>CP125974.1:156280920-166280920 GCA_030063025.1 Avena longiglumis | reverse complement strand
GTATGGATTTTGTGCTAGGTCAACCTAAAACCCAGAGAGGGCACGATTCTATATTTGTGGTAGTAGATAGATTCTCTAAGATGGCTCATTTTATTGCCTGCCACAAAAGCGACGATGCGTCGCATGTTGCTAATCTTTTTTTCAGGGACATTGTGAGATTACATGGCGTACCAAGAACAATTATTTCTGATCGGGATGTGAAGTTTATGAGCTAATTTTGGAAGACTTTATGGGGGAAGCTGGGAACGAAGCTACTATTTAGTACTACTTGTCATCCCCAGACAGATGGTCAGACAGAGGTGGTGAATAGAACATTGTCACAACTATTAAGGACTATGATAAAGAAGCATTTGAGGGAGTGGGAAGAATGTTTGCCACATGTTGAGTTTGCTTACAATAGGGCAGTGCATTCAACCACTCAATTTTGTACTTTTGAGGTGGTGTATGGTTTCAAGCCATAGACGCCACTGGATTTGTTGCCTCTACCATTACATGAGAGAGTTTATATGGAGGCATCAAGACGTGCAGAATATGTGAAGAAGATTCATGAGAAGACTCGAGAGGCTATTGATAAGAAAGGCAAGAACATTGCTGCTGCAAGAAATCAAGCAAGGAAGGAAGTGTTGTTCAAGCCTGGTGATATGGTTTGGGTGCATCTACGCAAGGATAGGTTCCCATTTTTGCGCAAATCAAAGTTGAAGCCGCGTGGTGCTGGTCCTTACAAGGTGTTAGCCAAAATTAATGATAATGCCTACTCGATTGATGTACCTATTGCTGAATTTGGTGGAGCTAGCAACAGTTTCAATGTTGCTGATTTATCACCATATGATGGACAAGACCTTGGAGCGTCGAGGTCGACGCCTTTTGATGGGGGGAGATAATGAGGACATCCCTATACTTACACCTACCCCAGTTATTACTGATGATGTTCCAGTTGCTACTAACAATGATAAGTCCAATGAGATTAGAATTGGACCAATTACAAGAGCTCGTGCTAAGCTACTAGAACAACAGGTGAATATGTTTCTTAATGAGCCTGATGTTTTACTTAATGAGAATTTTATACTGCCTAAGTCTTTGTGTTATTGTAAGATCGGGTACATTGGAGAAGAAGGTATAGCACGGAGCAAGGCGGTGAAGCACATGGAGCAAGGTGTGTTGATCAATGAAGCAAGCGCGAGGGAGGAGAGGGAGGAAGCGCAAGGAGCTACAAAGGAAGGGATCAACACCTGGCAGAGTCTCTGCCGCAGCAGAGAAACGATGTCAAATCCTGCCATGGCAGAGAGTCCTGCCGCGACACGTTTTAGGCCCAATATGCTGCCACGGCAGGAAACAGGCATGTGCGCCTAGAAAGCTGTCCCACCTGGGTCGGCATGTATCTTAGTTGTAGTCGTTTGCGTCGTGGACTCTTATCCTAGCCGCCCCCTCTCTCTTAAATAGACGGGGGTACCGTTTCTTTCCAGTCAGACCACGTTAAAACTATTTTGGAGTTGTTTCTTATCAAGAACCTTTGGAATTACCCTGTGATCGAATTATCTACTACAATTGAGTGTGATCTGTTGTTCCATCGGGAATTAGTAGATTGCAAACTACCGTTCGTGGTCGACGGCTGCGTGCGCAAGAGTGTGGTGTTGTGAATATCCCACAAGGTTCGAGAGCTATTGCATTGGCATCAGGGTTCGAGCGGGAGAGTTCATAGCTACAGGCTAGTTATCTATCACCCACCATCATCATCGACAAGTGCTTGCTGAGAAGATCGGGCCACCCCATATCAAAGGGCCTCCACCTTTATTAGGAAGATCGTCGGCCACCGCGCCGTTGCCCGCCAGTTCCTCATGGGACCGGCCTCCCAATTCCCTACCATCTAGGTGATGACCCACAAGTATAGGGGATCGCAACAGTCTTCGCAGGTAGTATTACCCAATTTATTGATTCGACACAAGGGGAGCCAAAAAATACTTGCAAGACTTAACAACTGAGTTGTCAGTTTAGCTGCACCTGGAAGTAGTTCTTGCTCACAGAAGTTTATCAGTATCAACAGTTTGTAGTAGCAACAGCAAAGCAACAGAAAGAATAACAACGGTGGAAAAATAACTTGATATTGATAAGAGTATCTGAGTCACGGTAGGCATAGGGATGGATGGACGGGCGTTGCATGGACGAGTCTAAACATGTAACTTCAAGAAATAGGGCATTGCAGATAAATAATAATAAGCATCCAAGTAATAAACAATCCTAGGCATGTGCTCCAAATATAGTCATACGTGCTCGCAATGAGAACTTGCACAACATATTTTGTCCAGCCAGCCCGCGGCAGCGGGGCCTCTAGGGAACTACTAGCAATTAAGGTGCTCCTTTTAATAGAGCACCGGAGCAAATCATTAACACTCCGTAAACACATGTGATCCTCACACCACAGCCATCCCCTCCGGTTGTCCCAATTATTGTCGCTTTGGGGCCTTTGAATCCGGACAATGATATGTGTACACAACTTGCAGATAAGATCATAAATAATACTATTATAATGATTCGATAATAAGTTCAGATCTGAGATCATGGCACTCGGGCCCTAGTGACAAGCATTAAGCACAACAAGTTGCAACAAAATCAAATAACACTAATAGAGATACTAGGCACTATGCCCCTAACAGATCTTATTCGATTACATGATAGAACTCATCCAATCCCTACCATCCCCAAGCCTACAGCGGGGGATTACTCACTCATGGATGAGGGAAACATCGGTGGTTGATGGAGATGCGTTGGTGATGATGATGGCGATGATGCTCTCCAAATTCCCCGTCCCGGATGGGTGCCAGAACGGAGTTTCTGGTTCCGAGGCGGAGCTGAACTTTTTCTGAAAAACTATCGAACCCCCCTCTATTTTTAGGTCGGAAGGCAACTTATAGGCGTGGAGGGAGGCCGAGGAGCTGCCTGGGGTGGCCAGACCTCCCCCAAGCACGGGTCAGTGGGCCCGTGCCTGGGGTGGGTCTGGGCCCCCCAGGCCTCCCCTCTGTCTCCCCTTCTGGCTCCGTGGATCTTCTAGTGAGAAATATTTTTTGGCATATTTTCCAGGATTTTTCCTGATAGTTCATTTTCTGCACAAAAAGAAGACACCAAGGTAATTCTGCTGAAAACAGCGTCAGTCCGTGTTAGTTGTATCCAAATTACACAAGTTTAGAGAAGAAACAATAGCAAAGTGTTCGAGAAAGTAGATACGTTTTGGACGTATCACTAGGCCGGCAGAGTAGGCAGCCCGGTATGCCATGACCGTAACCTAGCGCCAAGAGACTTGCGGAGATCCTCCGAAATCCGAAGATCGGATGCGGGGGAGGGGGCATCTGGGCCAAGGTCCAGGAGACCACACCCACCAGAGCTCCACCGGTCATTCCATCGCCGCTGCCCGCCATGACGCCAACCACCAGCCTCCACCTACGTCTGCCACGCCGACAGCAGCCCACACTCCAGGCGACAACGGCCCGTGCCACACCACCAGCCAGGGGAGAGGGAATTACGTTGCCCGGATACGGCGATACGGATACTGATACGGATACCGCGATACGTCGATACGGCGATTTTCTAAAAACATGGATACGGGGATACGTTTGTATATATATATATAATTTTACTAATAATATATACTTATCATCTAATTTGCAACTATTTCTAGTCTCACTCGTTTCCTCAATTTCTCCATGTCCCAAACATCAGCAAGGTCAAAGAATAGTTAGATCACAGAAACCCGCATTCGAGTTAGACTTGGTGGCTATTGTTGAACTGCAAGAAGAGGAAGTAACACTGTAACAAAACATTATATCAGTTAGTCAATTCAGTGGATAGCAACTAGGATGTATCTATTTCAATCGAGGTGTTTTATAGGTATATGCTTCTATTTCACTATTTGGCTATTTGCCATGATTAATCTACAATTTACTAGATTTCAGAATGGGGTGCATGGTCTTCCTCCATACTCAGACTTCCTCTTAATCTCCACTGCCGGGACCATGAACCTCCTACTCCGACGACCAGCGTAGGATCCCCGGCGGCCTGGCCACGCCCGCCGCAAACCCAAGTACCAAGAAGATCTAGAAAAATTGCGATGGGAGGAGGGGAAACTCACCTGCACGTGGTGTAGAGGCAAACAGTGGACGGCGGAGAGCTCTGCTCGCCGGCGGGCGGCGATCTGCTGCAGTGTGGCGACGCGCAGATGGAAGGACGAGGTATGCGAAAGGGGGTTGTCGCTAGGTCGATGTATGTCGAGGTATTCCCGTATGGCCGTATCCCTGCCGTGTCGCGGCTGTATCTATTCCGTATCCGATTTAGTTTCTTTTATATTTAAATCGAAAATTGGCCGATACGTATGGGATACGTATCCACGGGTATCCAGAGGTATCCGCGTATCCGACCGTATCCGACCCCCGATACGCCACTTTTCTGCCGTATCCGTGCAACATAGATCCCCGCCAACACCCTCCTTGGGCGTCTGGGCTTTGCCCACCAACCACTCCGGCAACGGCGAGAAAGGGGAAGAGGCGGCGACGGCTCCTAGGATTAGGTCGGGGAGAGGGGTTGCCCCGTGTTCTGGGAACAACCCAGCAGTTTCTACACATATCCCAGTAGTGTGGAAAGTTACTGTTCCTCCTTGTTTACATGTGTTCCTTTGGCTCTTGGCCAATAATTAACTACATACTTGGGACAACTTGAATATAAGTGACATTATCTTAATGATTTATCTTGTGTCTTTTGTTCAGGACATGAGTCTTGTAGTCATTTGTTCTTCTTGTGTGTTGTTGCCAGAGAAAAGTGGAGGAATTTATCCCTGCTGACTGGTATCAATGATCAAGCTAATTTGCTGAGTGTTTCTGGCATGTGGATTTGTGACAAAACACATAAAACTGCTAATATTGTCAACGCGACCGCACTATAGTCATTGTGGAAGCTCAGGAGTGATATGTGTTTTAACAGATCCAGTTGGACTAGTATGCAGGTGTTGTTCTAGAAAATGGCATGTGCTCTCACTCAATAGGAAATCTTCTTCCCAAAAGAAGAAAAAGCAAAAGTGGGAGTTGTGATCAGAAAGCTGGGACAACTTGCATGCCGAGCTCCTCTACTGATGTGGCCGGATCCTGGGCTGAGGGTGAAGGATGGGAAAGTGCAGTAGATTGAGGTGCAAAAGCTTCGCGCTGAGTGGACCGGGCCTTGGGACTTCACTGTTGATCCAAATGACTGGGAAGCTACCACTCAGACGTTGAAGAAGAACCTAGCAGCGAACTCGATGAAGCTGATGGAGGGAAATGGTGTCTTCTTTGTTCCGCCAGTGAACAAGTGATCTTCTCCTTTTAAGTTGTTCAACTTCAGGTGCTTTTGTTTTTTCTTTTTGTATTACAGAATGGGGTGTGAGTGCGAGGGGAATGCTGCAGTTGTCCCCTGCGATGAAAGCATAATGTTGTATGTGTGGTTTCTTAAATGGAACCGGGGTTTTGACCTCTTTTTTTAGAAAAACATTTGTTTGTTTTCCTTTTCTCATGGGCATGAAACTATGGCCTACAGAGAAATTTTGGTTATGCATCATATTTGATTCTTTAGCGTGATCACATGGCCATAAATCAGTGAGACTGATATTTCAATAATAGTAGTTCCATAATTCTTGTCATAGTTGTAGTTCAAATTTGAACTAAAATAAAATCAAATAAAATTGAATACAGCCTCGCTAGCAACAATTTCTGGGCCGATTATACAGTAGTAGCATTAGGTTGATCCATGCATCAAGCGGAGAAGATGTTCGAAAACCCAACTCTACATACATGTGGGGGTCACGGGCTTATCAGCCCCCTCCACCGGCTCTATTTTGTTCGAGATTGGTGAGATGGTTTTGCAAAAAGCAGCCTGAACTTTGTTGGTTTCTTGTCAAGAGGTCCTTCGATTTAACCAACTGTATATTTTGTTTCTGTTCATGACTCATTTTTGCCGTTCCGTTCATACAAGAAATAGAATAGCGCAGCTAACAATTCGTAATATGGCGCAACACCGGCATGAATGCAAGCCATGGACTAGAATGAGATCTCTTGCAACCAAATAATGCATGCGCATGTTCGTCCTGAACATTCAGAAAAGCATGAACAAAAGATGGGGAATAAATCACAGAAATAGATCAGATCCAGGCATAGGAATTCAATTACAACTATCAAACATCTAATTCTTCACAAATACGAATCACAGAAATAAAGATCCACCATGTTGATGGCCACCAGGCAGCCACCGCCGGGCAGCACCGAGAAGAACGGACCGGCTCGCGCGACGGCCATGGATGGGAAAGGTTGTGCAGGACCGGGAAAAACAGATTCGGCTCATGGGACGGCCATGGACGGAGACAACCGTGCAGCCGCCGGGAAGAACGGATATGGATTGCATGACATCCATGGTTGGGAAGTTGGGGACGCCTGTGCGGTGACCACGGATCTGTTTCCTACGAGGTGCAGGTGCAGTGCTTCGCGGGATCTTTAGGGTGGGTTAGTTACGGATTGGGTTCTGGCGCCGACGGCAGGGCACATTGGGTTGGTATTCCCCGACGCGCACGGGGAAGAGACATGACTAGAGATGCGGCCAGCAATGAGATGGACCTGCCCACTTCGTTTCCATAAGGGTGAGAAGATGCACAATGTCCAGGATGCATATGTAAATTTGGCAACACAGATCGTGAAGCTATATAGACCGTCGGATAAGCCAGGGAGACCCACATGTAGGTAGAAAAACTGCGTTCAGAAGATGTTAGAACTGCACCCAGGTAGTGTAGGTGCCACCGAACCACCAGTTTGACGGGGCAACGTTGCTGGCCGTGACGACCCGCCCGTCGTCGGTCTGTACCATGAATGACAGGCTCTGTCCTCTTAGGTACGCGTTGCTCTGCCAGTAGGCACCCCAGTTCCTGCTCATCACCATCCAGTCAGTGCTGGACCCCCTGATCCACGTCTGCGTGACGACGCCGCTGCCGCCGACGTTCGCCACCAGCACGAGGCCGAAGTAGTCGTTCCCGTTGACGGTGAACCTCATGCCGCCGCTCCTCTGGCAGGGAACCCTCCTGTAGTTGACGGGCACGATGCCGGCCTGGTAGACGGCGATGGTTGTCCACGCCGGCTGCGACATGTCGAAGTGCTGCCGCGGCGGGTTGCACCATCCGCCGTTGTCGCTAGCCAGGGCGTAGTTGGGCGGGCAGAAGTTGGTGGCCGTGATGGTGATGGAGGTGCCCTGTTTGCACGACGGCGTCTTGCTCGAGTCGCAGGTAATAGTGAAGCACGCGCCGCACCATGCGCCGTTGTTGAAGAGCGCCGTGCTCAGCGCCGCTGAGTTTGTCCCGTACCCGGCGTTGTACAGGTTGCCATACCCGCACGCACCGCCTGCATTTTTGTGTAAGTTTTACATGATTACATCCAGTTCAGTACAGAGAAAAAAATCTAAATAGAATGCAGCTCATGTCGAATTAACAGATAGAAGAAACCTTACCCATGGTGCCCGAAGCGTCGCTGCCGCCGTAGAACGTAGCAGTAGCAGGGGTCCATTGCGCATCGGAGACCTTGAATGCCAGAACCAGCAAGGCCGTGAGAACAAGCAGACCATGGTTCTCCATTGCCTAATGTGGAGCAATAGGTGTATGATAGACAAGCCTGTAGTATTTTGTGTTGTTTTCTACAAAATGGTAATCGCATCCCTATTTATAGGCTTCTAATCATAAGAGCTTAGTACTAATCTAGGCCGGTTATTAAGCCATAGATTGAACTTGTGATTATATGATTTTTTTTAATTACGATTCTTTTACATGATTGCACTTCGAACTGGTCAAATGTACTACTAATCATTGCAGACGGCCCTAGAGATGGCAGTTGGTCCTTTGATTTTTAACATACCATACATACACGGAATTGACTGTACCGCCGTATACATGTGCTGTTTCTCCGTAGCAAATTTCAGGAGGAAATATATTGACAAGAAGAGGCAAAGCAGGAGTGTCCATTTCAGAGTACGTGTACTAAGTAATTTAGCTTGGCAAGCAAGTCTGAAGATTTTCGTTTTGCCCTTTGCAATGGTAATGTTCTTTGTAGTCTCTTGTACAAACTTATTTTCAATCTTAATGGAATAACAGGCAACCAATCGTTGAATATGCATGTTCTTGAGAAAACAATTGTATCGTTAGTATGATCCGAGTTTGTGTGTTGATTGCTCATAACTGAAAGCTTGCTTTATATCAGCAAGATTCTGTATGCGGTTTTGATTAGAATTGGTCAGCATATCAATTATTGGATTGATGATCATACATGCTTACCTCGGAATTGTGGTTGGGTTCTTACCTGTAAACATACGCGGGGATTGAACAGTACCAAACCCATGTGCAGTTTTATCAAGCACACACATGTATTTTCGTTTTGCAGGGAAAATGGCTTTGGCCGCGTTAAGGGGTTAACATACCATACACGGATTGAACAATGTCATTATCCATGTGCCGGCTTTCCCTAGCACATTTCAGGAGGCCTAGTTAGAAGTTTTCTTGGTAGATGGATCACAGATACCTTGTAGTACTTTGAGGACGAATGTACTTCTTAGTAGGTCGTTAGACGGATGTATATGTTTTTAGGTTATTCTGATGGAATGTCAAGATAATACTTTTGTCGGTCAACATTGGATGGTGCTAGTGTTACAAGTTACGATGATTGTTAGGCCAGCCATGAAGAAAAATAATCATTATTCAGTTATTACAAATAATCCAATGATTTGTACCTTAGGGAAATTGGAAGTGACGGGGAATTGATCTTGATTTTCTTTGGAGTTCGAAATCTACCATGAGACGTTTTTTTTTATTATCTGAACTGACATCACGTCATTGCTTACACACATTATCTGCAACCATTTTCCAGTATAATCAAGCATGCTCCTCAGAGGTATCATGCAAAATCAGATGCTCCCGTAGTCAACCACATAAGCTCTGTTCTGAGATTACGTCACAATAAGCCCCTCGTAGGTTAGAACAATGCATGTCCACCTAACATGCATAAGTCATTGGCATTACCCATGTGCATCTACTTTTAAATCCACCTATCGAGAATTAAGCACTCAATAATTTGCACTTGCGTAAGCAAATAAGGCACTCGGCGGGCCTTCCAATGTTTATCTGACCAATATTTTTGTACAACAACTGCCAACGATCAGTCAAATGCCTAAACTAATGTAGTTATTAGTTTTGTGATATAAGGCTCACCTTTCGTTGGCACCATCGAAACGTCGAAAAGCCTCGAATACCATGGTGTTGATGGAGACGAGGTACGTCACGGAATGCCGCATATCTGAGACGCCAAGTAATGCCACAAGTGGAGAATGAAGATGGTAGCCCGACTGTGCGCTTTACGCTGGGATGGTTTTCGTCGCGTGGCTATGTCCACTTCACAGAAGCAACTGTATTTGGGTGAAATAATGGATGAGAAGATACTTCACAGCAAGATATGCGAATATTGTTTCGTCCTTGGCACGTTTGCTAATGCTGCTGCGAGTGGCTAATCGCTTTTGCAGGTGCATTGTGTTTTTCTTGTTTAATTATTTTTCTGTGTAGATCCTTGATGTCTAACATTTTGCCGTTGCAGAGGCTAGGTGCAATTGGTATCTTCTTTGATATTAATATATATTTTTTATTGAAAACACATTTTGCTAACTAAAACCAAAAAATTGAAGGAGTATTTACATAATGCAAAAACACATTTAGCATTTCTAACATATATTTATGACACTGATTGCTAGAGTTCTATAGCAGAAAGTTCGTATTCTTCTTGTGTAAAATCTTCTTAGGACTTTGAAAACATGTGGATCACTACAGATTTTCTGAGCTAAAACGGTACAATACGGCTTTCATTACTTATCATGCATGTTCCGCAAATTGGTTGTTTTTAGTAGTTCGTTGACTAATTGTGGTGGCCACTGGCCAGCACTAGTGGAAACATGGTCTCTATTCCCGGGCCGTAAGGGCCTTTAGTCCCGGTTAGAGGCCCACCATTAGTCTCGGTCCAGTTACCAGCCAGGACTAGTAGATGTCCATGTGACTGCCCTTGCGCGCTCGTGGTGTACCCTCACTAGTCCTCGTTGGTGTTAACGACCGGGACTAATGAGTATCTGCCGCGGCGGCATTCTGCTGCGGCAAAACATTACCTTGGATTAGTGGTTCTCTGCCGCGACAACATTTTGTGTCCTTTCTCTGCCGCGGCAAATGTTTCATTTTTTATTGTTTTATTTACTTATTTTTCATTTAAATATAGTTTTTAAATATTTCTACGCCACCACATATCGTACACATTCGTGCATATATAGATAACTTGTATTACGATATCGAGCATACAAATATATACAATTTACATTGTTACATGGAGATCACAAAATCTTGGGACTAGAGCACGTCTGTTCGATTACATGGAGATTAGTAGCGCCTATTCACACTAAATTCTCCAGCATCGTCTATGATCTCTTTGACAATAAATCCCGCCAGCTCCTCCGCAATTGCTAGTACGCGTTGCGCTGGTAGTAGTTGATTCCGCATTCTCTCGAACTATATATATAAGAAAAAGGAGATCAATATGAATATCAATCATGATAACAAAATGTGACGGCAATAAAATGATGGTGTGAATGCATTGCTTACATTGACTCTATAATCATTGTGTTTGGTGGTAAACGTGAGAATGAACTCGCATACGTAGAATCCACATAGATTCAATCTCTGTGGCCGCCTCGCGCACTTTACAAGAATAGAATTCAATCAAAATAATAATATAGCATCATTATTATATTGAAACTAGAAGTAAAGAGATGCGCGGATATATCACGTGCTACTTACCGAGACAGCCCTAAACGTTAGCTTCTCACTAAATATACCGGTAACCTCACGCTTGAACCGGATCCAAACCCTGCCCGACGAATAAAATGAATGAATGAATGAGTTATTCATTATATGATATCTCAGGAAATCAACGAAAGAGACCGATATAGCGCGAAACTTACTTCTGGAGCATGTCCTGCATGCTGCGGAAATCTTCCAGGTTTCTCTTTGATGGGTCCATGACATCAACTCTTTCCTTATCAAGTTGAATGTCTAGTAGAACCCGGTGGAAGCTGCAAACATTTATATATACACCAGTAACTTATCAGTTACACTTATTAGCATCGACTAATCAAAATTGAATGTGTACAACAGAGTAAGACCCTCACCTGAAATTGTAAGGAAACAGTATGTGGTCAGAGAAATTTTGCTCCATTAGAAACCTTAGAATGTTTTCCTCCGTATCCTCGGGGTTATCCGTTAGCGTGGTTATATGCACTTTATCTGGGTCAATGAACCCAATATTGTAGATTCTTTTTCTTTTACATTCCAGGATCTTCATTCTGCATAATAAGGATAATCACATGTTCTGAACTAAACAACTGAAAAACTAAACATATAGACAATGAATTCAACAACTTATAGACAATAGCAGCTGAGGATGGATTTGTCCAGGGTGTCGAGATGGTATAATTGGAACAGTTCTGAAAATTCAATATGTACCTCTTCGGGTCTGAAGTAGTACTCATGTGAGACTTTGGATACGATCATTATTCTACCCTGCTTCATGATCGCCGAATACATTGATAGAGATTCCTCATTTGTGTTGGCAGTTCTCCATTGATAGATCATTATTCTCTTTGCTGACCAAATCCTCACCTGCGACATATTTAGGGGCTAGTGGCATCTTTGGTAGAAGGTCGAGTTGGGGGCCTAACAGTTCATCAAGACTAATTTCCATGTTGGCCGCCAACTCCGCAGCTATTGACATATCTACTGGCTATTGTGCGAGGAGTGGAACGTTTTGTGAAAACACCTTGAGGGGTGCGATCGTTTGTTTGGCCTGTTGTTCGAGAAGGGGAACGTCTGATTTTTGACTGATTGCATTTTTGGTCCCGCTTGCATCTGTGCTTGCTGATTTTTTACCGCTTGCACTTGATTTGCTCTTCGCCACTTCTTTCTGAAGTGTGCGTAGATAGTTATCTGGCTTATGGTGCAACTCATATTGCGATTTTGTGTTTAGAAAATCAAGTGCATATGCCTTTTCCTTCTCGGTATATACCGGAGCAGGCTCGGGTTTCTTCTTCTCAAAATGCGTCGCCACTTCGGCCTTTGCTATCGCTGCAGATTCTGCATCAGTACGATCGTAAGGTCTGATGGGAAGATTATTATGAGGCACTGTTGGGAGGGGCAACATTTTCCGTTTTGGGCTGCCGCGTCCTTTACAGAGCAAGCTTCCGCTTATTGTCCTTAGCGGGCGACGAAGACTGCTGAGCCTGCGACGGAGATCGAGAAGGACTCGGGATGTGGTGGTCGTAGTCATCATGGGGTGGGCTTCTTGTAGGTGATGGAGGTGGAGGTGGAGGTGAAGGAGACTTGCGATGACTCGGAGGCGGTAGTGTTATCCTTGGAGCCGATCCTGGAAACCGTATGTTGTTCTTTTACTAGAGAATGATCCCACCAAGTACTTCTCTGAGTGTGATCTCACCTTCAGGTCCAGGGATGTCAAGATCCATTTACTCCCACTCCTTTACGATTTGATCCACCCCGACTTTAGCATAGCCAGGTGGAATCTCACGGCCATGCCAACATGCGTCAGGCGGACAAGGCAAAGCCGATCCGACCGCCACCTTCACAGATACATTATTCAATTTAATATGGAGCTCACAAGGTATCTGCTCCTTAATTCCATCCACGGGGTAGCCGGGACCGCCATATGTATAGGATGCATCGTTAGACGGGACCTCCCTGAAACTGGCCGTAGTGGTTTCCTTGCTCTCGAAGACCATCTTGAACCTTGTAACTTCTCTAACTAGATCAATATGCCTGGGAGCTAACCTAATTTCACATATTAGGGAGTGCCTCTATGACCAGTTTCTTGGAGATGCTAGAGGACTGGGCTCCGGCGGCATCTCCCTGAAACTGGCCGTAGTGGTGTCCCTGCTTTCACAAACCATCGATCTTGGAGATGCCTCAAACTGGCTAGAGGACTGGCCTATTTATAGTACAAGCAGCTCGACATAGTGTCGACACTCATGACATAATGTCGACACTCACCCCTATTATTAGTGCTCACTCGTGTTTTGTCCCGGTTCGTGTCTCCAACCGGGACTAAAGGTTCATCCAACCAGGACTAAAGGTTCAACCCCTATTATTAGTGCTGCCTGGCCCAGCCTGCCGCAATCCCTTCAGTCGCGGTTGGTTTCTCCAACCGGGACTAAAGGTCCAGCCCCTATTATTAGTGATGCCTGGCCCAGCCTGCCGCAATCCCTTCAATCGCGGTTGGTTTCTCCAACCGGGACTAAAGGTTCAACCCCTATTATTAGTGCTGCCTAGCCCAGCATGCCGCAATACCTTCAGTCGAAGTTGGTTTCTCCAACCGGGACTAAAGGTTCAACCCCTATTATTAGTGCTGCCTGGCCCAGCCTGCCGCAATCCCTTCAGTTGCGGTTTGTTTCTCCAACCGGGACTAAAGGTTTAACCCCTATTATTGGTGCTTCCTGGCCCAGCCTGCCCCGCCCTTTCCCTCTATTTATAGTGCGTCCTTCATGGCCACCCACACATACACACATTCCTCGCCGCCTACTTTAGGATGCCCATCCCGCATCCTCGTATTCGACTCGGCGGCAATATGATTCACAATATGATTACATAAAAGGTTTAATATATTACACCAACATCCCTATCTAGTGTTCTTGTTTTCTTCTACGCCGTAGCCATGGAGAATCTTCATCATTTAACAGGAGGCTTGGGTCAGTTTTCACTTTGAAGGGCGGGATTTCATGAAATTTATTATAATCTTCTAAAATATCTGTCTTGTCATCCACTCCACAATGTTTCTTTTCCCTGAAAGAACTATGTGGTGCTTTGGCTCATCGGACGATGTATTCTTTTACTGATTTCTTTTTCTCGGTTTCATAGACATGTCCTTCACATAGAAAACCTGAGCCACATCGTTGGATAGGACGAATGGTTCGTCCATGTACGCAAGATTGTTGAGATCCACTGTTGTCATGGCATACTTTTCGTCTACATGTACCCCTCCTCCTGTCATCTTGACCCATTTGCACCGAAACAAAGGGACCTTAAAAGTAGGTCCAAACTCAAGTTCCCATATCTCCTCTATGTACCCATAATATGTGTCCTTCTGCCCATTGTCATCTGTTGCATCAAAGTGGACACCACTGTTTTGGTTCATGCTCTTTTTATCTTGGGCGATCGTGTAAAATGTATTACCATTTATCTCGTACCCTTGGAAAGTACATATAGTCGAAGATGGTAACCGTGCCAACAAGTACAGCTGATCTTCAACAGTGTTGTTATTCATGAGATGTTTCTGCAACCAACTGCCGAAAGTGTCCTCGTGTTCCACTTTAATCGAGGAGTTAGGCATCCCCAGGTTTTCCGAGTCTACAATAATCTTGTGTTTCTCGATATACGGAGCCACCAAGGTGTAATTGTGTAGAAATGTGTAGTGTGCTTTATTGAAAGAATACCTGTCCATACATACCATTGTTTTCCTTCCTAGTGTGCATTTTCCAGTCAGCCTCCCCTCATACCGAGATTCAGGAACACCAATCGGCTTAAGGTCAGGAAGAAAGTCAACACAAAACTCAATGATCTCCTCTGTTCCATAGCCCTTGGAGATGCTTCCTTCTAGCCTAGCACGGTTATGAACATATTTCTTTAAGACTCCCATGAACCTTTCGAAGGGGAACATATTGTGTAGAAACACAGGACCGAGAATTCTAATATCTTCGACTAGGTGAACTAGGAGGTGCGTCATAATATTGAAGAAAGATGGAGGGTACAACAACTCGAAGCTGACCAGACATTGGACCACATCAATCTGTAACCCTGATAGACTTTCTGGATCGATTACCATCTCAGAAATTGCATTGAGGAATGGACATACCTTCACAATGGCCAGCCGAACATTTTCCGGTAGAATCCCTCTCAATCCAACCGGAAGCAATTGCGTCATAAGCACGTGGAAGTCATGGGACTTTAGGTTTTGGAGTTTTTTCTCTTTCATATTTACTATTCCCTTTATGTTAGACGAGAAGCCAGACGGGACTTTGATACTGAAAAGGACTTCAAAAAAGATTTCCTTCTCTTCCTTGGTAAGAGCATAGCTGGCAGGCCCTTGAAACTACCCTGGATGCTTGCCGTCTCGTCCTTTATGACGTTGCTGGTCCTCCCGTGCTTCCGGTGTATCTTTTGACTTCCCATACAAGCCCAAGAAGCCTAGAATATTGACGCAAAGATTCTTCGTCAGGTGCATCACGTCGATTGCAGAGCGGACCTCATGGACTTCCCAATAGGGTAGCTCCCAAAATATAGATTTCTTCTTCCACATGGGTGCGCATCCGTCGGTGTCTTTCAGAACAAGTTGTCCTCCGAGACCCTTTCCAAATATTACATTTAAATCCTTGACCATACCAAATACATCAGCACCAGTACGGGGGGAAGGCTTCTTCCGGTGATCTTCCTCTCCATCGAAATGCTTTCCTTTTTTCCTTAAGGGGTGTCTGGGCGGAAGAAAACGACGATTGTATGGGTACACATTCTTCCTAGATTTATCTAGATATATACTTTCAGTCTCATCTAAACAGTGTGTGCATGTATTATATCCCTTGTTCGTCTGTCCTGAGATGTTACTAAGAGCAGGCCAATCATTGATGGTTACGAACATCAACGCTCGTAGGTCGAATGGCTCCTGTTTGTGCTCATCCCACACACGTAAACCTGGTTCGGCCCACAACTGTAAAAGTTCATCAACTAATGGCCTTAGGTACACATCAATGTCGTTGCCGGGTTACTTCGGGCCTTGGATGAGCACTGGCATCATAATGAACTTTCGCTTCATGCACAACCAAGGAGGAAGGTTATAGATACATAGAGTGACGTGCCAGGTGCTGTGACTGCAGCTCTACTCCCCAAAAGGATTCATGCCATCTGTACTTAGACCAAACCATAAGTTTCTTGCGTCACCAGCAAAGTTCGGGAAGTCTCTCTCGATTTTTCTCCACTGTCGACCATCAGCGGGGTGCCTCAATATCCCGTCTTTCTTACGTTCTTCCATGTGCCATCGCAACAACTTGGCATGCTCTTTGTTTCTGAACAAACGTTTCAATCGTGGTATTATAGGAGCATACCACATCACCTTGGCAGGAACCCTCTTCCTGGGTGGCTCGCCATCAACATCACCAGGGTCATCTTTTCTGATCTTATACTGCAATGCAGTGCATACCGGGCATTTATCCAAATTCTTGTACTTCTCACCGCGGTAGAGGATGCAGTCATTAGGGCACACATGTATCTTCTGCACATCTAATCCTAGAGGGAAGACGAGCTTCTTTGCTTCGTATGTACTGGCGGGAAATTCGTTATTTCTTGGAAGCAACCTCTTCATGAGTACCAGCAACTTCTCAAATCCCGAGTCAGTCACACCGGTCTCTGCCTTCCACTTCAGAAATTCCAGTGTGCTACCGAGCTTCTTCTGTCCATCTTCACAAGTTGGGTACAACCATTTGTTGTGGTACTGTAACATCTGCTCAAACGGCAACCTCTCCTTTTCTGTGTCGCAGTCTCTCTTTGCATCAGAAATGACCCGACCAAGATCATCAGCGGGCCAGTCTGGTTCCCGTTCTTCACCTCCTTCTTCTTCATTGTCTTCCATTGCGGTATCAGCGTATTCAGAGAACATAGATCGATAGTTGTCATCATCGTTCTCTTCTTCATCGCCATCTTCCATCACAACCCCTCTTTCTCCGTGTTTGGTCCAAACATTATAGCCGAACATAAAACCATACCGAAGAAGGTGGCTCTGAATGACTCTTGCGGAAGTGTGAGCCTTCTCATTCCTACAGTCAACACATGGACAACACATAAAACCATCACTCCGCTTGTTCTCCTCGGCCACAACTCGAAAAGAACGCACGCCTTCTCTGAAAGCGGCAGAGCGTCGGTCACCGTACATCCATGGATGGCTCATCTGTATCATACAAATATATGTCAAACGCAATCACTATGCTAAAATTAGTACCACACGACGGTCTAAATGAGAAAATAGTTGGTAACCTTTTATTACACTTGGAAACAAAGATGAGAAAACTTAAGTGTGGCTCGGGAACCTCATATCATGTCTGTCTTGTGTGACTTAACTCGCATCGCTCTAATGGACATTTCACCGAACACCTCTAGTGCATATGGATGAACAAGAAAAAAAATAGCACAACAACACTCTCTCCCACCAGAAAAAAACATTTGAGAGGAGGAGGGGGTTGTGCGTATATATAGGGCCAGACCTCTAGTCACGGTTGGAGATACAAACCGGGACTAAAGGGGGTGCCCCCAGCGAGCGGTAGGGCCAGGGCCCTTTAATACCGGTTTGTTTCTCTGACCGGGACTAATGGGGTCTAATGGGTCGGGACCTATGGTTCTGGGTGGCTCGAGTCGTCCGGTGAGGGCCATTAGTCCCGGCCCCAGCCACATCCGGGACTAATGGCCTGGACGAAAGGCTTGTTTTGTAGTAGTGCAGTTTCCTGATCTCCGGTTAACAGGTTCATCCCAGCTAATTAGATCAACTGTAGAAGTAAATCCTCTTTTAGAGAAAGTTATATCATTGTTTAAATGTAGACGTAAACTCTGAAGTCTGTATATACCCTGATCTTTTCGATCCATTCTTCTGTACACACATAATATTGCAGACCCACTTAGCATATTTACAGGGCTAGAAAATATCCGCCTTCAGAAATCTTCTGATCTACGCCTTGATCCTGTCATGGATCTTTGGATTGAATTTTATAGCTCCTTGATGGGAAACCGATGTTCGACCAACTCTTGTCCTAGAAGTCCTGGAGAAGACCGAAGTTTTCAAGAATATTGATCATCGAACCATAGAGATCAACGATGACCTGACATATCCTGAAGTACCCATCCGTATTTTGGAGGAAGCTTTCAGAACCACCAGAGACCCGGAGTATCAAGTTTCTCAAGATCCAGTGGGGCAACCACACTGAAGAAGAAGCTACCTGGGAGCAAGAAGACTACATTAGGACAGAGTTTCCAGATCTCTTTAAATCCTAATTTTCTCTTTTTCTCAAATCTCGGGACGAGATTTTGTTTAAGGAGGGAAGGTTTGTAACATCCCAAAAATATTAATCAAGGTTATCAATTCCAATCACCTAAATTTAGGATTAATAAAAACTTTTGTGAATTAAAATCCATATGAATGCATGTGTGTATGTGATGAATGCATGAATGCTTGAATGGACTTGTGTGATTGTTATGAATGTCAAGGATTGGTTTAAAGATGAACACAACATCATCTAAATCATTTCCAAGCGGAATCAAATCAATAGAAATTAAAAAAACAAACAAAATAAGGTAATGGTCATTTTTGCCAATCTTATTCACTAGACCACTTTGAGTGTTTCTAGTCGAAGATTTCACATAGAAACAAATCCAATTCTTTTCATCCCTTGCTAGACCAAGTGAAAGTGAACCCAAGCCCACCTTGCAAACCCCTAGAAACATTTGGCAACCCTATTCAAATGACATTTGAAAATTGAATCTAGTTCATATATGCTAAGATCACCATTTCTCAAAACCCCACCAAACAAGTTCACCTTGACAAATCCAATCAACCAGATAATCCCTAGTATGTGACCATTACAACCACCAGGTTTCATCCAAAACTTCAAATATGAATTTCTTTCGGCCATTTCATCAAACATCTGGAGACACAAACCAAATTCTGCCAAACATCACTGTTTTGAGCAGTAATTTTGGCAAACCTTGTTCCCCATTGATCACCCTTGTCTCCCCCAGTGAGCACACCAGCATTAAACTAGCCTAGACCCCTACCATTGCACCATTCCATGCATGCCCGAGCACACCCTTGCCAGCCGACCATGGCAAGCTAGCCAGAGCCATCGCCACGCCTAGCCACCATGTACAGGAAGCACGCCACCATCCACCGCCACCTTCTGTCCAGATCTCGAGCCTTGAGAAGCAGTGGACCACCAAGAACACACGCGCCCAGTTTGTCTCTGCCATGTCCCGAGCGCACTAACTTGCCGCGCTCGACATGCTCGCACAGATCGCGCATCGCCTTCGTCGCCCATGCCTGCGATCACCACCTTCCCAGGAGACCACCAGACATGCCCGTTCGCCGCCGCGCAACCAGGAGCACCTGTGCATCGTCAAAAATGTCGTCGGTGCCGCTCAGAGCACCAGCGCGTTACGACCAAACCGCACCGCCCCTTGCCGCGCCATCAAGCCATTGAGCACCGCCAGGAGACCATGCACCGTCCCCTAGCCTCTGCCATGCCCGTAGCTCGATCTAACCCCGACCCCGACGAGCACTGCCCATGCCGCTCGACCTCTCTCGCTCGCCTATAAAAGGAGGCCTTCCCCACTCGTTTTCTTCACGCCAGTTCACTCCCACCTCTCACGGATCCTTCCCACCTCATCCCGGAGCAAGGCGAGCTCTCCCTCGCCAGAATTTCGCCGGAGCTTTCCGCTGCTGGAGGAGAAGGGCGCCGTCGATTGGAGCCACCCCAGGAGGAGCTGCCAGTACAAGGAGAACCGCCATCGTTGACTTTGTCATTCGCCCCCATCGCCGACCATCGCCTGATACCTCGGTGAGCCGGCCCTGACCCCCTGGCCGTGCTAGGGTTCGAACCCGTCGTGTTCTGTTTGACGAGGACGATGGCCGTGAGCCGTTGATCCTTGATCTAATCCTACGGTCGTAATCGCCCCATACCCCTTCGCCAACCCTTGTCTCACTGACGCATGGGGACACCACTTAACCATCCCGCGCAAGCGCTGTGCGCAGTGGGCCGGCCCAGTTAGAATTCCCGTGCAACCCAGTAGTTTTAATTTAGATTTATCTATTTAGTTTCAAACTTAGTTCTGGCAGTGGTTTCAAAATTCAATTCAGAGAGTTTTACTGAACCAAATAGCATGAAACCAATTTTGCTAGAAAGGTACGGAAATTCTTAATCCAAGCCCGTTGGAGTAAAAACATTTGAAATTATAGATCACCTATAGTAAAAATAACAAGGCACAGACTTTTCTGCATTCAAAGATTTTTCAAAATTCAACCATAAATGCTTTTGAGTTGATTCCAACTCCCAAAAATCACATTTGATAAGACCTTTCTGAATATATAAAAATATCTAGGTTTAATTGCAGTAATAATGGACAAGTAATAAAAGAATGCCCCTTAGGCATTTCTAGTCACTTTAATTAATTAAAATAAAAAGGTTAAACCTTATTAAATTGTGACACCACTTTAAATCACATGCTCAAGTATTGAAATATGTGGTGATGACATGTGTCAACATGATCCCATATTTTAATTGGAGAATATTAAATCCTAAGTATTTTTTCAATGAGTAGAAATTACTTTTCTAAAATAAAATAAATAAGACTATTGCCTTAATTCTTGTGATGATTGTGATGATGCTAGATCATCTAGTGTAAACCCTTGTGTGCCAAATATAAGTATTTAAGTATTGTTTGGTGATTGTGTACTTCGTATTTATTTATAGATGCTAGTTCCTGATACGTCGGAAACGTATCTATAATTTTTGATGCTCCATGCTTGTTTTGTATCTACTTTCTTTTGCTTTGTCTACACTTTGAGGTGTTTTTATATCTTTTCTGGAACTAACCTATTAACAAGTTGCCACATTGTTAGTTGCATGTTTTCTTCTATTTTTGGTTCCAGAAAGGTAGAAAATCAATATTCTCGGAATTGGACGGGACAAAAGCCAAAGTCTTTATTTTTCCCGGAGCAACACAGAACCACGAAGCAGAGACGGAGGGGGGCCACAGGGTCCGCACCCCCTAGGCGCGGGCAAGCCCTAGAGCGCCCACAGGGGGTGTGGGCCCCATGGACCCCTAGCGACCTTGATTCCCGCGCCTATAAGAAGCCTCCGACCCAAAAACCCTAGGGCATCCAGCAGAAATCAACAAAACCTTCAGAAGGCCACCAAAGTAGATTCGGGGATGAGAAAGTCTCTTACTCACGGACGGGGAAGTGCCCCCGGAGCCATCTCTATCGATCTCCATCGTCATCTTCATCACCATTGCTGATTCCCATGATGAGGAGGGAGTAGTTCTTCCTCGGGTCTAAGGTCTCTACCGGTAGCTATGTGTTCATCTCTCTCTCTATGCATGATCTTGTGGTCATGAGCTTTGTAATCAAGTAGATCTACCTTGCTACTCAAGTGCTTCATTAGATCTCTGCTCTCCCCATGTGTGTGAAAGCGACAGCGTGCATGCCATGGTGGCACTTAGGCTTGAGTCTACATAAATACTATTTCTGCTTTAATAGATCTATGCTTTTCCCCACGTGTGTGAAAGTGACAGCGTGCATACCGTGTGTGACGCTTTGGCTAGATTGAATATTTGTTATGAGTTATATTTGGAGTTGGATTTCTCTATGAAATTGTGGTGTTTGTTGGAACCATCGAGCGTTCAAGGTGATAGTGTGGGGTTATCTAGATTGGGGAAGGCGGACTTTGAGGAGTGTTGTTATAGCCCTACCGATGATTAGAGTGTCCAACCGGAGAGTAGTTAAGAGTAGTATAGTGAATAGAGGATATTTATATGAGAGTGTTCACTAGTGAAAGTATGATCCCTAGGCCTTGTTTCTAAACATTTAAACACCGTTTGCATCTAGATCTGTTGCATGTTTTCTTGCTTCCAGTCTTTAACTCACCGTCAAGCTCCATCAAAGCTATTTTATGGCACCGTTACCACTTGTATTTCACTATCTCTTCGCCGAACTAGTGCACCTATACACCTGACAAGTGTATTGGATGTGTTGGGGACACAAGAGACTTCTTGTATCTTGATTGCAGGGTTGATTGAGAGGGAATACCTTTGACCACTTCCTCCCTGAGTTCTATAAACCTTGGGTAATCCACTTAAGGGAAACTTGTTGCTGTTCTACAAACCTCTGCACTTGGAGGCCCAAGAACTGTCTACAAGAATAGAAGTGCGTAGACATCAAGCTCTTTTCTAGCGTCGTTGCTAGGGAGGTAAGGTAAAAGGTACTCACATCCTTCGGTGTGAGTGCTCGAAGTTATTTCCTTTAGATTCTGCAGTTTTGTCTTTTTGTTTCTTGTTTTCACTAGTTAGGCTTAATGGAAAACAACAAAAAAATTAGAGAGCTTTTTTTCCTAAGTTAGAACTTGAGTGGTTTGAAAAGAAAAATTAAAAAACCTATGGAACCTTCTTTGCATGCTAATAGCAATGTTATTAGTATGAATTTTTTGAACACCATTGTTACTAATGGTATGGGACCGTCTAAGCTTGAGAAAGCTAGTTTTTATGAAAAAAACATTTTTAGTTCCCCAGCTTCAGGGAAGAATATTTGCTCTTATGATACTTTATATCCCATAGGTGGTAATTCTAATGATACTTGTGATATTTTAAATCCACATACTGAAAGTGTCCCTTTTAAAATACCTATTGAAATTGTTGAACGTGTTATGAATAACTACTATTTTGGAGATGGAACTGTCCATCCTAGTGATCATTTACTCTTTATACATGAATTATGTGAGTTGTTCAAGTGTGTAGGTATTTCAATGGACCAAGTTAAGAGGAAGCTATTCCCTTTCTCACTTAGGGACAAAGAAAGGGAGTGGTATGAGCTACTAAATGATCGTCATCATTTGGAGTGGAAGGAACTTGAATATCTATTTTACTCTAAATTTTATCCTCCTCATGAAATTCATCAAGATAGGAATTATATTTATAATTTTCATCCTCATGAGGGAGAAATTATTGCCCAAGCTTGGGGGGATTGAAGTCAGTAATGCTCAAATGTCCCATTCATGAGCTCCCCAGTAATGTTGTTATCAATATTTTTTATGCAAGGCTTTCAGGACATTACAAGGACTATCTGGATACTTGTTTGGAGGGATCCTTCACAAGTAAGGAGTTCAAGGCTAAGTGGGATCTTCTTGAAACAATTCAAAGCAATACCGAAGGTTGGGATAATGACAAAGGTAAAAAACCAGGTGTAAATTATGAGTATGATTTCATTGTCTTTCGCTGAAAATGCTAATTTTCAAGAGCTTAGTTCTAGATATGGTGTTGCTCCTCAAATTCTTGTTAAATATTACAGAGCCTTTGCTTCCCATATTAATGCTCCTAAATAAAAATGGAACATGTATCATGAACCTTTTAAAGACACTTGCATGGAAAATGAAAATGTTATTAATGATTGCAATAAACATGCTCAAACTTCTGAAAGTACTATTTCTTATAAGCATGTTAATTTTTGTGGTATGCATAGACCTTGTGAGAAGAATAAAAAATAGAAGAAGAATATCGTATCACACACTGGAATGAAAAAACCAGAACATGGTATATGGCTCTAAATGATCTTGGTAAAAAAAATTGTGCCCTCTATCCTTTTATTTGTGAACTCTGCTATGAAGTGGGTCATTTCAATTTTCAATGCTCAGGCCATACTAATGACCTTTCTAATCCAATGAGTACCGCAGGCTTGTATTGTGATAACGCGATCACTTATAATCAACATGATGAGCTTACTTTGTTTTTGGGGTGTGAAGAGTTATCAAGAAAAACTTCTTTGGTAGACATGAGTGGTTTTGGTATGAATTGCGTCCTGCATGGGTGTCATCTTTATTGTGTTGATAATTGTGTCAACACCCAGATTTTTAATCCCAGATGCTTATTATGCCATACATCGCAATCCTAGGATTACCATTTTTGCGAGACATAACAGATTGGATATCACAGTACATCATCCATTACAAACCATACATAAGGTCTTACACAAATAAGGATCTCATGATCCAGTCTTAATACAATTCAAGCAACGGAAATAACGTAATAATAATGATAGCGTAGGCGAGGATCCATCTTCATGGTCACATGCAATGCTGACAATGGGAGATGATCCTAGTTGTCACATCCCAAAATTTCCCAAATTTTGTGAAAAATAAATAAACAAAATAAAATTTTGTTGAAATTTAGGGTGAGAAGAAACTTTTTGATTCCAATTGGAAACATCAAAACCTATTTTGATCAAATAAAATCCTGAAGGGATTTACAAAGATAAACAAATAATAAATAAAGTTATAATAGTTGGAAATACCATTTTTGGATCTTTAAATAAAAAGATATGGTTTTTATAAGCAAATGTAGAAATAATGAATAAGGACTATTTTTAAAAGAGCCAAATTAAATCTTGGCCAAGCTTTAAATATAAAATATTTTGTTTGATTAAAATAGTAAAGGTTTATTTAAATAAAACCATGAGGATTTATTTATATACAAATTCCATTCAAGTATAGACATTTTCCTATTTTTAACTATCATTAAAAACTTATTAAAGTATTTTAAATTATATTTCAAGGTGTTTTAGTTTTCAAGTAAAATCTCCTGAAAAGATTTTTGTAGGAATTTATAAAGTAAAATAGAGTTTTTAAACAAATTTGAATCCTATTTGAAATAAAGACTAAAGCCTATTTATTTGTTTTTAATAAATAATAAACCATAATAATAATTATTTTATTTTGGACTTTGGAATATGTTGTTAAACAGAATTAAACTATACCTAAAGTTTGGTGGTGGTTTGAATTCAAATGGAGTTTGAATTATTTGAATGAAAAATTAAAACATAAATTTAATACAGAAAAATAAAAAGGTTCAGTATAAAAAAATGGGAAACAAACCCAATCCACTAAACCTACCCAGCCCAGCAAATCATCTGGCCCAGCAAGAGCCCACCCGGCAACCCTCACCGAACCGTTTTATCACGCGCGACCTCACCCGCGAAGTCACTGACGCAGGGACTCCACTCTCTCTTCCTCTCTCTCGCTGACAACAGGACCCACTGGCCACCTTATCATCGTCTAGCCCGTGCCGGCTGTTTTCCCCCTCGCCCGCCACCGTTTCTGCCTTGATTGCGCCACGTTAATTCGCATCAATGCCGAAGTAATTCTTCGTCGTGACCACGCACACTTAAGAGCCTCGCTCTCCTCTTCCATTCCCCACAAGCCACACCTTCCCTCTGCCTCCAGGCTGCGAGAATCGTGAGCTCGAACTCCCTGCTCCGACGAGCTTCTCCAGTCAATTCCGGCACCGTCCTACCGCCCCTCGCCTCCCAGAGCATGCAATCTTACTACCCATCTCCTGGCGCATCTCCCTGTGTTGCTTGCTAGCCCGCGCACTCACCGTAGCCTCGGAAACCTCGACACCTGAGCGTGCGCCGCCGTCTGCCATCGCTCCGACGAACCCCCTGGTAAGCTCAGACCACCCCGAACCCTCCTGATGATGCTCCCATGATTCCCAGTGAAGTATGCGTCTAACGCCCTCTCCCGTTTGCCTCGGCATGACCTGCAGCCTCGCCCACGACAACATCCAGAGACAACGACGCCGCCGCGGACTCCGACGAGCAATCGTTGAAGTTCCGGTGCGCCCCTCGACAAGCTGACCATGCCTCGAGCTTCACCGCAACCGCGCGAGCAAGGTAAGAACCTCCGTTCCCCCTCTTGCTTCCTGGTTCATCAGCGACGACACTGACAGAGCGCACCACCGCTCGCCGCCGCGCCAGCGCCGCTAGTCCTTGACCAAGCGACCTCGTCCGTTGGATGTAGATCCATTGGTTTGGATAGATCATATAGCGAACCGTTATCGAGTGATATGATCCGTGCGATTAAGTTAGATCTGACGGCCTGCGCAGCCCGATCCACCCGAGCGGTATGGACCAGTAATATTAAGATGCGTGGCACTGATTTCGATTTAAAAACAGAAAATGTTCTATTAGATTTGCAAACTTGCAAAATTCATAACTTTAATTCTACAGGTCCAAATTTTGCAAATTTTATATCAATGGAATCATGAGAGCAAGTACTTTGAAACCATGCACTTTGTTTAATGTTTTGCTTCTGTAAATTGATTTAAATTTCAGAAACATGTGTAGGCATAATTTGAATATAAAAATTGTTCTAGAAATATTTTTAAGATGAAATCTTTGATAATTGGTTTGTTTTGAACCTACTGACCATAGAAACCAACTTATGGATTTAAAAATGTATTTTGTGAAGTTAAGGAATAAATATTTGAGTTAGCTCATTTCTAGTCAAATAAAAATATTGTTTATGGTTTAGAAATGAATTTTGAGTAAAACCTTTGGGAAATGATTTGATTCAAACCTTCTGACCCTAAACACCAAGTTTTGAGATTTAAGAACATATTTGATGAACCATATAAAGTCATTACTTTGCTAAAAGATATTTTCAACTACATAAAATATCACCTTATCATAATATTTGGTTTATGAGATGAAAACTTTTGCAAATGATTTGACCACTTTTTTAAATGACCACATTGAGCTTTAAAATGTTTAGATCCTAATAGAAACCACTTTTCTAAATAAAAAGGTTTTTTTGCATGCTTGCATGCATTGACTTGTTTCTATTATTTTATGTGTGATAAATTGTTTGAATGTTGGTTTGAAAATGTGTTTGCGTGATTGAATTGTAGTGAAGTTAGAAGAGTGTGATATTTGCAAGATCTAGAAGTGAACCAACATTCTCTACTAAAAAGTAAAGTGACACTATCATCCATGTCCTACTATTTTCATTACACTTAGTGGATTTTTGTAACATGCATGGAAAGGACTACTATATTTTATGCTATGCTAAATCCTAATAGGATACCCTTATATCTTATTTAGTGAAAACATTGTAGTTGTAGTAATCTTAGCCCTGCTGTATATTTGGGATGGGATACATGATATGATTATATGAAGTGTTGGAAAGATATATGTTTTATATAATAAAACAAGTACTCAATGAACCACCTGGGTGGACAAGGATACTCAAGATTGGACAAGGTGGCAACAAAGGGAACCATGTTTATATGGCTATCTTTTTGTGTGTGCACTAGAAGAAAACCACCCAGGAACTTAGAGATTGAACATGTTTCTCGTACAGTGGTTTCCGTGTACAGCCACATGCTAAATGGGCTTTGGCTTAGTCAACTACATAGGGGAAGACCCATGCATTGGCATCTTCAGGTTAACTAGAATTGTGTAAGGGAAATATATCCCTACATTGGTGCCTGGTAGACAAGCTAGCATTGTGTATTGGGAGGACTTCTATGGAAAGACTTTGTCACATTCTCGATCTGCCAGTACTCCATTTTGGTGAGTACTTATCCAGCGGCCACTGGTGGCGTCAAGACGAGATTGTGTCATGTGGGTAAAGTGTACAACTTCTGCAGAAGATCAAAATTCTAAGTACTTAGCCGTGTCCCCGGTTATGGACAACTCTGAGCAACTAAGGCCTGAAGCTATGGAAGATCTCGACATTCCAATTTCTCAAAGTAAAATTTTGATGGTGACAACAAGGGATTAGAAGCACTTGGAGTTTTCCAAGGAGTTCAGAAAGATTTGACAAAAGATCAAAACTATTTTGAAAAGATAGGATAAAACTATATTGCTTTCTGCAAAAGAGCCTAAACCCTACCTAGCCAAATATGCATGTAATGATAGGATCCACTTATTTCTACATAGTAGTGAAACTTGCCAATACAATTCAAATGTATTGACCCTTGTGGCTTTAACTATTATGTTGTAGGTTTGTTTGATGTAAGTGAAGTGTGTTGAATAGGATTACAAGTCTACAACCAACATGATTGCCTGTGGCACTTTGAAGATGAAGGACCCCATGCTATTGCTATATTCTGCTGCATTGTAATGAGATAGCCAAATGAGCTATGTAAGATGTAATAATTTATTTTATTCATGGTTATAAAGTTGTCTTATTACCTTTGTATCTTGATATTATATCTTAACTGTGGATGCTAGCTATTGATCCAGGGACTAGCATTGTAAACACAGGGATCTCTACCTTATTAAAGGTTGGGAACCTTACACTAGTTGTCGTAACCTTCCTGCTGTCCGTCTTGCTGATAGTCCTCCTCATAGTCTGGCCACGGGAATAGCCAGGGACAAGCCATCAGTATTCTTTAAGTACTCGCAAACTAATACTAACAAGTGAAGTGGTTTTGAGTAGGAAGTACTACGCTCTAAGTTGTTTTGCAAAAATCCAGATTTATCTCTACTCAGTTCAGAAGCAAAGAAAGCTAATTGAAAGTTTTATATCACCTAAGTGGAAACTTGAGTTTCATATCACAACTCTGTTGTGGTCAAGTAAAAGTCATAAATCATTGCATAAGTCATTTTGAAAACATCTGACGACAGAACAGTATGGCCACTCCAACTGTCCATAACAGCAGACGATGCTATTCAAATAGTATGACACTCTGCAGAGGTGGTACACTTTCACCACAACATTCGATACATCCGTCAGGAACAATCCTAAATTCACCATACTCAGTATGCGGATCATCAATCCTAACCTTTCAATTACACACCCTAGTATAGGCACCTCTCCTATGAGTTTGGCCTCCCAACCATGACCAATTGTCATCTTGGGAACTGCACAGGTGGACAATCTTCACAAGGTAGCCTCAGCTCAAACCTTGGCCGCAAGGGAACCCATACTAAGGTATATAAATTTCTAGTCAAGCCCTACCCAAATTTCGGGTATTGTGGTTGTACGGTAAAATTGGATTGGTATCGCATCCAGACAACCATCAGTTTTATGAAGGGCTAAGGCTCATGCCTTAACAGTTTCATCATCAAAATCATCTGGTGTTCAAGAACACATGGAAAAACATTTCAGTAGAATGACTCATCATTTTAGGGTTTTCATAACCATTTTCACCAAGTATTCCCATCTAAAGTTGATCAAGTTTTATGCTTAGCACTAGCATTTACAAGTGGGGGTAAATACTAGTGAGGGGTGGTAAACAAGTGTGAACTAGCTAAGTTTAATCTCATGCCTCAGGATGACATCAAGATTATCTAACTTAGGCCAAGTTTTATGCTCTTTATGCTACCTTCAATTGTCCTTCTAATATCTACAAGTCACCAAGTAAAAAAAAAAATCTTTGATGAAGAAATAAAATACTAAGCTTGTAAGTAAAACTAGGATTGGGTATCATCAAATGTATCTAACCAAGCATGCTTAATGCATTGCATAGGTTTTCTAACTTTATAGTTGCAAGTGTTAGCTTCACTTGTGCAGAGCAGTGGTTGAATTTCTCCTCGGCTTCTTCCTCGTAGTTTCCTCCTTCCTCCTTGTATCCTTGGTCGGTACTAGCATCTATAAAAAATACGAGGTACACAATCACCAAACAATACTTAATTATTTCTATTTATCACACCAAGGTTTTCACTAGATGATATAGGATCATCACAACCATTACAACCATTAAGGCAATTAGTTTTAATTCCTTTATTTTAGGTAATTTCTACTCATTGAAAAACTACTTAAGATTTAATATTCTCCATCTAAAACATGGGATAAATGTTGACACATGTCATCACCACATATTTCAGTACATGGGAATGTGATTTAAAGTGGTGTCACAATTTAATAAGGTTTAACCTTTTTATTTTAATTAAATAAATTGACGAGAAATGCCTATGAGGCATTATTTTATTACTTGATCATTATTTCTCAAGTAAACCTAGATATTTTTATATATTTAGAAAGGTCTTGTTAAATGTGATTTTTGAGAGTTGGAATCAACTCAAAAGCTTTTGTGGTTGAATTTTTAAAACGGTTTGAATGCAGAAAAGCTTCTGCCTTGTTATTTTTACTATTGGTGATCTACAAATCCAATTGGTTCGAATCCAACGGGCTTGGATTAAGCATTCTAGTACCGTTCTAACAAAATTGGTTTCAGGCATTTTGGTTCAGTGAATCGAGGTGGTTTGATTTTTGAATATAGATACAGAACCGAGTTTGAAACTAAAAGAATAAACCTAAATTTGAATTACTGGGTTGCACGGGAGGTTACCTAGGCCGGCCCACTACGCACAGTGCGCGCGGGATGGTTAAGTGGCTGTCCCTACTCGTTAGTGAGAAAGAGGGGTGTGAAGCGGTATGGGTGGATGTGGACCGCACGATCAAGCTCTAATCCTACGGCTGCAGTTCATCATCCACATCGGGCAACACCGGCGAGACAGAACCCTAGCGCGGCCAGTGGGGGTCGTGGGAGGCTCACCGGGGCTCAGGCGATGGTCGGCGACAGGGGCGAACGACGAAGTCGACGACGGCGATCCTCCTTGTACTGTCAGCTCCTCCTGGGGCGGCTCCAATCGATGTCGCCCTTCTCCTCCAGCAGCGGCAGACTCCGGCTAAATTCCGGCGATGTGCTGCTCACCTTGCTCCGGGAGTGAGGTGGGGTTCTTCTAAGAGAGGGGGAGTGATATGGTATGAAGAACTCATGCTGGGGTGGCCTCTATTTATAGTGCCTGAAGGGGATGGACGAGCGTGGGCTGAGCTCGTCCTGGTCGTCGGCACAGTGGGCTAATGGCATGGGCGACGATAGGGGGCGGTGTTGTGCTCCGTGGCGATTCTCAACAGCATGGCTACGCGGCGTGGGGCGGTGTGAAACGGTCGGAACATCCTGGCGCTCTGGGCGGGTCCGACTGCAGTTTTAATGGAGCACAACGTATACGGTCCGCGCGGTGGCGAACGGGCATGTCTGCGGTGTTCCTGGGGTGGTGGCGATCCTGCTTGCACGCGGCGAGGTCGGCGCGCGGTCTGTGGGCGTGTGTCGCGGTTGGCGCTCTGGCGCGCTCTTGGTTCACTCGCAAAGAGGCTTGGCATGCTCGGGCTGTGTGGTCCAGGGGCTGGCTACGCTCAAGTCTTGGACAGGGGGTGGCGGTGGACGGTGGAGAGTGTCCCAGACTGTAAGGGTCCCAACCTCTAAATAAGGTAGAGTCCCCTGTGTTTACAATGCTAGTCCCTGGATCAATAGCTAGCATCCACAGTTAAGATGTAATATCAAGAAACAAAGGTCATAATATAACTTTATAACAAGGAATAACATAATTTTATTACATCTTACTGAGCTCATTTGGCTATTACATTTCATTGCAGCGGAATAACTATAATCATGAGGTCCTTCATCTTCAAAGTGCCATAGGCAAACATGTTGGGTGTAGACTTTGTAATCCTAATCAATCAATCTTCACTAAAATCAATCAAACCTGCAACATTACAAGTTACATCCACAAAGGGTCAATACATTTGAATTGTATTGGCAAGTTTCACTACTATGTTGAATATAAGTGGATCCTATCATTATATGCATATTTGGCTAAGTAGGGTTTTAGGATCATTTGCAGAAAGAAAAATTTATTCCTATCTTTTCAAAATGGTTTTGGTCTTTTGTCAAATCTCCTTTTCAAAATACCTTGAACTCCTTGGTAAATTCCCAAGTGTTCAAGTCCTTGTCAAAAATCTCTTGAGCTCCTTGGTACCCCCAAGTGCATCAAGTTTTATCAAAATCTCTTGAGCTCCTTGGTACCCCAAGTGCATCAAGTCTTTTGTTGTCACTTAAAAGTTTTCTTTTAGAAATTGGAATGTCGAGATCTTCCATATCTTCAGGCCTTAGTTGCTCAGAGTTGTCCGTAACCGGGGACACGGCTAAGTACTTAGAATTTGATCTTCTGCAGAAGTTGTACACTTTACCCACATGACACAATCTCATCTTGATGCCACCAGTGGCCGCTGGATAAGTACTCACCAAGATGGAGTACTGGCAGATTGAGAATGTGACAAAGTCTTTCCATAGGAGTCCTCCCAATACAAAATGCTAGCTTGTCTACCAGGCACCAATGTAGGGTCCAAGCTCCCTTACACAAATCAAGTTAACCTGAAGATGCTAATGCATGGGATTTCCACTATGTAGTTGACTAAGCCAGAGCCCATTTAGCATGTGGCTGTACACGGAAGCCACTGTACGAGAAACATGTTCAATCTCTAAGTTTCCTGGGTGGTTTTCCTTTGGAGCACAACACAAAGAGATTGCCATATACATGGTTCCTTTTGTTTCCACCTTCTCCAAAACTCAAAGTATCCATGTCCACCCAGGTGGTTCATTGAGTCCTTATTTTATTATATAAAACATAAGTCTTTTCTCAATCTCATAAAATCTCAACATGTATCTCTTTTCAAAATATAGCATGGCTAAGCATGTAACAACTACATTGTTTTCACTAAGGAATGTATAGGGTATCCTATTAGGTTTTAGCATAGCATGAGTATAGAAACTCTTTTCATGCATGTTTCAAAATCCACTAAGTATAATGAAAATAGTAGGACTTTTAGATGATAGTGTCACTTGCCTTTTTGGTAGGGAATGTTGGTTCACTTCTTGATCTTGCTAGTTTCACACTTTTCTAACTTCAGTACAAATCAATCAAGCAAACACAAAATCAACTTGCATTCCAACCAATATTCAATCATTACATCACACACATAAAATCATAGGAACTAAGTCATGCATGCAAGCATGCATAAGTTAGTTTTATTTTCAAAGATGGTTTCTACTAGGCTCTAAAATTTTTAAGGGTTCAAAGTGGTCATTTTCCAAAGTGGCAAAGTCATTTGCAAAAGGGTTTTGTCTATAAACCATTTTTAAATCCATTCATTATTTCATGTGGTGGAAAATGTTTTTATCAAATCAAAAACTTTATGTCTTTCACCAAATAAGTTGCTAATTCTCAAAACTTGGTGCTTAGGGTCAGTAGGTTTGATTCAAATCATTTTCCCAAAGTTTTTGCTTCAAAATCATTTCCATAATCAAAACAATATTTTTATTTGGCTAGAAATGGGCTAAATCAATTAATCCATCCTAAACTTCACCAAATCCATTTTTAAAACCATGGGTTGGTTCCTAAGATCAGTAGGTTCACCACAAACCATTTTGCAAAGATTTCAACCTCAAAAACAATTTTGAATAATTTTTATAACCTAAACAAGCATACAAATGTTTCTGCAAAAACAAACATTTTAACATAGGCTTTTTACTAAACAAATTGCATGGTTGGATAGGGCTTGTTCCACTGATTCCAATGATATAAAGTTTGTAATTTTTAGACGTTTGGATCAAAAGTTACGAAGGTTTCAAGTTTGCAAATAAATCTGATTCAAAGCTTGTTTTAAATCAAAAACTGGCCACGCGTCGCGTTTTGATTGGACGGTACCGGTTCGAGTGGATCGTGCTCTGCGGTTCGTTGGATCTAAGCAGATCGCACGACTCAGGCTAGCTCATACCGCTTCGCTCAGTTCTAATCTTAGCCATGCGATATCGATCTAACGGCTGCTATCTAATTGCCACTAACTGGCGGCGCTCGACGGCTGCGCGCGGTGGCGACGGTCAGGCGACGGGGAAACTGGCGATGCAGGAAGCTAGAAGGGAGGGGAGTATGCTCACCGTGATCGCAGAAGCCTGGGGAAGCTCAACGTGGAGTCACCTTGGCAAGGGGCGCACGGGAACGGGTTTAATTGCTCGCTGGAGTGGGGAACAGCGTCGGGCGGCTCTGGTCGTGGGCGGAGGCGATGCTGCAGATCGCCCTAAGGCAAGACAAGAGCATGGTCAGATGCAGGAGGATGTGGAGAGTGTGGTAGCGTGAACGAGACGGCGTGGGGCGGTCTGTGCTTACCAGGAAACGCCGCCGGAGATAGTTGCAGACGCGGCGGTGCTCAGAGCTTGTTGAAGACGATGTTCTGGGGCGCCCGCGGTGGAATGGGAGGTACAAGGAGAAGCGTCTAGGTCTGGGGAGTAAGCTCGTGTGGTTGGGGAGGTGAGGGGCGGCGTCTGCTGGCCGGAATTAGCTGGGGACGGTGGCCGAAGCAGTGGCGGTGTCAGAGAAATTCCGAGCAGCCTAGTGGCTCTGGTCTAATGAGTTCTGAGGGGAAAGGAGGAGGGAGCGTGGGCGATTAAATGTGTGAGGTTACTGGGATAATTCAGTCCGCCATTTACTCGAATTGATGCGAGCAATTAGAGGCAGCAACGGCGACGAGGGGGAGGAACTGGTCGCGGGGTGAGGAAGACGATGACGCGACAGTGGGGCCGTCTAGCAGCGAGAGAGAGAGAGAGAGAGAGAGAGAGAGAGAGAGAGAGAGGGGAGGGTGGTGTCCACTGGTCAGTCGCTCTGCGGGTTAAAAGCTGAGTGTGAAACGTTTTCTTCGGGAGGGAGAGAGTGGGCTGGTACTGTGCCTTGTTGGGCTGGCTCAGTTGGGTCAGGTCTGTTTCTATTTTTTTCTTTCTGAATGTTTTGTCTTTTTCCATTTCTAATTTCTGTTTTGAATTTCAAACAACAAATCAAACATTCAAACCAATTCAAACATTCACCACACTTGTATTGAGTTTTGGTTCTGTTTAACAACATAAACCAAATCCCCAAAACAAAACAATAATTTTATTTTAGGTTCCATTATTAATTAAATAAATAGACCTTGTTTATTAATCAAATAGATTTTGTTTTATTTAAAATCTCCATTTGAAATTTAATTATTTTCAAAACCAAATCAGTAGGTTTTATTTGGAAATAAAGATTACTTGGAAAACTTGTTTAAAATAAATAAATAAGTTTTGATGTTTTAATTAAAATAGTAAAACCTTTATTTTTAATAAACTTGGATATTAAATCCTTATTAATTTATTTTAAATAAACCTTTACTATTTTTATTAAAACAAAATGTTTTATTTCAAAAGCTTGACCAAGGTTTATTTTGGTTCCATAAAATAATCCTTATTTATAAATCTACCTTTTCTTTTGAAAACCAAATCTTTTATTTAAAGATCCAAAATAGTAATTCCAAATATTTTTATTTTCCTTTATTAAATGTTTATCTTTTTAAATCCTTTAAGGATTTTTTTATTTGTTCAAAATAAGTTTGAAGGTTCCCATTTGAATTCAAAAAGTTTCTTCTTACCCTGAAAATCAACAAAGTTTTATTTTATTCATTTATTTTTCACATTACAAGATTTGGAAAATCTTGGGATGTGACAGGCTACCACCCTTAAAATAAATCTCGTCCCGAGATTTGGGAAGGCTAAAGGTTATAAGTAGGCTTAAAACAACTGGGGTACTACCACCCTTAAAAATAAAGTCTCATAGGGTTACATTGATGGTTCACTTGACTATGGGTTCAACATTTGATATCCAGACAAGGAATCCTTATTTGACTCTTCTGAGTTTTCTAAATCCTGACATCCACTTCTTCTATCTCTTCAAAGTTTCCATTCATGTCAATGTGGTTCACATGTCCTTTATGGTTCACATTGGAGTCATTTCCATTGGCTCTTCTGGCATCCTTTTTCTTTTTCTTTTCTGGACAGTCCGATGCATAATGTCCAAGTTCCTTACAATTATAGCATTGCAACTGGCTAATGTCCTTCTTCCTGTAAGTGTCATGTTGGTTCTGACCAAGGTCATCTCCATTGTCAGTATCATTTCCATTATTCTCACTTCCATTGTTGTTGTGGTGATACTGATGTGGTTCAGAATCTTCAATGCTCTTTTTGTATGAATGCTTCTTCTTTGATGATCCTGGATAGTGATGATCCTGGATAGTTCTTGAGTTTATGTTTCCTCTTTCTGTTCTCAACTTGATTCATCTTTTTTTCCAATATTGTGGATTTGTCACAGAGTGATTGATAAGTTGGGACATAGGCAACGGCTCACTGCAGGTTCAACTCATCATTAAGTCCTTCAAGAAATTTTTCTTTTATCTTAGCATCTATATCAACTTCATCCGGTGCATAGCATGCCAGATTGTTAAATTCTTCAATATACTCAGCCACACTGAGGTGACGTTGTTTCAGATTATGAAACTCCTTTTTCTTCAAGTACATTACTCCAGGTGAGATGTGAGTGGTTCTGAATCCATCTTCAAAAATAGCCCAAGTCACATCTTCAAGGGGAGTGGTGATTTGAAAGTTGTCCCACCATGTTGCTGCTGGTCCTTCAAGCAGAAATGTTGCAAACCTTACTTTTTCTTCATCAGTGCAACCAACAGTCACTAAGTATTTGTTCACTAAACGTAACCAATCATCAGCTTCCATTGGATCAGTTGTTCCAGAGAACCTTGCAGGCCTAAGTTTCAGAAACTTGGTGAGCATGTCAAGTGCTGGAGGGTTATTCTGATTGTTGTTATTGTTGTTCTTGTTGTTGTTCAGATTCTGTATGAATGTAGTCATATGCTGCATCAACTGTGTCTGAGCTGCCATCATCTGTTGCATCTCAGGGGTGAAGTTGTTATTGTTTTGGTTGGGGTTGGCACGACGGGGAGGCATCTGTTGGTTTGATAGGGATAAGTATTGGTGAATAGGTTTCTAAGAAGTTTTAACACACAACCCAAAAACAACCAAGTTCAATCAAACAATCAAACCATCAAACATTCAACAAGCAACCAATCACTTAACAACTTATGAGCTTAACTCATGAGTTGAAGGAAACAACAAGTTTTCTTGAAAATAACAACTTAGTATAATCATACCTCATAGGACAATATGATCCATACTCTAACTTGATATCAATGTCTTTGGTAGGCAATCTAATGTCTCTTGGTTTTCACTAGTAGTCCTTAGTGATATCCAAGGTTTAGTCCTTGGTGGAAATGTTGAAGATGTTGAAGTCATTAGAGTTGAAGAAGTTGAAGTCATTAGAGTTGAAGATGTTCCGGCTCATGGTGAAGTCTTTGGCCATGGGGTAGGCTTTTATCCATCAGGTTGAAATAGAAGAGATGTAGAGTTGAAACCAAAATGGTTGAGGAAAGAGTTTACAAGATTGTTTGTAAATAAGTTTTGGAACAAATACAACTCCTATATTTTCTAAGGGTTTTTTTCCAATCCTAGGTTTACAAATCCTACAGGCAACACAATGCTCTGATACCATCTGTAAGGGTCCCAACCTCTAAATAAGGTAGAGTCCCCTGTGTTTACAATGCTAGTCCCTGGATCAATAGCTAGCATCCACAGTTAAGATGTAATATCAAGAAACAAAGGTCATAATATAACTTTATAACCAGGAATAACATAATTTTATTACATCTTACATAGCTCATTTGGCTATACATTTCATTGCAGCGGAATAACTATAATCATGGGGTCCTTCATCTTCAAAGTGCCACAGGCAAACATGTTGGGTGTAGACTTTGTAATCCTAATCAATCAATCTTCACTAAAATCAATCAAACCTGCAACATTACAAGTTACAGCCACAAAGGGTCAATACATTTGAATTGTATTGGCAAGTTTCACTACTATGTTGAATATAAGTGGATCCTATCATTATATGCATATTTGGCTAAGTAGGGTTTTAGGCTCATTTGCAGAAAGCAAAATTTATTCCTATCTTTTCAAAATGGTTTTGGTCTTTTGTCAAATCTCCTTTTCAAAATCCCTTGAACTCCTTGGTAAATTCCCAAGTGTTCAAGTCCTTGTCAAAAATATCTTGAGCTCCTTGGTACCCCCAAGTGCATCAAGTTTTATCAAAATCTCTTGAGCTCCTTGGTACCCCAAGTGCATCAAGTCTTTTTTTGTCACTTAAAAGTTTTCTTTTAGAAATTGGAATGTCGAGATCTTCCATAGCTTCAGGCCTTAGTTGCTCAGAGTTGTCCGTAACCGGGGACACGGCTAAGTACTTAGAATTTGATCTTCTGCAGAAGTTGTACACTTTACCCACATGACACAATCTCATCTTGATGCCACCAGTGGCCGCTGGATAAGTACTCACCAAGATGGAGTACTGGCAGATTGAGAATGTGACAAAGTCTTTCCATAGGAGTCCTCCCAATACAAAATGCTAGCTTGTCTACCAGGCACCAATGTAGGGTTCAAGCTCCCTTACACAAATCAAGTTAACCTGAAGATGCCAATGCATGGGATTTCCACTATGTAGTTGACTAAGCCAGAGCCCATTTAGCATGTGGCTGTACACGGAAGCCACTATACGAGAAACATGTTCAATATCTAAGTTTCCTGGGTGGTTTTCCTTTGGAGCACAACACAAAGAGATTGCCATAGACATGGTTCCTTTTGTTGCCACCTTCTCCAAAACTCAAAGTATCCTTGTCCACCCAGGTGGTTCATTGAGTCCTTGTTTTATTATATAAAACATAAGTCTTTTCTCAATCTCATAAAATCTCAACATGTATCTCTTTTCAAAATATAGCATGGCTAAGCATGTAACAACTATATTGTTTTCACTAAGGAATGTATAGGGTATCCTATTAGGTTTTAGCATAGCATAAGTATAGAAACTCTTTTCATGCATGTTTCAAAATCCACTAAGTATAATGAAAATAGTAGGACTTTTAGATGATAGTGTCACTTGCCCTTTTGGTAGGGAATGTTGGTTCACTTCTTGATCTTGCTAGTTTCACACTTTTCTAACTTCACTACAAATCAATCAAGCAAACACAAAATCAACTTGCATTCCAACCAATATTCAATCATTACATCACACACATAAAATCATAGGAACTAAGTCATGCATGCAAGCATGCATAAGTTAGTTTTATTTGCAAAGATGGTTTCTAGGCTCTAAACTTTTTAAGGGTTCAAAGTGGTCATTTTCCAAAGTGGCAAAGTCATTTGCAAAAGGGTTTTGTCTATAAACCATTTTTAAATCCATTCATTATTTCATGTGGTGGAAAATGTTTTTATCAAATCAAAAACTTTATGTCTTTCACCAAATAAGTTGCTAATTCTCAAAACTTGGTGCTTAGGGTCAGTAGGTTTGATTCAAATCATTTTCCCAAAGTTTTTGCTTCAAAATCATTTCCATAATCAAAACAATATTTTTATTTGGCTAGAAATGGGCTAAATCAATTAATCCATCCTAAACTTCACCAAATCCATTTTTAAAACCATGGGTTGGTTCCTAAGATCAGTAGGTTCACCACAAACCATTTTGCAAAGATTTCAACCTCAAAAACAATTTTGAATAATTTTTATAACCTAAACAAGCATACAAATGTTTCTGCAAAAACAAACATTTTAACAGAGGCTTTTTACTAAACAAATTGCATGGTTGGCTAGGGCTTGTTCCACTGATTCCAACGATATAAAGTTTGTAATTTTTGGACGTGTGGATCAAAAGTTACAAAGGTTTCAAGTTTGCAAATAAATCTGATTCAAAGCTTGTTTTAAATCAAAAACTTGCCATGCGCCGCGTTTTGATTGGACGGTACCGGTTTGAGTGGATCGTGCTCTGCGTTTCGTTAGATCTAAGCAGATCGCACGGCTCAGGCTAGCTCATACCGCTTCGCTCAGTTCTAATCTTAGCCATGCGATATCGATCTAACGGCTGCTGTCTAATTGCCACTAACTGGCGGCGCTCGACGGCTGCGTGCGGTGGCGACGGGGAAACTGGCGATGCAGGAAGCTAGAAGGGAGGGAAGTATGCTCACCGTGATCGCAGAAGCCTGGGGAAGCTCAACATGGAGTCGTCTTGGCAAGGGGCGCACGGGAACGAGTTTAATTGCTCGCCGGAGTGGGGAACAACGTCGGGCGGCTCTGGTCATGGTCGGAGGCGATGCTACAGATCGCCCTAAGGCAAGACAAGAGCATGGTCAGATGCAGGAGGATGTGGCGAGTGTGGGAGCGTGAACGAGACAGCGTGGGGCGGTCTGTGCTTGCCAGGAAACGTCGCCAGAGATAGTTGCAGACGCGGCGGTGCTCAGAGCTTGTCGAAGATGACGTTCTAGGGCGCCCGCGGTTGAATGGGAGGTACAGGGAGAAGCGTCTAGGTTTGGGGAGTAAGATCGTGTGGTTGGGGAGGTGAGGGGCGGCGTCTGCTGGCTGGAATTAGCTGGGGACGGTGGCCGGAGCAGTGGCGGTGTCAGAGAAATTCCGTGCAGCCTAGTGGCTCTGGTCGAATGAGTTCTGAGGGGAAAGGAGGAGGGAGCGTCGGTGATTAAATGTGTGAGGTTACTGGGAGAATTCAATCGGCCATTTACTCGAATTGATGCAAGCAATTAGAGGCAGCAACGACGACGAGGGGGAGGAACTAGTCGCGGGGTGAGGAAGACGATGACGCGGCAGTGGGGCCGTCTGGCAGCGAGAGAGAGAGGGGGAGGGTGGGGTCCACTGGTCAGTCGCTCTGTGGGTTAAAAGTCGAGTGTGAAACGTTTTCTTCGGGAGGGAGAGAGTGGGTTGGTACTGGGCCTTGTTGGGCTGGCTCAGTTGGGTCAGGTCTGTTTCTATTTTTTTCTTTCTGAATGTTTTGTCTTCTTCCATTTCTAATTTCTGTTTTGAATTTCAAACAACAAATCAAACATTCAAACCAATTCAAACATTCACCACACTTGTATTGAGTTTTGGTTCTGTTTAACAACATAAACCAAATCCCCAAAACAAAACAATAATTTTATTTTAGGGTCCATTATTAATTAAATAAATAGACCTTGTTTATTAATCAAATAGATTTTGTTTTATTTAAAATCTCCATTTGAAATTTAATTATTTTCAAAACCAAATCAGTAGGTTTTATTTGGAAATAAAGATTACTTGGAAAACTTGTTTAAAATAAATAAATAAGTTTTGATGTTTTAATTAAAATAGTAAAACCTTTATTTTTAATAAACTTGGATATTAAATCCTTATTAATTTATTTAAATCAACCTTTACTATTTTTATTAAAACAAAATGTTTTATTTCAAAAGCTTGACCAAGGTTTATTTTGGTTCCATAAAATAATCCTTATTTATAAATCTACCTTTTCTTTTGAAAACCAAATCTTTTATTTAAAGAGCCAAAATAGTAATTCCAAATATTTTTATTTTCCTTTATTAAATGTTTATCTTTTTAAATCCTTTAAGGATTTTTTTTATTTGTTCAAAATAAGTTTGAAGGTTCCCATTTGAATTCAAAAATTTTCTTCTTACCCTGAAAATCAACAAAGTTTTATTTTATTCATTTATTTTTCACATTACAAGATTTGGAAAATCTTGGGATGTGACACAGACATGCTTGCTTGCTTGGTGATTCTCCTAGCTTGCTGTCGACATGGGGGTGGCAAGTTAGGCTCGGCATGGTCACCATTGATGGATATGTAATGCTCACAGTGGTGCTAAAGCTTGTTAATTGAGCTAGATCATCTTCTGAGAGTGTAGTGTGAGCTATAGAGGGAACAAGATAGGCCAAATTTACTGCTCATAATAGTGTTTGTGGTTTGTTTGTTTGGTGCCAGCAAGGTGTTTAATGAAATGGCCGCAAGAGATTCTAATTTGAATTTTTGATTCAAACTTGGTGGATGTTTTGGTTACATACTAGGGAGTCTTTGGTTAGTTGGAATGGTCAAGTGGAATTGGTTTGGTTGGTTTTTGAAAAAGGGGTGATCTTCACATATGAATCAGATTCAATTTTGAAATGTGATTTGAATCAAGTTGACAAATGTTTCTGCAAGTTTGAAAGGTGGGCTTTGATTCACTTTTACTTGGTCTGGCAAGGGGTGAAAATAAATGGAAAAGTTTCTGTTTGAAATCTTGGACTAGAAACACTCAAAGTGGCCTAGTGAGCAAGATTGGCAAAAATGACCATTTTCCTTATTTGTTTTGTTTTTGATTTTCTCTTGATTTGTTTCTTCTTGGAAATGTTTTAGATGTTGTTGTTTTCATCTTTAAACCATTCCTTGCTATTTAGAACAATCACACAAGTCCATTCATGCATTCATACAATCATCACATACACACATGCATTCATATGATGTTGATTAACAAAAGTTTTTGGTAACCCTAATTTTGGTGATTTAGAATTTGATAACCTTGTTCAATATTTTTGGGATGTTACAAACCTTACCTCCTTAAAAAAAATCTCGTCCTGAGATTTAAGAAAGAAGAAATAAGAAAACTAGGATTTAAAAATACCGGGAAACTCCGTCTTGATGTAGTCTTCTTGTTCCCAGGTAGCTTCTTCTTCAGTGTGGTTACTCCACTAAATCTTGAGAAACTTGATGCTTCGGGTCCTAGTGGTTGTGGCGCCCCGCAAAACCACTACTAGAAATCGCGTTGTTTTCGTGCATTTCATCATCATGACCGCATGCTCATGTCATCATGCCACATTGCATTTGAGCATCGTCATGTCATCTTGCATATGTTTGCATAAAACTATTTTCGAAAAATCTATTTTGTGTTCTGAACGCCCCGTCTTTATTCAAACACAAAACCCGGGTCTTCGGAATATTTTGCTTTGTCTACCAACGGTTTTCAAAAGCCCCATTTTAAATATTAAAACATTTATTTTATTTTTAGGGGCAGCCGTACCGGGCCGATCCGACCCAGTCGGCCACCCCCAGTACAAAACCAGCCTGTCTAAACCTTTTCCTACCCTATCCTAATCTACCCAGCCCCCTCCACCTAACCCCAACCTATCCCTTTGCGCCACATCAGCCTGGCCCTCTCTCCACCAATCGCAATCCGCCACCTCACCGCATCCCTCCACCTCACCTCTCCCTCTCCCCATCCCAGCCGCCACCTCATCCCACCTGCACGCCTCCCACCAAACCCACCTGGTCCACCCACTCCCCGGCCCTCACACACCACTCACACCGACAGCCACCCCGCCTCGCACCCCGCGCCTGGCCCCACCTGCCGCTCGCCCCGCGCCCCGGCGCCCTTCCTCTCTCCTCCCTCCTCTCGCCCGCCCCGCTCCCCCGCCTCCACCTTCCTCTCTGGCGCCGCCGGCCGCCGCTGGGCCTTCCCCGCACCCCCCATCGCCCGTCCCTGCCGAGATCCCCGTCACCTGGTTCTCCTCCGGCCGCCGCCGCCCTGACTGCCTGGCCGCCCGCCCGCCGGCCTCCTCCTCCTGCTGGGCCCGCCTGCGTCGACCATCGCCGGACTTCCCTCGCCCGCGACCGCCCCGCCGTATCCTCTGCGGGCCGCCCCAGCACGAGCCGCCTCGGCATCCTCCCTGCGCCTCCTCGCCGCGTGCCCTGCCGCCAGCACGTCGGCCGCCACCTCACGGGCTCCCCCTCCACCCTGCAGTACCCAAGGCTGCTAGGCACCTCGCTGCAGGCCACGCGACCTCCTCCGTTGCCCTCCTGCGCCCTCGCCTTGTCTACCTCACCTCGTCTTGGAAGCTCCGCCACCACCGCTGTCCTCCGGCCCACCCGAGCTCGTCCTGCCCCGCGTCCGTGTCGCCGGACTCCGCCGCGTCGGGCCCAGGCCGCGAGGGCGCCCTCCTGTCCTCTGCTTCCTCGCCCGGCGTATTTCCTGCAATGGTCATCTGTGTTCCGCCCTCAATCCCGTTCGTGACCTGCGGTTGCGTTACCAATCCGTCGTCCGGTTCTCGCGTCCCCGCACCGTATTTGTTGTTCTCAGAACATGTGTGACCCCTTCTGCAGCCTTCTGTTTCTGTGCAACAGCTCGGTGGCAATGCTGTTCAGGACCCCCGATCACAGTGAACATTGTTGAACACTGAAGGCCATTCCAGAACCATTGAACCTCGTTTGGCTCCGAAATGACAAGATAGCCGACTTGGACACATGGTCGCCTACCCGAACCCTTAGACCCTGATTCCGAAGACGGATCCTGAACCCAGAGCCACGTCAAGTTCTCCTTCCCGGCGCCCGAAGGCCGAAACCCCGGAACTCCAAGATCTTCGACCGACATGTGTGACCCCTATCCGAGAGCCCTATTTTTATAAATGCCATATATCTACCCGTTGCATGTAAATGAACATGTTTGCATACATATTGTGGGTGTTTGGGGGCATTATGCCAATTCATCTCATAATCAAATATGGAGTCTATATGCGGGATATCTTTGTCTTATTCCGGACTCCATTTAAATTGGTGTAGCGAACCGGTGCTATCTTTTGCCATGTTAAGACAACATTTAAAATGCAGGGTAGCTAAACAACATGAACCACCTAAATATTCGTCGGGACCCCGGTTCCGCTTAATCTTGCCTAATTGCACCGCACCTTTGCCATGTCATACATCATACATGCATCATGCCCGATCTTCTGTCATAGTATTAAATAGTGCACCCGGTGTTTGCGCTAGTGTTTTTCTTCTTCACGGACTAGGCCGATGAGTTGATGCGAGTGTCGATCCGATCTTCGGATAAACCTTCGGCAATGTTTTCAGGCGAGCACCTCCCCCCTTTCTACCTATCTTACTTTTATAGTATTTATTCCCTCCTGTTGATCTATTGCTATCTGTGTTGCGATGCTCTAGTTTTCGTACCCGAGATATCCCTTGCAGCCTTATATTGCCTTGGACACATCCTATTACCTGTTGTTTGGTAGATAGTTGGACTTGCGCGTCGTAGTCGCTTGCTCAAGTGTTGTTGCGTGTCGTCAAGTACCACAGTTGTTGGAGTATTGCTGCATGTTTAATGTTGGAGATGATCATGGCTTTAATTATTGTTTAATAACTAAAATTGAAGTAGGTAAATGCAGAGGCACGTGTGGGCAATAGATGTTATTTGGTTGTTAACCGTCCACTTGTGTCCCGTAGGACCCCGAGTTCTTGACACCTGTTCCGAGATCGAGCGCGCTAACCACAGGTGGGGTGTATGGGCACCCCCATCGATTTAGTACCGATTCCGCATCTTGTCTTTGGGGCCACAAAGTAGTTTGGAGCTTTATTACTATCCTGTACTTATGCCATGCTTTACCGCTTAATTTAAAATTGTGCGAGGAATGCACCTATACTGTTTAGGGAAGCGGAGTGTTTTCGCGGTATCGACAAGCCCAGTCACACTTTCGGGTTCCTAGTCTCTGACCAGCGCAAACCACGGGTCCGTTTGAGCCGGCCAACTTCTATGGTAGCTTAGTGGGTGGCCCCGTGCTTGCTTTGGTGCGGGAAACGTCGTGTCCGAAACCCCGTCGACATCTTGTTGGGTGTATGTTTTGTGATCTTGTACCTACCGATCCGACAACAAGGGTGTAGGTGCGTGGAAACTTTGGTGCACCCTGCAGGTTAAATCTTTTCAAAGCCGTGTCCGCAGTTATGGACGACTTGGAGCACAGTTCTCGATCATAGACAACTATAACTAAAGTTTACTGCTATAATTTGACTTGTATCCGATATGACTAGTAATCAGCTTCACTGCAACGGAATGGCTAAACAAAGTACCAACAACTACTGGGTTTGGGGATATCTCATGCTAATTGTATCTGACTAGTAAGTGTTGCAACTACAACGGAATGGTTAACTAAAAGTGCCCACTGCTTATTCTATCAGGATGACTATCTATACCTAACTAGTAATTGCTGCAACGATAACTGAATGAATAAAACTGCCAACGGTGTGAGTTCCTCGGTTGACTTCCTCGTTTGGTCTAGAGGGGGAAATACCAGGATGGGTATGTTTGGTGGTAGTATCAGGATGGTTCCGAATAGGACTTTCTTATCCCTCTCTGGTAGCCAACAGTTATATCGAGTCTCTATAGGTTGTTTAGTGCATGCTGCGCTGCCGCTCAGTCCACCATACCTATGTAGGCGAGGACCGCCGAATTCTAGCCTCGCCGTGTACTGGCCTCAGTACTGACCGCTCTCTTTTTCCTTTGCCCTTTGTCGGCACCCCTTTTGTTTAAGCAGGTTTTGAGATCGACGTCGTTAGCAGGGTTACCCTTCCGGCTTGGCCTGGGCAGGGTTATGGACGCCTTTGGTTATTCTTCAGGGCTCTTAGCTCAATTTGCATCTTGTCCGTACTCGGACGCTGTAACGTTTTCAAGGTGATTTGGATCTTTGTACTGTATATCTGAATTCTTGACTTATTGAGTCGCCGTTGTATATATCTGTTCTGTGGGTTCCATCATGGACTATTGTGTAATGATATTACTTCGTTTTCCACCCGCACGCAAGTGCCTGGTGGGCACCTTTGAATCGTTTCTATGCGGGTTTGGCGGGAAGCGCTGAAACTTGCATAGGGCCGATTTTGAGGGTGTTACAGTGGTTCTGAAAGCTTCCTCCAAAATACGGATGGGTACTTCAGGATATGTAAGGTCATCGTTGATCTCTATGGTTATGTGATCAATGTTCTTGAAAACTTCAGTCTTCTTCGGGACTTCAAGGCATTTACGAAGTAACGATATATGGAACACATTATGCACGGCTGACATCTCCTCTGGAAGTTCTAGTTGATACGATACTTCTCCCTGACGATTCAGAATCTTGAAAGGTCCGATATATCTGGGGGCTAACTTTCCTTTGAGCTGGAAACACTGCATTTCCTTCAAAGGCGACACTTGAGATACACAAAATCTCCGATATTGAAAGCAAGGTCTCGACGTCTCTTATCAGCGTAACTCTTCTGTCTTGACTAGGAGATCTTGAGGTGCTCACGAATCTTGTGAACTTTCTCTTCTGCTTCTCGTAGGATGCCGGGTCCGAAGATCTGACTCTCTCCTATTTCCGACCAATTCAAAGGGGTACGACACTTCCTTCCATACATGAACTCAAATGGGGCCATTTGCAAACTAGCTTGATAACTGTTGTTGTAAGAAAATTCTGCGAAAGGCAGACAGTCTTCCCATTTAGATCCATACTCTAGCACACATGCTCTCAACATATCTTCGATTATTTGATTTACTCGCTCCATTTGTCCATCGGTTTGAGGGTGATACGCTGTGATGAAATCTAGTCTTGTTCCTAGTCCTTCTTGGACTTTCTTCTAGAATCTCGAGGTAAACTGAGTTCCTCGATTCGATACGATGTTCTCGGGGACTCCGTTCAGACTGAAGATTCTATCAATGTACAACTCCGCTAGATTAGAACTTTGGTAGGTGGTCTTGACTGGTAAGAAATGGGCTACCTTGGACAATCTGTCAACTATGACTCAAATAGAGTCATTTCCCCTACTAGAGGTAGACAATCCGGTGATAAAGTCCATTCCAACGGAATCCCATTTCCATTCCGGAATCTGCAATGGTTGCAACAATCTTGTGGGTCTTTGACTTCCCACCTTGACTCTCTGACAAATATCACACTTGGCGATATAACTGCCGATTTCTCTTTTCATCTTATGCCACCAAAATTTCTCCTCCAGATCCTGATACATCTTCGTTCCTCCGGGATGGATAGAATAAAGAGTATCATGGGCCTCCTTCAAAATAACTTCTTTATACCATAGAACTCCTTCATCCTTAGTGAATCCGAGTACTTTGCATGTACCAATGCGACGTTTGTTTCCATCGATACTAGCATTTCCTTTCTGCGCCTCCTTGATCTGATTAATCAAAGTGGGTTGAAGTTATATGCTAGACAAAAATCCTTCACTTACTAATTCCATTCTAAAATCTTCCATCTCTTTGTGCAGGCTTGGTTGCTCTTTCAGAATCATGGAGTTCAAGCGGCACGGCAATCTGCTAAGGGCATCTTCTACCACATTGGCTTTACCGGGGTGATAGTGAATGTCTAGATCATAGTGTTGGAGATATGCCCAAGAGGCAATAATAAAGTGGTTATTATCATATCTTCACACTTATGATAAATGTTTACATACCATGCTATAATTGTATTAACCGGAAACATTAATACTTGTGTGATTTGTAAACTAAAATAAGAGTCCCTAGTAAAGCCTCTTGTTAAACTAGCTTGTTGGTTAATATATGATCATGGTTTCCTGATCATGAACATAGAGATGTTATTAACAACAGGGTCATATCATTAGGAGAATGATGTGATGGACATACTCCTATAGATAAGCGTAGCATAAACATCAAGTCATTTAAATAGTTCAATTGCTATATGCTTTCTGATACATAGTAACCTAATTCCTTCGACCATGAGATCATGCATATCACCTTTTCCGGATGGATGCTTTGATGTCATCAAACACCACACCGTAACAAGGTGGCTATAAAGGTGGCATTGAGTGTTCAGAAAGTATTGGTTGAAACACATGGATCAAGAGTGGGATTTGTCCATCCATATGACGGATAGATATACTCTGGGCCCTCTCGGTGAAATGTCATCCAATTAGCTTAAAAGCATGTGACTGTCTCACAAGGGATCACATATCACGGGAACGAGAAAAGAGTACTTATCAGTAACGAGGTTGAACTAGGTATGTAGAGATACCGACGATCATAACCTCGGATAAGTAAACTATCATGAGACAAAGGGAAATTGGTATCGTATGTAAGTGGTTCATTCGATCGCAAATAATCGTAGAAATATGTGGGAGCCATATGAATTTCCAGATTCCTCTATTGGTTATTGTTCGGAGAAGTGTCTCGATCATGTCCGCATAATTCACGAACCGTAGGGAGACACACTTAAGGATTCGACGTTGTTTGAGTAGTTATGGTATTATGATAAAGAGACCGAATGTTGTTCGGAGTCTCGGATGGGATCCGGGATATCACGAGGTGATCCGGAATGGTCCGGAGAATAAGATTCATATAAGGAAAGTCCCGTTTCGGAGTTCGGGAATGATTCCGGTGTTTTCATCGGGAATGTTCTAGAAGGTTCCGGATTGTCCGGCACTCTTGGGGGAGGGTACATGAATGTGTCATTACATATTGAATGATTGCATCATGTACTAAGTGTTCTTGCTGTTCCAAAACTGAAAAGTCAAACTGCCAGTTTGAAAGTCAAACGGCTAAAACAGGAAACTGTGGAAAACAGGAAACTGTGGGAAACAGGAAACTGTGGGAAACAAGCAAGAGGTGGTTGGAACCGACTTGGGGGAGGAGTCCCTCCAAGCCGGCGCGCCAACCAAGGCCGACTTGGGGAGGGACTCCCCTCCCCTTGGCCGCCCCTCCCACCTATAAAAGGAGGGGCAGGGCCTCCTCCTCTAGACACACAAGTTCCTATCCTCTAATCTCCGGTTTAGAGCCGTTTTGGTTTAGAGCTTCTAATTGCCCTAGCCTTCGGTTTAGAGCCTTCTAATTGGTGTGTCTAAACCCTAGACCACTAATAGCTCTCTCTCTCATACTCCACCATACTCGCTCCGGCTTAAGGCGAAGCCCTGCGGGATCTCCCCTCTACTTCCGGTACCACGCCGTTGTGCTGCCGGAATCGTGAGGAGAGTGCTACAACCTCCGTTGCCTGCTGGAACAAGGGAGAGGAAGGTCTTCGTCGAGTACCGAACGTGTGACCGACTACGGAAGCGCTGCCGGAACGCAGCGCCGGAAGGATCGTCTACACGATCTTGAGATCGGAAAGAGTACGACTACATCACCCACGAGAATCTGCTCTCGTTAACCGCTTTGGAATCTTCGAGGGTAAGTTATTCCATCGACTCGTTGCTACAATCTAATAGATAGATCTTGGCTTGTTTGTTTGTATGCGATAGAAATTTTTTGTTTTCCATGCTACGAACCCCTACGTGGGTATCGAGCCGTGTCTATATGTAGATCTCACAGACGAGAACACAATGGTCATTGTGGCGTTGATGCTTTTATCGTCGTCTGCTTCTTGTGTACTTTGCATCTTGCGGTATGTTGGGATGAAGCAGCCCGGGATAACCTTACATGACATCGTTCATGAGATTTGCTCCACGCTTGCCATGCAACTTGTATTGCATAAGTGGCTTTATGGTGCCTGCTTTCTCCTAGCATAGTTAAGATCCAATTTACAACGGCTGATTGACAATACTAGTATCAATGTTGTGGTTCTTGTTCGTAAGTTAGAACGATACTTATTGAAAGCCCCAAACCACGTAAAACATGCAAAGAAAATTAGAGGCGTCTAACTTGTTTTTTGCGGGGTGTCGTGATGTGATATGGCCATGATTGTGATTATATATGATGTATGCAATGTTCCTTATTGTAAGTTGGCAACCGGCAGGAGCCATATGGTTGTCTTTAAATTTTGTTAAGACCCGCGTGTCTATTCAAACTAGTTGTAATAGTTGAAGCTGGTGGACGACAACCATGGATCAGCGTCATTGACCTTGATGCAATGCTGGTGATGATGGAGATCATGTTCGTGCTTGAAGATGGAGATCGGAAGCACAAAGAAGAAAGGCCATATCATATCACTTATTATGAATTGCATGTGATGTTAATCCTTTATGCATCTTGTATTGCTTAGTAGACGACGGTAGCATTATAAGATGATCCCTCATGCACATGAATTTCAAGTCATAAAGTGTTCACCCTTAGTTAGCACCGTTGCTAAAGCTTGTTGTTTCGAAGCACCACGTGATGATCGGGTGTGTTAGATTCTACAAGTGTATACAACGTGAGCAAGCCAGATTTGCTCATGCGGAAACTAAGGTTTGATCTTGACGAGCCTAGCATGTACAGACATGGCCTCAGGAACACGGATTACCGAAAGGTAGAGCATGAGTCATATAGTAGATATGATGAACATGTTGATTGTTCGCCATTGAAGCTATATCAACTCTCGTGATGATCGGTTTTGATGTAGTGGATTTGGTTCGTGTGATCACTAAAACAATGTGTGGGATGTTGTTTTGAGTGGGAGTTCACCTAGATTAATTTAATTATTAATTTGAACTCAATTTATCATAAACTAAATCAAAGTGAATTTGCATAGTTGTTGTAGTCATTGGCATCCGTTTACCACCTTGCGCTTAGTTATAATTGAGATGATAGAACTATAGAATTCTGGTTAGTTTTGAAGTGTTAATCTAAAGTTTAAAAGTCCTATTGCAAACTTTCAGTAAGTTCCGGTTACTCCATGAAGTTTAATAATTAGTATTAAATCAAGACTAACAATTCCAAGTGTTAGTATATAAGTATCATGTTTGTCTCCCCGATTCTTGATATTCAAAGGATTCTCTTAATATGAAGGTTATCTAGGATCTGAAAGAGTTGTTTCAGAAACCATGATGTGTGGAAGATATTGTGATATCTGAAATGAAGTATTGGTTACAACATGATAGAGTATAATATGGCAAAAGTCATGTTCTCATATTTGATGAGAATTTGCAAAAGGTTGGAGACACTAGTTGTCCTAAACCTCCAAAAGTTTTGGGAGAGCAACATTATACTCACGATTCACCGTTACAAGATAAAAGTAGCATGATCATGGATAATTCCATGATAAGGGTGAATATTTGATGTAGGTAAAATATTTACTACACCAAGAGATTACTAAAGAAAGGAATTTGAAAGAACACCAAACATTTGATGATAGGTGATCTACTTCAAAGTGCAAGTCCAAAGACATTGGTATTTAATTATACACGCTTTGGATTATGTGTCATATGTATGACTCCACTATTGATGTTGATAGATTCTTTCAAATGTAAAAGGAAATCTTGAAAGAGAATCTCATAAATATATGGCAAAAAGGAAAAGACTAGAATTGTTCAGCTTAAGTATATAGATGATATACATGTTATGGCTATATTCTTTGCTTATTAAACAATGTGGTTCTCAAGTATTTGATACTGAATTTGTTGGTGTGAATCGTCATACGAAACAACACAATTCATGAACTACAATGGCCTAAGTAACTAGCAAAAGAATATGTGATGATGTTCATCGAGAACAAATAAAGGGTTATTGTGTTGCTCGTTAAACATCAAAGCTTGCCTTCAAAGATTTGTTTTATCAGGTATTATGAGAATAAAAGGGTTGTTCAAATAATTGCCGTAATCCATAAAAGATGGATTCGCAAATCTCGTTGGAGACATCACATCCATAAAACTAGTGCTAAAGATGTCGAAAGACAAATTGATTGAAAGATCACTTAGGAAGTGACATCGACGTTTAAATTATACTAAAAAGAAAACATGAAGAAACTCCATGTGGATGGAATTTTGGAGTCTTTTTGATTTTTGATCAAATGACGCTTGTGAAACTTTCCTAGAGATAATTGAAACTTCGTTCATAGGCCAAAAGGGAACGAAAGACTAGCTTATTGGAATTTGTACATATTGTTGTACGAAGTCCATTATGTGTAGTCAAGAGCTATGGATTTTAACTTCATTTGCTTTTTCTGAAATTTTGAGTGAATATCTGAATATTTACTTAATAAGGATGAAGTATGAAACATTTGAAAAGTTCAAAGACTTTCAAGATGAAGTGCAAAATCATTGTAACAATAATATAAACAGTTTATGATAAAGATCATAAAGGAAGATATTTGAGTTACAGAGTTTAGCATAACTCCTAAGATTTAAGGAATCGTTCCGTGGATTTGCATTTCCCGAAACACCATAAGGGTATGGAGCGTTCGAGATATGTAATTAAACCTTGTTTGACATGGTAAGATCAAAGGTATAATTCATAAAACTGCCATTATATTTTAAAGATTAAAAGCTTAGAGATTACCGTTTTTCCACTGAAAAGAGCTCCATCATAATCCGTTGAAATGACACCATATAAAGTTATGGTTTAGGATAAAACCCAAGTTGTCCTTTCTTAAACAATGGTTTGCTATTCATAAGAAAGATGTTTGCAACCAAAGTCGGATGAACCTGTCTTTGTATAACTGTTGAGTATTCCTCCATAACACCAGAGACAAAAGTGTTTGTCGCTTAGAACGTCAAGTTTCTTTGGGAAGGAATTTTTCGTGAAAAGAAAAGTGGGAGGACAATAGAACTTTGATAAGGTTAAAGGAACCTTAGCTATATGTGCAAAGTTGCGCAGCACCGAAAAGTGTTCTGGAGGCAGCAACAATGCTCATGGCTCGCATGCCTCAAAGGTTGTGGTCACGGAGATCTAAGTTCCTATTGAAACAAGTAGATCGGGTAAACAATCAAATACCAAGATTTGAGGGTTGAATCATTATTTGAGAATAATGAACCGACTACATGCAAAGAAGCGATGATGGGCCCTGACTCCATCAAATGGCTTGAAGCCATAAAATCCGTGATAGTTCCATACACGAGAAATCAAGTTTTGAACTTGAAGGACCCTCGAGAAAGGTGTAAGACCTTACAGTTGTGTTTGGATCTATAAATAAATAGACATGGATGTTTCACATCTATGAAATAGTCGACATGTTGGGAAAGAGTTCACAAAATGTTCAAAAGTTTACTATGACAAGATTCGACCTTTCATAGTGATTTTTAGTCTAGACGGATTAATGTAGCAACCACTACATATAATTTGTTATATGGTAGTTGAATAAACAAAACAAGTTCTTCTAATAGAATCGTTACCTAGGACATGTGCATAACACGGTCCATAGGGTTTTGTTAATTCAAAGGATGCTAAAAGCATCTGCAAACTTCAATGGTTAAAGTGAGCATAGCGGAGTTGGAATCTTCACTATGATGAAACTGCTAAAGGAGTTTAAAAGTTCATTAGAGACAATGAAGATACTTGCATTTGCAAGAAATTAAGTGGGAGCGCTAAGACATGTTTCTAATACATTATGTGGAAGACATATTGTTGATTGGAAATAATGTATCTTTTATTAACACATATTAAGAATTTCATCCCGATGAAAGACTTAGGCAAAACCCAAATATTTGGCATCAATAGACGCTAATATGGTTTTGCCAGAAGTACATAGACAAGATATTGAATGAGTTCAATATAGAAACTACAAGAGAGGTTCTTGTCGCACGTAAAGGATTGAAAGAGTTCAATGTTGATGATATATTCAAGTGTATTGACATTTGGTAAAGTGAAACAAATAATCAAGTATAGATTGATACTTGATGTATGAAATCACAAAGAGTATTTATATCAATCATCTTGTGATATGTACAAATCCAGATATGTCCTATGCTCTAAATGTTGTGAGCATATACCGTAATGATTCGTAAGATGATCATTGGACAATAGTAAGGATATTCTTATGATTTTTTGGAAGAACTAAGAGTATATTATTTGTAGAAGTGACAAATAGATGGTTAGTTCATTGTAAAAGTACTACATTGATACTAGCTTTGTCACAAAGTACAAATTAAGTCTATCTCAATCTAAACTAAGGGTGGCACAATATAATGGAAAGTGAGTTCCATAATGGATTTGGATGAGTTCCAAAGTTAAGACATTGTGACAGATACTACAACAAAAGGCTAAGTATATGACTGCTATTATAGCAACAAAAGAGGGCATTTGTGTCAAGTAGTTTGTTATCAAACTAGGTGTAGTTCACAGAGGGATAATACTATGAAGATATATTGTGCGACAATATTATCAACATGTTTTAACCCCAAAGAACTAAAGGTCACACCGAAAGACCAAATTTATACAAAGCCATCTCATTAGAGAATGAGTGATGTGTAGAGACGCAAAGACATGCAATTACACACGGACCTGGAAGTGTCAGATCCGGAGATCAGTTGACCACTAGCAATCGTGTACATACAACACCGGAAAGCCATAGGTGTTATATACACAAAGGTTTGAAACTAGATTATTGACTCTAGTGCAAGTGGGAGACTGTTGGAGATATGCCCAAGAGGCAATAATAAAGTGGTTATTATCATATCTTCACACTTATGATAAATGTTTACATACCATGCTATAATTGTATTAACCGGAAACATTAATACTTGTGTGATTTGTAAACTAAAATAAGAGTCCCTAGTAAACCCTCTTGTTAAACTAGCTTGTTGGTTAATATATGATCATGGTTTCCTGATCATGAACATAGATATGTTATTAACAACAGGGTCATATCATTAGGAGAATGATGTGATGGACATACTCCTATAGATAAGCGTAGCATAAAGATCAAGTCATTTAAATAGTTCAATTGCTATATGCTTTCTGATACATAGTAACCTAATTCCTTCGACCATGAGATCATGCATATCACCTTTTCCGGATGGATGCTTTGATGTCATCAAACACCACACCGTAACAGGGTGGCTATAATGGTGGCATTGATTGTTCAGAAAGTATTAGTTGAAACACATGGATCAAGAGTGGGATTTGTCCATCCATATGACGGATAGATATACTCTGGGCCCTCTCGGTGAAATGTCATCCAATTAGCTTGCAAGCATGTGACTGGCTCACAAGGGATCACATATCACGGGAATGAGAAAAGAGTACTTATCAGTAACGAGGTTGAACTAGGTATGCAGAGATACCGACGATCATAACCTCGGATAAGTAAACTATCGTGAGACAAAGGGAAATTGGTATCATATGTAAGTGGTTCATTCGATCGCAAAGTAATCTTAGAAATATGTGGGAGCCATATGAATTTCCAGATTCCTCTATTGGTTATTGTTCGGAGAAGTGTCTCGATCATGTCCGCATAATTCACGGACCGTAGGGAGACACACTTAAGGATTCGACGTTGTTTGAGTAGTTATGGTATTATGAGAAAGAGACCGAATGTTGTTCGGAGTCTAGGATGGGATCCGGGATATCACGAGGTGATCCGGAATGGTCCGTAGAATAAGATTCATATAAGGAAAGTCCCGCTTTGAGTTCGGGAATGATTCCGTGTTTTCATCGGGAATGTTCTAGAAGGTTCCGATTGTCCAGACTCGGGGAGGGTACATGAATGTGTCATTACATATTGAATGATTGCATCATGTACTAAGTGTTTTTGCTGTCCCAAAACTGAAAAGTCAAACTGCCAGTTTGAAAGTCAAACGGCTAAAACAGGAAACTGTGGGAAACAGGAAACTGTGGGAAACAAGCAAGATGTGGTTGGAACCGACTTGGGGGAGGAGTCCCTCCAAGATGGCGCGCCAACCAAGGCCGACTTGGGGAGGGACTCCCCTCCCCTTGGCCGCCCCTCCCACCTATAAAAGGAGGGGCAGGGCCTCCTCCTCTAGACACACAAGTTCCTATCCTCTAATCTCCGGTTTAGAGCCGTTTTGGTTTAGAGCTTCTAATTGCCCTAGCCTTCGGTTTAGAGCCTTCTAATTGGTGTGTCTAAACCCTAGACCACTAATAGCTCTCTCTCTCTCATACTCCACCATACTCGCTCCGGCTTAAGGCTCATGGATCTCCCTCTACTTCGGTACCACGCCGTTGTTGCCAGGAATCGCGAGGAGAGTGCTACAACCTCCACTTCTTTGGAACAAGGGAGACGAAGGTCTTCGTCAACCGAACGATGTGACCGACTACGGAGCGCTTTAACGCAGCGCCGGAAGGATCGTCTACACGATCTTGAGATCGGAAAGAGTACGACTACATCACCCACGAGAATCTGCTCTCTTTAACCGCTTTGGAATCTTCGAGGGTAAGTTATTCCATCGACTCGTTGCTACAATCTAATAGATAGATCTTGGCTTGTTTGTTTGTATGCGATAGAAATTTTTTGTTTTCCATGCTACGAACCCCTACACATAGTCCTTGATTAGCTCAATCCATCTTCTCTGCCTCATATTCAGCTCCTTCTAAGTGAATATATACTTCAGGCTCTTGTGATCCGAATAAATCTCACAACGATTTCCCATAAGATAATGCCTCCATGATTTCAGGGCTAGAACTATGGCTGCTAGTTCAAGATAATGGGTAGGATAATTTTGTTCATGCTGCTTCAGTAATCTGGATAGATAAGATATAACTTTGCCCTCTTGCATTAGCAAACATCCGAGACCGATCTTGGATGCGTCACAATACACATCAAAGGGATTCGTGATATACGGCATGATCAAGATTGGGGCTGAAATCAATCTCCTCTTGAGTTCTTGAAAACTCGCTTTACATTTTTCCGTCCATTCAAACTTTTTATCCTTCTTCAGCAATTGGTTCATGGGTCTTGTGATACTCGAGAATCCTTCTACAAAATTGCGGTAGTATCCTGCTAATCCGAGAAATGCACGAACTTGGGTTTGAGTGGTTGGGGCTTTCCAATCTTCAACATCCTTCACCTTTGCAGGGTCAGCGACAATTCCTCTGGCTGATACGATATGTCCACGGAATCCTACCTCCTATAACCAGAATTCACATTTGCTAATTTGGCATACAACTGATGCTCCCCAAGGGTTCCAAGGATGGTCCTTAGGTGTAGCTCATGTTCTTCTTCTGATTTGGAATAGATCAGAATGTCATCGATGAAAACAACAACAAACTTATCCAGGAAGTCCATAAAAATCTTATTCATGAGGTTCATGAAATAAGCGGGGGCATTGGTTAATACAAAAGACATGACAATATAATCATATAATCCATATCTAGTGGTAAAGGCAGTCTTTGGAATATCCTGCGCAAATCTTGAGTTGGTGGTAGCCAGTTCTAAGATCAATCTTAGAAAACACCTTGGCACCAGTCAACTGGTCAAACAGGTCTTCTATCTTTGGCAACGGGTACTTGTTCTTGATAGTGACATCATTCAACTTCCGATAATCCGTACACAAACGATTACCTTTGTAACATCCCAGCATTAGAGCTTAGAAATAAGGTGAACAAAGATGTGTGCATTGCATTCACGCATAGAAAATCCGAACAAAAATTGTCAAAGTGATTGAATCTTCTCTTAACTTGATGGAATTGAAGTAGATCATCAAGTTGATTGCGATAAGTTTCAATATGAACTTTGTTAAAACCTTATTTTGGGTAAGGAAGATTTGATCTAAGGGTAGATCAAATGTAATGAAGTTAAACCCTAATACATTACTTAATGATTTATATTTGATCCTTAAGTAATCATATCTTAGTATTCATTACCATCCCTCATGAATACCAAGTTAAGAATATAACCCATGTAACAAGAATTCAGTAACTAAGTCTTGATCTATCTTATTCTTATCCATTCCTACCATGAACATCATGGTATTTATTAATCACCAAATCCTTATCACTTGTTGAGTAGGAAGGAAATCAAGTCAAGATCATTTACCATATATCTTTCTATCCATATCAATCTTTACCATCTCTACTGAACCATATTCTAATATCTGTTGTTCGTCAATGTTGAGTAATCAACTATTGATTCACCAATTCTTAACCTATCAATTCTTGATCTATTAACTCCTGTCCTTATCATAGCATTCAAATAGTCCTTTAGAGAAGGAGGTAAGAAGAGGTAAGTGGTAATGCTAGATTTAAATATCATCTATATGATGGGAGTGTTGGAAGAGAATTAAATAAATAGGATTATTGATGGAGTTAACTCACTCCTGAAATGATAGGAGAGTTATTTGGAATATATAATTATATGGTGATAAAGAAGATTACAAGGATGAATTCTGAAGAAAGTTACCGGGAGTAATCCTATTGGATCAAGTAGGTACAGTCAATGAATAATATCTCTTAGTTCAATAGAGATAAACAGAAGATAATTATAATACAACTGTAATGTTGTATTGATGAACCCTTGGTTAGACAAATAGAAACCTAAACCATAAAAGATCAAAGGATTATAATGATCATGATTTAGTCACCAAGATTGAATGCTTATATCATATATAAGTGACATTGGTGGATAGAACATGATTAAACCCTAGTATAGATATGTTATTGTAGGTTAGCCATGACAAGTCACCATGCTATGATGTGAGGTTGGAGTATACAATATTGGAGTCAAGTAGAGATAAGATAGTATGATTAAGATGATGCTAGAGCAACATTGGATTATAGAAGTAGTATTTTCCTCTTGGGCTAAGAACTTGAGGTGAGTAGGATTTGATATATATATATCTCTTAGAGTAATGTTAGTGATGGATGATGAAGGAAGAGTATAAATGGAGTTTGAAGTAATTACTTGTTGGAATAGGGGTTATCATTAGTAGAGAAGTGGATATAACCAAGTATAGATATGTGAAGATTATGAAAAGCTTTAGTGTCAAGCTCATTGGATTTACAAATGGATTTAGAAGAATAAAAGGTGGATAAGAATATTCTTATGAAGTAAAGCTCATCATGTTAAAACATGATGATGGATAGGAAGAAGTAGTATATCTAGGAAAGGAATTCTTCAAGTAGATAACAAGAATTATGAATTATGGAGGATAGGAATTCTTGGCAAAACATTCAACCTTAAATCTGTAATCAAACTTATTATCTATTTTATCTATTGAATCAATCATCTTATTTCCATAATGCTTTATAGGAATATTTTCCTATAGCAAATCATTGAAGCATATCTTTGACACTTTCAAACCTCTAAATCATATGTACCACAAAGATGGAAATTACTATAAACCATTATGCCCAATATTATATCCATAAATTAATCACACTTAAGCAAGTAATGAACAACTAGTTCCAGAAAACAACTATGCTTTTTTGAAATAAGAAGGGTGGTTAGGATTCACCTGTTAGTAGATTTTCAATAATAAAATTCACCATTCTGAGAACCCTAATAATTTTTTTGAAGTTCGAACCCTAATAATTAAATCCTCTTATATAATGATTTTTATATAATAATAAAGATGAATACATGCTTTTCATATCTTTAGCTATCTTAAACCATTCTCATTACATTCATTAGGAGGAAATAAAAATCATTCTATAAGAGTATAATATAAGATCATAGACAAATCCTAAAACCCTAATGTCTATTTGTTCTTTAATAAAAGAATCTCCCATATAATTATGAAAAAAATTAAATAAAAAAATATAGAGAGAAAATTAGTTATCATTAATATCTATATTATTCTAACAATTTCACAAAAGTTTTTAGTAGTTTCTACTTTGTGAAGATTAATTTTAAAATGATGTTGTAGCATAGAAAAATAGAAAACAACAAAGATAAAAGGAAAAGACTAAGCGAGCAGTACTAGTCCACGACCCATTCTTTTCAATCCCTATTTGCCGCTCAAAGCAACCACCAGCAGCCCTTTGCTGGCTTTGCCGCAGCCCAACACTGGCCCAGCCCGCATACTGTTTCGGTATGAGACTGACGAAAGGGACCCACCACGGGAGAGAGTCGTCTTCAATCTCTCTCCCACGCATCGCCGACACCGCGACGGCGGGTGCCACGTCCCAGCCACCTCTGCTAACCGCGGCGTTCGTCAAGGACTGACCCCACATCGCATACAAAGATTTCTACGTCCCCTATCAGTCACATCGTTAAGATTCGTGCCCAAATCGAGCCCATCGTCACCGCCGCATCTGTACCGTATCCCCCTCCATGCTGTCGTCTCTGACCTCGCCGTGCCGTATAAAGATCACGAGGATAATCACCGAAACCTAGCTAAATGATACTGCTTTCAATCTCTCTCAATCTCCCTCATCTCTCCACCCCACCGGAGCTCCGCCGCCAGTGGTCACCTATGAAATGTCGGTAGGTTCCATCTCAAGGCCCATCGTGTGACTTGGAAGAAGCGCCCCGCCATCCTCAACAACCCTGGGCCAAGGATATATCAAGGGGAGCTCGGGGTAATGCGAATTTCATCGTTCCTTTTTGTCGGAGTTTGCCAGATTCATGTCCGAGCGCTCACCTCCGACCATGCAGGCCCTCTTCGACCACCGCATGAGTATCTGGGTGAGCTAGCGCATCTCTTTAACCTTCTAATTCATACTAGCGTTCGCTGTAGCTCTACTTTCGTTGAGCGTCGTCGCACCTCGCCGTTGCCATGTCCGGTGACCATATTTGGCGGCGACGCCTCCAGATGGTTACCAAGCTTTTGTTATTCGAACGAGCGTAATCGCAGAGCCTAGGAATCCTCCCACCACCGGTTCCGGAGCTCACCGTCGATCTGACGTCATCGTGACGTCGAGGTTGACCTGGTCAGCCATTTGACTCATTCCTTGCCCATGTGTCCTGTGACATGGTTGCGGGACCATTTGTCATTCTCTGTGAGTAGAAACAAGCCAAGTAACAAAAATATTAGCTAAGATGTGCGTGCCATGTGGCATGTGGCCCACTAGTCAGTGACTAGGGTAGGTTAAGTCTGAGTAAGAAAAGTAATTCCCTGTTTGTAATGTTATTTAGAATTTAATTAGAAAATGATTCAATCTTATAAATTTAATATCTTTTGTTTTATAATTTGGAAAAATATGTGTTATATATGAAAATTCATAGAAAAATAAAATCTATAACATTAAACTATTATCAAACATTATTATGCCAACAATTTAAATTATTATTATTTAATAAAGATTTTATAAGTTTTAATACTTTGAAAATTCATATTTTAATAATGGTAAATGTTAAAAATATAATATTCCACTTTTGAGGTAAATAAAAATTTAAACACTTTAATAACTTGAATTCAAACCTATTTACTTAGTTGATAATTCATATAAGGGTAAATAAAAACTGCTAATATTTCTAAAATTAGCCAACTGAGTCTAATAAAATAGTATTAGTATTAAATATTGGTAATATGAAGTCAAAATGGTTCAAAACATTTTAAATGCAATCTTATTGAATTATCATTCAACCATAAATGTAGATCATTTTCTAAAAATGTCCTTATCAATTATAAAATCTTCAAGGATGATATTTTCAACTAAATAAAACCTTTTATTTAATTATAAGGTTAGGAAACCACTATTCAAATAGAAGTGTTACCACTCTTAAAGTATCCTTAGGGAAAAATTATGAAGTGAACAAAGTACAATTATCATAAGCATTACATCCTAAGTCTATTAATGTTCTTAATGTTAACTTTAGTCCATAATATTTTAAATGTAATGCTAAAGACTTTATTATTTGTTTTATAGTTAACTTTGATCTATTTTAACTAAGACCTAAAGCATCTCAAATCCAAACTATTCAAGCAAGCACAAACACCATCAACCACATTCTATTAACCATAAAGATTGTTTAGACCTTAGGAAAGAAATCTTTTCTTCAAATGTTATTATTTTTGCGACTTCAAACTTGATCACAACTAATTACAATCACATTACTTTATACATTACTTGTATATTAATATTGTTAATACTTAAGTTCCTTATAAATGCCAATACTTGTAAAGTAAGATTTGAAGATAAGGCAATTCTTATATAAGTAATCTTTGAATAGCATTCCACAATTTTGTAACTTATTGTTGTATTATATTATAATTACATATTTTTTCACACACACTCACAAGCCCTAATAAGAAGCACGAGTGTCAAACTTATCTAAAAGGACAACACATTCAAAAAGAACAATTTCCAGTTTCCAAACCCTAGATCAACGTTATCCCCGGGATTCGATTTTACGAAATTGCATTACATCATTTATGCATAATAGCATCTTGCTTCTTTAAACATTAGTCTTTACCGGACCAATGATGCTGATTTCAGATATTGGATTTTATATTGTCTCGAAGGCCGTGAGTGCATAATCTTGCAATCATAAAAGGCAAGTTCACACTTGCTCATGTCCTTTGTTTATTTTCCATAAAGTATTTTGCAAATCCAGTGTTGTCTTCACCTGCATTTGAAAAAGGTCAGAAAACACTATTTTCATAATAATGTTATTATAGGTTATTTACCATGAGGTAATAACCTACTATAAAAGTTCCGATGGTAAAGGAACATATTATATAGGACTTAACAACCAATGTCACCAGTGATTCTTGCATCGTATATCACGCATTAACCATGAGATTTGGAATGGGACGGAGAAGTCAGCTGTATCTTCTTCCTCTCGCATGTAGACGGATGTGCAGGTTGTGGCTGTTACAATTCGTAGCGTGCATATTAACTGGTAATTCGTAGAGGATATGCAGCATATGGGTGGGAACCCTCAATGTCCCATGATAGTTCTGGCATCTAACGGTCTGTACAAACCATTGCCGTAATGCAATGGGTGGGCATGGTGTACACCAAGGAGGCATGCGGGGTCACGAAGGGGGCAGTGATTGGCTTGGATCTTAGTCTAGGCCCCACACCAAGGAAGTGTGGACGAGAATGCCACTCGGATGTGCAACAAAGCTAAGATCTCTCATGGGTAAAGTGACGCACCTCTGCAGAGTATAAAAACTGTAACTTGTTACTCCCTGTTCCGGGAAGGAGCTACGAACGTGGCGGGAAAGGAACTCCATGAAAGTTCTAGTAAACCCGTGAAGGCTGACGGACATAGCTTTTCAGAATAAAAGCAACCTTTGAAGAAATGTTTACGAAAACTTTCATTGCCTACGACCTCCAGTCTGTGGCTGTAGATATAGTGCATCAAACACTCCTTTTCTAGTGAACTTGCTGAGTACGCTCGTACTCAACGTATCTTCTTAACCCTTGCTAGGTTCTAAAGCCAGTACAGATGATGTCTACATCAAGTTATGCTCCAGGAATCATCACCAGAAGCCAAAGTTCTTCAATGAAGTCAAGAAAGTCAACATATACATCAACTCAAGTAAAGAAAAAGTTACTGATTAAATAGGATTATAATCTCTATCCATAGAACCTATTTGTTTAGTGTGTTGCAATAACAGCAATGCCAGACCAATAGTTCAGATACTAGTCTTATTAGTATGATAGTTTTTTAGTTGTTTATTTCTGATTCTTCTTTGTAAGAAGTTTCTTTCTCTCTCTATAACCTAGTGTTCTCTGGATCTTGTGTAAAGAGTTGAGTTGTAACCTATAGTCATGTCTTGGATCTTCTGTGTTTCTGTTGTATCACTTTGAGGGATGTAATACTAGTGGAATGGTGTTTCATTGGTGTTATGTCAACGACTATAGTGTACTACATCATGAAGTGGTATGCCGGGTCATCGTAGCTAATATCAGAGCATACGCTATGAACTTAGGACTAAAACCGATTTGGGAGATCTATAGGTTGGATAGTGACTATAGGAAGACATCTTATCTAATCCTATGTTCTTATAACTTGTGATGAATATCCACATGAGGATAACTTTGTCACTAGATACTTAAGTCATTCTTTCTTAGGAGTAATTAGTTTATCTTTTATCAGTATAGTGCTATTTAGTGTCTTCCGAAGGAGACATAAACCACCAAGATACTATAGGAAAGTGTGAGACATCAATTGAAGTAGTCCTAATGGTATAGCCTAACCCTAGGATTCAAGTAGCACAGTGGAATCTTATTGTTAATTGGTAACCAAAGACAACATGATGAATATCATTAGGATAAATGTTGATGTAATGGGTGGTAATCATGTGGGATTCACTTGAGAATTTTACGTGAAGGAGTGAAGTTATGCTAAAGATCAATGATAGTACAATGAGAAGTAAAGTTATCATGGTTAGATTAGCTCTTGAATCATGTAAATAGGTAAAACATAACAAGATCATGGTGAGATTAGATCCGTAACCATGATGAGAGTATAATTATGACAAGAAATTAGTAAATTAGCCTGAAGTAGAATTAAGGAAATAACATGGTTGAAAGGATACACATGTCGCCTAGAGGGGGGTGAATAGGCGATTAAAGCTTTTCCGAGAGTGGCTCAACAAAGGCGGAATTAAACTAGCGTTTACTTTGTTAAGCACAAAACCTAGAACAATCTAGGGTTCACCTATGTGCACCAACAACTTATGCTAAGCAAGACAAATAACTATGTGATAGCAAGATATATACTTCAAGAACGAAGGCTATCACAAAGTAAAGTGCATAAGTAAGAGCTCGAGTATAGAGATAACCGAGGCACGCGGGGATGACGATATTTTACCGAGTTCTTCCCAACATTGAGTACGTCTCGTTTGGAGAGAGGGTGGTATCTAACCACCTATGCCACAAAAGTCATCCCTTATTCTCCGGTGAATCTCACCCCAACGGGATCGATCCACACTTCCACTATCGGTGCACTTGTCGAGGGCAAACTGGAACCTCTCACAAGGTTACACACTCCTTTTCTAGTGAACTTGCTGAGTACGCTCGTACTCAACGTATCTTCTTAAGCCTTGCTAGGTTCTAAAGCCAGTACGGACGATGTCTACATCAAGTTATGCTCCAGGAATCATCACTAGAAGTCAAAGTTCTTCAATGAAGTCAAGAAAGTCAACATATACATCAAATCAAGTAAAGACAAAGTTACTGATTAGATAGGATTATAATCTCTATCCATAGAACCTATTTCTTTAGTGTGTTGCAATAGCAGCAATTCCAGACCAATAGTTCAGATATTAGTCTTATTAGTATGATATTTTTTGAGTTGTTTATTTCTGATTCTTCTTTGTAAGAAGTTCCTTTCTCTCTCTTTAACCTAGAGTGTTCTTTGGATCTTATGTAAAGAGTTGAGTTGTAACCTATAGTCATGTCTTGGACCTGATGTGTTTCTGTTGTACCACTCTGAGGGATGTAATACTTGTTGGGAATATTCCCTAGAGGCAATCATGTATGATGAGTTTTCCCATTGTATTCATAAAAATATTAAGTAGTCCTTGTATAAACATCTGATGTGTATCATTGAATATGTGATTCGGTTGTGGAACTATGCATTCATGTTGTTTGTACTAAATATCCTTGGTCATTGAGGTCGTGTTGGACACACAACTTAGACCAATGTGAAATTTGGCTTGATGACTCGGTTCCACTTGTCATGGGCATGGAGATGCTATTCCAACATACACATACTCGGCTAAATAGTTTAGCGAGTCGGATTGACCCATATTGAGGTACAATGAGGTAGCTGTCATTTGTATATCTCAATCAATGTAATCCTTAGACCTGAGGTTGTTGCATAGTCCGAGTTGAGGATCACCGACTTAGGTTCTGTCAAATGCTGATCCGTAACTGGGCAGTTATAAAGGCAGGGTTCGGGTCGACTGAGAATCAAGCTGCGTGATGTGAATAACCAAGATGGGATTTTCCCCTCCACTCGGAGAGATATTCTCTGGGCGCTCTCGTGAGATATGATTCGGAAAGCATGGCCATGCACGACTTGGTTAAGTGTTAACCGAGGCGATCGACTAAGAGTTAGTCGGGTGAATCACCTATCTCGGATCGAGAAGAGAGTCAGACTATTTAAGGGATGACATATATTCGCCTATAGTCTGACAAGGTATATCGTGAGGCAAAAGGGACTCGGACGTAAGTCGCATTGGAAAGGCAATTCGTCATGACTCTTTGGTACTCGGGAGTTGGCACGTTCTGCTAGGAGCCGCTACCGACTGATCGATTGAGAGTCGGACTCCAATTGTGTCCAAGTAGCCATGAGCCTGCGGGGTCACACACTTAAGAGCATGAGCAAGTTCGGATTGGATTTGAACCTGTAATCTCGTTAGGTTGGACCTAAACCTGATTAGGACTGAGTTAGTGAGTTGGACTCACGGTGACTAGTGTTATATGGGCTTTAGTGAATGGGTCGCGCGAGCAGAGCCCACGTTCACTCCCTATATATAGTGGAGCACCTTAACCCAAAAAGGTTAATCGTTGTTCGGTTAGGTCATTCCATGTGTTGGAAACCCTAGCTCCACAGTCCGGCCGAAACGAACCTAGCGATTCGCCGCGCTCCTCCTTGTACGTGTGGATACCAGTAGAGGTGTTGTGCGATCAGCACCATCGGATCGTGAGGACTGCACTGCATCAACTGACGCGCTTCATCAGTAATCCGCAACTGCGCGTCTAGTGGTAAACCTCGTGGCCTTCTACCTTAGCTAGATCTTGGGATCACCACGTTAGAGGAAAAAGTTTTGTTTTATCTCTGCGTGGCCCTACAGTGGTATCAGAGCGATAGCTTCTGGTTTTAGGCTCGAGATCTCGCATATGTGATATGCGGTAGGATGTAGATGAGATCTATATGCTGTTTGGTGGTCGATCTATGAGATAGATCGGTTTTGTACGAAGTTGATTGGATCAACTGTACTCGGGGAATGGTAGATCTGATTTCCATGATCATACTGCTGAGGTCATGGAACGACATACCCCTACCGGTCGGCTTCCGCCATCGGGGTAGACTGTGACACATAAATCCAGAAGCGGTGATCAAAGATCAAAGAGTTTGATCGAATTGGAACGATGGTCGGAATCCATGTCCGGATCCATGCCCTGTCGTAGCGCCTTAGATGTCGTTGCGAGTTTCACAACGCCGGTAGATATTGTATCTATGCATAACTTGTTTTTGCAGGAATTTGTGATTGGTATGGTTCATGTGCATGTGATGTATGTGTGTAATCCATACGTGATCTGTGAATCACGGGTTTTTGTCAGCCGGCTAGAGCCTATGTGCTGTCATTTTATTGTATAACTACCTGCGTGTCGGATTCTCTATGTAATTTACTTTACTAAGCTAGTGTAGCTGTTTGGAGAACCCGGAAGGCATGCAAGGCATTGTACATGTCGGTGACATGGAGTAAGACGGCGAGTGACAAGAGTTGGCACGGGTCGGATTATAGGCTTTGTGGAGATGGAGATCGCCATGAAGAGAGCCATACCATTTCACATTATAATTGCTCTATTTTGTGTTATTGTTATGTCTCAGTTTTACCTCTATTAGATAGTCGGTAAAATTTAATCCCTCAAAGAAGGTCTAGTAGGTTTTCCCGCCAGTGTTTGCACCATCACAAGTCGGACATTTTTGGTAGTGGGCTCATAAAATTGAGGTGCTGCCAATTCTTTCCGACTAGGTGGGTTCGAGTTGGACTCTTACTGCAGAAACACTCGGTAAGCTAGACGGGTCTATCACAATGGTTGTGGGACTCGGGGAAAATTCGGATGGGAGCCGGGGCATGTGATACCACCCGTCCAACAGGAGTCACATGGGATGCGATTGACAAGGAGTTGTCTACCTAGATCACTTGGTGGCTAGCGGTGATGCTAAAGCTCACTAGCCGACTTGCTTATTTAGGATCCTGAATCACTAAGCAACCATCGAAGGGGTGTTGGTTCTAGTGGGAGCATAAAATATTAAAATGTTTAATATGCTTGCTCTTTTATGAATACATGTCTTAAGTGTTTTGCATATTTTCTGTTGTAGATCATGGCACCAAGTAGCAGTCACTCTCAGATATCGGGTTTTGCGTTGAGAACTATCCTTGAGAAAGATAAACTGAACGACACTAATTTTACCAACTGGTATCGAAATCTGAGAATTGTTCTCAAACAAGAAAAGAAGGACCATGTCCTAGACAACCCACTTCCAGATGAGCCGAATGAGAATGCGACTGTCGCAGCCACCAATGCCTACCGTCGGGCTAAGGATGAGTCCATGGATATTAGCTGTCTTATGCTTGCTCACATGGAACCGGACTTGCAAAAGCAGTTCGAGCATGTTGAGGCCTACGATATGATCGAAAGCCTCAAAAGTATGTTCCAGCTCGGCGAGACGAGAGGTATCAAGTCTCTCAGGCTTTGCTGAGTTGCGAGATTAAGGATGGTGATCCACTGAGTCCGCATGTGATCAAAATGGTTGTTTACGTGCAGTCTCTGGAGAGGCTTGGCTACCCCATAAGCGAAGAGTTCGCTACCGATATAATTCTGAACTCTCTCCCTAGTGCATATGGGCAGTTCATTTCGAACTACCACATGCATGGTATGGATAAGAAGCTCACTGAATTGCATGTGATGCTCAAGCAGGCAGAGGCAGATCTCAAGAAGGGCACCAGTCAAGTGTTGATGGTGCAGAATAAGGTAAGTTCAAGAAGAATTCTTGGACTAAGAAGAAGGCTAAGTTAGGAGGAAAGCAGGCTTAGGACCCGGTCCCAAGCGCTTCCTCAGGGACTAAGCCATCTCCTTCAGCCGGATCCACTTGCTTCTACTGCAAGGCGGATGGCCACTGGAAGAGGAACTGCAGCAAGTACTTGGCCGACAAAGCCAAGAGTGGAGGTATGACTTCCGACTCAGGTACACTTGTTTGCAATGTTATAGACATATATCTTGCTGATGCACCTAATAGTTCTTGGGTATATGATACCGGATCAGTTATTCACATCTCGTTGCGGGGTGTTAAGAACTAGGAGGTAGCAAGAGGCGAGTTGATATTCGAGTCGGCAACAAAGCAAGAGTTGTTGCATTGGAAGTCGGCACGATGCAACTTCATTTACCTTCCGGATTCATTATGGAACTGAATAATTGTTATTATGTTCCAATTTTCGATCGAAACATTATTTACGCTTCATGTTTGATGAGGCAAGGCTATGAGTCGAATATCAAGAATAATGGTTGTTCTTTGTATTTGAATGATATGTTTCACGGCTTTGCACTGTCCGTGACGGGTTATTTATTTTGAATCTTGATGGTGAGTCGGTTTATAACATAAATGTTAAAAGGTTGAAACCAAATGATCTGAATATGACTTACTTTTGGCACTGTCGGCTTGGTCATATAAGTTGGAAACGCATGAAGAAGCTCCATGATGATGGACTCTAACCCGTTCGACTTGGAGTCGTTCGAGACATGCGAATCTTGCCTACTCGGCAAAATGACCAAGACACCTTTTGCAAAGAGTTGCGAAAGGGCGTCCGACTTGTTGGGCCTAGTACATAGTGATGTATGTGGACCAATGAGCACGACAACTAGGGGTGGTTATGAGTACTTCATTACCTTCACTGATGATTTGAGTAGGTATGGATATATCTACTTGATGAAACATAAGTCGAGAGCCTTTGAAAAGTTCAAAGAATTCCAGAATGAAGCACAGAATCAAATCGGCAAGAAAATAAAGTTTCTTCGGTCGGACCGAGGAGGTGAGTACATGAGCCATGATTTTGATGACCATCTAAAAAGTTGTGGAATAGTTCCTCAACTTACTCCGCCAGGAACGCCACAAAGGAATGGTGTTTCGGAAAGGCGGAATCGGACCTTGTTGGACATGGTACGATCAATGATGAGTCGGACAGATCTGCCTTTATCACTTTGGGGTTATTGTCTAGAAACAGCGGCGTTCACACTAAACAGAGTACCATCAAAATCGGTAGAGAAGACACCGCATGAGATGTGGACAGGCAAAAAGCCAAGTTTGTCTTTTCATAAGATTTGGGGTTGTGAAGCTTTTGTCAAGCGACTCCAGTCGGACAAGCTTACAGCCAAGTCGGATAAGTGTATTTTCGTGGGGTATCCAAGGGAAACCTTGGGTTACTACTTCTACAACCGAGAAGAGGGAAAAGTGTTTGTCGCTCGGAACGGTGTCTTCCTTGAGAAAGAGTTTCTCAGTCGGGGAGTAAGTGGGAGCACGGTGCAGCTCGAAGAAATTCGAGAGGAACCGACTAGTAGCGAGTCGGAAAAAACCTTGGAGGTTGAGCCGGTCGTGGCAGCTGAGCCGGCAGCAGCACCTATACTACGAAGATCGGCAAGATTACGAAGTGTTCGTGATGTGTTACTGTTAGAAAGTGATGGGCCGGCAAATTATTCGGAAGCGATGGTGGGATCTGATTCTGAGTCATGGCTTGGAGCCATGAGATCCGAGTTAAAGTCCATGGATGAAAATCAAGTTTGGAACTTGGTTGATCTGCCAGACGGTGCAAGACCCGTCGAGTGCAAATGGGTCTTTAAGAAGAAAACTGATATGGATGGAAATGGTTCCGTCTATAAAGCACGCCTTGTCGCGAAGGGGTTCCAACAAGTTCAAGGAGTTGATTACGACGAGACTTTATCGCCCGTAGCGATGCTTAAATCAGTTCAGATCATGTTAGCTATAGCGGCCTATTTCGACTACGAGATATGGCAGATGGATGTCAAAACGGCTTTCCTTAACGGAACTTTAACCGAGGACGTGTATATGATACAGCCCGAGGGTTTTGTCGATCCGGCTAATGCTGACAAGGTGTGCAAACTTCAGAAATCCATTTATGGGTTGAAGCAAGCATCTCGGAGTTGGAATATCCGCTTTGATGAGGTAGTCAAATCATTTGGCTTCATCAAGAGTGATCATGATTCTTGTTTATACAAGAAGTTTAGTGGGAACAAAGTAAATTTTCTAATCTTATATGTGGATGACATATTACTAATTGGAAATGATGTCCAGATGTTGCAAGAAACCAAGGAATCATTGGAAAGGAGTTTCTCAATGAAAGACTTGGGTGAGGCAACATACATCCTCGGAATCCGGATCTATAGAGATAGATCAAGGAGGATCATTGGATTGAGTCAGAGTACTTATTTGGACAAAGTGTTGAAGAAGTTCAACATGGAATCGTCTAAGAAGGGGTTCTTACCGATGTCCCATGGTGTAAAACTTAGCAAGACTCAGTGTCCTTCGACAACTGATGAGAGAAGTCGGATGAGTGCGATTCCATATGCTTCTGCAGTCGGATCCATCATGTACGCCATGATTTGTACTAGGCCGGATGTTTCCTATGCTCTAAGTGTTGTGAGCAGATACTAGGCTGATCCTGGAGAGATCCACTGGACAACAGCTAAACATATCCTAAAGTACTTGAGAAGGACTAAGGATATGTTCTTGGTTTATGGTGGTGAAGATGAACTCAGTGTAAAGGGTTACACGGATGCGAGTTATCTTACCGACTCTGATGATTCTCGTTCACAATCCGGATACGTGTTTATTATAAACGGAGGTGCTGTGAGCTGGAAGAGTTCCAAGCAAGAGACTGTGTCTGCATCTACAACAGAGGCTGAGTATATTGCCGCCTCGGAGGCAGCAAAGGAAGCTGTTTGGATGAGGAATTTCCTCATGGATCTTGGTGTGGTTCAGGGCTCGTCCAATCCGTTGGACGTGTATTGTGACAACAATGGTGCTATTGCACAAGCCAAGGAACCTAGACAGCACCAGAAGAACGTGCACATACTCATGCGGTACCACCTGATTCGCCAGTTCGTGGATCAGGGTGATATCAAGTTATGCAAGGTACACACGGATGCAAATATTACGGATCCGTTGACAAAGCCGTTACCACAGCCGAAGCATGATGCGCACCTGAGAGCCATGTGCATTAGATTCTTAGACATATGATGTCGGAAGATTGACTCTAGTGCAAATGGGAGACTGTTGGGAATATGCCCTATAGGCAATCATGTATGATGAGTTTTCCCATTGTATTCATAAAGATATTAAGTAGTCCTTGTATAAACATCTGATGTGTATCATTGAATATGTGATTCGGTTGTGGAACTATGCATTCATGTTGTTTGTACTAAATATCTTGTTCATTGAGGTCGTGTTGGACACACAACTTAGACCAATGTGAAAGTTGGCTTGATGACTCGGTTCCACTTGTCATGGGCATGGAGATGCTATTCCAACTTACACAGACTCGGCTAAAGAGTTTAGCGAGTCGGATTGACCCATATTGAGGTACAACGAACTAACTGTCATTTGTATATCTCAATCAATGTAATCCTTAGACCTGAGGTTGTTGCATAGTCCAAGTTGAGGATCACCGACTTAGGTTCTGTCAAACGCTGATCCGTAACTGGGCACTTATAAAGGCAGGGTTCGGGTTGACTGAGAATCAAGCTGCGTGATGTGAATAACCAAGATGGGATTTTGCCCCTCCACTCGGATAGATATTCTCTGGGCCCTCTCGTGAGATATGATTCGGAAAGCATGGCCATGCACGACTCGATTAAGTGTTAACCTAGGCGATCGACTAAGAGTTAGTCGGGTGAATCACTTATCTCGGATCGACAAGAGAGTCGGACTATTTAAGGGAAGACATATATTCGCCTATAGTCTGACAAGGTATATCGTGAGGCAAAAGGGACTCGGACGTAAGTCGCATTGGAAAGGCAATTCGTCATGACTCTTTGGTACTTGGGAGTCGGCACGTTCTGCTAGGAGCCTCTACCGACTGATCGACTGAGAGTCGGAATCCAATTGTGTCCAAGTAGCCATGAGCCTGCGAGGTCACACACTTAAGAGCAGGAGCAAGTTCGGATTGGTTCAGAACCTGTAATCTGGTTGGGTTGGACCTAAACCTGATTAGGACTGAGTTAGTGAGTTGGACTCACGGTGACTAGTGTTATATGGGCCTTAGTGAATGGGTCGCGTGAGCAGAGCCCACGTTCAATCCCTATATAGTGGAGCACCTTAACCCAAAAAGGTTAATCGTTGTTCGGTTAGGTCATTCCATGTGTTGGAAACCCTAGCTCCACAGCAGTCCAGCCGCCATAACGAACCTAGCAGTTCGCCGCCGGTGCTCCTCCTTGTACGTGTGGATACTAGCAGAGGTCCTTTGCGATCAGCACTGTGATCGGATTGTGAGGATCTGCATCAATCGACGACGCTTCATCGGTAATCAAGCTGCGTGTCTACTGGTAAACCTCGTGGCCTTCTACCTTAGCTAGATCTTGGGATCACCATGTTAGAGGAAAAAGTTTTGTTTTATCTCTGCGTGTCCCTACAATACTAGCAAATGGTGTTTCATTGGTGTTATGTCAACGACTAGTGTACTACATAATGAAGTGGTATGCTGGGTCATCACAACCTCCATCTTTCTTGTCCACAAACAACATAGGTGATCTCCATGGCGATGCACTTGGTTGGATCAATCCTATCTCCAGCATAGCATATAGTTGCTTCTTCAGCTCCACTAATTTAGACGGGTTCTGTCACATCCCAAAATTTTCCAAATTTTGAAATGTGAAAAATGAATAAACAAAATAAAAATTTGTTGAAATTTAGGGTGAGAAGAAACTTTTTTATTCCAATTGGAAGCATCAAAACCTATTTTGATCAAATAGAATCCTAAAGGGATTTAAAAAGATAAACAATTAATAAATAAAGTTATAATAGTTGGGATCACTATTTTTGGGTCTTTAAATAAAAAGATATGGTTTTGATAAGCAAAGGTAGAATTATAAATAAGGACTATTTTTAAAGTGCCAAATTAATCTTCGCCAAGCAAATGAAATAAAATATTTCTATTTGATAAAAAGAGTAAAGGATTATTTAAGTAAAATAATAAGAATTTATTAATATCCAATTTTATTTAAGTAAAGGGATTTCCATTTTAAAATAAACACTAAAACTTGTTAAAGTTTTTTTAAATAAAAATTTCAAGTGTTTTAGTTTTTCAATAAAACCTAATGAAAAGGTTTTGGTAAAAATTAGAAAGTCAAATAGAGTTTTTAAACATATTTTAAATCCTATTTGAAATAAAAGACTAAGGTCTATTTATTTAATTATTAATGGATCCTAAAAGAATTATTTTATTTTGGACTTTGGAATATGTTGTTAAATAGAATTAAAATCCACCCAAAGTTTGGTGGTGGTTTGATTTGATTTGGAGTTTGAATTGTTTGAAATAAAATCAAAACAGAAATTCAAAATAGAAAAAGAAAAAGCATTCAGTATAAAAAAAGTGAAAGAAAGCAGCCTAGCCGACAGGCCTAGTCCAGCCCACTCGCAGCCCATCTTCCCCTCCCCGCAGCGAATCGTTTTCTCACGCGCCGCCTCACCCGCGAAGTCACTGACGACTGGACCCCACGCTCCCTCCCTCTCTCTTGTGAGCAGGACCCACTACTTTGTTCATCGTTTTCACCGCATGTGCTTTTGCCCCTCGCTCATCGCCGTTTCTGCCGCTGTAAATCCTTATAAATTCGCGTGAATGCACGAGTTATTATCAACAGCAATGACGCGCCCTTATACGCCCATTCCTCCTCTCTCATTTCCCCCAAGTAGCACTCCCTCTCTGCCCCCAGGCTACGAGAATCTCCTGCTCGAACCCTCTCTGCTCGCAAGCTTACAATTCAAATGTATTTTGTGAAGTTAAGGAATAAATATTTGAATTAGAGCATTTCTAGTCAAATAAAAATATTGTTTATGGTTTAGAAATGAATTTTGAGTAAAATCTTTGGGAAATGATTTTAATGAAACTCTATGACCCTAAACACCAAGTTTTGAGAATTAAAATATATTTGATGAACCATATGAAGTTATTACTTTGCTAAAAGATATTTTCAACAAGATAAAATATCACCTTAGCATAATATTTGGTTTATGAGATGAAACCCTTTGCAAATGGTTTTACCACTTTAGTAAATGACCATTTAGAGCTTTAGAATGTTTAGAGCCTAGTAGAAACCACTTTTCTAAATAAAACTATTTTTTGCATGCTTTCATGCATTGCCTTGTTTCTATTATTTTATGTGTGATAAATGGTTTGTATGCTAGTTGAATTTGTGTTTGCTTGATTGAATTGTAGTGAAATTAGAAGACTGTGAGATTTGCAAGATCAGGAAGTGAACCAACATTCTCTACTAAAAAGGCAAGTGACACTATCGTCCATGTCCTACTATTTTCACTACACTTAGTGGATTTTTGTAACATGCATGATAAGGACTACTATATTTTATGCTATGCTAAATCCTAATAGGATACCCTTATATCTTCTTTAGTGAAAACATTGTAGTTGTAGTATGCTTAGCCCTGCTATATGTTTGGGATGGGATACATGATATGATTATATGAAGTGTTGGAAAGATATACGTTTTATATAATAAAACAAGTACTCAATGAACCACCTAGGTGGACATGGATACTCAAGATTGGACAAGGTGGCAACAAAGGGAACCATGTTTATATGGCTATCTTTTTGTATGTGCACTAGAAGAAAACCACCCAGGGACTTAGAGATTGAACATGTTTCTCGTACAGTGGCTTCCGTGTACAGCCACGTGCTAAATGGGCTCTGGCTTAGTCAACTACATAGTGGAAGACCCATGCATTGGCATCTTCAGGTTAACTAGAATTGTGTAAGGGAAATATATCCCTACATTGGTGCCTGGTTGACAAGCTAGCATTGTGTATTGGGAGGACTTCTATGGAAAGACTTTGTCACATTCTCGATCTGCCGGGACTCCATTTTGGTGAGTACTTATCCAGCGGCCACTGGTGGCATCAAGACGAGATTGTGTCATGCGGATAAAGTGTACAGCTTCTGCAAAAGATCAAATTCTATGTACTTAGCCGTGTCCCCGGTTACGGACAACTCTGAGCAACTAAGGCCTGAAGCTATGGAAGATCTCTAGATTCCAATTTCTCAAAAGTAAAACTTGATGGTGACAACAAGGGATTAGAAGCACTTGGAGTTTTCCAAGGAGTTCAGAAATATTTGACAAAAGATCAAAACTATTTTGAAAAGATAGGATAAAACTATATTGCTTTCTGCAAAAGAGCCTAAACCCTACTTAGCCAAATATGCATGTAATGATAGGATCCACTTATTTCTACATAGTAGTGAAACTTGCCAATACAATTCAAATATATTGACCCTTCTGGCTGCAACTTATTATGTTGCAGGTTTGTTTGGTGTTAGTGAAGTGTGTTGAATAGGATTACAAGTCTACAACCAACATGATTGCCTGTGGCACTTTGAATATGAAGGACTCCATGCTATATAGATATTCTGCTGCAATGCAATGTGATAGCCAAATGAGCTATGTAAGATGTAATGAATTATTTTATTCCTGGTTATAAAGTTGTATTATGACCTTTGTTGGGTTGAATCTTACTAGTGCATGCAAATTCTTCAGTAACAAACGAGTGCGATGCTCCAGAATCAAACAATACTCTTGCAAGTACCGAGTTAACAGAAGACATACCCAACACGACATCTGGCGCTTCTTGGGCTTCTTCAGCATGCATGAGAAAGAGACGGCCATTGCGGTTGAGCGAATTCTCTGGGCCAAACCTTCTTATATGATGAACACGAAGCTGCTGCTGAGCTGGGTCATTTGCATCTGGGGCTGGGGAAATCTTCTTGGGGCACTCATTGGAATAGTGACCTTTGGTTCCACATTCATAACAAGTCACCTGAGACTTGTCCTTTGCTGCAACAGGCACAACATTGCTTCCAGTTCTCGGGGCAGTGTTGGTGTTGGTGGCGACATTGTTGTTGTTCAACTTAGGCGGTGCACGGTTGAAATTGCTGGGGTTGCCGGGGTTGTTTTGGTTTCCTCCGGGACTTGGGTTTCCACGGTTGGGATAGGTGGCCAAGGGGCGCACGGATGCGTTGCTGATTGCTCCGGAGTTGTGCTCACCGTCGGGTTCGTCTGGTCATTGTCGGAGGCGAGGATACAGATCATGCCGAGGTAAACGGAAGGGGGCGTTAGACGCGGGCGAGTATGGAGATCACGGGAGTATCATCGAGAGGGACAGTGGCGGACAAAAACTACCTGGAGAGTTCGCCGGAGTTGAAGACGTTCTCGGTGGCGCTTGGGTGATGTCGAAACCGAGTTTCTAGCATGCGCGCGGGTGAGATGAGGCTATGGGTAGGTGCGCCTGGCGATGAGGAATAATCTAGTGGGTGCCAGGGAGTGGGAGATGGCCGGAGTTGCCGGGATTTTGCCGGAGTAGCTCGTCGGAGCAGAAAGTTTGCAGCGGCTAATTCAGACAGCCGAGTGGCGATCTGGTGCGAGCGAGAGAGGGGAAATGGAGAGGAGTGGTAGGCGATTAAGAAGGACAGGTCAGGGGAGGAATTAACTGTAGGGGTTCGTAGCATGGAAAACAAAAAATTTCTACCGCATGCACACAAACAAGCCAAGATCTATCTACTAGATTGTAGCAACGAGTCGATAGAGGAACTCACCCTCGAAGATTCCAAAGCGGTTAACGAGAGCAGATTCTCGTGGGTGATGTAGTCGTACACTTGCCGATCTCAAGATCGCGTAGACGATCCTTCCGGCGCTGTGTTCCGACAGCGCTCCATGATCGGTCACACGTTCGGATTTCGGACGAAGACCTTCCTCTCCCTTGTTCCAAAGGCGGAGGTTGTAGCACTCTCCTCGTGATTCCGGCAGCACGACGGCGTGGTACCGGAAGTAGAGGGGAGATCTCGCAGGGCTTCGCCTTAAGCCGGTGCGAGTATGGTGGACTATGAGAGAGCCTTGTTGATCTAGGGTTTAGAAACACCAATTAGAAGGGGCTAAACCAGCGGCTAGGGCAATTACAAGCTCTAACTTGGCGGCTTGGGAGAAATCCCTAGGCGGTGGCTAGGGTTTAGGTTTAGAGGGAGGCAACTTGTTTCTAAGAGGGGAGCCCTGCCCCTCCTCTTATAGGTGGAGGGAGGCGCGCCTGGGGAGGGGAGTCCCTTCCCAACTCGGAACCAAGGTGGGCCGGCGGTGGGAGGAAGAACTCCTCCCCAAAGTCGGTTTCAAACCTCCTTCTCCTCTTTCCCAAAACTAGCCGTTTGACTTTTCAAACTAGGATTTGAATAAACCCTCTATTTGGTACAGTGATGACACCAAGTACATAATGCAATCATACCAACTTGATATAACACATTCATGTACCCTTCCCTTCCGACATTCCGGAACCTTCTAGAACATTCCCGATGAAAACACCGGAATCATTCTCCAACCCCGAAACAGGACTTTCCTTATATGAATCTTATTCTCCGGACCATTTCGGATCTCCTCGTGATATCCCGGATCCCATCCGAGACTCCGAACAACATTTGGTCTCTTACTCATCATTCCATAACTACTCAAACAACGTCGAATCCTTAAGTGTGTCTCCCTACGGTTCGTGAATTATGCGGACATGATCGAGACACTTCTCCGAACAATAACCAATAGAGGAATCTGGAAATTCATATGTCACCCACATATTTCTACGATTACTTTGCGATCGAATGAACCACTTACATATGATACCAATTTCCCTTTGTCTCATGATAGTTTACTTATCCGAGGTTTTGATCGTCGGTATCTCTGCATACCTAGTTCAACCTCGTTACCGATAAGTACTCTTTTCTCGTTCCCGTGGTATGTGATCCCGTGTGAACTAGTCACATGCTTGCAAGCTAATCGGATGACATTCCACCGAGAGGGCCCAGAGTATATCTATCCGTCATATGGATGGACAAATCCCACTCTTGATCCATGTGCCTCAACCCATACTTTCCGAACACTCAATGCCACCTTTATAGCCACCCAATTACGGTGTGGTGTTTGATGCCATCAAAGCATCCTTTTGGTGATGGTGATTAACATGATCTCATGGTCGAAGGAATTAGGTTACTATGTATCAGAAATCTTATAACAAATGAACTATATTAAATGACTTGATCTTTATGCTACGCTTAACTATAGGAGTATGTCCATCACATCATTCTCCTAATGATATGACCTTGTTGTTAATAACATCTCTATGTTCATGATCAGGAAACCATGATCATATATTAACCAACAAGCTAGTTTTACAAGAGGCTTTACTAGGGACTCTTTTATGTTTAGAAATCACACAAGTATTAATGTTTCCTGTTAATTCAATTATAGCATGGTATGTAAACATTTATCATAAGTATGAAGATATGATAATAACCCACTTTATTATTTCCTCTTGGGCATATCTCCAACAGTCTCCCACTTGCACTAGAGTCAATAATCTAGTTTCAAACCTTTGTGTATTCAACACCTATGGCTTTACGGTGTTGTATGTACACGATTGCTAGTGGTCAACTGATCTCCGGATCTGACACTTCCAGGTCCGTGTGTAATTGCATGTCTTTGCATCTCTACGCATCACTCATTCTCTAATGAGATGGCTTTGTATAATTTTGGTCCTTTGGTGAGACCTTTAGTTCTTTGGGGTTAAAACATGTTGATAATATTGTCGTACAATATATCTTCATAGTATTATCCCGCTGTGAACTACACCTAGTTTGATAACAAACTACTTGACACAAATGCCCTCTTTAGCTACTATTATAGCAGTCATATACTTAGCCTTTTGTTGTAGTATCTGTCACAATGTCTTATCTTTGGAACTCATCCAAATCCATTATGGAACTTACTTTCCATTTTATTGTGCCACCCTTAGTTTAGATTGAGATAAACTTAATTTGTACTTTGTGACAAAACTAGTATGAATGTAGTACTTTTACAATGAACTAACCATCTATTTGTCACTTCTACAAATAATATACTCTTAGTTCTTCCAAAAGATCATAAGAATATCCTTACTATTGTCCAATGATCAACTTATGAATCATTCTGGTATATGCTCATAACATTTAGAGTATAGGACATATCTGGATTTGTACATATCACAGTATGATTGATATAAATACTCTTTGTGATTTCATACATCAAGTATCAATCTATACTTGAATCTTTGTTTCACTTACCCAGTGTCAATACACTTGAATATATCATCAATATTGAACTCATTCAATCCTTTCTGTGTGACAAGAACCTTTCTTGTAGTTTCTATATTGAACTTATTCAATACATCATCTATGTACTTTCGGCACAACCATATTAGCGTCTATTAATGCCAAATATTTGGGTTTTTCCTAAGTCTTTCATCGGGATGAAATTCTTAATATATGTTAATAAAAGATACATCATTTCCAATCAACAATATGTATTCCACATAATGTAGTAGAAATATGTCTTAGCGCTCCCACTTAATTTCTTGCAAATGAAAGCATCTTCATCGTCTCTGATGAATTTAAACTCTTTTAACAATTTCATCATTGTGAAGATTACAACTCCATGATGCTCACTTCAACCATTGAAGTTTACATATGCTTTTAGCATCCTTTGAATTAACAAAACCCTTTGGACAGTGTCATGCACACGTCCTAGGTAACCCTTCTATTAGAAGAACTTGTTTTTGTTTATTCAACTACCATATAACAAAATTATATGTAGTGGTTGCTATATTAATCCGTCTAGACTAAATATCGCTATGAAAGATCAGATCTTGTCATAGTCAACCTTTGAACATTGTTGTGAACTCTTTTCCAACATGTCGACTATTTCATAGATGTGCAACATCCATGTATATTTATTTATAGATCCAAACACAACTGTAAGGTCTTACACCTTTCTCGAGGGTCCTTCAAGTTCAAAACTTGATTTCTCGTGTATGGAACTATCACGGATTTTATGACTTCAAGCCATTTTACGGAGTCAGGGCCCATCATCGCTTCTTTGCATGTAGTACGTTCATTATTCTCAAATAATGATTCAACCCTCAAATCTTGGTATATGATTGTTTACTCGACCTACTTGTTTCAATAGGAACTTAGATCTCCGTGACCACAACCTTTGAGGCACGTGAGCCATGAGCATTGTTGCTGCCTCCGGAACACTTTTCGGCGCTACGCAACTTTGCACATATAGCTAAGGTTCCTTTAACCTTATCAAAGTTATATTGTCCTCCCACTTATCTTTTCACGAAAAATTCCTTATCAAAGAAACTTGACGTTCTAAGCGACAAACATTTTTGTCTCCAATGTTATGGAGGAATAGTTATTCGAAATAACATACAAAGACAGGTTCATCCGACTTTGGTTGCAAACATCTTTCTTATGCATAGCACACCAATGTTTAAGAAAGGACAACTTGGGTTTTATCCCAAACCATAACTTTATATGGTGTCAATTCAATGGATTATGATGAAGCTCTTTTCAGTGGAAAAACGGTATTCTCTAAAGCTTTTAATCTTTAAAATATTATGGCAGTTTTATGAATTATACCTTTGATCTTACCATGTCAAACAAGGTTTTAATCACATATCTCGAACGCTCCATACTCTTATGGTGTTTCGGGAAAAAATGCAAATCCACGGAACGATTCCTTAAATCTTAGGTATTATGCTAAACTTGTAACTCAAATATCTTCCTTTATGATCTTATCATAAACTATTTATATTCTTGTTACAATGATTTTGCACTTCATCTTGAAAGTCCTTGAACTTTTCAAATGTTTCACACTTCATCCTTATTAAGTAAATATTCATATATTCACTCAAATTTTCGGAGAAAGCACATGAAGTTGAAATCCATCGCTCTTGACTATACATAATGGACTTCATAAAACAATATGTACAAGTTCCAATAAGCTAGTCTATCGTTCCCTTTTGGCCTATGAACGAAGTTTTAATTATCTCTAGGAAAGTTTTCACAAGCGTCATTTGATCAAAAATCAAAAGACTCCAAAATTCCATACACATGGAGTTTCTTCATGTTTTCTTTCCAATATAATTTAAACGGCGATGTCACTTCCTAAGTTATCTTTCAATCAATTTGTCTTTTGACATTTTTAGCACTAGTTTTATGGATGTGATTTATCCAATGAGATTTGTAAATCATCCATCTTTTATGGATTACGGCAATTATTTGAACAACCCTTTTGTTCTCATAATACCTGATAAAACAAATCTTGAAGGCAAGCTTTGATGTTTAACGAGCAACACAATAACCCTTTATTTGTTCTCGATGAACATCTTCACATATTCTTTTGCTAGTTACTTAGGCCATTGTAGTTCATGAATTCTGTTGTTTCGTATGACGATTCACACCAACAAATTCAGTATCAAATAATTAAGAACCACATTGTTTAATAAGCAAAGAATATACCCATAACATGTATATCATCTATATATATTTAAAGTGAACAATTCTAGTCTTTCTTTTTCTGCCATATATTTCTGAGATTCTCTTTCAGTATTTCCTTTTCTGTTTGAAAGAAGCTATCAACATCAATAGTGGAGTCATACATATGACACATAGTCCAAAGGGTGTATAATTAAATACCAATGTCTTTGGATTTGTACTTTGAAGTAGATCACCATCATCAAATGTTTGGTGTGCTTTCAAATTCCATTCTTTAGTAATCTCTTGGCGTGGTAAATATTTTACCTACATCAAATATTCACCCTTATCATGGAATTATTCATGATCAAGCTACTTTAGCTTATAACGGTGAATCACGAGTATAATGTTTCTCTCCAAAACCTTTTGGAGGATTAGGACAACTAGTGTTTCCAACCTTTTGCAAATTCTCATCAAATATGAGATCATGACTTTTGCCATATTATACTCTATCATGTTGTGACCAAAACTTCATTTCAGATATCACAATATCTTCCACACATCATGGTTTCTGAAACAACTCTTTCAGATCCTAGATAACCTTGATATTAAGACAATCCTTTGAATATCAAGAATCATGGAGACAAACATGATACTCATACACTAACTCTTGGAATTGTCACTCTTGTTTTAATACCAATTATTAAACTTCATGGAGTAACCGGAACTTACTGAAAGTTTGCAATAGGACTTTTAAACTTTAGATTAACACTTCAAAACAATACGATACCAGTTCATAAAGTAACTAACCATAATTCTATAGTTATATCATCTCAATTATAACTAAGCGTAAGGTGGTAAACGGATGCCAATGACTACAACAACTATGCAAATTCACTTTGATTTAATTTATGATAAATAGTGTTCAACTTTTAATCATATTGCCGTTGAACTCCCACTCAAAAAAATATCCCTCACATTGTTTTAGTGATCACACGAACCAAATCCACCACATCAAAACCGATCATCACGAGAGTTGATGTAACTTCAATGGCGAGCAATCAACATGTTCATCATATCTACTATATGACTCATGCTTTACCTTTTGGTGATCCGTGTTCCGAGACCATGTCTGTACATGCTAGGCTTGTCAAGATCAAACCTTAGCTTCCGCATAAGCAAACCTGGCTTGCTCACGTTGTATACACTCGCAGAATCTAACACACCCGATCATCACGTGGTGCTTCGAAACAACGAGCTTTAGCAACGGTGCTTACTAAGGATGAACACTTTAAAACTTGAAATTGTGTGCTTGAGGGATCATCTTATAATGCTACCGTCGTGAACTAAGCAATACAAGATGCATAAAAGGATTAACATCACATGCAATTCATAATATGTGATATGATATGGCCTTTCTTCTTGTGCTTCAGATCTCCATCTTCAAGCACGAACATAATCTCCATCATCACCGGTGTGGCGTCAAGGTCAATGGCGCCGCTTCATGGTTGTCTTCCACCAGCATCAACTATTACAACTACTTTGAATAGACACGCGGGTCTTAACATAATTTAAAGACAACCATATGGCTCCTGCCGGTTGCCAACTTACAATAAGGAACATTGCATACATCAAATATAATCACAATCATGGCCATATCACATCACAACACACCCCTGCAAAACAAAGTTAGACGCCTCTAATTTTCTTTGCATGTTTTACGTGGTTTGGGGCTTTCAATAAGTGTCGTTCTAACTTACGAACAAGAACCAAAACATTGATACTAGTATTGTCAATCACCCGTTGTAAATTGAATCTTAACTATGTTGGGAGAAACAGGCACCCGCAAAGCCACTTATGCAATACAAGTTGCATGTCAAGCGTGGAGCAAGTCTCATGAACGATGTCATGTAAGGTTATCCTGGGCCGCTTCATCCCACCATCCCGCAAGATGCAAAGTACACAAGAAGCAATCGTCAACAAAAGCATCAACGCCCACAATGACCATTGTGTTCTACTCGTGCAACAGATCTACATATAAACACGGCTCTGATACCACTGTAGGGGTTCGTAGCATGGAAAACAAAAATTTTCTACCGCATGCACACAAACAAGACAAGATCTATCTACTAGATTGTAGCAACGAGTCGATAGAGGAACTCACCCTCGAAGATTCCAAAGCGGTTAACGAGAGCAGATTCTCGTGGGTGATGTAGTCGTACACTTGCCGATCTCAAGATCGCGTGAGCGATCCTTCCCATTGCGTTCAAGCAGCGCTCCCGCAATCGGTCACATCCTCGTTGATTTCGATGAAGACCTTCCTCTCCCTTGTTCCAGCTGGCAGCGGAGGTTGTAGCACTCTCCTCGTGATTCCGGCAGCACGACGGCGTGGTACCGGAAGTAGAGGGGAGATCTCGCAGGGCTTCGCCTTAAGCCGGAGCGAGTATGGTGGACTATGAGAGAGCCTTGGTGATCTAGGGTTTAGACACACCAATTAGAAGGCGCTAAACCAGCGGCTAGGGCAATTAGAAGCTCTAACTTGGCGGCTTGGGAGAAATCCCTAGGCGGTGGCTAGGGTTTAGGTTTAGAGGGAGGCAACTTGTGTCTAGGAGGGGAACCCTGCCCCTCCTCTTATAGGTGGAGGGAGGCGCGCCTGGGGAGGGGAGCCCCTCCCCAACTCGGACCCAAGGTGGGCCAGCGGTGGAAGGAAGAACTCCTCCCCAAAGTCGGTTTCAAACCTCCTTCTCCTCTTTCCCAAAACTAGCCGTTTGACTTTCAAACTAGCCGTTTGACTTTTCAAACTAGGATTTGAATAAACCCTCTATTTGGTACAGCGATGACACCAAGTACATAATGCAATCATACCAACTTGATATAACACATTCATGTACCCTTCCCTTCCGGAGTGCCGGACATTCCGGAACCTTCTAGAACATTCCCGATGAAAACACCGGAATCATTCTCCAACCCCGAAACAGGACTTTCCTTATATGAATCTTATTCTCCGGACCATTCCGGATCTCCTCGTGATATCCCGGATCCCATCCGAGACTCCGAACAACATTTGGTCTCTTACTCATCATTCCATAACTACTCAAACAACGTCGAATCCTTAAGTGTGTCTCCCTACGGTTCGTGAATTATGTGGACATGATCGAGACACTTCTCCGAACAATAACCAATAGAGGAATCTGGAAATTCATATGGCTCCCACATATTTCTATGATTACTTTGCGATCGAATGAACCACTTACATACGATACCAATTTCCCTTTGTCTCACGATAGTTTACTTATCCGAGGTTTTGATCGTCGGTATCTCTGCATACCTAGTTCAACCTCGTTACCGATAAGTACTCTTTTCTTGTTCCCGTGGTATGTGATCCCTTGTGAACTAGTCACATGCTTGCAAGCTAATAGGATGACATTCCACCGAGAGGGCCCAGAGTATATCTATCCGTCATATGGATGGACAAATCCCACTCTTGATCCATGTGCCTCAACCCATACTTTCCGAACACTCAATGCCACCTTTATAGCCACCCAGTTACGGTGTGGTGTTTGATGTCATCAAAGCATCCTTCTGGTGATGGTGATTAACATGATCTCATGGTCGAAGGAATTAGGTTACTATGTATCAGAAAGCTTATAGAAAATGAACTATATTAAATGACTTGATCTTTATGCTATGCTTAACTATAGGAGTATGTCCATCACATCATTCTCCTAATGATATGACCTTGTTGTTAATAAAATCTCTATGTTCATGATCAGGAAACCATGATCATATATTAACCAACAAGCTAGTTTTACAAGAGGCTTTACTAGGGACTCTTTTATGTTTACAAATCACACAAGTATTAATGTTTCCTGTTAATACAATTATAGCATGGTATGTAAACATTTATCATAAGTATGAAGATATGATAATAACCCACTTTATTATTGCCTCTTGGGCATATCTCCAACATTAACTCGCGCATTTACGCCAATTTAATCGCATTCATCGCCGACACAAACAGCAGGGGAGACGGTGAGGTCAGCGCGTGGGGAGGACGACGATGAGGTGGCAGTTGGTCCCCTTCGTCAGCGAGGTGGGGGAAAGTTAGGTGGGGTCCGTCTTCAGTGAGGAAGCGAGTAGGGTTTCTAGTGAAAAACGATTCGGGGGAGGAAAAGGAGATGGGCTGCGAGTTGGGCTGGGCTGGACCAGATGGGCTAGTTGGCTTCCTTTCCGTTTTTTTATTCTGAATCTTTTTATTTTTCCTTTTCTATTTATCTGTTTTGATTTTTATTCAAATAATTCAAAAACTATTTGAATTTAAACCTCTACCAAACTTTGAGTAGATTTTAATATTGTTTATTAACATATTGTAAAATCCAATTTAGAGTATTTCTTTTATTCTTTTAGGGCATATTAATTAATAAAATAGGCCCTTGTCTTAATACAAATAAGATTTTATTAATGTTTTCAAACTCTATTTGAATTCTAAATTTTACCAAATCTTTTTCAGTAGGTTTTATTTAAAAATAATTCACTTTGAATTATAATTTAAAATACTTTAATATTTTTTAATGTTCATTTAAATTGGGAAATGTCTTAACTTAAATAAAAATGGATATTAATAAATCCTTATGATTTTATTTAAATAATCCTTTACTCTTTTGATTAAACAAAAAAATCTTTCATTTTATTTTCTTGGCCAAGTTTCAATTTGGCCTTTTAAAATAGCCCTTATTTATCTATTACTTCCATTGTTTATAAAATCCATATCTTTTTATTTAAAGATCCAAAAATGGTGATTCCAACTTTTAAAATTTTATTTAGTATTTGTTTATCTTTTAAATCCTTTTTCATTCAAATTTTGTTCAACATGGGTCTTTGATGTTTCAATTTGGAACCAAAAAGTTTCTTTTCACCCTAAATTTCAACAATTATTTATTTTGTTTATATATTTTTTATATTTCAAAATTTGGAAAATTTTGGGATGCGACATCCTGCTTGCACGCGGAGAGGGCGGCGCGCGGTCTGTGGGCGTGTGTCGCGGTTGGCACTCTAGCGCGCTCTCGGCTTGCTCATAGAGAGGCTTGGCATGCTCTAGCTGTGTGGTCTAGGGGCTGGCTGCGCTCGAGGCTTGGACAGGGGGTGGCGGTGGTCGGTGGAGAGTGTCCCAGACATGCTTGCTAGGCCTGGTGCTTCTCCTAGCTTGCTGTCGACATGGGGGTGGCAAGTTAGGCTCGGCATGGTCACCATTGATGGCTATGGAATGCTCACAGTGGTGCTAAAGCTTGTTAATTGAGGTAGATCATCTACTGAGAGTGTAGTGTGAGCTATAGAGGGAATAAGTTAGGCCAAATTTACTGCTCACAATAGTGTTTGTGGTTTGTTTGTTTGGTGCCAGCAAGGTGTTTGATGAAATGGCCACAAGATATTCAAATTTGAATTTCGGATTCAAACTTGGTGGATGTGTTGGTTACATACTAGGGAGTCTCTGGTTAGTTGGAAAGGTCAAGTGGAATTGGTTTGGTTGGTTTTTGTAAAAGGGGTGATCTTCACATATGAATTAGATTCAATTTTGAAATGTCATTTGAATCAAGTTGCCAAATGTTTCTGCAAGTTTGAAAGGTGGAGTTTGATTCACTTTTACTTGGTCTTGCAAGGGGTGAAAAGAAATGGAAAAGTTTCTATTGAAATCTTGGACTAAAAACACTCAAAGTGGCCTAGTGAGCAAGATTGGCAAAAATGACCATTTGCCTTATTTGTTTTGTTTTTGATTTTCTCTTGATTTGTTTCTGCTTTGAAATGTTTTAAATGATGTTGTTTTCATCTTTAAACCATTCCTTGCTATTTAGAACAATCACACAAGTCCATTCATGCATTCATACAATCATCACATACACACATGCATTCATACAATCATCACATACACACATGCATTCATATGATGTTGATTAAGAAAAGTTTTTGTTAACCCTAATTTTGGTGATTTGGAATTTGATAACCTTGTTCAATATTTTTGGGATGTTACAAGTTGCCACGCGAATATTTACATACAAAATCTTATAAAAGATGATATTTTACCAAAATATGATAGGACTGATATGAGTTTTGTTCTTATTAATGAAAAGGAGGAATCCTCCAAAGTTTCTTCTATTGTCTCTAACAATAAACCAGGGTATGTGGAGAAGCTTCCATTCAAGACTCTTCCTCCTAAAGAGGAGAAGAAGAAGAAGAAGAAGAAGAAGAAGAAGAAGAGGAGTAGAAGGAGAGAGGAAACGGTATCTTCCCCTAAGCATATTGCTCCTATCATAGTTTTTGCTGATGCGTCTGAACTAGATGATGTTTGTAACATCCCAAAAATATTAAACTAGAACCATCAAACTGTAATCATCAAATTTAGGGTTAACAAAAACTTTTCCAATTAAAATATGAAAGCATTCATATGAGTGTGCATTAGAATTTGGATTCTTTTGAATTGCCATGGTTATGTGTTTATTTGCTTCTAAAATGATTCTTAGGTGAAATAAACATCATCTAAACAATCCCCACACTTTTCCCAAAGACAAATAAATCAAAACAAACAAAACAAGGGAATAGTCACTTTGGCCAATTTAACTCTCATGCCTACTTTGGCTATCTCTAACTTTCAGAACTTAACAGAAACTTGTTTGGATCTTTGCACCCCTTGATAGTACTCATAACAAGGTATCAAGGCCCACTTTGTGATCATCCAGAAACATTTAAATGCTAAGTTTAAAGGACAGTTTAAAATTGAATCTATATCATATGGGAAAATCCCACTTTTTCAAAAACCCCTCAAACCAACTCAACTTTCAAAACCCAAGCATCCACAGACACACCAGCACATGCCTAGCACACCCACCAAAAATGTTTTCAAAATTCAAAACTTGAATTCATGCGGCCATTTCATCAAACACCTTGCTGATTCAAATCCAACAAAATCAAAACACTATAGTGAGTAGTGATTCTTGCCTAACTTGTTCCCTCTCTGGACACCACTAGCCTTAGTAGATCATCTAACAATCTTAAATAATCACTAGCACCACTGTGAGCTTGCCAATGTCATCAATGGTGAACAGCCGAGAGCTCCCATGTCACCCCAGTGTGGACAGCAGGCTAGAGGAAGAACTAGCCGTGCCAACCTTGTCTGGGAGGTAGCCCGTGTCTCACCGCCCCCTCTCGACCAGCCCTAGACCGAAGACATCGCCTAGAACTGCCAGGAACGCCGCGCCCGTACCGCTGTCGACCATGCCGATGTGCGCTGCAGAGCACGCACCGTTCCTACGCGACCCGACCACCTCGAGTCCTCGCCGCCGGCCAGCATGCTCCCCACTGTCCTAGGAGACCGCCAGACATGCCCATTTAACCGCCCGTGCCCCTTAGCCACCGCTCGCCGTCGAAGACGCCGCCTAGGCCTTGTAGAACGTCGAGCGTTCCAGACCGTTTGCCACCACCCCTACACACGCATTAAAGCCATAGAGCATCGCCAGGAGACCACCAATCGATCGCCACCCTTGGCCTTGCCTCTAGCAGCTCGTAGCCATGTCGCCACCGTCGCCTGCCTATCCCGTTCGGTCTCACCGTCGGGCTTATAAAAGGAGACGACCCCCATCTGAATTGAGCACACCATCTCACTCCCCTCACCTCACTGATCGTTCCGCCCAGTAGCCGGAGCAAGGCGAGCAGCGCATCGCTAGAATTTGGCCGGAGCCCACCGCTGCTGGAGAAGAAGGAAGCCAGCGATTGGAGCCGCCCCAGGAGAAGCTGCCGGTACCAGGAGGTTCGTCGTCGTTGACTTCGTCGTTCGCCCGCCTCGCCGACCCTCGACTGAGCCCCGATGACCCCCCGACGACCCCCACCTGTCGCGTTAGGGTTCTGTCTCGCCAGTGCTGCCCGACATGGACGATGAACCAGAGCCGTTGGATTAGAACTAGATCCAACGCACCACGTTTCCCCGTACCGCTTCACACCCCCGTCTCACTTGCGCGCGGGGACAGCAACTTAACTAGCCCGCGTAAGCACTGTGCGTAGCAGGCCGGCCCATTAGCAGTTCCCGCGCAACCCACTCATTTGAATTTGGATTTTTCCATTTTCATTCAAACACAGTTATGTACATAGTTTAAAAAATCAACCCAGCTCAATTCAGTGAACCAAATTGAATGAAACCAAATTTTGTTAGAAAGATATTGAAATGCTTAATCCAATACCGTTGGATTTGTAACACCCTTAGAATCGGACCTATGCAAGTTTTAGCGAAACCCGCCAAACCCGCATAGAAACGATTCAAAGGTGCCCACCAGGCACTTTCGTGTGGGTGGAAAATAAAGTAATAACATTACACAACAGTCCTCGATGGGACCCACAGAACAGATATATATACAAGTGACTCCTAGATTGGTCTAGGTGGAAGCATAGGATTGGTTGGGGCTTTCGGGAGAGGTGAGGTGGCGTTCAGGGATTGGGTGGGGTGATGTGGAGGGGAGGGCTGGGTAGGTTAGTTGGTAGCTGTAGGATTAATGGGGTGGGCGTTTGTATTTTTCTGGGGTGGTCGTTCGGGTCATTCGGACCGTTCGACTGCCCCCACTAAAATAATTAATTAAATTATTTATTTTTAAACAGCGCGTTTGCAATCCGACAGCGGACAAAACAAAATAATCCGGGGACCCAGGTTTCGGTGTTTGAATAAGATGGGGCGTTTAGAAAACAAAGACAGGTTTTTCTGAAAATAGTTTTATACAAGCACATGCAAGATGATGACGATGCACAAATGCAATGTGGCATGATGACATGAGCATGCGGTCATGATGATGCAATGCACAAAACAACGCGATTTTCTAGTAGTGGTTTTGCGGGATGCCACAATTCGACACCACTAACAATGGATCTCGCCCTCGAGATCCGCCTCATGGTACCGGAAGGATGGTCGGCGATCTGCGTCTTCTCGCATCGTGTAGATCCTCGCGACACCACTAACGAGGGTTCATCCTCCATCTTGAAATCGGCGACACCACCAACAAAGGTTCGTTGTTCCTGATCGTCGAGAGAGCACTCCGGAGAAACAAAGGACGAAGGTAGAGGTATCAACAAATAAAGCCACCTCTAGCTTCCATGGACGGAGTAAAATCGCTGGATCCACTGATTCGATGTACAAGAGCGAATGATAAGAGTAGTCAGATGGTGATCAGTCCATCGCGCACCCAAACCATTACTCTGCACACGAATAGGCGGATTATGCAACCAACTCTCAGACTTAGCCTGAAGATCTCGACAAACGAGGTTCAGGAACAAAGGGGTGATGCATCAGATCGGATCCGCGAGATGTCGCCGTCGCGTCGGAAAACACCGGAAGGCACAAACAAGGAACAAAGAATGGTAACACCGTAGACGGATTCATCAGGCAGCTTGAACACCGGACGGTAGAACACCGTTATCAAAGAAGGAAGCGAAACCCTGAAGGTACGACGGAACCCAACCACGAGAAATCCTGGACTCGAAGAAAAGATAAGAGAGCAGATTCAAAACACGTCGAGATAAGAGGAGAATAGCAGAGGGGTAAGGAGTAAAATCAGACCTAATCAGAACTATCCAACCGATTTTGCAAAATAGTTTTGACACTCTACTTCGGCCGTTAGCTAGGTTATCCTACAATTTGGACTTGTGGTGTATCATGGCTGATGAGCTCTGATACCACTCTGTAACACCCTCAGAATCGGACCTATGCAAGTTTTAGCGAAACCCGCCAAACCCGCATAGAAACGATTCAAAGGTGCCCACCAGGCACTTTCGTGCGGGTGGAAAACAAAGTAATAACATTACACAACAGTCCTCGATGGGACCCATAGAACAGATATATATATACAAGTGACTCCATGAGTCAAGAATACAGATATAATATACAAAGATCCAAATCACCTTGAAACGATATAGCGTCCAGCTACGGACAAGATGCAAATGGGGCTAAGAGCCCTGAAGAATAACCAATGGCGTCCATAACCCTGCCCAGGCCAAGCCGGAAGGGTAACCACATAACGACGTCGATCCCAAAACCTGCTTAAACAAAGGGTGCCGACAAAGGGCAAAGGAAAAGAGGAGGCCGATCGAGGCGGTGCGGCGAGGCTAGAATTCGGCGGTCCTCGCCTACAAAGGTATGGTGGACTGAAGCGGCAGCGGCAGCATGCACTAAACAACCTATAGAGACTCGATACACTGGCGTCAATCAGAGAGGGGTAAGAAGGACCTATCCGGATCCAACCTGATACTACCATCAAACAAACCCATCCTGGTGTTTCCCCCTCGATACCAAACGAGAAAGTCAACCGAGGAACTCACACAGTTGGCAGTTTTACTTATTCGGTTATCGTTGCAGCAATTACTACTCAGGTTTAGATAATTGTCCTGATAAAAGAAGCAGTGGGCCCTTTTAGTTATTCATTCCGTTGTAGTTACAGCAATTACTAATCAGATACAGATAACATGATATAAACCCAAACCCGGTTGTTGGTACTTTTATTCAGCCATTCCGTTGTAGTTGCAATACTTACTAGTCGGTACAATGGTATGGCGAAGCTTACACTCCAAACAAGCAATTGTGGGCAGTATTATTTAGCCATTCCGTTATAGTGAAGCTGATTACTAGTCACTATAAAGTCAAATTTATAGCAATAAACTTTAGTTATGCTTGTCTATGATTGAGATACTGTGCTCCAAGTCGTCCATATCCGTGGACACGGCTTTGAAAGTTTTACCGGCCGGGTGCACCAATAGCAACACACGCCGATCAACCTCGGAAAAACCAAATCAAAACCCAACGAGGCTTTCACGGTGAACAATCACAGATTCAGAAATATTTCAGGGGCCACCCTTGGAGTCTACCCAACGAAGTAAGCAAGCTCGAGACGGACTCAAGGTTTGCGTCAATGGTCAGAAGCGATCGGAACCCGAAACTCGGGTGTCGATACAGCGTAATCACTCCGCTTACCTAAGCGATCGGTGTGCTCCTCGCACAATCGTAAATACAGAAGTAGCATGGCATAAGTACAGGATAGTAAATAAAACCTCAAACTAGTTTGTGGCCCCAAGAAATAAGACTGATTCGAGCTCTGGCTCAGGGGGGTCCCATATACCTCCCGGATGTGGATAGCGCGATAAAGCAAGGAACAAGTATCAAGTACTCGGGGTCCTACGGGACACAAGTGGGCGTTCGGAAACCAAATGTTATCTATCACCCACCGATGCCTCTACTTACTTCAATTTTAGTTGTTAAACAGGAATTAAAGTGAACGGTAAGTAAAACTATGATAATCTCCAACAACAACATGCGGCAATACATCAATCGTGGCCTTGGCGACACGCATAACAGACTTGAGCAAGCGACTACGACGCGCAAGTCCAACTATCTACCAAACAACAGGTAATAGGATGTATCCAAGGCAATATACGGCTGCAAGGGATAGTACGGGTACGGAAACTAGAGCATCGCAACACAGATAGCAATAGATCAACAGGAGGGAATAAATACTATAAATGTAAGATAGGTAGAAAGGGGGAGATGCTCGCCTGAAAACATTGCCGAAAGACTCAACCGAAGATCGGGGCGAAGCTCACATCAACTCAACGGCCTTATCCGCGAAGAAGCAAAACACTAGAAGAAACACCGGATGCAATATTTAATACTACGGCAAAAGATCGGCATGCTTATGATATGATGCATGACATGGCCAAAGTGCGATGCGATTAGGTCATATTAAGCGGAACCGGGGTCCCGACAATGATTATGGCGGTTCCTGTTGTTTATCTACCCCGCAATTAAATGTTGCATTAGCAAGACAAAAGCTGGCACCGGTTCGCTACACAAGTTTAGATGAGGCCAATATAAGGCTAGATTTGCCCGAATATGGGCCCCATATTTAATTATTAGGTGAATCGGCATAAGGCCCCCAAACCACATGACAATATGCATGCAAGACAATTAATATGCAGCAAGTTTTATTATGTTTAGCATTTATAAAAATAGGGGTTCGGATAAGGGTCACACATTAGGGTTCGGCAGATCTTGGGGTTCCGGGGTTCGGGGTCGGTCTCGGTCCGAGGTTGACGGATCGGTCTCGACGGGATCGTTCTCGGATATCGGGGGTAGTTCTTGTCGCGTCCGGGAAGCAGGACTTGGGTCGGTGTCGGGGCGCATCGGGTGCTTCCGGGTCGGTGTCGTTCTTGTCGTCGTGCCGATCTTGTCGGGTCCCACAGGGTCGATCTTGTCGTTGCGAGGGTCTTGTCGGGCCCGCGCCATCGAGTCGGTCTTGGCGTCCGGGGGTGAAGAACTTGTCGCGTCTGCGGTCTCCGGGTCGAAGAACTTGGTACGTCTGGGTTCGGTCTTCGGGGTCCGGTCATCTTATTCATGTTGAAGATCTTGGGGTTCGGCTCGATTGATGGTGTCGTACTCTAGTTCGACGCAGGTGATCTTGGTATCTCCACTCGGAGATCTACAGACCATTGAATCCCTGAAGAAGATCTTGAAGCCCATCTCTTCACCGATGTCCTTCGGGTGGCCCCACAAGGACATGGGCAGGAGGAGCTCACGGCAACCGGGCACACCCACCGCTCACCACCAAAACAAGGAGAAGCTGCACCGAGACGAGATGTTGTTGCATGCGCACACACGCGAGGTGGAGACAACACCTTAGGCAGGCAGAGGACCTCCAGCCGTGGGTCAACAGCGACAGAGCCAGAGCCAGGCTCTGCCTCCTGGAACTGCTCGTAGCCACGGACAACAGCGACACTGGTTGGCGGCGAGGGCGACACGAAAGCAGAGAGGGGCGCGGCTCGCGGGAGGCGCAGTCGCTGGACGGCGAGGAGGACGAACACCCGATGACGGGGTGGGGCGGGGCGGACGAGGCCCGCGCGCCGGCGGCCAGAGGAGGGGCGCCCGCGGCGAACGCGGAAGCGGACGGCGACGCTTGCTTCCGAGGCAGCAAGGCGGAGAAGATGAGCATCTGCGGCGGCCGGCGGCGGGGCGGAGGCGGGAAAGGGAGAGGTCGGGCGGACGGCCGAGCGGGCCAGGAGACGCGGGCGGGGCAGCGTCGGTGGAGAGGAGGTTGGGGCGGCCGAGCAGAGGCCGCGGAGAAGCGGTCGGCGGGAGGCGAGGAAGGTGAGGGGGAGAGGGCGAGGGGGAAGAGGCGATGGCCGGCGACGCGGAAAGAGGAGGGTCGGTGGCGAGCGGAGGTGGGGCGAGGCAGGCGAGGAGGCAGCTCGCGGGCGTGCGCCGAGCGGAGGTGGGGAGATGGGCGGCCGGCGGTGGGGTTGGTGGGAGGAAGGGCGCGGGGTGGAAGACGGGGAGGATCGGGGCTGGGGCCGCGCGGGTCGGGGTTGGGGCGCGTGCCCAGGTGGTGGGCCAGGGGGGCTGTCGGTGGAGTGGGTTGGCTGTGGGGATCGGGTGCGTGAGTGTGGGGCTGCGTGTGTGGTGTGTGTGTTGTGTGGCCAGGGGTGAGTTGGGAGAGAGAGAGGAAAAAGGAGAGGGGGTGGATTGGTCTAGGTGGCAGCATAGGATTGGTTGGGGCTTTGGGGAGAGGTGAGGTGGCGTTCAGGGATTGGGTGGGGTGATGTGGAGGGGAGGGCTGGGTAGGTTAGTTGGTAGCTGTAGGATTAATGGGGTGGGCGTTTGTATTTTTATGGGTTGGTCGTTCGGGTCATTCGGACCGTTCGACTGCCCCCACTAAAATAATTAATTAAATTATTTATTTTTAAACAGCGCGTTTGCAATCCGACAGCGGACAAAACAAAATAATCCGGGGACCCGGGTTTCGGTGTTTGAATAAGATGGGGCGTTTAGAAAACAAAGACAGGTTTTTCTGAAAATAGTTTTATACAAGCACATGCAAGATGATGACGATGCACAAATGCAATGTGGCATGATGACATGAGCATGCGGTCATGATGATGCAATGCACAAAACAACGCGATTTTCTAGTAGTGGTTTTGCGGGATGCCACAGGATTCAAATCATTTGAATCGATAGATCAACCTTGGTAAAAATAACAAGGCAGAAGCTTTTCTGCATTCAAACATTTTTCAAATTTAAACCATAATAGCTTTTGAGTTGATTGCAACTCTCAAAAATCACATTTGATCATACCTTTCATGATATATAAAAACATAGGAGTTTACTTATAGAAATAACGTTCAAGTAATAAAAGAATGCCACATAGGCATTTCTAGTCATTTATTTTTATTTGACATAAAAGGTTAAATCTTTTTAAATTGTGACACCACTTTAAATCGCAGTCCCATGTACTGAAATATGTGGTGCTGACATGTGTCAACATGATCCCATGTTTGGTTTGGAGAATATTAAATCTTAAGTAGTTTTTCAATGAGTAGAAATTACTTTTCTAAAAATAAAAGAAATTAAACCAAACTTTAATCTTGTAATGTTAGTGATGATGCTAGATCATCTATAGGACTCTTGTGTGTGATGAATGCAAGTAGTTAAGTATTTTTTGGTGATTGTGTACCTCGTATTTATTCAAGGATATGAGGAGGAAGAAGGATACTATGAAGAAGAAGCCGAGGAGAACTTCAACCACTGCTCTGCACAAGGCAAGCTAACACTTGCAACTTAGCAAGCCTTATTATACATATAACCTTGCAAGCCTAATACTACTAGTTGATTGAGCAAGCTAACACTTGCAATTATGAGAGTTAAATAACCTATGCAATGCACTAAGAATGCTTGGTTAGACACATTTGATGATACCCAATCCTAATTTTACTTGCAAGCTTTTACTTTATTTCTTTATCAAAGCTTTCTCTTAGAGTTTACTTAAGTGACTTGTAGATTCTAGGAAGATAATTGAAGGTTGCATAAAGAGCATAAAATTTGTCCTAAGCTAGATAATCTTGATGTCACCCTAAGGCATGAGAATGTTCTTAGTTGAAACTCCACTAGTTTACCACCCCTCACTAGTACCCACTCCCCTTTGTAGATGCTAGTGCTAAGAATAAAACTTGATCCACTTTAGATGGGAATACTTGGTGGAAAAATGGTTATGAAAACCTTGGAATGATGGATCATTCTATTGAGATGTTTTGACATGTGTTTCCAAACACTAGATGATTTGGATGATGAAAATGTTGAGGCATGAGCCTTAGCCCTTTATAAAATTGATGTTTGTCTGGATGTGATACCATTCCAATTTTACCGTACAACCACAATACCCGAAAATTGGGTAGGGCTTGACTGGAAACTTATATACCTTAGTATTGGTTCCCTCACGGCCAAGGTCTGAGCTGAGGCTACCTTGTGAAGATTTTCCACCTGTGCAGTACCCAAGATGACAGTTGGTCATGGTTGGGAGGCCAAACTCACAGGAGAGGTGCTTATACTAGGGCGTGTAATCGAAATGTTAGGATTGATTATCCACATACTGAGTATGGTGAATTCAGGATTTGTTCCTGACGGGTGTATCGAATGTTGTGGTGAAAGTGTACAATCTCTGAAGAGTGTCAAACTATTCGAATAGTCGCGTCCGCGGTTATGGACAGTTGGAGTGGCCATACTATTCCCCCGTCAGATGTTTTCAAAATGACTTATGAAATGAATTGAGACTTTGACTTGACCACAACGGAGTTGTGATATGAAATACAAGTTCCCACTTAGGTGTTATAAAACTTCAACTAGCTTTCTTCGTTTCTAAACTTAGTAGAGGTAAATTTGGCTTTTTTTGCAAAACAAACCTAGAGCTTAGTGTCCTACTACAAAACCCCTTCACTTGTTAGTATTAGTTTGCGAGTACTTAAAGAGTACTCATGGCTTTGTCCCTGGCTATTCCCATGGCCAGACTATGAAGAGGAGTACAAGGAGAATGGACCCCAGGAAAGTTACGACAACTAGGATCATCTCCCATCATCAGCATTGCCTGTGACCCCGAAGATGGAGCTTCACCTACGCTACCGTTATTATTACGTATTTCCGCTGCTTGATTTGTATTAAGAACTGGATCATGAGATCCTTATTTGTGTAAGATCTTATGTATGGTTTGTAATGGATGATGTACTATGGTATCCAAATCTGTTATGTCTTGCAAAAATGGTAATCATGGGATTGCGATGTATGGCATAACAGGCATCTGGAATTAAAAATTCAGGTGTTGACAAGTTTGTATCAGAGCCATCCTGACCATAGGAGACCCTAGTTAGACTGGACGTTTGAATAAAAAACTTAGTTTCAAAAGCAAATGAAACAAATATTTACAAAAACTTATTCCCATTCTTATCACCTTGATTCTTTCATAAAAACTCATGTTCCTTAAAAAACTCTTGCAAAATACATAAAATTTGACACACGTGAGCACTCTACTAACTTACTCATCCTATATTCTTATAGATGGACGTGAAGTACAACAAGTTTTACCAGTTGGGGAACGACGGAGACCTTATCTTTGAGAGGGATTTGGACCAGCTTTCGGAACTTCGGGAGCGTCCGCACCCCGAGTTCTTCGGAGCTCAGCTCAATGATCAAGGAGGAGAAGATCTGCAGTGGCTAATTGTTTTAAGTCTCCAAGGAAAGATTGAACCTCCCACTGCTGAGGGAATTCAGTTTACCTTAAGAGAGAACAACTGGCTCGATGGACTTTCTAGGGCCATGCAGGAAGCTCTTGCCCGTCTATGTGGGTAGAGTATCAACCACATCAAGGGTACCCGCTTTGAGTTTTGTCCAAGGCGTGATGCTATGGGACAGCCACTGGAAGCCCCATACCACCCCGAGCTGAAGACTCAGTTGGACCACCTTAGCTTCATGATGTACGATCGTCAGCAGGAGTTGGATAATGCCCGTGACTACTCCAACCACAAGTCTGCCATCATTAAGATGAAGGATCAGACCATCGCCATGCTAGCAAAGGATCGCAAGTCTCGCCGCCGTCAGCTGGACAAGAAGGAGCGCATCATTGCTTGTCTTCGCCACCGTATCTCTTCTTTGGAGGAGACCATCCATGAGAGACATGAAGTTGGAGGAAAGGGAGAATGCCGGAGAGTATCTTCGTGGAGACCCCTACTCCTATCTCAGCGATGATGATGATTTTCTGGAGGATGAGGCTATGGATTTCTTCACCTATGAGGATGATTTCGCCTTCATCAATGACAATGAGGATGACGACTACACTGACTCCGAGGAGTAGTAGCACTTGAGCACTAGCGTAGTGAATAGTATTCGGTCCCACTGTATTGTAGTTTGCAGAATGGTTCTTAAAACCATCTGTTTTCTTGTTTTGTGGTGTGTGTTTGTATCGGGTGCTATGAATGAATGAATGAATGAAAAACAAGTTGCTAAAAAATATGAATCAAAATTTAAAAACTTTTCAAAATCCCTGAACCTTAGAAATTTCCCTCTTTTCTCATGATCTATCTCAATCTTCAGATGCCACGGAGGAAGTGGTTCATCCCCGGACCCGATGTGGCAGATCCTGCAAATGTTGGTTTCTAACCGCGAAGCTGAAAGAGCCGAACGTCAAGCCAACTTAGCCACCCTTCAGCACATAGCTCTGATGGCCAACAACAATCAAGGCCACGGAAATCAGGACAACCATGGATCTAACCTCAAGAATTTCCAAAACACCAACCCACCCGTTTTCACTAAGTCATAAGAGCCCTTAGACGCCGATAATTGGCTGCAAACCATGGAAAACAACCTAGAAGTAGCCGGAGTGGAAGCTAATGAGAATGTTTTGTTCGCCACCCACTATCTTGCCGAAGATGCCAGAGAATGGTGGAACAACGTTCGTGCAATGACCGGAGGACAGATGATGACCTGGGAGGAATTTAAGATCAAGTTCAGCAAAACCCATGTGCCACCAGGTTTGATCAAGAGAATGAGAGATGAGTTCAGAGAACTGTAGCAAGGACGGATGACTGTAGTGGAATACCATGACAAATTTTTGTCATTAGCTAGGTATGCCCCGGATGAGATCGACACCGAAGCCAAGAAGAAGGAGAGATTCTTGAATGGTTTGCACGATGAGATGCAGACAGTGTTACTCAATATCCCCTTTGCGGATATCGAAGCCCTTGTCGACTCTGCCATCCAGATGGAAGGAAAGATCAACCAAGCCAACGAAAACCGCAAGCGTCGTATGATGCATCAGCCAGGAACCCATCAGACCCAAAGTATCGCCCCAACCCATCTCCCGGATTTGCCCCGAGAACCAACAGACCCCCGATGAACCATTCGACCTATCCCAACCATGGAAACCTAAGGCCCAGAGGAAATCACAACAACCCCGGAACTCTAACAATTTCAACTGTGCCCCACCCAAGTTCAATAACAACAATGCTGCCACCAACACCAACACTGCCCCGAGGACTGGAAGCAATGTTGTGCGTATTGCAGCAAAGGACAAGTCGCAAGTGACCTATTATGACTGTGGAAATAAGGGTCACTACTCCAACGAGTGCCCCAACAAGAAGAATACCGCAGCCCCCAATGCAAACGCCCACAGCAGCAGCGTCGTGTTCAGCCCGGAAGAAGATTTGCCCCAGGGAACTCGCTCAACCGCAACGGTCGTCTTTTTCTCATGCATGCTGAAGAAGCTCAGGAAGCGCCAGACGTCGTGCTGGGTCTGTTTTCTGTTAATTCAGTACTTGCTCGAGTATTGTTTGATTCAGGTGCATCGCATTCATTTATCACCGAATAATTTGCCTGCAGTAGTAAGATTCAACCAACCAAACTGAAGCATGTTATGATTGTTCAAATCCCCGGTTCAACCACCAAGGCTAGGCAAATTTGCAAAGTCATCCCTATCCGAATCCATGGCATAGATTTTTATGCTAACCTGATAGTACTCGGAACTAAAGGTTTGGAAGTAGTACTAGGAATGGATTGGATGTCCAAACATAAAGGATTGATTGACTATGCCAAGAAAGCCATCACAATGACCAGTACAGCCGGAATATCAGTCGAGCATATATCTGAAACCTTACCTCGTCAATTCAAGTGCAACAAGAGTATAGCCCAACCTACCATTGACCAAGTCCGGATAGTCTGTGAATACCCCGATGTATTTCCAGATGTTTTGCCCAGTATGCCCCCAGATCGGGATATCGAGTTTATCATTGAACTAATCCCCGGAGCAGAACCCATAGCTCAGAGACCCTATAGTATGAACCCATATGAACTAGCAGAACTGAAGAAGCAACTGGATTCCATGTTGGAAATTGGATTGATTCAACCAAGTGCGTCACCATGGAGATCACCTGTCTTATTTGTGGACAAGAAGGATGGAGGTAACAGTTTGTGTACGGATTACCGGAATTTGAATGATGTCACTATCAAGAACAAGTACCCATTGCCCAAGATAGAAGATTTGTTTGATCAGTTGACCAGTGCCAAAGTGTTTTCTAAGATTGATCTTAGAACAGGCTATCATCAACTCAAGATTCGTGCAGAGGATATCCCCAAGACTGCCTTTACCACTAAATATGGATTATACGAGTATACCATCATGTCTTTTGGATTGACCAATGCCCCCGCTTATTTCATGAATCTCATGAATAAGATTTATATGGACTTCCTGGATAAGTTTGTCGTTGTTTTCATTGACGAAATTATGATTTATTCCAAATCAGAAGAAGAACATGAGCTACACGTAAGGACCATTCTTGGAACCCTTAGAGAGCATCAGTTGTATGCCAAGTTTAGCAAATGTGAATTCTAGTTACAGGAGGTAGGATTCCTCAGCCACATTGTATCATCCGGAGGAATTGCCGTTGACCCTGCAAGAGTGAAAGATGTCGAAGATTGGCAAGCCCCAACCACTCAAACCTAAGTTCGTGCATTACTCGGATTGGCGGGATATTACCGCTAGTTCGTAGAAGGATTCTCGAGTATCGCCCGACCCATGACTCAATTGCTAAAGAAGGACAAGAAGTTTGAATGGACCGACAAATGTGAAGCGAGTTTTCAAGAACTCAAGAGGAGATTGATTTCAGCCCCAATCTTAATCATGCCGGATATCACGAAGCCCTTTGACGTGTATTGCGACGCATCCAAGATCGGTCTCGGATGTGTGCTAATGCAAGAAGGAAAAGTTATATCTTATCTATCTCGACAACTAAAACAACATGAGCAAAATTACCCAACCCATGACCTCGAACTCGCAGCCGTAGTTCTAGCCCTGAAGACATGGAGGCATTACCTGATGGGAAATCGTTGTGAGATTTATTCGGATCACAAGAGCCTGAAGTATATATTCACTCAGAAGGAGCTGAATATGAGACAGAGAAGATGGATTGAGCTAATCAAGGATGACGACCTGGACATTCACTATCACCCTAGTAAAGCCAACGTGGTAGCAGATGCCCTTAGCAGATTGCCGTGCCGCTTGAACTCCATGATTTTGAAGGAGTAACCAAGTTTGCACAAAGAGATGGAAGATTTTCGAATAGAATTAGTAAGTGAAGGATTTTTGGCTAGCATAGAACTTCAACCCACTTTGATCAGCTAGATCAAAGGGGCACAGAAAGGAAATGCTAGTATCGACGGAATCAAGCATCGTATCGGTACAGGAAAAGTACCCGGATTCACCGAAGACGAAGAAGGAGTTTTGTGGTACAAAGGACGCCTTTGTGTACTAGCAGATTCAGAGTTGAAAGGAATTATTTTGAAGGAAGCTCATGATACTCTTTATTCTATCCATCCCGGAGGAACGAAGATGTATCAAGATTTGAAAGAGCAATTTTGGTGGCATAAGATGAAGAGAGAAATCGGAAGCTATATCGCCAAGTGTGATATATGTCAGCGAGTCAAGGCAGGACATCAAAGACCCGCTGGATTGTTTCAACCATTGCAGATTCCGAAATGGAAATGGGATTCCGTTGGAATGGACTTTATCACCGGATTGCCTACTTCTAGTAGGGGAAATGACTCTATCTGGGTCATAGTGGACAGATTGTCCAAAGTCGCCCATTTCTTACCCGTCAAGACCACATATCAGAGTTCAAAGCTAGAGGAGTTATACATCGCTAGAATCGTCAGTTTGCACGGAGTTCCCAAGAACATTGTATCGGACCGAGGAACTCAGTTTACCATGAGATTGTGGAAGAAAGTCCAAGAAGGTTTAGGAACCCGCCTAGATTTTTGCACCGCTTATCACCCTCAGACCGATGGACAAACGGAGCGAGTAAATCAAATACTCGAAGACATGTTGAGAGCATGTGTGTTAGAATATAGATCTAAGTGGGAAGATTGTCTGCCGTTCGCAGAATTTTCGTACAACAACAATTATCAAGCTAGTTTGCAAATGGCCCCATTTGAATTCATGTATGGAAGAAAGTGTCGCAACCCTTTGAACTGGTCGGAAGTAGGAGAGAGTTAGATTTTTGGACCCGACATCCTACGAGAAGCGGAAGAGAAGGTTCACAAGATTCGTGAGCACCTCAAGACCGCCCAGTCCAGACAGAAGAGTTACACCGACAAGAGACGTAGAGACCTCGCCTTCAACATAGAGATTTTGTGTATCTGAAAGTGTCTCTATTAAAGGGAATGTAGTGTTTCCAACTCAAAGGAAAGTTAGCCCCCGGATATATTGGACCTTTCAAGATTCTGAACCGTCGAGGAGAAGTGTCGTATCAATTGGAACTACCCGAAGAGATGTCAGCCGTGCATAATGTGTTCCATATCTCATTACTTCGCAAGTGCCTCGAAGTCCCAGAGAAGACTGAAGTGTTCAAGAATATCGATCACCGGACCATAGAGATCAACGATGACCTGAACTATCCCGAAGTACCCATCCGTATTTTGGAAGAAGCCTTCAGAACCACCCGAACCCGAAGCATCAAGTTTCTCGAGATTCAGTGGAGCAACCACACAGAAGAGGAAGCTACCTGGGAGCACGAAGATCATATCAGGACGGAGTTTCCCGATCTCTTCAAATCCTAGGTAATCTTTTCGTCCTTTTTCAAATCTCGGGACGAGAATTTGTTTAAGGTGGGAAGGTTTGTAACATCCCAATTAAACTAGAACCATCAAACTCTAATCATCAAATTTAGGGTTAACAAAAACTTTTCCAATTAAAATATGAAAGCATTCATATGAGTGTGCATTAGAATTTGGATTCTTTTGAATTGCCATGGTTATGTGTTTATTTGCTTCTAAAATGATTCTTAGGTGAAATAAACATCATCTAAACAATCCCCACACTTTTCCCAAAGACAAATAAATCAAAACAAACAAAACACGGAAATGGTCACTTTGGCCAATTTAACTCCCATGCCTACTTTGGCTATCTCTAACTTTCAGAACTTAACAGAAACTTGTTTGGATATTTGCACCCCTTGATAGTACTCATAAAAAGGTCTCAAGGCCCACTTTGTGATCATCCAAAAACATTTGAATGCTAACTTTAAAGGACAGTTTAAAATTGAATCTATATCATATGGGAAGATCCCACTTTTTCAAAAACCCCTCAAACCAACTCAACTTTCAAAACCCAAGCATCCATAGACTCACTAGCACATGCCTAGAACACCCACCAAAAATATTTTCAAAATTCAAAACTTGAATTCATGCGGCCATTTCATCAAACACCTTGCTGATTCAAATCCAACAAAATCAAAACACTATAGTGAGCAGTGATTCTGGCCTAACTTGTTCCCTCTCTGGACACCACTAGCCTTAGTAGATCATCTAACAATATTAACTAATCACTAGCACCAATGTGAGATTGCCAATGCCATCAATGATGAACAGCCGAGAGCTCCCATGTCACCCAGTGTGGACAACAGGCTAGAGGAAGAACTAGCTGTGCCAACCTTGTCTGGGAGGTAGCCCGTGTCTCACCGCCAGGAATGCCGCGCCCGTGCCGCTATCGACCATGCCGACATGCGCCGCAGAGCACGCACCGTTCCCACGTGACCCGACCACCTCGAGTCCTTGCCGCCCGCCAGAATGCTCCCCACCGTCCCAGGAGACCGCCAGACATGCCCATTTAACCGCTCGTGCCCCGTAGCCACCGCTCGCCGTCGAAGACGCCGCCTCTGCCTCGCAGAACGCCGAGCGTTCTAGACCGTTTGCCACCGCTCCTACACACGCATTAAAGCCATAGAGCATCGCCAGGAGACCATTGATCGATCGCCACCCTCGGCCATGCCTCTAGCAGCCCGTAGCCATGTCGCCACCGTCGCCTGCCCATCCCGTTCAGTCTCACCGTCGTGCCTATAAAAGGAGACAACCCCAGCCGAATTGAGCACACCATCTCCATCCCCTCACCTCACTGATCGTTCCACCCATTAGCCGGAGCAAGGCGAGCAGCGCATCACCGGAATTTGGCCGGAGCCCTCCGCTGCTGGAGAAGAAGGAAGCCAGCGATTGGAGCCGCCCCAAGAGAAGCTGCCGGTACCAGGAGGTTCGCCGTCGTCGACTTCATCGTTCGCCCACCTCGCCGACCCTCGCCTAAGCCCCGGTGAGCCCCCGACGACCCCCACCTGTCGCGTTAGGGTTCTGTCTCGCCAGTGCTGCCCGACGTGGACGATGAACCAGAGCCGTTGGATTAGAACTAGATCCAACGCACCACGCTGTTCTCCCATCGCCGCACTTCTCACTTACGCGCGGGGACAGCAACTTAACTAGCCCGCATAAGCGTTGTGCGTAGCAGGCCGACCCATTAGCAGTTCCCGCGCAGCCCACTCGTTTGAATTTGGATTTTTCCATTTTCATTCAAACACAGTTCTATACCTAGTTTCAAAAATCAACCCAGCTCGATTCATTGAACCAAATTGAATGGAACCAATATTTTAGAAAGATACTGAAATTCTTAATCCAATCCCGTTGGATTCAAATCATTTGAATCTATAGATCAACCTTGGTAAAAATAACAAGGCAGAACTTTTCTGCATTCAAATATTTTTCAAATTTAAACCATAATAGATTTTGAGTTGATTCCAACTCTCAAAAATCACATTTGATCATACCTTTCAGAATATATAAAAACATAAGAGTTTACTTACAGAAATAATGTTCCAGTAATAAAAGAATGCCACATAGGCATTTCTAGTCATTTATTTTTATTTGACATAAAAGGTTAAATCTTATTAAATTGTGACACCACTTTAAATCACATTCCCATGTACTGAAATATGTGGTGATGACATGTGTCAACATGATCCCATGTTTGGTTTGAGAATATTAAATCTTAAGTAGTTTTTCAATGAGTAGAAATTACTTTTCTAAAAATAAAAGAAATTAAACCAAACTTTAATCTTGTAATGTTAGTGATGATGCTAAATCATCTATAGGACCCTTATGTGTGATGAATGCAAGTAGTTAAGTATTTTTTGGTGATTGTGTACCTCGTATTTATTCATAGACGCTAGTACCGATCAAGGATATGAGGAGGAAGAAGGATACTACGAAGAAGAAGCCGAGGAGAACTTCAACCACTGCTCTGCACAAGGCAAGCTAACACTTGCAACTTAGAAATCCTTACTATACAAGATAACCTTGCAAGCCTAATACTACTAGTTGATTGAGCAAGCTAACACTTGCAATTATGAGAGTTAAATAACCTATGCAATGCACTAAGCATGCTTGGTTAGACACATTTGATGATACCCAAGCCTAATTTTACTTGCAAGCTTTTACTTTATTTCTTTATCAAAGCTTTCTCTTAGATTTTACTTAAGTGACTTGTAGATTCTAGGAAGATAATTGAAGGTTGCATAAAGAGCATAAAATTTGTCCTAAGCTAGATAATCTTGATGTCACCCTAAGGCATGAGAATGTTCTTAGTTGAAACTCCACTAGTTTACCACCCCTCACTAGTACCCACTCCCCTTTGTAGATTCTAGTGCTAAGCATAAAACTTGATCCACTTTAGATGGGAATACTTGGTGGAAAAATGGTTATGAAAACCTTAGAATGATGGATCATTCTATTGAGATGTTTTGACATGTGTTTCCAAACACTAGATGATTTGGATGATGAAAATGTTGAGGCATGAGCCTTAGCCATTTATAAAACTGATGGTTGTCTGGATGTGATACCATTCCAATTTTACCGTACAACCACAATACCCGAAAATTGGGTAGGGCTTGACTGGAAACTTATATACCTTAGTATTGGTTCCCTCATGGCCAAGGTCTGAGCTGAGGCTACCTTGTGAAGATTGTCCACCTGTGCAGTACCCAAGATGTCAATTGGTCATGGTTGGGAGGCCAAACTCACAGGAGAGGTGCTTATACTAGGGCGTGTAATAGAAAAGGTAGGATTGATTATCTGCATACTGAGTATGGTGAATTCAGGATTTGTTCCTGACGGATGTATCGAATGTTGTGGTGAAAGTGTACAACCTCTGCAGAGTGTCAAACTATTCGAATAGCCGCGTCCGCAGTTATGGACAGTTGGAGTGGCCATATTGTTCCCCCATCAGATGTTTTCAAATGACTTATGAAATGAATTGAGACTTTGAATTGACCACAACGGAGTTGTGATATGAAATACAAGTTCCCACTTAGGTGTTATAAAACTTCAACTAGCTTTCTTCGTTTCTGAACATAGTAGAGGTAAATCTGGCTTTTTTGCAAAACAACCCTAGAGCTTAGTGTCCTACTACAAAAACCCCTTCACTTGTTAGTATTAGTTTGCTTGTACTTAAAGAGTACTCATGGATTTGTCCCTGGCTATTCCCATGGCCAGACTATGAAGAGGAGTACCAGGAGGATGGACCCCAGGAAGGTTACGACAACTAGGATCATCTCCCATCATCAGCATTGCCTGTGACCTCGAAGATGGAGCTTCGCCTACGCTACCATTATTATTACGTATTTCCACTGCTTGAGTTGTATTAAGAACTGGATCATGAGATCCTTATTTGTGTAAGACCTTATGTATTGTTTGTAATGGATGATGTACTATGGTATCGAAATCTGTTATGTCTCGCAAAAATGGTAATCCAGGGATTGCGATATATGGCATAAAAGGCATCTGGGATTAAAAATACGGGTGTTTACAATGTTCCTATGCATGTTACCTATAATAGTGATCATGATTGGGAACAACACACTACTTTTGATATTGAAAATCTCTTTGGCACCAATTCTGAAAATAATAATATTAATAATTGTTGTGCTATTAGTGGTATCCATGTTCCTTCCAATGATGTTATGTTTCTAAATGAACACACTTGGGAAGATAGCTATTTTTTTGAATTTGCTCCCACTACAATTAATAAGAATGGCTATTCTTATATGGAGAGTAATAATCATTTTATGCATGTGGCTCATGATAAGAATGTTTTATGTGATAGTTATATTGTTAATTTTATTCATGTTGCTACTGAAAGTTATTATGAGAGAGGGAAACATGGTCTTATGCATCTCAAAAATATTAAGTTTCCCCTCTTTATGTTGAAAATCTTGAAGTTGCATTTATTTTGCTTTTCTATGCTTGTTGCTTTGTGCTTTCATGACTTGTTTATTTACTAGATTCCTATGCATAGGAAGTGGTTTAGACTTAAATGTGTTTTGAATTTGCTTCTTGATGCTCTCTTTTACTTCAATTCATATTTCTTATGAGAGCATCTTCTCAGACTTTCCAAGCCTAACTTAAAGGCGTTAAAGAAAAGTACTTGTTGGGACATAACCTAAGAGTTTCCTTGAGTCTTGGAAGTTATTACTTCAGTAATAACCTCTCCTTATTCTTTTTGTTTGCTTTTTGTGCCAAGAATGACCTCTAATGAGAGGAAATTAAGATTTGGGGAGTTGCTGTCCCAAAACAGATTTTTGTCCTCCACCATAAAAATTCGTGAGGAGTCTCTGTATGTCGGATTGAGCTAAAAATTAACAAATAAATCCCCCAGTATGTTATTAACTTCCTTTAGTTCAACAATTTTTCATTTGAGCAACAGAATATGTTCGAAAAAATCGGTTTCTACCTGCTGGTTTGTTTTTACAGATTTCTGCCATTATTTGCATTTGCTTCTTATTGATTCCTTTTCGAGTTCTCTTTTGGGGAATTGAGATTTTTGAGGGAGTTACTACAATAGATTGTGTTTTTAGTGAAAATCCTTGCTGTTCCAAAGCTTTTCTAGATGTCTAATATATTTTGAATAAACTAATGTTGCTAATGAAGATTGTGTGAAGTTTTGTATGAAGAAAAAATTTCAGGTGTAGAGAGAGAATGATGTAATGAGATGAAGAATGGACAAAAGCTCAAGCTTGGGGATGCCACCCTGGTGTCACCCAAAGAAATATCCAAGAGGTACAAGTGTCAAAGCTTGGGGATGCCCAAGTCATCCCCTTCTTCATCAATAAAAATCTCAGGTCTTTCTAGACACTTCGTTTTTATTGTTTCATGCATTGTTGTGTTGTTCTTGGAGTGTCTTAGTTTTCGTTTTTGGTTTTCGTTTGCTTAGTTTGCTTGAGTAAGTTGGTTGGTTACACCACCCTTCTTTTGGAGAGATACACACTCTGTTTTCATGGCCTAGAACACTCTAGTTTTCACTCTTATTGTCTTGTGAGTGTTCTCTTTTGCTAGCATTGTGTTTAGCCTTAGTTTTCTTGTGCTTTTAGCTTAGAAATTTTTGGTTCTTCTTTATGGATTTGCGATACAAGCTCACTGATCTTTATTAATTATTATCTTTATGAGTTGTTTCAAATAAGTTGTTTGGTGTTGGAAAAGAGTAGAAAGCTTCATGATTAAGTGGTACAAAAGGGAGCTTATTTTGACTGTGGCTTAGACTTTATCATGTCATGCTAGATGCTGTTTTTACCTTATGCTTAGTGATTATTGCTGTAGCATGACTTGTTACAAACAATTAGGATTGCTTAATGTGCCTTGAAAGAATCATGTGTTGTTTTAGCATACAAAAGCATAGTATTGTGTTATTCTCCTTTGATGCTTTGTTTGGGTTGACTTGGCACATGCTCACACCATGTTATGACTATGAACAATTCACCATAGCCTCTATGATCATTTAGTCCTTGACTTGTAGTACCACTCTATGCTTTGATTAGTAGTGTTTTGTTGCTCTACATGATTATGGCCATTATTGCTCTCTTAGTTGGTTGCCCCCAGTCTTTTGCTGGCATCCACTTGTATGAGTAAGCTCTACTCATGCTTCCAACTCCCAAGAAACCAAGTTATTCCAAAGTGTCCACTATAAATTCCTATGCATGGTGTGTTACACCATTCCAAGTATATTCTTGATTTCAGCTATCTTCCAATTAAAAAGTATTTTGTTATGTGAAAACTTAGTGATTAAAGCCCTCACAAACTTGATGGCACACTTAATATTCTTTGCCCCTAATAAACTTGAACCATTGTGTCATCTATGTTGTATATGCTTAAACTTATACGTTGGAATTAGAAGAACCGTGCTGTCACGGGGAACGTTTTCAACATTGCACTTGTACTCTGTACACAGTTGATATCATGCTCTTTTGTCTATGGATGTCGCCGGTATGAAATAAAAGGGGAGCTTGAAAGTCCATGGAGTTATGTGTGTGTTTTAGAGAAACGCCTAGGCCACTAGCCTAAGCCATGCCTAATCATGGTGGAAACTTGCAGCATCACCATAGTGAGCTATCTGTGAAGCGTCCTCAATAAAAAGATATGCATTTAGTAAATAAAAAGATCGCTGAGATGCTCATTGTCTGCTTGCCTTGTCATTTTGGTTATGGGAAAGCTCCTGTACCATGTGCAAGGGGTACCCCGTTGGCGGTTCTCTATGATATGATGTACTTACAATGACAAGAACTTACAGGTGACTGAAGTTGAGTAGCATGAGGTGTGGCCCTCATGTTCAAGGATATTTGAGATTGCCAACTTAGGCACCATTAAGAGAGCATAGTTTTCATTATGTGTACAGTGTTACAAAGCTTATTAATTGATGCATATTGTGATATTACTTGTTCTTGTGCTATTTGTTTCTAGTCACGCTTGTGAACTTTGAAGGTGTCCTATGCATCTATTTTGCTACTCTATGAGGGACAAGGTGATTACCACTATGCTATGTTTTTTGTATGTGAAACAAACAAACGTTTTTCAATGCATGTTATTCATGATATTTGTTTGTAGCCTTTCATGTTGCATGCATACTTACTTTGTCTTACTGTTAGAACTCCATCTTTCATGCTCATGTTTAGAGTTCTTTGATCCCAGCTTTCAATGCTTGCAAATGGTTTGATCTTGGTTTTGATGGTGCATGTCACCTCAAAAATTATTCTTTTTATCACTTACCTACTCGAGGACAAGCAGGAGTTAAGCTTGGGGATGCTTGATACGTCGGCAACGTATCTATAATTTTTGAACCTCCATGCTTATTTTGTATCTACTTTGCTTTGCTTTGTCTACACTTTGAGGTGTTTTTATATCTTTTCTGGAACTAACCTATTAATAAGTTGCCACAGTGCCAGTTGCCTGTTTTCTTCTGTTTTTGGTTCCAGAAAGGCACAAAATCAATATTCTTGGAATTGGATGGGACAAAAGCCAAAGTCATTATTTTTCCTGAGCAACACGGAACCACGAAGCAGAGCCGGAGGGGGGCCACAGGGTGGCCGCACCCCTCCTAGGCGCGGGAAAACCCTGGAGGCGCACACAGGGGGTGTGGGACCCCTGGACCCCCACCGACCTTGATTCTTGTGCCTATAAGAAGCCTCCGACCCAAAAACCCTAGGGCATGCAGAAGAAATCCACAAAAACCTCTATAGCGCCGCCGCCACCGAAAGGGAGATTCGGGGGACAAAAAGTCTCTGTTCCGGCACCCTGGCGGGATGGGGAAGTGCCCCCGGAGCCATCTCCATCGATCTCCATCGCCATCTTCATCACCATTGCTAATTCCCATGATAAGGAGGGAGTAGTTCTTCCTCAGGGCTAAGGGCTCTACCGATAGCTATGTGTGCATCTCTCTCTCTATGCATGATCTTGTGGTCATGAGCTTTGTAATCAAGTATATCTACCTTGCTACTCAAGTGCATCATTAGATCTCTGATCTCCCCATGTGTGTGAAAGTGGCAGCATGCATGTCATGGTGGCACTTAGGCTTGAGTCTACATAAATACTCTTTGTGCTTTAATAGATCTATGCTTTTCCCCACGTGTGTGAAAGTGAACAGCGTGCATACCGTGTGTGGCACTCACTACTAGGAAAATAGATAATACGCACATCCGTGGCTCACATGTTTGAAGTGCCCCATGGGTAAAATAGGCATGTCTCACCTGTGGACAGTGTCCTACTAGTAACTAGAACAACCGTGGCGCACATGGGGTATGTGCGCCATAGATATGTGTGGGCCAGGGGCCTGCCAGCCGCATGCCACATACCCATAGAGCACACGGGGTATGTGCGCTACGGTTGTGGCAAGTTTTGTGGCGCACTATGCCATGTGCACCACGGATGTGTAAACTTTGCCGTACGGCACCTTGCCTTAGTGCCCCCCCCCCCCCGTGGAACGTATTTTTAGGCTTCGTAAAAAATAAAAGAAAATGATAGACACTTCAAAATATAAAATCCTTTCATATGTAGGTAGGTAATGTGGTATGGTTTGTATGAAAATTAACAAACAATAATTTCGAATTTTTTGCAAAAAAAAGTCATGCCACGGTAAAATGGCCGTAACTTTTGCATACGATGTAAAAAAAATCGTATAATATACCAAAATGACGACAACGAGATTTCGCATACGCTCGCAACCACCTTTGGTCGTTTAGAGATTATTTACATTTTCAAAATTCGAAAAGAGTAAAAAGTTACGGTTAAAAGACTGTTTTTTCCTGCAGAAAAAAATAGAGGGCAACTTACCCGTAGCGCACCACCACCTAGTGCGCTATGAGTAAGTTGGGCGGGATTCAAAATTTGAATCCCCACCCCACCCACCTACCCCTCTTCTCTTCCCTCCCCCTTCTCTCCTTTTCCTTTTCCTCCCTTCTACTTTTCCTTTTCCTTTTCCTTTTCCATTTCCTTCCTGCTCATTTCCTTGTTCTCCTTCTCCTTCTCCTTCTCCTTCTCCTTCTCCTTCTCCTTCTCCTTCTCCTCCTCCTTCTCTTTCTCCTTCTCCTTCTCCTCCTCCTCCTCCTTGCAGTGAAGATGGTGACGGTGGCCTCCTCCTTGCAATGGAGACAGCGACGTCGGGCTCCTTCTTCTTCTCCTCCTCCTCCTTGCACTGACAACGGCGATGGCGGGCTCTCTTGTAACACCCTCAGAATCGACCCTATGCAAGTTTCAGCGATTCCTGCCAAACCCACATAGAAACGATTCAAAGGTGCCCACCAGGCACTTTCGTGCGGGTGGAAAACGAAGTAATAACATTACACAACAGTCCTCGATGGGACCCACAGAACAGATATATACAACAGCGACTCAATGAGTCAAGAATACAGATATGATATACAAAGATCCAAATCACCTTGAAAATGATAGAGCGTCCGACTACGGACAAGATGCAAATGGGGCTAAGAGCCCTGAAGAATAACCAATGGCGTCCATAACCCTGCCCAGGCCAAGCCGGAAGGGTAACCCTGCTAACGACGTCGATCTCAAAACCTGATTAAACAAAAGGGGGTGCCGACAAAGGGCAAAGGAAAAAGAGAGCGGTCAGTAATGAGGCCAGTACACGGCGAGGCTAGAATTCGGCGGTCCTCGCCTATATAGGTATGGTGGACTGCAGCTGCAGCGCAGCATGCACTAAACCACCTATAGAGACTCGATATAACTGTCGGCTATCAGAGAGGGATAAGAAAGATCTATCCGGATCCAACCTGAATCTTACACCAAACAATCCCATCCTGGTATTTCCCCCTCGAGCCCAAACGAGGAAGTCCACCGAGGAACTCACGCAGTTGGCAGTTTTATTTATTCGGTTATCGTTGCAGCAATTACTAGTCAAGTATAGATAGTCATCCTGATAAAATAAGCAGTGGGCACTTTTAGTTAACCATTCCGTTATAGTTGCCTCACTTACTAATCAGATACAAATAGCATGAGATAACCCCAAAACCCAGTAGTTGTTGGTACTTTTATTTATCCATTCCGTTGTAGTTGCAATACTTACTAGTCAGATACAATGGTCGCAAGCGACAACCCAAACAAGCAATTGTGGGCAGTTTTATTTAGCCATTCCATTATAGTGAAGCTGATTACTAGTCATTATAAAGTCAAATTTATAGCACTACTTTAGTTATAGTTGTCTATGATCGAGATACTGTGCTCCAAGTCGTCCATAACCGCGGACACGGCTTTCAGAAAGTTTTACCCTGTAGGGGTGCACAAATAGCAACACACACTCGATCAACCTCGGAAAAACCAAATCAAAACCCAACGAGGCTTTCACGACAAAGCAATCACAGGATTCAGAAATATTTCAGGGGCCACCCATTGAGTACACCATAACAAAGTTAGTGACTCGAGACGGACCCAAGGTTTGGGTGGACGGTCGTGAACGATCGGGAACCCAAACTGGGCTTGTCGACTCACGAAATCGTGTCCCGATCCTAAGCAAGATGCAGTGCTCCTCGCACAATCGTAAATAAAGCGTAAAGCATGGCATAAGTACAGGATAGTAAATAAAACCTCAAACTAGTTTGTGGCCCCAAGAAATAAGAATGAATCAAGCTCGCCTGGGGTCCCATAATCCTCCCGGATGTGGATAGCGTGAATATTCAAGGAACAGTATCAAGTACTCGGGGTCCCACGGACACAAGTGGACGGTTAACAACCAAATAACATCTATTGCCCACCTGCCTCTCGCTTTACTTCAATTTTAGTTGTTAAACAGTAATTAAAGTTATGATCAACTCCAACAATAAACATGCGGCAATACTCCAACAACTGTGGTACTTGGCGACACGCAACAGCACTTGAGCAAGCGACTACGACGCGCAGGTCCAACTATCTACCAAACAACAGGTAATAGGATGTGTCCAAGGCAATATAAGGCTGCAAGGGATATCACGGGTACGAGAACTAGAGCAACGCATCACAGATAACAATAGATCAACAGGAGGGAAATAAATACTATAAAAGTAAGATAAGTAGAAAGGGGGAGGTGCTCGCCTGAAAACATTGTCGAAGGTTCATCCGAAGATCGAGGCGAAGCTCACATCAACTCAACGGCCTTATCCGCGAAGAAGCAAAACACTAGAATAAACACCGGATGCACTATTTAATACAATGGCAGAAGATCGGCATGATGCATGTATGATGTATGACATGGCAGAAGTGCGATGCAATTAGGCCAGATTAAGCGGAACCGGGGTCCCGACAATTAATTAAACGGTTCAAGTTATTTAGAACCCCCGCAATTTAAATGTTGTAATAACAGGGCAAGATAAGTTACCGGTTCGCTACACAATTTAAATGAGGCCAATATACGACTAGATTTGCCCGCATATGGGCCCCATATTTAATTTAGGTGAATCGGCATAAGGCCCCCAAACCACATGAAAAGTATGCATGCATGAACAATTTAATATGAAACAAGATATATCATTTATAAAAATAAGGGCTTAGGTTCACACATTAGGGTTCGGCGAACTTGGTTCCGGGGTTCGGGGTTCGGTCTCAGGGTTCAGGGTTCGACGGGATCGGCCTTCGAAGGTCGGATACAAGATGACGAGCTGGGCGTTCCGTGAAGAAGGACTTGGCGTTCTGCGTCGGTGTCGATCTTGTCGTTGCGAAGATCTTGTCGGGATCGGGCTTCGGAATCCGTGAGGCGATCTTGGTGCTCCGCGTCGACGACCTTGGGGTTCGGCGGGGTTGGGTCTTTGGACACCAGCATCATTCTTCGAGGCTCCGACAATCGGATTCGTGGGGCAGATCTTGAGGTTCCGGCGTTGCCGGGATCGGGGATGTTCTCGACGTGGTCGCTCTGAGCGCATACGAGATCTTGCGGGGTTGCGGATCACCTCGATGCATCTCCATCAGATCGGTTTCCTACCATCCTCATGGGGTCCTCTCATCCATGCCAAGGGAAACACTAGGAAACCAACACGCCAGGACACCATCTCTTCGCATCACCTAGGTACCAGCATGACATCGAAGGCTATGCGGGCGCTACAGGCTTCGCAGCGGGGACATGGCGTTGGGGACGAGCTCGAGAAGGAGGCATCTGCGCGGCGGTCGGAGGAAGTCGGGGCGCGGCCGAAGCTTGCGGGCAGCACGGAAGACATGGCCCTACGGCGGAGGGTCGGCGGCCCGGCGAGGTGCTCCACGGCGGAAGGAGGCCGACCGACGAGGAGGCTCGACACGCTGGTGGACGACCTCTCTGCAGCAGGCCGACGCGAGGAGCTCCGGAGGTAGCGCGGCTTCGAAGATACCGCGGTTGCTGGCGGCGGCCGGCGCGTGCCCTGCGGGTCAGTGGGAGACGGTGAGGAAGGGCATCGGGCTTGGAGGCAGGGCCGGTGAGGGAGAGGCTGAGGAGCTTGACGAGGAGGTGGGGACGGCATGGCCCATGGCCGGAGGCGGCGACGACCAGGGAGACTGAGGCCCGGGGAGGCGCGGCGAGGCCCGGGCTGCCTGGGGCAAGCTGCTGTCGGCCGGGAGCACCGCAGGAGGAGGAAGCAGAGACGGGGCGGAGGGGACGCCGGCGAGGAGGAGCTCTGGGGCAGCGGGGACGAGCAGTGGCCGAGGCGGAGGAGGCGAGGCGGGTGGAGGGAGCGGCGCAGCGGAGAGGGAGGCGGCGCCGGAGGAGGCCGGAGGCGGCCGGGAGGGACACCGAAGGCGGTGGACGGAGGACGGGTGGGGGCGCGCCGGCGGGGGAGCTTGAAGGGTGGCGGCGGCTCCGGAGAGCAGAGAGCACGGGGAAGAGAGGTGGGGTGGGACGCCAAGGGGAGGAAGAGAGAGACGCGGGGCGCGGGTGGGGGAAGAGGTAGGTGGGGGCCGGTGGGGATAGGGTGGGGACTGGGACGCGCCAGGGGAGAGAGAGAGGGGTGGGTGCGGTGTGCGTGTGGGGCCAGGGTGGCAGGGGTTGTGTGGGTGAGTGTGTGCTGTGTGGGGTGGGGCCCAGGAGGAGAGAGAGGGAGAGGGGGCTCCGGTGTGGGACCGGGGAGGGTGGTGGTGGCTGGTGGATTGGTGAGGTGGATGGTGGAGTGAGGAGTTGGAGGGAACGGTGAGGTGGCGAGCTGGGGTTGGTGGGTAGACTAGTTTTGGGTAGGAATAGGATTTAGACAGACTGTTTTGCACTGGGGGTGGTCAACTGGGTCGATCGGCCCGGTTCGGCTGCCCCCTAAAAATAATTCAATATTTTATTATTTACAAACGGGACTTTTGCAAACTGTTGACCGAAAAAACAAATTAATCCGGAGACCCGGTTTTGCGTTTGAACAAAGACGGGGCATTTAGAAAACAAAAATAGGTTTTTCCGAAAATAGTTTTATACGAACAAATGCAAGATGATGACGATGCTCAAATGCAAGGTGGCATCATGACATGAGCATGCGGTCATGATGATGCAATGCACACAAACAACGCGATTTTCTAGTAGTGGTTTTGCGGGATGCCACAATTCGACACCACTAACAATGGATCTCGCCCTCGAGATCCGCCTCAGGGTACCGGGAAGAAGGCCGGCGGTCTGATCCTTCGCGCTTCGTGTAGATCCTCGCGACACCACTAACAAGAGGTCGTTGTCCGTGATCGTCGAGGGAACACTCCGGGAACAAAAGGCGACGGTAGAGGTATCCACAAATAAAGCCACCTCTAGCTTCCGTGGACGGAGAAAAATCGCTGGATCCACTGATTCGATGTACAAGAGCGAATGATAAGAGTAGTCGGATGGTGATCAGTCCATCGCGCACCCAAACCATTACTCTACACACGAATAGGCGAATTGTGCAACCAACTCTCAGAATTAGACTGAAGATCTCGACAAACGAGGTTCAGAAACAAAGGAGTGATGCAGACTCTGCATCGAATCTGGCGTAGATGATGTCGTCGTGTCGGAAAACACCGGAAGGCACAAACAAGGAACAAAGAATGGTACCACCGCAGACGGATTCCTCAGGCAGCATGAACACCAGATGGTAGAACCCCGTTATCAAAGGAGGAAGCGAAACCCTGAAGGTACGACGGAACCCAACCACGAGAAATCCTGGACTCGAAGAGAGAGAAGAGAGCGGATTCAAAACACGCAGAGGTGAGAGGAGAGCAGCAGAGGGGTAAGGAATAAAATCAGACCTAATCAGAACTATCCAACCGATTTTCAAAAATAGTTTTGACACTCTACTTCGGCCGTTATCTAGGTTATCCTACAGGCTGGACTCGTGAGGTATCGCAACTGATGAGCTCTGATACCACTCTGTAACACCCTCAGAATCGACCCTATGCAAGTTTCAGCGATTCCCGCCAAACCCACATAGAAACGATTCAAAGGTGCCCACCAGGAACTTTCGTGCGGGTGGAAAACGAAGTAATAACATTACACAACAGTCCTCGATGGGACCCATAGAACAGATATATACAACAGCGACTCAATGAGTCAAGAATACAGATATGATATACAAAGATCCAAATCACCTTGAAAATGATAGAGCGTCCGACTACGGACAAGATGCAAATGGGGCTAAGAGCCCTGAAGAATAACCAATGGCGTCCATAACCCTGCCCAGGCCAAGCCGGAAGGGTAACCCTGCTAACGACGTCGATCTCAAAACCTGCTTAAACAAAAGGGGGTGCCGACAAAGGGCAAAGGAAAAGGAGAGCGGTCAGTACTGAGGCCAGTACACGGCGAGGCTAGAATTCGGCGGTCCTCGCCTACATAGGTATGGTGGACTGCAGCGGCAGCGCAGCATGCACTAAACCACCTATAGAGACTCGATATAACTGTCGGCTATCAGAGAGGGATAAGAAAGATCTATCCGGATCCAACCTGAATCTTACACCAAACAATCCCATCCTGGTATTTCCCCCTCGAGCCCAAACGAGGAAGTCCACCGAGGAACTCACGCAGTTGGCAGTTTTATTTATTCGGTTATCGTTGCAGCAATTACTAGTCAAGTATAGATAGTCATCCTGATAAAATAAGCAGTGGGCACTTTTAGTTAACCATTCCGTTATAGTTGCCTCACTTACTAATCAGATACAAATAGCATGAGATAACCCCAAAACCCAGTAGTTGTTGGTACTTTTATTTATCCATTCCGTTGTAGTTGCAATACTGACTAGTCAGATACAATGGTCGCAAGCGACAACCCAAACAAGCAATTGTGGGCAGTTTTATTTAGCCATTCCATTATAGTGAAGCTGATTACTAGTCATTATAAAGTCAAATTTATAGCACTACTTTAGTTATAGTTGTCTATGATCGAGATACTGTGCTCCAAGTCGTCCATAACCGCGGACACGGCTTTCAGAAAGTTTTACCACAGAGGGGTGCACAAATAGCAACACACACTCGATCAACCTCGAAAACCAAATCAAAACCCAACGAGGCTTTCACGACAAAGCAATCACAGATTCAGAAATATTTCAGGGGCCACCCCATTGAGTACACCATAGCGAAGTTACGACTCGAGACGGACCCAAGGTTTGGGTGGACGGTTGTGAACGATCGGGAACCCAAATCGGGCTTGTCGACACCGAAATCGTGTCCCGATCCTAACAAGTACAATGTGCTCCTCGCACAATCGTAAATAAAGCAAAGAAAGCATGGCATAAGTACAGATAGTAAATAAAACCTCAAACTAGTTTGTGGCCCCAAGAAATAAGAATGAATCAAGCTCCAGCTCGGGGTCCCATAATCCTCCGGATGTGGATAGCGAATATTCAAGGAACAGTATCAAGTACTCGGGGTCCTACGGACACAAGTGGACGTTAATAACCAAATAACATCTATTGCCCACCGTGCCTCGCTACTTACTTCAATTTTAGTTGTTAAACAGTAATTAAAGTTATGATCAACTCCAACAATAAACATGCGGCAATACTCCAACAACTGTGGTACTTGGCGACACGCAACAGCACTTGAGCAAGCGACTACGACGCGCAGGTCCAACTATCTACCAAACAACAGGTAATAGGATGTGTCCAAGGCAATATAAGGCTGCAAGGGATATCACGGGTACGAGAACTAGAGCAACGCATCACAGATAGCAATAGATCAACAGGAGGGAAATAAATACTATAAAAGTAAGATAGGTAGAAAGGGGGAGGTGCTCGCCTGAAAACATTGTCGAAGGTTCATCCGAAGATCGAGGTGAAGCTCACATCAACTCAACGGCCTTATCCGCGAAGAAGCAAAACACTAGAATAAACACCGGATGCACTATTTAATACAACGACAGAAGATCGGCATGATGCATGTATGATGTATGACATGGCAGAAGTGCGATGCAATTAGGCCAGATTAAGCGGAACCGGGGTCCCGACAATTAATTAAACGGTTCAAGTTATTTAGAACCCCCGCAATTTAAATGTTGTAATAACAGGGCAAGATAAGTTACCGGTTCGCTACACAATTTAAATGAGGCCAATATACGACTAGATTTGCCCACATATGGGCCCCATATTTAATTTAGGTGAATCGGCATAAGGCCCCCAAACCACATGACAAGTATGCATGCATGAACAATTTAATATGCAACAAGATATATCATTTATAAAAATAAGGGCTTAGGGTCACACATTAGGGTTCGGCGAACTTGGTTCCGGGGTTCGGGGTTCGGTCTCAGGGTTCAGGGTTCGACGGGATCGGCCTTCGCAGGTCGGATACAAGATGACGAGCTGGGCGTTCCGTGAAGAAGGACTTGGCGTTCTGCGTCGGTGTCGATCTTGTCGTTGCGAAGATCTTGTCGGGATCAGGCTTCGGAATCCGTGAGGCGATCTTGGTGCTCCGCGTCGACGACCTTGGGGTTCGGCGGGGTTGGGTCTTTGGACACCAGCATCATTCTTCGAGGCTCCGACCATCGGATTCGTGGGGCAGATCTTGAGGTTCCGGCGTTGCCGTGATCAGGGAAGTTCTCGACGTGGTCGCTCTGAGCGCATACGAGATCTTGCGGGGTTGCGGATCACCTCGATGCATCTCCATCAGATCGGTTTCCTACCATCCTCATGGGGTCCTCTCATCCATGCCAAGGGAAACACTAGGAAACCAACACGCCAGGACACCATCTCTTCGCATCACCTGGGTACCAGCATGACATCGAAGGCGATGCGGGCGCTACAGGCTTCGCAGTGGGGACATGGCGTTGGGGATGAGCTCGAGAAGGAGGCATCTGCGCGGAGGTCGGAGGAAGTCGGGGCGCGGCCAAAGCTTGCGGGCGGCACGGAAGACAGGGCCCTACGGCGGAGGGTCGGCGGCCCGGCGAGGAGCTCCACGGCGGAAGGAGGCCGACCGGCGAGGAGGCTCGACGCGCTGGTGGACGACCTCTCTGCAGCAGGCCGACGCGAGGAGCTCCATAGGTAGCGCGGCATCGGAGGTACCGCGGTTGCTGGCGGCGGCCCGCGCGTGCCCTTCGGGTCGGTGGGGGACGGCGAGGAAGGGCATCGGGCTTGGAGGCAGGGCCGATGAGGGAGAGGCCGAGGAGCTTGACGAGGAGGTGGGGGCGGCATGGCCCATGGCCGGAGGCGGCGACGACCAGGGAGACTGAGGCCCGAGGAGGCGCGGCGAGGCCCGGGCTGCCTGGGGCAAGCTGCTGTCGGCCGGGAGCACCACAGGAGGAGGAATCAGAGGCAGGCGGAGGGGCCTTGGCGGAGGAGCTCTGGGCGGCGAGACAGCGGTGGCCGAGGCGGAGGAGGCGAGGCGGCCGGCGGGTGGAGGGCGCGGCGCAGCGGAGAGGGAGGCGGCGCCGGAGGAGGCCGGAGGCGGCCGGGAGGGACACCAAAGGCGGTGGACGGAGGACGGGTAGGGGCACGCCGGCGGGGGAGCTTGAAGGTTGGCGGCGGCTCCGGCGAGCAGAGAGCACGGGGGGGGGAAGAGAGGTGGGGGTGGGACGCGTGCGGGGGAGGAAGAGAGACGCGGGGCGCGGGTGGGGGAAGAGGTAGGTGGGGGTCGGTGGGGCCAGGGGTGGGGACTGGGACGCGCCAGGGGAGAGAGAGGGGTGGGTGCGGTGTGCGTGTGGGGCCAGGGTGGCAGGGGTTGTGTGGGTGAGTGTGTGCTGTGTGGGGTGGGGCCCAGGAGGAGAGAGAGGGAGAGGAGGCTCCGGGGTAGGACCGGGGAGGGTGGTGGTGGCTGGTGGATTGGTGAGGTGGATGGTGGAGTGAGGAGGTGGAGGGAACGGTGAGGTGGCGAGCTGGGGTTGGTGGGTAGACTAGTTTTGGGTAGGAATAGGATTTAGACAGACTGTTTTGCACTGGGGGTGGTCAACTGGGTCGGATCGGCCCGGTTCGGCTGCCCCCTAAAAATAATTCAATATTTTATTATTTACAAACGAGACTTTTGCAAACCGTTGACCGACAAAACAAATTAATCCGGAGACCCGGTTTTGCGTTTGAACAAAGACGGGGCGTTTAGAAAACAAAAATAGGTTTTTCCGAAAATAGTTTTATGCGAACAAATGCAAGATGATGACGATGCTCAAATGCAAGGTGGCATGATGACATGAGCATGCGGTCATTATGATGCAATGCACAAAAACAACGCGATTTTCTAGTAGTGGTTTTGCGGGATGCCACATCTCTCCTCCTCAGGGGCCTGCCAGCCGCATGCCACATATCCATAGCGCACACGGGGTATGTGCGCTACGGTTGTGGCAAGTTCTGTGGCGCACTATGCCATATGCGCCACAGATGTGTAAACTTAGCTGTAGGGCACGTTGCCCTAGTGCCCTACGGCTAAGTACCCTGCACAAACTGCCCCCCCCCCCCCCCGTGGATCGCTTTTTTAGGCTTTGCAAAAAATAAAACAAAATGATAAACACTTCAAAAAATAAAATCCTTCCATATGTAGGTAGGTAATGTGGTATAGTTTGTAGGAAAATTAACAAACAATTTCGACTTTTTCTGCAAAATAAGTCATGCCATGGTAAAATGGCTGTAACTTTTGCATACAATGTAGAAAAAATCGTATAATATACCAAAATGACGACAACGATATTTTGCATACGCTCGCAACCACCTTTGGTCATTTAGCAATTTTTTACATTTTCAAAATTCGAAAAGAGTAAAAAGTTACGGTCAAAAGACTGTTTTTCCTGCAGAAAAAATAGAGGGCAACTTACCCGTAGCGCACCACCACCTAGTGCGCTACGAGTAAGTTGGGTGGGATTCAAAATTTGAATCCCCACCCCGCCCACCTACCCCTCTTCTCTTCCCTCCCCCTTCTCTCCTTTTCCTTTTCCTCCCTTCTACTTTTCCTTTTCCTTTTCCATTTCCTCCCTTCTCCTTTCCTTCTTCTCCTACTCCTTCTCCTTCTCCTTTTCCTTCTCCTTCTCCTTATCCTTCTCCTCCTCCTCCTCCTCCTCCTCCGTCTCTTTCTCCTTCTCCTTCTCCTTCTCCTCCTCCTCCTCCTCCTTGTAGTGAAGATGGTGACGGCGGCCTCCTTGCAACGGCGACAGCGACGTCGGGCTCCTTCTTCTTCTTCTTCTTATTCTTCTTCTTCTTCTTCTCCTCCTCCTCCTTGCAGTGAAAACAACGATGGCGACGGTGACGGAGGGCACTCTCCTCCTCTTCCTCCTCCTTGCAGTTTCGACGGCGACGACGGGCTCTCTCCTCCTCCTCCTTGCAGTTCAGCCAGCAACGAGCTATCGCCTCTTCGACGAGGTGAGGCAACGGCGATAGCGGTGACCACCGACGGCAGTGGACCCACTCCAACGAGGCTACGACAACGACACCGACGAGCGACGACACTGACGGAGACGATACCGACGAGATCCATATCTCTCGCTTTTTTTGAGTTTTGAAATTTGTATCCGTGGCGCACAACACCTAGTGCGCCACGGCTAGCTTTTCATATGCGTGGCGCACAAAACCTAGTGCGCCACGGTTATCTTTTCATATGCGTGGCGCACCACCTATTGCGCCATGGGTAAAATTTAGTCGTAGCGCGCGCTTTGTGGCGCACCCCTAGTGCGCCACGGATGGCCAAAACAGGTGCGCCACGAATTTGCTGTTTTCTAGTAGTGTCTTTGGCTAGATTGAATATTTGTTATAAGTTATATTTAGAGTTGGATGTCTCTATGAAATTGTGGTGTTTGTTGGAACCATCTAGCGCTCAAGGTAGCAATGTGTTGATCTCTCTCTATGCATGATCTTGTGGTCATGAGCTTTGTAATCAAGTAGATCTACCTTGCTACTTAAGTGCTTCATTAGATCTCTGCTCTCCCCATGTGTGTGAAAGTGACAGTGTGCATGCCATGGTGGCTGTAAGGTTCCCAACCTTTAATAAGGTAGAGATCCTTGTGTTTACAATGCTAGTCCCTGGATCAATAGCTAGTATCCACTGTTAAGATGTAATATCAAGAAACAAAGGTCATAATACAACTTTATAACTAGGAATAAAATAAATTATTACATCTTACATAACTCATTTGGCTATCTCATTACAATACAGCAGAATATAACAATAGCATGGGGTCCTTCATCTTCAAAGTGACACAGGCAGACATGTTGGTTGTAGACTTGTAATCCTAATCATTAAACTTCACTAATATCAAACAAACTTGCAACACAACAAGTTACATCCACAAGGGTCAATACATTGGAATTGTATTGGCAAGTGATACTATGGTAGTATAGTGGAGTCTATCATCTATATGCATTTGGCTAAGTGGAGCTTTAGGCTTGCATTGCTCAAAATAGATTTTCCATATCATTTGAAAAATACTAAGTTTTTGCTTGTCAAAAAAACACCCAAGGAACCACCAATAGAAATTGGTGAACCTTAAACCCTTGTTCAACCACAAGTTTTTAACTTAGAAATTTGGATGATGAGATTCTTGATAGCTTCCATGTCTTGATGCTCAAATTGTCCTTTGCCAGGGACATGGCTCTGTACTTAGATTTTACACTCTGCATTGGTGGTGCACTTTCCCCACAAGACTTGGTTTCACCAAGACAAGATCTTTCAGAAGCCTTCCCTTAGACCAGAATGGACGCGTTCCAACCTATCATCCCCTACCACCAACTATCCATTTGGCTAAGTTCTTGCAACCTATATGATCCAGGCAGATCCCATAATGCCAAGTGGCTACACTTGAAGCTTCTCAACATTTGACATCTCAAATCTCTTTGTTCCTGGGTGGCCATCCACAAGTGAGACACCAAGTTTTCCCCAGCATACTGGACTTGGTGATGCCCAAGTTTTCCCCGACATCTTGGACTTGCATGACCACTCAACACAAACCATTCCTTCCATTCCACCCAGGTGATTCATTCACTTAGTTGTTTTATTAAACAAAACACAAGTCCTCAGACTTAGAAATTTTTCCATAGTATGAATATATATTCCACCCTTTTTTCTATTATCTAAGCTAAGCATGATAGTAGTAGGAATCTTAACTTAGGAAAATTCTACTAAGGTTTCATCTACTAGGTTTTCCCATAACATGGTTTATACTTAGCAAAAATTCCATGCAAGTCTTACTTAGAAATATCACTAATGCATAGTGAAACTAATGGGACAAAATTATGAAGCATCACTTACCTTTTTGGTAGATAGTATATGTTCACTCCTTGATCTCTGCAATGTTCACTCACTTCAAATCACTACAATTCAATCAAGCAAACAATATTTAAATCTACCATTCAAGCAATTCATCACATAAAATCATAGTAACAAAACAATGCATGCAAGCATGCTAAAGATTGTTTTATTTGTAAAAGTGGTTTCTAATGGTTCATAAACATTTGAAAACACCTAATAGTCATTTTATAAAGTGGCAAAATCATTTGTATAAGATTTTACTTCATAAACCATTTTTAGATCAAGTCATTATTTTATGTGGTGTAGAAATGCTTTTAATAAGGAAAAATTCTATAGGTTTCACAAAATATGTTTTCAAACCATATAACCTTGTGTTTAGGGTCAGAGAGTTTATTTCCAAAATATTTCTTAAAGGTTTTCTCCCAAAATCATTTTTAATAATTAAACCATATTTTTATTTGACTAGAAATGGTTTAATTCAAAGATTTATTCTTTTGCTTCACCAAATACATTTTTGAAACTACAAAGTGATTCCTATGGTCAGTAGGTTCAAAACAAACCATTTTCCAAAGATTTTATCCCCAAAATCATTTTAGAACAAATTTTATATCCTAAACATGCATACACAAGTTTCTGCAAAAACAAACATTTTAACAGAAGCTTTTTACTAAAAAAAAGTGCATGGTTGGCTAGGTCTTGTTTTTCTGAATCCATTGATATAAAGTTTGCAAAATTTGGACGTGTATATTAAAAGTTATAGATTTTACAAAATCTAGCATCTAATAGATCAAATCTGTTTTAATTCAAACGAGCAGAGCCACGTGTCGTGATTTCATTCGTATGTACCGCTTCGGTTGGATCGTGCGATGGCAGCCGTTGGATTTAAGTGGGATCACACTGCTCAGAAGCGCGCGTACCCTTTTAGTTAGTTTCTATCGCGAGCGTTGGATCCTAATCGAACGACGCACATCTACTGACCACTTACCAGCGGTGCTGGCGGAGGAGCGGTCAGACGGCGACGGAGCTGGCTATGCAGGAAGCGAGAAGGAAAGAGGGAGGGCTCACCGTGATCTCCGTGGCGTGGGGAATCTCAAGGTAGTCCTTGCTGGCGAGGGGGCGCACGGAGGTGATCGGAATCGCTCACCGGAGTGGAGCTACGCCTCAGGCTCGCTCAGATGTCGTCGGGGACGAGGCTACGTAGCGCGCTAGGACACGGTACAAGCGGCGTTAGATGCGGGCGAGTACTCTGGTTCCAGGCGTATCATCAAAAGGACAAGGGGTGGCCAGATTATTACCAGAAGCTTCGCCGGAGAGGAAACAGATGGTGGCGGCGGTGGTCGTCGTTGTTGCCGAGGATCTAGAGCGCACGGGGACGAGCTGGTGCTACGAGGAGATGCGCCTGGAGGTGGGGAGCAGGTGAGGGTGGTCGAGGGGGCAAGGGGCGGTGAGGGGATGCCGGAATCGTCGTCGGACAGAGGACGGTGCAGAGAGCAATTGGGTAGCCTGGGGGCGCGCTAGGGTGAGGCGACGGAGGGGAAAGAGAGAGGAGGGAGAGGCGCTTTAACGAGCTTGGTCGCAGAGGGTAAAGGCAGCATCAATGCCGCGAATTAAAGCGAGCATTCATCGGCGGAAACAGTCGGCGAGGTAAGAGGATAAGAAGTCACGGCGGGTGAGGAAGAAAGCTAGGGAGTGGGACCTGGTTGTCTGCGAGTGAGAGAGAGTGAGGGTGGGGTCGTTCTGTCAGCGGTCGAGGGGTGCGGGTTTGAGTGAATAACGGTTCGCTCGGTGAGGGAGAGGTGGGCTGCAGATGGGCTTTAGTGCGCTAGCTGGGTTGGGTCGACCAGATTCATTTTTTTATCTGTTTTGTTTTTCTTTTTCTATTTCTGATTTTCTGTTTTGATTTTGAATAAGCAATTCAAACACTCATTTAGATTCAAACCTTTGCCAAAATTTTGTGTAGGTTTAAATACTGATTAATAAAACATTCTGATATCATTTTTGGAATAATTTATTTATTCTTTTTAAGTCTTTTAATTATTCAAAAATAGGCTCTAGTTTTAATTAGATAAGATTTAATAATATTTTTAAATCTCCATTTAAATTCTTAAACTTTCCAAATCCTTTAAGTAGGGTTTTATTCATTTAATAGGGTGTCAAAATAATTCATCTTGAATTATTTGGAGAATATTTAATATGATTCATAAATCATTTGAATTTGGTATTTGTTTTTATTCCAATGGAATTTAATATAGTTTTAATTCGCTAATTTTTATTTGGAAGTTTTCTTTAACCTTAATTAGGTTGAATTAAACAATTTTTATTTCACTTGGGTAAATTCCAAAATACTATTTTCTCATGTATTATATAATTAGAGATTTGTCTTTATTCTAATAGGATTTGTTTTATGCCATTTTATTTTATTTTGGAAAATTCTTTATCCTTTTATTTTTATTTGGATTTGGATTCCATTCATTCCATTTGCTTATGGTCTTTGCCAAGATTTAATTTGATCTTTAAATATTCTTTATTTAATAATTTTTCCTTATCTTATAAAATCCATATATTTTATTTTAAAGATCCAAACTTGGTGATTCCAATTTGTAAAATCTTTTTTAATATTTGTTTATCTTTTTAAATCCCTTTAGGATTATTTGCTCACCATTTGGTATGGTTTTTAGATAAATTGTTTATTATCTTTAGAAATTACTTTTCCTTATCTTATTTAAATTCATAAGATTTTATCTATGGCTCCAAATTAAGCGAAACCAATTTATATGGCTTTATAATATTTCTATTTTTCTTTCTTGATCATTTGTAAATGTTTGTTGACAAGTTTTTATATGGATCAAATCGATAGGCTTGGAGATAACTTGGAAATGATTTTTATTCCATTAGGGTTTAGGGTTTGGATTTATTTTCCAAGTGTTTAAATTTCCAGATACATTCAATGAGGAATGCATTTTGCTTGATTTGAATTTTGTTGAATTCAAACTTTGATTAAAATTTGTTCAAGTTGGGATTTTAAGTTTCCATTTAGAAACAAAAAGTTTCTTTTCATCCTCAAATTCAACAATAATTTATTTTATTTTATTTATTTTTCACGTTACAAGATTTGGAAAATCTTGGGATGTGACAGTGGCACCTACACTTGAGTCTACATAAATACTCTTTGTGCTTTAACAGATCTATGCTTTTCCCCACGTGTGTGAAAGTGACAGCGTGCATACCGTGTGTGGCACTTTGGCTAGATTGAATATTTGTTATGAGTTATATTTGGAGTTGGATGTCTCTATGAAATTGTGGTGTTTGTTGGAACCATCTAGCGCTCAAGGTGACAGTGTGGGGTTATCTAGATTAGGGAAGGTAGACTTTGAGGTGTGTTGTTATAGCCCTAGCGATGATTAGAGTGTCCAACTGGAGAGTAGTTAAGAGTAGTATCATGAGGAGACGATATTTATATGAGAGAGTGTTCACTAGTGAAAGTATGATCCCTAGGCCTTGTTTCTAAACATTGAAACACCATTTGCATCTAGATCTGTTGCATGTTTGCTTGTTTCTAGTCTTTACCTCATCGTCAAGCTCCATCAAAGCTATTTTCTATCACCGTTACCACTTGTATTTCACTATCTCTTCGCTGAACTAGTGCACCTATACACCTGACAAGTGTATTGGGTGTGTTGGGTACACAAGAGACTTCTTGTATCTTGATTGCATGGTTGCTTGAGAGGGAATACCTTTGATAACTTCCTCCCTGAGCTCGATAAACCTTGGGTAATCCACTTAAGGGAAGCTTGTTGCTGTTCTACAAACCTCTGCACACTTGGAGGCCCAACAACTGTCTATAAGAGTAGAAGTGCGTAGACATCAGTACGGACCAAGGATACGAAGAGGAAGGACTCTACTACGAGGAAGAAGGTGTAACATCCCAGGATTAGCACCTAGAATTATAGAGGACGCAGGTGTGTGCATTGCATTCATGCATCAGAAAATCCGGGGAATTTTCGCGCAAAACAAAAGAAGCTATAGAAGAATCGAAGTCTCTCTTGTTCTGATGGAAACATTAGGACATGTGCGATGGATTTCGACATGAACTCTACTATACTTTGGTGTTGGAGGGAAAGGCGACTCAAAATTTGAATATTTAATTAATAAATTTGAATACAAAAAGGATTTGAAATAAAATAGTAAATGGAAATTGAATTGTATTAGGAAATAAGAGATGAATTCTTATTTATAAATAAGATACAATAGTACATATATCCAATTATATAAGATAATTGCAATTTAAATACAAAAGAAAATAGAATTACAACAATAATAAGAAGGGAATTCAAAATTGATTATTCAATTGATAAAATTGAATCTAAAAAGAATTTTGAAATGAAATGATTATAATAAAAAATATAAGGGATTATTTAATACATATATACATATACTATTACATTATTGATTTATAACAGAAGAATAAAAGTAAATTAACATGAAATAAATAAATAGAAAAGGTTAATAAAAAAGGGATTACATAAATGAAATAAATACAAGAATTATTTATTGTAAGAAGATATATATTACATTGTCTTTACAAAAGAATCAACACTACAGAAACAAAAGCCTAAAATATATTATTACAATGTTATGGGATTAATCAAGAAGTAAAGGAATACAAGAAATTACTAAATGGAAAACTACAATAAGAAAGTAATCACTACACTATCTTCAGGAAGATTTCTTCATCTTTCTGATCTTTTCTTCTTTATTCGATCTCTGCAAATGGGACAAATAAACAAGAAAATCTAGTAGAAAATAAAAAGAACAAGGAAAGAATGTTGGGAAAATAAACTCTCAGGTTAGGCAGAGAAGTGTTACTGCCAATATCATCACAGAGTGATTAAAAAAGGGGCCAAATGGAAGAATCTGTTCTTATCACACTAATTGTGCCTCAGTCCTACATCATTGGCATAAAGAGGGGCAAGTTTCACTAGAGTGGTAGAAGTAAAAAGGAGGAGTATCAAGATATTTGGTATTGTACTCATCCAGAACAGTGCAAGCAGCACACACATACACATGCAAATTGGTGTGTTGTCAACACAAGAGGGTTGTGAGAGGGAGTATTAAACACAGTCGTTGCAACAGAGACCCTTTCTACTACACAAAGCTAGTACCACTTTGTCTTCATTCCCAATCTTAGTCCACAGCTATATCTCTTCACCTCAAGAACACACACACACAATAAACAGCACCAACACTCGTTAGAGTTCCAGCAGATCAAACCACAACTCACCAACACAATTCCTCAAGAAACCATCCAAGATGGTCACCTAATGGATGGAGTTGAATTGCTAGAAGGCAAGAGCAGCAGCACCAGGAGGTGCAGGCCAAGATCAAGGGCAGCAGCAGCACCAGGAGGTGCAGGACAATGCCAAAGTAGAAAAGATAAAGCATCCTGATATGAATCTAGATGACCAAGACACAATAGTAATAAGCCAAGATCTCCAGCAGGCCATAGATCATTTCCCAACAGCATGTAAAAATAAAATCATTAGCTTTGCCCACTAGATCATACAACATATGTCCTTATATCTTGCATACAGATCTAGGGATTCAAAGAAAATAATACACCTCAACCAATTCCATCTACCCTTCCACTAGATCTTTATCTAGGAGGATTGGATGGAGAGATTCTCTCAGACTTGCATGGAAGTGCCATGCAAGGTTCATCATAGAGATTTGAATCCCACAGGGATATCTGTTCTTATCTAAAATATGCCTCAGCCGATGCATCATGGGCAGAGCCAAGAAATCAAGCACATATCCATTTTATTCTTCTATCAAGTCAACTCTTAGTATCTGTTCTTATCATATTATTTAGAGCATGTGCTGGGAGAGGGACAGAGATCTCAGACTGGGTAGTAATGCTACTCCAGTATCATCCTAGAGCTAAGATAAAGCCAAGTGAAAGAATCTGTATTTCAGCCACTAAAATAGCTTCAGCCTTTTTTGCATCATGAGCTAAGTTCCTTTTCTTTTAAACACCAACATCAACTACAACACTGTAGATGTTACAAGCAACAAGTCATGCTACCTGGGCTACCATTGTGCACTCTCTAAGGTTGGAGGCACCACAGTATATGTAGTCCTTCATGATTAGTTTCAACTGATAGGTTGTAGCTGGACTCAAATGTGGAAACCTACACCACATATTCTCTATAACAATCCATTAGGCAAATATTTTCCTAGTTAGGAACAATAACAGCTCCTCTAGTTAGGAGTCACCACCATGCATACTCTCAGGGAAACTATCACAGTAGTATAAACCACAACACCAAATTGTGACCCAAATAAAATACCACAATAATAAGCCATCTCAATTTAGCAATATTCCTCAGCAGAATCAACATATCAATAAGAGTCACACAAGGCTAGGCATGATTAAGTCATCCAGGTTGAATCGCCACACTTAACAACATTCTATCTGCAAGCAATATCACAAATACATAAACCATATTACCAGAAATTCCACTATATATCAAATGTAGTTATCTTAGTATTAATATATGAATACAAATGATTTCAAATTTTGACAGTAAATAAATCAGGATAGCTTGTACAGTCTCATGTGTTGTTTCATCTACTAATCAATATAGAGCAATTCAAAACAGATCAGCTCCTTAACACATAAATCCTAAGACAGAGCATTGGTGTTACTCAGGATGATCTCATCATCACCGAAAGGAATTAAGTGAGGAAAATAAAAGAAGATTCCCCACTTACCGTGGTCCTCGCTGGAGTTTGAAGAGGAGGCAGACCGGTGGGGTGGTTATAGAAGCAATGACCGCGACACAGGCGACACCTGAGCCTGCACCGACCTGCAACCAAGGACTTGCGCCAAGCTACACCAACCCAAGAACACACCCCATCTTCACCAACCTCAATACACCACCAGAACAACATCAAACTATCACTGGATCCCGGCGAAACCAGGTTACCGAAACCCTAGACGCACCGAATATGGAAGGGGCGAGCTCGAGGGGGCTTTAAGAACAAATCCAATTGGAGAGCCAGGTCGGCCTGAGGGAGAAGAAGCCTCGGCTACCATCAGCGGCAACCACAACGGCCTACCTTGCTGGAATCGGGCAGGCGACGGCGTCGGCGTCGCTAGCAGCTAGAAGGGGAAAGTGAGTGCGTGAGGTGTAAGAGAGAGTGGATGAGGGAGACAGGCCGGGGTGGGGTTTGACCCTGAGCCAGATGGGCCAGTTTGGGTCCAAATGGGACCATTTATAAGCCTGGTCCGGTCCTAAAGGAAAAATAAGAAAATAAAATACTTATCAAATCATTAAATGACCAAAGTAACCCCGAACATAATTTATACCCTAGAAAAATATAGAAAAAATCCCAAAAATACATATGAGATATCAAAATAACCACAAAAAATAATATCTACCTAATAAAAATATAATTTTAATTGTTTAAAATATATAAAGTAAAATAATTATTAAAATCATTAAATCTTAAATGAAATTTTATAAAATAAAAAAAAAACCCAAAAAAATAAATAAATATCATTTTTGTCTATCAAAATAACTCTATTATTTTATAAAAATACTCACTTAGAGTTTTACAAATTAAACATAAAGAAAATATATAAAGAAACTTAATTATTTGATGAATTTTATAAAAATAAAGATAATACTTAAAAATAAATAAAATTCATTTTTAAGGTCTTGAATAAATATATTACACTAGAAAAATATTAAATATATTATTAGGAAATTCTTTAATATTTTAAATAATAAATCCTTAACTAATACCTATTTTGTGAAATCTTTAAAAACAATTCTTAAGTAAGAAATAATCACAATTCTTATAAAACCTTGAGCCATTAGTGTCTTAGTACTAATTCCAAACCCATAACTTAAATTCATAATCAAACTTAAGTATAACTTTTAACTTTAAAACATTCTTTTAAAAATCTTATTAAAAATCATTTTAAATAAACATTGGGTATCATCCATTTATATAATATGGTAAATAAACATTATATCTTAACCACTATTAACATAACTTTAAATTCTAACAAATTACTAAGACCATCTAAATTATGATTGCATTAAATAAATACATATTCCTTTCATAATAGCAAAACAAATTTAATCTAATCATTCACTTTAATAGAAAGTGAATAATCCCACACCTTAATTATACCTATCATAAATCTAAAACTTGGGAATAATTAAAACATATTACATCTTAAGTTTACTTACCCTTTTAAAGTTAACTTTAGTCTCAAACCTTATAAACATCAGGTCTAATAAATCACTTATGTTTTTATAGTTAACATTGGTCTATTTAACTTAAGACATAAAGCATCTCAAGTCCAAAATAATAAATTAAACACCAAAAGACAATCATCATGTTCTATTAACAATGATGATTGTTTAAACCTTAGAAAGGAAATCTTTTCTTCAAATTTTATTCTTTTTGCCACTTCAAAGAATAATCTCATAATAAATTCTTCAACTCTTAACAACTAAAACCAAGGACTCTTACCTTAATCACCAAATAACAACTCAATATAATCATATTACTTTATACTTTACCTGTGTATTAAGAATTATTCTCACTTAGGTTCCTTATAAAGATCATTACTTATAAAATAAAATTTGAAGATAAACCAACTCTTAAAAGAATCATTTGAATTCACTTCACTCAAAGTATTGGGGATTCAAATTGAGTGTTTTACAAAATGCATATCATTACTTATGCATAACTGCATCTTGCTTCTTTAAACATTAGTCCTTATCGGACCAATGATGCTGATTCCAGATATTGGATCTTATATTGTCCTGAAGACCGTGAGTGCATAATCTTGCAATCACAAAAGGCAAGTTCACACTTGCTCATGTCCTTTGATTATTTTCTATAAAGTATTTTACAAATCCTGTGTTGTCATCACCTGCATTTGAAAAAGGTCAGAAAACACTATTTTCATAATAATGTGATTATAGGTTATTTACCATGAGGTAATAACCTACTATAAGAGTTTCGGTGGTAAATGAACATATTATCTAGGACTTAACAACCAATGTCGCCAGTGATTCTTGCGCCGTACATTACGCTTGACCATGAGTTTTGGAATGGGACAAAGAAGTCAGCTGTATCTTTTCCCTCTCGCATGGAGCTGGATGTGTGGGTCATGGATGTTATCACTCGTAGCGTGCATATTATATGGTAATTCGTAGAGGATATGCAGCATATGGGTGGGAGACCTCAACGTCCCACGATAGTTCCAGCATCTGAACGGTCTATACAAACCATTGCCGTAATTCAAAAGGTGGCCATGGTGTACACCAAGGAGACATGCGGGGTCGCGGAGAAGGTAGTGATTGGCTTGGATCTTAGGTTGGGCCTCAAACCAAGGAAGTTTGAACGGGGACATACTCCCGGCCGTGCAACAAAACCTAAGGTCTCTCATGGGTAAAGTGACGCACCTTTCAGAGTGTAAGGCGTAACTTGTTACTCCCTGTTCCGGGAAGGAGCTGCGAACGCGGCGGGAAAGGAACTGCATGAAAGTTCTGGTAAACCCGTGAAGGCTGACGGACATAGCTTTTCAGAATAAAACCAACCTTTGAAGAAATGTTTACGAAAACTTGCATGGCCTACGACCTATGGTCTGTGGCTGTAGTTATAGTGCATCAAACACTCCTTTTCTAGTGGACTTGCTGAGTACGCACATACACAAGGTATCTTCTTAACCCTTGCTAGGTTCTCAAGCCAGTACAGACGACGTCTACATCAAGTTATGCTCCAGGAATCATCATCAAAAGCTAAAGCTCTCCAATGAAGTCAAGGAAGTTAAAATATATATCCACTCAAGTGAAGACGAAGTTGGGGATTAGATAAGAATAGAATCTCTAGCCATAGAACCTACTTCTGTAGGGTATTGCAATAGCAGCAATGCCAGACCATAGTTAAAATACTAGTCTTAATAGTATGATAGTTTTTGAGTTGTTTATTTATGATTCTTCTTTGTAAGAAGTTTCTTTCTCTCTCTTTGACCTAGAGTGTTCTCTGGATCTTGTGTAAAGAGTTGAGTTGTAACCTATAGTCATGTCTTGGACTTGCTATGTTTCTGTTGTACCACTCTAAGGGATGTAATACTAGTGAACGGTGTTTCATTGGTGTTATGTCTACGGCTATAGTGTACTACATCATGCAGTGGTGTAGAGGTCCCAACCTTTAATAAGGTAGAGATCCCTGTGTTCACAATGCTAGTCCCTGGATCAATAGCTAGCATCCACAGTTAATATGTAATATCAAGAAACAAAGGTCATAATATAACTTTATAACCAGGAATAACATAATTTTATTACATCTTACATAGCTCATTTGGCTATTACATTACATCGCAGCAGAATGTCTATAAGCATGGGGTCCTTCATCTTCAAAGCGCCACAGGAAAACATGTTGGTTGTAGACTTGTAATCCTAATCAATCAACTTCACTAATACCAATCAAACCTGCAACATAACATGTTGCAACCACAAGGGTCAATACATTTGAATTGTATTGGCAAGTTTCACTACTATGTTGAATATAAGTGGATCCTATCATTACATGCATATTTGGCTAAGTAGGGTTTAAGAATCATTTGCATAAAGCAATAATTTTATCCTATCTTTTCAAAATAGTTTTGATCTTTTGTCAAATCTTTCTGAACTCCTTGGTAAATCCCCAGGTGTTCAATTCTTTGTCCAAACCTCTTGAGCTCCTTGGTAAATCCCCAATTGCTTCAAGTTTTTATCAAAATCTCTTGAGCTCCTTGGTACCCCCAAGTGCTTCAAGCCTTTTGTTGTCACTTAAAAGTTTTTCTTTTAGAAATTGGAATGTCGAGATTTCCCATAGCTTCAAGCTTTAGTTGCTCAGTATTGCCCATAACCGGGGACACGGCTAAGTACTTAGACTTTATTCTCTTCTGCAGAAGTTGTACACTTTACCCACATGACACAATCTCATCTTGTTGCCACCAGTGGCCGCTGGTTAAGTACTCACCAAGATGGAGTACCAGCAGATTGAGAATGTGACGAAGTGTTTCCAGAGGGTCCTCCCATACACCATTGCTAGCTTTTCTTCAGGCACCAATGTAGGGTTCCTAGTTCCCTCATTTCCAGTAAACCTGAAGACAATGCATGGGTCTTCCCAATGTAGTTGACTAAACCAGAGCCATATTAGCATGTGGCTGTACACGAAAGCCACAGTTGGAGAAACATGTTCAATCTCTAAGTCCCTGGGTGGTTTTCTTTTGGTGCACAACACAAAGAGATTGCCATCGACATGGTTCCTTTTGTTGTTACCTTGTCCAAAACTTGAGTATCCTTGTCCACCCAGGTGGTTCATTGAGTACTTGTTTTATTATATAAAACACAAGTCTTTTCTCATCTTTATAAAATCTCAACATGTATCTCTTCTCAAAATATGTTGCATGGCTCAGCATTTTACAACTACATTTTTTCACTAAGGAATATATAAGGTATCCTATTAGTATTTAGCATAGCATAAGTATAGAAATTCTTTTCATGCATGTTTCAAAATCCACTAAGTATAATGAAAATAGTAGGACATGGATGATAGTGTAACTTGCCTTTTTGGTAGGGAATGTTGGTTCACTTCTTGATCTTGCTAATCTCACACTCTTCTAACTTCACTACAATTCAATCAAGCAAGCACAAATTTAACTAGCATCCCAAACCATAATCAAACAAACAAAACATCACACATATCATAATAGAAACCAAGTCATGCATGCAAGCATGCAAAAGATAGTTTTATTTGCAAAGGTGGTTTCTACTAGGCTCTACACATTGTAAGGCTCAAAGTGGTCATTTTCTAAAGTGGCAAAGTCAATTGCAAAAGGGTTTTATCTATAGATCATTTTTAAATCAAATCATTATTTTATGTGGTGGAAAATGTTTTTATCAAAGCAAAAACTTTATGTTGTTCACCAAATAAGTTGTTAATTCTCAAAACTTGGTGTTTAGGGTCAGTAGGTTTGAATCAAATCATTTTCCCAAAGTTTTTACTCCAAAGTCATTTTCATAGCAAAATCAATATTTTTATTTGACTAGAAATGAGCGAAATCAATTAATCAATCCTAATCTTCTCCAAAAACATTTTTAAATCCATGAGTTGGTTCCTAAGGTTAGTAGGTTCACAACAAACCAATTTGCAAAGATTTCAACCTCAAAACCATTTTGGAATAATTTTTATAACCTAAACAAGCATACAAATGTTTCTGCAAAAACAAACATTTTACCAGAAGCTTTTTACTAAACAAATTGCATGGTTGGCTAGGCTTGTTCCACTGATTCCATTGATATAAAGTTTGTAATTTTTGGACGTGTGGATCAAAAGTTACAAGGTTTACAAATTTGCATCTAAATCAGATTCTAATTCTGTTTTAAATCAAAAGCTAGCCACACGGCGTGTTCTCATTGGGCGGTACCGGTTCGCGCGGATTGCACTCTGTGGTTTGTTGGATCTAAGCAGATAGCATGGCTCTGGTTGCGTACCCCTTCAGCGTTTAAGTGATCTATCGCGTGTGTACGATTAAAATCCAACGACTCACAGCTATTAGATATAAACCGGCGGCGCTAGCGGTGGTGAACGGCGGCGGCGCGGTCAGTCGATGACGCTGCGGTGGTTACAGGAAGAAAATAAGGAAACGAGGATTCTCACTGTGTTCGTAGGGTACTGGGGAAGCTCAAGGTGGTGCTGTTTTGGCGAGGGGCGCACCAGAGAGGCGACGATTGCTCGCCGGAGCTTGCAGCGGCATCGGGTTCGTCTGGTGGTCGTCGAGGGCAGCGCTGCGGTTCATCCCGAGGGAAAACAAGGGCATGGTTAGATGCGACCGAGTGAGGCGAGTGCAGGAACATGAATGAGAGGGCGTGGGACGGTCTGTCTTACCAGGGGAACTTGTCGGAGAAATAAGCAGACGCGGCGTCGCTCAGGTCGTTGTTGTTGTCGAGGCTTAGGGGCGTGCGCGAGCGAACGGAAGGCACAGGGAGAAGCTCCAGGGGCTGGGGAGTGCGTGAGCTTGGTCGCGGAGGCAAGGGGCGGTGTCTACTGGCCGGAATTTGCTGGAAAGGTTCGCCGGAGCAGCGGCGATGCAACTTCGATTCAGGGCAGCCTGGTGGCTCTCGTGCTGCGGTGTTTGAGGGGAAGGAGAGGAAAGACACAGGCGTTTAAAACAGCCTGGTCGCGGGGTGGAGTAATGGCCTCTATCAACGCGAATTGATCGCCGGAGTAAAGGACAGGAAACGGCGAGGCGACGTGGTCAGGGGGAAGACGATGAACAGGAGAGGTGGGACCTTGCTGTCAGCGAGGAAGAAAGAGAGGGAGAGGGTCCACCTGTCTGCGACTTCGCGGGTGCGAGACTGTGTGTAGAAAAACGTTTCACGAGAGAGAGAGTGGGGTGGGCTTTTTGGGATTAAGTTGGGCCAGGCTTAGTTGGGTCAGGTCTGTTTCTATTTTTTTCTTTCCAATAGATTTATCTTTTTCTATTTATATTTTCTGTTTTGAAATTCAAACAACTATTCAAACACTCACAGCAATTCAAAACTCCTCCAAACTTTGCCTTGAGTTTTAGTTCTGTTTAACAGAAATATTCCAAGTCCCAAAATAAAATAATTTTATTCTTTTCAGGACCCATTAATAATTAAATAAAATGGATCTTAGTTATTTAATTCAAATAGAATTTGCTTTAATAAAATCTTTATATTTTTGTAATCTAAAAATAAAACCAAAAACACTTCAGTAGGTTTTATTTGAGATTATAAAATACTTGGAAAACTTATTTAAAATAAACAAATAAGTTTTGATGTTTAATTAAAATAGTAAAACCTTTATTTTTAATAAACTTGGATATTAAATCCTTATTAAAATAAACCTTTACTATTTTTATCAAATATAAATATTTTATTTCAAAGGCTTGGCCAAGTTTTAATTTGGCTTATAAAATATTCCTTATTTAAATTTCTTCCTTTTCATTTGAAAACCAAATCTTTTTATTTAAAAGATTCAAAATAGTAAATCCAAATATTTTTAGCTTTATTGATTATTTACCTTTTTAAATCCCTTTAGGATTTTATTTGATCCAAATAGGTTTTGAAAGTTTCCAATTGGATTCAAAAAGTTTCTTCTCACCTTGAAAATCAACAAAGTTTTATTTTATTCATTAATTTTTCACATTACAAGATTTGGAAAATCTTGGGATGTGACAGGCTACCACCCTTAAAATAAATCTCGTCCTGAGATTTGGGAAGGCTAGGGTTACAAGTAGGCTCATAGCATCTAGGGTACAACCACCCTTAAAAATTTTCCAACTAAATTACATATTGGCTTGCTTTGGGTCTTGGGAAAACTTCTCTGGGCAAACATCGGCATAGTGTCCTTTGTTTCCACACTTGACTCATGTGCCAAGGCTGAGATCCTTCATAGGCTTGTTTATCTTGTTCTTCATCTTTTCTGGACAATTGCTTGCATAATGTCCTGGGTTTTTGCAATTGAAACATATGATAAGTTTGAGTTCTTCACGTGTCTCTTGTGGACAAGTTGTTGCATAATGGCCTAGCTCTTTGCAGTTGTTGCACCATACTTGGCCAATCTCTTTATACTTCTGTTTCTCTGGACATTCACTGGAATAGTGTCCCATTTCTTTACAATGATGACATTGCACATGGCTTTTGTCCTTCTTTTTCTTTTTGGTCTTCTCCAAAGCTAGGAGTGCATCTAGTTCATGTTGTTCATATGTTATCTTGTAAGTAGGAATGTCTACTTGTTTCTTGGACCTTCTATTGCTCCTTGGATAATTCATATGCCTCTTCTTTGGTCCTTTGAATTGGGTTGTATTGCATGGAGGTATAAGTGGAGCTTTTCCTTTGTCCTCATTCTTGGTAGACTTGGATCCTTCTTGATAGTTTGCAATCATTTGTTGCACTCCACCTTGTTTCCTTTGTTCAACTATGGAATAGATGGGGAATTGGATAGGGACATGGTTATTTCGTTCACACAAGTAGCAAGTAGCTTGAGAGGTGGGACACTGGCCAACATGATGTTTCTCTTCACAGTTGGGGCATTGATCCCTATGCTCCTTGGAAGTGTGATCCTTGTCTCCACAAATATTTCAAGCTTTGGATCCTTTTAGAATAACATCCTTGTCATCCTTGAAGTTGCTTTCCATATTGAGCATTTGATCTGTCACCTTATGAAACATTTGGGCTTGGTATTCCAAAAACTTTTGCAGGGTTGGATCTTCCCAACTGGTGTTGGCTATGAATTGAGCTGTCATTTGGTTCAGCTGGTTTTGGGTTGCTATGAGTTCCTCCATGTTGTCCTCTTGGTTGGTGTTGTTGTAATCAACCTTGATGTTGGAGTCTCTTGGAGTAGTCATCTGTTTGGGTTGATTTGAGATTAGAATAGGCAAAAATATTTCTAAGTAAGGATTCTAATCATACTCATCACAATTCACACAAGCAATGTGCAAGCATTCACAAACAACTTTTCACTCAAACAACAAAGTTCAAGCACATTTTTAGGCAACAAAATATTTTTGTTACACCACATAAGTTGGTGTGTTTGACTTAACTATATATGGTGGTCCATCTATATGGTTCACTTGTGATGTTTCCATCCTTCTTGGTTGATTCTTCTTGCATGAGATCATGGTTTCCTTGGGAAAACTTTTGCTCTCAAAAATTCAAGTGATGTGAGCTTCTTCTAACTTGTGTTTCCTTAGTCTCCAAATATTGATCAAGATTTCTTGTCCCACTTGTCCTTAGTGAAATCCAAGGTTGAAGTCCTTGGCGAATATGCTGAAGATGTTGAAGTCATTAGAGTTGAAGATGTTGAAGTCATTAGAGTTGAAGAAGTTGAAGTCATTAGAGTTGAAGAAGTCCCTGCACATGGTGAGTCTTTGGCCATGGGGTAGGTTTTATCCATCAAGTTTGAAATAGAAGAGATGTAGAATCAAAACCAAAATGGTTGAGGAGAGAGTTTACAAGATTGTTTGTAAATAAGTTTTTGGAACAAATACAACTCCTATTTTTCTAAGGGTTTTTGTCCAATCCTAGGGTTACAAATCCTACAGGCAACACAATGCTCTGATACCATCTGTAGAGGTCCCAACCTTTAATAAGGTAGAGATCCCTGTGTTTACAATGCTAGTCTCTGGATCAATAGCTAGCATCCACAGTTAAGATGTAATATCAAGAAACAAAGGTCATAATATAACTTTATAACCAGGAATAACATAATTTTATTACATCTTACATAGCTCATTTGGCTATTACTTTACATCGCAGCAGAATGTCTATAAGCATGGGCTCCTTCATCTTCAAAGCTCCACAGGCAAACATGTTGGTTGTAGACTTGTAATCCTAATCAATCAACTTCACTAATACCAATCAAACCTGCAACATAACAGGTTGCAGCCACAAGGGTCAATACATTTGAATTATATTGGCAAGTTTCACTACTATGTTGAATATAAGTGGATCCTATCATTACATGCATATTTGGCTAAATAGGGTTTAAGGCTCATTTGCATAAAGCAATAATTTTATCCTATCTTTTCAAAATAGTTTTGATATTTTGTCAAATCTTTCCGAACTCCTTGGTAAATCCCCAGGTGTTCAAGTCTTTGTCCAAACCTCTTGATCTCCTTGGTAAATCCCCAAGTGCTTCAAGTTTTTATCAAAATATCTTGAGCTCCTTGGTACCCCCAAGTGCTTCAAGCGTTTTGTTGTCACTTAAAAGTTTTTCTTTTAGAAATTGGAATGTCGAGATTTCCCATAGCTTCAAGATTTAGTTGATCAGTATTATCCATAACAGGGGACACGGCTAAGTACTTTGATTTTATTATCTTCTACAGAAGTTGTACACTTTACCCACATGACACAATCTCATCTTGTTGCCACCAGTGGCCGCTGGATAAGTACTCACCAAGATGGAGTATTGGCAGATTGAGAATGTGACGAAGTCTTTCCAGAGGGTCCTCCCATACACCATTGCTAGCTTGTCTTCAGGCACCAATGTAGGGTTCCTAGTTCCCTCATTTCCAGTAAACCTGAAGACAATGCATGGGTCTTCCCAATGTAGTCAACTAAGCAAGAGCCATATTAGCATGTGGCTGTACACGAAAGCCATAGTTGGAGAAACATGTTCAATCTCTAAGTCCCTGGGTGGTTTTATTTTGGTGCACAACACAAAGATATTGCCATCGACATGGTTCCTTTTGTTGTCACATTGTCCAAAACTTGAGTATCCTTGTCCACCCAGGTGGTTCATTGAGTACTTGTTTTATTATATAAAACACAATTCTTTTCTCATCTTTATAAAATCTCAACATATATCTCTTCTCAAAATATGTTGCATGGCTAAGCATTTTACAACTACATTGTTTCACTAAGGAATATATAAGGTATCCTATTAGGATTTAGCATAGCATAAGTATAGAAATTCTTTTCATGCATGTTTCAAAATCCACTAAGTATAATGAAAATAGTAGGACATGGATGATACTGTAACTTGCCTTTTTGGTAGGGAAAGTTGGTTCACTTCTTGATCTTGCTAATATCACACTCTTCTAACTTCACTACAAGTCAATCAAGCAAACACAAATTCAACTAGCATTCCAAACCATAATCAAACAAACAAAACATCACACATATCATAATAGAAACCAAGTCATGCATGCAAGCATGCAAAAGATATTTTTATTTGCAAAGGTGGTTTCTACTAGGCTCTACACATTGTAAGGCTCAAAGTGGTCATTTTCTAAAGTGGCAAAGTCAATTGCAAAAGGGTTTTATCTATAGATCATTTTTAAATCAAATCATTATTTTATGTGGTGGAAAATGTTTTTATCAAAGCAAAAACTTTATGTTGTTCACCAAATAAGTTGTTAATTCTCAAAACTTGGTGTTTAGGGTCAGTAGGTTTGAATCAAATCATTTTCCAAAGTTTTTACTCCAAAATCATTTTCATAGCAAAATCAATATTTTTATTTGACAAGAAATGAGCGAAATCAATTAATCAATCCTAATATTCTCCAAAAACATTTTTAAATCCATGAGTTGGTTCCTAAGGTCAGTAGGTTCACAACAAACCAATTTGCAAAGATTTCAACCTCAAAACCATTTTGGAATAATTTTTATAACCTAAACAAGCATACAAATGTTTCTGCAAAATCAAACATTTTACCTGAAGCATTTTACTAAACAAATTGCATGGTTGGCTAGGGCTTGTTCCACTGATTCCATTGATATAAAGTTTGTAATTTTTGGACGTGTGGATCAAAAGTTACAAGGTTTACAAATTTGCATCTAAATCAGATTCTAATTCTGTTTTAAATCAAAAGCTAGCCACGCGGCGTGTTCTCATTGGGCGGTACTGGTTCGCACGGATTGCGCTCTGTGGTTCGTTGGATCTAAGCAGATCGCACGGCTCTGTTTTCGTACCCCTTCAGCGTTTAAGTGATCTATCGCGTGCGTACGATTAAAATCCAACGACTCACAGCTACTAGATATAAACCGGCGGCGCTAGCGGTGGTGAACGACGGCGGCGCGGTCAGTCGATAACGCTGTGGCGGTTACAGGAAGCAAAGAAGGAAACGAGGATGCTCACTGTGTTCGCAGGGTACTGGGGAAGCTCAAGGTGGTGCTGTCTTGGCGAGGGGCGCACCAGAGAGGCGACGATTGCTCGCCGGAGCTTGCAGCGGCATCGGGTTCGTCTGGTGGTCGTCGAGGGCAGCGCTGCGGTTTGTCCCGAGGGAAAACAAGGGCATGGTTAGATGCGGCCGAGTGAGGCGAGTGCAGGAACATGAATGAGAGGGCGTGGGGCGGTCTGTCTTACCAGGGGAACTTGTCGGAGAAAGAAGCAGACGCGGCGGCGCTCAGGTCGTCGTCGTTGTCGAGGCTTAGGGGCGTGCGCGAGCGAACGGAAAGCACAGGGAGAAGCGCCAGGGGCTGGGGAGTGCGTGAGCTTGGTCACGGAGGAAAGGGGCGGTGTCTACTGGCCGGAATTTGCTGGAAAGGTTCGCCGGAGCAGCGGCGATGCAACTTCGATTCAGGGCAGCCTGGTGGCTCTCGTGTTGCGGTGTTTGAGGGGAAGGAGAGGAAATACGCAGGCGTTTAAAATAGCGTGGTCGCGGGGTGGAGTAATGGCCGCTATCAACGCGAATTGATCGCCGGAGTAAAGGACAGAAAACGGCGAGGCGACGTGGTCAGGGGGAAGACGATGAACAGGAGAGGTGGGACCTTGCTGTCAGCGAGGAAGAAAGAGAGGGAGAGGGTCCACATGCTGACCATGCGGTGTGTGTAGAAAAACGTTTCGCGAGAGAGAGTGGGGTGGGCTTGCTGGGCTTAAGTTGGGCCAGGCTCAGTTGGGTCATGTCTGTTTCTATTTTTTTCTTTCCAATAGCTTTATCTTTTTCTATTTCTATTTTCTGTTTTGAAATTCAAACAACTATTCAAACACTCACAGCAATTCAAAACTCCTCCAAACTTTGCCTTGAGTTTTAGTTCTGTTTAACAGAAATATTCCAAGTCCCAAAATAAAATAATTTTATTCTTTTTAGGACCCATTAATAATTAAATAAAATGGATCTTAGTTATTTAATTCAAATAGAATTTGCTTTAATAAAATCTTTATATTTTTGTAATCTAAAAATAAAACCAAAAACACTTCAGTAGGTTTTATTTGAGATTATAAAATACTTGGAAAACTTATTTAAAATAAACAAATAAGTTTTGATGTTTAATTAAAATAGTAAAACCTTTATTTTTAATAAACTTGGATATTAAATCCTTATTAAAATAAACCTTTACTATTTTTATCAAATAGAAATATTTTATTTCAAAGGCTTGGCCAAGTTTTAATTTGGCTTATAAAATATTCCTTATTTAAATTTCTTCCTTTTCATTTGAAAACCAAATCTTTTTATTTAAAAGATTCAAAATAGTAAATCCGAATATTTTTAGCTTTATTGATTATGTACCTTTTTAAATCACTTTAGGATTTTATTTGATCCAAATAGGTTTTGAAAGTTTCCAATTGGATTCAAAAAGTTTCTTCTCACCTTGAAAATCAACAAAGTTTTATTTTATTCATTTATTTTTCACATTACAAGATTTGGAAAATCTTGGGATGTGACAAGTGGCATGCTGGGTCACCGCAGTTGGTATCATAGCATATGCTTTGACCTCAGGATTAATACCCTTTTAGGAAGATCTGTAGGTTGGATAGTGACTATAGGATCCATCTTATCTAAACCAAATATTCATATGACTTGTGATGAGTATCCACCCGAGGATAATATTGTCACACCTAAGTCAGATGCTTAAGTCCTTCTTTCTTAAGAGTAATTAATTTAACTTTTCTCAGTATTGTGCTAGTTAGTGCCTTCCGAAGGAGACGTAAACCACCAAGATACTGTAGGTGTCGTGGGAATTGCCACGGCAGACGCTGCAATCGGCAGCGAGTAGTAGAACGAGGGGCAAGGGCGGCCAGCCATCTGCGGTGCGAGATGAGGGCAAAGACACAGGGTTTTACCCAGGTTCGGCCCCCCGGAGGGTAAAGACCTACTCCTGCTAGATTGTATTATGGAGGTGTTTACAATGGGCGAGCTCGGCGGCTAGGCGGCGAGTCGCTTGTGTGTATGAGGGAACGTGTCTCTACCACCCCCATAGGGAGGTTTATATAGGCTCACCTTCCCTAGGGTTTACATATCCCAACCGATTCGTTGACTTTAGTAGTCGTTTAAACCAATCCGACCGGGCCTATCTACTCGCCTGGGCCTTCAACTTCCAGTCGCTCGGTACCTTGCTGGGCTTCAATCCACTCGCCGTTCTACAGGCCCACTCGCCAGCCCTGGGCGAAGTCGGAACGCCCGCCGAGCATACCCGTAGGCGATCCCCATCGCAGTCCCCGAGGCCGTCGATTGGGCGTGAGTGGCTGCTGGCAGTCGGAGTATACGGCTTCGGAGTAGGCTTCCAGTCGAATCGTCGGCGGTCTCCTGTATGAAGAAGAAAATCCGGTGAACCAAGTCGCGTTTTAGGCGAGTCGAGTCGGCGGAACGCGTGGTGATTGACCTAGCGAGCGAATGACCGGAGTTGGACCGTCGGGTGGTCAAACTAGCCGTGGGTAATCCAACGGTAACTCTTGGTGTAATCATCGCGGTAACGCCCTCGATTTGGCGGGCAACTCCGCTATATAAGAGGAATGGTAGGCTATCGCAGAGCCAACCGCCCACCATTTCTTCCGAGTGCGCGATCTTCCTTCCTTTGCTCCGTGATCCAATCGACCAAATCCTCCGATCTCCAACCAACCTCTCGCCATGGCCCTTCCACCGAACCTTGGGTAGATCCAAGTGCACAGGCGCACTGGCCTCTTCGAGGAGGCCGGAATCCTGCAAGCTGGCTGTTGGCGTATCCCTGCAGCCGGAGAAACGACCCCACACCCGCGAGAGAGAGAATTCGTCTGTTTCACCAGTCATCTCGAGCGGGGGCTAGGGTTCCCCATGTCTTTGTTCTTCCGGCGCTTACCACCACGGATCCAGCCTTCAGACCGGTCCCCACAAGATTGAGCAGCTCGCCATCTTCGTATGCGTTCATGAGCTACTTGGGCTGCCGGCCCTACGTTCCCTCGTGGCAGGATCTGTTCCATGGACGGATCAGCCGCGAGGAGGCAGGCGGCCCAATGCTAGCCGCGGGCGGCTTGACGTTCCAGCTCAAGTCCAAGGCTTCCTTCTTCGATCTGATGCTACCCGCCAAGGCGGCGAGCGACTGGAAGAAGTCATGGTTCTATGTGGCCGAGGCGACCCCAGAGGACGAGGTGGCGATCCCGCGGTACTCGGCCAATCGTTCCGAGCCACGCCATCTCCAAGTCGGCAAGCTCCCCGGCGACCAGCGGATGGTCGTTGACGAGATGCTCCAGGCCATCCGTGGTCTGAAGAAGAAGGGCCTTCAAACAATAAACTTGTACAATTGCTGGCTCGGGCGACGGCTCGTTCCACTCGCCCAACGCGACCACTACATGTATCAGTACACGGGCCGGGGAGACTCGACGAAGTCCTGCCTCGTCGAGTGGAAGCTGGAGGATTATCTCTCAGCGTTGAAGAAGATCACCCAGGCGGTGTACCTGGATGCACAGGCCGGGGTCGCGCCCTACACCGCGAAGCGTCCGGCTCCAACGGTAATCTCTTTACCTTGTTCGCAGTCGCAGCGTGTGCAGTCGCGGTAATTCTGATTCTGTTTTGTATTCATTGCAGCTATTCCAAGTGGTGGAAGGGTGGCTTCCACCTTCTGATGATGAGAGCCCGGGACCATCCGCCCAGGACGTAGGCGAATCGCCTCCCGCGAGGGGCAATGAGGACGACGAGGTCGAGTCCGAGGAGGAGATCTCCCCGCTGGTCCGAAAAACCCGCGGGCAACGTCAGCGCGAAATCGAAGCGAGCAGAAGCCTCAAACACCATGGGGACGACGACGAGCTCCCAGAAACCACCTCGCGTCGCCAGGCCACTCCTTCGAAGAAGAAGAAGGAAAAGGCGAGGGCCCCGAAGAGGAGACCGGTCAAGGATGGCCTCGCCGCCGCACTCGACGAGCAGCTCCGACGCTCTCAGCTCGGCCGATGACGGCGCACCCCCAGCGACAACCGCGCTAGACACGCCGACCGTGGAAGTACCGCTGGCCTCGATGCCTCCGCCATTCGCGCCGGTCTCTGGGCTAGGGAAGGCTCCGGCTGTGGCGACTTCGCCTCGCAAGGAGGTCCCAAGCGTGGCGGTCTCGCCCCGCAAGGAGGCTCCGGCCGCAGCGGCTCCAATTCGCGAGGAAGCCCCCGCCGAAGGTGTCCCAGAGGCGCCAGCCGCGGCCTCAACGACGAAGAAGCCGTCCGTGTCTTGGGCCCACGACGTCCTGGAACTGGGGCTTAGTCGCCAACTGGGCCCCGAGCTGGAAAAACCGGCCGGTTTCGCAGACAGGCTACGTTTCATTCCAGTCGCCAAGTGAGTGCGTTCGCCCTTCCCTACCTTTCATAAATACTTTGATTGTCTTTTATTGATTTGATTGATATGCAGGACCGGAGTGAAAAAGATGGGCCACCCGACCGTGGCTCAGGTACCCTCCGCCGCTACCGAGGAGGATCCTTCCGAAGAGGAAAGCGACGAGGTCGCCGCCAGCGGAGGGCAGCAAGAAGGCCAAGCGGCGACATCGCCATCGCTCGATGACACGGCGCCGCACCGCCGGACTGATGGAAGCAACCGCGTCTCTGAAGGAGGGCGCTTCCTTGCCTAGACCGGAGGAAGCGACTTCCTTTGGAGCGGTGCCTCGATCGCTACCTTCCCCGCCAGTGACCAAGGCGCACGGCGAGCGGGCTGCGCCGAGCCTTGCTCTGTGGACCGCCGACGCTGAAGTCGACCAACGTCGCGGGCACACGCTGGCGCCGCTATGCGTCGTGGGATAATACAACTCCATGGCATGCTTGGTGCAGCCATCCGTACCTCCGGTCCCGAGGATCAGGTCGGTGCTTAGAAGCGGCTTGATTCTTATAATTTCGCTTTTTACTGCGATTCAGTCCCGAGTGCGACGCTAAATTTTAGCGGGTGCACCGAGGAATTTTCGTGATCGCGGTGGCCCCGAAAGCGCGCGCTAAATTTTAGCGGGTGGGCACTGAGTAATTTTCGTGATCGCCAGTCCCCGAGTGCGCACGCGCTAAATTTTAGCGGGTGGGCACTGAATAATTTTCGTTTTTACTGACTTTGATGATGTGCAGGGTCTACAGCTGGAGTCGGCGGAGCGATTGGCTGCGAAACAGCGTGCCGAGAAGGAGCTGGCCACCATCCAAGAAGCGAACAAGGAGCTTCAGGATGTTGCTGCGAAGGCAAAGGAAGCTCGCCAGGAGCTTGTCCCGGCTGGTGAGTTGGTGGCGGTGCGATCTGCTTTGAGTGCCTTGAGCATGGGTCGCCGACCTCGAGCGAATGCGGAGGCGAGAGAAGAAGCAAGCTCGGCGAGCAGGCGAGCTAAGGCCGCCATTGCGGCATGGAGGAAGACCGCAAGGTGTCGGAAGCCCTCATTGCTGGGCTTCAAGACGACCACACGCCGCTCAGTTTCATCACGGACTCGCCTACCGCTGCTTGGTGAGTGCGTCTTCCCTTCGCTTGTAGTGTTTGTGGTGTCCGTGGTACTCATCATTGTCTCCTTCGCAGGTCGTGTTATTGGTAGCCAAGAAGAAGCGAGCTCTCTTGACGCGAGGGAGTAAGCATGCTCGTCGACTCGGCGACGCTGCCGGCGACGCATCCGCGCCTATCTTCAAGAAATATCGCTTACGAGGTTATTCCAGCGACCTTGTTGAGGTGTGGGAATATTTGGAGAAGGCGCCCGTCGTCGAGTTCATGACGCGGCGGGCGTTCGGCGCAGCTACAAGATCGAGTCTCGGACTCGCCCATTTCCCCGAAGACTTCGACGTTGACGATGTGACGAGCGGGTATCCATCGTCGACTGGCGCGGTGGATCTGTCTGAGGTTCTCAAGTTGCAGGAGCATGCTGCCAAGTATTCGGAGCGTGTCTAGGCGATGGGCGATCTACTTCCTTATCAGGAGACGGTCATCGCGCCGAACGACCCCGAGCCGCTGCATCGTGACTTCAAGGTCGAGCAGCCTTTTCGTGCGGCGATGGCTGGGGAAGTGACGACGTATCCATCGAACCCGTACACCGCGTTCATCCGTAATCATCGTGATGCTGGCGAGTCGTCATCCAAACCTGCAGAGTAGGGTAGTTTGCCTTTGAAGTGTTAGCAGCAGTTCTGCCATGCGGCATATTTTGTAACATAAGACAATGCAGTGTGCAATTGAATGGGACGTCGTATCCATTTTGCTATTCGTTTGTGTGATTTGGATTGATTTTGAACGAGTCCCCGAGCGCGTTCGCCCTTTTGTGGGGTTTAACTCGTATATGGTTTGTGTTGTTATCGTGTTCTGCTGATTTGGTCGACTCACCCGGCTCGGAGAGCCGCAAGGCGACTCTTGAGTGCTCAGATTTTACCGCTTTTCCAGACGCGACGGGTCGGGTAGCCGAGTCCCCGAGCATGGTACTTGGTAGTTCTAGGCGCGACTCGAGGGTGGTTGAGGACTTAGCGTTGTCGTGAGCGTCACTCCTGCCCCGGCCGTGGGGTCGGTGGCGCAGTCCCGGCATGCTCTCTTACTTGGCGTTTTCCCTGACCGATCGCGACGAACTGGTATTCAATCCCCGAGCGTGGTACTTAGCCGTTCGAGTCGCTAAACGGAGGATGCGGAGGACCAAGGTCGCTGTGAGGAGCGAGGGAAGTTGTCTTGGCTCGTAAAGCCAGTCGAGCTAGGCGACTCCAATGGGGCTCCGGGTTGGCGTTTTTCGTGGACGATGCAAGACCTGAAGTGATTCAGTGCTCTTACACCGCACTACTTAGCCGTGCCGATCGCTGTACCAAAGGTTTACTCGCATTTTAGCGCATCGCTGTTATTACGAAAAGCGAGTGGCACAAGTCATGGAGAGTGGGCGCAATTTATGTAATAGCTTTTTATTTCATAGCGATCGGGAGTACATGTGGGGTTCTAGGAGTAGAACTTCCGGAGGAGGTTTACATTCCATGGTCGCTGACGCCGAGCTCGCCGTCCCAGCGGACGTCGATGAGGTAGTAGGCGTCTGCGAGTGCACGCCCGATAGCGAATGGGCCCTCCCATGGGGGAGAGCTTGTGCATGCCCTTCTTGTCTGGATGAGGCGTAACACCGTGTCGCCTTCCGGAAGGTGCGGGTTTTCACCCGTCGGCTATGGTAGCGCGAGTCCTTGTTGATAGATGGCGGCGTGACCGAGCGAGGTCGCGTGCTTCGTCGAGCTGGTCGAGCCCATCTTGGCGGGCCAGCCTGCTTGCGGCTTCAGATAATGGACGACCCGGGCGAAGTCGTGGTTCGAGGTCGGTAGGCATGATCGCCGGCGCCATAGACCATGAAGAAGGGGTGAATCCGTCGATCGTTGTTAACCGAGGTGCGGAATCCCGGATGACGGAGGGCAACTCTTGACCCAGACCAGCGTGCGCCGAGCGGTACTTTGAGTCGCGCTTCAGCCGTGGAGGATGCTTTGGTTGGATCGTTCCGCCCGGGCCGTTGATTCGGTGGGCGATCGACGAGATCGAGCCGGATGTGGTGCTCTTCGCAGAATTCCTCCATTGCTCCTTTGGCAAAGTTTGTGCCGTTGTCCGTGATGATACTATTTGGGAACCCGTGGCGATATATGAGCTCGTAGAGAACTTAGTGGCAGTCTTCCGTCGCATTTCAGATCGGCTTGGCTTCCACCCACTTGGTGAATTTGTCGGCGACTAGCAAGTGGGTGTAGCCGAGGGGCTTTCTTGAAGGGGCCCACCATGTCCATGCCCCACACGGCGAATGGCCAAGTGATGGGGATTGTTTTGAGCGCCGAGCTCGCACGGCGCTTGATTGGCGATTCGGCACCCGTGCATCGCTGGACGGCGATGTCGGCGTCGGCGTGTCTGATGGGCCAAGAAGCCGTGTCGCATAGCCTTGGCGACCAGGAGCGAGCGGCGTGGTGGCCGATCACCGGAGTGAATGTCGTGGAGAATTTTGCCCCCTCGATCGGTTGGACGCAACGTTGAACACGCCAAGGACGCTTGCGCTTGTGTAGCTCGCCGTCGATGATGGTGTAAGACTTGCATCGGCGAACGATCATTCGAGCGTCTGCCTCGCCGGGTGGTGCCGCTTCGGTAGGCGATGTAGGGCTTGGTCCATCGTTCGCTCGGGCGATGAGTGCGACCAAGGATGCCTCTGTTGAGTGGGACTCGATGTCGATCTCCTCGGGAGAGACTGATGGTTTGGAGATTGTGTCGAGGAACACGCCGGCGGGTGGTGCGAGTCGGGCCGACCCGATGCGGGAGAGGGCGTCGGCCTCCTCGTTTTTTCGCCTGTCGATCCACTCGAGAGAGTAGCCGGTGAAGTGGCCGCCCAACTTGTCCACCTCTTGGCGGTACGCTGCCATGGTGGGGGAGACGGCGTCGCAGGTGCCGGCGACTTGCCCCGCGACGAGGTCGGAATCTCCGTAGCATCGAAGGCGATTGACGTTCATCTCCTTGGCGGCTCGCATGCCGTGTAGTAGGGCCTCGTATTCAGCCATGTTGTTGGTGCAGGCGTGAATTCGAGGAGGATGTAGCGGAGCTTGTCGCCTTTGGTGAAGTCAACACTATCCCCGCCCGCACCGTCCGCGTTCTTGGAGCCATCGGCGTGTGCTCCAAGAATGGAGGTACGACAGCTTCTCGCTGCTGGGCCTCCTCCCGGTCGGCGATGAAGTCTGCGGCGCTGCGATTTAATCGCCCTTCTTGGCTCAGATTTAATGTTGTGGACGCCTCGACGGCCACTTGGCGACCCGTCGCCGCCTCGGATGCGGATGATGTCTTGCAAGGGCGCCGAGGAGACGACCGTGATCGGTGCTCCTGGAAGTAGTGCAGGCGCCACTGAGCTCAAGACCGCGATACTAGCTTTTGGTATCAGGGTACCTGGCGCGACTCGGTGAGGACCTCGCTGATGTAATACACGGACGCTGAACCGGCGCCTTTCTTCCTCTGGTCGTTCGACGACCATTACAGCACTGACGACGCGCTCGGATGCCGCGACGTAAACCAGCATAGGTTCTTTGTCGGTGGGAGCGGCGAGTAATGGTGCGGCGAGTAGCACTTTTTTGAGGTCGCGGAGCGCTTGGTCCGCCTCCTTGTCCCAATCGGAAGGTGGGGTTCTGGCGCATCAGGTATAGGGCATTGCTTTTCGCCAGCGGGGATGAAGCGATCGAGAGCCGCTACTCGCCCGGGCTAGCTTCGACGCCGCGCAGCACTCGGGTTTGCCGAGGCGATCGTGTCGATCTTTGTTGGGTTCGCCGATCCCCGCTTGGATACGACGTACCCTAGTAGTTGTCCGCGGTACACCAAGGTGCACTTGCTCGGTTAAGATTTATCTTGTACCTTCGCAGATTGGCGGTTTCGCCAGGTCGCAGTAGGTCGCCTTGGCGGCGGATTTCACGACCACGCCGCCGATGTAGACGTGGATGTTGCGGCCAATTTGGCTCGCGAGGCATTCTTGCATGCACCGCTGGTAGGTTGCCCCGTTCTTGAGGTCAAGGTCATGGCGGTGTAGCGTAAGGCTCGAATGGCGTGATGAACGCCGTTTTCCTCGCCTTCGACAGCCATTTTGATCTGGTTGTACCCGGAGTAGGCGCGAGGAAGAATAGCGACTCGAACCCGCGTTGAATCGATTGTCCGATCGATCCGTGGGAGGACGAATCGCTCCTTTGGGCAGCGCCGTTCAGGTTTGTGTAGTCGATACACATTCTCCAGGTCCCGTTTTTCTTCTCGACCAGGACTGGGTTTGCCAGCCACTTGGAGTACTTGATTGGCTGAATGAAGCCGGCGGCGAGTAAACGCTGCACTTCCTCGGCGATTGCTCGACGGCGTTCTTCATTGAAGGGTCAGAGCGATCGCTGATGTGTCGCACTTTGGGGTCGGCGTTTAATTTGTGCTCGGCCGAGCTCCCTAGGGACACCGGCATGTCGAGGGTTTCCATGCGAAGATGTCCTCGTTCTCACGGAGGAACTCGATGAGCGCGCCTTCCTGCTGGGCTCATGCCTGTCCCGATCACCGCCTTGCTGGAGTCTCCGGGACCAGCTCACGCGGCGAAAAGCGCCGTGGGCCTCAAAGGTTGAGGTGTTTGCGCCTCCGAGTTGGGCTTCTAGTATTGTGGGGTCGTCATTGTTGACCCCGCCACGATTTGGCGAGCTCGTCGGCGTGATTAGTCTTCGCCGCGATGACGGCGCGGGCGAAGTTCGCCCTTTGGCCTCGTGATTCGCCATGTCGGGTCGCCATTGATGGTGATGACGCCGCACGGCCCGGAGCTTCATCGTTGTACGCGAGTGGGCGCCGCCATAAATTTAGCGAACGCACGGGCCCTGTGGACGCATGGTAAGGGCTGTCGAAGGGCACCAGCTCAAGACGATCCGCCGGCGGCGAAGTTTGCCGAGTACCAAAGTGACGGCAGCGTGACTTTGCCGATCGGGTACGCCTTCCGACCGGGAAGATGCCGGAACGTGGTGTGGGTTGTCTCGATCATCGATCGCGGGAGCCGCCGCTGAAGGTGTCGAGGTAGAGGATGTTGATGGAGCTGCCGCCGCCATCGCTGTCTTGGGGAGCCAGAGTCGCCGACCTTGGGCTTGACCACCAAGGCGACTCGCCCCGGTACTGGCGCGCGTGGCGAGTGGTCTTGCGGCTCCGGTGATGGTTGCTCGACCAGTTCAGGAACCGGGGACGCCTGTTTGGGCCACCGTATGGACGGCGACGAGCGGGCGGCGATGACCTTTCGCTTCGTGTTGAAGCTCGTGAAGGTGTGGAGCGAGCCGCTACTTTGCGAATTTTTCCGCCATTTGGCGGTCGTTGTCTGTGTCCTCCTTGCCGCCGTGCCTTCTCGATTTCCGAGGGTGTGGCGGTCGGCGGTGGTGTGTGCGGCTTCCTTCCTGCTATGGAATGCACATGGTTGGTTAAGGAGGGCCGGATCGAACCTTGGCTTGTTCTTGAAATTGCCGCCATCGCGTTGCCCTCTCCGTCGCGGTAGCTCTTGGGCTCGCATGCGTGCCCAGCGTTGGCGAAATCGACTTCGCCCGTCGCCGGCGCTTGCCGTGTGAGGCGGTGCCGATGAAGCGAGGGTCGGTGCGGCCCGTCGTTGCCGCCAGGCGACGCGTTCTCCTCGACTCGCCGCCGTTTCCTGGTTCGGATCTTCCTCGGCGTATCGTTTGGCGATCTCGAGGAGGTCGGGATGTTGTCGAAAAGTGCGGAGTGTCGCTTGAGCTTGGCGACTAGAGGCTCGTAACGGCACGAGGTCTTGAAGCAATGGATCGCGGTGTCCGGGTGGATGCCGACCGCGTTGTACCAAAGCTCTTGCCACCGTTGGACCCAGTTGCGGGTCGACTCACGGGGTCCCTGGACGCATCGTTCCAGGTCCTCAATGGTGGTGGCGCGGGTGTAGGAGCACTCTAAGTGCCTGATGAAGGCGTCGCGCATTTCCTCCCAGGAGTCGATACTGTCCTGGGGGAGGGTGTTGATCCATTGCCTGCACGTTCCCTCCATCATCAGTGGGAGGTAGCGGGCGGCGAGTAGATCGGTGTGACCCGCGATCCCCATTGCCATGAGGTATGTGTTGAGCCGATCGGGGTCGCACGAGGGTCGATTTCTCTATCTCCTTGGCGCTTTGAAGTTTGGCGGTACTTCGCCTCGGATCATTGGTCCAAGCACTTAGGCCCAAGTCGATCGAGCGACCATAGGTTCGCCATCGCGCGATTAGTTAGGTGTACCGCAAGTCGCCGGGCTGGCGGCGCGCCACTTTGGTTGTTGATGATGTGGGTGCGGGCGTCGATGGGTTGTCCGTTAGCGGCGACGGTTGGTCGCCGCCGGGATCGCAGGAGAGTGCGCGCTCGGTCGGTGTTGGAGCTGCAGTGGCTCGTGGCGGGCAATTGAGGGTGTTTGCACCGCTGGCGGCCGCTAGAGGCCACCGCTTCCGAGGAACGCGACTATACCGACCTGCGAGTCGGCGCCCGCTCTTTGCTGCTCCACGCCTTCGCAGCAGGGCCTTGACGCATCGGATCTGCAAGGCGCGCCGCCGGGCCGTGATGCTATCGGCCGCCGCTCGCCACGAGGTTGTCCATCGGGTGGAGAACAGTGGGAGGCCGTTTGCCTCGCCCCGTGAGGAAACGACTATCCGCGGCTTGTCCTCGAGGGTGCGGTTGGGTGGTGGTGGGGCACCATCGCCGATCTGGGGCCGGGCGCTTCTCCGGTGGCGCTGCTCGCAGATCGCGCGCTCGGCTATGCGAGCCGGGTCGCTTTCGTCGTCGAAGTTCAGGGCACGCCCTTGAACGGTGGGGTTCAAACGTGACCTGATCCGCTGCTGGTGGTAGCGTGACAGCTCCTGCGCCGTCACCTGCTCGAGGCGGAATTTTTCGCGCTCGGCCTGCTCCTTGCGTACCGCCTCCGCCAGTTTCAAGCGGAGTTCCTCGACCTCCGTTGCCGTGGCGTTAGGAGGGATTGGGGTGGAGAAAGGGTCCTCCGGCGGATCGGTGCCGGTGGCCATGTAAGCCGCGGCGTGGCGACCGGCTCCTTCGCGGAGGTCGGCGGAGTTCTCCGACCCGGAGTCGAATTCGAAGATTCCGAGGATGGAGGGGTCCTCGAAGTCTCCAGCGTTGGAGACCTGGGCGATGGAGCCCGCGGATGAAGCCGCGGCGATGGATCCGGTGAGCGACGCCGGGGTCGCCGAGTCGGCGTCGTCGGCGAGGGCCGCATCTTCTGCGGCCGTTGAATTCCCGGCCACGTTGCTGTGGGCCGAGTTGTACTCGGAGGCAAGGCGGTGGATTGTGCGAACCTGGCTCTCGGAGAGCCGATCGCGTGGCGGCGACTCGCGGATGCGAGCCGAGTCCTCCGAGACGATGACGTCGGTGAGGCCGACGAAGAGGCTGATCATGCCAGGCGTGACGGTCGCGTCGCCGGACGTAGCTGCCGCCGGCAAGATCTGGAGCATCTCGCCGATCGCTATCATGCGCGGTGGCGACTGCCTCGTTGATGGGCAGATTGGATCTCGCCGCAGAACACCGCCAGACCGCCAGGCCCCACGTGGCGCCACTGCCGTGGGAATTGCCACGCACGCCGCAATCGGCAGAGTAGTAGAACGAGGGGCAAGGGCGGCCAGCCATTCATGCGGTAGATGAGGGCAAAGACAGGGTTTTACCCAGGTTCGCCCCCGGAGGGTAAAGACCTACTGCTAGATTGTATTATGGAGGTGTTTACAATGGGCGAGCTCGGCTAGGCGGCGAGTCGCTTGGGTGTATGAGGGAACGTGTCTCTACCACCCCCATAGGGAGGTTTATATAGGCTCACCTTCCCTAGGGTTTACATATCCCAACCGATTCGGTTACAGCTTTAGTAGTCGTTTAAACCAACCCGACTGGGCCTATCTACTCGCCTGGGCCTTCAACTTCCAGTCGCTCGGTACCTTGCTGGGCTTCAATCCACTCGCCGTTCTGCAGGCCCACTCGCCAGCCCTGGGGCGAGTCGGAAACGTCCCGCTGAGCATACCCCGGTAGGCGTATCCCCATCAGTAGGAAAGCCAATTGGTTACAGTAGGTTAGGATCAAGTTTAAGATATTAATTGGAGTAGTTTAAATGGTATAGCCTAACCATAGAATTTAAGTAAGAGCAGTAAAATATTAGTGTCAGTTGATAATCAAAGACAACATGATGAATATAATTTGGATAAATGTTGATATAATGAGTAGTAATCATGTGGTATTCACTTGAGAATTCTATGTGATGAAGTGAAATCATGCTAATAATCAATGGTAGTACAATGAGAAGTAAAGTTATCATGGTTAGATTAGCTATTAAATCATGATAAAGAGGCAAAACATAATAAGATCATGGTGAGATTAGCTCCGAAACCATGATGTAAGTGTAAGTATGACAAGTACTTATTGAATTATTTTGGAGTATAAGTATGAAAATAACATGGTAGAACTATGATAGAAGTCAAAGGTGTCATAGAATAGTGATAACCTTCAATTTTAGGGGTTCAATAGAAACTTATTAGTCATTTAGAGAGATAATGTGAGGTTAGTTTACTAAGAAAGAAAGGTTAGTTATAGTTAGTCATTCCAAAAGTGAGACCAAAGGTTAGTTGAAACCAAACTGAGACCACTTTGTTGAAGATTATCCTATTGCAATTGAGCAATTTGGGTATGTGTCGAGACAAAGTATAGTTTGATCCTATGTGCTAAGTATCACAATGTAAACCTATATGAGGAGGTATCATATACTACACAACTAAGCCTGAATTCTAGAGATACTATACTCAACTACTATATTCTGGGCATAGTATATTGTGTGTTATATGTACCATAGTTGGATTTATTAGTTTTTCTTGGATGTTTTTGTTTAACTAGATCTGTACATGAAGATTGACTTGATGTGCAAATGCATGTTGCAACATCCAGTTACTACTTGATGTTATAGACCTAGGTAAAGTAAGGGAATTCGTGTAAGGGAGTGACGAATTTCAAAGACCAAAATGAAGACTTACATGAAGAATGAAGCCAAGTGGAAGGATTATCAACTCAATTTGGAGGATGGATCAATCTTAGATCATTATTAGTTAGCAACAAGAAGTGATGAACTTAAAGTTCAATCAAAATAGGCAATTTTCCTAAGAAGTCAATGGAGTAACTAAGCAAGTTCATGGAAGTATCATGAATAAATACAAAGAAGTAGCTTTGAAACCAGAATGGTATTCAAGATCTGACAATTCAGAGAGAATGTCAGAGGTATATTGGAAACCATAGGGTAATACATATACCCTAGGATGGTTCGCAGCTGGTAAATGTCCGCAGCTGGTATTTGATCCACAGTTGGTATGTTTTCCGAAGCCGGTGTTGGTTGACATAGTTAACCAGACATTCTTAGAAGTCGCATAAAGAGCATAAATTTTGGCCTAAGTTAAGTAAGACACAAAGGAGTATAAAAATTGAAAGCGACCGTCTTTCTAGACTCTTCGCGAAAATTGACCTATCGAAGTGAAAATGTCCACATCATAAGTAAGACAAATAATGCTGAAAGATTCACTTCGAAGATCCACAAAAGTGTGGATACACCGTACAATCTTTCCTCAGACCCTAATTAGGCAGATTATAAGCTGGATAGAGACCAATATTCTATTTATAAAATTAAGAAATACTATATAGACATTTTGAAGACCATTAGTAAACCATAAGGGGAGAATAAACATTATAAATGAAAGTTGAAGAAGTACCATAGATAATAATGAAAGAATATTTAAAGCCTGCCAAGGTAAAAGCTTGAAAGAGATAGAATAGATTAATTCTAAATGAACTAATTCTAGAGGAAACAACTCTTAAGTGATCCTTAAGAGGTAAAATAGCACATCCAATTGGACATATGTAGAGGAACACGAAATTCCAATGGGTATGGACTACATGAGTTCAAATCCAATTTTCAGAAGGATTATCAGTATAAACCAATATCATCACAAATCAAAAGTTAGTCTTTTGACCATAGTTATTGTTTAATAGAGTTAAAAAAACCTGGTTTAGTTAGACTTCCTGGACCTTATATAGTATAGCAAGGAAGTTTTATGAATAAGCAAAAGAATTGGATTAGGGTATCTAATCAGAATAAGGAACTAAATAAGAAACCCCAAAATTTAAGGAATTATAATAAGGACATATTCCTAAGGGACTAAAATAGAAGGAACTTTGGAATATTGGATTCAACTAGTTAGATATTGTCAAGTATAATGAGAATTCAAGAAAAGGATTTGGATATGGGATACTACAATCATTCCCATTTGAGGTTACCATGGAGTTGAGAAATGTCATCACCAATACAAGACAATTCCTCAGTCCAAAACGTGAGAGTATACGAACTTCGAGGACGAAGTTTATTTTAAGGGGGAGAGTCTGTAACATCCCAGGATTAGCACCTAGAATTATAGAGGACGCAGGTGTGTGCATTTCATTCATGCATCAGAAAATCCAGGGAATTTTTGCGCAAAACAAAAGAAGCTATAGAGGAATCGAAGTCTCTCTTGTTCTGATGGAAACATCAGGACAGGTGCGATGGATTTCGACATGACCTGTACTATACTTTGGTGTTGGAGGGAAAGGCGATTCAAAATTTGAATATTTAATTAATAAATTTGAATACAAAAAGGATTTGAAATAAAATAGTAAATGGAAATTGAATTGTATTAGGAAATAAGAGATGAATTCTTATTTATAAATAAGATACAATAGTACATATATCCAATTAGATAAGATAATTGCAATTTAAATACAAAATAAAATAGAATTACAACAATAATAATAAGGGAATTCAAAATTGATTATTCAATTGATAAAATTGAATCTAAAAAGAATTTTGAAATGAAATGATTATAATAAAAAATATAAGGGATTCTTTTATACATATATACATATACTATTACATTATTGATTTACAACAGAAGAATAAAAGTAAATTAACATGAAATAAATAAATAGAAAAGGTTAATAAAAAAGGGATTACATAAATGAAATAAATACAAGAATTATTTATTGTAAGAAGATATATATTACATTGTCTTTACAAAAGAATCAACGCTACAGAAACAAAAGCCTAAAATATATTATTACAATGTTCTGGGATTAATCAAGAAGTAAAGGAATACAAGAAATTACTAAATGGAAAACTACAATAAGAAAGTAATCACTACACTAATCTTCAAGAAGATTTCTTCATCTTTCTGATATTTTCTTCTTTATTGGATCTGTGCAAATGGGACAAATAAACAAGAAAATCTAGTAGAAATAAAAATAACAAGGAAAGAATGTTGGGAAAATAAACTCTCAGGTTAGGCAGAGAAGTGATACTGCCAATATCATCACAGAGTGATTAAAAAAAGGGGTCAAATGGTAGAATCTGTTCTTATCACACTAATTGTGCCTCATTCCTACATCATTGGCATAAAGAGGGGCAAGTTTCACTAGAGTGGTAGAAGTAAAAAGGAGGATTATCAAGATATTTGGTATTGTACTCATCCAGAACAGTGCAAGCAGCACACACATACACATGCAAATTGGTGTGCTGTCAACACAAGAGGGATGTGAGAGGGATTATTAAACACAGTCGTTGCAGCAAAGACCCTTTCTACTACACAAAGCTAGTACCACTTTGTCTTCATTCCCAATCTTAGTCCACAGCTATATCTCTTCACCTCAAGAACACACTCAATAAACAGCACCGGCACTCGTTAGAGTTCCAGCAGATCAAACCACAACTCACCAACACAATTCCTCAAGAAACCATCCAAGATGGTCACCTAATGGATGGATTTGAATTGCTGGAAGGCAAGAGTAGCAGCACTAGGAGGTGCAGGCCAAGATCAAGGGCAGCAGCAGCACCAGGAGGTGCAGGACAGTGCCAAAGTAGAAAAGATCAAGCATCCTGATATGAATCTAGATGACCAAGAAGCAATAGTAATAAGCCAAGATCTCCAGCAGGCCATAGATCATTTCCCAACAGCAGGTAAAAATAAAAATCTTTAGCTTTGCCCACTAGATCATACAGCATCTGTCCTTATATCTTGCATACAGATCTAGGGATTCAAAGAAAATAATACACCTCAACCAATTCCATCTACCCTCCCACTAGATATTTATCTAGGAGGATTGGATGGAGAGATTATCTCAGACTTGCATGGAAGTGCCATGCAAGGTTCATCATAGAGATTTGAAGCCCACAGGAATATCTGTTCTTATCTAAAATATGCCTCAGCCTATGCATCATGGGCAAAGCCAAGAAATCAAGCACATATCCATTTTATTCTTCTATCAAGTCAACTCTTAGTATCTGTTCTTATCATATTGTTTTAGAGCATGTGCTGGGAGAGGGACAGAGCTCTCAGACAGGGTAGTAATGCTACTCCAATATCATCCTAGAGCTAAGATAAAGCCAAGTGAAAGAATATGTATTTCAGCCACTAAAATAGCTTCAGCCTTTTTTGCATCATGAGCTAAGTTCCTTTTCTTTTTAACACCAACATCAGCTACATCCCTGTAGATGTTACCAGCAACAAGTCATGCTACCTGGGCTACCATTTTGTAGTCTCCAAGGTTGGAGGCACCACAGTAGCAGCCCAGGACAGCAGAATACACCATAATAATTCTTCTGTATTAGCTAGCTCTCAAGTTATTCAAACAAAACAAGTTTTATGATTTTCCAAGAATATAATCTAGGAATCAAAAATGCATATTAGTTCTCTATCCATATGAGAAGGAACTCAAGTCTTCCTCAAGATATAAAGCAAGCATGACAATTTGATTATATTTAAATAATCGAAACAACATAGATCATTTTCCTAATAGATATTATTAGGAATCAGTATATGTAGTCCTTTATGATTAGTTTCAACCGATAGGTTGTAGCTGGACTCAAATGTGGAAACCTACACCACATATTCTCTATAACAATCCATTAGGCAAATATTTTCCTAGTTAGGAACAACAGCAGCTCCTCTAGCTAGGAGCCACCACCATGCATACTCTCAGGGAAACTATCTCAGTAGTATAAACCACAACACCAAATTGTGTCCCAAATAAAATACCACAATAATAAGCCATCTCAATTTAGCAATATTGCTCAGCAGAATCAACATATCAATAAGAGTCACACAAGGCTAGGCATGATTAAGTCATCCATGTTGAATCACCACACTTAACAACATTCTGTCTGTAAGCAATATCACAGATACATAAACCCTATTACCAGAAATTCCACTATATATCAAATGTAGTTATCTTAGTATTAAGATATGAATACAAATGATTTCAAATTTTTAAAATAAATAAATCAGGATAGCTTGCACAGTATCATGTGTTGTTTCATCTACTAATCAGTATAGAGCAATTCAAAAGAGATCAGCTCCTTAACACATAAAACCTAAGACAGGGCATTGGTGTTACTTAGGATGATCTCATCATCACCGAAAGGAATTAAGTGAGGAAAAGAAAAGAAGATTCCCCACTTACCGTGGTCCTCGCTGGAGTTTGAAGAGGAAGCAGACTAGTGGGGTGGTTGTAGAAGCAACGACCGCGGCATAGCGGCACAGGCAACACCTGAGCCTGCTTCGAGTTGCAACCAGCGACTTGCGCCAAGCTACACCAACCCAAGAACACACCCCATCTTCACCAACCTCAATCCACCACCAGAACAACATCAAACTATCACTAGAGCCCGGCGAAACCAGGTTACCGAAACCCTAGACGCACTGAAGATGGAAGGGGCGAGCTCGAGGGGGCTTTAAGTACAAATCCAATTGGAGATCCAGGTCGGCCTGAGGGAGAAGAAGCCCCGGCGACCATCAGCGGCAACCACAACGGCCTACCTTACCGGAATCGGGCGGGCGACGGCGTCGGCGTCACTAGCAGCCAGAAGGGGAAAGTGAGTGCGTGAGGTGTAAGAGTGAGTGGATGAGGGAGACAGGACGGGGTGGGGTTTGACCCTAAGCCAGATGGGCCAGATTGGGTCCAAATGGGCCCATTTGTAAGCCTGGTCCGGTCCTAAAGGAAAAATAAGAAAATAAAATACTTATCAAATCACTAAATGACCAAACTAACCCTGAACATAATTTATATCCTAGAAAAATATAGAAAAAAATCCCAAAAATACATATGAGATATAAAAAATAACCACAAAAAATAATATCTACCTAATAAAAATATAATTTTAATTGTTTAAAATATATAAAGTAAAATAATTATCAACATCATTAAATTTTAAATGAAATTTTATAAAATAATAAAAACCTAAAAAATAAATAAATAATCATTTTTGTCTATCAAAATAACTCTATTATTTTATAAAAATACTCACTTAGAGTTTTACAAATTAAACATAAAGAAAATATATAAAGACACTTAATTCTTTGACGAATTTTATAAAAATAAAGATAATACATAAAAATAAATAAATTTCATTTTTAAGGTCTTGAATAAATATATTTCACTAAAAAATATTAAATATATCATTAGGAAAGTCTTTAATATTTTAAATAATAAATCCTTACCTAATAGCTATTTTGTGAATTCTTTAAAAACAATTCTTAAGTAAGAAATAGTCACAATTCTTATAAAACCTTGAGTCGTTAGTGTCTTAGTACTAATTCCAAACCCATAACTTAAATTGATAATCAAACTTAAGTATAACTTTTAACTTTAAAACATTCTTTTAAAAATATTATTAAAAATCCTTTTAAATAAACATTGGGTATCACCCATTTATATAGTATGGTGAATAAACATTATATCTTAACCACTATTAACATAACTTTAAATTATAACAAATTAGTAAGACCATCTAAATTATGATTCCATTAAATAAATACATATTACTTTCATAATATCAAAACAAATTTAATCTAATCATTCACTTTAATAGAAAGTGAATAATCCCACACCTTAATTATACCTATCATAAATCTAAAACTTGGGAATAACTAAAACATATTACATATTAAGTTTACTTACCCTTTTAAATTTAAATTTAGTCTCAAACCTTATAAACATCAGGTCTAATAAATCACTTATGTTTTTATAGTTAACTTTGGTTTATTTAACTTAAGACATAAAGCATCTCAAGACCAAAATAATAAATTAAACACCAAAAGACATTCATCATGTTCTATTAACAATGATGATTGTTTAAACCTTAGAAAGGAAATATTTTCTTCAAATTTTATTCTTTTTGCCACTTCAAACAATAATCTCATAATAAATTCTTCAACTCTTAACAACTAAAACCAAGGACTCTTACCTTAATCACCAAATAACAATTAAATATAATCATATTACTTTATACTTTACCTGTGTATTAAGAATTATTCTCACTTAGGTTCCTTATAAAGATCATTACTTATAAAGTAAAATTTGAAGATAAACCAACTCTTAAAAGAATCATTTGAATTCACTTCACTCAAATTATTGGGGATTCAAATTGAGAGTTTTACAAAATGCATATCATTACTTATGCATAACTGCATCTTGCTTCTTTAAACATTAGTCCTTATCGGACCAATGATGTTGATTCCAGATATTGGATCTTATATTGTCCTGAAGACCGTGAGTGCATAATCTTGCAATCATAAAAGGCAAGTTCACACTTCCTCATGTACTTTGATTATTTTCTGTAAAGTATTTTACAAATCCAGTGTTGTCATCACCTGCATTTGAAAAAGGTCAGAAAACACTATTTTCATAATAATGTGATTATAGGTTATTTACCATGAGGTAATAACCTACTATAAGAGTTCTGGTGGTAAAGGAACATATTATCTAGGACTTAACAACCAATGTCGCCAGTGATTATTGCGCCGTATATTACGCGTTGACCATGAGATTTGGAATGGGACGAAGAAGTCAGCTGTATCTTTTCCCTCTCGCATGGAGCTGGATGTGCGGGTCGTGGCTGTTATCACTCGTAGCGTGCATATTATATGGTAATTCGTAGATGATATGCAGCATATGGGTGGGATCCCTCAACGTCCCATGATAGTTCCGGCATTTGAACGGTCTGTATAAACCATTGCCGTAATTCAAAAGGTGGGCATGGTGTACACCAAGGAGACATGCGGGGTCGCGGAGAAGGCAGTGATTGGCTTGGATCTTAGGTTGGGCCTCAAACCAAGGAAGTTTGAAGGGGTACATACTCCTGGCCGTGCAACAAAACCTAAGGTCTCTCATGGGTAAAGTGACGCACCTCTGCAGAGTGTAAGAACTATAACTTGTTACTCCCTATTCCGGGAAGGAGCTGCGAACGCGGCGGGAAAGGAACTCCATGAAAGTTCTGGTAAACCCGTGAAGGCCGACGGACATAGCTTTTCAGAATAAAAGCAACCTTTGAATAAATGTTTACGAAAACTTGCATGGCCTATGACCTATGGTCTGTGGCTGTAGTTATAGTGCATTAAACACTCCTTTTCTAGTGGACTTGCTGAGTACGCTCGTACTCAAGGTATCTTCTTAACCCTTGCTAGGTTCTAAATCCAGTACAGACAACGTCTACATCAAGTTATGCTCCAGGAATCATCATCAAAATCTAAAGCTCTCCAATGAAGTCAAGGAAGTCAACATATATATCCACTCAAGTGAAGACGAAGTTGGGGATTAGATAATAATATAATCTCTAGCCATAGAACCTACTTCTGTAGGGTATTGCAATAGCAGCAATGCCAGACCATAGTTAAAATACTAGTCTTAATAGTATGATAGTTTTTGAGTTGTTTATTTATGATTCTTCTTTGTAAGAAGTTTCTTTCTCTCTCTTCGACCTAGAGTGTTCTCTGGATCTTGTGTAAAGAGTTGAGTTGTAACCTATAGTCATGTCTTGGACCTGCTGTGTTTCTGTTGTACCACTCTGGGGGATGTAATACTAGTGAACGGTGTTTCATTGGTGTTATGTCTATGGCTATAGTGTACTACATCATGCAGTGGTATGCTGGGTCCCCGCAGAAGCAGAGGAGAACTTCAACCACTACACTGCACAAGGCAAGCTTCACAATACAAATTAACTTAGCAAGCTATCCTATCAAGCTAGAACTTTGCAATCTAACACTTGCAACTGTGAAAGCTACATAACCTATGCAATGCATTAGGCATGCTTTGATTAGACAATCTTTATTATCCTAAATCCCAGTTTTCTTGCAAGCTTGATCCTTTTATTTCTTTATCAACGCTTCTTATTTATGTTTACTTAGTGACTAGTAAATTTTGGAAAGAGATTAGAGGTAGCATAAAGAGCATAAAATTTGTCCTAAGTTAGGTAGAACTTGATGTCATCCTGAGGCATGAGATTGGACCTAGATAAGTCACACTTGATTATCACCCCTCATTAGTGTTTACCCCCAACTTTAGTGGCTAGTGCTAAGCATAAAACTTGATCACTTTAGATGGGAAGACTTGGTGAAAATGATTATGAAAACCTTAGAATGATGAGTAATTATAATGAAATGTTTTGACATGTGTTATTGAACACCAGATGATTTGATGATGAAAATGTTGAGGCATGAGACTTACACTACTAGGAAACATGTTGTTAGTGGCGCACCCGAAATGCCCATCCGTGGCGCACTAGCAGTGCGCCACGCAGTGCGCCACGCAGTGCGCCACGCAGTGCGCCACGCAGTGCGCCACGGTTGTTTAGAGATAGGCGTAGTGCACCTGCTAGTGCGCCACGGCTATGTGGGCAGGTGCGCTACGCGTAGGATCTTCTGTGGCGCACTACCCAGTGCGCCACTAAGCTTCTGTAGTGCGCTTTAGGTGTAGTGCGCCACAGAAGGTAGATCATGTGCGCCACAGGTATGTTTTTTTGTTTTTTTTTAATTTCCGAGCCAGATTATATACAATACAGATTATATACAATATTACAACAGTTATACACACACAGATACAAGATATACAATTATATATATAAATACACAATATGAAAAACAAGATTGAAACAAATACATATAGATAAGTCTCATACATGAATACATAGTATAAGTTACATTAATTGTTTCGATCAAGTTACAAAGTAGTAGTTGGTGACATACGAATACATGTGTCGATCGAACAAGTTAGAGCTCGGAAGCTCGCCTAGACATCTAAACTATCTAGACACAAACACGGGATAAACAACCAAAGAAGATAAGCATGATCACCGCCGCGACGAAGGTGTAGGTCTTCATCTGGTTCCTTGTCCTAACTCCCGCTAGATAGCGCGTGTATCTAGCTTCCGCCTCCACCATAGTGTTGTACCCTTTGTAGCTATTGCCGCTGAAATGGTGCACCTGTCTCCGGCAGTCTTCCCAATCATCGTAGACTCCGGGAACCCGTCCCTTGTACACAACGTACCACGTCATCTATAAGTTGACAATATAATTAACAGATGATTGAAAAAAACATATATAATTAAAGTCGCATATGAAGATACACTTATAGAAAGTACTCCTAAATCAAAAAGACCAAACTCAAAAAGCATGCCTCATATATAACTAGGTTGTTCGACACAGGAATATGCTACGATGGAACTATTCGCCAAGTAGGATGCACAACACCTGGACCTGTGCATAGCACAAGGCGAACAATCCCATCGCAGCACATTCACATATAGTGTGCCACGACATTTAATCATCGGCATTAATCTTGAAAAAGACCAAAGTAACTCAAAAAGAATGTCTCATATATAACTAGGTTGTTGGACACAGGAATATGCTACGATGGAATCGTACGCCAAGTAGGATGCACAACACCTGGACTTGTGCATAGCACAAGGCGTATAATCCAATCGTAGAACATTCACATATATAGTGTGCCACGACATTTCAATCATCGTCATTATTCTCAAAAAAGACCAAAGTAGCTCGAAAAGAATGCCTCATATATAACTAGCTAGGTCGTTGGACACAGGAATATGCTTTGACAGAACGGTTAGCCAAGTAGGATGCACAATTCCTGGACTTGTGCATATCACAAGGCTAACTATCCCGTCATAGCACATTCACATATATATTGTGCCACGACATTTCAATCATCGGCATATTCTCGAAAAAGACAAAAATAACTCGAAAAGAATGCCTCCTATACATACATAGGTCGTTGGACACAGGAATATGCTATGATGGAACCGTGAGCCAAGTAGGATGCATAAGACCTGGACTTGTGCATATCACAAGTCTCACAATCCCATCATAGCACATTCACATATATAGTGTGCCACGATATTTCAATCATCGGCATTATTCTCAAAAAAGACAAAAATAACTCGAAAAGCATGCCTCATATATATACATAGGTCGTTGGACACAGTAATATGCTACGATGGAACGGTGAGCCAAGTAGGATGCACAAGACCTGGACTTGTGCATATCACAAGGCTCACAATCCCATCGTAGCACATTCACATATATAGTGTGCCACGACATTTCAATCATCGGCATTATTCTCGAAAAAAGAGTAAGGAAAAAAAGGACCAAAGTGAGCAAAGGACCAAAGAGTAAGAAAAAAAACCAAGCATTGATTGATATATAATATTAATAAGCAAAAGAAGTTAGTGATGATTCATAGTTTGTCCACACACACACAAAGGTCATCTATAGTTTGTAACTACAACTAGGCCAACATCAAGCCTTCTGGCTCGGCTTAGGGAACGGGAGGATGCCTTGTCTCGTCATGAACTTCCTATAGTCACCCTACATCTCTAGGCGATCTTCTATGTCACGGTTATTCGGGATATTTCCTCCGTAGAAGATCCCCCCCGAAGTCATGACATCACGAAAGATGATTGCCCCAAATCGCATCTTGGATGCGATACATCTCTTGTCTAATATCCGAATCATTGATCTTGGCCTTTGCTTCAGCCCACTATTTGAGATGATCCGGCAACAGAATTCTGGTCAAGTAGGAACGCCCTCATGTGATGGAGTGCGTAGTAGGCTTCCTTCTTACTATTTTCCGGCTGCTTCACGCAGGGGAACTCCGTTACGTGGTTGAAGACGTGCCTGCCGAACTTGACCTTCGTACGCACGAAGGTGGTGCCTTCCGTCGAGGCAAAGCTAGTGAGAGCATCATCCAGAACTTCCTTGATCTTGTCGTAGTTTTTCTTCTTTCCTAGACTCCCCGAGTCGAAATACGTGGCGTGGGAATGCTTCGGCGATAAGGAGATGAGCGTGAAGTGTTCATATCTGCGCAAAAAATTCAAATGGAATGTGTTGGAAAAAGAATGATGATGATCTAATAAAGCCAATTGACGGTGGCGAGTGAATAACGACTTACTCGGGAAAGTAAGGCACGAGAATGTATTCCTTTGTCTTGTTCGCCACGAGGATTCTTTTTAGGTACGAGGCCACGATGCGTCGTTCGGCGGGGGAACCCAAGAAGCCGTCACGCATGTAGTAGGGGTCCACTATAGCGATGCCCAGTGTGTTCTCTCTAATGATCTGCATGGCCAGGCTGAGAGAAAAGAGACGGACCATGGTATGGTGCAGCGGGTATAGGTGGAACATATTGAAGATGTCCTCGAACCGCAGGAAGAACAGATCTGCAGGGGCATTGTCGACGAAGCCCAAGCCTGGTGGCACCTTAACCACGAATACCGGGTGCGAGGGATCTTTCTCCGATAGAAGGCGTCTCTCTATCGTTAGCATGCCGTCATGCACACTCTGCAGTTCCGAACTGGCGAGCTTCCGCAAATTCTTAGGTAGCATGGGCTCACCCGCCACATGAATCCTCCACATAATACCCTCGGGTCTTGGTGGCCCGTCCCGAAACCTGATCGGATTCGCAGTTGTAGACGCCACCGGCTGGCTCGAGCTGCTAGATTTTCTTTTCCTGCCCTTTTTTCCTTTTGGAGAGCGGGCACCATATCGAGCACCGGTTGCCCTATGTAGTGTGTCAGGGCTTAGAATAAAGGGCGGTTGGTTGTATCAGCTGGCTCTGTAAAGGCGCAAGCTGGAGGCGTCTCCTGAGAACCAAACAGACGCTTGGTGATAGTGGCTTTCTCTGTGGGGCCACCAGCTAGGTCTTCATTGCCAAATTGAGTGCTGAAGAAGTGATCATTCCAGTCTTCGTCGTCCTCGGCCGGATCCTGCGCCATGTGCATATCATCAACATGATCATCCGACCCACCGCGTGGAGGTGACGGCGAGGGCGGTAAGGGGGCCTTGCCACCACTTGTCGCTGGCGTGATGGCCCCCGCCGTCCCCAGACGGATCATGCTCTTTGGCCATAGCAAGAATAAGCCGAAGCAAGTTCTGAGGACAGACGGCTCTTCTTCATCCGCTCCTGGGGGTTGAATGGGAGGTTCCAGGTCGTCGCAGCCTCTTAGCAACCGACTAATTTTAACCCTGTGGACGCTATCTGACATCGGACTTGAGTGGAACATGCGCTGCAAGGGTTGAATGATGGTACCCTTGGCAACATCCCTCAGCTCGTTGTTCACGTAGCATAAGAGAGTGCAAGGAACATCTGTCCGCGGAAAACATGTACGGCGTCTTCAGGATGCCATAAGAGTAATAGATGGCATGAAAGGCGGTAATTAAAGCAATTTGTTTACCGTGATGGCGTCGAGATCGGCTAATGTCGACGCACCGCATACGGCGACGGGCATGCAAGATACGGAAGGGCTGCTTGATGGCGCGGTGCTGGCCGCCGGTGTATTCTCCCTACCGATGGGTGCTTGGAGCTCCGGTGCCGCCGCGACGATGGCAGGGGGCACCAACATGTACTCAGGCGCCGCGGTGATGGCAGGGGGAGTCACCAACACTTGCGGCGCCGCGGTGCTAGCGGGCGGAGTCACGAACACATAGTTCGCTTGATTCGTCGGCGCCGCGTTGTTCGAGTGGCTGCTGACCATGCTTGGAATCGGGCACGACCCTACTCGACCACCCGCACTCCAGTTTGCTATTGACTCCACCAAGGTAGGCAGGAAGGACGTGAGGGTGATTTCCAGGTTGTCTTTGACGATCTGCGGGATCCGCACCACTTGTGCCTTAAGTTCTTGAACCTCGCGGTTTTCCTCCTCGCTCCTTCCCGACGGCGCCACATGCGTCCTCGGCGGTGGACCAAAATGATCCACCCAATTCTTACCCCCGAGGCCGGCCAGACGGCCAGCCGACGATGGCTTCTTCGTAACCGGCTCTATTTTCTTGGCCCGGTTCATCGCCCTGTTAAAAGGGTTATCCCACCGGGTGGCCGCCGTCGACCCCTGGGATGAGGAACCCTGGGATCCATGACTAGCAACAATTTCCTCCTCCTACAGAAGAAGTAATAGTGAATCATTTAGATCATCGATTAGATTGCAATCGAGTTGATCCGCGGTAATTAGATTATACTTACCACCATTTCCTCGAATTCCTTCACCGCAGGATCCGCGGTGAGTTGTTTGGTTATTGGGTCAACATGGTAACGGGCCCTGATGAAGTTTTGAACCTGCCCGGGTTCGAATTTAGCAAAGGGGTTTTCTATCCCCTTGGATCTATACTCTTCGTCCTCCTTATTCCATTTGGACTCATGTTCTATCCACGATCCGAGATGGTGATGACCTATATTCATCGCTGCAAGACCTTTCCCGATTACTATTGGCGCTCTTTCGGATTCACACCTCTCCTTGAACTCCGGAACTGATCTTCGTGATCTGGGTCAATCTTCTGGATCTCCTCGAGACTTTTGCCTTCTTTATAGATCTTCTTCTTTATCCGGGTTCTCCAGCTGGCTAGGGCGGTGCTCATCTTTGTGAGGGCGGATTTGTTTACTTCGTTCCCATGATAATTTGTGTTATGATACTTAGCGGGGAACTTGTATCTTGCGTGCAGCTTCTCGAAGAGGAGTGTGAGCAAGTGGCCATTATCTTTATGCCGGAGATTATCGGTGTTGATCGAGATGGTTGTCCGGGTGATCGCCTCCACTTGACCACCGTACCCTTTGAAGACAAGGGCGGGCTCCAAAGGAACCCCTGATGGGCTCACTTGATTTCCTCCTGACGTCGGGCGTGTTGGCGCCGGTCCTTCGGCTTCTTCTTCTTCTTAGGAGGATTGCTACCACTCCCTGTGCCCTCGCCGCCATCAGTGGTTTCATCGTCCGCCGTTCCTTTGGCTTCTTCCTCCGCGTCTTCCATCTCATCATCCTCGCTCTCTGAAGGATGGTATTCTTCATCGTCTTCTAGCCGCTGGGACGCCTCCCAGAAGTTCAATTGTTTATTCGGAGGTCTGAGTTCTCCTTCAGCGCTGATGCGCTTAGAACATCCAGCCTCTTCGTTGTCACACAATCTTTTTCCCTTCTTTGTCGCGGTTGAATAATTTAGACCCGGCACTTTAATGTTTCTTCTTTCGAACGGGCTACCTTTTTTGGGTAGGGTTGTCCTTTTTCTTCTTGTGATGTATGTTGCTGCATCGTAGTCGCCGTCATCTTCAATCTTTGGATCGTCGTACTGGTCGAAGTCTTGCTCGTTAGCGACTCCATCCATTCCAATGATGTTTCCTTTTCCTCTCCTCACGACAACACGGCTAGTCTTTGTCGGGTCGGTAATGAAAAAACATTGGTCCACTTTGGTAGCCAGTACCCACAGTTCATTTTTCGCGGCCACGTTTGCACCGGCGGCCTTGGATTTGGCTGCTTCGGGTATAACCATGGTTGTGAAATACCGGTCTTCTCATTCGACGCTCTTTGCCCATCTGACACGGAACATCGGCACCTTTTCTCCACAGTAGTCGAGCTCCCAGATCTCCTCGATTCTTTCGTAGAATCTTTCCTTCATGTTTTCATCGGTGTAGAATTCGGCGTTCGCCTCGCCTACGATAATCACACTTGTTGTCCTTTTCCTCCGTGTAGAATGTGTAGCCGTTGATATCATACGCCTGATAGGTCACCAGGTTTTGCATCGGTCCCTGCGACAAGGTGAATATGATCTTTTCCGTGTCAGAAGAATGCGATTGCGGGGGATTATCAAGGAGCGACTGCCTAAACCAACGCGTGAAATCTGAGTTGTGCTCTTTGATTATTTCTCCATGCGTCCTCTGTATGCCCCGGTCACTGTACTTCTTCTCGATTAACCTTTTGTGCTTCTGTACCCAAGGATCGACCAGTTCTAAATGTTGTAGCGCGACGAGGTTTTCTCGATCAAAGTCTACATGTCAAAAATTGAAGTCTGCATGCAGTATGCGACGACCCTCTCGGTGACCAGATCCGTCGAGCTTGCCAAGGTGCCTGTTGACGGGAATACCGACAGGGTTCTCTATGTCTAGATAATTCGTGCAGAAAGAGATGCACTCTTCGGCCAGAAAGCCCTTGGCTATGCTTCCATCTAGACGGGACCTGTTGCGAACGTATCCTTTGATGTGTCCGTTCATCCTTTCGAACGCCATCATGCTGCGGAGGAACATCGTCCCGAGTTGTACGATGTCCTCCACGACATGGACCAGCAGATGCACCATAATGTCAAAGAATGCGGGTGGGAAGTAGACCTCAAGCTCACATAGTATCACCACGATCTTCTCCTGTAGCCTCCCGAGCTGATTCACGCCAATCGACTTCCTAGAGATGACGTCGAAAAACTTGCATAGGACAAATAACGTTTCATGGACGTGCTCGTCCATTATCCCTCTTAGTGCGACCGGAAGTACCTACGTCATTAGAATGGCACAGTCGTGAGACTTCATGCCACTGAACCTCTGCTTCGCCTCGTCTAGGTATCTTCTTATCTTGCCCGCGTAGCCGTAAGGAAATTTGACTCCTAGAAGGAACTTGAAAAACTGTTTGATCTCATCCTGGCTTAGAGTGAAGCAAGAAGGAGGGCAGTAATATTCGTTCTTCTTGAACTTTTTACCCTTCCAACGACCTTGTGTCGTATCCGACTCATGATCATCGTCATCTTCACGATCATCGAGTAGCGTCCTCCGTGAAGCTCCTTCGGATACCCAAGCATATCAGGTCGTGCCTTGCTTTCGGACCATCTTTCGTCCTATCTGGCATGTTGATTATGGTGGCGACCAGACTCTCGCACACGTTTTTCGTGATATGCATGGTGTCGAGGCTATGAGGCGTGCGGAGAAACTTCGAATATGGAAACTCCCAGAAAACAGACCTTGTTTTCCATACCTTCATCAGCGGCTTGTCTTGTTGCTGCCTCTTTCGCTTCTTTCCAGGCTTAGGACAATGTTTCCAGTTTTTCAGCAACTCTTCCACTTCTTCGCTGCTCCTACGCTTTGGGATTCCTCGGGTCTCTGATTTGCCATCGAACAGGTGTCCATGTTTTCTCCATGGATCATTCTTGCCGAGCCACCTCCGGTGCGCCATGAACACGGTTTTCGATGACCCTGGATCTTTCTCTAGTTGGAGATAGCTTGTGTTATCCATGCACCTAACGCATGCGCAGAATCCTTGGATAACCTGCCCCGAGATATACCCGCAACCTGGATAGTCTTGCACCGTAGTGTAACATCCAAAAAATACCAAACTTGGATCATCAACCACTAATCATCAAGATTAGGGTTAACAAAAACTTTTCTAAATAAATTCATGAATGCATGTATATGTGTATGCATGGATTTTTAATTTCTTTAAAAACCACCTTGTTTGTGTGATCCATTGCTTGTAAAATGTTTCTTAGGTGAAATAAACATCATCTAAAACATTTCCCACACTTTTCCTAAAGACAAGTAAATCAAAACAAATATATTAAGTGAATGGTCATTTTGACCAATTTAACTCCCATGCCTACTTTGGCTGTCTCAAACTTTCAGAACATAACAGAAACTTTTCTGGATCTTTGCACCCCTTGAATGTACTCATAACAAGGTATCAAGGCCCACTTTGTGATCATCCAGAAACTTTAAAATGCATAGTTTAAATGACAATTCAAAATTGAATCTTCTTCATATGGGAAGATCCCACTTTTCCAAAACCCACTCAAACAAGCTCAACATTCAAAACCCAAGCATCTGCAGACTCACCAGCACAAATCTAGCAAACCCACCAAAAATCATTTCAAGATTCAAAACGTGATTTCATGCAGCCATTTCATCAAACAGGTTGCAGACACAAATCAAAGAAAACATTAAACACTATAGTGTGCAGTATTTTGAGCCTAACTTGTTCCCTAGTTAGCTCACACACAACTTAGTAGATCATCTAGGAAGATTAGCCAGCCACTAGCACCACTGTGAGCTTGCCATTGCCATTAATGGTGAACAGCCGAGCACCTCAATGCCACCCCATTGTGGACAGCAGGCTAGAGGAAGAACTAGCCGTGCCAACCTTGTCTGGGAGGCAGCCCACCGTCCACCGCCACTCTCTGTCCCAGCCTCAAGCGTTGCCAAGCCCTGGACCACGCACACAAGCCACGCCCAGACCATACCGAGCGTTCGCCAGAGCGCCACCCTCGACCAGCGTCCACAGACCGCGTGCCGCCCTCACCGCGCGCACACATGATCACCACCGACCCAGGAGACCGCCAGACATCCCCGTTTGCCGCCCCGTGCCATACAGCCACCGCCCGCCGTCGAAGATGCCGCCTCTGCCGTGCAGAAAACCGCCCGTTCCAGACCAAACCACACCGCCCCATGCCTCGCGACCATGTCGTTGAGCATCGCCAGGAGACACAACACAGTACCCTACCCTTGCCAATGCCATTAGCCGCCTGTAACGTCGCCCCTGACGAGCTCACCGTGCGCCCCAACGGTCCCCTCGCTCGACTATAAATAGAGGCCACCCCCGCACGATTTCTTCACACCATCTCACTCCCATCGTCAGCATTGCCTATGACCCCGAAGATGGAGCTTCGCCTACGCTACCATTATTATTACGTATTCCGCTGCTTGATGTTGTATTAAGAACTGGATCATGAGACCCCTATTTGTGTAAGAACTTATGTATCGTTTGTATTGGATGAAGTACTATGGTATCCAATTCTGTTATGTCTCGCAAAAATGGTAATCCTGGGATTGCGATGTATGGCATAACAGGCATCTAGGATTGAAAAATCCGGGTGTTGACAAGGTGATATCAGAGCCATCCTGACCATAGGAGACCCTAGTTAGATTGGACGTTGACCCAAAAACTTAGTTTCAAAATCAAAGAATAAAAAAATATTTACGAAAACTTATTCTCATTCTTACCTCTTTAATTCTTTCATAAAAATTCATGTTCCTCAAAAACTCTTGCAAAATACATAAAATTTTGACACACTTGATCACTCTGCTAATCTACTCATCCTCTATTTTTATAGATGGACGTGAAGTACATCAAGTTTTACCAACTCAGGAATGGAGGAGACCTTATCTTTGAGAGGGATCTGGATCAGCTTTCGGAACTTCTGGAGCGTCCGCACCCCGAGTTCTTCGGAGCTCAGCTCAATGATCAAGGAGGAGAAGATCTGAAGTGGCTAATTGTTGCAAGTCTCCGAGGAAAGATTGAACCTCCCACTGCAGAGGGAATTCAGTTTACCTTGAGGGAAAACAACTGGCTCGATGGACTTGCCAGAGCAATGCAGGAAGCTCTTTCCCGTCTATGTGGGCAGAGCATCAATCAGATCAAGAGTACTCGCTTTGAGTTTTGCCCAAGGCGTGATGCAAATGGCCAACCACTGGAAGCCCCATACCACCCCGAGATGAAGACTAAATTGGACCACCTTAGCTTCATGATGTATGATTGTCAGCAAGAGTTGGACAACTTCCGTGACTATTGCAACCACAAGTCTGCCATCATCAAGACGAAGGACCAGACCATCGTCGTGCTAGCAAAGGATCGCAAGTCTCGCCACCGTCAGCTCGACAAGAAGGAGCGCATTATTGCCTGTCTTCGCCATCGCATCTCATATCTGGAAGAGACCATCCATGAGAGAGACATGCAGTTAGAGGAAAGGGAGAATGCCGGAGAGGATCTTCGTGGAGACCCTTACTCCTATCTCAGCGATGACGATGATTTTCTGGAGGATCAGGCCATGGACTTCTTCACCGATGAGGATGATTTCGCCTTCATCGATGATGCTGAAGATGATGAAGCCACAGACTCCGAGGAGTAGTAGCACTAAGCACTAGCGTAGTGAGTAGTAGTCGGTCCCACTGTATCGTAGATTCCAGAATGGTTCTTAAAACCATATGTTTTTCTTTGTTGTGGTGTGTGTTGTACTGTGTGCTATGAGTGAATGAATGAAAAAGCAAGTTGCTAGAAAAACCTGAGTCAAACTGTAAAAAAAAACTTTTCAAAGACCCAAAACCTTAGAAATTTCCCTCTTTTCTCATGATCTATATCAATCTTCAGATGCCACGTGGAGGAAGTGGTTCAGCCCCGGATCCGATGTTGCAGATCCTGCAAATGTTGACTTCTGACCGCGAAGCTGAAAGAGCGGAACGTCAAGCCAACCTAGCCACTCTGCAACAGATAGCCCAGCTAGCCCACAACAACCAAGGCCACGGAAATCAGGACAACCATGGATCTAAGCTCAAGAATTTCCAGAATACCAACCCACCCGTTTTTACCAAGTCAGAAGAACCCCTAGACGCTGATGATTGGCTGCAAACCATGGAAAACAACTTAGAAGTAGCAGGAGTGGAAGCCAACGAGAAAGTCCTGTTCGCCACCCATTATCTAGCCGGAGATGCCAGGGCCTGGTGGAACAGTGTGCGTGCAATGACCGGAGGCCAGATGATGACCTGGGAGGAATTCAAGGTCAAGTTTAGCAGAATCCATGTGCCGCCAGGTTTGATCAAGAGAATGAGAGACGAGTTCAGAGAATTGAAGCAAGGGAGGATGACTGTAGTGGAATATCGTGACAAATTTTTGTCATTAGCTAGGTATGCCCCGGACGAGATAGACACTGAAGCCAAGAAGAAAGAAAGATTCCTGAATGGTCTGCATGACGAGATGCAGACAGTGTTAGTCAATATCCCCTTTGTTGATATTGAAGCCCTTGTCGACTCTGCTATCCAGATGGAAGGAAAGATCAACCAGTCCAATGAGAACCGCAAGCGTCGCATGATGCAACAACCAGGAACCCATCAGACCCCAAAGTATCGCCCCAACCCATCTCCAGGATTTGCCCCAAGAACCAACAGACCCCCTATGACTCGTCCGACCTATCCCAACCATGGAAACCCTAGACCCGGAGGAAATCACAACAACCCCAGCAACTCTAGCAATTTCACCCGTGACCCACCCAAGTTCAACACCAACAATGTTACCGCCAACCCCAACACTGCCCCGAGGACTGGAAGCAATGTTGTGCCTGTTGCAGCTAAGGACAAGTCACGAGTGACCTGTTATGACTGTGGAAATAAAGGCCACTATTCCAACGAGTGCCCCAACAAGAAGAATGCCACAGCCCCCAACGCCAATGTCCCAGCTCAGCAACAACGTCGTGTCTAGCCAGGGAGAAGATTTGCCCCAGGAAATTCACTCAACCGCAATGAACGTCTTTTTCTCATGCATGCTGAAGAAGCTCAGGAAGCGTCAGCCGTCGTGCTGGGTATGTTTTCTGTTAATTCAGTACTTGCAAGAGTGTTGTTTGATTTTGGTGCATCGCATTCATTTGTCACCGAAGAATTTGCCTGCACTAGTAAAATTCAACCAACCAAACTGAAGCATGTGATGATTGTACAAATTCCCGGATCAACCACCAAGGCTAGGCAATTTTGCAAGGCCGTCCCTATCCGAATCCATGGCATAGATTTTTATGCTAATCTAATAGTACTCGGAACTAAAGGTTTGGAAGTAGTACTAGGAATGTATTGGATGTCCAAACATAAAGGATTGATTGACTGTGCCAAGAAAGCCATCACCATGACCAGATCGCTGGAATATCACGAGCATATATCCAAACCTTACCTCGCCAATTCAAGTGTAACAAGAGTCTAGCCCAACCTACCATTGACCAAGTTCGGATAGTCGAATACCCGATGTATTTCAGATGTTTTGCGGTATGCCCCGGATCGGGATATCGAGTTTATCATCGAACTAATCCCGGAACAGGACCCATAGCCCGAGACCCTATAGTATGAACCCGTAGCAGGAAGAATCAAGAAGCAATCGGATTCCATGTTAGAAATCGGATTGATTCAACCGAAAAGGCCCCCCATGGAGATCACCTGTCTTGTTTGTGGACAAGAAAGATGGAGGTAACCGTTTGTGTACGGATTATCGGAAGTTGAATGATGTCACCATCAAGAACAAGTAACCCTTGCCTAAGATAGAAGATTTTTTTGATCAGTTGAACGGTGCTCAGGTGTTTTCTAAGATTGATCTTAGAACTGGCTATCATCAACTCAAGATTCGTGCAGAGGATATCCCAAAGACTGCCTTTACCACCAGATATTGATTGTATGAGTATACAGTCATGTCTTTTGGATTAACCAATGCCCCCGCTTATTTCATGAACATCATGAATAAGATTTTTATGGACATCGATGACATTCTGATTTATTACAAATCAGAAGAAGAACATGAGCTACACCTAAGGACCATTCTTGGAACCCTTAGAGAGCATCAGCTGTATGCAAAATTTAGCAAATGTGAATTTTGGTTACAGGAAGTAGGATTCCTCGGTCACATTGTATCAGCCGGAGGAATTGCCGTTGACCCTGCCAAAGTGAAAGATGTAGAAGATTGGCAAGCCCCAACCACTCAAACCCAAGTTTGTGCTTTTCTCGGATTGGCGGGATATTACCGCAAATTCGTAGAAGGATTCTCGAGTATCGCCCGAACCATGACCCAATTGCTGAAGAAGGATAAGAAGTTTGAATGGACAGACAAGTGTGAAGCGAGTTTTCAAGAACTCAAGAGGAGATTGATTTCAGCCCCAATCTTGATCATGCCGGATATCACGAAGCCCTTCGATGTGTATTGTGACGCATCCAAGATTGGTCTCGGATGTGTGCTAATGCAAGAAGGCAAAGTTATATCTTATCTATCGCGACAATTGAAGCAACATGAACAAAATTACCCAACCCATGACCTCGAACTCGCAGCCGTAGTTCTAGCCCTGAAGACATGGAGACATTACCTGATGGGAAACCGTTGTGAGATTTATTCGGATCACAAGAGCCTAAAGTATATATTCACTCAGAAGGAGCTGAATATGAGGCAGAGAAGATGGATTGAGCTAATCAAGGATTACGACCTGGACATTCACTATCACCCTGGTAAAGCTAATCTGGTAGCCGATGCCCTTAGCAGATTGCCGTGCCGCTTGAACTCCATGATTTTGAAGGAGCAACCAAGTTTGCACAAAGAGATGGAAGATTTTCGAATGGAATTAGTAAGTGAAGGATTTTTTGCCTAGCATAGAACTTCATCCCACTTTGATCAGTCAGATTAAAGAGGCGCAGGAAGGAAATGCTAGTATCGACGGAATCAAACGTCGTATCGGTACAGGCAAAGTACCCGGATTCACCGAGGACGAAGAAGGAGTTTTGTGGTAAAAAGGACGCCTTTGTGTACCATCAGATTCTGAGTTAAAAGAAGTTATCTTGAAAGAGGCTCATGATACTCTTTATTATATCCATCCCGGAGGAACTAAGATGTATCAAGATTTTAAAGAGCAATTTTGGTGGCATAAGATGAAGAGAGAAATCGGAAGCTATATCGCCAAGTGTGATATATGTCAGCGAGTCAAGGCCGGACACCAAAGACCCGCTGGATTGCTGCAACCTTTGCAAATTCCGGAATGGAAATGGGATTCTGTAGGAATGGACTTTATCACTGGACTACCTACTTCTAGTAGGGGAAATGACTCTATTTGGGTCATAGTGGACAGATTTTCCAAAGTCGCCCATTTCTTGCCCGTCAAAGCCACCTATCAGAGTTCGAAGCTAGCAGAGTTCTACATCGCTAGAATCGTTAGTTTGCACGGAGTCCCCAAGAACATAGTATCGGATCGAGGAACTCAGTTTACCTCGAGATTCTGGAAGAAAGTCCAAGAAGGTTTAGGAACCCGCCTAGATTTCAGTACCGCGTATCACCCTCAGACCGATGGACAAACGGAGCGAGTAAACCAAATACTCGAAGATATGCTTAGACATTGTGTGCTAGAATATGGATCCAAGTGGGAAGACTGTCTGCGTTTGCAGAATTTTCATACAACAATAGTTACCAAGCCAGTTTGCAAATGGCCCCATTTGAATTTATGTACGGAAGAAAGTGCCGCACCCCTTTGAACTGGTCGGAAGTAGGAGAGAGTCGGATCTTCGGACCCGACATCCTACGAGAAGCGGAAGGGAAGGTTCACAAGATTCGTGAGCACCTCAATACATCCCAATCCCGACAAAAGAGTTACGCCGACAAGAGACGTCGAGACCTCGCCTTCAACATCGGAGATTTTGATTATTTGAAAGTGTCGCCATTGAAGGGAATGCAGCGTTTCCAACTTAAAGGAAAGTTAGCCCCCAGATATATCGGACCTTTCAAAATTTTGAACCGTCGAGGAGAAGTATCGTATCAACTGGAACTACCTGAAGATATGCCAGCTGTGCACAATGTGTTCCATATCTCATTACTTCGCAAGTGTCTCGAAGTCCCCGAGAAGACCGAGGTGTTCAAAAATATCGATCACCGGACCATAGAGATCAACGATGACCTAACCTATCCCGAAGTACCCATCCGCATTTTGGAAGAAGCCTTTCGAACTACCAGAACCCTAAGCATCAAGTTTCTCAAGATTCAGTGGAGCAACCAAACAGAAGAGGAAGCTACCTGGGAACGCGAAGATCACATCAAGACGGAGTTTCCAGATCTCTTCAAATCCTAGGTAATCTTTTCGTCCTTTTTAAAATCTCGGGACGAGATTTTGTTTAAGGGGGGAAGGTTTGTAACATCCCAAAAATACCAAACTTAGATCATCAACCACTAATCATCAAGATTAGGGTTAACAAAAACTTTTCTAAATAAATTGATGAATGCATGTATATGTGTATGCATGGATTTTTAATTTCTTTAAAAACCACCTTGTTTGTGTGATCCAATGCTTGTAAAATGTTTCTTAGGTGAAATAAACATCATCTAAAATATTTCCCACACTTTTCCAAAAGACAAGTAAATCAAAACAAATATATTAAGTGAATGGTCATTTTGACCAATTTAATTCCCATGCCTACTTTGGCTGTCTCAAACTTTCAGAACCTAACAGAAACTTTTCTGGATCTTTGCACCCCTTGAATGTACTCATAACAAGGTATCAAGGCCCACTTTGTGATCATCTAGAAACTTTCAAATGCATAGTTTAAATGACAATTCAGAATTGAATCTTCTTCATATGGGAAGATCCCACTTTTCCAAAACCCACTCAAACAAGCTCAACTTTCAAAACCCAAGCATCTGCAGACTCACCAGCACCAATCCAGTAAACCCACCAAAAATCATTTCAAGATTCAAAACTTGATTTCATGCGGCCATTTCATCAAAGAGGTTGCAGACACAAATCAAACAAAACATCAAACACTATAGTGTGCAGTGTTTTGAGCCTAACTTGTTCCCTAGTTAGCTCACACACAACTCAGTAGATCATCTAGGAAGATTAGCCAGGCACTAGCACCACTGTGAGCTTGCCATTGCCATTAATGGTGAACAGCTGAGCACCTCAATGCCACCCCATTGTGGACAGCAGGCTAGAGGAAGAACTAGCCGTGCCAACCTTGTCTGGGAGGCAGCCCACCGTCCACCGCCACTCCCTGTCCCAGCCTCAAGCGTTGCCAAGCCCTGGACCATGCGCACAAGCCACGCCCAGACCATGCCGAGCGTGCGCCAGAGCGCCACCCTCGACCAGCGTCCACAGACCACGCGCCGCCCTCACCGCGCGCACACATGATCACCACCGACCCAGGAGACCGTCAGACATCCCCGTTTGCCGCCCCGTGCCATACAGCCACCGCCCGCCGTCGAAGACGCCGCCTCTGCCGCGCAGAGCACAGCCCGTTCCAGACCAAACCACCACTACTAGAAAAACGACTATTCGTGGCGCACCTGAAAAGTCCTTCCGTGGCGCACTAGCAGTGCGCCACGGGCCTCGCGCTACGGCTATCTCGTAGCCGTCGCGCACTGCATAGTGCGCCACGGTTATATTGAGATAGGCGTGGCGCCCTAACAGGTGCGCCACGGGTAGGGGTACAGGTGCGCCACGGATGTTTTTTTCAAAAATCAAAAAATGCAAAAAACACCCTCGTTTTGAATTGCAAAAGCAATCGGGTCCGTGCATTGCCGCTTGATCGTGTCACCACCGAGCATGGCTGCAGGTGGAGGTGCGGGAGGGGTCGTGGCCGCTCTAGTCCTCCCCGGCGTCGAGGTGGTGGTTGGAGAAAGGAAGGTAGGAAGAGAGGGAGGAAGGAAGGAAGAGATGGAGGAAGAGAGGGAGTAAGGAAGAGATGGAGGAAGAGAGGGAGGTATGAAGAGATGGAGGAAGAGAGGGAGGAAGGGAGGTCGCTGAGGAGAAGGATGCCGCCGTCGCCCGTTGTCACTGCGAGGAGGAGGAGAAGGAAGCCATCATTGCACCGTCGTCGCTCGTTGTCACTGCGAGGAGGAGGAGAAGGAGGCCGATGTCGCGCCGTCACTACAAGGAGAGGAGAAGGGGCAGGAGGAGAAGGAAAAGGAGAAGGAGAAGGAAGAAGGGAGAAGGAAGAAGGAGAAGGGAAAGGGAGAGGAAGAGGGAAAAGGGGAAGGGAAAAGGGGAAAGGAAAAGGGAGGAGGGCGGGGTCGGGATTCATATTTGAATCCCGCCCAAGCTTATCCGTGGCGCACTAGGTGGTGGTGCGCTACGGGTAAGTCGCCCTCTATTTTTTTCTGCAGGAAAAAACGGTATTTTGACCGTAACTTTTATTACTCTTTTCGAATTTTGAAAATCTAAAAAATCGCTAAATGACCGGAGGTAGTTGCGAGCGGATGCGAAATCTCGTTCTCGTCATTTTGGTATATTATACGATTTTTTTCGATATCGTATGCAAAAGTTACGGCCTTTTTACCGTGGCATGACTTTTTTTTGCAAATAAAGTCAAAACTCATGTTTGTTAATTTTACTAGAAGCTATACCACATTACCTACCTAAATATGAAAGGATTTAATTTTTTTGAAGTGTTTATCATTTTCTTTTATTTTTTGCAAAGCCTAAAAAGGCGATCCACAGGGGGGGAGTTGGTGCAGGATAGTTAGGCGTAGGGCACTAGGGCAAGGTGCCCTACTACTAAGTTTATACATCTGTGGCGCACATGCCATAGTGCCACCAGATGTGTCCGCCGTTCACAGAGGGGCATGCGCTTAGGCGTAGCGCACCCCCTCCATGTGCGCCATGGTTGACATTAACAACCGTAGCACACCTACCCCATGTGCGCTACGGATGTTTGGCGTGCGGCCAACGGGGCCCTGGCCCACACATATCTATGGCGCACTATGGTCATGTGCGCCACGGTTGTTCTAGTTACTAGTAGGGCACTGCCCATAGGTGAGCCACTCCTGTTTTAGCCGTGGGGCACTTCAACCATGTGAGCCACGGATGTGCTGATTACCTATAGCCATTTTCCTAGTAGTGCACACCGCCCCATGCCTCGCGAACATGTCGTTGAGCATCGCCAGGAGACACAACACCGTCCCCTACCCTTGCCCATGCCATTAGCCGCCTGTAACGTCGCCCCCGACGAGCTCACCGTGCGCCCCTACGGTCCCCTCGCTCGAATATAAATAGAGGCCACCCCCGCACGATTTCTTCACACCATCTCACTCCTCTCTCCCCACTGACCGTGCCACACCATCCTCAGAGCAAGGCGAGCACCACCTCGCCGGAATTTCACTGGAGCCTGCCGCTGCCGGAGAAGAAAGGAGCCAGCGATTGGAGCCGCCCCAGGAGCTGCCGCGACCACCCCTGAGTTCGCCGTCGTCGACTTTGTCGTTTGCCCGCCTCGCCGACCCTCGCCAGTACCCCGATGAGCCCCCAGCACCCCTCACTGGCCTCTCTAGGTTTCGTTCTCGCCGGAGTTGTCTCGCGTCGATGATGACCCTCAGCCGTTGGATTAGAACTAGATCGAACGATCCACATTGCCCCATACCGCTTTGCCCAGCCCTATGTCACTGACGAGTGGGGACACCCACTTAAGCAGCTCGCGGGAGCACTACGCTTAGCAGGCCGGCCCGTTAGAATTTCCCGCACAGCCCAACAATTCAAATTAAAACTTTTCTATTTTATTTCAAACACGCTTCAGCACCCAACTTCAAAAATCAACCCAGATAGATTCAGTGCACCAAATTGGATGAAACCAATTTTGTTGGAAAGGTCTGTGAATGCTTAATCCAAGCCCGTTGGATTCAAGTCATTTGGATCTGTAGATCACCCATAGCAAAAATAACAAGGCAGAAGCTTTTTCGCATTCAAACATTTTTTCAAATTTAAACCATAAAAGCTTTTGAGTTGATTCCAACTCTCAAAAATCACATTTAACCATACCTTTCAGAATATATAAAAATATATATAGGTTTACTTGCAGAAATAATGTTCAAGTAATAAAAGAATGCTTCATAGGCATTTCTAGCCACTTTATTTAATTAAAATAAAAGGGTAAAACCTTATTAAATTGTGACACCACTTTAAATCACATTCCCATGGACTACAATATGTGGTGATGACATGTGTCAACATGATCCCATACTTGGTTTGGAGAATATTAAATCTTAAGTAGTTTTTCAATTAGTAGAAATTACTTTTCTAAAAATAAAAAGATTTAAACCAAGCCTTAACCTTGTAATGTTAGAGATGATGCTAGATCATCTATAGGACCCTTGTGTGTGATGATTGCAAGTATTTAAGTATTGTTTGGTGATTGTGTACCTCGTATTTATTCATAGACGCTAGTACCGATCAAGGATACGAGGAGGAAGGAGGATACTACGAAGAGGAAGCCGAGGAGAACTTCAACCACTGCTCTGCACAAGGCAAGCTTATATTGACATTGATGCAAGCTAAAACTTGCAAGACACTCTACTTTAGCAAGCCTTACTAATCAAGTTGACATATGCAAGATAACCCTTGCATGATACCCTACTGATGCCACAAACCCATACTTGTGACCCTACTTGCTTGTTAAAAACCAATCCTAGTTTTATGTGCAAGCATCTTACTTTATTTCTTTATCAAAGCTTACTTAGAGTCTACCTAAGAGTTTGGTAGATACTAGATAGTTGTGCTGAAGGTTGCTTAAAGAGCATAAAATTTGGCCTAAGCTAGAAACCTTGATATCAGCCTAAGATATAAGGTTGGACTTAGTGATACTCCACTAGTTACCACCCCTCATTAGTACTACCCCCCACTAGTGCTAAGCATAAAACTTGATCGACTTTAGATGGGAATACTTGGTGGAAAAATGGTTATGAAAACCTTGGAATAATGGATCATTCTATTGAAATGTTTTGGACATGTGTTTCCAAACACTTGATGATTCTGGTGATAAAAATGTTGAGGCATGAGCCTTAGCCCTTTATAAAACTGATGGTTGTCTGGATGCGATACCATTCCAATTTTAGCGTACAACCACAATACCTGAATATTGGGTAGGGCTTGACTGGAAACTTATATACCCTAGTATTAGTTCCTCCGGCCAAGGTCGAGTGAGGCTACCTTGTGAAGATTGTCCACTGCAGCAAGACCAAGATGACAGTGGTCATGGTTGGGAGGCCAAACTCACAGGAGAGGTGCTTATACTAGGGCGTGTAATTGAAAGGTTAGGATTGATTATCCGCATACTGAGTATGGTGAATTCAGGATTTGTTCCTGACGGATGTATCGAATGTTGTGGTGAAAGTGTACAATATCTGCAGAGTGTCAAACTATTCGAATAGCCGCGTCCGCGGTTATGGACAGTTGGAGTGGCCATACTGTAAAATCCCTAAAATCATGATTTAAAAGTTTGCATATCATTCATGCATGCATATAGAATTGAGGTCAATTTCAAAACTCATTTCAGAAAAACAAAGCACATAGTGCTATCATTTCATGTGAGCAAACTTAAATCAAATGGCCATCCCCATTTGAAAGTTGAATGTTTATGAACCTAGATTGTTTGCCTTCTTTGTTGAAAGGTTTGAGTGTAGAATTTAAACCAAGGTTTACAAATTGGAAATGGTTCTAAAAACCATTTTTCAAACATTGCAAATCAGGTACCAAGTCCCTGATATTTTGTTTCTCCAAGAGTGACCAAGCCTTGCAAAACAACCACATGATTTCATGCCTAGTATTTGAGACTATTGCACCCTGCAAAAACCCCAAATTGATTTGAATTCAAATGAGACTTGATTTCATTTGAAAACCTTTCCTGAAAATCAAAAACAGAAAAAGAAAAGGACAAAAGAAAAGAAAAGGGCCAGGCGCCACTATTCTAGCCCAGCAACAGAACTGGCCCAACTAGCCCACCCGGCCTTCCTCTCTCTCTCGCATGCGCAAGCGCACTCAAGCAGTCGCTGACAACCAGACCCCACCTCCTCTCTGCGCGTTTCGCTGACGAACGGGCCCCCTCACGTCACCCTCGTCTTCCCCAAAACGCGCCCGCAAACCACGTCGCCGCTGCTGTCAATGCCGGTAATGGCGCGGCGTAATTAGCCTTGATGCCGCAGGCGTTTCCTGTCGCGCTTGAGCCTATATAAACCACACCCCGCCGCGGTCATTTTCCCCCACTCTCCTCGCTCACTCCGCCACCAGGCTGCGCGCATTTGACCTCGAAGCCCCGCAGCACCGACGACTCCGGCGACTAATTCCGGTGAGCCTCGACCGCCCCCTCTCTCTGGTTCAAACAATCATGCCCAACTTGATCTGGCGCACCTCCTGATACCCTTCGTTTGCATTCTCATGACCCAGGCCGTCGTTCCCGTTCGTGCCTGCAACCTACTGCGCCGCCGCTCGACTCCGGCGATCAATTGAGGTAAAACCCGAGCGCCCCTTGCCCCCTCTTTCATACGAGAACGTTCGCCTTCGTCTTGTGCAACTCCTGAACCGTCTGGTTCGTGCTAGGGCGACGCCACGCCTCGGCAACAACCTCGATCGCAGCAATGACGCCCGCAACTCCGAGCCCCGCTGACCGTGCGGCGCCTTCCCAGGCCATCGCCACCTTGAGCATCAGCAGCTTCCTGCGGTTCTGGTAAGCCACTACCCCCACTCCCGCGCGACCTAGAACGCCAGATCCGCCGCTGACAGACGCGCCGCCGCTAGGGCTGCTCGAGTTTGGTCGTTTGATCCAGAGCCGTCAGATCTGGATCCAACGCATAGATTTAGATCATTTAGCGAATCGTTTTTGGTAGATCTAGGCCTTGGGTTTTAAATGGATCCAACGGCGCGGGAGGGTGATCCGGAGCGAAACGGTATCAACCAATAGGATTAAGACGCATGGCTAGGGTTTGATTCAAGAATAGATTTCAAATCAGATTTAGATCCAAAATTTAAATGGCTATAACTTTTGATTTCCATGTTAGATTTTTGCAAATTTTATATCGTTGGAATCAGTGAGAGAAGCCCTTTCTGTTTATGCAATGTGTTTAGCAAAAAGTTTCTGTTAAAATGACTTTTTATGCAGAAACTTGTTTAGGACCATTTTGAGTATAGAATTTGTTTAGTAATTGTTTTAGTGCTAAAAATGTTTGGATTAGCAAGTTTTTGACTTAGTTATGTTTCAGTATCTTGCACTTGCTTGGTTGGACTTTAAAATCAACACTTAGCATTCTTGCATGCATGCATTCATATTTTTGTTTGTATATGAATTGTATGTGATTGTGTTTATAATCTTTGTGTAGAATTTGGTGCTAGTGATTGTGATTGTGAAGAGTGCTACTCTCCCCATTACCAAGGCAAGTGGTACTTCATGAATAATTCCATCCCTATATTTTGTACAAGCATTAGAAATATTTTGCTAAGTCTTGCATGTTACTTTTTGCCAAATGCTATGTTGGGAAATCCTAAGTAGTTGTAGAATTGCTAGGAAATTTCCTAAGATAAGTTACTATGCCATGCTTAGCCTAGCTAGTAGCAAACAAGGGTTGGTAAAGTATTTACATGCTATGATGAAAATATTTCTAAGTGTTTGGACTTATGTTTTCTTAATAAAACAACTAAGTCAATGAACCTCCTGGGTGGAATGGGACTTGAATGGTGGTTTTGGTTGAGTGGTTACACAAGGCCCATGGACATGGTTTACCTTGTGTATCTCACTTGTGGTATGCCACCCAGGCACAAAGGGATTTTAGAGGCCAAGTGTTGAGAAGCTTATAGTGCAACCACTTGGCAATATGGGCTCTGCCTGGATCACATAAGTTGCTAGAACTTAGCCATTTGGACAGTTGGTGGTAGTGGGAATTATAGGTTGGAGCGCGTCCATTTGGTCTAAGGAAAGGCTTCTGAAAGGTCCTGCCTTGGGAAACCAAGTCTGGTGGGGAAAGTGCACAACCTCTGCAGATGGAAAATCTAAGTACTTAGCCAAGTCCATGGCAATGGACAACTTGAGCATCAATACATGGAAGCTATCAAGAATCTCATCACTCCAACTTCTAAGTAAAACTTGTGGGTGAACATGGGTGAAGGACCTCAATGTCTATTGATGGTTTATTGGGAAGTTTTGACAAAGAAAAACTTAGTGATTTCAACTAATAGGAAAAACCAATTTTGAGCAAAGCAAGCCAAGCTACACTTAGCCAAAATGCATATAGTAATATAGTCCACTTAAAATTTACTAAGGTATCACTTGCCAATACTATTACAAAGTATTGACCCACTATGGATGTAACTTGTGATGTTGCAGGTTACTCCGATGATGATTAGGTGTCATGAGTCTACACTCAACATGCTTGCCTGTGGCACATGAAGATGAAGACTTATGTTTTTTTACTTATTCCAAAACTCTTGTATTAGGCATGTGGCCTTGAGTTGTAAAAGACTATGTTTTATCTCTGGAATGGATGTAATAAATGACCTTTGTATCTGTGTACTTCATATTATACTGTGGATGCTAGCAATGATCCAGGGACTAGCATTGCAATCACAGGGATCCTTTTCCTTTACAAAGCAGGGATCTTACAGATGGTATCAGAGCACTGTGTTGCCTGTAGGATTATGACCCTAGGATTGGAAACCACTAAGGAAAATTTTCAACTACTTCTACACTTGTCTATTCTTCTCGTAAACTTTTCTAATCTTCTCATTCTCATCTCTATTTGTAGATGAACTCCATCAAAGAAGCCGTAAGGAAAGGACCACTCATGACCATGACCTTGGAGTGTGAGACTGAGTTTCCCAAAATTCTCAAGGACCTCATGGTGGCAATGGAAATACATGGTGCAGCTGTGTACAAAGGCTTTCCCGTGATGGATGAAGGAGTTGAGTACTGGTGGGTACAACTTCACTTGTACAAAAACAAGGAAGACAACCACAAAGAAAGAGGATTATGCATGTACACCAACACTATGGTGCACACCACATTCTTTGAGTCAGCAAGAGAAGCAGCTTGGAGGACTATCAAAGAACTTAGTGCTAGAGTCAAGTGCAGAATGCTCAACCTCCAAAAAGACTTAGAGAAAGAGAAGGAACATACCCAAGAGTTGGAAGCTACCAACCAAACCTTAAGAGGAGATATTATAGACTTAGTGATGGAATCATGTGAGCAAGATAGGTTGATTGCCTCTAGGAACATTGTGTTAGCCAACAGATCCAGTGAGATAGGATTGTAAACGTACTTCGTTAGTTGGACCACCACCTATCACCTTATTTTCCAAAATGATACCTTAAATAAGTTTGGACCTTGGTTGATGTAATGGATTCGTGTATGCATGACTTGTGTGATTTTGTGTTCCAAGGATATGTATGTGATGTTTGTCTTTGTTTTATCTTAAATAGTGTTGTTCTAACTTTTCTATCTTATAAATAGATGCCTATTACCATCAGCACTGTTGAGGAGTTCCAGGTTACCCGCTTTGGTCCTCGTATCGTTGAGCTTACCACTTTGCTCAATCTCCCTCTTCCCACCATTATGGTGCATCCACTCACCAAGTTTGAGAGGAAGGACCTCTGGGGCTTCAAGGTGAACCAGCCCGGACGCCAGACAGAGCCTACTACGGAGGCCATCGTCTTCTAGCTTATGCATGATGACAGGGAGAGAGGCATGGAGGTAGTCATGCAGGACCTGATAGGACGTCTGCTAGGCCGGCACTCCCGACAGGTTAGAGGCACCCACTTTCACGTCTTCGGAAGACGTGATGAGGATGGAGAGTCCATCGACTTCGAGGACGACTTGAGGGACGCAGCAGAGCCGATACGTCTGTATCTCCAGGACTTAGAGTCTCTCATTAGGCACGTGGACACGGACATGACCAATGTCATGCTCAGTAATGACGAGCTCCAGGTGCAGCTTCGCGAGAAGGACAAGATCTTCGCGCAGCAGGACGAGATAGTCAAGGAGATGGAGGCGAAGTTCGAGACCCAGGACCGGAAGTTCAAGAGTCAGGAGAAACGTGTCCAGGATAGGAACAAGATGATTCGGGACATGACTGAAGAACTGAAGTCCAAGGACTTCGAGCTAGAGCAGCAGCAGATGGTGATTGAGAGGCTTCGTTCCCAGAAGAGGGCTCTCAAGGCCAAGATTGAGTCCTTGACCACTACTATTGAGGAGAACAATACCGCGATGGAGAACGCATGTCTTACCTTTGTCGAGGAGGAGATTGATGCTGATGAGTAGACTTGACTACTCGTTTATCTTTTATTACCGTACTTGTTATTTGTGAACTTGTTATTGGACCATTCGACATGTGGATGGCTTGCCACGTTTGTGTTTTACTTTGAGAACTTGTTATCTAGTTGTTGAACTTTTATCTTATGTTGCATGCTTGTGTTTGCTTATGTGATGTAATGTGCATGAAAACATCTATGGGTATCTCATTCTTATCTCTATTTGAACAAACCACAGATGCCTCCCCGTCGCGCAAACCCCAACCCCAACAACAACAACAACATTACTCCAGAAATGCAACAAATGATGAATGCTCAAACACAGCTCATGCAGATGATGACAACATTCATTCAGAACCAAAACAACAACAACAACCCCAATAAAAACAACAATAACAACAACAACCCTCCGGGCTTTGATATGCTCACCAGATTTCTGCGATTGAGGCCAGCTAAGTTCTCGGGGACGACTGATCGCATGGTGGCCAATGATTGGCTACGTTCTGTAAACAAGGACTTAGTAACCGTGGGCTGCACGGACGCTGAAAAGGTCAGATTTGCAGCACATCTGCTGGAAGGGCCAGCCGCCACTTGGTGGGACAACTTCCAAATCACCACTCCTATAAATGAGGTGACTTGGGCGATCTTTGAGGATGGTTTTCGCACTGCTCATATCTCATCAGGAATAATGAGCCTGAAAAAGAAAGAGTTCCACAATCTGAAGCAGCGCCATCGCAGCGTGGCTGAATACATTGAAGAGTTCAACAATCTGGCGCGTTATGCACTGGACGAGGTTGACACAGATGCCAAAAGAAAGGAAAAATTTCTGGAAGGCTTGAATGACGAGCTGAATCTGCAGCTGGCTGTGGCATATGTTCCCACTTATCAGTCGCTCTGTGATAAGGCTGCAATATTGGAGAACAAAATGAAACAAGTCGAGAGTAGGAAGAGGAAACACTCCGACAAGCACAGCTCAGGATCGTCTCACAAACGATCTCACTATGATGATAGTGTAAGCTCAGGATCCCCACAAGCATGGGAATTCAACAAGCACCACAACCACAACAAGCATCATCACAGTCATGACAATGACAAGTACAAGAACCACAAGGGTGGATATAAGAGCCACCACAGTGGTAATGGTAGTGGGAGTGGAAGTCATCCTGCTAAGAGAGACATCAGTCAGGTTGAGTCCTTCAAATGCAAGAAGATGGGACACTATGCAAATGAGTGCCCCGAAAAGAAAGTTGAAGGACCTGTCAAGCCCAATCCTTTCCAGAAAGGACAAGTGAACCACATTAATGTGGAGGAGGTCTATGAAGAGCCTGATGATGTTGATGGTAAGTTCAGACTCAATTCTATTCCAGCATTTGTTCTTTTTGATACTGGAGCATCGCATTCATTCATATCAAAAGCATTTGTTGATAGAAATGGGTTTCCATCTGAAAATATTGGTTGTCCAATAAAAGTTAGCTCTCCGGGTGGAGAAATGATAGTAAGTCTTGGATGTCGGGATCTAGAAATAGAATTTGGAAAACATAAGTTTCCAGTGAGTCTGATAATCCTAGATTCCCAAGGTCTGGACGTAATATTGGGAATGGATTGGATGGCTAAGTATGAAGGAGTACTAGATTGTGCTAATCGTACTGTTGCACTCACAACCCCGGAAAGAAAAAGGATTAAATTCAAGTCAAACTTTGAATCCAAAGGAAGTATGCTTAATTCTCTTAAGGGGGTTAGCATGGAAGTGTACCAATTGTGTGTGAGTATCTGGATGTATTTCCAGAAGAATTGCCAGGAATGCCATCAGATAGAGATGTGGAGTTTCTGATAGATTTGGTACCAGGATCTGGACCAATAGCAAAGAGACCATATAAAATGTCAGTTGATGAACTGAAAGAGCTCAAGAAGCAACTAGGAGAACAATTACAGAAAGGATTTATACAACCAAGTTCTTCATCTTGGGGAGCCCCAGTTTTGTTTGTGGAGAAGAAGGATAGGAGCCAAAGGTTATGCATAGATTACCATTCTCTCAACGAGGTAACTATCAAGAACAAATATCCTTTGCCAAGAATCAATGACTTGTTTGATCAGCTAGAAGGAGCCTGTGTGTTCTCAAAGATTGATCTCTGGTCAGGCTATTTTCAACTTAAGATAAGAGAACAAGACATACCTAAAATAGCATTCACCACAAGGTATGGATTGTATGAGTATACCGTAATGCCTTTTGGATTAACCAATGCTCCAGCATACTTCATGAATATGATGAACAAAGTGTTCATGGAATTCCTCGACAAGTTTGTTGTCGTTTTCATCGATGACATCTTAGTCTACTCCAAGAGCAAAGAAGAGCATGAAGGGCACTTGCGTTTGATACTTGAGAAGTTGAGAGAGCATAAACTTTATGCCAAATTCAGCAAGTGTGAGTTCTGGTTAGAAGAAGTTGGTTTTCTTGGTCATGTTATGACAAAGGATGGTGTAGCAGTTGATCCTGCTAAGGTTTCAGCTGTGACTGAATGGGAATCTCCCAAGAACGTGAAAGAAGTTCGCAGTTTCCTTGGCTTAGCAGGTTACTACAGAAGGTTCATTGAAAATTTCTCAAAGGTTGCTAAACCAATGACTGAATTATTAAAGAAAGACAAGAAGTTTGCTTGGTCTGAAGGTTGTGAAGTCAGCTTTCAGGAGTTGAAGAAGAGACTTGTGACATCACCAGTTCTATGTCTACCGGATTTGGAAAAAGATTTTCAAGTATATTGTGATGCATCTCATCAAGGTTTGGGTGCAGTTCTTATGCAAGACGGTAAAGTTGTGGCTTATGCCACGAGACAACTCAAAACTCATGAAGTAAACTACCCTACTCATGATTTGGAGTTAGCCTCTGTCGTTCATGCACTCAAAACATGGAGACATTACCTTTTGTGAAAGCGTTGTGAAGTGTTCACAGATCACAAGAGTTTAAAGTATATCTTCACCCAGAAGGAAATCAATATGAGGCAAAGAAGATGGTTAGAGATTATCAAGGATTATGACTTAAGTTTGCAATACCACCCCGGTAAAGCAAATGTTGTAGCAGATGCTCTAAGTCGTAAGGTATTTGTAAATGGCCTTAGCAAAGGAGAATTGCCAGATGATTTGTGTACCCAATTCAAAAAACTCAGATTGGAGATTGTGCCTGAAGGACATCTCATGTCTTTGGATGTTCATCCCACTTTGTTGGATAAGATCCGAGAAGCCCAGAAGACTGATAAGGAAATTGAAGAGATTAAGGAAAAGATTGGCCAAGGGAAAGCTAAAAATTTCCATGAAGACGAATAGGGTACTTTATGGCATGGGGAACGTATTTGTGTTCCACAAGATCCGGAGTTGCGGAAACTGATTTTGCAGGAAGCACACAACTCTCCGTATTCTATTCACCTGGGTAACACCAAAATGTACATGGACATGAAAGAAAGATTTTGGTGTAATAATCTCAAGAGGGACATCGCCGAACATATTGCTTTGTGTGATGTGTGTAGTAGAGTAAAAGCGGAGCATCAGAAACCAGCAGGTTTGCTTCAACCACTACCTATTCCTGATTGGAAGTGGGACAAGATTGGTATGGATTTCATTACCGGATTACCAAGGACCAGATCAGGATATGATTCCATATGGGTAGTAGTGGATCGCCTAACTAAAGTGGCTCATTTCATACCCGTGAAGACAACTTATACGAGTGCCAAGTTAGCCAAAATCTACATGAGTAGAATTGTGTGTCGACATGTTGTGCCCAAGAGTATTGTGTCTGATAGGGGAACTTAATTCACTTCCCATTTTTGGAGACAACTACATGAGTCATTGGGAACGAGGTTGGAATTCAGTACTGCTTTTCATCCTCAAACCGATGGACAAACAGAAAGGACTAATCAAATTCTGGAAGACATGTTGAGGGCATGTGCCCTAGACTATGGAGCAAGTTGGGATGAAAGTCTTGCCTTACGCAGAATTTTCTTATAACAACAGCTATCAAGCTAGCATTGAAATGGCACCGTTTGAGTTTCTCTACGGAAGAAAATGTACCACCCCATTGTTATGGAATGGTGTGGGAGAAAGAAGTTTATCTGGGCCAGATCTTATCAAAGAAGCCGAAGAGAAGGTCAAATTGGTTAAGGACAGGTTGAAGATAGCAGTCCGAAGGTAAAAGCTACGAGATCCTAAGCGTAGAGATGTTACCTACGAAGTTGGTGATAGAGCCTATCTTAGAGTATCACCACTCCGTGGAGTGAAAAGATTCGGAGTCAAAGGAAAGTTGGCACCAAGATATGTTGGGCCATTCAAGATTCTGAGTCGCAAAGGAGAAGTTGCTTATGAAATTGAACTACCAGAATCTTTGTCAGCAGTCCATAATGTGTTTCATGTGAGTCAGCTTAAGAAATGTCACCCAGAAATGTCACCCAGAAATGGAAGAAAGTTCTGCAAAGTGCAGTGGAATCATCATACCGAAGAGGAAGCAACATGGGAAAGAGAAGATGATCTTCGGAAAGACCACCCTCACCTATTTGCTAGCCAACCCGAATCTCGAGGGCGAGATTCACCTTAAGGGGGTTAGATTTGTAACATCCCTAAAATCATGATTTCAAAGTTTGCATATCATTCATGCATGCATATAGAATTGAGGTCAATTTCAAAACTCATTTTAGAAAAACAAAGCACATAGTGCTATCATTTCATGTGAGCAAACTTAAATCAAATGGCCATCCCCATTTGAAAGTTGAATGTTTATGAACCTAGATTGTTTGACTTCTTTGTTGAAAGGTTTGAGTGTAGAATTTAAACCTTTACAAATTGGAAATGGTTCCAAAAACCATTTTTCAAACATTGCAAATCGGGTACCAAGTCCCTGATATTTTGTTTCTCCAAGAGTGACCAAGCCTTGCAAAACAACCACATGATTTCATGCCTAGTATTTGAGACTATTGCACCCTGCAAAAACCCCAAATTGATTTTAATTCAAATGAGACTTGATTTCATTTGAAAACCTTTCCTGAAAATCAAAAACAGAAAAAGAAAAGGACAAAAGAAAAGAAAAGGGCAAGCATCGGTGCTCGCACCAAGCTTGATGTTCCTCGAATCTCCACCGAATTCTGGGAATTAGAGGTCCAATTCTTTCCACTGGCTAGCATCTGAAGGGTGCGTCAACAGCTCATCCTTTTCGGGGTCATCATCATCATCTCCTGGCTTCTTCCTTTCCGCATACCATCGCATGAGCTTTGCTTCCTTAGGGTCCGCGAAATAGCGCTGCAGACGAGGAGTGATAGGAAAGTACCATACCACTTTTCGAGGTGCTTTCTTCCCTTTCTTGTATTGACTCACGCCGCACACCGGACATGTGGTTTTCTCCGCGTCCTCGCCCCGATAAATGATGCAATCGTTGATGCATACGTGATATCTAACATGCGGTAGATCGAGAGGACAGACGATTTTCTTGGCGTCCTCGATACTAGTTGGTGACATGTGTTCCCCTCTGGGAGACGATCGTGCCAGAATGCCATAATATCGTCGAAGCTTGCGTCGGTCAATTTGTGTTTTGCCTTCATCTCCATAGCCTTGAGAGTTACATTCAACCGGGTATCATCGGGCCTGCATCCTTCATACAATGGAGTAACCGCGTCTATCTCAAGTTGCGCAAGCTTGGCTTTCTCTCTGCAGCCCCGCACAGCCGTTACTAAATTCGCTTGAGAAGCAGCTCTTGCACATCAGGGTCCCGCACCCACTGACGTTGTTCCATCGTCTACGCTCCTCGCATCTAGATCATCATCATCCGGTCGCTCGCACCTTCACCATCTCCGAGACTCTTCATCATCTCGCCTTCTCGCAGTGATGATGATCATCTTCATGTTGGCCACCTTCACCGTCTCCATCGTCTTGTCGCCATCGGTTATCCAACGAGTGTATCCATCCATGAAACCATGGCGGGCAGTGCGCTCGCAGATTCCGGAACTGGGTCGATCACCAGTTGAGTTTTCATCTTACGCGGACATCTTATATCCGTCTTATTATTTCGTATCATGACGGCCGCACATTTCAAAAATCTAGCCACAATGCCTTCGCTCATTATGGACCATTTTTTGCACACGGTGTACACGGTACAATTTGAAGTCTATTAGAACCACATAATGAATGCATGCATGCAATGGTCGATAGAAAATTTTGGCATGACCTATCCTAAAATTAGGACCTTTGCGAAATGCCAAAGTCTTGCAAAAATGGAAATGAATCAACATTTTGGCAAAACAAATGGCAACTTGTTCACATACAAACACAAGAGAGAGAGAGAGAGAGAGAGAGACCGATCCATACACACATGAACATATCATTATCCTCTCCATACACACATGCATGAGCATCATCGATACTCTCCATATACACACACATATGACCATCGATCGATCCTCTCCATACACACATCATGAGCATCGATCATCTACATACATATGAGCATATCATCCATATACACATGAACACATCCTTACATGGACAACTTACCGAGATGAGAGACCGATCGTGACAAAGATGGAAAGGAGAGGTGCGCGCGTCGACACCGGAGAAGGAGATGAGAGACCGGAGACCTTCCTCTATTACTTATGTAACATCCAAGGCAAGTTCTACATGCTAAAAATGGTGAATGGGTGGAGAAATTGAGGTGGGAAGGAGAAGATCCCGACTAGATCTAAGGAGGAAGAAGAAGGGGAAAGTGAAGTGTGGGGTGGTGGATGTGGTCACACATGTGCACATAAAGTGCTGTCAAAAAAATCAACACATTAAGTGGCGCCTAGTGCGCCATTGAGAACATCCGTGGCGCACTATGGCATGTGCGCCACGGATGTTTTATTCTCGTGGGCGCACCAGGCAGTGCGCCATGCAATCTGGCCGTTCACAGAGGGGAATGCTCTTAGGCGTAGCGCACCCCCACCATGTGCGCCACAGTTGGCACTAACATCCGTAGCGCACCTGCCCTATGTGCGATACAGATGTTTGGCGTGCGGCCAACAAGGCCCTGGCCCACACATATCTGTGGCGCACTGTTGTCATGTGCGCCACGGTTATTCTAGTTACTAGTAGGGCACTGCCCATAGGTGAGCCACGCTTGTTTTAGCCGTGGGGCACTTCAACCATGTGAGCCACGGATGTGCTGATTACCTATAGCCATTTTCCTAGTAGTGTTACCCCCTTTATAAAACTGATGGTTGTGTTCGGATGCGACACCATTCCAATTTTACCGTACAACCACAATACCCGAAATTGGGTAGGGCTTGACTGAAAGTTTATATACCTTAGTATGGGTTCCCTTGTGGCCGAGGTTTGAGCTGAGGCTACCTCGTGATGATTGTCCACATGTGCAGTTCCCAAGATGACAAATTTTCATGGTTGGGAGGCTAAACTCATAGGGGAGGTGCCTATACTAGGGTGTGTAATTGAAAGGTTAGGATTGATTATCCGCACACTGAGTATGGTGAATTCAGGATTGTTCCTGACGGATGTATCGAATATTGTGGTGAAAGTGTACCACTTCTTGAGAGTGTCAAACTATTTGAATAGACGCGTCCATGGTTATAGACGGTTGGAGTGGCTATACTGTTCCGTTGTCAGATGTTTTCAAAATGACTTGTGAAATGAATCATGACTTTTACTTGACCACAACAGGGTTGTGAAAGTGAAACTTAAGTTCCCACTTAGGTGTTATAAAACCTTCAACTAGCTTTCTTTACTTCTGAACTCAGCTAAAGATAAACCTGGTTTTTTGCAAAACAACCTAGAGTTTAGTATTCCTACTTGAACCACTTACTTGTTAGTGATAATTTTCTAGTACTTAAAGAGTACTCATGGCTTTGTCCCTAGCTATTCCTATGTCCAGACTATGAGGAAGACTATCAGGAGGATGGACCGCAGGAAGTCTGCGACAACTAGGATCATCTCCCATCGTCAGCATTGCCTGTGACCATGAAGATGGAGCCTCGCCCATACTACTGTTATTATATTATTCCACTGCATTGATTATACTAAGACTAGATCATAAGATCCTTTATTTGTAAGACCTTTATTATGGTTTGTAATGGATGATGAACTATGGTACCAATCTGTTATGTCTCGCAAAAATGGTAATCCTGGGATTGCGATGTATGGCATAACAGTGTTGAGATCAACCTCACTGTTAGTTGGGGAAAATTCTTGAGTTTTTGTTGTCTAGGTTTCCAAGTTGCTAGCAACACCTTTGAGTCGTTTCCTTCCTCCTACTGGTTCGATAACCTTGGTTTCTTACTTAGGTAAAACTTGTTGCTGCGCTCATCATACCTTCCTCTTGGAGTCTCACAACGAAGATCTAAAGTGATCTGAGCTACACATCATCAATTTATATCTGGCGCTGTTGTCGGGGAGGCTAAGGACGGCTTTACAAGGGGAGTCCTTCACAACCTTTCTCTTTACTTTGTTTTTGTTTTTCTTAGTTTCTTTTGTCTTGTTTTGTTTGCCTCTTTTTAACAAAACCCCCAAAAAATAGTTTTGTTTGGTTTGCTTTCTTTTATCAAAAACACAAAAAAATTAGTTCCTGCTCTAGTTGCTGTTGCTGTTGGTTTGCTCCATCTTTGCAAAAATGAACTATTTTGAGAACACCAAGTTGTGTGATGATACGCCCAAAACATATCTACTTTCCCGAACACTTTTGCTATTTTTTATCCTCTAAACTTGTGTGATTTGGATACAACTACAACGGACTGACGCTGTTTTCAATAGAATTACCTTGATGTCTAGTTTTTTTGCAGAAAATCAACTATCAGGAAAAATCCCGAAAAATATGCCAAAAATTATATTTCTCCAGAAGATCCACGGAGGCAGAAGACGAAACAGATTGGAGGCCTGGGGAGCCCACATCCCTGCCAGGCACGGGTGGGCCCTGCCCATGCCTAGGGGGGTGCGGCCACCCCAGGCACCCCCTCGGGCTCCCTCTTCGCCTATAAGTTACCCCTTGACCTAAAAACCGGGGGGGTCGATGTTTTTCCAGAGAGAGTTCCGCTCCACCGCCACCATCAGAAACAAAGATTCGGATCCAGAAACTCCGTTCTGGCACCCTGCCGGGACGGGGAATTTGGAGAGGATCACCGCCATCGTCATCACCAACGCCTCTCCATCAACCATTGATGTTTCCCTCATCCATGAGTGAGTAATCCCCCACTGTAGTCTATGGGGATGGTCTGGATTGGATGAGTTCTATCATGTAATCGAAATAAGATTGTTAGGGAATAGTGCCTAGTATCTCTATTAGTGCTATTTAACTTTGTTGCAACTTGTTGTGCTTAATGCTTGTCACTAGGGCCCGAGTGCCATGATCTCAGATCTGAACTTATTATTGAATCATTATGATAGTATTGTTTGTGATCTTATTTGCAAGTTGTGTACACATATCATTGTCCGGATCCAAAGGCCCCGACGTGACAGAAATTGGGACAACCGGAGGGGATGGCTGTGGTGTGAGGATCACATGTGTTCACGGAGTGTTAACGCTTTGATCCGGTGCTCTATTAAAAGGAGCACCTTAATTGCTAGTAGTTCCCTAGAGGCCCCGCTACCACGGGATGGTTGGACAGAAGATGTTGTGCAAGTTCTCATTGCGAGCACGTATGGCTATATATGGAGCACATTCCTAGGATTGTTTAGTACTTGGATGCTTATTCTTATTTATCTGCAATGCCCTAGATCTTAAATTTACATGTTTAGACTCGTCCATGCAACGCCCGCCATCCATACCTATGCCTACCGCGCTCATATCCTACTGTTTACTGTTACTGTTGCTGTTACTATTGCTCTTGTTTCACTGCTGTTGTTGCTTTGTTGTTGCTACTACAAACTGTTGCTACTGATAAACTTCTGTGAGCAAGAACTATTTCCAGGTGCAGCTGAATTGCAAACTCATTTGTTAAGGCTTGCAAGTATTCTTTGGCTCCCCTTGTGTCGAATCAATAAATTGGGTAATACTACCTGCGAAGACTGTTGCAATCCCCTACACTTGTGGGTCATCAAGACTATTTTCTGGCGCCGTTGCCGGGGAGCATATCTTTATTGGTAAGTTCACTTGTATCTACTATTGTTCACTTCTACTCCTTTCATCATGGGGAAGTCTCGTGATGGGAAGTTTCCTATTTTACCATCCACTACAAGAAGAGGTACAGTCCTAAACACCTCTGTTGCTCTTGATTCACCATCTGTTATAAGTAAGCTTGTCACACCACCACCACATACTCATGCTACACACACTGCTACTACTGCTGAATCTAAAACTGCTTTTGATGCTCATGATGTTACTTCTACTGTGCTTGATACGAGTGGTTCATTAGGTCCTTTCCTAGATGCTACTATGGCTAGTCTATGAAACACTAAAACTCCTAGTGAAGACACTGTTACACCTATTATCTCACCTGAGTCTAGAGAGAGTTATGATAGAAATGATGATTACATTGAGTTCACTGATGAATTTGTTGAAGAGTGTCGAAACACCCATGGTACTAGTGCTATTAAGAGTCTCCTTGCTAGGCATACCATTATGCCTAAATTGTCCTCTGATCCTAAGTTTGCCACCTCTCCCATAGATATCAAAGATAAAGATTATGATTTCTCTCTTGATTTATCTTATTTGGATATTTTTTGAGAAAGGACCTTTTTGTGGGACTAAAAGTGAGAGTGTTGTGGCTCATATGAATGAGCTTTCTACTATGAGTGCTTTATTCTCTAATGATTTTAAGATGCGCAAGTAGTTTGTTACAAAGATCTTCCCTTTTTCACATCAAGGAGAAGCTAGGGCTTGGTTTAATAGATTACCTCCTAGTTCCATTGATAGCCCCGATTGCTTGATTGCTTCTTTCTTCATGAAATATTTTCCTCCCAGTGCTAGACATGCTGCTTTGCAGAGACTTTTTGATTTTAAACAGGGAGAAGAAGAGAAATTGCCTGAGTCATGGACAAGGTTTTGTGCCTTGATTCATGCACATCCTGGATGTCCATTACCTAAAAAATGATCTTCTTGATATTTATTATAATGGACTAACTGATGATTCTAAGACATACCTAGATAGCTTTGCTGATTGTGTTTTCACGAAACGAACTCCTACAGATGCTGAAGAATTAATGGCTAAGATAAGCAAGAATTATTATGATTGGACTTCAACTGAGCTAAATACACCTAAGCATATTACTCCTGTACTAGTTGTGCCTGAACCAGTTCTAATACCAACACCAAATAAGAGGGGAGTTATTGGATTAAATGATGAAGTGATGAAGGAAGCTAAAAAGTATCTAAAGGAGAAAGGTATTAGAGCTGAAGATGTGAAGAATCTACCTCCTATAGAAGAATTATGTAAGCCAATTGCCCACTCATCTACTATTGAGGTACACTTTCTCCAACACTTTAATGAAGGTGATATTCCTTATGGTAAGCCTCTTGATCAATGTTTAGAGGAACTTGACATTTTTATTGCTAAACAAGGTAATTTTAATAAACAAGTTCAGAATCATTTATTGGAAAACTCTAGAGCTATCAATGAGTTGAAATATGTTATGGAAAGAACTTCTAATGATATTAAAATGATTTGTAAACACTTTCAAATGGTTCAAACCCAACTTGATCAACTTGCTAAGGTACAAGAGGATATGCTAGTAAATGCCTCAGGAGATAAACATGCTTATGGAATTAGAACTAGGAGTGGTATAGCTAATCATGATCCATTATATCCTGAAGGACACCCTAAAATAATTGAGCAGGATTCTCAACAAGGTGAAAGTAGTGGTAGTCCTCGTAAGAGAAAGAAAAGAAACCTAAAGTAGTTGAGGAACCACTTGAACCTGCTGTAGATCCTAATAGTATATATGTCTCTGATGCTGAAACTGAGAGTGGTAATGATAAAAAATGATGCTCCTGATAAGGAGGAAGTTGAGGAAGAACCTGAGAAGCACACTAAGAACACTAGGTACACTAAGGAAGATTTTATTTCTAAGAAACATGGTAGTGAGAGAGAACCTTGGGTGCAGAAACCTATGCCTTTTCCAGGTAAGAAACACAGGTCAAAGGAGGAAGAACACTATAACAATTTTTGTGAGTGGATGAAACCTTTATTTTTGCAAATTCCTTTGACTGATGCTATTAAGTTGCCTCCTTATTCAAAGTATATGAAGGATATTGTCTCTAATAAAAGGAAGATTCCTAATGAGGAGATTTCTACTTTGCTTTCTAATTATTCCTTCAATGGTAAGGTTACAAAGAGACTTGGTGATCCAGGTATGCCAACTATTCCTTGATTTATTAAGAATAATTATGTTAGGACTGCTTTATGTGATTTGGGAGCTGGAGTTAGTGTTATGCCTTTTTCTCTCTACAAGAGACTCTAGCTAGAAAAGTTGATACCAACTGATATATCTTTGCAAATGGCTGATAAGTCAACTACTATTCCTGTTGTTATATGTGAGGATGTTCCTATTCAAGTGGATCATAATTTCTTGGTTTTGACTGATTTTGTTGTGCTTGAAATGCCTGAAGATGATAATATGTCTATTATTCTTGGGAGACCTTTTCTTAATACTGCAGGTGCTGTCATTAATTGTAATCAAGGAAAAGTGACATTCAATATTAATGACAAAGAGCATACTATATATTTCCCCAAGAAGGTTGCTAGAAGCTATTTCCTGAATTCCATTGAAAATATTTAGAGCATCAAGGTTGGGAAATATATTGTCCCATTCCACAAGAAAATTTTGAAACTATTATGATTGGGACCATTACTATCAAGTATGAGGTAACATAATCACCTTGTGGAATGCAAAGGTTTGTTTCATATAAGATTGTTTTGGTAACAAGGCTTGATCAACCTTGTTAACAAAAGGATTTTTATGAACAGAATAATGCTTTCACTGTGGTTATTCTTGCTTTCTTTTATTCTTCTCCTTCCTAGTCTTTGCCTTTCTTTTGCTAGCTTTGGTTTTGTTAGTTGTTTGCTTCTAGAGTGTCTTAGAACTTCTGAAGTTTGGTTTTTGGTTTGGTTTTTCATATTCTAAAAAACTATTTCCGCGAGAAAATCAATTTTCATACCCTGAAAATTGGCAAAAAATAAAGTTTCCCGAAAAATTCCAGGAAATTCAAAATAAATTTTTCCTCAAAAAAAGGGGCAGAGGGACACCTGGAGTGACCCAGGGGGAGACCCCAGGCACCCACACCCATGTTGGGCGCGGCCCCCTTACAAGTGGCGCCTGGGTGGGGTGTGGCCCACCTGGGCCCCTCCAAAGTGTCTCCTCTCAGCCATCTTCTTTCTCTCTCCCAAAAAACATTGGAAAACTTGCTCAATCTCGAGTTCATGTTGTTCTTGCTCGCGATTGATCTCCTTGCTCAACCCCCCTTTGCTGATGATTTTTAGAGGGATTGCTCCTTGGTATGTGCCTCCTCCACTTGTCCAATTAGATTTGTGATTGATAGATTGTATCTTGAGTATTTTGCTGCTATAGATGATAGGTTGTGTGAGATTTCATGCTTGTTCTATGCTTAGATATTTCATTTTGATGCATGTGTAGCTCTCTAGCAAGTTCCTATAGTATTTTCTCATCATTTATCAACATGGAAATCACTTGGTTTGATGTTTGTTCAAAAATTTCAGAAAAGAAGATGAGTGCATACCCACTGAATCAATATGACTTGATGGTGCCTGAACCAATGAAAGTTCATCGTGAGGAAGGAGTCTTTCCTTCCATATATCCATGCCATGAATTTATGAGAACTGTGGGAATTCTCCAGGATTTCCAAACTATGGTTACCAATGCAGGGTTGGAACAGTTTTTTGAAGGTGAACCCTTTCAGTATGTTAAGCTAACCATGGCTCTTGTGCAGGACTTTCGGTTTACTTGGTCTACATATAATCCAATGGTCCATTATAAAATATACAATATAGATGTCGACCTTCTATTTGCTGATTTCTGTGCAGCAATTAGAGTACCTCAGTGGGGATATTGTGAGAAGATCAAGGAGAGACCCAAGTCACTTATGGATTATATGCTGAGATTTTACAAGGTTTTGACTTCTCCAAGGAAAGTGGTAAAATTCAGAACATTCAGTTCCCAGACATTAGATATTTTGCCTATTTCATTACCAAATGTGTTCTTGCTAGAAAGATTCCTAGGAAGTTATCTTCTTTTGATCTAGATTTTATCACAGCTGCTTTGAATAGGAATAGATCTTATAATCTGGGTGCTTTGATAGCTTACCGTCTCACCACCAACCGCGAGAAGGGTGGAATTTGTGGAGGTCTCATTGCTTCTAGGTTGCTAGCTTTCCATGGTTTAGAGCCTCACCATTCAGATTATCGGTTCCCCATAGAGAGGCTTGATCTTGAATCCATGATTCAGCATGGTTTTGTTTCCTTGGGGGCTAATGTGAGAAGTTTACCGTATGAATTATCTTTTTCCCAGCAAGGTTGGAGAAAGGGTAGGACTGAGAAAATAGTTTATTTGCCTGCACCTGCTTTGTTTAATTGTGATAACAGGCAAGGATGGTCGCTCACGGAGGAGGAGTTTGACACATATGTGGCGGAGCTCCCCGGCAAGAGGAGAATGTCGGAGAGGGTGCCGAAGATGATTCGTTTCAGCCCTCCAACTTGGGAGAGTCTTCATACCAGCATCCCTCATTTGATTTGGGCGCGTCTTCTTCTTCATCGCAAGCGTCTGACTATGATCATTCCTATGATGACCCACCAACTTGGGGTTACTACCCGTGCTATTGAGCCCCACTTAGGCCAAAATCCTAAGCTTGGGGGGAGGTATACCGACATCACACTCATATATATATAATGTTCGGTCGGTTCTTTGTATATCCATTGTTTCGCTTTCTTTTTGGTTTTTGTTGCTGCTTTCTCAAAAACACAAAAATACCAAAAATATTTTCGTTGTTTCTCTTTGTTCATTTCTTTGCTTTGGTTTGCCTTTAAATAAAAAATACAAAAAGATTTTGGTTTGTTTTTGCTTTGTTTGCTTGTTTAAAAAAATCGAAAACACCAAAAATATTTGTTGTTCTTCTTTGGTTTTGTGAGTTCTTTGCAGCGTTCAGCCGTCCTCAATGGATTTTTGTTTCATGTTATTATTCAAGTCACACAAGTGAAGGGCAATAATGAAGATTAATACAACTTGAGGTGTGGTAAGAGGCTGGTAACGAACTCTATTTGTTTTCATTTTTGTACATATATGAAGGGTTTTGAAGCATAGTAAATCAAAAAAAATCTACGGATGTGAACGGGAAAGCCAAGATCTAATCTAGGAGATGCAAACATCGAGGGGGAATAGATGAGATCTTCATACCCTTGAAGATTCGCACATCGGAACGTTCAACGGAACGTGGTTGATGTAGTCGTACTAGCTTCTCCTCCTCGCGATCTGATCCGATCCAACACCGCAAGTGGCAACGCCTCCAAGAGATGCACACGTATGGCACCTCGACGTCTCCTCCTTCCTCGGTCCAGCAAGTGGGGTGGAGAGATAGGTTGGATCTACAACATGACGGCATGGTGCAAAGGTGGAGAGTTTCTGCGGCAGGGCTTCGCCTACGCGCAGTCGGGAGAGAGAGAGATCTGGAGGGCAGCAGTATGGCGGCTAGGGTTGAAGGAGTGGGGAAGGAGGGCTGCGCCCCTGCCCTCTATATATAGGGGTCTGGCTGGCCCCCTTGTCCCCTCCTCCAAGCCCTAGGGCGGCAGCCCCAAGGGTTGCAGTGGGGGGCAAGTTTTCCCCCTCCTTCTAGAAGGTTTCCCTAGGGTTTTGGCCGGCTGGGCCTATGGGGCCTTGTGCCCCTGGCCCAATGCGGCCAGGGCACTCCCTCGTAGGCCCATGCCCCCTTCCGACAAGTGGGGCCACGTTGGACCCACTCCGGAAGCTTCTATAACCTTCCTGTACAATACTGAACATTCCGAAACAATTCCTAAATCCAAAAACTGCTTTCCTTTACATGAATCTTATTCTCCGAACCATTCCGGAACCTCTCGTGATGTCCTGGATCCCACCCGAGACTCCGAACAAAAACTCATAAACCATTTATCCATTCTATCCTAGCGTCGAGACACGTTAAGTGTGTGACCCTACGGGTTCGAGAATATGCAGACATGATCTTATATCAATAATCAACAGCGGGGTCTGGAAACCCATATTGACCCCCACATACTCATAGATGATCATATCGAATGAACCACGATGCCAGGATTCAATTAATCCCATATATATATTCCCTTCGTCACGCGATATTTTACTTGCCCAAGATTCGATCGTCGGTATCGGCATACCTAATTCAATCTCGTTCACAGCAAGTACTTTAATCGTTCCATAATCCGATATCACTTTGTGATTAACTCCTTAAACACATGCTTGCAAGCGGTGTTGATATCGACACGAGGGGCCCAAGTATATCTCTCGACTTGGGAGGGACAAATCCCATCTCGATACATACAACCCAATGACTTTCTTCCGATCACCGAGACACACCTTTATGATCACCCTCTCATAGGATGACGTTTGATGACCTCAAAGCTTTCTTCGATAGTGGAGTTGCATTATCTCATGGTCTAAGGAATACAATATTTGACATAAGAAAAAGCTTCGCAAAGATGAACACGATGACACGATCTAATTGCTCTGCTTGATTTGGGTATGTCCATCATATCATTCTCCCAATGATATGATCTCATTATTAATCAACAACTCATGTCCATGGTTTTGAAACCTTAACCATAATTAATCAATGAGCTAGTCCATAGAGGCGTACTAGGGACACGGCGTTGTTCATAAACCACACAAGTATCAAAGTTTCCGCTTAATACAATTCTAGCATGTAATATAAACTTTATCATGAACAAGAATTATAATAATAACATCTTTATTATTGCCTCTAGGGCATAATTCCAACAGTCTCCCACTTGCACTAGAGTCAATAATCTAGTTTACATCTGGCAACAATCTAACACCCATGGCACTAAGGTGCTGATCATGTTTTGCTCGTGGAAGAGGTTTAGTCAACGGATCTGCGACATTCAGATCCGTATGTACTTTGCTAATCTTCAGATCTCCATCTGTTATATAATCTCGAATTATATGAAACTTGCGGTTGATATGCTTGGTCTTTGGATGATATCTTGGTTCCTTAGCCAGTGCTATGGCGCCAGTGTTGTCACACAATATCTCCAGTGGGTACAAGGCACTTGGAACCACACCAAGCTCAGTGATGAAGTTCCTAATCCAAACTCCTTCACTTGACGCTTCTGCAGCAGCCATGTATTCCGCTTCTACTGTAGATCCCGCGATCACGCTTTGCTTGAAGCTTCTCCAGCTCACAGCTCCTCCATTCAAAATATAAACGTATCCTGTCTGAGATTTAGAATCATCCTTGTCGGTGTCGAAACTAGCATCGACGTAACCTTTTACGACGAGTTGTTCATCACCTCCATAGACTAAGAACATTTCTTTAGTTCTATTTAAATGCTTTAGGATGTTCTTCACGGCTGTCCAGTGTTCCACTCCTGGATCACTTTGTTATCTGCTCGTCAAACTAAGAGCATTGGACACATCCGGTCTAGTACATAGCATGGCATACATGATAGATCCTATGGCCGAGGCATAAGGCACTTTGCTCATAGCTTCTCTATCGTTCATCAGAATGGACACTGAGCCCTGCTCAATATCTTACCTGCCAACATAGGCACTGAACCTTTCTTTGCCTTATCCATTCTAAACCTTTTCAGAACTTTGTCTAGGTATGTACTTTGGCTTAAAGCTATCAGGCGTCTTTGTCTATATCTATAGATTTTGATGCCCAATATATAAGCAGCTTCCCCTAGGTCTTTCATTGAAAAACATTTGTTCAATTAAATCTTCACATCGTTAAGCATGTCAATGTCATTTCCGATAATCAATATGTCATCCACATATAGTACCAAAAATGTCACTGAGCATCCACTCACTTTCTTGTAGATACAAGCTTCGTAGCAATTTGGAACAAATCCAAAGCTCTTGATCACTTGATCAAAACAAAGGCTCCAACTTCGAGATGCTTTCTTTAGTCCATAAATGGAACGCTGAAGTTTGCACACCTTATCAGCATCCTTAGGATCGACAAAACCTTCGGGTTGCATCATATACAACTCTTCATCAATGTTGCCATTGAGGAACGCAGTCTTGACATCCATCTGCCATATTTCATAATCATGAAACGCAACAATTGCTAATAAAATCCGAATGGACTTAAACATCGCTACAGGAGAGAAAGTCTCATCGTAGTCAACACCTTGAACTTGTTGAAAACCTTTCGCGACAAGCCGTGCTTTATAGATAGTAACATTACCATTCGCGTCCGTTTTCTTCTTAAAAATCCATTTGCACTCAACAGCCTTTCGGTCGCTAGGAGGGTCCACCAAAGTCCATACTTGGTTTTTGCTCATGGATCCCAATTCGGATTTCATGGCCTCTAGCCATTTCTCACAGTCAGGGCTCATCATTGCTTCCTCATAGTTCGCAGGTTCACTGTTGTCTACTAACAAGACAGTTAAGACAGGGTTGCCATACCACTCAGGAGGGACACACGACCTTGTCGACCTGCGACGTTCAGTAGTAGCATCGTCCGAAGCTTCATGATCCTTGTCATTAGCTTCCTCTATTGTTGGTGCAGACGGCACTGGAACAATTTCAGGTGCTGCGCTACTTTCCAACTCAAGAGAAGGTTCAATAACCTCGTCTAGCTCTACTTTCCTCCCACTCACTTCTTTCGAGAGAAACTCCTTCTCAAGAAAGGATCCGTTCTTTGCGACAAACACTTTGCCTTCGGATCTGTGATATAAGGTATACCCAATAGTTTCCTTAGGGTATCCTATGAAGACGCATTTCTCCGCTTTGGGTTCGAGCTTGTCCGGCATCAACTTCTTGATGTAAGCTTTGCATCCCCAAACTTTAAGAAACAACAACTTAGGTTTAGCACCAAACCACAGTTCATACGGTGTCGTCTCAACGGATTTAGATGGTGCCCTATTTAAAGTGAATGTAGAGGTTTCTAATGCATAACCCCAAAATGATAACGGCAAATCTGTAAGAGACATCATTGATCGCACCATATCTAATAGAGTTAGATTCCGGCGTTCAGACGCACCATTGCGATGTGGTGTTCCGGGTGGCGTGAGTTGCGAAACGATTCCGCTTGCTTTAAGATGTGTGAGAAAATCATAACTCAAATACTCACCTCCACGATCGGATCGTAGAAATTTAATTTTCCTGTTACGATGGTTTTCCACTTCGTTCTGAAATTCTTTGAACTTTTCAAATGTTTCAGATTTATGTTTCAACAAATAGATATACCCATATCTACTTAATTCATCAGTAAAAGTGAGAAAGTAGCGATAACCACCGCTTAGTCGACACACTCATTGGTCCGCATACATCGGTATGTATGATTTCCAACAAGTCCGTTGCTCGATCCATTATACCGGAGAACGGGGTTTTGATCATCTTCCCCATGAGGCATGGTTCACACGTGTCAAATGATTCAAAATCTAGAGACTCCAAAAGTCCATCAGAATGGAGTTTCTTCATGCGTTTTACACCAATATGACCTAGACGACAGTGCCACAAATAAGTAGAATTATCACTATCTACTTTGCATATCTTAGCCTCAATGTTATGGATGTGTGTTTCATTGCTTTCGAGATTCAGAAGAAATAAACCATTCATAGCAGGTGCATGACCATAAAAGATGTTACTCATATAAATAGAACAACCATTATTCTCCTATTTAAATGAATAACCGTCTTGCAATAAACACGATCCAGATATGATGTTCATGCTCAACGCAGGCACATAATAACATTTATTGAGGTTTAAAACTAATCCCGAAGGTAAAACTCAGGAGAGCGTCTGACGGCCATCACATCAACTCTTGATCCGTTGCAAACGCCAAGATCGTCACCTCATCCCTCGCTAGCCGCGTCATTCTCAGAGCTCTGTTTCGAGTTACAAATATTATCAACTGAACCAGTATCAAATACCCAGGCACTACAACGAGGTCTAGTAAGGAAAACATCAATAAAATGTATATCAAATATACCTTTGATGGTGCCAGCCTTCTTGTCGCTAAGTACTTCGGACAGCTTGCCAAAGGACCCTTGTCCTTGAAATAGAAGCACTTAGTGTCCGCTTAGGTCCAGACTTGAGCTTCTTCTCTCAGGGCAACACCGCTTGCCCTTCTTGAAGGGCTTCTTTGCACCCTTACCTTTCTTAAAGTCGAGGGGCTTGTTGACCATCAACACATGATTATCTTTCTTGATGTCCACCTCCAGACTTTCGACAGCGAAGAGCTCGATGATCGTATCGGGAACCAATCTGATTATGAGTAACTACAAAACCTTTGTAGCTAGGAGGGAGTGATTGCAGAACTCTGTCAATCTTGAGCTCCTCTGGAATCTTGCAGTCCAATTGCTCAAGGCGTTGAGTGTAGCCCGACATCTTAATGGCGTGATCACTAACGGAACTCCCTTCCTCCATCTTGCAGTTAAAGAATTTCTCAGATATCTCATATCTCTCAGAACGGGCCTGAGTCTGAAACATAGTTTTCAGTTCCTCAAGAATCTCAAAAGGCCCGGGGAACTCCTCAAAACGATTTTGAAGGTCCGATTCCATAGCAAACAACATGGTGCTCTTAATCACACCATAATCATCCTTGCGCGACTGATAAACAGCTTTCTCATCAGCCGGCGCATCTACAGCAGGGGCGTCACCTAGCGCTTTCTCAAGGACATAGTCCTTTTGTCCGCCAGAGAGAATGATTCTCAGATTGCGGAACCAGTTGGTGAAGTTAGACCCATTGTTCGTAAGCTTTTCTTTCTCAGCAAAAACGTTGAAGTTGAAGTTGGACTTAGCCATTTGATTTACAAAAATTGCAAGTACAATTTAGACTATGTTCATGATAACTAGTTCAACTTAATCAAATTACAAGATGAACTCCCACTAAATTCAACATCCCTCAAGTTGTTTAGTGAACACGATCCAAATTCACCACACCTGATCCGATCTTCACGAGAAGAGATGTGGTTTCAATGGTGGACAACAAAGTGTCGATCATATCATTCATATGACTCATGCTTAACCTTTCGGTTCGTGTGTTCCGAGCCCATATCTGTACATGCTAGGCTCGTCAAGTCAAACCCAAGTATTTCCGCGTGTGCAAAGCTGGCTTGCACCCGTTGTATGTGAACGTAGAGTTTATAGCACCCGATCATCACGTGATGCTTGAACACGACGAACTTTCGCAACAGTGCATACATGGGGAGAACACAGTTTTATCTTGATCTTTAAGTGAGGAATCATCTTATAATGCTACCTTCGCGATCTAAGCATAATAAGATACATAAAAGGATAAACATCACATGCATATAATTTTATGTGACATGGTATAGCCAATCTCCGCGCAATGATCTCCATCTTGTGCGTGCCAACATGATCTCCATCACTCCACCATGATTGACTCCACCACGAATAGAAACTACAACTATTACTAACTACATAGCGATAAAGCAAAGCTATTACATGGCGTATAAGAAGTTGACACACAGGTCATACACAATTATAAAGACAACCATATGGCTCCTGCCAGTTGTGTACTCATCGACATTACAAAACATGATCATTGTATACAACATACACATCACTTCTTGGGCCATACCATATCACAAAACACTCCCTGCAAAAACAAGTTAGACGCATCTACTTTGTTGTTGAATGTTTTACGTGGCTTATGGGAGTAACAAGCTAAGAACGATTCTTACCTACGGAAAGCCACAACGGTGATATTATGGTTGCCAACATCCGGTGTAAATCCCATGACAACTATAGTGAGAGAAACTGGCATCCACCAGCCGCATGTGTGGAACAAGCCACACGTCAAGTGCGGAGCCGGTCTCGCGAACGAGGTCGCGTAAAGTTGGCCTGGACTGCTTCGATCTCACTATCCCGCATCATAATAAGTACACAAACAAGAGGCTTGCAACAGAAAACATCAACGCCCGCAACAATCATGTTGCGTTCTACTCGTGAAACACATCTACGCATAGATCTAGCTCTGATACCACTGAAGGGTTTTGAAGCATAGTAAATCAAAAAAATTCTATGGATGCGAACGGGAAAGCCAAGATATAATCTAGGAGATGCAAACAACGAGGGGGAATAGATGAGATCTTCATACCCTTGAAGATTCGCACAGCGGAATGTTCAATGGAACGTGGTTGATGTAGTCGTACTAGCTTCTCCTCCTCGCGATCCGATCCGATCCAACACCGTAAGTGGCGATGACTCCGAGAGATGCACACGTATGGCACCTCGACGTCTCCTCCTTCCTCGGTCCAGCAAGTGGGGTGGAGAGATAGATTGGATCTACAACATGACGGCGTGGTGCAAAGGTGGAGAGTTTCTGCGGCACGGCTTCGCCTACGCGTAGTCGGTAGAGAGAGAGATCTAGAGGGCAGCAGTATGGCGGCTAGGGTTGAAGGAGTGGGGAAGGAGGGCTGCGCCCCTGCCCTCTATATATAGGGGGCTGTCCGGCCCCCTTGGCCCCTCCTCCAAGCCCTAGGGCGGTGGCCCCAAGGGTTGGAGCGGGGGGCAAGTTTTCCCCCTCCTTCTAGAAGGTTTCCCTAGGGTTTTGGCCGGCTGGGCCTATGGGGCCTTGTTCCCCTGGCCCAATGCGGCCAGGGCACTCCCTCGTAGGCCCACGCCCCCTTCCGACAAGTGGGGCCACGTTGGTCCCACTCCGGAAGCTTCTAGAACCTTCCAGTACAATATTGACCATTCCGAAACAATTCCGAAATCCAAAAACTGCATTCCTTTACATGAATCTTATTCTCCGGACCATTCCGGAACCTCTCGTGATATCCTGGATCCCATCCGAGACTCCGAACAAGAACTCATAAACCATTTATCCATTCTATCCTAGCGTCGAGACACGTTAAGTGTGTGACCCTACGGGTTCGAGAATATGCAGACATGATCTTCTATCAATAATCAACAGCGGGGTCTGGAAACCCATATTGACTCCCACATACTCATCGATGATCATATCGGATGAACCACGATGCTAGGATTCAATTAATCCCGTATATATATTCCCTTCGTCACGCGATATTTTACTTGCCCGAGATTTGATCGTCGGTATCGGCATACCTAGTTCAATCTCGTTCACAGCAAGTACTTTACTCGTTCTGTAATCCGATATCACTTTGTGATTAACTCCTTAACCACATGCTTGCAAGCGGTGTTGATATCGATTACCGAGTGGTCCCAAAGTATATCTCTCCGACTTGGGAGGGACAAATCCCATCTCGATACATACAACCCAATAGATACTTTCCGATCACCTAAGAGACACCTTTATGATCACCCTCTCATAGGATGACGTTTAATGACCTCAAAGCTTTCTTCCGATACCAGGGAGTTGCATTATCTCATGGTCTAAGGAATACAATATTTGACATAAGAAAAAGCTTCGCAAAGATGAACACGATGACACGATCTAATTGCTCTGCTTGATTTGGGTATGTCCATCATATCATTCTCCCAATGATATGATCTCATTATTAATCGACAACTCATGTCCATGGTTAGGAAACCTTAACCATCATTAATCAATGAGCTAGTCCATAGAGGCGTACTAGGAACACGGCGTTGTTCATAAACCACACAAGTATCAAAGTTTCCGCTTAATACAATTCTAGCATGGAATATAAACTTTATCATGAACAAGAATTATAATAATAACATCTTTATTATTTCCTCTAGGGCATAATTCTAACAATATACTCATCATTGTGAGAATGCTTAGTCTGTTCATTGTAAGGAGTGTGTTACTGATGGAATCTTAGTAGTTCTCTCTTGTATATGATTAGCTCCAGCTTGCTAATAGTTTGTATCTTGTCATATGAATGTCTGCTTGCATTGTTCTATTCATATTTTGGTATGATATTGTGGTATCCTCCTCTGAAAGTTTCATGTGAATCAACTTGGCACATGATCACTCATGCTTATGACTAAAACAATAGTTAGTAAGCCTCGATGATTTATTTTGCCTCAGAGTTGTTGTATCACTTTCATGCCATAATTAGTCCTGTTTTGTTGCAAGCATGATTATGACAATTATTGCTCTCTCGTTTGTCGCTCCCTCTCTATTGCTATCCTTCACTTGCACTGAGTATGAGCTCCACTTGTGCATCCAACTCCCCAAAAACAATATTGCTAACTGTGTCCACCATACCTACCTATTAGCATCGTTTGCTATTTCAGTGCATATTCTATATGCCTTGTTTTCTTCCAAATAAAATGTTTGTCTATTTTGAGAAAGTTAGTTAGTAAATCACGAACTTGATGGCACACTTTATTCCTTGCACTTAATAATCCTGAGCCATTGTGACTTGTCCATGAAAGTTATATGCTTGCAAATTATATGCTGTGAGTTAGCAGAACCATGCTGTCATGGGGAACGTTTCCAACACTTATGAATACTTATCTAGTTGATACCTTGCTCTTTTGTTTGCGGATGTCATCGATGTGAAATAAAAGGGGAGCTTGTGAGTTCATGGAGTATATATATGTGTTAGAGAAACGCCTAGGCCGCTAGCCTAAGCCATGCCTAATCATGGTGGAAACTTGCACCATCACCATAATGAGCATTCTATGAAGCATCCTCAATAAAAGCTATGCACATAGTAAATAAAAAGATCGCTTAGATGCTCATTGTCTGCTTGCCTTGTCATTTTGATCACGGGATAGCTCATGTATCATCTGCAAGGGGTACCCCGTTGGCGGTTCACTATGATATGCATGTATGTACAATGACAAGAACTTGCAGGTAACCAAAGTTGAGTAGCATGCGGAGCGCCCCTCGTACTCAAGGGACATGGGATTTCCAGTTTATGGTCTGTCAAGCATATAACTCAGATTGGACCTTACTTTCACCTTAACCATATGAAGATGCCTATGATAGGGGCAATGAGAGCTCAAAGCTAATGATTACCTTCCTTTCAGCATTAGGAAGCCTTTCAAACTTTTTAAAACCGTTTTCACTTCCCTGTTGAGTCACCACCTATTCTATGAGCACCTTCTTGAGAGCATAGTTGTCATTCTTGTGTTTGTTCCAAAACTTGGTTAATTATGTCATGACTTTGATGCTTGTATCTCTGATATCTTTACTTCTAGTCTTCATGTGAACTTCAGAGATGCCTTGGCATTCATATTGTGCTCTACAAATAAAGGAAAGCAAGATACCACTCTATCATACCTTACTATGAGCATTGCAATGTTGCTTATGTTTATGTTCCATGCTACTTATTATTATTGAGTTGGTTTCTCTTCATAGCTTGCAATGACTATTGAGTATACTTAGTTGCATACTTCTTATTATGAATGGTTTAAGGATCTACTCCTGTGGTGAGAATATATACATCATATGAAGCAAATGTGTTCGTGAAAGTTCTTTTATTGCACTCAGTTTTCAACTGAATTACTGGAGGACAAGAAATAAGCTAAGCTTGGGGGAGTTGATACGTCCAAAACGTATCTACTTTCCCGAACACTTTTCCTATTGTTTCTCCTCTAAACTTGTGTGATTTGGATACACCTAACACGTATTGGCGTTGTTTTCAACAGAATTACCTTGGTGTCTAGTTTTTGTGCAGAAAATCAACTATCAGGAAAAATCCCGGAAAATATGCCAAAATTATATTTCGCCAGAAGATCCACGGAGCCAGAAGACGAAACGGAGTGGAGGCCTGGGGGCCCACACCCCTGCCAGGCGCGGGTGGGCCCTGCCCGTGCCTAGGGGGTGCGGCCACCCCAGGCACCCCCTCGGGCTCCCTCTTCGCCTATAAGTTACCCCTTGACCTAAAAACTAGGGGGGTTCGATGTTTTCCAGAGAGAGTTTCGCTCCACCGCCACCATCAGAAAACCAAGATTCGGATCCAGAAACTCCGTTCTGGCACCCTGCCGGGACGGGGAATTTGGAGAGGATCATCGCCATCGTCATCACCCAACGCCTCTCCATCAACCATCGATGTTTCCCTCATCCATGAGTGAGTAATACCCCACTATAGGCTATGGGTATGGTAGGGATTGGATGAGTTCTATCATGTAATCGAAATAAGATTGTTAGGGCATAGTGCCTAATTCTTGTCACTAGGGCCCGAGTGCCATGATCTTGTTGCAACTTGTTAGGGATGAGTTCTATTGGAGTTATTTGACTTTGTTGTAACTTGTTGTGCTTAATTCTTGTCACTAGGTCCCGAGTGCCATGATCTCAGATCTGATCTTATTATTAAATCATTATGATAGTATTGTTTGTGATCTTATTTGCAAGTTGTGTACACATATCATTGTCCGGATCCAAAGGCCCCGAAGTGATAGAAATTGGGACAACCGGAGGGGATGGCTGTGGTGTGAGGATCACATGTGTTCACGGAGTGTTAATGCTTTGCTTCGGTGCTCTATTAAAAGGAGCACCTTAATTGCTAGTAGTTCCCTAGAGGCCCCGCTGCCACGGGATGGTTGGACAGAAGATGTTGTGCAAGTTCTCATTGCGAGCACGTATGGCTATATATGGAGCACATGCCTAGGATTGTTTAGTACTTGGATGCTTATTCTTATTTATCTGCAATGCCCTAGATCTTAAATTTACATGTTTAGACTCGTCCATGCAACGCCCGTCCATACATCCCTATGCCTACCGCGCTCGTACCCTAATGTTTACTATTACTGTTACTATTGCTCCTGTTTCACTACTGCTGTTGCTAATACAAACTGTAGCTACTGATAAACTTCTGTGAGCACGAACTATTTCTAGGTGCAGCTGAATTGACAACTCAGTTGTTAAGGCTTGCAAGTATTCTTTGGATCCCCTTGTGTCGAATCAATAAATTGGGTAATACTACCCGCGAAGACTGTTGCGATCCCCTACACTTATGGGTCATCATGTGACTTCACTAGCACAAACAACAATGATTTCCTGAGTACACCTATTGCTCCACCTGCTCCTGATGCTACCTTTTATGAAATTATGTCTAGTTTGGTGAATCTTGTGATGAAAGAGCAATTTTCTGGTGCTACTTCTGATGATGCTGCTGCCCACCTCAATATTTTTGTTGAACTTTGTGAGATGCAAAAATATAATGATGTAGATGGAGATATTATTAATCTCAAGTTGTTTCCTTTCTCCTTAGAGGAAAAGCTAAAGAATGGTTTCTATCCTTGCCTAGAAATAGTATTGTTTCTTGGATTAAGTACAAAGATGCTTTTATTGGAAAATACTATCCTCCTTCTAAGATTATATCTATGAGAAGTGAAATAATGAAATTTAAACAATTTGGTAATGAAAATATTGCTCAAGCTTGGGAAATAATGAAATCTTTGGTAAATAATTATCCCACTCATGGACTGACTGCTTGTATGATTATCCAGAATTTTTATGCAGGTTTAAACTTCTCTTCAAGAAACCTGTTGGATTCAGCTACTGGAGGTACCTTTATGACCATTACTTTGGGTGTTGCAACAAAGATCCTTGATAATATGATGGTCAACTATTCTGAATGGCACACTGAGAGAGCTCCACATGGTAAGAAGGTAAATTCTGTTGAAGAAACCTCCTCTTTGAGTGATAAGATTGATGTTATCATGGCTATGCTTGTTAATGGAAAAGCTCATATTGATCCAAATAATGTTCCCTTAGCCTCTTTGGTTGCTCAAGAAGAGAAAGTTGATGTGAGCTTCATTAGAAATAAAAAATTCAGCAACAATGCCTATAGGAATAATTTTGGTAGTAACAATAATTATAGGCCTTATCCTCCTAATAATGGCAATACTTATGGAAACTCCTATAACAACAATACTATAAGTTCTCCCTCCGAACTTGAATTCATGCTTAAAGACTTTATTAGTAAACAAACCACTTTCAACAAAACTATGGAGGAAAAGCTCATGAATGTTGAGAGAAATATTTCATCTTTGTCTGAAGCACAGTCCTCTTTGATTAATAAAATGGCTGTCAAACCTAAAACCTTGGAAAGTACCTTTGCTGCTACTCATGCCATACAAGTTACTATTGATGAAAATGTTAGACTGTTAGCTCAACTACATGCTAAGTGGGAAAGAGAAGCTGAAATTGCTAGAAACAATAGTGTGTGCACTTTTACCACCACCAATATGGATGCCACCAAACCACAAGAAGTCCCTATTCCTCCTATCATAATGCCTAAACCCAATGAATCTACTACCAGTGATGCTAAATTTTATTTTGATCTTGATGGTTGCAATATTTCTGAAGTGATTATGTTCCTACAAAAGATTGCTAGAAGCCCTAATGCTAGTGATATGAATGTGGCTTTCACCAAGCACATTATAGATGCTCTTATTAAAATTAAGGATGAAAAGTTGAAACACAAAGCCTATATTCCTAGGACAGTAGAAGATAGTTGGGAACCCGTTAATATGCAAGTGAATGACTTTGATCTCAAAGATTCATGTGACCTTGGTTCTAGTGTCTCTATTATGCCTAGAAAGATTTATGAAATGCTTGATTTGCCACCTTTGGAAGATTGCTATTGTCACATCCCAAGATTTTTCAAATCTTGTAATGTGAAATAAAAGAATAAAATAAAACTTTGTTTAAATTTCAGAGCCAGAAGAAACTTTTTGAGTTTAAATGGAACCTCAAACCCATTTGAATTAAATAAAATCCTAAAGGAATTTAATGAGTTAAACAATTAATTAAAGGAAATTAAAAATGTTTTGGAAATTACTATTTTGGAATCATTTAATAAAAGAAATGGTATTCAAAGAAAAGATGAGTCTATAAATAAAGATTATTTTACAGAGACAAATTAAACCTTGGCCCAGTACTTATAATAAAATGTTTTGTTTTGAGTAAAAATAGTAAAGGTTTATTTAAATAAAGTAATAAGGATTTAATATCCAAGATTTTATTAATAAAGGTTTTATTATTTCTAAACCATCAAAACTTGTTTATTTATTTAAAATAAGTTTCCAAGTATTTTATATTCTCTAATAAAACATACTAAAGTGTTTTGGCTTTATTTTAGATTTCAAAATAAATAACTAAATAAAACAAATCCTATTCAAATGGAGATTTTATTAAATAATCAAACCCTATTCTATTAAATAACTAATAAACCTTTTTATTTAATTAATAAATGGAACCTAAAAAGATTTAAAATATTATTTGGTTTTTGGAAGTTAGTTTATGCTACTAAACAGAACCAAAAACTCATTACAAGTTTGAATTGTTTGAAGGGTTTGAATTGTTGATTAAATCATTTGTTTGAAAATCAAATCAGAAAATAGAAATAGAAAAGAATAAAACAAACAGGCAGAAAAAAATATGGAAAAGGACAGACCCAACCCAGCCTCAGAAGCCCAGTCCAAAGACTCCTCCCTGAAGGAAAACATTTTACACCCAGAATCGACCCATCGAGTCAATGAAACCAGGACCCACTTCTCCCTCTCACTCACTACCGACGAGACGACCCCACCTCCTCTTATTCCTCTCCCGAACTGCTTTTACGCACCGAAAAGAAAACTTGAGGTGACAAGTGGACCCGTTCCTTTCCTTTCCCATGACCAGGACCCCACCGCCACTTCCTTCTTCTTCCCTGAGGCGACCACGCCTCTCCCTCGCCGCTTCGCCTTCAAACCGCGGATTCAATTCGCCTTAACGCGACCGTTACTCGAGTTGATCACGCAGACGTAAACGCCCGTGTCTCCCCTATAATTCCCCTCTGACACCCCGCGCTGGCACGCCTTAGACCGCCCTCAATTCCTCCCCGAGCACCCTCTGCTCCGACGAGCTCCCATCTCCGATTCCGACCAAACCTGACCGCCCCTTGCCTCCTCGATGTGCTCTCGTGATCCCCACCTCTCGGCGATCATCTCCGTAGCCCGCCTCGAAGGCGTCAGCGTGCCGACAACGATGACACCGAGCGAGCGCCGCCGTCTACCATTGCTCCGTCAAGCAATCCAGGTGAACACCGACCACCCCGCGCCTCCTAGATCACGCGCACAGCATCGCCTTACTCTTGCGCATCTGAACTTGCTTCTGTCTTGCCTTAGGGCGATCTGCAGCGACAACCCGTCGTCCACCTGAGCGCCACTGTTTGTCTTCAAACTCCGGCGGAACCTCTCTGGTAAATCAGACTACCCCAACCATTCTCGTTCACGCTCACAGCTCCGCCATGATCTCCTACGTCTAAACCAGTCCTCCGTTTGTCTTCTCGCGGACCACAGCCTCGTCTTCGACCGTGGACAGAACCGTCCGTCGCCGTCCACTACTCCGGCGAGGAATCACGGCTGAACCAGAGTGCCCCTCGTCGAACCGTCAGTACCTTGAGCTTCGCCATGACCCCCTGAGCCCGGTGAGCAACCCCTCCTTCTTCCCCACCTCCTATAGCGTCGCCTCCGTCGTCTACCGACCGCTCCGCCCGCTTAGCCACCGGCCGCGCCCACTTTAGGTCGAGCCTGCCGCAACCGTTCGATCTCGATCCACTGGCTAGGATAGAGTCACTTATCGAAGGGGTATGGAAGCATCTGCGTCGTAGGATTTGCTTTAGATCCAGTGGCTCACATAGCTCGATCCCAGCGAACCGGTAAGCTTAATTAGATTAAGACACGTGTCTCTGCTGGTTGGATTTAAAACAGAATTGATCTAATTGATGTACAATTTTGTAAATTCCATAACTTTGGATCCACACGTCCAAAAATTACAAATTTTATGTCGTTGGATTCAGGAGAACAAGCCCTAGCCAACCATGGCCTTAGTTTACAAAATAGTATCTGTTAACTTGTTTGAAATTGCAGAATCTTTTGTATGCTTGTTTAGAGTATAAAAATTGTTTAAAATCGAATTTAGGGTTAAAACCTTTGCAAGATGGATTTATGTGACCTTACTGACCCTAGGAACCAACCCATGGTTTTGAAAATGAAATTAGAAAAATTTAGAATGGATTAATTGAATTAGTCTATTTCTAGCTAAATAAAGATAAGGGTTTTATTATGAAAAAGATTTTTGGAATATAAACCTTGGGAAAATATTTTGATTCAAAGCTACTGAACCAAAACACCAAGACTTAAGAGTTAGAAACTTTTGGTGAGAAACTTAAAGATTTTTTATTTAATAAAACCATTTTTCCACCATATAAATATTGAATGGAATTTTAAAAATAGTTTTTGGGCAAAACCCTCTAACTAATGACTTTGCCATTTTGGTAAATGACCAATGTGGACTTTACAAAGTTATAAACCTAGTGGAGACCATCCTTACAATAGAACCACCCTTTGCATACTTATGCATGACTTAGTTTCCTTATTGCCTTGTGTGTGTGATTTTGTTTGAGTAATGGTGGTTTGGAATGTTAATTGATTTGGTGTTTTGCTTGATTGACTTGTAGTGAGATTAGCAAAGTGTGAGACTAGCAAGATCAAGGAGTGAACCCTAATTCCCTACCAAAAAGGCAAGTTACACTATCATACAAATACCCTATTATTTTCAATATACTTAGTGGATTGTGAAAACATGCATGAAAAAGATTTCTATATACTTATGCTATGCTAAATCCTAGTAGGATTCCCTATAAACTCCTTAGAGAAAATATTAAAGTTGTACATGCTTAGCCATGCTTTATTTTGAAAAGAGATACATGTTGAGATTTTACAAAGGATTGAGAAAAGGACTTATGTTTTACATAATAAAACAAGGACTCAATGAACCACCTAGGTGGTGGACACTTTAAATTTTGGAGAAGGTGGCAACAAAAGGGACCATGTCTATGGGGATCACTTTGTGTTGTGCTCCAAAAGAAAACCACCTAGGAAACTTAGAGATTGAACATGTTTCTCCAATTGTGGCTTTCGTGTACAACCACATGCTATTATGGCTCTGGCTTAGTCAACTACATTAGGAAGACCCATACATTGTCTTTGGTTACCGGACATGGGGATCTGGAATGCTTCATGGGAGCTGAAGGCAAGCTAGCAATGATGTATGGGAGGACCTTTTGGAAAGACTTCGCCACACTCTCAGTCTGCCGGTACTCCATCTTGGTGAGCACTAATCCAGTAGGCCACTGGTGGCAACAAGATGGGATTGTGTCATGTGGGTAAAGTGTACTCCTTATGCAAAAGTTAATAAAATCTAAGTACTTAGTCGTGTCCCCGGTTATGGACAATATTGAGCAACTAAAGTTTGAACTATGGGAGATCTCGACATTCTAATTTCTAATATAAAAACTTGATGCACTTGGGGGTACCAAGGAATTCAAAGAGATTTGTTAAGCTTGTTGCACTTGGGGAGTTACCAAGGTGCATCAAGAGTATGATGTACTTGGGGTTACCAAGGAACTCATGAGTTTTGATAAACTTGTTGCGCTTGGGGTTACCAAGTGGCTCAAGAGATTTTGACAAGGACTTGAACACTTGAGTTTCTACCAAGGAGTACAAGGAACTTGGAAAAGAAATTTGACAAAAGACTTAAAACCCTTTTTGAAAAGATAGGATAAAAAAAATTGCTTCATGAAAATAAGCCTTGAACTCTACTTAGCCAAATATGCATATAATGATAGGATCCACTCTTATATACATAGAAGTGAAGCTTGCCAATACAATTCAAATGTATTGACCCTTGTGGCTGTAACTTGTAATGTTGCAGGTTGATTGTTTTAAAATGAAGATTCTTTGATTGACTAGGACTACAAAATCTATAACCAACATCTGCCTGTGGCACCTTGAAGATGAAGGACCCCATGACTACAGTTATTCCGCTGCAATGTAATGTAATAGCCAAATGAGCTATGTATGATGTAATAGAATTATGTTATTCCTGGTTATAAAGTTATAATATGACCTTTGTATCTTGATATTACATCTTACTGTGGATGCTAGCTATTGATCCAGGGACTAGCATTGTAAAACACAGAAGGACTCTACCTTATTATCAGGTTGGGACCTCTACAGCTATTTGGATGTCCCACTTGATGATAATGCTAAAAAGAAACTCATGGGGAGTGTTAATGATGTTCTTATTATGGTTAACAATGCTTATGTCCATGTTGATTTCTATGTTTTGGATGATGAATATAATGCTACTTGTCCTATTACTTTGGGAAGACCTTTTCTTAGAACTGTTGGTGCCATCATTGATATGAAAGAAGGCACCATTAAATATCAATTTCCATTCAAGAAAGGTATTGAACACTTCCATATGAGGAGACAGAAGTTGCTTTTTTATCATCTTTTGAAAGCAAGGTTTGATGTTAATGCTTCTTCATTTGAAAATACTTGATTCTTGCTTCTTGTGCCTAACTTAAAGGCGTTAAAGAAAAGTACTTCTTGGGAGATAACCCAATAGTTTTCTTGAGTCTTGGAAGTTATTACTTCTGTAATGACCTCTCCTCATCCTTTTTATTTTATTTTTGTGCCAAGAATAATCTCTAATGAGATGGAAGTAAGATTTGGGGAGTTGTTGTCCCGAAACAGATTTTTGTGCTCCACTATAAAAATTTGTGTACAATCTCTGTAAGTAGGATTGAGCTGTAATTTTCTGAATAAATCCCCCAGGTTGTTAGATAACTTTCGTTAGTTCAACACTTTTTTATTTGAGAAATATAAGGTCCTCAAAAAAATCGGTTTCTACCTGCTGGTATGTTTTGACAGATTTCTGCCATTATTTGCATTAGCTTCTTATTGATTCCTTTTTGGGTTCCTTTTGGAAAATTGTTCTTTTTGAGGGAATTTCTACATTATCTTGTGTCTTTAGTGAAATTTTTCTGTTTTAAAACTAAAACCCAAAGGTCTATTATCTTTTGAATACACTAATGTTGCTAATGAAGATTGTGTGAAGTTTTGTATGAAGGAAAAAATTTAGGTGTAAGGAAATAATGATGTAATGAGATGAAGAATGGACAAAAACTCAAGATTGGGGATGCCACCCCGTGTCACGCCAAGAAATATTCAAAAGGTACAAGCGTCAAAGCTTGGGGATGCCCAAGGCACCCCCTTCTTCATCAATAAAAAACTCAGGTCTTTCTAGACACTTCCTTTTTATTGTTTCATGCACAAGTTGTGTTGTTATTGGAGTGTCTTAGTTTTATTTTTTGGTTTTTGTTTTCTTAGTTTGCTTGAAAAAAGTGGTTGGACCCCCGTTCTCGCTGTTTTGTTTCAAATAAGTTGATTGGTGTTGGAAAGGAGTAGGAAGTTCTTGCTTTAGTAGTACAAGAGGACCATGCTTTGACTGAGACTTAGACTTTATCATGCCATGCTAGATGTTTATTTGACCTTATGCTTAGTGATTATTGTTTTAGCATGACTTGTTCCAAACAATTAGTATTGCTTAATGTACCTTGAAAGAATCATGCGTTGTTTTAGCATACAAAAGCATAGTATTGTGGTATTCTCCTTTGATGCTTTGTTTGGGTTGACTTGGAACATGATCACACCATGTTATGACTATGAACCAGTCACCATAGCCTCTATGATCATTTACTTTTTGACTTGTGGTACCACTTTATGCTTTGATTAGTAATGTTTTGTCGCTCTGCATGATTATGGCCTTTATTGCTCTCTTAGTTGGTCGCTCACAGTCTTTTGCTAGCCTCCACTTGTAAGAGTAAGCTCTACTCGTGCATCCAACTCCCAAGAAACCAAGTTATTCCAAAGTGTCCACTATAAATTCCTATGCATGGTGTGTTACACCATTCCAAGTATATTCTTATTTTATCTATCTTCCAAATTAAACTTGTTATGTGAAAATTAGTGATTTAAGATCTCACAAACTTGATGGCACACTTTATTTTTCTTGCCCATAAAGAAACTTAAACCATTGTGTCATGTATGTTGCATATTCTTGCACTTATACATTGGAATTAGCAAAACCATGCTGTCATGGGGGACGCTTTCAACATTGCACTTGTACATTGTACTCAGTTGATATCATGCTCTTTTGTTTGCAGATGTTGTCCGTGTGAAATAAAAGGGGAGCTTGTAAGTCCATGGAGTTATGTATGTGTGTTAGAGAAACGTCTAGGCCACTAGCCTAAGCCATGCCTAATCATGGTAGAAACTTGCAGCATCACCATAGTGAGCAATTTATGAAGCTTTCTTCTTATAAAAAAAGAGACATATTGAAAAGAGGAAAGAGATAAAAAAGCACCATTTTCCCATGGTAAATAAGAAGATTGTTGAGATGTTCATTGTCTGCTTGCCTTGTCATTTTGATTATGGGATAGCTCCTGTATCATGTGCAAGGGGTACCCCGTTGGCAGTTCTGTATCATACACATGTACTTAATATGACAAGAACTTACCAGTGACTAAAGTTGAGTAACATGAGGAGTGGCCCTCTTACTCAAGGGACATGAGATTGCCAACTTATACTTTGTCAAGCATATATTCCATACTTTGTTCACTTTAACCTTGATCACTTCAAGATGCTTATGATCGGGTCAATGAGAGTTGAAAGATAACAAGTACCATAATTTTTGGAAGCTCTTTATGAGACTTGAAATCCCTGCTTCCCTTTATGAAGGGACTTTCTTCCACCATTATATTAAGTCTCCACCTTCTATCCTTAGGCACCAATTAAGAGAGCATAGTTTTCATTCTTAGTTCTATGAGCATTGTCCCAAAACTTATTGATTGATTCATATTGTTGATATTACTTGCTCATGAAATATTCGTATCTAGTCACTCTTATGAACTTTGAAGGTTTCCTATGCATTTATTTGCTACTCCATGAGGGACAAGCTGAATGCCACTATGCTATGTTTTCTATATGTGAAACAAACAAACGTCTTTCAATGCATTGTTATTCATGATCTTTGTTTGTATCCTTTCATGGTGCATGCATAGTTACTATGTCTTATTGTTAGAACTTCTTTCATGCTCATGTTTAGAGTACTTTGATCCCAGCTTTCAGTGCTTGCAAATGGATTGATCTTGATTTTGATGGTGCATGTCACCTCAAAAATTATTCTTTTTATCACTTACCTACTCGAGGATGAGTAGGAGTTAAGCTTAGGGATGCTTGATACGTCGAAAACGTATCTATAATTTTTGATGTTCCATGCTTGTTTAGTATTTACTTTGCTTTTCTTTGTCTACACTTTGAGGTATTTTTATATGTTTTATGGTACTAACCTATTAAAAAGATGCCATAGTGCCAGTGTTTTCTTCTGTTTTTGGTTCCAGAAAAGGCCAAAAATGAATATTCTCGAAATTGTACGGGATAAAAGCCAAAGTCAATATTTTACCGTGGGGAACACAGAGCCAGAAGACGAGACGGAGGAGGGACTCGAGGGGGCCACACCCCTGGCCGTGTGGCCAGGACTGGCCCGTGCCTGGGGGGGTGGAGCCGCCTCGGGCACCCCCTCGGCCTCCCTCTTCGCCTATAAGAAGCCCCCGATACCTAAACCCTAAGTACCCGATCAATCTTCCATGAAACATTCCATAACCACCGCCACCATCGTCCCTAGATCGGGGGGATCCGAAGCTCTTTCCGGCACCCTGCCGGAGGGGAGAGATCATCCCGGAGTCCTTCATCACCATGCCAGCCTTCGGTATGAAGCGTGAGTAGTTCGACCTTAGACTACAGGTCCATGTAGTAGCTAGATGGTTGTTTCTACTCCTTTGTGATACCATGTTTAGATCTTGTGAGCTCCATTCACGATCAAGATCAACTATTTGTAATCATGCATGTTGTTTTTGCGGGGATCCAATGGATATTGAGATTACTATGTCAGATTGGTTAATGATTCTATCTTATTGATTCTATCATGTCTATGTCGTTTGAGATCTTGCATGCTCTCCGTTTCTAGTAGCTACCTTGGCCAAGTAGATTCTAGTGACTCCAAGAGGGAGTATTTATGCTCGATAGTGGGTTCATGCCTCTATTTAATCTAGGGAAGTGACAGAAATATCAAAGGTTGTAGATGTGATGTTTCTACTAGGGAGAAAACAACGATCTCTTGTTCATGGAACAAGTGGATTGTTTACCTTACACACTTTGCTTAAAGCATTTATCCGTTGTTTGCAACTTAATACTAGAGGGGGTTCGGATGATAACCTGAAGGTGGATTACTAGTCATAGATGAAGTTGGATGGCGGTCTATGTATATGTAGGGATCTCCACCTAATAAGATAGAGCCCCCTGTGTTTACAATGCTAGTCCCTGGATCAATAGCTAGCATCCACAGTTTAGATGTAATATCAAGAAACAAAGGTCATAATATAACTTTATAACCAGGAATAACATAATTTCATTACATCTTACATAGCTCATTTGGCTATCACATTACATTGCAGCGGAATAACTATAAGCATGGGTCCTTCATCTTCAAAGTGCCACAGGCAGATGTTGGTTGTAGACTTCGTAATCCTAATCAATCAATCTTCACTAAAAATCAATCAAACCTGCAACATTACAAGTTACAGCCACAAGGGTCAATACATTTGAATTGTATTGGCAAGTGATACTATGGTAGTATAGTGGAGTCTATTATCTATATGCATTTGGCTAAGTGGAGTTGAGGCTTGCATTTCTCAAAATAGATTTTACTTAACATTTGAAACTACTAAGTTTTGTTTGGCAAAAACATTTTTCTCAATCAAAGATTTGAAGATCCTTTACAAGGCATCTCTCAAACAAAGATGGAAGATTTCAAACAACCCTTTTTCAAACCACAAGATTTTAAATTAGAAATTGGAATGATGAGATTCTTGATTGCTTCCATGTTTTGATGCTCAAATTGTCCTTTACCAGGGACATGGCTAAGTACTTAGATTTTACACTCTGTAGAGGTGGTGCACTTTCCCCACAAGACTTGGTTTCCCAAGACAAGATCTTTCAGAAGCCTTCCCTTAGACCAAAATGGACGCGCTCCAACCTATCAAACACTACCACCCACTGTCCATATGGCTAAGTTCTTGCAACCTATATGATCATGGCAGAGCCCATATTGCCAAGTGGTTGCACTTGAAGCTTCTCGACATTTGACATCTCAAATCTCTTTGTTCCTGGGTGGCATACCACAAGTGAGATACACAAGACAAGTCATGGCCTTGTGTAACCACTCAACATAAACCAATCCTTCCATTCCACCCAGGTGATTCATTAACTTAGTTGTTTTATTAAACAAAAACATAAGTCCTCGGACTTAGAGATTTTTCCATAGTGTGAATATATTTTCCACCCATGTTTTCTATTAGCTAGGCTAAGCTTGATAGTAGTAGGAATCTTTAACTTAGGAAAATCCTACTAAGGATTAATCTACTAGGTTTTCTTATAGCAAGGTCTATACTTAGCAAAATCCATGCAAGTTTTACTTAGCAAAATCACTAATGCATAGAGAAAGTAATGGGACAAAAAGTATGAAGCATCACTTGCCTTTTTGGTAGGGAATGGTGGTTCACTCCTTGATCTTGCTAGTCTCACACTTCACTACAAGTCAATCAAGCAAACACAAATTCAATTCACATTCCAAACCAAAGTCAAACAAACAATTTTTCACACACAAGTGATGGAATCTAAGTCATGCATAAGCATGCAAAGGTTGGTTCTATTGCAAGGATGGTCTCCACTAGGCTCCTAAACTTTGTAGTTTCCAAATTGGTCATTTACCAAAATGGCAAAGTCATTTGCAAATGGGTTTTATCTCAAAACCATTTTAAAATCCATTCATCATTTTATGTGGTGAAAAATGTTTTATCAAAACAAAACCTTTTAAGTTTTTCACCAAATGAGTTGCTATTGCAAAACTTGGTGTTTTTGGGTCAGTAGGTTTGGTCCAAAACATTTTCTCAAAGTTTTCTTTATAAAAACATTTTCATAATAAAATCAATAATTTTATTTGGCTAGAAAATGGCTAAGTCAAATAATCTAACCTAAACTTTACCAAAATCATTTTCAACACCAAGGGTTGGTTCTTAGGGTTAGTAAGGTCACATCAAACCATTTTGCAAAAGTTTTGACCCCAAAATCAATTTTAAACAATTATTCTACTCTAAACAAGCACACAAAAGAATCTACAAAAACAAGCAAGCTATCAGATACTATTGGCTAAAATAATTCTACAGTTGGCTAGGGCTTGCTCTCCTGAATCCAACGACATAAAATTTGTAAAATTTGTACGTGTGGTTTGAAAGTTACAAGGGTTTGAAGTTTGCAAATAATTCTGATTCAAAAATCTGTTTTAAAATAGAGCTGGCCACGCGTCACGTTTTAATTGGCCGAAAACGGTTCGCGTGGATCGACCAATGTGGACCGCAGGATCTAGCTAGATCGCATGGCGCAGATCGTTCGATACCCCTTCTCTCACTTTCTTTCCTAGCCGCTGGATGACGATCTAACTGTTCACAGGAGGTTGGCCAATAGCTGGCGGCGCCGGCATCGACGACTGGCAGCGCACGCTCTGTCCGAGGTGGTCTGGCCGTTCTAGGAAGCGAGAGAAGAGGAGGAGAGGCTCACCGTGATCGCAGGGTCGTGGGGAAGCTCGACGTGGTTTCGAGGAGGCGAGGGGCGCACTGGGGCGGTACTAATCGCTCGCCAGAGTTCCTGCTTCCGTCAGGCACGCTCGGTCGTTGTCGGGAACGAGGCTACAAGGCACGCCGGTGCATAACAGAGGGAGCGTTAGACGCGTACGGGGAAGGGGAGTATGATAGTGTCAACTAGAGAGGAGGGGGCGGTCAGGGATTACCAGAGGAGCTCGTCGGAGTTGACCTAGCCGTCGGTGGCGCTCAGACGAAGACGGAGGCGAGGCTGTGGGGCATGCGTGGGCGAACGGAGGCCATGGGCAGGTGCGTGAGATTATGGGGATCAAGCTGGTGTGAGCTAGGAGGTAGGAGAGGGTCAGGGCTCGCCGGGATTTGTCGACGAACTCGTCGGAGCTGCGGCGGTGCTCAGTGGTTTGCTGGAGACGGCGTTCTGGGGCGCCCGCGGGTAAATGGGAAGTGCCGGGAGATGCTCCTGGGAGTGGGGAAGGTGTGATCTTGGTCGGGGAGGAGAGGGGTGGCGAAGCTTGGCTGGAATTTGACGAGGAAGGTCGTCGGAGCAGTGATGGTGCAGGGCGAAATATTCGCAGCCTGGGGGCAGAGAGAGGGAGAAGCTTGAGGGAAAAGGAGGAGGAGGCGCTGGCGTTTAAAGGTGCTTGATCGCTGTGAGTTAAGGTGGCCGCGTTAAGGCGAATTGATGCCGCAAAATCAAGGCCTGCAACGGCCGGTGAGGGGGAGAAGGGGTCGTGCGGGTGGGGAGGAAGAACAGTGGCAAGTGGGGTCGGTCAGTCAGTGGGAAAGGAGCGAGGAGGAGGTCCACTGGTCAGTCTCGGTGTGGGTCAGGGAGTTGGTGCCAAACGTTTTCTTCGGGTAAAAGAAGTTGGGCTGGTTGGTGGGCTTCCTGGGCTGGGGCAGCTGGGCCAGGTCGTTTGCTCTATTTTTTTCTGTCTGAAAACTTTTTCCTTTTTCTAATTTAAATTTCTGTTTTGAAATTTCTATCAAACAAACATGGTTCAAATCAATTCAAACAACACCCAAACTTTGTAATATTGAAATTAGTTCTGTTCAGTAACATGAACCAAAATCCAAAATAAAAATAATAGTTTAAATCTTTTTAGGTTCCTTTTATTAATTAAAAATGGTCCATGGTTTATTAATAAAATAGGGTTTGGTTTATTTATTAAAATCTTCATTTGAATTCCAAATATTTTTCAAAACCAAATCAGTAGGTTTTATTTGGAAATGAAGAATACTTGGAAACTTGTCTAAAATAAAATAAAACAACCTTTTATTTTAGGGTCCATTAATAATTAAATTCAATAGACCTTCATTATTAAATAAATTAGGATTTGTTTTATTTAAAATATTTATTTTGAAATCTAAAATAAAGCCAAAACACTTTAGTAGGTTTTATTTGTGAATATAAAATACTTGGAAAACTTATTTAAAATAATTTAATAAGTTTTGAGGTTTTAATTAAAATGGTAAAACCTTTTATTTAAATAAAACTTGGATATTAATTCTTTATTATTTTATTCAAATAAACCTTTACTATTTTTAATCAAAACAAAACATTTTATTTTAAATACTTGGCCAAGGTTTAATTCCTTATTATTTTAATTTGGCTCTGTAAAATAATCTTTATTTATAAATCCACTTTTTCTTTGAAAGCCAAAACCTTTTATTTAAAAGATCCAAAATAGTAATTTTAAAACATTTTAATTTCCTTTAATAAATGTTTATCTTTATAAATCCCTTTAGGTTTTATTTAATCCAAATAGATTTGAAGTTCCATTTAAATTAAAAAGTTTCTTCTGGCCTTGAAAATCAAACAAAGTTTTATTTTAATCATTTATTTTCACATTACAAGATTTGGAAAATCTTGGGATGTGACAGTATATTTTTGTAATGCCAATCAAATCTCATAGGATCATGAATGTCTAGTATTGCATTATTGTGACTTTCTCTGTCTAGTCAATTGCCCCGCTGTAATTTGTTTACCCAGCATGTTATGTTGTTTATCTTAAGGAGAACACCTCTAGTGAACTATGTACCCCGGTCCAATCTTAACCATTGATACATCTTCCACTGTTACTATTTACTTTATGCAAGCCACCAATACCTTCCACACCATACAGTTAATCCTTTGTTTTCAGCAAACCGGTGAGATTGATAACCTCACTGTTTGTTGGGCCAAAGTATTGAGTTTGTGTTGTGCAGGTTTCAAAGTTTCTAGCAACACCTTCGAGTCGTTTCCTGCCTCCTACTGGTTCGATAAACTTGGTTTCTTACTGAGGGAAAACTTGTTGGCGTGCTCATCATACCTTTCTCTTGGGGTTACCCAACGATGCTCTACAGTGATCTGAGCTACACATCATCAGATGTTCATCAAAAACAAACAAAGTGTTGTTATGTTGATCGTTAACATCAAAGCTTGCCTTCAAGATTTGTTTCAATAATTGTTATTTTGATCAGGTATTATAAGAACAAAAGGTTGTTCAAATAATTACCGTATTCCATAAAAGATGGAAGATTTACAAGTATGGTTGGATAAATCATGTCCATAAAACTAATGCTAAAAATGTGGAAAGACAAATGATTAAAAGATCACTTAAGAAGTGACATCGCCGTTTAAATTATATTGGAAAGAAAACATGAAGAAACTCCATGTTGATGGAATTTTGGAGTCTTTTTAATTTTGATCAAGTGACACTTGTGAGACTCTCCTAAAGATAATTAAAACTTCGTTCAAAGGCATAGAAGAACAAACGGCTAACTTATTGGAATTTATACATATTGATGTATGTAGTCCATTATGTGTAGTCATGAGCGATGGATTTCAACTTCTTATACTTTCTCCGGAAATTTGGGTGAATATATGTGTATATTTAATTAATAAGGAAGAAGTGTGAAATATTTGAAAAGTGTTCAAAGACTTTAAACATGAAGTGGAAAATCATTATAACAAGAAAATAAAGAGTTTATGATTGCATCATAAAGGAAGATATTTGAGTTACAAGTTTAGCATAACACCTAAGATTTGAGGAATCGTTCCATGGATTTGCATTTCCTCAAACACCATAAGAGTATGGAGTGCTCGAGATATGTAATGAAACCTTGTTTGTCATGGTAAGATCAAAGGTGTAAGTTATAGAACTTATGTTATATTGTAAAATTGGAAAATCTTTAGTGACTACCGCTTTTACACTGAAAAGAGCACCATCATGATCCGTTGAAATGACACCATATAAGTTATGGTCTGGGATAAAATCCAAGTTGTCCTTTCTTAAACTTTGGTATGCTAGGAATAAGTAAGATATTTACAACCAAAGTCGGATGAGCATGTTTGTATGTTATTTCGAATAACCTTTGGGTATTCCTCCATAACACCAAATAAAAAAGTGTTTGTCGCTTAGTACGTCAAGTTTCTTGACAAGGAATTTTTCGTGAAAATGTTAAGTGGGAGGACAATAGAACTTTGATAAGGTTATTGAAATTTATCCATATATTCTTAGTTGTGCAGCACCAGAAAGAGTCCCGGAGGTAGCAACAATGCTCATGGCTCACGTGCCTCAAAGGTTGTGATTATGGAGGTCTAAGTTCCTATTGAACCGAGTAGGTTGGGTAAAAGCAATCAAATACTAAGATTTGGGAGTAAATCATTGTTGTTTGAAAATGATGGACCGACTACATGCAAAGAAGCGATGATGGGTCCTAACTCCGTCAAATGGCTTGAAGACATAAAATCCGTGATAGATCCATACACGAGAAATCAAGTTTTTGAACTTGGAAGACCCTCTAGAAAGGTGTAAGACCTTACAGTCATATTTGGATCTATAAAGAAATAGACATGGATGTTTCACATCTATGAAATAGTCGACATGTTAGGAAAGAGTTCACGATAATGTTCAAACAGTTGATTATGACAAGATTTGATCTTTCATAGCGATATTTAGTCTGGACGGATTAATATATAGCAAGCACTACATATAATTTTATTATATGGTAGTTGAACAAACAAAAAAAGTTCTTCTAATAGAATGGTTACCTAGTACGTGTACATAACATGATCCAAAGGGTTTTGTTTATTCAAAGGATGCTAACAGGGCATGCAAACTTCAATAGTTGAAGTAAGCATCGAGGAGTTGGAATCTTCGCTATGATGAAACTGTTAAAAGGTTTAATTTCATCAGAGAAGATGAAGATGCTTGAATTTGCAAGAAATTAAGTGGGAGAACTAAGACATATTTCTAATACATTATGTGAAAGACATATTATTAGATATGATGTATCTTTTATTAACACTGGTTAAGAATTTCATTTTGATGAAAGACTTAGGCAAAACCGGAATATTTGGCATCAATGTCTATATGGATAGATTGAGACGCTAATATGGTTGTTCCAAATGTACATATATGAGATATTGAATGCGTTCAATGTAGAAACGACAAGAAAGGTACTTGTCGCATAGGAAGGATTTAATCAAGATTCAAGTGTTTTGACACTCGTTAAGTGAAACGAGATTCAAGTGTTTTGACACTTGGTGAGTGAAATCACAAGAATATTTTTGATCAATCATACTATGATATGTACACATCCAGATATGTCCTATGGTCTAAATGTTATGAGAATATGCCAGAATGACTCATAAGATGATCATTGAACGATAGTAAGGATATTCTTATGATCTTTGGAAGAACTAAGAATATGTTATTTATGTAGAGGTGACAAATAGATAGATGTAAAGTGTTACATTGATACTATTTTTGTAACAAGATACAAATTAAGTTTATCTCAGTTTAAAACTACGGGTGGCACAATGTAATGGAAAGAAAGTTCCATAACGTATTTGGATGAGTTCCAAAGTTAAGACATTTGACAGATACTGCAACAAAAGGCTAAGTATATGACTGTTATGGTACTAGCTAAACAGGGCATTTGTGTAAACTAGTTTGTTATCAAACTAGGTGTGGTTCACAAAGGGATAGTACTATAAAGATATATTGTACGGCAACTGTATCAACATGTTTTAACCCCAAGGAACTAAAGGTCTCACCAAAGGACCAAATTTATACAATGCCATCTCATTGAAGAATGAGTGATGTGTAGAGACGCAAAGACATGCAAATACACACGGACCTAGAAGTCTCAGATCCAAAGGTTATGTTTACCACTAGCAATCATGTAAATACAACACCAGAAAGCCATAGGTGTTGAATGCACAAAGTTTTTCAAACTAGATTCTTGACTCTAGTGCAAGTGGGAGACTGTTGGAGATATGTCCAAGACGCAATAATAAAGTGATTATTATCATATCTTCATGTTTATGATAAATGTTTACATCCCATGCTATAATTGTATTAACTGGAAACATTAATACTTGTGTGTTTTGTAAACATAAAAGAGTCCCTAGTAAGACTCTTGTTAAACTAGCTTGTTGATTAATAAATGATCATGGTTTCCTAATCATGGACATTGGATGTTATTAATAACAAGGTCATATCATTAGGAGAATGATTTGATGGACACACACCTATAGTTAGCATAGCATAAGATCAAGTCATTTAAAGTTCGTTTGCTACAAGCTTTTAAATACATAGTAGCCTAATCCTTCGACCATGAGATCATGTTAATCACCATCACCGGATGAGTGCTTTGATGGCATCAAACGCCACTTCCGTAACTGGGTGGTTATAAGGATGAATTGAGTATTCTAAAAGTATAGATTGAAGTGCATGGATCAAGAGTGGGAATTGTCCATCCATATGACGGATAGATATACTCTAGGCCCTCTAGATGGAGTGTCATCCAATTGTCTTGCAAGCATGTGACCAGGTCACAAGAGATGTCACATCACAGTACGAGTAAAGAGTACTTATCGGTAACGAGGTTGAACTAGGTATAGAGATACCGACGATTGAACCTTGAATAAGTAAAGTATCACGTGACAAAGGGAAGCAGTATCGAATGTAAATGGTTCATTCAATCACGAAGTCATCATATAAATATGTGGGAGCCATTATGGATTTCTAGATCCCACTAATGGTTATTGATCTCTAGGTGTCTCATTCATGTCTGCATAGTTCACAAACCATAGGGAGACACACTTAAGGATTCGATGTTGCTTAAAGTATATATGGAATGTGAGTTGGACACCGAATGTTGTTCGGAGTCTTGGATTGGATCCAGGACATCAAGAGGAGATCTGGAATGGTCCGGAGAATAAGATTCATATAAGGAAAGTCAATTTCCGGGGTTTGGAAATGTTTTCGGTATTTTGACCCAAAGCTTCTAGAATGTTTTGGAAGGTCCACCACCCAGGGAGGGGGTACCTGGAATGCACCATACCTTAATGGGCTATGCGCATGGAACCCTAGGTCAAGTCAGCTAAGGACAAGGAAGAGAGACACAAACTCTAGTTTGAATAGTCAAATCCTAGTTTGAAAGTCAAAGTCCTAGTGGAGGAAGGAAAGGAAACCTTGAGGCACAAGGTTTCCCTTTCCCTCTCCATTTCCGCCGGCCAAGGGGAGTTGGGGGTGGACTCGGCCAGGGCTAGGAACCCTGGCCGCCGCCCCTCAACCCATATAAGGAGGGGTAGGGGCACCCCCTACTCCCTCACCCCAAAACCCTAGCCGCCGGTGCCTTCCCTCTCTCCTCCATACATCTGCTCCGGCTTAGGCGAAGCCCTGCAATAATCTCTTCCACCACCACCACACCCTCGTGTTGTTGGGATTCCATGGAGATCTACAACCTTCGCTGCCCTACTGGAACAAGGGAGAGGGAGGTCTTCATCGACTACCGTACATGTGACCGACTGCGGAAGCGCTACGGGAACATGGTGCTGAAAGGATAAGCAAGTGATCGACTACATCAACCACGAGAATTCGATCTTGTTAAATGCTTTGGATATACGAGGGTTAGTTCTTTACAATATTGTTGCACCGATCTCATAGATTAGATCTTGGCTTTGCCGTAGATTAGATCTTGGTTTTGTTTGTTCATGCGATAGAAAGTTTTTGTTTTCCATGCTATGAACCCTACATGAACAAGTCGTGACCTAACAGAAACGTAGCATTGAGATGCTATGAATCAACCGGTGCTTCGGGTAAAGCAATGAAATCCAATCATTAGCGCATACAATCTCCACTTCATCGTCTACCCATTATATGAGCTTGCACATTGTAGATGGCATGCATTGGTTGGCATGAAAGCAATCGTGGCCTAGCAGAACATTGTAGTTTCCCTGCACATCATCAACAAAGAAGGGAGATACCAAAGTTCTGCTACCAACGGTAAGCTCTAAGCTTATCATGCCTTTGGCCTCTAATCCTTACCTTCCTTCAAACCGTTCAACACCATATTGTTCTTCATCAAGTCGGCATCTTCCAGTTGTAGCTTTTTTGAAAACCGAATAGGGCATAGGGTTTACCACAACACTGCAGTCAATCATCATCATGGAAATTGGCTTCCTGTTAATGTATCCTTTGACATAGAGAGGCTTGAGATGCTTAATAGGTTCCCTAGGATTCTCAAAAATGGCATCTCTAGGGACAAAGTTAATTTTAGCTACCTCTCTACCTAAATCAACAACACGGAACTCGGTGGGCAGATAATATACTGCATGTTGATGTCCAAGCGAGTTGGTGGCGCGGTGTAATCCATATCCTTCTCAATTGGTAGAGACCCTAAAATGGTCAAGTACGAGTACAACCCGCTGACGCAGTCCCGGTCTAGCTCATGTCCAACCTAGCCTACTCACTCTTATTCATATCTTATCCGACTCACTCCATACTCTTAAATGTTTCACCTCGCATGCTCATGGTGACTCAGACACGATTGGAGTCCGACTCGCAATCAATCAGTCGGTAGCTGCTCCTAGCAGAACATGCCTTCTCCCAAGTACCATAGAGTTAAAATGACAAACCTTTCCAGTGTGAGTTTCGTACCAGTCCATTTTTCCTTATGATATACCTCGTCAAACTACAAAGGAGTTACTATCATCCGTTAATAGTTCAACACTCTTCTCGATTCCTGATATGTGATTCATTCAATTAACTCTTCTTTTAGACATAAGATAACAACAACTATCCAAATTTAAATTAATAAGCCACAGGTATTGCAGAAATATGGCAGATCTCGGGCACAAAGGCCGCCAAGTACCAACTCCATACAGGAGTACACAGAAACAAACACACCAAGTTTAGGACTAGGAAAATAGGCCCACAGACATAAATGACAGGACCTGTCAAGTCCAAGACGAAAAACAGAGGAAGCATCTATGAAATGGAAGCCGGTGGAGTATAAGTATCACAATGTATCTTCCGCACTCCCTCCATCAGCATGTCCATCTTGGCGAGATCATCTTTCCTACTCAACGGCTACCAAACTGCAAAAATATGGGTAGTTTGAAGAAACAATCAGCCGGTTGATTAGGAAAATTGCGGTCAATGGTGAATTTATTTCTAATATTCCAAAGGGCCCAGCTCTGGGTAGCAAACAAAATCCACACGAAGCGCTTAGGTTTCAGATAAAGTGTTAGTAAAATGGCAAGGAAATAATCAAAAGAAGATGGGTTCCAAGAAACAATCAGAAGATATCTAACACAACTCCAGCAAAACCTCGCTAACACACATTGGAAGAAGGTGTGTGAAATTGTTTCTAAAACCCCACATAAGCAGCACTTTCCATCAATGTGCCATGTTGCTCGTGGATTTGATTGTTCACCAGCAAATGTCCTTTCTCCAATTGCCATGAGAAAATTTTAATCTTCAGTGGAATCCTAGCATGCCAGGTTGTCTCATATACCGGCTCATTTGAGCCCACAATCAACTTTCTATACATTAAAGACACCAAAAAGACTCCATAAGTATCAAGGGCCCAAGAAACCGAGTCCTCCTGGGCAGAAAGTTGCACCTCTGCGAGCTCCTGCACCAGCTGCTCCCACAAGAGAAGTTCCTCCTCTCCAAAAGTTCGTCTAAAGGCCAGGTTCCACCTTTTATTAGCTCTAGCTTGGGCCACTGTCAACTTCAGAACATGTCATATATTAAAGAGTCTCTAGAACCTGATGGCAAGTGGCTCATCCCCTAGCCACCAATCCATTAGAAGCACACCCTTGACCAGTTTCCAAGATAAAATATGGAACCTAAGCGAAAAAGTTGCTTAATTCTATTTAAACTTCTCCAAAATTGAGAGCCGCCCTGGCTATTTTGGTTGAGGATATTCGAAGCATTGTGTTATTTATCTAAAATTAACTTATACCAAAGGTTATGACTTTCCTCAGGGTTAAAAAATCTCCAGATCACTCATGGCACTTAACTCTTAGTCGTCCGACTCGATTAACACTTAACCGATTCATGCATGGCCATGCTTCTAAACCATATCAACCGAGAAGGCACAGAGAATATCTCTCCAAGTCGGGGGAGGGGGAAATTCACGGCTGGCCATCCACGTCACATAGCTTGATTTCCAGTCGGTCCGAGCTCCACCTTTATAACTAACCAGTTACGGGACATCGTTTGATAGAACCTAAGCCGACCGATCCACAAATCGGATCGTGGGACTACCTCAGGTCCAAGGATTTCATTTTGTGAGTCAGTGTACATGACATTACTTGTGTCGACTCAACCTTGGGTCAGTCCGACTCGCTTAGCTCTTTGGCCGAATCTGGTTGGCGGATTGGCATCTCCATGCCCATGATGAGTGAAACCTTTTCATCTGTGATTCCAAACATTAGTCTAGGTTAAGTGCTCTTCTTAACTTACGACCAAGGAAAATATGTAAAGGAAGACTCCAATAAAAATAATTCACAACTGAATCACATATTCAATGAAGATCGTTCATTCAATATAAGACGACTTAGCTTATGAATACATTAAAATATACGTCATATTTGACAGACTCTAGGCATATTTTCAACACACCTCACTTGTTCAAGGTGGCTAGAGTTGGAACACACCATATAAAAGAAATACTTAGGATGTTTTCGAACCATGTAACAGAGAAATGATTCTAGATGCATCTAGTTTGGAAATATGAGTTTCATGTGTGAATGTCTTGAGGAGATCGGGATCTCCTTTTATCCCATGTCATGGTATCCCTTCACAACCTACATTAGCATTCATACTTTTAGGAGTATGTGATGTATGATGAGGAGATCTACTAGCATGTTGCTCAAAGGCATATCTCACTAAAGCATTTCAATACACAAACTTGTCGCACTTGCAATGGAATTTCCAAATAGGTAGTGTAGCGTGTCCCATGGGTCGATTGGGAGGGTATTGCGACTTGGTCCAAGTGATATAGGGTAATAAGTAGATCATGCTTATGCATGCATAGAAGTGTGGTCATCGAGGGTCACAACCAGATTTTTTGACATAAAACGGTAGCAAATGCCCCTATTGTATCATTTTATATTTTTATAAAGCCAATATGTACATGGGTAGCAAAAAGAAAAATCTTACAAGGTGTCCACCCTTTGGGACATGCCTTCCTTAAGACAAGTTTTGGCCCTATATATTACATACTCAAATGATTCTTTAAAATCTCTAGAGAATATATCCATATCGAGCCATTAGTTATCCAAAAAAAACATTTCTATGTGTCTAGAGGATCCACCCACCAATAATCGGGGATTATTTTGAAACCGACTATTATTTATCTCCTTATTGCTTCACTGAGCATCTCAAATATATTTAGTTTAGTGTTCTACTACAAGTTCACTTTCCACCGGAACCTTTGGCTCAAGTCACAAGAAAAGAAAAGATGGATGTATTCTTCATTATCTCCTTTGGTGCAGAGTACATAATCATGTGATTCTAGATGAATTTTTTCTAGGCAATAGATCTCTGGTATTAAGTTTGTCTTGGAGTAACAGCCAAAAAAAACTTATGCTTTGGCATGACATAAGACTTCCAAACACAACTAAAAGGTGAAGGAGCAGACTCTGATGGAGATAAAGCAGCATACTCACTCTTGCTAGAGAAGTTTTTATTACGTCCTGGAAGATGCCACAGACCCTTCTCATTATTTTCTACTCTATTTTTCAACATAGTAGCAAGGAGGTCATATTGATCAAAAGAAATAACTGATAAAGGGAGATCATATAAATGATAAAAATCTTCATTGCACCAGATATCAACTGATTTTTTGAGTGAAATACCTTGATCTTTGGCAAATGAGGACAAGTGAGGAATTTTCTCTCTTACATTATTGTGTATCCAGTTATCAAGACATAATTTAATAGTGGCACCATCTTCAGGGCCACATGATGAGATCTCTAGAAAAATATGTAACAAGCTTCAACAATCCTTCCACCAGAATGACCCACACTAGTTTGTCCTCTGAAGGAATTTTTCGTTTAAGTAATGGTTTGCCAAATGAGATTAACCCATGGTATGCCCTATATGTTCATGAATATGAATATATGTTTGATTATGAGAGCAGTATTATGTGTTCTCATATTTAGTACTCCAATCCCTCCTATCTTTTTGGTTCACACATTTTCCTATTTAATAAGACAATTTCCTTTTTCTCTATTTGTTTACCTCACCATATAAATCCCCTGGACGAACCCTCCACATAATCTAGGAATCCAAGTGACAATTTCAGAGTGTAGCTGGCAAAATTGGGAATATTAACAATAAATTGACTTGACAACAACACGTCTCTTATCATAAGACAGAGTGTCAGCAATGCTAATAAGTCTTCTATCAATTCTTGCAAGTATCCCTATTAATTCCTCCATTATTGGTCTTGTAGTTCCCATTGGTAGATCTAATTAGTTAAAATGCAACGCTTCAACTCTTCAACCAAATATTGTAGCGATTTCATGGCTTCTTTCAGGGGAGACATTGATGGGAACAAGAGAGGGTTTGCTATAGTTTACTCTTAGACCAGTAGAAATGAAGAACTTCTTAAGTAATTCCTTAAGTGTGGCAAGCTAGTCAGAGCATGATGGCATAATGAGAAGATTATCGTCAACATATTGTATTATTGGGTAATCCATTCAATATGAACAATCCAGTGGTCGATCAATAAACAATCATTTAGGATGTATTGGATCAATTCATCAACTGAGACAAGTAAAAGTGGGGATAGGGGATCTCCTTGCCCAACTTCTCTTTTGCATAGAATTTTCTTACCAGGAAAACATTTAGCAGAACAACAATTGATGTAGTGAATAAAATCCATTTAATCCATTCAATCCATTTATCTCCAAACTCCATGTGTTTTACATTAGAAGTATGACGTTGTATTCAACTTTGTCAAAAGCCTCTAAAAATCCAACTTTATAATAATATTATCTTTCTTGGATTTGTGAAAAGGTATACGTATTCAAAACCCCAAACAAGGCAGTCATGTAAAGTCCTATTCTTGATGAATCCATAGTGATCTTTGTGAATAGCAAAGATGGTGATTTTTTTGCAGTCTGTTAGCAACTTAGTGAAGAATTTCAAAGCAAGACTGGCAACTGATATAGATTTGTAATCATTGACATATTCGACACTTCCATTTTTGTATCAGTGTGATGAAAGTAGTATTGATACTCTATATGTTCATATTTCCTTCATAAATGTCATTGGAGAGTTGATAGAATTGTTCTTTAATAGTATCCCAACATTGTTTCAAGAAAACACCATCAAAACCATCTGGTCTTGGGGTTTTGTCAGTTGGCATGAGTTTTACAATCTCATATATATATCTTTAGTTGTGAAAGGTACAACCAGACTATCAAATTCAATGTCAGGGTTTGGGTGAAGTAAGCTCTATAGGTCAAACATCATGGTCGGATTATTAGTACATCCAATTCTATCCTTAAATGATTGCTAGATAACAACGACTTTTCCATCATGATCTAGCACAATTATGTCATCAAGTGTCTTACTACTTGCAATATGATTACCCCTATAATTCTTTGTGGAAACAATATGAAAGAACTTAGTATTTCCACCCCAAGCTTGGCCCATCTTATATTTGCTCTGTTTTTTCAATATATTCTTTTTACTTCAAGTAATTTTAGAAAATGCTGCATAAGTGATTTCCTGAAATTTGATTCCTATATGGAAAGTTTTGTATGATCTTCAAGTCCATCAATAAGAGCAAGTACATATCCGCATGAATCAATAACTATATTCAATTGGGATAAATTTCGTACTCCATTTCTTTAGGCCCTTTCTCGAGGACAATCGGATTTGGGGAGCAACCACATGGACTTTCTTCTCCTTTATCTCATCCAAGTCCCCTAGAGTTCAAGTGATGGCAGAAACCGAAAAACAATTGGTGTGAGAGGATGAGACTCTCTCGTGCTCCTCTAAGTGTATGTGGCCTTCTATTTATAGATAAAGTTCAACACATGTACTCCCTCCGTCCCAAAATAGATGTCTCAAATTTGTTAAAATTTGAATGAATCTAGACACTATTTAGTATATAGTTTCATCCAAATTTTGATAAATCTAAGACATCTATTTTAGGACGGAGGGAGTACATGCCACACTCCTAGGCAAGTTAAGAGGTTGCGTCCTTGGCTACCTTTACATGACCAAGGGTGGAAGGTATTTGGTACAAGAATATTATATGTCATCTAGCATATTCCTTTAGGGTTTTACAGCTCTTATGTCTTTCCTATGATTTTTTTGGACATGAGAGAAGCCGGTGTGATATTAGAACTTTGGCCTTGGATATTTATCCTTTTCCTTCTTCTATTATGAGAGGGCACTAGGTTTTTGATGGACTTTTAGTATTCATCTATGTGTACTCGGGCGGTTCAAGGCCACTAGCCTTGTAGTGGGCTCCAAGTCCACATGGCGGGCTCTAGTGATGTTTGGACCGCTGACTTTTGGTTTAACTCATGGATTGTTGTGGGCATTTTGGGCTTATCATCAGATTTTCCAGCTCTGGGTGAGTCAACATGGGTTGAACTTCGATTCTATATGGTCGGAATACTTTCAGTTCCAGGTCCGGTGGACCTAGAGGTATGGTTGCAAAATTTCCTTCTCGGGTCAACCTAGTTGGTCACACTATTCACTACGGGACGCGCGCGCTACGCCGAGGGCAAAAGGCCGTCGGCGTAGGCCAAAATACCCTCGACGTATGGTACGCCGAGGGTCGCCTCACGTAGCCTCCTAAGAAAGATCTCCCTCGGCGGAGCACACTCAAGCCGTCGGCGTATCGAAATTCCGTCGGCGTATGCTACGCCGAGGGCTTTGCCGTCGGCGTAGCGGCCGTCGGCATAGCCTATCGGCCGGTTGCAAAAACATTTTAAAAAAAAATTGAAAAAAAATATTTTTTTTATTTTTTTCTTTGAATTGTTTCACTTGTTAATCTCCTACTTTGAACATCTTTAACACTAATTATACTTAATATTTAATTAAATTCCAGTCTTAGTCAAACTTCCCAGCAGGTCACCCATCCTAATACTACTCCAGCTTCAGCACGCTTAACTTACTCGTTCCTTCAAAATCCGTTTCCGCAAAGTAATTCATACATTGGTGTCAATACTATGATATCAATCCTATTAACTCTTATATCATCATGTCACATGTTTGTATTTTTTGAAATTACGAACAATTATTTAAGTAAATATTAATGAATAAGTAAAAATATTATTGAATTCAAATAAAAATATAATAATTTTATTTTTTTGTATTTTTCTATTTAATATAGAATAATTAATATCTTTAAATCTGTAAATCGAAATTCAACAAATAATATGTCTAAATTGATTAGAAAAATGAGAGGAATCCAAATATGATATCCATATCAACTAATCACAAACCCTCCGTTTTTGAATTAGCTATTTGGTGGTTGCTTTAGAAAATCCCCTTTTTGCGCTCGGATAAAGAAAAATGCCTTTTTGGTGCGATGAAAAGAAAAACTTGCATTGAATCTTTGATAAAATAGCATATTGTGAACCTAAAAATGATTTTTGTAAAAAAACATGATCATCGGATCATGTACCTGTAGTTCATATCTGACCCACTTCCTACCGATTCGACATGAATTTGTCTTTTTCACCAAAGATGGACGGAAAGGTTTCGGATCCCCCTGTTGGGACATTGTCCATATAAGGTGGTATAGTTTTTTTTGTAAAATATGGTGGTAGTATTTTGAATTAGACATTTGGTGGTTGTTTCACAAAACCGTCCATGTTTTATGCTCGGAAAATAGAAAATGGCTTTTTGGTGCGACGAAAAGGAAAACTTCCTCCTGCAACATTGTTCTTCATCCCATGATGCATGTGTATGCATAATATGGGCACATTTCACAAACTATGTCTTGATTCTAGTCATAACATTGGTCATTTGACCTGAAAGCCAAGAAACCTCGAATGAGATAGGTCATTTTGTGAAGGTTTTTTTAAGACATAATCAATATATCAAGTTTGCTATTTTTCCTTATAACTATGTCACATAATATGACACCACGCGAAGGTTTCGCATTGTTTCGATCGTTTTTGAATTTTTTTGTGCCCGTTTTAAACTATCGTCAAACTTTGTCGAATGGCGGACATAAAGATTCTTAGCTCGGGGCCGAGACTCGCTAAAATTTCATTGGATGTTTGATAAAATAGCATATTGTGAACCTAAAAATGATTTTTTTTAAAAAACATGAGCATCGGATCATTTACCTGTAGTTCATATCTGACCCACTTCCTACCGATTCGGCAGGAATTTGTCTTTTTCACCAAAGGTGGACGGAAAAGTTTCGGATACCCCTGTTGGGAAATTGTCCATATAAGGTGGTATATTATTTTTGTAAAATATGGTCGTAGTATTTTGAATTAGCCATTTGGTGGTTGCTTCACAAAACCGTCCGTTTTTTATGCTCGGAAAATAGAAAATGGCTTTTTGGTGCGACGAAAAGGAAAACTTCCTCCTGCAACATTGTTCGCCATCCCATGATGCATGTGTATGCATAATATGGGCACATTATCACAAACTATGCCTTGATTCTAGCCATAACATTGGTCATTCGACCCGAAAGCCAAGAAACCGCGAATGAGATAGGTCATTTTATGAAGGTTTTTTTTGAGACATAATCAATATATCAAGTTTGCTATTTTTCCTTATAACTATGTCACATAATATGACACCACGCAAAGGTTTCACATTGTTTCGATCGTTTTTGAATTTTTTTATGCCCGTTTTAAACTATCGTCAAACTATGTCGAACAACGGACATAAAGATTCTTAGCTCGGGGTCGAGACTCGCTAAACTTTCATTGGATCTTTGATAAAATAGCATATTGAACCTAAAAATGATTTTTGTAAAAAAACATGAGCATCGGATCATGTACCTGTAGTTCATATCTGACCCACTTCCTACCGATTCGGCAGGAATTTGTTTTTTTCACCAAAGGTGGACGGAAAGGTTTCGGATCCCCTTGTTGGGACATTTTCCATATAAGGTGGTATAGTATTTTTGTAAAATGTGGTGGTAGTATTTTGAATTAGCCATTTGGTGGTTGCTTCACAAAACCGTCCGTTTTTTATGCTCGGAAAATAGAAAATGGCTTTTTGGTGCGAAAAAAAGAAAAACTTCCTCCTGCAACATTGGTCGCCATCCCATGATGCATGTGTATGCATAATATGGGCACATTATCACAAACTATGCTTGATTCTAGCCATAATATTGGTCATTTGACGCGAAAGATAAGAAACCTTGAATGAGATAGGTCATTTTGTGAAGGTTTTTTGAGACATAATCAATATATCAAGTTTGATATTTTTTCTTATAACTATGTCACATAATATGACACCACGCGAAGGTTTCGCATTGTTTCGATCATTTTTAAATTTTTTATGTCCGTTTTAAACTATCGTCAAACTTTGTCGAACGACGGACATAAAGATTCTTAGATCGGGGCCGAGCCTCGCTAAACTTGCATTGGATCTTTGATAAAATAGAATATTGTGAACCTAAAAATGATTTTTGTAAAAAAACATGAGCATCGGATCATGTACCTGTAGTTCATATCTGACCCACTTCCTACCGATTCGGCAGGAATTTGTTTTTTTTTTACCAAAGGTGGACGGAAAGGTTTCGGATCCCCTTTTTGGGACATTGTCCATATAAGGTGGTATAGTATTTTTGTAAAATGTAGTGGTAGTATTTTGAATTAGCCATTTGGTGGTTGCTTCACAAAACCGTCCGTTTTTTATGCTCGGAAAATAGAAAATGGCTTTTTGGTGCGAAAAAAGGAAAACTTCCTCCTGCAACATTGTTCACCATCCCATGATGCATGTGTATGCATAATATGGGCACATTATCACAAACTATGCTTGATTCTAGCCATAATATTGGTCATTTGACGCGAAAGCTAAGAAACCTTGAATGAGATAGGTCATTTTGTGAAGGTTTTTTGAGACATAATTAATATATCAAGTTTGCTATTTTTTCTTATAACTATGTCACATAATATGACACCACGCGAAGGTTTCGCATTGTTTCGATCGTTTTTAAATTTTTTATGCCCGTTTTAAACTATCATCAAACTTTGTCGAACGACGGACATAAAGATTTTTAGATCGGGGCCGAGCCTCGCTAAAATTGCATTGGATATTTGATAAAATAGCATATTGTGAACCTAAAAATGATTTTTGTAAAAAACATGAGCATCGGATCATGTACCTGTAGTTCATATCTGACCCACTTCACCGATTCGCAGAATTTATTTTTTCACCAAAGGTGGACGGAAAGGTTTCGGATCCCCTTGTTGGGACATTGTCCATATAAGGTGGTATAGTATTTTTGTAAAATGTGGTGGTAGTATTTTGAATTAGCCATTTGGTGGTTGCTTCACAAAACCGTCCGTTTTTTATGCTCGGAAAATAGAAAATGGCTTTTTGGTGCGAAAAAAAGGAAAACTTCCCCCTGCAACATTGTTCGCCATCCCATGATGCATGTGTATGCATAATATGGGCACATTATCATAAACTATACTTGATTCTAGCTATAATATTGGTCATTTGACGCGAAAGCTAAGAAACCTTGAATGAGATAGGTCATTTTGTGAAGGTTTTTTGAGACATAATCAATATATCAAGTTTGCTATTTTTTCTTATAACTATGTCACATAATATGACACCACGCGAAGGTTTCGCATTGTTTCGATCTTTTTTAAATTTTTTATGCCCGTTTTAAACTATCGTCAAACTTTGTCGAACGACGGACATAAAGATTCTTAGATCGGGGCTGAGCCTCGCTAAACTTGCATTAGATCTTTGATAAAATAGCATATTGTGAACCTAAAAATAGTTTTTGTAAAAAAACACGAGCATCGGATCATGTACCTGTAGTTCATATCTGACCCACTTCCTATCGATTCGGCAGGAATTTGTTTTTCACCAAAGGTGGACGGAAAGGTTTCGGATCCCCTTGTTGGGACATTGTCCATATAAGGTGGTATAGTATTTTTGTAAAATCTGGTGGTAGTATTTTGAATTAGCCATTTGGTGGTTGCTTCACAAAACCGTCCGTTTTTTATGCTCGAAAAATAGAAAATGGCTTTTTGGTCCGACAAAAAGGAAAACTTCCTCCTGCAACATTGTTCGCCATCCCATGATGCATATGTATGCATAATATGGGCACATTATCACAAACTATGCCTTGATTCTAGCAATAATATTGGTCATTTGACCTGAAAGCCAAGAAACCTCGAATGAAATACGTCATTTTGTGAAGATTTTTTTGAGACATAATCAATATATCAAGTTTAATATTTTTACTTATAACTATGTCACATAATATGACATCACGCGAAGGTTTCGCATTGTTTCGATCGTTTTTGAATTTTTATGCCCGTTTTAAACTATCGTCAAACTTTGTCAAACGACGGACATAAAGATTCTTAGCTCGGGGCCGAGCCTCGCTAAACTTGCATTTGATCTTTGATAAAATAGCATATTATGAACCTAAAAATAATTTTTGTAAAAAAACATGAGCATCGGATCATGTACTTGTAGTTCATATCTGACCCACTTCCTATCGATTCGGCAGGAATTTGTCTTTTTCATCAAAGGTGGACGGAAAGGTTTTGGATCCCCCTGTTGGTACATTGTCCGTATAAGGTGGTATAGTATTTTTGTAAAATGTGGTGGTAGTATTTTGAATTAGTCATTTGGTGGTTGCTTCACAAAACAGTCCGTTTTTTATGCTCGGAAAATGGAAAATGTCTTTTTTGTGCGACAAAAAGGAAAACTTCCTCCTGCAACATTGTTCGCCATCCCATGATGCATGTGTATGCACAATATGGGCATATTATCACAAACTATGCCTTGATTCTAGCCATAACATTGGTCATTTGACCCGAAAGCCAAGAAACCTCGAATGAGGTAGGTCATTTTGTGAAGGTTTCTTTGAGACATAATCAATATACCAAGTTTGATATTTTTCCTTCTAACTATATCACATAATATAACACCACGCGAAGGTTTTGCATTGTTTCGATCGTTTTTGAATTTTTTATGCCCGTTTTAAACTATATATAATGTTTTATATTTTACTTAATTTTTATTTATAAATATGTAAAATTTGAGTGTAGATAGATAGGTCTTATTTTTCTGCAAATTTTGATATATTATTTGTATTTTTATGAATTAGAATGATTTAGTTATGATTTTTCAAAGTTTAATGAGATAAAATAAAAAATAGCTACGCCGAGGGCAGCCGTCGGTGTAGCATAGAATATGCCGAGGACAATTTTACGCCGATGGCTGCTTGGCGAGGCTGGCCTGGACGATAGCTACGCCGGCGGCCCCGACGTTTGGCCGTCAGCGTAGCGACCGGCCGTCGGCGTAACTTCCCATTCCTGTAGTGATTGTATAAAAGCCATGTGTATGGGAATCCAATTGTATCTAAAATGTTGCAGAAATCGGTTTTGCATGGATTGGGGAAAAGCCTGATACTAGAATTACAGATTACTAAGAAGAAGAAAAGACCGCATGAATTCCATATGAATATGTACTGCACTGATTAGTGATACCAAGCCGCTGACTAAGCAATACAAATGCAGTTAATACAGGCAGCCGGGCAGGATGAAACAGAAAGTGGCACAACAAAATATGTACTATAATATAGTATTGACGAAACAATGCTCATCGCCTATCTCTCTACGTCGGCGATGTACGGGCACATCATTGACCTTTTCGCCGCGAGGCTCGCCGGAGCTACAGGTCATCATATATGTACCATGTGGTGGATTCTGTACGTATATATTGCTGCGGATCGATTCAGCTAGTAGAAGTTCACCCCGGACGAGTAGACAGCCCCGAACCACCAGTTGGACGGTGCGACGTTGTAGGCCGTGACTTGGCGGCCGTCGTCAAGCCTCACCCTGAAGGACAGGGTCTGGCCGTTGAGGTAGCCATTGCTCTGCCAGTTCATACCCCAGTTCCTGCTCATCGTCATCCAGTCTGTGTTGGACCCCTTGATCCACACCTGCGCCACCACACCGGAGCCGCCGACGTTGGTCACGATCACAAGCTCGAAGTAGTTGTGCCCGTTTATGCCGAACCGGATGCCGTTTTGCTTCTTGCACGAGACCCTGCAGAAGCACAAGTGTCATCGATCGCTTCATACATATGCACGAGAGATATGTTCAATAAAAGGAATTACCTCCTGTAGGTCACCGGGACAATGCCGGCTTTGTAGATGGCTATGGTTTCCCACGCGGGCTGCGACATGTCGAAGTGGTAACGGGGCGGGTTGCACCAGCCGCCGTTGTTGCTGGGTAGCGCGTAGTTGGGCGGGCAGAGGTTGGTCGCCGAGATGGTGATGGAAACGCCGGCCTTGCACATATTGCTCTTGCTGGTGTCACAGGTTATGGTGTAGCACGCGCCGCACATGGCGCCGTCGTTGAAGAGCGCCGAGCTCAGTGCCGCGTTGTTCAGCCCATACCCGGAGTTGTACAGGTTGCCGAACCCACACGCTCCTCCTGCATGTACAGATGCGTGGATCAGATCGACATAACATGAGCAGTATCCTCAAAACACTCAACAGTTGAGGACGATGATGCAGGTAGCTAGGTGGAAAATGGAGAGGAAACCGGCCGGAAACACGAACCCATAGTGCCGGAGCCGTCGCCGCCGCCGTAGAACGTCGCTGTAGCACTCGTCAAGGAATACTGGGCCTCTACTGCACGGGAAGCTAAGCCACAAAGCGCAGCCAGAAGCACCAGTGCTACCAACCCCTGCTTTGCCATTGGATGGTTAGAGATGAAAGAGAACGATACTACTTGGACCGATCGAGGAAGCTTTAGGCTTGTAATATGCTGGCGGTGGGCTCTGTGTGACCTTCAGCTGCCTTGCTGCACCCTGGGATTTATACTAGCCATGAGACCCCCCTCTCTCTAACTGTTACAGTTGTAGATAGGTAAACCTGGCCCTTGATTGTACCTCCTTTGACTTTTGGCACGTCGAGTTTTCAAACTAGTAAGAATATTGATCTCTCCATGTTCTTTGACGTGTACTCCATGTTCTTGATGCTGTAAGAAATTCATCCATGTCTTGCGTGCATGTGCATGTGCCCTAACTGAGATTCCTATCCCGCCACATCACGGTGCATGTGACAGAATCATTTGTGCTGGGATGGAAATTTAATGACACCTTGTTAAGTAGACTTGGCAGAGCTATAGTCGGTGGAAAACAGAAAGTCTGATGACAAACTTTTTTTTAGAGAAGTACAACGCATACAATATTATTGCAGCTATATAGATGCATGGCCTCAGCCATGAAAAATTGAATATTGTTTTCTAAAGTCTAAACACATTTGACACACAATGTGTATACATACGGTGGGCTATACAGACTTACCAGCTGGTTTACAGCCAGGGAAAGACACATATTCACTACTCCCACGACATGTGTATAAGATGCTTAATAAAGTTATGATGTACTCCCTCCATTTTAAATTATAAGATGTTTTAGCATTTTTCTAAAAGGCATGTATCTAGACTTATTTTTTTTGAGGTAAAAACACCACTAAAATGAGCAGCAAGCCGTCTCATTAAAAACCTTTCAGTCCCCTTAGATACCCTGGTAAGAAAAAGAGTGCGTAAGAAACTTGCTGCTCCGGGATTACATAGTGTTCTTACAGTCGTGATCAACCAGAGACGAGACGCAGCTCGGTGGTGATCCCTAAGAGATGCCATTACAACCAGATTTTGCTAGCTGCGCTAACACATTTTCTACACTATTGCTCTGTCGCTCCACTTTGGCCACTTGTACATCTTGAAAGATTCTAAGAAGTTCCTGACATTCCAGAATTAAGGCCCAACTCCTAGAGTTATCAGAAGCGTCTGACGTCAGGGAATGCACAACACGCTGACAGTTACTTTCTACTGTCGCTCGCCATTGTCGGAGGTTTACCAAATGTTTTAAACCCTCTAGACAGGCCAAAACTTCCGCTTCCTCAGCACTGCCACAGCTCGATACAAACTTCCACTAGGCCAACACAACCTTTTCTTGATAGTCACGCACAACGATACCGAGGCCAGCATCGCGGAAGTGGCCATCCCAGCCTGCGTCGAAGTTTGCTTTGAGAGAGCCTGCCGCAGGGGGGTTCCAAGCTGCGTCAATATCGCATGTGTTACTAGGAGCTGGCTCCAACAAGGCTGAGAATGAGTTCAAATAATTGATCAAGAAGTGGGCAGACGCAGATACTGAGGCCTTATGTAAGTTCGGTGCAAAATTACCGAAGCTACACAGAATAAAGACGTCAAGATATATATGTTTTAGAAAAGGCTAAAACATCTTATATATTGAAACGGAGGTAACCCGGCGTGTCTCTTTGTGTTCTTTTATGTGAGGAAGTATACCTCAAGAGAATTAGAATAGTAGTTATTCACTATGCGCATACTTCTTGTCAAGTTCCTCTAAGTTTGACATTAATTTACAAAATAAAACTTCTCCGCACAATATACTTCATAGCATATTTATTTAGTATTGCTGATGATGATACTGCGACGTCTTTTTTCTGGACGGAGGGAGTAGTTTTTTTTTGCTGTCGAAGAAATAATGAAACATCTTTTGTAAGTATATGCTAGTGTATGTATGCGTTTATCCTCTACTCATCTCACAATCACCCTTAATTGGTCACGATTCGAGAAGTGTGCATGCAAGCTTATGATACTAGGCATATTCATTGCACAATTCTGTTGCAAAACTTTCTACAGTAGAAGTTAACATGTTTTTCTGCTGCTCTTTATCCGCCGTTGACGTCCGAATCTGTGATTTAACTTCTCTAAACCGACAGAGGGCTAGCTAGCCCTAGCTAGCCTACGATAGGGTACATCTAATTACGTACGTACGAACTACTGTACCTTCCGGACGGAATAAAAATTGTGTCAGTTGGTTGGATTGTGGTATATGTATGTTAACTTGTTATAACTCTAAGATTGTCCTGCAGGTCAATCATGTATTAGCAGTGCCACCAAATACAACTTTTTTGTTCCGACCCATCAATAGATTACTTAGGTCTTACATTGTGCTACGACGTCGCGATTACTTTATGTAGTGTGTAACATGTAGGGGCCGTGAAGAAAGGGGCATCCATCTAGGCCAATTGGCGCCCAAATGAACTGCAACTCTGAAATTGGTGGAGCGATTATTCAGGATTTAAAAGAGTACTGGTGTCGTGTGGAGAGAGCAGACGAAGTGATAAGCTCGCGGTGAGATCGATCATTCATCGACCCATGCACGATGGTAAGTACTCCTACGTACGGTAGTTAAGATTCCGTGTGAACACAACATTGGGGTTGGTTAGCTCTGCGTTCTCTGACTTGCTGCTTGTCGATCTGCGCCAGCGAGATTAGAGTTAAATGCGCAAGCAGGCACATGCTTCTTCTTCTTTTTGCTTTGTTCGTGGGATAATTGAGAAATCGCGTGTGGGAGGTAACATGCAACGTGGGTACGTACTGGTAGGATTTAGGCCTGGCCGTTTCGGCCTGGACGAGACATGTCGAAGAGTGGACTTTGAGGGGCGCCCAGGGTGTCAGGGCATGTATAATGATTTAGACACCATCTGTCTGTAGTTCTGTTCCATGTCATCTATAGACAGCAGTTAAAGACAGCTTTCACAATGGGTTGTCTGTAATATTACGGAAAATCTGCATAGAATCGAAGGATCGGATCCACCAAGATAGATCAAAAGTTGGCAGTTGAAAAGACAAACTCCATACGACGGTGGAAGGCCGTCTGTAGCTGCGATTTTCCAGCGCTAAAGACCGTCTGCAATTCTATCGACAGGCTTCTTCTCTCTCTTCCCTTTCTTTTCCCAAGTCAGCAGAAAATCCTGGTTGACACTCGTTGCAGACAGCTGATTGTACACTGTTGTACACGCCCTCATGCACGATTCTTGGCGGACAACCGAGGCTGAGAATCCAGACAGGAAACATTGCAAGGAAAAGATACTACTACTCCCTCCGGCCCGAAATACTTGACGCGGTGTCAGTTTTGCGAAACACCCCTCGAGTGTTTTGGAGCATCAACCCGCAGTCCTTCGTGTCGTCTTCTCCGTTCGCCCCAATCCTCCGCGTGCCTTCTCCATTTTACGCCGGCGCCTGTACGCCCTGGCTCGCGCCACGCCTGCAGTTCTCCGCCGCTCCCTCGAAAGCCACCATCCCCTTTCCCGCTCCCCGCATCTCAGGATCTCCCGTCCCAGTCCAATACCCTCCCGTCGCTGCATCCACATCCACGAACCCTAGCTAGGCCGATGTGCCTCCATGCGGTAAAAATCGATTCTTGGGGTGGAAGATTTATGGGTCGAAGGCGATGCAACAGGAGATTTAGGGGTCCCCGGTGAGGCATACGCGGTCGGTGAGGAAGCTCGAGGCGGCGGCGCAGGACCCGACATCACAAGCTGCAGACGGTGGAGGCTGCTCTACTGCTGCGCGTCCTCGTCAGCTCAAATGGATGGTGGAGGCCGGTCCCATTCCACACGCTGCCGTCGCCCTTTTCCTTCTGGTCCATGCCAGCGCCGTTGACCTTGTCTCCACCAGGCATTAGCCACAGGTACAATTCTTACATATACGCGGTCTAGTTCTGCTGTATATACGAACAGAGGCCTTAGATGGATGAATATGCCCTGAAGTGATGGTTAGATGACTTGTGAAAATAGGAATTTGCTTCCAATATTAGGCGCACCAAGAAAAATGGAGGCAATTGTAAAGGAATTCATCTTCTGCATTACCATACCAAACAGTCTGATACTGGTTGATTGGATTAGGAGAAGCTTGTTCTCAGTGAAGTCTGGGGTTTAAGTTCCACCTATATGAACCTGTAAGAATTTCAGACTGGACATTAAAGTGTCAATAGCTACTTCATGGTTTTTCCCTTTTGTGTAAGACTGTAATGAGCATGGCAATTTCAGTGCCTCATGAAGTTTACTCTCATAGATATTGACAAGGACATATGTGTGTCTCACACAAGTAAAAGGAGCAATGTCTTGACGTCAGGGAAATCTCTAGAGAAGGTTTTCATGGTTCCTAATGCAGTGGATATTGCAATGTTTACTCCCTCCCCTAACTTCTTAAGCTGTGATGGAATCGTTATTGTTGTGATAAGCTGAGTATTGTTTCTCCAATAGATGTATGTTCTTTCACACACATGAGTTCTGTACTCCAATGACACAGACCTGTAGAACCTAAATGATGAGGCAAGTTCAGTGTACTTGCTGCTTTTTTTAGCATGCATATAGAGGCAATATAGCTGCAGCTTACAGAAGTTATATTAGCCTACTAATTCACAGTTCAGATTGGATAATCATCTTGACAGGAAGTATTGGATATTTTATCTGTATCCATTATCGTCCTTGATGGATAATCTATCGATTAAGTACAGGCCAGATCGCACATATCTATTCTTGCAACTACGTAGGCTTACATCATTGTACTCCATATGTCAGGTAAGCTGTCATCTAGATTTGCTCAACATCCATATGGTCTTATTAAACATTAGTTCTCCGTTGGGATATATATAAATTGGACACAATAAGAGTGCAAGTATTTCTGTTTATAAATAGGCTAATATAACAATTATGGGCAAGTTAAACATAGACGCTTGTCCTGTTATGGAGTACTTGATTCCTAAAGTTACGGTCTAGAAATATTGTTTACTGACACTTATTTCTCTTATTTTAGTAAATGCTCATGTTAGTTATCTGACTATCAACCAAGTGGGCATGTTTTTTCTCCACGTTAGTACCATAATTGTTGTACTCTTTTTTTTAGAAATTGTACGCTTATTTAGGAAGCTGTGATTTACACTGATTCCATGTAATCTCTTCATCGAGCGATTGCTAAATTACACAGTACATTGTTCATTATTCCGATTAGCACTCTTCTTTTTTATTGTTGGTTAATTATTCCTACATCAGGAAAAGAATTAGAACCACGAAACTAACTTGAGGTTGTGCAAAAATACCAATTAGTCATTGCATCGAAGTGTAGATTTTCTTCCGTGCCTCATGTGTTTCTTTTGCAGGTTAACAATAAATATGTTGTATCGAAGTTGTCTTGTTCACTATCACAGGACAAGGAAGGGATTCCTTTAGACAAGCTGGTCATTCATGCACAGTACTACTATGCATTTGAATTCAAAATGTGGAATAACCTTGAGTACTATGCATTTGAATTCAAAATGTGGAATAACCTTGTTGGTTCTCTACAGGTTACTGATTCCTTGCATCTTAGATAAGCTTATTGCAGGCTTGCAGTCTACATTGTTGATTCTGTACAGGAGTAGTTATGCGCAGCTGCTGATGGTGATCATGTGCAGAGAAGCACCACGAGCTTCGGCGCTTCGCACAGAGGGGCGGCCGGAGCTCGAACTTTTCCAGGCAGTGGCGGGGCAGAGGATCTGCTGGTGCGGAGGGGCACCGACAGCGCCGGCCGGCCACGTGGATGATCTCCTTAGAGGAGCGCCAGTGGCCGGCCGAGCAGAGGAGCGCCGGCGGTTGTACTGGCCGAGCAGAGGAGCTCCATGGAGGAGCGCCGGCGGCTGTACTGGCGGAGCGGAGGAGCTCCATGGAGGTGCGCCTGCACCGGCGGCCGGCCGAGCAGAGGAGAGCAGCAATGGCTGTTGTACGCGGCAGAGGAGCAGTAGCAGCCTACAGCACGTGAGAGAAGGAGCAGCCTACAACGTGGGAGAGAGCAGCGCGGGAGAGGAGCTGCTGGGTCGAGCTGCTAGGACGGCGGACTGAGTCGTGGGAGGAAGAAGAACGAAGACGTTATGTGAGAGCGAAGCAATTGGATGGATAAAAATCGTTTCTTGAATTGTAGGGATTTTCCATAAGATTAGAATCGTGGAGGGTTTTTTTGTAAGTTTAAAACGTGAATGGCTTGCGACAAGTATTTCGGGCCGGAGGGAGTAGCTGAATTGAGCGTGTTTTCAAGTTTTGATCATACAGGTTCAGGTTTTTTCGGTCGGAGGGCTTTTGCACACGGAAGCTAACAAACGCGCCGAGGAGCAGCCGACCATTCCACGCATACCTATACTCTCTCCCTTTTAAAATATAAGATGTTTTAGCTTTATAAAGCAAATGTATCTAGATTACTTTTAGTATATAAATTTACTCATATTTAAAGTTAATCTAAACACTAAAACAAGTCATCTTATATTTTAAAACAGAGGGAGTAGGTTGTAAAGCCCATCTGGCCCATGAATCGCAAGCCAACCTCAGCCCTTGGGCTAACGCTGCTGGTCCGTCGTACTCGCCTAGATGATCATAACACACGTCTGATAAGCGAAATTTTCTAATTACCGACCAGGTCAGCAGTTATGAGGCGCTGCACACCCCGCGGGCCTATAAGACTAGCCCAGTTCGTTCATTCCTCTTTCTTTTTCTCTTCTTTTTTCCTTTTACTTGTTTATGATTTTAAAATATTTTTCAAAAAATGGTTAGATTTAAAATTTATTCAGATAATTTTTCAAAAAATCAGATATCAAAATATTTAAATTAATAAAAAATTAGATTTGAAAAAGGTTCAAATTTTAGAAAAATCTATCTTCAAAAAATGTTCTGATGTAAAAAGTTCTTATTTAAAAATATTCAGATTGTACAAATTTTGGAATTTTGAAAAAACAAAAACCTAGTAGAACAGTAAGCCAAAAAATAGCTTAAAAACGAAAACCCTAGCTCAAACGTGAAATATGGGCCTAGCCTAAAAGTCACGCCGGTGTGCTACAGGTGTGTTGAGATACGTATGGTAGTATGTTTGATCTTCTTGTAATATAAGGATTGTATCTGTAATTTTCTAATTATATACGTGACAGCTGGCCCTATTAGAGATTTGCAATCTCCCCTAATCCTTCTACATGGTATGAGCCTCCTCATGATCTTAACCCTAGCCACCACCGCCTCTTCCTCTTGGCGTCGCGCCAACCCTAGTCGCCGTCCTCTTCTCTCGGCGCCGTCGGCTCCTCCGCTTCTGCCCACCATGGATGACTCCTCCCTGTCCGGCCCCAGCAACCCCTTCAACTCCTCTCGCTCTAGGAGCAGTAATCCCTTCGCCGACCCATCTGTCGCCGTCATCCGCGACTCGAGCATCTGCCGGTGAAGCTCTCTCACACCACGGCTAACTTCTTCGCATGGAAGACCTACTTTGGCCTCCTCTTCCGCGAGTATGATCTCCTTGATCATGTCAACGACACCGTCGATCACCTCGTCATGCCCCATTGTTGGAATTATGCCCTAGAGACAATAATAAAGATGTTATTATTATAATTCTTGTTCATGATAAAGTTTATATTCCATGCTAGAATTGTATTAAGCGGAAACTTTGATACTTGTGTGGTTTATGAACAACACCGTGTCCCTAGTACACCTCTATGGACTAGCTCATTGATTAATGATGGTTAAGGTTTCCTAACCATAGACATGAGTTGTCGATTAATAATGACATCATGTCATTAGGAGAATGATATGATGGACAGACCCAAATTAAGCAGAGCAATTAGATCGTGTCATCGTGTTCATCTTTGCAAAGCTTTTTCCTATGTCAAGTATTGTATTCCTTAGACCATGAGATAATACAACTCCCTGGTATCGGAAGAAAGCTTTGAGGTCATCAAACGTCATCCTATATGAGGGTGATCATAAAGGTGTCTCTCAGGTGATCAGAAAGTACTTGTTGGGTTGTATGTATCGAGATGGAATTTGTCCCTCCCGAGTCAGAGAGATATACTTCGGGCCCACTCGGTAATCGATATCAACACCGTTTGCAAGCACATGGTTAAGGAGTTAATCACAAAGTGATATCGAATTACGGAATGAGTAAAGTACTTACTGTGAACGAGATTGAACTAGGTATGCCGATACCAACGATCGAATCTCGGGCAAGTAAAATATCGCGTGACGAAGGGAATACCCATATGGGATTAATTGAATCCTGGCATCGTGGTTCATCCGATATGATCATCGATGAATATGTGGGAGTCAATATGGGTTTCCAGATCCCACTGTTGATTATTGATAGAAGATCATGTCTGCATATTATCGAACACGTAGGGTCACACACTTAATGTGCATCGACGCTAGGATATAATGGATAATTGGTTTATGAGTTTTTGTTCGGAGTCTCGGATGAGACCTAGGACATCACGAGAGGTTCCGAAATGGTCCAGAGAATAAGATTCATATAAAGCAAAGCAGTTTTTGGATTTCGGAATCGTTTCGGAGTTTATCGGTATTGTACCGGAAGGTTCTAAAAGGTTCCGGAGTGGGACCAACGTGGGTCCACTTATCGGAGGCCTAAGTGGGCCTAAGGGGAAGTGCCCTGGACACTTTGGGCCAGGGGCACAAGGCGCCTAAGGCCCAGCCGGCTAGCCCTAGGGAAACCCTAGGGGGACCTTCTAGAAGAGGGGGGATGACTTGCCCCCCACTCCACCCCTTGGGCCGCTGCCCTAGGGCTTGGAGGAGGGGTCAAGGGGGCCGGCCAGCCCCCTATATAAGGAGGGAAGGGGCGCAGCCTCCCCCCACTCCAACCCTAGCCGCCGTCCTACTGCTGCCCCTCCACCTCTCTCTCTCCCGACTGCACGTAGGCGAAGCCCTGCCGCAGAAACTCTCCACCATAAGCGCCACGCCGTCGTGCTGTAGATCCAATCTATATCTCCACCATACTTGCTGGACCAAGGAAAGAAGGAGAATTCGCTGCACCGTACGTGTGCATATCTCGGAGGCGCCGCCACTTGCGGCGTAGGATCGGATCGGATCGGATTGCGAGGAGGATTCGACGAGTACGACTACGTCAACCACGTTCTGTTGAACGTTTCCGCTGTGCGATTTCTTCAAAGGTATGAATATCTCATAAATCTCTCTCGTTGATTACATCTCCTAGATTATATCTTGGTTTTCTTGTTCGCATCCACAGAATTTTTTTTGATTTACTATGCTGCAAAACCCTTCAGTGGTATCAGAGCTAGATCTATGCGTAGATGTGTTTCACGAGTAGAATGCAACATGCTTGTTGCGGGCGTTGATGTTTTCTGTTCCAAACCTCTTGTTGTGTATTTCTTATGACGCGGCATAGTGAGATCGAAGCGGTCCAGGTCAACTTTACGCGACCTCGTTCGCGAGACCTGCTCCGCACTTGACATGTGGCTTGTTCCACACATGCGGCTGGTGGATGCCAGTTTCTCTCACTATAGTAGTCATGGGATTTACAACGGATGTTAGTAACCATAATATCACCGTTGTGGCTTTCCGTAGGTAAGAATCGTTCTTAGCTTGTTACTCCCATAAGCCACATAAAACATGCAACAACAAAGTAGAGGCGTCTAACTTGTTTTTGCAGGGAGTGTTTTGTGATATGGTATGGCCCAAGACATGATGTGTATGAATTGAGATGTATGCAATGATCATGTTTTGTAATATTTCATGACTTGCATGTCGATGAGTGTAACACCCTCAGAATCGGACCTATGCAAGTTTTAGCGAAACTCGCCAAACCCGCATAGAAACGATTCAAAGGTGCCCACCAGGCACTTTCGTGCGGGTGGAAAACGAAGTAATAACATTACACAACAGTCCTCGATGGGACCCACAGAACAGATATATAAAATAGCGACTCCATGAGTCAAGAATACAGATATAATATACAAAGATCCAAATCACCTTGAAGACGGTAGAGCGTCCTACTACGGACTAGAAGCAAATGGGGCTAAGAGCCCTGAAGAATAACCAATGGCGTCCATAACCCTGCCCAGGCCAAGCCGGAAGGGTAACCCTGCTAACGACGTCGATCTCAAACCTGCTTAAACAAAAGGGGTGCCGACAAAGGGCAAAGGAAAAAGAAGGAGCGTCGATCTTGAGGCCAAGACACGGCGAGGCTAGATTAAGGCCCTCGCCTACATAGGTGTGGTGGATCGAAGGCAAAGATGCACTAAACAACCTATAGAGACTCGATACAATGGCGGCAATCAGAGAGGGGTAAGAAAGACCTATTCGGATCCAACCTGCAGCTAACACCAAACAAACCCATCCTGGTGTTTCCCCCTCGAGACCAAACGAGAAAGTCAACCAAGGAACTCACACCGTTGGCAGTTTTACTTATTCGGTTGTCGCGCAAAGCAATTACTAGTCGTATTATAGATAATCGCCCCGATGAAATAAGCGATGGGCCCTTTTAGTTAATCATTCCGCTAGAAGTTGCAACAATTACTAATCGACATACAGATAGCATGAGATAAACCCAAAACCCAAAGTTTGTTGGTACTTTTATTAAGCCATTCCGTGTAGTGGCAATACTTACTAGTCAGTACAATGGTCGCAAGACACTTCAAACAAGCAATTGTGGGCGTATTATTTAGCCATTCCATTATAGTGAAGCTGATTACTAGTCATTATAAAGTCAAATTTATAGAATAAACTTTAGTTATGCTTGTCTATGATCGAGATATCGTGCTCCAAGTCGTCCATATCCATGACACGGCTTTCGAGAAAGTTTTACCCGGGTGCACCAATAGCAACACACGCCGATCAACCTCGGAAAACCAAATCAAAACCCAACAAGGCTTTCACGACCGAACAATCACAGGATTGAATTATTTGGGGCCACCCCATTGAGTAGACCAAGAACGGAGCTAGCCGACTCGAGACGGACTCAAGGTTTGCGCTGGTCAGTAAACGATCGGGAACCCGAAAGTGTGGCTGGGCTTGTCGATACCGCGAAAACACTCCGCTTACCTAAAGAGCAGGTGCTCCTCGCACAATTTAAATACGAAGTAGCATGGCATAAGTACTGGTCGTAAATAAAACCTCAAACTAGTTTGTGGCCCCAAGAAATAAGACCGAATCAAGCTCGCTCGGGGGGTCCCATATACCTCCGGATGTGGATAGCGCGATAAATCAAGGAACAGTATCAAGTACTCGGGTCCCACGGGACACAAGTGGGCTCGAAACCAAATATTATCTATCACCCACCGATGCCTCGCTTACTTCAATTTTAGTTGTTAAACAGGAATTAAAGTGAACGATAAGTAAAACTATGAACATCTCCAACATCAACATGCGGCAATACATCAACGATCGGCACGGACGACGCACAGCACTTGAGCAAGCGACTACGACGCTAAGTCCAACTATCTACCAAACAATGTAATAGGATGTGTCCAAGGCAATATAGGGCTGCACGGTATATCACAGTCACGAAAACTAAAGCATCGCAACACAGATAGCAATAGATCAACAGGAGGGAATAAATACTATAAAAGTAAGATAGGTAGAAAGAGGGAGATGCTCGCCTGAAAACATTGTCGAAGGATCAACCGAAGATCGGGGTGAAGCTCACATCAACTCAACGACCTTATCCGCGAAGAACCAAACACTAGAAGAAACACCGGATGCGATATTTAATACCACGGCAGAAGATCGGCATGATGCATGTATGATGAATGACATGGCAAAGATGCGATGCAATTAGGTCAAATTAAGCGGAACCGGGGTCTCGACAATTAATTAGATGGTTCAAGTTGTTTAGATACCCCACAAATTAAATGTTGTTTTAGCATGGCAAAAGATAGCACCGGTTCGCTACACAAATTTAAATGAGGCCAATATAAGGCTAGATTTGCCCGCATATGGGCCCCATATTTAATTATCAGGTGAATCGGCATAAAGCCCCCAAACCACATGACAAGATGCAAGCAAGTATGACATTTAATATGCAACATGTTTTATTTCATTTATAAAATAAGGCTCGAGAAAAGAGGTCACACATTAGGGTTCGGCAGAACTTGGGGTTCCATGGTTCAGGGTTCGACAGGGTCCAGGGTTCGACGGTCGTTCTCGGATTCCGGGGTTAGGGTCTTGGCGCATCCGGGGTCTTCGGGTCATGTTGTCGGTCATGGCGTTCGGGACGAAGCACTTGTCGCGTCGGGGTCTCGGTTTCCGGGGTGAAGCACTCGGCGTTCTCGAGGGAGTACTTGTCGTTCCGGGCCCTCGACGAATCTTGGCGTCCGAGAAGAAGATCATGTCGCATCCGCGGTCGACGGTCATTGCGTTCAAGGTGGCGAACTTGGCGTTCCGGAAGCAGGGCTTGGTTCAGCGGTAGATCTTGTTGGTTTCACTCCGAAGGACTTGTTGTTCAGCAGCGGAGGCCATGGGGTCATCGGGATCCGGGGTTCGCCGCTCTGTGAGGTAGATCTTGTCGACTTGGCGTCATCGCCCCTAGTTTCCGCGACGAAGTACTCGGGGTTCCACTCGGTTGTCGGTGTCGAGCTCGTTGTCGCCATTAACTTGAAGGGATGATGGCCTTTTACGGGATGGGTCCTCGAACTCTGGGAAGGCGTCCTTGCCGCTCGGCTTCGAGGAACGGTGAAGGGGATGTCCACGGGTCCGCGGATATCTTGGTTCGGCAACGGGTTGGTCTTGTCGGCGGTCTTGGGGTTCCGCGTCAACGATGGACTTGACTCAGCCCACGTGTCCTCGGAAGGTGCTTCCTTCACGGGCAGAGTGGAGTCCGAGACGAGGATGCACGGCGGCGCGCCGACGCGACTCCCAGGCGGGACTTGGCGACGCAGCAGACGAAGCTCCGGAACCGGGGGCGCGGAGGCTGCCGACGAAGGACCGCAGCGGAGCGGCTCGGGGGCACGGAGGCGCGGCCGGAGCAGGGCCAGGGGAGGGCGGCGCGGACGGTGCACGGAAGACCGGAGCTCGGGCGCTTGCTCGCTCGGTGTCAGTAGCCTCCGGGTGGGGGGCGTGCTCGGGTCGGGCCAGCGCGGCGGTGGACGCAGGCGAGGTACGGGTGATCAGAGGGAGGGCGACACGGGCGGGCGCGGAGGCGGGGTCTGAGCGGGAGCGGGCGAGGAGCCCGGCCGGCTGAGCCTTGGCGGGCGCTGGGTCCCGCGAGCGTGAGGACTGTTGGAGGAGAGGCGGCCTGGGGGCACTGGGCGGTGAGGCTCGAGGCGGAGGCAAGGGCGGCTGCAAGGCAGCAGCTTGGGCGGAGGAGCGACGCAGCAGCAGGCGGCGCCGCTATGGGAGGGGGGGCGAGCTACGGAGGCGGGAGGAGAGGGTCGGGGCTGCGCGAGGCGGACGGCTAGGAGGACGCCGGCGGTCCGGCATGTGAGGGAAAGGGTCGGCGCTGGCCGCTGAGCGGTGGAGAGGCGAAGGGCTGGGGCCGAAGAGCACGGGGGAGGGCGCGCGAGAGGTAGGGGACGGGTGGTTGCGGGGTCGCGTGCGGGGGCTGGCGTGCGTGGGTGGGGCCCAGGGAGGAGGGGCCCAGGTTGGCAGTGGGTGGGGTGTGTTGAGTGGGGTGGGGCGGTGGCGTGGTGTGTGTTGTGTGAGTTGGAGGGGAGTGGGGTGAGAGGAGAGAGGCCGAGGTAAGGTGGTGGTGGGGATCTGGGGTGGTGAGGTGGCGTGATGAGTGTGAGGGTGATGTGGAGGCTGGGTTGGGGTAGATAGATGGGTAGGTTTAGGATTTGGAAGGGCGGTGTAGTTGGACCGTTTTAATTTACAGGCGGTCGTCGGGTCAATCGCCTGCTCGATTGCCCGCCCAAAATAATTTAATATTTTTATTTGATTGCATTAACTTTGTAATTAGTTTTGGACAAACAAAATATCCGGCAGCATCCGGGGTTTTGCGTTTGAATTAAGACGGCCGTTTAGAAAACATGAACCGGTTTATCCGCAAATAATTTTATGCAAGCAAATGCAAGATGATGACGATGCTCAATGCAATGTGGCATGATGACATGAGCATGCGGTCATGATGATGCAATGCACAAAAACAACGCGATTTTCTAGTAGTGGTTTTGCGGGATGCCACAATTCGACACCACTAACAAGGGATCTCGCCCTCGAGATCCGCCTCATGGTACCGGATGAAAGGTCGGCGAACTGAATCTTCTCGCTTCATGTAGATCCTCGCGACACCACTAACAAGGGTTCATCCTCCATCTTGAAATCGGAGACACCACCAACAAAGGGTCGTTGTTCCTGATCGTCGAGAGAACGCTCCGGGGAAACAAAGGACGAAGAAAGAGGTATCAAACGATAAGGCCACCTCTAACTTCCATTAGAAGAGGAAAAGTCACATTGATCCACCAGTTCGATGTACAGAGCAAACAGTAAGAGTCGGGTAGGGTGATCAGTCCATTCCGGACCCAACTATCAACTCTATACATGGGTAGGAGAATCAGGCAACTCTACTCTCGAGATTTAGACTGAAGAGCTTCATAGGCGGTATCCGGAACAAAAGGGATGATGCCAGCAGATATCGTATGAAAAACACAATGATTAGGTTCCGCGATGGTTCCATTGGCATGAACAACACATGCTCAAGGTATACTCCAACTTCACCAATGCTCGTCCTTCTCATATGTTTTTCACGACACTGATATCCAGCAAGGAACACATATGGATAAAGAGCTCAAGAACAAAAGATTGGAGGAAAGGTACAACAGACAAGTCGCAGATTGATGATCGTAGAACCTCCGTTACAAAAGGGAGAAGGCGAAACCCTGAAGGTACGACGGAAACCCAACCACGAGAAATCCTGGACTCGAAGAGAGAGAAGAGAGCGGATTCAAAACACGTCGAGATAAGAGGAGAATAGCAGAGGGGTAAGGAGTAAAATCAGACCTAATCAGAACTATCCAACCGATTTTGCAAAATAGTGTTGGACACTCTACTTCGGCCATTAGCTAGGTTATCCTACAGGCTGGACTTGTGGGGTATCGCAACTGCTGAGCTCTGATACCACTATGTAACACCCTCAGAATCGGACCTATGCAAGTTTTAGCGAAACTCGCCAAACCCGCATAGAAACGATTCAAAGGTGCCCACCAGGCACTTTCGTGCGGGTGGAAAACGAAGTAATAACATTACACAACAGTCCTCGATGGGACCCACAGAACAGATATATAAAACAGCGACTCCATGAGTCAAGAATACAGATATAATATACAAAGATCCAAATCACCTTGAAGACGGTAGAGCGTCCGACTACGGACAAGAAGCAAATGGGGCTAAGAGCCCTGAAGAATAACCAATGGCGTCCATAACCCTGCCCAGGCCAAGCCGGAAGGGTAACCCTGCTAACGACGTCGATCTCAAACCTGCTTAAACAAAAGGGGTGCCGACAAAGGGCAAAGGAAAAAAGAAGGAGCGTCAAGATCTTGAGGCGATGCACGGCGAGGCTAGAATTCGGCGGTCCTCGCCTACATAGGTGTGGTGGACTGAGCGGCAGCGGCAGCATGCACTAAACAACCTATAGAGACTCGATACAACTGGCGGCAATCAGAGAGGGGTAAGAAAGACCTATTCGGATCCAACCTGCAGCTAACACCAAACAAACCCATCCTGGTGTTTCCCCCTCGAGACCAAACGAGAAAGTCAACCAAGGAACTCACACCGTTGGCAGTTTTACTTATTCGGTTGTCGTTGCAGCAATTACTAGTCAGGTATAGATAATCGTCCTGATGAAATAAGCAGTGGGCCCTTTTAGTTAATCATTCCGTTGTAGTTGCAACAATTACTAATCAGATACAGATAGCATGAGATAAACCCAAAACCCAGCAGTTGTTGGTACTTTTATTAAGCCATTCCGTTGTAGTGGCAATACTTACTAGTCAGGTACAATGGTCGCAAGCGACACTTCAAACAAGCAATTGTGGGCAGTATTATTTAGCCATTCCATTATAGTGAAGCTGATTACTAGTCATTATAAAGTCAAATTTATAGAATAAACTTTAGTTATGCTTGTCTATGATCGAGATACTGTGCTCCAAGTCGTCCATATCCGCGGACACGACTTTCAGAAAGTTTTACCCGGCCGGGGTGCACCAATAGCAACACACGCTCGATCAACCTCGGAAAAACCAAATCAAAACCCAACGAGGCTTTCACATGAACAATCACAGGATTCAGAATTATTTCAGGGCCACCCCATTGAGTAGACCATAGCGGAGCTAGCGACTCGAGACGGACTCAAGGTTTGCGTCTGGTCATGGCATTTGGGAACCCGAAAGTGTGGCTGGGCTTGTCGATACCGCGAAAACACTCCGCTTACCTAAACAGTACAGTGTGCTCCTCGCACAATTTAAATACAGAAAGTAGCATGGCATAAGTACAGGGTCGTAAATAAAACCTCAAACTAGTTTGTGGCCCCAAGAATTAAGACTGAATCAAGCTCTGGCTCAGGGGGGTCCCATATACCTCCCGGATGTGGATAGCGCGATAAATCAAGGAACATGTATCAAGTACTCGGGGTCCTACGGGACACAAGTGGGCGTTCGGAAACCAAATATTATCTATCACCCACTGATGCCTCTGCTTACTTCAATTTTAGTTGTTAAACAGGAATTAAAGTGAACGATAAGTAAAACTATGAACATCTCCAACATCAACATGCGGCAATACATCAACGACTGTGGCACTGGACAACACGCAACAGCACTTGAGCAAGCGACTACGACGCGCAAGTCCAACTATCTACCAAACAACAGGTAATAGGATGTGTCCAAGGCAATATAGGGCTGCACGGTATATCACAGGTACGAAAACTAAAGCATCGCAACACAGATAGCAATAGATCAACAGGAGGGAATAAATACTATAAAAGTAAGATAGGTAGAAAGAGGGAGATGCTCGCCTGAAAACATTGTCGAAGGATCAACCGAAGATCGGGGTGAAGCTCACATCAACTCAACGGCCTTATCCGCGAAGAACCAAACACTAGAAGAAACACCGGATGCGATATTTAATACCACGGCAGAAGATCGGCATGATGCATGTATGATGAATGACATGGCAAAGATGCGATGCAATTAGGTCAAATTAAGCGGAACCGGGGTCTCGACAATTAATTAGATGGTTCAAGTTGTTTAGATACCCCACAAATTAAATGTTGTTTTAGCATGGCAAAAGATAGCACCGGTTCGCTACACAAATTTAAATGAGGCCAATATAAGGCTAGATTTGCCCGCATATGGGCCCCATATTTAATTATCGTGAATCGGCATAAAGCCCCAAACCACATGACAAGATGCAAGCAAGTATGACATTTAATATGCAACAGGTTTTATTTCATTTATAAAATAAGGCTCGAAAGAGGTCACACATTAGGGTTCGCGTAACTTGGGGTTCGTGGTTCAGGGTTCGACAGGTCCGTGGTTCGGTCGTTCGGATTCGGGGTTAGGGTCTTGGCGCATCCGGTCTTGGTCATGTTGTCGGTCATGGCGTTGGATGAAGCACTTGTCGCGTCGGGGTCTCGTGTCCGGGTGAAGCACTCGGCGTTCTCGAGGAGTACTTGTCGTTGGGCCTCACGAATCTTGGCGTCAGAAGAAGATCATGTCGCATCCGCGTCGGTCATTGCGTTCAAGGTGGCGAACTTGGCGTTTGAGCAGGGCTTGGTTCAGCGGTAGATCTTGTTGGTTTCACTCCGAAGGACTTGTTGTTCAGCAGCGGAGGCCATGGGGTCATCGGGATCCGGGGTTCGCCGCTCCGTGAGGTAGATCTTGTCGACTTGGCGTCATCGCCCCTAGTTTCCGCGACGAAGTACTCGGGGTTCCACTCGGTTGTCGGTGTCGAGCTCGTTGTCGCCATTAACTTGAAGGGATGATGGCCTTTTACGGGATGGGTCCTCGAACTCTGGGAAGGCGTCCTTGCCGCTCGGCTTCGAGGAACGGTGAAGGGGATGTCCACGGGTCCGCGGATATCTTGGTTCGGCAACGGGTTGGTCTTGTCGGCGGTCTTGGGGTTCCGCGTCAACGATGGACTTGACTCAGCCCACGTGTCCTCGGAAGGTGCTTCCTTCACGGGCAGAGTGGAGTCCGAGACGAGGATGCACGGTGCGGCGCGGCCGACGCGGACTCCCAGGCGGCGGGACTTGCGGACGCGGCAGCGACGAGCTCGGAACCGGGGGCGCGGAGGCTGCCGACGAAGGGCCCGCAGAAGGCCTTCGAGGAGGCCTTGGCCGAGCAGGCGTGAAGGCGGCGCGGACGGTGCACGGAAGACCGGAGCTCGGCGCTTGCTCGCGTCGGTGTCAGCCCGCCTCCGGCGAGGGGCGTGCTCGGTCGGGCCAGCGCGACGGTGCAGCGAGGTACGGGCGGCTGCCGGAGGGGAGCGCCGCGGCGGTGGCGCGAGGCAGGGTTCGAGCGGCGAGCGGGCGGCGGAGCGCCGAGGCGGCTTCGAGCTTCAGCGCGGGGTCTGGCGAGCGAGGCGGTTGAGGAGAGGCGGCTGGGGGCACTGGGCGGTGAGGCTCGAGGAGGTGAGGCAGTGGCGCTGCTGGCGCTATGCGGCTTGGCGGAGGAGCGAAGGCAGAAGCGGCGGCGGCCGCTAGGAGGGGGCGAGCTACGGAGGCGGGAGGAGAGGGTCGGGGCTGCGCGAGGCGGACGGCTAGGAGGACGCCGGCGGTCCGGTGGCGGGGAGGGAAAGGGCGGGGGGTGGCTGGGCCGGGGAGAGGCGAGCGAGAGGTAGGGGACGGGTGGTTGCGGGGTCGCGTGCGGGGGCTGGCGTGCGTGGGTGGGGCCCAGGGAGGAGGGGCCCAGGTTGGCAGTGGGTGGGGTGTGTTGAGTGGGGTGGGGCGGTGGCGTGGTGTGTGCTGTGTGAGTTGGAGGGGAGTGGGGTGAGAGGAGAGAGGCTGCTGAGGTGGCAGGGTGTGGTTGGTGGGGATCTGGGGGTGGCTGAGGTGGCAGCGTATGAGTGGCCAGGGTGATGTGGAGGCTGGGTTGGGGTAGATAGATGGGTAGGTTTAGGATTTGGAAGGGCGGGTGTAGTTGGACCGTTTTAATTTCTGGGGCGGTCGTTCGGGTCAATCGGCCCGTTCGACTGCCCCGCCCAAAATAATTTAATATTTTTATTTGATTGCGACGAACTTTGTAATTAGTTTTGGACAAACAAAATATCCGGCAGCATCCGGGGTTTTGCGTTTGAATTAAGACGGCCGTTTAGAAAACATGAACCGGTTTATCCGCAAATAATTTTATGCAAGCAAATGCAAGATGATGACGATGCTCAATGCAATGTGGCATGATGACATGAGCATGCGGTCATGATGATGCAATGCACAAAAACAACGCGATTTTCTAGTAGTGGTTTTGCGGGATGCCACAATGAGTTCACAACCGGCAGGAGCCGTATGGTTGTCTTTATAATTGTGTATGACCCGCGTGTCAACTTTTTATACGCCATGTAATAGCTTTACTTTATCGCTAAGTAGTTAGCAATAGTTGTAGTTGCTATTCGTGGTGGAGGAAATCATGGTGGAGTGATGGAGATCATGCTGACGCACACAAGATGGAGATCATTGTGCGGAGATTGGCTATACCATGTCACATAAAATTATATGCATGTGATGTTTATCCTTTTATGTATCTTATTATGCTTAGATCGCGACGGTAGCATTATAAGATGATTTCTCACTTAAAGATCAAGATAAAATTGTGTTCTTCCCATGTATGCACCGTTGCGAAAGTTCGCCGTTTTGAAGCACCTCGTGATGATCGTGTGCTATAAACTCTACGTTCACATACAATGGGTGCAAGCCAGTTTTGCACACGCGGAAATACTTGGGTTTGACTTGACGAGCCTAGCATGTACAGACATGGCCTCGGAACACATGGACCGAAAGGTTAAACATGAGTCATATGAATGATATGATTGACACTTTGTTGTTCACCATTGAAACCACATCTCTTCTCATGAAGATCGGATTAGGTGTGGTGAATTTGGATCGTGTTCACTAAATAACTTGAGGGATGTTGAATTTAGTGGGAGTTCATCTAGTAATTTGATTAAGTTGAACTAGTTATCATGAACATAGTATAAATTGTATTTGCAAATTTTGTAGATCAAATGGCTAAGTCCAACTTCAACTTCAACGTTTTTGCTGAGAAAGAAAAGCTTAAGAACAATGGGTCTAACTTCGCAAACTGGTTCCACAATCTGAGAATCATTCTCGCTGGCGGACAAAAGGACTATGTACTTGAGAAAGCGCTAGGTGACGCCCCTGCTACTGATGCGCCGGCTGTGGAAAAGCTGTTTATCAGTCACACAAAGATGATTATGGAGTGATTAAGAGTACCATGTTGTTTGCTATGGAACCGGAACTTCAAAATCGTTTTGAGGAGTTCGCCGGGCCCTTTGAGATACTTGAGGAACTGAAAACCATGTTTCAGACTCAGGCCCATTCTGAGAAATATGAGATCTCTAAGAATTTCTTTAACTGCAAGATGGAGGAAGGGAGTTCCGTTAGTGAGCACGCCATTAAGATGTCGGGCTACACTCAACGTCTTGAGCAACTGGACTGCAAGATTCCAGAAGATCTCAAGATTGACAGAGTTCTGCAATCACTCCCTCCTAGCTACAAAGGTTTTGTAGTTACTCACAATCAAATTGGTTCCACTGATACGATCACCGAGCTCTTCGCTAAGATGAAAGCTGCGGAGGTGGATATCAAGAAAGATAATCATGTGTTGATGGTCAACAAGACCACTAGCTTTAAGAAAGCTAAGGGTGCAAAGAAATACTTCAAGAAAGGCAGCGGCAAGCGCGTTGCCCCTGCTGAGAAGAAGCTCAAGTCTGGACCTAAGCTGGAAACTGAGTGCTTCTATTACAAGGACAAGGGTCACTGGTAGCGCAACTGTCCGAAGTACTTAGCGAACAAGAAGGCTGGCACCATTAAAGGTATATTTGATATACATGTTATTGATGTTTACCTTACTAGAGCTCGTTGTAGTGCCTGGGTATATGATACTGGTTCAGTTGCTAATATTTGTAACTCGAAACAAGAGCTACGGAATATACGGCGGCTAGCAAGGGATGAGGTGACGATGCACGTTGGCAATGGATCAAAAGTTGATGTGATGGTCGTCGGCATGCTCTCCTTAGTTTTACCTTCGGGATTAGTTTTAAACCTTAATAAGTGTTATTATGTGCCTGCGTTGAGCATGAACATTATATCTGGATCGTGTTTATTGCAAGACAGTTATTCATTTAAATCAGAGAATAATGGTTGTTCTATTTATATGAATAACATCTTTTATGGTCATGCACCTATTGTGAATGGTTTATTTCATCTGAATCTCGAAAGCAATGAAACGCACATCCATAACATTGAGGCTAAGAGATGCAAAGTAGATAGTGATAATCCAACTTATTTGTGGCACTACCGTCTAGGTCATATTGGTGTAAAACGCATGAAGAAACTCCATTTTGATGGACTTTTGGAGTCTCTTGATTTTGAATCATTTGACACATGCGAGCCGTGCCTCATGGGCAAGATGATCAAAACCCCGTTGTCCGGAATAATGGAGCGAGCAACAGACTTATTGGAAATCATACATATCGATGTATGCGGACCAATGAGTGTTTCGACGCGCGGTGGATATCGCTATTTTCTCACTTTTACTGATGACTTAAGTAGATATGGGTATATCTATTCAATGAAACATAAATCTGAAACGTTTGAAAAGTTCAAAGAATTTCAGAACGAAGTGGAAAACCATCGTAACAAGAAAATTAAATTTCTACGATCCGATCGTGGAGGTGAATATTTGAGTTATGATTTTCTCACGCATCTTAAAGCAAGCGGAATCGTTTCGCAACTCACGCCACCCGGAACACCACAGTGCAATGGTGTGTATGAACGCCGGAATCGAACTCTATTAGATATGGTGCGATCAATGATGTCTCTTACAGATTTGCAATTATAATTTGGGGTTATGCATTAGAAACCGCTGCATTCACTTTAAATAGGGCACCATCTAAATCCGTTGAGACGACACCGTATGAACTGTGGTTTGGTGCTAAACCTAAGTTGTTGTTTCTTAAAGTTTGGGGATGCAAAGCTTACATCAAGAAGTTGATGCCGGACAAGCTCGAACCCAAAGCGGAGAAATGCGTCTTCATAGGATACCCTAAGGAAACTATTGGGTATACCTTCTATCACAAAACCGAAGGCAAAGTGTTTGTCGTAAACAACGGTTCCTTTCTTGAGAAGGAGTTTCTCTCGAAAGAAGTGAGTGGGAGGAAGGTAGAGCTAGACGAGGTTATTGAACCTTCTCTCGAGTTGGCGAGTAGCGCATCACCTGAAATTGTTACAGTGCCGTCTGCACCAACAAGAGAGGAAGCTAATGACGAGGATCATGAAACTTCGAACGATGCTACTACTGAACTTCGCAGGTCGACAATGTCACGTGCCACTCCTGAATGGTATGGCAACCCTGTCTTAACCATCTTGTTGTTAGACAACAGTGAACCTGCGAACTATGAGGAAGCAATGATGAGCCCAGACTCTGAGAAATGGCTAGAGGCCATGAAATCCGAATTGGGATCCATGAGCGAAAACCAAGTATGGACTTTGGTGGACCCTCCTAGCGACCGTAAGGCCGTTGAGTGCAAATGGATTTTCAAGAAGAAAATAGACGCGGATGGTAATGTTACTGTCTATAAAGCTCGGCTTGTCGCAAAAGGGTTTCGGCAAGTTCAAGGTTTTGACTACGATGAGACTTTCTCTCCCGTAGCGATGTTTAAGTCCATTCGGATTTTATTAGAAATTGCTACATTTCATGATTATGAAATATAGCAGATGGATGTCAAGACTGCGTTCCTCAATGGCAACATTGATGAAGAGTTGTATATGATGCAGCCCGAAGGTTTTGTCGATCCTAAGGATGCTAATAAGGTGTGCAAACTTCAGCGTTCCATTTATGGACTGAAGCAAGCATCTCGGAGTTGGAACCTTCGTTTTGATCAAGTGATCAAGAGTTTTGGATTTGTTCCAAATTGCTACGAAGCTTGAATCTACAAGAAAGTGAGTGGGAGCTCAGTGACATTTTTAGTACTATATGTGGATGACATATTGATTATTGGAAATGACATTGGTATGCTTAACGATGTGAAGAGTTATTTGAATAAATGTTTTTCAATGAAAGACCTAGGAGAAGCTGCTTATATATTAGGCATCAAAATCTATAGAGATAGACAAAGACGCCTAATAGCTTTAAGCCAAAGTACATATCTAGACAAAGTTCTGAAAAGGTTCAGAATGGATAAAGCAAAGAAAGGTTCATTGCCCATGTTGTCAGGTAAGATATTGAGCAAGGCTCAGTGTCCAGCTACGGTAAACGATAGAGATACTATGAGCAAAGTGCCATATGCCTCGGCCATAGGTTCTATCATGTATGCCATGCTATGTACTAGACCGGATGTGTCCAATGCTCTTAGTTTGACGAGCAGATACCAAAGTGATCCAGGAGTGGAACACTGGACAACCGTAAAGAACATCCTAAAGTATTTAAATAGGACTCTTAGTTTTACGTCCAATGCTCTTAGGTTGAAATGTTCTTGGTCTATGGAGGTGATGAGCAGCTCGTCGTAAAAGGTTACGTCGACGCTAGTTTCGACACCGACCCGGATCATTCTAAATCTCAGACAGGATACATTTATATTTTGAATGGTGGAGCTATGAGTTGGAGAAGCTGCAAGCAAAGCGTGATCGCGGGATCTACAACAGAAGCGGAATACATGGCTGCTTCAAAAGCGTAAAGGGAAGGAGTTTGGATCAGGAACTTCATCACTGAGCTTGGTGTGGTTCCAAGTGCCTTGGACCCACTAGAGATAATGTGCGACAACACTGGTGCCATAGCACTGGCTAAGGAACCAAGATATCATCCAAAGACCAAGCACATCAACCGCCGTTTTCATATAATTCGAGATTATATAGCAGATGGAGATCTGAAGATCATGATCAGCACCTTAATGCCATGGGTGTTAGATTGTTGCCAGATGTAAACTAGATTATTGAATCTAGTGCAAGTGGGAGAGTTTTGGAATTATGCCCTAGAGGCAATAATAAAGATGTTATTATTATAGTTCTTGTTCATGATAAAGTTTATATTCCATGCTAGAATTGTATTAAGCGGAAACTTTGATACTTGTGTAGTTTATGAACAACACCGTGTCCCTAGTACACCTCTATGGACTAGCTCATTGATTAATGATGGTTAAGGTTTCCTAACCATAGACATGAGTTGTCGATTAATAATGAGATCATGTCATTAGGAGAATGATATGATGGACAAACCCAAATTAAGCAGAGCAATTAGATCGTGTCATCGTGTTCATCTTTGCGAAGCTTTTTCCTATGTCAAGTATTGTATTCCTTAGACCATGAGATAATACAAATCCCTGGTATCGGAAGAAAGCTTTGAGGTCATCAAACGTCATCCTATGTGAGGGTGATCATAAAGGTGTCTCTCAGGTGATCGGAAAGTACCTGTTGGGTTGTATGTATCGAGATGGAATTTGTCCCTCCCGAGTCGGAGAGATATACTTCGGGCCCACTCGGTAATCGATATCAACACCGCTTGCAAGCACGTGTTTAGGAGTTAATCACAAAGTGATATCAGATTACGGAACGAGTAAAGTACTTGCTGTGAATGAGATTGAACTAGGTATGTCGATACCAACAATCGAATCTCGGGCAAGTAAAATATCGCGTGACAAAGGGAATACATATATGGGATTAATTGAATCCTGGCATCGTGGTTCATCCGATATGATCATCGATGAATATGTGGGAGTCAATATGGGTTTCCAGATACCGCTGTTGATTATTGATAGAAGATCATGTCTGCATATTCTCGAACCCGTAGGGTCACACACTTAACGTGCATCGACGCTAGGATAGAATGAATAATTGGTTTATGAGTTTTTGTTCGGAGTCTCGGATGAGACCCAGGACATCACGAGAGGTTCCGAAATGGTCCAGAAAATAAGTTTCATATAAAGGAAAGCAGTTTTTGGATTTCGGAATCGTTTCGGAGTTTATCGGTATTGTACCGGAAGGTTTTAGAAGGTTCCGGAGTGGGACCAACGTGGGCCCACTTGTCGGAGGCCTGCGTGGGCCTAAGGGGAAGTTCCCTGGCCACTTTGGGCTAGGGGAACAAGGCGCCTAAGGCCCAGCCGGCCAGCCCTAGGGGAAACCCTAGGGGGACCTTCTAGAAGAGGGGGGGTGATGACTTGCCCCCCACTCCACCCCTTGGGCCGCCGCCCTAGGGCTTGGAGGAGGGGTCAAGGGGGCCGGCCAGCCCCCTATATAAGGAGGGAAGGGGCACAGCCTCCCCCCACTCCAACCCTAGCCGCCATCCTACTGCTGCCCCTCCACCTCTCTGTCTTCCGACTGCGCATAGGCGAAGCCCTGCCGCAGAAACTCTCCACCATAAGAACCACGCCGTCATGTTGTAGATCCAATCTATCTCTCCACCATACTTGCTGGACCAAGGAAAGGAGGATACATCACTGCACCGTACGTGTGCATCTCTCGGAGGCGCCGCCACTTGCGGCGTAGGATCGGATCGGATCGTGAGGAGGATACAGCGAGTACGACTATGTCAACCACGTTCTGTTGAACGTTTCCGCTGTGCGATTTCTTCAAGGGTATGAAGATCTCATAAATCTCTCTCGTTGATTACATCTCCTAGATTAGATCTTGGCTTCCTTGTTCGCATCCATAGATTTTTTTTGATTTACTATGCTGCAAAACCCTTCACCCACGACCCCGACAGGCTGATGATCGACACCACCATCATCCGCTGGTTTTTTCAGACCGTCTCCACCGAGATCTTCCACATCATCGTCCGTGATGGCGACTCCGCGCGCACCGTCTGTACCGATGTGACCGGCCTCTTCACCGACAACAAGACCCAGCGCATCACCTTCCTCCAGCAGGAGTTCTTCGGCACCCACCAAAATGATCTCTCTGTCGATGACTTTTGCCTGTGCCTCAAGACCCTCTCTGACGATCTTTGTGATCTGGAGTTCCCAATCTCCGACTCGCTCCTCCTTTACATGTTGATGGCCGGTCTTGGTGAAGATCTCAGCAATGCTGCCACCAACCTCACCCTGCTGACTACGCCCACCTTCGAGAAGGCCGTGACCTATCTCCGCCTCGAGGAGCGGCGGATGAAGCACATGCGGGGTCGTGCGGCTCACACCACCTTTGTCGCTGGAGTCTCCCGTGCCGCCCCTGGTCCACCCTCTTCAGAGCCCCCGCCTCATGCCTCATATCTGGCCCCATTCTTTGTGCCCTAGCTGCCTACCAATCTAGCTCCCCCACTAACGGCGTCAACGGTGGCCGCCAACGACGTCGCGAGCGTGGCGGCAACGGCCAGCGCAACGGCAACGGCGGCTACCAGCCACGTCCCGCTCAGTAAGTCGTGTTGATGTCCCCCTGGATGACGGGCCATAACCCCTGGACTGGGGTCATACATGCCTACACGATGCCGGTGCCACGCACCCCATTCGAGCATCTTGGGGCCGCGTCCGGCCACTCACTAGGCATTTTTTGCTGTGCCCTAGCACGACGTCCCTTCGATCTACACCGCGTCTCCGTCCCACCCCACCACGCCATCCGGCTACTACCCCGCGCCACCGCCATCCTTGACTCAGTGGGACCTCAAGCTGCTGACCGCTATCCAGTCCGCCCCCACCGCTGGATCCTATGTTTGCGGCGACGACTGGTTCATGGACACCGGTGCTTCCTCCCACATGGCTTCCAACCCAGGTAATCTCTCCGCTTCTTTTCCCACAAACACCTCCTCTCGCATTATCGTTGGCAACGGTCATTCTCTTCCAATTACTCACACTGGTTTCACCACTTTTCCATCCCTCTCCACTCCCCTATCTCTCAATAATGTTGTCGTTTCTCCTGACTTAATTCAGAATTTAGTTTCTGTTCATTCTTTCACTCGTAATACTGTGGAGTCTGACACTTTCGGTTTTTCTGTTAAGGATGGTCATACTCGGATGCTCCTCCACCAATGTGACAGCCATGGCGATTTGTATCCTGTCCGGTCTTCTTCTACCGTCGCCTCCACCATTCGTCTCGCCCTTTCCGCCGGTGTTCACCTCTGGCACGCACGCCTCGGCCACCCTAGTTCTTCTGCTGTGGTGAGTCAGCATACCACTGCATGTTGTAGTATACTATAGTCGTGGACATAACACTCACGGAACACCATTCTTAAAATATTACATCTTCAGAGTGTTACAATAGAAACAAAACAGCTCCACAAACATACAATAATATTATTACAACTAGAAATGACACGACGACTTCGAGATCCTCCTAGGTCCATAGTGGTATCCTGATGATTCAAAGCTAAATTGTAATAACTTGAGAACAAGATAAAGTAGCAAATTAAACTTTACTATAATACGAGATTACTAGTTATAGGATAGATATTTATACTACTAGATTTATTTAACTATATCTGATGTAACTACGCTTCAAACTCTTCAGCCTCCATTCCATAGATGCTCCTGTAGTTGTTCCATTCGACGCTTCCGGATAACTTTGAATCCTCGTAGTGGAATTCTGTTTGGTCTTTAGCTGAATATAGTGTTTCATTCTCTTGATCGTCAATGTCTTTAGAATCTAGAAATGGTTAATAAGATATGTTGAGTACGAGCATACTTAGCAAGTTCACTAAAAAGGAGTGGTTGATGCACTATCTACAACCATAGACCGAAGGTCATAGGTGTTATCACCGTATTTTGGCCAGAGACGGGGATGGGCCGTGATCAAGATGGGCTTAGAAGATACATATATTCAACGAGTTGTTGGATCGGCCTAGTATGTGGATTTGGGCTAATTTGCCCGTGTATCTTGTATCATAGTAGGTTTCGTGTTTGTTTAAGTTCCGTTTATGTTTAGGTAAAGATAGAGTTGTAGAGTTATTCCAAAAGTAGAGAGTCTCCGGACTATAAATATGTACCTAGGGATATTGAAAGAGGAGGACAACCACGTTCACAACAAACACAATCTCGGCGCATCGCCACCCCTTGTTTCTAGGGTTTCTTTCGGGTAAGTGCCATCGCCTAGATCGCATCTTGCGATCTAGGCGATATCTATTCATTACTGGTTTTACTCGTACTGAAGCGTTTTTGATGGCGAGTAATACCCTTATCATAGATTGTTTGAGGCTAGCATCGGTGCTTTTTCTTTACTATCGTCGAAGTCATGCTACCTCTAGCTATCTCGCTACCTTTGCACCTTTTCCCGAAGTGCAAGGGTAGCACCTTGCTTGATCTTTATTTAGTCGATTCGATCTGTTATAGTTGTGCCTTGTTCACCAAGGTTTAGTTTGATATCTACGTAGTGAGGCCTTACAAACGGGTTGAACGATCCAGTAATGCATAAAGACGTGGCTTATTTGTTCTAGAGAGGATGTTCCGGTAATTGGCTTTACGTTGGTTATTAGGCCTCCTCTAGGGTTAATATTCTTCATCTTTTGTACGTACCAGGCTCAATCACGCGTAGGATGTTCCAATTACGTGGTGAAAACATTAGACTATCGTAGATCGATTTAACTTGTAGTGATCAAGCAAAACCCCATGTTATTATAAATCTAACGCAGAACCATGGGGCAATCGGCTCTAGGAGCCGATTTACAGGGAAGCCTGGGAGCCGATTACGGCTCGAATTTTACGTATACTTGTTTATCATGCAGGAAATCAATCGGAGCAATCCTTCACCTTCCCGATCAGGTATAGGTCAGGTGGCACGCCCTCGAACCAAGCCGGGGCGTGTGCGGGCGTTTGCGCCATCGCCGAGGGACCAGGGCCCACGGCGATCCCGGAGCCTCCGGCTCTCCGTGTTGTCACCGTTGCTCGCCGGTGGGTTTTGGCAGGCAACACATTCTGGCACGCCCGGTGGGAACTTCAACAACGTCTACATCAACACCCGACGCTGCAATGGAGAACAGGCCAGTCACGTACAATGATCTCCCTGATGAGCACAAGGCTGGCACGACGAGATCAAGGCCCTCTTGAGGAAGACCTCATCAGCTCTTTTGAGAGGACCCGACGCATGGCATCGGTGGAAAGGGTTCTCCCGAGGCGCTCTTAATGAGGTGGATCATCTGCATTCCTTGAGGAACGCACTGAGCCCTCTGACGAAGTCAACTACATGGTGGCTCATTCTTTGCACCGCCATTCTGAGAGCCTGGTGAACGCTTTTGAGCGGGTTGCGGTGCGCGTAGTTCAGGAGATCATGAAGCATCAATACTCTCCATCGGGACCTACTTTAGGGACTCACCAGGGAGAAAGACCGCTCCAAACCAGGCCACAGCTCCCGTTCGCACTTGCTGCTCCAGAGCCGCCAGGAACAGCGGCTTACGTCGTCTACAAGGCTGGAGGCGACCCAGGCGATTGCCAATTCCTGTTTGAGCCACCTAAGGAGATCCCACACGGATATATATGCGCCTACGTGCCGGACTGCAATAACCTGACACGCACCAAACAGATTGCAACCGCAGGAGTTTCTGCGCCAGGAGTGCTTGGGACAGGATCTTCGTGGGCGTCCGAGCAGCGATGGCGGGATAGACGCCGACAAACAAAGCGTGGCTAGCCAAGTATGCCACCGACAAGTCATGAGAATTTAGCCCTACGGCTCAAACAAAGGAGCAAATCGGCACCATCTCGAGGGACAGTTCGCTTGCGGTCAAGAGAAGGACAATCGGCTATTCAAAGCCGTACCCCAACGAAGTTCGATCTGATTCCGCCACCCAAGTATAAGCTCCCGAGTTCTCAAGGTTCATTGGTCGGAAGGGTCAAGCTCGATCGAGCACATAAGCCGATACCGCACAACTAGGGATGATTTCGCATCGGATCGGCGCGCTGAAGATTCTTTTGCGCAATCTTGACAGACCAGCCTTTGGGTGGTACACCACTACCACCGACTCAATTCATACCGAAGCAATCGGAAGAACAGCCCACATCCATTACCATTCGTGAGGCTACGAGGTCGGCATTGCGCACTGCACAAAGTGCGGCGAGGAGAAATCAGAGCCGAGTACATCCAGCGCCAGATGTCAAGAACCGATGTTACTCGGCTCGCTTAATCGAGAAAGAAGCGGTCGAGCTGGCGGTGTTGGGTCTCTCAAAGACCCATCAAGGATATGGCGTTCGGGTAGAATACAACTCATTGGCACATGGCCCGTAAACCGACAATGTATGAGCAGCGCCACCGAGTTGTACCAAGACAAATTCAAGCGCCCGATAAGCCTGGTCGATGCAGAAGAAGACCCGACGCAGACCGTGGAGGTGGCCGAGCTGAATGGGCTCGGGGCGATCTCGTGGCTGCAAATGGGTGAAACAAAGAAGGGCCTGCAAAGGGTTTGACTGATGTGAGCAAAGCCGAGCAGATATTCGACCTGTCTTGAAGGAGAAGCGGTGAGGTTACCCGGCCACAAAATCCCTACGGCTCGGAGATGAACGGAGGCCATACCGCAAGTGGCATCATTCGCTCACTCACACCACCAACGAGTGCAAAGAGCTCGCCGCCAAATCCAAATGGCTATAGAACAAGGCCGCTCGATCCTTGGGCGTTCGCCATGAAAGTGGACACAAACCCATTTCAAGGCGTCAACATGGTAGAACCCGCCGCTCCGCAAGACGTAAGCTGGATTTCTCGTTAACATGGCGGTGGTCTGATACCACCATGACACGCATAAGGAGGACGGTGGTCCTTCTCGGGCAAGGGAAGAAAGGAGGCTAGTCCATGCGACCGCCATGACAAAGTACTTAACAGGAACAAGTGAGGAGAGTGCGATATCAGAAGCCACATTCCACGCATCTCCTTAACAAGTATGAGCGCCAGCACGACCAACGTCGCCAGCGCGACAGAGACGACGGAAGATATGAGCACCTTGCTAGGGGACCATCGAAAGAGAAGGAAGGCGCAGACAGGCATTGGGATTGTCCTTTTTCAAGTATTGTGGGCACAGGAATGAGCCGATTGCCTACGATCGGCAATCGCCCGAATGCAATCAGCGTAAGGGGACACGAGGCCGTGTCGGTCTTCAAACGCCTAGGGCCTCTGCAACCCTGTGGCCGCCACAGGAGTCCGCCGAGCAGAGACCTCAAGGAGCCAAAGGATGACAAGGTCGAAGACAGTATCACCGTCCAAGGTGGTGCCTCGACGGACTCAGACGCACCTGTAGAGTGCAGCGCTGCAGAACTTAGAGGAAGTCAAGCGCAGATTCCACGCTTTGAAGAAAGCACGGCCTGATCCGCCGTCAAAGTGAGGCAGGTTGGAAACGACGACCACCCGACCAGGAAAGAGTGGCGCCCCAAACCGATAAAAGCCGATGCAAGGACATCGGCTAGCACAAACATGGTGTTCGTACTCCCGTCAGAATTCTGCGCGCCTAGAACAGATGAGCTACCCGTGGCACAGTTTGACTGCGGCCCACGGCCGGTTATCTTTGAGAAGCCACGAGAGAAGGGTTACAAACATCTGAAAGCCCTGTACCTGCGAGGTTACATCAATGGGCAACCTGTCAGCAAGATGTTGGTAGACACCGGAGCGGCAGTCAACATCATGCCATACTCCATGCTACGACGTTTGGGACGCTCCACTGCCGATCTGATCAAAACCAACGTCACGTTGAGCGACTTCAACGGTCAGTCTTCGGGAACGCAAGGCGTACTAAACGTGGATTTGACAGTGGGCAGGAAAACCGTACCCACGTCATTCTTCGTCGTGAAGAAGAGCACTTACACGGTCTTGCTACGAAGGATTGGATTCACGCTAATTGCTGCATCCCGTCCACAATGCATCGCTCGATCCAAAGGGATGGAGACGGCGTGGAGGTCATCCACGCACGATTCTATCGAGATATCCATAGCTGGCATGAACGTCGGGAAGTAAGACCAAGAGCCGATCTCGAATCAACCTAGACGATCGCGAGCGTATTGAAGCTACAAAAACGGGTGAGGCTGGTCTTATCCATCGCCTTACAGTAGAAGAGCCCACGATCATTCAGGGTACGGCCGATCCTCGCGATCGCCACAAAATAAAAAAGCAGCGACCATACGACAAGCAGCTCACGTAGTCGTAGCAGAGAGATGCTCTGCCACTGTAAAATAATGAGGGGTAAACCGTCCCTGACTTATGCAAGCAAAAAGGGGGCCGATTCAAGCGATCGGCCCAAATTATTTTTGTTGTCTTCACCCACCGCTTGCCCTGTTTAGCGCCGATTTGACAGGGATGTAAAGCTGGGTACGGGTTTCCACCGATGAGCTAGAAGAGATCGACATTGGTCCCGGGATAAGCCACGACCAACATTTATCGCCAGAAAGTTAGAACCGAGTCAAGGGGCCCGGCGATAGCCTGTTGAAACAATATCCGCATCGCTTACCGACTACAGAGATGCTCGGGTTGGACAGAGCATCATCGAGCATCGCTCCCTCTCAAAGGGATTTCGCCGTTTCAGCATGAGCACGACAAATGAAGGCCGAAATTCGGAAGAAGTCAAGAAAGAGGTCGAGAAAATGTTGACGCAAGTTGATCAGCCATGCGGTATCTTGAATGGATTTCTAACATCGTGCTCAGAGAAGAAGGGTGGCCAATGGCGTGTTGCTATAGATTTTCGAGATCTCAACAGAGCTACCCCAAGGATGAATATCCGATGCGTGGCGTAAACATTGATCAATGCAGCGTTGGTCATAAAATTTTGAGCTTCATGGACGGCAATGCCGGGTACAACCAGATCTTCATGGCTCCGGAAGACATACACAAGATCGCATTGAGTCCTGTGGTCCGTGGGGTTATTTGAATATGTAGTCATGACGTTTGGTCCGAAAATGCCGCTACGCATCAAAGGGCCATGAATTATATTTTCCATGACCTGATCGGCAAGTTGGTGGAAATCTACATCGATGACGTGGTGGTCAAGTTCGCTTCAGCGACGGACACTTGGACGATCCGCAACGTGTCCCGAACAACAAGAAAATTCGCCTACGGATGAATCCAAGAAGTGTGCCTTCGGGTGACGGCCGGTCAGTTCTGGGTTTCTTGGTCCATGAACGCGAATTGAGATCGGCTGAAAAGTCGGGAGGCGTCACGAACTATGAAGCCGCCACCACGAAGAAAGAACTGCAGTCCCTTATCGGCAAGATCAACTTCGCGGAAGATTCATCTCCAACTGCTGTGAAGGATTGAGCCGCTTATGGGGCTAGTAAAATCTGACGAGGAATTCCGCTGGGGGGCAGAACAACAACGATCCTTTGACGAGATCAAAGAGTATTTGACAAAACCTCCAGTGTTAGTTCCCCCTCAGCCTGACAGGCCATTCTACATCTACTTGTCAGTGGCTGACACGTCCATCACCTCGGTAGTGGTGCAAGTTTATGATGGGCTGGAGCGGGTCGTCTTTACATAAGCGGGAGGATGCTAGACGCAGACGAGGTACCGATATCGATAAGTTGTGCCTCCTGCTTTTTACCTGCACCAAGTTGCGCCACATTTTGCTATCAGCAGAGATCATCATCATATGCAAATCAGACGTCATAAAGCACATGCTGTCGGCTCCTATGTTAAAAGGCCGACTGGGCAAATGGATGTTTGCATTATCAGAGTTTGACATCCGTATCAACTCGCGAAAGCGATTAAAAGCGGCGTTGGCCGATCTTATCGCTGAAAGGATCAACACCAACATAGCAGCACTGTCCATACGAGCGTGGGCTATGTTTTTTGACGGGTCAGTTTGTGACGATGGCTGCGGCATCGGCATTTTACTCGTGTCGCCTCGGGGGGCAACATTTTCCTTCTCCATCAGATTATCTACCTCTCGCACCAACAATGTAACCGAGTACGAGGCAATATGCAAGGGGATGGAGTTACTCCTCGAAGCTGGAGCGGAAGCAGTGGAAATTTTTGGAGACTCCAAGTTGGTGATTTCCCAGCTCACGGAGGACTACAAGTGCGAGAGCGAGTCCCTCTTCCCATTATGGCTGCACTGCCGTGAGCTGATGACGCAATTCCGGTACGTAAACTTCACTTGGATCCCACGGTCGCAGAATACCGAGGCGAACGATCTCGCGCAGATGGCTTCAGGATACAAGGACGTGGTAGAAGGCACCGACGTTCAGGTACAGTTCCTGGAAGCGGATGACTGGAGAGCCGATATCTTCAATTACTTGAAAGATTCGGCTCGGGGGGCACCTAAACGGATAAGGTACAAAGCCATGAAGTATGTGCTTATTGGGGATGACATGTTTTACAGGACACTGGAAGGGCTATTGCTCAAATGCCTGGGGTCAGCCGAGGCCAATCAGCTCCTACACGAGGTACACGAAGGCGCCTGTGGAACTCACCAATCGGCTCATAAGATGAAATGGTTAATTAGGCGATCAGGGTTTTATTGGCCCACCATGCTTGAGGACTGTTTCAACTACTACAAAGGGTGTCAAGCATGTCAAGTTTGAAAAATCCAGATGGTGCCCGCACAAGAATGAATCCCATCATCAAGCCTTGGCCATTCCGAGGTTGGGGCATGGATATGATCGGCAAGATCAATCATCCATCAAGCAAAGGCCACATGTGGATTCCGCTATCACCGACTTCACTAAATGGGTGGAGGCTGTCCCAATGAAATCGAACTCAAGGATGTTATCAATTTTGTGAAAGAACATGTCATCCATAGATTCGGATTCCCCAAACTATCACGACCGATGGAGGTTCGGTCTTTATTTCTCGTGAGTTTAGAAAGTTCTGCGAGGACATGGGGATTAAGTCGATTAGATCATCTCCATACTATGCTCAAGCAAACGGGCAAGTCAAGGCCCAATCGAGTCTCATCAAGTTGATCAAGAGAAAAGTCGATGAGCACCCAAGCGTTGGCACGAGGTTTTGTCGGAAGCATTATGGGCTTATCGTATGTAATGCCATGGAGCAATAAAACCTCACCATACCATCTAGTATATGGACAAGAAGCCGCCCTACCTCGGGAAATTACGGATCAAGACGCGTCACTTTTCGTGACGATCGGACGATCAAGAATACGCAACCCGATGAGTGACATGTAGAGGATTTAACCGAGCTCAGCTGTGGTCGCCGAGAAAATCAAAGAGAACAAAGCCAAAGTAGCTCGTGCATACAACAAGAAAGTGAAGTCAAGGAGTTCCAAGTTGGTGATCCGGTATGGGAAGCCGTGTTGCCCTTTGGGGACTAAGGATGCGACATATGGTAAATGGTCTCCAAATTGGCACGGTCCGTCTAGGTTGACCAAGTTTTGAGAGGAAACGCATACATGCTCGAACAGTTGGATGGCGTAAAGTTCCCAGTGGCAGTCAACGGGCAACATCTCAAGAAATATTTCCCAAGCATGTGGGATGTTGGACAGTGAAAATACGAGGGGCCGATACATGAAATCGGCTAAGTAAAGGCACGTGAGATGATGGACAGTAAAAATATGGGGGCCGATGCTGAAAATCGGCCGAATAAAAAAAAATAATGTATATAGCCGATGCACGGTCATCGACTCTAGAGGTTCGCACATGTTACAAACAGGTCCACCTTGGCGATCTCGGAATAGTCATCTTCATCTTTGCTTATCACTAGTCGTTTGTGCGGGGCACGTTTTTCGATGGGCAATGGGGGATTTGGGTCGCCCGTATTGAGGAAGGTCGCAGGTCATCATTTGAAACCAAGAAGTGGCCGTTGTAATGTGTCCAAGGATGCAACCGAAGGTTGACCCTGTCAACGGGTTTTTGGGAGAAGCCGATGGGTAGTCATCGGCTCTGTGCGATTTGACTTGTTTGACTATGTGCATACAGTATGTAGGAAGCCGATACAGCGTCATCGACTTCTGAAGCATCGACTTATTTCGGTTGTCGGCAAAATTGAAGCAAAGAGGACCCCTTTCGTCCCACCATCGTGGGGTGAAAGTACTGTACGCCGCCGTGGGCGGGTGCTCTGGTGTCGGCTCTCGGTCGCTAAGCGAGTTGGAGGCGTGGGAGGACACACCGGAGGAAGCAGAGGAAGCCATGGCGAGAAAGAGGGTTTTTCCGGTGAAGGGAGAGGGTTTTCTGGCAACTGGAGGAAGATGGGGACTGCGAACTGTTCAGGATGATTTAAATAAGGGGAATAGTGGACAGACGGTTCAATGCCATAGCGGTTTCCCAGTTACCGCCAAAATCGTCAAATCATGCACTGCGCAGGAGTTGAGAAGACAGGGCATCATGATGAAGGGGTAGCGTGACGGTTCTGTTCTGCCACGCATTCTGTCTACGCGCAGCCCGGTAAAAAAAAGAGGAGAAGAAGAGGAAAAAAACACACGGAGTGGTTTTGGAATTATCATTGCCAAAACCAGGGGGGCATGTGTTATCACCGTATTTTGGCCAAAGGTGGGGATGGGCCGTGATCAAGATGGGCTTAGAAGATACATATATTCAACAGGTTGTTGGATCGGCCTAGTGTGTGGATTTGGGCTAATTTGCCCGTGTATCTTGTGTCATAGTAGGTTTCGTGTTTGTTTAGCTTCCGTTTATGTTTAGGTAAAGATAGAGTTGTAGAGTTATTCCAAAAGTAGAGAGTCTCCGGACTATAAATATGTACCTAGGGATATTGAAAGAGGAGGACAACCACGTTCACAACAAACACAATCTCGGCGCATCGCCACCCCTTGTTCTTAAAGTTTCTTTCGGGTAAGTGCCATCTTGCCTAGATCGCATCTTGCGATCTAGGCAGATCTACTTATTCATTACCGGTTTTACTCAGATCAAGCTTTTGATGGCGAGTAATACCCTTATCATAGATTGTTTGAGGCTAGCATCGGTGCTTTTTCTTTACTATCGTCGAAGTCATGCTACCTCTAGCTATCTCGCTACCTTTGCACCTTTTCCCGAAGTGCAAGGGTAGCACCTTGCTTGATCTTTATTTAGTCGATTCGATCTGTTATAGTTGTGCCTTGTTCACCAAGGTTTAGTTTGATATCTACGTAGTGAGGCCTTACAAACGGGTTGAACGATCCAGTAATGCATAAAGACGTGGCTTATTTGTTCTAGAGAGGATGTTCCGAATTGGCTTTACGTTGGTTATTAGGCCTCCTCTAGGGTTAATATTCTTCATCTTTTGTACGCAGTGCTCAATCACGTAGGATGTTCCAATTACGTGGTGAAAACATTAGACTATCGTAGATCGATTTAACTTGTAGTGATCAAGCAAAACCCCATGTTATTATAAATCTAACGCAGAACCATGGGGCAATCGGCTCTAGGAGCCGATTTAGTGGAAGCTCGGGAGCCGATTACGGCTCGAATTTTACGATACTTGTTTATCATGCAGAAATCAATCGAGCAATCCTTCACCTTCCCGATCAGGTATAGGTCGTGGCACGCCTCGAACCAAGCCGTGACGTGCCGGAGCGTTATGGCCGCCCCGAGGGACCAGTGGCCCACCAGTGATCCGGAGCCTCCCGGCTCTCCGTGTTGTCAGCCGTTGCTCGCCGGTGGGTTTTGGCAGGCAACAATAGGCTATCTAGGTTTTCATAAACATTTCTTCAAAGATTGCTTTTATTCTAAAAAGCTATGTCTGTCAGTCTTCACAGGTTGATTAAAACTTCATGGAGTTCCTTTCCTGCAGCGTTCGCAACTCCTTCTGAAAATAGGGACTAACATGTCACACTTTTATACACTCTGCAGAGGTGCGTTGCTTTACCCATGAGAGACCTTACCTTTGTTGCACATCCGAGTTGCAATCTCGTCCACACTTCCTTGGTGTGGGTCCCAGACTAAGATTCAAGACGATCACTGCCCTTCTCCACGACCCCGTATACTCACCCTTTTTCTAGCTCAGGACAACGGCTACGCCAGTTTACATTCCTGATGAGAGCAATACATCATAGACATCTAATATCGAGGAATTTATGGTTCCCACCCTTGCACGTGCCTAGATGTAGGATCACGTCTCCAATAAAGTTATCTGTTAGCATATGAAAGGGAGAAGATCCAGCTTACTTCCCCAGAGCCATATAGATCTCATGGTTAACGCGTATAATACGGCGCAAGAATCACTGACGACATTTGTTATTAATTCCTAGCTGATACTTTCCCGTGCAAATGAAACCTCCACCAATCCAAAAATCATACCTTGGTTCCATTTTCCCGCCATATTAGGTTAACAACACTCGGGTCGATAACCATTAAGTCATATTATTAAGAAAATAGTATTTTGTTCCATCCTTTTTGAAATGCATGTGATGAAAACAAAAGTTTGTAAATATTTGATGGAAAATAACCAAAGTACATGAGCAAGTGTGAACTTTCCTTGGTATAGCGAAGTATTGTAGTCGAATGTCTCGACTTGACCCTATACCTTGAGTTCTACAAAATGCCATCATTGCCCGGTAAGGACAATGTTTAAAGAAGCAATATGTTGGTATGCATTAGTAATGAGATGCATGTTTTGAAACCCAAAAGTATCCCTAACATTAAAAGTGAGTTGGATTTAAGTGATTTTCTTGAGATTTAATTTATCTTCAAGTTTACTTCACAAAAGAGTGCAGTTGCAAGGATGCTAAGATTAACTTATAAGACATAAACGGTGAAGTATAATCATAATACATGATTAAGGTTTAGTGGTATATTGTAATTATTACAAGGCTTATGTTTAGAGTTGTTATGACCTAAAAGAAATAGCATAGTGTTTCTTTTGAAGTGGCAAAAAGAATAACATTTGAAGTCGCAACGATTAATAGTGTTGAAGCTATGGTTTATGATGAGGTATAAATAATTTTGAGTCACTATATTCCTAGCTTATGGTATATCAGACCAAAGTTAACTATAAAGATATAATTGGACTTAAGATATAAAATTTATGGCATTATCTACTATTATGGTTTTTCCTAAGCATAACTAAAGATGAAAGCTTATAAATAGGAAGCTTAACCTTAAGGTCTTAGATCTAGCATTTTTAATATTCATAGATCATATTATAAGATTTGTCTATGTGAAATAGATGAATTTATTATATACTTTAATTATTACTAAGTTTAAGAATTATTATTCTTTTTTAAAGAAATAATTTTATTTAGGTTTAATATGTTTTAGCCTTAATAGTTATTTATGTTTCAATAGTCCAAGAAATCTTAGTATGAATTTATTTTGAATTGTAAGTGGTAAAATAAAATACATCTCTTTGATTTTAATGGAAGGATATGACTATAAAGTCAATTATAACATTTATTTGTTATAAATCTTAAATTAACTTGGAATTTAATAATTATTATTTTTATAAAGTGATAGATTTATTTTTATAGCCAAAAATGATTTTTATTTATTTTCATATCTTTAACTTTATTTCATTAAAATTTCTTTCAGTAATAAATATTTTTAAATACTTATTTTAATTTTTATCAAACTAAATATAAACTTATATTTTTCTTACATGGGGTAATTGTTTAAGAACTTAAAATGAATTTTATTTATTTTTAAGTATGATATTTATTTTTAGAAAACTTCCTACAGGAATTACTGATTTAAATTAATCAAAACAAGTTTTATTAATTAAAAGACAAGTTAATATTTTTATTAGACTATTTATATCTTTGTGAACATTTGGATGTGTAATGTGTATTTTTAGGATTTTTCTTTCTTTTTCTAGAGCTTAAAATGCTTAGAGGATATTTTGGTATTTTTCTATTTTACTCCTTTTTATTTATTTGCTAATTTTCTTATCAGCCAGACCTAGGCCCACTAGTCAGTATAGCCCACTAGGTTGGGCTAGACCACTTGGTCCAGTCCAGACCACATCTCTCTCACCCCCGAGTTCCCTCTCCTCTTCCTCATGCGATGCCGATGGGTTGCCGCCGTCACCGCGCAACGATGGCCGGCTCCGGTCCCCTTGGCCATCGACGTGATCCACTCCGCTGCTCATTCCTATCCAATTCAATCTATCTTTCGATCCCTCTTTCGTTCGTCCCCACTGACTTCCTGGTGCTAGGGTTTTGGCCTTCGACTCAGCTGTGCTCCGGTGACCACCAAATGGTGATGGTGGCGAGGTGGTGGTGTTGTTATGGTGGTTTGAGGATGTGTTGGTTGCCAATGCCGCCTCTTCCACACACATGTAGCTACTGGCGCGGATTGATGCGGTTTGAGTACCCAAGTGCTCCCCATGCCATCACGTCGTGGTCGCCATTGACGGCCTGCTTCCTCTTCAATCACTAAGCGAGGACCACGAGTACGTCTCTCCTCCATTTATTTCTTTCTCTCCTGACTTCTCTCTCTCTCTTAGTAGGAACCTTATTCAGGGTTCTTCCCTACTCTACCCTAGCAGTAGCACAATGGCGCGTGTCTAACTATGTATATGTGGTCATTGTCCAAGTTTATCCACTGAATTTATTTGTGTTACAGAGAGAAAACTGTGATGTATCTACTATTGTTGTTTAGATTTCTGAAATTCTGAACATTTGGTTCAGTATATTATTGTCAAGGCTTTGTTACTGTAATTGGTCAATATACCAAGGTGTGCAGTTGATTCCTTTGTGTTACTGGAGCTAGTTGACACTGATAGTTGCTTTATTCATATTCGTAATGGTTAAAGAAGATTATTTAAGTTCATTTGGTAGCTCTTGGGATTAGAAGTGGTTGCTATGTATAACCTGTCAATATGACAGCAAAAATTTATATGATTCCTATACTTTTTATTAGGAAAATGATTTAGGTGCATCTTCCACATGTTTGCAGGGAACTTGATGGTCTTATAGATTGAGTATTCTATCTTGTTACCACTATTGGATTCTGTTGAGTGCTACTGGTACTGTGGTGCCTCCTTTAGGAGTGTGCACATCAGTAGAGTCATTTAATCATGATCTGTTGTAATTGATTTATGTAGGTTTAATGAGATCATTATTATAATTATGATACATGGAAATAAAACTATTCCAGTCCCTTCCCATGATATCTTAGTTGAAGTTTTAGCTTTGGAAGAACATATATGAATGAGTCATTGTTAAAGGTCTTAAGAAAGAATCTGTCTTCTTGTATTTTTGTATGATTCCTAGAACACTTGCTAGGAAAATGATTTATTTTAATTGGGTTGCCATTGTTTCTTAAAGAGATAGCTTCTGTCATATGGATATGCTATTGTGGAACCTCCTGAGAGTGAGCACATCAGCATAGATCATTTGCATGATCTGCTATACTTTTACTTGAAAAGGTTTTGGTACATGTCCTTTCCTATAATGCCAAGCCCGAGGCTCCAGTTTTAAGAATAAGAACAGTTTCTATTAGTGCCTTAAGCAATCCTCCTGATGTGATGTACATACCAATAGTATGTAAATCTGAGGCTTAATTCCTGGAATGAACAGATTCTAATTGTTTTCTATAGCTCTAGGATGATCTAGCATAATACTTCTATGCTAACTGAGAGCTCCCTCCCCTCCAAACCTTTTCCCTTTTTTTAAAAAATGAAAAGAACAGATGTAACACTTGTTTTCTAGTGTTAACAACTTAGTGGCTTATGCTGCCTTTGGATCTGCTACTGTGGTGCCTCCATGTTGGAGTGTGCATAGTAGTGGGTTCAAACAGCAGGATTTGGTACTCTTTTCGGGTGGGTGTGGATTTGTGCCGGTTGGTAATTGAACAATGGATTTATTTGAAATTACTCCTGGTGACCATCACTAGGAAAATGATTTAGCTTATTTAAGGTTTTATAAAGTTGATGCTTTGATATGTTGGCTATGTCCTATATGCAAGACTTGTGGATTTAGTAGATGATCTAGATGCATGTTTTCTTGACCAATATTTGGTTTAATTATTTCCAATGATGCAATAGTATGAGGTCAAATTGATAACAAAATTATATATGGTTGTGGCACTGTGCTTTACTCCTATGATGATTTTATACTCTACTTGAGTATAAATCTGAGGAGATGATCATTTTACACTAAATCATGCTTGAAAACTGGTAGGGACAAATACTATGCATGATTGATAATAGAGCAACCTTTTGTTGTTGCTGAATCTATGTTGTGACTTGTGGTTCCTGGTGGATCTTTTTCCTAGATGCTACTTGATCTCCCCCTCCTTGCTGCTCACTTGGCCTGCTCTTTCTAATACTGCTGCCTTGCACTTGATCAGCCTACTCATGTGAATCTTGTGTTCCTGAACCTTGTCCTTATGGATCCTAAGGAACTAGCTTGTTGCGATTACTTCTTCTATTGTGATACGCCTGCTTCCCCTCCTTCTACTACTTGAACTTATCTTGGATGGCTTATGTAAGCAACCATATGTTGACTGGGTGGTGGATTAGATGGTGGTGTGAAGAAATGATTGTGTGTTGTTGAGAAGAACATGTGGTGTGAATAGAACTGGATGGATGTGGTTGTGAAATGGTTTGGAAGGAAAATAGAGTAGTGTTGGTTTTGCTCACTACAAGGAATCCGGTCTATTACAACAATAATTATTACAACAGACAATTTTTATTGCAATAGAATGGAATATTACCACGGAATTCCCGTTTGTGGCAATAACCTCCACATATTGCCACAATTTAGTTTTGCCGCGGTAACTACCTCATTTGTTGCAATAGAGGATGCGTATTTCATCAAAACACCTTGTCGTTGAAATATGGTGGTCCTATTACGACAATTTTGCGTTATTGCGTGAGCTTGTCACCTTGTTGCAATAGAGACTAGCTAATGCAACAAAAGCAAAAGATTGTGGTAATATTTGCAAATATATTTCAACATTTTCCCATGTTGCGCTAATTATTCATATTGTTGCAAAAAACTATCTTGTATTGCAACAAAATACTTATTTGTCATAATAGCAGTTTTATGCCTCAACCTCATTGTGTTGCAATAATTATTGCATATTGCGACAAGTTATATATCCATGGTAAGGTATTGCAACAATCATGGTAAGGTTTCGAACCTTCAACCTCACATGTGTACGTCTGGAAAGCACCCTCTAACCATAAGGTCAAGACTTGTTTGTTATAAATATTAGAGACAAAATTAATTTGTAGTCAATCTAGACGCTTTTTCAATAATTATGATTTTTTATTATGACAAAATTTAATTGGCAAAGGGAAGATTCGATCCCTGAACCTGACATGGCATGTGGACATGGCGAACGCATGGATAACCATCTGCTACACCCATAGTTTATTTGTAAATAATAAAGACAAATATATTTTGTACTGAGTCTGCACGCTATATTTTTTTAGAAAATTAGCATCGGACAAGCACATTCCAATTTAGATTTATACTGAAACTAGGAAATATGGCACGGCGTGTTCGTGGCAAGAATTATTTTTTATCTTAATCCTTAATTAGATAGGGATTGGTGTGATTTTAAGGAGGTAAAATAGAATAAATAGTAAGAGGATAAGAAAATCGTTTATACATATATTCACAACGAATTACATGCTAGATCGTAGTTGATTACACTATACACTATATAGCTGACACTACAGGAAATAAGGTAGACGCCGACGGTGTATGTATACGCCAACGGGGAAAGGTCGGACCCGTCGGCCCACTTGCCCAGGTTCGTCAGCTGGGCCAGCCAGCCGTCGGCGTAGGGAGAGAAGCGCCGACGGTAGCCGTCGGCGAAGAAAAACCGTCGGCGTCAATCGGAAGCGTCCTGACGGTGACCGTCGGCCTATCTGAGGCCGTCGGCGTAAAGCCCTAGTTAACGGTCCACCTGACGGGCCCCGGGACGCCGTTGCACGCACAGTTACGCCGACGGCCGGGCCGTCGGCCTAGTCATGGGACACCGTATACGCCGACCTAGGTTTTTTTTATTTTTTCTCCAATGTCTAAAATACTTATAGTTGATTTATTTATTTATTTTCCACGCTAAATTAATGTAGATGTAGATGTGATTTATAAATAAATTGGTGTTTGTAAATTAACCACACGAATCTTCGCGTATCCCATCGCACCCGCAAAGAATACGACGCGAATCTTCCAGAACCCGATGCGAAAATATAAATGTAAAATATGAACAAAAAATTACACATATAATACACAACTACAACATAATTATTGAAGATATGTCTCATTTTGTACGAACCTCGAACAACCGAAACCTCTCTTTTGGGGAAACCCTAGAAACCCCTCTCTTTTGGGGACCCTCGGGCATCGAACCCACTATTTGGAGAAACCCTATACCGTGTGAAGGTTATCGCATGCACGCTTTTAAAGGCCAAAAAATTACATTGGTATAACCTAAACAAACCAAAACTACCAAAAAAGTATATTGGTTAACCCACGATTGCATGCGATAACACTTATAGAAGTGTGCTGGACATATAGGAGGAGGCTCCCGCCGCGGGTGAAACGAGGGTAGACTAGTGGAACCTTTGGCCTATCCTTGGTTTTCCATGTAGATATGACCTAAACAAACCTAAACCACCAAGAGAGTGCGTTGTTCAACCCTCGTACGGAGAATGCTACGGGGGTAGACCCGCGGGGCCCTCGGATTAGGGTTTCGTCGGAAAAGGACCGCCCGAGTGACGGGATGCCACGGGAACATGCGTGTGGCCCTAGCATACATGCACAAGGGTGGTGGATTTCCCCTAGATGGAAAACCTAGCTCCCGACTGTGACCATCCACGTTGCATGCGATAACACTTAGAGTAGTGTACTGGACATATAGGAGTAGGCTCCCGCCGCGGATCAAACAAGGGTAGATCGGTGGAACCTTGGGCCTATCCTTGGTTTTCCATGTAGATATGACCTGAACAAACATAAACCATCGAGAGAGTGTGTTGTTCAACCCTCGTACGGAGAATGCTATGGGGGTAGACCCGCGGGTCCCTCGGATTAGGGTTTTGTCAGAAAAGGACCGCCCGAGTGCCGGGATGCCACGGGAACATGCGTGTGGCCCTAGCATACATGCACAAGGGTGGTGGATTTCCCCTAGATGGAAAACCTAGCTCCCGACTGTGACCGTCCATGTTGCATGCGATAACACTTAGAGAAGTCTGCTGGACATGTAGGAGTAGGCTCCCGCCGCGGATCAAACGAGAGTAGACCAGTGGAACCTTGGGCCTATCCTTGGTTTTCCATGTAGATATGACCTAAACAAACCTAAACCACCGAGAGAGTGTGTTGCTCAACCCTCGTACGGAGAATGCTACGGGGGTAGACCCGCGGGGTCCTCGGATTAGGGTTTCATCGGAAAAGGACCGCCCGAGTGCCGGGATGCCACGGGAACATGCGTGTGGCCCTAGCATACATGCACAAGGGTGGTGGATTACCCCTAGATGGAAAACCTAGCTCCCGGGTGTGACCGTCCACGTTGCATGAGATAACACTTAGAGAAGTGTGCTGGACATGTAGGAGTAGGCTCCCGCCGCGGGTCAAACGAGGGTAGACCGGTGGAACCTTGGGCCTATCCTTGGTTTTCCATGTAGATATGACCTAAACAAACCTAAACCACCGAGATAGTGTATTGGTCAACCCTCGTACGGAGAATGCTACGGGAGTAGACCCGCGGGGCCCTTGGATTAGGGTTTCGTCGGAAAAGGACTGCCCGAGTGCCGGGATGCCACGGGAACATGCGTGTGGCCCTAGCATACATGCACAAGGGTGGTGGATTGCCCCTAGATGGAAAACTTAGCTCCCGGGTGTGACCGTCCATGTTGCATGTGATAACACTTAGAGAAGTGTGCTGGACATGTTGGAGTCGGCTCCCGCCGCGGATCAAACAAGGGTAGACCGGTGGAACCTTTGGCATATCCTTGGTTTTCCATGTAGATATGACCTAAAAAAAGCTAAACCACCGAGAGAGTGTGTTGTTCAACCCTCGTACGGAGAATTCTACGGGGGTAGACCCGCGGGGCCCTCGGATTAGGGTTTCGTCGGAAAAGGACCGCCCGAGTGCCGGGATGCCACGGGAACATGCGTGTGGCCCTAGCATACATGCACAAGGGTGGTGGATTGACCCTAGATGGAAAACCTAGCTCCCGGGTGTGACCTTCCACGTTGCATGCGATAACACTTAGAGAAGTGTGCTGGACATGTAGGAGTAGGCTCCCGCCGACGAGGGTAGACCGGTGGAACCTTTGGCCTATCCTTGTTTTTCCATGTAGATATGACCTAAACAAACCTAAACCACCGAGAGAGTGTGTTGTTCAACCCTTGTACGGAGAATGCTACGGGGGTAGACCCGCGGGGCCCTCGGATTAGGGATTCATCGGAAAAGGACCGCCCGAGTGTCGGGATGCCACGGGAACATGCGTGTGGCCCTAGCATACATGCACAAGGGTGGTGGATTTCCCCTAGATGGAAAACCTAGCTCCCGGGTGTGACCGTCCATGTTGCATGCGATAACACTTAGAAAAGTATGCTGGACATGTAGGAGTAGGCTCCCGCAGCGGGTCAAACGAGGGTAGACCGGTGGAACCTTGGGCCTATCCTTGGTTTTCCATGTAGATATGACCTAAACAAACGTAAACAACCGAGAGAGTGTGTTGTTCAACCCTCGTATGGAGAATGCTACGGGGGTAGACCCGCGGGTCCCTCGGATTAGGGTTTCGTCAGAAAAGGACCGCCCGAGTGCCGGGATGCCACGAGAACATGCGTTTGGCCCTAGCATAGATGCACAAGGGTGGTGGATTGCCCCTAGATGGAAAACCTAGCTCCCGGGTGTGACCGTCCATGTTGCATGCGATAACACTTAGAGAAGTGTGCTGGACATGTAGGAGTAGGCTCGCGCCGTGGGTCAAACGAGGGTAGACCGGTGGAACCTTGGGCCTATCCTTGGTTTTCCATGTAGATATGACCTAAACAAACCTAAAACACCGAGAGAGTGTGTTGTTCAACCCTCGTACGGAGAATGCTACGGGGGTAGACCCGCGGGGCCCTCGGATTAGGGTTTCGTCGGAAAAGGACCGCACGAGTGCCGGGATGCCACGGGAACATGCGTGTGGCCCTAGAATACATGCACAAGGGTGGTGGATTGCCCCTAGATGGAAAACCTAGCTCCCGGGTGTGACCGTCCATGTTGCATCCGATAACACTTAGAGAAGTGTGCTGGACATGTAGGAGTAGGCTCCCGCCGCGGATCAAACGAGGGTAGACCGGTGGAACCTTTGGCATATCCTTGGTTTTCCATGTAGATATGACCTAAAAAAAACCTAAACCACCGAGAGTGTGTATTGTTCAACCCTCATACAGAGAATGGTACGGGGGTAGACCCGCGGGGTCCTCGGATTAGGGTTTCATCGGAAAAGGAACGACCGAGTGCCGGGATGCCACGGGAACATGCGTGTGGCCCTAGCATACATGCACAAGGGTGGTGGATTGCCCCTAGATGGAAAACCTAGCTCCCGGGTGTGACCGTCCACGTTGCATGCGATAACACTTAGAGAAGTGTGCTGGACATGTAGGAGTAGGCTCGCGCCGCGGGTCAAACGACGGTAGACCGGTGGAACCTTGGGCCTATCATCGGTTTTCCATGTAGATATAACCTAAACAAACCTAAACCACCGAGAGAGTGTGTTGTTCAACCCTCGTACGGATAATGCTACGGGGGTAGACCCGTGGGTCCCTCGGATTAGGTTTCGTCGGAAAAGGACCGCCCGAGTGCCGGGATGCCAGGAGAACATGCGTGTGGCCCTAGAATACATGCACAAGGGTGGTGGATTGCCCCTAGATGGAAAACCTAGCTCCCGGGTGTGACCATCCACGTTGCATGCGATAACACTTAGATAAGTGTGCTGGACATGTAGGAGTAGGCTCCCGCCGCGGGTCAAACGAGGGTAGACCGGTGGAACCTTGGGCCTATCCTTGGTTTTCCATGTAGATATGACCTAAAAAAACCTAAACCACTGAGAGAGTGTGTTGTTCAACCCTCGTACGGAGAATGCTACGGGGGTAGACCCACGGGGCCCTCGGATTAGGGTTTTGTCGGAAAAGGACCGCCCGAGTGCCGGGATGCCACGGGAACATGCGTGTGGCCCTAGCATACATGCAAAAGGGTGGTGGATTGCCCCTAGATGGAAAACCTAGCTCCCGGGTGTGACCGTCCATGTTGCATGCGATAACTCTTAGAGAAGTGTGCTGGACATGTAGGAGTAGGCTCCCGCCGCGGATCAAACAAGGGTAGACCGGTGGAACCTTTGGCACATCCTTGGTTTTCCATGTAGATATGACCTAAAAAACCTAAACCACCAAGAGAGTGTGTTGTTCAACCCTCGTACGTCGAATGCTACGAGGGTAGACCCGCGGGGCCCTCGGATTAGGGTTTCGTCGGAAAAGGACCGCCCGAGTGCCGGGATGCCACGGGAACATGCGTGTGGCCTAGCATACATGCACAAGGGTGTTGGATTGCCCCTATATGGAAAACCTAGCTCCCGGGTGTGACCGTCCATGTTGCATGCGATAACACTTAGAGAAGTGTGCTGGACATGTAGGAGTAGGCTCCCGTCGCGGGTCAAACGAGGGTAGACCGATGGAACCTTGGGCCTATCCTTGGTTTTCCATGTAGATATGACCTAAACAAACCTAAAACACCTAGAGAGTGTGTTGTTCAACCCTCGTACGGAGAATGCTATGGGGGTAGACCCGCGGGTCCCTCGGATTAGGGTTTCGTCGGAAAAGGACTGCCCGAGTGCCGGGATGCCACGAGAACATGTGTGTGGCCCTAGCATACATGAACAAGGGTGGTGGATTGCCCCTATATGGAAAACCTAGCTCCCGGGTGTGACCGTCCACGTTGCATGCGATAACACTTAGAGAAGTGTGCTGGACATGTAGGAGTAGGCTCCCGCCGCGGATCAAGCGAGGGTAGACCGGTGGAACCTTGGGCCTATCCTTGGTTTTCCATGTAGATATGACCTAAACAAACCTAAACCACCAAGAGAGTGCATTGTTCAACCCTTGTATAGAGAATGCTACGGGGGTAGACTCGCGGGTCCCTCGGATTAGGGTTTCGTCAGAAAAGGACCGCCCAAGTGCCGGGATGCCACGGGAACATGCGTGTGGACCTAGCATACATGCACAAGGGTGGTGGATTGCCCCTAAATGGAAAACATAGCTTCCGTCCACGTTGCACGCGATTAGTGTTTCGGATTAGGGTTTACGTGGGAAACTAGCACGAGAGCACGAGGATGTCTCCAAAACTTGCATAATATAACTACACAAAAAATTATAGATGGAAGTTTAATATTATATTTTTAGATTATTATATTTTTTAGAAGTTTAATAAAAAATATATTCTTTTATATAATTTTATTTAATCTACGCCGACGGCTTTGCCGTCGGCCTATGTGTGGGCATTTTTTTGGGTCTGTCTACGCCGACGGCCTTGCCGTCGGCCTAGACTTCAAGTGGATAAGGGTAGTCACCGACCCCTTCTCTCCCACCCGACCCAGATCCGTCCACCCTTCTCTCCCACCCGACCCCGAGCCTCTCCTCTCCTCACGCTGCGCCACCCCCGCTGTCAGGTGCCCTACCTTCCCCCGAGCCACCACCGACCCTCCCTCATCCTCCTACTCCGCCCTGGCCGCCTCCTCCTCCCTGCATCCCCTGCCTCCCCTCCTCCCCGCCGACATCCCCTCCCCCTCCCCTGCATCCCGTGCCTCCCCCTCCTCCCCGCCGGCAGCTCCCCCTCCTCCCCGCATCACCTCCTCCCTCTGCCTCTCCTCCTTCCCTCCTCCCCGCAAACCCTCCTTCCTCTGCCTCCTCCCCACCTCCCACATCCCTCCTCCCGCCGGGTAGCTCCCCTCCCTCCTCCCCTCATCCCCGTCGGCTCCCTCCTCCCTCTGCATCCCCTCATTCCTCCTCCCGCATCCCTCCTTCCTCCGCCTTCGCCTCCTCCTCTGCCTTCCCTCCTCCCCTCCACCTCGCCTCCCCCAGCATCCTCCTCCACCTCTCCTCCCCCAGCATCCTCCTCCACCTATCCTCCCCCCAGCACCCTGCCTCCTCCTCCAGCGTCCCTACCTAATCCCGGTGGTCACTACAATATTAGGGTAAGTAGTTCTAATATATTACTTGTTGTGCTATAAGTAGTTCTAGTATATTAGGGTAATCATGACTCTATTTACATTCACTAGGTCCTGTCGCTGTCCCGGAGGTCGCCGTCCCGGAGGTCGCTGTCCCGGAGGTCCCCGTCCTGGAGGTCGCCATCCCGGAGGTTGCTGTCCCGGAGGTCGCCGTCCCGGAGGTCGCCTACTACCTCTACCGCCGAGGGTGAGCTAGAACTCCGTCTCCTCCCTCGCATTTTTTATGTCAGTAGATTCCATTTCCACGTCAAGTCGCATCACCTAGGTGTCATATCCCGTCTGCGAGCGTTACGCGGATAAATATGCATTAGAGGTCGCATATTATGAAGCGTAACGCTTGCGGCATTTACGGGACAGTCGGCAGATGCGTAGTTGGGTACGTTCTCCATGCTCTGTTCTGGTCCGAGTCAGGATTTCGGTAGCGCATCCCCGTTGTTCTCCAGATGCACATCCTCTTGGCTTTTTGCCGAGACGTGTATCCGGAGAGCAGCGGGGAGGTGCTGTCGAAATTCTGGCTTGGAACGGGGTAGTGCATGGAGAACCTACTCAATCTACGGATCCGGCGGCTGCTAGGACCCTCTATACCTATTAGAGATGTAGGTCATGTGTTTTTATCGGTAGATAAATAGAAAATATGATGCATTTAGTTTCATGCTATTATTTTATATGAAATGCTATGTTTATTGTTTGGTTCCCAATTAAAACAGAGGATGGCTGATAATGGGTGGATATACAGTGGCCGTACTAGTGTTGTTGATAGAACAGATGAGTGGACATGGAAGACTGATCTGTTAGTGAAGGAGTTAGCGCGTGGTTCAAAGGCAGGCATTCGTCCAACTTGCCCTTGCGCTCATTGCAATAAGCGTCATCGTCAGTCAAAGGAGGAAATGAAAAAACACCTTTGGAGATATGGTTATATGCGGGACTTCGTCACGACGGTTGACTTTACTCAGTACGAACGTGATAGAGGTGAGGTGATGCGGCAACGGATCAATGGCAATGAGGGCGATGGGATTAGAAATTTGCTAGATGATTTCCATGATGCCGACATGCCAGATTCGCCACCTTCACATGAACCACCAGAACTGGAGGAACCTCGTGAACCATAGGATCCAGAGCCAAGCGCGAAGGCCTTCTATGATTTAATGGCCTCGGCTAAGAGGCCTCTGTACGAGGGTTCAAAGATTTCTCAGCTCGATGCCATCTCGCAAGCACTAGCCAAAAAGCTCCAGTACGGCAACACCCGTTCATGCTTTGAAGACCATCTGCAAACATATGGTAACATGTTGCCTGAAGGGCATTGTCTGCCTAAAACCATGTACGAAGAAAAGAAAATCATGCGGCCAAGATGGAATACCAAAAGATAGATTGTTGTCCAAAAGGTTGCCTCTTGTTTTGGAAACAGTTTGCGGATGACAATTACTGTAGCAAGTGTGGGGCCTCTAGGTATCATGAGGTACATGGAGATGATGGTCAGAAGACGCAGACAAAAGTCGCCATGAAGATTCTTTGTTATCTCCCATTCATAAAAGGAATCCAGCGGATTTACATGACCAAGGAGTCTGCCACACAGATTACGTGGCACAATACGGGGAAGAGATATGAGGATGATCAAGGATGGGTAAAGATGGGACATCCATCTAATGGTAAGGCATGGAAGAACTTTGATAGAGACCATCCCGATGAGGCAGGAGAGGCTCGGAACGTTAGAATTGCTATAGCAACAGATGGATTCAATCCATATGGTATGTCGACCGCCTCGTATAGCTGCTGGCCCGTGTTTGTTATGCCGCTCAATCTCCCTCCCGGAGCCCTAATGCAAAGGAAGACCATATTCCTGTCGCTGATCATTCCAGGGCCTGAATACCCGGGGAAGAATTTGAGTGTGTACATGCAACCGCTTGTGGAAGATCTGAACCACTCTTGGCACCATGGGACGTTGACATACCCGTGCATCAAAGACAAACTTCTACATGAAAGTTTGGTTCCACTATTCCATGCACGACATGCCCGGCACGCCTATTCCGCATGGATGGTGTACAGCTGGTAAGTGGCCATGCCCAGTGTGCAGGCATCTACTTGAGTTCCTTTGGCTAAAGGCGGGTAAAAAGTATTCCGCATTTGACACGCATCGACCATACCTCAAAGGAGACCATCCGTTCAGACAAGACAAAAAGAACTTCATCAAGGGCAAAGTTGTGCTTGAAGAAAAAGAGATACCAACGTTCGATGGTGCTGCTGTTGATGCCGAGTTACGTTCTCTCATGCGTACCGAGTCTGGTTTCCCATAGTTTGAGGAATATGGAAAAACGCACAACTGGACATACGAGGCAGGCATAACAAATCTCGAGTATTACAAGGACTGCGAACTTCCCCATAACATCGATGTGATGCACACTGAAAAGAATGTCGCAGAGTCTCTCTTTTACACAATTCTGAACATTCCTAAAAAGTCAAAGGATAATGTCAAGGCTAGAGTCGATGTTGAGGAGCTATGTGATAGGAAGAGACTATGCATGCAACCTCCTGAACACAATCGAAAAAATTGGGTCAAGCCTCATGCCTACTACTGCCTTGATAGAATCCAAAAGAAGCAGTCATTGGGGTGGCTCAAATTCGTCATGATGTGCCCAGATGGTTATTGTTCGAATATGAGCAAGGGAGTCAATTTGGCAGCTGGAAAAGTCACTGGGCTCAAGAGTCACGACTATCATATATGGATTGAGCGGCTGATGCCGGTGATGGTTCGAGGGTATCTCCCTGAGCATATCTGGCGAGTGCTTGCGGAGTTGAGTCATTTCTTCCGCATGCTCTGTGCCAAGTAGATATGTCCCTTGATGATTGAGAAGCTGCATGATCTAGTGCCGGAGTTGCTATGCAAGTTAGAGACGATCTTTCCGCCAGGGTTCTTTACTCCGATGTTACATCTCATTGCGCATCTCGCGAACGAGGCACTCTTAGGTGGACTGGTGCAGTTTTGTTGGCAGTTTTGTATTGAGAGAGAGTTTAAGTATATTCGAACCAAATGTGGAAACAAAAATAAGATTGAATCATGCATAGCTGAGGCAACTCTCCTCCAGGAGATAATAGACGCCACGACAACATAATATGGCGATGATGTTCCCACTATGCATAACCAGGTCTGTCGGTACAATGTCGACGATCCGAAGAATGACCCCAAGCTCCTCCTCTTCCAGTGTCCCGGTGGCAAGGCCGGTGGCGCAACAAGTTATACCTTGAAAAAGGAAGAGAAGGATTGCATAATGCTCTATGTGCTTATGAACATGAAGGAAGTGGTCCGCGGTGATAATGAAGAGGAGGAAGAAAATCAAGTGCCCAGTTTCCTTAGGTAAAATGGTGAACAAATTCATTTGCAACTAGTAACTCGGTTTCGATCTAATACGTATTTTCTCCTTTTAGCCAATTCACGGATGAAATGTGGTCAGGAACGACGGATCCCGATGACGCGGAGTTGGAAACCCTTATGAAAGTGGGTGCCCCTGGAAACAAAAATTTCACGTCTTGGTTCTATGAAAAGGTAATTTATAACCTGTCCCTCTTACCTGGCAATCCGCGACTTGTCCCTCTTATTACACGTAACTAATGCACAATTTGTACGCAACTTGTAGGGAGCCGATCCCAACGTTGAGATGTCGGATGAGTTGAGATGTGTCTCCCAGGGTTGTAACCATAAAGTCGAGATGTATGAGAAGTATGATGTGAATGGTTATCGATTCCATACAGAGTCTTACCAGAACCATCGGCCAAATGCAAAAACTGTAAATACCAGGGTCTTCACCAGAGGAGCCGATGAATTTGATTACTATGGAAGGTTACAAAACATATACGAGCTGACGTTCAATAATACGCCCCTAGAATTCAAGCTTGTTGTGTTCAAATTCCACTGGTTCGACCCACACGGTGGATATAGAAGTACCCCTTCCATTGGGTTAGTTGAAGTTAGGCCTTCAACCACCTATAGTGGATCCGACGTCTTTATTGTGGCCCACCAAGCCAAACAAGTTTATTATTTACCCTACCCATGTAATAAAGAGGAACTCAAGGGCTGGAAGTCGTGTTCCATGTATCGCCACGTGGTAAGCTACCCGTGCCCTCTGACGATGATTACAACAACATTGACCCTAAAACATACGAGGGATTTTTCTATCAAGAACAAGATAACTTTGGACTTTTACTTACAAGATCTTGAGAACCTCGAGAACAATGCACATACTCGTGGTGAGGTAGTCACGAATATAAAGGACATTGATATGCTCACCAAGTTATATTCGGACAATGGCAACGATGAGCCTCCACCCTGCGATGAACCTCCAACTTACTTCTCACGTGATAGTGATGTTGATAGTGCTGATGAGAAGCCAAGACATACACATGAGAGTGATGATGATGAGTGGTGGGGGTCTTTTATGTCTTTTATGCCTCGACTATGCTTAGTATCTTTATTATGCTTAGTATCTTTATTATGCTTAGTATTTATGCTTAGTATCTTTATTATGCTTAGTATTTATGTTTAATATCTTTATTATGCTTAGTATTTTTATTATGCTTGACTAAATTGTTTACCTCTTCTCAATGTAGGTGATTGACCAATATGAGCCAACGCAAGGAATCACCGTCCTCTATCCTTAAGTGTTTGAAGCAGAAGAAGGTTACCAAAAGTGGAAGAGCACCCATTCCCAACTCGCGTTACAATGACGACAATGCGGGAGGAGGAGGACGAGGTGAGGGAGGAGGAGGTGGACTTCCTCCGAGGCCAGGACGAGGTGAGGGAGGAGGCGGACTTCCCCTGAGGGCAGGACGAGGCGCAGGACGATGTGGAGTACAAGGTTTATTCCTTCTGAGTGACCTACCCTCTGCTTCTGGCGACGTGGCTTTCGAGTATGCTTACTCGGAGTCTCTTGACGAGGAGGAGGAGTCTCGAGACTTGGAGGAGGAGTCTCGATACCAGGAGGGGGGGTCTCGAGACCAGGACTTTCATTCTCGAGACCAGGAGGGGGAGTCTCGAGACACGGAGGGGGAGCCCCGAGACCAGGAGTCGGGGCCGTCGACGCGGCCGAAGAAGCCAAAGATTCGTGGGGAATCAGGTGTCCCAGTGGACGAACCTGCTTCTGAGGAGGAGAAACCCATCATTACGCCTAACGGCATTGAGTAAGTGGCTATACTAATTTTGAACATGTAATTTCATTTTGGTCATAACAATTTGGCATGTACTAATGTTTTACTATTGTGCAGCAACTGGACATTTCCTCCAGGTACCGTTCGTCTAACACCTTGGTTGGAGCTCTGATTAGGAAATTTTGGCCAGGCTTTTACACTCCCGTCCCCAACGGCGAGAGGAAGCTAGCCACCAGTTGGGCGCACTATGAGGCCGCCGAAAACTCGGGCTATGCTGGGAAAGCTTCTGAAGCCGTGATCACCAAGTTTTGGGTAAGGCAAAGTTTTCGAGTTTCGTTCATAGTTGATGGCCCCACCATGCTAACTTATGATCCTCACAATATTTTTTATGTATGATTACAGAGATTCTATAGGGTGCTTCCGGAGGACCAGGAGAAGGCGGACAAGACTTTGCGGGGGGCTTGTCAGAGGTTGACACGGCATCAGTTTTACAATCATAAGCATACCACCACCAGTCTATACAGCTCCGAGAAGTTGGGCAAGAGGGCGCCGAAGCATTTGAATGTGAAGGCCCAACCAAAGATGACCGAGGAAGATTATGCAGGGGTAAGTAAATTGTCAATCAGATTCTATGTTGTTGCTAATTGCATTATCCATTCTTCAAATGAGTATTGTTTTTTCATTTTATGCCCACGTGGGCCGATGGTAAGGAGGACGCATGGCTGGCGTTGTCGGCGAGGTGGCGCGGGGAAGACGCCGAGTTCAACGCCTTGAGCGAGCGGAACAAGGCAAACCGTGGCTCCGGGGGGACACACTGTGCGGAAAACCGCAACCATGGTCGCTTCAAGGACCATATGGTATACATGTATACATGGAACAATCTGTATTTATTTCCCTTCGTGATCCTACTTGATACGCATAACATTTTTTTGGCCATGCAGGAGACACATCTAGAGAGGACTTGTTCTGACTATGAAGTATGGGAAAGGATGAAGCAGAAGAAGCCTGATATGTCCCAGCCTCAGCCCTCGCTTCCAGAGTTCTATGTCACTACCAAGGAGGATGGTGCTAACTACCTCGAGGTGTTCACTGGTTTTCATCCGGAGGTGGAAGATCCTAGAGCAGAGGAGACCGACGAGAGAGCGGTGGTCGTGGCGGGGCGCGACCGGGAGCACGGCCGTTTCAAGATTCTCGATAGGGTGATCCCGTGAACTCCTGCTTTGAGCCTCACGCGGATCAAGGCTACCCTCACCGCCGACGACCCCGCTATCCCGCCTCGACGGCCTTTCCGAGCGAACGACGATGTAAGTTTTTCTCATTTCATCATATTTCCGAAAATCATTTGTGAGTGGCTAAGTTGACGAGATTCATTGTTTTTGAAATTGTAGTCTGTTTTGGACGCGGCCTACAAGGCAGCTTTTGTGGAACACTTGGTGACGCTCGAGCCGTGGTCCCAGACCCGAGCGGCCTACGAGCAGTGGGCAGAGTTACGCGATGATGTAAGTTTCCACCTTTATTTTTGCAAAATATGACAAGTCTCACATTCCCTAGTTTGAATCTTTATTTCTGCAACGCCTCACATCTAAACTATCTTGCAGCTTTTGGAGAGGTTTTATGGCACTGGAGAGCGAGCCACTCTACCGCCACGGCCACCTAGGCCAGGGTCGCAGCCAATCTTCCCATCAAAGGACGAATATGCTTTGACCTTCTACTCAGGGACCCCGGTAAGTTTTTTGCCAAACTGGTTATTACAACAAACCAAACCTGTGCCTTGGTGGTTGCTAACTCTGCCTCAAACATGTAGGGACCGGGATGCTCTGGCAATGCACACTTTGGTCATCCTCATGCCTCGCCGACTATCTCGCGCGCGATGACACCGGTTCATACCGGCCGTGCTTCTCCTGGTGCTTCCGCTGGTGGTGGTGGTGGCAGTGGCGGTGGCGGTGATTCTCCTTTCCATCGTGCTGAGGGTGGCAGTGCTTCTCCTTCTACCGGTGGTGATGATGGTCATGGCGGTACTTCTCCTTCTTCCGATGCTGGTTCGACGGCGGCTACTCGACGTCAAGCTTCGCATTTCTTCGCGCGGGGAGACATGGGTCTCTCGAGCAGCTCCCCGGAGGTGTAGGGATGTGCATGTGTTAGGATGCACTTAGAGATGTACCTATGTGTGGATGATGATGTACTTATCTATGTGTGGATGATGATGTACCTATGTATGGATGATCTTATATGTTTGTGTCCATGTGCATGTATTGTTTGTGGAAATTTAATATGTGAATTGTTTGTGGAAATTTAAAATATGCAGGGAAGAAACAAACAAAAATAAAAAAAAAACTGGACAGAGCTAACGCCGACGACATTGCCGTCGGCGTAGCTAATGACCATATGGCACGGTTTAGGGTCTGGGCAGACAGGGTGGCCGTCGGCGTACAACCAGGGTCGGAGCTAGGCCGACGGGGTGGCCGTCGGCGTATAATCCTACGCGGGCCAGCTATGGCCAGCGTGGACGTTGCATGGGGCAACACGTGGCACCATAGGCCGACGGCATTGCCGTCGGCGTACATCACCTGCCGTTAACGGCTGTTAGCTGGTGCAAGTGGGACCCACAGAGGCTATGCCGACAGCGTGTACACCGACGGTATCGTATAGCCGTCGGCCTACCACGTACGCCGACGGGATTTTAGTATACGCCTACGGGGACGTAGGCCGACGCCGTTACGCCGACGGCTACCGTCGGCGTAGCCTACGCCGACGTCGACGGGTAGTGCCGTCGGCCTATTCCCTGTTTCCTATAGTGTGAACCGGAAGGGATGTTCCTCGCCTATTATTTTAGGGGCTGCTAGAAAGTGCGCGAGCATGTTTTGGTGCTACACATTGCCCCTCCTGTCTGAATGCAATCTTCCCCGAAACAGAACAATTAGCGCTCGTCGTGTTTTCCTTTTTTTTCTTTTGGCATGACGTAAAAGCCATGTGCACTGATCCCAACCACCCTTCCCTCGGTCCCTTGCTTCTTCCTTCCCTTGTCCAGCACACAACCTGCCACTGGAAAACTCCATGACGATGGCTAGACGTAGTCATGTAGAATTAAAAAATACATCCAACCATGAATCCAGTGCGGCAATGCCTGAACAAGTACATGAAAATCACATTCACGATGCGTTGGTTCTACTTTGCAAAATAATACTTTAATGCAAACTCAATATCTTCCCACTCCTCCACAAGCGACCAATTTGGGATATAGGAAAGTAGAGCGATTGTTATATTCAGAAAAACCATCTAGAAAATAAAGAGACCAGAGAAAGTGTAGTTACTGTATCATAATTTTGACCACAAATGCATAATGTATACTGCATGTCGTAGTATAAAAAAATGAATGTTTTCAGCAGTTTCCTATGAACTATGTACATGTAAACAATAGCACTAAAAAACAGTTCCGAACGAAGGTCTTCACTAGAACATACACTAGTGGAAAAGGGCTATCCGTTCCCGACCACTCAGAGCATTTGTCCCGGTTGCGCCACCAACCAGGACTAATGCTGGCACGCGTCCCGGTTGGAGCGGGCACGGGGCTAGGGGCATGCGTCCCGGTTGGTAAGGGCAATACGTCCCGGTTGGAGCCAGCAACCGGGACTAAAGATTGCGTCCACAGCCACGTGGCGTGGCACACACCTTTAGTCCCGGTTGCTGGCTCCAACCGGGACTAAAGACCCCCTGCCCTCTATAAATGCAACGCCCCATCCCCCTCTGTCTCCACTCTGTTTTTTCGAATGGTGGAAGGTGTGAGGGGGTGTGCTAGTTTTTTCTCATGCATGCATTGAAGGTGCTTGTTGAAATGTTTGAGTGAATAATCCCGTTGAATTTCTCATAGAACAAAAATATAGAAGGTGTCCGAGACGAACTTGAGCTTTCTCCTCGTTATTTCCCTCGATCGAGGTTAGCAATCTTATCTTTTCTAGGTCATTGATACAATTCATGTGTCGGTGTGAATTGGTTATTTCACTATTTATGATGTCCTGTTTTTTGATAAACTTACTTATATGATGCAGATGAACGGTCGGGAATGGATGTACGGTGACCGGCGCGTAGCCGGGTATATCAAAGGCGTGGATAAATTTATCGATGTGGCTATGGCAAACAAAGAGAATGGATTTATACATTGTCCATGTGTTCAATGTCGGAACAACAAGGAGTACTCTTCCTCGAAAATCATTCGCGGCCACCTGATTATGAAAGGTTTCATCCCAACTATAATTGCTGGACCAAGCATGGGGAAAGAGGGGTTATGATGGAAGATGGTGAAGAAGAAGATGATGATAACAACTATCATCATATGTTTCCTGAATACAGTGATACTGCAATGGAAGACAATGGAGAGGAAAGAGGTGAAGAACGGGCACCAGATGAGCCGGCTGATGAACTTGGTAGGGTCATTTCTGATGCAAAGCAAGACTGTGAAACAGAAAATGAGAAGTTGAAGTTAGAGGGGATGTTAGAAGATCACAAGAAATTGTTGTACCCAAATTGTGAAGATGACAGCACAAATCTCGGTACCACATTGGAATTGTTGCGATGGAAGGCAGAGTGTGGTCTAACTGACTCCTCATTTGAAAAGATGCTGAAAATAATGAAGCCGAAGTTTCCAAAACATAACGAACTTCCCGAGAGTACCTACGAAGCAAAGAAGACTCTCTGTCCTCTGGGATTAGATGTGCAAAAGATACATGCATGCATTAATGACTGCATCCTCTACCGCGGTAAGGAGTATGAGAATTTAGATAAATGTCCGGTATGCAACGCGTTGAGGTATAAGATCAGACGAGATGACCCTGGTGATGTTGAGGGAGAGTCCCTCCGGAAGAGGGTTCCTGCTAAGGTTATGTGGTATGCTCCTACAATACCAAGGTTGAAATGCATGTTCAGAAACAAAGAGCATGCCAGGTTGTTGCGATGGCACAAAGAAGACCGTAAGAAAGACGAGAAGTTGAGACACCCTGCTGATGGGTCACAATGGAGAAAAATCGAGAGAGACTTCCCTGACTTTGCAGGTGATGCAAGGAACTTATGGTTTGGTCTAAGTACAGATGGCATGAATCATTTTGGGGAGCAGAGCTGCAGTCACAGCACCTGGCCCGTGACTCTATGTATCTACAACCTGCCTCCTTGGTTGTGCATGAAGCGTAAGTTCATTATGATGTCAGTGCTCATCCAAGGCCTGAAGCAACTGGGCAACGACATTGATGTGTACCTTAGGCCATTAGTTGAAGAACTCTTACAGTTGTGGGGCAAACCAGGTGTACGTGCGTGGGATGAGAACAAACATGAGCCATTTAATCTACGAGGGTTGTTATTCGTAACCATCAATGATTGGCCTGCTCTTAGTAACCTTTCAGGACAGACAAACAAGGGATATAAGGCATGCACCCACTGTTTAGATAAGAACGAAGGTACATATTTGCATAAATGCAAGAAGGTTGTGTACCTGGCGAATCAACGATTTCTTCCGACCAATCATCCCGTAAGAAAGAAAGGCAAGCATTTCAAAGGTGAGGCAGATCACCGGAAGAAGCCTGAACTCCCTGCTGGTGATGATGTATTTGGTATGGTCAAGGACATAGAAGTAATCTTTGGAAAGGGTCTGTAACACCCTCAGAATCGGACCTATGCAAGTTTTAGCGAAACCCTCCAAACCCGCATAGAAACGATTCAAAGGTGCCCACCAGGCACTTTCGTGCGGGTGGAAAACGAAGTAATAACATTACAGAACAGTCCTCGATGGGACCCACAGAACAGATATATATAACAGCGACTCAAAGAGTCAAGATTACAGATATAATATACAAAGATCCAAATCACCTTGAAAACGATAGAGCGTCCAGCTACGGACAAGATGCAAATGGGGCTAAGAGCCCTGAAGAATAACCAATGGCGTCCATAACCCCTGCCAAGCCGGAAGGGTAACCCCGCTAACGGCGTCGATCTCAAAACCTGCTTAAACAAAAGGGTGCCGACAAAGGGCAAAGGAAAAGAGAGGCGTCGATCGAGGCCAAGATGCAGCGAGGCTAGAATTCGGCGGTCCTCGCCTACATAGGTATGGTGGATCAAGCGGCAAAGATGCAATAAACAACCTATAGAGACTCGATATGGTGGCGTCCAAGGCCAATCGTGAGGGTAAGAATGACCTATCCGGAACCAACCTGATTCTAACATCAAACAAACCCATCCTGGCGTTTCCCCCTCGAGACCAAACGAGGAAGTCAACCGAGGAACTCACACCGTTGGCAGTTTTACTTATTTGGTTATCGTTGCAGCAATTACTAGTCAGGTTTAGATAATCGTCCTGATAAAGTAAGCAGTGGGCCCTTTTAGTTAATCATTCCGTTGTAGTTGCAGCAATTACTAATCAGATACAGATAGCATGATGTAAACCCAAAACCCAGCAGTTGTTGGTACTTTTAATCAGCCAATTCCGTTGTAGTTGCCATACTTACTAGTCAGGTACAATGGTCGCAAGCGACAATTCAAACAAGCAATTGTGGGCAGCATCATTAGCCATTCCATTATAGTGAAGCTGATTACTAGTCATTATAAAGTAAAATTTATAGCAATAAACTTTAGTTATGCTTGTCTATGATCGAGATATCAGCTCCCGATCGTCCATATCCATGGACACGACTTTCGAAAGTTTTACCCGGGTGCACCAATAGCAACACACGCCGATCAACCTCGGAAAAACCAAATCAAAACCCAACGAGGCTTTCACGATGAACAATCACAGATTCGAAATATTTCAGGCACCCTTGGAGTCTACCCATAGCGAAGTAAGCAAGCTCGAGACGGACTCAAGGTTTGCGACAATGGTCAGAAGCGATCGGGAACCGAAAACTCGGGATGTCGATACCGCGTAATCACTCCGCTTACCTAAATAAGATAAAGGTGCTCCTCGCACAATCGTAAATACATAAGTAGCATGGCATAAGTACAGGATAGTAAATAAAACCTCAAACTAGTTTGTGGCCCCAAGAAATAAGATGAATCAAGCTCGCTCGGGGTCCCATATACCTCCGGATGTGGATAGCGATAAATCAAGGAACAGTATCAAGTACTGGGTCCCACGGACACAAGTGGGCGTTCGAAACCAAATATTTTCTATCACCCACCGATGCCTCGCTTACTTCAATTTTAGTTGTTAAACAGGAATTAAAGTGAACAATAAGTAAAACTAGGATCATCTCCAACATCAACATGCGGCAATACATCAACAATCGTGGCATCGACACGCACAACAGCACTAGAGCAAGCGACTACGACCGCAAGTCCAACTATCTACCAAACAATGGTAATAGGATGTGTCCAAGGCAATATAGGGCTGCGGTGTTTCACTGTGCAGTAACTAAAGCATCGCAACACAGATAGCAAAAGATCAACGGGAGGGAAATAAAGACTATAAAAGTAAGATAGGTAGAAAGAGGGAGATGCTCGCCTGAAAACATTGCCGAAAGGTTTATCCGAAGATCGGGGCGAAGCTCACATCAACTCATCGGCCTTATCCGCGAAGAAGCAAAACACTAGAAGAAACACCGGATGCAATATTTATTACACGGCAGAAGATCGGCATGATGCATGTATGATGTACGGCATGGCAAAGGTGCGATGCAATTAGGTCATGTTAAGCGGAACCGGGGTCCCGACAATTAATTAAATGGTTCAAGTGGTTTAGAACCCGCCATTTAAATGTTGCATTGGCAAGACAAAAGGTGGCATCGGTTCGCTACACAAGTTTAAATGAGGCCAATATAAGGCTAGATTTGCCCGCATATGGGCCCCATATTTAATTATGCAGTGAATCGGCATAAGGCCCCCAAACCACTGCTATGCATGCAAGATGAATGACAATTTAATATGCGACAAGGTTGTATTCCATTTATAAAAATAGGGTTTGCGGGAAGGGGGTTCACACATTAGGGGTCTCGATGATCTTGGGGTTCCGGGGTTCGGGGTCGGTCTCAGGGTCCAGGGTTCGACGGAAACGTTCTCGGATAATAGAGGTGGGTCTTGACGTTCCGCGAGGAAGGGCTTGGTGGTTCTGACTTCACTTGTCGGTGCCGGACTCGTTTGCGGTAGATCTTGGCCATGTCGAAGTTCTTGCCGGAGGTTCGTCGAGGTTCACCGGTCCGGTACGATCTTCATATGGTAGATCTTGTCGGGTTCCACGGGGTCGATCTTGTCGTTGCGAGGGTCTTGTCGGGCCCGCGCCATCGAGTCGGTATTGGCGTCCGGGGGTGAAGAACTTGTCGCGCCTGCGGTCTCTGGGCCGAAGAACTTGGTATGTCTGGGTTCGGTCTTTGGGTCCCTGTTGATGATCTTGAATAGGCGCATGTGTCTTTGGCGAGGCTTGGTGCACAACTCTTCAGTAGACCTTGGCGAGGTCCTCGGAAGACTTGGAACGGCTTCGGCGTTCATGTGGATGATCGATGGGTCTAGGGGTCTCGGCGTCTAGGTTCCGTGAAGATCGGGTATAACTCGTCGATGGTCCTTCTTGTGCTGCCCATTGTCGGTCTTGTTGTCGAGATCTGGGCCTCGGAATATCTTGGCGAGGGGTTCGGTTCCGGGCACCGAAGGCAGAACTTGGCGGTGACTGGCGGGATGCAGCAGAGGTGTGGCTCTGGCGGCAGAGGGGTCGAGAGGAGCCGAGGCTGGCAGGGCCGACGGGCAAGGCTCGCCGAACAGTGGGAGGCAAAGGCGCTGGGAGGGGCATGGCGCGGTTGGAGAGGAAGGCGGGCGACGAGGTCTGACGACGGCGTGGGGCCCTGAGACGGGGGCGCCACGATGGCCGGAGGAGCGGGCGGGCAGAGGGTCGGGACTCCGGCGGCCAGCGGGCGGCGGGCCGCCGTGGAGGAAGGCGAGGTGGACGTGGGCTTGAGGCGGACGGCGGGCCGCTGATCGCGAGCTGACGGCGAGGCCGGACGAGCGGTGGCGGCTGACGGTGGGGCGAGCGGCCGGGAGGGAAGCTGGGGCGATGGCGCTTGGTCGGAGGGGCCGCACGGCAAAGAGGTCGACGGGCGGGTGCAGAGCGGGGAGGAAGACGCTGGTCTGGAGAGAGAGGTCAGCTGCAAGGGCGGGAGGAAGAAGGGAGAGGGAGGCGGCGGGGACGGGTGCAGGCGTGGGCAGCGTGGGGCCAAGCGGGCAGGAGAGGCGCCGTGTGGGTCGCTGGGCGGCGGAGCGCTGGGGCTTGCTGTGTGCGTGTGCTGTGTTGAGTGGTGGGGTGGTTGTGGGGGGACAGGTGGGGTGGGTTTAGCCTAGGTGGAGAGAGGAAGGGGTTAGGTGGAAGGATAGGATTGGTTGAGGAGAAGGAGAGGGTGAGGTGGCGAGAGGCCATTGGTTGGGGTGAGGTGGAGGGAAGGGGTGGGTAGAGTTTTTTGTAGCTGTAGGATTTAGAGGGGCTGGTTTGGGGTGGACCGATTTGAAAAATGGGGGTGGTCGCTCGGGCCAAACGGCCTGCCTCGACCGCTAAAATAATATAATTTTTATTTGTTTTGTTAACACCGTTTGCAAACCGATAGCACTCAAACAAAAATAATCCGGAGACCGGGCTTTGCATTTGAATTAAGATGGGGCGTTTGGAAAATAAATCGGGCTTTGCGAAAATAGTTTTATGCAAACAATGCATGATGATGACGATGCAATGCACAAATTCAACGCGATTTTCTAGTAGTGCCGACAAAGGGAAAAGGAAAAAGAGGAGCATCAGTACTGAGGCCAGTACACGGCGAGGCTAGAATTCGGCAGTCCTCGCCTACATAGGTATGGTGGACTGAAGCGGCAGCGGCAGCACGCACTAAACAACCTATAGAGACTCGATACAACTGGCGGCAATTAGAGAGGGGTAAGGAAGTCCTAGTCGGAACCAACCTGATGCTACCATCAAACAAACCCATCCTGGCGTTTCCCCCTCGAGACCAAACGAGGAAGTCAACCGAGGAACTCACACCGTTGGCAGTTTTACTTATTCAGTTATCGTTGCAGCAATTACTAGTCAGGTTTTAGATAATCATCCTGATAAGATAAGCAGTGGGCACTTTTAGTTAACCATTCCGTGATAGTTGCAACAATTACTAATCAGATACAGATAGCATGAGATAAACCCGAAACCCAACAGTTGTTGGTACTTTTATTAAGCCATTCCGTTGTAGCTGCAATACTTACTAGTCAGATGCCATTGTCGCAAGCGACAAACCAAACACGCAATTGTGGGCAGTATTAATTAGCCATTCCATTATAGTGAAGCTGATTACTAGTCATTATAAGTCAAATTTATAGCAATAAACTTTAGTTATGCTTGTCTATGATCGAGATACTGTGCTCCAAGTCGTCCATATCCGCGGACATGGCTTTCAGAAAGTTTTACCCGGCCGGGGTGCACCAATAGCAACACACGCTCGATCAACCTCGGAAAAACCAAATCAAAACCCAACGAGGCTTTCACGACTGAAAAATCACAGGACTCAGAAATATTTCAGGGGCCACCCCTTAAAGTAGACCCGCAACGAAGTAAGCAAGCTCCGAGACGGACTCAAGGTTGTGGGGACGTGCAGGAACGCATCGGGAACCCAAAACTGGGCTTGTCGACACCTGAATCGTGCTACGATCCTAAACAGCGACAAAGGTGCTATCCGTCGCACAATTTAAATACATAAGTAGCATGGCATAAGTACAGGATAGTAAATAAAACCTCAAACTAGTTTGTGGCCCCAAGAAATAAGACTGAATCAAGCTCGCTCGGGGTCCCATATACCTCCGGATGTGGATAGCGCGATAAAACAAGGAACAGTATCAAGTACTCGGGGTCTTACGGGACACAAGTGGGCTGCCGAAACCAAATATTATCTATCACCCACCGATGCCTCGCTTATTTCAATTTTAGTTGTTAAACAGGAATTAAAGTGAACGATAAGTAAAACTATGATCATCGCAACAACAACATGCGGCAATACATCAACAAGTGGCACTTGACAACACGCATAAAGACCGAGCAAGCGACTATGACGCGCAAGTCCAACTATCTACCAAACAACAGGTAATAGGAGGTGGCCATGGCAATATAAGGCTGCAGGGGATATCACAGGTACGGAAGCTAAAGCATCGCAACACAGATAGCAATAGATCAACAGGAGGGAATAAATACTATAAAAGTAAGATAGGTAGAAAGGGGAAGATGCTCGCCTGAAAACACTGCCGAAGGTTCAACCAGAGATCGGGGCGAAGCTCACATCAACTCAACGGCCTTATCCGTGAAGAAGCACATCACTAGAATAACACCGGATGCAATATTTAATACAACGGCAGAAGATCGGCATGATGCATGTATGATGTATGACATGGCTAAGGTGCGATGCAATTAGGTCAATATTAAGTGGAACCGGGGTCCCGACAATTAATTAGGCGGTTCAAGTTGTTTAGCTACTCCGCAATTTAAATGTTGTTTAACAAGGCAGAATATATCACCGGTTCGCTACACAAATTTGAATGAGGCCAATATGAGACTAGATTTGCCCGCATACGGGCCCCATGTTTAATTATTAGGTGAATCGGCATAAGGCCCCCAAACCACATGATATGCATGCGAGATGACAATTATAATGCGACAAGTTATATTATGTTATAAAATAGGGTTTCGGGAAGGGATTCACACATTAAGGGGTCTCGACGGACTTGGGGTTCCGGGTTCGGGGTCGGTCTCAGGGCTCGGATCTGGGGTTCGACGGAAGCGTTCTCGGCGGGCTCGTTCTCGAACATCGGAGGTAGTCCTTGTCGCGTCCGGAAAGCAGGACTTGGATCGCTGTCGGGGGCGCATCGGATTCTTCCGGGTCGATGCCGTTCTTGTCGTCGCGAAGGTCTTGTCGGGTCCTCAAGTCGGGTCGGTCTTGGCTTCGGGGTGAAGGGCTTGTCGTTCTCGTGGCGATCTTTGCGTCCTCCCGGTTCAGGTCTTGGCGTCCGAGGGTAGATCTTGGCGTCCGAGCCGGAGAACTTGAGGGTCCAGCGTCTCGGTGTCCTTGGATCCGGGCGGAAGAACTTGTCGGGCCGGGCCCGGTCTTCGGGGTTCAACTCTGGGAACGTTCTTGCGGTCCGTGAGCGGGTGAGTCTCCGTGTGGGCGTTCTTGGCGACCGGGTCTCCAAAACGTATCCGTATCGACGGTCTTATGCTTCCATCTTGGTTTTGCCGGTGTTGAGCTCGGTGCCGTTGGTGATCTTGGTGGGGTCGATGCACTCGTCACGGGGTCGGTCTTCGGTTCTTTGGGTCCACGTCGAAGAACTTGGCGGGCTCCGGAGTCCGATAACGGGTCTTGGCGGATCTTGGCGGGGTTTGCGGTCTTGGGGTTGGTCTTGTCGTTCGCGAATCGCACACGCCACGCAGCACCCAACACGGACGACTCGGCCGAGGAGAGGCGGGCCGCTAAACGAGGACGGCGGATCGCGGAGAGGACAACGACGCTGGCTTAACGCCCGACGCAAGAAGACGCCGCAGGCGCGGCCGGAGGCCCGGAGCTTGCTCGGGACAGAGGCGAGGGTCGCGCTGGGTCGACGGCCGAGGCGAGCCTCGCTGGTGGGGCGACGAGTTTGGGCGGGCAGCGAGCAGCGGTGGGCCGGGGACGCGGGCGTCAGACGAGGTTGGGGAGGCGGCGGCCGTGCGGCCTGGGGCCGGGGCTGCGGGTTGCATAGGAAGGCGGGCGGCGCGGCATCTGCCGGAGGCGGGCGGAGGACTGAGGGAGAGGGGTGGACAATGAGGTCGGCCGAGGACGAAGCTTGGCGCGAGGCGGGCGAACGCGGTGGTTGAGGAGGCTCAGGAGAGGTGGGGCGCGTGGCTCGGGCCGAGAGGGCAGTGAGGCGGGCGAGGCCGGCGAGGTGCGGCGGAGGGTGGTGGAAGGAGGCGGTGGAGAAGAGGGAGAAGGGAGAGAGGATGGGGAGGGGCCGCGGGGTGCAGAGGAAGAAGACGCACGGGAGGAGGTTGCCGGGGGAGAGAGAAAGGGAGGGGGGCCGGGGCAGGTGGGGTGGGTCTCAAGGTGGCAGTGGGACAAAGGCGGTGGAGGCGGTCAGCGTGGGGCCGGGGGTGGTACGCGCGTGTGTGCGGTGTGGTTGTGGAGAGAGAGGGTGTGGGTTGGCAGGTGGGTGTGTGGAGAGAGAGAGAGGGGGGTTTGGGGTGATGTGGCAGTAGTTGGTTGGGTGGGGGAGAGAGGAGAGGTGAGGTGGAGAGAGGGCATTGGTTGGGGTGAGGTGGAGGGGGTGTGTGGGTAGGTTAGTTGGTAGCTTTAGGAATTAGAAGGGCGGGTGTAGGTGGACCGTTTGTAAAATCCTGGGGTGGTCGATCGGGTCGAAACGGTCCATTCGACTGCCCCCGCTAAAACAATTAAAGATTTTATTTAATTTGCGATGAACTTTTGCAAGTGGTTTTTAGACAAAATAAAATATCCGGCAGCACCCGGGGTTTGGGGTTCGAATAAAAGACGGGCGTTTAGAAAACAAAACGGGCTTTGCGAAAATAGTTTTAGGTAAACAATGCATGATGATGACGATGCAATGCACAAATTCAACGCGATTTTCTAGTAGTGGTTTTGCGGGATGCCACAATTCGACACCACTAACAAGGGATCTCGCCCTCGAGATCCGCCTCATGGTACCGGAAAGAAGGTCGGTGATCTGCATCTTCTCGCTTCGTTTAGATCCTCGCGACACCACTAACAAGAGGTCGTTGTCCGTGATCGTCGAGAGAACACTCCGGGATCAAAAAGGTCGAAGGTAGAGGTATCCACAAATAAAGCCACCTCTAACTCCGATAGAAAGAGGGAACCGATGCATTCTCATCCACTTCAATGTACAAAAGCGAATAAAAGGGGTAGTCGGCATGGGGGCCAATCCAGCACGCACCCAAACTATTACTCCGCACAATCAGTGGAAAAGCGTGCAACCATTCTCGGAATCAGACTGAAGTTCTCGACAAGCGAGGTTCGGAACAAAGGAGAGATGCAGGCTCTGCATCGGATCTGGCGTAGATGATGTCGTCGCGTCGGAAAACACCGGAGGGCACAAACAAGGAACAAAGAATGGTACCACAGTAGACGGATTCATCAGGCAGCTTGAACACCGGATGGTAGAACGCCGTTATCAAAGAAGGAAGCGAAACCCTGAAGGTACGACGGAAACCCAACCACGAGAATTCCTGGACTCGAAGAAAAGATAAGAGAGTAGGTTCAAAACACGTCGAGATAAGAGGAGAATAGCAGGGGTAAGGAGTAAAATCAGACCTAACCAGATCTATCCAGCCGATTTAAAAAAAAATAGTTTTGACACTCTACTTCGGCCGTTAGCTAGGTTATCCTACAGGCTGGACTTGTGGGGTATCGCAACTGCTGTGCTCTGATACCACTCTGTAACACCCTCAGAATCGGACCTATGCAAGTTTGAGCAAAATTCGCCAAACCCGCATAGAAACGATTCAAAGGTGCCCACCAGGCACTTTCGTGCGGGTGGAAAACGAAGTAATAACATTACACAACAGTCCTCGATGGGACCCACAGAACAGATATATATACAACAGTGACACAATGAGTCAAGAACGAAGATATAATATACAAAGATCCAAATCACCTTGAAATGGTAGAGCGTCCGACTACGGACAAGATGCAAATGGGGCTAAGAGCCCTGAAGAATAACCAATGGCGTCCATAACCCTGCCCAGGCCAAGCCGGAAGGGTAACCCTGCTAACGACGTCGATCTCAAAACCTGCTTAAACAAAAGGGGTGCCGACAAAGGGCAAAGGAAAAAGAGGAGTGTCAGTACTGAGGCCAGTACACGGCGAGGCTAGAATTCGGCGGTCCTCGCCTACATAGGTATGGTGGACTGAAGCGGCAGCGGCAGCACGCACTAAACAACCTATAGAGACTCGATACAACTGGCGGCAATTAGAGAGGGGTAAGGAAGTCCTAGTCGGAACCAACCTGATGCTACCATCAAACAAACCCATCCTGGCGTTTCCCCCTCGAGACCAAACGAGGAAGTCAACCGAGGAACTCACACCGTTGGAAGTTTTACTTATTCAGTTATCGTTGCAGCAATTACTAGTCTAGTTTTAGATAATCATCCTGATAAGATAAGCAGTGGGCACTTTTAGTTAACCATTCCGTGATAGTTGCAACAATTACTAATCAGATACAGATAGCATGAGATAAACCCGAAACCCAGCAGTTGTTGGTACTTTTATTAAGCCATTCCGTTGTAGCTGCAATACTTACTAGTCAGATGCCATTGTCGCAAGCAACAAACCAAACAAGCTATTGTGGGCAGTATTAATTAGCCATTCCATTATAGTGAAGCTGATTACTAGTCATTATAAGTCAAATTTATAGCAATAAACTTTAGTTATGCTTGTCTATGATTGAGATACTGTGCTCCAAGTCGTCCATATCCGCGGACACGGCTTTCAGAAAGTTTTACCGGCCGGGTGCACCAATAGCAACACACGCCGATCAACCACGGAAAAACCAAATCAAAACCCAACGAGGCTTTCACGAACAATCACAGGATTCAGAAATATTTCAGGCCACCCTTAAAGTAGACCCGCAAGTAAGCAAGCTCGAGACGGACTCAAGGTTGTGGGGACCATGGAACGATCGGGAACCCAAAACTGGGCTTGTCGACACCGCAGAATCGTACACACGATCCTAAACAGACAAAGGTGCTATCTCGCACAATTTAAATACATAAGTAGCATGGCATAAGTACAGATAGTAAATAAAACCTCAAACTAGTTTGTGGCCCCAAGAAATAAGACCGAATCAAGCTCGCTCGGGGGTCCCATATACCTCCGGATGTGGATAGCGCGATAAAACAAGGAACAGGTATCAAGTACTCGGGGTCTTACGGGACACAAGTGGGCGTTCGGAAACCAAATATTATCTATCACCCACCGATGCCTCTGCTTATTTCAATTTTAGTTGTTAAACAGGAATTAAAGTGAACGATAAGTAAAACTATGATCATCTGCAACAACAACATGCGGCAATACATCAACAACTGTGGCACTTGACAACACGCAACAGCACCTGAGCAAGCGACTATGACGCGCAAGTCCAACTATCTACCAAACAACAGGTAAGAGGAGGTGGCCATGGCAATATAAGGCTGCAGGGGATATCACAGGTACAGAAGCTAAAGCATCACAACACAGATAGCAATAGACCAGCAGGAGGGAATAAATACTATAAAAGTAAGATAGGTAGAAAGGGGAAGATGCTCGCCCGAAAACACTGCCGAAGGTTCAACCGGAGATCGGGGCGAAGCTCACATCAACTCAACGGCCTTATCCGCAAAGAAGCACATCACTAGAATAACACCGGATGCAATATTTAATACAACGGCAGAAGATCGGCATGATGCATGTATGATGTATGACATGGCGAAGGTGCGATGCAATTAGGTCAATATTAAGTGGAACCGGGGTCCCGACAATTAATTAGGCGGTTCAAGTTGTTTAGCTACTCCGCAATTGAAATGTTGTTTAACAAGGCAGAATATATCACCGGTTCGCTACCCAAATTTGAATGAGGCCAATATGAGACTAGATTTGCCCGCATACGGGCCCCATGTTTAATTATTAGGTCAATCGGCATAAGGCCCCCAAACCACATGATATGCATGCGAGATGACAATTATAATGCGACAAGTTATATTATGTTATAAAATAGGGTTTCGGGAAGGGATTCACACATTAAGAGGTCTCGACGGACTTGGGGTTCCAGGGTTCGGGGTCGGTCTCAGGGCTCGGATCTGGGGTTCGACGGAAGCGTTCTCGGCGGGCTCGTTCTCGAACATCGGAGGTAGTCCTTGTCGCGTCCGGAAAGCAGGACTTGGGTCGCTGTCGGGGGCGCATCGGATTCTTCCGGGTCGATGCCGTTCTTGTCGTCGCGAAGGTCTTGTCGGGTCCTCAAGTCGGGTCGGTCTTGGCTTCGGGGTGAAGGGCTTGTCGTTCTCGTGGCGATCTTTGCGTCCTCCCGGTTCAGGTCTTGGCGTCCGAGGGTAGATCTTGGCGTCCGGCCGAGAACTTGAGGGTCCAGCGCCTCGGTCCTTGGATCCGGCGGAAGAACTTGTCGGGCCGGCCTTCGGTTCAACTCGGGAACGTTCTTGCGGTCCGTGAGCGGTGAGTCTCCGTGGGCGTTCTTGGCGACGGGTCTCCAAACGATCCGTATCGACGGTCTTATGCTTCCATCTTGGTTTTGCCGGTGTTGAGCTGCGTCGCTGGTGATCTTGGTGGGGTCGATGCACTCGCCACGGGTCGGTCTTGGTTCTTTGGGTCCACGCCGAAGAACTTGGCGGGCTCGAGTCCGATAACGGGTCTTGGCGGATCTTGGCGGGGTTTGCCGGTTTGGGGTTGGTCTTGTCGCTCGATCCGCAACCGCACACGCCACGCAGCACCAACGCGGACGACCCGGCCGAGGAGAGGCGGGCCGCAAACGAGGACGGCGGATCGCGAGAGGACAACGACGCTGGCGAACGCCCGACGCGAAGAAGACGCCGCAGAGGCGCTCGCCGGGAGGCCCGGAGCTTGCTCGGGACAGAGGCAGGGTCGCGCGCTGGGTCGACGCGAGGCGAGGCCTCGGTGGGGGGCCGACGAGTTTGGGCGGCGGGCGAGCAGCGGGACGCTGGTCGGGACGCGGGCTTGACGAGGTTGGGAGGCGCGGCGTAGGCCGGGCGCCGTGGGGCTGCGGGTTGCATAGGAAGGCGGGGCGGCGCGGTATCTCGGGAGGCGGGCGCGCGGAGGACTGAAAGGGAGAGGGGTGGATGAGGTCGGCCGAGGACGGGCGGGCGAAGCCGGGCGAGGGCGGGGCGAACGCGGTGGTTGAGGGAGGCTCAGAGAGGGGTGGGGGCGCGGTGGCTCGGGCCGGAGAGGGCCACGCGGCGAACGGCGGGAGAGGCCGGCGAGGTGCGGCGGAGGGTGGTGGAAGGAGGCGGTGGAGAAGAGGGAGAAGGGAGAGAGGATGGGGAGGGGCCGCGGGGTGCAGAGGAAGAAGACGCACGGGAGGAGGTTGCCGGGGGAGAGAGAAAGGGAGGTGGGCCGGGGGACAGGGCAGGTGGGGGTGGGTCCCAGGTGGGCCAAGGGGACAAAGGTCAGGTGGGAGGCGGGTCCCGCAATGGGGCCGAGGTACGCTGCAAAGTGTGTGGTGTGGGAGAGAGAGTGTGGGTTGGCGGTGTGTGTGGAGAGAGAGAGGGGGGTTTGGGGTGATGTGGCAGTAGTTGGTTGGGTGGGGGAGAGAGGAGAGGTGAGGTGGAGAGAGGGCATTGGTTGGGGTGAGGTGGAGGGGGTGTGTGGGTAGGTTAGTTGGTAGCTTTAGGAATTAGAAGGTCGGGTGTAGGTGGACCGTTTGTAAAATCCTGGGGTGGTCGTTCGGGTCGAAACGGTCCGTTCGACTGCCCCCGCTAAAACAATTAAAGATTTTATTTAATCTGCGATGAACTTTTGCAATCGGTTTTTAGACAAAATAAAATATCCGGCAGCACCCGGGGTTTGGCGTTCGAATAAAAGACGGGCGTTTAGAAAACAAAACGGGCTTTGCGAAAATAGTTTTAGGTAAACAATGCATGATGATGACGATGCAATGCACAAATTCAACGCGATTTTCTAGTAGTGGTTTTGCGGGATGCCACAAATCCCCTCAGAATCGGACCTATGCAAGTTTTAGCAAAATCCGCCTAACCCGCATAGAAACGATTCAAAGGTGCCCACCAGGCACTTTCGTGCGGGTGGAAAACGAAGTAATAACATTACACAACAGTCCTCGATGGGACCCACAGAACAGATATATATATAACAAATGACTCAAAGAGTCAAGATTACATAATATACAAAGATCCAAATCACCTTGAAAACGATAGAGCGCCCAGCTGGACAAGATGCAAATGGGGCTAAGAGCCTCAAGAATAACCAATGGCCCATAACCCCGCCAAAGCAAGCCGGAAGGGTAACCCCGCTAACGGCCGATCTCAAAACCTGCTTAAACAAAAGGGGTGCCGACAAAGGGCAAAGGAAAAAGAGGAGCCAAGATCGAGGCCAAGACACGGCGAGGCTAGAATTGGCGGTCCTCGCCACATAGGTATGGTGGATCAAGAAGCGGCAAAGATGCAATAAACAACCTATAGAGACTCGATACAACCAAGGCCAATCGTGGAGGGTAAGAATGACCTATCCGGAACCAACCTGATTCTAACATCAAACAAACCCATCCTGGTGTTTCCCCCTCGAGACCAAACGAGGAAGTCAACCGAGGAACTCACACCGTTGGCAGTTTTACTTATTTGGTTATCGTTGCAGCAATTACTAGTCAGGTTTAGATAATCGTCCTGATAAAGTAAGCAGTGCGCCCTTTTAGTTAATCATTCCATTGTAGTTGCAGCAATTACTAATCAGATACAGATAGCATGATGTAAACCCAAAACCCAGCAGTTGTTGGTACTTTTAATCAGCCAATTCCGTTGTAGTTGCCATACTTACTAGTCAGGTACAATGGTCGCAAGCGACAATCCAAACAAGCAATTGTGGGCAGTATTATTAGCCATTCCATTATAGTGAAGCTGATTACTAGTCATTATAAAGTCAAATTTATAGCAATAAACTTTAGTTATGCTTGTCTATGTTCGATATCAGGCTCCAAGTCGTCCATATCCGCGGACACGGCCGTAAAGTTTTACCCGGCCGGGGTGCACCAATAGCAACACACGCTCGATCAACCTCGGAAAAACCAACTCAAAACCCAACGAGGCTTTCACGACTGAACAATCACAGGATTCAGAAATATTTCAGGGGGCCACCCCTTGGAGTCTACCCGCAACGAAGTAAGAAAGCTTCGAGACGGACTCAAGGTTTGCGACAATGGTCAGAAGCGATCGGGAACCCAAAACTCGGGAGTCGATACAGAATCACTCCGCTTACCTAAATGACAAAGGTGCTCCTCGCACAATCGTAAATACATAAGTAGCATGGCATAAGTACAGGATAGTAAATAAAACCTCAAACTAGTTTGTGGCCCCAAGAAATAAGATGAATCAAGCTCGCCTGTGGGGGTCCCATATACCTCCCGGATGTGGATAGCGATAAATCAAGGAACAGTATCAAGTACTCGGGGTCCCACGGGACACAAGTGGGCGCTCGAAACCAAATATTTTCTATCACCCACCGATGCCTCTGCTTATTTCAATTTTAGTTGTTAAACAGGAATTAAAGTGATCAATAAGTAAAACTATGATCATCTCCATCATCAACATGCGGAAATACATCAACCATCGTGGCAATCGACGACACGCAACAGACTTGAGCAAGCGATCACGACGCCGCAAGTCCAACTATCTACCAAACAACAGGTAATAGGATGTGTCCAAGGCAATATAAGGCTGCAAGGGATCATCACGGGTACGAAAACTAGAGCATCGCAACGCAGATAGCAATAGATCAACAGGAAGGAGTAAAATACTATAAAAGTAAGATAGGTAGAAAGGGGGAGATGCTCGCCTGAAAACATTGTCGAAGGTTCAACCGAAGATCGGGTCGAAGCTCACATCAACTCAACGGCCTTATCCGCGAAGAAGCAAAACTCTAGAATAAACACCGGGTGCAATATTTAATACAACGGCAGAAGATCGGCATGATGCATGTATGATGTATGACATGGCAAAGGTGCGATGCAATTAGGTCATATTAAGCGGAACCGGGGTCCCGACAATTAATTAGATGGTTCACGTTGTTTAGCTACCCCACAATTTTAATGTTGCATTATCAAGACAAAAGATAGCACCGATTCGCTACACAAGTTTAGATGAGGCCAATATGAGACTAGATTTGCCCGCATATGGGCCCCATATTTAATTATTAGGTGAATCGGCATAAGGCCCCCAAACCACATGAATGTAAGCATGCAAGACAATTATTATGCGACAAGTTGTATTATGTGATAAAATAGGGTTTCGGGAAGGGGTTCACACATTAGAGGTTCTCGACGAACTTGGGGTTCCGGGGTTCGGGGTCGGTCTCAGGGTCCGGATCTGGGGTTCGGGGTTCGACGGATCGGCCTCGGCGGCTCGGAAGTAGCTCTTGGCGTCGGGTAAAGGAACTTGGCGTGGCGTCGGGGCGCATCGGTTTAACCCTGGTCGGTGCCATTCTTATTGTCGCGACGATCTTGTCGGGTTCTCGGTCGGGTGACCGCCGTCCTGTCGGTGATCTTGGCGTGTTGGCCACCGGATCCATGTCGGCGCACTCGGTCTTGGCGCCCCGGGGCATTGGCTTCGAATCGGGGAAAGCTATCTTGGGGTACCGCGTCTTCGGGTGCCGGGATGGAGAACTTGGTGGTTCCGAGGAAGATCATGACGTGTCGACGGGTTCGGTTTCCATGAAGGTCTTGTGGTTCCCACTTCGAGAAGATCTTGTCGGGCGTTGGTACGGGGTCTCCGCATCGAAGATCCTGGCGACCTTGGGGGTGCAAAACTGGTACACGCCGCGAAACATCATGGACTCGCGGTGGCGGCCGGGTTCCCTGGTGGTGTCGGGCGACGGCGGCCCGCGCGGCACGGCGGCGGTGCGAGGCAGCAGAGGGACGTCGTGGCCTAAGGGCTCGACGGCGGCGAGGGGGCCGGGGTCGAGGACGACGACAGGCGGAGCTCGGCGGGACAATCGGCGACGGCGGCCGGGACAGGCGCGGGACAGGGCGCTGGAGCTCGGCGAGCAGGGTAACGGCATGGCGGCGAAGCGCCATGAGTCAAGCGCGTAGGTGGAGGAGCTGGCGACCGGGAGGAGGAGGCTCGCCGGGCGCGGAGGCAAGGCCGCGACGGAGGAGCGCGGTGGCGCAGAGGCTGAGGCCGGGCGACGGGAGGCTGGTGGCGGTGGCGAGGACGGGCGGAGGGAGGCCTCTGGGCGGCGCGGGGCCCGGCTCTGGAGGAGAGGAGGCGGGGTTGGAGGCGCGGCGAGGACGGGAAGCTTCGGGCGCGCGCCGCGGCTGACGCGGCCGAGCGGGAGCGAGGGTGGAGGAGAGCGCGGGGAGGCTGGTGGCGGTGGCGAGGGCGGCGTGGAGCGAGCGGCGAGGCGAGCGGGCGAGAGAGGCTGGCCGCTGAGCGAGCAAGACGGCTGATGGAGCGAGCAGAGAGGAGGGGGCGACGAGTGGGGCGGCCAGGAGGCGCCATGGGCGGGGTGTCGCTGAGGGGTGTCGCGAGGGGAGGCCGGGGTGGGTGTCTCGGGGGGGCCAGGGCGGTGTGGGGTATGCTGCATGTGGCGCTGGGCGCGGGAGGGTTGCTGCCACACAAAGTGTGCTGTGTTGAGTGGTGGGGTGGTGTGGGGACAGGTGGGGTGGGTTTAGCCTAGGTGGAGAGAGGGAGGGGTTAGGTGGCAGGATAGGATTGGTTGAGGAGAAGGAGAGGGTGAGGTGGCGAGAGGCCATTGGTTGGGGTGAGGTGGAGGGAAGGGGTGGGTAGAGTTTTTGGTAGCTGTAGGATTTAGAGGGGCTGGTTTGGGTGGACCGATTTGAAAATGGGGTGGTCGTCGGTCGAAACGGCCTGACTGCCCCCGCTAAAAATAATATAATTTTTATTTGTTTTGTTAACACCGTTTGCAAACCGATAGAACTCAAACAAAAATAATCCGGAGACCGGGCTTTGCATTTGAATTAAGATGGGGCATTTGGAAAATAAATCGGACTTTGCGAAAATAGTTTTATGCAAACAATGCATGATGATGACGATGCAATGCACAAATTCAACGCGATTTTCTAGTAGTGGTTTTGCGGGATGCCACAATTCGACACCACTAACAAGAGGTCGTTGTCCGTGATCGTCGAGGAAACACTCCGGGGACAAAAGGGCGAAGGTAGAGGTATCAACAAATAAAGCCACCTCTAGCTTCCGTGGAAAGAGGGAACCGATGCATTCTCATTCACTTCAATGTACAAAAGCGAATAGAAGGGGTAGTCGGCATGGGGGCCAATCCATCACGCACCCAAACTATTACTCTGCACAATCAGTAGATAAGCGTGCAACCATTCCCAGAATCAGACTGAAGATCTCGACAACCGGGGTTCGGAAACAAAGGAGTGATGCAGACTCTGCACTGGATCTGGCGTAGATGATATCGTCGCGTCGGAAAACACCGGAAGGCACAAACAAGGAACAAAGAATGGTAACACCGTAGACGGACTCATCAGGCAGCTTGAACACCGGATGGTAGAACACCGTTATCCAGGAAGGAAGCGAAACCCTAAAGGTACGACGGAAACCCAACCACGAGAATTCCTGGACTCGAAGAGAGAGAAGAGAGCGGATCCAAAATACGTCGAGGTAAGAGGATAATAGCAGAGGGGTAAGGAGTAAAATCAGACCTAACCAGAACTATCCAACCAATTTTCAAAAATAGTTTTGACACTCTACTTCGGCCGTTAGCTAGGTTATCCTACAGGCTGGACTTGTGGGGTATCGCAACTGCTGAGCTCTGATACCACTCAGAACACCTCAGAATCGGACCTATGCAAGTTTTAGCGAAACCCGCCAAACCCGCATAGAAACGATTCAAAGGTGCCACCAGCACTTTCATGGGGTGGAAAACGGTAATAACATTACACAATAGTCCTCGATGGGACCCACATAACAGATATATATATAAATGACTCAAGGAGTCAAGAATAGATATAATATACAAAGATCCAAATCACCTTGAAAACGATAGAGCGTCCCACGGACAAGATGCAAATGGGGCTAAGAGCCCCAAGAATAACCAATGGCGCCCATAACCCCTTGTGCCAAGCCGGAAGGGTAACCCCGCTAACGGCCGATCTCAAAACCTGCTTAAACAAAAGGGTGCCGCAAAGGGCAAAGGAAAAGAAGGAGCCAAGATCGAGGCCAAGACACGAGGCTAGAATTCGGTCCTCGCCTACATAGGTATGGTGGATCAAGCGGCAAGATGCACTAAACAACCTATAGAGACTGATACAACCGGCTACAGAGAGGGTAAGATAGACCTATCCGGATCCAACTCAAGCTAACACCAAACAAACCCATCCGTGTTTCCTCGAGACCAAACGAGGAAGTCAACCGAGGAACTAACATGCTTGGCGCTTTATTTATTCATTATCGTGCAGTAATTACTAGTCGTATAGATAATCATCCCGATAAAGTAAGTGGGCACTTTTAGTTAACCATTCCGCTAGAAGTTGCAGCAATTACTAATCGATATGTATAGCATGAGATAAACCTAAAACCCAGCAGCTTGTTGGTACTTTTATTCAGCCATTCCGCTAGAAGTTGCAGATTTACTAGTCAGGTACAATGGTCGCAAGCGACAACTCAGAACAAGCAATCGTGGGCAGTATTATTTAGCCATTCCATTATAGTGAAGCTGATTACTAGTCATTATAAAGTCAAATTTATAGCAATAAACTTTAGTTATGCTTGTCTATGGTCGAGATATTGTGCTCCAAGTCGTCCATATCCACGGACACGGCTTTCAGAAAGTTTTACCCGGCCGGGGTGCACCAATAGCAACACACGCTCGATCAACGTCGGAAAAACCAACTCAAAACCCAACGAGGCTTTCACGACTAAACAATCACAGGATTCAGAAATATTTCAGGGGGCCACCCCTTGGAGTCTACCCGCAACGAAGTAAGCAAGCTCCGAGACGGACTCAAGGTTTGCGACAATGGCTGTAAGCGACTGGGAACCCGAAAACTCGGGGTGTCGATACCGCGTAATCACTCCGCTTACCTAAATAGTACAGTGTGCTCCTCGCACAATCGTGAATACATAAGTAGCATGGCATAAGTACAGGATAGTAAATAAAACCTCAAACTAGTTTGTGGCCCCAAGAAATAAGACTGAATCAAGCTCGCTCGTGGGGTCCCATATACCTCCCGGATGTGGATAGCGCGATAAATCAAGGAACAGGTATCAAGTACTGGGTCCCACGGACACAAGTGGGCTCGAAACCAAATATTTTCTATCACCCACCGATGCCTCTGCTTATTTCAATTTTAGTTGTTAAACAGGAATTAAAGTGATCAATAAGTAAAACTAAGATCATCTCCAACATCAACATGCGGCAATACATCAACAACTGTGGCACTGGACGACACGCAACAGCACTTGAGCAAGCGACTACGACGCGCAAGTCCAACTATCTACCAAACAACAGGTAATAGGATGTGTCCAAGGCAATATAAGGCTGCAAGGGATCATCACGGGTACGAAAACTAGAGCATCGCAACGCAGATAGCAATAGATCAACAGGAAGGAGTAAAATACTATAAAAGTAAGATAGGTAGAAAGGGGGAGATGCTCGCCTGAAAACATTGTCGAAGATTCAACCGAAGATCGGGTCGACACTCGCATCAACTCAACGGCCTTATCCGCGAAGAACCAAAACACTAGAAGAAACACCGGATGCAATATTTAATACAACGGCAGAAGATCGGCATGATGCATGCATGATGGATGACGTGGCAAAGGTGCGTTGCAATTAGGTCATATTAAGCGGAACCGGGGTCCCGACAATTAATTAGATGGTTCACGTTGTTTAGCTACCCCGCAATTTTAATGTTGCATTATCAAGACAAAAGATAGTACCGGTTCGCTACACAAGTTTAAATGAGGCCAATATGAGACTAGATTTGCCCGCATATGGGCCCCATATTTAATTATTAGGTGAATCGGCATAAGGCCCCCAAACCACATGAATGTAAGCATGCAAGACAATTATTATGCGACAAGTTGTATTATGTGATAAAATAGGGTTTCGGGAAGGGGTTCACACATTAGAGGTTCTCGACGAACTTGGGGTTCCGGGGTTCGGGGTCGGTCTCAGGGTCCGGATCTGGGTTTCGGGGTTCGACGGATCGGCCTCGGCGGCTCGGAAGTAGCTCTTGGCGTCGGGTAAAGGAACTTGGCGTGGCGTCGGGGCGCATCGGTTTAACCCTGGTCGGTGCCGTTCTTATTGTCGCGACGATCTTGTCGGGTTCTCGGTCGGGTCGGCCGTCTGTCGGTGATCTTGGCGTGTTGGCGCCACCGGATCCATGTCGGCGCACTCGGTCTTGGCGCCCCGGGGCATTGGCTTCAATCGGGAGGCTATCTTGGGTACCGCGTCTTGGTGCCGGATGGAGAACTTGGTGGTTCCGAGGAAGATCATGACGTGTCGACGGGTTCGGTTCCGTGAAGGTCTCGTGGTTCACTCGAGAAGATCTTGTCGGGCTGGTTGACGGGTCTCCGATCGAATATCTGGCCGCGACCTTGGGGTGCCAAACTGGTACACGCCGAAACATCATGGACTCGCGGTGGCCGGTTCTCGCGGTGTGGGCGACGGCGTTCACAAGGCACGGCGGGCGCGAGTAGCAGAGGGACGTCGTGGCTAAGGGCTCGACGGTGAGGGGGCTGGGTCGAGGACGACGGCGGAGTCGGCGGGACCACCGGCGACGGCGGCCATGACGCAGGCGCGGACAAAGGCGCTGGAGCTCGGGCGAGGCACTAAGCATGGCGGCGAAGGCCGGGAGGCGGCGCAGAAGCAGGTGGAGGAGCTGGCGACCGGGAGGAGGCGGCTCGGGCGAGGCGGGCGCTGCGACGGAGGAGCGGGCGGTGGCTCAGGAGGCTTGCGCCGGCGACGGGGAGGCTGGTGGCGGTGGCGAGGACGGGCGGAGGGAGGCCTCTGGGCGGCGCGGGGCCCGGCTCTGGAGGAGAGGAGGCGGGGTTGGAGGCGCGGCGAGGACGGGAAGCTCGGGGCGGGCGCGCGGCCGGCGCGGGGCTTGACGCGGTCGAGCGGGGAGCGGAGGGTGGAGGAGAGCGCGGCCGGCGGGGAGACTGGTGGCGAGTGAGGCGTCGGCGGTGGAGCGAGCGCGGAGGTGGAGCGGGCGGAGAGAGGCTGGCGACTGAGCGGCGACGGCTTGAGCGGAGAGAGGAGGGGAGCGACGCGAGCGGGCAGCTGGAGGCCATGCGGGCGGGTGAGGGTGTCGCGTGGGGAAGAGGAGGAAGGAGAGAGGAAAGGAGGGAGGTGGGGCCTGCAGGCGGGTCCTGTGGCGGTGGACGCTAGGAGGCCGGGTGCGGTGGGTGGCTCGGTGGGCCAGGCGTGGGGGTATTTGCGTGTGTGTAGGTGTGTGGTGGGGTGAGTGGGCAGGAGGTGTGGGCGGCTGGGTCTGTGGAGGGAGTGGAAAGTGGGGTAGGGTGAGGTGGCTGTGGGATAGGGTGAGGGAGAGACGAGAGGTGAGGTGGCAACTCGGGATTGGGTGGGGTGATGTGGAGGCTGGGTTGGGGTAGATTAGTTGGTAGGTTTAGGAATAAGGGGTGGGACTGGTTGGACCGATTTAAAATCCTTGGGGTGGTCGTTCGGGTCGATCTGGCCTGCTCGACCCCACTAAAATAATATAATTTTATTTGTTTTGTTAACACCGCTTGCAAACCGATAGCACTCAAACAAAAATAATCCGAGACCGGGCTTTGCATTTGAATTAAGATGGGGCGTTTGGAAAACAAAACGAGCTTGCGAAAAATAGTTTTTGACAAACAACATATGATGATGACGATGCAATGCACAAATTCAACGCGATTTTCTAGTAGTGGTTTTTGCGGGATGCCACAATTCGACACCACTAACAATGGATCTCGCCCTCGAGATCCGCCTCATGGTACCGGGAAGGAAGGTCGGCGATCTGCGTCCTCTCGCTTTGTGTAGATCCTCGCGACACCACTAACAAGATGTCGTTGTCCGTGATTGTCGAGAGAACACTCCGGAAAACAAAAGGTCGAAGGTAGAGGTATCAACAAATAAAGCCACCTCTAACTTCGATAGAAGGTGAGAAAAGATGCGTCCTATCCCACTTCAATGTACGAGAGCGAATAGAAAGGGTAGTCGGCATGGGGGCCAATCCATCACGCACCCAAACTATTACTCTGCACAATCAGTAGAAAAGGGTGCAACCATTCTCGGAATTAGACTGAAGATCTCGACAAGCGAGGTTCGGAAACAAAGGAGTGATGCACTCATCGGATCGATGAGATGATGCCGTCGCGTCGGAAAACACCGGAAGGCACAAACAAGGAACAAAGAATGGTAACACCGTAGACGGACTCATCAGGCAGCTTGAACACCGGATGGTAGAACACCGTTATCCAGGAAGGAAGCGAAACCCTAAAGGTACGACAGAAACCCAACCACGAATTCGGACTCAAGAGAGAGAAGAGAGCGGATCCAAAACACGCCGAGGTAAGAGGAGAATAGCGAGAGGGTAAGGAGTAAAATCAGACCTAACCGTAACTATCCAACCAATTTTCAAAATAGTTTTGACACTCTACTTGCCGTTAGCTAGGTTATCCTACATTTGGACTTGTGGGTATCGCAACCGCTGAGCTCGATACCACTCAGAACACCCTCGGAATCGGACCTATGCAAGTTTTAGCGAAACCCGCCAAACCCGCATAGAAACGATTCAAAGGTGCTCACCAGCACTTTCGCATGGGTGGAAAACGGTAATAACATTACACAACAGTCCTCGATGGGACCCACATAACATATATATAACAATGACTCAAGGAGTCAAGAATACAGATATAATATACAAAGATCCAAATCACCTTGAAAGCGATAGGCGTCCAGCACGGACAAGATGCAAATGGGGCTAAGAGCCACAAGAATAACCAATGGCGTCCATAACCCCGCCCAAGCCGGAAGGGTAACCCCGCTAACGGCGTCGATCTCAAAACCTGCTTAAACAAAGGGGTGCCGACAAAGGGCAAAGGAAAAGAAGGAGTCAAGATCGAGGCCAGTACAGCGAGGCTAGAATTCGGTCCTCGCCTACATAGGTATGGTGGATCAAGCGGCAAAGCATGCACTAAACAACCTATAGAGACTCGATACAACCGGGGCATACAGAGAGGGTAAGATAGACCTATCCGGATCCAACACGAAGCTAACACCAAACAAACCCATCCTGTGTTTCCCTCGAGACCAAACGAGGAAGTCAACCGAGGAACTAACACGGTTGGCAGTTTATTTATTCATTATCGTTGCAGTAATTACTAGTCGGTATAGATAATCATCCCGATAAAGTAAGCGATGGGCACTTTTAGTTAACCATTCCGTGATAGTTGCAACAATTACTAATCAGGTACAGATAGCATGAGATAAACCCAAAACCCAGCAGTTGTTGGTACTTTTATTCAGCCATTACGTTGTCGTTGCAGTACTTACTAGTCAGTACAATGGTGTAGCGACAACTCGTAACAAGCAATCGTGGGCAGTATTATTTAGCCATTCCATTATAGTGAAGCTGATTACTAGTCATTATAAAGTCAAATTTATAGCAATAAACTTTAGTTATGCTTGTCTATGGTCGAGATACTGTGCTCCAAGTCGTCCATATCCGCGGACACGGCTTTCAGAAAGTTTTACCCGGCCGAGGTGCACCAATAGCAACACACGCTCGATCAACCTCGGAAAAACCAACTCAAAACCCAACGAGGCTTTCACGACTGAACAATCACAGGATTCAGAAATATTTCAGGGGGCCACCCCTTGGAGTCTACCCGCAACGAAGTAAGCAAGCTCCGAGACGGACTCAAGGTTTGCGACAATGGTCAGATGGCGGGAACCCGAAACTGGTGTCGATGCAGCGTAATCACTCCGCTTACCTAAATGCAGGTGTGCTCCTCGCACAATCGTGAATACATAAGTAGCATGGCATAAGTACAGGATAGTAAATAAAACCTCAAACTAGTTTGTGGCCCCAAGAAATAAGACTGAATCAAGCTCTGGCTCAGGGGGGTCCCATATACCTCCCGGATGTGGATAGCGCGATAAATCAAGTAACAGGTATCAAGTACTCGGGGTCCTACGGGACACAAGTGGGCGTTCGGAAACCAAATATTTTCTATCACCCACCGATGCCTCTGCTTATTTCAATTTTAGTTGTTAAACAGGAATTAAAGTGATCAATAAGTAAAACTAAGATCATCTCCAACATCAACATGTGGCAATACATCAACAACTGTGGCACTGGACGACACGCAACAACACTTGAGCAAGCGACTACGACGCGCAAGTCCAACTATCTACCAAACAACAGGTAATAGGATGTGTCCAAGGCAATATAAGGCTGCAAGGGATCATCACGGGTACGAAAACTAGAGCATCGCAACGCAGATAGCAATAGATCAACAGAAGGAGTAAAATACTATAAAAGTAAGATAGGTAGAAAGGGGGAGATGCTCGCCTGAAAACATTGTCGAAGGTTCAACCGAAGATCGGGTCGAAGCTCACATCAACTCAACGGCCTTATCCGCGAAGAAGCAAAACTCTAGAATAAACACCGGGTGCAATATTTAATACAACGGCAGAAGATCGGCATGATGCATGTATGATGTATGACATGGCAAAGGTGCGATGCAATTAGGTCATATTAAGCGGAACCGGGGTCCCGACAATTAATTAGATGGTTCACGTTGTTTAGCTACCCCGCAATTTTAATGTTGCATTATCAAGACAAAAGAAAGCACCGATTCGCTACACAAGTTTAGATGAGGCCAATATGAGACTAGATTTGCCCGCATATGGGCCCCATATTTAATTATTAGGTGAATCGGCATAAGGCCCCCAAACCACATGAATGTAAGCATGCAAGACAATTATTATGCGACAACTTGTATTATGTGATAAAATAGGGTTTCGGGAAGGGGTTCACACATTAGAGGTTGTCGACGAACTTGGGGTTCCGGGGTTCGGGGTCGGTCTCAGGGTCCGGATCTGGGGTTCGGGGTTCGACGGATCGGCCTCGGCGGCTCGGAAGTAGCTCTTGGCGTCGGGTAAAGGAACTTGGCGTGGCGTCGGGGCGCATCGGTTTAACCCTGGTCGGTGCCGTTTTATTGTCGCGACGATCTTGTCGGGTTCTCGGGTCGGGTCGGACTGGCCGTCCCGTGTCGGTGATCTTGGCGTGTTGGCGTCACCGGATCCATGTCGGTGCACTCGGGTCTTGGCGTCCTCGGGGCATTGGCTTCGAATCGGGGAGGCTATCTTGGGGTACCGCGTCTTCGGGTGCCGGGATGGAGAACTTGGTGGTTCCGAGGAAGATCATGACGTGTCGACGGGTTCGGTTTCCGTGAAGGTCTTGTGGTTCCCACTTCGAGAAGATCTTGTCGGGCGTTGGTACGGGGTCTCCGCATCGAAGATCCTGGCGACCTTGGGGGTGCCAAACTGGTACACGCCGCGAAACATCATGGACTCGCGGTGGCGGCCGGGTTCCCTGGCGGTGTCGAGGCGGAGGCCCGCTGAACGGGCGGCGCGAGGCAGAAGGACGTCGTGGCCTAAGGGCTCGGCGGCGGCGAGGGGCAGTCGAGGACGACGACGGGAGGCTCGGCGGGACCACCGGCGGCGGCGGCGGCGGGCGGCGCTGGAGCTCGGGCAGCGAGGCACGGCATGGCGGCGGCTGCGGAGGCGGCAGGCAGTGGAGGAGCTGGCGGACCGGGAGGAGTCGGCTCGGCAGCGGGAGGGCGGGCGCTGCGACGGAGGAGCGGGCGGTGGCAGAGGCTTGCGCCCGCGGCAGAGGCTGGTGGCGGTGGCGAGGCAGGCGGAGGAGGCCTCGGGCGGTGAGGCCCGGCTCTGGAGGAGGAGGCGGGGTTGGAGGTGCGGCAGGACGGGAAGCTCAGGCGGGCGGCAGCCAGGCGCGGCTGATCGGCGGGGAGCGGAGGTGGAGGAGAGCGCGGCGGCGGGAGGCTGGTGGCGGTAGCGAGGTGAGCGGCCGGCGGTGGAGCGAGCAGCACGGAGGCGGAGCGGTGGGAGAGGTGGCTGGCTGGGCGGCGGCTTGAGCGGCAGGCAGAGAGGAGGGGAGCGAGCGGGGCGGCGGGAGGCTTGGCGGCGGTGTGCCGAGGGTGGGTGTCGCGTTGAGAGGAGGAAGGAGAGAGGAAAGGAGGAGGTGGGGCCTGAGGCGGTCCAGGCGGGTGGGCCAGCTAGGGAGGCCGGGGGTGCGGTGGGTGGCTCGGTGGGGCCGGGCGTCAGTGTGTGGGGGTATGCTGCGTGTGTGTAGGGTGTGTTGTGTGGTGGGGTGAGTGGGCAGGGAGGTGTGGGCCGGCTGGGTCCAGGTGGAGGGAGTGGAAAGTGGGGTAGGGTGAGGTGGCTGTGTGGGATAGGGTGAGTGAGAGAGGAGAGGTGAGGTGGCAACTCGGGATTGGTGGGGTGATGTGGAGGCTGGGTTGGGGTAGATTAGTTGGTAGGTTTAGGAATAAGGGGGTGGGACTGGTTGGACCGATTTAAAATCCTGGGGGTGGTCGTTCGGGTCGATCTGGCCCGTTCGACTGCCCCCACTAAAAATAATATAATTTTTATTTGTTTTGTTAACACCGTTTGCAAACCGATAGCACTCAAACAAAAATAATCCGGAGACCGGGCTTTGCATTTGAATTAAGATGGGGCGTTTGGAAAACAAAACGAGCTTGCGAAAAATAGTTTTTGACAAACAACATATGATGATGACGATGCAATGCACAAATTCAACACGATTTTCTAGTAGTGGTTTTTGCGGTGTGGCATCCCGCAAAACCACTACCAGAAAATCGCGTTGTTTTTGTACATTGCATCATCATGACAGCATGCTCATGTCATCATGCCACATTGCATTTGAGCATCGTCATCGTCTTGCATCTGTTCGCATGAAACTATTTTCGGGAAAACCCAGGTTGTTTTCTGAAACGCCCCGTCTTTTATTCAAACGCCAAACCCGGGTCGCCGGAATATTTTGTTTTGACTAAATATGTTTTGCAAACGGTGTTATCAAAACAAATAAAATTTATATTATGTTTAGTGGGGCAGTCGAACGGGCCGGATAGACCCGAACGACCGCCCCAGGTTTTTAAAACGGTCCAACCAACCGGTACACCTAAATCCTAAAGCTACCTAGTCTAACCTACCCACACCCCCGGCCACCTCACCCTCTCCTATCATGAGCCGCCACCTCACCCTCTCCCTATCCCTCAACCAACCAGACCATGCCACCTCACCCCAACCCTCCCTCTCTCTCTCACCCCACTTCCCCTCCACACCCACACACCCACACACCCGCAGCCGCACAGCACACAGCCACCACACTGCCCCTGGGTCCCACCACGGCCAACGTCAGCCACCCCACGATCCCGCACCCCACGCCCCCCAGCCCGCTCTGCTCCGCCACCCACCAGGCCCCACCCTCTTCCCCGCGTGCCCCCAGCTCTCCTCTCTTCCTCCCCCGCAGCACCTGATCGCTCCCTCCGGCCCTCTCTCTCTGCTCGCCCCGCCGCTCCACCCCCGCTCTCCGGCAGCCATCCTTGCTGCCGCTCGAAAACTCCGCCTGCTCGCCCTCCTCCCTCAATGCCGCCGCCGCCCGCCCACCTCTCCTCCTGGCGCCGCTCCCTCTCCAGCCGGCCGCCTCGCGCCTCGCCATCGCCTACCCGATCGCGACCTCTCCATGAGCCGCCCAGGCGCGCCAGTCGCCTCCTCTCGTCCGCGTGGCGCCACGGACCTGTCCGTCGCCGAGCCCGATGCTCCCGTTGCAGCGCCCGCCGGGCCTCGACACCTCCGCGCCCGCTCGCCCCGCTCCCTCCGCGGCCGCGCGACCCCGCCGTCTCCTCCGCCCCGTCTCCTCGCGCGGCTCTCCCTCCCTCCGGCCCGGCTCGACCGCGTCGCCCTGGAACCGCCTCGTCTCCGCCCGCACCCTGCTCCCCACGCCCTCTGCTTTGGTTGTCGCTGAGGCCTCCTGTTCCTCTAGTCCGGTTCCAATCCGTGTGCTGTTTGTTTTTCCCTAAGTGCAGTAGTACACCGGGCTGCTCCATGGCGAGTGCCGTTTTGGTGATGCTAGTGAAGTGGTGTGGTTTATCTCGGCATATACCAATGCGGCTACGAAGTCGACGAGATGGTGTTCATGTGCTGCCGCAAACCAAGACCTTCCGGCGGATGAGGACGAGATTCGACAAGATCTCCTACACGGACTCCAAGTTCGTCTCAATCCGAAGATCGATCCCGGCGCACCCGAATCCCGTCGAACACCAAGACCCGCTCCCGGAGTCCGATTGTCGAACCCGTGGAATCCCGAAACCCCCAAGATCTACGCCGCGAAACGCCAAGGCCTCCGACATGGAACACCAAGATCTACGGACGCCGAGATCCCCGGACCCGAAGACCACATGCGCGACAAGTTCTCCTTCCCGGAGGTGAAGCTCGAGAACCCAGACGGTAAGGACACCGACGCAAACGCCAAGTACTTTTCCTCGGACGCCAAAACCCAAACCGGAAGAACGCCAAGAACGCCACAAGGATGACAAGTTCTACTTCTGAACGACAAGACCGACCCGACACGAGGATGCAACAAGATCCATCCCAGTAATCCGAGAATGTTCCCATCGATACCGATCCGCAGAACCCTGGACCCCGAGACCGGACCCTGGACCCTGTCGAACCCCGAACCCCGGAACCCCAAGACCGTCGAGACCCCTCAATGTGTGAACCTTCTCCCGAGCCTTATTTTATAAATGCTAAATATAAAACCTGTTGCATATTAAGTTGTCATTGTTATACTTGCATGCATATTGTGTGGTTTGGGGGCCTTATGCCGATTCACCATATAATTAAATATGGGGCCCATATGCGGGCAAATCTAGCCTTATATTGGCCTCATTTAAATTTGTGTAGCGAACCGGTGATATATTCTGCCTTGATAAACAACATTTAAATTGCGGGGTACCTAAACAACTTGAACCACCTAACTAATTGTTGGGACCCTGGTTCCACTTAATATGACCTAATTGCATCGCACCTTTGCCATGTCATACATCATACATGCATCATGCCGATCTTCTGCCGTTGTATTAAATATTGCACCCGGTGTTTATTCTAGAGTTTTGCTTCTTCGCGGATAAGGCCGTTGAGTTGATGTGAGCTTCGACCCGATCTTCGGTTGAACCTTCGACAATGTTTTCAGGCGAGCATCTCCCCCTTTCTACCTATCTTACTTTTATAGTATTTTACTCCTTCCTGTTGATCTATTGCTATCTGTGTTGCGATGCTCTAGTATTCGTACCCGTGATATCCCTTGCAGCCCTATATTGCTTTGGACACATCCTATTACCTGTTGTTTGTTAGATAGATGGACTCGCGCGTCGTAGCCGCTTGCTCAAGTGCTGTTGCGTGTTGTCAAGTGCCACAGTTGTTGATGTATTGCCGCATGTTGATGATGGAGATGATCATAGTTTTACTTATCGTTCACTTTAATTTCTGTTTAACAACTAAAATTGAAATAAGCAGAGGCATCAGTGGGTGATAGAAAATATTTGGTTTCCGAACGCCCACTTGTGTCCCGTAAGACCCCGAGTACTTGATACCTTTTTCCTTGATTTATCGCGCTATCCAAATCCGGGAGGTATATGGGACCCCCCTGAGCCAGAGCTTGATTCAGTCTTATTTCTTGGGGCCACAAACTAGTTTGAGGTTTTATTTATTATCCTGTACTTATGCCATGCTACTTATGTATTTACGATTGTGCGAGGCACCTTTGTCTATTTAGGTAAGCGGAGTGATTACGCGGTATCGACACCCCGAGTTTTCGGGTTCCCAGTCGCTTACAGCCATTGTCACAAACCTTGAGTCCGTCTCGGAGCTTGCTTACTTCGTTGCGGGTAGACTCCAAGGGGTGGCCCCCTGAAATATTCCTGAATCCTGTGATTGTTCAGTCGTGAAAGCCTCGTTGGGTTTTGAGTTGGTTTTTTCGAGGTTGATCGAGCGTGTGTTGCTATTGGTGCACCCCGGCCGGGTAAAACTTTCTGAAAGCCGTGTCCGCGGATATGGACGACTTGGAGCACAGTATCTCGATCATAGACAAGCATAACTAAAGTTTATTGCTATAAATTTGACTTTATAATGACTAGTAATCAGCTTCACTACAACGGAATGACTAAATAATACTGCCTATAATTGCTTGTTTGGAGTGTCGCTTGCAACCATTGTACCTGACTAGTAAGTACTGCAACTACAACGGAATGGCTAAATGAAAGTAACAACAACTTCCGGGTTTTGGGTTATCTCATGCTAATTGTATCTGATTAGTAAGTGCTACAACTATAACGGAATGGTTAACTAAAAGTGCCCACTGCTTACTTTATCGGGACGATTATCTAAACCTGACTAGTAAAGTGCCGTAACTATAACTGAATAAGTAAAACTGCCAACGGTGTGAGTTCCTCGGTTGACTTCCTCGTTTGGTCTCGAGGGGGAAACACCAGGGTGGGTTTGTTTGGTGTTCGCTTCAGGTTGGATCCGGATAGGTCATTCTCATCCCCCTCTGATAACCGCCAACGGTGTGAGTCTCTATAGGTTGTTCAGTGCATGCTGCCGCTGCCGCTCAGTCCACCATACCTATGTAGGCGAGGACCGCCGAATTCTAGCCTCGCCGTGTACTGGCCTCGATCTTGGCTCCTCTTTTCCTTTTCCTTTGTCGGCACCCTTTTGTTCAAGCAGGTTTTGAGATCGGCGCCGTTAGCGAGGTTACCCTTCCGGCAGCTGGCGGGTTATGGACGCCATTGGTTATTCTTCAGGGCTCTTAGCCCCATTTGCATCATGTCCGTAGCTGGACGCTATATCGTTTTCAAGGTGATTTGGATCTTTGTATATTCTATCTGTATCCTTGACTCATGGAGTCGCTATTATATCTGTTCTGTGGGTCCCATCGAGGACTGTTGTGTAATGTTATTACTTCGTTTTCCACCCGCACGAAAGTGCCTGGTGGGCACCTTTGAATCGTTTCTATGCGGGTTTGGCGGATTTTGCTAAAACTTGCATAGGTCCGATTCTGAGGGTGTTCTGAGTGGTATCGAGCTCGGTTGCGATACCCCACAAGTCCAGCCTGGAGGATAACCTAGCTAACGGCCGAAGTAGAGTGTCATAACTATTTTGCAAAATCGGTTGGATAGTTCTGATTAGGTCTGATTTTACTCCTTACCCCTCTGCTATTCCTCTCTTACCTCTACGTGTTTTGAATCCGCTCTCTTCTCTCTCTTCGAGTCCAGGATTTCTCGTGGTTGGGTTTCCGTCGTACCTTCAGGGTTTCGCCTTCTCCCTTTGTAACGGAGGTGCTACGATCATCAATCTGCAACTGTTCTGTTGTGCCCTTCATCCGATCTTTTGTTCTTGAGATCTTTATCCATATGTGTTCCTTGCTGGATATCAGTGTCGTTGAAAAACATATGAGAAGGACGAGCATTGGTGAAGCTGGAGTATACCTTGAGCATGTGTTGTTCATGCCAATGGAACCATCGCGGAACCTAATCATTGTGTCTTTCATACGATTTCTGCTGGCATCATCCCTATGTTCCGGATACCGCCTATGAAGATCTTCAGTCTAAATCTCGAGAGTTGAGTTGCCTGATTCTCCTACCCATGTATAGAGTTGGTAGTTGGGTCCGGGATGGACTGATCACCCTACCCGACTCTTACTGTTTGCTCTGTACATCGAACTGGTGGATCAATGTAACTTTTCCCTCTTCTAATGGAAGTTAGAGGTGGCCTTATCGTTTGATACCTCTATCTTTGTCCTTTGTTTCCCCGGAGTGTTCTCTCGACGATCAGGAACAACGACCCTTGGTCGGTGGTGTCGCCGATTCCCAGATGAAGAAGGAAACCTCGTTAGTGGTGTCGCGAGGATCTACATGAAGCGAGGAGACGCAGATCGCCGCTCTTCTTCCGGTACCATGAGGCGGATCTCGAGGGCGAGATCCATTGTTAGTGGTGTCGAATTGTGGCATCCCGCAAAACCACTACCAGAAAATCGCGTTGTTTTTGTACATTGCATCATCATGACAGCATGCTCATGTCATCATGCCACATTGCATTTGAGCATCGTCATCGTCTTGCATCTGTTCGCATGAAACTATTTTCGGGAAAACCCAGGTTGTTTTTTCTGGCGCCCGTCTTTTATTCAAACGCCAAACCGGTCGCGGAATATTTTGTTTGACTAAATATGTTTTGCAAGCGGTGTTATCAAAACAAATAAAATTTATATTATTTTTAGTGGGCGATCGAGCGGGCGGATAGACCCGAGCCGCCCAGTTTTTAAAACGGTCCAACCAACCGGTACACCTAAATCCTAAAGCTACCTAGTCTAACCTACCCACACCCCCGGCCACCTCACCCCCTCCTATCATGAGCCGCCCCCTCACCCCCTCCCTACCCCTCCACCAACCCGCCCCTGCCACCTCACCCCAACCCTCCCTCTCTCTCTCACCCACTTCCCTCCACACCCACACCCGCAGCCTGACACAGCCACCACTTCCCACAGGTCCCACCACTGGGCCACTGTCAGCCACCCCGATCCCGCACCCCACGCAGCCCCCCCAGCCCGCTCTGCCCTTTGTCCCCTGGCAGCCCCGCCTCTTCCCCGTGCCCCAGCGCTCCTCTCTTCCTCCCCGCAGCACTGATCGCTCCCTCCGCCTCTCTCTCTGCTCGCCCGCTCCACCCCGCTCTCCGGGCCGCCGCCTGCCGCCCGCTGCTGAACTCCGCGCCTCTCGCCTCCTCTCGCCTCGCGCCGCCCCGCCCCACCTCTCCTCCTGCGCGCCGCTCCTCTCCGGCGCCCGGCCGCCTCCAGCGCCATCGCCTACCGACCGCGACCTCTCCAGCTCGCCCCAGGCGCGCCGCCCGCCTCCTCTCGGTCAGCGTGGCGCCACGGACCCCTGTCCGCCCGCCGAGCCCGATGCTCGGCCGTGGTCGCGCCGCCTCGCCTCGACACCTCCGCGCATGGCCGCCCGCTCCCTCCGCGGCCGCGCGACCCCGCCGTCTCCTCCGCCCCGTCTCCTCGCGCGGCTCTCCCTCCCTCCGGCCCGGCTCGACCGCGTCGCCCTGGAACCGCCTCGTCTCCGCCCGCACCCTGCTCCCCACGCCCTCTGCTTTGGTTGTCGCTGAGGCCTCCTGTTCCTCTAGTCCGGTTCCAATCCGTGTGCTGTTTGTTTTTCCCTAAGTGCAGTAGTACACCGGGCTGCTCCATGGCGAGTGCCGTTTTGGTGATGCTAGTGAAGTGGTGTGGTTTATCTCGGCATATACCAATGCGGCTACGAAGTCGACGAGATGGTGTTCATGTGCTGCCGCAAACCAAGACCTTCCGGCGGATGAGGACGAGATTCGACAAGATCTCCTACACGGACTCCAAGTTCGTCTCAATCCGAAGATCGATCCCGGCGCGCCCGAATCCCGTCGAACACCAAGACCCGTTCCCGGAGTCCGATTGTCGAACCCGTGGAATCCCGAAACCCCCAAGATCTACGCCGCGAAACGCCAAGGCCTCCGACATGGAACACCAAGATCTACGGACGCCGAGATCCCCGGACCCGAAGACCACATGCGCGACAAGTTCTCCTTCCCGGAGGTGAAGCTCGAGAACCCAGACGGTAAGGACACCGACGCGCACGCCAAGTACTTTTCCTCGGACGCCAAAACCCAAACTGGAAGAACGCCAAGAACGCCACAAGGATGACAAGTTCTACTTCCGAACGACAAGACCGACCCGACACGAGGATGCAACAAGATCCACCCCAGTAATCCGAGAATGTTCCCATCGATACCGATCCGAGAACCACGACCGAGACCGGACCCTGGACCCTGTCGAACCCCGAACCCCGGAACCCCAAGACCGTCGAGACCCCTCAATGTGTGAACCTTCTCCCGAGCCTTATTTTATAAATGCTAAATATAAAACCTGTTGCATATTAAGTTGTCATTGTCATACTTGCATGCATATTGTGTGGTTTGGGGGCCTTATGCCGATTCACCATATAATTAAATATGGGGCCCATATGCGGGCAAATCTAGCCTTATATTGGCCTCATTTAAATTTGTGTAGCGAACCGGTGATATATTCTGCCTTGATAAACAACATTTAAATTGCGGGGTACCTAAACAACTTGAACCACCTAACTAATTGTTGGGACCCTGGTTCCACTTAATATGACCTAATTGCATCGCACCTTTGCCATGTCATACATCATACATGCATCATGCCGATCTTCTGCCGTTGTATTAAATATTGCACCCGGTGTTTATTCTAGAGTTTTGCTTCTTCGTGGATAAGGCCGTTGAGTTGATGTGAGCTTGACCCGATCTTGATTTGAACCTTCGACAATGTTTTCAGAGCATCTCCCCTTTCTACCTATCTTACTTTTATAGTATTTTACTCCTCCTGTTGATCTATTGCTATACGTGTTGCGATGCTCTAGTATTCGTGCCGTGATATCCCTTGCAGCCCTATATTGCTTTGGACACATCCTATTACATGTTGTTTAGATAGATGGACTCGTAGCGTCGTAGCCGCTTGCTCAAGTCTTGTTGTGTTGTCAAGTGCCACAGTTGTTGATGTATTGCCGCATGTTGATGATGGAGATGATCATAGTTTTACTTATCGTTCACTTTAATTTTTGTTTAACAACTAAAATTGAAATAAGCAGAGGCATCGGTGGTGATAGAAAATATTTGGTTTCCGAACGCCCACTTGTGTCCCGTAAGACCCCGAGTACTTGATACCTGTTCCTTGATTTATCGCGCTATCCACATCCGGGAGGTATATGGGACCCCCCTGAGCCAGAGCTTGATTCAGTCTTATTTCTTGGGGCCACAAACTAGTTTGAGGTTTTATTTATTATCCTGTACTTATGCCATGCTACTTATGTATTTACGATTGTGCGAGGAGCACACTGTACTGTTTAGGTAAGCGGAGTGATTACGCGGTATCGACACCCCGATTTTTCGGGTTCCCAGTCGCTTCTGACCATTGTCGCATAAACCTTGAGTCCGTCTCGGAGCTTGCTTGCCGTTGGGTAGACTCAAGGGTGGCCCCTGAAATATTCCTGAATCCTGTGATTGTTCGGTCGTGAAAGCCTCGTTGGGTTTTGAGTTGGTTTTCCGAGGTTGATCGGCGTGTGTTGCTATTGGTGCACCCCGGCCGGGTAAAACTTTCTGAAAGCCGTGTCCGCGGATATGGACGACTTGGAGCACAGTATCTCGATCATAGACAAGCATAACTAAAGTTTATTGCTATAAATTTGACTTTATAATGACTAGTAATCAGCTTAACTACAACGGAATGACTAAATAATACTGCCCACAATTGCTTGTTTGGAGTGTCGCTTGCGACCATTGTACCTGACTAGTAAGTACTGCAACTACAACGGAATGGCTAAATGAAAGTACCAACAACTGCCAGGTTTTGGGTTATCTCATGCTAATTGTATATGATTAGTAAGTGCTACAACTATAACGGAATGGTTAACTAAAAGTGCCCACTGCTTACTTTATTGGGACGATTATCTAAACCTGACTAGTAAAGTGCCGTAACTATAACTGAATAAGTAAAACTGCCAACGGTGTGAGTTCCTCGGTTGAATTCCTCGTTTGGTCTCGAGGGGGAAACACCAGGGTGGGTTTGTTTGGTGTTCGCTTCAGGTTGGATCCGGATAGGTCATTCTCATCCCCCTCTGATAACCGCCAGTTGTATCGAGTCTCTATAGGTTGTTCAGTGCATCTTGCTCGATCCACCATACCTATGTGGCGAGGACCGCGAATTCTAGCCTCGCCGTGTCTTGGCCTCGATGCCGCTCCTCTTTTTCCTTTGCCCTTTGTCGGCACCCCTTTTGTTCAAGCAGGTTTTGAGATCGACGCCGTTAGCAGGGTTACCCTTCCGGCTTGGCCTGGGCAGGGTTATGGACGCCATTGGTTATTCTTCAGGGCTCTTATCCCCATTTGCATCTTGTCCGTAGCTGGACGCTATATCGTTTTCAAGGTGATTTGGATCTTTGTATATTCTATCTGTATCCTTGACTCATGGAGTCGCTGTTATATCTGTTCTGTGGGTCCCATCGAGGAATGTTGTGTAATGTTATTACTTCGTTTTCCACCCGCACGAAAGTGCCTGGTGGGCACCTTTGAATCGTTTCTATGCGGGTTTGGCGGATTTTGCTAAAACTTGCATAGGTCCGATTCTGAGGGTGTTACAGAGGGTGATAGGTAATATTTGGTTTCCGACCGCCCACTTGTGTCCCGTAGGACCCGAGTTCTTGACACCTGTTCCGAGATCGAGCGCGCTAACCACAGGTGGGGAGATATGGGCCCCCCGTTGATTATTACCTGTTTTCAAAGTATTGTACTGGGGGCCACAACTAGTTTGAGGTGTTTTTACTATCCTGTACTTATGCCATGCTTACTGCTTTATTTAAATTGTGCGACAGATAGCACGTGTACTGTTTAGGATTGGGACACGTTTTCGCGGTGTCGACAGTCCCCGTTTGGGGATTTGCTGTCGCTCACTGCCGTCCACCCAACCCCAAGTCTGTCTCGGAGCTAGAAAACACCCTCAGAATCGGACCTATGCAAGTTTGAGCAAAATTCGCCAAACCCGCATAGAAACGATTCAAAGGTGCCCACCAGGCACTTTCGTGCGGGTGGAAAACGAAGTAATAACATTACACAACAGTCCTCGATGGGACCCACGAGCAGATATATATATACGGCGACTCAAAGTCAAGATTACGAATATAATATACAAAGATCCAAATCACCTTGAAAGCGATAGGCGTCCGACTACGGACAAGATGCAAATGGGGCTAAGAGCCGAAGAATAACCAATGGCGTCCATAACCTGCCTGCCAAGCGGAAGGGTAACCTCGGCGCTCGTCGATCTCAAACCTGCTTAAACAAAAGGGGTGCCGAAAGGGCAAAGGAAAAAGAGGCGTCGATCTTGAGGCCATTACAGCGAGGCTAGATTCGCGGTCCTACATAGGTATGGTGGATGGCAGCGGCGACAGCATGCAATAAACAACCTATAGAGACTCGATACAAGGCGTCGAGGAGGTAAGAATGACCTATCCGGACCAACCTGATTCTAACATCAAACAAACCCATCTGGCGTTTCCCCTCGACCAAACGAGGAAGTCAACGAACTTACATTGGCGGTTTTACTTATTTGGTTATCATTGCAGCAATTACTAGTCGTTTAGATAATCGCGATAAAGTAAGCGGTGGGCCCTTTTAGTTAATCATTCCGTTGTATGCAGCAATTACTAATCGAATCTGAGATAGCATGATGTAAACCCAAAACCCAGGTTGTTGGTACTTTTAATCAGCCAATTCCGTTGTAGTTGCCATACTTACTAGTCGGTACAATGGTACATGGCGACAATTCAAACAAGCAATTGTGGGCAGCATCATTAGCCATTCCATTATAGTGAAGCTGATTACTAGTCATTATAAAGTCAAATTTATAGCAATAAACTTTAGTTATGCTTGTCTATGATCGATCTTTGCTCCAAGTCGTCCATATCCATGGACACGGCTTTCGAAAGTTTTACCCGCGAGGTGCACCAATAGCAACACACGCCGATCACTCTTACAAAGCAAATCAAAACCCAACGAGGCTTTCACGATTGAACAATCACGATTCAGAAATTTCAGGGGCACCCTTGAGTCTACCATGAAGTAAGCAAGCTCAGACGGACTCAGGTTTGCGACAATGGTCATGAAGCGACCGGAACCTCGGGGTGTCGATAGCGTAATCACTCCGCTTACCTAAGCAGATGCTCCTCGACAATCGTAAATACATAAGTAGCATGGCATAAGTACAGATAGTAAATAAAACCTCAAACTAGTTTGTGGCCCCAAGAAATAAGATCAATCAAGCTCAGCTCGGGGGTCCCATATACCTCCCGGATGTGGATAGCGCGATAAATCAAGGAACAGGTATCAAGTACTCGGGGTCCTACGGGACACAAGTGGGCGTTCGGAAACCAAGTATTTTCTATCACCCACCGATGCCTCTGCTTACTTCAATTTTAGTTGTTAAACAGGAATTAAAGTGAACAATAAGTAAAACTAGGATCATCTCCAACATCAACATGCGGCAATACATCAACAACTGTGGCACTGGACGACATGCAACAGCACTAGAGCAAGCGACTACGACGCGCAAGTCCAACTATCTACCAAACAACAGGTAATAGGATGTGTCCAAGGCAATATAGGGCTGCACGGTGTTTCACAGGTACGGAACTAAAGCATCGCAACACAGATAGCAATAGATCAACAGGAGGGAATAAAGACTATAAAAGTAAGATAGGTAGAAAGGGGGAGATGCTCGCCTGAAAACATTGTCGAAGGTTCAACCGAAGATCGGGGTGAAGCTCACATCAACTCAACAGCCTTATCCGCGAAGAAGCAAAACACTAGAAGAAACACCGGATGCACTATTTAATACAACGGCAGAAGATCGGCATGATGCATGTATGATGTATGGCATGGAGAAGGTGCAATGCAATTAGGTCATGTTAAGCGGAACCGGGGGTCCCGACAATTAATTAAATGGTTCAAGTTGTTTAGAACCCCGCAATTTAAATGTTGCATTGGCAAGACAAAAGGTGGCATCGGTTCGCTACACAAGTTTAAATGAGGCCAATATAAGGCTAGATTTGCCCGCATATGGGCCCCATATTTAATTATGCAGTGAATCGTCATAAGGCCCCCAAACCACTGCTATGCATGCAAGATGAATGACAATTTAATATGCGACAAGGTTGTATTCCATTTATAAAAATAGGGTTTGCGGGAAGGGGGTTCACACATTAGGGGTCTCGACGATCTTGGGGTTCCGGGGTTCGGGGTCGGTCTCAGGTCGAGTGGTTCGGAAAGCGTTCTCGGATAACAGAGGTGGGTCTTGGCGTTCGCGAAGAAGGGCTTGGTTACGACTTCACTTGTGTGCGGACTCGTTGCGGTAGATCTTGGCCATGTCGAAGTTCTTGCGGAGGTTTGTCGAGGTTCACGGTCGATGCGATCTTCATATGGTAGATCTTGTCGGGTTCCACGGGGTCGATCTTGTTGTTGCGAGGGTCTTGTCGGGCCCGCGCCATCGAGTCGGTATTGGCGTCCGGGGGTGAAGAACTTGTCGCGCCTGCGGTCTCCGGGCCGAAGAACTTGGTATGTCTGGGTTCGGTCTTTGGGTCCCTGTTGATGATCTTGAATAGGCGCATGTGTCTTCGTCGAGGCTTGGTGCACAACTCTTCAGTAGACCTTGGCGAGGTCCTCGGAAGACTTGGAACGGCTTCGGCGTTCATGTGGATGATCGACGGGTCCAGGGGTCTTGGCGTCTAGGTTCCGTGAAGATCGGGTATAACTCGTCGATGGTCCTTCTTGTGCTGCCCATTGTCGGTCTTGTTGTCGAGATCTGGGCCTCGGAAGATCTTGGCGAGGGGTTCGGTTCCGGGCATCGAAGGCAGAACTTGGCGGTGACTGGCGGGATGCAGCAGAGGTGTGGCTCGGCCTGGCGAGAGGGTAAATAGAAGCCGAGGCAGTAAAGGGCCGACGGCAAGGCTCATGAACGAGGAGGCGAAGGCGCTGGGGAGGGGCCGCGGCGGCGGTTGGAGAGGACCGGGCGGCGGCAGGTCTGGCGGCGTGGGGCCCTGCGGTGGGCGCCACGATGGCGGAGGAGGGCGGCGGGCAGAGGGTCGGGGACTCCGTCGGCGGGCGAGCAGGCGGGCGGCAGTGGAGGAAAGCGAGGTCGACGGTGGGCTTGAGGCGGGGAGGCGGGCCTTGGCGGCTTCAGCCAGGCGGGCCGGCAGTGGCGAGGCCGGCAGTGGGAGCGGGGGAAGCTGGGGCCGTGGCGGCGCTTGGAGGGCAGCGGGCGAGGCGAGTCGGCAGGCGGGTGCAGGCGAAGGCTGGGAAGGCGGTGCGGAGAGAGAGGCCGCGTGCGGGGCGAGGAGGAAGAAGGGAGAGAGGGAGGCAGGCGCGGGGACAGGGGTGCCAGGGCGTGGGCCAGGCGTGGGGCCAAGCGGGCAGGGAGAGGGGGGCGCCGCGTGTGGGTCGGCTAGGCGGAAGCAGCGTGGGGCTGCTGCATGTGTGTTGTGCTGTGTTGAGTGGTGGGGTGGTTGTGTGGGGACAGGTGGGGTGGGTTTAGCCTAGGTGGAGAGAGGGAGGGGTTAGGTGGAAGGATAGGATTGGTTGAGGAGAAGGAGAGGGTGAGGTGGCGAGAGGCCATTGGTTGGGGTGAGGTGGAGGGAAGGGGTGGGTAGAGTTTTTGGTAGCTGTAGGATTTAGAGGGGCTGGTTTGGGGTGGACCGATTTGAAAAATGGGGGTGGTCGTTCGGGTCGAAACGGCCCGTTCGACTGCCCCCGCTAAAAATAATATAATTTTTATTTGTTTTGTTAACACCGTTTGCAAACCGATAGCACTCAAACAAAAATAATCCGGAGACCGGGCTTTGCATTTGAATTAAGATGGGGCGTTTGGAAAATAAATCGGGTTTGCGAAAATAGTTTTATGCAAACAATGCATGATGATGACGATGCAATGCACAAATTCAACGCGATTTTCTAGTAGTGGTTTTGCGGGATGCCACAGGGTCCCGGCGGTCAATCAGTTCCGAACGACGTCGCTACAGGACACGCACCCATGTGGAAGAAGAAATCTATATTTTGGGAGCTGCCATATTGGAAAGTCCTGCGTGTCCGCTCTTCAATCGACGTGATGCACGTGACGAAGAATCTCTGCGTGAACCTACTAGGATTCCTAGGCGTGTATGGGAAGACAAAAGATACACCTGAAGCACGGGAGGACCAACAAATTATGAAAGACCCAGAGAACATGCATACACATAACAAGACGGATAAAGGGCATCACTTAAGTCGTGCCAGCTATGCTCTTACCAAAGCAGAGAAGGAAATCTTTTTTGAAGTCCTTTACAGTATCAAGGTGCCGTCGGGCTTCTCATCTAATATAAAGGGGATAATAAATATGGCAGAGAAAAAGTTCCAAAACCTGAAGTCTCATGACTGTCACGTGATTATGACACAGTTGCTTCCGATTGCATTGAGGGGCTTCTACCGGAAAATGTTCGAGTACCCATTGTGAAGCTGTGTGCATTCCTCAATGCAATATCTCGAAGGTAATCAATCCGGATATTCTGCCAAGGTTCTGAGAAGGATGTGGTACAATGTCTTGTTAGTTTTGAATTGGTGTTCCCACCATCCTTCTTCAATATTATGACGCATCTCCTGGTTCATCTAGTGGAAGAGATTGCCATTCTCGGTCCGGTATTTCTGCACAATATGTTTCCCTTTGAGAGGTTCATGGGAGTCTTAAAGAAATATGTTCATAACCGTGCTAGACCAGAAGGAAGCATCTCCAAGGGATATGGAACAGAGGAGGTCATTGATTTTTGTGTTGACTTTATTCCTGACCTTAAGCCGATTGCTGTTTCTGACTCGCGGCATGAGGGAAGACTAAGTGGAAAAGGCACGCTGGGAAAGAAAGCAATGATATGTAGGGACGGGGATTCTTTCACTAAAGCACACTACACAGTTCTACATAATTCCACCTTGGCAGCTCCGTATATCGAGGAACACAAGAATATTGTACGCTCCAAAAACTGGGGGAAGCCTGAATCATGGATTACAGATGAACACATGAAGTCTTCAAGTGGTTGGATGCGAACACATCTCTTGAATGACACCACTGTTGGAGATCAGCTATACTTGTTGGCCGCGTCACCATCTTCTACTGTATTGAATTTCCAAGGGTACGAAATAAATGGGAATACATTATACACGATCACCCAAGATAAAAAGGTCACCAACCAAAATAGTGGTGTCCGCTTTGATGCAATAGACGAGAATGGACAAAAGGACACATATTATGGTTACATAGAGGAGATATGGGAACTAGACTATGGAGTCTCTTTTAAGGTCCCTTTGTTTCGCTGCAAATGGGTCAACCTGAATGGGGAAGGGGTAAAGATAGACCAGTTGTACGTAATGACAACAGTGGATCTCAACAATCTTGGTTATAGAGATGAACCATTCGTCCTAGCCAATGATGTGTCTCAGGTTTTCTATGTGAAGGACATGTCCTCGGACGAAAAAAGAAAAAATATGCAAACGAATACATCATATGATGAGCCAAAGCGTCACATAGTTCTTTCAGGGAAAAGAAACATCGTGGGAATCGAGGACAAGACAGACATGTCAGAAGATTATAATAAGTTTGATGAAATTCCGCCCTTCACAGTGAAAACTGACCCAAGCATTCCGTTATGTAAAGAAGATGCTCCATGGTTACGTCTGAAGCGGTCATAAGGAATGACATATGCCAAGAAGTTCATGCTCATATTATGTAACTCTAGTTCATGTCTTTCGCGGTTTGTGGCTTGACCGAAGGATATCTTTCGCGGTTTGTGGCCTTTAGTCCCGGTTTTGTAGTCTCAGTTTTTAATATTAATAAATGTCTTGAGTGTTAGTCCCGTTTTGTGGCTGGACCGGGAGTGCCTCTATGACCAGTTTCTTGGAGATGCCGGAGGACTGGGCTCCGTCGGTGTCGTGGTGGTATCACGGCATATGCCATGGGTAGGCTAAAGTTGGGGCCGATGGACGTGGAGGAATCCGGGGAGGGATGATGCAGTGAAGACCGCACTCGTATGTACAAAGAGAAATACAATGTATATTGGATTGAAGCTACCAAGTGGGATAACACCTCCTTCTATACATCTAATTTCTTATAATCTTGCCATGCTTGTGGCTACAATCATGCTCCTGGAGCTGTATCTCCTATCCTTCTATCTAGGTCTCTCTATGAGAGTGGAGGAAGAGGAAGAAGGGGAGCTCCTAGTGAGCAGAGAGGGGAGGAGCCCTCCGGGCGCCTCCCTTAGAATGATCCCCCTGGTGCTCCTTATAAAGGGGAGCCCAGGGGACAAATCTTGTTCCCCACGATTGGTATCTAAGCGGCATATTCCTAGCATCTTCTTAGATGCTCAGAATATGCCTTGGCATCTTTGGAGATGCCATGGCATATTCCTCAGCATATTCTTGATGCCAAAGGCATATTCCTTATGCCATGTGCCAGTCTGAGCCCTGGCGTCCTAAGACTGGCACATGACTTGTTGATCGTCTTGGCTCGATGGCGCGTTTATGTGGAGACCGTGGAGGCACCTGGAGATGAATAATGGGGCGTCTAGGTCATTATAATTCGGCCCAGATGCCCAAGAGTCAATGGTAATTCGGCCTGGCAGAGGGTTAATTCGGCATGGGCCTGATCCAGGTCAAACTTCCTCCCTGCCGAATCAACCCTTGGCCCAGCCGGGTCATGAACGGCCCAGCCGGGTTGCTGCCTAGCCGGCCCAAGTGGCAAATGGCCAAAGGGAGCTGCTGGGGTTCTGTTACCCGGGGTGGGCCTTTTCTTCTCTGTGTTGGCCCAGCCGGGCAAAGGATATGGTGGACCTGGTGCTGGCGTGTGGCCTCGTGGTGGGCCGAACTATTCACGTCGGCCCACCCGGGGGAACAGCTTGCTGGAGGAGAGAGGAGCGCCGGGGCGGGCCGAACTGACTTCCTGCCGGCCCAGTCGGGATTTGTTGAGGAGGCGTGGCGCGCAGTCGTCGAAGCTAGCGGAGGCAGCTGCTGGGGTCGAGACGTGGGCGGGAGAGGGCGTCGGGCGACGTCTGGCAGAAGCAAGGAGCTCCAGTTCTGATTCTTGGTGGGCCGAGGTAATTGAATTCGGCCCAAGCGAGATGATCCGGCCAGATTAGCCATGATTCGGCCTTCTAGAGCCTAGTTCGGCCCGTTCCTTACCGGGTCAGTCCAAGAGTTATGAGGGTGGGCCGACTTAGTGTTAATTCGGCCCCAGATCTGTTTTTGCCTTTGTATTTTCTGTTTGACTCATATTGAATATTATTTTCTCATATATGTTTCTTATTTGACTCACTCAATTCATCAACTCGGGGTACAGGGGTACATCCCCGACATTAGTCCCCGAGGCTATGTGGGACTCGTAGAGTCGTGCATAGGCTTTTTACTAAATATCCCAGAGTTGTTTCCTGACATACAACTGCTTGATCATTTATTTCTTGGTCCCATAATCCTTCTGTGTAAGTTTGTGACCTTTGCGTTCTTGGGCTCTTCCTGTAACCCTGTTGGGCAAGTTTTTTGTTTTCTGGCCTTCTTGGCTACTGGTCATAACCTCTTGGGGTAAGTTTCTAGACTTCTGGCCTTCCTGGGTACTAATCATAACCCCTTTGGGTAAGGTTCTAGACTTCTAGCCTTCATGGGCACTGGTCACATCCCCTTTGGGTAGTTTCTTGACTTCTTGCCTTCTCGGGCATAGATCATAACCCCTTTGGGTAAGTAATGAATACATGCCTTATCGGGCCCTGCTCTCTTAACCTTATTTGGTAAGTTATGAGCTCTTGCCTTCTTTGGCATTGTTCTATTAACCTCATTGGGTAAGTTACGAGTTCCTGCCTTCTTGGGCATTTCTCTTTTAACCTCATTGGGTAAGTTATGAGCTCTTGCCTTCTTGGGCTTTGCTCTTTTAACCTCTTTGGGTAAGTTATGAGTCTTGGCTCTTTTTGGCACTGCTCTTTTAACCTCATTGGGTAAGTTATGAGCTCTTGCCTTCTTGGGCTTTGCTCTTTTAACCCCATTGGGTAAGTTATGAGCTCTTGCCTTCTTGGGCTTTGCTCTTTTAACCCCATTGGGTAAGTTATGAGTCTTGGCTCTCTTTGGCACTGCTCTTTTAACCTCATTGGGTAAGTTATGAGCTCTTGCCTTCTTGGGCTTTGCTCTTTTAACCTCTTTGGGTAAGTTATGAGCTCTTGCCTTCTTGGGCTTTGCTCTTTTAACCCCATTGGGTAAGTTATGAGTCTTGGCTCTCTTTGGCACTGCTCTTTTAACCTCATTGGGTAAGTTATGAGCTCTTGCCTTCTTGGGCTTTGCTCTTTTAACCTCTTTGGGTAAGTTATGAGTCTTGGCTCTTTTTGGCACTGCTCTTTTAACCTCATTGGGTAAGTTATGAGCTCTTGCCTTCTTGGGCTTTGCTCTTTTAACCCCATTGGGTAAGTTATGAGCTCTTGCCTTCTTGGGCTTTGCTCTTTTAACCCCATTGGGTAAGTTATGAGTCTTGGCTCTCTTTGGCACTGCTCTTTTAACCTCATTGGGTAAGTTATGAGCTCTTGCCTTCTTGGGCTTTGCTCTTTTAACCCCATTGGGTAAGTTATGAGTCTCGGCTCTCTTTGGCACTGCTCTTTTAACCTCATTGGGTAAGTTTTTATCCGAGTCGTCTGATTTAAATCCGAGTTACTTTACTCCAAACCGACTTTATGTCTTAAGTCTGAGTCATCTGACTCAAATCCGAGTTAACTCAACCCAAATCCGAGTTAACTTAACTCAAATCCGAGTTACTTTACTCAAAATTGACTTTGTGTCTTAAGGATGAGTCATCTGGCTCCAATCCGAGTTATATGTTTCAAATCCGAGTTAACTCAACTCAAATCCGAGTTACTTTACTCAAAATTGACTTGCATCCCGAATCTGAGTCTTCTGACTCAAATCCGAGTTAACTCAACCAAAATCCGAGTTACTTTACTCAATTTTGGCTTGCATCCCGAATCTGAGTCTTCTGACTCAAATCCGAGTTAACTCAACCAAAATCCGAGTTACTTTACTCAATTTTGGCTTGCATCCCGAATCTGAGTCTTCTGACTCAAATCCGAGTTAACTCAACCAAAATCCGAGTTACTTTACTCAATTTTGGCTTGCATCCTGAATCTGAGTCTTCTGACTTAAATCCGAGTTAACTCAACCAAAATCCGAGTTACTTTTCTCAATTTTGGCTTGCATCCCGAATCTGAGTCTTCTGACTCAAATCCGAGTTAACTCAACCAAAATCCGAGTTACTTTACTCAATTTTGGCTTGCATCCTGAATCTGAGTCTTCTGACTCAAATCCGAGTTAACTCAACCAAAATCCGAGTTACTTACCTGTCATGATATAGCTTGATTTGGCGTGATGACGATAATCTGCCTTTGGTATGGATCCGAGATATGGATCCGAGATTAAGCTTTGGGATATGATAATAGGGTTAACCGCTGAGAGACCCGATTCAAGATGTAGATATGAGATATAGATTTGAGATACGATAAGGTGGCCAATAGCCATCCGAGATATGGGATAACCTGGCAAGATGGTGAGATATCAATCCGAGTCATATCATAACCTGGCAATCTGGTGAACTAAATAAAGCTTCGGCCTGAATCAGAGATACAATTAGTACGCCGAGTTTGAATACCAATCCGAATTATAAAGTACCCTGGCAAGCTGAATCAAATGTTAGTCCGAATCAGAGACAACTTATTGAGCGGAGTTAAAGGTTAATTCAAAGCATAAACTAACTGACTCAAAATCTATCCGAATCACAAATAAGATGATTCAACTTATGGCCGAGTTAACTGAAAAGCTGGCTGGAGTATGGATCTAAATCAACATAATGCTCTCTTAATCTAAAGGTGACTCTAAGGATAAGTTGTAGTCCCCGGGTTGAGTTATTCTCTCCCTGGGATGAAGGGTTGAGTCTAAATGGCGAGTTACAGGTACTTCTGACATACCTGGAGAAGTGTTTAGGTGAGTCTTGCTAGGTCATACTTGCCCTGCTGAGTTACCTGGTACTTACCGTAAGCTCGGAGTAGTGCTTGAGTTCTTGCTGAGTCTTTCCTGCTTTGATGAGTTAGACTTGGAGAGTCTCTGCGCTTACTCTTTGTTCTCTGTTGACTTGGTGAAGCTGATTGAGCCCTGTGAGGAAGAAATTGTTGAAGATGTTCCCGTCCGGATGGAAACCCAACCAACGCCACTAGAAGGCCCCACGGTGGGCGCCAAATGTCGTGGTGGTATCACGGCATATGCCATGGGTAGGCTAAAGTTGGGGCCGATGGACGTGGAGGAATCCGGGGAGGGATGATGCAGTGAAGACCGCACTCGTATGTACAAAGAGAAATACAATGTATATTGGATTGAAGCTACCAAGTGGGATAACACCTCCTTCTATACATCTAATTTCTTATAATCTTGCCATGCTTGTGGCTACAATCATGCTCCTGGAGCTGTATCTCCTATCCTTCTATCTAGGTCTCTCTATGAGAGTGGAGGAAGAGGAAGAAGGGAGCTCCTAGTGAGCGAGAGGGGAGCCCTCCGGGCGCCTCCCTTAGAATGATCCCCCTGGTGCTCCTTATAAAGGGGAGCCCAGGGGACAAATCTTGTTCCCCACGATTGGTATCTAAGCGGCATATTCCTAGCATCTTCTTAGATGCTCAGAATATGCCTTGGCATCTTTGGAGATGCCATGGCATATTCCTCAGCATATTCTTGATGCCAAAGGCATATTCCTTATGCCATGTGCCAGTCTGAGCCCTGGCGTCCTAAGACTGGCACATGACTTGTTGATCGTCTTGGCTCGATGGCGCGTTTATGTGGAGACCGTGGAGGCACCTGGAGATGAATAATGGGGCGTCTAGGTCATTATAATTCGGCCCAGATGCCCAAGAGTCAATGGTAATTCGGCCTGGCAGAGGGTTAATTCGGCATGGGCCTGATCCAGGTCAAACTTCCTCCCTGCCGAATCAACCCTTGGCCCAGCCGGGTCATGAACGGCCCAGGAGTTCTTTGCCTAGCGGCCCAAGTGGCAAATGGCCAAAGGGAGCTGCTGGGGTTCTGTTACCCGGGGTGGGCCTTTTCTTCTCTGTGTTGGCCCAGCCGGGCAAAGGATATGGTGGACCTGGTGCTGGCGTGTGGCCTCGTGGTGGGCCGAACTATTCACGTCGGCCCACCCGGGGGAACAGCTTGCTGGAGGAGAGAGGAGCGCCGGGGCGGGCAGGCCGACTTCTGCCCACCGGGATTTGTTGAGGAGGCGTGGCGCGCAGTCGTCGAAGCTAGCGGGGAGACGCTCTGGCGCGGGGTCGAGTTGACGTGGGCGGGAGAGGGAGCGTCGGGGGCGACGTCTGGCAGAAGAAAGGAGCTCCAGTTCTGATTCTTGGTGGGCCGAGGTAATTGAATTCGGCCCAAGCGAGATGATCCGGCCAGATTAGCCATGATTCGGCCTTCTAGAGCCTAGTTCGGCCCGTTCCTTACCGGTCTGGTCCAGTAGTTATGAGGGCTGGGCCGACTTAGTGTTAATTCGGCCCAGATCTGTTTTTGCCTTTGTATTTTTCTGTTTGACTCATATTGAATATTATTTTCTCATATATGTTTCTTATTTGACTCACTCAATTCATCAACTCTGGGGTACCCGGGGGTACATCCCCGACAGTCGGCATCTCCCTGAAACTGGTCGTAGTGGTGTCCCTGCTCTCGAAAACCATCTTGCAGCTTGTAACTTCACTAACTAGATCAATACGCCTCGGAGCTAACTAATTTCACATATTAGGGAGTGCCTCTATGACCAGTTTCTCGGAGATGCAGGAGGACTGGGCTCCGTCGGCATCTCCTGGCCCGCGATGGTGTCCTGCTCTCGAAAACCATCTTGCAGCTTGTAACTTTACTAACTAGATCAATACGCCTCGGAGCTAACTAATTTCACATATTAGGAGTGCCTCTATGAGATTTCTCGGAGATGCGGAGGGGAGGCTCGTCGGCATCTCCTGGCTAACGTAGTGGTTCCCTGCTCTCTAAAACCATCTTGGAGATGCCTCAAACTGGCTGGAGGACTGGACTCACAAGGATGCATATTTATAGTACAAGCAGCTCGGCATAATGTCGACACTCACGACATAATGTCGACACTCACCCCTATTATTAGTGCTGACTCATCTTTAGTCCCGGTTGGTGTCTCCAACCGGGACTAAAGGTTCATCTTTAGTCCCGGTTGGTGACACCATCCGGGAAAAGGTACAAGACGCACGACATAATGTCGACACTCACCCCTATTATTAGTGTTGCCTGGCCCACTCTGCCGCAATCCCTTCGGTCACGGTTGGTTTCTCCAACCGGGACTAAATATGAACCCTCTCTTTATATAGGCATTTCCCTCTATTTATTAGGTAACACTCAAGACATTTATTAATATTAAAAACCGGGACAAACCGGGACTAGCTAACACTCAGGACTAAAGCCGCCCCCTTTAGTCATAATTATGCCTAGTCCTATAGTACGCAGCTTCAGGGTCTTCATAGTCGTCGTCATCATCATCGTCATCGTCATCTGCCACTCCGGGGATCCTCAGCCCATCCATGGCATATACCAGGGGCCATTCCAGCCTCGGATTCACGGCGGGTGGGATAGGGGTCTCCTGGAAGACGATGCCGCTACCGCCGGGACAGTGTGGGGCCTGTGGAGGGTGGACTCGTGGGCACCGTAGGCGAGGATGGTCTCCCCCGGTGATGTAGCACATCACTCCGATGATAGTACGGTTCGCCCACCACAGACGACGGCCGGCTTCGTTGTGGTTCACCGGTGGCGGGCCATCACCCTCGTACCTGGCGAGCTCCCTTTCCCGCCTATTAGCGAAGAAGGCATTCCAGGTGTCGTAGTTGTCGGGATCCCACTAGGGATCCATTCGCTGCTCCGGCGTGAGATCGTGGTAGAAGTGGTTTGTGATGGCCGCCTGGCGTGCGGAACCTTGAGGGACAGGAGGGACAGGAACCCCTCCAGCGCTCAGCATCCGGCCCGGACGGTAGCCAGCGGACAAGGGTAGTTGGGCGCCTGGCGCCTCGGTCTCCTCGAGGTCGAATGGCCCGATGGCGTTGTCCATTGTTCTAAGAGGAAGGTGTGGATGTGTGGATAGCCATGACATGATCACCCTAAATATAGAGGAAAGAGGCGGAAAACTTGGCGTGAAGCTTTGGGAAATGGCGGGAAATATCTTTAGTCCCGGTTAGTGACTACATCCGGGACTAAAAGCTCTAGTAGAAAGGAAAGGGCGGGAAAACTTGGCAGGAAGAGGTGGGAAATGGCGGAAAATATTTTTAGTCCCGGTTTGTGACTACATCCGGGACTAAATGTCTACCGAACAATGAAAATCCTTCGCGTGGTGTCATATTTTGTTACATAGTTGAAAGGAAAAATACCAGACTTGGTATATTGATCATGTTTCGAAAAAACCTTAACAAAATGACCTATCATGTTCGAGGTTTCATGGCTTTCGGTCCAAATGACCGATGTTATGTGCTGAATCACGGCATAGTTTGTGATGTTGTGCCCATATTATGCATGTGTGTGTACATTGGTATGGAGAACAATGTTGCAGGAGGAAGTTTTCCTTTTGTATACGGAAAAGCCCTTTTCCATTTTCCGGCAAAAAGCGAATTCGTTTTGTGAAGTAACCACCAAAATGCCGTTTCAGAATGCTACCGTCCCATTTTCCTAAAATACTAGACCACCTTACATGGACTATCTCCCAACGGTACATCTCAAACCTTTTCGTCCATCCGGGTAAAAGGACAAATGTCTGTAGAATCGTAGGAAGTGGGTCTGGTTTGTACTACAGGTACATGATCTATCGCCCATGATTTTTTGAAAAAATCATTTTTAGACTCGCAATATGTGGTTTCTTCAGAGATCCAATGCAAGTTCTAACGATGCTCGTCCCCTATCTTCATGCACACCGGTTCGACCATAGTTAGAAATTCAGATAATTCAAAACGGGCATAATAAATTCAAAAAAAATCCGAACAATGAAAATCCTTCGCGTGGTGTCATATTTTGTTACATAGTTGAAAGTAAAAATACCAGACTTGGTACATTGATCATGTTTCGAAAAAACCTTCACAAAATGACTTATCATGTTCGAGGTTTCATGGCTTTCGGTCCAAATGACCGATGTTATGTGCTGAATCACGGCATAGTTTGTGATGTTATGCCCATATTATGCATGTGTGTGGACATTGGTATGGAGAACAATGTTGCAGGAGGAATTTTCCTTTTTGTCGCACGGAAAAGCCCTTTTCCATTTTCTGAGCGCAAAAAACGGGTCGTTTTGTGAAGTAACCACCAAAATGCCGTTTCAGAATGTTACCGTCCCATTTTCCTAAAATACTAGACCACCTTACATGGACTATCTCCCAACCGGTACATCTCAAACCTTTTCGTCCATCCCGGGTAAAAAGGACAAATGTCTGCCGAATCGGAAGAAAGTGGGTCCGGTTTGTACTACAGGTACATGATCTATCGCTGTGATTTCTTGAAAAAATCATTTTTAGACTCGCAATATGTGGTTTTTTCAGAGATCCAATGCATGTTCTAACGATGCTCGTCCCCTATATTTATTTTAAAAGGTTACATTAATTATTTTTTAAAAATAGAAAATGGTTTTGGATTATTTATTCAAATCCATACACTTCTTATGTTTAAAGTTTTTCTAAATTCCAAATTGATATTAAAAAAATATAAGTTAATTCATTTTTAATTGTAAATGGTTCATATTTTAAATGGTTACATTAATTATTTTTAAAATGAAAATGGTTTTGAATTATTTATTCAAATCCAAACACTTTTATGTTTAAAGTTTTTCCAAATTCCAAATTAATATTCAAAAATATAAGTTAATTCATTTTAAAAGGTTACATTAATTATTTTTAGAAATAGAAAATGGTTTTGGATAATTTATTCAAATCCATACACTTCTTATGTTTAAAGTTTTCTAAATTCCAAATTGATATTAAAAAATATAAGTTAATTCATTTTTAATTGTAAATGGTTCATATTTTAAATGGTTACATTAATTGTTTTTTAAAACAGAAAATGGTTTTGAATTATTTATTCAAATCCAAACACTTTTTATGTTTAAAGTTTTTCTAAATTCCAAATTAATATTCAAAAATATAAGTTAATTCATTTTAAAAGGTTACATTAATTATTTTTTAAAAATAGAAAATGGTTTTGGATTATTTATTCAAATCCATACACTTCTTATGTTTAAAGTTTTTCTAAATTTCAAATTGATATTAAAAAATATAAGTTAATTCATTTTTAATTGTAAATGGTTCATATTTTAAATGGTTACATTAATTATTTTTAAAAACAGAAAATGGTTTTGAATTATTTATTCAAATCCAAACACTTTTTATATTTAAAGTTTTTCTAAATTCCAAATTAATTATCATTTAAAAAACAATACAAATTTAAACCCCAAAATAAAAAATAAGGCGGGAACAGAGAGAAAATACCTGAAAAAATTTGAAATCAGGGGAATATGTCCCGGTTGGAGCCACCAACCGGGACTAAAGACCTAACGCAACCCTTGGTGCTGAAAATATTGGAGTATCGTCCCGGTTGGTGGCTCCAACGGACGTATCTCTTAGTCCGGTTGGAGCCACCATGGGACTAAAGGCCCTTCGTTTATAATCGACGCCTCCTCTTCTTCTTCCCCATCTCACTTCTACGCTTCTCACCGACGCTGCACCCCCGGCCGACAGCTGCCAGCTTCGCCACCAGCGTTCCGCCACCGCTGCCTCCGTCCCCAGCGCCTGCTACTTTCCCCTCGCGTGACCTCAATCGCTGGATTGGAAGCTCGTCATGGCGTCGCCTCCGTCGATTCGCGTCTCGATCTCGCCGGCCTCGCCACCACCTCGTCGTTTTCTGGTGAGCTGCTGATCCTCACGGTGTTCTTCTTTATCTCCTCTCCTCTGTACTACTCTCCCCGTGTGCTGACGACGCCCGCTCGAGCTCGGCGGAGGGCGCTCCGGTGACCAACAAGGAGCGGCGCCGCCACTCCCTTTCTCCCTGCATCACGCTCTCTCTAACGCGCCCATCCGTGCATCCAGGGGTGCCCGCTATCGCCGCTTCACGGGAGCTCACCGCGTGACGTCGTCTTGGCGTCACTCGTGCTCACGTGGCGGTGATGTGGCCTAGGCCCATCGGCCGATCTCGATGGTAGGCTTCTCGTGGTATAAAAATGATCTGCTGCGTGGAGGTTGAGTTGGCACTGGGCCCTACATCGATCTCCTTGGCTGGGGCGCCGTGTAAAAACTATTTGCCTTTTTTTAATTCCAGAAAATGATTTAATATTGTAAAATCTATAACTTATTGTTTATAAGTCAGAAAAATACAAATAATATATCAAATTTTTCAGAAAAATGAAACCTATCTATCTAAACTATAATAATGCATTGTTCAACAACTTAAATGACAAGTATAATTAGAAGAACAAATGCACCCCTCTCATATGTTCCGGAGTTTCCCCGAGTTAGGGTTTTCACCCCTCGGAACCCCGATTAAATCATCGAGCATGTCTTAGGGTTACATTCAATGCAAATTAACTTGTCATATCATCATACTTTCTTGAGCACTGCATCGATGCCATGTGTTGATTGTTTCCCTTTCTTTTCGGTGTTTCGATTATTAGGTTTATTATTTGTTAGGTATTATTAGGTTTATTAATTACTTTGGTATTATTGGTCTTGACCATTTTGGTGATCCTTTGTGGGTAGCCCCAGACCCGATTCACATTGTCAAGCAACTTAGGTGCATGTGGGTTCGACGATGTGCCTATCTACTACACGGTTTCCTTTTTGTAGCTAAGTTTAGGGTTTAGGGTTTCTCTTCATTTTTATTATTGTGTATGTATATATTAGGGTTTCTCTAAATTAGGGTTTATATCTCTCAACGCCGTACTTAACTTTCTCCTTTAGCCGCTTTGACTTATTCATTTTTCCACCTATGCAGAAAATATGGACCCACACGTCAGAGACGAAGAAAAGGAAGAGTTGATCCAAGGTGTGATCCGTGGGGAAGATAATTTAGACGTATCAACGTTTCTGAACAACTCCGGTGAGGGTGATCCTCTTTTTACCGGAGTAGACAACTTGTTTGAGGTTGAAGGTGTTGACTTCCGCGGGGGAGAAGGCGATGCCTTGTGTAATCGAGAAGACGACCGCTCCGGCGAGGTGCATGTAATATAAATCAATTTATTAATTAATCATCTGCTATCTATATATGAATAGTAACGACGATCTTTCTTCTTTTAGCCCTCCGGATCGAAGGAATCTACTGAAAAGAGCGGACGAGGCCCAACCAAAAAGTTGCAAGACCATGAGAGGTTCAGGATCGAATATGTCGTTGAAGACGGCAAACCGATGGCTCCCGAAGTTGTCGCAACCAAATTTGTGGCACAATGCGGAGTAATCGTTAGGGACTTAATCCCGATCACCAATAGAAATTGGAATAGGCCTGCTAATGCGGATGAAGAGGGAACATGTTTATTTGTCCCTAACCACGCCAAAGATTTACTATGGAAGAGGCTCATGGTTAATTTCAAACTACCGAAGATAGAGCTGGATCCAAATGCGGAGGATCCAGTTGAGGACGCCTTACAACATGGGAGAGCCATGGAGGCTAAGGTCAGGGAGTGGGCTTTGAAGAAGATGGCCCAGTGTTTCACCAACTGGAAGAAAAGATTGCACCTTGACTATGTCATGAAAAAGAAGACTCCCGATTTCAAGAATATTCAGTTTAAGAAGATAAAACCATTCTGGGCTGAGTTTGTGGAATACAAGACATCAGAAAAAGCTAAGAAAATGTCTAAAACGAATAAGGTGAATGCTGCTAACAAGAAGTATCACCATACTATGGGGCAAGGTGGCTACAGGGCTGGCATTCCTAAGTGGGAGAAACTTGAGCAGGAACTGCGTGATAAAAAGATCACCCCAGAGGCGATTGGGTAGAACGTGCAAGGAATTGGTTTTACGGGCATGGGGCACGTTGGACTCGGAAGGAAGGTGTATATATAACATACGACATAAAGAAGACCCTTGCCAATCGAGAGGATCGAGAAAAGCAGAAGGTTAAAGATGGGGACTTCATTCCCGATAGAGAATGATGAGCTCACACTCGCCCTTGGAAATAAGGAACATGATGGGCGAACACGAGGCACAAGAGGCTCCCAACCATGGAGGGGGTTTCAAGAGAGGAAGAAATATCTGATAGAAGCCGTCGAGGAGTAAGGACATGGCGGCGGTTGAAGCAGATAGTCGAAAAGCGAATGCGTTTAATTGAAAACGATTAAAGCAACAACAAGATGAAATTAACGCACTTAAAGAGCAAATTACAACCCGGCCCATCTCAAGAAGACTGCGCATTCGATGCTACCGCCTATCGAATAATCGAAAAGCGATGTGGCTTCCACGAGGTCGGGTGATGACAATGGCGATGACGATGATGCCGACGATGGCTCTGTTGGCTACCCGGTGGATGATATCACAGAGATGACACTGCTGCGAGCTACATGTCAAAGTTGTGAACATATCAATGAAGGTGGCGGTCGGCTATGCCTTACCAATTGGACCCACACCAACTTACCACCGTCCGGTTCCGGAGGGCTCTGTTGTCGGCGTGGATGAAATCATGCCCACCTTTGAGGTTTTGGATCTTCACTACCCTGCTGGTGAAGGGGATGTGAATGTGCTGGGTGACACAAAAAACGTCACCATTCTATGGCCGAAGGAATGTATCGTGCTTCGAAATCACACGCCAAGGCCATCTTCGCCACCGCCTCACCGTCTCGGTGAGATAAATGCAGCCGTCTTCGTCGCCTCACCCGGCTCCATCGCCTCACCAATCTCTGGTGCAGCCATCGCCGCGGGAGCCATCACCGGCGCCTCAGGATAAAAAGCGTAAGCGTACCGCTACTGTGCGTCGTAAGCGATCGCCGAAACATAAACAAGAGCCTCTTCCAAAAGTACCAAAGGTTCCTCCCAAGAGAGCTTATGACTGTAATGAAGAGGAGACTGCGGCGATCATTGATCTTGAAGCAAACGTTTTAAGCTGCTGAGGCGGCCGAAAGAGCCAGAGTTCCCCAGCACCAAAGAAGAAAAAGCCAAAGTGTTGAAAATGCTAAAGAATCTTCATCAACCCGAGCCAAAGCTGTCATCAGACTATGAGCGTTCTATTATAAAGTCACATGCGGCACAAAAAGCCTCGAAGAGCAGTACTGATGCAAGCGGGAAATCTGTTGCCCAGCTCGGAGAACAAGCAAAACAGACTTGTGCCCCTCTCAAGTTGATTTCTCAAACCAATGTGGGGTCGAGCAAATATGGGGCCGAAGAGAAGTATGATCTAGAGGTAGTTACTGTCTGGAGAAGGCTGCTCAAGGTATGAGTATTGCCAGTACTTATCGATTAGAGTTCTTACCGTGAGTGAATTAGCATACAAATACCGAAGACGACAAACCTCTCGTCAAACCTCGAGGAGGAGGTAAACAATCTTTCAACAAAATGCGAAGATTGCATAATCGGTACATGCATGCCACAAGGGCGGGGTAATCGGATAGTCTTGAGGGTTACAAAAAGCATCATGGGAAAGAAAAGGATGACATGATATCCATTGAATTTGATGAACTATTTCAATTATTCAATCAAGACGCCTTGGACAAATCGATCATCGGTGCCTATTGTGCGTAAGTACTAATTATGTAATTAATTTAGTCTCCACTATATTATTTTGTTTATTGCATGTATATAATCATACTTGTAATATGCGAATGAAGATTCTCGAATCGTGAGAGGACAAATATATGACATTGGCTTCATTGACCCATATTGGGTTCATGAAGCTAATCTCAAAATAAGCCCGAGGATACGGAGGATAATATAGTACCGCAGCGTTAAGGTTTCAAGAAACCAAAGGAAATACTATTTCCTTACAACTTCGAGTGAGTGTTATTGTCTTGTATACACTTTCTATTTCGCTTACTCGATGTTAAGTATATAATTGATTAGTTAGGCATTCGCAGCTTCCACTATATTCTATTAATCATTCAACTTGACAAAGGGCGTGTACTAGTCATGGACTCGAAACATAAACCCCTTGAGACGTGGAAGGACATGCAGATACTTCTCCAATGGTAATTCTAATCATTACGACACTATATCGGCAACGTTCGTGAATTTTATGATATCAAGTACTTAATAACTTATTTTATTCGTTTTCTACGCCGGGCAGCGCTTGGAAACGGTTCACCAACAAGGCTAGGGGTGTTTGGAAAGAGTAGCTTACATTTAAACCACTAAATGTAAGCACCACTAGCTATATCCGCGCATCTCTTCGATTCTACTTTTGATACAGTTATTATCATGATTGATTATTATTTTGATTGAACTATGTTCTCGTAAAGTGCCTGACGCAGGGACCAGGTAACAATCTATGTGCATACTATGTTTGTGAGTTCATCCGGCAGACGTGCGATGAGAAGGGCAGAAATTTAGAGTAATTCCACGTACATAAACAATTTCTATAGTTTTTAATTTCAAACAAATTGTGTTTAGTTTCATTCATATAGGCTGACTCCTTTTTTAAATCAGATCGAACGCTACGGGACGGTCTTCTGCCAAAGGATCGCGTACGAGCAATTCAGGAGGAATTGGCGGGATTCTTGGATGCAGAAGTCCTAGACCCGAAAGGGGAATACTATGCTGCTGTGTATAGACAATAGAGATTGTAAAAATAGCAACTTTGAAGGAATTGGCCGGTAGCATCGAATATCAACTTTTGTATGTAGTGCATGAACTCGATACGTGTATTGAATGTAATATTGTCATGATGATCTTGTGTAATATAAGTTTCCTTCATTGATAAGTGCAAAACAATAAATAAACAATAAAACAACCTAAATGAATTCTCTGCCGCGGCACAAAAAGTGAAAATCTTGCCAGGCAACAAAATGTGCCAAAATGAATTCTCTGCCGCGGTAGAGAAATGGGCCAAATATCTGCCGCGGCAGCAGGTTATTAGTCCCGGTTCGTGTTACGAACCGGGACTAATGCTCCACCCCCCCTCGCGCTCTGATGCCGCCACGTGTGCCCCCATTTGTCCCGGTTGGTGGGTCAACTGGGACTAAAGGTTAGAGCTTTAGGCCCAGTTATTTTTGGGGCTTCTCCGAGAAGCCGCCCTCCCCCCAGCTTCCTGGGGAAGCCGGTCTAAAAATTTTGCGAGGCTTTCAAAATAGTTAAGACTAAACAAATTTGGAAGCCTTGCAAAATTTTTGAACCGGCTTCCCCAGGAAGCTGGGGGTAGGGCAGCTTCTGGGAGAAGCCACCAAAAGAACTGGGCCTTAGTCCCGATTGCCCCGTCCCGGTTGGGCAACCGGGACTAATGCCCCTTACCAACCGGGACCAATGGGGCGTTTTCTGTTGGAGATATGCCCTAGAGGCAATAATAAATGTAGTTATTATTATATCTTTATGTTTATGATAAATGTTTGCATTCATGCTATAATAGTATTAACAAGGAAACATTAATACTTGTGTGATTTGTAAATTTAATTTGAAGTCCCTAGTAAAGCCTCTATATAATACTAGCTTGTTGGTTAATAGATGATTGTGGTTTCCCTATCATTAACATTGAGATGTTATTAACAACAAGATCATATCATTAGGAGAATGATATGGTGGACATACTCCTATAGATAAGCGTAGCATAAAGATCAAGTCATTTCAATAGTTCAATTGCTATATGCTTTCTGATACATAGTAACCTAATTCCTTCGACCATGAGATCATGCATATCACCTTTACCGGATGGATGCTTTGATGACATCAAACACCACACCGTAACTGGGTGGCTATAAAGGTGGCATTGAGTGTTCGGAAAGTATTGGTTGAGACACATGGATCAAGAGTGGGATTTGTCCATCCATATGACGGATAGATATACTCTGGGCCCTCTCGGTGGAATGTCATCCAATTAGCTTGCAAGCATGTGACTGGCTCACAAGGGATCACATATCAGGAGCGAAAGAGTACTTATCGGTAACGAGGTTGAACTAGGTATGCAGAGATACCGACGATCATAACCTCAGATAAGTAAAGTATCGTGAGACAAAGGGAAATTGGTATCGTATGTAAGTGGTTCATTCGATCGCAAAGTAATCGTAGAAATATGTGGGAGCCATATGAATTTCCATATTCCTCTATTGGTTATTGTTTGGAGAAGTGTCTCGATCATGTCCGCATAATTCACGAACCGTAGGGAGACACACTTAAGGGTTCGACGTTGTTTGAGTAGTTATGGTATGATGAGAAAGAGACCGAATGTTGTTCGGAGTCTCGGATGGGATCCGGGATATCATTGGAGATCCGAAATGGTCCGGAGAATAAGATTCATATAAGGAATGTCCCGTTTTTGAGTTGGGGAATGTTTCCGGTGTTTTCATCGGGAATGTTCTAGAATGTTCTGGAATGTCCGGCACTCCGGAGGGGAAGGGTACATGGATGTGTTGTATCAAGTTGGTGCGATTGCATCATGTACTAAGTGTCATCGCTGTTCCAAATAAAGGATTAATTCAAATCCTAGTTTGAAAAGTCAAATAGCTAAATTGAAAAGTCAAACAGCTAAATTTGGAAAGTGGAAAAGAGGAGGAAGGGGGAAACCGAGTTGGAGAGGAGTTCCCTCCTCCAACCGGCGGCGCCCCCTCCAAGCCGAGTTGGGGAGGGACTCCTCTCCCTCCCCTTGGCCGCCGGCCCCTCCACCTATATAAGGAGGGGCAGGGATCCCTCCTAGCACACACAAGTACCTCTCCTCCAAACCCTAGCAGCTGCTGCCCACCATAGCCGCCGCTGCCCCCTAGGGTTTTTGCCCTAGCCGCTGACTTGGGGTGCCCCAAACCCTAGCCGCCGGCTCTAGCACCTCCTCCTTGGTGTGTCTAAAACCTAGATCGCCGAGGATCTCTCTCATACTCCACCATACTCGCTCCGGCTTAAGGCGAAGCCCTACGAGATCTCCCCTCTACTTCCGGTACCACGCCGTCGTGTTGCCGGAATCGCGAGGAGAGTGATACAACCTCCGCTGCCTGCTGGAACAAGGGAGAGGAAGGTCTTCGTCGAGTACCGAACGTGTGACAAACTGCGGGAGCGCTTGGAAAGCGGTTGGGAAGGATCGTCTACGCGATCTTGAGATCGGGAAGAGTACGACTACATCACCCACGAGAATCCGCTCTCGTTAAACACTTTGGAATCTTCGAGGGTGAGTTATTCCATCGACTCGTTGCTACAATCTAGTAGATAGATCTTGGCTTGTTTGTTTGCATGCGATAGAATTTTTTTTTTCGATGATACGAAACCCTACATTTTCTACCAGTGATATGTGCAGAATACAGTGCTGCATAGGAGATTGTTTTTTTTCGGAAATGGGCTCATTTATTAACCAAACTGTTTAATGATTACACCCGGCATATGCATAACTAAGATGCACACAGCCACACGAACGACAGACTAAGACAAAAAGTAGACAAGCATTACAAAAAGGCACTAAAAAAATAAAAGTCTAGACTCTAAGATAGATTAATCCTCAGATCACGCGGCCATCCATGTCGAGAGAAAATATCCCTAGCCGTGTCCTTCAATCGCGTACATCCCTCCATAAATAAGTCGCGGAACTCTATGTGTTGGAGAATATTCCATGATCGGAGGATAGCCGTGGCTCGATAAATAACCTGCAGAGGAGAATACACAATGTTATTAAAAATCTTGTCATTTCTACAAATCCATAGCGACCATATAAAGGCAAGCACTCCCACCCTAAACAAAGTTCTGAACTTATCAACAATTCCATGCAACCAATTACCAAAAACATTGGTTACTGAACGTGGAGGAGATAAACCAGAAGCTATTTGGATGAATGACCATATAGAGTGATCAAATTTGCAATGAAAGAATAAATGGCGAATTGTCTCATCTTGATGACAAAAAACACATTGTGTACTTCCATGACAATTCCTCTTTACAAGATTATCTTTTGTTAGAATTATCCCTTTCCGTAGATACCATGCAAATATCTTCGTCTTCAGGGGTATTTTCATTTTCCAAATTTTACTATTATCATCGACCGGGAAATCAGGTTGGACCAAAGCTTTATATAGTGAGCCAACAAAAAATTTACGAGTTTCCAGTAATTTCCATTTGAACACGTCAATATCGTCCGACAATTGTATCATGGATAACCGTAATAATATATTATTCCAAGATAACAGTCTAGGTCCGATGAGACTTCTTCTGAAAGACACATTAGGAGGATAGTCTTCCATCACTGTGGAAATTGTATCCCCTTTGTGTCTAACAATCGAATATAGAGCTGGATATTGTTCGCGAAGAGTAGTTTGGCCAAGCCACTTATCTTTCCAAAACCTAATTTGTGATCCATCCTTAATCTCAAAAGCACCAAAACGAAAGAAATGTTTCTTGGTGGCCATAAGACCTGCCCAAAAATGTGAATCTCTGGGTTTCCAAACCACTTGAGACACAACTTTGGACCCCACATATTTCCTCCATACCATGGTTTGCCAAACACCATCTTCAGTAAGTAGTTTAAAAATCCATTTGCCCAGAAGCGCGGTGTTTTTGACTTGCAAATCATGTATTCCTAGTCCACCAAACTTCTTCGGGCGGCAAACCACATTGCATCTGGCCAGTCGATCTTTATTTTTCTCACTATCCCCTTGCCAAAAGAATCTTGAACGAAAATAGTCCACTTTGTTCAAGACCCCTTTTGGCATTTGAAAAAACGAGATCATATACAGTATCATATTAGTAAGTACAAAGTTTATGAGTACTAGTCTTCCCCCAAAGGATAACAATTTTCCTTTCCAACTATTAAGACGTTTTTGTAGCCTTTCCTCAACAAGTTTCCATTCAGCAATTGTGAGACGCCGATAATGAACCGGTATTCCCAAATAATTGATTGGAAACTGACCCTGACCAAAGTCGAACAATTAAGCATACAGGTGGGCCTCGTTTTGGGCCTCGCCAAAACAATACAAATCACTCTTATGGAAGTTTATTTTAAGCCCAGATAGCTGCTCGATTGTTGATAATATTAATTTCAGATTCTTAGCCTTCTCCAGATCATGTTCCATAAAAATAATTGTGTCATCAGCGTATTGAAGAATAGAAAGTCCACCATCAATAAGATGTGGAACTACTCCTTCAATTTGACCATCAGCCTTAGCTCTCTCGATAAGGATAGCCAACATATCAGCCACTATATTAAATAGTAAAGGCGATAATGGATCCCCTTGTCTTAGTCCTTTCTTGGTCTGGAAGTATTTTCCAATATCTTCATTTACTTTAATGCAACACTACCCCCAGACACAAACGACTGAATAAGAGCGCACCACTCCTCAGAAAAACCTTTCATACGGAGTGTTTGCTGAAGGAAAGACCAATTAACTTTGTCGTATGCCTTCTCAAAGTCAATCTTGAACAGTATACCATTTAATTTTTTTGAGTGTAGTTCATGGATTGTTTCATGCATAATTACAACACCATCTAGGATATTTCTTCCTTGCATGAACGCAGTTTAAGACGGGCTAACAACATTGTCAGCAACCGAGTTTAGTTTAATTGTAGAAAATTTAGTGGAAATTTTAAAGCTAATGTTAAGCAAGCAGATTGGACGATACTGTTGTATACGTTCTGCATTATTAAACTTAGGCAGTAAAATTATATTGCCAAAGTTGAGTCTAAAGAGATCCAATTGTCCGACATGTAAAAACCCAAATAAATTCATCGGGGCCTCCTTGATAACGTCCCAGAATTTTTGGTAAAATTCCGCTGGGAATCCATGAGGTCCTGGTGCTTTGTTATGTTCCATTTGAAAAACCGCTTTCTTGACCTCTTCCTCGGTGTATGAGGCAGTTAGAAAGCTATTTTCTTCATCAGAAACCTGGGGGATACCGGACGTTTGGGACTCATCTATAGAGAAAGAATTTTCCACTGGGGCCCCAAACAAGGATTTATAATACGTAGTAATATATGACTTCAGATGCTCCTGTCCCTCAATCATACCTTCATCCTGAATCAGAGAGTGAATAAGTTTCTTCTTATGCTTGCCATTGGAAACTGCATGGAAGTATCTAGTATTCGCATCTCCTTCTAGTATGAATTTTGCTTTAGAGCGTTGGTACCATTTCAGTTCCTCCTCGCCCAGAAGTCGGGCTATCTCCGCATTCGATTGGCTTTTAAGCTCAATTTCTTGTGCAGTTAATGGCCTTACCTCCGCGGAAGCCTCTAAGTCAGCAATTATAGATGTAAGGCGTAATTTTTCGTTTTTAAGGATACCCGCTGTGTGCCTGGCCCAGCCCCGAAGGAACTTATCAGGAACACCCCACCAAAATCCTTGAGACCGCAGAACGAAGGACTCGCAACAAGTCCATCAAGTTTTGCAAGGTGCAGTGGTCACACCATTCTGTTGATGAAGCCACATGGGAGCGTGAAGATGAACTCCGTGTCAACCATCCTTCTCTCTTTGTATCTTCTTCTTCTTCCTAGAATCTCGGGGCGAGATTCCTATTTAGTGGGGGAGAGTTGTAGCATCCCAGTTGTCTAACCCCTGTAATGCTACATGTTTTAATAATAAAATGGGCCACTTCCAACATATAATTGTTGCATCATCATCATATCATGCTCATGTCATCATGTCCCCTTGCATTGAGCATCATATAAAACCCTTTCTTGTTTGGTTCTTATCTCATGTGCATAAGTAATTGTATTTGCCTCTTGATATTGTATTTGGGTCTTAATAAATTGTTCAATGCCCAAGTTGAGTTGGGGGCATCTCTCTTTTTGACTCCACCACCTTTTCTATCACCACCTTATAATTCCACCATCCAACTAATATGAGCTTGGCATTTTAGTTTTGAGTATCTCTAGCTCATGTTGTTGGTTGGATCCACCCATCATCTTTTGCTTGGCCTTTGCCCACTTTTTGGGAATGCAAGGATTAAAGCCACATGAAATAATGTTGTTTTCACAATATAACCTTTTGGCATTAATTACTTTGCATGGGCCATGCAAGTGCCACCTTTTTCTAGTTTTTGGCTTTTGCTTGTTTTTCCTAAGTGGATCTTTTTCCTTTGCTTAAATCTTGTTTTGGGCTTGTAGTTCTTCACCATCTGCTCCCTCTCTTCTCCCCTTTTTAGCTAAAACCCTCACCCATGCTCCATGCACACACATGTGCTAATGGGCATGCACAACCTTAAACCACCATCCCTTTCTTGGATCTTGCTTGGCCAATTTTGGATCATGCATGGACCAAAGTAGCAACCCCCATCACATGACCATCTCTCTCTTCCTCTCCCTCTTTTCTTGCTTGATCTTGCCTAGGGCTTGCTTGTAGTTTGCTTGATCAATCTAAAGTACCACCTTCTCTCCACCCTTACCTCTCTAAAAAAACCCTAATCCCTACCTTCCCTAAGCTAAACCCTAAGCTAAACCCAAACCCCATGCTAGCTAAATTAACAATCCCACTTAGTCTATGCTAAGCCTAAGTACTCCCTCTCTCCCTCTCCACTCTAGCTACCACCCTAGTCCTATCTTGCATACCACATGGGCACCATGCCTAGCTACCCACCCCTCCTCTACCTAGGCCGAAGCCACCCCCTCTCCCTCTCTTATCTATCCTCCCCTTTTCCTCTCTCGGCCCCACCCCACCTCCACCTTGAGCTTCCACAGCCCCTGCAGCCCGTGCCTCTTCAGCCTCTGGTCCAGCTCGCCCCCACCTTGCCTAGCTCACGTGAAAGGGAAGGGTGCACCGATGCCACCTGCCATCTACCCTCCCCACGCAACCCTCTTGCCCCTCTCTCGTTCTTATCTGCCCCTCGTCACCCCAACCTCCCCCCAGATCCCCAGGAACCTTCCTCCCTCTTTCCCCTTCCCCAGCTCGGCCATGCCTCCCCGCGCCTCTAAACCCTAGCGACGACACCCCCAGCACCCCTTCGCTCCGGAGTTCCCCGAGCCGCGCCAGCAGCACCAGGACCGGCGTCGACCTCCCCTGCTTCGCCGTGACGCGTTGGAGCTCGCTGGGACTCGCCGGAGGAGCCGCGCCGCCGCCGTGCACGTGATCGCCAGAACACCCCGGCCCGCCCGCGATCCCCGCCTTCGAGCCCGGCCTGCACCGTCCCGGCTGGCTGGTGAGCCCTCCTCCCCAGACAACCTCTCTCTCTCCCTCTCGCCGTGCCCTCGCCGATCATCGAGCACTCACAGCGCGCGCTTGTCATCGCCTGGCGACAGCAATGCTGCAGCCCGTCGATCTGTCGAGTTCGAGCCATGCCCAAGACGCCACAGCCGCCTCCGCTTAGCACTGTATCAAAGTTGTAGGCCCCTATCTTCTCCGTTTTCGTTTTGGGTCCGTGTTGTTTGGAGCAATGGCGTCGCCAACGTCGGCCAAAGTTCCAGACGCAGCCCCGCCAAGCCGCGCCGCTGCCGTCCGACAATGGCACCGTTTTCGTTAGACCCTTCCTGCTTTTTCCCGCCTCACGCGCGATCCACCAGCCCGCTTGACGTCTGGTGGAAATCTTGCAAAAGGCTCCTGTGGAAGCTGCTTAACCCGCGGTCCATCCTGCTGCCACCTGTCGCCGCCTCGTTCGCTAGCGTGTCCGCGGTTCCTTCTTGCAAATAACCCCTTCCCCTTTTGCCACGCCAACCCGCGGTCCTCAGGGCCCTCTGTCAGCGTCAGTAGTAATTTTATAAAAAGGCTCCTGCGTTTTCCTTTATTCGACCCGCGGTCCTGTTGGTTCCCAGGCACTGTCGTGTGGGTCAGCGGACCCCAGGCCCCACCTGTCTGCGACTCAGGGTAGGTTAGGCTGAGTGTAAAACATCCCAGATGCTGTTTTAAATTCAAATTCTGTTAAATAATTTCAAAATTCAAATTCAAATTCAGATTTCTATAACTTTGTCATACTAAATCCAAATTGGGCAAATAATATATGTTTTTGATTCAGAAAAATGAGAGGATTCCAAATATGCCATCCTTTTTGCCTTTTGCACAAATAAAATTCCAAGATTATTTAAATTACACAATTGCCACTAGGATTTAAATAATTCATAACTTTTAATTCCTAAATCCAAATTTAGCAAATGATGAGTCTAAAATGATCAGCTCGACGAGACCTGTCTGTTTATGCTATCCATGACTTCAATTGCAGCATGCATCATATAAATATATATTGAACAACAACTGTTATGGCAATGAAATGTGACTAAAACCCACTTAAATGTTATTTTCTTGTCCACCACATCTCACTATGCCATGCTACCTTACTTGCCATGTAAATTGTGCATCATTCATCATGGCATGATTGTTTGTTTGACGCATCTTATTCATATGCTTGTGCTCTATATTCATGTTGGCCTTGTTTGTTTGGTTTTTCTCGGATAGACACTGAGCAGGGGTTGTATCAAGAGAACCAGGAGCACTACCCAGATCTGTCCCTTGCTTCAACAGAGATACCAGGCAAGCACTTCCACATGCTTGCATACATACAGTACCTATTGCCTCTATCTTATTCTTGCATCATTGAGTCGCGATTGCATTAAAATGAATCCCAAGTATGCATTGCCTTTACTTTTAAACCCCACCAAGCTTGTTTCCTCCATCCCATGAGCCACTACTATAGGAGTTGTTTGAGCCATGCGAGTCGTAGAACGGCATGTGTAGGGTTTGTGAGAGTCTGATGGATAATGAGGTACTTAAACAACTTAACCTGAGTAGTTCTGGGATAACTAAAGAAAGTGGCACCGGTGAGCAACATCTGCTATTTGGTTTTTCCTGCTCACTTGTGTCCCGTAAGACCCCGAGTACTTGATTCCTGTTCCTTGATTTATCGCGCTATCCACATCCGGGAGGTATATGGGACCCCCCTGGGCCAGAGCTTGATTCCGTCTTATTTCTTGGGGCCACAAACTAGTTTGAGGTTTTATTTACTATCCTGTACTTATGCCATGCTACTTCTGTATATGCTGTTTAGGTAAGCGTAATGTTTTCGCGGTATCGACAGTCCCCGATTGGGGACCTGCTGTCGTTTACAGCCATTGTCGCAAACCTTGAGTCCGTCTCGAAGCTTGCTTACTTCGTTGCGGGTATACTTCAAGGGGTGGCCCCCTGAAATATTTCTGAATCCTGTGATTGTTCAGTCGTGAAAGCCTCGTTGGGTTTTGATTTGGTTTTTCCGAGGTTGATCGAGCGTGTGTTGCTATTGGTGCACCCCGGCCGGGTAAAACTTTCAAAGCCGTGTCGCGGATATGGACGACTTGGAGCACAGTTTCTTGATCATAGACAAGCATAACTAAAGTACCGCCTTAATCGACTAAGTAACTTGACTAGTAAATAGTGCAACACTCACGGAATGGTTAATAAAATTGCCAGCGGATGGGGGTTGTTCGTCCGCTTCCTTGTTGGTAGCGAGGAGGAGGATGGATCGGATGAGATTACCATTATAATCATTGTATTTACATTCACGGACATTCGTCTATCATTGGTTAGGCGGATGGTTAGCGTTATCTGTAGAATTGCTAGGGTTTATCTTCGCTGCAATTCGTCACCCGAGTTGTGTCCCCTTTAGAGGCATTAAGACTTCTTGAGTACCCTTAGGGTCTCACACGATAAATTCTTGATTCGGATGAACGGTACCTTCTCGGGACGGATCTTGGGTGGAAGAAGTCGAAGATGTTGGCAGCGATCGTTCGGTGTAGAGATTCCGGAACGGGATCCATGAGACCTGTAGTTGGGATGTGCTTATTTTTCTGGCATCTTATGCCGATTTGCTTCTTATCCGTACTCGGATCTTGTTTGCCGCTTCGCATGATACTACGATGTGTGTTGTATGAGGAGTTATCCAAAATATAGATTTATCTAGGTCATTTGAATCTTGCCGTATGGCGTTGGTATATTCCTTTCTTTCTAGATGGTGTGGCTCGATGTACTCTTGTATGGTGGCTTGCGTACATACCCACTTGTGCACGTAGTTGATCCCGCTGCCGACCACGCCGTCAGACAGTCCCGTTGAGAGGGTAGTGGTTGGGACGTCGAAAGGACTACCAGGTGAGTGGCTTTGGGGCCCCCGTACTATTTCAACCACTATCACTCATCCAGGCTTGTATCTAGGGCGTAGTTCACCGAGGTAGTTACAATTGGTATCGAGCCATCCCGACCTTGAGGTTTCAGCCAAACGGTCGTTGTCGATCTAGCAAATATTTTGGTAGTTATGTATATTAGGGAAAAACAAAACGCGAGTAGGACTGCTTCCATTTTCTTCTTACCCTCCACCCCTTTTTACGGTAAGGAAGTGTAACGTTTTCAATTCTCTTCTCAAAGTTCAAACTAGGATTCACGTGTTCTAGGTTTCCGTAGTACCATAGGTTGTGTGTGTGTATGTGTGTGTAATCCCTTGTCTATCTGTTGCATCCAAGTTGTTATCTTATCTGCCTTTGGTTATCAACTGTTGGTACATTCCATACCGACAGGCTTTGCAAACCGACGCAATCTATCTTCCTCTTTGTATCCGACGCTATCTTGTTTGGGGTGTTCATTTCCGTAGTTACCAATCTTAGGTTTCGTCGTGAGAAGAAGGGGTTAGGATATGTGTTCCACTTGTTCATGTGCGGAGTAATGATTTGAGTGCGGGATGGAGTCGCGACCATACCACTACTTGTATCATTCGCTTTTGTATATTGAATTGGTAGAGTCACTAATCTTGATTCGTTAAGTAATTTTGCGCATCTATTGGTATTCTAATGCCGAAATTTGTGGAAAAATTTTCTTTGATATATTTGTGTACCACACTCCTTTTCAGTCGTGTGCGATATGCTTAATATCTTTTAGGTGCTATGAACTTTGTTGATATTTTAATATCATCTCAGTAAATTGTATCCTTTAATCTTGGTTAATTCCATCTTGGTACTATTTTGGATTATTGTCATTCTCCATTATAGTACTGACTTGAGTTTTATATCAATGACATGATGGCTCCCCATGGATGAGGACATTCCTCCAGAACTGGGCTCAGCGTTGTCAAGCATAGCTAATGCTTTGGCGGCAATGCAAGAGAACCAGCAGCGCTTCGAGGAGAGCGTCAGAAGGAATGAGTTTGCTCCACTTCCTCCACCTCCCAAGCGTGGTGACATCAAGAGCTTCCTCAAGTTCAACCCTCGTCAGTTTGATGTGTCTGACCGACCTCTTGACGCGGATGATTGGTCATGCGAGATCTCAAGGTTGCTCGAGGCTGCGATGTTCGAGCGAGTGGGTCAAGTGTGCTACCCACCTTCTCAAGGGAGATGCGGCTCTTTGGTGGGAAAACTACTTGAAGGCAAGCCTGGGTTCCAGCCAACTTGGGAGAGGTTCACTTCAGCTTTCAAAGAACAGTTTCTCTCAGAGATTGTGATGGAAAGGATGAAGGAGGCTTTCCTCAACCTGAAGCAGGGAAATGATAACGTCAACACCTATATCAGGAACTTCATGAACCTGTCTCGCTATGGTGGTGATGAGGTATCTGATGACAAGAAAAGCGAGAAAGATTCAGGCAAGGGCTCAATGCGTCGATCAAGTATGCAATCACGCATGCAAGACCGGCAACCTTCCTGGAACTGCAGCATATGGCACTACAAGAGGAGGCAAGCAGGCAAATGTTCGAGGAGTCCAAGAAACATAACAGGGATGCATCAAGCTCTGCAGTTATGGCAGCTCCTTCTAAGCGGCGTGTCTGGGTTCCTAACACCCCACCGTCGCTCCCGGCTCCACCAAGACCTGCGAGTTTCACGTCAAGGCCACCAAACTTCACCACTGCGGCTCCCAGGGGCTACAACAACCCTTACCTGGGCGCTGGCGGAGTCCCAGCTACTCGCTCCACGTCCGGCTAGTGCACCGCCGTGTGGAGATCTGGACATCGAGCTGGACTGTCCAATGAAGAACAAAGCTCTCCCTCAACCCCTTAAGATCGCAACAAGCTCTCCTTGGTTCGTGCACCACCTCGGGCTCTCAACATCAACACCAAGCCCGGGTCTGCGGTTGTTCGCGCCAGCTAACGTCACGCCTCTCAAGTGAGCACTGGAGTTGTCATGGGTATGCTTTCGATTAACTCGGTCCTGACGAGTTCTCTTTGATTACGGTGCATCGCATTCCTTTGTGTCATACAAGTTTGCAAGTGAGAATGGGTTAGCGTCGGATCCTCTTCCCAAGCGGCTAATGGTTCTTTCTCACGGAGAAAATATGGTAGCATCTAAGATCAGTCATGGCAATAAAGTTGAGATTGGTGGTTCTTCATTCTTGGCTTCTTTGATTGTTCTGGGCAACTCTGACATTGATGTCATTTTGGGCATGGATTGGTTGATAGCAAATGCAGTGTGATCGATTGTCTTTGAACGCTCGGTGTCTCGAAGATTCACGAAGGCCATGTAGTCTTTTCTCCAAGTCGACTCCTGCTGTCGGCTCTATTCCTTGGCAACTCTAAATGATGATGCTATGGAAGCTATTCAGAGGGTACCGATTGGTCTGAGTTCCGGATGTTTTTCCTGAAGAGTTGCCAGGTATGCCTCCGGATCGCGAGGTTGAATTCGTGATTGAGCTTGAACCTGGAACGGCTCCTATCTCCAAGAGACCATATAAAATGGGTCCTTCTGAGTTGGCTGAACTCAAACGACAACTTGATGAACAAGAGAAATTGGGTTTCATTCAACACAGCACTTCTTCTTGGGGTAGCCCAACAATCTTTGTGAAGAAGCGTAACAGAACCGATAGGCTCTGTGTTGACTACCGGGATCTAAATGCTAAAACCATCAAGAACAAATATCCTCTCCCTCGGATAAATGATCTATTTGATCAGCTGGCAGGAGCTGTGGTGTTCTCTAAGCTGGACTTGAGAAGTGGGTATCACCAAATCAAAATTCGCAAAGAGGATGTGCCCAAGACAGCTTTCACCACTCGCTATGGCCTGTATGAGTACACGGTCATGTCTTTCGGCCTCACCAACGCACCTGCTACCTTCTCGAGGCTGATGAACTCCGTTTTCATGGAGTACCTGGACAAGTTTGTTGTGGTATATCTGGATGACATTCTGGTCTATTCCAAGTCTAAGGAGGAGCATGAAGAGCACCTGCGGTGTGTCCTGAACAAGCTTCGTGAGAACCGCTTGTATGCAAAGTTCTCAAAGTGTGAGTTTTGGCTGCCTGAAGTAACATATCTGGGCCATGTTATCTCTGCCAAGGGCATTGCAGTCAACCCGGAAACCGTGAAGACAATAGTTGAATGGCTTCCTCCGGTGAATGTCAAGGAAGTGCGGAGTTTTCTCGGCAGCTAGCTATTGCCGTCGCTTTGTGCGAACTTCTCGAAGATAGCAAAGCCTCTTACCGATCTCCTCAAGAAAGGCAAGAAGTACATGGACACACTTGCCAAGAAAGTTTTGAGACACTCAAAGAGAAGCTCACTTCCACACCAGTCTTGGTTCCTCCAGATACATCTAAGCCTTTCCAGATATTCTGTGACGCCTCTTTGCAAGGATTGGGTGCGGTCCTTATGCAAGAGAGACAGGTGGTTGCTTATGCTTCTCGTCAGTTGAAGACGCATGAGATAAACTATCCCACACATGACCTCGAGCTTGCAGCAGTTGTCTTTGCGTTGAAGCTATGGAGGCACTACTTGCTTGGTAACCGTTGTGAGATCTTCTCGGACCACAAGAGTTTGAAGTATATCTTCACTCAACCGGATCTCAACCTTCGGCAGAGGAGATGGATCGAAGCAATCAATGACTTTGATGTGACCATCAACTACACTCGAGCAAAGCAAGCGTCATGGCGATGCGCTTAGCCGTAAAGCTTATGTCAACAACCTCATGATAGAAGAGCGGCCTCTCTTGTGCGAGGAATTCCGTCACTCAACAGAAATTGTGGAACAAGGGCATCTCCTGAACCTTCGGCTACTCCTCTCTTGGAAGAACAGATTCGTTCTCGGCGTGGTGATCCGCACACCGTAAAGCTCATCTCTAAGCTTGGCCTTCAGTATGAATCCTTCCATGTTGATGATCAAGGAAGCTCTTCTTTGAACACGGATGTTTGTTCCAAACTACCCGGTGCGAGAGACCAAGTTCTCAAGGAGGCACATGAGTCGGTTCTTTCTATCCATCCTGGCAGCACAAAGATGTACATGGACTTGAAAACACAATCTTGGTGGCACAGGTTGAAGCGGTATTGTGCCAAGTATGTCTCGAGAATGTGATGTCATCGCGAGTCAAGGCTGTCCATCAGAACCCATTTGGTCTTCTACAGCCATTGAAGCCTCCGGAATGGAAATGGGAGAAAGTTGAGATGGACTTCATCACGGCTTTCCAAGGTCGCGAAGGGTAACAATGCAATTTTGTTGTCATCGTGGGCTTTCTAAAGTGGCACATTTCTTCCCGATCAAAGAAACAATTTACGGAATTCAGTTGGTGAGCTCTATATCAACAGATTGTCTCTTTGTATGGGGTTCCACTTGAAATCAGCTCGACCGTGGGGAGCATCTTCACCTCAAAGTTCTGGGAGAGTTTCCAAAAAGCTTTGGGAACAAAGTTGAACTTCAGCACTACTTACCACCCTCAGTCGCAAGGACAAGTGGAGAGGATCAATCAGATTCTCGAGGACATGCTTAGAGCTTGCGTCATCTCGTTTGGCATGAAGTGGGAAGAATGCCTTCCATATGCTGAATTCTCCTACAACAACAGCTTCCAGAAGAGTGCGAAGATGGCACCATTCGAGGCTCTCTATGGTCGCAAGTGCGTAACTCCAATTGGTTGGTCGGTGCGGAGAAAGAATCTGGTTTGGCCACGACATTGTAACCCAAGCGGAGGAGAAGGTGCATATCATTACGGAGAACACGAAGATTGCTCAAAGTCGTCGAAGAGCAACTATGACAGAAGCACAGATATGGTATATGCCCTGTGATCTCGTCTACCTTCGTGTCACTCCCATGAGAGGAACACACCCGGTATCAAAGGAAAGTTGGCTCCTAGATACATCGGTCCTTTCAAGATACGTGGTAGAAGAGGAGAAGTTGCTTATGCACTTGAGCTTAGGAAAAACTCAAAGTTCATGATGTTTTCCACATCTCTCAGCTCAAGAAGTGCTTCAAAGACCCGGCAAGACCGTGGATCATGAGCTAATCGACCTCCAAGAAGATCTGTCTTATCGAGAACACCCCACAAAATCCTTGAGACCATGAGCGAAGGACTCGCAACAAGTCCATCAAGTTTTGCAAGGTGCAGTGGTCACACCATTCTGTTGATGAAGCCACATGGGAGCGTGAAGATGAACTCCGTGTCAACCATCCTTCTCTCTTTGTATCTTCTTCTTCTTCCTAGAATCTCGGGGCGAGATTCCTGTTTAGTGGGGGAGAGTTGTAGCATCCCAGTTGTCTAACCCCTGTAATGCTACATGTTTTAATAATAAAATGGGCCACTTCCAACATATAATTGTTGCATCATCATATCATGCTCATGTCATCATGTCCCCTTGCATTGAGCATCATATAAAACCCTTTCTTGTTTGGTTCTTATCTCATGTGCATAAGTAATTGTATTTGCCTCTTGATATTGTATTTGGGTCTTAATAAATTGTTCAATGCCCAAGTTGAGTTGGGGGCATCTCTCTTTTTGACTCCACCACCTTTTCTATCACCACCTTATAATTCCACCATCCAACTAATATGAGCTTGGCATTTTAGTTTTGAGTATCTCTAGCTCATGTTGTTGGTTGGATCCACCCATCATCTTTTGCTTGGCCTTTGCCCACTTTTTGGGAATGCAAGGATTAAAGCCACATGAAATAATGTTGTTTTCACAATATAACCTTTTGGCATTAATTACTTTGCATGGGCCATGTAAGTGCCACCTTTTTCTAGTTTTTGGCTTTTGCTTGTTTTTCCTAAGTGGATCTTTTTCCTTTGCTTAAATCTTGTTTTGGGCTTGTAGTTCTTCACCATTTGCTCCCTCTCTTCTCCCCTTTTTAGCTAAAACCCTCACCCATGCTCCATGCACACACATGTGCTAATGGGCATGCACAACCTTAAACCACCATCCCTTTCTTGGATCTTGCTTGGCCAATTTTGGATCATGCATGGACCAAAGTAGCAACCCCCATCACATGACCATCTCTCTCTTCCTCTCCCTCTTTTCTTGCTTGATCTTGCCTAGGGCTTGCTTGTAGTTTTCTTGATCAATCTAAAGTACCACCTTCTCTCCACCCTTACCTCTCTAAAAAAACCCTAATCCCTACCTTCCCTAAGCTAAACCCTAAGCTAAACCCAAACACCATGCTAGCTAAATTAACAATCCCACTTAGTCTATGCTAAGCCTAAGTACTCCCTCTCTCCCTCTCCACTCTAGCTACCACCCTAGTCCTATCTTGCATACCACATGGGCACCATGCCTAGCTACCCACCCCTCCTCTACCTAGGCCGAAGCCACCCCCTCTCCCTCTCTTATCTATCCTCCCCTTTTCCTCTCTCTCGGCCCCACCCCACCTCCCTGCCCCGAGCTTCCCTGGCCCACCTGCAGCCCCGTGCCCTCTTCAGCCTCACCTGGTCCAGCTCGCCCCCACCTGCCTTGCCTAGCTCACGTGAAAGGGGAAGGGTGCACCGATGCCACCCTGGCCATCTACCCTCCCCCACGCAACCCTCTTGCCCCTGTCTCGTTCTTATCTGCCCCTCGTCACCCCAACCTCCCCCCCAGATCCCCAGGAACCTTCCTCCCTCTTTCCCCTTCCCCAGCTCGGCCATGCCTCCCCGCGCCTCTAAACCCTAGCGACGGCACCCCCAGCACCCCTTCGCTCCGGAGTTCCCCGAGCCGCGCCAGCAGCACCAGGACCGGCGTCGACCTCCCACCGCCGTGGCGTTGGGCTGCTCATGGGACTTCCGGAGGAGCCGCCGCCCGTGCTGCGTGATCGCCAGAACACCTCGGCCAGCTGCCCGCTTGATCCCGCCTTCCCGAGCCCGGCCACCGCACTGCGGCCTTTGGTGAGCCCCTCTCCCCAGACAACCTCTCTCTCTCCCTCTCGTGGCGTGCCGCGTCGCTGTCGAGCACTCAGCAGCGCGCGCGTCGCCATTGGCCAGCGACAGTGTGCTGACCGTCGATCTGGTCGAGTTCGAGCCATGCCCCCGCGCCACAGCCGCCTCCGCTAGCACCACTGTATCAAAGTTGTAGGCCCGCTATCTTCTCCGTTTTCGTTTGGGTCCGTGTTGTTTGGAGCAGCGGCGTCGCCAACGTCGGCCAAAGTTCCGGCGAATAGCGCGCGCTGCCGTCCGACAGCGCACGGCCGTTTTGCGTTTAGACCCTTCCCGTTTTTCCCGCCTCACGCCCATGATCCACCAGCCCTTGCTTGTCCGTGGAAATCTTGCAAAAAGGCTCCCAGGGAAACTGTTTCTTAACCCGCGGTCCATCCTGCTGCCACCTGTCGCCGCCTCGTTCGCTAGCGTGTCCGCGGTTCCTTCTTGCAAATAACCCCTTCCCCTTTTGCCACGCCAACCCGCGGTCCTCAGGGCCCTCTGTCAGCGTCAGTAGTAATTTTATAAAAAGGCTCCTGCGTTTTCCTTTATTCGACCCGCGGTCCTGTTGGTTCCCAGGCACTGTCGTGTGGGTCAGCGGACCCCAGGCCCCACCTGTCTGCGACTCAGGGTAGGTTAGGCTGAGTGTAAACATCATCGATGCTGTTTTAAATTCAAATTACATTAAATAATTTCAAAATTCAAATTCAAATTCAGATTTCTATAACTTTGTCATACTAAATCCAAATTGGGCAAATAATATATGTTTTGATTCAGAAAATGAGAGGATTCCAAATATGCCATCCTTTTTGCCTTTTGCACAAATAAAATTCCAAGATTATTTAAATTACACAATTGCCACTAGGATTTAAATAATTCATAACTTTTAATTCCTAAATCCAAATTTAGCAAATGATGAGTCTAAAATGATCAGCTCGACGAGACCTGTCTGTTTATGCTATCCATGACTTCAATTGCAGCATGCATCATATAAATATATATTGAACAACAACTGTTATGGCAATGAAATGTGACTAAAACCCACTTAAATGTTATTTTCTTGTCCACCACATCTCACTATGCCATGCTACCTTACTTGCCATTTAAATTGTGCATCATTCATCATGGCATGATTGTTTGTTTGACGCATCTTATTCATATGCTTGTGCTCTATATTCATGTTGGCCTTGTTTGTTTGGTTTTTCTCGGATAGACACTGAGCAGGGGTTGTATCAAGAGAACCAGGAGCACTACCCAGATCTGTCCCTTGCTTCAACAGAGATACCAGGCAAGCACTTCCACATGCTTGCATACATACAGTACCTATTGTCTCTATCTTATTCTTGCATCATTGAGTCGCGATTGCATTAAAATGAATCCCAAGTATGCATTGCCTTTACTTTTAAACCCCACCAAGCTTGTTTCCTCCATCCCATGAGCCACTACTATAGGAGTTGTTTGAGCCATGCAGTCGTAGAACGGCATGTGTAGGGTTGTGAGAGTCGATGGATAATGAGGTACTTAAACAACTTAACTTTGAGTAGTTAGGATAACTAAAGAAAGTGGCACGGTGAGCAACATCTGCTATTTGGTTTTCCTGCTCACTTGTGTCCGTAAGACCCCGAGTACTTGATTCCTGTTCCTTGATTTATCGCGCTATCCACATCCGGAGGTATATGGGACCCCCACAGGCGAGCTTGATTCCGTCTTATTTCTTGGGGCCACAAACTAGTTTGAGGTTTTATTTACTATCCTACTTATGCCATGCTACTTATATGCTTTGTTTAGGTAAGCGTAATGTTTTCGGCGGTGTCGGCGATCCGATTGGGGACCTGCCCGTTCTGACCATTGTCATAAACCTTGAGTCCGTCGAAGCTTGCTTACCGTTCGGTATACTTCAAGGGTGGCCCCTGAAATATTCTGAATCCGGTGATTGTTCAGTCGTGAAAGCCTCGTTGGGTTTTGATTTGGTTTTTCCGAGGTTGATCGAGCGTGTGTTGCTATTGGTGCACCCCGGCTGGGTAAAACTTTCTGAAAGCCGTGTCCGCGGATATGGACGACTTGGAGCACAGTTTCTTGATCATAGACAAGCATAACTAAAGTACCGCCTTAATCTGACTAAGTAACTTGACTAGTAAATAGTGCAACACTCACGGAATGGTTAATAAAATTGCCAACGGATGGGGGGTTGTTCGTCCGCTTCCTTGTTGGTAAGCAGGGAGGAGGATGGATCAGATGAGATTACCATTATAACTGTTGTATTTACATTCACGGACATTCGTCTATCATTGGTTAGGCGGATGGTTAGCGTTTATCTGTAGAATTGCTAGGGTTTATCTTTCGCTGCAATTGCGTCACCCCAGGTTGTGTCCCCTTTAGAGGCATTAAGACTTGCTGAGTACCCTTAGGGTCTCACACGATAAATTCTTGATTCAGATGAACAGGTACCTTCTCAGGACGGATACTGGGTGGAAGAAGCCGAAGATGTTGGCAACGATCGTTCGGTGTAGAGATTCCGGGAACGGGGATCCATGAGACCTGTAGTTGGGATGTGCTTATTTTTCTCTGGCATCTTATGCCGATTTGCTTCTTATCCGTACTCGGATCTTGTTTGCCGCTTCCGCATGATACTCTGATGTGTGTTGTATGAGGAGTTATCCAAAAATATAGATTTATCTAGGTCATTTGAATCTTGCCGTATGGCGTTGGTATATTTCCTTTCTTTCTAGATGGTGTGGCTCTGATGTACTCTTGTATGGTGGCTTGCGTACATACCCACTTGTGTACGTAGTTGATCCCTTCGCCTGCCGACTACGCCCGTCTGAGTCCCGTTGAGAGGGTAGTGGTTGGGACGTCTGAAAGGACTACCAGTGAGTGGCTTTTGGGGCCCCACCGTACTATTTCAACCACTATCACTCATCCAGGCTTGTATCTAGGAGTGTAGTTCACCGAGGTAGTTACACCCTCCGCACCCTCTGACTGGAAGATGCAGGCGTGGAAGTACCCTGCACAGCCGAGGAAGATCCAGAACCTCCCCCCCCCTGAGTGGCAGCAGCCTCAGAAGTATCCATAGCATCCTCAAACTGCTTTCCATTGGCATCATCATCCGCGTCATCATCTCCTTTTCTCCATAGGAAAGGAACAAACTCTGGTTCCGGAATATAACCCTCAGGTTCAATCCAGAAACGAAACTAAAATACCTTGTGCTTGACCACGGCATCTGACACAATAAAGTGACCAAGGGAGTCCTTCTCCTTGAGAAAGACCTTCGTATCAAACATCTCCACGAGAATACGGACGACCCCCCGCTTCCGTAGACTGAATAAATCCACATCAAGAGTGTTCCCCATAAGTCCTCCAACATCCCACAAGCCCTGAAAGGATCGCAGAATATGGGGTACCCCCTCCAGATGTAGCCAAACCTGCTGCATCTCAAGCTTATGTGGCACCTCCTCCATCCTGTAAACCTAGAAGGTCAGCTGAGTGGTACTGAGCGGAACGGTCATCAGGATTCCATCCACCCTGTCCAAATCCTCAAACGTCAGGAAGCTCACTAAGAATGCAGAATCTCCATGAGGCACCGCCTCCCACTTCCACTGAATATGCACCTGGCATCGCCTGGCAATCTGCCTCTGAACAACCTCTGCTGAAACCATCGGGCCAGAAACTCGTACCAGAGAAATAGGGGTCCGACTGCACTCAAGATGATCCCTAGTCACTACATCCAGAATCTGGGTGAACAGAGTCTGGTCGCTGCCAATACTAGCCATATACGGAGTCAAGCGCGGCTGCTTCAGCACCGGACACCTCAAAGTGGGATGTGCAACGGAATCATAGATAAAGCAATAATGAACCACCTTACAATCCTTGGTCGCATGAGTATTAACCGCACACTTCCAACAACGAACGAATTTTTTATTCTTCTTACCGACATCAGCCACAGTCGTACCCTCAGAAACTGGTGCAGTGACAATCGGCGGCTGACTCTCCTGCGGGTTGTACTGCTGTGGGAAAGGAGGTGCAGAACACCCGGGCACCTGCATCAGTGGAACCCCATACTGCTGGAAACCCTGCTGCTGAGGATGAAGCTACTGATCCGACTGTACTTGAGTGACCTGCGGCTGAAACCCACAAGCTTGTGGCTGCTGTGTCTGCTTCTTATTCTTCTTTCTCTTAGGAACAGCAGATGGCGCAGCGCCCGCACCTATAGAAAACTGTTGTGGGAGTTGCGATGGAATCACAGCCGCCTGATCACCATTGTAGCCACCATGGAACAAAGGAGCAGAAGGTGCGCCCTGCAAATAAGTCGCGGTTTCACTACTAGGAAAATGGTCGTTTGTGGCGCACCTGAAAGGCCCATCCGTGGCGCACCAGTAGTGCGCCACGGGCCTTCTGACTATCTCTCGGCCGTGGCGCCTTTGCCTAATCGCCACGGTTGTGTAGAGATAGTGGCGCACCAACTAATCGTGCGCCATAGAAGTTTGGCATGGTGCGCTACCCCTTTTATCTTACGTGGCGCTACCCGTGCGCCACTAAACATCCATGGTGCGCTTTAGGGATAGTGCGCCCGGAAGGTAAAACATGTGCGCCACAGATGTATTTTTGTTTTTTAATTTCCATGCAGATTATATGCAATACAGATTATATACAATATTACAGCAGATATACACACACAGATACAAGATATACAATTATATATATAAATACTCGATATGAAAAACAAGATTGAAACAAATACATATAGATAAGTCTCATACATGAATACATAGTCCAAGTTACATTGTTTTGATCATGTTACAAAGTAGTAGTTGGTGACGTGCGAATACATGTGTCGATCGAACAAGTTAGAGCTCGGAAGCTCGCCTAGACATCTAAACTAGCTAGCTAGACACAAACGCGGGATAAATTAAATAACCAAAGAAGATAAGCATGATCACCGCCGCGACGAAGGTGTAGGTCTTCATCCGGTTCCTTGTCCTAACTCCCGCTAGATAGCGCGTGTATCTATCTTCTGCCTCCGCCATAGTGTTGTACCCTTTGTAGCTATTGCCGCTGAAGGTGCACTGTCTCCGCGGTCTTCCCAATCATCGTAGACTCAGAATCCGTCCCTTGTACCACGCGTACGTCATCTACAAGTTGACAATAATAACTAACGGTGATTGAAAAAACATGTATAATTAAAGTCGCATATGAAGATACACTTATAGAAAGTACTCTTAAATCAAAAGAGCAAACTCAAAAGCATGCCTCATATATAACTAGCTAGGTCGTTGGACACGAATTGCTTATGACGGACATTAGCCAAGTAGGATGCACAATTCACGGACTTGTGCATATCAAGGCTAACAATCCGTCATAGCACATTCACATATATATTGTGCCACGACATTTCAATCATCGGCATATTCTCGAAAAGACAAAAATAACTCGAAAAGCATGCCTCATATATAACTAGCTAGGTCGTTGGACACGAGGAATTGCTTATGGCGGAATTGTCACCAAGTAGGATGCACAATTCACGGACTTGTGCATATCACAAGGTGACAATCCGTCATAGCACATTCACATATATATTGTGCCACGACATTTCAATCATCGGCATATTCTCGAAAAGACAAAAATAACTCGAAAAGCATGCCTCATATATAACTAGCTAGGTCGTTGGACACAGAATTGCTTATGACGGACTGTCGCCAAGTAGGATGCACAATTCACGGACTTGTGCATATCACAAGGCGACAATCCGTCATAGCACATTCACATATATATTGTGCCACATTTCAATCATCGGCATATTCTCGAAAAGACAAAATAACTCGAAAAGCATGCCTCATATATAACTAGCTAGGTCGTTGGACACAGGAATTGCTTATGGCGGACTTGTGAGCCAAGTAGGATGCATAATTCTGGACTTGTGCATATCACAAGGCTCACAATCACGTCATAGCACATTCACATATATATTGTGCCACGACATTTCAATCATCGGCATATTCTCGAAAAGACAAAATAACTCGAAAAGCATGCCTCATATATAACTAGCTAGGTCGTTGGACACGAGGAATTGCTTATGGCGGATGTGAGCCAAGTAGGATGCACAATTCACGAACTTGTGCATATCACAAGGCTCACAATCCCGTCATAGCACATTCACATATATATTGTGCCACGACATTTCAATCATCGGCATATTCTCGAAAAGACAAAAATAACTCGAAAAGCATGCCTCATATATAACTAGCTAGGTCGTTGGACACAGAATTTCTTATGGCGGAGTGAGCCAAGTAGGATGCACAATTCTGGACTTGTGCATATCACAAGGCTCACAATCACGTCATAGCACATTCACATATATATTGTGCCACGACATTTCAATCATCGGCATATTCTCAAAAGACAAAATAACTCACACTTGTCGTCCGAGAACCAAAGAGTAAGCAAAAAGCAAAACCAAAGAGTAAGCAAAAACCAAGCATTGATTGATATATAATAATAATAAGCAAAATAAGTAGCGGTGATACATAAACCTAATAAGATAAGTACACTTGTCGTCACACACACACAAGGTCATCTATAGTTTGCAACTACAACTAGGCCAACATCAAGCCTTACGGCTCGGCTTAGGGAGCAGGAGGGCACGCCTCGTCATGAACTTCCTATAGTCACCCTGCATCTCTAGGCGATCTTCTATGTCACGGTTATTGGGATATTTCCTCCGTAGAAGATCCCCGAAGTCATGACATCACGAAGATGATTGCCCCAAACTGCTTTGGATGCGATACATCTCTTGTCTAATATCCGAATCATTGATCTTGGCCTTTGCTTCGCCTTGTTTGAGATGATCCGGCGTAGAATTCTGCTGGTCAAGTGAACGCCCTCATGTGATGGAGTGCGTAGTAGGCTTCCTTCTTCTTGTTTTCGGCTGCTTCACGCAGGGAACTCATTACGTGGTTGAATCGTGCTGCCGAACTTGACCTTCTTACGCGGAAGCTGGTGCCTTCCGTCGAGGCAAAGCCGGTGAGCATCATCCGAACTTCCTTGATCTTGTCGTAGTTTTTCTTCTTTTCTAGACTCCCAGTCGAAATACATGGCGTGGGAATGCTTGGCGATAAGGAGATGAGCGTCGGTGTTCATCTCTGCGCAAAAAATTCAAATGGAATGTGTTGAAAAAGAATGATGATGATCTAATAAAGCCAATCGGCGGTGGCTGAATAACGACTTACTCGGGAAAGTAAGGCGAGAATGTATTCCTTTGTCTTGTTCGCCACGAGGATTCTTTTTAGATGCGAGGCCACGATCGTCGTTCGTGGGGAACAAGCAGTCACGCATGTAGTAGGGTCCACTATAGCGATGCCGGTGTGTTCTCTCTAATGATCTGCGTGGCGGTGAGAGAAAAGAGGCGGACCATGGTATAGTGCACGGGTATAGGTGGAACATATTGAAGATGTCCTCGAACGCGGGAAGAACAGATCCATGAGGCGGTGTCGACGAAGCCCAAGCCTGGTGGCACCTTAACCACGAATCGGGTGCGAGGATCTTTCTCCGATAAGGCGTCTCTCTATCGTCAGCACGCCGTCCTGCACACTCTGCAGTTCCGAGCTGGAGAGCTTCCGCAAATTCTTAGGTAGCATGGGCTCACCCGCCACATGAATCCTCCACATAATACCCTCGGGTCTTGGTGGCCCGTCCCGAAACCTGATCGGATTCGCAGTTGTTGGCGCCACCGGCTGGCTCGAGCTGCTAGATTTTCTTTTCACCTTTTTCCTTTTGGAGAGCGGGCAGGCATATCTGAGCACCGCCCTATGTAGTGTCGGGCTTAGAATAAAGGGCGGTTGGTTGTATCGGTGGCTCTGTAAAGGCGCAGCTGAGGCGTCTCCCGAGAACCAAGCAGGCGCTTGGTGATAGTGGCTTTCTGTGGGGCCACCAGCTAGGTCTTCTTCGTTGCCAAACCGAGTCTTGAAGAAGTGATCATTCCGGTCTTGAAGTCCTCGGCCGCGGATCTGCGCCATGTGCATATCATCAACATGATCATCCGACCCACCGCGTGGAGGTGACGGCGAGCGGTAGGGGCCTGCCACCGCTTGTCGGCACGACGGTGCTGTTGTCTGTGGCGTGATGGCCCCGCCGTCCCCAACGGATCATGCTCTTTGGCCATAGCATGAACAAGCGAAGCAACTTCGAGGATGACGACTCTTCTTCATCCGCTCACTGGGTTGAATGGGAGGTTCGGTCGTCGCAGCCCTTAGCACCGACTAATTTTAACCACATGCACGCTATCTCGGCATCGGCTTTGAGTGGAGCGTCTTGCTGCAAGGGTTGAACGATGGTACCCTTGGAAACATCCCTCATCGTTGTTCACGTAGCATAAGAGTGCAAGGAACATCCGTCTGCGGAAAACATGTCTGGCGTCGTCGAGCGAGATGCCACAAGAGTAATATATAGATGGCATGAAAGGCGGTAATTAAAGCAATTTGTTTACCGTGATGGCGTCGAGATCGGCTAATGTCGACGCACCGCATCTGTGACAGGCGTGCAAGGCGGAAGGGCTGCTTGATGGCGCGGTGCTGGCCGCGGTGTATTCTCCCTACCGACGGGTGCTTGGAGCTCCGGTGCCGCGCGGCGATGGCGGGGCACCAACATGTACTCCGCGCGCGGTGATGGCGAGGAGTCACCAACACTTGCGGCGCCCAGCGGTGCTGGCGGGAGTCACGAACACGTAGTTCGCTGATTCGTCGGCGCCGCGTTGTTCGGTGGCTGCGACCATGCTTGGAATCGGGCGGCCCTACTCGACCACCGCACTCCATTTCGCTATTGACTCCACCAAGGTAGGCGGGAAGGGCGTAAGGGTGATTGCCAAGTTGTCTTGGACGATGCGGGATCCGCGCCACTTGTGCCTTAAGTTCTTGAACCTCTGTTTTCCTCCTCGCTCCTTCCCGACGGCGCCACATGCGTCCTCGGCGGTGGACCAATTGATCCACCCAATTCTTACCCGAGGCGGCCAGACGGCCGGTAGCAACGGCTTCGTAACCGGCTCTATTTTCTTGGCGGTTCGCCATACTGTTAAAGGTTATCCCACCGGGTGGCCGCCGTCGACCCACAGGATGAGGAACCACAGGATCCATGACTAGCAACAATTTCCTCCTCCTGCGGGAAAATGATGAATCATTTAGATCATCGATTAGATTGCAATCGTGTTGATCACCGGTAATTAGATTATACTTACCACAATTTCCTCGAATTCCTTCACCGCAGGATCCGCGGTGAGTTGTTTGGTTTTGGGTCCACATGGTAGCGGGCCTGATGAAGTTCGAACCTGCGGGTTGAATTTATAAAGGGTTTTCTATCTCCTTGGATCTATACTCTTCGTCCTCCTTATTCCATTTGGCCTCCGCGATTACGTATCCACGGATCCGAGATGGTGATGACCTATATTCATCGCTGCGGCACCTTTCCCGATTACTATTGGCGGGCTCTTCGATTCACACCTCTCCTTGAACTCCGAACTGATCTTGGTGATCTGCGGGTCAATCTTACGGATCTCCTCGAGACTTTTGCCTTCTTTATAGATCTTCTTCTTTATCCGGGCTCTCCGGTGGCGGTGCTCATCTTTGTGAGGGCTGATTTGTTTACTTCGTTCCCATGATAATTTGTGTTACGATACTTAGCGGGGAACTTGTATCAGCGTGCACTTCTCGAAGAGGTGTGCAAGTGGCCATTATCTTTATGCGGAGATTCTCGGTGTTGATCGAGATGGTTGTCCGGGTGATCGCCGCCACTTGCCCACCGTACTTTGGCGACAAGGCGGGCTCAAAGGAACCTGATGGGCTCACTTGGTAATTTCCTCCTGGCCGTGCCGGCCGTGTTCGGCCGCGGTCCTTAGCTTCTTCTTCTTAGGAGGTTGCTACCACCACGTGCCCTCGCCGCCATCAGTGGTTTCATCGTCCGCCGTTCCTTCGGCTTCTTCCTCCGCGTCTTCCATCTCATCATCCTCGCTCTCCGAAGGATGGTATTCTTCATCGTCTTCTAGACGCTGGGCCGCCTCCCAGAATGTCAATTGTTTATTCGGAGGTCTGAGTTCTCCTTCAGCGCTGATGCGCTTAGAACATCCAGCCTCGTCGTTATCACACATCTTTGCACTAATAAAAAACAAATAATTGGTTAAATGCACGGAAAAATCCGGCATGACCTTTGCTAATTTTCTTAAACTAGGAGTGCCCGATTTCTGCCAAAACGGAAGTTAATCAACATTCCGGCAAAAATCGGGACTCGTTTCATACAAGAACCTGCATATATATGGCCAGCATAGCTAGCACACAATAAATGGCCATCATAGCCAGCACAACCAACATAAATGGCCCAGTATAGCCAGCATAACTGCACAACCAGCACACAATAAATCTGTTTCAGGAAAAAATGGAGCAACTAGAATAAATGGCCAACACACAAAGTACATCAAGCATAAATGGCGGTTTCAGTTTGGACTTAGCAGTTTCAGTTTTAGGTTTGGACTTAGCAGTTTAGTTTGGACTTAGTTTCAGTTTGACAAGCATAAGCGGTGTAAAAATGCAAAGACAAAACTGTTCCCACCGGAGAGAGGAGTTTCTGGAGCATGGTCCAGGTGATCCTTAGCTCCAGCCACTCAGATGTAACCCCAAGAAGCATATATATGCATGGACAGCAGCTTTGCACAATAGTATATAGCAATAAAAAAGGGAACTGTTGTTCAGTAGAAAAAAAATTAGTTAACTTGACCTTTATTTCAGAGAAGTAGCACCACTACTCTAGTGCATATTCACTTTTCAACAATGAACTTCTTTGAAACACATGCTTGCTTTTTACGTGTGTGTGGAGTACCTTCAATTTTCTTGGGAGTGAATAGGCTATGGTTGCATGTTGTTAATGACTGAAAAATCAACTCATCAGTGCATAATACTCCCACAATTACCAGTTTTGCGTGGGAGTATATTCTTTACAAGCTAAAATATATAACAAATATGAGCATGCACCGTTCTATTCTCGATTTGTGGGAGACATGCTATACTATTTCAATCAAAAGATAATATGACGAGAGTTCGACCACATCGACCTTCTCCTTGTTATGCTCTAGAACTAACTTTGATTAAAATCACACAATATCTTGCACTAACTGCGAATGGCGATTAAATGAATATTGATGGTAGCATTCCTTATATACTTCTCCATTTGAGTGGAAATTGAACAATAAAATTGAATTATTTTAATCAGAGTAGTAAAGAAAATACTCAAATAAGAAAGCCCTTGAATTATTCTAGAAAAAGTAAATCATCAAACAAGAAAGCTTATCTACCATGAACATTCAGTGAACATTACTCATGTCGATAGCGGTGAGCGATGATGGAGTAATTGCTTAGAGTAATTAGTGAATATTGTTGAGTGAACAATATTCATTACTAAGAACAATAAGAAAAACAACACTCTTGTTAGATGTGCTTTCGGACATCTTCTTAGTAGGCAACATCCTTTGTATTCACAGACACGGAAACTATTCAAAGAGAAACTAGAGTGATCAAGGTACAGCAATACACTTGTGTAACCTTGAAGGTTACACACGCTGCTCCTACACCTCTTTTAGTACTTGTCCACTAAAGTAAATCTTGACATTAAGGCATTTCAACTTTAGTAAACTTCATACTTAGCAAGAACTTCATGAAACTTCAGATTGTTTAGAATGACATTCAATATGACAATGTCAAACTGTACTTTTAATTGATGATTGTGTGTTATTTCAGTTTCTTCCATATCATAATATCCTCCCAAAATAACTATGACTTCACGAATTAACACATAGTATTAAGCAGGAATCAACTCCAATGCAAGCCACCATGTTACGTGTGTCAAAAATGATTGCAATAGGCTTAGTTTAAACCAACAAGACAAAAATTTGAAAATCTGAACATTTCCTACTCTGAATCCTAAGAACCCTAACTTTGAACCCTTACTCTGAATCCTACTCGAATCCCTAAGTGAATGGATGCAACGAGAGGGAGAGGGGAGAGGGAGAGGTGATTCTCACCTCGAGACAAGGACGGCGAGCACGCGGACGATGAGGCCTTCTCCTTCACGGACTGCTTGCATCGCGACCTCCTCCTCCACGCAAGCGCGACCCCCTCCTCTTGGCGTGGCGTGCGACCTCCTCCTCTGGACTGCGACCTCCTCCACAGGCACTGCTCCTCCACGGCGGCAGCTTGGCTGCGACCTCCTCCTCCACGAAACGAGCGCGACCCCCTCCTCTTGCAGTGGCGACTGCGACCTCCTCCTCCTGGACTGCGACCTCCTCCTGGGCACGGGCCTGCTCCTCCACGGCAGCGCGGCGGTGGCGGCGGTGGCGGTGGTGGTGTCTGTGAGATGCAGCCGTGCGTGCAGTGTGGTGTCTGTGAGATGCAGATCGAGCGGCGCAGTTGACTAGTCCAACCCACACACGCGTAGCGCACCCTGGCCAAGTGCGCTACGGATAACCGTAGCGCACTTGGCCAGGGTGCGCTACGCGTGTGTGGGTTGGACTACCAGATAAGAGGGCGGCCATCCCTTCTGTTAGCACTAGTACTGTCATAGCCCACTGGTTCTGCCCCTTATTAGCTCTATTGTAAACTATGAGCACCCAGGTTCGAATCCTGGTGCTCCACTTTTTTATTTTTATTTTAAAAATACTTTTAAATGTACCAAAAAATGTCCAAAAGTGGTGATTTATGCCATACAAGTTTTGTTTTGTTTTAAAAATACTTTTAAATATTCCAAAAATGCAAAAAGTAGTGATATATGTCATAAAAGTGTTACAAATATGATTCAAAGTATAACTAAATTTCATAATAATTTGTCCATGAATATTACAATCTTTTTCGACCACGCGTTTACAATATTTTTTGAGCTAGCGTTTTACAATCTTTTTTCCCTTCTTTGTCGGTTGAATAATTTAGCCCGGCACTTTAATGTTTCTTCTTTCGAGCGGGCTACCTTTTTGGGTAGGGTTGTCCTTTTTCTTCTTGTGATGTATGTTGCTGCATCGTAGTCGTCGTCATCTTGAATCTTTGGATCGCCGTACTTGGCGAAGGCTGGCGCATTGGCGACTCCATCCATTCCGATTATGTTCCTTTTTCCTCTCCTCACGACAACACGGCTAGGCTTTGTCGGGTCGTAATGAAAAACATTGGTCCACTTTGGTAGCCGTACCACGGTTCATTTTTCGGCCACGTTTGCCGGCGGCCTTGGATTTGGCTGCCTCGGGTATAACCATGGTTGTGAAATACCGGTCTTCTCTTTCGACGTTCTTTGCCCATCTGACACGGAACATCGGCACCTTTTCTCCACAGTAGTCGAGCTCCCAGATCTCCTCGATTCTTCCGTAGAATCTTTCCTTCACGTTGTCATCGGTGTAGAATTCCGACGTTACGCTGAGTTCGATAATCACACTTGTTGTCCTTTTCCTCCGTGTAGAATGTGTAGCCGTTGATATCATCGCTGATAGGTCACCAGGTTTTGCATCGGTCCTGCGACAAGGTGAATATGATCTTTCCGTGTCGGAAGAATGCGGCGCGGGGATTATCAAGGGCGTCTGCCTAAACCAACGCGTGAAATCTGAGTTGTGCTCTTTGATTATTTCTCCTGCGTCCTCTGTATGCCCCGGTCCTTGTACTTCTTCTCGATTAACCTTTTGTGCTACATGCCCAAGGATCGACCAGTTCTAAATGCTGTAGCGCGACGAGGTTTGCTCGATCAAAGTCTGCGTCGAAAATCGAAGTCGCATGCGATGTCGGCGACCCTCTCGGTGACCAGATCCGTCGAGCTTGCCAAGGTGTCTGTTGCGGGAAGACCGGCAGGGTTCTCGATGTCTAGATAATTCGTGCGAAGAGATGCACTCTTGCCGAAAGCCCTTGGCTATGCTTCCATCCGGGCGGGACACATTGCGACGTATCCTTTGATGTGTCCGTTCATCCTTTGAACGCCATCATGCTGCGAGAAACATCGGCCCGAGTTGTACGATGTCCTCCACGACATGGACCAGCGGATGCACCATAATGACGAAGAATGCGGGTGGGAAGTAGACCTCAAGCTCACATAGTATCACCACGATCTCCTCCTGTAGCCTTCCGAGCTGATTCAAGCCAATCGACTTCCTAGAGATGACGTCGAAAAACTTGCATAGGCCAAATAACGTTTCACGGACGTGCTCGTCCATTATCCCTCTTAGTGCGACCGGAAGTACTGCGTCATTAGCACGGTCGTGAGACTTCATGCCATGAACCTCTGCCGCCTCGTCTAGGTATCTCGCTTATCTTGCCCAGAGCGTAAGGAAATTTGACTCCTAGAAGGCACTTGAAAAACTGTTTGATCTCATCACGGCTTAGAGTGAAGCAAGAAGGAGGGCGTAATATTCGTTCTTCTTGAACTTTTACCCTTCCGACGACCTTGTGTCTCCGACTCATGATCATCGTCATCTTCACGATCATCGGGGTAGTGCGTCCTCCATGAAGCTCCTTAGGATACCCAAGCATATCGGTCGTGCCTTGCTTTGGACCATCTTCGTCCTATCGGCATGTTGATTATGGTGGCGACCAGACTCGCACACGTTTTTTGATATGCATGATGTCGAGGCTATGAGGCGTGCGGAGAAACTTCCATATGGCAACTCGAGCAGACCTTGTTTTCCATACCTTCATCGGTGGCTTGTCTTGTTGCTGCCTCTTTCGCTTCTTTCGCTTAGGACAATCTTTCCGGTTTTTCAGCAACTCTTCCACTTCTTCGCTGCTCCTACGCTCTGGGATTCCTCGGGTCTCGATTTGCCATCGAACAGGTCTCCACGTTTTCTCCATGGATCATTCTTGCCGAGCCACCTCCGGTGCGCCATGAACAGTTTTCGATGACCACGGATCTTTCTCTAGTTGGAGATAGCTTGTGTTATCCATGCACCTAACGCATGCGTGGAATCCTTGGATAACCTGCCCGAGATATACCCGCAACTGGATAGTCTTGCACCGTAGTGACCAGCGGCTCTCATAGTGAAATAATCTTGTGCGGCGTCGTAAGTATTGGCTCGATTCCCATAACGTGGCTAGCTCCTCTTTCAATGCACCGAGATACTGATTGATGTCGGTACCAGGTTGTTTCGCCCTTGAATTAGCATACTCATTTGTATGTACTTCTTCTTCATGCACAACCATGGAGGAGGTTGTACATCCATACAAACACAGGCCAAGTCTTTGTGCGTGCTTTCTCGCTACGAACGGATTGAGTCCATCGGTGCTCGCACCAAGCTGATGTTCCTCGAATCTCCACGAATTGGGAATTCGAGGTCCAATCTTTCAATCGCTAGCATCGAAGGGTGCGTCGGCTCATCCTTTCGGTCATCATCATCTCCGGCTTCTTCCTTTCCGCATGCCATCGCATGAGCTTCGCTTCCTTAGGGTCCGCGAAATAGCGCTGCGAGGTGATAGGAAAGTACCATACCACTTTTCGAGGTGCTTTCTTCCCTTTCTTGTATCGACTCACGCTTTACGGACATGTGGTTTTCTCCGTCCTCGCCCGATAAATGATGCAATCGTTGATGCATACGTGATATCTAACGTGCGGTAGATCGAGAGACAGGCGATTTTCTTGGCATCCTCGATACTAGTTGGACATGTGTTCCCCTCCGGAGACGATCGTGCGAATGCCATCATATCGTCGAAGCTTGCGTCGCTCAATTTGTGCTTTGCCTTCATCTCCATAGCCTTGAGCGTTACATTCAACCGGGTATCATCGGCTGCATCCTTCATACAATGGAGTAACGCGTCTTTCTCAAGTTGCAAGCTTGGCTTTCTCTCTAGCGGCAGCCCTGGCGTTACTAAATGCGCTTGAGAAGCAGCTCTTGCACATAAGGGTCCCGCACCCTCGACGTTGTTCCATCGTAAATGCTCCTCCGCCATCTAGATCATCATCATCCCGATGCCTTCCGTTACCTTCACCATCTCCGTGAGCCTCTTCATCATCTCGCCGTTCTCGCCGTGATGATGATCACCGTCTCCATCATCTACGCCATCGCTTATCCAACGAGTGTATCCATCCATGAAACCATGGCGGGCGAGTGCGCAGATTCCGAATCTGGGTCGATCACCCAGTTGAGTTTGCATCTTCTGCACGGACATCTTATATCTGTCTTGTTATTTCGTATCATGTCGGCCGTCGCACATTTCAAAAATCTAGCCACAATGCCTTCGCTCATTATGCGGACCATTTTTGCCTCCACGATGTACACGGTACAATTTTGAAGTCTATTAGAACCACATAATGAATGCATGCATGCAATGGTCGATAGAAAATTTCGGCATGACCTATCCTAAAATTAGGACATTTGCGAAATGCCAAAGTCTTGCCAACATGGAAATGAATCAACATTTTGGCAAAACAAATGGCAACTTGTTCACATACAAACACAAGAGAGAGAGACCGATCCATATACACATGAACATATCATTATCCTCTCCATACACACATGCATGAGCATCATCGATACTCTCCATATACACACACATATGACCATCGATCCTAGCTCTCCACACATACACACATCATGACATGAGCATCGATCATCTACATACATATGAGCACATGCATCATCCATATACAGATGAACACATCCTTACATGGACAACTTCCGAGATGAGAGACCGATCGCGAGAAAGATGGAAAGGAGAGGTGTCTGTCGACCGGAGACGGATAGATGAGAGACGGAGACCTCCTCTATTACTTATGTAACATCCAAAGCAAGTTTTACATGCTAAAAATGGTGAATGTGTGGAGAAATTGAGGTGGGAAGGAGAAGATCCCGACTAGATCTAAGGAGGAAGAAGAAGGGCAAAGTGAAGTGTGGGGTGGTGGATGTGGTCACACATGTGCACATAAAGTGCTGTCTTAAAAATCGACACATCCGTGGCGCTGCACGGCAAGTGCGCCACAGGAGTAAACTTCTGGCGCACTATGCAGTGCGCCACGGATGTCTAGTCCCTGTGGCGCCTGGCGAGGCGCCATGGGTTAGTGGCCGTCTCAGAGCAGAGGTGGGCATGCGCTCAGTCGTAGCGCACCATGCACACGTGCGCCACAGATGACCCTAACAACCATGGCGCACGTGTGCATGGTGCGCTACAGAAGTTTGGCGTGTGGCCAACAAGGCCCTGGCCCACACATATCTGTGGCGCACTAGGGTCATGTGCGCCACGGTTGTTCTAGTTACTAGTAGGGCACTGCCCACAGGTGAGCCACGCCTGTTTTAGCCGTGGGGCACTTCAACCATGTGAGCCACGGATATGCTGATTACCTATAGCCGTTTTCCTAGTAGTGTTTGCTGACCGACGAACGGGGTCGACGTCCCGCGATATGGGCGCTGCAAAGGCTGATGCGGGACATCTTGAAGAGCATTGAAGTAAGTCGCAGGAGGCCTGAATTGAACTCCCAGCGGAAACTGTGGATGACCTGACGCTGGCTGGTACACGTGCGTCGAGGCAGATGCATGCACTAATCCTTGCCCAGGCGAGGCAGCCTGCGCCGAAGGAGCCGACGCCGACGTCGGAGGCCTCGATACAGCAGAGGGAACTGCCCCGGCGGTAGGTATAGGAGCAGCGTGCGGCGCTGGCGCAGAGGGCGGCCCCCTAGGGTTTGCACCATGGCCCCGTCCCGCCACCGCAGGAGGATTAGGGCCATGACCTCGTCCCGCCATCTCAGGAGAGGAGACCACCAAGGCAAAAGACCTGCCCGACGACTGCAGAGGACCAAGGAGCAGCGATGGAGAAGCTTGGCGATCCGAAACGGGGCAGCAGGGCGATGCAGACGGCGGCTCGGTGGAAGACGGAAGCAGTTCCTTACGCAGCGACGGGCGAGAGACGAAACAGAACCGAGAGGCAAACCTCCTCGCGATCTTGGTCCAGGAAAAAATCTGCGCTGCCTTAACCGGACTCGGTCCCACGTCTCTTGCCACATCAGCCTCCTCCAGTCCCGTACGTGCACGACCAGAAAACTTAGGCAAGGAAATAGGCTCATAGGACCGGTCTGCATACGTACGATCCACCGCCGCCGCTGCAAAGTCAACAAAAACCGGCGGCGCAGACGTCCGACGAGGCGGCAGAGGACCTCGCCAAGGCTTGACCCTCCCGCCCCTGGCCATCCTCAAACCCATCGGAGAAGCAGCAGCACCCAGACTCCCTGGCGACGACGACCGACGGCGCTGGACGGGAGGTTTCGGCGACGGAGAACCACACGACGGCGACAACGATCTCCTCTCCCAGAAACGCGACGCCGGCGTGGGGAAACCGATCTCCTCCCAAAAATCCTGCTTCGCGCCACCGTAGTCCAGCCAAGTTCGCCGGACACATCCTCCAACTCCTCTAGGGCTTCTCGCACCGTAGAATCATCCGCTCCATCGGAATCGGAGTCAGACCCAAGACAACGGAACCTTGATCCGGACGATCCTGCCGGCGAAGCTGCCGCCGCCGGCGGCGACAAACCCCCGGGCGCCAGGGTGAAACGTCGCCTTGAGGCCCTCATTGGCAGCCCCGTCTTGGAAGCATATTTTTATGTCTAGGAGATTGTTTATAATGTGCACAAGGTGATGTTACAGCTGTTCTTCTATGAGAGTGATTTTTCCTTTGAAGTAGACCCCCATACATGAAGACGGCATTGCTAGTAGTACTATATACTACATGTGTTCCTGTATCAAAAACAAAATGTGCAAAGAAAAAAAATCAGTGCATCGTCCTGGGTGTATTATGCAATAAGATGATAGATGCACTAGTAGATTTCAGTGAACAAAAACATTGGCGCTTATAAGTCAAACGAGGAAAGGATCTTAATATTTTGGAAATTACTTCCAGCTTTGTGGCGAGAGAACTTAAGAGAAAGAAGAGCAATCGAGTCTAAAAGATTAGGAATTGTTCTAATGTTCTAATTACAATGCATGTATGAATCTAAATTGACCATCAAACCTGTTTCAATGTAATTATCCTACCGTGGATGATCAGGTTGTGCAAGATGGAACGCATGGGCAAAATAAAGATGACCACAATTTGGCGCAACCATTGTGGAGAGTGAAGTCCAAGATCGCAATGGTACAAATTATCTTTACTTGGATTCATACATACTACACATCGGGAGAATAGATTTGTCTGAATTTGCAATGGTGATAAATTTTCCAAATGAAAATTATGTCTCCAGTTGGAAATCTTATATTTTCGATATAATATACACTGGAAGTTACATATCTGTTGTATTACGCCAAGTAATAAATTCTCCATATGGAAGTTACGTCCCTAGTGTGGAAATCTTTTATCCTAGATGCAATAAAGACTGGAAGTTGCATATCTGGTGTATTAGGCCTAGTGATAAAATGTCTATATGAAATTTATCTCACCGGTTTGGAAATCTTATATCAACTGCAATACATATTGGAAGTTACATATATGGTGTATTAGGCCTAGTGATAAAATGTCCATATGAAAGTTAGAGTCTATATACAAAAAGTTACATGCTATATGCAAATATTTATAGCCAAAGTGACAACCTATACATTGAAAAAGTTATAGGTGATATGGAAATAGCTACAGACAAAGTTACAACCTATGATATAATGAAAAAGTTACATGCTAAATATAACCCATATTCAAAAAAAGTTACACACTAGATGCAATAAGTTACAGGCTATGATACAGTAGGTATACGAGAGATCCATAATCAATAAAAAAGTTACATGCTAGGTACAGTCCATAAAAAAGTTACATATTAGATACATAAAGATTCAGTCCATATTCAGAAAAGGAAATGCTAATGAAAAAAGTTACATATATAGTACATTGTATGATCCGAATAAAAAGTTGCATATATGGTTCGATTTGTTTTAGTGTGAGATGCATTCAAATCTAGAAAAAATACAAGTCGCTTATTTTGGGACGAAGAGAGAGTATTTACTTTCCCACCAAAAAATATTTCTTTGGTGTCGATACTTTTACCATCTCGCGCGTCTGTCCAAATTTTTCCGTTCCCACCAAAATTAGCGTCTATTTAACTTTCCCTCTAATAACGATTAGTACACTAAACTACTAAACAGCTCCATAGGTCCCTCTGTTCGGTGGACGTCCAAAGCGATGCCCCCAAGGCAAAGCAACACAAGAGTGCCGCCCACGCCCGATCCCGCTAGGGATCTAGGATTTCCCCGAAGAGCCTAGGTGATGACCCACAAGTATGAGATCGCAACAGTCTTCGCGGGTAGTATTATCCAATTTATTGATTCGACACAAGAGGATCCAAAAAATACTTGCAAGCCTTAACAACTGAGTTGTCAATTCAGCTGCACCTGAAAATAGTTCTTGCTCACAGAAGTTTATCAGTAGCAACAGTTTGTAGTAGCAACAGCAAAGCAACAACAGCAGCAAAACAAGAGCAGCAGTAACAGTAGTAGCAAACAGTAGGATATGAGTGCGGTACGCATAGGGATGGATGGACGGGCGTTGCATGGACAAGTCTAAACATGTAACTTTAAGATCTAGGGCATTGAAGATAAATAAAAATAAGCATCCAAATACTAAACAAGCATAGACGTATTCTCCATATATAGTCATGCGTGCTCGCAATGAGAACTTGCACAACATCTTTTGTCTTGCCAGCCCGTGGCAGCGGGGCCTCTAGGGAACTACTGGCAATTAAGGTGCTCCTTTTAATAGAGCACCGGAGCAAAGCATTAACACTCTGTGAACATATGTGATCCTCACACCATAGTCATCCCCTCCGGTTGTCCCAATTTCTGTCACTTCGGGCCTTTGGATCCGAACAATGATATGTGTACACAACTTGCAGATAAGATAACAAACAATACTATCATAATGATTCAATAATAAGTTCAGATCTGAGATCATGGCACTCGGGACCTAGTGACAAGCATTAAGCACAACAAGTTGCAACAAAGTCAAATAACACTAAAAGAGATACTAGGCACTATGCCCTAACAATCTTATTTGATTACATGATAGAACTCATCCAATCCCTACCACCCCCATAGCCTACAACAGGGGATTACTCACTCATGGATGAGGGAAACATTGATGGTTGATGGAGAGGCGTTGGTGATGACGATGGAGATGATCCTCCCCTAATACCCCGTCCCGACAGGGTGCCAGAACGGAGTTTCTGGATCCGAATCATGGTTTCTGGTCGTGGCGACGCAGTGGAACTCTTTCTGGAAAAACGTCGAACCCCCTCGGTTTTTAGGTCGAGGGGTAACTTATAGGCGAAGAGGGATCCCGAGGGGGTGCCTGGGGTGGCCGCACCCTCCTAGGCGTGGGCTAGGCCCACCCACGCCAGGCAGGGGTGTAGGCCCTCCAGGCCTCCACTCCGTCTCGTCTTCTGGCTCCATGGATCTTCTGGTGAAATAGGATTTTTGGCATATTTTTCGGGATTTTTCCTGATAGTTGATTTTCTGCCAAAAACTAGACACCAAGATAATTCTGCTGAAAAAAGCGTCAGTCAGTGCTAGTTGTATTCAAATTACACAAGTTTAGAGGAGAAACAATAGAAAAAGTGTTCGGGAAAGTAGATACGTTTTGGACGTATCACCAGACGAAGGAGAAAGAATGCACCCGCTTTGACGAGACTTCAAGAAGGATGCGGCGCCCACGGGAGTCACCATCATCGGTCCCGGCCAGCCGCCAGGGAAAAGCTTTCGCCTAGCAAAGAGTCCCAAACCGCACGCCCTCCCAACAAGAACCGGCAAAACCACCACACCTCCCCTCCTCCTCCAAGCTCCTGACGACCATCAAGCAAACCTTCCGCCGCCACGCCTAGGCTCCCCATCGCGGCGAAGAAAGCTATTGTCCGGATCATCACCGATGCCTGCGAAATAGTTGCCAAAAACAAATTGAGCGAACCCGGGCAGCCGCCACCACGAAAGGGACCAAAGATCACCGCCACCAAACACCTCCCTGTTGGCATAGATCGAGCCCCGTACGAGCGCATGCCGCCACGACGAGCCCTCCGACTACACATTGTCCACGTAGCGCCACGACCCTCCGATCGCGCACACATATGTGTCATCGCCGTGCCATCTAGCCTCCCACGCAGGAATAGGGTGTGGCATCCCGCAAAACCACTACTAGAAAATCGCGTTGAATTTGTGCATGGCATCGTCATCGTCATGCATTGTTGCATAAAACTATGTTCGCAAAGCCCGTTTTGTTTTCTAAAAACGCCCCCTCTTCATTCAAACACGCCAAGCCGGTCTCCGGATTATTTTTGTTTAAATGCTATCGGTTTGCAAACGGTGTGAATAAAACAAATAAAAATTATATTATTTTTAGCGGGGCAGTCGAACGGGCCGATTGACCCGAACGACCACCCCAGGAATTACAATCGGTCCACCCCGCAATCCTTTTTACACCCAACCTATCCTACCCAACCCCTCTCCACCTCACCCCGACCACTCCCCTTGCGCCACATCAGCCCACCCCAACTCCCCCACCAACCATCCGCTGACACATCACCCCCCACTCCTCTCTCTCTCACCAAGTCCCCACCTCACCACACACGCACACAGCGCGCGCAGCAGATCCCGCCCCTGCCGCTGCCCCTAGGCCCCACTGACCCACGTCCTCCCCTGGTCCCACCCGCTGGCCTGTCCCCCATGCGCGGCTCCTCCCTACCCGAGCCGTCCCTCACCCCGCGCCCAACCTCGCCTCCTCCACGACCCCGCTCAGCACCGCCGCCCGCCTCCTCCCTAGCGCCGCCGCGGCCCCAGACCTCCTCACCGGCTCGCCCCAGGACCGCCTCACCCCTCGTCGCCGGCTCCCCCGTCCTCGAGCCACCCCGGCAGTAGCCGCCGCCGGCGCCCTTCACCTCTCTCTCCGAGCTCCCTCTTCGCCGCCGCCTGGGCCTCCCCACGGCCGCGCCGTCGCCTGGCCCCCCACATCGTCGGCTCTGAGCCCACCCGCTCGCGGGCTCCTCCACCTAACCACACCGAGCGCCGCCAGTACCGCATCGCCTCCTCCGGCGAGCTCCTCCGGAGCCCCGCCGCCCAAGACCCTCTGCGCCGCCGCCGTCGGCCCCGCGGCTCCTCCAACCTCGCGCGCGCCTCCCCCGAGTCCAGCGCGCCGCCCAGCCACCGACGACCTCCCCTTGCCGACCCGTCGCCCGGCCGTTCCTCCGGCCCCGCGCCGTGCCGCGGTGCGGCCCGGCCGCCCGCCCCCCGCGCGCGGTCGCCGCTTCTCCTCGGTCCAGCCTCGCTCTGCTCATTCCGCAGGAGACCGCGTCCTCGAGCCGCCCGTTCAGCTTTGCAGGTCATCGCGGTATGGGGCGATCCCTTTCAGATGTTGGTGTCGGGCACCCTCGGACCACCGTGTGTTTGGTGAATCTTATCCCCAAGCATGTCAACGCCAAGTTCAAGATCTGCGAGCCGTGTTTGCACATCCGCATGCTGCTCAAGATCTACTAAGATTTCCACCGGACGCCAAGGCCTCCTTCACGATTCCGATGATCGAGACCAAGATCCCGGAACTACAAGCTCCCTCACGGAATCAAGACCCGATCCGCGGAGTTCGACGGCGACCCTGAGATGAAGCCCTCGAGCCCTCCTACACGGATCCGATGGCGAACCCTGAAGACCGTTTTCGTACCCGGACGATAAGGATACCGACGCGGTACACCGAGAACTCCCCCTGAACGCCATGATCGTCGACATGACCCGAAGGCCGCGAATGCGACAAGAACGGCATCGACCCGGAAGAATCCGATGCCCCGACGCCAGACCAAGTGCTTCTTCACAGAACGCCAAGATCTACCCCGGCATCTGAGAACGCTTCCGCCGAGACCGAACCCGACGAATCCTGAACCCGAGACCGACCCCGTACCCCGAACCCCCGGATCCCCAAGATCGTCGAGCCCCCTCTAATGTGTGAACCCCTTTCCGAAAACCCTATTTTATAATATAATAACCACTTGATGCATAATTACATTGTCATACTCGCATGCATAATCATGTGGTTTGGGGGCCTTATGCCGATTCACTTAATAATTAAATATGGGGCCCATATGCGGGCAAATCTAGCCTTATGTTGGCCTCATTTAAACTTGTGTAGCGAACCCGGTGCTATCTTCTGTCATGTTAAACAACATTTAATTTGCGGGGTAGGTAAATAACTTGGACCATCTAATTAAGTGTCGGGACCCCGGTTCCGCTTAATATGACCTAATTGCATTGCACCTTGCCATGCCATGCATCATACATGCATCATGCCGATCTTCTGACGTTGTATTAAATAGTGCATCCGGTGTTTCTTCTAGCGTTTTGCTTCTTCGCGGATTGGGCCGTTGGGTTGATGCGAGTGTCGACCCGATCTTCGGTTGAACCCTTCGACCATGTTTTCAGGCGAGCATCTCCCCCTTTCTACCTATCTTACTTTTATAGTCTTTATTCCCTCCTGTTGATCTATTACTATCTGTGTTGCGATGCTCTAGTTTCCGTACCCGTGATATCCCTTGCAGCCGTATATTGCCTTGGACACATCCTATTACCTGTTGTTTGGTAGATAGTTGGACTGGCGCGTCGTAGTCGCTTGCTCTAGTGCTGTTGCGTTTTCGCCAAAGGCCTCAGTTGTTGATGTATTGCCGCATGTTGCTGTTGGAGATGATTCTAGTTTTACTTATCGTTCACTTTAATTCCTGTTTAACAACTAAAATTGAAGTAAGTAGAGGCATCGGTGGGTGGTAGAAAATATTTGGTTTCCGAACGCCCACTTGTGTCCCGTAAGACCCCGAGTACTTGATACATGTTCCTTGATTTATCGCGCTATCCACATCCGGGAGGTATATGGGACCCCGAGCCGTAGCTTGATTCATCTTATTTCTTGGGGCCACAAACTAGTTTGAGGTTTTATTTACGATCCTGTACTTATGCCATGCTACTTATGTATTTACGTTTGTCAGGAGCACACTGTCTTTATTTAGGTAAGCGGTGTTTTCATGTATCGACAAGCCCAGCCACACTTCGGGTTCCCGATCGTTTCTGACCAGCGACAAACCTTGAGTCCGTCTCGGAGTCAGCTAGCTCCGTTGCGGGTCTACTCAATGGGGTGGTCCCCTGAAATAATTCTGAATCCTGTGATTGTTCAGTCGTGAAAGCCTCGTTGGGTTTTGATTTGGTTTTTCCGAGGTTGATCGAGCGTGTGTTGCTATTGGTGCACCCCGGCCGGGTAAAACTTTCTGAAAGCCGTGTCCGCGGATATGGACGACTTGGAGCACAGTATCTCGATCATAGACAAGCATAACTAAAGTTTATTGCTATAAATTTGACTATATTATGACTAGTAATCAGCTTCACTACAACGGAATGGCTAAATAATACTGCCCACAATTGCTTGTTTGGTTTGTCGCTTGCGACCATTGTATCTGACTAGTAAGTATTACAACTACAACGGAATGGCTGAATAAAAGTACCAACAACTGCTGGGTTTTGGGTTATCCCATGCTATCTGTATCTGATTAGTAAGTGTTGCAACTATAACGGAATGGTTAACTAAAAGTGCCCGCTGCTTACTTTATCAGGACGATTATCTACACCTGAATAGTAAAGTGCCGCCACTATAACTGAATAAGTAAAACTGCCAACTGTGTGAGTTCCTCGGTTGACTTCCTCGTTTGGTCTCGAGGGGGAAACGCCAGGATGGGTTTGTTTGGTGTTAGCCTCAGGTTGGATCCGGATAGGTCTATCTTACCCCTCTCTGATAGTCGTCGTTGTATCGAGTCTCTATAGGTTGTCTAGTGCATCTTTGCGCTGCTCGATCCACCATACCTATGTAGGCGAGGACCGCAATTCTAGCCTCGCCGTGTCTTGGCCTCGATCGACGCTCCTTCTTTTCCTTTGCCCTTCGTCGGCACCCCTTTTGTTTAAGCAGGTTTTGAGATCGACGTCGTTAGCAGGGTTACCCTTCCGGCTTGGCCTGGGCAGGGTTATGGACGCCGTTGGTTATTCTTCTGGCTCTTAGCCCCATTTGCATCTTGTCCGTAGCTGGACGCTCTATCGTTTTCAAGGTGATTTGGATCTTTGTATATTATATCTGTATTCTTGACTCTTTGAGTCGTTGTATATATATATATCTGTTCTGTGGATCCCATCGAGGACTGTTGTGTAATGTTATTACTTTGTTTTCCACCCGCACGAAAGTGCCTGGTTGGCACCTTTGAATCGTTTCTATGCGGGTTTGGCGGAAATCGCTGGAACTTGCATAGGTCCGATTCTGAGGGTGTTACAGAGTGGTATCAGAGCTCAGCAGTTGCGATACCCCACAAGTCCAGCCTGTAGGATAACCTAGCTAACGGCCGAAGTAGAGTGTCAAAACTATTTTGAAAAAAAATCGGTTGGATAGTTCTGACTAGGTCTGGTTTTACTCCTTACCCCTCTGCTGTTCTCCTCTTACCTCTACGTGTTTTGAATCCGCTCTCTTCTCTCTCTTCGAGTCCAGGTTTTCCCGTGGTTGAGTTTCCGTCGTACCTTCAGGGTTTCGCTTTCTCCCTTTTGTAACGGAGGTGCTACGATCATCAATCTGCAACTTGTCTGTTGTACCCTTCATCCAATCTCTTGTTCTTGAGCTCTTTATCCATATGTGTTCCTTGCTGGATATCCGTGTCGTTGAAAAACATATGAGAAGGACGAGCATTGGTGAAGTTGGAGTATACCTTGAGCATGTGTTGTTCATGCCAATGGAACCATCACGAAACCTAATCAGTGTGTCTTTCATACGATTTCTGTTGTATCTTCCGGTGTTTCCCGATGTGACGACATCCTCTATGCCAGATCCGATGCAGAGTCTGCATCACTCCGTTGTTCCGAACCTCGCTTGTCGAGATCTTCAGTCTGATTCCGAGAGTTGGTTGCATAATCCGCCTATTCGTGTGCAGAGTAATGGATTGAGTGCGGGATGGAGTAGCTACCATACCACTACTCTTATCATTCGCTCTTGTACATCGAATCAGTGGATCCAGCGATTTTACTTCGTCCACGGAAGTTAGGGGTGGCTTTATTTGCGATACCTCTACCTTCGACCTTTTGTTCCCGGAGTGTTCTCTCGACGATCAGGAGCAACGACCCTTTGTTGGTGGTTTCGCCGTTTTCAAGATGAAGAAGGAACCATCGTTAGTGGTGTCGCGAAGATCTACACGAAGCGAGAAGACGCAGATCGCCGACCTTCTTTCCGGTACCATGAGGCGGATCTCGAGGGCGAGATCCTTTGTTAGTGGTGTCGAATTGTGGCATCCCGCAAAACCACTACTAGAAAATCGCGTTGAATTTGTGCATGGCATCGTCATCGTCATGCATTGTTGCATAAAACTATGTTCGCAAAGCCCGTTTTGTTTTCTAAAAACGCCCCCTCTTCATTCAAACACGCCAAGCAGGTCTCCGGATTATTTTTGTTTGAATGCTATCGGTTTGCAAACGGTGTGAATAAAACAAATAAAAATTATATTATTTTTAGCGGGGCAGTCGAACGGGCCGATTGACCCGAACGACCACCCCAGGAATTACAATCGGTCCACCCCGCAATCCTTTTTACACCTAACCTATCCTACCCAACCCCTCTCCACCTCACCCCGACCACTCCCCTTGCGCCACATCAGCCCATCCCAACTCCCCCACCAACCATTCGCTGACACATCACCCCCCACTCCTCTCTCTCTCACCAAGTCCCCACCTCACCACACACGCACACAGCGCGCGCAGCAGATCCCGCCCCTGCCGCTGCCCCTGGGCCCCACTGACCCACGTCCTCCCCTGGTCCCACCCGCTGGCCTGTCCCCCACGCGCGGCTCCTCCCTACCCGAGCCGTCCCTCACCCCGCGCCCAACCTCGCCTCCTCCACGACCCCGCTCAGCACCGCCGCCCGCCTCCTCCCTAGCGCCGCCGCGGCCCCAGACCTCCTCACCGGCTCGCCCCAGGACCGCCTCACCCCTCGTCGCCGGCTCCCCCGTCCTCGAGCCACCCCGGCAGTAGCCGCCGCCGGCGCCCTTCACCTATCTCCGAGCTCGCCGCCTGGCCTCCCCACGCCGCGCCTGCCGCTCGCCCCACATCGTCGGCTCGAGCCCACCTGGCCATGGCTCCTCCACCTAACCACACCGTGCCGCCAAGATCGCCTCCGCGAAGCCTCCTGGAGCCCCGCCGCCGGCCCTGGCTCCTCCAACTCAAGCGCCTCCCGAGTCCAGCGCCGCCCAGCCCACGACGACCTCCCTTGCCGACTTGCCGCCTCCGGGCCGCTCTCCCGAGCCGCTGCGGTGCCCGACGCCGCCGCTCTTCGCGGTCTCCTTCTGCTTCTCCTCGGTCTAGCCTCGCTCTGCCCGTCCGCTGCAGGAGACCGCGTCCTCGAGGCCGCCCGTTCTGTGCTTTGCAGGTCATCGCCGGTATGGGACGATCCCTTTCGATGTTGGTGTATCGGGGCACCCTCGGACCACCGTGTGTTTGGTGAATCTTATCCCCAAGCATGTCAACGCCAAGTTCAAGATCTGCGAGCCGTGTTTGCACATCCGCACTGCTGCCTGAAGATCTACGCCAAGATTTCCACCCCGGACGCCAAGGCCTCCTTCACGGATTCCGATGATCGAGACCCGAAGATCCCGAACTACAAGCTCTCCCTCACGGAATCCGAGACCCTGATCCGCTGGAGTTCGACGGGCGACCTGAGCCGAAGCCTCGAGCCCTCCTACACGGATCCGATGGCGAACCCTGAAGACCGTTTTCGTACCCGGACGATAAGGATACCGACGCGGTACACCGAGAACTCCCCCTGAACGCCATGATCGTCGACATGACCCGAATGCCGCGAATGCGACAAGAACGGCATCGACCGGAAGAACTGGCGCCCCGACGCTGCACCAAGTGCTTCTTCACGTAACGCCAAGATCTACCCCAGATCTCGAGAACGCTCGCCGAGACCGAACCCGACGAATCCTGAACCCGAGACCGACCCCGTACCCCGAACCCCCGGATCCCCAAGATCGTCCAGCCCCCTCTAATGTGTGAACCCCTTTCCGAAAACCCTATTTTATAATATAATAACCACTTGATGCATAATTACATTGTCATACTCGCATGCATAATCATGTGGTTTGGGGGCCTTATGCCGATTCACTTAATAATTAAATATGGGGCCCATATGCGGGCAAATCTAGCCTTATGTTGGCCTCATTTAAACTTGTGTAGCGAACCCGGTGCTATCTTCTGCCATGTTAAACAACATTTAATTTGCGGGGTAGGTAAATAACTTGGACCATCTAATTAAGTGTCGGGACCCCGTTCCGCTTAATATGACCTAATTGCATTGCACCTTGCCATGCCATGCATCATACATGCATCATGCCGATCTTCTGTCGTTGTATTAAATAGTGCATCCGGTGTTTCTTCTAGCGTTTTGCTCCTTCGCGGATTGGGCCGTTGGGTTGATGCGAGTGTCGACCCGATCTTCGGTTGAACCCTTCGACCATGTTTTCAGGCGAGCATCTCCCTCTTTCTACCTATCTTACTTTTATAGTCTTTATTCCCTCCTGTTGATCTATTGCTATCTGTGTTGCGATGCTCTAGTTTCCGTACCCGTGATATCCCTTGCAGCCGTATATTGCCTTGGACACATCCTATTACCTGTTGTTTGGTAGATAGTTGACCGGCGTCGTAGTCGCTTGCTCTAGTGCTGCATGCTTTTCCAAAGGCTCGCTTGTTGATGTATTGCCGCATGTTGCTGTTGGAGATGATTCTAGTTTTACTTATCGTTCACTTTAATTCCTGTTTAACAACTAAAATTGAAGTAAGTAGAGGCATCGGTGGGTGATAGAAAATATTTGGTTTCCGAACGCCCACTTGTGTCCCGTAAGACCCCGAGTACTTGATACCTGTTCCTTGATTTATCGCGTTATCCACATCCGGAGGTATATGGGACCCCCGAGCGAGCTTGATTCATCTTATTTCTTGGGGCCACAAACTAGTTTGAGGTTTTATTTACGATCCTGTACTTATGCCATGCTACTTATGTATTTACGTTTGTGCGAGGAGCACACTGTACTGTTTAGGTAAGCGGAGTGTTTTCGCGGTATCGACAAGTCCAGCCACACTTTCGGTTCGATCGTTACGTACCACCGACGCAAACCTTGAGTCCGTCTCGAGTCACTAGCTATTCTGCTATGGTCTACTCTATGGGGTGGCCCCCTGAAATAATTCTGAATCCTGTGATTGTTCAGTCTTGAAAGCCTCGTTGGGTTTTGATTTGGTTTTTCTGAGGTTGATCGAGCGTGTGTTGCTATTGGTGCACCCCGGCCGGGTAAAACTTTCTGAAAGCCGTGTCCGCGGATATGGATGACTTGGAGCACAGTATCTCGATCATAGACAAGCATAACTAAAGTTTATTGCTATAAATTTGACTATATAATGACTAGTAATCAGCTTCACTACAACGGAATGGCTAAATAATACTGCCCACAATTGCTTGTTTGGTTTGTCGCTTGCGACCATTGTATCTGACTAGTAAGTATTGCAACTACAACGGAATGGCTGAATAAAAGTACCAACAACTGCTGGGTTTTGGGTTATCTCATGCTATCTGTATCTGATTAGTAAGTGTTGCAACTATAACGGAATGGTTAACTAAAAGTGCCCACTGCTTACTTTATCAGGACGATTATCTACACCTGACTAGTAAAGTGCCGCCACTATAACTGAATAAGTAAAACTGCCAACTGTGTGAGTTCCTCGGTTGACTTCCTCGTTTGGTCCCGAGGGGGAAACGCCAGGATGGGTTTGTTTGGTGTTAGCCTCAGGTTGGATCCGGATAGGTCTATCTTACCCCTCTCTGATAGTCGCCGTTGTATCGAGTCTCTATAGGTTGTCTAGTGCATGCTGCCGCTGCCGCTCAGTCCACCATACCTATGTAGGCGAGGACCGCCAAATTCTAGCCTCGCCGTGTACTGGCCTCAGTACTGACGCTCCTTCTTTTCCTTTGCCCTTCGTCGGCACCCCTTTTGTTTAAGCAGGTTTTGAGATCGACGTCGTTAGCAGGGTTACCCTTCCGGCTTGGCCTGGGCAGGGTTATGGACGCCATTGGTTATTCTTCAGGGCTCTTAGCCCCATTTGCATCTTGTCCGTAGCTGGACGCTCTATCGTTTTCAAGGTGATTTGGATCTTTGTATATTATATCTGTATTCTTGACTCTTTGAGTCGCTGTTGTATATATATCTGTTCTGTGGGTCCCATCGAGGACTGTTGTGTAATGTTATTACTTCGTTTTCCACCCGCACGAAAGTGTCTGGTGGGCACCTTTGAATCGTTTCTATGCGGGTTTGGCGGAAATCGCTGGAACTTGCATAGGTCCGATTCTGAGGGTGTTACAGAGGGCCCCATCACGGCCGTACGAGGCCACCCGCGTTGTGCCCACGTGTCGGAGTCGTGGCCCGCACAACCCCAATAGTTCCCAGCCCGGCGCCACCACGCTCGTTTGCTGCCGGGAACAGTGCTGCAATCCCGCCCAAGCCCATCTGGGCCCGACCGAGCCCCAGGCTCATTCCCGCGCTAGCAGGGGTGCCTCCATCGCGAGTACGTTGGGCCAGCTCTGGCGTTGTCTTAGCCATGCTCGCTGCCGAGATCTCTCCACTCCTCGCCACCGAATCCCGCTGGACAACGCGTCGGCGCCGTGAGAGCCGAGCGCCGCCGTTGCGCGCGGAGAGAACCCCGTCGCCGCCGTAGCCGTCCCTGCCCGGGCTTCGCCTGACGGGACCCCGGGTGGCGGGAAGGGAGAGACGAGGGGGGAAGGGCCTTGGTAGCCGGCAGCGTTTAGAGATCTACCAGACTAATGGGTAATATTAGTGGAAATAAAGCTGCATCAAACATTACATTGGCTTATGTTTTTGAAATGAAAACATGGAGAGTTAGAGTATACCATCTCCCACTGTCTACATGTACTTCCAGATCGATGAAGCATTTTCAGGGTACCACGACTTATATAAAATTCCTTCTTGATATTATGGTATTGTTCATCCTGGCTTGTTGTGATGCTTAGAAACAAAACCAACACAGGTTCATTTAACAACACAAGTTCAGTTAACAAGCATCAGGGTACCATGACTTATATAAAATTCCTTCTTGATCTTCTACATGCAAATAGAGGAGATCAAACAACTGATAGAGACTGCACCTAAACAACCACCATTTTGGTGGTTGCTAAAAAGTATGTGGCGGGCTGATTTTGATGCCACGGGGAGTCACTTAGAGTTTCAACGACCACTAATTTTTGTGTCCTCATCGGTAATACTCTGTTTTCTAGTAGTATGAACTTACCTGAAACTATACATCAAGTCACAACTTAAATCAATAGAGGAAGTTTTAAGTACATGTACTTGTGCTTATGCTTTTGACATTTACACTTGTAAAATTGTTCTGGTCCGTTACATGCTTGCTGACACTGTTTAGTCCAGTTAGTCTGACAGTAGTTCTTTTTAACAATGGGGCTAGAATAATTTCCTGATGCCAGTTCTTTTTAACTATAGCTAAACTTTTTTATTTTTTGATTGCAGGGTCAAAAGAAGTAGCTAGATCGGAGTCTACATCATGGAACTTTTAGTCTTGGCAGTTAATTAGGATGGCTACATTTTATTCGAGTTTTATTTGATGATATTTGCTATGAGAATTATTATTTATATGAATACGTATTGTTTTGAATTTCGTAATTGAATGGCTGTATTTTTTTAAGTTGCGATAGGCTATTGCCACAAGTCACTTTCGGTTGCCATAGGTTAGCACCACGAAAAAAATAATGTTGCAACAAATCTCAGTTGCCACACGTGCATGCTTTGTTGCGCTAGGATGTAGCAACGAAGAACTTTATATTGTTGCAATAACTTGTCACCGCAATCTTTTTGTATGTTGCGATAACTGATTGGCGCCACGAAATAAAGCTTTGTTGAAATAGAGTATCACCACAAACACTTTAAGTTGTCGTGGTAGCTTCTTGCTACAAACATTTTGCCCATTGCGATAAGTATTTGGTGCCATGGAACTGAATTTGTTGAAATAGAGTATTGCCACGAAAAGTTTAAATTGTCGCAATAGCTTCTCGCTAAAAAAAATGACAGTTGCGGTAACCATTTATCTCCACGAGTGAAATATTCGTGGCAAAATGGCTAATGCTACAAAACAAAAGTTGTTGCCATAGGTTATTACCATGATTGGTTATTGCCATGAAAAAACACGCGCCACAAAACATGTATCGTTGCCATAGATTATTGCCACAACTGTCTATCGCCACAACTACCAATCGCCACGATTCGTTCACATGTTGCATTAAGCTATCTCCGCAAACCAAATTATGGTGATAAGTGGGTAGTGCCATGGGAAAAAATGTGGCAACTGCCAACATTGTTGTTGCAATAGAACACTTTATTTCCATGATTGCTTTTTTGTTGCGATAGCCTATTACCATGTGTTTAATTGCAACGCTTGCCAACGAACGATATTTCGTGGCAATAGGTACATATTTCCACAAATCGGCATATATTGCCACAAATAATTTTGTTGCAATAGACCCAAATCCTTGTAGTGGCTACTACTGCAGCACACTCTATCTATATACTATAGTGTCTCTCCTTGTGGTGTGGATAGCACAACAGCTGCATGCTCTGTGTAAGATGCTTGCAAGTGGGACCCTCCCAGGGCTCATATTTCATAGTTCAGATCTTTTGATGTGAAGATTAACTCTACTGAGTTGGTATTATCCTATAATGTTCATTTCTTTCTATTAAAAATGGTGAAACTTGCCCCTCTACTTCCAATGATGTACCGAGGCAATTAATTAACTGATAAGAAAAATGTTTTTTTGGTGAAACTTGTCCCTTTATTTAAATGCTCGGTGAGGTATCAAAACAGTGCATCACACTGTTAGACTGAGAGCAAATTTTACTAACACGAAACCTTTTTGTTTTATCTTCTATTTATTTGTTTTGCAGGAATCAAAAGGATGTCCATGAATATCAAGACTAGATATAGGAATTTTGTTTAGATTTTATTACTGTAATTTTCTTATTCTTTTGTAAAAACCATGTAATACTTATATATTCATTAAAGCATTTGTTTTTCCTTAATTGTAATTTTTTATCTTTCTAATGACTTCTAGTTTACTTATATTCTTTAAATCTTTGTATTATTGAACAAGAAAGTAATAAAGATTTCTACTTATTTATACTTGTTTGAATTACTTTAATGTATTCAATTTACTTTATTTCATTTCTTAATTGTAATTTACTTTGTTCTTTTATTGTAAAATAACAATGCAATACTTCATGTAATTTTTATTAATAAAGAATTCTCTTATTTCTTATTATAATATTTTTACTTTTTACTTTTTTTGACAAAAAACAGTAGGAAAAAACCCCCACTATGTTAATTTTTTTCATTATATAAGGGATGGAATATTTACAGGGAGTTGTTGTGATCAAATTAATCACTTATTACATAGCAAATAGATCAATCACTCATAGAGTGTCTGATGACTGCAAGTGCACAGATTATTTGTAGCTAGTTTCGAAATAAAGATATCGATCCCACATGGAGCAGGACTCCGAAGTCTAAGTAACTCTTGAACTAAATACTGAAATAGTAATGCTAAATAAAGTTCTAATAATAAGATAAAATACAAGTTTTGTGTAAAATATATTTTTTCATTTTCAAATAAGAGAACAATAAGTAAACTAAAGCTGTAAGTCAACAAGAGCATGCGAGTGAGATTACGGAAGTCTACAAGATGATGGAAAGAGTTCTCAGGGAGTAGTGGATCCACCGCTAGTAATTAGAAAGTGTGATAAAAATGATTATCATGAATAAAAACATTTATGATATGTGTGGCAAGAGTTCCATATATGTACAAATAGGCAGCAACCACTGCTCACATCATCCTTCATAACCACAGTAGACAGCAATCGACATTAATCGAATTACGACGTTATTAAGGGACTTTACCTCGTAGGATGTATCCCATGACATGGACAATGTTCCGTGAGTTCTCCTCGCTTCCGAAGTTGATACGTAAGGAATGACAACAGATTTATAGTCACTATAAGTGCTATCATCCCTCCATCTACCAACAAGTAGTTCCCTCCATCTAGTCCTCAATGAGGCAAATATTGAGTGGCGCGCTTCACCCAACATCAAGATGAAGGAAATCTAACACAGACACATGATGAACAATATCATATAATAATCTTTATCTTAATTCAATCACATACTAGGGTTTCTCCATCTCCCCAAGAACAAAGGAAACTACTCTCACATGAAGGCAATCAACATTATGGATAGAATATGGATGAAGTATAATGATACAATTGAGGACAAGTGCAAATCCAAGATTCAATCTAGAATTACAACAAGTAACCAAAGGGGATTGGTGATGGAGACATTGTTGATGAGGATGACGATGCAGATCGATGTGGAGTCCTTCAAGATCCTAGTCCCTTCTCCTCTTGTTTGATGGTGATGGTGTAGATCTGATTGGAGGCGGCTATGGCGGTGGCACGGCGGCAGGGCTCCACCGTGGTGGAGAATATGGATTGATGGCTCTCTATTGGCTCCTCCCCTCTTTATATAAGCCTTGGGGGTGCCCTAGGGTTCCCCCAATATCGTCATATAACTTATGAAAGGTTCTAGAGCTTCTCTGGGGCGAAATCCCATCGTTTTCGACCTTTTAGCAACTATACGACGGGAACTATATGGCCCGAAAAGGCTTCCCGCTCTATACTTGCATGTCAAACCTTCAGGCTCCATAGTGTTTTGGCCGTCATTTCTTCATACGAACTCCATTTTGGGTGTTCTTGGGATCGTTGGATTCGTCTCGTCGAGGGATACAACCCCATGGTCTTGAATATTTATTTTGAGAAGTTATAAAAATTCACTTTTCCAACCTCTCAAATGGCTAAGTCTGGTCCCTGCAGCTCCTCCATACTATGCTCTCTTTGTTCCCTTTATCCATAATCTTCACTAACACCTACACACATTTCATAGACAAGGAAATTGATAAAATTCTACCTAAACTACTAAATGTGCAAAGGTCATATGAAAGTAAATGAGGACTAGAAGTCATGCATATATGGCATAGCTATAGCTAGAAGAAACATGATATGAGAGATAAATGGCACATTTTATATGGCTAAAAGAGGTGGTATTTCATAGCCATCAGTGTTCAACCTGGCTTGCATGCCCTTTTTCAAACTAGGCCTACATCTATGGAGGCTAGTAGAATAGAAACTCTTAAACCTAGATATGCAAGTGTTTACATCAGGGATATTGCCACTAAATATATAATAGTTTCTCTGGTCCCATAGAATCCAACATCCAGTAATCATGATGTCCATCAAGAATGAGGTAGAATATATCTGCTTGGCATCCTTAATCATATTGTGGACATGCAAATCAGTATACCATTCAAGACTCATTGCCCACCAGAAACTTTGACTGAATGAACATTCGAAGAACAGATGGAGCATTGTTTCTTCAGGGCAGTTATCACACAGAACACAATCAGAGTATTCGAAAAGTAAGTTCTTTCTGACCATCATTTCCTTAGTGTTTAACCTGTTATATAACATAAGCTAGGCAAAAAAATTATGTCTGGGGAGACAGCATGTCTTCCAGATGTCCAACATAGATTCTTCAGGTTGATGCTCTCCCATCAGGATTTTGTAAATATTCTTAGTAGAATAGTTATTGTTTCCCCAAGGCATCATCCAAATGCCATATTCGTCAGAATAAGGAATATAATTAAATTCCTCACTCAGCGCATCCAATTCATCATGTGCAATATTGGACAGAGGAAGGTTGAACAAGTCATACAAGTTATCTTCTGAGCTCCCAATAATTTTATCCATAGATAATTTGTCATTTTTAGAATGTAGGTGAGGGTATTTTCTCTGCCTGGCAATGTTGTTCCATACATCTTTCCATAGGAGTACCGATTTCCCATTTTTGACCGCGATAGATGCAATATTTCTGTACTAATCAATTAAGGACATACAGTCTCTCCACCAGAATGATCCTCTTGGGTCAATAGCATGAGGAGCAGTAGTTTCACTGTAATGTGCCCTTTTTATCAGATTTACCCATGGAATGTCATAATTATTGAAGAACTTATGAAGATTCTTCATTAAAAGCTCCTGTTTTTGTATCCTCAAATTTAGTACTCCGAGGCCTCCTTGATTTTTCGGTCTGCATACCAAGTCCCAACTGGCAAGGCATTTCCCATGTTTATCCTTGTCTCTGTCAGCCTAAAGGAACTGTCTACCACTTTTTTCATAGTGGACAAAAATTGTGATGGGCACTCTAAAGGAACACATAGCATACATTGGCAATGAATTAATGATAGAGTTTAGAAGTGTTAATCTCCCAGTGTATGTCATAAGAGAGGAAATCCATACAATCTTTTATCCAGCCTAGATATTAATGGCATCAACCATCTGGTTTAAGAGCTCTGTCTATAGGAATTTCTTTGAAAATATTTTCAATCTCTTCGACAGAAAAAGGTTCATCCAGATGTGCCAGATCATGTGTCTGAATAATATCCTGCAGCTGAAATTGCATTTCAGGATTGGTGGTTATGCTAAGTATTTCTTTATAGGAACTCCAGATATTGGCAGCCTTATGATCATGATTGTATACATGATTATCATCCACATACTTTGTATAAGTAATGAGGTTTTTCCTGTAGCTTTGTGTGGCCACAACATGAAATAATTTTGAATTCTCATCACCAAGTTTACCCCATCTTATTTTTGCTCTGTTCTTCTAGTAGATCCTTTTGGCCTCTAATAATTTTCTGGTATGATTCATAAGTATTTGCTTGAAATTCTTCTCAATAGTAGATAGCCTTATTTGATCCTTTAATCCATCCAATAATGCAAGGCCATAATTGCATCTGGTGATAAGCATGTTTAAGTTTGATAATTTCTTGCTCCATTGCTAGAGTCCATACACAGAGATTTAAATTTTCCCATGATATTTTGAGTTGCATCTCCTTTATAAGGTGCATTATGACAATTAGTAGTAACAGTATCCTGAAAACCAGAGAATTCCATCCAGTAATTTTCAAATATAAAAAGGATAGACTTGGGAATATTTGTGCCAATTTGAATATGAATAGGAGTGTGATCAGAACCCAATCTTGCCAGGGGATATGAAATAGTGCTTGGGAATTCAATGGTCTAATCAGCAGAATAAAAACCAATCCAATGTTTCATGCAGGGGGTCCTCTTGCATATTACTCCATGTAAAGGATCTACCTTTGAGGGGAATTTCTTCCAAATCATGGATTGTATAATGGTATTAAATAGAAGCATATTGTTAGTATCACCCCCTGGCATGCTTCTGTTTTCTGGTTCTCTAATGAGGTTAAAATATCCCATGATAAGCCACAAGTTCATGGATGAAGAATCCAGATCAACCATCCATGTGATAAAATCCTCTTTGTTTCATTATTGGCAGGCCCATAAATATTAGTGAGGTGCCATATTTTTCTAGAAGATTTACAAGTAAACTCCATAGTGATATGAAAGATACTTTGACTGACAAGATTTCCTTCAAAGGCATTTCCATTACATATTGTGATAATTCCCCCTAAATTGCCAATACTTGGAGTGTATGCAAAATGTGTGAACCTTCTTTGACAAAACTTTCCGATATAAGAGTGATCAAAAAATTCTCTCTTTGTTTCTTCCAGGAAGATTATATTGCAATTACTCTCTTCACTTCTCTGCCTTATGTCGTCCCATCTGTCTTGGGAATTTATTCCTCTTATGTTCCAATCTAGAATATTCCAATTAATGTTTGACATTGATAAACTAAAGAATGCCGATATATTTCATTGGTAACATAGTTAAAGAATGTTTGAGATATATGTGTGTCTTTTTTCATCTAACAAGAGTACATAATGTAGCTCTGAAATGGATACATCACTTGACACATACAGAAACATTAACTGACAACAAGCACTGAACTGACTGCTAACATAATGACAGTAAATATTGGATAAGCTGAGGATAATGACACATTACTGATAGATAAATCAAATAGTTCAACTCCAACTAATAATAAAGCTAGCATATAGTCTTGCACATAGTCTGGCACACGACATAGCTAATTATTACATCACTGGAACATAAAGTAAATTGATAGTTGCACATAGTGCTTGAAATGCAATAAAATAAGTGCACACTGTCATAAGGATAGTAGCACATAATGGCTAAAAGTTGGCAATACATTAGCCACTTTCAGCAAGTAATTTCTTCACAGACACCTCCTCAGGGGGTATCTAGCATTGCTCCACACCAATGTCTTGGATCGTAGCAATGGGCAGTTCTGGTGGAGGAGGAGCATTCGAGTCAATTATTTCGACATCAAATTGATTGCTCAAAATTTTCTTGACTGCTGATGACCCACAAGTATAGGGGGTGTATCGTAGTACTTTCGATAAATAGGAGTGTTGATCCCAACGAGGAGCAGAAGGTGTTGACTAGTGATTTGGAGCAGGAATTCTCTGTAAATACTTAGCAAACGGATTTTAGGGTTTTTTGATAAAGCAAAGAAATAAAGTGCAAGTAAATAAAGACAACAAATAATTGCAGCAAGTGGCCCAATCCTTTCTTAGCAAAGGACAAGCCGGTTTTAATACTTATGAGGACCAAACGTTCTAGAGGACACATGGGAATACTGTCAAGTGCTTTCATTTCATATCGTTGATTAATCTTATTTGGTTTGATAAGTGTTGTGTGGGTGAACCTATGCTAATGTACCGACCTTACTAGGACTAATACATACTTGTGATTAAACCCCTTGCAAGCATCTGCAACTACAAGAAAGTAATTAAGATAAAAACCTAACCACAACTTTAAACTCTAAGATCCTACACTTCCTTTTGCAAAGGTTTCCTAACGGGGGTTCAGGTTTCTGTCACTCCGGCAACCCCACAATTAGTAGCCAAGTACACAATGCATTCCCCTAGGCCCATAAATGTTGAAGGATCATGTAGTCGATGTTCACATGACACCACTAGAAGAATAGCACCACAACTTAAATATCAAGCCATTGAATAATACCTCAGCACAATTCCACTACTAACAACATGACTTCTCCCATGTCCTCAAGAACTAAACGAATTACTCATGAGACATCATATGGATCAAGATCAGATATGATATGATGATGAATAAAAAATCTGAACATAGACAATAATTCAATGGTTCCACTCACAAGCATCAACTACAAAAGTAATCAACACCGGGAAACTTTCCCCTAAGAACTATGCAAGATTCAACACAATTGTTACAACGGGATGGATTGGTGATGATGGTGCTGGTGGATATGGTGGTGAGGATGATGATGATGATCCCGATGAAGTCTAGCTTGATGACGGTGTTGATGGCGACGATCTCCCCTCTCCGGGAAGGAATTTCCCCGGCGGAAATCTGTTTGCCGGAGAGCTCTTTCTCACCCTGTAGTGTCCGCCCCGTAGATGCGGCGAAATCTTTCTGTGGTCCCTCACTATGTATTAGGGTTTTGAGGAGAAGATATAGGCGAAAGGGCAGAGTAGGAGGTGGGCCAGGGTGGCCACACCTCGTGGTGGCGCGGCCCAGGGTGGCCCGCGCATGGGGGGGTGTGGCCCCCCTATGGCCCATCTCAGCCTTCCCTTCTGGCTTCCTTCGTCGTCTAGAAAAATAGGATTTTCCATGTATTTTCTGGTATTTTCTGATCTTCACGAAAATTGCATCCAAACACCGCTTTTTCCATTAGAATCCCGACTCCGGCAGTTCGTCCTCCAAGAATCATCCATCATGAAAAAATAGATGAAATAACATAAGTAACACCTCTTAATATGAAATATATCAATGAATAACAGCAAATTATGATATAGAATAGTGATGCAAAATGGACGTATCAACTGCCTTCATAGTTTTAGATTTTTTCATGATAGTCTTCGTAGTAGTAGTTGGCTCCAAAGTCTGCACTTCATGTTCATTAATAGTTAAAGATTCAGCCGCCTCCTTATCTTTGTACCCATCTGTAACACCCTCATATCAGCCCTATGCAAGTTTTAGCGATTCCCACCAAACCTGCATTGAAACGATTTAAAGGTGGCCACCAGGCACTTTCGTGCGGGTGGAAAACTAAGTAATACCATTACACATTAGTCCACAATGGAACACACGAAACAGATATATACAACAACGACTCAATGAGTCAAGAATACATATATATAGTACAAATATCCAAATCACCTTGAAAACAATACAACATCCGACTACGGACAAGATGCAAATGGGGCTAAGATCCCTGAGAATAACCAATGGAGTCCATAAACCTGCCTAGGCCAAGCTAGAAGGGTAACCCTGCTAACGATGTCATTCTCAAACCTGCTTAAACAAAAGGGGTGCCGACAAAGGGCAAATAAAAAAGCGAGCGGTCAGTACTAAGGCGAGTACACGGCGAGTCTTAGAATTTGGCGGTCCTAGCCTATATAGGTATGGTGGACTGAAGCAGCTGCGCGGCATGCACTAAATAACCTATAGAGACTCGATACAACTATCGCCTATCAGAGAGAGATGAGAAAGACCTATTCGGATCCAACCTGATACTACCTCCAAACATACCCATCCTGGTATTTCCCCCTCGAGACCAAACGAGGAAGTCAAGCCGAGGAAACTCACACGGTTGGCAGTTTTATCCATTCTTTTTATGGTGGTTATCCAACTTACTAGTCATATCAGATACAAGTCAAATTATAAAAGTAAACTTTAGTTGTAGTTGTCTATGATCAAGATAATATGCTCCAAGTCGTCCATAACCGCGAACACGACTTTTTGAAAAGATTTAACCCTGCAGAGGTGCACCAAAGTTTCCACACGCACTTTGACCCTTGTTGCCAGATAAATTAACATACTTCCAAGGTATGTCGGCGGGGCCTAGGACACGCCACTTTCCCTGACCCAAAGCAAGCACATGGGGGCCACTCGAAAGAGCTACCGGTACGAGGTATGGCTAATCCTCCTTGTACGGACCCTAGGGCTGCGTACACTTGCACGGGAGCAGAGGTCATAGAAAAAATATTCCCGTGACAGAGTGCGGCACCTACGCAACAGTAATAAATGCTCATCGAGCAACAGGTAATAAACATGGCATAACATGGCATACATGGCATAACGTGGCATGAAAACTTCAAACTAGTTTGTGGCCCCCGGTACAGTACTTTGAAATCAGGTAGTAAGCCGATAGCGGTGCCCAGACACCCCACATATGGTTAGCGCGCTCAGTCTCATAACAGGTGTCAAGAACTCGTGTCCTAGGTGGACACAAGTGGGCGGTTAACAACCAAACCTCAACTATTACCCACCGGTGGATCTTCATTAGTTATATCAATTTTAATATTTAAGTAACCAGCTGTAATTAAAACCACGATCATCTCCACCCTTATGAATATGTCAACCCCCAACATTAGTGAAACATCGACAACGTGAAGCGACAACTAAGCAAGCAACTATGACTCGCAAGGCCGGCTATCTATCAAGCAACAAGTAATAGGAGGTGTACAAAGCAATATAGGGGCTGCAAGTAATATAACAGGGGTACGAAACCTAAAGCATCGCAACACAGATATAAATAGATCAACTGGAGGAAATAAAGACTATACATATAAAATAGGTAAAAAGGGGGAGAATGCTCGCCTTGGAAACACTGCCGAAGGTTCATAACCGACAAACTTGTCGAAGCTCACAACATCTCATCGTCCTATCCGGGAAGAAGCAAACACTAAAATGAACAAGCGATGCATCAATTACAACTAATGCGGAAGAATCGGCATGATCATGATATGATGCATGATATGGAAAGTTAATGATGCAAACTATGTCAAAAGGGTATTAGGAGCATTGCACATTGATAATATAGCATTCGTGAGGCATTATTAATAAGAAACAATTAGTTTCCAATTTTATTTATTATGTTCTCCTTGCATAAAAAATACTGATTATAAAACTTCTCTTAATTCATGATGCAAATGATAACATGTATATCATGATTGGAGAGGTCTCATCGCGCTGATCTATTTGGACATATTATTTACCGAATTCGGATTTACGGATTTAAAGTTATGAATTTATTAAGAAAAGGCATTTATTAACAATTAAATTATTTCAAAATTTTAAATTGTTCAAATGATATTATAAATATCATAAACAGATTCCTCACATTTTTATGATTCGAAAACATATATTAAACATCATTTTTGAATTTCAAATTTTAAGTTGTTATTTATTCATTGGTAAAGGCCAAAAGGGCAAAAATGTCTAGGTTTAGGTATTTGCAATAATTCAAACATGAAACAAGTTATACTTCTAAATTCAGGTCTAAAAACCTTACACTTTTCATTTTAAATGTTTTGTCAAATTTTAAGCAGATAATTAGTTATTTAAGTTTTCACATCTAGGGGCCTGCTGCAAAATCTGGAGGGTTTTTTTGCAAAAGAATTATCTGAATTTTTGGTTGCAGCTGCTAACTGAATGTTTAGGTCCAGGAATCCAAAAATAATAGAAAAAGAAGGTTATGTCTAGCCGTGGAAATTTGATCTCATGATCAAAGGGAGACTGTGACTAGTTGCTAACCACTGGGCTAATCTGGGGTTGTTGTGCAAAGGAACGAGCGGTCCCTTAAGAAACAGGCCCAACGAGATTAACTGCTCCTGAAAGAAACAATCAGGCCTCTGTTCTGAACTTGAGGAACCAGGCGTGGGCACGGGAATTCCAGCGACGGGCACGGCGATTAAACAACGAAGGTGAAGCAAGGATGAAGGAAACGGGGAATTGAATCTCACCCGAATTGATTCCCTCCAGAATCGGGCTCCGCAGTGGATGAACAAGGACGGGGCAATGGCGCTCTCGAACACGTACAATTTGGAAACGAGGAGGCAGCACACAACAGCTCTGGCTCCTTCCTGGCGAGCTGCTTTGTCGCAAAAGAGATGAAGAAGGCGGCACCGCGGCTCAGCTCGGCTCGCTCCTGCCCATGGCGGCGAGGAGGCGAGCGGATTCAGGGGTGGGAGATGGTAGCTTACGAGAGGGAAGCTAGCAGCGCAAGGGCAGAAGAGGGGAATGGCTATGGCTCAGAGGCAGCTGGGGGAATAAGAAGGAGGCGCTCACGCTCATGTCGTGCATCAGGATGATGAGGATGACGGCGGCGGACGCCTACCCGCTCTTCCGTCAGAACAACAGAGAGAGGGAGGTCGCTAGCTGAAGACGGTGAACAGGACGGCGTCGAAGGGGTACGGTCCAGGGTGTGTTGGGCTGGGCTAGGTATGGTCTCAAAGGTGAAGGGAATGAACAAGGGAGCTGATCGATGGTTACAGGGAAAAAGGCCACGGGCTGTCCTCTCTCTCACCTCTATATTTGTTTTATTCTAAAACATTTCTTTTATGTGTTTTGGTTGTCTTGTTTTCTTTACAAATTATTTTGAAGCATTTGGAAATCTGTAGGGATTTAAAACGTAGAGGAATTAGAGCTACTAAAATAGGGGTAAGGAAATAGAGAATAACAAGAAGGATGATGCCCACATTATTTTCCTTTTGGGCATATGTACAAGACAATTAGATATATGAGTAACCAAAGATAGAGGGAGATGAATCCAAACACAAGTTTTCAAGATATGGGATCCCTCAATTATACAAGAAGGAATTCCCTAGATGTAGAAAAAAATAGAGGCATATTAAAAGAGGGAGAGAGTAAGGTGATAGCAAACACACAAGCAATGATACAAAATACAAATGCAATGCAATGCAACATGTCACATGCAATAATTTAAAATATGATCCATGCAATGTGGCATGATGGCCATCATGATGTAATGAAATAAAAGAACACACAATTGTCTAGTTAGGAATTCCCGGGGTGCTACAATTCGACACCACTAACAATGGATCTCGCCCTCGAGATTCTCCTCATGGTACGGGGAAGAAGGTCGACGACCTGAAACTTGTCGCTTCGTGTAGATCTCCGCGACACCACTAACAAGAATTCGTTGTTCACATTCATTGAGAGAACACTCTGAGAAGAAAAGACGAAGTCGAGGTCTCAAAAGATAAGTCCACCTCTAACTTTGAAAGAAGGAGTGAAAATATGCACTCTAATCCATTTCAATGTACATGAGCGAATAGATTGAGTAGTCGGCATGGGGGCCAATCCATCACGCACCCAAACTATTACTTTGCACATTCAGAAGAAAAGCGTGCAACCCATTCTCGGAATTAGACCGAAGATCTTTACAAGCGATGTTCAGAATCAAAGGAATGACGCATGCTCTTCATCAGATCTAATGTAGAAGATGTCTCCGCGTCGGAAAACACCAGGAGATACAAAGAAAAAAATTTAGTGAACTTTTGGTCCACTGAACGATACACAGAGAAAATTCCGCAGATAGAATAAAGACCGGATGTAGAAACACCGTTACCAAAAGAAGGAAGTGAAACCCTAAAGATACGACAGAAAACCCATCCACGAGAATTCCTGGACTCGAAGAAAAGATAAGAGAACATATTCAAATTACGCAAAGATAAGAGGAGAATAGCATAGAGGTAAGGAGTAAAACCAGACCTAATCAGATCTATCCAACCGATTTTCCAAAATAGTTTTGACACTCTACATCGTCTGTTAGCTAGGTTATCCTACAGGTTGGACCAGTGAGGTATCATAACTGCTGAGCTCTGATACCACTCTGTAACAACCTCGTATCGGCCCTATGCAAGTTTTAGCGATTCCCGCCAAACCCGCATAGAAACGATTCAAAGGTGCCCACCAGGCACTTTCGTGCGAGTGTAAAATGAAGTAATACCATTACACATTAGTCCACAATGGAACCCACGAAACAGATATATACAACAACGACTCAATGAGTGAAGAATATAGATATACGGTACAAAGATCCAAATCACCTTGAAAATAATACAACATCCGACTACGGACAATATGAAAATGGGGCAAAGAGCCCTGGAGAATAACCAATAGCGTCCATAACCCTGCCGAGGCCAAGCCGGAAGGGTAACCCTGCTAACGATGTTGTTCTCAAACATGCTTAAACAAAAGGGGTGCCGACAGAGGGTAAAGGAAAAAGAGAGCAGTCAGTACTGAGGCCAGTACACGGCGAGTCTTAGAATTCAGCGGTCCTCGCCTACATAGGTATGGTGGACTAAAGCGGCAGCGCAACATGCACTAAACAACCTATAGAGACTCGATACAACTGTCGGCTATCAGAGAGAGATGAGAAAGACCTATTCAGATCCAACCTGATACTACCTCCAAACATACCCATCCTGGTATTTCCCCCTCGAGACCAGACGAGGAAGTCAAGCCGAGGAAAATCACACGGTTCACAGTTTTATTCATTCTTTTTATGGTGGTTATCCAACTTACTAGTCATATCAGATACAAGTCAAATTAAAACAGTAAACTTTAGTTGTAGTTGTCTATAATCAACATACTATGATCAAAGTCGTCCATAACCGCGGACATGGCTTTTCGAAAATATTTAACCCTACAGGGGTGCATCAAAGTTTCCACACGCACTTCGATCCTTGTTGCCAGATTAATTAACATACTTCCATAGGTATGTCGGCGGGGCCTAGGACACGACGCTTTCCCTGACCCAAAGCAAGCACATGGGGGCCTCCCGAAAGAGCTACCTGTACGAGGTATAGCTAATCCTCCTCGTACAGACCCTAGGGTTGTGTACACTTGCACGGGAGCAGAGGTCATACACAAAATATTCCCATGACACAGTGCCGCACGTACGCAACAGTAATAAACGCTCATCGAGCAACAGGTAATAAACATGGCATAACATGGCATGAAAACTTCAAACAAGTTTGTGGCCCCTGGTACAGTACTTTGAAATCAGGTACTAAGCCGATAGGGGTGCCCAGACACCCCACATGTGGTTAGCGCGCTCAGTCTCGGAACATGTGTCAAGAACTCGGGTCCTAGGTGGACAAGTGGGCGGTTAACAACCAAATCTCAACTATTACCCACCGGTGCCTCTTATTAGTTATATCAATTTTAATATTTAAGTAACCAGCTGTAATTAAAACCACGATCATCTCCACCCTTATGAATATGCCAACCCCCAACATTAGTGAAACATCGACAACGCGAAGCAACAGCTAAACAAGCAACTATGACTCGCAAGGACAGCTATCAATCAAGCAACAGGTAATAGGAGGTGTCCAAAGCAATATAAGGGTTACAAGTAATATAACAGGGGTATGGAAACTAAAGCATCGCAACACGGATAGAAATAGATCAACAGGAGGAAATAAAGACTATAAATATAAAATAGGTAGAAAGGGGGAGAATGCTCACCTTGGAAACACTGCCGAAGGTTCATAACCGACGAACTTGTCAAAGCTCACAACATCTCATCGTCCTATTCGGGAAGAAGCAAACACTAAAAGTAACAAGCGATGCAGCAATTATAACTAATGCGGAAGAATCGGCATGATCTTGATATGATGCATGATATGGCAAGTAATGACGCAAACTATGTCAAAAAGGCATTAGGAGCATCGCACATTGATAATATAGCATTCGTGAGGCATTATTAATAAGAAACAATTAGTTTCCAATTTTATTTATCATGTTCTCCTTGCATAAACAATACTGATTATAAAACTTCTCTTAATTCATGATACAAATGGTAACATGGATATCATGATTGGATAGGTCTCGTCACGCTGAACGATTTGGACATATTATTTACTGAATTTGGATTTACGGATTTAAAGTTATGAATTTATTAAGAAAAAGCATTTATTAACAATTAAATTATTTCAAAATTTTAAATTGTTCAAAGGATATTATAAATATTATAAACAGATTCCTCACATATTTCTGATTTGAAAACATATATTAAACATCATTTTTGAATTTACAAATTTTAAGTTGTTATTTATTTATTGGTAAAGGCCAAAAGGGCAAAAATGTCTAGGTTTAGGTATTTGCAATAATTCAAACATGAAACAAGTTATACTTCTAAATTCAGGTCTAAAAACCATACACTTTTCATTTTTAAATGTTTTGTCAAATTTTAAGCAGATAATTAGTTATTTAAGTTTTCACATCTAGGGGCCTGCTGCAAAATATGGAGGTTTTTTTTTGCAAAAGCATTATCTGAATTTTTGGTTGCAGCTGCTAACTGAATGTTCACTGAATGTTCTGGTTCAGGAATCCAAAAATAACAGAAAAAGAAGGTTATGTGTGGCTGTGGGAATTTGATCTCATGATCAAAGGGAGAGTGTGACTAGTTGCTAACCACTAGGCTAATCTGGGGTTGTTGTGCAAAGGAACGAGCGGTCCCTTAAGAAACAGGACCAACGAGATTATCAGGCCTCTGTTCTAAACTTGAGGAACCAGGCACGCGCACGGGAATTCCAGCGACGGGCACAACGATTAAACAACGATGGTGAATCAAGGATGAAGGAAACAGGGAATTGAATCTCACTCGAATCGATTCCCTCCGGAATCGGGATCCGTAGTGGATGAACAAGGACGGGGCGATGGCGCTCTTGAACACGTACAATATGACGACAAGGAGGAAGCACACAACAGCTCTGGCTCCTTCCTGGCGAGCTTCTTGGTTGCAAAAGAGATGAAGAAGGCGGCACCGCGGCTCAGCTCGGCTCGCTCCTGCCCATGGCGGCGAGGAGGCAAGCGGATTCAGGGGTGGGCGATGGTAGCTTTCGAGAGGGAAGCTGGCGTCGCAAGGGCAGAAGAGGGGAAGGGCTACGGCTCAGAGGCAGCTGGGGGAATAAGAAGGAGGCGCTCACGCTCATGTCGTGCAGCAGGATGACGAGGATGACGGCGGCGGACGCTTACCCGCTCTTCCGGTAACAACAGAGAGGGAGGTCGCTAGTGACGGTGAACATGACGTCAAAGTGCAGTCCAGGTGTGTTGGGCTGGGTATGGTCTCAAAGGTGAAGGGAATGAACAAGGAGCGATCGATGGTTACAGGAAAAAGGCCACGGTAGTCCTCTCTCACATCTATACTTGTTTTATTCTAAAACATTTCTTTTATGTGTTTTGGTTGTCTTGTTTTCTTTACAAATTATTTTGAAGCATTTGGAAATCTGTAGGGATTTAAAACGTAGAGGAATTAGAGCTATTAAAATAGGGGTAAGGAAATAGAGAATAACAAGAAGGATGATGCCCACATTATTTTCCTTTTGGGCATATGTACAAGACAATTAGATATATGAGTAAAACCAAAGATAGAGGGAGATGAATCCAAAAACAAGTTTGCAAGATATGGGATCCCTCAATTATACAAGAAGGAATTCCCTAGATGTAGAAAAAAATAGAGGGATATTAAAAGAGGGAGAGAGCAAGGTGATAGCAAACACACAAGCAATGATACAAAATACAAATGCAATGCAACATGTCACATGCAATAATTTAAAATATGATCCATGCAATGTGGCATGATGACCATGATGATGTAATGAAATAAAAGAACACACAAATGTCTAGTTAGGAATTCCCGGGGTGCTACACCATCGGTCATGATAGCAATGCGTCTGCTGCGCCTCACATCTTCAACATCTCTTGGGATCTATAGCTTTCTCTTGAACGTAGGGATAGCAGAAGGTTGCTTGATGGGAAGTTGTTCAGTGAGATCATTACTGGAGCCACTAGGGTGAGTTGCAGGCTGAGATTCAGCGATAAGTTGATCAGTTGAGTGAGAGATAGCATCATTTGAGGGGTACACCATAGGAGCATCATTGATCTCCTCAATGGTAACATTGCTAGTGGTAGGCAATTCATCTGAGGCAGAGTAAACAGTGAGAACACACTTCCTGACAGTACCCACCACATCTGGAACATCAACCATCTTGAATCCAATACCATTAACCGTCCCATGATCAAACTTACTGAAAGAATTTGGGATATCTGACATCACATCAATGATCATCTTATGAATAGCAGAAAATGCATCCATGTCCTGAACAGCAGGTTGCATATTGACAAGCTTAGCACCATCAACTTCTTGGTCCTGTGGTGGGTTGTTAACCATCGGTACATCATCTACTGCATGAGAAACTTGAGGACCAGGTGACGAGGTTAGATCTCGTCAATGCCCATTGTTATGGACTTGGGTTTTGGAGAAGATGGGGATGCTGGAAGTCGCGGAACGGTTAACATACAAGCAACACAGGGAAACAAGATTTACCCAGGTTCAGGCCCCCGAAGGGAAAACCCTACTCCTGCCTGTCTTCTCTTGATTACGGCGGAAACGAAAGTTACAGGGGTGCGCAGGTGCAATCTAGCGTGAGGTGCGTATGAGGCGAATTGAGAGATCCTTATCACTGTACCCTCCTGGACTTTATATAGATAGGCCATGTCTCGGGACAGGTCGAGTCAGTTACAAATTAGGGTTGATACCCTTTGAAATTTTATCTAATCTAAACTTTTCCTCCAAGGAGTCAAAACCGTCATGGCCTTGGGCCACCCGAAATCTTCATCGGCTGCGTGTCCTTGCATGGGACTTCCTTGGGCTGGACCAGGTTGTTGGGCATGCAGAGATAAAACAAAATTTTCCCTCTAATGTGGTGATCCCAAGATCTAGCTGAGGTAGAAGTCCACGAGGTTTACCACTAGACGCACAGTTGCGGATTACTGATGAAGTGCGTTAGTTGATGCAGTGCAGTCCTTTGCAATCCAATTGTCCTGGTGCAGATCGTACAACACCTCTGCTGGTATCCACACGTGCATGGGGGAGCACCGGCGGCGAACTGCTAGATTCGTTACGGCGGTAGGACTGATGTGGATCTAGGGTTTCCAACACATGGAATGACCTAACCGAACAACGATTAACCTTTCTGGGTTACGGTGCTCCACTATATATAGGGAGTGAACGTGGGATCTGCTCGCGCGGCCCATTCACTAAATCTCATATAATATTAGTCCCTGTGAGTCCAACTCACTGACTCAGTCCAAATCAGGCTCGGGTCCAACCCAACCAGATTTCCAGTTCAGATCCAATCCGAACTTGCTCCCGCTCTTAAGTGTGTGACCCCGCAGGCTCATGGCTACCTGGACACAATTAGAGTTGACTCTCAATCGATCAGTCGGTAGCGGCTACTAGCAGAACATGCCGACTCCCAAGTACCAATGAGTCATGATGACTTGCCTTTCCAATGCGACTTGCGTCTGAGTCCCTCTTGCCCCACGATATACCTTGTCAGACTATAGGCGAATACATGTCATCCCTTAAATAGTTCGACTCTCTTTTCGATCCGAGATAAGTGATTCACCCGACTAACTCTTAGTCGATCGCCTCGATTAACACTTAACCGAGTCGTGCATGGCCATATTTTCCGACTCATATCTCACGAGAGGGCCCAGAGAATATCTCTCCAAGTGGAGGGGCAAAATCCCATCTTGGTTATTCACATCACGCAACTTGATTCTTAGTAGACCCGAACTCTGCCTTTATAACTGCCCAGTTACGGATCAGCTTTTGACAGAACCTAAGTTGGTGATCCTCAACTCGGATTATGCAATAATCTCAGGTCTAAGGATTACATTGATTGAGATATACAAATGACAACTTGTTCGTTGTACCTCAATATGGGTCAATCCGACTCGCTAAACTCTTTAGACGAGTCTGTGTAAGTTGGAATAGCATCACCATGCCCATGACAAGTGGAACCAAGTCATCAAGCCGACTTTCACATTGGTCTAAGTTGTGTGTCCAGCACAACCTCAATGACCAAGGATATTTAGTACAAACAACATGAATTTATAGTTCCACAAACGAATCACATATTCAATGATACACATCAGATGTTTATACAAGGACATCTTAATAACTTTATGAATACAATGGGAAATATCATCATACATGATTGCCTCTAGGGCATATTCCCAACAGTCTCCCACTTGCACTAGAGTCAATCTTCCGACATCACATGTATAGGCATCTAATGCCCATGGCTCTCAGGTGCGCCTCATGCTTCGGCTGTGGTAACGGCTTTGTCAACGGATCCGCAATATTTGCATCAGTGTGTACCTTGCATAACTTGATATCACCCTGATCCACGAACTGGCGAATCAGGTGGTACCGCATGAGTATGTGCTTGTTCTTCTGGTGTTGTCTAGGTTCCTTGGCTTGTGCAATAGCACCATTGTTGTCACAACACACGTCTAACAGATTGGACGAGCACTAAACCACACCATGATACATGGGGAAATTCCTCATCCAAACAACTTCCTTTGCTGCCTCTGAGGCGGCAATATACTCAGCCTCTATTGTAGATGCAGACACAGTCTCTTGCTTGGAACTCTTCCAGCTCACAGCACCTCCATTTATAATAAACACGTATCCGGATTGCGAACGAGAATCATCAAAGTCAGTAAGATAACTCGCATCCGTGTAACCCTTTACACTGAGTTCATCTTCACCACCATAAACCAAGAACATATCCTTAGTCCTTCTCAAGTACTTTAGGATATTTTTAGCCGCTATCCAGTGGATCTCTCCAAGGTCAGCCTTGTATCTGCTCACAACACCTAGAGCATAGGAAACATCCGGCCTAGTACAAATCATGGCATACATGATGGATCCGACTGCAAAAGCATACGGAATCGCACTCATCCGACTTCGCTCATCAGTTGTCGAAGGACACTGAGTCTTGCTAAGTTTTACACCATGGGACATTGGTAAGAACCCCTTCTTAGATGATTCCATGTTGAAATTCTTCAACACTTTGTCCAAATAAGTACTCTGACTCAATCCAATGAGCCTTATTTATCTATCTCTATAGATCCGGATTCCGAGGATATATGTTGCCTCACCCAAGTGTTTCATTGAGAAACTCCTTTCCAATGATTCCCTGGTTTCTTGCAACATCTGGACATCATTTCCAATCAGTAATATTTCATCCACATATAAGATTAGAAAGTTTACTTTGCTCCCACTAAACTTCTTGTATAATAAGAATCATGATCACTCTTGATGAAGCCAAACGATTTGACTACCTCATCAAAGCGAATATTCCAACTCCGAGATGCTTGCTTCAACCCATAAATGGATTTCTGAAGTTTACATACCTTGTCAGCATTAGCTGGATCGACAAAACCCTCGGGTTGTATCATATACACGTCCTCGGTTAAATTTCCGTTAAGGAAAGCCGTTTTGACATCCATCTGCCATATATCATAGTCGAAATAGGCTGCTATTGCTAACATGATCCGAACTGATTTAAGCATCGCTACGGGCAAGAAATTCTCGTCGTAATCAACTCCTTGAACTTGTTGAAACCCCTTCGCGACAAGACGTGCTTTATAGTCAGAAACATTTCCATCCATATCAGTTTTCTTCTTAAAGACCCATTTGCACTCGACGGATCTTGCACCGTCTGGCAGATCAACCAAGTTCCAAACTTGATTTTCATCCATGGACTTTAACTCGGATCTCATGGCTCCAAGCCATGACTCGGAATCAGATCCCACCATCGCTTCCGAATAATTTTCCGGCTCATCACTGTCTAATAGTAACACATCACGAACACTTCGTAATCTCGCCGATCTTCGTAGTACAGATGCTGCTGCCGGCTCAGCTCCCACGACTGGCTCAACCTCCAAGGTTTTTGCCGACTCGCTACTAGCCGGTTCCTCTCGAATTTCTTCGAGCTAGACCGTGCTCCCACTTACTCCCCGACTGAGAAACTCTTTCTCAAGGAAGACACCGTTTCGAGCGACAAACACTTTGCCCTCTTCTCGGTTGTAGAAGTAGTAACCCAAGGTTTCCCTCGGATAACCCACGAAAATACACTTATCCGACTTGGCCGTGAGCTTCTCCGACTGAAGTCGTTTGACAAATTCTTCACAACCCCAAATCTTAAGAAAAGACAAACTCGGCTTTTTGCATGTCCACATCTCATGCGGTGTCTTCTCTACCGATTTTGATGGTACTCTATTTAGTGTGAACGCCGCTGTTTCTAGACAATAACCCCAAAATGATAAAGGAAGATCTATCCGACTCATCATTGATCATACCATGTCCAACAAGGTCCGATTCCGCCTTTCCGAAACACCGTTCCTTTGCGGCGTTCGTGGCGGAGTAAGTTGAGGAACTATTCCACAACTTTTCAGATGGTCATCAAACTCATGGCTCATGTACTCTCCTCCTCGGTCCAACCAAAGAAACTTTATTTTCTTGTCGAGTTGATTCTGTGCTTCATTCTGGAATTCTTTGAACTTTTCAAAGGCTTCTGACTTATGTTTCATCAAATAGATATATCCATACCTACTGAAATCATCAGTGAAGGTAATGAAGTACTCATAACCACCTCTGGTTGTCGTGCTCATTGGTCCACGTACATCACTATGTACTAGTCCTAACAAGTTGGACGCCCTCTCACAACTCTTTGCAAAAGGTGTCTTGGTCATTTTTCTGAGTAGGCAAGATTCGCATGTCTCGAACGAATCCAAGTCGAACGAAGTTAGGAGTCCATCATCATGGAGCTTCTTCATGCAAAGTAAGTCATATTCAGATCATTTGGTTTCAAACTTTTAACATTTATGTTATAAACCAACTCACCATCAATATTCAAAATAAATAACCCGTCCTGGACGGGTGCAAAGCCGGGAAACATATCATTCAAATACAAAGAACAACCATTATTATTGATATTCGACTCATAGCCTTGCCTCATCAAACATGAAGCAAAAATAATGTTTCGACTGAGCACTGGAACATAATAACAATTATTCAGTTCCATAATGAATCCGAAAGGTAAATGAAGTTGCATCGTGCCGACTTCCAACGCAGCAACTCTTGCTTTGTTGTTGACTCGAATATCGACCTTGCCTCTTGCTACGCTCCTAGTTCTTACCAGTCCCTGCAACGAGTTGCATATGTGAATAACTGATCCGGTATCTATACCCAACAACTATTAGGTGCATCAGAAAGATATATGTCTATAACATTGCAAACAAGTGTACCTGAGTTGGAAGTCATACCTCCACTCTTGGATTTATCAGCCAAATACTTGCTGCAGTTCCTCTTCCAATGGCCATCCGCCTTGCAATAGAAGCAAGTGGATCCTGCTGAAGGAGATGGCTTAGTCCCCGAGGAAGCGCTTGGGACCGGGTCCTGAGCCTGCTTTCCTCCCGACTTAGCCTTATTCTTAGTCCAAGAACTCTTCTTGAAACTTAGCCTTATTCTGCACCATCAACACTAGACTGGCGCCCTTCTTGAGATCCGCCTCTGCCTGCTTGAGCATCCCATGCAATTTAGTGAGCTTCTTATCCATACCATGCATGTGGTAGTTCAAAATGAACTGCCTATATGCACTAGGAAGAGAGTTCAGAATTATATCTATAGCGAACTCTTCGCTAATGGGGTAGCCAAGCCTCTCCAGAGACTGCACATAACCAACCATTTTAATCACATGCGGACTCAGTGGATCACCATCCTTAAGCTTGCAACTCATCAAAGCCTGAGATACTTGATACCTCTCAGTCTTTGCCTGAGCCTGGAACATACTTTTGAGGCTTTCGATCATATCGTAGGCCTCAACATGCTCGAACTGCTTTTGAAGGTCCGGTTCCATGTGAGCAAGCATAAGACAGCTAATATCCGTGGACTCATCCTTAGACCAACGGTAGGCATTGGTGGCAGCAACAGTCGCATTCTCATTCGGCTCATCTGGAAGTGGGTTGTCTAGGACATGGTCCTTCTTTTCTTGTTTGAGAACAATTCTCAGATTTCGATACCAGTTGGTAAAATTAGTGTCATTCAGTTTATCTTTCTCAAGGATAGTTCTCAACGCAAAACCGGATATCTGAGAGTGACTGCTACTTGGTGCCATGATATACAACAGAAAATATGCAAAATACTTAAGACATGTATTCATAAAAGAGCAAGCATATTAAACACTTTAATTTTATGCTCCCACTAGAACCAACACCCCTCCGATGGTTGCTTAGTGATTCAGGATCCTAAATAAGCAAGTCGGCTAGTGAGCTTTAGCATCACTGCTAGCCGCCAAGTGATCTAGGTAGACAACTCCTTGTCAATCGCATCTCATATGACTCGTGTTGGATGGGTGGCATCACATGCCTTGGATCCCATCCAACTTTTCCCCGAGCCCCACAACCGTTGTGATAGACCCGTCTAGTTTACCGAGTGTTTCTGCAGTTAGAGTCCGACTCGAACCCACCTAGTCGGAAAGAATTGGTAGCACCTCAATTTTATGAGCCCACTACCAAAAATGTCCGACTTGTGATGGTGCGAACACTGGCGGGAAAACCGACTAGACCTTCTTTGAGGGATTAAATTTTACCGACTATCTAATAGAGGTAAAACAGAGACATAACAATAACACAAAATAAAGCAATTATAATGTGAAATGGTATGGCTCCCTTCATGGCGATCTCCATCTCCACAAAGCCTGTAATCCGACTCGTGCCAACTGTGGTCACTTGCCGTCTTACTCCATGTCGCCGACATGTACAAAGCTTTGCATTCCTTACGGGTTCTCCAAACAACTACACTAGCTTAGTAACGTAAATTACAAGGAGAATCCGACATGCAGGTCGTTATACAATAATATGACAACACCTAGGCTCTAGCCAGCTGACAAAAACCATGATTGGCAGATCACGTATGGATTACACACATACATCACATGCACATGAACCATACCATTCACAACTTCCTGCAAAAACAAGTTATGCATAGATACGATATCTACCGGTGTTGTGAAACTCCCAACGACATCTAAGGCGCTACGACAGGGCGAAGCCGGTGGTCACCGCCTCTGGATTTACGTGTCAGAGTCTACCCCGATGGCAGAAGCCGACCGATAGGGGTATGTCATTCCACGACCTCAGCAGTATGACCACGGAAATCAGATATACCATTCCCCGAGTACATTTGATCCAATCAACCTCGTACAAAACCGACCTATCTCATAGATCGACCACCAAAGAAAATATAGATCTCATCTACAGCCAACCACATATCACATATGCACGATCTCGAGCCTAAAACCAAAAGCTATCGCTCTGATACCACTGTTGGGCCATGCAGAGATAAAATTAAATTTTCCCTCTAACGTGGTGATCCCAAGATCTATCTGAGGTAGAAGGCCACGAGGTTTACCACTGGACGCGCAGTTGCGGATTACTGATGAAGTGCATCAGTTGATGCAGTGCAGTCCTTTGCGATCCAATTGTCCTGGTGCTTATCGTACAACACCTCTGCTGGTATCCACACGTGCAAGAGGGAGCACCGGCGGCAAACTGCTAGATTCGTTATGGCGGCAGGACTGCTGTGGAGCTAGGCTTTCCAACACATGGAATGACCTAACCGAACAACTATTAACCTTTTTGGGTTACAGTGCTCCACTATATATAGGGAGTGAACGTGGGCTCTGCTCGCGTGGCCCATTCACTAAAGCCCATATAATATTAGTCCCTGTGAGTCCGACTCACTGACTCAGTCCAAATGAGGCTCGGGTCCAAACCAACGAGATTTACAGTTCAGATCCAATACGAACTTGCTCCCGCTCTTAAGTGTGTGACCACGCAGGCTCATGTCTACTTGGACACGATTAGAGTCCGAATCTCAATCGATCAGTCGGTAGCGGCTCCTAGCAGAACGTGCCAATTCCCAAGTACCAGTGAGTCAAGACGACTTGCCTTTCCAATGCGAATTGCGTCCGAGTCCCTTTTGCCTCACGATATACCTTGTCAGACTATAGGCGAATATATGCCATCCCTTAAATAGTCCGACTCTCTTCTCGATCCGAGATAAGTGATTCACCCGACTGACTTTTAGTCGATCTCCTCGATTAACACTTAACCGAGTCGTGCATGGCCATGCTTTCCGAATCATATCTCTTGTGAGGGTCCAGAGAATATATCTCCAAGTGGAGGGGGAAAATCCCATCTTGGTTATTCACATCACGCAGCTTGATTCTCAGTTGACCCAAACTCTGCCTTTATAACTGCCCAGTTATGGATCAACGTTTGACAGAACCTAAGTTGGTGATCCTCAACTCGGATTATGCAATAACCTCAGGTCTAAGGATTACATTGATTGAGATATACAAATGACAACTTGTTCGTTGTACTTCAATATGGGTCAATCCGACTCGCTAAACTCTTTAGACGAATCTGTGTAAGTCGGAATAGCATCACCATGCCCATGACAAGTGGAATCGAGTCATCAAGCCGACTTTCACATTGGTCTAAGTTGTGTGTCCAGCACAACCTCAATGACCAAGGATATTTAGTACAAACAACATGAATGTATAGTTCCATAACCGAATCACATATTCAATGATACACATCAGATGTTTATACAAGGACAACGTAATAACTTTATGAATACAATGGGAAATATCATCATACATGATTGCCTCTAGGGCATATTCCCAACACATGTATACTAATGTTATGCACCCGTAGGGTATATCCATGTTAGTAGCCCCCGAGTGTTCAGTCAAATCGTAGATTCGGCTGGAGACTCTTCAATCTTTCGGGTGCTTTGTGGTTAAGCCTGCTTGACACGGATAAATGTTTAGTTCATAGGGATTGTTGATGCGTGTGCCTGGCTCACCCAACAGATCAGGATCAGTTAACTGTCATAGGACAAAACAAAACGATCTTCATCAAACTCGAGTCCCTAGACTTGAATTCGGAACAACTGCTGGTGTAATTCGACTCAGGCCGTTGTGGTCTTACAGGAGTCGAATCCCAGTGATTTTCAAGTAATGTACCCAACGTGTCCATCGGGTTTTTTATCATGCCTATTGACATGGGAGTTTGCTGGCAGAGTGCAGTCAGGTGTGTTACCAGGACATCAGATGATATCTGTAGGGCTTATCGTTGCGTCGTAGACACAACATCCGAAATTTTATCACTTCGGAGGTGTTTCGGGTGGCTAAGTAGAATGCTTCTCACTTAGATTTGGTTTGGGCAAAGTTGCTAAAAAGATTTTGCCGTATTTGATCCGAAGGATCTCAGTCGAATAATTCATAGGGTGCGCGGCCAGCGCTCCCTATGGGAGTAGCCCCCGAGTGTCTGTTCGAGTCATAGACTCGAGCAGAGACTTTAGTTCAATGGTTTTCAATGTAAGTCCGAAGGACACAATTTTTTTGGATGCTCAACCAATGATCCCTATGGGAGTAGCCCCCGAGTCCGTAGTGGAGTCGCAGACTCGACGTAGGGCTCGAAGATAATTTCGAGGTGATGTTACCTTAGCAATTTCTCAGGTGCACGTCCAACGCTCTAAGTAGTTTCTCGAATCATAGATTAAAGTAAGTACTTGAATGATCAGCCGAAATCTTCGAGCCGTTGCTGGCTTTTCCTCGATGACGTCAATGCTAACGATTGATTATCTCAATCGTCTGCGGCAACAGAGATGATGCAACAAGACGATTATGGGTCCCACCGCCTGACTTGACGTTGATTAGCCATGGGTAGACGTGGCGAAAATTACCGCTTGCATAGTGGACGGCGTGCTGGCGATGGTTCGGTGTAGTGCTGACACATGTATGGTGAGATTTGAGTGGCATGCTAGGGCTTCTCAATCGACGGCTCGTGTGCATCATCTTCGTCCTTTTATACCACAGGCAAATAGTGATTTCTTTTTACCCTTCGTCATTTTCTCATCTCCATTGTCTTCATTTTCGCGAGCTTTTCTGCCCTTCGTTGCGCACTAGACATTCTCCACACCTTCCCTTCCTCGTTCTTGCGCTCACACCGCCGCACTCATTGCTGCAAGATAGGAAAATCGAAGAAGACGACAACTGCTGGAGCTGGATCGAGCGACGCTGGCGCGGGCAAGAAGGTCGCCGCTATGGACCGTGCTATTGACGATGGATGGAAGCACACGGATATGCGCGAGGAGGATCTATGCAAGTTGCATGATGCGGGATTGATCTCCAAGAACAAAGAGGATGCCATCCTCTCGAGCCAAGAGGTAATTCCTCACCCACCCGAAGGGTTTCGGGTGATGTTTTATGCCTTCATTGTCCGAGGCCTTTCTTTTCCCATCCATGAATTCCTTCGTGGACTCCTTTTTTCTATGAGATTCAGTTGCATCATCTGTCTCCCAATTATCTTCTTCACATTGCTTGTTTCATCACTCTGTACGAGTGCTGGCTCGGTATCGAGCCGCAATTTGGCATCTTCCCAAAACTCTATTCCGTGAAGAGGAAGCCAGGCACCAGCGGTGTTTATCCGCTCGGCGGTTGCATCATTTCCATTCACTCTTCTATCTAATTCTTCTCCTTCTCCATGTGCGAGTCCGTCCAATACTGGTGGCGGAAGTGGTTCTATATCCGTGACGTCAAGTTGGATGGGCAGCACTTTGGTCTCGCCCCTTTCGACTCAACCCAGAAGATCATCCCGAAGAGGTCATGGAAGAACCACGTCTTAGAGGGTGAAATGACGGAGGTGGAGAAGCTCTACCAGCGCGTGGAGGCACTCTAGCTGGTGGTCGGCAAGGAGGTCAATGGTGTCGACATCATCTGCACCTTCCTCAAGCGTCGGGTGCAGCCGCTCGAATCGAGGGTGCACCCGATGTTCCTGTATGCTGGCCACGGCGAGCTGACAAGGGTTTCACCTGAGGAGTTGTCTTTAGGTGATCTTGATAGAGTGCTTCGGCCCCTGCTGAAGTACAAGGTCGACGAAGACCTCCCGAGGAAATCCTTGACCTCCCTGTTCAGCGCCGAAAAGGCGGTTCCGCGGGTGGCAACTTGTAGTTTGCGCGTAGCGCTTTTTCGAGTACCTTGTTGCTTGTTAGTGTCACTTATCCTATTTTCTTTTGTCTTTTGTTTGCAGGGCCTCAAGGTAGCTGGGATGATGCTCCCTCTACCTAAGACATTTCTTGTTGCACCGGATAGTGAAGTTATGGAATCCGAATCTGAGCTTCCTCCGGCGCAATCTCCTACCATGGAATCCCCTGAGTAGAGCGAAGGGCGGACCCGAAAGCGCTCCCGGAGTAAATCTTCAGATGGGGCGACACCACCAACTCCAAGGGGTCCGTCATTCCTCGAGCAGCACGGTGAGGACGAAGGTGTGTCGTCTGCGCCTTTCCCTGCCATGCCCATTCGGGCGGTGGCTCCGCAGCCGCCGACCAAGAAGAAGAAGAAGGAGAAGGCGGCTCCTGTCTTCAATTTGTCAGACATCGAGTTGTAAGTCATTTTGTTTGAGTCTTGCTTCCATGTTCATCTTTGTAGTTGTAGCTTGTTGCTGATTTGGTAAGTGCTAGGAGCAACCCTTCGGAGGAGTCCCTTGACGGGGACACCGAAGAAGTCATTGCGGAATCGAAGCCGACAACCTCTATTCCCCAGGTGGTGGCCAACTCCGAGGACGATGGCTCGAGCTCCGCTAGGCGAGAAGCTTGTGCTCTCGTGACTCGGAAGGCAACATGCAAACCTTCAGAGTCCACACCTGAGCATGTAAGTGTTGCCCTTTTACTCCATGGGGGGAGGCCCCGAGTCCTTTTTTTATCTGACCTATTGTCTTTCACCGGGGGAGCCCCCGAGCCCTTTATTCATCAGGTTTTTTTTGGTACTATTTGTATCTTTTTGTCCGTGGTTCCAATCTCCTCATCCAGCAGCATCTGTCGCTGGAGGATGAGCTCAAGTAGCTCCAAGGTGCGTAGCTTTTCACCTTGTTTATTTTTCGGGTCGCCAAGCTTGTTATTGCATTCATCTGATGCTTCTCCATGCCGTAGATGAGAACAATGTTGTTCTCCGAAGGCTGAACGCCCTTGAAAAGTGTCTTGGCCAAGCGAAGAAGGCAGTGGATGCTGTGGAGGCCATGGAGCGCCATCAAAAGGAGTCCAAAGATCACAAGCAACAGCTCACGGATGTTGCAGCCACTCGGGAGAAGGCCATGGCCAACTAGCTCATGGTTGGTGCCAAGGATATGTCTGGTAAGTTGCTCTTGTATCCTTTGGGTGTTTTGATTTTTTAGTGCGTTTTATCCTTTCTCAGTCGAGTGTTCTTTTCTTCTTCTTGTCAGATGCTTCTGGCATCACGTTTGATCGTGGTGCGCTGGAGCACGGAGATGTCTTGGCCGATGCTGCTGCTGTGATCGAGCATCATTGCTCTACTGCCGTGGGCTCCCTGGAGAAGGCTGATATGTTGGAAACGTATCTATAATTTTTGATGATCCATGCTTTTTTAGTATCTACTTTGCTTTACTTGTCCACACTTTGAGGTGCTTTTTACATGTTTTCTGGTACTAACCTACTAACAAGTTGCAACCTTGCCAGATGCCTGTTTTCTGCTGTTTTTGGTTTTAGAAAAGTTAGTAAAGAAATATTCTCGGAATTGGACGGGACAAATGTCAAACTCAATTACTTTCCGTGGGCAACAAGAAGTCCAGAAGGGAGCCGGAGGGGCCATCCAGGGGGGCCAGACCCACCCCAGGCGCGGGTGGGCCCCACCCCGCGCCTGGCTAGGGTTTGGTGGCCCTGGCCGCCTCCTCGGTCTCCCCCTTCGCCTATAAGAAGCACCCGATGCAGAAACCCTGGGGACCCGATCAGAAATCCATGAAACTGTTTGTAGTCGCCGCCACCATCGTCCCTAGATCGGGAGGGGGGATCTGAAGTTCTTCCCGGCACCCTGTCGGAGGGGAGATCATCCCAGAGGCCTTCTCTCCGGTATGACGCGTGAGTAGTTCCAACTTGGACTATGGGTCCATGTAGTAGCTAGATGGTTATATATCCTCCTTTCTGCTTCCATGTATAGATCTTGTGAGCTCCGTTCATGATCGAGATCTAATCTATTTGTAATCATGCATGTTGTGTTTGAGGGGATCTGATGGATATTGAGATTATTATGTTGGTTTGATTAATGGTTTTTTCTTTATGATTCTATCATGTCTGTGTTGTTTGTGATCTTGCATGCTCTCCATTGTTAGTAGCTATCTTGGCCAAGTAGTTGCTAGTGACTCCAAGAGGGGGTATTTATGCTCGATAGTGGGTTCATGCCTCTAGTTTCCAAGGGAAGTGACAAAAATCTCTTCGGTTGTAGATGTGTTGTTGCTACTAGGGAGAAAACAGCGGTCTCTTGTTCATGGAACATGTGGACTGTTTACCTTACACACTTTGCTTAAAGCAGTTGTCTGTTGCTTGCAACTTAATACTGGAGGGGGTTTAGATGATAACCTGAAGGTGGACTTCTAGTCAAAGATGCAGTTGGATGGCGATATATGTATATTTTTGTATTGCCCAATCAACCTCATAGTATCTTTCCTACTAGTAATTGCATTGTTATGCCTTGCTCAGTTCCTGTCAATTGCCCTGCTATAATTTTTTTACCCTTTCATGCCATGTTGTTTATTTAAAGATAGCACCTCTTGTGAACTATGGACCCTGGCCCAATCTTTACCATTGATACATCTTCCACTATTACTTGTTACTTGGTACAAACCATTACCTTCCACACCATACGTTTAATTCTTTGTTATAGCAAATTGGTGACCTGGACAACCTCACTGATTCGTTGGGGCAAAGTCTTGAGTTCGTATTGTGCAGGTCTCCGCGTTGCTTGCAACACCTAATTGACGTTTCCTCCCTCCTTATGGTTCGATAACCTCGGTCTCTACTGAGGGAAGACTTGTTGTTTGCTGCTTCACACCTTGCTCTTGGGGTTTCCAACGAAGTGCTCCATGTCAGCACCATCAACAAGTTTTCTGGCGCCGTTGCCGGGAAGGCCAAGGACGTCTTCACTAGGGGAGTCCTTCACTTCTTTTCTCTTCACTTTGTTTTTAGTTTGCTTTGTTTCTTTTTTTTGGTTTTGCTTGCCTCTTTTCAAAAACCCCAAAAAAATTAGTCTAATTTGGTTTGCTTGCTTTATTCAAAAACACAAAAAATTAGTCCCTGCTCTAGCTCACCATGTTGCTCCCAAAGTTCGCCCTGAAAGATCTTACAATAGGTAGTGGCTCCATAATTGGGAGAGATAATATTGAAGAATTCTTTAATTATGTTAGCAAGAATGAGGATACTGAGGATAAATCTATAGCAGAGCTTGCTCCTAATTATGAGATTGCTACAGCTTCTTTAGTTCATATGTTGGAGGCTAGGTTTGTTAGCCTTAACCCCTTCATACAATTCTTGTTCCTAAAACTAAAATAAGAAAAGAATGTTGAAAAAGGGAATTCATCCTTGAAACATTATCAAAAGAATTCCATGAAGTTGCTAGGGAAGCCAAAAAGGATTTTGAATGTTTCAATATGCTAGGTTCAAATGTAGATGTTATGGGTATTTTTGATAAAACTAAGCCTAGAGAAGAATTCAATATACCCATACCCTTTAAACTTGTTGGAATGCATGAAGCCTTTGAAAAGAACTTTGATTGGATTTCCCCCGAAAATATTTCTGATGAAGGTAGTAGACCAAAGAGAGATGAGAAAGGATCCTCCAAAACCCATTTGGATGAGATACCTTTCATTGTTGAAGATTTTGCAAGTATGAATGTTAATGCTTCTTCATTTGAAAACACTTGATTCTTCTTGCTTCTTGTGTCTAACTTAAAGGCGTTAAAGAAAAGTACTTGTTGGGAGATAACCCAAGAGTTTCCTTGAGTCTTGGAAGTTATTACTTCTGTAATGACCTCTCCTTATCCTTTTTGTTAGCTTTTTGTGCCAAGAATGACCTCTAATGAGAGGGAAGTAAGATTTGGGGAGTTGCTGTCCTGAAACAGATTTCTGTCCTCCACCAAAAAATTCGTGAGGAGGCTCTATAACTCGAATTGAGCTGAAATTTTTTGAATAAATCCCCCAGTATGTTAGATAACTTTCGTTAGTTCACAGAAGATTTTCAAAAAAAATCAGTTTCTACCTGCTGGTCTGTTTTGACAGATTTCTGCCATTATTTGCATTTGCTTCTTATTGATTCCTTTTTGAGTTCTCTTCAGGTAAATTGAGATTTTTGAAGGAGTTACTACAATAGCTTGTGTTTTTAATGAAAATCCTTGTTGTTCCAAAGCTTTGCCAGTGGTATAATATATTTTGAATACACTAATGTTTCTAATGAAGATTGTGTGAAGTTTTGTATGAAGGAAAAATTTCAGGTGTAGAGAGAGAATGATGCAATGAGATGAACAATGGACAAAAGCTCAAGCTTGGGGATACCACCATGGTGTCACCCCAAGAAATATCCAAGAGGTACAAGCGTCAAAAAGCTTGGGGATGCCCAAGGTATCCCCTTCTTCATCAATAAAAAGCTCAGGTCTGTCTAGACACTTCGTTTTTATTGTTTCATGCACAGTTGTGTTGTTCTTGGAGCGTCTTAGTTTTTGTTTGCTTTGCTTAGTTTGTTTAGTTTGCTTGAATAAAGTAGTTTGGACCCCCGTTCTCGCTGTGTTGTTTGGCAAGTAAGGTTGCTTGGTGTTGGAAAGGAGTAGTAAGTTCTTGCTTGAAGTGCAAGAGAAGCTTGCATTGACTGTGACTTAGACTTTAGCATGACATGTTAGGTGTTGTTTTAGCATTATGCTTAGTCATTATTGCTATAGCATGTCTTATTCCAAACAATTGGGATTACTTAGTGTGCCTTGAAGAAATTATGTGTTGTTTTAGCCTGCAAAAGCATAGTATTGTGGTATTCTCCTTTGATGCTTTGCTTGGGTTGACTTGGCACATGCTCACACCATGTTATGACTACTAGCTGAATGCCCGTGCATTGCTACGGTCACATAAAATTTTAAATGGACAAAACTCCACCTTTGCAATATCCAGTTATGGTTCATGAACTTCTCTATATGAGTTGTGAATCTCAAGATTGTCCCTCGCGCCACCCAATGCAGTGTCTCTTTCTATTAGGAAAACACTATCGCGGGCATGTGACGATGTTCTTCCCCCCTGACAGCGGACCTCTCTCGCCATCATGATCATTTTTACCGTCCTCCCTTACCGACTATCTAACATATTAAAACATGGTGTATTACCGATCTCCCACGTCGACTCCGAAGTTTTTCTTGTGTGTTTTTACTATGTATTCTCCACAGGACGATGTCAATTCCCCTGGATGAGAACTGGTCTGGCACAACCACTCCAGTCTCTACCTCGGCCTCCGTGAGCGAGCGCACTACACCACCTTCTGCCATAGAGACTTCGATCATATGCTCGCACCACACCGATGTAATCTTGCGCCTCTTTGGTCGTCGCCGATGTACTTCCCCGACTCCACGCCTCGTATATGTTAGCGTGACATTAACAATCTAGAGACTTCGATCCATAACACTCAAGTATAGTAGTATTATCACTATAGCAGATTGTCAATGGCAAGCGTATATTGAGTCAAATCTCTCATCTGGTACTAAAACAAATCACCTCTTGCACTGGTATTTTTATCTTTTCTAAGTGTTCTTTGATCCCCGAAACCCTTTCTGATGTTACTCCCTCTGTTGTATAGTATAAGACTTTTTAACAAACTAAAACACTTGCTCAAAAGACTCATACTGTGAAATGGAGGGAGTAGTATGTAGTAAATATTTGGTTGGGATTACATACATGTACTCGCATTTTTACATGCAAGTTAAAATAGCACATAGACTGGGTTCCAATTGATTAACATACTGATACGACCGCGCCAACATGGTGGTCGACGGCCTAGCGCGGAGTGTCAAGGAATGGGATCTCGTTGCTTTCTTGGCCTGATTGATTCTGTAGAAAACACGCAGTCGTGGATTTGCTTGCTCCCTTCTAGTTATGATGATGACTTGGGGCAATGCAATTCCCCCTATAGGAGGGGCCCCCGACACCATCTCTGCTCTTCATTTATTGGAGATTCGTGCTATGCGTTTTACAAAATAACCCTCCCACCTCATCTCTTAGGTCTGCTGTAGTTTTTTTATCTAACCCCTAACGTTTTCGGATATTCTAAAAAAAATCGCTTGTTTGTCTCCTCACAGTCGATAGTCTTCTACACGTTCCTGTTTCTTTTTCACCTTATTTTTTCCGTACAATTTCAGGAATATTCAACAATTTTTTATGTATATTTTTAATTCTGAAAATGAAACATGCATAATTTATTTTTTCAACAATCTCTTTTGATAATTTTTATTTTTCTACTTTTCATTTAACAATATTTAAACACTCTTACTTTGTTTCATCCTAGATTCAGAAGTTTCATACAAGATTCACACATTTTACAAACTTGTTTCTGCCAAGAGATATTCATATAATTTTTTCACATAATACATGCATAACCTCTGTTTCTTTTTCACGGAATACATATTTTGTTGCTATATGAAACCCTACACATGTTATACCGAGAACATGTTTCTTCAAACAATCTGCATAATGCGTGTTTCTTTTTCACCTCATTTTTTCTTGTAAAATTTCAGGAATATTCAACTTTTTATGTACTTTTTTATTCTGAAAATGAAATATTCATAATTTGTTTTTCCAACAATTTCATTTGATAATATTTATTTTTGTACTTTTTATTTAACAATTTTTAGACACTATTAATTTGTTTTATCCTAGATTCAGAAGTTTCATACAAGATTCACACGTTTTACAAACTTGTTTCTGCCAATAGATATTCATATAATTTAATCAACAATTTCTTACATAATTATTTTTCAATAATATTTCATAGAATTTTTTTTAATAATTTTTCTAGAAATATCCGTACAAGTTTCATACTATTTTCAAGATAATGTTTTTAAGATACATGGGAAACACCGAAACTCAAATGAATCTTCAATAGAACTTTTTTGAAACTACTAACAACAATCAAACTTGATTATTATTTTTTGCAACAAATTCCAATCTACATATGTTTCTGTTTGAATCAAGCTAATACATCAGATCAGATATAATCCATAGATTCAACATGGTTTCATATAGGATTCATCAAATAATCATACATAAATGTTAAGAGAACTAATCATACATACAAGATCCAACAAAACTTCAAAGATTCATACAACTTTTAGTAGATTGTTACATACATGATTTAGTCAAGATACAAGCAAGATCAAACAACAATTTCCTACATGTGTCACCTGTCAAGAGACAATCTCAAACAACAGTTTCCTACATGATGTTTGAAAAATAAAAAGATTAGTCCATGATTCAAAGAGGTTTCATACACAATCTCATCTAGAAAATAAGAAACTACATATTTCATAGATCTGCACTGAAAATTGAACAATTATTTTATGAAAGATTGGTCTATGATTCAAACAAATAACAGAAGATCTCATAGGTTCCATATACCTGAAGATTCATATAAGTTCTATCCATTCATGTAAGAATCATTAACGATTCTTCTAACATAGGGGGAAAATTCATATACATGACATATAAATTCAATAAATTCATGTAAGATTCATTAACGATTCAGTATAATACCAGCCAAATAGGGGAAAATCCATATACATAACAAATCGTTGCTAGACTTGTAATCAACACGAGATACAAGATCGATAGAAGATACATACCGAATTCGTAGCATAATCATAGAAAAAATCTACCCAAATCAGACTTCACAAAAAAGCAACCTAAAGAAAATACAAGTAGAAGTATGAACACCAACATGGACGGGAATTTTTTGGACAAGACAAAAAATTATATGAACATCAACATGCTTTTTTCGGATCCAATATGCATGGACATATTTTTCATCCAAGAACCAACATCAAATCTTTACAAAAAAAATAAGAATCCCTTCAAGAATATTTGGAGAGAAAGAGGAGGATCTGAACTAAGGAGGCTCCACAGGACGAGGGAGGCCTGTCGAGGCCGTGTTCTCCACTTCCGACGGCCGGAGGAGGTGCTGGCCGGAGATGGAAGAAAGAGGAGGCGCGTCGGGACCTGGGAAGGAGGCACCACATCGGGATCTGGGGAGGAGGCACCACATCGGGATCTGCAGGCTCCATGGCTGTGTGTTCGAGACCTCCATGGTTGTTATCCCCAAACCTGTATGCACGCGGGGGTGCTGGTGGTTATCCTCTCCCTAGACCGGATCATGAAATAGAAATAATACGAGGGACAAAATGTAAAAATATTTTAGACAAAGACTAGTTGACTTCTACACGAATCTTCAAGAAATTAACAGCATAGATGGTGCCAGGGGCCCCTCCTAGGTGTGGTAAATCCGCTCTCTGACGACTTGCAACAAGTTAGCTAAAATCGTGGAGTACTTCCTATACTACTGTACTGCATGAAGCCACATGCAGGATGTTTCTTCGATTGCATGACATGCTTACATTAACCTATAAAACTTATCCAACTTATCTAGTCCTAAATTCATGTTAAAACCAGCTAAGCAAAACCATCAAATCAGAGACTACAAAGCCCACAACCACCAAATTGCATCCGTACCATGCGCTTAGACCTGTTCCAATGGAGCAACAAAAGTGGCCAGTTCCAATGGAGCAACATACGACAACAACTCGCTTATAGACTTTATTAGTAGAAAAAACGTATGGAAGTAACTATCTCGGCTCCAACAAATTCCTCGGATTGTTTCTTCTCGAAATCTTCTTCCGCTTCAGATCGAGCTATCATGTGCTGAGTCCTCCAAGATCTGCTAGGTGCCGAAAACTCACGGATCAGAAAGTAATCAGCTTATAGGTGTAGGGTAAATCATCTCAAATCTATGTGCTCACCTCAGCTGACCTCCTCGTTCTTGTTTTGGTTTCTGGGAGCTTGAGTGGCCGGTGAGAAACTAAAGGTGGGTGGGCGACGAGGTGTGGCAGCCGAGGTCCCCCAGCCTCCATCCAGTACAGCCGTCGCCGGTGAGCCTCCCTCTTTCCCTAGTACCGACCTCGCCCGGACTCCCCACACGCCTCCCCACCTCTGCCCAAGTGCTGGTCCAGGCAGCCCCACACACGAGCCTCGTTGTCGCCTCCTTCCGTGTACGGCCGGCAACACTGAATAAATCAGCACCTCCTCGCTTCTCTCTCCCTCCCGGCAACACGCCTCCACCTCCACGTGCTCTCGTTCACCACGACCCGCCATCCGGTGGAGGCCCTGCCTCCAAATACCACTTTTGTCCCCAAATGTTGAACTGCATTGATTTCTCCATGTGTGCTGCCCCGTGAGCCATCCTCCAATCCCTCAACCCTGTGCCTCCGGCTATCTCCTTGAGCTCATCACCGTCAGCCAGTCGCCTCTGAGGAGCATTGGGTCGGGTGTGTGGAACAGTGGAAGGGTGGCCGTGGTGGCCGTGGTGGCCGTGGTGTTGGTGGATAGGGATGAGGGCCTAAAATACCAAATTTACGAATTGGGTGTACGAGCGGATGGAATCGAGACGGAGGAATATGGGGGCGAGTAGACATCCAGTGGCGGAGATCTTATGGCGTACAGGCGGCGGAGATCTTGGGGCGGCAGCGCTCTGTGGAGAGAGACGACAGGTTGGGCGACTAGTTAGGCTAGACAACGTTTCGTTCCTATCCGATGGCATGGCAGTGCGGGTAATTTTCCCAAACTGTCAGGGGCAAAATCGTCTTTTACCAGCAGACGGAAAATTTTGCGTGGCAACGAACTGTCCCAATCTTTTTAATAGTATAGATGAACAAGTCACCATTAGCCTCTATGATCATTTAGTCCTGGACTTGTAGTACCACTTTGCTTTGATTAGTTTGCTTTGTTGCATTTCATGATTATCGTCATTATTGCTCTCTTAGTTGGTTGCTCCCAGTCTTTTGCTAGCCTCCACTTGTATGAGTAAGTTCTACTCATGCCTCCAACTCCCAAGAAACCAAGTTATTCCAAAGTGTTCACTATAAACTCCTATGCATGGTGTGTTACACCATTCAAAGTATATTCTTGTTTTCAACTATCTTCCAATTAAAAACTATTTTGTTATGTGAAAACTTAGTGATTAAAGCCCCCACGAACTTGATGACACACTTTATTCTTTTCCCCTGATAAACTTGAATCATTGTGACAACTGTGTTGTATATGCTTGTACCTATAAGTGGGAATTAGCAGAACTGTGCTGTCACGGGGAACGTTTTCAACATTGCACTTGTACCCTGTGGTACTCAGTTGATATCATGTTATTTTGTCTATGGATGTCACCGGTCTAAAACAAAGAGGGAACTTGTAAGTCCATGGAGTTTGTATCCTGTTTTAGAGAAACGCCTGGGCCACTAGCCTAAGCCATGCCTAATCATGGTGGAAACTTGCAACATCACCATAATGAGCTATCTATGAAGCATCCTCAATAAAAAGCTATGCATATGGTAAATAAAAGATTCTTTGAGATGCTCATTGTCTGCTTGCCTTGTCATTTTGGTTATGGGAAAGCTCCTGTACCATGTGCAAGGGGTACCCTGTTGGCGGTTCTCAATGATATGCAAATACTTACAGTGACAAGAACTTACCTGGACCCAAAGTTGAGTATGCATGACGTGTGGCCCTCGTATTAAAGGGGCATGCGATTGCCAACTTATACTTCATCAAGCATATACTCCAGCTTTGCCACTTTAACCTTAACCACTTCAAGATGCTTATGATAGGGGCAATGAGGGCTAAAATCTAACAAGTACCATAATTTTTGGAAGCTCTTTTTGAAACTTGTAATCCCTGCTTCCTTTATAAAAAGGCCTTTCTTCCACCACTATTGAGTCTCCACCTTCTACCTTTAGGCACCATTAAGAGAGCATAGTTATCCTTCTGTGTGTAGTGTTCCAAATCTTATTAATTGATGCATATTGTGTTATTATTTGTTCTTGTGCTACTTGTTTCTAGTCACCCTTGTGAACTTTGAAGGTGTACTATGCATATATTTGCTACTCTATGAGGGACAAGCTGATTGCCACTATGCTATGTTTTCTGTATGTGAAACAAAAACATGTTTTTCAATGCATGTTATTCATGATCTTTGTTTGTAGATTGTCATGTTGCATGGATAGTTACTATGTCTTATTGTTAGAACTCCACCTTTCATGCACATGTTTAGAGTTCTTTGATCCCAGTCTTCAACGCTTAAAGTGGGTATAAGAACTCCATGAGGGAGCCGGAGGGGCCAGCCAGGGGGGGCAGACCCACCCCAGGAGACGGTGGGCCCCACCCTGCGCCTGGCTAGGGTTTGGTGGTCCTGGCCGCCTCCTCGGTCTCCCCCTTCGCCTATAAGAAGCCCCCGATGCAGAAACCCTAGGGACCCGATCAGAAATCCACGAAACCGTCTATAGCCGCCGAACCATCGTCCCTAGATCGGGTGGATCTGAAGTTCTTCCTGGCACCCTATCGGAGGGGAGATCATCCCGAAGGCCTTCTCTCTGGTATGATGCGTGAGTAGTTCCACCTTGGACTATGAGTCCATGTAGTAGCTAGATGGTTGTATATCCTCCTTTGTGCTTTCTTGTATAGATCTTGTGAGCTCTATTCATGATCAAGATCTAATCTATTTGTAATCATGCATGTTGTGTCTGCGGGGATCCGATGGATATTGAGATTATTATGTTGGTTGGATTAATGGTTTTGTATTTATGATTCTATCATGTCTGTGTTGTTGGTGATCTTGCTGTAGGGGTTCGTAGCATGGAAATCAAAAAAATTCTACCGCATGCAAACAAACAAGCCAAGATCTATCTACTAGATTGTAGCAACAAGTCGATAGAGGAACTCACCCTCGAAGATTCCAAAGCGGTTAACGAGAGCAGATTCTCGTGGGTGATGTAGTTGTACTCTTGCCGATCTCAAGATCGTGACGATCCTTCCGTATTGCGTTCGGTGCTCATGATCGGTCACATGTTAAATTTTCGATGAAGACCTTCCTCTCCCTTGTTCCAGCAGGCAGTGGAGGTTGTAGCACTCTCCTCGCGATTCCGGCAGCACGACGACGTGGTACCAGAAGTAGAGGGGAGATCTCACAGGGCTTCGCCTTAAGCCGGAGCGAGTATGGTGGACTATGAGAGAGGCCTTGGTGATCTAGGGTTTAGAGGGTACCAAGGGGAGAGTGTAGCTGATGGCTAGGGTTTGGGGCACTTGATTGGGAGAAGTGTCTCGATCATGTCCGCATAATTCACAAACCGTAGGGAGACACACATAAGGATTCGATGTTGTTGAGTAGTTATGGAATGATGAGAAAGAGACTGAATGTTGTTCGGAGTCTCGGATGGGATCCGGGATATCACGAGGAGATCCGGAATGGTCCAGAGAATAAGATTCATATAAGGAAAGTCATGTTTCGGTGTTGGCGAAAGATTCCGGTGTTTTCATCGGGATTGTTCTATATAAGGAGGGGCAGGGCTGCCCCTCTTCCCTACACCCAAAAACCCTAGCCCTCTCCTCCAAGTCGCCGGCGCCACCACCTCCTTGTGCTGCCGCCACCTAGGGCACCTCCAACTCGGCGAGTTGGGGTGTTCCCCAAACCCTAGCCGTCGGCTACACTCTCCCCTTGGTGCCTCTAAACCCTAGATCGCCAAGGTCTCTCTCATAGTCCACCATACTCGCTCCGGCTTAAGGCGAAGCCCTGCGAGATCTCCCCTCTACTTCCGGTACCACGCCGTCATGCTTCCGGAATCATGAGGAGAGTGCTACAACCTCCACTGCCTGCTGGAATAAGGGAGAGGAAGGTCTTCATCGAGTACCGAATGTTGGGAATATGCCCTAGAGGCAATCATGTATGATGATATTTCCCATTGTATTCATAAAGTTATTAAGTAGTCCTTGTATAAACATCTGATGTGTATCATTGAATATGTGATTCAGTTGTGGAACTATGCATTCATGTTGTTTGTACTAAATATCCTTGGTCATTGAGGTTGTGCTGGACACACAACTTAGACCAATGTGAAAGTTGGCTTGATGACTCGGTTCCACTTGTCATGGGCATGGAGATGCTATTCCAACTTACACAGACTAGGCTAAAGAGTTTACCGAGTCGGATTGACCCATATTAAGGTACAACGAACTAAGGCTCATGTGTATATCTCAATCAATGTAATCCTTAGACACGAGGTTGTTGCATAGTCCGAGTTGAGGATCACCGACTTAGGTTACATCAAGCTGATCCGTGGCGGGCGATTATAAGGCGGGGGTTGGTCGATCGAGAATCAAGCTGCGTGATGTGAATAACCAAGATGGGATTTTGCCCCTCCACTCGGAGAGATATTCTCTGGGCCCTCTCGTGAGATATGATTCGGAAAGCATGGCCATGCACGACTTGGTTAAGTGTTAACCGAGGCGATCGACTAAGAGTTAGTCGGGTGAGTCACTTATCTCGGATCGAGAAGAGAGTCGGACTATTTAAGGGATGACATATATTCGCCTATAGTCTGACAAGGTATATCGTGAGACAAAAGGGACTCGGACGTAAGTCGCATTGGAAAGGCAAGTCGTCATGACTCTTTGGTACTTGGGAGTCGGCACGTTCTGCTAGGAGCCGCTACCAACTGATCGATTGTGAGTCGGACTCAAATCGTGTCCAAGTAGCCATGAGCCTGTGGGGTCACACACTTTAGAGCGGGAGCAAGTTCGGATTGGATCTGAACATATAATCTGGTTAGGTTGGACCTAAACCGGATTAGGACTGAGTTAGTGAGTTGGACTCACGGTGACTAGTGTTATATGGGCTTTAGTGAATGGGCCGTGCGAGCAGAGCCCACGTTCACTCCCTATATATAGTGGAGCACAGTAACCCAGAAAGGTTAATCGTTGTTTGGTTAGGTCATTCCATGTGTTGGAAACCCTAGCTCCACAGCAGTCCAGCCGTAACGTGAACCTAGCGATTCGCCCGGCGCTCCTTGTATGTGTGGATACCAGCAGAGGTGCTGTGCGATCAGCACCAGAACGATCGGATCGTTAGGACTGCACTGCATCAACTGACGCGCTTTATCAGTAATCCGCAACTGCGCGTCTAGTGGTAAACCTCGTGGCCTTCTACCTCAGCTAGTTCTTGGGATCACCACGTTAGAGGAAAATTTTATTTTATCTCCGCGTGGCCCAACAGTGGTATCAGAGCGATAGCTTCTGGTTTTAGGCTCGAGATCTCGCATATGTGATATGCGGAAGGCTGTAGATGAGATCTATATGCTGTTTTGGTGGTCGATCTATGAGATAGACCGGTTTTGGCTGAGCCTTTTGGGAATTTTCTCTTGATGGAGAGTATGTAGATTTGTTCGAGGAACACTCCTGGTGGCACCCGTGTGCAGGTGGAGCCAATGTTGGCGAGCCTGTCAGCTTCTTTGTTGCTTTCCCTGCCGACGTGCCGAAGCTCGCAGCCGTCAAAGTCCCCTTCGAGTGAGTTATAGAGTGCATGGTACGCGATCATGTTGTCACTATGGGCGTCACACTCGTTCATCGTCTGCTGCACGACGAGATTATAGTTGCCATAGATGACAAGGCTTGTTGCGCTGCGGACCTTAGCCATCCTCATGCCATGGATGATGGCCTCGTATTCGGCCTCGTTGTTCGAGTCGTGAAATTCCATCCGAAGGACGTATTTCATCTTGTCGCCTTGAGGGGACGTCATTATGACACCGGCCCCAGCTCCGGCCTCACGCTTGGAGCCGTCGAAGTGCATCGTCCAGGACTGCGACATGTCCGGAGTATCCGGCAGCTGGAGTTCCATTCAGTGGATGAGAAAGTCAGGGTGGACCTGAGACTTGATGGCGGTGCGTTGCTTGTAGATTATGTCTAGAGGGGACAATTCGATGCCCCATAAGGCCACACGACCCGTGGCTTCGGGGTTATTCAGGATGTTCGACAGTGGGGCATCGTTGACGACCATGATCTGATGCTCCTGGAAGTAGTGGCTCAACCGATGCGCCGTCATGAATACGCCATAGGCGAGCTTATGGTAGTCAGGGTACCTCTGCTTTGTCGGGGTCAGTACCTCTCTAAGGTAGTAGATTGGGCGTTGGACCCCGTGGGTCTTGCCATCTTAGGGTTTCTCGACCACGAGTATGGTGCTGACCACCTGATGTGTAGCTGCGATGTATAGCAGCAAAGGCTCCCATTCCTTCATCGTGACCAGGACAGGCGATGTGGAGAGAAGCCGCTTGAGGTCCTCGAACAAACCGTCCGCTTCGGGTGTCCACTCAAACTTGTCCGTCTTGCATAGCACCAGATAAAAGGGTAGGGCCTTCTCACCCATTCGGCTGATGAATCTTCTCAAAGCCATGATCCGCCCAGCTAGTTGCTGGACGCCCTTGAGGTTCTTTGGCTTCTCCATGGCCAGTATGGCCCTGATTTTCTACGGGTTCGCCTCGATGCCCCGTTGGGAGATTAAGTACCCGAGTAATTGAACAGAAGGGACACCGAAGGCAAACTTGTCTGGGTTCAGCTTGATCTTGTAGCGATCAAGGTTATCAAATGTCTCGTGGAGATCGTTGATTAGAGTCCTGGCTCCCTAGTCTTGATTACTATGTCATCGACATATACCTAGATGTTGTGGCCGATCTGGTTCTTCAGACATGCTTGCATGCACCTCTGTTATGTGGAACCTGCGTTCTTCAACCCGAAAGGCATGGTGTTGTAGCATAACACTCCTAACGGCGTGATGAACGCTGTTTTCTCCTGATCTTCGACCTTCAGTCGAATTTGGTTGTAGCCTGAGTAGGCGTCGCAACCTGCAGTGGAGTCGATGATTTGATCGATCCTTGGCAGAGGGAAATGGTCCTTCGGACAGTGCTTGTTGAGCGATGTGAAGTCCACACACATCCGCAGGATGTCCGTGTCCTTTTTAGGGACCAACACGGTGTTGGCCAGCCACTCGCTTTCTTTGATTTCCCTGATTAAGTTGGCATTGAGCAGTCTATTGTCTTTGATTCCAACAACTTCGGCTCTTGGCTTGGACAGTCGATGAATCAATTGGTTGACTGGCTTTGCATCCAGAAACACATTGTCTGCATGCTCGGCGAATTCCCTGGGAACTCCTGGCATGTTCGCAGGACACCAAGCGAAAATTTCCCAGCGCTCATAGAGGAATTCGACGAGCGCGCTTTCCTATGCGGGACTGAGGTCGTTGGCTATCAACGCCTTCTTGGAGGCATGTTTTGGGTGGACCTTCACCTTGTTCGTGTTGACCATGGAGTCAAACGAAATATTAGGTGCATTTTGTCTGGGGTGCCCTGTTGTCTGTCACCTCTCTGAGCCTCGTGAGCTCCTCCTGCATGCCGAATGACTGAGAGATTCTATTGAAGTCTCTGTCACAGCTGTCGGACCGGGTGAAGCTTCCCTGGATGGTGATGACGCCCCTAGGTCCTGGCAACTTCAGTAGCAGGTATGCATAGTGCGGTACTGCCAAGAATCTTGTGAATTCCACGCGTCCGAGGATGGCGTGGTATTGTGATGGCCAGTCCAACACTTCGAACTCTAGACGCTCGTGTCTGAAGTTTTCGTGCTGGCCAAAGATGACGTCGATCTATATCTTGCCCAGGGGGTATATGCCCTTCCCTGGTACTATGGCGTGGAACGTAGTGTATGACTACCCCAGGCTGCATAGCAGGATCCACATCCCTACAAGTGTGCTGGCGATCATCGGGTTGATGCCGCTGCCACCATCCATAAAGACGCGGATCATTTTGAATCCTTCGATTTGCACCTCGAGCAGTAGGGCAGCATGACCTGGGAGAGGTATCTAGCGTGGGTGATCCGAACGATCGAACATGATGCAGGACTTCGAGCCGCTGAGGTACTCAGGTATGGCTGGTGGAGAGGTCACGGCCAGGATGACTTGGCAAGTGATCTTCTTCTGCACCCTGTTGGTTGGGCGCCCCTTCTGAATATTTAGGGCCCGTTTTGGTGGGGGGGGGTACCCATCTGCACCGTTGTTTTGTGCTGGTGCGACCGGCGGCTGCGATAGTCCGATTGGTGGTGGTGGAGGTTCTCCGTGGGAAATGGTACCTAGTGCAGGTCCAAATCCAGGGTTCACGGTCTGGTGCCCGTAACACCCCAGTTTTAGCTAATACTAATTAGGGTTTTGTTTGAGCATAGCATGAGCATCATCTCTTAAAAATGCATTGAATAAAAGATAAATACAAACCCTAAACCCTAGTTTTCTCCCCTCTCTTTGAAGCAAATCAAAATAGTTTGAATTTTTTGAAAAAACCCAAAATGTTGGAGCCCAAATCGACTAAAAGGGCCCCTGCAATATTCTCATATATTTTACAAAGTCTCTAGTATTTTTGATTTATTCAAAAACATAATTCAAATGAAAATACAAAAGGGAAATGAGAAACAGAAAAACAAAAAGGTTCCGTTTTAAAAAAATAAAGCCAGAGCAAGGAAGGCCGCAGCCCACAGCCGGCCCAACGCAGCCCAGTGCGGCCCGGTACCCCTTCATTTTCTTTTCCTCTTTCTTCTTTGTTCAGCCAGAAGGACACCGACAACCTCCTGTGTGTCGCCGCCAGAGCCGTCCGCCATCGCCGCGATGACCCCCTCGCCAAGATGCGTGCGGCCACTGCTCTTGCCGCCTATAAGACCTCCTGCCGCCGTTGGACGAGCCCTATCCTCTCCTTTTCCCCAAGTCCTCTCTCTATCCAAACCCTAGCTCACGGGAGCTCCGGTTAGCCATCGTTTCTCGCCTCCTCTCATAACTCCGAGCTCACAGGCGTGACCGTCGTGGTCGACTTGGTCGATTTCCCTAGTCAGCGCCAGACGAAACACCCTCAATCGATGGTATCGCGACCTCCCTCCCCAACTCCAGCCGCCACTGTCCCCGATGATTCCGGCCACCCCAAGCCTCGCCGTCGAGCCCTGCTTGTTCCTGGTGAGCTAACGGTCCAATTAGGCCTCTCTATTGCTTCCCCCTCTTTCTCTGTCGATCTCGCACCGTGCGTCTGCCGCCGCTGCCGCTGTCCGCCATCGCCGGCCATGTTCCGGTGGTCATCCCGCAACGTCGCCGCCAATTTTTGGTCCCCCTCGACGAGCCGCATCGAACGAGCCTAGTCTCGCTCGCTCGCGTGCCCGCAATCAGCACAGGCATCGCCCACCCGAGGATCCCCATTGCTGATGTCATGCTGACATCAGCATTAGGCAATATATCCTCTTTTATTTTTATTAAAATCTTTTCTGTAATTTTTCTTTTCTGGAAATAAGACTAATATCCCATGGGGCCCAGTCGTCGGTGACTGGGGGTAGCCTCTGTCCCGGTGACAAATGACCCTCACCCATGTGCTGATGTCACAATGATGCAATAATTCAATTTAAATTGATTAAACAATTCCAGAAAATGTAATAATCTTGTAAATTCAATAAGTAATTCATTATAACTCAAAAAAATATGTATAATATATCAAAATGTTTAGAGAAATGAGCTCTAACTATTTAAGCTATAATCATGCATTGTTAAGCAACTTAAATGGCAAGTTTAATTATAAGAACAAACCAACCCCTCTTATACACATCTGGAGTTTCCCCGGGTTAGGGTTTATACCCCTCAGAACCCCGATTAAGTTGTTGTGCATGCTTTAGGGTTTTAATTCAATACAATTTAACTTGTCATATCATCATTCTTGCCTGAGCATTGCACCAATGCCATTGTTGATTGTTTCCCTTTGATTCCAGTGTTTGGTTCTTCCCGATAGAATACGATATCGAGATTGAAGACAGAGATCAACACCGTCGAAGATCGAAGATCGAAGACCAATACTTGACCAAATGTAATCAAGTCAAGTACAAGGCTTTTGAAGATGTTCTTATTGGTTATCAATTGGCAAAGGCAAGCAAATCCCCACCATGATGTAATCCTATGATTTCGAAAGCATTTCTATTCTTGCCATGTTGCATACGATTCTACTGTGGTATTTTATCGATAGATAGAGTATCCTATCTGTTGCATTACTTCCTTTGAGCTTATATTACCAGATCCACTGCTCCTAGCATAACTAGGTTTGGCTTCTGTGCACTGCTAGAGCTTATACATGTGTCTTGCCTAGCCATGCATAGTGGTTAATGCTGGTTCATCTAGATGATGTATCAGATGCAGAGAATCTAGTATGACAGGAGAACATGATGAGATGAGATCAGAGGTTATATAAGTTAAACATGCTAAGGCTTGTATGGGAGGCCATGGTGGGATGTTGGTTTTCTAGTCCCATGCTCGCCACCACTAGGACCCGACTTCTTGCCTTTGGAACCGAGACGAGCGTACAACCACACGGGGCCTAGAAAACCTCACGAGCAACTAACTTGCCTAGTAGATTCCATGAGTCACATAGTTCAGGTGTTCCATTTGACATAGGCATTGAAAACATTTTTGAAAGAGGGGGTGAAGGAGGTGCATTCATAAAAGGTAGGGAAGCATGGACCGGGTTGCTTGGGGTCGATGGAGCCCCTGGTAAACCAACCTTGCCTCACATCTTTAAGGACCGTCTTCGGGACTTGACCCGTTATGGAGAAACCATCATTATTGCGTGACTCATGGTCTCGGCGAAAGCAAGGTAAAGGTCGTGTCTAACCACCCTCTTCCGGCCTTCCAAGGAAGAGGGCTTATCCAGTGGCATTAAGAGAAGGTTAGTACGTGTGGGTAAAGTTGTACACCCCTGCAGGGTAATAATCTTTTCGAAAAACCGTGTTCATGGTTATGAACGCTTGGGGACCAGATTATAAGATCATAGAGAACCATAACCTAATCGTAAAATTGGCAGATCAACGTGTGCTTAAGGATGCTTCCTCAAGGGTACGAGGGGGTGATCCTAGTTAGGGTTCATATGATGACTTGGTGGATATCAAGAGATGATGATCAATATTTCGGAGATGTCACTCTCTTATCCCCTTTTTAAATAATCTGATTAGACGAGCTTCTTCTCTCTCTTGTTTTATAAACAAAGATGGCTTTATGCAAAACAACTCCACCAGTCATAAGTCTTGCGGAGTACACCCTGTACTCACCCTTTCTTTGTTGATACTTTTGGCAGAGCAAGTGTTCCCTGAAGATCAGTTTGGTACTACATCGACACCGACGAGTATCTTGGGGTTCCCGGCCGGCAGCCTGGAATCTATGGGCTGGGACGTCATCGTTATGCTTCAGGCCTCTTAGGCCCTTTGTTACGTTTTCTATACTTAATAGCATAATTTGCCTTCCGTTGTTTGATGTTTGTGGTCAGTGACCTCTTCTTGTAATAATTTGGCTCTTCGCTCAGTTATGAGCTTGCTATAATAAATTTTGTGTCGTAGGGTCACTGTCGTGTTACCGATTCTTCACTGGATATCCTCGAGCTCAAGGTTAAGCTTATGTCAGACGGAGGTCTGGGATTTTTTTAGCCCTGATCCCGGGGGTGTCACAACGCCGCATTTGGGTGAGGCCCTCGCTTAGCTTCTGAAACTCTTGGCAGTCCTTGAGCATGTGGCTGGCCTTCTTCTTACCATCTTCTTTGTCGATGTAGAAATGGATGGTGTAGGGACCAGATAGCTTGTCATATGCCGAAGGCTCGTCATCGCGGTTGCGACGTTGCCATGTCTGCATGGGTCGTCCGCCGTCGCGGTAATTTCTGTTAGGGTATCCGCTGTTGTGGTTGCCGTCATCACGTCGATCGGCGTATCCAGCCGCAACCATGTAGACTCCGTCGCGATCGTCGTAAATGCGCGATCTTCTCTTGCTACGGTGTTCGCGCCTGCGACCGTAGTCGTCTTTGTCATCTGAATACGCTCGGTTGACGGAATCCTCGCCATCTGCCCATCGGTTGGCGATGTCCATGAGGTGGTTGAGCGTCTTGGGCTTGCCGCGCTCGAGCTCCTCCTTGAAATCTGGGCGCCTGGCACCGTCCTTGAAGGCGTCGATTTTCTCTTTATACGGAGATGTGTGCGGTAGAGTTCTTGATGTGGGACCAGCGTAGTATGTACGAGCGGATGGACTCGTTGGCCCGTTGGGTGTAGGCCCGCAGCTCTTCGATTGAGGCTGGCCTCTTGCTGGTGCCCTTGATGTTACGGATGAAGCTGTATGCCAGATCTTCCCAGCCTTGGATGGAGCTGGAGGATAGGCTTATGAGCCAGACCCTGGCCGCGCCTGTCAGCTGCAGATGAAGGCATTGAAAGGCGATGTTCTTGTTTCTGCCCTGGAGCTTGACCGACGAAAGAGGATTGTCGAGCCAAGCCTTTGACTCCTGCGTGCCGTAAAACTTCGAATTGTCCAAAGGGAGCTTGAAATTTTTCGGCATCCGCGTTTGCCGAAGGGATCTGCTAAAGCATCTGGCTCCGCATAGCTCTCTATCGTCCTCCTCTTTAGACTTAGTTGAGCACGCGCGTTTTGCACATGATTTGTCGATCTTGCGTTGGGTGATCTTGTTGCGAGCGTCGTAGTTGCTGCTGCGGCGCCATGGGATCTTGTGGCACTGGGGCAGGTCGTGCTCGTCCTCCTCAGATGAGGGTGTGTGGCTTCGAGTGAACTTGGCCATAGCTTTTTTCCTCGGCTCTACAGGAGTTTCATCGTGGAGCGCAGCTCCGACGAGTCCGAGGCCTGCTAGTGCAGACTTATGCATTGCATTCTTCGAGTCGCCCGCCGGAGGAGGGTTGGACACGAGATAGGTGGTGGCCGCCATGATCGCAGCCTGCGGCATTTTCGGCATGACGTTGCCGTGCGAGTCCATCGTCATGAAGGACGCGTTGAGGGCCCTAGCGACTTCGAGTTGTGCGGCGGGGTCCATGCGCTTCATGCGGGAGCGGTACTTGTTGGCATTGTTGCCATGTGAAGTGGATCCGTTAGCGACGGAGAGCGCAACTTGCCGCGCGCTGGATTCCGCAGCTGCCTTCTGGCGCTTTTCGAGCTCCTCCATCAGCTTCACCTGCCGGTTGTGCTCGTCCACCAGCAGATCTCAGGAGGCATCCACAGGTAGGATTTTGTTGCCTGCCAAAGGCTTCGCGTGCTTGGCGCTAGCCCTCCTCGTTGAGTTTGATCTATTCATATCCGTTGTTGCCGCCTTGGCTGGATCTGTTAGCCGGGTTGTCCCCGTTTCCTCCATTCCTAGTTTGCGGGTTGGGAGAGGGATTGGTTGGTGGAGTGGCACTCGAACCTAGCAGTGGGTCCGCTCCGTTGTTGATGACGGCGCATAGGTAACGCTTGCGGAGTGGGTTGCTGTTGCCACAACTTTCAGATCCAGAACCGTAGGTTCCTTCATCTGAAGGTGGACCATACAGATCGGAGTTGCAACTGCTGCTGTCATCCGAATCATCTGTCAGCGTCGATGCGTGAAACACGTCGATGGGTGGAACCCACGAAGCGGGCCTGATGGATGGTGGTGGCACCCGCTCTGGGAGGCGGAGGGTGCCGGTTTGCCCCACCTAGAAGCAGAAGCTCCCGAACAGCATCTCGAGTCTATCGCCGACGGACTCGAAAACCTTCAGGGTGGCTGGCGAGTGGGCGGTGAAGTCGAAGGCGCTGAAGAGGAGGTGACTCTCTGTTGCCGATGAGTCGTAGATCGCTCCGGATGGAACCGTCACGACCGCACGATCAACGTCCCCGTTTCCCATAGACGGCGCCAATTGAGGTGGTTCAATCTCGTCAATTCCCATTGTTATGGACTTGGGTTTTGGAGAAGATTGGGATGCAACATACTTTTTTGCCCAGGTTTAGGCCCCAGGAGGGAAAACCCTACTCCTGCTTTTTTGCTCTTGATTACGACAGAACCAAAAGTTACAGGGGTGCGCATATGCAATCTGGCGTGAGGTGCATATGAGGCGAGTTGAGAGATCCTTCTCGTCGTACCCTCCTGGCCTTTATATAGATAGTACAGGTCTCGGTACAGGCCGAATCGGTTACAAATTATGGTTGATACCCTTTGAAATTCTATCTAATATAGACTTGTCCCCCAAGGAGTCGAAACCGTCATGGGCTTGGGCCACCCGAAATCTTCATGGGCTATGTGTCCTTGCGTGGGCCTTCCTTGGGCTGGACCAGGTATAATAATGTTGTGCACCCGTAGAGTATATCCATGTCACCAGGTGCAGCAAAACCAGGGACTTGTGTAGCAAAATCATCAGCCAAATTGTCATGAACTAACTCCTCCCAGATTCCACCAAAGGGAAGATTAGGCATGGGGTGGGGGTTTCCTCCATCAGGATGAAGAGGGTCCTCATCCCCACCAAGTCCTCCTAGCATCTTAGTTTGCAAAATATAATTGACCATCGTCCAAGAACGGCCATGACCATCATCATCAGTATTGTATAAACAAAAAACTTGCGTTGAAGGAGTACTTGGATGCATATCATGGAATGGTGTGGTCAAGAAGCCAATTCAATGAAATTTGCAAAGTGGCCTATGTAACAAGTAACCTTGCAGAGAGTTTAAGTGCAAAGGTAAAGTCATTGAAAGGGCTTATGTTGTGGCAAATATTTGGTAAGATTAGGCAGATGATCATGACAAAGATTGATTTGCGTCAAAGAATTGCATCAATAATATATGTTGGCTATCTCATCCTCCCATCTTTGATTAAGGCTTTGCATGCCAGGGAAAAACAATTGAAGATGAAATGCATTAGAAGAGGAATGGAGGCTGAGGTAACGTACACTAACAGTAAAGATAGGAAATGGAGGTATCCATTGAGTTTGGTTGATAGGACATGCCATTGCAAGCAATGGCAGCTCCGTGGGAAACCCTACATACATGCATTGTTTTCATGGGTGTTCTAGGAGGTGAAGATGGTGAAGTTGATCAGTACGTATTGGTGTATTTCTCTGTTGCCAAATTTAGGGCAGCATATGCTCAGAATGTTCCAGCCATGTTGGGAAAAGACCAATGGATGGAAGTGGATCCATGCTTCAAGCTATACCCTCCAGTTTTTACTAGATTGGCAGGTAGGCCAAGGAAGAATAGGATGGTAGCTAGTGAAAAGGTTGGTGCACCACCTCGACGATGTAAGTGCAAACGTTGTGGGATCCTAGGGAACATTAATAGGTTTTGTAAAAATGCAGTGGACCCAGCTTATGGAATAGATGATCAGACGGGAGTACCAAATGCATATGAGAATGAAGTATTTGAATGAGAGGAGAATGAAGCAATGGATACATTGCATATTGAACCAATGGATCCAGAGGAGATTAAACCAAATGTAGGGGAGATTGAACCAATGGATCAACAAGAGATTGAACCAAATGCATGAGAGATTGAAGCAATTGCAGGGGAGATTGAACCAATGGATTGAGATGAGATTGAACCAAATGCAGAAGAGATTGAACCAAATACAAGGGAGATTGAACAAAATACAGGGGAGATTGAAGCAATTGATTCATTGGATGCAGATAATAAAGGAATTACACTAGAGGATATTGAAGAATTGTGGTCATTGCAGTTTGAACAGTTGGATCGAGACGAGATTAAACCAATTGTACAACATACTAAAACAATTGATTCATTGGAAGCATAGTTGAAAAGTAAAGGAATTACACGAGAGGATATTTAAGAATTGATGCCAATGAGGTATGAACCTTATGAACCAATAGATTGAGATGTGATTGAACCAATTGTATGACAGACTGAAGCACTTGATTCATTGGATATAGAGAAAAAGAACAGAGGGAACAAATGCAAGAAGATGATGGTGGACTCCGAGAATATTCCAGCTAGGATCACCTAGAGCAAGGTGGTGAACCCATCAAAAAACACTAGGAGCAAGAAAAAATAAATTTGAATTTGTATGATGAATTTGAACTACTATCAATGTTGTATTGAATTCCTACTAGTGTGACGCTTCCAAGTTTGTATGTTGGATAATCCCGTAATGTATGTGTTACTGCAAGTTTCAATGGTCATCCACCAAGTTGCTTAGCATGCACTCAAAGGATACAAACAGGTATTCGCAAACAAAAAAAGGAATTCGTAGTCACTTTTTCCTGTCGCGTAAAAAAAGTCTTTGGCTGCTCAGTTTTGCCCTCGACATGTGGTCTACACATGGGGTTTAGCTAGTTCATGGCTTAAACCATAGCAAACATTAACCAATTGATCCAAAATTTGGCATACTTGTGTATCTTGGATTGATCTACCATATGATATTGGAAATTTTGGATTTACTTGTAATCAGCCACATTTTTCTTTTTCCAAGTGATTAAATTCAAAAAATAGTTTTAGGGTTAGTTCAACTAAAAAAAGTCAAAATATAGTGAAACCTTCGCATGGAGTCGTGTTGTGTTACCTACGTCCTAGCATGAATAATAAAGGAAAAGAAAATGAAGAGAAATGGACTTATACCCTAATCCACTTCTTAAACACTTCTTGGAATGAGCTACTAGCTATGAAGATGCATGGATTTCTACTCAATCCACCTCCAAAATAACCCATCCCAAAACATACTTTGTTTAAATAAGGCCAAATTTGGAAAACTTGTGTGCCTTTGAGTTGCAAACAATATAATGTCGGCCAAGATGGATAATTTTGTTCAAAATAACACATTTTACATTTTTTATGCCAACATCTTGAATTTTCGTTACTCATTTTTTATCTAAGTGTCCTTGTTTTACTTAGCTCTACTCAGTTTTCCCCTCCCACTAAAGTTTTCCTCACATTTCCCCTCTTCCCTGTCTCAAACCCTCACATCAGCTCAACTTACACTCAGTTTGGATGCGCTCTGATTGGTCGAGATGTATGTCACACGGATCATGGCCAAACACCGTTGGATACATCATGATCCGACGGGTTGGACATCTCTCTCTCCCAATGGTTGCACTTACCCTGTACAGAGAGGAGAGGCAGACAGGCTGGATGTCTCTTCCTCCCTTTTCCTATCGCACGTATACCAACCCCATCAACTAGCGCTTAGTTTGGTTGCGCTCTGATTGGTCGAGATGTATGTCACATGGATCTTGGCCAACCACCATTGGATACATCGATCCGATGGGTTGGAGGTCTCTCTCCCGATGGGCACACCTATCTTGTACGAAGAGGAGAACCCGACGGGCTAGATGTCTCTCCCTTCCTTTTCCTGTCGCATGTATACTAGCCGCATCTTCCTCCCTCCTATCAACGTACAGAGGCGCGGCGGTCTGGATAGCATGCGTTAGCGCGGATCTAAACATGGCCGTCTGAATGGCGTGCTGCAACACAGATCTAAGTGTGGCGGTCAAAACAACGCTCGGTGGCGTGGATCTAAGAGTGGAGGTCGGAATGGTGTGCGGTAGTGCGTACATAAGCGTGGCGTTCAGAACGGCGTGTGGCGGCACGTACCTAAGCGCGGGGGTCGGAATGTCTTGCGGTGGCGTGGACCTAAGCATGGCGTCTAGAATAGCGTGCGGCGGTGAGGATCTAAGCGCCTGAAATTTATGTAACGTCTCTATCTGTCTCACTTGTTTTCACCTCCTCATCTCCGTTGCTGATGAAATACGCCAAGGCGGCAGCGGTGCCGATAGTGGTCATCGATGCGATGATGATTCAAGCAGGCATCTGCAACATCAGTGCGACAGTGGTGGTGCCGATAGTGGTCGTCGATGCGATAACGTTGAAGCCATCATCTACAACATAACAGCGATGGTTGTGGTGCCGACAGTGGTCATTGATGCAACGACGATTTAAGCCATCATCCACAACATAACTGCAATGGCACAGATCAAACCGTCGTGAACCAAAGTTGCGTGAGGCAGGCCACAGCCGTGGCTAGCACGTCGAGGTGCACTTCGACAGTGAAGGTCGGATGTACCTCATGGATGGATGGATGGGAGCGGTTGGCCATACTTCTTGGAGTACACATACGGCAGGGAAGGCGGATACCTCACCGTCCACTTAAGATTAGGAAAAATTTGAGCCCAAATTGAACCAAAATTCTATGACTTAAAATATATGTATGATTTGAATAAATTTTATATGTATTTGAGCCATGAGACCGGTAGATATGCTCTAAATATGAATCATAAGTAGCAGTACTTGCTTTGACAATCTACGGTGGGCTTGTATAAATTTGATCAAAGTATGTATGATTTGAATCAAAATTGATATGTATTTGAGCTATGAGGATGGTGGATATGCTCTAAAGTTGATTCATAAGTAGTACTCCCTCCAACCCAAATTAGTTGATTTAGATTTGTCTAGATTTGATTGTATCTAAAAATGAATTAGTATTAGGTTCATCCGTATCTTGACGAATTTGAGTCAACTAATTTGGATCGGAGGTAGTAGTACTTTCTTTGACAATATCCAGTGGGCTTCTATAAATTTGATAGAAATATGTATGATTTGAATCAAAATTGATATGTACTCTTGAACCATTAGGACAAGGAATTGGCGCCCCAGCTCCGCATACTGGCCGCGACCACAAATCGCCTCTCTGGAGAAGAAGAATGCAGCATGAAGAAGAACAGGGAATGAATGCGGCCCCCCAATGCTGCAAGTATATATGGCAGCCACGATGGCAGCGGCAGAATGGTCAAAATTGATAGGGCCCCAACTCGACCTATCTAGGCATTTGGCATGCCAACTATGGGCAGCTAGATCCAATGGCAAGCAACTCGGGCCCCGCAATGTGTTCTCTTAACAACTTTGGAACCGCAAATGACTAAATTAGTAGGAACTCACAACCATCCATTGAATAATAATTCTACTCTCTAAATCAGGTATCTAATATTCAACTAATCATTACATGTCCCACCCTTCACCACAACCGCATACTGTAACTGCTAGGACGGGCATGCCAACTCCTAAAACTTCCCACATGAATCTACTATTATCCTCTCCCTTCACTTGAAGTTCATGTTTTAGATTTTCTACCACTTGATAAGATACGGCAAGATCAGCCTCAACTTTCAACTTCTCCATGCAAATAAGCTCTGAATTCTTCTTTTCTTCCTCGACAATACGCTTCAGCTCGAATATCAACAAGTTTTTATGGGCCAATTCATCACCTAAATTTGCAACCATCTCTTACAAATCCATCCTCTGTCCCACTAGGTTGATTCATCTTGGTATACAATGTACCATGGATCATCGGCATGCATAGCACACTTTAACAATCCCAAAATAAACCTAATTGAAATTAGTTTGACAAGCCATGGAGGCACTTCAAATTCAATGGTAGTACAAAGAAAAGGATCTACCAACACTTCCGACGTGGTAGGAGAAGTAGAATGTGGTCACGGCATGATCGAATCCCCACCCTCGACGGTGTACCCACTACGACCAGACATTAAGGACTAATTTGCACCTACAATATTGAGAAAATTACAGGAACCGAATCGATTAGGGTGGGCGGAGCAGGAGCGAAGGTCTTACCAAGTGCTACTAGAAATTGTTGCAACCATTCGTCGAGCTATGGCAGCGGAACAAAATCCCGGTCGTCATGGGCGGAGAACCTGCCTGGCGTCGGTACTGCTTCAATGTACAATGCGTGCGGATGAAACAGGTGCTGGAGCCATGGTTGAGGTGCAGTGTGGCAGTCCGTCCGACGTTGTCGTAGGACAGAGCCGGCGATGCACCGACGCGTTGATGATGGCTGCTATGTCCGCCGATGGGATAGAATTTGCTCGGTGCTGGGGGCTGAGAGCAGATGAGAGAGAGAGAGGGAGAGAGAGAGAGAGAGAGAGAGAGACGACCTCACGTGTCATAAACGACCCCACCTATAAATGTTTATGGGAGTAGCTGCTCCTGGATTTTTGCATATTTGCTAATTTTGCATATCTGCCAAACTTTTTCTTTGAAATTTTCATATTTGCCACATGACCACCACATGTCAGTGACACACAATGTGGGGCCCCGGAATAATCCTCCGAGAATCCCTGTTATGCATACACCATGATCCCATGATCAGTCTATCATGGCACATAACCGACAAGTATCAAAGTAAACATACATTACTTAAGCGGATACATGTCATACCTTATTTTCCATTATGGCTACACCAATCATCATCAGCGGAACTTTATAGAAGCTTGGGTACCGAGCCCTGTCTTAACCTACAGGCAGCTGACTAGGAGAATGTCCTAGCTCGCATAGTCGTACACTTCAACTTCTTGATATCTGACCAAGTTAATAGTCAGGAACAATGCTAGTGAGTACTTGGAATGTACTCACAAACCACCTTAAAAGAATAATAATAACAATAGGATATGCAATATGGTTGTGGTAATAGGAGCGCTCCAAGAGAGGTTCTTTTCTCAAATAGTTTCTCTTGTAGATATAGCATCTACACAACTTCGGCAAAAACTTCTGTAAAACATTTTGGAAACCTTTTTGATAAGTTTTTAGAAAACACCAGGGTTCGGTTACCCATTCTTTCTTCCTTTCGGTCATCCCATGACCAAACTCCTTTACTCCATTTCCGACCATCCCATGGTCAAAACATTTCCAAAGCCATTGCTTTTCCAAAATCCTTTACAGCAACCTTCCCAACCGTCCATGACCGTATACATGGATATTCGAAAGATTTACACTCTGTAGAGGTTGTACAGTTTACCCACACCATCTGGATACCCTGCCCTGATCCCGTGCATATTTTGAATCGAGTAACCGGTCAAGGCTCTCCGGATGCCCACTCCAATATACGTGCCTACCCTATGAGAGTTGTCCCCTCAATACCTCGACGCCTTGTATAGTTCAAAAGCCAATAGGAGCACCTTTTTCCACTGTAAAAAGTGTGTGCTTTCAATGAGGGGCTCATGGTAACACATGGCGTCCCATAGATTGTTTATTTCTTCTCCCGATCAATGTTCTGCATGGACCTTTTTACCAGAGAAGACCCACCCTCCAGGGATCAAAATTCGATGTAGTAGTTGTGAGCCAGCTTATACCAGAGTAAACAAACATCAAGTCTAGCCCTGTCCCATTCTATAGTAATGTAGTTGCACGGGTTAATTGTTCTGGAAAAACTTCAATAAACTGGGTGCATTTTCATAAATATTTTTCCTCCATCCTTCATCCAGCCTTTTTTTACAACAAAACCTTTTTCATTTCTCGAACTTCTCTTGGTAGGTCACACCTCACCAAGGTTTTGCCATAAAACATTTTTGTGAAACTTTTCCAGGGTCTTCCCATCCTATAGTTTTGCTTCGGCTAAAACGTGGTCTCCAAATGGGTATGGTGTTATACACCATCTACCATACTAGGGAAAAGTATGTGTCATCAAGAGGATTGTACTTAGTAGTACAAAGGTGTAATGGTTTGGAGGAGCCAAGCCACGACCAGATATAGATCATCATATAATAAAACAATGCAGTTTTCATAAATAGAAGATAAGACATTCATAAGTAAAACAGTAGGACAAGTATTATGAGCAATAAGGTGGCTTGCGTGTGATCAAAAATATGGAAATATGTCCCCGGACTTCAACTTCTTATAATACCATAATAACTAAAGTAATAACCATCTTCGTCGGTCTTTGATATAATCGCAACTATCATCGCCGGGTATCATACATGCAAGCAAATAAGGGCACAATCAACACAAGGCATACAAGCATCAATTCAATATAGCAAACAACATACCACATATTATCCACTTTAGTAGGTTGTGTAAGATTGAGTCCAAAGCAATTGGAATTACTTTGGTGGCATTAGTGGAACTCTTTATATTTGTCAAATACCACATAATAAAGGGATTTCGAACTAAGGCTTGGGTATGTATGATATCAATGTACAAACATGATAGCAATATATAGGTATTGAAATAACTAGGCCAACAAAATTGGTTTCGTGATTTTATCCATTTTCCTTAGTTAGTTATGATTTTTCTAGTGGACATACCACTAGTTTAGGTTAATAATTCACAAGAAAATAGCTAGAGCTCAAATAAATTTGTCCTCGGAGCATTTTTAAAAAAAATTGATTTTGTGATTTTTGAGAGTTGGATAAATCCAAAAATAATTACAGAATGCCTTTGGGAAATTCCCAAAGTCAGTTCTGCAAGCAGTTTGTCTTTTTCACTAGATTTATTTTACAGAAGCTTTTAAGGTGAATCCAAAGGCACATAGCAGGTATTTAAAATACATTTCTTCATAAATTGGAATTACCATTTTTTGAATTACAGAACTACTATATTGAATTTATTAGTAAAACAGCTACATATAGAGATATTTAAATCATTAAATTTCAACTAGAGCTCAATAAATCTTGAGCTCCTAGTTTATTATAAGTATGATATTATAGATGTTCCGAGAGTTGAAATGAGTCCAATACCATTTTTGGTTGGACCTATAGAAAATTCTAAAGGCATAAAGGATCTATTTTTGTTATTTATACTATAGTAAATATACTATTCCACTTGGTATGATATTAATGCCATGAGATAGGTACACATGAAAGGCCTACCAAGGGCAATTGGTTTTATTAAGTTTGGACATATGAAACTCACTTAAGTAATTATTTACTGAAAGGGACACATGATTGTATTTTATTTACTACGAAATATCTGAAACTTACTATGCTGTAAAATTTGTTTTGCATGTATGTGAAAACATCAAAGGCCATGTAAAATTTTATAGTAGGGACTTACCATGTATTTTTCATTTTTATTTCTAATTTAGTTAACATGCATGCAAGCAGATATGGAAATGCTTATAAAAAGGAAAAAGGGAAATAGGGGTATTCTGTCACGGCCCGCCTAGCGTCGAGGCCAACCCACCCGGACAAATCCACACACGAGAGAGGGATTTGAAGAGCTGACAACGGGTCCGCGCGTCAGTGACACAGGGGCAGCAAAGAGGTATCGACGGACGGCAACCGTCGGATCAAGTGGGAATCTACGGTGCCTGGTCATCCTCAAGCTCAGGCCCTGGAACAAAAAGGAGAACCCTAGCGCGGGGAGTAGGGGCTTGGGAGCTCACCTAGGTGTTGGAGATATGCCCAAGAGGCAATAATAAAGTGGTTATTATTATATCTTTATGTTTATGATAAAAGTTTACATCCCATGCTATAATTGTATTAACAGAAAACATTAATACTTGTGTGTTTTGTAAACATAAAAGAGTCCCTAGCAAGCCTTTGTAAAGATAGCTTGTGGATTAATAGATGATCATGGTTTCCTGATCATGGATATTGGATGTTAGTAATAACAAGGTCATATCATTAGGAGAATGATGTGATGGACACACCCATAGTAAGGATAGCATTAGATCAAGTCATTAAGTTTGTTTTGCTACAAGCTTTCAGATACATAGTAACCTAATCCTTCGACCATGAGATCATGTTAATCACCATCACCGGATGAGTACTTTGATGACATCAAACGCCACTTCCATAACTAGGTGGTTATAAAGGTGGCATTGGGTATTCTGAAAGTATGTGTTGAAGCGTATGGATCAAGAGTGGGATTTGTCCATCCATATGACAAATAGATATACTCTGGGCCCTCTCGGTGGAATGTCATCCAATTGGATTGCAAGCATGTGACTAGGTCACAAGGGATGTCATATCACGGAACGAGTAAAGAGTACTTATCGGTAACAAGGTTGAAATAGGTATAGAGATACAAACGATCAAACTTTGGATAAGTAAAGTATATCGTGACAAAGGGAATAGGTATCGTATGTGAATGGTTCATTTGATCATGAAGTCATTGTTCAATATGTGGGAGCCATTATGGATCTCCAAAGCCCGCTATTGGTTATTAAACGGAGAGGTGTATCGATCATGTCTGCAAAGTTCGTGAACCGTAGGGTGACACACTTAAGGTTTGATGTTGTTTAAAGTAGATATGGAATGCGAGTTGGAGATCAAATGTTTTTCGGAGAGTCAGATTGGATCCAGGACATCATGAGGAGATACATAATGGTCCAGATAATAATATTCATATAAGGAAAGTGGTTTTCTAGGGTTCAGAAATGTTTTCATTGTTTTGACCGAAAGCTTCTAGAATGTTCTAGAGGGACCACCCGTGGGTCCACCACCCCGGGAGGGGTCACTTGGGCTATGGCATGTCATGGGGGACCTAGGTGTGAGATCCAAGCACATGACTTAATAGGATTGATAGGATACTCGTACCAATAAGTTGCCACTTCTTTTTCGGAAGCTCATTCGAAAAGAACTCTAAGGTTAAGCGTGCTTGGCCTAGAGCAGTGCTTGGCCTAGAGCAATTTTAGGATGGGTGACCGACCGGGAAGTGGGTACCGGGTGCGCATGAGTGAGGACAAAGTGCACAGAAAAGACTAGTGTTGGTCTATGGGGCCAGTCTAGATATCCTATTAAGCTACCAGGAGTGACACCCCTGGGGCCAAGTGGACGGGGTGTTACAAGTGGTATCAGAGCCGATCCTCGCGGTTAAATGTGTGTGTGTAGGTCAGTGGCGAGACATGTGGAGCATGACGCGTGTGGCCCGGAGTGGACACGGCATGGCACATGTGCTGGCACTAGACGCACATACGCGTGCCGGGTGTGTGCGGGTCAGTAGAGGGACATGTGGAGCATGGCGCGTGTGGCCCGGAGTGGACACGACATGGCACATGCGTTGGCACTGGACGCACATACGCGTGCCAAGAGGGAACGTTCCTTAGGTGTGCTTGATCGATGATGGCATCGATCTTTTAAAGGGTGGGTGTATGTGAGATCCAAGAACATGAATTAATAGGATTGATAGGATACTCATACCAACAAGTTGCAACTTCTTTTCTAGAAGCTCATTCGAAAAGAACTCTAAGGTTAAGCGTGCTTGGCCTAGAGAAATTCTAGGATGGGTGACCGATCGGGAAGTGGGTACCAGGTGTGCATGAGTGAGGACAAAGTGCACAGAAAAGTCTAGTGTTGGTCTATGGGGCCAGTCTAGATATCATATTAAGCTACCAGGAGTGACACCCCCAGGGCCAAGTGGACGTGGTGTTACACTAGGGTCCAGCCGCACCAAGCCCAAAGGGCCAACCGGCCAGCACTAGGAAAAAGGGTCAAAACCTAGTTTGAATATTCAAACCCTAGTTTTATAAGGAAGGGAGACTTGGGGGCCAAGTCCCCAACTCTTCTCATTGTGGACCAATTGGGGGAACTCGGCTAGGGCTAGGAACCCTCTTGGCCGCTGCCTCCACTATATAATGAGGGGTGGGGGCGCACCCCCTTGGCCCCTTGTCCCTTGCACCTCAACCCTAGCCTTCGGCTACCCCCTCTCTCCTCCATCGTCCCGCTCTGGCTTAGAAAAAGCCTTGCAGGGATTCTCCTCCACCACCACCACCACGCCGTCGTTCTGCTAGGATTTTGAGGGGATCTACTACCTCAGCTGCCTTCTGGAATAGGGAGATGAAAATATTCATCGAATCCGTATGTGTGATAGAGTGCGGAAGCGCTGCCGGAACGCAGCGCCGGCAGGATCGTCTACGCAATCTTGAGATCGGAAAGTGATCGACTACATCAACCACAAGAATCTGATCTCGTTAAACTCTTTGGATATACAAGGGTTAACTACTGCAGAAAGGCTTATAGGTGCCAGGTGGTTAGTGACAGGAAAAACTAGGCCCGTCACTAATAAGTATTACTAGCGACAGGCAAGGATAAACTTGTCACTAGTACAAAACACTAGTGACAGGCATATGAAATTGACTGTCACTATTATTTTTTTATGGAGGCGGGCTGAATAGAAAAATTACTTAGTGACAGACATATATACATGCCTGTCACTAGTAAAACTATGATTAATGACAGTCCCAAAATATGCCTGTCACTACTATTTTTTCATGAAGAAGGATGTTTTTAGACCGGTGTCATCGACGATGTCTCACTACAACACAAATAGGCATACAACAACACATAACCTACATCGGTAAGGATATATATATATATATATATTTGTATCTATATAGCTAGTAATAGTGATGTAATAATGGATGCAGTGTTTCTCCTCCTTTTTATGCCTTTTAGGATGATTTTGTCCTGCTCGTTTCAGAGATACTATATGCCATCCATAGTCAAGCAGATGGTTTTCTTTATTTTTTTGCATAAAGTCAGAAAACGCTCCAACCACTGACCCAGAGGAAAGTAATATATAGGAAAAAGAGTCTGCTCGGGATTTCTTCCCCCACCTCTCGATAAAAACGGCAGACGCCACCACCGCAATGATCACGCCCCTGCGCCCCTCGTGTCGGCGACCACTGCCGCCGCACATACTCCTCTTACGACCGGCGCACCCCTACTCCTTCCAACCGACGACCTCCGACCCCGCGCACCCTCCTTCGACGACCGGCGCGGCCACCGCATTCTTTCCCTCCGGCGACCAGAGCGGCCTCCGCACACCTACCTCAACGACTGCCGAAGCCCCACACACCTTCCTCTGGTCATCGGTGGAGCTCCGCATACCCTCCCTTTGGTGACAGGTGGGTCTAGGTTCCTCTGCCCAGATCGGGATCCCGTCGCCGCCCCATGACCTTGCCACCTCCCACCGCCGATGTAAGCCCTCCTCGCACCTCCGGAGCCGAGAGGCGATGTGTGAAGCCTGGATGGAGGATCGAGTAGTGGCCCCTGTCTTGTCGGATAACCACCGACCAAGTAGGTCTCTCTGCGCTTCTCCCGGGTGATGGCGGGGCATGCAAGTGAGATGGTCTGCCGCAGAGGGCAGGGGAGCCTTGTGGTGGCGGGGGCATGTGAGTTTGCTTCCTGGCAAAGGGGGCGGGCGCATAGGAACCTACCGGTGGGGATTCCTTGGTTTGGATCAGTAGCGACGAGCAACTGTCGGTCCACCGCCCTCAGATGATGCTATGTGGTTTCTTAGCTTTTGTGTAGTCTGAATTGTTCCACAGCTCCTCATTTGTGATTTTGCAGGACCGTAAAGCATGCTAGGACCGTGGTATGAAAGGCATCTATGGTGTTTGCCAAATTCTTTGGTAATGGCATGTATCTTTGAGCTCCACTTTTCATTTTTGCAGTTTGGAAGCCTGATTTGTAGAAGAAACTTTTGTTAGAATACTTAGTAGTCATGCATAAAATTTCTATGTGTTCTTTCGATGGAATATTGTTACCACACACTATTGTTTATTCGGTTATATTTGTTTTTTCATGACCCATGTTTATATGAGGATTCCTTTTTTTATAAATCTATACTAAATATTGGGTTATCTGCATAGTATTTCTCTCAACATTAAGCAAAGGTACGATCCCTGGACTTTGAAATATTTTCCTATACACATGTTAATTAACTTCTACCAACTTCGCAAATTTCCCAATATATTTTATAGTAGGGCATATATAATCAGTGGTTAATTTATCTGGCAATCATTTAAACCTGTTGGCAATGCAAAATTTAAGCGATCCGTGTGAATGTGACATACTTGAGATTTGCAATTTGATCTTGTAATCATTTAGCTTCTACACTATTGTCTATTCTGCAGTAGTGGTCAGTTCTCTTCAATCTCGTTGTACCGATATCGTAGATTAGATCTTGGCTTTGCCATAGATTGGATCTTGGTTTTATGTGTTCGTGCGATAGAATTTTTTTGTTTTCCATGCAATGAACCCTATAGTGGTATCAGAGCCAGGTCTATGCATAGATCTGTTGCATGAGTAGAACACAATGGTTTTATGGGCGTTGATGCTTTTGTTGTCGCTTGCTTTTAGTGTACTTTGCATCTTGCGGGATGGTGGGATGAAGCGACCCGGGCTAACCTTACATGTCGTCGCACATGAGACTTGCTCCACGCTCAACGTGCAACTTGTATTGCACAAGTGGCTTTGCGGGTGTCTGTCTCTCCCACCATAGTTAAGATTCAATTTACAATGGGCACTTGACAACACTTGTATCAGTGTTGTGGTTCTTGTTCGTAGTTAAGAACGGTTCTTATTCAAAAGCCCCAAGCCACGTAAAACATGCAAAGAAAACTAGAGGCATCTAACTTGTTTCTGTAGGGCATGTGATGTGATGTGATATGGCCATGATGTGATTGTGATTATATTTGATGTATGCAATGATCCTTATTGTAAGTTGGCAACCGGTAGGAGCCTTATGGTTGTCTTTAAATTTGTTAAGACCTGCATGTCTATTCATCAAGTAGTTGTAATAGTTGCTATTGGTGATGAACAACCATGAAGAGGCACCATTGAACCTGACGCCACACTAGTGATGATGGAGATCATGTTCGTGCTTTGGAGATGGAGATCAAAGGCACAAGAAGAAAGGACATATCATATCATATCACATATTATGAATTGCATGTGATGTTAATCCTTTTATGAATCTTGTATTGCCTAGATCGTGACGATAGAATTATAAGATTATCCCTCTCACTAAATATCAAGTAATAAAGTGTTTGTCCTTAGTAGGTACTGTTTCTAAGACTCGTTGTTTCAAAGCATCTCGTGATGATCGGGTGTGATAGATTGTACGTGTGCATACAATGGGTGCAAGCCATATTTGCACATGAGGATACTAAGGTTAATCTTGATGAGCCTAGCATATACAGACATGGCCTTGGAACACGGAATACCGAAAGGTAAAGCATGAGTCATATGGATGATATGATGAACATGTTGATTGTTCGCCTTTGAAGCTACATCATCTCTCGTGATGACCGTACTTGGTGTAGTGGATTTGGTTCATGTAATCACCAAAATGACTCGAGGGATGTTGTTTTGAGTGGGAGTTCAAATAGTAATATGATTAAAGCTGAACACAATTTATCATAATTAAAACAAAGTGAATTTGCAAAATTTGTTGTAGTCATTGGCATATGTTCACAACCTTATACTATAGGGGTTCGTAGCATGGAAAACAAAAAATTTCTATCGCATGAAGACACACAAGCGAAGATCTATCTACTAGATTGTAGCAACGAGTCGATAGAGTACTAACCCTCAAAGATTCCAAAGCGGTTAACGAGATAGGATTATCGTGGGTGATGTAGTCGTTCACTTGCCGATCTCAAGATCGTGTAGATGATCCTTCCGATAGTGCTCCCGCAGTCGGTCACACGTTCGGTACTCGACGAAGACCTTCCTCTCTGTTTTTCCAGCAGGCAGCAGAGGTTGTAGATCTCTCCTCGCAGAAGTAGAGGGGAAATCCCGCAGGGCTTCACCTAAGCCGGAGCGGGTATGGTGGAGTAGAAGAGTGTCTCGGCGATATAGGGTTTAGAGGGCCGAGGGGAGGTGGTGGCCGGCAGCTAGGGGCTAGGGCATAACCCTAGTCGGCGACTTGGAGGATATCCCCAGGCGGCGGCGGAGACTTGGGGTGGTAGCGCCAAGCTAGGGTTTTTGGTAAGGGGTATGGGGGCCGGCGGCAAGGAGAGGGAGGAATCCTGCCTTAGGTAGGATTCCTTCCCTCCCTCCACTAGGCAACCAATGTTGGGATTTGACTTTTTCAAATTGGCGTTTAACTTTTCAAACTAGAGTTTGATTTCTCTCTTCCCATTGCCCAGCAAAGTGACCTAGGACATGATTCAACCATTCCACTTTGTCATGACACATCCATGTACCCTTCCCACTACGGATCGGTGGACCTTCTAGACCCTTCTAGAACATTCTGGTGAAAACACAGAAACCATTCCCGAACTCCGGAATTGGACTTTCCTTATATGAATCTTATTTTCCGGACCATTTCGGATCTCCTCGTGGTGTCCTGGATCCAATCTGAGACTCCGAACGACATTCGGTCTTCTTACTCACATTCCATATCTACTAAACAACATCGAGTCCTTAAGTGTGCCTCCCTACGGTTCGTGAATTATGCAGACATGATCGAGATTCTTCTTTGATCCATAACCAATAGAGGAATCTGGAAATTCATATGGCTCTCACATATTTCTACGGTTACTTCATGATCGAATGAACCATTTACATACAGTATCAATTTCCCTTTCTCTCGTGATACTTTACTTATCCGAGGTTTGATCGTCGGTATCTCTGCATACCTAGTTCAACCTTGTTACCGGTAAGTACTCTTTACTCGTCCCTGTGATATGTGATCCCTTGTAAGCCAGTCACATGCTTGCAAGATAATTGGATGACATTCCACCGAGAGGGCCCAGAGTATATCTATCCGTCATATGGATGGACAAATCCCACACTTGATCCATGTGCCTCAACACATACTTTCCGAACACTTAATGCCACCTTTATAACCACCCAGTTACGAAGTGGTGTTTGATGTCATCAAAGCAACCATCCAGTGATGGTGATTAACATGATCTCATGGTCGAAGGATTTACGTTACTATGTATCTGAAAGCTTATAGCAAACAAACTATTGAAATGACTTGAACTTTATGCTATGCTTAATTATAGGAGTATGTCCATCACATCATTCTCCTAATGATATGATCTTGTTGTTAATAACATCTCAATGTTCATGATCAGGAAACCATGATCATCTACTAACCAACAAGCTAGTATTGCTTTACTAGGGACTCTTACAAGTTTACAAATCACACAAGTATTAATTTTTCCGGTTAATACAATTATAGCATGAATGTAAACATTTATCATAAACACAAACATATAGTAATAACTACTTTTATTATTGCCTCTTGGGAATATCTCCAACATATACTTAGTTATGATTGAGATAAAATAACTATAGAATTCTGGATAGTTACTTTATGAACTGGTATCGTTTTGTTTTGAGTGTCAATCTAAAGTTTAAAAGTCTTATTGCAAACTTTCAACAAACTCCGATTACTCCATGAAGTTTAATAATTAGTATTAAATCAAGAGTAACAATTCTAGTGTTAGTATCTAAAGTACCATGTTTGCCTCCATGATTCTTGATATTCAAAATATTGTTTTAATATCAAGTTATCTAGGAGCTGAAAGAATTGTTTCAGAAACCATCATGTGTGGAAGATATTGCGATATCTAAAAGAATGTTTTGGTTGCAACATGATAGAGTATAATTTGGAAAAATTTATGTTCTCATATTTGATGAGAATTTGTGAAGGTTGGAGATGCTAGACATTAATGAGTGCATATTTGCATCATGTTTTATATTATTATTTGCATTGTAGTTGTAGGATCTTGGTATTTTATGGCGTTCGCGCACATCTCTTGTGTCTATTTTCATCGGAATCAGGACAGATGATGTATATGATGGACATAATTCTTGGAAAAGCTGTATTGGAGCAAAAAGAAGTAAAAACAACATAAATTGCTAAACTGGGAAATATCAATTACACCAGAAGAAAATCGAAGAAATTGGAGGACATAGAAGGTTTAACGACCAACTATACGGCTAGAGAAACTTTTTTGGCCATAGAGTTCCCGCCGTATAGTTGGCGCCGCCACCACCTCCTCAAATAGTTTCACCCCGTGCAACTGGATTGGAGAGACGACATACAAAACGGCCAGAAATCGCCAAAACCTCACCTCCGGAAGGCATCTGGAGGGGGAAATCATCCATCGGGGATCCATATTTGCCCTACGCAGATCCAGGAGGCTAAGGCATCGATCTTCATCATCAACCACTGCATCACCACCATCTCCATCCATCCCATCTACATCTTGTCTAGATCTTATTGTAATTTCCGTACTCGTTGTGGATTTATACAAGTACTATTCATTTATGATAGATTCCATTATTTTTGCCATGATATTGATTGCCTCCATGTCTAAGTAGATCATTAATTCTTTGGGAGATGGAGAAACCCTAGCATAAGATTGAAATAAGATAAAGTTTATTATGATATTCATCAATGTGACCATGTGTTAGATTGTATTCATCTTGATGTTGGGAGAAGTCGACCTCTCAATATTTTACTCTTGTGGGGACTTGATGGAGGGAACTGCTTGTTGGTAGACGGAGGTGTGCTAGCACTTATAGTGACTATAAAGCTATTAGCACTCCTTACGTATCAACTTGGGAACCGATGAAACTCACGAAACACTATCCATGCCATGGGATACGTCCTACGGGATCAAGTCCCTTAATAGCGCAGTAATTCGATTGATGTTGATTGCTGTCTATTGTGGTTATGAGGATGATGTGAGCAGTGGTTTCCGCCTATTCGTCCAAATATGGAGTTCCTCCCACACATACATAGTTGAGAATGTTACCTTAGTCCCTTTATAAATGCTAGAGGTGTATCCGCTACTCCCTGAGAATGTTTTTCCCCATTGCAGTTTCAAATCTCTTTTACATACGTGATACTTATTTTCTATATTCACTTTGTTTTAATTTACTTATCGTTCCCTTATACCAAAAACCCAAAAACACCCTTTTTACACAACACTCGCAATTTATCTTGTTGTTTACAACTTTATTTAGCATTTCTATTTTATTATTTACTGCAAGTGTTATTAGACTTCTAGCTCCTGGTCTATGTGGGATCGATATTTTTATTTTGAAACTAGCTACAAACAATCTGTGAACTTGTAGTCATCAAGCTATTTTCTATCTCTGTTGCCAGGGAGCTAAGCACTGTAGGTCTTTTAGTTTTTGCTTATTTATTTTAGTCTTGCTAAGTTTGTTTTTGAGTTACAAGTTTCCACCAACATGATTGAGTTTGAGCATTTGACTAGTGCTAACCCACTCAGCCACTTTGGGAAGTCCTCTGATATTAATAAAAGAGACAACTTCGACGAGAAGACAAGGGGGGTTGAAATAAATCCTCTACTACTTGGTATTCTACACAAGAAGCAATTTACTCTAGATGTAGAAGATCATGATCCATATGAGCATATTGCATGTTTCAAGGATATATGTGGCACTTTTCAATTACTGGGGTATACTTCTAATGAGGTAAGGCTAAAACTCTTTAGTCAGACTTTGACCAGCATAACTCTCTCATGGTATAGATCTTTACCCAAGAATCCACTACTACCTGGGATAATTTAGCTTGTGAATTTCTATCCAAGTATTACCCATTATCAAAATCTTTTGGAATCAAGCGTCTTATAATGAATTTGAGAAACTGTCCTAATGAAGGACTATTAAGATCTTATATAAGATTTAAAGATTTACGTAATCAATGTCCTCATCGTGATTTGCCTGAATGGTATTTATTGCATATCTTTTATGGCGGTTTAATTGAACCTAATAAAATTGAACTAGACTCTTGCGTGAAAGGAGCTTTTATGAATCTTACTATAACTAAAGCTTGGGCTCTACTTAATAGAATTCCCAATCATATAGTTTCATGGAATTTTGGTCTAGGAAGCCAAGGAGGCATAGAAATAGATTATGGTTGTATTCATGACTATAAAAAAGGTCCATGTTAAAGAATTATCTAAAGAACTTTATTTGGATTCAGATCTTGTGTTGCATGTTGCTAAAGCTTTTATAGAACACATCAAAGCTCCAAAAGAGGGTTCGGTCAAGTATGATCCACCACCCGAACCTGAAAAGAGAAGAGAAGTTAAAGCAACACTGGCCTCCCTAGAACCAATGTATGAAATACCTTTCCCTAACACTGCGCAAAAGCATATTTTTGAATATGAACATGTACAATTAGTACAGGAAAAGAAGGAAGAGGAAAGTGTGCCAGAAGTTGAAGAACATCTGGATGAAACCAAAGATGAAGAGGTAACCAAGGAAGAAATTATGTCTATGTATGCACATTGCAACATAGTTGAACTTGATGAAGAGACTTCTGTATTGGTTGAAGGTAAAACTAAGATAAAATATGTGGGTAAGCCTATTCTTCCCTGCATATTTAAAGAAACCTCGCATTATGGTTTATGTGATCTTGGCACCGAAGTTAATGTTATATCTTATGATTTTTATTTTGAAATAAAAGAAGAGATAGTACCGGCTACAATATAAAATACTGATATGACAGTCATGTTAGCCAATAAAACTCTTAGAATTCCAATGGGAGTAGCTGAAGATGCAACTATCACAATTAGACATAAAAATTTCCCTATCGATTTTGTAGTTGTTGATATGCCAGCTGACACTCTTTGCCCAATTATATCTGGAAGAAATTTTTTGAGCGATGTTGGTTCCAAATTTGATTTTAAAAAGGAGATTGTGTCTCTTAAGCTTGGGGAAGCAGAAAAAGAATTCCACTTTTCCAAATTTAAAGAAAAACATCTACAAATACAAGAAGAAGAGAAAGAAAAAACTATTGAGGAGATGGCATCTCTCTTCTTTAGTAATCAAGAAGAAGAAACAAATGAAGACTCAAATTATGAAGAAATAATTATGGAGGACAAGTCTCTAGGAGAACTAGAAAGAGAATTCGATTCATTTTCCAATTTAGGGCCTCCAACTGATGAGGCTTTTGAAGAGACGGAAAAGAGAGGGGATAAATAATTACCACCCCTAGAATTGAAGACTTCACTAGATAATCTTAAATATAGATTTTTGGACAATACTAAAAAATTCTCTCTTATTTTTAGTGCTAAACTTTCAGGGGACGAAGAAGAACTCATGAAACTACATAAGGAGCATCGCAAGGCCTTTGGGTAATCAATGTATGATTTAAAGGGCATTAGTACCATGATAACCGTCCATCAAATTTTCATGGAGGAAGGTACTAAAACAGTTGCAGAATTCAATAGACGGCTGAAGCCCGAGATAAAGGAAGTGGTAAGAAAAGAAATAGTACTCCTAGTGGATGCATGTATAATCTATCCTGTAAAATAAAGTGAATGGGTAAGTCCCGCTCATTGTGTTCCCAAGAAGAGCAGTTTACTGTTGTTCCTAATGAAACAATGAATTGATATCTATTATAACTTTTGTTGGACATAGGATGTGTATAGATTTTAGGAAATTGAATAAATAAACTATAAAATATCACTATCCTTTACCGTTCATAGATCAAACTTTAGAGAGGTTAGCAAACCATACTCATTTTTTCTACTTGGATGTATACTCTAGTTTTTTCCAAATAGCTATTCATCCTGATGACCAACTTAAAACAACTTTCATTAGTCCTTATGGTCTACAAGCTTACCGACGCATGCCTTTTGGTTTATGTAATTCTCCAGCTAATTTCCAAAGATGCATGACTGCTATTTTTGTGGATTTTATAGAACTGATAATGGAAGTATTTATGGATGACTTTTCTGTCTATGGAACTTCGTTTATTAGTTGCTTGGATAATCTCAAAATAGTTTTGCAGCATTGCAAAGAAACCAATCTTATTCTAAACTGGGAGAAGTTCCATTTTATGTTTAAAAAGGTGTAGTCCTTGGACATAAGGTATCAGGTAAGGGTATTGAAGTAGATATAGCTAAGGTTGAAGCAATAGAGAGAATGCCACAACCTAGGGATATAAAAGGTATAAGAAGTTTCCTTGGTCATGTGGGTTTTTATAGAAGGTTCATTAGAAATTTCTCTGGGATTTCCAAACATTTAACTAACCTGTTGCAAAAGGGAGTAAGATTTAATTTTGATAATAAATTCCTTATTGCCTTTGATAAACTTAAAGATGCTTTATCCCATGCTCCTATTATTAAAGCACCTATTTGGGATATGACTTTTGATTTAATATGTGAAGCTAGTGATGATGTTGTAAGAGTAACTCTGGGACAACATATAGGTCACAGATTTAATATTATACATCATGCTAGTAGAACTCTTAATAGTGCTCAAAAGAATTATCCTAAGGAAGAAGGAGAACTTTTTGTTGTATTCTTATCCTATGATAAATTTTGTTCTTATATAGTTGATGCCAAAGTAAGAGTTCATACGGATCGTGATGGCTTAAAAGAACTACTTGAGAGAAAAATCATAAGCCAAGACTGATTCGTTGGATCCTTTTACTTCAAGAATTTGAGTTGCAGATTATGCAGAGGCAATAAATAAATATGTTGGATGCAGTATCCATATTTTCCCAGCAAGCACCAATCTTATCGGTAGGAACTTTATTCCAGGTGATTTTCATTTACGAGAATTATTAGATGGACTAAGGTCAATTCCTCCCAAATAGAAGAAGTCCTTGTTGTTGGAGGATCTTGTCACTCCCGACTAAATAAACGGTAAGTAGGTAAGTTTTCTTTCTCTAATAAGTGATTTGTCTTCACATTTTATACTTCCAAATTTTTTAACTTTGAATTCCTCTTGTTTTTATGAAGTTTTCGAGAGGTTTTACTAGCTATACGGAAAAATGTCCCGCTGTATAGTTGGTCGTTAAAGGTACTACATCCCCTTCGGGAAATATTTTTCAGCCTCTGAAAACTAGACGACCAAACTATACGGCCAGAGAAAAAAGCTCCCGTGGTATAGTTGGTCGTTAAACCTTCTGGATGGTCCATCCTTTTTCGTTTTTAATTTATCTTGAAAAAAATGTTTTGTCGGTGCCAAGTCGGTAACCTAACCGACCTGGACTCGAGATATTTGGAAATATCTGCTCGGAACCAACTATACAGCCGGAACTGTGACTGTATAGTTAGTCATTATGCGGCAGGACTTTTCCAAATCTGTGATTTATTTCCCTGTTTTGTTAAGATTCTTTTATTGGGTGTGAATTTGGTGTTTCTCGCAAGTTTTACCGACCTATGGCCCCTCTTATATTCTGCCATTGTCTCTCTATAATCATAATCACCAGGAACCAATCTACCTCTTGTTCTTACGTGAGGCGAGGGCCAGGAAGCCAAGGAGAAAAGTTCCTATGGATGTTGGGAGAAATAGCAAGCAAGACAAGGAGATCAAGGTCGTCCCTATGGATTTTTTCGATGCCGACCATGGACAACAGAAGAGGGAGTTGAAAGCTCTCGAGCTGAAGATCATAGAGATGGATAAGGAGCCGCCAGGGACACCTAGGCATCTTCGGTGGATGCGATTTTATCTTGATAAACTTGATGAAGATATCAAGAAAATCATCGAAGCGGGTTTTCTATGAGTCTTATGGCGACACAAACCCTCCAAAATAACAATGAGATCATTAAAGAACAAGTGAAAGTGCTGGAGGGGAATAATCTTTTCTACAATCTGCGTATTAAAAAACTGGAGGTTGTTGATGGCGTTGCGTCAACGTGGGAGCGCTTCGTCGGGAAACCCCAAGAGCAAGGTGTGATGCAGCATAGCAGCAAGTCTTCCCTCAGTAAGAAACCAAGGTTATCGAACCAGTAGGAGTAAGAAGGTGTTGCAAGCATCTTGGAAACTTGCACAACACAAACTCAAGACTTTTCCCCAACAAACAATGAGGTTGTCAATCTCACCGGTTGATGTAACAAAGGATTAACTGTATGGTGTGGAAGGTGATGGTGGTTTGCAGAAAGTAAACATTAATAGTGAAAGATGTATCAATGGTAAAGATTGGACCATGGTCCATAGTTCACTATAGGTGTTCTCCTTAGATAAAAAAACATGGCATGCAGGGTAAACAAATTACAGGAGGGCAATTAACAGGACCGAGCAAGGCATAACAATGCAATACTAGACATCAAGATCCTGTGAGATTCGATTGGGAAATACAACAAGATACATAGACCGCCATCCAACTTCATCTATGACTAGAAGTCCACCTTTGGGTTATCATCCAAACCCCCTCCAGTATTAAGTTGCAAGCAACAGACAAATGCTTTAAGGAAAGTGTGTAAGTGTAAACAACCCACTTGTTCCATGAACAAGAGACCGTTGTTTTCTCCCTAGTGGCAACAACACATCTACAACCTTAGAGATGTATGTCACTTCCCTTGATTAAATAGAGGCATGAACCCACTATCGAGCATAAATACACCCACTTGGGGTCACTAGCAACTACTTGGCCAAGATAGCTACTAACAACGGATAGCATGCAAGATCACAAACAACACATACATGATAGAATCAATAAGATAAAACCATTAATCAATCTAACATAGTAATCGCAATATACATTGGATCCCTGTAAACACAACATGCATGATTACAAATAGATGAGATCTTGATCATGAACGGAGCTCACAAGATCTAGACATGAAAGCAAAAAGGAGGAGATACAACCATCTAGATACTACATGGACCTGTAGTCCAAGGTGGAACTACTCACGCTTCGTACCAGAGGCTGGCATGATGAAGAAGAAGGCCTCCGGGATGATCCCCCTCCAGCAGGGTACCGGGAAGAGCTTCAGATCCCCTCGATCTAGGGACGATGGTGGCGGCGGCTATAGGCGGTTTCGTGGAATATTGATCGGGTGCTTAGGGTTTAGGCATCGGGGGCTTCTTATAGGCGAAGAGGCGAGGCAGGGAGGCAGCCAGGTGGCACACACCCTGCCCAGGAGTGGCCTAGGGTGGGCCCACGCCTGGGGGGTGCAGCCGCCCTGTGGCTCCCCTCCGTCTCTCCTTTGGACTCCGTGTTCTCCTCGATGAAATATTGACTTTGGCTTTTGTCATGTCCAATTCCGAAATTTTTTTCTTACTAGCTTTTCTGGAACCAAAAACAGAAGAAAACAGGCAACTGGCACTATGGCAACTTGTTAATAGGTTATTACCAGAAAACATATAAAAAGCACCTCAAAGTGTGGACAAAGCAAATAAAAGTAGATACTAAACAAGCATGGAACATCAAAATTATAGATACATTCCCGACGTATCAGTTGTCAATCAATCCCTCCGTCTTAGGCTGGCTTGTGAAGAGAAGATTCCATGTGCCATGGCTCCACAGTGATCTATAATAATCACTGTATCAAATAACCGCGAGGGATTATTTGATCCCGCCTGGCTTGATTTCAAGCTTGGGGAGATATTTAAGACCTTGTAATCTATCTTATAAGTTTTATAATACTATTCTAGCTTTGCATTAGTTCGAGTTTAGAAATAAACTTTGCATCATTAGAATTCCCTTCAGGAATAGTCGATCCCTTTTATGAAATTCCGAGTTTATTATCATATATGGAGCATTATTGAGTTTGTGCTTGTCTTATTAGATATATGAATTGCTTGAGTGTAATTTTACTTGCATTTGATGATAGAAATAGGAGTCTTCCACACCATTGGTATTAATGGAACATACAAATATAATTTGGTAAATATGTTGTAAGTTCATGGTTTGATTTAAAAAGTAAAAAATTATCTAATGAATTAGAGTTGAAAAAGAAACCTTGAACAAAGGAAAATTAAAAGTGCCATCAAATTAGAGTGAGAACAAGACGAGGTAGAATATTCAAGCTATAAAGATGCTTCATATACAATTGGAATTTGGTAATTGAGATAGTTAAAATTTGAATTCCTACATGAAGTGGAATGTATGTCTAGCTCCTTTGCACATCAATTAAACAAAAGTGTGATCATATATATATATAAAATAAAGAAGAAAAGGAGCGAATGTGCAAAGAGAAAATAGGCATACACCACTATATTGTAGTAATACAAAGAAACATTTGAGATTTTGAATCCCAAGTGAATATGTTAATCCTAAAACATTTGGGACTACCTCACTGGTAGTCCAAAACGTATCTACTTTCCCGAACACTTTTGCTATTGTTTCTCCTCTAATTTGTGTGATTTGGATACAACTAACGCAGACTAACGTTGTTTTCAGCAGAATTACTTTGGTGTCTCGTTTTTATGCAGAAAATCAACTTTCAGAAAAAATCCTAGAAAATATGTTGAAATCCTATTTTCCCAGAAAACTCACGGAGCTAGAAGAGTGAGGGGAGGAAAGTCTAGAGGGGCCCACACCACCCCTAGGCGCGGGCCAGGCCTGGCCGCGCCAGGGCATGGTGTGGCCGGCTCAGACTTCGCCTCGACCTCTCCTTTTGCCTACATAAACCCTCTAACCTACAAACACCGGGGGACGACGTTTTTCTAGATAGAGTTCCGTTGCGCTGCCACCACCAGAAACCGCGATTCGGAACCAGAAACTCCGTTCTGGCACCCTGTCGGGATGGGGAATTAGAGGAGATCACCGTAATCATCATTACCGACGCCTCTCCATCAACCATCCATGATTCCCCCATCCATGTATGAGTAATCCCTATAGTAGGTTATGGGGATGGTAGGGATTGGATGAGATCACTCATGTAGTTGCATAAGATTGTTAGGGAATGGTGCCTAGTATATATTGTTAGTGCTTTTGACATTGTTGCAACTTGTATGCATAATGCTTGCCACTAGGGCCCGAGTGCCATTATCTCAGATCTGAACATGTTAGTGATTCATGATGATATTATTGTTTTTGATCTTACCTGCAAGTTGTGTACACATATCGTTGTCCGGAACCCGAGGCCCCAAAGTGATAGAAATTGGGATAACCGGAGGGGATGGCTGTGGTGTGAGGATCACGTGTGTTCACGGAGTGTTAATTCTTTGCTCTGGTGCTCTATTAAAAGGAGCACCTTAATTGCTAGTAGATTCCCTTGAGGCCCCGCTGCAAACGGGCTGACAGGACAAAAGATGCTGTGCAAGTTTCTCATTGCGAGCACGCATGACTATATACGGAACACATGCCTATGGTTATTTAGTACTTGGATGCTTTATATTTATTATCTGCAAATGCCTTTGTCTTGATTATTACATGAATTATCTTGTCCATGCAATTCCCGTCCATCCATCCCTATGCCTACCGCATTTTAATCCTGCTATTTTTTACAATTGCTACCGATGTCCTTATTTTACTGATGTTATTATTTTGCTACTGTTACCATTGATAAACTATTGCAAGAAATTCTATTTCCAGGTGCAGCTGAATTGACAACTCATCTGTTAAGGCTTATAAATATTCTTTGGCTCCCCTTGTGTCGAATCAATAAATTTGGGCTTTACTTCCCTCGAAGACTGTTGTGATTCACTATACTTGTGGGTCATCAAGTCTATTTCCTGACGTCGTTGCCAGGGAGCATAGCTTTATTTATAAGTTCACTTGGAATTATTATTGTTCGCTGCCATCCATTCATCATGGGTAAATCTCGTGATATAAAAGTTCCTATATTGCCATACACTACAAGAAGAGGTACAACTCTCAACACCTCTGCTGCTCTTAATTCACCGTCTGTGATAAGTAAGCTTCTTACACCACCACATACACATGCTACACATACAGCTACTTCTGCTGAATCTGAAAATGCTTTTTATACTTATGATGCTACTTCCACTATGCTTGATGATAGTGGTACATTAGGTCTTTCCTAGATGCTGCAATTGCTAGAACTATAATGGGAAACACTGAAAATACTAATGAAAATATTGCTACACCTGTTAGTTCACCTGAGTCTCGAGATTATCCTAGCTATGATCTTGGTGACGGTTATATTGAAATGACTGATGAATTTATTGAGGAATGTCAAAACGCTCATGGTGCAAGTGTTATTAAAAGTCTTCTTGAGAGACATACTATTAGACATAAATTATCTCCTGATGCTAAGTTTGCCACATCACCCATACACATTAAAGATAAGGATTATGATTTCTTTCTTCATTTATCTTATATAACCATTGTGGAGAAAGAACATTTTTGTGGGACTGAAAATGAAAGTGATATGGCACATATGCAAGAGCTCTCTATTTGGAGTGGCTTATTTTGTGATGATATTAAGAAACGCACCTTTTGCTAAAATTTTCCCTTTTTCATTGAAATGTGAAGCTAAAGCTTGGTTTAATAATTTACCTCCTGGATCTATTGATAGTCATGTTGGTTTGGTTAATACTTTCTTTCAGAAATATTTCCCTCCGAGTGCTCAACATGCTATTTTGTAGAAACTCTTTGATTTTAAGCAGGAAGAAGGAGAGAAATTGCCTGAGTCATGGGAAAGGTTTTGCTCTTTAATTAAAGAATATCCTGGATATCCAGTACCTAAAAATGAACTTTTTGATATATATTATAATGGACTAACTGATGAATCTAGGACATACCTGGATAGTTGTGCTGGTTGTGTTTTCAGGAAAAGAACTCCCGATGAAGCTGAGGAATTAATGGCTAAAATAAGAAAGAATTATGATGATTGGACTATATCTGGGCCAGCTACACCTGAGCCAACTATACCTGAGAAAACTCCAAAACCAACACCAAAGAAGAGGGGTATGATTGAATTAAATGATGAAGTGATGAAGGAAGCTCAGAAATTTCTTAAGGAGAAGGGTATTAAATCGGAAGATGTGAAGAATTTACCTCCTATAGAAGAATTATGCAAGCCAATATCTCCCTCATCCACTATTGAGGTACATTCTCTCCAACATTTTGATGATGGTGATATTCCTTACTCTAAACCTCCTGATCAATGCTTAGAAGAATTTGATATTTACGTTGTTAATCAAGATATTTTAATATGAGACTGCAAAATCATCTAATGGAAAATTCTAGATCTATTAATAAGTTGCATGATATTGTGGAGAGAACCTCCAATGATGTTAAAATGCTTGTTAAACATTTCCAAATGGTTCAAACTCAAATTGATCAGCTCACTAAGGTGCAAAAAAGATCTGCTAGTTAATGCTTCTAGAGAAAAAAATGCTTATGAAATTAGAAGTAGAAGTGGTGCTTTTACTTAGGATCCTCTATATACTCAAGGACACCCTAAAAGAATTTAGAAAGATTCTCAACAAGCTAAAAATAGTGGTAGTCCTTCTAAGAAAAAGAGACATAAAACAGTTGTAGAATCTTCTGAACCTGCTAAAGATGCTAAGTATATCTATCTCTGATGATGAAACTCAAAGTGATAATGATAAATATGATGCTTCTGATAAACAAGAAATTGAAGAAGAACCTGAAAGGCACACTAAGAATACTAAGTACACTAAGGAATATTTTGCTGTTAATAAACATGGTAGTGAAAGAGAGCCTTGGGTGCAAAAACCAATGCCTTTTCCTGATAAGAAACACAAGTCAAAGGAAGAAGAATACTATAACAAGTTTTGTGAGTGGATGAAACCTTTGTTTTTGCAATTTCTTTGACTGATGCTATTAAATTGCCTCCTTATTCAAAGTATATGAAGGCTATTGTCTCTAATAAAAGGAAGATTCCTAATGAGGAAATTTCCACTTTGCTTGCTAATTATTCCTTCAATGGTAAAGTACTAAAGAAATTTGGAGATCTAGGTATTCCAAATATTCCTTGATCTATCAAAAATAATTATGTTAGAACTGCTTTGTGTGATTTGGGAGAAGGAGTTAGTGTTATGCCTTTTTCTCTCTATAAGAGACTTCACCTGGGAAAATTGATACCAACTGATATATCTTTGCAAATGGCTGATAAGTCAACTACTATTCCTGTTGGTATATGTGAGGATGTTCCTGTTCAAGTGGCTAGCAGTTGTTTGATATTAACTGACTTTGTTGTGCTTGAAATGCCTAAATATGATAATATGTATATTATTCTTGGGAGACTTTTTCTTAATACTACAGGTGCTGTCATTGATTGTAATCAAGGAAAAGTAATTTTTAATGTTAATGACAAGGATCACACTGTTTATTTCCCCAAGAAGATTGATAAGAAATATGGCCTAAATTCAATTGAAAATATTGAGGGCATCAAAGTTGGAAAAATGTATTGTCCCATACCACAAAAATATTATGAAATCATTATGATTGGGACTATTGCTATCAAGGTTGAGGTAACATAATCATTTAGTGAAATGCAAAGTTTTGCTTCATATAAAATTATTTTTGGTAACAAGACCTGATCAATCTTGTTGACAAAGGGATTTTGATGAACAAAACAATGTTTTCACCATGATTATCCTTGTTTACTCTTATTTTCTTTATTCCAATTTTTGCTTTCACCTTGCTCATCTTTGTATTGCTAAGTTTCTTGCATATTTGAGTGTCTTAGAACTTATGTAGTTTTGGTTTTGATTTGTTTTTCTATCGTTCCAAAATTATTTTTCTGCGAGAAATTTATTTACCAATTCCTGAAAATTGCTCGAAAATAAAGTTTCTCGAAAAAATCCAGAAAATTAATATTATTTTTTTACGTAAAAAATGGGACAGAGAGGCACCTGGAGTGACCTAGTGGGCCCACCAGGCAGGCACACCACCTGGTGGCGCAGCCACCCCAGGGGCGCGCCTAGCCATGGTGTGGGCCACCCATAGCTTTTAGTATTTTCCTCTCCATCAGAATCTCATTTCTGGCACCATTACCACTTATGATCATCCATACCACTTGTATTTCACTATCTCTTCGCCAAACTAGTGCACCTATATACCTGACAAGTGTATTGGGTGTGTTGGGGACACAAGAGACTTCTTGTATCTTGATTGCATGGTTGCTTGAGAGGTATACCTTTGACCACTTCATACCTGAGTTCGATAAACCTTGGGTAATCCACTTAAGGGAAACTTGTTGCTGTTCTACAAACCTCTGCACTTGGAGGCCCAATAACTGTCTACAAGAATAGAAGTGTGTAGACATCACCCGTGATATGTGATCCTTTGTGATTCAGTCACATGCTTGCAAGCTAATTGGATGACATTCCACCGAGATGGCCTATAGTATGTCTATCCGTCATATGGATGGACAAATCCCACTCTTGATCCATGTGCCTCAACACATACTTTCTGAACACTAAATGCCACCTTTATAGCCACCCAGTTACGGTGTGGTGTTTGATGTCATCAAAGTATCCAGCCGTTGATGGTGATTAGCATGATCTCATGGTTGAAGGAATTAGGTTACTATGTATCAGAAATCTTATAGCAAACGAACTATTGAAATGACTTGATCTTTATGCAACGCTTATCTATAGGAGTATGTCCATCGTACCATTCTCCTAATGATATGATCTTGTTGTTAACAACATCTCAATGTTCATGATCCAAAAACCATGATCATCTATTAACCAACAAGCAAGTATTATAAAGAGGCTTTACTAGGGACTCTCATTAGTTTACAAATCACACAAGTATTAATGTTTTTGGTTAATACTATTATAGCATGAATGTAAACATTTATCATAAACACAAATATATAATAATAATTACTTTTATTATTGCCTCTAGGGCATATCTCCAACACGCCTTCCCTCTCCGTTGTTGTGCCTGCCTCGGAAGGCTATCGCGGCCTCACGGCAGGTTGTCGTGGCCTCACGCACGGCTGCTACGCCTTCTTTGGAAGGCTGCCATGGTCGCCCCCTCGGATTGTCTTCGCCGTCATCGTCCGGAACTTCACCGACAACTACTCTATCGACTATAATCTACACATCGTCCATGCCATGGCGCATACGGCACAACATCGGTCTGATCAACTGATCCTGCACATGTCTATGCCAAGCATGTCCTCGAGCATGCGCCTACCACGGATCAAGCTACGGGTTGCCACTGTGTCGCCCCTTCGGGCTGCAGGGCTGCCGCCTTTGGTCCACTCTATCGACTTCCAACGCACATTCCTTGGCGTGTATGTCGTTGGTGGTCTCCCAACCACTGCACTGACTTGCGCCTTGCATCTATGCCGCGCCCTCAGATCGTAGCGTCGCTGCACGCAGTCTACTTTGCCATCCCCACGCACCGATGTTCTTGGTTTCCACCGCGTCATATCCTACGACACGGATCACAGCCTCTGTGCATGGTCTTCGTCATGCCACCGGGTTCTTCCTCGCCTACTTTGAGCACCACTGCCGCACTTCACAAGGTAACCTGCCGAGCGAGTTATCGTTGTCGCGGGTCTCACCGACTACCCTATCGCCACTCTAGGCATCCAGCACGACCACTCCTGGTCACCGCTGGTTTCGCTGCCCTCTACGTCTTCGTCCACTACAACTTCGCCATCGACATCATCTCCTTCCCTGACTACACCACATGCTCCTCTACTTCGACAACCGCCAACAACATTAAGCTCTCTCCCTTTGCCGCTCTGCACCTCGCAACCGCTCTGGAGGCCTCCTCTACTAGTCTCTTTGACATGGCGACAAGTTCATGATGGTCCCTGCCCCTCGCATGCCTTGTACTGGCAACACCGGGAGTGCCGTTGTCCCTGATGCGTTCCTGAGTATGGCAAGATCAGATCGGCACCTTGTCTTAATCGGCTTCGACATGATGTTCTTCATCATCGCCTCATCCTCTACGACTGCCTCGACCGCGTCACCGACGAGTTCTTCTTTCCATACTCGATTCTGGCAAAACTGGAGTGTGCGTTCGTCCCCGACATGCACCTAGTTCTAGCAAAAATTGAAGGGTTTCGCGGCATAGTAAATCAAAATTTTCTACGGATGCGAACAGAGGGAAAGCCAAGATCTAATCTAGGAGATGCAATCAATGAGAGAGATTGGATTAGATCTTCATACCCTTGAAGATTCGCACAGCGGAACGTTCATCGGAACGTGGGTGATGTAGTCGTACTCGCTTCTCCTCCTCCTCGCGATCCGATCCGATCTAGCACCACAAGTGGCGGTGCCTCCGTGAGATGCACACGTGCAGCTCCTCGACGTCTCCTCCTTCCTCGGACCAGCGAGTATGGTGGAGAGATAGATTGGATCTACAACACGACGGCGTGGTGTATATGGTGGAGAATTTCTGCTGCAGGGCTTCGCCTACAAACAGTCGGGAGGGAGAGAGGAAGGTAGCAAGGCTGCTAGGGCTTGGAGGAAGGTGTGTGTGGGGGAAAGGGGGCGCACCACCCCTCTATATATAGAGGGGGGGCGTCCAGCCCTTGCCCCTCCTCCAAGCCTATCTCTAGTTTAAACAATTTAAACTCTCCCTTATCTAGAAATCCTATCTCTAGATTTAAACGATTTAAACTCTCCCTAGAATCGGCTGGGCCCTATGGGGCCTTGTGCCCCTGGCCCAATGCAGCCAGGACACTCCCTCATAGGCCCATGCCCCCTCCCGGAAGGTGGGGCCACGTTGGTCCCCTTCCGGAATGTTCTAGAAGCTTCCGGTACAATACCGATTAACCCAGAACAATTCCGAACTCCAAAAACTGCACTGCCTTATATGAATCTTATTCTCCGGAACCTCTCGTGATATCCCGGATCCCATCCGAGACTCCGAACAAAAATTCATAAACCAATTATCCAATCTATCCTAGCGTCAAGACACGTTAAGTGTGTGACCCTGCGGGTTCGAGAATATGCAGACATGATCTTCTATCAATAATCAACAGTGCAGGCACCCATATTGACTCCCACACATTCATCGATGATCATATCGGATGAACCACGATGCCAGGATTCAATCAATCCCATATATATATTCCCTTCGTCTCGCGATATTTTACTTGCCTGAGATTCGATCGTCGATACCGTCATACCTAGTTCAATCTCGTTCACAGCAAGTACTTTACTCGTTCTGTAATCCGATATCACTTTGTGATTAACTCCTTAACCACATGCTTGCAAGCGGTGTTGATATCGATTACCGAGTGGGCCCGAAGTATATCTCTCCGACTTGGGAGGGACAAATTCCATCTCGATACATACAACCCAACAGATACTTTCCGATCACCTGAGAGACACCTTTATGATCACCCTCTCATAGGATGACGTTTGATGACCTCAAAGCTTTCTTTCGGTACCAGGGAGTTGAATTATCTCATGGTCTAAGGAATACAATATTTGACATAGGAAAAGCTTCGCAAAGATGAACACGATGAAACGATCTAATTGGTTCGCTTAGTTTGGGTCTGTCCTTCATATCATTCTCCCAATGATATGATCTCATTATCAATTGACAACTCATGTCTATGGTTAGGAAACCTTAACCATCATTGATCAATGAGCTAGTCCATAGAGGCGTACTAGGGACACGGTGTTGTTTACAAACCACACAAGTATTAATGTTTCCGCTTAATACAATTCTAGCATGGAATATAAACTTTATCATGAACAAGAATTATAATAATAACATCTTTATTATTGCCTCTAGGGCATAATTCCAACAGTCTCCCACTTGCACTAGAGTCAATAATCTAGTTTACATCTGGCAACAATCTCACACCCATGGCACTTAGGTGTTGATCATGTTTTACACGTGGAAGAGGTTTAGTCAATGGATCTACGACATTCAGATCCGTATGTACTTTGCTAATCTTCAGATCTCCATCTGCTATATAATCTCGGATTATATGAAACTTGCGGTTGATATGCTTGGTCTTTGGATGATATCTTGGTTCCTTAGCGAGTGCTATGGCGCCAGTGTTGTCACACAATATCTCCAGTGGGTCCAATGCACTTGGAACCACGCCAAGCTCGATGATGAAGTTTCGATCCAAACTCCTTCACTTGACGCTTCAAGCAGCCATGTATTCCGCTTCCTTTGTAGATCCCGCGATCACGCTTTGCTTGCAGCTTCTCCACTCACAGCTCCTCCATTCAAAATATAAACGTATCACGTTCGAGATTTGGAATCATCCTTGTCGGTGTCAAAACTAGCGTCGACGTAACCTTTTACGACAAGCTGTTCATCACCCTCATACACTAAGAACATTTCTTTAGTCATATTCAGGAACTTTAGGATGTTCTTCACGGTATCGATGTTCCACTGGATCACTTTGATATTTGCTCGTCAAACTAAGAGCATTGGACACATCCGGTCTAGTACACAAGATGGCATACATGATGGAACCTATGGCCGAGGCATAAGGCACTTTGCTCATAGCTTCCTATCATTTACCGTAGCTGGACAGAGCCTTGCTCAATATCTTACGACAACATAGGCACTGAACCTTTCTTTGCCTTATCCATTCTGAACCTTTTCAGAACTTTGTCTAGGTATGTACTCTGGCTTAAAGCTATCAGGCGTCTTTGTCTATCTCTATAGATTTTGATGCCCAATATATAAGCAGCTTCACCTGGGTCTTTCATTAAAAACACTTGTTCAAATAACTCTTCACATTGTTAAGCATGTTGATGTCATTTCCGATAATCAATATGTCATCCACATATAGTACCAGAAACTTCACCGAGCTCCCACTCACTTTCTTGTAGATACAAGCTTCGTAGCATTTTGGAACAAATCCAAAACTCTTGATCACTTGATCAAAACGAAGGTTCCAACTCCGAGATGCTTGCTTCAGTCCATAAATGGAACGCTGAAGTTTGCATACTTTACTAGCATCCTTAGGATCGACAAAACCTTCGGGTTGCATCATATACAACTCTTCATCAATGTTCCCATTGAGGAAAGCAGTCTTGACATCCATCTGCCATATTTCATAATCATGAAACGCAGCAATTGCTAATAAAATCCGAATGGACTTAAACATCGCTACGGAGAGAAAGTCTCATCGTAGTCAACACCTTGAACTTGTCGAAAACCTTTTGCGACAAGCCGTGCTTTATAGACGGTAACATTACCATCGCGTCCGTTTTCTTCTTGAATATCCATTTGCACTCAACGGCCCTTGATTCGCTAGGAGGGTCCACCAAAGTCCATACTTGGTTTTCGCTCATGGATCCCAATTCGGATTTCATGGCTTCTAGCCATTTCTCAGAGTCTAGGCTCATCATCGCTTCCTCATAGTTTGTAGGTTCACTGTCTTCTACCAACAAGACAGTCAAGACAGGGTTCGTACCACTCGGGAGGGCACGCGACCTTGTCGACTGCGACGTTCAAGAGCTGACATCGTCCAAGCTTCATGATCCTTGTCATTAGCTTCCTCTATTGTTGCGGTGACCTTTGGAACAATTTCGTCTGCGCTACTCTCCAATTCAAGAGAAGGTTCAATAACCTCGTCTATCTCTACTTTCCTCCCACTCACTTCTTTCGAGAGAAACTCCTTCTCAAGAAAGGAACCGTTCTTCTGACAAACACTTTGCCTTCGGTTCGTGATAGAAGGTATACCCAATGGTTTCCTTAGGGTATCCTATGAAGACGCATTTCTCCGCTTTGGGTTCGAGCTTGTCGGCATCAACTTCTTGACGTAAGCCGCATCCCCAAACTTTAAGAAACGACAACTTAGGTTTAGCACCAAACCACAGTTCATACGGTGTCGTCTCAACGGTTTAGATGGAGCCCTATTTAAAGTGAATGCATCGGTTTCTGCGTAACCCCAAAATGATAACGGCAATCAAGAGAGACATCATTGATCGGACCATATCTAATAGGGTTCGATTCGGCGCTCAGACACACCATTGCGCTTGTGTTCGGGTGGCGTGAGTTGTGAAACGATTCCACTTGCTTTAAGATGCGTGAAAAAATCATAACTCAAATATTCACCTCCACGATCGGATCGTAGAAACTTAATCTTTCTTTTACGATGGTTCTCCACTTCATTCTGAAATTCCTTGAACTTTTCAAATGTTTCAGATTTATGTTTCATTAAATAGATATACCCATATCTACTTAAGTCATCGGTAAAAGTGAGAAAATAGCGATATCCACCGCGCGTCGAAACACTCATCGGTCCGCATACATCGGTATGTATGATTTCCAACAAGTCCGTTGCTCGCTCCATCATACCGAAGAACGGGGTTTTGATCATCTTGCCCATGAGGCATGGTTCGCATGTGTCAAATGATTCAAAATCAAGAGACTCCAAAAGTCCATCAGAATGGAGTTTCTTCATGCGCTTTACACCAATATGACCTGAGCAGATTACACAAATAAGTAGTATTATCACTATCTACTTTGCATCTCTTAGCCTCAATGTTATGGATGTGTGTTTCATCCCTTTCGAGATTTAGAAGAAATAAACCATTTACAAGAGGTGCATGACCATAAAAGATGTTACTCATATAAATAGAACAACCATTATTCTCCGATTTAAATGAATAACCGTCTTGCAATAAACACGATCCAGAAATAATGTTCATGCTCAACGCAGGCACATAATAACACTTATTAAGGTTTAAAACTAATCCCAAAGGTAAAACTAAGGAGAGCGTGCCGACGGCCATCACATCAACTCTTGATCCGTTGCCAACGCGAATCGTCACCTCATCCCTCGCAAGCCGCCGTTTATTCCGTAGCTCTTGTTTCGAGTTACAAATATTAGCAACTGAACCGGTATCAAATACCCGGGCACTACAACAAGGGCTAGTAAGGAAAACATCAATAACATGTATATCAAATATACCTTTGATGGTGCCAGCCTTCTTGTCCGCTAAGTACTTGACGATTGCGCTTCGGTGACCCTGTCCTTGCAATAGAAGCACTCGATGTCTTAGGACTTAGGACACGAAGCTTCTTCTCAGCGGGGCATTGCGCTTCCGCCGCCTTCTTGAAGGGATTATTTGCTCCTTACCTTTCTTAAAGGAGGGCTTGTTGACCATCAACACATGATTATCCTTCTTGATGTCCACTTCGCAGCCTTGACTTTGCGAAGAGCTCGGTGATCGTATCGATGGAACCAATCGATTATGAGTCACTACAAAACTTTTGTAGCTGGGAGGAGTGATTGCGAACCACCTGTCAATCTTGAGCTCCTCTAGAATCGTGCATTCCAGTTGCTCAAGGCGTTGAGTGTAGCCCAACATCTTTATGGCGTGCTCACTAACGGAACTCCTTCCTCCATCTTGCAATTAAAGAACTTCTGGAGATCTCATATCTCTCGAGCGGGCTTGAGTGCGAAACATGGTTTTCGGCTCCTCGAGAATCTCAAAGGGCAGGATACTCTTCAAAGCGATTTTGATGTTCGGTTCGAGCAAACAACATGGTGCTCTTAATCACACCATAATCATCTTTCTTGCGGATCGATAGACAGCTTTCTCATCGGTAGGCGTAGTTCTGAGGGGTCACCTAACGCTTTCCCAAGGACATAGTCCTTTTGTCCACCAGACAGAATGATTCTTAGATTGCGGAACCAATTGGTGAAGTTAGACCCATTGTTTCTAAGCTTTTCCTTCTCAGCAAAAACGTTGAAGTTGAAGTTGGATTTGGCCATGTGATCTACAGTATTTGCAAGTACAATTTAGACTATGTTCATGATAAATAGTTCAACTTAATCAAATTACTAGATGAACTCCCACTAAATTCAACATCCCTCAAGTTGTTTAGTGAACACGATCCAAATTCACCACACCTAATCCGATCATCACGATAAGAGATGTGGTTTCAATGGTGGAAAACAAAGTGTCGATCATATCACTCATATGACTCATGCTTAACCTTTCGGTTCTTGTGTTCCGAGGCCATGTCTGTACATGCTAGGCTCGTCAAGCTAGACCCAAGTATTTCCGCGTGTGCAAAAACTGGCTTGCACCCGTTGTATGTGAGCGTAGAGTCTATAGCACCCGATCATCACATGATGCTTGGACACGACGAACTTTATAGGTTCATACTTGGGAGAACACAGTTTTATCTTGATCTTTAAGTGAGGAATCATCTTATAATGCTACCATCGCGATCTAAGCATAATAAGATACATAAAAGGATAAACATCACATGCATATAACTTTATGTGACATGGTATAGCCAATCTTCGCAATGATCTCCATCTTGTGCGTTCGGCATGATCTCCATCACTCCACCATGATTGCCTCCACCACGAATAGCAACTACAACTATTGCTAACTACTTAGCAATAAAGTAAAGCTATTACATGGCGTATAAGAAGTTGACTCGCAGGTCATACACAATTATAAAGACAACCATATGGCTCCTGCGGTTGTGTACTCATCGACATGCAAGTCATGAAACATTACAAAACATGATCATCATACAATATACACATCACATCTTGGGCCATACCATATCACGAAAACACTCCTGCAAAAACAAGTTAGACGCCTCTACTTTGTTGTTGCATGTTTTACGTGGCTTATGGGAGTAGATGCTAAGAACGATTCTTACTACGGAAAGCCAGCGGTGATATTATGGTTGCCAAACTCGGTGTTAATCCCATGACAACTATAGTGAGAGAAACGGCATCCACCGGCCGCATGTGTGGTACAAGCCACACGTCAAGTGCGAGCCGGTCTCATGACGACGTCGCGTAAGGTTGGCTGGACCGCTTCAATCTCACTATCCCGTGTCATAAGAAGAACACAAACAAGAGGCTTGCAAAAAGAAACATCAACGCCTGCAACAACCATGTTGCGTTCTACTCGTGAAACACATCTACGCATAGATCTAGCTCGATACCCTTTGAAGGGTTTGGCGGCATAGTAAATCAAAATTTTCTACGGATGCGAACAGAGGAAAGCCAAGATCTAATCTAGGAGATGCAATCAACGAGAGATTGGATTAGATATTCATACCCTTGAAGATTACGACTGTGAGCGTTCGTCGGAGCGTGGGTGATGTAGTCGTACTCGCTTCTCCTCCTCGCGATCCGATCCGATCTAGCACCACAAGTGGCGGTGCCTCCGTGAGATGCACCGTGCAGCACCTCGGCGTCTCCTCCTTCCTCGGACCAGAGTATGGTGGAGAGATAGATTGGATCTACAACACGACGGCGTGGTGTATATGGTGGAGAATTTCTGCTGCAGGGCTTCGCCTACAAACAGTCGGGAGGGAGAGAGGAAGGTAGCAAGGCTGCTAGGGCTTGGAGGAAGGTGTGTGTGTTGGGGAGGGGGCGCACCACCCCTCTATATATAGAGGGGGCGGCCAGCCCTTGCCCCTCCTCTAAGCCTATCTCTAGTTTAAACAATTTAAACTCTCCCTTATCTAGAAATCCTATCTCTAGATTTAAACGATTTAAACTCTCCCTAGAATCGGCTGGGCCCTATGGGGCCTTGTGCCCCTGGCCCAATGCAGCCAGGACACTCCTTCATAGGCCCATGCCCCCTCCCGGAAGGTGGGGCCATGTTGGTCCCCTTCCGGAATGTTCTAGAAGCTTCCGGTACAATACCGATTAACCCGGAACAATTCCGAACTCCAAAAACTGCACTGCCTTATATGAATCTTATTCTTCGGACCATTCCGGAACCTCTCGTGATATCCCGGATCCCATACGAGACTCCGAACAAAAATTCATAAACCAATTATCCAATCTATCCTAGCGTCAAGACACGTTAAGTGTGTGACCCTGCGGGTTCGAGAATATGCAGACATGATCTTCTATCAATAATCAACAGCGGGTGCAGGCACCCATATTGACTCCCACACATTCATCGATGATCATATCGGATGAACCACGATGCCGATTCAATCAATCCCATATATATATTCCTTCGTCTCGCGATATTTTACTTGCCCGAGATTCGATCGTCGGTGCCGTCATACCTAGTTCAATCTCGTTCACAGCAAGTACTTTACTCGTTCCGTAATCCGATATCACTTTTTGATTAACTCCTTAACCACATGCTTGCAAGCGGTGTTGATATCGATTACCGAGTGGGCCCGAAGTATATCTCTCCGACTTGGGAGGGACAAATTCCATCTCGATACATACAACCCAACAGATACTTTCCGATCACCTGAGAGACACCTTTATGATCACCCTCTCATAGGATGACGTTTGATGACCTCAAAGCTTTCTTCCGGTACCAGGGAGTTGCATTATCTCATGGTCTAAGGAATACAATATTTGACATAGGAAAAGCTTCGCAAAGATGAACACGATGAAACGATCTAATTGCTTCGCTTAGTTTGGGTCTGTCCTTAATATCATTCTCCCAATGATATGATCTCATTATCAATTGACAACTCATGTCTATGGTTAGGAAAACTTAACCATCATTGATCAATGAGCTAGTCCATAGAGGCGTACTAGGGACACGGTGTTGTTTACAAACCACACAACTATTAATGTTTCCGCTTAATACAATTCTAGCATGGAATATAAACTTTATCATGAACAAGAATTATAATAATAACATCTTTATTATTGCCTCTAGGGCATAATTCCAACAAAAATATGGTTGCACCTTTTCCTCGATGGCTCAGACTGCATCGGCTTTGACATCGACATCCTCGACGACTGCCTCAACGCATCTCTGTCATCCTCCTCACGCACTATCGCATGCGGCTTCATGTGCGGCTACCTCGACACTGGCATCCCCGACCACGACATTAACCATAGCGACCCCTCGCATGGATACCTTGACCTCGGCACCGCCTCATGCTCTCAACTCCCCCGACATCGGCACAAGGGCTACCACCTCGCTTGAGCATTATCAGCTTTCTCTACAGTCCAAGCTACTGTGACGCGATAACGTCCACGATGTTCTCGCTCGGACTGCGGTGGGTTGTCATCCTACTGGATTCTACTTCGGTATATATCCATTCCGACCGTTCACGGCATTCCAGTTGTTCATGAAGCTGCTGCTACGACTGCGGAGGGATGTTAGAGTATTGTACTCACGGTTGTTATGGTAGTTTAGGATAGTTAGGACTGTATCCTAATTTGACTTGTACTCTAAGATGATCATATGTACGTCTATATATACTCGTTCATGAGGCTCAATAATACATCCATCATATTCCGTCAATTAACTGTAGACTTAAGTCTGGTGAAAAGGAAGCGTTCCGAGGCCATGTAAGAGTACGTGTCTATGGCTTGTGGAGCCAAGAAAAAGATCAAACATAGGCCGGATCAAAGAAAATGAGGAATTAGCCAAGGTCTTCTCGGGAAAAAAATCAACGAACATAGTTAAAACATCTTCAGACACACAAAAAATCCATCGGTGCACCAAAAAACACAATTATTGAGCACGTCGAGGCAAAAGTCATGCTCCAGCAGATGCTCGAAAATAGGTCGTGCACAAAACAATTCAGGGCATGCATACAAAAAGTCTAATCCTGTGCTGAAAATTTGGTGTGCCGGCTAGTGCTGCCAAACCGCCAAACTAAAACTTCCTGTGTGGCCTCGGACGTTTCGCTTTGACCGCCGACGAAATCCCAGCCATGGACGGCTATTCCGCCGCTCCCCAACCCTCCGTCTCCTCCCCTACGTCTGCCGATGCAGTTTTGCCGCTGCTCACAACACCCACCCCTCCCCCCATTGTCGCACCCAACCCAAACATCATCATCATCTGCGGCTAGATGTCTGCGCCTCCACGGCCGGTGAATGTGCATGGCATCATCGTCCACCCTCCTTGAATCCAAGGAATGTCGTGCCGAAGCGGTCGACATCCGCGGTGGCACCTAGCTAGAAGAAGACAAAGATCGGCGTAGGTCCGCACGACAAACCTTCGGTAGGGCCTGCGGCTGGCCAATTCCAGCCACCGCAACCTCCACCGTAGCCATCCTAGCCACCAGCGACTGCGGAGAAGGTAGCATCGTCTGTTGCGTCCAACGTGTTCGAATGACGGCAAGGAACATAATTGCTTTTTGTTGTTTTGAATTGTGTAGATGAATATAAATGATGAAATTTAATGTAGTTTGATGTGTGCTAACTTACATGCATTGTAGTATGGATTATGAAACGTTTATGTCAACTATGAATATTGGGTCATCATATTCACAGGACAGGAGTATTGGTCTCAACAATATGAAACTGAACAACATGGTGATGAAGTTGACATGAAGAATGAGGGTGAGGGTGAGGGTTCCACTGATGCACTGAAGGGACGTGCGACCAACTACACCATGGAGTAAGACATTTTACTATGCAACACTTGGTTCATTGTGAGCATGGATTCCGCTGTGAGATGGGAGAAAATAAGAGACACCTACTGGGTTAGGATAAAGGAGTACTTGGGTACATACAACTCAAGTGGAATTGGGAAGACGAATATATCTCTTCTTTTCCGTTGGTCTGCAATTTCATCGAGAAGGTCCGACTGCTAAAGATGGGCTTGAGTGTCTCTATGGACAATAACGCTAGAAACACATACGGTTTCCACAGCGATGTCACAAATTAAAGCATCGATTAGTGTGCTGCAACGGTCACACTGTGTGATAACGTCATGTAGACGGCGCGGCGAAACGCGCGTGTCTGTCTAGTCTCTCTATATTCTTCTACATCTTGTTACTGTATTGTGCATCTAATGAATCTACTGTGCTAAATTAAAATAGAACATATAATGAGAAAAACATCATTACAAAATCTTCCGTTGTGCCACTTCTGTATCTACTGGAAAGTCGGTAATAAAAATAGCAATAGCTAGGAGGCGCATCTCTTGTTTTTCTAAATTAATCTATACAAAAAAATATGGCAGGAACATGGCCAATAAACATGACCTACATAAGTCGCCAGCCAAATTTTCCGTCTGCCATCGTATAGACGATTTTGCCTCTAATTGTTCGAAGTATTTGCATGTTCTGTCATCGCCAAAACACGGAACAGAAAAGGGCAATGGCCCCGAGCGAGCACCGCGTCCCACACTCCCCTACCGGCCGCCACCGCTGCCCTCGCGCACAGCCGGCCCCGCAGCCCTGCCGCCGTCGGTCCTTTCCCGCGCGCCGCCCCGGATTTGATGGCTAGCCACGCTAGCGGCCAAGGACCTCCACGGGTTCTCCTCTGAGGCCACCCTAGCTTGCTACCTTAGTGCGCTCGGCGACCGCAAAGCTCCCGGCCGGGACCTCCACGGGTTCTCCTCCGAGCGCGGCGGCCGGCAAATCTCGCGGAAAGGACCTCCACGGGTCTCCTCCGAGAACCGCGCTGGTCGGCTATGTTGTAGTCGTCCCGCCAAAATCGATAACCCAACTGAGGCCGAGCGCCCAGCGCGGCGGCGGCCCCAAATATCCAAGGTCCCATGGGGCAGCTGTCTGGACCTGGGTGGCGCGGCGACCGAAGCCTAGCGCCTCGCATCGGAGGCAGACATACCTGGCGACGATGGACGCAAAATTCCAGGGCCCCACGGGGCGGCTGCCTGGACCTGGGTGGCAGCGCCGGCCGAGATTGTGGGGAACAAGAGGAGGGTTGTCGTGCCGAGGATGCGCGGACCGTAGCCGGCGAGACGTAAGGAATCGGCCAAAGTTCCGGCCGACAAAAGGGGACTCGCGTCGATGTGCCGTTGTGTACTCCTGGCGTGGCGGCGCGCTAGGGTACTTTCGATGGGTTTCATCAAGTGTGAGGGGGTTGCACAAGCGAACGGCGATGGGAGATCGCGGGAGGCGCGCGTGGAGCGGACAGAGATGCAGGACATGCATAAGGTCGGGGACCATGGAGGCAGATGGAGGGGGCGCACGCAGGTCGACTGCGAGGAAGGTCGTGGGCGCGAGCGTCAGGGACAAGCTTTGCAGGCGACGGCCGTCACAGGAGAGGCGGCGCAGGGGAAAGGCGCCGGTGGCGGGGAGCGAGCATAAGGAGGAGGCGATGCAGCACAGGGGGACGAGCTCGGGGAAGAAGGCTCCCGCTCGAGGTGGAGATGAGCGGGAGGAGCGCGAGGTGTGCTTGGCGACAGGCAACGGATCGAGGAAGGACGCCGTGAGCGGAGTTGAGGGGATCGACGCTGGAGGTGCTGCCTCTCGCCGCGATGCATGGGAGGAGGCGCTTGGCGGGGATGCGATGGAGGATCTGGTCGGGGAGTGTGCGTGTCGTGTACTCGTGTTGCGCCGTATGTGCTGGTGCACCGCGTGTGTGGGTCGGGCGCTGGGTGGGTGTGTCGAGCAATGCTACACTTACGGACTTTTTTCTTACGAAAACTTACGCGCTGATATAGAGATTTACACCAAAAGCACGTCCATGAAATTATGGAGGCGAAACAGATTTACACCACCCATATGCATCCAAGTCCGTAAAACTGCTCCGTAACAAAAATTCCGTAGGTTTAGTATTATTGGGTGTGTCGCGTGCGTGTGTTTGTGTCCATCGGGTATGTGTCAGGCTGGGTCTTCTCTCTCTTTTTTTTAATTTTCTTTTTCCGCTTTCTGTTTCTAAATCCAGATAAAAGAGAAAGGGATTTTGGACACATTTAAAACAGGATCTCAAAGTTTAAAGATTTGGGACTTCTGTCGTAGAATTAAGAACATGTTTTGAACTAAAAAATACATTATATTTTGGTTATCAAATAGAGCGAGAAAAGAGGGTAAAATGGTTATCAGGGGAGTGAGCCTAGCTCAACTGGTTAGGGGATGGATGTACAAACCCGACACCTGAGTTTAAATCCTCACGGAAGCGAATTAAGGTTCCTATTTATACTTGAGGACCACACTCTCCTGGTACTCATACCTGGGGGTGTGGCGGCGGCGGCATCTCTGATCGCGATCTGGCAGAAAGACGGCGGCGTTCGTCCCGGCTGGTTTGGCGGCGGTGTTGCGGCGAGCGGCGGCCGGTGATCCTCGGCCAAGATGGCGGCAGGTGGCGGCGGGGATCTGGGCCTAGCCGCGATCTGTCCCGTACGTTGGCCTCGACGCCGGCGCCCAGGCGACCCGGGTCTTGTCCGTGACACTAGGGCGCTTGGGCGATCTTCCCCCGGCATGGTGGTGGTGGCCTCCTTCTCCATCGGAATGGTCGGCCGGGTGGTCTTGACGTCTTGCGGCGGATGCTGCTAGTTCCGGCGGGTGGCATGGGGCCTGCTGGCTCGGTTTCAATAAAAGAGGTGGTCCTGGTGTAGGGTTTCGTAGCATGGAAAACAAAAATTTTCTATCGCATACAAACAAACAAGCCAAGATCTATCTACTAGATTGTAGCAACGAGTCGATGGAATAACTTACCCTCGAAGATTCCAAAGTGTTTAACGAGAGCGGATTCTCGTGGGTGATGTAGTCGTACTCTTCCCGATCTCAAGATCGTGTAGACGATCCTTCCGGCGGCCAAGGGGAGGGAGGGGAGTCCCTCCCCAACTCGGCCTAGGGTGGCGCGCCGGCTTGGAGAGGAGGGACTCCTCTCCAAGTCGGTTTCAACCTCCTCTTGCTTGTTTCCCTCACTTTCCTATTTTAGCCGTTTGACTTTCAAACTGGCCATTTGACTTTTCAGTTTTAGGATTCAATTTAATCCTTTATTTGGAACAGCGAGAACACTTAGTACATGATGCAATCATTCCAATATGTAATGACACATTCATGTACCCTTCCCGGAGTGTCGGACATTCGGAACCTTCTAGAACATTCGATGAAAACAGGAATCATTTCCGAACTCAAACAGGACTTTCCTTATATGAATCTTATTCTCCGGACCATTCCGGATCACCTCGTGATATCTCGGATCCCATCCGAGACTCAACAACATTCGGTCTCTTTCTCATAATACCATAACTACTCAAAAAGCGTGAATCCTTAAGTGTGTCTCCCTACGGTTCGTGAATTATGCGGACATGATCGAGACACTTCTCCGAACAATAACCAATAGAGGAATCTGGAAATTCATATGGCTCCCACATATTTCTACGATTACTTTGCGATCGAATGAACCACTTACATACGATACCAATTTCTCTTTGTCTCACGATAGTTTACTTATCCGAGGTTATGATCGTCGGTATCTCTGCATACCTAGTTCAACCTCGTTACCGATAAGTACTCTTTTCTCGTTCCCGTGATATGTGATCCCTTGTGAGCCAGTCACATGCTTGCAAGCTAATTGGATGACATTCCACCGAGAGGGCCCAGAGTATATCTATCCGTCATATGGATGGACAAATCCCACTCTTGATCCATGTGTTTCAACCAATACTTTCCGAACACTCAATGCCACCTTTATAGCCACCCAGTTACAGAGTGGTGTTTGATGTCATCAAAGCATCCATCCGGTAAAGGTGATATGCATGATCTCCTGGTCGAAGGAATTAGGTTACTATGTATCAGAAAGCATATAGCAATTGAACTAATGAAATGACTTGATCTTTATGCTACGCTTATCTATAGGAGTATGTCCACCATATCATTCTCCTAACGATATGATCTTGTTGTTGATAACATCTCAATGTTCATGATAGGGAAACCACAATCATTAATCAACCAACAAGCTAGTGAAGTATAGAGGCTATACTAGGGACTTCAAATTAAGTTTACAAATCACACAAGTATCAATGTTTCCTTGTTAATACTATTATAGCATGAATGTAAACATTTATCATAAACACAAAGATATAATAATAACTACATTTATTATTGCCTCTAGGGCATATCTCCAACAGATAGGAGGAAGAGAGCCAAGAAGGAAACCAAGATAATTCAGGCAAGCAAACCTAAACCCAATCTGGAGTTAAAACCCCGGAACAAGAACTATGGTAACAATAACAATAAAAATAACAAGGGCAATGGTGGAAATCAATCCAATCCTAGAAGGAATGTTATTTGTAACAACTGTGGAATTCCAGGGCATTTCCAGAGGGAATGCAAAAAGCCTGTAGTAATCTGTTACGGTTGTGGTAAGAAGGGGCATATTAAGCCCAGATTGTCCGAGCAAACCACCAGGAGGTTGGCCTACCAAGGGAGGAGGACAAGACAGTGGAGGAAATGGACATCCCAATAAAAGAGGAAATAATGGAAAACCCGCAATGGACAGCCCAAAGTGCCACATGCAATCATGTTGGTTTTAGACTTGTAATCCTAATCAACACACTTCACTAACATCAAACAAACCCGCAACATAATAAGTTACAGCCACAAGGGTCAATACATTTGAATTGTACTGGCAAGTGATACTATGGTAGAATAGTGGAGTCTATGATCTATATGCATTTGGTTAGGTGGAGCTTAGGCTTGCTTTGCTCAAAAATATATTTTTCCTTATCATTTGAAAACACTAAGCTTTTGCTTGACAAAAATCACCCAAGGCATCTACCAATAGAAATTGGTGATCCTTAAACCCTTGTTCAACCACAAGTTTTTAACTTAGAAATTGGGATGAGGAGATTCTTGATAGCTTCCATGTCTTGATGCTCAAATTTACCATTACCGGGAACACGGCTAAGTACTTAGATTTTACACTCTGCAGAGGTGGTGCACTTTCCCCACAAGACTGGACATGCATCGAGACAAGATCTTTCAGAAGCCTTCCCTTAGACCAGAATGGACGCATTCCAACCTATCATCCCACTACCACCAACTGTCCATTTGGCTAAGTTATTGCAACCTATATGATCCAGGCAGAGCCCATAATGCCAAGTGGCTACACTTGAAGCTTCTCAACATTTGACATCTCAAATCTCTTTGTTCCTGGGTGGCATTCCACAAGTGTGATACACAAGGTAAACCATAGAAATGGGCCTTGTGTAAACACTCAACACAAACCATTCTTTCCATTCCACCCAGGTGTTTCATTCACTTAGTTGTTTTATTAAACAAAACACAAGTCTTTGACTTAGAAATATTCCATAGCATGAATATAATCCACCCTTGTTTTCTACTAGCTAGGCTAAGCATGGTAGTAGTAGGAATCTTGACTTAGGAAAATTCTACTAAGGTTTCATCTACTAGGATTTTCCATGGCATAGTTTATACTTAGCAAAAATTCCATGCAAGTCCTACTTAGAAATAACACTAATGCATAGTGAAAATAATGGGACAAAATTATGAAGCACCACTTGCCTTTTTGGTAGAGGATACAAGTTCACTGCTTGATCTTGCAATAGTCACACTCTTCAATTTTCACTACAATTCAATCAAGCAAGCAAATATTCAATCTACCATTCAAGCAATCAAGACATAGAATAATAAAAACAAAGCAATGCATGCAAGCATGCCAAAGATTGTTTTATTTGAAAAAGTGGTTTCTATTAGGATATAATCATTCTAAAACACCTATTGGTCATTCATAAAGGTGGCAAAACCATTGGATATTAAGTTAGTGAAAATGGCCACTTTAAATCATTTTTGGTTTTGTTAGAAATACTTTAAATCAAAGTGATAATTTCTAGTGTTTGTCAAATAAATTTTTTTACACAAATGTTAGTGTTTTTATGGTCAAGTGTTTATTCTTAAAACCATTTGCAAAAGGTTTTACCTATAAACCATTTTTAATTCATTTCACATTTTATTTCATTAGAAATGCCTTTAAACAAAGTAATAATTTTATAGAGTTCACCAAATATATTTTTAAATCATAAAACTTGGTGTTTAGGGTCAAAGAGTTTAACTCAAATCATTTCTCAAAGGTTTTACTCAAAAAGGCATTTTTAACATATAAACAATATTTTTATTTAACTAGAAATGTTCTTATTCAAAGATTTATTCTTTAGTATCACAAAATATGTTTTTAAATCCATAAGTTGGTTCCTATGGTCAGTAGGTTCAAAAAATCCATTTGCCAAAGATTTTACCTTATAAATATTTCTAGAATAATTTTTATATCCAAATTATGCCTACACAAGTTTCTGTAAAAACAACCAATTTAACAGAAGCCATTTACTAAACAAAGTTCCTGGTTGGAAAGTACTTGTTTTGATAATTCCATTGATATAAAATTTACAAAATTTTAACGTGTAGATTTAAAGTTATGAATTTTTCAAATTCTAACATCTAATAGAAACAAATCTATCTTTTAAATCAGAACTGTGCCACACGTCTTGTTATTATTGGTCGAAAACGATTCGTACGGATCGGCTGTTGTGGTGCGTCAGATCTAATGTGGATCGCAGGCTCACAACACTAGATACCTCTTCGTTTAATGAATCTATCGTGTGCATCCGATCAAAATGCTACGGCCTAAATCGTATGACCAGGAACGGGTGATGCTGGTGGCGGTGGTTGGCGGCGGCGCGGTCAGACGGTGGTGTTCCCGGCGATTCAGGAAGCAAGAGAGGAGAGAGGTAGCTCACCGAGGTCGCCGCAAAGTGCTGATGTTTAAGGTGGTCTCCACCGTCGAAGGGGCGCTCGGGTTCGTCCTGAATCGCTCGCCAGGGTTGCGTTTCTCCTCGGGTACGCGCTGCCGTTGTCGAGGACATCGCTACAGGGAACGGGAGAGCGAACGGAGGGTACTATTATCTTCGTACGCGAGTTGCAAACAAGTGAGCATCAAAAGGAGGGCAAGGGGGTCTGTGCTCACTAGGGAAACTCGCCGGAGTCGAGGCAGTGGATGGAGACGCTCGGCTGTCGTCGTTGCCGAGGTTCTAGGGCGCGGGTGAGTGAGCTGAGGGTGCTGGCAGGTGCAGAGGTCGATGGGGAATAGGCTCGCGTGGTCGAGTGGGCAAGGCGCGGTCTGGGCTCGCCGGAATTCGTTGGTGAGTGTCACACCACAAATTTTAGATTTGGTTTTTCATATCATTCATATCATTGCATCATGCTTTTCCATGCAAAACCGTCGGTTGAAAAGAATCGGCGAAAGGCTATTTTCAAAACCCCTTTTTTATTCCACTACGAGGCTCCTGCGGGAGGCTTGAGTAGGACTCGTGTTGCCTCCCCTGTAGCCTAGTGGTTTCACCCAACCCTTGACCCTAGATTGTTCCCCTCGATTTTACAAAACTGTAGGAGCAAGAATCGCCCGATTCGGAGCTCGTGCGAAAAAGTTACGGCCGTTTTATTAAAAGATAGAAAAACGGGCCGATTCTCGGGCCGATTTCCGAGTTCGTATCCAACCGCGCCCCGAATCCGCGTAGGGCCCCACTTAAGGGACCCTACCTGCCGCCGCCGCCCCTGCCTTGTAGACCGCGCCCGCACCCGCCTCGATCCCCGCGATCGCGCCGCCTCTCCGGGAACCGCCGCCGCCCTCGGCATCCGCGCCCAGCCGCCAGTGTTGCTGCCCGCCGAGCCGCCTCCGCCAAGACGCCTCCGCAGCGCCGCGCCCCGAAACGCCTCGCAGCGCGTCGTTCGCCGCCGCCACCGCCAGCCGCGCCCGCCCCGCCTTCGCCGCTACCGCCGCTGCCGCTACGCCCAGCGCCAGCGTGCCGCTGCCGCTTCGCGCTTCGCTGCTGCTGCGCCCGCGCCCGCTGCTGCCGCCGCCTCGCGCCATCGCCCGCCGCGTGCGCACCGTCCGCCGCTCGCGCGCGTTGACCGCCTCGAATCGCGCTAACCGTCTCCCTTCCGCGCAGGACAACCGCCATCGCCGGAACCGATCACTGCCACCGTCCGGAGTTCGCCGCCGTTTGTTTCCGGTGAGTCCGCAGCCGCCATTAGATCTCAGATCAACGGTCCAGATCGGCGTTGACCGGCCAGTATCCAGGCGTTGACTAGTCAGCGCCCAGTCAGCAGCCGCGTTGACCAGTCAACATACACAGTTGACTAGTTATTTTCGTTAATCGTTTTAGTTGGCAGATTTCGGTAAAAACTTGTAAATTGCGTAGAAATTAAACCACTGGGCCAAAAATTGCAAATAAAATATGTGTAGGTTCAGTAAGTTGTGTAGAATCTTGCTGTACCTTTGGTTCAGACTTTTGCAGCAAGATTTAGTACAGTTCAATCAATTGAGTTAATGGCCTTTTTGGAGTAATTAATTCATAGAAAAAGATCCGTAGCTCCAAAAATCGCGTATGATATGTCCCTGGATTCAGTGGAACGAGGAGAATCTCATCGTGACTTAAAAAGATAGGCTTACATTAAAAACTTCTGCAGAAACTGTCTAGTGGCTTTCTGCAGTGTTTTAATTACTCGTGGAGTTTTATAATTCCTTTTTGAGTAATTCCAGTTGGTACTGTTCCTAATTATCTATGCCTACGCGGTAGAATTTTCCCAAGATTTTACAAACAGTATACTACCGGTAGTGAATTATTTGAGTTCTAGCTCTAGTTTTGAGCATTACTTTCTGCTTAATAGTTTTCCTTGCGCTAAAACTATTTTCCATGCATGCAATCAGTAGTATTATTGAATAGGATTATGTGGTGCAGCTGTAGCACCAATTCACTTGCCTTGCATACCTTCATGCATCATATTTGTTGCATATGCTTGTGATTGTTTGTTTATGATTGCATTTGTATCGTGTAGATTGTGACGAGTGCAACGCTTGCTCGTGTGTGGATTGTTCTTCCGACCGCTACAACCAAGGCAAGTAGATGCTAATTTTTTCATGATATCGTCCTACTATTTTCAATGCATTGTCGTGTATTTTGTAGATGCATGTGTAGGATGATACTATCGCTACGCTAAGTCCTATTATGTGGTAGGACCTTCCTTGTAGATGAACCACCGTTGGTAGATGTGCTTAGCCATGCTATGGTGTACGAGGGCTGGGTTACATCATTGAGACTTGTTTCTAAAAGTATTGGTTTGCGAAAACTAAAACAACTTAATCAATGAATCTCCTGGGTGTGATGGTATTGATAATTTTTGGTGGTTTCATTGCGGAAAGGCATCCAGGTATCTAGAGAAATTGATTGGCTTATTTATTTGGTAGCTTACGTGTACAGCCATGTGCCAATAATGAAATGGGCTGTTGGTTGGACTTAGTAGGTTGTGGTAACTCGAACCCGCGTATTCAGAGATGTAGAAATTTTGGTAGGTTGGACCGGTACGCGTCGGGATTGAGGAGCTACTTCCCGAACAGTCTCTTGTTGGACTTCTCCCTATCATCACCCAAAATGATAGTGATGGTACGAGCTGGGCTGGCCAAGTCACATGGGTAAAGTGTACTAACCTCTGCAGGGTGTATAATCTAATCGATTAGCCGTGTCCCCAGTTATGGACAACTGAGTTGCTTGATATTGATTCCATGACATGTTTCTCGCTCATTCCAACTTCATAATTGTTTTAATATTGTTGGGTTCACTTAATTGGGATCTTTTCAAAGAAAATCAAAAACTATTTATGAAAGTAGGACAAATGTATTTGCAAATGCAAGCCAGGCACAGCTCCAATTGCCAAATATGCATGTAGATGTTAGTACTATTGTCTCCTTTACTAGCTCTACTTGCAATACATTCCATGTATTGACCCTTCGGGGCTGCTACGTTTCATGTTGCAGGTTATTCTGATTCTGAATAATCGATATAGGCCACGGTACTCCACTCGACACTTGTTCACTTGTGGGCAATTTGAAGAATGGAGGATTTACTTTGTTTATGTTGCTACCTGAATAATTTGAGCTAGGCTTTTATTGTAATAATGGTACTCTGGATCTTCGTTATTTATGATACACGGATATTTTGCTATGTTATTCATCTTATTCTATTGTGGGCCAATGAACCGATCCAGGGATTGGCATGTCACATAGAAGCCTCGGTCTTTTCAGAACCGCGGTGTTACAGGATGGTATCAGAGCCCGTTTGTCGACTGTAGGATCGTGACCTAGGATTGGATTAGGAAGCCATAGATTTATTAAAACCTATATTAACTCTGTCTTCCATCTTATGCCTTTCACCCTCGTAAATTCTTACCATATGCTATTCTCACACTTTCCTCTTTCACTTGATAGATGGGAGAAGTCAGGACTGAGTATGCCACCATGGAGTCACCAAGGCCCTTTGCAAGGCAGTTAGCACAGCTCTCGCAGTCATTGGGATTGCCACTGCCCATGTTCAAGGGAAGGAGGCTGTACACCTATGGATATGGAGAGGATGCATGGGAGATCACTACCTTCATATTCAGGGATGCCGCCTTGCCAAACCCCGTGCACTTGATCTACACCAAGACATACTGCAACTGGGGACTTGGAATCAACTTGGCCATACATGAAGCCCTGTCTCGCCAGTGCCATAATGTCCGACACCTACTGCCAGCAGATTCACCCTACCGTGACTATGGGAGGCGTGATGAAGATGGGCACATTGTGGTTACCCCGGGAGACAGGAACAACATGCCTCCCCGTCGGAGGCATATAGAGGACATGGAAAGGGAGAATGGAGCTCTAGCTGAGAAAGTGATGATGATAAAGGAGATTGCAGACTTTGCTAGCAATGGTATGGTGGTCCAAGGACAGGAGATTGACACCCTGCATGAAGCTGTGGGAGTTCTGGAGAATGCCCTGATAGCCAGAGATGCAACTATAGCTCATCTTCATGGTACGGTGCAGGAGAACACCCAGAACATACAACAGCTGCAAGGGACCGTCCAGGAAAGGGATCAAACTATTGAAGCTATGACAACCCAGATTGCCGCTCTCCAGGCACAGCTAAATCCACCCTCTGATGATGACAATGGAGATGATGGCAACAATGGGGATGATGATGACAAGGGAAGCGATGATGATGAGGACGAGGATGATGATGATGGAGACGATGATGGTGGAGGAGATGAAGCTGTTGTAGTTGCAGCTGAGAGTGAAGAAGAAGAGGAGGATCCAGAAGAGGTGGAGTTTGAGATCTCAAGTGATGATTTAGGAGAAGTGTACACTCCGTCGCCATGGTTGTACCGCGAACCGAAGCGCCAACGCATGACAGCAAGGACCTACCACAACCTCTTCAAGAAGTAGATAGAAGTCCACCAATTAGTCCACGTTAGGCAAATTTGTTAGGATTAGTCTCGATCGTTGTGAAGCTTAGTTCGTGTTAGTTTAAGAGTGATTAGTTGCTTATTTGTGTACTCCAATATCCTAAGAATTATTTGTGCGAATTTTATGAAAGAGTTATGGAAATTTTGGTTAACATCTGTGTTATTTTCGCTGCAGTTTTCTGCTGATACAGCAGTACTGTACGATTTTTCATATTTTTCTGGTAATTGGGAAAAATATGAAAAAATAGGGCTTGTGCGAAACTTTCTGTACTCTATGTGAAAAAATCAGCTAAATTTTCTGACGAGTCTAAGTCAGGTAGAAAAATTCATGAACGCTGCTGGGCTGTTCTGGAAGATTGCTGCTTTTGCTGTTTAGTTGATCAACTGTTTAGTTAACCATTGCCAACTCTTGTAAAACTATTTCAGTAGATATATACTGCTAGGATAACCCCTGGGATGTTGCTGGATCACTTGTTTGTTGATGTGTTGCTTGCTTGAGATTGTCTGCTATTGTTTGTTGTTGTTTGATCATAATGCATGGATAGAATCCTATTATCGTAGTAGATTCTTTCTAGGCTTACCTGTGTTGAACCGCAGATGCCTCCCCGCCGTCAACCCACTGAGTTGGAGCAGCTCATGGCAGCTCAGTCACAGCTGACCCAAGTTATGACCCAGTTCATGGAAGCTCAGAACAACAACAACAATGGAAACAATCAGCCTCAGGGAGATGCCCTCACGAGATTTCTGAGGCTAAGGCCAACTAAGTTCTCTACTGCAACGGAACCAATGGTTGCTCTCGACTGGTTGCGTTCAGTCAACAAGGATCTAGTAACTGTTGGATGCACTGATGCTGAGAAGGTGAGGTTTGCCGCTCACCTACTGGAGGGACCAGCCGCTTCTTGGTGGGACACTTTTCAGATCACCCACCCGCTGGATACCATGACTTGGGCAATGTTTGAGGAAGGTTTCAGGACCAACCACGTGTCTTCAGGAGTTCTGAGCCTAAAGAGGAAGGAGTTCCGCAACTTGCGCCAAACCAATCGCACCGTGGCTGAGTACATTGAGGATTTCAACAACCTGTCCCGTTATGCACCTGAGGATGTTGACACTGATGCAAAAAGGAGGGAGAGATTCCTGGATGGCCTCAGTGATGAGCTTTCAGTGCAGCTATTGGTGGTTTACTGCCCTACTTTCCAGGAGCTTATGGACAAGGCCAGGATCTTGGAAGGGAAGCACAAGCAGGTGGAAAACCGCAAGAGAAAGAGCAACAATCATCACTCCGGTTCACATCACAAGTCTCGCACTTCATATGATGGATACTCCAAGCATGGAGGGAGTGACCATGGGAGCCATGACCGCCACCACCATGGAGGCGATGGGCATCGTCATGACAACCATAGGAGCAGCCACCACAGCTACAAGGGAGGACACTCTCACCACTCTGGAGGACACGGTGTACATGACCGCAACCGTGATCGCAGCTTTGTGAAGAAGGATCTGAGTGAGGTGACGTGCTTCAAGTGTAAACAGAAGGGACACTATGCTGACAACTGTCTGGAGAGGAAAGGATTGAAGCCAACCAACAACGAGAAGGCCACAGTGAACCACATGAATGTGGAGGAGATTCCAGATGAGCCTGACCTTGTGATTGGTAAGTTTCCAATCAACACTCACCCTGCACTTATACTTTTCGATACTGGTGCATCGCATTCATTCATATCAAGGGCTTTTGTGGATAAGTATAAGCTACCTACCGAGTCTATGAAAAGGTCTATTAGAGTGAGTTCACTTGGAGGAGATATGATAGCTAGCGCGGGATGCCGCGACTTAACTGTGAGGATTGGAACACGCGACTTCAGTGCACATTTGGTAGTGTTGGAATCACAGGGATTAGATGTTATTCTGGGCATGGATTGGATGTCTATGCATGGGGGACACATAGATTGTGCAGAGCGAGCTGTTTCACTCAAAACCCCGGATGGTAAGAGGATTAGATTCAAGTCGGTTGTACGACCAGGAAGGTGTAAGTTGAATTCTCTTAAGGGGGTTAGCATGGATACTGTGCCAGTGATTAGGGATTACCCTGACGTGTTTCCGGAAGAGCTGCCAGGGATGCCACCTGACAGGGAAGTAGAGTTTCTTATCGACCTAATGCCGGGAACATGACCTATAGCAAAGAAACCATATAAGATGGATGTGGATGAGCTGAAGGAATTGAAGAAGTAGTTGAAAGAGCAGCTGGAAAAGGGATTCATTCAGCCTAGTTCGTCGTCATGGGGTGCACCTGTTCTGTTTGTGGAGAAGAAAGACAGCAGCAAGAGATTAGTGGTGGACTATCGCTCGCTGAATGAAGTAACCATCAAGAACAAGTACCCTCTACCGAACATAAATGATTTGTTTGTTCAACTGGAAGGAGCGAAGGTGTTCAGCAAGATTGATCTGCGATCAGGCTACTTTCAATTGAAGATCCGGGAGGAGGACGTACCGAAAACCGCCTTCACCACTAGGTATGGTTTATATGAGTATACGGTTATGTCTTTTGGACTAACGAATGCCCCGGCGTATTTCATGACCATGATGAACAAGGTATTTATGGAGTATTTGGACAAGTTCATGGTGGTGTTCATTGATGACATACTGATATATTCCAAGGATGATGCTGAGCATGAGAAGCATCTGCGACTGATTATGGAGAAGCTGAGGGAACACAAGCTGTATGCCAAATTCAGCAAGTGTGAATTCTGGCTTAACACTGCTGGATTTCTTGGACACGTAGTGTCAGGATAAGGAGTCGCTGTTGATCCAAGCAAAGTGACCGCAGTAACCGAATGGGAAGCACCCAAGAATGCGGGAGAGATACGAAGCTTTTTGGGACTTGCTGGATATTGCAGGAGATTCATTGAAAACTTTTCCAAGATTGCAAAGCCGATGACTGAACTTCTGAAGAAGGAGAGGAAGTTTGAATGGTCAGACGTATGTGAAGCCAGCTTTCAGGAACTGAAGCGTCGACTAGTGACTGCGCCTGTCCTATGTTTACCAGATCTTCAGAAGGATTTCCAAGTGTACTTTGATGCTTCTCGACAGGGACTTGGGAGTGTGCTGATGCAAGATGGGAGAGTAGTGTCATATGCCTCGCGACAACTCAAGCACCATGAGCGGAATTACCCCACGCACGACTTGGAGTTAGCGTCAGTGGTTCATGCACTCAAGGTATGGAGGCATTACTTAATGGGAAAACACTGTGATGTGTACACTGACCACAAGATCCTGAAGTACATATTCACGCAGAAGGAACTGAATATGAGGCAAATAAGATGGTTGGAGCTTATCAAGGATTATGATATGAATCTACAATACCACCCAGGGAAGGCCAATGTAGTAGCAGATGCTCTAAGCCGGAAGGTTTATGCCAATGGATTGACAATTGGTGAATTGCCTGAGGATTTGTGCAAGCAATTCAAGGACCTTAGACTGGAGGTATTATCTGAAGGATACTTGGCAATAATGGAAGTCCAACCAATGCTACAGGACAAAATCAGGAAGGCTCAAGTGGGAGACAAAGAGATAGATGAAGTAAAGGAAAAGATGAAGGAGGACCGAGCAAAGGAATTCCGCGAGGATGAGCAAGGTACCTTGTGGTATGGAGATCGTTTGTGCGTTCCCAACGATCCGGAGTTGAGGAAGTTGATCCTGCAGGAAGCTCACGACTCGCCGTATTCCATACATCCGGGCAATACAAAGATGTATATGGACCTAAAGGACAGATTCTGGTGGAACAACATGAAGGGAGACATCGCAGAACATATTGCCCTATGTGATGTATGTATTCGAGTGAAGGCAGAACACCAGAAGCCAGCAGGACTGCTACAGCCATTGCCCGTGCCGGATTGGAAGTGGGATAGAGTGGGAATGGACTTTATCACAGGATTGCCCAGGACCAGGTCAGGATATGACTCCATTTGGGTAGTGGTCGACCATTTGACTAAGGTAGCCCACTTTATACCGTTAAAGACAACCTATACGAGTGCAAAGATGGCCAAGATTTATATGGACAGAATTGTGTGCCTACACGGAGTTCCCAAGAGTATTGTATCTGATAGAGGCACCCAATTTACCTCACACTTCTGGCGCCAGCTGCACGAGTCACTTGGTACTAGATTGGAGTTTAGCACAGCGTTTCACCCACAGACTGATGGACAGACCGAGAGGGTGAATCAGATTTTGGAGGACATGCTGAGAGCTTGCGCCTTGGCTCATGGCTCTAGTTGGGATGAGAATTTGCCGTATGCGGAGTTTTCCTACAACAACAGCTATCAAACCAGCATCAAGACGTCACCGTTCGATGTGCTGTATGGGAAACGGTGCCGGACACCATTGCTATGGGATGGAGTAGGAGAACGCCAGTTGTTTGGACCTGATTTGATCAAGGACGCTGAGGAGAAGGTCGCCTTGATTAGGTACAGGCTGAAGGTAGCACAATCAAGGCAGAAGAGCTATGCTGACGCCAAGCGCAAGGAAGTGGTGTATGAGATAGGTGATAGAGCATACATCAGAGTACCGCCACTTCGTGGAATCAAGAGATTTGGAATTAAGGGTAAGCTGGCACCAATGTTTATTGGACCGTATCGGATCTTAGCACGCAAAGGAGAAGTTGCTTATCAGTTGGAGTTGCCAAAGGCACTGTCCGCTGTTCACAATGTGTTAAACGTATCCCAGCTGAAGAAGTGCCATCCAGAGATGGTGGATACACCATTGAGATACACTGTACCACTAGAGGAGGTTCAGCTTGAGAGTGATTTGACCTATAAGGAGAAACCGGTCAAGATTTTGGAGACAACGAAGAGGACTACCCGTACCAAGACGATCAGGTTTTGCAAGGTACAGTGGAGCCACCACACTGCAGAGGAAGCCACTTGGGAGCGTGAGGATGACATCCGAGAGGACTACCCACACCTATTTGCTAGCCGCGCCGAATCTCGAGGACGAGATTCATCTTAAGGGGGTTAGTCTTCTCACATCCCAAATTTTAGATTTGGTTCTGCATATCATTCATATCATTGCATCATGCTTTTCCATGCAAAACCGTCGGTTGAAAAGAATCGGCGAAACGCTATTTTCAAAACCCCTTTTCTATTCCACTACGAGGCTCCTGCGGGAGGCTTGAGTAGGACTCGTGTTGCCGCCCCTGTAGCCTAGTGGTTTCACCCAACCCTTGACCCTATATTGTTCCCCTCGATTTTACAAAACCGTAGGAGCAAGAATCGCCCGATTCGGAGCTCGTGCGGAAAAGTTACGGCCGTTTTATTAAAAGATAGGAAAACGGGCCGATTCTCGGGCCGATTTCCGAGTCCGTATCCAACCGCGCCCCGAATCAGCGTAGGGCCCCACTTAAGGGACCCCACCTGCCGCCGCCGCCCTGCCTCGTAGACCACGCCCGCACCCGCCTCGATCCCCGCGATCGCGCCGCCTCTCCGGGAACCGTCGCCGCCCCCTCGGTCCTCGTGCCGCCCTCGGCCTCCGCGCCGCCAGTGAGCTGCTGCCCGCCTGAGCCGCCTCCCGCCAAGACGCCTCCGCAGCGTCGCGTCCCGAGCCGCCTCCGCAGCGTCGTTCCCGCCGCCACCCGCCAGCGCGCCGCCCGCGCGCTTCTGCTGCTGCGCCGCGCTTCGCCGCCGCCACGCGGCCGCTCCGCTGCCGCGCGCCCACGCCGCCGCGTCGAGCCGCTCGCCCGCGTGCAGGCCGCCTCGCGCCGTCGCCCGCCACGTGCGCACCTTCCGCCGCTCGCGCGCGTTGACCGCCTCGAATCGCGCTAACCGTCTCCCTTCCGCGCAGGACAAACGCCATCGCCGAAACCGATCACCGCCACCGTCCGGAGTTCGCCGCCGTTTGTTTCCGGTGAGTCCGCAGCCGCCATTAAATCTCAGATCAACGGTCCAGATCAGCGTTAACCGGTCAGTATCCAGGCGTTGACTAGTCAGACGCCCAGTCAGCGCCCAGTCAGCAGCCGCGTTGACTGGTTATTTTCGTTAATAGTTTTAGTTGGCAGATTTCGGTAGAAACTTGTAAATTGCGTAGAAATTAAACCGCTGGGCCAAAAATTGCAAATAAAATATGTGTAGGTTCAGTAAGTCGTATAGAATCTTTCTGTACCTTTGGTTCAGACTTTTGCAGCAAGATTTAGTACAGTTTAATCAATTGAGTTAATGGCCTTTTTTGAGTAATTAATTCGTAGAAAAAGATCCGTAGCTCCAAAAATCGCGTATGATATGTCCCTGGATTCAGTGGAACGAGGGGAATATCATCATGAATTAAAAAGATAGGTTTATAGTAAAAACTTCTACAGAAACTGTCTAGTGGCTTTCTGCAGTGTTTTAATTACTCGGGGAGTTTTATAATTCCTTTTTGAGTAATTCCAGTTGGTACTGTTCCTAATTAGCTATGCCTACGTGGTAGAATTTTCCCAAGATTTTACAAACAGTATACTACCGGTAGTGAATTATTTGAGTTCTAGCTCTAGTTTTGAGCATTACTTTCTGCTTAATAGTTTTCCTTGCGCTAAAACTATTTTCCATGCATGCAATCAGTAGTATTATTGAATAGGATTATGTGGTGCAGCTGTAGCACCAATTCACTTGCCTTGCATACCTTCATGCATCATATTTGTTGCATATGCTTGTGATTGTTTGTTTATGATTGCATTTGTATCGTGTAGATTGTGACGAGTGCAACGCTTGCTCGTGTGTGGATTGTTCTTCCGACCGCTACAACCAAGGAAAGTAGATGCTACTTTGTTCATGATATCGTCCTACTATTTTCAATGCATTTTCGTGTATTTTGTAGATGCATGTGTAGGATGATACTATCGCTACGCTAAGTCCTATTATGTGGTAGGACCTTCCTTGTAGATGAACCACCATTGGTAGATGTGCTTAGCCATGCTATGGTGTACGAGGGCTGGGTTACATCATTGAGACTTGTTTCTAAAAGTATTGGTTTGCGAAAACTAAAACAACTTAATCAATGAATCTCCTGGGTGTGATGGTATTGATAATTTTTGGTGGTTTCATTGCGGAAAGGCACCCAGGTATCTAGAGAAATTGATTGGCTTCTTTATTTGGTAGCTTACGTGTACAGCCATGTGCCAATAATGAAATGGGCGGTTGGTTGGACTTAGTAGGTTGTGGTAACTCGAACCCGCGTATCCAGAGATGTAGAAATTTTAGTAGGTTGGACCGGTGCGCGTCGGGATTGAGGAGCTACTTCCCGAACAGTCTCTTATTGGACTTCTCCCTATCATCGCCCAAAATGAGAGTGATGGTACGAGCTGGGCTGGCCAAGTCACATGGGTAAAGTGTACTAACCTCTGCAGGGTGTATAATCTAATCGATTAGCCGTGTCCCCGGTTATGGACAACTGAGTTGCTTGATATTGATTCCATGACATGTTTCTCGCTCATTCCAACTTCATAATTGTTTTAATATTATTGGGTTCACTTAATTGGGATCTTTTCAAAGAAAATCAAAAACTGTTTATGAAAGTAGGACAAATGTATTTGCAAATGCAAGCCAGACACAGCTCCGATTGCCAAATATGCATGTAGATGTTAGTACTATTGTCTCCTTTACTAGCTCTACTTGCCATACATTCCATGTATTGACCCTTCGGGGCTGCTACGTTTCATGTTGCAGGTTATTCCGATTCTGAGTAATCGATATAGGCCACGGTACTCCACTCGGCACTTGTTCACTTGTGGGCAATTTGAAGAATGGAGGATTTACTTTGTTTATGTTGCTACCTGAATAATTTGAGCTAGCCTTGAGCTAGGCTTTTATTGTAATAATGGTAGTCTGGATCTTCGTTATTTATGATACTCGGATATTTTGCTATGTTATTCATCTTATTCTATTGTGGGCCAATGAATCGATCCAGGGATTGGCATTTCACATAGAAGCCTCGGTCTTTTCAGAACCGCGGTGTTACAGTGAGCTCGCCGGAGGCAGTGAGAGTTCTTGAGTAAAATCCGAGCGGCTTGGTGGCAGGGAGTGGGTGTCTTCTGGGTAGAGAGTTAGAGGAGGCACGGGCAATTAAGAGGGAGTGATCACAGCGATAAATTGTCGCGGCATTGATGCGTATTCATGCCACGGAATCAAGGCGTAAAGGGCGAGGAAAGGGCGGTACCGAGGAAGAAGGTCTCCAGTGGGGCTGCCGTCAAAAGTGAGAGAGAGATGCGGTGGGTCCAAGAGTCGGTTACTCTGTGGTGTGAGTCTGAGTAGAAAAGAAACGTTTCGGGGATGGGAGAGGTGGGCTTGCTGGGCCTGGACTGGTCTAGGTTAGCTGGGCTGGGTCCTTTCCATTTTTTTTGTTCTGATTCATTTTTCTTTTTCCCTTTTCATTTCTATTTTGAATTTGTTTAAACATTTCAAACAACCATTTGAATTCAAAACCCTTTTTAGTAAGTTTTTAATATGTTTTAAACATATATTTAAAGTCCTTTTTAGGAATAAATCCATAATTTATTTAGGGTTTATATTTTATTTAAAAAGGGCACTTTCCTTTATAAAATAAAATTTATTTAAATTTTCAAAACCCTTATCTGAAATCAAAATTTCACCAAACCTTTTCAGTAGGTTTTATTTATTTATTAGGGTGTTTAAATAACTCACTTTTTATTATTTAAGGTATTTCATAGGATTATTAATCATTTAATTTGGGCAATTGTCTTTATTCAATTAGATATAGAATTTGGTTAATGCCACATTATTTTATTTGAATATTATTTATCCATTATTTCTTTTGGATTTGGATTATATTCATTCCATTTTATTATGGATTTGGCCAAGATTTAATTTGGCTTTTAAATATTCTTTATTTATTTATTTCTTTCTTTATCTTATAAAATCCATACCTTTTTATTTATAGATCCAAAATTGGTGATTCCAATTTGTAAAATCTTATTTAATATTTGTTTATCCTTTTATATCTATTTTAGGATTAATTGCTCACAAATTGGTATGGATTTTAGATAGGTGTTTTATTTGCTTTGGGAATTCAATTTCCTTATCTTATTAAATTCATAAGATTTTGTCTATGGCTCAAAATTAAGTGAAACCAATTTCCATGGTTTTATAATATTCTTATTTATCATTTTGATATTTTATAAATTTTTGTTGACAAAATTTTTATATGGATCAAATCCATAGTCTTTGAGGTATCTTGGAAATGTTTTTCTTCCATTAGGGTTTTAGAGTTTTGGTTTATTTTCCAAGTGTTTAAATTTCAAGATGCATTTATGAAGAATGCATTTCACTTGATATGAATTTAGTTGGATTCAAATTTTATTCAAAGTTTGTTCAAGATGGGTTTTGATGTTTCCATTTCAAAACAAAAAGTTTCTTTTCACCCTAAATTTCAACAATTATTTATTTTGTTTATTTATTTTTCACATTACAAAATTTGGAAAATTTTGGGATGTGACAGGCTACCACCCTTAAAATAAATCTCGTCCCGAGATTTGGGAAAGCTAGAGGTTACAAGTTGGCTTCAAAACAACTAGGGTAATACCACCCTTAAAAAGTTCTTAACTAGATTACATCTTGGCTTGCTTGGGATCTTGATGAAACTTCTCTGGGCAAACATCTGCATAGTGTCCTTTGTTTCCACACTTGAAACATGTTACAAGGCTGAGATCCCTCATAGGCTTGTTTGTCTTGTACTTCATCTTTTCTGGACAATTGCTTGCATAATGTCCTTGGTCACCACAATTGTAACATGTGACAAGGTTGAGTTCTTCACGTATCTTCTATGTACAAGTTGATACATAATGGCCTAGCTCCTTGCAGTTGTTGCACCACACTTGGCTAATTTTCTTATAATTTTTCTTCTTCTCTGGACATTCATTGGCATAGTGTCCCATCTCTTTGCAATTGCAACATTGCACTTGGCTTTTGTCCCTCTTCTTCTTGTTTTTCTCCAAAGCTAGGAGTTATTCTAGTTCATGCTCTTCATATTTCACCTCAAAGGTGGGAAAGTCTCCTTGTCTCCTTAATCGTTTCCTTGGATAATACATGTGTTTCTTGTTCTGTCCATCAATGTGAGTCATAGTGCATGGAGGTGCAAGTTGAGATTTTCCTTTGTCTTCATCCTTCTTGGTAGAAGTTGTTTCCTCATGGGGGTTTCCAAATTTTTGTTGCACTCCACCTTGTTTCCTTTGTTGAACTATAGAATAGATGGGGCATTGGATAGGGACATGATTATTTCCTTCACATAGGAAACAAGTATCTTTTGATGTGGGGAATTGATTAGTTGGATTTTTCTCTTCACAATTAGGGCATTGATCTTCATGATCTTTGGAAGTGTGATCCATGTCTCCACAAATATTGCAAGCTTGAGTTCCTTCTATAATATCATCCTTGACATCATTGTTGTCACAAGCTCCTTGGGAAGGGTTGTCTCCCATGTTAATCATTTGATTTGTCACCCTTTGCATCAATTGGGTTTGGGTTTCCAAAAACCTTTGCATGGTTGGGTCTAACTAATTTTTGTTGGCCAAAAATTGAGTTTTCACTTGGTTCAACTGGGTTTGGGTTACTATGAGTTCTCTCATGGGCATCTCTTGGTTGTTGTTGTCACCATTCTTGATGTTGGAGTTTCTTGGGGAAGTCATCTGTTTGGGTTGGATTGGGATTAGAATAGGCAAAAGATTTCTAAAGAAATAATTCTAATCACACACATCACAATTCACACAAGCAATGTGCAAGCAATCACAAACAAACATTCCACTCAAACAACAAGTTTCAAGCACATTTTTAGGCAACAAAATATTTTTGCTACACCACAATAGTTGGTGTGTTTGATTTAATCTAAACACTAATATGGTGTTACAACTATATGGTTTTCTTGAGATCATTCTATTCTTCTTAGTTGTTCCTTCTTGAACAAGATCATTGTATCCTTGGAGAAATTCTTGTATCTTGGTCACAAACTTCATAGGTGTTGATGATTCTTCTAAGTTGTGTTTCCTTAGTCTTCAAGTCTTGAGTAATATTTCTTGTCTCATTTGTAGTCCTTAGTGATATCCAAGTTGAAGTCCTTGTTGAAACTAAAGTTGGAGTCATTGGTGATGTTGAAGTCTTTGCTCAAGTTGAGGTCTTGTCCATCAAGTTTGAAAAGGAAGATATGTAGAATCAAAACCAAAAAAGGTTGAGGAAAGAGTTTACAAGATTGTTTGTAAATAAGTTTTGGAACAAATACAACTCCTATTTTTTCTTAGGGGTTTTGTCCAATCCTAGGGTTACAATCCTAGAGGCAACACAGTGCTCTGATACCATCTGTAGAGGTCCCAACCTTTAATAAGGTAGAGATCCCTGTGTTTACAATGCTAGTCCCTGGATCAATAGCTAACATCCACAGTTAAGATGTAATATCAAGAAACAAAGGTCATAATACAAATTTATAACCAGGAATAAAATAGTTCATTACATATTACATAGCTCATTTGGCTATCTCATTACAATGCAGCAGAAATAACTATAGCATGGAGTCCTTTATCTTCAAAGTGCCACAAGCAATCATGTTGGTTGTATACTTGTAATCCTAATCAACACACTTCACTAACATCAAACAAACCTGCAACATAATAAGTTACAGCCACAAGGGTCAATACATTTGAATTATATTGGCAAGTGATACTATGGTAGAATAGTGGAGTCTATCATCTATATGCATTTGGCTAGGTGGAGCTTAGGCTTGCTTTGCTCAAAAATATATTTTTCCTTATCATTTGAAAACACTAAGCTTTTGCTTGACAAAAATCACCCAAGGCATCTCCCAATAGAAATTGGTGATCCTTAAACCCTTGTTAAACCACAAGTTTTTAACTTATAAATTGGCATGAAGAGATTCTTGATAGCTTCCATGTCTTGATGCTCAAATTGTCCATTACTGGGGACACGGCTAAGTACTTAGATTTTACACTCTGCAGAGGTGGTGCACTTTCCCCACAAGACTCGACATGCATCGAGACAAGATCTTTCAAAAGCCTTCCCTTAGACCAGAATGGACGCATTCCAACCTATCATCCCACTACCACCAACTGTCCATTTGGCTAAGTTATTGCAACCTATATGATTCAGGAAGAGCCCATAATGCCAAGTGGCTGCACTTGAAGCTTCTCAACATTTGACATCTCAAATCTCTTTGTTCCTGGGTGGCATTCCACAAGTGTGATACACAAGGTAAACCATAGAAATGGGCCTTGTGTAACCACTCAACACAAACCATTCTTTCCATTCCACCCAGGTGTTTCATTCACTTAGTTGTTTTATTAAACAAAACACAAGTCCTTGACTTAGAAATATTCCATAGCATGAATATAATCCACCCTTGTTTTCTACTATCTAGGCTAAGCATGATATTAGTAGGAATCTTGACTTAGGAAAATTCTACTAAGGTTTCATCTACAAGGATTTCCCATGACATAGTTTATACTTAGCAAAAATTCCATGCAAGTCCTACTTAGAAATAACACTAATGCATAGTGAAAATAATGGGACAAAAGTATGAAGCACCACTTTCCTTTTTGGTAGAGAATACAAGTTCACTCCTTGATCTTGCAATAGTCACACTCTTCAATTTTCACTACAATTCAATCAAGCAAGCAATATTCAATCTACCATTCAAGCAATCAACACATAGAATAATAAAAACAAAGCAATGCATGCAAGCATGCCAAATATTGTTTTATTTGGAAAAGTGGTTTCTATTAGGCTATAATCATTCTAAAACACCTATTGGTCATTCATAAAGGTGGCAAAACCATTGGATATTAAGTTAGTGAAAATGGCCACTTTAAATCATTTTTTATTTTGTTAGAAATGCTTTAAATCAAAGTGATAATTTCTAGTGTTTGTCAAATACATTTTTTTACACAAATTTTAGTGTTTTTATGGTCAAGTGTTTATTCTTAAAACCATTTGCAAAAGGTTTTACCTATAAACCATTTTTAATTCATTTCACCTTTTATTTCATTAGAAATGCCTTTAAACAAAGTAATAATTTTCTAGAGTTCACCAAATATATTTTTAAATCATAAAACTTGGTGTTTAGGGTCAGAGAGTTTAACTCAAATCATTTCCCAAAGGTTTTACTCAAAAAGGCATTTTTAACATATAAACAATATTTTTATTTAACTAGAAATGTTCTTATTCAAAGATTTATTCTTTAGTATCACAAAATATATTTTTAAATCCATAAGTTGGTTCCTATGGTCAGTAGATTCAAAAATATCTATTTTACAAAGATTTTACCTTATAAATATTTCTAGAATACTTTTTGTATCCAAATTATGCCTACACAAGTTTCTGTAAAAACAACCAATTTAACAGAAGCCATTTACTAAACAATGTTCATCGTTGTAAAATAATTGTTTTTCTGATTCCATTGATATAAAATTTACAAAATTTGAACGTGTAGATTTAAAGTTATGAATTTTTCAAATTCTAATATCTAATAGAAACAAATCTCTCTTTTAAATCAGAACCGTGCCACGTGTCTTGTTATTATTGTTCGAACACGATTTGTGTGGATCGGCTGCTGTGGTGCGTTAGATCTAATGTGGATCGAGCGGCTCACAGCACTCGATACCTCTTCGGTTAATGAATCTATCGTGTGCATCCGATCAAATTCCTACGGCCTAAATCGTTTGACCAGGAACGGGCGGTGCTGGTGGCGGTGGTTGGCGGCGGCGCCGTCAGACATTGGTGTTCCCGGCGATTCAGGAAGTAAGAGAGTGAGAGAGGTAGCTCACCGAGGTCGCCACGAAGTGCTGATGTTCAAGGTGGTCTCCACCGTCGAAGGGGCGCTCGGGTTCGTCCTGAATCGCTCGCTGGGGTTGCGTTTCTCCTCGGGTACGCTCTACCGTTGTCGGGGACGTCGCTACAGGGCACGGGAGAGTGGGTACTGTTAGCTTCGTACGCGTGTTGCAAACAAGTGAGCATCAAAAGGAGGGCAAGGGGGGTTTGTACTCACCAGGGAAACTCGCCGGAGTCGAGTCAGTGGATGGCGACGCTCGGCTGTCGTCGTTGCCGAGGTTCTGGGGCGCGCGTGAGTGAGCTGAGGGTGCTGGCAGGTGCAGAGGTCGATGGGGAACATGCTCGCGTGGTCGAGGGGGCAAGGCGCGGTCTGGGCTCGTCGGAATTCGTTGGTGAGCTCGCTGGAGGCAGTGAGAGTTCTTGGTTAAAATCCGAGCGGAGTTAGAGGAGGCACGGGCGATTAAGAGGGAGTGATCACAGCGTGAAATTGTCGCGGCATTGATGCGTATTCATGCCTCGGAATCAAGGCAGAAACTGGTGAGGGGAAAGGGCGTGGTCGTCGCGCGGGTGAGGAAGAAGGTCTGGCAGGTGGGGCTGCTTCGTCAACGAGTGAGAGATCGGTGCGGTGGGGTCCAGCAGTAAGTTGGTACGCGGGTGTGAGTCTGAGTAGAAAATAAATGTTTCGAGGAGGGGAGAGGTGGGCTTGCTGGGCCAGGACTGGGCTAGGTTAGCTAGGCTGGGTCCTTTCCATTTATTTTGTTCTGATTCATTTTTCTTTTTCCCTTTTCATTTATGTTTTGAATTTGTTTAAACATTTCAAACAACCATTTGAATTCAAAACCCTCCAAACTTTTAAGTAAGTTTTTAATATGTTTTAAACATGTATTTAAATTCCTTTTTAGGAATAAATCCTTTATTTATTTAGGGTTTATATTTTATTTAAAAAGGGCACTTTCCTTTATAAAATAAAATTTAGTTAAATTTTCAAAACCCTTATTTGAAATCAAAATTTCACCAAACCTTTTCAGTAGGTTGTATTTATTTATTATGGTGTTTAAATAACTCACTTTGAATTATTTAAAGTATTAATAGGATTATTAATCATTTAATTTGGGCAATTGTCTTTATTCAATTAGAGATAGAATTTGGTTAATGCCACATTATTTTATTTGAATATTCTTTATCCATAATTTCATTTGGATTTGGGTTATATTCATTCCATTTGCTTATGGATTTGGCCAATATTTAATTTGTCTTTTAAATATTCTTTATTTATTTATTTCTTTCTTTATCTTATAAAATCCATATCTTTTTATTTATAGATCCAAAATTGGTGATTCCAATTTGTAAAATCTTATTTAATATTTGTTTATCCTTTTATATATCTTTTAGGATTAATTTCTCACAAATTGGTATGGATTTTAGATAGGTGTTTTATTAGCTTTGGGAATTCAATTTCCTTATCTTATTAAATTCATAAGATTTTGTCTATGGCTCCAAATTAAGTGAAACAAATTTCCATGGTTTTATAATATTATTATTTATCATTTTGATCTTTTATAAATGTTTGTTGACAAAAATTTTATATGGATCAAATCCATAGTCTTTGAGGTATCTTGGAAATGTTTTTCTTCCATTAGGGTTTTAGAGTTTTGGTTTATTTTCCAAGTGTTTAAATTTCAAGATGCATTTATGAAGAATGCATTTCACTTGATTTGAATTTAGTTGGATTCAAATTTTATTCAAAGTTTGTTCAAGATGGGTTTTGATGTTTCCATATCAAAACAAAAAGTTTCTTTTCACCCTAAATTTCAACAATTATTTATTTTGTTTATTTATTTTTCACATTACAAAATTTGGAAAATTTTGGGACGTGACAAAAACTGTCTCAATCAAAACTCCAAGTGGAGCAAGGATAGTTTACCAAGCAGATAAGCACAGTCATATTATGGTGGATCTGCAGTTGAACTCGATGAAAGAGGTCAAATTGGAAGATATTCCTATAGTAAATGAATTTCAGGATGTTTTTCCAGCAGAGATACCAGGAATGCTACCAGATCGGGAGATAGAGTTCACTATTGATCTAATTCCTGGTATGGCACCAATAGCTCAAGCACCATATAAGATGGGACTCAAAGAGTTAAAAGAACTCAAAGAGCAAATTAATGAGTTAGCCAGAAAAGGATTTATTCAGGAAAGTGTATCTCCATGGGGAACACCGGTAATCTTTATGGATAAGTGAGATGGTGGAAGAAGGATGTGTGGATATTATAGAAATCTAAACAACGTTACTATCAAAAATAAGTATCCTTTACCAAGGATTCAAGATTTGTTTGATCAAGTGAAAGGAGCTAGAGTATTTTCAAAGATCGACTTAAGTTCTGGATACCATCAAATAAAAATCAAACCGGAAGATGTTCCAAATACAAAATTTGTCTCAAGATATGGACACCATGAGTATCTGGTAGTACCATTTGGTTTGACCAATGCACCAGCAATATTCAAGAATCTGATGAACAAAATCTTCATGTCATATTTAGATAAGTTCATCATAGTTTTTATTGATGATATTCTGATATATTCCAAGGATAAGGAAGAGCATGCTGATCATTTGAGAATAGAATTGCAGACAGTAAGGGAACATAAACTCTCTGCTAAGTTCAGTAAGAGTGAATTTTGGCTAGATGAGGTAGAATTCCTTGGTCATGTGATTAGTAAGGATTTAATTGATGTTAATCCATCTAAAGTTCAGTCAGTACTAGAGTGGACTGCACCAACTAATGTGAAGCAGATTCGAGGTTTCTTAGGAATGGCTGGTTATTATCGGAGATTCATTGAAGGTTTCTCCAAAATAGCTGGACCAATGACCAAATTGCTAAGAAAGAATACACCATTCAATTGGGATGAGAAGTGTGAACCAAGTTTTCAGGAGTTGAAGACCAGGTTAACCACAACTCCAATCTTAGCAGTTCGTGAAACAGGGAAGGACTTCACAGTATACTGTGATGCATCTAAAGAAGGTTTGGGTTGTGTGTTAATGCAAGATCAGAAAGTGATTGCTTATGGTTCAAGACAACTGAAACCACATGAAGTCAACTATCCAACTCATGATTTAGAGTTAGCAGCAGTAGTTTTTGCGCTAAAAGGATGGAGGCATTTTCTATATGGAGCCAGATGTGAGTTATACACTGACCATAAAAGTCTCAAATATTTCTTCACTCAAAAGGAATTGAATATGAGACAGAACCTTTGGTTGGAACTAATCAAAGATTATGATTTAACAATCAACTATACTCTAGGGAAAGCAAATGTTGTAGATGATGCTTTAAGCAGAAAGAGTGCAGATATTCAGCCTACCAATCGGGAGCTACCAAAAGAGTTACAAATGTACTTGGAAAGATTAGAGCTTCAATTCATTAGAACAGAGGTTCTTGGAGGATTAACTACTATGCAGAAAGTAGCAGAGCAGGACAATGATCTTAAGCACGGAATTTTTAGACATCAAGAAGAAGATCCTTTTATTGCTGAGGAAATTCGGAGGATATCTCAAGGGCAAAAATCAGTTTTTCTCCTTGGAGATTATGAGTCCTTATGGTTTCAATACCGTCTTTGTGTTCTAGATGTGACTGATATTCGTGATGTCATACTCAGAGAGGCACATGAAACACCGTACTCTATACGTCCAGGAAGTACTAAGATGTATATGGATTTGAAAGAACTATTCTGGTGGAATAACATGAAAAGGGACATTGCTAAATATGTATCAGAATGTCATACTTGCCACAGGGTTAAGGATGAACATCAAAGTCTAGCAGGACCATTACAACCTTGAAAATTCCTGAGTGGAAGTGGGAGGAAATAGGTATGGACTTCATCATAGGATTGCCCATGACACCGAAAAGGAAGGATATGATATGGGTTATTGTGGACAGACTCACTAAAAGTGCACATTTTATTCCGGTAAATCAGTAAGATAATGCCGAGAAGTGAGTAGAAGTTTACGTCAAAGAGATAGTAAGTAAGCATGGAGTACCCAAAAAGATCGTAACTGATAGGGGACCAGTGTTTACTTCAACATTTTGGAAGCAATTGCATGAAGCACTTGGTTCAAAGTTAGATTTCAGCACAACCTATCATCCTGAGACAGGAGGTCAAACAGAAAGAACAAATCAAATACTAGAAGACATGTTAAGGGCTTGTGCATTAGATTTTGGAGGTACATGGGAAGATAATCTACCATTGGCAGAATTTTCCTACAATAATAGCTATCAGAGTAGTCTGAAGGCAGCTCCATACCAAGTTCTCTATGGAAGGAAGTGTAGATCACCAATATGTTGGTATGAGCCTGGTAGCAGCAAAGAATTTGCGCCAGACTATATCAAGGAAAGAGTAGATATCATTGATACGATCAGAGATAGACTGAAAATAGCCCAGAGTAGGCAAAAAAGTTATGCTGTTCAAAGTCGAAGATCATGGCATCCAGAAGTGGGAGACATGGTATACTAAAGTAAGTCCAATGAAAGGGGTGAAAAGGTTCGGAGTTAAAGGAAAATTGAGTCCAAGATACATCGGACCATTCAAGATATTGTGTCAGAACAGAACTATAGCTTATGCTTTAGAGTTACCATAAAGATTGGCTCAAGTGCACAATGTTTTCCATGTGTCACAACTTCGTAAATGTTTGAAAGTTCCAGATGATGCAATCACACATCAGGAGATATAACTACAAGCAGACTTGACCTATGTTGAAAAGCCCTGTAAAATTCTGGAGGAAAACTAGAAAAGGTTGAGGAATAGAGCAATCATGTACTGCAAAGTACAGTGGGAACATCACCCTGAAAGGGAAGCCACTTGGGGGAAAGAAGAGGATTTAAGGAAAGCCTATCCAGAACTATTCAGGTACATCTCAACAAACTTCGGGACGAAGTTTAATTTAAGGGGGGGAAGTCTGTAACATCCCAGCATTTAGGAACTAACGAATGGTAGATTTAGGAATTTGAAATGTTGCATGCATTCATCTGTGAAAATGTGGGTAAATTTTTCGCCAAATAAAAACCTAAAGTGATCAAAGTTTCTTTCATACTTTGAGATTAGGTATAGTCTTGAAGGATGATTGGTATAGACTTTGATATGATCTTTGTGGACTTATGTGTTTTGGGAAATGAAATTTGAATTTAAAACTTGGGTGTTTGAATTATAATTCAAAAAGGATTTTTAATGATGTTTGAATCTTTGATTTAATTAAGAGTTAACCAATAATAACTCAAACTTTATATAAAGAGAGCAATTAAGAATATGAATATCCATCTCATAATTTTATTCAATAAATAAGTTACAAAAATGTAAATTATGAGAATCATTCACAATCTTTACAATAGCAAATAAATAAAGAATAATATTTCTTTATTGATAATAGTACAATCTTTATTACAAAAGAATAAAAATAAAGAGTACAAAAGGATAAATTAAAGATTACAATTGAATATGATAGTCATTACAAGTGACTAATCTATAAAGAAAAATAAAAACCTAAACTAAAGTATTGATCTTCAAATCTGATACCTGCAAAATAAAAATAAACTTAAAAGAAAAAGAAGGTTAGGATTAGAATTATTTTTACTCTCAGAAGTTGACAGTGAAGTGCACTGTTCAATTTTTCATCATTGAGTATATAAGGGACAAGTTTCACCAATATGAAAGAATGTATCTTTCATAATTTTAAGCCATAAGTTAAATAACAGCAAGGAGGGGCAAGTTTCACCAGCTAGCTAGAAGTAACTAGATGAAAGTAACTTTCAAAATTCAGAACATATCCACATCTGTGTAGTAGGCACAAACGCAGCACACACACCAAACTGCATGGTGTGTGCTGTCAACACCACGGCAGCAGCACAACCAAACAAAACTCCCAACACAGCCGTGGGAAAACCAATCCCCACACCATTCAATTGCTTTTACACACCAAGCACAGCAACCAATAGCTAAACCAAGCCAAAGCCAAGATAGATCAAACCAACCAAAGCCCAGGATCACATCACCAAGATGGTGACATAAGGAGGGGAAGATCAGGTGGATAGCAAGACCAAGGTCAAGCCATCAGGATCAGGAGATGATGGGCTAGATCAAGGACAAGCCAGGATCTGGAAATACTAGGGGAACACCAGATCAAGCTACCACAAGATCAACCACTAGCAACCACAAAATCAAGTGAAAGTGGTGAGTAAATAGACCATCAAATGATCTATCTGTCTAAGATTAGACAAACATACATGATCTGACTCTTGTTAAAACTCTCATATAGCACCCAAGTGGGGTGAATCCATCATTGAGGTTTTAAACTCTAAAAGCAAACAGAAAAGTATAAAGATCCAAGTAAACTCAGAACAACATCATTGATTTAGCTATCAAGCTATATTTCAATCCAAGAATGAACATAGCTAAGATTTAAACTTCTAGACACATCCCTAAGACAAGAGTAGCACCTTAGAATTTAATCTAATGGATCTATATAAGTTACCAAGCTTACAAGCATCTTTTCCCAACTTTGATTCAAGCAATAGTAGCTGGTATCACTATAAGAATCAATCCATGTGAATCAACCAGATAGAAGTCTAAATCCCTAAACCTCAGACCAACATCATTGGTCTTAGGGATTTATGAAATGAAAATTTCTACTTATCTTTAAAGCCAAACTCATCTTAAGCTTGAACCAACCCAAACAATGAAATAAAATATAATCTTGTGTGCCATACAAAGATGGTATCACCAGAACAGTTCTACATTAATCAGGTTAAGCATTCAATCTTCACAGATTCAACCACCCAACTATAAACCATTTTCCTGTCATCACAGGAATCATAATTAAGAAAATTCCTATGTATATCTTCACTGTTTGAAACCATTTGATCTCAAACTACATCTGAATTCTTAAGCCAACTTGTGTTAATACAGTGATTTCATCACACAACACTCACTGTCATTAACCAAGTAATGATAGTGGTGAAACAGTAAACCACAAGATTCCCAAGTATTGCTTCTATAGCAACTTTATCATTTGACCACATCAAAATTAATCCATAGAATCATCTGATAAGCCACTAGCACCACCCCAGTTCATCTTAAGCAGCAAACCGCAACTAACAATCATTTAGCATGCTTAGAGACCATCAACACATGATCCAATTCATCAGTATCTAATCCATAATAGGGTATGAACCCTAAGCAGAACCAAGAACCCTGATCAGGACAGGACAGTAACCAGGAAGGTCACCACCAACATCTAGCATAGGATGGCCTAGTACAGAGAGCACGAGGGGAGTGGAATGACTTACCAAGGGTCCTCGCTGTAAATTAGAAGAGGAAGCAGAGGTGGCCGACGACCATGGCGGCACGGGGAGCACCCCCAGGGGGCGCTGGAACCCATACAGCGCCACAGCGGCGACCATAGCCACGCCTAGGGCGAGGTGAATTACCAAGGCGCACAATAGCAGCGGTGGCGCCAGGATCCACGCCAACCCCAAACCCTAGGGTTCGGGACGACATCGATCTGGCCACATGAGAGTTCCCTGTACAAATCCAGTTGGACAGGAAGGAAGAGCGGGACCGACAACCTCTTCCCGCACCACGATGGCAGCCAGGGCAGACCATGGCAGCGGGAATCGCCGGCGGCAACACCACTGACCACGGGGTCGGGGAAGGAGAGGGAGAGGGGTGAGCTCGAGAGAGAAGACAGCGAGTGAGTTGGGCTAGGTGGGCCGAAAACCCTTCGGGGTGTTGTTTTGACCTTACCCTACTGGGCCACAAGGTCCCAATAAACCCAAATGGCCAGCCCAAACCATTTAGAGCCTGTTTTTATAAATAGGAAAAGACCAAAATGCCTCTAAACTTAATTAAATTCTGGAAAATAAAATAAAAGTCCAAAAGTTATTAATAAAATATTTTTGGATACACAATAATCCAAACTATCCAAACAAATTAAGAGATAAAATTTTAGACATATAAATTTTATGAAGAATTTTGTAATTTATATATTCCTTATCGAATTTTACAAAATTATTGAAAGATGATAAAAATAAATAAAAATCACTTTCATTTATATTAATATTGTAGTATTTTAGAAAAATACTAAACAAATATTTAATAACAATTTTTGCTATTTAAGTGATAATTCTTAAAAGAATTATTAAGTTAATAAAATTCAAATAAAAGGGAAATAAAATAAAATAATACAATATTCTATTATAAATATTAAAAATTAATATTTACAAATCTTTAATTATTAAGAAGAATTTTTATAATAATGGGGAGAATGCATATCAAGTTAAATGATGCATTACATTACTTTGCATAATCATTTTGCTTCTTTAAATATTGTCCTTACCGGGCAATAACGATGTTTTTGTAGACATAGAAGCTTAAGGTCCAGTGCAAGCATCAGACTTCACTACCTTGCCATCACAAGACAAGTTCATCACTTGCTCATATCCTTTAAAGAGTCTTTATCAAAGTATTTGCAAATGGTGTGTTATCATATATACTCTAAAGAAAGAAAATATTATTTTCACAAATAAAGAAATCTTAGATATCATCCTAAGTGATGATATAATGGAGCAATAGAACTTAGGGTTCTAATTGCAATAATATGATCAATTAAGGACTCAATAACCCCTGACATCAGTGATTCTAGCGTCGTATATTACGCGTTAGCCATGAGATTTGGAATGGGACAGAGAAGTCAGCTGTATCTTCTTCCTCTCGCATGAAGCCATATATTCAGGTCGTGGCTGTTATCCTCGTAGCGTGCATATTAATTGGTAATTCGTAGAGGATATGCAGCATATGGGTGGAAACCCTCATCATCCCATGATAGTTCTGGCATCTAACGGTTTGTACAAACCATTGCCGTAATTCAATATGTGGGCATGGTGTACACCAAGGAGGCATGCGAGGTCGCGGAGGGGGCAGTGATTGGCTTGGACCAACTACTAGGCCCCACATCATGGAATTATGGACGGGAAAGTACGCCCGGTTGTGCAACAAGGAGTTGATATCTCATGGGTAAAGTAACGCACCTCTGTAGAGTGTAAGAATTGTAACTTGTTACTCCCTATTCCGGGAAGGAGCTACGAATGTGGCAGGAAATGAACTCAATGAAAGTTCTGTTCAACCTGTGAAGGCTGATGGTCATAGATTTTTATAATAAAATCAATCTTTCAAGAAAGATTTACAAAAACTGCATAGTACCAAGGACTTATAGTCCGAGGTGGTAGTTAGAGCATCAAACTTCCCACCTTGCATATAATGAACTTGTTGGGTAACGCTGTTACTCATCCTTTCCTTTGATCCCTTGCTTAGACTCTGAGGATCCCGAAGATGTGCCAATGTATGCAGCTGAATGTCAAGAAGATGTGTTCTATGAGGAGCCTGACCTGTCAGGAGGTGTTGAAGGAGTGGATTACGAAATCCTCTATGGTTTTGATGATAACGAGTCCAACTAAGTATCCTAGTTAGTAGTAACCAACGGAGCCGAGCAGCATGAACTCTATAGAATAAGCTGCTGATCTCAACTCCTAGTCGGAGTTGCTACTTTTAAATTCCGCTAAAACACTTTATAATTTGGTTTGTAAGTTGAAACCTTTTGAAGTCTTGAACTTCGGGTATTATAATAATAATAATGTGTGAATGTTTGTAATATGGACCCGCAATGTTTCTGTTGTACCACTCTGAGGAATGTGATATTTACAGAACGGTGTTCTGTGAATGTCATGTGAACGACTATAGTGTACTACACATGCAGTGGTATGCTAGGTCACCTCACCCATTACGAGTTATCTGGTCCATGGGCTGGCCGTGCGCGTCCAAGCCCGGTGCCACAACAAAAGGAGACCCTGGTTCGACAGTCACGTGAAATTTGAAACAAAATGTGGCTCATAGTTTTTAGTCCCACACTGCTCCCTTAAACTAAGCTTCATCAGTTTATAATTGTTCGAGTTTACCTGAAGTATCAGCAACATGAATTGAGAATCAACAAGTAGCCACATCGTTGTTTGCTTTAAAAAGGAAAAGATCTGTTGCCTAATTGATCTATATACATGTTGGGGTGATCTAATAAAAAGGGAAGTGTTGATTGTGTGGGCATGGCGCATGGCTAATTAAGTGGGCGCAGCACATAGGTGTATGAATTAAAGGAGGGGTACCTTTGCAAGGTGTTGCAGGATTAAAAGGACACGGGCACATCAGGTCATGAACTAACCCAGGGGGGTGATGATTAAGTGTTGTTGGCCCCTAATTAAAACAAGGATCTCTTGACTGCCTTGCATGGTGCAAGATTAAACGGAGGAAGAAAGATGAACGCTTCTTGCTGTTCGTCCGTACATCGACGGTCCGTACATCGACGGTCCGTATGTGGCCAGTGGCCTAACTATATATGCACTAGTGGAAAAAGGGCTTCTAGTCTCGGTTTGCAAGGGCCTTTAGTCCCGGTTTTGCACCCAGGACTGGGAAATCGGGACTAAAGGCCCCTATTTTTAGTCCCGGTTTGTTACAACCCAGGACTAGAGGGCCACCGCATGGGCGTTTTTTGCTACAGGGGGATGAAAGACCTTTAGTCCCGGGTCGTAATACGCCCTGGACTAAAGTTTTTTTTCGATTTTTTTTTTCGATTTTTTTCTTAAACTTTTGAATTGTTTGACTCGTAATCATCTCACTTGAAACATTTTTAGTACTAAGTATATTTAATCTTAGGTCAAATTACACTTGTGGTCAAACTTCCCATTCGGTCACCCATCCTAGCACTACTCTATCCTCAGCACACTTAACTTCTCTGTTTCATCCGGATGTCCTTGCGCGAAGCCCTTTTATACGTTGTTGTCAACACTATCATATCAATCCTATTAGCCCATATCAATATGCCATACATCTTTATTTATTGAAACTACAAACAACTATTTTAGTAAACAACAATAAATAAGTAATAATAATATTTTAATATAATGGAAGTAAAAAAATAAATAAAATAATATTTTATTCATTTTTTGCCATTATTCATTTAATATGGTATAAATAATATCTCTAAATCTGCAAATCGAAATTCGACAAATAATATATTCATTATTATCAAAAAAATGTGAGGAATCAAAATATGAAATAAAAACTTGCTAAATAAAAAAATAACTTTTTTCCCTTTTCAAATTTTAAAAATGTAAAAGAATCAGAAAAATGTGAGGAATCCATTATTTATAATTTAAAAAAATCTAAAAATGTGAGGAATCCAAAAAAGACTGTTAAAATCAAACTCAAAATTTTTTTCCACACATTTTGATAGGTTGTATATTTTTTTCGACATCGTACGCAAAAGTTATAGCAATTTCAAGTTGCCCGCGTCACAACCCTTTAGTCCAGGACCGTATCACGATCCGGGATGGCCAGGGACTAAAGGGTGTTGCCCACGCCTGCACACCTTTAGTCCCGTACAGTATCACGACCCAGAACTAAAGGTCCGAAATGACCCGGGACTAGAGTTTTCTCGGTCTCCTGGCCATTAAAAACGGTACGAACCGAAACTAGTGCTCATACTAGTTCCGAACGGTAATAAATCAGGACTAGTATCAGACTCTAAATCAAACCGAAGCCTCTTTTTTACAAGTGATGTGATTAGAAAATGTCCCACAACCGCAATCGCGTTGGCACGATCGAGCTGCCTTTTTTTCTCACGCGCTGAATTCGATCGCTCATCTCACTTGGGTGTTACAGAAGTAACTCTTTACGGGATGAAGAAGGTAGCTTGCTATGTGAGAGGGTATTGCTGCGTTCAAGGTTGTACTGATTGATCCGGTGCACAGGAGGTTGAGCTACTTTTGTATATGTTTTCTAGGTCGAAAGCACATGCCAGCAACGATACAAGTTAGCCAGCTTTGCAAGTCAAAATCACTAGAGAAAGTACAATCTCAACAGGCCAACTAATGCCCCATGTTGTCGAACCACTAAAACGCAGTCACATAGTCCGTATCAACGCACGGGTATTTTCCTAGTAGATAATAATTGTTGGCTTGTATGCTGTGGAGATTAGCTTTCTCTCCATACATAGCCAAGAAAACTCAATTTTCTTGAAATATTCTGTAGCTATTTCGACGTGAATTTTCATGTAAACTATATTTGTATGTGCAGTAAAAAACATAAGTAAAGTCATAGAACAGGCACTCTGCTAGTTAATATTATTCAAGTAGAAAATCACCATGTGACACTACTGGAAAAACCATCTTCCGTTCGATCACTAGAAGCCCAGCAGTCTCGTCCCGTCACGAACCGCGACTAGTGCTAGCACTAGTCCCGGTCCGTGAGGCCCCCAACGGCTAGAAAAGCACATACTCATTAGTCCCGGGCCGGACCAGAGTATTAGTCCCGGCCCGTAATACGGCTCGGGACTAATAACCTGGAGCATATGGTGGCCATTTTTCGTGGACTATTAGTCCCGGATCGTATCACGGCCCGGGACTAATTGTCCATTACAATATATACAGCTCCCTGGCCAGCTGCCCTAAAGCATATGGTGGCCATTTTTCTCAAACAAAGCAAGAGAGTTCATGCCATTTTTTTCTCAAGATTTAGTTTGCAACATCTAAATCCAAAGCTTTAAAAGGTTAGAACTTCATTCTTTCATCTCTTATTGCTACTTTAGCTCTATATAATGCTCTAGAAGTATAGAGATATGGATCAAATGCATGCATGTTCTAGAAGTAGCTAGAAGGATTTTGATATATATGTGTAACAAATTTTGATTAGGCACATAGTTACTGAAAATTGAAATGTGTAATTTTAGAGTTTCAGAGCTTAGAATGGAATGAGGTTTTCACTGATGGAACAATAATAAAAAACTCCACATTTATCATGTTGATTGTTTTCTCCAATTCACAAATTGGTGCATGTAAATTTTTCAAAATTCAAAATTAGTGCTCTAGAAGCTCTCAATATAACTTGTAATAATTTTATCATGTTGTGTAATGGTTTTTGATATATTTTTACTATAATGCAGATGGTCCGGGAATGGATGTACGGTACTGACCGACGCTCTGGCGAGTTCATTAATGGCGTGCATGAATTCATCCGTGTTGCTGATGCAAACAAGCACAATGGTTTTGTATTCTGTCCATGTAATGGATGTAGGAATCAGAAGGATTACTCTGACTCAAAAACCCTTCACAGCCACCTGTTGAAGTCCGGCTTCATGCCCAGTTATAATTGTTGGACCAAGCACGGAGAGAGAGGGGTTATAATGGAAGACAATGAAGAAGAGGAGGAGGATGACAACTATCATGGTTTCCCTGAGTACGGAGATACTTCCATGGGGGGTGCTGAAGGGGAGGATGAAGAAGAGACATATGATGAACCCGCTGATGATCTTGGTCAGACCATTGCCGATGCACGAAGAGATTGTGAAACTGAAAAGGATACGGAGAAGTTCAATCACATGCTAGAGGATCACAAAAAGTTGTTGTACCCAAATTGCGAAAATGGTCTGAAAAAGCTGGGCAAAGACATCGGAATTGCTGCGATGGAAGGCTGAGTGTGCTATACCTGACTCCTCATTTGAAAAGTTGCTGAAAATGATGAAGAATATGCTTCCAAAAGATAATGTATTGCCCGCCAGTACATACGAAGCAAAAAAGGTTGTCTGCCCTCTAGGTTTAGAGGTTCAGAAGATACATGCATGCCCTAATGACTGCATCCTCTACCGCGGTGAGGAGTATGAGAATTTAGATGCATGCCCGGTATGCACTTCACTTCGGTATAAGATTAGACGAGATGACCCTGGTGACGTTGAGGGCGAGCCCCCCCGGAAGAGGGTTCCTGCGAAGGTGATGTGGTATGCTCCTATAATACCATGGTTGAAACGCTTATTCAGAAACAAAGAGCACGCCAAGTTGTTGCGATGGCATAAAGAGGAACGTAAGTCAGACGGGATGTTGAGACACCCCGCTGATGGGTCGCAATGGAGAAAAATCGATAGAAAGTACCCAGACTTTGTAGATGACGCAAGGAGTTTAAGGTTTGGTCTAAGTACAGATGGCATGAATCCCTTTGGGGAGCAGATCTCCAGTCACAGCACCTGGCCCGTGACTCTATGCATCTATAACCTTCCTCCTTGGTTGTGCATGAAGCGGAAGTTCATTATGATGCCAGTCTTGATCCAAGGTCCGAAGCAACCCGGCAACGACATTGATGTGTACCTAAGGCCATTAGTGGAAGAACTTTTACAGTTGTGGCACGAACCTGGGGTACGCGTGTGGGATGAGCACAAGCAGGAAGAATTTAACCTCCGAGCATTGCTTTTCGTAACAATCAATGATTGGCCTTCTCTTAGTAACCTTTCAGGACAGTCAAACAAGGGATACAATGCATGCACACACTGTTTAGATGAGACTGCAAGTATATATTTGGAACATTGTAAGAAGAATGTATACAATGAGCATCGTCGATTTCTTTTGGCCAAGCATCCCTTAAGAAAGAAAGGCAAGCATTTCAACGGTCTGGCATGTCACCAGACGAAGCCTAAGGAGCGTACTGGTGCTGATATATTTGATATAGTCAAAGATTTGGATCAACTGGTAACCTTTGGAAAGAGTCCTGGAGGAAAATATATTTCGAAAGACGCTGAAGGACATGCACCCATGTGGAAGAAGAAATCTATATTTTGGGAGCTACCATATGGGAAATTCTTAGAGGTCCGCTCTGCAATCGATGTGATGCATGTGACGAAGAATCTTTGCGTGAACGTGCTAGGCTTCTTGGGCGTGTATGGGCAGACAAAAGATACACCGGAAGCACGAAAGGACCATCAACGTATGGAAGACCCAGATGGCCTGCATCCAGAATGGTTTCAAGGTCATGCCAGCTACGCTCTTACCAAACAAGAGAAGGAAATATTTTTTGAATGCCTAAGCAGTATTAAGGTCCCGTCGCTTCGTCGAATATAAAGGGGATAATAAATATGGCAGAAAAAAAGTTCCAAAACCTAAAGTCTCATGACTGCCACGTGATTATGACGCAAATGCTTCCGATTGCATTGAGGGGGCTTCTACCAGATAATGTTCGAGTACCCATTGTGAAGCTATGTGCATTTCTCAATGCAATCTCTCAGAATATAATCAATCCTGAAGATCTACCACGGTTACAGAATGATGTGGTCCAATGTCTTGTCAGTTTTTGAGTTGGTGTTCCCACCATCCTTCTTCAATATTATGACGCACCTGCTGGTTCACCTAGTCGAATAGATTTCCATTCTCGGTCCTGTATTTCTACACAATATGTTTCCCTTTGAGAGGTTCATGGGAATCTTAAAGAAATATGTTCGTAACCGTGCTAGGCCAGAAGGAAGCATCTCCAAGGGCTATGGAATAGAGGAGGTCATTGAATTTTGTGTTGACTTCGTTCCTGACCTTAAGCCGATTGGTCTTCCTCAATCGCGGTATGAGGGGAGACTGAGTGGAAAGGATAGTCTAGGAAGGAAATCAATAATATGTAGAGACGGACATTCTTACACCGAAGCACATTACACCGTTCTACAGAATTCTATCTTGGCAGCCCCATATATCGAGGAACACAAGAAAATCTTACGCTCCAACAACCCTGGAAAGTATGACTCTTGGATTAGAGATGAACACATGAAGAGTTTCGGCGGTTGGTTGCAACATGTCATAAAAAACAAAACTCTTGGATATCACCTATACTTGTTGTCTAGGTCACCATCTTCAACTATATAGACTTTCCAAGGGTACGAGATAAATGGGTATACATTTTACACGATAGCCCAAGATAAAAAGAGCACCAACCAAAACAGTGGTGTTCGCTTTGATGCAACAGACAACAATGGGTCAAAGACCACATATTATGGTTACATAGAGGAGATATGGGAACTTGAGTATGGACCTACTTTTAAGGTCCCCTTGTTTCGGTGCAAATGGGTCAAGCTGACGGGAGGAGGGGTTGAGGTAGACAAGAAATACAGAATGACATCGTTGGATCTCAACAATCTTGGGTACTTAGACGAACCATTAGTCCTAGCCAATGATGTGGCCCATGTTTTCTATGTGAAGGACATGACTACCAAACCTAGAAAATGAAAAAATAAGAAAAAGAATACATCAGACGATGAGCCAAAGCGCCACATAGTTCTTTCAGGAAAAAGAAACATCGTGGGAGTGGAGGACAAGACATACATGTCAGAAGATTGTGATAAGTTCCATGAAATTCCGCCCTTCGCGGTGAAGGATGACCCAACCATCATGTTAATGAATGAAGATGCTCCATGGATACGACGGGATCAGAAAGGAACACAAGCGAAGAAATGATATGTAATAATTGTAACATTTTATGAGTTAAGATGTTCCATGCATGTGTCCATTTTTATAGTGTTGTCGCAAACAATCTTGAGTGTGTTAGTCCGTTTTGGCTGGACCGGGACTAAAGGAGGGCCTTTAGTACCGATTCATACTTAACATTAAGATCGATCTCCAAACGCGGTCACATATTAGGAGTGCCTCTATGACCAGTTTCTCGGAGATGCCGAGGACTGGCTCAAGGCATCTCCTCAAAATCGTAGTGGTGTCCTTCTCTTGAAAACCATCTTGCAGCTTGTAACTTCTCTAACTAGATCAATACGCTGAGGAGCTAACTAATTTCACATATTAGGAGTGCCTCTATGACCGATTTCGGAGATGCCGGAGGACTGGGCTCTGTCGGCATCTCCCTGAAACTGGTCGTAGTGGTGTCCCTGCTCTCGAAAACCATCTTGGAGATGCCTCAAACTGGCTGGAGGACTGGACTGACAAGGATGCCTATTTATAGTACAAGTAGCTCGGCATAATGTCGACACTGACGACATAATGTCGACACTCACCCCTATTATTAGTGCTGACTCATCTTTAGTCCCGGTTGGTGACACCATCCGGGACAAGGTACAAGCCGCACGACATAATGTCGACACTCACCCCTATTATTAGTGTTGCCTGGCCCAGTCTGCCGCAATCCCTTCAATCGCGGTTGGTTTCTCCAACCGGGACTAAAGATGAACCCTCTCTTTATATAGGCATTTCCCTCTATTTATTAGGTAACACTCAAGACATTTATTAATATTAAAAACCAGGACAAACCGGGACTAGCTAACACTCAGGACTAAAGCCGCCCCTTTATTCATAATCATGCCTAGTCCTATAGTACGTAGCTTCAGGGTCTTCATCGTCATCATCATCGTCATCGTCACCTGCCACTCCGGGGATCCTCAACCCATCCATGGCATATACCAGGGGCCATTCCAGCCTCGGATTCACGGCGGGCAGGAGAGGGGTCTCCTGGAAGACGATGCCGCCATCACGGACGGTGTGGGCCTGTATGTGGACTCGTGGGCACCGTAGGTGAGGATGGTCTCCCGGCGATGTAGCGCATCACTCCGATGATAGACGGTTCTCCCACCACGCATTTACGGCCGACTTCGTTGTGGTTCACCGATGGCGGGCCATCACCCTCGTACTGGCGAGCCCTTTCCCGCCTATTAGCGAAGAAGGCATTCAGTGTGTCGAGTTGTCGGGATCCCACTGGGATCCATCCGCTCGGCGTGAGCTCGTGGTAGAAGTGGTTTGTGATGGCCTTGGCGTGCGAACCTTGAGGGAGGGACAGAACCCCTCCAACACAAGATCCAGCCGGCGCGGCCGGAGGACAAGGGTAGTTGGAGGCGCACAGCGCCTCGGTCTCCTCGAGGGTCAGAATGGCCCAGTAGGCGTTGTCCATTGTTCTAAGAGAGGAAGGTGTGGATGTGTGGATAGCCATGGCACGATCACCCTAAATATAGAGGGAAAGGGCGGGAAAACTTGGCGTGAATCTTTGAGAAATGGCGGGAAATATCTTTAGTCCCGTCTAGAAAGGAAAGGGCGGGAAAACTTGGCGGGAAAAGGATATTATATTAAATGGATATCTTTAGTCCCGGCTACAAATGAAATATCTTTAGTCCCGGCTACAAATGAAATAATTTATAAATGATGCAAACATATAAATAGATATTATATTAAAATTCTTTATATTTTTCTGATAATAATAGACATATTATTTGTTTTATTTGGATTATTACAAGAAAATATATGATCTTTCAAAGTTTTTATATTAGTTTTGAATTAAAAAGGAAAATTTACAAATGAAATAATTTATAAATGATGCAAACAGATAAATGGATATTATATTAAAATTCTTTATATTTTTCTGATAATAATAGACATATTATTTGTTTTATTTGGATTATTACAAGAAAAGATATGATTTTTCAAAGTTTTTATATTAGTTTTGAATTAAGAAAGAAAATTTACAAATGAAATAATTTATAAATGATGCAAACAGATAAATGGATATTATATTAAAATTCTTTATATTTTTCTGATAATAATAGACATATTATTTGTTTTATTTGGATTATTACAATAAAAGATATGATTTTTCAAATTTTTTATATTAGTTTCGAATTAAAAAAGAAAATTTACAAATGAAATAATTTATAAATGATGCAAACAGATAAATGGATATTATATTAAAATTCTTTATATTTTTCAGATAATAATAGACATATTATTTGTTTTATTTGGATTATTACAATAAAAGATATGATTTTTCAAAATTTTATATTAGTTTCGAATTAAAAAAGAAAATTTACAAATGAAATAATTTATAAATGATGCAAACAGATAAATGGATATTATATTAAAATTCTTTATATTTTTCTGGTAATAATAGACATATTATTTGTTTTATTTGGATTATTACAAGAAAAGATATGATTTTTCAAAGTTTTTATATTAGTATTGAATTAAAAAAGAAAATTTACAAAAAAAACAAACAGTCGCGGGTCGTGGATGGACCCGGGACTAAAGGGTCAGTGCGCGCGCAAAAACGAAATGGCCGAAAAATACCTTTAGTCCCGGGCCTTGGCTTAGCCCGCGACTAAAGGGGGGGTCTTTAGTCGCGGGTTAAGCCACGGCCCGCGACTAAAGACCCTTTAGTCGCGGGCGGTGGCTTAGCCCGGGACTAAAGGGTCTGTCCCTTTATATTCTGGCGCCAGCGGCAACACTTCGCATTTTCTCATCGACGACGAAGCACAGACGACGAAGACGAAGCACAGGGGGAGGTTGCTGTCCGATTCCGCCGCCGCTCCGCCGTGCCGCCGCCGCTCTGTCGTGCCGCCGCCGCTCCGCAGGTGAGATGGTTCTCCGGCCAGGACGTGGCGCCGCTCCGTCGTGCCGCTGCCGCCAACGACGCGCTCTGCGACAATGGTTAGGGAATGAAACGAGAGAGTGGATCGGCGAGGGCCGCGCCAGAGGACGGAAGGACGGGCCGGCAGGCGAGCAGCGGCGAGGGCGGCGAGCGAGGGCGCCGCCGCGCCAGAGGACATACGGGGAAGGACAGCCGGCGTGCTGGGCCTTGTTGGGCTGCTGGGCTAGTAGGGGAGAGAGGGAGAGATGGGCCGGCCTGGGGTTGGGGTCGGGCTACTGTTTTTTTTTCCAAATTTTTTTTTTCTGTTTTTCCTTGTCTCTTTGTATTTTTAAATACAAATCTGTTTTATATTATTTTTAATTATTGTTTTAATTATAATTAGCTAGGATTAGGATTATATTGTTAGCTAGTGTTATTTTTTAATTATTGTTGTAATTATAATTATCTAGGATTATTGTTTTAATTATAATTAGCTAGGGTTATTTTTTAATTATTGTTTTAATTATTATTGTAATTATAATTAGCTAGGGTTATTGTTTTAATTATAATTAGCTAGGGTTATTGTTTTAATTATTTTTTTAATTATTGTTGTAATTATAATTAGCTAGGGTTATTGTTTTAATTATAATTAGCTAGGGTTATTTTTTAATTATAATTATCTAGGATTAGGATTATATTATTAGCTAGGGTTATTTTAATTATAATTAGCTAGGGTTATTTTTTTAATTATTGTTTTAATTATAATTAGCTAGGGTTATTTTTTTAATTATTGTTGTAATTATAATTAGCTAGGGTTATTTTTTTGTTTTAGTTATTAGCTATGATTATATTGTTTTACCACAATTAGTATTATTGTTTTAGTGATTTTTTTGTTTTATTTATTAAGATTAGAATTAGGATTAGGATTAGGGTTATTTTTTTGTTTAAGTTATTATAATTAGTATTATATTGTTTTAGTTATTAGGATTATTGTTTTTTCTAACCTGTTTAACTCTCTTTTTGTTATAGATAGTCATGGATCCATCCGAAGATCCTGGTCGCATCAGTGAAGGTTTTCTTCAGGGCATGATAAGAGGTGAAATTCCTCTTATTACGGGCACGACCAAAGATATTTTGCTCGAGGAAGAGATATCCTCATATCTGAATCCATCCGGTGATGGACTAGAGGAAAACCAAGGGGAAGACCAGAGAAGCACCGGAGGATGTTTATAAATCAATGCGGGGTGCTTGTTAGGGACAACCTGCCGATCACCATCCAAGAATGGAATAAGTCAAAGAAAGCCGGTGAAGAATCCAACAGCTATGTCACCGATGATGCCAAACATGACCTTTGGCAGAAGCTCATAGCGCATTTCATACTACCTCCAGAGTATGAGGAATTTGAGGTAGATGGTATTACCCCAAGGCCGGGTGGGCTTGATAAAAGAGAAAAAGTCAAGGAGTGGGCACTAAGAAAGATGGCTGAACTGTAACGAAACCACAAGAAAAATTTATACGCGAAATATGTCGCGAAAAATAAAACTCCAGACTTCAGAGGAGTAAACGAGAAGTTGAGAGAACAGTGGCCCGATTTTGTACAGTACAAGCAATCTGATAAAGCAAAGGCAAAGTCGGCAAAGAACGCGTTAAATGCTGCCAACAAGAAATACCATCATAAAATGGGGACAGGTGGCTACAAGAGTGCCGTCCCTAAGTGGGAAACTATGGAGAAGGAAATGAGGGCTAGAGGCGTCACTCCTGGTACAGATGGATGGCCCGAGAGGTCAAAGCACTGGTGAATGCACGGGGATCCTTGGACCCGAAGCAGGGAAGACATTATTTCATGAGAAAATTCTAAAACCCTCCAAAGACCTTATTCAAGCAATGAACGATGCTCAATTGGGATTGTTCCGTCCGAGAGAGAGAAACGAGCCGACACGCCCTAGGGAATCTTGAAAAGGGAGGACGAACACGAGGCAAAGGCGCCGGTGTCTCGTGGAAGAAAGGGTTTCCTCAGTACGATGCCAGTTACAGAAGCCGTCAGAGAAAGAAGGACCGGAGGCGCCGGATCTCGTGATAGAGCAGGACCTAGCTGATCTGAAGAACCTCATGGATGAAATTAGCCAAAGGCCGCCGTCGTCAACTCACCAGCGGTCTGATGATCCTGCATTGGATCTTAGCCAACGGAGAAGTAGCGTGTCTTCCACGGAGGTCCGTGCTGATGATCAAGCACTGCTGGATGATGCACCGGCTCCTCACTACCCCGTGGATGATGTCAGAGAGATGGCACAATGTGAGCTACATCAGCCAATGAACAACCCGTCCTTCAAGGTGGCGATTGGCACTGCTTTACCTTGTCTACCTGGAGCACTCCACCTTTCACTTCCGATTCCACCAGGCTATGCTTGTGTCACGGTGGATGACATAGTGGAGGATTTTGTGGACCTAGAGATTGAAATCGCTACGCCTGAAGGCCTTACAAAACTAGGAGATGTCAAGCGCAACATCATTCTATGGAATAAGAAGTACATCAAGTTTCCAGGCTTGGCGCCAAGGACACCGACTCCAAGGAATCCAAATCCACCCCGCATCGAATATCGTCAACCTCCAAGTCCACCCCAACCCGATTATCGCCAACCTCCAAGTCCACCCCAACCCGATTATCGCCAATCTCCAAGTCCACCTCGCCCCGCTGACGATCGCGCAGCAGGAGTACATCAACTCGATCTCCGCCTCCGCCTCCGTGCAATACTACTACCTCATCGAAGAAACGGAAGTTCGACGGTCCCCCGCGCCCCACATCGAAGAAAGGTCAAACGCCGAAGATAGTCGATATCCCGCAAGCTCTTCCAAAGAGACCTTATGACAAGACCGACGAGGAAACTAACGCGGATGTGGCTGCCCAAGTTAAGGCGCATTTTGCACCGAAAAAGCCTGAGCCAAAGCCGGTATATAACGAAAAAACAAAAAAGTGGACTAAGTCCTTTCTTGAGCAACCATCCCAGATAACGATTAATCTGGAATCAGACTATGACCGAGAGATTATTAAGCAAGCACAGAAGAAAAAAATCACAAGTGCAAAAAGCGGGAAGCAAGTTGCCCAGCTCGGAGCACAGAAGAATCAATCGATCGCCCCGCTCAAAGTCATTTCAGACCTCGACAAGGCCTTCAGAGATGAAATGGATATGGACATGCAAATAATGGACCCTAGAGCCCGTAATAGTGCTGCACTTGTGGGAATCACTATATCGCAGGCCAAAGCACTTGCTAACGAAGCAAATATGTCTCTTGGTCAATATTTAGGCTATGAAGATACGCCGATGGGGTCGATAGTACGCAAGGTATGTCCAAGGGCAGCCTCTAGTCAAGAATGAGGAGCTCAAGATCTATCCACACATATGCGAAATCTGCATGAATGGTACATGTCACAAGGAAAAAGCATCATAAAGATTGGTTTCGTGGGCGTTAGGAAGGAGCATCACTTCAAACCATACTCGATACAGTTCAAATGACCGAATCGTTTGGGTTATACAACCAGCGCCCTTGACAAATCTATCATTGGTTGCTCTGTAAGTTATTTATTTCTATAATTAAGTTTGTAGCTTTAGCTCCTTCATTGCATTTAATATATTATCCTAACTATATATCCTTTTGTATGATGATATTATATTCCAGAATGAAGATGCTTGAATGCAAAGAGCTAGAAGATCTGACGTTGGGTTCATTGACCCATATATCATTAATGAATATACGTTAAAGAATCACCCCAAAGACGTGGAGGAAGACCTGTCCAGGTTCTTAACCGAGCATAATTTTGTTAAGGAAATACTATTTCCTTACAACTTCAAGTGAGTGTTTATATCTTGTACACATTTTATTTTTGCTTACTGGATGAGCTATGCATGTATGCTTATGTAAATATCCGCAGATTCCACTGGATCTTGCTAAACATTCAAGTTCACAAGTCCCTAGTCGAAGTCCACGACTCATTAAGTTGGGACCAAGAGAAGTGGAGCGACATGAAAGCAATGCTCCATAAGTAATTTCAATCATTATCGCATTATATCATCCTCTTTCATTCATTTCCTGATATCAAGTAACTAATAACTCCTTTGTTCATTTTCTTTATCGAGCAGGTGTTGGACACGGTTCAGACAGAAAATACCTGGTCCATTCAAAGAGGATCTAACTTATAAAATGGCGAAGAGTTTACAGCAGCCACCGGGAACTCATTTATGTGGATACTACGTCTGCGAGTACATCCGCGAGTTGACCAGTGAGCAGAAAGTTGACTCACATTATATTTATGATTTGCGGGAGACACTAGAGCCAGACCAGCGCATAAGAGCAATTCAACAGGAGCTGGCGGGATTTATGATGAGAAGTCCTTGATGTACATGGAGAGCATTATGCGGATGACGTGGAACTCGATTTTCCTTAGTCATCTCCATGTAGCTCATATGATATATATATATTCATCAATGACCATGTAATTTTCAAAACATTTCTTCCTTTTGATATGATTGATTATATGTATGCTTGCAAGGGATCGATCTTATATTAATGCATCGACGTGTAGTGTGTATGTAGTAGCGTATAATATGTCTACTGAAATATATGTTTGTTAAGTTATAGTGAAACACAAAACGAAAAAGGAACAAAATGACAAAAAAAAAAGGAAATACACAATCTCTGCCGCGGCAGGAAACCTTTTAGTCCCGGGTGGTGTTACAGCCCCCTGCGGCGCTGAAACAGCCACGTGGCTGTTATCAGTCGCGGGCCTTTGCCAGCCGGGACTAGAGGGGCGGGGATCTAGTCCCGTTTTCGCAGTCCCGGGCCCAAAACCGGGACTAGAGCCCGTTGCGGCCCGGGACTAGAGCCCCTTTTTCCACCAGTGTAAAGTAACCCTAGGTGAGATATTGCACCACAACAAATACTCATCCACAAGCAAACATACGAAGTGAGAGATAATCACCATACATGTAGCAAATATCCATTCTACCATCGATCTAGTTTAGAAAATTTAGAGGGAGAAACGTGCAATCACCATACCTTTCAAGCTATGTCTTTTTTTTTGAGATTCTTCCAAGCTTAAGTCAATCTGCGGCAGAAGGATGGTAAGGGCCCATGTGATGACACAGAAGAGACTTCCGACGAGAAGCACACATGAGAATGAGGTAGTTCCACGTGATCAATCTGCAGCAGAGGCGACAATATAAGGCTGGGATAACATCGTTATGCTGCGAATGTCCAAGCCCTCGAAGCCAAGAATAACCTACTTTAGATATTTCATACCATTCGTGATTTTTATGGCACTGCTGCTTGCACACACCACCACGCCCGCCACACATGACTACAAGCATACTGCAACCATCAACTAGCTCTAAGTCATCGTCCACGGAAACGAAATTGTAAATCATCGGTTCTATTGCCAGTAGAATAATCATGTCAAACCTCAATGGTGTAATTAAATTAATATTACTCCCTCCGATCCACTAATATAAGATATTTTGACTTTTTCTAAAAGAAAATGTGTATGTAGACATATTTTAGTGTATAGATTCACTCATTTTAGAGTGTACCTAGTCCACTTAATAAAATATCTAAAAGATTTTACATTAGTGGTGACGTAGTTGTGGCTCCTCGAGCTCCTCCACTGGAAGATCGAAGGGCAGCGCCACGAGCCCCAACACCAGGAGCCCTCGCGACCATAGTAGCAGGAGCGTCTCTCTTGAGGTCAACCGAACCCGCTCAGAGTGGCGGCATGGTCCGCAAAGGGGAGATGGTGACGGCAACCTAGACGAGATACAAACACGATCTTGGAGGATAAAGAGACGTGGTCCTGTAGGAGGGGTAGATGCCGTCAGTGGTGCCTGCGACGACGGCCGTGGCCATGGCCCATAGGATCTGGGAGAGGCAACGGTGTGGACGGGGGTTTCGGTTAAAGGAGCGTGGACTGTGGAGCGGAGAAAGAATGCACAAGCGACGTCATAGGGTAGGACCGCGGGAGCGACAGACGAAGGCAGCGACGGAGTGGCAGAAAACGAAACACTGACTTTCTTTTTAGATAGTAGATACTAACACTAGCTCACTAGTGGAAACGAGGTCTTTTGTTGATCCCGAAAAGGGGCTTTAACACCGGTTCTTCTACGAACCGGTGTTAAAGGGGGGGGGGCGTACCAGCGTGGCCCCTGCGGCAAAAAAGGAGCCCCCTTTTAACACCGGTTCGTGCCACGAACCGGTGTTAAAGGTCCTACACCGATGGCGCACCCCCTTTAACACGGTTCGTGGCATGAACCGTGTTAAAGAACTATATAAGACACCACCCCAGCCCACACACACCCCACTCTTCCATTATTTCACATTTTGGAGCCTAGCAAGAGGGTGTGAAGAGTGCTAGTTTGTGTTTTTTTCATATGCACTAGAGGTGTTCGGTGAAATGCCCAAGAGCTCAAAATAAGCTTTCTTGTTGCTCTTTCCTTCTCGGTCGAGGTCGGCAACTATAGTTTCATGTGTCATTGATGTACTATATATATAAATAGTCATCTTCCTATTATTTTTTGATATATACTACATATTAATGCAGATGAATCGGCAATGGATGTACGGTGACTGTCGCACTTCCGAGTACATTACGGACCTCCAAAATTTCATCGTTGTGGCTAATGCAAACCGTGGTCACAATGGTTTTATGTGCTGTCCGTGTGTTCACTGTCGAACAAGAAAGACTACTCAAATACCGAACCATTCACGCCCACCTTTGATCCGGTTTCATGCCCAGCTATAATTGTTGGACCAAGCATGGAGAAAAAGGGGTTGTGATGGAAGACAACGAAGAAGAAGAGGATGATGAAAACTATCATAATATGTATCCTGAATATGATGATAATGCAACGGAGGTAGATAATGAAGATCAAGAGGGCGGATGGGCCCGCTGATGACGATCTTGGTCGGGCCATTACTGATGCAAAGGAAGAATGTGAAACTGAAAAGGAGAAGGAGAAGCTGGAGCAGATGTTAAAGGATCACAAAACATTGTTGTATCCAACTTGCGAAGATGGCCACAAAAACCTAGGTGCCACACTGGATTTGCTGCAATGGAAGGCAGAGAATGGTGTCACTGACAGCGCATTTTCAAAGTTGTTGGTAAAAATGAAGAATCTTCTTCCAAGAAATAATGAGTTGCCCGACAGTACATACCAAGAAAAGAAGGTTGTCTTCCCTCTAGGATTAGACGTGCAGAAGATATATGCCTGCATTAATGACTGCATCCTCTACCGCGGTGAGAAGTACGAGAATTTGGATGCATGCCGTATACCTTTGTCTTGCGGTATAAGATCGACGAGACTATCTGGCGATGTTGAGGCGAGGCCCCTAGGAAGAAGGTTCCGCCAAGGTTATGTGGTATGCTCCTATAATACCACGGTTAAGCGTCTCTTGAAATAAAGAGCATGCAAAGTTGTTGCGATGGCACATGGAAGACCGTAAGAAAGACGCGATGTTGAGACACCCGCTGATGGGTCACAGTGGAGAAAAGTCGGCGAGAGTACGGACTTCATGCGTGGCGCAAGGAACTTAAGGTTTGGTCTAAAATGCAGACGGCATGAATCCTTTTGGTGAGCAGAGTCACAGACACTGGCTGTGACCCTATGTATCTATAACCTTCCTCCTTGGTTGTGTATGAAGAGGAAGTTCATTATGATACCAGTGCTCATCCAAGGCCGAGGCAACCGAGCAACGACATTGTTGTGTACCTAAGGCCATTAGTTGAAGAACTTTTTACAGTGTGGGCCAAACCATGTGTACGTATGTGGGATGAGCACAAAGGAGAGCCATTTGACCTCGAGCATTGCTTTTCGCAACCATCAATGATTGTCTGCTCTTAGTAACATTTCAGGGCAGACAAACAAGGGATACAATGCATGCACACCTTTGTTTAGATGATCTTGAAAGTGTATATTTGGATAAATGTAAGAAGGTTGTGTACCTAGGGTATCGCCGATTTCTTAGAACTGCATCCAAGAAGAAAGAAAGGCAAGCATTTCAAACGTCTGGCGAACCGGAGGAAGCCTCCTCCGCATCGGTGAGGAGGTATTTGGTATGGTCAAGGACCTAGAAGTAATCTTTGGAAAAGGTCTGGCAGTCTATCTGCTCGAATGACGATCTGGGACACGCCCATGTGGAAGAAGCAATCTATATTTTGGGACCTACCCTATTGGAAAGTCTTAGAGGTCCGCTCTTCAATCGACGTGATGCACGTGGCGAAGAATGTTTGCGTGAACTCGCTAGGCTTTCTAGGAGTGTATGGGAAGACAAAAGATACACCGGAAGCACGGGACCAACAACGTCAAGGCCCTGAAGAGCCTATGCATCCCGAGAACGAGAAGGGTAAACGATGCCACTTAACTCCTGCCATACGCTCTTACCAAAGCGAGAAGGAAATATTTTTGAATGTAAAGCGTTATCAAGGTCCGTCGGCTTCTCGTCGAATATAAAGGGAATAATAAATATGGCAGAGAAAAAATTCCAAAACCTGAAGTCTCATGACTGCCACGTGATTATGACACAATTGCTTCCGATTGCATTGAGGGGGCTTCTACCTGAAAATGTTCGAGTACCCATTGTGAAGATATGTGCATTCCTCAATGCAATATCTCAGAAGGTAATCGATGCAGAAAGCCTACCAGGTTTACAAACAGATGTGGCCCAATGTCTTGTCAGCTTTTGTAGCATCCCAGTTGTCTAACACCTGTAATGCTACTTGTTCTAGTAATAAAAGGGCCACTTCCAATATATAATTGTTGCATCATCATCATGTCATGCTCATGTCATCATGCCACCTTGCATTTTAGCATCATATAAAACCCCTCTTTGTTTTGGTTCTTGTCTCATATGCATTATTAATTGTAGTTGCCTCTTGATATTGTATTTGGTTCTTGATATGTTGTTAAATGCCCAAGTTGATTTGGGGGCATATCTCTTATTAACTCCACCACCTTTTTCTTCTCACCACCTTATAATTCCACCATCCAACTAAATAGGAGCTAGCATTTTGTTGAGTTTACCTCTAGCTCATGTGGGTTGGGTGGACTCCACCATAATCTTATGCTTGGCCTTTGCCCACCTTTTGGGAATGCAAGGAATAATGCCACATGATTTTATGTTGTTTTCACAATATAGCTACATGGCAATTATTGTTTGCATGGGCCATGCAAGTGCCACCTTTTTCTTGACATTTGAATGTTATTTGGCTTTGCTTGCATGGATCACCTCTCCTTTGCTTAATCTTGTTTTGGCTTGTAGAATTCTTCACCACACCCTCTACCTCTCTATCCCCCTCTAGCTAAACCCTAATCATCATACCCCATGCATACACATGTGATTATGTGGCATGCACAAAACCTAAACCCCTCCCCCTCTCTCTAGCCCCTACCACCCTTGTGCTTGTTCATGTGAGGCCATTTTTATGTGCTTAAACATGAGCACACTCTCTCCCTCTTCTCTTCTTGATCTTGCTTGACCTATATGGAGCATGCATGCATCAAAAATCCTTAGCTCTCCCTCTCTCTCTAATCCTCATCACCATAACCATCCTAGATAAAACCCTAAGCTACACCTAGCCAAACCAAACTCTAATCCACCCCCTAGCTTACCCCCTCTCTTCCTCGGCCTCTCCCCTCTCTTCCCTGCCGGCCCCCCCCCACCACCATCCTACCATCTAACCCCTGCCACACCGCCCCCCCCCCCCCAAACCTAAACCCTAGTCCCACACTACTAGCCGAGCCCCCTCTTCCTCTCTTCTCTCCTGCCCTAGGCCCCCTCCATACACCCTGCAGGCCCCTCTCCGGCCTCACTTTGGCCCAGCTCCACCACTGCCTGCACAGCTCACGTGAGGGGGGAAAAGGTGACACCGACGCCACCCTGGCCATCTTCCCCTCCCCTACGCAACCCTCCTGCCCCCTCCTGTTCTCATCCACCCCCCTCCGTCTCTGCCTCGCCCAGATACTCCCCATCCACCCCAGGAACCTTCCTCCCTCCTTCCTCCCTTCCCCAGCTCAGCCATGTCCCCCACGTCCCTCTAAACCCTAGCGCGGCCAGATCTGCAGGAGAGCGGAAGGAGCTGTGTGAGAGGGTGCCCACGGCGACCAGGAGCTTCGCCTGCTTCCCCTGCAACGCCTAGGACCGCCGGAAGCCACGGGACCTCGCCGGAGGAGCGTTGCCGCCGCCGTGTCCGTGGGTGCAGAAGCTTTCCGTTCGTCAGCCTCGCCAGCGATCACCGTCCCCTCTGGCCGAACCAACCTCGCGGCAAGCCCCTGGTGAGCCCATCGCCTCCTAGACATGTCCCTTTACCCCTAGTGCGCCGTAGCTCGGCGCCGCCGTCGAACACCTGCGTGCGTCGCGCATCTGGCGGCCAGCAGACAGCTCGCTCTGCGCGATTCTTTGCCGTCCCCGCCCTCTGACCCTCTACAGAGTTGAGCTCGAACAAAAGTCGTAGCCCGAGGGTCCATCTTCGTTTTTCCTTTTTGTGTCATCTCGTTTCGTCCAGCGTGCACGTCGCCATCGTCGCCGGAAGTCGCCAGTCCTTGGCATACGGCGTCTGCCCGCCAGCGGCAACCCGCCGCGTTTTTGCAGATAGGCCCTCCCTTTTTTCCGCCTAAAACCGCAGCCACCGGCCCACTTTCTAGCCGCTGTGGGCTTTTTGCAAAAGGTCCGATGCTTCCCTCGTTCCCGCGGTCCTGGATCGTCCGTGTCGTCACCGGTAAGGCGTCTGCGCGCAGTGATTCTTTGGCGCTGACACTGTCACCTCGGCTAGAGTGAGCCGGTGAGGAAGGTCTGCTCGTGTGTGTCTGCCATCGACAGGGACCCACTGTCATCCTCTGGTGTAGATTTCTGCTGAGTATCAAAAGACCAATAGTTTCTTTGTTTCAAAATTTTCAAACATTTTCAAATCAAATTCAAATCAGTTCAAATTCAAATCTGTCCAAATTTAATTGAATTCATAACTTATTCCTGGTTTGGAATTTGAATTCAAACCTTATATGAAAAATGTTCAGTTTTTGAATTATAATTCAAATCCTTATTCAAATATTTTCAGAATTATTTTATTTAGTCCACCTTTGACTTTGACCCTAATTATTAATATTGACTTAAAATAAATTTAAATTCATATTTTCAAATAATGCAAATAATATATGTTTTTGAATCAGAAAAATGTGAGGATTTCAAATATGCCATTCAAATTGCCTTTTGCACATTTAAAATTCCAAGTTGAATCAAATTACAACAAATGCCACTAGAACTTAAATAATTAATAACTTTTGATTTATAATTCCAAATTTAACAAATGATATGTCTAAAATGATCAGCTCGACGAGACCTTTCTGTCTATGCTATCTATGACTTCAATTGCAGCATGCATCATATAAAAATATAGTGTACAGCAACTAATATGACAACAAATGTGATCCAGAACCCCATTAAAATGTTATTTCTTGCCTTTCACACCTCACCCATGATATGCTACATTTATGCCATGCAAATTGTGCATCATTCATCATGACATGATTGTTTGCTTGAAGCATCTTATTCATATGCTTGTGCTCTATATTCATGTTGGCCTTGTTTGTTTGGTTTTTCTCGGATAGACACTGAGCAGGGGATATATCAAGAGAACCAGGAGCACTACCCAGATCCGTATCCAGCTTCAACTCAGCTGCCAGGCAAGCATTTCTACTTGCTTGCATACATACAGTACCTATTGCCTCTATCTTATTCTTGCATCATTGAGTCGCGATTGCATTAAATTGAATCCCAAGTATGCATAGCCTTTACTTTTAAACCCCACCAAGCTTGTTCCTCCATCCCATGAGCCATTACTACAGGAGTTGTTTGAGCCATGCGAGTCGTAGAACAACATGTGTAGGGTATGTGAGAGTCTGTTGGATAACGAGGTACCTAAACAACTTAACCTGAGTAGTAATGGGATAACTAATGAAAGTGGCATCGGTGAGCAACATCTGCTATTTGGTTTTTCCTGCTCACCGTGTCCGTAAGACCCCGAGTACTTGATTCCTGTTCCTTGATTTATCGCGCTATCCACATCCGGAGGTATATGGGACCCCCAGGCGAGCTTGATTCGTCTTATTTCTTGGGGCCACAAACTAGTTTGAGGTTTTATTTACTATCCTCTACTTATGCCATGCTATACGTATTTAAATTGTGCGACGAGATAGCACCTTTATCGTTGAGGTAAGCGGAGTGATTACGTGTATCGACACCCCGAAGTTTTCGGGTTCCCGATCGCTTGACCATTGTCGCAAACCTTGAGTCCGTCTCGGAGCTAGCCTACTCCGTTCTTGGTGTACTCAAGGGTGGCACCTCAAATATTTCTGAATCTGTGATTGCTTTGTCGTGAAGGCCTCGTTGGGTTTTGATTTGGTTTTTCGAGGTTGATCGGCGTGTGTTGCTATTGGTGCACCCGCCGGTAAAACTTTCAAAGCCGTGTCCATGATTATGGACGACTTGGAGCACTGTTTCTCGATCATAGACAAGCATAACTAAAGTACCGCTTTAATCTGACTAAGTAAATTGACTAGTAAATAGTGCAACGCTCATGGAATGGTTAACAAAATTTGCCAACGGATGGGAGGTTGTTCGTCCGCTTCCTCGTTGGTAAGCGAGGAGGAGGATGGATCTGATGAAATTACTAAAATAACTGTTGTTCTTAATTCACGGACATCCGTCTATCATTGGTTAGGCGGATGGTTAGCGTTTATCTGTAGAACTGCTAGGGTTTATCTTTTGCTGCAATTGCGTCACCCCAGGTTGTGTCCCCTTTAGAGGCATTAAGACTTGCTGAGTACCCTTAGGGTCTCACACGATAAATTATTGGTTCAGATGAGCGGTACCCTCGCGGGGCGGATCTTTGGGTGGAAGAGGCTGATGATGCGGGCAACGATCGTTCGGTGTAGAGATTCCGGGAACGGGGATCCGTGAGATCTGTGGTTGGGATGTGCTTATTTCTATGGCATCTTATGCCGATTTGATTCTTATCCATACTCGGACTTTGTTTGCCACTTCCGCATGATACTCTGATGTGTGCTGTATGAGGAAGTATCCTAAAATATTAGATCTATCTAGGTCATTTGAATCTTGCCGTATGGCGTTGCTATATTTCCTTTCTTTCTAGATGGTATGGCTCTGATGTACTCTTGTATGGTGGCTTGCATACATACTCATTTGTGTATGTATTTGATCCCTTCGCCGATTCGCCGCGTCTGGTCCCGATGAATTGGAAGTGGTTGGGACGGCGAAAGGTCTACCCATGAGTGGCTTTTGGGGCCCCCGTACTATTTCAACCACTACCGTTCATCCGGGCTTGTAGCTAGGGCGTAATTCACCGAGGTAGTTACAATTGGTATCGAGCCATCCCGACCTTGAGGTGGTCTCAAAGCAGTCGTTGTCGATCTAGCAAATATTTTGGTAGTTATGTATATTAGGGAAAAACAAAAGCGAGTAGGACTGCTTCCACTTTTCTTCTTACCCACCCACCCACCCTTTTCTGGTAAGGAAGTGCAACGTTTTCAATCCTCTTCTCAAAGTTCAAACTAGGATTCACGTGTTCTGGGTTTCCGTAGTACCATAGGTTGTGTGTGTGTGTAATACCTTGTCTATCTGTTGCATCCAAGTTGTTATCTAATCAGCCTTTGGTTATCAACTGTTGGTACATTCCATACCGACAGGTTTTTGCAAACCGACGCAATCTGTCTTACTTTTGTATCCGACGCTATCTTGTTTGGGGTGTTCGTTTCCGTAGTTACCAATCTTTAGGTTTCGTCGTGAGAAGAAGGGGTTAGGATATGTGTTCCACTTGTTCATGTGCGGAGTAATGATTTGAGTGCGGGATGGAGTCGCGACCATACCACTACTTTTATCATTCGCTTTTGTATATTGAATCGGTAGAGTCACTAATCTTGATTCGTTAAGTAATTTTTGCGCATCTATTGGTATTTTAATGCCGAAATTTGTGGAAAAATTTTCTTTGATATATTTGTGTACCACACTCCTTTTCAGTCGTGTGCGATATGCTTAATATCTTTTAGGTGCTTTGAACTTTGTTGATATTTTAATATCATCTCAGTAAATTGTATCCTTTAATCTTGGTTAATTCCATCTTGGTACTATTTTGGATTATTATCATCTTCCATTATAGTCTTGACTTGAGTTTATATCAATGACGGATGGCTCCACCACGCCGCATCGATGAGGACATACCTCGGATCGGGCTCATGTTGTCAAACATCGCTAATGCTTTGGCAGCAATGCAGCAGAACCAGCAGCGCTTTGAGGAGAGTGTTCGAAGGAACGAGTTTGCTCCACTTCCTCCACCTCCCAAGCGAGGAGACATCAAGAGCTTCCTCAAATTCAACCCTCGTCAGTTTGATGTTTCTGATCGACCTCTGGACGCGGATGATTGGCTGCGTGAGATGTCAAGGTTGCTCGAGGCTGCTGATGTTCCGGAGAAGGAGTGGGTCAAGTGTGCTACTCACCTTCTGAAGGGAGATGCAGCTCTGGTGGGAGAACTACTTGAAGGCAATTGCCCGGTTTCCAGCCAACTTGGGAAAGGTTCACTGGAGCGTTCAAAGAGCAGTTTCTCTCAGAGATTGTAATGGAAAGGATGAAGGAAGCATTTCTCAACCTGAAGCAAGGAAATGATAACGTCAACACCTATATCAGGAACTTCATGAATCTCTCTCGTTATGGTGGTGATGAGGTATCTGATGACAAGAAGAAGCAGAAGAGGTTCAGGCAAGGGCTCAATGCGTCGATCAAGTATGCGATCACACATGCAAGGCCGGCAACTTTCCTGGAACTCCAACACACATCCCTGCAAGAGGAAGCAAGCAGGCAAATGTTTGAGGAGTCCAAGAAACACAACAGGGATGCATCAAGCTCTGCAGTTATGGCAGATCCTGCTAAGCGGCGTGTCTGGGTTCCTAACACCCCACCGTCGCTCCCGGCTCCACCAAGACCTGCAAGTTTCGCGTCAAGGCCACCAAACTTCACCACTGCGGCTCCCAGGGGCTACAACAACCACTACCCGGGAGCGCCTGGCGGAGTCCCTGGCTACGCTGCTCCTCGTCCAGCTGGTGCCTGCTTCACGTGTGGAGATCCTGGACATCCCCACTGGAACTGTCTGATGAAGAACAAAGCTCTCCCTCCACCCCCGCCAAGATCTGCAGCAAGCTCTCCTTCGGTTCGTGCACCACCACCTCGGGCTCTCAACATCAACACCAAGCCCGGGTCTGCGGTTGTTCGTGCCAACTATGTCAACGCCACTCAAGCTGAGCACGCACCTGGAGTTGTGATGGGTATGCTTTCCGTTAACTCAGTCCCTGCACGAGTTTTGTTCGATTCTGGTGCATCGCATTCTTTTGTTTCTATAAAGTTTGCAAGTGAGAATGGGTTAGCGTCAGATCCTCTTCCCAAGCGGTTAATGGTTCTTTCTCCTGGAGCAACAATGGCAGCTTCTAAAATTAGTCATGGCAATCAAGTTGAGATTGGTGGTTCTTCATTCTCGGCTTCTTTAATTGTTCTGGGCAATTCTGACATTGATGTCATCTTGGGCATGGATTGCTTAAAAGCAAATGCAGCTGTGATTGATTGTGCTGAACGCTCAGTGTCTCTGAAGATTCCTGAAGGCCATATAGTCTTTTCTCCAAGTCTGACTCCTGCTGTCCAGCTCTTTTCTTTGGCAGCTCTGAATGATGAAGCTATGGAAGCTATTCAGAGTGTACCAGTGGTCTGTGAGTTCCCAGATGTCTTTCCTGAAGAGTTGCCGGGTATGCCTCCGGATCGTGAGGTTGAGTTTGTGATTGAGCTTGAACCTGGAACGGCTCCTATCTCCAAGCGGCCTTATAAAATGGGTCCTTCTGAGTTGGCTGAACTCAAACGACAACTTGATGAACAAGAGAAGTTGGGTTTCATTCAACACAGCACTTCGTCTTGGGGTAGCCCAACAATCTTTGTGAAGAAGCGTGACAGAACCGATAGGCTATGAGTTGACTACCGGGCTCTCAATGCTAAAACAATCAAGAACAAATATCCTCTCCCGCGGATTAATGATCTATTCGATCAGCTAGCTGGAGCTGTGGTGTTCTCTAAGCTGGACTTGAGAAGTGGTTATCACCAAATCAAGATTCGCAAGGAAGATGTGCCCAAAACATCTTTCACCACCCGCTATGGCCTGTATGAGTACACGGTCATGTCTTTCGGTCTCACCAACGCACATGCTACCTTCTCGAGGCTTATGAACTCCGTTTTCATGGAGTACCTTGATAAGTTCGTGGTGGTCTATCTGGATGACATTCTGGTCTATTCCAAGTCTAAGGAAGAGCACGAAGAACACCTGCGGTGTGTCCTAAACAAGCTTCGTGAGAACCGCTTGTATGCAAAGTTCTCAAAGTGTGAGTTTTGGCTGCCTGAAGTAACCTATCTTGGTCATGTCATCTCTGCCAAGGGCATTGCAGTCAACCCGGAAACTGTGAAGACAATTGTTGAATGGCTTCCACCTGCTAATGTCAAAGAAGTGCGGAGTTTTCTTGGTTTGGCTAGCTATTGCCGTCGCTTCGTTCAGAACTTCTCGAAGATAGCGAAGCCTCTTACCGATCTCCTCAAGAAAGGCAAGAAGTACCTGTGGACTCCTGCGTGTCAAGCAAGTTTTGAGACACTCAAAGAGAAGCTCACTTCCACACCAGTCTTGGTTCCTCCGGATACATCTAAGCCATTTCAGATATTCTGCGACGCCTCTTTGCAAGGATTGGGTGCGGTCCTTATGCAAGAGAAACAGGTGGTTGCTTATGCCTCGTCGATTGAAGGCATGAGATCAACTATCCCACACATGACCTCGAGCTAGCAGCAGTTGTCTTTGCTTTGAAGCTATGGAGGCACTACTTGCTTGGTAACCGTTGTGAGATCTTTTCTGACCACAAGAGTTTGAAGTATATCTTCACACAGCCAGATCTCAACCTTCGGCAGAGGAGATGGATTTAAGCAATCAATGACTTTGATGTGACCATCAACTACACTCCGGGCAAAGCAAATGTCATGGCAGACGCCCTTAGCCGTAAAGCTTATGTCAACAACCTCATGATGGAAGTGCAGCAACCTCTCTTGTGCGAGGAATTCCTGTGAGCTCAACCTGGAAATTGTGGAACAAGGGCATCTCCTGAACCTTCTGGCTACTCCTCTCTTGGAAGAAAAGATTCGCTCTCGTCAGCTTGGTGATCCGCACACCAAAAATCTCATCTCTAAACTTGAGCTTCCGAAGTATGAGTCCTTCCACGTGGATGATCAAGGCACGCTGTTCTTTGAGCACCGGATGTTTGTTCCAAACTACCCGGGTCTGAGAGAGCAAGTTCTCAAGGAAGCGCATGATTTGGTTCTTTCTATCCATCCTGGCAGCACAAAGATGTACATGGACTTGAAAACACAATACTGGTGGCATGGGTTGAAACGGTATTGTGCAAAGTATGTCTCAGAATGTGATGTCTGTCGCAGAGTCAAGGCTGTCCATGAGAAACCATTCGGTCTTCTACAGCCATTGAAACCTGCGGAATGGAAATGGGACAAAGTAGAGATGGACTTCATCACTGGCTTTCCAAGGTCACAGAAGGGCAACAATGCAATTTTTGTTGTCATCGACAGGCTTTCTAAAGTGGCTCATTTCTTCCCAGTCAAGGAAACAATTTCTGGAATTCAGTTGGCTGAGCTCTATATCAACAGAATTGTCTCTCTGTATGGGGTTCCACTTGAAATCAGTTCAGACCGTGGGAGCATCTTCACCTCAAAGTTCTGGGAAAGTTTCCAAAATGCTTTGGGAACAAAGTTGAACTTCAGCACTGCTTACCACCCTCAGTCGCAAGGGCAAGTGGAAAGGATCAATCAGATTCTGGAGGATATGCTTCGGGCTTGCGTCATATCTTTTGGCATGAAGTGGGAGGAATGCCTTCCATATGCTGAGTTCTCCTACAACAACAGCTTCCAGAAGAGTCTGAAGATGGCACCATTTGAGGCTCTCTATGGTCGCAAGTGCAGAACTCCGATTGGTTGGTCAGGTGTAGGAGAAAGAATCTGGTTTGGCCCTGACATCGTAACTCAGGCAGAGGAGAAGGTGCATATCATTCTTGAGAACCTGAAGATTGCTCAAAGTCGTCAGAAGAGCAACTATGACAGGAAGCACACGGATATGGTATATGCCCCTGGTGATCTCGTCTACCTTCGTGTCACTCCCATGAGAGGTACACACCGCTTCGGTATCAAAGGAAAGTTGGCTCCTAGATACATCGGTCCTTTCAAGGTTCGTGGTAGAAGAGGAGAAGTTGCTTATGCCTGAGCTCACGGAAAAACTCAAAGTCCATGATGTTTTCCACATCTCTCAGCTCAAGAAGTGCTTCAAAGATCCCGGCAGGACCGTGGATCATGAGCTAATCGATCTCCAAGAAGACCTGTCTTATCAAGAACACCCCACCAAAATCCTTGAGACCGTAGAAAGAAGGACTCGCAACAAGTCCATCAAGTTCTGCAAGGTGCAGTGGTCACACCATTCTGTTGATGAAGCCACTTGGGAGCGTGAAGATGAACTCCGTGTCAACCATCCTTCTCTCTTTGTGTCTTCTTCTTCTTCCTAGAATCTCGGGGCGAGATTCCTGTTTAGTGGGGGAGAGTTGTAGCATCCCAGTTGTCTAACACCTGTAATGCTACTTGTTCTAGTAATAAAAGGGCCACTTCCAATATATAATTGTTGCATCATCATCATGTCATGCTCATGTCATCATGCCACCTTGCATTTTAGCATCATATAAAACCCCTCTTTGTTTTGGTTCTTATCTCATATGCATTATTAATTGTAGTTGCCTCTTGATATTGTATTTGGTTCTTGATATGTTGTTAAATGCCCAAGTTGATTTGGGGGCATATCTCTTATTAACTCCACCACCTTTTTCTTCTCACCACCTTATAATTCCACCATCCAACTAAATAGGAGCTAGCATTTTGTTGAGTTTACCTCTAGCTCATGTGGGTTGGGTGGACTCCACCATAATCTTATGCTTGGCCTTTGCCCACCTTTTGGGAATGCAAGGAATAATGCCACATGATTTTATGTTGTTTTCACAATATAGCTACATGGAAATTATTGTTTGCATGGGCCATGCAAGTGCCACCTTTTTCTTGACATTTGAATGTTATTTGGCTTTGCTTGCATGGATCACCTCTCCTTTGCTAAATCTTGTTTTGGCTTGTAGAATTCTTCACCACACCCTCTACCTCTCTATCCCCCTCTAGCTAAACCCTAATCATCATACCCCATGCATACACATGTGATTATGTGGCATGCACAAAACCTAAACCCCTCCCCCTCTCTCTAGCCCCTACCACCCTTGTGCTTGTTCATGTGAGGCCATTTTTATGTGCTTAAACATGAGCACACTCTCTCCCTCTTCTCTTCTTGATCTTGCTTGACCTATATGGAGCATGCATGCATCAAAAATCCTTAGCTCTCCCTCTCTCTCTAATCCTCATCACCATAACCATCCTAGATAAAACCCTAAGCTACACCTAGCCAAACCAAACTCTAATCCACCCCCTAGCTTACCCCCTCTCTTCCTCGGCCTCTTCCCTCTCTTCCATGCAGGCCCCACCCCAGCACCATCCTACCATCTAACCCATGCCACACCGACCCCCCCAAACCTAAACCCTAGTCCCACACTACTAGCCGAGCCGGCCCCCCCTCTTCCTCTCTTCTCTCCCTGCCCTAGGGGCCCCCCTCCATACCTGCCTACCCGAGCCCCCTCTCCAGCCTCGCCTGGCCCAGCTCACCCACCAGCTGCCCCTGCCTGGCTCACGTGAGGGGGGAAAAGGTGACACCGACGCCACCCTGGCCATCTTCCCTCCCCCAACCCTCCTGCCCCTCCTTCTTATCCACCCCTCCGTCTCTGCCTCGCCCAGATACTCCCGTCCACCCAGGAACCTTCCTCCTCCTTCCTCCCTTCCCAGCTCAGCCATGTCCCCGTCCGCCCTCTAAACCCTAGCGGCCAGATCTGCGGGAGGCGGAAGGAGGCTGTGCGAGGGTGCCCGCGACCAGGAGCTTCGCCTGCTTCCCCTGCAACGCCTAGGACCGCCGGAAGCCACGGGACCTCGCCGGAGGAGCGTTGCCGCCGCCGTGTCCGTGGCTGCAGAAGCTTTCCGTTCGTCAGCCTCGCCAGCGATCACCGTCCCCTCTGGCCGAACCAACCTCGCCGACAAGCCCCTGGTGAGCCCATCGCCTCCCTAGACATGTCCCTTTACCCCTAGTGCATTGTAGCTCAGGCGCCGCCGTCGAACACCCTGCGTGCGTCGCGCGCGCATCTGGCGGCGGCGGCTGCAGCTCTGCCGCCCGATTCTTTGCCGTCCCCAGCGCTGACCCTCTACAGGAGTTGAGCTCTGAACAAAAGACGTAGCCCTAGGGTCCTTCTTCGTTTTTCCTTTTTGGGTCATCTCGTTTCGTCCAGCGTGCACGTCGCCATCTTCGCCGGAAGTCGCCAATGCCGCGCCGCCGGCAGCACGGTGTCTGCCCGCGCGCAGCAGCAGCCCCGCACGTTTTTGCAGATAGGCCCTCCCCCTTTTTCCCGCCTAAAACCCGCAGCCACCGGCCCCACCTACCAGCGCCTGTGGGCTTTTTGCAAAAGGTCCGCTTCCTCGTTTCCTACCGGTCCTGGATCGTCCACGTGTCGTCGGCCAAGGCGTCTGACGCGCAGTGGGCTCTTGGCTCTGGACACTTTGTCGACCTCGGCTAGAGTGAGCCGTGAGGAAGGTCGGCTCGTGTGTGCCTTGATCATCTTAGGGACCCACCTGTCATCCTCTGGTGTAGATTTCTGCTGAGTATCAAAAGACCAATAGTTTGCTGTTTCAAAATTTTCAAACATTTTCAAATCAAATTCAAATCAGTTCAAATTCAAATCTGTCCAAATTTAATTGAATTCATAACTTATTCCTGGTTTGGAATTTGAATTCAAACCTTATATGAAAAATGTTCAGTTTTTGAATTAAAATTCAAATCCTTATTCAAATATTTTCAGAATTATTTTATTTAGTCCACCTTTGACTTTGACCCTAATTATTAATATTGACTTAAAATAAATTTAAATTCATATTTTCAAATAATGCAAATAATATATGTTTTTGAATCAGAAAAATGTGAGGATTTCAAATATGCCATTCAAATTGCCTTTTGCACATTTAAAATTCCAAGTTGAATCAAATTACAACAAATGCCACTAGAACTTAAATAATTAATAACTTTTGATTTATAATTCCAAATTTAACAAATGATATGTCTAAAATGATCAGCTCGACGAGACCTTTCTGTCTATGCTATCTATGACATCAATTGCAGCATGCATCATATAAAAATATAGTGTACAGCAACTAATATGACAACAAATGTGATCCAGAACCCCATTAAAATGTTATTTCTTGCCTTTCACACCTCACCCATGATATGCTACATTTATGCCATGCAAATTGTGCATCATTCATCATGGCATGATTGTTTGCTTGACGCATCTTATTCATATGCTTGTGCTCTATATTCATGTTGGCCTTGTTTGTTTGGTTTTTCTCGGATAGACACTGAGCAGGGGATATATCAAGAGAACCAGGAGCACTACCCAGATCCGTCTCTCGCTTCAACTGAGTTGCCAGGCAAGCACTTCCACATGCTTGCATACATACAGTACCTATTGCCTCTATCTTATGCTTGCATCATTGAGTCGCGATTGCATTAAATTGAATCCCAAGTATGCATAGCCTTTACTTTTAAACCCTACCAAGCTTGTTCCTCCATCCCATGAGCCATTACTACAGGAGTTGTTTGAGCCATGCGAGTCGTAGAACAGCATGTGTAGGGTATGTGAGAGTCTGTTGGATAACGAGGTACCTAAACAACTTAACCTGAGTAGTAATGGGATAACTAATGAAAGTGGCATCGGTGAGCAACATCTGCTATTTGGTTTTTCCTGCTCACTTGTGTCCCGTAAGACCCCGAGTACTTGATTCCTGTTCCTTGATTTATCGCGCTATCCACATCCGGGAGGTATATGGGACCCCCCTGAGCCAGAGCTTGATTCAGTCTTATTTCTTGGGGCCACAAACTAGTTTGAGGTTTTATTTACTATCCTGTACTTATGCCATGCTACTTCTGTATTTAAATTGTGCGACAGATAGCACACTGTACTGTTTAGGTAAGCGGAGTGATTACGCGGTATCGACACCCCGAGTTTTCGGGTTCCCAGTCGCTTACAGCCATTGTCGCAAACCTTGAGTCCGTCTCGGAGCTAGCCTACTCCGTTGCGGGTGTACTCCAAGGGGTGGCCCCCTGAAATATTTCTGAATCCTGTGATTGCTTTGTCGTGAAGGCCTCGTTGGGTTTTGATTTGGTTTTTCCGAGGTTGATCGAGCGTGTGTTGCTATTGGTGCACCCCGGCCGGGTAAAACTTTCTGAAAGCCGTGTCCGCAGTTATGGACGACTTGGAGCACAGTTTCTCGATCATAGACAAGCATAACTAAAGTACCGCTTTAATCTGACTAAGTAAATTGACTAGTAAATAGTGCAACGCTCATGGAATGGTTAACAAAATTTGCCAATGGATGGGAGGTTGTTCGTCCGCTTCCTCGTTGGTAAGCGAGGAGGAGGATGGATCTGATGAAATTACTAAAATAACTGTTGTCCTTAATTCACGGACATCCGTCTATCATTGGTTAGGCGGATGGTTAGCGTTTATCTGTAGAACTGCTAGGGTTTATCTTTTGCTGCAATTGCGTCACCCCAGGTTGTGTCCCCTTTAGAGGCATTAAGACTTGCTGAGTACCCTTAGGGTCTCACACGATAAATTATTGGTTCGGATGAGCGGTACCCTCGCGGGACGGATCTTTGGGTGGAAGAGGCTGATGATGCGGCAACGATCGTTCGGTGTAGAGATTAGGGAGCGGGATTCGTGAGATCTGTGGTTGGGATGTGCTTATTTCTATGGCATCTTATGCCGATTTGCTTCTTATCCATACTCGGACTTTGTTTGCCACTTCCGCATGATACTCTGATGTGTGCTGTATGAGGAAGTATCCTAAAATATTAGATCTATCTAGGTCATTTGAATCTTGCCGTATGGCGTTGCTATATTTCCTTTCTTTCTAGATGGTATGGCTCTGATGTACTCTTGTATGGTGGCTTGCATACATACTCATTTGTGTATGTATTTGATCCCTTCGCCTGCCGATTCGCCACGCCGTCTGGTCCCGATGAATTGGAAGTGGTTGGGACGGCCGAAAGGTCTACCCGTGAGTGGCTTTTGGGGCCCCACCGTACTATTTCAACCACTACCGTTCATCCAGGCTTGTAGCTAGGAGCGTAATTCACCGAGGTAGTTACAGCTTTGAGTTGGTGTTCCCACCATCCTTCTTCAATATTATAACGCATCTCCTGGTTCACCTAGTAGAAGATATTGCCATTCTCGGTCCTGTATTTCTACACAATATGTTCCCCTTTGAGAGGTACATGGGAGTCTTAAAGAAATATGTTCATAACCGTGCTAGGCCAGAAGGAAGCATCTCCAAGGGCTATGTGAGAGGAGGTCATTGAGTTACGTGTTGATTTTATTCCGACCTTAAGGCGATTGGTGTTCCGAATCACGACATGAGGGGAGACTGCGTGGAAAAGGCACCCTAGGATGTAAAGCAATGATATGTAGGGACGGGCATTCTCCCAATCAAGCACACTACGATTTTACAAAGATCTATCTTGGTTGCCCGTATATCAATGAACACAAGAATTTAATACGCCTCAAACACCGGGCGTCGATGAATGGATTATAAGTGAAGACATGGCGAGTTTTGGCGGCTGGCTGCAAAGACTTCTCACGAATAACACCACTGTTGGGGATCAGCTGTACTTGTTGTCCAGGACACCATCTTCGACTGTATGTACTTTCCAAGGGTACGAGATAAATGGGAATACATTTTACACGATAGGCCAAGATAAAAAGAGCACCAACCAAAACAGTGGTGTCCGCTGTACTTGTCGGCCGATTGTTACTTAATCTGGCCATGTATCTTAATTTTCAGTTCTTTTATGTATCTTAATTTTCAGTTCCAGTTCGGCTTTATGTAACTGTCTCAAAATGACCTATCTCATTCGAGGTTTCTTGGCTTTCGGGTCAAATGACCAATGTTATGGCTAGAATCAAGGCATAGTTTGTGATAATATGGCCATATTGTGCATACATGTGCATCATGGCATGGCAAACAATGTTGCAAGAGGAAGTTTTCCTTTTTATCGCACCAAAAAGGCATTTTCCATTTTCCGAGCATAAAAAATGGATGGTTTTGTGAAGCAACCACCAAATGGCTAATTCAAAAAACCACAAACACATTTTACAAAAATACTAGACCACCTTATATGCACAATGTACCAACACATTTTTTAGGATTTAACAATTTATTTTTGTTTGAATTGAATAATCAAAATTTATATGTAAGTGTTTTAATTATTTTGAAAATTTTCATGTAAAGTAAATATAAAATGATTTACATGAATGGATAGATATTATTTTTCTGAAAATTATGATATATTATTCATATTTTTCTGAGTTGAAATGAAAAAGATATGAATTTTCTAAATTCATATCATATTTTTTGAATTAAAAATGCCCCTTTAATGCATGAAATAAATGCCCCTTTAACACGGTTCGCAGGCAGAACCGGTGTTAAAGAAACATTATTCATTTCATTACCACCCCCTTTAACACGGTTGCTGAACCGGTGTTAAAAGGTAATATCTGCTGAAAGCGAATTCCGCCCTTTAACACGGTTCCAGCGAACCGGTGTTAAAGGAGAAATTAAATCGCCATCCTTCCTTTCTTCCCCGAGCGGATCGATCGAACCCTCGCCGCCACGCGCCCGCCACCGAAGCCCTCCAGCCATGCGCCGCCCTGCGCCACCGGCGTCTGCCACAGCCGCCACGCACACTTGCGAAGCCGGCAACGACGGCGCGCCTACAAGAAACCCGACGCCGTGGTGACCTAGCGGACCGCGCCTGGTCGTCCCCTCTGTTTCCTCCCCTTCTCTGTTTCCTCCCGACCCTGCGCCAGTCTCGTCCTCCCCTCTTTGACACGAGGTCCAGCGAGGTCGCCGCGGCCTTATCGCAGTCGTCGCCGGCGCCCCCCTCTGCAGGCTGCGCTGTGCCACGTCGCCGGCCGCCTCTACCCGGTCCTCTGTCCGCCGTTGCAGCTGCCCGTCGTCGCGCATCTGCAGGCCGTCATCGAGCCCTGCAGACGCTGTTGCCTCCCCGTGCTCGCCCCCGAGCAGTTCCTCGCCGGAGCCGGCCTCCCCACGCGAGCTCTCTCGCGAGCGCGTGTTCGTTCAATCAGTTGCTGATGCTAACTTCTGTGCATGTTGTGTTTTTGGTGTGGTGATTTCTGAGCCCACATCGACTAACTTCGCTCATGATAACAACATGGAAGAGGACCGAGGAACTGAACCATGCCAAGATCCCCATCGACCGTAGAACCCGGAACATCAAGATCTCCCTCATGGAATCCATCCGAAGACCGATCCCTCGAACCCCTCCGAACAGATGTACCAAGATGAAATCGAACAAGCTTTGTAGAAAGTATGATTTAAAACCATTGTACTTATTAGTAGTAGCTAGGATCAAATCGGACACGAAGACAACTTTGACGTGGTAGCTCGCGTCATCGGGTGTGGCGGGCAGGAGCGGCTACGCGAGCGCGTCCACGGATTGGGACCAATGATAGGGAAGTGGAGGGGATGGGTCAGGGAGGCGGATTCGTCGGGGAGGCCCAGGGCCCAGGCACAGTACGGGGACGGCCTCCCCTCTCGTCTGCGGGGGCGGCCTAGGTGGGGTGCAAGCTCCGGTGGTGGGCATGGGGTGCGAGCTCGCGATGCAGCCTAGGTGGGGTGCGAGCTCCGATGTGGCATCCCCCCTCGGTCTGGGGCCTATCTTGGGGACATCCCCTCCACATTGTATCTGTTCTGCCAAGTTGTTTTACGTCGCTATAATGTTTGCCTCGTCCTCCTCTTTCGAACAACGCCCGTTTTAGGTAGGCCGCATCACGCTACCTCGCGTTCCCTAGGTCGCTCTCCAACACCTCCAGCCTCCGGTCAGCCACTGTAGCTAGCCCCTCTCATATGCATCCGGGATTTCTCTGAATTAGGGTTTGGACCCCTCGGAACTCGTTTAAAATGATCAAGCATCCTTAGGGTTTTAATTTCATTTGTGTATTTTTGTATGAATAATATGTATATTTTTCTATGAATCCAAGTCCACTTGAATGTTTACACTCTTACTCTAGATAATATTATTGTTTTAGAAACTATGGATCCACTTAGTAGAAACCTTGAAGAAGAAGAAATAATGGAGAATATTATTGATGAGGACACCTCACAATATCTGAACTTGGAGGGACATGATGACGACAGCTCAAGTACTAGTCATGGAGAAGATGAAGACTCCGGTGAACGCAATTTAATGGTTACAAAGTCCGGCGAGGTATATGCATTGATTAAGCCTCTGCTGACTTCCACCAACAATCTTCTTCTGCATGTATTAATTAACGCTTCTTTCTTTTTTTAGCCCTCTGGATCGACCAGCCAGCAACCATCTTCTTCTACGAAAAAGAGAAAGCGAGGCGCGAGCCAGCGGTTGAAAGATCGTGCAAAGTTCACGATCGAAGCAGTCCGTGTTGATGGCAGGCCGATGGAGCCCAAGAAGGCCGCAGACAAATTTGTACGTCAGGCTAGAGTTCTTGTTAGGGACCAAATACCAATCACAATTGAAAATTGGAATAAGCCAAATAAGGGCGACGATACCTTTGTTGATGATAGATCCAAAGAAACGCTTTGGAATTCGTTGTTGGTAAATTTCACCCTTCCGCCAGAGGAGGATGAAAACAACCAGTTATAAAGGAAAAGGTCAAAGTGGACTCTAAAGAAGATGGTGGCGCTTCCATAATCTGGAAGACAAAATTGAACAAATTTGTCAAATCTAGCGAGACTCCAAATTTGAAGCATATTATGCGAAGATAAGACCTCAACGGCGAATTTGAGACATATAAAAAAGTGCTATAGCTAAAAGAGGTCGAAAACAATACGCTTAATGCCAAGAAGGAATATCACCAGAGGCGGGTCGGTGGCTACATATCTCGAGGCCTAAGTGGGAGGAAGTGAGAAGGCCTGCTGAGAGGATCACACCCACGGATGGGTGGGACCTATGTTCAAAGACTTGGTTCTCGGAATTGGGGCAAGGTTGGACCCGAAAGCAGGATTGTATCTTCCCAACCATCCTTGCCAAACCCATCCTTGAACTCATCACGGCATACGAGGAAACATCCGCCAGACCTTCCATCCCGACAGAGAGAATGACCAGCTCACACGCGCCATCGGTAAAGAACACCCTGGACATGCATGAGGCACGGGGTATGGCGTGGAAGGATGGGTTTGCCGGGCGACTCTTCAGATGGCGGCGAGAAAAAGAAAAAGAGCGTCTGAGCGGATGACAAAGATAGAACATGCACTTGCGGCGCTGCGCAAGTGAATGCACATGAAACCATCAAGCTACGGCCCATCTCAGCCGACGAAGAGCCTGCATTGAAGCTGCCGTGGCCCGGACTCTGCGAAAAGCGGTGTGGCTTCCACGGAGAACGTGCACCACGCTTGAAATAGCGGGTCCTCGATACCCGTGGATGAGATCACGGAGGCGAACACGCTGAGCTGCATGTGAGATTAATGGGCTTATCCATTAAGGTGGTATCGGCTATGCCTTACCTCCTGTAGCTGGTGGAACTTACCACTGCCGACCGATTCCAGATGGCTATGCTATTGTCGGGGTGGATGAGGTTGTGAAGGAATATGAGGAAGCATAGCTTGACTATGCTACGGTGAAGGAAACTCAACTCAAATTTGCGGTGAAAACAACCATTCTTTGGAAGAAGGAACACATTGTGCTTCCAAATTGGAGTCACTGGCACCCCGCCGTCTCCTCAGCGTCGTGAGCCGCTTCAGCTATCTCTGGCACAGCCATCTCGTGGCGGCAGCCATCTCTGCATGCAGCCATCTCGGCCGTCGGCCATCTCTGTGGCAGCCATCTCCGCCCGTTAGCCATCTCGGACCGTCGGCCATCTCGTGCTTCAGCCATCTCCTTAGCGTGGCGGAAGAGCACCTTGCTACGAGGAGCATCGGCATCGCCACAAAGAAATCCATGAAACCGTCGCCAAGAGTTCAAAAACTACGTCCAGCCATCCGCCAAGCCATTGCGGTTTTACCGTGGAATCGCGGTGACAAGGAGAACAATAGGATCTCGGAAGAACAGGTCAAGAAATTCTTTGCACCTAGGCGGGCGAGCCAAAGGAGAAAATAGATCGGCGTTGGTGGAGAAGTTTTACAATAATCTTTTGAAACCGAAACCCCACTTATGCCGGACTACGGCGCCAGATTTTGAAGGAGGATGCAAGGCGCGTGAGGGACTGAAATTAGCGATCGTGATTCACCCGGAAAATAGTTCCCATGCTCGGAGAGCAGGAAAACCAATCATGTGCCCGCTCCAAATGTTCGACACACGACGCTCCTCCGTAAATGATTACGAGGCGAGCTACAAAGAAAGGCCAATGAGATGGGGATGACTTACATTGCATACTTGAGCGTCATGGGAGACAACTTGCCCAAATCGATGCCAACCCCATGACCATGGAAGTATGGGAAGAATCTCGTCAAGAAAGAGGAGCTCAAGACTCTACCAACAAAGATGCGAAAATTGCACAAGTGGTACCTTCATTTCTGCAAGACAAGAAAGGTAGAATGGATCACGGCGCATATAAGAGATGATATTTTCTTCTGTGGAGATGACGCGATCGACTTCAACATTCAAGACTTGCAATTTCTATTCAATCAGAAGGAACTCGACAAAGCTGCCATCAGCCTTTATTGTGTGTAAGTAATATTTCTATAATTTATATCTCATCTCATTCACTTTATTAATTGCATGTATATATATATGCTCACCATATATGTATATACTATTATGCAGTAAAAAGGTTATGGAATGCAGGAAAGGAGGCCCTTTTGACATTGGGTTCGTTGACCCAAATAGAGTTCATGAAGAAGTGGTAGAAACCAAACCCGGGCAAACAGAAGATTACTTGCTAACGTCTTTACTAAGACAACAAAACAAAAGGGAAATACTATTGCCTTACAACTTCTCGTGAGTACTGTTACCCTCTCTCTTGTACACATTCTATTTCAGCTTACTTGATGTTAAGTGTAACTGATGATGAGTTATGCGTGCGTAGGTTCCACTTTATTCTGCTAGTCATTCAACCCGACTTAGGAAAAGTCCTTGTCATGGACTCGTTACGAAAAGAAAAAGAGATATGGGAAAACTTTAGAGAGATGCTCCAGAGGTAATTTCAATCATATTATCGCACTAGATCGAAAACTTTCATGACAATAAGTAATTAATTACTCCTTTATCCATTTTGTTTGTCGGACAGGGTTTGGTAAAGGTTCACGGGAAGGGCCGTGGGTGAATGGTCAGAAGAACTAAAATTTGTAGACCAAAATGTAAGTAATACTAGCTAGCTTCCAATTCCATTATATCATGCTTTATTGATTATTATTTTGATTGAACTCTCTATTCTCGTAAAGTGCGCGCATCAGGGACACGGCAATAACTTATGTGGGTACTATGTTTGCGATTCATTCAAGAACACGATATGTGCGACGGGCCAAGCCGCACTAGAACAACTTAGAGTAAGTAAACAAAGTCCACAACATTATTTTATTACCATCAATTGTGTTGAGTTTTATTCTTATATATATATATATATTGACGGCCCATTCTTCATATATATTCAGATCGAACGGATGCGGGACCAACTCCTACCATTTGAACGCATACGAGCCATTCAAGAGGAATTGGCGGGGTTCATACTTGATGAGGTCGTCACGCCTGGCAGAGAACTCTTTAGATATCCACCAAAATGAACGATGACGATGTATGTGCCGATGACGATGTATGTGCCGATGACGATGTTTGTGTATAATAATAGTTGCTTAATTATTCATGTACTCGTATGTACCGATGACGATTTATGTGTATACCGCTCCCAATCGATTCCCCCTCGCTCCCCCCTCCGCAAATACGCCCGAGCAGGCGAGGCGAAGTCTGCCGGAGAAGAACCTTTAACACCGGTTCGGATCGAACCGGTGTTAAAGGGGTGAACTGGCAGCCATGTGCGCCACCCTTTAACACTGGTTCGTATAAGAACCGGTGTTAAAGGGCCCCCCTCTAACACCGAACCCTCAACAACGGTTGGGGAACCGCTGTTAGAGGGCCTTCCCAACCGGAGTTAAAGGGGGGGCCTGCACTAGTGGCTCTTTCAGTTAGCTGAAATAATATAATTATGCATAATATTGTGTTATATTAAATAGAAATAAGATATTTATTACCTTATATGCGTCGTAGATGTGTGATTTATCCTTCTACTTTGGATGTGACTTGATTAACCAAAATTTGAAGGTTAATTTACCTTCTTTGGGGATGGGATTTTTGTCCCTTGTATATAAAAGTATTATTGAAAATTTATTGTTTTTCTTAGCTCGAAACTAGATCGAGATCGACTCGAGATCGTTACAAGCTAAGTATGAACAATTGTATAGCTCGATCATTAATTCAATTTGGTCTGAGATTTCTCAATATTTAGTATGATCTGAGCTGCGCCTCGTCTAACTTGCTAAAACTCGATTTGTTTGCAGCCCTAATTGTGATGCACCACCTGTGATTGTTGATTTGGTATTAGTGAACTTTTTTCCGCCTTCATAGAGTTTGTAGAGATTGTCAGGAAGCTTGACATGTTGCCTTCTCTAGAGCCCGTTGTGTCACCCAATGTCACATATTTGAACTGTGTTTACCACATTCGGTCCTAAAGTGTTCCCCATTGTACAAAGTTAGTTCTTCATGATAGAATGGTATTCCTTCCTACTTGGACTCCGGAGATAATGCTACACTCCGTCGACGATGTTAAAGTATTAATAAGTGGTTTAAGAATATTTAACTTCGAACATTATAATGGTGTTGGCATCATTCGTGTGCCAGATCCTTGCATTGATCTTTGGCAACAAAAAAATTAACCTAATTGCTAAAAAGTGCTCGAGTGCTGGTTTGCTTCATCGAGCGCTCGTTTCCTGGCCGTCGGATCAAATTTCGCGCCCCTCATCGGTCCCGAGTTTCCGACGGGTTTTCACCTCGCGTCTCGCAATCTCACTTCACTGTCTATCCCGTTCCCCATTCCTCTCCGACGACCATGCCTCGCACTGCAGCGGCCGCCCACCTTCGCACCCCCATCGGCTCCTCTTCCTTGAGCCACATGCTCTCCTCCATTGTGCCCTGGTCGTCCCGCCGTCCCCACCGAGGGGCACCCTCCGCCTGTCGCCCTCTTGCCCTCTGATGGCAAGGACTCCGGTGATGTCGGGGACACCGTGTCCTTCGACAGGATCCGCAAAGGGTACAAAAGGGAGGCCCACCGCGCCATGAAGTTGGGGCATGGAGCTCGCCAAGTTCTTCACGCCGTCCAGTTTGGTTAGGATAGTTTTTTGGTGATTTAATAAATTTTTCTAGGGTTCTTTGGGAAGATTCAGCGCTTCGGGATGTGCTTTGAGTGATTCCTCTGATTGGGTTGGCCACCCTTTTGTTTCTCTGGATTAGAAATTTGTTTCTAGTGCCTTATGTAGGCTCGCAGCTGATTAGAGACTTTGTTACAGTTGCGACAAGAAGATAATGAAGAACGAAAATGAAAAACACAGTAAGGGGACACAGATTTAACATGGAAAAACCTCTCCAACAAAGAGAGAAAAAAACCACGGGCGCCAGCCAGCGAAACTTCACTATATAGAGGAGTGTTTACAAACGTCGGAGATTTCACAGATGCAACTCTTTCCAACCGGCGGCTTACAAGGGGTTTATATATCGGTGAAAACCTAGGTCTTCCCAACTCGTTACACTCGTCCCAAGCCTCTGGCGATGGGCCTCGCTTCACTCGTCAGAAGTTGGCCTATACTTTGTGGAATTTGGATCAACATATAACAAACTCCACCTTGAGACAAATTCCTCCTTGTAGCATCAACAACAACCATCTTCCTGAACAAACAAAGCAAATACTTTCGGCGCCAATAACCACTTGGGCTAATCAGTTAAACCAACTAAGTTCGAGCAGCAACAGGAACAAGTTTAGTCATCATATCAGCAGGATTATCATGAGTGTTGATCTTGCATACCTTTAATTTACCTTGAGCAACAATGTCTCTAACAAAATGATACTTGACATCAATGTGCTTAGTTCTCTCATGGAACATCTAATCTTTTGTAAGGTATATGGCAGTTTGACTGTCACAAAATAAGGTAATGCAAGAATCATCTCCACAAAGCTCAGCAAACAAACCTTTCAACCAAACACATTCTTTGTAAGCTTCAGCAATAGCCATGTATTCAGCTTCAGTAGTAGATTGTGCAGCAATTGCCTGCAACGTAGCCTTCTAGCTAACAGCACAACCACCAACATTAAACACATAACCTGTGAGGGATTTTCTCTTATCCAAATCGGCATCAAAATCTGAATCCACATAGCCAACGAGTCTCTCACCAGTCCTGCCAAACTTCAAACAAGCATTGGAAGTGCCAAGAAGGTACTTAAAACCCCACTGGACATCCTTCCAATGTTCTTTACCAGGATTAGTGTGGCATCCCGCAAAACCACTACTAGAAAATCGCGTTGTTTTTGTGCATTGCATCGACATCATCATGCATTGTTTGCTAAAACTATGTTTGCAAAGCCCGTGTTGTTTTCTAAACGCCCCTCTTTATTTTTCAAACATCAAAACCGGGTCCCCGGAATATTTTGTTTTGGCCGCTATCGATTTGCCAACGGCCCGTTTAACACAAATAAAAATTATATTATTTTTAGCGGGGCGTCGAGCAGGCCGTCCCGAACGACCACCCCGGTTTAATAAAACGGTCCACCTGCCAGCCTACCTAAATCCTAAACCTACCCACTATTCTACCCAACCCAAACCTCCACCTCACTCCCTCCAATCCAGCCTCGCCACATCAGCACACCCCCTCCCTCACCCAATCACAATCTGCCACCTCCCCCCACCTACTCACTCTCCCTCTCTCCTCAGTCAACCACCCAGCCCATTGGCACACACACAAGACGCCTCACACGCGTGATAGCCCCCCCCTGCCACGGGCCCACCCGGGCTGGCCCACGCAGCGCTCCAGCCCCTGTCTTCTTCCCCGCAGCGCCCCTCTCTCTCGCGCTCCCTTCCCCGAGCAGCCCCCCTGGCGCCCTGCACCTCATGGCCACTCACCCGACGCCGGCCAACCCCGCCCGACAGACCGTCGCCCTCCTCCTGCAACACACCGCCGCCTCCACCGCCTCCGTCCCTTCCTCCGCGACCCGGCCCTGACTCGCTCCGGCGACCTCGCGCTCCCCTTCATCCTCCGGCCGCGCCCGCTCGCCCCCAAGCCCCGCCACCTGTCGCCTCCCGAGCTCCGCGCCTGCCAGTCCTCTGCCGCTGAGCCGAGTCCCTCATCGTCCCGAGCTCAACGCCCGCCCTCGCCAGCTCTCCTCGTCTGCGCCACAAGGCCCTCCTCCCAAGCGCTGCTCGCTGCCCCGCACCTCGCCCCAGTGCGCCGCTGCGTCTCCGGCAAGCTCCTCCGCCGCCCCGAGGTCGCCTGTCCTCGGCCTCCTCCGGTCCGCCGCCGCCCTCGGGCCGTAGCCCGCGTCGCCGCCCTCCAACGGGCCCTGTACCCCTGCGCCGGCCGCTTCGCTGGCCCGGACCCGCTCGGTTGCCGCCCGCAGGCCCTGCAGCACATCCCGACGAGTGGCTTCAGTTTGTCTGTGTTGTTGTTTTTTTACATCCTCCTTGTTGCCCAGCCGTTGAACCAGAGTTTGGTCCACATATCTCTGCCGGATTTGTGTCGTGTACTCATGTACATGGCGGGAGTTCGTGATACCAAGTTTCGTCAAGACCGTCGTGACCATCAAGTTCCTTCACCGCCGGCGCCATGGGAGACCGCGGAAAAACGAGCTCTTCCTCGGAATTCCATGGTCGATGCCTGAAGTTTCCCCTACGCCAAGGCCTTCGTCATGAACACCGAACCTCTTCGTCAAGGGAAAACCCCCAAGGTCGTCGCCGCGGAACCGACAAGTACGTTTACACGGGTACCAAGCGACAAGATCCCTTCATGGAAAAACCAAGCCGAACCGGAGATCTCCGTCATGGATCATCGAGCACTTCTACACGGACCCACGGGATGACTTGTTCTTCGCCCAAAGGCGACAAGGTTCTCTTCACGGACGTCGGGACCCCGGCATCGAAACGACAAGATCATCGTCATAGAACCCGAAGGCCGCATGTGCGACAAGTACTTCTTCCCGGATGCGATGCTCGAGAACACGGACGGTAAGGACACCGACGCCGAACGCCAAGTACCCGTCCCGAACGCCATGACCGACAACATGAACCGAAGACACGGATGCGCCAAGACCTACCCCGGAGTCCGAGAACGATCCCGTCAAGTTCGTCGAACCCTGAACCCCGAGAACGGAACCGTCGAACCCTGGACCCTGAGGCCGACCCTGGACCCTGTCGAACCCCGAACCCCGGAACCCCAAGTTCGTCGAGACCCCCCAATGTGTGAACCCCTTCTCGAAACCCTATTTTTATAACATAACAACTTGATTGCATAATGAAATGTCATATCGCATGCATATCTGTGGTTTGGGGGCCTTTTGCCGATTCACCTAATAATTACATATGGGGCCCATATGCGGGCAAATCTAGTCTCATATCGGCCTCATTTAAAACTTGTGTAGCGAACCGGTGGTATATTCTGCCTTGATAAACAACATTTAAATTGCGGGGTAGCTAAACAACTAGAACCATCTATCTAATTGTCGGGACCCCGGTTCCGCTTAATCTGGCTTAATTGCATTGCACCTTCGCCATGCCATACATCATACATGCATCATGCCGATCTTCTGCCGTGTATTAAATATTGCATCCGGTGTTTCTTCTAGTGTTTTGGTTCTTCGCGGATAAGGCCGTTGAGTTGATGTGAGCTTCGCCCCGATCTTCGGTTGAACCCTTCGACAATGTTTTCAGGCGAGCATCTCCCCCTTTCTACCTATCTTACTTTTATAGTATTTACTTCCCTCCTGTTGATCTATTGCTATCTGTGTTGCGATGCTTTAGTTTCCGTACCTGTGATATACCTTGCAGCCCTATATTGCCTTGGACACATCCTATTACCTGTTGTGTGGTAGATAGTTGGACTTGCGCGTCGTAGTTGCTTGCTCAAGTGCTGATGTGTGTCGTCATATGCCACAGTTGCTGATGTATTGCCGCATGTTGATGTTGGAGATGATTCTAGTTTTACTTATCTTCACTTTAATTTCTGTTTAACAACTAAAATTGAATAAGCAGAGGCATCGGTGGGTGGTAGATAATATTTGGTTTCCGAACGCCCACTTGTGTCCCGTAAGACCCCGAGTACTTGATACCTGTTCCTTGATTTTGCGCGCTATCCACATCCGGGAGGTATATGGGACCCCCGAGCGAGCTTGATTCAGTCTTATTTCTTGGGGCCACAAACTAGTTTGAGGTTTTATTACGATCCTGTACTTATGCCATGTTTCTGCTTTATTTACGATTGTGCGAGGCACACATCTTTGCTTAGGTATGCGGTGTTTACGCAGTATCGACAAGCCCAGCCACACTTTCGGGTTCCCGATCGCTTGACCATTGGCGCAACCTTGAGGCCGTCTCGAGCTTGCCTACTCCGTTGCGGGTTCTACTCAAAGGGTGCCCCTGAAATATTTCTGAATCCTGTGATTGTTCGATCGTGAAAGCCTCGTTGGGTTTTGATTTGGTTTTCGAGGTTGATCGGCGTGTGTTGCTATTGGTGCACCCGGGGTAAAACTTTCTCAAAGCCGTGTCCGCGGATATGGACGACTTGGAGCACAGTTTCTTGATCATAGACAAGCATAACTAAAGTTTACTGCTATAAATTTGACTTATAATGACTAGTAATCAGCTTCACTATAATGGAATGGCTAATTAATACTGCCCACAATTGCTTGTTTGGGAGTGTCGCTTGCGACCATTGTACCTGACTAGTAAGTATTGCAACTACAACGAAATGGCTGAATAAAAGTACCAACAACTGCTGGGTTCTGGGTTTATCTCACGCTATCTGTATCTGATTAGTAATTGTTGCAACTACCACGGAAAGATTAAATAAAAGTGCCCACTGCTTACTTTATCAGGACGATTATCTAAACTTGACTAGTAAAGTGCCACCACTATAACTGAATAAGTAAAACTGCCAACCGTGTGAGTTCCTCGGTTGACTTCCTCGTCTGGTCTCAAGGGGGAAACACCAGGATGGGTTTGTTTGGTGATAGCTTCAGGTTGGATCCGAATAGGTCATTCTCACCCCTCTCTGATAACCGCCGGTTGTTTCGAGTCTCTATAGGTTGTTTAGTGCATGCCGCCGCTGCCGCTTCAGTCCACCATACCTATGTAGGCGAGGACCGCCGAATTCTAGCCTCGCCGTGTACTGGCCTCAGTACTGACGCTCCTCTTTGTTTTCTCGCCCTTTGCACCTTTTGTTGAGCAGGTTTTGAGATCGACGCCGTTAGCGGGGTTACCCTTCCGCTTGGCCTGCAGGGTTATGGGCGCCATTGGTTATTCTTGAGGCTCTTAGCCCCATTTGCATCTTGTCCGTAGTCGGGCTCTATCGTTTCAAGGTGATTTGGATCTTTGTATATTATATCTGTATTCTTGACTCTTTGAGTCATTATATATATCTGTTACGTGGGTCCCATCGAGGACTGTTGTGTAATGTTATTACTTTGTTTTCCACCTTGCGAAAGTGCTGGTGGGCACCTTTGAATCGTTTCTATGCGGGTTTGGCGAATTTTGCTCAAACTTGCATAGGTCCGATTGAGGGTGTTACAGTGGTATCGAGCTCGGCGATTGCGATACCCCACAAGTCCAGCCTGTAGGATAACCTAGCTAACGGCCGAAGTAGAGTGTCAAAACTATTTTTGAAAATCGGTTGGATAGTTCTGATTAGGTCTGATTTTACTCCTTACCCCTCTGCTGTTCTCCTCTTACCTCGACGTGTTTTGAATCCGCTCTCTTCTCTTTCTTCGAGTCCAGGATTTCTCGTGGTTGGGTTTCCTTCGTACCTTCAGGGTTTCGAATTCTCCCTTTTGTAACGGAGGTGCTACGATCATCAATCTGCAACTTGTCTGTTGTACCCTTCATCCGATCTTTTGTTCTTGAGCTCTTTATCCCTATGTGTTCCTTGCTGGATATCAGTGTCGTTGAAAAACATATGAGAAGGACGAGCATTGGTGAAGTTGGGGTTAACCTTGAGCATGTGTTGTTCATGCCAATGAAACCATCGCGGAACCTAATCGGTGTGTCTTTCATACGATTTCTGCTGGCAACATTCCTTTGTTTCCGAACCTCGTTTGTCGAGATCTTCAGTCTAAATCTCGAGAGTTGAGTTGCCTGATTCTCCTACCCGTGTATAGAGTTGATAGTTTGGGTCCGGGATGGACTGATCACCCTACCCGACTCTTACTGATCGCTCTGTACATCGAACTGGTGGATCAATGTAACTTTTCCCTCTTCTTATGGAAGTTAGAGGTGGCCTTATCGTTTGGTACCTCTACCTTCGTCCTTGTTTCTCCGGAGTGTTCTCTCGACGTTCAGGACAACGAACCTTTGTTGGTGGTGTCGCCGATTTCAAGATGGAGGATGAACTCTCGTTAGTGGTGTCGCGGGGATCTACATGAAGTGAGAAGACGAGGATCGCCGACCTTCCTTCCGGTACCATGAGGCGGATCTCGAGGGCGAGATCCATTGTTAGTGGTGTCGAATTGTGGCATCCCGCAAAACCACTACTAGAAAATCGCGTTGTTTTTGTGCATTGCATCGACATCATCATGCATTGTTTGCTAAAACTATGTTTGCAAAGCCCGTGTTGTTTTCTAAACGCCCCTCTTTATTTTTCAAACATCAAAACCGGGTCCCCGGAATATTTTGTTTTGGCCGCTATCGATTTGCCAACGGCCCGTTTAACACAAATAAAAATTATATTATTTTTAGCGGGCATCAGGCACGGTCATTCCCGAACGACCACCCCAGTTTAATAAAACGGTCCACCTGCCAGCCCTACCTAAATCCTAAACCTACCCACTATTCTACCCAACCCAAACCTCCACCTCACTCCCTCCAATCCAGCCTCGCCACATCAAGACACCCTCCCTCACCCAATCACAATCCACCTCCCACCTAATCACTCTCCTCTCTCCTCAACCACCCAGCCCGCTGGCACACACACACGACGCCTCACACGCAGCCGCGCCGTGCCACTGCCTCACCATGGGACTCCACCAGGCCCACGCTGGCCCAGCCCCTGTCTTCTTCCCTTGGCGCCCTCTCTCGCGCTCCCTTCCCGAGCAGCCCCTGGCGCCTGCACCTCCCGCTGCGCCACCGCTGACGCCGCCGGCGAACCCCCGCCGCTGACCAGCGTCCGCCCCCTCCTCCTGCAACACACCGCCGCCTCCACCGCCTCCGTCCCTTCCTCCGCGACCCGGCCCTGACCCGCTCCGGCGACCTCGCGCTCCCCTTCATCCTCCGGCCCGCCGCCCGGCTCGCTGCCCCAAGCCCCTCCACCGCCGGTCGCCTCCCAGAGCTCCGCCGCCAGGTCCTCCCGCCGAGCCGAGTCCCTCATCGTCCCGAGCTCAACCGCCCCGCCCGCCTCTCTCTCCACAAGGCTGCGCCTCAAGGCTGCTCGCTGCCCCGCACCCATCGCCCAGCTGCGCCCGCTGCTCCGCAAGCTCCTCCGCCGCCCGAGGTCGCCTGTCCTCGGCCTCCGTCCGCCGCCTGGCCGTAGCCTGCGTCGCCGCCTCCAACGGGCCCTGATTTCGCGGCCGGCCGCTGGCTGCCCGACCTTCGGTTGCCGCCCGCAGGCCCTGCAGCACATCCCGACGAGTGGCTTCAGTTTGTCTGTGTTGTTGTTTTTTTACATCCTCCTTGTTGCCCAGCCGTTGAACCAGAGTTTGGTCCACATATCTCTGCCGGATTTGTGTCGTGTACTCATGTACATGGCGGGAGTTCGTGATACCAAGTTTCGTCAAGACCGTCGTGACCATCAAGTTCCTTCACCGCCGGCGCCATGGGAGACCGCGGAAAAACGAGCTCTTCCTCGGAATTCCATGGTCGATGCCTGAAGTTTCCCCTACGCCAAGGCCTTCGTCATGAACACCGAACCTCTTCGTCAAGGGAAAACCCCCAAGGTCGTCGCCGCGGAACCGACAAGTACGTTTACACGGGTACCAAGCGACAAGATCCCTTCATGGAAAAACCAAGCCGAACCGGAGATCTCCGTCATGGATCATCGAGCACTTCTACACGGACCCACGGGATGACTTGTTCTTCGCCCAAAGGCGACAAGGTTCTCTTCACGGACGTCGGGACCCCGGCATCGAAACGACAAGATCATCGTCATAGAACCCGAAGGCCGCATGTGCGACAAGTACTTCTTCCCGGATGCGATGCTCGAGAACACGGACGGTAAGGACACCGACGCCGAACGCCAAGTACCCGTCCCGAACGCCATGACCGACAACATGAACAAGACACGGATGCGCCAAGACCTACCGAGTCCGAGAACGATCCGTCAAGTTCGTGAACCACGAACCCGAGAACGGAACCGTCGAACCTCGACCACGAGGCCGACTCGACCTGTCGAACCCCGAACCCCGGAACCCCAAGTTCGTCGAGACCCCCCAATGTGTGAACCCCTTCTCGAAACCCTATTTTTATAACATAACAACTTGATTGCATAATGAAATGTCATATCGCATGCATATCTGTGGTTTGGGGGCCTTTTGCCGATTCACCTAATAATTACATATGGGGCCCATATGCGGGCAAATCTAGTCTCATATCGGCCTCATTTAAAACTTGTGTAGCGAACCGGTGGTATATTCTGCCTTGATAAACAACATTTAAATTGCGGGGTAGCTAAACAACTAGAACCATCTATCTAATTGTCGGGACCCCGGTTCCGCTTAATCTGGCTTAATTGCATTGCACCTTCGCCATGCCATACATCATACATGCATCATGCCGATCTTCTGCCGTGTATTAAATATTGCATCCGGTGTTTCTTCTAGTGTTTTGGTTCTTCGCGGATAAGGCCGTTGAGTTGATGTGAGCTTCGCCCCGATCTTGTTGAACCCTTCGACAATGTTTTCGGTGAGCATCTCCCCTTTCTACCTATCTTACTTTTATAGTATTTACTTCCCTCCTGTTGATCTATTGCTATACGTGTTGCGATGCTTTAGTTTCCGACTGTGATATACCTTGCAGCCCTATATTGCCTTGGACACATCCTATTACCTGTTGTGGTAGATAGTTGGACTTGCGCGTCGTAGTTGCTTGCTCAAGTCTGATGTGTGTGTCGTCATATGCCACGATTCTTGATGTATTGCCGCATGTTGATGTTGGAGATGATTCTAGTTTTACTTATCTTCACTTTAATTTCTGTTTAACAACTAAAATTGAATAAGCGAGGCATCGGTGGGTGATAGATAATATTTGGTTTCAACGCCCACTTGTGTCCCGTAAGACCCCGAGTACTTGATACTGTTCCTTGATTTTGCGGCGCTATCCACATCCGGGAGGTATATGGGACCCCTGAGGCGAGCTTGATTCGGTCTTATTTCTTGGGGCCACAAACTAGTTTGAGGTTTTATTACGATCCTGTACTTATGCCATGTTTTCGCTTTATTTACGATTGTGCGAGGAGCACTGCATCTTTAGGTATGCGGAGTGTTCTGTGTATCGACAAGCCCAGCCACACTTTCGGGTTCCCGATCGCCATGACCATTGGCGCAACCTTGAGGCCGTCTCGAGCTTGCCTACTCCGTTGCGGTTCTACTCAAAGGTGGCCCCTGAAATATTTCTGAATCCTGTGATTGTTCATCGTGAAAGCCTCGTTGGGTTTTGATTTGGTTTTTCGAGGTTGATCGAGCATGTGTTGCTATTGGTGCACCCGGCCGGTAAAACTTTCGAAAGCCGTGTCATGGATATGGACGACTTGGAGCACAGTTCTTGATCATAGACAAGCATAACTAAAGTTCTTGCTATAAATTTGACTTATAATGACTAGTAATCAGCTTCACTATAATGGAATGGCTAATTAATACTGCCCACAATTGCTTGTTTGGGAGTGTCTTGCGACCATTGTACTGACTAGTAAGTATTGCAACTTCTAGCGAAATGGCTGAATAAAAGTACCAACAACTGCTGGGTTCTGGGTTTATCTCACGCTATCTGTATCTGATTAGTAATTGTTGCAACTACCATGGAAAGATTAAATAAAAGTGCCCACTGCTTACTTTATCAGGATGATTATCTAAACTTGACTATTAAAGTGCCACCACTATAACTGAATAAGTAAAACTGCCAACCGTATGAGTTCCTCGGTTGACTTCCTCGTCTGGTCTCAAGGGAAACACGGGATGGGTTTGTTTGGTGATAGCTTCAGTTGGATCCGAATAGGTCATTCTCACCCTCTCGATAACCGCCGGTTGTTTGAGTCTCTATAGGTTGTTTAGTGCATGCCGCGCTGCGCTTGATCCACCATACCTATGTAGGCGAGGACCGCCAATTCTAGCCTCGGTGTCTTGGCCTCGATCTTGACGCTCCTCTTTGTTTTTCGCCGCCCTTTGCGGCACCTTTTGATCAGGTTTTGAGATCGGCCCGTTAGCAGTTACCCTTCCGCTTGGCCTGGGCAGGGTTATGGACGCCATTGGTTATTCTTCAGGGCTCTTAGCCCCATTTGCATCTTGTACGTAGTCAAGCGCTCTATCGTTCAAGGTGATTTGGATCTTTGTATATTATATCGTATTCTTGACTCTTTGAGTCATTATATATCTACATGGGTCCCATCGAGGACTGTTGTGTAATGTTATTGCCGTTTCCACCACGAAAGTGCCTGGTGGGCACCTTTGAATCGTTTCTATGCGGGTTTGGCGAATTTTGCTCAAACTTGCATAGGTCCGATTCTGAGGGTGTTACAATTAGCCATGTATCTACTTATCAAACTCATAGCATATGATAAATCAGAACGAGAACAAACCATGACATACATCAAAGAACCAACATCACTAGAATATGGCACCTTTGACATGTACTCAAACTCTTCATCAGTAGTAGGACATTGAGAAACTGACAATTTAAAATGAGGAGCAATAGGAGTACTAACTGACTTGGCACCATCCATATTAAAACGATGAAGAACTTTCGTAATGTAACTTTTCTAACTAAGAAATAACAAACCAGATTTTCTATCTTGGGTAATCTCCATACCTAAGATCTTCTTAGCGGCACCAAGATCCTTCATCTCAAATTCACTACTTAGGTGTGCCTTCAAATTAGTGATTTCTTTCATGCCCTTGGAAGCAATTAACATATCATCAACATATAGAAGCAAGTATATAGGTGACCCATCAACAAACTTGATATAAACACAACTATCATATTTAGACCTCTCAAAACCAGGTGAGATCATAAATGAATCAAACCTTTTATACCACTGTCTTGGAGATTGCTTTAAGCCATAAAGAGACTTCTTTAATTTGCACACAAGATCCTCTTTACCAGACACTATGAACCCTTCTGGTTGGTCCATGTATATTTCCTCATCAAGCTCTCCATGCAGAAAAGCAGTCTTGACATATAACCGCTCAAGCTCAAGATCACGCATAGCCACAATACTAAAGAAAGTGCGAACGGAACTATGCTTTACAACTGGGGAGAACACATCATTGTAATCAATACCTGGAATCTGGCTGAACCCTTTTGCTACTAACCTTTCCTTGTACCTTGAAGGCTCTTTGGGAGACAAACCTTCCTTTTTCTTGAAGATCCACTTGCAGCAGACCGCCTTCTTTTGTTTGGGCAAGGGCACAACATCGCATGTGCCATTTTTCTCAAGCGACTGCGTCTCTTCTTGCATAGCATAAATCCACTTCTCGCGGTCAACGGATGTAATGGCTTCATTGTATGTAGCAGGTTTAGAATCGTTCTCCACCTGTTCAGCACAACTTAAAGCATAATGAACAAGATTACACTCTTCAATTAAATGAGGACGAGGACCACAATTACGCCTCGGTCTATCAGCAGCAATGGACTCATGTGGCTGCTGCAAAACAATAGGTGAGTGCTGAACAATAATATCATCAATGTTTTTCCTCATGTGTATCTTCCACGATAGCATCATTATCAATAGTTTTCTGCAGATTCTCCACCTGCACACTAACTCCCTCCTCTCCAACAGCAACAGGAGAGGTATCTGATGGCAAGCTATCATGATACATAATGGACTCATTGAAAACAACATTTCTACTTAGAAAAATATTTTTAGTTTCAGGATTCCATAGTTTATAAGCCTTAACTCCTGAACCATAACCAAGGAATATGCACTTAACAGCCCTAGGGTCTAACTTTACATTATCAATGTGAGCATATGTAGTGCAGCAAAAAACTCTCAACTGTGAATAATCACCAGGCGAACCTGACCATACCTCAATGGGATTTTTCTTCTTAAGTGGAATAGAAGGTGACCTGTTGATGAGGTAACACGCTGTGTTGGCTGCTTTAGCCCAGAAACGCCTATGCATACCTGCATTAGACAACATACAGCGAGCCCTCGATATGATGGTCCTGTTCATGCGCTCGTACGCCATTCCATTCTGGCGAGGTGTATGGGATGGTGTGATGCACGATCATGCCATCGTTCGCAAAACTCCTCAAACTCATTAGAACAGAATTCCATAGCATTGTCAGTACGTAGTACCTTTACCTTCTTCTCAGTTTGCTTTTCAACCATAACTTTCCACTTCTTAAAAGCATCAAAAACATCAGATTTATGCTTCAGAAAATAACGCCACACTTTTCTTGAGTAGTCATCAATAATAGTAAGCATGTAATTAGCACCACCAGTAGAAGTTTTACGGGACGGACCCCATACATCAGCATGCACATAATCTAATATGCCTTTGGTGGTATGAATGGAAGCATTGAATTTAACTCTTTTATACTTACCAAAAATGCAGTACTCACAGAACTCAAACTTACTCAAGTTGCAACCATTAATCATCTCTCTCTTGACCAACTCTGCCATTCCTTGTTCGCTCATATGCCCAAGACGCATATGCCACAGATGTGTTTTACCACAATCATCAGAATCATTAGAAGTAACAACAGCAGCAGCAATACTAGGCAAAGTGCTACCTCTAAGAACATATAATTTATCAGAATTCATATCACCTATCATGTGAATAAGAGAACCTTTTGATACCTTCAGAACTCTATGCCCACCGGCATACTTGTATCCATCAACGTCCATGGTACTCAGAGAGATCAAATTTCTGGCCATGCTTGATATGTGCTTCACCTCACTTAACGTGCATGTCATGCCATCATGTGTCCTAATCTTAATAGATCCAACACCAATAATATGACATGGGTTGTCATTCCCCACACGCACAAAGTCTCCAGTCTGCATAGACTCATATGAACTGAACCAATCTTTGTTATAGAAAATATGAAACGAACATGTAGTATCAAGTATCCATTCATCATCACGAGAAGCACAAGCAGCAAAAACAGCTAAGCATTCACCATCAGAACTATCAGAAACAACAGCAGCCTTACCAGCACCTTCAGACCTATCTTTCGGTTGGTAAGTTCCGTTCCTTTTCTCCTTATTCTGCAACTTCCAACAATCATCAATAACGTGATTACATTTCTTACAATACCTGCAGAATTTATCCTTTCCCTTGGACTTTGAACGACCTCTGCCGTCCTTGCTCTTATCTCTATTGCCATAGTTGTTGTTCCTCTTCTTGGTCCTGCCACGAACCTGCAGAGCCTCGGCCTTAGATGACGTCCCATCTGACCCTACCATAGTTTTCATCTTTTCCCTCTGTTTGAGGGCGTCATGTACTTCGGCAAGGGTTAGTTAATCACGTCTCAACAATATTATATCACGAAAATGTGTGTAGGAACTAGGCAACGAGCATAAGAGTAGAAGAGCTAAATCCTCATTATCATATTTTACCTCCATAGACTGCAAGTCTGAAACAATCTCTTTAAAAACAGATATGTGATTCATTACCGATCCACCTTCTTGCAGCCTCTGCGAGAACAACTTCATCTTCATGTTCATCTTACTGATTAGATCTTTTTGACACACAGACCATTTCCAGTTTTTCCCATAGGGCAGCATCATATTTCATCTCCAGCGCTTCATCAAAGACAAAGCCTTACGGTCCTTCCGCTTCTCTTTGGCGGACCAGATCTTAGCATCCTTCGCGCCGAATCCATCCAGCGCTTCATCCAAATCAGAAGTTTGGGCGAGAATAGCCCGCATCTTCACCTGCTACAAGGAGAATCTTGTGTAGTCCAGCTGTGGTAGATCGAACTTCAATAACGACATGTCGCAAAACCCTAGATTAGAACCTGGGGCTCTGATACCACTTGTTACAGTTGCGACAAGAAGATAACGAAGAACGAAAACGAAAAACACAGCAAGGGGACACAGATTTAACATGGAAAAACCTCTCCAACAAAGAGAGAAAAAAACCACGGGCGCCAGCCAGCGAAACTTCACTATATCAAGGAGTGTTTACAAACGCCGGGGATTTCACAGATGCAACTCTTCCCAACTGGCGGCTTACAAGGGGTTTATATATCGGTGGAAACCTAGGTCTTCGATGATCTGTACCGTACCGCAGGGGCTGTCGCCCCCCGCACCCCCACAGGCGTCCCTGTTGGCCACGGACGCCTCAGGCCCAAGCATGTGGCATATACTTGATACTGCATGTTCGTTACACTCGGTCCAAGCCTCCGGCAACGGGCCTCGCTCCACTCGTCAGAAGTTGGCCTATACTTTGTAGAATTTGGATCAACATATAACAGACTTTGATTAGGAAAACAAAAACAACTAATCGGAGCAGAAAGAAAACTTATATCACTGCATGCTAGTGTAGATTGCTAAAATAATTTTTGGTGATTACTGTTGGTGAGATCGCCAACCAGGGTAGTGCAGTGATTATGATGTATGCTACCCGTTGTTAAGATTTTCTTCTACATCCTACTCATTTCCCTGGGAAGTTTTTGGCAAATGGGAATAAAATGCTTCAATCTGTGGCCTGGTGACGAATCAAATTATGTACTCCCTCTGTCCATAAATAAGTGACTTGGGTTTGTCTAAATTTACATAAAATTTTCTGGCAAATAGGAATAAAATGCTTCAATCTGTGGCCCAGTGACGGACCAAATTATGTACTCCCTCTATCCAGAAATAAGTGACTTGGGTCTACACACTAAAACAAGTCTAGATACATACAAATGTAGCCAAATGCAAGTCTCTTATTTTTGGACGGAGGAAATACCATTTTCATGATGGAAAAAGTAATGCACACCAGGAGGATGGTTGTCAGTCAGATTCTCTTCTAAATAGCTCTGATGCATTGGAACTTTGGAACCCGAAAAAACTGTTGACTTCTTTCTGTTGATACGGCCTTGAGTCTTGCATAAATTCTAATTTGCTACAGAAGTCATCAAAAGCTCTTGTTCAAAAAAAAGTCATCAAAGGTGCTGGTGTCACCCAAATGTCATTCATGTTATCTTTGCTCTTATCCACAACACTGCTCCCTCATATAGGTCATTTTTGCTGCAAGGTAGACTTCTTTTGCACATACTTGTGTCGTGTACTCTTGTCCACTTTTTAATAGGACTCACAAGATTATTTGCTTTATTTCTACTCTTGTTATCATACAACTTGTATTCATGTACATACCCAAGCCTAATTATTATACTGCTAACTACACAATTAGGTCAACCACGAGTCGTAGTATGGCAGCGACAAAACCAATTTTTCGCATGAGTCTGTACAACATCATTTTAGAATTTTAGGTCCCTGTCACGCCATCGCTCACAACCATCTATCGAGCAAACACACACAACAATACTCATGCGCTCTCATCCCATTTTTGCATTGACAGATCGCCCATCCAGGCGTCTCACATCAGTATTCATCGAGCACTCAACCTCACTGACAGACCGGCAAATTCCCTTTCTATTAAAATAATCATTCTTTATCGTGTTGAGGTTGTCGAGATGCATATCCTAGAAGCGGTGATGAAGAGTTAAACATCGCGGCGTACAAAAGCAGTGGAAGGTTGGATTTGAGAACGACACAACATTGTCATTATGTAAGCGACAATGGAGAGTTGCTTTATGCGAATAGAATGTCTCTTTTATTATCTTTGTATAGCTTTTGATGTCATGGTCCCTGGTTGACTGATTTCTTTTGTAGGAAAACAGTCAGATGATAAGTTACTTTTAGGCATCTAATAAAGTTACTTAAAATGCCTAGGAGATGTATATCACTTCATACGGAGTTGTATTATACCTATGAAATAGGTTGTTTTCTTTATTATATTGTTTCTTTAGTATATCTTTCTTTTTGTTTGCTTATTACTTGCATATCGGGGGGACATTAGTTGCTTTTTGTCCGCTCATTAAGTTGCATATCAGGGGACCTAAGTTTTATTCTGTTTACTCATTAAGTTGCATATCGAAGGATTTTAGTTTATTTTTTGTATGCTTCTTAAGTTGCATATTTAGGGACCTTAGTTGATTCTTGTTTCCTCATTAAGTTGCATACCTAGGGATCTTAGTTTCTCTTTTTCTGCTTATTAAGTTCTATATCCAGAGATTCTAGTCCCTTTTGTATGCTCATTAAGTTGCATGTCTAGTGATTGTAGTTGCGAGCGCGGGTCGGTCATGGGCCCTGACCAACGTCCATCCCAATTCTGGTGCTTAGAGGGAGCCCAAGCTGGTAGCAACTTAGCTCTCCGGCTGGCAGCGAGATACAAGACAGCGCATGTGGTCCTTCCTGGCGACAATATGAGTTGACTAGTCAGCATAATTATGTTTACTTTTTCCCACATTCTAAGTTGTTTTCTAAATCCATCCAAGTATGACCCCCATATCATTTTTAGGTTTCCTTTTTATTTATGTGATCAGCACAAGGAGTTGACTAGGATGCATTGCCAACATGTCTAAGTTGCCCACCTAAACTATCTAATTGTTTCCACCACCATGCCAAAGTTGGTTGCTATCAAAATTCTAGCTAGGTTCTATCACCATGCTGGGCAAGTTTCCATTGTATGTTATATATATTTTTGGACTTTTATTTAAACAATTCATGCTTTCAAAACAGAAAAGGTCCTCCAGTCAATTGATTATCCCTATAATTTAAGTTTCTCTTACCGTTAATTAAGTTATTTCTTTCAAAGTATTTAAGTTGCTACTCCATGCTATTAAGTTTACTTTTACATAAGTTAATTATGTTTCACAACTGATATTAGGTTGATCTTTTGCATCATTGGCTAAGTTGTTTGTTCATCATGGTTAAGTTGTTTCTTCAACATGGTTAAGTTGGTTCTATATTCAACTAAGTTCCTACAAGACTGACATGTTTCTAGAAATTCCAGACCAGAGTCTGACTGGCTGGACCGGAGTATCCGGTGTGGACTGGAGTTTCCATAGGAATCCCCAGAGGGGACATCAGGATTCTGGCTAGGACAATCTATGAGGGGGTCCGGAGTAAGGTCCGAAGACTACCGCGGAGTCTCCGGTGTGAGCCTCAGACCGGAGTCTTCGGTGCCGCTGGACCAGAGTCTCCGGCCCACTTGGCTCAAAGAAGGGCTTGGTCAATCAGTATGCTGGTCCGGAGGCTAGTCCGGAGATGGGCCAGAATCTCCGATGTGCAGGCCGGAGTCTACGGTCTGACTTTTCTCCAACGGTCAGAAAACGGTTCGTGGAGGGGGGCTGCTTATAAATAGGGGACCTTCTCCCCTTCCTCCAGCTGCTCGACCCACTCAAGAACACTACCCCCATTTGAGCCATCAACTCAACAAGATATCTTTATCCAACCGTCTAAAGTCATTGATCCTTGGAGGATCGAAGGAGGAGGCCTTGATCTACAGCTTCACCAAGAGAGTCTTCATTTCCCCCTCATTCACTTGAGGGCCCCCATGCTCTAGTGTTTCTTTGGAAACCCTAGCTTTGATTTGATTCTTACAAGCTTTTATTTGATTGTTTTGACAGCTTGCTTGTATTTGGGAGCCTCCAATTAAGTTGTGGATGTGTGCCCCAAACTTGTTGTAAAGGTGCCGTCTTCCACCTCGAAGGTTGCCGATATAGTGGAAGGTGAATCAAACCCCTTGGGGGTGAGGTTCATCGGAGTACAAGGGAGGCCTCTCGTGGCGTTGGTGGTTTGAAACCACCCCCTCTCCAAACGTAGACATACTTCCCCTCAAAAGGAAGGAACTACGGGAAACAAATCTTTGTGTCTCCGTGTCCACCACTTTGGTTACTTCTATCCTTTACCGCACTTTACTTACTTGTTCTTGCTTAGTGTTGTTCTAGTTAATGCTTGTTTGACATATAGTTAAATTCACCTTATTTGCATAATCTAGAGAATTTACCTTTCTTGTCAAGCCATAATTTGAAAACAAGAAAATTTGAAGTAGCACCTATTCACCCCCCCTCTAGGTGCCCATACGATCCTTTCAATTGGTATCAGAGCCTCGGCTCTTTATTCGGGCTTTACCGCCTAAGAGTATGTGGGTAGCAATGATGGGGAAGGTGGTGATGATCCTACCTTTGTGACCATGGATGATCTCAATAACTTGGAAACAAGATTGAGCTCCACCATGGCCAACAAGATCAAACAATTGCACAAGTTACTTGAGCAACTTGTTAAAGATAAAGGTGGCTCATCATCCCCTTCTCCTCAAGAGGAACTTCCACCATTACCTAAGGGGAATGCCCCGGTATCACTTGAGGGTAGGGTGGGCGGTAATCAAGACAACACTAATTCCTCCGCTAAAAGGGATGGTGGGAAGGGAGAGCACCATGACTCTCATGGATGGTACACTCCCGACCCTCCAATCCCTCACCCTCATATAAACAATAGAGGAGACCCACCAAAGCTAGGGGCATCTTCTTTTGCTCAATGGCAATCTCTAATGAAATATCATGTGCGCAGCTCTTGTATTGAATTGTGGAACATCATTGAACAAGGACTCCATATTGGTGATCCAAACAACTTGACAAGAAGAGAAGTTGTCAATAGTCAACTCAATGCCACCGCCTTGCACATGATACAACAAGGATTGGGTACAAAATATTACCCACACATTGAGCACCTCAAGATCGCCAAGGAAGCATGGGATGCACTCAAAATGTTGTATGTTCGGAATGAGAGCATGAGAAGGAATCGGTATGATGCACTAAGCAATGAAGCCGAAGGATTATATATGAAGGAAGGTGAAGATCATGAAGACATGTATCGTAGGCTCAAGTCCACCACCATCGCTTTTATAAATGTGGGTGCCTCACATGTGGATTATGCTTGGATAAAAACTAAATATGTGAGTGCACTCATGCCCTTTGAGCCCACCGACTTGAAGAGCATACAAGGAAGACACAACTACCACCTCATGACCTCCAATGAAGTTATGCAATAGATGGCCTCTTTCAAGGTCGCCACCAAGAATGCCAAATATGCATATGCTCGAGCCCTAGGAATGAGCAATGTTGTCAACCTTGCATTGAAGGCCAAAGTTGTGGAACATGGGGATTAAGATGATAGTGATGAAGGCCTCTCCATGAGCCACCCCGATGATGTCAAGATTGATCATGGTGAATATATGGCTTTCTATGCAAAGAACTTTTGGAAGAACCCCACCAAGGCCAAGATGGAAATGCAACGAATAAGCAACCCAAATGGAAGAAGAGAAAATGTCCCTAAATTGAGAACTTGCTTCAATTGTTGTGACCGCTATCACTTTGTGGCGGGTTGTCGCTATGAGAAGAGAGAAGATCATGGGGGTAAACTTATGTAGAAGAAAACCTGCAAATCTCCTTACAAGAAACCCTTCATCAAGAAGAATCCCATCAACAAGAAGTCGGGTGAAATTGTGTTGATAACTCATGAAGAATACTCCTCCGATGATGAAGATGATGAAGATAATGAAGAGGAAACGTCAAGTGGTGTGGCTGCTCTTGCAACTACTTCTACTCCCACATTCTCCCTCTTCGACTCCCCAAATGAGAATCTCTCCAACAAGAACGTCACTTGCCTTATGACAAGAGGAACAGAGGTATCTTCATCATCTCACCCCACCCTCTTGAGTAATGATGAAAATGATGATGAAATGTCTCTTGAGGTTAAAAAGGAAATAATTGCTTTTGATGAGTTCATGAATAACTTGTAAGGGGAACACAACAGAAATTTTGTGGACCTCTTAGATGAAATTTATCACACCCAAGAGCTTCTTGATGAAAGATGTAAACTAGGAAGAGAACACATGATTGAGGTATAAGCCCTAAATAATGCTCTAGAACAAGAACAAGAGACTAGGTTGTCCCTTGAACTAAAACTTGATGGGTCAAATGATTTAATTGTGAATAGACTCATTAAGGAACATGACCTTACTATTGATAAATATAAAAGGGCTAAAAAGGACAAGATTGAGTTTGGTGTGGTTCATGAAAAACTTGCCAAGGACTTTAGTTTGCTTAACAAGGATCACAAGGCATTGGAAAGTGAACTCTTGTCACTCACAAAGTCCCATGAAAAGCTTCAAACTCAATTGACCAATATTCCTTCACCTAGTAATTTCATTCCATCTAGTATTACAACTATTCTTGAAGAACATGCTAGGTTGAAGGGGGAGCTAGCTAAGGCCACATTTCCAAAAGGTAACAAGTCCATTGATGACCTCTTGAGTAAGCAAAGGTCAAATGGTGAGAAAGGGGGCATTGGTTTTGTCTCCAAAGCCAAGAAGAAGAACAACAAGATGAAGAAGGCCAAGCCCGCACAAGAGAAAAACAAGGCCATTGTGGATAGTAATACCACAAGTGGTAAAACTATGTCTCATGATGATTTTGCGGGAAGTGCTAACCCTCACTGTGTTCTAATGCGTGATTATTATGGTGATGTGTATGCACAATATGTTGGTCCATATGATGGTTATATTGCTTAGTCTATTTGGGTCCCCAAGACCCTTGTTGCTAACAAAAGAGGACCCTTTGAAAAATGGGTACCTAAAAATTAGCTTGATCTTTTGTAGACATATGCTTCCGGAGGGTCAAAATGGGTGCTTGATAGTAGTTGCACAAATCATATGACCGGAAGCTCTTCTATTGTCAAGGAATTAAGGCCAAATGATGATCAAATATCCGTGACATATGCCGACAAGTCAAAGTCTAAGGTAATGGGTTTTGTCAAGGTAGTGGTTGCCCATGATATTACACTCGTGGCAATCATGCTTGTTGAGATCCTTGGTTACAATTTACTTTCAGTCCGTGCTCTTGGAAAAATGGGCTTTTCCGTATTTACTGATGATGATATTGGTCCTCATGTGGATCAAGTCTCTCAAGGTCGCTTTTGTTGGGTACGTCGAAAATGACTTGTATGTGGTGGATGTAGGGGTTCGTAGCATGGAAAACAAAAATTTTCTATCGCATACAAACAAACAAGCCAAGATCTATCTACTAGATTGTAGCAACGAGTCGATGGTATAACTTACCCTCGAAGATTCCAAAGCGGTTAACGAGAGCAGATTCTCGTGGGTGATGTAGTCGTACTCTTTCCGATCTCAAGATCGTGTAGACGATCCTTCCAGTACGTTCGGCAGCTCCCGCGATCGGTCACACGTTCGGTACTCGACGAAGACCTTCCTCTCCCTTGTTCCAGCAGCGGAGGTTGTAGCACTCCTCGCGATTCCCAAAGACAACTGGCGTGGTACCGGAAGTAGAGGGAGATCATGAGGCTTCGCCTTAAGCCGGTGCAGTATGGTGGAGCTTATGAGAGAGGCTATTAGTGGTCTAGTAATTAGACACACCAATTAGAAGGCTCTAAACCAATTAGAAGGCTCTAAACCGGCTAAAGCAATTAGAAGCTCTAAACCAAAACGGCTCTAAACCGGAGATCTAGTGTAGAAAGGTGTGTGTCTCGAGGAGGTGCCCTGCCCCTCCTTTTATGGGAGGGGGTTCATGGCGCGCCAGGGGAGGGAGAGAGTCCCTCCCCAAGTCGTCCTTGGGCGGGGCGCCGGCCTGGAGGAGCCCAACTCCTCCTCCAGGTTGGTTCCAGCTCCTCTTGCTTGTTTCCCACAGCTTCGTGTTTTGGTTTGACTTTCAAACCGGACATTTGACTTTTCTGTTTTAGGATTCAATTTAATCCTTTATTTGGGACAGCAAGAACACTTAGTACATGATGCAATCATTCAATGAGCAATGACACATTCATGTACCCTTCCCCGGTCTTGGGACAATCCGGAACCTTCTAGAACATTCAGATGAAAACACGGAATCATTCCCGAACTCAAACGGGACTTTCCTTATATGAATCTTTATTCTCCGGACCATTCGGATCACCTCGTGATATCCGGATCCCATCCGAGTCTCCGAACAACATTCGGTCTCTTTCTCATAATACCATAACTACTCAAACAACGTCGAATCCTTAAGTGTGTCTCCCTACGGTTCGTGAATTATGGACATGATCGAGACACTTCTCGAACAATAACCAATAGAGGAATCTGAAATTCATATGGCTCCCACATATTTCTCGATTACTTTGCGATCGAATGAACCACTTACATACGATACCAATTTCCCTTTGTCTCACGATATGTTACTTATCCGAGGTTATGATCGTCGGTATCTCTGCATACCTAGTTCAACCTCGTTCGATAAGTACTCTTTTCTCGTTCCGTGATATGTGATCCCTTGTGACCAAGTCACATGCTTGCAAGCTAATTGGATGACATTTCACCGAGAGGCCCAGAGTATATCTATCCGTCATGTGGATGGACAAATCCCACTCTTGATCCATGTGTTTCAACCAATACTTTCCGAACACTTAATGCCACCTTTATAGCCACCCAGTTACGGTGTGGTGTTTGATGTCATCAAAGCATCCATCCGGTAAAGGTGATATGCATGATCTCATGGTCGAAGGAATTAGGTTACTATGTATCAGAAAGCATATAGCAATTGAACTATTGAAATGACTTGATCTTTATGCTACGCTTATCTATAGGAGTATGTCCATCACATCATTCTCCTAATGATATGATCCTGTTGTTAATAACATCTCTATGTTCATGATCAGGAAACCATGATCATATATTAACCAACAAGCTAGTTTAACAAGAGGCTTTACTAGGGACTCTTATTTTAGTTTACAAATCACACAAGTATTAATGTTTCCTGTTAATACAATTATAGCATGGTATGTAAACATTTATCATAAGTGTGAAGATATGATAATAACCACTTTATTATTGCCTCTTGGGCATATCTCCAACAGTCTCCCACTTGCACCAGAGTCAATAATCTAGTTTCAAACCTTTGTGTATTCAACACCTATGGCTTTCCGGTGTTGTATGTACACGATTGCTAGTGGTCAACTGATCTCCGGATCTGACACTTCCAGGTCCGTGTGTAATTGCATGTGTTTGCGTCTCTACGCATCACTCATTCTCTAATGAGATGGCTTTGTATAAGTTTGGTCTTTCGGTGTGACCTTTAGCTCTTTGGGGTTAAAACATGTTGATAATATTGTCGTACAATATATCTTCATAGTATTATCCCATTGTGAACTACACCTAGTTTGATAACAAACTACTTGACACAAATGCCCTCTTTAGCTGCTATTATAGCAGTCATATACTTAGCCTTTTGTTGTAGTATCTGTCACAATGTCTTAACTTTGGAACTCATCCAAATCCATTATGGAACTTACTTTCCATTATATTGTGCCACCCTTAATTTAGATTGAGATAAACTTAATTTGCACTTTGTGACAAAACTAGTATCAATGTAGTACTTCTACAATGAACTAACCATCTATTTGTCACTTCTACAAACAATATATTCTTAGTTCTTCCAAAAGATCATAAGAATATCCTTACTATTGTCCAATGATCATCTTATGAATCATTACGGTATATGCTCATAACATTTAGAGCATAGGACATATCTGGATTTGTACACATCACAAAGATGATTGATATAAATACTCTTTGTGATCAAGTATCAATCTATACTTGAATTTTGTTTCACTTGCCAAATGTCAATACACTTGAATATATCATCAACATTGAACTTGTTCAATCCTTTCTCTGACAAGAACCTCTCTTATAGTTTCTATATTGAACTCATTCAATATCTTGTCTATGTATACCGCCACAACCATATTAGCGGCTATTGATGCCAAATATTTGGGTTTTGCCTAAGTCTTTCATCGGGATGAAATTCTTAATATGTGTTAATAAAAGATACATTATTTCCAATCAACAATATGTCTTCCACATAATGTATTAGAAACATGTCTTAGCGCTCCCACTTAATTTCTTGCAAATGCAAGCTTCTTCATTGTCTCTGATGAAATTAAACTCTTTTAACAGTTTCATCATAGTGAAGATTCCAACTCCGCTATGCTTACTTTAACCATTGAAGCTCGCATATGCTTTTAGCATCCTTTGAATTAACAAAACCCTATGGACCGTGTTATGCACATGTCCTAGGTAACGATTCTATTAGAAGAACTTGTTTTGTTTATTCTACTACCATATAACAAAATTATATGTAGTGGTTGCTACATTAATCCGTCTAGACTAAATATCACTATGACAGATCAAATCTTGTCATAGTCAACCTTTGAACATTGTTGTGAACTCTTTCCCAACATGTTGACTATTTCATAGATGTGAAACATCCATCTCTATTTCTTTATAGATCCAGACACAACTATAAGGTCTTACACCTTTCTCGAGGGTCCTTCAAGTTCAAAACTTGATTTTCTCGTGTATGGAACTATCACGGATTTTATGGCTTCAAGCCATTTTACGGAGTCAGGGCCCATCATCGCTTCTTTGCATGTAGTCGGTTCATTATTCTCAAAAATGATTCAACCCTCAAATCTTGGTATTTGATTGTTTACCCGACCTACTTGTTTCAATAGGAACTTAGATCTCCGTGATCACAACCTTTGAGGCACGTGAGCCATGAGCATTGTTCGCCTCCGGAACACTTTTCGTTGCGTTAACTCTGCACATATAGCTAAGGTTCTTTCAACCTTATCAAAGTTCTATTGTCCTCCCACTTTACTTTTCACGAAAAATTCCTTCTCAAAGAAACTTGACGTTCTAAGCGACAAACACTTTTGTCTCCGGTGTTTATGGAGAAATACTTAACAAAGACAGATTCATCCGACTTTGGTTGCAAACATCTTTCTTATGTATAACATACCAATGTTTAAGAAAGGACTACTTGGGTTTTATCCCAAACCATAACCTTATATGGTGTCATTTCAACGGATTATGATGAAGCTCTTTTCAGTGGAAAAACGGTAATCTCTAAAGCTTTTAATCTTTAAAATACAATGGCAATTTTATGAATTACACCTTTGATCTCACCATGTCAAACAAGGTTTAATTACATATCTCGAATACTCCATACTCTTATGGTGTTTCGGGAAATGCAAATCCATGGAACGATTCCTTAAATCTTAGGTATTATGCTAAACTCTGTAACTCAAATATCTTCCTTTATGATCTTTATCATAAACTGTTTATATTCTCGTTACAATGATTTTGTACTTCATCTTGAAAGTCTTTGAACTTTTCAAATGTTTCATACTTTATCCTTATTAAGTAAATATTCATATATTCACTCAAATTTTCGGAGAAAGCATATGAAGTTGAAATCCATCGCTCTTGACTACACATAATGGACTTCGTACAACAATATGTACAAATTCCAATAAGCTAGTCTTTCGTTCCCTTTTGGCCTATGAACGAAGTTTTAATTATCTCTAGGAAAGTTTCACAAGCGTCATTTGATCAAAATCAAATAGACTCCAAAAATTCCATCCATATGGATTTTCTTTATGTTTTCTTTCCAATATAATTTAAACGGCGATGTCACTTCCTAAGTGATCTTTTCAATCAATTTGTCTTTCGACATCTTTAGCATTAGCTTTATGGATGTGATTTTTCCAACGAGATTTGTGAATCATCCATCTTTTATGGATTACGGCAATTATTTGAACAACCCTTTTGTTCTCATAACACCTGATAAAACAAATCTTGAAGGCAAGCTTTGATGTTTAACGAGCAACACAATAACCCTTTATTTGTTCTCGATGAACATCATCACATATTCTTTTGCTAATTACTTAGGCCACTGTAGTTCATGAATTCTGTTGTTTCGTATGACGATTCATACCAACAAATTCAGTATTAAATACTTAAGAACCACATTGTTTAATAAGCAAAGAATACAGCCATAACATGTATATCATCTATATACTTAAACTGAACAATTCTAGTCTTTTCCTTTCTGCCATATATTTATGAGATTCTCTTTCAGTATTTCCTATTCTGTTTGAAAGAATCTATCAACATCAATAGTGGAGTCATACATATGACATATAGTCCAAAGCGTGTATAGTTAAATACCAATGTCTTTGGACTTGCACTTTGAAGTAGATCACCATCATCAAATGTTTGGTGTTCTTTCAAATTCCTTTATTTAGTAATCTTCTTGGTGTAGTAAACATTTTACCTACATCAAATATTCACCCTTATTATGGATTTATCCATGATGAAGCTACTTTAGCTTGTAACGGTGAATCATAAGTATAATGTTGCTCTCCAAAACCTTTTGGAGGATTAGGACAACTAGTGTCTCCAACCTTTTGCAAATTCTCATCAAATATGAGAACATGACTTTTGCCATATTATACTCTATCATGTTGCAACCAAAACTTTGTTTCAGATATCACAATATCTTCCACATCATGGTTTCAAACAACTCTTTCAGATCCTAGATAACCTTGATATTAAGAGAATCCTTTGAATATCAAGAATCGTGGAGACAAACATGATACTTATATACTAACATTGGAATTGTTACTCTTGTTTTAATACCAATTATTAAACTTCATGGAGTAACGGAACTTCTTGAAAGTTTGCAATAGGACTTTTAAACTTTAGATTAACACTTCAAAACAATACGATACCAGTTAGTAAAGTAACTAACCGAATTCTATAGCTCTATCATCTCAATTATAACTAAGCGCAAGGTGGTAAACGGATGCCAATGACTACAACAACTATGCAAATTCACTTTGATTTTGTTTATGATAAATTGAGTTCTAATTAATAATTAAATTAATCTAGGTGAACTCCCACTCAAAACAATATCCCTCACATTGTTTTAGTGATCACACGAACCAAATCCACCACATCAAAACCGATCATCACGAGTTGATATAGCTTCAATGGCGAACAATCAACATGTTCATCATATCTACTATATGACTCATGCTCTACCTTTCGGTAATCCGTGTTCCCGAGGCCATGTGTATACATGCTAGGCTCGTCAAGATCAAACCTTAGTTTCGCATGAGCAAATCTGGCTTGCTCACGTTGTATACACTTGCGTAATCTAGCACACCCGATCATCACGTGGTGTTTCAAACAACAAGCTTTAGCGGTGCTAACTAAGGGTGAACACTTTATGATTTGAAATTCATGTGCATGAGGGATCATCTTATAATGCTACCGTCGTCTACTAAGCAATACAAGATGCATAAAGGATTAACATCACATGCAATTCATAATATGTGATATGATATGGCCTTTTCTTCTTTGTGCTTCCGATCTCCATCTTCTAGCACGAACATGATCTCCATCATCACCGGCATTGCATCAAGGTCAATGACGCTACTCCATGGTTGTCGTCCACCGGCTTCAACTATTACAACTACTTTGAATAGACACGCGGGTCTTAACATAAATTAAAGACAACCATATGGCTCCTGCCGGTTGTCGACTTACAATAAGGAACATTGCATACATCAAATACAATCACAATCATGGCCATATCACATCACTGCACACCCCTGCAAAACAAAGTTAGACGCTTCTACTTTCTTTGCATATTTTACGTGGTTTGGGGCTTTCAATAAGTGTCGTTCTAACTTACGAACAAGAACCACAACATTGATACTAGTATTGTTGATCACCCGTTGTAAATTGGATCTTAACTATGCTAGGAGAAACATGCACCCGCAAAGCCACTTATGCAATACAAGTTACATGTCAAGCGTGGAGCAAGTCTCATGAACGATGTCATGTAAGGTTAGCCCGGGCCGCTTCATCCCAACATACCGCAAGATACAAAGTACACAAGAAGCAATCGACAATAAAAGCATCAACGCCCACAATGACCATTGTGTTCTACTCGTGCAACAGATCTACATATAGACACGGCTCTGATACCACTGTAGGGGTTCGTAGCATGGAAAACAAAAATTTTCTATCGCATACAAACAAACAAGCCAAGATCTATCTACTAGATTGTAGCAACGAGTCGATGGTATAACTTACCCTCGAAGATTCCAAAGCGGTTAACGAGAGCAGATTCTCGTGGGTGATGTAGTCGTACTCTTTCCGATCTCAAGATCGTGTAGACGATCCTTCCAGCGCCACGTTCCGGCAGCGCTCCCGCAGTCGGTCACACGTTCGGTACTCGACGAAGACCTTCCTCTCCTTGTTCCAGCAGGCAGCGGAGGTTGTAGCACTCTCCTCGCGATTCCGGCAAGACTGTGATGTGGGAAGTAGAGGGAGATCCCGAGCTTCGCCTTAAGCCGGTGCAGTATGGTGGAGCTTATGAGAGAGGCTATTAGTGGTCTAGTAATTAGACACACCAATTAGAAGGCTCTAAACCAATTAGAAGGCTCTAAACCGCTGGCTAAAGCAATTAGAAGCTCTAAACCAAGCGGCTCTAAACCGGAGATCTAGAGTAGAAAGTTATGTGTCTCTAGGAGGCCCTGCCCTCCTTTTATGGGAGGGGTTCATGGCGCCAGGAGGGAGGAGTCCCTCCCAACTCGGCCTGGGCTGGCGCCGCTGGAGGAGTCCAACTCCTCCTCCAGTTGGTTCCAACTCCTCTTGCTTGTTTCCCACGGTTTCTTGTTTTGGTTTGACTTTCAAACTGGACATTTGACTTTTCTGTTTTAGGATTCAATTTAATCCTTTATTTGGGACAGCAAGAACACTTAGTACATGATGCAATCATTCAATGAGCAATGACACATTCATGTACCCTTCCCCTGAGTCTTGGGACAATCCGAACCTTCTAGAACATTCGATGAAAACAGGAATCATTCCCGAACTCGAACGGGACTTTCCTTATATGAATCTTTATTCTCCGGACCATTCCGGATCACCTCGTGATATCCGGATCCCATCCGAGTCTCGAACAACATTCGGTCTCTTTCTCATAATACCATAACTACTCAAACAACGTCGAATCCTTAAGTGTGTCTCCCTACGGTTCGTGAATTATGCGGACATGATCGAGACACTTCTCGAACAATAACCAATAGAGGAATCTGGAAATTCATATGGCTCCACATATTTCTCGATTACTTTGCGATCGAATGAACCACTTACATACGATACCAATTTCCCTTTGTCTCACGATATGTTACTTATCCGAGGTTATGATCGTCGGTATCTCGCATACCTAGTTCAACCTCGTTCTTGATAAGTACTCTTTTCTCGTTCCGTGATATGTGATCCCTTGTGACCAAGTCACATGCTTGCAAGCTAATTGGATGACATTTCACCGAGAGGGCCAGTATATCTATCCGTCATGTGGATGGACAAATCCACTCTTGATCCATGTGTTTCAACCAATACTTTCCGAACACTTAATGCCACCTTTATAGCCACCCGATTACGGTGTGGTGTTTGATGTCATCAAAGCATCCATCCGGTAAAGGTGATATGCATGATCTCATGGTCGAAGGAATTAGGTTACTATGTATCAGAAAGCATATAGCAATTGAACTATTGAAATGACTTGATCTTTATGCTACGCTTATCTATAGGAGTATGTCCATCACATCATTCTCCTAATGATATGATCCTGTTGTTAATAACATCTCTATGTTCATGATCAGGAAACCATGATCATATATTAACCAACAAGCTAGTTTAACAAGAGGCTTTACTAGGGACTCTTATTTTAGTTTACAAATCACACAAGTATTAATGTTTCCTGTTAATACAATTATAGCATGGTATGTAAACATTTATCATAAGTGTGAAGATATGATAATAACCACTTTATTATTGCCTCTTGGGCATATCTCCAACAGTGGACTTTTTGGGCAAACCACTACAAGTGCGATGTGCTTCTTCGGAAAGGCCGATGTGGGTTGGTTATGGCATCGCCGACTAGCCCATGTCAATATGAGAACTTTGCAAAGTCTCCACAAGGAGAGCTATATTGTTGGACTAAAGAAAAATGTTTCCTTTTCCAAAGATCGTGTTTGCAGGGCTTGTGTTCAAGGAAAGATGCATGATGCTCCCCACAAGCCAAAGAACTGCATAAAGTTAATGAGCATCTTGGAGCTCCTTCATGTGGATCTCTTTGGTCCTCCATATCATGCAAGTCTTGGTGGGAAGAAATATTGTTTGGTGATTGTTGATGACTTATCAAGATACTCATGGGTATATTTCAAGTTGAAAAGTGAGACCCAGAAGACCTTCATCGACTTCATCAACTTTTGGGATGAAGCCATCTCCATCGCGTGCCATGCATCAAACCGGCTCTACCTCCGCAAAAAGGTGAACAAGACTCCTTATGAAATACTTACCGGTAACAAGCCCAACATATTTACTTCCGGGTGTTAGGTTGTAAGTGTTTCTATCTCATAAAAGGTGTTCGTTTGTCCAAATTCGAGTCTAAATCATTAGAGGGTATTTTTGTTGGATATGGTCTCGAATCTCACACTTATAGAATCTATGATAAGCTCTCTGGATCCGTCATAGAATCTTTTAGTGTGACCTTCGAAGAATATGATGGTTCCCAAGGGGGGTGTGTTGATGCTTGTGATGCAGATGATGAAATGCCTCAGGATGCCATAGGAAGAATGGGTGTGGGATACATCCTCCCCATTGAGGAACCCCTTATGGCGGATCGAGAAGAACTATGCTCTAATCAAGTGGGGCCCTCATCTTCACAACAACAACATGCTCCATCTATCGAGGAGGACAACGACCCAAGCTAAAGACAAATTGTGGACCCTCAACATGTTGATCATGGTGACATCTCTAGTGCGGAAGATCTTGATTCATTATCTAGAATGTCAAGTGCTGCCAATTCAATTACACAAGGAAGATCCATACAAACTGCCTTGAGACAAGCTCAACTCAATTATAGAAGTGTGTCTGATCAAGACTAAGGTCAATCTTTGCCTCTTAATGAAGAAAATGATTCCAATGATAATCTAGGTCAAGTTGATGGTCAAGACAAGGACCAAAATGATGAAAAGGTTCCTCCAAGAAAGAACAAGGAGATCCACACTCGTCGTGGATCTAGAATGGATAGGATGTTGGAATTAAGAGACCACTTTCTAGAGAATGTGGTTGGTGACCGAAGGAGAGGCATTTCCACAAGAGCAAAATTGAAGAGGTTTAGTGAACATCAAGCACATATCTCCATGATTGAACCAAAGAAAGTGTGGGAAGCTCTTGAAGATTCAGATTGGTTGGAAGCAATGCACAAAGAGCTCAACAACTTTGAGAGAAACAAAGTATGGAAGTTAGTTGAGAAGCCAAAGGATTGCCGCAATGTTATAGGCACTAAGTGGATATTCAAGGACAAGCAAGATGAGCATGGAATTATAGTAAGGAACAAGGAAAGATTGGTTGCACAAGGGTTCTCTCAAATTGAAGGCATTGATTATGGAGAGACATACGCACCTATGGCTCGCCTTGAGTCCATATGTATCCTTCTTGCTTATGCGGCACATCATAACTTTAAGTTGCAACAAATGGATGTAGAAAGTGCATTTCTTAATGGTCCATTAAATGAGTTGGTGTATGTAAAGCAACCCCCAGGATTTGAGGATCCCAACTTCCCAAACCATGTCTACAAACTTGACAAGGCGCTCTATGGGCTCAAACAAGCCCCACACACGTGGTATGAGCACCTTAGAGAGTTATTGTTTGACCGTGGGTTTGAGGTTGGTAAAATTGATCCCACTCTTTTTACTAAAAAGGTCAATGGGGAGCTTTTTGTATGCCAAATATATGTTGATGATTTTATCTTTGGCTCATCTAACAAAGCTTTTAATGATGAATTCTCAAAGCTTATGACTAGTAGGTTCCGGATGTCTATGATGCGGGAGTTAAGGGTATTCCTTGGTTTTGAGATCAATCAAGTTAGAGGAGGGACATTCTTCAACCAAGCCAAGTATACTCAATATATGCTCAAGAGATTCAATATGCAAGATCTAAATGGAGCTCTGTGGCATCCCGCAAAACCACTACTAGAAAATCGCGTTGTTTTTGTGCATTGCATCATCATGACCGCATGCTCATGTCATCATGCCACATTGCATTTGAGCATCGTCATCCTCATGCATATTATTTTACTTGAAACTATGTTGCGAAAGTCTATTGTTTTCTGAAACTAGCCTCCTTCTATTTCAAATTAAACCCCCGGATGTTTCCGGATATTTTGTTTGTCTAAAACTAATTACAGAAGTTATTTTAAATTAAATAAAAATCTATATTATTTTTAGGGGGCAGTCGAACGGGCCGAACCGATCCAATCGACCACCCCCAGTACAAAAACGGTCCACCTAAATCTATTCCCACCCAATCCTATTCTACCCACCAACCACAGCTCGCCACCTCACCCCTGGACCCAATCCCCACCCACCTTGCCACCTCATCAATCCCAGACTTTCCCCCCCTCCCTGGCCCGCCTGGGCCCCACACAGCACACACACGCACTCACACAGCCCCCCCATCTACCCCTCTCTCTCCCTCTCCCTGTCCCTGGGCCCCACCCGCGCCTGGCCCACACGCCACCTCCCCTCCTACCCCGCACCGCCAGCCTGGCCCCGACCCCGTCCACCCCGCGGGGCCCACCTCAGCCGCCCCGCGTCCCTTCCGCGTCCCTCCCGCGTCCCCCGACCCCGCTCCTCCCTAGTCCTCTCCCACCTCCCTTCCTCTCTCCTCCCTTCTTCCCCCGCTCCGGCCAGCCTGACCGCCGCCTCCTCGGAGCTCCGCCGCCTCCCTCTCCCTCCGCGGCGCCCCTCCTCTCCACTCAACAGGCGAGCCGCCTCCCGCCTCCTCTCCTCTCCCCGACGGTCACCTCGTCGCCATGCCCTCCTCTCCGTCGGGCCGCCAGCTCGCTCTCCACCGGCCCACGTCCGCCGCCTCTCCTCCTCCTCCGGCCGCCCCGTCTCCGCTCACCGGAGGCCGCCTCCGCGACGCCTTCTCCCCCACCTCATCCTCCCGCGCGCCCGCCCTCGTCGGCCTCGCCTCCGTCGAGCCGCGCTCGCCCTGCCCCTCTCCCTCTCCGGCGCCGGCCACCGCCACCCGAGCCCACGGCCTCCTCTCCCGCCGCCTCCGGCCACGCCCGTTTCCCCTCCGCTCCGAGCTCCCCGTCGGCCTCCCCCCGCCTACAAGCACCTCCGCCGCCGGCCCCGGCCTCGACCCGACGTCCGCCGCCGGCCGCTCCATCGTCCGCGCGCGCCGCGGCTCTCTTCTCCACCTCCGGCCGCGGACTTCGCCCCTGCAGCCCGGTGCCCCGCCCCTCCCGGTCGTCTGCGTCTGCGTCCGTGAGCCCGACGCCGCGCCCGCGTGGACTCCCCGTCGAGCCGCCTGTCCCGCGCCCGCGCGTCGCCCGGCCCGGCGGCCACACCTCCGGCCACCTTGACCTCCTTCTGGGCAGACCGCCGGCGCCACGCGGGGCCTCCCCATGCTCAACCTCCTCGCGAGCACCCTCTCCGGCGACCCCCACCCCGCGTGCTGCAATCTCCCGGCCCCCGTATGTTTTGTTCATGTCCGTGTGAGATCACTTGATGCCACCCGGATGACCTCGACGAGAACCGCCCCATGCCGAGATCTTCCGAAGACCGATCCGATGCCGACCCAAGTTCTTCCTCCCGGAACCGTCAAGACCACCGTCACGGAACGACATGATCTTCTCCTCGGACGCCAAGATCTACCTCCCGGACCCGAAGACCGTACCTTCGCGGAACAAGTTCACGGCCAACGACCAAAGTCGGAACCCCAAGGTCGTCAACATGGACTCGGAGGATCCCCGGACGACGAGCCCTTCATCTCGGACGCCAAGTTCGTCGAGAACCCGGACTCCAAGGTCGCCGACACGAAACGCCAAGTACTTCACCCCGAAGGCCAAGACCAACCCGGAACGCGGACCCGACGAGATCTTCGCGACGATAAGATCGACCGTTGGAAACCAAGTTCTCCGTCTTGTATCCGCTCCCGCCGATCCCGTCGAACCCTGAACCCTGCGACCTACCCCGAACCCCGGAACCCCAAGATCGTCGAACCCTAATGTGTGAACCTTTTCCTGAGCCCCTATTTTATAAATGCCATCTATATAAATTGTTGCATATTAAATTGTCATACTTGCATGCATACTTGTCTGTGGTTTGGGGGCCTTATGCCGATTCACCTTATAATTAAATATGGGGCCCATATGCGGACAAATCTAGTCTCATATTGGTTCCATTTAAATTTGTGTAGCGAACCGGTGCGATCGTTTGTCTTGATAATGCAAGATTTAATTTGCGGGTTATCTAAACAACCAGAACCATATATTAATTGTCGGGACCCTGGTTCCGCTTAATATTGCCTAATTGCATCGCATCTTGCCATGCCATACATCATACATGCATCATGCCCGATCTTTTGCCGTAGTATTAAATAGTGCATCCGGTGTTTCTTTTAGTGTTTTGCTTCTTCGCGAATAAGACCGTTGAGTTGATGCGAGTGTCGACACGGGTCTTCGGTTGAACCTTCGGCAATGTTTTCAGGCGAGCACCTCCCCCTTTCTACCTATGTTACTTTTATAGTATTTATTCCCTCCTGTTGATCTATTGCTATCTGTGTTGCGTTGCTCTAGTTTTCGTACCCGTGATATCCCTTGCAGCCTTATATTGCCTTAGACACCTCCTATTACCTGTTGTTTGGTAGATAGATGGACCTGCGAGTCGTAGTCGCTTGATCAAGTGTTGTTGCGTGTCGTCAAGTACCACAGTTGTTGGAGTATTGCCGTGTGTTTATCGTTGGAGATGATCAATACTTTAATTACTGTTTAACAACTAAAATTGAAGTAAGTAAGCAGAGGCACAGATGGGCAATAGATGTTATTTGGTTGTTAACCGTCCAATTGTGTCCCGTAGGACCCCGAGTACTTGATACTTGTTCCTTGAATTTTCGCGCTATCCACATACGGGAGGATTATGGGACCCCCCTGAGACAGAGCTTGATTCAGTCTTATTTCTTGGGGCCACAACCTAGTTTGAGGTTTTATTTACTATCCTGTACTTATGCCATGCTTTACTACTTTATTACGATTGTGCGAGGAGCACACTGTACTGTTTAGGATCGGGACACGATTTCGCGGTGTCGACAAGCCCAGTTTTGGGTTCCCAGTCGTTCACAGCCGTCCACCCAAACCTTGAGTCCGTCTCGGAGTCAGTTAGCTTCGTTGCGGGTGTACTCAATGGGGTGTCCCCCTGAAATATTTCTGAATCCTGTGATTGCTTTGTCGTGAAGGCCTCGTTGGGTTTTGATTTGGTTTTTCCGAGGTTGATCGAGTGTGTGTTGCTATTTGTGCACCCCTGCAGGGTAAAACTTTCTGAAAGCCGTGTCCGCGGTTATGGACGACTTGGAGCACAATATCTCGATCATAGACAACTATAACTAAAGTAGTGCTATAAATTTGACTTTATCATGACTAGTAATCAGCTTCACTATAATGGAATGGCCTTATAAAACTGCCAACAATTGCTTGTTTGGGTTGTCGCTTGCGACCATTTTATCTGACTAGTAAGTATTGCAACTATAACGGAATGGCTAAATAAAAGTGGCAACAACTGCTGGGTTTTGGGTTATCTCATGCTAATTGTATTTGACTAGTAAGTGTCGCAACTACAACGGAATGGTTAACTAAAAGTGCCCACTGCCTATTTTATCAGGATGACTATCTATACCTGACTAGTAATTGCTGCAACGATAACTGAATAAATAAAACTGCCAACTGCGTGAGTTCCTCGGTTGACTTCCTCGTTTGGTCTCGAGGGGGAAACACCACGATGGGTTTGTTTGATGGTAGCATCAGGTTGGGTCCGAATAGGTCCTTCTCATCCCTATCTGATAGCCGCCAGTTGTACCGAGTCTCTATAGGTTGTTTAGTGCATGCTGCCACTGCCGCTTCAGTCCACCATACCTATGTAGGCGAGGACCGCCGAATTCTAGCCTCGCCGTTTACTGGCCTCAGTACTGACCGCTCTCTCTTTTTCCTTCGCCCTTTGTCGGCACCCCTTTTGTTTAAGCAGGTTTTGAGATCGACGTCGTTAGCAGGGTTACCCTTCCGGCTTGGCACAGGCGGTTATGGACGCCATTGGTTATTCTTCGGGCTCTTAGCCCCATTTGCATCTTGTCCGTAGTCGGACGCTCGTTTTCAAGGTGATTTGGATCTTTGTACCGTATTCTTGACTCATGGAGTCGTGTTGTATATATATCTGTTATGTGGGTCCCATCGAGGACTGCGTGTAATGTGATTACCGTTTTCCACCCGCGAAAGTGCCTGGTGGGCACCTTTGAATCGTTTCTATACGGGTTTGGCGGGTTTCGCTAAAACTTGCATAGGGTCGATTTTGAGGGTGTTACAGAGTGGTATCAGAGCTCAGCAGTTGCGATACCCCACAAGTCCAGCCTGTAGGATAACATAGCTAACGGCCGAAGTAGAGTGTCAAAAACTATTTTTGCAAAATCGATTGGATAGTTCTGATTAGGTCTGATTTTACTCCTTACCCCTCTGCTCCTCTCCTCTCACCTCTGCGTGTTTTGAATCCGCTCTCTTCTCCCTCTCCGAGTCCAGGAATTCTCGTGGTTGGGTTTTCGTCGTACCTTCAGGGTTTCGCTTCCTCCTTTGGTAACGATGCTTCTACATCTGGTCTTCATGCTATCCGAGGAATCCTTCGTCTGATGGACTTCTCTTTGTTCCTTCTCGTGCCTTCCGGTGTTTTCCGACGCGACGACATCATCTACGCTAGGTCCGATGCAGAGTCTGCCTCACTCCTTTGTTTCTGAACCTCGATTGGCGAGATCTTCAGTCTGATTCCGAGAATGGTTGCACGCTTTTCTACTGATTGTGCAGAGTAATAGTTTGGGTGCGTGATGGACTGGCCCCCATGCCGACTACCCCTTCTATTCGCTTGTGTACATTGAAGTGGATGAGAATGCATCGGTTCCCTCTTTCCATCGAAGTTAGAGGTGGCTTTATTGGTTGATACCTCTACCTTTGCCCTTTTGTTCCCGGAGTGTTCTCTTGACGAACACGGACAACGACCTCTTGTTAGTGGTGTCGCGAGGATCTACACGAAGCGAGAAGATTCAGATCGCCGCCCTTCTTCTCGGTACCATGAGGTGGATCTCGAGGGCGAGATCCATTGTTAGTGGTGTCGAATTGTGGCATCCCGCAAAACCACTACTAGAAAATCGCGTTGTTTTTGTGCATTGCATCATCATGACCGCATGCTCATGTCATCATGCCACATTGCATTTGAGCATCGTCATCCTCATGCATATTATTTTACTTGAAACTATGTTGCGAAAGTCTATTGTTTTCTGAAACTAGCCTCCTTCTATTTCAAATTAAACCCCCGGATGTTTCCGGATATTTTGTTTGTCTAAAACTAATTACAGAAGTTATTTTAAATTAAATAAAAATCTATATTATTTTTAGGGGGCAGTCGAACGGGCCGAACCGATCCAGTCGACCACCCCCAGTACAAAAACGGTCCACCTAAATCTATTCCCACCCAATCCTATTCTACCCACCAACCACAGCTCGCCACCTCACCCATGGACCCAATCCCCACCCACCTTGCCACCTCATCAATCCCAGACTTCCCCCCCTCCCTGGCCCGCCTGGGCCCCACACAGCACACACACGCACTCACACAGCCCCCCATCTACCCCTCTCTCTCCCTCTCCCTGTCCCTGGGCCCCACCCGCGCCTGGCCCACACGCCACCTTCCCTCCTACCCCGCACCGCCAGCCTGGCTCCGACCCCGTCCACCCCGCGGGGCCCACCTCAGCCGCCCCGCGTCCCTTCTGCGTCCCTCCCGCGTCCCCCGACCCCACTCCTCCCTGGTCCTCTCCCACCTCCCTTCCTCTCTCCTCCCTTCTTCCCCCGCTCCGGCCAGCCCGACCGCCGCCTCCTCGGAGCTCCACCGCCTCCCTCTCCCTCAGCGGCGCCCCTCCTCTCCCCTCGCCAGGCGAGCCGCCTCCTGCCTCCTCTCCTCTCCCCGACGGTCACCTCGCTGCTGTGCCCTCCTCTCCGTCGGGCCGCCAGCTCGCTCTCCACCGTCCCGCGTCCGCCGCCTCTCCTCCTCCTCCGGCCGCCCCGTCCCCGCTCACCGGAGGCCGCCTCCCCGACGCCTTCTCTCCCAGCTCGTCCTCCTGCGCGCCCGCCCTCGTCGGCCTCGCCTCCGTCGAGCCGCGCTCGCCCCGCCCCTCTCCCTCTCCGGCGCCGACCACCGCCACCCGAGCCCGCGGCCTCCTCTCCCGCCGCCTCCGGCCACGCCCGTTTCCCCTCCGCTCAGCTCCCGTCGGCCGACCCCGCTGCAGCACCTCCCGCCGCGGCCGGCCTCGACCACGTCCCGCCCGCCGCTCCATTGTCGCGCGCCGCTCTCTTCTCCACCTCCGGCCGGACTTGCCCCTGCAGCGGTGCCCGCCCCCTCCGGTCGTCTGCGGCTGCGTCCGTGAGCAGCCGCCCGCGTGGACTCCCGTCGAGCCTTTGTCCGCGCCGCAGCGCGTCGCCCCTGGCGGCCACACCTCCGGCCACCTTGACCTCCTTGCAGGCATCACGGCACCACGCGGGGCCTCCCCATGCTCAACCTCCTCGCGAGCACCCTCTCCGGCGACCCCCACCCCGCGTGCTGCAATCTCCCGGCCCCCGTATGTTTTGTTCATGTCCGTGTGAGATCACTTGATGCCACCCGGATGACCTTGACGAGAACCGCCCCATGCCGAGATCTTCCGAAGACCGATCGGATGCCGACCCAAGTTCTTCCTCCCGGAACCGTCAAGACCACCGTCACGGAACGACATGATCTTCTCCTCGGATGCCAAGATCTACCTCCCGGACCCCAAGACCGTACCTTCGCGGAACAAGTTCACGGCCAACGACCAAAGTCGGAACCCCAAGGTCGTCAACACGGACTCGGAGGATCCCCGGACGAGCCCTTCATCTCGGACGCCAAGTTCTTCGAGAACCCGGACGCCAAGGTCGCCGACACGAAACGCAAAGTACTTCACCCCGAAGGCCAAGACCAACCCGGAACGCGGACCCGACGAGATCTTCGCGACGATAAGATCGACCGTTGGAAACCAAGTTCTCCATCTTGTATCCGCTCCCGCCGATCCCGTCGAACCCTGAACACCGCGACCTACCCCGAACCCCGGAACCCCAAGATCGTCGAACCCTAATGTGTGAACCTTTTCCTGAGCCCCTATTTTATAAATGCCATCTATATAAATTGTTGCATATTAAATTGTCATACTTGCTTGCATACTCGTCTGTGGTTTGGGGGCCTTATGCCGATTCACCTTATAATTAAATATGGGGCCCATATGCGGACAAATCTAGTCTCATATTGGTTCCATTTAAATTTGTGTAGCGAACCGGTGCGATCGTTTGTCTTGATAATGCAAGATTTAATTTGCGGGGTATCTAAACAACCAGAACCATATATTAATTGTCGGGACCCCGGTTCCGCTTAATATTGCCTAATTGCATCGCATCTTGCCATGCCATACATCATACATGCATCATGCCCGATCTTTTGCCGTAGTATTAAATAGTGCATCCGGTGTTTCTTTTAGTGTTTTGCTTCTTCGCCGATAAGACCGTTGAGTTGATGCGAGTGTCGACCCGATCTTCGGTTGAACCTTCGGCAATGTTTTCAGGCGAGCACCTCCCCCTTTCTACCTATCTTACTTTTGTAGTATTTATTCCCTCCTGTTGATCTATTGCTATCTGTGTTGCGTTGCTCTAGTTTTCGTACCCGTGATATCCCTTGCAGCCTTATATTGCCTTGGACACCTCCTATTACCTGTTGTTTGGTAGATAGATGGACCTGCGAGTCGTAGTCGCTTGCTCAAGTGCTGTTGCGTGTCGTCAAGTACCGAAGTTGTTGGAGTATTGCCGTGTGTTTATCGTTGGAGATGATCAATACTTTAATTACTATTTAACAACTAAAATTTAAGTAAGTAAGCAGAGGCACAGGTGGGCAATAGATGTTATTTGGTTGTTAACCGTCCAATTGTGTCCCGTAGGACCCCGAGTACTTGATACCTGTTCCTTGAATTTTCGCGCTATCCACATCCGGGAGGATTATGGGACCCCCAGGCGAGCTTGATTGGTCTTATTTCTTGGGGCCACAAACTAGTTTGAGGTTTTATTTACTATCCTGTACTTATGCCATGCTTCTTGCTTTATTACAATTGTGCGAGAGCACACTTTATCTGTTAGGATCGGGACACGATTTGCGGTGTCGACAAGCCCAGTTTGGGTTCCCGATCGTTCTGACCGTCCACCCAAACCTTGAGTCCGTCTCGAGTCATTAGCTTCTATGGTGTACTCAATGGGGTGGCCCCCTGTAATATTTCTGAATCCTGTGATTTATTTGTCGTGAAGGCCTCGTTGGGTTTTGATTTGGTTTTTCCGAGGTTGATCGAGTGTGTGTTGCTATTTGTGCACCCCTGCAGGGTAAAACTTTCTGAAAGCCGTGTCCGCGGTTATGGACGACTTGGAGCACAATATCTCGATCATAGACAACTATAACTAAAGTAGTGCTATAAATTTGACTTTATCATGACTAGTAATCAGCTTCACTATAATGGAATGGCCTTATAAAACTCCCAACAATTGCTTGTTTGGGTTGTCGCTTGCGACCATTGTATCTGACTAGTAAGTATTGCAACTATAACGGAATGGCTAAATAAAAGTGGCAACAACTGCTGGGTTTTGGGTTATCTCATGCTAATTGTATTTGACTAGTAAGTGTCGCAACTACAACGGAATGGTTAACTAAAAGTGCCCACTGCCTATTTTATCAGGATGACTATCTATACCTGACTAGTAATTGTTGCAACGATAACTGAATAAATAAAACTGCCAACTGCGTGAGTTCCTCGGTTGACTTCCTCGTTTGGTCTCGAGGGGGAAACACCAGGATGGGTTTGTTTGATGGTAGCATCAGGTTGGGTCCGAATAGGTCCTTCTCATCCCTATCTGATAGCCGCCAGTTGTACCGAGTCTCTATAGGTTGTTTAGTGCATCTTGCTGCCGCTTGATCCACCATACCTATGTAGGCGAGGACCGCAATTCTAGCCTCGCCGTGTCTTGGCCTCGATCTTGGCTCCTCTTTTTCCTTTGCCCTTTGTCGGCACCCCTTTTGTTTAAGCAGGTTTTGAGATCGACGTTGTTAGCAGGGTTACCCTTCCGGCTTGGCCTGGGCAGGGTTATGGACACCATTGGTTATTCTTCAGGGCTCTTAGCCCCATTTGCATCTTGTACGTAGTCGGACGCTGTATCGTTTTCAAGGTGATTTGGATCTTTGTACCGTATATCTGTATTCTTGACTCATGGAGTCGTGTTGTATATATATATCTGTTTTGTGGGTCCCATCGAGGACTGTTGCGTAATGTTATTACTTCGTTTTCCACCCGCACGAAAGTGCCTGGTGGGCACCTTTGAATCGTTTCTATGCGGGTTTGGCGGGTTTCGCTAAAACTTGCATAGGGTCGATTTTGAGGGTGTTACAGAGTGGTATCAGAGCTCAGCAGTTGCGATACCCCACAAGTCCAGCCTGTAGGATAACATAGCTAACGGCCGAAGTAGAGTGTCAAAAACTATTTTTGCAAAATCGATTGGATAGTTCTGATTAGGTCTGATTTTACTCCTTACCCCTCTGCTCCTCTCCTCTCACCTCTGCGTGTTTTGAATCCGCTCTCTTCTCCCTCTCCGAGTCCAGGAATTCTCGTGGTTGGGTTTTCGTCGTACCTTCAGGGTTTCTCTTCCTCCTTTGGTAACGATGCTTCTACATCTGGTCTTCATGCTATCCGAGGAATCCTTCGTCTGATGGACTTCTCTTTGTTCCTTCGTGCCTTGGTGTTTTCCGACGACATCATCTACGCTAGGTCCGATCTGATGCCTCACTCCTTTGTTTCTGAACCTCGATTGGCGAGATCTTCAGTCTGATTCCGAGAATGGTTGCACACTTTTCTACTGATTGTGCAGAGTAATAGTTTGGGTGCGTGATGGACTGGCCCCCATGCCGACTACCCCTTCTATTCGCTTGTGTACATTGAAGTGGATGAGAATGCATCGGTTCCCTCTTTCCATCGAAGTTAGAGGTGGCTTTATTGGTTGATACCTCTACCTTTGACCTTTTGTTTCCGGAGTGTTCTCTTGACGAACAAGGAGAACGACCTCTTGTTAGTGGTGTCGCGAGGATCTACACGAAGAGAGAAGATTCAGATCGCCGCCCTTCTTCCCGGTACCATGAGGCGGATCTCGAGGGCGAGATCCATTGTTAGTGGTGTCGAATTGTGGCATCCCGCAAAACCACTACTAGAAAATCGCGTTGTTTTTGTGCATTGCATCATCATGACCGCATGCTCATGTCATCATGCCACATTGCATTTGAGCATCGTCATCCTCATGCATATTATTTTACTTGAAACTATGTTGCGAAAGTCTATTGTTTTCTGAAACTAGCCTCCTTCTATTTCAAATTAAACCCCCGGATGTTTCCGGATATTTTGTTTGTCTAAAACTAATTACAGAAGTTATTTTAAATTAAATAAAAATCTATATTATTTTTAGGGGGCAGTCGAACGGGCCGAACCGATCCAGTCGACCACCCCCAGTACAAAAACGGTCCACCTAAATCTATTCCCACCCAATCCTATTCTACCCACCAACCACAGCTCGCCACCTCACCCCTGGACCCAATCCCCACCCACCTTGCCACCTCATCAATCCCAGACTTCCCCCCCCCTCCCTGGCCCGCCTGGGCCCCACACAGCACACACACGCACTCACACAGCCCCCCCATCTACCCCTCTCTCTCCCTCTCCCTGTCCCTGGCCCCCACCCGCGCCTGGCCCACACGCTACCTTCCCTCCTACCCCGCACCGCCAGCCTGGCTCCGACCCCATCCACCCTGCGGGCCCACCTCAGCCACCCCGCGTCCCTCCCGCGTCCCCCGACCCCGCTCCTCCCTGGTCCTCTCCCACCTCCCTTCCTCTCTCCTCCCTTCTTCCCCCGCTCCGGCCAGCCCGACCGCCGCCTCCTCGGAGCTCCGCCGCCTCCCTCTCCCTCCGCGGCGCCCCTCCTCTCCCCTCGCCAGGCGAGCCGCCTCCCGCCTCCTCTCCTCTCCCCGACGGTCACCTCGCCGCCGTACCCTCCTCTCCGTCGGGACGCCAGCTCGCTCTCCACCAGCCCGCGTCCGCCGCCTCTCCTCCTCCTCCTGTCGCCCCTTCCCCGCTCACCGGAGGCCGCCTCCCCGACGCCTTCTCCCCCACCTCGTCCTCCCGCGCGCCCGCCCTTGTCGTCCTCGCCTCCGTCGAGCCGCGCTCGCCCCGCCCCTCTCCCTCTCCGGCGCCGGCCACCGCCACCCGAGCCCGCGGCCTCCTCTCCCGCCGCCTCCGGCCATGCCGTTCCCTCTCCGAGCTCCCGTGGCCGACCCCTTTGCAAGCACCTCCGCCGCCCTGCCCTCGACCCGGCGTCCGCTCCGCTCCATCGTCCACGCGGCTCTCTTCTCCACCTCGGCCGCGGACTTCGCCTGCAGCGGTGCCCGCCCCTCGGTCGTCTGCGGCGTCGTCCGTGAGCCCGGCGCCGCGCGTGGACTCCCCGTGGCAGCCTGTCCCGCCAGCTGGTCGCCCGGCCGGCCACACCTCCGCCACCTTGACCTCCTTCGGGCAGACCGCCACGCGGGGCCTCCCCATGCTCAACCTCCTCGCGAGCACCCTCTCCGGCGACCCCCACCCCGCGTGCTGCAATCTCCCGGCCCCCGTATGTTTTGTTCATGTCCGTGTGAGATCACTTGATGCCACCCGGATGACCTCGACGAGAACCGCCCCATGCCGAGATCTTCCGAAGACCGATCTGATGCCGACCCAAGTTCTTCCTCCCGGAACCGTCAAGACCACCGTCACGGAACGACATGATCTTCTCCTCGGATGCCAAGATCTACCTCCCGGACCCGAAGACCGTACCTTCGCGGAACAAGTTCACGGCCAACGACCAAAGTCGGAACCCCAAGGTCGTCAACACGGACTCGGAGGATCCCCGGACGACGAGCCCTTCATCTCGGACGCCAAGTTCGTCGAGAACCCAGACGCCAAGGTCGCCGACACGAAACGCAAAGTACTTCACCCCGAAGGCCAAGACCAACCCGGAACGCGGACCCGACGAGATCTTCGCGACGATAAGATCGACCGTTGGAAACCAAGTTCTCCGTCTTGTATCCGCTCCCGCCGATCCCGTCGAACCCTGAACCCTGCGACCTACCCCGAACCCCGGAACCCCAAGATCGTCGAACCCTAATGTGTGAACCTTTTCCTGAGCCCCTATTTTATAAATGCCATCTATATAAATTGTTGCATATTAAATTGTCATACTTGCATGCATACTTGTCTGTGGTTTGGGGGCCTTATGCCGATTCACCTTATAATTAAATATGGGGCCCATATGCGGACAAATCTAGTCTCATATTGGTTCCAGTTAAACTTGTGTAGTGAACCGGTGCGATCGTTTGTCTTGATAATGCAACATTTAATTTGCGGGGTATCTAAACAACCAGAACCATATATTAATTGTCGGGACCCCGGTTCCGCTTAATATTGCCTAATTGCATCGCATCTTGCCATGCCATACATCATACATGCATCATGCCCGATCTTTTGCCGTAGTATTAAATAGTGCATCCGGTGTTTCTTTTAGTGTTTTGCTTCTTCGCGGATAAGACCGTTGAGTTGATGCGAGTGTTGACCCGATCTTCGGTTGAACCTTCGGCAATGTTTTCAGGCGAGCACCTCCCCCTTTCTACCTATCTTACTTTTATAGTATTTATTCCCTCATGTTGATCTATTGCTATCTGTGTTGCGTTGCTCTAGTTTTCGTACCCGTGATATCCCTTGCAGCCTTATATTGCCTTGGACACCTCCTATTACCTGTTGTTTGGTAGATAGATGGACCTGCGAGTCGTAGTCGCTTGCTCAAGTGTTGTTGCTTGTCGTCAAGTACCACAGTTGTTGGAGTATTGCCGTGTGTTTATCGTTGGAGATGATCAATACTTTAATTACTGTTTAACAACTAAAATTGAAGTAAGTAAGCAGAGGCACAGGTGGGCAATAGATGTTATTTGGTTGTTAACCGTCCACTTGTGTCCCGTAGGACCCCGAGTACTTGATACCTGTTCCTTGAATTTTCGCGCTATCCACATCCGGGAGGATTATGGGACCCCACGAGCGAGCTTGATTCAGTCTTATTTCTTGGGGCCACAAACTAGTTTGAGGTTTTATTTACTATCCTGTACTTATGCCATGCTTTACTGCTTTATTACGATTGTGCGAGGAGCACACTGTACTGTTTAGGATCGGGACACGATTTCGCGGTGTCGACAAGCCCAGTTTTGGGTTCCCAGTCGTTCACCTCCGTCCACCCAAACCTTGAGTCCGTCTCGGAGTCAGCTAGCTTCGTTGCGGGTGTACTCAATGGGGTGGCCCCCTGAAATATTTCTGAATCCTGTGATTGCTTTGTCGTGAAGGCCTCGTTGGGTTTTGATTTGGTTTTTCCGAGGTTGATCGAGTGTGTGTTGCTATTTGTGTACCCCTGCAGGGTAAAACTTTTTGAAAGCCGTGTCCGCAGTTATGGACGACTTGGAGCACAGTATATCGATCATAGACAATTATAACTAAAGTAGTGCTATAAAGTAGTGCTATAAATTTGACTTTATCATGACTAGTAATCAGCTTCACTATAATGGAATGGCCTTATAAAACTGCCAACAATTGCTTGTTTGGGTTGTCGCTTGCGACCATTGTATCTGACTAGTAAGTATTGCAACTATAATGGAATGGCTAAATAAAAGTGTCAACAACTGCTGGGTTTTGGGTTATCTCATGCTAATTGTATTTGACTAGTAAGTGTCGCAACTACAACGGAATGGTTAACTAAAAGTGCCCACTGCCTATTTTATCAGGATGACTATCTATACCTTACTAGTAATTGCTGCAACGATAAATGAATAAATAAAACTGCCAACTGCGTGAGTTCCTCGGTTGACTTCCTCGTTTGGTCTCGAGGGGGAAACACCAGGATGGGTTTGTTTGATGGTAGCATCAGGTTGGGTCCGAATAGGTCCTTCTCATCCCTATCTGATAGCCGCCAGTTGTACCGAGTCTCTATAGGTTGTTTAGTGCATGCTGCCGCTGCCGCTTCAGTCCACCATACCTATGTAGGCGAGGACCGCCGAATTCTAGCCTCGCCGTGTACTGGCCTTAGTACTGACCGCTCTCTCTTTTTCCTTTGCCCTTTGTCGGCACCCCTTTTGTTTAAGCAGGTTTTGAGATCGACGTCGTTAGCAGGGTTACCCTTCCGGCTTGGCCTGGGCAGGGTTATGGACGCCATTGGTTATTCTTCAGGGTTCTTAGCCCCATTTGCATCTTGTCCGTAGTCGGACGCTGTATCGTTTTCAAGGTGATTTGGATCTTTGTACCGTATATCTGTATTCTTGACTCATGTAGTCGTGTTGTATATATATCTGTTCTGTGGGTCCCATCGAGGATTGTTGCGTAATGTTATTACTTTGTTTTCCACCCGCACGAAAGTGCCTGGTGGGCACCTTTGAATCGTTTCTGTGCGGGTTTGGCGGGTTTCGCTAAAACTTGCATAGGGTCGATTCTGAGGGTGTTACAAGCTCCTACTCCCATGGCAACAAAGACTCATCTCAAACTAAATCCAAATGGTAAAGATGTGGATCAAAAGGTATACCGATCCATGTTTGGTTCTTTGCTTTACCTTTGTGCATCTAGAAGATATTGTGTTGAGTGTTGGTGCATGTGCAAGATATCAAGCGGCTCCTAAAGAAAGCCATTTGATGGTGATTAAGAGAATCTTTCGATATTTTTTTGAACCATTAACAGTAGGAAAGGCTCCTATTGCTTTACCTTTAAATAAATACCACAAAAGTCTTATTTACATATTTACAAATGGGCAATGCCTTGAGGGGTTAAAGGAAAGAATAAAATTATAGAGAGGAAATTATGTTCTGGATATGAGGATGGAGATCCTCCTTAGTTCTGTGAACTAACAGACTCAATTATGATACCAGTCTAGCCTTCCAGGAAGCTACAGTTGGTTGAATAACATTGAATAACAAGTTATTCCTTTCTTTCCAGATGTTCCAGGCTCCTAACAAAACAATTTCCATGTAAATATTTTTGTTCCAAGATGCCTTCCCTAGTTCAATTATCTGTAACCTTGTAGTCCTTGAGGGCCAAATTATTTGGCGAAGGTTCCAACATGACTTGCTGAAGGATCATTCAATAGTTTAGGAAATCATATGCTCAATAGTTTATTCTGGAGGATTGGCACACATTAGGAAATTATAGCCTGAACTGAATGAGTGATTTCTTCTTTTTAGCATATTTCTGGTGTTTAGTCTAACTGATAACACTAGCCATCCAAAACACTTAACTTTTGGGGTACATTTAGCTTTCCACAACCATTTGAAAGAGATATGTGGCTCTAGGTCCGTGATATAGAATTGGTAATATAGGCTTGAAGAGAATTTTCCATTACCCCAACATATGACCATTTATCTAAATCACGTTGAGTCATTGTTACTTCTCTGCAGATATTCTGGATGTCCCTTAACTCCTCCAAAGCTTCCGGGGAGAGGGGCAGGAAAAAAGTACTGTGTAGTTGATCTAATGATAAGAATTCTTGGACTGACATATCTTCTTTCCTTATAAAGGAAAAAATCCTAGGGTGACTATCCTCAAACACCCCATCTTGCCATTTGTCCTTCCAGAATAAAGTTGAAGTGCCATTGCCAATTGAGCTCGAAGCAATACCTCTAAAAATGTGGGACAGTTTAAAAACATCCTTCCACTAGAAGGATCCTCTAGGAGATAGATCAAGAGTGTAACATCCCAAAAATACTAAGCTTGGATCATCAAATTCTAATCATCAAAATTAGGGTTAACAAAAACTTTTCTAAATGAAATCATGAATGCATGCATATGTGTATGCATGGATTTTGAAATCCTTTAAAACCACCTTGTTTGTTTGTTCCATTGCTTGTAAAATGTTTCTTAGGTGAAATAAACATCATCTAAAACATTTCCCACACTTTTCCTAAAGACAAGTAAATCAAAACACATATATGAAATGAATGGTCATTTTGGCCAATTAACTCACATGCCTACTTTGGCTATCTCAAACCTTCAGAACCTAACAGAAACCTTTCTGGATCTTTGCGCCCCTTGAATGTACTCATAACAAAGTATCAAGGCCCACTTTGTGATCATCCAGAAACTTTCAAATGCATAGTTTAAATGACAATTCAAAATTGAATCTTTATCATATGGGAAGATCCCACTCTTTCAAAAACTACTCAAATAAGCTCAACTTTCAAAACCCAAGCATCTGCAGACTCACCGGCACCAATCTAGCAAACCCACCAAAAATCATTTCAAAATTCAAAACTTGATTTCATGCGGCCATTTCATCAAACAGGTTGCAGACACAAATCAAACAAACATCAAACACTATTGTGAGCAGTGATTCTTGCCTAACTGGTTCCCCATTTAGCTCACACACAACTCAGTAGATCATCTAAGAAGATTAGCCAGGCACTAGCACCACTGTGAGCTTGCCATTTCCATCAATGGTGAATAGCCGAGCACCCTCTTGCCACCCCATAGAAGACAACAAGCTAGGAGCAGCAGCAAGCCTAGCCGGCATATGCAGGAGGCAGCCACGTCACCGCCACTCACATCCCGGCGGCGTTGCCAAGCCACGACCACGCACAAGCGCGCCAGACCATGTCGAGCGTGCGCCAGAGCGCCACCCTCAACCATCACCCACAGACCACGCGCCGCCCTCACCGCGTGCATACACAATCCCCACCGACCCAGGAGACCCCCAGACATCCCCGTTTTCCGCCCTGTGACGTACAGCCACCGCTCGCCGTCGAAGACGCCGCCTCTGCCGCATAGAGCACCGCCCATTCCAGACCAAACCACATCGCTCCATGCCTCGAGACCATGTCGTTGAGCATCGCCAGGAGATACCGCACCGTCCCCTACCATTGCCCATGCCATTAGCCGCCTCTAACATCGCCCCCGACGAGCTCACCGTGCGCCCCGACGGTCCCCTCGCTCGACTATAAATAGAGGCCACCCCCGCACGATTTCTTCACACCATCTCACTCCCCTCTCCTCACTGATAGTGCCACACCATTCTTAGAGCAAGGCGAGCACCACCTCGCTGGAATTTTACTGGAGCCTGCCACTGCCGGAGAAGAAGCGAGCCAGCGATTGGAGCCGCCCCAGGAGCTGCCGCGACCAACCCTGAGTTTGCCGTCGTCGAATTCGTCGTCGAATTCGTCGTTCGCCCGCCTCGCCGACCCTCGCCAGCACCCCGGTGAGCCCCCAGCGACCCTCACTGGCCGCGCTAGGTTTCGTTCTCGCCGGAGTTCTCTCGCGTCGACGATGACTCCCAGCCGTTAGATTAGAACTAGATCGAATGATCCACGTCGCCCCATACCGCTTCGCCCAGCCCCGTGTCACTGACGAGTGGGGACACCCACTTAAGCAGCCCGCGGGAGCACTGCGCTTAGCAGGCCGGCCTAGTAACTTTTCCCGCGCAGCCCAGTTATTCAAATTAAACCTTTTTCTATTTCAATTCAAACACACTTCTGTACCCAACTTCAAAAATCAACCCAGATCTATTCAGTACACCAAATTGAATAAAACCAATTTTTTTGAAAAGGTCTGTGAATGCTGAATCCAAGACCGTTGGATTCAAGTCATTTGGATCTATAGATCACCCATGGTAAAAATAACAAGGCAGAAGCTTTTCTGCATTCAAACATTTTTCAAATTTAAACCATAATAGATTTTGAGTTGTTTCCAACTCTCAAAAATCACATTTAACCATACCTTTCAGAATATATAAAAATATATAGGTTTACTTGCAGAAATAATGTTCAAGGAATAAAAGAATGCTACATAAGCAGTTCTAGCCACTTTAATTAATTAAAATAAAAGGGTAAAACCTTATTAAATTGTGACACCACTTTAAATCACATTCCCATGGACTACAATATGTGGTGATGAAATGTGTCAACATGATCCCATGTTGGGTTTGGAGAATACTAAATCTTAAGTAGTTTTTCAATGAGTAGAAATTACTTTTCTAAAAATAAAAAGATTTAAATCAAGCCTTAAACTTGTAATCTTAGGGATGATGCTAGATCATCCATAGGACCCTTGTGTGTGATGATTGCAAGTATTTAAGTATTGTTTGGTGATTGTGTACCTCGTATTTATTCATAGACGCTAGTACCAACCAAGGATACGAGGAGGAAGGAGGATACTACGAAGAAGAAGCCGAGGAGAACTTCAACCACTGCTCTGCACAACGCAAGCTAGTAACTATGCAAGCCTAATACTACTAGTGAATGTGCAAACTAGTAACCCTGCAAGTTAACACTTGCAATTTAGCAATCTTATACTGAGATTGTGCAAGCTGAGACTATACCTATGCAAGCCCATACTTGTTACTATACCTACTATATGCCTTAAGCATATGTGATCACACCCACTTGATAAACCAATCCTAGTTTTACTTGCAAGCTTCTTACTTTATTTTTCTTTATCAAAGCTTACTTAGAGTTTACTTAAGTGACTGGTAGATTTTGGAAAGATGTTGAAGGTTGCATAAAGAGCATAAAATTTTGCCTAAGTTAGAAACCTTGACATCAGCCTAAGATATAAGGTTGTACTTAGTTGAAACTCCACCAGTTTACCACCCCTCATCATTACTACCCCCACCTGTAGATGCTAGTGCTAAGCATAAAACTTGATCAACTTTAGATGGGATTAGTTGCTGGAAAAATGGTTATGAAAACCTTGGAATGATGGATCATTCTATTGAAATGTTTTGGACATGTGTTTCCAAACACTTGAGAACTTTGGTGATAAAAATGTTGAGGCATGAGCCTTAGCCCTTTATAAAACTGATGGTTGTATGGTTGCGATACCATTCCAATTTTATCGTACAACCACAATACCCGAATACTGGGTAGGGCTTGACTGGAAACTTATATTCCTTAGTATTAGTTCCCTCACGACCAAGGTTTGAGCTGAGGCTACCTTGTGAAGATTGTCCACCTGTGCAGTACCCAAGATGACAGTTGGTCATGGTTGGGAGGCCAAACTCACAGGAGAGGTGCTTATACTAGGGCATGTAATCGAAAGGTTAGGATTGATTATCCGCATACTGAGTATGGTGAATTCAGGATTTGTTCCTGACGGATGTATAAAATGTTGTGGTGAAAGTGTACAATCTCTGCAGAGTGTCAAACTATTCGAATAGCCGCGTCCGCGGTTATGGACAGTTGGAGTGGACATACCGTTCCCCCGTCAGACTTTTCAAAATGACCTGTGAAATGAACTAAGACTTTGACTTGACCACAACAGAGTTGTGATATGAAATACAAGTTCCCGCTTAAGATTTATACAATTGTGACTAGCTTTGGAGCTTAGTAGAGATAAATCTGGCTTTTGCAAAACAACCCTAGATCCTAGTGTCCTATTATCCAAAAACCCCTTTTCCCTATTAGTATTAGTTTGCGAGTACTTAAAGAGTACTCATGGCTTTGTCCCTGGCTATTCCCATGGCCAGACTATGAAGAGGAGTACCTGGAAGATGGACCCCAGGAAGGTTACGACAAGTAATATCATCTCCCATCATCAGCATTGCCTATGACCCCGAAGATGGAGCTTCGCCTACGCTACCGTTATTATTACGTATTCCGCTGCTTGATGTTGTATTAAAAACTAGATCATGAGATCCCTATTTGTGTAAGAACTTATGTATCGTTTGTAATGGATGATGTACTATGGTATCCAATTCTGTTATGTCTCGCAAAAATGGTAATCCTAGGATTGCGATGTATGGCATAACAGGCATCTAGGATTGAAAAATCCGGGTGTTGACAAGTTGGTATTAGAGCCATCCTGACCATAGGAGACCCTAGTTAGACTGGACGTTTGAATCAAAAACTTAGTTTCGAAACCAAAGAAAACAAATATTTACAAAAACTTATTCTCATTCTTATCTCTTTGATTCTTTCCTAAAAATTCATGTTCCTCAAAAACTCTTGCAAAATACATAAAATTTTGACTCACTTGATCACTATGCTAATCTACTCATCCTCTATTTTTATAGATGGACGTGAAGTACAACAAGTTTTACCAACTTGGGAATGGAGGAGACCTTATCTTTGAGAGGGATTTGGATCAGCTTTCAGAACTTCTGGAGCGTCCGCACCCCGAGTTCTTTGGAGCTCAGATCAATGATCAAGGAGGAGAAGACCTGCAGTGGCTAATTGTTGCAAGTCTCCGAGGGAAGATTGAACCTCCCACTGCAGAGGGAATTCAGTTTACCTTGAGGGAAAACAACTGGCTCGATGGACTTGCCAGAGCAATGAAGGAAGCTCTTTCCCGTTTGTGTGGGTAGAGCATCAATCAGATCAAGGGTACTCGCTTTGAGTTTTACCCAAGACGTGATGCAAATGGACAACCACTGGAAGCCCCATACCACCCCGAGCTGAAGACTCAATTGGACCACCTTAGCTTCATGATGTATGATCATCAGCAGGAGTTGGACAACTGCCGAAGGATCAGACCATAGCCATGCTAGCAAAGGATCGCAAGTCTCGCCGCCGTCAGCTCGACAAAAAGGAGCGCATTATTGCCCATCTTCGCCACCGCATCTCATCTCTGGAGGAGTCCATCCACGAGAGAGACATGCAGTTGGAGGAAAGGGAGAATGCCGGAGAGGATCTTCGTGGAGACCCTTACTCTTATCTCAGCGATGACGATGATTTTCTGGAGGATCGGGCCATGGACTTCTTCACCGATGAGGATGATTTCGCCTTCATCGATGATGCTGAACATGATGATGCCACAGACTCCGAGGAGTAGTAGCACTGAGCACTAGCATAGTGAGTAGTAGTCGGTCCCACTGTATCGTAGTTTTCAGAATGGTTCTTAAAACCATCTGTTTTTCTTTGTTGTGGTGTGTGTTGTACTGTGTGCTATGAGTGAATGAATGAAAAATCAAGTTGCCAGAAAAATCTGAGACAAACATTTAAAACTTTTCAAAGACCCAAGACCTTAGAAATTTCCCTCTTTTCTCATGATCTATATCAATCTTCAGATGCCACGTGGAGGAAGTGGTTCAGCCCCGGACCCGATGTTGCAGATCCTGCAAATGTTGACTTCTGACCGCGAAGCTGAAAGAGCGGAACGTCAAGCCAACCTAGCCACTCTGCAACAGATAGCCCAGCTAGCCCACAAAAACCAAGGCTAGGCAAATTTGCAAAGCCGTCCCTATCCGAATCCATGGCATAGATTTTTATGCTAATCTAATAGTACTCGGAACTAAAGGTTTGGAAGTAGTACTAGGAATGGATTGGATGTCCAAACATAAGGGATTGATTGACTGTGCTAAGAAAGCCATCACCATGACCGATCTGGCGGAATAACGATCGAGCATATATCGAAACCTTACCTCGCCAATTCAAGTGTAACAAGAGTCTAGCCCAACCTACCATTGACCAAGTCCGGATAGTGCAGTGAATACCCGATGTATTTCCGGATGTTTTGCCAGTATGCCCCGGATCGGGATATCGAGTTTATCATCGAACTAATCCCCGGAACAGGACCCATAGCCCAGAGACCCTATAGTATGAACCTGTCGGAACTAGCAGAACTGAAGAAGCAACTGGATTCCATGCTAGAAATTGGATTAATTCAACCAAGTGCGTCACCTTTGAGATCACCTGTCTTATTTGTGGACAAGAAAGATGGAGGTAACCGTTTGTGTACGGATTATCGGAAGTTGAATGATGTCACCATCAAGAACAAGTACCCCTTGCCCAAGATAGAAGATTTGTTTGATCAGTTGACCGGTGCCCAGGTATTTTATAAGATTGATCTTAGAACTGGCTATCATCAACTCAAAATTCGTGCAGAGGATACTCCAAAGACTGCCTTTACCACCAGATATGGATTGTATGAGTATAAATTCATGTCTTTTGGATTAACCAATGCCCCCGCTTATTTCATGAACCTCATGAATAAGATTTTTATGGACTTCCTGGATAAGTTTGTCGTTGTTTTCATCGATGACATTCTAATTTATTCCAAATCAGAAGAAGAACATGAGCTACACCTAAGGACCATTCTTGGAACCCTTAGAGAGCATCAGTTGTATGCAAAGTTTAGCAAATGTGAATTCTGGTTACAGGAGGTAGGATTCCTCGGTCACATTGTATCAGCCGGAGGAATTGCCGTTGACCCTGCCAAAGTGAAAGATGTAGAAGATTGGCAAGCCCCGACCACTCAAACCCAAGTTCGTGATTTTCTCGGATTGGCGGGATATTACCGCAAATTCGTAGAAGGATTATCGAGTATCGCCCGACCCATGACCCAATTGCTGAAGAAGGACAAGAAGTTTGAATGGACAGACAAGTGTGAAGCGAGTTTTCAAGAACTCAAGAGGAGGTTGATATCAGCCCCAATCTTAATCATGCCGGATATCACGAAGCCCTTCGATGTGTATTGTGACGCATCCAAGATTGGTCTCGGATGTGTGCTAATGCAAGAAGGCAAAGTTATATCTTATCTATCCCGACAATGGAAGCAACACGAGCAAAACTATCCAACCCATGACCTCGAACTCACAGCAGTAGTTCTAGCCCTGAAGACATGGAGACATTACCTAATGGGAAACCGTTGTGAGATTTATTCGGATCACAAGAGCCTAAAGTATATATTCACTCGGAAGGAGTTGAATATGAGGCAAAGAAGATGGATTGAGCTAATCAAGGATTACGACCTGGACATTCACTATCACCCTGGTAAAGCAAACGTGGTAGCCGATGCCCTTAGCAGATTGCCGTGCCGCTTGAACTCCATGATTTTGAAGGAGCAACCAAGTTTGCACAAAGAGATGGAAGATTTTCGAATAGAATTAGTCAGTGAAGGATTTTTGGCTAGCATAGAACTTCAGCCCACTTTGATCAGTCAGATTAAAGAGGCGCAGAAAGGAAATGCCAGTATAGACGGAATCAAGCGTCGTATCGGTACAGGCAAAGTACCCGGATTCACCGAGGACGAAGAAGGAGTTTTGTGGTACAAAGGACGCCTTTGTGTACCACCAGATTCAGAGTTAAAAGAAGTTATCTTGAAGGAGGCTCATGATACTCTTTATTTTATCCATCCCGGAGGAACTAAGATGTATCAAGATTTGAAAGAGCAATTTTGGTGGCATAAGATGAAGAGAGAAATCAGAAGCTATATCGCCAAGTGTGATATATGTCAGCGAGTCAAGGCCGGACATCAAAGACCCGCTGGATTGTTGCAACCTTTGCAAATTCCGGAATGGAAATGGGATTCTGTAGGAATGGATTTTATCACTGGACTACCTACTTCTAGTAGGGGAAATGACTCTATTTGGGTCATAGTGGACAGATTGTCCAAAGTAGCCCATTTCTTGCCCGTCAAAACCACCTATCAGAGTTCGAAGCTAGCAGAGTTGTACATCGCTAGAATCATTAGTTTGCATGGAGTCCCCAAGAACATCGTATCGGATCGAGGAACTCAGTTTACCTCGAGATTCTGGAAGAAAGTCCAAGAGGGTTTAGGAACCCGCCTAGATTTCAGTACCGCGTATCACCCACAGACCGATGGACAAACGGAGCGAGTAAACCAAATGCTCGAAGATATGCTTAGAGCATGTGTGCTAGAATATGGATCCAAGTGGGAAGACTTTCTGCCATTTGCAGAATTTTTATACAACAATAGTTACCAAGCCAGGATGCAAATGGCCCCATTTGAATTCATGTACGGAAGAAAGTGTCGCAACCCTTTGAACTGGTCGGAAGTAGGAGAGAGTTAGATTTTTGGGACCCGACATCCTCCGAGAAGCAGAAGAGAAGGTTCACAAGATTCGTGAGCACCTCAAGACCGCCCAATCCCGACAGAAGAGTTACGCCGACAAGAGACGTCGAGACCTCGCCTTCAACATAGGAGATTTTGTTTATCTGAAAGTGTCGCCATTGAAGGGAATGCAGCGTTTCCAACTCAAAGGAAAGTTAGCCCCCAGATATATCGGACCTTTCAAAATTCTAAACCGTCGAGGAGAAGTATCGTATCAATTGGAACTACCTGAAGAGATGTCAGCTGTGCACAATGTGTTCCGTATCTCGTTACTTCGCAAATGTCTCGTCCCTGAGAAGACCGAAGTGTTCAAGAATATCGATCACCGGACCATAGAGATCAACGATGACCTGACCTATCCTGAAGTACCCATCCGCATTTTGGAAGAAGCTTTTCGAACTACCCGAACCCGAAGCATCAGTTTTCTCAAGATTCAGTGGAGCAACCACACAGAAGAGGAAGCTACCTGGGAGCGCGAAGATCACATCAGGACGGAGTTTCCCGATCTCTTCAAATCCTAGGTAATCTTTTCATCCTTTTTCAAATCTCAGGACGAGATTTTGTTTAAGGGGGGAAGGTTTGTAACATCCCAAAAATACTAAGCTTGGATCATCAAATTCTAATCATCAAAATTAGGGTTAACAAAAACTTTTCTAAATGAAATCATGAATGCATGCATATGTGTATGCATGGATTTTGAAATCCTTTAAAACCACCTTGTTTGTTTGTTCCATTGCTTGTAAAATGTTTCTTAGGTGAAAGAAACATCATCTAAAACTTTTCCCACACTTTTCCTAAAGACAAGTAAATCAAAACACATATATGAAATGAATGGTCATTTTGGCCAATTTAACTCACATGCCTACTTTGGTTGTCTCAAACTTTCAGAACCTAACAGAAACCTTTCTGGATCTTTGCACCCCTTGAATGTAATCATAACAAAGTATCAAGTCCCACTTTGTGATCATCTAGAAACTTTCAAATGCATAGTTTAAATGACAATTCAAAATTGAATCTTTATCATATGGGAAGATCCCACTCTTTCAAAAACTACTCAAACAAGCTCAACTTTCAAAACCCAAGCATCTGCAGACTCACCAGCACCAATCTAGCAAACCCACCAAAAATCATTTCAAAATTCAAAACTTGATTTCATGCGGCCATTTCATCAAACAGGTTGCAGACACAAATCAAACAAACATCAAACACTATTGTGAGCAGTGATTCTTGCCTAACTGGTTCCCCATTTAGCTCACACACAACTCAGTAGATCATCTAAGAAGATTAGCCAGGCACTAGCACCACTATGAGCTTGCCATTTCCATCAATGGTTAATAGCCGAGCACCCTCTTGCCACCCCATAGCAGACAGCAAGCTAGGACCAGCAGCAAGCCTAGCCAGCATGTCTGGGAGGTAGCCCACCGTCCATCGCCACTCACTGTCCCAGCCACGAGCGTTGCCAAGCCCTGGACCACGCGCACAAGCCGCGCCCAGACCATGCCGAGCATGCGCCAGAGCGCCACCCTCAACCATCACCCACAGACCGCGCGCCGCCCTCGCCGCGTGCATACATAATCCCCACCGACCCAGGAGACCGCCAGACAACCCCATTTGCGGCCCTGTGACGTACAGCCACCGCCCGCCGTCGAAGACGCCACCTCTGCCGCGCAGAGCACCGCCCGTTCCAGACCAAACCACATCGCCCCATGCCTCGAGACCATGTCGTTGAGCATCGCCAGGAGATACCGCACCGTGCCCTACCCTTGCCCATGCCATTAGCCGCCTCTAACATCGCCCCCGACGAGCTCACCGTGCGCCCCGACGGTCCCCTCGCTCGACTATAAATAGAGGCCACCCCCGCACGATTTGTTCACACCATCTCACTCCCCTCTCCTAACTGATAGTGCCACACCATTCTCAGATCAAGGCGAGCACCACCTCGCCGGAATTTCACTGGAGCCTGCCGCTGCCGGAGAAGAAGGGAGCCAGTGATTGGAGCCGTCCCAGGAGCTGCCGTGACCACCCCTGAGTTCGCCGTCGTCGACTTTGTCGTTCGTCCGCCTCGCCGACCCTCGCCAGCACCCCGGTGATCCCCCAGCAACCCTCACTGGCGGCGCTAGGTTTCGTTCTCGCCGGAGTTGTCTCGCGCCCAGAACTAGATCGAACGATCCACGTCGCCCCATACCGCTTCGCCCAGCCCTGTGTCACTGATGAGTGGGGACACCCACTTAAGCAGCCCGCGGGAGGACTTCGCTTAGCAGGCCGGCCCAGTAACTTTTCCCGCGCAGCCCAGTTATTCAAATTAAACATTTTTCTATTTCAATTCAAACACACTTCTGTACCCAACTTCAAAAATCAACCCAGATTGATTCAGTACACCAAATTGAATGAAACCAATTTTGTTGGAAAGGTCTGTGAATGCTGAATCCAAGCCCGTTGGATTCAAGTCATTTGGATCTATAGATCACCCATGGTAAAAATATCAAGGCAGAAGCTTTTCTGCATTCAAACATTTTTCAAATTTAAACCATAATAGATTTTGAGTTGTTTCCAACTCTCAAAAATCACATTTAACCATACCTTTCAGAATATATAAAAATATATAGGTTTACTTCCATAAATAATGTTCAAGGAATAAAAGAATGCTACATAAGCAGTTCTAGCCACTTTAATTAATTAAAATAAAAGGGTAAAACCTTATTAAATTGTGACACCACTTTAAATCACATTCCCATGGACTACAATATGTGGTGATGACATGTGTCAACATGATCCCATGTTGGGTTTGGAGAATATTAAATCTTAAGTAGTTTTTTAATGAGTAGAAATTACTTTTCTAAAAATAAAAAGATTTAAATCAAGCCTTAACCTTGTAATGTTAGGGATGATGCTAGATCATCCATAGGACCCTTGTGTGTGATGATTTCAAGTATTTAAGTATTGTTTGGTGATTGTGTACCTCGTATTTATTCATAGACGCTAGTACCGACCAAGGATACGAGGAGGAAGGAGGATACTACGAAGAAGAAGCCGAGGAGAACTTCAACCACTGCTCTGCATAACGCAAGCTAGTAACTATGCAAGCCTAATACTACTAGTGAATGTGCAAACTAGTAACCCTGCAAGTTAACACTTGCAATTTAGCAAGCTTATACTGAGATTATGCAAGCTGAGACTATACCTATGCAAGCCCATACTTGTTACTATACCTACTATATGCCTTAAGCATATGTGATCACACCCACTTGATAAACCAATCCTAGTTTTACTTGCAAGCTTCTTACTTTATTTTTCTTTATCAAAGCTTACTTAGAGTTTACTTAAGTGACTGGTAGATTTTGGAAAGATGCTGAAGGTTGCATAAAGAGCATAAAATTTGGCCTAAGTTAGAAAGCTTGACATCAGCCTAAGATATAAGGTTGTACTTAGTTGAAACTCCACCAGTTTACCACCCCTCATCATTACTACCCTCACCTGTAGATGCTAGTGTTGAGCATAAAACTTGATCAACTTTAGATGGGATTACTTGGTGGAAAAATGGTTATGAAAACCTTGGAATGATGGATCATTCTATTGAAATGTTTTGGACATGTGTTTCCAAACACTTGAGAACTTTGGTGATAAAAATGTTGAGGCATGAGCCTTAGCCCTTTATAAAACTGATGGTTGTCTGGATGCGATACCATTCCAATTTTATCGTACAACCACAATACCCGAATATTGGGTAGGGCTTGACTAGAAACTTATATTCCTTAGTATTAGTTCCCTCACGGCCAAGGTTTGAGCTGAGGCTACCTTGTGAAGATTGTCCACCTGTGCAGTACCCAAGATGACAGTTGGTCATGGTTGGGAGGCAAAACTCACAGGAGAGGTGCTTATACTAGGGCGTTTAATCGAAAGGTTAGGATTGATTATCCGCATACTGAGTATGGTGAATTCAGGATTTGTTCCTGACGGATGTATCCAATGTTGTGGTGTAAGTGTACAATCTCTGCAGAGTGTCAAACTATTCAAATAGCCGCGTCCGCGGTTATGGACAGTTGGAGTGGCCATACTGTTCCCCCGTCAGACTTTTCAAAATGACCTGTGAAATGAACTAAGACTTTGACTTGACCACAACAGAGTTGTGATATGAAATACAAGTTCCCGCTTAAGATTTATACAATTGTGACTAGCTTTGGAGCTTAGTAGAGATAAATCTGGCTTTTGCAAAACAACCCTAGAGCCTAGAGTCCTATTATCCAAAAACCCCTTTTCCCTATTAGTATTAGTTTGCGAGTACTTAAAGAGTACTCATGGCTTTGTCCCTGGCTATTCCCATGGCCAGACTATGAAGAGGAGTACCTGGAAGATGGACCCTAGGAAGGTTACGACAACTAGGATCATCTCCCATTATCAGCATTGCATGTGACACCGAAGATGGAGCTTCGCCTACGCTACCGTGATTACGTATTCCGCTGCTTGATGTTGTATTAAAAACTGGATCATGAGATCCCTATTTGTGTAAGAACTTATGTATCGTTTGTAATGGATGATGTACTATGGTATCCAATTCTGTTATGTCTCGCAAAAATGGTAATCCTGGGATTGCGATGTATGGCATAACAGGCATCTAGGATTGAAAAATCTGGGTGTTGACAAAGAGGAACCTTACCAGTATAGTAAGAATTCCAAATTAAAGTGACCCATGGAGTGTCAACTTTATTGTCGAATTTATGTAGATATTTTAATAAAATCCCTTCATTTTGTACCCTCAGATTGAGAATCCCAGGCCTCCTTTCTTCTTTGGTCTACAAATTTTGTCCCGTGCAGCCAATGAATAACATTTTTCTCCATCCTCTGTTTTTTTGTTCCAGAGGCAGTGCCTTTGAATTTACTCCACATGATTTATGATTTTCTCTGGTAATTTTATTGAGCACATTGCAAAGGTTGCTATGGAGGCCAATAAAGAGTTTATAACAGAAACCCTGCCACTATGTGACATCATTAGGAAGGAGGCAGAAACTTTCCTTTCAATTCTATCCACCAGAGGCATTAAATCATACACAGTAGGTTTAGTAGTCCCCAATGGTAGTCCTAGATATGTAAAGGGAATAGAGGCCACAGCACAACCAATTATATCTGCAATTTCCTTAGTATTGTCCTCTGCCGGATTAATGGGTATCATGTTGGACTTTTGAAAAATAATTGTCAGACAAGTAGATGTTGCATATTGCTGAAGAATTTCTTTCATGACTTGAACTTGATCTGCACAAGCAGGCATGATAATTAATGTATCATCTGCATATTGCACTACTGGGAAATCTTGGCCAAAGTCAGGAGAGAATGGATCATGCAAAATATTTTCCCTGAAGGCTTTATTGAGAGCAGACTACAAGAGGTCAGCTGCAAGAACAAATATTAGAGGAGAGAGAGGGTCTCCTTGTCTGACACCCCTTTTACAGTGAACTGTCTGCCAGGAACCCATTCAGTAAAGTAGCTTACTTGCCTGTCCCAAAGATAATTTCAATCCATTTCAACCATCTTTCATCAAACCCTAGTTGTCTCATAATCTTGATCATAGCAGAGTGATCAATTGTGTTAAAGGCTTTGGCAAAGTCCAAATTTAATAACATAATTTCCTTTTTTGATGTCTCACATTGGTAGACAAATTCAAAAGCCCATGCCAAACAATCTTGTATGTTCCACCCTTTAAGAAATCCATATTGATTCTTGTGTACAATTTGGAGGACTACCTTCTGTAATCTATTTTCCAATATTTTGGTAATAAGTTTTAGTATACAATTCAGAAGAATGATAGACCTATAATCATTAACAGTTTCAGGGGAACCAACTTTTGGAATTAGAGGAATGTGTCCCATGTTAATGCTTTCCAATTTTAGATTTACTTTATGAAATTGGAAGCACAAATCATAAATATCCTCTTTGATAATATGCCAGCAACTCTTGAGAAATTGGCCATTGAAACCATCAGGGCCAGGGGCTTTGTCATTTGCCATTTCCTGTACAACTTTATCAATTTCATCTTTAGTAAAAGGAGCAAAGAGTGCATCTAGTCCAGGAGTTGGAGTAATAAGAGCTTCCAAGTCCAATACCATATCAGGTTGAGTTGCAGTGCCAAGTCTTTCTTTATAGGTTTGAAAAAATACCTTCTCCTTGTCAATATGTTCTGTCACTAGAGACCCATCAGAGAGTTTAATAGAAGCTACATTGTTTCTTCTATATCTTTCAGTAGCATAATTATGAAAGAATTTAGTGTTCTCATCCCCAAATTTTGTCCATCTTACTGTACATCTCTTCTTCCAATAAATATTCTGATATTCTAACAGCCTAGCCAAGTGTGCCTTTAAAATTTTCCTGAAATTATTTTCTTGGAAAAAAGGCTTGTTTTGTCCTCTAGATTATCCAACTCAGCTAGAGCTTTATTTGTATTTTCAATACATATTGAGAGTCTTGAGATGTATTTGTTGGGAATATGCCCTAGAGGCAATCATGTATGGTGATATTTCCCATTGTATTCATAAAGTTATTAAGTTGTCCTTGTATGAGCATCTGATGTGTATCATTGAATATGTGATTCGGTTGTGGAACTATACATTCATGTTGTTTATACTAAATGTCCTTGGTCATTGAGGTTGTGCTGGACACACAACTTAGACCAATGTGAAAGTCGGCTTGATGACTCGGTTCCACTTGTCATGGGCATGGAGATGCTATTCGGACTTACACAGATTCGGCTAAAGAGTTTAGCGAGTCGGATTGACCCATATTGAGGGATAGCGAACAAGTTGTCGTTTGTATATCTCAATCAATGTAATCCTTAGACCTGAGGTTATTGCATAGTCCGAGTTGAGGATCACCGGCTTACGTTCTATCAAATGTTGATCCGTAACTGGGCAGTTATAAAGGCAGAGTTCGGGTCGCCTGAGAATCAAGTTGCGTGATGTGAATAACCAAGATGGGATTTTGCCCCTCCACTTGGATAGATATTCTCTGGGCCCTCTCGGATGATTTGATTCGGAAAGCATGGCCATGCACGACTAGGTTAAGTGTTAACCGAGGCGATCGACTAAGAGTTAGTCGGATGAATCACTTATCTCGGATCGAGAAGAGAGTCAAACTATTTAAGGGATGATAAATATTCTCCTATTGTCTGACAAGGTATATCATGAGGTAAAAGGGACTCAGACGTAAGTCGCATTGGAAAGGCAAGTCGTCATGACTCTTTGGTACTTGGGAGTCGGCATGTTTTGCTAGGAGCCGCTACCGACTGATCGATTGAGAGTCTGACTCTAATCGTATCCAAGTAGCCAAGAGCCTACAGGGTCACACACTTAAGAGCGGGAGCGAGTTTGGATTAGATCTAAACCAGAAATCTGGTTGGGTTGGACCCGAGCCGGATTTGGACTGAGTCAGTGAGTCGGACTCACGGTGACTGGTATCATATGGGCTTTAGTGAATGGGACACGTGAGTGGAGCCCATGTTCACTCCCTATATATAATGGAGCATAGTAACCCAGAAGGGTTAATCGTTAATCGGTTAGATCGTTCCATGTGTTGGAAACCCTAGCTCCACAACAGTCCTGCCGTCGTAACGAACCTAGCAGTTCGCCACCGGTTCTCCTCCTTGTACATGTGGATACCAGCAGAGGTGATGTACGATCAGCACTAGGACGATCGGATCGTAAGGACTGCACTGCATTCAACAGACGTGCTACATCAGTAATCCGGAACTACGCGTCTAGTGGTAAACCTCGTAGCCTTCTACCTAAGCTAGATCTTGGGATCACCACGTTAGAGGGAAAAGTTTTGTTTTATATCTACGTGGCCTCACAGTGGTATCGGAGTGATACCTTCTAGTTTTAGGATCGATATCTCCCATATGTGATATGCGGTTGGCTGTAGATGATATCTATATGCTATTTTGGTGGTCGATCTATGAGATAGATCGGTTTTGTATGATGTTGATTGGATCAGCTGTACTCAGGGAATGGTAGATCTAATTTCCGTGATTATATTGTTGAGGTTGTGGAACGACATACCCCTACAGGTCGGTTTCCGCCATCGGGGTAGACTGTGACACGTTGTAACATCCCAGCATTAGAGCTTAGAAATAAGCTGAATCCAGATGTGTGAATTGCATTCATGCATAGAAAATCTGAATAATTTTCGCGCTTTTAAACAAAACTTGTCAAAGTGATTGAAGCTTCTCTCAACTTGATGGAATTGAAGTAGATCATCAAGTTGACTGTGATAAGTTTCAATATGACCTTTGCTAAAATCTTATTTGGGTAAACATGATTTGATCTAAGGGTAGAGCAGATATAATAAAATGTTACTCATAATACATTGCTTAAATGATTAATATCTAATCCTTAAGGGATCCTATCATACTATTCATCATAACAACCTATGAACACCAAGTTAAGAATGTAATAATTTACTCTTGACTTATTTCTTTCTTATCTCCTTATACCATGAGTAGCATGGTAATACCTAACTTAAAATCTTTAGTGAGATTGGGAAGGGAAGAAACTAAGTCAAGATCATTCACCATATATCTTTCTTTCCATATCAATCTGTATGGAACCTATATTAATATCTGTTATTCATCAATGTTGAGTAATCAACCATTGATTCACAAATTCTTTAACTATCAATACTTGATCTACTACTTCTTGATCTTATTATAGCATCTACTTAAATCTTTTAAAGAGGGAGATAAGGAAAGGTATATGGTAATGCTAGATTAAAATATCATCTATAGGATGGGAGTGTTGGAAGTAAATTAGATCAACAGGATTATTGGTGGAGTCAAATCTCTCCTAAATGAATAGAAGAGTAATTTATAACATATAATTATATAGTAGTAAAGAAGATTACTAGGATGAACCCTGAAGATAGTTACCAGTAGTAATTCTATTAGACCAAGTGGGCATAGTCCATGAATAACAGCCTTAATCCAATTAGAGATATTGAGAAGATAATTCCAATACAATTGGAAGGTTATATTGATAAAGCCTTGTTTAACCAACTGAAAACCTAAGCAATAAATGATTATGGGATTATAATGATCATGCCTTGCTCACCAAGATGGTATACGTATATCAAGTATAAGTGACATTGGTGGGTAGAATAGGAACGAAACCCTAGTATAAACAAGTTAGCCAAGAGTACTCATTAAAAGTCACATTAAAATAATGTGAGGTTGAAGTAGGAGTATTAGAGTGAAGTAAATATAGGATAGTATGCTCAAATCAAAGCTAGTATAACATAGAGTTATGGAAGTAGTGTTATACATCTTAAAGAATAGTAAGCTTTAGAGAAAGGTAGTTGGATACATACATCTGATGGAGAAATATTAGTGATGGATGATTAAGGAAGATTATGAGTGGAGTTTGAAGGAACTACTTGTTGGATGAAAGGTTATCAACAGTAGAGTAGTGGATATAACCAAGTATATATATGAGAAAGCTATAAAAGCTTTAGTGTCAAGCTCATTGAATTTATTAATGGGTTTAGAAGAATGATAGGTGAATAAAAATATTTTTGTGAAGTAAATCTCATCATGTTAACCATGATGATAAATAGGAAGAAATAGTATATCTAGGAAAGGAAATCCTTAATTAGAAGTCTAGAATTATGAATTATGGAAAATAGTAATACTTGGTAAGCATTCAACTTTAAATCTTAAACCAAGTATAATATCCATTCCATGTTATGAATTCCTCATCTTATATCTATATCACTTAATAGGAATATTTTCCTATAACAAAATTACATAAGCACATCTCTGACAATTCCAATTATCATAATTATATGTGCTTAGGAGTATCTTTATCAATTCTTTCCTATAAAACATTTTAGATATAACTTCTATTTCAAAAAGGTGATGTCATTAAAAATCACAAACAGAAGACAATATGCTTAGTTATTAAATCTTTACTCACATCAACAAAAGAATAGAAGTAAAATTATAACCCTAAATTCTAGGGTAAGTATTTGCAATTCAAACCCTAACTTCTATGTTAGTTATAATAAAATATATCCATTGTTATTTCCTAAATTCATGGGAATAATATTAATCATATTAATTCCCTAGAAACTTTAATTATCAAACAAAAATAAAGGATCGCCATATAAAAAATCTCCTAAATATTATGAGTTAATGAGAATCAAATCTCATGAGTTAATAATAATGCATACTATAATAAGTTTATGGATATTAGCTCAATTAAATGCATATTAAAAGCCTTACAAATAATAATAGGAAAAATATATACATAAAGAAAATAAAGAAACATAACGTTATACAATAAAAGTTCACAAATGATACTAAATACATTTTAGTATTACTACAATTAATACCATACTAAATACATTTTAGTATTACTACAATTATCAAGCAAATCAATTCTATAAAGAGAATTCAAATCAAATAAGTAAAAAATTCAAATCTGAAAGTAAAACAGAAAGTAGAAAAAGGAAAACAAATAAAAAACATTTCCTGGCCATGGCCCAACTCCTCTTTTCTTATTTGACGCCCATGTGCAACCCACAAAAGCCCAGCAGCGAGCCCAGTTCGTTCTCTTCTGTGACTGACGGGTGGGACTAGAGAAGGATCACGGGTTGAGAGTAAAGAAATGCTAGGGGGTTTTCTGCTAAACCGTCATTGTCTTCCTCCAGCTGGAAGCAGCTTGGTGGTGATGCCGAGGTCGTCCGCCTTCGTCCTTGCGCCAAGATCCACGACGTCGTCTCCAGGAGTGGATAAGGAGGCCACGACGACGTCCCTACTCGTCCTCATCCCCATTTCCCCCTCTGAAATCCTCTCTCTCTCTCGGGTTCTTCTTCTTCACCAAGAACCCTAGCTCGAAGGTGAGCCGGTGCCGGCGATTCCGTGCTCACCTCGGCCAAATAAGACCACGGTGGAGACCGCCGTTCTCTTCTCGTTCGATTGCCCCAACTTGCACTAGCAGAGGAGGCGCAAATCAACCCAATCGCACCCTCGGTTCCCGGCGCTGTTCGTTGACCTCACCGTCGTCTCTAACCTCGCTTCGCCGTATCAACCACACCATCGCTTTCCTGGTGAGTCACTGAGTCTCCTCGCATGCGTAGATGCTTTGTTTTCTTCCTAAATCCACGCCACCATGATCACCCGCAAGAACCGTCGCATGAGCTCGTCGTCGGTTGCTCTCTGATGACCAAAAACCAGCGGCGCCACAACTATCTTACTCACCTTGTTGTTCTGGTTCGAACAAGCCCCTGCACACACACTCACTCGCCCGCTACTGCCCACCTCGCCGCCGTCTGCCATGCCACCGGCGAGGTGACGTCAGGGTGATATCACCCTGGCCACGTCATCGTTTTTGACCCAGTCTTTGTCTCGTGTGGCCGATGACATGGCCTAGGAACCATATGTCATTGTCCAGGAGAAGAACTAGGGTCGGTAACAAACACATTTATTAATATGAGAGCTGAGGTGGCCTCTGGCCCACTAGTCAGTGACTAGGGCTAGGTGTGGGTGCGGTGTAAAAAGTTATTTCCTGTTTAAGAAAGAATAAAAGATATAAATCCAAATATACATATTCCAGAAATTAAATAAAATGATTAAAACTTGTTAAATCTATAACTTTTGTTTTATTATTCAGAAAAATATGTATAATATATGAAAATGTTTAGAAAAATAAAATCTATATCTTCAAACTATTAGTAAACATTATTTATGATGACAATTTAAATAAATATTATTTAATAAAGATTTTAAAGGTAATAAAACTTCGATAATTCCTATTTTAATAATGGTAAGTGTTAAGAATATAAATAAATACCAAAAATCTTGAAAAATATAAAAACAATATTTTAAAAACAATAAACATGTATTATTATTTCACTTAATTAGATATTTATTATTTATTAAGTAATTATAAAGTAATAAGAATTGTCAAAATCATATCTTATTATTTATAAATCACAAAAATAAATGTAATATACCAAAATGATCACAAAAATAATATTTACATGTTCAAAATATATTATTCCACTTTTGAGTTAAATAAAAATTCAAATACTTTAATAACTCAAATTTAAACTTATTTACTTAATTGATAATTCATGTAAGGGTCAATAAAAATTGCTAATATTTCTAAAAATAACCAATTGAGTCTAATAAATGGTATTAGTCTTCAACATTAATAATATGAAGTCAAAATAGTTTAACACATTTTAATTACAATTTTATTGAATTATCCTCCAACCAAAGGTTTAGGTTATTTTCTAAAAGGACCCTTATCCAATATAAAACCCCCAAGAATAATTGTAACTAAATCCAATCTTTTCCATATACTTGCACCATCAGATTGCAAAAACCTTCACAACACTATAGTAAGTCCATAAGAAGTTAAGTAATGTTCTTTGTTTATAAACTACAACCACTCATTTATAAAAAGGTAAATCATACTATTCTATTATAAAAATAAAGAAACCACTACACCAAGTAAAAGGATAACCATTCTTAAGTAATCTTAAGGAAACATTACCAGGTATACAAGGTACAAATATCAGAAGCACTACATTTCCAAATCATCTATATTTTTAAAGTTAACTTTAGTCTCAAAGATTATAAACATTATGTCTAATAAACTACATATGTTTTTTATAGTTAACTTTGGTCTATCCCAATTAAGACATAAAGCATCTCAAGTCCAAACTATTCAAGCAAGCACAAATAACATCGACCAGACTCAACTAACCACAAAGGTTGTTTAGACCTTAGAAAAGAAATCTTTTCTTCAAATGTTATTCTTTTTGCCACTTCAAACAAAAACTCTTATATAAGCAATCTTAAGTAGCATTTCACATTTGTGTGTGTCCTATTGTTCTATGATATTGTAATTATATGATTGTTTCACACACACTCACAAGTCTTGATAAGAAGCACAAGTATAAAACTCATCTAAAAGTACAACACATTTCAAAGTCATCATTTCTAGTATCTAAACCCTAAAACAACATTATCCCCGGGATTCGCGTTTATAAAGTGCATCACATTACTTATGCATTAGAGCATATTGTTTCTTTAAACATTAGTCCTTACCGGACCAATGATGCTAATTTCAGATTTTGGATCTTATATTGTCTTGAAGACCGTGAGTGCATAATCTTGCAATCACAAAAGGCAAGTTCACACTTGCTCATGTCCTTTGGTTATTTTAGTAAAGTATTGTACAAATCCAATGTGGACATCACCTGCATTTGAAAAAGGTCCGAAAACACTATTTTCATAATAATGTGATTATAGGTTATTACCATTAGGTAATAACTTACTATCAAAGTTCCGGTGGTAAAGGAACATATTATCTAGGACTTAACAACCAATGTCGCCAGTTATTCTTGCGCCATATATTACGCGTTAACCATGAGATTTGGAATGGGACGGAGAAGTCAGATGTATCTTCTTCCTCTCGCATGAAGCCGAATGTGTAGGTCGTGGTTGTTATCCTCGTAGCATGCATATTAATTGGTAATTCATAGAGGATATGCAGCATATGGGTGGGAACCCTCAACGTCCCACGATAGTTCTGACATCTAACGGTCTGTACAAACCATTGCCGTAATCCAATATGTGGGCATGGTGTACACCAAGGAGGCATGCGAGGTCACGAAGGGAGCAGTGATTGACTTGGATCATCTTCTGGGTCCCACATCATGGAATTGTGGACGAGAATAAGCTCCCGGTTGTGCAACAAAGAGTTGATCTCGCATGGGAAAAGTAACGCACCTCTGTAGAGTGTAAGAAATGTAACTTGTTACTCCCTGTTCCGGGAAGGAGCTGCGAACGCGGCGGGAAAGGAACTCCATGAAAGTTTTGGTAAACTCGTGAAGGCTGACGGACATAGTTTCTCATAATAAAAGCAACCTTTGAAGAAATGTTTTATGAAAACTTAAATTGCCTACGACCTACGGTCTGTGGTTGTAGTTATAGTGCATAAAACACTCCTTTTCTAGTGAAACTTTCTGAGTACGCTCGTACTCAACGTATCTTCTTAACCCTTGCTAGATTCTGAAGCCGGTACAGACAACATCTACATCAAGTTATGCTCCAGGACTCATCGTCCAAAGCTAAAGATCTTCAATGTAGACAAGAAAGTCAACATATACATCAACTCAAGTGAAGACGGAGTTACTGGTTAGGTAGGAATATACCCTCTAGCCAAGAACCTAATTCTGTAGTGTATTGGAATAGCAGCAATGCCAACCCCTTAGTTAAAATACTAGTCTTAATAGTATAATAGTTCTTGCGTTGTTTATTTTTGATTCTTCTTTGTAAGAAGTTCTTTCTCTCTCTTTAACCTAGAGTATTATCTGGATCTTGTGTAAAGAGTTGAGTTGTAACCTTTAGCCATGTATTGGACCCGCTGTGTTTCTGTTGTGCCATTCTAAGGGATGTAATATTAGTGAACGGTGTTACATTGGTGTTATGTCAACGACTATAGTATACTACATCATGCAGTGGTATGCTGGGTCACCGCACACGTAAATCCAGATGCGGTGATCAAAGATCAAAGAGTTTGATTGAATCGGTATAATGGTCGGAATCCATGTCCGGACCGCTGGCTTCGCCCTGTTGTAGCGCGTTAGACGTCGTTGCGAGTTTTACAACACCGGTAGATAGCGTATTTGTGCATAACTTGTTTTTGCAGGAAGTTGTGAATGGTATGGTTCATGTGCATGTGATGTATGTGTGTAATCCATACGTGATCTGCGAATCATGGTTTTGTCAGCCGGCTGTAGCCTAGGTGCTGTCAGTTTATTGTATAATGACATGCGTGTCAGATTCTCTATGTAATTTACTTTACTAAGCTAGTGTAGCTATATGGAGAACCTGGATGGCATGCAAGGCGATGTACATGTCGGTGACAGGGAGTAAAACGGCAAGTGACAAGAGTTGGCACGAGTCGGATTACAGGCTTTATGGAGATGGATATCGCCATGAAGAGAGCCATATCATTTCACATTTTAATTGATTTATTTTGTGTTATTGTTATGTCTCTGTTTTACCTCTATTATATAGTCGGTAAAATTTAATCCCTCAAAGAAGGTCTAGTCGGTTTTCCTGCCAGTGTTTGCACCATCACAAGTCGGATATTTTTGGTAGTGGGCTCATAAAATTGAGGTGCTGCCAATTCTTTTCGACTAGGTGGGTTCGAGTCGGACTCTTACTACGGAAACACTCGGTAAGCTAGACGGGTTTATCACAACGGTTGTGGGGATCGGGGAAAAGTCGGACGGGAGCCGGGGCATGTGATACCACCCGTCCAATAGGAGTCGTATGGGATACGATAGACAAGGAGTTGTCTACCTAGATCACTTGGCGGCTAGCGGTGATGCTAAAGCTCACTGGCCGACTTGCTTATTTAGGATCCTAAATCACTCAGTAACCATCGGATGGGTGTTGGTTCTAGTGGGAGCATAAAATATTAAAGTGTTTAATATGATTACTCTTTTATGAATACATGTCTTAAGTATTTTTCATATTTCTGTTGTAGATCATGGCACCAAGTAGCAGTCACTCTCAGATATCCGGTTTTGCTTTGAGAACCATTCTTGAGAAAGATAAACTAAACGACACTAATTTTACCAACTGGTATCGAAATCTGAGAATTGTTCTCAAACAAGAAAAGAAGGACCATGTCCTAGAAAACCAATTTCCAGATGAGCCAAATGAGAATGCGATTGTCACTGACACCAATGCCTACCGTCGGGCTAAGGATGAGTCCATGGATATTAGCTGTCTTATGCTTGCTCACATGGAACCGGACTTGGATAAGCAGTTCGAGAATGTTGAGGCCTACAATATGATTGAAAGCCTCAAAAGTATGTTCTAGGCTTAGGCGAAGACTGAGAGGTATCAAGTGTCTCAGGCTTTGCTGAGTTGCAAGCTTAAGGATGGTGATCCACTGAGTCCACATGTGATAAAAATGGTTGGTTATGTGTAGTCTCTGGAGAGGCTTGGCTACCCCATTAGCGAAGAGTTCGCTATGGATATAATTCTGAACTCTCTTCCTAGTGCATATGGGCAGCTCATTTCGAACTAGCACATGCATGATATGGATAAGAAGCTCACTGAATTGCATGGGATGCTCAAGCAGGCAGAGGCGGATCTCAAGAAGGGTGCCAGTCAAGTGTTGATGGTGCAGAATAAGACTAAGTTCAAGAAGACTTCTTGGACTAAGAAGAAGGCTAAGTCGGACGAAAGCAGGCTCAGGACCCGGTCCCAAGCGCTTCCTCAGGGACTAAGCCATCTCCTTCAGCCGGATCCACTTGCTTCTATTGCAAGGAGGATGGCCACTAGAAGAGGAACTGCAGCAAGTATTTGGCCGACAAAGCCAAGAGTGGAGGTATGACTTCCGACTTAGGTAAACTTGTTTGCAATGTTATAGACATCTATCTTGCTGATGCACCTAATAGTTCTTGGGTATATGATACCGGATCAGTTATTCACATCTGCAACTCGTTGCAGGGACTGGTAATAACTAGGAGCGTAGCAAGAGGCGAGGTTGATGTTCGAGTCGGAAACAAAGCAAGAGTTGCTGTGTTGGAAGTCGGCACGATGCAACTTCATTTACCTTCCGGATTCATTATGGAACTGAATAATTGTTATTATGTTCCAGTGCTTAGTCGAAACATTATTTCTGCGTCATGTTTGATGAGGCAAGGCTATGAGTCGAATATCAAGAATAATGGATGTTCTTTATATTTGAATGATATGTTTCACGGCTTTGCACCCGTACAGGATGGGTTATTTATTTTGAATCTTGATGGTGAGTCGGTTTATAACATAAATGTTAAAAGGTTGAAACCAAATGATCTGAATATGACTTACTTTTGGCACTGTCGGCTTGGTCATATAAGTTGGAAACGCATGAAGAAGCTCCATGATGATGGACTCCTAGCTTCGTTCGACTTGGAGTCGTTCGAGACATGTGAATCTTGTCTACTCGGCAAAATGACCAAGACACCTTTTGCAAAGAGTTGTTGAAGGGCGTCCGGCCTGTTGGGACTAGTACATAGTGATGTATGTGGACCAATGACCATGACAGCCAGGGTTGGTTATGAGTACTTCATTACCTTCACTGATGATTTGAGTAGGTATGGATATATCTACTTGATGAATCATAAGTCGGAAGCCTTTGAAAAGTTCAAAGAATTCCAGAATGAAGCACAGAATCAACTCGGCAAGAAAATAAAGTTTCTTCTGTCGGACCGAGGAGGCGAGTACATGAGCCATGAGTTTGATGACCATCTGAAAAGTTGTGGAATAGTTCCTCAACTTACTCCGCCAGGAACGCCACAAAGGAATGGTGTTTCGGAAAGGCGGAATCGGACCTTGTTGGACATGGTACGATCAATGATGAGTCGGACAGATCTGCCTTTATAATTTTGGGGTTATTTTCTAGAAACAGCAGCGTTCACACTAAACAAAGTACCATCAAAGTCGGTAGAGAAGACACTGCATGAGATGTGGACATGCAAAAAGCCGAGTTTGTCTTTTCTTAAGATTTGGGGTTATGAAGCATTTGTCAAGAGACTTCAGTCGGACAAGCTTATGGCCAAGTCGGATAAGTGTATTTTCGTGGGGTATCCGAGGGAAACGTTGGGTTACTACTTCTACAACCGAGAAGAGGGCAAAGTGTTTGTCGCTCAGAACGGTGTCTTCCTTGATAAAGAGTTTCTCAGTCGGGGAGTAAGTGGGATTACGGTGCAACTCGAAGAAATTCGAGAGGAACCGGCTAGTAGTGAGTCAGCAAAAACCTTGGAGGTTGAGGCGGTCGTGGTAGCTGAGTCGGTAGCAGCACCTGTACTACGAAGATCGGCAAGATTACGAAGTGTTCGTGATGTATTACTGTTAGACAGTGATGAGCCGGCAAATTATTCGGAAGCGATGGTGGGATCTCATTCCGAGTCATGGCTTGGAGCCATGAGATCTGAGTTAAAGTCCATGGATGAAAATCAAGTTTGGAACTTGGTTGATCTGCCAGACGGTGCAAGACCTGTCGAGTGCAAATGGGTCTTTAAGAAGAAAACTAATATGGATGGAAATGTTTCCGTCTATAAAGCACGTATAGTTGCTGCCACATCCCAAGATTTTCCAAATCTTGTAATGTGAAAAATAAATAAACAAAAATAATTGATTGTTGAAAAATTAGGGTGAAAAGAAACTTTTGTTACTAAATGGACACTTAAAATCCCATCTTGAATAAACTTTGGTTAAATATTTGAATCCAACTAAATTCAAACCAAAGTGGAATGCATTCTTCATAAATGCATCTAGAAATTTAAACACTTGGAAAATAAACCAAAACCCTAAAACCCTAATGGAAGAAAATCATTTCCAAGTTATCTCCAAGCCTATGGATTTGATCCATATAAAAATTGGTCATACAAACATATCAAAATGATCAAGAATGACAAATAGAAATATTATAAAACCATTGAAATTGGTTTCACTTAATTTGGAACCAAAGATAAAATCTTATGAATTTAATAAGATAAGGGAATTAAAATTTCCAAAGTTAATAAAGAACCTATCTAGAAATCCATACCAAATGGTGAGCAAATAATCCTAAAAAGATTTAAAAGGATAAACAAATATTAAATAAGATTTTACAAATTGGAATCACCAAGTTTGGATCTATAAATAAAAAGATATGCATTTTATAAGATAAAGAAAGAAATATTAAATGAGGAATATTTGAAGACCAAATTAACTCTTGACCTAATTCATAAGAAAATGGAATAAATATAATCCAAATCCAAATAAATTAATGGATAAGGAGTTTTCAAATTAATAGAAAGGACATTAACCAAATCCTATTCTATTTGAATAAAGATAAAATCCCGAATAAAGAAATGATTAAATAAATCATGGGAAAATAGATTTTGGAATTTACCCAAATGAAATAAAAGTGGTTTAATTAACTTAAATAAGATCAAAGAAATCTTCCAAATAGAATTTATGGATTTAAAAACCATATTTAATTTCATTAGAATAAAGACAAATACCCAATTCTAAATGATTAATAAATCATATTAAAAACTTTCCAAATAATTCAAGATGAATTATTTGACATCCAAATAAACAAATAAACCTACTGAAAAGGTTTTGTGAGAATTGAAATTAAATAAGGGTTTAAAATATGTTTGATATTAATTGAATTTAAATGCATGGGCCTACTTTTAAATAATTAAAAGACCCTAAAAGAATAAAAGAAATATTCTAATTTTGACTCTAAAATGAACTATTAATCAGTATTTGAATCTACACAAATTGTGGTTGAGGTTTGAAATCAAATTGATGTTTGAAATAATTAAAGAAAATCAAAACAGATTAATAGAAATGGAAAAAGGAAAAACAATCAGAACAAAAAAAGAGAAAAGGAGCAGCCCAGCCCAGCAAGCCCACTAAGCCCAGCAGCCCACCTCTCCCTCTCACCCTGAGCGAACCGTTTTATCAACACAGACAGAACCCACTCAGTCACTGATCACTGGCCCCCACCTCCTCTCTCTTCCTTTCAGTGACCAACGGACCCCATCGCCACCTCAGCGTCTCCTTCACCAACCCCACTGGCCACGTCTCGCCGGCCGTTGCAGCCGTTTGAATGCCGGCGTGAATACGCGTTAACCACGCCATGAAATGGCACCGCTATAACGCGTACTAAAGCGCCTTCGCCCCTCTCTCTTTCCCCTCACTCGCCAGATCCTCTACGCCACCAGGCTGCGCTAATTTGCGCTCGCGCCACCACTGGCTCCGACGACCTTTCCGGTCGATTCCGACGAGCACGAAACTCCCCACTGTCCCTGCTTCACACGATCTAGTTTGCCAGAACCAAGCGCACCTTCCAGTGCCTCGCACTCACTCGCGTGTGCCCCGCAGCCTCGGTTTTTTCCATGTCTGAGCGCCACCGATGATGAGCTCTACTCCGGCGAGCCATAGACGACGACCTCGTGTTCCCCTTGCTCACTGGTGAGTGTTCCCGTGATCCTTGAACTCGTGTGCATCTTCCTGACGCGTTGTTTTGCTCGTTTGCGTTCTAGAGACTCGCCTTCGACCACGGCTGTGCGTGCCCGAGCCAGCAAGCTACTCCGGCGAGGAATCCCAGTCGACTCTGTGTGCCCCTCGACCGGCAACGACGACCTTGAGCTTTAGCGCGTCGTGGCGATTCTAGTGAGCATCTCCCTTTGCTCTCTCGCTTCCTGTAACGTCGACACCGTCACCGTCTGACCGCGCGCCGCCAGCGCCGCTGCTTCTTTGTCAAAGCAGTGAGGTCCGTAGGATCTTGATCTGACGATTGAGATTAGAACTAACCCGAAGGGGTAAGTAGTGCCCTGAGCCGCACAATTACACTTAGATCCAACTCTTCACAACGACCGATCCGAGCGAAACGGTATAGACCAATAGGAACGTTCCACGTGGCTCTTTCTGTTTTAATAAAAACAGATTTGATCTATTTGTTGTTCAATTTTGTAAAATTCATAACTTTCAAACCACACGTCCAAATTTTATATCAATGGATTCAGCAAAACAAGTACTTTCTAACCATGCACTTTGTTTAGTAAAATGTTTCTGTTAAATTGAATGTTTTTGCAGAAACTTGTGTAGGCATATTTAGAATATAAAATTTGTTCTAAAATGATTTTTGAGATAAAACCTTTGGCAAATGGTTTGTTTTGAACCTACTGACCATATAATTCAATTTGTGGTTTCAAAAAAATATTTTGTGAAACAAAAGAATAAATCTTTGTCTTAGACCATTTCTAGTCAAATAAAAATGTTGTTATATGTTAAAAATACATTTTGGAGGAAAATCTTTGGGAAATGTTTTAATTTAAACTCTCTGACCCCAAGCACCAAGTTTTATGATTTAAAAATGTATTTGGTGAAACCTATAAAGATTGTTACTTTGATAAAGGCATTTTCAACCACATAAAATAATGATTTGGTTTAAAAATGGTTTATAAGTAAACTATTTTTGCAAATGGTTTTGCCACTTTTATAAAGTGACCAATAAGTGTTTTAGAATGTTATAACCTATTAGAAACCACTTTTGTAAATAAAACAATGTTTGGCATGCTTGCATGCATTACTTTGTTTCTATTATTTTATGTGATGTTTGCTTGAATGGTAGTTTGAAATATTGTTTGCTTGATTGAATTGTAGTGATTTGAAGAGTGTGAATATTGCAAAGACAAGGAGTGAACTTATATTCTCTACCAAAAAGGAAAGTGATGCTTCATAATTTTGTCCCATTATTTTCACTATGCATTAGTGATATTTCTAAGTAGGACTTGCATGGGATTTTTGCTAAGTTCAAACTATGCCATGGGAAATCCAAGTAGATGAAACCTTAGTAGAAATTTCCTAAGTTAAGATTCCTATTAATATCATGCTTAGCTTAGCTAGTAGAAAACAAGGGTGGAATATATATTCATACTATGGAATATTTCTAAGTCAAGGACTTGTGTTTTGTTTAATAAAACAACTAAGTGAATGAATCACCTGGGTGGAATGGAAGGAATGGTTTGTGTTGAGTGGTTCACAAGGCCCATTTCTATGGTTTACCTTGTGTATCTCACTTGTGGATGGCCACCCAGGAACAAAGAGATTTGAGATGTCAAATGTTGAGAAGCTTCAAGTGCAGCCACTTGGCAATATGGGCTCTGCCTGGATCATATAGGTTGCAATAACTTAGCCAAATGGACAGTTGGTGGTAGGGGTTTGATAGGTTGGAACGCGTCCATTCTGGTCTAAGGGAAGGCTTCTAAAAGATCTTGTCTTGGTGAAACCAAGTCTTGTGGGGAAAGTGCACCACCTCTGTAGAGTGTAAAATCTAAGTACTTAGCCATGTCCCTAGTAAAGGACAATTTGAGCATCAAGACATGGAAGCTATCAAGAATCTCCTCATCCCAATTTCTACGTTAAAAACTTGTGGTTGAACAAGGGTTGAAGGATCACCAATTTCTATTGGGAGATGCCTTGGGTGATTTTGACAAGCAAAATCATAGTGTTTTCAAATGATAAGGAAAATCTATTTTGAGCAAAGCAAGCCTAAGCTCCACTTAGCCAAATTCATATAGATGATAGACTCCACTATACTACCATAGTATCACTTGCCAATATAATTCAAATGTATTGACCCTTGTGGCTGTAACTTATTATGTTGCAGGTTTGTTTGATGTTAGTGAAGTGTGTTGATTAGGATTACAAGTCTACAACCAACATGTTTGCATGTGGCATTTTGAAGATGAAGGACTCCCATGCTATAGTTATTTCTGCTGCATTGTAATGAGATAGCCAAATGAGCTATGTAATATGTAATGAATTACTTTATTCCTGGTTATAAAGTTATATTATGACCTTTGTTTCTTGATATTACATCTTAATTGTGGATGCTAGCTATTGATCCAGGGACTAGCATTGTAAACATAGGGATCTCTACCTTATTAAAGGTTGGGAACTCTACAGATGGTATCAGAGCATTGTGTTGCCTATAGGATTGTAACCCTAGGATTGGACAAAACCCCTTAGAAAAATAGGAGTTGTATTTGTTCCAAAAACTTATTTACAAACAATCTTGTAAATTCTTTCCTCAACCTTTTGGTTTGATTCTACATCTCTTCTATTTCAAACTTGATGGACAAAGCCTACACCATGGCCAAAGACTTCACCATGTGCAAAGGACTTCATCAACCCAAATGACTTCAACATCAAACATCATCAAAGACTTCAACTTTATTTTCACCAAGGACTTTAACTTGGATATCACTAAGGACTACAAGTGAGACAAGAAATATTACTCAAGACTTGAAGACTAAGGTAATACAACTTAGAAGGAACCATCATCACCTTTGAGGTTTTGTGACCAAGACACAAGAATTTTTCCAAGGAAACCAAGATCTCATTCAAGAAGAAACAACAAAGAATGATGGAATGATCTCAAGTAAACCATATAGTTGGACCACCATATTTATTTTAGATCAAACCCACCAACTTATGTGGTGTAGCAAAAAAAAATTTGTTGCCTAAAAATGTACTTGAAACTTGGTGTTTGAGTGGAATGTTTGTTTGTGATTGCTTGCACATTGCTTGTGTGAATTGTGTTGTGTGTGATTAGAATTATTTCCTTAGAAATCTTTTGCCTAATCTAATCCCAATCCAACCGAAACAGATGACTACTCCAAGGAACTCCAACATCAAGGATGGTGACAACAACAACAACAACCAAGAGATAAACATGAGGGAACTCATAGTACCCCAAACCCAGTTGAACCAAGTGACAGCTCAATTTTTAGCCAACACCAGTGAGGTAGATCCAACCATGCAAAGATTTTTGGAAACCCAAACCCAATTGTTGCATAAGGTGACAGATCAAATGATCAACATGGGAGACAACTCTTCCCTAAGAGATTATGACAAACAAGATGTCAAGGATGATATTTTAGAAGGAACTCAAGCTTGCAATGTTTGTGGATACAAGGATCACACTTCCAAAGAGCATGAAGATCAATGCCCCAATTGTGAAGAGAAACATCCAACTAATCAATGCCCCACATCTCAAGCTACTTGTTTCCTATGTGAAGGAAATAATCGTGTCCCTATCCAATGCCCCATCTATTCCATAGTTCAACAAAGGAAACAAGGTGGAGTGCAACAACTGATTGCAGACTACCATGAGAAAACAACTTCTACCAAGAAGGATGAAGACAAAGGAAAATCTCAGCTAGCACCTCCATGCAATATGACTCAATTTAAAGCACCAAAGAGGAGACATGTATTATCCAAGGAGAAGGTCAAGGAGACCAGGAAACTTTCCTACCTTTGAGATAAGATATGAAGAGCATGAACTAGAAGCACTCCTAGCTTTGGAGAAACCCAAGAAGAAGAAGGACAAAAGTCAAGTGCAGTGTTGCCATTGCAAAGAGATGGGACACTATGCCAATAAATGTCCAGAGAAGAAGAAAAAGTATAAGGAGATTAGCCAAGTATGGTGCAACAACTGCAAAGAGTTAGGCCACTATGTATCAACTTGTCCACAGAAGATACGTGAAGAACTCAATCTTATCACATGTTACAATTGTGGTAACCAAGGACATTATGTAAGCAATTTTCCAGAAAAGATGAAGCACAAGAAAAAGCCTATGAAGGATCTCAGCCTTGTCACATGTTTCAAGTGTGGAAACAAAGGACACTATGCAGATGTTTGCCCAGAGAGGTGTAACACCACGGTTCTGAAAAGACTGTGGCTTCTATGTGACATGCCAATCCCTGGATCGGTTCATTGGCCCACAATAGAATAACATGAATAACAGAGAAAAATATCCGTGTATCATAAATAACGAAGATCCAGAGTACCATTATTACAATAAAAGCTTAGCTCAAGGCTAGCTCAAATTATTCAGGTAGCAACATAAATAAAGAAAATCCTCCATTCTTCAAATTGCCCACAAGTGAACAAGTGCCGAGTGGAGTACCGTGGCCTATATTGATTACTCGGAATCGGAATATCCTGCAACATGAAACGTAGCAGCCCCGAAGGGTCAATACATGGAATGTATGGCAAGTAGAGCTATTAAAGGAGACAATATTGCTAACATCTACATGCATATTTGGCAAGTGAAGCTGTGGCTAGCTTGCATTTGCAAATACCTTTATCCTAATTTCATAAACAGTTTTTGATTTTCTTTGAAAAGATCCCAATTAAGTTATCCCACCAACATTAAAGCAATTATGAAATTGGAATGAGCGAGAAACATGTCATGGAATCAATATCAAGAAACTCAGACGTCCATAACCGGGGACACGGCTAATCGATTAGATTATACACCCTGCAGGGGTTATGTCACATCCCAAGATTTTCCAAATCTTGTAATGTGAAAATAAATTAATAAAATAAAACTTTGTTTGATTTTCAGAGCCAGAAGAAACTTTTTGAATGCAATTGGAACTTCAAACCCATTTGAATTTAATAAAAACTAAAGGTATTTAAAAAGATAAACATTTAATAAAAGGAAAATAAAAAACATTTGGAAATACTATTTTCAAACAATTAAATGAAAAGATTTGTTTTCAAATGAAATAGAAGTTTTACAAATAAGGATTATTTTATAAAGCCAAATTAATCCTTGGCCAAGCTTTTGAATTAAAACATTTTGTTTTGAATAAAAATAGTAAAGGTTTATTTAAAATAAAATAATAAGGAGTTAAATATCCAAATTTTATTTAATAAAAGGTTTTACCATTTTTATTAAAACATCAAACCTATTAAATTATTTTAAATAAGTTTTCCAACTATTTTGTATTCTCAAATAAAACCTACTGAATGACTTTGGTACAAATTTAGATTCCAAAATAAAGGATTTAAATAAACAAATCCTATTTGAGTTATTTACTAAAACCCATTTTATTTAATTATTATTGGACCCTAAAGTAAAATAATATTTTGCTTTAAACAAGTATCCAAGTATTATTTACTTCCAAATGATACCTACTGATTTGATTTTGAAAATATTTGGATTTCAAATGAAGATTTTATCAATAAACAACAAAAACTCTATTTAATTAATAAACCATGGCCTACTTATTTAATTAAGGATGGAACCTAAAAAGATTAAGGTATTATTTATTTTATTTAGGATTTTGGTTCAGGTTACTAAACAGAACCAAATTCTTAGTTACAAGGTTTGGTGAAGATTTGAATTATTTTGAATGCTTGTGAATTGTTTGAAATACCAAATCAGAAAATAGAAATAGAAAAGGAAAAAGAATTCAGACAGAAAAAAATAGAACAGCCCACCAATCTGGCCCAACTAACCCAAAGAAAATTTCACCTAGCCCACCTGTTCCCACGCCCCGAAACGTTTTCTTTACCGCGAAAGAAACGCGCACCCTCACTGACTGGTGGACCTATCCCCACTTCTTTCACCTCGCTGACAAAGGACCCCACCGCCACGTCCCTTCTTCCCCACCCGCGAACCACGCCTTTTCCCCCTCGCCGGCCGTTGCAGGCCTTGATTCCGCGGATTCAATACGCCTTAATGCGGCCACCATTAATCTCCTTGACCATGCGCGTTAAAACCCCAGCATCTCCTCCTCCTTTTCCCCCAAACCACTCCCTCTCTCTGCCCCTAGGCTGTCGCCAATCACTCCTGCCCCGCCGCTGCTCCGACGAGCTCCTATCTCCGATTCCGGCCAGCACACACCACCCCGAGCCTCCCTGAGCACACTTACAACCTCCCCACTCCCAGACAATCCTCCATGTGCTCTTCGTTCGACCGCTGGCGCCCCAGAACACCGTCCTCGATAAACTCCGAGCACCGCCGAGTCTGTCTCCAACTCCGGCGCGTTCCCCAGGTGAAATCCGACCGCCCCTCTGCTTCTCGATCACGCGAACATCTTCGCCTTGGTTTTACATACCTGACCATACTCTTGTCTTGCCCCCGCGTGATCTACAGCTTCGCCTTCGACCACGGATAGAACCGCCCGACGCCGACGAAGTCTCCGACGAAGAATCGCCACCGTTCCCGTACGCCCCCAGCCTCGTCGACCACACGTTGAACCTCCCCAGCCAACTGCGACCTCGGTGAGCCTACTCCCTTCCTCCCTAGCCTCCTTTTCTGCCCGCGCCGCCACTGACCGACCGTCGCCGCCGTCCACCGCAGCGCAGCGCCGCCACTCGATGGCTAAAGTGCTATGCACCGTAGGATGTAGATCCAAGCGTTGCGATTAGATCACTTACCGCGAAGAGGTACGTGTCCTGTGCCGCACGATCCAATTAGATCCAATGGTTGCAACCACGCGATCCGGCCGAACCGTTACCAGCGAATGACAACGTGACGCGTGGCCAGAGTTTGAGTTAAAACAGATTTTTGAATCAGAATTATTTACAAACTTCAAACCCTTGTAACTTTCAAACCACACGTCCAAAAATTACAAATTTTATGTCGTTGGATTCAGGAGAGCAAGCCCTAGCCAACTGTGGAATTAGTTTAGCAAATCGTATCTGTTAGGTTGCTTGTTTTTGTAGATTCTTTTGTGTGATTGTTTTGGGTATAAAAATTGTTTAAAAATGATTTTTAGGTTAAAACCTTTGCAAAATGAATTTTTGTGACCTTACTGACCCTAGGAACCAACCCTTGGTATTAAAAATGATTTTTGTAAGATTTAGGTTGGATTACTTGACTTAGTCATTTTCTAGCCAAATAAAAAGAATGGTTTTTGTTATAAAAATGTTTATGGAAAGAAAACTTTAAGGAAATAGTTTGGACCAAACCTACTGACCCAAAAACACCAAGCTTTGCAATAGCAACTCATTTGGTGAACAACTTAAGAGTTTTGCCTTAATAAAAACATTTTTCACCACATGAAATGATGAATGGATTTAAAAATAGTTTCTGGACAAAACCCTCTTGCTAATGACTTTGCCACTTTGGTAAATGACCAATTTGGATCTTACAAAGTTTAGAAACCCCATAGAAACCCCTTTGCAAAATAAAACTATCTTGTGCATGCTCCCATGCATGAATTGGTTTCCATTGTCATGTGTGTGTGAAATTGTTTGAGTGATTATTGGTTTGGAATGTAAATTGAATTAGTGTTTGCTTGTTTGACTTGTAGTGAAGTGTGAGACTAACAAGATCAAGGAGTGAACTACCATTCCCTACCAAAAAGGCAAGTGATGCTTCACACTTTTTGTCTCATTACTTTCTCTATGCATTAGTGATTTTGCTAAGTAAAACTTGCATGGATTTTGCTAAGTATAGACCTTGCTATAGTAGAACCTAGTAGATGAATCCTTAGTAGGATTTTCCTAAGTTAAGATTCCTACTACTACCAAGCTTAGCCTAGATAATAGAAAACATGGGTGGAATATATATTCACACTATAGAAAAATATTCTAAGTCTGAGGACTTGTGGTTTTGTTTAATAAAACAACTAAGTTAATGAACCTCCTGGGTGGAATGGAAGGATTGGGATATGTTGAGTGGTTACACAAGGCCATGGACTTGGGTTGTGTATCTCACTTGTGGATGGCCACCCAGGCACAAAGAGATTTGAGATGTCAAATGTTGAGAAGCTTCAAGTGCAACCACTTGGCAATATGGGCTCTGCCATGATCATATAGGTTGCAAGAACTTAGCCAAATGGACAGTGGGTGGTAGTGTGTGATAGGTTGGAGCGCGTCTATTTTGGTCTAAGGGAAAGCTTCTGAAAGATCTTGTATTGGGAAACCAAGTCTTGTGGGGAAAGTGCACCACCTCTGCAGAGTGTAAAATCTAAGTACTTAGCCATGTCCCTGGTAAAGGACAATTTGAGCATCAAGACATGGAAGCAATCAAGAATCTCATCATTCAAATTTCTAAATTAAAACTTGTGGATTGAACAAGGGTTGTTTGAAATCTTAAATCTTTGATTGGTAGATGCCTTGGAAAGGATCTTCCATCTTTGATTGAGAAAAATGAGTTTGTCAAGCAAAAACTTAGTATTTTCAAATGTTAAGGAAAAATCTATTTTGAGCAATGCAAGCCTCAACTTCACTTAGCCAAATACATATAGGTGATAGACTCCACTATACCACCATAGTATCACTTGCCAATACAATTCAAATGTATTGACCCTTTGTGGCTGTAACTTGTATGTTGCAGGTTTGATTGATTTTAGTGAAGATTGATTGTTTAGGATTACAAAGTCTAAAACCAACATCTGCCTGTGGCACTTTGAAGATGAAGGACCCATGACTATAGTTATTCCGCTGCAATTAAATGTAATAGCCATATGAGCTATGTAAGATGTAATAAAATTATGTTATTCCTGGTTATAAAGTTATGTTATGACCTATGTTTCTTGATATTACATCTTAACTGTGAATGCTAGCTATTGATCCAGGGACTAGCATTGTAAAACACATGAGGCTCTATCTTATCTAAGATTGGGACCTCTATAGATGGTATCAGAGCATTGTGTTGCCTGTAGGATTTGTAAACCCTAGGATTGGACAAAAACTCTTAGAAAAAGAGGAGTTACATTTTGATCCAAAACTTATTTACAAAAATACTTGTAAACTCTTTCCTTAACCAATTGGTTTCAACTCTACTTCTCTCCTACTTCAACTGATGGAAAAACCTACCCCATGACCAAAGACTACACTATGTGCAAAGGAATTCCTCAACTTATTCAACTCTAATGACTTCAACTTCTTCAACTCTAATGACTTCAACATCTTCAGCATATTCACCAAGGACTTCCAACTTGGATACTACTAAGGACTACAAGAGAGACAAGGAAATCTTACTCAAGATTTGGAGACTAAGGGAATGCAAAATAAGAAGGAGCCATCAACAAACTTTGAAGTATTGCAACCAAGAGTTTATCTCAAGGAAACCAAGATCTCATGCAAGAAGAATCAATCAAGAAGGAAGGAAAGATCACAAGTGAACCATATAGATGGACCACCATAATTTAGCTAAGTCAAAACACACCAACTTATGTGGTGAAACAAAAATATTTTGTTGACTAAGTATGTGCTTGAACCTTGTTTGAGTGAAATGTTTGGTTTGATATTGCATGCACATTGCTTGTGTGAATTGTGATGTGTGTGATTAGAAATAATTCCTTAGAAATATCTTGCCTATTCTAATCTCCCTTCAACCCAAACAGATGACTTCTCCAAGAGACTCCAACATCAAGGTTGATGACAACAACAACCAAGAAGACAACATGAGAGAAGTGATAGCAAACCAAAACCAGTTGAGCCAAGAGACAACTCAGCTTTTAGCCAACAACAATGGATTAGACCCAACCATACAAAGGATTTTGAAACTTCAATTCCAATTGTTGCAAGGACTCATTACTCAAATGATCAACATGAGAGAAAACTTTCTCCCAAGAGCCAATGACAACAAGGATGACAAGGATGTTAATCTAGAAGGAACCCAAGCTAGCAATATTTGTGGATACAAGGATCATGCATCCAAGGAACATGAAGATCAATGCCTCAAGAAGAGAGAAAGATCTCCCACCTATGAAGAACATGAACTAGAAGAACTCCTAGCTTTGGAGAACCCCAAGAAGAAGAAGAAATGCCCCAACCCTAACAAGAAGGATATTACTCAAGAGTAATGTTACAATTGCAAAGAGATGGGACACTATGCCAATGAATGCCCAGAAAAGAAGAAGAACCAAAGAAACAAACAAGAGGCAATGATACCAAAGGAAAAGAAAGATATCAGCCAAGTGATGTGTTTCAAATGCAAGGAACTAGGCCACTATGCAAGCAATTGTCCAGAAAAGATGAAGAACAAGTTAAACAAATCTATGAAGGAACTCAACCTTGGCCCATGAGTTAAGTATGGAAACAAAGGACTCAAATGCAAATGTTTGCTTAGAGAAATTATCCCTAGGATCCCAAGAAGGCCAATATGTAATTTTTGCTTGAGAATTTTTAAGGGTGGTAGTACCCTAGTTGTTTTTGAACTTGCTTGTAACCCTATCCTCCCCAAATCTCGGGACGAGATTTATTTTAAGGGTGGTAGCCTGTCACATCCCAAGATTTTCCAAATCTTGTAATGTGAAAATAAATTAATAAAATAAAACTTTGTTTGATTTTCAGAGCCAGAAGAAACTTTTTGAATGCAATTGGAACTTCAAACCCATTTGAATTTAATAAAAACTAAAGGTATTTAAAAAGATAAACAATTAATAAAAGGAAAATAAAAAAACATTTGGAAATACTATTTTGAAACAATTAAATGAAAAGATTTGTTTTCAAATGAAATAGAAGTTTTACAAATAAGGATTATTTTATAAAGCCAAATTAATCCTTGGCCAAGCTTTTGAATTAAAACATTATGTTTTGAATAAAAATAGTAAAGGTTTATTTAAAATAAAATAATAAGGAGTTAAATATCCAAATTTTATTTAATAAAAGGTTTTACCATTTTTATTAAAACATCAAACCTATTAAATTATTTTAAATAAGTTTTCCAAGTATTTTGTATTCTCAAATAAAACCTACTGAATGACTTTGGTACAAATTTAGATTCCAAAATAAAGGATTTAAATAAACAAATCCTATTTGAGTTATTTACTAAAACCCATTTTATTTAATTATTATTGGACCCTAAAGTAAAATAATATTTTGCTTTAAACAAGTATCCAAGTATTATTTACTTCCAAATGATACCTACTGATTTGATTTTGAAAATATTTGGATTTCAAATGAAGATTTTATCAATAAACAACAAAAACTCTATTTAATTAATAAACCATGGCCTACTTATTTAATTAAGGATGGAACCTAAAAAGATTAAGGTATTATTTATTTTATTTAGGATTTTGGTTCAGGTTACTAAACAGAACCAAATTCTTAGTTACAAGGTTTGGTGAAGATTTGAATTATTTTGAATGCTTGTGAATTGTTTGAAATAACAAATCAGAAAATAGAAATAGAAAAGGAAAAAGAATTCAGACAGAAAAAATAGAACAACCCACCAATCTGGCCCAACTAACCCAGCAGCAGCCCACCTAGCCCACCTGTTCCCACGCCCCGAAACGTTTTCTTTACCGCGAAAGAAACCCGCACCCTCACTGACTGGTGGACCTATCCCCACTTCTTTCACCTCGCTGACAGAGGACCCCACCGCCACGTCCCTTCTTCCCCACCCGCGAACCACGCCTTTTCCCCCTCGCCGGCCGTTGCAGGCCTTGATTCCGCGGATTCAATACGCCTTAATGCGTCCAACATTAATCTCCTTGACCATGCGCGTTAAAACCCCAGCGTCTCCTCCTCCTTTTCCCCCAGACCACTCCCTCTCTCTGCCCCTAGGCTGTCGCCAATCACTCCTGCACCGCCGCTGCTCCGACGAGCTCCTATCTCCGATTCCGGCCAGCACACACCATCCCGAGCCTCCCTAAGCACACTTACAACCTCCCCACTCCCAGACAATCCTCCCTGTGCTCTTCATTCGACCGCTGGCGCCCCAGAACACCGTCCTCGATAAACTCCGAGCACCGCCGAGTCTGTCTCCAACTCCGGCGCGTTCCCCAGGTGAAATCCGACCGCCCCTCTGCTTCTCGATCACGCGAACATCTTCGCCTTGGTTTTACATACCTGACCATACTCCTGTCTTGCCCCCCGCGTGATCTACAGCTTCGCCTTCGACCACGGACAGAACCTCCCGATGCCGACGAAGTCTCCGACGAACAATCGCCACCGTTCCCGTACGCCCCCTGCCTTGTCGACCACACGTTGAACCTCCCCAGCCAACTGCGACCTCGGTGAGCCTACTCCCTTCCTCTCTAGCCTCATGTTCTGCCCGCGCTGCCACTGACCGACCGTCGCCGCCGTCCACCGCAGCGCAGCGCCGCCACTCGATGGCTAAAGTGCTATGCACCGTAGGATGTAGATCCAAGCGCTGAGATTAGATCACTTACCGCGAAGAGGTACGCATCCTGTGCCGCACGATCCAATTAGATCCAATGGTTGCAACCATGCGATCCGGCCGAACCGTTACCAGCGAATGACAACGTGACGCGTGGCCAGAGTTTGAGTTAAAACGGATTTTTGAATCAGAATTATTTACAAACTTCAAACCCTTGTAACTTTCAAACCACACGTCCAAAAATTACAAATTTTATGTCGTTGGATTCAGGAGAGCAAGCCCTAGCCAACTGTGGAATTAGTTTAGCAAATAGTATCTGTTAGGTTGCTTGTTTTTGTAGATTCTTTTGTGTGATTGTTTAGGGTATAAAAATTGTTTAAAAATGATTTTTAGGTTAAAACCTTTGCAAAATGAATTGTTGTGACCTTACTGACCCTAGGAACCAACCCTTGGTATTAAAAATGATTTTTGTAAGATTTATGTTGGATTACTTGACTTAGTCATTTTCTAGCCAAATAAAAAGAATGGTTTTTGTTATAAAAATGTTTATGGAAAGAAAACTTTAAGGAAATAGTTTGGACCAAACCTACTGACCCAAAAACACCAAGCTTTGCAATAGCAACTCATTTGGTGAACAACTTAAGAGTTTTGCCTTAATAAAAACATTTTTCACCACATGAAATGATGAATGGATTTAAAAATAGTTTCTGGACAAAACCCTCTTGCTAATGACTTTGCCACTTTGGTAAATGACCAATTTGGATCTTACAAAGTTTAGAAACCCCATAGAGACCCCTTTGCAAAATAAAACTATCTTGTGCATGCTCCCATGCATGAATTGGTTTCCATTGTCGTGTGTGTGTGAAATTGTTTGAGTGATTATTGGTTTGGAATGTAAATTGAATTAGTGTTTGATTGTTTGACTTGTAGTGAAGTGTGAGACTAACAAGATCAAGGAGTGAACTACCATTCCCTACCAAAAAGGCAAGTGATGCTTCACACTTTTTGTCCCATTACTTTCTCTATGCATTAGTGATTTTGCTAAGTAAAACTTGCATGGATTTTGCTAAGTATAGACCTTGCTATAGTAGAACCTAGTAGATGAATCCTTAGTAGGATTTTCCTAAGTTAAGATTCCTACTACTACCAAGCTTAGCCTAGCTAATAGAAAACATGGGTGGAATATATATTCACACTATAGAAAAATATTCTAAGTCTGAGGACTTGTGGTTTTGTTTAATAAAAAAACTAAGTTAATGAACCTCCTGGGTGGAATGGAAGGATTGGGATATGTTGAGTGGTTACACAAGGCCATGGACTTGGGTTGTGTATCTCACTTGTGGATGGACACCCAGGCACAAAGAGATTTGAGATGTCAAATGTTGAGAAGCTTCAAGTGCAACCACTTGGCAATATGGGCTCTGCCATGATCATATAGGTTGCAAGAACTTAGCCAAATGGACAGTGGGTGGTAGTGTGTGATAGGTTGGAGCGCGTCCATTTTGATCTAAGGGAAAGCTTCTGAAAGATCTTGTCTTGGGAAACCAAGTCTTGTGGGGAAAGTGCACCACCTCTGCAGAGTGTAAAATCTAAGTACTTAGCCATGTCCCTGGTAAAGGACAATTTGAGCATCAAGACATGGAAGCAATCAAGAATCTCATCATTCAAATTTCTAAATTAAAACTTGTGGATTGAACAAGGGTTGTTTGAAATCTTAAATCTTTGATTGGTAGATGCCTTGGAAAGGATCTTCCATCTTTGATTGAGAAAAATGAGTTTGTCAAGCAAAAACTTAGTATTTTCAAATGTTAAGGAAAAATCTATTTTGAGCAATGCAAGCCTCAACTTCACTTAGCCAAATACATATAGGTGATAGACTCCACTATACCACCATAGTATCACTTGCCAATACAATTCAAATGTATTGACCCTTTGTGGCTGTAACTTGTATGTTGCAGGTTTGATTGATTTTAGTGAAGATTGATTGTTTAGGATTACAAAGTCTACAACCAACATCTGCCTGTGGCACTTTGAAGATGAAGGACCCATGACTATAGTTATTCCGCTGCAATTAAATGTAATAGCCATATGAGCTATGTAAGATGTAATAAAATTATGTTATTCCTGGTTATAAAGTTATGTTATGACCTATGTTTCTTGATATTACATCTTAACTGTGAATGCTAGCTATTGATCCAGGGACTAGCATTGTAAAACACAGGAGGCTCTATCTTATCTAAGATTGGGACCTCTACAGGTTAGTACACTTTACCCATGTGACTTGGCTAGCCTAGATCGTACCATCACTCTCATATTGGGTGATGATAGGGAGAAGTTCAAGAAGGGACCGTTCGGGAAGTAGCTCCCCAATCCCGACCCGCACCGGCCCGACCTACCAAAATTTTACATCTCTGGATACGCGGGTTCGAGTTACCACAACCTACTAAGTCCAACCAACTGCCCATTTCATTATTGGCACATGGTTGTACACGTAAGCTACAAAATAAAGAAGCCAATCATTTTCTCTTGATACCTGGGTGCCTTTCCGCAATGATACCACCAAAAATTATCAATCCCATCACACCCAGGAGATTCATTGATTATGTTGTTTTAGTTTTCACAAACCAACACATTTAGAAACAACTTTCAGTGATGTAACCCAGCCCTCGTTCAACATATCATGGCTAAGCACATCTACCAACGGTGGTTCATCTACAAGGAAAGCCCTACCACATAATAGGACATAGCATAGTGATAGTATCATCCTACACATGCATCTACAAAATACACGACAATGCATTGAAAATAGTAGGACAATATCATGAACAAGGTAGCATCTACTTGCCTTGGTTGTAGCGGTCGGAAGAACAATCCACACACGAGCAAGCGTTGCACTCGTCACAATCTACACGATACAATTGCAATCATAAACAAACCATCCACAAGCATATGCAAACAAGGATGATGCAAGATGCATGCATGACAAGTGGATTGAAGCTACAGCAGCACCATATAATCTTATTTAGTAAAGCTACTCAATGCATGCATGGAAAATATTTTTAGCACAAGAAAAACTAGTATGCAATTTATAATGCTCAATAGTAGAGCTAGAACCCAAATAAATCACTACTGTTAACATATTGTTTGCAAAATCTTTGGAAAATTCTACTGTGTAGGCATTACTAAATAAGAACAGTACCAATTGGAATTTCTCAAAAAGGATTTATATAACTCCCTGAGTAATTAAAATACTGCAGAAAGCCATTAAATAGATTCTGCAAATTTTATTAATGTAATCCTATCCCTTTAATTCACTTTGAGATTCCCCTTGTTCTACTGAATCCAGGGACATATTATTTGCAATTTTTGGAGTTATAGATCTTTTTCTACGAATTAATTACTCCAAAAAGGCCATTAAGTCATTTAATTATTCTGGACAAAATCTTGCTGTAAAAGTGTAAAACAATGGTACAGCAAGATTCTACTCGACTTACTGAATCTACACATATTTTATTTGCAATTTTTGGCCCAGCAGACTAATTTCTATGATTTTTACAAGATTCAACTAATTTCGTCAAATTCCAAATAAATTTTAATTCGAAAGGGAATATTCCTGGCTGACTCAGCGGCTGACTCAGCGCTAACTCAGAGCGCGTTGACTGGTCAACCAATCAACCACGCGGTCTTCACGCGATCTGGGCCGCAGATCTCAGATCCAACGGCCGAGAAGAGGCGACGGCGGGAGCTCACCTGAGCAGCGGCGGCGGCGGTGGCATGGTCGGGCGGCGGTGGCATGGTTGGGCGGCGGTGGAAGGGGGTCTCCAGCGGCGGCGGGTGGCACGACGGCATCGGTGGCAGTGAGGCGGACCCCCTCGCTATGGTGGCGCGGGTCGGCGAGGCGGGCAGCGCGATCGGCGATCGAGGCGGGCGCGGCGTCGGCTCCAGCGAGCAATCAGCGGGCCGGCTCCTGTGGATGGGGAGAAGGACACGCGAGGGTCAGTGGCGACAAAGCTCGTGAGCGAGCGAGCGAGGCGAGGGGCGTCGGCGACTTACCGATGGCGGCGGCGGCGGCGGCAGCGGCGAAAACGGCGGCGGCGGGTGGGCTCGCGCGGGTGGAGTTCGAGAGGGGGGGTAGGCCGAGCATAGGAGGGTCTTTAGGGGGGCTCGGACGGAGTCCCTCGCGGAACGGTCACGCGAAAATGGCGGCGAGCGCAGTCCGCGTCGGACACGGCGGCGGCGGCGCCGACAGGTGGGACCCACATTGCTGGCTGGTCATGGTGGGCTGGCAGCGCGACGGGCGCTATCCGTCGCTGGCCTGTTGCTGGCTGCCGCCTCCTGCGGGCTGGCGCGGGTGGGCCGACGCGGACCAGCAGGCTGGCGCGCCCCTTTTTTTGTTCTTTTTATTTTTCCAATTTCTGTTTTAGTTTTTCCTTCGTATCTTCTTCATACGAACTCCGAATCGAGTGATTCTTGTTCCTAAATTTTCGTAAAAACCAGAGGGTCATCATAGGATCATTTGTATCAACACCACTAGATTCCAAAAAGGGTGGAAATACAAACCTAGCATGATCCCTTGTAGGAGCATTTTAGCAATTCAAACTAGGGCTTTGAAAGTAGTGTTTTGCTAGAATCATTTCAAAACGAATTTTTTGCATGGAAGATTATGATGCAATGACATGAATGATATTCATAACCAAATCTAAAATTTGGTATGTGACAAGACTAACCCCCTTAAGATGAATCTCGTCTCCGAGATTCGGCGCGGCTAGCAAATAGGTGCGGGTAGTCCTCTCGGATGTCATCCTCACGCTCCCAAGTGGCTTCCTCTTCGGTGTGGTGGCTCCATTGCACCTTGCAAAACCTGATCGTCTTGGTACGGGTAATCCTCTCCGCTGTCTCTAGAATCTTGACCGGCTTCTCCTCATAGGTCAAGTCATTCTCAAGCTGAACCTCCTCTAGTGGCACAGTGTCTCTCAATGGTGTATCCACCATCTCCGGATGGCACTTCTTTAGCTGGGACACGTGGAACACATTGTGAACAGCGGACAGAGCCTCTGGAAACTCCAGCTGATAAGCAACTTCTCCTTTGCGTGCTAAGACCCGATATGGTCCAATAAACCGAGGTGCCAGCTTACCCTTGATTCCAAATCTCTTCATTCCACGAAGTGGCGACACTCTGAGGTACGCTCTATCACCTATCTCATACACCCCTTCCTTGCGCTTGGCGTCAGCGTAGCTCTTCTGCCTTGATTGTGCTACCTTCAGCCTGTCCCTAATCAAGGCGACCTTCTCCTCAGCGTCCTTGATCAAATCAGGTCCAAACAACTGACGTTCTCCTACTCCATCCCATAGCAATGGTGTCCGGCACCGTTTCCCATATAGCACATCGAATGGTGACGTCTTAATGCTGGTCTGATAGCTATTGTTGTAGGAAAACTCAGCATACGGCAAATTCTCATCCCAACTAGAACCATGAGCCAAAGCGTAAGCTCTCAGCATATCTTCCAAAATCTGATTCACCCTCTCGGTCTGTCCATCAGTCTGTGGGTGAAACGCTGTGCTAAACTCCAATCTAGTCCCCAATGACTCGTGCAGCTGGCGCCAAAAGTGTGAGGTAAATTGGGTGCCTCTATCAGATACAATACTCTTAGGAACTCCATGTAGGCACACAATCATGTCCATATAAATCTTGGCCAACTTTTCACTCGTATAGGTCGTCTTTACCGGTATAAAGTGGGCTACCTTGGTCAAATGGTCGACCACTACCCAAATGGAGTCATATCCTGACCTGGTCCTGGGCAATCCTGTGATAAAATCCATACCCACTCTATCCCATTTCCATTCCGGTACAGGCAATGGTTGCAGTAGTCCTGCTGGCTTCTGGTGTTCCGCCTTCACTAGGCTACATACATCGCATAAGGCAATATGCTCAGCGATGTCCCCCTTCATATTGTTCTACCAGAATCTGTCCTTTAGGTCCATATACATCTTTGTATTGACCGGATGTATGGAATACGGCGAGTCATGAGCTTCCTGCAGAATCAATTTCCTTATCTCCGGATCGTTGGGAATGCACAAACGATCTCCATACCACAAGGTTCCTTGCTCATCCTCGCGGAATTCTTTTGCTCGATCCTCCTTCATCTTTTCCTTTACTTCATCTATCTCTTTGTCTCCTACTTGAGCCTCCCTGATTATGTCATGTAGTGTTGGTTGGACTTCCATTGTTGCCAAATATCCCTCAGACACTACCTCTAGTCTAAGGTCCTTGAATTGCTTGCACAAATCCCCGGGTAATTCCCCAATAGTCAATCCATTGGCATAGACCTTTCGGCTCAGAGCATCTGCCACTACATTGGCCTTTCCTGGGTGGTACTACAGATTCATATCATAATCCTTGATAAGTTCCAACCATCTCCTTTGTCTCATATTCAGTTCCTTCTGTGTAAATATGTACTTCAGGGTTTTGTGGTCGGTGTACACATCACAGTGTTTTCCCATCAAGTAGTGCCTCCATACTTTGAGCGCATGAACCACTGATGCTAACTCCAAGTCGTGTGTGGGATAATTCCTCTCATGGTGTTTAAGTTGCCGCGAGGCATATGACACCACTCTCCCATCCTGCATCAGCACACTCCCAAGTCCCTGTCGAGAAGCATCACAGTACACATGGAAATCCTTCTGAAGATCTGGTAAACACAGAACAGGTGCAGTCACTAGTCGACGCTTCAGTTCCTGAAAGCTGGCTTCACACGCATCCGTCCATTCAAACTTCCTCTCCTTCTTCAGAAGTTATGTCATTGGTTTAGCAATCTTGGAGAAGTTTTCAATGAACGTCCTGTAGTATCCAGCAAGTCCCAAAAAGCTACGAATATCACCGGCATTCTTGGGCGCTTCCCACTCAGTTACTGCAGTCACTTTGCTTGGATCAACAGCGACTCCTTCTCCTGACACCACGTATCCAAGAAATCCAACAGTGTTAAGCCAGAATTCACACTTGCTGAATTTGGCGTACAGCTTGTGTTCCCTCAGCTTCTCCATAATCAATCGCAGATGTTTCTCATGCTCAGAATCATCCTTGGAATATATCAGTATGTCATCAATAAACACCACCACGAACTTGTCCAAGTACTCCATAAATACCTTTTTCATCATGGTCATGAAATATGTCGGGGCATTCGTTAGTCCAAAAGACATAACTGTATACTCATATAAACCATACCTAGTAGTGAAAGCGGTTTTTGGTATGTCCTCCTCCCGGATCTTCAATTGGAAGTAGCCGAATCGCAGATCAATTTTGCTAAACACCTTTGCTCCTTCCAGTTGATCAAACAAATCATTTATGTTCGGCAGGGGGTATTTGTTCTTGATGGTCACTTCATTCAGCGAGCAATAGTCCACCACTAATCTCTTGCTGCTGTCTTTCTTCTCCACAAACAGAATAGGTGCACCCCATGACGACGAACTAGGCTGAATGAATCCCTTGTCCAACTGCTCTTTCAACTGCTTCTTCAACTCCTTCAGCTCATCCACATCCATCTTATATGGTCTCTTGGCTATTGGTCCTGTTCCCGGCATCAGATCGATGAGAAACTCCACTTCCCTGTCAGGTGGCATCCCTGGCAGCTCATCCGAAAACACGTCGGGGTAGTCCTTATCACAAGCACAGTGTCCATGCTAACCCCCTTAAGAGAATTCAGCTTACACCTTCCCGGTCGCACAACCGACTTGAACCTAATTCTCTTACCATCCGGGGTTTTGAGTGAAACAGCTCGCTGTGGACAATCTATGAGTCCCCCATGCATAGACATCCAATCCATACCCAGAATAACATCTAAACCTTGTGATTCCAACACTACCAGATGTGCAATGAAGTTGTGTGCTCCAATCCTCACAGTTAAGTCGCGGCATCCCGCGCTAGCTATCATATCTCCTCCAGGTGAGCTTACTCTAATAGACTCTTTCATAGACTCAGTAGGTAACTTATACTTATCCACAAATGCCCTTGATATGAATGAATGGGATGCACCAGTATCGAAAAGTATAAGTGCAGGGTGAGTGTTGATTGGAAACTTACCAATCACAAGGTCAGGCTCATATGGGATTTCCTCCACATTCATGTGGTTCACTGTGGCCTTCTGGTTGTTGGTTGGCTTCAGTACCTTCTTCTCCGGATAGTTGTCTGAATAATGTCCCTTCTGACCACACTTAAAGCATGTCACCTCACTCAGATCCTTCTTCACAAAGCTGCGATCACGGTTGCGTTCATGTCCACTGTGTCCTCCAGAGTGGTGGGTGTGTCCTCCTTTGTGGCTGTGGTGGTTGCTCCTGTGGCTATCATGGCGATGTCCATCGCCTCCATGGTGGTGGCGGTCATGGCTCCCATGGTGCCCATGGTCACTCCCTCCATGCTTGGAGTATCCATCATAATAAATGCGAGACTTGTGGTGAGAACCAGAGTGGTGATTGTTGCTCTTCCTCTTGCGGCTTTCCACCTGCTTGTGCTTCCCTTCCAAGATCCTGGCCTTGTCCATAAGCTCCTAGAAAGTGGGGCAATAAACCTCCAGCAGCTGCACTGAATAACTGAGGCCATCCAGGAATCTCTCCCTCCTTTTTGCATCAGTGTCAACATCCTCAGGTGCATAACGTGACAGGTTGTTGAACTCCTCGATGTACTCAGCCACGGTGCGGTTGGTTTGGCGCAAGTTGCGAAACTCCTTCCTCTTCAGGCTCAGAACTCCTGAAGACACGTGGTTGGTCTTGAAACCTTCCTCAAACATTGCCCAAGTCACAGTGTCTAGAGGGTGGGTGATCTGAAAAGTGTCCCACCAAGAAGCGGCTGGTCCCTCCAGTAGGTGAGCGGCAAACCTCACCTTCTCAGCATCAGTGCATCCAACAGTTACCAGATCCTTGTTGACCGAACGCAACCAGTCGAGAGCAACCATCGGCTCCGTTGCAGTAGAGAACTTAGCTGGCCTTAGCCTCAGAAACCTGGTGAGAGCATCTCCCTGAGGCTGGTTGTTCCCATTGTTGTTGTTGTTCTGAGCTTCCATGAACTGGGTCATAACTTGGGTCAGTTGTGCCTGAGTTGCCATGAGCTGCTCCAACTCAGTGGGTTGACGGCGGGGAGGCCTCTGCGGTTCAGCACAGGTAAGCTTAGAAAGAATCAACTACGAAAACAGGATTCTACCCATGCATTATGATCAAACAACAACAAAACAATAGCAGACAATCTCAAGCAAGCAACCCACAAACAAACAAATGATCCAGCAACATACCAGGGGTTATCCTAGAAGTATATACCTGCTGAAATAGTTTTTAGAAGAGTTGGCAATGGTTATCTAAACAGTTGATCAACAAAGCATTAAAAACAGCAATCTGCCAGAACAGTCCAGCAGTGTTCACGAATTTTCTACCTGACTTAAACTCGTCAGGAATTTTTTCTGATTTTTGTGCATACAGTATAGAGAGTTTCGTACCAGACCTATTTTTTTCAGATTTTTCCCAGATACCAGTAAAATATGAAAAATCGTACAGTACTGCTGTATCAGCAGAAAACTACAGCAGGAATAACATAGATATAAACCAAACTTGCCATAACTCTTTCACAAAAATTTGCACAAATAATTCCTGGGATATTGGAGTACATAAATAAGCAACTAAACACTCTTGAACTAACAGTAATTTAAGTTTTACATCGATCGAGACTAATCCTAACGATTTTTTCTAACGAGGACTATTTGATGGACTTCTATCTACTTCTTGAAGAGGTTGCGGTACGTCCTTGCACTCATGCGTTGGCGCTTCTGTCCATGAACCAACCATGGAGGTGGAGTGTACACCTCTCCTGAGTCATCACTTGAAATCTCAAACTCCACCTCTTCTGGATCCTCCTCTTCTTCTTCACTCTCTGCTACAACTGCAACAGCTTCATCTCCTCCACCATCATCGTCTCCATCATCCTCGTCCTCATCATCATCATCGTTCCCACTGTCATCATCATAATTATTGCCACCATATCCATTGTCATCATCAGAGGGTGGGTTCAGCTGTGCTTGGAGTGCGGTAATCTGGGCTGCCATATCTTCAATAGTTTGATCCCTTTCCTGGACGGTCCCTTGCAACTGTTGTATGGTCTGGGTGCTATCCTGCACAGTCCCATTAAGCTGAGCTATGGTTGCATCCCTTCCTATCGGGGCATTCTCCAGAACTGCCACAGCTTCATGCAAGGTGTCTATCTCCTGTCCTTGGACCACCATACCATTGCTAGCAAAATCTGCAATCTCCTTTACCATCATCACTTTCTCAGCTAGAGCTCCATTCTCCCTTTCCATGTCCTCTATGTGCCTCCGACGGGGCGGCATGTTGTTCTTGTTGCCCGGGGTAACCACAATGTTCCCATCTTCATCATGCTTCCCATAGTCACGGTAGGGTGAATCTGTTGGTAGTAGGTGTCGGACAAGATGGCACTGGCGAGACAGGGCTTCATGCATGGCCAAGTTTATTCCAAGCCCCCAGTTGCAATATGTCTTGGTGTAGATCAGATGCACAGGGTTTGGCAAGGCGGCATCCCTGAATATGAAGGTGGTGATCTCCCATGCATCCTCACCATATCCATAGGTGTACAGCCTTCTTCCCTTGAACATGGGTAGTGGCAATCCCAATGACTGCGAGAGCTGTGCTAACTGTCTTGCAAAGGGCCTTGGTGACTCCATGGTTGCATACTCAGTCCTGACTTCTCCCATCTATCAATTAAAAGAGGAAAGTGTGAGAATAGCATATGGTAAGAATTTACGAGAGTGAAAGGCATAAGATGAAAGATAGAGTTAATATAAGCTTTAATAGTTCTATGGCTTCCTAATCCAAACCTAGGTCACGATCCTACAGTCGACACACGGGCTCTGATACCATCTTGTAACACCACGGTTCTAAAAAGATCGTGGCTTCTATGTGACATGCCAATCCCTGGATCGGTTCATTGGCCCACAATAGAATAAGATGAATAACATAGCAAAATATCCGTGTATCATAAATAACGAAGATCCAGAGTACCATTATTACAATAAAAGCTTAGCTCAAGGCTAGCTCAAATTATTCAGGTAGCAACATAAATAAAGCAAATCCTCCATTCTTCAAATTGCCCACAAGTGAACAAGTGCCGAGTGGAGTACCGTGGCCTATATCGATTACTCGGAATCGAAATATCCTGCAACATGAAACGTAGCAGCCCCGAAGGGTCAATACATGGAATGTATGTCAAGTAGAGCTATTAAAGGAGACAATAGTGCTAACATCTACATGCATATTTGGCAATTGGATCTGTGGCTAGCTTGCATTTGCAAATACCTTTATCCTACTTTCATAAACAGTTTATGATTTTCTTTGAAAAGATCCCAATTAAGTTATCCCAACAACATTAAAGCAATTATGAAATTGGAATGAGCGAGAAACATGTCATGGAATCAATATGAAGCAACTCAGGCGTCCATAACCGGGGACACGGCTAATCGATTAGATTATACACCCTGCAGGGGTTAGTACACATTACCCATGTGACTTGGCCATCCTAGCTCGTACCATCACTCTCATATTGGGTGATGATAGGGAGAATTCCAATAAGGGACCGTTCGGGAAGTAGCTCCCCAATCCCGATGCGCACCGGTCCAACCTACCAAAATTCTACATCTCTGGATACGCGGGTTCGAGTTACCACAACCTACTAAGTCCAACCAACCGCCCATTTCATTATTGGCACATGGTTATACACGTAAGCTACAAAATAAAGAAGCCAATCATTTTCTCTTGATACCTGGGTGCCTTTCCACAATGATACCACCAAAAATTATCAATCCCGTCACACCCAGGAGATTCATTGATTATGTTGTTTTAGTTTTCACAAACCAACACATTTAGAAACAACTTTCAGAGATGTAACCCAGCCCTCGTTCAACATAGCATGGCTAAGCACATCTACCAACGGTGGTTCATCTACAAGGAAAGCCCTACCACATAATAGGACATAGCATAGCGATAGTATCATCCTACACATGCATCTACAAAATACACGACAATGCATTGAAAATAGTAGGACAATATCATGATCAAGGTAGCATCTACTTGCCTTGGTTGTAGCGGTCGGAAGAACAATCCACACACGAGCAAGAGTTGCACTCGTCACAATCTACACGATACAATTGCAATCATAAACAAACCATCCACAAGCATATGCAAACAAGGATAATGCAAGATGCATGCATGACAAGTGGATTGATGCTACAGCAGCACCATATAATCTTATTCAGTAAAGCTACTCAATGCATGCATGGAAAATATTTTCAGCGCAAGAAAAACTAGTATGCAATTTATAATGCTCAATACTAGAGCTAGAACCCAAATAAATCACTACTGTTAACATAATGTTTGTAAAATCTTGGGAAAATTCTACTGTGTAGGCATTACTAAATAGGAACGGTACCAATTGGAATTTCTCAAAAAGGATTTATATAACTCCCTGAGTAATTAAAATACTATAGAAAGACATTAAATAGATTTTACAAATTTTATTACTGTAAGCCTATCCCTTTAATTCACTTTGAGATTCCCCTTGTTCTACTGAATCCAGGGACATATTATTTGCAATTTTTGGAGTTACAGATCTTTTTCTACGAATTAATTACTCCAAAAATGCCATTAACTCATTTAATTATTCTGGACAAAATATTGCTGTAAAAGTGTAAAACAATGGTACAGCAAGATTCTACTCGACTTACTGAATCTACACATATTTTATTTGCAATTTTTGGCCCAGCAGACTAATTTCTATGATTTTTACAAGATTCAACTAATTTCTGCAAATTCCAAATAAATTTTAATTCGAAAGGGAATATTCCTGGATGACTCAGCGGCTGACTCAGCGCTAACTCAGAGCGCGTTGACTGGTCAACCAGTCAACCACGCGGTCTTCATGCGATCTGGGCCGCAGATCTCAGATCCAACGGCCGAGAAGAGGCGGCGGTGGGAGCTCACCTGAGCGGCGGCGGTGGCGTGGTCGGGCGGCGGCGGCAGGGGGTCTCCGGCGGCGGCGGGTGGCACGACAGCGTCGGTGGCGGCGAGGCAGACCCCCTCACAGTGGTGGCGTAGGTCGGCGAGGCGCGGGGCGACGGCGATCGATGACCGGAGGCGTACGACGGCGTCGGCTCCGGCGAGCAATTCGCGGCGGCGTCGTCTCCTGCGGATGTGAAGAAGGGCATAGCGAGGGTCAGCGGGCGGCGGCAAAGCTCATGAGCGAGCGAGCGAGGCGAGGGGCGGGTGGAGTTCGAGAGGGGTGGTAGGCCGAGCATAGGAGGGTCTTTAGGGGGGCTCGGGCGGAGTCCCTCGCGGAACGGTCGCGCGAAAATGGCGGCGAGCGCAGTCCGCGTCGGACACGGCGGCGGCGGCGCCGACAGGTGGGCCCCACCTGTCGGTGGCTGGCAGGAGGTCAAGCGGGCCCGTAGCGGCGCGCGGGCGCTATCTGTCAAGGCTGTGCTTCTGCTGCTGCCGTCACCGCTGGCTGGCGTGGGCCGGCGCCCAGTGGGCGCCCCTCTTTTTGTTCTTTTTATTTTTCCAATTTCTGTTTTAGTTTTTCCTTCGTATCTTCTTCATACTAACTCCGAATCGAGTAATTCTTGTTCCTAAATTTTCATAAAAACCAGAGGGTCATCATAGGATCATTTGTATCAACACCACTAGCTTACAAAAAGGGTGAAAATACAAACCTAGTATGATCCCTTGTAGGAGCATTTTAGCAATTCAAACTAGGGCTTTGAATGTAGTGTTTTGCTAGAATCATTTCAAAACAAAAAATTTGCATGGAAGATTATGATGCAATGACATGAATGATATGCATAACCAAATCTAAAATTTGGGATGTGACAAGAGGTTTCAACAAGATCCCAAGCAAGCCAAGAAGTAATCTAGTTGGAAAATTTTAAGGGTGGTAGTACCCTAGATGCTTTGAGCCAACTCGTAACCCCTATCCTTCCCAAATCTTAGGACGAGATATATTTTAAGGCTGGTAGCCTGTCACATCCCAAGATTTTCCAAATCTTGTAATATGAAAAATAAATAAACAAAAATAAATGATTGTTGAAAAATTAGGGTGAAAAGAAACTTTTGTTACTAAATGGAAACTTAAAATCCCATCTTGAATAAACTTTGGTTAAATATTTGAATCCAACTAAATTCAAACCAAAGTGGAATGCATTCTTCATAATGCATCTGGAAATTTAAACACTTGGAAAATAAACCAAAACCCTAAAACCCTAATGGAAGAAAATCATTTCCAAGTTATCTCCAAGCCTATGGATTTGATACATATAAAAATTGGTCATACAAACATATCAAAATGATCAAGAATGACAAATAGAAATATTATAAAACCATATAAATTGGTTTCACTTAATTTGGAACCAAAGATAAAATCTTATGAATTTAATAAGATAAGGGAATTAAAATTTCCAAAGTTAATAAAGAACCTATCTATAAATCCATACCAAATGGTGAGCAAATAATCCTAAAAAGATTTAAAAGGATAAACAAATATTAAATAAGATTTTACAAATTGGAATCACCAAGTTTGGATCTATAAATAAAAATATATGGATTTTATAAGATAAAGAAAGAAATATTAAATGAGGAATATTTGAAGACCAAATTAACTCTTGACCTAATTCATAAGAAAATGGAATAAATATAATCCAAATCCAAATAAATTAATGGATAAGGAGTTTTCAAATTAATGGAAAGGACATTAACCAAATCCTATTCTATTTGAATAAAGATAAAATCCCTAATAAAGAAATGATTAAATAAATCATGGGAAAATAGAATTTGGAATTTACCCAAGTGAAATAAAAGTGGTTTAATTAACTTAAATAAGATCAAAGAAATCTTCCAAATAGAATTTATGGATTTAAAAACCATATTTAATTTCATTAGAATAAAGACAAATACCCAATTCTAAATGATTAATAAATCATATTAAAAACTTTCCAAATAATTCAAGATGAATTATTTGACATCCAAATAAACAAATAAACCTACTGAATTTTTTTTGTGAGAATTGAAATTAAATAAGGGTTTAAAATATGTTTGATATTAATTGAATTTAAATGCATGGGCCTACTTTTAAATAATTAAAAGACCCTAAAAGAATAAAATAAATATTCTAATTTTGACTCTAAAATGAACTATTAATCAGTATTTGAATCTACACAAATTTTGGTTGAGGTTTGAAATCAAATTGATGTTTGAAATAATTAAACAAAATCAAAACAGATTAATAGAAATGGAAAAGGAAAGACAATCAGAACAAAAAAAAGAGAAAAGGAGCAGCCCAGCAAGCCCACTAAGCCCAGCAGCCCACCTCTCCCTCTCACCCCGAGCGAACCGTTTTCTCACCGCAGACAGAACCCACTCAGTCACTGATCACTGGCCCCCACCTCCTCTCTCTTCCTTTCACTGACCAAAGGACCCCATCGCCACCTCAGCGTCTCCTTCACCCAACCCGCTGACCACGCCTCGCCGGCCGTTGCAGCCGTTTGAATGCCAGCGTGAATACGCGTTAACCATGCCATGAAACGGCCCAGCAATCACGCGTACTAAAGCGCCTTCGCCCCCTCTCTCTTACCCCTCACTCGCCAGATCCTCTACGCCACCAGGCTGCGCTAATTTGCGCTCGCGCCACCACTGGCTCTGACGACCTTTCCGGTCGCTTCCGACGAGCACGAACCTCCCCACTATCCCTGCTTCACACAATCTAGTTCGCCAAAACTAGGCGCACCTTCCAGTTCCTCGCACTCACTCGCGTGTGCCCTGCAGCCTCGGCTCTGTCCATGTCTGAGCGCCACCGATGATGAGCTCGACTCCGGCGATCCATAGCCGACGACCTCGTGCGCCCCTTGCTCACTGGTGAGTGTTCCCGTGATCCTTGAACCCGTGTGCATCTTCCTGACGCGTTGTTTTGCTCGTTTGCGTTCCAGAGACTCGCCTTCGACCACGGCCGTGCGTGCCCGACCAGCAAGCTACTCCGGCGAGGAATCCCAGTCGACTCTGTGCGTCCCTCGACCAACAACGACGACCTTGAGCTTCAGCGCGTCGTGGCGATTCTGGTGAGCATCTCCCTTCGCTCTCTCGCTTCCTGTAACATCGACACCGTCACCGTCTGACCGCGCGCCGCCACACGCCGCCGCCAGCGCCGCTGCTTCTTGGTCAAAGCAGTGAGGTCCGTAGGATCTTGATCTGACGATTGAGATTAGAACTAACCCGAAGGGGTAAGTAGTGCCCTGAGTTGCACGATTACACTTAGATCCAACGCTTCACAGCGACCGATCCGAGCGAAACGATATAGACCAATAGAAACGTTCCACGTGGCTCTTTCTGTTTTAATAAAAACAAATTTGATCTATTTGTTGTTCAATTTTGTAAAATTCATAACTTTGGCCCACATGTCAAAGAATGAGTACCATGAGCTACGGAAGACTGATTTCTATGACTTGCCATGTACCGACGAGGATCCTCGTTTCTGGAGGAATGAGCAGGCTGTGTTCATGAAGGATGTGTATGGTGTGCTCACGAAATCACATGTGTGCCCCCAGAAGTTCATGAGTGTTGAGAAGATGAGGCTCAGCCCCAACTTCAATGATGCGTTGTGGATTTGTGAAAAGTTGGGGTTGTTCAACTTGATTGAGCTCCGTGAAGACTACAACATCACACTTGTGCAGTAGTTCTATGCCATTGTAGTGTTTGGATCTGACCAAGACAGGACCATGACTTGGATGACTGGCACCACCCTGTAATCCCCTAGACCCTACGCTCTAAATCACAAGCTGGTATAACCCAAGAGAGCATAGGGTGGTACTACTGTGGAGGCCCAAAGGATGCCCACGAGAAGGCCCATATACTCGGAGAAGGGCACGGTACCGGCCAACACCCCATCCACTCCTCGTGGTTATAGCTTCAAGTGTGAGAGACGTAGCCGACTACACTGCGAGTCAAGCATACAGAAATGAGTATGTATGCCAACGACATACAAGAGTACATCAGAGCCATCCATCTAAAAGAAATAGAAATATCCAACACCATACAACAAGATTCAAAATACTAGATAGCTAATAGTTAGGATACATCCTCATACATCACACATCAGAGTATCAAGCGGAAGCGGAAGACAAGATCCGAGTACAGATAAGAAGCAAATTGTCATAAGATGCCCTGAAAATAAGAACATCCCGCCCATAGATCTCACGGATCTCCATCCCCAGAATCTCTACACCAGACGGTCGTTGCCACCTCCTTCGATCTCCTCGAACCAGTAATCTTCCTCAGAGTATACTTGTCCGTATAAACCAATATTTTATCGTGTGAGACCTAATGGCGCCCAATACTTGTTGTGGAACGCTTCATTGGAAACCCCAAGAGCAAGGTATGAAACAGCACAGCAACAAGTTTCCCTCAGTAAGAAACCGAGGTTATCGAACCAGTAGGAGGAAGGAAACGTCACACAGGTGTTGCTGGCAACGAGGAGACCTGCACAACGCAAACTCAAGACTTTGCCCCAACGAATCAGTGAGGTTTTCAAGCTCACTGGTTTGCTGTAACAAAGGATTAAACGTATGGTGTGGAAGATAATGGTGGTTTGTAGCAAGTAAACAGTAACAGTGGAAGATGTATCAATGGTAAAGATTGGACCGGGGTCCATAGTTCACTAGAGGTGCTCTCCTTAAATAAACAACATGGCATGAAGGGTAAACAAATTACAGCGGGGCAATTGACAGGAACTGAGCAAGGCATAACAATCCAATTACTAGCTAGAAAGATCCTATGAGGTTGATTGGGCAATACAACAATATACATAGAACGTAATCCAACTGCATCTATGACTAGAAGTCCACCTTCAGGTTATCATCCGAACCCCCTCCAGTATTAAGTTGCAAGCAACAGACAACTGCTTTAAGTAAAGTGTATAAGGTAAACAGTCCACATGTTCCATGAACAAGAGACCGTTGTTTTCTCCCTAGTAGCAACAACATATCTACAACCGAAGAGATTTCTGTCACTTCCCTTAGAAACTAGAGGCATGAACCCACTATCGAGCATAAATACTCCCTCTTGGAGTCACTAGCAACTACTTGGCCAAGATAACCACTAGCAACAGAGAGCATGCAAGATCGAAAACAACACAGACATGATAGAATAATAAAGATAAAACCATTAATCAAACCAACATAATAATCTCAATATCCATCGGATCCCCGCAAACACAACATGCATGATTACAAATAGATTAGATCTTGATCATGAACGGAGCTCACAAGATCTATATATGAAAGCACAAAGGAGGAGATACAACCATCTAGCTACTACATGGACCCATAGTCCAAGGTGGAACTACTCACGAATCATACCGGAGAGAAGGCCTCCGAGATGATCTCCCCTCCGACAGGGTGCCGGGAAGAGCTTCAGATCCCCCCGATCTAGGGACGATGGTGGCGGCGGCTATAGACGGTTTCCTGGATTTCTGATCGGGTACTGAGAGTTTCTGCATCGGGGGCTTCTTATAGGCGAAGGGGGATACCGAGGCGGCCGCCAGGGCAGGCAAACCCTACCCAGGCGTGAGGTAGGGCCCACCGGCACCTAGGGTGGGTCTGGGCCCCTGGCCGGCCTCCTCGTCTCTCCTACGGACTTCTTGTTCCCCATGGAAAGTTATTGACTTTGTCCTTCGTCCCGTCCAATTCCTAGAATATTTCTTTACTAACTTTTCTAAAACCAAAAATAGCATAAAACAGGCATCTGGCACTGTTGCAACTTGTTAATAGGTTAGTACCAGAAAACATGTAAAAAGCACCTCAAATTGTGGACAAGTAAAGCAAAGTAGGTATAAAACAAGCATGGCGCATCAAAAATTATAGATACGTTTCCAACGTATCAGCATCCCCAAGCTTAACTCCTGCTCATCCTCGAGTAGGTAAGTGATAAAAGAATAATTTTTGAGGTGACATGCACCCTCACAATAAAGATCCAACCATTTGCAAGCATTGAAAGCTGGGATCAAAGAACTCTGAACATGTGCATGAAAGATGGAGTTCTAACAATAGGACATAGTAACTATGCATGCAACATGACAAGCTAGAAACAAAGATCATGAATAATATGCATTGAAAAACATTTGTTTGTTTCACATGCAGAAAACATAGCATAGTGGCAATCAGCTTGTCCCTCATAGAGTAGCAATATAATGCATATGACACCTGCAAAGTTCACAAGGGTGACTAGAAAAAGATAGCACATGAACAAGTAATAACACAATATGCATCAATTAGTAAGCTTTGGAACACTACACACAAAATGACAACTATGCTCTCTTAATGGTGCCTAAAGGTAGAAGGTGGAGACTCAATAATGATGGAAGAAAGGCCTTTTTGTAAAGGAGGTAGGGATTACAAGTTTCAAAAAGACCTTCCAAAAATTATGGTACTAGTTAGCTTTCAGCCCTCATTTCCCCTATCATAAGCATCTTGAAGCGGTTAAGGTTAAAATGGCAAAGCTGGAGTATATGCTTGACAAATTATAAGTTGGCAATCTCAAGTCCCTTGACTATGAGGGCTACACCTCATGGATACTCAACTTAGGGTCCAGGTAAGTTCTTGTCACTGTAAGTATTTGCATATCATTGAGAACTGCCAACGGGATACCCCTTGCACATGGTACAGGAGCTTTCCCATAACCAAAATGACAAGGCAAGCAGACAATGAGCATCTCAGAAATATTTTTATTTACCATATGCATAGCTTTTTATTGAGGATGCTTCATAGATAGCTCACTATGGTGATGCTGCAAGTTTCCACCATGATTAGGCATGGCTTAGGCTAGCAGCCCAGGCGTTTCTCTAACACAGAATATAAACTCCATGGACTTACAAGTTTCCACTTCATTTCACACCGGTAACATCCATAAACAAAAGAGCATGATATCAACGGAGTACAAAAAGTACAAATGCAATGTTGAAAACGTTCCCCATGATAGCACGGTTCTGCTAATCTCAACTTATAAGTGCAAGCGTATACAACAAAGTTTCCTCAATGGTTCAAGTTTATTAGGGGCAAAGAATATAAAGTGTGCCATCAAGTTCGTGAGGACTTTAATCACTAAGTTTTCACATAAAAATAGTTTTTAATTGGAAGATAGTTGAAAACAAGAATATACTTGGAATGGTGTAACACACCATGCATAGGAGTTTGTAGTGGACACTTTGGAATAACTTGGTTTCTTGGGAGTTGGAAGCATGAGTAGAACTTATTCATACAAGTGGAGGCTAGCAAAAGACTGGGAGCAACCAACTAAGAGAGCAATAATGGCCATAATTATGCAATGCAACAAAGCAAACTAATCAAAGAAAAGAGTGGTACTACAAGTGAAGGACTAAATGATCATAGAGGCTAATGGTGACTTGTCATAGTCTTAACATGGTGTAAGCATGTGCCAAGTCAACCCAAGCAAAACATCAAAGGAGAATACCACAATACTATGCTTTTGCATGCTAAAACAACGCATAATTTATTCAAGGCACACTGAGCAATCCCAATTGTTTGGAACAAGACATGCTACAGCAATAATCACTAAGCATAATGCAAAAACAACACCTAGCATGTCATGCTAAAGTCTTAGTCACAGTCAATGCAAGCTCCTCTTGCACTTCAAGCAAGAACTTACTACTCCTTTCCAAACACCAAGCAAACTTATTTGCAAAACAACACAGAGAGAACGGGGGTCCAAACTAATAAATCAAACTAAACAAACAAAGAAAAGCAAACGAAAACTAAGACGCTCCAAGAACAACACAACTGTGCATGAAACAATAAAAGTGAAGTGTCTAGACAGGCCTGAGCTTTTTATTGATGAAGGGGATGCCTTGGGCATCCCCAAGCTTTGACGCTTGTAATTCTTGGATATTTCTTGGGGGTGACACCATGATGGCATCCCTAAGCTTGAGATTTTTTCCATTCTTCATCTCATTGCATCATTCTCTCTCTACACCTGAAATTTTTCCTTCATACAAAACTTCACACAATCTTCATTAGCAACATTAGCTTATTCAAAAGATATTAGACGTCTTGGCAAAGCTTTGGAACAACAAGGCTTTTCACTAAAAACACAAGCTATTGAAGTAACTCCTTCAAAGAAACTCAATTTACCTGAAGAGAGCTCAAAAAGGAATCAATAAGAAGCAAATGCAAATAATAGCAGAAATCTTTCAAAACATACCAGCAGGTAGAAACGAGTTTTTTCGAACATCTTATGTTGCTCAAATCAAAAAGTGTTGAACTAAAGAAAGTTATCCAACATACTGGGGGATTTATCCGTACATTTTGAGCTCAATCCGAGTTACAGAGCCTCCTCACAAAATTTTTTGGTGGAGGACAGAAATCTGTTTCGGGACAGCAACTCCCCAAATCTTAGTTCCCTCTCATTAGAGGTCATTCTTGGCACAAAAAGCAAACAAAAAGGATAAGGAGAGGTCATTACAGAAGTAATAACTTACAAGACTCAAGGAAACTCTTGGGTTATCTCCCAACAAGTACTTTTCTTTAACGCCTTTAAGTTAGGCACAAGAAGCAAGAAAAATCAAGTATTTTCAAATGAAGAAGTATTAACATTCATACTTGCAAAATCTTCAAATATGAAAGGTATCTCATCCAAATGGGTTTTGGAGGATCCTTTCTCATCTCTCTTTGGTCTACTACCTTCATCAAAAGATTTTCAGGGGCAATCCAATCGAAGTTATTTTCAAAGGCTTCATGCATTCCAACAAGCTTATAGGGTATGGGTATATTGAATTCCTCTCTAGGTTTAGTTTTATCAGAAATACCCAGAACATCTACACTTGAACCTAACATATTGAAACGTTCAAAAACCTTTTTGGCTTCCCTAGCAACATCATGGAATTCTTTTGATAAAGTTTCAAGGATGAACTTGGGAGCAACATGGTGAGATAGAGCAAGAACTAATTTTTTTGTGTTTTTGAATAAAGAAAGCAAACCAAACTAGACTATTTTTTTGGGGTTTTTTGGAAAGAGGCAAACAAAACCTAGCAAAAGAAACTAAGCAAACTAAAAACAATGTAAAGAGAAAGGAAGTGAAGGACTCCCCTAGTGAAGACGTCCTTAGCCTCCCGGCAACGACGCCAGAAATTAGCTGGTGCTTGACGGGGAGGAAGAAGTTTGATGGCCTTTTAGTTCCTCGGCAACGGCGCCAGAAATTAGCTTGATGGTGCCCAATACTTGTCATGGAATGCTTCGTTGGAAACCCTAAGAGAAAGGTATGAAGCAGCACAGCAGCAAGTTTCCCTCAGTAAGAAACCGAGGTTATCGAACTAGTAGGAGGAAGGAAACATCACACAGGCGTTGCTGGAAATGTGGAGACCTGCACAACACAAACTCAAGACTTTGCCCCAACAAATCAGTGAGGTTTTCAAGCTCACCGGTTTGATGTAACAAAGGATTAAACGTATGGTGTGGAAGATAATGGTGGTTTGCAGCAAATAAACAGTAACAGTGGAAGATGTATCAATGGTAAAGATTGGAACGGGTCCATAGTTCACTAGAGGTGCTCTCCTTAAATAAACAACATGGCATTAAGGGTAAACAAATTACAGCAGGGCAATTGACAGGAACAGAGCAAGGAATAACAATGGAATTACTAGCTAGAAAGATCCTATGAGGTTGATTGGGCAATACAACAATATACATAGACCGTAATCCAACTACATCTATGACTAGAAGTCCACCTTCAGGTTATCATCCGAACCCCCTCTAGTATTAAGTTGCAAGCAACAGACAACTTCTTTAAGCAAAGTGTGTAAGGTAAACAATCCACATGTTCCATGAACAAGAGACTGTTGTTTTCTCCCTAGTAGCAACAACACATCTACAACCAAAGAGATTTATGTCACCTCCCTTGGAAACTAGAGGCATGAACCTAGTATCGAGCATAAATACTCCCTCTTGGAGTCACTAGCAACTACTTGGCCAAGATAACCACTAGCAACGGAGAGCATGCAAGATCACAAACAACACAGATATGATAGATCATAAAGATAAAACCATTAATCAAACCAACATAATAATCTCAATATCCATCGGATCCCCGCAAACACAACATGCATGATTACAAATATATTAGATCTTGATCATGAATGGAGCTCACAAGATCTACACATGAAAGCACAAAGGAGGAGATACAACCATCTAGCTACTACATGGACCCATAGTCCAAGGTGGAACTACTCACGAATCATACCGGAGAGAAGGCCTCCGGAATGATCTCCCCTCCGGCAGGGTGCCGGGAAGAGCTTCAGATCTGTAACATCCCAAAAATACTAAACTTGGATCATCAAACTCTAATCAACAAATTTAGGGTTAACAAAAACTTTTCCAATTAAAATATGAAAGCATTCATATGTGTATGTATTAAAATTTGGATTCTTTTGAATTTCCATGGTTCTGTGTTTCTTTGCTTGTAAAATGATTCTTAGGTGAAATAAACATCATCTAAACAATCCCCAAACTTTTCCCAAAGACAAACAAGTCAAAACAAACAAATTAGGTGAATGGTCACTTTGGCCAAATTAACTCCCATGCCTACTTTGGATATCTCTAACTTTCAGAACTTAACAGAAACATGTATAGATCTTTGCACCCCTTGATAGTACTCATAACAAGGTACCAAGGCCCACTTTGTGATCATCCAAAAACATTTAAATGCTTAGTTTAAATGACAGTTTAAAATTGAATCTCATATGGGAAGATCCCACTATTTCAAAAACCACTCAAACAAGCTCAATTTTCAAAACGCAAGCATCCATAGAATCCTCAACACATGCCTGCCACACCCACCAAAAATATTTTCAAAATTAAAAACTTAAGTTCATGCGGCCATTTCATCAAACAGGTTGCAGATGCAAATCAAACAAAATCAAAACACTATGTTGAGCAGTGTTTTGGGCCTAACTTGTTCCCTCTCTGGTTACAACTAGTCCTTAGTAGATCATCTAGCTCATTTAACTAACCTTAGCAGCACTGTAAGCAAGCCTAGCCATCAATGGTGAGCATGCCGAGAGCAAACTTGCCACCCCGTTGTCGCCGGCGAGCAAGAGGCCACACTAGCCTCGCCAACCTTGTCTGGGAGCTAGCTAGCACCCCATCGCCACTCCCTGTCCCAGCCGCGAGCAATGCCAGCCAATGGACCACATGCCCAGGCCATGCCAACCTTCTCTGCGACCATGCCGAGAGCGCGCCAGAGCGTCACCCTCGACACACGCCCACAGACCGCGCGCCGCCCTCGCCGCGTGCACGCGTGATCGCCAACACCCCAGCAACCCCGCAGACAGGCCGTTCGCCTCCGCGCGGACCATGCGCGCTGTCGGACCAGCTCAGAGCTCCGTAGTGTTCCGACCGATCAGCACCGCCCCACGCCTCGCCACCACGCCGTTGAGCTTCGCCAGGGAGCACAGCACCGCCCCTACCGTCGCCCACGCCGATAGCCCTTTGTACCGTCGACCACAACGAGCTCAGCTTGCGCCCATCGGCCCCCTCTCGCCACTATAAATAGAGGCATCCCCCGCTTGAATTCTTCACACCATTCTACTCCCCTCTCACCCAGAACCATCCCACCTCATTCCTAGAGCAAGGCGAGCAGCGCATCGCTGGAATTTCATCGGATCCCGCCGCTGCTGGAGAAGAAGGAAGCCATCAATTGGAGCCGCCCCAGGAGAAGTTGCCGGTGCCAGGAGAATCGCCATCGTCGACTTCGCCGTTCGCTCGCATCTTCGACCTTCACCTGAGCCCCGGTGAGCCTCCCACGACCCCCACTGAGACGCTAGGGTTCGAGCTCGTCGGTGACCTGTTCATCGTCGACGACGACCCTCAGCCGCCGATCTTCATTCTAATCCAACGCACCACATCGCCCCGTACCGCTTCGCATTTAAAGAGCCACTAACCAGTAGACCCCCTGTCAGCTGCGCCCCGCGCTGTGGAGTGACACTGGGCCGGCCCATTACCCCTTCCCGCGCAGCCCACTCATTTGAATTTAGCTTTTTCTATTTATATTCAAACTCAGTTCTGTACCTAGTTTCAAAAATCAACCTGGCTCGATTCAGTGAACCATATTGAATGAAACCAATTTTGTTAGAAAGATATTGAAATGCTTAATCCAAGCCCGTTGGATTCAAATCATTTGGATCTATAGATCAACCTTGGTAAAAATAACAAGTCAGAAGCTTTTCTGCATTCAAACATTTTTCAAGTTTCAACCATAATAGCTTTTGAGTCGATTCCAACTCTCAAAAATCACATTTGATCACACCTTTCAGAATATATAAAAACATATGGGTTTACTTACAGAAATAATGTTCAAGTAATAAAAGAATGCCAGATAGGCATTTCTAGTCACTTTAATTATTTAAAATAAAAAGATTAAACCTTATTAAATTGTGACACCACTTTAAATCACATTCCCATGTACTGAAATATGTGGTGATGACATGTGTCAACATGATCCCATGTTTGGTTTGGAGAATATTAAATCTTAAGTAGTTTTTCAATGAGTAGAAATTACTTTTCTAAAAATAAATAAATAAGACAAATGCTTTATTCTTGTGATATTAGTGATGATGCTAGATCATCTATAGAACACCTTTGTGTGATGATTGAAAGTAGTTAAGTATTGTTTGGTGATTGTGTACCTCTTATTTATTCATAGACGCTAGTACCGACCAAGGATACGAGGAGGAAGGAGGATACTACGAAGAAGAAGCCGAGGAGAACTTCAACCACTGCTCTGCACAAGGCAAGCTAACACTTGCAATTATGAAAGTTAGATGATCTATGCAATGCACTAAGCAAGCTTGGTTAGACATATTTGATGATACCCCCTCCTAGTTTTACTTACAAGCTTTCTACTTTATTTCTTTATCAAAGCTATTTCTTAGAGTTTACTTAAGTGAATTGTAGATTCTAGGAAGATAATTGATGGTTGCATAAAGAGCACTAAATTTGGCCTAAGCTAGATAATCTTGATGTCATCCTAAGGCATGAGATTGAACTTAGTTAAACTCCACTTGTTTACCACCCCGCAATAGTACTCACCCCCACCTGTAGATGCTAGTGCTAAGTATAAAACTTGATCAACTTTAGATGGGAATACTTGGTGGAAAATGGTTATGAAAACCTTAGAATGATGAGTCATTCTACTGAGATGTTTTGACATGTGTTTCCGAACACCAGATGATTTTGGTGATGAAAATGTTGAGGCATGAGCCTTAGCCCTTTATAAAACTGATGGTTGTCTGGATGCGATACCATTCCAATTTTACTGTACAACCACAATACCCAAAAATTGGGTAGGGCTTGACTGGAAACTTATATACCTTAGTATTGGTTCCCTCACGGCCAAGGTCTGAGCTGAGGCTACCTTGTGAAGATTGTCCACCTGTGCAGTACCCAAGATGACAGTTGGTCATGGTTGGGAGGCCAAACTCACAGGAGAGGTGCCTATACTAGGGTGTGTAATTGAAAGTTTAGGATTGATTATCCGCATATTGAGTATGGTGAATTCAGGATTAGTTCCTGACGAATGTATCGAATGTTGTGGTGAAAGTGTACAATCTCTACAGAGTGTCAAACTATTCGAATAGTCAGCGTCATGTTATGGACGATTGAGATGGCTACATGTTCCCCCGTCAAATGTTTTCAAAATGACTTGTGGAATGAATTGAGAATTTGACTTGACCACAACAGAGTTGTGATATGAAATTCAAGTTCCCACTTAGGTGTTATAAAACTTCAAATAGCTTTTCTTGCTTCTGAACTTAGTAGAGGTAAATCTGGCTTTTTGCGAAACAACCCTAGAGCTTAGTGTCCTACTACAAAAACCACCCTTCACTTGTTAGTATTAGTTTGCGAGTACTTAAAGAGTACTCATGGCTTTGTCCCTGGCTATTCCCGTGGCCAGACTATGAAGAGGAGTACCAGGACAAAGGACCCTAGGAAATTTACGACAACTAGGATCATCTCCCCTCGTCAGCATTGCCTGTGACCCCGAAGATGGAGCTTCGCCTACGCTACCTTTATTATTATGTTATTCCGCTGCTTGAGTTGTATTAAGAACTAGATCATGAGATCCTTATTTGTGTAAGACCTTATATATGGTTTGTAATGGATGATGTACTGTGGTATCCAATTATGTTATGTCTCGCAAAAATGGTAATCCTGGGATTGCGATGTATGGCATAACAGGCATCTAGGATTAAAAATCCGGGTGTTGACAAGTTGGTATCAGAGCCATCCTGACCATAGGAGACCCTAGTTAGACTGGATGTTTGAATCAAAAACTTAGTTTCAAAACCAAAGGAAGCAAATATTTATAAAAACTTATTCCCATTCTTATCACCTTGATTCTTTCATAAAAATTCATGTCCTCAAAAACTCTTGCAAAATACATAAAATTTGACACACTTGATCACTCTACTAACTTACTCATCCTATATTCTTATAGATGGACGTGAAGTACAGCAAGTTTTATCAGTTGGGGAATGGAGGAGACCTTATCTTTGAGCGGGATTTGGACCAGCTTTCGGAACTTCTGGAGCGTCACTTTTGAGTTCTTCGGAGCTCACCTCAATGATAAAGGAGGAGAAGATCTGCAGTGGATAATTGTTGCAAGTCTCCGAGGAAAGATTGAACCTCCCACTGCTGAGGGAATTCAGTTCACCTTAAGAGAGAACAACTGGCTCGATGGACTTGCCAAGCCATGCAGGAAGCTCTTGCCCATCTGTGTGGGCAGAGTATCAACCAGATCAAGGGTACCCGCTTTGAGTTTTGTCCAAGACGTGATGCTATGGGACAGCCACTAGAAGCCCCATACCACCACGAGCTGAAGACTTAGTTGGACCAGCTTAGCTTCATGATGTACGATCGTCAGCAGGAATTGGACAATTGCCGTGACTACTCCAACCACAAGTCCGCCATTATCAAGACGAAGGATCAGACCATCGCCATGCTAGCGAAGGAGCGCAAGTCTCACCGCTGTCATCTGGACAAGAAGGAGTGCATCATTGCCCGTCTTCGCCACCGTATCTCGGATTTGGAGGAGACCATCCACGAGAGAGACATGCAGTTGGAAGAAAGGGAGAATGCCGGAGAGGATCTTCGTGGAGACCCCTACTCCTATCTCAGCGACGATGACGATTTTCTGGAGGATCAGGCTATGGACTTCTTCACCGATGAGGATGATTTCTCCTTCATCAATGACAATGAGGATGATGAGGATGACGACTACACCGACTCCGAGGAGTAGTAGCACTTGAGCACTAGCGTAGTGAGTTGTATTCGGTCCCACTGTATCGTAGTTTCCAGAATGGTTCTTAAAACCATCTGTTTACCTTTGTTGTGGTGTGTGTTTGTATCGTGTGCTATGAACGAATGAATGAAAAGCCAGTTGCTAGAAAATTTGAGTCAAACTTTTAAAAATTTCCAAAGACCCTTAACCTTAGAAATTTCCCTCTTTTCTCATGATCTATCTCAAATCTTCAGATGCCACGCGAAGGAAGTGGTTCATCCCCGAACCCGATGTTGCGGATCCTGTAAATGTTGGTTTATGACCGCGAAGCCGAAAGAGCCGAACGTCAAGCCAATCTAGACACCCTTCAGCAGATAGATCAGCTAGCCCACAATAATCAAGGCCAAGGAAATCAGGACAACCACGGATCTAAGCTCAAGAATTTTCAAAACACCAACCCACCTGTTTTCACTAAGTCGGGAGAGCCCGTAGATGCAGACAATTGGCTGCAAACCATGGAAAACAACCTAGAAGTCGCCGGAGTGGAAGCTAACGAGAAAGTTCTGTTTTCCACCCACTATCTAGCCGGAGATGCAAGAGCATGGTGGAACAGCGTTCGTGCAATGACCGGAGGACAGATGATGACCTGGGAGGAATTCAAAGTCAAGTTCATCAGAACCCATGTGCCACTGGGTTTGATCAAGAGAATGAGAGATGAGTTGTAACTACCTCGGTGAACTACGCTCCTAGATACAAGCCTGGATGAGTGGTAGTGGTTGAAATAGTACGGTGGGGCCCCAAAAGCCACTCACTGGTAGTCCTTTCAGACGTCCCAACCACTACCCTCTCAACGGGACTCAGACGGGCGGCGAGTCGGCGGAAGGGATCAACTACGTACACAAGTGGGTATGTACGCAAGCCACCATACAAGAGTACATCAGAGCCACACCATCTAGAAAGAAAGGAAATATACCAACGCCATACGGCAAGATTAAAATGACCTAGATAAATCTATATTTTAGGATAACTCCTCATACAACACACATCAGAGTATCATGCGGAAGCGGCAGACAAGATCCGAGTACGGATAAGAAGCAAATCGGCATAATATGCCATAGAAATAAGCACATCCCAACTACAGGTCTCACGGATCCCCGTTCCCGGAATCTCTACACCGAACGATCGTTGCCCACATCTTCGGCTTCTTCCACCCAGTATCCGTCCTGAGAAGGTACCTGTTCATCTGAATCAAGAATTTATTGTAGGGGTTCGTAGCATGGAAAACAAAAATTTTCTATCGCATACAAACAAACAAGCCAAGATCTATCTACTAGATTGTAGCAACGAGTCGATGGTATAACTTACCCTCGAAGATTCCAAAGCGTTTAACGAGAGCGGATTCTCGTGGGTGATGTAGTCGATTTCCCGATCTCAAGATCGTAGACGATCCTTCCAGCCACGTTCGGCGCTCCGCGATCGGTCACACGTTCGGTACTCGACGAAGACCTTCCTCTCCCTTGTTCCAAAGAAAATGAGGTTGTAGCACTCTCCTCGCGATTCCGCAAAGACAACGGGCGTACCTGGAAGTAGAGGGAGATCCCGCAGGCTTCGCTTAAGCCGGTGCAGTATGGTGGAGCTTTATGAGAGAGAGGATTAGTGGCCTAGTAATTAGACACACCAATTAGAGGGCTCTAAACCAATTAGAAGGCTCTAAACTGTTGGCTAAAGCAATTAGAAGCTCTAAACCAAAACAGCTCTAAACCGGAGATCTAGAGTAGAAAGTTATGTGTCTATGGAGGAGCCCTGCCTCCTTTTATGGGAGGGGTTCCTTGGCCAGGGAGGGAGGAGTCCTCCCCAACTCGGCCTTGGGCTGGGCGCCTGGAGGAGTCCTACTCTCCTCCGGTTGGTTCCAACTCCTCTTGCTTGTTTCCCACAGTTTCTTGTTTTGGCGGTTTGACTTTCAAATGGACATTTGACTTTTCTGTTTTAGGATTCAATTTAATCCTTTATTTGGGACAGCAATAACACTTAGTACATGATGCAATCATTCAATGAGCAATGACACATTCATGTACCCTCCCCTGAGTGCTGGACAATCCGGAACCTTCTAGAACATTCGATGAAAACACGGAATCATTCCCGATCTCAAACGGGACTTTCCTTATATGAATCTTATTCTCCGGACCACTCCGGATCACCTCGTGATATCCGGATCCCATCCGAGACTCAACAACATTCGGTCTCTTTCTCATAATACCATAACTACTCAAACAACGTCGAATCCTTAAGTGTGTCTCCCTACGGTTCGTGAATTATGCGGACATGATCGAGACACTTCTAACAATAACCAATAGAGGAATCTGGAAATTCATATGGCTCCCACATATTTCTACGATTACTTTGCGATCGAATGAACCACTTACATACGATACCAATTTCCCTTTGTCTCACGATATGTTACTTATCCGAGGTTATGATCGTCGGTATCTCTGCATACCTAGTTCAACCTCGTTCGATAAGTACTCTTTCGCTCGTGATATGTGATCCCTTGTGACCAAGTCACATGCTTGCAAGCTAATTGGATGACATTCCACCGAGAGGGCCCAGTATATCTATCCGTCATGTGGATGGACAAATCCCACTCTTGATCCATGTGTTTCAACCAATACTTTCCGAACACTTAATGCCACCTTTATAGCCACCCGATTACGGTGTGGTGTTTGATGTCATCAAAGCATCCATCCGTAAAGGTGATATGCATGATCTCATGGTCGAAGGAATTAGGTTACTATGTATCGTAAAGCATATAGCAATTGAACTATTGAAATGACTTGATCTTTATGCTACGCTTATCTATAGGAGTATGTCCACCATATCATTCTCCTAACGATATGATCTTGTTGTTGATAACATCTCAATGTTCATGATATGGAAACCACAATCATTAATCAACCAACAAGCTAGTGAAGTATAGAGGCTATACTAGGGACTTCAAATTAAGTTTACAAATCACACAAGTATTAATGGTTTCCTTGTTAATACTATTATAGCATGAATGTAAACATTTATCATAAACACAAAGATATAATAATAACTACATTTATCATTGCCTCTAGGGCATATCTCCAACAGTCTCCCACTTGCACTAGAGTCATCTAATCTAGATTACATGGTAATATACCGAACACCCATGGCAGTTTGGTGTTGGTCATGTTTTGCCCTCGGAGAGGTTTAGTCAACGGATCCGCCACATTCAGATCTGTGTACTTTGCAAATCTTTATATCCCGTCTGGATATGTTCTCGAATAGCGTGAAAACGCAGCTTGATATGCTTCACTTCTTGTGTGACCTTGGTTCTTGCATTGGCTATGGCGCCCATGTTATCACAAGAGATAGACATTGGGTCCAGCGCACTTGGAACCACACCCAGCTCTGTAATGAACTCCTTCATCCATATCGCTTCTTGTGAAGCCTCAAGCGACCATGTATTCGATTCAGTTGAAGATCTCGCCACAACGCTTTGCTTTGCACTCCTCCAGCTAATCGCTGCACCATTCAAAATAAATACGATCCGGATTGTGATTTAGAATCATCGGATCGGTGTTCCAACTAGCATCGGTGTAACCATTAACAACGAGCTGTTCATCACCTCCATAAGAAAGAACCATATCCTTAGTCCTTCTCAAGTACTTAAGGATGTTTTTGATCCTGTCCAATGATCCACTCTGGATCACTTTGATATCTGCTAGTTAAACTAAGCATATGCAATGTCGGGTCTAGTACATAGCATGGCATACATTAGAGATCCTATGGCTGAGGCATAGAGTCTTACTCATCCTTTCTCTATCTTACGCGATGTCGGACTTTGAGTTTTACTCAAGGTCGTATTAGCAACATGGGCAAGAACCCTTTCTTGCTTTCTTCCATTCCAAATCTCTTTAGAACTTTGTCCAAATATGTACTTTGTGACAATGATATTTGGCGTTCGATCTATCTCTATAAATCTTTATGCCTAATATGTAAGCTGCTCGCCAAGATCCTTCATTGAAAAACTATTATTCAAATATTCCTTGACACTATTAAGAAGGTCTACATCATTCCCAATCAACAATATGTCATCCACATACGATTAAGAATGCTACTGAGCTCCCACTCACTTTCTTGTAAATACAAGCTTCTCCATAAGTTTGTATAAAACCAAAACTTTGATTACCTTATCAAAGCGTTGATTCCAACTGGATGCTTGCTTCAATCCATAGATGGACCGTTGAAGTTTGCATACCTTGTTAGCATCTATAGGATCGACAAAACCTTTGGGTTGCATCATATACAACTCTTCATCAATGTCTCCATTGAGGAATGCTGTTTTGACATCCATCCGCCATATCTCATAATCATAATATGCAGCGATTGCTAACATAATCCTCAGACTTTAGCTTCGCTCTTGGTGAGAAAGTCTCATCGTAGTCAACTCCTTGAATTTGTCGAAACCCTTTTGCGACAAGTCGAGCTTTATAGACGATAACATTACCATCAAGATCTGCTTTCTTCTGGAAAATCCATTTGTTCTCGACAGCCTTCCGGCCATCCTTTAAGTCCACCAAAGTCCATACTTGGTTTTCGTACATGGATCCAATCTCGGATTTCATGGCTTCTTGCCATTTATTGGAATCTGGGCTCATCATCGCTTCCTCATATGTCTCGGGGTCATCGGTGTTGTCCACCACCATGATATTCATAACGGAATCATACCAACTGGAGTGGTACGAGTTCGTTGACCTCCGAGGCTCAGAGCAACTTCAACCGAAGTTTCATGATCATCATCATTAGCTTCCTCCCTTATTGGTGCAGCACCACAGAACTTCTTCCGTGCTGCGCTACTTGCAATTTCGAGAGAAGGTTCAACAACCTCGTCGAGTTCTACTTTCCTTCCAGTCACTTCTTCGAGAGAAATTCCTTCTCTAGAAAGGATCCATTCTTAGCAACGAATGTTTTGCCTTGGATCTATGATAGAAGGTATACCCAATAGTTTCCTTCGGGTATCCTATGAAGACGCATTTTTCCGCTTTGGGTTCAAGCTTGTCCGGCTGTAACTTCTTTACATAGGCTTCGCATCCCCAAACTTTAAGGAACGACAATTTAGGTTTCTTCCCAAACCATAATTCATACGGTGTCGTTTCAACGGATTTAGACAGTGCCCTATTTAAAGTGAATGCGGCTGTTTCTAATGCATAACCCCAAAATGATAGCGGTAAATCTGTAAGTGACATCATAGAACGAACCATATCTAAGAGAGTTCGATTACGACGTCGGACACACCATTACTGTTGTGGTGTTCCGGCGGTGTCAATTGTGAAAGTATTCCGCACTTCTTTAAATGCTCGCCAAACTCGTAACTTAGATATTCACCTCCACGATCAGAACGTAGAAATTTAATCTTCTTGTTACGTTGATTCTCTACCTCACTTATAAACTCCTTAAACTTCTTGAAAGTTTGGACTTATGTTTCATGAAATAGATATATCCATATCTACTCAAGTCATCCGTGAAGGTAAGAACATAACGATAACCACAGCGATGCTACACTCATTGGACCACACATCGGTATGTATGATTTCCAATAAGTCCGTAGCTCGCTCCATCATACCGTAAAATGGAGTCTTAGTCATTTTTCCCATCGACATGCTTCGCATCTTTCAAGTGATTCAAAATCAAGTGATTCAAGAAGTCCATCGAATGGAGTTTCTTCATACGTTTCACTCCGATGTGACCAAGACAGCAGTGCCACATATAGGTCGAATTATCGCTTGATTTCAAGCGTTAGCCTCAATGTTGTTGATATGTGTATTTCCACTATCGAGATTCAATAAGAATAGACCATCTATCAAAGGTGCATGTGCATAAAACATATTACTCATATAAATAGAACAACCATTATTCTCAGATTTAAACAAGTAACCGTCCTCGCAATAAACAAGATCCCGATATAATGTTCATGCTCAACGACGCACCAAATAACAATTATTTAAGTATAAAACTAATCCCGATGGTAGATGAAGGGGTAGCGTGCCGACCGCGATCACATCAACCTTTGATCCGCTTTCCCACGCATCGTCACCTCGTTCTTCGCTAGCTTCCGTTATTCTGCAGCACTGCTTTGAGTTACAAATATGAGCAACCGAACCAAGATCAAATACCCGTGCACTACTACAGTACTAGTGAGATACACATCAATAACATGTATATCGATATACCTTTCTTCTTGATGTTGCCGTTCTTGATTCGCCAAGTACTTTGGGCAATTCCGCTTCAAAGGACCTTCTCCCTTGCGAAAGCACTCGGTTTCAGGCTTAGGTCCAGCCTTGGTCTTCTTCGTCGTGGTAGCTTTCTTACCACCCTTCTTGAAGTGTCCCTTTGCTTAGACTTGCCTTTCTTGAATTTGGTGGTCTTATTGACCAACAACACTTGGTGCTCTTTCTTGATCTCCACTTCTGCAGATTTCAACATGGCAAAGAGTTCGCAACGCGTCTTGTTCATGTTCTCGCATGTTGTAGTTCATCACAAAGTTCTTGTAACTTGGTGGTAGTGATTGGAGGACACGTAAATCCCCAAAGCATTAGGAATCACAATACCCAAGCTTTGAAGTTTGTTTGCATGCCGGACATCTTAAGCACATGCTCACCGACGGAGCTGCCCTCTTCCATCTTGCAGTTAAAGAACTTTTCGAAGCCTCATAGCTTTCAATTGCCGCATGAGTCTCAAAAATCAATTTGAGATCCTCGACAATATCATATGGGTCCGACTCTTCAAACCTTTTCTCAAGCTCGATTCTAAACCATACAAGATAGCACACCTTGAACTATGGAGTACGATTCTTCCGAGCGAGGTAAACATTCTTTACTTCATCAGAGCATCAATGCAGTGGGTCACCAATGGTGCATCCAAAGACATAGGTCAAATTACCAGCTGTGAGGACAATCCTCAAATTGCGGAACCAATCCGCGAAGTTGCTTCCATTGTTTTTCAACTTTTCTTTTTCTAGGAACGCATTAAAATTGATGGTAGGGGCTGCCATTGATCTACAACATATTTGCAATAGTTTAGACTAAGTTTATGACAAATTGAGTTCAAATTAATTAATGAAATTAAACTAGGTGAACTCCCACTCAAAACAACATCCCTCACATTGTTTTAGTGATCACACGAACCAAATCCACTACATCAACTCCGATCATCACGAGAGTTGATATAGTTTCAATGGCGAACAATCATCATGTTCATCATATCTACTATACGATTCATGCTTTACCTTTCGGTAATCCGTGTTCGAGACCATGTCCGTACATGCTAGGCTCGTCAAGATCAAACCTTAGTTTCGCATGAGCAAATCTGGCTTGCTCACGTTGTATACACTTGAATCTAGAACACCCGATCATCACGTGGTGCTTGAAACAACAAGCTTTAGCAACGGTGCTAACTAAGGGTGAACACTTTATGATTTGAAATTGATGTGCATGAGGGATCATCTTATAATGCTACCGTCGTCTACTAAGCAATACAAGATGCATAAAGGATTAACATCACATGCAATTCAATATATATGTGATATGATATGGTTTTTCTTCTTCGTGCCTCCGATCTCCATCTTCAAGCACGAACATGATCTCCATCATCACCGGCATTGCATCAAGGTCAATGACGCTTCTCCATGGTTGTCGTCCACCGGCTTCAACTATTACAACTACTTTGAATAGACACGCAGGTCTTAACATAAATTAAAGACAACCATATGGCTCCTGCCGGTTGTCGACTTACAATAAGGAACATTGCATACATCGAATATAATCACAATCATGGCCATATCACATCACTGCACACCCCTGCAAAACAAAGTTAGACGCTTCTACTTTCTTTGCATATTTTACGTGGTTTGGGGCTTTCAATAAGTGTCGTTCTAACTTACGAACAAGAACCACAACATTGATACTAGCATTGTTGATCACCCGTTGTAAATTGGATCTTAACTATGCTAGGAGAAACATGCACCCGCAAAGCCACTTATGCAATACAAGTTACATGTCAAGCGTGGAGCAAGTCTCATGAACGATGTCATGTAAGGTTAGCCCGGCCGCTTCATCCCAACATACCGCAAGATGCAAAGTACACAAAAGCAATCTACAATAAAAGCATCAACGCCCACAATGACCATTGTGTTCTACTCTGTGAGATCTACATATAGACACGGCTCGATACCCTTTGAGGGGTTCGTAGCATGGAAAACAAAAATTTTCTATCGCATACAAACAAACAAGCCAAGATCTATCTACTAGATTGTAGCAACGAGTCGATGGTATAACTTACCCTCGAAGATTCCAAAGCGTTTAACGAGGCGGATTCTCGGGTGATGTAGTCGTACTCTTCCCGATCTCAAGATCGTAGACGATCCTTCCAGCGCCACGTTCGGCAGCCCCGATCGGTCACACGTTCGGTACTCGCGAAGACCTTCCTCTCCTTGTTCCAGAAAATGGAGGTTGTAGCACTCTCCTCGCGATTCCGGCAAAGACAACGGCGTGGTACCGGAAGTAGAGGGAGATCCCGCAGGCTTCGCCTTAAGCCGGTGCAGTATGGTGGAGCTTTATGAGAGAGGATTAGTGGCCTAGTAATTAGACACACCAATTAGAGGGCTCTAAACCAATTAGAAGGCTCTAAACTGTTGGCTAAAGCAATTAGAAGCTCTAAACCAAAACAGCTCTAAACCGGAGATCTAGAGTAGAAAGTTATGTGTCTATGGAGGAGCCCGCCTCCTTTTATGGGAGGGTTCCTTGGCCAGGGGAGGAGGAGTCCTCCCAACTCGGCCTTGGGCTGGGCGCCCGAGGAGTCCTACCTCCTCCAAAGTTGGTTCCAACTCCTCTTGCTTGTTTCCCACAGTTTCTTGTTTTGGCGCTTTGACTTTCAAACTGGACATTTGACGTTTCTGTTGTAGGATTCAATTTAATCCTTTATTTGGGACAGCAATAACACTTAGTACATGATGCAATCATTCAATGAGCAATGACACATTCATGTACCCTCCCCCCCCGGAGTGCCGGACAATCCGGAACCTTCTAGAACATTCCCGATGAAAACACCGGAATCATTCCCGATCTCCGAAACGGGACTTTCCTTATATGAATCTTATTCTCCGGACCACTCCGGATCACCTCGTGATATCCGGATCCCATCCGAGACTCGAACAACATTCGGTCTCTTTCTCATAATACCATAACTACTCAAACAACGTCGAATCCTTAAGTGTGTCTCCTACGGTTCGTGAATTATGCGGACATGATCGAGACACTTCTAACAATAACCAATAGAGGAATCTGGAAATTCATATGGCTACATATTTCTACGATTACTTTGATCGAATGAACCACTTACATACGATACCAATTTCCCTTTGTCTCACGATATGTTACTTATCCGAGGTTATGATCGTCGGTATCTACGCATACCTAGTTCAACCTCGTTCGATAAGTACTCTTTTCTCGTTCCGTGATATGTGATCCCTTGTGACCAAGTCACATGCTTGCAAGCTAATTGGATGACATTCCACCGAGAGGGCCCGAGTATATCTATCCGTCATGTGGATGGACAAATCCCACTCTTGATCCATGTGTTTCAACCAATACTTTCCGAACACTTAATGCCACCTTTATAGCCACCCGACGGTGTGGTGTTTGATGTCATCAAAGCATCCATCCGTAAAGGTGATATGCATGATCTCATGGTCGAAGGAATTAGGTTACTATGTATCGAAAGCATATAGCAATTGAACTATTGAAATGACTTGATCTTTATGCTACGCTTATCTATAGGAGTATGTCCACCATATCATTCTCCTAACGATATGATCTTGTTGTTGATAACATCTCAATGTTCATGATATGGAAACCACAATCATTAATCAACCAACAAGCTAGTGAAGTATAGAGGCTATACTAGGGACTTCAAATTAAGTTTACAAATCACACAAGTATTAATGGTTTCCTTGTTAATACTATTATAGCATGAATGTAAACATTTATCATAAACACAAAGATATAATAATAACTACATTTATCATTGCCTCTAGGGCATATCTCCAACATTTATCGTGTGAGACCCTAAGGGTACTCAGCAAGTCTTAATGCCTCTAAAGGGGACACAACCTGGGGTGACGCAATTGCAGCGAAAGATAAACCCTAGCAATTCTACAGATAAGCGCTAACCATCCGCCTAACCAATGATAGACGGATGTCCGTGAATTTAAGTACAACAGTTATAATGGTAATCTCACCCGATCCATCCTCCTCCCTGCTTACCAACAAGGAAGCGGACGAACAACCCCCCCCTTCCGTTGGCAATTTTATTGACCATTCCATGAGTGTTGCGCTATTTACTAGTCAAATTACTTAGTCAGATTAAGGCGGTACTTTAGTTATGCTTGTCTATGATCAAGAAACTGTGCTCCAAGTCGTCCATATCCGCGGACACGGCTTTCAGAAAGTTTTACCCGGCCGGGGTGCACCAATAGCAACACACGCTCGATCAACCTCGGAAAAACCAAATCAAAACCCAACGAGGCTTTCACGGTGAACAATCACAGATTCAGAAATATTTCAGGGGCCACCCCATTGAGTAGACCAACGAAGTAAGCAAGCTTGAGACGGACTCAAGGTTTGTGTCAATGGTCAGAAGCGATGGGAACCCGAAAACTCGGGGTGTCGATAGCGTAATCACTCCGCTTACCTAACAAGATGCGATTACTCGCACAATCGTAAATAAAGCGTAAAACATGGCATAAGTACAGGATCGTAAATAAAACCTCAAACTAGTTTGTGGCCCCAAGAAATAAGACGGAATCAAGCTCGCCTGGGGGGTCCCATATACCTCCGGATGTGGATAGCGATAAATCAAGGAACAGGAATCAAGTACTGGGGTCTTACGGACACAAGTGAGCAGGAAAAACCAAATAGCAGATGTTGCTCACCGGTGCCACTTTCTTTAGTTATCCCAGAACTACTCAGGTTAAGTTGTTTAGGTACCTCATTATTCAACAGACTCTCACATACCCTACACATGCTGTTCTACGACTCGCATGGCTCAAACAACTCCTATAGTAATGGCTCATGGGATGGAGGAACAAGCTTGGTGGGGTTTAAAGTAAAGGCTATGCATACTTGGGATTCAATTTAATGCAATCGCGACTCAATGATGCAAGAATAAGATAGAGGCAATAGGTACTGTATGTATGCAAGCATGTGGTAGTGCTTGCCTGGCAACTCGCTTGTAGCAAGGGACGATGCAGGTAGTGCTCCTGGTTCTCTTGATACAACCCCTGCTCAGTGTCTATCCGAGAAAAACCAAACAAACAAGGCCAACATGAATATAGAGCACAAGCATATGAATAAGATGCGTCAAACAAACAATCATGCCATGATGAATGATGCACAATTTACATGGCAAGTAAGGTAGCATGGCATAGTGAGATGTGGTGGACAAGAAAATAACATTTAAGTGGGTTTTAGTCACATTTCATTTCCATAACAGTTGTTGTTCAATATATATTTATATGATGCATGCTGCAATTGAAGTCATGGATAGCATAAACAGAAAGGTCTCGTCGAGCTGATCATTTTAGACTCATCATTTGCTAAATTTGGATTTAGGAATTAAAAGTTATGAATTATTTAAATCCTAGTGGCAATTGTGTAATTTAAATAATCTTGGAATTTTAATTGTGCAAAAGTCAAATTGGATGGCATATTTGGAATCCTCTCATTTTTCTGAATCAAAAACATATATTATTTGCCCAATTTGGATTTAGTATGACAAAGTTATAGAAATCTGAATTTGAATTTGAATTTTGAAATTATTTAACAGAATTTGAATTTAAAACAGTCCCTGAACGTTTTCTACTCAGCCTAACCCAACCTGAGTCGCAGACAGGTGGGGCCAGGGGGTTCTCTGGCCCACACGCCAGTGTCTGGGAACAGGAGGGACCGCGGGTTGACAAACGAAAAGCACAGGAGCCTTTTTATAAAAAGACAACAGACGCTGACAGCGGGGCCATGGGGACTGCGGGTTGGGCAAAAGGTTTGGTAGGGGGTTATGTGCAAAGTGCCACGCGGGTACTGTGTATCTTCTCTCCGCTCGACGAACTGAACCTGCAGCGACAGAGAAAAGCAGGCTGGGGCTCGATCTCGCGACCGCCAAGGCCAATGAGGCGGCTACATCGGGCTGGCCGGGTTGATGCTAAGCGGTAGCTCGCGTGCTAGATAGACTAGATGGCGGCGGTGCTAGAGGCGGCGTCGGCGACACGGGCGCCTGGAGGGCGTTCACGAACGAACCACGCGTCCGTGAAGCGACTCACGCAGTGAGGTTATGCAGGGGTTCAGAGGCTCACCGCGAGCGTGCCGGTGGTCGACGTGGCGCGGGAGCAGCGATCGGGCGGCGAGGCTGGCGACGGCGCTAGGGTTTCCTCGGGCGCGGCAGTCTCGGCGCTGGGGCTCCTCCTCCTCGCTCTAGGCGCCGCAGCGAGCTCAGGGCTTCTCGACACCTGCAGCACTTCACCGGCGAGATCGACCGGGGCAGGTGGGGTAGTGGCGTGGGCGGCGAGGACGTTGGGCGGTGTAGAGGAAGGGTAGAGGAGGAGGCGGTGCAGGCTTGGGGACGGATCTGGGGAGGCTCGAGAGGCCGGGAGGATAAGAAGGGGAGGCGAGTTGGTTGCGTGGGGAGGGAAGGTGGCCTCGGTGCCACCTTTTGCCTCCTCACGCAGCCAGACGGCAGGCAGTACCAGAGGCGGCGGCACCTGTGGCAGGTGGGTAGTGGCGAAGCTAGGGGCAGGCAGGTGGACCTGGGGGCGTGGGCAGGTGAGGAAAAGAGGGGAGAGGGGAAGGTCGGGCTAGGGCTAGGGTTAGAGGGTCCCTGGTCGTGTGGGGGTAGCTAGGTGGCGCTGGGGTGGGGCCTGCATGGAAGAGGGCAAGGGCGAGCTGGGGTGGGGTGTAGGTGATCATGCAAGGAAGCTAGAAGGGGAGAGGGAGAAAGGTGTGTTTAGAGTAAAGGGTAGTCTAGGGTTTTTGTTAGAGTAGATGTAGATTAGGGTTTGTTTAGGGTAGAAAGGAGAGATGGCTTGGGGGTAGGTTTAGGGTTGGAGTAGAGGAGATGGCATGGTTAGATGATGGTGTTTTTGCTAAGAGGGGGAAAAGAGATGTGGTACTAAACTTGGTCGACAAGCCTCAACAAGCCCTAAGCAAGATCAAACAAGAAAGAGGAAGAGGGAGAGAGATGGCCATATGGTGTTGGGTGTTCTTTGATCCATGCATGATCCAAACAAAGGTCAAGCAAGAACAAAGAAAGAGGTAGGGAAAAAGGATGGGGTTTAAGCTCATGCTCCAAGATGGTCACATGTGTATGCATGGAGCAAGGGGGGTGAGGGTTTAGCTAAAAGGGAAGAAAAGAGAGATGATATGAAGAAGCAAAACTACAAGCCAACACATGGTTTAAACAAAGGAAGGTGATCCAACTAAAATTCAAACAAAAGCCAAAATCTAGAGAAAGTGGTACTTGCATGGCCCATGCAAGATAATTAATGCCCAACTATCCTTGTGAAAACAATAAGATTGATATGGCATTATTGATGCATTCCCAAAAGATGGGCAAGGCCAAGCAAAGACTAGGGTGGGTTCCAACCAACTAATCATGAGCCAGAGATAAAACAACAAAATGCCAAGCTCAGAATAGTTGGATGGTGGAATATAAAAGGTGGTGAAAGATAAGGTGGTGGAGTCAATAAGAGAGATGCCCCCAACTCAACTTGGGCATTTAACAGTTTATTAAGACCCAAATACAATATCAAGAGGCAACTACAATTAATCATGCACATGAGATAAGAACCAAACAAGAAAAGGGTTTTATATGATGCTCAAATGCAAGGGGACATGATGACATGAGCATGATATGATGATGATGCAACAATTATATGTTGGAAGTGGCCCATTTTATTATTATAACATGTAGCATTACAGGGGTTAGACAACTGGGATGCTACAACTCTCCCCCACTAAACAGGAATCTCGCCCCGAGATTCTAGGAAGAAGAAGAAGGTACAAAGAGAGAAGGATGGTTGGCACGGAGTTCATCTTCACGCTCCCATGTGGCTTCATCAACAGAATGGTGTGACCACTGCACCTTGCAAAACTTGATGGACTTGTTGCGAGTCCTTCGCTCATGGTCTCAAGGATTTTGGTGGGGTGTTCTTGATAAGAGATCTTCTTGGAGGTCGATTAGCTCATGATCCACGGTCTTGCCGGGTCTTTAAAGCACTTCTTGGTGAGAGATGTGGAAAACATCATGGACTTTGAGTTTTTCCTAAGCTCAAGTGCATAAGCAACTTCTCCTCTTCTACCACGTATCTTGAAAGGACCGATGTATCTAGGAGCCAACTTTCCTTTGATACCGAAGCGGTGTGTTCCTCTCATGGGAGTGACACGAAGGTAGACGAGATCACCAGGGGCATATACCATATCCGTGTGTTTCCTGTCATAGTTGCTCTTCTGACGACTTTGAGCAATCTTCAGGTTCTCCGGAATGATATGCACCTTCTCCTCTGCCTGAGTCACAATGTCAGGGCCAAACCAGATTCTTTCTCCTACACCTGACCAACCGATGGGAGTTCTGCACTTTCGTCCATAGTGAGCCTCGAATGGTGCCATCTTCAGACTCTTCTAGAAGCTGTTGTTGTAGGAGAATTCAGCATATGGAAGACATTCCTCCCACTTCATGCCAAAAGAGATGACGCAAGCTCTAAGCATATCCTCCAGGATTTGATTGATCCTCTCCACTTGTCCTTAATCGAGGGTGGCAAGGCTTGAAGTTCAACTTTGTTCCTAAAGCTTTTTGGAAACTCTCCCAGAACTTTGAGGTGAAGATGCTCCCACGGTCTGAACTGATTTCAAGTGGAACCCCATACAAAGAGACAATCCTGTTGATATAGAGCTCAGCCAACTGAATTCCATAAATTGTTTCTTTGACTGGGAAGAAGTGAGCCACTTTAGAAAGCCTGTCGATGACAACAAAAATTGCATTGTTGCCCTTCTGCGACCTTGGGAAGCCAGTGATGAAGTCCATCTCTACTTTCTCCCATTTCCATTCCGGAGGTTTCAATGGCTGTAAAAGACCAAATGGTTTCTGATGGACAGCCTTGACTCTGCGGCAGACATCACATTCTGAGACGTACTTGGCACAATACCGTTTCAACCTGTGCCACCAAGATTGTGTTTTCAAGTCCATGTACATCTTTGTGCCAGGATGGATAGAAAGAACCGACTCATGTGCCTCCTTGAGAACTTGGTCTCTCGACCCGGATAGTTTGGAACAAACATCCGGTGTTCAAAGAAGAGCGTGCCTTGATCATCAACATGAAAGGACTCATACTTCGGAAGGTCAAGCTTAGCGATGAGCTTTTTGGTGTGCGGATCACCAAGCTGACGAGAGCGAATCTGTTCTTCCAAGAGAGGAGTAGCCAGAAGGTTCAGGAGATGCCCTTGTTCCACAATTTCCAGGTTCAGCTGACGGAATTCCTCGCACAAGAGAGGTTGCTGCTCTTCCACCATGAGGTTGTTGACATAAGCTTTTCTGCTAAGCGCATCTTCCATGACATTTGCTTTTCCTGGAGTGTAGTTGATGGTCACATCGAAGTCATTGATTGCTTCAATCCATCTCCTCTGCCGAAGATTGAGATCAGGTTGAGTGAAGATATACTTCAAACTCTTGTGGTCCGAGAAGATCTCACAACGGTTACCAAGCAAGTAGTGCCTCCAAAGCTTCAAGGCAAAGACAACTGCTGCTAGCTCGAGGTCATGTGTGGGATAGTTGATCTCATGCGTCTTCAACTGACGAGAGGCATAAGCAACCACCTGTCTCTCTTGCATAAGGACCGCACCCAATCCTTGCAAAGAGGCATCGCAGAATATCTGGAAAGGCTTAGATGTATCCGGAGGAACCAAGACTGGTGTGGAAGTGAGCTTCTCTTTGAGTGTCTCAAAACTTTCTTGGCAAGCAGGAGTCCACAGGTACTTCTTGCCTTTCTTGAGGAGGTCGGTAAGAGGCTTTGCTATCTTTGAGAAGTTCTGCACAAAGCGACGACAATAGCTAGCCAAGCCGAGAAAACTCCGCACTTCCTTGACATTAGGTGAGGAAGCCATTCAACTATTGTCTTCACGGTTTCGGTTGATCGCAATGCCCTTGGCAGAGATAACATGACCCAAGTATGTTACTTCAGGCAGCCAGAACTCACACTTTGAGAACTTTGCATACAAGCGGTTCTCACGAAGCTTGTTCAGAACACACCGCAGGTGCTCTTCATGCTCCTCCTTGGACTTGGAATAAACCGAATGTCATCCAGATACCACCACAAACTTGTCCAGTACTCCATGAAACGGAGTTCATCACCCTCGAGAAGGTAGCAGTGCGTTGGTGAGGCGAAAGACATGACCGTGTACTCATACAGCCATAGCGGTGGTGAAAGCTGTCTTGGGCACATCCTCTTTGCGAATTTTGATTTGGTGATAACCACTCCTCAAATCCAGCTTAGAGAACACCACAGCTCGCCACCGATCAAAAGATCATTTATCCGAGGGAGAGGATATTTGTTCTTGATGGTTTTAGCATTTAGAGCCCGGTAGTCAACACATAGCCTATCGGTTCATCACGCTTCTTCACGAAGATTGTTGGACTACCCCAAGAAGAAGTGCTATGTTGAATGAAACCCAACTTCTCTTGTTCATCAAGTTGTCGCTTGAGTTCACCAACTCGAAGGACCCATTTTATATGGCCTCTTGGAGATAGGAGCCGTTCCAGTTCAAGCTCAATCACGAATTCAACCTCGCGATCCGGAGGCATACCGCAACTCTTCGTGAAAGACATCCGGAACTCACAGACCCTTTGGTACCTTGAATAGCTTCCATAGCATCATCATTCAGAGCAGCCAAGGAATAGAGCTGGACAGCAGGAGTCAGACTTGGAGAAAAGACTATGTGGCCTTCAGGGATCTTCAGAGACACTGAGCGTTCAGCACAATCAATCACAGCTGCATTTGCTGTCAACCAATCCATGCCCAAGATGACATCAATGTCAGAGTTGCCCAGGACAATCAAAGAAGCCAAGAATGAAGAACCACCAATCTCAACTTGGTTGCCATGGCTAATCTTAGATGCTGCCATTGTTGCTCCAGGAGAAAGAACCATTAACTTCTTGGGAAGAGGATCCATGACTAACTCATTCTCACTTGCAAACTTTACAGAGACAAAAGAATGCGATGCACCAGAATCAAAGAGAACTCGTGCAGGGACTGAGTTAACTGAAAGCATACCCATGACAACTCCAGGTGCGAGCTCAGCTTGAGAGGCGTTGACGTTAGCTAGCACGAACAACCGCAGACCCGGGCTTGGTGTTGATGTTGAGAGCCCGAGGCGGTGGTGCACGAACCGAAGGAGAGCTTGTTGCAGATCTTGGCGGGGGTTGAGGGAGAGCTTTGTTCTTCATTGGACAGTTCCAGTGGGGATGTCCAGGATCTCCACATGTGTAACAAGCACCGTGAGGACGTGGAGCAGAGTAGCCAGGGACTCCGCCAGGCGCTCCAGGGTAAGGGTTGTTGTAGCCCCTGGGAGCCGCAGTGGTGAAGTTTGGTGGCCTTGACGTGAAACTCGCAGGTCTTGGTGGAGCCGGGAGCGACGGTGGGGTGTTAGGAACCCAGACACGCCGCTTAGAAGGAGCTGCCATAACTGCAGAGCTTGATGCATCCCTGTTATGTTTCTTGGACTCTTGAAACATTTGCCTGCTTGCCTCCTCTTGCAGTGCTGTGTGCTGTAGTTCCAGGAAGGTTGCCGGTCTTGCATGCGTGATTGCATACTTGATCGACGCATTGAGCCCTTGCCTGAATCTTTTCTGCTTCTTCTTGTCATCGGATACCTCATCACCACCATAGAGAGACAGGTTCATGAAGTTCCTGATGTAGGTGTTGACGTTATCATTTCCCTGCTTCAGGTTGAGGAAAGCCTCCTTCATCCTTTCCATCACAATCTCTGAGAGAAACTGTTCTTTGAAAGCTGCAGTGAACCTCTCCCAAGTTGGTCGGAACCCGCAGCTTGCCTTCAAGTAGTTTTCCCACCAAAGAGCCGCATCTCCCTTGAGAAGGTGAGTAGCACTTGACCCACTCCTGCTCGGAACATCGCAGCCTCGAGCAACCTTGAGATCTCGCACCCAATCATCCGCGTCAAGAGGTCGGTCGACACATCGAACTGACGAGGGTTGAACTTGAGGAAGCTCTTGATGTCACCACGCTTGGGAGGTGGAGGAAGTGGAGCAAACTCATTCCTTCTGACGCTCTCCTCAAAGCGCTGCTGGTTCTCTTGCATGCTGCCAGAGCATTTGCAATGTTCGACAAATACGAGCCCAGCCCGGAGGGATGTCCTCTTGATCCCGTGGGGGAGCCATCCTGTCATTGATATAAAACTCAAGTCAGTACTATAATGGAGAATGATAATAATCCAAAATAGTACCAAGATGGAATTACCCAAGATTAAAGGATACAATTTACTGAGATGATATTAAAATATCAACAAAGTTCATAGCACCTAAAAGATATTAAGCATATCGCACACGACTGAAAAGGAGTGTGGTACACAAATATATCAAAGAAAAATTTTCCACAAATTTCGGCATTAAAATAACAATAGATGCGCAAAATTACTTAACGAATCAAGATTAGTGACTCTACCGATTCAATATACAAAAGCGAATGATACAAGTAGTGGTATGGTCGCGACTCCATCCCGCACTCAAATCATTACTCCGCACATGAACAAGTGGAACACATATCCTAACCCCTTCTTCTCACGATTGAAACCTAAAGATTGGTAACTACGAAACGAACACCCCAAACAAGATAGCGTGATACAAAGAGAAAGATAGATTGCGGTTTACAAAAGCCTGCGGTATGGAATGTACCAACAGTTGATAACCAAAGGCGATAAGATAACAACTTGGATGCAACAGATAGACAAGGGATTACACACACACACACACACAACCTATGGTACTACGGAAACCCAGAACACGTGAATCCTAGTTTGAACTTTGAGAAGAGAATTGAAAACGTTACACTTCCTTACCAGAAAAGGGTGGGTGGGGTAAGAAGAAAATGGAAGCAGTCCTACTCTCGCGTTTTGTTTTTCCCTAATATACATAACTACCAAAATATTTGCTAGATCGACAACGACCGCTTATTGGCTGAAACCACGAAGGTCGGATGGCTCGATACCAATTGTAACTACCTCGGTGAACTACGCTCCTAGATACAAGCCTGGATGAGTGGTAGTGGTTGAAATAGTGCTGGGGCCCCAAAAGCCACTCACCGGTAGTCCTTTCAGACGTCCCAACCACTACCCTCTCAACGGGACCTCAGACGGCGTGAGTCGGCCGAAGGGATCAACTACGTACACAAGTGGGTATGTACGCAAGCCACCATACAAGAGTACATCAGAGCCACACCATCTAGAAAGAAAGGAAATATACCAACGCCATACGGCAAGATTCAAATGACCTAGATAAATCTATATTTTAGGATAACTCCTCATACAACACACATCAGAGTATCATGCGGAAGCGGCAGACAAGATCCGAGTACGGATAAGAAGCAAATCGGCATAAGATGCCATAGAAATAAGCACATCCCAACTACAGGTCTCACGGATCCCCGTTCCCGGAATCTCTACACCGAACGATCGTTGCCCACATCTTCGGCTTCTTCCACCCAGTATCCGTCCTGAGAAGGTACCTGTTCATCTGAATCAAGAATTTATCGTGTGAGACCCTAAGGGTACTCAACAAGACTTAATTCCTCTAAAGGGGACACAACCTGGGGTGACGCAATTGCAGCGAAAGATAAACCCTAGCAATTCTACAGATAAGCGCTAACCATCCGCCTAACCAATGATAGACGGATGTCCGTGAATTTAAGTACAACAGTTATAATGGTAATCTCATCCGATCCATCCTCCTCCCTGCTTACCAACAAGGAAGCGGACGAACAACCCCCCCTTCCGTTGGCAATTTTATTGACCATTCCATGAGTGTTGCGCTATTTACTAGTCAAATTACTTAGTCAGATTAAGGCGGTACTTTAGTTATGCTTGTCTATGATCAAGAAACTGCTCAAGTCGTCCATATCCGGACACGGCTTGAGAAAGTTTTACCGGCCGGGTGCACCAATAGCAACACACGCCGATCAACCTCGGAAAAACCAAATCAAAACCCAACGAGGCTTTCACGAACAATCACCAGATTCAGAAATATTTCAGGGGCCACCCATTGAGTAGACCAACGAAGTAAGCAAGCTTCGAGACGGACTCAAGGTTTGCGCCAATGGTCAGAAGGCGGGAACCCGAAAACTCGGGTGTCGATACAGCGTAATCACTCCGCTTACCTAAGCAAGACAAAGGTGCGACTCGCACAATCGTAAATAAAGCGATAAAACATGGCATAAGTACAGATCGTAAATAAAACCTCAAACTAGTTTGTGGCCCCAAGAAATAAGACGGAATCAAGCTCGCCTGTGGGGTCCCATATACCTCCGGATGTGGATAGCGCGATAAATCAAGGAACAGAAACAAGTACTCGGGGTCTTACGGACACAAGTGAGCAGGAAAACCAAATAGCAGATGTTGCTCACGGTGCCACTTTCTTTAGTTATCCCGAACTACTCAAAGTTAAGTTGTTTAGGTACCTCATTATTCAACAGACTCTCACATACCCTACACATGTTGTTTCTACGACTGCATGGCTCAAACAACTCCTATAGTAATGGCTCATGGGGTGGAGGAACAAGCTTGGTGGGGTTTAAAAGTAAAGGCTATGCATACTTGGGATTCAATTTAATGCAATCGCGACTCAATGATGCAAGAATAAGATAGAGGCAATAGGTATTGTATGTATGCAAGCATGTGGTAGTGCTTTCCTGTCAACTCAGTTGTAGCAAGGGACGGTGCAGGTAGTGCTCTGGTTCTCTTGATACAACCCACCGATGTCTATCCGAGAAAACCAAACAAACAAGGCCAACATGAATATAGAGCACAAGCATATGAATAAGATCGTAAACAAACAATCATGCCATGATGAATGATGCACAATTTACATGGCAAGTAAGGTAGCATGGCATAGTGAGATGTGGTGGACAAGAAAATAACATTTAAGTGGGTTTTAGTCACATTTCATTTCCATAACAGTTGTTGTTCAATATATATTTATATGATGCATGCTGCAATTGAAGTCATGGATAGCATAAACAGAAAGGTCTCGTCGAGCTGATCATTTTAGACTCATCATTTGCTAAATTTGGATTTAGGAATTAAAAGTTATGAATTATTTAAATCCTAGTGTCAATTGTGTAATTTAAATAATCTTGGAATTTTAATTGTGCAAAAGTCAAATTGGATGGCATATTTGGAATCCTCTCATTTTTCTGAATCAAAAACATATATTATTTGCCCAATTTGGATTTAGTATGACAAAGTTATAGAAATCTGAATTTGAATTTGAATTTTGAAATTATTTAACAGAATTTGAATTTAAAACAGTCCCTGAACGTTTTCTACTCAGCCTAACCCAACCTGAGTCATGCAGGTGGGGCCAGGGGTTCTCGGCCCACACGCCGGTGTCGGGAACAGGAGGGACCGGGTTGACAAACGAAAAGCACAGAGCCTTTTTATAAAGACAACAGACGACAACGGGCCATGGGGACTGGGTTGGGCAAAAGGTTTGGTAGGGGTTATGTGCAAAGTGCCACGCTGGTATCGTGGATCTTCTCTCGCCGACGAACTGAACCAGCATGACGAGGAAAAGGTGGGCCGGGGCTCGATCTCGACGCTGGCGCGCCAATGAGGGAGGCTACCACCGGCCGGGTTGATGCTAAGCTCGCGTGCTAGATAGGCTAGATGGCGCGCGGTGCTAGCGGCAGGCGTCGACGACACGGGCGCACGGAGGGCGTTCGACAGAACGAACCACGCGTCCAGGAAGCGACTACGCACAGGAGGTTGTCTGGGGGGTTCGTAGGCTCACCGCGAGCGTGCCGGTGTGGTCGACGTGGCGCGGGGAGCAGGCGATCGGCGATGAGGCTGGCGACGGCGAGCGCTAGGGTTTCCTCGGGGCGCGGCAGGTCCTGGCGAGCTGGGGCTCCTCCTCCTCGCGTCTGGCTCCAGGGCGTCGCAGGCGAGCTCCAGGGGCTTCCTCGACACCTTGCAGCAGCACTTCACCGGCGAGATCGACTGGGGCAGGTGGGGTAGCTGGCGTGGGCGGCGAGAGGACGTTGGGGCGGTGTAGAGGAAGGGTAGAGGAGGGGAGCGGTGCAGGGCTGCTGGGACGGATCTGGGGAGGCTCTGAGAGGCCAGGGGAGGATAAGAAGGGGGAGGCGCAGGTTGGTTGCGTGGGGGAGGGGAAGGTGGCCTCGGTGCCACCTTTTGCCTCCTCACGTGCTCAGCTGACGCAAGTACCTGCAGGGCGTGGGCACCAGGCTGGCGGTGGGGTAGGCGAGGGTAGGGGCAGGCAGGGGGACCGGGGGGCGTGGGCAGGTGAGGAAAAGAGGGGAGAGGGGAAGGTCGGGCTAGGGCTAGGGTTAGAGGTCCCCGGGTCGTGGGGGGTAGCTAGGTGGCTGGGTGGGGCCTGCATGGAAGAGGGCAAGGGGGTGGGGTGTAGGTGATCATGCAAGGAAGCTAGAAGGGTAGAGGAGAAAGGTGTGTTTAGAGTAAAGGGTAGTCTAGGGTTTTGTTAGAGTAGATGTAGATTAGGGTTTGTTTAGGGTAGAAAGGAGAGATGGCTTGGGGTAGGTTTAGGGTTGGAGTAGAGGAGATGGCATGGTTAGATGATGGTGTTTTTGCTAAGAGGGGGAAAAGAGATGTGGTACTAAACTTGGTCGACAAGCCTCAACAAGCCCTAAGCAAGATCAAACAAGAAAGAGGAAGAGGGAGAGATGGCCATATGGTGTTGGGTGTTCTTTGATCCATGCATGATCCAAACAAAGGTCAAGCAAGAACAAAGAAAGAGGTAGGGAAAAAGGATGGGGTTTCAGCTAATGCTAGAAAATGGTCACATGTGTATGCATGGAGCAAGGGGGGTGAGGGTTTAGCTAAAAGGGAAGAAAAGAGAGATGATATGAAGAAGCAAAACTACAAGCCAACACATGGTTTAAACAAAGGAAGGTGATCCAACTAAAATTCAAACAAAAGCCAAAATCTAGAGAAAGTGGTACTTGCATGGCCCATGCAAGATAATTAATGCCCAACTATCCTTGTGAAAACAATAAGATTGATATGGCATTATTCAGATGCATTCCCAAAAGATGGGCAAGGCCAAGCAAAGACTAGGGTGGGTTCCAACCAACTAATCATGAGCCAGAGATAAAACAACAAAATGCCAAGCTCAGAATAGTTGGATGGTGGAATATAAAAGGTGGTGAAAGATAAGGTGGTGGAGTCAATAAGAGAGATGCCCCCAACTCAACTTGGGCATTTAACAGTTTATTAAGACCCAAATACAATATCAAGAGGCAACTACAATTAATCATGCACATGAGATAAGAACCAAACAAGAAAAGGGTTTTATATGATGCTCAAATGCAAGGGGACATGATGACATGAGCATGATATGATGATGATGCAACAATTATATGTTGGAAGTGGCCTATTTTATTATTATAACATGTAGCATTACAGGGGTTAGACAACTGGGATGCTACATGAGTTCAGAGAACTGAAGCAAGGACGGATGACCGTAGTGGAATACCGTGACAAATTCTTGTCATTAGCTAGGTATGCCCTAGATGAGATCGACACCGAAGCCAAGAAGAAAGAGAGATTCTTGAATGGTCTGCATGATGAGATGCAGACTGTGTTGGTCAATATCCCCTTTACTGATATTGAAGCCCTTGTCGACTCTGCCATCCATATGGAAGGAAAGATCAACCAAGCCAATGAGAACCGTAAGCGTCGCATGCTGCATCAGCCAGGAACCCATTAGACCCCAAAGTATCGCCCTAACCCATCTCCAGGATTTGCCCCGAGAACCAACAGACCCTCGATGAACCGTCCGACCTATCCCAACCGTGGAAACCCAAGGCCCGGAGGAAATCAAAACAACCCCGGCAACTCTAACAATTTCAACAGTGCACCTCCCAAGTTCAACAACAACAATGCTGCCGCCAACACCAACACTGCCCCGAGGACTGGAAGCAATGTTGTGCCTATTGCAGCAAAGGACAAGTCGCAAGTGACTTGTTATGACTGTGGAAATAAGGGTCACTACTCCAATGAGTGCCCCAAGAAGAATGCTGTAGCCCCCAATGCAAATGCCCCACCTCAGCAGCAGCGTCGAGTTCAGCCAGGAAGAAGGTTTGCCCCAGGGAATTCACTCAACCGCAACGGCCGTATTTTTCTCATGCATGCTCAAGAAGCCCAGGAAGCGCCAGACGTCGTGCTGGGTATGTTTTCTGTTAATTCAGTACTTGCTCGAGTGTTGTTTAATTCTGGTGCATCGCACTCATTTTTCACCGAAGAATTTGCATGCACTAGTAAGATTCAACCAACAAAACTGAAGCATGTTATGATTGTTCAAATCCCCGGTTCAACCACCAAAGCTAGGCAAATTTGTAAAGCCGTCCCTATCTGAATCCATGGCATAGATTTTTATGATAATCTGATAGTACTCGAAACTAAGGGTTTGGAAGTAGTACTAGGAATGGATTGGATGTCCAAACATAAAGGATTGATTGACGGTGCCAAGAAAGCCATAACCATGACCAGTACAGCCGGAATATCAGTCGAGCATATATCTGAAACCTTACCTCGTCAATTCAAGTGCAACAAGAGTATAGCCCAATCTACCATTGACCAAGTCCGGATAGTCTGTGAATACCCCGATGTATTTCCAGATGTTTTGCCCGGTATGCCCCCAGATCAGGATATCGAGTTTATCATTGAACTAATCCCCGGAACCAGACCCATAGCTCAGAGACCCTATAGTATGAACCCGTCTGAACTAGAAGAACTGAAGAAGCAACTGGATGCCATGTTGGAAATTGGATTGATTCAACCAAGTGCGTCACCATGGAGATCACCTGTCTTATTTGTGGACAAGAAAGATGGAGGTAACCGTTTGTGTACGGATTACCGAAAGTTGAATGACGTCACTATCAAGAACAAATACCCATTGCCCAAGATAGAAGATTTGTTTGATCAGTTGACCGGTGCCAAAGTGTTTTCTAAGATTGATCTTAGAACAGGCTATCATCAACTCAAGATTTGCGCACAGGATATCCCAAGACTGCATTTACCACCAGATATGGATTATACGAGTAAACTGTCATGTCTTTTGGATTAACCAATGCCCCCGCTTATTTCATGAATCTCATGAATAAGATTTTTATGGACTTCCTGGATAAGTTTGTCGTTGTTTTCATCGATGACATTCTAATTTATTCAAAATCAGAAGAGGAACATGAGCTACATCTAAGGACCATTCTTGGAACCCTTAGAGAACATCAGTTGTATGCCAAGTTTAGCAAATGCGAATTCTGGTTACAGGAGGTAGGATTCCTCGGCCACATTGTATCAGCCGGAGGAATTGTCGTTGACCCTGCAAAGGTGAAAGATGTCGAAGATTGGCAAGCCCCAGCCACTCAACCCAAGTTCGTGCATTTCTCGGATTGGCGGGATACTACCGCAAGTTCGTAGAAGGATTCTCGAGTATCGCCAGACCCATGACCCAATTGCTTAAGAAGGACAAGAAGTTTGAATGGACGGACAAATGTGAAGCGAGTTTTCAAGAACTCAAGAGAAGATTGATTTCAGCCCCAATCTTAATCATGCCGGATATCATGAATCCCTTTGATGTGTATTGTGACGCATCCAAGATCGGTCTCGGATGTGTGCTAATGCAACAAGGCAAAGTCATATCTTATCTATCTCGACAACTAAAACAACATGAGCAGAATTACCCAACCCATGACCTCGAACTCGCAGCCGTAGTTCTAGCCCTGAAGACATGGAGGCATTACTTGATGGGAAACCGTTGTGAGATTTATTCAGATCACAAGATCCTGAAGTATATATTCACTTAGAAGGAGCTGAATATGAGACAGAGAAGATGGATTGACCTAATCAAGGATTACGATCTGGATATTCACTATCACCCCGGTAAAGCCAATGTGGTAGCAAATGCCCTTAGCAGATTGCCGTGCCGCTTGAACTCCATGATTTTAAAGGAGCAACCAAGCTTGCACAAAGAGATGGAAGATTTTCGAATGGAATTAGTGAGTGAAGGATTTTTGGCTAGCATAGAACTTCAACCCACTTTGATCAGCCAGATCAAGGAGGCGCTGAAAGGAAATGCTAGTATCGACGGAATCAAGCGTCGCATCGGTACAGGAAAAGTACCCGGATTTACCGAAGACGAAGTAGGAGTTCTGTGGTACAAAGGACGCCTTTGTGTACCAGCAGATTCTGAGTTGAAAGAAGTTATTCTGTAGGAAGCTCATGATACTCTTTATTCTATCCGCCCCGGAGGAACGAAGATGTATCAAGATTTGAAGGAACAATTTTGGTGGCATAAGATGAAGAGGGAAATCGGAAGCTATATTAACAAGTGTGATATATGTCAGAGAGTCAAGGCGGGACATCAAAGACCCGTAGGATTGTTGCAACCATTGCAGATTCCAGAATGGAAATGGGATTCCGTTGGAATGGACTTTATCGCCGGATTGCCTACTTCTAGTAGGGGAAATGACTCTATCTGGGTCATAGTGGACAGATTGACCAAAGTCGCCCATTTCTTACCTGTCAAGACCACATATCAAAGTTCGAAGCTAGCAGAGTTATACATCGCTAGAATCGTCAGTTTGCATGGAGTCCCCAAGAACATCGTATCGGATAGAGGAACTCAGTTTACCTCGAGATTCTGGAAGAAAGTCCAAGAAGGTTTAGGAACCCGACTAGATTTCAGCACCGCCTATCACCCTCAGACCGACGGACAAACGGAGCGAGTAAATTAAATACTCGAAGATATGCTAAGAGCATGTGTGTTAGAATTTGGATCTAAGTGGGAAGACTGTCTGCCGTTTGCAGAATTTTCATACAACAACAGTTATCAAGACAGTTTGCAAATGGCCCCATTTGAATTCATGTATGGAAGGAAGTGTCGCACCCCTTTGAACTGGTCGGAAGTAGGAGAGAGTCAGATTTTCGGACCTAACATCCTACGGGAAGCAGAAGAGAAGCTTCACAAGATTCGTGAGCACCTCAAGACAGCCCAGTCTAGACAGAAGAGTTACACCGACAAGAGACGTCGAGACCTCGCCTTCAACATAGGAGATTTTGTGTATCTGAAGGTGTCACCATTGAAAGGAATGCAATGTTTCCAACTGAAAGGAAAGTTAGCCCCCAGATATATCGGACCCTTCAAGATTCTGAACCGTCGAGGAGAAGTGTCGTATCAATTGGAACTACACGAAGAGATGTCAGCCGTGCACAATGTGTTCCATATCTCATTAATTCGCAAGTGCCTCGAAGTTCCAGAGAAGACTAAAGTGTTCAAGAATATTGATCACTGGACCATAGAAATCAACGATGACCTGACCTATCCCGAAATACCCATCCGTATTTTGGAAGAAGCCTTCAGAACTACCAGAACCCGGAGCATCAAGTTTCTCAAGATTTAGTGGAGCAACCACACAGAAGAGGAAGCTACCTGGGAGCATGAAGATCACATCAGGACGGAGTTTCCCGATCTCTTCAAGTCCTAGGTAATCTTTTTCGTCCTTTTTCAAATCTCGGGACGAGATTTTGTTTAAGAGGGGAAGGTTTGTAACATCCCAAATATACTAAACTTGGATCATCAAACTCTAATCAACAAATTTAGGGTTAACAAAAACTTTTCCAATTAAAATATGAAAGCATTCATATGTGTATGTATTAAAATTTGGATTTTTTTGAATTGCCATGGTTCTGTGTTTCTTTGCTTGTAAAATGATTCTTAAGTGAAATAAACATCATCTAAACAATCCCCAAACTTTTCCCAAAGACAAACAAGTCAAAACAAACAAATTAAGTGAATGGTCACTTTGGCCAAATTAACTCCCATGCCTACTTTGGCTATCTCTAACTTTCAGAACTTAACATAAACATGTATAGATCTTTGCACCCCTTGATAGTACTCATAACAAGGTACCAAGTCCCACTTTGTGATCATCCAAAAACATTTAAATGCTTAGTTTAAATGACAGTTTAAAATTGAATCTATTTCATATGGGAAGATCCCACTATTTCAAAAACCACTCAAACAAGCTCAATTTTCAAAACCCAAGCATCCACAGAATCCTCAACACATGCCTAGCACACCCACCAAAAATATTTTCAAAATTCAAAACTTAAGTTCATGCGGCCATTTCATCAAACAGGTTGCAGATGCAAATCAAACAAAATCAAAACACTATGTTGAGCAGTGTTTTGGGCCTAACTTGTTCCCTCTCTGGTTACAACTAGTCCTTAGTAGATCCTCTAGATCATTTAACTAACCTTAGCAGCATTGTAAGCAAGCCTAGCCATCAATGGTGAGCATGCCGAGAGCAAACTTGCCACCCCGTTGTCGCCGGTGAGCTAGAGGCCACACTAGCCTCGCCAACCTTGTCTGGGAACTAGCTAGCACCCCACCGCCACTCCCTGTCCCAGCCACGAGCAATGACAGCCAATGGACCACATGCCCAGGCCATGCCAACCTTCTCTGTGACCATGCCGAGAGCGCGCCAGAGTGTCATCCTCGACACACGCCGACAGACCGCGCGCCGCCCTCGCCGCGTGCACGCGTGATCGCCAACACCCCAGCCACCCCGCAGACACGCCCATTCGCCGTCGCGCGGACCACGCGCGTTGTGTGCCATCAAAACTTCTGTTGGACCAGCTCAGAGCACCGCAGCGTTTCGACCGATCAGCACCGCCCCACGCCTCCTCACCACGTCGTTGAGCTTCGTCAGGGAGCAAAGCACCGCTCCCATCCGTCGCCCACACCGATAGCCCTCTGTACCGTCGACCACGACGAGCTTAGCTTGCGCCCGTCGGTACCCTCTCGCCACTATAAATAGAGGCATCCCCCGCTCGAATTCTTCACACCATTATACTCCCCTCTCACCCAGAACCACCCCACCTCATTCCCGGAGCAAGGCGAGCAGCGCATCGCCGGAATTTCACTAGAGCCCGCCGCTGCTGGAGAAGAAGGAAGCCATCGATTGGATCCGCCCCATGAGAAGCTGTCGGTGCTAGGAGAATCGCCGTCGTAGACTTTGTTGTTCGCCCGCATCACCGACCTTCGCCTGAGCCCCAGTGAGCCTCCCACGACCCCCACTGAGCCGCTAGGGTTCGAGCTCTCCGGTGACCTGTTCATCATCGACGATGACCGTCAGCCGTCGATCTTCATTCTAATCCAACGCACCACATCGCCCCATACCGCTTAAGAGCCACTGACCAGTAGACCCCTCCTATCAGCTGCGCCCCGCACTGAGGAGTGACACTGGGACGGCCCATTACCCCTTCCCGCGTAGCCCACTCGTTTGAATTTATCTTTTTCTATTTATATTCAAACTCAGTTATGTACCTAGTTTCAAAAATCAACCCAGCTCGATTCAGTGAACCAAATTGAATGAAACCAATTTTGTTAGAAAGATATTGAAATGCTTAATCCAAGCCCATTGGATTCAAATCATTTGGATCTATAGATAAACCTTGGTAAAAATAACAAGTCAGAAGCTTTTCTGCATTCAAACATTGTTCAAATTTCAACCATAATAGCTTTTGAGTCGATTCCAACTCTCAAAAATCACAATTGATCATACCTTTCAGAATATATAAAAACATATTGGTTTACTTACAGAAATAATGTTCAAGTAATAAAAGAATGCCACATAGGCATTTCTAGTCACTTTAATTATTTAAAATAAAAAGGTTAAACCTTATTAAATTGTGACACCACTTTAAATCACATTCCCATGTACTGAAATATGTGGTGATGGCATGTGTCAACGTGATCCCATGTTTGGTTTGGAGAATATTAAATCTTATGTAGTTTTTCAATGAGTAGAAATTACTTTTCTAAAAATAAAAAATAAGACAAATGCTTTATTCTTGTGATATTAGTGATGATGCTAGATCATCTATAGAACACCTTTGTAACACCCTCAGAATCGGACCTATGCAAGTTTTAGCAAAACTCGCCAAACCCGCATAGAAACGATTCAAAGGTGCCCACCAGGCACTTTCGTGCGGGTGGAAAACGAAGTAATAACATTACACAACAGTCCTCGATGGGACCCACAGAACAGATATATATAACAGCGACTCAAAGAGTCAAGAATACAGATATAATATACAGAGATCCAAATCACCTTTAAACGATAGAGTCCGACTACGGACAAGATGCAAATGGGGCTAAGAGCCCGAAGAATAACCCATGGCGCCCATAACCCCTGAGCCAAGCCGGAAGGGTAACCCTTAACGGCGTCGATCTCAAAACCTGCTTAACAAAAGGTGCCGACAAAGGGCAAAGAGAAAACAAAGAAGGAGCGCGTCGATCGAGGCCAAGACACGGCGAGGCTAGAATTGGCGGTCCTCGCCTATATAGGTATGGTGGATCAAGCGGCAAGATGCACTAAACAACCTATAGAGACTCGATACGATTGGCAATCGGAGAGGGTAAGAATGACCTATCCGGATCCAATCAAACTAACACCAAACAAACCCATCTCGGTGTTTCCTCGAGACCAAACGAGGAGGTCAACCGAGGAACTCACACGGTTGGCGCTTTACTTATCCGTTATCTTTGCACTTTACTAGTCGTTTAGATAATCATCCCGATAAAGTAAGCAGTGGGCACTTTAGTTAACCATTCCGTTATAGTGGCAAAGACTTACTAGTCGACATGCTTAACATGAGATAACCCATAAACCCAAAGCGCTTGTTGGTACTTTTATTCAGCCATTCCGCTAGAAGTTGCAAGATTTACTAGTCGATACAATTGTCGCAAGCGACAACCAAACAAGCAATTGTGGGCGATTAATTAGCCATTCCATTATAGTGAAGCGATTACTAGTCATTATAAGTCAAATTTATAGCAAAACTTTAGTTATGCTTGTCTATGATCGAGATATCGTGCTCCAAGTCGTCCATATCCGTGGACACGGCTTTGAAAAGTTTTACCCGGTGCACCAATAGCAACACACGCCGATCAACCTCGGAAAAACCAAATCAAAACCCAACGAGGCTTTCACGATCGAACAATCACAGATTCAGAATATTTCAGGGGCCACCTTAAGTAGAATCCGAACGAGTAAGCAAGCTCCGAGACGGCCTCAAGGTTATGGGGACGGTTTGTGAACGATCGGGAACCCGAAGTGTGGCTGGGCTTGTCGACACCGGAATCGTGCCATGATCCTAACAAGACAAAGGTGCTCCTCGCACAATCGTAAATAAAGCAAGAAAACATGGCATAAGTACAGGATCGTAAATAAAACCTCAAACTAGTCTGTGGCCCCAAGAAATAAGATCAATCAAGCTCGCTCAGTGGTCCCATATACCTCCGGATGTGGATAGCGCAAAATCAAGGAACAGGTATCAAGTACTGGGTCTTACGGACACAAGTGGGCGTCGAAACCAAATATTTTCTATCACCCACCGATGCCTCCGCTTATTTCAATTTTAGTTGTTAAACAGAAATTAAAGTGACGATAAGTAAAACTAGAACCATCTCCAACATCAACATGCGAATACATCAAGAATCGTGGCATATGACGACACACATCCGCACTTGAGCAAACAACTACGACGCTGCAAGTCCAACTATCTACCAAACAATGTAATAGGGTGTGTCCAAGGCAATATAGGGTCGCATCAGGTATATCAAGGGTACGAAACTAAAGCATCGCAAATACGATAGCAATAGATCAACAGGAGGAAGTAAATACTATAAAAGTAAGATAGGTAGAAAGGGAGATGCTCGCTCGAAAACATTGTCGAAGGGTTCAACCAAGATCGGGCGAAGCTCACATCAACTCAACGGCCTTATCCGCAAGAAGCAAAACACTAGAAGAAACACCGGATGCAATATTTAATACACGCGGAAGATCGGCATGATGCAAGTATGATGTATGACATGGCAAAGGTGCGATGCGATTAGGTCATATTAAGGAACCGGGTCCCGACAATTAATTAAATGGTTCAAGTTATTTAGACCCCGCAATTAATTGTTGTTTAACATGGCCAAAATATAGCACCGGTTCGCTACATCAATTTAAATGAGGCCAATATGAGACTAGATTTGCCCGCATATGGGCCCCATATTTAATTATTAGGTGAATCGGCATAAGGCCCCCAAACCACAGATATGCATGCGAGATGAATGACAATTCAATATGCAACAAGTTGTTATTATGTTAGAAAATAGGGTTTCGGGAAGGGGTTCACACTTTAGGGTTCTCGACGATCTTGGTCCGGGGGTTCGGGGTTCGACAGGTCCGTGGTTCGACGGATCGGTCTCATGAACGTTCTCGGACTCGGATCGCTTCTCGCCACGGAGGTAGGTCTTGTTGCATCCGGAAGCCGAGCTTGGTTAGGTGCCGGGCGCTGGATTCGCTCGATCGGTACCGTTCTTGTCATCATGCGATCACGCCGGGACTCACGGGGTCGATCTTGCCGCCGCGAAGGCCTTGTCGGGCCCGCGACATCGAGGCGGTGTTAGCACTCGGGAGCTTTCTCGTGGCAAACTTGGCCCTGGGCGATCCTGCCGCCCGCGGTCCCCGCCGGTCTTGTCGCTCGGCAGACCGTCGCATCCATGTGGGTCGAAGATCATGTCGTATCCGTGGTCCTCGCATCGGATCTGGGGGAAGTACTTGTTGTTCCGTGAGGTAGGTCTTGTCGTTTGATCTCGGGGTCTTCGAGGGGCGTCTAGGTCCCGTGAAGATCGGTTATAACTCGTCGATGGTCCTTATTGGGCTGCTCACTGTCGGTCATGTTGTCGAGGTCTGGGCCTCGGAAGATCTTGGCGAGGGGTTCGGTTCCGCCCGGCGTAACTTGGCGGCCTACGGGTTGGGGTCGAACGGCGCGATGCAGGGGCTCGCACCGGAGGCGCCCACGAGGCCGCCGGGAAGTTGGGCCTCGGCGGGTGGCCGCATGCGCGGCCGCCGGGCGGGGTCGCAGGTGCAACGCCGGGGATCGCTGCAGTAAGCTGGCGCGGCGGAGCGGGTCCGCGCCGGCGCGACGGAGGGCGATCGAGCGGCGGGAGGAGGGGCGAGGCGCTGCGGCCGCGTCGGCCGGGACGGCGGCACAAGGGGCGGCCGGAGGAGCTGCGGGACGGACGGAGGCGGCCGGCGAGGTCGCGCTGGCGGGCGCGAGGGAGTCAAGAGGCCGGGCGGAGCGGCTGGGCGGCGAGGGCGGCGCGCGGAGCGGCGGTCGCGGGAGCCGGGGAGCGGAGGCGAGGTCGACGCGCTGGCGCGGTGGTCATGGGACGGCGCTCGCGCTTAGGACGGCGAGCGGACGTGGTGGTAGCCGGAGGAGGCTGACGCGCGCTGCCGGCGAGGAGGTGGGCGAGGCGCGGAGAGGCGCGAGGATGGGGCAGAAGCGAGGGAGCTGGCCGCGGGAACCTGGGACCGGAAAGGGCGGCGGCGCGGTGGCTCAGCGGCTGGGCGCCATGGGACGCAAGGGGAGGAAGACGAGGGAGAGGGCGCTGGGGGGCGGGTCCCACGGAGGAGGTGGACTGGGGTAGGTTGGGACCGAGGCGGGACAGTTGGCGGCGGGCGCTAGGGAGGGGCTGCTGTGTCAGCTTGTGTGCTTGAAAGGCCGAGTGCATGCAACAAGGGGCCACGGGCAGTGAGGGAGCGCTGCGGCGTGTGGTGTGTGGCCTGTTGAGAGCATGTGAGGAGGGGAGGGGGTGATGCCGACGTGGCAAAGATAGGACTGTAGGGAGGAGAGGGAGAGGGTGATGTGGCGCTGAGTGGTCAAAGGTGGCTGTGGGTGGGTAGACTAGCTTAGGTAGGAATAGGATTTAGATGGGGCGGCAGGCTTGGACCGATTTAGTTTATGGGGTGGTCGTTCGGGTCGGGTTGGCCCGTTCGACTGCCCCTACTAAAATAATTAATAATTTTATTTATTTTTAATTCTCTTTTGTAACTAATTTTAGACAAACAAAATATCCTAACAACCGGGTTTGCTTGAATAATTGTCGGGGCGTTTTAGAAACGAAAGCGGGCTTTGCGAAATAGTTTTGGCAAACAATGCATGATGATGACGATGCAATGCACAAAAACAACGCGATTTTCTAGTAGTGGTTTTGCGGGATGCCACAACCTTTGTGTGATGATTGAAAGTAGTTAAGTATTGTTTGGTGATTGTGTACCTCGTATTTATTCATAGACGCTAGTACCGACCAAGGATACGAGAGGAAGGAGGATACTATGAAGAAGAAGCCGAGGAGAACTTCAACCACTGCTCTGCACAAGGCAAGCTAACACTTGCAATTATGAAAGTTAGATGACCTATGCAATGCACTAAGCATGCTTGGTTAGACATATTTGATGATACCCCCTCCTAGTTTTACTTACAAGCTTTCTACTTTATTTCTTTATCAAAGCTATTTCTTAGAGTTTACTTAAGTGAATTGTAGATTCTAGGAAGATAATTGAAGGTTGCATAAAGAGCATTAAATTTGGCCTAAGCTAGATAATCTTGATGTCATCCTAAGGCATGAGATTGAACTTAGTTAAACTCCACTTGTTTACCACCCCGCAATAGTACTCACCCCCACCTGTAGATGCTAGTGTTAAGTATAAAACATGATCAACTTTAGATGGGAATACTTGGTGGAAAATGGTTATGAAAACCTTAGAATGATGAGTCATTCTACTGAGATGTTTTGACATGTGTTTCCGAACACCAGATGATTTTGGTGATGAAAATGTTGAGGCATGAGCCTTAGCCCTTTATAAAACTGATGGTTTTCTGGATGCGATACCATTCCAATTTTACCGTACAACCACAATACCCAAAAATTGGGTAGGGCTTGACTGGAAACTTATATACCTTAGTATGGGTTCCCTCACGGCCAAGGTCTGAGCTGAGGCTACCTTGTGAAGATTGTCCAATTGCAAGACTCAAGATGACAGTTGGTCATGGTTGGGAGGCCAAACTCACAGGAGAGGTGCCTATACTAGGGCGTGTAATTGAAAGGTTAGGATTGATTATCCGCATATTGAGTATGGCGAATTCAGGATTAGTTCCTGACAGATGTATCGAATGTTGTGGTGAAAGTGTACAATTTCTACAGAGTGTCAAACTATTCGAATAGCCGCGTCCACGGTTATGGACAGTTGGAGTGGCCATACTGTTCCCCCGTCAGATGTTTTCAAAATGACTTGTGGAATGAATTGAGAATTTGACTTGACCACAACAGAGTTGTGATATGAAATTCAAGTTCCCACTTAGGTGTTATAAAACTTCAACTAGCTTTTCTTGCTTTTGAACTTAGTAGAGGCAAATCTGGGGTTTTGCAAAACAACCCTAGATCTTAGTGTCCTACTACAAAAACCCCCTTCACTTGTTAGTATTAGTTTGCGAGTACTTAAAGAGTACTCATCGCTTTGTCCCTGGCTATTCTTGTGGCCAGACTATGAAGAGGAGTACCATCACGAAGGACCCCAGGAAGGTTACGACAACTAGGATCATCTCCCATCATCAGCATTGTCTGTGACCCCAAACTACTTTGTGGCCCCAAGAAATTAAATATGACTCAAGCTAGGACTAAGGGGATTCATGGTCCCACATGCGGATAGCGCGATAGTCGAGGAAGAGGTATCAAGTACTCGGGGTCCTACGGGACACAAGTGGGCCGATAAAAACTAGATCTCAAATATTGTCCACGGGTGCCTCTTTCTTTAGTTATCTCATTACTACTCAATTCAGTTGTTTAGGTACCTCATTATTCAAAGACACTCACAAACCCAACACATGCAATTCTACGACTCGAATGGCTCAAACGACTCCTGTAGTAGTGGCTCATAGGATGGAGGGAACAAGCTTCGGTGGGGTTTAAAAGTAAAGGCTATTCAATACTTGGGATTCAATTTTATTCGGATCGCGACATATGATGCAAGAATAAGATAGATGCAATAGGTGCTATATGTAATGCAAGCATGGGGAAATGCTTGCCTGGCAGTTCAGTTAAAGAATAAGATGGCTCCAGGTACAACTCCTGAGGATCCTGATAAGCTCCTTGCTCGACGTCTATCCGGATAAAAACCAAACACACAAAGGGCCGAAATAAATACATTGCACAATCATATAAATCATATTAAACAAGAAAACAAGATATGCCATGATGATATGATGCACAATTTACATGGTACAACATAGCTTAGCATGGGTGAGGTGTGGAAACAATAATAAAGCACTTTCTTAATTTATTTAGGCATGTTTTACTCCCATAAACAGTTCTGATTATTTAATATTTATATGATGCATGCTTCAATTCATATTATGGAATGCATAGTTAGAATAGGCTCATCGAGCTAATCGATTTACACATTTCATTTGTCGAATTCGAAATTACGAATTTGAAGTTATGGATTTATTAAGAAAAGCCACTTATTAGCATTTAATAATTTGAAATTTTTAAATTGCTAAAATGATATTATGATTAGCATATTCATATTCCTCACATTCTTTTGATCCAAAATCATATGTTATTTATATTATTTAGAATAATGAATTTAAATTATTATTTAAGTCAAAATTATTAAAGAGTGGTCAAAGTCAAAGGTTTGACTAGTTTCAATGAGTTTTGAAAACGTTTGAATTTATATTGAAAAACTAAACATTTTTCATATTAGGTTTATATTCAAATTCCAAAATGTTTCAATGTCTACAAATTAATTCATCTACATATCAATTTTTGGTTTTTATTTTAGATTTAGAAATCTGACCCGGTTTTTGACACACAGAACTAGTCTACCCTCACCCACTGACCCGTGGGCCACTGGACACGGGGCCCAGCTCGCTGCACCGGCTGCTGGGGAAAAAACACGTGGTGAAGCCAAGGGAGTGCGGATTGAGAGAAATGGAAATGGAGGGGCCTTTTGGCAAATCGGCCTCGAGCAGTTTGATTCAGACGCTGATGAACTGAGATTTTTAACTTGCAAAAACTGCTAGCTGGACGGAATTTTGAATGAATATGGCGAGCGATCCACTACGAATTTGGCCATTACTAAAAAACGAAAGATGATGGGGATTGTAAGGGATACAATTTTAATGTTTGGGGTTTCGTCTGTGGAGGAATGAAGATCTCAAAAAACGACGATGAACAGATGAGAAAACACTGTCTGCGCGAACTGAATTTTCGCACAGCAGAAACGTTTGCTTCGACGATCTTGCGAAGAGGGTTTCGAGCGATCTAGAGATCCAATTCACGCAAGGTTTGCGCCTACAGGAAGCTGGTACATCCCTCTTATACTAAGCTTACGAAGGTTTGCGGGAGGTGGACTAGGACGCCGGGAAAACGAGGTGGAATAGAGGCATAAACGGATGGTGCAGTCTGAATTTCGACAGGCAGAAAGCAGTGAGATGCACTGATGTTTGGAAGAAGATCACAGGCAGCTCCGGGCAAGGTTGTGAGCGTTGTTAGGTGCGTTAGAGATCTGGGGACACCGACATGATGTTAGAATGATTAGATGCATCGGAATCTATCTGCAACGGGTGGACGAACGAGGAACAGAGGGGTTAGCGCTTCTGCTGCAGCAGTTAACTGACCCACACGAGCTGCTAACTGAACCTGGAAGCAAGGCGAGCGCGCGGAAGCAGGGCATCGGCAGCACCGCAAGACGGCGAAGAAGGACTAGCGGAATTGGTTCGCGAGCTCACCGGGAGGGTGTCGGCGTAGACGCTGGTGCCCGAGATCGAGGGGGACGGCCGGGAAAGGATGGAGACGGCGACGCGGTTGGGATGGTTCCTTGGTGGCGCTCCTCGGCTCAGCAGGGACGCTGACAGGGAGGAAGCGCTTGGGTGCTACGGCTCCGCTGGTCGCTCCCAGCGAACAGAGAAGTCGAGACGAATCCGCTCCCAGAATTGGCCAGCACGGGCACGGAATTTCGCGATGGCAAGAACAAGCTCCGTCCATGGCGTCCTCACTTGGGAAGGAGAAAAAGAAGGGGAAAAAGAGGTGGCGACGCTGGTTGGAGGAAGGAGAGGAATAGGGCTGGATGGGACATCCTCATATCCTTATATAGCCTTTGGGAGGCGCGCTTGGCAGCTCATCCCGGGACAGCGACAGGTAGAACTCCGGATGGGCGCCGTACTGAGAAGAACGAAAGCAGGGAAGGAAGCTCGTGGTTGATCGAATAGGGTTTGGCTGTGGGAGAGGTAAGTTGGGCCGGTCCAGGTGAGAGGTGCTGGCTGCACTGCCGCTTCGGCTGGGCCAGGCGGCTGTTCCAAGGTTTGAACTTTCCTTTCCTTTTCCCTTTTTTTATAAATTTTGGTTTGTTTGACTTGTTTGCTTGTTTTTAGATTTGAAAACAGAGGCTTTTGCAACCAGGTGAAAGAGTACCACCGCAAGATAGGCAGGGAGATAGGGTTTAGGTTAGGCAGGTGGTTTTGGGTATAGCAAGAGGTTAGATTTAAGGAAGACCAAAATTGAATTCACACGAATGAACAAGACTAAACAAATTCTTTCAAAAAAAAGACTAAACAAATCTAATTCCAAAAAGGGACAAAACATATGAGGAGGTTTATTATTACATGTGTGACTAGCACAAGCTCACTAGAACATGCACATATGGCCAATTGGTGACAACCATTGGGTTCATGCATGTACATGCTCACATGGAAAAGAAGAAATAGATTCGGATCAAACCCATAGTTGATTATGTGTGAGAGAAAAAGAGAAACCATACAAATATATATGTGGGCTAGAGTTGAATATGAAAAACAAAAGAATATGCCCACACACATATGTATGGTAGAATGAGGTTGAGAACAAAGAAGGATGATACCGACAAGTTAGCTTGATGGATTAAATCAAAGAGAGATGCCCCCAAATCAACTTGGGCATATAACAATATATCAAAAACTAAATACAATATATCAAGAGTCAACTACCATTAATAAAGCAATTCAAAAGAAATAAGAACCAAATAAAAAGGGGTTTTATATGATGCTCAAATATAAGGTGGCATGATGGCATGAGCATGATATAATAATGATGCAATAAATCACCAGTAGGAAGTAGCAATATATAGACTAGACAAGTAGCATTGCAATTGTTAGACAATTGGGATGCTACACACCCGCTGCTCAACTACTTTCTATGACTTTGATAATGTCATTTTCGAGACCTTCCATGGCGTATCCACTCCTGTTGGGTTGCGCATGCACTCAGCGGCTCTTGGGGAGAACAAGATGAAGCTTGCACCTTTGTATGGCAGCGAGGGCGTTGTAGGAGGGTCCAAGGGACTCAAGCCCCTCTACAACCTGATGTTGAGGATATTTCATCATACCATCTCACCAAGTGTTGGGAATGATGATGCTATTAGATCTGGCCTGGTCAACCTACTCTATCATACCCACCGGATTTACAATGCTGGCCCCGAGGCAGATGCTAATCCTATTGATGTGATGGACTTCATATTTGAGGAGATGTTTCATGCTATTCTGTACAATAAGTCTCCTCCATATGCACCACTGGTTATGAGGCTCATCAACTCCAAGGAGCATGATTCACCACTTGGCTTGGCTCCCAATGTCACTAAGCACACTCTGGTTTCACTGCAGCAGAAGGGGCGCATGGGACCTCCTCGTAGGCATCACTATGGCAATGAGGATGAGGAGATGGATGAGACTGAGAGGGCCCCCTCTCCTCCTAGAGCTTGGAGGAAGAATGCCTCCAATGCACCTATGCCTTCCATGACCCGTGACTATGTACATGAGAAGGTCAAGAAGGCCACTTTATGGGAAAGGACCCTATGTTGCATGAATGTAGACATCCGTAAGCAACATCATGCCTCCTACCAAAGCAACCGGCGCATTGAGAAGCTCCTCAAGGAAATTAAGGCTCGGGGTGAAGAGGATGATGAGGAAGGATAGGGTGAGTACAATGATGAGAATGGTGCTCAGCAGTCCACAGAGTCAGATCACACTCTTTCTTTTGGGGCATGGAATGCCCAACAAGACAGCTTGGTGGACTGGAAGACTTTTTCAGATATCACCTCTGGATACGGGTACCAGGGTACCTCTTCTTCTCGCCCTCACGGCAAAGGGCCTGCAGTCCCTGATGATGATGATGACTATGATGAGGGTGGTGAGGATCAGGACCCGGATGAGGATGACGAGGACTACTGAGTTATTGGGGTGCTAGCTTAGGTCTTTTCCCTTTTTGGTGTTTCAATGCCAAAGGGTGTAGCATCCCAGTTGTCTAACACCTGTAATGCTACTTGATCTAATAATAAAATGACCACTTCCTACATATAATTGTTGCATCATCATCATATCATGCTCATGTCATCATGCCACCTTGCATTTGAGCATCATATAAAACCCCTTCTTGTTTGGTTCTTATCTCATGTGCATTATTAATTGTAGTTGCCTCTTGATATTGTATTTGGTTCTTGATATATTGTTAAATGCCCAAGTTGATTTGGGGGCATATCTCTTATTAACTCCACCACCTTTCTTTCACCACCTTATAATTCCACCATCCAACTAAATATGAGCTTGGCATTTATGGGTTTTACTTCTAGCTCATGTGGGTTGGGATGGATCCAATTCTTTTCCACATATTCTCATCTTGGCATCATTTTGTTTTCACATTATTGATACATGAGAACCACATGGCCACCTTTGCATGCCTTGTGAGTGGGACCCCTTTTTCCTAGCTTCCATATGTGTTGCTTTTGGGGTTATCATCATGTTGGGATAATTTGTGGGCTTAATAAATATCTACTGGCATATACACACTAGCAAGTCCCAAATATAATCCAATGTGATCATCTCCTCATACTCCACTTGGAATTCTTTCTAAATTCTTTTGCTTGGGCCTTATTCCACACTTTGGAATGCATAAGAAAATGCCATGTAAATAATCTTGTTTTCACAAAGATAAATATGGTAACAATTAATTATGCATGGCCCATGCAAGTACCCCTTTAGCTTGGCATTTGATTTTATTTGGATTTTAATATGGATCATCTCTATCTACCCCTTAGGCTTGGTCTTGCTTGATCATGCCTAAACCATCATCACCCTTTTCCCCTTGCTCTAGTCTTGGTCTTGTTGGGGTTGTTTGGTGCATGGTTGGATCTTATCAAAAGAACACCTAGCATCTAACCTTCCCCCTCTCTAGACCAAAACCCTAATCCACCCCTTCTCTCCTTAAACCCCACCATAGCTAAACCCTAGCTAACATGCCCCCTCTCTCTCTCACCTAGCCTCTCCCACCTAGCCACCCTCTCTCCTGCCACCTCTCCCGCCCTAGCTACCAACCCCCCAAACCCTAACCTAGCTCCAAACCTAGCTCACCCGAGCCTAGCTCTAACCAACCCGAGCCGACCCCTCTTCCTCTCTTCTCTCCCTGCCCTAGGGGCCCCCTCTAGACCTGCCTGCCCCTGAGCCTCCTCTTCACCCTCACCCTACCCCACCTGCCATCTCCCCATGTGCCTACCCTGGCTGCTCACGTGAAGGAGGAAAGGTGGCACCGAGGCCACCTTTTCCATCTGCCCCTCCCCCACGCAAGCCCTCACCTGCCCCCGACCTTATCTACCTTCCTCACCCCTCTAGCCGCCCCCAATCCCATCCCAGAGGCCTTGCCTGCCCTCCGCCTCTCTTCTTCACCACCATCGCCGCCACCATCGGGCCTCCGTTTCTCGTCCACCTGGGCGTGACGCCTGGTGTCGAGGAAGCTCAAAGGTCCTCTCGCCGCCTGCATCAAGAATGGAGGAGGAGCCCCAGAACCCCCGCACGCCGCCCGACAAACCCTAGCTCCGGCATTTCGCCTAACGATCGCGACCGCCAACTCAGACCGACCATACCAACACCACCAGAAGCCCTCGACCCCCTGGACATGCTCGCGCCCTGCTTCCTGCCGACGGCGATCGTTTCGCCGAGCACACCGCTGCACCGCGAAGGCACCGCCACCCAGATCCCGACGCGAGAACCTTTTCTAGCCCCGCTACTTTTCGTCACCAACAGCCCACCGCAGATGGTTCCGCCATCATAGCAGACGCCACGACGCTGGTTCAAATCACGCCACGCCGCTGCTTTCCGACGCCCGTCGACGCGAGGAAGATCCTGGCGCGGGCGCCTGCTGCACTTACACCCCACGCTTTTTTTGCATCAACCCGCTCCCCTAAGCCCCACCGCTACCGCTATGCTTTATAAAAGGGTCCCCTAGTTTTGTTTAATCAACCCGCAGCCCCTCGTGCATGGGCAGCCTCGCGCCCAACCACCGGCTCGTGGACCACAAAGGCTTCCGCATGTCATCCGCTTAGGCTAGAGTAGCACGGTGTAAAAGTTTTCAGGTCTGTTACCTAGTCATCCCGGCCCCACCGTAGCCTGTGGCTAGATTAGACTGAATATAAAAAGTTTTTCCTAAATCTGTTGGAATTCAAATCTTTTCCTAATTATTTAAAATTCAAATATAATTCTGTTTTTAAATAACTTTTCAACTATTAATCCAAATAAAACAAATAATATATGTTTTTGAATCAGAAAAATGTGAGGATTTCAAATATGCTATTCTAATTACCTTTTGCACATTTTAAATTCCAAGTGAATTAAATTACAACAAATGCCACTGGAACTTATTAAATTAATAACTTTTGATTTAGAACTCCGAATTTAGCAAATGATATGTCTAAAATGATCAGCTCGACGAGACTTTTCTGTTTATGCTATCCTTGACTTCAATTGCAGCATGCATCATGTAAATATATAATAAACAGCAACTAGTATGACAACAAAATGTGATCCAAAACCCTTTAAAATGTTATTCTTGTCTTCCACACCTCACCCATGCCATGCTACATTAATGCCATGCAAATTGTGCATCATTCATCATGGCATGATTGTTTGTTTGACGCATCTTATTCATATGCTTGTGCACTATATTCATGTTGGCCCTTGTTTGTTTGGTTTTTTCTCGGATAGACTCTGAGCAGGGAATATATCAAGAGAACCAGGAGCACTACCTGGATCCGCCTCTCGCTTCAATCGAGTTGCTGTGCAAGCACTACCACATGCTTGCATACATACAATACCTATTGCCTCTATCTTATTCTTGCATCATTGAGTCGCGATTGCATTAAATTGAATCCCAAGTATTGCATAGCCTTTACTTTTAAACCCCACCAAGCTTGTTCCTCCATCCCATGAGCCATTACTACAGGAGTTGTTTGAGCCATGCGAGTCGTAGAACAGCATGCGTAGGGTTTGTGAGAGTCTGATGGATAACGAGGTACCTAAACAACTTAACCTGAGTAGTAATGGGATAACTCATGAAAGTGGCACCGGTGAGCAACATCTGCTATTTGGTTTTTCCTGCTCACTTGTGTCCCGTAAGACCCCGAGTACTTGATTCCTGTTCCAAGATTTATTCGCACTATCCACATCCGGGAGGCATATGGGACCCCCCTGAGCCAGAGCTTGATTCAGTCTTATTCCTTGGGGCCACAAACTAGTTTGAGGTTTTATTTACTATCCTGTACTTATGCCATGCTACTTATGTATTACGATTGTGCGAGAGCACTGCATCGCTTAGGAATTGTGACCCGCTTACGCGTATCGACAAGCCTAGTTTTGGGTTCCTAGTCGCCACCGGCCCCACAAACCTCGGGTCCGCCTCAAGTCCCTAACTTCGCTATGGTGTACTCAAGGGTGGCCTCAAATATTTCAACTCGTGATTGCTTTGTCGTGAAGACCTCGTTGGGTTTTGATTTGGTTTTTCCGAGGTTGATCGAGTGTGTGTTGCTATTTGGCACCCCAGCCGGGTTAAAACTTTCTGAAAGCCGTGTCCGCGGTTATGGACGACTTGGAGAATAGTTTCTCGATCATAGACAAGCATAACTAAAGTACCGCTTTAATCTGACTAAGTAATTTGACTAGTAAATAGTGCAACACTCATGGAATGGTTAATAAAATTGCCAACGGATGGAGGTTGTTCGTCCGCTTCCTTGTTGGTAAGCGAGGAGGAGGATGGATCTGATGAAATTACTGTTATAACTGTTGTCCTTTATTCACGGACATCCGTCTATCATTGGTTAGGCGGATGGTTAGCGATTATCTATAGAACTGCTAGGGTTGTATTTTGCTGCAATTGCGTCACCCAGGTTGTGTCCCCTTTAGAGGCATTAAGACTTGCTGAGTACCCTTAGGGTCTCACACGATAAATTATTGGTTCAGATGAACAGGTACCCTCGCAGGACGGATACTGGGTGGAAGAGGCTGATGATGTGGGCAACGATCGTTCGGTGTAGAGATTCCGGGAATGGGGATCCGTGAGATCTGTGGGCGGGATGTGCTTAGTTCTATGGCATCTTATGCCGATTTGCTTCTTATCCGTACTCGGACCTTGTTCTGCCGCTTCCGCTTGTTGCTCTGATGTGTGTGATGTATGAGGAATTATCCTAACATATTATATCTATCTAGGTCATTTGAATCTTGCCGTATGGCGTTGCTATATTTCCTTTCTTTCTAGATGGTATGGCTCTGATGTACTCTTGTATGGTGGCTTGCATACATACCCACTTGTGTATGTAGTTGATCCCTTCGCCTGCCGATTACGCCGCCCGTACAGGTCCCGATGAGATGGAAGTGGTTGGGACGGCCGAAAGGTCTACCCGTGAGTGGCTTTTGGGGCCCCACCATACTATTTCAACCACTACCGCTCATCCAGGCTTGTATCTAGGAGCGTAATTCACCGAGGTAGTTACAATTGGTATCAGAGCCATCCCGACCTTCAGGGTCTCAGCCAAATGGTCGTTGTCTGTCTAGCAAATATTTTGGTAGTTATGTATACTAGGGAAAAACAAAACGCGAGAGTAGGACTGCTTCCACTTTTCTTCTTACCCACCCACCCACCCTTTTCTGGTAAGGAAGTGCAACGTTTTCAATCCTCTTCTTAAAATTCAAACTAGGATTCACGTGTTCTGGGTTCCCGTAGTACCATAGGTTGTGTGTGTGTGTAATCCCTTGTCTATCTGTTGCATCCAAGTTGTTATCTAATCAGCCTTTGGTTATCAACTGTTGGTACATTCCATACCGACAGGCTTTTGCAAACCGACGCAATCTGTCTTACCCTCTTTGTATCCGACGTTATCTTGTTTGGGGTGTTCGTTCCGTAGTTACCAATCTTAGGTTCAACGTGATGAGAAGGAGTTAGGATATGTGTTCCACTTGTTCATGTGCGGAGTAATGATTTGAGTGCGGGATGGAGTCGCGACCATACCACTACTCTTATCATTCGCTTTTGTATATTGAATCGGTAGAGTCACTAATCTTGATTCGTTAAGTAATTTTATGATCTATTGGTATTTTAATGCCAAATTTGTGGAAAATTTTTCTTTGATATATTTGTAACACACTTTTTCACCGTGTGCGATATGCTTAATATCTTTTAGGTACTTTGAACTTTGTTGATATTTTAATATCATCTCGAAATTGTATCCTTTAATCTTGGTTAATTCCATCTTGGTACTATTTTGGATTATTATCATTCTCCATTATAGTAATCGACTTGAGTTTTATATCAATGACAGGATGGCTCCACCACGTCGCTCGATGAGGACATACCACTGAATCGGGCTCACTTGTCAAACATCGCTAATGCTTTGGCAGCAATGCAGGTAACCAGCCGCTTTGAGGAGAGTGTTCGGAGGAACGAGTTTGCTCCACTCCTCCACCTCCCAAGCGAGGAGACATCAAGAGCTTCCAAATTCAACCTCGCCGCTTTGATGTTTCGATCGACCACCGGACGCGATGATTGGCTGCGTGAGATGTCAAGGTTGCTCGAGACCGCCGATGTTCCGAGCAGAGGGGTCAAGTGTGCTACTCACCTTCAAGGGAGATGCACTCTGGTGGGAGAACTACTTGAAGGCAAGCTGCACCGGTTTCAGCCTACTTGGAAAAGGTTCACCGGAGCGTTCAAGGAGCAGTCACGAGATTGTAATGGAAAGGATGAAGGAAGCTTTTCTCAACTCAAGCAAGGAAATGATAACGCCAACACCTATATCAGAACTTCATGAATCTCTCGTTATGGTGGCGATGAGGTATCCGATGACAAGAAGAAGCGTAAGAGGTTCGCAAGGGCTCAATGCATCGATCAAGTATGCAATCACACATGCAAGGCGCATCTTTCCTGAACTACAAAGACACACCGCAAGAGGAAGCAAGGTGCAAGTGTTTGAGGAGTCCAAGAAACACAACAGGATGCATCAAGCTCTTCGCTTATGGCAGCTCCTTCTAAGCGGGCGTGTTCGGGTTCCTAACACCCCACCGCCGCCTCCTGCCCACCAAGACCGCAAGTTACGCTGTCAAGGCCACTAAACTCCATCATCTGCGGCTCCGTGGGCTACAACCACCACTACCGGAGCGCTGGTGGAGTCCTCGGCTACGCCGCTCCACGCCCACCGGTGTCCGCTTCACGGTGGAGATCCCGGACATCTCAATCGGAATTGTCCGTTGAAGAACAAAGCTCTCCACCCCCGCCAAGATCGCAACAAGCTCTTCTATGGTTCGTGCACCACCACCTCGGCTCTCAACATCAACACCAAGCCCGGGTTCGCGGTTGTTCGTGCTAACCGTGTCAACGCCGCTCAAGCCGAGCATGCACCGGAGTTGTGATGGGTATGCTTCCCGTTAACTCGCCTCCACGAAGTTTTGTTTGATTCGTGCATCGCATTCTTTTGTCTCGCATAAGTTTGCACAAGAGCATGACCTGGATAGGGTTCCTTTATCACGCCGTTCGGTGGTGCTATCTCTGGTTCAAACATGAGGGCTGCTCATATCGCCCATGGCAATCAAATTGAGATTGGTGGCTCTTCGTTCTCGGCGTCCTTAATTCTTCGGGCAATTCTCGACATTGATGTCATCTTGGGCATGGATTGGTTAACAAGAATGCAAATGTGATTGATTGTCTTGAACGCTCGTTTCTCAAGATTCCTCAAGGCCATATAGTCTTTTCTCCAAGTCTGCCTCGCTGTCCAGCTTTTCTCTTTGGCGATCGAATGATGATGCTATGGAAGCTATTCAGAGTGTACCGTGGTCCGTGAGTTCCCGGATGTTTTTCCCAAGATTTGCGGTATGCCTCCTAACGTGAGGTTGAGTTTGTAATTGAGCTTGAACCGAACGACTCCTATCTCCAAGCGGCCTTATAAAATGGGTCCTTCCGAGTTGGCTGAACTCAAACGACAACTTGATGAACAAGAGAAGTTGGGTTTCATTCAACACAAGATTGCCTTGGGGTAGCCCAACAATCTTTGTGAAGAAGCGTGATGAACCGATAGACTGTGTTGACTACCGGGCTCTCAATGCTAAAACCATCAAGAACAAATATCCCTCCCGCTTAATGATCTATTCGATCTAGCCGAGCTGTGGTGTTCTCTAAGCTGGACTTGAGAAGTGGTTATCACCAAATCAAGATTCGCAAGGAAGATGTGCCCAAAACAGCTTTCACCACCCGCTATGGCCTGTATGAGTACACGGTCATGTCTTTCGACTCACCAACGCACTGCTACCTTCTCGAGGCTGATGAACTCGGTTTTCATGGAGTACCTTGATAAGTTCGTTGTGGTCTATCCGGATGACATCTGGTCTATTCTAAGTCCAAGGAAGAGCATGAAGAACACTGCGGTGTGTCCTAAACAAGCTTCGTGGAGAACCGCTTGTATGCAAAATTCTCAAAGTGTGAGTTTTGGCTGCTCAAGTAACCTATCTTGGTCATGTCATCTCTGCAAGGGCATTGCGATCAACCCGAAACCGTGAAGACAATTGTTGAATGGCTTCCTCCCGTTAATGTCAAAGAAGTGCGGAGTTTTCTTGGTTTGGCTAGTTATTGCCGCCGCTGCTCAACTTCTCAAGATAGCGAAGCCTCTTACCGATCTCCTCAAGAAAGGCAAGAAATACTGTGGACTCCTGCGTCAAGCAAGTTTTGAGACACTCAAAGAGAAGCTCACTTCCACACCAGTCTTGGTTCCTCCGAATACATCTAAGCCTTTCCGATATTCTCATGACGCCTCTTTGCAAGGATTGCGGTCCTTATGCAAGAGAAGCAAGTGGTTGCTTATGCCTCTCGCTTGAAGACACATGAGATCAACTATCCCACACATGACCTCGAGCTCAAGCAGCTTGTCTTTGCTTTGAAGCTATGGAGGCACTACTTGCTTGGTAACCGCTAGAGATCTTTTCTCACCACAAGAGTTTGAAGTATATCTTCACTCACCTGATCTCAACCTTCGCAGAGGAGATGGATTGAAGCAATCAATGACTTTGATGTGACCATCAACTACACCTGTGCAAAGCTAATGTCATGGCGATGCGCTTAGCCGAAAGCTTATGTCAATAACCTCATGATGGAAGAACAATGCCTCTCTTGTGCGAGGAATTCCATCACCAACCTAGAAATTGTGGAACAAGGGCATCTCCCGAACCTTCCGCTACTCCTCTCTTGGAAGAAAAGATTCGCTCGCCACTTGGGTGATCCGCACACCAAAAAGATCATCTCTAAACTTGAGCTTCCGAAGTATGAGTCCTTCCACGTGGATGATCAAGGCACACTTTTCTTTGAACACCGGATGTTTGTTCCAAACTACCCGGGTTTGAGAGAGCAAGTTCTCAAGGAGGCGCATGATTCGGTTCTTTCTATCCATCCTGGCAGCACGAAGATGTACATGGACTTGAAAACACAATATTGGTGGCCTGGTTTGAAACGGTATTGTGCCAAGTATGTCTCAGAATGTGATGTCTTCCGCAGAGTGAAAGCTGTCCATCAAAAACCTTTCGGTCTTCTACAGCCATTGAAACCTCCGGAATGGAAATGGGAGAAAGTAGAGATGGACTTCATCACTGGCTTTCCAAGGTCGCATAAGGGCAACAATGCAATCTTTGTTGTCATCGACAGGCTTTCTAAAGTGGCTCATTTCTTCCCCGTCAAGGAAACAATTTCTGGAATTCAGTTGGCTGAGCTCTATATCAACAGAATTGTCTCTCTGTATGGGGTTCCGCTTGAAATCAGTTCAGACCGTGGAAGCATCTTCACTTCAAAGTTCTGGGAAAGTTTCCAAAATGCTCTGGGGACAAAGTTGAACTTCAGCACTGCTTATCACCCTCAGTCGCAAGGACAAGTGGAAAGGATCAATCAAATTCTGGAGGATATGCTTCGTGCTTGCGTCATCTCTTTTGGCATGAAATGGGAGGAATGTCTTCCTTACGCTGAATTCTCCTACAACAACAGCTTCCAAAAGAGTCTGAAGATGACACCATTTGAGGCTCTCTATGGTCGCAAGTGCAGAACTCCGATTGGTTGGTCAGGTGCAGGGGAAAGAATTTGGTTTGGCCCTGATATCGTAACTCAAGCAGAGGAGAAGGTGCATGTCATTCTTGAGAACCTGAAGATTGCTCAAAGTCGTCAGAAGAGCAACTATGACAGGAAGCACACGGACATGGTGTATGCCCCTGGTGATCTCGTGTACCTTCGTGTCACTCCCATGAGAGGAACACACCGCTTCGGTATCAAAGGAAAGTTGGCTCCTAGATACATCGGTCCTTTCAAGATTCGTGGTAGAAGAGGAGAAGTTGCTTATGCCCTGGAGCTCCCGGAAAAACTCAAGGTCCATGATGTTTTCCACATCTCTCAGCTCAAGAAGTGCTTCAAAGATCCCGGCAGGACTGTGGATCATGAGCTAATCGACCTCCAAGAAGACCTGTCTTATCAAGAACACCCCACAAAAATCCTTGAGACCGCAGAAAGAAGGACTCGCAACAAGTCCATCAAGTTCTGCAAGGTGCAGTGGTCACACCATTCTGTTGATGAAGCCACTTGGGAACGTGAAGATGAACTCCGTGCCAGCTATCCTACCCTCTTTGTGTCTTCTTCTTCCTAGAATCTCGGGGCGAGATTCCTGTTTAGTGGGGGAGAGTTGTAGCATCCCAGTTGTCTAACACCTGTAATGCTACTTGATCTAATAATAAAATGACCACTTCCTACATATAATTGTTGCATCATCATCATATCATGCTCATGTCATCATGCCACCTTGCATTTGAGCATCATATAAAACCCCTTCTTGTTTGGTTCTTATCTCATGTGCATTATTAATTGTAGTTGCCTCTTGATATTGTAGTTGGTTCTTGATATATTGTTAAATGCCCAAGTTGATTTGGGGGCATATCTCTTATTAACTCCACCACCTTTCTTTCACCACCTTATAATTCTACCATCCAACTAAATATGAGCTTGGCATTTATGGGTTTTACTTCTAGCTCATGTGGGTTGGGATGGATCCAATTCTTTTCCACATATTCTCATCTTGGCATCATTTTGTTTTCACATTATTGATACATGAGAACCACATGGCCACCTTTGCATGCCTTGTGAGTGGGACCCCTTTTTCCTAGCTTCCATATGTGTTGCTTTTGGGGTTATCATCATGTTGGGATAATTTGTGGGCTTAATAAATATCTAGTGGCATATACACACTAGCAAGTCCCAAATATAATCCAATGTGATCATCTCCTCATACTCCACTTGGAATTCTTTCTAAATTCTTTTGCTTGGGCCTTATTCCACACTTTGGAATGCATAAGAAAATGCCATGTAAATAATCTTGTTTTCACAAAGATAAATATGGTAACAATTAATTATGCATGGCCCATGCAAGTACCCCTTTAGCTTGGCATTTGATTTTATTTGGATTTTAATATGGATCATCTCTCTCTACCCCTTAGGCTTGGTCTTGCTTGATCATGCCTAAACCATCATCACCTTTTCACCCTTGCTCTAGTCTTGGTCTTGTTGGGGTTGTTTGGTGCATGGTTGGATCTTGTCAAAAGAACACCTAGCATCTAACCTTCCCCCTCTCTAGACCAAAACCCTAATCCACCCCTTCTCTCCTTAAACCCCACCATAGCTAAACCCTAGCTAACATGCCCCCTCTCTCTCTTCCCTCCCTCTCTCACCTAGCTAGCCCCACCGGCCACCCTCTCTCCCTGGCCACCTCTCCCTGCCCTAGCTACCAACCCCCCCCCAAACCCTAACCTAGCTCCAAACCTAGCTCTACCCGAGCCTAGCTCTAACCAACCCGAGCCGACCCCCCCCCTCTTCCTCTCTTCTCTCCCTGCCCTAGGGGCCCCCTCTAGACCTGCCTGCCCCTGAGCCTCCTCTTCACCCTCACCCTACCCCACCTGCCATCTCCCCATGTGCCTACCCTGGCTGCTCACGTGAAGGAGGAAAGGTGGCACCGAGGCCACCTTTTCCATCTGCCCCTCCCCCACGCAAGCCCCCACCTGCCCCCGACCTTATCTACCTTCCTCACCCCTCTAGCCGCCCCCCAGATCCCATCCCAGAGGCCCCGCCTGCTCCCTCCGCCTCTCTTCTTCACCACCATCGCCGCCACCATCGCCTCCTCCGTTCCCCTCGTCCAGCCGGCGTGACGCCTGGTGTCGAGGAAGCTCAAGAGGTCCTGCGTCGCCTGCACCGCAGCGAGGAGGAGGAGCCCCAGAACTCGCACGCTTGCCGCGCCCGACAAACCCTAGCTCCAGCCCGAGCCCCGCCAACGATCGCGATCGCACCAACCTGCATCACCACACCAACACCACCGCGGTAAGCCCGACTTCTGGACATGCTCGCCCCGCCTCTCGCCGGGCGATCGCTTCGCCGAGCACACCGCTGCACCGGCGGCGCCAAGACTGCCAATCCGATCCCGACGCGAACCTTTTCTAGCCCCGCTACTCCTTTCATCACCGCCACCACCGCAGTGGTTCCGCCATCACAGCACGCCGCCACGCTGGTTCAAATCACGCCACGCCGCGCGCTCGACGCTCGCTGACGCGAGGGAAGATCCATGCTGGCGCCGCTTTTGCACTTACCTCCCACGCTTTTTGTCGCATCAACCCACGCCCCTAAGCCCCACTGGCCTCGCTATGCTTATAAAAATGGTCCCTAGTTTTGTTTAATCAACCGCAGCCCCCTATGCCGTGGCAGCCTCGCTACCAACCACCGCCCTGTGGACCATGTGCAGGGCCCGCATGTCATCCGCTTAGGCTAGAGTAGGCCTGTGTAAAAAGTTTTCAGGCGCTGTGTTACCCATCATCCCCACCTGTAAGCTTCCGTGGCTAGATTAGACTGAGTATAAAAAGTTTTTCCTGAATCTGTTGGAATTCAAATCTTTTCCTAATTATTTAAAATTCAAATATAATTCTGTTTTTAAATAACTTTTCAACTATTAATCCAAATAAAACAAATAATATATGTTTTTGAATCAGAAAAATGTGAGGATTTCAAATATGCTATTCTAATTACCTTTTGCACATTTTAAATTCCAAGTGAATTAAATTACAACAAATGCCACTGGAACTTATTAAATTAATAACTTTTGATTTAGAACTCCGAATTTAGCAAATGATATGTCTAAAATGATTAGCTCGACGAGACCTTTCTGTTTATGCTATCCTTGACTTCAATTGCAGCATGCATCATGTAAATATATAATAAACAGCAACTAGTATGACAACAAAATGTGATCCAAAACCCTTTAAAATGTTATTCTTGTCTTCCACACCTCACCCATGCCATGCTACATTAATGCCATGCAAATTGTGCATCATTCATCATGGCATGATTGTTTGTTTGACGCATCTTATTCATATGCTTGTGCACTATATTCATGTTGGCCCTTGTTTGTTTGGTTTTTTCTCGGATAGACTCTGAGCAGGGAATATATCAAGAGAACCAGGAGCACTACCCAGATCCGTCTCTCGCTTCAACTGAGTTGCCAGGCAAGCACTACCACATGCTTGCATACATACAATACCTATTGCCTCTATCTTATTCTTGCATCATTGAGTCGCGATTGCATTAAATTGAATCCCAAGTATTGCATAGCCTTTACTTTTAAACCCCACCAAGCTTGTTCCTCCATCCCATGAGCCATTACTACAGGAGTTGTTTGAGCCATGCGAGTCGTAGAACAGCATGCGTAGGGTTTGTGAGAGTCTGATGGATAACGAGGTACCTAAACAACTTAACCTGAGTAGTAATGGGATAACTAATGAAAGTGGCACCGGTGAGCAACATCTACTATTTGGTTTTTCCTGCTCACTTGTGTCCCGTAAGACCCCGAGTACTTGATTCCTGTTCCAAGATTTATTCGCACTATCCACATCCGGGAGGCTTATGGGACCCCCCTGAGCCACAGCTTGATTCAGTCTTATTCCTTGGGGCCACAAACTAGTTTGAGGTTTTATTTACTATCCTGTACTTATGCCATGCTACTTATGTATTACGATTGTGCGAGGAGCACACTGTAATGTTTAGGAATTGTGACCCGTTTACGCGGTATCGACAAGCCCAGTTTTGGGTTCCTCGCCACAAACCGCCCCATTAACCTCGGTCCGCCAAGTCACTAACTTCTATGGTACTCCAAGGGGTGGCCCCCTGAAATATTTCTGAATCCTGTGATTGCTTTGTCGTGAAGACCTCGTTGGGTTTTGATTTGGTTTTTCCGAGGTTGATCGAGTGTGTGTTGCTATTTGTGCACGCCGGCCGGGTTAAAACTTTCTGAAAGCCGTGTCCACGGTTATGGACGACTTGGAGCACAGTTTCTCGATCATAGACAAGCATAACTAAAGTACCGCTTTAATCTGACTAAGTAATTTGACTAGTAACTAGTGCAACACTCATGGAATGGTTAATAAAATTGCCAACGGATGGGGGTTGTTCGTCCGCTTCCTCGTTGGTAAGAGAGGAGGAGGATGGATCTAATGAAATTACTGTTATAACTGTTGTCCTTTATTCACGGACATCCGTCTATCATTGGTTAGGCGGATGGTTAGCGATTATCTATAGAACTGCTAGGGTTTGTCTTTTGCTGCAATTGCGTCACCCAGGTTGTGTCCTCTTTAGAGGCATTAAGACTTGCTGAGTACCCTTAGGGTCTCACACGATAAATTATTGGTTCAGATGAACAGGTACCCTCGCAGGATGGATACTGGGTGGAAGAGGCTGATGATGTGGGCAACGATCGTTCGGTGTAGAGATTCTGGTAATGGGGATCCGTGAGATCTGTGGGCGGGATGTGCTTAGTTCTATGGCATCTTATGCCGATTTGCTTCTTATCCGTACTCGGACCTTGTTCTGCCGCTTCCTCTTGTTGCTCTGATGTGTGTGATGTATGAGGAATTATCCTAACATATTATATCTATCTAGGTCATTTGAATCTTGCCGTATGGCGTTGCTATATTTCCTTTCTTTCTAGATGGTATGGCTCTGATGTACTCTTGTATGGTGGCTTGCATACATACCCACTTGTGTATGTAGTTGATCCCTTCGCCTGCCGATTACGCCGCCCGTATAGGTCTCGATGAGATGGAAGTGGTTGGGATGGCCGAAAGGTCTACCCGTGAGTGGCTTTTGGGGCCCCACCGTACTATTTCAACCACTATCGCTCATCCAGGCTTGTATCTAGGAGCGTAATTCACTGAGGTAGTTACAAAGGGGGAGAAGACATTGTCATCGATTTGCATGGGCTTGGGCTTTGGATTTGCTTTTATTTGCCTTATTTGAACTTCGTGTGTTATTTGCCACTTATGTGTGTGACTATGTGATTGTGCTTCTATTATTGTAACTCATGTGAGAACTATGTGATTTATCTTTGATACTATTTAGCTTGCATGATTTACTTGTTTACCTTAATGCACATAGTCAGGGGGAGCTTAATACAAATTATTCCATGCAAAATCGCTTGTTGTCATCGAACACAAAAAAGAGGGAGATTGAAAGGACATTTACTGTCATAATCACTTTTGGTGTTCGTTAACAACAAGTAGATCATTTTACAGTATGATACTATCTACAGGTTGTTATAATGCTAAGTGAAAAGGACCCTTACACTATGGAAAGATTCCTGCAATACTGACATGTTTCTAGAAATTTCAGACCGGAGTCTCCGGTGTGGACCGGAGTTTCCGCAGGAATCCCCGGAGGGGGCATCAGGATTCTAGCTGGGACAGTCTGTGAGGGGGTCTAGAGAAAGGTCCGGAGACTACTGCAGAGTCTCCGGTGTGAGCCTTAGACCGGAGTCTCCGGTGCCGCTGGACCGGAGTCTCCGGCCCATTTGGCTCACAGAAGGGCTTGGTCAATCAGTATGCTGGTCCAAAGGCTGGTCCGGAGATGGGCCGAAATCTCCGGTGTAGACCAGAGTCTCCGATGTGCAGGCCGGAGTCTCCGGTCTGACTTTTCTCCAACGGCACAAAAACGGTTCATGGAGGGGGGGATGCTTATAAATAGGGTACCTTATCCCCTTCCTCCAGCTGCTCGACCCACTCAAGAACACTACCCCCATTTGAGCCACCAAATCAACAAGATCTCTTCATCCAACCATCCAAAGTCATTGATCTTTGGAGTATTGAAGGAGGAGGCCTTGATCTACAGCTTCACCAAGAGAGATCTTCATTTCCCCCTCATTCACTTGAGGGACCCCATGCTCTAGTGTTTCTTTGGAAACCCTAGCTTTGATTTGGTTCTTACAAGCTTGTCTTTGATTGTTTTGACAGCTTGCTTGTATTTGGGAGCCTCCAATTAAGTTGTGGATGTGTGCCCCTAACTTGTTGTAAAGGTGTCGGCTTCCACCTTGAAGGTTTCCGATATAGTGGAAGGTGAATCGAACCCCTTGGAGTGAGGTTCATCGGAGAACAAGGGAGGCCTCTCATGGTGTTGGTGGTTTGAAACCACCCCCTCTCCAAACGTAGACATACTTCCCCTCAAAAGGAAGGAACTACAGGAAAAAAAATCCTTGTGTCTCTGCGTCCATCACTTTGGTTACTTATATCCTTTCCCGCACTTTACTTACTTGTTCTTGCTTAGTGTTGTGCTAGTTAATGCTTGTTTAACATATAGGTAAATTCACCTTAGTTGCATAATCTAGATAATTTACCTTTCTTGTCAAACCCTAATTTGAAAAGAAGAAAATTTGAAGTAGCACCTATTCAACCCCCCCCCCCCTCTAGGTGCCCATACGATCCTTTCAAATGGTTAAGTTTGATGCTGATTTGACTAAGTTGTTTCTTCATCATGGTTAAGTTGTTTCTTTACCATGGTTATGTTCGCTCTAAATTCAACTAAGTTGTTTTTAATGGTTAAGTTTGATATTGATTTGATTAAGTTGTTTCTTCATCGTGGTTAAGTTGTTTTCCAACATGGTTAAGTTGGTTCTAAATTCAACTAAGTTGCTTCTAATGGTTCGGTTTGATACTGATTTGATCAAGTTGTTTGTTTATCATGGTTAAGTTTTTTCTTCAACATGATTAAGCCGGTTATAAATTTAATTAAGTTGCTTTTGTCAGCATGTTTTAGTTAATTTTATCTTCTAGTTATTTTAAGCACCAACATGCTAAGTTGTATTCTGACTTCATTAAGTTTGTATTCTAAGTTTGTTCCTCAAACACACACAATAATACATGCGCTCTCATCCCATTTTTGCATTGAAAGATCGCCCATCTGGGCGTCTCACACAGTCTTCATCGAGCACTCAACCTCACTGGTTGACCGATAAATTCCCTTTTTATTAAAATATTCATTTTTATCGTGTTGAGGTTGTCGAGCTGCATATGCTAGAAGCGGCGATGAAGATATAAACATCATGACCGTCCAAAAGTAGTGGAAGGTTGGATTTGAGAACGACACAACATTGTCGTTATGTAAGCGACAATAGAGAATTTCTTTATGTGAATAAAATGTATTTTTATTAAGTTGTGCTTTTGCATCATGGCTAAGTTGTTTGTTCATCATGGTTAAGTTGTTTCTTCAACATGGTTAAGTTGGTTCTAAATTCAACTAAGTTGCTTTTAATGGTTAAGTTTGATACTGATTTGATTAAGTTGTTTCTTCATCATGGTTAAGTTGTTTCTTTAACATGGTTATGTTGGCTCTAGATTCAACTAAGTTGCTTTTAATGATTAAGTTTGATATTGATTTGATTAAGCTAATTCTTCATCGTGGTTAAGCTATTTTCCAACATGGTTAAGTTGGTTATAAATTCAACTAAGTTGCTTCTAATGATTTGGTTTGATACTAATTTGATTAAGTTGTTTATTTATCATGGTTAAGTTTTTCTTCAACATGATTAAGCTCGTTATAAATTCAATTAAGTTGCTTTTGTTAGCATGTTTTATTTGATTTTATCTTCTAGATATTTTAAGCACCAACATGCTAAGCTGTATTCTGATTTCATTAAGTTTGTTCAACATGCTCAAGTTGGGTAGGACATATACCTAATTTTCCTTGCCTAACATGCTTTAAATAAACTTCTTATCTTGATAGTTTAGTTCCTTAAGTTGCCTTATGATTTTATTAAGTTGTTTTGTTCAACTTGCTTAAATTTTGTACTAAATATTCCAAAATTGCTACTATTTTGTTTGATGGACCACCGAGATCTTCACCTTTGACATTGTCATCATCAAACTGAAGTGGGCTAACATCTTCCACAATGATCATCCTCTCTTTTTGCTCTTCTTCTTCTCCTGCTACTCCTCGAGTTCATTTGTATGCATTTTGTCTCTGATGTATTAGATTTGATAGAGAAACCCATATTGAGAGCATAAGCATTATAATGTCCCCTTGCACTTACAATAGAGTTGAATTGCATACCGAGAACCGATACTTGTGGACTAGATGCAACTTCTTTGTTCATGCCAACTCTGTCAGCGACACCACCTTCTGCCAAGTTAGTGTTAGAAGTTGATTCTATAGGAACAGTAGTTGCAGGAAGAATATGGTTACCACTAGTGGGTGTTGTAGCTGTATTATGTTTTGGTCCCCTACTATTGTAACCGTCGGAACCACCACACACCGCTTCTTGTTCATGAAACTCTAGGTCTGGAGATCCGCCGACAACCTCATCCGGGCATCTTGAGCGCAAAACTGTGGATCCATGTCACTGACGTCGACATCTTCAATAGGGGAGCATTTATATCCAAACCTGACATATGAAACTGAGAAATTGTATTAGTAATTTCATACATTTTTCGCAAACTCAACTAATGCAATTTATTGAAGAGTAAATTATTCATTTTTCATGCATAAGTCATAATTTCTTACTAGTACTATTTTCTGACATGGTTGCATTTTTCCAGATTGTTGCGATGAGAACGAGTGCATGGGGGTGTCATCTTTGATCAAACAATGAAATGTTATCCATGTATTGATGCTACAACACTATGTACAAAGTGAATAGAAACTATGGCCTACCTTTTGCATCTACTAGTTTATCCCAAAGATTATAGAGATGTTTTGGTTTTCGTTAAGCTACTAGGTGCTACTGTTCGGTAAAGCAATGTTTCTCTAATCAGTGCCTTCTTTCTACATGCATATCTTGAACAAAAAACTCAATACAGGGAATGCTATCTACATAATGTTGTGCCTAGTCTTTTTCTACATAATATTATCCTTATTACTACAATGGTTCCTACAACCCAATTAACATGTGTCTGCAACTCTTAGTGTCTGAAACTAGTTGTACTTTGTATGGCAGAAGAACCGTGCTCTTTCTTCATGGGGTTACTATATCCTTTGTCTGCAATTTTTGTCCCAGGTATGCCTCCCTAGTTGTATCCACGATGCAATTAAATTGATGTACATAATAGATTTAAGTTTGGTACTTGTAGCTGCTCTCCGATTCCTGCTATTATTGTGGGGGTGCTCAAGAACTTTGTTTTGCTTGGTATCATAGTTTGAGGATTAGGTTGCTGTAAAAAACTGCACTAAATTTGGCCTGGGATTTTATTTCTTTGGGCTTCTTCCATGATCTAGTTGTAGCAAGGAGTAATCTACATTAAAAGTAATGTTTTTGTTTACCTGCTAGAGAGGAAGAGAGTACCCTGTAGCCTATTAATTGCAACAAAAGATCGGGAGGAAGGAGACCTAGGGTAATAGGGGAAAAGCGGGAGACAGGCTTCGCGCCAGGAAAGTTCGGGTTCGGTACTTTTGTCACGATGGGTAGCGTAGGTGTGGGAATTTTTGGACGAGGTTGCTTAGTTGTGCGGGGTCAACTTTCCTTTTTTGGGTCGAGGGCCGGTTTAGACTAACTGGCCCTCGAGGGCTCCCTAGCCACATCCAAAAATTAATGTGATATAATATGGAAGCTTTGCTTTTCAAGTTTGAGAAATCGAGAAGCCACCCTCTGAAAGTCTTGGTGTGCTTATTCGAGCAACCCGGCAGGGGCTTGCGATATTTGAGCTAGCTTTGTCAATGCTCTTCGAGCTCCCTTTTTGTAGGTACGACACGAATGATGGAGGAATCAACCTGTAACTACCCCGATGAATTACGCTCCTAGTTACAAGCCTGGACGAGCGGAAATGGTTAAAATAGTACGGTGGGGCCCAAATGCCACTCACAGGTAGACCTTTCGGCCGTCCTAACCATTTCCAAACATCGGGACAAGAACGGGCGGCGTAATCGGCAATGAAGGATCAACTACATACACAAATGAGTATGTATGCAAGCCACCATACAACAGTCCTCGAGAGCCATTCCATCTAAAAGAAATAGAAATATTGCAACGCCATACCAAGAAGATCCAAATATCCTAGATAGATATATAGTTTAGGATATCTCCTCATACATAAAACATCGAGTATCAGTGAGCGGAAAACAAGATCCGAGTACGGATAAGAAGCAAATCGGCATAAGATGCCCCATAAATAAACACATCCCGCCAGATCTCACGGATCCCGTTCCGAATCTCTACACCGAATGATCGTTGCCCACATCGTCTGCCTCCACCTAGTATCCATCTTGTGAGTGTACTGCTCATCTGAATCAAATAATTTATCGTGTGAGACCCTAGGGTACTCAAGAAGTCTTTATGCCTCTAAAGGGGACACAACTCGGGTGACGCAATTGCAAAATATAATACCTATCAATTCTATAGATACCGCTAACCATACGCTAAACATAGATGAGCGGATGTCCGTGAATTAATAACAACAGTTATAACGAATATTAAGATCCATCCTCCTCCTCGCTATAAGCGAGGAAGCGGACAAACACCCCCATCCGTTGGCAGTTTTATTAACCATTCCATGAGTGTTGCACTATTTACTAGTCAGTTACTTAGTCAAATTAAAAGCGGTACTTTAGTTATACTTGTCTACGATCGAGAAACTGTGCTCCAAGTCGTCCATAACCGCGGACACGGCTTTGAAAGTTTTACCGCAGGGTGCACAAATAGCAACACACTCGATCAACCTCGGAAAACCAAATCAAAACCCAACGAGGCATTCACGACAAAGCGATCACGGATTGAGAATATTTGGGGGCCACCCCATTAAGCTACTCGCAACGAAGTTGGCGGCTCGAGACGGACTCAAGGTTTGTGGACGGTCAGAAACGATTGGGAACCCGAAAGTGTGATCGGGCTTGTCGACACAACAAAACGTGTCACGATCCTAACAAAGACAGTGCTCCTCGCACAATCGTAAATAAAGCGGTAAAGCATGGCATAGTAATAGCAGGATAGTAATAAAGCCCCAAGCTACTTTGTGGCCCCAAGAAATAAGAATGAATCAAGCTACGGATCGGGGGTCCATAAGCCTCCGGATGTGGATAGCGAATATTCAAGGAACATGAATCAAGTACTCGGGGTCCCACGGACACAAGTGAGCATGAAAACCAAATAGCGATATTGCTCACGGTGCCACTTTCATTAGTTATCCCATTACTACTCAAAGTTAAGTTGTATAGGTACCTCGTTATCCATCGACACTCACATACCCTACACATGTTGTTCTATGACCCGCATGGCTCAAACAACTCCTGTAGTAATGGCTCATGGGATGGAGGAACAAGCTTGGTGGGTTTAAAAGTAAAGGCTATGCATTTGGGATTCAGTTTAATGCGATCACGACTCAATGATGCAAGAATAAGATAGAGGCAATAGGTACTATATGTATGCAAGCATGTGGTAGTGCTTTCCTGGCAGCTTAGTTGAAGCGAGAGAAGGATCTGGGTAGTGCTCCTGGGTTTCTTGATATATCCCCTGCTCAGCGTCTATTCGAAGAAGAACCAAACAAACAAGGGCCAACATAAATAAAGTGCACAAGCATATGAATAAAATGCGACAAGCAAACAATCATGCCATGATGAATGATGCACAATTTGCATGGCAATAATGTAGCATGGCATGGGTGAGATGTGGAATACAAAAATAAAGCCTTTTATTGAGTTTTGGTCACATTTTAACCTCATATAAGTTGATGTATGCTTTATATTTATATGATGCATGCTGCAAGACAGAACATGGATTGCATAAACAGAACGGTCTCGTCGAGCTAATCATTTTAGACATATTATTTGTCAAATTTGGAGTTATAAAACAAAAGTTATTAATTAATTAAGGCAAAAGGGCATTTTATTGTAATTTTAATCAACTTGAACTTTTAAGTGTTCAAAATATATTTTGGATGGAAGATTTGAATTCCTCACATTTTTCTGATTTCAAAACGTATATTACATGTTTAATTTGAATTTATATTTTAAAAGTTATTTGAAAACAGATTTGAAATTTGAATTTAAATTAATTTGGAAAAGTTTGAATTGAAATGTAATACGTAAATACTTTTTCTACTCAGTTAGCCAGAACAATGACATGTGGGCCATTGGTGGCCCGGGACCAAACGCGACTGAGAAGGGTTTCTCGCATGAGCTAATCTAGCCTCAACGAATGACAAAGTGGGCCATAGGTAGGGTCCACGGCCTTGACACCGGGACGCGACACGTGGTGGATCCGAGGAGTGCGTTGAGGCTGAAGAACTAGGGGTCTATCTGCAAACGAAGCACCGAGGTCGACGCCAAGGTGGTCCATGGGTTAAGGAATTAAAAAGGTTGGGGGTTTTCTAAAAATCGCCACTACCCCATCGCTCTTCTCGCGAACGCAGACGATTCGATGCGCAGAGAACAGGCGTGACGGGTTCGATCCGGACTGGCTCGCGCTCGGCGGTAGCCATCGCGAGGTGGGTTGGTGACAGGAGGAAGGATGGGGCCTAGGTAAGGTTCTAGGTGGCGTGGAAACTGGCGGACACCGACGAGCTCGACGCACTGACGGCGTTCGACGAATAGAACGGCGGCGCTAGACGGTGGTGATGAAGCGGAGGATGTCAGGGAGAAGGAGGTGCTCACCGCTGAGAGATCGTGCGGTCGGATCGTGCAGGAGGCGACGGAGGCGAGGACGCAGACGGCCGCAGCCTAGGGTTTCTCGTCGGCATCATGCTGCAGCGGTCCGGCTTCTCCTCCGTTGGCGTGGATGGGCGATGCAGAGGGTCGCCTCGATCACCACCACGCCGAGCTTGCCAGGAGCGAGCGACGACGATCTTTGGCGGCGGTGGCGTCGGTTGGTGGCGTCGGTCAGAAGAAGAGGAGGCGGGGGGCCTGGGTGGATCTGGGAGGCGAGGAGAGCCGTGTGGAAGGGCAAGGAGGGAGGAAGGAGGAGCCGTGGCGGGGTAGATGAGGGTGGCCTCGGTGCCACCTTTTTTCCTCGAGCACGTGCTCTACCGAGGGCAGGCGGAGGAGGGTAGATGGAGGCCGGTGGGGTCGAGGCGAGGTCAAGGAGGCCAGGCTCGGTGTGGGGCCTTGTGGCAGCGAGAGAAGGAGAGAGGGAGGGTGGCATGGAGCTAAGGTTGGAGGAGGAGTATCTCGGCCAGGGGGAGTAGGGTGGCTAGGTGGGGCCTGCATGGTAGGGAGAGGGGCATATGGGGGTAGATCATGGTGGTGGTAGGGTTAGAGATGGAAAAAGAGAGAGGGGGTTTAGGGTTTAGATGAGGTGTTAGGTGTTAGGAGAGAGGATAGAGAGAGAGAGATGTGGTGGTAGCTATGGTTTGAAACATGACCAAAACAAGAGGTGTCAACAGAGAGGAGAGAGGGGTAGGGAGAGGGTTTAGGGTTAGAGAAATAAAAGAGAGAGAGAGAGAGAGAGAGAGAGAGAGCTTTGGTATGCATGATCAAGAGAGAGAAAAGATGGGCATGAGGATGGTCTTGCATGGCACTACACAAAAGAGGTGGATGAGGTTTGATGGAACAAGGCAAGAAACAAAGCAAGGTAGAAAAGATTGAGAGAAAGAGAGAGATGAGAAGATGATCCACTCAAAAACAAATAAAACCAAAATAGGACAAAAGATGGTGATGGTTGCATGGCCCATGCAAAATATTTAATGCCATGTTTATTCTTGTGAGAACAATAATATTAACATGGCATTATTCTTATGCATCCCCAAAATTGGAATAAAGCCAAGCAAAAGAATTTAAAGGAAAGTTCCAGATGGAGTAGATGGATATGATCACATTTTATTATAATTGGGACTTGCTAGTGTGTATATTCCACTAGATGTTTAATAGTCCCAAAAATATCCCAACATGATCATAAATCCATGATAATCCATATGAAAGCTAGGAAAAAGGAGCACTACTCATAATGCATGCAAAGGTGGCTCCACATATCAATAATGTGAAAACAACATGATGCTAAGATGAGAGCATGTGGAAATAGAATTGGATCCATCCCAACCCACATGAGCTAGAGGTAAAACCCAATAAAGTGCAAAGCTCATATTTAGTTGGATGGTGGAATTATAAGGTGGTGGCAGAGAAAGGTGATGGAGTTGAATAAAAGATATGCCCCCAACTCAACTTGGACATTTAAACAATATATCAATAACCAAATACAATATCAAGAGGCAAATACAATTAACAATGCATATGAGAGAAGAACCAAACCAAAAAGGGTTTTATATGATGCTCAAATGCAAGGTGGCATGATGACATGAGCATGATATAATTATGATGCAACAATTATATATAGGAAGTAGCATTTATATAGACTAGGCTAGTAGCATTGCAATTGTTAGACAATTGGGATGCTACAACTCTCCCCCACTAAACAAGAATCTCGCCCCGAGATTCCTAGGAAAAAGAAAACAACACAAGGAGAGGCGGGTGTTCGAACGAAGGTGACCCTCACGTTCCCAAGTTGATGAACAACGGAATATTGCGACCACTACACCTTGCAAAACTTGCTAGACTTGTTGCGAGTCTTGCATGTTGCTTGAGAAACAACGGGTTAGAAGAGTTGAAGGATTGTCGTGAGACAAGAAGGATAGGATGGGCATAGCTCCGGTTTTCCCAAGAATCATGATAAAAGAATATAACCACTTGTGAAATAAAAGGAGAAGATGATGTATCATGGATAAAGAAAGACACACCATTAAGATTAAAGATTTACCGATACGAGAGAGGATGAATCTTTGTCTCGCCGGAAGAAAGGAGCTAGATTGGAGAGGTTTTGAACCACTATTACAATAGCATCGTATCTTCTCTCGGATTTCAGAAATGAAGTTCGGAAACAATATTGCCTTCAAACAATAGAGTCCCTTGATATCAACAGAAACATTTAGTTAGACATCGTCGGATTAGATTCTTGTTGCGCCGGTAAGACCCAAGGATCACGCAATTTAGGTGCACAGATATAACTTCCAAAGATGGATGTGAAGCCAGATCATGGTGGAATCCCGAGAAGCAAAGAATATGGAGGATCTGGAGTTTATTGTAGAGATACTTATTGCTTTCTTTAGCCTTGAGGCTAACGCAATAGATTTGCGGCTGATGGCATCAACCATAATTGGCTTTACCACAGAAAAAGAATTGATGAAACAAAGAGAGAGAGATAGTTTCCTTTAATCTTGTTTGGGGATATCGAGCATCGGTAGAAAGACGAGGATAGAAAAAGGTTTGCGTTTGTTTCCACCAGATAATTGAGGATTTTGCTCCGTGTAGAAAGGGTGAGATCACCAACAAGAGATTATTGATTACTTTCTTCGAAAGAGCACTCCGGAAAAACAAGGACAAAAGTAAAAGTATCGAGGGATAAATGCCACTTCTAACTTCCATGGAATAAGTAGATATCACATTAATCCACCAATTCAATGTACAAGAGCGAATGATAAGAGTAGTGGTATGGTAGCTACTCCATCCCTCAACCAAAGCATTACTCTGTACATGAATAAGAAAATCATGCAACCCCACTACCGAACAGATCAAGGTGTTGGCAAAAACTCATAGAACTCGTTAGAAAACAAGGATAGATGCAAACGATTCACGGATTCATAGATAGATAAAGATGATGATGTTGTCGTCATGTCGGAAGTACCAAGCCACCGAAAGATATAAAGGAAGATCTGGAGACAAGCGCAAAATTTCAGAGGATATAGAAAAGATAGCACCACTTGAACAGAAGGAATACAAGATCTGGAAGGTCTTCATGGCCTCCGGTGGATTGAGCATAGACGATAGAGCGAGAGGGTTTCAAGAGATTACTTAACGAGATTGAGGTGGAAAGAACTCCATGTTGTTCTTGAAAAGATTGAGAGAAATTTAGCAGTCTTGAGGAAATCTTCGGCGGAACAACGATGATAACTCGCCAACAAGGAAAACTCCGGGTTTGATTGAAGATGGAAGATGGAATTAACCATGAACTTGTTGATTCCAGAATTGGAGCGATCTATTTAGCAGAAGGACGTGGCCGAGATAGGTGACTTCAAAAAGTCAGAATTCTCACTTTGAGACTTTGCACACAGGCAGTGCTCACGAAGCTCGAGAGAAAGAGACACAGATGATCTTGCATGTCCTTCCATAGATATCGAATAGGCAAGCATATTATCAACATATACCACCGTGGATTAACAGGATATTCCCAGAATACCAAGTTCAAAAGGCGAGAGAAACGAACAAATGCTTGAACACTTCCTGAGCTCAACGCTCTTTGAAAGATCAACGTTACGAGTAAGGATTCCTGTTGAAGAAGATGCTACTGTGAATAGGTTAACCGGTCCTTGGAAGAAAAAGAGATGTCACCGGTTCACATTGTCGATCGGATCACCGGTTACAAAGATAAAGAGATCTTGGATAAGAACCGATGATAGCTCATACCTTAAGCAAAGCTATCGAGACGAAAGATGCAATTCCCTCGTATCCGTGAGAATTGTGCGTATATGGGGTTCAAAAGGATGTGCAAATGATGGATGATGATGATCAGCCGTAGTGCTTGGAGAAACTCTGGATTGCCAAAGATGCTTGAATATGCATAGATATGATCGCGGTGTACTCAAAATCACAGGATATAACCGTCACCATTTGGAGGATAGCGGTGATTGCATTTTCCATATTCCACTCAAGATAAGTGTCATATAGCTATGCCGAGAACCAAATTACAATCACCAGCATCGGATCGACACATGTTATGTAATTAGCCCAAGAGAATTGGAGATGAAATAAAACTCTAGGATTAAGCGCCGGTGACAAAAGAATGAGTTAGCATGGACATGCTGATAAAAGGGAGATAGATAATGTTTCACACACGACTGAAAAGGAGTGTGGAAGCACAGATGTATCAAAGAAAAATTTTCCGCATTTTTCGGCATTAAAATACCAATAGATGCGCAAAAACACTTATCAGGTAGCGATTAGCAACTGATGGTTTCACAGAATGTGAAGTTGCTAGAAGGAAGGACACCCCAAACAAGATAACGTCGGATAACAAAGAGTAAGACAGATTACGGCGGTATACAATGAATCAGATAGATCGCGTCGGTTTGCAAAAGCCTGTCGGTATGGAATATACCAACAGTTGATAACCAAAAGGCAGATAAAGATAACATGTTCGATGCAACAGATAGACAAGGAATTACGCACACACACACACACTTTCTATGGTACTACGGAAACCCAGAACACGTGAATCCTAGTTTGAATTTTAAGAAGAGGATTTAAAATGTTACACTTCCTTACCAGAAAAGGGTGGGTGGTTGGGTAAGAAGAAAAGTGGAAGCAGTCCTACTCTCGCGTTTTGTTTTTCCCTAGCATACATAGCTACCAAAAAATATTTGCTAGATCGACAACCATTTATTTGGCCGAGACCAAGAGGCGGATGGCTCGATACCAATTGTAACTACCTTGGTGAATTACGCCCTAGTTACAAGCCCGACGAGCGGAAATGGTTAAAATAGTATGTGGGCCCAAATACCACTCAGGTAGACCTTTTGGCCGTCCTAACCATTTCCAAACATCGGGACAAGAACGCGGCGAATCGGCGAAGGGATCAACTACATACACAAATGAGTATGTATGCAAGCCACCATACAACGATCCTCGAGCCATTTCATCTAAAAGAAATAGAATATTGCAACGCCATACGGCAAGATCCAAATATCCTAGATAGATATATAGTTTAGGATATCTCCTCATACATCAAACATCGACTATCGTGAAGGAAAACAAGATCCGAGTACGGATAAGAAGCAAATCGGTATAAGATGCCCCATAAATAAACACATCCCGCCCACAGATCTCACGGATCCCCGTTCCCGGAATCTCTACACCGAATTATCGTTGCCCACATCGTCCGTCTCCTCCACCTAGTATCCATCTTGTGAGTGTACCTGTTCATCTGAATCAAATAATTTATCGTGTGAGACCCTAGGGGTACTCAACAAGTCTTTATGCCTCTAAAGGGGACACAACCTGGGTGACGCAATTGCAGCAAAAGATAATACCTATCAATTCTATAGATACTCGCTAACCATCCGCCTAACCATAGATAGACGGATGTCCGTGAATTAATAACAACAGTTATAACAGTAATATTAACAGATCCATCCTCCTCCTCGCTTACCGACGAGGAAGCGGACGAACACCCCCCCATCCGTTGGCAGTTTTATTCTCCATTCCATGAGTGTTGCCTTATTTACTAGTCAGTTACTTAGTCAAATTAAAAGTGGTACTTTAGTTATACTTGTCTATGATCGAGAAACTGTGCTCCAAGTCGTCCATAACCGCGGACACGGCTTTCAGAAAGTTTTAACTTGCAGGGGTGCACAAATAGCAACACACACTCGATCAACCTCGGAAAAACCAAATCAAAACCCAACGAGGCATTCACGACAAAGCGATCACAGGATTCAGAAATATTTCAGGGGGCCACCCCATTAAGCTACCCGCAACGAAGTTGGCCGGCTCCGAGACGGACTCAAGGTTTGTGTGGACGGCTATAAACAACTGGGAACCGGAAAGTGTGACTGGGCTTGTCAATACAGCGAAAACGTGTCACGATCCTAAATAAAGACAGTGCTCGCACAATCGTAAATAAAGCAGTAAAGCATGGCATAAGTACAGGATAGTAATAAAGCCCCAAGCTACTTTGTGGCCCCAAGAAATAAGAATGAATCAAGCTCTGGCTCAAGGGGGACCATAAGCCTCCCGGATGTGGATAGCGCGAATATTCAAGGAACAGGAATCAAGTACTCGGGGTCCTACGGGACACAAGTGAGCATGAAAAACCAAATAGCAGATATTGCTCACCGGTGCCACTTTCATTAGTTATCCCATTACTATTCAGGTTAAGTTGTATAGGTACCTCGTTATCCATCAGACACTCACACACCCTACACATGTTGTTCTACGACTCGCATGGCTCAAACAACTCTTGTAGTAATGGCTCATGGGATGGAGGAACAAGCTTCGGTGGGGTTTAAAAGTAAAGGCAATGCAGTACTTGGGATTCAGTTTAATGCGATCACGACTAAATGATGCAAGAATAAGATAGAGGCAATAGGTACTATATGTATGCAAGCATGTGGTAGTGGTTGCCTGGCAGCTTAGTTGAAGCGAGAGAAGGATCTGGGTAGTGCTCCTGGGTTTCTTGATATATCCCCGCCGTCTATTCGAAGAAGAACCAAACAAACAAGGGCCAACATAAATAAAGTGCACAAGCATATGAATAAAATGCATAGCAAACAATCATGCCATGATGAATGATGCACAATTTGCATGGCAATAATGTAGCATGGCATGGGTGAGATGTGGAATACAAGAATAAAGCCTTTTATTGAGTTTTGGTCACATTTTAACCTCATATAAGTTGCTGTATGCTTTATATTTATATGATGCATGCTGCAAGACAGAACATGGATTGCATAAACAGAAAGGTCTCGTCGAGCTAATCATTTTAGACATATTATTTGTCAAATTTGGAGTTATAAAACAAAAGTTATTAATTAATTAAGGCAAAAGGGCATTTTATTGTAATTTTAATAAACTTGAACTTTTAATTGTTCAAAATATATTTTGGATGGAAGATTTGAATTCCTCACATTTTTTTGATTTCGAAACATATATTACATGTTTAATTTGAATTTATATTTTAAAAGTTATTTGAAAACAGATTTGAAATTTGAATTTAAATTAATTTGGAAAAGTTTGAATTGAAACAGAAATACAGAAATACTTTTTCTACTCAGGTTAAGTTAGCCAGAAATGACAGGTGGGCCTTTGATCGGGACCAAACGCATGAGAAGGGTTTCTCACCATGAGCTAATCTAGCCTCGTGAATGACAAAGTGGGCCTAGGTGTAAGGGTCCACAAGCATGACCAGTGGGAGAGAAAAGATGGGCATGAGGATGGTCTTGCATGGCACTACACAAAAGAGGTGGATGAGGTTTGATGGCACAAGGCAAGAAACAAAGCAAGGTAGAAAAGATTGAGAGACAGAGAGAGATGAGAAGATGATCCACTCAAAAACAAATAAAACCAAAAGAGGACAAAAGATGATGATGATTGCATGGCCCATGCAAAATATTTAATGCCATGTTTATTCTTGTGAGAACAATAATATTAACATGGCATTATTCTTATGCATCCCCAAAATTGGAATAAAGCCAAGAAAAAGAATTTAAAGGAAAGTTCCAGATGGAGTAGATGGATATGATCACATTTGATTATAATTGGGACTTGCTAGTGTGTATATTCCACTAGATGTTTAATAGTCCCAAAAATATCCCAACATGAGCATAAATCCATGATAATCCATATGAAAGCTAGGAAAAAGGAGCACTACTCATAATGCATGTAAATGTGGCTCCACATATCAATAATGTGAAAACAACATGATGCTAAGATGAGAGCATGTGGAAATAGAATTGGATCCATCCCAACCCACATGAGCTAGAGGTAAAACCCAATAAAGTGCAAAGCTCATATTTAGTTGGATGGTGGAATTATAAGGTGGTGGCAGAGAAAGGTGATAGAGTTGAATAAAAGATATGCCCCCAACTCAACTTGGGCATTTAAACAATATATCAATAACCAAATACAATATCAAGAGGCAAATACAATTAATAATGCATATGAGAGAAGAACCAAACCAAAAAGGGTTTTATATGATGCTCAAATGCAAGGTGGCATGATGACATGAGCATGATATAATTATGATGCAACAATTATATATAGGAAGTAGAATTTATATAGACTAGGCTAGTAGCATTGCAATTGTTAGACAATTGGGATGCTACACAACCCCACCGAGGCGGGCAGGGTCTTCAACGCATGCGAGGGTGAGGATTGGATCGAGGGGCTCCTCGATCTCCTCGACGCGGCTGACGCGCCGTCGCGCTGGTGGCGCTGAGCGAGCAGCTGGAGGAGGCATGATCTGGGAGGCCGAGAGGCGGCGGAGGCGGCGGTGGCGAGGCGGCGACATCGAAGAGGTTGCTCTGGGCATCGGTGAGGAGGCGGCGCGAGGGCGGAGGGAGGCGGTGGCGGCGCGTGGAGCGAGCTTGATCTCGACCTCCATGGTGCTGGGGGTTCTAGGTTTGGGGTTTGGGGAGAGGCCGTCGTTGGGGCTTGGAGGGAAGGCGGCGGGTGGAGAAGGCGAAGGAGAGGGTTGGATGGCGGCGGGGTTGAGAGTGGTGTGGATTCGGAGGTGGATTTAGCCGCGGCGGCTGCCGCTTTGGAGCGAAGGTGTTCTTCGAGCTCGTCGCGGTCGGAGCTACGGAGCTCGATGCAGGTAGGTTGCCGGCGCAACATCGACTGGATCTGGACCAGGTTAGGCTGGGTCTGGAACTTGGGTGAGGCTGTGCGCGAGCGAGGGTGGCAATCAGGGAAACTAGGGGATGAGTCGTGGCGACACGCTGCTCCCGTGGTAAAAACATGTTTAGCTAATTTTTTTATTTCGATAATCAGAGAGTTTGATCTGCAAAAGTGTAACATAAAAGAAAATATGAGTGGTAGAAAGTACTATCTTTTTATCTTATAATTACCAATATTGTCTGACGGTACGCTTTTAGAATTGTCAACCCTTCAAGAAAATAAGCACTATAATTGGGAATCTCTACTACCTAAAAAGAACCTTTGGTTCCGTTTCCTGCCTCAGTCTGCGTTTCCCTCCTCTGTTTCGTCGAATCCCCGCACGTCACCAGTCCCGCAAAAGAATGAAAAGTTCCGTGTTTAGCCACCGGGCGTTTCGCTTCCCTTCGTCCATCGATCCCACCAAGTCGATCGCTTCGTCCGACTCCCAACTCCCACGCGGTTTTCGCAATCTCCGTGAATCACGTCCCCGCTAATTAGTCTCCACTAATCCCGTGTTGAAAGAAGTCCACATAACCCCCTATGTATCGAGTTTTGGTCGCTAACCACCCCCAACTTTGAACTGGGTCATTTAACCCCCTAAGTATTTAAAATCGGGCAAATAACCCCCTTGAACGCTGATGGCTGTTTTGGTGGCGGTATTGGCTGAGGTGGACAATGGTTTAAGCCATGGTGGATGGTTAGCATGTCACGATCTCCGGCCGGTCCTGGACTATCTTGCCTTGCATGTTCATACGTTCGTGAGCTTTTTAATACGGAAATCCTCATGTCTGATTTTTAACTCTTCTACATGGCAGAACATGCATGTACATACAAGGTGTGTGTGCGTATCTGGAGGTGTCTGGAGATGATGAATCCGCCCTTGCTGCGGGACATGTCGTAGAGGAGCTTCTCCTGGGCGGGCAACACGAAAAAGTCACGGGACAATCGCTCCATCTCGGTGACGAGGCCGACGCCGTGGTCGACCACTGGAAGGTGCCCAACTCTCGCACACCACGCCCAAAGGTCGTAGATATATGTTGGGACTTTTGGTCCGGGTTCAGAGGCGCCGGTTCGCCTAGGGTGTGGTTTGGCGTTGATTCCAGAGTCCCAATCGATTTATCTGCTCAAGCTCTTGGATGACTGAACATAAACTAGCACTAGTTGGGCGTGGCCACAGGCGCTGGCTTTGTGCACCTGATTCGCTGCTTCCTACGATTGAAACAAGCAGTTGTGCACCTGAGATCCTAAATCGATTGAGATAGGCATGCTCCTAGGATTGATCCAAGCGGTTGTGCATCTGATCCCGCTGCTTGCACTTTTTCTTCTATTGATCGCCAGACTCGCTACTACTCCCTCCAATCCATATTAATTGACTTTGATTTGTGAAAATTTAAATGAACTTATATACTAAATATTGTCTAGATTCATTCAAATCTAGACAAATTTAAGTCAATTAATATGGACCGGAGGAAGTACTTTTTTTGTTCTGAAATCGGTCTCTAAATCATGTCGCTCTATACTACGCATGGCTAGGCTGCCGGTATGGATATGCCACTATGTATGAGCATCTTTGCCACTGTGTCATGCCGCTAACCATCCACCCTGGCTTAAACCATTGTCCACCTCAGCCAATACCGCCAAAAAGCAGCCATCAGTGTCCAAAGGGTTATTTGCCCGATTTTAAATATTTAAGGGAGTTAAATGACCCAGAGGTGGTTAGCGACCCAAACTCGATAGCTCCATGAACCTCTCTGCCGGTGTCGCCCCGACCCACCGTCCCGCCTCCGTCCGGCACCTCCGCTCCTCTCCTCGCCATCACGCGTTGCCTCTCCTCTTCCGCTTCTCCCGGCGAGCACCCGACGGACGAGGACGCACAGAAGACACACATGCCCGCAGAGGCTACCATGCTTGCGCTTGCTCCCATGGCGGCCGCCTCTAGCAAGACAGTGGTATGCGAATGAGCCAAGGATGAGGTAGCCAGTGTTCGGGATGACCAAGTCGGTAGCGTTAGCACTCGGCACGCCGGGCGGCGGAGTGACGCGGGAGGAGGAGGTCGCCACAACGCAGATCTGGACGGCAGGACATAGGACGATCTGGCACCGGGGTCCTGCTGTAGGCGACCGCCTCCCCAAGCTGCTGCCACCGGCCACTTCCCCCCAGCTGTTGCTCCTACCGCCAGCCACCACTTTGACCTGCTGATGCGCCCACCTCCCCAACCAGATGCCGGTGAGCTCTTTTTTCTCCTCCATGTTGGCTGCAATCTCCCTTTCTGAAACACGTAGAGTCATCCTACTCCGGATTCTTCCCTCCATGGCTTGCAAATTGTTCGATGTAATGCTTAAACCCTATTTTTCCTCTTTCATATGTATCTATTTGGACTCCCTAATCTTGCTTCTATGTGTTGTGGATCAACATAATTTAATTGCTCCCGATCTTGCTATTCGATTTGAACCCCTATATGTGTGCTATACACACTAGCAGATAATGATACGATTTGTTATTTTTGTAAGCTCGATGTCCATGGTAAATAATTTACCAGATGAACGTATCGAAGCGATTAAACATATTTATTTGACCAACAAAAAGGGGGCAATATAATGTTGTTCCAAATTGTACTTTCTTCGCAAGTGGTTTCATGTGCTTAGTGCAAGTTATGATACATACAGAGGTTTATCTTCTAGGGTTCTAGCAATAGTATTGTAAGGTAAGGGCTGAATTTGTCAATTACAATAGTTGATTGGCATGGTAATAATAAAATCTGAGTGCTGAACAAGATTTTCGAACAAAAACTCGAGTCCAATAATTCGTAGTTATATCAAGGTACGCTTAGTTCTCAAAATATTAAAACAATTTTATCTTATATTGAGAAGAATCAATAGCATGATTTTGTTGAAGTGCATGAACTTGTGATTCTAGAAGGAGTGGTGTTTGAACTTTGAAGGAATGCATAGAAAAAAATGTTATTACTGTTTTGGTAGTTGTCAGATGGCGAACTAATGATATAGAGATTCACCTTTACTGATTGTATACTTTCAAATGTATTCATGTGATGGCATACATAGTGCCAGTCTATTTTTTTTAGATATGTATCGTCCCAACAAATTGTCTATAGTCTATGTTTCACCAATGAAGTAGAACTTATTTGTGTTTCCTTTTGCTTTTTATATAATAATGATATAAAGATGGAAACTATTTTAATTGCAAGCAGGCAGTGGGTAGGCAATTGTTTCTTGCTTATTTTGTAGTGTACATTTAGGGAAATGTTTTGCAGCTTCGCATAGAAGTCGTTGACAGGGAAGATCTGGTGAACTCTGGACTACATCAGGTTGGATCAAGTGTGAAACCTTTTATCTGATCTGATGCTATCTCACTACACTTATTTTCAGAAACAATTTGTCAGCAATATTTGTCTAGCCAGGTAACAACGTAATCTATTCTTGATAAATATTAGTCATAGAAAGATGATGTGGTGAGTCTCTTGAATTGATCGCAAAGACGCAAACTGGAAATACCATACCCACTCTGAGAAGATATTGTGGAAAGAGAAGCACACGGTTCTTTTCTGATCTACTTTAGTAATTGCTTTGAGCATTCATAATCTCTACTATTTACAAAAGAGGAGGCGTTTCATTTCCTGGCAGAAGCGTTTTGCTCTTGGTTTCGTCTGACTTCGCCTTCGCTTCGTCAATGGTCCCGCAATGAGCGCGCACATGGGACAATCTAGACCAAGCCCAACAAAACCCACCTAGAATTCTCGGTTGCCACGATCTTGCTTGGCTTTTCCCGATTGAACCCCTAAACCCTATTTCCCCCTCTCGATGTGGTTACGGCGCCGTGCTACACCGAATTTCACGGGTGGCCGGACCTAGCGCGACGGCGGCTAGGGGCAACGGAGGTGGCCCGACCAAGGTAACCCATTTTTTCATTCTCCTCTCATGTGTGCCCTCTCTATTTTAGAGTGAATAGCAGTCCATGAATTTGTCAACCATGTGAACAGCAGTCCATGAATTCAGGCACCAATACAGTCATTCAAGTCGTTCTACATGACCATGTGGAAAAAGCTTCGCCCCCACCGACAGCGACTACCGGAGCTTGTCAGCTGTTATCATGTCCGGCAATGGCAGGAGCTCGTTGGCAGGCAAGAGGCGGCGATTCCCGCTGGTGGTGTCCGGCAATTTGGTCGTTCTCCTCAATTCCTCATGTCCAACAATGGTGGGTATGCAATCTTCTCTGTTCCTCATGTTCCTCTGTTCCTGAAGCTCTAAATTTTCGTTTTTATTTTCTTCAGCTGAATGATAGTACGTGTAGAGAGATCTTGGAACGAAAAAAGGAAGGAGAAGAAACACTCATGAACCTGATTATGTCGGACGAACGTACTTAGATGCAGATACATTTGGTGTAAATTGTTTTGCTGCTCAAAGCTTTTGTGCTTGGTGTAGAGATGTCGGTGAATGTGGTGAGTAAATATGTAACAATTTATTATGCACATATTTGAATATATAAGATAATAATAGTGATACCCTAAAAAAAGATAATAATAGTGAGCATGCACCATAACTGTGTCTTATTTTAGCCCGAATTTGCAATATCCCACACCCAGATTTGAATATATGAGATAGTAATAATAGTGAGCATGCTCTGGTCGGCCTGCCTCCTACTGCATGGTCTTCGCCGTGAGACTTGGGCGCAGCCCGGGCTGGAGGGTCATGTTTGGCGTTCTATTCGTGTCCTCGCTCGTGTACATCGTTGTCGCAGTGCTATAACTTCCGGTCGCCGTGGTGGCTGGGGTGAGCACTAGGAAGGATGAGGCAGCCCAGGGTGGTGCTGCAGATGTTTAGCGACCAGGAGGACATAGAAGGCGCTCCTCGGCGCCAGGGCCTCTTGTCCGGGAGCGTCACCGCCATCATGCAGTACATCGTCGGATCGGCTCCTATCACTAGAGATGAGGATGAGATCATGGGCAAGTTTGCTGGTGTCACACTGCACGGGCCGGAGCATGGGATGTCATGGGTGGCGCAGCCGGTACCACTCGACGAGCAGGGAAGCATGCTCGGGAATGTCAGCTTGCTCGATAGTGCCATGAGCTATCGTGGACGGGCAGCATGCTCGAATACCCCGTCATCGCCCTCCTCGGTGGCCTCCATGACATGAACAAGTCTAGAGCCCAATAAAACCTAGAGCACGATGGCGGGACCTGCTGAAGCCGGGGCACCATCGGGCCGGACGGGACCCAATCCCTTGCCACGTCAGCAAAATGGGTGGACCATATGTTGACGTATAGAGCGAGATAAAGGACCATGTCGGTGCATTTTGTAAGGGGTGGTAAATCGTTCCTTACATGCTAATGATTCAAAAGTTGGCAAAGAAGCCTCCCAAGTGCACATGTTTCAAGACAGAAAAATGGAGAATTAGATAAATGTTCAGCCAATATTTCTTCCATATTTGAGTGCTGATTTTTAAGGAATGTGTGTTTTTGTTTACCACATATCACGTCAACTGATTGCTCTTTGAGCATTAAGCTCTATATATTGTTCATGTGATTTTTCTCTAAAATTATTGTTCATGTGATGCATCAATACAAACTATATCAAATGTTGGAGATGCAGATTTGTTATTAATTTTATACCATGTAGTTTAATTGATATTGGTTTAGTAGGTACTATTTTTATGGATATTTATGAACTCTGCAATATTGTGGTATAGCCAATAAATTTGAGGTATGTAATAACCAACTTGTGGTACATCTCTTCTAACATTTCAAATGTCTATTGTAAGGATATTGGCCAATACATGTGAGATATTTAATGAACTCTGTAATATATGGTATAGCCAATACATGTTGAATGCAGTCTATTGTCAGGATATTAGTACCTATAGTCCTATGCTCATGATCAGCTACTGTTCAAATGCCTCCATATATATTGCATGTTACATCAGTCATGGCCATGTGATGATCAATATAGTGTGTGTTGGCTCAGTTTCCTAATATGTAGATCTGCATGTCCAATAACCAAATACTAATTCAAGTTGTGCTTTGTAGCCTTAGTTCAGAAAGAGGACATAAGAACAGAATCAACACATGCATGGCTTTGAAAGGATCTAGACTCTGTTCTTAGCCATAAGGTATGTAATCCAATGCTTCTAATATTTTTTCTGAAAATTTGCATATAGAGGCAACATCACGCATGAAAAAGAATCGGTTCTCCCCTGCCAAGGAGAACAACTCTATTGGTAGGTATAATGAGCTGAATTATGATATATTTTCTTTTGACTTGTTTGAGGTGCATCTGACTTCCTTAGTTTTCCATGTGACTGGATGATGCACTTTCCTCAAGTTACTCTTTCTTTCTTGATCATTGTAGGTTCTCCAAGTGCTTGGAATATAATTGTTGGATTCATTCCCTACTTTTTATGTCTTTTCTTTTTTGTGTGAAATCTTAGAGTGTACTAGCTCAATCAAATGCCATACAGAATAATACATGCACTTTCTTCCATTATAGTTTTTGCAAAGAGGCACCCAAAGGCAGAAGTAGAAGCCAAGTTAAAATACAATAATGATGTGGGATTTTTGAACCATTAAGTGCATACAAAACAGTGGACATATAGCTCTTTCATAATTCACTTTTTGGTACATATTACTGAGGCTAAATTGTTTTTGCAAAGGTCCCATGGGGAAGAACTGTTTAAAATAGAACCACGTGAAGCATTGATTTTGCTTTACACTAGAAAAAGTGACAAATTTGGAACATTTTGTAGTTGACATAAATCATGGGAGTATTTGATGGTTTTATTTATTCATCAGCAAATATTATAGGGACTAATAGGAGCACACATCATGGATGAAAGGAGGAGGCATAGCTGATGAGCGAGTGCAGAGTACCACATAAGCAGCAAGTAAATTGGAGATTCTCTCGGAGTAGGAGAGGTTCTGCATATGACATCAAAGGTGCGGTCACTAGAGAAGACTGAGCGACACCGAATGGCGGTACAACCAGAAGTGCGAAGGTGGGGTTATTTATGAAGTTGTTAAGTATTCTAGAAGTATTTTGTTTGAACACTTCCATAGGAACTAAATGAAATGGAATGTTGCTCATTTCACTATTCTTTTCATGATCTCATCTTCTTTAAAATATTTATTGGTGGTTCGCCAAAGTACATTCGCAATACCACCATTGCACTAACCGTATTGTTCCGTCCTCACAACAAAGAAGCTGGTGACATACCAAAGACTAAGAATCATTCAGAATAGTGATTAATATTCGGTGTATTCCATCTAGACTTATTTTTATATGATTTTTTAGTGGAATTCTTTGTATATTTCTTGTTCCCTTACGAGTCTGCTCTTCCATAGCAACTAAATGAAATGGAATGTTGCTCATTTCACTATTCTTTTCATGATCTCATCTGTTTTAAAACATTTATTGGTGGTTGGCCAAAGGACATTCGCACTACCACCGTTGCACTAACCGTATTGTTCCGTTCTCACAACAAAGAAGCCAGTGACATACCAAAGACTAAGAATCATTCGGAATAGTGATTAATATTCGGTGTATTCCATCTAGACTCATTTTTATATGAATTTTTTAGTGGAATTCTTTGTATATTTCTTGTTCCCTTACGAGTCTGCTCTTCCATAGCAACTAAATGAAATGGAATGTTGCTCATTTCACTATTCTTTTCATGATCTCATCTGTTTTAAAACATTTATTGGTGGTTGGCCAAAGGACATTCGCACTACCACCGTTGCACTAACCGTATTGTTACTTCCTCACAACAAAGAAGCTGGTGACATACCAAAGACTAAGAATCATTCGGAATAGTGATTAATATTCGGTGTATTCCATCTAGACTCATTTTTATATGAATTTTGTAGTGGAATTCTTTGTACATTTCTTGTTCCCTTACGAGTCTGCTCTATGTCTCTATCCTTTACACCAAACTTCCGATCTCCAATGGTAGTAATGTAATTTTTATGTTCATTCTTTGTATTATTGTATGCTGTCATATCAACCGTATTAAGTACGGGAAAGTAGTTGAAAATTTTAGAAAAAAAATCTTGACAATACAAGTATTGAAAAGTAACTAAATGGGTCAAAGTGTGCCCAAGATATGTATTGTTCTAGTTTGTCTGCCTTACGAAACAAAATTTTCTGTCCCTTGGAAAGAAGGAACGTGAAGCGATCATAACAGTTGCAAGAAGGGAAAGAAGGAATCATTCAAGCAGGCTATGTTGTAGAGGTCTCACCTTGGGAATCTCAGTTTGTTGCCCCTTGGACTTGACGGATGTTGTAGAGTGAAAGGCCACCTTGTAGATGCGTGTAGCACAATTCTTGGTATACAAACATGCTCACATAGGCGACTTCAAGAACCCATTTTGGCTTCAAGAACCCATTTGTATAACCTGATAATCATTAGACGGGTACCATCGTAGAGTCCACTAGACTGATTTATGTTTCACAACAGCATCACTGTCACTCCAACTTTCAGAGATACTATATCTTGGGAAATTAGGAGGGTCAATCTTATGAAGAAACTCAGGGGGATAGAGTAGATCAACATCCGTTATACGATCAACTGATTTCCAAATAGTATCACACAGTTCTCAAACACTATTGCACCTCCAGGGACCATAGAGAAGAGCACATCATTGATTTCATCAGCAACCCAAAAATGTAGTCCTGAAATGGCTGAGCGTGCCTACCTACAGAAGTAGATGTTCATATAGTAAGAATTTACGTAAACCTATTACCTTGTGTAGACATAAATTTGATATTTTCATGAAAACCCTGTATGAAAGTAAGAGGGCTTCCTAGTATAACAGTTTTGAGTACAATAATGGTTATAAATTGACACGGTTATAAATTGACATGTCATTCTTAGATGAAGGTATTCTGAAATAAATTAAACTTCATAGTAAATCTCTCTGTTCCGGAACCTAACTAAAATAAAAACGTGACATGCTTGATAAAAATACTATTTTTTTAATTCTTTGCATATGAGGTGTAAAGTAGCAAAAGGCAGGCACACTATCCATCATATTAATTTCGAAGATGTTACAGATTATTCAAGTTGCTTAAAGGACAACAATCATATCCATGGAAGCAACAAACGCCTGTCTTTGTCGGATCTACACACAACGACAATCAATGATCTACCATTTGATCACTTATTAAGATATCATATTTAGAACACATCGCTAGTGCAGCCATCAGAGGACTCAATAGTTCATGTTGAAAATCATACCTCAGGATTCAAATTTGACATTCACTGATTGCCGAATGCCATCTGTTCCTTCATAAGGTAGTGTGGAGAAGGCAATTCCAGGGAATGGCTCTGCCAATAACACATAATTTAGCATTGTGATGTAGTAACTAAAATTAATTTGTTATTCCTATCTGTATTGTATAATAAGTTTAAATAGAAGAGCACATATATTAGAATGGAAATTGTATGTGTTTAACCTTTTTTTTTCATTTCTAGCATCATTGTATATTGCCTACAGTTTCTAGGAAAACATTGCATCATTGTTTGATATTGGTTTTTGTGAGAGCATCTAGTTTGAAATTAACCAAACAATACACTAAGATTACAGCAGTACCCTAGACCTATTATTTGAAGCCAGACAAAACAATCTGTATATCAATCATCAAACACCTGAGGGGAAATGCCTGAGAATGCAAAATCTGCTACGCCGTTGAACTTGACATTGAATTGATTTTACAGCAGCGTATTATTAAGAAATACTGTTTGTACACTGCTGTCAGCATATGCAAGCACTGTGAAAATTGATAATATGAAAGAATTCTAAGGATTTGAAACCTCCAAAACAGGACCTGCACTTAACTGTTAGGTATCTATGGAGCTTTCTATCCCGCTTCCTTGGAAAAAAATGGAGCAAGAAGAGATTAAAATCTTAACGGAAATCAGGAACGTTGAAGGCACTCTGGTCATTTTATCAGCAAGTGTCCTCACTCCCCAATAGACCATCTGATATGTATAAGAATTCCATATCTTAATCATGTTCTTTGAAAATAGAACCAGAACTCATGCATGGTAAGTAAGAAAAATATACAGGATGTGTTCCGGAGGTAATTGAGAAGTATATGTACTATTTGCGGCCACTCCACAGTAATTACCGTGAACACACAAAAATTACCTGATTAAAGCATGACCGTAGATAAATTGCACAACGGAAAGAACAATTACCTGCATCCATCCCATGAAATAATATCTAAAACTGTAGACTGGTTTCTGACACAACTTCTGCAGCAAACACGCAGAATAAAATATAATTTGTTGCCTTTGATTAGCCAAATAAACTGGGAGCACAACAATCTGGAAAAAGAGCAGAACCTGCGAACACAGTTTAAGTAAAAGTAAGTGGCCTCACTCCCCAATAGACCATCTGATATGTATAAGAATTCCATATCTTAGTCATGTTCTTTGAAAATAGAACCAGAACTCATGCATGGTAAGTAAGAAATATGTACATGATGTGTTCCAGAGGTAATTGAGAAGTATATTTACTATTTGTGGCCACTCCATAGTAATTATTGTGAACAGACAAAAATTACTTGATTAAAGCATGACCGTAGATAAATTGCATAACGGAAAGAACAATTACCTATATCCATCCCATGAAATAATATCTAAAAATATAGACTGGTTTCTGAAACAGCTTCTACAACAAACACGCAGAATAAAATCTAATTTGTTGCCTTGGATTAGCCCAATAAACTGGGAGCACAACAATCTGAAAAAAGGGCAGAACCTGCAAACACAGTTTAAGTAAAAAAAAACACCAGAGAATCAAGACTACTGTAGTACACTAAATCGTTTGCAAACTGCACTCGAGACCTGCAAGTGAGAGGACGTGAGGATAGAGAGATGAGATATGCGTACCCTGTGCGTACCGGCTGACCCGTGCTTGATGTGTGTTGAGGTGGATTAGCTGGCCTGCCACTGGTCTGTCGCCCCTCGCGCCAACTCCTGAGCACACAACGTCAACCACCGCTACCACGGGTCTTCACCCGGAGCAGCAGGTGGCTCTTGCCTACCGGATCCAGATTCATGCGACGCAGATGGAGCTCCTCCAGTCCTTGCTGCCAACATGAGATAGAGAGGATGTGAGGCAAGAGAGAGAGAACAGGGCGTGGGGAGCGGTTGAGGAAGCGGGTAAACCTAGGCCGTTCACATTAGCCAGGGCGGCTGCTGCCGGCCACGACGCCGGAGCAGGAACCGACCCACGTGAGCATCCTGCATGGCAGGCAAGAACAGCAGCCGAGACAGCTGAGAAAGGCAGGGGCCGGGGGCACGGCCGCTCCTAGGATCGGCGGAGAAGAAAAGAGGGTCGCGGCTGAGGGAGGAGAGGAGAGGGGAATCCAGCGGTGCTCCAGCGACCGCCTCCGCTCTCAATCCCTAGCTCTCTCCCGATGGGAAGGGGAGCACCGGAGCAGAGGCTGGTGGCGCGAAGAGATAAGGTACGGCCTCTCCGCCCGGTACACGGGAACAGTAATCTAGGTAAGGAGAAAGAGGAGGAGGAAACGACACACGGTTGTATACGTGCCACAGTTGCAACGCTCAGCCGAGAACCACGCTCCCGCGCGCCTTAATGTAAAAACCAACGTTTACTATTGATGTGCAAAACTTGCACACCTACAGTACTGTCGCTGAGATGGCACAACCCATCGATCGCTGAAACTGTTCTCTTATATGGTAAGAATTTACGTAAACCTATTACCTCGTGTAGACATAAATTTGATATTTTCATGAAAACCCTGTATGAGAGTAAGAGGGCTTCCTAGTATAATAGTTTTGAGTACAGTATTGGTTATAAATTGACACGTCATTCTTAGATGAAGGTATTCTGAAATCAATTAAACTTCATAGTAGATCTCTCCATTCCAAAACCTATAAATTTTAAAATAAAAACGTGACATGCTTGATAAAAATACTTTTTTTTTAATTCTTTGCATATGAGGTGTAAAGTAGCAAAAGGCAGACACACTATCTATCATATTAATTTCGAAGATGTTACAGATTATTCAAGTTGCTTAAAGGACAACAATCAAGTCCATGGAAGCAGCAGACACCTGTCTTTGTAGGATCCATACACAACGACAATCAGTGATCTGCCATTTGTTCACTTATTAAGATATCATATTTAGAACACATCGCTAGTGCAGCCATCAGAGGCCTCAATAGTTCATGTTGAAAATTGTACCTCAGGATTCAAATTTGACATTCACTGATTGCCGAATGTCATCTATTCCTTCATAAGGTAGTGTGGAGAAGGCAATTCCGGGGAACGGCTTTGCCAATAGCACATTATTTAGCATTGTGATGTATTAACTAAAATTAATTCATTATTCCTATATGTATTGTATAATAAGTTTAAATAGAAGAGCACATATATTAGAATGGCAATTGTATGTGCTTAACCTTTTTGTTTTCATTTCTAGCATCATTGTATATTGCCTACAGTTTCTAGGAAAACATTGCATCATTGTTTGATATTGGTTTTTGTGAGAGCATCTAGTTTGAAATTAACCAAACAATACACTAAGATTACAGCAGTACCCCAGACCTATTATTTGAAGCCAGACAAAATAATCTATATATCAATCATCAAACACCTGAGCGGAAATGCCTGAGAATGCAAAATCTGCTATGCCGTTGAACTTTGCATTGAATTGATTTTACAGCAGGGTATTATTAAAAAAATACTATTTGTACACTGCTGTCAGCATATGCACGCACTGTGAAAATTGATAATATGAAAGAATTCTAAGGATTTGAAACCTCCAAAACAGGACCTGCACTTAACTGTTAGGTATGTATGGAGCTTTCTATCCTGCTTCCTTGGAAAAAAATGGAGCAAGAAGAGATTAAAATCTTAACGGAAATCAGGAACGTTGAAGGCAATCTGGTCATTTTATCAGCAAGTGTCCTCACTCCCCAATAGACCATCTGATATGTATAAGAATTCCATATATTAGTCATGTTCTTTGAAAATAGAACCAGAACTCATGCATGGTAAGTAAGAAAAATGTACAGGATGTGTTTCGGAGGTAATTGAGAAGTATATGTACTATTTGCGGCCACTCCACACTAATTACCGTGAACACGTAAAAATTACTTGATTAAAGCATGACCGTAGATAAATTGCACAACGGAAAGAACAATTACCTGCATCCATCCCATGAAATAATGTCTAAAACTGTAGACTGGTTTCTGACACAGCTTCTGCAGCAAACACGCAGAATAAAATCTAATTTGTTGCCTTCGATTAGACAAATAAACCGGGAGCACAACAATCTGAAAAAATAGCAGAACCTGCAAACACAGTTTAAGTAAAAGTAAGTGGCCTCACTCCCCAATGGACCATCTGATATGTATAAGAATTGCATATCTTAGTCATGTTCTTTGAAAATAGAACCAGAACTCATGCATGGTAAGTAAGAAAAATATACAGGATATGTTCCGGAGGTAATTGATAAGTATATGTACTATTTGCGGCCAGTCCATAGTAATTACCGTGAACACACAAAAATTACCTGATTAAAGCATAACCGTAGATAAATTGCATAACGGAAAGAACAATTACCTGCATCCATCTCATGAAATAATATCTAAAACTATAGACTGGTTTCTGACACAGCTTCTGCAGCAAACACGCAGAATAAAATCTATTTTGTTGCCGTCGATTAGCCAAATAAACTGGGAGCACAACAATCTGGAAAAAGAGCAGAACCTGCGAACACAGTTTAAGTAAAAACACCAGAGAATGAAGGCTGCTGTAGTAGACTAAATCGTTTGCAAACTGCACTCGAGACCTGCAGTGAGAGGACGTGAGGATAGAGAGATGAGAGATGCGTATCCTGTGCGTACCGGCTGACCCGTGCTCGATGTGTGTTGAGGTGGATTAGCCGGCCTGCTGCTGGTCTGTCGCCCCTCGCGCCAACTCCCGAGCACACATCGCCAACCGCCGCTACCACGGGTCTTCACCCGGAGCAGCAGGTAGCTCTTGCCTACCGGATCCAGATTCATGCGACGCAGATGGAGCTCCTCTAGTCCTTGCTGCCGACATGAGATAGAGAGGATGTGAGGAAAGAGAGAGAGAACAGGGCGTGGGGAGCGATTGAGGAAGAGGGTAAACCTAGGCCGCTCACATCAGCCAGGGCGGCTGCTGCCGGCCATGACGCCGGAGCAGGAACCGACCCACGTGAGCATCCTGCATGGCAGGCGAGAACAGCATCCGACACAGCTGAGAAAGGCAAGGGCCCGGGGCACGTCCACGCCTAGGATCGACGAAGAAGAAAAGAGGGTCGCGGCTAAGGGAGGAGAGGAGAGAGGGGAATCGGGCGGTGCTCCAGCGACCGCCTCCGCTCTCAATACCTAGCTCTCTCCCGATGGGAAGGGGAGCATCGGAGCAGAGGCTGGTGGCGCGAAGAGATAAGGTACGGCCTCTCCGCCCGATGCACGGGAATACTAATCTAGGAAAGGAGAAACACGAGGAGGAAACGACACACGGTTGTATACGTGTCACGGTCGCAACGCTCATCCGAGAACCACTCTCCCGCGCGCCTTAATATAAAAAGGACAGTGCTAGGCGTCCCCCGGGGGATTTCTGGTTTTCATCCCAGCCCAACCACGCCATCTATTTGGATTAATCCCGCTACATTCTTCACTTTACTACATTTGTCCCGCTTTGCTATATTGTAGCGTAAAACGCTTCGTCTAGAAAATAAAACAAACTGGACCTCATGGGAGATTTCACGGGATACCGCCATGACCGTAGAAAAAAGTTGTGCTATTGTAGCATATCCGACCTCATGGAGACTCTACTTTGAAATATCGCCGGAGACCTTGTAGCTAAATGTTTACACTAATGTAGCAAGATCACAAAACAGTTGTAGCAAAAAAAAAATTCTAGTGTAGCAAAAGAGGACATCGCCGGAGACAGCGTCAGAGACTCTAGCCGAATACCTCGTAGCAAAACCAGAGAGATTGGTTGTAGCAAAAAAATTGTACAAAAGTAGCAAAAATATATGAATATATAGCAAAATAATATGCTAAGGTAGCAAACGCTCTTATCTCCTCGACTCGCGCCATGGATAAGAAGACAGTCGCCGTGAAGTAACGCCGCGCCCGCAGTAGCGAACCTCCCGCCATGTGTAGCGTTGTCGTGTACCATGGGTAGCAGAGTCGCCACGTAGCGGCGTCATGCCCACGGGTAGCGAGTCGTCCATGTGTAGCGCCGCTCAGGTAGCAGTTTGCGGCTTGGCAGTGATGAACCAAACGAGGCAGGCATCACAGCGAGGGAGGCGTCTCGAGCGAGCGGGCGGCCGCCTTGAGACGGGGAACCCTGCGCGGCGGGCAGAGGCCGTGGCACGACCTTGCGGCCGGCCACGGACAGAGGTCTGAGGGTGCTGACCGCGACGTGGAAGTGGCGGCCGAGGAGAGAGGGTCGGTGGGCGAGGCGGCGCCCGGGAGGCGTTTCATGGCGTGGCGGGACGAACGGCGAGGGCGCAGGGCAGCGGGCGGGAGTGAGGTCGCGGGTCTCGAGACTGAGGCGGAGAGAGTAGAGGCATGGCGGGCGGCACGGCCCGGCCGAGGCGAGCAGGGAGCGAGAGGCAGAGGGAGAGAGGAGACGGGAGGTGGAGAGAGAGAAGGAGATGGGGTTGGTGGCGGGTTGGTCAGACGGCAGGTCGGGGGTCCGGACGGGTGTGTGGAGGTGGGGGTCGGACACGCGTCAACAGGGGAGCCGTGACGCGACGCGATCCCGTGACACGTATCATTTTCCATATAAAAACCTACATTTACTGTTGATGCGCAAAACTTGTACATCTACAGTAACTAGGCAATTCAACGCGCCCGTGCAGTGTAACTGTTATGGGACCACCAAAAGTTGGAAAAGACAACTACGGGAGATATCTTTGCTAATTTTTTTGGAATTAAGTTATTTACTTATTTTCATGGCATTAGCTTTTGCCATGGGCCATATGCATCACTTCGATGCAGAGGCCAGGGCGAGGCCTCCATTTCGAAAAAAATTAGCTTTTGCCATGCATGGACGATTTAGTCTGAGCGAAAATGTATGAGCACATCGTGCCTATGTAATAGATGCATTTTTTAGTATGTCTTCTCAGACAATAGATCCTATTACTGGATCAGCATTTGAATCCCTGAATGTTCACCCAAATTGTCACATCTTATTAAGAGAAACCAAGATCAACGACTTCTTTAAACGACCTGTGGCGATATGCAAAAGATTGAACGCCTCATCACACAAAAAACTTTCTAAGAAAATAGAATTTTAATTAAAGAAGCAGGTCAAGCAGATCTTTATCAAGAAGCAGGTATTGCTTAAACCATACAACCTACTTCAGTCGTTAGCTCTCTCAGTTCTTCTCAGCAAAATCATATTCTTGCCAAGCTCAGGCTGTGTCAGAACACCAGGCTCACATGTCTACTGATAGCTCCTGAAATTTGCTGTTCGAAACCTGCAACTAGCGGCAGGCATAGAGATACTTCGTCAAAAACCGTAAGATTTCCTTCTGATAGATAGCATAGACGGCTTGTGTGGTTTCAATGCCGAATTCCGGCTGGCCTAACTCGGTGGCGCACCTGACACATGTCGCATTTTCCCCATTTGTTCTTTCACTTGAGCTTTGTCTATTCGAAGCAAGGAGACAACCCAATATCGCAAGAATGTGTTCTTAAAAACTACTTTCGAAGGTCACAAAGTTATATATATTTATAGATGGAAAAAGAAGAACTTACAAAGATCGAGCTGCAAGAAATCAATATAAAGCATTCATACATCGGTTAATGGAGATCAGACAAAATGAGAAGCAGATATGTTGGCTTGTCTTCCATATTCACCGTGTCTGCACACATAACAGCTGCAGTAGTTGGTAAAAAATTCTTATAAACTCATCTAGTTTAAGCTAATAGAACAAAAAAGATAGAGTGCACTGGATCAAAACTTTTTCTCATATGGTAGCCTCCATGAAGTTGTATTGCATACGTCGAATATGAAAAACTGTAACTCTGTAGTTGCATTTTACTGGGATAGTATGTACATCAAATAATGAATGAAACTGGCAAACCAAATTTTGCTCACAAGTAGTTCATATGGTAAGATCCCTACAAATATATGTCTACCTCTTCGGTTATCCTGCAGAAATTGTATACCGAAAGCAATTAATTTGTCAGATAACTTAATAGACAATTTCTGATAGTGAATGCACCGGCACCAACTTAATATGTGTAGTAAAGATGTGTCACAATAGCACATATTCTGATGTTTACGGAAGTAAATGTGTTTACATAAGTAAATGTGAAAACAAACCATTCTTCGAACATAGAAACATTATTTTCAGAGACAGTTTAAGGAAGGTTGATGGAATGATCATTTTCTACATAAATAATTCCCCATCCTTTGTACCAAAGACTCACCACAATAACCTTGAAATTTACATTAGAGGCCTTACACTAAACTAAAAATAATTGTTTTTGTTGTATGCAGCTGTTCTATTGGAATAACTAGCACTTCTATTTTAACTAATTGTAATAAATACAGTAGAAGAAGCAACACACTGCAATATAGCTCTGTAGATCTGGTAGTACATGGTATTGTTCAGTAAAGCCCGACTCTGTATGATGACAATTCGATGAATAGAACATTTAGGATTAAAATTGTATATTGAATTTTCACAAGAAAGAATATTGAATCACCGAGTCTCGAACACCTGAACTTTACTGTTCTAAAAACTGAACCTATGCACACTTCTATCTTCTGTACTTCAAATATAACCAATACTGCCTATGGCTGAAAAAGTCGGGTAACCTTTGCACAAAGCTGATTGTAGGATGGGGCAAGACAATAGAAATATGCGTAACTAGAAAATACAAATACTATCCGGCGTGTTTTCCTCCAAAGCATCCACAGACCATAGCTCTGCTTATGTAGTATAAATGCATAAATTTCTTGCACAATTTATCTCACTCATCTCTATATAGTTTAGAAAACACAAACACAATATAACAATCCAATAATGGTAGGAGTGCTTGGTGCTTCTGGTAGGAAATTTAAAGCAAGAAAAATACTGAATTAGCATGGATGAGACTCACAAACCTGTGATGTTAGTTTTTAGTAAGGCTGTAGGACCACTCCCTCATCATGTTATTTGCAGAAATAAAGCTGTAAGAAAAAACTAATAACTCAATAATGTCGATGAGTTGAGGAAAACCAAGTTAGCTGGAAAAAATTATGTGCCAGGGATGAAGTTTGAGCTGAGAAAAGATAATGGATATGCAAATGGTCAAGTTGCTTTCTTCATCATATAATCCCATGTTTGAGATAGTTACTGAATATTTTCCATGGTGCATATGATGACATAGAATGTATCTTACAAAATATTGGATACATGCTAATGCAGCATATGAGACAATTACATCAGGAGTAAACTAATACCGAGAGAAATTATAAACAAATATGAAGGACGGGTTAATCTTTATTGTTATATCACAAATTCTTAGTGTCCTTAGGCGTTGTGTATAGCTATTTTCACGTGGTAACTTTGAACTCATAAAAAACCTTGGAAGCCATGGTAATCTTGAACTCACAGAAAGCCTTGGAAGACACTTGAATTTTTGCCAGTGAACTAAAGCATCAAAGAGGTAATCGGAGATGAAATGAAGCCTCGTTCAAGCCCGCACGCACATATTCTGTAATCTTCAAATCTGAATTACCAACGCAGCAAGAAAAAAATATTGTAGAAGAAGGTACAGGAGTATACCAGCTTTTGAGTGAATCCACTCCTGTCAATCTGAAAAAATTACAACATTAGCATAAAGAGGAGGGGAGTATAATGCAACAACCAATTGGTGGACAAAAAAAGACATCAGAAGAATCCACGTAGGGCACTACAAACAACATTAAGAAGGTATTCAAAATGAGCCATGCCTCGAACGTAAGCAATTTAGTTTGAACAATTACTATACTGGTCAAAAAGAGCACTCCGTCGCGACGGCAGAGCAGATGATCCGGTAGCAGGGCCAGCACGACGGTGAGAACCAGCCGCAGCAACCGAGGGCACGTCCGTGCGCGGCAGAATATCCGGCGGCTCGCCCGGCAGGAAGCCTGCCGGTTGCCCGGAAGGCCAGGGCACCGACCGCGCAGTCGAGCTTCTGCAGGTGTATCTTCAGAGAGACGACACCGTTGCCACGGCGGAGCATATGATGTAGCAGCAGGTCCAGCACGACGGCGAGAACCACCTGCAGCAACCGATGCCGCGCCCGTGTGCGACGGAAGTTCAGGCGGCTCGCCGGTCCGGGAGCCTGCAGGTCAGCCGGAAGAAGGACGGACAGAGCGCCGACCGTGCTGCCAACGCGGAGCAGTGGCCAGAGGCGTGACGTCCCGGATACCCCGCGACGCGGCGGCGCAGGTGAAGCCGATGAGCCAGCATGCCCTCCAACTGAAACCAGAGAATCTTTCATCCTAAAATCCAATAGAAGGAGAAATCAAACTCGACCAAAACCATAAGAAAAGAAGGTAGAGGGAAAAAGGCAAAGCAAACTAGCGGCCATCCGGCCGAAACAATGCAGCGGTGAGGAAAACGGAGAAGGCACGCATCGGCCTCTCCGTTCGGCGCATGGGAAAAGCAAACGGCCGGAATTACTACTCTACGACAGAAAAACATGGGACAGAGTATAGGCGGCACGGTCACACCGCGTCGAGCCACGCGGACGCTGGACGCTGAGTAATTAACGGGAGGAAGAAAAGGAAAGAAAAAGGGAAACAGAAGTGGACGCGCGTCGAGGCGCTGTCGCCAGGAACCGTCGATGAACAGTAATGCAAATGAACATTAGATCGAGGCTCTAAGCGATCGATAATCCCACGCGCCTTAATATATGGTTATATATTTACGTAAACCTATTACCTTGTGTAGACGTAAATTTGATATTTCCATGAAAACCCTGTATGAGAGTAAGAGGGCTTCCTAGTATAACAGTTTTAAGTACAGTGTTGGTTATAAATTGACACGGTTATAAATTGACACGTCATTCTTAGATGAAGGTATTCTGAAATCAATTAAACTTCATAGTAGATCTCTCCATTCCGGAACCTATAAATTCTAAAATAAAAAAGTGACATGCTTGATAAAAATACTATTTTTTAATTCTTTGCATATGAGTTGTAAAGTAGCAAAAGGCAGGCACACTATCCATCATATTAATTTCTAAGATGTTACAGATTATTCAAGTTGCTTAAAGGACAACAATCAAGTCCATGGAAGCAGAAGACGCGTCTTTGTAGGATCCATACATAACGACAATTAGTGATCTGCTATTTGTTCACTTATTAAGATGTAATATTTAGAACACATCGCTAGTGCAGCTATCAGAGGCCTCAATAGTTCATGTTAAAAATCGTACCTCAGGATTCAAATTTGACATTCACCGATTGCCGAATGCCATCTGTTCCTTCATAAGGTAGTGTGGAGAAGGAAATTTCAGGGAACAGCTCTGCCAATAGCATATAATTTAGCATTGTGATGTATTAACTAAAATTAATTCGTTATTCCTATCTGTATTGTATAATAAGTTTAAATAGAAGAGCACATATATTAGAATGACAATTGTATGTGCTTAATCTTTTTGTTTTCATTTCTAGCATCATTGTATATTGTCTACAATTTATAGGAAAACATTGCATCATTGTTTGATATTGGTTTTTGTGAGAGCATCTAGTTTGAAATTAACCAAACAATACACTAAGATTCCAGCAGTACCCAGACCTATTATTTGAAGCCAGACAAAACAATCTGTATATCAATCATCAAACACCTGAGGGAAAATGCCTGAGAATGCAAAATCTGCTACGCAGTTGAACTTGGCATTGAATTGATTTTACAGCAGGGTATTATTAAAAAATACTGTTTGTACACCGCTGTCAGCATATGCACGCACTATGAAAATTTATAATATGAAAGAATTCTAAGGATTTGAAACCTCCAAAACAGGACTTGCACTTAACTATTAGGTATCTATGGAGCTTTCTATCCTGCTTTCTTGGAAAAAATGGAGCAAGAAGAGATTAAAATCTTAACGGAAATCAGGAACGTTGAAGGCACTCTGGTCATTTTATCAGTAAGTGTCCTCACTCCCCAATAGACCATCTGATATGTATAAGAATTCCATATCTTAGTCATGTTCTTTGAAAATAGAACCAGAACTCATGCATGGTAAGTAAGAAAAATGTACAGGATGTGTTCCGGAGGTAATTGAGAAGTATATATACTATTTGCGGCCACTCCACAGTAATTAACGTGAACACACAAAAATTATTTGATTAAAGCATGACCGTAGATAAATTGCACAACGGAAAGAACAATTACCTGCATCCATCCCATGAAATAATATCTAAAACTGTAGACTGGTTTTTGACACAGCTTCCGCAGCAAACACGCAGAATAAAATCTAATTTGTTGCCTTTGATTAGCCAAATAACGGGGAGCACAACAATCTGGAAAAATGGCAGAACCTGCGAACACAGTTTAAGTAAAAGTAAGTGGCCTCACTCCCCAGTAGACCATCTGATATGTAAGAATTCCATATCTTAGTCATGTTCTTTGAAAATAGAACCAGAACTCATGCATGGTAAGTAAGAAAAATGTACATGATGTGTTACAGAGGTAATTGAGAAGTATATGTACTATTTGTGGCCACTCCACAATAATTACCGTGAACACACAAAAATTACTTGATTAAAGCATGACTGTAGATAAATTGCACAATGGAAAGAATAATTACCTGCATCCATCCCATAAAATAATATCTAAAACTGTAGACTGGTTTCTGACACAGCTTCTGCAGCAAACACGCAGAATAAAATCTAATTTGTTGCCTTCGATTAGCCAAATAAACTGGGAGCACAACAATCTGGAAAAAGAGCAGAACCTGCAAACACAGTTTAAGTAAAAAAAACACTAGAGAATCAAGACTGCTGTAGTACACTAAATCGTTTGCAAACTGCACTCGAGACCTGCAAGTGAGAGGACGTGAGGATAGAGAGACGAGAGATGCGTACCCTGTGCGTACCGGCTGACCCGTGCTCGATGTATGTTGAGGTGGATTAGCCGGCCTGCCGCTGGTCTGTCGCCCCTCGTGCCAACTCCTGAGCACACAACGCCAACCACCGCTACCACGGGTCTTCACCCGGAGCAGTAGGTGGCTCTTTCCTACCGGATCCAGATTCATGCGACGCAGATGGAGCTCCTCCGGTCCTCGCTGCCAACATGAGATAGAGATGATGTGAGGCAAGAGAGAGAACGGCGTGGGGAGCGGTTGAGGAAGAGGGTAAACCTAGGCCGTTCACATCAGCCAGGGCGGTTGCTGCCGGCCACGACGCCGGAGCAGGAACCGACCCACGTGAGCATCCTGCATGGCAGGCAATAACAGCAGCCGACACAGCTAAGAAAGGCAGGGGCCGGGGGCACGGCCGCGCCTAGGATCGGCGGAGAAGAAAAGAGGGTCGCGGCTGAGGGAGGAGAGGAGAGAGGGGAATCAGGCGGTGCTCCAGCGACCGCCTCCGCTCTCAATCCCTAGCTCTCTGCCGATGGGAAGGGGAGCACCGGAGCAGAGGCTGGTGGCGCGAAGAGATAAGGTACGACCTCTCCGCCCGGTGCATGGGAACAATAATCTAGGAAAGAAGAAACAGGAGGAGAAAACGACACACGGTTGTATACGTGCCACGGTCGCACCGCTCAGCCGAGAACCACGCTCCCGCGCGCCTTAATATAAAAACCTACGGTCGCTGAGATGGCACAACCCATCGATCTGAAACTGTTCTCTTTCATATAAGTAGTAATGGGGTCGTGGAATTGCTTGATGTGAAAGTGACGGTGTCGTGCTATTCGTGCCCGGCACATCTAAAAGTGTGAGAAGAAAAGCTGATTTACGTTCTGCTCCATTGCCTTAGCAGGTCCCTACCCACAACGACGTGCTTTTTCGCCATAAAGCGGTCCACTTGCTGTTATATTCTTTTGTCATATGCATATATTCTTCTTACTACTTACCGTTAAGTGGGATTCGAAAGGAAAATTACATTCCTTGATCCCCATACATATGGGAGTAGAGCTTGATCGACCATTTTACGTGGAACAACAGTACAACGTGTTACTGGTGGTTCTTTAAGAGCAACTTCAAAAGACGCGCAATATTGCGCTCGTGCTGTAAAAATTGATATTTTAAATGCAGGCATACGAAACACACGCTTCAACGGACACATACACATTGGGTGGTAAATTATGTAGGCGCACGGGATATTTGCGCACGCGGCAGAGCGCATTGTAAAATCTTGCGGCTGCATGCGAACACCAACCTCCACCTTGAAACTTCCGCGCGCCCTTTCGCCACCACCGATTTGACCGCCCCTCGTCTCCTATGGCACCGTCGCCGCGACTCGACGCAACACCTCTTCCTCGCCGTTGCTTCCTCACCCGCGCCCACAGCATCGTGCCGTCGCCGTTCTGTCGCAGTGTCCACAGGCTGCGCCGTCAACGCCGGAGTGGGCGCCTCTTCTTCGCCGTTGCTACCTCACCCGCGCCCACATCGCCGCACCCGCTTTGACAAGTGGTCATCTGGGCCCGCGAAGTGCTCGACGGTATGCCACGCCCCGATGAGTAGATGAGTTTGTCGTTTTATTGGTTTATAGTTAGTTTGTCCATTGTAGTATTAAATTTGTATTCTTGAGGCACAATTTGTTGTTTGTGTCGTAATAATAATAAAATTATTTATGTATGTTTTTTGGTTTGAGTTTAATCTTCATTGTTCTATATTTGTCGTCTGTGGTTTTTTAAACGCCAGCGCGCTGGGTTTTATAGTGCCTGGTAAAGCGATAGGTGTGCGTACTGTAAAATTTAGGGCGTCCGGAAAAGCTAATCAGTCTTGCGCGTGCAATACTCCGAAATCCGGCGCTGTAAACATGATTTAGCGCGCTGCAATTTACATGTGAAAGTTGCTCTAAGTTGATCAGATTACTCATTCACAACATTCTTCGCCACTTTAGCATCTTTGCATGGGCGCATAAAGAGCCTTTTTTCTGTTATCGGGACTGTCATATCCATGGCAGAAAGAAAGAACGTTAACAGGTCCTGAAATGGTCACCATAATGGTGAAATGATTGAATTTGGAACGAACAAACCAATTGTCTTATTACAAGCAACGCGTGCTAGCTTTTTACTTGCTGCAGGGCAGCATTACACAATGAGGACTGATCAAATTGAAAAACAACAGGAGCGCACTGGTGGAAAAAAAAAGTGGAGGTCGGATACAACTCAGGGCCCGGATTCACGTCAGTCGAAAGAAACACCTTACTTAGCATTGTTTACTCAAGCCTTTTTGGGGGCAAGCCTGGATTTGATCTTCTCCACCTCCTTGGTGCCGACCTGGAACGCCTTGGTGAGCACATTGTTGGGCACCGCCGGCGTGGCCCCGAACAGCGTCATGGCAAGGGACTGCGCGCCGGGGAACTGGCTGTTGAATGCCGAGATGACGGAGGCAGGGCCGTGGCCGTTGTTCTTCTGGAAGTGGACCAAACCACGGGGGAAAACGAAGACATCCCCGGCGGTGATGGTCTTGGAGATGAGCTTGTTCCCGGTCGTTATCGTCGAGGGCGCCCTCAAGGACGAAGACCATCTCGGTGGCGCGCGGGTGGGTGTGCGGGGCGTTGAGCCCACCCGGCGCGTAGTCGATACGCGACATGGACACGCCCAGGGTGTTGAGCCCAGGCACCTTCTCCACGTTCGCTCCGGTCACCACGGAGCCGTACGTGTTGTTGGTGTTGCCTGCGGCGCCGAGCCCTTTGAAGTAGAAGTCATCTTCGGTTACCGTCGCCTTGCAAGCGAACCCATTCACCTTCACGCCTGCATACAGACAGACACACGTTTCCAAGGGAAATTCAATGGAACATGACGACTGTACTGGTTTTATTTCTGATGTTCTGAAATCAAGTCAGGGAAACTTACCTGAAGTAAGATCGGCGACGCAGATGTCCTGGAGCAAATCGGGGTCGCCGGCGACGGACTGCGAGGGGAGAACGGAGACCACGAGTGCCATTACGGCGCAGGGAAGCAAGGGAGAAACCATGGCCATTGAAGGCTTGCTCTTGTGCTTGCGACCGTACTTGATTTAGCTGCGAGTATGATGACCTGGGGCCTGCCTCTCTTTACTCCTTTCTCCGTGCACGCTCCTTTACTCTCCCTGCTCGAGGTGAATGACCTTGTTGGATGCTGAATCTAAAGATATAATTGGTGAGGGTCACGGGAAGCTCCACAAAAATTAGATTTAATCAGCCATTCGATTGGATTAGTCAGCTGCTAAGCACCGTAGATTTGGTTTCACCCCACTCAGTATAAAAACGAGCCTAACGCCCTAACCGTTAGTGAAACCCTACCCGCCTCCATGTATCTCCCCCGATCTTGGGTTCATCTCTCTTCCCCATTCTCTGCCTCGTCTCTCTCCCACAATCCACCTCCTGGTCCCCACACCTCTACTGGCCGAGCAACGCCGACGAGCCGCCTAGACGAGCGAGCAGCAACAAACAGCGCAGCTCTTCTCCGCGAGGTCTTCCCTCGCCTTCTCCTCTGGCACGCCATCGGTCTTCTGGTGGTGGAGTGGTGGTCGGCGTCGTTTCCCCATCTTCCTCCTCCCTCTACCTCAAAAAATAGCACTAATTTGTGTCTCGTTCTGGCCGAGAAACAACACAGGAAGGGGAGGAGCAGCAGCGGAGGCCTCGGCCTTCTCGGAGGATGAGGACGAGCGGTGGTGCCGGTGTGTACTTCGACGGACACGGCTGCGTGGACTGTGATGGTTCAGCATGCCACGCCGGTGGAGGATCTTTGGTGGAGGAGGACGAGGGAGATCAACCTAGAGCGAGGTCAGCCTGGTGAGCTTCACTTCATTGGATAGCACCATATTTGAAATCATTTTTGTACTATTTGTTCTTAATTCATTGTAAAAAAAAATCTGCAGGCACTGGATGGGGCAAAAGGAGGGCTCCGACGTGCCGGTTCGATCTCTCTGTCTCTCTTCGGCTGGATAGCGAGGTGATCTGACGGTACTGAACATAGTGGATCTCGCCATCTCGGCAGCCCAGCCGTCGGGGACTTGTTTGTGGAGAGTATGTGCAGCAGTCTGAGGAGGTTCCCCTATCTCTCGCTCATGTTGATAGAGCTCTGTACTATTTTCATCTAATATCTTTTAATGTTGATAGGACTTGTAGTCAAGTTTCATGTTGATAGAGGTATATGCTTACATTTCACCCTGGGACTGTGGGTACCGGCCGGACGGCCATAGAGGAATGGATGGACTGAAGGAGGTTGTATAAGATGATAATCTGAATGCTAAGACACCGTCACAACATTATCAGAAGGACACCATCTTATTTCTTAATCATTGTTTCCTAGGCCATGATATCTAACAGCTACGCAACTGATAGAACATCATTGCTGTTTTGATCGGTGTGTTTCACGGTAGAATTGTGAGTACTTTTTCTAAAACCAAGGTTCAACTAATTATCGGCATTTCTATTTAGAACCGTGTAGGGGCATATGCAAGATGTTGATCAAGGGGCTAATATATACATCAGATGACGATGTTTGGGATCAGACGGAGCAGCGGAAATCCTCATTGCCACATGGATTCGCCCTCTTCGTCGCCCTGAGTCGCGTCTACCACTGCGCCTGTCGCCAACTTCCAAGTGCCTTCCTAAAAATGGCTAAATCCCAATCCCTGCTCTCTTTATGGTTGCTTGTTGCCCAATGTACTGCGGTTCTTATAACAAGTCCGTACATTCAGCTCCATGTCTACTATTTTGTTACCCAAGATAATCTTGGATGCTCACCTAGATTTAATTAAGCAATTGAACGAGTCATGCATGTATATGTGTACACAATCAATTGGTGTTTTAAACACACCCAGTGAACTTTGAATTCTTTTAGACTTAAACTCACGTGAATTCTGAAACTATTGGAACCTGCAGCAGCTGGGTTAGTTGGAAGAGAGGTTACATTGCTCTGCTATTGGACTGATAAGATATAGTTCCTCTCAGTATATATCATCTCTGTTGGACTGCTTTCCTACTGTAACAAATTAGTTTTGCTTGTCGAGTTGAAGTTTCAGTGGAGTACATTTGAAGTTTATTCGGAAGAGCAGCTCCTGCTATTTCTCTTTTTAATTTTGCAAGCTACAAATTGTCTAAGTTAGATAATGTTAATGCATGTGCTTGGCTCCAGGCCTGTGTGGGTGCTTGGCTGCCAGCCTTCTTGTCTGTTGTTGCTGACTTTGCTACACATGGAGTTGGAATCGTAAGGTTGGGAGGTTGGGAAACATTAAAAACAGGTAAGTAAGCTGCAAGCCAGCTTCTTACTTTTTTTTGTTCATTTCTTCATGTGTGTGATGTATATACAATTCATTTGCCTGGTGTTTCTTGCTATCCTACATCAAGAAAATTCTTAAGTTCAGATATGATCAGATATTTTCTCTTTATCTTATTCTCTGTTTCTTCGTTCCATTTGAAAGTGAAAGTGGGGTTTTATTTTGTATGTTCCAGAAATTCTTAAACAGGGATCACTGGTTCACAAATAAAATTGTTAGCATTTATTGTATGACTCAAGAAAGGAGAAGACAATGCTGATAGACAAGAGGCAATTAGGAAAGCAGGACAGAGCCTAAATTTGAAAAACGAGGATGTTATGACCATCTTCAGTAAAGCAGTATGCCTCTTTCCTCAAACATGCAAGCTCAAATATTCATTTTTGCTGATACATGATACTGCAGTTGTGTTCTACCACTCTCTAAAATAAGATCAAAAAAGTAGTGAAAGAAAAATAATCATTTTGTTTACAATCCGTACATCCAGATGAGGCTTTTATTTTGTACTCCATTTTCTGAATGATAATCTCCTTCACAATCTTATTATTTTATTGTAGGTTTCTACAAGTTTCCTAGCTTTTCTTCATAGCAGCATCGTTTGAGGTAGGCACTGTTTGATATCTCATAATTTTGTTTCTGGTGATGATCAATTACTAAAATATAGAAAAATTGTTGTTTCTATAAATAATTGGTACTTGCTTGTTTTGTGATCTTTAAAAATTTCCTTTTCTTGCCATTGGGGGCCGATGCCACTTTTGTTGCTATGTTAGATTCTGGATTCTTATTTTATGTTGTCTAGCTCCTGCATTTATTTTCTTTTCAGGTCTTACTAGCCATTTTGTCATCCTCTTTATTGAGCTGCATGTTCGTGGACTTTTTTTTAACCCATCTGTTAAAGTCGTAGTGCAGTTTTTGATGGGCAGGTAAAAGAGACTTCTGGGTTATATTTAGTTGCTCCATTTTAATTATGCCACACCGCTGCGACACTCATTATGATGTTCAAACCTTGAATTTTCCAATTCTGTTTGTATTATCTTACTATAAGGCACTAAACGCGAGAGCTTATAAAGGTCTAGATTATTTTGGAACGTCGGTCAGGACTATAGTCGCAAGATATGCACATTGAGCATGTTTCGATGCCATTTTGGTACATCAACAGAGTTTGCAAGACAAGCTTAGTTCAAAATTCATCCCATCCACACTCATAATGTTTTTCATGTGACCATGTTTTGCCAAGATAATTCTAAGTCAACGTGCTAAATTAGTTTAGGTATCAGTCCAGCCTTCATGAATTTATTTCCTGTAATCAGTGTAATCGTTTTTGCCTGTAGAAAATGTCAAGCCTGACTATATTATTTGCTTTCATGCAAAACCGGGTGTAAAGTATGTGTGTGTGTGCCTCTCAGTAATATTGTGAATCTTTTTGGACAGAAGGCAGCTCTAGAGAGTTTTGGGCAAGCTGGACACAATGATAAAACTAAGTGTGCAACTTCTCGCATTGATGATTTGTCGAGGTTTTTGTAGAAATATCTCTTGCACAAACGGTTTTGAAATAACAAGCTTTCTGTACCCTATACTTTTTTTACCAGCTATTGGTTCTTACACAATCATACTTTTTTTACCAGCTAATGGTTCTTACACAATCATAGATTCTTGCATGATATTGTGGTGCATTCTCTGCCTTCATTAATCGGATGTTACTGGAAAGGATTAAATCTCTGTTTCCTTTACGGATCTGAAGATTTTTTAGCACTTGGGTAAATGGAGTTCAATGCAGTGAATACTAAATCATTCTACTTCAGATATTTGTTGGGCCAGTAAAAAAGTAAGGCTTATTTTTGGAATAGTTTTGACCAATTCCTAAGCAATAAATGCACTCTACAAGCAATAAATGCACCAATTACCTTTAGTTTAACTCTTGCTAGAACAACTCTTCCTTATTTACATGCACTAAAATTAGGGAATATTTTAATATGGATCGAGTGAACTTTTACCTGTACTACAAACTTACAACTCTTCTCTATTTATAGCTGGAAATTATAGTACTTAATTAGGTCATAAGATGACAAGCATGATCAAAGAGTTGTTGATACTGGGTATTGCCTGGCATCGGGTGCCCAGTTTTCTGTGTTCTCCAGTACAGTAGTGAAAATCCATGTGACAATTATCAGGTGCTAGACACACCTCATATATAGTTAGTATTATATATTCCGATTCATAGGCTAAGCAGTGGTATAACCAAATCGCTCTCTTTAGTCATTTTTATCATAGTCGAGGTTTCATTGTACTGAATAAATCTTGACATACTGTGAGTTAGAAATGCAAGAAATATAGTGTAGTTACCCCATGAACATTGCTTTACTTGACCTTTTTAAGCTCTTACAGGTTCTTGTGTCATTTTCTATTAGAAAATAAACCATCAGTGATTTTTATCCTATCTTGGTAAATTGTCCATGCTTCTATTTGTTTCCTGTGCACACTAGTTCATTTGTTGCACACTCGAAACCTGTCAGCTATCATAGGGTGTATTAAGGAATACACTAGGTTTATATGTACATGTTATTGCATTTTTCACTTGTATTACAACAATATTTGTGATTGTTATGACACACACTTGAACTGTCACCAGAGGAGAAGTCGTATCTATGCACATGAGTTATATTAGGTATGGTTTCTTGAGTCTTACCTTGGTTCTGGGAACTAAAAAGTGGAATCAACCAGCATCATATTGAATTTCAGCTTATTTCTCTGGTGACTGGTTCTATGATTCCATAGCTTTGTACTGCACAATGGGAGCAAGATATATTTAAGTATTACATCAAACTATGTGGTATATGTTTATTGATACTTAAATTTCTAAAATTTATGCAGTTCCGGTCATAGGGAGTTGGAGATATGCATTTATCATTTGATCAATGGCTTTAAGCGATGGGCATGAGACGATCAAATTCTTTTGTTTTTTATACACTTGCTTATTATCGTTGGTTGTAATTTCAATCTTTTCTCTCTTTCTCACCTAAATTTGGCTTGCAATTGTTCACAGTTTTAGCACAGGCTTTTTTCAGATGTATGATACCAATGTTGTGATTGTTGTGACTGCATTCTAGCCATGCCATGAAGGAAGAATATTTTGTATATTCCAAACAGAAAAGTTCATAGAATAAGCTTATAAATCTCATTTGAAATCGCCTACCAAATTTAAGTCTTGACAACTAAAAACCAGATTATTATTTTTTGCTCATCTATAATTGCTAAATTGAGACAGTACTTGGGCTAAACCCTCAACCTTCTTCAAAATTTCATTTAAAGTCATCTATCAAACTTGATCCTTGACACTCATTTGATAAATATTTCTGGCCACTTATAATCGCCAGATTGGTTCGAAATCAACGGGATCGTGCGCCAAGGCGCACCCCTAAATCTAGTAGGCATAAGATGTGGATGGAATTTATAACAGGTGGGCACCAGAGAGAGAAAGAGGTGTGACCGTAGGAGTGAGTGATGTGAGTGCCAAGGTATGCCAAGAAGATTGTCCGTTCACCCCAATAAATGTGCTGGCCGTGTGAGGTAAGACTAGGAGAGGATTGTTGTAGGAGTACACAAGGAACAATGTGATAGGTTGTTATTTTATACTCATCTCTAGATTTTGATCTTAGCAGCAGATATTTTTTGTTGTGAACCACAACACTGGTGGAAAAAGGGCCTGCAGTCCCGGGCCGCAACTGGATTTAGTACCGGTTTTGGGCCCGGGACTGCAAAAAGGGACTAGATCCCCCCCATCTAGTCCCGGCTCACTACGACCCACGACTGATAACAGCCACGTGACTATTTCAGCGCCGCGGGGGCGGAAACCCTCTAGTCCCGGACCGTAACATCACCGGAGACTATAAGGTTTCCTGCCGCGATACAGAATTATGTGTTTCTCTGCCGCGGCAGAGATTGTATATTTCCTTTTTTTGCCATTTCACTAATTTTCGTTTTGTGTTTCACTATAATTCAAACATATATTTCAGTATACATATTATACGCTACTACATACACACTACACGTCGATGCATTTATATAATCAATCATATCAAAAGGAAGAAATGTTTTGAAATTACATGGTCATTGATGAATATATATATCATATCAGTTACATGGAGATGATTAAGGAAAATCGAGTTCCACGTTATCCGCATAATGCTCTCTATGTACATCAAGGACTTCCTTCGTCATAAATCGTGCCAGCTCCTCTTGAATTGCTCTTATGCGCTGGTCTGGCTCTAGTTTCTCCCGCAAATCATAAATATAATATGAGTCAACTTTCCACTCACTGGTCAACTCGCGGTTGTACTCGCAGACATGGTACCCACATAAATGAGTTCCTGGTGGCTGCTGTAAACTCTTCACCATTTTATAAGTTAACTCCTCTTTGAATGGACCTGGTATTTTCTGTCTGAACCGTGTTCAACACCTGCTCGGCAAAAAATAAACAAAGGAGTTATTAGTTACTTGATATCAGGAAATGAATGAAAGAGGACGATATAATGCGATAATGACTGAAATTACTTATGGAGCATTGCTTTCATGTCGCTCCACTGCTCTTGGTCCCAACTTAATGAGTCGTCGACTTCAACTAGGGAGTTGTCAACTTGAATGTTTAGCAAGATTCAGTGGAATCTGCGGACGTTTACATAAGCATTCATGCATAGCTCATCCAGTAAGCAAAAATAAAATGTGTACAAGATATAAACACTCACTTGAAGTTGTAAGGAAATAGTATTTCCTTAAAAAAATTATTCTCGGTTAAGAACCTGCACATGTCTTCCTCCACGTCCTTGGGGGTGATTCTTTAACGTATATTTATTAACGATATATGGGTAAATGAACCCAACATCGTATCTTCTAGCTCTTTTGCATTCAAGCATCTTCATTCTGCAGAATATAATATCGTCATACAAAAGGATATATAGTTAGGATAATATATTAAATGCAATGAACGAGCTGAGCTACAAACTTAAATATAGAAATAAATCACTTACAGACAGTAGCAACCAATGATAGATTTGTCAAGTACGCGTTGGTTGTATAACTGAAACAGTTCGGTCATTTGAACCTGTATCGAGTATGGTTTAAAGTGATGCGCCTTTCTAACGTCCACCGGAAACCAATCTTTCTGATGCTTTTTTCTGCTTGCGACATGTACCATTCGTGCAGATTTCGCATATGTGTGGATAGACGCGCGAACTCCTCATTACTGACTAGAGGATCCTCTTGGACATACTGCCGTACTATCTGACCCACTGGCGTATCTTCATTGCGTAAATATTGACCGAGACATATTTGCTTTGGTAGCAAGTTCTTTGGCCTGCGATACAGTGATTCCCATAAGTGCAACATTATTATGGGTTCTGGGCTCCATTATTTGCATGTCCATATCCATTTCAGCTCTGAAGGCCTTGTCCAGGTCTGAAATGACTTTGAGCGGGGCGACCGATTGATTCTTCTGTGCTTAGAGCTGGGCAACTTGCTTCCCGCTTTTTGCACTTGTGATTTTTTTCTTCTGTGCTTGCTTAATAATCTCCCGGTCATAGTCTGATTCCAGATTCATCGATATCCGGGATGGTTGCTCAAGAAAGGACTTAGCCCAATTTTTGGTTTTTTCATTATATACCGGCTTTGGCTTAGGCTTTTTGGGTGCAAAATGCGCCTTAACTTGGGCAGCCACATCCGTGTTAGGTTTCTCATCGGTCTTTTCATAAGGTCTCTTTGGAAGAGCCGGCGGGATGTCGACTATCTTCGCCGTTTGACCTTTCTTCGATGTGGGGCGCGGGGGACCGTCGAACTTCCGTTTCTTCGACGAGGTAGTAGTATTGCATGGAGGCGGAGGCGGAGATCGAGTATTGCGTGGAGGCGGAGATCGAGTTGATGTACTCCTGCTGCGGCGATCGTCAGCGGGGCGGGGTGTACTTGGAGGTTGGCGATAATCGGGTTGGGATGTACTTGGAGGTTGACGATATTCGATGCGGGGTGGACTTGGATTCCTTGGAGTCGGTGACCTTGGTGCCGAGCCTGGAAACTTGATGTACTTCTTATTCCATAGAATGATGTTGCACTTGACATCTCCTAGTTTCGTAAGGCCTTCAGGCGTAGCGATTTCAATCTCTAGGTCCGCAAAATCCTCCACTATGTCATCCACCGTGACACGAGCATAGCCTGGTGGAATCAGAAGTGAATGGTAGAGTGCTCCAGGTAGACAAGGTAAAGCAGTGTAGATAGCCACCTTGAAGGACAGGTTGTTCATTAGCTGATGTAGCTCACATTGTGCCATCTCTCTGACATCATCCACGGGGTAGTGAGGAGCCGGTGCATCATCCAGCAGTGCTTGATCATCAGCCCGGACCTCCGTGGAAGCCATGCTGCTTCTCCGCTGGCTAAGATCCAATGCAGGATCATCAGCCCACGGGTGAGTTGACGACGGCGGCCTTTGGCTAATTTCATGCATGAGGTTCTTCAGATCAGCTAGGTCCTGCTCTACCACGAGATCCGGCGCCTCCGGTCCTTCTTTCTCGACGACTCAGAATCGGCATCATCCGAGAAACCCTTTCTTCCACGAGACACCGGCGCCTTTGCCTCGTGTTCGTCCTCCCTTTTCAGGATTCCCTAGGGCGCGTTCATCCCGTCGTTCTCTCTCTCGGGACGGAACAATCCCAATTGAGAATTGTTCATTGCTTGAATAAGGTCTTCGGAGGGTTTTAGAATTTTATCATGAAATAATGTCTTCCCTATTTCTGGGTCCAAGGATCCCCGTGTCTGCATACCACGGTGCTTTGACCTCTCGGGCCATCCATCTGTACCAGGAGTGACGCCTCTAGCCCTCATGTTCTTCTCCATAGTTTCCCACTTAGGGACGACACTCTTGTAGCCACCTGTCCCCATTTTATGATGGTATTTCTTTTTGGCAGCATTTAACGCGTTTTTTGCCGACTTTGCCTTTGCTTTATCAGATTTCTTGTACTATACAAAATCGGGCCACTGTTCTCTCAACTTCGCGTTTACTCCTTTGAAGTCTGGAGTTTTCTTTTTCGCGACATATTTCGCGTATAAACTTTTCTTGTGGTTCCGGTACAGTTCAGCCATCTTGCTCAGAGTCCACACCTTCACTTTCGCTCTATTTTCAAGCCCACCCAGCCTTGGGGTAATACCATCTACCTCAAATTCTTCATACTCTGGAGGTAGTATGAAATGCGCTATGAGCTTCTGCCAAAGGTCATCTTTGGCATCATCGGTGACATAGCTGTTGGATTCTTCACTGGGTTTCTTTGACCGATTCCATTCTTGGATGGTGATCGGAAGGTTGTCCCTAACAAGCACCCCGCATTGATTTATAAACATCCTCCGGTGCTTCTCTGGAGCAATCGGTTCACCATCATCATCTATTTCTTTGATGGTGAACCTCTGATTACCATCCAACTTTTTGTTCGGCCCTCGTTTAGTTCGAGCTATTGATTTCTTTGATCCGGTGGGCTAAAAGAAGAAGAGAGTGATTAATATATATCTAGATCAGTTAATGAATAGAGGTAACACGAGACTTTATATATATATATGTACCTCGTCGGATCCTGTCGAGGGGCCATCATTATTGTTGTTATTTGTTTGCCCTTCGTCCATCCGGTCTTCTCCTTGGTACATTAGGTTTTCCTCTAGTCCATCACCGGATGGATTCAGATATGAGGATATCTCTTCCTCGAGCAAAATATCTTCACCGGTATTAATATTAAGAGGAATTTCACCTCTTATCATGCCCTGAAGAAAACCTTCACCAATGCGACCAGGATCTTCGGATGGATCCATGTCTTAATTAACTATAACAAAAAGAGAGTTAAACAGGTTAGAAAAAACAATAACCCTAATAATTAAAACAAAAAACAATAACCCTAATACACAAATTAATAACCCTAATAATTATATAATTAATAACCCTAATAGCACTAATTAATAATCCTAAAAAACAACTAAAAACAATTATATATTCCTAAAAACAATTATATATTCCTAAAAACAACTAAAAAAAATTATATAAACAAAGATATATTCTAAAAAAAAGAAACTAAAAACAATTATATATTCCTAAAAAAAGAAACTAAATGCTAATATACTAAAAATTCCTAAAAACGCAAGTCGAGATACGACGGCAAGACACGAGGCGCCAAAGACGCTGAGGGGCGGACGGCAGTGTGGTCAGGCGGCCGGAGGCAGGGTCATGCAGACGATGGAATCGGCAACACCTCACTGCGTCATCGAGCCTCGCCAGTCATCTCGATCTCCTCGTCGATTTCGCCAAGTGCTGGGTGGGGGAGGCCAGGGGCGGGCGCAGGTTACTTAGGCCCCCACCCCTTTAGTCCCAGGCTAAGCCACGGGACGGGACTAGAGGGTCATTAGTCCTGGGCTGTGGCTTAACCCACGACTACAGACCCCCTTTAGTCGCGGGTTAAGCCACGACCCGGGACTAATGTGTTTTTTCGGCCGCTTGGTTTTCGTGCGCGCACGCACCCTCTAGTCCCGGGTCCATCCACGACCCGCGACTAGTTTACTTTTTGTAAATTTTCTTTTTTAATTCAAATCAAATATAAAACTTTGGAAAATCATATCTTTTATTGTAAAAATCCAAATAAAACAAATAATATGTCTATTATTATTAAAAAATATAAAGACTCTTAATATAATATCCATTTATCTGTTTGCATCATTTATTAATTATTTCATTTGTAAATTTCTTTTTTTAATTCAAATCAAACATAAAACTTTGGAAAATCATATCTTTTATTGTAAAAATCCAAATAAAACGAATAATATGTCTATTATTATCAGAAAAATATAAAGAATCTTAATATAATATCCATTTATCTGTTTGCATCATTTATAAATTATTTCATTTGTAAATTTCTTTTTTTAATTCAAATCAAACATAAAACTTTGGAAAATCATATCTTTTATTATAAAAATCCAAATAAAACACATAATATGTCTATTATTATCAAAAAATATAAAGAATCTTAATATGATATCCATTTATCTATTTGCATCATTTATAAATTATTTCATGTGTAAATTTCTTTTTTAATTCAAATCAAATATGAAACTTTGGAAAATCATATCTTTTATTGTAAAAATCCAAATAAAACAAATAATATGACTATTATTATAAGAAAAATATAAAGAATCTTAATATAATATACATTTATCAGTTTGCACATTTCTAAATTATTTCATTTGTAAATTTCTTTTTTTAATTCAAATCAAACATAAAACTTTGGAAAATCATATTTTTATTGTAAAAATCCAAATAAAACAAATAATATGTCTATTATTATTAGAAAAATATAAAGAATCTTAATATAATATCCATTTATCTGTTTGCATCATTTCTAAATTATTTCATTTGTAAATTCCTTTTTTTAATTCAAATCAAACATCAACCTTTGGAAAATCATATCTTTTATTGTAAAAATCCAAATAAAACAAATAATATGTCTATTATTATCAGAAAAATATAAAGAATCTTAATATAATATCCATTTATCTGTTTGCATCATTTATAAATTATTTCATTTCTAAATTTCTTTTTTTAATTCAAATCAAACATAAAACTTTGGAAAATCATATATTTTATTGTAAAAATCCAAATAAAACAAATAATATGTCTATTATTATCAGAAAAATATAAAGAATATTAATATAATATCCATTTATCTGTTTGCACCGTTTCTAAATAATTTTATTTGTAAATTTATTTTTTTAATTCAAATCAAACATAAAACTTCGGAAAATCATATTTTTATTGTAAAAATCCACATAAAACAAATAATATGTCTATTATTATAAAAAAATATAAAGAATCTTAATATAATATCCATTTATCTGTTTGCATCATTTATAAATTATTTCATTTGTAAATTTCTTTTTTAATTCAAATCAAATATAAAACTTTGGAAAATCATATCTTTTATTGTAAAAATCCAAATAAAACAAATAATATGTCTATTATTATCAAAAAATATAAAGAATCTTAATATAATATCCATTTATCTGTTTGCATCATTTCTAAATCATTTCATTTGTAAATTTCTTTTTTTAATTCAAATCAAACATAAAACTTTGGAAAATCATATATTTTATTGTAAAAATCCAAATAAAACAAATAATATGTCTATTATTATCAGAAAAATATAAAGAATATTAATATAATATCCATTTATCTGTTTGCACCGTTTCTAAATAATTTTATTTGTAAATTTATTTTTTTAATTCAAATCAAACATAAAACTTCGGAAAATCATATTTTTATTGTAAAAATCCACATAAAACAAATAATATGTCTATTATTATAAAAAAATATAAAGAATCTTAATATAATATCCATTTATCCGTTTGCATCATTTATAAATTATTTCATTTGTGAATTTCTTTTTTAATTCAAATCAAATATAAAACTTTGGAAAATCATATCTTTTATTGTAAAAATCCAAATAAAACAAATAATATGTCTATTATTATCAAAAAAATATAAAGAATCTTAATATAATATCCATTTATCTGTTTGCATCATTTCTAAATCATTTCATTTGTAAATTTCTTTTTTTAATTCAAATCAAACATAAAACTTTGGAAAATCATATCTTTTATTGTAAAAATCCAAATAAAACTAATAATATGTCTATTATTATTAAAAATATAAAGACTCTTAATATAATATCCATTTATCTGTTTGCATAATTTGTAAATTATTTCATTTGTAAATTTCTTTTTTTAACTCAAATCAAACATAAAACTTTGGAAAATCATATCTTTTATTCTAAAAATCCAAATAAAACAAATAATATGTCTATTATTATCAGAAAAATATAAAGAATCTTAATATAATATCCATTTATCTGTTTGCATCATTTATAAATTATTTCATTTGTAAATTTATTTTTTTAATTCAAATCAAACATAAAACTTTGGATAATCATCTCTTTTATTGTAAAAATCCAAATAAAACAAATAATATGTCTATTATTATCAAAAAATATAAAGAATCTTAATATAATATCCATTTATCTGTTTGCATCATTTCTAAATTATTTCATTTGTAAATTTCTTTTTTAATTCAAATCAAACATAAAACTTTGGAAAATCATATGTTTTATTGTAAAAATCCAAATAAAACAAATAATATGTCTATTATTATCATAAAAATATAAAGAATCTTAATATAATATCCATTTATCCGTTTGCATCATTTATAAATATCTTTTTTTAATTAAAGTAAAAAATAAAACTTTGGAAAATCATATCTTTTATTATAAAAATCCAAATAAAACAAATAATATGTCTATTATTATCAAAAAATATAAAGAATCTTAATATGATATCCATTTATCTATTTGCATCATTTATAAATTATTTCATGTGTAAATTTCTTTTTTAATTCAAATCAAATATGAAATTTTGGAAAATCATATCTTTTATTGTAAAAATACAAATAAAACAAATAATATGTCTATTATTATAAGAAAAATATAAAGAATCTTAATATAATATACATTTATCAGTTTGCGTATTTCTAAATTATTTCATTTGTAAATTTCTTTTTTGAATTCAAATCAAACATAAAACTTTGGAAAATCATATTTTTATTGTAAAAATCCAAATAAAACAAATAATATGTCTATTATTATCAGAAAAATATAAAGAATATTAATATAATATCCATTTATCTGTTTGCACCGTTTCTAAATAATTTTATTTGTAAATTTATTTTTTTAATTCAAATCAAACATAAAACTTCGGAAAATCATATTTTTATTGTAAAAATCCACATAAAACAAATAATATGTCTATTATTATAAAAAAATATAAAGAATCTTAATATAATATCCATTTATCTGTTTGCATCATTTATAAATTATTTCATTTGTAAATTTCTTTTTTAATTCAAATCAAATATAAAACTTTGGAAAATCATATCTTTTATTGTAAAAATCCAAATAAAACAAATAATATGTCTATTATTATTAAAAAAATATAAAGAATCTTAATATAATATCCATTTATCCGTTTGCATCATTTATAAATTATTTCATTTGTGAATTTCTTTTTTAATTCAAATCAAATATAAAACTTTGGAAAATCATATCTTTTATTGTAAAAATCCAAATAAAACAAATAATATGTCTATTATTATCAAAAAAATATAAAGAATCTTAATATAATATCCATTTATCTGTTTGCATCATTTCTAAATCATTTCATTTGTAAATTTCTTTTTTTAATTCAAATCAAACATAAAACTTTGGAAAATCATATCTTTTATTGTAAAAATCCAAATAAAACTAATAATATGTCTATTATTATTAAAATATAAAGACTCTTAATATAATATCCATTTATCTGTTTGCATAATTTGTAAATTATTTCATTTGTAAATTTCTTTTTTTAACTCAAATCAAACATAAAACTTTGGAAAATCATATCTTTTATTCTAAAAATCCAAATAAAACAAATAATATGTCTATTATTATCAGAAAAATAGAAAGAATCTTAATATAATATCCATTTATCTGTTTGCATCATTTATAAATTATTTCATTTGTAAATTTATTTTTTTAATTCAAATCAAACATAAAACTTTGGATAATCATCTCTTTTATTGTAAAAATCCAAATAAAACAAATAATATGTCTATTATTATCAAAAAATATAAAGAATCTTAATATAATATCCATTTATCTGTTTGCATCATTTCTAAATTATTTCATTTGTAAATTTCTTTTTTAATTCAAATCAAACATAAAACTTTGGAAAATCATATGTTTTATTGTAAAAATCCAAATAAAACAAATAATATGTCTATTATTATCATAAAAATATAAAGAATCTTAATATAATATCCATTTATCCGTTTGCATCATTTATAAATTTCTTTTTTTAATTAAAATAAAAAATAAAACTTTGGAAAATCATATCTTTTATTATAAAAATCCAAATAAAACAAATAATATGTCTATTATTATCAAAAAATATAAAGAATCTTAATATGATATCCATTTATCTATTTGCATCATTTATAAATTATTTCATGTGTAAATTTCTTTTTTAATTCAAATCAAATATGAAATTTTGGAAAATCATATCTTTTATTGTAAAAATACAAATAAAACAAATAATATGTCTATTATTATAAGAAAAATATAAAGAATCTTAATATAATATACATTTATCAGTTTGCGTATTTCTAAATTATTTCATTTGTAAATTTCTTTTTTGAATTCAAATCAAACATAAAACTTTGGAAAATCATATTTTTATTGTAAAAATCCAAATAAAACAAATAATATGTCTATTATTATCAGAAAAATATAAAGAATATTAATATAATATCAATTTATCTGTTTGCACCGTTTCTAAATAATTTTATTTGTAAATTTATTTTTTTAATTCAAATCAAACATAAAACTTCGGAAAATCATATTTTTATTGTAAAAATCCACATAAAACAAATAATATGTCTATTATTATAAAAAAATATAAAGAATCTTAATATAATATCCATTTATCTGTTTGCATCATTTATAAATTATTTCATTTGTAAATTTCTTTTTTAATTCAAATCAAATATAAAACTTTGGAAAATCATATCTTTTATTGTAAAAATCCAAATAAAACAAATAATATGTCTATTATTATTAAAAAAATATAAAGAATCTTAATATAATATCCATTTATCTGTTTGCATCATATCTAAATCATTTCATTTGTAAATTTCTTTTTTTAATTCAAATCAAACATAAAACTTTGGAAAATCATATATTTTATTGTAAAAATCCAAATAAAACAAATAATATGTCTATTATTATCAGAAAAATATAAAGAATATTAATATAATATCCATTTATCTGTTTGCACCGTTTCTAAATAATTTTATTGGTAAATTTATTTTTTTAATTCAAATCAAACATAAAACTTCGGAAAATCATATTTTTATTGTAAAAATCCACATAAAACAAATAATATGTCTATTATTATAAAAAAATATAAAGAATCTTAATATAATATCCATTTATCTGTTTGCATCATTTATAAATTATTTCATTTGTAAATTTCTTTTTTAATTCAAATCAAATATAAAACTTTGGAAAATCATATCTTTTATTGTAAAAATCCAAATAAAACAAATAATATGTCTATTATTATCCAAAAATATAAAGAATCTTAATATAATATCCATTTATCTGTTTGCACCATTTCTAAATAATTTTATTTGTAAATTTCTTTTTTTAATTCAAATCAAACATAAAACTTCGGAAAATCATTTTTTTATTGTAAAAATCCAAATAAAACAAATAATATGTATATTTTTATCAAAAAATATAAAGAATATTAATATAATATCCATTTATCTGTTTGCATCATTTATAAATTATTTCATTTGTAAATTTCTTTTTTAATTCAAATCAAATATAAAACTTTGGAAAAATCATATCTTTTATTGTAAAAATCCAAATAAAACAAATAATATGTCTATTATTATCAGAAAAATATAAAGAATCTTAATATAATATCCATTTATCTGTTTGCATCATTTCTAAATCATTTCATTTGTAAATTTCTTTTTTTAATTCAAATCAAACATAAAACTTTGGAAAATCATCTCTTTTATTGTAAAAATCCAAATAAAACAAATAATATGTCTATTATTATCAAAAAAATATAAAGAATCTTATTATAATATCCATTTATCTGTTTGCATCATTTATTAATTATTTCATTTGTAAATTTCTTTTTTTAATTCAAATCAAACATAAAACTTTGGAAAATCATATCTTTTATTGTAAAAATCCAAATAAAACAAATAATATGTCTATTATTATCAGAAAAATATAAAGAATCTTAATATAATATCCATTTATCTGTTTGCATCATTTATAAATTATTTCATTTGTAAATTTATTTTTTTAATTCAAATCAAACATAAAACTTTCGATACTCATATCTTTTATTGTAAAAATCCAAATAAAACAAATAATATGTCTATTATTATCAAAAAATATAAACAATCTTAATATAATATCCATTTATCTGTTTGCAGCATTTCTAAATTATTTCATTTGTAAATTTCTTTTTTAATTCAAATCAAACATAAAACTTTGGAAAATCATATATTTTATTGTAAAAATCCAAATAAAACAAATAATATGTCTATTATTATCAGAAAAATATAAAGAATCTTAATATAATATCCATTTATATGTTTGCATCATTTAAAATTATTTCATTTGTAAATTTCTTTTTTAATTCAAATCAAATATAAAACTTTGGAAAATCATATCTACCACGAGCTCACGCCGGAGCAGCGGATGGATCCCCAGTGGGATCCCGACAAATACGACACCTGGAATGCCTTCTTCGCTAATAGGTGGGAAAGGGAGATCGCTAGGTACGAGGGTGATGGCCCGCCCCCGGTGAACCACAACGAAGACGGCCGTCGTCTGTGGTTGGCGCACCGTACTATCATCAGAGTGATGCGCTACATCGCCGGGGGAGACCATCCTCGCCTGTGGTGCCCACAAGTCCACCCGCCACAGAGCCACAAAAAGGCCCCACCCTCGCTCGGCGGTAGCGACATCGTCTTCCAGGAGACCCCTCCCCCGCCCGCCGTGAATCCGAGGCCGGAATGGCCCCTGGTATATGCCATGGCTGAGCTGAGGATCCCCAGAGTGGCAGGTGACGATGACGATGACGAAGAAGACCCTGAAGCTGCGTACTATAGATAGGCATCCTTGTGAGTCATCGTCTATTATGCCGAGCTGCTTGTACTATAAATAGGCATCCTTGTGAGTCCAGTCCTCTAGCCAGTTTGAGGCATCTCCAAGATGGTTTTCGAGAGCAGGGACACCACTACGGCCAATTTCAGGGAGATGCCGCCGGAGCCCAGTCCTTCGGCATCTCCAAGAAACTGGTCATAGAGGCACTCCCTAATATGTGAAATTAGTTAGCTCCCAGGCGTATTGATCTAGTTAGAGAAGTTACAAGTTGCAAGATGGTTTTCGAGAGCAGGGACACCACTATGGCGTTTGGGGAGATGCCACGAGCCCAGTCCTCCGGCATCTCCAAGAAACTGGTCATAGAGGCACTCCCTAATATGTGACCTCGCGCGTTTGGAGATCTGATCTTAATGGTAAGTATGAATCGGGACTAAAGGCCCTCCTTTAGTCCCGGTCCAGCCACAAAACGGGACTAACACACTCAAGATTGTTTACAGACAACACTATAAAAATGGACACATGGAGCATCTTCACTCATAAAATGTTACAATTATTACACATCATTTCTTCGCGTGTGTTCCTTTCTGATACCGCCGTATCCATGGAACATCTTCATTCATTATCATGATGCTTGTGTCATCCTTCACCGCGAAGGGCGGAATTTCATGAAACTTATCACAATCTTCTGACATGTCTGTCTTGTCCTCCACACCCACAATGTTTCTTTTTCATGAAAGAACTATGTGGCGCTTTGGCTCATCGTCTGATGTATTCTTTTTCATATTTTTTCTTTTTCTAGGTTTGGTAGACATGTCCTTCACATAGAAAACCTGAGCCACATCATTGGCTAGGACGAATGGTTCGTCTAAGTACCCAAGATTGTTGAGATCCAACGATGTCATTCTGTATTTCTTGTAAACCTCAACCCCTCCTCCTGTCAGCTTGACCCATTTGCACCGAAACAAGGGGACCTTAAAAGTAGGTCCATAGTCAAGTTCCCATATCTCCTCTATGTAACCATAATATGTGGTCTTTGACCCATTGTTGTCTGTTGCATCAAAGCGGACACCACGGTTTTGGTTGGTGCTCTTTTTATCTTGGGCTATCGTGTAAAATGTATACCCATTTATCTCGTACCCTTGGAAAGTCGATATAGTCGAAGATGGTGACCTAGACAACAAGTATAGCTGATCTCCAAGAGTGTTGTTTTTGATGAGATGTTGCAATCAACTGCCAAAACTCTTCATGTGTTCATCTCTAATCCAAGAGTCATGATTTCCAGGGTTGTTGGAGTGTAAGATTTTCTTATGTTCCTTGATATATGGGGCTGCCAAGATAGAATTCTGTAGAATGGTGTAATGTGCTTCGGTGTAAGAATGTTCGTCCCTACATATTATTGATTTCCTTCCTAGAGTACCCTTTCCACTCAGTCTCCCCTCATACCGCGATTGAGGAAGACCAATCGGCCTAAGTTCAGGAATGAAGTCAACACAAAATTCAATGACCTCCTCTATTCCATAGCCCTTGGAGATGCTTCCTTCTGGCTTAGCATGGTTACGAACATATTTATTTAAGATTCCTATGAACCTCTCAAAGGGAAACATATTGTGTAGAAATACAGGACCGAGAATGGAAATCTCTTCGACTAGGTGAACCAGCAGGTGTGTCATAATATTGAAGGAGGATGGTGGGAACACCAACTCAAAACTGACAAGACATTGGACCACATCATTCTGTAACCGTGGTAGATCTTCAGGATTGATTATCTTCTGAGATATTGCATTGAGAAATGCACATAGCTTCACAATGGGTACTCAAACATTATCTGGTAGAAGCCCCCTCAATGCAATCGGAAGCATTTGAATCATAATCACGTGGCAGTCATGAGACTTTAGGTGTTGGAACTTTTTTTCTCCCATATTTATTATTCCCTTTATATTCGACGAGAAGCCAGGCGGGACCTTAATACTGCTTAGGCATTCAAAAAATATTTCCTTCTCTTGTTTGGTAAGAGCATGTAGCATCCCATTTGTCTAACAATTGTAATGCTACTTGGTCTAGTAATATAATGGCTACTTCATATATATAATTATTGCATCATCATTATATCATGCTCATGTCATCATGCCACATTGCATTTGAGCATCATCTAAAACCCTTTTTGGTTTGGTTCTTCTCTCATATGCATTGTTAATTGTATTTGTCTCATTCGCCAAAACTCACCGCATGAATGACGAGCAACACGAAGAGCCGGGAGGCTCCTGTAATCCAGCGGGCTCGGTCCCTCGGGCAACGCCCGCAAAACTCCAAGACACGCCCGGCTTGGTTCGAGATGCCACCGACCTATACCGGGAAGGTGAAGGATTGCTCCAATAGATTTCCTGCATGGTAAACAAGTATACGTAAAATTAGAGCCGTGACCGGCTCCCAGGTTTCCCTGTGAATCGGCTCCTAGAGCCGATTATCCCATGGTTCTACATTAGATCTACGATAACATGGGGTTTTGCTTTATCATTACAAGTTGAATCGATCTACGACAGTTTTACGTTTTCACCACGTAACTGGAGCGTCCTACACGTAATTGAGCCTGGTAGATACAAAAGGTGATAGAAAACTAACCCTAGAGGAGGCCTAACAACCAACGTAAAGTCAATTACGAACAACTTCTAGAATTAGTAAACCACGCCCTTACGTACTCTTGGATCGTTCAACCCGTTTGCAAGGCACGACTACATAGATATCAAACTAAACCTTGGTGAACAAGGCATCACCATAACGGATCGAATCACTAAATAAAGATCAAGCAAGATGCTACCCTAGCACTTGGGAAACGGTGCAAAGGTAGCGAGGTAACTAGAGGTAGCATAATTCAAACAATTATAACAAAAAGCACCGATGCTAGCCTCAACAAATCTATGATAGTAGTGTTACTCGCCATCAACAAGGCTTCGACGAGTAACACCAAATAACGATAAGTAAAAATCGCCTAGATCGCAAGATGCGATCTAGGCATGACACTTACCCGAAAAGAAACCCTAGAAACAAGGGGTGGCGATGCCGAGATTGTGTTTGTTGTGAACGTGATTGTCCTCCTTTTCGATAACCTTAGGTACATATTTATAGTCAGGAGACTTTCTATCTTTGGAATAACTCTACAACTCTATCTTTACCTAAACTGAAGCGGAACCTAAACTGAAACGAAACCTACTATGATACAAGATACGGGCAATTTAGCCCAAATCCACGCACAAGGCCGATTCAACAACACGTTGAATATCGTATCTTCAAGCCCATCTTGATCACGGCCCATCTCCTTATTTGGCCAAAATATGGCGATAACACATCCCCTGGTTTTGGCAATAATAATTCAAACCACTCTGCGATGTTTTTCTTCCCCTCTCCTTTTTTTCTTCACATCGGGTTACGCGTTGCGAGTAGAATCGCCACGCCACCTCCTCATCATTATGCCTGTCTTCTCAACTCCTTCGCGATTGCATGATTTGGCGATTTTGGCGACATTCGGGAAACCGCTATGGCATTGAACCGCCTCCACTATTCCCTTATTTAAATTCATCCAGGCGATTCGCAGTCCCCATCTTCCTCCAATAGCCAAAAACCCTTCTTCCTCCTGAAAAAACCCTCTTTCTCCGCCATGGCCTCCTCTACTTCATCCGCCTGTCCTCCCAAGCCTCCAACTCAATGAGCGGCCAGAGCCGGCCTTGAGCACCCGCCGACGGCGGCGTACAACACTCTCGCCCCACAATGGTGGGACGAGAGAGATTGGGATTTTGCGGCTTGGTCGGAGGACGACGCGTCCTTGACTGATGGCGAGGAGGACCTGCAGTTCCTTGCCGATGGAGAACTGGCGAGCGGACCGACGACGCCATGTCACGGGGCGTCGACTCCTCCGACGAGGAGGAGGAAGGAGGACACCTCCTCCGAGGAGTACCACCGGTGAAGTACTTCGCGGGTCCAGCGAGGACACCGAACGACAGCGAGGACGAGGAGGCCCGCTGGCTTCTTCAGCGGCGGCGAAGACGACGCCCGGCGGCGGCGAGGCAATGAACAAGGCGGCGGCGACGGCGACCTCGGCCTCTAGATTAGGAATTAGTAGTAGCAGTAGTAGTAGATTTCCCTTTTGTAATCAATCAGCCTTTTGTAAGCAATCAGCTTTTGAATGAATGAATGAAAATCTGTTTCTCGAAGATTGCTTTTTTTGCCCCAATTTTGCCGATAGCCAGAATAGGTCGATGCTCCAGAAGCCGATAACGCTGTGTCGACTTTCACCACACTGCACTCATTCCGTCAACCAAATCAAAGCTCAAAGAGTCGATGCACATCGGCTTTCCCAAAAACGTTGACAAGGTCAAAACTTGGCCGCATATTTAGGCAAATCTTAAGCGACTGCTTTTCAGTTTCAAACGGTAACCTGCGACTCTCTTCAAAAAGGGCGACCTAGATCTCCAATCACCCACCGACCAGATTGAGCTCAAGGCGACAAGAACCCTCAATCCTCAACTGCATAGATCCATCTCCACCGGCAAACTAGATGGCGGAATCATCCAACACCAATCCAGAGGTCTCCGGTCTGAAGGTACGCCCACTCCTCGCAGTCTGAACGCGATGTTAGAATTTAATGGCGAACACCTGAATTAATGCCTTTATTCCACCATTAAACTTTCTAGGTTTCAGACATTCTGCTGCCGCATCCTTCTCTCCCAAATTCCCTCTGTCTTGGCCCTCGTACAGATTCTAGTCCTGCCCATCTAATTTCTTGCGAAGCAAACAGAATCCCCTTCGTAAGCCAAGACCTAGATCTGAACTCTTGGGCCGACTGCCTGCGAGCCTGGCCTAATCCCCCTGAACATTGGGTCTCTTGGTTCAGCAGAGTAGCTAGAGCTTACCAATCCCAATGGGAAACCACAGGAATAGCCGATGCCTTGCATTTATCATTGTCTCCTCTTGAGAAACATGAGAACCTTAAAACCATCGGCTACTTACGGTCGGACGCTGAACTGTTTCATGTTCGGTCATGGCCCTATGTCACCAACCTTGTTAGGCGTGGTGATGATCATCGGTCGGATGTTACATCACCCAGCCCCTCGCTTTTAAAAGCGACCAAAGTCCCCTACAAACTGTCTTCTAAAGCATCGCAGACTGGGTGCCTACCTCCAACGCCATATGAAAACAAAGGGCCTGTCGGGAGAAAGAACATGACCTTTCTCAACTTCATTGGAGCATTTCATATTACGTGGCCTTCCCTTGACCCAACCAAAACTATCTCTCCTTAGCCCAGGAAACGGCCAAAGGCACTCAACTTGGCCTTGGCAAACTGTTCCTTGGAGAAGTCTATCGATATCTCCGTTGATGTACATCAAGCTGTCCTCGCATAGCGGTCAAAGCAGTGGTCCTTGGTGGTTTATTCAGCTATGGGCTCACCTGTATTTTCAAAATCACATCCCAAACTTCCCTCTTTTGGCAGCTGCACCTTTCCAGATGTAAAGGGAAGCATCCGATGCACCGCTATGGCCAAGCTTTGTATAGGCGCCAGCAAGAACCGACCCCTCAGAGGCATCCAAGTGGTGCAAAGACTTTCTTCCAAGGCCTGGACAACCCTACCTTCTTCCCTTACATGGAGGAATCGAACACTTGAAAATCCACTCTCCTTCAGTTGGACAATTTTGCCGATGACACCAAAGACTGGCAACTCTTTTCCACCGTGATTCGACCCTGTTTCCTTCCAGTTGGCATGAGTACATCCAACAGAATAATCAAACCAGGGTACGAATTCTACCAGCCAGTCGTAGTAGCTCGCCAATTTGGCCTTGGACAAGTAGCTCCCCATTTCTTTCTTCACCACCTCATGGAGAGTAGAGCCGACCTGCCTGATCCTCTCACCAGCCAAAGGTGTTATTCCTTCTTTGATGCTCTGATCATCCCAATTCCCAACGACCTCACCTTTGTCTCATCAACCGATGGCTTCGAAGACTGGTGGTCGATGTGGAAGACTCACGCCAGAAAGCTCGGGACTGCTTTGAAACAGCTCGATGCTGACTATGACATCCCCGTGGAACAGGTACCACTACATGAAAATTTCCTTGATGCATCTCACAAATGAGCCTTCTACTAATCCACTCTTTCTCTCTGCAAAGAACAAGATGGCCCGAGCTCACGATGATGGCTCCCCTTCAAGTTCTTTCCGCCAGCTCGTGGTTCTTTTCTGCAAAAACTCGCCACCTCGAAAAAGGTCATAATGCGTAAATGACCGATAACACCACAATGGGCTTCCAAGAAACCAAGAACTCCTAAGTCACCGCCTCAATTCGACTAAAACCAGAACGATGGTGAGGAAGGTAGCTGCCAGAAGACCTTGAGGCGCCGGAGCCCTTCTCCGCATACTCGCATGTAAGGTGATTCAGGCCTTGGTCGATCCTTGTCATTCTTCCATTCTTGCAGACATGCTCGCTTCGGTTCTCCTTTTACAGGCTTCCGTCGAAGACACCTCCAGTGAGGATACCCAGACCAATCGAGGAGAACTAGGCCCAACGGATTATGAGAGGACCATCACACCGAACCAGCCAGATTCACCACCATCGGCTTCCAGGAAAAGGTCGGCTCCTGCACCTACTGCCCCCCGAGCACCAGTCGAGGCGGGGCCAGCTGCGGGTCCCAAGAGAGCTCGCAAAGGACTACAAGCTTCTTCGTCGAGCCAGGAGGTTTCGAAAATCACCACCCTTTATGCTCTTACTACTTGTTTCCTTTTGTCTGCCGATTTATCATTATTTACATCGGCTAAAACACCTTTCATGCAGAAGACTGACGTTTCCAGTGGGAAAGCCGGGGCAGTGCCGACACCGGATCCGGCAATCCCCGAAGGTGCAGATGAAACGGCTACCACTCTGGCCAAGCCCCCAGCGACCACACACAAACCGATTGTATCCTCATCGGCTACCCCCTCGATCTTAGGAGAGGTACGTTTAGGTTCTTTCGGCTCATCCTTACACGTTGGGACGCATTTCGGCGCTTTTTGCCCGAGTTGTGATATTTCAGGTTTGCTGACGTTCGATCCTGAATCCATCGAACCAACTCCCTCCGTTGCTGCTGATGAACCACGATCCAGGGTCGTTCCACCTCAATTCTAGCGTCTTAAAGCCCTGCTGTCCTCCCCGATCGAAGAACCGATCGAGGGTTCTGAGGAGGTGAAGAGCGTCCTGGCTGAAATAAAAGACCAACTCCCAGTAGCATTGCAGGTGAAGCTCTGGCCAGTTGTAACTCTGTCTTTCTACGGGCCAAGGGTGAAGTTAGCTCGTGAGAGGATCAGTCTGCGCCGCGCCCAACTCCCACTGAAATCCAATATCACAGACAGATGCCAGCAGCTCAACGAGAAAAAGGCGTCTCTGGATGTCAAACCGACACCTCTGTCGATGCCGCGAGCTCGCATCCTTGAAAAGGAGTTGGAAGATCTTGAAGAGAAGGTCCGCAACTAAACAGCTCATTCGTGACAAGGAAGAATCCATCGCCCGCTCTCAAGACGGGCGAAAGCCTCAAAGCTCAAATGAAGACCGATCTGGCAGAAATACGTGCCCTGAACAAGCAGCTAGTGACGGGCAAGGATGAAGATGACGAAGCCGAGATCGCCGAGGTGGATCGTGTCCGTGCCGACGCCCTCCGCCTTGAGCATTTCTTGATGGCGTCGTGTAAATCGGCACTGTTTGTAACATATGTGAACCTCTAAAGTCGATGGCCGTGCATCGGCTATACATTTTTGTTTTTATTTGGCCGATTTCATGTATCGGCCCCCACATTTTACTGCCCATCATCCCACATGCTTGGGAAATATTTCTTGAGATGTTGACCGTTGACCGCCACTGGGAATTTTACGCCGTCCAGCTCCTCAAGCATGTATGCGTTTCCTCTTAAAACTTGATCGACCACATGCGCCCGTGCCAATTTGGAGACCATTTACCATATGTTGCATCCTTAGTCCCCAATGGCAACACTTCCCACCAGATCACCAACGTGGAACTCCTTTGGCCTCACTTTCTTGTTATATGCACGAGCCACCTTGGCCTTGTTCTCTTTGATTTTCTCCAGTGACCACAGCCTGAGCTCGGTTAAATCCTCAACATTTTCACTCATCAGGGTTGCATATTCCTCAGTTGTTAGATTGTTCTAAAAAGTGACACGTCTTGATCCAGCCGTAATTTCCCAAGGCAATACGGCTTCTTGTCCATATACTAGATGGTATGGCGAGGTTTTTATCGCTCCATGGCATGACATGCGATAAGCCCATAAAGCTTCTGACAGAACCTCGTACAACGTCTAGGGTGCTCATCGACTTTCCTCTTGATCGCTTGATGAGGCTCGGTTGGGCGCTTGACTTGCCCATTTGCTTGAGCATAGTATGGAGATGATCTAATCGGCTTAATCCCGTGTCCTCACGAACTTTCTAAACTCGTGAGAAATGAAGACCGAACCTCCATCGGTCGTGATAGTTTGAGGAATCCGAATCTATGGATGACATGTTCTTTCACAAAGTTGATAACATCCTTTGAGTTTATCGACTTCATCGGGACAGCCTCCACCCATTTAGTGAAATAATCGATGGCGGAAATCCACATGTGGCCTTTGCTTGATGGGGATTGATTTTGCCGATCATATCCATGCCCCAACCTCGGAATGGCCAAGGCTTGATGATGGGGTTCATTGGACGCTGGTACCATCTGAATTTTCCCAAATTTCGACATGCTTGACACCCTTTGTAGTACTTGAAGCAGTCCTCAAGCATGGTGGGCCAATAAAACCACGATCGCTGATCAACCATTTCATCTTATGAGCTGATTGGTGAGTTCCACAGCGCCTGTGTACCTCGTGTAGGAGCCGATTGGCCTCACTGTCCCCAGTGCATTTGAGCAATAACCCTTCCCGAGTCCTGTAAAACATGTCATCCCCAATAAGCACATACTTCATGGCCTTGTACCTTATCCGTTTAGATGCCCCCCGAGCCGAATCCTTCAAGTAATTGAAGATATCGGCTCTCCAATCGTCAGCTTCCAGGAACTGTACCTGAACATCGGCTCCCTCTGCTACATCCTTGTAGCCTGAAGCCATTTGTGCAAGATCATCCGCCTCGGTATTCTGCGACCGCGGGATCCGGTGAAGTTTATGTCCGGAACTGCCATCAGCTCACGGCGGCTGCAGCCATAATGGGAAGAGGACTCGCTCTCACACTTGTATTCCTCCGTGAGTTGGGAAATCACCAACTTGGAGTCTCAAAAATTTCCACCGCTTACGCTCCAGCTTGAGCAACTCCATTCCCTTGCGTATCGCCTCGTACTCGTTGGTGCGAGGCGGATAACTGATGGAGAAGGAAAATGTTGCCCGACACGAGAAAGCATGCCGATGCCGCACCATCGTCACAAACCGATCCGTCGAAAAACATAGCCCACGTATAGACGGTGCTATATTAGTGTTGATCCTTTTAGCGATAAGGTCGGCAACGCTTGTCCTTAATCGCTTGCGGTTGATACCGGATGTCGAACTCCGATAATGCAAACATCCATTTGCCCAGTCGGCCTTTCAACATAGGAGCCGACAGCATGTGCTTGATGACGTCTGATTTGCATATGATGACAATCTCCGCTGATAGCAAAATGTGGCGCAGCTTGGTGCAGGTGAAAAACAGGCAGAGGCACAACTTATCGATATCAGGATACCTTGTCTCTGCGTCCAGCATCCTTCTGCTTATGTAAAATACGACTCGCTCCAGCCCATCATAAACTTGCACCACCACCGAGGCGATGGACGTGTCAGCTACTGACAAGTAAATGTAGAACGGTCTGTCTGGCTGGGGCGGGACCAACACTGGTGGCTTCGTCAGATATTCTTTGATCTCGTCGAAGGCTCGTTGTTGTTCTGCCCCCCAGCGGAATTCCTCGTCAGATTTAATTTTCACTAGTCCCATGAACGGCTCTATTCTTCCTGATAGATTGGAGATGAATCTTCTGACGAAGTTGATCTTGCCGATGAGAGACTGCAGTTCTTTCTTTGTGGTGGGTGGCTTCATTGTTTACACTGCCTCTTGACTTTTCAGGCCGATCTCAATTCCTCGTTCATGGACCAAAAAACCCAAGAACTGACCGGCCGTCACCCCGAAGGCACACTTCTTTGGATTCATCCGTAGCCCGAATTTTCTTGTTCGGTCCAGGACGCGTTGCAGATCGTCCAAGTGTCCTTGCACCGAAGCAGACTTGACCACCACGTCATCGATGTAAATTTCCACCAGCTTGCCGATCAGATCATGGAAAATGTAATTCATGGCTCTTTGGTACGTGGCGCCGGCATTCTTCAGTCCAAACGTCATGACCACATACTCAAACAACCCCACCGACCCTGGGACTCTGAATGCAGTCTTGTGTATGTCTTCTGGAGCCATAAAAATTTGGTTGTAACCGGCATTGCCATCCATGAAGCTCAAGATCTTATGTCCAGCCGCTGCGTTGATTAACGTCTCTGCCACCGGCATCGGATACTCATCCTTTGGGGTAGCTCTGTTGAGATCCCGAAAATCGATGGCAACACGCCAACGGCCATCCTTTTTCTCTACAGGTACGATACTAGAAATCCACTCAGCATACCTGCATGGCCTGATTAACTTGGTCACAACATTTTCTCGACCTCCTTCTTGACTTCTTCCGAATTTCGGCCTTCATCCGTCGTGCTCATTGGAATGGCGAAATCCTTTTAAGCGGAGTCGATGCTCAATGATGCTCTGTCTAACCTGTGCATCTCTGTGTAGTCCCGGTAAGCGATGCGGATATTTTTCAACAGGGCTATCATCGGACCCCGCAGACTCGGATCTAACTTTTTGCTGATAAATGTTGGTCGTGGCTTATCCCCAGGACCAATGTTGATTTCTTCTAGTTCATCGGATGTAAACCCATACCCTAGCTTTAGTCCTGTCAAATCGATGCTAAACACAGGCAAGCGGTAGGTGAGGATAACAAAATAATTTGGGCGATTGCCCCTATTTGCCTGATGCATTAGTCAAGGACGGTTTACACCTTATTGTTTTACAACGGCATGACATCTCCCTGCTACGACTACATGATCTGCTTGTCGTATGATTGCTGCTTTTTATTTTTTGTGGCCGATCGCAGGGATCGGCCGTACCACGCATGATCGTGGACTTTTCTACTCTGTCGGGCGGTGGATAAGACCAGCCTCACCCGTTTTTGTAGCTTCAATGCGCTCACGGTCGGTGACTCCAGAGATCGGCTCTTGGTCTTCTGCTTCCCAGACGTTCATGCCAGCTATGGAGATCTCGATAGAATCATCTGTATGGATGACCTCGACTTCATCTCCATCCCACTGTATTAGGCACTGGTGCATCGTGGACGGAATGCAGCAGTTAGCGTGAATCAATCTCTCCCTAGCAAGACAGCGTAGGTGCTTTTCTGTCCGACGAAAATAGCGTGGGTATGGTTTTCCCCGCAGTCGGATCCACGTTCGACGCCTTGCGTTTCAAGTCGACCGTTGAAGTCGCTTAGCGTGGCGTTGGTTTTGATCGGATCTGCGTGGGCGTCCCAAACGCCGTAGCATGGAGTATGGCATTATATTGACGCCGCTCGGTGTCCACCAACATCTTGGCGACAGGTTGCCCATTGATGTAACCTCGAGTGCAGGGCTTTCGGATGTTTGTAACCCTTCTCACGTGGCTTCTCAAAGATAGCGGCCGTGGGCGCGGTCGGCTTGCCCTTGGTAGCTCATTGGTTCTTGGCGCAGAATTACGCGGTATGAACACCATGTTTGTGCCAGCCGATGTCTTTGTATCGGATTTAACCGGTTTGGGGCGCCACTCTTTCCTTTTCGGGCGGTCTTCCGTTTCCAAGGTCTGCCTAATTTTAACGGCCAGATCGGGCCGTGCTTTCTTTAAAGCGTGGAGATACTGCGCTTCAGCTTCCTCCAAGTTACGCAACCGCTGCACTCTACGTTTTTGGGTGTGTCTGAGTCCGTCGGGACACCACCTTGGACGGTGATATCTGTCTTCTTCTCTGTCATCCCTTGGCTTCTCGAGGTCTTTTGCTCGAGCGAACTCCTATGTGGCTCACGAGGTGGGAGCGGCCCCAGACGCTTGAACACTGGCCCCGTGTCCTCCCTCTGCTGTCCACATTCCGGGCAGTTATCGACTGTAGGCAATCGACTCATTCCCGCGTCCCAGCAATACTTGAAGAAAGGACAATCCCAATGTTTGTCTGCGCCTTCCTTTTCCTTTGACGTTCCCCTAGCGAGGCGCTCATATCCTTCATCGTCTCTATTGCGCCGGCGTTGGTCATCTTGACGCTCATACTTGTTAAGGAGATGCGTGGAATGCGGCTTCTGATATCGCACTCTCCTCACCTGTTCCTCTGTTAAATACCGCCTGTCATTGTGTCTAGGCCGGTCGCGTGGACCAGCCTCCTCTCTTTCTTTGCCCCGAGAGCGACAACTTTCCTCCTTGTACGTGTCATGGTGGTACCCAGATCCTGCCATATTAACATCGAGCAATCCAGTGGCGCCTCGGAGTGACTGAGTTCTACCATGTTGACGTCGGGAAATGGGTTTGTGTCCACTTTCATGGCGAACTGTCCCAGGATCAGACGGCCTTGCTCTATTGCTGTTTGGATCTGGCGACGTAGCTCTTTGCAATCGTTGGTGGTGTGGGTGAACGAGTGATGCCACTTGCAGTATGGTCTCCCGTTCATTTCCTGAGCCGTAGGGATTTTGTGGCCTTCGGATAACCTCAGCTGCTTCTCCTTCAACAGTAAATCGAATATCTGCTCGGCTTTGCTCACATCGAAGTCGAACCCTTTTGCAGTCCCTTGCTGTTTCACCCATTTGCAGGATACAGGATCTGCCCCCCGGGCCCATTCAGCTACGGCCACCTCCTGGTCTTGTGCATGATCATCTTCTTATGTATCGACCAGGCCTATCGGACGTTTGAACTTGTCTTGGTACAACTCAGGGTGGCGCTGTTCATACATTGTCAGTTTCTGGGCCATGTGCGCCAATGAGTTGTACTCTACTTGGAAAGCCAGATCCTTGATGGGTGCTGAGAGACCCAACACTGCTAGCTCGACTGCTTCTTTCTCAGTTAAACGAGCTGAGTAACATCGGTTCTTGACGGTCCTGAAGCGTTGGATGTACTCGGCTACAGCTTCTCCCCGCTGCGCCAGTGCAATGCCGACCTCGGTAGCCTACGAATGAATCGAATGTGGAACTGCTCTTCCGGTTGCTTCCAGTCTGAATCGAATCGGCGTGAGGTGTACCACCCAAAAGCTGGTCTGTCGAGTGCGCAAAAAAGAACCTTACGCGCGGTGATCGATGCTGAAATCATGCCTAAGCTGTGCGGTATCGGCTCACGTGCTCGATCGAGCTCGATCCTTCCGATCCGTGAACCTTGAGAACTCGGGAGCCGATACTTGGGAGCGGCGGATCGAGATCAAACTTCGTTGAATGCGGCTTTGAATAGCCGATTGTCCTTCTCTTGACATGAAGCCGGTCTCTCAAGATGGTACGGATTTGCTCCTTTTGAGCTGCAGGGCTAGATTCTCATGACTTGTTCGGTGGCATACTTGGCTAGCCACGCTTTGTCGGCGTCCATCCCGCATATCGCTGCTCGAACGCTTGAAACCCTGCTCGGGAACTCCTGGCAGAAATCCTGCGGTTGCGATCTGGTTGGTGCGTGTCGGTTATTGCGATCACGCGTAAGTGCACACATATCCATGTGGGATTTCTTTAGGTGGTTCAAACAGGCTGGTCGCTGGGTCGCCTCGACCGACCTTGTAGACGGCGATGCCGCTGCCTGGCGGCTCGGAGCTGCAAGTGTGAATGGCAGCGGCACAGGCGGTCTTTCTCCCTGGTGAGTCCCCAGAGTAGGCCCCGACGGAGAGGACTGGTGTTTCATGATCTCCTGAACTAAGCGCACTGCGATCCGCTCAAAAGCGTTCACCAGGCTCTCAGAATGGCGGTGAAGAGAATGAGCTACCATGTAGTTGACCTCACAGCAGAGCTCAGTGCGATCCTCAAGGAAAGGCAGATCCACCTCATCAAGAGCACCCTCGGGTGAGAACCCCCTCCACTTGATGCCATGCTTACGGGTCCTCTCAAAAGAGCCGATGAGGTCGGCTTCGAAGAGAGTTTTGATCTCGTCATACTTCGCCTTGTGCTCCTCAGGGAGCTCGTCGTACGTGACTGGTTTGTCCGCCATCTCAGCGTCGGACGTTGATGCAGATGTTGTTGAGTGTCCCACCGGGCGTGCCAGAATGTGTTGCCTGCCAAAACTCACCGGCGAGCAGCTACGAGCAACACGAAGAGCCGGGAGGCTCCCAGAACTGCTGGTGGGCCCTGGTCCCTCGGGCAACAGCCCGCAAAACTCCGGCTTGGTTCGAGGCGTGCCACGACCTACCTGGTCAGGAAGGTGAAGGATTGCTCCAATAGATTTCCTGCATGGTAAACAAGTATACGTAAAATTCGAGCCGTGACCGGCTCCCAGGTTTCCCTGTGAATCGGCTCCTAGAGCCGATTATCCCATGGTTCTACATTAGATCTACGATAACATGGGGTTTTGCTTTATCATTACAAGTTGAATCGATCTACGACAGTTTTACGTTTTCACCACGTAACTGGAGCGTCCTACACGTAATTGAGCCTGGTAGATACAAAAGGTGATAGAAAACTAACCCTAGAGGAGGCCTAACAACCAACGTAAAGTCAATTACCGGAACAACTTCTCTAGAATTAGTAAACCACGTCCTTACGTACTACTGGATCGTTCAACCCGTTTGCAAGGCCTGACTACGTAGATATCAAACTAAACCTTGGTGAACAAGGCATCACCATAACAGATCGAATCAGCTAAATAAAGATCAAGCAAGATGCTACCCTAGCACTTGGGAAACGGTGCAAAGGTAGCGAGGTAACTAGAGGTAGCATAATTCAAACAATTATAATGAAAAGAACCGATGCTAGCCTCAACAAATCTATGATAGTAGTGTTACTCGCCATCAACAAGGCTTGATGCAGTAACACCAAATAACGATAAGTAAAAATCGCCTAGATCGCAAGATGCGATCTAGGCAACATATTCTACCGAAAGAAACCCTAGAAACAAGGGGTGGCGATCCGAGATTGTGTTTGTTGTGAACGTGATTGTCCTCCTTTTCTCGATAACCTTAGGTACATATTTATAGTCCGGAGACTTTCTATCTTTGGAATAACTCTACAACTCTATCTTTACCTAAACTGAAACGGAACCTAAACTGAAACGGAACCTACTATGATACAAGATACACGGGCAATTTAGCCCAAATCCACGCACAAGGCCGATTCAACAACACGTTGAATATACGTATCTTCCAAGCCCATCTTGATCACGGCCCATCTCCTTATTTGGCCAAAATATGGCGATAACAGTCTCTTGATATTGTATTTGGATATTGATATATTGTTTACATGCCCAAGTTGAGTTGGGGGCATATCTGTTATTCCACTCCACCACCTTTATTTCACCACCTTATAATTCCACCATTCCATTATCCATGAGCTTGTATTCTATTTTCTTTTGGTATTTAATCTAGCTCATGGGAGATAGGATGGATCCAATTCTAAGTTCTTTTGCTTGGCCTTACTCCACATTTGGGTAATGCATAGGAATAATGCCATGCTTATTAGTTTGTTTTCACAAGGTTAAGACATGGCATTTAATACCCTTGCATGGGCCATGCAACCATCTCCATCTTTTGACCTCCTTTGTTTTTATTTGATCTTTTGAGTGAATCACCCATCTCCCACTCTACCTCTCCTTTGGCTTGATCTAGTTTGGTCTTGCTAAAAGCCACCACATCTCTTTACCTCTCTCTCTAATCTTTTCTCCAAAACCTAAACCTAATCTAAACCCTACACCTCTCCCACCCCTTTTTGTATGATCTAGCTAGATACATGCAAGCATCTAACCCTAAGCCCCCTCTCTCATCTCTCTTCTCTCTAACCTAGCTAAAACCCTAAACCTAGTCTTCCTCTAACCTAACCCTAGTTACACCATCTCCCCCTCTCACCTCACCCTCCTCTCCTCACCATGCCAAGCCTCCCTTCGGGTCCCACAGCCACCCTCCCTAGCTACCTAACCACCCCAGGCTAAATCCCTACCCCAACCCTAAAACCCTAACCCGAGGCTACCCCAACCTGGCCCGAGCCTCCCCTCTCCTCTCTCTTGCTTTTCTCTCTGCCCGTCGAGCCCCACCCGAACCTACCTCCTTGGACGCCCCCTGGTCCCACCCGGCAGCCCCCCTCACCACCACCTCCCTCCTTGGAGCTCCAGCTCGATCACGTGCTCGAGGAGAAGAAAAAGGTGGCCACCCTACCACCTTTTCCACCCTGAGCCCCCACGCCATCTACCCCTCTATCCCGTCCTTATCTACTCCCCACGGCCTCTCCTGCATCTCCCAGATCCCCCAGAGCCGTGCCCTACCCCCTCTCCCCCCCCCTTCTACCACACATCCACCTGACCTCCGTCGGCCTCTACCCTACCCGTTGCAAGCCGGCGTGTTGTTGGGTTGTCGAGGAAGACCCGGCGTCCAGCGTCGCCTGCACACCTGACGGCGAGGAGGAGGAGGACCAGGGGCCCCAGGCCGACGCCGCTCCGGCGAAAACCCTAGCTCCGGGGAGTGCCTGCGTCCTCGCCGCTCCAGTGCCTCCCATCTCGATCCGACCGCACCGATCTCTCCGCGGTACGACCCTCTCCCTCCCTGACTTGATCCGACTCGCCGTGCTGCCCTAGATCCGCCGGTCCTTCCGTCGAGCGCCCTTGGTGCTGCATGGCTCGCTGACACCATGCAGCAGCGTAGCCTCATCGTCGTCTAGCCCCACGACACCGACCTCCCTAGCCCAACGGTAGCCGCCTCCGCGCGCGAGCCCCGGGTCGCGGGATCGATTCCCCGCCTCATTGCGCTTTGGCGCAGTGGAGAAGATCCTGATTCAGCCATGTTTTATAGAAAACCCCCCACCTTTTTGTTTCCTCAACCCGTGCTCCTGCCGAGCCCACCGTCAGCCTCTCTGCATGTTTTACAGAACACCCCCTAGCCTTTTAAAGTCTCAACCCGCACTCCCACGGATGCCCCACTTGTCGCATCCCCGCTGGTGCGCCCGTGTGTGGGTCCGCGTGGCCGTCGGCCCCACCTGTCATTCTCTGGGGCTAGTTTAGCTCGAGGTGCGGAAACCCTTTTCCTGCGCGTAGGTTGCCCAGTCAGCAGCTGGCCCACCCGTCAGTGGCTGGGTCTGTATCTGCCTGAGTACAAAAAGTTTCTGTTTATTTCTGTTTTTATTTAAATCCTTTCAAATTCAATTTAAATTCAAAATTCAAATCTGTTTTTAAATAACTTTTAAAATATAAATCCAAATTAAACATATAATATATGTTTTGAGATCAGAAAAATGTGAGGAAGTCAAATATGCCCTTCAAAATATATTTTGGACACTTTAAATTTCAAGTTGCTTTAAATTACAACAAAATGCCCTTCTCCCTTAATTAATTAATAACTTTTGTTTTATAACTCCAAATTTGACAAATGATATGTCTAAACTGATCAGCTCGACGAGACCTTTCTGTTTATGCATTCCATGTTCTGTTTTGCAGCATGCATCATATAAATATAATGTAAACAACAACTAATATGAGGATAAAATGTGGCCAAAACTCAATAAAATGTTTATTTCTTGTATTCCACACCTCACCCATTCCATGCTACTTTATTTCCATGTAAATTGAGCATCATTCATCATGGCATGATTGGTTGTTTGTCGCATTTTATTCCTATGCTTGTGCACTTTATTTATGTTGGCCCTTGTTTGTTTGGTTCTTCTTCGAATAGACGCTGAGCAGGGGATATATCAAGAAACCCAGGAGCACTACCCAGATCCTTCTCTCGCTTCAAATGAGCTGCCAGGCAAGCACTACCACATGCTTGCATACATATAGTACCTATTGCCTCTATCTTATTCTTGCATCATTGAGTCGTGATTGCATTAAATTGAATCCCAAGTATTGCATAGCCTTTACTTTTAAACCCCACCGAAGCTTGTTCCTCCATCCCATGAGCCATTACTATAGGAGTTGTTTGAGCCATGCGAGTCGTAGAACAGCATGTGTAGGGTATGTGAGTGTCTGATGGATAACGAGGTACCTAAACAACTTAACCTGAGTAGTATGGGATAACTAATGAAAGTGGCACCGGTGAGCAATATCTGCTATTTAGTTTTCATGCTCACTTGTGTCCGTGGGACCCCGAGTACTTGATTCCTGTTCCTTGAATATTCGCTATCCACATCCGGGAGGCTTATGGGACCCCCGAGGCGAGCTTGATTCATTCTTATTTCTTGGGGCCACAAACTAGTTTGAGTTTTTATTTACTATCCTGTACTTATGCCATGCTTCTTTGCTTTATTTAAATTGTAGTCAGTCTTGCTGTCTTATTTAGGATCGGGACACGATTTCGTGGTATCGACAAGCCCGATCACACTTCGGGTTCCCGATCGTTTCTGCCGTCCACCCAAAACTTGAGTCCGTCTCGGTCGGCTAACTTCGTTATGGGTAGCTTAATGGGGTGGCCCTGAAATATTTCTGAATCTGTGATTGCTTTGTCGTGAAAGCCTCGTTGGGTTTTGATTTGGTTTTCGAGGTTGATCGAGTGTGTGTTGCTATTTGTGCACCCTGCAGGTAAGACTTTCGGCCGAAGCGTGTCCGCGGTTATGGACGACTTGGAGCACAATTTCTTGATCATAGATAAGTATAACTAAAGTACCGCTTTTAATTTGACTAAGTAACTGACTAGTAAATAGTGCAACACTCACGTAATGAATAATAAAACTGCCAACGGATGGGGGGTTGTTCGTCCGCTTCCTCGTTGGTAAGCGAGGAGGAGGATGGATCTGTTAACATTCTCATATGTTGTTATTAATTCCCGGACATCCGTCTATCTTTGGTTAGGCGGATGGTTAGCGAGTTTCTATAGAACTGTTAGGGTTTATCTTTTGCTGCAATTGAGTCACCCCAGGTTGTGTCCCCTTTAGAGGCATAAAGACTTGCTGAGTACCCCTAGGGTCTCACACGATAAATTATTTGATTCAGATGAACAAGTACACTCACGAGATGGATACTGGGTGGAGGAGACGGACGATGTGGGCAACGATCTTTCGGTGTAGAGATTCCGGGAACAGGGATCCATGAGATCTGTGGGCGAGATGTGTTTATTTATGGGGCATCTTATGCCGATTTGCTTCTTATCCGTACTCGGATCTTGTTTGCCGCTTCCGCCTGATACTCTGATGTTTGATGTATGAGGAGATATCCTAAACTATTATATCTATCTAGGACATTTGGGTCTTGCCGTATGGCGTTGCAATATTTCTATTTCTTTTAGATGGAATGGCTCTGATGTACTGTTGTATGGTGGCTTGCATACATACTCATTTGTGTATGTAGTTGAACCCTTCGCCTGCCGATTACGCCGCCCGTTCTTGTCCTGATGTTTGGAAATGGTTGGGGCCGAAGGTCTACTGTGAGTGGCATTTGGGCCCCACCGTACTATTTCAACCATTTCCGTTCATCGGGCTTGTAACTAGGAGCGTAATTCACCGAGGTAGTTACAATTGGTATCGAGCCATCCCGCCCTTGGTCTCGGCAAATGGTTGGTCGATCTAGCAAATATTTTTGGTAGTTATGTATACTAGGGAAAAACAAAAGCGAGTAGGACTGCTTCCACTTTTCTTCTTACCCACCCACCCACCCTTTTCTGGTAAGGAAGTGTAACGTTTTCAATCCTCTTTTTAAAATTCAAACTAGGATTCACGTGTTCTGGGTTTCCGTAGTACCATAGGTTGTGTGTGTGTGTGTGTAATTCCTTGTCTATCTGTTGCATCCAAGTTGTTATCACAATCGGCCTTTTGGTTATCAACTGTTGGTACATTCCATACCGACAGGCTTTTGCAAACCGACGCGATCTATCTGATTCGTTGTATACCGCCGCGATCTGTCTTACTCTTTGTTATCCGATGTTATCTTGTTTGGGGTGTTCGTTTCCGTAGTTACTAATCTTTAGGTTCATCGTGAGAAGAAGGGGTTAGGATATGTGTTCTACTTAATCATGTGCAGAGTAATGATTTGAGTGCGGGATGGAGTCGCGACCATACCACTACTTTTATCATTCGCTCTTGTATATTGATTTGGTAGAGTCACTAATCTTGATTCGTTAAGTGTTTTTGCGCATCTATTGGTATTTTAATGCCGAAATTTGCGGAAAATTTTTCTTTGATATATTTGTGTACCACACTCCTTTTCAGTCGTGTGCGATATGCTTAATATCTTCTAGGTGCTTTGAACTTTGTTGATATTTTAATATCATCTTAGTAAATTGTATCCTTTAATCTTGGTTAATTCCATCTTGGTACTATTTTGGATTATTATTATTCTCCATTATAGTACTGACTTGTGGTTTATATCAATAACAGGATGGCGCCACCATGCCGTTCTGATGAGGACATACCACCTGAACTAGGGTCCGCGTTGTCAAACATCACCAATGCCTTGGCAGCAATGCAGCAGAACCAACAGCGTTTTGAAGAAAGTGTTTGGAGGAATGAGTTTGCTCTGCTACCTCCACCTCCCAAGCGAGGAGACATCAAAAGCTTCCTGAAGTTCAACCCACGCCAATTTGATGTTTCTGATCAACCACTTGATGCTGATGATTGGTTGCGTGAGATGTCAAGGCTACTCGGAGACCTTGATGTTCTGAGCAAGAATGGGTAAAGTGTGCTACTCACCTTCTGAAGGGAGATGCAGCTCTCTGGTGGGAGAATTACCTGAAGGCAAACTGCATTGGTTTTCAGCCTACTTGGGAACAGTTCACTGGAGCGTTCAAAGAGCAGTATCTGTCAGAAATTGTCATGGAGAGGATGAAGGAAGTGTTTCTCAACCTCAAGAAGGGAAATGACAATGTCAATACCTACATCAGGAACTTCATGAACCTTTCTCGTTATGGTGGCGATGAGATCTTCGATGACAAGAAGAAGCAAAAGAGGTTCCGGCAAGGGCTCAATGCATCGATTAAATATGCAATCACACATGCAAGGCCGGCGTCTTTTCTGGAACTTCAGCATACAACTCTGCAGGAAGAAGCAAGTAAGCAAGTGTTTGAGGAGTCAAAGAAACACAACCGTGATGCAGCAAGCTCTTCAGCTATGTCAGCTCCCTCTAAGCGTCGTGTCTGGGTTCCTAACACCCCACCGTCGCTCCCGGCTCCACCAAGACCTTCAAGCTTCGCGGCAAGGCCAACAAACTTCCTCACTACTGCTCCCAGGGGCTACAACCACCACTACCCTGGAGCGCCTGGCGGAGTCCCTGGCTACGTTGCTCCACGTTCACCTGGTGCTTGTTTCACTTGCGGAGACACTGGGCATCGATCTGGAACCTGTCTGATGAAAACAAAGCTCTTCCTCCACCACCTCCAAGATCTGCGGCAAGCTCTCCTTTGGTTCGTGCACCACCACCTCGGCTCTCAACATCAACACCAAGCCCGGTCTCGTTGCTCGTGCCAAGCTGGTCAACGCCGCCGCTCAGTGAGCATGCACCTGGAGTTGTGATGGGTATGATTCCCGTTAACTCAGTCCCTGCACGAGTTTTGTTTGATTCTGGTGCATCGCATTCGTTTGTTTCTCACAAGTTTGCAAATGAAAATGAGTTAGCTATGGTTCCTCTCCTCAAGCGGTTAATGGTCCTTTCTCCTGGAGCAAACATGAGGGCTGCTCAAATCAGCCATGGCAATCAAATTGTGATTGGTGGCTCTTCGTTCTCGGCATCCTTAATTGTTCTGGGCAATTCTGACATTGATGTCATCTTGGGCATGGATTGGTTGACAGCAAATGCAGCTGTGATTGATTGTGCTGAACGCTCGGTTTCTCTGAAGATTCCTGAAGGCCATATAGTCTATTCTCCAAGTCTAACTCCTGCTATGTAGCTTTTCTCTTTGGCAGCTCTGAATGATGATGCTATGGAAGCTATTCAGAGTGTTCCGGTGGTCTGTGAGTTCCCAGATGTCTTTCCTGAAGAGTTGCCGGGTATGCCTCCGGATCGTGAGGTTGAGTTTGTAATTGAGCTTGAACACGAAGCGGCTCCTATCTCCAAGCGGCCTTATAAAATGGGTCCTTGAGTTGGCTGAACTCAAACGTCGACTTGATGAACAAGATAAGTTGGGTTTCATTCAACACGATACTTCTTCTTGGGGTAGCCCAACAATCTTTGTGAAGAAGCGAGACAAGACGATAGACTTTGTGTTGACTATCGGGCTCTCAATGCTAAAACCATCAAGAATAAATATCCCTTCCGGATTAATGATCTCTTGATCACTAGCTGGAGCTATGGTGTTCTCTAAGCTTGACTTGAGAAGTGGTTATCACCAAATCAAAATTCGCAAGGAAGATGTTCCTAAAACAGCTTTCACCACCCGCTATGGCCTGTATGAGTACACGGTCATGTCTTTCGGTCTCACCAACGCACCTGCCACCTTCTCGAGGCTCATGAACTCGGTTTTCATGGAGTATCTTGATAAGTTCGTTGTGGTCTATCTGGATGACATCCTAGTCTATTCTAAGTTAAAGGAAGAGCATGAAGAACACCTTCGGTGTGTCCTAAACAAGCTTCGTGAGAACCGCTTGTATGCAAAGTTCTCCAAGTGTGAGTTTTGGCTGCCTCAAGTAACCTATCTTGGTCACGTCATCTCGCTAAGGGCATTGCGTCAACCCGGAAACTGTAAAGACAATTGTTGAATGTCTTCCTCCTGTAAATGTCAAAGAAGTGCGGAGTTTCCTTGGTTTGGCTAGTTATTGCCGTTGCTTCGTTCAGAACTTTTCGAAGATAGCGAAGCCTCTTACCGATCTCCTCAAGAAAGGCAAGAAATACCTTTGGACTCCTGCATGTCAAGCAAGCTTTGAGACACTCAAAGAGAAGCTCACTTCACACCAGTCTTGGTTCCTCCGGACACATCTAAGCCTTTCTAGATATTCCGTGACGCCTCTTTGCAAGGATTGGGTGCGGTCCTTATGCAAGAAAAACAAGTGGTTGCTTACGCCTCTCGCCAGTTGAAGACGCATGAGATCAACTATCCTACACATGACCTCGAGCTCGCAGCAGTTGTCTTTGCTTTGAAACTATGGAGGCACTACTTGCTTGGCAACCGTTGTGAGATCTTTTCTGATCACAAGAGTTTGAAGTATATCTTCACTCAGCCTGATCTCAACCTTCGGCAGAGGAGATGGATTGAAGCAATCAATGATTTTGATTTGACCATCAACTACACTCCGGGCAAAGCTAATGTCATGGCCGATGCTCTCAGCCGCAAAGCTTATGTCAACAACCTCATGATGGAAGAACAACAACCTCTCTTGTGCGAGGAATTCCGTCAGCTCAACCTTGAAATTGTGGAACAAGGGCATTTCCTGAACCTTCTGGCTACTCCTCTCTTGGAAGAAAAGGTTTGCTCGTTTCAGCGTGGTGATCCGCACACCAAAAAGATCATCTCAAAACTTCAGCTTCCGAAGTATGAGTCCTTCCACGTCGATGATCAAGGCACGCTTTTCTTTTAACACCGGATGTTTGTTCCGAACTACCCGGGTTTGAGGGAGCAAGTTCTCAAGGAGGCGCATGAATCTGTTCTTTCTATCCACCCTGGCAACACAAAGATGTACATGGACTTGAAAACACAATATTGGTGGCCGGGATTGAAACGATATTGTGCCAAGTATGTCTCGAAGTGTGATGTCTGCCGCAGAGTGAAAGCTGTCCATCAGAAACCTTACGGTCTTCTACAGCCATTGAAACCCCCGGAATGGAAATGGGAGAAAGTAGAGATGGACTTCATTACTGGTTTTCCAAGGTCGCAGAAGGGCAACAATGCAATCTTTGTTGTCATTGACAGGCTTTCTAAAGTGGCTCACTTCTTCCCCGTCAAGGAAACAATTTCGGAATTCAGGTTGAGCTCTATATCAATGTAATTGTCTCCGTATGGGGTTCCGCTTGAGATCAGTTCAGACCGTGGAAGCATCTTCACTTCCAAGTTCTGGGAAAGTTTCCAAAATGCTTTGGGAACAAAATTGAACTTCATCACAGCTTACCACCCTCAGTCGCAAGGACAAGTTGAAAGGATCAATCAGATTCTGGAGGATATGCTTCGTGCTTGCGTCATCTCTTTTGGCATGAAGTGGGAGGAATGTCTTCCTTATGCTGAATTCTCTTACAACAACAACTTCCAGAAAAGTCTGAAGATGGCACCATTTGAGGCTCTCTATGGGCGCAAATGCAGAACTCCGATTGGTTGGTCAGGTGCAGGAGAAAGAATTTGGTTTGGCCCTGACATTGTAACTCAAGCGGAGGAGAAGGTGCATATCATTCTTGAAAATCTGAAGATTGCTCAAAGTCGCCAGAAGAGCAATTATGACAGAAAGCACACGGACATGGTGTATGTCCCTGGTGATCTCGTTTACCTTCGTGTCACTCCCATGAAAGGCACGCACCGCTTTGGTATCAAAGGAAAGCTGGCTCCTAGATACATCGGTCCTTTCAAAATTCGTGGAAGAAGAGGAGAAGTTGCTTATGCTCTTGAGCTCCCGGAAAAACTCAAGGTCCATGATGTTTTCCACATCTCTCAACTCAAGAAGTGCTTCAAGGATCCCGGCAGGACCGTGGATGATGAGCTAATCAATCTCCAAGAAGACCTGTCTTATCAAGAACACCCCACAAAAATCCTTGAGATCGCAGAAAGAAGGACTCGCAACAAGTCCATCAAGTTCTGCAAGGTGCAGTGGTCGCACCATTCCGTTGATGAAGCCACTTGGGAGCGTGAAGATGAACTCCGTGCCAACTATCCTACCCTCTTTGTGTCTTCTTCTTCTTCCTAGAATCTCGGGGCGAGATTCCTGTTTGGTGGGGGAGAGTTGTAGCATCCCATTTGTCTAACAATTGTAATGCTACTTGGTCTAGTAATATAATGGCTACTTCATATATATAATTGTTGCATCATCATTATATCATGCTCATGTCATCATGCCACATTGCATTTGAGCATCATCTAAAACCCTTTTTGGTTTGGTTCTTCTCTCATATGCATTGTTAATTGTATTTGTCTCTTGATATTGTATTTGGATATTGATATATTGTTTAAATGCCCAAGTTGAGTTGGGGGCATATCTGTTATTCCACTCCACCACCTTTCTTTCACCACCTTATAATTCCACCATTCCATTATCCATGAGCTTGTATTCTATTTTCTTTTGGTATTTAATCTAGCTCATGGGAGATAGGATGGATCCAATTCTAAGTTCTTTTGCTTGGCCTTACTCCACATTTGGGTAATGCATAGGAATAATGCCATGCTTATTAGTTTGTTTTCACAAGGTTAAGACATGGCATTTAATACCCTTGCATGGGCCATGCAACCATCTCCATCTTTTGACCTCCTTTGTTTTTATTTTATCTTTTGAGTGAATCACCCATCTCCCACTCTACCTCTCCTTTGGCTTGATCTAGTTTGGTCTTGCTAAAAAGCCACCACATCTCTTTACCTCTCTCTCTAATCTTTTCTCCAAAACCTAAACCTAATCTAAACCCTACACCTCTCCCACCCCTTTTTGTATGATCTAGCTAGATACATGCAAGCATATAACCCTAAGCCCCCTCTCTCATCTCTCCTCTCTCTAACCTAGCTAAAACCCTAAACCTAGTCTTCCTCTAACCTAACCCTAGTTACACCATCTCCCCCTCTCACCTCACCCTCTCCTCTCACCATGCCAAGCCTCCCTTGCTGGTCCCACCTGGCCACCCCTCCCTAGCTACCTAACCACCCCAGGCTAAAGCCCTACCCCAACCCTAAAACCCTAACCCGAGGCTACCCCAACCTGGCCCGAGCCTCCCCTCTCCTCTCTCTTGCTTTTCTCTCTGCCTGTCGTGCCCCACCCGAACCTACCTCCTTGGACGCCCCCTAGTCCCACCTGGCAGCCCCCATCACCACCTCACCCTGCTCCTGCCCCGAGCTCCAGCTCGATCACGTGCTCGAGGAGAAGAAAAAGGTGGCCACCCTACCACCTTTTCCACCCCGAGCCCCCACGCCATCTACCCCTCTCTCCCGTCCTTATCTACTCCCCACGGCCTCTCCTGCATCTCCCAGATCCCCTAGAGCCGTGCCCTACCCCCTCTTCCTCCCCCTTCTACCACACATCCACCCCGACGACCTCACCGTCGGCCTCTACCCCACCTACCCGTTGCAAGCCGGCGGCGTGTTGTTGGGTTGTCGAGGAAGACCAGCGCGTCCCACTGCGTCGCCCTGCACACGGCAACAAGGAGGAGGAGGACCAGGAGCCCCATGCCGACGCCGCTCCGACGAAAACCCTAGCTCCGGGGAGCGCCTGCCTCGCCCAAAGGCTCTCCCGCCCGATCCGACCGCGATCGATCTCTCCATGACGACCTCTCCCTCCCCGACATGATCCGCCTCGTGCCGCCCCTAGATCCTTGCCCTTCCGCGCCTTGGTGCACCGGGCCACGCTGCCTTCACGCCATGACGCCAGCGTAGCCTCATCTGGTCGTCTAGCCCCCACCTGACACCGACCTCTCCCTAGCCCAACGGTAGCCGCCTCATGAAGCGAGCCCCGGTCATGGATCGATTCCCGCCTCATTGCACATGCCGCCAGACGGTGGAGAAGATCCACGCTCATGACACCGCTTTCTGAAAACCCCCACCTTTTGTTTCTCAACTCGGCCCTCCCGAGCCCACCGTCAGCCTCTCTGCACGTTTTACAGAACACCCCCTAGCCTTTTAAAGTCTCAACCCGCACTCCCACAGATGCCCCACGTGTCGCGTCCCCGCTGGCACGCCCGTGTGTGGGTCCGCGTGGCCGTCGGCCCCACCTGTCATTCTCTGGGGCTAGTTTAGCTCGAGGTGGAAACCCTTTCTCAACAGGTTGCCCAACAAGCTGGTCCACCCATCAGGTGGCCGGTCTCAGATTCTGAGTACAAAAAGTTTCTGTTTTTATTTAAATCCTTTCAAATTCAATTTAAATTCAAAATTCAAATCTGTTTTTAAATAACTTTTAAAATATAAATCCAAATTTAACATATAATATATGTTTTGAAATCAGAAAAATGTGAGGAAGTCAAATATGCCCTTCAAAATATATTTTGGACACTTTAAATTTCAAGTTGCTTTAAATTACAACAAAATGCCCTTCTCCCTTAATTAATTAATAACTTTTGTTTTATAACTCCAAATTTGACAAATGATATGTCTAAAATGATCAGCTCGACGAGACCTTTCTGTTTATGCATTCCATGTTCTGTTTTGCAGCATGCATCATATAAATATAATGTAAACAGCAACTAATATGAGGATAAAATGTGGCCAAAACTCAATAAAATGTTTATTTCTTGTATTCCACACCTCACCCATTCCATGCTACTTTATTTCCATGTAAATTGAGCATCATTCATCATGGAATGATTGGTTGTTTGTCGCATTTTATTCCTATGCTTGTGCACTTTATTTATGTTGGCCCTTGTTTCTTTGGTTCTTCTTCGAATAGACGCTGAGCAGGGGATATATCAAGAAACCCAGGAGCACTACCCAGATCCTTCTCTCGCTTCAACTGAGCTGCCAGGCAAGCACTACCACATGCTTGCATACATATAGTACCTATTGCCTCTATCTTATTCTTGCATCATTGAGTCGCGATTGCATTAAATTGAATCCCAAGTATTGCATAGCCTTTACTTTTAAACCCCACCAAGCTTATTCCTCCCTCCCATGAGCCATTACTACAGAGTTGTTTGAGCCATGCGATTCGAGAACAAAGATGTGTAGGGTATGTGAGTGTCGATGGATAACGAGGTACCTAAACAACTTAACCGAGTAGTATGGGATAACTAATGAAAGTGGCACCGGTGAGCAATATCTGCTATTTGGTTTTCATGCTCACTTGTGTCCTGTGAGGACCCCGAGTACTTGATTCCTGTTCCTTGAATATTCGCTATCCACATCCAGGAGGCTTATGGGACCCCCGAGCGAGCTTGATTCATTCTTATTTCTTGGGGCCACAAACTAGTTTGAGGTTTTATTTACTATCCTGTACTTATGCCATGCTTTATCGCTTTATTTAAATTGTGCGAGTCGCACTGTCTTGTTAGGATCGGGACACGATTTCGCATCGACAAGCCCGATCACACTTTCGGTTCCCGATCGTTACTGCCCACCCAAACCTTGAGTCCGTCTCGAGTCGACTAACTTCGCTATGGTAGCTTAATGGGGTGGCCCCCTGAAATATTTCTGAATCCTGTGATTGCTTTGTCGTGAAAGCCTCGTTGGGTTTTGATTTGGTTTTTCCGAGGTTGATCGAGTGTGTGTTGCTATTTGTGCACCCCTGCAGGGTAAGACTTTCTGAAAGCCGTGTCCGCGGTTATGGACGACTTGGAGCACAATTTCTTGATCATAGATAAGTATAACTAAAGTACCGCTTTTAATTTGACTAAGTAACTGACTAGTAAATAGTGCAACACTCACGTAATGAATAATAAAACTGCCAACGGATGGGGGGTTGTTCGTCCGCTTCCTCGTTGGTAAGCGAGGAGGAGGATGGATCTGTTAACATTACTGTTGTAACTGTTGTTATTAATTCCCGGACATCCGTCTATCTTTGGTTAGGCGGATGGTTAGCGAGTTTCTATAGAACTGTTAGGGTTTATCTTTTGCTGCAATTGCGTCACCCCAGGTTGTGTCCCCTTTAGAGGCATAAAGACTTGCTGAGTACCCCTAGGGTCTCACACGATAAATTATTTGATTCAGATGAACAGGTACACTCACGAGATGGATACTGGGTGGAGGAGACGGACAATGTGGGCAACGATCTTTCGGTGTAGAGATTCCGGGAACGGGGATCCGTGAGATCTGTGGGCGAGATGTGTTTATTTATGCGGCATCTTATGCCAATTTGCTTCTTATCCGTACTCGGATCTTGTTTGCCGCTTCCGCCTGATACTCTGATGTTTGATGTATGAGGAGATATCCTAAACTATTATATCTATCTAGGACATTTGGATCTTGCCATATGGCGTTGCAATATTTCTATTTATTTTAGATGGAATGGCTCTGATGTACTGTTGTATGGTGGCTTGCATACATACTCATTTGTGTATGTAGTTGAACCCTTCGCCTGCCGACACGCCTGCTCTTGTCCCGATGTTTGGAAATGGTTGGGACGGCGAAAGGTTCACTGTGAGTGGCATTTGGGCCCCACCGTACTATTTCAACCATTTCCGTTCATCCAGGCTTGTAACTAGGAGCGTAATTCACCGAGGTAGTTACAGAGCATAGCTGACATGACCTTGAAACCATTCTAGATGCAGGCCATCTGGGTCATTCATACGTTGATGGTCCTTTCGTGCTTCCGGTGTATCTTTTGTCTTCCCATACACGCCAAAGAAGCCTAGCAGGTTCACGCAAAGATTCTTCGTCACATGCATCACATCGATTGCAGAGAGGACCTCTAAGAATTTCCAATATGGTAGCTCCCAAAATATAGATTTCTTCTTCCACATGGGTGCGTGTCCTTCGGAACAGATTTTCTGCCAAGACCCTTTCCAAAGGTTACCATTTGATCCAAATCTTTGACCATATCAAATATATTAGCACCAGTACGCTCCTTAGGCTACGTCTGGTGACATGCCAGACGGTTGAAATGCTTGCCTTTCTTTCTTAAGGGATGCTTGGCCAAAAGAAATCGACGATGCTCATTGTATACATTCTTCTTACAATGTTCCAAATATATACTTCCAGTCTCATCTAAACAGTGTGTGCATGCATTGTATCCCTTGTTTGACTGTCCTAAAAGGTTACTAAGAGCAGGCCAATCATTGATTGTTATGAAAAGCAATGCTCGAAGGTTAAATTTTTCCTGCTTGTGCTCATCCCACACGCGTATCCCGGGTTCATGCCACAACTGTAAAAGTTCTTCCACTAATGGCCTTAGGTACACATCAATGTTGTTGCCGGGTTGCTTCGGACCTTGGATCAACACTGTTATCATAATGAACTTCCGCTTCATGCACAACCAAGGAGGAAGGTTATAGATGCATAGAGTCATAGGCCAGGTGCTGTGACTGTAGCTCTGCTCCCCAAAGGGATTCATGCCATCTGTACTTAGACCAAACCTTAAACTCCTTGCGTCATCTGCAAAGTCCGGGTACCTTCTATCGATTTTTCTCCATTGCGACCCATCAGCGGGGTATCTCAACATCCCGTCCGACTTACGTTCCTCTTTATGCCATCGCAACAACTTGGCGTGCTCTTTATTTTTGAATAAGCGTTTCAACCGTGGTATTATAGGAGCATACCACATCACCTTGGCAGGAACCCTCTTCGGGGGGGGGGGGGCTCGCCTCAACGTCACCAGGGTCATCTCGTCTAATCTTATATCAAAGTGAAGTGCATACCGGGCATGCATCCAAATTTTCATACTCCTCACCGGTAGAGGATGCAGTCATTAGGGCATGCATGTATCTTCCGAACATCTAAACCTAGAGGGCAGACAACCTTCTTTGCTTCGTACGTACTGGCGGGAAATACTTTATCTTTTGGAAGCATATTCTTCATCATTTTCAGCAACTTTTCAAATAAGGAGTCAGGTATAGCACACTTAGCCTTCCATCGCAGCAATTCCAGTGTGTTGCCCAGATTTTTCAGACCATTTTCGCAATTTGGGTACAACAACTTTTTGTGATCCTCTAACATGTGATTGAACTTCTCCCTATCCTATTCAGTTTCACAATCTCTTCGTGCATCGACAATGGTCCGACCAAGATCATCAGCGGGTTCCTCATGTGTCTCTTCTTCATCCTCCCCTTCAGCATCCCCCATGTAAGTATCTCCGTACTTAGGGAAACCATGATAGTTGTCTTCCTCCTCCTCTTCTTCATTGTCTTCCATTATAACCCCTCTCTCTCCGTGCTTGGTCCAAAAATTATAACTGGGCATGAAGCCGGACTTCAACAGGTGGCTGTGAAGGGTTTTTGAGTCAGAGTAATCCTTCTAATTCCTATATCCATTACATGGACAAAATACAAAACCATTGCGCTTGTTTGCATCAGCAACACAGATGAATTCATGCACGCCATTAATGAACTCGCTAGAGCGTCGGTCAGTACCGTACATCCATTTCCGGACCATTTGCATTATAGTAAAAGTATATCAAAAACCATTACACAACATGATAAAATTATTACAAGTTATATTGAGAGCTTCTAGAGCATTAATTTTGAATTTTGAAAAATTTACATGCACCAATTTGTGAATTGGAGAAAACAATCAACATGATAAATTTGGAGTTTTTTATTATTGTTCTATCAGTGAAAACCTCATTCCATTCTAAGCTCCGAAACTCTAAAATTACACATTTTAATTTTCAGTAACTATGTGCCTAATCAAAATTTGTTACACATATATATCAAAATCCTTCTAGCTACTTCTATAGCATGCATGCATTGATCCATATCTCTATACTTCTAGAGTATTATAGAGCTAAAGTAGCAATAAGAGATGAAATAATGAAGTTCTAACCTTTTAAAGCTTTGGATTTAGGTGTTGCAAACTAAATCTTGACAAATCTTGAGAAAAAAATGGCATGAACTCTCTTGCTTCTTTGAGAAAAATGGCCACCATATGCTTTAGGGCAGCATGATAGGAAGCAGAATATATAGTGGTGGACAACTAGTCCCAGGCCGTGATACGACCCGGGACTAATACTCCACGAAAATACAGGGTGGCCTGCTCTAGGTCATTAGTCTCGATCCGTATTACGGATCGGGACTAATGACCTGGTCCGGCCCGGGACTAGTGACTACGGCCGTTTCTAGCCGTTAGAGGCCTCACGGTCCGGGACTAGTGCTCCCACTAGTCGCGGGCTGTGCCAGGTCGGGAGTGCTGGCCTTGTTCACATCGAACCGAAGATGGTTTTTCCAGTAGTGCAAGCACCGCAAAGTCTCGAGACTACTAGTATAGGATGAAGGTACAACACATGAGGAGAGTGAAATATCCACTCACGTGGGAAGCGGTGCATAGAATACCGTGACATAACCAGGGTGACGGCAAAACCGTGGGGGCGTATGCTGGTGGATGTGTTGGGTGGAGAAATCCGAAGCATTTGGAAGCATGATTTTCTAAGAGGTTGGGAGAAATTTTTATCGTCTTGACACCGACGTGGTGACGCCTGCGGGTGTCGCCATCTTTCTTGAAGGGTGCCGGGTATATCTCTTTCCCATCTTCCATAGCGGGAATCCCTAGGACCGGTCTATGCAGCAGCGTCGTTGTCGTCGCTTTCCTATTTGGAGGTGCTGCTTGGTACGCGACGGTTCAGAGCGCTAGGAGCGTGGTGAGAATTCTTCGGAGGGCACGGAAGTTGCGGGTCATCCTTGTTTTCGTCGAGCCACTGTTGTCGGCTTTATTTTTTCTTTTTCTTGTTCTTTTTCTTTGTTGTTTCCTTTAGGAGTTGTGCTGTCTGGTCTAGCAGCGATTTCAGTCGTGGTTGATATATTTATATAGATGGGTGTTTGCCTGTTTCGAGGAGGAATGTCGGATGAAAATGCTAAGTTTCCAGCTTTATATTTGTGTAAAATACTATCTCTTTTTTTAAATAGACTTATATTTTTCTAAAGTCCAATGATGTAATATCCAATTATGTTTGTTGAAAATCAACAACAAACTATTGACATCTCAATATCAAATCAATATAGATGCACCAGGCTATAGGAGAGAAGCCGATATGCGACTGGTGGGGCTGCCCCATGGATGGTTGGCATCCGTGGAGGGCCTCCTAGCTGTGCTAGAGTGCAAAGGTGTCCTCTTGGGCTCTACCTTCATGGGATCGTCTGGGGCTCCCTCTCTGGGTGATACGAGTCCATGTGAGGCGTGTACAACACATCACCAACCACTGTTAATGGGGGAACGACCGATCGCTTCCTGGGAAGGGCTTTAGAAGGCCCACCCAGTGTGCCTTGATTCGTCACTCGTTGTAATCCGGCATCAAGGCCAAGAGTGTGTCACGGTGACTATTGTTCCAAAGAGGCAACCCCCGAAGAAGTAGTAGCAGCGCCTCCACCACCATAGAGGTAGCCCACTATTCTTCCGAGTATTTCTGGCTCTAAGCAGGAGTTCTTTCCCGTCCATAGGGGCGTAGAGTTGCATGGCCCCGGGAACTCCCACGCCGGATGAGTCCTCTTCTAGAGAGGCGTGGTTCGCGCCACGACAAAATCTGAAATAACTTTCTTTCTCATCAGGCCTCGGTTCCTGAGAAGATTGATTTATGCTAGCGACGGACCGAGCTATTCATCTCGGGAATCAAAAGTTTCCTAGGTCTCATTGTGGTCGGCATGCGTCAATAGTATAGAGCGACACTAAGGATACTTCTATCCAAACGGCAGCAACATGAACCACATTTAGATGAAAATGTGGGTGTCCTACAAGGCCAGCCCAATATGTGCTGCACATTGTAGGCCACAAAGCAATTTCTGCCACTATTGTCAATATATATTGCCAACGTACATTGGTGGACGATCATTTTTGAATGTTCCTATATGACAACGATTGTATGGGCCGATGATGACTGCAAGTACACTATCCGTATGTAGCTAGTTTCGAAATAAAAGTATCAAACCTCATAGAGCTATTAGTACATGTCTTAATTTCCCTTGTTACTATTCAACAAAGAGTGGTTGAGAGTTGTCTTTGATTTCAAGCAAGGGTGTTGTCTCCTCTCGCAACATACACGCTGGGGATGGGATTCACCCCCTGATAGTTTGGTATAGGGTGCGGGAGACAATGAACACGACCAACATAACCTGCAAAGCGCGATAAATGTAGGGCTTTTTTACCTAGGTTTAGGCCGCCTGGAGGCTAACAGCTCTACGCCCAAGAGGGCACCTCTCTTCCTAGCTTGCCGGGGGTGGATGAACTAGCCTATCTAGCTTCCCGGTCTTTCTCATTCTCCTCTACTCCTAGCTGGTCAATAGGCACTGCCAACGAATAGACAAACCTCCAACAACAAACCCTTTTTGTTATGGAAATGGCCCTCCTTTTATAAGTAAAGGGATACCATAGTCGCTCTTGTGCCCGCACGGTGCAGACGTTCTGGGCCCTAACTCTGTGGGCCACATGGTGTGCTCGACCAGGGGCGGTGATGCCCACCAATCCCTTGGCACGGGTGGTACGCTGTTGCACTTGATGGTGATGGTACCGGACATTGTCGTCCGGTATTTTTTCTCCGGCCACATGTGCATCGACAATTAATGCGGGTGCAGAGTCACAAGAAAGAGGGCTCCAAATGTCCTGCATGCTGCTGCCACCACGTCAATTGTTGACTTATGCGCCCATCCCGCATCGGTAGCTGGAAGGATGGGTTCTCGGCAACGCTTTGCCAGGCAGCCCCCAAGGCCCATGCGAGTGAGTCATCTCATGCCGCGCACGCTTATCTTTTGCGCTCCCGAGAACGCTTCCCGTGGAGACTCGGCGTAGCTTCGTGGATACCCTCAATGGGTAATCCTTGAAGATGTTGATCTTGTAGGTATCTATGATCTTCTTGGCTTTTTCCCTGCATAGGAGGAAGTATACACACATTTACCTGGTCATTGGCGCATCATCTACTTGGCCGGTCTGGCATCGGCCATCCCCGGGAAGCAGAGTGTTGCGCCAACAGTTGGCAATGTCGGATGAGAAGGACCACACGACTAAGGCACAACTCTGGGTACCCTGGGTGCCACTGTGCCGATAGTAGACCCCGGGCAGTGGCCAACAAGCTTCTCTTCTGAGGGAAGCACATGATACCAAGTTGACAGGCTGCACCCTCATGAGCGCGTCGAGCCCGTACCTGCATAGATTCCCGATGGGGCTTTAAGGTCAATGCACTTCTGCTTGGAGGTGGCATGTTTGACCACGTGCACTTAAGTGGTCGCACGACTAAGGAGCCACGCGAGTTCTCTAATGATCTCGCGAATGTGCATTGAATGATGATGTCTCAGTTCCCACAAAAAGCAGTAGCGGTGTTGCTATGGAGGCAGTTGCTGACGATGGCTCAGTTGATTGTTGAGCTTCGTTGGGAGACCCCAAGAGGAAGGTATAATGAGCACAACAACAAGTTTTTCCCTCAATAAGAAACCAAAGTTATGGAACCAGTAGGAGGAAGGAAATGACTCAAAGGTGTTGCTAGCAACTTGGTAACCTACACAACACAAACTCAAGACTTTTCCCCAACAAACAGTGAGGTTGTCGTCGGATTGTCAACAAGTACGCCATAGGGGGTCCTAGTGGCATTGGAAGGATGGGGTGTGAGACGTCGGATGTTCCAGGAGCGGTGAGCACAAGTTTACCCAGGTTCAGATCCGACTGCGGTGATCGGATCCTACTCCTGCTAGCAACCCAGTAATATATCGGCGTAAGCCGGATGTTACAGCGGATTACAAGAGAGGTTCGCCTATGCGAGTTGATTGCGGTGTTACGATTGATTGGTTGCCTTAAAGGCTCCCATAGGTCCGGTTTATATAGTCACCGGGGCCTAGGGTTACAGGAGAGACCTATCCGGCTACGTTATAGAGTTGGTAACTAAATACAGCTTGGACTATAAGTAATACTATAGGACTAAGTCGGTAACTCTTCTGGTCCTTGTCGTAGCCGGAACTGGCTCCTCCTATTTCTCTGTCTGGGCCGCCCGTGAAGCAAAGCTCTAACCCGTTGGTGAGCCACCCTGGTCAGCGAGTCCTGTGGGTATACCCGAAAAGTATATCCCGAAAAGTAGCCCCCGGAAGTCTCCAAGATCCAAAGTCGTATAAATTGTCTAGCTTGATGGTTTCTTCATCTTGATAATCTTGAAGGGTTCCCAAAAACTTCATTCAGTACTATAGGATTCCGAGTCAATTGAGTAGGATATGTTTTGTTCTGACCTTAGTCTTTTCCTTACTCAGTTTGAAACATAAGACGGATTTTTCAGCGGCGTGCGGACTGACAACTTGTCAGACCAGGTCCTGTCACTGATAGGACTCCTATCAGCACAACCGTTGGTGGGTCCGCTCCTTACGGAACAGAACGCCGTTTCAATGCCTGCGCGAAAATCGAGGGGGCGGAAGAGTCGCGAGGAAGCCAACTCCCCTCTCCTATACGCGTGGCACTAATTGCGCGTGTTAATGCATGAATCTTTACATAGAGACAAATAAGAGAGAGGAAAAACCCTTTCTATCAGATTTATCTCTCCATCGATTCATTCATTTCCCCCTCGTACTCCTCGAGCACTCCGCATCCATTCCCATACGCACATCTCAAAAAATCTCTCTCCCCCACCAGTCCTCTTTCTCAAAGATCAATGGCGTCTGCCTCGACCTCAGGAGCGGCGGCGGGTTTATCGGCGGCGGATGAAAGGAAGATGCAGTGGCCTCTAGATCTCTAGCGCCATGGATGACGCCGAGCTTCGGGTCATGGAGAACGAAGGACTCATCGTCGTCGGCGCGTGGCGAAGTGCCTCAGGGCATGCTGTTCCCGCCCCGCGCGATGGCGAGCGGGTGTTGTTTGGCACGCAAATCTACCGCGGCCTCAACTTGCTACCGTCGGACTTCTCCGTCGAGGTCCTCAATCATTATGGTGTGCAAATCCATAACCTTCCTCCCAACTCCCTGCTTGAGATTCGTACTCATGCAGCTTTGTGCGAGGGGTTTCTTGGCATTAGGCCAAGCCTCACCCTTTTTCGGTACTACTATGGTACTCGTAAGAATTCCATTAGCGCCGGTGTGCCTTACACAATCGGCACCCTTAGCTTAGTCCTTAGGAGAAACCGAGTTTATCCTAGGATTAATGCTAGTGAATCCGTCAAACGCTAGGCCGGAACCTTCTTCTATCACAAGGATATTCCGGCTCCTGAAAAGGCGGAAGGTCTTCCGGCGTTCACCGACGGTGCCGCTCCCCACCAGAATTCATGGGATGCGGAGGCGCCGGAGCTGTCGGATATCTTGATTCTCGCTAAAAGGCGGATTAAGTTTCTGATGAAGTACAAGGGCCTCCGCGGATCTGACTTGATCCATTGCTGGTTGGAGCGTCGGATCCAGCCTCTATAGCATCACGGAGATCACCTCATGCACTCCTTCACCAGCGACAAGAAGGACAACATGCGGGTTAGCCCAAACCAGATTCCGGCGAAGGACTGCAAGACCCTCATGCAGTACTTGATCAAGGAGAGAGTGGAACGAAAAGTTCCGGATGTCTCCCTGAAGATGTATACGTCCAACCGTCCTCTGACTCCTATAAATATTTCGACTCTGCTTTTTGCGTTTCGTCGTCCTTTTCTATTCTTTCTCCGACTCTATTTTCATCGATGCTTTTCGACTTTGTTATCTTGATAAACTCTCCGAGTATGAGCTATCTCTACTAGAGGGCTATCCTTCAGACGATCCGGAGGAGACAGAGGATGATGAGGCGCAGGAAGTTGCCGCCCCCGCCTCCAAGAAGCGCAAGGCGGAAGAATTTGTTGTTACTGCTGGTAGCCAAGTGCTGCCAGTAGTTAAAAAGTAACCACCCTATCTTTTATTTTCAGTACTTTTGTACCTTTATTTATTTCTAGGGCACACCTGATATTTAGGATTTTCGTGTTCTAGATCTAAATCATCTTTGAAGAGTAAGATCAAGCCGGACAGCAAGCCGAGCAAGCAGATGCGTCAGCAAAAGCTTGTTATCTCCCTAGTCGTGCCGCCATCAACTCCATCCAGTTCTCCATCAGGACAAGGAGCTTCTGCCTCTCCTGATGCTGGCAACGTCTCGAAAGCCCTGGTCACCGTTGATGATCAAGCAACTAACAAGGGTGAACCCATTAAGGGTAATGATCCCATGGTAATATCTACATGAACGATGGATAAAGTGGTCGGCTCCACGTTCTCTAGCCTGAAGAGGAAATAGAAAGAAGAGATCCTCAGACTGGCTCAATCCAGTCTTGAGAAGCAAACCTTGACCCCAGAGGCAGCGATCCAGGAGGAGGAGGACGTCAAGCTGGTCATCCTCCTATAACAAATTTTGGTCAGAGACGCTAAAGTTGAATCTGGCGAACTCCCAGCGACGGATGTTCCTTCCCTCACCCTTACCGAGAAGGTGTTTCACAACACCAAGCTCGGATTTGAAAAGTTGCATTTGGAACACATTGTAAGTTTCTGATTCTTATTTGCATTTATTATCATATCCTCTAGCCCCCAAGCATAAATCCGGATAAAAATCGTTGGATCCGAGTTGATGCTTTTAGGTTGCAAAAGAACGATGTAGTGTAGCCCCCAAGGCTCATGGTATAATTTTACTTAGTTAATTTTGCAGCTCGAGTCTTAGTAGCCGTCTGACATTATTCCGTCTCTTCAACTTACAGAAAATTGCATCTTCCAACCAGGAATTGCTCAAGAACATTTTCAATAAATGCAAAGAAATCAAAGCTTTGTGCCTTGAGAATTCAAGTTGAAAATTGAGAAAGATGAAGCAGAAGGTAAACTTTTCCTACTTCCTCTTTGTCAGTTATCTTTTTTTTCATAGTCAAACTTGTTTTGTCCGACTGATATTTTTTCCTTTGCGGAACTATTGTGTCAGTCCAGAAAAATTATGGAGCAATCCGAGAACTTCAAGGTCTTGGAAATAGAGAATGCTGAGCTCCGGGACAAGCCTGAGATGCTAACTTTAGAATCAGAGAAATCTGTAGCCGCTGTCCTGGAGTCAAGCAACCATGAGACCATGAGGCTCGAGAAGCTCATAGCCCTCTGAGATAAAGAACTAGCTGATCTCAAGAAGGACTTCGATATTCAGAGGGATCTTGCCCAGGCCACAGCCAGTGAACTAAACAGCCTCCGCAAGGAGCATGCTCAATGGAATCACTCTGTGCTAGGTAAAATTTCCGAATATTTCTTTTTGTTGAATTTTTCGACTTTCTTTTCAGTCAAATTTTGACTTTTTGGTTATTTCCCAGCCCCCCTGAATCTTTCTGACTCTCCTACCTCCAAACCTCGCCTCGAGCGCATTAAGCTTGTCGGAGATATCTTGTACGACTTCCGCCAAACTCTTGAAGAGGCTGGCGAGTCCGTAAAGCTTTCTGACTTGTACACAATGTCAGTGCGTGAGGTGAGGGACAAGGTCAAGGAGATTCCGAAGCTTATCAAAGACTGGAAGATCTCCTATGCTCTGATTGTTGCTCAGAATGCACTTACCATGGTGACGAGCCACCATAGCGAGATGGAAATCTGGCATGTCACCAAGGGTATTGCCAAGGAGGATGATGAGGGCAACCCATAGGACATCAAGGCCATCCAAGAGTCTTGTGCAGGTTATGCTTGTCGTGTGGCGGAGATGACCAACTATACGACGCAATTCTTCGAATCCGTCGACACACCTCCCTTGCCCCAAGAGCCAGAAGCCAGCATTGCTTCCGAGTCTAAGATCGAGGGCGACAATGCTGTCGACTCTAGCGCTCCACTTGCTTCATCACCACCTAAATCTGCAGAATAAGCAGTTTTTATGCATAATTCTGAACTTATGGCAATGTAATGATGGAAAAAATGTTTATTTTTGTGTTGGTCTTGTAAAAACTACTGCTTTTACCATCGTAGCACTTTATGCTTATATATTTTTTATGTATGTGCTTGAAAATTTCCGAAGCACTTGTGTTTTTATGCCTATACTTGTCGTTTTATCTGGCTCTCTGCCTCGTCCCTTTCATGGGCCAGCCAACCTTTAGTACGGAAACTTTGTCGAGCAACGAAGCGCAATTGCTAAACCAGTTTAAACTCGGAAACAAAGTCGGCTTCTAGTACCAATAACTCATTACTCGGAAAATGCCCGCGTCTAAGCAATCAGATAACAAAACAAAGTATAGACAATAAATTAAATTTTGTACCCCAAGGTAACAATTTTAGATATTCAAAAATCATAACCAAAATGAACATGAGCATAAAGTACTTTCAAGCATTCTGGGATTTTTGAAAAAATGACATGCTCTTTTGGAAATAAGATGGCAAAAACTTCTCAAAGATAACATATAAGGAAACCAACACTTTATTTCACTTTGAACATGTAGATATATGATTACAAAGAAATATAACTAAGAATAGAAGGAACGTAGCTGTGCAATATTCCATGGACGGTCTATTTCATCTGGGTATGTGCTGCCACTAGCTCTCTTTCTCTTCTGAGTATGAGATCTTTCCTTGACTGGTCTCATATCGGTTAAATAATATGACCCATTATGTAGGACTCTGCTAACCATAAAAGGTCCTTCCCAAATCGGGGAAAGTTTGTGCTTTCTCTTTTGCACAAGTCGGAGAACTAAATTGCCTTTTCTAAAAGAACGTTTTTGCACTCTCTGACTATGATACTTGTGCAACTTCTTTTGATAGGCTGTAGATCTCTACTCAGCAATGACGCGTACTTCTTCGATTATATCGAGATCATCTTGTTGAGAAACTTCTACATATTCTTTGATATACGCTTTGACTCATGGAGACTGATGAATCAGATCACTTGGAAGAACGCTTCTGCACCATAGACCAAGAAAAAAGGAGTATAGCCGGTTGATCTATTAGGAGTTGTACGTAAAATCCATATTACAGATGGTAATTCTTCCGCCCAAGCCCCCACGGCCCGACGAAGCGGTGCCTCGAGGCAAGGTCGGATTCCTTGTAAAATAAGGCCATTAGTTCATTCGACTTGTCCATTAGCTTGTGGTTGTGCGACTGATGTAATATCAAGCCGGATTCCTTGTTCTTCGCAGAATTCGGCAAGTCCGCCCATGGCAAAATTCCTCCCATTGTCAGTAATTATACTGTGCGGATATCCGAATCGGATGATTACATCCTCGATGAACTTTCTAGTTGTGGCTCCATTGCAACTTGTTACGGGTTTAGCCTCAATTCACTTTGTAAATTTATCCGCCATCACTAGTAGGTGAGTAAATCCACATTTTTCCGTGTGAAACGGCCCTACCATATCAAGCCCCCAGATCGCGAACGACCATGTAATAGGGATTGTTCACAGCTGTTCAGCCGGAACATGTGCCTGATGAGCGTACTTTTGGCAGCCTCTGCATGTTTTGACCAGTTTATCGGCATCTTCCTTAGCTGTAAGCCAAAAGAATCTGTGTCGAAAACTTTTGCCACTAAGGATCTGGTTGCAGCATGATGACCACACTCGCCTTCGTGGATTTATCTTAAGATTTCCACTCCTTCTTCCAAAGAAATACATCACTGGAACATGCCAGAAACACTCCGTTTATAGATATCACCATTTATTATAGTGTAGGCTTTTGCTTTTCGGACAATCTGCCGGCTCAAGACTTCATCTTCGGGTAGTTTTCCGTCTATCAGGAAATCCAGATAGGGTTTTGTCCAGCTGGGGATTACAGCCAGAACTGCTATTAAAGGTGAGTCGGATTTCATCGGATAGTCCTCATCAACTCCAACTACGGAGGGGACCCTTAAATGCTCTAAGAAAGCGCCATCCGGTACTTGTTTCCACGCAGATCCTATCCTTGATAGAGCATCTGCTTCCTCATTTTCTGCTCGAGGGATGTGTTGAACCTCAAAACCCTCGAACGATTTAGATAGTTCATCCACAATAGTTTTGTATGTTGCCATGTGCTTGTTTGCGTTGTAGATATCAGATACTTGCTGAGCAACTAAATCCGAGTCTCCGTAACACATGAGTCTTGATATGCCAATGTTTTTGGCCATGTGTATTCCATGCAGAAGTGCTTCATACTCTGCAATATCATTGGTTGCCATGAAGTGTATTTGCAACACATCGAACAACTTATCTCCCTAGGGTGATTTGAGCACCACTCCAGCCCTCGAGCCTCCTCGTGCTTCTGATCCGTCAAAGTGAAGGGTCCAAAATTCCGAGTCTGGAGGGTCTGTGTTTTCTGCCATTTCTGTCCAATCAACAACAAAGACAACAATTATTTGGGACTTAATTGCTGTACGTGGTTTGTACTTAATGTCAAAAGCTGCAAGGTCTATTACCCACTTTGCGACACGTCCTATGGCGTCGCAGTTATTGATAATATCTCGTAGGGGAGAGGTGCTCACCACTGTGATCTTGTGCTCTTGAAAATAGTGACGTAGATTTCTGGATACAAAGAACACTCCATAGGATAGCTTTTGATGGTGTGGATACCGTTGCTCTGATTCTGTCAGGACCTCACTTAGATAATAAGTTGGTCGCTGCACCTTATGCTTGTGGCCTTCCTTCTCGCGCTCGACTACTGTTACCACACTTATGAACTTGTTGGTCGCTACAATATAGAGTAACATAGGTGCCTGAGGTTCTGGCGCTTCGAGAACTAGTGTGTTTAAAAGTAGATATTTCAAACTTTGCAGGGCAGTTTCGGATTCCTGAGTCTTGACAAATTTGTCGGTTTTCTTCAAGAGTTTGTACAAAGGTGCGGCTCTTTCATCGAGCCGGCTGACGAACCGACTCACCGCCGCAATGCAACCAGTGAGATGTACGTCCTTCAGGCGAGTCGGCCTGGTAATGTTTATGATAGCCTTGATTTTGTCCCGATCCACCTCTATGCCTCGCTCAGAGACGATGAAACCTAACAATTTTCCGGCTAGAACTCCAAAGACACACTTCTTCGAATTTAGCATCATATTGAATTTTTGTAGACTAGCAAACCTTTCATCCAAGTCAGAAATTAAAGTATCCTTCTTTTTGGACATAACTGCTATGCCGTCTACGTATACATGGACATTGCGTCCGATTTGGTCGTTGAGACAATGTTGCATAGTATGTTGATATGTTGCTCCTGCGTTCTTTAAGCCAAAAGGCATAGTTTTGTAGCAGAAGGTTTCAAAAGGAGTGACGAAAGATGTCTTAATTTGATCCAACTTTTTCATCGGTATTTGGTGATATCCAGAATATGCGTCGAGAAAACAGAGTAGTTCCGACCCTGCCGTTGAGTTGATAACTTGATCGATTCTTGGCAAAGGAAACGGATCTTTTGGGCATGCCTTGTTCAAAGAAGTATAATCAACACACATCTTTAAATCAATGCTGTCCTTTTTAGGGACGAGTACAGGATTTGCCACCCTATCTGTATGGATGACCTCTGTTATAAAATCCGGTAATTCTAGTCGGGCTAATTCCTTGGCTATTTCTTTGCGCTTTTCATCACCAAACCGTCATAAAGACTGTTTGACGGGTTTAGCGTCAGGGTACACATTAAGAGAGTGCTCGGCAAGTTCCCTAGGTACTCCGGTCATGTCAGAAGGCTGCCATGCAAAAATATCACTATTAGCTTTGAGAAACTCGATGAGCACGCTTTCCTTTGCGTGGCCTAAGCCTACCCCTATGTTCGTCGTCTTGGAGGGATCATCTTCCTTCATCGACGTTTTCTTCGTCTCTTTCGACGCCTTGAACTGCAAACTTGGCTTTAGCACCTCGTTCTTCATAGCGGGCATCTCAGACGGATTGATGGTCTTCTTGATCTCCTGGTACTCCTAGGTGTGCAACACGGCTTCAGCGAAGGCAGAAGATCCTTCTTCACACTCTCACGCCTTCCTCGGATTTCCCTGTATGATGATTACGCCCTTTGGACCTGGATGTTTGATCATGTTGTAGATGTAACAGGGAAGGGCCATGAACGCCCAGTAAGACGGACGCCCGAAGATGGTGTGGTAAGCACTTTTGAATGGTACCACCTCAAAATAGAGTGGCTCGGTCCGATAATTGTCTCGGGTTCCGAATGTTACGTCCAGAGTAATCTCACCTAGAGAATCCGTCTGTCTCACTGGTGTAACTCAACTGGCTCTCGTGTAGCTTCATATGGTGGAGCGTCTCGATGTAGAGGATGTTAATGCTGCTTCCATCGTCCATGAGTGTTTTAGAGAACTCATAGCCATCAATAATAGGATTGACGACCAGAGGGTACTTTCCCTGACGATGTGTTTTCCTCAGGTGATCTAAACGATCAAAGGTGATAGTTACCTCCGACCAATCCAGGAACTGTGGAACAGCCGGAACCGTGGCATTGAGCTCACGAAGAACCGCCTTCATGTCTTTAGCAGGTTGGGATCCAAGGAAGCAGACGTATGCGTCTTTATTAGTCGGAAAAGTCTTATTTCCATTCGACTTGGGCTCTGAAGCGGATTCTGCTTCTTCCATGTCGGAATCTTCCATGGGCTCCTTTCCTTTCTCATATTTTTTCTTTCCTTTTTGTTGCTTGGCTCTGTAGCCAGCGAGTTCGTCTTTCTTGATTTCGTCATTGAAACGACACTCGACATTTGCGTGGGTACCTCCTTCGTTACTATCCAAGTGGTGGACACATGGATTATTGGCAATGTCGGCCCAGGTATAGGTTCTTCCGGGTTGCTGGTCTCCTCCGCCCTGGATTCGGGAAGTTCCACGGCCTCTACCCCCAGCCTCCTCCGCGCCCTCCTTGTCCTCCAGATCAGAATGTTGCGTTAATAGCTGCGTTGTCCGGAGTCGGCTTTTCGTCCGAGGTGTTCTTGCGCTTCTGAGTTTGTTTTGGCTGTTTGGCCGCATTGGGATTGGCCAGAATATTTAGCAGCCCTTCTGAATCATCATTGGCATCAACATATTTACTTTCTGTTTCTATCATTTCTCCCAAATATGTGACGTTGTCAGGCTTCAGTCTGTGATGTAAAAGTCCGACTAGAAGTCCTGCAATAAAAGCTTCTATCGCAGTTTGTTCGTTTACTCCTTCGTGTTAATCCTGGCTGGTTTCTCCGGGTCTTTGTGTGCAACGCTGCAAGTCTCCGACTGTGCATGGCCTTCTGTATGTTCCCTCGAAGTTTGAAAAGAACGCACTTTTCATATCAGACCAGTTGTGAATTGAATTATCTGGCAGTTCACTGAGCCATGATAGAGCCTTCTTCCTCAGCATGAGCGGGAGATATCAGACTACAACCAGACTGTTTCCTCCTTTGGCGATGCAGCAGGCCTGGAAGAAATCCTGGAGCCAGGTGTCTAGCCGAGATGCGCCGTCGTAGGGCTGAATGTGTTTGGCAATACCAATGTCAACCGAAATTTGGTTTGACGTATGCGCAGTCCAAAGAACTTGGGTCCCACATACACTTCTTCTTCCTCGTACTACCGTGCTTCTATGTTTGATTCAATTCAATGGCGAGTGTCGTTTGGCGAGAGAGATCTGCGCCTTGGAGGCTCATGGCTTCTGCGCGGAGGAGTCTGATTTCTCCTTCTCCTTTCACCATTGCCACCTCTGCCCTTGCGGCTTCCATGGCTACGTTGGGATCCTTCATGGTCACTGCTAGGAGGCGATGTATTAGATCCCTCCTTTGTAAAGGAAAGGATCCCTGTGATTGCAATGCTAGTCCCTAGATCAATGCTAGCATCCACAGTTTAAGATGAAGTACACAGATACAAAGGTCGTTTATTACATTCATTCCAGAGATAAAACATAGTCTTTTATAACTCGGGGCCATAGGCCTAATACAAGAGTTTAAGGAATAAGTAAATAAACACAAGTCTTCATCTTCATGTGCCACAGGCAAGCATGTTGAGTGTAGACTCATGACTCCTACTCATCATCGGAGTAACCTGCAACATCACAAGTTACTGACCACGAGGGTCAATACTTTGGAATAGTATTGGCAAGTGATACCTTAGTAAATTTTAAGTGGACTATATTACTATATGCATTTTGGCTAAGTGTAGCTTGGCTTGCTTTGCTTGAAAATAGGTTTTTCCCTATTAGTTGAAAACACTAAGTTTTTCTTTGTCAAAACATTCCCAAGAAACCACCAATAGACATTGGGGTCCTTCACCCTTGTTCACCCACAAATTTTACTTAGAAGTTGGAGTGATGAGATTCTTGTAGCTTCCATGTCTTGATGCTCAAATTGTCCATTGCCTTGGACTAGGCTAAGTACTTAGGTTTTTCCATCTGCAGAGGTTGTGCACTTTCCCCACTGCACTTGGTTTCCCAAGACAGACCCTTGAAGCTTTTCCTTAGTCAAATGGACGCGCTCCAACCTATCATCCCAACTACCACCAACTGTCCAAAAGACTAAGTTCTAGCAACCTATATGATCATGGCAGAGCCCATATTGCCAAGTGGTTGCACTGTAAGCTTTCTCAACACTTGGCCTCCAAATCCCTTTGTGCCTGGGTGGCTTACCACAAGTGAGATACACAACCCAAGTCCATGGCCTTGTGTAACCACTCAGCATAACCCATTCCTTCCATTCCACCCAGGAGGTTCATTTGACTTATTATTAGGAAAGTATAAGTCTCATGACTTAGAAATATTTTCATCATAGTAAGTATAGATTTTCACCAACCCTTGTTTGCTATATAGCTAGGCTAAGCATGGTAGGATAACTTAACTTAGGGAAATTCCCTAGAAATTCTACAATTCTACACTACTTAGGATTTCCCAACTTAGCACTAGGCAAAAATAACATGCAAGACTTAGCAAAATATCTAATGCTAGTACAAAACATAGGATAGAAATATTCATGAAAATATCACTTGACTTGGTAGTGGGGAGAGTAGCACTCTTCACAATCACAATCACTAGCAAAATCTACACAAAAATTATAGCATACAATTACAAACAATTATATACAATCAAAAATAATATGAATGCATGCATGCAAGAATTTACTAAATGGTGATTTTGAAAACTCTACTAAGCATGCACATGTTTACAGAAACTTAATAAGTCACAAGTTTGCCAACTAAACTTATTTGGCACTAATACAATTTACCAAAATAAATCCATACTTAAATTAGCCTTAAACATGTTTCTACAAATAAAGTCATTTTAACTGTTACTATTTGTTAAACACATTGGATATTCAGAAAGGTCTTGTTTCACTGAATCCAACGGTATAAAGTTTGCAAAATTCCAACGTGGCAATCAAAAGTTATAAGCATTTGAAATTTGGTTCAAATTCGGTTTTAAATCTGTTTTTGTTCATACACTTGCCACGCGTCGACCTTACTTGGCGATACCGATTCGTTGGATCGCGCTCTGCGGACCGTAGGATCTAAGTGGGATCTGGCGGCTCGGATGCGCTTACCCTTCGTTTACAATCTATCCTAGCCTTACGATCCGGATCCAACGGACACAACCATCAAGCCACAAACGGCGGGCGCTTAGCGGCGTTGATCGGCGGGCGCGTCGGACGACGGTGGTGCGGCGTTTTAGATCGCCCAGAAGCAAGAAGGCGCTTAGGACCGCGGTGGCGTCTTTGAAGCTCGAGGTAGCGGTGCGGCGACGGGCATGCTGACGCGGTGCTGATTTCTCATCGGAGTTGAGTCCGGCGACAGGTGGTTCTGTTCGAGGTCGAAGACGACGTTGTAGATTGCTAGGAGGCAAACGGAGGGTGTGGTTAGATACAGAGGATCACGGAGAACGTGTGTGTGAAAGACAAGGCTTGGGGCGGTCTGGACTTACCACTGGAGCTCGTCGGAGTTGAAGCTGGAGGCGGTGGTGGTCAGACGTTTGTGTAGCCGACGTTCTGGGTCACGCGCGGGCGAACCAGAGGTACTAGGCGATGCGTGAGGTCAAGCGGAGTCTGCTCGTGTGAAGCAGAGGCAGAGGGGTGGTCGGAGGTGGCCGGAATTGTGGCTGCAGCTCGTCGGAGACGGCGGGTTTGCAGAGAGCAATGCGTGCAGCCTGGGGGCGCTCTGGGCTTGGGAGTTGGGGGAGAAGAGAGAGGGGGCAGAGGGGGTTTAAGTAGCCTGGTCGTGAGCGAGAATTACTCGTGCCTTAACGCGAATTTAAGCTGCGCAATCAAACAGGAAACGGCCGCGTTGATTTGGGGATGAACTGGTCGTGCGGGTGGAGACGACGATGCTCGAGTGGGCCGCGGTTGTCAGCGAGAGAGGGGAGTGGTTCCTTCTCGGTGAGTGGTGGGTGCGAGTGGGTGAAAGAAAATGATTCAGGGGTGGAGCTCTTGGGCTAATGGGCCGTGTTAATGGGTCGGCCAGATTGGCTGGTTTGGCTATTTTTTTTCTTATTTATTCCTTTTCATTTTCGATTGAATTTCGAAATGGTTTTAAACCCAAATTCAAATCTGTTTTAATCCAAAGCTTCTGAACTTTTGTAAAATAAAACTTGTTCTTAAATGAGTGTCAAACACATCTGAATACTTGGGTCTTTTGAAAATAATTTAAAACTATGCCTTTATGAGATGTGTGATAGTAGGCATAGAATTTGTTTTAATTCATATTTTGCTTTGATATTTTTGCTCAAGCTTTTGAGATCACTTAAGTTTGAATTCAAAACATTCTGAATGAATAACATCATCTTTCCCAATAGTATGTAGCACAAAGGCTAGGGTTTTCATACATAAAATAATGAGCCACAATTGCTCCTGTTTCTGAAATGATTTTGAGAAAAGCCCTAAATGATGATGAATGCAAAGATAATATGAATGAGTTTTGGAATATGCATTTAGGGATGTTACAAATCTAACTCCCTTAATATGAATCTCGCCCTCAAGATTCGGATTGGCTAGCAAATAGGTGAGGGTGGTATTTCCGAAGATCATCTTCTCTTTCCCATGTTGCTTCCTCTTCGGAATGATGATTCCATTGCACTTTGCAAATCTTGATAGTTTTTGTCCTTGTGACTCTTTCTGCAGTCTCAAGAATCTTGACAGGCTTTTCCTCATAGGTGAGATCACTTTCTAGTTGGACTTCTTCCAAGGGTATGGTATCCTTCAAAGATGATTCTTCCATCTCTGGGTGACATTTCTTAAGCTGACTCACATGAAACATATTATGGACAGCTGACAGAGACTCTGGCAATTCAACTTCATATGCAACTTCTCCCTTGCGACTTAGAATCTTAAATGGCCCAACATATCTTGGTGCCAAATTTCCTTTGACTCCAAATCTTTTCACTCCACGAAGTGGTGACACTCTAAGATAAGCTCTATCCCCAACTTCGTAGGTGACTTCTCTACGCTTAGAATCCGCGTAGCTTTTCTGTCAGGACTGTGCTATCTTCAACCTATCTTTAACCAATTTGACCTTCTCTTCGGCGTCATTGATAAGATCAGGTCCAAATAAACTTCTTTCTCCCACACCATTCCATAGTAATGGGGTGGTACATTTTCTTCCGTAGAGGAACTCAAATGGTGCCATCCCAATGCTAGATTGGTAACTGTTATTGTAAGAGAACTCTGCATAAGGCAAACTTTCATCCCAACTTGCTCCATAGTCTAGGGCACATGCTCTCAACATGTCTTCAAGAATCTGATTAGTCCTTTCTGTTTGTCCATCAGTTTGAGGATGAAAAGGTTGAATTCCAACCTCGTTCCCAAAGATTCATGAAGCTGTCTCCAAAAGTGAGAAGTAAACTGTGTTCCCCTATCAGACACAATACTCTTAGGCACACCGTGAAGGCACACAATTCTGTTCATGTAAATTTGGGCTAACTTGGCACTCGTATAAGTCGTTTTCACGGGTATAAAATGAGCCACTTTAGTTAGGCGATCCACTACTACCCATATGGAATCATACCCTGACCGGGTCCTTGGTAATCCGGTAATGAAATCCATACCTATATTTTCCCACATCCACTCAGGAATAGGCAGTGGTTGAAGCAAACCTGCTGGTTTCTGATGCTCCGCTTTTACTCTACTACACACATCACACAAAGCAATGTGTTTGGCAATATCTCTTTTGAGATTGTTCCACCAAAATCTTTCTTTCATATCCATGTACATCTTGGTGTTTCCCGGGTGAATAGAATACGGAGAGTTGTGAGCTTCTTGTAGAATCAGTTTCCGCAACTCCGGGTCTTGTGGAACACAAATACGTTTCCCGTGCCATAAAGCACCTTGTTCGTCTATATGGAAACTTTTATCTTTCCCTTGACTAATCCTTTCCTTAATCTCTTCGATTTCTTTATCCGTCTTTTGGGCTTCTTTAATCTTATCCAGCAGAGTGGGTTGAACATCCAAAGTCATAAGATGTCCTTCTGGCACAATCTCCAATCTGAGTTCTTTGAATTGCTTACACAAGTCATCTGGCAATTCACCATTGGTAAGGCCATTTACGAATGCCTTACGACTTAGAGCATCTGCTACTACATTTGCTTTACCGGGGTGGTATTGCAAACTCAAGTCGTAATCCTTGATAAGTTCTAGCCATCTCCTTTGTCTCATGTTGATTTCTACGGTGAAGATATACTTCAAACTCTTATGATCGGTGAATACTTCACATTGCTTTCCCAAAAGGTAATGTCTCCATGTTTTGAGTGCATGGACGACAGAGGCTAACTCCAAATCATGAGTAGGATAGTTTACTTCATGAGTTTTCGGTTGTCTCGAGGCATAGGCCACAACTTTACCGTCTTGCATAAGTACGGCACCCAAACCTTGATGAGACGCATCACAATATACTTGGAAATCTTTTTCCAAATCTGGCAGACATAGAACTGGTGCTCTCACAAGTCTCTTCTTCAACTCTTGGAAGCTGACTTCACAACCTTCAGACCAAGCAAATTTCTTGTCCTTCTTTAACAATCCAGTCATTGGCTTAGCAACCTTTGAGAAATTCTCGATGAACCTTCTATAGTAACCTGCTAAACCAAGGAAACTGCGAACTTCTTTTATGTTCTTAGGAGATTCCCATTCAGTCACAGCTGAAACTTTAGCAGGATCAACTGCCACACCATCCTTTGTCATAACATGACCAAGAAAACCAACTTCCTCTAACCAAAACTCACACTTGCTGAATTTGGCATAAAGCTTATGCTCTCTTAACTTTTCAAGTATCAAACGTAAGTGTCTTTCATGTTCTTCCTTGCTCTTGGAGTAGACTAAGATGTCATCGATAAAAACGACAACAAACTTGTCTAGGAATTCCATGAACACTTTGTTCATCATATTCATGAAGTACGCTGGAGCGGTGGTTAAACCAAAAGGCATCACAGTGTATTCATACAGTCCATATCTTGTGGTGAATGCTGTCTTAGGTATGTCTTGTTCTCTTATCTTGAGTTGAAAATAGCTAATCAAGATCAATCTTTGAGAACACACATGCTCCCTCTAACTGATCAAACAAGTCATTGATTCTAGGCAAAGGATATTTGTTCTTGATAGTTACCTCGTTGAGAGAACGGTAATCTATACATAACCTTTGGCTTCTATCTTTCTTCTCCACGAACAATACTGGGGCTCCCCAAGTTGAAGAACTTGGTTGAATAAATCCTTTCCGCAACTGTTCCCCTAGTTTCTTCTTGAGCTCCTTCACTTCATCAACTGACATTTTGTACGGTATTTTTGCTATTGGTCCAGAACCTGGTACCAAATCTATCAGAAACTCCACATCTCTATCTGGTGGCATTCCTGGTAGTTCTTCCGGAAATACATCCGGATACTCACACACAATTGGCACACTATCCATGCTAACCCCCTTAAGAGAATTCATCTTACTTCCTTTGGATTCAAAGTTTGACCTGAATTTTATTCTTTTCCCTTCTAGGGTTGTGAGTGCAACAGTACGGTTAGCACAATCTAGTACTCCTTCATACTTAGCCATCCAATCCATTCCCAAAATTACGTCTAGTCCTTGGGAATCTAGGATTATCAGGCTCACTGGAAACTTATGCTTTCCAAACTCTATGACAAGATCCCGGCATCCAAGACTTACTATCATGTCTCCACCCGGAGAACTAACTTTTATTGGACAACCAATGTTTTCAGATGCAAACCCATTTCTATCAACAAATGCTTTTGATATGAATGAATGAGATGCACCAGTGTCAAAGAGTACAAATGCTGGAATGGAATTAAGTCTGAACTTACCAGCAACGGCATCAGGCTCCTCATAGACCTCCTCCACATTGATGTGGTTAACCTGTCCTTTCTGAAAAGGATTGGGCTTGTTAGGTCCTTCAACTTTCTTCTCAGGGCACTCATTAGCATAATGCCCCAGTTTCTTGCATTTGAAGCACTCAACCTGACTGATGTCCTTTTTAACATGCTGACTTCCACTTCCACTACCATTCCCACTGTGGTGGCTCTTATGTCCACTCTTGTGGTTCTTGTACTTATCATTGTCATGACTGCGATGATGCTTGTTGTCATGACGGTTGTGGTTGTGGTGCTTGTTGAATTTCCCATGCTTATGGGATCCTGAGCTGCCACTGTCATCATAGTGAGATCGTTTGTGAGACGATCCCGAGCTGTGCTTGTCGGAGTGTTTCCTCTTCCTACTCTCGACTTGTTTCATTTTACTCTCCAAAATAGCAGCCTTGTCACACAAAGACTGGTAAGTTGGAACATATGCCACAGACAACTGTAGGTTCATCATTCAAGCCTTCCAGAAACTTTTCCTTTCTTTTGGCATCTGTGTCAACCTCATCCGGTGCATAGCGTGCCAGATTGTTGAACTCTTCTATGTATTCAGCCACGCTGCGGTGGCACTGCTTCAAGTTGTGAAACTCTTTATTTTTCAGGCTCATCATTCCTGATGAGATATGAGCAGTGCGAAAGCCATCTTCAAAGATAGCCCAAGTCACCTCATCAATAGGAGTGGTGATTTGGAAGTTGTCCCACCATGTGGTGGCTGGTCCTTCCAACAGATGTGCTACGAACCTGACTTTTTCAGCATCCGTGCAGCCCACGGTCACTAAATCTTTGTTCACAGAACGTAGCCAGTCATTGGCCACCATGGGATCCCGTCCCGAAAACTTTTTGGCCTCAAACACGTAATCTGGTGAGCATATCAAAACCCGGAGGGTTGTTGGGGTTGTTGTTGTTGTTATTGGGGTTGTTGTTGTTATTCTGGTTTTGGATGAACGTTGTCATCATCTGCATAAGCTGTTTTTGCGCATTCATCATTTATTGCATTTCCGGGGTGATGTTATTGGGGTTGGGGTTTGCGCGACGGGGAGGCATCTATGGTTTGTTCAAATAGATAAGAATGAGATACCCATAGATGTTTTATGCACAATACATCACAAGCAAACACATAGCATGTAACTCAAGGATAAAAGCTCAACAACAAAGTTCTCGAAATAAAACACACAAGTGGCAAGACATCCACATGTCGGATGGTCCAATAATAAGTTCACAAATAACAAGTACGAATATGAAAGATAAACGAGTAGTCAAGTCTACTCATCAGCATCAATATCCTCCTCGACGAAGGTAAGACCTGTGTTCTCCATCGCGGTCTTGTTCTCCTCAATCGTAGTGGTCAAGGAATCGACCTTGGCCTTGAGAGTCCTCTTCTGGGAGCGAAGCCTCTCAATAACCATCTGCTGCTGCTCTAGCTCAAAATCCTTGGACTTCAGTTCCTCGGTCATGTCCCGGATCTTCTTGTTCCTATCCTGGACGGGTTTCTCCTGACTCTTGAACTTGCGGTCCTGGGCCTCGAACTTCGTCTCCATTTACTTGATCATCTCATCCTGCTGTGCGAAAAGCTTGTCCTTTTCGCGAAGCTGCACCTGGAGCTCGTCATTGCTGAGCATGACGTTCGTCCTGTCCGTGTCCACGTGCCTGAGGAGAGACTCTAAGTCCTGGAGATAGAGACGTATCGGCTCGCCGCTCCTCGAGTCGTCCTCAAAGTCGATGGACTCTCCATCAACATCACGTCTCAAGACGTGGAAGTGAGTGCCCCTAACCTGTCGGGAGTGACGGCCTAACAGACGTCCTATCAGGTCCTGCATGACTACCTCCATGCCTCTCTCCCTGTCGTCGTGCATCAGCTTGAAGACGATGGCCTCTGTAGTGGGCTCTGTCTGGCGTCCGGGCTGGTTCACCTTGAAGCCCCAGAGGTCCTTCCTCTCGAACTTGGTGAGTGGGTACACCGTGATGGTGGGAAGAGGGAGATCGAGCAAGGTGGTAAGCTCAACGATACGGGGACCAAAACGGGTAACCTGTAACTCCTCAACGGTGCTGATGGTAATAGGGATCTATTTATAAGATTAAAAAGTTAGAACACCACAATTTAAGATAAAACAAGACAAACAATTCATACATATCCATGGAACACAACATCACACAAGTCATGCATACATGAGTCCATTACATCAATCAAGGTCCAAACTTATTTAAGGTATCATTTTGGAAAATGATGTGATAGATGGTGGTCCAACTAACGAAGTGTGCTCACAATCCTATCTCCTTGGATCCGTGGCTATCACAACGTTCCTAGAGGCAATCCACCTATCTTGTTCACATGATTCCATTACTAAGTCTATTATATCTCCCCTTAATTCTTGGTTGGTGGCTTCCAACTCTTGGGTAAGTTCCTTCTCTTTCTCTAAGTCTTTTTGGAGGTTGAGCATCCTGCACTTGACTCTAGCACTTAGTTCTTTGATAGTCCTCCAAGTCGCATCTCGGTCGACTCAAAGAATGTGGTGTGCATTACAGTGTTGGTGTACATGCAGAATCCCCTTTCTTTGTGGTTGTCTTCCTTGTTTTTGTACAAGTGAAGTTGAACCCACCAATACTCCACTCCTTCATCCATCACTGGAAAACCCTTGTACACAGCTGCACCATGTGCTTCCATTGCCATCATGAGGTCCTTGAGAATATTGGGAAACTCAGTTCCACACTCCAAGGTCATGGTCATGAGTGGTCCTTTCTTCATGACTTCGTTGATGGAGTTCATCTACAAATGGAGTTGGGAATGAAAAGATTAGAAAAGTTTTACGAGAAGAATAGACAAGTGTATAAGTAGTTGAAAACTTTTCCTTAGTGGTTTTCTAATCCTAGGGTCATAATCCTACAGGAAACACAGTGCTCTGATACCATCTGTTAGATCCCTCCTTTGTAAAGGAAAGGATCCCTGTGATTGCAATGCTAGTCCCTGGATCAATGCTAGCATCCACAGTTTAAGATGATTTACAGAGATACAAAGGTCGTTTATTACATTCATTCCAGAGATAAAACATAGTCTTTTATAACTCGGGGCCATAGGCCTAATACAAGAGTTTAAGGAATAAGTAAATAAACACAAGTCTTCATCTTCATGTGCCACAGGCAAGCATGTTGAGTGTAGACTCATGACTCCTACTCATCATCGGAGTAACCTGCAACATCACAAGTTACAGCCACAGAGGGTCAATACTTTGGAATAGTATTGGCAAGTGATACCTGTGGCGCCCCGCTAAAACCACTACTAGAAAATCACGTTGTCTTTGTGCATTGCATCGTCATGACCGCATGCTCATGTCATCATGCCACATTGCATTTGGGCATCGTCATGTCATCTTGCATTTGTTTGCATAAAACTATTTTGAAAAGCCTGGTTTTGCTTTCTAAACGCCCCGTCTTTAATTCAAAACCAAAACCCGGGTCTCCGGAATGTTTTGTTTTGTCTGCCAACGGTTTACAAAAGCCTCGTTTTTAATAAATCAAATATTTAAATTATTTTTGGGAGGCAGCCAGCCAGGCCCGAAAGCCCAGCCGGCCACCTCCAGATAAAATCCTACCTACCCCTGAACCACCCAAACCCTTTTCCTACCTAGCTCTATCCTACCCAGCCCCCTCCACATCACCCCGGCCAACCCCGTCTCGCCACCTCACCAACCCACACCCCTAACCCTATCACCACGTGCCACACACGCACCCACCCAGCCACCACCTCACCCCTACCCCTTCCCACAGCCAGCCGCCCACCACCCATCCCGCCTGCACCCTGGTCCCACCTCCCTGCCTCACTCGCCGCTCCCCTCCCACCATCTCTCCTTCCCCACCCCGCTCACACCACACAGCCGACCGCCCTCCCGCCTGGCCCACCTGGCCTCCACCCAGCCACGTGCGCCGGCGCGCCACTCCCTGCCACCTCCAGCGTTGCTCGCCGCCGGGGATGCCTCACCGCCTTGTCCTCACTTCCGGCCAGAGCTCCTCGTCCACCTTGTTTCCGCCACTGGCGCCCTCGAGTCACCATTGGCGTGTGCTCGACCGAGCCGTGTTGCCAATCGATGTGCGCTGCTACAGGGACCTAGGGCATCCCGAAGTTCTATTTGAATCTTGTTACCTGTATGTTGTTTGGTCCCCGGTGGTCTGCTGCCTGTTGTAAAAGTGAGAAACTTGTGGTAGTGAAGATGTATGTGTCGAGGTGACGACATTATTCTCCCGACAAGAATAGTCCGATGTCAAGATCCCCATCATGGAACTCGAAGAGCCGCGACACCGGATTTGAAGGCCATACAAGAAGGTCTCCTTCCTGGAACATCAAGTTCTCCGCTATGAAATACGAAGACCCCCGATCCACGGATCCAAAGCCGATCCTACCAAGGCCGAACCTCGTCCCGCCAAGTTTGCCTTCCTGGACGACATGATCTTCCTCATGGGTGCAGAGACCCCGGTGCGACAAGTACTTCTTCCCGGATCTGATGCCCGAGAACCCGGACGCCAGGTCGTCGACACGGATACGCCAAGTGCTTCCTCGAGGACGCCAAGTTCTTCACCCCGAATGCCAAGACCGACTTGATGGCGCGGACCCGACAAGATCTTCGCAACGACAAGATCGACACCGACCAGGACGAATCCGATGCGCCCCGACACCGAACCAAGTCCTTCTTCGCGGAATGCCAAGATCTACTCTGTTATCCGAGAATGATCCCGCCGATACCGAACCCCAGATCCGGACCCTGAGACCCGACCCCGGACCCCTCGGAGCCCAAGTTTGCCGAACCCTAATGTGATTCCCTATCCGAGACCCCATTATTTTATAATATGACATTATCAACTGATGCATATTAAATTGATCATGCATGCATACTTGTCTGTGGTTTGGGGGCATTATGCCAATTCATCTCATAATTAAATAGGGAGTCGATATGCGGAATAACTTTGTCTTATTCCGGACTCCATTTAAATTGGTGTAGCGAACCAATGCCATGCTTCGCCCTGTTATTACAACATTTAAATTGCGGGGTAGTTAAATAACTTGAACCGTTTAATTAAATGTCGGGACCCCGGTTTCGCTTAATACTGCCTAATTGCATTGCACCTTTGCCATGTCATACATCATACATGCATCATGCCGATCTTCTGCTGTAGTATTAAATAGTGCATCCGGTGTTTCTTCTAGTGTTTTGCTTCTTCGCGGATTTGGCCGATGAGTTGATGCGAGTGTCGACCCGATCTTCGGATGAACCTTCAGCAATGTTTTTTAGGCGAGCATCCCTTCCCCTTCTACCTATTTTGCATTTATAGTCTTTATTTCCTCCTGTTGATCTATTGCTATCTGTGTTGCGATGCTCTAGTTTTCGTACCCGTGAGATCCCTTGCAACCTGATATTGCCTTGGACACATCCTATTACCTGTTGTTTGGTAGATAGTTGGACCTGCGCGTCGTAGTCGCTTGCTCAAGTGTTGTTGCGTGTCGTCAAGTACCACAGTTGTTGGATTATTGCAGCATGTTTAATGTTGGAGGTGATCAAGACTTTAATTACTGTTTAATAACTAAAATTGAAGTAGGTAAATAATGCAGAGGCACAGGTGGCCAATAGATGTTATTTGGTTGTTAACCGTCCACTTGTGTCCCGTAGGACCCCCATTTCTTGACACCTGTTCCGAGATCGAGCGCGCTAACCACAGGTGGGGTGTATGGGCAACCCCATCGATTTAGTACCTGATTCCAAGTACTGTACTGGGGGCCACAATTAGTTTGGGGATTTATTACTATCCTGTACTTATGCCATGCTTTACTGCTTTATTTACGATTGTGCGAGGAGCACCTGTACTATTTAGGTCCGTGACACGTTTTTATGTCGACAAGCCCGCCTCATTTTCGGGTTCCCAGTCGTTACTGCCTACACAAACCCGAGTCCGTCTCGAGACCGGCCGACTTGCTATGGTAGCTTAGTGGGGTGGCCCCGTGCTTGCTTTGGTCTGGAAACGTCGTGTCCAAACCCCGTCGACATACCGTTGGGTGTATGTTTTGTGATCTTGTACCTACCTGATCCGACAACAAGGGTGTAGGTGCGTGTGGAAACTTTGGTGCACCCCTGCAGGGTTAAATCTTTTCGAGAAGCCGTGTCCGCGGTTATGGATGACTTGGAGCACAGTTCTTGATCATAGACAGCTATAACTAAAGTTTACTGCTATAATTTGACTTGTATCCGATATGACTAGTAATCAGCTTCACTGCAACGGAATGGTAAATAAAAGTACCAACAACTGCTGGGTTTGGGGATATCTCATGCTAATTGTATCTGACTAGTAAGTGTTGCAACTACAACGGAATGGTTAACTAAAAGTGCCCACTGCTTAATCTATCAGGATGACTATCTATACCTGACTAGTAATTGCTGCAATGATAACTGAATGAATAAAACTGCCAACTGTGTGAGTTCCTCGGTTGACTTCCTCGTTTGGTCTCGAGGGGGAATACCAGGATGGGTATGTTTGGTGGTAGTATCAGGTTGGTTCCGAATAGGTCTTTCTTACCCCTCTCTGATAGCCGCTAGTTGTATCGAGTCTCTATAGGTTGTATAGTGCATGTCTGCGCCGCCATCCACCATACCTATGTAGGCGAGGACCGCCAATTCTAGCCTCGCTGCATCTTGGCCTCGATCGACCGCCTTCTTTTTCCTTTGCCCTTTGTCGGCACCCCTTTTGTTTAAGCAGGTTTTGAGATCGACGTCGTTAGCGTGGTTACCCTTCCGCTTGGCAGGGTTATGGACGCCATTGGTTATTCTTCAGGGCTCTTAGCCCCATTTGCATCTTGTCCATAGTCGGACGCTGAATCATTTTCAAGGTGATTTGGATCTTTGTATTGTATATCTGTATTCTTGACTCTTTGAGTCGTTGTTGTATATATATCTGTTCTGTGGGTTCCATCGTGGACTATTGTGTAATGGTATTACTTCGTTTTCCACCCGCACGAAAGTGCCTGGTGGGCACCTTTGAATCGTTTCAATGCGGGTGTAGGGGTCCCAACCTGATAAGGTAGAGTCCTCCTGTGTTTTACAATGCTAGTCCCTGGATCATTAGCTAGCATCCACAGTTAAGATGTAATACCAAGAAACAAAGGTCATAATTTAACTTTATAACCAGGAATAACATAAGTTTATTACATCAAACATAGCTCACTTGGCTATTACATTACATTGCAGCGGAATAACTATAAGCATGGGTCCTTCATCTTCAAAATGCCACAGGCAGATGTTGGTTGTAGACTTTGTAATCCTAAACAATCAATCTTCACTAAAATCAATCAAACCCGCAACATACAAGTTACCACAAAGGGTCAATACATTTGAATTGTATTGGCAAGTGATACTATGGTAGTATAGTGGAGTCTATCATCTATATGCATTTGGCTAAGTGGAGTCGAGGCTTGCATTGCTCAAAAATAGATTTTCTTATCATTTTGAAAATACTAAGTTTTTGCTTGACATAATCATTTCCTCAATCAAAGATTTCAAGATCCTTGTACCAAGCCATCTCTCCATCAATGATTGAAGAATTCAAACAACCCTTGTTCAAACCACAAGATTTTAATTTAGAAATTGGAATGATGAGATTCTTGATTGCTTCCATGTCTTGATGCTCAAATTGTCCTTTACTGGGACATGGCTAAGTACTTAGATTTTACACTCTGCAGAGGTTGTGCACTTTCCCACAAGACTTGGTTTCCCAAGACAAGATCTTTCAATCTTTCCCTTAGACCAAGATGGACGGCTCCAACCTATCAAACACTACCACCCACTGTCCATATGGCTAAGTTCTTGCAACCTATATGATCATGGCAGAGCCCATATTGCCAAGTGGTTGCACTTGAAGCTTCTCAACATTTGACATCTCAAATCCCTTTGTTTCCTGGGTGGTCATCCACAAGTGAGATACACAAGGTTAACCATAAATATGGTCCTTGTGAACCACTCAACATAACCCAATCTTTCCATTCCACCCAGGTGATTCATTAACTTAGTTGTTTTATTAAACAAAACATAAGTCCTCAGACTTAGAATATTTTTTCCATAGTGTGAATATATTTTCCACCCATGTTTTCTATTATCTAGGCTAAGCTTGGTAGTATTAGGAAACTTAACTTAGGAAATCCTACTAAGGATTCATCTACTAGGTTTTCCTATAGCAAGATCTATACTTAGCAAAATCCATGCAAGTTTATTTAGCAAAATCACTAATGCATAGAAAAAAATAATGGGATAGAAAGTATGAAGCATCACTTGCCTTTTTGGTAGAGTATAGGTTCACTTCTTGATCTTTGCAACAATCACATTCTTCAAGTCACTACAAATCAATCAAGCAAGACACAAACTCAATCTACCAATCAAGCAAAACATCACATAAATAACAAAGTCAAAGAAATGCATGCAAGCATGCCAAGCTTTGTTTTGTTTGAAAAAGTGGTCCCTAGTGGGTCATAGTCATTTGGGTTCATCTAATGGTCATTCTCTAAAGTGTCTAAGTCATTTGCAAAAGGTTTCACTTAAAAACCATTTTCAAAACAAAGTGTTATTTTATGTGGTGTGGAAATATTTTTATTAAGGCATTAGTCCATAGGGTTCACCAAATGAGTTGCTATTGCAAAACTTGGTGTTTTGGTCAGTAGGTTTGGTCCAAACTATTTTCTCAAAGTTTTCTTTCCATACACATTTTCATAAATAAAACTATTCTTTTTATTTGGCTATAAAATGACTTAGTTAAATAATTCAACTTAAATTTCACAAAATCATTTTTAACACTATGGGTTGGTTCCTAGGGTCAGAGGGTCACAACAAACCAATTGGCAAAGGTTTGATCTCAAAATTCATTTTAAATGATTTTTCTAATGTTAGCAAGCACACAAAGAATCTGCAAAATCAAACAATTTATCAAATACTATTTGCTAAACTAAGGGTAGGGTTGGCTAGGGCTTGTTCTCCTGAACTCATTGATATAAAATTTGCCAAATTTGGACGTGTGGATCAAAAGATATAAAGGTTTGAAGTTTGCAACAATTTACTTTTCAAATTCTGTTTAAAGAATAAATACACGTGTCCTATTCTAATTACCGGTACGCTTGGCGTGGATTGTGACAGGGGGGCCGTTGGATTTTAGTTGCATCGCACGGTCCAGTAGATGTTACTTACCGCTTGACTAAATTCTATCGTGGCCTTACGATGACGATCCAACGGTGCTAGGCACACCACAGATGGCGGCGATATGCTACCGGAAGGCGGAGCCAGCGGCCAGCGTGGCGATGAAGCGAGGGAGAGGAGGAAGCTCACGTGTTCGTGGGCGGCTGCGATGCTCAACGTGGTACGGGTGGTTGAAGGCGCACGGGTTGGGCGGAATTCCGCCGGAGTTGCGACGTCGTCGGGGTGGTCGTCGTGACGAGGATAGGAGCCTAAGACAAACGGAGAATGCAGTTAGGTTTGTGGCGAGGCGAGTATGTGTGCATCATCGAGACGGAAGGGGCAGAGTTTACTGCGAGCCACGGAGATGAAAAAAAGCGGCGGCTGTCGGCTAGTCCAAGCCCAAGCTGGGCCCATGGTCAAATGGGTGGTACGGGGAGGAAGGTCTGGGAGTGGGGAGTATGCCTGCGTGCTTGGAGAGGCAAGGAGGAGCAAGGCACGGCCGGAATTCTTGCCGGAGCATCGTCGGAGGCGAGGGTGCTCAGAGCGAAATCGAGGCGGCCTGGGGCGGTCTGGGAAGAAGGCAGAGGGAAACGGAGAGGAATCAGGCGATTAAAACAGATGGTTGGTGGGGAATTAAGTGTGGCGTTAACGAATTGATGCCCGTGAATCAATCTCGCAACGGCGAAGAGAAGGGAGAAGCATCATGGTGGAGAAGAAGGAGGGGCAGTGGGGTCCTCCGTCAAGGGAAAAAGAAATGAGGGGAGGTCCACCACGGTGTCTGAGTGGGTTGCTTCAGGGTGAGAAAAGTAACGCCGGGGAGGGAATCTGTGGGATCATAATGGGCCCTCGTGGCTGGTCTGCTTTTTTTCTCTTTTTTACATTTGTTTTATTCTTTTCTATTTTATTTTCTGATTTGATTATTTAAACACATGATTCAATCAACCAAATAAATTCAAAACAGACATTTCAATTCTTTGAACTTGGTTCTGCTTTATCAACATAAACCAATATTCCAAAATAAATAATATTTTTATTCCTTTTTAGGATCTATTTCATATAAAATAGACCATAGTTATTTAATATGGTATGATTTATTTAATAAATCTCCTTTTAAAGTCCAAAATATTTCTCCAAATCAAATCAGTAGGTATTAATTGAAAATAAAGAATACTTAAAATACTTGTTTAAAATAAAATAACATTTTATTATAGGGTCCATTAATAATTAAATAAAATGGCCTTAGTTATTAAATCAAATAGGGTTTGATTTTTATTAATAAAATCTTTATTTGAAACCTAAATATTTTCAAAATCAAATTAGTAGGTTTAATTTGGGAAATATATATTGTCGGGGGGTTAACCTCGGGTAGGTCAGAGACGGGGAAAAACAGAGGTACTGCCCCCGTCAAGTTGCCGAGCTACGGCCTAGGTCGGCCGAATCGTTGATATGTCGGCCGATGAATGGAGGCAAGAAGCACGTATACAGGTATCAAGTGGTTATCTGGCCGAGTTAATGAGAAACTCGGCCGGACTACCCAGATGATCTTCATGCAGGTAAGGAACGAGCCGAATAACATGAGGTAAGGCCGGGTTAAACGAAGCTTGCAGGAGAAGGAGAAGCTTAGGGTCAAACCATAGCTGCAGGCTAAAAGGAATCTGAACAGGGCCAAGCGCAAGAGACAAGGAGGCGCAGGGAGGAGGGGCGAAGGAGGTCACGGAGGTGACAGTCTTTCAAGCCCGAGGCACGCAGAAGGGGGCCACTGGAGCTTTGGCCATTAGAAGGGAGACAGGAAAGGAGGCCACGATTATTTTGGGACAAGCATATTCCTCGAATATGCTTGCCCCGTCAGCCCTAAGGGCACCCAAGGCACCCCTTTATAAGGGGAAGTCTGGACCCTGAGGGAAGAGGAGGGTCTTTTGAGCAACGTTAGGCTGGGGAGATTCACATAGTTCCCCTGTAAACAGCTCTAGGAGCACTTGTAACACATCGAGAGAAATAAAGTTCATCACTTTGGCAGCTTGAGTGTAAAGACAGTTGCATCTTCCTCCCTGCATCCCACTAGCATCCATTGGCCCCATACTTTAGCCTACCCATGGCATCCGCCGTGCCACCACCACGACGCTTGGCGCCATCAGTAGCCAATGCTAGCCGGAGTTGTGATCCGGACGGAAACTTCATCAACACCGCCAGCGTTGTTTCGTGTGGTCCAGATTTGGTCTCTGTGACTATGTCGAGACAATGCAGGAGCCGTGGGAAAACTCCCCGCGCAACGGATCTTCATCGGCTGGGCGAGCAGTGGTCTACATCGGCGTCGACGTCTCCGACGCTTATCCTCACCAGTTGTTGTTGCGGGGAACCACCACGAAAGCAATGAGCTGTCCGTCAGGAGAACGTCCGGACAGCGGCGTCGAGGTGATGGTCGCAGCAGGGGCACCAGCGGGAGCAGCACTGGCCGGGTCAAGCAGGGAGCCCGCCGCAGGTGCACAGGGTCCGCCAAAGCAGATTACACTGCAAACCGCTGAGGTAATTCCGCCGGTGGCAAACCCGGCCGAGCTACATGACACCACCCCAAAGGCACCAAGAGTGAGAGGACCACCTCTGGAGAGACCAGAGAACATTCTTCAGGCAACTATAGAGAACTTAACTACGCCTGTAGCGCCGATACTTGATCCGGCAAATGCTCAGGCAGAGTTAGAGGAAACCAGGCAAAAGGTGCTGGTAGAGGCCCAGAAAGTATCGGCCCTGAGGGAATCCTTGAACAGGACCCTGAGAGAATATGCAAAAGCTAACAAGCTTGATATTGCTCCCGAGCGAGTGGACGAACTGAGATTAAGAGGAAAGAACCTCATGAGTGATATTAACAAAGAGCATGAAGCTCACAGAGCCGAATCAGGCGATTTGGGTTTGCCGAGGTACAATACCCCGGCGAAAAACCTGAGAGCGGCAAATGCTGCAGCATTGGAATTAGAAGGGTTAACAGGAGAAGCTCGGCAAAAGCAGCAAGAAAGAGTGAATGAGCTGGTGCATAGCGAACCAGCAAATGAGGAAATGCTCAGAGTTAACCCGCGAGACCGGGCTTCACGGATGGTACATTCAGCAGGGGCAGCACCTGCTTTATCCGCAGCAGCATCCTCACCAGGAAACAACGCTAGAAAAGAAAAGGCAGTAACCTCAGGGAAGAGGAACAAGCAGATTGTCCCGTATGACCCGGCAATAGCGGGAAAGGCGAATGAGAACAGAGGCAATGCAAGCCGAGGTAATAGTGGGGAGAGAAACCACGGCCGTATGGAAAAGGACGGCGGGGGCCGAGGTAACGGGGAGCGCGGCAGGAGAGAACCCAAGAGACAATCATGAAAACCAAACCCCGGCCGAAGTAAGGAGAGAAGTGCCGCTCAACCCGCAACCAAGACCTGAGCCTCGGCAGGAAAGAGAGGTGAGACCAGCTCGCTACAACCAGATAAATGAGAGGTATAATGATGGATATTCCGAGGTGGAATACGCGAATCAAGGTGGAAACAATCATTACGGAATGCAGGATAGAATCCTGTACAGGGATTTGCCAGCAAATGATGCAAGGGTAAAGTTAGATCGGTTATATCGGTCCGAGCTGTTGGAAGAGCAAGGTCCACCGGGTCCGGCATGTTTTGGACCACGGATCATGGGCGAACCACCGGTACCAAATTTTCAGTTGGCAAGAGGCACAAAAACGTACAATGGAAGTACCAAGCCGCAAGACTGGTTAATTGATTATGCTACCGCAGTGAAAATAGCAGGTGGCAACTTAAGATGGGCGGTGAGGTATGTCCCGCAGATGTTGGAAGGACCAGCCAGAGTATGGTTGAATAATCAACCAGCAGGCAGTATCAACTGCTGGTTAGATTTTGAAGAGATGTTTGTCAGCAACTTTACCAGCACATACAAGAGACCGAATAGACCACAGCAACTAGCCATGTGCAAGCAAAGGCCGAATGAAACAGATAGAGAGTTTTTAACTCGGTGGTGTAACCTAAGAAATTCATGTGAAGGAGTTATTGAATCGCAAGTTTATCGCTTGGTTCGCAAGGCTGCCGTTATGGCATTGTGCTGTGGCAACGCCTGCAGAGAGATATGCCAACCACACTGGCAGAAACTATCAGAATAGCAGACTCCTATGCTTTGGGAGATCCAACCCAACCAGAGTTAATGTCGGCAGATCATCGTGAGCAGCAAGACCAATACACGAGAGAATTGGCCGGATCATCTAGGCGTGATTTTAGAGGAAGAAGAAGAGAGGAGAGGCCGGATTATAGATATAATTCGGCCCAGGTGGCAGCTGTGGCCCAGGAACAGCCGAGTCACGGAGTAACTCAACGCGTAAAAATGGACCTCAAAGGGACCGCAAGAAATGACGGAAAAGGCAATGGACCCCGAGCAAAAGAAGCAATGGCAAGAGAAGCAAGTATACATTTGAATCCATGTTGGACCAGCCGTAAATTTCACACATCAAACCCATCTAGACCAGCCAATCACACAACCCGCGGTGTGCTTGGATGAAAATGCGATGGGTAACCCGCAGGAGTTCAAGCTCCCCATCGATGCAACAACAACATCACCGCAGTTAATCGGGGCAACACGAATAATCGATGTCGCCGCCTCCGAGGTATGATAACTCGGATCGGAGGGATGCAGTGCATCAAGTAATGAACCAGGGGCAGGACGGAAGGATAAATCCGGCAAATGCTGGACGAATGATTACAGAGAACATCACCAGTCTTATCATGCGTTCACAATGTAACAGGACAAACAGAAAGGCAATACGACATATGGAAGTAAATGCAGTTGTACCAAAGTACCAAGATACCAGCCATGGTCGGACCAGAGATAACTTGGAGTATAAAAGATCACCCGAATAATGCCGAGTCCAGATCGTGCGCACTTGTGTTGGATCCGACATTTGTGGGACCAAGCATCAATGTGAAATTCTCAAAAGTACTCATTGATAATGGAAGCGATCAATATCATGTACAAAGATACCATGCACAAGCTCGGTATATCACGAACATGCTGCAATCCACAAGGACAATTTTCCATGGGATAGTGCAGGCTTTCATGTGAACCCATTGGTAAAGTCCGAGTGGACGCCCTTCGCATACAAGAGATAATCGCAGAGCGTAAAACTGGAATTTGAGGTGGTTGATCTGGAAAGCTGTTATCATGCTCTACTCGGACGGCCCGCGATGGCCAAATTCATGAGCAGTTGTCATATAGGTTATCTAAAGATGAAACTACCCGGACCACAAGGGGTGATAACAGTTGCAGGGGATTACAAGAAGTCAATGGAGTGTGCCTCGGCCGGGTCAAATTTGGCCGAATCATTGGTCATAGCGAGAGAAAAGAAAAGGATTCAGGAGGTAGCAGCCCTCGCACAGTCAGCACAATTAAGCATGCCGGCATTGGCCAACCCTCATGGCAGCGTTTCTTTCCAACCAACCAAGGAGACGAAGAAAATTCAGATTGATGAGCAATTCCCAGAGCGCACTGTCACTATCGGTGCAGGTCTCGACGCCAAATAGGAAGGCGAGCTCACCAACTTCCTCCGTGAGAATCGGGACATATTTGCATGGTCCACTCAAGATCTGCAAGGTGTGCCGAGGGAGTTGGCTGAGCACTCTTTAAACGTCAGGCCAGGAGCACGGCCGGTGAAGCAACCTCTCCGCCGCTTCGCCGAAGACAGGAGAAAAGTGATAGGAGATGAGATAGCTCGGCTTCTCGCCGCCGGGTTTATCATGGAGGTGCTTTATCCGGATTGGTTATCAAATCCGTGCTAGTAGAAAAGAAGAAAGATGACCCTAATGTAGCCATTGTGTGGCGAATGTGTATCGACTACACTAACTTAAACAAGGCGTGTCCGAAAGATCCTTTTCCATTGCCTAGAATAGACCAAGTCATTGACTCGACCGCTGGTTGTGAGTTGTTATCATTTGTAGACGCCAGATTCGGTTTCCACCAGATACCGTTAAATCCGCCGATCAAATAAAGATCGCATTTATTACCCGCACGGGCTTATTGTTATCGCACGATGCCATTCGCCCGAGAAATGCGGAGCAACGTATCAAAGGTGCATGCAAAAATGTTTACATGATCGATAGGGAAAATGTACAAGTATATGTGGATGATGTAGTCATCAAAACTAAGGAAAGCGTAACCTTGCTAGAAGATATACGGCAAACTTTCGCGAACACGAGAAGGTTCGAATGAAACTCAACCCGAGAAATGCACATTTGGCGTGCATGGAAAACTACTCGGTTCCTTTGTGTCCACCGAGGTATCGAGGCTAACCCGACGAAGATACGGGCAATAGAAAAAATGGAATTGCCGAGGTGTTTGAATGATGTACAAAAATTCACGGGTTGCCTCGCCTCGCTTAGTCGATTTGTATGTCGGCTAGGAGAAAAGGCATTGCCACTCTATCAGCTGATGAGAAAGACGGACAAATTCGGCTGGACTCCCCAGGCCGACATTGCGTTCCACGAGTTGAAAAAGATGCTAGTTACGGCACCCATTTTAGCTTCTCCATTATCGAAAGAACCTATGCTACTTTATATAGCGGCTACAAATCGAGTAGTTAGTACTGTGGTTGTAGTAGAACGGCTTGAAGAGGGTAAGTCAGAGGCCAGATATTATTTAAGCGAAGTGTTATCCACTTCAAAGCAAAATTATCCACATTATCGAAGATGGCCTATGGAGTATATATGTCAAAAAAGCTTAAGCATTACTTTGAAGAGCATCCAATCGAGAGTAATATGTGAGGCACCCATAGCCGATATATTGAACAACAAGGACGCAAGTGGCGAATAGCAAAATGGGCAATCGAGTTATCACCGTATGCTCCACAATTTGATAGGAGAGATGCAATCAAATCTCAGTGTCGCCGATTTTCTCGAGATTGGGCCGAGGTGCAATATGAGCCACCCTTGGGATCCAAATTCTCGGACAATGCACTTTGATGGTTCCAAACTAAGGAACGGTTTGGGCGCAGGAATAGTCTTGACCTCGCCTAAAAAGATCAATTGAAGTATGTCTGCAAATACATTTTGCCGTCCAACAATGTAGCAGAATATGAAGCACTAGTCCATGGATTAAAAGTCGCAAAAGAAATGGGGATACGCAGAATCCTATGCTACGGTGACTGGATCTGGTAGTCTGACAAAGTGTCGCACTTGGGATGCATTAGATGCTAACATGGCTTTACATGATTCCATGTGCAGAAGATCAGTGGATATTTTGAAGGATGTGAATTCCACCACATACCACGAGCAGAAAATGACGCGGCTGACACATTGTCAAAATTAGGATCAACTCGGCAATCGATTCCGCCAGGTATAGCCCTTGAGCACCTCAGAAACCGAATAAACCCATCACCGTAATCCGAATCAATCTTTATCCCAAGGTTCTGCAGAATCATACACCAATGGAGATAGATCCAAAGAAAATGGAACCCTAAAGAGGGGGACAGCCGAAGTAATAGCGATCATGGAAAAGGCCGAGGTATGTATGTCGGCAGAGAGCATGGAGATAGACAGTGAAATCACTGCAGAAAGAGCAACGCCGACATGGGCACAACCCATATTTTCGTACCTAAGAGACGCAGTATTGCCGAGTAATGAAGTATTAGCCAGACAAACCGTCAGAAGAGCAAAGGCCTATACAATCATAAACAATGAGTTATATAAGAGAAGCGTAACGAACATATTGCAGAAGTGCGTGAGTCCCGCAGAAGGTCGAGATCCTTCTAGATATACACCAAGGAGAATGTGGGCACCATGCCTCGTCTCGCGCTTTAGTAGCCAAGGCATTCAGGCATGGATTTTACTGGCCAACGGCGTTAAAAGAGGCAGAAGAGTTAGTCAAGAAATGCAATGGGTGTCAGAGATATGCAACCAGAATACATACGCCGTCGGCCGAGTTAAAAACAATACCCATTACTTGGCCATTTTCGGTGTGGGGTTTAGACATGGTAGGACCTTTTAAGCCGGCAAGAGGAGGAATGACCCACATCTTGGTCATGGTCGACAAGTTCACAAAATGGATTGAGGTAAAACCAATCAAAAGTGTGATGGGCATACAGCAGTTGAAATTCCTCAAGGATATCATCTTGAGATACGGATACCCACACGGCATTATTACGGATAATGGCACGAACTTTGCGTATGAGCTTTAGATTTTGCCAAGAGAAACACATAAGACCGGATGTTGCCTCGTGGCTCACCCAAAGATCCAATGGGCAAGTCGAAGATCTAATGGGCTGGTTTTATCAGAATAAAACCACGGCTAGTCGAACCATTGCAAAGGTCGGCAGGATGTTGGATTGAGGAATTACCAGCAGTATTATGGAGCCTCAGGACTACTCCGAACAGATCAACAGGTTACACACCATTCTTTTTGGTATATGGGGCAGAGGCCGTGCTTCCAATCGACATAATACATGACTCGCCAAGAGTTACTCAATATACATCTTCAGAGGTGAATGAAGTAGCTCGGCAAGATGCCGTAGACCTGTTGGAAGAAGCCCGAGAATTGACATTATCACGATCAGCCATTTATCAATGTAACTTACGCGGTATCACACAGGAAAGTGAATCCAAGAGTATTCAAAGAAGGAGATTTGGTACTCCGGCTGGTGCAACGCACGGCCGGCATGCACAAATTGTCACCCCCATGGGAAGGACCATTTATCGTGAGCAAAGCATTGCACAACGATGCATACTATCTGATTGACGCCCAATCACTTGGAGAAGGCAAGGCAAACAAAGCTGGCGAAGAAACGAAACGCCCCTGGAATGTGGCTTTACTTCGGCCATTTTACTCGTAGGATTATGTCTCAAGGTCACCAATGATGTACTTGCACCTCGACACCCAGAGCGGTGACTCGGGGACTGCCAATGTTATATTTATTTCATATCGTATGTAAACCTCGCGCCCGAAAGCCGCTCGGAGATTGCCATATGTGATGTTATCTCATATTTGATATTTAGACCTCGGCACCCAGAGCAGTTGCTCGGGGACTGCCATATGTGATATTATCTCATGTTTGATATTTGAACCTCGGCACCCAGAGCAATTACTCGGGGACTACCATATATGATGTTATTTCATATTTGATTTTTGGACCTCGGCACCTGAGCGATTACTCGGGACTGCCATATGCAATGATTATTAAGTGTTATATGTTTAGGCCTTGGCATCCGTGGCAATAGCTCGGGACTGCCATATCTTATACTTATCTCTTTCGTTACACACTTGAACATTGGCGATCGAAAGGTAACTTCGGAGAGTGCAACATGTTATTTTCTTTTCATGCTACGAATATGCATCGTGGTGCCCAAAGCATTGACTCAGGAATTATCATAAGGTTGTCAAATTCATGGACACATAAACTTTAGCACTTAAACCAACAACTCGGAAACTATGAGCCAACAAGACAAAAAAGTAAATCCTGAAGGATGAAGAAATTATGAGCCAACAAGGCAAGAATTCGGACGAGCATTCACTTAACTAAGAGTCTCAAAGGCGCATAGCAAAAGAACCTCGAATCATACGAGTTGATAAATTTTTTTCGTCTACATTGAACACCCGGCATACCAGGGATCACGAATAACTTAGGCATCGTTCGTTGGAGGAGGAATCACTTGATCAAAAGGGCACTCCAAGTAGGAGGAACTGACCGAGGTTGCCTTCCGCCGACCCAGGAGTGACTTCGGCGGTATCACGGGGTTGTTCAAGAGCGTCAGTACGCGCGGTAGAATGCCCGGTGCCTTTGGAGGAAGATCGTGCATCACCATTGCTATCTGAGCTTGAGCTAGAGCTATTGGATGTGGCCGAATCATCTTCACCTTCCCCGTGCTCAGCAGAATCATCACCCAAAGCATCTTCAGCCGCGGCCTCTTCATCCGAATCTGCGAGAAAACTCGGCCCTTCATTCCAAGTGTGCACATCGGCATACTCGACGAGCTGGAAAGCCCGAGCTTGCCGAAGAGCAACAAAGGTGGGATCTTCAACCCACCGGGAGCCAGTGCGCAGATTCACCAGAATGTCAAGGGAGATATCTTCATACCATGACATGATTACAGTAAGGGCCATGTCGGCACCAGCACGCGCAGCAGATTCCCTCCAAAGACTCAATCGCCTCTCAGATGCCTTCAGTCTGGCCACCAATATCTTGACCTCGTCGATATCAGGAGACCCTGAGGAGTTCGGCCAGAGTGCATGATAAGCTTTGATAGCAGCTTCCACCAAGTCCCGACCCATGATTTTCATCGGACCAACTGCAGCACCAACAGCAACCAAGAAATCCTCCATCGAGTATTCAAAGTCAACAGTATTAGCTTCACCTCGACGAACGCGAGCCGCAAGAACAGCTCTAGCGCTCACGGGTTTGGACTCGGGGAAGTGACCTACGCAAAACATGGACATGTCAAAGGATAGTAGCGGCGACAAAGAAAAAATACAGTTCGGCCAGGCCAAATAACTTACGATGGATATAGCTCATCATCATTTGAAGATCCTTAGCCCAAATAGCTTTACTCTTCTCAAAACGAGCAATTTCCTCGCTCAAACATGAGTTTTAAGCTCGGCAGCTTTGAGGAGTTCTTTGCTCTTCTCCGATCCAGTCACCGGCTCTTTTCCAAACAGAATCTTGATCAACCTTTTCTAGCTCGGATTTCTGAGAGAGCTTGAGTGAATTCACCTCGGATCTCAGGCGGGTTATCTCATCATCCTTCTCTTGTAGTTGCGCCGAATGAACTGCGCTTTGTTCTAAAAAATGAAGCATCACGTCAGGCATGGGCACGCAATCTTGTTATGACGCAAAGTCTTGCAACTCGGCTTTACCACAACCCAACGCAATAAGGAAACTCAGCATAGATACTAAAAGAGGAAGGAGCAAGGGGGAAAGGAAACTAACCTTCCAAGGACTTGACCTTCTTTTCAAGGCGGATATTGAGATTATTGATATTACCTATTCAGCAAGAAGTAAGCCATTCGTGGACAAGTATATAAGAAAGTTGGGAATAAGGAAAAGAAACTATCAACTTACCGACTTTCTTCATGACGCGCGTAACTTTCTCATACTTCTCTTCCAACTTGCGGTGCAAGAAGAGCAACCTCTGGAACTCGGCAAGTCACGATCATGGGCAACCTAAGAAATGGAGCACAATGATAAAACAAAAGTTAGAATTAACAGATCCAAATCAAGCTAAGCTTACTTCGCTCTAGGTGGCTGGATATTCAAAGCTATACGAGATCCGAATCAAGTAAAACTTAATTCAGATCTAGGTGGTCGGATATTCAAAGCTATAACAGATCCGAATCAAGCAAAGCTTAATTCGCTCTAGGTGGCTGGATATTCAAAGCTATAACAGATCCGAATCAAGTAAAACTTAATTCATCTAAGTGGTGGATATTCAAAGTTATAAGATCCGAATCAAGCTAAGCTTACTTCGCTCTAGGTGGTCGGATATTTAAAGCTATACCAGATCCGAATCAAGTAAAACTTAATTCAGATCTAGGTGGCTGGATATTCAAAGTTATAAGATCCGAATCAAGCAAAGCTTAATTCGGCTCTAGGTGGCTGGATATTCAAAGCTATAACAGATCCGAATCAAGTAAAACTTAATTCAGATCTAAGTGGCTGGATATTCAAAGCTATAACAGATCCGAATCAAGCGAAGCTTACTTCAGCTCTAGGTGACGGGATATTCAAAGCTATACCAGCTCCGAATCAAGTAAGACTTAATTCAGATCTAGGTGGTGGAGATTCAAAACTAGACAGATCCGAATCAAGCGAAGCTTAGTTCGCTCTAGGTGGTCGGATATTCAAAGTTAACTAGATCAGAATCAAGCAAGACTTAATTCAGATCTAGGTGGCTGGAGATTCAAAACTAGGCCAGATCCGAGTCACGAAGGACTCAACTTGGCTCTATGAGAAGGGAAATTCAAAACTAAACAAACTATGAACTAGGTGGCCGAACTAATGGAACCTTAGAAATAAAAATACGTCAAACTTCCAAGCATACAACAAGTTATTTCCTTGCAAGTTTCGGGGACTAGAGGGTATGATAACATGTGGAAAATAATTTAAGACTCGGAGATAAAACAATTACCGCATTCATCTTGTTCAGATCAACGATAAACCGGGCGGCTTGGTCAAACGGCCACCGATGTCGAAAGTCGAAGGGTTGATTAATTAGATTGCCCTCAAACCGATCGGTGCATTCCGCTTATTGGCGAATTCAACCAGCGCCCGAGGCTGTTATCATTAGCTGTCCGGTTAAAACTTTACCCGGGCAAAGGTCCAACCGCGACGATCGCAGGACTCTTATGAAGAGCAAGCCGCCATGGCCGAGGTAATATGATGCCTTTGGCGACATACCTCCTTTGCGCAGTGCCTCTGCAATACTTGGCTGAGAGGTGCCGGCAAGACTTTTCTGAGAAGAGGTCTTGACGGCGATAACACGTTTCTCCTTAGAAGAGGCACCGGCAGGACGTTGCGTCTCCAAGGTAGGAACGGAATCCTTAGGATCAGTAGAGGTTAAGCTGGCAGAGGGCGCCGGGGTAGCGATCTTCTCGGCAGAGGTCGGTGCGACCATAGGAGCTGCCGGAGTAGATGGAAGCTCAATTGTAACGCTGGGGCCCATAGAGGGGGCAGCTGGCTCAACGAAAACATCGGAGGGCCGGATCGGATCCGGATCAATGGGAGAAACCTCAGGGGCATCACGACGAACAGGCGAATTATCAGGAGCAGGGGGAGAAGCAGGACGAATAGGACTAGGAACTCTCGTGTCATCAGCGGGAGGAGGAGATGGCGGCCGAGTCGGACGGCTAGTCATACTAGGACCGCCGGGTTTAACAGAGCAAGCACTGCAAAAATACGAAAGAAGATTCGTTAGAATGAGAGAGAAAAGAGAAACAAGAAATATAGGCAGGAACTTACCCAAAGAACCCGGGCATAGTCTTGCGCTGGGAGGATTCGAGCAGATTTCTTAACTCGCTTCTTAGGAACCGCATCCGAGGCACTAGCGGGAGCCCCGCGTTTCCCCGAGATAACGGGAGGCCGAGAAGCAATAGGTTCGGCGTCATGAACCTGGCCGGCCGGATTAGCTGGGAAAGCAGAAGCCGGAAATGCATAAGAAATAGGCATGGCGGCAACTACCTCAAGAATTTGGACCTCGTCAATCACCTTCCTCCTCTGCTACCGAGGTTTTGCCGCGAGCTCGGCGGAGCAGGATCTGACTTAGGACGAACTCCTCGAGTCCGGCTCGCTCAGATCCGGTACTCCTATCTGCGGCGGGGAGCTGCAGAACCGGCATCCTCGTTTTCGCTCAAGAACCTCTGCATGACAAAGAGAGAAAATCATGAAAACCAGACTATAAAACCGAGGAAAACAGAGTGATGAGGGTTGGGCTTACCTCGGGAGGAGGATTGTCGCGTGAACGGTTTCAACCCCAGGTCCGCCATCGTGCATCTCCGTCTTGAAAATAGCTCGGACGCTTCTGAGATGAGGTAGCTGTCCAACTCCACGGTCGAGACTCGGTTAGGGTCCAGGGACCGCTCATGTAACACAGCCTTGTGGGTCCTTTGTCTGGAAGGGCAGATCCGGCTACTAATAAAAGTAGCCATCAAGTCCTCTCCGCATAACCCGCTCGAATCAACTCCTTCACCGAATCTCAAGGCCTCGGCTAGGGCATGAGTCTTCTTCGGATTATATAGCCAATTCACTTTGGAAGGGGGCCAATTGAGAACGGTGGAGCCGAATCTTGTCTTCCGCCTTTGTTCTTGACGAGAAGAATGACTTGTGCCATTTCTTGCACGACTCCAATCCGTGACACGAGGAACACGGATTTCCTCCGAGGTGTAATAGACGCCGCCCACATTGGGTGAGCAGCTTCTCGGAAGGATGCAGAGATTTGTCGAACAACGTTGAGCGGATCTGGAAGAACTTCACCAGACATGTACCGATGGCCACAGTCAAGTAACCCTCCGGCCGAGATAAAAGCGGAAAGAGAAGCTATGGCGTCATGGAAGATGATGCGTCAAGGTCAAGTAATCGAGAAATTCTCTAGCAAAATCGCTAAGAGGAAGACCGAAGCCGCGCGGCGGGACATGAAGACCACATACTCACCCTCTCGAGAATCGGAGAGGATTCGCCGGTAACGACAGAAACCTCGGCAGAATCGCCGAGTTCGATGAGCCATTCACCGCGGCGCGAGATCAAGAACCCTGCCACGATCCACGCCAGGCCCGAGAGCCATCGTCCTCAATTAAAGCACCGCTAAATGAACTAGACATAGTTCCGCCGGAGAGATCGCCGGAGGAAAAACTAGCGGCGGAGGAGGGCTTAGAGCTACAGGGCCCCGTCGGAACGTTGCACGAAAACAATGGCGAAAAGAGGAGAAACCGTCGCCTGAGAACGGAAATTATACGGGTCGATCTAGAGCAAGGACAGGGCAAGATGGCCAGAAGGGACTCACCGGCGGCAGGGCCACCGCCGTAGAGCGCGGGCGGAAAAGGCCGAACGACGCCGTGGGATCCTCGCCGGCGGAAGCTCTGGATGGCGAGCGGCGGCGGAGCGACGAGAGAGCTCACAGACGAAGGGAAGAAGGAGAGCGGACGCGAGCGATAAGGGGAAAGGTGAACCCAACGGGCGCGTTTCCCCACTTTATAGGCAAGCAATGAACAGGGGAGTGGGATCGTGGGTGTGGCAGTTACCCGTGTGGATCGTGGGGTAACACGAACGCACGACGGTGAATGGAGCCACACCAACGGCCACATACAAAGAAAGGTTGTTACGATCCCAAGAGGAGCGGAACACGAGGCGTCGTAACGGCGGCGCAGCAGGCACAGGGTTCACTGTGGCTTGTCAGTAAATGCAGTAAAAGGACCTAAAAACTAGGAGAGCAATGATGGGGTAACACGTAGGACTTAGCGTATGGAGGAAGGAGCGAGAGAACCTCGGACAAGGCCGTAGCACGGAAACAAGACTAAAAGAAGGTGTTGAAGCTGATATAACCCGGCCAAAGTAATTGACAGGGCCACACCAGCCGGGACTAATGTCGGGGTTAACCTCGGGTAGGTCGAGACGGGAAAACAGAGGTATCGCCCGCTCAAGTTGCCGATACGGCCTAGGTCGGCCGAATCGTTGATATGTCGGCCGATGAATGGAGGCAAGAAGCACGACAGTATCAAGTGGTTATCGGCCGAGTTAATGAGAAACTTCGGACTACCCAGATGATCTTCATGCGTAAGGAACGAGCCGAATAACATGAGGTAAGGCCGGGTTAAACGAAGCTTGCAGGAGAAGGAGAAGCTTAGGGTCAAACCATAGCTGCAGGCTAAAAGGAATCTGAACAGGGCCAAGCGCAAGAGACAAGGAGGCGCAGGGACAGAGGGGCAGAAGGAGGTCACGGAGGTGACAGTGCTGAAGCCCGAGGCACGCAGAAGGGGGGCCGCTGGAGCTTTGCCGTCATTAGAAGGGAGACAGGGAAAGGAGGCCGCCGAATTACTACTTTGGGACAAGCATATTCCTCGAATATGCTTGCCCCGTCAGCCCTAAGGGCACCCAAGGCACCCCTTTATAAGGGGAAGTCTGGACCCTGAGGGAAGAGGAGGGTCTTTTGAGCAACGTTAGGCTGGGGAGATTCACATAGTTCCCCTGTAAACAGCTCTAGGAGCACTTGTAACACATCGAGAGAGAAATAAAGTTCATCACTTTGGCAGCTTGAGTGTAAAGACAGTTGCATCTTCCCTCCCCAGATCCCACTAGCATCCATTGGCCCCATACTTTAGCCTACCCATGGCATCTGCCGTGCCACCACCACGACATATATAATATTTGGAAATTTGTTTTAAAACAAAATAACCTTTTATTTTAGTATCCATTATTAATTATTATAATAGACTTTCATTATTAAATCCAATAGGATTTGTTTTATTGGGATATTTATTTTGAAATCTAAAACAAAGCCAAAATACTTTAGTAGGTTTTATTAGAGAATATAACATACTTAGAAAACCTATTTTAAACAATTTAATAAGTCTTGATGTTTTAATTAAAATAGTAAAACCTTTCATAATAAATTTTGATATTAATTCCTTATTATTTTATTTTAAATAAACCTTTGTTATTTTTATTCAAACTAAATGTTTTTAATTCCCAAAGTTTGGTCAAGGTTTCAATTGGCCTTTATTAAATAATCTTTATTTATAAAACTTCTATTTCATTTGAAAACAAATCTTCTCATTTAATTGTTTCAAAATAGTATTTCCAAATGTTTTTATTTTCCTTTTATTACATGTTTATATTTTTAAAACTCTTTAGGTTTATTTTAATTCAAATGGGTTTGAAGTTCCAATTGAATTCAAAAAGTTTCTTCTGGCTCTAAAAATCAAACAAAGTTTTATTTTATTAATTTATTTTCACATTACAAGATTTGGAAAATCTTGGGATGTGACAGTTACCACTTAAAATAAATCTCGTCCGAGATTTGGGAAGGTTAGGGTTACAAGCATGTTCAAACAACTAGGGTACTACCACCCTTAAAATTTTCAAACAAAATTACATATTGGACTTCTTGGGATCATGGGAAAATCTCTAAGCAAACAGTTGCATGTGTTCTTGGTTTCTTTACTTGACTCATGGGCCAAGGCTGAGATCCTTCATAGACTTGTTTAACCTGTTCTCCATCCTTTCTGGACAATTGTTTGCATAGTGGCCTAGTTCCTTGCATTTGAAACATGTGACAAGGCTGATATCTCTCAAAGGCTGGTTTATCTTATGCTTCATCTTTTCTGGACAGTAGTTTGCATAATGTCCTAACTCTTTGCAGTATTTGCACATCACTTGGCTAAAATCCTTCCTTATCTTGGGTTTCACTAGCTTTTGTTTGTCTTCTTGTCTCTTCTTATTTTCTGGGCATTCATTGTAATAGTGTCCCATCTCTTTGCAAGTGTAACATTGCACTTGACTTATGTCCTTTTTCTTCTTTTTGGGTCTCTCCAAAGCTAGGAGTTCTTCTAGTTCATGTTCTTCATGAGTGGAGATCTTTCTCTCTTCTTGGGGCATTGATCTTCATGTTCCTTGGATGCATGATCCTTGTCTCTAAAAATATTGCTAGCTTGGGTTCCTTCTAGAATAACATCTTTGTCATCCTTGTTGTCATTAGCTCCTTGGGAAAAGTTTTCTCTCATGTTGATTACTTGAGTAACTAATCCTTGCAACAATTGGGATTGAAGTTTCAAAATCTTTTGTATGGCTGGGTCTAGTCCATTGTTGTTGGCTAAAAGCTGAGTTGTCTCTTGGCTCAACTGGTTTTGGGTTGCTATAAGTTCTCTCATGTTGTCTTCTTGGTTATTGTTGGTGTCTCTTGGAGTAGTCATCTGTTTGGGTTGAAGGGAGATTAGAATAGGCAAGATATTTCTAAGGAAATATTTCTAAATACTCACATTACAATTTACACAAATAATGTGCATGCAATCACAAACTAAACATTCACAAACAACTTTGCACTCAATCAACAAGGTTCAAGTATATACTTAGGCAACAAAATATTTTTGTTACACCACATAAGTTGGTGGTTTGACTTAACTAAAATATGGTGGTCCATTTATATGGTTCACTTGTGTTCTTCCTTCCTTCATGATTCTGCTTGTATGAGATCATGGTTTCCTTGGAAAACTTTTGGTCACAATACTTCAAAGTTGTTGATGGTTCCTTCTTATTTTGCATTCCCATAGTCTCTAAATCTTGAGTAAGATTTCCTTGTTTAACTTGTGGTCCTTAGTAGTATCCAAGTTGGAAGTCCTTGGTGAAGATGCTGAAGATGTTGAAGTCATTAGAGTTGAAGAAGTTGAAGAAGTCCTTTGCACATGGTGTAGTCTTTTGGCCATGGGTAGGTTTTTCCATCAAGTTTGAAATAGAAGAGAAGTAGAGTTGAAACCAAAATGGTTAAGGAAAGAATTTACAAGTGTTTTGTAAATAAGTTTTTGGAACAAAACATCTCCTATTTTTCTAAGGGTTTTTGTCCAATCCTAGGGTTTACAAATTCTACAGGCAACACAATGCTCTGATACCATCTGTAGGGGTCCCAACCTGATAAGGTAGAGTCCTCCTGTGTTTTACAATGCTAGTCCCTGGATCATTAGCTAGCATCCACAGTTAAGATGTAATACCAAGAAACAAAGGTCATAATTTAACTTTATAACCAGGAATAACATAAGTTTATTACATCAAACATAGCTCACTTGGCTATTACATTACATTGCAGCGGAATAACTATAAGCATGGGTCCTTCATCTTAAAAATGCCACAGTTCGATGGTTGTTGTAGACTTTGTAATCCTAAACAATCAATCTTCACTAAAATCAATCAAACCTGCAACATACAAGTTACAGCCACAAAGGGTCAATACATTTGAATTGTATTGGCAAGTGATACTATGGTAGTATAGTGGAGTCTATCATCTATATGCATTTGGCTAAGTGGAGTCGAGGCTTGCATTGCTCAAAAATAGATTTTCTTATCATTTTGAAAATACTAAGTTTTTGCTTGACATAATCATTTCCTCAATCAAAGATTTCAAGATCCTTGTACCAAGCCATCTCTCCATCAATGATTGAAGAATTCAAACAACCCTTGTTCAAACCACAAGATTTTAATTTAGAAATTGGAATGATGAGATTCTTGATTGCTTCCATGTCTTGATGCTCAAATTGTCCTTTACTGGGACATGGCTAAGTACTTAGATTTTACACTCTGCAGAGGTTGTGCACTTTCCCCACAAGACTTGGTTTCCCAAGACAAGATCTTTGAAAGCTTTCCTTAGACCAAGATGGACGCTCCAACCTATCAAACACTACCACCCACTGTCCATATGGCTAAGTTCTTGCAACCTATATGATCATGGCAGCCCATATTGCCAAGTGGTTGCACTTGAAGCTTCTCAACATTTGACATCTCAAATCCTTTGTTTCCTGGGTGGCCATCCACAAGTGAGATACACAAGGTTAACCATAAATATGGTCCTTGTGAACCACTCAACATAACCCAATCTTTCCATTCCACCCAGGTGATTCATTAACTTAGTTGTTTTATTAAACAAAACATAAGTCCTCAGACTTAGAATATTTTTTTCCATAGTGTGAATATATTTTCCACCCATGTTTTCTATTAGCTAGGCTAAGCTTGGTAGTATTAGGAAACTTAACTTAGGAAATCCTACTAAGGATTCATCTACTAGGTTTTCCTATAGCAAGATCTATACTTAGCAAAATCCATGCAAGTTTATTTAGCAAAATCACTAATGCATAGAAAAAATAATGGGATAGAAAGTATGAAGCATCACTTGCCTTTTTGGTAGAGTATAGGTTCACTTCTTGATCTTTGCAACAATCACATTCTTCAAGTCACTACAAATCAATCAAGCAAGACACAAACTCAATCTACCAATCAAGCAAACAACACACATAAATAACAAAGTCAAAGAAATGCATGCAAGCATGCCAAGCTTTGTTTTGTTTGAAAAAGTGGTCCCTAGTGGGTCATAGTCATTTGGGTTCATCTAATGGTCATTCTCTAAAGTGGCTAAGTCATTTGCAAAAGGTTTCACTTAAAAACCATTTTCAAAACAAAGTGTTATTTTATGTGGTGTGGAAATATTTTTATTAAGGCATTAGTCCATAGGGTTCACCAAATGAGTTGCTATTGCAAAACTTGGTGTTTTGGTCAGTAGGTTTGGTCCAAACTATTTTCTCAAAGTTTTCTTTCCATACACATTTTCATAAATAAAACTATTCTTTTTATTTGGCTAGAAAATGACTTAGTTAAATAATTCAACTTAAATTTCACAAAAATCATTTTTAACACTATGGGTTGGTTCCTAGGGTCAGTAGGGTCACAACAAACCAATTGGCAAAGGTTTGATCTCAAAATTCATTTTTAAATGATTTTTCTAATGTTAGCAAGCACACAAAAGAATCTGCAAAATCAAACAATTTATAAAATACTATTTGCTAAACTAAGGGTAGGGTTGGCTAGGGCTTGTTCTCCTGAACTCATTGATATAAAATTTGCCAAATTTGGACGTGTGGATCAAAAGATATAAAGGTTTGAAGTTTGCAACAATTTGCTTTTCAAATTCTTTTAAAATGTAATAATGCAGACACGTGTCCTATTCTAATTACGCGGTACGCTTGGCGTGGATTGACAGAGGCCGTTGGATTTTAGTTGCATCGCACGGTCCAGAGATGTTACTTACCGCTTAGCTAAATTCTATCGTGGCCTTACGATGACGATCCAACGGTGCTTAGGCACACCAGCCAGATGGCGGCGATATGCTACCGGCGAGCGCGAGCGGCAGTTAGCGCGGCGCTGGCGATGAAGCGAGAGAGAGGGAGGAAGCTCACCGTGTTCGTGGGCGTGCGATGCTCAACGTGGTACGGTGGTTGAAGGCGCCTTTGGGTTGGGCGGAATTCCTCGCGGAGTTGCGCACGTCGTCGGGTGGTCGTGTGGACGAGGATAGGGAGCGCCTAAGACAAACGAGGGAAGTTAGGTTTGTGTTTAGAGGCGAGTATGTGTGCATCATCGAGACGGAAGGGGGCGGTCAGAGTTTACCTGCGAGCACGGAGATGAAACAAAGCGGCGGCGAGCTAGTCCAAGCCCAAGCTCTGGGGCGTCCGCGGTCAAATGGGTGGTACGGGGAGGAAGGTCTGGGAGTGGGGAGTATGCCTGCGTGCTTGGAGAGGCAAGGAGGAGCAAGGCACGGCCGGAATTCTTGCCGGAGCATCGTCGGAGGCGAGGGTGCTCAGAGCGAAATCGAGGCGGCCTGGGGGCGTGTCTGGGGAAGAAGGCAGAGGGAAAACGGAGAGGAATCAGGGGCGATTAAAACAGTATGGTTGCAGGGGGAATTAAGTGTGGCGTTAACGCGAATTGATGCCCGTGAATCAATGCTGGCAACGGCGACGAGAGAAGGGAGAAGCAGTCGCGGGGTGGAGAAGAAGGAGGGGCAGTGTGGGGTCCTCTGGTCAGTGGGAAAAAGAAACGAGGGGAGGTCCACCAGTCGGTGTCTGAGTGGGTTGCTTCGGGTGAGAAAAGTAACGCCGGGAGGGAATCTGGGCTGGGACTGTTGGCCTCGTTGGGCTGGTCTTTTCTCTTTTTTCTGTCTATTTGTTTTATTCTTTTCTATTTTATTTTCTGATTTGATTATTTAAACACATGATTCAATCAACCAAATAAATTCAAAACAGCACATTTCAATTCTTTGAACTTGGTTCTGTTTATCAACATAAACCAATATTCCAAAATAAATAATATTTTTATTCCTTTTAGGATCTATTTCATATAAAATAGACCATAGTTATTTAATATGGTATGATTTATTTAATAAATCTCCTTTTAAAGTCCAAAATATTTCTCCAAATCAAATCAGTAGGTATTAATTGAAAATAAAGAATACTTAAAATACTTGTTTAAAATAAAATAACATTTTATTATAGGGTCCATTAATAATTAAATAAAATGGCCTTAGTTATTAAATCAAATAGGGTTTGATTTTTATTAATAAAATCTTTATTTGAAACCTAAATATTTTCAAAATCAAATTAGTAGGTTTAATTTGGGAAATATATATAATATTTGGAAATTTGTTTTAAAACAAAATAACCTTTTATTTTAGTATCCATTATTAATTATTATAATAGACTTTCATTATTAAATCCAATAGGATTTGTTTTATTGGGATATTTATTTTGAAATCTAAAACAAAGCCAAAATACTTTAGTAGGTTTTATTAGAGAATATAACATACTTAGAAAACCTATTTTAAACAATTTAATAAGTCTTGATGTTTTAATTAAAATAGTAAAACCTTTCATAATAAATTTTGATATTAATTCCTTATTATTTTATTTTAAATAAACCTTTGTTATTTTTATTCAAACTAAATGTTTTTAATTCCCAAAGTTTGGTCAAGGTTTAAATTGGCCTTTATTAAATAATCTTTATTTATAAAACTTCTATTTCATTTGAAAACAAATCTTCTCATTTAATTGTTTCAAAATAGTATTTCCAAATGTTTTTATTTTCCTTTTATTACATGTTTATATTTTTAAAACTCTTTAGGTTTATTTTAATTCAAATGGGTTTGAAGTTCCAATTGAATTCAAAAAGTTTCTTCTGGCTCTAAAAATCAAACAAAGTTTTATTTTATTAATTTATTTTCACATTACAAGATTTGGAAAATCTTGGGATGTGACAGCGGGTTTGGCGGGAATCGCTGAAACTTGCATAGGTCCGATTCTGAGGGTGTTACAATACCTTAGTAAATTTTAAGTGGAATATATTACTATATGCATTTTGGCTAAGTGTAGCTTGGCTTGCTTTGCTTGAAAATAGGTTTTTCCCTATTAGTTGAAAACACTAAGTTTTTCTTTGTCAAAACATTCCCAAGAAACCACCAATAGACATTGGGGTCCTTCACCCTTGTTCACCCACAAATTTTACTTAGAAGTTGGAGTGATGAGATTCTTGTAGCTTCCATGTCTTGATGCTCAAATTGTCCATTGCCTTGGACTAGGCTAAGTACTTAGGTTTTTCCATCTACAGAGGTTGTGCACTTTTCCCACCAGACTTGGTTTCCCAAGACAGGACCCTTCAGAAGCTTTTCCTTAGTCAAATGGACGCGCTCCAACCTATCATCCCAACTACCACCAACTGTCCAAAAGACTAAGTTCTAGCAACCTATATGATCATGGCAGAGCCCATATTGCCAAGTGGTTGCACTGTAAGCTTTCTCAACACTTGGCCTCCAAATACCTTTGTGCCTGGGTGGCTTACCACAAGTGAGATACACAACCCAAGTCCATGGCCTTGTGTAACCACTCAACATAACCCATTCCTTCCATTCCACCCAGGAGGTTCATTTGACTTATTATTAGGAAAGTATAAGTCTCATGACTTAGAAATATTTTCATCATAGTAAGTATAGATTTTCACCAACCCTTGTTTGCTATATAGCTAGGCTAAGCATGGTAGGATAACTTAACTTAGGGAAATTCCCTAGAAATTGTACAATTCTACACTACTTAGGATTTCCCAACTTAGCACTAGGCAAAAATAGCATGCAAGACTTAGCAAAATATCTAATGCTAGTACAAAACATAGGATAGAAATATTCATGAAAATATCACTTGCCTTGGTAGTGGGGAGAGTAGCACTCTTCACAATCACAATCACTAGCAAAATCTACACAAAAATTATAGCATATAATTACAAACAATTATATACAATAAAAAATAATATGAATGCATGCATGCAAGAATTTACTAAATGGTGATTTTGAAAACTCTACTAATCATGCAAATGTTTACAGAAACTTAATAAGTCACAAGTTTGCCAACTAAACTTATTTGGCACTAATACAATTTACCAAAATAAATCCATACTTAAATTAGCCTTAAACATGTTTCTACAAATAAAGTCATTTTAACTGTTACTATTTGTTAAACACATTGGATATTCAGAAAGGTCTTGTTTCACTGAATCCAACGGTATAAAGTTTGCAAAATTCCAACGTGGAAATCAAAAGTTATAAGCATTTGAAATTTGGTTCAAATTCTGGTTTTAAATATGTTTTTTGTTCATACACTTGCCACGCATCGCAGCCTTACTGGCGCATACCGATTCGGTTGGATCGCGCTCTGTGGACCGTAGGATCTAAGTGGGATCTGGCGGCTCAGATGCGCGCTTACCCCTTCGTTTACAATCTATCCTAGCCTTACGATCTGGATCCAACGGACACAACCATCAAGCCAAAAACTGGCGGCGCTAGCGGCGTTGACTGGCGGCGGCGCGTCGGACTACGGTTGTGCCGGTGTTCTAGATCGCCCCAGGAAGCAAGAAGGTTCTTACCAGGACCGCGGTGGCATGCTGAAGCTCGAGGTAGCGTCGGTTTGCGAAGGGGCGTGCTGACGCGGTGCTGATTTCTCGTCGAAGTTGAGTCCGGCGACAGGTGGTTCTGTTCGAGGTCGAAGACGACGTTGTAGATTGCTAGGAGGCAAACAGAGGGTGTGGTTAGATGCAGATGATCACGGAGAACGCGTGTGTGTGAAAGACAAGGCTTGGGGCGGTCTGGACTTACCACTGGAGCTCGTCGGAGTTGAAGCTGGAGGTGGTGGTGGTCAGACGTTTGTGTAGCCGACGTTCTGGGTCACGCCAGCGAACGGAGGTACTAGGCGTGCGTGAGGTCAAGCGGAGTCTGCTCGTGTGAAGCAGAGGGGTGGTCGAGGTGGCGGAATTGTGGCTGCAGCTCGTCGGAGGCGGGTTTGCAGAGAGCAATGCGTGCACTGGGCGCCTGGGCTTGGGAGTTGGGGAGAAGAGAGAGGGAGAGGGGTTTAAGTAGCCTGGTCGTGAGCGAGAATTACTCGTGCCTTAACGCTGAATTTAAGCTGCGCAATCAAATAGGAACGCCGCGTTGATTTGGGGATGAACTGGTCGTCTTGGTGGAGACGACGATGCTCGAGTGGGCGCGGTTGTCGGAGAGAGAGGGAGCGGTCCTTCGCTGAGCTGGTGGGTAGAGTGGGTGAAAGAAAACGATTCTGGGTGGAGCTGCTGGGCTAGCTGGGCCGTGTTAATGGGGTCGGCCAGATTGGCTGGTTTGGCTATTTTTTTCTTATTTATTCCTTTTCTTTTTCTGATTGAATTTCCAGAAATGGTTTTTAAACCCAAATTCAAATATGTTTGAATCCAAAGCTTTACAGAACTTTTGTAAAATAAAACGTGTTCTTAAATGAGTGTCAAACACATCTGAATACTTGGGTCTTTTGAAAATAATTTAAAACTATGCCTTTATGAGATGTGTGATAGTAGGCATAGAATTTGTTTTAATTCATATTTTGCTTTGATATTTTTGCTCAAGCTTTTGAGATCACTTAAGTTTGAATTCAAAACATTATGAATGAATAACAACATCTTTCCCAATAGTATGTAGCACAAAGGCTAGGGTTTTCATACATAAAATAATGAGCCACAATTGCTCCTGTTTCTGAAATGATTTTGAGAAAAGCCCTAAATGATGATGAATGCAAAGATAATATGAATGAGTTTTGGAATATGCATTTAGGGATGTTACACGATGGTGGCCCTGGTGGATTATTTCCGGCTGGGTTACGCGGTGGTGGCGGTGGAGCCTCATTATGCTGACTCTGATGCCTGTTTCTTCGGGAACCGTCCCTACTTGATTCAAGATGATCCAGATCATCTCTTCGTCCGGCATTGCCAGCCGGATGGCTCGGTGGTGGCATCCTTAGCCGATCTTGCTCCTCTCGCTGGCAGCGTGTTTCCGGGTCTTCCCTATAGCGGTTGTTTTTGCCGACGATGGTCCTGAGAGGAACCATTCCCCTGATGGCGTCTTCGGACGCAGCCGAAATAACTCTTGCCCAGTCACGTGCCGGCCGGCGAGAGTGGCCATTTGAGCCGGTTCTTGAATTCTCTTATTCTCCACGGGGACGATAGCGTTGAGTCGTATCCCTGCGAAGCCTTACGTCAGCGCTTTGGTCAGCACTAGTGTAGCAAAACTCGGACTTTGAGGCCAGCTTGCCACTAAATGACGCGGCCATTGTCTGCTTCTTTAATCCTTTTTCCAGCAACGCGACGCACTGCTAGACCTGCTATGGAGACGGATTGTTGGCGAGGATGGCTCGAGCTGCAGCAGCGTTTTCCAATGGGGTGCTGTAGACTTGGATCTTCTCTCCATCTTTACTGTCGAATAAATCTCTATGGATATTCGGGTTCTTGTTGGCAAGAAACAGACCTCCCTTGTCTTGTTTGGATGTCGCTTGAAATCTGACTGATATTTGGCAGGATCACTTTCTAACTGCTGCCTCATCTCGACGATGCGCGCGGCCTCTTCGAGTCGAAACATACGGTGCTTTTCCAGGTCTTTAGCCCTTTTCTCCAGCGCCTCCGGTGTGAGATCCAAAGCCGTTGGGATCGGAATCGTGAGAGCATATTCGTAAATTTCACGTGCACCCTTGGTGATGATGTGTCCATCCATAGGAGGGTCGATCGGGGTGGTATTAATCGGATCTTCGTCCTGATTCTCCATCTTGATCTCTTCATCAACTTTTTCTTTGTTGGTTTCCTCGACGTCCGGCTCTACCGGTGTCGGATTTTTGTTGTTCTTATTCTTTGACCGCCCAGTAGCCTTAACGTGCGTACCAGTGGCGAAGACAACTTTTGGTCCGGTACCGGGGGATAAACTTTCGTCGGTAATTTATGTCATGGTTGGCTTGTGGACCTCAGAGGAATCTCCGGTATCCATATCATCCTGCGAGGTGTGGCTTTCATCCATGCTATCATATGGACTAGGAGGATTTTCCGTCTCACCTTGAATTTGCTTGGAGACGTTCTCTTGTTCATACTCCTCCATCTCTTTGTCGAAGTCTCGAAGTCCCTGCGACGTGATTGACTCCTGAGGGGATCCAGGTCAGTCGGTGTTTTCTTTGATTGCGTCTAGGACCGAATCGCTACCAACTCCAGCATCGATAGAGTCGGATCCAGTGCTTATGTGGTACATGAAACAATGCTTCTTCTTGTTCATGTTCTTGAAGTAGTGGTATAGCTGGGTTTTCGACTCCTCCATCTCTAAGTTCTCCTTGATGTCAGCGATTGCTTCGTAATCGATGTAGGAACGTTTCATAATCTCCTTTATCCTATGCTCCAAGGTTAGTTTTTCTTCTATGACATCCGATAGGACGGAGCCGTAGCAGATATATTCCTCATCCATGTATCCGATCTCATCAGGGAGATCAGATCCGGATTTTTCTTCCCCCTCTTCTTCCACTACAGGAGTGGGTTGGGTGGGTTTGATTTTCTCCGGGACCTTGAACTCTTCCGCCTCTGCAGACAAAGTAGATACGGATTTTTCTTTTGCCATGGTCACCACCTCAAGGGTGTGTTGGGCAGGTTCAGCAAAACCGAGATAGATATCGATATGGCCGATGGACATGATCGTGTAGGTCGTCATGGGTTTCAAAGACGAAATCCAGGTCTCGTCGAGAAGGAAGAGAGGGACATCACTGGCGTAGACCACGCGACCCATGGCGATAGTTTCGCTGATTCCTGCACGCACAGATTCCACCTGGAACGATGCTCCAAAGGTCACCTGCCCCACGGTGGGCGCCAACTGTCGTTGGATTGTCAACAAGTACGCCATAGGGGGTCCTAGTGGTGTTGGAAGGATGGGGTGTGAGACATCGGATGTTCCAGGAATGATGAGAACAATTTTACCCAGGTTTAGATCCGACTACGGTGATCGGATCCTACTCCTGCTAGCAACCCAGTAATATATCGGTGTAAGCCGGATGTTACAGCGGATACAAGAGAGGTTCACTTGTGCGAGTTGATTGTGGTGTTACGATTTATTGGTTGCCTTAAAGGCTCCCATAGGGCCGGTTTATATAGTCACTGGGGCCTAGGGTTATAGGAGAGAACTATCCGACTATGTTATAGACTCCGTAACTAAATACAGCTTGGACTACAAGTACTACTATAGTCCTAAGTTGATAACTCTTCTGGGCCTTGTCGTAGCCGAAACTGGTTCCTCCTCTTTCTCGGACTAGGCCGCCCGCGAAGCAAAGCTTTAACCCGTTGGTCGGACACCCTGGTCAGCGAGCCCTGTGGGTATACCCGGAAAGTATATCCCCAACAGAGGTTGTCAATCTCATCGGTTTGCTAAAAACAAAGGATTAACTGTATGGTGTGGAAGGTAATGGTGGTTTGTAGAAAGTAAACAGTAACAGTGGAAGATGTATCAACGGTAAAGATTGGACCGGAGACCATAGTTCACAAGAGGTGTTCTCCTTAAGATAAACAAACATGGCATGATGGGTAACAAATTACAGCAGGGCAATTGACATGACTGAGCAAGGCATAACAATGCAATACTAGACATTCATGATCCTATGAGATTTGATTGGGAAATACTACAAGATACATAGACCGCCATCCAACTGCATCTATGACTAGTAGTCCACCTTCATGTTATCATCTGAACCCCCTCTAGTATTAAGTTGCAAGCAACGGATAACTGATTTAAGAAAAGTGTGTAAGGTAAACAATCCACTTGTTCCATGAACAAGAGACCGTTGTTTTCTCCCTAGTAGAAACAACACATATACAACCTTAGAGATTTATGTCACTTCCCATAGATTAAATAGAGGCATGGACCCACTATCGAGCATAAATACTCACTCTTGGAGTCACTAGCATATACTTGGCCAAGATAGCTACTAGAAACAGATAGCATGCAAGTTCAAAAACAACACAGACTTGATAGAATTAATAAGACAAAACCATTAATCAAGATGACATAGTAATCTCAATATCCATAGGATCCCCGCAAACACAACATGCATGATTACAAATAGATGATCTTGATCATGAACGGAGCTCACAATATCTAAACATGGTAGCACAAAGGAGGAGAGACAACCATCTAGCTACTACATGGACCCGTAGTTCAAGGTGGAACTACTCACGCTTCATACCGGAGGCTGGAATGATGATGAAGAAGGTATCCAGGATGATATCCCCTCTGGCAGGGTGCAGGGAAGAGCTTCAGATCCCCCGAACTAGGGACGATGGTGGCGGCGGCTATGGACTGTTTCGTGGAAGATTGATCGGGTCCTTAGGGTTTTGGTATCGGGGGCTTCTTATAGGCGAAGAGGCGAGGCAGGGGGCACCCAGGGCGGCCGCACCCCCCAGGCGCGGGCTAGGGTTAGCCGTGTGGCCGGGGGTGTGGCCCCCTGGTGGCTCCCCTCCGTCTCGTATTCTGGCTCCGTGTTCCCCATGGGAAAATATTGACTTTGGCTTTTGTCCTGTAAAATTCCGAGAATACTGATTTTCCTCCTTTTCTAGAACCAAAATCAGAAGAAAACAGACAACTGGCGCTGTGGCATCTTTTTAATAGGTAGTACCAGAAAACATATAAAAACACCTCAAAGTGTAGGCAAAGCAAAGCAAAGTAGATACTAAAAAAGCATGGAACATAAAAAATTATAGATACGTTTACGACGTATCAAGCATCCCCAAGCTTAACTCCTGCTCGTCCTCGAGTAGGTAAGTGATAAAAAGAATAATTTTTTAGGTGACATGCACCATCAAAATCAAGATCAAACCATTTGCAAAAATTGAAAGCTGGGATCAAAGAACTCTAAACATGAGCATGATAGATGGAGTTCTAAGAGTAAGACAAAGTAACTATGCATGCAACATGAAAGGTTACAAACAAAGATCATGAATAACGATGCATTGAAAGACGTTTGTTTGTTTCACATATAGAAAACATAACATAGTGGCATTTAGCTTGTCCCTCATGGAGTAGCAATAAATGCATAGGACACCTTCAATGTTCATAAGAGTGACTAGATACAAATAGTTCAAGAACAAGCAATATCAACAATATGCATCAATCAATAAGATTTGGGACAATGCACATAGAACTAAGAATGGAAACTATGCTCTCTTAATTGGTGCCTAAGGATAGAAGGTGGAGACTCAATATAATGGTGGAAGAAAGGCCCTTCATAAAAAGGGAAGCAGGGATTTCAAGTCTCAAAAAGAGCTTCCAAAAATTATGGTACTTGTTAGCTTTTAGCTCTCATTGCCCCTATCATAAGCATATTGAAGTGATTAAGTTTAAAGTGAACAAACTATGGAGTATATGCTTGACAAAGTATAAGTTGGCAATCTCATGTCCCTTGAATATGACGGCCGCTCCTCATGCTACTCAAGTTTAGTTACCAGTAAGTTCTTTTCATAGAGAGTACATGTGTATATATAGAGAACCGCCAACGGGGTACCCCTTGCACATGATACATGATCTATCCCATAATAAAAATTACAAGGCAAGCAAACAATGAGCATCTCAGCGATCTTCTTATTTACCATGGGAAAATGGTGCTTTTTTCTCTCTTTCCTCTTTTCTCATCTTTTTTTATTTTTCTCAATCTTTTTTTTCTATCCCTTTTTTTCATAAGAAGAATGCTTCATAGATTGCTCACTATGGTGATGCTGCAAGTTTCCACCATGATTAGGCATGGTTTAGGCTAGCGGCCCAGGCGTTTCTCTAACACACATACATAACTCCATGGACTTACAAGCTCCCCTTTAATTTCACACCGACGACATCTATAGACAAAAGAGCGTGATATCAACTGGGTATAATGTACAAGTGCAATGTTGAAAGCGTTCCCCCATGACAGCATGGTTCTGCTAATTCCAACGTATAAGTGTAAGCATATATAACACAGATGACACAATGGTTCAAGTTTATTAGGGGCAAGAAAAATAAAGTGTGCCATCAAGTTCGTGAGAGCTTTAATCACTAAGTTTTCACATAACAAAGAGACTTTTTAATTGGAAGGTAGATGGAAACAAGAATATACTTGGAATGGTGTAACACACCATGCATAGGAATTTATAGTGGAAAATATGGAATAACTTGGTTTCTTGGGAGTTGGATTCATGAGTAGAGCTTACTTATACAAGTGGAGGATAGCAAAAGAATGGGAGCGACCAACTTAGAGAGCAATAATGGCCATAATCATGCAGAGCGACAAAACATTAGTAATCAAAGCATAAAGTGGTACCACAAGTCAAGGACTAAATGATCATATAGGCTATGGTGACTTGTTCATAGTCATAACATGGTGTGATCATGAGCCAATCAACCCAAACAAAGCATCAAAGGAGAATACCACAATACTATGCTTTTGTATGCTAAAACAACGCATGATTCCTTCAAGGCACATTAAGAAATCCCAATTATTTGGAACAAGCCATGCTACAGCAATAATCACTAAGCATAAGTTCAAAACAATATCTAGCATGACATGATAAAGTCTAAGTCATAGTCAAAGCAAGCTCCTCTTGTACTAGTAAAGCAAGAACTTCCTACTCCTTTCCAACAACAATCAAGTTATTTGAAACAACACAGCGAGAAAGGGGGTACAACTACTTTATTCAAGAAAACTAAGAAAAAAAAATCCAAAAACAAAAACTAAGATGCTCCAATAAAAACACAACTTGTGCATGAAAAAATAAAAACGAAGTGTCTAGAAAGACCTGTTATTTTTATTGATGAAGAAGGGGATGCCTTGGGTATCCCCAAGCTTTGACGCTTGTACCTCTTGAATATTTCTTGGGGTGACACGGGGTGGCATCCCCAAGCTTGAGATTTTGTCCATTCTTCATCTCATTACATCATTCTTCCTCTATACCTCCAAATTTTCCTTCATACAAAACTTCACACAATCTTCATTAGCAACATTAGTGTATTCAAAATATAATAGACCTTTAGGGTTTAGTTTCAAAACATAAAAACTTTCATTAAAAACACAAGCTATTGTATCAATTCCCTCAAAAAGATCAATTTCCCAAAAAGGAATCAATAAGAAGCAAATGCAAATAATGGCAGAAATATGTCAAAACAGACCCGCAGGTAGAAACCGATTTTTTCGAAGACCTTCTATTGCTCAAATCAAAAAGTGTTGAACTAACAAAAGTTAGCTAACATACTGGGAGTTTTATGCAGAAAATTATAGATCAATCTGACTTACATATATTTTACACGAATTTTTATAGTGGAGCACAAAAATCTGCTCCGGGACAGCAACTCCCCAAATCTTACTTCCCTCTCATCAGAGGTTATTCTTGGCACAAAAACCAAATAAAAAGGATAAGGAGAGGTCATTACAGAGGTAATAACTTACAAGACTAAAGAAAACTTTTGGATTATCTCCCAATAAGTACTTTTCTTTAACGCCTTTAAGTTAGACATGAAAATTTGAGAAGATGCTCACATAAGAAATATGAATCGAAGTGAAAGAGAGCATCAAGAAGCAAATTCAAAACACCTTTAAGTCTAACCCACTTCCTATGCATAGGAATATTGTAATAAACTAAATCAAATAAGCACATAGTAACAAGAATGGGTAGATAAAACAAAAGCAACTTTGAAACTTTCAATAAAAAGAGAGGTGTTTTAGTAACATGAGAATTCCAATAACCATACTTTCCTCTCTCATAATAATTTTCAGTAGCATCATGAATAAACTCAACAATGTGACTATCACATAAAGCATACTTTTCATGATTCTACAAACACATAATTTTTATTAAGCTCAAAAATAGTGAGATTAAAACCTTCAAACCCACTTTAAACAATTTTATAACAAGATGACTGATCATTCAATATAGGACCATCATCTAGAGGTTTATCATAAACATTTTCTAAGAAAAACTCTTTAGTATCATGCATTTCTAAGTTAGGCACAAATATAGGATTATCATAGATAATAGGAGCATAACTATTATCACAAGTTTTACCCATAGCAGATATTTCAAAAGAATCAACAGAAACATGACATTCATCCTCCTTAGGTAAGCATGGGGACAATAAAATAATGTAAGAGGTAAATAGTTACTCTCATTAGAAGGTAGGCATGGGTAGATCCATTCTTCCTCCTCTTGACCATCACTCTCCTCCTCTTTTTCATCTAATGAGCTTTCAGGTTCAACAATTTGTCTTCCATAGTCTCCTGCAAGGCATTAGTCTCTTTTGTTTGTGGAAAGTATCTATTAATATATTCAAGAATATAGCCATTTTCTTCCATGTAATTATCAAATAAAAATTTAAGTATATCAAAAACCTCATATTTATAAGGTGCATCATCAGTATTTGCAAGCAAACTAGCATGTTCAAATGCACCCTTGAATGCAATAAATTCTTCAATTTGTTCCACATCATAAAAGTCATAGTTTCCTTTAACATAAGAAGATATGGTAACATTATCATTATACTCACATTGAAAAGGTAGGTGTTTATACCTCCTAGAGCAACAAGATTTATCAAAGCAATAATTAACATTATAAGTAGAGCACACCTCTCTAGCAATAGTATTCAATTTATCAATTTATTCCCATAAGTGTTTCCCTTTTTGTGACAAACGGTGTTCCTTATAATAATACTTTTGTTCTTCCGTGAACCCACATTGCCAGTAAGAACTAGTTTCAAAGAAACCACCCATTGATAGAAAACATGACAAAGCAAGGCAATAACAGACCAACAACTAGAGTAGGAACTATTTTTTTTTGGAGTTTTTGATAAAAAATAGGCAAACAAAACCAAGCAAAACAAAAAAAAATTAAAGAGAAGGGTTGTGAAGGACTCCCGTTGTGAAGTCGTCCTTAGCCTTCCCAGCAACGGCGCCAGAAAAAGATTGACGATGGCTCAATTGATTGTTGAGCCTCGTTGGGAGACCCCAAGAGGAAGGTATGATGAGCACAGCAGCAAGTTTTCCCTAAGTAAGAAACCCAGGTTATCAAACCAGTAGGAGGAAGGAAACGACTCAAAGGTGTTGCTAGAAACTTGGAAACCTGCACAACACAAACTCAAGACTTTCCCCAATGAACAGTTAGGTTGTCAATCTCACTGGTTTGCTGAAAACAAAGGATTAACTATATGGTGTGGAAGGTAATGGTGGTTTGCAGAAAGTAAACAGTAACAGTGGAAGATGTATCAATGGTAAAATATTGGACAGGGTTCCATAGTTCACTAGAGGTGTTCTCCTTAAGATAAACAAACATGTCATGATGGGTAAACAAATTACAGAAGGGCAATTGACAGGACTGAGTAAGGCATAACAATGCAATACTAGACATTCATGATCCTATGAGATTTGATTGGGAAATACAACAAGATACATAGACCGCCATCGAACTGCATCTATGAATAGTAATCCACCTTTAGGTTATCATCCAAACCCCCTACAGTATTATGTTGCAAGCAACGGATAACTGCTTTAAGCAAAGTGTGTAAGGTAAACAATCCACTTGTGCCATGAACAAGAGACCGTTGTATTCTCCCTAGTAGCAACAGCACATCTACAACCTTAGAGATTTCTGTCACTTCCCTTAGATCAAATAGAGGCATGAACCCACTATCGAGCATAAATACTCCCTCTTGGAGTCACTAGCATCTACTTGGCTAAGATAGATACTAGAATCAGAGAGCATGCAAGATCACAAACAACACAGACATGATAGAATCAATAAGACAAAACCATTAATCAATCTGACATAGTAATCTCAATATCCATCGGATCCCCGCAAACACAACATGCATGATTACAAATAGATGATCTTGATCATGAATGGAGCTCACAAGATCTAAACATGGTAGCACAAAGGAGGAGAGAAAACCATCTAGCTACTACATGGACCCGTAGTCCAAGGTGGAACTACTCACGCTTCATACCGGAGGCTGGCATGATGATGAAGAAGGCCTCCGGGATGATCTCCCCTCTGGAAGGGTGCCGGGAAGAGCTTTAGATCCCCCCGATCTAGGGACGATGGTGGTGGCGGCTACAGACTATTTCGTGGAATATTGATCGGGTCCTTAGGGTTTTGGTCTCCGGGGCTTCTTATAGGCAAAGAGGCGAGGCAGGGGGCACCCAGGGCGGCCGCATTCCCTAGGCGTGGGCTAGGGTTGGCCGCGCGGGCAGGGGGTGTGGCCCCCTAGTGGCTCCCCTCCATATCGTATTCTGCCTTCGTGTTCCCCAAGTAAAATATTGACTTTGGCTTTTGTCCTGTCCAATTCCGAGAATATTGGTTTTCTTCCTTTTCTGGAACCAAAAATAGAAGAAAACAGACAACTGGCACCGTGGCATCTTTTTAATAGGTTAGTAGCATAAAACATATAAAAACACCTCAAAGTGTAGACAATGCAAAGCAAAGTAGATACTAAACAAGAATGGAACATGAAAAACTATATATACGTTTACGATGTATCAGTTGCCTCTTCACATTGTCATGGAGTGGATTGTGTACTAGTGCATTTTTACTAGCTCCAGGATCCGACGGGGTAGCCCCGCCTTCCGGCTATAAATCGTACCATAGGCCCTGGGGTTTTCCATCGTAGTACCACTCCCACCTCTTTTATTTTGCACCACTTCATCAACACCCTTGCCACTTCATACTAGATGGAGGGGTCTTTGACCTAACATGGCGAAGGAAGGAGGCATCCCTTGGGCCAAGATTCGTCGCCACTATTTCGAGAGCGTCCCATTTCTCCAGGGAACTACTGTGTATGTGGCTGCATCCGGTGTTGGGACCAGATATACGGCTTGCCATCACCGGAAGCTTCGAATGCAGGGATCAGGCGGAGGCACGGTGTCTAGGAGCAGTCACCATGCAGACCACCACAATTAATGGTGTACCCGTGCATATCATAATTAGCTTAGTGAATCTCTCTTTGTTCCCTCTTTGACCGTTATGGTTGCTACCGACGCTTCTAGTCACAATAGCTTCTGGCACGCCTCCGAACGTGTCTAAAGGGTTTCACATACCATCTAAAGGGAGATATCAAACACACATCATAGATCTATGGATCATAGACACAAGTAATATATCATCTTTATTTCATTTCATAATAATGCTAGGGTTTCTCCATGTCCCCAAGAACGAAGGGAAATACTCGCACATGGAAGCAATCAACAACATCATCATAATCAAATGGATGGATAAAGGAAATGGAATGAATCTAGTGCAAACCACAATTGAATCTGGAATTACGACAAGATCTAATGAATGTAAGATGGGGGTAGAGATGGTGATGGAGATGCAGAGTTTGATAATGTAAGAGATGATCAATTATCCTCCAATGATCCGTGCAGCAGCAAGGATTTTCCCTTCTCCCAGTTCCTCCATCAGATCCCTTTCTGGTGTGGTTTTTCATGGCTGGAGGTTTCTGTGAATATTGGATCTATGATCCGTCTTTGCAAGGTGAAAGTATTTGACGAGGCGGTCCAGATGCCGGGTCATGCGGGCAGACGGTACGGGCGGGCTCTGCCTGTACCACTGGTCGTTACATGCCCTGGGACCTCCTAGGCACAAGCAATTCCTCCAGGTGCGAAACAAATCAATAAAATGACTTTTATCACTTAAAATTATCATATTATAGTGTAATATGATAGTCTTAGTTGATATGTTCATAATAGACTTAGTACATTGGGATCCTGTTGGAACAAGGACAAAAGGTGTGCGCAAATGCGGTAAAATACCAAAAACCCTACTCTACCTATGCAAAAACAACAAGTAAAAATGCTCAAATTTTAGACTCATTAACTCCCCAAGATAGACTCTTGCTCGTCCCCGAGAAAGACGGTGGCTTATTAACAATATCATCATGTTTATGAGGCACAAGTCGTTACAATAAATGAGGAAAAAATTAAAAGTACAATATGAGATATAGAGTTACATCGGGAGCTTTATCACACCTTTACACATCACATGACTTAGAGGCTTCCACACCTTTTTGTATTAATGCTATTAGTGATTGAACATATTATAAAAGGATTTGTATTTTCGTGCCCCTGGTTCCTTCACTTTTTTCCATCTCCTATTATGAAACTCTAGCACGGTCTAAAACTCGCTGTCCGTCAGCCTTGCTGTTAGATGTTGTTAACACCCGGATTTTTAATCCTAGATGCCTGTTATGCCATACATCACAATCCCAGGATTACCATTTTTGAGAGACATAACAGATTTGGATATCACAGTACATCATCCATTACAAACCATACATAAGGTCTTACACAAATAAGGATCTCATGATCCAGTTCTTAATACAAATCAAGCAATGGAATAACATAAAGATAACGATAGCGTAGGGGAGGCTCCATCTTCATGGTGACAAGCAATGCTGACGATGGGAGATGATCCTAGTTGTCGTAACCTTCCTGCTGTCCTTCTTCCTGATACTCCTCTTCATAGTCCGGCCACGGGAATAGCCAGGGACAAAGCCATGATTACTCTTTAAGTACTCGCAAACTAATATTAACAAATGAAGTGGTTCTTGTAGTAGGATACTAAGCTCTAGGGTTGTTTTGTAAAAAGCCAGATTTACCTCTACTAAGTTCAGAAGCAAATAAAGCTAGTTGAAAGTTTTATAACATCTAAGTGGGAACTTGAATTTCATGTCACAACTCTATTGTGGTCAAGTCAAAGTCACAAATCATTTCATAAGTCATTTTGAAAACATCTGACGACGGAATAGTATGGCCACTCCAACTGTCCATAACCACGGACACGGCTATTCAAATAGTTTGACACTCTGCATAGATTGTACACTTTCACCACAAAATTCGATACATCTATCATGAATAATCCTGAATTCACCATACTCAGTATATGGATAATCAATCCTAACCTTTCAGTTACACGCCCTAGTATAGGCACCTCTCCTTTGAGTTTGGCCTCCCAACCATGACCAACTGTCATCTTGGGTACTGCATAGGTGGACAATCTTCACAAGGTAGCCTGATCTCAAACCTTGGCCGCAAGGGAACCCATACTAAGGTATATAAATTTTTAGTCAACCCCTACACAAATTTCGGGTATTGTGGATGTACGGTAAAAATTGGAATGGTATCGCATCCAGACAACCATCAGTTTTATAAAGGGCTAAGGCTCATGCCTTAACATTTTCATCATCAAAATCATCTGGTGTTCAAGAACACATGTCAAAACATTTCAGTAGAATGACTCATCATTCTAAGGTTTTCATAACCATTTTCACCAAGTATTCCCATCTAAAGTTGATCAAGTTTTATGCTTAGAACTAGCATCTACAGGTGGGGGTAAATACTAATAAGGGGTGCTAAACAAGTGTATCTTATCTATGTTCAATCTCATGCCTTAGGATGAAATCAATCTTATCTAACTTAGGCCAAATTTTATGTTGTTTATGCTACCTTTAATTATATTTCTAGAATCTACAAGTCACTAAGTAAACTTTTGATAGAAAGCTTTAATAAAGAAAATAAAATACTAAGCTTGCAAGTAAAACTAGGATGGTGTGTCAAGTGTGTATAATCAAATATGCTTAAGGCATATAGTTGGCATAGTATCAAGAAAGTAGTAGCTTGCTAAGCTGCAAGTGTTAGCTTGCTAAGATAGTATCTTGCTATTTCAACTAGTAGTATTAGGTTTGCCTTGTGTAGAGCGGTGGTTGAAGTATTCCTCGGCTTCTTCCTCGTAGTATCCTCCTTCCTCCTCGTTTCCTTGGTCGGTACTAGCATCTATAAATAAATATGAGGTACACAATCACCAAACAATACTTAATTATTTCTAATCATCACACAAAGGTTCACACTATATGATCTAGCATCATCACTAACATTACAAAAATTGAAGAACTTGTCTCATTTATTTTATTTTAGAAAAGTAATTTCTACTCATTGAAAAACCACTCAAGATTTAACATTCTCCAACTCAAACATGGGATCATGTTGACACATGTCATCACCACATATTTATGTACATGGGAATGTGATTTAAAGTGGTGTCACAATTTAATAAGGTTTAACCTTTTTATTTTAATTAATTAAAGTGACTAGATATGCCTATGTGACATTCTTTTATTACTTGATCATTATTTATGTAAGTAAACCTATATATTTCTATATATTCTGAAAGGTATGGTTAAATGTGATTTTTGAGAGTTGGAATCAACTCAAAAGCTCTTATGGTTGAATTTTGAAAAATGTTTGATTGCAGAAAATCTTCTTCCTTGTTATTTTTACCATGTGTGATCTACAAATCTAAATGGTTTGAATCCAAAGGGCTTGGATTAAGCATTCCAGTACCTTTCTAACAAAATTGGTTTCATGCATTTTTGTTCAATGAATCGAGCTGGGTTGATTTTAGAATCTAGGTACAGAACTGGGTTTGAAATTAAATGAATAAATCTAAATTTGAATTATTGGGTCGCGCGGGATGTTTTAACTGGGCCGGCCCACTACACACAACGCGGGTGGGCTGTTTAAGTGAGTGACCCCACTCGTGAGTGAGACAACGAGGGGCGAAGCTGTATGGGGCGATTAGGATCGTAGGATCTAACTCTAATCGAACGGCTCTGGTTCATCGTCCACGTCGGGCAACGCCGGCGAGACAGAACCCTAGCGTGGCCAGTGGGGGTTGTGGGAGGCTCACTGGGGCTCAGGCGATGGTCGGCGACGGGGGCGAACGACGAAGTTGATGACAGCGATCCTCTAGGTACCGGAACTTCTCCTGGGGCGGCTGTAATCGACGGCGCCTCTCCTCCTCTACAGCGGCGAACTCCGATGAAATTCTGGCCACATGGTGCTCTCCTTGCTCTAGGAGCGAGTGGGGGGTATCAGTGAGAGGTGGGGAGTGAGATGGTGTGAAGGGTTTGAGCTGGGAAGGCCTCTATTTATAGTGGCTGAAGGGGACCGAATGGCATGGGTGGAGCCAGTCGGTGTCGATGGCACATAGTGCTACTGACATGGGCGACGATAGGGGGCGGTGCTGTGCTCCCTAGCGAAGCTCAATGGCGGGGTCTTGCGGCGTGGGAAGGTGATGAACGGTCGGAACGTCATGGCTCTCTGAGCGGGTCCGACGACAATTTTAATGGCGCACAACGTGCATGGTCCGCGCGGCGACGAATGGGGTTGTCTGGTGTGGTGCTGGGATGCTGGCGAGCACGTCTGTAAGCAGCGAGGGCGGCGTGATGTCTGTTGGCTGATGTCGCTGACGGCGCACTGGCGCGCTCTCGGCTTGCACGCAGAGAGACTGGGCGTGTGCTTGGTCGGTGGTCTAGTGGCTGGCTGTGCTCGGGGCTTGGATAGGGAGTGGCGGTGGACGGTGCTGCGTATCCCAGACAAGGTTGGCGAGGCTAGGTCTGCCTCTAGCTCGCTCGCGACATGGGGGTGACAATGGTGCTCTCGGCATGGTCACCATTAATGGCTAGGCTTGCTCACAGTGGTGCTACAACTAGTTAGATTACTTTGATTATCTACTGAAAGTGTAGAGTGAGCTATAGAGGGACCAAGTTAGGCACTGATTACTGCTCACTATAGTGTTTTGTGTTTGTTTGTTTGCTGATTACAATGTGTTTGATGAAATGGCTAAAAGAAATTCAAATTTGAATTGTTGATTCAAACATGGTGGGTTTGCTAGGCACATACTAGGGAGTATCTGGTTAGTTGGATTGGTCAAGGGGCACTGGTTGGGTTTTGGAAAGGTGTGATCTTCACATATGATAAAGATTCAATTTTAAATTGTCATTTGAATGGGGTTGCTAAATGTTTATGTAAGTTTGAAAGGTGGGATTTGATTTACATTTATTTGGTATAGAAAGGGGTGAAAAGAATTGGAAAAGTTTCTATTTGAAATCTTGGACTAGAAACACACAAAGTGGCCTAGTGAGCAAGATTTGCAAAAATGACCATTTTCCTTATTTGATTTGTTTTTGATTTTTTCTTGATTTGGTTCTGCTTGGAAATTTTTTAGATGATGTTATATTCATCTTTGAACCATTACTTACTATTTAGTTGAATCACACAAGTCCATTCATGCATCCATCAAATCATCACATACACACATGCATTCATTTGGTTTTTATTTAATCAAAGTTTTTGTTAACCCTAATTTTAGTGATTAGAGTTTCGTGATAATTGTTTCATATTTTTGGGATGTTACAAACCTTCCCTTCTTAAATGAAATCTCGTCCCAAGATTTGAAAAAGAAGAAAAAGATTACTTAGGATTTAAAGAGATCGGGAAACTCGGTCCTGATGTGATCTTCTCGCTCCTAGGTTGCTTCTTTTTCAGTGTGGTTGCTCCACTGAATCTTGAGAAACGTGATGACTCGGGTTCTAGTGGTTCTAAAAGCTTCTTCCAAAATACGTATGGGTACTTTGGGATACGTCAGGTAATCGTTGATCTCTATGGTGCGGTGATCAATGTTCTTGAAAACTTCGGTCTTCTCCGGAACTTCAAGGCATTTGCGAAGTAACGATATATGGAACACACTGTGCACTACTGACATTTCCTTGGGCAATTCCAATTGATACGATACTTCTCCTCGACGGTTTAGAATCTTGAAGGGTCCGATATATCTGGGGGCTAACTTTCATTTGAGCTGGAAACGCTGCATTCCCTTCAAAGGCGACACTTTGAGATACACAAAATCTTCGATATTGAAAGCGAGGTCTCGACGTCTCTTGTCGGCATAACTCTTCTGTCTGGATTGGGCGGTCTTAAGGTGCTCATGAATCTTGTGAACTTTCTCATTTGCTTCTCGTAGGATGTCGGGTCCAAAAATCTGATTCTCTCCTACTTCCGACCAATACAAAGGGGTGCAACATTTCCTTCCATACATGAATTCAATTGGATCCATTTGCAAACTAGCTTGCTAATTGTTGTTGTATGAAAATTCTGTGAAAGGCAGATAGTCTTCCCATTTAGATCCATACTCTAGCACACATGCTCTCAACATATCTCCGAGTATTTGATTTACTCGCTCCGTTTGTCCATCGGTCTAAGGGTGATACGCTGTGCTAAAATCTAGTCGGGTTCCTAAACCTTCTTGGACTTTCTTCCAGAATCTCGTGGTAAATTGGGTTCCTCGGTCTGATATGATGTTCTTGGGGACTCCGTGCAAACTGACGATTCTAGCGATGTACAACTCTGCTAGCTTCGAACTTTGGTATGTGGTCTTGACTGGTAAGAAATGGGCGACTTTTGACAATCTATCAACTATGACCCAGGTAGAGTCATTTCCCCTACTCGAAGTAGGTAATCCGGTGATAAAGTCCATTCCAACGGAATCCCATTTCCATTCCGGAATCTGTAATGGTTGCAACAGTCCTGCGGGTCTTTGATGTCCCTCCTTGACTCTCTGGCAAATATCACACTTGGTGATATAGCTTCTGATTTCTCTCTTCATCTTATGGCACCAAAATTGCTCCTTCAAATCCTGATATATCTTCGTTCCTCCGGGCTGGATAGAATAAAGAGTATCATGGGCCTCTTTCAAAATAACTTCTTTCAACTCTGAATCTGCTGGTACACAGAGACGTCCTTTGTACCATAGAACTCCTTCTTCGTCCTCGGTGAATCCGGGTACTTTGCATATACCGATACGACGTTTGATTCTGTCGATACTAGCATTTCCTTTCTACGCCTCCTTGATCTGACTAATCAAGGTGGGTTGAAGTTCTATGCTAGCCAAAAATCCTTCACTCACTAATTCCATTCTGAAATCCTCCATCTCCTTGTGCAAACTTGGTTTCTCCTTCAAAATCATGGAGTTCAAGCGGCACGACAATATGCTAAGGGCATCTGCTACCACATTGGCTTTACCGAGGTGATAGTGAATGTCCAGATCATAGTCCTTGATTATCTCAATCCATCTTCTCTGTCTCATATTCAGCTTCTTCTGAGTGAATATATATACTTCAGGCTCTTGTGATCCGAATAAATCTCACAATGGTTTCCCATGAGATAATGCCTCCATGTCTTCCGGGCTAGAACTATGGCTGCTAGTTCAAGGTCATGGGTTGGATAATTATGTTCATGCTGTTTCAGTTGTCAGGATAGATAAGATATAACTTTGCCTTCTTGCATCAACACACATCCGAGACCGATCTTGGATGCGTCACAATACACATCAAACTGCTTCGTGATATCTGGCATGATCAAGATTGGGGATGAAATAAATCTCCTCTTGAGTTCTTGAAAACTCACTTCACATTTGTCCACCCATTCAAACTTCTTGTCCTTCTTCAGCAATTGGGTCATGGGTCTTGCAATACTCGAGAATCCTTCTACAAACTTGCGGTAGTATCCCGCTAATCCTAGAAATACACGAACTTGGGTTTGAGTGGTTGGGGCTTGCCAATCTTCAACATCCTCACCTTCGCAGGGTCAACGGCAATTCCTCCGGCTGATACAATATGTCTGAGGAATCCTACCTCATGGAACCAGAATTCACATTTGCTAAACTTGGCATACAGCTGATGCTCTCTAAGGGTTCCGAGAATGGTCCTTAGGTGTAGCTCATGTTCGTCTTCTGATTTGGAATAAATCAGAATGTCATCGATAAAAACAACGACAAACTTATCCAGGAAGTCCATAAAAATCTTATTCATGAGGTTCATGAAATAAGCGGGGGCACTAGTTAATCCATAAGACATGACATTATACTCGTATAATCCATATATGGTGGTAAAGGCAGTCTTTGGAATATCCTCTGCGCAAATCTTGAGTTGACGATAGCCAGTTCTAAGATCAATCTTAGAGAACACTTTGGCACTAGTCAACTGGTCAAACAGATCTTCTATCTTGGGCAACGGGTACTTATTCTTGATGGTTACATCATTCAACTTCCGATAATCCATACACAAATGGTTACCTCCATCCTTCGTGTCCACAAACAAGACAGGTGATCTCCACGGTGACGCATTTGGTTGAGTCAATCCAATTTCCAGCATGGCATCCAGTTGCTTCTTCAGTTCTACTAGTTCAGACGGGTTCATGCTATATGGTCTCTGGACTATGGGTCCTATTCCAGGTATTATTTCAATGATAAACTCGATATCCTAATCTGAAGGCATACCTAGCAAAACATCTGGAAATACATTGGGGTATTCACAGACTATCTAGACCGGGTCAATGGTTGGCTGGGCTATACTCTTGTTGCACTTGAATTGACGGGGCAAGGTTTCAGATACATGCTCTACTGATATTCCGGCTGTACTGGTCATGGTTATGGCTTTCTTGGCACAGTCAATTAATCCTTTATGTTTGGACATCCAATCGATTCCTGGTACTACTTCCAAACCTTTAGTTCTGAGTACCATTAGATTAGCGTAAAAACCTATGCCATGGATTCGGAGAGGGACGTCTTTGCAAATTTGCCTAGCTTTGGTGGTTGAACCTGGTATTTGAACAATCATAACATGCTTCAATTTGGTGGGTTGAATCTTAGTAGTGCATGGAAATTCTTCAGTAACAAACAAGTGCGATGCTCCAGAATCAAACAACACTCTTGCAAGTACTGAGTTAACAGAAAACATACCCAGCACGACATCTGGCGCTTCCTGGGCTTCTTCAGTATGCATGAGAAAGAGACGACCATTGCGGTTGAGCGAGTTCCCAGGGGCAAACCTTCTCCCGGGCAGAACACGACGCTGCTGCTGAGCTAGGGCATTTGCATTGGGGGCTGCGACAATCTTCTTGGGGCACTCATTGGAATAGTGACCTTTGGTTCCACATTCGTAACTAGTCACTTGGGACTTGTCCTTCGCTGCAACAGGCACAACATTGCTTCCAGTCCTTGGGGCAGTGTAGGTGGCGACATTGTTGTTATTGAACTTAGGTGGTGCACGGTTAAAATTGCTAGGGTTGCCGGGGTTGTTGTGGTTTCCTCCGGGCCTTGGGTTTCCACGGTTGGGATAGGTCGGACGGTTCATCGGGGGTCTGTTAGTTCTTGGGGAAAATCCTAGAGATGGGTTGGGGCGATACTTTGGTGTATGATGGGTTCCTGGTTGATGCATCATGCGATGCTTGCGGTTCTCATTAGCTTGGTTGATCTGTCCTTCCATCTGAATGGCAGAGTCCACTAAGGCTTCAAAATCATCAAAGGGGATATTAACTAACACTGTCTACATATCATCATGTAGACCATTCAAGAATCTATCCTTCTTCTTGGCTTCAGTGTCTATCTCATCCGGTGCATACCTAGACAATGCCAAGAATTTGTCATGGTATTCCACTACTGTCATCCTGCCTTGCTTCAATTCCCTGAATTCGTATCTCATCCTCTTGATCAAACCCGGTGGCACATGGGTTTTACTGAACTTGACTTTGAACTCTTCCCAAGTCATCATCTGACCTCCTGTCATTGCGCGAACGCTGTTCCACCATGCTCTTGCATCTCCATCCAGATAGTGGGTAGCAAACAACACTTTCTCATTAGCTTCCCCTCCTGCAACTTCCAGATTGTTCTCCATGGTTTGCAACCAATCATCTGCATCTAGGGGCTCTTCTGACTTAGTTAAAATGGGTGGGTTGGTGTTCTGGAAATTCTTGAGATTAGATCCATGGTTGTCCTGATTTCCATGGCCTTGATTGTTGTTGGCCATCTGAGTTATCTGTTGAAGGGTGGCTAAGTTGTCTTGACGTTCGGCTCTTTCAGCTTCACGGTTAGAAACCAACATTTGCAAGAGTTGCAACATCGGGTCCGTGGCTGAAGTGCTTCCTCCACGAGGCATCTGAAGATTGAGGCAAATCATGAGAAAAGAGGGAAATTTCTAAGGTTCAGGGGTTTTGAAAAGTTTTCAAAGTTTGACTCAGATTTTTCTAGCAATTTGCTTTTCATTCATTCATAGCACACGATACAAACACACACCACAACAAAGGAAAACATATGGTTTTAAGAACCATTCTGTGTAGCTACAATACAGTGGGACCGACTACAACTCACTAACGCTAGTGCTCAAGTGTTACTACTCCTCGGAGTCAGTGTCCTCATCATCCTCATCATCATCAACGAAGGCGAAGTTATCCTCATCGGTGAAGAAGTCCATGGCCTGAACCTCCAGAAAGTCATCATCGTTACTGAGATAGGAGTAGGGGTCTCCACGGAGGTCTTCCCCTGCATTCTCCCTCTCCTCCAACTACATGTCTCTCTCGTGGATGGTCTCGTCCAAATCCGTGATCTAGTGGCGAAGATGGGAAATGATGCACTCCTTCTTGTCGAGCTGACAGCAACGAGACTGGCGATCCTTCACTAGCATGGCAATGGTCTGATCTTTCTTGGCGGCGAGACGTACTTGTGGTTGGCGTAGGAACGGGCATTGTCCAACTCCTTCTGACGGTCATACATCATGAAGCTGAGGTGGTCCAATTGACTCATCAGCTCGTGGTGATATGGGGCCTCCAGTGGCTGTCCCATAAAATCACGCCTTGGGTAAAAATCAAAGCGTGTACCCTTGATTTGATTGATACTCTGCCCACACAGACGGGCAAGAGCTTCCTGCATGGCCCTAGCAAGTCCATTGAGCCAGTTGTTCTCTCTGAAGGTGAACTGAATTCCTTCTGTGGTGGGGGGTTCAATCTTTCCTCGGAGACTTGCAACAACTAACCACTGCAGATCTTCTCCTTCTTGATCATTGAGCCGAGCTCCGAAGAACTTGGGGTGCAGATGCTCCAGCATCTCCGACAGCTGGTCCAAGTCATGCTCAAAGATGAGGTCTCCTCCATTACCCAACTAATAAAACTTGTTGTACTTCACGTCCATCTATAAGAATATAGGATGAGTAAGTTAGTAAAGGGATCAAGTGTGTCAAATTTTACGTAAGTTTGTAAGAATTTTTGAGGAACATGAATTTTCATGAAAGAATCCAAGTGATAAAAATGAGAATAAGTTTTTGTAAATACTCACTTCCTTTGGTTTTGAAACTAATTTTTTGATTCAAACGTCCATTATAACTAGGGTCTCCTATGGTCAGGATGGCTCTGATACCAACCTGTCAACACCTGGATTTTTAATCCCAGATGCCTATTATGCCATACATCGCAATCCCAAGATTACCATTTTTGCGAGACATAACAAATTTGGATATCACAGTACATCATCCATTACAAACCATACATAAGGTCTTACACAAATAAGGATCTCATGATCCAGTTCTTAATACAAATCAAGTAGCGGAATAATGTAAAGATAACGATAGCGTAGGCGAGGCTCCATCTTCATGGTCACAGGCAATGCTGACGATGGGAGATGATCCTAGTTGTCATAACCTTCCTGCTGTCCTTCTTCCTGATACTCCTCTTCATAGTCTGGCCGCGGGAATAGACAGGGACAAAGCCATGAGTACTCTTTATGTACCCGCAAACTAATACTAACAAGTGAAGTGGTTCTTGTAGTAAGATACTAAGCTCTAGGGCTGTTTTGCAAAAAGCCAGATTTACCTCTACTAAGTTCAGAAGCACAGAAATCTAGTTGAAAGTTTTATAAAACCTAAGTGGGAACTTGAATTTCATTTCACAACTCTGTTGTGGTCAAGTCAAAGTCACAAATCATTTCATAAGTCATTTTGAAAACATCTGACGACGGAATAGTATGGCCACTCCAACTGTCCATAACCGCGGACACGTCTATTCGAATAGTTTGACACTCTGCATAGATTGTACACTTTCACCACAACATTCGATACATCTGTCATGAACAATCCTGAATTCACCATACTCAGTATGCGGATAATTAATCCTAACCTTTCAGTTACACACCCTAGTATTGGCACCTCTCCTGTGAGTTTGGCCTCCTAACCATGACCAACTGTCATCTTGGGTACTACACATGTGGAAAATCTTCACAAGGTATCCTCAGCTCAAACCTTGGCCGCAAGGGAACCCATACTAAGGTATATAAATTTTCAGTCAAGCCCTACCCAAATTTCGGGTATTCTGGATGTACGGTAAAAAATGGAATGGTATCGCGTCCAAAAAACCATCAATTTTATAAAGGTCTAAGGCTCATGCCTTAACATTTTCATCATCAAAATAATCTGGTGTTCAAGAACACATGTCAAAACATTTCAGTAGAATGACTCATCATTCTAAGGTTTTCATAACCATTTTCACAAAGTATTCCCATCTAAAGTTGATCAAGTTTTATGCTTAGCACTAGCATCTACAGGTGGGGGAAATACTAACGAGGGGTGGTAAACAAGTGTATCTTATCTACGTTCAATCTCATGCCTTATGATGACATCAAGCTTATCCAACTTAGGCCAAATTTTATGCTCTTTATGCTACCTTTAATTATCTTTCTAGAATCTACAAGTCACTAAGTAAACTTTTGATAGAAAGCTTTTATAAAGAAAATAAAATACTAATCTTGCAAGTAAAACTAGGATGGTGTGTCAAGTGGGTATAATCACATATGCTTAAGGCATATAGTTGGCATAGTATCAAGCTAGTAGTAGCTTGCTAAGCTGCAAGTGTTAGCTTGCTCAGATAGTAGCTTGCTAATTCAACTAGTAGTATTAGGCTTGCCTTGTGAAGACCAGTGGTTGAAGTATTCCTCGGCTTCTTCCTCGTAGTATCGTCCTTCCTCCTCGTATCCTTGGTCGGTACTAGCGTTTATAAATAAATACGAGGTACACAATCACCAAACAATACTTAATTATTTCTAATCATCACACAAAGGTTCACACTAGATAATATAGCATCATCACTAACATTACAAAGATTAAAGCACTTGTCTCATTTATTTTATTTTAGAAAAGAAATTTCTACTCATTGAAAAACTACTTAAGATTTAATATTCTCCAACTCAAACATGGGATCATGTTGACACATGTCATCACCACATATTTCAGTACATGGGAATATGATTTAAAGTGGTGTCACAATTTAATAATGTTTAACCTTTTATTTTAATTAATTAAAGTGATTAGAAATGCCTATGTGGATTCTTTTATTACTTGATAATTATTTCTGTAAGTAAACCTATATATTTTTATATATTCTGAAAGGTATGGTTAAATGTGAGTTTTGAGAGTTGGAATCAACTCAAAAGCTCCTATGGTTGAATTTTGAAAAAAAATTGATTGCAGAAAAGCTTCTGCCTTGTTATTTTTATCATGTGTGATCTACAAATCTAAATGGTTCGAATCCAATGGGCTTGGATTAAGCATTCCAGTACCTTTCTAACAAAATTGGTTTCATGCATTTTGGTTCAGTGAATCGAGATGGGTTGATTTTTGGATCTAGTTATAGAACTGGGTTTGAAATTAAATGAATAAATATAAATTTGAATTAGTGGGTGACGCGGGATGTTACAACTGGGCCGACCCACTAAGCACGACGCGCGCGGGGGGCTATTTAAGTGAGCGACCCCACTCGTCAGTGAGACAACAAGAGGCAAAGCGGTATGGGGTGATTAGGATCGTAGGATCTAAATCTAATCGAACGACTCTGGTTCATTGTCCACGTCGGGCAACGCCGACGAGACAGAACCCTAGCGCGACCAGATGGGAGGCTCACTGGGTCTCAGGCGATGGTCGGAGACGGGGGCGAACGACGAAGTCGACGACGGCGATCCTCCTGGTACCGACAGCTTCTCCTGGGGCGGCTCCAATCAACGGCGCCTCTCCTCCTCCGTAGCGGCGAACTCCGATGAAATTTCTGCCACCTGGTGATCGCCTTGCTCCGGGAGCGAGTGGGGGGTATGAGTGAGAGGTGGGGAGTGATATGGTGTGAAGGGTTTGAGCTGGGAAGGCCTCTATTTATATTTGCTAAAGGGGACCGAATGACGCGGGTGGAGCTCGTAGGTGTCAATGGCACAGAGTGCTACTGTCATGGGAGACGATAGGGGGTGGTGCTGTGCTCCCTGGCGAAGCTCAATGGTGGGGTATTGCGGTGTGGGGAGGTGTTGAATGGTCGGAACGTCGTGGCGCTCTGAGTGGGTCCGATGGCAATTTTAATGGAGCACAGTGTGCGTGGTCCACGCGGCGACGAACGGAGTTGTCTGGCTGGGTGCTGGGATGCTGGCGAGCAAGTCTACAAGCGGCAAGGGCCACGCGCATTCTGTGGGCTGATGTCGCTGACGACACACTGGCGCGCTCTCGGCTCGCACGCAGAGAGACTAGGCGTGTGCTTGGCGGGTCGTCCAGTGGCTGGCTGTGCTCAGGGCTTGGACATGGAGTGGCGATGGACGATGCTGCGTATCCCAGACAATGTTGGCGAGGCTAGTTCTTCCTCTAGCTCGCTGGCGACATGGGGGTGACAATGGTGCTCTTGGCATGGTCACCATTAATGGCTAGGATTGCTCACAGTGGTGCTACAACTAGTTAGATTACTTTGATCATCTACTGAGAGTGTAGAGTGAGCTATAGAGGGAGCAAGTTAGGCACTGATCACTGCTCACTATAGTGTTTTGTGTTTGTTTGTTTGCTCATTACAAGGTGTTTTGATGAAATGGCCGAAATTAATTCAAATTTGAATTTTGGATTCAAACTTGGTGGGTTTGCTAGGCACATACTAGGGAGTATATGGTTAGTTGGATTGGTCAAGGGGCACTGGTTTGATTGAGTTTTGGAAAGGTGTGATCTTCACATATGATACCGATTCAATTTTAAATTGTCATTTGAATGGGGTTGCTAAATGTTTCTGTAAGTTTGAAAGGTGGGCTTTGATTTACTTTTACTTGGTCTAGCAAGGGGTGAAAAGAACTGGAAAAGTTTATGTTTGAAATCTTGGACTAGAAACACACAAAAGTATCCTAGTGAGCAAGATTGGCAAAAATGACCATTTGCCTTATTTGATTTGTTTTTGATTTTTTCTTGATTTGATTCTGCTATGAAATGTTTTAGATGATGTTATATTCATATTTGAACCATTCCTTACTATTTAGTTGAATCACACAAGTCCATTCATGCATCCATCATATTATCACATACACACATGCATTCATTTGGTTTTTATTTAATCAAAGTTTTTGTTAACCCTAATTTTAGTGATTAGAGTTTGATGATGATTGTTTCATATTTTTGGGATGTTACAGATGCTGACAAGTGGGGCCGCATTCAGTCGGGTCCCTAGTGGACCCTCGCCGTTACGTGCTGACAAGTGGGGATGCGGTCTGTCAGGTCCCGTAGTGGATCCTTCCCGTTATATGCTAACAAGTGGGGCCACTGTAAGTTGGTTCCCGTAGTGGACACCTCTCTCCACTTATCCAGATTAGCATGGGACCCATAGCTTATCCACATGAGAGTCGGACCCATGGCTTATCCACCTGAGCCAGCCCCATGCCCGTGGCCATGCCGTTGCCTCCCCTTTCTTCATCTTCTTCTTCTTCATCATCTTCTTCTTCTTATTCTTCTTCTTATTCTTCTTCTTATTCTTCTTCTCTAGCGACGGTGGCCCTACTCCAGCGATAGCGGCCCTTTGTCGAGCTTCACTTCGGCCTCCCGTTCATCCTGGTCGCAGTATGGTGTCATCCCATTGACCTGTATGAAGGATGACAATGGCAACCGTGCGCAGACAAGGTTAGATCTCGCACCAAAATATTCCGATTAGACGAGGGCGCTTGATGTGGAGAATGTGGCCAGCGAGCCGTTCCGATAATTGGTTTATCGAGTTAATTTCTCGGCTGCAATCAAGTGAAAGAGTGTTTATAACTAAAAATTAGGGACATGGACGTATAATAAATAATAAAAAGACACAACTCTTGAACATTTTCAAATTAAAAAAACTATACAAATCTTAATGTACAAGAGTGTTTATAAATGACACTACTCTTTAACACTTTCAAATTAAAAAAGTATACAAATCTTAATATACAAGAGTGTTTATAATTGACACAACTCTTGAACACTTTCAAGTTAAAAAAATTATACAACTCTTAATGTAAAAGAGTGTTCATAATTGACTCAACTCTTGATCACTTTCAAATTAAAAAAGTTATACAACTTTTAATGTAAAAGCGTGTTTATAATTGACACAAGTGTTGAACACATTCAAATTAAAAAAAATATACAGCTCTTAAAGAGTGTTTATACTTGACACAACTCTTGAGCACTTTAAAATTAAAAAAATTATACAACTCCTAATGTAAAAGAGTGTTTATAATTGACACAACTCTTGAACACTTTCAAATTTAAAATATTATACAAATCTTAATGTAAAAGAGTGTTTATAATTGACACAACCCTTGAACACTTGAAAATTGAAAAAAATATACAACTCTTAATGTAAAAGAGTGTTTATAATTGACACAACTCTTGAAAACTTACAAATTATAGCGTCCTCGTAAAATCTTAAGAGTTTACCATTTTTAGAGCGTGAAAAGTGATCCCTAAACTTGCGTATACGAAAATTATAAAACTTTGAACACTGTGAAATCGCACTTAATACGTGATAATGATGTGCTAAAAAAATCTTGAGAGATTGTCATTTTCATAGAATGTAATGCTTAAACTTGCATATGGCAAAAATTATAAACCTTTGAACTCTTTGAAATCGCACTTAGGACATGATAATGTTGTGCTAATAAAATCCTGATCATTTATCATTTTCATGGAGTGAAATATAATGCAAAAATTATACACCTTTGAACACTTTCTCTTCAAATTATATTCAAAATCATTTCTTTATGGTGTTAAAGCATCAGTGGCAAACTCCTTATTTTGCATGGATAGAGGGTGTCCCCAACAGATACAGGGGTTATCCCGTCCGCTAGATCACAGAGGATCAATCGGAGGATCAACGGTTGGTGGGTATGACCCGTGTGACAACTATCTCGACCAATTAGAGCATAGTAGCCAAGATGAGTACATGTGTGAGAGTTTGTGACTAAGAGAGAGAGAGGGGAAAACTGAATAGAACTTAAAAACCAAGGGCAAAACTGAGTAGAACTTAAAAACCAAGGGAAAAACTGACAAGAGGGTTCAAATAGAAAACATAAAGAGATTTAAAAAATGGAAAATGTTTCTTTTAAACAATAAAATACATATTGGCATACATCAAACTATTTGCAATTCAAATATATATCAGTTTGACAATTATTGCCTCATTCAGACAAATTATGTTTTGGGGAGGTGATACGTCGGAAACGTATCTATAATTTTTGATGTTCCATGCTTGTTTAGTATCTAATTTGCTTTGCTTTGTCTACACTTTGAGGTGTTTATATATATTTTCGGGAACTAACATATTAACAAGTTGTCACAGTGCCAGTTGCCTATTTTCTTCTGTTTTTGGTTCCAGAAATGCAGAAAATCAATATTCTCAGAATTGGACAGGACAATAGCCAAAGTCAATATTTTACCGTGGGCAACACGAAGCCAGAATACGAGACGGAGAAGGCTCACCAGGGGCCACACCCCCTGGCCACACGGGTGGGCCCACCCCGCGCCTGGGGGGTGTAGCCGCCCTGGTGGCCCCCTGCCTCGCCTCTTCGCCTATAAAGTCACCCTGATGCCAAAACCCTAGACACCCAATCAAAACTCCATGAAACCGTCTATAGCCACCGCCACAATTATTGCCTCATTCAGACAAATTATGTTTTGGGGAGGGATGTTTTGGGAAGAGTCTCGAGTAGAAAGCCATGAACCTTCATAGATAGTAGGTGATTTAAGAAGTGGTCATTTAGGTTAAAACTTTATTTATATACATTTCTTGTGGTGGCAGGTCACATAATAATACTCCTTGGGTAGATGCCACTATGTTTTGATCTTTTTGAATTTGTTGTGCATAAAATGACTCACTTAGCTAGCTAAAACCCATTCGTTGACTCTCTTTGACCATCCACCGGAGGGTAAAAGTGAGTATATTGCACACGACAGTGTTAGTACTGGAGGGAAAAACTGAGTACAACCAAACTGTCAGTGCTACACTCGAGGGTATAACTGAGAACAACTAAGTGGCCAAGGTTAGACACGAGGGGGGAAACGTGATGCATGGTATGCGTGTCACAGTGCACTGGGCGGTAGAGGACGCGTGTGGCAGTAGCGTACGCGGTTACGTGGTGCATGGTGGTGCAATGAAACATCTCCTCCCTTCACCTTTATAGAGGCCTCCTCACTCTGACTCACTCGCTCACTCACTCACACAACCATCTCCACTGTCCCATCACGTTCTGCAAACCCCCAAGAAAACTCCAACCACGCCAGCGATGGAGAATAACGGCACGGTGGCCATCATCGCCTCCAAGGCTACCGATGAGGAGGCCCCCGTCCCTCTACAGGCCCCCGTCGAGGCATCGAAGGCAGCCGCCATCCCCGTCCAGACCCCCGTCCTTGCTTCCGCCGTAGCGGCCGGCGAGGAGGCCCCCTTCCCTGTACAGGCCCCCATCGAGGCATCGAAGGCAGCCCCATCCCCGCTTCCGCTGTAGCCACCGGCGAGGAGGCCCCCGCCGTTCTCCGGTAGATCCCGCACGGCTGGGACCCCTATGGAGACAATGATTACATCAGGCCAGAGAACCCCTACGACACCAACTTATCCGACCCATGGTCCGAGGTAACTAGGGTTTTATCCCCTTCCTTTGTTCTTCCCCTATTCCCATCGTTGAATGCTAGATCGTGTGTTATTAGGGCTCGACTGTTTGTATTTTCAATCATTGGATGCTAGGTATTTTTACAGTAGCTAATACTCCTGTGTTAGATCTCGTATTTCGATGAATGCCCCTAGTTGGGATTAGTACTAGCACCGATCTGTAGTTGGGATCAGTACTAGCACCGATCTGTAGTTGGCATCAGTATTCGATTTGGTTTGAGATTTGGGGATTGGAAAATAACCAGGTGATCTCAATCGGTTAATTTATGCAAGTAATCAATCCTGATAATCAAGGTATCTCAATCATGTCCTTATTGCACACTATTGTTTTTTGTAATAGGTGGATAGCAGCGACATCTGCACTGACAACGAGTCCAAGGACACCAAGACTCATCAGGTGCTGAGGAAGCTGAAGTCTGGCAAGTTCAACAACTTCTTCGTCGACAACGTCTACAGGTGCCTTGCCTCACCAGGGGCCTCGCTACCAACTTCAACTCCCTCGCAAGGCATGCCGAGGACGTGAAGACTTGTGGCATGTCAAAGAATGTTCACGCCTTCAGAGCCAAGCACTAGGCACCCGGTTTTCACCTCTGCAACCTCCAGAAGGTGGCCATCGAGGAGGGTCGCATGCCCCCGATCAAGCCCAAGGCTCCCAAGGTCAAGGGACCGGGAAACAAGAAGTGGAGGAAGCGCTAGAGAGCGGAGGCGGATGCCCTCCTAGCGAAGGCTATGAGGGGCCACTGATCTTTTGCTGATGCTACTGCTGTAAAGCAGCTTGTTTTGTTTTGTTGTTTGTGTTGAACTTGTCCGCTGCTATTGAGCAGCCTAATTGTGGAACCTCATTTAAGTACCGTACTATATAATCCTATATTATCTGCTTTATCTATATATTCTCTGTTTATCTACATATTTATGGTGCTGGTTAGATTTGCTGCTCTAGATTTGCTACCAGATTGGGAAAATACGAGGGCCAAAAGGAACCATGAATGAAGAGAGAAGATGCTCTAGATTCGCTGACTTTTTGGGCAAAAAATAACACAACTATTAGTGACATAAAGGGGAAAGGCGCTCTTAAAAAGGCCAATCATAAAAATAACAAAAAATAAATCTTATAATTTAGGTGACATGACGCACGTAACTACCAAATGCGTCCCACACCACATCGCCAAAACGTGTTCCCAACAAGCCGGCCCTACGCAGTCCAACATGGGGGGTCCTTCTACGGGACCCGACTGAACGTGGCCCGACTTGTCAGCATGTAACAGGGGTCCTACTTGATAGCACGTAACGGCGAGAGTCCACTACGGGATCCACCTAAATGCTGCCCCACTTGTCAACACGTAACGGTGAGGGTCCACTAATGGGACCCGATGGAGAGCTAGTTTTAGACCGAGGTGAGAGTTTTGGACAAGGAGCTGGGCAAAAGTGAGGAAAAGTTAAGCGGCTGGGGAAAAGTGAGTACAGCTAACGAACCAGGGGCACGGAAATAGAAATCCCTATTATAAAATCATAAAGTTAAAAATGGTTGAGCACTTGATTTAGTAATGAAGATTCATGATCATCTATTTTCCTCTTTCTTACTTCTTCTCTATTTTTTACAAGCTCGTACTCTTTCTTTTGCTTTGAGATATTTCTTCTCTTTCTCTTTCTTCTCTTTTTTTAGCAAAGTTATGTGATCATAACCCAAACCTGTGACTATAATTTACTTAATATTTTTATTGGTGTGGAAGACCCTAAATCCATAATAGTTGTACAAGTATCATAATACTTAACATAGTTCAATCATCTAATATAATAATCATGAATCAAAAGATAACTTCGATTATCATAAAATCTTGAAACTCAATGGATATAATTCTTCTCTTGAACAAGGGGAATCGAAGATGATGCAACTAATGCAAAGCTCTTGAATACAAAACTACATGTGTGCATTAAAGTAAACATGCGAAAACTATAATATAGATTACAAGGTGTTATAGATCTCACCAGAGCTTGGGATCAAGCTGATGGGATCAAATAATCCCTTGCGATTATTCGATAACGTGGTATTCTTCAAGGCGAAGGAGTGTTGTTGGAGACAGCCGCACAAAGTTTCTTGTTTGTTTCCTCTAGGGCGGATATGCGATGAAGGCTCTTCTGTAGATCTGAATGCAAGTGGAACATACCTTCACTGAACCTGTTTAGCACATCATTGAGTTCCTTCTTGCTTTCAAGATCTAAGAGATGCTTGTGCATGATCTCCTGATGCATGGGTTCTTCTTTTTGATCCTTATCGATATTGAGAAGATGATGTTCAGTTTTTGGGACATGCTACATGACAGGTGTCGTGGTATTGCCGACGAGTATGCCATGGAGGGGTCCTCACAGTGCGTGTTTAGAGACGTGGGGTAAGGCGGACGGTTGACGTGTACGAGGTAACACAGCTTACCCAGGTTCAGATCCCACAACGGTGGCGGAATCCTACTCCTGCTATAAATCACTATAAGGGCAATACGCCGAGTTACAGAGATAGGTTCGCTGTGCGAGGTTGTCTGAGATTGTGCCCTAAAGGCTCCCATAGGCCCGACTTATATAGTCGCCATGTCCTAGGGTTACAGGGAAAAGTCCTAGCCGGACAGGTTACAGAGTCCTACACCGTCTATCACTAGTCTTGTGTATCTTGTACTCCAAGGCTCCGGGTACGCTGCTGACTCCACCACAACATTCCTTTATCCGGCATGGGCCTCCCTTCTGGATCCACCTAACTGGGCCGATAAACAGGCCATAGGCCATGCTACCGACTATGGGCCACCCGGGTTAGTCGGATAGGAGACATGCTATGAGGATACCCATATAGCATATCCCCAACAGTAGCCCCCGGAGAACTCCGAGATCTTGCGCCCTCTTGCCTCTTCCCGTGGAATGCTCCGTCTAGATGGATGTCGGCAAATCTTCAAGCAATATCTTGTAGTCCTCCCAAAGAACCCTGCAAAGTTTTCTCCGTCTTCTATGAGTAAGTCGGACAAATGCTGAATCTTCCATCGTACTCTTCCATAGTCGGATTAAATCCGTCCATGCCGGAATCTTTGATGGGACGGCTCATCTACCATGTCAGTTATGACAACGTAGGCTGTAGATCAGCGACGCCTCGTAACTCACACATGCAGAGAACGCAATCATATCCGATTTTCCCGCGCGAGCGATACGAACCGTTGGCGGCGGTGGTTGGAGACGTGGCGAAATTACCGCGCACGTTCACGAACATGTCGTCTACGCGGCAACTGTCCGATTAGGTGCACGAATCTTGACGCAGAGTAATATAAATAGTAACCGTGGGACACTTGCTACTTATTCACCCCATTCTCTCGCGTCATCATCTTCTTCCTCCAGCCGCACGCCTCCTCGAGCTCTCCGTGGAAAACCTCGAAGAAACCCTAGCCTCTCTTTGCACCAGTCGCATCCTCCCAGTCCTCCATGGCCAGCAGCAGCTCTTCCCCGTCGATGGCGGCGCCGAACTAAGCCACGACGAAGCCGGCGAGCTCCGTCGTCGTGCCCCCAGAGGGCCTGGTCATCCCCGCGTCGGCGGTGATTGAAACCACCGACGGCGACCACAATCTGGCGATGCTAGAGCCTCTGGAATAGGATCCAGACTCGCACAAGGGCGACTGGCGCGGCTCGGACATCACCGACCGCGACATCCAAGAGATGGTCGCCGAAGGCTACCTCCCCGCGACGGAGGGGCTCGCCTGGCGGGCGGCGTCGGCCAGCGAGGTGACACCTTCTCCCCAAGTCGGAGAAAAGGTGTACCTCAAGGCTCCGCTGGTACGCGGCATTTCTCTGCGCATCTCCCACTTCTTTCTGTCCGTCTTGAACCACTTTAAAGTCCAACCCCACAACCTCTACCCCAATAGTATCTTAGTGCTTAGCAACTTCGCGGCACTTTGTGAGGGTTACCTAGGGATTAAGCCTAGGTTAGACTTGTTCGTGTACTTCTTCACCGTCAAACGTGAAGCCGAACATAGTAGGTAGGAGCTTAGGAACTGCGGCACCATAAGCTTCAAGATCCGACCTGGTCGGCGGTTCCCCAACATCGTCGGCCACGAGTCGTGCAAAAACTAGCAGCGGACGTACTTCTACGGCCCCGACATTCCTTTGGCGGGCCGAGAAGTAACGTACCCGGACTTCGTGGATGGAGCCGCCGCCGAAGTTTCCACATGGAGATCCCATGCCTTCATTCCCTCTGACCTCAACGCTTCTCGCGCAATAAGGTGGATTGAGTGGTTCGTAGAGGCGGGTTTGACCGGCTTGGACCTAGCCATGTGCTGGTTCATCAGGCGAATCCAACCCCTGCAGCACCGCTGTCACATCCCAAGATTTTCCAAATCTTGTAATGTGAAAATAAATGAATAAAATAAAAATTTGTTTGATTTTCAGAGCCAGAAGAAACTTTTTGAATTCAATTGGAGCTTCAAACCCATTTGAATTAAAATAAACCTAAAGAGATTTAAAAAGATAAACATTTGGAAATACTATTTTGAAACAATTAAATGAAAAGATTTGTTTTCAAATGAAATAGAAGTTTTATAAATAAAGATTATTTAATAAAGGCCAATTTAAACCTTGACCAAACTTTGGGAATGAAAACATTTAGTTTTGAATAAAAATAACAAAGGTTTATTTAAAATAAAATAATAAGGATTTAATATCAAAATTTATTATGAAAGGTTTTACTATTTTAATTAAATCATCAAGACTTATTAAATTGTTTAAAATAGGTTTTCCAAGTATTTTATATTCTCTAATAAAACCTACTAAAGTGTTTTGACTTTATTTTAAATTCGAAATAAATATCTCAAATAAAATAAATCCTATTTGAAATAATAATGAAAGTCTATTATATTAATTAATAATGGACCCTAAAATAAAATGTTAATCCTATTTGAAATAATAATGAAAGTCTATTATATTAATTAATAATGGACCCTAAAATAAAATAATATTTTATTTAAAAACAAATCTCCAAGTATTCTATATTTCCCAAATAAAACCCACTAATTTGGTTTTGAAGATATTTAGTTTCAAATAAAGATTTTATTAATAAAATCAAACTCTATTCGATTTAATAACTAAGGCCCATTATATATAATTACTACTGGACCCTAAAGCAAAATAATATTTTGTTTTAAACAAGTATCCAAGTATTATTTACTTCCAAATGATACCTACTGATTTGATTTTGAAAATATTTGGATTTCACATAAAGATTTTATTAATAAACAACAAAAACTTTATTTAATTAATAAACCATGGCCTACTTATTTAATTAAGGATGAAACCTAAAAAGATTAAAGTGTTATTTATTTTATTTAGGATTTTTGGTTCAGAATACTAAACAGAACCAAATTTGTAGTTACAATGTTTGGTGAAGATTTGAAATGTTTTGAATGGTTGATAATTGTTTGAAATGACAAATCAGGAAATAGAAACAGAAAAAGAATTAGATAGAAAAAATATGAACAGCCCAACAACCGCCCAACTCCAGCCCAACTAAACCCAACAGCACCTCCCTATTCCCGAACTGCTTTTACGCACCTCAAAAGAAACCGTGACCGAGATCGACATGTGGACCCTCCCGCCCTCTTTTTCCCATCGACACAACGACCCCACGCCATCGTTTCTTCCTCTCCACCCCGCCGACCGTTCCTCCTGCTCCTGGCAGTAATTCGCGTCAATTCGACTTAATGCCCGATTAAACCTCGCAGTGATCACCGAGTTAAATCCTCTTCCTCCTCTCTCATTTCCCCAAACCCCATGCATCGGAGCCACCAGGTGTCACCAATCTTCATTGCACCGTCGCTGCCTCCGACGAGTTCACGGCCAAATTCGGCATCTCCTCGCCTGTCTTCCCGAGCAAGGTAGATTCGCTGACCAGAGCACCGCTCAGAACCTCAGCTTCCATGGGCACCTCCGAGCCTCGCCAACGACAACCACCGCATCTGCCAGCGTCGCTTTACTCCGGCGAGTCCTCCGTGTAACATCGACCGCCTTCCGTCTCGATGATGCACACATACCGCCTCCTCTTGCGAACCTAACTGCATTCTCCATTTGTCCTAGGGCGCTCTATCTTCACCTTCGACAACATTCGAACAGGTCCGCTGCTCCCAACTCCGACGAGGGATTGCGACTACCTCTGGCGCCTTGTCAAGCCAGCGGTACCGAGCTTCGTCGTGACCCCGAGCCCGGTGAGCATGCCCTTTTCTCTCGCTTCTGATCGCCGAATCGTCATCGACTGCCAGCTCACGCCATGCCGCCTGCCTATGGTCGAGCACCTCACAATGTTAGATCTAGATCGACGACGGATGTAATCACTTAACGCAAGAGGTATGCTCGTGAGCCACGATTAGACTTAATCCAACGCACTGAGCGTGATCCGCAGAATCGGTATCGCCAATCGAGTGTGTCACGTGTCACCGTCTGCTTAAAAATGAAATTGAAATCGAATTTGATGCCATTTTCAAACCCTTATATCTTTTGATCCACACGTCCAAATTTGGCAAATTTTATATCAATGGATTCAGGAGAACAAGCCCTAGCCAACCATGGCCTTAGTTTAGCAAATAGTAGCTGTTAGCCTGTTTGAAATTGCAGAAACATCTGTATGCTTGTTATGAATGTAAAAATTGTTTAAAATTGAATTTAGGGTTAAAATCTTTGGCAATTGGATTGATTTGAACCTACTGACCCTAGGAAACACTTTGTGGACACAAAAATGTATTTGGAGAAATTAAGAAATGATTCTTTAATTTAAAACCATTTCTAGCCAAATAAAAGTGTTGATTTTATTATAAAAATGGTTATGGAAAGAAATCTTTGAGAAAATGGTTTGGACCAAACCTACTGACCCAAAAACACTAAGTTTTGCAATAGCAACTCATTTGTTGAACAACTTAAGAGTTTTTGCCTTAATAAAAATATTTTTCACCACATGAAATGATAAATGGATTTAAAAATAGTTTTTAGACAAAACCCTCTTGCTAATGACTTTGCCACTTTGGTAAATGACCAAATTGGATCTTACAAAGTTTAGAAACCCATAGAGACCCCCTTTGCAAAATAAAACTATCTTGTGCATGCTCCCCATGCATGACTTAGATTCCATTACTTTGTGTGTGTGAAGAATTGTTTGTTTGACTTTGGTTGGATTGTGAATTGAATTTGTGTTTGCTTGTTTGACTTGTAGTGAAGTGTGAGACTAGCAAGATCAAGGAGTGAACTACCATTTCCTTCCAAAAAGGCAAGTGATGCTTCATACTTTCTATCCCATTACTTTCACTATGCATTAGTGATTTTGCTAAGTAAACTTGCATGGATTTTGCTAAGTATAGACCTTGCTATAGTAAAACCTAGTAGAAGAAGCCTTAGTAGGATTTTCCTAAGTTAAGATTCCTACTACTACCAAGCTTAGCCTAGCTAATATAAAATATGGGTGGAATATATATATTCACACTATGGAAAAAAATATTCTAAGTCTGAGGACTTAAGTTTTGTTTAATAAAACAACTAAGTTAATGAATCACCTGGGTGGAATGGGCTTGCTTGGTGGAGAATGGTTGAGTGGTTCACAATGCCATAGGCTTGGATTGTGTATCTCACTTGTGGAATGCCACCCATGAAACAAAGGGATTTGAGATGTCAAATGTTGAGAAGCTTCAAGTGCAACCACTTGGCAATATGGGCTCTGCCATGATCATATAGGTTGCAAGAACTTAGCCATATGGACAGTGGGTGGTAGTGTTTGATAGGTTGGAGCGCGTCCATTTTGGTCTAAGGGAAGGCTTCGAAGATCTTGTCTTGGGAAACCAAGTCTTGTGGGAAAGTGCACCACCTGCAGAGTGTAAAATCTAAGTACTTAGCCATGTCCCTGGTAAAGGACAATTTGAGCATCAAGACATGGAAGCAATCAAGAATCTCATCATTCCAATTTCTAAATTAAAATCTTGTGGTTTGAACAAGGGTTGTTTGAATTCTTCAATCATTGATGGAGAGATGGCTTGGTACAAGGATCTTGAAATCTGCAATTGAGGGAAATGATTTTGTCAAGCAAAAACTTAGTATTTTCAAAATGATAAGAAAAATCTATTTTGAGCAATGCAAGCCTCAACTCCACTTAGCCAAATGCATATAGATGATAGACTCCACTATACTACAATAGTATCACTTGCCAATACAATTCAAATGTATTGACCCTTTGTGGCTGTAACTTGTATGTTGCAGCTTTGACTGATTTTAGTGAAGATTGATTGTTTAGGATTACAAAGTCTACAACCAACATCTTCCTGTGGCACTTTGAAGATGATGGACCTCATGCTTATAGTTATTCCGCTGCAATGTAATGTAATAGCCATATGAGCTATGTATTATGTAATAAAATTATGTTTTCCTGGTTATAAAGTTATATTATGACCTTTGTTTCTTGATATTACATCTAAACTGTGGATGCTAGCTATTGATCCAGGGACTAGCATTGTAAAACACAGGAGGACTCTACCTTATTAGGTTGGGACCCCTACAACCGCGCGAAGTTCATGCACGAGTACACGGGTGATTGAAAGGATTCCCTTCGGATCTCCGTGGATAACTTCTCGAGCGACTCCGTCAAGCTCCGTCTGAAGGACATCGTCAAGGTGAAGGATAAGAAGCGCGGCTTCACCATCACCTGCGACATGTACATAGACGGCAAGTGCCCAAAGGTAGGTATTTATTTTTCGTGTATGACATTGCTCCAGTTTCTCCGTATTGCCAGTGCCATCTTATCTAACACGGTGATTTCTTACTTAACAGCTTAGCGATCTAGGTGAGGATAGCCTGGCTGCCCAAATCTACGATCCAAAGATGAAGGAAGTCACGGTCGTGTCCGACGACGACGCCCCGTTGGCGCGAAAGCGGAAGAGCTCCACCTCTGACGCTGCCAACGGAGGCAAGAAGAAGAAGACGGAGGGTGGAGCCTCCAAAAAGAGTACTGCCGCCCTGGAGGCGGAAAAGAAGAAAGCCACCGGGATGTTTGCCAAAGTGCCCCCCTAGTGTAAGCATCTCATTCTCCGACATTGTCTCATTTATCTGTCTTATTCCTGTACTTATGCATTTTGCACGTTTCAGGAAGAAAGCCACAACCATAATCAAGAAGTCCTCCAAGACTCTTGGGGCTTTTAGAAATATCAAAGATATGCTGCATCGCGACACCTCCCCCGCCATTGCCCCTGCTACTCCTGCCATCAAGCCCTCCTCCGCTCCGACAAACTCCCAAGTCTAGGAGGCACCAGGCCCTTCCGCCATGGAAGTGGATTCTGGCGCCTCTACCGAACTCGCTGTTGTCGGCGAGCAGGCGACACAGGAGAGTGCTGCTCTTCAAATGGCTGAAGCTCCGGCTAAGGATGCCATCAGTAGCGGCAAGGCGGTGGTGGGAGCTAGTACCTCTGCCGAAGGCGGCGCCTCTACTCCCCAGAAATCCTCCGAGTTCCCGAAGATAGTTTACCCGGCGCTCACGCCGAGTAACACAACTCTGGTTCCTGGAGGAGTGCCGTCATCTCCGACGTGCGGTCTTGAGGAGCTATGCCAACAAGCAGATATCTTGCGAGGAAATAGCATTTCCTTTGGCAAGCTGCTAGCTGAGAGCGCTACAAACCTCAAGATCATTGCACTTGTAAGTTTTACTTTACCTTTTGCATTTCGTATGAGCATCCCACTGTAGCCCCCGAGGATGTAGACGGAAAACCATAGGTTTTGCATCTATATGCTCTAAGAGTGACTAAGTTAGAAATAACTCTCACTGTAGCCCCCAAGCATTTAGATGGAAGAAATTATTCCGACTAGATGCTTTAAGAGTAGCATACACAGTGTTCATAATTTTTAGTGCTGTAGCCCCCCAAGCCTCTAGTTGTAACTGAATTAGTTCTGACTAGATGCTTAAAGAAAAGCTAAACATATTGATAAGTTAAAAACTCTCGCTGTAGCCCCCGAGCATCTAGATGGAAAATTTCCTACTAGGGGCTCCAAGCAGACCAAACAACGACTTAACTTTGTATTTGCTTCCACAGAACGAGAATGCTCGGAGGGGCATGGACAACGACAAGTACTAGATAATGCGCGCAGATCTTGAAGCCGAAAAGGGTAAAACTGCCATCTTGAAGGAACAGATCATCAAAAACAAGAGTCTGTTTTCTTTTTGCCCATTTCCGTCTTACTTTTGTGCCTTCCTACTTTGAGTACTCAATGTGTACTTTGTTTTATCCGACTTGCAGAGCATGTTGCCAAGGCTAAGGATATTGTCGAGCAGTCCAAGCACATCCAGCAGCTGGACATCGAGAACAAAATCCTGAAGGAGGAGAGGAAGGAGATGCTGAAGATGCACGAGGATTCCGCCTCCGCGGAGATCAATCGCTTGAAGGAGGAGTTTGCGATCCTAAAGGATCAGAAGCAAGCTGCTGATGAGCAAAACCTTCGCCATAGCAAGGCATTTAAGCTCCTCCAACAAGAGAAGGAATCCTTGGCGGACACCGTCTGGCAGGCTAAGGCCAGCATCTTCAGTAAGTGTCCTCCGCCTTGTATTTCTGTAGTCTGGATACTTAGAGTTTATTGAACTCATGCGATCCTTGTCGGAATTTTCAGCGCCCATGGGTTTAACCCGCTCGCCTCCTTCAGACAAGGAATGCATGGTTCTTGCCGGCAAATTTATCAATACCGCCATCGCCCAAGCCAAGGATATTGCCAAGCCCCCCCATATTTATATCAAGGCCTCGGACTCCGTGACGAAGTACTCGGAGATTCTGCACCGAGCCCCCGAGCGTGTCGCAAGCTGGAAATCTTCATGCGCACGGGTTGGTGCAAGGATGGCGCTGTCTATGGTGAAGGCACACTATGAAGATGCCGACATCGACACGGTGACATCTGGTATTCCCGACGTGGATGATGACGGCAAGGAGATCGATCACGAAGCCGTCCTGTCATCACTCGCGGGTTATGACACCAGGGTTGCCGAGTTAGTGGACGTTGACATCTTCGTGCCTAGGAACTTCATCGACAAAGTCAACCAAGATTCCTCCGAGTCTCATCATAGCGCCGACGTCGAGGGTGATTCTCCAGCTAGCGATGATGCGGCCTCCAAGTCTCCTGCGCCCAAAGAATGAAAAAACACTTTGTAATTTCTGTTTCACCTTTGGAGTGTGCACGGGAAAAATTTGTTGATGTATTATTAAGGCGGAAAACAATGATTGTCGTTTCCTGCTACTTAAGAATTAAGTCCCAGCATGTATATATTTTTGAAGCAAGTGCTGGCTTATCCATTACTCTGGTTCTTATGCTTGAATTTTCGTGAGTCAGAAGACTCGTTGTAGGAACCATGGTCTTAGGTGATGATGCCCAATGGCACCGTCAATAACCTAAGCACAAAATCGCCGACAATGAGTGCCGAAAGTCACTACTCCAGAATCCACATAAAAACAACAAAGAACGTGTAGACCAGAAAACTTAAGCTAACGCCCGTAGGCGGAATTTTCACAAGTGCAAGCGCAAAACTTGTGCATAAAGGTTTTATATGATCCAAAAATGAACACTAAAGGAGGTAAAAGACTCAGCAATATGAGTGAACCAAAGAGCTTTATTTCATTGATCATATAAGAGGTACACAATTAGATAAAAAATGATAAGTGTAGAAACGACGTAGTTGTGCTATGTTCCATGGCCGATCAAGCTCCGGGTAGTCATCATCCGGGTCACGTCGCTTACATATGATCCTTGCTGGGTCTATCCTTGAGTTCGCGATTGTTGACAAGGTAGTAAGACCCATTGAGCAGCGCCTTGCTTATGATGAACGGTCCTTCCCATGGCGGGGATAATTTGTGTGACTTCTTTTGCTTAAGTCGGAGCACCAAATCCCCCTCTTTAAACGAGCGATGCCGAACACGGCGACTATGGTAGTTGCGTAGCTTCTACTGGTAGATGGCGGATATTTGGCATGCCAAAAAGCGCTCCTCCTCGAGAAGGTCCACATCTAGGCGTCTGTATTCTTCAGCATCATCTTTGCTGTAGGTGGCAACTCTTGGTGCATCGTGGAGGATGTCGGAAGGTAGGATGGCTTCTGCTCCATATACCATGAAGTAAGGGGTGTAGCCGGTTGATCTGTTGGGTGTAGTTCGTAAACTCCATAGCACAGATGGCAATTCTTCTGCCCAGGCTCCAGCTGCTCTATGTAGCGGTGCCTCAAGACGTGGCTTGATTCCCTGCAGAATTAATCCATTGGCTCGCTCAACCTGACTATTGTATTGTGGGTGTGCCATAGATGCAAGGTCAAGTCGGATGCCTTTGTCCCAGCAATAGGCCTCCACTTCTCTGAGTGAAAAGTTGCTTCCGTTGTCGGTGATGATGCTATGTGGAAGACCAAATCTCACCACTAGATCCCGGACAAACCTGAGGGCAGTTGCCCCATCAAGCTTTCTAATGCGTTTAACTTCTATCCATTTGGTGAATTTGTCAACTGCTACCAGCAGATGCGTAAATCCACACGGTGCCGTCTATAACGGTCCCACCATGTCTAGCCCCCAGACTGCAAACGGCCAAGTAATTGGTATTGCTCGCAATTCTTCAGTAGGAACATGTGGTTGTCGGGCATAATACTGGCATCCCGTGCATGTCTCAACCAGCTTGTCGGCGTCCGCCTTCGCGGTCAGCCAGTAGAATCCTTGCCGGAAGGCTTTCGCGACCAATGATCGAGGAGCGGCATGATGCCCGCAATATCCGAGATGGATCTCGCGCAGGATTTCCATACCTTCTAGCTGGGAAACGCACTTTAAGTATACACTAGTAGTGCTCCTTTTATAGAGTTGCCCATTGATTATGGTATACCCCTTTGATCACCGTACTATTTGCCGTCTTTCGACCTCGTCGTCGGGCAAAGTTCCGTGATCGAGAAACTCCATGAACGGTTTTGTCCAAGCCGGAGGGATCTTTGTCACCATGTTGACGAAAGAGTCAGCTCTATCCGGGTTGTCGATGTCGGCGCCGTTCACGGATGGTGTGCGTAAATGCTCTAGGAAAACTCCTGGCAGGATTTGCTTGCGCCCTGATCTGTAACACCCTCGCCTGATAAGGCTGAGTTCATGTGTATAGTGCCAATCCCTGGATCGGTTCACTGGCACACACAGTACAAAATGATACCAAGTATAACTGTGCATCATAAATACAACGAATATGATCCAGAATTTACATTATTTATTCAAGTACACAGCGGAAAATGAATACAAGGTAGATCTCCATCCTCCAAATGTGCCACAGGCGAACAATTGTTGAGTGGAGTCTCGCGACCTATGAACGATCACTCAGATACGATATAACCTGCAACATGAAACGTTGCAGCCACGAATGGTCAATACATTGAATGTATGGCAAGTAGGCTAAAGTGGTTAACAACAGATCTATCAACTACATGCTTATTTGGCCAAGTGGAGTTCAGGCTTATTTGCATAAAGCAACAGTTTTATCCTAACATTTGTAACAAAGTAGTTTTCCAATACGATAAATAGGACACTCTGGTTCACTCCCAGGTGCTCCTACCCAATTATGTTCACCCAACAAGTTTTAAGTAATTAAGAAATAAGAATGAGTGAGAAATATCATAGCATCAGTATCAGGTCGCTCAAATTGTCCATAACCGGGGACACGGCTAAGCACTTAGTTTATACACCCTGCAGGGGTTAGTACATTTTACCCATGTGACTTGGCCAGCCCAGCTCGTACCACCACTCTCATATTGGGTGATGATAGGGAGAAGTCCAAAGAAGGAACCGTTCGGGAAGTAGCTCCCCAATCCCGACGCGCAACGGTCCAACCTACACTATCTACATCTCTGGATACGCAGGTTCGAGTTACCACAACCTACTGAGTTCAACCAACCGCCCATTTCATTATTGGCACATGGTTGCACACGAAAGCTTCCAAACAAAGAAACCAATCATTTCTCAGTGTCCTGGGCGGCATTCCCCACCAAAATCCACACTCGATGACCCAATCAATGCCATTCCACCCAGGTGGTTCATTAAAACATGTTGGTTTGTCATTTAGCAAAACATAAGCCTTTCAAAACATATAACTTTTCATGATGTGATTCCCTTCCTCGTCTAAATAGCATAGCTAAGCAATCTACCAATACGATGGCTCATAAACAAGGAATACTAGGGAATAATTATGGATATAGCATAGCATATAAACATCAATTCCTACAGATGCAATTCTACAAAAGCATATACAATGCATAGGAAAACAATAGGACATTTATGACCAATATAGCACCACTTTCCTTTGTTGTAGATGTAGTCGATTAGATAATCCTCACAATTATAATGGCATCTTTCGCAATAACCACAATACTTGCAATCATAGTAGTTGCAATCACAATAGTTGCACTCCTCGCAATCTAACGTTTGAAGCAAACACAACAAACACCATTCACAACATTGCAAACATACAACAGTGCAACATTACAAGAAAACAATGATGAACAGATGCATGCATGACGATTTAATGAGTCACAATGGTTGCATTTAGTGTCCTGAACATAATTAGATTACATGATGCATGTGGAAAGTCATTTAATGCACTAAAGCTTTTATTACTAAAGTTGTATCGATTTAATATGGCGTATACCACTTCAATTGAACTGAAGATGTTTATGTCGTATTAAATTGTGAACTAGATGCTACTGGATAGAGGTAATCCAATTTAGATACAGTGGCAATTTGAATCACCTAAAAAGGAGTTATATATATTTTCCTATGTTTAAAACAATATTTCAATGGGTTTAAATATTTCTGTATGAATTTCTGTTTTAAAAGTACCAAATAATTTGTCATGCAATTTCTCTGTATAGATATTGTCAATACAGAACCTTAGCACTTGGATTCACCCTAATTGGAGTTACAAATCTTTTTGTATGATTTAAATAGTGTTTAATGGTTTTAAATGATTCCTATAGTTTCTGTTGTCTAAAAATCAAACTAAAATTATATCTGTAATCTCCATGGAATTGTGATTTCAGAGACATATTATTTGTAATTTTCTGAATAGTATTTATTTTCTTATGAATTTATTACTCTAAATAGGCCATTAAACTATTTAAATCTACACGGCAAAACCTTACAGTCAAAGGCTGAACTAATTGCATAATGATGATCTACATGGAACCAGCTTTCCATCGATATATCATTTATATTTTTGTGACAAGCAATTAATTTTTAATGAATTTAATGATTTATAAATCCATTAAAACTAATTAAATTTCTACGGGTTAAATAGTCGGAAAAGGCTAGATCCAACCATATATTATTAATTTACATTACAGTAGCTTCAATTTGATATATTGCTCATATTTTTCGGAGTTACAGATAATTTCTTATGAATTTATTAACCTAAAATACCATTAAAACTAATTAAATTACTGCAGTAACCACGTACAGTAAAAGTTGGATCTATTATGATAATATGATTCTACGTGAAATTATCTTCAATTTGATATATTATACGCAATTTTTGGACGTGTTATAAATTTCTAATGAATTTTACAAGTTAGATCTATAATATGCAATTTTAAATTCGAACTGGACATGTTGACTTTGCATGCTGACTGGGACTAGATGTTGACCTTACGTTGACGTGGCGTTGATGAGGAATATGACCGGTATGACGACATGGCACGCACCGGTTTAATTGGATCTCGACCGTTTGGATAGGATCCGGTAGCTAGAAGAAGAGATTGACCCGATTTTGGCTCAGAATAGACAAGAAATAGATCTGTGTTAGAGAGACAAATCCGTAGGTCAAATTGAAAAACTCAGAACATGAAAGTTGTGGGGAATCATTATTCCTACCTTCTCACCAAAGGAATTTGGATTTGAAGAAACGAGCGCGAGTACATCTTGGATTTACACCGTAAGATCTGAAATATTGCGATACGAAATTCTCCGGCTGTGGTGGATGAAAAGAGTTGAGGTTTCTCGGGATTGAAAGATTTCGACGCGATCTTCAACTTTCGTTTTTTGACCGAAAGCAAACGACGAAGTCTAGATGGGTTAAAAAGCGAAACAAGATTCGGGCATATGTAGATTTGGGATTTCGAGAAGAAAAACTCGTACAGCTATGACTCTACGAGATTATATGGAGGTTTGGGACGGTGTAGAGATAGGCTTTGGAGTAGGGAACAAGTAGAAACAAACGGAAGTCGATTTGGAGTTGTAGATAAAAAGTTATAGCAGTTTGAGTAGAGATAGGTTACAGAAAAACCGAATCACACGGTTTTTAAAGCAACTGGCGCACCTACGCCCTCCTGCTTGGCTGGTTCGGTCGGGTCAGTCCAGCTGGGCCGGCCTGTTTAGTTTTTTTTTATACTTGTCTTCCTCATATCTTTTGCATACGAACTCCAAATGATATGATTCTTTTTTCTAAATTTTTCTAAAATTGAATAGATCATTGTAGGATCAAATTTGTAATATTTTTACTAGTTTGGAAGTAGTGGATTTATAAATCCTTGTATATTTCATTTTATTTATATCTTTATGTGTTTGTATTTATTCCATAAATTTTTCATACTAGCTCCAAATGAGCTCAATTTTGTTTCTAAAATTTTGTAGTATTAATTGGATCTTTTTAGGCTATAATTTAGCAATAATCGCTGTCTTAGCAATAGTGGATTTTATAAAATCAATTTAATTTCCTTTAGGAACATTTGGGCGAATCAAGTATAGGATTTAGATACCAGGATTTGGATTCAGTTTGTGAGAACCTTGCATGGATGTAATGAAATGCTTATGAATGCTTCATGATTTTCATTTTGAAATCTTGCACACCAATTCTTCAATCCAAAATCAATCCATGCCCTTTTGCCTATATGGCTACTTAGGTCATAACAAAAGAATATAAGATTTTGAATTCAAGGTTGAGAGTATTTTCTATTCAAAAGTTTCTTCTCTTTGAGAATTTTCAACATAGTCAAGCAATCAATCAAACTTATTTATTTATTTCACATTCCAAAATTAGGAGAATTTTGGGATGTGATGACACTACCTTAAAAGAAATCTCGTCCCGAGATTTGGGAAGGCTAGAAAGAAAGAAAGGTTCGGGATCCATTAGGATGCTACCACCCTTAAAATAAAATTGACTAGGTCATTTATCGAGGATTCACTTAGCTCAGATTGGTTCTCCTTTAGATTTTTATTGGCACAATGTCTCTAGCACATTCTAAATATCATGATTGATAGTTTCCGAGAAAATACTTTTTAAACTAGCAAAACTCTGATGGTGGTCAAATAGGGAACGTTTACTTCACGGTACCCATTAATCATGGTTGAGATTCATTCTCACCGTATATTCCTATGCTTAGCAATGGATGCTTTTAGAAGGGTGTAACAATATACCATTCTAGGGTTTAGGCTCAACGTCGGCTCTCTGCTAAGGCTGAAAGGCACTCAAGATTCGCAAAGCCAACAGTACAAGAGCGAATAATAAGAGTAGTAGGAATGGTGATCAATCCATCCTGCACCCAAATCATTACCCTGTATGAGGATATTTGAATCACGTTTTTCTATCACTCGGGCATTGTCACATGCCTTGAAGAATGTTTCCATGGGCACGAACTAATGCTCTATATATACTCCCATGTATTCAATCAACAAAGCTACTACTAAAACTAAACTATCGATACTTCAACTTTCAGGTTGGGTAATCTACTACACAACATCATTTCAACACTTGATACTTCCACATCTCTTTTTTTCCATTAGGTGAAGCATTCTCCTTCCTAAATGCATTGTGTGGTCAAACCTTCCACTTAACACATCATTATATCTCCCAGGGTTCAAGATAGGGAAGAATAGATTCTATAGGAAAGAAACGACTAAGAAAATAATCCTACCCATAACTATATGAAGCAATCAATGTCACAAACAAGGAAACAATCATAGGCGATCAACACACAATCAAACAATTGTATAATAACATTACAGGGGTATAAACTTAGTAGTATATAACCACAAAATAGTTTGAAAGCATTGGGAACAATACTAGAGTAAAATAGAGCAAAATATAAGCAATAAACAAAATCTGTCAAAACGGTACAACAGGTTTAACGAATTTTTCTGGGCACCTTAAACTCGTCAGGAATTTTAGCCAATTTTTGTGCATGTACTACAGGTAATTACGCTCCAGATCCTATCTTGTTAGATTTTTATGAGTTACCTATAAAATATGAAAAATCGCGTGGTACAACAGGTCAGGCAGAAAACTGTAGCAGTAATCTCATGAATTTCAATCAATTACACCATTAAAATAATTTTAAAACCACACGAAAACTCCAGCAACTTTAGAGTTTCAAAACAACAGATCCTAAACAAGGCATCACACGATATGGTATAGTACACACAAGCAATCAACCTATATTTTCATACCACATAAGTTGGTAAGAACAATATGCTAACACGATAGCGATGATCTCCTAAAGAGATAAAATATGGTGGTCTAGACCTACCCAAACTTGATGAGATGTTAATTTATGTCATCTTATTTGTTCTTTACTTGTAGGCCAACTCTCATATAAGTATCATAAGAATGGACAACTATAAATGTTTGAATAGGAAGAGGTTCTAGAAAAGATAGATGAGGAATATAAGAACTCTAATAAGTAGAAAATATGATTGTTGTCCTAATAGAGGTCTTCTATTGCTAATCCATTTCTAAGGTCACGATCCTACAGTCAACACACAGCTCTGATACCATCTTGTAACACCCTCGCCTGATAAGGCTGAGTTCATGTGTATAGTGCCAATCCCTGGATCGGTTCACTGGAACACACAGTACAAAATGATACCAAGTATAACTGTGCATCATAAATACAACGAATATGAATAAGAATTTACATTATTTATTCAAGTACACAGCGGAAAACGAATACAAGGTAGATCTCCATCCTCCAACTGTGCCACAGGCGAACAATTGTTGAATGGAGTCTCGCGACCTATGAACGATCACTCAGATACGATATAACCTGCAACATGAAATGTTGCAGCCACGAATGGTCAATACATTGAATGTATGGCAAGTAGGCTAAAGTGGTTAACAACAGATCTATCAACTACATGCTTATTTGGCCAAGTGGAGTTCAGGCTTATTTGCATAAAGCAACAGTTTTATCCTAACATTTGTAACAAAGTAGTTTTCCAATACGATAAATAGGACACTCTGGTTCACTCCCAGGTGCTCCTACTCAATTATGTTCACCCAACAAGTTTTAAGTAATTAAGAAATAAGGATGAGTGAGAAATATCATAGCATCGATGTGTCACTCAAATTGTCCATAACCGGGACACGGCTAAGCACTTAGTTTATACACCTGAGGGTTAGTACACTTTACCCATGTGACTTGGCCAGCCACTGTATTCCACCACTCTCATATTGGGTGATGATAGGGAGAAGTCCAAAGAAGGAACCGTCGAAGTAGCTCCCAATCCCGACGCCGCACCGGTCCAACCTACACTATCTACATCTCTGGATACGGGTTCGAGTTACCACAACCTCCATCGAGTTCAACCAACCGCCCATTTCATTATTGGCACATGGTTGCACACGAAAGCTTCCAAACAAAGAAACCAATCATTTCTCAGTGTCCTGGGCGGCATTCCCCACCAAAATCCACACTCGATGACCCAATCAATGCCATTCCGCCCAGGTGGTTCATTAAAACATGTTGGTTTGTCATTTAGCAAAACATAAGCCTTTCAAAACATATAAATTTTCATGATGTGATTCCCTTCCTCGTCTAAATAGCATAGCTAAGCAATCTACCAATACGATGGCTCATAAACACGGAATACTAGGGAATAATATGGGATATATCATAGCATATACACATCAATTCCTACAGATGCAATTCTACAAAAGCATCTACAATGCATAGGAAAACAATAGGACATTTATGACCAATATAGCACCACTTGCCTTTGTTGTAGATGTAGTCGATTAGATAATCCTCACAATTATAATGGCATCTTTCGCAATAACCACAATACTTGTAATCATAGTAGTTGCAATCACAGTAGTTGCACTCCTCGCAATCTAATGTTTGAAGCAAACACAACAAACACCATTCAAAACATTGCAAACATACAACAGTGAAACATTACAAGAAAACAATGATGAACAGATGCATGCATGACGATTTAATGAGTCACAATGGTTGCATTTAGTGTCCTGAACATAATTAGATTACATGATGCATGTGGAAAGTCATTTAATGCACTAAAGCTTTTATTACTAAAGTTGTATCGATTTAATATGGTGTATACCACTTCAATTGAACTGAAGATGTTTATGTCGTATTAAATTGTGAACTAGATGCTACTGGATAGAGGTAATCCAATTTAGAGACAGTGGAAATTTTAATCACCTAAAAAGGAGATATAGATATTTTCCTATGTTTAAAACACTATTTCAATGGGTTTAAATATTTCTGTATGAATTTCTGTTTTAACAGTACCAAATAATTTGTCATGCAATTTCTCTGTATAAATATTGTCAATACAAAACCTTAGCACTTGGATTCACCCTAATTGGAGTTACAGATCTTTTTGTATGATTTAAATAGTGTTTAATGGTTTTAAATGATTCCTATAGTTTCTGTTGTCTAAAAATCATACTAAAATTATATCTGTAATCTCCACGGAATTGTGATTTCAGGGACATATTATTTATAATTTTCTGAATAGTATTTATTTTCTTATGAATTTATTACTCTAAATAGGCCATTAAACTATTTAAATCTTCACGGCAAAACCTTACAGTCAAAGGCTGAACTAATTGCATATTGATGATCTACATGGAACCAGCTTTCCATCGGTATATCATTTATATTTTTGTGACAAGCAATTAATTTATAATGAATTTAATGATTTATAAATCTATTAAAACTAATTAAATTTCTACGGGTTAAATAGTCGGCAAAGGCTAGATCCAACAAGATATTATTAATTTACATTACAGTAGCTTCAATTTGATATATTGCTCATATTTTTCGGAGTTACAGATAATTTCTTATGAATTTATTAACCTAAAATACCATTAAAACTAATTAAATTACTGCAGTAACCACGTACAGTAAAAGTTGGATCTATTCTGATAAGATGATTCTACGTGAAATTATCTTCAATTTGAAATATTATACGCAATTTTTGGACGTGGTATGAATTTCTAATGAATTTTACAAGTTATATCTATAATATGCAATTTTAAATTCGAACGGAATATTCCAGGGAATATTCCGCTGACTGGACATGTTGACTTTGCATGCTGACTGGGACTAGATGTTGACCTTACGTTGACGTGGCGTTGATGAGGAAGATGACCGGTATGACGACATGGCACGCACCTGTTTGATTGGATCTCGACCGTTTGGATAGGATCCGGTAGCTAGAAGAAGAGATTGACCCGATTTTGGCTCAGAATAGACAAGAAATAGATCTGTGTTAGAAGACAAATCCATAGGTCAAATTGAAAAACTCAGAACATGAAAGTTGTGGGGGATCATTATTCCTACCTTCTCACTAAAGGAATTTGGATTTGAAGAAACGAGCGCGAGTACATCTTGGATTTACACCGTAAGATCTGAAATATTGCGATATGAAATTCTCCGGCTGTGGTAGATGAAAAGAGTTGAGGTTTGTCGGGATTGAAATATTTCGACGCGATCTTCAACTTTCGTTTTTTGACCGAAAGCAAACGACGAAGTCTAGATGGGTTAGAAAGCGAAACAAGATTCGGGCATATGTAGATTCGGGATTTCGAGAAGAAAAACTCATACATCTATGGCTCTACGAGATTATATGAAGGTTTGGGACGGTGTAGAGATAGGCTTTGGAGTAGGGAACAAGTACAAACAAACGGAAGTCGATTCGGAGTTGTAGATAAAAAGTTATAGCAGTTTGAGTAGAGATAGGTTAGAGAAAAACCGAATCGCATGGTTTTTAAAGCAACTGGCATCACCTACGCCCGCCTGCTTGGCTGGTTCGGTCGGGTCGGTCCAGCTGGGCCGGCCCGTTTAGTTTTGTTTTTTTATACTTGTCTTCCTCATATCTTTTGCATACGAACTCCAAATGATATGATTCTTGTTTCTAAATTTTTCTAAAATTGAATAGATCATTGTAGGATCAAATTTGTAATATTTTTACTAGTTTGGAAGTAGTGGATTTATAAATCCTTGTATGTTTCATTTTATTTATATCTTTATGTGTTTGTATTTATTCCATAACTTTTTCATACTAGCTCCAAATGAGCTCAATTTTGTTTCTAAAATTTTGTAGTATTAATTGGATCTTTTTAGGATATAATTTAGCAATAATCGCTGTCTTAGCAATAGTGGATTTTATAAAATCAATTTAATTTCCTTTAGGAACATTTGGGCAAATCAACTATAGGATTTAGATACCAGGATTTGGATTCAGTTTGTGAGAACCTTGCATGGATGTAATGAAATGCTTATGAATGCTTCATGATTTTCATTTTGAAATCTTGCACATCAATTCTACAATCCAAAATCAATCCATGCCCTTTTGCCTATATGGCTACTTAGGTCATAACAAAAGAATATAAGATTTTGAATTCAAGGTCGAGAGGATTTTCTATTCAAAAAGTTTCTTCTCTTTGAGAAATTTCAACATAGTCAAGCAATCAAACTTATTTATTTATTTCACATTCCAAAATTAGGAGAATTTTGGGATGTGACATGATCCAAGCTTAGATAGTAGATCAGCCGCCTCGTTTTGCTCCCTAGGTACATACTTGACTTCGTAGCCCAAGAAGCTCTTGGCTATCTCGTCCACTTCGTCGCGATATGCCGCCATCATAGGGTTGCGCGCATTCCAGGTGCCAGCCACCTGCTGGGCAACCAAGTCGGAATCTCCATAGAAAACTATGCGCTTGATGCCAATATCCTTGGCTACACGTAGTCCGTGAATGAGTGCTTCATACTCCTCCATGTTGTTTGTAGCCTCGAAGTGGATCTGTAGAATGTAGTGCCACTTATCTCCTTTTGGTGACTATAGCAGTACACCAGCCCCTGAGCCGTTGAGCAACTTTGATCCGTCAAAGTGCATCACCCAATACTCTGGTTCTAGAAACGGAGTAGCATCTGGCATCTCCGTCCAATCCGTAATAAAATCCGCCAAAGCTTGTGACTTGATAGCGTCGCGTATCTTGTAGGTGATCTCGAAGGAGGCAAGTTCAATGCCCCACTTCGTGACCCTTCCTATAGCGTCGCTGTTTTTGATAATGTCGGACAGTGGAGTCTTGCTCACTACTGTGATTGGGTGCTCCTGAAAGTAATGCCTCAGCTTCCGAAAAGCGAGGAATGCTCCATAAGCTTTGTTTTGGTAGTGCGGGTAACGCTGCTTGGACTCCGTCAAGACCTCGCTTACATAGTAAACTGGTCGTTGAACTCCGTGCTTGTAGCCTGGTTCCTTCCGCTCTACCACGACGACAATGCTAATAACCCGGTTGGTTGCCGCCATGTAAATTAACAGGGGCTCTCTAGGCTCGGGTGCTGCAAGGATGGGCGCTGAGGAAAGAATCTCCTTGAGCTGCTTCAATGCTACATCTGCTTCGTCTGTCCATGTGAATTTGTCCACCTTCTTCAGCAACTTGTACAGTGGCAAATCCTTCTCTCAAAGTCGGCTGACGAATCGACTAACTGCTGCAACACAACCTGTTAGTTGTTGAATGTCCTTTAGGAATGTCAGACGGTTTATGTTTAAGATTGCTTTGATTTTCTCCGGGTTGACCTTGATTCTGCGCTGGGAAACGATGAAGCCCAACAATTTGCCGGCTGGAACCCCGAAGACGCACTTCTTAGGGTTGAGCATCATTTTGTATTTCCGGAGATTATCAAAGGTTTATTTTAAGTCGGAGATTAAGTCGTTTGAATTTTTAAACATCACCGCGATATCGTCCACGTAGGCGTGAACATTCCGACCAATTTGGTCATGAAGGCAATGTTGCATTGTCCGCTGGTAGGTAGCACCTGCGTTTTTCAGCCCGAAGGGCATCGTGACATAGCAAAACGTGCTGTATGGAGTAGTGAACGAAGTGGCCAATTGGTCCAACTTACTCATCTTGATCTGGTGGTATCCTGAGTATGCATCGAGAAAACTCAAAAGTTCCGAGCCAGCCATCGAGTCAATGACTTGGTCAATGTGAGGCAAAGCAAGCGGATCTTTGGGACATGCTTTGTTCAAGCCGGTGTAATCAATGAACATTCTTAATTCATTGGTTCCCTTTTTGGGGACAAGTACAAGATTGGCCACCCATCGGGTGTGAAGGACTTCTCGGATAAATCCAGCCTTAAGTAACCTAGCTATCTCTTTGCCAATGGCGCGTCTCTTCTCTACTCCGAAGCGTCGTAGAGGTTGTTTCACTGGTTTATATTTTGGATCTATGTTTAAGCTGTGCTCGGCAAGTTCCCTAGGTACACCTTTCATGTCGACAGGTTGCCAGGAAAAGATGTCCCTATTCTCACGGAGGAACTCGACGAGCGCGCTTTCCTATTTGGGATCCAGGTTCGTCCCAATGGCGATGGTCTTGGAGGCATCGCCTACCACAAGTTCCACCGGCTTGGTCTCGATGGCGGCCTTGAACGCAGGAGCGGAGTCAGAGATCTGCTTCTTCGACGCGGGCATCTCGAGTCATTGACCTTGCTCGATGTCCTTGAATTCTTCAACAGAGGATACCGCAACGGCTTGCCGTTGATCTCGCAGTCCCTTGCCTTGGTAAAGCTTCCAGATACGGTGATGACACTGTTTGGTCCGGGTATCTTGAGTTTGTTGTAGACGAAGCATGGCTTGGCCATGAACGTGTGGAATATGTCGTGGCCGAATATGACGTGGTACACGCTCTTGAAGGGGACCACCTCGAAGGTCATGCGCTCTTGGCGGTATATATTAACGTCGCCAAAGGCTACCTGAAGCGTAATGCACCCAAGGGACCGAGATTCCTGACCAGGAACTACGCCATGGAACACGGTGTTGGTCCGTCTTAGGTTTGCCTCCGTCAAGTTCATCTTTTGCGGTGTATCCAGGTACATGATGTTGATGCTGCTTCCACTATCCACCATGCACTTGGTGAACTCCACGTCGTCAATCAATGGGTTGATGACCATGGCGTACTGGTTCTCCATGGGCACAAGGTCTGGGTGGTCCGTCATGTCCCAAGTAATTGGGGAACTGGGGGGAGAGTGGCCATCACGATCCTTAGAGAGGTCTTCTGTTGTCGGACGGTGGGGGTGCCAAGGAAAGTGTGGTAGACTAGGGCCTTCTTTGCGAAGGGGTTCTTGCCCTTGTCGTCGCTCTTGGCGGCATGCTTGGGGTCAACGTCCTCGTACATGTCACTTGAATCCTTGGACTCCTCCTCCTTCTTCTTCCCCTTTCCCTTGCCTCGCGGTCTGTTCTTCCGACTTTGCTTGTAGCCGGACTCCGGGTCTTCCTTGAGGTCGTTGACAAACTTGAAGTGTCGATTGGTATGGGTGGCCTTGCCATTGACATCGAGGTGTACGAGGAACGGCATATCGCGGTACTCCTCGTACGTTTGGGGAACGCGGAGCGGAGCTGAGTTGGTTTCACTTCCTCGTTGCTGCCCGCGGCCTGCTCCCCTTCCTCGTCCATGTTGTCCGCCTTCTCCTCGTCCTGCAAAAGTCATAGCGACCATGTCGGTAGATTGCTTTTCTTCTGGAGCGGTTTTCCGCTTTGTACTGCTGTTCCTCCGAGCTTGAGTTGGAACGGCCGTTGCTGGCAAAGAGCCACGAGCATCGTCGTCGGCCGCTGCGAACTCGCGAGCTAACTGAATCATCTGATTCAAGTCAAGCTGATGATTGTCCTGCAAGCGCTTTAGCTTATGTCAGAGTAACGTGCCCCTTTCCAACCCATCAATGAAGGCGGCCATAGCGGTCTGAGCGTGCACTCTTGCGCAGGAATTCTTCATGTCCAGCCAGCGGGAGAGGTAGGCGCGAGATGCCTCGTCTTTCTCTTGCACGCATCGCTATAGATCGCCCACAGTGCAGGGACGTTTGTATGTACCCTCAAAGTTCTTGCTGAATGCTTCTTGCATATCCAGCCAGTTGTAGATAGACTTCTCCGGCAAGTCGTCGATCCATTGACGGGCCGTACCCGCCAACATTAACGGGAGGTACTTAACGGCGACGTTGGGGTTGCCTCCGGCAATCTCCACCGCGTTGCCGTAGTCCTGCAACCATGTGGCGGGCTTGGCGGTGCCGTCATAGGTCTTGATGGTATTGTCAATCCGGAAACCTTTGGGGTAAGTTGCGCACCGTATTGCAGGTCCAAAGCAACGTGGTCCCAGATATGGTCCTTCCTGGGCCTCGTGGATCTTATCGATTCGCGAACTTGCATCATATGGCTCTGGGTTCTTCTTCTTGTTGTCAACAGGGGATGGGCTGCGTGAACGACGCGGGCCTATTCCGCCATGGTGACTGCTTGGCGGTGACGGAGGCGGAGGTGGCGGTGGGTTAGCCTTCTTGCTGTTACCCTCCTGCGACGCCTCACGCCTGTCACGGTTTCTTGTCAGACGCAGAGGGTCATGGTGTGACCTGCTCTTGTGTCCTTGGTGGTGCTCTTCATCATGACGGGTCTGTGCCGCGTTGTCGCGGATGACAATACCACATTGCTTTGGAGGGGGCATATCCATACGATGGTGAGCCTTGTAATCTTCCTGACGTCGGGGGGATCGAGGCGGTGGCGATGGGCGAAGAGGTCGGTCTTTTTCTCCGTGGTCGGAGGATATGGGGATAGCATCCTTCCTGTTGCGCACATCCCTCCGTCTTTGTTTTGATGAACCCGTCTGTGATCCGACATCTTGAGGAAATTTGTCCCTTGGCAGTTTGTACTGGCTGGATCGGCAAAGCGCTGGGTCAGACTCAAGCCTCTAAGAGGTGGACTTTTCCTGCTGCTTTACCGCCTTGGACACTAGGTCATAGACCTGTTCTACTACCTCAGGCGATCTATCCTGCTCCAGAAGGGTCTTGGCGACGGCGAGGTTAAGGTGGGGTGGGCATCACCTGCTTGCCTTCACTATCAATGTATGGCTTAGCCTGTGCCGGTTTCGAGGGAGCCCATCCTAGGTTGCGCTGTACACCAGGATCATTGATGACGCGAGCCGGAGCTTTCTTAGCCTTCTGCTGCTGCAGCAGAGTCTTGTACTCGGCCTCCATTGCTCTAGCTTTCTCTATGGACTTCTGCGCATTGACCAGATCTCGATCTAGTTTAGCGCCTTGCTCCGCGATGGCTTGCGCCTCCTCCAGCAGCTGCTGGCGCTACTCGTCAAGCTGAGTCACGTTCTGGATATGATCAACGGTTAGTGGCTCGACGAGGAGATTGCCGTACATCACTCTATCAGCTGGAGTAACATGGGCTGCTGCCGACGTGGATGCTGGAGGCTGCACTGGGTTAGGCGGAGGAGGCATGACCTTTGCGCGATCATCGTCAGCAGCAATTAGTGGCCCCTTCCCCTTTTCCAGCGCCGTAGGCGGAGCTTGCCCGGGTTGATCTTCATCCATCGCTGTCCCAATGGTGACGAACACCCCTCGAAACATGACAGTGTTATTAGCTTGCTCGTCACGCGAGTACTCCTCCTCCATCTCTTGCATAGCGGAGTCTAGATCTTCTGTACTGAAGTCTATTTCCTCTGAATCTGCACTGAAATCAGCATAAAGAGCGTCAATGACAGAGTCGGAGGGTGCCAGGACTTCCTCGATGACGGGCGGTGGAGGTGCAACGGCCTCGACGATGACTGGAGGTGGTGGTGCTGCTATGACGATGGGGGCCGGAGGCGGTGGCTGAATTGGAGGGGCTCCGTCAATGAGCGCAAGCGCCGCTCGAGCGCCGGCCTCCAGCGTTGTTGACGGTGTTCACCATGCCTTCGAAGGTAAGGCGTCCTGACGCCTGTTGCTGTCTTAGAGAGTGTCAGAGAAGCGTGCCATGGTCCAGTCCTTCCACAAAGTGATAGATAGCATCATCATTGGGGTAGTGGGCCAGATCTGCTCGTATACGGAGCCACCTAGCCAGGTAATCACGGGGGTTTGCGCCCTCTCTCTTAACGCAGCTCGCTAGATCGAAGATCATAACCACGCCGACGAACTTGGATCTCTGCTGTCTAGACGCACGGATAAAGCTAGCGGATTTGCAGTGATCTTCCACCTTTATATCCTGCACAGGGGCGGTTTGGGTGGGCCTTAAATTTTTCCGATCTTTGCCGGCAAACTCCGAGGAGAGATCCGACATCGATCCTTCCGCGAACGTATCCTGCCCGTAGGCGGTCCGTGCGGGTCTTGATGCTTTCCGATCCTTGCCGGCAAACTCCGAAGAGATATCCGACATTGATCCTTCCACGAACGTATCCTGCCTGTAGGCGGTCCGTGCGGGTCTTGATGCTCTCCGATCTTTGCCGGCAAACTCCAAAGAGAGATCCGACATTGATCCTTCCGCGAACGTATCCTGCCCGTAGGTGGTCCGTGCGGGTCTTGATGCTCCTCCGACTTCCAGGGAACTAGTGCCCGAGTCGGTTTCGCCGATGAAGAGGTGGATGTCTCCGATAGGAACGATCGAACACCGCGTAGGGTTCGTCTTCGCCGGGATCCAGAACTCGTCGGTGGGGGACGATCGGAACGTTGCCGGAGAAGAGAACACGGCCGATGGCTATGGTTTCACCGATTGCCGCGAAGATCTTGGTCCTTGCCCTTTGTAGAGCCTGAATTGCCTCTTGCCCCATGGTGGGTGCCAACTGTCGTGGTATTGCCGACGAGTACGCCATGGAGGGGTCCTCACAGTGCGTGTTTAGAGACGTGGGTTAAGGCGTACGGTTGACGGGTACGAGGTAACACAGCTTACCCAGGTTCAGATCCCACAATGGTGGCGGAACCCTACTCCTGCTATAAATCACTATAAGGGCAATACGCCGAGTTACAGAGATAGGTTCGCTGTGCGAGGTTGTCTGAGATTGTGCCCTAAAGGCTCCCATAGGCCCGACTTATATAGTCGCCAGGTCCTAGGGTTATAGGGAAAAGTCCTAGCCGGACAGGTTACATAGTCCTACACCGTCTATCACTAGTCTTGTGTATCTTGTACTCCAAGGCTCCGGGTACGCTGTGACTCCACCGCAGCCTTCCTTTATCCGCATGGGCCTCCCGTATGGATCCACCTAACTAGGCCGCCCAACAGGCCATAGGCCATGCTACCGACTATGGGCCACCCGGGTTAGTCGGATAGGAGACATGCTATGAGGATACCCATATAGCATATCCCCAACAACAGGCACATAGAAGTTTGAACTCCCAATCTTCTTGGGGATTCACGCTCATGCACACGTTCATGGTGATCTTCATTGTTGTGGATGTGTGCTCCGTGGTATCCTCATAATTCCCTGCATTAGATCGGTTAGCTTTCTTACGCTTGGGTGAAGAATAGTTTGTGAAGATGAACTTCACCGACTCCGTGGACCCCTTCCCATGAGGTTTCTTTGCTTCTTCTTCATCTTCGGGCCTCACCATGGCCAGATATTTTGGCTGCTTCAATCATCTCTTCATTTGCTCCGAGAAGATCTCAAATTCATCATAATCATGGTCATCATCAGAGTCATAAGCATATCTCTTATTCTTTGGTCTTAGGCCTTGAGTTTCACGATCATCAGCTTCAATGGAGGAAGTCTAAAAACTATCCCACGAAGGAGCCATGAGACCAAGAAGTTTTCCTTTGCCTAGAACTAGGTAACGCATTAGGGTTAGAAACGGGTAAAAACTCATACTGAAAGAAAAAGGGTTGGCCAAGTAAAGATTCCTAACAAATAAGGAATTAAATAGGAGAAAAAGGGAAGAAAACGAATATGTAACGAACTCTGGTACGGGCGTACGCCCGTACAGCACGCCCGTACCAGGGTTCTTTCCCGAAATTTACCTCCCTGAAGTCAGTAACAAGACAACCGACCCAACAGTATGGGAGGGTCCTGCCCGTATGGTCCAGTCGTACTGGCTCGGTTACCTCCTTCTCTCTCTCTAGGGCCCGTGAAGATAATGACCTATTGTACGGGCCCGGTGCACCCGTATGGCGTGGTTGTACCAAATTGCTCGTAAAATCAAGCTTAATGAGCACTGGTAGGACGGGTCCGGCCATACCGTCCGCTTGTACCAGCCTCGCAAAATTGGCAATAGCCTCACAAAAACACAAGGAAATCAAAAATTCAACTAGAAAAAGAAAAATGACAACCGAATGAAAATAAAACAATGTTTCCACCATATTGTTCATCCAAAGAAAATGAGTTTACTCAAGTACCTTCCTTTTCCTTTGATTCCTGAACTAACTTCTTCTTTTTCCCTTCAAACAAGGTTGGTACCAAGAAATTTCTAATACCATTGCAAAGAGAAATTGAAAATTTTCTTTTAGGAATTAAAGTACCAGAGGTATGCATATGGTTAACACTTCTTTGGATGGTTTGATTTCCTCAGTGTCCATGGGCTCGTCCTTTAGTTCATATTTTCTTTGGAGGATCTGCAAATCAAATTCTTGCAAAAGTAGAGTCCAACAAATCATCCTTGGCTTAACATCAGTTCTTTCAAGGATTTATTTTAAGCCAATACGATCTGTATGCACCCTTACTTTTGAGTCAATAATATAAGATCTAAACTTATCACAAGAGAACACCATAGTGAAAAATTCTTTTTATACCATGGGGTAATTCTTTTGGGCATCGTTTAAGGTGCGGCTAGCATGATGAATGATATTAAGTTCATCATCATCATACTGGCAGATAATTTCTCCAACAGCTTCAAGGCTATCCTCACAAAAAAGTTAAAAATGTTTCTTCCAATTAGGGGGTTTTATAATATGAGCTTTAAGAATATCTTGCTTTAATATGTTGAAAACAGTAAGATAAATTTCATCAAAATTAAAAGCAACGTTCTTCTATAGAAGCTTAGTAAGGGGTCTAGCATTTTTAGAGAAATTCTTAATGAATCTTCTATAAAACCTTGCGTGGCCTAAGAAACTCCTAAAAAAATTTATGTCTCGAGGAGGGGGAAGCCTTTCTATTGATTCAATTTTTGATTTATCAACTTCTATGCCTTTACCTGAAATTTTGTGACCATGTACAATACCTTCTTGAGCCATGAAGTGACATTTTCCCAATTCAAGACTAGGCTGGTATCCTCACATCTCTGCAAGACTTTATGAAGGTTATGAAGACAATGATTAAATGAAGTTTCATAAACAGAAAAATCGTCCATGAACACTTCCATAATAATTTCAACATACTCAGCAAATATAGCAGACATGCATCTTTCGAAGGTAGTAGGGGCATTGCAAATACCAAAAGGCATACAACGATAAGCATATAACCCATAAGGACAAGTGAAGGTTGTTTTAAGTTTATCATCAGGGTGGACATCAATTTGAGAAAATCTGGAGTAACCGTCTAAATAGCAAAAATGAGAATGCATATCAAGCCTTTCTAAATTTTGATCTATAAACGGTAAAGGGTAGTGATCCTTCCTTGTCTCCATATTAAGTTTTCTATAATCAATGTACATCCTATGACCAATAACATTTCTACTTGGTATCGGCTCACTGTGTTTGTTTGAACAACAGTAAACCCACCTTTCTTAGTAACACTATGAATAGGAATTACCAAATAACTCTCCTCCACATGAAAGATAATTCCTGCATCTAATAGACGTATTACCTCCTTCCTCACCTCTTATTTCATGTGGGGTTTTAACCATCTCTGGAAATCTGCAATGGGTTGGGCTCCTTCTTCCATAAATATTCTATGAGTGGCTATCGAGGGCCTAAATTCCTTCAAGTCACTCAACGAATACCCAAGAGCATTCTGATGCATTTTGAGAACCATCATCAAAATTTTCTCTTCTCTTTCTGCAAGGTTAGAACTTATAATAATAGGCAAATTATTGTTAGCTTAATCAAGAAACCTATATTTTAACCCCTTAGGTAAGGTTTTGAGTGTAGGAGGTGGAGATGTCTCATCTCCTTTTCTTATAGGTTCTTCATAATTTTGATTTATCTAGCAGTCCACCTCGGGTGTAGAGTGAATATAATCATCCATTTTAATTTTATCCATATCTTGAGGCATGTCACCATTCGTAACTAAACTCCTTACTCAATCATTATCAGGAGTTTCAATGACTATAGAAGCAAGATTAATCATATTACCTTCTTTCTCTTACCCATACACATATTCATCTAAGTCCTCAATAGCAGGTTTATGTTGGAATTTTGAGAAGTGAAATTCCATTTTCTCTTCGCCGAACTTGAGAGATATAGTTTCTTTCTTGCAATCAATGTTTGATCCTTTAGTGTTCAAGAAAGTTCTTCCAAAAATAATTGGACAATAAACATCATTAGGCATGTCAACAAGTACAAAATCAATGGGGTACTTGTAAGGTCCAATACAGATTGGGACATCTCTAATTATTCCCATAGGAACTCTAAGTGTTTTATCTGCAAGCATTATTCCCCGGTCTCCTCCTTACTTACCTCATTAGTTTTTCTTGCTTGTGTCTCTTCTTCTAGCATTTTGAGGAACATTCTTTCTTCCTCACGTTGATCTTCGAGTTGCTAGGCCATCATACGTCTCCTCGTAGTCCTTTAAAAAGGAAGGAGTTCAACATACTGATGCATATCCCTTAATGGCTCTATGTGAGCTGTAGTTATTACATAAACTTGTTTGACCGGTTCAGGAGTATAATGAATCCAGTCTTTCTTTGGAGCTTCAGTGTGTTCTGTAAACAACTGAAGGATGTGCACATTAATATCATCATCAAGTTGAAGCTCATTAATGGTTTCTTTTATCTTACCAGATTCCTTATAAGAATTGAGACAATCATATTCAATTTCCACTCCTCCTTCGCACCCAAATCAAATCCCCATTTTTCTCTATTGCGGTGAATACTTTCTAGGAGTTTCTAAGCTTTAGTTATAGTTATCTCCATAAAAGATCCTCCGGAATTTGTATCAAGCTCATGTTTAATTTCTTGATTAAGTCCCCCATAGATAATGTGTAAAGCATACCATTCAGGTAATTGTGATGGGGACATTTATTAAGGATAGATTTGTACCTTTTGAAGGCCCTTACCAAGCTTTCACCTAGGCGATTTTTGAAGTTTGTAATTGCCCTTCTCACTTCAGCAGTCTTTACCTTAGGAAAGAATCGGAATAAGAATTCTGCTTTGAGCTTTTCCCAGGTGTCAATTTTCTCTGCAGGGAAAATTCTATACCAAGATAAAGCAGTGTTGGTTAGAGATTTTCTAAACAACTTAAGCTTCAATTCATCATCGGAATAACCTGTCAATTTAAATGTCCAACATTACTTGGTAAAATGCATCAAATGATTGTAAGGATCCTCATCCGGATCATCTCCTTCAATTATTTCTTTAATAATAGCAATAAAACGAGGGTTAACCTCATACTCAGGTCCAGCCCGGCTCGAGAATTATTTGACAAGTCCTTGATTGAATTTCCTAAGGTGTTCAGCTGCATCGAGCTAATTCATCAGTCCGAGTGTAGCCATGGTGTTTACATAAAACTAGTAAACAACTTTAGTAAAACAATTAATTGAATTAGCAACTAAGAACAAAGACCAAAAACTCTTAGCACCCCGGCAACGACACCAGAAAATAGCTTGATGACTGCAAGTGCACAGATCAATTGTAGCTAGTTTTGAAATAAGAGTATCGAACCCTCAAACAGCTAGTTGGTTAGGGTCTTTATGCCCCTCATCACTATCTACCAAAGGATACTTGTAAGCTGCCTTTGATTTTATGTAAAGGGTGTTTGAAAGGTTTTTGGTTTGAATGCAAGAAAGTAAATAAAACAAATACAAAAAAAGGAAGTAACAAGAATGTATGGAATGGTGGTTGAACTCAATAGGTAAAAGACGTTATTAGGGATGTAGGATACACCTCTAGCATGTTGTAATTAATCACAATTAGGATAACCTATTTATTATGTCATGATATGTGTGGAGAGAGTTCCGTAATAATATGTTCACTACAAGGATCGTAGGCAGTCACTTTGTTGAGCCAAGAATAAGGTCATCTCTAAATAACCACCACGATGTCCGGGAGCAGTCACCATGCAGACCACCACAATTAAGGGTCTCCCCATGGATATTGTAATTAGCTTAGTGAATCTCTCTTTGTCCCCCCTTTGACCATGTTGGTTGCTAGCGGTGCTTCTAGTCACAATAGCTTCCGGAATTCCTCCAAACTCGTCTAAAGGGTTTCACCCTCTTTTTTAGACCCGAAGGAAAATAATATGTGGCCGACTACACATACCATCTAAAGGGAAAGATCAAACACACATCATAGATCTATGGATCATAGACACAAGTAATAGATCATCTTTATTTCATTTCATAATAATGCTAGGGTTTATCCATCCCCAAAGAATTAAGGGAACTACTCACACATGGAAGCTATCAACAACATCATCATAATCAAATGGATGGATAAAATTAATGGAATGAATCTAGTGCAAACCACAATTGAATCTGGAATTACAACAAGATCTAATGAATGGAAGATGGGGGTAGAGATGGTGATGGAGATGCAGAGGTTGGTGATGTAGGGGATGATGCGTTGTCCTCCAATGATCTGTGCAGTAGCAAGGATTTTCCCTTCTCCAAGTTCCTCCTTCGGATCCCTTTCTGGTATGGTTTTTCATGGCTAGAGGTTTTTCTGAATGTCAGATCTATGATCCATCTTTTTGAGGTGGAAGTATTTGATGAGGCAGTACCAATGTCGGGTCGTTACGTTCCCGGGAACCTCCTGGGCACAAGCAATTCCTCCAGGTGCAAAGATCAAAAAAATGACTTTTATCACTTAAAAATATCATATTACAGTGTAGTATGATATTCTCAATTGATATATTCATAATAAAATTAGTAAATCGGGATCCTGCTGGAACAAGGACAAAAGGTGGGTGCAAATGTGGTAAAATACTAAAAACCCTACTGTACCTATGCAAAAACAACAAGTAAAAATGGTAAAATTTTGGACTCATCAACCACCTGGATGACTTTGAGTTCATGATCATCATGGAGCCGAGCTTCAGGGCAAAGGTGACGCTTTCGTCCCTGTAAGGTTCCCAACCTTTAATAAGGTAGAGATCCCTGTGTTTACAATGCTAGTCCCTGGATCAATGGCTAGCATCCACAGTTAAGATGTAATATCAAGAAACAAAGGTCATAATACAACTTTATAACCAGGAATAAAATAATTCATTACATCTTACATAGCTCATTTGGCTATCACATTACATTGCAGCAGAATAACTTTAAAGCATGGGGTCCTTCATATTCAAAGTGCCACAGGCAATCATGTTGGTTGTAGACTTGTAATCCTATTCAACAAACTTCACTAACATCAAACAAACCTGCAACATAATAAGTTGCAGCCACAAGGGTCAATACATTTGAATTGTATTGGCAAGTTTCACTACTATGTAGAAATAAGTGGATCCTATCATTACATGCATATTTGGCTAAGTGGGGTTTAGGCTCATTTGTAGAAAGCAATATAGTTTTATCTTATCTTTTCAAAATATTTTTTGATCTTTGTCAAATCTTTCTAAACTTCTTGGAAAACTCCAAGTGCTTCAAATCCCTTGTTGTCACCATCAAGTTTTACTTTGAGAAATTGGAATGTCGAGATCTTCCATAGCATCAGGCCTTAGTTGCTCAGTATTGTCCATAACCGGGGGGACGGCTAAGTACTTAGAATTTGATCTTCTGCAGAAGTTGTACACTTTACCCATATGACACAATCTCATCTTGATGCCACCAGTGGCCGCTGGATAAGTACTCACCAAAATGGAGTACTGGCAGATTGAGAATGTGACAAAGTCTTTCCATAGAAGTCCTCCCAATACACAATGCTAGCTTGTCATCCAGGCACCAATGTAGGGTTTCAAGTTCCCTTACACAATTCTAGTTAACCTGAAGATGCCAATGCATGGGTCTTCCACTATGTAGTTGACTAAGCCAGAGCCCATTTAGCATGTGGCTGTACACGGAAGCCGCTGTACGAGAAACATGTTCAATCTCTAAGTCCCTGGGTGGTTTTCTTCTAGTGCACATACAAAAACAGATAGCCATATAAACATGGTTCCTTTTGTTGCCACCTTGTCCAAAAATTGAGTATCCTGTCCACCCAGGTGGTTCATTGAGTACTTGTTTTATTATATAAAACATATATCTTTTCAACTCTTCATATAATCATAACATGTATCCCATCCCAAATATATAGCTGGGCTAAGCATACTACAACTACAATGTTTCCACTAAGGGAGATATAAGGGTATCCTATTAGGATTTAGCATAGCATAAAATATAGTAAACCTTTCCATGAATGTTACAAAATCCACTAAGTGTAATGAAAATATTAGGACATGGATGATAGTGTCACTTGACTTTTTAGTAGAGAATGTTGGTTCACTTCTTTATCTTGCAAATATCACACTCTTCTAATTTCACTACAATTCCATCAAGCAAACATATATTCAACTAGCATTCCAACCAATTTATCACACATAAAATAATAGAAACAAGGTCATGCATGCAAGCATGAAAAAGATAGTTTTATTTGCAAAAGTGGTTTCTACTAGGCTCTAAACATTATAAAGTTCAAAGTGGTCATTTGCAAAAGTGCTAAAACCATTTGCAAACGGTTTTATCTATAAACCATATTTTGTAAATCAAATCAATATTTTATGTGGTTGAAAATGCTTTTAGCAAAGCAATATTCTTTAAAGGGTTCACCAAATACATTTTAATTCTCAAAACTTGGTTTTTAGGGTCAGAAGGTTTGAATCAAATCATTTCCCAAAGGTTTCACTCAAAAATCATTTCTAAAACAAAAACAATATTTTTATTTGACTAGAAATGTGCTAACTCAAATATTTACTCCTAAACTTCACAAAATACATTTTTAAATCCATAAGTTGGTTCCTAGGGTCAGTAGGTTTACAACAATCCATTTTGCAAAGATTTCACATTAAAAACATTTCTAGAACAATTTTTATATTCATAATAAGCCTACACATGTTTCTGCAATTTCAACCAATTTTACAGAAGCAAATCATTAAACAAAATGCATGGTTGCAAAGTACTTATTCTACTGATTCCATTGATATAAAATTTGCAAAATTTGGACGTGTAGAACTAAAGTTATGAATTTCACAAGTTGCATATGAATCAGATTCTAATTTCTGTTTTAAACAAAACCTTGTCCACGTGGTTGTTTCCTATTGGTCGGTACCGTTTCGTTTGGATCGAGCTGTTCTAACTGTAGGATCTCACTTAATCGCACGACACAGATCATACGTACCCCTTCGGTTAAGTTAATCTATCGCATCCACTGGATGATGATCTAACGGCTATGGCGCTATGACCAGGAACTGGCGGTGCTGCGCGGCGGCGAGTGGCGGTGCACGCTCAGACGGTGGCGTCGTGGCGATTACATGAAGCAAGGAAGATATAGGAGGGGCTCACAGTGTTCATAGGGTCTTGGTGAATCTCGAGGTGGCGTTGTCTTGGCGAGGGGCGCTCAGGAACCGCGGTGATTGCTCGATGGAGACGGCGTCGGCGTCGGGTGCCTCTGGATGTCGTCGGGGGCGAGGTTACAGGTCGCGCCGAGGCAAAACAAAGACATGGTCAGACACGGGCGAGTGTGGCGTTCACGTGAGCATGATCTAGAGGGCTCGCGGCGGTCTGGCTTACCAGGGGGAGGTCGCCGGAGTTGCTTGCAGACGGTGGCGCTGCTGGTGTGGTCGTTGCCGACGGTTTCGGGCGCACGCGAGCGGGTGGAGCACACGGGGAGGTGCGCCTGGTGCTGGCGAGCAAGGTTGCGTGCTCTAGGAGAAGAGGGGTGGCCGTGGTTCGCCATAATTGGCTGGGAACTCCGTCGGAGACAGTGGCGGTGTGGGGGCGAATTGGAGCAGCCTAGGGGCAGAGATTGGCTGGAGTTTGGGGGGAAAGAGAGGAGAGACTTGGGCGCTTATGTACGCGTGGTCACCGGAGGATTTAAGGCTGCCATCAACGCGAATTCAACGCCGGAGTAAATGGCAGAAACGGCGAGGGGGAACGGCTGGCGCGGTGAAGACGATGGCTGGCGATGTGGGGTCTTGTGATGAGAGAGAGAGAGAGGCAGGGTCCACCTGCGTGTCTCTGCGGTGTGCTTGCAGCGTGAAAACGCTTTGGGGGAGGGGGGAAGTTGGGCTGCGAGTGGGCTGGACTGGGCCTGTTAGCTGGGCTACTGTTTGTTTCTTTTTTTTATACTGAAGCTTTTCTTTTTCTAATTGGAATTTCTGTTTTGATTTTCAAACAATTAATTCAAACTCCAATTCAAATCAAACCACCACCAAACTTTGTATAATTTTTAGTTCTGTTTAACAACACAATCCAAAGTCAATAATAAAATAATACTTTTATTCTTTTAGGATCTATTTAATAATTAAATAAAATAGACCTTCGTCATTAATTCAAATAGGATTTTATTTATTTAAAAACTTTATTTGAAATCTAAATAATATCAAACCATTTCAGTAGGTTTTATTTGAAAACATAAAAACACTTGAAAATCTTATTTAAAATAAATTAACAAGTTTGAGTGTTTATTTAAAATGAAAAAGCCTTTACTTAAATAAAATTGGATATTAATAAATTCTCATTATTTTATTCAAATAGACCTTTACTCTTTTTATCAAATAGAAATATTTTATTTCAAAAGCTTGGCCAAGATCTAATTTGGCTCTATAAAAATAATCCTTATTTAAAATTCTACCTTTGCTTTTGAAAAACAAATCTTTTTATTAAAAGATCTAAAAATAGTAATTCCAACTATCATAATTTTATTTATTAATTGTTTATCTTTTTAAATCCCTTTAGGATTTTATTTGATCAAAATAGGTTTTGATGTTTCCAATTGGAATCAAAAAGTTTCTTCTCACCCTAAAAATCAACAATTGTTTATTTTGTTTATTTATTTTTCACATTTCAAAATTTGGAAAATTTTGGGATGTGACAGGCTACCACCCTTAAAAGAAATCTCGACCCGAGATTTGGGAAGGCTAGGGTTACAAGTTGTCTTCAAGGCAACTAGGGTACTACCACCCTTAAAATAAAACCTCATAGGGTTACATTGATGGTTCACTTGACTATGCACTACTAGGAAAATGGTCGTTTGTGGCTCACCTGAAAGGCCCATCCGTGGCGCACCAGTAGTGCGCCACGGGCCTTGCGCTGCGGCTATCTCTCAGCCGTGGCGCACTGCCTAGTGCGCCACGGTTGTGTAGAGATAGGCGTAGCGCACCACCTAGTGCGCCACAGAAGTTTGGCATGGTGCGCTACCCCTTGGATATTCTGTGGCGCACTACCCAGTGCGCCACTAAACATCCATGGTGCGCTTTAGGTGTAGTGCGCCACAGAAGGTAGAACATGTGCGCCAGATGTATTTTTTTTTTTTTAATTTCCAAGCCAGATTATATGCAATACAGATTATATACAATATTACAGCAGATATACACACACAGATACAAGATATACAATTATATATATAAATACTCGATATGAAAAACAAGATTGAAACAAATACATATAGATAAGTCTCATACATGAATACATAGTCCAAGTTACATTGTTTTGATCATGTTACAAAGTAGTAGTTGGTGACATGCGAATACATGTGTCGATCGAACAAGTTAGAGCTCGGAAGCTCGCCAAGACATCTAAACTAGCTAGCTAGACACAAACGCGGGATAAATAACCAAAGAAGATAAGCATGATCACCGCCGCGACGAAGGTGTAGGTCTTCATCCGGTTCCTTGTCCTAACTCCCGCTAGATAGCGCGTGTATCTATCTTCCGCGTCCGCCATAGTGTTGTACCCTTTGTAGCTATTGCCGCTGAAACGGTGCACCTGTCTCCGGCAGTCTTCCCAATCATCGTAGACTCAGGAACCGTCCCTTGTACGACGTACCACGTCATCTACAAGTTGACAATAATAACTAGCGGTGATTGAAAAAACATGTATAATTAAAGTCGCATATGAAGATACACTTATAGAAAGTACTCTTAAATCAAAAAGAGCAAACTCAAAAGCATGCCTCATATATAACTAGCTAGGTCGTTGGACACAGAATTGCTTATGACGGACCGTTAGCCAAGTAGGATGCACAATTCCTGGACTTGTGCATATCACAAGGCTAACAATCCCGTCATAGCACATTCACATATATATTGTGCCACGACATTTCAATCATCGGCATATTCTCGAAAAAGACAAAATTAACTCGAAAAGCATGCCTCATATATAACTAGCTAGGTCGTTGGACACAGGAATTGCTTATGACGGGACTGCTAGCCAAGTAGGATGCACAATTCCTGGACTTGTGCATATCACAAGGCTAATAATCCCGTCATAGCACATTCACATATATATTGTGCCACGACATTTCAATCATCGGCATATTCTCGAAAAAGACAAAAATAACTCGAAAAGGATGCCTCATATATAACTAGCTAGGTCGTTGGACACATGAATTGCTTATGACGGGACTGTTAGCCAAGTAGGATGCACAATTCCTGGACTTGTGCATATCACAAGGCTAACAATACCGTCATAGCACATTCACATATATATTGTGCCACGACATTTCAATCATCGGCATATTCTCGAAAAACACAAAAATAACTCGAAAAGCATGCCTCATATATAACTAGCTAGGTCGTTGGACACATGAATTGCTTATGACGGGACTGTTAGCCAAGTAGGATGCACAATTCCTGGACTTGTGCATATCACAAGGCTCACAATCCCGTCATAGCACATTCATATATATTGTTCCGACATTTCAATCATCGGCATATTCTCGAAAAGACAAAAATAACTCGAAAAGCATGCCTCATATATAACTAGCTAGGTCGTTGGACACGAATTGCTTATGACGGACTGTGAGCCAAGTAGGATGCACAATTCACGGACTTGTGCATATCACAAGGCTCACAATCCCGTCATAGCACATTCACATATATATTGTGCCACGACATTTCAATCATCGGCATATTCTCGAAAAAGACAAAATAACTCAAAAGCATGCCTCATATATAACTAGCTAGGTCGTTGGACACAGAATTGCTTATGGAATTTGTGAGCCAAGTAGGATGCACAATTCACGGACTTGTGCATATCACAAGGCTCACAATCCCGTCATAGCACATTCACATATATATTGTGCCACGACATTTCAATCATCGGCATATTCTCGAAAAAGACAAAAATAACTCAAAGCATGCCTCATATATAACTAGCTAGGTCGTTGGACACAGGAATTGCTTATGACGGACTGTGAGCCAAGTAGGATGCACAATTCACGGACTTGTGCATATCACAAGGCTCACAATCCGTCATAGCACATTCACATATATATTGTGCCGACATTTCAATCATCGGCATATTCTCGAAAAGACAAAATAACTCGAAAGCATGCCTCATATATAACTAGCTAGGTCGTTGGACACAGGAATTGCTTATGACGGACTGTCACCAAGTAGGATGCACAATTCGGACTTGTGCATATCACAAGGTGTGATCCCGTCATAGCACATTCACATATATATTGTGCCACGACATTTCAATCATCGGCATATTCTCGAAAAGACAAAATAACTCACACTTGTCGTCCGAGAACCAAAGAGTAAGCAAAAAACCAAGCATTGATTGATATATAATAATAATAAGCAAAATAAGTAAGCGGTGATTCATAAACCTAATAAGATAAGTACACTTGTCGTCCACACACACACAAAGGTCATCTATAGTTTGCAACTACAACTAGGCCAACATCAAGCCTTCGGCTCGGCTTAGGAGCAGGAGGACGCATACCTCGTCATGAACTTCCTATAGTCACCACTGCATCTCTAGGCGATCTTCTATGTCACGGTTATTCGGGATATTTCCTCCGTAGAAGATCCCCGAAGTCATGACATCACGAAGATGATTGCCCCAAGCTGCTGGATGCGATACATCTCTTGTCTAATATCCGAATCATTGATCTTGGCCTTTGCTTCGCCCATTGCTTGAGATGATCCGGCGCAGAATTCGCTGGTCAAGTAGGAACGCCCTCATGTGATGGAGTGCGTAGTAGGCTTCCTTCTTACTGTTTTCCGGCTGCTTCACGCAGGGGAACTCTGTTACGTGGTTGAAGACGTGCCTGCCGAACTTGACCTTCTTACGCACGAAGCTGGTGCCTTCCGTCGAGGCAAAGCCAGTGAGAGCATCATCCAGAACTTCCTTGATCTTTTCCTAGTTTTTCTTCTTTTCTAGACTCCCCGAGTCGAAATACGTGGCGTGGGAATGCTTCGGCGATAAGGAGATGAGCGTGCAGTGTTCATCTCTGCGCAAAAAATTCAAATGGAATGTGTTGAAAAAAGAATGATGATGATCTAATAAAGCCAATCGACGGTGGCGGTGAATAACGACTTACTCGGGAAAGTAAGGCACGAGAATGTATTCCTTTGTCTTGTTCGCCACGAGGATTCTTTTTAGGTACGAGGCCACGATCGTCGTTCGTGGGGAACCCAAGCAGTCACGCATGTAGTAGGGGTCCACTATAGCGATGCCGGTGTGTTCTCTCTAATGATCTGCGTGGCGGCTGAGATAAAAGAGACGGACCATGGTATAGTGCAGCGGTATAGGTGGAACATATTGAAGATGTCCTCGAACCGCAGGAAGAACAGATCCGAGGCGGTGTCGAAGCCCAAGCTGGTGGCACCTTAACCACGAATACCAGGTGCGAGGGATCTTTCTCCGATAGAAGGCGTCTCTCTATCGTCAGCACGCCGTCATGCACACTCTGCAGTTCTGAACTGGCGAGCTTCCGCAAATTCTTAGGTAGCATGGGCTCACCCGCCACATGAATCCTCCACATAATACCCTCGGGTCTTGGTGGCCCGTCCCGAAACCTGATCGGATTCGCAGTTGTTGACGCCACCGGCTGGCTCGAGCTGCTAGATTTTCTTTTCCTGCCCTTTTTTCCTTTTGGAGAGCGGGCAGGCACCGCAATCTGAGCACCGACCGCCCTATGTAGTGTGTCAGGGCTTAGAATAAAGGGCCGGTTGGTTGTATCAGCTGGCTCTGTAAAGGCGCAAGCTGGAGGCGTCTCCTGAGAACCAAACAGACGCTTGGTGATAGTGGCTTTCTCTGTGGGGCCACCAACTAGGTCTTCTTCGTTTCAAACGAGTCTTTGAAGAAGTGATCATTCCAGTCTTGAAGTCCTCGGCGGATCTGCGCCATGTGCATATCATCAACATGATCATCCGACCCACCGCGTGGAGGTGGCGGCGGTAGGGGCCTTGCCACCGCTTGTCGCTGCACGACAGTGTCTTTGTTGTCTGTGGCGTGATGGCCCCGCCGTCCCCAAACGGATCATGCTCTTTGGCCATAGCATGAACAAGCGAAGCAACTTCGAGACGCGAATCTTCTTCATCCGCTCACGGGGTTGAATGGGAGGTTCCAGTCGTCGCAGCCCCTTAGCACCGCCTAATTTTAACCACATGCACGCTATCTGGCATCGGCTTTGAGTGGAACGTGCGCTGCAAGGGTTGAACGATGGTACCCTTGGCAACATCCCTCGGCTCGTTGTTCACGTAGCATAAGAGAGTGCAAGGAACATCCGTCTGCGGAAAACATGTATGGCGTCGTCGGGCGAGATGCCACAAGAGTAATATATAGATGGCATGAAAGGCGGTAATTAAAGCAATTTGTTTACCGTGATGGCGTCGAGATCGGCTAATGTCGACGCCGCATCTGCCGACAGGCGTGCAAGAGGCGGAAGGGCTGCTTGATGGCGCGGTGCTGGCGGCGGTGTATTCTCCTACCGACGGGTGCTTGGAGCTCCGGTGCCGCGGCGATGGCGGGGGCACCAACATGTACTCGGCACCGCGGTGATGGCGAGTCACCAACACTTGCGGCGCCAGCGGTGCTGGCGGGAGTCACGAACACGTAGTTCGCTGATTCGTCGGCCGCGTTGTTCGAGTGGCTGCGACCATGCTTGGAATCGGCACGGCCCTACTCGACCACCCGCACTCGATTCGCTATTGACTCCACCAAGGTAGGCGGGAAGGACGTAAGGGTGATTGCCAGGTTGTCTTGGATCTGCGAGATCCGCGCCACTTGTGCCTTAAGTTCTTGAACCTCTCTATTTTCCTCCTCGCTCCTTCCGACGGCGCCACATGCGTCCTCGGCGGTGGACCAAAATGATCCACCCAATTCTTACCCGAGGCGGCGGACGGCCGGCAACGACTTCTTCAGAATCGGCTCTATTTTCTTGGCCGGTTCGCCATACTAAAAGGTTATCACCGGGTGGCCGCCGTCGACCCCTGGGATGAGGAACCCTAGGATCCATGACTAGCAACAATTTCCTCCTCCTGCAGAAGAAGTAACAGTGAATCATTTAGATCATCGATTAGATTGCAATCGTGTTGATCACCGGTAATTAGATTATACTTACCACAATTTCCTCGAATTCCTTCACCGCAGGATCCGCGGTGAGTTGTTTGGTTTTTGGGTCCACATGGTAACGGGCCCTGATGAAGTTTCGAAACTGCGGGTTGAATTTAGCAAAGGGTTTTCTATCCCTTGGATCTATACTCTTCGTCCTCCTTATTCCATTTGGCCTCCATGTTCGTATCCACCAGATCCGAGATGGTGATGACCTATATTCATCGCCTGCAGCGGCTTTCCCCGATTACTATTGGCCAGGGCTCTTTCGGATTCACACCTCTCCTTGAACTCCCGGAACTGATCTTGGGTGATCTGCGGGTCAATCTTGGATCTCCTCGAGACTTTTGCCTTCTTTATAGATCTTCTTCTTTATCCGGGTTCTCCGGTGGCGGCGGTGCTCATCTTTGTGAAGGCGGATTTGTTTACTTCGTTCCCATGATAATTTGTGTTACGATACTTAGCGGAAACTTGTATCGCGTGCAGCTTCTCGAAGAGGAGTGCGCAAGTGGCCATTATCTTTATGCCGGAGATTCTCGGTGTTGATCGAGATGGTTGTCCGGTGATCGCCGCCACTTGCCCACCGCACTTTGACGACAAGGGCGGGCTCCAAAGGAACCCCGATGGGCTCACTTGGTAATTTCCTCCTGACCGTGCCGACCGTTGGGCGCGGTCCTTCGCTTCTTCTTCTTAGGAGGTTGCTACCACTCCTGCCCTCGCCGCCATCGGTGGTTTCATCGTCCGCCGTTCCTTGGCTTCTTCCTCCGTCTTCCATCTCATCATCCTCGCTCTCGAAGGATGGTATTCTTCATCGTCTTCTAGACGCCTCCCGAGAATGTCAATTGTTTATTCGAGGTGAGTTCTCCTTGAGCTGATGCGCTTAGAACATCCCCTCGTCGTTATCACACATCTTTGCACTAATAAAAAAATAATTGGTTAAATGCGGAAAAATCCGGCATGACCTTTGCTAATTTTCTTAAACTAGAGTGCCCGATTTACGCCAAACGGAAGTTAATCAACATTCCGCAAAAATCGGGACTCGTTTCATACAAGAACCTGCATACACACATAATAAAGTGCTTCATATACAAGCACAAGCACAATTTCAAGGTGCTATTGTCCCAAAGAGATAGTAGCAAAACCAACACTACTCTATTTTTCCTTCCAAACCATTTCACAACCACATCCATCCAGTCCCAAAGATTGCCACAACCATATAAACTTTTGTTATCAATTTAAGCATAGCCATATGATGAAGCTATCTCTTTAAGCAACAATGACAACCCAATTAAAATAAATCTTGTGAATAAGTAAAGGTAAAAATGAGAATGATCTTACATAAGCATGCCACTTATTGTATGATTCCAATGAAGCAATGTCATTGTTCTAACCACAATGGATGCCCACAATCTGTGCTACAATAAGCCCAAGACCATAGCTAAAAATATAAGCCCAATATTAATCAAAATATACGAACATCCCCAGATGTATAACAAAGCACAAGAACCTACCCTTTGTCATCAAGTTCCACAGTCTTCAATTCAATAAAGAAAAGCAGGCCATAGACATGCCTAAACCCATGATATATGCTGGTACATCAAGGATCAAGATTTATAACTATAACTGAATCAGTTACCTATAACTCTGAAAGTGGATTTATAACTATAACTGAATCAGTTACCTATAACTGAATAAGCTATCTACAAGCTACATTTATCGTCGCAGTTCACAGCATCATCTGCATCAAAGGAACAAATGGTTCTTGTGCCTTGGTAATTTAACGATTTCTGGTTTTCCATAAGGACCAAATAAGGACCTGTGTAACAGTTGTCCATATGCACAAAAGGAAATGCACTTTCTTATACAACAGTAAAAAAAGGGAACTTGGTTTCATGAAACCTTGTTACAGGTTCATAGTTAGTGAGTGCAATGTAAACTACTGCATATCTTTGTTCTACTACTGCAATGTAAACATAGGAGACATGCATTAAAAAACACAAGTTTTACTACTGCATATCTTTGTTCTACTATTGCATTTTCATCTACTCTGAACCTAACCTAAACCTAACCTGAATCTTGCTACTCTGAACCTAACCTGAACCTAACCTGAAGCTTGCTACACAGAATGTCATTCGGTCCTCTCACTCGAAAATAGTGTTCCTCCCCCTCTTCTTCCCAACTCTTCAGATTGACTTGCAGAACAACAACTAGTACTGGAACATTCAGGTTACACAGGTTCAGGACTGAACATTTCTGTTCTCTGTTTATATAGGTTGCGGTTCTTGAATCGGAGCTGCAGCGGGTGAGCGAGGAGAACCGGCGGCTGGGCGAGATGCTCAGGGAGGTGGCTACAAAGTACGAGGCCCTGCAGGGCCAGTTCACGGACTTGGTCACGGCCCATCAATCCAACGCCGGCGAGAGAGGGAGAGAGGAAGATAGGGAGAGAGAGAGAGAGGGGAGGTCGGCAGGAGACTCACCAGGAGGGAGCGGGCTGAGCCAGACGGCGGGCGGGCGGGCTGGCGGACGACGGCGGGTTCCTCCACGGACTCCTCCTCCTCGGACGCGCACGACTCGGGCTCCTCCTCCTCCACGCGCAGCTGGCAGGGCTCCTCCTCCTCCTCCACGTGCAGCTGGCAGGGCTCGGGCTCCACCTCCTCCACGTCCTCCTCCTAGAGCGGCGGCAGATCGAGAGCGCGGCGGCGGGGCACGGTTGAGATCGGCGGTGTCTGATCTGAGATGGGGAGAAGAGGCGCGCGGGGCGTGGCACGGATGACTAATAGCACCGAGTTAGGCGTAGCGCACCCTGGCCAAGTGCGCTACGGGTAACCGTAGCGCACTTGGCCAGGGTGCGCTACGCCTAACTCGGTGCTACTAGTCACATAAGAAGGCGCGGCCACCCCTATAGACAACTAACATTGCCCTATCCCACTGGTTCCACCAACTGCTCTAATCTAAACCTGTGAGCACCCAGGTTCGAATCCTGGTGCCCACCTTTTTTTAAAATATTTTTAAATATTCCAAAAAATGCCCAAAAGTGCTGATATATGCTACAAAAGTTTTTTTGTTTTTAAAATACTTTTATATATTCCAAAAATGCCCAAAAGTGATAATATATGTCATAAAAGTGGTACAAATTAAATATGCTTCAAATATGTCATAATAATTTGTCCATAAATATTACAATCTTTTTCGACCACGCGTTTTACAATATTTTTTGAGCTAGCGTTTTACAATCTTTTTTCCCTTCTTTGTCGCGGTTGAATAATTTAGCCCCGGCACTTTAATGTTTCTTCTTTCGAACGGGCTACCTTTTTTGGGTAGGGTTGTCCTTTTTCTTCTTGTGATGTATGTTCTTTGCATCGTAGTCGTCATCTTCAATCTTTGGATCGCCGTCTTGGTGAAGTCTTGCTCATTGGCGACTCCATCCATTCCGATGAGGTTCCTTTTTCCTCCTCACGACAACACGGCTAGGCTTTGTCGGGTCGGTAATGAAAAACATTGGTCCACTTTGGTAGCCGTACCCATGGTTCATTTTTCGCCACGTTTGCACCGTGGCCTTGGATTTGGCTGCTTGGTATAACCATGGTTGTGAAATACCGGTATTCTCTTCGGCGTTCTTTGCCCATCGACACGGAACATCGGCACCTTTTCTCCATGAGTCGAGCTCCCGGATCTCCTCGATTCTTCCGTAGAATCTTTCCTTCACGTTGTCATCGGTGTAGAATTCGACGTTACGCTGAGTTCGATAATCACACTTGTTGTCCTTTTCCTCCGTGTAGAATGTGTAGCCGTTGATATCATACGCTGATAGGTCACCAGGTTTTGCATCGGTCCCTGCGACAAGGTGAATATGATCTTTTCCGTGTCGGAAGAATGCGAGCGGGATTATCAAGGGCGTCTGCCTAAACCAACGCGTGAAATCTGAGTTGTGCTCTTTGATTATTTCTCCTGCGTCCTCTGTATGCCGGTCCTGTACTTCTTCTCGATTAACCTTTTGTGCTTCGTACCCAAGGATCGACCAGTTCTAAATGCTTTGAAGCGGCGAGGTTTGCTCGATCAAAGTCCGCGTCGAAATCGAAAGTCATGCATGCGATGTCGGCGACCCTCTCGGTGACCAGATCCGTCGAGCTTGCCAAGGTGTTCTGACGGGAAGACCGGCGTGGTTCTCGATGTCTAGATAATTCGTGCGAAGAGATGCACTCTTCGCCGTAAAGCCCTTGGCTATGCTTCCATCTGGGCGGGACCTGTGCGAACGTATCCTTTGATGTGTCCGTTCATCCTTTCGAACGCCATCATCTCATGGAGAAACATCGGCCCGAGTTGTACGATGTCCTCCACGACATGGACCAGCGGATGCACCATAATGTCGAAGAATGCGGTGGGAAGTAGACCTCAAGCTCACATAGTATCACCACGATCTCCTCCTGTAGCCTTCCGAGCTGATTCAAGCCAATCGACTTCCTAGAGATGACGCGTCGAAAAACTTGCATAAGCCAAATAACGTTTCACGGACGTGCTCGTCCATTATCCCTCTTAGTGCGACCGGAAGTACTGCGTCATTAGCACGGCATCGTGAGACTTCATGCCATTGAACCTCTTCGCCTCGTCTAGGTATCTCTTATCTTGCCAGCGTGGCCGTAAGGAAATTTGACTCCTAGAAGGCACTTGAAAACTGTTTGATCTCATCACGGCTTAGAGTGAAGCAAGGAGGAGGCGTAATATTCGTTCTTCTTGAACTTTTACCCTTCCGACCTTGTGTTGTCTCGACTCATGATCATCGTCATCTTCACGATCATCGAGTAGTGCGTCCTCCGTGAAGCTCCTTCCGGATACCCAAGCATATCAGGTCGTGCCTTGCTTCGGACCATCTTCGTCCTATCTAGCATGTTGATTATGGTGGCGACGGACTCTCGCATGTTTTTCGTGATATGCATGATGTCGAGGCTATGAGGCGTCGGAGAAACTTCCAGATGGCAACTCCCGAAAAATGACCTTGTTTTCCATACCTTCATCGGCTTGTCTTGTTGCTGCCCTTTCGCTTCTTTCCGTGCTTAGGACAATCTTTCCAGTTTTCAGCAACTCATCCACTTCTTCGCTCCTACGCTCTGGGATTCCTCGGGTCTCGATTTGCCATCGAACAGGTCTCCACGTTTTCTCCATGGATCATTCTTGCCGAGCCACCTCCGGTGCGCCATGAACACGGTTTTCGATGACCCTGGATCTTTCTCTAGTTGGAGATAGCTTGTGTTATCTATGCACCTAACGCATGCGTGGAATCCTTGGATAACCTGCCGAGATATACCCGCAACCTTGGATAGTCTTGCACCGTAGTGACCAACGCGCTCTCATAGTGAAATAATCTTGTGCAACGGCGTAAGTATTGGCTCCAGATTCCCATAACGTGGCTAGCTCCTCTTTCAACAGCCCGAGATACAGATTGATGTCGGTACCAGGTTGTTTCGGCCCTTGAATTAGCATACTCATTTGTATGTACTTCTTCTTCATGCACAACCATGGAGGGAGGTTGTACATCCATACAAACACAGGCCAAGTGTTGTGCGTGCTGCTCTGGCTACCGAACGGATTGAGTCCATCGGTGCTCGCACCAAGCCTGATGTTCCTCGAATCTCCACCGAATTCTGGGAATTCGAGGTCCAATGCTTTCCACTGGCTAGCATCTGAAGGGTGCGTCAGCAGCTCATCCTTTTCGGGGTCATCATCATCTCCTGGCTTCTTCCTTTCCGCATGCCATCGCATGAGCTTCGCTTCCTTAGGGTCCGCGAAATAGCGCTGCAGACGAGGGGTGATAGGAAAGTACCATACCACTTTTCGAGGTGCTTTCTTCCCTTTCTTGTATCGACTCACGCCGCACATCGGACATGTGGTTTTCTCCGCGTCCTCGCCCCGATAAATGATGCAATCGTTGATGCATACGTGATATCTAACGTGCGGTAGATCGAGAGGACAGATGATTTTCTTGGCATCCTCGATACTAGTTGGACATGTGTTCCCCTCCGGGAGACGATCGTGCGTAATGCCATCATATCGCGAAGCTTGCGTCGCTCAATTTGTGTTTTGCCTTCATCTCCATAGCCTTGAGCGTTACATTCAACCGGGTATCATCGGGCTGCATCCTTCATACAATGGAGTAACGCGTCTTTCTCAAGTTGCCAAGCTTGGCTTTCTCTCTAGCGGCAGCCTGGCGTTACTAAATCGCTTGAGAAGCAGCTCTTGCACATAAGGGTCCCGCACCCAGCCTGACGTTGTTCCATCGTCGTCTGCTCCTCCGGCATCTCGATCATCATCATCCCGGTCTGCTTCCGTACCTTCACCATCTCCAGGAGCCTCTTCACCATCTCCAGGAGATGATTAAGGTTAAAGTGAACAAAGATGGAGTATATGCTTGACGAAATATAAGTTGGCAATCTCATGTCCCTTGAATACGAGGGCCACACCTCATGCATACTCAACTTTGGGTCCAGGTAAGTTCTTGTCATTGTAAGTGTTTGCATATCATTGAGAACCGCCAATGGGGTACCCCTTGCACATGGTACAGGAGCTTTCCCATAACCAAAATGACAAGGCAAGCAGACAATGAGCATCTTAGCGATATTTTTATTTACCATATGCATAGCTTTTTATTGATGATGCTTCATAGATAGCTCATTATGGTGATGCTGTAAGTTTCCACCATGATTAGGCATGGTTTAGGCTAGCGGTCCAGGCGTTTCTCTAACACATAATACAAACTCCATGGACTTACAAGTCCCCTCTTTATTTCACACTAGTGACAACCGTATACAAAAGAGCACGATATCAAAAACTGTGTACAGAGTACAAGTGAAATGTTGAAAACGTTCTCCGTGACAGGACGGTTCTGCTAATTCCAATATATAGATGCAAGCATATACAACTTCGATGTTCACAATGGTTCAAGTCTAGTAGGGGCAAGTGAATAAAGTGTGCCATCGAGTTCGTGAGAGCTTTACTAACTAGTTTTCACATCACAAAATACTTTTTAATTCTAAAGGTAGATGAAGCTTGATAATTTTCTTGGAATAGCAAAAGCTACTAGGTAGATATGGTGGACATAAGTGGCAAAAGTTTTGGGTTTAAAGGAATTTGGAAAAATGAGAAGTATGCCTTCTCAAAACAGGTTTTTGGCTACCAAGGCTGGGTAGCAAGCAAGAGAGTTGAAAGAAACAAGCAAACATACAGGTAATAAATCCAAACATGCAATTTTTCTTGAAGACACAAAAGAATCTTAAATAAAGAATACTAAGCTTATGAGCCAACAAGAAAGAAAACAAATGATACCAAATACCTGTAAGCTCTTTTTTTTAACTAATGCCACTGACAAGAACTCGGTTTGCCAAAACCAATTTAGATCCACTTGATGATCCCAAAGTGGTGCCAATACTGGACAACAAGATCCATCATATAATAGAGATTGCAAACTAAAAATAAGAATTGCAAAAAGTAAAAGATGAGACTTCTCATTAATATTCCAATAAAGGCACTCACACCAAGGGATACATAGATAATCAACTAAAGGAGAGATACTTCCACATGCAAACCAAACTATAAGATAACCCCTCTACCACAGATATGAATCCACTAAAAAGGTAAAAGATAAAATATAATGGTGGTGATACCGCAACACTCCCCCAAGCTTGGAACAATCCAAGGGGATGCCAAACCTGATGACGAATTACTCCTTTGGTGGTGGTGTTCTCTTGATAAGGTCTTCAACAAGTTTCTTCAAATCCTCCATATCGAAGGTTAGTACGAATTAACTCCTAATTGTACTCAATGCAGCCCATGATCAACTCGGATCGAGGATCCCAGTCCTTGTTACTCTTTCTCCATTCTTCCAAATTAGAGCGTTTCTTCCCTGTACAGTTAGAACAAGGGGTACTAGGAGAAAGTGTGCACGGAGCAAGGATATGACGCAGAGTTCTCCCTCCTATAGACATATGTGCTGTCCTTCTAAGCTGGGTAGGTTATGCCACCAAACTAATGCTTGCGACGGTAGCGCGGGTGTCCGGTTGCTTGTCCTCCTCCATGTCTCCTTCATAACCTACCGGAATCTCCTCCTCCTTTGGAACTTGAGGTTCTTCTTCTTCGGGCTTCTTCCCTTTGTCGTCGGCGGATGCCATGGTGCTCTAAACTTGAGAAGGTTTCCTGACAGAAACATATCGAAATGAAAACACGACGAGAACACGATGCACGAACCTCGGGGGATCCGGGGGGTTATATATTACGAAGTTTCAATGCATAAGGAAGGTTTTGACACGGAAACGAGGCGGAGTCGGAGCTCGGGGGTGGAACACCTCCTCTAGGCGCGGCCAGGCTGGGCCCGCGCTTGAGGTGGGTTCATCCACCCCGGGCTCCGTTTCCTCTTCAGTTTTGTCTCGTAACTTCCATTATGTATTAAAAACATCAAAAATATAAAAAGATTGGGGTTTCATGAACCTTTTGTTTTCACCACTTTTACCTATTCAAAGACGAACTCTGCAGATTCCTTCTCTCTTTCTCCTGCGAATTTCCTTCATACAAAACTTCTGCACAAACTCAATGACAACATTAGTGTAAGCAAAAAACAATAAAACTTTAGTAAGCACTTCAACTGAAAACCCATCAAAACAAAAGCTTCTGTAAGAGGCAAATGCAAATGATGGCAGAAATCTGTCAAAATAGACCAGCAGGTAAAGATTGATTTTTCCGAAGACCTTCTATTTCTCAAATCAAAAAGTGCAGAACTGATGAATGTTGGGTAACAACTTGGAGAACAAGCTAAGAAAAATTCATCTCCATCCGAAGTACTGAGCTTTCTCACGAATGTTTACAATTCATCACAAAAATCTGTCCCAGGACAGCCACTTTTCACAACTCCTCTACTTCACAAAAGTAGTTGAACTTGACACAAAAACCAAAACAAAAAGGATAAGGAGCAGTTATTACAGAGGCAATAACTTCCAAGACCCTACAAAACTCTTGGGTTATCTCCCAACAATTACTTTTCTTTAATGCCTTTAAGTTAGGCTTGAAACTTTCAAAGATGCTCACATAGGATATATATATCTGGAGTGAAAAAGAGCATCAAGAAGCAAATAACCAACACACTTGAGTCTAACCCACTTCCTATGCATGGGGGTATCATGATAAAACTAATTGTTGAAACAAAAGGCCACAAGCATAGGAAGACAAAACAGATGCAACTTTAAAGCTTTCAACATAAAACGGGGAAACTTAACATCATTGAGATGCATAAAACCGTGTTTCCCTCTCTCATAATAACTTTCAGTAGCACTTTGAATAAAGTTGACAATATAAATGTCACTGGAAACAACTTTATCATCAGAATAAGCATACTTACAGTCACCAAAAAGAGGTCCAAGGTCATAGACTGGATCAATAGAAGCAAGTTGTTCCATCCTGAAATCTTTATTTGGCAAGTTATTTTCACAAGGAGCTTTAGCAAATTTGGAAAAGTTAAACTCATAAGAATCTCCATCAAACATAGTTAAAACTTTTTCCTTCTTACAGTAAATAATAGCTCCACAAGTATTCAAGAAAGGTCTACCAAAAATGATAGGACAAGTTTTGCTAGTTGTTGAATTAAGCACTAGAAAATCAGCAGGATAATTAATCTTACCACAAAGAACATCCACATCTCTTACAATGCCAATGGGTCAAATGGTTTCCTTATTAGCAAGGTGAATAACCACGTCAATGTCCTCAAACTCACAAGGACCAATCTCATGCATAATTTCCCTGTAAAGCTCATAAGGAATAGCACTAGAACTAGCACCAATATCACATAAACCATAGTAGCAATGTTCACCAATTTAATAGAAAGCACAGGAAAACTAGATTTTCTAACCTTACCAGGATGAGAAATAATATTAGAAGCTTCTTCACAGAAGCCAATGTGCTCATCCTCTATATTTCTAGTGACAGTGTCTTTCACAATAGCTACCACAGGTTCATCACTCAAATGCTTATGAGGCTCCAAAGTTTTCATTGTACCTTTTCTATTTGCACTAATAATCATAGAATACTCCTTTACCTTAGCTGGGAAAGGAATTTTATCAACATGGGGTTCAGGCACAATATGATTAGTTGTACAAAGTTGAGTACTTCTAACATGAACATGACTAACAACATCTTTATAAGGAGCATGGTACTTATTCCACTTCTTCTTGGGAATTTCAATGTAAGAGGCAAATGCCTTAAAATAGCTGGCAATACTTTGGGAATCAAGACCAAACTTATTGCTAATACCACAGAAGCTATTAGTTCCCATAAAAGATTTAATGCATTCATAATCATAGTTTATACCTGACTTTCTTCCTTCGTCATTCTCCCAAGCTTCAATGTTCTCTTGAATACGGTCTTGTAGATCCCATTTAGCTTCTTCCTTCATACGTGTGAATGATCTAGCACAAGAAGCATCTAGTAAATCTTTATCATGAAGAGAAAGCCTAGCATAAAAGTTATTGAGAATAATATTCTTAGGAAGTTCATGAATAGGACATTTAAGCATTAGTAACTTCAATCTCCCCCAAGCTTGAGCTATACTCTCTCCATCAAGAGGCCAAAAGTTATATATAAGATTTCTATCCTTATTAATCTCATGGGAGGATAAAATTTAGAGTAAAAGAGAGATGACATCTCCTCCCATTCCATGGATTGTCCATTCTTTAGCAGCTTATACCATTCTTCAGCTCTCCCATTCAAGGATATGGAGAGTAACTTCTTCTTCACCTGTTCAGTTGTGATACATGCACACTTAAACAACCCGCATAACTCATGGATAAAAAGCAAGTGATCACCGAGATGGACAGTTCCATCCCCAAAATAATAATTATTCATAACACGATTAACAATACTTGTAGGTATCTTAAAAGGATCTATCTCAACGGGAGGTGGTTCATCTACTACCCTAGCAGTGGTAGTAGTTTTCCCAAACATAAAACCAAGTGGGTTATCCATATTGGAAACAAAGTAACAAGCAGTAACAAGACCAATACTCACAGTGAAAGTTTCCCTTACCAGTTCCACTCTTCAATAACGCTTCACTCCCCGGCAACGGCGCTAGCAAATAGTCTTGATGACCTACAAGTATAGGGGGTGTATCGTAGTACTTTTGATAAATAGGAGTGTCGATCCCAACAAGGAGCAGAAGGTGCTGAACTGTGGTATGGAGCAGGAAATCCCTGTGAATACTTAGCAAACGGATTTTTAGTGGTTTTTTGACAAGGCAACAAAACAAAGAGAAAGTAACATAAGTAACGAACAAACGGAGCAAGTGGCCCAATCCTTTCTTAGCAAAGGACAAGCCGGTGGAAATACTTATAAGGACCAAACGTTCTCGAGGACACATGGGAATTGTGTCAAGTGCTTTCGCTTCAAATAGCTGAGTACTCTTCTCTGGTGTTTGTAAGTGTTGTGTGGCTGAACCTATGCTAACATACCGCCCTTCCTAGGACTAATACAGACTTGTGATTAAACCCCCCACAAACATCCGTAACTACAGTAAAGTAATTAAGATATAAATATAACCACATCCTTAAACTCTAAGATCCTATGATCCCTTGTGCAAATGTGTCCTAACGGGGGTTCAGGTTTCTGTCACTCCGGCAACCCCACAATTAGTAGCCAAATACACAATTCATTCCCCTAGGCCCACAAATGGTGAAGTTTCATGTAGTCGATGTTCACATGACACCACTAGAAGAATAGCACCACGAGTTAAATACTAAACCATTGAATAATAACTCATCACAGATTCACTACTAACAACATGACTTCTCCCATGTCCTCAAAAACTAAACGAACTACTCACAAGACATCATATGGATCAAGATCAAATATGATATAGTAATGGATAACAATCTGAACATAAACAATAATCCAATGGTTCCACTCACAAGAATCAACTACAATAGTAATTAACACCGGGAAAGTTTCCCCTAATGAACTAAGCAATATCCAACACAATTGTTACAGCGGGACAGAGTGGTGATGATGGTGCTGGTAGAGATGATAGTGTGGATGATGATGATGATGATTATCTCGATGAAGCCTAGCTTGATGACGGAGTTGATGGCGATGGTCTTCCCTCTCCGGGAAGGAATTCCCCCGACAGAAATCTGTCTGCCGGAGAGATCTTTCTCTCTCGGTGTTTTCTGCCCCCAGAGGCGGCGGGAATCTATCTATGGTCGCTCCCCGAGGCTTAGGTTTCCATACGGAAGATATATGCGAAGTGGGAGAGTTAGAGGCAGGTGGGCCACACCTTCCCTAGGTGCGACCACAGGTGGGCTCGTGCCTAGGGGTGTGTGGGCCCCTTACGCCCCCGTTCGCTCCTCCTTCTGGCTTCCTTCGTCCGTTGGTAAAATAATATGTTTCTGGTATTTTTCTGATCTTCACGAAATTGCACCGAAACGCCTTCTTTTCCATTAGAATCCAGACTCCGGCAGTCCATCCTCCAGGAATCATCCAACATGCATAAACAGATGAAAATCCATAAGTAACACCTCATAATAAGACAAATATCTATGAATAGAGGTAAATTATGATATACAATGGTGATGCAAATTGGGCGTATCAGGTAATATTAAGCGAAACCAGGAATCCTGACAATTAATTAATAGGTTCATGTTATTTAGATACCCTACAATTTAAATGATGTATTAACAAGGAATAATATGTCACCGGATCGCTTCATAAATTTAAAGCCAATATAAGATATGAATAGCCTGGATATATTCTCCATATTTAATTATTAGGTGAATCGACAAAATACCCCCAAACACCCATAATATGTATGCAAACATGTTCAATTAAAATGCAAAAAGTATATGTCATTTATAAAAATAAGGATTCAAGAAAAGGGGTCACACATTGGGGGGAAGGTATTGGATCTCGGAGGGGTTCAGGTTCGGTCTCGGACTCAAGGATCAAGGCTTTGGATCCATTCCGCCACACACGGGGTCTCGGAATCTTCGGGTTCCGTGAAGCCGAATCCGTGAAGGAGATCTTGGCATGGAGACGGGTTTGGATTGGTCTTCAGATTAGGGATTTGGTGTTTCCGGCTCCAGAAAGGAGATCTTGGCATTCCACGAAGGTCTTGATGCTCCGGTCCGGTAACTACCTCTGGGTACCGTGGGTTCTCGATGTTTTGGCTTTCGATTTCGGTGGTCTTGAGGCTCCTTGACAAAGATCTTGTGGTCCTTTGCATAGATGGTGGAACTAGCCGCGGAGCGATAGACCAAAGTCTCAAGGTATGCCACGGGACCAGAGAAAGAACATCCTTGTACATACAGTGACACACGCATGTGTACAGACGCAACAATATCCGGAGGCCACGCTGAACGCAGCGATAGAGGTTGCAAAAGCGCAACACACGCACATGTCCTAGACGATGCTGTGGCTGGACATGGATGGCACAACAGTACTGCCGAGGCGGGGGCTCGCACGGTGTCGAGGGTTCAAGGCTGGCGGAGGCGGTCGCCGGCGGGCTTGGCGGCGGTCGATGCAGGGGACAGCGGCGAGCATGGCTGGGGCAAGCTCGCTGCGGTGCTCGGGGCAAGGGTGGCGGCTTGCAGCGTCGAGCAGAGGAGGAAGGGCTCCATTGCGAGAGGGGCAGCATAGAGGGCGATAGCGCGGCAAAGGACGGCGGGTATGTGTGGGTCTGGGCGACGAAACGAGAGAGTGGCGGTGGGGTCCTGGCGAGGACGCGGTAGCGGTGGCGAGCTTGCTTGAGGAGGCTGGCAGCAATGAGGGATGACGAGGCGGTGGCGCTCTACGAACGCGTGGAGGAGCGAGATGAGTGGTAAGCGGAGCGGCGTGGGGGGCATGGTGAGCGGGCTCGGGAAGGCTCTACGGGCGGGGAGGAGAGGAGAGGGCTCTAGCGGCAGGGTCCCGTGGTTGCGGCGACAGTGACTAGCGAGGAAGGCACAATCAAGTGAGAGGGAAACGAGGCAAGAGGCGGGGTCACGAGGGAGCAGGGTGGGATGAAGACGATAGGATCAAGGCCTGTCCTGGCTATCGGTGGGCAGGCCAGGGGAAACATGGTTGGTGGGAGGTGGGTCCAGGAGCAGTGGGGTGGGCGTGGCGCTTTTTGTAGTGATCGTGTCTCGCGGAGTAAAATGCATCTACAGTCCTGAAACTCACTGGCCACGCACGAAACGGTCACGGAACTCATGGAATGCCTCAAAACGGCCCCATAATTTGTCCAGGACATCCATATACGGTCCTGGATACGTATTTTGGTGACGTGGCGAAGCTTGCGGGCCTAGGAGAGCCACGCGACGGTCTCGCGCCTTCTCGGTTCCCATGGCATTTATGGTCTGCGGGCCCAGGAAGCGGAGGCGTCGTGGTTTTACTCCCATAAATCCCCTGTTTGCTTTGTTTCCTGCGGAGGCGTCGAGGTGAGCGGCGACGGTGGCGGTGGAGGAAGGTGGTCGGTGCCTGGACACTCTAATCGACATACGAGACCAACGTTTTCGATATCGGCGGTGAAGGTGATCCTGGCGGCGCAACAGTTGAGCGCCTTCCGCGCCGGAGATGGCGCCCGTGAGGCGAACGGAAGGAGACCCCTTCCGAAATACGGTTAGTGTGATTCTACTTCCTATTTTTCTCGATTTTGAGGTTGATTTGGTGTTGATATATGTGAGCATTCTGTTGGTAGATCGATTTTATTCTGTATTTTTGCAGTCGATTGTTCTGTTCATTTAGGGTTCTAGTAGTGCAAAAGGTCTGAATTTTTGGCGATTTTTGCTAATGTGCAGAGGCAGGCAGTGATTTTTTCACTTTGGAGGTGATCCATGGAGGGTTTTTTGTTGGTTATGGTAGGAATAGGGCATACGTTGATGGTCACAAAGTTTGCTATGACGATTGTGAGGCAGATACTTGGTCAAGTCTGTGGCTTGACGATATAATAGAGAATTTGGGATATGAATCTGGTGGTAGGATTTTGTGTCTTGGTTGTTGCCAGGGATGCAGATAAATGAAGATGGATTGCGGCTGATTGCTGAGGACAAGGATGCTTGAGCATGACTGCAATGGTTCAGAAGGGGCACAGGTATCTGATGGTTTATCTTGATCATGACCCAGCAAGGAATGTAGTGCAATGGGATGATGTTGTTGATAATCCTGTTGCAAACTTACCACCTGTGATTAGTCCTAGCAAGAAAACTGATTCAGTACAGAATTCAATTGTTGGTGTTCATGATGGTGAAGCCATTGTTACTGGAAGGAAGGAGAGGAGAGCAAGCAGACCAGTTGATTATGAGGAGGATGGAGGTACTGACAATTCTAGTGATTCTGATTATGAGCCCGACATTGTTGATAGTGACAATGACATTGAAGAAGGAGATGATAATTTGTACCAGCAATCTATAGATCAAGAACCAAAGGATAAGAAGAAGCAAATTCAAGAAGGAGAGATGTCTGATGATGATTTTTTTGAGCCTGTACAGTCAGATGATGAGAGAGAGATATTCAAGAATTTCAAACCTTTGCTGCTGAAGATATGAGTGATCCAAAGTTCCACAATGGCCAAGTGTTTCAAACACCTGAGGCGTTCAAAAAGGCTGTTAGAGAGCACAGCTGCAAGCATAGAAAGAATATCAAATTTACAAAAAATGACAAGACACGAGTGTTATCTAAATGTGTGGAAGGATGTCCCTTGGAAATATATGCTTCTTATGATTCTAGGCCAAAGGCCATAATGGTGAAAAGGTGTGAACTGAAGCACACTTGTGAGAGCACATGGCAAGTGACAGCATTCACAGCTAAGTACATTGGAAAGCATTATGTTGAGGAGATTAGAGCAAATGAGAAGATGACACTCAGGGGTCTAGGTCAGTTGGTTCAGAAAGATTGGAAAATGACACCCAAAAGGGGCAAGTCAGGAAGAGCAAGGAAATATGCTTTTGATATAATCTATGGTGATGAAACTACACAATACAACCAACTTTGGGATTTTGGACAGGAGTTGAGGAGATCCAATCCAGGGAGCACATTTCTTCTTCTACTAGATGATGCTGGACATTTTCAGAGGTGCTATTTCTCTATTGATGCATGCAAGAGAGGCTTCCTGGCTGGCTGTAGACCCATAATCTTCATAGATGGATGTCACTTGAAGACAAAGTTTGGTGGAATTTTGTTAACTGCAATTGGAATGGATCCAAATGATTGCATCTTTCCTGTAGCTTTTGCAATTGTGGAAGTTGAAAACACAAGCTCATGGAAGTGGTTTCTGAATGCTCTGAAACAAGACCTAGGCATAGTCAACACTGCTCCTTGGACCATCATGTCTGATAAGCAGAAAGTAAGTTTCTTGTCTTATACTTCTTTATTTGTCTTGTTCCTCAATTAATTAATTCATGCTTGCAGGGACTAATTAAGGCTGTGAATGAGTTGTTTCCACAGTCAGGCCATAGATTTTGTGTAAGGCATCTATGGAAAAATTTCAACAAGAACTTCAAAGGTGAAGTGTTGAAGAACCAACTTTGGAAATGTGCTAGAAGCACCACAACTGCAAAATGGCAGGAGAACATGGATGCCATGTTGGTTCTTAGCAAGACAGCACATGACTGGCTAGAGGAGATGGACCCTTCCACATGGGTAAAAGCATTCCAAAGTGAATTTCCAAAGTGTGATGTGTTGTTAAACAACAATTGTGAGGTTTTCAACAATTACATATTAGAAGCAAGAGAATTCCCTATTCTTGCAATGATTCAGAAGATCAAGTCTCAGATTACTACAAGAATTTACACCAAGCTAGAAGAAGCTCAGTCCATGACTGGTAGAATTTTTCCAAAAATTAGGAAGAAGTTGGAAAAACATGTAGAGTGGTCCAACATATGTGAAGCAAAGACATCTGGGCATGGAATCTTTGAGATAATGGAGAGGGGAACTCCTTACATTGTTGATCTTCAGATAAGAACCTGCAGTTGCAGGAGGTGGGAGTTGTCCGAATTCCTTCTTTGGCATCTTTGTGGCAGCATTGAGACATGACAAAATATCACCAGAAAGTGTTGTCAGTTCATGCTACACCATTGAGAGATATTTGAAAGCCTATGAGCACATAATTTGGCCATGTAGAGATGTGAGAGAGTGGGAGAAAGTGGATGGAAGGACAATTAAAGAACCTAAAATTGTGAAGAAATTTGGTAGGCCACAAAGGAATAGAAGGCAACAACCTGAGGAGAAAGAAGGCACAAATGGACAGAAGAAAATGAGCAAGCATGGAGTGGTGATTCACTGTAGCTACTGTGGAGAGGCAGGCAATAACAAAGGTGGCTGCATGGATTGGAAGTTAGGTTTAGTTCCTAAAAAGAAAGAAGAAAAGAAGACAAGGGCAGAACATGATGTGTTAGATGATGACTTTGAAGATGTTGCACTTATTACTAAGGTGACATATTGTGCACTTGTAATCTTTTTAGCCTTATTTTTTGAATTCTTATCTAACTGTAATTTCTTCTTGCAGGAACATCACTTGCAGACAATGGCATTTGTCCAAAAGGACACAAAAACTTATGAGCCTGAAGTGCTTACTGCTTTATTAGCTGAGGTAATGTAGTACTATTGGCTTACTGCTTACTCCTTTTAGTTCTTTATTAACATTACCGCTACTATATTGCAGGGCACATCAGCACAAAGAGTGGCATCTGAAGCTACTCCTTTACCTAATTGTGCTTTCATCCAGGAGAACATCCTCAATGAGCCACCAGTTCAACCAACTACAACAACAAAGGATTGCAATTTCCTTAGAAAAAGACAAGTTCTTGCAGCAGCTAGGTTGAAGGCTGTAGCTGAAAGAAGAGATGTAGCTGATTACGCCAAATTTGAAGCTGCCATGGCCAAGCTGCAAAAATAAGAAGAAATAAGAGTTGCAGGACTTGAGAAGAAGAAATCTGAAGCTTTAGCTAAGAAACTAGCTGGTGAAGAAAAGAGAAGGGCCGAGAGGGAAGCAAAGCAACAAGCTGTTGAAGAAAAGAAGAGGATTACTGCAGAGAATAGGAAGAAAGCTCAAGAGGAAAAACTTGCACTAGCTGACAATAAGAAACTAGAACAAGAAGCTAGGAAAAAGGTTGCAAAGGCAGCCAAAGTTGCAAAGAAAAAAGAAAAAGAAGCAAGAAAGCAAGCAACACTACAAGCAAAGAAGAAAGAGCAAGAGGCAAGAATAAGAATTGAGCAGGAACGAGTTCAGAACATGCAACAAGAATAGGTAGATAGGCAAAAGGCTTGGGAAGAGCACCTCATCAGAGTCCAAATGGCAAGAGAACAATCACTGAAAGATGATCAAGACAGAGCTGAGTTGCACAGGATTGTAGCCTCGAAGGAGAAAAGGAAACTGGAAGAGGAAGGCAGGAGCAGCACCTGGACAGCTTTCAAGAAGCCAAGGAAATCATCTATGTTTGATTACCTCAAAGGCCCTCCTCCTGGCAAACCTGGCCATGGCAATTTATGAGAAAAATCTTCAGATATTTAGCTACATTTCCTTCTGTGCAATCTTGGAAACTTCTGTCAAAGATCCATGTTGAAAACTTCTTTTGTTTAAGTGTGTGAGAATACCTATGTTAGTGAACTGAAATTGTTATTGTTGTCATCATTTATGTTTCTCTAAATGGTGCAATTTCTGATTGTTATGTCATATGAATCTTAACTATAATAACAATGTCAAATAGAGCTCACATAACTGTGCAAACTGAGCTCACATAACTAGCAACAGATAGCCAAATTTCCAAATTCATTTCATATTACAAGTACAGTTCCTGAAGCACTACACAACCAACAAACATAACACATTACTGCCTCCACACAACCAGAAGCATCAAACACACTAAAATTCCTAAACCGAAAATCACTAATTTCAGCAGAAACACTATCTCCATCAGTTGCCTATGGATTTCATTGCTTCCACCAGGCACACAAGCAATATTTGGAGATTGATTTGTTCGACCTTGAACCTTTCTAGCTGAGCTACTCCCATTGCTCTGAGCTTCCCCAATGCTCAACAAATGTGTTTCATACACATCCTCCCACTTCCAAAAATTGCACCCACCATCATGAGCCTGGAGCAACAAAATCATAAACAAAGAAGAGCAATCAGAATCTAATGCTTCAAAGAATAACAAACAAGACCAAATAAATGAAAAACCTACCCCATGATTCGGGCACTTGTAGAAATGCCTGAGAAAATTATCCTCTGTCTTCGAAACCCAATGCTTCACTCTGCATGTGTTGCACTTGTCGCAGATCACTAGTGGGAAGCGCGACAACATATCCTCCGACGAGATCACGCCATTGCCTCCCATGACGAACAGGAGAAGAGAGGAGGAGGACGGAGCCGGAGTCGTCGTCGTTCGGTCCCGCCGCGCCGGTGGATGGTGGTGTGCTTGATTTAGGGTTAGAGAAAGGGGAATTGCGGCCAGAGCTCGATTATAAAGGTAAGATCCAGACCCATAGACCGTTGTGGGTCTCTCCTGGGCCCGCAAGCTTCGCAACGTCATCAAAATACATATCCAGGACCGTATATGGACGTCCTGGACAAGTTATGGGACCGTTTTGAGGCATTCCGTGAGTTCCGTGACCGTTTTGTGCGTGGACAGTGAGTTTCAGGACTGTAGATGCATTTTACTCTGTCTCGCGTGTGATGAATGTGCGAGATGGGGGAGTCATGTCGGGAATGAGCAAGGAGGGGTTCACTTTCGGTCGAGCAGGCGCTAGGCGGGGTTACAGGGGGCCACGAGGAGGAAGAGTTATGGTGGGGCCAGGCAGTAGCGGGTAGGGAGCAAGGGTTGCGCGCGGGATGGTAGGTTGCCAGTTGCGGCAGCAGGGTGGGAGATTCGGTAGGGGCTAGGTGATTTGGGGATTAGCATTTAGGAAACTAGGGTTCTGGTGGGATGGTAGTTTGCTGGCTGATGGGCCTTTGGGTCTGGCGGCTAGCTGACTCCCGCATAACAAACTATTTATTTTTATTATAGTTTTTTAATTTAATAAAAGGCTTTGTAAGATAGTTTTAAACAAACAAAATATTTTGGCGGACCTGCTCAAATTCAATGTGGCATGATGACATGAGCATGCGATCATGATGATACAGAAGCACGAGAAATTTTATAGTAGTGTTTTACCCGGGGTGCTACAATTCGACAGTACTAACAAAGGATATCGCCCCCGAGATCCGCCTCATGGTAGGGAAGAAGGTCGATGCTTTGAATATTCTTGATTCGTATATATCTCCATGACACCACTAGCAAAGATTATTTCTCCATCTTGAAATTGGCAACACCACCAACAAGGGGTCGTAGTCCATGTTCGTTGAGAACACTCCGGAGAAACAAAGATGAAGATAAAAGTCTCAAAAGGCAAGGCCACCTTTATTATCGATAAAAGGAGAGACAAGATGCATTCTAATCCACTTCAATATACAAGAGCAAATATAATTAATAGTTGGCATGGGGGCCAATCCATCATGCACCCAAACTATTACACCGCATAAGCCATAAAAAACATGCAACCCATCCTCGAAATTAGATTGAATATCTTCACAAGAGATGTTCGGAATCAAAGGAGTGATGCAGGCTATTCATAGGATCTGATGTAGATGCTGTCGTTGTGAAGGTGCACACCGGAAGATACAAAGAAATTTTTTAGTGAATTTTTGGTTCACTGAAAGGTACACAGAGTAAGATTCCTCAGATAACATGAAGACCTTTTGCATAACACCATTACAAAAAGGAAGCGAAACCCTGAAGGTATAATGGAAACCCCACCATGAGAATTACCGGACTCGAAGAAAAGGTAAGAGAGAAGATTCAAAACATGCAGAGGTAAGAAGAGAATAACAAAGGGTATGAAGTAAAAGCAGACCTAATTATATATATCCAACCGATTTTTCAAAATAGTTTTAACACTATACAACGTCCGTTAGCTAGGTTATCCTATAGGCTGGACCAGTGGGGTATCAAAATTGTTGAGCTCTGATACCACTTTGTAACACCCTTGAATCGGCCCTATGCAAGTTTCCTCGATTCTCGCTAAACCCACATAGAAATGATTCAAATATGCCCACCAGGAACTTGCGTGTGGGTGGAAAACGATGTAATATCATTACACAATAGTCCACGAACGAACCCACAAAACATACATATACAACAATGACTCAAAGAGTCAAGAATACAGATATACAATACAAAGATCTAAATCACCTTGAAAATGATACAACATCTGAGTACGGATAAGATGCAAATGGGCTAAGAGCCCTGAAGAATAACCAATGGCATCCATAACTTGTCCAGGCCAAGCTAGAAGGGTAAACCTGCTAACGATGTCGACCTCAAACCTACTAAACAAAAGGGGTGCCGACAAAGGGCAAAGGAAAAATATTGCAGTATGTATTGAGGCCAGTACACGGCGAGTCTTAGAATTCGGTGGCTTTCGCCTACATACGTATGGTGGACTCAATAGGTAGTGCAACATGCACTAACAACCTATAGAGACTCGATACAACTGCCAGCTATCAGAGGGATAAGAAAGACCTATTCGGTTTCATCCTAATACTAACACCAACCATACCCATCCCGGTATTTACCCCTTTAGACCAAACAAGGAAGTCATTCCGAGAAAAATCACACGGTTAGCAGTTTTATTCATTCTTTCCATGGTGGTTATCCAACTTACTAGTTATATCAGATACAAGTCAAATTATAACAGTAAACTTTTGTTATAGTTGTCTATGATTGAGATAATGTGCTCCATGTCATCCATAACCGTGGACACGACTTTTCGAAAAAAATTAACCCTGCAGGGGTGCACCAAAGTTTCCACGCACTTCGACCCTTGTTGCCAGATCACTTAACATACACCCATTGGTATGTCAGCGAGACCTAGGACACGATGCTTTCTCAATCCCAAAGCAAGTACATGAGGGACACCCGATAGAGCTACCATATGAGGTATATCTAATCCTCCTCGTACGGACCCTAAGGTTGTGTATACTTGTTAGAGGCCATAGAAAATATATTCCCGTGACAGAGTCTCGCACCTATGCAATAGTAATAGACGTTCATCGTGCAAAAGGTAATAAACATCTCATACATGGCATAAGTACAGTAGATAATGCATAAAGCCCGAGCTAGTGTTGTGGCCCCCATAACAGTACATTGAAGTCAGGTACTAAGCCGATAGGGGTGCCCATACACACCACATGTGGTTAGCGCGCTCAGTCTCGGAACAGGTGTCAGGAACTCGGGTCCTAGGTGGACATATGGGCGAGATAATAACCAGATCTTATTACCCACCCGCGCCTCTACATTAAATATACCTAATTTCAATATTATTTATTAAACTATAATTAAATCCATGATCATCTCCACCATTAAACATGTGCCACAACCCCCCAACATCGGTGGCATTCGATGACGCGAAGCAACACCTAAGCAAGCGACTACGGCGCGCAAGGCCAACTGTCTACCCAAACAACCGGCAATAGGAGGTGTCCAAGGCAATCTAGGCTGCAGGGAAATATAACGGGTACATAAACTAAAGCATCACAACATAGATAGCAATATATCAACTAGAGGAAGTAAAAACTATAAATGTAAAATAGGTAGAAAGGGGGAGAATGCTCACCTAGGAAACACTACCGAAGTTTCATACGAAGATCTGGTGGACACTCGCATCAACTCACCGGCCTAGTTCATGAAGAAGCAAAATACTAGAAGAAACACCGGGTGCACTATTTAATACTACGGCAGAAGATCGGGCATGATGTATGACATGGCAAAGGTGCGGTGCAATTAGGCAGTATTAAGCGGAACTAGGGTCCCGACAATTAATTAATAGAATCGCGTTATTTAAATACCCCGCAATTTAAATGTTGTATTAAAAAGGCATAATATGTCACTGGTTCGCTTCATAAATTTAAATGAGCCAAATTTATGACTAGAATAGCACAGATAGAGTCTCCATATTTAATTATTAGGTGAATCGATAAAATACCCCCAAGCACCCAAAATATGTATGCAAACATGTTCAATTAAAATGCAACAAGTATATGCCATTTATAAAAATAGGGCTTCGAGAAAAGGGGTCACACATTAGGGGGAGGTCTTGGATCTTGGAGGGGTTCGGTCTCGGACTCCAGGATCGAGGCTTCGGATCCATGTTGCTGCACACAAGGGTCTCGGCGTATTCGGGTTCCGTGAAGCCGGATCCGTGAAGGAGATATTGGCACGGTGCCGGGTTCAGATCAATCTTCGGATTGGGGATTCAGGGTTTTCGGCTCCGGAAAGGCGATCTTGGCATTCCACGAAGGTCTTGAGGCTCTGGTCTGGTGATGACCTCCGGGTACCGCGGGTTCTCGTTGTTTCGGCTTTCATTTCTGGTGGTCTTGTGGCTCCGTGATGAAGATCTTGTGGTGCTTTGCAAAGATGGTGGAACTAGCAGTGGAGCGACAGACCAAAGGCTCAAGGTATGCCACGGGACCAAAAAAACAACATCCTTGTACATAAGTGACATGCCCATGTGTATGGATGTAGCAACATTCGGAGGCCACGCTGAATGCGGCGATAGAGGTTACAGAAGAGCGACACAAGCACATGTCTTAGACGATGTCATGGCTGGACAAGGGCTTGCATGGCGTCGAGGGGTCGAGACCGGCGGATGCGGTCTTCGGTGGGCTTGGTCCGGTCGATGCAGTGGATGACCGCGGTCAATGCAGGGGCTAGTATCTGGCATGGCTGGGGCGAGCTCACTACAGCGCTCGGGGCAAGGGTGGAGGCTCTCGGTATCGAGTGGATGAGGAACGGTGCCATCGGTAGATGGGAAACATAGATAGCAACAGTGGCATGGAGGACGGTAGGGACGCATGGGTTTGGGCGAGGAAGCGAGCAAGCGGCGGCGGGGTCCTGGTGAGGAAGGGGTGGTGGTGGAGAGCTTGCTCGAGGAGGCCGGCGGTGACGAGGAATGACGGGGCTATGGCGCTCTGCGAACAGGTGGAGGAGGAGCGAGTTGAGCGGCGAGTGGAGGGGCGCGGGGGCCAGGGCAAGTGGTGTCGGGAGGCTCTCCGGTCGGCAAGGTGAGGAGAGGGCGCTGGCGGCAGGATACCGCGATTGCGATGGCGGCGTCTAGCAAGGAAGGCATGCGCGAGCGAGATGTAAGGGAGGCGAGAGGTAGGGTCACGAGAGAGCGGTGTGGGAGGGGGTGATAGGATCGAGGCCGGGCGCGGCTGTCAGTTGGTGGGCCAGGGGAGAAACGCAGTTGGTGGGGGTGGGTCCAGGAGCGATGGTGTGGGCTAGGCGCAGGTGAGCGTGTCCCGCACGTGAGGAAGGTGCGGCATGGGGGAGTCGTGTCAGGCGTGAGCAAGGCGAGGGTAACTTGCGAACGAGCGGGCGCGGGGCTGGGCATGGTTGCAGGAGGGCACGCGGGGGGGGAGAGGCATGGTGGGGCCAGGCAGCAGCGGGTGGGGAGCAAGGGTTGCGCACGGGATGGTGGGTTGCCAGCTGCGGTAGCAGGGTGGGAGATTTGGTAGGGGCTCGGTGGTTTGGGGATTACGGTTTGGGAAACTAGGGTTTTGGTTGGGTGGTAGGTGGCTAGCTGATTCCCCCATAACAAAATATTTATTTTTATTATAGTTTTTTTTAATTTAATAAAAGGTTATGTAAGATAGTTTTGAACAAACAAAATATTCTGGCAGACCCCGCTTTTGTATTTTGAATAAAGAGGGTTATTTGAAAAATAGAGAGATGCTTTTCGAAAATAGTTTTAGACAAATAATATGCATGATGACATGACAATGCTCAAATGCAATGTGGCATGATGACATGAGCATGCGATCATGATGATGCACAATCACGAGCGATTTTATAGTAGTGTTTTACCCGGGGTCGACACCACTAATAAAGGATCTCGCCCCCGAGATCCACCTCATGGTAGGGGAAGAAGGTCGACACTTTGAATCTTCTTTCTTCGTATAGATCTTCGCGACACCACTAACATAGATTTTCTAGTAGTGTTTTACCCGGGGTGCTACACCCGTGCCGAAGAGTCGAAGGATGGTGGGGAGCAGGGCTATAGGCCAGCTAAGGAGGATGCACCCACTAGGCCGCACCTTGTTGAAAGGGCCGGAAACGTGGGCGACGTCGAGAACAGAACGAAAGCCACAAATACCACATATGTGGGGCAACGGTGGTGCCCGAGACGCATCCCGCTGAGGCACAAGTGGCCCTGAAGGACCGACATGTAACATCCCAAAAATACTAAACTTGGATCATCAAACTCTAATCATCAAAATTAGGGTTAACAAAAAACTTTTCTAAAATAAAAATATGAAAGCATGCATGGTGTATGCATTTCATTTGGAATTCTTTTGAACCACCTTGTTTGCGTGTTCCTTTGCTTGTAAATGGATTCTTAGGTGAAATAAACATCATCTAAAAAATTCCCAAACTTTTCTCAAAGACAAATAAATCAATACAAATAAAATAAGGGAATGGTCATTTTGACCAATTTAACTCCCATACCTACTTTGGCTATCCCAAACTTTCAGAACTTAACAGAAACTTTTCTGGATATTTGCACCCCTTGATTGTACTCATAACAAAGTATCAAGGCCCACTTTGTGATCATCCAGAAACTTTCAAATGCACAGTTTAAATCACAGTTCAAAATTGAATCTTTATCATATGAGAAGATCCCACTTTTTCAAAAACCACTCAAACAAGCTCAACTTTCAAAACCCAAGCATCTGCAGACTCACCAGCACCAACCTAGCACACCCACCAAAAATATTTTCAAAATTCAAAACTTGAATTCTTGCGGCCATTTCATCAAACACTTTGCAGACACAAATCATCAAAATCTTAAACACTATTGTGAGCAGTGATTGAATCCTAACTTGTCCCCTCTCTAGCTCACAACCATCTCAGTAGATCATCTAGCAAGTTAAACCAAGCACTAGCCTCACTGTAAGCTGGGCAATGACATCAATGGTGAACAGCCGAAGCTCACCATGCCACCCCAGCGGAGACAGCAAGATAGAAGGAGATTTAGCCGTGCCAACCTTGTCTGGGAGGCAGCCCACCGTCCACCGCCACTCCCTGTCCCAGCCGCGAGCGTTGCCAAACCCTAGACGACACACACGGATCGCGCCCAGCTCACTAGCAACCATGCCGAGCATGCGTCAGAGCGCCACGCTCGACCGACTCCCACAGACCGCGTGCCGCCCTCGCCGCGTGCATACATGATCGCCACCAACCCAGGAGACCGCCAGACATCCCGTCACGCCCCATGCCGCCTGACCACCGCCGTCGAAGACACTGCCTCTGCCGCGCAGAGCATCACACGTTCCAGACCAAACCGCACCGCCCCTACGCGTGCATTAAAGCCGTAGAGCATCGCTAGGAGACCACCAAGCGATCGCCACCGCCGGCCATGCCTCTAGCCACCCGTAGCTATGTCGCCACCGTCGCCTGCCCATCCCGTTCGGTCTCGCTATCGCGACTATAAATAGAAGCCACCCCCAGCCGAATTGAGCACACCATCTCACTCCCCTCTCCTCACTGATCGTGCCACCCCGTTCCCGGAGCAAGGCGAGCAGCACTTCGCCGGAATTTCACCGGAGCCTGCCGCTGCTGGAGAAGAAGGGGGCCAGCGATTGGAGCCACCCCAGGAGAAGCTGCTGGTACCAGGAGGTTCGCCGTCGTCGACTTCGTCGTTCGCCCGCCTCGCCGACCCTCGCCTGAGCCCCGGTGAGCCCCCAATGACCCTCACCTGCCGCGCTAGGTTTCTGTCTCGCCGGCGTTGCCCAACGTCGAAGATGACCCTCAGCCGTTGGATTAGAACCAGATCGAACGCACCACATCGCCCCTTACCGCTTCACACCCCCTGTCTCACTAACGCGTGGGGACAGTGACTTAACCAGACCGCGTAAGCGCTGTGCTTAGCAGGTCGTCCAAGATCGCTTCCAGCCCGCTTATTTGAATTTAACCTTTTTCATTTTATTTCAAACACACTTCTGTACCCAGTTTCAAAAATCAACCCAGGTCGATTCAGTGAACCAAATTGAATGAAACCAATTTTGTTAGAAAGGTCTGGGAATGCTGAATCCAAGACCGTTGGATTCAAGTCATTTGGATCTGTAGATCATCCATGGTAAAAATAACAAGGCGGAAGCTTTTCTGCATTCAAACTTTTTCAGATTTAAACCATAATATCATTTGAGTTGATTCCAACTCTCAAAAATCACATTTAACCATACCTTTCAGAATATATAAAAATATATAGGTTTACTTATAGAAATAATGACCAAGTAATAAAAGAATGCCACATAGGCATTTCTAGTCACTTTATTTAATTAAAATAAACGGTTAAACCTTATTAAATTGTGACACCACTTTAAATCACATTCTCATGGACTAAAATATGTGGTGATGACATGTGTCAACATGATCCCATGTTTGGTTTGGAGAATATTAAATCTTAAGTAGTTTTTCAATGAGTAGAAATTACTTTTCTAAAAATAAAAGGAATTAAACCAAGCTTTAATCTTGTAATATTACCGATGATGCTATATCATCTATAGGACACTTGTGTGTGATGATTTCAAGTAGTTAAGTATTGTTTGGTGATTGTGTACCTCGTATTTATTCATAGACGCTAGTACCGACCATGGATACGAGGAGGAAGGAGGATACCACGAAGAAGAAGCCGAGGAGAACTTCAACCACTGCTCTGCACAAGGCAAGCTTATACTGATATTTATGCAAGCTAACACTTGCAAGATACTCTACTTTAGCAAGCCTTACTATACAAGTTGACCTTGCCATCCTAATACTACTAGCTGAATGTGCAAGCTTATACTTGCAATTGGGCAAGCTAATACTTACTTGTTACTAGGTCAAGTATATGCCTTAAGCATATGTGTAAGATCCCTCCTTTATAAAGGAAAAGGATCCATGTAATTGCAATGCTAGTCCCTGGAGAATTGCTAGCATCCACAGTTTAAGATGAAGTACACAGATATAAAGGTCATTTATTACATCCATTCCAGAGATAAACATAGTCTTTACAACTCCAAGGCCACATGCCTAATACAAGAGTTGGATTAAGTAAATAAACAAAAGTCTTCATCTTCATGCGCCATAGGCAAACATGTTGAGTGTAGACTCATGACACCTAATCCTCATCAGAGTAACCTGCAACATCACAAGTTACAGCCACAGTGGGTCAATACTTTGGAATAGTATTGGCAAGTGATACCTTAGTAAAATTTTAAGTGGACTAGATACTATATGCAATTTGGCTAAGTGTAGCTTGGCTTGCTTTGCTCAAAATAGGTTTTTCCTATTAGTTGAAATCACTAAGTTCTTTGTCAAAAACTTTTCCCAAGGAACCACCAATAGACATTGAGGTCCTTCACCCTTGTTCACCCACAAGTTTTTACTTAGAAATTGGGATGAGGAGATTCTTGATAGCTTCCATGTCTTGATGCTCAAGTTTTCCATTGCCATGGACTTGGCTAAGTACTTAGATTTTTCCATCTGCAGAGGTTGTGCACTTTCACCACCATACTAGGTTTCACCAAGACAGGACCTTTCAGAGGCTTTCCCTTAGACCAAATGGACGCGTTCCAACCTATCATCCCACTACCACCAACTGTCCAAATGGCTAAGTTCTAGCAACTTATGTGATCCAGGCAGAGACCATATTGCCAAGTGGCTGCACTAGAAGCTTCTTAACACTTGGCCTCTAAAATCTCTTTGTTCCTGGGTGGCTTACCACAAATGAGATACACAAGGTAAACCATAGAAATGGGCCTTGTGTAACCACTCAACATAAACCTTTCCTTCCATTCCACCCAGGTGTTTCATTAACTTAGTTGTTTTATTAGGCAAAACACAAGTCCAAAGGACTTAGAAATATTTTCATCATAGTATGTATATATTTCACCAACCCTTGGTTAATACTAGCTAGGCTAAGCATGGCATAGATAGTAACTTAACTTAGAAATTCCCTAGCATTTCTACAACTACTAGGATTTCCCAACATGGCATATAGGAAAAATATAGCATGCAAGTCTAACAAAATATTTCTAATGCTTAGTAGAAAACATAGGAATGATCATATTCATGAAGTACCACTTGCCTTGGTAGTTGGGAGAGTATCACTCCTCACAATCACAATCACTAGCACCAAAATCTACACAAAGATTGGTAGCAACAAATTACACACAAAACATATACAATCAAAAATATTTGCATGCATGCAAGATGGTATATGATGATTTTTAAAATTCAACCAAGAAAGTAAACAGTACTGATTCACTAACAAGTTAAAAAATCTTGCCAAACAATATTGATTTAACCCCTAAAACAATTCCTAAATATTTCATATAATCAAAATATCCCTACACAAGTTTCTGCAAAAGAAACCATTTTAACAGATGCAAAACATTAAACACATTGCATATTCTGAAAGAGCTTCCTCTCCTGATTCCAACAGTATAAAATTTGTCAAATTCTAACGTGGGGATCAAAAGTTATAGCCAAATCAAATTTGAATAACAATCAGATTCAAAATCCAGTTTTAAATCTAAACCTAGCCACGCGTCTGTTTCTGATTGGCCCGTACCGGTTCAGGCGGATCGATCTCTGCGAGCCGTAGGATTTAAGTTAGATCTAGTGGCTCAGATGCGCTCGTACCTCTTCGTTTAAGTTCTAATCTAAACCGCAAGATCTACATCTAACGGCCACGATCCAGTTGACCACAGACAAAGCGGTGTCTTGGCCACAGCGGAAGTGAGCCTGTCGATGGTCTTTGGCGAACTAGGTCGCCCAAGGAGGGGAGAGGATGCTCACCAGAACCGCCGTGACGAGGTGAATCTCAACGTGTCCCTGGTTGGCGAAGGGGCGCTCGGAGTTGTCAGGGATTCCTCGCCGGAGTTCGCGAACGCGTCGGGTATGGCTGCTCGTCCACGTTGGCGAAGATACAGATCATGCCAGGGCAAATTAAGCAGTGCGTCAGATGCGCGGCGTGATGTTGGTCATGCGAGTGTCAAAGAGAGAGCAAGGCGCGGTCTGAACTAACCAGGGAGGCTTGCCGGAGTTGATGGGGTCGTCTGACTCGCGCTGTCGCCGATGTTGCCGAGGCTCTGGACGATCCTAGCATGCACCAGAGGGGTCAGGAGATGCGCATGGTTGCGGACAATTGTACTGGCAAACTTAGACAGCAAGGGGCGACGGGGTCTTACCGGAATACCTCGCCGGAGTTGGCTCTGACTGCGGCGGCGCAATGCGAATTAGAGACAGCCTGGTGGCGAGAAGAGTGTGTAGTGTGGGGGAAAATGACCGCGAGGGGGAGAGGTTTATGTAGCCAGAGCTGGGCGTGGAGTTACTCGCGGAATCAATGGGAATCAACGCGGCAGTGACTGCGGCGAGTAACGGCGGCGTGAGTATCGCAGGTGCGCGTGATTGACGAAGACGACGATGTGGTCACGGGTCCACTTGTCAGCGAATAAAACAGAGAGGGGGTGGGGTCCTGGCATCAGCGACTCTGTGGGTGCGTCTGCGAGTGAAAGAGAGAGAGAGGGGACCCGGGTGGGCTAAATGCGCTGGTTTCTCTGTTGGGCTAGAATAGTAGCGCCGGCCCTTTTCCTTTTCTTTATTCCTTTTCTATTTCTGTTTTGATTTTCTGGAATGAATTTCAAATGGTTTCAAAAGCTTTTGAATTCAAACTTTTTCCTAGGATTTTGTAGGGTGCAACATTCACACTTCTGGGCATAAAATCAAGTGGTCACTTTGTATTAGCTTGGGCCCTTTGTTCAAACAAAATAAGCAGTGCTATAGCACATGATTTGATTAAGTTTTGGAAATGGTTTCTGAATCATATTTGTTTTGTAAAATTTCACCAAACTTCAACAATCAAACACAATAACAAGAGAGCAAGCAAGGCTTGGTTTAAAACAAATAACTCTTCAATTGAGAGTGGTATTAGACTAATAGTTGTTCACATAAAATAATGAGCTCATATGCTCCTGTTTTTGAAGTATTTTGTTTGAAATGAAAAACATATGATCATGGATGCATGGATGATATGCATAAGTTTGAAACATGATTTTAGGGATGTTACAATATGTGATCATATCCACTTGATAAACCAATCCTAGTTTTATTTGCAAGCCCTCTACTTTATTTCTTTATCAAAGCTCTTGCTTGGAGTTAATTGAGTAACTGATAGATACTAGAAAGATAATTGAAGGTTGCATAAAGATCATAAAATTTGGCCTAAGCTAGATAATCTTGATGTCACCCTAAGCCCTGACAATGTACTTAGTGGAAACTCCACTAGTTTACCACCCCTCATTAGTGCTTACCCCCACTTGTAGATGCTAGTGCTAAGCATAAAACTTGATCAACATTAGATGGGAATACTTGGTGAAAATGGTTATGAAAACCTTAGAATGATGGATCATTCTACTGAGATGTTTTGACATGTGTTTCCGAACACTTGATGATTTGGATGATGAAAATGTTGAGGCATGAGCCTTAGCCCTTTATAAAACTGATGGTTGTCTCGGTGCGATACCATTCCAATTTTACCGTACAACCACAATACCCGAGAATTGGGTAGGGCTTGACTGGAAACTTATATACCTTAGTATTGGTTCCCTCACGGCCAGGGTCTGAGCTGAGGCTACCTTGTGAAGATTGTCCACCTGTGCAGTACCCAAGATGACAGTTGGTCATGGTTGGGAGGCCAAACTCACAGGAGAGGTGCTTATACTAGGACGTGTAATTGAAAGGTTAGGATTGATTATCCGCATACTGAGTATGGTGAATTCAGGATTTGTTCCTGACGGATGTATCGAATATTGTGGTGAAAGTGTACAATCTCTGCAGAGTGTCAAACTATTCGAATAGCCGCGTCCGCGGTTATGGACAGTTGGAGTGGCCATACTGTTCCCCCGTTAGATGTTTTCAAAAGACTTGTGAAATGAATTGAGACTTTGACTTGACCACAGCAGGGTTGTGATATGAAATACAAGTTCCTACTTAGGAGTTATAAAATTGTGACTAGCTTCTCTTGCTTCTTAGCTTAGTAGAGATAAATCTAGCTTTTTGCAAAACAACCCTAGAGCCTAGTGTCCTAATATCAAAAACCCCTTTCACTTATTAGTATTAGTTTGCGAGTACTTAAAGAGTACTCATGGCTTTGTCCCTGGCTATTCCCATGTCCAGACTATGAAGAGGAGTACCTAGAGGATGGACCCCAGGAAGGTTACGACAACTAGGATCATCTCCCATCACAAGATTGCTGTGACCCCGAAGATGGAGCTTCACCTACGCTACCGTTATTATTACGTATTCCGCTGCTTGAAGTTGTATTAAGAACTGGATCATGCGATCCTTATTTGTGTAAGACCTTATGTATGGTTTGTAATGGATGATGTACTGTGGTATCCAATTCTGTTATGTCTCGCAAAAATGGTAATCCTGGGATTGCGATGTATGGCATAACATGCATCTGGGATTAAAAAGCTAGGTGTTGACACAGCAGCAAGTGGTTAACAGCGAGGGTGCCTCGCTCTCCGACAAGGGAAACTCTATAGCCAGACCGCCGAGGGACCCCCTCCCAAGGAGGCTCCTGATGCCACCGCTAGGGCTCCCGCTAGTGGAGGCGAGGAGTGTGCCGCTGACACGACAGCGGGAGCGGGAAGCGCGGCTCCGGATGCATCCATGCTTGACCTGGCGGCATGGATTCTATAGGTGCGGGGAGGCCCCTCCATCCTCGCGGATTGAGGGCGCCACCTCCAACCTTGCCAAGGTTGGCGAGGATTTGCGCCTGGCCAGAGAGGAGCTGGCGTCCAAGCATGATAGGCTCTTTGATGACACTGAGGTAGTGTGCTAGGCCAATGCGGCGTCATGCCTCCTCCGTGAAGAGGCGAAGTGAGCTCTCGTGGGTGCCAAAAAAATCGCTGTGTAGGAGAAGTCCACCTCTATCCTCGAGGAGGAGGTTTGCATCGCCCGCGAGGAGGTGAAGACCCGGCAACAGGAGCTACTGCAGCATGAGGGTTATCTGAAGTCGAGGCAGCAGGGGCTGATGGGGTGGGAGAACTCCGCCACCTCTCGTTCTACTGAGCTTGAGTCCAAGGAGGCAAAGCTTGATGCAAAGAGCGAACATCTTGCTGAGATGAAGGCTATGCTAAGAAAGGACCAAAAAGAGCTCGAGGAGGCACATACCAGGATCCGCGACCAGCAGAAGGCCCACCAGGACCAACTCCTTGAGGAGCGGCAGGCTTCAGCCGAGGTGAAGAGAGGTCTGGAAGCGAAGCTCCAAGCTGCCCAAGCTGATCTCAAGAAGGTGAAGCGGGTGAAACGCCAAAAGGCGGAGGACATGAAGCAGCTCCACAGCGACCTCGACGACACCATCACCGATGAATGCACCATCAAAGCTAATGGACCACCTTCCGGGTGCCAAGTTCCCTAGATGTGATTCCACCTCAGGGAGGTCCTCCATGAATGAGTCAGTCCATTAACTGATGAAGTCCGCCAGTGTGGCGCTCTTTATGGTGTTGTTGGTGTGGAATGTCAGCTCAAAGGGCTCCAGCTCAATGGCCCACTCTGCTACATGACCGGTGGCATTGGAATTGCAGAGGTTTGTTTCTAGGGGTACCTAGTTACGACCTTGATGGGTGCCCCTAGACATAGTGTCGCAGTTTTATTGAGGTGATGAGGAGCGTGTAGAGCAACTTCTGCTGCATTGTGTAGCACTCTCGCGTGTCGCATAGCACCATACTAAAAAAGTAGACCGGGTGCAGCACCACCTTTGTCTCCTTACGAGTTTGAGTTTGCTCCTTGTCGATCTTGTCTAACGGTGATGCCTCACCGAGATTTTCCATTCCGGCTGCCTCGACCAAGCTCTTTGCCTTAGCATTGTCCATGAATTCCGCGATTACAGCTTGTGCATATCCTTCTTGAGGCTCTGTGCTTGAGGAGGATATTTTCACCTTAGACAGAGGTGGTGCCTCTCTTTCCACGATGAGAATCGCGCTTGTCGTTTGTGGGGTAGCTGCCATGTACATCAGCAGGGGCTCGCGGGTCCATGGGGAGACTATGATTGACGGTCTAGTGAGGTACCTTTTGGGCTGTTCGAAAGCAACATCGTCCGCTAGAATCCATTTGAAGGTGCCCGACTACTTCTAACGAGGTTTTGACTCGTCAATGTCCATTGTGTTGGACTTGTGTTTTGAGGAAGAGGGGTGCGCTAGAGATCGCGTTCCGCTATCAGACAAGAAATGCATACACAAAGTTTACCCAGGTTCAGGCCCCCGGAGGGAAAACCCTACTCCTGCTTTCCCGCTCTTGATTATCGGTGAAACCAAATATTACAGGGGGTGCGTAGTTGAGATCTAGCGGGTGTGTTCTAGGGTTTTTAGTCTAGATCTGTTGTCTATTGTGGGAGAGGTTGAGAGGTGTCTCCTCATTTGACCCTCCTAGCCATTATATATGGGGAGGCTAGGTCTCAAATACCAATGCGATTTAGTTACAAGTTGGATTCAAACTTTAGTCTTGAGATTTCCTTGTCTTGCACGCTTGGAGTCCATTTCCATATGGGCTTCATACCAGCCAAACTATCATGAGCGTCATGGACCTTCGCAGGTTGTTGAGTGGGCCTCCCATTGAGCCGTTCCGGGTAGGCCAATAGTAGGTGCCCGTAGTGCATACCTATGTCAGTAGCCCTGAGTGTCCATCCAAATCATAGATTTAGGTGGAGACTTAGATGTATTGAGATTTGCATTAGGATGTTGGAGTCAATAGTTGTGTCAAGTGCGAAGAACTTCACTCGGAAGTTCATTGGGTCAGCCAAATTTGTAGCCGTTCATAGGGATGTTGGTAAACATGCCTGGTGCGCTTGACAAATCGGGACCAGATAATTACTCTAGGCCAAAAACAACGTCACCTACTCAAACTCGAGTCCCTAGACTCGAATTCGGAAATTGCTAGTGTAGTTCAACTCATGCCACAGAGGACTTACTGAGACGAACTCCAGTTGATAAGTATGTACCCAATGCGTTCGTCGGGATTTTCATCATGCCTGCAAGCATGATATTTATGTGGTAGAGCACAATGGATGTGGTTGTTAGGCCAACAAATTGTATTTGTAGGTCTTATTTTTATGTCATAGATGTAACATATGAATTTTTGTCACCAGGAAGGTGATCCGGGTGTTCAAAGAGACGTTATCTTTGAACTTGACATTGGAATATATAGCTCGTGAAGTCACTAATGCATTCGGTTGCTATAAGGAGTCGACACCATGGACGTAGTTGACCCGATGGACCATACGGTGAGTCTTTTGTTTCTATAGGGTGCGCGACCAGCGCTCCCTATGGGAGTAGCCCCCGAGTGTATATTCAAGGCGTAGACTCGAGTAAAGAATTATAGTCGTCAGTTGCCTAGATACAACAATCTGGAAGTGCTTCGAATGATCTTGCCAATGCCACCAATGTTGGCGCTTCTTCGAATGCACGACCAGCGCTCCCTATGGGAGTAGTCCCTGAGTCCTTAGTATAATTGTTGATTCGAGTGAGGAAACAGAGCGTTCCTGTAACATCCCAAAAATATTGAACTAGAATCATCAAACTCTAATCACCAAATTTAGGGTTAACAAAAACTTTTCCAATTAAAATATGAAAGCATTCATATGAGTGTGCATTAAAATTTGGATTCTTTGGAATTACCATGATTATGTGTTTATTTTCTTGTAAAATGATTCTTAGGTGAAATAAACATCATCTAAACAATCCCCAAGCTTTTCCCAAAGACAAACAAATTAAGTGAATGGTCACTTTGACCAATTTAACTCCCATGCCTACTTTGGCTATCTCTAACTTTCAGAACTTAACATAAACATGTATGGATCTTTGCACCCCTTGATAGTACTTATAACAAGGTACCAAGGCCCACTTTGTGATCATCCAGAAACATTCAAATGCATGGTTTAAATGACATCTTAAAATTGAATCTATTTCATATAGGAAGATCCCACTTTTTCAAAAACCACTCAAACAAGCTCAATTTTAAAAACCCAAGCATCCACATAATCCTCAACACATGCCTAGCACACCAACCAAAAATATTTTCAAAATTCAAAACTTGAATTCATGCCGCCATTTCATCAAACAGCTTGCAGATGCAAATCAAAAAAATCAAAACACTATGTTGAGCAGTGTTTTGGGCCTAACTTGTTCCCTCTCTAGCTCACAGGAACCTCAGTAGATCATCTAGCAAACTTAACTAAGCTCTAGCCCCATTGTAAACTCACCAATTTCATCAATGGTGAACAGCCCGAGAGCACCCATGTCACCCCAGTGTGGACAGCAAGCTAGGAGAAGAACTAGTCGTGCCAACCTTGTCTGGGAGGTAGCCCATGCCTCACCGCCCCCTCTCGACCAACCCTACCTCGCGGACAGCAACCTGAACCGCCAGGAACGCCGCGCCCGCGCCGCTGTTGACCATGCCGACGCGCACCGCAGAGCACGCGGCGTTCCCACGCACCCCGACCACCTCGAGCCCTCTCCACCCGCCAGCATGTACCCCACCGTTCCAGGAGACCACTAGACATGCCCATTTCACCGCCCGTACCCCGTAGCCACCGCTTGCCATAGAGTTCGCCGCCTCTGCCTCGCAGAGCACCGAGCGTTCCCGACCGTTTGCCACCGCCCCTACAAGCGCATTTACACCTTAGAGCATCGCCAGGAGACCACCGATCGATCTCCACCCTCGGCCATGCCTCTAGCAGCCCGTAGCCGTGTCGCCACCGTCGCCTTCCCATCCCTCTCGGTCTGGCTGTCAAGCCTATAAAAGGAGGCCACCCCCAGCCGATTGAAGCACACCATTTCACTCCCCTCACCTTAATGATCGTTCCACCCTGTAGCCGGAGCAAGGCGGGCAGCGCATCGCCGAAATTGCGCCGGAGCAGGCCGCCTTTGGAGAAGAAGGGCGCTGTCGATTTCGTCCACCCTAGGAGTTGCCGCGACCACCCCTGAGTTCGCCGTCATTGACTTCGTCTTTTTCCCGCATCGCTGACCTTCGCCTGAGCCCCGGTGAGCCTCCCACGACCCCCACTGAGCCGCTAGGGTTCGAGCTTGCCGGTGACTAGTTCATCGTCGACGACGACCCTCAGCAATCGATCTTCATTCTAATCCAACGCACCACATCGCCCCATACCGCTTCATGTTTAAAGCGTCACTGACCAGTAGACCAGCCCTGTTAGTTGCACCCCGTGCCACGGAGTGACACTGGGCCAGCCCGTTAACCTTTCCCGCGCAGCCCACTCGTTTGAATTTAGCTTTTTCTTTTTAAGTTCAAACTCAGTTCTGTACCTAGTTTCAAAGATCAACCCAGCTCGATTCAGTGAACCCAATTGAATGAAACCAATTTTGTTAGAAATATATTAAATGCGTAATCCAAGCCCATTGGATTCAAATCATTTGAATAAGTAGATCAACCTTGGTAAAAATAACAAGGCAGAAGCTTTTCTGCATTCGAACATTTTTCAAATTTAAACTATAATAGCTTTTGAGTTGATTCCAACTCTCAAAAATCACATTTGATCATACCTTTTAGAATATATAAAAACATATGGGTTTACTTACATAAATAATGTTCAAGTAATAAAAGAATGCCACATAGACATTTTTTGTCACTTTATTTAATTGAAATAAAAGGTTAAACCTTATTAAATTGTGACACCACTTTAAATCACATTCCCATGTACTGAAATATGTGGTGACGACATGTGTCAACATGATCCCATGTTTGGTTTGGAGAATATTAAATCTTAAGTAGTTTTTCAATGAGTAGAAATTACTTTTCTAAAAATAAATAAATAATGCAAGTTCTTTAATCTTGAATGTTAGTGATGATGCTAGATCATCTATAGAACCCCTGTGTGTGATGATTGAAAGTAGTTAAGTATTGTTTGGTGATTGTGTACCTCATATTTATTCATAGACGCTAGTACCGACCAAGGATACGAGGAGGAAAGAGGATACTACGAAGAAGAAGCCGAGGAGAACTTCAAGCCTAATACTACTAGTGATTGAGCAAGCTAACACTTGCAATTATGAAAGTTAGATAACCTATGCAATGCACTAAGCATGCTTGGTTGGCCAAATTTGATGATACCCAATCCTAGTTTTACTTGCAAGCTTCTACTTTATTTCTTTATCAAAGCTATTATTTAGAGTTTACTTGAGTAAATTGTAGATACTAGAAAGATACTTGAAGGTTGCATAAAGAGCATTAAATTTGTCCTAAGCTAGATAATCTTGATGCCATCCTAAGGCATGAGATTGAACTTAGTTAAACTCCACTAGTTTACCACCCCTCATTATTACTTACTCCCATTTGTAGATGCTAGTGCTAAGCATAAAACTTGATCAACTTTAGATGTGAATACTTGGTGGAAAAATGGTTATGAAAACCTTGGAATGATGGATCATTCTATTGAGATGTTTTGACATGTGTTTCCGAACACCAGATGATTCTGGTGATGAAAATGTTGAGGCATGAGCCTTAGCCCTTTATAAAACCGATGGTTGTCTAGATGCGATACCATTCCAATGTTACCGTACAACCACAATACCCGAGAATTGGGTAGGGCTTGACTGGAAACTTATATACCTTAGTATTGGTTCCCTCACGGCCAAGGTCTGAGCTGAGGCTACCTTGTGAAGATTGTCCACCTATGTAGTACCCAAGATGACGGTTGGTCATGGTTGGGAGGCCAAACTCACAGGAGAGGTGCCTATACTAGGGCGTGTAATTGAAAGGTTAGGATTAATTATCCGCATACTGAGTATGGTGAATTCAGGATTTGTTCCTGACGGATGTATCGAATGTTGTGGTGAAAGTATACAATCTCTGCAGAGTGTCAAACTATTCAAATAGCCGCGTCCACGGTTATGGACAGTTGGAGTGCCCATACTGTTCCCATGTCAGATGTTTTCAAAATGACTTGTGAAATGGATTGAGATTTTGACTTGACCACAACAGAGTTGTGATATGAAATACAAGTTCCCACTTAGGTGTTATAAAATTTCAACTAGCTTTTCTTGCTTATGAACTAAGTAGAGGTAAATCTGGCTTTTTGCAAAACAACCATAGAGCTTAGTGTCCTATTACAAAAACCCCCTTCACTTGTTAGTATTAGTTTGCCAGTAATTAAAGAGTACTCATGGCTTTGTCCCTGGCTATTCCCGTGGCCAGACTATGAAGATGAGTACCAGGAGGATGGACCCCAGGAAGGTTACGACAACTAGGATCATCTCCCATCGTCAGCATTGCCTGTGACCCCGAAGATGGAGCTTCGCCTACGCTACCTTTATTATTACGTATTTCCGCTGCTTGAGTTGGATTAAGAACTGGATCATGAGATCCTTATTTGTGTAATACCTTATGTATGGTTTATAATGGATGATGTACTGTGGTATCCAAATCTGTTATGTCTCGCAAAAATGGTAATCCTGGGATTGCAATGTATGGCATAACAGGCATCTGGGATTAAAAATCCAGGTGTTGACAAGTTGGTATCAGAGCCATCCTGACCATAGGAGACCCAAGTTAGACTGGACGTTTGAATCAAAAACTTAGTTTCAAAACCAAAGGAAGAAAATATTTACAAAAACTTCTTCCCATTCTTATCACCTTGATTCTTTCATAAAAATTCATGTTCCTCAAAAACTCTTACAAATTACATAAATTTTGACACACTTGATCACTCTACTAAATTACTCATCCTATATTCTTATAGATGGACGTGAAGTACAGCAAGTTTTATTAGTTGGGGAATGGAGGAGACCTTATCTTTGAGCGGGATTTGGACCAGCTTTTGGAACTGCTGGAGCGTCCGCACCCCGAGTTCTTCGGAGCTCAGCTCAGTGATCAAGGATGAGAAGATCTGCAGTGGCTAATTGTTTCAAGTCTCCGAGGAAAGATTGAACCTCCCACTGCCGAGGGAATTCAATTCACCTTAAGAGAGAAAAACTGGCTCGATGGACTTGCCAGGGCCATGCAGGAAGCTCTTGCCCGTCTGTGTGGGCAGATTATCAACCAGATCAAGGGTACCCGCTTTGAGTTTTGTCCAAGGCGTGATGCTAATGGACAGCCACTGGAAGCCCCATACCACCACGAGCTGAAGACCCAATTGGACCACCTTAGCTTCATGATGTACGATCGTCAGCAGGAATTGGACAATTGTCGTGACTACTCCAACCACAAGTCTGCCATCATCAAGACGAAGGATCAGACCATCGCCATGCTATCAAAGGATCGCAAGTCTCACCGCCGTCTGCTCGACAAGAAGGAGCGCATCATTGCCCTTCTTCGCCATCGTATCTCGGATTTGGAGGAGACCATCCACGAGAGAGACATTGTAACATCCCTAAAATCATGTTTCAAACTCATGCATATCATCCATTCATTCATGATCATGTAGAGTTCATTTCAAACAAACCAATTCCAAAACAGGAGCATATGAGCTCATTATTTTATGTGATCAGCATTTAAAACAAATGCTACTCTCCAATGAGAGATTGTTGTTCATTGAACCAAACCTTGTTGTCTTATTGCTCCCAGATTGTATTGCTAGATTCCTAGGAGTTAAACCAAAGTTTCAAAACAAATATGATTTGAAAACCAATTTCAAAACCTATTTAAAAATAGTGCTATGTCACTTCTTATTTTATTTTATTCCAAGTGACTAGGCCAGTTCAAAGTGACCACTTTGTTTTGTGCCAGATTTGTGAGAGTTGCACTCTACAAAAATCCTGAAAAGATTTGAATTCAAACAGCTTTTGAAATCATTTGAATTTGATTCCTGAAATTGCAAACAGAAAAAGAAAAGGAGAAAAGAAATAAAAAAGGGCCGGCGCCACCTTCCTATCCCAACAACAGAATCAGCCCACTAAGCCCACCCGGGTTCCCCCTTATCTCTCTCTCACTCGCAGACAAACCCGCCAAGTCACCGACTGCCTGACCCCACCTCCTCTCTATTTCACTCGCTGGCAAGTGGACCCTGCGACCACGTCGTCGTCGTCTTCAATCACGAGCGGCCAAGGCACTCGCTCCGCCGTTACCTCGCTGTAGTCACTGCGAGCTTAATTGCCATTGATTCTGCGTGTAATCGCCGCCCCCCTCCTGCCTACTTAACCCCCTCTGCACCACGAGCATTTCCCCTCACTAGCGCCACCAGGCTGCCTGTATTCGCCCTTGCACCGCCGCAGGAAGAACCCTCTCCGGCGACCATTCCTGGTAAACTCCATGCGCCCCTTCCTCTCTGGTTCATGCGAACAACTTCGCAACCTCCTTGCGCTCCTACTGAAACCTCTAGTTCGTCCTGTACTGCCCCAGATCGACGACTCCATCAAGCACAGCAAGGTCCTGACGACGTCTTCGACTCCGGCGACTGAATTCGGTGAGCCCCGTGCCCCTTCGTTTCTGACTCACATGAGCGTGTTCGCCGTAGCCTTGCGCACCCCCTAATACCATTGATTCGTGCTAGGGTGACCCGGAGCGCCGTAACCGTCACCGCAAACCGCCGCCGGCAACTCCGACGAGCTCGTGCTGCCGTGTCCGTGCGCCCCTTGTCAAGCCATCGCCACGTTGAGCTTCAGTGCATCACCACGAATCTGGTAAGCGTCTCCGATGACCCCAAAACCCCCTGTAGCGCCGTGCCTCCATAGACAGAGCACGCCGCCACTAGTTTCCACCGCCAGCGCCGCCCATCCGTGGTTGCTTGGTCAATGGCCGTTGGATCTAGATCCAGCGCATAGGAATAGATCACTTAACGAAACGGTACGCTTAGATCTGGACCGTGCGCAGTCACTTTAATTCAACGGCCTGCATCGACCGATCCATTCGAACCGGTACGCACCAATCAGAACATGACGCGTGGCTAGGGTTTAGATTTAAAATCAGAATTTGAATCTATTAGATGTTTGATTTTGTTTTAATCATAACTTTTGATTCCCACGTTCAGATTTGACAAATTTTATATCAATGGAATCAGGAGAGAAAGCCCTTTCCAAATATGCAATATGTTTAATGTTTTTCTTCTGTTAAAATGGTTTTATTTACAGAAACATGTGTAGGCCTATTTTGTGTATATAAATTATTTGAGAATTATTTTAGTGTTCAAATAAAGTTTGTTTGGCAAGTCTTGAACTTGTTTATAAACCAGTACTGTGCACTTTTCTTGTTGAGTTTAGAAAATCATCACATATCATATTGCATGCATCCATATATTTCTGCTTGTATTTATTTTGTATGTGATTTGTTGCTATGATTTTTATGTCTAGATTTTGGTGCAAATAGTGATTGTGATTGTGATGAGTGTAGCTACTCTCCAAACTACCAAGGCAAGTGGTGCTTCATGATTTTATCCCTATGTTTTCTACTATGCATTAGAAATATTTTGCTAGTCTTGCATGGTTATATTTTGCTTATATGCTATGCTTGGGAAATCCTAGTAGTTGTAGAATTTCTATAAATTTCGAAGTGAAGATGCTTATCTATGCCATGCTTAGCCTAGCTAGTAGAAACCAAGGGTGGTGAAATACTCATGCTATGATAAAATATTTCTAAGTCTTTGGACTTGTGTTTTGCTTAATAAAACAACTAAGTGAGTGAAACACCTGGGTGGAATGGAAGGAATGATTTATGTTGAGTGGTTACACAAGGCCCATTTCTATGGTTTACCTTGTGTATCTCACTTGTGGAAAGCCACCTAGGAACAAAGGGATTTGAGAGGCCAAATGTTAAGAAGCTTCTAGTGCAGCCACTTGGCAATATGGGCTCTGCCTAGATCATATAGGTTGCAATAACTTAGCCATTTGGACAGTTGGTGGTAGTGGGATGATTGGTTGGAGCTCGTCCATTTGGTCTAAGGGAAGGCTTCTGAAATGTCCTGTCTTGGTGAAAATCAAGTCTTGTGGGGAAAGTGCACAACCTCTGCAGATGGAAGAATCAAAGTACTAAGCCATGTCCCTGGTATTGGACAATTTGAGCATCAAGACATGGAAGCTATCAAGAATCTCCTCATCCCAATTTCTAAGTAAAACTTGTGGGTGAACAAGGGTGAAGGACCCCAATGTCTATTGGTGTTTCCTTGGGAAAAGTTTTTGACAAAGAAAAACTTAGTGATTTCAACTAATAGGCAAAACCTATTTTTGAGCAAAGCAAGCCTAAGATACACTTAGCCAAAAAGCATATAGTATTTAGTCCACCAATATTCTACTAAGGTATCACTTGCCAATACTATTCCAATGTATTGACCCACTGTGGCTGTAACTTGTGATATTGTAGGTTATTCTGATGAGGATTAGGAGTCATGAGTCTATACTCAACATGTTTTCCTGTGGTACATGAAGATGAAGACTTATTTATCTATTTACTTGTTTAAAACTCTTGTACTAGGCCTGTGGTCATGGAGTTGTAAAAGACTATGTTGTCTCTGGAATGACTGTAATAATGACCTTTGTTTCTATGTACTTCATCTTAAACTGTGGATGCTAGCATTGATCCAGGGACTAGCATTGCAATCACAGGGATCCTTTCCTTTACAAAGGAGGGATCTTACAGATGGTATCAGAGCACTGTGTTGCCTATAGGATTATGACCCTAGGATTGGAAACCACTAAGGAAAATTTTCAACAACTTCCACACTTGTCTATTCTTCTCGTAAACTTTTCTAATCTTCTTTCTCATCTCTATTTGTAGATGAACTCCATCAACGAATCCGTAAGGAAGGGACCACTCATGACAATGACTTTGGAATGTGAGACAGAATTTCCCAAGGCTCTCAAGGACCTCATGGTTGCAATGGGAATACATGGTGCAGCTGTGTACAAAGGTTTTCCTGTGATGGATGAAGGAGTTGAGTACTGGTGGGTGCAGATTCACTTGTATAAAAACAAGGAAGACAACCACAAGGACTCAGGATTCTGCATGGTCACCAACACAATGATGCACACTACATTCTTTGATTCAGCAAGGGATGCAGCTTGGAGGGCCATCAAAGAACTTGGTGATAGAATCAAGTGCAAAATGCTAAACACCCAGAATGACCTTAGGGAAGAAAAGAAGCATACCCAAGAGTTAGAGGCTACCAACCAAAGCCTAAGGAAGGACATCATAGACTTAGCAATGGGTGATCTAGACAAACAGATTGCCTCTAGGGATTCCCTTTTAGCCAACTTGGCAAGTGAGATGGAATTGTAAGCGTACCTCGTTAGTTGGACCACCACACTTATCATTTTATTTTCCAAAATGTTGTTTAAAATAAGTTGAACCTTGGTTGTTTGTAATGGATCCATGTATGCCATGACTTGTGTGTTTGATTTTCAAAGTTATGCATGTGATGCCTTGTCTTGTGACTTGTCATAAAATTGTGTTGATTCTAACTTTTTCTATCTTATTTAATAGATGCCTAATGTTACCATCAGCACTGTTGAGGAGTTCCAAGGAACTCGTTTTGGCCCTCGTATTATTGAGCTCACTACTTTGCTCAATATCCCTCATCCTACCATCATGGTGCTTCCCCTCACCAAGTTTGAGATAAGACCTTTGGGGTTTCAAGGTCAATCAGACCGGACGCCTATTAGGGAGGCTATCATCTTCAAGCTTATGCATGATGACAAGGAGAGAGGCCTAGAGGTAGTCATGCAGGACTTGATTGGACGTATGTTAGGGAGACACTCTCGACGGGTTAAAGGTACTCACTTCCACGCCTTCGGTAGACGTGATGAGGATGGAGAGGCCATCGACTTCGAGGACACTTCGAGGGAGACAGCAGAGCCGATTCTTCTATACCTCCAGGACTTAGAGGTTCTCCTTAGGCACGTGGACACTGATAGGACCAACGTCATGCTCAGCAATGACGAACTCGAGGTGCAGCTTCGTGAGAAAGACAAGCTCTTCGCGAAGCAAGATGAGATAGTCAAGGAGATGGAGGCAAAGTTCGAGAGTCAGGACAGGAAGTTTAAGAGTCAAGAGAAGCGAGTCCAAGATAGGAACAAGAGGATTCGAGACATGACTGCAGAACTGGAGGCCAATGACTTCGAGCTCGAGCATCAGCAGACTGTGATTGAGAGGCTTCGTTCTCAGAAGAGGGCTCTCAAAGCCAAAGTAGAGACCTTGACCACCAATGTCGAGGAATACAAGACCGCTATGGAGAATGCAGGTCTTACCTTTGTCGAGGAGGATGTTGATGCCGAGGAGTAGTGATGACTACTCATTTATCATTTATTTATCATGCTTTTTATTGAGTCGCAATGACCATCCAACATGTGGATGGCTTGATATTGGTGTGTTTACTTTGCAAACTTGTCATTTATGTTGTTGAACTATTATTATTTTGATGCATGCTTGGTGATTGTTTATGTGATGTATATTGTGCATGATAGCATCTATGAGTATATAATTCTTATCTCTATTGAACAAACCACAGATGCCTCCCCGTCGTGCCAATCCCAACCCCAACAACAACAACATCACCCCTGAGATGCAGCAAATGATGACAGCTCAGACTCAGCTGATGCAAATGATGACTACGTTCATCCAGAATCAGAACAACAAAAACAACAACAACAACAACAACACACTGGGTTTTGACATGCTTACCAGGTTCTTGAGATTGAGGCCAGCAAAGTTCTCAGGAACAACTGATCCTATGGTGTCCAATGATTGGCTACGCTCTGTGAACAAGGACTTGGTAACAGTTGGTTGTACTAATGAAGAGAAAGTCAGATTTGCAGCTCACTTGTTGGAGGGACCAGCAGCTACTTGGTGGGATAACTTCTAGATCACCACTCCCATGTTGGGAATATGCCCTAGAGGCAATCATGTATGATGATATTTCCCATTGTATTCATAAAGTTATTAAGTAGTCCTTGTATAATCATCTGATGTGTATCATTGAATATGTGATTCAGTTGTGGAACTGTGCATTCATGTTGTTTGTACTAAATATCCTTGGTCATTGAGGTTGTGCTGGACACACAACTTAGACCAATGTGAAAGTTGGCTTGATGACTCGGTTCCACTTGTCATGGGCATGGAGATGCTATTCCAACTTACACAGACTAGGCTAAAGAGTTTAGCGAGTCGGATTGACCCATATTGAGGTACAACGAACTAAGCTGTCATTTGTATATCTCAATCAATGTAATCCTTAGACCTGAGGTTGTTGCATAGTCCGAGTTGAGGATCACCGACTTAGGTTCTGTCAAACGCTGATCCGTAACTGGGAAGTTATAAAGGCAGAGTTCGGGTCGACTGAGAATCAAGCTGCGTGATGTGAATAACCAAGATGGGATTTTGCCCCTCCACTCGGAGAGATATTCTCTGGGCCCTCTCGTGAGATATGATTCGGAAAGCATGGCCATGCACGACTCGGTTAAGTGTTAACCGAGGCGATCGACTAAGAGTTAGTCGGGTGAATCACTTATCTCGGATCGAGAAGAGAGTCAGTCTATTTAAGGGATGACATATATTCGCCTATAGTCTAACAAGGTATATCGTGAGGAAAAAGGGACTCGGACGTAAGTCGCATTGGAAAGGCAAGTCTTCATGACTCTTTGGTACATGGGAGTCGACGCTCGCTAGGAGCCGCACATCGATCGATTGTGAGTCGGACTCAATCGTGTCCAAGTAGCCATGAGCCTGCGGGTCACACACTTAAGAGCGGGAGCAAGTTCGGATTGGATCCGAATCGTAATCTGGTTGGTTGGACCTAAACCAGATTAGGATGAGTTAGTGAGTTGGACTCACGGTGACTAGTGTTATATGGGCTTTAGTGAATGGGTCGCATGAGCAGAGCCCCTGCTCACTCCCTATATATAGTGGAGCACAAGAACCCGTAAAGGTTAATCGTTGTTCGGTTAGGTCATTCCATGTGTTGAAACCCTAGCTCCACAAAGCAGTCCAGAATCTTGAACCTAGCGCCGCCACGGCGCTCCTCCTTGTATGCGTGGATACCAGAGGTGTCTTGTGCGACCAGACGATCGGATCGTGAGGACTGATCGCATCAATCGACGCGCTTCATCAGGTAATCCGCAACCGCTGCCTAGTGGTAAACCTCGTGGCCTTCTACCTCAGCTAGATCTTGGGATCACCACGTTAGAGGAAAATTTTATTTTATCTCCGCGTGGCCCAACAGTGGTATCAGAGCGATAGCTTCTGGTTTTAGGCTCGAGATCTCGCATATATGATATGCGGTAGGATATAGATGAGATCTATGTGCTATTTTGGTGGTCGATCTATGAGATAGATCGGTTTTGTATGAAGTTGATTGGATCAACTATACTCGGGGAATGGTAGATCTGATTTCCGTGATCATACTGCTGAGGTCGTGGAACGACATACCCCTACCGGTCGGCTTCCACCATCGGGGTAGACTGTGACACGTAAATCCAGAAGCGGTGATCGAAGATCAAAAAGTTTGATCGAATCGAATGGTGGAATCCATGTTCGGATCGTAGATGAGATCTACGTTCGGAAAAATCGGGACCGCCGGCTACTCGTCAGAGCGCCTTAGATGTCGTATGCGAGTTTCACAACGCCGTAGATATTGTATCTATGCATAACTTGTTTTTGCAGGAAGTTGTGAATGGTATGGTTCATGTGCATGTGATGTATGTGTAATCCATACGTGATCTGCGAATCACGGTTTTTGTCGACTACCGGAGCCTAGGTGTCTTATTTTATTGTATAACGACCTGCGTGTCGGATTCTCTATGTAATTTACTTTACTAAGATAGTTTAGCTGTTTGAGAACCCGGAAGGCATGCAAGGTGTTGTACATGTCGGCGACATGGAGTAAGACGGCAAGTGACAAGAGTTGGCACGAGTCGGATTACAGGCTTTGTGGAGATGGAGATCGCCATGAAGAGAGCCATACCATTTCACATTATAATTGCTTTATTTTGTGTTATTGTTATGTCTCAGTTTTACCTCTATTAGATAGTCGGTAAGGTTTAATCCCTCAAAGAAGGTCTAGTCGGTTTTCCCGCCAGTGTTTGCACCATCACAAGTCGGACATTTTTGGTAGTGGGCTCATAAAATTGAGGTGCTGCCAATTCTTTCCGACTAGGTGGGTTTGAGTCGGACTCTTACTGCAGAAACACTTGGTAAGCTAGACGGGTCTATCACAACGGTTGTGGGACTCGGGGAAAATTAGGATGGGAGCCGGGGCATGTGATGCCACCCGTCCAACAGGAGTCGCATGAGATGCGATTGACAAGGAGTTGTCTACCTAGATTACTTGCGGCTAGCGGTGATGCTAAAGCTCACTAGCCGACTTGATTATTTAGGATCCTGAATCACTAAGTAACCATCGGAGGGGTGTTGGTTCTAGTGGGAGCATAAAATATTAAAATGTTTAATATGCTTGCTCTTTTGTGAATACATGTCTTAAGTGATTTGCAGATTTTCATTGTAGATCATGGCACCAAGTAGATCACTCTCAGATATCCGGTTTTATGCGTTGAGAACCATTCTTGAGAAAGATAAACTGAACGACACTAATTTTACCAACTGGTATCGAAATCTGAGAATTGTTCTCAAACAAGAAAAGAAGGACCATGTCCTAGACAACCCACTTCCAGATGAGCCGAATGAGAATGCGACTGTCGCAGCCACCAATGCCTACCGTCGGGCTAAAGATGAGTCCACGGATATTAGCTGTCTTATGCTTGCTCACATGGAACCGGACTTGCAAAAGCAGTTCGAGCATGTTGAGGCCTACGATATGATCGAAAGCCTCAAAAGTATGTTCCAGGCTCAGGCAAAGACTGAGAGGTATCAAGTCTCTCAGGCTCTGCTGAGTTGCAAGCTTAAGGATGGTGATCCACTGAGTCCGCATGTGATCAAAATGGTTGGTTACGTGCAGTCTCTGGAGAGGCTTGGCTATCCCATAAGCGAAGAGTTCGCTACGGATATAATTCTGAATTCTCTTCCTAGTGCATATGGACAGTTCATTTCGAACTACCACATGCATGGTATGGATAAGAAGCTCACTGAATTGCATGGGATGCTCAAGCAGGCAGAGGCGGATCTCAAGAAGGGCACCAGTCAAGTGTTGATGGTGCAGAATAAGGCTAAGTTCAAGAAGAGTTCTTGGACTAAGAAGAAGGCTAAGTCAGGAGGAAAGCAGGCTCAGGACCCTGTCCCAAGCGCTTCCTCAGGGACTAAGCCATCTCCTTCAGCCGGATCCACTTGCTTCTACTGCAAGGCGGATGGCCCTTTGGAAGAGGAACTGCAGCAAGTACCGGCCGACAAAGCCAAGAGTGGAGGTATGACTTCCGACTCAGGTACACTTGTTTGCAATGTTATAGACATATATCTTCCGATGCACCTAATAGTTCTTGGGTATATGATACGGATCAGTTATTCACATCGCAACTCGTTGCGACCGGTAAGAACTAGGAGCGTAGCAAGAGGCGAGGTTGATATTCGAGTCGGCAACAAAGCAAGAGTTGCTGCGTTGGAAGTCAAGACGATGCAACTTCATTTACCTTCCGGATTCATTATGGAACTAAATAATTGTTATTATGTTCCAAAGGCTCATCGAAACATTATTTCTTCTTCATGTTTGATGAGGCAAGGCTATGAGTCGAATATCAAGAATAATGGTTGTTCTTTGTATTTGAATGATATGTTTCACGGCTTTGCACCCGTCCAGGACGAGTTATTTATTTTGAATCTTGATGGTGAGTCGGTTTATAACATAAATGTTAAAAGGTTGAAACCAAATGATCTGAATATGACTTACTTTTGGCATTGTCGGCTTGGTCATATAAGTTGGAAACGCATGAAGAAGCTCCATGATGATGGACTCCTAACTTCGTTCGACTTGGAGTAGTTCGCGACATGCGAATCTTGCCTACTCGGCAAAATGACCAGGACACCTTTTGCAAAGAGTTGCGAAATGGCGTCCGACTTGTTGGGACTAGTACATAGTGATGTATGTGGACCAATGAGCACGATGTGGGGTGGTTATGAGTACTTCATTACCTTCACGATGATTTGAGTAGGTATGGACATGTCTACTTAATGAAACATAAGTCGGAAGCCTTTGAAAAGTTCAAAGAATTCCAGAATGAAGCACAGAATCAACTCGGCAAGAAAATAAAGTTTCTTCGGTCGGACCGAGGAGGCGAGTACATGAGCCATGAGTTTGATGACCATCCGAAAAGTTGTGGAATAGTTCCTCAACTTACTCCGCCAGAACGCATACAAAGGAATGGTGTTTCGGAAAGGCGGAATCGGACCTTGTTGGACATGGTACGATCAATGATGAGTGACAGATCTGCCTTTATCATTTTGGGGTTATTGTCTAGAAACAGCGGCGTTCACACTAAACAAAGTACCATCAAAATCGGTAGAGAAGACACCGCATGAGATGTGGACAGGCAAAAAGCCGAGTTTGTCTTTTCTTAAGATTTGGGGTTGTGAAGCTTTTGTGAAGCGACTTCAGTCGGACAAGCTTACGGCCAAGTCGGATAAATGTATTTTCGTGGGGTATCCGAGGGAAACCTTGGGTTACTACTTCTACAACCGAGAAGAGGGCAAAGTGTTTGTCGCTCGAAACGGTGTCTTCCTTGAGAAAGAGTTTCTCAGTCGGGGAGTAAGTGGGAGCACGGTGCAACTCGAAGAAATTCGAGAGGAATCGGCTAATAGCGAATCGGCAAAAACCTTGGAGATTGAGCCGATCGTGGCAGCTGAGCCGGCAGCAGCACCTGTACTACGAAGATCGGCAAGATTACGAAGTGTTCGTGATGTGTTACTGTTAGACAGTGATGAGCCGGCAAATTATTCGGAAGCGATGGTGGGATCTGATTCCGAGTCATGGCTTGGAGCCATGAGATCCGAGATAAAGTCCATGGATGAAAATCAAGTTTGGAACTTGGTTGATCTGCCAGACGGTGCAAGACCCGTCGAGTGCAAATGGGTCTTTAAGAAGAAAACTGATATGGATGGAAATGTTTCAATCTATAAAGCACGCCTTGTCGCGAAGGGGTTCCGACAAGTTCAAGGAGTTGATTACGACGAGACTTTCTCGCTCGTAGTGATGCTTAAATCAGTTCGGATCATGTTAGCTATAGCGGCCTATTTTGACTATGAGATATGGCAGATGGATGTCAAAACGGCTTTCCTTAACGGAAATTTAACCGAGGACGTGTATATGATACAGCCCGAGGGTTTTGTCGATCCGATCTTGACAAGGTATGCAAACTTCAGAAATCCATTTATGGATTGAAGCAAGCATCTCGGAGTTGGAATATTCGCTTTGATGAGGTAGTCAAATCGTTTGGCTTCATCAAGAGTGATCATGATTCTTGTTTATACAAGAAGTTTAGTGGGAACAAAGTAAATTTTCTAATCTTATATGTGGATGACATATTACTGATTGGAAATGATGTCCAGATGTTGCAAGAAACCAAGGATTCATTGGAAAGGAGTTTCTCAATGAAAGACTTGGGTGAGGCAACATACATCCTCGGAATCCGGATCTATAGAGATAGATCAAGGAGGCTCATTGGATTGAGTCGAGTACTTATTTGGACAAAGTGTTGAAAAAGTTCAACATGGAATCGTCTAAGAAGGGGTTCTTACCGATGTCCCATGGTGTAAAACTTAGCAAGACTCAGTGTCCTTCGACAACTGATGAGCGAAGTAGGATGAGTGCGATTCCATATGCTTCTGTAGTTGGATCCATCATGTACGCCATGATTTGTACTAGGCCGGATGTTTCCTATGCTCTAAGTGTTGTGAGCAGATACCAGGCTGATCCTGGAGAGATCCACTGGACAGCGGCTAAAAATATCCTAAAGTACTTGAGAAGGACTAAGGATATGTTCTTGGTTTATGGTGGTGAAGATGAACTTAGTGTAAAGGGTTACACAGATGTGAGTTATCTCACTGAATCTGATGATTCTCGTTCGCAATCCGGATACGTGTTTATTATAAACGGAGGTGCTGTGAGCTGGAAAAGTTCCAAGCAAGAGACTGTGTCTGCGTCTACAACAGAGGCTGAGTATATTGTCACGGAGGCAAAGAAGGAAGCTGTTTGGATGAGGAATTTCCTCATGGATCTTGGTGTGGTTCGTGGCTCCCAATCCGTTGGACGTGTATTGTGACAACAATGGTGCTATTGCACAAGCCAAGGAACCTAGACAACACCGGAAGAACAAGCACATACTCATGCGGTACCACCTAATTCGCCAACAGGATCGTGGTGATATCAAGTTATGCAAGGTACACACGGATGCAAATATTGCGGATCCGTTGACAAAGCCATTACCCCAGCCGAAGCATGAGGCGCACCTGAGAGCCATGGGCATTAGATGCCTAGACATGTGATGTCGGAAGATTGACTCTAGTGCAAGTGGGAGACTGTTGGGAATATGCCCTAGAGGCAATCATGTATGATGATATTTCCCATTGTATTCATAAAGTTATTAAGTAGTCCTTGTATAAGCATCTGATGTGTATCATTGAATATGTGATTCAGTTGTGGAACTGTGCATTCATGTTGTTTGTACTAAATATCCTTGGTCATTGAGGTTGTGCTGGACACACAACTTAGACCAATGTGAAAGTTGGCTTGATGACTCGGTTCCACTTGTCATGGGCATGGAGATGCTATTCCAACTTACACAGACTAGGCTAAAGAGTTTAGCGAGTCGGATTGACCCATATTGAGGTACAACGAACTAAGCTGTCATTTGTATATCTCAATCAATGTAATCCTTAGACCTGAGGTTGTTGCATAGTCCGAGTTGAGGATCACCGACTTAGGTTACAAACGCTGATCCGAATCGGGAAGTTATAAAGGCGAGTTCGGTCGATCGAGAATCAAGCTGCGTGATGTGAATAACCAAGATGGGATTTTGCCCTCCACTCGGAGAGATATTCTCTGGCCCTCTCATGAGATATGATTTGGAAAGCATGGCCATGCACGACTCGGTTAAGTGTTAACCGAGGCGATCGACTAAGAGTTAGTCGGGTGAATCACTTATCTCGGATCGAGAAGAGAGTCGGACTATTTAAGGGATGACATATATTCGCCTATAGTCTGACAAGGTATATCGTGAGGCAAAAGGGACTCGGACGTAAGTCGCATTGGAAAGGCAAGTCGTCATGACTCTTTGGTACTTGGGAGTCGGCACGTTCTGCTAGGAGCCGCTACCGATCGATTGTGAGTCGGACTCAATCGTGTCCAAGTAGCCATGAGCTCTTGAGGTCACACACTTAAGAGCGGGAGCAAGTTCGGATTGGATCCGAATCTGTAATCTGGTTGGGTTGGACCTAAACCAGATTAGGACTGAGTTAGTGAGTTGGACTCACGGTGACTAGTGTTATATGGGCTTTAGTGAATGGGTCGCGCGAGCAGAGCCCACGTTCACTCCCTATATATAGTGGAGCACAGTAACCCAGAAAGGTTAATCGTTGTTCGGTTAGGTCATTCCATGTGTTGGAAACCCTAGCTCCTGAAGAGTCCAGCGTAACGAACCTAGCGATTCGCCACGCGCTCCTCCTTGTACGTGTGGATACCAGCAGAGGTGCTGTGCGATCAGCACCAGGACGATCGGATCGTGAGGACTGCACTGCATCAAATGACGCGCTTCATCAGTAATCCGCAACCGCGCGTCTAGTGGTAAACCTCGTGGCCTTCTACCTCAGCTAGATCTTGGGATCACCACGTTAGAGGAAAATTTTATTTTATCTCCGCGTGGCCCAACATCCCATTGCAGATGTGACATGGGCTATCTTTGAAGATGGTTTCCGTACTGCTCACATCTCATCCGGAGTGATGAGTTTGAAGAAGAAAGAGTTCCATAACTTTGAGCGGCGCCACCGCAAAGATGGTGAATATATTGAAGAGTTCAACAATCTGGCGCGTTATGCACCGGATGAAGTTGACACTGATGCTAAGAGGAAGGAAAAGTTCCTTGAAGGGCTTAATGATGAACTGAACCTGCAGCTATCAGTGGCCTATGTTCCCACATACCAGTCTCTTTGTGATAAGGCTACTATTTTGGAGAACAAAATGAAGCAAGTTGAGAGTAGGAAGAGAAAGCACTCGGACAAGCACAACTCGGGATCGTCTCACAAGCGTTCCCATTATGATGATGGTGGGAGTTCAGGATCCCACAAGCATGGGAAATTCAACAAGCACCACAACCACAACCGTCATCATGACAACAAGCATCACCGTAGTCATGAAAATGACAAGTACAAGAATCACAAGGGTGGATATAAGAGCCACCACAGTGGTAGTGGAAGTGGCAGTGGAAGCCAGCCTGTCAAGAAGTATATTAGTCAGGTTGAGTGTTTCAAGTGCAAGAAGATGGGGCATTATGCAAATGAATGCCTAGAAAAGAAAGTTGAAGGAACCAACAAGCCCAACCCTTTTCAAAAGGGACAAGTGAACCACATCAATGTGGAGGAAATTTATGAAGAGCCAGATGTTGTTGCTGGTAAGTTCAAACTCAATTCTATTCCAGCACTTGTTCTTTTTTATACTGGAGCATCGCATTCTTTCATATCAAAAGCATTTGTTGATATAAATGGGTTTCCAACTGAAAACATTAGGTGTACAATAAAAGTTAGTTCTCTAGGTGGAGATATGATAGTAAGTCTTGGATGCCGGGATCTAGTGATAGAGTTTGGAAAGCATAAGTTTCGAGTGAGTCTGATAATCCTAGATTCTCAAGGAATGGATGTAATATTGGGAATGGATTGGATGGCTAAGTATGAAGGAGTACTAGATTGTTCTAATCGTACTGTTGCACTCACAACCCCGGAAAAGAAACGGATTAGGTTCAAGTCTAACTTTGAATCAAAAGGGAGTAAGCTTAATTCTCTTAAGGGGTTAGCAAGATAGTGTGCCAATTGTGAGTGAATATCCGGATGTGTTCCCGGAAGAGTTGCCGGTAATGACACCAGATAGAGATGTGTAGTTTATTATTGATTTGCTACCAGGATCTGGACCGATAGCAAAGAGACCATACAAGATGTCAGTTGATGAACTTAAAGAACTCAAGAAACAACTTGGAGAACAGTTGCAGAAAGGATTAATTCAACCAAGTTCTTCATCTTGGGGAGCACCAGTTTTGTTTGTGGAGAATAAAGATAGAAGTCAAAGGTTATGTATAGATTACCGTTCACTCAATGAGGTGACTATCAAGAACAAATACCCATTGCCTAGAATCAATGACTTGTTTGATCAGCTAGAAGGAGCTTGTGTGTTCTCAAAGATTGATCTCCGGTCGGGTTATTTCCAACTCAAGATAATAGAACAAGACATACCTAACACAGCTTTCACCACAAGGTATGGATTGTATGAGTATACCGTAATGCCATTTGGTTTGACCAATGCTCCAGCATATTTCATGAATATGATGAACAAGGTGTTCATGGAGTTTCTAGATAAGTTTGTTGTCGTTTTCATCGATGACATTTTGATCTACTCCAAGAGCAAAGAAGAGCATGAAGGACATCTACGTTTGATACTAGAGAAGCTTAGAGAGCATAAGCTATATGCCACATTCTGCAAGTGTGAATTTTGGCTGAATGAAGTTGGTTTTCTTGGACATGTTGTGTCAGGAGATGGTGTGGCAGTTGATCCTGCTAAAGTTTCAGCTGTAACTGAATGGGAACCTCCTAAGTCGGTAAAAGAAGTTCGTAGTTTCCTTGGCTTGGCAGGATACTACAGAGGGTTTATTGAGAATTTCTCCAAGGTAGCAAAACCTATGACTGAATTGCTAAAGAAAGATAAGAAATTTGCTTGGTCTGAAGTTTGTGAACTCAGCTTTCAAGAATTGAAGAAGAGACTTGTGACAACACCAGTCTTGTGTTTGCCTGATTTGGAGAAGGATTTCCAAGTGTATTGTGATGCATCTCATCATGGATTGGGTGCAGTACTTATGCAAGAAGGAAAAGTTGTGGCTTATGCCCCGAGACAACTCAAAACTCATGAAGTGAACTATCCTACTCATGATTTAGAGTTAGCCTCTGTTGTCCATGCACTCAAAACATGGACACACTATCTTTTGGGAAAGCGTTGTGAAGTGTTCACAGATCACAAAAGTTTGAAGTATATCTTAACCGAGAAGGAAATTAACATGAGACAAAGAAGATGGCTAGAAATCATCAAGGACTATGACTTAAGTTTGCAATACCACCCCGGTAAAGCAAATGTTGTAGCGGATGCTCTAAGCCGTAAGGTTTTTTTGAATGGCCTAACTAAGGGAGAATTGCCAGATGATTTGTGTGCTCAATTTAGAGATCTCAGATTGGAGATTGTGCCTGAAGGACATCTCATGTCATTGGATGTTCAACCTACTCTGTTGGACAAAATTAAAGAAGCTCAAAAGATTGATAAGGAAATTGAAGAGATTAAGGAAAAGATTGGCAAAGGAAAAGCCAAAGGATTCCATGAAGACGAACAGGGTACTTTATGGCATGTAAAACGTATCTGTGTTCCACAAGATCCGGAGCTTCGGAAACTGATTTTACAAGAAGCACACAACTCACCATATTCTATTCATCCGGGTAATACCAAAATGTACATGGATATGAAAGAAAGATTTTGGTGGAATAATCTCAAGAAGGACATCGCCAAACATATTGCATTGTGTGATGTACGTAGTAGAGTAAAAGCGGAACATCAGAAACTAGCAGGTTTGCTTCAACCACTACCTATTCCTAATTGGAAGTGGGACAAGATTGGTATGGATTTCATTACCGGATTGCCAAGTACCCGGTCAGGATATAATTCTATTTGGGTAGTAGTGGATCGTCTAACTAAAGTGGCTCATTTCATACCCGTGAAGACAACCTATACAAGTGCTAAGTTAGCCAAGATCTATATGAGTAGAATTGTGTGTCTACATAGAGTACCCAAAAGTATTGTGTCAGATGAGTCATTGGGAACAAGGTTGGAATTCAGCACTCCTTTTCATCCTCAAACTGATGGACAAACAGAAAGGACTAATCAGATTCTTGAAGATATGTTGAGAGCATGTGCTCTAGACTATGGAGCCAGTTGGGATGAAAGTCTGCCTTACGCAGAATTTTATTATAATAACAGCTATCAAGCCAGTATTGAGATGGCACCATTTGAATTTCTATATGGGAGAAAGTGTACCACCCCATTGCTATGGAATGGTGTGGGAGAAAGAAGTTTGTTCGGACCAGAACTAATCAAAGAGGCTGAAGAGAAAGTCAAGCTGGTTAAGGACAGGTTGAAAATAGCACAGTCCCGACAGAAGAGCTACGCATATCCTAAGCATAGAGAAGTCATCTACGAAGTTGGTGATAGAGCTTATCTTAGAGTGTCACCACTTCGTGGAGTGAAGAGATTTGGAGTCAAGGGTAAATTGGCCCCAAGATATGTTGGTCCATTCAAGATTCTAAGTCGCAAAGGAGAGGTAGCCTATGAGATTCAATTGCCAGAGTCTTTGTCAGCAGTTCATAATGTGTTTCATGTGAGTCAGCTTAAGAAATGTCATCCAGAAATGGAAGAAACTTCTTTGAAGGATACTATACCTTTGGAAGAGGTTCAATTGGAGAGTGATCTCACTTATGAGGAAAACCCTATCAAGATTCTTGAGACTGCAGAAAGAGTCACACGGACTAAGACTATCAAGTTCAATGGAACCATCATTCAGAAGAACAAGCAACATGGGAAAGAGAAGATGATCTTTGGAAAGACCACCCTCACCTATTTGCTAGCCAATCCGAATCTCGAGGGCGAGATTCACCTTAAGGGGGTTAGATTTGTAACATCCCTAAAATCATGTTTCAAACTCATGCATATCATCCATTCATTCATGATCATGTAGAGTTCATTTCAAACAAACCAATTCCAAAACAGGAGCATATGAGCTCATTATTTTATGTGATCAGCATTTAAAACAAATGCTACTCTCCAATGAGAGATTGTTGTTCATTGAACCAAACCTTGTTGTCTTATTGCTCCCAGATTGTATTGCTAGATTGCTAGGATTTAAACCAAAGTTTCAAAACAAATATGATTTGAAAACCAATTTCAAAACCTATTTAAAACTAGTGCTATGTCACTTCTTATTTTATTTTATTCCAAGTGACCAGGCCAATTCAAAGTGACCACTTTGTTTTGTGACAGATTTGTGAGAGTTGCACTCTACAAAAATCCTAAAAAGATTTGAATTCAAACAGCTTTTGAAATCATTTGAATTTGATTCCTGAAATTGCAAACAGAAAAATAAAAGGAGAAAAGAAATAAAAAAGGGCCGGTGCCACCTTTCTATCCCAATAACAGAATCATCCCACTAAGCCCACCCGGGTTCCCCCTTCTCTCTCTCTCACTCGCAGACAAACCCGCCAAGTCACTGACCGCCTGACCCCACCTCCTCTATGTTTCACTCCCTGGCAAGTGGACCCTGCGACCACGTCGTCGTCTTCAATCACGCGCGGCCGAGGCGCTCGCTCCGCCGTTACCTCGCTGTAGTCACTGCGAGCTTAATTTCCATTGATTCTGCGCATAATCGCCGCCCCTCCTGCCTACTTAACCCCCTCTATACCGCGAGCATTTCCCCTCACCTAGCTCCACCACTCTGCCACCAGGCTGCCCGTATTCGCCCTTGCACTGCCGCAGGCAGAACCCTCTCTGGCGACCAATCCTGGTAAACTCCGTGCGCCCCTTCCTCTCTGGTTCATGCGAACAGCTTCGCAACCTCCTTGCGCTCCTACTGACACCTCTAGTTCGTCCTGTACTGCCCCAGATCGACGACTCCATCAAGCATAGCAAGGTCCTGACGACGTCTTCGACTCTGGCGACTAAATTCGGTGAGCCCCGTGTTCCCCTTCGTTTTTGACTCACACGAGCGTGTTCGCCGTAGCCTTGCGCACCCCCTGATACCATTGATTCGTGCTAGGGTGACCCGGAGCACCGCCAACGACTTTGTCACCGATCACTCGACGCTGTCAGCAACTCCGACGAGCTCGTGATGCCGTGTTCGTGCGCCCCTTGTCAAGCCATCGCCATGTTTAGCTTCAGTGCATCACCATGAATCTGGTAAGCGTCTCCAACCACCCCAAAAACCCCTGTAGCGCGACACCGCCGTAGACAGAGCACGCCGCCACCAGTTGCCACCGCCAGCGCCGCCCATCCGTGGTCGCTTGATCGATGACCGTTGGATCTAGACCCAGCGCATAGGAATAGATCACTTAACGATGATGCGCTTAGATCGGACCGTCTTGGCGGTCACTTTAATCCAACGGCCTGCATCGACCGATCCGTGTGAACCAGTACGCACCAATCAGAACATGACGCGTGGATAGGGTTTAGATTTAAAATCGGAATTTGAATCTATTAGATGTTTGATTTTGTTTTAATCATAACTTTTGATTACCACGTTCAAATTTGACAAATTTTATATCAATGGAATCAGGAGAGAAAGCCCTTTCCAAATATGCAATGTGTTTAATGTTTTGCTTCTGTTAAAATGGTTTTATTTACAGAAACATGTGTAGGCCTATTTTGTGTATATAAATTATTTGAGAATTGTTTTAGTGTTCAAATAAAGTTTGTTTAGCAAGTCTTGAACTTGTTTATAAACCAGTACTGTGCACTTTTCTTGTTTAGTTTAGAAAATAATCACATATCATATTGCATGCATCCATATATTTCTGCTTGTATTTATTTTGTATGTGATTTGTTGCTATGATTTTTATGTGTAGATTTTGGTGCAAATAGTGATTGTGATTGTGATGAGTGTAGCTACTCTCCAAACTACCAAGGCAAGTGGTGCTTCATGATTTTATCCCTATGTTTTCTACTATGCATTAGAAATATTTTGCTAGTCTTGCATGGTTATATTTTGCTTATATGCTATGCTTGGGAAATCCTAGTAGTTGTAGAATTTCTAGAAATTTCTAAGTTAAGATGCTTATCTATGCCATGCTTAGCCTAGCTAGTAGCAACCAAGGGTGGTGAAATACTCATGCTATGATAAAATATTTCTAAGTCTTTGGACTTATGTTTTGCTTAATAAAACAACTAAGTGAATGAAACACCTGGGTGGAATGGAAGGAATGGTTTATGTTGAGTGGTTACACAAGGCCCATTTCTATGGTTTAACTTGTGTATATCACTTGTGGAAAGCCACCTAGGAACAAAGGGATTTGAGAGGCCAAATGTTAAGAAGCTTCTAGTGCAGCCACTTGGCAATATGGGCTCTATGTAACTATATGCTTTTTGGTTAAGTGTAACTTAGCCATTTGGACAGTTGGTGGTAATGGGATGATAGGTTGGAGCGCGTCCATTTGGTCTAAGGGAAGGCTTCTGAAAGGTCCTGTTTTGGTGAAAATCAAGTCTTGTGGGGAAATTGCACAACCTCTGCAGATGGAAGAATCTAAGTACTTAGCCATGTCCCTGGTATTGGACAATTTGAGCATCAAGACATGTAAGCTATCAAGAATCTCCTCATCCCAATTTCTAAGTAAAACTTGTGGGTGAACAAGGGTGAAGGACCCCAATGTCTATTGGTGGTTCCTTGGGAAAAGTTTTTGACAAAGAAAAACTTAGTGATTTCAACTAATAGGCAAAACCTATTTTTGAGCAAATCAAGCCTAAGCTACACTTAGCCAAAAAGCATATAGTATTTAGTCCACCAATATTCTACTAAGGTATCACTTGCCAATACTATTCCAATGTATTGACCCACTGTGGCTGTAACTTGTGATGTTGTAGGTTATTCTGATGAGGATTTGGAGTCATGAGTCTACACTCAACATGTTTGACTGTGGTACATGAAGATGAAGACTTATTTATCTATTTACTTGTTTAAAACTCTTGTACTAGGCCTGTGGCCATGGAGTTGTAAAACACTATGTTGTCTCTGGAATGACTGTAATAATGACCTTTGTTTCTGTATACTTCATCTTAAACTGTGGATGCTAGCATTGATCCAGGGACTAGCATTGCAATCACAGGGATCCTTTCCTTTACAAAGGAGGGATCTTGCATACATGCAGTTGGAGGAAAGGGAGAATGCCGGAGAGGATCTTCATGGAGACCCTTACTCCTATCTAAGTGATGATGATGATTTTCTAGAGGATCGGGGTATGGATTTCTTCACCGATGAGGATGATTTCGCCTTCATAGATGACGATGAGGATGACGACTACACCGACTCCGAGGAGTAGTAGCACTTGAGCACTAGCGTAGTGAGTTGTATTCGGTCCCACTGTATCATAGTTTCTAGAATGGTTCTTAAAACCATATGTTTACCTTTGTTGTGGTGTGTGTTTGTATCGTGTGCTATGAATGAATGGATGAATGAATGAAAAGCAAGTTGCTAGAAAATCCGAGTCAAACTTTAAAAACTTTTCAAAGTCCCGGAACCTTAGAAATTTCCCTCTTTTATCATGATCTATCTCAATCTTCAGATGCCACGCAGAGGAAGTGGTTCATCCCTGGACCCGATGTTGTAGATCCTGCAAATGTTGGTTTCTGACCGCGAAGCTGAAAGTTCCGAACGTCAAGCCAACTTAGCCACCCTTCAGCAGATAGCTCAGCTGGCCCACAATAATCAAGGCCAAGGAAATCAAGACAACCATGGATCTAAGCTCAAGAATTTCCAGAACACCAACCAACCTGTTTTCACTAAGTCCGAAGAGCCCTTAGACGCCGATGATTGGTTGCAAACCATGGAAAACAACCTGGAAGTCTTCGGAGTGGAAGCTAACGAGAAAGTTCTGTTCGCCACCCATTATCTAGCCGGAGATGCAAGAGCATGGTGGAACAACGTTCGTGCAATGACCGGAGGACAGATGATGACCTGGGAGGATTTCAAGGTCAAGTTCAGCAGAACCCATGTGCCACCGGGTTTGATCAAGAGAATGAGAGATGAGTTCAGAGAACTGAAGCAAGGAAGGATGACCGTAGTGGAATACCGTGACAAATTCTTGTCATTAGCTAGGTATGCCCCGAATGAGATCGACACCGAAGCCAAGAAGAAGGAGAGATTCTTGAATGGTCTGCACGATGAGATGCAGACAGTATTGGTCAATATCCCCTTTGCTGATATTGAAGCCCTTGTCAAATCTGCCATCCAGATGGAAGGAAAGATCAACCAAGCCAATGAGAACCACAAGCGTCGCATGATGCATTAACCAGGAACCCATCAGACCCCAAAGTATCGCCCTAACCCATCTCCAGGATTTGCCCCGAGAACCAACAGACCCCCGATGAACCGTTCGACCTATACCAACCGTGGAAACCCAAGGCCCGGAGGAAATCACAATAACCCCAGCAACTCTAAGAATTTCAACCGTGCACCACGCAAGTTCAACAACAACAATGCTACCGCCAACACCAACACTGCCCCGAGGACTGGAAGCAATGATGTGCCTGTTGCAGCAAAGGACAAGTCGCAAGTGACTTGTTATGACTATGGAAATAAGGGTCACTACTCCAACGAGTGCCCCAACAAGAAGAATGCTGCAGCCCGCAATGCAAATGCAATGACTCGGCAGCGTCATGTTCGATATGGAAGAAGATTTGCCCAGAATTCACTCAACCATAGCGGCCGTCTTTTTCTCATGCATCTTTGAAGAAGCCCGAGGCGTCGTCTTTGGGTATGTTTTCTGTTAATTCAGTACTTGCAAGAGTGTTGTTTTATTCTGGTGCATCGCACTCATTTGTCACCGAAGAATTTGCATGCACTAGTAAGATTCAACCAACAAAACTGAAGCATGTATGATTGTTCAAATCCCCGGTTCAACCACCAAAGCTAGGCAAATTTGCAAAGACGTCCCTATATGAATCCATGGCATAGATTTTTATGCTAATCTGATAGTACTCGGAACTAAAGGTTTGGAAGTAGTACTAGGAATGGATTGGATGTCCAAACATAAAGGATTGATTGACTGTGCCAAGAAAGCCATAACCATGACCAGTACAGCCGAAATATCAGTCGAGCATATATCTGAAACCTTATCTCGTCAATTCAAGTGCAACAAGAGTATAGCCCAACCTACCATTGACCAAGTCCGGATAGTCTATGAATACCCCGATGTATTTCCAGATGTTTTGCCCGGTATGCCCCCAGATCGAGATATCGAGTTTATCATTGAACTAATCCCCGGAATAGGACCCATAGCCCAGAGAACCTATAGTATGAACCTGTCTGAACTAGCAGAACTGAACAAGCAACTGGATTCCATGTTAGAAATTGGATTGATTCAACCAAGTGCGTCACCATGGAGATTAACTGTCTTATTTGTGGACAAGAAGGATGGAGGTAACCGTTTGTGTACGGATTATCGGAAGTTGAATGATGTCACCATCAAGAACAAGTACCCATTTCCCAAGATAGAAGATTTGTTTGATCAGTTGACCGGTGCCAAAGTGTTTTCTAAGATTGATCTTAGAACAAGCTATCATCAACTCAAGATTCGCGCAGAGGATATTCCAAAGACTGCCTTTACCACCATATATGGATTATAAGAGTATACCGTCATGTATTTTGGATTAACCAATGCCCCCGCTTATTTCATGAATCTCATGAATAAGATTTTTATGGACTTCCTGGATAAGTTTTTCATTGTTTTCATCGATGACATACTGATTTATTCCAAATCAGAAGAATAACATGATCTACACCTAAGGACCATTCTCGGAACCCTTAGAGAGCATCAGTTGTATGCCAAGTTTAGCAAATGTGAATTCTGGTTATAGGAGGTAGGATTCCTCGGCCACATTGTATCAGCCGGAGGAATTGTCGTTGACCCAACAAAGGTGAAAGATGTCGAAGATTGGCAAGCCCCAACCACTCAAACCCAAGTTCGTGCATTTCTCGTATTGGCGGGATACTGCCGCAAGTTCGTAGAAGTATAATCGAGTATCGCCAGACCCATGACCCAATTGCTGAAGAAGGACAAGAAGTTGAATGGACCGACAAATGTGAAGCGAGTTTTCAAGAACTCAAGAGAAGATTGATTTCAGCCCCAATCTTAATCATGCCGGATATCACGAAGACCTTCGACGTGTATTGTGACGCATCCAAGATCGGTCTCGGATGTGTGCTAATGCAAGAAGGAAAAGTTATATCTTATCTATGTCGACAACTAAAACAACACGAGCAAAATTACCCAACCCATGACCTCGAACTCGTAGCCGTAGTTTTAGCCCTGAAGACATGGCGGCATTACCTGATGGGAAATCGTTGTGAGATTTATTCGGATCATAAGAGCCTGAAGTATATATTCACTCAGAAGGAGCTGAATACAAGGCAGAGAAGATGGATTGAGCTAATCAAGGATTACGATCTGGACATTCACTATCACCCTGGTAAAGCCAACATGGTAGCAGATGCCCATAGCAGATTGCCGTGCCGCTTGAACTCCATGATTTTAAAGGAGCAACCAAGTTTGCACAAAGAGATGGAAGATTTTCCAATGGAATTAGTGAGTGAAGGATTTTTGGCTAGCATAGAACTTTAACCCACTTTGATCAACCAGATCAAAGAGGCGCAGAAAGGAAATGCTAGTATCGACGGAATCAAGCGTCGTATCGGTACAGGCAAAGTACCCGGATTCACCGAAGACGAAGGAGTTCTGTGGTACAAAGGACGCCTTTGTGTACCAGCAGATTCGGAATTGAAAGAAGTTATTCTGAAGGAAGCTCATGATACTCTTTATTCTATCCAGCCCAGAGGAACAAAGATGTATCAAGATTTGAAAGAGCAATTTTGGTGGCATAAGATGAAGAGATAAATCGGAAGCTATATCGCCAAGTGTGATATATGTCAGCGAGTCAAGGCAGGACATCAAAGACCCTCTGGATTGTTGCAACAATTGCATATTCCGGAATGTAAATGGGATTCCGTTGGAATGGACTTTATCACCGGATTACCTACTTCTAGTAGGGGAAATGACTCTATCTGGGTCATAGTGGACAGGTTGTCCAAAGTCGCCCATTTCTTACCCATCAAGACCACATATCAGAGTTCGAAGCTAGTGGAGTTATACATCGCTAGAATCGTCAGTTTGCATGGAGTCCCTAAGAACATCGTATCGGATCGAGGAACTCAGTTTACCTCGAGATTCTGGAAGAAAGTCCAAGAAGGTTTAGGAACCCGCCTAGATTTCAGCACCGCTTATCACCCTCAGACCGATGGACAAACGAAGCAAGTAAATCAAATACTCGAAGATATGCTGAGAGCCTGTGTGTTAGAATATGGATCTAAGTGGGAAGACTGTCTTCCGTTTGCAGAATTTTCATACAACAATAGTTATCAAGCTAGTTTGCAAATTGCCCCATTTGAATTCATGTATAGAAGGAAGTGTCGCACCCCTTTGAATTGGTCGGAAGTAGGAGAGAGTCAGACTTTCGGACCCGATATTCTACGAGAAGCAGAAGAGAAGGTTCATAAGATTCGTGAGAACCTCAAGACAGCCCAGTCCCGACAAAAGAGTTACACCGACAAGAGACGTCGAGACCTCGCCTTCAACATAGGAGATTTTGTGTATCTGAAAGTGTTGCCATTGAAAGGAATGTAGCGTTTCCAACTCAAAGGAAAGTTAGGCCCCAGATATATTGGAACTTTCAAAATTCTGAACCGTCGAGGAGAAGTGTCGTATCAATTGGAACTACCCGAAGAGATGTCAGCCATGCACAATGTGTTCCATATCTCATTACTTTGCAAGTGCCTCGAAGTTCCGAAGAAGACTGAAGTGTTCAAGAATATTGATCACCGGACCATAGAAATCAACGATGACCTGACCTACCCCGAAGTACCCATTCGTATTTTGGAAGAATCTTTCAGAACTACTAGAACACGAAGCATCAAGTTTCTCAAGATTCAGTGGAGCAACCACACAGAAGAGGAAGCTACCTGGGAGCGAGAAGATCACATCAGGACAGAGTTTCCCGATCTATTCAAATCCTAGGTAATCTTTTTTGTCCTTTTTTAAATCTTGGGACGAGATTTTGTTTAAGGGGGAAGGTTTGTAAAATCCCAAAAATATTGAACTTGAATCATCAAACTCTAATCACCAAATTTAGGGTTAACAAAAACTTTTCCAATTAAAATATGAAAGCATTCATATGAGTGTGCATTAAAATTTGGATTCTTTGGAATTGCCATGATTATGTGTTTCTTTGCTTGTAAAATGATTCTTAGGTGAAATAAACATCATATAAACAATCCCCAAGATTTTCCCAAAGACAAACAAATCAAAACAAACAAATTAAGTGAATGGTCACTTTGACCAATTTAACTCCCATGCCTACTTAGGCTATCTCTAACTTTCAGAACTTAACAGAAAAATGTATGGATCTTTTCACCCCTTGATAGTACTCATAACAAGGTACCAAGGCTCACTTTGTGATCATCCAGAAACATTCAAATGCATGGTTTAAATGACAGTTTAAAATTGAATCTATTTCATATGGGAAGATCCCACTTCTTCAAAAAACACTCAAACAAGCTCAATTTGCAAAACCCAAGCATCCACAAAATCCTCAACACATGCCTAGCGCACCCACCAAAAATCTTTTCAAAATTCAAAACTTGAATTCATGCAGCCATTTGATCAAACAGCTTGCAGATGCAAATCAAACAAAATCAAAAAACTATGTTGAGTAGTGTTTTGGGCCTAACTTGTTCCCTCTCTAGCTCACAGCAACCTCAGTAGATCATCTAGCAAACTGAACTAAGATCTAGCCCCACTGTAACTCGCCAATGTCATCAATGGTGAAAAGCCCGAGATCACCCATGTCACCCCAGTGTGGACAACAAGCTAGGAGAAGAACTAGCTGTGCTAACCTTGTCTGGGAGGTAGCCCATGCCTCACCGCCCCCTCTCGACCAGCCCTGCCTCGCGGACAGCTACCAGAACCGCCAGGAACGCGGCGCCCATGCCGCTGTCGACCATGCCGACGCGCACCGCAGAGCACGCGCCGTTCCCACGCATCTCGACCACCTCGAGCCCTTGCCGCCCGCTAGCATGTACCCCACCATCCCAGGAGACCGCCAGACATGCCCATTTCACCGCCCGTACCCCGTATCCACCGCTCGCCATAGAGTTCGCCGCCTCTGCCTCACAGAGCACCGAGCGTTCCCGACCGTTTTCCACCGCCCCTACAAGCGCATTTACACCTTAGAGAATCGTCAGGAGACCACCGATCGATCGCCACCCTTGGCCATGCCTCTAGCAGCCCATAGCCGTGTCGCCACCATCGCCTGCCCATCCCTCTCGGTCTTGCCGTCGAGCCTATAAAAGGAGGCCACCCCCAGCCGATTGAAGCACACCATTTCACTCCCCTCACCTCACTGATCGTTCCACCCCGTAGCCGGAGCAAGGCGAGCAGCGCATCTCCGGAATTGCGCCGAAGCAGGCCGCCTCTGGAGAAGAAGGGCGCCGTCGATTTCGTCCACCCCAGGAGTTGTCGCGACCACCCCTGAGTTTGCCTTCGTCGACTTTGTCGTTTGCCCGCATCGCCGACCTTCGCCTGAGCCCCGGTGAGCCTCCCATGACCCCCACTGAGCCGCTAGGGTTTAAGCTCGTCGGTTACTAGTTCATCATCGACGACGACCCTCAATCGTTGATCTTCATTCTAATCCAACGCACCACATCGCCCCGTACCGCTTCGCGTTTAAAGAGTCACTGACCAGCAGACCATCCCTGTCAGTTGCGCCCCGCGCTGCGGAGTGACACTGGGCTGGCCCGTTAACCTTTCCCGCGCAGCCCCACTCGTTTGAATTTAGCTTTTTGTTTTTAAGTTCAAAATCAGTTCTGTACCTAGTTTCAAAAATCAACCCAGCTCGATTCAGTGAACCAAATTGAATGAAACCAATTTTGTTATAAAGATATTGAAATGCTTAATCCAAGCGTTGGATTCAAATCATTTGAATCTACAGATCAACCTTGGTAAAAATAACAAGGCAGAAGCTTTTCTCCATTCAAACATTTTTCAAATTTAAACTATAATAGCTTTTGAGTTGATTCCAACTCTCAAAAATCACATTTGATCATAGCTTTCAGAATATATAAAAAAATATGGGTTTACTTACAGAAATAATGTTCAAGTAATAAAAGAATGCCACATAGACATTTCTAGTCACTTTATTTAATTGAAATAAAAGGTTAAACCTTATTAAATTGTGACACCACTTTAAATCACATTCCCATGTACTGAAATATGTGGTGATGACATGTGTCAACATGATCCCATGTTTGGTTTGGAGAATATTAAATCTTAAGTAGTTTTTCAATGAGTAGAAATTACTTTTCTAAAAATAAATAAATAATGCAAGTGCTTTAATCATGAATGTTAGTGATGATGCTAGATCATCTATAGAACCCTTGTGTGTGATGATTGAAAGTAGTTAAGTATTGTTTGGTGATTGTGTACCTCGTATTTATTCATAGACGCTAGTACCGACCAAGGATACGAGGAGGAAGGAGGATACTACGAAGAAGAAGCCGAGGAGAACTTCAACCACTGCTCTGCACAAGACAAGCCTAATACTACTAGTGATTGAGCAAGCTAACACTTGCAATTATGAAAGTTAGATAACCTATGCAATGCACTAAGAATGCTTGGTTGGACACATTTGATGATACCCAATCCTAGTTTTACTTGCAAGCTTGTACTTTATTTCTTTATCAAAGCTATTATTTAGAGTTTACTTGAGTAAATTGTAGATACTAGAAAGATACTTGAAGGTTGCATAAAGAGAATTAAATTTGTCCTAAGCTAGATAATCTTGATGCCATCCTAAGGCATGAGATTGAACTTAGTTAAACTACACTAGTTTACCACCCCTCATTATTACTTACTCCCATTTGTAGATGCTAGTGCTAAGCATAAAACTTGATCAACTTTAGATGTGAATACTTGGTGGAAAAATGGTTATGAAAACCTTGGATTGATGGATCATTCTATTGAGATGTTTTGACATGTGTTTCTGAACACCGGATGATTTTGGTGATGAAAATGTTGATGCATGAGCCTTAGACCTTTATAAAACCGATGGTTGTCTGGATGCGATACTATTCCAATGTTACCGTACAACCACAATACCCGAGAATTGGGTAGGGCTTGACTGGAAACTTATATACCTTAGTATTGGTTCCCTCACGGCCAAGGTCTGAGCTGAGGCTACCTTGTGAAGATTGTCCACCTGTGCAGTACCCAAGATGACAGTTGGTCATGGTTGGGAGGCCAAATTCACAGGAGAGGTGCCTATACTAGGGCGTGTAATTGAAAGGTTAGGATTGATTATCCGCATACTGAGTATGGTGAATTCAGGATTTGTTCCTGACGGATGTATCGAATGTTGTGGTGAAAGTATACAATCTCTGCAGAGTGTCAAACTATTCGAATAGCCGCGTCCACGGTTATGGACAGTTGGAGTGGCCATACTGTTCCCCCGTCAGATGTTTTCAAAATGACTTGTGAAATGGATTGAGATTTTGACTTGACCACAGCAGAGTTGTGATATGAAATACAAGTTCCCACTTAGGTGTTATAAAATTTCAACTAGCTTTTCTTGCTTCTGAACTTAGTAGAGGTAAATCTGGATTTTTTCAAAACAACCATAGAGTTTAGTGTCATATTACAAAAACCCCCTTCACTTGTTAGTATTAGTTTGTGAGTACTTAAAGAGTACTCATGGCTTTGTCCCTGGCTATTCCCGTGGCCAGACTATGAAGAGGAGTACCAGGAGGATGGACTCCAGGAAGGTTACGACAACTAGGATCATCTCCCATCGTCAACATTGCCTATGACCCCGAAGATGGAGCTTCGCCTACGCTACCTTTATTATTACGTATTTCCGCTGCTTGAGTTGTAGTAAGAACTTGATCATGAGATCCTTATTTGTGTAAGACCTTATGTATGGTTTGTAATGGATGATGTACTTTGGTATCCAAATCTGTTATGTCTCGCAAAAATGGTAATCCTGGGATTGTGATGTATGGCATAACAAGCATCTGGGATTACAAATCCGGGTGTTGGCAGTGCCACTCAAAGATCTTGTATGTGCGCGACCAGCGCTCCAGTTTGGAGTAGCCTCCGAGTGTCTAGCGGAGTCGTAGACTCGAGCAGAGACTCGAGTCTCGTATCTTGTAGATACAGTTGAAAATCATGCGAGGAGAAGCCATTGACCCGGAAGTGCATCGAGTCAGGGTCTCACGCATAAGGAGCCAAGAGTCGATGATGCAGTCAGAGTCGACATAGAGGAGCCATGCGACATTCTAAACTTGGTAAGTCGACGATGCGGATAGATCCGATGCAATTACTTTTGCTGGGTGCACGGCCATCGTCGTGTCTATCGGGTGCATGGCCATTTTCGCGTCTTTGTAGCATCGAGCGATGCAACCATCCGAGGAGGGACTCGACTCGGGTCTTAGTGTATGATGTAGACAGTTGTTTTGTCGACTCCAGTTGATGCAGTCGATGTCCTTGTAAAGTGCAAAAAACATAAAAAAATGTGAAGTACTTGTATCTTGTAAAGAATGTTTGCCTATTGGCTTGTGAAGTAAAATTCTGGTGACAATCGAGTTGACACTTTTGCACTATATGCTAGGCCTTTTCATTGGCCTGATTACCCTTAGTATGAGGTGATCAGGTAGAATCAGGTACTCGGGCTTTTGCGTATGAGGTGCTAGAGCATGCGCAGTCGACAGCACATTAGGTTACTCAAAGAGGGTGCAGCCTCCGAGTGTATTGAGTGCGATTAAAGTAAAAAAGAAATGAACTCGAAGTAGGGAACTTAGATTTGTTGGTAGTTGTCTTGGACAAAGTCGATGCGTCCGCGGTCGAAGTCGGCACGGTAGCAGGTCATGTGGCAGAGGAAATTGATGGCGCAGTAGGATGCCGGAGGCGATGACGTTAGTGGGTCACCGCAGCCGAAGTCCGTAGAGGGTCGCCACAGCCGATGGCATCAGCGAGTCACCAGAGTCGAAGGAGCCCCTGGGTCGCCAAAGCCGAAGACCACACCGGGTCGCCGAAGCCAAGGGATCCCCCAAGTCGCTGGAGCCAGAGACCGCAGTGGATTGTACGGCGGTGTTAGTGCAGCCGATGGAGTCAAACGTAGCGGACGTATGGTCCGAGTCGATGGAGTCATGTGGCGAACTTAGTCACTGCAGTGGGGTCGACAAAGTTGATGCGGCGGAGTCGACACATCCCCCGAGCATGGTGCTCATGCGGTTGGACGTGATCAACGCTGCAGAGACATACTCGACGTAGCGGAAGGAGTCGGTGCGGCCCCTGGGTGTAGAGTTGATGTGGTCTATGTAGTCGAGGCGGCGTTTGAGATTCGATACGGAAGACCGAAGTTGACGCGGTAGAAGGTTGCCGGAGCCGATGGTGGCGGCAGTTTGCCGCAACCGAAGATCATAGAAGGGCACCGTAGCCGATGATGGTAGTAGGTCATCGGGGTCGAAGACCGGAATAGGTCATGCGGTAGAGTTGGACAGAGTCGATGGAGCGGACATGGTCGATGTGGTCATCAGATCGCCAGCGGAAGGACTCGACGTGGTAGACACGGAATCGACACGGAGGACATAGAGTTGTATAGCGGATGAAGTGAATGCTGCGGTGAGTGGGAGAAACCCCGAGCGTTGAGCCGGCTTGATAGCCTGGCTATTCAAAATCAGTGGAGTGGAGACGAAGACAGTTACAGTTTCGAGAAGCCAGAAAAGACCGTGGGTGCAAAACACACCGAGTCGGCCATGGTGGTAGTATCAACATTTTCCATAGGGTAACTCACGTGAAGTAACTTTGCCAATTTGCACCTTCGCATGTGCCAGATCCACGGCCCCCATACATACATGATACATGCAGCAAGTTGATCTCTTTTTTTGGCACTTGAATCGTTCGTGTTGTTTAATGCTTTGACCAGGACACAGAGTTGAATAAGTGATTATGCACCTGGTAAGACGTATGATTGGACGTGGTAGCCTGCTGGATCTCTCATCAATTTTAAAGAGGAAAGTGATGGACCGGATGTTGTCCAACCTTCGCCGGCGGCGGACCTAGAACAAAACTGACCCGTTGTCATATTCAATGTTACACAATTATTTCACTTAAATTTGGGGGTGTCACGCACTTCGAATGAATGAAACATACCAAAAAAAATACTTCCTCCGATCCATATTATTTGTTGTACAAACGGATATATCTAGACATGTTTTAGTGCTAGATACATCCAATCTAGTGACAAGTATTATAGATTGGAGAGAGTAGTTTTTATGGGGTGTCCTTGGACTCATGTTGGCATAAGGTGGGTACGCCCCAAGCGCACATCAATCGCCACGGCCTCTGCTGACTGCTAGCTTGGTTATTCTTAGATTAACATGGATTGCAGCCTCGTCTGCATGGAAGTACATAGTGATCTTCTCCTCGGGACTTGATATATCACAAGATCTATTCCTAATTTTTCTGCATGCAGCAGGGCACATCTTAGATGTGTGCGTGGGGCGCCGATATATGTTGAGTCATACTTTCGTACGGATCGGTTTTTTACTTTTCTTCTGCCAACTTCGGTAATCATCGACCGGATTACACGGCATGGTCACAATACTGCTAGTAATCCCCATCTTCAAGGATCGCATGCCATAGCCGCGCGGACGAGTCATCCTTGGATCAATGCGATTAGGGAACCAAAGACATCGGCATGGATGAGTCAGTCAATGATGATGAAGTCAACACGCTGAAAGCGAATGTCGAGGTTGGAGCCGAAGTAGATATGTTTCTTGACGTTGGCAAGTCATAGATTGTCAATGATGGAGCTGTCGAGATCGCAACATCAGCACGCCCAGTTCCCACAGACGGCACCAATTGACGAGGTTTTGACTCGTCAATCCCCATTGTTATGGACTTGGGTTTTAAGGAAGAGAGGTATGCTGGAGATCTCATTCGGCTAATAGACAAGAAATGCGTGACACAAAGTTTACCCAGGTTCAGTCCCACGGAGGGAAAACCCTACTCCTGCTTGTTTGCTCTTGATTATCAGCGAAACCGAAGGTTACATGGGATACACAGATGAGATCTGGCGAGTGTGTGCTAGGGTTTTTCGTCTAGATCTGTTGTCTATTGTGGGAGAGGTTGAGAGGTGTCTCCTCGTTTGACCCTCCTAGGCTTTATATATGGGGAGGCTAGGTCTCAGGTACCAATACGAGTTAGTTACAAGTTGGATTCAAACTCTAGTCACGGTGAGCTTTCCTTGTCTTGCGCGCTTGGAATCCATGTCCATATGGGCTTCGTACCAGCCAAACTGTCATGAGCATTATGGACCTTGGCAGGTCGTCGAGTGGGCCTCCCATTGAGCCGCACTAGGAAGGCCAATAGTAGGTTCCCATAGGGAATACCTATGTCAGCTTCATAATCTTGAAGAAGGGCAGCACCTTCTCGCTGAGCTTGGAGATGAGCCGGCAGAGAGTAGCCATGCACCTTGTGAGGTGATGCATGTCCTTGAGTCACCGCGGGGGCCACATTTCCTCGATAGCACAGACCTTGTCGGGATTTTCTTCAATCTTGTGGTGCAAAACGAGGAAGTCGAGGAGTTTGCCAGATGGCACCCTGAAGATGTATTTGGCAGGATTGAGCTTGACCTTCACCTTGCACAAGTTGGCAAAGATTTCCTTGAGGTCCTCGATGAGCATGCGCTCCTCGCGGGTCTTCACGACAATGTGGTCAATGTATGCCTCTGCATTTCTACCCATCTTCTTGCCAATGGAAATTTGCATGAGCCTCTGGAAGGTGGCCCTACATTTTTTAGGACGAACGGCATGCACTTGTAGCAGAACACAACGAAAGAGGTGATGAATTTTATTTTCTCCTTGTCGTCCTTTTCCATATTGATTTGGTGATAACCTGAGAAGCCATCCAAGAAGCAAAGGAGATTGCATCCCGGAGTGGAGTCCACTATCTGATCGACGCGCGGTAGTGGATATGGGTCCTTGGGAGAAGCCTGGTTGAAGTCCGTGAAGTCAATGCATAGGGTACCGGTGCCAGTGACTTTACGCAAAGCCACTATGTTAGCGAGACATTCCGCGAAATTAACCTGGCAGATGATATCAGCCTCCTCGAGTTTATCTACTTCTTTGATAATGAATTCTTGCTTCTCCGGTGCCATACGACGCATCTTCTGCTTCACCGGGCGCGCAGTGGGGCGCACTGCCAAGTGTTGCTCGATCCCCTCTCTTGGAACGTTGGGCATATCTGACGGTCTCCACGCAAACATGTTAGCGTTAGCCCGCAGGAAGGTGATGAGCGCTCTTTCCTATTTGTTAGGCAGGTTTGCTCCAATGGTGACTGTAGCCCCCGTGCCACCCATGTCTAGTGTCACCTTCTTGATCACGGCCTTCTCCTGAGAGAACAGCTGCTTCTTCTTCGTGGGGATCTTGGGGACGTCCTTGTCAGCGGAGTTGGTAGAAGCGCAATCTTGTATGCATCCTCCATTGAGCGCACAACATCTTGCTCGTCGCCACGGACGGTGATGGTGTCGCTAATACCAAGAAGCTTGACAGTGTTGTAGGCGTGGTGGGTCATCGCCATGAATTTTGTTGGTGTAGGGTAGCCGAGTATGGCATTGTAATGTAGGCTGACGTGTGCCACATCAAATTCGATGAGCTGGTGCATTAGTTCTCGTGTGTCTCGAATGTGGCGGGGAGCTTCACCTGCCCAATGGGCACAGTTGTTTCTTTGATCACTCTCGAGAAGGACCTTGTAGGCATAAGGCGCTCATAGAGAACTTGCATCTTATCAAATACTTCCATGAAGACGATGTTGAGGCCCGCGCTTCTATCGATTAGTGTATTAGTGACGGCAACATTTTTGATGGTGGGGGTGCATACCAAAGGAAAAGAACCCATAGTCTTTGTCGATGTGAGGTGATCATCAGCATTGAAAACAATGGGGAATTGTTACCATTTGAGTTTTGGGTCATCCACCATGGGAAGGGGGGCTGCGATCTCACGGGTGAGATGATTGAGGTGGCGGTTGGAGAGTGGAGCTTGTTCCCCGCCGAGGATACATGCCATCCTTTTCGAATCCTAGTAACATCCACCTTCTTCCTCGGGGAGGTTGTTGTTCCCCTCGCCGAGGTTCTACTGGGAAACATTTGCTTGGTGGTGCGACTTGTAGCCGCCGTTGTTGTTGGTGTTGTGTTTGTTCCAGCGACCACCGCCTTGGCCTCCTTGGTACTCCCGCTGGCCATGGAGTTTTCCAGATCGAAGCCTTTTGTGCCATGGAGAGCATTTTATGGAAGACGCAATAGGGACGGTCATAGTTCTTCTCGTTTCCACTATTGCACCGGTTCTTGTTCTTAGGTTCAGTGGCGAGTACAACCAGGGCTTTGTTCTTGGTCTCCTGGTTTTGTCCACGGCCTTGCTCTTGCTCTTTGTGTTTGCAGGCGCATCAGGGTCGTTATGTTTGAACAAACATTTTTCGTCAACCCTGGCACACTTAACTGCTAGCTCGAAGAGCTCGACCATGGAGCTGAGCTCATGGTTCATGGCAAGCTTCTCGAGCATCCTGGTGTTGGTGATGCCGGTGGATGAGATGTAGATGCCGGCTAAGTCGGTGACCCTCAGCACCTTGTTGCGCACCAAGCTGAAGTGCTGGATATACTTGCAGAGCGTTTTATCAGGCTCTTGGCACACAACACGGTGGTTGTTGAGCGTGATCTGGTGGTCGTATGTGCCCTTTAAGTTGGTGACAACCTTCTCGCATAGGTCCTTCCACAAGGTGACGGAATCCTCTGGAAGATTTTTCATCATCTAAGAGCACGCCGTGTCTTTGAGGGCCATATGAAACCAAATGGACATGACCTTGTCGTCACCTCCTATTGCCTCAACGCCCACCATGTAGAGTATCACGAACTCGATGGGATTATCCTTGCTATCGTAGCATGGGGGAAGGTCTAGCTTGAACTTGGTAGGCAACACCATAGTGCTCAACTCCTTGGTGAAGGCGAGGCGGCTGTTGTTATAAGAGGGAGTGCCTCTAGCGAGTGTAGCATGCTTGGCGTTACCTATCGTGGCAACCTCGGTGATGGTCCATTATTGGCGCTTGCGGCACTTCTCCATGGAGATGTGGGCATCCTATGGGGACCGATCAATGACAATGTTAGGCCTTGGGGCGACGTGTGGCGAGGAGGCGCCATGATAGCGTGGTGGATATATTGTCGTGCCTCGGCGTTCTGGTTGTGCGAATAGTGGTGGCGGTGGAGCGTCGTGCTTGACTTGACCCTCTTGTAGAGCATGTGTCAGCGGTGGTATAGTAGAGCGGGAGCATGTAGGGGCAATGCCAGTACCTTCAATGAGCTCAGTAGAAGAGGGGTTAGAAAAGGTGACCCACTTTCACTACTTCTTTATGTCCTTGGGGTGATTTGTTGCAAATCTATGTTAATAAAGTATTCAGAGAGGGAATATTGAGGACCCCAATTCCTAATAGAGGCACAAATGATTTTCCAATAATCCAGTATGTTGATGAAACAATTATTGTAATGCAATCTGATCCAGAATAGTTAAACATATTAAGGGATATTTTAGAGGAATACATTTCCTTTATAGGACTAAAAGTCAACTTTCACAACTTCATTGGTGCCCATAAATTTGAGTCAAGCTGAAGCTAATGTTCTTTTCTTTTCAAATTGGATGCACTACAACTACAATGCCTTTTAACTATCTTGGCCTACCCATGGGGATAACCAAACCAACCATTAGAGATTTATCTCCTTTTACATATAGAGTGGAAATAAGACTTACAGATTTAGCATCATTTCTCTCATATGGTGACGAGCTTGTTCTGGTTAATTCAGTTTTATCTTCTTTGATCCCTTGCTATACCAAAGGGATTCATTGATGTGATTGATAGAACAAGAAGACACTGCTTGTGTCAAGAAAAAGGAGGATGAGAAGGAGCACTCACTGGCTGCTTGGGATATGGTCTGTTGGCCTAAAAATAAAGGTGGCCTAGAAATAATGAACCTCCACATTCAAAACTAGTGTTTCCTTATGAAGCATTTACATAAATTTTGAGAATAATGCTTATCTGCCTTGGGTCAAACTAGTAAAAAATTCATATTATTATAATGTAGTTCCTCACGTAGTTACATTTTGTGGTTCTTTTGGTGGCATAATATTATGAGTCTGCATAATTACTTTAGATCAATATCAGAGTGCAAGGTGGGGAATGGCAATACAGCTCTGTTCTGGTCAGACAACTGGCACAAGCAGCCTCTGGCACAAATCAAATCTATCCACACATGTTCTCTTTTGTGCTGGATAAAAAATGATCGTTTCAACAAGCTATTGCAATGGCACATATGTCTGAGGCATTCCAAATGCCCTTAACATCTGAAGTTGTAACATTCCAAATTTTCACTAAACCAAAACTTCATCATTGCATTCATATCATCATGGCATGTGTGCATTGTACAAAAAAATTTAAAAGTTTAAACCTAGCAAAACCCTATTAAAAACCCCTCCTTTATATGCAAGATGTGGAGCTTGTGTTTTTATTTATATTTTTACCCAAAATGTTTGATTAGAGGTTTGATGTTTTTAAAACCTTTTTGAATACTAGGTTCACACCTTAAAATGTTGGTGAAGGTTTGAATTGATTTTTAAACCATTTGCTAGTTCAAATCCTTATTAGAAATAAAAAACAGAAAATAAAAAGACTATAGGAAAAAAAACTTACCTGCCAACCAATTCGGCCCAGTACCCCGCGGCCCACTAACTACAGCCCACCCGACACCCCTCCTCTATCTCCCCTTTTTGTTTTCTCACCGTGCCCCTTCCCACACCCTCTCGCTGACGACCTGACCCCACCTCCACATCAGCATCGTCATCCTCAATCACGCGCGCCGAGCCCGCTCTTCCCTACCATTTCTACTACGATTGAATTAGAGTAAATACGCTTGATTCGCGGCGTAATTCTCCACCTCGACGCCCGCTACTTAAACCCCTCTCTCCCCTCACGCAAAACCCCCAGAGATCCCCTAGGCTCCGCCAATTCCAACCCGAAGCCGTCGTCCCGACGCACTCCGGCGACGATTCCGGTGACGTCGGGCCACCTATTTCCCTCTGGTTTGCACCATCTTGCTCGTCGTCTTCGGGCGCACCCACTGACTCCCTCCATTTGATTTAATATGCCTTATAGGCTCGGCTCTGTCTTCACCTGCAAGCTACCGATGGTGACCTCAACTCTGACGAGGAATCCAGGACGAATCTGTGCGCCCCTTCACTGATCGCGACCTCCACTACAATCGCCTTGACCCCGTGACTTCGGTAACACCCTACACCCTCCCCTTACCCCCTAGAACCACCAGGCCACCGTCACCCGACACGCCACCGCCGCACCCCGCCATTAGCGCCGCCAGTTCTTGGCCAAAGCACACAGATCCGTTAGATCTAGATCCTAAGGCTAGGATAGATCCTATTAGCGAAGGGGTATCGGCTGATCTGGGCCACATGATCTTGTTTATATCCAACAGCAGACGCTCCTGATCCGCACGAAGCGGTACCGACCAGTAGGATTGCTCCACGTGCCTAGGTTTTCAGATAAAATCTAGAAATTGTTTATTAGATGTTTGAACTTAGAAAATTCATAACTTTTGATCCACAATTTAGAAAAATGCAAATTTGGTGTCTATGGATTTAGAAAAATGTTAAATTTATTACCGTGGCCCTATTATTTTCATTAGCTTCTGTAAAATTTGAGTTTTAGGCAGAGGCATTTTTAGCGCTATTTTGACTATAAAAGTTATTGTATACATTATTTTTAGGTGGATCTTGTGATAATTTGTCTTAAAAAGGTGTACTAGACCTAGACTTTGGTTTTAAAAGTGTGGCATTCATATCATTGCATAATTGCATGCATTCATATTGTTTTTCAGTGCCTATATTGAGTTGTATATTTTGTTGTTTGTTCATGATGTGTAGATTGTGTGGATTGTGAAGTTTGTTATTGTGAGGATTGTACCTACTCTCGTAGTTACCAAGGCAAGTGATATTTCATCATATATCCTATTATTTTACCTATTGCATGAGTGTTATTTTAGTAGGACTTTGCATGATAGTTTTAATTATATTGCTATGCTATAGAAATCCTATAGAATATACTTGGAAGAATTTCCCTAAGTTAGGATACATCGTATGCTAGAATGATTAGTCTTGCTATTAGAATTCATGGGTGGAAATTAATATTATGAAGTTATGGAAAGTTTATATACTTATATATTTTTGACTAAGAAAACAACCATTGTTAATGAAACACCTAGGTGGATTGGGACTTGTATGGATTATGTTGAGTGGTTACTCAGGGCCCATTTCTATGGTTTACCCTGGTGTATCAAACTTGTGGATGGCCACCCAGGGTGGTAGAATTGATAAGATGGAACGCGTCCATGGTGGTCTGAGGGATTGCTTCTGAAAAGTCTCGTATCGATGCATGTCGAGTCTTGTGGGTAAAGTGCACCACCTCTCGAGAGGGTAAAACTAAGTACTTAGCCGTGTCCCTGGTTATGGACAATTTATGAGCGTCAAGACATTTAAACAGTTCAAGAATCTCCTCATCCTAATTTCTCTAAGTTAAAATTTGTGGTTGAACAGGGGTAGAGGTTCATTGATGTCTATTGGTGGTACCTTAGTGTTTTGTAAAGGAAAAACTTAGTATTTCCAAACTAATAGGATAAAACTTGCTTTTAGCAAAGCCGGACAGATCTACACTTAGCCATATTCATGTAGATGTTAGTTTCTACTATAAAACTATGGTATCACTTGACAATACGATTCCAACTGTATTGACTCTTTGTGGCTGTAACGTATCATGTTGCAGGTTACTCTGATGATGAGTAGGGTTACGGGTCTACACTCGACATGTTTGCTTGTGGCACATGAAGATGAAAACTCTATTATTATGATATGTATATTGAGAACTCTAAATAAGTTAGCCTTGGGATAAGTGAGTTGTAAGAACTATTGTACTCCTGGATTTGTGATGTAATAATGACCTTTGTTTCTGTTTACTTCATCTTAAACTGTGGGTGCTAGCAATTCGATCCACGGACTAGCACTGCAATTATAGGGATCTCTACCTTATTGGGTGATATCTTACAGATGGTATCAGAGCACTATGTTGCCTGTAGGCTTGTGACCCTAAGATGGATGAGATTAAGAAAGCCACTAGGAAAATACAACACCACTATGAATTTTACACTTTGTCTCCTTTCATCTCATAAAACCTCTCCTAATCTTCTTTCTCATCTCTATTTATAGATGGCCACCATGAATGAATCCGTCAGGAAGGGACCATTGTTGAGTATGACACTAGAATGTGAGACGGAATTTCCCAAGGCACTCAAGAACCTCATGAACAGCTTGGGGATAAATGGTGAAGCCGTGTACAAGGGATTTCTGGTGATGGATCAAGGAGAAGAGTAATGGTGGGTGCAACTCCACTTATATGAAAATAAGGAGGATGACCACAATGAAACGGGGTTCTACATGGTCACCAACTCTGAAATGCATATGTCATCCTTTGACTCTGCAAGGAATGCAGTATTGAAACCGCAGATGCCTCCTCGCCGTGCCAATCCCAACAATAACAACAATGGCAATGAGATGCAATAGTTGATGACTTCACATACATAGTTGATGCAGATGATGACTCAGTTATGGCAAACCAGAACCAGAATCAAAACAACAACAACAACAACAATAATAATAATAATAACAACAACATTAACAACAACCATAACAACCCACTAGCTCTTGATATGCTTACAAGGTTTCTAAGGTTGAGACCTGCTAATTTTTCTGGTACAACTGATCCCATGGTAGAAAATTATTGGCTATGTTTCGTGAACAAGGACTTGGTCATAGTTGGTTGCAATGATGCCAAGAAAGTCAGATTTGCAGCACACTTACTAGAAGGACCAGCAGTTACTTGGTGGGATAACTTTCAAGTCACTCACCCTATTGAAGAAGTGACTTGGGCAATGTTTGAGGATGGATTCCGCACTACTCACATCTCTTCTGGAGTAATGGGGTTGAAGAAAAAGGAATTTCACAACCTTAAACAATGCCATCACAGTATTTCCGAGTATATTGAAGAATTCAACAATCTGCCACGCTATGCACCAGATGATGTTGACACTGACGCAAAGAGGAAGGAAAAGTTCCTTGAATGGTTGAATGATGAAATGTCCATGCAACTGTCAGTTGCTTATGTTGCAACCTGTCAATCTCTGTGTGACAAAGCTACCATCTTAGAAAGAAAGATGAAGCAAGTTGAGAATAGGAAGAGGAAACACCATTTTGATAAGCATGGGTCAGGATCATCTCACAAGCGTTCTTATGGTGAAGGTAGTGGAAGTTCTGGATACCACAAGCATGGGAATCATAACAACCACCACAACAATAACCGCCACCACGATGGCAATAATCATCATGGACACAACAATGGGGGTTACCAAAACAACAAAAGTGGATACAAGAGTCGCCATAATGGACATGGAAATGGGAATCAGCCAGCCAATAGAGACATCAGTCAGGTTGAGTGTTTCAAGTGCAAGAAAATGGGGCACTATGCTAATGAATGCCCAGAAAAGAAGACTGATGGGGCTAACAAGCCAAATCCTTTTCAAAAAGGTCATGTGAATCACATCAATGTGGAGGAAATCCAAGAAGAGTCTGATGCTGTGATTGGTAAGTTCAAGATTAATTCATTTCCAATACTTATCCTCTTTTATACCAGCGCATCGCATTCATTCATTTCAAGAGCATTTGTAGAAAAAAATAAACTCCCTACTGAGACAATTGAATGTCCTATTAAAGTAAGCTCCCCAGGTGGAGATATGATAGTAAATTTTGGATGTCGTCAACTAGTCCTAGAGTTTGGAAAGAACAAGTTTCTAGTTATATTAATAATCTTAGAATCCCAAGGATTAGAAGTAATATTAGGCATGGACTGGATGACTCGTTATGAGGGAGTGATAGACTGTGCCAGACGAACCGTTACACTCACAACCCCAGAAAAGAAATGGATTAGGTTCAAGTCTAATTTTGAACCCAAGGGAAGTAAGTTAAATTCTCTTAAGGGGGTTAGCCTAGATAGTGTACCAGTAGTGAAGGAGTACCCTGATGTGTTTCCAGAAGAATTACCTGGAATGCCACCAGATAGGGATGTGGAGTTTCCGATAGACTTACTGCCAGGAACTGGACCCATAGCAAGGAGACCATACAAAATGTTAGTGGATGAGTTAAAAGAGCTCAAGAAATAGCTTGGAGAACAATTGAAGAAGGGATATTTCCAACCGAGTTCTTCATCTTGGGGAGCACCAGTTTTTTTCGTTGAGAAGAAAGACAGAAGTCAGAGGCTATGCACAGATTATCGATCACTTAACGAAGTGACCATAAAGAACAAATATCCCCTACCCAAAATTAATGATCTATTTGATCATCTAGAAGGAGCTCGTGTGTTCTCAGAAATTGATCTTAGATCAGGTTACTTTCAACTAGTGATGTTGTTTGGACTAACTAATGCACCAGCTTATTTCATGAACATGATGAACAAGGTGTTCATATAGTTTATTGACAAGTTTGTGGTGGTATTCATTGATGACATATTGATTTATTCCAAGAGCAATGAGGAACATGAAGAACATCTGCGGTTGATTCTGGAGAAACTCAGGGAACACAAGTTGTATGCCAAGTTCATTAAATGTGAATTTTGGCTAAATAAAGTTGGATTTCTTGGACATGTTGTGTCTAGGAATGGTATAGTTGTTGATCCGGCAAAGGTAGCAGCTGTAACAGAATGGGAACCTCCTAAAACAGTTAAAGAGGTCCGTACTTTCCTAGGCTTGGCAGGATACTACAAAAGGTTCATTGAGAACTTCTCGAAATTAGCAAAGTCGATGACTGATCTATTAAAGAAAGAGAAGATGTTTAACAGGACTAAAGCATGTGAAACAAGTTTTCAAGAGTTAAAGAAGAGATTAGTGTCAGCACCAGTGTTATGCTTGCCAGATCTAGAGAAAAAATTTCAAGTTTATTCTGATGCGTCTCACCAAGGATTGGGTGGTGTGTTAATGCAAGAAGGTAAAGTGGTAGCATATGCCTCGAGACAACTCAAGAATCACGAAGTAAACTAACCTACACATGACTTAGAGTTGGCCTCTATTGTTCATGCACTAAAGACATGGAGAAATAATCTTATGGGAAAGCGTTGTGAAATGTTCACCGATCACAAGAGTCTGAAATACATTTTCACACAGAAAGAACTCAACATGAGACAGAGAAGATGGCTAGAAATTATCAAAGATTACGACTTAAGTTTGCAATATCATCCCGGGAAAGCAAATGTCGTAGCCGATGCATTAAGCCACAAGGTTTATGTGAATGACCTCACTAAAGGAGAATTTCCAGAAGAATTGAGTTCTAAATTTAAAGATCTAAGATTAGAGATAGTGCCTGAAGGATATCTTATGTCCTTGGAAGTACAACCAAAACTATTGGATAAAATCAAGGAAGCTCAAAAGTTGGACAAGGAAATAGAGGAAATTAAGAGTAAAATTGGTAAAGGAAAGGCAAAGGGATTCCATGAAGATGATCAAGGAACCTTATGGTATGGAAAGCATATCTGCATTCCACATGATCCTAAACTTTGCAAATTGATCCTGCAAGAAGCACATAATTCACCATAATCTATTCATCCTGGCAACACCAAAATGTGCATGGATGTGAAAGAAAGATTTTGGTGGAACAAACTAAATAAATATATAGCAGAGCACATTGCCTTGTGCGACATGTGTAGTCGAGTAAAGGTGGAGCATCAGAAACCGGCAGGGTTATTACAACCACTGCCAACACCTGATTGGAAGTGGGATAAAATCGGTATGCATTTTATCACAGGACTAACAAGGACTAGGTCTGGATACGATTATATATGGGTTGTTGTGGATCACTTAACAAAAGTGGCTCATTTTATAGCCATAAATACCACATATATAAGTGCTAAATTAGTCAAGATCTATATGAATAGAATCGTGTGTCTGCATGGAGTACCTACGAGTATTGTGTCGGATAGAGGAACTCAGTGCACTTTGCATTTTTTGCTGTAATTACATGAGTCATTGGGAACTAGACTAGAATTCAGCATTGCGTTTCATCCTCAGACTGATGGACAGACAGAAAGGACCAATCAGATTTTGGAATATATGTTGAGAGCTTGTGTGCTAGACTATGGATCTAGTTTGGACGAAAGTCTGCCATATGCGGAGTTTTCTTACAATAATAGCTATCAATCGAGCATAGAGATGGCTCCGTTTGAATTCCTTTATGGAAGGAAGTGTACTACACCATTATTGTGGAATGAAGTAGGAGAAAGAAACTTGTTCGGACCGGGCCTGATCAAGGAAGCCGAAGAGAAAGTCAGGATGGTAAACGATAGACTAAAGATAGCCCAATCCCGACAAAAGAGCTATGCAGATCCAAAACGTAGAGAGGTCACTTATGAGGTAGGTAATAGAGCTTATCTCAGAGTCTCCACCACTTCGTGGTGTGAAGATATTTGGAGTCAAAGGGAAATTGGCACCTTGTTATGTAGGACCATTCAAGATTTTGAGTCATAAAGGAGAAGTTGCCTATGATCTAGAATTACCAGAATCTCTGTCAGCAGATCATAACGTGTTCCATGTTAGCCAGCTGAAAAAGTGTCATCCAGAGATGGAAGAAACTTCGTTAAAGGACACTATACCACTAGAAGAAGTGTAGTTAGAGAATGATCTCACTTATGAAGAGAAACCTATCAAGATTCTGGAGACAGCAGAAAGAGTCACTCATACTAAGACAATCAAGTTCTGCAAAGTACAGTGGAACCATCACACTGAGGAGGAAGCAACTTGGGAACGGGAAGATGATCTTCGGAAAGATCACCCTCACCTATTTGCTAGCCAACCCAAATCTTGAGGACGAGATTCATCTTAAGGGGGTTAGATTTGTAACATCCCAAATTTTTACTAAACCAAAACTTCATCATTGCATTCATATCATCATGGCATGTGTGCATTGCACAAAATTTCAAAAGTTTAAACCTAGTAAAACCCTATTAAAAACCCCTCCTTTATATGCATGGTGTGGAGCTTGTGTTTTTATTTTTATTTTTACCCAAAATGTTTTATTAGAGGTTTGATGATTTTAAAACCTTTTTGAACACTAGGTTCACACCTTAAAATTTTGGTGATGGTTTGAATTGATTTGGAAACCATTTGCTAGTTCAAATCCTTATTAGAAATAAAAAACGGAAAACAAAAAACAAGAGGAAAAAACTTACCTGCCAACTGATTTGGCCCAGTACCCCCACGGCCCACTAACTACAGCCCACCCGGCACCCCTCCTCTCTCTCCCCCCTATTTATTTTCTCACCACGCCCCTCCACACACCCTCTCACTGACGACCCGACCCGACATCCACGTCAGCGTCGTCGTCCTCAATCACGGGCGCCGAGCCCGCTCTTCCCTGACATTTCTACTGCGATTGAATACGAGTAAATACACTTGATTCACGGCGTAATTATCCACCCCGGACACTGCTAATTAAACCCCTCTCTCGCCTCTCCATTTCTCCTCATGCAACACCCCCAGAGAGCCCCCAGGCTCCATGAATTCCAGCTCGAAAACGCCACCGTCCCGACGCACTTCGGCGACGATTCCGGTGAGGTCGGGCCACCCCTTTCCCTCTGATTTGCACCATCTTTCTTGTCGTCTTCGGGTGCACCCACTAACTTCCTCTGTTTGATTTAATATGCCCTATAGGCTCGGCTTTGTCTTCACCTACAAGCTACTCACGGCGACCTCAACTCCGACGAGGAATTCGGGACAAATTTGTGCGCCCCTTCCCCGACCGCGACCTCCACCGCAACCGCCTCGACCTCGTGACTTCGGTAACACCTCGCCTCCCCCTACCCCCCACCCACCGTCCTCGACCACGGGGTGGTCACCCGCCATCAGCGCCGCCAGTTCTTGGCCAAAGCGCACTGATCAATTAGATCTAGATCCTAAGGATAGGATAGATCCTGTTAGCGAAGGGGTATCGGCTGATCTGGGCCGCATGATCTTGTTTAGATCCAACAACACACGGGCCTGATCCGCAGGAAGCGGTACCAACCAGTAGGATTGCGCCACGTGGCTAGGTTTTTCAGATAAAATCCATAAATTGTTTATTAGATGTTTTGAACTTAGAAAATTCATAACTTTTGATCCGCAATTCAGAAAAATGAAAATTTGGTGTCTATGGATTCAGAAAAAATGTGAACTTTATTACTGTGGCCCTATTTTGTTCAGTAGCTTCTGTAAAATTTGAGTTTTAGGCAGATACATTCTTAGGGCTATTTTGACTATAAAAATTATTGTATAAATTATTTTTAGGTGGATCTTGTGATAATTTGTCTTCAAAAGGTGTACTATACCTTCGGTACTATAGACTTAGTTTTAAACGCGTGGATTTCATATCATTGCATAATTTCATGCATTCATATTGTTTTTGAGTGCCTATATTGAGTTTTATATGTTGTTGTTTGTTTATGATGTGTAGATTGTGTGGATTGTGAAGTTTGCTGCTGTGAGGATTGTACCTACTCTCCTAGCTACCAAGGAAAGTGATATTTCATCATATGTCCTATTATTTTACCTATTGCATTAGTGTTATTTTAGTAGGACTTTGCATGATAGTTTTAATTATATTGCTATGCTATAGAAATCCTATAGAATATACTTGGTAGAATTTCCCTAAGTTAGGAGACATCGTATGCTAGAATGCTTAGTCCTGCTAATATAATTTGTGGGTGGAAATTCATATTATGATGTTATGGAAAGTTTATATACTTATATATTTTTGACTAAGAAAACAACCATTGTTAATGAAACACCTAGGTGGATTGGGACTTGTATGGATTATGTTGAGTGGTTACTCAGGGCCCATTTCTATGGTTTACCCTGGTGTATCAAACTTGTGAATGGCCACCCAGGGTGGTAGAATTGATAAGATGGAACGCGTCCATGGTGGTCTGAGGGATTGCTTCTGAAAAGTCTCGTATCGATGCATGTCGAGTCTTGTGGGTAAAGTGCACCACCTCTCGAGAGGGTAAAACTAAGTACTTAGCCGTGTCCCTGGTTATGGACAATTTATGAGCGTCAAGACATTTAAACAGTTCAAGAATCTCCTCATCCCAATTTCTCTAAGTTAAAATTTGTGGTTGAACAGGGGTAGAGGTTCATTGATGTCTATTGGTGGTACCTTAGTGTTTTGTAAAGGAAAAACTTAGGATTTTCATACTAATAGGATAAAACTTTCTTTTAGCAAAGCCATATAGATCTACAGTTAGCCATATTCATGTAGATGTTAGTTTCTTCTTGCTAATACAATTCCAACTATATTGACCCTTTGTGGCCGGAACTTATCATGTTGCAGGTTACTCTGATGATGAGTAGGGTTACGGGTCTACACTCGACATGTTTGCCTGTGGTGCATGAATATGAACACTTTATTATTGTGCTATGTATTGAGAACTCTAAATAGGTTAGCCTTGGGCTAAGTGAGTTGTAAGAACTATTGTACTCCCAGATTTGTGATGTAATAATGAATATTTGTTTCTGTGTACTTCATCTTAAACTGTGGGTGCTAGCAATTCATCCAGGGACTAGAACTGCAATCACAGGGATCTATACCTTATTGGGTGAGATCTTACAGAAGCAACCATAGAATTCAATCTTTTTCAAGAAACAATCTGACGTTAGATTGGAAACTGGCCGAGATGATCAATGGATTAATATGCATATTAAAATAGGGGATTATGTCCCTAGCATCATGTACGAGACACACTTTAAACATATCCCAGATCATTATCCATATAAATGGTTGTGGAAGAGCAAGTGCATGTCAAAACATATTTTTTTTGCATGGTTGACACTTCATGACCGCATTAGCACCTGAGACATGATGCTTAGGAGACATTGGAATGTTTCTAATGATCAAAATTGTGTTCTTTGCCCTTTATCTACTTTAGAAGAATGGTCACATTTGTTCTTTGAATGCAACTTTAGTGTCAAAATCTGGACATATTTAAAGATCAACTGGGGCACTGCATCTGGACCAGAAATGTTGAAGAATGCTCAAAAAAGATTCAGAGGTCCATGTTTTATAGAGATTGTCATCCTAGCTTGCTGTAATATATGGAAACAAAGGAATGATAAAATTTTCAAAGGAATCAGGCCATCTTTTAAAGCTTAGAAGGCAGGTTTCGTCTATGATGTCACCCTATTGAAATATAGAGTCAAAAGTGTACATTCCGAATTTTGTCATCATGGATTGACAATCTATTGTAATTTCTTAGTGTAGCCCTAGTTTCTTGTTTTATTTTCTTTCTCTGTACTTAAGACCTCTTTTTTTTGAGTTTTAATAAAAGTCTACGGGAGGCTCCCCTATAGTAGTTAGTCAAAAAAACATCAACGGTAGTATAAATAGGGGTGTGCTCTTTGCAATAAATAAGTGAAATTGTGTTTTTAAGATTTTATTACACAAATATGACATAAGTATGGATATGAACAATGCACATTTTTAATACTCCAAAAGTTACTGTTGTTGGCATTTTGTGTAGCCCAAAATGGAAGAGGAAAATCGCATGCAGTGATTGTTGGATACATCATCAACATCTATGATTTCAAATTCTCGAATACTAAAGAGTTCCCTAAAGATCGCTCCATGAAAATTGACACATTATCGTTCATATCTTTTGAGATTGAAACATTTATTTATTCTCAGACTTACCAAATAAGACATTTTCGTTTTCCGTGTTTTTACCAAGAATTACTCCAAATATGTTAAGATTATTATTGGTGCAAAATTAGCATCATTGAAAGTGTTTTTCAATATGAATCCAACGATATAATTATGTGTTGGAGATATGCCCAAGAGGCAATAATAAGGTGGTTATTATATCTTTGTGTTTATGATAAATGTTTACATCCCATGCTATAATTGTATTAACCAGAAACATTAATACTTGTGTGTTTTGTAAACATAAAAGAGCCCCTAGTAACACTCTTGTTGAAACTAGCTTGTTGATAAATAGATGATCATGGTTTCCTGGTCATGGACATTGGATGTTATTGAAGGAAATATACCCGAGAGGCAATAATAAAGTGGTTATTATCTTATTCCTTGTTTATGATAAATGTTTATTTTGCATTCTATAACTGTATTAATACAGAAACATTGATACATGTGTGTTTAATAAACAAATAGAAATTTCTAGTTATGCCTCTCTTATAAACTAGCTCGTTGATTAACAAGATGATCAAAGGTTTCGTTATCATGGACATTGGATGTTGTTAGTAACGAGGTCACACCATTGTTGGAATGATGTGATGAACATTTATCCGAAGTATAGCATTTCGATCAAAGTCATGTTTATAATGCTATAATATCATATGAAGTAATCATATTCCTTAGACCATGAAATCATGTCAATCACTAACACTAGAAGAGTATCTTGATAACATCAAACGTCACACCATAACAGGGTGACCATAAAGGTGGGTTTAGTGCTAGAATGTGTTATGTAGAGGCTCATGGATCAAGAGTGGAATTTGTCCATCCCGATGACGGATAGATATACTCTATGCCCTCTCGGTGATATCACATTAATTAGCTTGCAAGCAAGTGATGAGATCACTAGAATGTTATATCACGGGAACAAGAAAAGAGTACATGTCGGTAACGAGATCAAACTAGGTATGGAGATACCGATGATCAAATCTTGGACATGTAGACAAAGGGATTTAGTTACATGCGTAAAAGGTTCACACGATCATAGAAGTCATCGTTTAATGTGTGGGAGTCAGTACGGATCTCTAGGTCCCGATGTTGATTATTGATCGGAGAGGGGTCTCAATCATGTCTGCATTATCGTGAACCGTAGGGTGACACACTTAAGGTATACCAACAACATTTGGAGCAAATAAGATGCCAGGAAAAGAAAAAAGAAAGCGCTGGAATTATTTCAGTGGAAACCGGAATTGTTTCGGGTGAAATTGCTAAACCTAGTTCTGCATGTGATATTGTAATGTTGCAAGGGGTTTTATCTGAATGTTTGTTAATTAATGTAATTAAAAAATTCTGAATAAAATAAATAAAATATTTGTATTAAATGAGAGATTGCATTAATTTTGGTGGAAAATTAATGCATGTTAGTGGACATATGAGTGGAGGTGTGTTTATGTGAAGTGGAGCTTCCACCCACATGAATGAGGGAGAGGAGGGGGAACCCTCTATGGCCGGCGGCCAAGACCCTTGGCCTTCCCCCTCCCCTATATAAGGAGCACCTCCTCCTCCACTCTCACACCTCCTCGCGAAGGATCTCTCTCCCCCCTTTAGATTTCCCCATGATCTCGGATCAGCGAGATACATGTTCCTGGTGGATTTTTCTAGAAGGATTTGTTGCTTCCGCTGCTTCCCTGGAGCGAGGGTGCGGAGGTTGTCGGGATATCCGAACGTGTGTGCGATCATGGATGCACCACTACTTTGCGGTGCTGGACTTGATGGTGCTGGACCTGCTGGACCAGATGGACTTCATCATGATCTTGAGATCGGCAAGAGATCGACTACATCACCAACGAGTTCATACTCGAAAAAGCTTTCGGTCTTCGAGGGTAGGTATTCTATGGATTTATATCCACCCGTTGCTTGTATTTAGATAGATGGATCTTGGTGCACATAGTTCCCATCATAAGAAAACTTTTGTTTTCTATGTTGCGAACCCAACAGTGGTATCAGAGTTGGATCTATGCGTAGACGCTTTGCACGGGTAGTAACATATGAGTATGTGGGCGCTGATGGTAATGTTATTGCTTCTTATGTGTAATTTGGATATTGGTGGCATAGTGGGATGAAGCGGCCCGGACAAACTTTACATGTCCTCGCACATGAGACATGTTCCACGCTTGACATGCAACTAGTTTTGCATAAGTGGCTTGCGGCTGTCTGTCTCTCCTACTATAGTCAATATCTGATTTACAACGAGTTGCCAATAAATTGATTATCATCATTGTGGTTCCATGTTCGTTGTTAAGAACGGTTCTGTCTCCAAAAGCCCCCAGCCACGTAAAACATGTAAAAGATAAATTAGAGGCGTCTAGTTTTTGGTTTTGTCGAGCAAGTACTATGATATGGTAGTGTTATTATTTGTAGTATGGATTAATACTATTAAAAATTGTAATATGACAAAGTGTAAGTTCCATAGACTTTGGTATTACACATATAGGAATGATAAAGATCATTCCATGATGCACAAGATAGTGATCAAGTGCAAGAACCATATCATATCACTATAGCATATGATGTTTGTTTGCATCTTATATTGATCGTTTGGTGCTTTAGTAGCATTATAAGATGATCCCTCATTTAGATATCAAGATTAAAATGTGTTCTCCCTTAAGTATGCACGGACTATGTTTCGCCGCTTGAAGACATCACGTGATGATCGGGTGTACTTGAATCCACGGTCATATCTCGGGTGTCAGACAGTTTGACACACGCAAAATACTAAGGTTCTTACTTGGCGAGCCTAGCATGTACATACATGGACTCGAAACACGGACTAAAAGGTTAAGCATGAGTCATATAGTTGATCTGATGCCCATTTCGATGCCTGATGTCTACGCACTTCTATTCTTGTAGACAGTTGTTGGGCCTCCAAGTGTAGAGGTTTGTAGAACAACGACAAGTTTCCCTTAAGTGTATTACCTAAGGTTTATCGAACTCAAGGAGGAGGTGATAAAAGGTATTCCCTCTCAAGCAATCCTGCAATCAAGATACAACAAGTCTCTTGTGTCCCCAACACACGCAATACACTTGTCAGGTGTATAGGTGCACTAGTTAGGTGAAGAGATAGTGAAATACATGTTGTAACGGTGCTAGAAAATAGCTTCTGACTTGTTGTTGACGTGGGGTAACGTGTGTGAGTGAGGTAAAGACTAAACCAAGCAAACATGCAACAGATCTAGATGCAAACGGTGTTTCAATGTTTAGAAACAAGGCCTAGGTATTATACTTTCACTAGTGAACACTCTCTCATATAAATATCCTCTCTTCATGTGTCACATCCCAAGATTTTCCAAATCTTGTAATGTGAAAATTAAATGAATAAAATAAAACTTTGTTGATTTTCAGAGCCAGAAGAAACTTTTGAATCCAATTGGGAATCTTCAAACCTATTTTGAACAATTAAATCCTAAAGGGATTTATAAAGATAAACATTTAATAAAGGCAAATAAAATGTTTTGGAATTACTATTTTGGATCTTTTAAATAAAAGGATTTGGTTCTCAAAGGAAATAGAAGTTTTATAAATAAATATTATTTTATAGATCCAAATTAAACTTTGGCCAAGCTTTTGAAATAAAACATTTTGTTTTGATAAAATAGTAAAGGTTTATTTAAATAAAATAATAAGGATTTAATATCCAAATTTTATTTAAATAAAGGCCTTTCCCATTTTAAATAAACACTAAAACCTATTTATTTATTTTAAATAAGTTTTCCAAGTATTTTATAATCTCAAATGAAACCTACTGAAGTGTTTTGGTTTTATTTTAGATTTCAAAATAAATAAATTAATAAAACAAATTCTATATGGATTATTAACTAAGGTCCATTGTATTTAAATATTAATAGAACCTAAAATAAAAATGTTATTTTGTTTTAAACAAGATTTCCAAATATCATATATTTTCAAATAAAACCTACTGAATTGGTTTTGGAAATTTTTGGATTTCAAATGGAAATTTTATTAAATAAATCAAACCCTATTTGATTAAATAACTAAAGGGCTATTTTTTTATTTTTAGATAGATCCTAAAAATGAATGAAAATATTATTTTATTTTGAGATTTGGTTTATGTTGATAAACAGAACCAAAAACTTATTTAAGTGTGGTGATTATTTGAATTGGTTGAATGCTTGAATAATTGATTGAAAATTCAAAACAGAAATTGATTTGGAAAATAGAAAAAGGTTTCAAATAGAAAAAATAGAAACTGGCCGACCCAGCCCAGCTAAAGCCCACCCCAGCCCAGCAGCCCATTTTCCCCACCCCTCTGACGATACGTTTTTGCACTCAAACCCACACCCGCGAGGACACTGACGACTGGACCACGTTCCCTTTCCCTTTCTCACTGACCAGAGGACCCCACCGCCACGTCCCTCTTCTTCCCCAGCCCCACGACCTGTTCCTCCTCCCTCGCCGGCCGTTGCAGGCTTTGATTCGCGGCTTGAATTCGCCTTAACACGGCCACCTTAACTCGCAGCGACCAGGCACATTTAAACGTCAGTGACTCATCTCCGTTTTCCCCTCTGTCTCCTCCCCCAAGCACGCCCCCAGGCCGCTCCAATTTCTCCCCTAGCCGCTCTGTCTCCGACGACCCTCCTCGCCGATTCCGACCAGCACACGCGCCCTCCTGCCTCCTCGAGCACGCAACTGTGATCAGCATTCTCCAGCGCACCTCTCTGTAGCCTCAGCTTACTCGCGCATGCCTCCCAGCGTCGGCAACGTCGACGACCTGCAGCACCGCCGTCTGCCCTCTTCTCCGACGACGTCCCTAGGTAGTACCCGACCTCCCCTCTCATCCCCGTGGACACGATGATGATCTCCAAGCTCATACGAACCTAACAGCACCTTCCGTTTGTCCTAGGGCGGCCCCTATCCTCGCCCTCGACGACCTTCTGAACCCTTGAAGCCCGGCTCGTCTCGTGAGCAATCAAGAACGACCCGTCGCCTTCATCAACCGGTACCACGTTGAGCATCGTAAGTGTGCTGCGAACTCGTGAGCATCCCTTTTCCTTCCTCGATTCCTATTTCACCGCCGCCACCGTCAGTCGCTCGCTTCCGCCGGTAGCCTTGCGCTTGTTTAAGGTCGAGCACCCCACGTCGATCCCGATCGATGGATATAATAGTTCACTTAAAGCGAAGAGTGCAGCGTTGATCTGAGCCGCACCAGCCCCTTTTAATCCAGTGGTCTGTGTCACTCGATCCAGACGAACCGGTACTGGCAATCACGGCGCGACGCGTGGCCAGTGTTTGATTAAAACAGATTTAGAAACCAGATTTAAAAGCCATTTTGAAACCCATGTAAATGTCAAACCACACGTCCAAAAATTACAAATTTTATATCAATGGATTCAGTGGAACAAGCCCTAGCCAACTATACCCTTGGTTTAGCAAAAAGCTTCTGAAAAAATGGTTGTTTTTGCAGAAACATTTGTATGCCTGTTAAGATTATAAAAATTCTTTAAAAATGAATTTAGGGATGAAATCTTGGGAAAATGGTGTGATTTGAACCTACTAACATTGGGAACCACTTTGTGGATTCAAAAATGAATTTGGTGAAACAAAATAAGGATTCCTTGAATTAAAACCATTTCTAGTCAAATAGAAATGTGGTTTATTTATTAAAAAGGGTTTTGGAATAAAACCTTTGGAAAATGTTTTGTTTTAAACTCTCTGACCCCAAATACAAAGTTTTATGGTTTGAAAACATATTTAGTGAACCCTATAGGTTAATGCCTTGGTAAAAATATTTCTACACCACATAAAATGATACTTTGTTTTGAAAATGGTTTTTGAAGTGAAACCTTTTGCAATTGACTTTGCCACTTTACAAAATGACCATTAGGTGCATTCAAATGTTCATGACCCATTAGGAACCACTTTGTCAAACAAAACAAAGCTTGGCATGCTTGCATGCATTTCTTTGACTTTGTTATTTTATGTGTTGTTTTGCTTGATTGGTAGATTGAGATTGTGCCTTGCTTGATTTATTTGTAGTGACTTGAAGAGTGTGATTGTTGCAAGGACAAGGAGTGAACCTATACTCTACCAAAAAGGCAAGTGATGCTTCATACTTTTGTTCCATTACTTTCACTATGCATTAGTGATTTTTCTATAAGTAAAACTTGCATGGATTTTGCTAAGTATAGACCTTTCTATAAGAAAACCTAGTAGATGAATCCTTAGTAGGATTTTCCTAAGTTAAGATTCCTACTACTATCAAGCTTAGCCTAGCTAATGGAAAACATGGTTGGAAAATATATTCACACTATGGAACAATCTCTAAGTCTGAGGACTTATGTTTTTGTTTAATGAAACAACTAAGTTAATGAATCACCTGGGTGGAATGGGCTTGCTTGGTGGTTTTTGGTTGAGTGGTTCACAAGGCCATGGACTTGGCTTTGTGTATCTCACTTGTGGTATGCCACCCAGGCACAAAGAGATTTGAGATGTCAAATGTTGAGAAGCTTCAAGTGCAACCACTTGGCAATATGGGCTCTGCCATGATCATATAGGTTGCAAGAACTTAGCCATATGGACAGTTGGTGGTAGTGTTTGATAGGTTGGAGCGCGTCCATTTTGGTCTAAGGGAAAGCTTCTGAAAGATCTTGTCTTGGGAAACCAAGTCTTGTGGGGAAAGTGCACCACCTCTGCAGAGTGTAAAATCTAAGTACTTAGCCATGTCCCTGGTAAAGGACAATTTGAGCATCAAGACATGGAAGCAATCAAGAATCTCATCATTCAAATTTCTAAGTTAAAACTTGTGGATTGAACAAGGGTTGTTTGAAATCTTCAATCTTTGATTGAGAGATGCCTTGCAAAGGATCTTCAATCTTTGATTGAGAAAAATGATTTTGTCAAAGAAAAAACTTAGTATTTTCAAATGTTAAGGAAAAATCTATTTTGAGCAATGCAAGCCTCAAACTCCACTTAGCCAAATGCACATAGATGATAGACTCCACTTTACTACCTTAGTATCACTTGCCAATACAATTCAAATGTATTGACCCTTGTGGCTGTAACTTGTAATGTTGCAGTTTTGATTGATTTTTAGTGAAGATTGATTGATTAGGATTACAAAGTCTACAACCAACATATGCCTGTGGCATTTTGAAGATGAAGGACCCATACTTATAGTTATTCCGCTGCAATGTAATGTAATAGCCAAATGAGCTATGTTTGATGTAATAAACTTATGTTATTCCTGGTTATAAAGTTATATTATGACCTTTGTTTCTTGATATTACATCTTAACTGTGGATGCTAGCTATTGATCCAGGGACTAGCATTGTAAACACAGGGGGCTCTATCTTATTAAAGATTGGGACCTCTACATCATGATACTACTCTTAACTACTCTCCGGTTGGACACTCTAATCATCGGTAGGGCTATAAAAGCACTCCTCAAAGTCCTCCTTCCCCAATCTAGATAACCCCACACTGTCACCTTGAGCGCTAGATGGTTCTAACAAACACCACAATTTCATAGAGAAGACCAACTCAAAATATAACTCATAACAAATATTCAATCTAGTCAAAGTGCCACACATGGTCTGCATGCTGTCACTTTCACACACGTGGGGAAAAGCATAGATCTATTAAAGCACAAAGAGTATTTATGTAGACTCAAGCCTAAGTGCCACCATGGAGTCCACGCTGTCACTTTCACACACATGGAGAGAGCAGAGATCTATTGAAGCACTTGAGTAGCAAAGTAGATCTACTTGATTACAAAGCTCATGACCACAACAAGATCATGCATAGAGAGAGATGAACACATAGCTACCGGTAGAGCCCTTAGCCTTGAGTAAGAACTACTCCCTTCTTATCATGGGAATCAGCAACGGTGATGGAGATGGCTCCGGGGGCACTTCCCCGTCCCGGCAGGGTGCCGGAACAGAGAATTTCTGTCTCCCGAACCTCCCTTTCGGTGGCAGCGGCGCTACAAAGATTTTTCTGGAAGTATGATTGAAGACTTAGGGTTTTATCATCAGGGGCTTCTTATAGGCGAAAACGGCAAGGACGGTGGAGGTCCAGGGGGCCCACACCCCTTGTGGGCGCGACCTAGGGTGGGCCCGCGCCCACCTAGGGTGTGGCCACCCTGGTTTCCTCCTCCGTCTCATCTTCGATTTTCTGTATCGCTCCCGGAAAAATATGAACTTTGGCTTTTGTCCTGTCCAATTCCGAGAATATTCATCTTTTACCTTTCTGGAACCAAAAATAGCAGAAAACAGGCAACTGGCACTGTGGCATCTTGTCAATAGGTTAGTTCCAGAAAGTGTATAAAAATACATCAAAGTGTAGACAAAACATAGAAAAGTGGATACTAAATAAGCATGGAACATCAAAAATTATAGATATGATTCTGACGTATCAACATCCCCAAGCTTAACTCCTGCTCGTCCTCGAGTAGGTAAGTGATAAAAATAATAATTTTTGAGATGACATGCACCATCAAAACCAAGATCACACCATTTGTAAGCATTGAAAGATGGGATCAAAGAACTCTAAACGTGAGCATGAAAGATGGAGTTCTAACAGTAAGAAAAAATAACTATGCATGCAACATGAAAGGCTACAAACAAAGATCATGAATAACATGCATTGAAAAACATTTGTTTGTTTCACATACAGAAAACATGGCATAGTGGCATTCAGCTTGTCCCTCATAGAGTAGCAAATAGATGCATATGACACCTTCAAAGTTCACAAGGGTGACTAGAAGCAAATAGCACAAGAACAAGTAATATCACAATATGCATCAATCAATAAGTTTTGGCACACTGCACATAGAATGACAACTATGCTCTCTTAATGGTGCCTAAAGGTAGAAGGTGGAGACTCAAATAATGGTGGAAGAAAGGCCTTTCATAAAGGAAGCCGGGATTTCAAGTTTCAAAAATAGCTTCCAAAAATTATGGTACTTGTTAGCTTTCAGCCCTCATTGCCCCTATCATAAGCATCTTGAAGTGATTAAGGTTAAAGTGAACAAACTATGGAGTATATGCTTGACAAAGTATAAGTTGGCAATCTCAAGTCCCTTGAATACGAGGGCCACACCTCATGCTACTCAACTTCAGTCACCTATAAGTTCTTGTCATTGTAAGTACATGCATATCATAGAGAACCGCCAACGGGTACCCCTTGCACATGGTACATGAGCTATCCCATGACCAAAATGACAAGGCAAGCAGACAATGAGCATCTCAGCAATCTTTTATTTACTATATGCGTAGCTTTTTATTGAGGATGCTTCATAGATAGCTCACTATGGTGATGCTGCAAGTTTCCACCATGATTAGGCATGGCTTAGTCTAGCGGCCCAGGTGTTTCTCTAACACAAAATACAAACTCCATGGACTTACAAGTTCCCTCTTTGTTTCACACCGGTGACATCCATAGACAAAAAGAGCATGATATCAACTGAGTACAAAGTACAAGTGCAATGTTGAAAACGTTCCCCGTGATAGCACGGTTCTGCTAATTCCAACGTATAAGTGCAAGCATATATAACATAGATGACACAATGGTTCATGTTTATTAGGGGAAAATAATATAAAGTGTACCATCAAGTTTGTGAGGGCTTTAATCACTAAGTTTTCACATAACAAAATAGTTTTTAATTGGAAGATAGCTGAAAACAAGAATATACTTGGAATGGTGTAACACACCATGCATAGGAATTTATAGTGGACACTTTGGAATAACTTGGTTTCTTGGGAGTTGGAAGCATGAGTAGAGCTTACTCATACAAGTGGAGGCTAGCAAAAGACTGGGAGAAACCAACTAAGAGAGCAATAATGGCCATAATCATGTAGAGCAACAAAACATTACTACTCAAAGAATAGAGTGGTACTACAAGTCAAGGACTAAATGATCATAGAGTCTATGGTAACTTTTCATAGTAATAACATGGTGTGAGCATGTGCCAAGTCAACCCAAACAAAGCATCAAACGAGAATACCACAATACTATGCTTTTGTATGCTAAATCAACGCATAATTTCTTCAAGGCATACTAAGCAATCCCAATTATTTGGAACAAGACATGCTACAACAATAATAACTAAGCATAAGGTCAAAACAACACCTAGCATGTCATGCTAAAGTCTAAGCCCCAGTTAAAACAAGCTCCCTTTTGTACCACTATAAGCATGAAACTTTCTACTCTTTTCCAACACTAAACAACTTTTTTGAAACAACTCACAAAGATAATAATCAATAAAGATCAGTGAGCTTGTCTCACAAATCCACAAAGAAGAACTAAAAAGTTCTAAGCTGAAAGCACAAGAAAACTAAGGCTGAACGCAGTGCTAGCAAAAGTGAACACTCACAAAACAATAAGAGTGAAAACTAGATTGTTCTAGGCAATGGAAACAGAGTATGTCTCTCTCCAAAAGAAGTGTGGTGTAACCAACCAACTTACTCAAGCAAACTAAGCAAACGAAAACCAAAAACAAAAACTAAGACGCTCCAAGAACAACACAATAATGCATGAAACAATAAAAACGAAGTGTCTAGAAAGACCTGAGATTTTTATTGATGAAGAAGGGGATGCCTTGGGCATCCCCAAGCTTTAACGCTTGTAACTCTTGAATATTTATTGGGGTGACACGGAGTGGCATCCCCAAGCTTGAGCTTTTGTCCATTCTTCATCTCATTACATCATTATTTCTCTACAACTTCAAATTTTCCTTCATACATAACTTCACACAATCTTCATTAGCAACATTAGTGTATTCAAAAGATAATAGACCTTTGGATTTAGTTTCAAAAAAGAAAAAATTTCACTAAAGACACAAGATACTGTAGCAACTCCTTCAAAAAGCTCAATTCCCCAAAAGAGAACTCAAAAAGGAATCAATAAGAAGCAAGTGCAAATAATGGCAGGAATCTGTCAAAACAGACCAGCTGGTAGAAACCTATTTTTCGAAGACCTTCTGTTGCTCAAATCAAAAAGTGTTGAACTAACGAAAGTTATCTAACATACTGGGGGATTTTTTCGTAAATTGTCAGCTCAATCCGACTTACATAGACTCCTCACAATTTTTTATGGTGGAGGACAAAAATCTGTTTCAGGACAGCAACTCCCCAAATCTTACTTCCCTCTTATTAGAGGTTATTCTTGGCACAAAAAGCAAACAAAAAGGATAAGGAGAGTTCATTACTGAAGTATTAACTTCCAAGACTCAAGAAAACTCTTGGGTTATCTCCCAACAAGTACTTTTATTTAACGCCTTTAAGTTAGGCTTGATAATTTGAGAAGATGCTCACATAAGACATATGAATTGAAGTAAAAGAGAGCATCAAGAAGAAAATTCAAAACACATTAAATTCTAACCCACTTCCTATGCATAGGAATCTTGTAAAGAAACAAGCCATGAAAGCACAAAGCACCAAGCATAGGAAAGCAAAACAAGTGCAACTTCAAGACTTTCAACTTGAAGAGGGGAAACTTAATATTGTTGAGATACATAAGACTATGTTTCCCTCTCTCATAATAACTTTCAGTAGAAACATGAACAAAATTAACAATATAACTTTCACATAAAACATTCTTATCATGAGCCACACGCATAAAATGATTATTACTCTCGACATAAGAATAGCCATTCTTATTAATTGTAGTGGGAGCAAATTCAACAAAATAGCTATCTTCCCAAGTGTGTTCATTTGGAAACATATCATCATTGGAAGGAACATGGATAGAACTAATATCACAACAATTATTAATATTATCATTTTCATAATTGGTGCCAAAGAGATTTTCAATATCAAAAGTAGTGTGCTTTTCCCAATAATGATCACTAATATAGGTAACAGGCATAGGAACATCATCTACTTTAGACTCATCAGCAAAAACTATGATAGGAGAAACATGCTTAGGGGAAGATACAGTTTCCTCTCTCTTTCTACAACTCTTCTTCTTCTTCTTCTCCTCTTTAGGAGGGAGAGGCTTGAAAGGAAGCTTCTTCACATACCCTGGTTTATTGTTAGAGACAATAGAAGAAACTTTGGAGGATTCCTCATTTTCATTAATAAGAACAAAACTCATATCAGTCCTGTCATATTTTGGTAAAATATCATCTTCTATAAGATTTCGTATGTAAGTATTCATGTGGCAATTATCAACACAATAAATTGGCACCCATGCAGGACGCAATTCATACCAAAAGCACTCAGGTCTACCAAAGAAGTTTTTCTTGATAACTCTTCACACCCCAAAAACAATGTAAGTTCATCATGTTGATTATCATTGATCGCGTTATCACAATACAAGCTTGCAGTACTCATTGGATTAGATAGGTCATTAGTATGGCCTAATTATTGAAAATTTAAATGACCCACTTCATAGGAGAGTTCACAAATAAAAGGATAGACGACACAAATTTTTTACCAAGATCATTTAGAGCCTTATACCACGTTCTGGTTTTTTCATTCCAGTGTGTGATACAATATTCTTATTCTATTTGATTCTTCTCACAAGGTCTATGCATACCACAAAAATTAACACGCTTATAAGAAATAGTACTTTCAAAAGTTTGAGCATGTTTATTGCAATCATTAATAACATTTTCATTTTCCATGCAAGTGTCTTTAAAAGTTTCATGATACATGTCCCACTTTTATTTAGGAGCATTAATATGGGAATCAAAGGCTCTTTAATATTTAACAAGAATTTGAGGATCAATACCATATCTAGCACTAAGCTCTTGAAAATTAGCAGTTTTAGCGAAAGACTTAATGCAATCTTACTCATAGTTTATACCTGGTTTTTTACCTTTGTCGTTATCCCAACCTTCGGTATTGCTTTGAAATTTTTCAAGAAGATCCCACTTATCCTTGACCTCCTTACTTGTGAAGTATCCCTATAAACAGGTATCCAGATAGTCCTTGTAATGTCCTGAAAGCCTTGCATAAAAATTATTGATAACAACATTACTAGGGAGCTCATGAATGGGACATTTGAGCATTAGTGACTTCAATATCCCCCAAGCTTGGGTAATACTTTCTCCCTCATGAGGATGAAAATTATAAATATAATTCATATCTTTATGATTTCATGAGGAGGATAAAATTTAGAATAAAAGAGAGATTCAAGTTACTTCCACTCCAAATGATGAGGATCATCTAGTAGCTCATACCACTCCCTTGCTTTGTCCCTAAGTGAGAAAGGGAATAGCTTCCTCTTAACTTGGTCCATTGAAATACCTGCACACTTGAACAACTCGCATAATTCATGTATAAAGAGTAAATGATCACTAGGATAGACAGTTCCATCTCCAAAATAGCAGTTATTCATAACACATTCAACGATTTCAATAGGTATTTTAAAAGGGATATTTTTAGTATGTGGATTTAAAATATCACAAGTATCATTATAATTACCACATATGGGAGATAAAGTATCATCAGAGCAAATTTTCTTCCCTAAAGCTAGGGAACTAAAAAGATCTTTCTCATAAAAACTAGCTTCCCAAATCTTAGACGTTTCCATACCATTAGTAACAATGGTGTTCAAAAAATTCATACTAATAAAATTGCTATTAGCATGCAAAGAAAGTTCCATAGGTTTTTTAATTTTCTTTTCAAACCACTCAAATTCTAACATAGGAAAAATACTAAAAAGCTCTCTAATTTTTTTGTTGTTTTCCATTAAGCCTAACTAGTGAAAACAAGAAACAAAAAGACAAAATTGCAGAATCTAAAGGAAATAACTTCGAGCACTCACGCCGGAGGATGTGAGTACCTTTTACCTTACCTCCCCGGAAACGGTGCCAGAAAAGAGCTTGATGTCTACACACTTCTATTCTTGTAGACACTTGTTGTGCCTCCAAGTGTAGAGGTTTGTAGAACAACAGCAAGTTTCCCTTAAGTGGATTACCCAAGGTTTATCGAACTCAGGGAGGAAGTGGTCAAAGGTATTCCCTCTCAAGCAATCCTGCAATCAAGATACAAGAAGTCTCTTGTGTCCCCAACACACCCAATACACTTGTCAGGTGTATAGGTGCACTAGTTCGGTGAAGAGATAGTTAAATACATGTTGTAACGGTGCTAGAAAATAGCTTCTGACTTGTTGTTGACGTGGGGTAACGTGTGTGAGTGAGGTAAAGACTAAATCAAGCAAACATGCAATAGATCTAGATAGAAACAGTGTTTCAATGTTTAGAAACAAGGCCTAGGTATTATACTTTCACTAGTGAACACTCTCTCATATAAATATCCTCTCTTCATGATACTACTCTTAACTACTCTCCGGTTGGACACTCTAATCATCGGTAGGGCTATAACAGCACTCCTCAAAGTCCGCCTTCCCCAATCTAGATAACCCCACACTGTCACCTTGAGCGCTAGATGGTTCCAACAAACACCACAATTTCATAGAGAAGACCAACTCAAAATATAACTCATAACAAATATTCAATCTAGCCAAAGTGCCACATTCGGTCTGCAAGCTGTCACTTTCACACGCGTGGGGAAAATCATAGATCTATTAAAGCATAAAGAGTATTTATATAGACTCAAGCCTAAGTGCCACCATGGCGTGCACGCTGTCACTTTCACACACATGGGGAGAGCAGAGATCTATTGAAGCACTTGAGTAGCAAAGTAGATCTACTTTATTACAAAGCTCATGACCACAACAAGATCATGCATAGAGAGAGAGATGAACACATAGCTACCGGTAGAGCCCTTAGCCGCGAGGAAGAAATACTCCCTCCTCATCATGGGAATCAGCAACGGTGATGGAGATGGTGGTGGAGATCGATGGAGATGGCTCCGAGGGCACTTCACCATCCCGGTAGGGTGCCGGAAGAGAGACTTTTTGTCTCCCGAATCTCCCTTTCGGTGGCAGCGGTGCTGCGGAGGTTTTTCTAGAAGTATGATTGACTACTTAGGGTTTTCTCATCGGGGGTTTCTTATAGGCGAAAAATGCAAGGTCGATGGAGGTCCAGGGGGCCCACACCACCTATGGGCACGACCTAGGGTGGGCCCGTGCCCACCTAGGGTGTGGCCACCCTGGTTTCCTCCTCCGTCTCATCTTCGATTTTCTGTATCGCTCTCAAAAAAATATGAACTTTGGCTTTTGTCCCGTCCAATTCCGAGAATATTCATTTTTTAGCTTTTTGAAACCAAAAACAGCAGAAAACAGGAAACTGGCACTGTGGCATCTTGTCAATAGGTTAGTTCCAGAAAGTGTATAAAATACATCAAAGTTTAGACAAAACATAACAAAGTGGATACTAAACAAGCATGGAACATCAAAAATTATAGATACGTTTCCGACGTATCAATGCCCGCCTTTGAAGCTACACTGACTCACGTGATGATCGGACTTTGTGTAGTGGATTTGGTTCATTTAGTCACCAAAATAACTAGAGGGATGTTGGTTTTATGTGGGAGTTCATTTATAATTTGGATTATTCAAACTCAAATTATCATAAATTAAATCAAAGTGAATTTGCATAATTTTTTGTAGTCATTGGCATTCGTTCACCAACTTATGATTAGTTGTAATTGAGATAATAGAATTACAGAATTCTAGATATTTGCTTTACGAACTGGTATCGTATTGTTTTAAGTGTCAATCTAAATTTTAAAGTCCTTTTGCAAACTTTCAGCAAACTCCATGAAATTTAATAATTAGTATTAAATTAAGAGTGACAATTCCAGTATTTGTATCTAAAGTATCATGTTTGCCTCCATGATTCTTAATATTAAAAAGTTGTTTTAATATCGAGGTTATCTAGTAGCTAAAATAATTGTATTAGAAACCATCATGTGTGACAGATATTACGATATCTGAAACAATGTTTTGGTTGCAATAGTATAGAATATAATATATGTTCTCATATTGGATGAGAATTTGCGAAGGTTGGATATGCTAGACATCCTAATTGTCCAAAAAGGTTTTGGAAAGTAACATTATACTCATGATTCGCCTTTATAAGCTACATTAGCTTGATCGTGAAAGTTGTCATGATAAGGATGAATAGAAGATGTAGGTAAAATGTTTACTACATAAAATATTACTAAATAATGGATTTTGAAAGAACGCCAAACATTTGATGATGGTGATCTACTTCAAAGTGCAAGTCCAAAGGTATTAGTATTTGACTATACACGCTTTGGAAAATGTATCATATGTATGGCGCCACTGTTGATGTTGATAGGTTCTTTTAAAAGGAAAAGGAAATATTGAAAGATAATCCATAAAATATTTGGCAGACTGGAAATGTCCAGCTAAGGTATATAAATGATATACATGATATGGTTGTATTCCTTGCTTATTAAACAATGTGGTTCTTGGGTATTGCATACTGAATTGGTTGGTATGAAATGTAATACAGAACGATGCAATTCATGATCTACAATGTCCTAAGTAACTAGCAAGAGAATATGTGATGACGTTCATCAAAAACAAATAAAGTGCTATTGTGTTTATCACTGACATCAAAGATTTCCTTCAAGATTTGTTTAAAATAATTGCTATTTTGTCCCAATATTATGAGAACAGTAGTTGTTCAAATAATTACCGTATTCCATAGAAGATGGATGAAATTTTACAAGTCTAGTTGGAAAAATCACGTCCATAAAACTAATGTTAAAATGCCGCAAGACAAATGATTGAAAGATCATTTACGAAGTGACATCGCCGTTTAAATTATATTGGAAAGAAAAACATGAAGAACCTCCATGTTGATGGAATTTTGGAGTCTTTGATTTTGATCAAATTAATGCTTGTGAGACTCTCTTGGAGATAATTGAAACTTTGTTCAAAGTCCAAAGAAGAACGAACGACTAACTTATTGGAATTTGTACATATTGATGTATCTAGTCCATTATGTGTAGCCGTGTGCGGTGCATCTTTCAACTTCATATGCTTTCTCCGGAAATTTGAGTGAATATTCACTTAATGAGGAAGTGTGAAATATTTGAAAATGTTCAAAAACTTTCAGATGAAGTGGAAAATCATTGTAACAAGAAAATAAAGAATTTATGATTTGATCATAAAGGAAGATATTTGAGTTACAAGTTTAGCAAAACACCTAAAGATTTACATTTCCTGAAACACCACAGGAATATGGAGTGTCCGAGATATGTAATGAAACCTTGTTTGACATGGTAAGATCAAAGGTGTCATTTGTAAAACTGCCATTATATTTTAAATGGTTAAAGCTTTAGAGACTACTTCTTTTACACTAAAAAGAGTACCATCGTGATCCGTTGAAATGACACCATAATGGTTATGGTTTGGGATAAAATCGAGTTGTCTTTTATTAAATTTTGGTATGGTATGCATAAGTAAAATGTTTATAACCAAAGTGGGATAAGCACGTCTTTGTAGGTTATCCCAAAGAATTTGTTGGGTATTCCTCCATAACATCGAAGACAAAATAGTTTTTCACTTGAAACGTGAAGTTTTTCGAGAAGAAATTTTTTCACAAAAATAAGTTGGAGGATAATAGAACTTTTATAAGGTTAATGATCCTTTCTTATATGTGCTGAGTTGCGCAGCGCCAGAAAATGTCCCGGAGGCATCCACAAGGCTCATGGCTCACGTGTCTCAAAAGTTATGGTCACGGAAGTCTAAGTTCCTATTGAACCAAGTAGGTCGGGTAGACAATCAAATGCTAATATTTGAGAGAACATCATTATTGTTTGATAATGATGAACCGACTACATGCAAAGAAGGGATGATGGGCCCTGGCTCCGTCAAATGGGATGAAGCCATAAAATCTGTGATAGTTCCATACACGAGAAATCAGGTTTTTGAACTTGGAAGACCCTCCGGAAAGGTGTAAAAACCTATCGGTCATTTTTGGATCTATAATGAAACAGACATGGATGTTTCACATCTATGAAATAGTCAACATGTCGGTAAAGATTTTATGACAATGTTCAAGGAGTTGACTATGAAAAGATTTGATCTTTCATAGCGATATTTAGTTTGGATGGATTAATGTAGCAGCCACTACATATAATTTTGGTATATGGTAGCTGAATAAAAAAATGTTCTAATAGAATGGTTCCCTAGGACATGTACATGAAATGGTCCAAAGGTTTTTGTTAATGCAAAGGATTCTTAAAAGGGCATGAACTTCAATTATTGAAGTAAGCATCATGGAGTTGGAATCTTCACCGTGATGAAATTGTTAAAGGAGTTTAATTTCATTGGAGACGCTGAAGATATTTGCATTTGCAAGAAATTAAGTGGGAGTGATGAGACACATTTCTAATATATTATGTGGAGTACATATTTTTGACTGGAAATGTTGTATCTTTTGTTGACAAAGGTTAATAATTTCATTTCGATGAAAGACTTAGGCAAAACCCTAATATTAGGCACGAATGTCTATATGGATAGATTGTGACGCTAATATGGTTGTGCCAGACGTACATATATGAGATATTGAATGAGTTCAATATGGAAACGACCATAAAAGGTTCTTATCGCATGGAAAAGAATTGAATCAAGATTCAAGTGTATTGACACTTGCTAAGTGAAACAAGATTCAAGTGCTTTCACACTTGGTGAGTTAAATCACAAGAATGTTTTGATCAATCATACCGTGATATGTACACATCCATATATCTCCTATGCTCTAAATGTTATGATCATATACCGGAATGACTCATAAGATGATCATTGGAAGATAGTAAGGATATTCTTATGATCTTCTGGAAGAACTAAGAATATATTTATGTAGAGGTGACAAACAGTTACAAATAGTTCATTGTAAAGTGTTACATTGATACTAGTTTTGTCACAAGATATAAGGTTAAGTTTATGTCAATTTAAACTCTGGGTGGCACAATTTAATGGAAAGGAGATTCCATGATGGTTTTGGATGAATTCCAAGTTAAGACATTGTGACGGATACTACAACAAAAGGCTAAGTATATGACTGCTATAGTAGCAGCAAAGAAGGGCATTTGTGTCAAGTAGTTTGTTATCAAACTAAGGTGTGGTTCACAATGGGATAACACTATAAAGATATATTGTACGACAATAGTATCGACATGATTTAACCCCAAGGAACTAAAGGTCTCACCAAAATACCAAATTCATACAATGCCATCTCATTAGAGAATGAGTGATGCATAAAGACGCAAAGACATGCAAATACAAACGGACCTGAAAGTGTCAGATCTGGAGATTATGTTAACCAATAGCAATTGCATATATGAAACACCAGAAATCCATAGGTGTTCAATATGCAAAGTTTTCAAACTAGATTACTGAATCTAGTGCAAGTGGGAGACTGAAGGGAATAAGCCCAAGAGGCAATAATAAAGTGTTTATTATCTTATTCCTTATTTATGATAAATGTTTATTTTTCATGCTATAATTTTATTAATACAGAAACGTTGATACATGTATGTTTAATAAACAAATAGAAGGTCCCTATTTATGCCTCTCTTATAAACTAGCTTGTTGATTAACAATATGATCAAAGGTTTCCTGATAATGGACATTGGATGTTGTTAATAACAAGGTCACAAAATTTTTGGAATGATGTGATGAGCATTCATCCGAAGTATAGCATTACGATCAAATTCACTGTTTTTATATTGATATACATCATACGAATTAATCCTAGTCCTTAGACCATGAGATCATGTCAATCACTAACACTGGAAGAGTACCTTGATAACATCAAATGTCACACTGTAACAGGGTGACCATAAAGGTGGTTTCAGTGCTGCGAAGGAGTTATGTAGAGGCTCATGGATCAAGAGTGGACTTTTTCCATCCCAATGACGGATAGATATACTCTGGGCCCTCTCAGTGATATCACATTAATTAGCTTGCAAGAGATGAGATCACTAGATTGTTATATCACGGGAACAAGAAAAGAGTACATGTCGGTAATGAGATAAAACTAGGTATGGAGATAGCGATGATCGAATCTTGTACATGTAATCTATCGCAAGACAAAGGGATTCAGTTACATGCTTAAAAGGTTCACACGGTCATAGAAGTCATCGTTGAATGTGTGGGAGTCAGTATGGATCTCTAGGTCCCGCTGCTGATTATTGATCGGAGAGGGGTCTCGATCATGTCTGCATCATTAGCGAACTGTAGGGTGACACACTTAAGGGATAACAACACCACTTGGAGCAAATAAGTTGTCAGGAAAAGAAAAGAGAGCGCTGGAATTATTTCAATGGAAACTGGAATTGTTTTGGGTGAAATTGTCGAAACTGGTTCTGCATGTGATATTGAAATGTTTCAAGGGGTTTTATGTGAATGTTTGTTAATTAATGTAATTAAAAAATTATTAAGAAAATAAATAAAATATTTTTATTAAATGAGAGCTTGCATTAATTTTGGTGGGAAATTAATGCATGTGAGTGGACATATGAGTGGAGGTGTGTTTATGTGAAGTGGAGCTTCCACCTGCATGAATGAGGAGAGGAGGGGGCACCCTCTATGTCCGGTGGCCAAGCACCTTGGGATTCCCCCACCACTATATAAGTAGCACCTCCTCCTCCTCCACTCTCACACCTCCTCGTGAAGGATCTCTCTCCCCCCTTTAGAATTTCCCCATGGTCTCGGATCAGCGAGATACATGTTCCCGGTGGCTTTTTTTGGAAGGATTTGTTGCTTCCGCTGCTTCGCTGGAGCAAGGGCGCGAAGGTTTTCGGGATACCCGAACTATTGTGCGGTCATGGATGCACCATTGCTTTGTGGTGCTGGACTTGATGGTGCTGGACCTGCTAGACCAGATGGACTTCATCACGATCTTGATATCGGCAAGAGATCGACTACATCACCAACGAGTTCATACTCGAAAAAGATTTTCGGTCTTCGAGGGTATGTATTCTATGTATGTATATCCACCCAATGCTTGTATTTATATAGATGGATCTTGGTGCACATAGTTCCCATCATAGGAAATTTTTTGTTTTCTATGTTGCGAACCCAACGGTTATTAATAACAAGATCATATCATTAACTGGGTGGTTATAAAGGTGTCATTGTGTATTCTGAAAGTATGTGTTGAAGCGCATGGATTGCGGGATTTGTCCATCCATATGATAGATAGATATACTCTAGGCCCTCTCAGTGAAATGTATTGTCACATCCCAAGATTTTCCAAATCTTGTAATGTGAAATAAATGAATAAAATAAAACTTGGTTTAAATTTCAGAGCCAGAAGAAACTTTTTGAGTTTAAATAAAACCCCAAACCCATTTGAATTAAATAAATCCTAGAGGAGTTTAATTAGATAAACATTAAATTAATGGAAATAAAAAAAATGTGTTTTTGAAATTACTATTATGGAAATCATTTAATAAAAGAATTGGTATTCAAAAGTAAAGATAGTTTATAAATAAAGAATATTTTATAAAGCCAAATTAAAACCTTGGCCAAGCTTTTGAATTAAAACATTTTATTTAAATAAAATTAGCAAAGATTTGTTTAAATAAATTAATAAGGATTTAATATCCAACTTTATGTAAATAAAGGATTTTACCAATTTAATTGAAACATCAAAACTTATTTAATTATTTAAATAAGTTTTCCAAATATTTGATATTCACAAATAAAACCTACTAAAATGCTTTGGCCTTATTCTAGATTTCAAAATAAACACCTCAATAAATAAGTCCTATTTGAATTAAATAAGGAATGCCTATTATATTTTAATTAATAATGGACTCTAAAATAAAATGTTATTTTGTTTTAAAAACAAGTTTCCAAGTATTCTATATTTCCTAAATAAAATCTACTAATTTGGTTTTGAAAATATTTAGGTTTCAAATAAAGATTTTATTAATAAAAATCAAACTCCATTTTTGATTTAAATAACCAAGGTCCAATTATATTTAATTATTAATGGACCCTATTAATAAAATTATTAATTTGAATTTGGATTTTGGTTCATGTTACTAAACAGAACTAATTTCAATATTACAAAGTGTGAGTGTTGTTTGAATTTAATTGAACCATGTTTGTTTGATATAAAATTCAAAACATAAATTCAGAAATAGAAAAGAAAAGGATACAGAATAAAAAAAAAGAAGAAATGCACCTGACCCAACCCAGCAGCCCAGGAGGACCAGCGCCAGCCCAGCTCCTCTATCCACAGCGAAACGTTTTCCTACCTAAGCACTGACTCAAACAGACACTGACGGGTGGACCCTTTCCCTCGCTTCTTTCCTTCGACGATGGACCCTTTCCTTTCTGTTCTTCCTCCCCACCGCAGACGCCTTCCCCTCATTGCGTTCTGCCATTCAAAGCCGCGATCAATCCGCAGTGATGCCGAGCCTTAAACCTCGCCGTGAATGCACGCTATTAAGTGCCAACGCCTCCTCCACATTTCCCCTCTGTCGCCACTCCCTCTCTGCCCCTAGGCTGCCGCCAATCTCTGCTGCACCGCCGCCGTCTCCGACGAGCTTAGCTCTCAATTCGCCACACCGCCTTCCTTGCTTCATCGACCAAGCACGACGCTCCCCATCCTGGCGCCATCGTCTGTGCCCTCCGTTCAACCGCAGGCGCCCAAACGTCGGTTTGACAAGTTCCGACGACGCCGTCTCGCAACCTCTCGACGACGCGTTTACCAGTGAACCAGACCGCCTTCACTCTCGATCACGCACATAACATTGTTTTGATCCTGCGCATCGGCGCGCTTCGTTTACCCTAGGAGATCTCGGTGACATCCTCGACCTCGACCAGAGCCGCCCGTCGCCAGAACCAACTCCGGCGAGCAACTGCCGCGGTACCCGAGCGCCCCTTGTCAAGCTACAGCACGTCTAGCATCACCACAGCCCTGCGATTCTGGTGAGCACTCTCCCTTCCCTCTTTGCTTCCTGTAGCCGCCGTAGCGCCACCTCCCGCCGTGGCGCCGCGGACTTTGGCAAGCGTGTTAGTAACCGTAGGATCTGGATCTGACGGATACAATAGAAAGTTAGCGAAGGGGTAAGTGATGATTCTGAGCCGCACGATTCACATTTGATCCAACGCGCCACAGCCGCGATCCACCCGAACCGGTACTGACTAGTTAAAACACGACGCGTGGCCAGATTCGTTTAAAACAAAAATTTTGAAACCAGATCAGATTGTGATTTTCAAACCCTTGTAACTTTCAAACCACACGTCCAAAAATTGAAAATTTTATGTCGTTGGATTCAGGAGAACAAGCCCTAGCCAACCATGGCCTTAGTTTCGAAAATAGTATCTGTTAGCTTGTTTGAAATTGCAGATCTTTTTGTGAGCTTGTTTAGAGTAGGAAAATTGTTTAAAATTGATTTTAGGATTAAATCTTTTGAAAAATGGATTTGTGTGACCTTACTGACCCTAGGAACCAACCCTTGGTGTTAAAAATGATTTTTGGTAAAATTTAGGTTGGATTACTTGACTTAGTCATTTTCTAACCAAATAAAAAGAATAGTTTTAGTTATGGAAATGACTATGGGAAGAAAACTTTAAAGAAAATGATTTTGATCAAACCCACTAGTCCCAAACCACCAAGTCCTAAGAATTAGAAACCTTTGGTGAAGACTTAAAGGTTATGGACTTGATAAAACTAAAGTTTCCCCACATAAAATGAAGATTGGGTTTAATATGGTTTAAGGATAAAACACATTTGCAAATGACTTTGCCATTTTGGTAAATGACCAATTTGGACCTTACAAAGTTATAAGCCTAGTGGAGACCTTCCTTGTAAATAAAACCATCTTAAGCATGTTCTCGTGCATGACTTAGAGTCCATTACTTGTGTGTGTAGAATGTTGTTTGAATATTGGTTTGGAATGCTACTTGATACCATGCTTTTTTGATTGATTGTAGTGAAATTAGCAAGGTGTGAGACTAGCAAAATCCAGGAGTAAATCCCCATTCCCTACCAAAAAGGCAAGTTACACTATCATACAAATGCCATACTATTTTCATTATACTTAGTGGATTATGAAAACATGCAAGAAAAAGATCTCTTTATACTTGTGCTATGCTAAATCCTAATAAGATTCCCTATACACTCCTTAATGAAAATATTGAAGTTGTACATGCTTAGCCATGCTTTATTTTGAAAAGAGATACATGTTGAGATTTTACAAAGGTTGAGAAAAGAACTTATGTTTTACATAATAAAACAAGGACTCAATGAACCACCTAGGTGGTGGACACTTTAAGTTTTGGAGAGGGTGGCAACAAAAGGAACCATGTCTATGGGATTCATTTTGTGTTGTGCTCCAAAAGGAAAACACCTAGGAAACTTAGAGATTGAACATGTTTCTCCAATTGTGGCTTTCGTGTACAACCACATGCTATTATGGCTCTGGCTTAGTCAACTACATTAGGAAGACCCATACATTGTCTTTAGTTACCGGACATGGGGATCTGGAATGCTTCATGGGGGCTGAAGACAAGCTAGCAATGATGTACGGGAGGACCTTTTGGAAAGACTTCGTCACACTCTCAGTCTGCCGGTACTCCATCTTGGTGAGCACAAATTCAGTAGGCCACTGGTGGCAACAAGATGGGATTGTGTCATGTGGGTAAAGTGTACTCCTTCTGCAGAAGATAATAAAATCTAAGTACTTAGTCGTGTCCCCGGTTATGGACAAAACTGAGCAACTACAGTTTGAACTATGGGAGATCTCGACATTCCAACTTCTAATATAAAAACTTGATGCACTTGGGGGTACCAAGGAATTCAAAGATATTTGTTAAGCTTGATGCACTTGGGGGTTACCAAGGTGCTCAAGAGCATGATGTACTTGGGGTTACCAGGGAACTCATGAGGTTTCAAAGCTTGTTGCACTTGGGGTTACCAAGGTGCTCAAGGAGTTTCGACAAGGACTTGAACACTTGTGTTTTTACCAAGAAGATCCAGGGGTTCCTGGAAAAGAGATTTGACAAAGGACTTAAAACCCTCTTTGAAAAGATAGGATAAAATATTGCTTTATGCAAATAAGCCTTGAACTCTACTTAGCCAAATATGCATATAATGATAGGATCCACTCTTATTTAACATAGAAGTGAAGCTTGCCAATACAATTCAAATGTATTGACCCTTGTGGCTGTAACTTGTAATGTTGCAGGTGGATTGTTTTAAAATGAAGATTGTTTGATTGACTAGGACTACAAAGTCTACAACCAACATCTGCCTATGGCACTTTGAAGATGAAGGACCCATGACTATAGTTATTCCGCTGCAATGTATTGTAATAGACAAATGAGCTATGTTTGATGTAATAAACTTATGTTACTCCTGGTTGTAAATTTATAATATGACCCTTGTATCTTGATATTACATCTTAACTATGGATGCTAGCTATTGATCCAGGGACTAGCATTGTAAAACACAGGAGGAATCTACCTTATCAGGTTGAGGCCTCTACAGATGGTATCAGATCATTGTGTTGCCTGTAGGATTTGTAAACCATAGGATTGGACAAAACCCTTAGAAAAATCGGAGTCATATTTTGATCCAAAACTTATTAACAAAAACACTTGTAAACTCTTTTCTTAACCATTTTTGGTTTCAACTCTACACCTCTTCTACTTCAACTTGATGGAAAAACCTACCCATGGACAAGGACTACACCATGTGCAAAGGATGACTTCAAACTCTAATAACTTCAACATCTTCAGCCTCTTCACCAAGGACTTCCAACTTGGATAACACTAAGGACCACAGGTGAAACAAGGAAAATCTTACTCAAGATTTAGAGACTGAGGGAATGCAAAATAAGAAGGGGCCATCAACAACCTTGAAGTATTGTGACCAAGAGTTTTCTCAAGGAAACCATGATCTCAAGTAAGAAGAATCATGAAGGAAGGAAAGATCACAAGTGAACCATCTATATAGACCACCATATTTTAGCTAAGTCAAAAACACACCAACTTATGTGGTGTAACAAAAATATTTTGTTGCCTAAGTATGTGCTTGAACCTTGTTTGAGTGAAAAGGTTGGTTTGTGATTGCATGCACGTTGCTTGTGTGAAGTGTGATGTGTGTGATTAGAAATATCTCCTTAGAAATATCTGGCCTATTCTAATCTTCCTTCAACCCAAACAGATGTCTACTCCAAAGGACTCCAACACCAAGGTTGATGACACCAACACCAACCAAGCTGACAGCATGAGAGAGCTCATAGCAACCCAACATCAGTTGAACCAACTGACAGCTCAGTTCCTAGCCAACAATAGTGATAAAGATCCAGCACTGCAAAAGTTTTTGGAGGAACAATCCCAACTGATGCTTAAGGTGACTAATCAAATGATTAGCATGGAAGAAAGCTATCCTAGAAGAGTGTATGATAACAAGGATGACAATAATGTTATTCTAGATGGAGCCCCAGCTTGCATTAATTGTGGAGACAAGGATCATACTTCCACGGAGCATGAAGGACAATGCCCCAATTGTGAAGAAGACCATCCTGTTGGACAATGCCCCACCTCTCAAGCTACTTACTACCTTTGTGAAGGAAGTGATCATACTCCTGACCAATGTCCCATCTATGCCATGGTAGAACAAAGGAAACAAGAAGGATCCAAGTCTACCAAAGGAAAAGGACCACTCATACCTCCAAACAAGACAACCCAATTCAAAGGATCAAAGAAAACCAAGAAGCCCAAGCAAGACATGAGCCTTGCACAATGTCGTAAATGTAAGGAAATGGGACACTACTCCAGTGGATGCCCAGAGAACAAGAAGAATAAAGAGATTGACCAAGTGTGGTGCAACAAGCAAGAACCAGGCCACTATGTAGCAACTTGCCCACAAGAGCCACGTAAAGAACTCAAGGACATTCATTGCTTCAACTGCAAGAACCCAGGACACTATGCGAGCAACTGTCCGGAAAGAATGAAGAACAAGTTGAACAAGCCTATGGAGAAGCTCAATCTTGGCCCATGAGTCAAGTATGGAAACCAAGGAAACCATGCAAGTGTTTGCTATGAGAAATTTTCTCCAGGATTCCAAGAAGGACAATATGTAATTTTGTTTGAAAATTTTTAAGGGTGGTAGTACCCTAGATGTTTTGAACTTGCTTATGACCCTAGCCTCCCCAAATCTCGGGACGAGATTTATTTTAAGGGTGGTAGCCTGTCACATCCCAAGATTTTCCAAATCTTGTAATGTGAAATAAATGAATAAAATAAAACTTGGTTTAAATTTCAGAGCCAGAAGAAACTTTTTGAGTTTAAATAAAACCCCAAACCCATTTGAATTAAATAAATCCTAGAGGAGTTTAATGAGATAAACATTTAATTAATGGAAATAAAAAAAATGTGTTTTTGAAATTACTATTATGGAAATCATTTAATAAAAGAATTGGTATTCAAAAGTAAAGATAGTTTATAAATAAAGAATATTTTATAAAGCCAAATTAAAACCTTGGCCAAGCTTTTGAATTAAAACATTTTATTTAAATAAAATTAGCAAAGATTTGTTTAAATAAATTAATAAGGATTTAATATCCAACTTTATGTAAATAAAAGATTTTACCAATTTAATTGAAACATCAAAACTTATTTAATATCCAACTTTATTTAAATAAGTTTTCCAAATATTTGATATTCACAAATAAAACCTACTAAAATGCTTTGGCCTTATTCTAGATTTCAAAATAAACACCTCAATAAATAAGTCCTATTTGAATTAAATAAGGAAAGCCTATTATATTTTAATTAATAATGGACTCTAAAATAAAATGTTATTTTGTTTTAAAAACAAGTTTCCAAGTATTCTATATTTCCTAAATAAAATCTACTGATTTGGTTTTGAAAATATTTAGGTTTCAAATAAAGATTTTATTAATAAAAATCAAACTCCATTTTTGATTTAAATAACCAAGGTCCAATTATATTTAATTATTAATGGACCCTATTAATAAAATTATTATTTTGAATTTGGATTTTGGTTCATGTTACTAAACAGAACTAATTTCAATATTACAAAGTGTGAGTGTTGTTTGAATTTAATTGAACCATTTTTGTTTGATATAAAATTCAAAACAGAAATTCAGAAATAGAAAAGAAAAGGATACAGAATTAAAAAAAAAGAAGAAATGCACCTGACCCAACCCAGCAGCCCAGGAGGCCTAGCGCCAGCCCAGCTCCTCTATCCACAGCGAAACGTTTTCCTACCTAAGCACTGACTCAAACAGACACTGACGGGTGGACCCTTTCCCTCGCTTCTTTCCCACTGACGACTAGACCCCCTTTCCACTGTTCTTCCTCCCCACCCGCAGACCACGCCTTCCCCCTCGCTGCTGTTGCTGCCATTCAAAGCCACGATCAATTCGCAGTGATGCCGCGCCTTAAACCTCGCCGTGAATGCACGCTATTAAGCACCAACGCCTCCTCCACATTTCCCCTCTGTCGCCACTCCCTCTCTGCCCCTAGGCTGCCGCCAATCTCTGCTGCACCGCCGCCGTCTCCGACGAGCTTAGCTCTCAATTCCGGCCACACACTGCCTTCCCTTGCTTCATCGACCAAGCACGCATGCTCCCCATCCCCTGGCGCTACTGTCCGTGCCCTCCGTTCAACCGCGGGCGCCCCGAAACGTCGGCTTTGACAAGTTCCGACGACGCTGTCGTCTGCAACCTCTCCGACGACGTTTACCAGGTGAACCAGACCGCCCCTTCACTCCTCGATCACGCACATAACATTGTTTTGATCCTGCGCATCTGACCGCACCTTTGTTTTACCCTAGGGCGATCTCCAGTGACGTCCTCGACCTCGACCAGAGCCGCCCGTCGCCAGAACCAACTCCGGCGAGCAATTGCCGCGGTACCCGAGCGCCCCTTGTCAAGCTACAGCACGTCTAGCATCACCACAGCCCTGCGATTCTGGTGAGCACTCTCCCTTCCCTCTTTGCTTCCTGTAGCCGCCGTAGCGCCACCTCCTGGCCGTGCGCCGCCAGACTTTGGCAAGCGTGTTAGTAACCGTAGGATCTGGATCTGACGGATACAATAGAAAGTTAGCGAAGGGGTAAGTGATGATTCTGAGCCGCACGATTCACATTTGATCCAACGCGCCACATCCGCGATCCACCCGAACCGGTACTGACCAGTTAAAACACGACGCGTGGCCAGATTCGTTTAAAACAAAAATTTTGAAACCAGATCAGATTGTGATTTTCAAACCCTTGTAACTTTCAAACCACACGTCCAAAAATTGCAAATTTTATGTCGTTGGATTCAGGAGAAAAAGCCCTAGCCAACCATGGCCTTAGTTTCGAAAATAGTATCTGTTAGCTTGTTTGAAATTGCAGATCTTTTTGTGAGCTTGTTTAGAGTAGGAAAATTGTTTAAAATTGATTTTAGGATTAAATCTTTTGCAAAATGGATTTGTGTGACCTTACTGACCCTAGGAACCAACCCTTGGTGTTAAAAATGATTTTTGGTAAAATTTAGGTTGGATTACTTGACTTAGTCATTTTCTAACCAAATAAAAAGAATAGTTTTAGTTATGGAAATGACTATGGGAAGAAAACTTTAAAGAAAATGATTTTGATCAAACCCACTAGTCCCAAACCACCAAGTCCTAAGAATTAGAAACCTTTTGTGAAGACTTAAAGGTTATGGACTTGATAAAACTAAAGTTTCCCCACATAAAATGAAGATTGGGTTTAATATGGTTTAAGGATAAAACACATTTGCAAATGACTTTGCCATTTTGGTAAATGACCAATTTGGACCTTACAAAGTTATAAGCCTAGTGGAGACCTTCCTTGTAAATAAAACCATCTTAAGCATGTTCTCGTGCATGACTTAGAGTCCATTACTTGTGTGTGTAGAATGTTGTTTGAATATTGGTTTGGAATGCTACTTGATACCATGCTTTTTTGATTGATTGTAGTGAAATTAGCAAGGTGTGAGACTAGCAAAATCCAGGAGTAAATCCCCATTCCCTACCAAAAAGGCAAGTTACACTATCATACAAATGCCATACTATTTTCATTATACTTAGTGGATTATGAAAACATGCAAGAAAAAGATCTCTTTATACTTGTGCTATGCTAAATCCTAATAAGATTCCCTATACACTCCTTAATGAAAATATTGAAGTTGTACATGCTTAGCCATGCTTTATTTTGAAAAGAGATACATGTTGAGATTTTACAAAGGTTGAGAAAAGAACTTATGTTTTACATAATAAAACAAGGACTCAATGAACCACCTAGGTGGTGGACACTTTAAGTTTTGGAGAGGGTGGCAACAAAAGGAACCATGTCTATGGGATTCATTTTGTGTTGTGCTCCAAAAGGAAAACACCTAGGAAACTTAGAGATTGAACATGTTTCTCCAATTGTGGCTTTCGTGTACAACCACATGCTATTATGGCTCTGGCTTAGTCAACTACATTAGGAAGACCCATACATTGTCTTTAGTTACCGGACATGGGGATCTGGAATGCTTCATGGGGGCTGAAGACAAGCTAGCAATGATGTATGGGAGGACCTTTTGGAAAGACTTCGTCACACTCTCAGTCTGCCGGTACTCCATCTTGGTGAGCACAAATCCAGTAGGCCACTGGTGGCAACAAGATGGGATTGTGTCATGTGGGTAAAGTGTACTCCTTCTGCAGAAGATAATAAAATCTAAGTACTTAGTCATGTCCCCGGTTATGGACAAAACTGAGCAACTACAGTTTGAACTATGGGAGATCTCGACATTCCAACTTCTAATATAAAAACTTGATGCACTTGGGGGTACCAAGGAATTCAAAGAGATTTGTTAAGCTTGATGCACTTGGGGGTTACCAAGGTGCTCAAGAGCATGATGTACTTGGGGTTACCAGGGAAATCATGAGGTTTCAAAGCTTGTTGCACTTGGGGTTACCAAGGTGCTCAAGGAGTTTCGACAAGGACTTGAACACTTGTGTTTTTACCAAGAAGATCCAGGGGTTCCTGGAAAAGAGATTTGACAAAGGACTTAAAACCCTCTTTGAAAAGATAGGATAAAATATTGCTTTATGCAAATAAGCCTTGAACTCTACTTAGCCAAATATGCATATAATGATAGGATCCACTCTTATTTAACATAGAAGTGAAGCTTGCCAATACAATTCAAATGTATTGACCCTTGTGGCTGTAACTTGTAATGTTGCAGGTGGATTGTTTTAAAGTGAAGATTGTTTGATTGACTAGGACTACAAAGTCTACAACCAACATCTGCCTGTGGCACTTTGAAGATGAAGGACCCATGACTATAGTTATTCCGCTGCAATGTATTGTAATAGCCAAATGAGCTATGTTTGATGTAATAAACTTATGTTACTCCTGGTTGTAAATTTATAATATGACCCTTGTATCTTGATATTACATCTTAACTGTGGATGCTAGCTATTGATCCAGGGACTAGCATTGTAAAACACAGGAGGAATCTACCTTATCAGGTTGAGGCCTCTACATGTATTCCAATTGGATTTTAAGCGTTTGACTAGGTCACAAAGGATGTCATATCACGGAACGAGTAAAAAGCACTTATCGATAACGAGGTTGAACTAGGTATGGAGATACCTACGATCGAACCTCGGATAAGTAAAGTATCGCATGACAAAGGGAATCAGTTTCGGATGTGAATGGTTCATTCGATCACGAAGTCATCGTTGAATATGTGGGAGCCATTATGGATCTCTAGATCCCGCTATTTGTTATTGACTAAAGAGGTGTCTCGATCATATATGCATAGTTCACGAACCGTAGGGTGACACACTTAAGGTTTGATGTTGTTTAAGTAGGTACGGAATACGAGTTGGAAACTGAATGTTGTTTGGAGTATCGGATTGGATCCAGGACATCACTAGGAGATCCGGAATGGTCCGGAGAATAGGATTCATATAAGGAAAGTCATTTTCTGGGGTCAGAAATATTTTGTTATTCTTACCAGAAGCTTCTAGAATGTTCTAGGGGGGCCACCAGTGGGCCCACCACCCCGGGAGGGGGACACTTGGGCTGAGGCATGCCGCGGGGAGCACTAGGTCCTTTCCCACAATAGCCCAAGGGGAAAATTCGGACACCAAAGGATTTGGGGACAAACCCTAGTTTGTCAAACCCAAAATAAGGAAAGGGGAAGTTTCCCACCTCTTCCCTTGGCCGAGTTGGGGAAGGAGTGAGTCAAGGGCTAGGAACCCTTGGCCACACTCCCCCTCCATTTAAGGAGGGGTGGGGCGCACCACCCTTTGTCCCTTTCCCTTGGCTCTAAACCCTAGACGCCGCCACCTCTCTCCCTCCTCCGTCTTCCTGCTCCGGCTTAGGCGAAGCCTTGTAGGGATTCTCCTCCAACACCACTATTCCATCGTGCTGCTAGGATTCCGAGGGGATCTACTACCTCTGTTTCCCGCTGCAATAGGGAAAGGAAGTTCTTCATCGACTTTGTACGTGTGACCGAGTGCGGAAGCGCTACCAGAACGCGGCACCGGAAGGATCGTCTACATGATCTTGAGATCAACAAGTGATCGTCTAGATCAACCACGAGAATCTGATCACGTTAAACACTTTCGATCTATGAGGGTTAGTTCTCTTCAATCTCATTGTACCGATCTCGTGTATTAGATCTTGGCTTTGCCATAGATTGGATCTTGGTTTTATGTGTTCTTGCGATATAATTTTTTTTGTTTTCCATGCAACGAACCCTATAGTGGTATTAGAGCTGTGTCTATGCATAGATCTGTTGCATGAATAGAACACAATGTTTTTGTGGGCGTTGATGTTTTTGTTGTCGCTTGCTTTTCATGTACTTTGCATCTTGCGGGATGGTGGGATGAAGCGGCCCGGGCTAACCTTACATGTCAGCGTACATGAGACTTGTTCCACGCTCAACATGCAACTTGCATTATGCAATTGGCTTTTCGGGTGTCTGTCTCCCCCACCATAGTTAAGATTTAATTTACAATGGGCACTTGACAACACTTGTATCAGCGTTGTGGTTCATGTTCGTAGTTAAGAACGGTTCTTATTAGAAAGCCCCAAGCCACGTAAAACGTGCAAAGAAAATTAGAGGCGTCTAACTTGTTTTTGCAGGGCAATGTGGTGTGATATGGCCATGACGTGATTGTGATTATATTTGATGTATGCAATGATCATTATTGTAATATGGAAACTGGTAGGAGCGTAATGGTTGTCTTTAAATTCATTAAGACTTGCGTGTCTATTAATCATATAATAGCTTTATTCCAAGTAGTTGTAATAGTTGCTGTTGGTGATGGACAACCATGAAGTGGTGCCACTAACCTTGACGCCACGCTGGTGATGATGGAGATCATGTTCGTGCTTTGGATATGGATATCAAAGGCACAAGAAGAAAGGCCATATCATACCACATATTATGAATTGCATGTTATGTTAATCCTTTTATGCATCTTGTATTGCTTAGATCGCAACAAAATAACTATAATATGATCCCTCTCACTAAATATCAAGTAATAAAGTGTCCGTCCTTAGTAGGCACCATTGCTAAGACTCGTCGTTTCGAAGCATCACATGATGATCGGGTGTGATAGATTCTACATGTGCATACAACGGGTGCAAGCTATATTTGCACATGTGGATACTAAGGTTAACCTTGACGAGCCTAGAATGTACAGATATGGCCTCGAAACACAGAATATCGAAAGATAAAGCATGAGTCATATGGATGATATGATGAACATGTTGATTGTTCGCCTTTGAAGCTACACCCTCTCTCGTGATGATCAGACTTTCTTAGTGGATTTGGTTCGTGTAATCACCAAAACAACTCAAGGGATGTTGGTTTTGAGTGGGAGTTCAAAAGTAATATGATTAAAGTTGAGAACATTTATTATAAATTAAATAAAAGTGAATTTGCATAATTTTTGTAGTCATTGGAATCCGTTTAACACCTTATGCTTAGTTATAATTGAGATAATAGAACTATAGAATTCTGTATAGTTACTTTGCATACTGGTATCGTATTATTTTGAGTGTCGATATAAAGTTTAAAAGTCCTACTGAAAACTTTCTGCAAACTCCGTTTAATCTTTGAAGTTTAATAATTAGTATTAAAGCAAGAGTAATAATTTCAGTGTTAGTATCTAAAGTATCATGTTTGACTCCATGATTCTTGATGTTCAAAAGATTGTTTTAATATCAAGGTTATGTAGGAGATGATTGGATTGTTTTAGAAACCATCATGTGTGGAAGATATTGCGATATCTGAAACAATTTTTTGGTTGCAACATGATAGAGTATAATTTGGCAAAATATATGTTCTCATATTTGATGAGAATTTGCAAAGGTTGGAGATGCTAGTCATCCTAATCATCCAAAAGGGTTTTGGAAAGCAACAATATACTCGCAATTCGCCTTTATAAGCTATAGTACCTAAATCATGAAAATTGTCATGATAAGGATGAATAGAAGATGTAGGTAAAACGTTTACTACACTAAAATATTACTAAAGAATGGATTTTTAAAGAACACCAAACATTTGATGATGATGATTGATGACTCCTTGTTGACGTGGACACTTCGTCGGGAAACCCCAAGAGCAAGGCGTGAAGCAGCACAGCAGCAAGTCTTCCCTAAGTAAGAAACCAAGGTTATCGAACTAGTGGGAGGAAGGAAACGTCTCAAAAGTGTTTCAAGCAACATGGAAACCTGCACAACACAAACTGAAGACTTTGCCCCAACGAACAGTGAGGTTGTTAATCTCACCGATTGCTGTAACAAAGGATTAACTCTATGGTGTGGAAGGTGATGATGGTTTGCAACAAGTAAATAGTAACAGTGGTAGATGTTTCAATGGTAAAGATTGGACCGGGGTCCATAGTTCACTAGAGGTGCTCTCCTTAGATAAACAAACATGGCATGATGGGTAAACAAATTACAATAGGGCAATTGATAGGACTAAGCAAGGCATAACAATGCAATACTAGACACAAAGATCCTATGAGATTCGATTGGGCAATACAATAATATACATAGACCGCCATCCAACTACATCTATGACTAGAAATCCACCTTTAGGTTATCATCCAAACGCCCTCCAGTATTAAGTTGCAAGCAACAGACAACTACTTTAAGAAAAGTGTGTAAGGTAAACAATCCACTTGTTCCATGAACAAGAGACCGTTGTTTTCTCCCTAGTGGCAACAACACATCTACAATCGAAGAGATTTCTGTCACTTCCTTGATACATAGAGGCATGAACCCACTATCGAGCATAAATACCCCCTCTTGGAGTCACTAGCAACTACTTGGTCAAGATAGCTACTAACCACGGAGAGCATGCAAGATCACAAACAACACAGACATGATAGAATCAAATAGACAAAACCATTAATCAATCTGACATAGTAATCTCAATATCCATCAGATCCACGCAAACACAACATGCATGATTACAAATAGATTAGATCTTGATCATGAACGGAGCTCACAAGATCTATACATGAAAGCACAAGGAGGAGATACAACCATCTAGCTACTACATGGACCCGTAGTCTAAGGTGGAACTACTCATGCTTCATATCGGAGGCTAGCATGATGAAGAAGAAGGACTCCAGGATGATCTCCCCTCCGACAGGGTGCCGGGACGAGCTTCATATCCCCCCCCCCCAATCCAAGGACAATCGTGGCGGTGGCTACAGACGGTTTCGTGGAGTTTTGATCAGGTGCCTAGGGTTTTTGCATCGGGGGGACTTTATAGGCGAAGATGCGAGGCAGGGGGACCACCAGGGCGGATGCACCCCCCCCAGGCATAGGGTGGGCCCACCCACGCGTCCAGGGAGTGTGGCCCCCTGGTGAGCCTCCTCCGTCTCGTATTCTGGCTTCGTGTTGCCCACGGTAAAATATTGACTTTGGCTTTTGTCCCGTCCAATTCCGAGAATATTGATTTTCTGCCTTTTTGGAACCAAAAACAGAAGAAAATAGGCAACTGGCATTGTGGCAACTTGTTAATAGGTTAGTTCTAGAAAACATATAAAAACACCTCAAAGTGTAGGCAAAGCAAAGCAAAGTAGATACTAAACAAGCATGGAACATCAAATATTATAGATACGTTTCCGACGTATCAGTGGTCTACTTCAAAGTGCAAGTTCAAAGGTATTAGTATTTGACTATACAAGCTTTGGACTATGTGTCATGTGTATGGCGCCACTATTGATGTTGATAGAATCTTTTAAAAGAGAAAGGAAATGCTGAAAGAGAATCTTAGAAATATTTGGTAGAAAAAGAAAAGATTGGAAATGTCCAGCTTAAGTATATAGATGATATACATGTTATGGTTGTATTATTTGCTTGTTAAACAATGTGGTTCTTGGGTACTGGATACCGAATTAGTTGGTATGAAATGTCATGCAGGATAACACAATTCATGAACTACAATGGCCTAAGTGACCAGTAAGAGAATATGTGATGATGTTTATCGAAAACAAACAAAGTGTTATTGTTTTTCTCGTTGACATCAAATATTACCTTCAATATTTGTTTCAATAATTGTTATTTTGATAAGGTATTATGAGAAAAAAAGGGTTGTTCAAATAATTTCCGTAATCCATAAAAGATGGTTGATTTACAAATCTAGTTGGAGAAATCACGTCCATAAAACTAAATGCTAAAAATGTCAAAAGACAAATGATTGAAAGATCACTTCAGAAGTGACATCGTTGTTTAAATTATACTGGAAAGAAAACATGAAGAAACTTCATGCTGATGGAATTTTGGAGTCTTTTTGATTTTGATCAAATGACGCTTGTGAGACTTTCCTGGAGATAATTGAAATTTCATTCAAAGGCCAAAGAAGAACGAACGACTAACTTATTGGAATTTGTACATATTGACGTATGTAGTCCATTATGTGTAGTCGTGAGCAATGGATTTCAACTTCATATGCTTTCTCCAGAATTTTGAGTGAATACATGTGTATATTTACTTAATGAGGATGAAGTGTGAAATATTTGAAAATGTTCAAATACTTCCAAGATGAAATGGAAAATCATTGTAACAAGCAAATAAATAATTTATGATTGGATCATAAAGGAAGATATTTGAGTTACAAGTTTAGCAAAACACCTAAGATTTGAGGAATCGTTCCATAAATTTGCATTTCCCGAAACACCATAGTAGCATGGAGTGTTCGAGATATGTAATGAAACCTTGACATGGTAAGATCAAAGGTGTCATTTAAAATACTGCCAATATATTTTAAGATGTTTAAAGCTTTAGTGACTACCGGTTTTACACTAAAAAGAGAACCATCGTGATCCGTTGAAATGACACCATATAAGATATGATCGGATAAAACCCAAGTTGTCCTTTCTTGAATTTTGGTATGCTAGGCATAACCAAAATGTTTACAACCAAAGTGGGATAAGCATGTCTTTGTATGTTATTTCGAATAGCCATTGGGTATTCCTCCATAACACTAAAGACAAAATAAATTGTCGCTTAGAACGTCAAGTTTCTTTAGAAGGAATTTTTCGTGAAAAGTTAAGTGGGAGGACAATAGAACTTTGATAAGGTTATTGAACCTTGGATAATATGTGTTGAGTTGCACAGAACCGGAAAGTGTCCCAGAGGCAGCAACAATGCTCATGGTTCACGTGCCTCAAAGGTTTTGGTCACGGAGGTCTAAGTTTCTATTGAACCGAGTAGGTCGGATAAACAATAAAATACTAAAGATTTGAGAGTAAATCATTATTATTCGACGAAGATTAACCGACTACATGCAAATAAGCGATGATGGGCCCTGACTCCGTCAAATGGCTTGAAGCCATAAAATCAATGATAGTTCCATATACGAGAAATCAAGTTTTTGGAACTTGGAATACCTCTGGAAAGATGTAAAACCTTTCAGTCATATTTGGATCTATAAAGTAATAGACATGGATATTTCACATCTATGAAATCATCGACATGTCGGGAAAGAGTTTACGACAATGTTCAAGGAGTTGATTATTATAAGATTTGATCTTTCATAGCGATATTTAGTCTGGACGGATTAATGTAGCAACCACTACATATAATTTTGGTATATGGTAGTTGAACAAACAAAACAAAGTTATTCTAATAGAATAATTACCTAGGACGTATACATGACACGATCCAAAGGGTTTTGTTAATTCAAAATATGCTAAAATCGCATGCAAACTTTAATGGTTGAAGTAAGCATCGTGGAGTTGGAATCTTCACCGTGATGAAACTGTTAAAAGAGTTTAATTTCATCAGAGACGATGAAGATGCTTGCATTTGAAAGAAATTAAGTGGGAGCGCTAAGACATATTTCTAATACATTATGTGAAAGACATATTGTTGATTGGAAATGATGTATCTTTTATTGACACGGGTTAAGAATTTCATTAAAATTCATTTTGATGAAAGACTTAGACAAAAGGCGAATATTAGGCATCAATGTCTATATGGATAGATTGAGACGCTAATATGGTTATGCCAGATGTACATAGATAATATATTGAATGAGTTTAATATAGATATAACAAGAAAGGTACTTGTCGCACAGAAAGGGTTGAATCAAGATTAAAGTGTATTGACACTTAGTAAGTGAGATGAGATCCAAGTGTATTGACACTTGGTGAGTGAAATCACATGAATATTTTGATCAATCATACCGTGATATGTACACATCCAGATATGTCCTATGCTCCAAATGTTATGAGCATATACCTGAATGACTCATAAGATGATCATTGGACAATATTAAGGATATTCTTATGATCTTTGAGAACTAAGAATATGTCATTTATATAGTGGTGACAAATAGATAGATAGTTCATTGTAAAGTGTTACATTGATACTAGTTTTGTCATAAGATACAAATTAAGTTTTGTGACAACCCCGGATTAAGGCTAGACAAATTCCAGACCTCCGTAGGATCATAGGCCTAACCTAATCTCGAAAGCGTACAGAGAGAAAATCGGTAACACAACAGTGACCCTACGACTCAAAAATTATTACAGCAAGCACATAATTGAGCAGAGAACCAAAATATTACAAGCAGAGGTCACTAACCACAAACATCAAACAACGAAAGGCAAACTATGCTATTAAGTATAGCAAACTTAACAAATGGCCTAAGAGGCCTGAAGCATAACGATGACATCCAATCCATAGATACCAGACTGCCGACTGGGAACTCCAAGCTACTCTTCAATGTCGATGCTATAAAGAACTCATCTCTATGGTAACACTTACTCTGCTGCAAAAGTATCAACGAAGCAAGGGTGAGTACAGGTTGTACTCCGCAAGACTTATGGATGGTGGAGTTATTTTGCATAAAGCCATCTTTGTTTTGTAACACAAGAGGGAGAAGAATCTCGATTAATCAGAATATTTTAAAAGGGGATAAGAGAGCGGTATCTCTAGCTTTGATCATATTTTTATATCCACCGAACCATCATCAGCTGAACCTACCAACTAGGATCACCCCCTCCTACCCATGAGGAAGCATCCTTAAGCACACATTGATCAACTTGCCAAGTTTTACGATTAGGTTAATGTTCTCTATGATCTTAGAATCTGGTCTCCAAGTTCGTCCATAACCGTGGACACGGCTTTTCAAAAAGATTTAACCCTGCAGGGATGTACAACTTTACCCACACATACCAACTGATTCTTAATGCCAGATCATTATCCCTCTTACTTGGAAGGCCGACAGAGAGTGGTTGAACACGACCTTTACCTTGCTTTCGCCGAGACCATGAGTCACGCACTAGGGAGATGCCGTCGTAACGGGTCGAGTCCCGAAGTCACTCCCTAATGATGTGAACAGGGTTCAAGATTACGGATGACGGGCATATCTTGTTCCCTGCCACGCTTACCTACCTGTATTAATGCACCTCATGGAATCTACTCTGCAAGTTAGTTGGTCAAGGGGGTTTCCAGGCCCCCATGTGGATGTACGCTCATCTTGGTCCATAGGCAAGAACTCAGGTCCTAGTAGTTTCAAGTATGGGACTGCAAAAACCACAATCCACCGTGGACTCCCATACAAGCCTTAGCATGTTTAACTTTCATCTCTAATCTTACCACGTCATCCTGTCATACTAGGTTCATTCGCAGCTCTGATTCATCAACCAGATGGACCAGTGATAACATCTAAGAATGGCTAAGTGCAACAGATGTAACAGCTCTAGCAACACTTCACAAGCCAAACCCTAGTTATGCTAGGAGCAGTGGATCAGGGAGTATAGGCTACAAAGTGAACATGCATCAGATAGGATTACTCTGTTTATCGAAAAAAGACTTTAGAACCGCATGCACATGGAAAGAATTGAAATGCTTGAAAACATGGGATTATATAATGTGTGGTGCTTTGCTTGCCTTTCCCATTTGATATCCAGAAAATAGAATTGGAATGAAGGATTATTAGGAATTTTCATTTTATCATTAGAAAATTCATCATTAGCAAGCAAACAATATCCTTCATATACTTTAAATAAGGAGTCAACTTAATAGCATCAGTCAAAGGAATTTGCGAAAATAAAGATTTCATCCACTCACAAAACTTGTTGTAGTGTTCTTCCTCCTTTGACTTGTGTTTCTTATTTGGAAAAGGCATAGGTTTCTACACCCAAGGTTCTCTCTCACTACCATGTTTATTAGCAATAAAATATTCCTTAGTGTACCTAGTGTCCTTAGTGTGCTTCTCAGGTTCTTCCTCTACTTCCTCCTTTCCAGGAGCATTATTTTTATCACCACTTTCAGTTTCAGCATCAGAGACTGATATACTATTAGGATCTATAGCAGGTTCAGAGGGTTCCTCAACTATTTTGTGTTTCTTTTTGTCTCTCTTACGAGGACTACCACTACTTTCTCTTTGTTGAGAATCCTACTCAATTCTTTTAGGGTGTCCTTCAGGATATAAAGGATCTTGAGTATCTATACCACTCCTAGTTCTAATTCCATAAGCATGTTTATCTCCTGAGGCATTAACTAGCATATATTTTTGTGCCTTAGCAAGTTGATCAATTTTAGTTTGAACCATTTTAAAGTGTTTACAAATCATTTTAACATCATTAGAAGTTCTTTCCACAATATATTTCAACTCATTAATAGCTCTAGATTTTTCCAATAAATGATTCTGAACTTGTTTATTAAAATTACCTTGTTTAACAATAAATGTGTCAAGTTCATCTAAGAATTGCTCAGGAGGCTTACCATAGGGAATATCACCTTCATTAAAGTGGAGAGAGTGTACCTCAATAGTAGATGAGTGGGGAATTGGCTTACATAATTCTTCTATAGGAGGTAGATTCTTCACATCTTCAGCTCTAATACCTTTCTCCTTAAGACATTTCTTAGCTTCTTTCATCACTTCATCATTTAATGCAATCACTCCCCTCTTCTTTGGTGTTGGTGTTGGAACTGGTTCAGGCACAACTGGTTCAGGACTAATAGGCTCAGGTGTATTTAGCTCAGTTGAAGTCCAATCATCATAATTCTTCCTTATTTTAGCCATTAATTCTTCAGCATCTGTAGGAGCTCTTTTCCTGAAAACACAATCAGCAAAACTATCTAGGTATGGCCTAGAATCATCAGTTAGTCCATTATAATAAATATCAAGAAGCTCATTTTTAGGTAATGGACATCCAGGATGTGCATTAATCAAGGCACAGAACCTTGTCCATGACTCATGCAATTTCTCTTCTTCCCCTGTTTAAAATCAAAAATTCTCTGCAAAGCAGCATGTCTAGAACTGGGAGGAAAATATTTCTGGAAGAAAGAAGCAATCAAACAATCAGGGCTATCAATGGATCCAGGAGGTAATATATTAAACCAAGCTTTAGGTTATCCTTTTAGTCAAAAAGGGAAGATCTTTGTAACAAAGTACGTGTGAAAATCATTAGAGAATAAGGCACTCATAGTGGAAAGCTCATTCATATGTGCCACAACACTCTCACTCCCAGTCCCACAAAAAGGTTCTTTCATAACAATGTCTATATAGGATAAATCAAGTGAGAAATCATAATATTTATCTTTAATATCTATGGGAGAAGTGGCAAACTCAGCATCAGAAGACAATTTAGGAATAATGGTATGTCTCTCAAGGAGGCTCCTAATAGCACTAGAACCACGTGTGTTTTGGTACTCTTCAATAAATTCATCAGTCATTTCAATGTAACCATCAATAATATCATATCTCTCTCTAGACTCAGGTGAGCTAACAGGTGTAATAGTGTCTTCACTAGGAGTTTCAGTGTTTCCCAAAATAGTTCTAGCAATAGTAGCATCTAGGAAAGGACCTAATGAACCACTCGCATCAAGCATAGTAGAAGTAACATCATGAGTATCAGAAGCAATTTCAGATTCAGCAGTAGTAGCAGTGTGTGTAGCACATGTATGTGGCGGTGGTGTAACAAGCTTACTTATAACAGACGGTGAATCAAGATCAATAGAGGTGTTTAGAACTCTACCTCTTCATGTAGTGGCTGGTAAAATAGGAAAATTTCCATCACGAGACTTCCCCATGATGAAATGAATAGCAGTGAACAATAATAGATCCAAGTGAACTTAAATTAAAGTTATGCTCCCCGGAAACAGCGCCAGAAAATAGTTTTGATGACCCACAAGTATAGGGGATCGCAACAGTCTTCGAGGGTAGTATTACCCAATTTATTGGTTCGACACAAGTGGAGCCAAAGAATACTTATAAGCCTTAAAAACTTAGCTATCAATTCAGCTGCACCTGGAAATAGTTCTTGCTCACAGAAGTTTATCAGTATCAACAGTTTTGTAGTAGAAATAGAAAAGCAACAGCAGCAGCAAAACAAGAGCAATAGTAACAGTAGTAGCAAACAGTAGGATATGAGCGTGGTAGGCATAGGGATGGATGGACGGGCGTTGCATGGACGAGTCTAAACATGTAACTTCAAGATCTAGGACATTTGTAGCTAAATAAGATAAAGCATCCAAGTACTAAACAATCATAGGCATGTGCTCCATATATAGTCATACGTGCTTGCAATGAGAACTTGCACAACATCTTTTGTCCTGCCAGCCTGTTGCAGCGGGGCCTCAACGGAACTACTGGCAATTAAGGTGCTCCATTTAATATAGCACATGTGATCCTCACATCACAGCCATCCTCTCTGGTTGTCCCAATTTCTGTCACTTCGGGGCCTTTGGATCCGAACAATGATATGTGTACACGACTTGCAGATAAGATCACAAACAATACTATCATCATGAATCAATAATAAGTTCAGATCTGAGATCATGACACTCGGGCCCTAGTGACAAGCATTAAGCACAACAAGTTGCAACAAAGTCAAATAGCACTAATAGAGATACTAGGCACCATGCCCTAATAATCTTATTTGATTACATGATATAACTCATCCAATCTCTACCATCCCCATAGCCTATAGCGGGGGATTACTCACTCATGGATGAGGGAAACATGGATGGTTAATGGAGAGGCGTTGTTGATAATGATGGCGATGATCTTCTCCAAATTCCTCGTCCCGGCAGGGCGCTAGAAAGGAGTTTCTGGTTTCAAATCGTGGTTTCTGGTGGTGGCAGCGCAATGGAACTCTTTCTGGAAAATCGTTGAAACCCCCTGAGTTTTTTAGGTCAACAGGCAACTTATAGGCGAAGAGGGAGGCCGAGGGGGTGCCTGGGGCGGCCACATCCCCTCCAGGCGTGGCCTGGGCCCACCCACGTGGCAGGAGGGTGTGGGCCCCTCAGGCCTCCACTCAGTATCGTATTCTGGCTCCGTGAATCTTCTGGTGAAATAGGATTTTCGCCATATTTTCCGGGTTTTTTCCTGATAGTTGATTTTCTGCATAAAAACTAGACACCAAGGTAATTCTGCTGAAATCAACGTCAGTCAGTGTTTGTTGTATCCAAATCACACAAGTTTAAAGGATAAACAATAGCAAAAAGTGTTCGGAAAAGTATATACGTTTTGGATGTATCAATCTGTAACAAGGTTGAACTAGGTATGGAGATACCGACGATCGAACCCCGAATAAGTAAAGTATCGTGTGACAAAGGGAATCGGTTTCGTATGTGAATGGTTCATTTGACCATGAAGTAATCATTGAATATGTGGGAGCCATTATGGATCTCTAGATCCTGCTATTGGTTATTGACTGGAGAGGTGTCTTGGTCATGTCTGCATAGTTCGCGAACCGTAGGGTGACACACTTAAGGTTCGATGTTGTTTAAGTAGATATGGAATATGAGTTGGAGAATGAATGTTTTTCGGAGTCTCGTATTGGATCCAGGACATCACGAGGAGATCCAGAATGGTCCGGAGAATAAGATTCATATAAGGAAAGTCATTTTACGGGGTTTGGAAATATTTTCGGTATTTTGACCGGAAGCTTCTAGAATGTTCTAGAGGGTCCACCAGTGGGCCCACCACCCTGGGAGGGGCCACTTGGGCTGAGGCATTCAGGGAGAACTAGGTCCTTCCGCACCAAAGCCCAAGGGGAAAATTCGGCCACCAAATGATTTCAGGACAAGTCCTTAATAAGAAAAGGGCAAAGTTTCCACCTCTTCCCTTGGACGAGTTGGGGAAGGAGTGAGTCCAGGGCTGGGAACCCTTGGCTGCACTCCCCCTCCATATAAGGAGGGGTGGAGGGCGTACCACCCCTTGTCCCTTGCCCTTGGATCTAAACCCTAGCCGCCACCTCTCTCTCTCCTCCGTCTTCCTGCTTCGGCTTAGGCAAAGCCCTGTAGGGATTCTCCTCCACCACCACCACACTGTCATGCTGTTGGGATTCCGAGGGGATCTACTACCTCCTCTTTTCGCTGAAACGGGGAGAGGAAGGTCTTCATTGACTCCGTACGTGTGACCGAGTGCGAAAGCATTGCCGGAACATGGCGTCGGAAGGATCGGCTACACAATCTTGAGATCGGCAAGTGATCGACTACATCAACCACGAGAATTTGATCTTGTTAAACGCTTTGGATCTACGAGGGTTAGTTCTCCTCAATCTCGTTGCACCAATATCGTGGATTAGATCTTGGCTTTGCCATAGGTTGGATCTTGGTTTTATGTGTTCTTGCGATAGACATTTTTTGTTTTCCATGCAATAAACTCTACATTATTTACAATATAACTAAGGTATTGTTGCTCAATTTTTCGGGTCAAAAATCTTCTTGGAATGCATGTGTGCCTTATTCTTACAAATCGGAGGTAGTAGAGAATAAGATTTTATTGCTAAATATGCGAAGATTTTATTGCTTTTTAGGGTAAATTGTGGGGAACTCCCCACTGCATTTTTTATTTTATTATGTTAAGGCAAAGCCAATATTTAGAAAGTTACAATATCATCCAAAATTCTATATGTGAAGTGAGAAATCTGAAGTATAAATTACACGTGAGATTGCAACCACTCCTTGAAGCTCTGAACATGCTTTTTATTCTATAACTGACCAATCTCAACTCCTCTTAATACATTTCCTTCCATATAGTAAAGTTGGGCCTTTGTTGATTAAATATTTTATTGTTTCTTGTGACCCAAATCCCCCATGCAGTCAAAATAATAACTTCCATTGCAAAAAGAAGGTTTAACTTTAGTTTTATATCCTAAAAATCCTTTAAAAATGACAGCCCAGGTGCTCTTTGTGGACAAACATATTCCCAAAATTTCTCAGCAAAAGGACATGACCAAAACAAATGATGCAAACTTTCTTCCTACGTACAACTCATCACTGCACAAGAATAACATTGTAGCTGCATGTTTTTCCTTCCATGTAGATTTATTGTATTCATCCTATCATGCAGCAGAAGACAAAAGAAAAAATTGTGTTTGGACTGACATGAAGAATTCCAAATCCAGGAAAAGTGAGGAGGTGTGGGCTGGTAACCAATCATTGCCTTGTAGGCCTTTTGAGATGAGTAATTGTTTGAGCCCCATATATAAGACCAATTGTCCCTTTGTCCCTCTTGCAATGTAACAAGTGCTTGATGACAGACCTCCTCCATTAGCTCAAACTTAGTGAATGCTTCTTGAGAAAGAGGAAGGTGAAATAGATCAGATAAATATTCTGTCTGAATGAATTCATAAACCGAGACATCAGTTTTCTTTGCAAAAGAGACCAGATGAGGAAATTTATGATGTGGACATTCATCCTTCCACATAGCAGCCTAAAATAGAATTGATTTTACATATCATAAATTTCCTCTAGAAATTGCCTTATACAAGTCCAGAAGTTCCAAATGTGTTGTCCACCAAAAAGACCCTTCCATGTGGTTGCCTGTCAATGAACCATTTGCATAGTAAGAGTTTATTACCAGCTTTACCCATAGGATGTCATGATTATTATAAAATTTATCCATATTTTTTAGTAGGAGATCCTTGTCCTGTGTTTCAAGGTTAAGAACCACCAATCCTCCGTGATCTTTTGGACTACAAACTTTCTCCATGCAATTAAAGTAGAACCTCTAGCTTGCACCTCTAAATTCTTTTTCCTCCACAAGCAGTGTCTTGTGTATTTGTCAACTTGGTTCTTGATGGATGGGGAATGTTGCAACACATGTAGAAAATAGGCAATGAAGATAGAACTGATTTAACAAGTTTCAACTTTCCCCATAATTAAGGAAATCCATAATACCACATAGTCTTCTTTCAACTCTATGTACCATTGGTAGGAAATATTCAAGATATGGTTTGGTAAGTACCAAAGGAAGCCCAAGGTAGGTGAAAGGGAATTGGCCTCTCCGACAGTTCATGGTACTGGTAAAATGAGGTAACCTTTCCAGGTCCATGTTGATAGGGATCATGTTGGATTTCTGATAATTTCCTTTTAAAACAGTTGACAGTGTGGAAGTGTTGAGAAGAGATTTTAGGAAAATAAGTTGTTGGGAATCAACTTTCATAACTAGCAGAGTATCATCTTCATATTGGATTACAGGGAAATCATGACAATCTGGACAATTAAGAGGAAGAGACAGTAGTACAAGGTCCATAGCTCTATTCATTACTGCTTGAAGCAAACCTACAATAAGAACAAAGAGTAAATGGGATAGCGGATCTCCTTGCATAAGACCTCTCTTGCAGTAGAATTTCTTCCTAGGCACCCCATTTAGTAGTATAGTAGAAGTGCTAGATTTTGAATCATCTCAATCCAAGAAATCCGTTTTCCCCAAATTCTCTTGCTTTGAGAATTTTAAGGATAGTATTGTGTTCAAATTTGTTAAAAGCTTTTTCAAGGTCCAGCTTCAGAACAATGGTTTCTTCTTTATATTGATGGGATTGGAATAAATATTCAAAGTACCAATTGATCTCTGCTTCAAGAAACCATATTGATTTTTGTGTACTAACTTTAGAATAATTTTTTTAACCTATTTGCCAATAGCTTAGTAATTATATATATTGTAATATTTAATAGAGAGATGGGCTTTCCAACATCCCAGCATTAGAGTCTAGAAATAAGTTGAACCCAGATGTGTGCATTGCATTCATGCATAGAAAATCCGAATAATTTTTGCGCTTTTAAACAAAACTTTTCAAAATGACTGAAGCTTCTCTTAGCTTGATGGAATTGAAGTAGATCATCAAGTTGACTGCGATAAGTTTCAATAAGACCTTTGTTAAAATCTCATTTTGGGTAAGAGAGATTTGATCTAAGGGTGGATCAAATGTACTATAAGCTAAACCCTAATACAATGTGAATTATATTGATCATTAGGTGATCATATTGTAGTATTCATTATAATCACTCATAAGTACCAAGATAAGGATATAGAACAAACAGTAAGAATGTAACCACTATATCTTAAATCCCATCTCCATACATTCTGAGTATCATAGTTACACCTAACCTTTAAAACTCTTTTGATGAGTTGGAGTTGGAAAGAGATTAAGTCAAGATCATCCACTATATATATATATATATATCTTTATTTCTTTCTATACAATCTTTATGGAACTTATCTCAATATCTGTTGTTCATAAATGTTGGATAATTCCCCATTGATTAACAACTTCTTTAACTATTAGTCTTTGATCTATTATTTGATATTATCAGAACATTTACTCAAATCTTCTAATGAGGGCATAGTCCATTAATAACCTTAATCCAATATAAGATACTAAGAAGATAATTTCCAGACAATAAAAGGTAGGATTGATAAAGCCTGCCTAGCCAACTAAGAACTTCAATAATAAATAATTAAAGCATTATAAAGGTAATGTTTTTGCCACCAACATGGAATGCTCATATTTAGTATAGGTAATACTGGTGGGTAGTACATGGTTGGAACCTTAGTAAAGATAAGTGATCCTAGAGAAGTATTTGCAAATCACATAAATATAAATCAAGGATTGAAGTGTAAGTTATGAGGGTTAACTAATTATAAGATGGTGTTATTCAACTAAAGCTAGGGTAGCATAGAGTCATAAAAATGGTGTTAGTCATCTTTAAGGATAGTTACTTTAGAGAAAGATTAGTGATGGAGGATTGAGGAAGATTGGGAGTAGAGTTTGAAGGAACTACTGGTTTGATGGAAGATTATCAATAGTAGAATAGTCAATACAACCAAGCAAGGATATGAGAAAGCTTTGAAGTGTCTTTGTATCAAACTCATTGGATTCATCCAGGAGTTTAGAAGAAACATATATTGAATAAGAAGATTTTAATAAGTAAGTCCATCAAACTAACCATGATGATGGATAGAAAGAAGTATTATATCTAGGAAAGGAATTCCTTAATTAGAGATCCAAGATTGTGAAATATAATCATATGTTATAAATCATTGTCCTATTTAATCTTGGTAAGCAATCAACTCTAAATCTCAAATCAAACATAATATCCATCTTATACCATTGATCCATCATCTGATGCTTATAACACTTTATAGAAATATTTCCCTATAACAAATTACATAAGCATATCTCTGTTAATTTCAACCATCATCACTATATGTGCCTAAGTATATTTTTATAAGTTCACTTCTATAAAACACTCTAAATATAACTTCTATTAAAAAGGGAGATTTCATCCAATAATATATACATATGGCAATATGCTTAGTTATTAAATCTTAACTCTTAAAAGGAATCTAAGATTATACAAAACCCTAAAGCCAAGGGTAGTACCCATAATTCAAAACCCTAAACTTCTTTGTTTATCACATACATTGCTATTTTCCAACTTAATGAGAGTAATAATCATCATATCAATATCTTTATATTTCATGCATCAAATAATGGTATAGAACCATTATACATATACATAAAGTTTCTATTAAAACAATGAGCTCACTAAAAGTTGAATTATAAACAGATAAGAATATATCATTCAATAAATCTCTAACTAAAATAAGTAGAGAAAAATAATAAGAAAAGTTTATATAAAATATTAACAAGGGGGATTATATTAAGTAGATACTAGAAATACAAAAAGAAGATATAATGAGAATTTACAAATGAGACTAGGTATGTCTTTTGTACTATTGTAAATGTCCAGGAAACAAGTTATACAAAGAAAGATTGAAAATCTAAATCAAATTCAAATCTGAATAAGAAAACAGAAAATAGAAAAAGAATAAAACAAATAAATACTAAACCTGGAAGCAGCCCAACACACTTATACTTACCTGATGCCTTGTGCAGCCCACAACAGCCCAGTAACCAGCCCAATCCTTTTTCATCTGAGAATGACAACTGGGGTCAGGAGAGGACCGCGGGTTGAGCTAAAGAAATCGCCAGGGGGTTATCCGCAAAACGACAATCGTCACGCAAATCACAAAGCAGCTCATGGCGAGCTCACCGATGCCGTCATCGCCGTCACTGCTCCAAGATACTCGCCGCCGATGCCAGGAGGGGATAAGAAGGCCACCGTGACGCATTTCTTCCATCCCTATCACCAATCCCTCCTTATCCTCCCAGTTACAAACGAGACTGAACCCTGGCTCGCCGGAGCCACTCTACGCCATCGAACCACGTCTCCCCACACCATTCTGAGCCATCATGGAGAAGCGCCATCCTCCGTAGATCCTCTGGGTAGAAGCTTGCATCAAAGGGAGCACTAGAGCGGGCGAATTTGATCATTTTCCTTCGCAGCAGTTCGTCGGAATCCTCATCGCGAAGCTCGATTCTGACCGCGCATGTCCTCGCCAACCACTCAATCATCATCAGGGTGAGTTCCTGAATCTTCCAGCATCCTTGAATCATTTGATCACGTTGTAAATCGTCGTTTCACTGTAAGCCACCGTCGGCCACCGTCGGATCTCGTCGGAGCTGAGGCTCCAATGACCATTTCCGAGCGGTGCTACCACTCCTAGGTTCAGTAGCTTGCGCAGATTCGAACTAGACCTATTTCGCTTGCTGGGGTGCAGTAGATCGTCGCCGGTGACCACTCACCGACGGAGGTGGTAATGTTGACGCCATGCTTACCTCATGATCGAGCCACGTCAGCCGTTTAACTAGTCTTTGCCTTGCGTGGTGAATGACATGGCCCAGGGCCCGCATGTCATCGACAGTGAGTAGGGAGGAAGTCAGTAGCAAAAACATTTCTTTCATCTAAAGTTGAGGTGGACAATGGCCCACAGATCAGTGACTAGGGCTAGCTCTGGTCATGGTGTAAAAAGTATTTTTCTGTTAGGAAATGAATAAAATGTTATAATCCAATTAATAATATTCCAGAAATTTAATAATTGATTAAATATTGTTTAATTAATAACTTTTGATTTATAATTCAGAAAAATGTGTATAATATATGGAAATTTGTAGAAAAATAAAATCTTCAACTTAAACTTATTATCAAATATTATTATGATGATTAATTAAATAAATATTATTTAATAAAAGTTTTATAAGTAATAAAACTTTAATAATTCATATTCCTATAATAATAAATATTAATAATAGTAATAAAATATCAAAGATCTTAGAAAAATAGAATTCTAATTTAAAACTATAATCATGTATTATTATTTCACTTAATTAAATATCTATTATTTATTAAGTAATTATAAAAGTAATAAGAATTATAAAAAATCATATCTTATTGTTTATAAATCACAAAAATAAATATGATATACCAAAATGATCTCAAAAATATTATATACATGCTAAAAATCTAATAATCTCCTTCTGAGGTAAACAAGAAGATTAAATATTTTAATAACCCAAATTTAAACTTATTTACTTCATTAATAATTCATATAAAACTAAATAAAATTTATTAATAATCCTAAAATGAGTTAAATAAGTCTAATAAATATTATTGGTCTTAAATATTAATAATCTAATGCCATAATAGTTTAAAACATTATAAATGTTCTTATTTTAAAAGAAACCACAACCTTAAATGAAGATTATCTCTAAAAAAGAATTCCACTAATAATAAAATCCTTAAAAGAATAACTTGTGAACAATTAGTTATTTTCTAAATCATATTAATCCCCAAATTACAAAAACCACTACAACACTATATAAATCCATAAGTAATTAAGTAACCCTATGTTGGGTTCATAAACTATATCCACTTATTGATAAAAGATAAATGATATTACTCCATACTCACATCTAGCAACCATTACTCAAGTAACAGAATAAACATTCTTAAGTAACTTAAAATACACATTTCAGATATACAAGATACCAAGGTATAAGTACGATACTTTAAAAACTAGTTACACTTTAAAGTTAACTTTAGTCTAAAAATCTTAATATAACACTATACGCATTATTATATGTTTTGTAGTTAACTTTGGTGTGAAGTAGTTACCTATAAAGTAACTAAAACGAACAAACAAATAACATCAACCACCACTAACTAACCACACAAATTGTCTAGACCCTAGAAGAGAAACCTTTTCTTCGAAGGTTATCCTTTTTGCCACTTTAAATAAGAAACCTTGTATATGTAATCCTAACTAGTATGTCATAAGTATGTATACTTTACTCTTACATATGTGTTGTTTACAACCACTCATAAACTCTAATAAAAGTACAACTACGAAATTTATCCAAAAGGACCACACATTCCAAAGTAACCACTTTCGGAATCTAAACCCTAGAACAACGTTATTCCCAGGATTTGCACTTAGAACGTGCATCACATTACTTATGAATAAAAGCATACTGCTACTTTAAACATTAGTCCTTACCGGACCAATGATGCTAATTTCAGATTTTGGATCTTATACATTGACTCGAAGACCGTGAGTGCATAATCTTGCAATCACAAAAGGCAAGTTCACACTTGCTCATGTCATTTGTTTATATTCTGTAAAGTATTTTACAAATCCAGTGTTGTCTTCACTTGCATTTGAAAAAGTTCAGAAAACACTATTTTCAATAATAATGAGGACTATTGATTACTGATCCACGGTGATGAGCTAATCTATTAAATCTGACAATTGGGATACCATTGTTCAGAACTATATCAACTAGGACTTAACAACCAATGTCGACAGTGATTCTTGCGCCGTATATTACGCGTTGACCATGAGATTTGGAATGGGATGGATAAGTCAGCTGTATCTTCTTCCTCTCGCATGAAGCCGGATGTGCAGGTCGTGGCTATTATCCTCGTAGCGTGCATATTAATTGGTAATTCGTAGAGGATATGCAGCATATGGGTGGGAACCCTCAACGTCCCACGATAGTTCTGACATCTAACGGTTTGTACAAACCATTGCCGTAATTCTTTATGTGGGCATGGTGTAAACCAAGGAGGCCTGCGGGGTCGCGAAGGGGGCAGTGATTGGCTTGGATCATCTTCTGGGCCCCACATCATGGAATTGTGGACGGGAATAAGCTGCCCGGTTGTGCAACAAAGAGTTGATCTCATGGATAAAGTGACGCACCTCTGCAGAGTGTAATAACTGTAACTTGTTACTCCCTGTTCCGGGAAGGAGCTGCGAACGTGGCGGGAAAGGAACCCCATGAAGGTTCTGGTAAACCCGTGAAGGCTGACGGACATAGATTTTCAGAATAAAAGCAACCTTTGAATAAATGTTTATGAAAACATGCATTACCTACGACCTACGGTCTGTGGATATAGTTATAGTGCATCAAACACTCCTTTTCTAGTGAATTTTCTGAGTACGCTCGTACTCAAAGTATCTTATTAACCCTTGCTAGATTCTGAAGCCACTAAAAAGATGTCTACATCAAGTTATGCTCCCAGAATCATCAAAAGCTAAAGCTTTTGAATGAAGACAAGGAAGACAACATATACCTCAACTCAAGTGAAGACGAAGTTATTGATTGGATAGAAATATAATCTTTAGCCAAAGAACCTATTTATGTAGTGTGTTGCGATAGCATAAATGCCAACCTCTTAGCCAGGATACTAGACGCAATAGTATATTTGTTCTTGCGTTATTTATCTTTGATTCTTCTCCGTAAGAAATTCTTTTTCTCTCTTTAACCTAGAGTGTTCTCTGGATCTTATGTAAAGAGTGAGTTGTAACCTTTAGCCATGTATTGGACCCGCTGTGTTTCTGTTGTGCCATTCTGAGGGATGTAATACTAGTGAACGGTGTTTCATTGGTGTTATGTCAATGACTATAGTATACTATATCATGCAGTGGTATGCTGGGTCACCGCAGTTGGTATCAGAGCATATGCTTTGACCTTAGGTAGGAAACCTAGTAAATGGGTAGAACCTGTAGGACACATCCTAGTAATAATAAAGAGTCCTCTAGTGATATAAGGAATATTCACTTGAGAATAATCCTGTTATGTTACTAGTGCGATAACTCTTTTATATGATTGCAATTACCAATCATTGCCCAAGAGTTTTAACTCTATCTGACTGATGATAATTTCTTATCCACAGTTCCACATGGCACCTCGATATCCACCCGGAATGTTCAAGTGATGAAAAGGACGTGGGATGACTACGGAGGGGATTGGACAGACAATCTCCGATAACTTCTATGGAGTTTGGAATGTGAATCAAGACTTCTGGTCAAGATTTACACTTACTATGATGGGTAGGTATTAGCTAAATACCGTGTCATGATCATGTTACCCAAGAAGTTAGGACTGAAGGGAGAAATGCCAGCAGGAGAGGCAAGGTGCATGGAATCTGCATATCAGATTGCCGTAGCAGCAGCCATCACCATGATCCGAGAGCATAAATCCCAAGCTCTAGAAGGTAGTACTCACACCATTATACCACATGAAACCTCAAACTCAGAGCATGAGTTAGATCACTCTACCTTAGTCCAAGCTGAACCTACTCTAGCTGTAGAGTATATGGATCGTTATCGGTCTTTGCTAAACACTTATCATAATACTCACCAAGTCTTAGTTCAGGAGCTGGATACGGTCATTGAGGATTTTACTAATCCTGATAAAGAAATGGCTCATAGGAAGAAGTTAGATAAAGAAGCTAGGCATCCCAAATACATACCTTCAGGAGAGGTGTTTGAGGAAACTGAATTCGATGACCCAAACTCAGAAAATTATGCCTATTACCAAAATGACTTCAAGCCACCTGAAGACTTATGGACTAAGTACAATGAAGAATAACAAGAATGGAATAAAGTTAGTCCAAATAAACCTGAGCCTAACAAATATGTATGGGAACTAGAATCTCAAGGTAAAACCATAGGGAATCCTATACCTTGTGGTACAGGTATTGAAGAAGAGACCAACTATAACCATAGAGAGCCTTATGGACCATATGGGGGTGATACTAATCCAATCAACTTATAAGAGTATCCCAATAGCTACTACACCAATCTGTATGACTGGATCCAAGAAAAAACTAAGGAACCAACTTACTATGAGGAAGCGTTGCCAGAAAACCCGAACTATTCGGTGGAAGGTTACGCCAACTCTAGTCATTTTTCAATGACTAATCTCAGTCTCGGTACTTTTAATCAAGATTACGCACCTCCTGGATGCTCCTATGCTCCAGAAGGCAGTCGTAGGACTTCACGTCATCATGGACGGAACTCCAAGAAGCACTAGAGGAAGATGAAAGTGAGAGAGAGACAACATCCCAAGGGATGCGGGCTTGAATAATGTACATAGAGGGTAATGCGTATTGTAGTTTGCAGGGTTTGCCGAAATAAGTGAGGATATATCCACAAGAACAAAAGGTTCTTGTAAGATAGTGGTGTAAATAGGTATGGAGCAAACAGTTGGAATATCTCGTACATTTGTAAATTAGTTAAAACCTATGTGTAATACAGGGTATGTGCGTTGTTGTTGATCGACTTTTGGATTTTATTGGATCTTCTTGATTGACTAGATCTGTACATGAAGTTTAATTAGGTGTGCAAATGCATGATGTAACACCCAGTTATTACTTGATGATATAGACCTAGATAGGAATGGGAATTCATGTACGGGAGTGACGATTTCAAAGATCAAAAAAGAAGACTTACTGGAAGGAAGAAGTAAGATATAAGGAGTGTTAACACCACTTGGAGAATAGGTAAAGCATAAATTATTCCTAGCCAGAACCAAGAAAGAAGTTGGGTATAGAAGATGTAGGGAGCCACAAGAAATATTAAACTTGAAGTTCAATCAAAATGGGTAATATTAATAAGAAGTAATGGAATAGTTGTACCAAGTTCCTTGAAGTATCATGAATAAGTACAAATAGTTAGCTTTGGAACCAAAATGGTATTCAAACTTTGACAATTACGAGAGAATGTGAGAGGTATGTGAGAAACCATAGGGTAATACACACATCCTAGGACGGTTCGCAGCTGATAATAGTCCGCAACTGGTATTTAATCCATAGCTAGTAACTAATCCACAGTTGGGATTTGGTCCGCAGCTGGTATTTGGTTGAAATAGTTAACTAGATCTTATTAAAAAGTTGCATAAAGAGCATTAAATTTTGCCTAAGTTAAGTAAGACCTAAGAAAGTTTAACAGATTTGAAGACGACCGCTTGGCAAGATGCTTTGCAAGGTCCAGTTTATTCAGCAAGAATGCCCCAATAGTAAGTGCGACATTTAGTGCTGAAAGATTTGCTTCGGAGATCCACAACTATGTGGATGCACCGTATAATCTTTCATTGGACCTTAAACCAGTAAAATATAAACTGAACAGGAACCAACATTTTAGTTCAGGAGTCAATGACTTCTATGCATGGAGTTTCAAAACTATTAGTAAAACTTAAGGGGGAGAGTAAACATTAGGAATGAAAGTTGAAGAAAATACTATAGGTAATAAAGAAAAGATATTTACAAGAAATCTTAAGGAGGTATAAACTTGAGGATGATGAAGGTTACATTTAAACAATCAAATTTAAAAAGAAACAACTTTTAAGTAACCCTTAAGAAGTAATATAGAATCCTAATTAAACAAGTGTCGAGAATGAAAAATTCCAATGGGTGTGGAGAAATTGAGTTCAAATCCAATCTTGAAAGGAATACCAGTATCAACTATATAATGACAGGAATAGTTTTCCAAGGAGTTCAGAAAGATTTGACAAAAGAATCAAGCCGGTGGTCCAGGGCTTGGCAACGCTCGCGGCTGGGACAGTGAGTGCCGGTGGACGGTGGGCTGCCTCGCAGACATGCTGGCTAGGCTTGCTGCTGCTCCTAGCTTGCTGTCGACTATGGGGTGTAAGGTGTGTTTCACTGTTCACCATTGATGGCAATGGCAAGCTCACAGTGGTGCTAGTGGTTAGTTAATCTTCCTATATGATCTACTGAGCTGGTTCTGAGCTAAATGGGGAACCAGTTAGGCAAGAATCACTGCTCACAATAGTGTTTGATGTTTGTTTGATTTGTGTCTACAACAAGTTTGATGAAATGGCCGCATGAAATCAAGTTTTAAATTTTTAAAAGATTTTTGGTGGGTTTGCTAGATTGGTGCTGGTGAGTCTGCAGATGCTTGGGTTTTGCAAGTTGAGCTTGTTTGAGTGGTTTTTGAATAAGTGGGATCTTCCCATATGATAAAGATTCAATTTTGAATTGTCATTTAAACTATGCATTTGAAAGTTTCTGGATGATCACAAAGTGGGCCTTGATACTTTGTTATGAGTACATTCAAGGGGTGCAAAGATCCAGAAAAGTTTCTGTTAGGTTCTGAAAGTTTGAGACAGCCAAAGTAGGCATGGGAGTTAAATTGGTCAAAATGACCATTCCCTTAATATATTTGTTTTGATTTACTTGTCTTTAGGAAAAGTGTGGGAAATGTTTTAGATGATGTTTATTTCACCTAATAAACATTTTACAAGCAATGAAACAAACAAACAAACAAACAAACAAACAAACAAGGTGGTTCAAAAGAATTTCAAATTAAATGCATACACATATGCATGCCTTCATGATTTTTAATTAGCAAAGTTTTTGTTAACCCTAATTTTGATGATTAGAAAATGGATGATCCAAGTTTAGTATTTTTGGGATGTTACAAACCTTTCCCCCTTAAACAAAATCTCGTCCCGAGATTTGAAAAAGGACGAAAAGATTACCTAGGATTTGAAGAGATCGGGAAACTCCGTCCTGATGTGATATTCGCGTTCCCAGGTAGCTTCCTCTTCTGTGTGGTTGCTCCACTGAATCTTGAGAAACATGATGCTTCGGGTTCGGGTAGTTCGAAAAGCTTCTTCCAAAATGCGGATGGGTACTTCGGGATAGGTCAGGTCATCGTTGATCTCTATGGTCCGATGATCGATATTCTTGAACACTTCGGTCTTCTCGGGGACTTTGAGACACTTGCGAAGTAACGAGACATGGAACACATTGTGCACGGCTGACATCTCTTCGGGTAGTTCCAATTGATACGATACTTCTCCTCGACGGTTCAGAATCTGGAAAGGTCCGATATATCTGGGGGCTAACTTTCCTTTGAGTTGGAAATGCTGCATTCCCTTTAATGGCGACACTTTCAGATAAACAAAATCTCCTATGTTGAAAGCAAGGTCTCTACGTCTCTTGTCGGCGTAACTCTTCTGTGGGGATTGGGCGGTCTTGAGGTGCTCACGAATCTTGTGAACCTTCTCTTCTGCTTCTCGTAGGATATCGGGTCCAAAAATCAGACTCTCTCCTACTTCCGACCAGTTCAAAGGGGTGCGACACTTTCTTCCGTACATGAACTCAAATGGGGCCATTTGTAGACTAGCTTGGTAACTGTTGTTGTAGGAAAATTCTGCAAACGGCAGACAGTCTTTCCACTTGGATCCATATTCTACCACACAGGCTCTCAGCATATCTTTGAGTATTTGATTTACTCGCTCCGTTTGTCCATCGGTCTGAGGGTGATACGCGGTACTGAAATCTAGGCTGGTTCCTAAACCTTCTTGAACTTTCTTCCAGAATCTCAAGGTAAACTGAGTTCCTCGATCCGATACTATGTTCTTAGGGACTCCGTGCAAACTCACTATTCTAGCGATGTATAACTCTGCTAGTTTCGAACTCTGATATGTGGTTTTGACGGGCAAGAAATGGGCGACTTTGGACAATCTGTCCACTATGACCCAGATAGAGTCATTTCCCCTACTAGAAGTAGGTAGTCCAGTGATAAAGTCCATTCCTACAGAATCCCATTTCCATTCCGGAATCTGCAAAGGTTGCAACAATCCAGCGGGTCTTTGATGTCCTGCCTTAACTCGCTGACATATATCACACTTGGCGATATCGCTTCCGATTTCTCTCTTCATCTTATGCCACCAAAATTGCTCTTTTAAATATTGATACATCTTAGTTCCTCCGGGATGGATAGAATAAAGAGTATCATGAGCCTCCTTCAAGATAACTTCTTTCAACTCCGAATCTGCTGGTACACAAAGGCGTCATTTGTACCACAACACTCCTTCTTCGTCCTCGGTGAATCCGGGTACTTTGCCTATACCGATACGATGCTTGATTCCGTCGATACTAGCATTTTCCTTCTGCGCCTCCTTAATCTGACTGATCAAAGTGGGATGGAGTTCTATGCTAGCCAGAAATCCTTCACTTACTAATTCAATTCGAAAATCTTCTAGCTCCTTGTGCAGACTTGGTTGCTCCTTCAAAATCATGGAGTTCAAGCGGCACGGCAATCTGCTAAGGGCATCGGCTACTACGTTGGCTTTACTAGGGTGATAGTGAATTTCCAGGTCATAATCCTTGATTAGCTCAATCCATCTTCTCTGCCTCATATTCAGCTCCTTCTGAGTGAATATATACTTTAGGCTCTTGTGATCCGAATAAATCTCACAACGGTTTCCCATCAGGTAATGTCTCCATGTCTTCAGGGCTAGAACTACGGCTGCGAGTTCGAGGTCATGGGTTGGGTAATTTTGCTCATGTTGCTTCAATTGTCGGGATAGATAAGATATAACTTTGCATTCTTGCATTAGCACACATCCGAGACCAATCTTGGATGCGTCACAATACACATCGAAGGGCTTCGTGATATCCGGCATGATTAAGATTGGGGCTGATATCAATCTCCTCTTGAGTTCTTGAAAACTCGCTTCACACTTGTCTGTCCATTCAAACTTCTTGTCCTTCTTCAGCAATTGGGTCATGGGTCTGGCGATACTCGAGAATCCTTCTACGAATTTGCGGTAATATCCCGCCAATCCGAGGAAAGCACAAACTTGGGTTTGAGTGGCTGGGGCTTGCCAATCTTCTACATCTTTCACTTTGGCAGGGTCAATGGCAATTCCTCCGGCTGATACAATGTGACCGAGGAATCCTACCTCATGTAACCAGAATTCACATTTGCTAAACTTTGCATACAGCTGATGCTCTCTGAGGGTTCCAAGAATGGTCCTTAGGTGTAGCTCATGTTCTTCTTATGATTTGGAATAAATCAGAATTTCATCGATGAAAACAACGACAAACTTATCCAGGAAGTCCATATAAATCTTATTCATGAGGTTCATGAAATAAGCGGGGGCATTGGTTAATCCGAAAGACATGACTGTATACTCATACAATCCATATCTGGTGGTAAAGGCAGTCTTTGGAATATCCTCTGCACGAATTTTGAGTTGATGATAACCAGTTCTAAGATCAATCTTAGAAAACACTTTGGCACCGGTCAACTGATCAAACAAATCTTCTATCTTGGGCAAGGGGTACTTGTTCTTGATGGTGACATCATTCAACTTTCGATAATCCGTACACAAACGGTTAACTCCATCCTTCTTGTCCACAAACAAGACAGGTGATCTCCATGGTGACACACTTGGTTGAATCAATCCAATTTCCAGCATGGAATCCAGTTGCTTCTTCAGTTCTGCTAGCTCCGACGGGTTCATACTATAGGGTCTCTGGGCTATGGGTCCATTTCCGGGGATTAGTTCAATGATAAACTCGATATCCCGATCTTGGGGCATACCGGGCAAAACATCTTTAAATACATCGGGGTATTCACAGACTATCTGGACTTGGTCAATGGTAGGCTGGGCTATACTCTTGTTGCATTTGAATTGGCGAGGTAAGGTTTCAGATATATGTTCGACTGATATTCCTATCAGATTGGTCATGGTGATGGCTTTCTTGGCACAGTCAATCAATCCTTTATGTTTGGACATCCAATCCATCCCTAGTACTACTTCCAATCCTTTAGTTCCGAGTACTATCAGATTAGCATAAAAATCTATGCCATGGATTCGGATAGGGACGGCTTTGCAAATTTGCCTAGCCTTGGTGGTTGATCCGGGAATTTGAACAATCATAACATACTTCAGTTTGGTTGGTTGAATTTTACTAGTGCATGAAAATTCTTTGGTGACAAATGAATGCGATGCACCAGAGTCAAACAACACTCGTGCAAGTACTGAATTAACAGAAAACATACCCAACACGACGTCTGGCGCTTCCTGAGCTTCTTCAGCATTCATGAGAAAAAGACGGCCATTGCGCTTGAGTGAATTCCCTAGGGCAAATCTTCTTCCGGGCTGAACATGATGTTGTTGCTTAGCTGGGTCATTGGCATTGGGGGCTGTAGCATTCTTCTTGTTGGGGCACTCGTTGGAATAGTAGACTTTATTTCCACAGTCATAACAAGTAACTTGCGACTTGTCCTTGGCTGCGACAGGCACAACATTTCTTCCAGTCCTCGGGGCAGTGTTGGTGTTGGCGGTAGCATTGTTGGTGTTGAACTTGGGTGGGGCACGGGTGAAATTGCTAGAGTTGCCGGGGTTGTTGTGATTTCCTCCGGGTCTAGGGTTTCCACGGTTGGTATAGGTCGGACGGTTCATCGGGGGTCTGTTGGTTCTTGGGGAAAATCCGGGAGATGGGTTGGGGCGATACTTTGGGGTCTGATGGGTTCCTGGTTGGTGCATCATGCGACGCTTGCAGTTCTCATTGGCTTGGTTGATCTTTCCTTCCATATGGATGGCAGAGTCGACAAGGGCTTCAATATCCGCAAAGGGGATATTGACTAACACCGTCTGCATCTCGTCATGCAGACCATTCAGGAATCTTTCTTTCTTCTTGGCTTCGGTGTCTATCTAGTCCGGGGAATACCTAGATAATGACAAAAAAAATTCACGGTATTCCACCACAGTCATCCTTCCTTGCTTCAGCTCTCTGAACTCGTCTCTCATTCTCTTTATCAAACCCGGTGGCACATGGGTTCTGCTAAACTTGACCTTAAATTCCTCCCAGGTCATCATCTGGTCTCCGGTCATTGCGCGAACACTGTTCCACCATGCCCTGGCATCTCTGGCTAGATAATGGGTGGTAAACAGAACTTTCTCGTTGGCTTCCACTCCAGCGACTTCTAGGTTATTTTCCATGGTTTGCAGCCAATCATCCGCGTCTAGGGGTTCTTCTGACTTAGTGAAAACAGGTGGGTTGGTATTCTCGAAATCCTTGAGCTTAGATCCATGGTTGTCCTGATTTCCGTGGCCTTGGTTGTTGTGGGCTAGCTAGGCTATCTGTTGTAGAGTGGCTAGGTTGTCCTTACGTTCCGCTCTTTCAGCTTCGCGGTCAGAAGTCAACATTTGCAGGATCTGCAACATCGGGTCCGGGGATGAACCACTTCCTCCACGTGGCATCTGAATATTTAGATAGATCATGAGAAAAGAGGGAAATTTCTAAGGTTTCGGGGACTTTGAAAAGATTTAAAGGTTTGACTCAGATTTTTTTTAGCAACTTGCTTTTTAATTCATTCATTCATAGCACACAGTACAACACACACCACAAAAAAGAAAAACAGATGGTTTTAAGAACCATTCTGAGAACTACGATATAGTGGGACCGAATACTACTCACTGCGCTAGTGCTCAAGTGCTACCAGTCCTTGGAGTCTGTGGCTTCATCATCGATGAGGGCGAAATCGTCCTCATCAGTGAAGAAGTCCATGGCCTGATCCTCCAGAAAATCGTCATCATCGCTGAGATAGGAGCAAGGGTCTCCATGAAGATCGTCTCCGGCATTCTCCCTTTCCTCCAACTGCATGTCTCTCTCGTGGATGGTCTCCTCCAAAGATGAGATGCGGTGGCAAAGACGGGCAATAATGCGCTCCTTCTTGTCGAGCTGACGGCGGCGAGACTTGCGATCCTTTGCTAGCAGCGCGATGGTCTGGTCCTTTGTCTTGATGATGGCAGACTTATGGTTGCAGTAGTCACGGCAGTTGTCCAACTCCTGCTGACGATCATACATCATAAAGCTAAGGTGGTCCAATTGAGTCTTCAGCTCGGGGTGGTATGGGGATTCCAATGGTTGTCCATTTGCATCACGCCTTGGGCAAAACTCAAAGCGAGTACCCTTGATCTGATTGATGCTCTGCCCACACAGACGGGAAAGAGCTTCCTGCATTGCTCTGGCAAGTCCATCGAGCCAGTTGTTTTCCCTCCAGGTAAACTGAATTCCCTCCGCAGTGGGAGGTTCCATTTTTCCTCGGAGACTTGCAACAATTATCCACTGCAGATCTTCTCCTCCTTGATCATTGAGCTGAGCTCCGAAGAACTCGGGGTGCGGACGCTCCAGAAGTTCCGAAAGCTGGTCCAAATCCCTCTCAAAGATAAGGTCTCCTCCATTCCCCAGTTGGTAAAACTTGTTGTACTTCACATCCATCTATAAGAATAGAGTATGAGTAGATTAGCAGGATGATCAAGTGTGTCAAAATTTTATGTATTTTGCAAGAGTTTTTGAGGAACATGAATTTTTATGAAAGAATAAAAGGGATAAGAATGAGAATAAGTTTTTGTAAATATTTGTTTTCTTTGGTTTTGAAACTAAGTTTTTGATGCAACAACCAGTCTAACTAGGGTCTCCTATGGTCAGGATGGCTCTGATACCAACTTGTCAACACCCGGATTTTTCAATCCTAGATGCATGTTATGCCATACATCGCAATCTCAGGATTACCATTTTTGCGAGACATAACAGAATTGGATACCATAGTACATCATCCATTACAAACGATACGTAAGTTCTTACACAAATAGGGATCTCATGATCCAGTTCTTAATACAACATCAAGCAGCGGAATACGTAATAATAACGGTAGCGCAGGCGAAGCTCCACCTTCGGGGTCACAGGCAATGCTGACGATGGGATATGATCCTAGTTGTCGTAACCTTCCTGGGGTCCATCCTCAAGGTACTCCTCTTCATAGTCTGGCCATGGGAATAGCCAGGGACAAAGCCATGAGTACTCTTTAAGTACTCGCAAACTAATACTAATAGGTAAAGGGGTTTTTGGATAATAGGACACTAGGCTCTAGGGTTGTTTTGCAAAAGCCAGATTTATCTCTACTAAGTTCCGAAGCTAGTCACAATTTTATAACTCCTAGGTGGGATCTTGTAACTCAGGTCACAACTCTCTTGTGGTCAAGTCAAAGTCTCAATTTATTTCACAAGTCATTTTGAAAAGTCTGACGGGGGAATAGTATGGCCACTCCAACTGTCCATAACCGCGGACGCGGCTATTCGAATAGTTTGACACTCTGCAGAGATTGTACACTTTCACCACAACATTCGATACATCCGTCGGGAACAAATCCTTAATTCACCATACTCAGTATGCGGATAATCAATCCTAACCTTTCAATTACACACCCTAGTATAAGCACCTCTCCTGTGAGTTTGGCCTCCCAACCATGACCAACTGTCATCTTGGGTACTGCACAGGTGGACAATCTTCACAAGGTAGCCTCAGCTCAGACCTTGGCCGTGAGGGAACTAATCCTAAGGTATATAAGTTTCTAGTCAAGCCCTACCCAAATCTTTTGGTATTGTGGTTATACGATAAAATTGGAATGGTATCGCATCCAGACAACCATCAGTTTTATAAAGGGCTAAGGCTCATGCCTCAACATTTTCATCACCAAAATCATCAAGTGTTCGAAAACACATGTCCAAAACATTTCAATAGAATGATCCATCATTCCAAGGTTTTCATAACCATTTTTCCACCAAGTAAACCCATCTAAAGTTGATCAAGTTTTATGCTTAGCACTAGCATCTATAGGTGGGGGTAGTACTAATGAGGGGTGGTAAACTAGTGGAGTTTCAACTAAGTACAACATTATATCTTAGGATGATATCAAGGTTTCTAACTTAGGCCAAATTTTATGCTCTTTATGCAACCTTCAAAATCTTTCTAGAATCTACAAGTCACTTAAGTCAACTCTAAGTTAAAGCTTTTATAAAGAAATAAAGTAAGAAGCTTACAAATAAAACTAGGATTGGTTTATCAAGTAGGTATGATCACATATGCTTAAGGCATATAGTAGGCATAGTAACAAGCAAGTATTTTCTTGCACAATATTGGTATAAGCTTGCTAAATTGCAAGTGTTAGCTTGCATAGGTCAACTTGATTAGTAAGGCTTGCCTTGTGCAGAGCAGTGGTTGAAGTTCTCCTCGGCTTCTTCTTCGTAGTATCCTCCTTCCTCCTCGTATCCTTGGTCGGTACTAGCGTCTATGAATAAATACGAGGTACACAATAACCAAACAATACTTAACTACTTGCAATAATCACACACAAGGGTCCTATAGATGATCTAGCATCATCTCTACATTACAAGGTTAAGGCTTGATTTAATTCCTTTTGTTTTTAGAAAAGTAATTTCTACTCATTGAAAAACTACTTAAGATTTAATATTCTCCAAACCAAACATGGGATCATGTTTACACATGTCATCACCACATATTGTAGTACAAGGGAATGTGATTTAAAGTGGTGTCACAATTTAATAAGGTTTTACCCTTTTATTTTAATTAATTAAAGTGGCTAGAAATGCTTATGTAGTATTCTTTTATTACTTGAACATTATTTTTGCAAGTAAACCTATATATTTTTATATATTCTGAAAGGTATGGTTAAATGTGAATTTTGAGAGTTGGAATCAACTCAAAAGATATTATGGTTTAAATTGGAAAAATATTTGAATGCAGAAAAGCTTCTGCCTTGTTATTTTTACCATGGGTGATCTATAGATCCAAATGACTTGAATCCAACGGGCATGGATTCAGCATTCACAGCCCTATCCAACAAAATTGGTTTCATTCGATTTGGTGCAATGAATCTATCTGGATTGATTTTTGAAAATGGGTACAGAAGTGTGTTTGAATTAAAAAGAAAAAGATTTAATTCAAATCACTGGGCTGCGCGGGAAAAGTTACTGGGCCGGCCTACTAAGCGCAGTGCTCCCGCAGGCTGCTTAAGTGGGTATCCCCACTCGTCAGTGACACGGGGCTGGGCAAAGCGGTATGGGGCAACGTGAGTCGTTCGATCTGATTCTAATCCAACGGCTGGGAGTCATCGTCGACGCGAGACAACGCCGGCAAGAACGAAACCTAGCGTGGCTAGTGGGGGGTGCTGGGGAATCACCGGGGTGCTGGCGAGGGTTGACGAGGCGGGCGAACGACGAAGTCGACGACGGCGAACTCAGGGGTGGTCGCGGTAGCTCCTGGGCTATGGCTCCCTTCTTCTCCAGAGGCGGCGGGCTTCGGTGAAATTCCGGCGGGGTGGTGCTCGCCTTGCTCTGAGAATGGTGTGGCACGATCAGTGAGGAGAGGGGAGTGAGATGGTGTGAAGAAATCAAGCGGGGGTGGCCTCTATTTATAGTCGAGCGAGGGGACCGACGGGGCGCACAGTGAGCTCGTCGGGGGCGGTGTTACAGGCGGCTACTAGCATGGGCGACGGTACGGTAAGGTGTGGTGTCTCCTGGCGATGCTCAACGACATGGTTTCGAGGCATGGGGCGGTGCGGCTTGGTCTAGAACATGCGACGCTCTGCGTGGCAGAGGCGGCGTCTTCGACGGCGAGCGGTGGCTGTGCGGCACGGGGCGGCGGACGGGGATGTCTGGCGGTCTCCTAGGTCGGTGGTGATCGTGTGTTCACGCGGCGAGGGCGGCGCGCGGTCTCTAGGCGCTGGTCGAGGGTGGCGCTCTAGCGCATGCTCGACATGGTCGCTGGCGAGGTTGGCATGGTCTGTGCGTGTGGTCCAGGGCTTGGCAACGCTCGCGGCTGGGACAGTGAGTGGCGGTGGACGGTGGGCTGCCTCCCAGACATGCTGGCTAGGCTTGCTGCTGCTCCTAGCTTGCTGTCGACTATGGGGTGGCAAGGGTGTGCTCGGCTGTTCACCATTGATGGCAATGGCAAGCTCATAGTGGTGCTAGTGGTTAGTTAATCTTCCTAGATGATCTACTGAGCTGGTTCTGAGCTAAATGGGGAACCAGTTAGGCAAGAATCACTGCTCACAATAGTGTTTGATGTTTGTTTGATTTGTGTCTGCAACCTGTTTGATGAAATGGCCGCATGAAATCAAGTTTTAAATTTTGAAAAGATTTTTGGTGGGTTTGCTAGATTGGTGCTGGTGAGTCTGCAGATGCTTGGGTTTTGCAAGTTGAGCTTGTTTGAGTGGTTTTTGAATAAGTGGGATCTTCCCATATGATAAAGATTCAATTTTGAATTGTCATTTAAACTATGCATTTGAAAGTTTCTGTATGATCACAAAGTGGGCCTTGATACTTTGTTATGAGTACATTCAAGGGGTGCAAAGATCCAGAAAAGTTTCTGTTAGGTTCTGAAAGTTTGAGACAGCCAAAGTAGGCATGGGAGTTAAATTGGTCAAAATGACCATTCCCTTAATATATTTGTTTTGATTTACTTGTCTTTAGGAAAAGTGTGGGAAATGTTTTGGATGATGTTTATTTCACCTAAGAAACATTTTAAAAGCAATGAAACAAACAAACAAGGTGGTTCAAAAGAACTTCAAATTAAATGCATACACATATGCATGCCTTCATGATTTTTAATTAGCAAAGTTTTTGTTAACCCTAATTTTGATGATTACAAAATGGATGATCCAAGTTTAGTATTTTTGGGATGTTACAGAGAGGTAGGCGCTCATGTATGCGTGGTCGGGGGCGAGAATAACGCAGGCAGTAACTCGAATTGATCGCCGGAGTTAATGGCAGAAACGGCGAGGGAGACGTGGTCGCGAGGGAGACGATGCTGAGGTGGCGTGGGGTATGTTTGTCAGTGAGGTGGAGGAATAGGGAGTGGGACGAGTGTTCAGTGACTTCGCGGGTGCGCGCGTGGGTGAAAAACGATTCGCTGAGGGGGGACAGTTGGGATGCGAGTGGGCTTTCTAGTCCTGTTGGGTTGGGTCTGTTTGTTTCACTTTTTTATTCTGAAAGCTTTTTCTTTTTCCAATATGAATTTCTGTTTTGATTTTCAAACAAATAATTCAAACAACAAATCAATTCAAACCACCACCAAACTTTGTATTGATTTTAATTTTGTTTAACATCATAATCCAAAGTCCAATATAAAATAACTTTTATTCTTTTTAGGATCCATTAATAATTAAATAAATAGACCTTAGTCATTAATTCAAATAGGATTTGATTTATTTTAAAACTCTATTTGAAATCTAAAATAATACCAAAATCATTTCAGTAGGTTTTATTTGAATAAATAAAACACTTGGAAACCTTATTTAAAATAAATTAACAAGTTTTAGTGTTTATTTAAAATGGAAAAGCCTTTACTTTAATAAAATTGGATATTAATAAATCCTCATTATTTTATTTAAATAAACCCTTTACTCTTATCAAATAGAAATATTTCAAAAGTTTGGCCAAGATTTAATTTGGCTCTATAAAATAATCCTTATTTAAAATTCTACCTTTGCTTTTGAAAATCAAATTTTTTTTATTAAAAGATCTAAAAATAGTGATTCCAACTATTATAATTTTCATTTATTAATTGTTTATCTTTTTTTAATCCCTTTAGGATTTTATTTGATCAAAATAGGTTTTGATGTTTCCAATTGGAATTAAAAAGTTTCTTCTCACCCTAAAAATCAACAATTATTTATTTTGTTTATTAATTTTTCACATTTCAAAATCTGGAAAATTTTGGGATGTGACAGGCTACCACCCTTAAAAGAAATCTTGTCCCGAGATTTGGGAAGGCTAGGGTTACAAGTTGGGTTTAAGGCAACTAGGGTACTACCACCCTTAAAAGAAATCTCATAGGGTTACATTGATGGTTCACTTGACTATGGTTCAACACTTGATATCCAGACAAGGAATCCTTATTTGACTCAACTGAGTTGACTAGTTCCTGATATCCACTTCTTCTATCTCTTCAAAGTTTCCATACATATCAATGTGGTTCACATGTCCTTTTTGGGTCACATTGGAGTCATTTCCATTGGCTCTTCTAGCATCCTTTTTCTTTTTCTTATCAGGACAGTCTGATGCATAGTGTCCAAGTTCCTTGCAGTTATAGCACTGCAACTGGCTAATGTCTTTCTTCCTGAAAGTGTCATGTTGGTTCTGACCAAGGTCATCTCCATTGTCAATATCATTTCCAATATTCTCACTTCCATTGTTGTTGTGGTGATACTGATGTGGTTCAGAATCTTCCTTGTTCTTTTTGAATGAACGCTTCTTTTGTGATGATCCTGAGTGATTCTTGAGTTTATGCTTCCTCTTTCTGTTCTCAACTTGATTCATATTGTTTTCCAATATAGTGGCTTTTTCACAGAGTGATTGATAAGTTGGGACATAGGCAACAGCTAGCTGCAGGTTCAACTCATCATTAAGTCCTTCAAGAAATTTCTCCTTTCTCTTAGCATCTGTATCAACTTCATCCGGTGCATAGCGTGCCAAATTGTTGAATTCTTCAATATACTCAGCCACACTGAGGTGACGCTGTTTCAGATTGTGAAACTCCTTTTTCTTCAAGTACATCACTCCAGGTGAGTTGTGAGTTGTACGGAAACCATCCTCAAAAACAGCCCAAGTTACATCTTCAAGGGGTGTGGTGATCTGAAAGTTGTCCCACCATGTTGCTGCTGGTCCTTCAAGCAGAAATGCTGCAAACCTAAATTTTTATTCATCGGTGCAGCCAACAGTCGCTAAGTCCTTATTCACCGAACGTAACCAATCATTGGCTTCCATTGGATCAGTTGTTCCAGAGAACCTTGCAGGCCTAAGTTTCAGAAACTTGGTGAGCATGTCAAGTGCTGGAGGATTATTCTGATTGTTGTTGTTGTTGCTGTTGTTGTTGTTCTGATTCTATATGAATGTGGTCATCTCCTGCATCAGTTGTGTCTGAGCTGTCATCATCTGTTGCATCTCAGGAGTGATGTTGTTTTGGTTGGGGTTGGCACGACGGGGAGGCATCTGTTGGTTTGATAGGGATGAGTAATGATGGATAGGTTTTTCAGAAGTTCTAACACACAACTCAAAACATCCAAGTTCAATCAAACAATCAAGCAAGCAACAAGCAACTATCCACTTAACAACTTATGAGCTTAACTCATGAGTTGAAGGAAACAACAACTTTTTCTTGAAATAATTAACTTAGTATAGTCATACCTCATAGGTCAATATGATCCATACACTAACATGATATCAATGTTTTTGGTAGGCAATCTAATGTCTCTTGGTTTTTCACTTGTAGTCCTTAGTGATGTCTAAGTTGAAGTCCTTGGTGAAACTAAAGTTGAAGTCATTGGTCATGGTGAAGTCTTTGTCCATCAAGTTGAAAAAGAAGAGATGTAGAATCAAAACCAAAAAGGTTGAGGAAAGAATTTACAAGATTGTTTGTAAATAAGTTTTGGAACAAATACAACTCCTATTTTTCTAAGGGTTTTTGTCCAATCCTAGGGTTACAATCCTATAGGCAACACAGTGCTCTGATACCATCTGTAAGGATCCCAACCTTTAATAAGGTAGAGATCCCTGTGTTTACAATGCTAGTTCCTGGATCAATAGCTAGCATCCACAGTTAAGATGTAATATATCAAGAAACAAAGGTCATAATACAACTTTATAACCAGGAATAAAATAATTCATTACATCTTACATAGCTCATTTGGCTATCACATTACAATGCAGCAGAATATATATATAGCATGGAGTCCTTCATCTTCAAAGTGCCACAGGAAATCATGTTGGTTGTAGACTTGTAATCCTAATCAACACACCTCACTAACATCAAACAAACCTGCAACATAATAAGTTGCAGCCACAAAGGTCAATACATTTGAATTGTTTTGGCAAGTTTCACTACTATGTAGAATTAAGTGGATCCTATCATTACATGCATATTTGGCTAAGTAGGGTTTAGGCTCATTTGCAGAAAGCAATATAGTTTAGTCCTATCTTTTGAAAATAGTTTTGATTCTTTTGTCAAATCTTTCTGAACTCCTTGGAAAACTCCAAGTGCTTAAAATCCATTGTTGTCACCATCAAGTTTTACTTTGAGAAATTGGAATGTCGATATCTTCCATAGCTTCAGGCCTTAGTTGCTCAGAGTTGTCCGTAACCGGGGACACGGCTAAGTACTTAGAATTTGATCTTCTGCAGAAGTTGTACACTTTACCCACATGACACAATCTCATCTTGATGCCACCAATGGCCGTTGGATAAGTACTCACCAAAATGGAGTACTGGCAGATTGAGAATGTGACAAAGTCTTTCCATAGGAGTCCTCCCAATACACAATGCTAGCTTGTCAACCAGGCACCAATGTAGGGATGAAATTTCCCTTACACAATTCTAGTTAACCTGAAGATGCCAATGCATGGGTCTTCCACTATGTAGTTGACTAAGCCAGAGCCCATTTAGCATGTGGCTGTACACGGAAGCCACTGTACGAGAAACGTGTTCAATCTCTAAGTCCCTGGGTGGTTTCTTCTAGTGCACACACAAAAAGAGATAGCCATATAAACATGGTTCCTTTTGTTGCCACCTTGTCCAAGCTTGAGTATCCTTGTCCACCCAGGTGGTTCATTTAGTACTTGTTTTATTATATAAAACATATGTCTTTTCAACTCTTCATATAATCATATCATGTATCCCATCCCAATATATAGCAGGGCTAATCATACTACAACTACAATGTTTCCACTAAGGGAGATATAAAGATATCCTAATAGGATTTAGCATAGCATAAAATATAGTAGTCCTTTCCATGCATGTTACAAAAATCCACTAAGTGTAATGAAAATAGTAGGACTTGGATGATAGTGTCACTTTCCTTTTTAGTAGAGAATGTTGGTTCACTTCTTGATCTTGCAAATATCACACTCTTCTAACTTCACTACAATTCAATCAAACAAACACAATTTCAACTAGCATTCAAACCATTTCTCACACATAAAATAACAAAACAAGGTCATGCATGCAAGCATGCAAAAGATAGTTTTATTTGCAAAAGTGGTTTCTACTAGGCTCTAAACATTATAAAGTTCAAAGTGGTCATTTAATAAAGTGGTAAAACCATTTGCAAAAGGTTTTATCTATAAACCATTTTAAATCAAATCAATATTTTATGTGGTTGAAAATGCTTTTAGCAAAGCAATATTATTTAAAGAGTTCACCAAATATATTTGAATTCTCAAAACTTGGTGTTTAGGGTCAGAAGTTTTGAATCAAATCATTTCCCAAAGGTTTTACTCAAAAATCATTTCTAAAACAAAAACAATATTTTTATTTGACTAGAAATGTGCTAACTCAAATATTTACTCCTTAACTTCACAAAATACATTTTTAAATCCAAAAGTTGGTTCCTAGGGTCAGTAGGTTCAAACCAACCATTTTGCAAATATTTCATACTAAAAATATATCTAGAAAAAAATTTATATTCAAAATAAGCCTACACAAGTTTCTGCAATTTCAACCAATTTTCCAGAATCAAAACATTAAACAAAGTGCATGGTTGCAAGATACTTGTTCTTCTGAATCCATTTATATAAAATTTACAAAATTTGGATGTGTAGAACTAAAGTTATGAATTTTACAAGTTTGCAATTCAAATAGATTCTATTTTCTGTTTTTAACAAAACCTTGTCCACGTGGCTCGTTCTTATTGTCCGGTACCGCTTCGTGCAAATCAGCCTCTCTGGACCGTAGGATTTAACTAAGATCGAGCGGCATTGATCAACTCGTACCCCTTTGGTTGGATCTAATCCTAGCCGTAAGATCAAGATCTAACGGAAATTGTGCCTCTGACCATTGCCTGGCGGCGCTAGCGGCGGCTAGCGGCAGCGCACGCTCGGGCGGTGGCGTCGCGGCGATTATAGGAAGAAAAGGAAGAAGGGAAGCAGCTCATCGTGATTGCAGGGAGATGCTGAAGCTCAACGCATGGTCGGCTTGGCGAGGGGCGCTCAGGAACAGAGGGAATTGCTTGTCGGAGACGGCGTCGGCGTCAGGTGGCTCTGTTTGACGATGGGGGCGAGGCTGCAGGTCGCCCTAAGGCAAGATAGGGGCACGGTTAGACGCGGGCGAACGTGGGAAGTACGGGAGCATCAACAGGAGAGCTTGAGGCGGTCGAGGCTTACCGGGGAACTTCGTCGGAGACGAGACAGACGGCGGCGGTGTGTTGAGGTCGTCCTTGCCGATGCTCTGGGGCAAGCGCGGCCAAGCAGTTGACACTGGGAGGTGCGCCAGGCGATGGGGAACAAGCTCGCGTGCAGAGGGAGGCGAGGCGCGGCGAGGTGTGGCCGGAATTCGCTGGAGAAGCTCGTTGGAGCAGTGGCGTTGCCGGCGGAAATCTGGGCAGCAAAGGCGAGATGGTGGGGTGAGAGGAATTAGAGGAGAGGCGGCCAGTGTATGCGTGGTCGGGGGCGAGAATAACGCAGGCAGTAACTCGAATTGATCGCCGGAGTTAATGGCAGAAACGGCAAGGGAGACGTGGTTGCGAGGGAGACGATGCTGAGGTGGCGTGGGGTCTGTTTGTCAGCGAGGTGGAGGAAGAGGGAGTGGGGCCGAGTGTTCAATGACTTCGCGGGTGCGCGCGTGGGTGAAAAACGATTCCCTGAGGGGGGAGTTGGGTTGCGAGTGGGCTTGCTGGGCCTATTGGGTTGGGTCTGTTTGTTTCACTTTTTTTATTCTGAAAGCTTTTTCTTTTTCCAATATGAATTTCTGTTTTTATTTTCAAACAAATAATTCAAACAACAAATAAATTCAAACTAGCACCAAACTTTGTATTGATTTTAATTCTGTTTAACATCATAATCCAAAGTCCAAAATAAAATAATTTTAGTTCTTTTTAGGATCCATTAATAATTAAATAAATAGACCTTAGTCATTAATTCAAATAGGATTTGATTTATTTTAAAACTCTATTTGAAATCTAAAATAATACCAAAATCATTTCAGTAGGTTTTATTTGAATAAATAAAACACTTGGAAAACTTATTTCAAATAAATTAACAAGTTTTAGTGTTTATTTAAAATGGAAAAGCCTTTACTTTAGTAAAATTGGATATTAATAAATCCTCATTATTTTATTTAAATAAACCCTTTACTCTTTTTATCAAATAGAAATATTTCAAAAGTTTGGCCAAGATTTAATTTGGCTCTATAAAATAATCCTTATTTAAAATTCTACCTTTGCTTTTGAAAATCAAATCTTTTTTATTAAAAGATCTAAAAATATTTATTAATTGTTTATCTTTTTTTAATCCCTTTAGGATTTTAATTGATCAAAATAGGTTTTGATGTTTCCAATTGGAATTAAAAAGTTTCTTCTCACCCTAAAAATCAACAATTATTTATTTTGTTTATTAATTTTTCACATTTCAAAATTTGGAAAATTTTGGGATGTGACAGCACCTCTGCAGAGTGTAAGAACTGTAACTTGTTACTCCCTGTTCCGGGAAGGAGCTGCGAACGCGGCGGGAAAGGAACCCCATGAAGGTTCTGGTAAACCCATGAAGGCTGACGGACATAGATTTTTAGAATAAAAGCAACCTTTGAAGAAATGTTTATGAAAACTTGCATTGCCTACGACCTACGGTATGTGGCTGTAGTTATAGTGCATCAAACACTCCTTTTCTAGTGAATTTGCTGAGTACGCTCGTACTCAAAGTATCTTCTTAACCCTTGCTAGATTCTGAAGCCACTAAAAAGATGTCTACATCAAGTTATGCTCCCGGAATCATCAAAAGCTAAAGCTTTTCAATGAAGACAAGGAAGACAACATATACCTCAACTCAAGTGAAAACGAAGTTATTGATTGGATAGAAATATAATCTTTAGACAAAGAACCTATTTTTGTAGTGCGTTGCGATAGAAGCAATGCCAACCTCTTAGCTAGGATACTATACGCAATAGTATATTTGTTCTTGCGTTATTTATCTTTGATTCTTCTCCGTAAGAAATTATTTTTTTTCTCTTTAACCTAGAGTGTTCTCTGGATCTTATGTAAAGAGTGAGTTGTAACCTTTAGCCATGTATTGGACCCGCTGTGTTTCTATTGTGCCATTCTGAGGGATGTAATACTAGTGAACGGTGTTTCATTGGTGTTATGTCAACGACTATAGTATACTATATCATGCAGTGGTATGTGGGTCACCGCAGGCTTGAAGTTACTTGGTGATTCTAGATTTTCCTTTTTTGGAATCAGGGTAATAAAAGAGGAGTTTATGCTCTCTAGACAATTTTTCTCCTCATAGAAGTCATTAATGAGATTTTTAATATCTTCTCCAATGATTGACCAACAACTTTTAATGATTTGAGCGTTGAAACCATCTGGACCAGGTGACTTTTCATTTGGAAGCTCATTGACAACATCTTCAATTTATTTGATGGATAAAGGAGATTCTAAAGATGATCTTGATTCATCATCCATACTGACGAGGTTTCAACTCGTCAATGCCCATTGTTATGGACTTGGGTTTTGGAGAAGATGGGGATGCTGGAGATCGCGGAACGGTTAGCAAACAAGCAACACGGGGACACGAGGTTTACCCAGGTTCAGGCCCCCGGAGGGAAAACCCTACTCATGCTTGTCTGCTCTTGATTACGGCGGAACCGGTGATTACAGGGGTGCGCAGATGCAATCTGGCGTGGAGGTGTGTATGCGGAAGTATGAGAAAGAGATCTAGGTCATACCCTCCTGGCCTTTATATAGACTTATGCAGGTCCCGGGCACAGATCTAGTCGGTTACAGGTTCTAGGGTTTACCCCTTTGAATTTCCTATCTACTCTAGTCTTGCTCTCCAAGGATCCGAAGGCATCATGGGCCTTGGCCACCCGAAAATCTTCATGGGCCAGCGTATATTTGCCGTGGGCCTTCCTTGGGCTGGACCAGGTATGCTGAGATCGTGTACCCGCGGGGTATAACCATGTCACATACCTTGCCCATTGAAATCAGACAAGTTGAAGTGCACCTTAGGATTATCAGAACTGCCCATCCTTTCTTAAATGCATTTTTAAGTATATAAGCTTTTCCATAACGATCTATAATCTCAGCCTGATCGCTTGATTTTAACATGGAAATATAATTATGTCTAAAGTTTATTGTCAACACCCGGATTTTTAATCCCAGATGCCTGTTATGTCATACATCGCAATCCCAGGATTACCATTTTTGCGAGACATAATAGAGTGGTACCATAGTGCATCATCCATTACAAACCATAATAAAGGTCTTACAAATAAAGGATCTCATGAGCCAGTCTTAATACAATCAACGCAGTGGAAAATATAATAATGGTAGCATGGGCGAAGCTCCATCTTCAGGGTCACAGGCAATGCTGACGATGAGAGATGATCCTAGTTGTCGTAGACTTCCTATTGTCCATCATCCTGGTAGTCCTCGTCATAGTATGGCCACAGGAATAGTCAGGGACAAAGCCATGAGTACTCTTTAAGTACTCGCAAACTATCTCTAACAAGTAAAGTGGTTCAAGTAGGAATACTAAGCTCTAGGTTGTTTTGCAAAAAGCCAGGTTTATTTCTAACTGAGTTCATAAGTAAACAGACTTGTTTATGGTTTTATAACACCTAAGTGGGAACTTAGTTTGCATGTTCACAACCCTGTTGTGGTCAAGTCAAAGACATGATTCATTTCACAAGTTATTTTGAAAACATCTAACGACGGAACAGTATGGCCACTCCAACTGTCCATAACCGTGGACGTGGCTATTCGAATAGTTTGACACTCTGCAGAGGTGGTACACTTTCACCACAACATCCGATACATCCGTCAGGAACAATCCTGAATCACCATACTCAGTATGCGGATAATCAATCCTAACCTTTCAATTACACACCCTAGTATAGGCACCTCCCCTATGAGTTTGGCCTACCAACCATGACCATCTGTCATCTTGGGAACTGCACAGGTGGACAATCATCATGAGGTAGCCTCAGCTCAAACCTCGGCCGCAAGGGAACCCATACTAAGATATATAAACTTCCAGTCAAGCCCTACCCAAACTCGAGTATTGGGGTTGTACGGTAACATTGGAATGGTATCACATTCGAACACAACCATCAGTTTTATAAAAGGGCTAAGGCTCATGCCTCATCATTTTCATCATCAAATCATCTAGTGTTCATAACACATGTTAAAACATTTCATTAGAATGACTCATCATTCTAAGGATTTCATAATCCTTTTCACCGGTATTCCCATCTAAAGTGATCAAGTTTTATGCTTAGCACTAGCCACTAAAGTTGGAGGTAATCATTAATAAGGGGTGCTAATCAAGTGTGACTTATCTAAGTCTAATCTCATGCCTCTGTATGACATCTAGTTCTATCTAGCTTAGGCCAAGTTTTATGCTCTTTATGCTACCTCTAATAACTTTCCAAAATTCACAAGTCACTAAGTAAACCTAAATAAAGAGCTTTGATAAAGAAAATAAGATAATCAAGCTTGCAAGTAAAACTGGGATTTAGTATACTCAAGGTTGTCTAATCAAAGAATGCCTAATACATTGCATAAGTTATCTATCTTGCAAAGTTACAAGTGTTAGCTTGCAAGGATGGCTTGCCTTGAGTAGTACAGTGGTTGAAGTTCTCCTCTGCTTCCTCTTCGTAGTAGTATCCTTCCTCTTCGTATCCTTGTTCGGTACTAGCGTCTATAAATAAATACGAGGTACACAATCACCAAAAAATACTTAACTACTTCTATTAGGCACACAAGGTTCACACTAGATGATCTAGCATCATCACAATCATCACATGGATTAAAGGCTTAGTCTTATTTATTTTATTTTAGAAAAGTAATTTCTACTCATTGAAAACTACTTAAGATTTAATATTCTCCAATTAAAATATGGGATCATGTTGACACATGTCATCACCACATATTCTAATACTTGAGAATATGATATAAAGTGGAGTCACAATTTAATAATGTTTACCCTTATTATTTTAATTAATTAAAGTGATTAGAAATGCCTATGGGGCATTCTTTTATTACTTTCCCATTATTAATACAAGTAAACCTAGATATTTTTATATATTCAAAAAGATCTTATCAAATGTGATTTTTGAGAGTTGGAATCAACTCAAAAGCATCTATGGTTAAATTTTGAAAAATGTTTGAATGCAGAAAAGTCTCTGCCTTGTTATTTTTACTATAGGTGATCTAATTTCAAATGGTTTGAATCCAACAGCCTTGGATTAAGAATTTCCATACCTTTCTAACAAAATTAGTTTCATGCAATTTGGTTTAGTGAAACTCGCTAAATTTATTTTTGAATCAACAGACAAAACTAGGTTTGAAACTAAAATGAAAAATCTAAACTTAAACTAATTGGGTCACGCGGGAACTAAACTGGGCCGGCCCACTGTGCACAGCGTGCGCGCGGGCTGGTTTTAAGTGGTGTCCCCACTCGTCAGTGAGACAGGGGGTGACAAAGGGGTATGGGCTGATTACGATCGTAGGATTAGATGCAGGATCAACGTCTCACGGCCATCGTACTCATCTGAACAGGACACGATGAGGACGAACCCTAGCATGGCTAGTGGGGGTCTGGGAATGCTCACCGGGGCTCAGGCGAGGGTTGGCGATGGGGGTGAATGAGGTTGTCGATGACGGCGATTCTCCTGGTACTGGCGGCGTCTCCTGGGCTGTCCGCAATCGATGATGCCCTTCTCCTCTTGCAGCGGCGGTCTCTGATGAAATTCTGGCTACCTGGTGCTCGCCTTGCTCCGGGAAGAAGTGGGAAGGATCAGTGAGGAGTGGTGAGTGGAATGGTGTGGAGAAATGGTGCGGGGGAGACCTCCTTTTATAGGCAAGCGAGAGAGGCTGAGCGACATGGGCAGAGCTCGTCGGGGTCGGCGTTACAGCGAGCTACTAGCATGGCACGGTGGCTAGGACGGTGCACGGTCTCCTAGCGATGCTCAATAAGGCAATGGCGCGACAAGGGGCGGTGTGGTTTGGTCTGGAGCATGCGGTGCTCTATGTGGTACCGACGACAAACTTCGTGGCGTGCGGCAGCTACGGGGCACGATCGAGGAAACGGGCATGTCTGGTGGTCTCCTGGGACGGTGTGATCATGTAGACGGGCAGCGAGAGCGAGGCGCGGTCGGGTTGAGTGGGAACAGCGCGCGAACTGCGGTGCACATCGGCATGGTCGACAGCGGCACGGGCATGGCATTTTCGGCGTCTCCTCTCTCTGTCCTCGAGCTAGGGCTGGTCTAGAGGGGGCAGTGAGGCACGGGCAGCATGCCAAAACAAGATTGGCGAGGCTGGCAACGCTTGTAGCTTGCTGTCAATGGTGGGGGTGTCAAATGTGCTCGGCCATGGTGGCCATTGATGAGATGGTCGTGTAAACTGAGGGCTAGAGCTGCATATACAAGGTTGGTGACATACTGGGAGTGTGGTGAGAGCTGGAGAGGGAACAAGTTTGGCAAGAACACTGCTCAAAATAGTGTTTGTTGTTTTATTTGATTTGTGCTCAGAATGTGTGTGACGAAATGGCCGCAAGAGATTTATATTTGAATTTTTGGATGAATTTTGGTGGGTGCATTGGTCACACACTGGGTATTATATGGTTGCTTGGATTTTTGAAGGTGAACTGGTTTGGTGGGGTTTTGAGAAATGGTGATCTTACCATATGAACTAGGTTCAATTTTAAATGTCATTTGAATAGGGTTGCCAAATGTTTTTGTGGGTTTGCAAGGTGGGCTTGGGTTCACTTTTACTTGGTATAGCTAGGGGTAAAAAGAATTGTATTTGTTTCTATTAGAAATCTTGGACTAGAAACACTCAAAGCGGTCTAGTGGTTAACTTTGGTCAAAATGACCATTAGCTCATATTGTTTGTTTTTTAATTTCTACTGATTTGATTCTGCTTGGAAATGATTTAGATGATGTGTTTTTAATCTTTGAACCAATCCTTGACACTCATAACAATCAAACAAGTCCATACAAGCATTCATGCATTCATCACATACACACATACATTCATATTGATTTTAATTAACAAAAGTTTTTGTTAACCCTAATTTTGGGTGATTGGAACTTGATAACCTTGACTAATATTTTTGGGATGTTACAAACCTTCCCTCCTTAAACAAAATCTCGTCCCAAGATTTGAGAAAAAAATGAGAAAACTAGGATTTAAAGAGATCTAGAAACTCCGTCCTAATGTAGTCCTCTCGCTCCGAGGTAGCTTCTTCTTCAGTGTGGTTACTCCACTGGATCTTGAGAAACTTGATACTCCGGGTCCTGTTGGTTTTGAAGGCTTCCTCCAAAATACGAATGGGTACTTCGGGATATGTCAGGTCATCATTGATCTCTATGGTTTGGTGATCAATATTCTTGAAAACTTTGGTTTTCTCCGGGACTTCTAGGCATTTGCGAAGTAACGAGATATGAAACACATTATGCACGGCTGACATCTCCTCTAGCAGTTCCAGTTGATATGATACTTCTCCTCGACAATTGAAAATCTTAAAGGGTCCGATATATCTGGCGGCTAACTTTCCTTTGAGTTGGAAACGTTGCATTCCCTTCAAAGGTGATACTTTGAGATACACAAACTCTCCGATGTTGAAGGCTAGGTCTCCATGTCTCTTGTCGGCATAACTCTTCTGTCTGGATTGGGCGGTCTTGAGGTGCTCACGGATCTTGTGAACTTTCTCTTCGTCTTCTCATAGGATGTCGGTTCTGAAAATCTGAATCTCTCCTATTTCCGACCAATTCAAAGTGATATGGCACTTCCTTCCATACATGAATTCAAATGGGGCCATTTGCAAACCGGCTTGATATGAAAATTCTATGAACGGCAGATAGTCTTCCCATTTAGATCCATATTCTAACATAGAGGCTCTCAACAAATCTTCGAGTATCTGATTTACTCGCTATGTTTGTCCATCAGTCTGCGGGTGATAAGCTATGCTAAAATCCAATATGGTTCCTAATCCTTCTTGTACTTTATTCCAAAAACTCGAGGTAAACTGGGTTCCTCGATCTGACACAATATTCTTGGGGACTCCATGTAAACTGAATATTCTAGCAATGTACAACTCTGCTAGCTTCGAACTCTGATAAGTGGTCTTGACTGGTAAGAAATGGGCGACTTTGGATAGTCTATCCACTATGACCCAAATAGAGTCATTTCCCCTACTAGATGTAGGCAAACCAGTGATAAAATCCATTCCTAATGAATCCCATTTCCATTCTGGAATCTGCAATGGTTGCAAAAGTCCAGCGGGTCTCTGATGTCCGGCCTTGACTCTATGACAGATATCACACTTGGCTATGTAGCTTCCGATTTCTCTCTTCATCTTATGACACCAAAATTGCCCCTTCAAATCCTGATACATCTTCGTTCCTCCGGGGTGGATAGAATAAAAAGTAGCATGGGCTTCTTTCAAAATATCTTGTTTCAACTCTGAATCTGCTAGCACACAGATACGTCCTTTGTACCACAAAACTCCTTCTTCATCTTCGGTGAATCCGGGTACCTTCCTTGTACCGATACGACGTTTGATTCTGTCGATACTATCATTTCCTTTTTGCGCCTCCTTGATTTGACTGATCAAAGTGGGTTGAAGTTCTATGCTAGCCAAAAATCCTTCACTTACTAGATCCATTCTGAAATCTTCCAACTCCTTGTGCAAACTTGGTTGCTCCTTCAGAATCATGATGTTCAAGCGACACGGCAATCTGCTAAGAGCATCTGCTACCACATTAGCTTTTCCGGGTGATAGTGAATGTCAAGGTCATAGTCCTTGATTAGCTCTATCCATCTCCTTTGCCTCATATTTAGCTCCTTCTGGGTGAAAATATACTTAAGGCTCTTGTGATCCGAATAAATATCACAATGGTTACCCATGAGGTAATGCCGCCATGTCTTCAAGGCTAAAACTACGGCAGCTAGTTCAAGGTCATGGGTTGGGTAATTCTGCTCATGTTGCTTCAGTTGTCAGGATAGATAAGATATGACTTTGCCTTTTTGCATTAGCACACATCCGAGAGCAATCTTGGATGCATCACAAAACACATAAAAAGGCTTCGTGATATCCGGCATAATCAAGATTGGGGCTGAGATCAATCTTTTCTTAAGCTCCTAAAAACTTGCTTCACATTTGTTAGTCCATTCAAACTTCTTATCTTTCTTTAACAATTGGGTCATGGGTCTTGCGATGCTCGAGAATCCTTCTACGAACTTGCGATAATATCCCGCTAATCCGAGAAATGCACGAGCTTGGGTTTGAGTGGTTGGGGCTTGCCATTCTTCAACATCCTTAACCTTGGCAGGGTTAACAGCAATTCCTCCTGCCGACACGATATGTCTGAGGAATCCTACTTCCTATAACCAGAATTCACATTTGCTAAACTTGGCATACAACTGATGCTCCCTAAGGGTTCCAAGGATGGTCCTTAGGTGTAGCTCATGTTCTTCTTCTGATTTGGAATAGATCAGAATGTCATCGATGAAAACAACGACAAACTTATCCAGGAAGTCCATAAAAATCTTATTCATGAGGTTCATGAAATAAGTGGGGGCATTGGTTAATCCAAAAGACATGACGGTGTACTCATACAGTCCATATCTGGTGGTAAAGGCAGTCTTTGGAATATCCTCTGCGCGAATCTTGAGTTGATCATAACCAGTTCTAAGATCAATCTTTGAAAATACTTTGGCACCGGTCAACTGGTAAAACAAATCTTCTATCTTCGACAGTGGTTACTTGTTCTTGATGGTGACATCATTCATCTTCCGATAATCCGTACACAAACGGTTACCTCCATCTTTCTTATCCACGAACAAGACAGGTGATCTCCAAGGCGACGCACTGGGTTGAATCAGTCCTATCTCCAGCATAGCATCCAGTTGCTTCTTCAACTCCACTAGTTCAGAAGGGTTCATACTATAAGGTCTCTGAGCTATGGGTCTGGTTCCAAGGATTAGTTCAATGATAAATTCGATATCCCGATCTGGGGGCATACCGGGCAAAACATCTGGGAATACGTCGGGGTATTCATAGACTACTCTGACTTGGTCAATGGTTGGTTGGGCTAGACTCTTGTTACACTTGAATTGACGGGACAAGGTTTCAGATACATGCTCTACTGATACTCCAGTGGTGCTAGTCATGGTTATGGCTTTCTTGGCACAGTCGACTAATCCTTTATGTTTTGACATCCAACCCATTCCTATACTACTTCCAAACCTTTAGTTCCAAGTACTATTAGGTTAGCATAAAAATATATGTCATTGATTCTGATAGGTACGGACTTGCAAATTTGTCTTGCTTTGGTGGTTGAACCAGGTATTTTAACTATCAAAACATGCTTCAATTTGGTTGGTTGAATCTTACTAGTGCTTGCAAATTCTTATGTAACAAACGAGTGCGATGCTCCAGAATCAAACAACACTCTTGCAAGTACTGAGTTAACAGAAAACATACCCGGCACGACATCTGGCGCTTCTTGGGCTTCTTCAGCATTCATGTGAAACAGACGGCCGTTGCGGTTGAGCGAGTTCCCTAGGGAAAATCTTCTTCCAGGCTGCACACGGCGCTGCTGTTGAGCTGGGGCATTCACATTGGGGGCTGCTGCAAGCTTCTTGGGGCACTCATTGAAGTAGTGACCCTTGGTTCTGCATTCATAACAAGTAACTTGAGACTTATCTTTTCCTACAACAGGCGCAGCATTGCTTCCAGTTCTTGGGGCAGTATTGGTGTTGTTGGCGTTGCTATTGTTGTTGGACTTGGGCGGTGCACGGTTGAAATTGTTGGAGTTGCCGGGGTTGTTGTTGTGGTTTCCTTCGGGCCCTGGGTTTCCTCCTCCACGGTTGGGATAGGTTGGACGGTTCATCGGGGGTCTATTGTTTCTCGGGGCATATCCTGCAGACAGGTTGGGGCGATACTTTGTGGTATGGTGGGTTCCTGGTTGATGCATCATTCAACGCTTGCGGTTCTCATTGGCTTGGTTGATCTTGCCTTCCATCTGAATGGCAGAATCCACTAAGGCTTCAATGTCAGCAAATGGAATATTGACTAACATTGTATGCATCTCATCATGCAGACCATTCAGGAATCTCTCCTTCTTCTTGGCTTCAGTGTCAATCTCATCTGGTGCATACCTAGCTAATGACAGAAATTTGTCATGGTACTCCACTACTGTCATCCTCCCTTGCTTCAATTCTCTGAATTCATCTCTCATCCTCTTGATTAAACCCGGTGGCACATGGGTTCTACTAAACTTGAGTTTGAATTCATCCCAAGTCATCATATGTCCTCCATTCATGGCGCGAACGCTATTCCACCAAGCTCTTGCATATCCTGCCACATAGTGGCTGGCAAACTGTACTTTCTCATTGGCCTCCACTCCTGTGACTTCTAAGTTGTTTTCCCTGGTCTACAGCTAGTCATCCGCATCTAAGGGTTCTTCAGACTTACTAAAAATGGGTGGATTCGTGTTCTGAAAGTTCTTGAGCTTGGATCCATGGTTGTCCTAGTTTCCATGGCCTTGATTATTATTGGCCATCTGAGCTACGTGTTGAAGGGTGGCTAGGTTGGCTTGATGTTCGGCTCTTTCAGTTTCACGGTCTGAAACCAACATTTGCAAGATTTGTAGCATTGGGTCCGGGGATGAACTGCTTCCTCCGCGAGGCATCTGAAGATTGAGATAGATCATGAGACAAGAGGGAAATTTCTAAGGTTTAGGGGTTTGTTTTTGAAAAGTTTTCAAAGTTTGACTCAGGTTTTTCCACTAGCAACTTGCTTTTCATTCATTCATAGCACACAATACAAACACACACCACAACAAGGAAATAGATGGTTTTAAGAACCATTCTGTGAAACTACGATACAATAGGACCGGATACAACTCACTAACGCTAGTGCTCAAGTGTTACTACTCATCGGAATCAGTGTCTTCATCATCATCAATGAAAGCGGAGTCATCATCATCAGTGTGGAAGTCCATGGCTTGGTCCTCCAGGAAGTCATCATCATTGCTGAGGTAGGAGTAGGGGTCTCCACGGATATCTTCACATGCATTCTCCCTCTCCTCAAGCTGCATGCCCGCTCATGGATGGTATCCTCCAAGTCTATCACCTTGTGACGAAGGCGAGCAATAATGCGATCTTTCTTTTCACGAACATGGCGAAATGACTTGCGCTCCTCTGCAAGGATGGCGATGGTCTGGTCCTTCTTGACTGCGATGGAAAATTTGTGGTTGGCGTATGCGCGGGCATTTTCCAACTCCTTCTGCCTATCATACAACATGAAGTCAAGATGATCCACCCGATGCTTCAGCTCGGGGTGACCTGGTACCTCTAATGGTTGTCCCATAGCATCATGCCTTGCATAAAACTCAAAGCGAGTACCCTTGATCTGATTAATGCTTTGCCCACACAGACAGGCAAGAGCTTCCTGCATGGCCCTGGCGAGTCCATCTAGCCAGTTGTTCTCTCTTAAGGTGAACTGCATTACCTCTGATGTGGGGGCTTCAATCTTGCTCTGAAACTTGCAACAATCAGCCACTGCAATTCTCCTCATTGCTGATCGTTGAGCTAGGCTTCGAAGAAATCGGGGTGCGGGCGCTCCAGAAGTTCCGAGAGTTGGTCCAAATCACGCTCAAAGATGAGATCTCCTCCATTGCCCAACTGATAGAAATTGTTATACCTCACGTCCATCTATAATAATGAAGGATGAGTAAGTTAGTAGAGTGATCAAGTGTGTCAAATTTTATGTAAGTTTGCAAGAATTTTTTAGGAACATGAATTTTCATGAAAGAATCTAAGTGGTAAGAATGAGAATAGGTTTTCATAAATACTCACTTCTTATTTTTGAAACTAAGTTTTTGATTAAGCGTCCATTCTAACTAGGGTCTCCTATGGTCAGGATGGCTCTGATACCAACTTTTCAACACCCGGATTTTTAATCCCAGATGCCTGTTATGCCATACAACGCAATCCCAGGATTACCATTTTTGCGAGATATAACATATTGGTACCATAGTTCATCATCCATTACAAACCATAATAAAAGTCTTACAAATAAAGGATCTCATGATCCAGTCTTAATACAATCAACGCAACAGAAAATATAATAATGGTAGCATGGGCGAAGCTCCATCTTCAGGGTCACATGCAATGCTGATGATGGGAGATGATCCTAGTTGTTGTAGACTTCCTGTTATCCATCATCCTGGTAGTCCTCCTCATAGTCTGGCCACGGGAATAGCCAGGGACAAAGCCATGAGTACTCTTTAAGTACTCGCAAACTATCTCTAACAAGTAAAGTGGTTCAAGTAGGAATACTAAGCTCTAGGTTGTTTTGCAAAACGCCAGGTTTATTTATAACTGAATTCATAAGTAAACAAACTTGTTTAAGGTTTTATAACACCTAAGTGGAAACTTAGTTTTCATGTTCATAACCCTGTTGTGGTCAAGTCAAAGTCATGATTCATTTCACAAGTTATTTTGAAAACATCTGACGACGGAACAGTATGGCCACTCCAACTTTCCATAACCGCGGACGCGGCTATTCGAATAGTTTAACACTCTACAGAGGTGGTACACTTTCACCACAACATTCTATACATCCGTCAGGAACAATCCTAAATCACCATACTCAGTATGTAGATAATAAATCCAAACCTTTCAATTACACACCCTAGTATAGGCACCTCCCCTATGAGTTTGGCCTCCCAACCATGACCATCTGTCATCTTGGGAACTGCACAGGTGGACAATCATCACGAGGTAGCCTCAACTCAAACCTCGGTCGCAAGGGAATCCATACTAAGATATATAAACTTCCAGTCAAGCCCTACCCAAACTCCAGTATTGTGGTTGTACGATAACATTGGAATGGTATCGTATCCAAACACAACCATCAGTTTTATAAAAGGGCTAAGGCTCATGCCTCAACATTTTCATCATCAAATCATCTGGTGTTCATAACACATGTAAAAACATTTCATTAGAATGACTCGTCATTCTAAGGATTAAATAATCCTTTTCACCGGTATTCCCATCTAAAGTGATCAAGTTTTATGCTTAGCACTAGCCACTAAAGTTTGGGGTAATCATTAATGAGGGGTGCTAATCAAGTGTGACTTATCTAAGTCTAATCTCATGCCTCAGTATGACATCTAGTTCTATCTAGCTTAGGCCAAGTAATATGCTCTTTATGCTACATCTAATAACTTTCCAAAATTCACAAGTCACTAAGTAAACCTAAATAAAGCGCTTTGATAAAGAAAATAAAATAATCAAGCTTGCAAGTAAAACTGAGATTTAGTATACTCAAGGTTGTCTAATCAAAGCATGCCTAATGCATTGCATATGTTATCTAGCTTGCAAAGTTGCAAGTGTTAGCTTGCTAGGATGGCTTTCCTTGAGTAGTGAAGTGGTTGAAGTTCTCCTCTGCTTCGTCTTCATAGTAGTCTCCTTCCTCTTCGTATCCTTGGTCGGTACTAGCGTCTATAAATAAATACGAGGTATAAAATCACCAAATAATACTTAACTACTTCTATTAGGCACACAAGGTTCACACTAAATGATCTAGCATCATCACAATCATCACATGGATTAAAGGCTTAGTCTTATTTATTTTATTTTAGAAAATTAATTTATACTCATTGAAAACTACTTAAGATTTAATATTATCCAATTAAAATATGGGATCATATTGACAAATGTCATCACCACATATTCTAATACTTAGGAATGTGATATAAAGTGGTGTCACAATTTAATAATATTTAACCTTATTATTTTAATTAATTGAAGTGACTAGAAATGCCTGTGGGGCATTCTTTTATTACTTGCCCATTATTACTGCAAGTAAACCTAGATATTTTTATATATTCAAAAAGATCTTATCAAATGTGATTTTTGAGAGTTGGAATCAACGCAAAAGCATCTATGGTTGAATTTTGAAAAATGTTTGAATGCAGAAAAGTCTCTGCCTTGTTATTTTTACTATAGGTGATCTATAATTTCAAATGGTTTGAATCCAACGTCCTTGGATTAAGAATTTCCATACATTTCTAACAAAATTAGTTTCATATAATTTGGTTCGGTGAAACTCTCTGAATTGATTTTTGAATCAACAGATAGAACTATGTTTGAAACTAAAATGAAAAATCTATATTTAAACTAACTGGGTCAAGCGGGAACTAAACTGGGCCGACCCACTATGCACAGCGTGCACGCGGGATGGTTTTAAGTGGTGTCCCCATTCGTCAGTGAGACAGGGGTGGTGAAGGGGTATGGGTTGATTACGACCATAGGATTAGATGCAGGATCAATGGCTCACGGCCATCGTCCTCATCTGAACAGGACATGACGGGGACGAACCCTAGCATGGCTAGTGGGGTCTTGGGAGGATCACCGGGGCTCAGGCAAGGGTCGGCGATAGTGGCGAATGAGATTGTCGACGGCAGCGGTTCTCCTGGTACTGGTGGCGTCTCCTAGGGTGGCCGCAATCGATGGCGCCCTTCTCCTCCAGTAGCGGCGGTCTCGGATGAAATTCCGGCTTCCTGGTGCTCGCCTTGCTCCGGGAAGAAGTGGGAAGGATCAGTGAGGAGTGCTGAGTGGAATTGTGTGGAGAAATGGTGCGGGGGGGGATCCTTTTATAGGCGAGCGAGAGAGGCCGAGCGACATGGGCAGAGCTCGTCGAGGTATGCGTTACAGCAAGCTACTGGCATGGCATGGGGCCTAGGACGGTGCGCGGTCTCCTAGCGATGCTCAATGAGGTAATGGCACGACAAGGGGCGGTGTGGTTGGGTCTGGAACATGCGGTGCTCTGTGCGGTACCGACGGCGAACTTCGCGGCGTGCAGAAGCTACGGGGCACGGTCGAGGATATGGGCATGTCGGGTGGTCTCCTGGGACGGTGGTGATCATGTAGACGTGCGGCAAGAGCGAGGCTCAGTCGGGTTGAGTGGGAACGGCGCGTGAACTGCGGTGCACATCGGCATGGTCGACAGCGGCACGGGCACAGTGTTTCCAGAGTCTCCTCTCTCTGTCCTTGAGCAAGGGCTGGTCTAGAGGGGGCAGCGAGGCACGGGCCGCATGCCAGACAAGGTTGGCGAGGCTGGCTACGCTTGTAGCTTGCTGTCGACGGTGGGGATGGCAAATGTGCTCGGCCATGGTGGCCACTGATGAGATGGTCGTGTAAATAGAGGGCTAGAGCTGCATAGACAAGGTTGGTGACATACTGGGAGTGTGGTGAGGGCTGGAGAGGGGACAAGTTTGGCAAGAACACTTCTCAAAATAGTGTTTGTTGTTTTATTTGATTTGTGCTTAGAAGGTGTTTGTTGAAATGGCCGCAAGAGATTTATATTTGAATTTTTCGATGAATTTTGGTGGGTGCATTGGTCACACACTGGGTAGTATCTGGTTGCTTGGATTTGTCAAGGTGAACTGGTTTGGTGGGGTTTTGAGAAATGGTGATCTTACCATATGAACTAGATTCAATTTTTAAATGTCATTTGGATAGGGTTGTCAAATATTTCTGTGGGTTTGCAAGGTGGGCTTGGGTTCACTTTTACTTGGTCTATCAAGGGGTAAAAAGAATTGGATTTGTTTCTGTTAGAAATCTTGGACTAGAAACACTCAAAGTGGTCTAGTGGTTAACTTTGGTCAAAATGACCATTAGCTCATATTGTTTGTTTTTTAATTTCTACTGATTTGATTCTGCTTGAAAATGATTTAGATGATGTTGTTTTCATCTTTGAACCAATCCCTGCCATTCATCACAATCAAACAAGTCCATACAAGCATTCATGCATTCATCACATACACACATGCATTCATATTGATTTTAATTAACAAAAGTTTTTGTTAACCCTAATTTTGGGTGATTGTAACTTGATAATCTTGATTAATATTTTTGGGATGTTACATTGATGGTGGCTTTTAAGTGAAAAAATCTTGTATTTTCATCACCAAGTTGTACCCATTTGATTTTCCCTCTTTGCTTCCGGTAGGTCTTTTGATTTTGCAGTAGAGTGATTATGTGAGATTTTAGGATATCCCTCAGATTCCATTCATGGATGCTTAAATTCTTCACTTCTTCTATGTTGTTTATGAGTTCAATAACAACATTTACTTTGTCAATAAGCTTCTTGAGACAAGGTAAGTTCTTTGCCCAGAGCTTAAGACTCCTTCTTACATTCTTCAATTTGGCATTAATGAGGAACGACGCCGTCTCCTATAATAAGGTCGTGGCTTCGGGCCATCTATGGATGCACTATAGTCGTGCCTTGAAGAAGCTTCTTGCTGGCCTTGGTCGTGAGGGGAAGCGGCGGCTTGGCGTGTCGACGAGGAAAACGACAAGATGGCGGGGATTTATTCTGCTGCAAGATGGAGTGTCCTACATGGTGGCATGGCTCGCCTCCATGATTTTTGGCCGAAGAAGCGGCCCCTCCAAGCACTGGTTTGTCGGTGTTCTTTCAACCTCCTTGTTGGAGGCCCTTTAGGCCTTGTTTTGCAGATGGGGTTTAGAGTGTTTTACTGGGAAATTATCTGACGGGAATTGGGTGAAAACACTTACTTCACCCAATCCCCTCTCACCCGATCCTCTTCCCTGTTCAATCGATTTTCAATTTCGTGTCTTTGGATCGCATCTTGTTTCCCCCAAGAGAGGAGGCAGCGCCCTCGAGCAGCAGTCCAACACGCGAGGGGTGAGGCGTGTTTCTATTATGCCTAGACCAAACGAGTATTCTAGGGGATCGCCGGGGTTGAACCTACCCAAAACTCCTCTACAAAACAGCCCAATCGTGGTTTCTGGTGTCTTTCAATGTGTCTGGGATAATACTCGGTAATCCTCGTCAAAACACATCTGCAAAACGAGCCCTTATGGAGATTCTGGCTGGAGTTTTCCATCTTACCATCACAAGTGGTTCGTCCCCGATGGAGGCAAGATGGCCGGCATCAGGATCTCGGCAACGGTGGAGAAGAGGACCAAGGACTTGATTGTGTTTTACTTTATCCCTTTTTGGTCCCTTTTGTAAATTTTCAGGACGGTGTGGATTTTCTGTTCTTTAAAGGTCCACCGCATATGAGTTAATGCAGTGTTTCAGGGTCCTTGGAGACGCCTCCCCTTGTTCACGGAAAAAAAACTCTATCTTGATGTCCAACTGGGATATTCCAGGCACTCTGAACAACTTGCTTGAACTCACTGTGTTGTAACCAATAATTCTTAAATCTAAACACATTTGCTCTTGGAATTATGAAATGTTTTATTGCTCAACGAATAATCGGTATAGTCTGGTGTTGTTCATGCCTCAGAAGTACAAAATGTAAATCTAGATTCTGTACTGCACACACTAGAAATCGCAGCACACCTTTACAATTACACACCAGATTCCATAGTGCAGACATTTGATGCCAAAAGAATGGCATGAAATGCAGCTAGTTCCCCAACCATTCGAAGCAACAGCAGAGGCCCCAGCAGAACTTTGAAGGATAGTCCCTTACAAAAACATCCCTGCTGTAGCCAACGACATAGAAGCTGAAAGATCGCTTGCGGTGAGACATTGTGACTCGGGTAACAGGCACAACTGAGATAATATGTCTCTCCGAAATGACCCTTGCAGATGGTGGAACTGGCAGCCGGCTAGCGACAACCTCTGAGGACAACTGGTTGAGTGGGTATGAATCAGCAAAGAAAGCAGGAGTGCATTGGTATGCCTGTATGTTGCATAGTTGCACCCCTTTGGCTCTATGAAAAACTTCTTCGGGAACCGAAGCAGCTCCTGTTGTTGCACTAACTTTTCTCGCTGACAGTGTCTTCCTGGAAACAGAAGAAATTATGAGTTAAATCACGAGTCAAGACAAGCAGTCAAACAGCATCGCAAACTAGTCCCTTTGAAAGACCAAACATGCAATAAACGACCAATTCTTTTATTTATCAAAGCCGTGTAGGTATAGCCTGTAAACAACAGTGCAAATATTACTAAGGCAAACAACTGCACAAGGCTACTGGGTATATCTCATGACTTTGTCATGCATAATGCTGCACTCGTTTGCAGATGAACAAAGACTGCGGTACAACTGAAAAATAGAAGTGGGGTCTCATAGTTTTGAAAATATGACCTGCCGGTTTTTATCTATTGAAACTTCATTTGATATGAGCGCTTTCAGAAAAGAGAAGACCGATTAGTAGAGTAAACACTAACACATGTTTAGAATGTATAAAATTATAAATCATAAGACTGAACTGAACTGAATGAGAAATTCAACCATCAATTAATATCCCAAGTGTTCTGCAAAACGTTTTTAACCTAAAGTTTCAGGCTTACTAAAACAATTAAATGAGATTTTGTAATAGATAACATTGTAAAAACACAGCAGGACAATTTGGGCCTTTACGAAAGAACACATCTCTTGAACTAAATCTTTTGGTTCTCTATTCTTTATCTACTCCACCTTTTCTCAAGAAAAAATGCTGGACCGATTTCAGAAAAATATACTAGTATATAAGATTACCATCGAACATGAGCAGTGCTTTGGGCAAGAAGGGAACCACAGCCATCACATGTCTTGCATGTCACTAGGCCACGAGATCCACATGCTATACAGGGCAACATTCCTTGGCCATTGCACATTCCACATCTGACAAAGAAACACATAGTACAAGCAAGATGAATGTACCATAATAGATGTTCATCGAGTTATGATGTGACGATAAATGAGCTTCACTTGAGATGAATTGTATAGTCCCTATGTTCCAAAATATTTGATGTCAAGTATTTTGGAACGGAGGGAGTACTGAAAAAATGAATACAAAGAAGTGGCAGGACTAACACTGTATCAGATCCATCTTGGTGAGCGAGTAAACCCCTGCCGTGACATGCACTGCACCGGGTCATTTGATTTGCCATATAAAACCCATGCTGTTGACCAGCATTACAAGTAGGACATGGTGTCTCTCCACGACCCTCGCAATCTGTCGAAACATTAGAATATGAAATCAGGAACTTCTCAAAACCAGAAAGAACAAGGCTATGAAAGAAGATTGACGAGAGAAAAAAAGAACACTTAGCAAAGGTATCCAAACTCCTAACAACTTCAGAAATGAACCAAGATAAGTAAATATTCTAGTGATAAACACAACAGAAATATTCAATCACACAGAAGTCCACCTTTTATTAATTCTTCTCAAACAAGTTAGAATTTGGTTCACAACCATTGGGATCAACAAGGACTAATGGACAAAGCATATAGCTGATAAAATGATTAAGCAGTTTATATAGGATCTAGGTTTACTGCTGCATAGCGCTCAATAAGTATGAACTGACCATGGTTATTCTATTCGACACATATAGATGGACAACTTAGGGGTATACAATTAGCATTGCTTTGATAATTTCATTACAATCTGTTGCTTTATATATAGACGGCTGACAGCTTGGACTCATAAACTTGGATATAAATAACAGTATATAAATGTGTTGCTTTATATGTATATTCTATCTATAAATGTGTTGCTTTATATGTATATTCTATCTATAAATGTGTTGCTTTATATGTATATTCTATCTATAACTAATTAATAATTTTAACTGCCACTTCGGCACATCTGGCTAGCTTTCAGGCCCAAGACCCACGCCCCTAACATTGACCTGATATAGCAGCTGGAAAAAAGGGTAAAATTATGATATTTGATGGGCCTGAGAAAACCGTTTGAGAAATTTGGTTGATGCATGTATTTGTAATTGCAATGCCTAATAGGATCTTTGACCAATATAAAATGCATAGACAGCAGGAAACACAATATACACCATCATTGTAGATAGGAATACAGAATATAAGTCATTTAGTACTTAGAAAAAAGATCATATTATGGAAAAACAATAGATAAGCTACATAAAATGTACACCCACTAAGCAAAAGAGCCAATACAAATGGTATAGTTATGCTAAAATCTCCAAAAGGAAGTTACATGTATACATGTTCTGCTAAATGAATATCATACCTAAGCATTTTTCAGGAACTTCTGAATGAGGAATCTTGACCATCACTTCTTTTTCCGGTACAAAGAGTAGAGGAAACTCAGACCTCAAATCTAGTTCCCACACAGAAAGAACAGGACCCTGGTGTCTTCCATCAATTTTCCCACCGTCATAAGGTTCCTTTTTTATTACGGTGTCCCTTTCCTCAATGAAAGTTTCCAAAGTTCCAACATATACATTGCAATCCTCGATGGATGTTATCTTCCATGTGCGGGCAGGCCGACTTCCCCAGCAACATCGATGCCCAACATGTTGAATAAGAAGCTGGCGGATCTCTACCTCATCCAGTACATCCCTATCAGAAAATTCCAGTCATGCAATGGATAAGTTGGTGAGTATTTGAGGAAAACAAGCATTGCAAACAATGTAAGGATGGGACAGAAGCGAAATAATGGGCAGGACAACAATATTATAATTTCTTTTGCCTGTGGAGAAACGTGGGTGAAACACAGTCCTTACAACTTTCATTTCAGTTCTTGATTTAGTACAAACTTACTTAGCAAGTATCCCTATTTACCTTCTGTCTTTTTTAGATTCCCTAAATGGGCTCTGAAATTGATTAACACCCAAAAATCGCAAATTTCTTTTGGAATGATGGGGGAAATCATAAGATCCATCTAGCAAACTAGTGTTCCATCTGTATGAAAAAAGATTATGGGGGGTAACGTATTCCTAACTTGCAGGACCTGAAGTTGTGTTGGGTTCTTGGATTAAGAGGTACATACAGAATGAGGGATCTCTCTGGAAAAGAGTGATTGACTCTAAATATAATACAAAGAACCCCAATATTCTGTGCTGCCATGATGTACAACCTTCTACTTTCTGGAAGGGAGTAATGTGGGCTTCTAGTGCTGTTAAGGTTGGCGATAGATGGAGTGTAGGTAATGGTAAACTTATCAAATTCTGGGAGGATGTGTGGTTTGGGAATTCCCCCTTAGCAACACAGTACTGGGATTTGTACTTTATATCTAATCACTAAAACCATTTATGAGGTGTGGGATTGTGAACAACTCAAAATGACTATGGGAGAACTTTTAGTGATGATCTAATGGTACAGTGGCAATAGGTGCTGGAAATAGCTAGAAGCATTGTCTTCCTGGAGGATGATGACCAACTTATTTGGAAATATGAGTCCAATGACATTTAGTCTTCCAGCTCCATGTATGAACTAGTAAATTTTAGAGGTGTAAAACAGATTTTCCTGCCTGCTGCGTGGAAGCTTAAAATTCCACCTAGGGTTCAGGTGTTCTTGTGGTTATTATCTCAAAATAAGATTATGACTAGAGATAATCTGAGAACAAGGGGGATAGCTAAATCTATGGAGTGTGAACTTTGTAAAGAGTTCGAATCTGTCCATCACCTCTTTTCAAATGCATAGTTTTAAAATTGCTGTGGAGTGATATTTTTGAGGTTTTGGTGTTTCAGTGAATAACTTTGAAGGTGTTGCATTGAAATGGCTCTGCAACAAACCTTTTATGCATTTGAATTCAGTTACTTTGGCTATTTTGTGGAGTATCTGGAATAATAGAATAGACTAGTTTTTAATAGAGTTACTTGGATTAATATGAAGCAGGTCTAGAGGCTGGTTCTTATGTATCTGAGGAACTGGAAGGTCCCATTCAAAGAACTGGATGGAGGAAAAGTGGGGGAATTCATGGAGAGAACTCTGCTCAAGCTAAAAACGCCACTATCCCTGCCGGCCAGCTGATATGCAAGGGCTTCAAATGGATTTCAACCTAGATGTCCAGTGCTGAAGGCAAAACTCATCGTGGCCACGCAACAGTGGAGTACCTGGCAACGCACCCGGAGGAATCCTCTTCGATTCATGTAGTGCAGACGAAGAGCTATGTCTGAGCTGGGGAGCTGATGCAAGTTCTTGCCGTGCGTGTTGCTTTCATTCCAGAGCAATGCATTTGGAGTGAGTCTAGTCCGTGTGTGTGGTGTGACCGGCTCTCTTGTTCTGCAGATGCTTTGGGTCGTTTCACTTTTGAACTGTAAGCTTACTTTTAGTTCCCTGGTACTTTGGTAGTGTTTTTTCCTTTCGTTGTTTAGGCAAGTACTCTATGGTTTCATTTAAAAAAAAATGGGGCAAGGGAGAGATCAGTTCTTGATCTCCTTGCTCATTTTCCAGGTGCTCTGCTTTTTGTCCGAGAGCACATATTAGCAACATCGTTAGCACTACCATTGCATCTTCTTAATCGTTTATGTGAAGTATATACAGGTGGTTGCCAGTCTATTTATACATCATTAAGCACCGACCCAGTGAATGTTGAGTTTGGAAACTGAACAGGACTATAGTTCCATTTGATCATGCCAAACTATGTTGTTCACCCATAACTAGGTAAGAGATGGAATGCGTGTACAGATATACAAGTCACACCGTGATTTATTGCCTGTTATATGTACTAGTAACTTCCTACTTCACTTGTTTAGCTAACTGTTAAATTGTTCTGAGCTGGTCAGTCTACTGGCTTGGAATGGTACGCATTCCCAGCGTTAAAATGAGAACGGATACTAAATGGTTGTTCGGCAACTAGTTGACCAAACACTGGTTACGAGCAGAGCAGGACGCAACACAGACATGAACCACTCACCTGCCGACGCGCTGAGAAGGTTGGTAATCACCACCGTACGGGTACGGCCCTTGAGGAACGATCGCCAAACCTTGTGGTGTTCGAATCCAAAGGTTAGCACTACAATTGCACAAAAGATGGTAGGAATAAGGAAGTACTAACACCGAGGAACTACCATGCATATGCGGAGAAGCGGGAGTAGGCGACGGGGATGGGGATAGGACGGCGCTGTAGATGGACGGTGGGTAGACGACGTCATGGTGGGGCTCCGGGGCCGGGGGATAGTAGTTGGACGAGGAGAAGGAGGCGGCGGACTTGACCTCGGCAGCGCTGACCTCTGGGCCGCCGCTGCCGCCCCACCCTCCTCCGCCTCCGCGCAGCGCCAACGAGCTGCTCCGCCCCAGGTGCTGGTACTGCTGCTGGTGAACCGCTGCTGAAACGGAATTCGCACGATGAGATCAGCGATGGGGTTAGATCACACGGGTAGGTGGGTTCGGCGGAGAATGGAGGACCTGGCGAGGAGGAGGATGAGAGGAGAGGGCTCCGCTGCTCCTCGCGCTCCGCCTCCATGGTCATCGATGCGGAGGCTGATTCGATCCGATCGATCCGACCAAATTGGGTTTGGTCGCGGGCGTAGTGTGAAGAGAGCGGGAGGAGATGCCTGAGATTATAGCAGCATTGCAGCCTTCGTCGCGAAGGAAGCAGGATCGCCCTCTCGGCACTGTCTTCTCCAAGTCCTCCCTGTCAAATCATATCAAATCGCTATCAGTGTTAGTGTGAGGTGCCAACGACGGGCGACGATTTTTTTTTTTAGGAAAACACGGAGCAAGATTTATTAATTATTAGTAAAATACCCGTGTTAAAAAATTATCGTTGCTTATATAAATATGAAATGCACCAAAATATTAAGCCGGTCTCACTGCAAACATGAAATGCACCAAAATTATCGTTGCTTATATAAATATGAAATGCACCAAAATATTAAGCCGGTCTCATCGCCGTTGCTTATACATCGTTCCGTGTTCTCTCCGCCTTGACATAAACATTTTTCCCAGCGTCCCAACCAAATGCTTTCCCTAGTTCCAACGCGTCAGAGAGCCATCCTCTCAACCCTAAGCATGAGGTGAGTGTTGTGTGGCGTGGGGTTGAGCATCATACTACCTTACCCAATACTTATCCTAAAGGGGCGTGCACACGGTCCGGTGTTCCCTAGTTTGATCTCACGAGCCAGCGAGGTAATCCCGTATCACCGTTGGATATCCAATGGAGGGCGGCTGCTGGTGAGCAGTGTAGTGTAGGGAAGAGCGTTCTCATGAGCTAATAGCATCTCCACTTGTCTACATAGGATGCTCGATCCGGACGGCGAAATTTCTCCCAATCGCGTATCAAGAAACCTGTTTTCGTTTGGATTTGGACCAACTTTGGTCCGACTATCCAGGCCATACCCAGGATCCCGGGTACGTCTTGGAAACGCCGGACGAAGCGAATTCAGCGAGTGGACCCGTCCAGTCAGCATATATTCGTCCATATTCATCCAAAGTTTGCCCATATTCGTCCAAAGTTCTTCCATATAGACCATATTCGTCCAAAGTTTGTCCATATAGACAATATTCGCTCAAAGTTTGCCCAAAATTCGGGCATATTCGCCATTCATATCGCCCATATCCGCCCAAAGTTCGTCCATATAGACCATATTCGCCCAAAGTTCGTTCGTATCGCCCATATGCGCCCAAAGTTCGTTCATATAGACCATATTCACCCAAAGTTCGGGCACATTCGCCTAAAGTTCGTCCGTATCATCCATATTCTCCCAAAGTTCGCCCATAGTTTCCATATCGCCATATTCGTCCAAAGTTTATCCATATCGACCATATTCGCCTAAAGTTCGGCCATATTCGCCCAAAACTGCTTATATTCGCCCAAAGTTCGCCCAAAGTTTACGAAAATTTATTAAATTTTAGCCAAACGCGGGAACTCGCCTGTGTACACGAGCGGAAAACTCAGCGTACCCAGGCCAAAAACTTATTTCGTCCGGTCTAAAAAATCTGGATTTCGACCTGGGTTCACCCAACGAGTGAAGATGCTCTAAGCCGTGCAAACTATTTTTTATCATGATGATTTGGACGAGGTGACGTTGATATGGTTTTGTGTTTTTTGTGCCTTGTCCGACCCAATCGGATTCCGAAGTTTATATGCTTTAAATTGCTGATTTTTCTTGTAAGCCCTGTGGTTGTAATTACAGTCAATTGTTGCTTCAGAGTTATCACCTAATGAGTATATATCATGTAAATCGCGTCTTGCTTGTTTTGAGGTTTAAAATTACTTCTCTTTTTTTTCGGAGAGTTATCAGAATAGGAAAAGGATTAAACAAATCCATCCATCGCGCCTCTAGGCTAATATTTTTTAAATAATACCTTTTTAAATTAATTTTTAAATAATACACTAAATTTAGAATTTTCAAATCTACCGCGACTGCAGCATATTGTGTGCCGACTGGCACTAACCGATACACCCACCGTGCACCGATTAGCTAGCTTAGGTGCTGTGCTCGGCGCTGCATGCGCTGCTCAGCTCCTGCTGCCTTTTAATCGAGCCAATTGTTACCTAAAAAGATTTGTGTGGTACTCCCTCCGTTTCAAAATATAAGTTGTTTTAAATTTATGAAAAAAGTGAATCTAGATTTGTTTTAGTATATAGGTTCACTCAAATTTAGAATGAATCTACATGCTAAAAGAAGTCTAAATTCATCTTTTTCACAAACCTAAAACATCTTATATTTTGAAACAGAGGGCGTAATTAGTAATTGGGGTGGCCCTGGAGCGGATGGCGGCCGGTCGTCGCCATGTGCCGCACAACTTTTTTTTGCGTAAATTTCAGTTTTTACCTTCAAGTTTGTTATTTTTTACAGTAATTATCACATTTAACATTTTTTCATTTTAATTATCCCATTTAGCAAACATTGTGATGCTTTTTACCCCTTCTATTTTTCTGAGCATTATGACAGGTGGATACCGATTAGGTTGGTTAAATTTTGTGGCACGGTTTCACAAATCACTCGCCCAGCTCTCCAACCGTCTCGCGATGACATCGTTTTGCTTGTTTGAGATTACGGGAGTACATGTAAGATGTCGAGCGAGGGTGGTCAAGAGGTGATTTCCGGTAATTGGCGGACCATGAGCTGACCGCCGGTATGAAAACGGAATCCCCTCCCATGTATGATTTGGTATTCTGTTATTTCTCATGTTAGTTAGGTTAGTTTAGCTTGATTTCCTCTTTAGGCTCGTCACTGATGCTACTTCTGAGGCAAAGAAAAACGTATTCAAGGCTTCAAGCACTAGACACGAGAAGGTGATAGCTGCTGCAAGGCGCTGCTTGTTTGTGTCGATTATTTTGCCTTTTTCTTGTATATATCTCACACGTTGAAACATGCATACGCCAAAACGTCCCTCCACTATGTTGGGAGCGATTGGATTAGTACAGTTAGCTAAATTTGCTCAATACGAATGGATTTTTCTACATGAATATGTCACCTCCAAAAAAGAGAAAAACAATGTGCTCCGTCAACTGTATCTGATAGTCGGCACACGGCTGTAGAAATGCTCTGAGAATTTTAGAAGGGGTGAAAATTGGCATAACTCTTTGCTAAATGTGGTAATTAGGATGAAAATTTACTAGATGGGGTAAATAGCGTCAAAATTATCAAACTAGGGGGTAAAAACTGGAATTTACTCTTTTTTTTCTCGGATGTGTTTATTCGAGGTCAATTTTCCATCGGTGTAGTGCGAAGTGCGGCGAATTTATGCAATTAAATTTGTGGGTGTTTTTCCGTGAATCGTTGATAGATAGATAGGTAGATAGGCTATAAACGGAAGTATTTTTGTGGGGATCGGGCAAGAAATCAAAACGAAATTGACCGAGTTTTTACTCGGTAGGAGAGTCATATGAACTCCTTCAGAGTTAGCGACGGGAGGACAGGTCTAGCGAGTTGCCCGCGGCGTGGCCGCCTCTCCTCTAGCAGCTCGACATCGTCATCCAGCTGCAATCCCTCCGTGGCCGCCTCATGTAGCAGCTCGATGTTGTCGTCCAACTATAATCCCTCCTTGTCCTCGTCGTAGTTGCTGCCCATGGCGAGGCACGTGTTGAAGTGACCCGAGGGATTGGCGAGGCGGCGTAGTGAAATAAAGTTCCTATTTACTTGCTGGCGTGTGGGCGTTGGTTCGTCGAGTTGGGCGCGTCAAGTGACGCACGTGCGGTTGTAACGAACGCCCTCCAGCGTGACAACGTGGGATAACGGGTCCATGTCCTTTTCTGTCCGTATCAACCCCCACTTCCCCTCATCCCCGCATTAACTCCCTTCCCGTATCGCTCGCTCTCGCTCTGCTCTCTCTCATTTGCTCGCTCGCAACCGCCAGTGCGGGACGGATCCATTCCGGTGTTCTGGCGATTGGAGGCGGTGGTGGAGCCGTTCCGGCTAGGGGGAACTGGCACGGCCGGCGGAGGTCTACGTCAGGTCCCGGCGCGCAACCGGGGTTTTGATTTTCTCGGGGATTTCTCGCCAGAATCTGATGATTGGGCACAGTTTCGTGGTGATCCTTGTAGGATTAGTCGAGCACATTTTCGTCACATTTTCGAGCACCGCGACGGATTAGGCGGTACATTTTACCTCCTGATTCCATGAAATTCGTCGCCTCTGTGTGTGTTTTTTCACGCGATTTTGTGTAGTTCTCTCGGGGTGGATTGGCGCCAGGGGGTTCGCCTGTGATTTTGCGTGATTCTCTATGTTTTTAATTCACGATGGATTGCTCTGTAGGGGTTATATGAAGCGCATTCATGTTGGTAGTCATTAAGGAAAGGGGATCTGGGGGATTTTGATGCGCACTGTTATACCAGAGGAAAATAAGTAGTTGATTAGTTGCTTATGTAGATTAGTTACATTTGTTCTCAAATAAGTTGCCAGTACAAACATCGTTTGTTTCATACATGACAGTATTAGTTGCTAGTAGAAGTTGTTGTTTCATAGTCTGTGATAAGAAACATGATTTAGTATGTGATAATAGAAGTTGCTTGTCTCACCCTATTAGTTGCTCAACCTGGCAAGTTTGTTGGCTACATGATAATAGAAGTTGCTAGTCTCACAGTTTAGTTGCTCATACTACTAGTTGATTTAGTAGTTGATTGGTTATTTTTTCTATTGATTAGTTTCTTTTGTTGACAAATAAGTTGTCAGTACAAACATCATTTGTTTCATACATGAAAGTATTAGTTGCTAGTAGAAGTTGTTGTTTCATAGTCTGTGACAAGGATCATGATTTAGTCTGTGATAATAAAAGTTGCTTGTCTCACACTTTTTAGTTGCTCAACCTGACAAGTTTGTTGGCTACATGATAATAGAAGTTGCTTGTTTCGCACTATTAGTTGCTCAATCTGACAAATTGTTTCTGACATTTTATTAGTTGCTGAACCTGACATTATTTGTTGCCTACATGGGAATAGAAGTTGGTTGTCTGGCATTTAGTAGGTGCTACGACACGAGTAGTTGGTTTGCCCAACATGTTTATTGCCTATATTGGACTAGTAGTTGCACAGTTTTTATTACCATGGTGCCTATAAGTACTATTTTTTATGTCATGAGCAGTTTGCTTAACCAGACCTATCTGTTTGTTTATCTGACATAAGTAGTTTCTAAAGACAACATGTTTGTTTCATACATCTAAGAAGAAGTTGCTAGTTAAAGTTTTAAAACTTTTTATGTGTTTCCATGCTATTGGTTAAGCAGGTTTGCATGACGATGGGTCTGATCCATCAACAGGTGGGGGCTCATCTTTAGGGAGCCAACAAACTAAGATTCCACCTACGAAGGAACCTAATAAGCAAAACAAAATCAAGGCTCTGGCTAATCATGGACCGCCTTCTACGAAGCAGTCTAAAAAGAGAATTGCAAAGAAACCTGTTGGTGATATTGTTAAAATTGCAAAGAATCCAAAGAATAAGGGGAAAAAGGTTGCAACCACAAAAATAGCGGACAACTCTGATGTAAGTTCTACTCATGCTATCTACATTGTACTCATGCTAAATCTTATTACTTGTCATTTTTTTTATCTTCAGTAGGTACTTGCTTTTCTTCAGTAGGTAGTTGATTTTTTGCAGTAGGTAGTTGCTTATATGCAGTAGGTAGTTGCTTATATGCACTAGCTACTTCTCTATGGTGGATAGTTGCTATTTTTCGGCCATATTTTGGCGCCTATATGGAAACTATGTAATACATATTTTTTTCATGCTTGAATTATAGGCTTAGGAAATTGGGGAAATCAGAACCAGGTTAATGCCTTCGCATTTTTTCACACTAAACAACAGTTTGACAGGCGCACAGAAGATTGCACTGATCGAGAAGAAGTTTGGTGGCATGTTGAACATCAGCGCATGCACCATGCCTCTTGAACTCAGTCAGTGGGTTATGAAGTGCTATGACCCCGACACCTCTGAGTTGATCATACCTGACCGCGGAAAGATACCGGTGGATGCAGAAAGTGTGCACAAGATCTAGGGGCTGCCCAACTCAGGCTTAAAAGTGTGCTACGAGATGAATGTTGATATTATGTGGCAAATGTTGGAGGATTACGGTTTCCCACCAAATGGCAGTCCTGATCTTACCAGCTGGTGCAAGATGATTAAGGAGATGTACGGGAAATCATACAATATGTTTGTTCGGGCTTGGGCTGTAATGGCCTACAACTTTCTCGCTCCCACAACTGGTCTAAAAGTTAGCCCACGCTGCTATCCTGCGGTATATGACGTTGACCTAATTCCCCGTACGAACATCTATCAGTTTGTTGTCGACCAGATCAGGCTTGATTTTAGTTCACTGAAAAACAAGAAGTCTGTGTGTTGTTGTGTTTATCACTTGATGGTAAGTGCATAGTTTTTTAATCATAGACATATGTTCTATGTAGTTGCTTTTATGACTCATATAGTTGCTCAACACAGCCTGTTTGTTTCTTATATACAACTAAAAGTTGCTAGAACATGTTCTTTTTAAGACCTCTGGAGCATGTTTATCTCTTTTGTGTAGTTCTTTTTTACTGTCATATTAAGTTTTGCTTAAAAAAACCTGCTTTTGTTGCATATATGTAACTAGAAGTTTCTAGCTAAACGCAAAGTTGCTCAAACCATCATGTTAGTTGCCTATATGATACCATGAATTGCTAATAACCATGTTTTCATTGCAGCCCCTTGTAGAATATGTTTTTCATTTAATTCATATTTATTCCCCTGTTTTTTCCTGTCACGCAGTTACTGTACCTAGATTCCATAGAGGTTGACGAACTCATTAGTCAGTGTTACCCTTGAGTAGACGCTTGGGATAGTGTCTTGATAAATAGGGTCAAAAAGAAAGACATGATCTAACCAGGGGTTTTGGGTGAACTGCAAGTAAGCGTGATATGCTTGTTTTTTTTACATTTTTACTCTCCTTCTATGCCTACTTTTCTATATCAATCTTGTTTGAGTAACGTACTTTGTCAAAAAACAGCTCAAGGAAAATACAGTGACGCACAGCATGGAGGAATTTTCGGCGGATTGCTAAAGGCTGAACAGTTCGTCACCGCAAATTTGCTGCCAAATTACGACCAGTGTGTGAGTACCTCATTTTTTTAGTTGCTCAACCTAATAAGTTTGTTGCATGCATGACAATATAAGTTGCTTGTCTTACACTATTAGTTTCTCAGTATGACAACTAACTTGTGTTCTTATTCATTCTTAATAACAAACTTGTAGAGGAAAAGGAAACTTTCTGCTTTGGTCCATGTAGCATGCTCAGATTTTGAAGAGATCATGGCAAAGTTTGTCAATGGCATTGGTAATATAGAAGAAACTATTGTAACTGGCAGAGGTCAACCAAGACATACGAAGAGACGAAGAAAAAAAAGCAAGACGAAGAACCGGTTTTCGAAGAACCGATGTTGCCTGATGAGGACTCTGACAACTCTGATGAGGAAACCAGCGGGCAAGACTACGATCATGTGGTTTATCGCTGTAGTTTGTCATTCTTTATTTCAAATTACTTTTTTATCACTACCTTACTTTTACTTTTTTGGCCCTTTTGTTGTATACAACAAATAATACATCGACAACGATGACGATGACGAGTCCGACCAACGAAAAAATGATGAGGATGACAAGGAAGGGGATGAGAGCAGCAGCAACGATGGTGATGATGACGATGGCGGCGCTAGGAACATAGGATCTGGCAGAGGAGAAGATGGAGATGATGGCAGTGACAATGACAAGAGCATGGATGATAGTTGCACAGATCAGTACTATGTTGAAAACAGAGAAACAAGGTCTGCCACAAGGTCGGGGGCAAAAAGAAGAGGGCAGCCGGAGGCGATGCTGAATAGACTCAGAAAGAACTTGCCCTGGCTACAGAACAAGTTAATCAGCCTAGTGGGAAATTACTGGCGCAGAACAGGGTTGAAGTTGCTCAGACAAGTAAGCAAGTTGCTCAGACCAGCAAGGAAGTTGTTTAGACCAGCAAGGAAGTTGCTCATCAGGTCAACAAGGATTTTACTGGGAAAACAATTGAGGTAGTTGCTCAATAGCCAAGGGGGCAAGTTGCTAGTACCAGGGAGCAAGTTTCCCATACCAGTACAAAAACCTGGGAGGAATTTGTGCAACAAACCATGGAGAAAATTGTTGGTACTAGGAAGAAAGTTGTTTATACCAGGAAGGAAGTTGCTGCTGCCAGAAAGGAAGTTGTTGAATGTATCCAGAGAACTACTGAAACTAGGGATAAAACTGACGGACAACCCAGAAAGGTTGTTGAACAGAAAAGCATGGATCAAAATTCACAAACCAGGGAAGAAGTTTCCCCTATCGTGCAAGAAGTAGTTCATCAAAACAAGATTAAATTTGTCCAACAGACAATGCAGAAAAGTGTACCACAGACCATGGAAAATGTTGTACAATAGGAGACCAGGGGTAAAGTTACTGAGACCAAAGGTAAAGTTGATGAGACCAGTGGTAAAGTTGCTCAGGCCAGTGGGAAAGTTGCTGACACCAGTGGGAAAGTTACTGAGGCCATGGAAATAGATGGAGAACCTGCCCAGTAGCAAATACCAACTAGAGAAGTCACAGTTATCAAGAAGGCTAAATTGGTGGCTCGCGATGGAAAATTTTCTTGCAACGTTGGCATCCCATTAGTTTTGTTTGGCACCACTGTTTTGGATACTTCGAAAACTGGTCCTGATGCACTTGAAGGCGCCGTTTCTCAGGATATTGAGCAGAACACTAAGACAGTTGGATCTGATGCACAGTACAGGGAAGATATTGAGCAGAACACTAAGATAGTTGCTCAGGATAGGGAGGAAGTTGCTCCTGGACAGCATGGCGATGTTGGGAGCAGCCAAGAACAAGACTATGCAAAAATGCCTTTGTTGGATTTGTGAAAGATGAACGTTGGGAAGAAGAAGTTGCCAGAAATTCATCTCATCGAAGAACCCGCCATCTTTGAAATGAATTCACAAAGTGAGTTGAAGTCTATTTTGCAAGAAGATATGAAAAAATCAGGTGACTCACAAGACACTAGTTTGGAATGGATCGATGGTGGCGTACAATGTAGTCCAGGGACTTTCAAGGGGTTTCTTGATTCAGTTGACATGGAGAAGAAGATGAATATGCAGTCCAGCAAAAGGGAGCCTGCGAAACTGAAGGAACCAACAAGGTCTGCAACAAAATTCACAGAGAAGCCAACTGCAAAAACAGGACATGCAAGTATGGCGCAAGAGCAACCAAGTTCAGGGTTCCTCAGGCAACTTCTACACATGAACATACAACTTCTTCTTTGCCTCAAGCAACTAGAGTGCATATCCAGCCAGAGAGAATTCATGTGAAACAAGCAACTTCAGAGAATAAGCAGGCAACTTCTGCTGTTCTGCAGGCAATTTCTCCAACTCTGCAGGCAACTTCCCCAGCTATACACACAACTAGTGTACAGACCAAGGAAACTACAGTGCACCCAAAGGCAACAACACAGGAAAAACAACTGCTGAATAGCCCAGCAATGGAAAAAAGTGCACTTTAGCCCACCACCAACTAGACAAACTTTCCCGCCACCATCACCCATCTGAGGGAAAAAAGCAAACAAGTTGTCCGATCCCCAAGTGCAGGAACAACACACATACAAGATGCCGCTTCCAAGGTCCAGGTCTGCTATCGATATGGAATGCTCATCTTTCAACCGAGGTCCAGATTTTGATAATGACGATGGTCCAGAAGTTGTTGATGATGATGATGATGTTGCTTAGAAAGTTCAAGCTGCTTAATCTATTGAGCTTGATGTTTTAGCGAACATCGATCCTAAAGAGATTGAGAGAGTGTGTGTTGAAGAAAAAAATCTCTCGGAGGGCAGTGGGTCAGGCAGCAAACATTGGAGACAATGAAGAATCACATGGCGTGCTGCAAACGCCCGACAAAGCCCCTACCCCCGCAACACCAGATGCAGTAACTGATGGTTCAGACAGCTCCAAAACTCCTCAACAGTATGTGAGAAGGTTAATCAAGCCTCCCCCTTGCCAACTATCACCGTACGTCAATATAGAAAACAAGAAACAGTTCACAAGCACGGAAAGTGCTAACAAGCTATATGCAAAAGTAATTCAGCATGGAGGAAGTATCAGAAAAAACCAGCAGAAAATTAGCGAAAGGTGGTCTTTCTATTTTCCCACTGTTTTTTTAACTTCTCTTCATCGCTTTTTAGTTACAGTACAAGTTGCTTATACAGGATGCATAGTTGCTTACTGATAGAAAAAGTTGTTAGAATACATGTGTTTTGTTGCCAACTTGACTATGTGTCTCACGAAAACTACTTTGTGCAGCCCGATAGTCGTCAAATATGCACCTATCATGTTAGAACATGGGAGCTTGCAACTTCTTTGAAACCAGGAGGATGGCTCCACACTTCGGTTGTGGAAATTGGAATCATAGCGATTGCGAAAAACATTCCTGAAACTGCAAAGAAGATAGTCATGCCTTTGAGGATATCTGTAAGTGAAATCACATCTCGAACCAACCTTGTTTACCTTTTTTTGAACCAACCTTGTTTCATTAATCATAGTCACTACTTTTTTGCTATTTTTTCCAAATACATGGCTTCAGGATTTAGAGTTTAATCGAAAAGAACTGAAGGTACTATTTAGCAATTCAAGGCATTTGGACCGACAAGATATGATACGTACACTTTCCCACATGAATAGAACACCCAACACCCCCACACCACTTCTTACTACTTGCTTTCTTTTTTTAGGCCTCTAGTTGCTTACTTCAGCTTACTTTGTTGCTTTTCACTATGACACTAGTTGCCTAACTAGAAATAAAAGTTGCCTCAATAAGTTTTTTACTGTGCAACATTTGAAAAGTTACTCCCACTATCTCAGTATTTGCTTTATATATGTTAGTACTTGCTTCTGACTATACCACAACTTGTCCAACTGTAGCTTTTTCCTACAAAAAAATTAATACTATCTATGTCGGTCTATGTTTCTAGTTGCTTCATCAAGCTCACTAGTTGCCTGCACAATGTAAATAGTTGCTTCCCTACAGTTAATTAATTGTCTAACTACACAGGTTATGTTCCCAATTATCCAAGCCCTCAACCCAAAAGCAAAGGATGTTGTCAACCATTATTGATTGTTCAACTTAAACATCAAAGACAAGCAATTTCAGATCCTTGACTCATGGAGGACAATTGAGGATAAGGTTCTGAGGAAATGTTACAAAGCCATCATTGCATCTATTCGCATTCACTGGGATAATAACTACGGTGCATCCAAAGTCAAACTTGACAATTTTCGTGTTCAAGAAATCCAAGTTCCAAAGCAGAAAAACAAGTAAGCAATCTCAGCGAGCAACTTTCCCACATGCATACTTTTTTTCTTGTTCAATGTTAGTTGCTCAACCTATTATTTGCTTGCCTCACACTGTTAGTTGCTCAAACCAACCTGTTAGTTGCTTGTCTGATAATGTAAGTTGCTTAAACCAACCTATTAGTTACCCCTCACACTAGGAGTTTTTTGACACTAGGATTTTGTTTACCCTATCATGATGTTTTTGACTGAAAGTTGCTTTTGACTAGCATTTATTAATTCTGGGACCTGACATTTTGTTGCCTACACAACACTAGTTGGTTTGCCCAACATGTTTATTGCCTATGTTTGTTCGAATACAGCCATACTGAATTTTTTCTTGTGTTTTATAGCGACGACTGCGGGGTTTTCACCCTAATGAACATCAATTGGGATGATAGAGCATCTCAGAACTACTCAGCAAAGGATATCCCAGACATCAGGAAAATAATGACAAACAGTTGGGTCACATCGGAGGACAACAAAGCCGACTGGAAGAAAGTCCTCAAGCTTTAAGCAATGAAGGCATGCCCCGCACAAACTTTAATCTCCATTTGTCTTTTTAATGTTCATATCAAATGTCTATAGTTGCTCAAGATTACATACAAATTTCTTTCTTTTTTGATCTTTTTGCTTGATTGTTTTTGCTTATGTGGATTTAACAGTGCCTAGTTGCCACTTCAAATGCTGAAAGTTGCTTTTCATAGTCGCAAAGTTCCCAGAGACAAAAAAAGTTGCTTATCTAATAAAAACTGCCAGGAATAATGGTACTAGTTGCCAGAACTATAATAAAAAAGATAAAACAGTGACAAGACCAAGTTGCCACAGAACTAATAAAAGCTGCCTAGCTGTAGTGAAATTAACCCTCCAGTTTCTTACATAGTTGCCTAGCCTATAAATTTGTTTGTACCTACACCAGCCTCTACACATGTTGCAGAATTGTGCTCGAATGAACCACAGGTCCTGCACTGGTTTTTCTATTTTGGATGAAGTTCAAGGACATATTTTGTTCGATGTGCCTTTGTTTGACCTTTGGTAGTTGACTTTGGTGGGTCCCTAGGAATAATAGGATCAATATGGGCACTTGCCGACGGTTCAGCAGCAACAGGTTTCTTCTTTTTCTTTCGTGACTTGTTCAGTTGAGTGATTTCCGTTGCCGCATCACGCATGTGTTTGTTCACAATCGCAGTAGCTTCATCTGTTGTGCAAGCCACACGAGCAAGTTTCTGAAACGACATGTTTAGGTTTGCATGTCGCACTTGCTGATGTGACTGTGGTGGCATCACATCTGGCTGCTCTACAACTTCGGCTTCCTGTCCACCAGATACTGCTTGTGGCATCCACCTTTTTAGTATGTACCTCTCGGGTATCACATCAACACCAAGGTGGGTGAAAACCATCAATATGTGGCAACAAAGCATGCCATCCCTATCAAACTTTGAACACTTGCATGAGTAGATGCCTTCATCCTTGTTCGCTATAACCATGTAGGTCCTCGCCCCATACTTGGCATACAATGTCCTATTTGGCTCAAGCCTGTAGTATAAACCACCAAAGTGACTCACATTGTACCTGGAAATAAGCTCAAACCCATGTCGAAACTTCAAATATATGTCTTTGCAGTACACATTGAAAGCCTGTTCCTCAATGGGATATGGCGACCATCTCTGGACCTCAAGAAATTTTGTACGGTAGTTGTTGCCACCCTCCTTCAGCAACACATGCACTTGGATCTTCTCATACTGTTTCACAAAGTTTAACTGTGACTTGTATGGGTTCACATAGCGTTTCAACACCGCATTAAACCCCTCACTACGCTGCGTGGATTGGAGGAAAGGGAAAAACTGGTGCAGGAAGTAGCAAGGAACCCACTTGTCCCTAATGGCATACAGCTCCCTAAAGTGCGAGTGTCCAGCAGCAGCAGGCCACTTGCCTAAAAACAGAGTCCATTTCGCCTCAAACTCCTCTGGGGAAAAGGTGAAGTCTATGCAGGCATTGAAATATTCAGCTAGACCAAGGTTTCTGCCCAGTACAGTACCACACTTAGTCTATGATTTCTGCATGATGTGCTAGCAGCAAAAATGGTGGATAGTTGCTAGTAACATCCTTTCAATTGACATCTTCATAGCAACGTCTTGGTCAGTGATGATGTTGTCCGGTGCTCGACCATTCATCGCGATAAGGAAACTCTCAAACAAATAATCAAAACTGGTTGCCAACTCTTGCCTCACAAACCCGTAGCCCAACATGATAGATTGCCCATGCTTGTTGATCCCGATGAACGGTGTAAAGGGCATATTGTACTTATTCGTTAAGTACGTGTTGTCAAAGGATACACGGTCATGGTAAGCCTCAGCATATGCTCTCCTAGCAGGCCCATCAACCCAGAAGATGTTTTTCACCCTGTCCTCCTCATCACAATCTAATCTTAAGTAAAAAACAGAATCCTTCTCTTTTTTCTCTTGAAAATGGTTGATCACTTCGGTCATGTCGCCTTCTTTTCTTTCTTCTACAGTCAAAGTTGCACAGTAGTTGGTGATAGTTTTGGCAGTGTACGGGGCTAGCAACTCTGAGCCATAGAAATCTAACATTATATCCATCATCCTCCCTACGAGTGAGGAAAACTTTATTTTTACAGTAGCTACTAGCAACTAACATATTGATTTCTGCCAAGGTCTATATTTCTAGTTAGCAACTAATACATTCTGTTTTGGCAACTTTTTCCTAATTACTTTTTTGAAATGCAGCAACTTTAAGGAGGCACATAGTAATGCACTAACATACAACTAGTTATCACTACCAAGCAACCTTTTGTTTCCTTCAAACCATACAGATAGTTAGCGCTCGCAAATAATCATATAGTACTAGAAACTTAATATGTTACACCAACAACTATGTATACTGCAACTAACAACTTCATCTGGTGTTCCAGCAACTATGGCTATAGCTAAAAAAAATACATTAATAGATTTAGTAACATACCAGCAGTCAGGTTTGTGCTGTGCAAATTCTTCACGAAATCTTTTCCTCTGCTGGTATACCTTGGTTTGACCTAAGATACTTGTTCAACGATGGCTTGTGGACAAGAGGATGATTATGCTCCGCTGCAAAAGCAATAACTTCCCATCTACCATCCTTTAGCTTTACCACCATCTCCTCCTTGCAATTAGTTGGTATTATTGTCTCCCTTTTCCGCTTCTTCAGATTCTTTTTTTGCCCTTTCTTCTTAGCAATCCTAGCAACAATAGATGCAAGTTCTGCGTTCTGCCGGTCCTCCTCATCCGATGATTCTGAGGATGGTACTGGCCCAACTACATCTGGTTTGTCACCTCCGCCATCATCATTCCTAGGTTTCCTGAATTTGTTACATACAAATTGCTGTTTATCAAGCTTATTGGTGCACGCTGACCTTTCGTTCCTATTGACCTTGATTGAAAATCCAGTCCTAGCAGCATATGCGTTGTAGTGTTCCTTAGCACCCTGTAGCGTGTCATAACACATTCCAATATGTGGGTCCATTGGCTGAGATGAAGCCTCATTATCATCTCCATCGTCTTGGGCAAGCGATGTTGTGTTTGTACCAGCAACAAACGGTCTAGTTTCACTGTCAGTTGGTACTGTATGTACATCAACAGCGGGGGCGTCGGTGTCAACTTGCAACTCTGGAGTCTCATCAATAGCTTCCTCTATCATAAGGTGCGTGAAGTAATTAGGCGGTAGTAAACCAGCCTGCTCATTGAGGTCAAACAGCTCCTCATTAAGGTCAAGGATACCCATTGGCTGCACAACAAAAATGAATCAAAAAACAAATAAGGGAAAAACGCAACTTCCAAAGTATATATAGGCAAAAAACTATACATTGTTGGCTAAACAACACTTCTAATTCTATTTATAGCCTCACAAATTTTCACATTGTTATTGCTGTTTTTTGACATGTAGGTACTAGACAAGAGCTTCTTCATGTGGTAAAAGATAAGGAAGCGATGACCAGATACAAAGAAATGAAGTACAAAAATATTAAAGTCATGTGTTACATGTGTTGTAATTAGGATTAGTATGTTGCAAACTCTGTTATAGTTTTCTCTTATTTTTTGGTGCAAGTATCTACTGTTTGATGATACCAAGTTGCATGACAATTGTGTGAAACTAAGTTTCCTACTTATGTAAGAAAGTTGCCTACAGATGCTACCAAGTTGACTACTTATTTCAATTAGTTGCCTACTGTTCATATGATGTTTCTCTGAATTCAAAAAACTGATGTGTTAAGTTGCCAACCTATTCTGTTTATGCATGGATTTTTTTCTACCTATAATTTTTGCTATTTTTTACATGCTGGTACTCTATGTAGTTGCCATGAACAAAGGTTGCCTCAGACACAAAAGTTGGCTCAACTAAGATGCAAGTTGCAAACTATTAGTGAAAAATTTCCCATATTTTTATGAAAAAACATTAAATCGTTGACTCAGGAAAAGATTTTTTACATGGGGGATCGTGTGTGGGTAATTGGTAGGCCATTATTTCTGATGAAAAAGGAGTATGTTCATGTTAAAAAGAAGTTTCTTGCAATGTAATAGAAGTTTCCTGTGATGTGATAGAAGTTGCTAGGAAACAGGAACTAATTGCCTACCCTCAGAAAAGTTGACTAAACAGGAAAAAATTGCATCCACCATTAGAAATAGTTGCTAAGAAACAGGAAATTTTTTCCTCCAACATCAGAAAATGTTCTACGTAAAAACATGAAAAGTTTCAATTTTTCCATCTGAACTGCAATCTACGAAAAAGAAGTTGTCTGGGATATGATAGAAGTTGCTACAAAACAGAGAAAAGTTGCTAAAAACCTCACAAAAGTTGCAACTTTCATCTAAATTGCAAGAAACAGATAAAAAAAGCTAGAAGGACATGGCAACATAGGTTTTCTAGGAACTGAGGAAGTTATTAAGGAGCATAGCCAAGTTGCTTATGTTTGGCACAAAGTTAACTTCAGCAAAAAGAAAGCAATAAGAGAATAGCAAAGAGAAAAATATGGATGAATACCTTTGTTGAATCTGAGAGAGCAATTCCAGATGTAGGTGCGTTCCTTGAGCTACTCTCTGCATGGTACATGTTCGTATGATTGAGGATCGGGATGTTGCCATGTTTTGGTGAGTTCATGGATCCAACAAAGAGGAAGCAATGTCGGCTGGGGATGGAGGAAAAAGACGATCTAGGGAACGAGATCTGGGGGCAGTAGGGTTAGAGAGAGGACATGAGGATGGACAGGCTGGCGCGGGACGCAGGGGATCACGCTCTAGGGCGCAGTGGGGGTTCTAGATAAAGGCAAACGAGCGCACCTCCACTACAAGAAATGTGTCAACTTATGACGTTCTCATTTTGACGATGGCAAAAATCGTCATAAATTTTATGACGATTTGTATTAGATCGTCGCTAGCCACTTCAGGAGGGCCAAACCCCTTCAAAATTATGACGATTGGATAAGAATCGTCGTAATTTTGTTAGTTAAAATCGTCATAATGTGGTAGATCGAACCCAAAATAAGGTGCTCTGTGAACCAACCAATCAAAGCACACCAAACAGCCTCTCACGGATCACATTATCGGCCTGATCTGGACCGTTCATTCCCAATCCAATGCCATGTGATTCACCCGAAGAAACACAACACACACCCCGCCGCGCCCATAGCCTCACAAACCCTAACCCCACCAACTCCAGACCGCCTCCCCTCGCGCCGCCCTTCCTTCCCACCCTCTCCAGCCGCCGATTCTCTTCTCTTGCCGATCCACCTCTCCCAGGTTCGCCTCCCACTGGCGCAGCCTTGGCGAACCCTAGTTTGCTGCCCTCATGTAACTACCTCGGTGAACTACGCTCCTAGATACAAGCCTGGATGAGTGGTAGTGGTTGAAATAGTACGGTGGGGCCCCAAAAGCCGCTCACTGGTAGTCCTTTCAGACGTCCCAACCACTACCCTCTCAACGGGACTGTCAGGCGGGCGTGGTCGGCGAAGGGATCAACTACGTACACAAGTGGGTATGTACGCAAGCCACCATACAAGAGTACATCAGAGCCACACCATCTAGAAAGAAAGGAAATATACCAACGCCATACGGCAAGATTCGAATGACCTAGATAAATCTATATTTTAGGATAACTCCTCATACAACACACATCAGAGTATCATGCGGAAGCGACAAACAAGATCCGAGTACGGATAAGAAGCAAATCGGCATAAGATGCCATAGAAATAAGCACATCCCAACTACAGGTCTCACGGATCCCGTTCCGGAATCTCTACATCGAGCGATCGTTGCCCACATCTTGGCTTCTTCCACCCAATCCGTCACGAGAAGGTACTGCTCATCCGAATCAAGAATTTATCGTGTGAGACCCTAAGGGTTTTCGGCAAGTCTTAATGCCTCTAAAGGGGACACAACACTGGGTGACGAATTGCAGCGAAAGATAAACCCTAGCAATTCTCTGGATAACGCTAACCATCCGCCTAACTAATGATAGACGGATGTCCGTGAATTTTAAGTACAACAGTTATAATGGTAATCTCATCCGATCCATCCTCCTCCCTGCTTACCAACAAGGAAGCGGATGAACAACCCTCCCATCCGTTGGCAATTTTATCAACCATTCCATGAGTGTTGCTCTATTTACTAGTCAAGTTACTTTGTCAGATTAAGGCGGTACTTTAGTTATGCTTGTCTATGATCAAGCTGCTCCAAGTCGTCCATATCCATGGACACGGCTTTGAAAGTTTTACCGGCGGTGCACCAATAGCAACACACGCTCGATCAACCTCGGAAAAACCAAATCAAAACCCAACGAGGCTTTCACATTGAACAATCAGGATTTAGAAATATTTGAGGCCACCCTTGGAGTAGATCCCGAATAGAGTAAGCAAGCTCGAGACGGACTCAAGGTTTGGGTGGGCCTGTGAGCATCGGGAACCCGAAAGTGTGGCTGGGCTTGTCGACACCGCGAATCGTGTCCCGATCCTAACAAGATCTGGTGTGCTCCTCGCAATTTAAGTCTGAAAGTAGCATGGCATAAGTACATGATAGTAAATAAAACCTCAAACTAGTTTGTGGCCCCAAGAAATAAGACGGAATCAAGCTCGGCCGGGGGTCCCATATACCTCCCGGATGTGGATAGCGATAAAACAAGGAACATGAATCAAGTACTCGGGTTCTTCACGGGACACAAGTGAGCGGAAAACCAAATAGCAGATGTTGCTCACGGTGCCACTTTCTTTAGTTATCCCGAACTACTCGAGTTAAGTTGTTTAGGTACCTCATTATTCATCGAGACTCTCACAAACCCTACACATGCTGTTCTACGACTCGCATGGCTCAAACAACTCCTATAGTAGTGGCTCATGGGGTGGAGGTAACAAGCTTGGTGGGGTTTAAAAGTAAAGGCTATGCATACTTGGGATTCATTTTAATGCAATCGCGACTCAATGATGCAAGAATAAGATAGAGGCAATAGGTGCGTATGTATGCAAGCATGTGGAAGTGCTTGCTGTCAACTCAATTGTAAGGGGAGTGCAGGTAGTGCTCTGGTTCTCTTGATAGGTCCACCTCGATGTCTATCCGAGAAAAACCAAACAAACAAGGCCAACATGAATATAGAGCACAAGCATTGGAATTAAATGCGTCAAGCAAACAATCATGCCATGATGAATGATGCACAAGTTGCATGGCAATAAGTAGCATGGCATGGGTGAGGTGTGGAGAACAAGAAAATAACATTTGAATTGGGTTTTAGTCACATTTTGTTGCCATAATAGTTTCTGTTCATTATATTTTTAGATGATGCATGCTGCAATTGAAGTCATGGATAGCATAAACAGAAAGGTCTCGTCGAGCTGATCATTTTAGACATATCATTTGCTTAATTTGGATTTAGGAAACAAAAGTTATGAATTATTTAAATTCTAGTGGCAATTTGGTAATTTAGATAAACTTGGAATTTTAATTGTGCAAAAGGCAATATGGATGGCATATTTGGAATCCTCTCATTTTCTGAATCAAAACATATATTATTTGCCCAATTTGGATTTAGTATGAAAAAGTTATTTCAAATCTGATTGGAAAATTTGAATTTGAAAATATTTAAACTGAGTTTTAAATTAAACAGATTCTGGACGTTTCTTACATAGCCTATACTAGCCTGGGTCGCAGACAGGTGGGGCCTGGGGTCCGCTGACCCACACGACAGTGCCTGGGAACCAACAGGACCGCGGGTCGAATAAAGGAAAACGCAGAGCCTTTTATAAAATTACTACCGACGACAGAGGGCCACGAGGACCGCGGGTTGGCGTGGCAAAGGGAAGGGTTATTTGTAGAAGGAACCGCCGACACGCTTAACGAGGCGGCAGTGGCGGCAGGATGGACCGGGTTAAGCAGCTTCCACAGGAGCCTTTTGCAAGATTTCCACAGACTGGCGGGTGGGGCTGGTGGATCGGCGTGAGGCGGAAAAGCGGAAGGGTCTAAGCAAAGCAATTGCCTTGTCGGACGGCAGCGGGCGCTCTTGTGCTGCGTCTGGCCGGAAACTTTGGCGACGTTGGCGACGCCATTCCGCTCAAACAACACGGACCCAAAACGAAAACGGAGAAGATATTTGGGCCTACAACTTTGGTACAGGGTGCTAAGCGGAGGCGGCTTTGGCGTCGCGGGGCATGGCTCGAACTCGACCAGATCGGCAGGCAATGCTGTCGCCGCCCGGCATGACAGCGGCCTTGTGAGTGCTCGACAGATCGCGACGGCGGCGCACGGCGAGAGGGAGAGAGAGAGGTTGTCTGGGGGGAGGAGGGGCTCACCAGCAGCGCGACGGTGCGGTGGCCGGGGCTCGGGAAGGCGGGGATCGAAGCGGGGCAGCTGGCCGGGGGCGTCCTGGCGATCACGGGCACGGCGGCGGCGCAGCTCCTCCGGCGGGGTACAGCGGTTCCTGGCGCGTCACGGCGAAGCAGTGGAAGAAGGGGGAGCTCCTGGTACTGCTGGCGCGCCTCGGGAAGCTCTGGAGCGAAGGGGTGCTGGGGGGGCGCCGTCGCTAGGGTTTAGAGGGTCGGGGGCATGGTCGATCTGGGGAAGGGGAAGGAGGAAGAGAGGTTCCTGGGGGTGGACGGGGCGTATCTGGCAGGGCAGGGACGGAGGGGTGGATAGGAACGAGTGAGGAGGCAGGAGGTGGCGTGGGGGAGGGGTAGATGGCCAGGGTGGCATCGGTGCACCCCTCCTCTTCACGTGAGCCACGCCAGGCAGGTGGGGAGGGCTGGACCAGGTGAGGCTGGTGAGGGACACGGGGCTGCAGGTAGGCCAGGGGGTGGTCGAGGACAGGTGGGCCAGGGGTAGCTCGTGGCCAGGGGGGCTAGGGTAAACGGAAAAGAGGGGATGGGAGAGGACCGGCTCGGGCTAGGCTAGGATGAGGGAGCACCTTTGTTGGAGAGAGAGGTAGCTAGGACATGGTGGGGTGGGGCCAGCACGCTAGAGGGATGGGAAGAGAGAGAGGGAAGGGCATGGGCTTGAGCCTAGGGTTTTTAGGTGAGGGGTGATTCAAGCTAGGTAGTAGGGGAAGGGGAGGTTTAGCTAGGGTTTTGGTTTAGCTAGGAGGGTAGATGGCAAGGGTTGGTCTTAGGGTTTGCTAAAAGGGGTAAGAAAGAGGGAGGTGGTAAACTAGTTGATCAAGCAAGCTCCATGTACAAGCACACAAGATCAAGAAAAGGCAAGAAAAGAAAAAGAGGGAGAGGTAGATAGGCATGTGATGATGGGGCTCTCCTTTGGCCCATGCATGATCCAAACAAAGAACAAGCAAGATCCAAAAGAGAGGGGTTTAAGGTTGGAGCATGCCTCATGGGCACATGTGTGTGCATGGGGCATGGGGGAAAGGTTTAGATTATATGGGTGAAGATCAGCTACTAGCTAACACCAGATTTAAACCAAGGGAGAGGTGATCCACTGAGAAACAAACAAAAACCAAATACTGGAAAAGGTGGCACTTGCATGGCTCATGCAACATAATTAATGCCAACCATATCCTTGTGAAAACAATAAGATTATCATGGCATTACTCATATGCATTCCCAAAAAGTGGGCAAGGCCAAGCAAAGATTATGGGTGGATCCAACCAACAACATGGGATAGAGATAACTCAATAAAATGCCAAGCCCAAATTATTGGATGGTGGAAAAATATAAGGTGGTGAAAGAAAAGGTGGTGGAGTCAATAAGAGAGATGCCCTCAACTCAACTTGGGCATTTAACAATTTATCAAGACCCAAATACAATATCAAGAGGCAAATACAATTACTCATGCACATGAGATAAGAACCAAACAAGAAAGGGTTTTGTATGATTCTCAAATGCAAGGTGGCATGATGACATGAGCATGATATGATAATGATGCAGCAATTATATGTTGGAAGTGGCCCTTTTTATTATTATGACATGTAGCATTACAGGGGTTAGACAACTGGGATGCTACAACTCTCCCCCACTAAACAGGAATCTCGCCCCGAGATTCTAGGAAGAAGAAGAAGAAGAAGATACAAAGAGAGAAGGGTGGTTGACACGGAGTTCATCTTCACGCTCCCATGTGGCTTCATCAACAGAATGGTGTGACCACTGCACCTTGCAAAACTTGATGGACTTGTTGCGAGTCCTTCGTTCTGCGGTCTCAAGGATTTTGGTGGGGTGTTCTTGATAAGACAGATCTTCTTGGAGGTCGATTAGCTCATGATCCACGGTTTTGCCGGGGTCTTTGAAGCACTTCTTGAGCTGAGAGATATGGAAAACATCATGGACTTTGAGTTTTTCCGGAAGCTCTAGTGCATAAGCAACTTCTCCTCTTCTACCACGTATCTTGAAAGGACCGATGTATCTAGGAGCCAACTTTCCTTTGATACCTAAGCGGTGTGTTCCTCTCATGGGAGTGACACGAAGGTAGACTAGATCACCAGGGGCATATACCATATCCGTGTGTTTCCTGTCATAGTTGCTCTTCTGACGACTTTGAGCAATCTTCAGGTTCTCCAGAATGATATGCACCTTCTCCTCTGCCTGAGTCACAATGTCAGGGCCAAACCAGATTCTTTCTCCTGCACATGACCAACCAATTGGAGTTCTGCACTTGCGTCCATAGAGAGCCTCGAATGGTGCCATCTTCAGACTTTTCTGGAAGCTGTTGTTGTAGGAGAATTCAGCATATGGAAGGCATTCCTCCCACTTCATGCCAAACGAGATGACGCAAGCTCTAAGCATGTCCTCGAGAATCTGATTGATCCTCTCCACTTGTCCTTGCGACTGAGGGTGGTAAGCATCTTGAAGTTCAACTTTGTTCCCAAAGCTTTTGGAAACTCTCCCGAACTTTGAGGTGAAGATGCTCCCAGTGCGAACTGATTTCAAGTGGAACCCCATACAAAGAGACAATTACGTTGATATAGAGCTCAACTGAATTCCGTAAATTGTTTCTTTGACTGGGAAGAAATGTGCCACTTTAGAAAGCCTGTCGATGACAACAAAAATTGCATTGTTGCCCTTCTGCGACCTTGGAAAGCCAGTGATGAAGTCCATCTCAACTTTCTCCCATTTCCATTCCGGAGGTTTCAATGGCTGTAGAAGACCAAATGGTTTCTGATGGACAGCCTTGACTCTGCGGCAGACATCACATTCTGAGACGTACTTGGCACAATACCTTTTCAACCCAGGCCACCAGTACTGTGTTTTCAAGTCCATGTACATCTTTGTGCTGCCAGGATGGATAGAAAGAACCGAATCATGTGCCTCCTTGAGAACTTGGTCTCTCAGACCCGGGTAGTTTGTAACAAACATCCGATGTTCAAAGAAGAGCGTGCCTTGATCATCAACATGGAAGGACTCATACTTCGGAAGGTCAAGCCTAGCGATGAGCTTTTTGGTGTGCGGATCACCAAGCTGACGAGAACGAATCTGTTCTTCCAAGAGAGGAGTAGCCAGAAGGTTCAGGAGATGCCCTTGTTCCACAATTTCCAGGTTGGTGGCGAATTCCTCGCACAAGAGAGGTCTTGCTCTTCTACGATGAGGTTGTTGACATAAGCTTTTCGCTAAGCGCATCGCCATGACATTTGCTTTGCACAGGTGTAGTTGATGGTCACATCAAAGTCATTGATTGCTTCAATCCATCTCCTCTGCCGAAGGTTGAGATCCGGTTGAGTGAAGATATACTTCAAACTCTTGTGGTCCGAGAAGATCTCTAGCGGTTACCAAGCAAGTAGTGCCTCCATAGCTTCAAAGCAAAGACAACTGCTGCTAGCTCAAGGTCATGTGTGGGATAGTTGATCTCATGCGTCTTCAACTGACGAGAAGCATAAGCAACCACCTGTCTCTCTTGCATAAGGACCGCACCCAATCCTTGCAAAGAGGCATCGCAGAATATCTGGAAAGGCTTAGATGTATCCGGAGGAACCAAGACTGGTGTGGAAGTGAGCTTCTCTTTGAGTGTCTCGAAACTTTCTTGGCAAGCAGGGGTCCACAGGTACTTCTTGCCTTTCTTGAGGAGATTGGTAAGAGGCTTTGCTATCTTCGAGAAGTTCTGCACAAAGCGACGGCAATAGCTAGCCAAGCCGAGAAAACTCCGCACTTCCTTGACATTAGCAGGAGGAAGCCATTCAACTATTGTCTTCACGGTTTCCGGTTGGTGCAATGCCCTTGGCGAGATAACATGACCCAAGTATGTTACTTGAGCCAAAACTCACACTTAGAGAACTTTGCATACAAGCGGTTCTCACGAAGCTTGTTCAGGACACCGCAGTGCTCTTCATGCTCCTCCTTGGACTTGGAATAGACCAGAATGTCATCCAGATATACCACCACAAACTTGTCCGGTACTCCATGAAAACGGAGTTCATCACCTCGAGAAGGTAGCAGTGCGTTGGTGAGACGAAAGACATGACCGTGTACTCATACAGGCCATAGCGGGTGGTGAAAGCTGTCTTGGGCACATCCTCTTTGCGAATTTTGATTTGGTGATAACCACTTCTCAAGTCCAGCTTAGAGAACACCACAGCTCGCCGGTGATCAAATAGATCATTTATCCGAGGAAGAGGATATTTGTTCTTGATGGTTTTAGCATTTAGAGCCGGTAGTCAACACATAGCCTATCGGTTACATCACGCTTCTTCACAAAGATTGTTGGGCTACCCCAAGAAGAAGTCTTGTGTTGAATGAAACCCAATTTCTCTTGTTCATCAAGTTGTCGTTTGAGTTCACCAACTCGGAAGGACCCATTTATATGGCCTCTTGGAGATAGGAGCCGTTCGAGTTCAAGCTCAATCACGAATTCAACCTCGCGATCCGGAGGCATGCACCGCAACTCTTCGGAAAGACATCCGGAACTCACGGACCCTGGTACCTTCCGAATAGCTTCCATAGCATCATCATTGAGCAGCAAGGAATAGAGTGGACAGCGGAGTCGACTTGGAGAAAAGACTAGATGGCCTTGAGGATCTTCAGAGACACCGGCGTTCAGACAATCGATCACACTGCATTTTGTCAACCAACCAATCCATGCCCAATATGACATCAATGTCGAGTTGCCCAGACAATCAAAGAAGCCAAGAATGAAGAACCACCAATCTCAATATTGTTGCCATGGTGATATGAAGCCCTCATGTTTGCCCAGGAGAAAGAACCATTAACCGCTTTTGAGGAACCATGACTAACTCATTCTCATTTGCAAACTTGTGAGACACAAAAGAATGCGATGCACGAATCAAAAGAACTCGTGCGGACTGAGTTAGCGAAAGCATACCCATGACTACTCCAGTGCGAGCTCGGCTTGAGAGGCGTTGACGAGTTAGCACGAACAACCGCAGACCGGGCTTAGTGTTGATGTTGAGAGCCGAGGCGGTGGTGCACGAACGAAGGAGAGCTTGTTGCAGATCTTGGCGGGGGTTGAGGAGAGCTTTGTTCTTCATTGGGCAGTTCCAATGGGATGTCCATGATCTCCACATGTGTAACAAGCACCGTGAGGACGTGGAGCGAGTAGCAGGACTCCGCCAGCGCTCAGGTAAGGGTTGTTGTAGCCCACAGGAGCCAGTGGTGAAGTTTGGTGGCCTTGACGTGAAACTCGCAGGTCTTGGTGGAGCCGGGGCGACGGTGGGGTGTTAGGAACCCGGACACGCCGCTTAGAAGGAGCTGCCATAGCTGCAGAGCTTGATGCATCCTGTTATGTTTCTTGGACTCCTCGAACATTTGCACCTTGCCTCCTCTTGCAGTCTTTGTGCTTTGTAGTTCGGAAGGTTGCGGTCTTGCATGCGTGATTGCATACTTGATCGACGCATTGAGCCCTTGCACGAATCTTTTACCTTTTTCTTGTCATCAGATACCTCATCACCACCATAGCGAGACAGGTTCATGAAGTTCCTGATGTAGGTGTTGACGTTATCATTTCCCTGCTTCAGGTTGAGGAAAGCCTCCTTCATCCTTTCCATCACAATCTCGAGAAAGCTCCTTGAAAGCTGCAGTGAACCTCTCCCAAGTTGGCTGGAACCCAATGCAGCTTGCCTTCAAGTAGTTTTCCCACCAAAGAGTTGCGTCTCCCTTGAGAAGGTGGGTAGCACACTTGACCCACTCCTGTTCTGGAACATCAGCAGTCTCGAGCAACCTTGAGATCTCGCGCAGCCAATCATCCGCGTCAAGAGGTCGGTCAGACACATCAAACTGACGAGGGTTGAACTTGAGGAAGCTCTTGATGTCACCACGCTTGGGAGGTGGAGGAAGTGGAGCAAACTCATTCCTTCTGACGCTCTCCTCAAAGCGCTGCTGGTTCTCTTGCATGGCTGCCAAAGCATTAGCTATGCTTGACAGCGCTGAGCCCAGTTCCGGAGGGATGTCCTCTTGATCCCGTGGGGGAGCCATCCATCATTGATATAAAACTCAAGTCGATTACTATAATGGAAGATGATAATAATCCAAATAGTACCAAGATGGAATTAACCATGATTAAAGGATACAATTCTTGAGATGATATTAAAATATCAACAAAGTTCATAGCACCTCAAAGATATTAAGCATATCGCTTTACGATCGAAAAAGGAGTGTGGTACACAAACATATCAAAGAAAAATTTTCCACAAATTTCGGCATTAAAATACCAATAGATGCATAAAATTATATGAATCAAGATTAGTGACTCTACCGATCCAATATACAAAAGCGAATGATACAAGTAGTGGTATGGTCGCGACTCCATCCCGCACTCAAATCATTACTCCGCACATGAACAAGTGGAACACATATCCTAACCCCTTCTTCTCACGTGAAACCTATAGATTGGTAACTACGGAAGCGAACACCCCAAACAAGATAGCGTCGGATACAAAGAGGAAGATAGATTGCGTCGGTTTACAAAAGCACATCGGTATGGAATGTACCAACAGTTGATAACCAAAGGCGAGATAAGATAACAACTTGGATGCAACAGATAGACAAGGGATTACACACACATACACACACACAACCTATGGTACTACGAGCCGAACACGTGAATCCTAGTTTGAACTTTGAGAAGAGGATTGAAAGCGTTACACTTCCTTACGAGAAAAGGGTGGGTGGGAGGGTAAGAAGAAAAGTGGAAGCAGTCCTACTCTCGCGTTTTGTTTTCCCTAATATACATAACTACCAAAATATTTGCTAGGACAACAATGGTTTGGTGAAACCACGAAGGTCGGGATGGCTCGATACCAATTGTAACTACCTCGGTGAACTACGCTCCTAGATACAAGCCCGGATGAGTGGTAGTGGTTGAAATAGTGCGGTGGGGCCCCAAAAGCCGCTCCTTTGGTAGTCCTTTCAGACGTCCCAACCACTACCCTCTCAACGGGACTCAGGCGGCGTGGTCGGCGGCGAAGGATCAACTACGTACAAAAGTGGGTATGTCAAGCCACCATACAAGAGTACATCGAGCCTCACCATCTAGAAAGAAAGGAATATACCAACGCCATACGGCAAGATTCGAATGACCTAGATAAATCTATATTTTAGGATAACTCCTCATACAACACACATCGAGTATCATGCGGGCGGCAAACAAGATCCGAGTGCGGATAAGAAGCAAATCGGCATAAGATGCCATAGAAATAAGCACATCCCAACTACAGGTCTCACGGATCCCGTTCCGGAATCTCTACCGAGCGATCGTTGCCCACATCTTGGCTTCTTCCACCCGAGATCCGTCACGAGAAGGTACCTGTTCATCTGAATCAAGAATTTATCGTGTGAGACCCTAAGGGTACTCAGCAAGTCTTAATGCCTCTAAAGGGGACACAACCTGGGGTGACGCAATTGCAGCGAAAGATAAACCCTAGCAATTCTACAGATAAACGCTAACCATCCGCCTAACTAATGATAGACGGATGTCCGTGAATTTTAAGTACAACAGTTATAATGGTAATCTCATCCGATCCATCCTCCTCCCTGCTTACCAACAAGGAAGCGGATGAACAACCCTCCCATCCGTTGGCAATTTTATCAACCATTCCATGAGTGTTGCTCTATTTACTAGTCAAGTTACTTTGTCAGATTAAGGCGGTACTTTAGTTATGCTTGTCTATGATCAAGAAACTGTGCTCCAAGTCGTCCATATCCGCGGACACGGCTTTCAGAAAGTTTTACCCGGCCGGGGTGCACCAATAGCAACACACGCTCGATCAACCTCGGAAAAACCAAATCAAAACCCAACGAGGCTTTCACGACTGAACAATCACAGGATTTAGAAATATTTTAGGGGCCACCTTGAGTAGATCCATAGCGAGTAAGCAAGCTCGAGACGGACTCAAGGTTTGGGTGGACGGCTGTGAGCACGATCGGGAACCCGAAAGTGTGGCTGGGCTTGTCGACACAGCGAATCGTGTCCCGATCCTAAGCGATGCAGTGCTCCTCGCACAATTTAAGTACAGAAAGTAGCATGGCATAAGTACATGATAGTAAATAAAACCTCAAACTAGTTTGTGGCCCCAAGAAATAAGACGGAATCAAGCTCTGGCCCAGGGGGGTCCCATATACCTCCCGGATGTGGATAGCGCGATAAAACAAGGAACATGAATCAAGTACTCGGGTTCTTACGGGACACAAGTGAGCAGGAAAAACCAAATAGCAGATGTTGCTCACCGGTGCCACTTTCTTTAGTTATCCCAGAACTACTCAGGTTAAGTTGTTTAGGTACCTCATTATTCATCAGACTCTCACAAACCCTACACATGCTGTTCTACGACTCGCATGGCTCAAACAACTCCTATAGTAGTGGCTCATGGGGTGGAGGTAACAAGCTTGGTGGGGTTTAAAAGTAAAGGCTATGCATACTTGGGATTCATTTTAATGCAATCGCGACTCAATGATGCAAGAATAAGATAGAGGCAATAGGTACTGTATGTATGCAAGCATGTGGAAGTGCTTGCCTGTCAACTCAATTGTAGCAAGGGACGAGTCTGGGTAGTGCTCCTGGTTCTCTTGATCTGTCCACCTTTCGATGTCTATCCGAGAAAAACCAAACAAACAAGGCCAACATGAATATAGAGCACAAGCATTGGAATTAAATGCGTCAAGCAAACAATCATGCCATGATGAATGATGCACAAGTTGCATGGCAATAAGTAGCATGGCATGGGTGAGGTGTGGAGAACAAGAAAATAACATTTGAATTGGGTTTTAGTCACATTTTGTTGCCATAATAGTTTCTGTTCATTATATTTTTAGATGATGCATGCTGCAATTGAAGTCATGGATAGCATAAACAGAAAGGTCTCGTCGAGCTGATCATTTTAGACATATCATTTGCTTAATTTGGATTTAGGAAACAAAAGTTATGAATTATTTAAATTCTAGTGGCAATTTGGTAATTTAGATAAACTTGGAATTTTAATTGTGCAAAAGGCAATATGGATGGCATATTTGGAATCCTCTCATTTTTCTGAATCAAAAACATATATTATTTGCCCAATTTGGATTTAGTATGAAAAAGTTATTTCAAATCTGATTGGAAAATTTGAATTTGAAAATATTTAAACTGAGTTTTAAATTAAACAGATTCTGGACGTTTCTTACATAGCCTATACTAGCCTGGGTCGCAGACAGGTGGGGCCTGGGGTCCGCTGACCCACACGACAGTGCCTGGGAACCAACAGGACCGCGGGTCGAATAAAGGAAAACGCAGGAGCCTTTTTATAAAATTACTACTGACACGAGGGCCACGAGGACCGCGGGTTGGCGTGGCAAAGGGAAGGGTTATTTGTAAGAAGGAACCGCCGACACGCTTAGCGAACGAGGCGGCAGTGGCGGCAGGATGGACGCGGGTTAAGAAACAGTTTCCACAGGAGCCTTTTGCAAGATTTCCACAGACTGGCGGGTGGGGCTGGTGGGCGGGCGTGAGGCGGAAAAGCGGAAGGGTCTAACGCAAAAGCAGGCTATTGCCGGACGGCAGCAGCTGGCGCTGGCGGCTGCGTCGGCGGAACTTTGGCCGGCGTTAAGCGGCCATTGCTTCCAAACAACACGGACCCAAAACGAAAACGGAAGATAGCGGGCCTACAACTTTGGTACAGGTGCTAGCAGGCGGCTGTGGCGTGCGGGGCATGGCTCGAACTTCGACCAGATCGGCCATTGCAGCGCTGTCGCCATGTGACAGCAGGCGTATGAGTGCTCGACAGATCATGCGGCGAGAGGAGAGAGAGAGGTTGTCAGGGGAGGAGGGGCTCACCAAAGAAGCGGCATGCGGTGGCGGGGCTCGGGAAGGCGGGGATCGAGCGGGGCGGCGGACGGGGGCGTCTGGCGATCACGCGGGCGGCGCAGCTCCTCGGCGGGTCAGCGGTTCTGGCGCGTCACGCGGCGATGGAAGAAGGGGAGCTCACGAATGCTGGCGCGCCTCGAAGCTCTGGAGCGAAGGGGTGCTGGGGGGGGCGCCGTCGCTAGGGTTTAGAGGGTCGGGGGCATGGTCGATCTGGGGAAGGGGAAGGAGGAAGAGAGGTTCCTGGGGTGGGCCAGGCGTGTCTGGCGGGGCAGGACGGAGGGTGGATAGGAGCAGTGAGGAGGCGGGAGGTGGCGTGGGGAGGGTAGATGGCGAGGTTGCATCGGTGCACCCCTCCTCTTCACGTGAGCCACGCCAGGCAGGTGGGGAGGGCTGGACCAGGGGAGGCGGGGGAGGGACACGGGGCTGCAGGTAGGCCAGGGGGTGGTCGAGGACAGGTGGGCCAGGGGTAGCTCGTGGCCAGGGGGGCTAGGGTAAACGGAAAAGAGGGGAGGGGAGAGGACCGGCTCGGGCTAGGCTAGGATGAGGGAGCACCTTTGTTGGAGAGAGAGGTAGCTAGGACATGGTGGGGTGGGGCCAGCACGCTAGAGGGATGGGAAGAGAGAGAGGGAAGGGCATGGGCTTGAGACTAGGGTTTTAGGTGAGGGTGATTCAAGCTAGGTAGTAGGGAAGGGGAGGTTTAGCTAGGGTTTGGTTTAGCTAGGAGGGTAGATGGCAAGGTTGGTCTTAGGGTTTGCTAAAGGGGTAAGAAAGAGGAGGTGGTAAACTAGTTGATCAAGCAAGCTCCATGTACAAGCACACAAGATCAAGAAAAGGCAAGAAAAGAAAAAGAGGAGAGGTAGATAGGCATGTGATGATGGGGCTCTCCTTTGGCCCATGCATGATCCAAACAAAGAACAAGCAAGATCCAAAGAGAGGGGTTTAAGGTTGGAGCATGCCTCATGGGCACATGTGTGTGCATGGGGCATGGGGGAAGGTTTAGATTATATGGGTGAAGATCAGCTACTAGCTAACACCAGATTTAAACCAAGGGAGAGGTGATCCACTGAGAAACAAACAAAAACCAAATACTGGAAAAGGTGGCACTTGCATGGCTCATGCAACATAATTAATGCCAACCATATCCTTGTGAAAACAATAAGATTATCATGGCATTACTCATATGCATTCCCAAAAAGTGGGCAAGGCCAAGCAAAGATTATGGGTGGATCCAACCAACAACATGGGCTAGAGATAACTCAATAAAATGCCAAGCCCAAATTATTGGATGGTGGAAAAATATAAGGTGGTGAAAGAAAAGGTGGTGGAGTCAATAAGAGAGATGCCCTCAACTCAACTTGGGCATTTAACAATTTATCAAGACCCAAAATAATATCAAGAGGCAAATACAATTACTCATGCACATGAGATAAGAACCAAACAAGAAAGGGTTTTGTATGATGCTCAAATGCAAGGTGGCATGATGACATGAGCATGATATGATAATGATGCAGCAATTATATGTTGGAAGTGGCCCTTTTTATTATTATGACATGTAGCATTACAGGGGTTAGACAACTGGGATGCTACAGCTCATGGAAAGGAGGAGTAGCGGGAAGGCGCAACCGTCATCGTGGAGGAGCAGCGGGAAGATGGCGCCGTCGTCATGGAGGAGGGCGAGCGCCACCGAACTCCTTCGTCGGTCAATCGTTGGCTAGGCTTCGACCCGCCCCGATCTGCTCCCCCACGCCTCCTTCCTCAACGCCGGCACGCCAACAAGCCGGTGCTCCCCCATGCCTCCTTCCATAACCAGATTCGTGCGTCGTCGCCTAATCCCCCTTCCTTCTCCTTACTCTGTCACAGTGGCTCTTGCAGGTGGGTGTCGGTGACATCTTCGCGCCGTCATGGGGACATCAACGTCATGCTGCTCAACATCGAGGCCTTCACAGTGGCGACAACGCGAGCACCACTCCCTCCTCTCTCTGCCGCCACCCCACCCCATCACTTCCGATCCCATCTTGCATCGGCGGGCACTAGGCCCACAACGTCAAGGGAGGCCATCGGGCCAGTGTCTTCAACCGCCTCGAGGGGATCAATGACAAGGTAAACCCTCGGCCTTCTCCCTCTCGCCCCGATCTTGCTGCCTCATACGCCTGTTTTGCCATGCGTCTAGGTGCCTTCTGTACCTGTTCCCGCTTGATCCGTTCCGTGATTTTGGTACCACATGTTTCCTGTAACATCTAGAAGGGATTATTAAGTCATTTTCTCTATCAATGTTCATTTGTTTCATATTTGGGAAACTTGGAAACTTGGACAGTAGTTGTGATGACAAAGATGCTTACCACCACTAGATGTTCTGATTTCTATCGTGACTTAGATGCTTATGAGAAGAAGCATGTGTTCTAAATTTTATTTATGTACCCTGAAACTCATTGTATGCTAGACCTATCCTGAAACTCATTGCATGTTGCATGTACTTGTGTTTAGAATCCTTACACTAACCATATTTATGCTAGATGTACCTGTACTTTGATCTCGTGTTGTTCATGTATGATAAATGAGATCTTGGAGCACTCATGTGTTGCCTTGGTAGCATCACTGTCTTGCCAGGAATTTTTGATAATCTCGAAATGTTCTTTTATATCTAGTTTAGCTAAGACTAACTTGATTTTTCTGCATTCTTGATGCATGTACACACGAGGACGGTTTGGTGTATCATACGCACTTGCTAGTGATTCTTGAGCAGAGGCATTTGGGGATCGAATTATTATACAAAAGCTCTATTGTTGACAAATTGATGATGCTTGAGGTGGTATCGGTGTAGATGAAAATTCGGTAGGCTCAACATTACATCTAAGTGATATTTATTTATAAACATGCATGTTCACTTGAGAAGATAAAATATTAGTAGTATGAACTAATTCAATTGGATGATAGTCCAACAGAAATAGGTCTATAGGTTCTTATTAATCTGAGTTTCATATTTGTGTCGGGACTTGTGTGTACTAGGATGTCGGTGCTTGGCTACTTGCATCTGATGATTCATTAGGTTTTTATCTTGTTACTATGATTCATCATTCATGTTTTGCTTGTCTTCCTTGCCACCAACAATCACTGTCTAGGATAGCAATGAGCACCTACCGGTGAGTACTGCTTCTTTGCATGGTGTTTTCTTCCTGCGTCTAGCTATTGTGTTAGTGTAGTAGGTATAAGAAGTATTGGATGTAAATAGAAAATGTTTCTTTTAGATAAATGACTGACTGTGTTTACAGTTTTTAAGCCTGATAATCTTTACATTCAAGGAAGGAAGCCGGCAGGTTCCTCATCCATATGCACTGCCGCTGGTTGAAGAAGGTCGACAACCTAATGGACTTGTGGCTGCTCTCCTCCAACGCCACTCTACGCCAACCCGATACTGCTACTTCCTGTCCAAACCGGAGGCTTGGTCGTGATCTGGAGAGCAAGGCGAAGGAGGCTACAGGCTACAGAGCAAACCGAATCTAGCTGCTCCTGACGTCTCCAGCACCGTCGAACTGGTGGGTGACATGGCTACAGGTGAGACCCAATCTAGCTTATATAGATCATCCTATTTCTGTCTTGCTGATAGCATTACTAGTTGATCTTGCCTTTTAAAGTCCAACTGAACCTAGTTGTTCCTACTCCTAAATTTTTCTTGCTGAAATCTTCAATGTAGCAATGCTTTGAAATAATAAATACAACCGAACCTTGTAAAAACATTGCTAGCTATTCCTGAATTCTGATCATATTGTGCTGCTATGTAATCTACCACCTTCCTTGTAAAACTATGGACAAACCTGAGATTTCTGTTCTTAGAAATGGCTTCTGGGATGTCACTAAAGTCCCAGGTTTCATTAGAAAAATCTGTAGACGTTGTTTCATATATATGTTCTAGAAGCCTAGGCATGTTCGATTCATGGTTACCTATATAAAACTACATGGTTTGAATAATTTGCTAGATATTTTTCATGAGATGATTCCTGAAAGAAAACAACAAGGTCTATATGTACTGTTGTAAAATATTCATAGAGGTAGATCTGGCATATTTGTTGCACTCTACTATGCATCTTGTAAAAGATTGATAGAGGTAGATTGATGGTGGCTGTTGCTTTTGTATATACTATAAAGATATTGTTATATGCTGATATTTTGGGATCTCTCTTTCCATATTCTGCTTACAATAGTTGTGTGCAATTGTTATCCTATTTTCCATCAGTTTTGCACCTTAGTTCATCGTACTTCGTGAAGTAACATTAGAAGATTACAACTGAAAGCAGGTTACAACATTGTTGCTGCTAGTAAGATAGTTATATTGATGATGCTGTTGTAGGGAGGGGTTCAGGAAGGACAAGAACTAATAAGTGTAATTGAAGAACCATGTTTTCCTTGTAGTTGAAGTAATAGAATTTATGAGCTGCAGTAGCTTCTGTTGTATTTATCTGATTGTTCTTACTGTCCCTGAGTTCTATCATGTTTATATCTGATTATTCTTGATTAGAACACTTTGTTAAGCCATGACTCATAGCTTCAAACATTCTAGACTTCCTTATAAGTGTATTACTATGTTATGCAAATGTACTTACCATGAGCAAATGGTGTAATAGTATAACAGAAACTGTCTAGTAATTATTATATAAGGCATTATTTTTACTACTTAATGTTATCGCTGCATGCAATGGCTGTTTCTTTTGCACCTTATTTTCTACTGGTCGTGAACTCATAATATTGACCTAGAATAGTTTGTGTTTTTCCAGTTTGATCATGCTTCTCTTTTATTGAAACTAAATGGATGTTGGATGATCTATGCTTGCTGGTTTTTTTTGACATGGATCTATGCTTGTTGTTGGTCGGCTGATCTGGGTTGTTTGTGGTTGTAGGACGAGCTACAGCGGAACACCCTTAAGCAAGATCAAGAACCCAGAGAAGATCAAGTTCAAAGGTTGGTTGTGCACTTTTAGTTCTTTACAGGTGCTTTTTTGTTGAAATTCAAAATCTTTATCTGATGCAAAGCACTGTAAAAGAATTCAGTTCTATACTTTTGCGCTATACTAATGAACCATTGTAAGTATATTTTCGTTACTGTAGTACTGGTTCTATAGATCTTCTTGTAAATAAATTTCTCGGATCTAATTTGTAGCCTTTATGCATTTTTTCATATGTTTTGCTTTTTGTTCATTTGCTGAAAATACCTACTTCCTTAATTTGCTATATTTTGTGTTTTACTCTTTGAGCTGACATGTAGGTACACCAAGAGGAATTCTGGGCTAGCAGATATTGATTTCATCTACTTTTATGAAGTTCATGTGAAATGTGAATGGCCTAACAGGAAGAAAGTTGTAGTATATTATTGGAACCATGGAACTGTTGTAATTTGAAGTGTGTGAGTGCTGGGATATTATTGTATAATGTGACTTGAAGTGTGAGTGCTGGGACATATATTGTATAGTATGTGATTTGAACCTATTGTAATTTGAAGTGTATGTCTATTGTCAAAATATTCTTGCATTTATGAATAAATTATTAGTTGATCAATTATTGTCAAATCTTGGGAGGTTTAACACCTGTGAAAAATAAAATTAACAAGTGGGACCTGCTGAAAATAAAAGGGCGGAAATAAAAAGAAATAAAATGTCAAAAAAAAGAGTAACTATAAAAGGCCTAGACTAGAAAATAAAAAGGCCTTCATGTTGGGCCTGGCCCATATAGTTGGACGGAATTGATATAAAAAAACATAAACTGAATTATTGGGCTTGGCCCATACAAACGATAGAAATGGACCGGGCTGATTGTGTGCCACGTCGGACTGGCCACGTATGATCTGACGTGGCTAGGCCTTATTGCCCATGACGATATTGAATCGTCATAGAGGTTATGACGATCCAAGATCGTCATAGACAGTTATGACGATTTCATCAAAATCGTCGTTATAGTTCATTTGCGACGCCCAGCTTTTGACGATCTCAAAATCGTCATAGAATCGTCATAAACAGACTACTATGACGATTCTGTGACGAAAATGGAGGGTCATATATAGCCATATTCCTTGTAGTGCTCCCTCGCAGGAACCGAGGAAAAGCAGTCAAAAACGGACAAAGGAAACTTTCCAAAAGTGAAAGTTGCTCAACTGGTAAACCTAGCGCGCCCTACTCATTCTTTTGGCGCCCGTATGCCCGCTAGACTCGTCCAATAAAGTTTGAGGGCTCTTTACCTAGGCGTGCAATGAGATCGGTAAGAAGGTCAGTTATTGTAGGGCATGCTCGATCGTGTTGGAGCCGGACTCTGCTGTAGTCCAGGCTCGATCCAGTTTAAGGGCGTACGTACCATGTTCGTTAATAGATTTAACCTATCCCTATCGTGTGATCTCAGGACTTTGGGACAACGGACTACGTACAAAAATTTCGTAAAGACGAAAACGACGTAAGGAAAATTATATGGTAAAGATGGAGTAAAAATATATTGTTCACGAGATAGTTCAAATGTAAATCAAGAGAAGAAACTATTCAATTGTAGGAATTGTGCAATCTAAAACCGTTCTAATTCAAAAGGAATTTCAGGAGATAGTTCATGGACAACTATATTTGCTTCTCTTGGATAGTGAGCAAACTCCAGCGTTCCAATTCTTCCCATCAAAATGAAACAATTTCCATAAACCACATTCCATGATCTTATTAGCTAAGAACTGTGCTAGGTGATAGGCGATGATTTTATTAGCTAAGGACTATATGCTAGACACGACGAAAACCAACGCACAACAAATCACTTTATCTTGTAAAACTGTGCTACCTTCTTTTAAACATTATGTTGAGCTGCTGGACCTGGGCCATGTGCTCCAATTCTCCTCCCACTTTCCTTTTCTTTGTTCCCAAATTATTCTCGAGGCCCGCGCGCTAGACAGACGTGCCGAGTGCATCTCCTCACGCCGTCCGATCGTGCCCCTCATGCCGCTATCCACGCATTCCGTGCCTCGGGCGGTTTCCGGTCTGAATAACACGTGGTCGTGGGTGACGTGGCAGCGCACTGTTTTGTCAAACCGAGCGTCGTCCGACCTGTTTTGTCAACTCTCCTAACCCACTCGTCCTCCTCCCCTAGATCACACCCACCCGGTGTGATATCCTCCTTTATCTGACCAACTCCTGCCGTCGGTGTGATCAACATCACCTCAATCTTACCCTGCTCCCGTCTCTGGCCGCGACTGTACCTCGCCCTACCCCATCTATGTCCGCCACGCGCTCCGGGCCACACCCATCACCGGCCTCCACCGCGAACCGACACCGCCCCTTACTCTGGCCACCATCGTGCATCATCCCGCACCGCCCCTGGTTCTCTCCAATCGCCACCCGGTGGATCCAATCAGGTGAGGAACTGAGGATAGAGGAGAGTAGGCAAGTAGGTCAAGGGATATGCCTTGGGATGGTGACACGGCTCGATTTTATTTACTCATTTACAGGATACGTACAGACGCTGCAAAGGATGGCAGTGGGTACCTATTTAGTAAAAAATAAACTAAATTTTGGCAAAACACCACTTTTTTAAAAAACTAGTTCATTTATTTGAAATCGACTAAACTAGAGGATACCCTAAAGGTTCCAAAGTTACATATGTAGACGCTGCGCCTAGAACAAGCATGGATTTATGGAGGCTCTTCTCCGTTGATTTATGAGGAGGACCATGAGAGAACAAAGCTTGTTAAGAAAATAAACGACTAAATTATTTAAATGCTTAAGCGTGAGCTGTAGGGAGCTCTCTCAGCGATTCTGCAGCGTGTCGTGTGTTTCCTTCTCTCTGCATGTGGGCCTTTTTTGGTGTCTCGCTGGACGTGGGCCTTTTAGCACGTCGCTGCTTCTCGGTGTTGTCCATGCTAGGCCTCGGAATCTCTGTAACTAGGAATTGATGGGGGTGTGCGTCTGAGTCTTATGTTTTACTAACATGTGGCCTGCTCTTTCGGGGCCCTTTCTGTCATTCACCTTGTAGTTTGGGTGGGCTGGTATTTTGTGTGTTCGATTGTGGGGATGGGGTAGCGTGTCGTCTGGTTATCTCCGGAGGTTTGATTGGTTCATTTTTTCTTTTCTTGCCGGTGGAGGATTGGAGACAGAGGTGGTGTTCCTTGTCTGCGGGATTGGAGACGATGGTGTTCCTGGTCTCTGCGATTGGAGGCGGTGGGATTGGAGGCGGTGGTGGTGTTTTTCGTCTGTCGTTGTTGTGGTGGTGGCACGACATATGCCATGGTTAGGTTTAAGTTGGGGCCAATGTGCACTAGTGGGATCCAGGGAGGGATGATGTAGTGGTTTCTTCACACAAAATACAAAAACTAGATCTTTACTTTGATCAATAATGGCTACACTTGCTCCTCGAGTTGTATAATCAAGAGGAAGAAGAAGCTCTTTTGTAAGCTCTAAGTGTAAAAATGAATCCACCCCTCTACTAGGAGGCCCTGGCTCACCTTATAAAGGGGTGGCCAGGTTACATCTAAGGTTGACGTGGATAGCGTATTCCTTGAATATGCTTGTCCCAAAAGGGTAATTCGGTGGGAGCATTTTCGTGTCTCCCTTCTATCGACGACAATGACCCAGAGTCCACGAGATGTGAGCGTTAGGCTCTGGGACTATCACCTCCGTGACGCCTCTTCTGCCCCTCTATCCCTCTAACCTTTGTCCATAGCGCTTGGCACTGTATAGATTCGTGAGAGAGATAGTGTGCAGTGTTGACTTCGGGTTTCACTCTCTCCTTCTCGAGGAAGCTTTCCTATGACTCTGCCTTGCCCTGTATGACTCGGCCAAGCCCTCAACTGCAAGTTCAAGGCATAGTAGATCATGTGCCGATATACCTTATATTTAGGCCGAGTCAGGCTTAGGCCTTCTTGACTCGGGTTAATTCGGTTGTTACTCGGCCGGTTCGTGTTTAACCCGACCAAGTCACTCCCTGCGTAGGTAAATATCTTTAAGGGCTTTCCCCTTTTTCCTTATCTTGACCCTACCTGGGGTCATCCCCCAACATTAGTCTCCGAAGCTAGTGCGTTCCTGTATACTTTAGTCGGCAAGGCCACAACAGGTTCAAGATACTCGAAAACTATGTTCCAGTTTTCCGACTTATCTTTCGGTCAGCTCTTTTTTGAGATATATCTTGGTTCACACTTTGTCATTCTTCCGACTTACTCCGGTATATTTCGAGATAAGACTCAAATTATTGAGTCAATTTTCTTCATCCAGGTTATTTTCCTTAGCTTCTCTTGTAAGTTTCATCCTATGTGTCGTAATCATTGCATGCTACCTCATTTTTTGGGCCGCAATAGTGATTACTGATATGGGGACAACTATCACTGCGAGCGGTCAAGCCTCGCAGTGCCACTTCGATTACCGCAATGGTTACTGCGGTCGGATCGTCTCCTGTGCCATGTAACCTCAGGTGTGGATCTACTCGGCGGTTGCCAGCGTGTATGCGGCAACTGTCGCACCCGCACGATCCCACTACCGCTAGCGGTTTGGGGTTATAAATGGGGGAGTGAGGGTGAAACCCTTAGTCACTTTCCCCTGCTCCCATCTTTCTCATCTTCCTCCCTGCGCTGCCGCCGTGGAGCTTTCTTTGCCGCGACTACGCTGCTAGTTTCTGGCTTTAGCCTATCGCGCTGCACGGTCGCGTCAAGCCTTTGCTCTGCTCTGGCCCTATTACGCTGCTCGTGATCTTGCCTTCTGCCACTAGCATTTCTTCCTCTTTTTCCTCCTTCGACGAACCCATGTCAAGCTCTCACACCATCGCCATCGACGGAGAAGAAGACACCTCCACCGTCTCGGAGCATGGTTCCTGGCAAGGGTCTACGGTGACTCGGCGAAATATAGACTGGCTCATCAAGACGCGCCACATCCCTGCCGAGATAACTTGCCGATTACCCGGTCCGGAGCTCGCTCCCATCGTTCAGCCGGGCAAGTTTTTAGTTTTCTTGTCGCATTTTGGTAGAGGATTCAGTCTCCCTCTTAGCAATTTTGCCAAGGAGTTTATAGAGTTCTTCGACCTCCATCCTCACCACCTGCCGGCTAATGTCGTTACTTCTCTATCGACGTTTATATCGGCCACCGAAGGATACTTCGACCTTTGGCCCTCCATAGTAGTTTGGTCCAAGTTTTTCTAGATCTGAGCCAACATTGTGCCGGATGAAAGCCTGCGACCCGTCAATTAATCTCTGACCCAGTGCGGCGCCGCCTCCATCACGTCTAGGAAGAAATCCATCTCCCCCCCTGAGTCACAGGCCTAAATTCATGCAAGAAATGGAAAAGGTCGTTCTTATACGTGAAGAACAATACTAAGGAGGGCAAGATCCGGCTGCCGTCTTTCTCTGTCGGCACGCCCACTAAGAAGAATTGGAATTATGATCCGAAGAGGTCCGATGCGCTTGTCAAGTCATTCGAGCTCTGACTCAAGGAGATGACCTGGGCCAAACTGCACGGTGAAGATCTGATGGCTGCTTTTGTTAGCAGCCGAATCTGCCCACTCCAGAAGCGCTCGCACAAGTTATGCTATATGAGCGGTCCTTTGGATCTGAATCGAGTCTCCACCATCGAGCTCGATGATGAGAAGATTCGGAAGCGTGTGCGAGCTATCTTTAAGATGGACATGGCCAAAAATTGGCAGTGGGGAATGAAGCCCTTTACCCGTGAGAATCCCCCTCCCAAGGTAATTCAACTCCGACTCATTTCTTTTGAGTCATATTTTACTTTTGTTATACAGATTATCTGATTTCTTTCTTCTATACTTGTATTCTTTAGAAATTTGAAAAGCAATATGTGGAAGATGGAGAAATTCTTTCCCTTCCTTGGAGCAAGGATCGTGATACCTCGGATAACGGCGAGCCCGATTCAGAGGAATTCATTTCAAAACCGGACTCGCCCCCCCGTCCAAACTCGGGGTAAGGCTTCCAACCGAACCGAGGATGATGACTCGGACGAAGTTGAAGTTATCGAGGTATATGATCCGGTGCCCATCTCATATGCCTACCTGGATCCTTTTCCTCCAGCTAACCCAGCTGGCCAGGTGAACAAGGTGGATCCCCTTTTCGTGGGAGGCCGAGTGCCGGTGAGGAAGCGGGCCATGCTGAAAGATCCCTCGGTCGAAGATCCCAGAAAATGAATCAAGAGATCCGCCAAGAGGGCTCCTAAGCCCAAGGTTATGCCCGGAGTTTCTGGGTAAGTTCCCTCAACCGAACTAAACTTGTATTTCTTGTTTCTCTCTTTCTTTTTCTTACTTAATTTTTTTTCACCTTTCCTATCTTGGCATTGCTCCTCTTGTTATTGAAAAAAGTGGTTCGAGTATGGCCCATCCCATCACTCGGCCACCATCACCACCTCCTCAGAATGAGGTCCGGGTTCCTAGCCCGGCTCGAGATGATCCTTCTCCTGCGCCGACTAACAGTCCACCTCGGCAGGAGGAGGTTGAGGCTGGTGCTAGTGGAGACACCGACATCGCCATGCCGGATCAACCAATTTATCCGACAGTGCCTATTGAGATTGCCAAGGATCTGCCTACCGAGTCAGTGCTAGACAAAGTGCCTGCTATCTCGGCTTCCGCCCAAGCCCAAGATCTGTCTCCTTTGGCAACAAAATCTGCGTCATTGCCTTCCGACTCTTCCAAGACTCAGCAAGAAGGCCAGGCTCAGCAGAAGCCATGCTCGCAGTCTGCCTCTCCTTCTGCACCTCCAACGACCGCTCCAGCAGCAGCTCGGCCGACCAAATCTCATCCAACTGCCAAGGCATCTGCTAAGGCCAAGAAAACTGGAGTTTCCAAGCCCGTTCACAAGAATACTAGGCCAATTCCTTCTTAGCCTAGCATCGTTGAGATATTCCAGAAGGGTGCTCCCGCTTTCGCCTCTACTTTCGTTGCCGGGAGACAAATGGTGCTTCACAAGAGCCCGGCGGCCGAGGCAGCAACCCAACAAGCACGAGAGGCTAAGGGCAAGGTGTTAATGAGCACTCTAAGTGGTGGGAGCCTCGGATCCTTGGAGGAATATGCTACAAATTGGAATGCTACCAATCAGGTCGAGGTTAGCTCGGCAACCAATCCAGGGATGAAACTTTTTTGTCTCCCCGATATCAGCCAGCGCTTACACCTTGCCAGCCGAGTTATCCTAGAAGTTTATACCATGAATGAGGTAAACACTTAGGACAACAATTATACGGTTTCACATAATATAGTATATGCCCATTAGTCCCCGAGCCTCCGGGGGATGATTTATCATCCGGTCAGATTCTCTACTCAACTATTGCTTTAGTGTAGCTAGGGTGCATAAATCGAATCATTTTAACTTAGACAAAATTTGTCTTAGCTTTAGATATCTATCCACCTAGATCCGGATCAAGTTTTACTTGGTTCGGATCTTACAGTTTAGCTTCAATTATCCAGCCACCTAGATCCAGATCAAGTTTTACTTGATTCGGATCTGACGTTTAGCCTCAATTATCCAGCCACCTAGATCCGGATCAAGTTTTACTTGATTTGGATCTTACGGTTTAGCTTCAATTATCCAGCCCCCTAGATCCGGATCAAGTTTTATTTGGTTCAAATTTTATGGTTTAGCTTCAAATATCCAGCCACCTACATCCGGATCAAGTTTTACTTGATTCAGATCTTATGGTTTAGCTTCAAATATCCAGCCACCTAGATCTAGATCAAGTTTTACTTGATTCAGATCTTACAATTTAGCTTCAGTTATTCTTCTGAATGCGATGTTATATATTTGTAGATTGCCCATAATCGGCGCACATCTGAGTTCTAGAGGCTGCTCTTCTCTCATAGGAAGTTGCAGACAAAGTATACGAAAATGGTGCCCATTTTTATCAAAACTGGTGAGTTCACCAACTTTTACTTCCGATTTTCTTCAAGAATTTTCTCTTCTTCCAATTTCCCTGTGATTTGTATATCTGAGCTAACTTTTCATATGCTTTTGCTCAACAAACTTGATAACCGGAACAAGGTGCTTACTGAACAAGTCGCCAAGCTTGAAGGTAATTTGGATTCTTTTTACTCCAACAATTATGTTATTGTACACTTGTTTACTAAGTATCTCATGGTTTTTGCCTCGACTCAGCCGATATAAATAGTCATGTAGCATCACATAAAGAGTGCGTTTCTATGCTTGATATGCTGTTGTATTTAGCATCACATAAAGACTCAGAGGCGCTGAGTGCGTTGTGAATGTGATGATGGATCGGTTGATGTAGAGCCAGTTGGGAACCCCAAGAGCAAGGTATGGTGAGCACAACAAAAAGTTTTCCCTCAGTTATAGAACCAAGGTTATCGAACCAGTAGGAGAAAGAAACCACTTCCGAAGGTGTTGCTAGCAACGTGAAACCTACACACAACACAACCAAAATACTTTGCCCCAACTTATCAATGAGGTTGGCAAGCTCACTAGTTTTGCTGAAAACAAAGGATTAAACGTATAGTGTGGAAGAAAGTAATTGCTTGTGGTAATTACAGAAAGTAAACAGTAAACAATAGATAGAATATCAATGGAAAGGAATGGACCAGGGTCCATAGTTCACTAGAGGTGTTTTCTCCATAAGATAAATAACATGCTGGGTGAAAAAATTATAGCTAGGCAATTGACAAATAGAGAATGCATAAAAATGCATGTACATGACATGATGATCACTATGAGATTTATTTGGGCATTACAACATGATACATAGACCGTAATCCAACTGCATCTATTACTAATAATCTACCTCCAGGATATCATCCGAACAACCCTCGGGTATTAAGTTGCAAACAACAGATAATTGCATTAAGCAAAGTGTGTAATGTAAACAATACAATTGCCCTTGTACAAAGGATTGTTGCTTTCTCCCTAGTAGAAACATCACATATATAATCTTAGATGTTTCTATCACCCTCCCAGATTACTAGAGGCATGAACCTACTATCGAGCATAAATACTCCCTCTTGGAGTCACAAACAAATACTTGGCCAAAGTAACTACTAGCAATGGAGATCATGCAAGATCACAAATAACATAGACATGATAGAACAATAATTAATCTGACATAATACTCAATATCCATTGGATCCCCGCAAACACAACATGTAGCATTACAATAAGATGATCTTGATCATGATAGGCAGCGCACAAGATCTAAACATGGTGGCACAAATAGGATAAACAACCATCTAGGTACTGCTGTCGACCCATAGTACAAGGATGAACTACTCACACATCACTCCGGAGGCAGGCATGGTGATGAAGAAGGCCTCCGGGATGATCTCCCCTCTCTGCCAGGGTGCCAGGAAGAGCTTTAGATCCCTCCCGATATAGGGACGATGGTGGTGGCGGCTATAGAATTTTTCGTGGAGTTTCGATCTTATCATTAGGGTTTTCATCTCGGGGGGGGGGGGGGGTTATATAGGGGAAGGGGCAAGGTCGATGGAGCACCAGGGGTCCCACACCCTAGGCGGTACCTCCCTAGCTGCGCCTGGCCCAGGTGTGGCTGCCCTAGGGTGCGTCTCCCCTCTCGTTCGGGCTCCGTCCCGTGTCGGAAAAAATAGGAACTTTGGCTTTTGTTTCATCCAATTCCAAGAATATTCCTTTGCTAGTTTTTCTGAAACCAAAAATAGCAGAAAAAAGGGAACTGGCTCTACGTCACTTGTTAATATGTTAGTTCCAGAAAAGTCATAAAAATGCCACAAAGTGTGGACACAACATAATATAATTGGCGCAAAAAAAGCATGGAGCATAAAAAATTATAGATATGTTTGCAACGTATCAGCATCCCCAAGCTTAAATCCTACCCGTCCTCGAGTAGGTAAGTGATAAAAAGAATGATTTTTAGGTGACATGCACCATTGATACATCGTAAACGTATCTATAATTTTTGATGTTCCATGCTTGTTTAGTATCCACTTTGCTTTGTCTACACATTGAGGTATTTTTATATGTTTTTGGGACTAAGCTATTAACTAGAGGCCACAGTGCCGGTTGCCTGTTTTCTGTTGTTTTTGGTTCCAAAAAAGTAAGAAAATGAATATTCTCGGAATTGTACGGGACAAAATCCAAAGTGAATATTTTACCAAGAAGAACATGGAGCCAGAAGACGAGACCGAGGAGGGCCTTAAGGGGGCCACACCCCTGGCCGCGCAGGTAGGCCTGGCCCACGCCTGGGGGGTGAATCCGCCTCGGGCACCCCCTCGTCCTCCCTCTTCGCTTATAAGAAACCCCCCGATACCTAAACCCTAAGTACCCGATCAATATTCCACGATACATTCCACAGCCGACGCCACCATCGTCCCTAGATTGGGGGGGATCTGAAGCTCTTCCCAACAACCTGCCGGAGGGGAGAGATCATCCCGGAGGCCTTCTTCATCACCATTCCAGCCTCCGGTATGATGCGTGAGTAGTTCCACCTTGAACTATGGGTCCATACAGTAGCTAGATGGTTGTTTATCCTCCTTTGTGCTACCATGTTTAGATCTTGTGAGCTGCGTTCATGATCAAGATCATCTATTTGTAATCATGCATGTTGTGTTTGCGGGATTCGATGAATATTGATATTACTATGTCAGATTGGTTAATGATTCTATCTTATTGATTCTATCATGTCTGTGTTGTTTGAGATCTTGCATTCTCTCCGTTTCTATTAGCTATCTTGGCCAAGTAGATGCTAGTGACTCCAAGAGGGAGTATTTATGCTCGATAGTGGGTTCATGCCTCTATTGAATCTGGGGAAGTGACAGAAATCTCTAAGGTTGTAGATGTGTTGTTGCTACTAGGAATAAAACAATAATCTCTTGTTCATGGAACAATTGTATTGTTTAATTTACACACTATGATTAAAGCAGTTATCTGTTGCTTGCAACTTAATACCGGAGGGGGTTCAGATGATAACCTGAAGGTGGATTACTAGTCATAGATGCAGTTGGATGGCGGTCTATGTATATTGTTGTAATGCTCAATCAAATCTCATAGGATCATGAATGTCTAGTATTTCATTGTTATGCCTTGCTCTGTCCTGTCAATTGCCCCGCTGTAATTTGTTTACCCACCATGTTATGTTGTTTATCTTAAGGAGAACACCTCTAGTGAACTGTGGACCCCAGTCCAATCTTTACCATTGATACATCTTCCACTGTTACTGTTTACTTTCTGCAAGCCACCATCACCTTCTACACCATACATTTAATCCTTTGTTTTCAGCAAACCAGTGAGATTGACAACCTCACTGTTCATTGGGGCAAAGTCTTGAGTTTGTGTTGTGTAGGTTTCCAAGTTGCTAGCAACACCTTTGAGTCATTTACTTCCTCCTACTAGTTCGATAACCGTGGTTTCGACTGACGGAAGAACTTATTGATATACTCATCACACCTTCCTCTTGGGGTCTCCCTACGAAGCTCTACAGTGATCTAAGCTGCAATCAAGCTTTTCTAGCGCCGTTGCCTAGGAGGCTAAGGACGACTTCACAAGGAGATTCCTTCACAACCTTTCTCTTTACTTTGTTTTTGTTTTTCTTAGTTTCTTTTGCCTTGTTTTGTTTGCTTCTTTTTATCAAAAATTCCAAAAAAATTAGTTTCGTTTGGTTTGCTTTTTCTTATAAAAAACACAAAAAAGTTAGTTCCTACTCGAGTTGCTACTGCTGTTGGTTTGCTCCAGTTTTTCAAAAATGAATTCTGCCGAGAACACCAAGTTGTGTGACTTCACTATCACAAACAACAATGATTTTCTAAGTACACCTATTGCTCCACCTGCTCCTAATGCTACCTTTTATGAAATTAAGCCTGCTTTGTTGAATCTTGTGATGAAAGAGCAATTTTCTGGTGCTAGTTCTGATGATGCTACTGCCCACCTCAATAACTTTGTTGAACTTTGTGAGATGCAAAAATATAAGGATTTATATGGAGATATTATTAAGTCAAGTTGTTTCCTTTCTCCTTGAGAGGAAAAGATAAAGAATGGTTGCTATCCTTGCCTAGAAATAGTATTGATTCTTGGATTAAGTGCAAAGATGCTTTTATTGGAAAATACTATCCTCCTGCTAAGATTATATCTATAAGAAGTGAAATAATGAAATTTAAACAACTTGATAATGAACATGTTGCTCAAGCTTGGGAAATAATGAAATCTTTGGTTAAGAACTGTCCCACTCATGGACTGACTGCTTGGATGATTACCAGACTTTTAATGCAGGACTAAACTTATCTTCAATAAATCTTTTGGGTTCTGCTGCCGGAGGCACCTTTATGACCATTACCTTGGGTGCTGCAACAAAGCTCCTTGATAATATGATGGTCAACTATTCCGAATGGCACACTTAGAGAGCTCCACATGGTAAGAAGGTAAATTCTGTTGAAGAAACCTCCTCTTTGAGTGATAAAATTGATGTTATCATGGCTATGCTTGTTAATGGAAAAGCTCATATTGATCCAAATAATGTTCCTTTAGCCTCTTTGGTTGCTCAACAAGAGCAAGTTGATGTGAACTTCATTAGGAATAATAATTTTGGCAACAATGCTTATGGTAATAACTATAGGCCTTATCCTCCTAATAATGGCAATACTTATCATGGTAGATCTAGAATTCCTAGTGAAGATAGGATTCTAGAAGTTGAAAGATCCACTAAAAACTTTATGCAAATGCAATATGAGCAGAATAAAATATTCACTAAAACTATGGAAGAACAATCTGCTATCTTGAAAACTATTAGTCATCAACTTGAGAATTTGAATAGGGAAATTCCTAGTTTACAGTCCAAAATTTTGAGTGCTGAGAAAAATATTTCCTATTTGTCTAAAGCACAGTCCTCTTTGATTAATAAAAGCTGCTAAACCTGAAACCTTGGAAAGTACCTTTGCTGCTACTCATGTCATACAAGTTACTATTGATGAAAATGTTAGACTGTTAGCTCAACTACATGTTAAATGGGAAAGAGAAGCTGAAATTGCTAGAAACAATAGTGTGTGTAATATTACCATCACCAATATGGATGCCACCAAACCACAAGAAGTCCCTATTCGTCCTACCACAATGCCTAAACCCAACGAGTCTACTACCATGCTAAGTTTCATTTTGATCTTGATGGTTGCAATATCTCTAAAGTGATTATGTTCCTACAAAAGCTTGCTAGAAGTCCTAATGCTAGTGATATGAATGCAGCTTTCACCAAACACATTACAGATGCTCTCATTAAAATTAAAGAAAAAAATTGAAACACAAAGCTTCTATTCCTAGGAAAGTAGAATATAGTTGGGAACCCATAATTAATATGCAACTGAATGACTTTGATCTCAAAGCTTCATGTGACCTTTGTTCTAGTGTCTCTACTATGCCTAAAAAGATTTATGAAATGCTTGATTTGCCACCTGGAAGATTGCTATTTAGATGTCCCACTTAATGATAATGCCAAGAAGAAACTTATGGGGAGTGTTAATGATGTTCTCATTATTGTTAACAATTCTTATGTCCCTATTGATTTCTATGTTTTGGATGTTGAATACAACGCTTCTTGTCCTATTACTTTGGGATGACCTTTTCTTAGAACTGTTGGTGCCATCATTGATATGAAAGAAGGCACCATTAAATATCAATTTCCATTCAAGAAAGGTATTGAGCACTTCCCTATTAGGAGAGATAAGTTGCCTTTTTCTCCTCCTTTGAAAGCAAAGTTTAATGTTAATGCTTCTTCATTTGAAAATATTTGATTCTTGCTTCTTGTCCCTAACTTAAAGGCATTAAATAAAAGTACTTCTTGGGAGATAACCCAATAGTTTTCTTGAGTCTTGGAAGTTATTACTTCTTTAAAACCTCTCCTTATTTTTTTGTTTGATTTTTGTGCCAAGAATAACCTCTAATGAGAGGGAAGTAAGATTTGGGGAGTTGCTGTCCCGAAACAGATTTTTGTGCTCCACTGTAAATATTAGTGTAAAATATCTGCAAGTTGGATTGAGCTATAATGTTCGGAATAAATCCCCCAGGTTGTTAGCTAACTTTAGTTAGTTCAACAATTTTTGATTTGAGCAACGGAAGGTGTTCAAAAAAATTGGTTTCTACCTGCTGGTCTGTTTTGACAGATTTCTGCCATTATTTGCATTTGCTTCTTATTGATTCCTTTCTGGGTTCTTTTTGGGAAATTGAGCTTTTTGAGGGAATTAATATAGTAGCTTGTGTATTTTAGTGAAAGTTTTTCTGTTTTAAAACTAAACCCCAAAGGTCTATTATCTTTTTAATGCACTAATGTTGCTAATGAAGATTGTGTGAAGTTTTCTATGAAGGAAAGTTTTTAGGTGTAAAGGAAGAATGATGTAATGAGATGAAGAATGGACAAAAGCTCAAGCTTGGGGATGCCACCTCGTTTCACCCAAAGAAATATTCTAGAGGTACAAGCGTTGAAGCTTGGGGATGCCCAAGGCATCTCCTTCTTCATCAATAAAAAATCTTAGGTCTTTCTAGACACTTCATTTTTATTGTTTCATGCACTGTTGCGTTGTTCTTAGAGCGTCTTAGTTTTCATTTTTGTTTTTTTTGCTTTGTTTGCTTGAATAAAGTAGTTGGACCCCCGTTTATTGCCGTGTTGTTTCAAATAAGTTGATTGGTGTTGGAGAGGAGTAGGAAGTTCTTGCTTTAGTAGTACAGAGGAGCTTGCTTTGATTGTGACTTAGACTTTATCATGTCATGCTAGATGGTGGGAGATCCGAAGCTCTTCCCGGGCACCCTGCCGGAGGGGAGATATTTTTGGGAATATGCCCTAGTGGCAATCATGTATGATGATATTTCCCATTGTATTCATAAAGTTATTAAGCTGTCCTTGTATGAGCATCTAAGGTATATCATTGAATATGTGATTCGGTTGTGGAACTATACATTCATGTTGTTTGTACTAAATGTCCTTGGTCATTGAGGTTGTACTGGACACACAACTTAGACCAATGTGAAAGTCGGCTTGATGACTCGGTTCCACTTGTCATGGGCATGGTGATGCTATCCCGACTTACACAGATTCATCTAAAGAGTTTAGTGAGTCGGATTGACCCATATTGAGGTACAACGAACAAGTTGTCATTTGTATATCTCAATCAATGTAATCCTTAGACCTGAGGTTGTTGCATAGTCCGAGTTGAGGATCACCGACTTAGGTTCTGTCAAACGCTGATTCGTAACTAGGCAGTTATAGAGGCAGAGTTTGGGTCGGCTGAGAATCAAGCCGCGTGATGTGAATAACCAAGATGGGATTTTGCCCCTCCACTTGGAGAGATATTATCTGGGCCCTCTAGGATGATATGATTCGGAAAGCATGGCCGTGCATGACCCAGTTAAGTGTTAACCGAGGCGATCGACTAAGAGTTAGTCGGATGAATCACTTATCTCGGATCGAGAAGAGAGTTGGACTATTTAAGGGATGACAATTTTTTGCCTATAGTCTGACAAGGTATATCTTGAGGCAAAAGGGACTCGGACGCAAGTTACATTATAAAGGCAAGTCGTCATGACTCTTTGGTACTTGGGAGTCGGCATATTCTGCTAGGAGCCGCTACCGACTGATCGATTGAGAGTTGGACTCCAATCGTGTCCAAGTAGCCATGAGCCCGCGGGGTCACACACTTAAGAGCGGGAGCAAGTTCGGATTGGATCTGAACCGGAAATCTGGTTGGGTTGGACCCAAGCCGGATTAGGACTAAGTCAGTGAGTAAGACTCGCGGTGACTAGTGTTATATGGGCTTTAGTGAATGGGCCAAGAGAGTGGACCCCTACCGGACAACTTCCTCCATCAGGACCGCCGGCTTCGCCCTGTCGTAGCGCCTTAGATGTCGTTGCAAGTTTCACAACGCCGGTAGATATTATATCTATGCATAACTTGGTTTTGCAGGAAGTTGTGAATGGTATGGTCCATGTGCATGTGATGTATGTGTGTAATCCATACGTGCTCTGCGAATCACGGTTTTGTGAGCCGGCTGGAGCCTAGGTGCTGTCATATTATTGTATAACGACCTGCGTGTCAGATTCTCCTTGTAATTTACATTACTAAGCTAGTGTAGCTGTTTGGAGAACCAGGATGGCATGCAAGGTGTTGTACATGTCGGCGACATGGAGTAATACTGCAAGTGACAAGAGTTGGCACGAGTCGAATTACAGGCTTTATGGAGATGAAGATTGCCATGAAGGGAGCCATACCATTTCACATTATAATTGCTTTATTTTGTGTTATTGTTATGTCTCTGTTTTACCTCTATTAGATAGTCGGTAAAATTAATCCCTCAAAGAAGGTCTAGTCGGTTTTCCTGCCAGTGTTTGTACCATCACAAGTCGGACATTTTTGGTAGTGGGCTCATAAAATTGAGGTGCTGCCAATTCTTTCCGACTAGGTGGGTTCGAGTCGGACTCTTACTGCGGAAACACTCGGTAAGCTAGACGGGTCTATCACAACGGTTGTGGGGATCGGGGAAAATTCGGACGGGAGCTGGGGCATGTGATGCCACCCGTCCAACAGGAGTCGTATGGGATGTGATTGATAAGGAGTTGTCTACCTAGATCACTTGGCGGCTAGCGGTGATGCTAAATCTCACTAGCTGACTTGCTTATTTAGGATCCTGAATCACTAAGTAACTATCAGAGGGGTGTTGGTTCTAGTGGGAGAATAAAATATTAAAGTGTTTAATATGCTTGCTCTTTTATGAATACATGTCTTAAGTGTTTTGCATTTTTTCTGTTGTAGATCATGCCACCAAGTAGCAGTCAATCTCAGATATCCGGTTTTGTGTTGAGAACTATCCTTGAGAAAGATAAACTAAACGACACTAATTTTACCAACTGGTATCAAAATCTGAGAATTGTTCTCAAACAAGAAAAGAAGGACCATGTCCTAGACAACCCACTTCCAAATGAGCCGAACGAGAATGCAACTGTCGCTGTCACCAATGCCTACCGTCGGGCTAAGGATGAGTCCATAGATATTAGCTGTCTTATGCTTGCTCACATGGAACCGGACTTGGAAAAACAGTTCAAGAATGTTGAGGCCTACGATATGATCGAAACCCCCAAAAGTATGTTCCAGGCTCAGGCGAAGATCGAGAGGTATCAAGTCTCTCAGGCTTTGCTGAGTTGCAAGATTAAGGATGGTGATCCACTCAGTCCGCATGTGATCAGGGTTACGTGCAGTCTCTAGAGAGGCTTGGCTACCCCATTAGAGAAGATTTCGCTACAGATATAATTCTGAACTCTCTTCCTAGTGCGTATGGGCAGTTCATTTCGAACTACCACATGCATGGTATGGATAATAAGATCACTGAATTGCATGGGATGCTCAAGCAGGCAGAGGCGGGTCTCAAGAAGGGTGCCAGTCAAGTGTTGATGGTGCAGAATAAGGCTAAGTTCAAGAAGTGTTCTTGGAATAAGAAGAAGGCTAAGTCGGGAGGAAAGCAGGCTCAGGACCCGGTCCCAAGCGCTTCCTCAGGGACTAAGCCATCTCCTTCAGCCGAATCCACTTGCTTCTACTACAAGGCGGATGGCCACTGGAAGAGGAGCGGCAGCAAGTATTTGGCTGATAAAGCCAATAGTGGAGGTATGACTTCCGACTCAGGTACACTTGTTTGCAATGTTATAGACATATATCTTGTTGATGCACCTAATAGTTCTTGGGTATATGATACCGGATCAGTTATTCACATCTGCAACTCATTGCAGGGACTGGTAAGAACTAGGAGCGTAGCAAGAGGCGAGGTTGATATTCGAGTCGGCAATAAAGCAAGAGTTGCTGCGTTGGAAGTCGGCACGATGCAGCTTCATTTACCTTCCGGATTCATTATGGACCTGAATAATTGTTATTATGTTCCATTGCTCAGTCAAAACATTATTTCTGCTTCATGTTTGATGAGGCAAGGCTATGAGTCGAATATCAAGAATAATGGTTGTTCTTTGTATTTGAATGATATTTTTCACGGATTTGCACCCGTCTAGGACGGGTTATTTATTTTGAATCTAGATGGTGAGTCGGTTTATAACATAAATGTTAAAATGTTGAAACCAAATGATCTGAATATGACTTACTTTTGGCATTGTCGGCTTGGTCATATAACTTGGAAACGCATGAAGAAGCTCCATGATGATGGACTCCTAACTTTGTTCGACTTGGAGTCGTTCAAGACATGCGAATCTTGCCTACTAGGCAAAATGACCAAGACACCTTTGGCGAAGAGTTGTGAAAGGGCGTCCTACTTGTTGGGACTAGTACATAGTGATGTATGTGGACCAATGAGCACGATAGCTAGGGGTGGTTATGAGTACTTCATTACCTTCACTGATGATTTGAGTCGGTATGGATATATCTACTTGATGAAACATAAGTCGGAAGCCTTTGAAAAGTTCAAAGAATTCCAGAATGAAGCACAAAATCAACTCGGCAAGAAAATAAAGTTTCTTCGGTCGGACCGAGGAGGCGAGTACATGAGCCATGAGTTTAATGACCATCTGAAAAGTTGTGGAATAGTTCCTCAACTTACTCCGCCAGGAACGCCACAAAGGAATGGTGTTTCAGAAAGGCGGAATCGGGCCTTGTTGGACATGGTACGATCAATGATGAGTCGGATAGATATACCTTTATCATTTTGGGGTTATTGTCTATAAACAGCGGCGTTCACACTAAACGGAGTACCATCAAAGTCGGTAGAGAAGACACCGCATGAGATGTGGACAAAAAAAAAGCCGAGTTTGTCTTTTCTTAAGATTTGGGGTTGTGAAGCATTTGTCAAGCGACTTTAGTCGGACAAGCTTACGGCCAAGTCGGATAAATGTATTTTCGTTGGGTATCCGAGGGAAACCTTGGATTACTACTTCTACAACCGAGAAGAGGGCAAAGTGTTTGTCGCTCGGAACGGTGTCTTCCTTGAGAAAGAGTTTCTCAGTCGGGGAGTAAGTGGGAGCACGGTGCAACTCGAAGAAATTCGAGAGGAACCGGCTAGTAGTAGTCGGCAAAACCTTGAGGTTGAGCGTGGTCGTGAGCCAGCAAAGAACACCTCTCACGAAGATCGGCAACATTACGAAGTGTTCGTGGTGTGTTACTGTTAGACAGTGATGAGCCGACAAATTATTCGGAAGCGATGGTGGGATCTTGATGGGGATACGCCTACTGGGGTATACTCAGCGGGACGTTTCCGACTGGCCCAAGGGCTGGCGAGTGGGCCTGCAGAACGGCGAGTGGATCAAAGCCCAGCAAGGTATCAAAGCATCGAAGTTGAAGGCCCAGGCGAGCAGATAGGCCCAGTCGGTCTAGGTTAAATGATTACCGAAGTTGTAACCAAATCGGTTGAGATATGTAAACCCTAGGGGACGTGAGCCTATATAAACCTCCCTATGGGGTGAGTAGAGACACGTTCCCTCATACACCCAAGCAACTCGCCGCCTAGTCGCCGAGTTCACCTATTGTAAACACCTCCATAATACAATCTAGCAGGAGTAGGTCTTTACCCTCCGGGGGCCGAACCTGGGTAAAACCCTGTGTCTTTGCCCTCATCTCGCACCGCAGATGGCTGGCCGCCCTTGCCCCTCGTTCTACTACTCGATGCCGATTGCAGCATCTGCCGTGGTCATTCCCACGACAGTGGCGCCCACCGTGGGGCCTGGCCGGTCTGGCCGGTGTTCTGCGGCGAGATCCAATCTGCCCATCAATGAGAGGGTCGCCACCGGCCGTATGATAGCGATCGGCGAGATGCTCCAGATCTTGCCAAGCAGCTACGTCCCGGCGGCGCGACCCGTCACGGACAGCGTAATCTTGCCGATCGGCACGATCAGTCTCTTCGTCGGCCTCACCGACGTCATCACCTCGGAGGACTCGGCTCGCATCCGCGAGTCGCCACCACGCGATCGGCTCTCCGAGAGCCAGGTCCGCACGATCCACCGCCGCCCGAGTACAACTCGCCCACAACGTGGCCGAGAACTCAGCCGCAGAAGATGCGGCTCACCGACGACGCCGACTGGCGACCCCGGCCACTGCCGGATCCATCACCGCTGCTCGTCCGCGGGCTCCATCGCCAGTGTCTCCAACGCGGGAGATTTCGAGGACCCTCCATCCTCGGATCTTCGAGTTCGACTGGTCGGAAAACTCCGCCGACTTCCACGACGGAACCGCCGCCATGCCGCGACCTACATGGCCACCGCGCCGATCCGCCGGAGGATCCTTTCTCCACCCCAATCCTCCTAACGCCACGGCAACGGAGGTCGAGGAACTCCGCCTGAAATTGGAGGCGAAGACGCAAAGAGCATGCCGAGCGAAATTTCGCCGAGCAAGTGACAGCAGAACTGCCACGCTACCACCAGCAGGATCAGTCATGCAACCCCACCGCTCAGGCGCGCTCGAACTTCGACGACGAAACGACCCGGCCAGATAGCCGAGCGCCGCGATCGCGAGAACGCGCCACCAGGAGGAAGCGCTCGGCCCCCGCCAGGATCAACGGCGATGGGTGCCCCACCACCACCCAACCGCACCCCTCCCAGAGACCAGCCGCGGATAGTCGTCTCCTCACGGGAGCGAGACGCGAATGGCCTCCCACTGGTTCTCCACCCCGATGGACAACCTTGTGGCAGGCCGAGCAGCCGATAGCATCGCGCCACCGCGACGGCGCCTTACAGATCCAAGACGTCAAGGCCCTGCCGCAAAGCCGTGGAGCAAAGAGCGGCGCCGACCGCGGGCGAGTATACTCGGCCTCGGGAAGCAGGCGGCCTCAGCGCCGCCCAGCGGCAAACACCCTCAATTGCCCGCCACGAGCCACTACAGCTCCAACGCCGACCGCGAACGCGCACTTCCACCAACGATCCCAGGCGGCGACCAACTTCGCCGCTAACGGAGAACCCATCGACGCCCGACTCACATCATCAACAACCAAACTGGCGCGCACGACAGCCCGACGACTGCGGCACACCCTAACTACCGCCGCGATGGCGAGCCTATGGGTCGCCATCGACTAGGGCCTAAGTGCTTCGGACCAATGATCCGAGGCGAAAAGTACCCGCCAAACTTCAAGGCGCCAAAGGAGATAGAAAATACGACTGCACGACCCAGTCCCGGCTTGACACATACCTCATGGCAATGGGGATCGCGGGTCACATCGATCTACTCGCGCCGTTACCTCCCAATCGATGATGGAGGGACGCAGGCAATGGATCAACACGCCCCCGTGACGATCGACTCACGGGAGGAAATGCGAGACGCTTCGAGCACTTCGAGTGCTCCTACACCGCGCCACCACCATCGAGGACCGAGCGATCGTCCAGGGACCCGCGAGTCGACCCGCAATCGGGTCCAACGGTGGCAAGAGCTCGCATAACGCGGTCGGCATCCACCGGACACCGCGATCCATTGCTTCAAGACCTCGTGCCGCCACGAGCCTCTAGTCGCCAAGCTCAAGCGACACGCCCGCACACTCGACAACATCCCCGACCTCCTCGAGATCGCCAAACGACGCCGAGGAGGATCCCAACCAAGACGCCGACGACGAGTCAGAGGGCAACGCCAAGACGGGCGGCAACGACGGCGACGCCGAACCGATCTACGCTACAGCGGCACCCGCTTCACGAGCCGAACGACGGCGAAGTCGATTCGTCGCTAACGCTGGGCACGCATAACGCGAGCCCAAGAGCTACCGCCATGACGGAGGGCAACGACGATGGCGGGAACTACAAGAACAAGCCAAGGTTCGATCCCGCGGCCCTCCTTAACCAACCATGTGCGTTTCACAGCAGGGAAGGAAAGCCCGCCACGCACACCACCGCCGACTGCCACACCCTCAGGGAAATCGAGAAGGCACGGCACGCACGGGAAGACACCGACAACGACCCGCCAAATGGCGGAAAATTCGGCAAAGTAGCCGGCTCGCTCCACACCTTCACAGGCTTCAACACGAAGCGCGAGAAGAAGGTCATCGCCCGCGCCGTCGCCGTCAACGCAGTGGCCCAAACAGACGTCCCCCAGTTCCTCAACTGGTCGGAACAGCCCATCACCTGGAGCCGGCAAGACCACTCGCCACGCATCGAGTACCCAGGGCGAGTCGCCCTGGTGGTCAAGCCCAAGGTTGGCGATTACTGGCTCCCCAAGACACTGATGGACGGCGGCAGCTCCATCAACATCCTCTACCTCGACACCTTCAGGCGGTTGCGGCTCCCGCAGTCGATGATCGAGACAACCCACACCACGTTCCACGGCATCGTCCCCGGTCGGAAGGCGTACCCGATCGGCAAGGTCACGCTACCCGTCACCTTCGGTACTCCGGCAAACTTTCGCACCGAGCGGATCGTCTTCGAGCTGGTGCCCTTCGACAGCCTTACCATCTGCCCTAGGGCGCCAGCGTTCGCCAAATTCATGGCGGCACCACCACGCCAGATAACGCGATGAAGCTCCCGGCCGCGGCGTCATCACCATCAACGGTGACCCGACATGGCGCCGAATGGGGAGGCCAAAGGAGCCGAACTTCGCCGACGCCATCGCGCAGAAGCTAATCACGGACGAGCTCGCCAACACGCGAGCGGGTCAACAATGACGACCCCACAATACTCAAGAAGCCCAACTCGAGGGCACAAACACCTCAACCTTTGAGGCCACGACGACACCGCACTCCGTCGAGCTGGTCCTGTGCGACCCCTGCCAGACGGTGACGATCGGGACAGGCATGAGCCCAGCATAGGAAGGCGCCATCGAGTTCCTTCGAGAATAGGGACATCTTCGCATGGAAACCCTCCGACATGCCTGGTGTCCCTAGGGAGCTCGCCGAGCACAAACTAAACGCCGACCCCAAAGTGCGACCCGTCAGCGATCGCTACGGCCCTTCAACGAAGAACGCCACGAGCAATCGCCGAGGAAGTGCAGCGCCGCTGCCGGCTTCATCCGCCAATCAAATACTCAAGTGGCGGCAAACCCAGTCCTGGTCGAGAAGAAAACGGGACACGGAGAATGTGTATCGACTACACAAACCTGAACAAATACCGCCCAAAGGAGCAGTTCGTCCTCCCGCGATCGATCAGATAATCGATTCAACCGCGGGTTCGAGTCGCTATGTTTCCTCGACGCCTACTCCGGTACAACCAGATCAAAATGGCTGTCGAGGATGAGGAGAAGACGGCGTTCATCACGCCATTCGAGCCTTCGCTACACCGCCATGACTTTCGGCCTCAAGAACGCCGGGCAACCTACCGGTGCATGCAAGAATGCCTCGCGAGCCAAATTGGCGCAACATCCACGTCTACATCGACGACGTGGTCGTGAAATCCGCCCGCCAAGGCGACCTACTCGCCGACCCCGCGGAGACCTTCGCAAATTTGCGGAGGTACAAGATAAAGCTCAATCCAGGCAAGTGCACCTTCGGTGTACCCGCCGCAACCATCGGGTACGCTGCTCCAAACGAGGGATCGAGGCAAACCCAACGAAGATCGACACGATCGCCTCGGCAAACCCGAGTGCTGCGCGACGCCCGGCTGGCCGGGCGTGTAGCGGCTCTCATCGCTTCATCCCGCCGGGCGAAAGGCGATGCCCCTATACCGCCTCGCGCAAGAACCCCACCTTCCGGGGACAAGGAGGCGACGACGCGCCCGCGACCTTAAAAGGTGCTACTCGCCGCACCACTACTCGCCGCACCACGACAAAGAGCCTATGCTGGTTTACGTCGCGCGTCCGAGCGTCGTCGATGCCGTAATGGTCGCCGAACGACCAGAGGAAGGAAAGGAGCGCCGGTCCAGCCGTGTACTACATCAGCGAGGTTCTCACCGAGTCGCGCCAGCGATACCCACAAAAGCTGGTATACGCGGTCAGGGCTCGGCGCGCGCCGCACTACTTCCAGAGCACCCGATCACGGTCGTCTCCTCAGCACCACTACAAGACATCATCCGCAATCGCGAGGCGGTATGGTCGCCAAGTGGGCCGTCGAGATCGGCGTCCACAACATTAAATACGAGCCACGGCGATTAAGTCGCAGAGCATCGGCACTTCATCGCCGATCGGGAAGAGGCCCAAGAGCCGGAGAAGCCGCCGTACCTCCATTCTGGAGCCTGCACTTCGACGGGTCCAAGAACGCGGACGGCGCAGAGCGATAGTGCCGACCTCACCAAAGGCGACAAGCTCCGCCACATCCTCCGCTTTGAATTCACGCCTGCACCAACAACATGGCTGAATACGAGGCCCTACTCCACGGCATGCGAGCCGCAGGAGATGAGCGTCAATCGCCTTCGATGCTACGGAGACTCCGACCTCGTTGCGGGCAAGTCGCCGCACCGCGACGCCGTCTCCCCACCATGGCGGCGCATCGCCAAGAGGTGGACAAGGTGGGCGGCCACTTCACGCTACTCGCCGAGTGGATCGACAGGAGAAAACGAGGAGGCCGACGCCTCTCTCTCGGGTCGGCTCGACTCGCACCACCCACCGCGTGTTCCTCGACACAATCTTCACACCATCGCCTCCCCGGCGAGATCGACATCGAGTCCCGCCCAACCGAAGCAGCCTTGGTCGCACTCATCACCGAGCCGACGATCGACCAAGCCCTACATCGCCTACCGAAACCGCACCGCCAGAGACGAAACAAATGCTCGAATGATCGCTCGCCGATGCAAGTCTTACACCATCATCAACGGCGAGCTACACAAGCGCATCGTCACCGGTGTGTTCCAACGTTGCGTCCAACCGGCTGAAGGACGCAAAATCCTCCACGACATCCACTCAGGAGACTGCGGCCACCACGCCGCCGCTCTCTCCCTGGTCGCCAAGGCTATGCGACACGGCTTCTCTTGGCCCACCGCACACGCCGACGCCGACATCGCCCAGCGGCGCGCCGGTGCCGTATGCCAATCGACGACGTCGAGCTCGGCGCCAAAACAATCCCCATCACCGCCATTCGCTGTGTGGGGCATGGACATGGTAGGCCCTTCAAGAAGGCCCTCTGGTTACACCCACCTGCTGGTCGCCACGACAAATTCACGAGTGGGTAGAGGCCAAGCCAGTCCGAAATGCGACGGAAGACCGCCACTAAGTTCCTACGCGAGCTCATATACCGCCACGGGTTCCCCAACAGCATCATCACGGACAACGGCACAAACTTCGCCAAGGGAGCAATGGCGAATTTTGCGAAGAGCACCACATCCGCTCGACCTCGCGTCGACACCCGAATCCAATGGCCAGGCGGAACGAGCCAACCAAAGCATCCTCCACGGCCTGAAGCCGCGACTCCAAGTACCACTCGAGCGCACCGCTGGATGCTGGGTCGAAGAGCTCCCCTCCGTCATCTGGGGAATCCGCACCTCGGTCAACAGGTCGACGGGATTCACTCCCTTCTTCATGGTCTACGGCGCCGAAGCAGTCATGCCCACCGACCTCGAACACGACTCGCCGCGGGTCGTCCACTATACGGAGGCCGAAAACGAGCTGGCCCGCCAAGATGGGCTCGACCAACTCGACGAAGCACGCGACCTCGCTCGATCGCGTACCTCCATTTATCAGCAAGGGCTCCGCCGCTACCACAGCCGACGGGTGAAAACCCGCACCTTCCAGGAAGGCGACCTGGTGTTACGCCTCATCCAGGACAAGAAGGGCATGCACAAGCTCTCCCCTCCGTGGGAAGGCCCGTTCGCCATCGGGCGCGTACTCGGCAACGACGCCTACTACCTCATCGACGTCCGCGGGAACGGCGAACTCGACGTCAAGCGGCCATGGAATGTAAATCTCCTCCGGAAGTTCTATTCCTAGAACCCCACATATGTACTCTCCAGTCGCTATGAATAAAAGAAACGGTTACTGCAAAATTCGTCTACTCTCCATGCCTTGTGCCACTCGCACTCGTAATAAATAGCGTCATGCTAAAATACAGAAGTCAACCCTTGGTACAGCGACCGGCACGGCTAAGTAGTGCGATGTAAGAGCACTGAGTCATTTCAGGTCTTGCATCGTCCACGAAAAACGCCAATCCGGAGCCCCATTGGAGTCGCCTAGCTCGACTGGTTTTACGAACCAAGACAACTGTCCTCGCTTCCCACAGCGACCTTGGTCCTCCGCATCCTCGGCGTAGCGACTCGAACGGCTAAGTACCACGCTCGGGGACTGAATACCAGTTCGTCGCGATCGGACAGGGAAAACGCCAAGTAAGAGAGCATGCCTAGGACTCTCCACGCGACTGACCCACCGGGCCAGGCAGGAGTGACGCGCTCACACCAACGCGCTCAGTCCTCAACCACCCTCGAGTTGCGCCTTGAACTACCAAGTACCACGCTCGGGACTCGGCCACCCGCCCGTCACAGACGGGAAAACGGTAAATCTGAGCACTCAAGGGAGTCGCCTTGATCGCTCTCCGAGCTCGAAGTCGACTAAACTAACAACACATGATAACAACAAAACATCATATATGAGGTGAACCCCACAAAGGGCGGACGCTCGGGACTCACCCAAAATCATTCCAAAACACACAAACAAATAGCAAAATGAACACAACGTTCCATTCAATCGCATATCGCATTGTCTTACATTACAAAATATGCCTACTCGGCGTAATCGCCGCTAACACATCTAGGCAAACTACATTATTCTGCAGTTTCTGACGACGACGCCAAAGATCCCGCGCCACGGATGAACGCGGTACGGGTTTGACGGATACGTCAGCTCACCCGCCATCGCCGAGCGGAAAGGTTGCTCAACCTTGAAGTCGCGATGCGGCGGCTCGGGGTCGTTTGGCGCGACGACCGTTTCCTGGTAGGGAAGGAGGTCGCCCATCGCCCAGACGCGCTCCGAGTATGCGGCGGCATGTTCCTGCAGCTTGAGAACCTCGGACAGATCCACCGCGCCAGTCGACGACGGATACCCACTCGTCACATCGTCGAGATCGAAGTCCTCGGGGAAGTGGGCGAGTCCAAGGCTCAAGGTTGTCGACGCTCCGCGACGAAACGCCGACCGCGTCATGAACTCTACGACCGCGGGCGCCTTCTCTAAGTACTCCCACACCTCAACGAGGTCACTGGGAATAACCTCCGTGGGCGACATCTCTTGAAGGTAGGCGCGGATGCACGTCGCCGACAGCGTCGCCGAGTCGACGAGCATGCTTACGCATTCCCTCGCGTCAAGAGAGTTCGCTTCTTCTTGGCAGCCAATAACACGACCTGCGAGAAGGAGACAAGTATGAGTACCATGGAAACCACAAACAATACAACCAAAAGACAGGGAAGACGCACTCACCAAGCAATGGGCGGGCGAGTCCCGTGATGAAACTTTGAAGCGATGTATGATCGTCCTGAAGCCCAACAATGAGGGCTTCCGACGCCTTTTGGTCTTCCTCCGCGGCCGCAATGGCGGCCTTCGCTCGCCCGTTCGCCGAGATTGCTTCTTCTTTTGCCTCCCGCAGTTCGCGCTCGAGGTCGGCGATCTTCTGCTCGGCAGTGCCTAACGCAGACCGCACCGCCACCAGCTCACCAGCAGGGACAAGCTCCTGGCGAGCCACCTCACTTGACAGCAGCAACAAGCTCCTTGTTCGCTTCTTGGATAGCGGCCAGCTCCTTCTCAGCACGCCGCTTCGCAGCCAATCGCTCTGCCGACTCCAGCTGCAGACCCTGTACATCTTCAAAGTTAGCACACATGAAAATTACTTGCCCACCGCTAAAATTTAGCGGTGCGACTCGAGGACTCGCGATCACGGTTTTTCGGCCCACCCGCTAAAATTTAGCGGGTGCGCACTCGGGGACTGGCAATCGCGAAAATTCCTCAGTGCCCACCCGCTAAAATTTAGCGGTGCGCACTGGGACCGAGGCGACACGAAATTGCTCAATGCATACCGCTAAAATTAAGCGCACGCACTCGGGACTGGATTCAAAGTACAAAACAAGTAATTATAAGAATCAAGCCGCCGCTAAGCACCGACCGATCCTCGGGACCGGAGGTACCGGATGGCCGCACCAAGCATGCCGTGAAGTTGTACCGTCCACAGACGCAGCGCGGGCCGCGTGTGCCCGCGACGTTGGTCGATTTCAGCGGTGGTCTCGGAGCGGGGCTCGGTCGCAGCCCACTCGCCGTGGCCGCCTTGGTCATGAAACGGGGAAGGTAGCAATCGAGGCGCCCGCCAAAGGAAGTCGCCTTCGTCTCAGGCAAGGAAGCGCCCTCAGAGACGCGGTTGCCTCCATCTGGGTCCAGCGGCGCCGCCGCGTCATCGAGACGGCGACGATGTCGCCGCTTGGCCTTCTTGCTGCCTTCCGTTGAGGCGGCGACTGCCACTTTTCCTCTTGGGAAGGGTCTTCCTCGCCAGCAGCGAGGATACCTGGCCACGGTCGGTGACCCATCTTTTCACTCCGTCCCGCACATCGAATCAAATCAATAAAGACAATCAAAGTACTAAAGGAAAGTAGAGAAGGCGAATGCGCTCACTTGGCGATCGGAATGAAACGCAGCTCGCATTTAATGCTGGCCGGTTTTTCCAGCTCGTGGCCTAATCGACTAAGCCCCGCCTGTGGACGTCGGGCCCAGGATACGGACGGCTTCTTTGACGTTGAGGTAGCGGTTGGCGCCCGGGCGCCGGTGGAGGCCTCGCGAATTGGGGCTACCGCGGCGAACCTCCTTGCGGGCGAGGCCACCGCCGGGACCTCCTTGAGGCGGTCGCCACAACCGAGCCTTCCTAGCCCATAAACCGCGCGAATGGCGGAGGCATTGAGGCCAGCGCTTCGTAGATGGCGCATCTAGCGCGTTGTCGCCGGATCGCGCTGCCACCGCCGAGCTGTGGGCATCGAGCTGCTCGTTGAGTGCGGCGGTGAGGCCGCCTGCGGCTTCGCCTTCCTTCGTGGGGCCTCGCCTTCTCCTTCTTCTTCTTCTTCGCGGAGTGGCACGACGGCGAGGTGGTCTCGGGAGTTCGTCGCCGCCATGACGCTCGAGGCTCCTGCCGCTTCGATCTCGCCGACGCGTTCGCGGTCTTCGGACCATGGGGCAATCTCTTCGACTCGTCCTCGTCGTCTCGTTACCCTTGGCGGGTGGCGATTCGCTTGTATCTGGGCGGATGGCGGGGCTCGTCATCGGCGGGTGGTAACCACCCTTCCACCACTTGGAACAGCTGCGTTAAACACGAAACAGAGTTAGAGTTACCGCGATCGCACCGCCGCGATCGCGAACAAGATAAAAGATTACCGTCGGAGCCGGACGCAGCGGTGTAGGGAGGATCCCACCGCGCATCCGCCAGATGCCGCTTGGGTGATCTTCTTCAGCGAGAGGTAGTCCTCCAGCTTCCACTGCCGAGGCAGGCTTTCGCCGAGTCTCCCCCCGTAATCTTGGTACATGTAATGGTCATGGGCGAGCGAACGAGCCGCCCCAAGCCAACAATTGTACAAGTTTACCGTCTGAGCCTTCTTCTTCGCACCGCGGATGGTCTGAGCATCTCGTCGACCATCCACCGGTCGCGGGAGCTTGCCGACTGGAGATGGCGTGGCTCGAACGATTAGCCGAGTACCGCGGGATCGCCGCCGCCTTCCGGAGTTGCCTCGGTCACATAGAACCATGACTTTTTCAGCCGCTGCTTTGGCGGCAGCATCGGTCAAGAAGGAGGCTTTGGATTTGAGTTGGAAAGTTAAGCCCGCGGCTAGCATTGGGTCGCCGCCTCGTGGCTGATCCGTCCATGGAACAGATCTTGCCACAAGGGAAAGTAGGGGCAGAGCAGTAGCACTCGCAGAACGCCACGAAGATGGCGAGTCGCTCGATGTGGGGACCCAGATCCGAGGGCTGGATCCGTAGTAGGCGGTAAACGCCGAAGAATAAAGATGTGGAAACCCTAACCCCGCCGAGGTGACTGTGAAACAGACGAACTCTCTCTCGCTGGTTTGGGGTCGCTTCCTACTGGGATACGCCAAAGCCTGCCCAGAGGATTCCGGCCTCCTCGAAGGAGGCCACCGCCTGGTGCACTTGGATCTACCCAAGGTTCGGTGGAGAGGGCCATGCGAGGATTTGTTCGAGGTCGAGGATTGGGTCGATTGGATCGCGGAATCAAAGGAAGGAAGATGTGAGTACCGGAAGAAATGGTGGGCGGTTGGCTTTGCGATAGCCTACCATTCCTCTTATATAGCGGAGATGCCCGCCAAATCAGGGGCCGCATCGCGATGATTACGCCGTGGTTACCGTTGAGTTACCTTAACGCTAGTTTGACCACGCCGACGGTCCAACTCTAGCCACTGCTCGTTAAGTCACTCGCCGAGACCGTCTGCTGGCTCGACTCGCCAAGACGCGACTCGGTTCACGGATTTTTCCTTTATACAGAGCCCGACGATTCGATCGATGCCAACTTGAAGCCAGATACTCGATCGCCAGAGCCACTCACGCCTAATCAACGACGGCCTCGGGACTACCGATGGGGATACGCCTCTGGGGTATACTCAGACGCTTCCGATCGCCCAAGGGCATGAGGGCCTGCAGAACGCAGTGGATCAAGGCCCAAGAAGGTATCGCGATCGAAGTTGAAGGCCCAAAGAGTAGATAGGCCCAGTCGGTCTAGGTTAAACGATTACCGAAGCTGTAACCGAATTGGTTGAGATATGTAAACCCTAGGGGAGGTGAGCCTATATAAACCTCCCTATGGGGTGAGTAGAGACACGTTCCCTCATACACCCAAGCAACTCGCCGCCTAGTCGCCGAGTTCACCTATTGTAAACACCTCCATAATACAATCTAGCAGGAGTAGGTCTTTACCCTCCGGGGGGCCGAACCTGGGTAAAACCCTGTGTCTTTGCCCTCATCTCGCACCGCAGATGGCTGGCCGCCCTTGCCCCTCGTTCTACTACTCACTGCCGATTGCAGCATCTGCCGTGGTCATTCCCACGACAGATCTGATTCCGAGTCATGGCTTGGAGCCATGAGATCCGAGATAAAGTCCATGGATGAAAATCAAGTTTGGAACTTGGTTGATCTGCCAGACGGTGAAAGACCCGTCGAGTGCAAATGGGTCTTTAAGAAGAAAACTGATATGGATGGAAATGTTTCCGTCTATAAAGAACGTCTTGTCGCAAAGGGGTTCCGACAAGTTCAAGGAGTTGATTACGACAAGACTTTCTCGCCCGTAGTGATGCTTAAATTAGTTCGGATCATGTTAGCGATAGCAGCCTATTTCAACTATGAGATTTGGTAGATGGATGTCAAAACGGCTTTTATTAACGGAAATTTAACTGAGTACGTGTATATGATACAGCCCGAGGGTTTTGTCGATCCGGCTAATGCTGACAAGGTATGTAAACTTCAGAAATCCATTTAGGGGTTGAAGCAAGCATCTCGGAGTTGGAATATTCTCTTTGATGAGGTAGTCAAATCGTTTGGCTTCATCAAGAGTGATCATGATTCTTGTTTATACAAGAAGTTTTGTGGGAGCAAAGTAAGCTTTCTAATCTTATATGTGGATGACATATTATTGATTGGAAATGATGTCCAGATATTGCAAGAAACCAAGGAATCATTGGAAAGGAGTTTCTCAATGAAAGACTTGGGTGAGGCAACATACATCCTAGGAATCCGGATCTATAGAGATAGATCAAGGAGTCTCATTGGATTGAGTCAGAGTACTTATTTGGACAAAGTGTTGAAGAAGTTCAACATGGAATCGTCTCAGAAGGGGTTCTTACCGATGTCCCATGGTGTAAAACTTAGCAAGACTCACTGTCCTTCGACAACTGATGAGCGAAGTCGGATGAGTGTAATTCTGTATGCTTCTGCAGTCGGATCCATCATGTATGCCATGATTTGTACTAGGACGGATGTTTCGTATGCTCTAAGTGTTGTGAGAAGATACCAGGCTGATCCTGGAGAGATCCACTGGACAACGTCTAAAAATATCCTAAACTACTTGAGAAGGACTAAGGATATGATCTTGGTTTATGGTGGTGAAGATGAACTCAGTGTAAAGGGTTACACGGATGCGAGTTATCTTACCGACTCTGATGATTCTCGTTCGGAATCCAGATACGTGTTTATTATAAATGGAGGTGTCGTGAGCTGGAAGAGTTCCAAGCAAGAGACCGTGTCTGCATCTACAACAGAGGCTGAGTATATTGCCGCCTCAGAGGCAGCAAAGGAAGTTGTTTGGATGAGGAATTTCCTCATGGATCTTGGTGTGGTTCAGGGCTCGTCCAATATGTTAGACGTGTATTGTGACAAGAATGGTGCTATTGCACAAGCCAAGGAACCTAGACAACACTAGAAGAACAAGCACATACTCATGCGGTACCACCTGATTCACCAGTTCGTGGATCAGGGTGATATCAAGTTATGCAAGGTACACACGGATGCAAATATTGCGGATCCATTGACAAAGCCACTACCACATCCGAAGCATGAGGCGCACCTGAGAGCCATGGGCATTAGATGCTTAGACATGTGATGTCGAAAGATTGACTCTAGTGCAAGTGGGAGACTATTGGGAATATGCCCTAGTGGAAATCATGTATGATGATATTTCCCATTGTATTCATAAAGTTATTAAGTTGTCCTTGTATGAGCATCTGAGGTATATCATTTAATATGTGATTCTATTGTGGAACTATACATTCATGTTGTTTGTACTAAATGTCCTTGGTCATTGAGGTTGTGCTGGACACACAACTTAGAACAATGTGAAAGTCGGCTTGATGACTCGGTTCCACTTATCATGGGCATAGTGATGCTATTTCGATTTACACAGATTCGGCTAAAGAGTTTAGTGAGTAGGATTGACCCATATTGAGGTACAACGAACAAGTTGTCATTTGTATATCTCAATAAATGTAATCCTTAGACCTGAGGTTGTTGCATAGTCCGAGTTGAGGATCACCGACTTAGGTTCTGTCGAACGCTGATCCGTAACTGGGCAGTTATAAAGGTAGAGTTTGGGTCGACTGAGAATCAAGTTGCGTGATGTGAATAACCAAGACGGGATTTTGCCCCTCCACTTGGAGAGATATTCTCTAGGCCCTCTCGAATGATATGATTCAGAAAGCATGGCCATGCATGACTCAGTTAAAGGCAATCGACTAAGAGTTAGTCGGATGAATCACTTATCTCGGATCGAGAAGCTAGTCAGACTATTTAATGCATGACAATTATTCTCCTATAGCCTGACAAGGTATATCGTGAGGAAAAAGGGACTCGGATGCAAGTCGCGTTGGAAAGGCAAGTCGTCATGACTCTTTGGTACTTGGGAGTCAGCACGTTCTGCTAGGAGCCGCTACCGACTGATCGATTGAGAGTCGGACTCCAATCGTGTCCAAGTATCCATGAGCCTGCGAGGTCACACACTTAAGAGAGGGAGCAAGTTCGGATTAGATCTGAACCAGAAATCTGGTTGGGTTGGACCCAAGACGGATTAGGACTGGGTCAGTGAGTCGGACTCGCGATGACTAGTGTTATATGAGCTTTAGTGAATGTTCCACGAGAGTGGTGCCCATGTTCACTCCCTATATATAGTGGAGCACAGTAACCCAGAAGAGTTAATCGTTGATCGATTAGGTCATTCCATGTGTTGGAAACCCTAGCTCCACATCAGTCTTGCCATCATAACGAACCTAGAATTTCGCCGCCGGTGCTCCTCCTTGTACATGTGGATACAAGCAGAGGTGTTGCACGACCAGCACCAGGACGATCGGATCGTAAGGAATGCACTGCATCAACTAACGTGCTTCATCAGTAATTCGCAACTGCGTGTCTAGTGGTAAACCTTGTGGCTTTCTACCTCAGCTAGATCTTGGGATCACCATCTTAGAGGGAATTTTTTTTGTTTTATCTCTACGTGGCCCAACAGAGATCATCCTGGAGGCCTTCTTCATCACCATGCCAGCCTCCGGTATGATGCGTGAGTAGTTCCACCTTGGACTGTGGGTCCATACAGTAACTAGATGGTTGTTTCTCCTCCTTTGTGCTACCATGTTTAGATCTTGTGAGCTCCGTTCATGATCAAGATCATCTATTTGTAATCATGGATGTTGTGTTTGCGGGGATCCGATGGATATTGAGATTACTATGTCAGATTGGTTAATGATTCTATCTTATTGATTCTATCATGTCTGTGTTGTTTGAGATCTTGCATGCTCTCCGTTTCTATTAGCTATCTTGGCCAAGTAGATGCTAGTGACTCCAAGAGGGAGTATTTATGCTCGATAGTGTGTTCATGCCTCTATTGAATCTGGGGAAGTGACAGAAATCTCTAAGGTTGTAGATGTTCTGTTGCTACTAGGGACAAAACAACAATCTCTTGTTCATAGAAGAATTGTATTATTTAATTTACACACTTTGCTTAAAGCAGTTATCCGTTCCTTGCAACTTAATATTGGAGGGGGTTCGGATGATAACCTGAAGGTGGATTACTAGTCATAGATGCAGTTGGATGGCGGTCTATATATATTGTTGTAATGCCCAATCAAATCTCATAACATCATGAATGTCTAGTATTGCATTGTTATGCCTTGCTTTGTCCTGTCAATTGCCCCGCTGTAATTTGTTTACCCACCATGTTATGTTGTTTATCTTAAGGAGAACACCTCTAGTGAACTATGGACCCCGGTCCAATCTTTACCATTGATACATCTTCCACTGTTATTGTTTACTTTCTGCAAGCCACCATCACCTTCTACACCATACGTTTAATCCTTTGTTTTCAGCAAACTGGTGAGATTGACAACCTCACTGTTCGTTGAGGAAAAGTCTTGAGTTTGTGTTGTGCAGCTTTCCAAGTTGCTAGAAACACCTTTGAGTCGTTTCCTTCGTCCTACTGGTTCTATAAGCTTGGTTTCTACTGAGGGAAGAACTTATTGCTGTACTCATCATACCTTCCTCTTGGGGTCTCCCAACAAAGCTCTATAGTGATCTGAGCTTCAATCAACCATCACAATCTTGATCAAGGTATTGCAAAGCATTTATAGCTAGGATCAAATAACTCTAAACATAAGCATGAAAGATATATTTCTAACAATAAGACATAGCAACTATGTTGCATCATGAAAGGAAACACAAACAAAGGATCATGAATAATTCTTTGAAAGACATTTGTTTGTTTCACATATAGAAAACATAGCAAGAGTGGTATTCAGCTTGACCTTCATGGCATAGCAAAACATAAATGCATAGGACGCCTTCAAAGTTCATAAGGGTGGCTAGATACAAATAATTTAAGAAGAAGAAATAACATACTTATGAATCAGTCAACAAGTTTTGGGACAATGCACATTGAACTCAGAATGACAACTATGCTCTCTTAACTAGTTCATAAAGATAGAAGATGGAGACTCAACAAAAAGTAAAAAAAGGCCCTTCGCAGAGGGAAGTAGGGATTAAATGGTTTTATAAATCTTCCAAAAATTATGGTACTTATTATCTTTGAGCTCTCATTGCCACTATCATAATCATATTGAAGTGATTAAGGTTAAAGTGAGGAAAAATATGAGTTATATTCTTGACAAATCACAAGATGAAAATCTCATGCCCCTTGATTATGAGTACCGATACCTCATGCTAATCAACTTTGGCCCCAGGCAAGTTCTTGTCATTGTAAGGATATGCGTATCATAGAGAATCGCCAACGGGGTATCCCTTTCCCCATGACACAGGAGCTGTCCCATATCAAAATGACAAGGCAACATACAGTGAGTATCTCAGCGATCTTTTTATTTGCTATTTGCATAGTTTTTATTGAGGATGGTTCATAGAATGCCACTATGGTTTTGCTGCAAGTTTCCACCATGATTAGGCATGGATTAGGCTAGCCGACCAGGCGTTTCTCTAACACATATACAAACTCTATGGACCTGCAAGCTCCAATTTTATTTCACACCGACGACATCCATAAACAAAAGAACATGATATCAACTAAATAGAATAAGTGCAATGTTGAAAGCGTGCCCCATGTCAGCATGGTTTTGCTAACTCCCAACTTACAATTTGCCAGCGTATAAGCATCATAAGATAGTCACAATGGTTCAGGTTTATTAAGTGCAAGAAATAAAGTGTTCCTTCAAGGTCGTGAGATCTTTAACCACTATTTTTCACATAACAAAAATTTAATTTGGAAGATATATAAAACATGAATATACTTGGAATGGTGTAACACACCATGAATAGGAGTTTATAGTGGACTCTTTGGAATAACTTGGTTTCTTGGGAGTTGGATGCATGAGTAGAGCTCATACTCAGTATAGGTGGAGGCTAGCAAAATACTGGGAGCGACCAACTAAGAGAGCAATAATGGCCATAATCATGCAGAGCGACAAAACATTATTAATAAAAGCATAAAGTGATATCACAAGTGAAAAACTAAATGATCATAGAGGTTAAGGTGATTGGTTCATAGTCATAACATGGTGTGAGCATGTGCCAAGTCAACCCAAATAAAGCATCAAAGGAGAATACCACAATATTATGCTTTTGTATGCTAAAACAACGCATGATTCTTTCATAGCACATTAAGCAATCTTAATTGTTTGAAACAAGTCATGCTACAACAATAATAACTAAGCTTATGGTCAAATCAACATCTAACATGACATGATAAAGTCTAAGTCACAGTCAAAACAAGCTTATTTTTGTACCACCATAAGCATGAAACATTCTACTCTTTTCCAATACAAATCAACTTATTTGAAACAACTCACAAAGATAATAATCAATAAAGACCAGATAGCATGTCTCACATAACTACAAAGAAGAACTAAAAAGTTCTAAGAAAAAAAAGAAAACTAAATCTAAATCAAGTGCTAGAAAAGGAGAACACTCACAGAACAATAAGAGTGAAAACTAGAGTGTTCTAGGCAATGAAGAACGGGGTGTGACTTCTCCAAAAGAAGTGTGGTGGGGTCCAACCAACTTATTGAAGCAAACAAAACAAAATAAAACTAAAAACAAAAATAAAAATTCTCCAAGAACAACACATAGTGCATGAAGCAAATAATATAGTATCTTGAAAGAAGGCCTGCGATTTTTGTTGATGATGAAGGGGATCCCTTGGGCATCCCCAAGCTTTGACGCTTGTAAATCTTGGATATTTCTTGGGGTGACATGGGTGGCATCCCTAATCTTGAGCTTTTGTACATACTTCATCTCATCACATCATTCTCTCCCTACACTTGAAAACTTTCTTTATACAAAACTTCACACAATCTTCATTAGCAACATTAGTGTATGCAAGATGATAAACCTTTGGGTTCAGTTTCATATCTAGTAAATCATTCATTAAAACATAAGCTACTGTAGCAATGCCTTCTAAAAACTCAGGTGGTTAAAAGAACTCAAAAGAAATCGATTTAAGAGGCAAATGCAAATAATGGCAAAAATCTGTCAAAACAGACCTGCAGTAAAGACCGATTTTTTCCGAAAATCTTATGTTGCTCAAATTGAAAACTTAAAAACTAACAAAAGTTGGGTAAATACCAGGGGCATGCGCACAAAAAATTGCAGATCAATACAACGTTCTGGTATTTTTCACAATTTTTTACAGCGAAGCACAGAAATCTGTTTCGGGACAACAACTTCCCCAAATCTGACTTCCCTCTCATTAGAGGCTATTCTTGGCACAAAAACCTAAAAAAAGGATAAGGAGAGGTTATGACAGAGACAATAACTTCCAAGACACAAAATATAAAAACTTACTGAAATAAAAAATTGGGTTATCTCCCAAGAGTGCTTTTCTTTAACGCCTTTCAGCTAGGCACCGAAAGCAAGAATCAAGTATTTTTGAATGAAGAAGCATCAACATGAAAATTTGTTCTAATAAGAGAAACAAAATATAGCTTCTTTCTTTTTTGAGGGAAGTGTTCAATACCTTTCTTGAGTGGAAATTATTAATGGTGCCTTCCTTCATATCAATAATGGCACCAACAGTTTTAAGAAAATGTCTTCCCAAAATAATAGGACAAGAAGCATTGCATTCAACATCCCAAACATAGAAATCAACATAGACAAAGGTATTGTTAACCATAATAAGAACATCATTAATTCTATCCATAGGCTTCTTTTTAGCATTATCATCAAGATGGACATCCAAATAACAATCTTCCAATGGTGGTAAATCAAGCATATCATAAATTTTTCTAGGAATAATAGAGACACTAGCACAAAGATCACATAAAGCTTTGAAATCAAAATCATTCACTTTCATATTAATGATGCACTACTAGGAAAACAGCTATAGGTAATCAGCACATCCGTGGCTCACATGGTTGAAGTGCCCCACGGCTAAAACAGGCGTGGCTCACCTGTGGGCAGTGCCCTACTAGTAACTAGAACAACCGTGGCGCACATGACTATAGTGCGCCACAGATGTGTGTGGTCCAGGGCCCTGTTGGACGCTCGCCAAACATCTCAGCGCACTATAGTCATGTGCGCCACGCTTGTTAGTGTCATCTGTGGCACATGGGGGTGCGCACGCCTAAGCGCACGCCCCTCTGTGAACGGTTACAAACATCTGTGGCACATGGCATAGTGCGCCACAGATGTATAAAGCCAAGGGCACTCGCCCTAGTGCCCTCCGCCTAAGTGGCATGCACTCCACCACCCCCCCCCCCGCCCCCGTGGATCGCCTTTTTAGGGTTCGCAAAAAATAAACGAAAATGATAAACACTTCAAAAAATTAAATCCTTTAATATTTAGGTAGGTAATGTGGTATAGCATCTAGTAAAATTAACAAACATGAGTTTTGACTTTATTTGCAAAAAAAAGTCATGCCACGGTAAAAAGGCCGTAACTTTTGCAAACGATATCGAAAAAAATCGTATAATATACCAAAATGACGAGAACGAGATTTCGCATCCGCTCGCAACGACCTACGGTCGTTTAGCGATTTTTTAGATTTTCAAAATTCGAAAAGAGTAAAAAGTTACGGTCAAAAGACCGTTTTTTCCTGCAGAAAAAAAAATAGAGGGCGACTTACCCGTAGCGCACCACCACCTAGTGCGCCACGGATAAGCTTGGGCGGGATTCAAATTTCGAATCCCCACCCCGCCCACCTTCCCTCCCCTTCTCTCCTTTTCCTTTTCCTCCCTTCTCATTTCCTTCTTCTCCTCCTTCTCCTTTCTCCTCCTCTTCCTCCTCCTTGCAGTGAACATGGTGATGGCGGCGGCGGCCTCCTCCTTGCAGTTCCGACGACGAGACGGCGGGCTCCTTCTTCTTCTCCTCCTCTTCCTCCTCCTCCTTGTAGTTCCGACGATGACGAGGCCTCCTCTTCTTCTCCTCCTCCTCCTCCTCTTCTCCTCCTCCTCCTCCTCTTCTTCTCCTCCTCCTCTTCCTCTTCTCCTCCTCCTCCTCATCTTCTCCTCCTCTTCCTCCTATTATCCTCCTCTTCCTCCTATTCTCCTCCTCTTCCTCCTATTCTCCTCCTCCTCCTTGCAGTTCCGACGACGACGACGACGAGGAGGAGGCGACGACGGCGACCTGCACCGACGCGCGACGGCACTGACGACGAGATCCAGATCTGCTGCTTTTTTTTTGAATTTTGAAATTTATATCCGTGGCGCACAACACCTAGTGCGCCACGGTTATCGTTTCATACGCGTGGCGCACCTTCCCAAACTTCTGTGGCGCACTGGCATGTGCGCCACGCCTGTATCTAAACTTCTGTGGCGCACCATGCAGTGCGCCACGGCTACGTGATAGCCGTAGCGCGAGGCCCGTGGCGCACTGCTAGTGCGCCACAGAAGGCCTTTTCATGTGCGCCACGAATAGGCGTTTTTCTAGTAGTGATGGGCTCCCAACCATCTTCTAATTTCCTAAGAATAGAAGCTTCATGTTTCAATTTTTCTTCTTTAATTTTCATGAGAGCATTTGTAATATTTTTTGTAAAAGCCATATTCATATCACTAGCATTAGAACTTCTAGCAAGATTTTGCAAGAACATAATTACTTCAGAAATATTGCAAACATCAAGATAAAAATCAAAATTATCATTCAAGGTAGTAGAACTTTTGTCTCCCATATTCTGAAAAATTTCAACATTTTTATTGGAAAAAGTTCCATTGTGTTTAGGCAATGTTGAAAAAGGAATGTGGACTTTGTCTACACCAATTAATTTACAATTAATAGTAGGAGGTTTGCTAGCATTTGAAACTTTAGCATCACTAGTGGTGGTAATGGTACAAACCTTATTCATACTATTATTTCTAGCAATTTCATCTTCTCTTTCCCACACAGCATGCAGTTCAGCTAACATCTTAACATTTTCATCAATTCTAACTTGACGCGCATGATTCATCGATGAAGCGTCGATTGATGCAAGGTCCTCACGATCCGATCGTCCTGGTGCTGATCGCATAGCACCTCTGCTGGTATCCACACGTACAAGGAGGAACACCAGCGGCGAACTGCTAGGTTCGTAACGATGGCTGGACTGCTGTGGAGCTAGGGTTTCCAACACATGGAATGACCTAACCGAACAACGATTAACCTTTCTGGGTTACGGTGCTCCACTATATATAGGGAGTGAACGTGGGCTTTGCTCGCGTGACCCATTCACTAAAGCCCATATAACACTAGTCACCGTGAGTCCAACTCACTAGATCAGTCCTAATCCGTTTTAGGTCCAACCCAACCAGATTACAGGTTCATATCCAATCCGAACTTGCTCCCGCTCTTAAGTGTGTGACCCCGCAGGCTCATGGCTACTTGGACACGATTGGAGTCCGACTCTCAATCACCCAGTCGGTAGCGGCTCCTAGCAGAACGTGCCGACTCCCAAGTACCAAAGAGTCATGACGACTTGCCTTTCCAATGCGACTTACGTCTGAGTCCCTTTTGCCTCACGATATACCTTGTCAGACTATAGGCAAATAATTGTCATCCCTTAAATAGTCTGACTCTATTCTTGATCCGAGATAAGTGATTCACCCGACTAACTCTTAGTCGATCTCCTTGGTTAACACTTAACCGTGTCGTGCATGGCCATGCTTTCCGAATCATATCTCACAAGAGGGCCCAGAGAATATCTCTCCAAGTGGAGGGGAAAAATCCCATCTTGGTTATTAACATCACACAGCTTGATTCTTAGTCGACCCGAACTCTGCCTTTATAAGCGCCCGATTCACGGATCAGCGTTGATGTAACCTAAGTCGGTGATCCTCAACTCGGACTATGCAATACCTCAGGTCTAAGGATTACATTGATTGAGATATACAAATGACAACTTGTTCGTTGTACCTCAATATGGGTCAATCTGACTCGCTAAACTCTTTAGCCGAATCAGTGTAAGTTGGAATAGCATCTCCATGCTCATGACAAGTGAAACCGAGTCATCAAGACAACTTTCACATTGGTCTAAGTTGTGTGTCCAGCACAACTTCGATGACCAAGGATATTTAGTACAAACAACATGAATGCATAGTTCCACAACCGAATAACATATTTAATGATACACATCAGATGTTTATACAAGGACTACTTAATATCTTTATGAATACAATGGGAAATCTCATCATACATGATTGTCTCTAGGGCATATTCCCAACAGTCTCCCACTTGCACTAGAGTCAATCTTCTGACATCATATGTCTAAGCATCTAATGACCATGGCTCTCAGGTGCGCCTCATGCTTCGGCTGTGGTAACGGCTTTGTCAACAGATCTGCAATGTTTGGATCTGTGTGTACCTTGCATAACTTGATATCACCCTGATCCACGAACTGGCGAATCAGGTGGTACCGCATGAGTATGTGCTTGTTCTTCTGGTGCTGTCTAGGTTCCTTGGCTTGTGAAATAGCACCATTGTTGTCACAATACACGTCCAACGGATTGGACGAGCCCTGAACCACACCAAGATCCATGAGGAAATTCCTCATCCAAACAGCTTCCTTTGCTGCCTCCGAGGCGGCAATATACTCACCCTCTGTTGTAGACGCAGACACAGTCTCTTGCTTGGAACTCTTCCAGCTCACAGCACCTCCGTTTATAATAAACACATATCCGGATTGCGAGCGAGAATCATCAAAGGCGGTAAGATAACTCGCATCCGTGTAACCCTTTACACTGAGTTCATCTTCACCACCATAAACCAAGAACATATCCTTAGTCCTTCTCAAGTACTTAAGGATATTTTTAGCCACTGTCTAGTGGATCTCTCCAGGATCAGCCTGGTATCTGCTCACAACACTTAGAGCATAGGAAACATCCGGCCTAGTACAAATCATGGCATACATGATGGATCCGACTGCAGAAGCATATGGAATCGCACTCATCCGACTTCACTCATCAGTTGTCGAAGGACACTGAGTCTTTCTAAGTTTTACACCATGGGACATCGGTAAAAACCCCTTCTTAGACGATTCCATGTTGAACTTCTTCAACACTTTGTCCAAATAAGTACTCTAACTCAATCCAATGAGCCTCCTTCATCTATCTCTATAGATCCGGATTCCGAGGATGTATGTTGCCTCACCCAAGTCTTTCATTGAGAAACTCCTTTCCAATAATTCCTTGGTTTCTTGCAACATCTGGACATCATTTCCAATAAGTAATATGTAATCCACATATAAGATTAGAAAATTTACTTTGTTCCCACTAAACTTCTTGTACAAAAAGGAATCATGATCACTCTTGATGAAGCCAAACGATTTGACTACCTCATCAAAGCGAATATTCCAACTCCGAGATGCTTGCTTCAACCCATAAATGGATTTCTGAAGTTTGCACACCTCGCCAGCATTAGCCGGATCGACAAAACCCTCGGGCTGTATCATATACACGTCCTCGGTTAAATTCCGTTAAGGAAAGCCGTTTTGACATCCATCTGCCATATCTCGTAGTCGAAATAGGCCGCTATAGCTAACATGATCCGAAATGATTTAAGCATCGCTACGGGCGAGAAAGTCTCATCGTAATCAACTCCTTGAACTTGTCGGAACCCCTTCGCGACAAGGAGTGCTTTATAGATTGAAACATTTCCATCCATATCAGTTTTCTTCTTAAAGACCCATTTGCACTCGACGGGTCTTGCACCGTCTGGCAGATCAACCAAGTTCCAAACTTGATTTTCATCCATGGACTTTATCTCGGATCTCATGGCTCCAAGCCATGACTCGAATCGATCCCACCATCGCTTCGAATAATTTGCGGCTCATCAACATCGCTAACAAGAATAACACCACGAACACTTCGTAATGTTGCCGATCTTCGTAGTACAGTCTTGCTGCTGGCTCACCACGACCGCTCAACCTCCAAGGTTTTTGCCGACTACGCTAGCCGGTTCCTCTCGAATTTCTTCGAGTTGCACCGTGCTCCCACTTACTCCCCGACTGAGAAACTCTTTCTCAAGGAAGACACCGTTCCGAGCGACAAACACTTTGCCCTCTTCTCGGTTGTAGAAGTAGTAATCCAAGGTTTCCCTCGGATACCCCACGAAAATACATTTATCCGACTTGGCCGTAAGCTTGTCCCACTGAAGTCGCCTGACAAATACTTCACAACCCCAAATCTTAAGAAAAGACAAACTTGGCTTTTTGCCTGTCCACATCTCATGCGGTGTCTTCTCTACCGATTTTGATGGTACTCTATTTAGTGTGAACGCCGCTATTTCTAGACAATAACCCCAAAATGATAAAGGAAAATCTGTCCAACTCATCATTGACCGTACCATGTCCAACAAGGTCCGATTCCGCATTTCCGAAACACCGTTCCTTTGCGGCGTTCCTGGCGGAGTAAGTTGAGGAACTATTCCACAACTTTTCAGATGGTCATCAAACGCATGGCTCATTTACTCGCCTCCTCGGTCCGACCGAAGAAACTTTATTTTCTTGCCGAGTTGATTCTGTGCTTCATTCTGGAATTCTTTGAACTTTTCAAAGGCTTCCGACTTATGTTTCATCAAGTAGATATATCCATACCTACTCAAATCATTAGTGAAGGTAATGAAGTACTCATAACCACCCCTGGCTGTCGTGCTCATTGGTCCACATACATCACTATGTACTAGTCCCAACAAGTCGGCCGCCCTTTCGCAACTCTTTGCAAAAGGTGTCTTGGTCATTTTGCCGAGTAGGCAAGATTCGCATGTCTCGAACGAATCCAAGTCGAACGAAGTTAGGAGTCCATCATCAAGGAGCTTATTCATGCGTTTCCAACTTATATGACCAAGCCTACAGTGCCAAAAGTAAGTCATATTCAGATCATTTGGTTTCAACCTTTTAACATTTATGTTATAAACCGACTCACCATCAATATTCAAAATAAATAACCCGTCCTGGACGGGTGCAAAGCCGTGAAACATATCATTCAAATACAAAGAACAACCATTATTCTTGATATTCGACTCATAGCCTTGCCTCATCAAACATGAAGCAGAAATAATGTTTCGACTGAGTACTGGAACATAATAACAATTATTCAGTTCCATAATGAATCCGGAAGGTAAATGAAGTTGCATCGTGTCGACTTCCAACGCAGCAACTCTTGCTTTGTTGCCGACTCGAATATCAACCCCGCCTCTTGCTATGCTCCTAGTTCTTACCAGTCCCTGCAACGATGTAGATGTGAATAACTGATCCGGTATCATATACCCAAGAAATATTAGGTGCATCAGCAAGATATATGTCTATAACATTGCAAACAAGTGTACCTGAGTCGGAAGTCATACCTCCACTCTTGGCTTTGTCGGCCAAGTACTTGCAGATTCCTCTTCCGGTGGCCATCCGCCTTGCAGTAGAAGCAAGTGGATCCGGCTGAAGGAGATGGCTTAGTCCCTGAGGAAGCGCTTGGGACCGGGTCCTGAGCCTGCTTTCCTCCTGACTTAGCCTTCTTCTTAGCCCAGGAACTCTTCTTGAACTTAGCCTTATTCTGCACCATCAACACTTGACTGGCACCCTTCTTGAGATCCGCCTCTGCCTGCTTGAGCATCCCATGTAATTCAGTGAGCTTCTTATCCATACCATGCATGTGGTAGTTCGAAATGAACTGCCCATATGCACTAGGAAGAGAGTTCAAAATTATATCCGTAGCGAACTCTTCGCTAATGGGGTAGCCAAGCCTCTCCAGTGACTGCACATAACCAACCATTTTGATCACATGCGGACTCAATGGATCACCATCCTTAAGCTTGCAACTCAGTAAAGCCTGAGAGACTTGATACCTCTCAGTCTTCGCCTGAGCCTGGAACATACTTTTGAGGCTTTCGATCATATCGTAGGCCTCAACATGCTCGAACTGCTTCTGCAAGTCCGGTTCCATGTGATCAAGCATAACACAGCTAATATCCATGGACTCATCCTTAGCCCGACGGTAGGCATTGGTGGCAGCGACAGTCGCATTCTTATTCGGTTCATCTGTAAGTGGGTTGTCTAGGACATGGTCCTTCTTTTCTTGTTTGAGAACAATTCTCAGATTTCGATACCAGTTGGTAAAATTAGTGTCGTTCATTTTATCTTTCTCAAGAATGGTTCTCAACGCAAAACCGGATATTTGAGAGTGACTGCTACTTGGTGCCATGATCTACAATAGAAATTATGCAAAACACTTAGGACATGTATTAATAAAAGAGTAAGCATATTAAACATTTTAATATCTTATGCTCCCACAAGAACCAACACCCCTCTGATTGTTGCTTAGTGATCCAGGATCCTAAATAAGCAAGTCGGCTAGTGAGCTTTAGCATCACCACTAGCCGCCAAGTGATCTAGGTACACAACTCCTTGTCAATCGCATATCACGCGACTCTTGTTGGACGGGTGGCATCACATGCCCCGGCTCCCATACGACTTTTTCCCGAGTCCCACAACCGTTGTGATAGACCCGTCTAGCTTACCGAGTGTTTCTGCAGTAAGAGTCCGACTCGAACCCACCTAGTCGGAAAGAATTAACAGCACCTCAATTTTATGAGCCCACTACCAAAAATGTCCGACTTGTGATGGTGCAAACACTGGCGGGAAAACCGACTAGACCTTCTTTGAGGGATTAAATTTTACCGACTATCTAATAGAGGTAAAACTGAGACATAACAATAACACAAAAAAACATTTATAATGTGAAATGGTATGGCTCTCTTCATGGCGATCTCCATCTCCACAAAGCCTATAATCCGACTCATGACAACCCTTGTCACTTGCCGTCTTACTCCATGTCGCCGACATGTACAACGCCTTGCATGCCTTCCGGGTTATCCAAACAGCTACACTAGCTTAGTAAAGTAAATTACATAGAGAATCCGAGACGCAGGTCGTTATACAATAAAATGACAGCACCTAGGCTCCAGCCGGTTGACAAAAAACTGTGATTCGCAGATCACGTATGGATTACACACATACATCACATGCACATGAACCATACCATTCACAACTTCCTGCAAAAACAAGTTATGCATAGATACAATATCTACCGGTGTTGTGAAACTCGCAACGACATCTAAGGCCCTACGACAGGGCGAAGCCGACGGTCCCGCTAGCCGGATAGCGGGCGGGGATCGAAGGGGCAGCACCCGACGATTTTTTCGAAAACGTAGATCTCATCTACGATCCGAACATGGATTCCGATCATCGTTCCGATTCGATCAAACTCTTTGATCTTCAATCACTGCTTCTGGATTTACGTGTCACAGCCTACCCCGATGGCGGAAGACGACCGGTAGGGGTATGTTGTTCCACGACCTCAGAAGTATGATCACGGAAATTAGATCTACCATTCCCCGAGCACAGTTGATCTGTAACATCCCTAAATTCATATTCCAAAACTCATTCATATCATCCATGCATCCATCATCATTTAGGGTTTCAAAATCAAAACCATTTCAGAAAAACAGAAACTTGGTGGTATGATTTCATGTGAGCAAATTTAATTCAAATGGCCATCACCCTTTGAAACTTTAATGCTTAGGAACTTGTTTGCTTGCCTCCATTGTTGGAATGTTTAGGTGTAAAAGTTTGACCAAAGTTTTTCAACTTGGAAATAAATTCAAAACCCTATTTTTAAACATTTGCAAACCAGAGGCAAAGTCTCTGATTGTTTTAAGTCCAAGCTTGACCAAGCCTTGCAGGGTAACCACATGGTTAAATAACTAATTTTTGAAACCACAGTACCCTGTAAAAATCCCCAGAATTGTTTGAATTCAAAAAGGATTTGAATTCATATCTAAATCATTCCTGAAAACCAAAATAGAAAAGGAAAAGGAATAAACAAAATAAAAAGGCCACGCGCCAGGTTTCTGGCCCAGCATCGAATCGAGCCCAACTAGCCCACCCGGGGGTTTTCTTTTCCTCTCTCACGGCCAAGACGCTCACGATCGGCACCATACCCCACCTCCACCTCGCGCCCTCGACGGCGGCCTTCTCCACGTCAGCATCGTCTTCCCCCTGATTCCACGCACGACCTCGCCGCTGCCCGTTGCAGCGCTGATCTCGCGAGCTTAATGGGCATTGATTCAGCGAGCGTTACCTGTCGAGCCTCGGGCTATAAGATCCCCACCTCCCCACGACCATTTCCCCCCAGTCAATTTTGCCTTCACGCCACCAGGCTGTCCACGACTCCGCCGCTGCTCCGACGACCGCACCGGCAAATTCCGGTGAGCCTCGTGTTCCCCTCTACCTCTCATTCATGCTATCTTGTTCAGTAAGTCTCGGCGCATCTACTGACACACCCCACTTACCTTCGCATGACCCGTAGCTCCGTCAACGTCGACGACTGGCCGCCACCGTCTTTGGCTTCAACTCCGACGACCTCCAGTGGTAAGTCCAGACCGCCCCAAGCCTTGTCTTTCACACACACGTGTTCTTCGTGATCTTCTGCATCTAACCACACCCTCCGTTTGCTTCCTAGCAATCTACAACGTCGTCTTCGACCTCGAACAGAACCACCTGTCGCCAGACTCAACTCCGACGAGGAATCAGCACCGCGTCAGCACGCCCCTTGACAAACCAGAGCCACCTCGAGCTTCAGCACGCCACCGCGGTCCTAGTAAGCGCCTTCTTGCTTCCCCCGACGACGACCGGGCGCCACCCGCACTGACGCCGCCAGTCAACGCCGCTGGCGCCGCCAACTTGTGGCTTGTTGATTTAGTCTGTTGGATCTGCATCGTAGGGCTAGGATAGATCTTAATCGAAGAGGTACGCGCGCGTCTGAGCCACCAGATCTAAGTTAGATCCTACGGTCCGCAGCTGCCGATCCGCCCGAATCGGTACGCGCCAGTGAGACTGCGACACGTGTCTAGGGTGAATTCAAAAACAGAAATTCGAATCAGATTTAGATCCAAACTTCAAACAGCTATAACTTTTGAATGCCACGTTGGAATTTTTCAAACTTTATACTGTTGGATTCAGTGAAACAAGACCTTTCTGAATATCCAATGTGTTTAACAAATAGTAACAGTTAAAATGACTTTAATTGTAGAAACATGTTTAAGGCTATTTTGAGTATGGATTTAGTTTAGTAATTTGTTTTAGGGATAGATAAGTTTAGTTGGAAAACTTGTGACTTGTTAAGTTTCTGTAAACATGCACATGCTTGGTATTGTTTTCAAAATCACCACTTAGTAAATTCTTGCATGCATGCATTCATATTATTTTTGATTGTATATAATTGTGTGTAATTGTGTGCTACAAATTTTTATGTAGATTTTGCTAGTGACTGTGATTGTGAGGAGTGCTACTCTCCACATTACCAAGGCAAGTGATATTTTCATGAATATTCCTTTCCCATATTTTGTATTAGCATTAGATATTTTGCTAAGTCTTGCATGCTTCTTTTGCCAAATGCTAAGTTGGGAAATCCTAAGTAGTATAGAATTGTAGAATTGCTAGGGAATTTTCCTAAGTTAAGTTACTATGCCATGCTTAGCCTAGCTAGTAGAAAACAGGGGTTGGTAAAGTATGTACATGCTATGGTGAAATAATTCTAAGTCCTTTGGGACTCATGCTTTTCTTAATAAAACAAATAAGTCAATGAACTTCCTGGGTGGAATGGGACTTGAATGGTGGTTTTTGGTTGAGTGGTTACACAAGGCCATGGACTTGGCTTGTGTATCTCACTTGTGGTATGCCACCCAGGCACAAAGGGATTTGGAGGCCAAGTGTTGAGAAAGCTTAGAGTGCAACCACTTGGCAATATGGGCTCTGCCATGATCATATAGGTTGCTAGAACTTAGTCACTTGGACAGTTGGTGGTAGTGGGAATGATAGGTTGGAGCACGTCCATTTGACTAAGGAAAGGCTTCTGAAAGGTCCTGTCTTGGGAAACCAAGTCTGGTGGGGAAAGTGCACAACCTCTGCAGATGGAAAACCTAAGTACTTAGCCATGTCCATGGCAATGGACAACTTGAGCATCAAGACATGGAAGCTACAAGAATCTCATCACTCCAACTTCTAAGTAAAACTTGTGGGTGAACAAGGGTGAAGGACCCCAATGTCTATTGGTGGTTTCTTGGGAAGTTTTTGACAAAGAAAAACTTAGTGATTTCAACTAATAGGAAAAACCTATTTTTAAGCAAAGCAAGCCAAGCTACACTTAGCCAAAATGCATATAGTAATATATTCCACTTAAAATGTACTAAGTTATCACTTGCCAATACTATCCAAAGTATTGACCCTCTGTGGCTGTAACTTGTGATGTTGCAGGTTACTCCGATGATGAGTAGGAGTCATGAGTCTACACTCAACATTCTTGCCTGTGGCACATGAAGATGAAGACTTATGTTAATTTACTTATTCCAAAACTCTTGTATTAGGCCTTTGGCCCTGAGTTGTAAAAGACTATGTTTTATCTCTGGAATGAATGTAATAAACGACCTTTGTATCTGTGTACTTCATATTAAACTGTGGATGCTAGCAATGATCCAGGCACTAGCATTGCAATCACAAGGATCCTTTTCCTTTACAAAGGAGGGGTCTAACAGATGGTATCAGAGCACTATGTTGCCTGTAGGATTATGACCCCTAGATTGGGAAAACCACTAAGGAAAAAGTTTTAACTACTTCTACACTTGTCTATTATTCTCGTAAAACTTTTCTAATCTTCTCACTCTCATCTCCATTTGTAGATGAACTCCATCAACGAAGCCGTGAATAAAGGGCCACTCATGACCATGACCTTGGAGTGTGAAACTGAGTTTCCCAAGATTCTCAAGGACCTCATGGTGGCAATGGAAGCACATGGTGCAGCTGTTTACAAAGGCTTTCCGGTGATGGATGAAGGAGTGGAGTATTGGTGGGTGCAACTTCATTTGTACAAAAACAAGGAAGACAACCACAAAGAAAGGGGATTTTGCATGTACACCAACACTGTAATGCACACCACATTTTTTGAGTCAGCTAGAGATGCAGCTTGGAGGACTATCAAAGAACTAAGTGCTAGAGTCAAGTGCGGGATGCTCAACCTCCAAAAAGACTTAGAGAAAGAGAAGGAACTTACCCAAGAGTTGGAAGTCACCAACCAAGAGTTAAGGGGAGATATAATAGACTTAGTGATGGAATCATGTGAACAAGATAGGTGGATTGCCTCTAGGCACATTGTGATAGCCACCAGATCCAGTGAGATAGGATTGTGAGCACACTTCGTTAGTTGGACCACCATCTATCACATTATTTTCCAAAATGATACCTTAAATAAGTTTGGACCTTGATTGATGTAATGGATTCATGTATGCATGACTTGTGTGATTTTGTGTTCCAAGGATGTGTATGTGATGTTTGTCTTTGTTTATCTTAATTTGTGTTGTTCTAACTTTTTAATCTTATAAATAGATGCCTATTACCATCAGCACTATGGAGGAGTTCCAGGTTAACCGTTTCGGCCCCCGCATCGTTGAGCTTACCACTTTGCTCGATCTTCCTCTTCCCACCATCACGGTGTACCCACTCACAAAGTTCGAGAGGAAGGACCTCTAGGGCTTCAAGGTGAACCAGCCCGGACGCTAGACGGAGCCTACTACGGAGGCCATCGTCTTCAAGCTTATGCACGACGACAGGGAGAGAGGCATGGAGGTAGTCATGCAGGACCTGATAGGGCGTCTGTTAGGCCGTCACTCCCGACAGGTTAGGGGCACTCACTTCCACGTCTTCGGAAGACGTGATGTTGATGGAGAGTCCATCGACTTTGAGGACGACTCAAGGGACGTGGCAGAGCCGATACGTCTCTATCTCCAGGACTTAGAGTCTCTCATCAGGCACGTGGATACGGATAAGACGAACGTCATGCTCAGCAATGACGAGCTCCAGGTGCAGCTTCGCGAGAAGGACAAGCTTTTCGCACAACAGGATGAGATGGTCAAGGAAATGGAGACGAAGTTCGAGGCCCAGGACCGCAAGTTCAAGAGTCAGGAGAAACGCGTCCAGGATAGGAACAAGAGGATCCGGGACATGACCGAGGAACTGAAGTCCAAGGATTTCGAGCTAGAGCAGCAGCAGATGGTTATTGAGAGGCTTCGCTCCCAGAAGAGGGCTCTCAAGGCCAAGGTCGATTCCTTGACCACTACTATTGAGGAGAACAAGACCGCGATGGAGAACGCAGGTCTTACCTTCGTCGAGGAGGAGATTGATGCTGATGAGTAGACTTGACTACTCGTTTGTCTTTCATATTCGTACTTGTTATTTGTGAACTTGTTATTGGACCATCCGACATGTGGATGGCTTGCCTCTTGTGTGTTTTATTTCATGAACTTATTATCTGGTTGTTGAACTTTTATTCTTGAGTTGCATGCTATGTGATCTGCTTGTGATGTATTGTGCATAAAACATCTATGGGTATCTCATTCTTATCTATTTGAACAAACCACAGATGCCTCCCCGTCGCGCAAACCCCAACCCCAACAACATCACCCCGAAAATGCAACAAACGATGAATGCGCAAACACAACTTATGCAGATGATGACAACATTCATCCAAAACCAGAATAACAACAACAACAACCCCAATAACAACAACAACAACAACCCTCCGGGTTTTGATATGCTCACCAGATTTCTGCGTCTGAGGCCAGCTAAGTTTTCGGGGACAACTGATCCCATGGTGGCCAATGATTGGCTACGTTCTGTGAACAAGGACTTAGTGACCGTGGGCTGCACGGATCTTTGAAAAAGGTCGTTCGCAAGATTCATTGTTGAAGGACCAGCCACATGGTGGGACAACTTCCAAATCACCACTCCTTTAGATGAGGTGACTTGGGCTATCTTTGAAGATGGCTTTCGCCGCTCATATCTCATTGGGAATGATGAGTGCGAAAAGAAGGAGTTTCACAACCTGAAGCGACAGCAGGCATGGCTGAATACATAGAAGAGTTCAACAATCGGCCGCTATGCACGGATGAGGTTGACAAGATGCCAAAAGAAAGGAAAAGTTTCGGAAGGCTTGAATGATGAGTTAAACTTACTTGTTATGCATGGCATATGTTCCAACTTATCAGTCTCTGTGTGACAAGGCTGCTATTTTGGAGAATAAAATGAAGCAAGTCGAGAGTAGGAAGAGGAAACACTCCGACAAGCACAGCTCGGGATCGTCTCATAAGCGATCTCACTATGATGACAGTGGCAGCTCGGGATCCCATAAGCATGGGAAATTCAACAAGCACCACAACCACAATCGTCATGACAACAAGCATCACCGCAGTCATGACAATGACAAGTACAAGAACCACAAGAGTGGACATAAGAGCCACCACAGTTGGAATGGTAGTGGAAGTGGAAGTCAACCTGCAAAAAGGGACATCAGTCAGGTTGAGTGCTTCAAATGCAAGAAGCTGGGGCATTATGCTAATGAGTGCTCTGAGAAGAAAGTTGAAGGACCTAACAAGCCCAATCCTTTTCAGAAAGGACAGGTTAACCACATCAATGTGGAGGAGGTCTATGAGGAGCCTGATGCCGTTGCTGGTAAGTTCAGACTCAATTCCATTCTAGCATTTGTACTCTTTGACACTGGTGCATCTTATTCATTCATATCAAAAGCATTTGTTGATAGAAACGGGTTTGCATCTGAAAACATTATGTGTCCAATAAAAGTTAGCTCTCCGGGTGGAGATATGATAGTAAGTCTTGGATGCCGGGATCTTGTCATAGAGTTTGGAAAGCATAAGTTCCCAGTGAGCCTGATAATCCTAGATTCCCAAGGACTAGACGTAATATTGGGAATGGATTGGATGGCTAAGTATGAGGGAGTACTAGATTATGCTAATCGTACTGTTGCACTCACAACCCCAGAAGGAAAAAGAATAAAATTCAGGTCAAACTTTGAATCCAAAGGAAGTAAGCTAAATTCTCTTAAGGGGGTTAGCATGGACAGTGTGCCAATTGTGTGTGAGTATCCGGATGTGTTTCCGGAAGAGTTGCCAGGAATGCCACCAGATAGAGATGTGGAGTTTCTGATAGATTTGGTACCAGGTTCTGGACCAATAGCAAAAAGACCGTACAAAATGTCAGTTGATGAACTGAAAGAGCTCAAGAAGCAACTAGGAGAACAGTTGCAGAAAGGGTTTATTCAACCAAGTTCTTCATCTTGGGGAGCCCTAGTATTGTTCATGGAGAAGAAATATAGAAGCCAAAGATTATGCAAAGATTACCGTTCACTCAACGAGGTAACTATCAAGAACAAATATCCTTTGCCTAGAATCAATGACTTGTTTGATCAGCTAGAGGGAGCATGTGTATTCTCAAAGATTGATCTCCGGTCAGGCTATTTTCAACTCAAGATAAGAGAGCAAGACATACCAAAAACAGCGTTCACCACAAGGTATGGATTGTATGAGTATACCGTGATGCCTTTTGGCTTAACCAATGCTCCAGCCTACTTCATGAATATGATGAACAAAGTGTTCATGGAATTCCTTGACAAGTTTGTTGTCGTTTTCATCGATGACATCTTAGTCTACTCCAAGAGCAAAGAAGAACATGAAGGGCACTTACTCTTGATACTTGAAAAGTTAAGAGAGCATAAACTTTATGCCAAATTCAGCAAGTGTGAGTTTTGGTTAGAGGAAGTTGGTTTTCTTGGTCATGTTATGACAAAGGATGGTGTGGAAGTTGATCCTGCTAAAGTTTCAGCTGTGACAGAATGGGAATCTCCCAAGAACGTGAAAGAAGTATGCAGTTTCCTTGGCTTAGCAGGTTACTACAGAAGGTTCATTGAAAATTTCTCAAAGGTTGCAAAACCAATGACTGAATTGTTAAAGAAGGACAAGAAATTTGCTTGGTCTGAAGATTGTGAAGTCAGCTTCCAAGAATTAAAGAAGAGACTTGTGACAGCACCAGTTCTATGTCTGCCAGATTTGGAAAAGGATTTCCAAGTATATTGTGATGCGTCTCATCAAGGTTTGGGTGCCGTACTTATGCAAGACGGTAAAGTTGTGGCCTATGCCTCAAGACAACTCAAAACTCATGAAGTAAACTATCCTACTCATGATTTAGAGTTAGCCTCTGTCGTCCATGCACTCAAAACATGGAGACATTACCTTTTGGGAAAGCGTTGTGAAGTGTTCACCGATCACAAGAGTTTGAAGTATATCTTCACCCAGAAGGAAATCAATATGAGACAAAGAAGATGGTTAGAGCTTATCAAGGATTACGACTTAAGTTTGCAGTACCACCCCGGTAAAGCAAATGTTGTAGCGGATGCTCTAAGTCGTAAGGTATTTATGAATGGCCTTACCAAAGGAGAATTGCCAGATGACTTGTGTAAGCAATTCAAAGAACTCAGATTAGAGATTGTGCCAGAAGGACATCTCATGTCATTGGATGTTCAACCCACTCTGTTGGATAAGATTAAAGAAGCCCAAAAGACGGATAAAGAAATCGAAGAGATTAAGGAAAGAATTAGACAAGGGAAAGCTAAAAGTTTCCATATAGACGAACAAGGTACTTTATGGCACGGGAAACGTATTTGTGTTCCACAAGACCCGGAGTTGCGGAAACTGATTTTACAGGAAGCCCACAACTCTCCGTATTCTATTCACCCAGGAAACACCAAAATGTACATGGACATGAAAGAAAGATTTTGGTGGAAAAATCTCAAAAAGGACATCGCCGAACATATTGCCTTGTGTGATGTGTGTAGTAGAGTGAAAGCGGAGCATCAGAAACCAGCAGGTTTGCTTCAACCACTGCCTATCCCTGAGTGGAAGTGGGAAAATATCGGTATGGATTTCATTACCGGATTACCAAGGACCAGGTCAGGGTATGATTCTATATGGGTAGTAGTGGATCGCCTGACTAAAGTGGCTCATTTTATACCTGTGAAGACAACTTATACAAGTGCCAAGTTAGCCAAAATTTACATGATCAGAATTGTGTGCCTTCACGGTGTACCTAAGAGTATTGTGTCAGATAGAGGAACTCAGTTTACTTCTCACTTTTGGAGACAACTTCATGAATCTTTAGGAACGAGGTTGGAATTCAGCACCGCCTTTCACCCTCAAACTGATGGGCAAACATAAAGGACTAATCAAATTCTTGAAGATATGTTGAGGGCATGTGCCCTAGACTATGGGGCAAGTTGGGATGAAAGACTGCCTTAGGCAGAGTTCTCTTACAATAATAGTTATCAATCTAGTATTGGGATGGCACCATTTGAGTTTCTCTACGGAAGGAAGTGTACCACCCCATTGATATGGAATGGTGTGGGAGAAAGGAGTTTTTTTGGACCCGATCTTATCAAAGACGCTGAAGAGAAAGTCAAATTGGTTAAGGACAGGTTGAAGATAGCACAGTCCCGACAGAAAAGCTACGCGGATTCTAAGCGTAGAGAAGTCACCTACGAAGTTGGGGATAGAGCTTATCTTAGAGTATCACCACTTCGTGGAGTACAAATATTTGGAGTCAAAGGAAAGTTGGTACCGAGATATGTTGGGCCATTCAAAATTTTAAGCCGCAAGGGAGAAGTGGCATATGAAGTCGAATTGCCAGAATCTCTGTCAGCTGTCCATAATGTGTTTCATGTGAGTCAGCTTAAGAAATGTCACCCAGAAATGGAAGAGTCTTCTTTGAAGGATACCATAACCTTGGAAGAGGTTCAATTAGAAAGTGACCTCACCTATGAAGAAAATCCTGTCAAGATTCTTGAGACCACAGAAAGAGTCACAAGGACAAAAACTATCAAGTTTTGCAAAGTACAATGGAATCATCATTCCGAGGAAGAAGCAACATGGGAAAGAGAATATGATCTTCGGAAAGACCACCCTCACCTATTTGCTAGCCAATCCGAATCTCGAGGGAGAGATTCATCTTAAGGGGGTTAGATTTGTAACATCCCTAAATTCATATTCCAAAACTCATTCATATCATCCATGCATCCATCATCATTTAGGGTTTCAAAATCAAAACCATTTTAGAAAAACAGAAACTTGGTGCTATGATTTCATGTGAGCAAATTTAATTCAAATGGCCATCACCCTTTGAAACTTGAATGCTTAGGAACTTGTTTGCTTGCCTCCATTGTTGGAATGTTTAGGTGTAAAAGTTTGACCAAAGTTTTTCAACTTGGAAATAAATTCAAAACCCTATTTTTAATCATTTGCAAACCAGAGGCAAAGTCTCTGATTGTTTTAAGTCCAAGCTTGACCAAGCCTTGCAGGGTAACCACATGGTTAAATAACTAATTTTTGAAACCACAGTACCCTGTAAAAATCCCCAGAATTGTTTGAATTCAAAAAGGATTTGAATTCATATCTAAATCATTCCTGAAAACCAAAATAGAAAAGGAAAAGGAATAAACAAAATAAAAAGGCCGCGCGCCAGGTTTCTGGCCCAGCATCGAATCGAGCCCAACTAGCCCACCCGGGGGTTTTCTTTTCCTCTCTCACGCGCGAGCGCACGCACTCAGTCGCTGACAGCCATACCCCACCTCCACCTCGCGCCCTTCGCTGACGAGCGGGCCTTCTCCACGTCAGCATCGTCTTCCCCCTGATTCCGCGCACGACCTCGCCGCTGCCCGTTGCAGCGCTGATCTCGCGAGCTTAATGGGCATTGATTCAGCGAGCGTTACCTGTCGAGCCTCGGGCTATAAGATCCCCACCTCCCCACGACCATTTCCCCCAGTCAATTTTGCCTTCACGCCACCAGGCTGTCCACGACTCCGCCGCTGCTCCGACGACCGCACCGGCAAATTCCGGTGAGCCTCGTGTTCCCCTCTACCTCTCATTCATGCTATCTTGTTCAGTAAGTCTCGGCGCATCTACTGACACACCCCACTTACCTTCGCATGACCCGTAGCTCCGTCAACGTCGACGACTGGCCGCCACCGTCTTTGGCTTCAACTCCGACGACCTCCAGTGGTAAGTCCAGACCGCCCCAAGCCTTGTCTTTCACACACACATGTTCTCCGTGATCTTCTGCATCTAACCACACCCTCCGTTTGCTTCCTAGCAATCTACAACGTCATCTTAGACCTCGAACAGAACCACCTGTCGCCAGACTCAACTCCGACGAGGAATCAGCACCGCGTCAGCACGCCCCTTGACAAACCAGAGCCACCTCGAGCTTCAGCACGCCACCGCGGTCCTGGTAAGCGCCTTCTTGCTTCCCCGGACGACCTAGAGCGTCGGCGCCACCGTAATTGACGCGCCGCCGCCAGTCAACGCCGCTGGCGCCGCCAGCTTGTGGCTTGTTGATTTAGTCTGTTGGATCTGCATCGTAGGGCTAGGATAGATCTTAATCGAAGAGGTACGCGCGCGTCTGAGCCACCAGATCTAAGTTAGATCCTACGGTCAGGGGATGCCGATCCGCCCGAATCGGTACACGCCAGTGAGACTGCGACACGTGTCTAGGGTGAATTCAAAAACAGAAATTCGAATCAGATTTAGATCCAAACTTCAAACAACTATAACTTTTGAATGCCACGTTGGAATTTTTCAAACTTTATACTGTTGGATTCAGTGAAACAAGACCTTTCCGAATATCCAATGTGTTTAACAAATAGTAACAGTTAAAATGACTTTAATTGTAGAAACATGTTTAAGGCTATTTTGAGTATGTATTTAGTTTAGTAATTTGTTTTAGGGATAAATAAGTTTAGTTGGAAAAATTGTGACTTGTTAAGTTTCTGTAAACATGCACATGCTTGGTAGAGTTTTCAAAATCACCACTTAGTAAATTCTTGCATGCATGCATTCATATTATTTTTGATTGTATATAATTGTGTGTAATTGTGTGCTACAAATTTTTGTGTAGATTTTGCTAGTGACTGTGATTGTGAGGAGTGCTACTCTCCACATTACCAAGGCAAGTGATATTTTCATGAATATTCCTTTCCCATATTTTGTATTAGCATTAGATATTTTGCTAAGTCTTGCATGCTGCTTTTGCCAAATGCTAAGTTGGGAAATTTTCCTAAGTTAAGTTACTATGCCATGCTTAGCCTAGCTAGTAGAAAACAGGGGTTGGTAAAGTATGTACATGCTATGGTGAAATAATTCTAAGTCCTTTGGGACTCATGCTTTTCTTAATAAAACAACTAAGTCAATGAACTTCCTGGGTGGAATGGGACTTGAATGGTGGTTTTTGGTTGAGTGGTTACACAAGGCCATGGACTTGGCTTGTGTATCTCACTTGTGGTATGCCACCCAGGCACAAAGGGATTTGGAGGCCAAGTGTTGAGAAAGCTTAGAGTGCAACCACTTGACAATATGGGCTCTGCCATGATCATATAGGTTGCTAGAACTTAGTCACTTGGACAATTGGTGGTAGTGGGAATGATAGGTTGGAGCGCGTCCATTTGACTAAGGAAAGTCTTCTGAAAGGTCCTGTCTTGGGAAACCAAGTCTGGTGGGGAAAGTGCACAACCTCTGCAGATGGAAAACCTAAGTACTTAGCCATGTCCATGGCAATGGACAACTTGAGCATCAAGACATGGAAGCTACAAGAATCTCATCACTCCAACTTCTAAGTAAAACTTGTGGGTGAACAAGGGTGAAGGACCCCAATGTCTATTGGTGGTTTCTTGGGAAGTTTTTGACAAAGAAAAACTTAGTGATTTCAACTAATAGGAAAAACCTATTTTTAAGCAAAGCAAGCCAAGCTACACTTAGCCAAAATGCATATAGTAATATAGTCCACTTAAAATGTACTAAGGTATCACTTGCCAATACTATTCCAAAGTATTGACCCTCTGTGGCTGTAACTTGTGATGTTGCAGGTTACTCCGATGATGAGTAGGAGTCATGAGTCTACACTCAACATGCTTGCCTGTGGCACATGAAGATGAAGACTTATGTTTATTTACTTATTCCAAAAATCTTGTATTAGGCCTTTGGCCCTGAGTTGTAAAAGACTATGTTTTATCTCTGGAATGAATGTAATAAACGACCTTTGTATCTGTGTACTTCATCTTAAACTGTGGATGCGAGCAATGATCCAGGGACTAGCATTGCAATCACAGGGATCCTTTTCCTTTACAAAGGAGGGGTCTAACATGATCCAATCAACTTCGTACAAAACCGATCTATCTCATAGATCGACCACCAAACATCACATAGATCTCATCTACAGCCAACCGCATATCACATATGCGAGATCCTGAGCCTAAAACCAGAAGCTATCACTCTGATACCACTGTTGGGCCACGCGGAGATAAAACAAAAATTTCCCCTCTAACGTGGTGATCCCAAGATCTAGCTGAGGTAGAAGGCCACGAGTTTTACCACTAGACACACAGTTGCGGATTACTGATGAAGCGCGTCAGTTGATGCAGTGCAGTCCTCATGATCCGATCGTCCTGGTGCTGATCGCACAGCACCTCTGCTGGTATCCACATCGCATTACAGGAGGAGCCGCGGCGAATCGCTAGGTTAGAATAACGGCTGGACTGCTGTGGAGCTAGGGTTTCCAACACATGGAATGACCTAACCGAACAACGGTTAACCTTTCTGGGTTACGGTGCTTCACTATATATAGGGAGTGAACATGGGCTTTGCTCGCGCGACCCATTCACTAAAGCCCATATAACACTAGTCACCGTGAGTCCAACTCACTAACTCAGTCATAGTCCGGTTTAGGTCCAACCCAACCAGATTACATGTTCAGATCCAATCCGAACTCTTAAGTGTGTGACCCCGTAGGCTCATGGCTACTTGGACACGATTGGAGTCCGACTCTCAATCGACCAGTCGGTAGCGGCTCCTAGCAGAACGTGCCGACTCCCAAGTACCAAAGAGTCTTGACGACTTGCCTTTCCAATGCGACTTACGTCCGAGTCCCTTTTGCCTCACGATATACCTTGTCAGACTATAGGCGAATAATTGTCATCCCTTAAATAGTCTGACTCTCTTCTTGATCCAAGATAAGTGATTCACCCGACTAACTCTTAGTCGATTGCCTCGGTTAACACTTAACCGAGTCGTGCATGGCCATGCTTTCCGAATCATATCTCACAAGAGGGCCTAGAGAACATCTCTCCAAGTGGAGGGGCAAAATCCCATCTTGGTTATTCACATCACATAGCTTGATTCTCAATCGACCCGAACTCTGCCTTTATAACTTCCCAGTTACGAATCAGCGTTTGACAAAACCTAAGTCGGTGATCCTCAACTCAGACTATGCAATAACCTCAGGTCTAAGGATTACATTGATTGAGATATACAAATGACAACTTGTTCGTTGTACCTCAATATGGGTCAATCCGACTCGCTAAAATCTTTAGCCGAATCTGTGTAAGTTGGAATAGCATCTCCATGCTCATGACAAGTGGAACCGAGTCATCAAGCAAACTTTCACATTGGTCTAAGTTGTGTGTCCAGCACAACTTCGATGACCAAGGATATTTAGTACAAACAACATGAATGCATAGTTCCACAACCGAATCACATATTTAATGATACACATCATATGTTTATACAAGGACTACTTAATATCTTTATGAATACAATGGGAAATCTCATCATACATGATTGTCTCTAGGGCATATTCCCAACATCTTAGTAGGAGGATAATATTTTCCAATGAAAGCATCTTTGCATTTAATCCAAGAATCAATACTATTTTTAGGCAAAGATAGCAACCAATCTTTAGCTCTTCCTCTTAAAGAGAAAAGGAAACAATTTAAACTTAATAATATCTCCATCTACATCCTTATATTTTTTGCATCGTACAAAGTTCAACAAAATTATTAAGGTGAGCAGTAGCATCATCAGTACTAACACCAGAAAATTGCTCTTTCATAACAAGATTCAGCAAAGCAGGTTTAATTTCATAGAAAGCAGCTTCAGGAACAGGTGGATCAATAGGTGTGCAAATGAAATCATTGTTTTTGGTGCAAGTGAAGTCACACAACTTAGTGTTTTCAGGAGTAGTAATTTTAGAAGGATTAAAGCAATCCACCAAAAATAGCAACTAAGTAGGAACTAATTTTTTTGTGTTTTTGATAAAAAGTAGAAAACCAAACAAAGCAAAACAAAAAACAAAGTAAAGAGATTGGTAGTGAGAGACTCCCCTTGCAGAAATCTTCTTTCTCCCCGGCAACAACGCTAGAAAAAGCTTGATGATGGCTCGATTGATGTAGTGCCTATTGGGAACGCCAAGAGAAAGGTAAGATGAGCACAACAACAAGTTTTTCCTCAGTTATAGAACCAAGGTTATCGAACCAGTAGGAGAAAGAAACAACTTCCGAAGGTGTTGCTAGCAATGTGGAACCTGCACACAACACAACCAAAATACTTTGCCCCGACTTATCAATGAGGTTGTCAATATCACTGGTTTTGCTGAAAACAAAGGATTAAACGTATAGTGTGGAATAAAGTAATTTCTTGTGGTAATTACAAAAATTAAATAGTAAAAAGTAGATAGAATAGCAATGGAAAGGAATGGCCAAGGGTCCACAGTTCACTAGAGGTGTTTTCTCCATAATATAAATAACATGCTGGGTGAACAAATTACAACGGGGCAATTGACAATAGAGAATGCATAACAATGCATGTACATGACATGATGATCACTATGAGATTTATTTGGGCATTACAACATGATACATAGACCGTAATCCAACTGCATCTATGACTAATAATCCACCTTCGGGATATCATCCGAACAACCCTCTGGTATTAAGTTGCAAGCAACAGATAATTGCATTAAGCAAAGTGTGTAATATAAACAATACAATTGCCCTTGGACAAAGGATTGTTGTTTTCTCCCTAGTAGCAACAACACATCTACAATCTTTGAAGTTTCTTTCACTCTCCCAGATTACTAGAGGCATGAACCTACTATCGAGCATAAATACTCCTTCTTGGAGTCACAAGCAAATACTTGGCCAAAGTAACTACTAGAAATGGAGATCATGCAAGATCACAAATAACATAGACATGATAGTACAATAATAAATCTGACATAATAATCAATATCCATCGGATCCCCGCAAACACAACATGTAGCATCACGATAAGATGATCTTGATAATGATAGGCAGCTCACAAGATATAAACATGGTGACACAAATAGGATAAAAAACCATCTAGCTACTGCTATGGACCCATAGTCCAAGGCTGAACTACTCACACATCACTCCGGAGGCAGGCATGGTGATGAAGAAGGCCTCCGAGATGATCTCCCCTCTCCGGCAGGGTGCCGAGAAGAGCTTCAGATCCCTCCCAATATAGGGACGATGGTGGCGGCGACTACAAACTTTTTCGTGGAATTCTGATCTTGTCGTTATGGTTTTCGTCTCGGGGGGTTTATATAGGCGAAGGGGCAAGGTAGGCGGAGCGCTAGGGGGCCCACACCCTAGGGCGGCATGCCCCTATCCGCGCTTGGCCCAGGTGTGGCCGCCCTGGGGTGCTTATCCCCCTCTTCTTCGGGCTCCGTGTCGTGTCGGAAAAAATAAGAACTTCGGCTTTTGTTTCATCCAATTTCAAGAATATTTCTTTACTAGTTTTTCTAAAACCAAAAACAACAGAAACCAGGGAACTGGCTCTGCAGCACTAGTTAATATGTTAGTTCCAGAAAATTCATAAAAATGCCACAAAGTGTGGACAAAACATAATATAATTGGTGCAAAACAAGAATGGAGTATCAAAAATTATAGTGTGAGGACCGGAACCTAACTTCCAGGCCCTCCTGTGTAACTTTGTTAATCCCAATATCAATGGTTGACAACACAGTGAAATGATATCATTGCATAATGTTCAATAGTAAATTATTACAAAGTCTGGATAACAACATAGTGAAATGTCTAGTGGCATTTATTACATCCAGAAAACGCACCGAAAATATAAAACGCGTAGCGACTCCATCTCAGCCACAGGCAGTCGATGTAATCCACGAGGCCTCACTCATCAACGTCATCATAGTAGTCATAGTCATCTCCTTCTCCATAGTTCTCTGAAGTATCAACAAAAGTATTGCCATGAGTACATGACATACTCAGCATACCCCTTATGCAAAACCTATAATATCTACATGTGTCTTCAAGGAAGGTTATATGGTTCTTTTGCATAAAGCCAATTTTATTTGCAATATGGTAATAGTTTTGATGAAAGCGGTTTTAGACGAAAACATGTTTATCATTAATGTGGCATTTCTCAATACTGTGATTGTCCATGACAACTCACACATTTCATAGATTCCAGGATAAGGATAAGGGCAAAGAGGGAAATAGCAACACATGTTCCCATATGTCAAGAAAGATTCATGTGCCGTCCATGACAGTGGACACGACTATTCGAATAGTTTAAAATCTGTAGAGGTTGTATACTTTTCCCACACGACATAATCCCATCTTGACACCCACCAGCCGTCATTGGTTTAATACACACCAATTGGTATACCAGCAGATGGATTGTGAAAAGGTCTTTTAGTTAGATCCCACAAAAATGTGACATGCCCACCGGTATGGTGCACGGAACTAAGAGTACATCCCCAAACCGGTCCCCCCATCTGTGCCGAAGGCTCTCTAGCAGGCAGACACCTCATCAGTGGTACATCGACATCAACACCTAAGGCTGACTAACTTACTTGACCAAGCCCATGCCCATTATAGCATGTGGTTGTACGGTTGTTCATAATCTTCAAATTCAAGACTTATTAGGATATCATGCGGAACGGACGACGGATTTCCCCCTTCATCTAGTGAAGGGCAGCCAAATGCTCCTTCCTTTGATCCAGCTGTCGTCCGCGCCAGTGTTTAGACAGTAAGTTTCACCTAGAGTAGAATAGAGTAGAGGAAGCAATAACGGCTATCGCATCGAGATCATCAAGTTTCAAAAGGGTATATGTGACCCGAGGGTCATCCAATTCCTCCGAAGAGGGAAGATCAAGGATCCTACTTATTATTGAGCATGGCTAAGCAACTCTACTCTAATAAGACTACTATATAGTATCTACTCAGGGTATTGTATGGAGACATGTAGATCAAGATATGTGTGTAACCAAAATACCATATATTTATAAAACAATAAAATATAATGCACTTTATAAAGCTGGGTTAAGACATGGTAAAGGGCATGCCTTCATTGTCGTGAAAGTGTTCTTTCCTGAAATCTTGATCCTGCTCGAACCCGTCACTCCCTACGCGTCATAACGATGAACCACCGATAAATACACATTTCAAATAACCACAAATATGATCCAAATATAAAGATCCAACAAAAAAAATACCCAAATAGGCTTGCGGGGTTTGGACGGTTCGGTATAAGCGTCGATGTACCGTTCTTGATTAATAAAATAATTTAGGAAAAATAATATGTTTCTTTAAAATATTCACGTCGCATAAATAAAATATGTCAGGCACTGACTACAAGCTAACTAGTCATACACATGATCATACACAGTGCATATGAATCAAGCGACATGCTACTATAACTTCATATGCAATAATAAACACAGTAGCTAAGATAGAATTATTGGTATAGCAACATGACCCCAATGAACATCTAGCAAAACTACCGTATCCAAAGCAACAATATACTAGCACAAATCTATCAAAACAAGCTACCGTGCAATAACAAGGTAAGCAATATACTTACTCCACTTATAAGCACGATCAACAAGGCAATGATAAATAAAGTATAATAACCATATGAGAGACTCTTCTATAAATAGTCAACTAATTTCAACAGTAGCAACACTAATACATGTTAAATCAGTCTATCCATAAAATCTACAGCTAACCATATGTAGTCAATTGTATGTGCCATGATTACTAGATATATCTGAATACTACTAACTAGCAGCAGTACAATAGAAATCTACCAACTAGAAGATGGTAAGTGGTAACACGGTTCCAAGTGATGCACATAAACATGACTAAGCAGAGTTCATAGACCTAAATAACTTTAGTAGTACAACATAGTACAAACAGTATAGATGCACAACACCAACATGGCCCTCTGCACGACGTACGTGATGTAGACGCAATAGCTATTCAAAATAGTTTTTTAGAAATCGGTTATAAACATACTTACATCCACTAGTGGGTTCTTAGGGGTAATTGGCACATTTTCTATGTGAAACTTAATCGAATCCGAGGTATGTAAGGTGGTCTGCACGCCCATTCCATCGATCGGCATTCAGTTCACCAGCACCACCGTCAAATACAAGACTAAGGCCGGAAACTATGTCTAGGATGTGGATGCAAGAATTTGTGCCGAAGCTCACCGAGTATGGCGTAATCAGCCAGTGAAGTCGATGAACTGGGTTCAAGGAGTGGTGGAGTACGTCCTTCACAATGAACGGATCGAGCTTCTGATTTCTTGGATCGGCCCTTCTCCTCCTTCCTGTCCTGGTGGTTTGGTGACGGAGTTTCATGAACTAGGATGGATGTGTGAGCCTGAGGCTTGGGTGGCGGCGTGAGATGGAACAGGAGGTGCATGGGCGTTCATTTGAGGCTATATAGAAGGAGGACGGTGTGTTCTTATTGATGTAATAAGAGTGAATGAATGAAAGGCGACAGCAGCAGTTTCCGGTGTGAGGCGTTTTGGCTAGCTACTGGTAAGTTGACTGTTGTCTGTGCGTTTGGGAAGAAGTAAAACAAGATGGCTCTTCGGCTGGGCCAGTTGGAAGAAAACCAGAAAAAGCTTTTGTGAGCTAGGCTCTGGTCCTATGCGTGAAAGTTGAGCGCCCGCTCAGCTGGGATGTATCGTCTCACTTGGCCAAACTAAAGTGCCGTATCGGTAGAGAGAAAATAAAAGAAGACAAGAGCAAGTAATCTAGCAATATGTTAATGTAGCCCAAGACTAATCGATTTGGCGGTACACATATACGAATAGAGAGAGAAAATGGGATGGGTGCTTCATGCATACGAGCATGGCATGCACATGTGCATGTGCTTGTCCCAATAGAATTTGTTTGAAAAGAATCAAATAAGAAGCAAATTAGTAATTTAAAAACAGATTCAAATAACACTACTACAAGTAAATTTGAGAAATTAATCTCCTTCCTTTATACGCAAGATTAATTTCAAAATATTTGGAATTAATTTTTAGAAACTTTAAATAAAATATTTTTTTTTATTTGACCAGGTTGCAACATCCCTTGGGTAAAAAAAATCGGCCTGTAAAAATCAGGATATTACAATTCTACCCACCTTATAAGGAATCTCGATCCTGAGATTTGGCCTAAGAGAAAAGATTTGGAAACTCCACGCGAAGGGCATCCTCTCATTCCCATGTCGCTTCCTCCTAGCTATGGTTACTCCATTGAACTTTGTAGAACTTGATCACGTTTCTTCTAGTGGTCCTTAATTGCTCATCGAGAATTTTAACTGGATATTCCTCATAAGTCAAATCATTCTGAACTTCTATGTCATCCAAATAAGTTTTCCGAGCCTCTTCCTCTGGTTATCAAAACATTTATTCAATTGAGACACATGGAACACGTTATGCACCTTGGACAGTTTCTCGGGTAATGCCAACTCATAAGCAACCTCTCCACGCCTGGAGGTGATTGAATAGGGTCCAATTATCGGGGTTCCAACTTCCCTTTCAATCCAAAACATCTCATCCTACGAATTGGGGATACCTTTAGGTACACATCATCCCCCTTCTTAAATACTAAATCATGACGCCGTCTACCAGCATAGACTTCCTGTCTAGATTGGGCGGCCCGCAACCTTTCCTGAATCATCTTTACTTGTTTACCTGCCTCCTCAAGAGTGTAGGGTCCAAAAACTTGATTTTGTCCCACTTCATGCCAATTTAGTGGGGTGCGACACTTTTGTCCATACAAGAATTCAAATGGAGGCATTTGTAAGCTTGCCTGAAAGCTATTGTTATAAGAGAACTCTGTGTATGGCAGACTCTTGTCCTAAGTGCGCTTGCAAGTTAAAGCACATGCTCGAAGCATGTCTTCCAATATTTGGTTCACTCCCTCAGTCTGTCCATCAGTCTATGGATGGTATGCGGTACTAAAATTCAACTGTGTGCCTAAGAATTCATGGATCTTCTTCCAGAACGTTGACGCGAATTGAATACCTCGATCAGACACAATCTTTTTTGGAACTACGTGTAGACAAACAATTCTGGCCATATATAACTCAACCAATTTCTCTCCATTATATGGAGTCTTCACTGGAATAAAGTGAGCTGACTAAGTCAATCGATCTACGATAACCCAAATAGAGTCATATCCTGACGACATCCTTGGAAGCCCTGTGATGAAATCCATTCCGATTTCTTCCCATTTCCACTCAGGAACTTTAAGGGGTTGAAGTAATCCTGTAGGCTTCTGATGCTCGGCCTTGACTCTTCGACATACATCATATCGAGATACATAATCTGCAATTTCATGTTTCATGCTAGACCACGAAAAACTATCCCGAAGATCATGATACATCTTTGTACTTCCCGGGTGTATGGAGTATGATGACTCATGTGCCTCATTCATGATTAAATCCTTGAGTTCTTTTTGGTCTGGCACCAATAAACGATCTCAGAACAAAATATTTCCCTTTTCATCCTCCTTATAGTCAGGTGCTTCTCCTAACCTAATCTTTGATTGAATCTCTTCGATTCCCTTGTCATTATTCTAAGCTTCTCTTACTTGAGCCTTTAGAGTAAACTTTACTTCTAACATATCTTCCTTCTCAGCAAGACTCATGTTCAAGTTTAATTTTCTGAACTCCTCATGCAGTTCTGGTTGAGCTTCCTGAATCATAAGATTATTGCAGTAAACCTTTTTTCTCAATGCATCAGCTACGACATTGGCTTTACCATGGTGATAATTTACGCCAATGTTGTAGTCCTTGATTAATTCCATCCATATCCTTTGTCTAAGATTCAAATCTGGTTGGGTGAAAATATACTTTAGGCTCTTATGATCTATATATATCTCACATCGATTACCAATAAGGTAGTATCTCTAGATCTTCAAAGAATGTACTACGACAGCCCATTCCAAATCATGTGTGGGATAGTTCACTTCATGTGGACGTAGTTGTCTTGATGCATTATCTACGACCTTGCCTTGTTGCATGAGAAAACAACCCAAACCCTGTTTGGAAGCATCACAATAAACTTAAAAATCCTTCCGAATATCTGGCAAAATTAGCACTAGAGCAGAAGTTATTCTCCTCTTGAGTTCTTGGAAACTGGTCTCACACGTTGGTGTCCACTCAAATTTGTTCTCCTTCTTGATCAACTGTGTCATCGGTCTCGCGATTCTTGATAAATACTCAATGAAACAGCGGTAATATCCCGCAAGTCCAAGGAAGCTGCGTATCTCTGACACATTCTTCAGTTGCTTCCAGCTCAGTAGTGACTCCATTTTAGCTGGATCTACTGCTACCCCTTCGGCTGAAATAACATACCTAGAAAATCTACTTGTTTCAACCAAAATTCGCACTTGCTAAACTTGGCATAGAGTTAATGTTCTCTAAGCCTTTCTAGAACAATCCGTAGGTGTTTCTCGTGCTCTTCCTCATTACGGAAGTAGATTAGCACATCATCAATGAATACCACGACGAATTTATCCGAGCAATCCATGAAAACTTTATTCATGAGATTCATGAAGGAAGCTGGTGCATTCGTGAGTCCAAATGACATCACTAGAAACTCATATAGGCCATAATGAGTAACAAAAGTTGTTTTGGGTATATCTTCCAGTCGGATCTTTAACTGATGGTACCCTGACCTGAGATCTATCTTTGAGAAAATAGAAGCTCCTTTCAGCTAATCAAACAAATCATTGATCCTCAGCAAAGGGTATTTGTTGTTGATGGTTACTTCATTCAGAGCACGGTAGTCCACGCACATGTGCATGGAACCATCCTTCTTATTTACAAACAACACCGGTGCTCCCCAAGGCGAGGTGATCGGTCTAATGTATCCCTTCTCTATAAGTTCCTGGATCTGCTTCTTCATCTCAGCTAGTTCATTTACTGGCATTCTATATGGTCTCTTTGCAATAGGGGCAGTACTTGGCACTAATTCAATGGCAAACTCTATCTCACGATCTGGTGGGAGACCTGGCAACTCCTCTGGGAAAACAACTGGGTATTCCTTAACCACCCTAACATCTGACACAACCATCTCCTTCAAGCTATTCAACAAACTGTTTACTGCAGTTTATGATGTTATCTCAGTCTTGTAATTCACCACAATTCCTTTAGTACTGGTTAATGATACGACTCTAAGGCCACAATCTATCATAGCTTTGTGTTTCCCTAACTAGTTCATGCCAAGAATGACATCTAACCCTTTAGAGTCTAACACTATGAGGTTTGCTACAAACTCTACTCCCTCGATCGTTATGATCACTTTAGGGAATTTTAAACCTGACATAAGAATTCCCCCTAGTGATTGTACTGCCATTGACTGACTCATACCCTGAGTTTTCAAATGGTGTTTTTCAGCAAATTGCTTGGAAACAAATGAATGAGAAGCTCCAGAATCAAAAAGTACCGAACCATAGCATGAGTTGATTGGGAACATACCAAGAACAGCATCTGAGGCTTCATTAGCTTGTTCGGCTATGACATGGTTGACTTGACCACGACCTGGCTGTCCTGAGGCCTTAGATGCGCCTCCTGGTGTAGGCAATATGCCTTTCCCACGTCCAACTGTTGGTGTCTTGGCAGTAGATCCCAAATTGAACTTCACTGGTGTCGGCCCCGTGTTCTTGTTCGGGCATGTAGAAGAAAAGTGTCCGTCCATGCCACAGTTGTAGCACGCCTTTCCAGCAGTGTGGCATGGTTTCCTCCAACTTCAGCTCTCGGGGTACGGTAGGGATTGTGCTGAAAGTTATGACTAGGCTTTGCAGACTTGGCAGCTGCTCCACGATAACCAGCGTGGTTATTCTTCTTCTGGCGTGAGCTTCTAGCTCCATGCTGACCCTTTGGTGCTTTGCGCTTTTGGTGTTCCTCTAACACACTCTTTGAGTTCTCTTGCACGATAGCCTTGTTTACCAGGCTCTGGAAATTTGGAAAATCATGGGATACCAATATATCCTTTAGACCTGGGTTCAAACCCCTCAGGAATCTAGCAGTCTTGTCTGCCTCAGTAGGAATATATTCTTTACCATAGCGTGATAACTGAGTGAAACGGTCCCAATACTCAGATACTGACATCTTTCCTTGGACTAGAGCTCGGAATTCATCCCTCTTCAGCTCCATGAGACCATCAGGAATGTGTGTAGTGCTAAAAGCTTCTGAAAATTCATTCCAGGTGATTGCCTCAGCATCATCATGTGCATCATAAAAGATCTCCCACCAATCTGCAGCTACACCCTGAAGTTGGTGCTCCACAAACTTCACACGGTGTTGTGCATCAACATTGACCAAATTGAGCTTCTTGCAAATGTCCTTGAGCCAATCATCAGCTTCAATAGGGTTCGCTGATCTTGCGAAAGTAGGTGGCTTTTTTCCTCATGAACTCTACTAGCTTGGACTGCGGTGGAGGATGATGACCTTGATTCTAATTCAGGTTTTGGTTTTGGTTCTGATTCGCCATGTTGGCGTCCATTTGCTGCAGTAACTGTGTTTGCATCAACATTAGTTGTTCCATGTTAGGTGTCGGCAGAGGTGGTGGCTGCTGTCCCTCATCCTCGGTATTGGTATTAGTGTCATGGACTTCACCTTTAGCGAAGTTCTCCTAGAATGTCGGTCCACGACCGCATCCATGTCCGTGTCCGCATCCACCATGACCATGACCTCGGTTGGCATTCATCCTATTGTCGCTCAAGATTAGAATAGACAAGAGGGAAATAAACTACCCCAAAACCGAACTTGCACGGACAAACAATTGGAACATCAAAGAAATCCAAATGAGAACCAAATTTGTCTTAAAATCTCACACGCAAAAAGGTTTAAGATAGAGTAGTAGATATACCACATATAGATCGGTATAGTCTACTCGACACACATGTAATTATTTAAAATAACTAACGTCTCAAGTATTATTAAATAAAGTCTCTGTCATGGTTCAGTGTAGTATACTCGTCTAGGTACCCTTGCGATCCTGCATTTGGCTGTTCAGGTGTGAAGCTAGACTCCTCTTCGTCCGAGCTTGCCGAAATCCTTTCTTCAGGCTCTGTTTCTTCTCCCCTGGAATGATCAGTAGGATCCTGCTGTACTGACGGTGGCGCTGAAAGTGCGAGCATCTATGCAATGGCCTAGAGAGAAAGACGATGCCTCGCTGCACGCTGACATTTCTTCTTCCTTGTGAACCGTACACGTGCATGGTACCGGATGCCGCGCGCATTGTCATAAAATGTCAAACGACGCTGTGCATCGGGTGCAGGTTGCAGTAGATCCATGCCATATCCTTCGCCGCCACCATTGACTGCCAGAGCGGTCTCCGTAGCGACCTCAGCCATATGCACCGCGGCGATGGCATTTTCAACAGTAGCTTCAGCAGCTTCACGTGCAGCACTGACGGCAACTAAGGTTGTGTTAGCTTCCACCAATCTCTCCTCCAAAGTCCGTGCTCGATCCTAATAGTGATGGATAAGGTGGCGTGCGTCCTCCAGCATACCGGTGACTGCAACCAGGTGATTCTCTAGTGTGAAGTTGAGTAACGCCATGCAAGTGAGTGTGGGATTATTCTCATTCTGGTACCTCATATTTTGACGAAGCGCACCTCCTTCATCTTGGTAGGCAAAGTAACGGAACTGTGTATTGCGTAACTCATCTTGGTACATACCGGCCATCCTCTGCATTGCCTGGTGAATGGTATGGATGGTGGCATCCACAAAGTCCTCTCCATCAGCAGTGAATTGGTGCCCTCTTGTTCCTATGTCGCTTCCACGCAATTATAGGTTCGGAAACACCACCATGGTAACTTCATAGTCTCCTCGTCCCAGACATTCTGCAAGGTGTATACAGTCGCTTCAGGGTCACGGTCGTAATCCAACCTCGTCAGCATGTCACGAAACTCTCGACCAAGGTTCCCAAACTCCTCGATCCGGCGGGTCGCAGGTACGGCCATCTACGCACATTTGAATAAGAGAAGAATATCAGTAACAATATTTTGAAAAAGCCAAAGGAATAGATGAGTAACACTAAGGAATCCTATTATTTTTTGTAACATATGTTTTATTAATATATGTGTACTAAAGTCTTTCCATTCTATCTAAGACCACGTTACTAGGTCGACGTCGGCTCTGATACCACTTCTGTGAGGACTAGAACTTAACTTCCAGGCCCTCCTATGTACCTTTGTCATTCCCGAGATCAACGGTTGACAACACAACGAAATGATATCATTTCATAATGTTCAAAAATAAATTATTACAAAGTCTGAATAACAACATAGTGAAATGTCTAGTGACATTTATTACATCCAGAAAACAAAGCGGAAATATAAAATGTGTAGCGACTCCATCTCAGCCACATGCAGTCGATGTAGTCCACGAGGCCTCACTCATTAGCGTCATCATAGTAGTCATAGTTATCTCCTTCTCCATAGTACTCTGAAATGCTGGTGTACCGACAGATGGATTCTGACAGGGTCTTTTAGTTAGATCCCCCAAAGATGTGACATGCCCATCGGTGCTCGCATCTGTGCCGAAGGCTCTCCAGCAGGCAGACACCTCATAAATGGTACATCGACATCAACACCTAAGGCTGACTAACTTACTTCACCAAGCCAGTGCCCATTATAGCATGTGATTGTACGGTTGGTCACAATCTTCAAATCCAAGACTTATTAGGACCTCATGCAGAACAGATGTCGGATTGCCCCTTCATCTAGTGAAGGGAAGCCAATCGCTCCTTCCTTTGATCCAGCTATCGCCCGCGCCAATGTTTAGATGGTAAGTTTCTCCCATAGTAGAATAGAGTAGAGGAAGCAATAACGGCTAGCTCAGCGAGCTCAAGTTTCAAAAGATTATATGTGACCCGAGGGTCATCCATTTCCTCCGAAGAGGGGAGATCAAGGATCCTACTTATTATTGAGCATGGCTAAGCAATTCTACTCTAATAAGACTACTATATAGTATCTACAAAGGGTATTGTATGGCGACAGGTAGATCAAGATATATGTGTAAGAAAAATACCATATATTTGTAAAACAATAAAATATAATGCACTTTATAAAGCTAGGATAAGACATGGTAAAGGGCATGCCTTCTTTGTCGTGAAAGTGTTCTTCTCCGAAATCTTGATCCTGCTCGAACCCGTCACTCCCTACGCTTCATAACGATGAACCACCGACAAATACACATTTCAAATAACCACAAATAAGATGCAAATATAAATATCCAATAAAAAAAACCCAAATAGGCTTGAGGGGTTTGGACGGTTCGGTATAAGGGTCGATCTACCATTCTCGATTAATAAAATAAGTTAGGAAAAATAATATGTTTCTTTGAAATATTCACGTCGCATAAATAAAATATGTCAGGCATAGACTATAGGCTAACTAGTCATACACATGATCATACACAGTGCATATGAATCAAGCGACATGCTACTGTAACTTCATATGGAATAATAAACAAAATATCTAAGATCGAATTATTGGTATATAAACATTACCCGAAAGAACATCTAGCAAAACTACGGTATCCAAAGCAATAGTATACTAGCACAAATCTAGCAAAACAAGCTACCGTGCAATAACAAGGTAAGAAATATACTTACTCCACTTATAAGCACGATCAGCAAGACAATGATACATAAAGTATAATAATCATATGAGAGACTCTTGTAGCAATAGTCAACTAATTTCAACAGTAGAAACACTAATACATGTTAAACCAGTCTACCCATAAAATCTACAGCTAACCATATATAGTCAATTGTATGTGCCATGATTACTAGACGTATCTGAATACTACTAACTAGCAGTAGTACGATAGCAATCTACCAACTAGCAGATGGTAACATGGTTCCAAGTGATGCACATAAACCTGACTAACCAGAATTCAAAGACCTAGATAACTACAGTAGTACAACATAGTACAAACAGTACATATGCACAACACGAACATGACCCTCTGCACGGTGTACGTGATGTAGACGCAATAGCTGTAACATCCCAAAAATATTAATCAAGGTTATCAAATTCCAATCATCAAAATTAGGGTTAACAAAAACTTTTGTGAGTTAAAAATCATATGAATGCATGTGTGTATGTGATGAATGTATCAATACATGAATGGACTTGTGTGATTGTTGTGAATAGCAAATAATGGTTTAAAGATGAACACAACATTATCTAAATCAATTCCAAGCAGAAACAAATCAAGAGAAATTCAAAAACAAACAAAACAAGCAAATTGTCATTTTTGCCAATCTTGCCCACTAGAGCACTTTAAGTGTTTCTAGTCCAATATTTCAAACAGAAACAATTCAATTTTTTTCACCCCTTGCTAGACCAAGTGAAAGTGAACCCAAACCCACCTTGCAAACCCATAGAAACATTTGGCAACTTGATTCAAATGACAATTCAAAATTGAATCTATATCATATGTGAAGATCACAATTTTTCAAAACCCAACCAAACCAGTGCACCCACCAAGTTTCATCCAAGCAACCAGAGACTACCTAGTATGTGACTAGTACACCCACCAAGTTTCATCCAAAAATTCAAATTCAAATTTCTTATGCCATTTCATCAAACACCTTCTGAACACAAATCAAATTAAACAACAAACACTATAGTGAGCAGTGTTTGTGCCTAACTTGTTCCCTCTCTAGCTCACACTACACCCTCAGTAAATCATCTAACTAGTTTAACCAGACCTAGCTCAATGTAAACTTGACAATGCCATAAATGGTGACCATGGCCGAGCCCAAATTCCCACCCCAAGGTCGACAACAAGCTACAAGCCTAACCAAGCATAGCCACCGTGTCTAGCCAGCAAGCCACCGTCCACCGCCACCCCTTGTACAGGCCCCGAGCCCTGCCATCCACTGTACCACCCAGAATGCGCACGCCCAGTCTCTCTGTGACCATCCCGAGAGCGCGTCGGAGCGCTTCGCTCGACACGCTCGCACAGATCGTGCCTCGCCTTCGCCGCACGCGTACGTGACCACCATCACCCCAGGAACCGCCCAGACATTCCCGTTAGCCACCACATGACCAGGAGCGCATGTGTGCCATTAAAACTTCCGTCGGAGCCTCTCAGAGCGTCGACGTGTCCGACCGCACCGCACCGCCCGACGCCTCGCCATCAAGCCATTGAGCTTCGCCAGGAGGCAGCACACCGTTCCCTATCCCTAGCCATGCCGTTAGCTCGCTGTGCAGACGACCCTGATGAGCTCCACCTTCACCCTTCGGTTCCCTCGTTGCACTATAAATACAGGCCTTCCCCGTTCGAACTCAGCACACCATTTATAACATCCCAATTTCAGCAACCTTGATTAATTTTCCAAAAGGCAAAAATTAGGGGGAATAAAAACTTCTTCTTGCAATGTGTGCTTACTTGTTTGCTTGTGCTCAAGCAACTGTTTGTGTATTAGTTGTGTCCTCCTCATCTCAACACTAGTTTACAAAAGCTATTATACAAAAGAGATATCTTGGCTCATCTTTCATTTTCTCAAATGTTCAGGCATTCCAAAACCTGATCCAAGATGACCTTGACACAACAAAATACTTTACTAGCTTCTATTAACAAAACTATGGAGACCTATATATTATCTCCTTATGTTTTCAAGACAGAACCTTCAACTACCCTTATCTTAGGTTTTCCAAAACCTTTATCAAAACCTTTTTATTCCCATCTTGGTAGGAATACCAAGATGATCCTTATCTCCCTTCAAAGCACACCCCCACTCAAAATACCCCTACTTACCTCAAGCTAGGCTTGATGGTAACCCTAGTATTAGTTAGATAAGTAATAAGATGAATTAGCTCGATCTACTGTTTGCTGAATTGCCTTGATCTGCTCTCTGAGGAATTGCCTGGATCTGCTGATTGCCATGTTTGCTTAGGAACTAGAGTGAGCTAATCTAGTAGCTCACCCCTTAGGACCCAATCCTTGCTTGTGATCATCAAGCCCATATCAAGAATCCAAGATTGGACCCCCTCTGTTCAATCTATACCTCACATAAACCACTTGATGGACAGGATAAACCCTTGCCACCCTCTCAAATGTTTCCCTCTTGCATACTAGTCAAAATCACCAAATCTGTCAAAATGGCCTAGTCTGGATTTCTTATCTATATTCAATCTTTGGAGATCTACCTTTTCCAACCTATGTGCATTCTTGAGAATGTACTTGGACCACCTTGTAGTACATCTTTAGTACTACCAAAGTCCACTCTTACCCTTGGCTAAGACATTCTATTTACCACTCATCCATGATAGTTTTGTAGTCAAGATATTAAACTTTTCTACAAATCTTATCATCTTGCCTACTTTGGCAGAAACTCACACCTACATGCCACCTCCCCTTGACCAACTCCTTTCTTGGTTATGAACTAATAACCATGTCATATCAATCCCCACTTCACTTGTTTAAATTGGAGCCTTGTGCTTCTTAAACCCACATGGTTTAGGAGGCTACCTGATGTATCTGCTATGGTAGCCTTATCTTCAACAAAGTTTGCCATCACTCCATAACCACCTCAAATGCAAACAAGCCCAACCCTTTATTGCATGATAAACTATAGAACTTGGTATACCTATCCATATACCTCTTATACCAAGGTGAGCTCTGAGCTCCCTAATCCAACCCTATTTAGGTGGCATCAAAATAACTAAACCCTAGATCCTCCCTTAGCTAGTTTCCACCCTTTTCACCACTTTTCTTCAAAACTAAGGTTGACCTTGATGCCCACATCAAGTTTACATCATCTACCTTGGATATAAGCATCCCCAAATAATTCCCTCAATTATTTGGATTTTTAAACTATTTTAGTTCCTTTACTTACCAAATTCTCAAAACCTTGTCTTTAAAGGCAAGTTTGTTTTTCTCCAAAGAACCTTGACAAATCAAGGCACATTTGATGCCTATTTACGATATCCCATCTTTCCAACTCAAAAATAAATATTTTTGATATTCTTTATTATTTCTTTTTGCCCTTTTTCTTAAATGGCAGAAATAAGAAATAATTCCCTAAAAATACTTTTTCACCTCAATAAATCCCAAAAAATTTCTCCAAGGTGTGATATGGTATTTAGGACCATCTCACATCAAAAACCAAGCTTGTCCAATGTAAAATATCATCTTAGCTTCCATAATCTATTTCTGCACTTTTTGAGTAAGTGCATTTAAATGGGATTATAATCACTAGAAAAAGCCCATTTAAATCATGAAGATATTATTTGAACTACTCCACCTACCAGTACCATTTCCACACTTTTCCCAATGCAAGTTTATCAACTTCCTTCACAAGCACCAAACGGATCAACATTTTGCAGAACAACCAAACTAGATTCAAACCAAAACCAAACCAGCCCCAAACTTCCCAAGCACTCCTCCACAACATCATCATCTCTCCTGGTCGTGCACAGTAACCCAAGCCACTTTAGCACCTCCCCTCCCTTGTCCCATGTGCTTGCAAGAGTGAGAGATAGGCATCCATATCTTGCAAAGATCTCTCCCTCTTAAAAGCCACAACAGCCACTCCTCTCCCCCTCTCTGGTCGAGCACCTGGCCCCACAACACCACCCAGCACCACCAATAGTAGCCAATGGGCAGCCATCACCCTAGCCCTTGTCCAAATAAAATTTTGTCCACCCCCCTTTGGTTTATAAGGCCACATGCCATTACATCTCCTCTCCCCTCTCTCATTTGCCCCCAGCATGCCCCACTCTCCTCCCCAGAACTCCCTATCCCCTCCCCAGCTCTGCCCTGCTCGAGAGAAGAAAAATGGACTCTAGGCCATTGCTCAAACTCTGAGCATAGTACTCACTCCTCTGCTCCACTCTCTCTGCATGTCAATCTCTCGAACTCCCCTCTGGATTCTGAAGCTAAACCACCCCTTCCATTGTGCAGTAACGACGACAGGTGGCCTCCCCGGTGAACTCCGGCGAGCTCCCTCTCGGTGGTCTTTGCGTGAGGACCTCCCCGACGCCAGAACCACCTTTCCGCCCATCCCTGAGACCCTCGTTGTGCACCGCGTCGACCTAGCCCCTCCTCGACCTCCGCCGAACCCTCGGTGAACCTCCCCGCATCTCCTCTGACCCGCCCTAGGGTTCCATCCCATCCCACTTCGCGAGGAAGGAGAAGGCGCCCGTGCCGTCAGAATTCCTCCAATCCAACGGCCAGGGTCGCCCCTTACCTCTTTGCCCGGACCCCCGCGGGTAGGTCGGCTGTTGTGCCGCGGGTGCTCCCGCGTCTCCCGCACGCGTCCAGCGCCGTTGGGCCGGATGCCCTCTGGCGGCCCATTTCCTCTCTGGATCTGGCCCGTTGACCACCCCAGCCCTTCCCGTTTTGCTGGAATTTCAGATCTTCAGAATAGTGGTTTGGTTTAATTCAAAATGAATTGGTGAAATGCTTCAAACTATTCATAACTAAAATTTCTCAAGTACTTGTATGTTTTATCTAACATGCAAAACCAGTTTTGTACCAAAACAATGTCTGGAATAAAGATGATAAATAATCTACCAAGATCTATCCAGATCACTAATTAAACTCTATAGATAGTTTCCAAAACCCAAATGGAGTGAATATAATTTGTAATGGAAGGTACAATCCATACTTTGCAGGTCCCACTGGCCCCATACTTATTTGCTTCATAGTTTCTTTACTATTAAAAATAAGTTGGTGTTGGTGCGTCCACTTTGACATCAAACATCCACTTTGACATCAAACATTGAAACAATCTAGACCGTCCGATTTTTTGCACATCCAATACGTTTGTAAACAGCAGTTAAGGAAGTATATTATGTACCATCAATTAGGAGATATGCTAATCATCTGTTTCCCCTAAAATTTCTTGCGTGGGACAAGAGAAAAAAAGGAAACAATAGTAACCCCCGATTGGTTTTGTCCTTAAATTTTGAAACAAATCGAATCAATTAGTAACCGGAGATCGTTTTCATCCTGTTATTAGTTTGGAAAAAAACCAATCTAGCATTAAATCGCGGGATGTACTCCTAGCTGTATCCATGGAGACACATGCAACAAGTCCAAATGTAAGCGAGGCGCCAATGCCCCAGATATTTAACATGCGACCTTGGCCGTAAAAAAATTGACTGAAAGATCGTTTTATCGGACACCAATATTTTCACACAATTCAATTTTGTGAGCACACAAGTTTTCTTTTCTATAAGCGAGGCGTGCAACAGAATAAAAAGGAGAGGTTGTATCTCTCACTTGGCATTCTCTTCATTCTCTATCGTGAGACCACATAAATACATCACAAGCGAAACTGGTGGAGTTTCTTCTGCGAAACTCAATCCGAGAAGGGGAAGAATATGTATCCAATCTTATTTAAGATTACGACTAGGTAGTTCTAGAGCAAGTTCGACAATCCCGCCTCGCCTTAAACTCCTAGGATGAATTGTTCCGCGTCCATGTTCCCAGCTCTGCCGGCATGACCTCAGAGACACACAATAGAACTTGGGGTCTATCCGCAAGTTTGCATAAATAAAATGAATCTTCGATTTTTTATTAATACATAGTATTTACTCAAAAAAGATAATCTTAAATTTTTTATTAAGACATTTACGAAAAAGTGAATCTTTAAATTTTTATCAAGACATATTCGTATGTTTCATAGACTGCTCCTAATGACATATTCACAAGGACCAAGCAGGTTCATGGTATGTCCTAGGGCCCTTCACCATCGGAGGCTGAATAGATGATATGCACAATTTAACGCATGACATTAGTAGATCATATCAGATAAAAATAATAGCGGGTTGGCAATGTAAGGTGTGGTAGATATAGAATAGAAGCAAATTAGATCAAATCTTATTGCACAAACACGATATTATTTTTGATCCAGACTATAGACAGGTTTAATTTTGACCAATTTTATCATTAAATAGACAAAATGCCCTTCATAAGCTTTTTTTGAATCAATGAACGTATATAAAACCATTATACTCCATAACTAAAATCTCCAAGGTATAGCTACTTACAATTATACGAGTAAGCTAAGATAAAACAAAAAAACTCTTTAATGAAATTTCTGAATGGTGCCCAATAGAAAACAGAAAAAACCACACAAAAGTGTGTACCTACAATAATCATGTATGAAAAAAACTGAGTTTGAGCAAGGTGGAACCTTAATTGTCTTATAACACTACAAGCTGTCTTTTTTATACACATGAGTATTCACATTCATTACATATCACATCATATATGTTGTGAGTAAACAAAAGACCGTAGCAGCGCACAGGTATTCAGCTAGTGTTGGTAGAAAAAATATCAAAATCAAGACTTTTATGACTTTAGAAATTTCTATAGGTCAAACAAAATGAGTTTTTGACCTAATTCCAACTCCCCTTATGAGTCTCTGTTGAATTTTGGTCAATTAAACTATTCAGTGCATGGTTTAGTCACTAATAAAATCATTACAATAGCTCTGTAAATTAAATCCAAAAAGGTTTATTCCAATTTATATAGAAAGGTATTATCAATACCTAATATGTTTCCTTGGAATCACCTAAAAATATTCTATAAATTAAATCTTATGAAAAAGACAAATCCCATCCAGTACTGTCTTTGGGAATTTCTCAAGGGCATTCTGGTAATTGTTTTGAGGTGATTCCAACTCCTCTTGTTTTCAGTCCACTAAATACTACCCTTTCACACAAGTAAATAATTTTTGGAACTCCAGAACCATTTTGGTGAATTATTTCCTAAAATTATGGTTTTAATCACTATAAAATCCATTATAATTCAAGGGAAATTGATAAAATGGTGAAACCGGTTTTGTTGGATTCATTCTATAAATACCTATTTGATGGTATCATTTTTATATAATGGTATCATTCAAATCAAGTCCTTGCTCAAAAACCCTTTCTTAAGTAGTTCCTAGACTTTAAATCCAAAGGGAGCCTCTCCCTAATGCCTCGAAATCTTTTGTTAATCGTATCAAACCAAACCCCCAACATCCTACAGATATATATCATGTATTTATATTTTGCTTGCTATATGGTTTTATTCTTGTATGCCTTGTATTGATTGTGGTGTTGTTTGTTGCATGTATACTCGATAACGGCGATAGTTGCGTTTGTGAGACGCCGAGGAGAAGAAAGCATCGGGTTATTCTTATTATTGCTATTATTGGTTTTCAGGTATTATAAATAAGTCAAGGGACATCTCGCTGGTAACAGGAAAACCACTATTCTTGAACTCCTATATTAACCTACTCCTTTGTATCAATTGTTTTATATCTCGTTTATGAACTGCACGATTAAATCGCATAGTTTGTTTCACATAAAAGGCGTGAGTAACTTGGATCCTCCAAGTTATGGATGAGTGTCCATTAGGACACCTACCCCATTGACACCCATTTTTAACCCCTTTAGATCGAGGCCAAGATGATTAGCATCTTCCCTCTTGAAACCACAGATTTTCAATGATAAAACTATTTTGGGTTATACCCTACTACTAAGTTTTCAAAATAAAACCCTTAGAAAGAGGCATCGTTTCTGAGTGGAGTTTTTACTAAATAAGATATGAGGAGGATGAAGAGAAAGTCAAACAAGAGAAAGAAAACTATGCCTTCACTGGAACAATTTATCCGTGCAACCACACTACCCTAGTCGCTGGGGCTTAACTCGTAGTTTGTGGTATTTAGCCGGGGCTGCTCGTACTCGCTAAAGGGGAGAAATCCCTTGAAATCCGGACTATCTGGGACAAGGTACCGGTGCAACAATTGGGTCTCTCGCGGACGGTATGACTTAAGGTAAGTACGGATGGGAGTGGAGTCAACATTGCTATCTGCCAAACTACGGTTTGGAGGTAGGGCCTAGTACGGGAGGAAGTTCTATGGACGTCGTACGACATACTCGTACCAGAGAGAACAACCCAAAAGGAAAAGTCGCCTTTTCTAGGGATGGACAAATGAAAAGTTAGGTTTGATTATCCGAACCCCCGTCTACCATGTGTAGCAGTCCGTGGTTTTATCCCGGCGGATGTATTGATTCTTGTGGGTAAAGTGCAGAAACTCTGCAGAGTCTAATCTATTCGAATAGCCATGTCCACGGTCAAGGACGGTTGGAAAGGTGATTGCTAGGAGTACCCTTGGGATATGTTGAGATGAATAAAAGGATGTGATTTGGTCACAAGGAAAGATAAGAACGATTTTGGTTTTGACCAGAGATGGTCGAAGATGTTTTAAAAAGGATTTTACGATAAAAACCGTTTTCAAAGATTTTAACAAGGATGTGGAGATGTCGGGATTATTATAAAAGGAGGCATATTTTCCAAAACCACTTTTTCAAAAAATATATAGAGATTTCAATGTTAGGTCTTTCAAAGGCAACTATAGTGTACAGCTATCTCGCCACAACCCGATATGCATTATCTTTGTTACCTTGTCTCAGTGGTTTGCGAGAACATTCAAAGTACTCATCAGCATTGTCCCTGGCTATTTGCTTGGCCAGATTGCAGATGTTAAGAAGTGATGAAGGTGCTGACATCTATATGAGCTAGGCCGTCTTCCGAGTCAGTTGCCTGTAGGTTAAGGCATGACATGGGCTCTGCGCTTGAAGACTTCCGCTACTTGTGTTATATTTGCCATAATGGCCACTCTGTAAGTTTTGTAGTCATTACTTTATGGATGATGTAATGATACTAGTAGGTTATGCTGACGGCTCACTGATCATGGGAACGTGAATTGTATACATAATGGGTATTCTCGGACCGTAAATCCGAGGTGCCACAGACATGGTATCAGAGCCATCCTGACTGTAGGAGACCTTAGTTAGCATGGACGTTAGACATGACAACCGCTATTTCTGAAAACACCGGCTTTCGGAAACTATTTCTCAAAAGCTTTTCGAAAGATTTCTTACCTCATCTTCTCTAACTTAAACGAATTGAAAATGGATTACTCTATAGCTCGTCTACTTCAACTAACCTGTTTTCACAAACAATGTCTGACCCTAAGACTATGAAGACGAAGAGACCCCAAGACAAGCACAACAAAGGAGCTACCAATGACGAAAGACACTACAAGATCTCTCTACCAACAGAGTCGATCAACGCCCCCCCCATATCTAACAAGTATGGCACCGACGAAAAAAGACAGCAGGACAGAAGTTAAAACCCCCCTAACGTCCGTACTTAGGATTAACACCCCAAAAATAGGATTTCTTTTTTATGGCATGTAGTCACCTCCTTCGTACTTATGGTATGACTTGTTTTCTTGTCATGTGCGTGTGCTTGAAATGTGGATTGTTTGCCCTGGATCATCCGATCCTAAAAGTTCTGACCACCTTGCTGGCGTATCTCGATGTTAACTCCCGCAACCCCATAGCTGGGAAACCTCTCCTTAGCAGGATGACCACATAAGAAAGCCTCGTTAACCACATGTAAAGCCATAAGGTGGAAATACTGTGTCTTTCCACCCAACTCCAACAAACCCCTACTGACATGTCTTTGCCAATCATAGATTTCCAACCAATATTATACCTCACTATTTCCTCTACCCTCAAGCTCGGAAGACTAATTTCGTCGCACCATTTCCTTCTACAGCCGTACTCTATCTCCACCAGAAAACCCTACAGATGGCTCCCTCCCGCTTATAAAGCATCATTATCGGAGAAAGCTTCTGGCCCTTTGAAAAGCAACTACATGATCTACTGAAGATCATCTGTCATCCCCCACCTAAGATCTAAGGGACGGAGCTTCCTCGCAACAATTCAAGCATAGCTCAGTGGGTCATCAAGGCCACCATTCCCGCGCGTGAGAACGACCCCGAGCCCATCATCTTCACCTTCATTGATCACAACTGGGTAGATGGAGTTGTGCGAGCGATACAACATATCATAGCACGCCTTTGCAAGATCCATGAAGAAGAGCTAAAAGATACCTCTTATCACCTGTTCGGGAAGCGTGACAAGGATGGACTTCTGACCGAATCTTTCCACACCTCCTGCATTGGAAATCAGCTAGAGAATATGGAATACCTCCTGCAACGCCATCAGGAGGATCTAGACAAGACCCATCATCAGAACATCCTCATGCGTATGGATATCGCCATACTTCGTAACCGGGAGAAAAGTCTATAAGCCGTCAATCTTGTCTGGAAAGGAGAGTGGCCGCTCTAGCCTCTTCCACCTCTGAAGCTATCAACTCCGAGACTGAGAATGAAGAGTTGTCCTTCTATGAGTATAAACCTATCTTCCCGTCCACCCCACCAGAAGACCCACCTACAGAAGAAACTCTGGAAGCAGACACGACCCTCACCCTCACTGCCGAAGAGTTGAATATTCCCCACACCCCTGAGGATTTGCAGTAGCCAAAGTCAATGCGACAACTCAAGAAGGACAACCAGAGCCAAGCGATACCCATGGAGTAGTTTTCCTCCCTCGACTCACCCCTGTGGTGTAGTGTAGCACCTATGTATCATCCCAAGACCTATTTTGTAAAGCACTTAGTGCCTTGTCGCCATGTGGCACAAACCTGTTTTGTAACCCTTAAGCACCTCCTCCACCGACCGTCTTGAACCTGCTAAATGTATGGATTACATGCAAGTGTGATATCCTTTTTTGCATGTTTCACCCCCGCCGTTGCATCAGACTAAACCGGAATGACCCCATTCCAAAGGACCTCGTTTCCTAGACAGCCAAAATCCAATGACATCCTCCAACCCGTCGTACCCGTAACCGCCCAGAACTAACTACCCGAAATCTAGTAGGCGTCGCTCTGGTAGACCATCTAACTCACGAAACTATTCTGACGACGTCGACAGAGTTTACCACCGCGAAGGAAAGGTGTAGCGCCTTACCCCGATATCATCATACGACTTCAATCAAGAAATTCGGAGATTTTACCAAGAACCCCTAGTGTCTCTCTAAGGGGGAAACACTGCGTCTTTCCCGCCCAAAAATCGATAGACCCCGGGAGTCGAACACTAGTTAGCATTAAGTGATGACCCACCCCTCCAACTCCAAATCATCAAACCTGCAAGAAGGACGACAATAAAAACTTACACAGAATCAGAAGGAACTTCAGGAAGGTCCTCCACTCCAAGGTTGACCGCCCAGTCAACACCCTGTGCATCAAGACCTTGAAGAGAGAAACGTCGATCACGAGGCAAAGAAATAAAGAAGACTCAACTTTCTGTCCTGCCTCAAAAGGAAGTACCCTCGGCGACGCTAAACCTACCTAGACTTTTCCTAAGGGGAAAAGAATGCTTCTTTTCCACTTGTTTCATCTAAACCACCCGATCCAAATCCCCTAAGCTCCGAGCTCTAGTTGACCCTGCCTGTTTGTTAGAAGACCTGTTGGCACCACTTGTTTTCCCACCGCTGAAATTGTTAAGCAGATGTTATCACCCTAACCCTACTCCTCCCTAATCTCGGGACGAGATTATTTTAAGGGGGAAAGGTATGTAACATCCCAATTTTAGTAACCCTGATTAAATTTCCAAAAGGCAAAAATTAGGGGGAACAGAAACTTTTTCTTGTAATGTGTGCTTACTTGTTTGCTTGTTCTCAAGCAACTGTTTGTGTATTAGTTGTGTACTCCTCATCTCAACACTAGTTTACAAAAGCTATTATATAAAAGAGATATCTTGGCTCATCTTTCATATTCTCAAATGTTCTGTCATTCCAAAAGCTGATACAAGATGACCTTGACACAACAAAATACTTTACTAGCTTCTATAAACAAAACTATGGAGACCTATATATTATCTCCTTATGTTTTCAAGACAGAACCTTCAACTACCCTTATCTTAGGTTTGCCAAAACCTTTATCAAAACTTTTTTATTCCCATCTTGGTAGGAATTCCAAGATGATCCTTATCTCCCTTCAAAGCACACCCCACTCAAAATACCCTCCTTACCTCAAGCTAGGCTTGATGGTAACCATAGTAGTATTTAGATAAGTAATAAGATGAATTGCCTTGATCTGTTGTTTGCTGAATTGCCTTGATCTGTTGTCTGGGTAATTGCTTGGATCTCCTGATTGCCTTGTTTGCTTAGGAACTAGAGTGAGCTAATATAGTAGCTCATCGCTTAGGACCCAATCCTTGCTTGTGATAATCAAGCACATATCAAGCATCCAAGTTTGGATCCCCTATTTTCAATATATACCTCAACATCAACCACTTGATGGACAGGATAAACCCTTGTCACCCTCTCAAATGTTTCCCTCTTGCATACTAGTCAAAATCACCAAATCTGCCAAAATGGCTGTCTGGATTTCTTATCTAGATTCAATCTTTGGAGCTCTACCTTTTCCAACCTATGTGCATTCTTGAGAATGTACTTGGACCATCTTGTATTAAATCTTTAGTACTACCAAAGTCCATTCTTACCCTTGGCTAAGCCATTCTATTTACCACTCATCCATGATGGTTTTGTAGTCAAGATATTAAACTTTTCTGCAAATCTTATCATCTTGCCTACTTTGGCAGAAGCTCACACCTACATTCCACCTCCCCTTGACCAACTCCTTTCTTGGTTATGAACTAATAACCATGGCCTATCAATCCCAACTTCACTTGTTTCCATTGGAGCCTTGTTCATCTTAAACCCACATGGTTTAGGAGGCTACTTGATGTATCTGCTATGGATGCCTTATCTTCAACAAATTTTGCCATCACTCCAAAACCACCTCAAATGAAAATAATCTCAACCTTTGATTGCATGATAAACTATAGAACTTGGTCTACCTATCCATATACCTCTTGTACCAAGGTAAGCTTTGAGCTCCCTAATCTAACCCTGTTTAGGTGGCATCAAAATAACTAAACCCGAGATCCTCCCTTATCTAGTTTCCACCCTTTTCACCAGTTTTCTTCAAAACCAAGGTTGACCTTGATTCCCACATCAAGTTTACATCATCTACCTTGGATATAAGCATCCCCAAATAATTCCCCAAACTTTCCAAATTCTCAAAACCTTGTCTTTAAAGGCAAGTTTGTTTTTATCCAAAGCACCTTTCCAAATCAAGGCACATTTGATGCCTATTTACCATATCCCATCTTTTCAACTCAAATTAAATATTTTTGAGATTCTTTATTATTTCTTTTTTCCCTTTTTCTTAAATGGCAGAAACAAGAAATAATTCCCTAAAAATACTTTTCCACCTCAATAAATCCCAATAAAATTCTACAAGGTGTGATATGGTATTTAGGACCATATCACTTAAAAAACCAAGCATTACCAATGTAAAAATATCATATTATCTTCCATAATTTATTTCTGCACTTTTTGAGTAAGTGCATTTAAATGGGATTATAATCACTAGAAAAACCCCATTTAAATCATGAAGAGATTATTTGACCTACTCCACCTACCAGTACCATTTCCACACTTTGACCACGGCAAGTTTATCAACTTCCTTCACAAGCACCAAAGGAATCAACATTTTGCAAAACAACTAAACTAGATTCAAACCAAAACCAAACCAGCCCCAAACTTCCCAAGAACTCCTCCACAGCATCATCAGTAACATCCCAGGTTTTATTATATGATGTTACTAGAAGCATGCATCATCCTTGCATCATTGGATCCTACAAATGAAGTTGCAACAAAACCCTAATAAAGATTTCTCCCTATGTGAGAAATACTGATGTATTCATGCTTGACCCTTCTAAAAACTATGTAAAAACATTAAACCATGGTCCTATGTTGACCACCTTATTTTTACAAAAATTTGAAAACAAGTTTCACCAAGTTTGGAATTAATATGCAAAATTTATTAGGGAATTAGTAAAAACAGAAATTGATAAAAGCAAAGAATAAAAAAGAACCCTAACTAGCCTGAACGGGATAGTTAAGCCGGCCCGTGAGCTATATACCGCCGCCAGCCCAATACCCCTCCCCCGTCCCTGTCGCCTGCGCGGCACGCACCTCGCGCTAGCCCACTTCCCTCTCCGCCACCGACACGCGGGACCCACCTGTTCGTCCCCTACCTCGAGCTAGAGTCCGCCTGCAGCACGTTTGAACGGAATCCGGTAGGATTCGCGGCCGATCCTAGCCCCTCGCCCATGTTTCCGCCCCCATATAACTCCCCGCAACCCTCGGCCTCGCCTCGTTCGAGTTTTCCTTCTCACAAACCCTAGCCCAAGGATCTCTCGCGCCGGCCGCCATCGGGTTGCTCTCGCCAAGATGGTTCGGAACCCTCCTTGCTCTCTTCTTCCCCTAGAACTTTCCCCCATCCACTACTGATTCGCTTCGTATACTTTTCCCTCTCCCTTCTGCTGCCAATCGTCGGGAATTGCTCGCCAACGTGTCACTAGAGCTCGCGGGGACCGGCAGAGCCGTGCGGCTGGACGAGGAAGAGGAGGCCGAAGCCGATCTCGCACGAGGGACCGCAAGGAGGAGCCGCGCGCCGTCGTACTCTCCGCTTCCCTGAAGAGCCACCGCAGCGCCGCCGACGACCACGTTCGACAACGCCGCCGCCGTCTCGCCATCGACACCACCGCGGTAAGTCGCCGCCCTTCCCCCGTCCATTAGATCTGCAAGCTGCGGCTCAGATTAGAAGCAAACCCGAAGGGGTACGCGCCTATCGCGTCGCGCCGCGTCTGCTCGCCGCATCAGCGCGCCGCGTCACCACCGCTTCACCTAGCTGGCCCAATCAAAAACTGCCACGCGTCGTGTTCTCGGTTAGGGTTAATTTTATTTGGCAGATTTAGTTTAAAACTTGCAAAATTCATAGAAAATTAATTACTTGGCCAAATTTAGCACATATATACCGTTGGATTCACAAAGCTATGTAGAACCCAGATCTGTAATAAAATTCCAAGTTTACAGTAGGATTTTTGGTGTAGAATTTAATCTCTAGATTAGAGTGTTTAATCTATAGAAAAATAATTAAAACTCTGATTTAGTTGATTCTTGTTGTGATGACTTTGTTTTCACAACACCTACTGAAAAAAATTATGGAACATTGCTTAAGAACATTATATTTGATTTGAGGCTAAATTAGATGGTTGGATCTACTAGTCAGCCAAGATTTTAGAAGTAAGACCCAAATTTTGGTAACCCGTGGGAAATCAATATTAATAACATCCCTAAAATAATTCAAATCCAATTATACTACCTTGGTCAATTTAGAAAACAAATCTTGCATAAGTACCATGATGCATGCATGCATATTATCTCTGTGGCATATTTTGATTAGATCCATGTTTGTGTTTCGTTAGATTGTCCGGAGTGCGCTGAGGAGTGCTATTGTGTAGAGTGCTGCTCGGATCAAGGAAAGATACACCATTTGTTCATAATTTTGTCCCAGTTTTGATTCTGTGCATGTGATCTTCAAAATTCTGTAGTATGCATGTGTAGGATGTTCTAGTAGAATTTTTCCTTAGTATTATTTTGCAAGTGCGATGATTTTGTAGTATGCCATGAGTAGCTCTATACTTAGGATTTCCCCTCCTAATAGGTTCCCCTGTTTTGCTAAGTATTGCTTATGCTATATATATGAAAGGTACCGTTGGGGGGTTTGAAAGAGAATGAATTTTTCTAAGTATAAAGGCTCTCTTGAGCAAACTTTTCTTCTCAAATCCACTTCAAAATAAAACTAAGTTTTCTTCTGGACGGAATGGTTGTTGGGACAATGAGTGATATTTTGGTGGAGGACGGCCGCCCAGGAATCAAAGAAGTCTGCCATGTTTAGAAATTCAGAAGCTTCCAGTGCAACCATAATACATATGGGCTCTGTCTTGGCCTAGTACTTAGTGGGAAACCTCACCTGGGTACCAACATTTGGAGGTTCTTGGCACGGTTGGATCCAGAAGGTAGAGGGGCTACTAAGGGAAAGCCTCGCCATGGTCTTGTCTATAAAAGGACTTGATCGTGGATTGTGGGTAAAGTGCACAAACTCTCGAGAGTATTGCAATCTGATTGATCAGCCGTGTTCACGGAAACAGAACAACATTGAGCCTCTGAAGGATGGAGCCTCTAAAGGATCTTCCTCTCTCTCTTTTAAAACTTAATGTTTTCTAAAAACCCAAGGCGTGAGTCATATCGCTATTGGGAGGGTTTTGGGAACTTGGTGAGTAATATCCAAGTGTTAGGTTGGTTGGACACTTGGTGAGTAATATCCTCGTGTGCCATTCGACCATATGTTACTTGAACTAAAGTTTACAAAGTAGGGAAAATCTTCTCTTATTCTCTCTACTTAAGAAAACTAGCTTTGAGCAAATTAACTCTATAGCCTAAACTAGCCTTGCATGTAGAAATAGTCTTTTCTTGGTGTAATTTGCCAATACATTCAAAGTATTGACCCAACTTGTTGGCTTCACGTCTTATGTGCAGAATCTGAAGATTGAAAGGTGCGTAGGGATCGCGATTCTACACTCGACAAGCCTGGGGCGTTGATGGACTCAAGCTGCTTTTATGTTTCCGCTGTTATTCGAGCTAGACTTATGCTAAGCAAATTTGTAATAAATTCATACTCTGGATTCTCCGTGTAATAAAGACTTTGTGTTTTACATGATATTCATGGACTGTGAGTGCTAGCTATTGATCCAGGGACTAGCATGTAAATCACAGGGACTTAGGATCTTTACTGATCCAAGGTCACTACATATGGTATCAGAGCACATCGTTGCCTGTAGGACGTGACCCTAGGACTGGAACCACCTTTAACATATGCGCCTTACTTACTTTTCTACTAAGTTATTTTCTGCACTTCTAGTATTTGCTTTCCTCTACTTGATAAAGTATCTAATTTTCATTCTTCTAACTTAAATATGACAAGCTTCCTCTACGACACCGTCGCGGACATCGAGCCCCTTCGCTTTGGTGGATGCCTCATGGACCTTCTCACGCGTTTGGACCTCCCCCTCCCAATAATCTAGGGGAGCACAATGAAGAAACTCCACAAGGAAGGGTGTAGGGGAGTCAAAGTCATCCAGCTAGGACAAGATCGAGGCAAGAACCCGAAGGAAGACATAGCAATCCACATTGTTAGCGACTCCAAGGAGAAGGCCCTTAGCATCAGTTTGCAGCAGCTCATTGGTCGCCTATGCGGACGCCATCATGAGGCTCTCTAAGGACACTGCGGCGGCCTCTTTGGAAGACGAGATGAGGAAGGAATTCCCATGGAGTTAACTTTTGAGGAAAGGACTTCTACCAAGCGCCGAAGGACCCAATATCAAGACTTGGAGTGCCACATCCATGACCTTGAAAAAGGTAGCTTCCTCGAGATGTTAAAGAACGATGAGCTATGCGCTCTCATAAAGGAGAAGGAGGAAATGATCAAGCAGTAGGAGGAGGCAATGAAGCTCCAAGAGATAAATTTCCAGGACCAAGAGAAGAATTTCGATAACCAAGAGAAAAGGGTGATAAATAAAAACAAGAGGATTAGGGAACTCAAGCAGGAGATCGATGGAACTGAAGTGCAAACCGAAGGCCTTTGAAAGATAATCAATGATGTGCATGCTTCCAAGAGGGACTTGGCAAAGCAACTTGAAGCCGCAAAGAAGTCAAATATAGTGGAGGAACTACAAGGCTAGAAGAAGGGACTTCAGGAGCAGCTAGAAGCCACTACCAAGAAGCTGCAGGATGAGATAAAGAACCTCCAAGAGAAGCTTGAAGCCACCACAAAGGATATGGAGTTGTACAAGACAACCATAGAGCAGGAAGGCTACTCGTTCGAGGACAAGGAATAGGAAGGCGTGGAAGATGTGTAATAGTTGGACCACCTTTAATTCTATAGTAGAACGTCATTCGCTATTGTAATAAATACCAAGACATTTTGGTTTAGTTAAACTTGGTTGATTTCTGTGTTAAGTTGTGTTAATGTGTCTTGTGTGTCTTGTGTGCTTGGTGTGCTTTCATGAGGGTAGGAGTTTACTACTTAGTCTTTCTGTCTATTTCTTAACTTGTCTCTCAAACCCCACAAATGCCGCCAAGACGTGCGAACACCGAAATTCCTCCAGAAATTGCACAACTTCTGGCCACTCAGAACCAGCTGATCCAACTGCTCACTTAGAACATGCAAAACAACAACAACCCGCCACCACCGCCACCTCCGCCACCACCTCAACAGGATCGCTTGACTCGGTTTTTGAGGTTGAACCCACCTACCTTCACTAGAAGTGCTGAACCAATCATCGCAGATGAATGGCTCCGTACGATTAACAAGAAGTTAGACACTGTGCAAGCTATCGGAGATGATAGGGTACGTTTTTCCGCGCACCAGCTTGAAGGACCGGCTGCAGAATGGTGGGATAACTACCAAGTCACCCAACCGGATATTGATGCTATCACTTGGGATCAGTTTGAGTTGGCTTTTCGCACTCATCATGTGGCTGCTGGTGTCATGACTCTGAAAAGGCGCGAATTTCGCGACCTACACCAGTTGCACCGTTCTGTCACCGAGTATGGTGAGCTTTTCAAAAAAACTAGCCCGTTATGCACCCGATGATGTTTCCACTGATGCCAAGAGACAGGAGGAATTCTTAAGAGGACTCAATGACAAGATATCTATTCAGCTTGTGGCACAGAAATTTGACAACTTTCAGGAACTCCTGGACAGAGCCATTGTGGTTGAATCCAAAAGAAAGAGCATATAACACCGCAAGAGGAAATCTAACCCTCACAAGCACTCTGTTCCGTACCAGAAGCAGCGCACTTCCTCACCACCACCTTATAACAATAATGGCCACAACCATAACAGTCATCACCATGGCGGCCACAAACACAATGGGCTTAAAAAACGCAATGGGAATGGCAGCAATGGGAAGGATCTCAGTGAGGTGACATGCTTTAAGTGCAACAAGACAAGGGACTATGCAACCACTTGCCCCGAGGAGAAGAACGGCAATGGCAATGGGAATGGAAATGGACACAACCATGGCAATGGAAACGGGAAGAAGCCAAATCTGTTTGTCAAAGCCACGGTGAATCATGTCTCTATGGAGGATGCTTGTGACGCACCAGACTCCGTGATTGGTAAGTTCAAGATCAATTCTATTTCCGTAGTTGTTATTTTTTATACCGGTGCATCGCATTCATTCATATCGAGGGTATTTGTGGATAGAGGCAAGATACCTACAGAGACTATAAACTTTCCTCTAAGGGTAAGTTCTCCTGGGGGAGAAATAGTGGCAAACTACGGTTGCCGGGGATTAGAACTAAGGATTGGGACACACATCTTTCCCACAAGTCTAGTAGTTCTGGAGTCACAAGGATTAGACATAATCTTGGGCATGAATTGGATGACCGAATATGAAGGGGTCATAGATTGTGCCAAAAGAACTGTCATGCTCACAACACCGGAAGGGAAGAGAATTCGTATCAAGTCAAATTTCGCACTTAAGGAAGCCATGGTGAACTCTCTTAAGGGGGTTAGCTTGGAGGATGTACCTATTGTAAAATAGTACCCAAATGTCTTTCCGGAGGAGCTACCCGAAATGCCTCCCGACCGCGATATCGAGTTCCTCATTGACTTGATGCCGGGCACGGGGCCGATAGCTAAGAGACCGTACAAGATGGATGTGGACGAGTTAAAGGAACTCAAGAAACAGCTTAGGGAACAATTGGACAAGGGATTCATCCAACCTAGCGCGTCATCTTGGGGAGCACCTGTCCTGTTTGTGGAAAATAAGGATAAAACCAAGAGGCTGGTTGTGGACTACCGCTCGTTGAACAAAGTGACAATCAAGAATAAGTACCCTCTGCCTACCATCAATGACTTGTTTGAACAGTTAAAGGGAGCCAGTGTGTTCTCAAAGATCGATCTGCGATCAGGCTACTTTTAGCTAAAAATTCGAGAACAGGATGTGCCCAAAACAGCCTTCACCACAAGATACGAATTGTATGAATACACCGTGATGTCGTTTGGTCTAACCAATGCCCCGACATACTTCATGACCATGATGAACATGGTGTTCATGGAATATTTGGACAAGTTTATCGTGGTATTCATAGATGATATACTCATATACTCCAAGGATGAAAAGGAACACGAGAAACATCTGTGCCTAATTATGGAAAAACTAAGAGAACACAAGTTGTATGCCAAATTCAGCAAATGCGAATTCTGGTTAAAGGAAGTAGGATTCCTCGGTCATGTTGTTTCGGCAAAAGGAGTTGCCGTAGATCCTAGTAAGGTAGCCTCCATGACTGAATGGGAGTCACCTAAGAATGTGGGAGATATTCGGAGTTTCTTGGGCCTCGCAGGATATTACCAGAGGTTCGTTGAAAACTTTTCCAAAATAGAAAAACCCATGACGGAACTACTCAAGAAGGAAAATAAATTCCTATGGACCGGGGCATGTGAAGCAAGATTTCAAGAATTGAAGAAACGTCTCGTAACGACACAAGTTCTGTGTCTGCCCGATATCCAAAAGAATTTTCAAGTCTATTGTGACGCATCTCGACAAGGACTTGGAAGTGTATTGATGCAAGATGGGAAAGTGGTATCCTATGCCTCCCGACAACTTAAGAACCACGAACACAACTACCCCACACATGATTTGTAACTTGCGTCTGTGGTACATGCACTCAAGGTATGGAGACACTACCTCATGGGCAAACATTGTGATGTGTTCACAGATCATAAGAGTTTGAAGTACATCTTCACCCAAAAGGAGTTGAATATGAGACAAAGAAGATGGCTTGAAATAATTAAGTATTATGACTTGGATTTATAGTACCACCCCGGAAAGGCAAACGTGGTGGCCGATGCCTTAAGTCGTAAGGTTTATGTGAATGGACTAACCGCAGAGGAACTTCCAGAGGATTTATGCAAGCAATTCAAGGATCTCGGGCTAGAGATAGTTCCGAAAGGACACGTAGTGACTATGGAAATAGTGTCTACTTTCCAAGAGAGAATCAAGGAAGCACAAAAGGGAGATAAAGAGTTGGAGGAAATAAGAGTCAAAATAAGTGAAGGCAAGACGAAAGGATTTCGTGTGCACGAACAAGGGACCCTTTGGTATGGGAAGCGTTTGTGCGTTCCCAATGACCCCGACATCAGGAAGTTGATTTTACAAGAAGATCACGATTCACCTTACTCAATTCACCCAGGTAACACGAAGATGTACGTGAATGTGAAGGATAGATTTTGGTGGAATAACCTAAAAAGAGAAATTGCCGAATATATTTCTTTGTGTGACGTATGCAATAGAGTTAAGGCCGAGCATCAGAAACCGGCCGGATTACTTCAACCACGACCTATACCCGACTGGAAGTGGGATAAGGTAGGCATGGATTTTATCACGGGATTGCCCCGGACTCGTTCAGTATTTGATTCTATCTGGGTAGTGGTGGACCACTTCACCAAGGTGGCTCACTTAATTCCCGTAAAGACCACTTATACAAGTGCTAAGCTTGCCAAGATATACATGTCAAGGATTGTAAGTCTGCATGGTGTTCCCAAGGGAATTGTGTCAGATATAGGCACCCAATTTACTTCAAAGTTTTGGCGACAGCTACATGAGTCTCTTGGAACCCGACTAGAATTCAGTACTGCCTTCCACCCTCAAACAGATGGCCAAACGGAAAGGGTGAACCAGATTCTGGAAGATATGTTAAGAGCTTGTGCACTAGACTATGGGTCTAGTTGGGACAATAATCTGCCATACGCTGAGTTATCGTACAACAACAGCTACCAGACAAGTATCAAGATGGCCCCGTTTGAAGTTCTGTATGGCAGGAGGTGTAGGACCCCGCTACTATGGAGTGGAGTTGGTGAACGTAGTCTTTTTGGACCTGAATTGATCAAGGATGCCGAAGAAAAGGTACGACAGATTCAGGATAGGCTAAAGGTAGCCCAATCCCGAAAAAAGAGCTATGCTGATTCCAAATGCAGGGATGTGGCTTATAAAATAGGGGACCGTGTTTACCTCCGAGTTTCACCACTACGAGGAGTTAAGAGGTTCGGAATCAAGGGTAAGTTAGCCCCACGATTCATAGGACCATATAAGGTTCTGTCCCGTAGAGGTGAAGTTGCCTTCCAGTTGGAGTTACCAGAAGGACTAACTGTTCATGACGTGTTTCATGTGTCACAACTAAAGAAGTGCCACCCAGAAATGGCCGAAACACCGCTAAGAGATACAGTTCCCCTAGATGAGGTTCAATTGGAGAATAACCTTACCTATGAGGAAAAATCCATCAAAATACTGGAAACAGCCGAAAGGATCACCCGCACTAAGACTATAAGATTCTGCAAAGTACAATGGAACCACCGCTCCGAGGAAGAAGCCACGTGGGAGCGCAAAGAAGATTTGAAGGCAGAACACCCACACCTATTTGCTAGCCAGCCCGAATCTCGGGGACGAGATTCTTCCTAAGGGGGGTAGGTTTGTAACATCCAGGTTTTATTATATGATGTTACTAGAAGCATGCATCTTCCTTGCATCATTGGATTCTACAAATGAAGTTGCAACAAAACCTACAAAAACCCTAATAAATATTTCTCCCTATAGCAATACTGATGTATTCATGCTTGACCCTTCTAAAAACTATGTAAAAATATTAAACCATGGTCCTATGTTGACCACCTTATTTTTACAAAAATTTGGAAACAAGTTTCACCAAGTTTGGAATTAATATGCAAAAGTTATTAGGGAATTAGTAAAAACATAATTGATAAAAGCAAAGAATAAAAAAGCCCTAAATAGCCTAAACGGGCCAGTTAACCCGGCCCGTGAGCTATCTACCGCCGCCAGCCCAATACCCCTCCCCGTCACTCGCACCACTGCACGACCTCGCTAGCCCACTTCCCTCTCCACCACCGACACGTGGGACCCACCTGTTCGTCCCCTACCTCGATTTGGAGTCCGCCTGCAGCACGTTTGAATGGAATCCGGTAGGATTCATGGCCGATCCTAGCCCCTCGCCCAAGTTTCTGCCCCCATATAACTCCCCGCAACCCTCGGCCTCGCCTCGTTCGAGTTTTCCTTCTCACAAACCCTAGCCCAAAGATCTCTCGCGCCGGCCGCCGTCGGGTTGCTCTCGCCGAGACGGTTCAGAACCCCTCTTGCTCTCTTCTTCCCCTGGAACTTTCCCCCATCCACTACTGATTCACTTCATACACTTTTCCCTCTCCCTTCTGCAGCCAATCGTCGGGAATTGCTCGCCGACATGTCGCTGGAGCTCGCGGGGACCGGCAGAGCCGTGCGACTGGACGAGGAAGAGAAGGCCGAAGCTGATCTCGCACGTGGGACCGCAAGGAGGAGCCGCGCGCCGTCGTACTCTCCGCTGCCCCGAAGAGCCACCGTAGCACCGTCGACGACCACGTCCGACAGCGCCGCCACCGTCTCGCCATCGACGCCACCGCGGTATGTCGCCGCCCTTCCCCGGTCCGTTAGATCTGCAAGCTGCGGCTCAGATTAGAAGCAAACCCGAAGGTGTATGCGCCTATCGCGTCAAGCGCTCCTCGCCGCATCGGTAGCGCCGTCAAGACCTTCACCTAGCTGGCCCAATCAAAAACTGCCACGCGTCGTGTTCTCGGTTAGGGTTAATTTTATTTGGCAGATTTAGTTTAAAACTTGCAAAATTCATAGCAAATTAATTACTTGGCCAAATTTAGCATATAATATACCGTTGGATTCACAAAACTATGTACAACCCAGATCTGCAGTAAAATTCCAAGTTTATAGTAGGCTTTTAGGTGTAGAATTTAATCTCTAGGTTATAGTGTTTAATCTATAGAAAAATAATTAAAACTCTGATTTAGTAGATTCTTGTTGTGATGACTTTGTTTTCACAACACCTACTGAACAAAATTATGGAACATTTCTTAAGAACATTATATTTGATTTGGGGCTAAATTAGATGGTTGGATCTACTAGTGAGCCAAGATTTTAGAAGTAAGACCCAAATTTTGGTAACCCATGGGAAATCAATATTAATAACATCCCTAAAACAATTGCAATCCAATTATACTACCTTGGTCAATTTATAAAACAAATCTTGCATAAGTACCATGCTGCATGCATGCATATTATCTCTGTGGCATATTTTGATTAGATCCATGTTTGTGTTTCATTAGATTGTCCGGAGTGCGCTGAGGAGTGCTATTGTGTAGAGTGCTACTCATATCAAGGCAAGATACACCATTTGTTCATATTTTTGTCCTAGTTTTGATTCTGTGCATGTGATCTTCAAAATTCTATAGTATGCATGTGTAGGATGTTCTAGTAGAATTTTTCCTTAGTATTATTTTGCATGTGCGATGATTTTGTAGTATGCTATGAGTAGCTCTATACTTAGGATTTCCCCTCCTAATAGGTTCCCCTGTTTTTCTAAGTATTGCTTATTCTATATATATGAAAGGTACCGTTGGTGGGTTTGAAAGACAATGAATTTTTCTAAGTATAAAGGCTCTCTTGAGCAAACTTTTCTTCTCAAATCCACTACAAAATAAAACTAAGTTCTCTTCTGGGCAGAATGGTTGTCGGGACAATGAGTGAGATTTTGGTGGAGGACGGCGGCCCAGGAATCAAAGAAGTCTCCCATGTTTCAGAATTCAGAAGCTTCCAGTGCAACCACAATACATATGGGCTCTGTCTTGGCCTAGTACTTAGTGGGAAACCTCACCTGGGTACCAACATTTGGAGGTTCTTGGCACGGTTGGATCCAGAAGGTAGAGGGGCTACTAAGGGAAAGCCTCGCCATGGTCTTGTCTGTAAAAGGACTTGATCGTGGATTGTGGGTAAAGTGCACAAACTCTCGAGAGTATTGCAATCTGATCGATCAGCCGTATTCACGGAAACAGAACAACATTGAGCATCTGAAGTATGGAGCCTCTGAAGGATCTTCCTCTCTCTCTTTTAAAACTTAAAGTTTTCTAAAAACCAAAGGCGTGAGTCATATCGCTATTGGGAGGGTTTTGGGAAATTGGTGAGTAATATCCAAGTGTTAGGTTGGTTGGACACTTGGTGAGTAATATCCTCGTGTGCCATTCGACCATATGTTACTTGAACTAAAGTTTACAAAGTAGGGAAAATCTTCTCTTCTTCTCTCTACTTAAGAAAACTAGCTTTGAGCAAATGAACTCTACAGCCTAAACTATCCTTGCATGTAGAAATAGTCTTTTCTTGGTGTAATTTGCCAATACATTCAAAGTATTGACCCAACTTGTTGGCTGCACGTCTTATGTGCAGAATCCAAAGATTGAAAGGTGCGTAGGGATCGCGAGTCTACACTCGACAAGCCTGGGGCATTGATGGACTCAAGCTGCTTTTATGTTTCCGCTGTTATTCGATCTAGCCTTATGCTAAGCAAATTTGTAATAAATTCATACTCTGGATTCTCCGTGTAATAAATACTTTGTGTTTTACATGATATTCATCGACTGTGAGTGCTAGCTATTGATCCAGGGACTAGCATGTAAATCACAGGGACTTAGGATCTTTACTGATCCAAGGTCACTACATCATCACTCTCTCCTGGTCATGCACAGTAACCCAAGCCACTGTAGCACCTCCCCTCCCTTGTCCCATGTGCTTGCAAGAGTGAGAGAGAGGCATCCATATCTTGCAAAGATCTCTCCCTCTTAAAAGCCACATAAGCCACTCCTCTCCCCTCTTTGGTCGAGCACCTGGCCCCACAGCACCACCCCTAGAAGCCAATGGGCATCCATCACCCTAGCCCTTGTCCTAATAAAATTTTGTCCACCCACCATCACCCCCTTTGGTTTATAAGGCCACAGGACAGTACAACTCCTCTCCCCTCTCTCATTTGCCCCTAGCACGCCCCACTCTCCTCCCTAGAACTCCCTCTCCCCTCACCAGCTCTGCCCTGCTCGAGAGGAGAAGAAAAATGGCCTCTAGGCCATTGCTCAAACTCTGAGCATAGTACTCACTCCTCTGCTCCACTCTATCTAATGTCATTCTCTCAAACTCCCCTCTGGATTCTGATTCTAAACCACCCCTTCCCTGATGCAGGAACGACATCAGGTGGCCTCCCCGGCGAACTCCGGTGAGCTCCCTCTCGACCGTCTTCGCGTGAGGACCTCCTCGACGCCAAAACCACCTTTCCGCCAATCCCTGATACCTCCGGCGTGCACCGCGTCGACCTGGCCCCTCCTCGACCTCCCCCGAACCCTCGGTAAGCCTCCCCGCATATCTCCTGACCCGCCCTAGGGTTCCATCCCCCATCCTTATCGCGAGGAAGGAGAAGGCGACTGGGCCATCGGATCACCTCTAATCCAACGGCCAGGGTCGCCCCTTACCTCTTCGCCCGGACCCCGTGGGCAGGCCGGCTGTTGGGCCGCAGGTGCTCCCGCGTCGCCCGCGTGTGTCCAACGCCATTGGGTCGGATGCCCTCTGGCGGCCCATTTCCTCTCTGGATCTGGCCCGTTGACCACCCCAGCCCTTCCCCTTTTTGCTGGAATTTCAGATCTTCATAATAGTGGTTTGGTTTATTTCAAAATGAATTGGTGGAATGATTCAAACTATCCAGATCTAAAATTTCTCACCTGTATGTTTTATCTAACATGCAGAACCAGTTTTGTACCAAAAAAAGTCGAGAATAAAAATGATAAATCATCTACCAAGATCTGTCCAGATCACTAATTAAATTCTACAGATAGTTTCCTAGATCCAAATGGAGTGAATCCAATTTGTACTGGAAGGTATAATCCATACTTTGCAGGTCCCACTGGACACATACCCATTTGCTTCCTAGTTTGCTGGTAGCAAAAATATCAAAATCAAGCCTTTTATGACTTTAGAAATTTCTCTAGGTCAAACCAAATGAGGTTTTTACCTAATTCCAATTCCCCTTGAACTGACATAAACATATCCTTTATAATCCATTAGCTCATAATTTTATGAGTTTCAGTTGAATTTTGGTGAATTAAACTATTCAGTGCGTGGTTTATTCACTAATAAAATAATTACAGTAACTCTGTAACTCCAAAAAGATTTATTCTAATTTATAAAGAAAGGTATTCTCTATACCTAAAATGTGTCCTTTGAATCACCTAAAAATCTTCTGTAAATTAAATCTGATGAAGAAGACAAATCCCTTCCAGTACTGTCTTTGGGAATTTATCAAGGGCATTCTGGTAATTGTTTTAAGTTGATTCCAACTCCTCTTGTTTCAGTCCACTAAATACTACCTTTCACTCAAGGAAATAATTTTTGGAACTCCAGAACAGTTTTGGTGAATTATTTCCTAAAATTAGGGTTTTAATCACTATAAAATCCATTATAATTCAAGGGAAATTGATAAAATAGCGAAACCACTTTTCTTGGATTCATTATATCAATACCTATCTGATGGTATCATTTTTATACAATGGTATCATTCAGATCAAGTCCTTGGTCAAAAATCCTTTCTTAAGTAGTTCCTAGACTATAAATCCAAAGGGAGCCTCTCCCTAATGCCTCCAAATCTTTTGCTAATCGTATCAAACCAAACCCCCAGCATCCTACACATATATATATCATGTATTTATCTTTTGCTTGCTGTATGGTTTGATCCTTTTATGCCTTGTATTGATTGTGGTGTTGTTTGTTGCATGTATACTCGATAAAGGCGATAGTTGCGTTTGTGAGACGCCGAGGAGAAGATAGCATCGGGTTATTCTTATTATTGCTATTATCGATTTTCTGTTATTCTAAAGAAGTCATGGTACATCTCGTTGGTCACAGGCAAGACAATATTATTGAACTCCTATATTAACCTACTCCTTTGTAACAATTGTTTTATATCTCGTTTATGATCTACATGATTAAGTCCCATAGTTTTTTCACATAAAAGGCGTGAGTAACTTGGCTCCTCCAAGTTATGGATGAGTGTCCATTAGGGCACCTACCCTATTGACACCCATTTTTATCCCCTTTAGATCGAGGCTAAGATTATTAACATCTTACCTCTTGGAAACCACGGATTTTCGATTATAAAACTATTTTGGGTTATACACTACTACTAAGTTTTCAAAATAAAACCCTTGGAAAGAGGCATCGTTTCAGAGTGGAGTTTTTACTAAAGAAGATATGAGGAAGATGAAGAGAAAGTCAAACAAGAGAAAGAAAAGGGATGTTCTACACCTTCACCGGAACAATTTATCCATGCAACCACACTACCCCAGTCACTGGGGCTTAACTCGTAGTTTGTGGTCTTTAGCCGGGGCTGCTTGTACTCGCTAAAAGGGAGAAATCCCTTGAAATCCAGACTGTCTGGGACAAGGTACCAGTGCAACAATTGGGTCTCTCGCGGACGGTATGACTTAAAGTAAGTACGGATGGGAGTGGAGTCAACATTGCTATCTGCCAAACTATGATTTGGAGGTAGGGGCCAGCATGGGAGGAAGGACTATGGACGTCGTGCCACATACTCGTACCAGAGAGAACAACCCAAAAGGAAAATTTTCCTTTGCTAGGGATGGACAAATGAAAAGTTAGGTTTGATTATCCGAACCCTCGTCTATCTGGTGTAGCGGGAAGTGGTTTTATCCTGGCGGATGTATTGATTCTTGTGGGTAAAGTGCACAAACTCTGCAGAGTCTAACTATTCGAATAGCCGTGTCCACAGTCAAGGACGGTTGGAAAGGTGATTTCTAGGGGTACCCTTGGGATATGTTGATATGCATAAAAGGATGTGATTTAATCACGAGGAAAGATAAGAACGAGTTTGGTTTTACCAGAGATGGTCAAAGATGTTTTAAAAAGGGTTTTACTATAAAGACCGTTTTCAAAGTTTTTAACAAGGATGTGGAGATGTCCGGATTCTTCTAAAAGGAGGCATATTTTCCAAAACCTCTTTTTCAACAAAGATATAGAGATGCCAATGTTAGGTCTTTCAAAGGCAACTATAGTGTAGAACTATCTCGCCATAGCCCGATATGCATTATCTTTGTTACCTTGTCTCTGTGGTTTGTGAGTACATTCAAAGTACTCACCGGCATTGTCCCTGGATATTTACTTGGCCAGATTACAGATGTTAAGAAGTGACGAAGGTGCTGACGTCTATACGATCTAGGCCATCTTCCGAGTCAGTTGCCTGTAGGTTAAGGAATGACATGGTCTCTACGCCTGAAGACGTCCGCTACTTGTGTTGTATTCTCCATAATGGCCACTCTATAAGTTTTGTACTCGTTACTTTATGGATGATGTAATGATACTAGTCGGTTATGCTGGCTCACTGATCATGGTAATGTGAATTGTATGCATAACGGGTATTCTCGGACCGTAAATCCGAGGTGCCACACCATTCCACTCCCCTCTATCTCTCAGAACAACCCCACTTCTCCCCAGAGCAAGGCGAGCACTAGGTGGATGGAATTTCATCGGAGCTTGCCGCTGCTAGAGGAGAAGGGCTTCGTTGATTGGAGCCACCCTAGGAGGATCCACCATTACCAGGAGGATCGCCATCATCGACTTCGTCGATCTCCCCCATCACCGACCATTGCCGGAGCCCCGGTGAGCCACCAATGACCCCCACTGGCCACGCTAGGGTTCGACCTTTCCGCGTTCTGATCAGACATGTATGATGCACCTCAGCCGTAGATCTTGCTTCTAATCCTACGACCCTAATCACCCCGTACCCCTTCGCACCCCACTGTCTCACTGACTGGTGGGGACAATCACTTAAACCTCCTGCGCGCTCTATGCATAGTGGGCCGGACCAGTTAACGTTCCCGTGTGACCCAGTAGTTTGAATTTAGGTTTATCAATTTAGTTTCAAACTTAGTTCTATCTATAGATTCAAAAACCAATCTAGAGAGATTTACTAAACCAAATTGCATGAAACTAATTGTGATATAAAGGTGTTGAAATTCTTAATCCAAGCCCATTGGATTCAAACCATTTGGAATTGTAGATCACCTATAGTAAAAATAACAAGGCAACGACTTTTCTGCATTCAAACATTTTTCAAAATTCAACCATAGAAGATTTTGAGTTGATTCCAACTCTCAAAAATCACATTTGATGAGACCTTTATGAATATATAAAAATATCTAGGTTTACTTGTAGAAATAATGGACAAGTAATAAAAGAATACCCCATAGGCATTTCTAGTCACTTTATTTAATTAAAATAAAAGGGTTAAAGCCTATTAAATTGTGACACCACTTTAAATCACCTTCCAAAGTACTGAAATATGTGGTGATGACATGTGTCAACATGATCCCATGTTTTAGTTGGAGAATATTAAATCTTAAGTAGTTTTTCAATGAGTAGAAAATACTTTTCTAAAATAAAATAAATAAAACTAGTGCCTTAATCTTTGTGATAAAAGTGATGATGCCAGATCATCTAGTGTGAGCCTTTGTGTGCTAAATAGAAATAGTTAAGAATTGTTTGGTGATTGTGTAATTCGTATTTATTTATAGACGCTAGTATCGACCAAGGATACAAAGAGGAAGGAGACTACTACGAGGAAGAAGCAAAGGAGAACTTCAACCACTGTCTGCACAAGGAAAGCTATCCTAGCAAGGTACTATATTAGCAAGCTTAAACCTACAAGATAACCTATGCAATGTATTGTGCATTCCTTGGTTATAGCACTTGATGATACCAAAACCCAGTTTTACTTGCAAGCTTAATTATTTTATTTCTTTATCAAAGCTTTTATTTGTGTTTACTTAGTGATTTGTAGATTTTATAAAGTTTATTAAAGGTAGCATAAAGAGCATAAAACTTGGCCTAAGTTAGATAAATCTTGATGTCATCCTGAGGCATGAGATTGAACTTAGATAAGTCGCACTTGATTACCACCCCTCATTAGTGTTTACCCCCACTTGTACATGCTAGTGCTAAGAATAAAACTTGATCACTTTAGATGGGAATACTTGGTGAAAATGATTATGAAAACCTTAGAATGATGAGTCATTCTAATGAAATGTTTTGACATGTGTGTAGGGGTTCGTAGCATGGAAAACAAAAAAATTCTACCGCATGCATACAAACAAGCCAAGATCTATCTACTAGATTGTAGAAAAGAGTCGATTAGAGTACTCACCCTTGAAGATTCCAAAGTGGTTAACGAGAGCAGATTCTCGAGTGATGGGGATATGCCTACTGGGGTATCCTCAGCGGGACGTTTCCGACTGGCCCAAAGGCTGGCGAGTGGGCCTGCAGAACGGCGAGTGGATCAAGGCCCATCAGGGTACCAGGCGACTGGAGGTCGAAGGCCCAGGCGAGTAGATAGGCCCAGTCGGTCTGAGTTAAACGATTGACAAAGTTGTAACCGAATTGGTTGAGATATGTAAACCCTAGGGGAGGTAAGCCTATATAAACCTCCCTAAGGGGTGAGTAGAGATACGTTCCCTCATACACCCAAGCAACTCGCCGCCTAGCCGCCGAGCTCGCCCATTGTAACACCTCCATAATACAATCTAGCAGGAGTAGGTCTTTACCCTCCGGGGGGCCGAACCTGGGTAAAACCCTGAGTCTCCGCCCTCATCTCGCACCGCAGATGGCTGGCCGCCCTTGCCCTTCGTTCTACTACTGCCGATTGCAGCATCGCCGTGGTCATTCCCACGCGTGGCGCCCCGTGGGGCCTGGCGGTCTGGCGGTGTTCTGGCGAGATCCAATCTGCCCATCAGCAGACGGTCGCCACCGGCCGCATGATAGCGATTGGCGAGATGCTCCAGATCTTGCCAAGCAGCTACGTCCGTGGCGCGACCCGTCACGCCAGCGTGATTCGGTCGGCACGATCGCCTCTTCGTCGGCCTCACCGACATCACCTCGGAGGACTCGGCTCGCATCCGCGAGTCGCCACCTGTGATCGGCTCCGAGCCAGATCCACGATCCACCGCCCGCCTCCGAAATGCGACTCGGCCCACAGCAACGTGGCCGAGAATTCAGCGGCCGCGGAAAACGCGACCCTCACCGACGACGCCGACTCGGCGATCCCGGCGTCACTCGCCGGATCCATCACCGCGGCCTCGTCCGCGGGCTCCATCGCTCAGGTCTCCAACGCGGGAGATTTCGAGGACCCCTCCATCCTCGGGATCTTCGACTCCGACTCCGGGTCGGAGAACTCCGCCGACCTCCACGACGGTGCCGGTCGCCACGCCGCGGCCTACATGGCTACCGACACCGATCCGCCGGAGGACCCTTTCTCCACCCCGATCCCTCCTAACGCCACGGCGACGGAGGTCGAGGAACTCCGCTGGCGGCGGAGGCGATGCGAAGCAGCGGCGAAAAATTTCGCCTCGGCGGTGGTGACAGAGGAACTGTCGCGCTACCACCAGCGGATCAGGTCACGCTGAACCCCACCGCAGGGCGCGCTGAACTTCGACGACGAGAACGACCGGCTCGATAGCCGAAGCGCGATCTGCGAAGCAGCGCCACGGGAGGAAGCAACCGCCCTCCGCCAGATCAGTGATGGGTGCCCACCACCCAACCGCACCCCTCGAGGACCAGCCGCGGATAGTCGTCTCCTCACGGGAGCGCGGCGACGGCCTTCCTGTTCTCCACCCGATGGACAACCTCGTGGCAGGCGAGCGCGGCAACATCCGCGGCGACGGCGGCGGCGCCTTACAGATCGATGCGTCAGGGCCCTACTCGCGAAGGCCGTGGAACAGCGTAAAGCGGCGCCGACTCGCAGGGCGAGTGTACTCGCGCTCCTCGGGCGAAGCGGCCTCAGCGGCCGCCAGCGGTGGCAAACACCTCAATTGCCCCGCCGAGCCACTGCAGCTCCAACGACCGCGAATGCGCCTCTCCTAAACGATCCCAGGCGGCGACCAACCTCGTCGCCGCCAATGGAGAGCCAATCGACGCCGCACTCATATCATCGCCAACCAGAATCTGGCGCGCGCCAGCCCGACGACTGCGGCACACCTAACTACTCGCGCGATGGCGAGCCTATGGGTCGCTTCGATCGACTAGGGCTCAAGTGCTTCGGACCAATGATCCGAGGCGAAAAGTACCCACCCAACTTCAAGGCGCCAAGGAGATCGAAAAATCGACTCCTCGACGACCCCGATGCGGCTTGACACATACCTCATGGCAATGGGGATCGCGGGTCACACCGACCTACTCGCCGCCTGTTACCTCCCGCGATGATGGAGGGACGTGCAGGCAATGGATCAACACGCTCCCCGTGACGATGTCGACTCACGGGAGGAAATGCGAGACGCCGTCGAGCACTTCGAGTGCTCCTACACCGCGCCACCACCATCGAGGACACGGAACGATCGTCCAGGGACCCATGAGTCGACCCACAGCTGGGTCCAACGGTGGCAAGAGCTCTGGTACAGCGCGGTCGGCATCCACCCGGACACCGCTATCCATTGCTTCAAGACCTCGTGCCGCTACGAGCCTCTAGTCGCCAAACTCAAGCGACACGCCCGCACGCTCGACAACATCCCCGACCTCCTCGAGATCGCCAAACGATACGCCGAGGAAGATCCCAATCAAGACGTCGACGACGAGTCCGGGGGACAACGACGCACGGGCGGCAACGACGGCGGCCGCCGAGCAGACCTACGCTACAGCGGCACTCGCCTCACAGGCAAGCGCCAGAACGATGGGCGACTTCGCCGCTAACGCCGCACGCATAACGCGACCCCAAGAGCTACCGCCGCGACGGAGCAACGACGCTGACGGCGAACTACAAGAACAAGCCAAGGTTCGATCCCGGCCCTCCTTAACCAACCATGTGCGTTTCACAGCAGGAAGGAAAGCCCGCCACGCACACCACCGCCGACGCCACACCCTCGGGGAGATCGAGAAGGCACGGCACGCTGGAGGACACCGACAACGACCCGCAAAATGGCGGAAAATTCGGCAAAGTGGCGGCTCGCTCCACACCTTCACCGGCTTCAACAAGCGCGAAGAAGGTCATCGCCCGCTGTCGCCGTCAACGGTGGCCCAGACAGACGTCCCCGGTTCCTGAACTGGTCGGAGCAGCCTATCACCGAGCGGCAAGACCACTCGCCACGCGCCAGTACCCGGGAGTCGCCTGGTGGTCAAGCCCAAGGTCGGCGACCATCGGCTCCCCAAGACTCTGATGGACGGCGGCAGCTCCATCATCATCCTCTACCTCGACACCTTCAGGCGACTGCGGCTCCCGCAGTCGATGATCGAGACCACCCACACCACGTTCCACGGCATTGTCCCCGGTCGGAAGGCGTACCCGATCGGCAAGGTCACGCTACCCGTCACCTTCGGCACTCCGGCGAACTTCCGCACCGAGCGGATCGTCTTCGAGCTGGTGCCCTTCGACAGCCCTTACCATTGCGTCTGGGCGCCAGCGTTCGCCAAATTCATGGCGGCACCACGCTGGCATAACGCGATGAAGCTCCGGGCCGTGCGGCGTCATCACCATCAACGGCGACCGACATGGCCGCGAATGCGAGGCCAAAGGAGCCGAACCGCGACGCCGTGATCGCGGCGGAAGCTAGTCACGCCCGATGAGCTCGCCAAATCGCGGCGGGGTCAACAACGACGACCCCACAATACTTAAGAAGCCCAACTCAGAGGGCACAAACACCTCAACCTTTGAGGCCACGACGCACACCCGCACCGTCGAGCTGGTCCCGGGCGACCCCAGCCAGACGGTGACGATCGGGACAGGCATGAGCCCAGCATAGGAAGGCGCGCTCATCGAGTTCCTCCGTGAGAACAGGGACATCTTCGCATGGAAACCCTCCGACATGCCTGGTGTCCCTAGGGAGCTCGCTGAGCACAAATTAAACGCCGACCCCAAAGTGCGACCAGTCAAGCAGTCGCCGAGGAAGTGCAGCGTCTACTCGCTGCCGGCTTCATTCGGCCAATCAAATACTCCAAGTGGCTGGCAAACCCAGTCCTGGTCGAAAAGAAAAACGGGACCTGGAGAATGTGTATCGACTACACAAACCTGAACAACGCCTGCCCAAAGGAGCAGTTCGTCCTCCCGCGGATCGATCAGATCATCGACTCCACCGCGGGCTCGGAGTCGCTGTGTTTCCTCGACGCCTACTCTGGGTATAACCAGATCAAAATGGCTGTCGAGGACGAGGAGAAGACGGCGTTCATCACGCCATTCGGAGCCTTCTGCTACACCGCCATGACCTTCGGCCTCAAGAACGCCGGAGCAACGTACCAACGGTGCATGCAAGAATGCCTCGCGAGCCAAATTGGCGCAACATCCACGTCTACATCGACGACGTGGTCGTAAAATCCGCCGCCAAGGCGACCTACTCGCCGACCTCGCAGAGACCTTCCAACCTGCGAGGTACAAGATAAAGCTCAACCCAGCAAGTGCACCTTGGTGTACCGCGGCAATTACTAGGTACGTCGTCTCCAAACGAGGGATCGAGGCAAACCCGAAGATCGACACGATCGCCCGGCTCGGCAAACCCGAGTGCTGCGGCGTCGAGCTGGCGGGCGGGTAGCGGCTCTCGATCGCTTCATCCCCGGCCGGTAAAAGCGATGCCCCTATACCGCTGATGCGCAAGAATCCCACCTTCTAGTGGGACAAGGAGGCGACGGCGCTCGCGACCTCAAAAAGGTGCTACTCGCGCACCACTACCGCCGCACCGTCGACAAGGAGCCCATGCTGGTTTACGTCAAGGCGTCCGAGCGCGTCGTCAGCGGTAATGGTCGTCGAACGACCGAGGAAGGAAAAAGCGCCCGTCCGGTGCGGTATACTACATCAGCGAGGTCTTAACCGAGTCGCGCCGATACCCCGATACCAAAAGCTGGTATATGCGGTCTTGAGCTCAGCGGCGCCGCCGCACTACTTCCAGGAGCACCCCATCACGGTCTCCTCCGCTCCACTACAAGACATCATCCGCAATCGCGGCGACGGGTCGCCAAGTGGGCCGCCGAGATCGGCGTCCACAACATTAAGTACGACACGCAGGCGATTAAGTCACGAGCATCGGCGATTTCCTCGCCGATGGGAGGAGGCCCAGCAGCGAGAAGCCGCCGTACCTCCATTATCGAGCTCAGCTTGACGGGTCCAAGAACGCGGACGGCGCAGAGCGGGATAGTCGACCTCTCCAACAGGCGACAAGCTCCGCTACATACTCCGCCTCGAATTCACGCCCTGCACCAACAACATGGCTGAATACGAGGCCCTACTCCACGGCATGCGAGCCGCAAAGGAGATGAGCGTCAATCGCCTTCGATGCTACGGAGACTCCGACCTCGTTGCGGGTCAAGTCGCCGGCACCTGCGACGCCGTCTCCCCTACCATGGCGGCATACCGCCAAGAGGTGGACAAGGTGGGCGGCCACTTCACCGGCTACTCGGTCGAGTGGATCGACAGGAGGAAAAACGAGGAGGCCGACGCCCTCTCTCGCATCGGGTCGGCACGATCCGCACCACCCGCCGGCGTGTTCCTCGACACCATCTTCACGCCGTCAGTCTCTCCTCCGAAGGAGATCGACATTGGAGTCCCGCTCCAACCAGAGGCAACCTTGGTCGCACTCGTCACCGAACCAGACGACTGGACCAAGCCCTACATCGCCTACCTGGAGACGGGCAACCTGCCCGCAGACGAGACAAGCGCTCGAATGATTGTTCGCCGATGCAAGTCCTACACCATCGTCGACGGCGAGCTACACAAGCGCAGCGTCACCGGCGTGTTCCAACGCTGCGTCCAACCAGCTGAAGGACGCAAAATCTTACGACATCCACTCGGCATTGCGGCCACCACGCCGCGCTCCTGGTCGCCAAAGCCATGCGACACGGCTTCTACTGGCCCACCGCACACGCCGACGCCGTCGATATCGTCCAGCGATGCGCCGGGTGCAATCGCCAACCAGACGCGTTCAAGTTCGGCGCTCAAAACAAGACCCATCACCTGGCCATTCGCCGTGGGGGGCATGGAAATGGTCGGCCCCTTCAAGAAGGCCCCCTCTGGCTACACCCACCTGCTGGTCGCCGTCGACAAATTCACAAAGTGGGTAGAAGCCAAGCCAGTCGAAATGCGACGGGAAGACGCCACTAAGTTCCTACGAGCTCATATACCGCCACGGTTTCCCCAGCATCATCACGGACAACGGCACAAACTTCGCCAAGGAGCAATGGCGAAGTTCTGCGAGAGCACCACATCCGGCTCGACCTCGCGTCAGACACCCGGAATCCAACGGCGGTGAACGAGCCAACCAAAGCATCCTCCACGGCCCGCGACTCCAAGTACCACTCGAGCGCACCGCCGGGTGCTGGGTCGAAGAGCTTCCCTCCGTCATCTGGGGAATTCGCACCTCGGTCAACAGGTCGACGGGATTCACCCCCTTCTTCATGGTCTACGGCGCGGAAGCCGTCATGCCAACCGACCTCGAACACGATTCGCCGCGGATCGTCCATTATACGGAGGCCGCAAACGAACTGGCCCGCCAAGATGGGCTCGACCAACTCGACGAAGCGCGCGACCTCGCCCGATCGCGCACCGCTATCTATCAGCAAGGGCTCCGTCGCTACCACAGCCGACGGGTGAAAACCCGCACCTTCCAGGAAGGCGACTTGGTGCTACGCCTCATCCAGGACAAGAAGGGCATGCACAAGCTCTCCCCTCCATGGGAAGGCCCGTTCGCTATCGGGAGCGTGCACAACGACGCCTACTACCTCGCCGACGTCCGCGGGGCGGTGAACTCGACGTCAGCGGCCGTGGAATGTAAATCTCCTCGAAAGTTCTATACCTAGAACCCCACATGTGTACTCTCCGATCGCTATGAATAAAAGAAACGGTTACCAAAAATTGTCTACTCTCCATTCCTTGTGCCACTTTTCGTAATTAACAGCGTCATGCTAAAATACGAGTCAACCCTTGGTACAGCGACGCACGCTAAGTAGTGCGATGTAAGAGCACCGAGTCATTTCAGGTCTTGCATCGTCCACGAAAACGCCAATCCGAGCCCCATCGGAGTCGCCTAGCTCGACTGGTTTCTGAACCAAGACATCATCCTCGCTTCCCAGCGACCCTGGTCCTCCGCATCCTGGCAGAGCGACTCGAACGGCTAAGTACCACGCCGGGGACTGGATACCATTCGTCTCGATCGGACAGGAAAACGCCAAGTAAAGAGCGTGCCAGGACTCGCCGCGATGACCCACCGGGCAGGCGGCGACGCGCTAACACAAACGCTCAGTCCTCAACCACCCTCGAGTCGCGCCTTGAACTACCAAGTACCACGCCGGGGACTCGGCCACCCGCACCGTTCGGCGTCACGGAAAACGGTAAATCTGAGCACTCGAGGGAGTCACCTTGCATCGGCTCTCCGAGCTTCGGCGTCGACTCAACCAACAACACACATGATAAACAACAAAACATCATATTTAAGGTGAAACCCGCAAAAGGGCGGACGCGCTCGGGGACTCACCCAAAATCAATCCAAAACACGCAAACAAATAGCAAAATGAACACAACGTTCCATTCAATCGCATATCGCATTGTCTTACATTACAAAATATGCCTACTCGGCAGAATTGTTACTAACACTACTCCGCAGGCTTCGACGATGATGCACCAGCGTCCCGGCGCTTCCGGATGAATACAGTGTACGGGTTCGATGGATAAGTCGTCAGCTGGCCCGCCATCGCCGCGCGGAAGGGCTGCTCGACCTTGAAGTCGCGATGCGGCTCGGCGTCGTTCGCGCGACGACCGCTTCTGGTACGGAAGAAGGTCGCCCATCGCCCAAACACGCTCCGAGTACGCGGCAGCACGCTCCTGCAGCTTAAGAACTTCAGACAGATCCACAGCGCCAGACGATGAAGGATAACCACTCGTCACGTCGTCGAGGTCGAAATCTTCGGGGAAGTGGGCGAGTCCCAGACTCAGAGCCGCCGACGCTCCACGTCGAAAAGCCGACCGCGTCATGAACTCCACGACAGCGGGCGCCTTCTCCAAGTACTCCCACACCTCAATGAGGTCATTGGGAATAACCTCCGTGGGCGACATCTCTTGAAGGTAGGCGCGGATGCAAGTCGCCGACAGCGTCGCCGAGTCGACGAGCATGCTCACGCACTCCCTCGCATCAAGAGAACTCGCTTCTTCATGGCTACCAATCATACGGCCTGCTAGATGGAAACAATTGTGAGCACCACGGAAACCACAAAAAATACAACCACAAGACTGGGAAGATGCACTCACCGATCAGCGGTAGGCGAGCCCGAATGAAGCTTTGAAGCGATGTCTTCTCGCCTGAAGCCCAACGATGAGGGCTTCCGACACTTCCGGTCTTCCTCCGCGGCGCAACGGCGGCCTTAGCTCGCCTGTTCGCTCGCTTCTTCTTTTCGCCTCCCGATTCAAGGCCGAGGTCGGCAATCCTTTGCTCAGCAGCGCGCGAACTTCGCGCCGGCTCGCCCGGCGAGGACAAGCTCTGGCGAGCCACCTCCTGCAGCAATCGCTGCAGCTCCTTGTTTACTTCTTGGAGCGCCCAACTCCTTTTCAGACGCTGCCCGCAGCCAATCGCCGACTCCGGTTGTAAACCCCGCAAAGTTTCAAAGTCAGTTCACACGAAAACTTCGGTGCTCACCCGCTACAATTTAGCGGTGCGCACTCGAGGGAGTGGCTCGAAAAATACTCGGTGCTCACCGCTACAATTTAGCGGGTGCGCTCGGACCGTGGCTCGAAAAATACTCAGTGCTCACCCGCTACAATTTAGCGGGTGCGCACTCGGGGACTGGTGGCTCGAAAAATGCTAAGTGCCCACCCGCTACAATGTAGCGAGTACGCACTCGGGGACTGGTGGCTCGAAAAATGCTAAGTGCCCACCCGCTACAATGTAGGGAGTACGCACTCGGGGACTGGACTCGAACGCACGAAACAAGTAATTATAAAGAATCAGGCCGCTGCAAAACACCGACCTGATCCTCGGGGACTGGAGGTACCTGGATGGCCGCGCCAAGCATGCCGTGCAGTTGCGCCGCGTCCACGGACGCAAGCAGCGCCGGTGTGTGCCCGCGACGTTGGTCAATCTCAGCGTCGGCGGCCTCTGGAGCGGGGTTCGGAGTCGCAGCCTCACTCGCCGTGGCCGCCTTGGTCATGAAGCGGGGGAAGGTAGCACCCGCCCCAAAGGAGCTCGCTTCTTCCGGTCTAGGCAACGTGCCTCCCGTGGATGCGGTCGCTTCAGCGGCGGGCCCAGCGGCGATCGCCGTGTCGTCGAGCGTGGCGATGTCGTCATCGCCTTGGCCTTCTTGCTGCCTTCCGTGGAAGCGGCGACCTCATCCACCTTCCTCTTACGGAAGGGTCCTCCCGCTAGTGGCGGAGGGCACCTTGGCCACCGTCGGGTGGCTCATCTTCTTCACTCCGGTCCTACGACGAGACAATTCAGGAAAAAACATTCAAAATACTAAGAGAGAAAGCGAAAGCGAGTACACTCACTTGACGACGGAATGAAGCAGCCCTGCGAAGGCGGCGGTTTTCCAGCTCGGGCCAAGCGGCGATCGAGCCCAGTGTCCAGTGCCAGGGGCCCAGGACACGGACGGTTTCTTTGATGTCGAGGTAGCGGTTGGCGCCTCCGGGGCGCCCTCGGCGGAGGTTTCCTTGCTAGGAGCTGCCGCGACCGGAGCCTCCTTGCGAGGCGAGACCGCCACGTTCGGGACCCCTCTGCGGGGTGAAGTCGCCTCAGCTGGGGCCTTCCCTAGCCCGGAGATCGGCGCGAAGGGCGGGGGTATCGAGGCCAGCGGTGCCTCCATGGATGGTGCGTCTAGCGTGGTTGTTGCCGGGGCCACCCCGTCACCGGCCGAGCTATGGGCATCGGAGCTGCTCGCTGAACGCGGCGGTGAGGCCATCTTTGGCGGCTTCGCCCTCCTCCTTAGGGGGGCCCTCGCCTCTTTCTCCTTCTTCTTCTTCGCGGGAGTGGCCTGACGGAGCGAGGTGGTCTCCGGGAGTTCCTCGTCATCATCATGACGCTCGAGGCTCCTGCTCGCCTCGAGTTCGCGCTGACGTTGCCCACGGGTCGCCGGACGGTGGGGCGATCTCCTCTTCGGATTCGTCCTCATCGTCCTCATTGCCCTTGGCGGGGCGACTTCGCTTGTGTCTGGCGGATGGCCCGGCTGTCGTCATCGGCGGGTGGAAGCCACCCTTCCACCACTTGGAATAGCTGCGTTACTGGAACAAAGTTAGAATTACGCGTTGCATATGCTGCGCGAATAAGATCAGGTTATTACCGTTGGAGCGGACGCTTCGTGGTGTATGGAGGAGCCGGCCCGCATCCGTGTATGCGCTGGGTGATCCTCTTCAGCAGGAGGTAGTCCTCCAGCTTCCACTCGGCGAGGCAGGCCTTCGTCGAGTCTTCTCGGCCTGTGTACTGGTACATGTAGTGCTCGCGCTGGGCGAGCGGGACGAGTCGCCGCCCAAGCCAACAGTTGTACAGGTTCACCGTCTGGAGCCCCTTCTTCTTCAGACCGCGAATGGTCTGGAGCATCTCGTCGACGACCATCCGCTGATCGTCGGGAAGCTTGGCGACCTGAAGATTGCGCGGCTCGGAGCGGTCGGCCGAGTACCGTGGGATCGCCGCCTCGTCCTCCGGGGTCGCCTCGGTCACGTAAAACCAAGACTTTTTCCAGTCGCTCGCTGCTTTGGCCGGCAGCATCAAGTCGAAGGAGGCTTTGGATTTCAGCTGGAAGGTTAAGCGCCGCGGCTAGCATTGGCCGCCCGCTTCTCGCGGCTGATCCGTCCATGGAACAGATCTTGCCACAAGGGAAAATAGGGCGGCAGCCCAGTAGCACTCATGAGCCACAAAGATGGCGAGCTGCTCGATACTATGGGGACCCAGATCGAGGGCTGGATCCGTGGTAAGTAGCGCAGGAAGAACAGAAGAGTGGGAAAGCCTAAACCCGCTCGAGGTGACTAGTGAAGCAGATGAACTCTCTCTGGCGGGTTGGGATCGTTTCTCGGCTGCGGGATCCGCCAACAATGCCCACAGGATTCCGGCCTCCTCGAAGGAGGCCAGTTGCGCCCTGGTACACTTGGATCTACCCCAAGGTTCGGTGGAGAGGGCCATGGCTGAGGATTTGCTTGGAGGTCGGAGGATTGCGGGTCGGGAGATCAACGGGCGAAAGATATGCGTACTCGGAAGAAATGGTGGGCGGTTGGCTTTCCGATGGCTAACCATTCCCCTTATATAGCGAGAGCTGCCCGCCAAATTAGGGGACCGTTACCGCGCGATGATTACGCCGAAAGTTACCGTTAAGTTACCTTAACGGCTAGTTTGACCACACCCGACGGTCCGCCTCCTGGCACTCGGCTCGCTAAGTTACTCGCCGAGGTTGCGACCCGTTGGTTCGAGTCGCCCGAGACGCGACTCGGTTCGCCGGATTTTTTCCTTTGTACAGGAGCCCGCCGACGATTCGACTGGATGCCAACTTGAAGCCGTATACTCCGACTGCCAGCAGCCACCCGCGCCTAATCAACGGCGGCCTCGGGGACTACTGATGGGGATAGGCCTACTGGGGGATCCTCGGTAGGCGTTCCGATCGCCCAAAGGCTGGCAGTGGGCTGCAGAACGGCGAGTGGATCAAGGCCCATCAGGTACCAGCATCGGAGGTCAAGGCCCAAGTAGTAGATAGGCCCAGTCGGTCTGAGTTAAACGATTGACAAAGTTGTAACCGAATTGGTTGAGATATGTAAACCCTAGGGGAGGTAAGCCTATATAAACCTCCCTAAGGGGTGAGTAGAGATACGTTCCCTCATACACCCAAGCAACTCGCCGCCTAGCCGCCGAGCTCGCCCATTGTAACACCTCCATAATACAATCTAGCAGGAGTAGGTCTTTACCCTCCGGGGCGAACACAGGTAAAACCACAGTCTCCGCCTCATCTACATGCAGATGGCTGGCCGCCCTTGCCCTTCGTTCTACTACTCGCTGCCGATTGCAGCATCTGCCGTGGTCATTCCCACGACATCGAGGGTGATGTAGTCATACACTTGTCGATCTCAAGATCGCGTAGACGATCCTTCCGGCGCTGCGTTCCGGCAGCGCTTCCACAGTCGGTCACACATTCGGTACTCGATGAAGACCTTCCTCTCCCTTGTTCTAGCAGGTAGTGGAGGTTGTAGTTCTCCCCTCGCGATTCCAGCAGCATGACGGCATGGTGTCAGAAGTAGAGGGAAGATCTCGCAGGGCTTCGCCTAAGCCGGTGCGAGTTATGGGGGATCTAGGGTTTCCGGCGATCTAGGTTTAGAAGGCCGGAGAGGAGGAGGAGGAGGTGTCAACAGCGACTAGGGCGACGATGGCTTGGGAGGCGACGACGGCGCACTGGTGGGGAGGGCTGGTGTTGTGTGCTTTGGGGCATCCCTCCCCCTCTATTTATCTGAGGGAGGGTAGCTTGGGAGAGGGGAGTTTGAATCCATACCCAAACCCAATTTGGATAGAAGGAAGGACCCTTTCCTTCTTCCACTAGGAAACTATTGTTCCAGTTTGAATTTTCAAACCTCCCCTTTGACTTTCAATTTAGAGCTTTATTTCTCTCTCACAAATTCCCAACCAAAGTGACCTAGGACATGATCCAATCATTCCACTTAACCATGAAACATTCATGGACCATTCCCCTTCCGGTCCGGTGAACCTTCTAGACCCTTCTAGAACCTCTCCGATGAAAACATCGAATTCCCGAACCTCAGAATCAAACTTTCCTTGTATGAAGCTTATTCTCCTGACCATTCCGGATCTCCTCGTGATATCCTGGATCCCATCCGAGACTCCGAACAACATTCGATTTCCCTACTTACATTCCATATCTACTAAACAACATCGAATCCTTATGTGTGTTTCCCTGCGGTTCGTGAATTATGCGGACATGACCGAGACACTTCTCCGGTCAATAACCAATAGAGGAATCTGGAAATTCATATGGCTCCCACATATTTCTACGATTACTTTGTGATCGAATGAACCACTTACATACGATACCAATTTCCCTTTTCTCCCGATAGTTTACTTATCCGAGGTTTGATCGTCGGTATCTCTGCATACCTAGTTCAAGCTCGTTACCGATAAGTACTCTTTTCTTGTTCCCGTGATATGTGATACCTTGTGAGCCAGTCACATGCTTGCAAGCTAATTGGATGACATTCCACCGAGAGGGCCCAGAGTATATAAATCTGTCATATGCATGGGAAAATCCCACTCTTGATCCATGTGCCTCAACACATACTTTCCGAATAGTCAATGCCACCTTTATAGCCACCCAGTTATAGTGTGGTGTTTGATGTCATCAAAGCATCCTTCTAGTGATGGTGATTAACATGATCTCATGGTCGAAGGAATTAGGTTAGTATGTACCAGAAAGCTTATAGCAAACAAAATATTGAAATGACTTGATCTTTATGCTACGCTTATCTATAGGAGTATGTCCATCATACCATTCTCCTAATGATATGATCTCGTTGTTAATAACATATCAATGTTCATGATTGAGAAACCACGATCATCTATTAACCAACAAGCTAGTATTATAAAGAGGCTTTACCAGGGACTCTAATTTAGTTTACAAAATCACACAAGTATTAATGTTTCCGGTTAATACTAGTATAGCATGAATGTAAACATTTATCATAAACACAAAGATATAATAATAACCACTTTTATTATTGCCTATAGGGCATATCTCCAACAGTCTCCCACTTGCACTAGAGTCAACTAATCTAGATTACATGGTAATATACCTAACACCCATGGCGGTTTGGTGCTGTTCATGTTTTGCCCTCAGGAAAGGTTTAGTCAACGGATCCGCCACATTCAGATTTGTGTGTACTTTGCAAATCTTTATGTCACCATCTTGGACATGGTCTCGAATAGCGTGAAAACGTAGCTTGATGTGCTTCAGCTTCTTGTGTGGCCTTGGTTCTTGTGCATTGGCTATGGCGCACATGTTATCACAATAGATAGACATTGGGTATAATGCACTTGGAACTACACCGAGCTCTGTAATGAACTCCTTCATCCATATCGCCTCTTGTGAAGTCTCCGAAGCAGCTATGTATTCAATTCAGTTGAAGATCTCGCCATAACGCTTTGCTTTGCACTCCTCCAGCTAACTGCTGCACAATTCAAAGTAAATACGTATCCAGATTGAGATTTAAAATTATCCGGATCGGTGTTCCAACTAGCATCGGTGTAACCATTAACAACGAGTTGTTCATCACCTCCATAAGAAAGAACCATATCCTTAGTTCTTATCATGTACTTAAGGATGTTTTTGACTGCTGTCCAATGATCCACTCCTGTATTACTTTGATATCTGCTAGTCAAACTAACAGTATATGCAATGTCGGGTCTAGTACATAGCATGACATACATAAGAGATCCTATGGCTGAGGCATAGGGAGTTTTACTAATTCTTTCTCTATCTTCTGCCATTGCAGGACTTTGAGTTTTACTCAAGGTCGTATTGGGCAACATGGGCAAGAACCCTTTCTTGCCATCTTCCATTCCATACCTCTTTAGAACTTTGTACAAATATGTACTCTATGACAATGATATTAGGCGTATCGATCTATCTCTATAAATCTTTATGCCTAATATGTAAGCTGCTTCGCAAAGATCTTTCATTGAAACACTATTATTCAAATAATCCTTGACACTATTAAGAAGGTCTACATCATTACCAATCAATAATATATCATCTACATATAGTATTAAGAATGATACAGAGATCCCACTCACTTTATTGTAAATACAAGCTTCTCCATAAGTTTGTATAAAACCAAATCTTTTGATCACCTTATCAAAACGTTGATTCCAACTCCGGGATGCTTGCTTTAATCCATAAATGGACCATTGAAGTTTGCATACCTTTTTAGCATCTTTCGGATCAACAAAACCTTTGGATTGTACCATATACAAATCTTCATTAATGTCACATCCCAAAATTTTCCAAATTTCGAAATGTGAAAAAATAAATAAACAAAAGAAATGATTGTTTAAATTTAGGGTGAAAAGAAACTTTTTGTTTCCAAATGGAAACATCAAAACCCTTCTTGAACAAACTTTGAATAAAAGGGAATCTAGCAAATTTCAATCAAGTGAAATGAATTCATCAATGAATGTATCTTGAAATTTAAACATTTAGAAAAGTAAACCAAAACCCTAAAAAAAACCTATGAAAGAAATCATTTCCAAGATTACTCTAAGACTATGTATTTGATCCATATAAAAATCTATCAACAAGCAATTTTAAATGATCAGGAATGATAAATAAAAATATTATAAAACCATAGCAATTGGTTTCATTCAATTTGGAACCATGGATAAAAACTTATGAATTTATTAATATAAAAGGAAAATAAATTTCAAAGCTAATAAGCTCCTATCTAAAATCCTCACCAAATTATGAGCAAAATAATCCTAAAATGATTTAAAAGGATATACAAGTATTAAATAAAATCATACAAATTGGAATCACCAATTTTGGATGTATAATAAAAAGATATGGATTTTATAAGATAAAGAAAGAAATAAATAAATAAGGAATATTTAAAAGCCAAATTAAATATTGGCCAAATCCATAAACAAATGGAAGTTATTAAATAATAAAGAAATAAAAGATTATTTAAATAAAACTATATAGGCTTTGAACCATATTCAAATTTTATTTAAATAAAGACAAGTTGCCTCAACTAAATAATAAATCCTTATAGAATTATTTAGGGGACAATTTAAACCTTGAATTAAATCCATAAGCAAAGGGAATAGAGATAATTCAAATCCAAATAAAATAAATGGATAAAGAATATTCAAATAAAAACATATAGGATTAAACCATATTCTAATTATATTTAAATGGAGACAAATACCTAATGAAAATGGTTAATTAAATCATGAGAAAATAATAAATTGGAATTTCCCAAGTGGAATAAAAGTTACTTAATTAAAATAAATGGAATTAAAGAATTATTTGAATAAAATTTATATGGGATTAAGACCACATTTTATTTTATTTGAATAAAGACAATTACCCAATTTAAATGATTAATAAATCATATTAAAATATTTTAAATAATTCAAAATGAATTATTTAACACACTAATGAATAAATAAAACCTACTGAAAACGGTTTGGTGAAAATTAGAATTCAAATAAGAGTTTGAAAATATAATTAAAATCTTATTTGAATAAAGGCAAGTGCCTATTATAAATAAATAATAAACCATAAATGAATAAAATAATTGTTCTAAAATGGACTTTAAGTCACATTTATAAACAGTATAAAACCTACTGAATTTTTTTGAAAGGATTTGATGATTAAATCTGATTTCAAATAAGGGTTTGAATTCAAAACAGAAAAATAGAAATAGAAAAAAAGAAAAAGAATAAAGAAAAATGGAAAATAACCAACCCACTAACCAGGCCCAAATAAGCCCAATAGCAGCCCACCCGACATCTCTTCTCCCACGAACCATTTTATTTCACCCGCGAACGTACCCTCCACGCTCACTGACACGTCGGTCCCACGCCACGTAGGCATCGTCTCCCTCACCCACCACGACCTGTTCTTCCCCCTCGCTGTTGTTTCTGCCAATTGAATGCGCGCTTGAATTCGCATCAACGCCACGCTAATTATGCCCAGCGACGACGCCCTCATAATCGCCCACACCCCTCTCCGTTTCCCCCATTCTCCCGCACACAATCGCCACCAGGCTGCCCCAAATTGCGTTTGCGCCACCACTGCCTCCGACGACATTTCCGGCCGATTCCGGGGACACTCGGCCTCCCCACTGCCTCTGGAACCCACTATCTTGTTCCCCATATCCTTGCGCATCTCCTAGTAGCACTAGCTCACTCACGCGCGCTCCAAAACGTCGGCAAGGACAACACCACCTCGCCACCGACGGCTAGCTCAATTCTGGCGAGCTACTGACGCTAACCCCTAGCGCCCCTCATGTTCTGGTGAGTATCCCTATGACCCTCAAGACCGTACGTATCCTCCTGATACATTCCCTCACTCGCTTGCATCCCAGGCACTCGTCATCGACCATGGCCGTGCGTGCCCGATCCAGTGAGAAACTCCGGCAAGAAATTCCTGTCGTCCTCGAGCGCCCCTTCGCCGACAACAACAACGTTGAGCATCCTCTCGTCACTGCGAACTCGGTGAGCCACTCCATACTCTCCCTGGATTCCTGCTTCACCTAAACCACCAACATGAGCGCCATACGCGACGCCGCCAATACCATCTTTGGTCACAGTTACATACCGTTAGATCTTGATGTTGTGACATATATAGATCCACTTAAAAACCGTTATGTTTTATCTGTATCGCACGATTTGTTTTTAATCCAACGCACCACACTGCTCGATCCATACAAATCAGTATGGACCAATAAGAACACACCACGTGGCCTGTGTTTTGATTTAAAAACAGAAACTTATCTATTATTAGATTGATTTTGTAAAATTCATAACTTTAAATATACACATCCAAAATTTACAAATTTTATATCATTGGAATCTGGAAAAAGAATAATATCCAACCATGCCCTTTGTTTAGTATGTTGCTTCTGTAAAATTAGTTGTTTTTGAAGAAACATGTTTAGGCCTATTTTGAGCATAAAATTTATTCTAGAAATGATTTTGGGGTAAAATCTTTTGCAAATGATTTTTTTTGAACCTACTGACCATAAAAATCAACTTGTAGATTTAAAAGTATATTTTGTGATGCTAAGGAATAAATATTTGAATAAAAGCATTTTTAGTTAAATAAAAATGTTGATTATGGTTTAAAAATGCTTTTTGAGTAAAACCTTTGGAAAATGATTTGAATTAAACTCTCTGACCCTAAACACTAAGTTTTGGATTTAAAAATGTATTTGATTAACCTTAGAAAATTATTAATTTGATTAAAGGCATTTCTAGTAAAATAAAATGATGCTTTGTTTTAAAAATAGTTTTTGGGTGAAAACCTTTTCTAAATAGATCGTTTTTAAAACACTTTGACCATAAACATTAATATTGTTGTTTAAAACATTTTGGATAACACTAGAAGTTATTCTTTGAATAAAATCATTTCTAGCAAAACAAAAGGGATTTAAATGGCCATTTTTACTAACTTGTTTTCAAATGACCTTGCCACTTATATAAATGACAAATAGGTGTTTTAAAATGTTTATAACCTATTAGAGATCACCGTTCCAAATAAAACAATATATTGCATGCTTGCATGCATTGCTTTGTTTTGATTGTTCTATGTGATGAATTGTTTGAATGCAAGTTTTGAATTTGTGCCTTGCTTGATTGAATTGTAGTGAACTTTGAAGAGTGTGAAAATTGCAAGATCAAGGAGTGAACCTATATTATCTACTAAAAAGGCAAGTGGTGCTTCATACTTTGTCCCATTGTTTTCATTATGCATTAGCGATATTTCTAAGTAGGACTTGCATGGAATTTTTACTAAGTATGCTATGCCATGGGAAATCCTAGTAGATGATGCCTTAGTAGAATTTTACCAATGTTAAGATCCCTACTACTATCATGCTTAACCTATCTAGAAGAAAACAAGGGTGGATTATATTCATGCTATGAAATATTTCTAAGTCTATGACTTGTGTTTTGTTTAATAAAACAACTATGTGAATGAATCACCTGGGTGGAATGGTGTGAATGGGTTATGTTGAGTGGTTACATAGGCCCCATATTTATGGCCTACCCTAGTGTATATCACTTGTGGAAAGCCACCCAGGAACAAAGAGATTTGAGATGTCAAATGTTGAGAAGCTTCAAGTGCAACCACATGGCAATATGGGCTCTGCATGGATCATATAGGTTGCAATAACTTAGCCAAATGGACAGTTGGTTGTAGGGGGTGATAGGTTTGCAGCGCGTCCATTTTGGTCTAAGGAAAGGATTCTGAAAGATCTTGTATCGATGCATGTCGAGTCTTGTGGGGAAAGTGCACCACCTCTCAAGAGAGTAAAATCTAAGTACTTAGCCGTGTCCCCGGCAATGGACAATTTAAGCTTCAAGACATGGAAGCTATCAATAATCTCCTCATCCCAATTTCTAAGTTAAAAGCTTGTGGTTGAACAAGGGTTAAAGGATCTTCAATCTTTGATTGGTAGATGCCTTGGGTGATTTTGACAGACAAAAACTTAGTGTTTACAACTTATAAGGAAAATCTATTTTGAGCAAAGCAAGCCTAAGATCCACTTAGCCAAATGCATAGATGTTAGATACCACTATTCTACCATAGTATCACTTGCCAATACAATTCAAATGTATTGACCCTTGTGGATGTAACTTATTATGTTGTAGGTTTGTTTGATGTTAGTGAAGTGTGTTGATTAGGATTACAAGTCTACAACCAACATGATTGTCTGTGGCACTTTGAAGATGAAGGACCCCATGATATAGTAATTTCTTCTGCATTGTAATGAGATGAGCTATGTATGATGTAATGAATTATTTTATTCCTGGTTATAAAGTTGTATTATGACCTTTGTTTCTTGATATTACATCTTAAACTGTGGATTCTAGCTATTGATCCAGGGACTAGCATTGTAAACACAGGGATCTCTACCTTATCAGGTTGGGACCTCTACAATCAATGTCTCCATTGAGGAACGCCGTTTTGCCATCCATCTGCCATATCTCATAATCATAATATGCAGCGATTACCAACAAAATCCTCACAGACTTTAGCTTCGCTACCGGTGAGAAAGTCTCATCGTAGTCAACTCCTTGAATTTGTCGAAACCCCTTTGTGACAAGTCGAGCTTTATAGACAATAACATTACCATCAGCATCTGTTTTCTTCTTGAAAATCCATTTGTTCTCTACAGCCTTCCGGCCATTCGGTAAGTCCACCAAAGTCCATACTTGGTTTTCGTACATGGATCCAATCTTGGATTTCATGGCTTCTTGCCATTTATTGGAATATGGGCTCATCATCGGTTCTTCATATGTCGCAGGGTCATCGGTGTTGTCCACCAACATGGCACTCATAACGGGATCATACCAATCAGGAGTGGTGCAATTTCTCATTGACCTGCGAGGTTCCGTAGTTACTTCAACCGAAGTTTCATGATCAACATCATTAGCTTCCTCTCTTATTGGTGTAGGCGCCACACGAACCACTTCCGGTGCTGCGCTACTCTCATGTTCGAGAGAAGTTTCAACAACCTCGTCAAGTTTTACTTTCCTTCCAGTCACTTCTTTCGAGATAAACTCCTTCTCTAGAAAGGATCCATTCATGGAAACGAAGATTTGGTCCTCGGATCTATGATAGAAGGTATACCCAATAGTTTCCTTCGGTTATCCTATGAAGACGCATTTTTCCGCTTTGGGTTCAAGCTTTTCTGGCTGTAACTTCTTTACATAAGCTTCACAACCCTAAACTTTAAGGAACGACAATTTAGGTTTCTTCCCAAACCATAATTCATAAGGTGTCGTTTCAATGGATTTAGATGTTGCCCTATTTAAAGTGAATGCGGTTGTTTCTAATGCATAACCCCAAAACGACAGAGGTAAATCTGTAAGTGACATCATAGAACGAACCATATCTAAGAGAGTCCGATTACGACATTCGGACACACCATTACGTTGTGGTGTTCCCGGCGGTGTCAATTGTGAAATTATTCCGTATTTATTAAAATGCTCACCAAACTCGTAACTTAGATATTCACCTCCATGATCAGATCTAGAAATTTAATCTTCTTGTTACGTTGATTCTCTACTTCACTTTGAAATTCCTTAAACTTCTCGAAAGTTTCAGACTTATGTTTCATGAAATAGATATACCGCGCGATGCTACACTCATTGGGCCACACACATCGGTATGTATGATTTCCAATAAGTCCATAACTCGCTCCATCATACCGGAAAATGGAGTCTTAGTCATTTTACCCATCAGACATGCTTCGCATCTTTCAAGTGATTTGAAATCAAGTGATTCAAGAAGTCCATCGGAATGGAGTTTCTTCATACGCTTCACTCCAATATGACCAAGATGACACTGCCACATATAGGTCGAGTTATTTCTCAATTTCAAACATTTAGCTTCAATGTTATTAATGTGTGTATTTCTACAATCGAGATTCAATAAGAATAGACCATCTATCAAAGGTGCATTTGCATAAAACATATTATTCATATAAATCGAACAACCATTATTCTCGGACTTAAACAAGTAACCTTCTCGCAATAAACATGACCCGAATATAATGTTCATGCTCAACGCAGGCACCAAATAACAATTATTTAAGTATAAAACTAATCCCGATGGTAGATGAAGAGGTAGCGTGCCAACCGCGATCACATCAACCTTTGATCTGTTTCCAACGCACATCGTCACCTCGTTCTTCGCTAGTTTCCGTCTATTTTGCAGCACCTGTTTCGAGTTACAAATAGGAGCAACCAAACCAGTATAAAATACCCTGGCACTACTATGAGTACTAGTGATATACACATAAATAACATGTATATCGGATATACATTTCTTCTTGATGTTGCCGTTCTTCAAATCCGCCAAGTACTTAGGGAAATTCCGCTTCCAGTGGCCCTCTCCCTTGCAGTAAAAGCACTCAGTATCAGGCTTAGGCCCAACCTTGGTCTTCTTCGCCAGCGCGATAACCTTCTTACCGTCCTTCTTGAAGTTTCCATTTTTCTTAGACTTTCCTTTCTTCTTGAATTTGGTGGTCTTATTGACCATCAACACTTGGTTCGCTTTCTTGATCTCCACTTCCGCAGATTTTAACATGGAGAAGAGTTCGGGCAACGACTTGTCCATGTTTTGCATATTGTAGTTCATCACAAAGTTCTTGTAACTTGGTGGTATTGATTGGAGGAAACGATGAATCCCCAAAGCATTAGGAATCACTATACCCAAGCTTTGAAGCTTTCTTGCATACCTAGACATCTTAGGAACGTGCTCACTGATGGAGCTGCCCTCTTCCATCTTGCAGTTAAAGAACTTTTCAGAAGCCTCATAACTCTCAACTGCCGCATGAGCCTCAAATATCATTGAGTTCACGTACAATATCATGTGGGTCATGGTTCTCAAACCTTTTCTGAAGCTCCGATTCCAAACCATATAAGATAACACATTGAACTGTGGAGTACTGATTCTTTTGAGCGAGGAAAACATTCTTTACCTCATCGGTAGCATCAGCTGCAGGTGGGTCACCCAGCGGTGCATCCAGCACATAGGTCAAATTACCAGCATTGAGGACAATCCTCAAGTTGCGGAACCAATCTGCGAAGTTTCTTCCATTGTTTTTTTAACTTTTCTTTCTCTAGGAACGCATTAAAATTGATGGTAGAGGCCCCCATTGATCTACAACATATTTGCAATAGTTTAGACTAAGTATATGACAAATTGAGTTCTAACTAATAGTTAAATTAATCTAGGTGAACTCCCACTCAAAACAATATCCCTCACATTATTTTAGGGATCACACGAACCAAATTGACCACATAAAAACCGATCATCACGAGAGTTGATGTAGCTTCAATGGCGAACAATCAACATGTTCATCATATCTACTATATGACTCATGCTTTACCTTTCGGTGTTCCGTGTTCCGAGACCATGTCTGTACATGCTAGGCTCGTCAAGATGAAACCTTAGCTTCCGCATGAGCAAATATGGCTTTCTCCCGTTGTATACACTCGCAGAATCTAACACACCCGATCATCACGTGGTGCTTCGAAACAACGATCTTTAGCAATGGTGCTTAATAAGGATGAACACTTTATAACTTGAAATTTTGTGAGAGGGATCATCTTATAATGCTACCATCGCGAACTAAGCAATACAAGATGCATAAAAGGATTAAAATCACATGCAATTCATAATATGTGATATGATATGACCTTTCTTCTTGTTCTTCCGATCTCCATCTTCAAGCACGAACATGATCTCCATCATCACAGGCATTGCCCCAAGGTCAATGGCACTGCGCCATGGTTGTCGTCCACTAGCATCAACTATTACAACTACTTTGAATAATAGACACACATGTCTTAATGGAATTGAAAAAACAACCATACGGCTCCTGCCGGTTGCCGACTTACAATAAGGAACATTGCATACATCATATATAATCACAATCATGGCCATATCACATCAGAGCACACCCCTGCAAAACAAAGTTAGACGCCTCTAATTTTCTGTGCATGTTTTATGTGGTTTGGGGATTTCAATAAGTGTCGTTCTAACTTACGAACAAGAACCACAAAGTTGATACTAGTATTGTCAATTACCCGTTGTAAATTGAATCTTCACTATGTTGGGAGAAACAGGCACCCGCAAAGCGACTTATGCAATACAAGTTGCATGTCAATCTTGGAACAAGTCTCATGAATGATTTCATGTAAGGTTAGCCTGGGCCGCTTCATCCCACCATCCCGCAAGATGCAAAGTACACAAGAAGCAATCGACAACAAAAGCATTAACGCCCACAGTGACCATTGTGTTCTACTCGTGCAACAGATCTACATATAGACACGGACCTGATACCACTATAGGGGTTCGTAGCATGGAAAACAAAATTTTTCTACCGCATGCATACAAACAAGCCAAGATCTATCTACTAGATTGTAGCAATGAGTCGATTAGAGTACTCACCCTCGAAGATTCCAAAGTGGTTAACGAGAGCAGATTCTCGTGGGTGATGTAGTCGTACACTTGCTGATCTAAAGATCGCATAGACGATCCTTCTGGCACTGCGTTCCGGCAGCGCTTCCGCAATCGGTCACACATTCGGTACTCGATGAGGACCTTCCTCTCCCTTGTTCCAGCAGGAAGGGGAGGTTGTAGTTCTCCCCTCGCGATTCCGGCAGCACGACGGCGTGGTGTAGGAAGTAGAGGGAAGATGCCACAGGGCTTCGCCTAAGACGGTGTGACTTATGGTGGATCTAGGGTTTCCGACGATCTAGGTTTAGAAGGCCGGAGAGGAGGAGGAGGTGTCTACGGCGGCTAGGGCGATGGCGACGGGCTGGCGGCGGCGGCGCACGGGTGGGAAGGTCTGGTGTTGTGTGATTTGGGGCAGCCCTCCCCCTCTATTTATGAGAGGGAGGGCATCATGGGAGAGGGGAGTTTGAATCCATACCCAAAACCAAGTTGGATAGAAGGAAGGACTCTTTCCTTCTTCCACTAGGAAACTATTGTTCCAGATTGTCTTTTCAAACCTCCCTTTTGACTTTCAATTTAGAGATTTATTTCCCTCTCGCAAATGCCCAACCAAAGTGACATAGGACATGATCCAATCATTCCACTTAACCATGACACATTCTTAGACCATTCCCCTTCCGGTTCGGTGAACCTTATAGACCCTTGTAGAACCTCTCCGATGAAAACATCGAAATCATTCCTGAACTCCGGAATCAGACTTTCCATATATGAACCTTATTCTACGGACCATTCCGAATCTCCTTGTGATATCCCGGATCCCATCCGAGACTCCGAACAACATTCTATTTCCCTACTTACATTCCATATCTACTAAACAACATCGAATCCTTAATTGTGTCTCCCCGCGGTTCGTGAATTATGCGGACATGACCGAGACACTTCTCCGATCAATAACCAATAGAGGAATCTGGAAATTAATATGGCTCCCACATATTTCTACGATTACTTTGCGATCAAATGAACCGCTTACATACGATACCAATTTCCCTTTGTCTCGCGATAGTTTACTTATCCGAGGTTTGATCGTCGGTATCTCTGCATACCTAGTTCAACCTTGTTACCGATAAGTACTCTTTTCTTGTTCCTGTGATATGTGATACCTTGTGACCAAGTCACATGCTTGCAAGCTAATTGGATGACATTCCACCGAGAGGGGCCAGAGTATATCTATCCGTCATATGGATGGACAAATCCCACTCTTGATCCATGTGCCTCAACACATACTTTCCAAACACTCAATGCCACCTTTATAGCCACCTAGTTACGGTGTGGTGTTTGATGTCATCAAAGCATCCTTCCAGTGATGGTGATTAACATGATCTCATGGTTGAAGGAATTAGGTTACTATGTATCAGAAAGCTTATAGCAAACGAACTATTGAAATGACTCGATCTTTATGCTACGCTTATCTATAGGAGTATGTCCATCATACCATGCTCCTAATGATATGATCTCATTTTTAATAACATCTCAATGTTCATGATCGAGAAACCACGATCATATATTAACCAACAAGCTAGTATTATAAAGAGGCTTTAGCAGGGACTCTAATTTAGTTTACAAATCACACAAGTATTAATATTTCCGGTTAATACTATTATAGCATGAATGTAAACATTTATCATAAACACAAAGATATAATAATAACCACTTTTATTATTGCCTCTAGGGAAAATCTCCAACAATGTGTTCTTGAACACCAGATGATTTTGAATCATGAAAATGTTGAGGCATGAGCCTTAGCCCTTTACAAAACTGATGGTTGTCTGGATGCAATACCATTCCAATTTTACCGTACAACCACAATACCCGAATTTGGGTAGGGCTTGACTAGAAATATACCTTAGTATGGGTTCCCTTGTGGCCGAGGTTTGAGCTAAGGTTACCTCGTGAAGATTGACCACCTGTGCAGTTCGCAAGATGACGGTTGGGAGGCCAAACTCATAGGAGAGGTGCCTATACTATGGTGTGTAATTGAAAGGTTAGGATTGATTATCTGCATACTAAGTATGGTGAATTCAGGATTCTTTCTGACGGATGTATCGAATATTGTGGTGAAAGTGTACCACCTCTATAGAGTGTCAAACTATTCAAATAGCCGCGTCCGCAGTTATGGACAGTTGGAGTGGCCATACTGTTCCGTCGTCAGATGTTTTCAAACTGACTTATGAAATGAATCATGAATTTGACTTGACCATAACAGAGTTGTGATATGAAAATTCAAGATCCCACTTAGGTGTTATAAAACTTTCAACTAGCTTTCTTTGCTTCTGAACTCAGTTAAGGTAAATCTGGCTTTTTGCAAAACAACCTAAAGCTTGGTATTCCTACTCAAAACCAACTCACTTGTTAGTCTTAGTTCGCGAGTACTTAAAGAGTACTCATGGCTTTGTCCCTGGCTATTCCCGTGGCCAGAGTATGAAGAGGACTATCAGGAGGATGGACCGCAGGAAGGTTACGACAACTAGTATCATCTCCCATCGTCAGCATTTCCTGTGACCATGAAGATGGAGCCTCGCCCATGCTATTGTTATTATTTTATTCCGCTGCTTTGATTGTACTAAAACTGGATCATGAGATCCTTTATTTGTTGTAAGACCTTATGTATGGTTTGTAATGGATGATGTACTGTGATATCAAATCTGTTATGTCTCGCAAAAATGGTAATCCTAGGATTGCAATGTATGGCACAACAGGCATCTGGGATTAAAAATTCGGGTGTTCACAAGTTGGTATCATAGCCCTCCTGACCATAGGAGACCCTAGTTCAGAATTGCGTTTGAATCAAAAACTTAGTTTCTAAACAAAGGAAGTGAGTATTTATGAAAACATACTCTCATTCTTATCACTTAGGTTCTTTCATAAAAATTCATGTTCCTCAAAAATTCTTGCAAACTTACATAAAATTTGACACACTTGATCACTCTACTAACTTACTCATCCGAAATTCTTATAGATGGACATGAAGTATAGCAAGTTCCGTCAGTTGGGAAATGCAGGAGATCTCATCTTTGAGCGTGACTTGGACCAGCTTTCGGAACTTCTGGAGCGCCCGCACCCCGAGTTCTTTGGAGCTTAGATCAACGATCAGGAAGGAGGAGAATTGTAATGGCTGATTGTTGCAAGTCTCCGAGGGAAGGTTGAAGCCCCCATCTCAGAGGGAGTCCAGTTCACCTTAAGGGAGAACAACTGTCTAGATGGACTTCCCAAGGCCATGCAGGAAGCTCTTGCCCGTCTGTGTGGGCAGAGTATCAATCATATCAAGGGCACGCACTTTTAGTTCTATCGAAGGCATGATGAGATGGGACAGCCACTGGAGGTACCACGTCACCAAGATCTGAAGCATCAAGTGGACCACCTCAGCTTCATGATGTATGACCAGCAGAAGGAGTTGGACAATGCCCGCTCCTACGCCAATCATAACTATGCTCTCGCCGTCAAGAAGGACCAGACCATCGCCATGCTTGTGAAGGATCACAAGTCTCATCATCGTTAGCTTGACAAGAAGGAGTGCATCATTGCCCGCCTTCATCATAGGATCACAAACTTGGAGGAGACCATCCACGAGAGGGACATGCAGCTTGAGGAGAGGGAGAATGCAGGGGAGGATATCCGTGGAGACCCCTACTCTTATCTCAGTGATGACGATGACTTTCTGGAGGATCAAGCCATGGACTTCTTCACCGATGAGGATTACTTTGCCTTCATTGATGAGGATGATGAGGCCACCGATTCCGAGGAATAGTAGCACTTGAGTACTAGCGTTAGTGAAGTTGTATCCTGTCCCACTGTGTCATAGTTTCATAGAATGGTTCTTAAAACCATCTGTTCCCTTGTTTTGGTGTGTGTTTGTATCATGTGCTATGAATGAATGAATGAAGGAAAAGCAAGTTGCTCGAAAAATCTTAGTCAAACTTCAAAAACTTAAAAAAACCCGAACCTTAGAAATTTCCCTCTTGTCTCACGATCTATCTCAATCTTCAGATGCCTCACGGAGGAAGCACTTCGTCCCCAGACCCAATGTTGCAGATCTTGCAAATGTTGATTTCTGACCGTGAAGCTGAAAGAGCCGAACTTCAAGCCAAGTTAGCCACCCTCCAACACATAGCTCAGATGGCCAACAACAATCAAGGCCATGGAAACCAGGACAACCATGGATCCAATCTCAAGAACTTTCAGAACACCAATCGACCCATCTTTACTAAGTCTGAAGAGCCCCTAGATGAAGATGATTGGCTACAAACCATGGAGAACAACTTAGAAGTTGCAGGAGTGGAAGCCAACAAGAAAGTACTGTTTGCCACCCACTATCTGGCAGGACATGCAAGATCTTGGTGGAACAACGTTCGAGCTATGAATGGAGGACACATGATAACCTGGGATGAATTCAAACTCAAGTTTAGAAGAACCCATGTGCCACCGGGTTTGATCAAGAGGATGAGAGATGAATTAAGAGATTTGAAGCAAGGGAGGATGACAGTAGTTGAATACCGTGACAATTTTTTGTCATTGGCTACGTATGCACCGGATGAGATTGACACTGAAGCTAAGAAGAAGGAGCGATTCCTGAATGGTCTGCATGATGAGAAACATTCCATTTGCTGACATTGAAGCCTTAGTGGACTCTGCCATTCAGATGGAAGGCAATATCAACCAAGACAATGAGAACCGCAAGCGTAGAATGATGCATCAAACAGGAACCCACCATACCCCAAAGTATCGCCCCAACCCGTCTCCAGGATTTGCCCCAAGAAACAATAGACCCCCAATGAACCGTCCGACCTATCCCAACCGTGGAGGAGGAAACCCAAGGCCCGGAGGAAAATACAACAACCACAACCCCGAGAACTCCAATAATTTCAACCGTGCACCGCCCAAGTTCAACAACAACAATGTCGCTAACAACACCAATACTGCCCCGAGAACTAGAAGCAATGTTGTGCCTATTGCAGCAAATGACAAGTCCTAGGTGACTTGTTATGAATGTGGAACCAAGGTTCACTATTCCAATGAGTGCCCCAAGAAGATTGCAGCAGCCCCCAATGTGAATGCCCTAGCTCAGTAGCAGCATCGTGTTCAGCCTGGAAGAATATTTTCCCTAGGGAATTCTCTCAACCACAACGGCCGTCTGTTTCACATGAATGCTGAAGAAGCCCAAGAAGCGCCAGATGTCGTGCTGGGTATGTTTTCTGTTAACTCAATACTTGCAATAGTGTTGTTTGATTCTGCAGCATCGCACTCATTTGTTACAAAAGAATTTGCATGCACTATTAAGATTCAACCAACAAAATTGAAGCATGTTATGATAGTTCAAATACCTGGTTCAACCACCAAATCTAGACAAATTTGCAAGGCCGTACCTATCTGAATCCATAGATTTTTATGCTAATCTAATAGTACTTGGAACTAAAGGTTTGGAAGTAGTACTAGGAATGGATTGGATGTCGAAACATAAAGGATTAATTGACTGTGCCAAGAAAGCCATAACCATGACCAGTACAGACGGAATATCAATAGAGCATGTATTTGAAACCTTGTCCCATCAATTCAAGTGCAACAAGAGTCTAGCCCAACCAACCATGGACCAAGTCAGAATAGTCTTTGAATACCCCGATGTATTTCCACATGTTTTGCCCGGTATGACCCCAGATCGAGATATTGAGTTTATCATTGAACTAATCCCTGGAACCGGACCCATAGCCCAGAGATCGTATAGTATGAACCCGTCCGAATTAGTGGAGCTTAAGAAGCAACTGGATGTTATGCTAGAGATAGGATTGATCCAACCAAGTGCATCACCATGGAGATCACCTGTCTTGATTGTGGACAAGAAAGATGGAGGTAACTGTTTGTGTACGGATTATCAGAAACTGAATGATGTCACCATCAAGAACAAGTACCCACTACCAAAGATAGTAGACCTGTTTGACCAGTTGACCGGTGCCAAAGTGTTTTATAAGATTAATCTCAGAACTGTTTATCATCAACTCAAGATTCGCGCAGAGGATATCCCAAAGACTTCCTTTACCACCAGATATGGACTGTATGAGTACACTGTCATGTCTTTTGGATTAACCAATGCCCCCGCTTATGTCATGAATCTCATGAATAAGATTTTTATGGACTTCCTGGATAAGTTTGTCGTTATTTTCATCGATGACATTCTGATATATTCCAAATCAGAAGAAGAACATGAGCTACACATAAGGACCATCCTTGGAACCCTTAGAGAGCATCAGTTGTATGCCAAGTTTAGCAAATGTGAATTCTGGTTATAGGAAGTAGGATTCCTCGGACATATCGTATCAGCCAGAGGAATTGCCGTTGACCCCGTAAAGGTGAAGGATGTTGAAGAATGGCACGCCCCAACCACTCAAACCCAAGTTCGTCCATTTCTCGGATTAGCGGGATATTACCGCAAGTTCGTAGAAGGATTCTTGAGTATCGCAAGACCCATGACCCAATTGTTGAAGAAGGATAAGAAGTTCGAATGGACGCATAAATGTGACGCGAGTTTTCAAGAACTCAAGAAGAGATTGATCTCAGCCCCAACCTTGATCATGCCGGATATTACGAAGACCTTTGATGTGTATTGTGACGCATCCAAGATTGGGCTTGGATGTGTGTTGATGCATGAAGGCAAAGTAATATCTTATCTATCCCAACAACTGAAGCAACATGAGCAAAATTATCCTAACCATGATCTTGAACTAGCAGCCGTAGTTTTAGCCTTGAATACATGGCGGCATTACCTCACGGGTAACCGTTGTGAGATTTATTCGGATCACAAGATCCTGAAGTATATTTTCACTCAGAACAAGCTGAATATGAGGCAAAGGGGATGGATAGAGTTAATCAAGGACTATGATCTGGACATCCACTATCACCCCGGTAAGGCCAATGTGGTAGAAGATGCCCTTAGCAGATTGTCGTGTCGCTTGAACTCTATGATTCTGAAGGAGCAACCAAGTTTGCATAAAGATTTGGAAGATTTTAGAATGGAATTAGTAAGTGAAGGATTTTTGGGTAGCATAGAACTTCAACCCACTTTGATTAGTCAGATCAAGGAGGCGCAGAAAGGAAATGCTAGTATGGACGGAATCAAACGTCATATCGGTAAAGGGGAAGTACCCGGATTCACCGAAGATGAAGAAGGAGTTTTGTGGTACAAAGGACGTATCTGTGTGCCATCAGATTCAGAGTTGAAGAAAGCTATTTTGAAAGAATCCCCTGATACTCTTTATTCTATCCACCCTGGAGGAACGAAGATGTATTAGGATTTGAAGGAGCAATTTTGGTGGCATAAGATGAAGAGAGAAATCTTAAGGTACATAGACAAGTGTGATATTTGTCAGAGAGTCAAGGCGGGACATCAGAGACCCGCAGGACTGTTGCAACCATTGCATATTCTAGAATGGAAATGGTATTCAGTTGGAATTAATTCTATCACCGGTTTGCCTACATCTATTAGGGGAAATGACTCTATTTGGGTCATAGTAGATGGACTGTCTAAAGTCGCCCATTTCTTACCCGTCAAGACCACCTATCAGAGTTCGAAGCTAGCAGATTTGTACATTGCTACGATCGTCAGTTTGCACGGAGTCCCCAAGAATATTGTGTCAGATCGAGGAACTCAGTTTACCTCGAGATTTTGGAAGAAAGTCCAAGAAGGATTTGGAACAAGACTAGATTTTAGCACAACTTATCACCCTCAGACTGATGGACAAACAAAACGAGTAAATCAAATACTCGAAGATATGTTGAGAGCCTGCGTGTTAGAATATGGATCAAAATGGGAAGATTGTCTATCATTCGCAGAATTTTCATACAACAATAGTTATCAAGCTAGTTTGCAAATGGCCCCATTTGGATTCATGTATGGAAGGAAGTGTCGTACCCCTTTGAATTGGTTGGAAGTAGGAGAGAGTCAGATTTTCGGACCCGACATCCTACGAGAAGCAGAAGAGAAAGTTCACAAGATTCGTGAGCATCTCAAGACCGCCCAATCCAGACAGAAGATTTATGCCGACAAGAGACGTCGAGACCTAGCCTTCAATATCGGATATTTTGTGTATCTCAAAGTGTCACCTTTGAAAGGAATGCAACGTTTCCAGCTCAAATGAATGTTAGCCCCAAGATATATGGGACCCTCCAAGATTTTGAATCGTCGAGGAGAAGTATCATATCAACTGGAACTTCCCGAGGATATGTCAGCCGTGCATAATGTGTTCCACATATCGTTACTCCGCAAATGCCTAGAAGTCCCGGAGAAGGCTGAAGTTTTCAAGAATATTGATCACCGAACCATAGAGATCAACGATGACCTGACATATCCTGAAGTACCCATCCGTATTTTGGAGGAAGCTTTCAGAATCACCACGACCCGGAGTATCAAGTTTCTCAAGATCCAATGGAGTAACCACACTGAAGAAGAAGCTACCTGGGAGCGAGAAGACTACATTAGGACGAAGTTTCCAGATCTCTTTAAATCCTAGTTTTCTTTTCCTCAAATCTCGGGACGCGATTTTGTTTAAGGAGGGAAGGTTTGTAACATCCCAAAAATATTAATCAAGGTTATCAAATTCCAATCACCAAAATTAGGGTTAACAAAAACTTTTGTGAGTTAAAAATCATATGAATGCATGTGTGTATGTGATGAATGTATGAATGCATGAATGGACTTGTGTGATTGTTGTGAATACCAAGGAATGGTTTAAAGATGAACACAACATCATCTAAATCAATTCCAAGCAGAAACAAATCAATATAAGTTCAAGAAAAACAAAACAAGCAAATGGTCATTTTTGCCAATCTTGCCCACTAGACCACTTTGAGTGTTTCTAGTCCAAGATTTCAAACAGAAATAATTCTATTTCTTTTCACCCCTTGCTAGACCAAGTAAAAGTGAACCCAAGCCAACCTTGCAAACCCACAGAAACATTTGGCAACTTGATTCAAATGACAATTCAAAATTGAATCTATATCATATGTGAAGATCACCATTTTTCAAAACCCAAACAAACCAGTGCACCTTGAAAAATCTAAGAAACTAGAGACTACCTAGTATGTGACTAGTACACCCACCAAGTTTCATCCAAAAATTCAAATTGAAATCTCTGGTGGCCATTTCATCAAACACCTTCTGAACACAAATCAAATTAAACAACAAACACTATAGTGAGTAGTGTTTATGCCTAACTTGTTCTCTCTCTCGCTCACACTACACTCGCAGTAGATCATCTAACTAGTTTAACTAGCCCTAGCTCACTGTAAACTTGACAATGACATCAATGGAGACCATGGCTGAGCCCAAATTGCCGCCCCAAGGTCGACAGCAAGCTACAAGCCTAACCAAGCCTAGACACAGTGTCTAGCCAGCAAGCCACCGTCCACCGCCACCCCCTGTCCAGGCCCCGAGCCGTGCCAGCCACTGGACCACCCAGAACACACACGCCTAGTCTCTCTGCGACCATGACAAGAGCGCGCCAGAGTACCGCGCTCGACACGCTCGCACAGACCGCGCCTCGTCTTCACTGCTCGCGTATGTGACCACCACCTCCCCAGGAACCGCCTAGACATGCCCGTTAGCCGCCGTGCGACTAGGAGCGCCTGTGCGCCATTAAAACTTCCATCGGAGCCGCTCAGAGCGTCGACGTGTTCCGAATGCACTGCACCGCCCCACGCCTCACCATCTAGCCGTTGAGCTTCGCCAGGAGGCAGTGCATCGTACCCTACCCCTAGCCATGGTGTTAGCTCGCTGTGCAGACGACCCCGACGAGCTCCACCCGCACCCTTTGGTTCCCTCATCGCACTATAAATAGAGGCCTTCCCCGTTCGAACTCAGCACACCATTCCACTACCCTCTATTTCAGAACCACCCCACTTCTTCCCCAGAGCAAGGCGAGCACCAGGTGGCCGGAATTTCGCCGAAGCTTGCCGCTGCTGGAGGAGAAGGGCGCCATTGATTGGAGCCACCACAGGAGGAGCCACCAGTACCAGGAGGATCGCCATTGTGGACTTCATCGTTCTCCCCCATCGCCGACCATCGCCGGAGCTCCGGTGAGCCACCACTGACCCTCACTGGCCGCGCTAGGGTTCGACCTCGCCGCGTTATGTTCAGACATGGACGATGCACCTCAGCCATAGATCTTGCTTCTAATCCTACGACCCTAATCACCCCGCACCCCTTCGCACCCCCTGTCTCACTGACTGGTGAGGACAATCACTTAAACCGTTCGCGCGTGTTGTGCCCAGTGGGCCGACCCAGTTAACGTTCCCGCATGACCTAGTAGTTTGATTTTAGGTTTATCAATTTAGTTTCAAACTTAGTTCTGTCTATAGATTCAAAAACCAATCCAGAGAGATTTACTCAACCAAATTGTATGAAACTAATTTTGCTAGAAAGGTGTTGAAATTCTTAATACAAGAACGTTGGATTCAAACCATTTGGAATTGTAGATCACCTATAGTAAAAGTAACAAGGCAGAGACTTTTCTGCATTCAAACATTTTTCAAAATTCAACCATAGATGCTTTTGAGTTGATTCCAACTCTCAAAAATCATATTTGATAAGACCTTTCTAAATATATAAAAATATCTAGGTTTACTTGAAGAAATAATGGAAAAGTAATAAAAGAATGCCACATAGGCATTTCTAGTCACTATTTAATTAAAATAAAAGGGTTAAACCTTATTAAATTGCGACACCACTTTAAATCACATTACCAAGTACTGAAATATGTGGTGATGACATGTGTCAACATGATCCCATGTTTTAGTTGGATAATATTAAATATTAAGTAGTTTTTCAATGAGTAGAAAATACTTTTCTAAAATAAAATAAATAAAACTAGTGCCTTAATCTTTGTGATAATAGTGATGACGCAAAGATCATCTTGTGTGAGCCTTTATGTGCTAAATAGAAATAGTTAAGAATTGGTGATTTTGTACTTCGTATTTATTTATGGATGCTAGTACCAACCAAGGATACGAAGAGGAAGGAGACTACTACGAGGAAGAAGCAGAGGAGAACTTCAACCACTGCTCTGCACAAGGGAAGCTATCCTAAAAAGCTACTATATTAGCAAGCTTAAACCTACAAGATAACCTATGCAATGTATTAGGCATGCCTTGGTTATAGCACTTGATGATACCAAAATCCAGTTTTACTTGCAAGATTAATCATTTTATTTCTTTATCAAAGCTTTTATTTGTGTTTACTTAGTGTTTTGTAGATTTTAGAAAGTTTATTAAAGGTAGCATAAAGAGCATAAAACTTGGCCTAAGTTAGAAAAATCTTGATGTCATCCTGAGGCATGACATTAAACTTGGATAAGTCACACTTGATTACCACCCCTCATTAGTATATATCCCCACTTGTAGATGCTAGTGCTAAGCATAAAAATTGATAACTTTAGATGGGAATACTTGGTGAAAACGATTATGAAAACCTTAGAATGATGAGTCATTCTAATGAAATATTTTGACATGTGTTCTTGAACACTAGATGATTTTTAATGATCAAAATGTTGAGGCATGAGCCTTAACCCTTTACAAAACTGATGGTTGTCTGGATGCAATACCATTCCAATTTTACCGTACAACCACAATACCCAAATTTGGGTAGGGCTTGACTGGAAATTTATATACCTTAGTATGGGTTCCCTTGTGGCCGAGGTTTGAGCTGAGGCTACCTCGTGAAGATTGACCACCTGTGCAGTTCCCAAGATGACGGTTGGTCATGGTTGGGAGGCCAAACTCATAGGAGAAGTTCCTATACTATGGTGTGTAATTGAAAGGTTAGGATTGATTATCTGCATACTGTGTATGGTGAATTCAGGATTATTCCTGACGGATGTATCGAATATTGTGGTGAAATTGTACCACCTCTACAGAGTGTCAAACTATTCAAATAGCCGCGTTCGTGGTTATGGACAGTTGGAGTATCCATACTGTTCCGTCGTCAGATGTTTTCAAACTGACTTATGAAATGAATCATGAATTTGACTTGACCACAACAGAGTTGTGATATGAAAATTCAAGATCCCACTTAGGTGTTATAAAACTTTCAACTAGCTTTCGTTTCTTCTGAACTCAGTTAAGGTAAATCTGGCTTTTTGCAAAACAACCTAGAGCTTAGTATTCCTACTCAAAACCAACTCACTTGTTAGTCTTAGTTTGCGAGTACTTAAAGAGTAATCATGGCTTTGTCCCTGGCTATTCCCGTGGCCAGACTATGAAGAGGACTATTAGGAGGATGGACCGCAGGAAGGTTACGACAATTAGTATCATCTCCCATTATCAGCATTGCCTGTGACCATGAAGATGGAGCCTCGCCCACACTATTGTTCTTATTTTAATCCGTTGCTTTAATTGTACTAAGACTGGATCATGAGATCCTTTATTTGTTGTAAGACCTTATGTATGGTTTGTAATGGATGATGTACTGTGATATCAAATCTGTTATGTCTCGCAAAAATGGTAATCCTGGGATTGCAATGTATGGCATAACAGGCATGTGTGATTAAAAATTCGGGTGTTAACAAGTTGGTATTAGAGCCCTCCTGATCATATGAGACCCTAGTTTAGAATGGACGTTTTAAACAAAAACTTAGTTTCGAAACAAAGGAAGTGAGTATTTATGAAAACTTACTCTCATTCTTATCACTTAGGTTCTTTAATAAAAATTCATGTTCCTCAAAAATTCTTGCAAACTTACATAAAATTTGACACACTTGATCACTCTACTAACTTACTCATCCTACATTCTTATAGATGGACATGAAGTATAGCAAGTTCTATCAGTTTGGAAATGGAGGAGATCTCATCTTTGAGCGTGACTTGGACCAGCTTTCGGAACTTCTGGAGCGCCCGCACCGCAAGTTCCTCGGAGCTCAGCTCAACGATCAGGAAGGAGGAGAATTGCAATGGCTGATTGTTGCAAGTCTCCGAGGGAAGATTGAAGCCCCCACCTTAGAGGGAGTCTAGTTCACCTTAAGGGAGAACAACTGGCTAGATGGACTTTCCAAGGCCATGTAGGAAGCTCTTGCCCGTCTGTGTGGGCAGACTATTAATCAGATCAAGGGCATGCACTTTGAGTTCTATTGAAGGCGTGATGCGATGGGACAGCCACTAGAGGTACCACGTCACCAAGATCTGAAGAATCAAGTGTACCACCTCAGCTTCATGATGTATGACCGACAGAAGGAGTTGGACAATGCCCGCTCCTATGCCAACCATAAATACGCTCTCGCTGTCAAGAAGGACCAGACCATCGCCATTCTTTTGAAGGATCGCAAGTCTCGTCATCGTTAGCTTGAAAAGAAGGAGCGCACCATTGCCCGCCATCGTCACAGGATCACAAACTTGGAGGAGACCATCCACGAGAGGGACATGCAGCTTGAGGAGAGGGAGAATGCAGGGGAGGATATCCGTGGAGACCCCTACTCTTATCTCAGTGACGATGATGACTTTTTGGAGGATCAAGCCATGGAATTCTTCACCGATGAGGATGACTTCGCCTTCATTTATGATGATGATGATGAGGAGGATGAAGCCACCGATTCCGAGGAATAGTAGCACTTGAGCACTACTGTTAGTGAAGTTGTTTCCAGTCCCACTATGTCATAGTTTCATAGAATGGTTCTTAAAACCATCTATTTTCCTTGTTGTGGTGTGTGTTTGTATCGTGTCCTATGAATGAATGAATGAAAAACAAGTTGCTAGAAAAATCTGAGTCAAACATCAAAATCTTAAAAAAAAACTGAACCTTAGAAATTTCCCTATTGTCTCACGATCTATCTCAATCTTCAGATGCCTCGTGGAGGAAGCACTTCGTCCCCGGACCCAATGTTGCAGATCTTGCAAATGTTGGTTTCTGACCGTGAAGCTGAGAGATCCGAACGTCAAGCCAAGTTAGCCACCCTCCAACACATAGCTCAGATGGCCAACAACAATCAAGGTCATGGAAACCAAGACAACCATGGATCCAATCTCAAGAACTTTCAGAACACCAATCCACCCATCTTTACTAAGTCTGAAGAGCACATAGGTGCAGATGATTGGCTACAAACCATGGAGAACAACTTAGAAGTTGCAGGAGTGGAAGCCAACGAGAAAGTACTATTTGCCACCCACTATCTGGCAGGAGATGCAAGAGCTTGGTGGAACAATGTCCGAGCTATGAATGGAGGACAGATGATGACTTGGGATGAATTCAAACTCAAGTTTAGCAGAACCCATGTGCCACCGGGTTTGATCAAGACTATGAGAGGTGAATTCATAGATTTGAAGCAAGGGAGGATGACAGTAGTTGAATACCGTGACAATTTTTAGCCAATAACAATGAGTTAGACCCAACCATGCAAAATTTTTGGAAATCCAATCCCAATTATTGCAAAGGATGACCAATCAAATGATCAACATGAGAGACAACCTTTCCCAAGGATATTGTGACAACAATGATGTTAAGGATGATATTATGAAAGGAACTCAAGCTTGCAATATTTGTGGAGACATGGAACACACTTCTAAGGAGCATGTGGACCAATGCCCTAATTGTGAAGAGAAACATCCAACTAAACAATGCCCCACATCTCAAGTTACTTGTTTCCTATGTGAAGGAATGATCATGTCCGTATCTAATGCCCCATATATCCTATAGTTCAACAAATGAAACAATATGGAATGCATCAAATGTTTGGAAACCTACATAAGAGAAAAACTTCTACTAAGAAGAATGAAGGCAAAGTCAGAACCATGCCTCATAGAGTCATACCCAAAGTGACCACCAAGTGTTGCTACTCTTGTGGATAAGAAGGTCATATCTCTAGTAACTGCCCCAAGAAAAGAGAAAGATTCCCCACCTTTGAGGTGAGATATGAAGAGCATGAACTAGAACAACTCCTAGATTTGGAAAGACCCAAGAAGAAGAAGAAATACCCTAATTCCAACAAGAAGGAAAATAGCCAAGTGCAATGTTACAATTGTAAAGAGATGGGACACTATGCATCACATTGCCCAGAAAAGAATAAATATATTAGCCAATAGATGTGTTTCAAATGCAATGAGCTAGGCCATTATGCCAACAGATGCCCAGAGAAGCTACATCAAGATCCCAAGTAAGCCAAGATGTAATCTAGTCAAAAACCTTTTTAAGGGTGGTAGTACCCCAGTTTCCTTGTAGCCAACTTGTATCCTCTAGCCTTCCCAAATCTCGGGATGAGATTTCTTTTAAGGGTGGTAGCCTGTCACATCCCAAAATTTTCCAAATTTTGAAATGTGAAAAAATAAATAAACAAAATAAATAATTGTTGAAATTTAGGAAGAAAAGAAACTTTTTGCTTCTAAATGGAAACATTAAAACCCATCTTGAACAAACTTTGAATAAAATGGAATCCAACAAATTTCAATCAACTAAAATGCATTCATTAATGAATGTATCTTGAAATTTAAACACTTGGAGAAGTTAAACCAAAACATTAAAACCCTAATGGAAGAAATCATTTCCAAGACTATGGATTTGATCCATATAAAAATTCAGAAAAAATCATTTTAAAATGATAAACAAAAAAATATTATAAAACCATAGAAATTGGTTTCATTTAATTTGGAGCCATGGATAAAAACTTATGAATTTAATAAGATGAAAGGAATTAATTTCCAAAGCTAATAAAGCTCCTATCTAAAATCCATACCAAATTATGAGAAAAATAATCCCAAAAGGATTTAAAAAGATAAATAAATATTAAATAAAATTGTACAAATTGGAATCACCAATTTTGGATCTATAAATAAAAAGATATGGATTTTATGAGATAAAGAAATAAATAAATAAATAAGGAATATTTAAAAAGCCAAATTAAATCTTGGCCAAGTAAATGGAATGAAAACATATTTAATAATAAAAGGAGTAAAATATTATTTAAATAAAATCATAAGGATTGAACAATATCAAATTTTATTTAAATAAAGACAAATTGCCTAAATAATAAAACCCAAGAAAATTAGTTAGAAGACAATTTAAAAAATTGAATTAAATCCATAGACAAATGGAATAAATATAATTCAAATAAAATAAACAAATAAATGAATATCCAAATAAAATTATATGGCATTAACCAAATTTAATTATATTTAAATGGAGACAAAATCCCTAAGGTAAATGATTAATTAAATCATGGGAAAAATATTAGAAATTGCCAAGTGAGTTAAAAGTTATCTAATTGACTTAAAAAGAATAAGAGAATTATTTGAATACAATTTATATGGGATTAAGACCATATTTGATTTTACTTGAATAAAGACAAATGCCCAATTTAAATGATTAATAAATCATATTAAAATAAATTAAATAATTCAAAGTAAATTATTTAACACACTTTTGAATAAATAAAACCTACTGAAAAAGGTTTAGTAAAAATTAGAATTTAAAATGTTTTTCTCACCCGAACTCGCACCCGCTCAGTCACTGATTTCCTGACCCCACCGACCCCCCCTTCCAACTCGCTGACGCCAGGCCCCACTGCCACGCAAGCATCGTCCTCACCCGCCGCGACCAGTTCTCACTTCCCTCACTGTCGTTCTCTGTCGATTAAATCCTCGCGTAAATTCGAGTTAATGGCTGCACGATTCTTGCCCCTGACCTCGCCCTCTTAAACGAATGCCTCCCCTCTAACTTTCCCCTCAATCCCCCACACCTCTCGGCCCCTAGGCTGCCCGTATTGCTCGCTAACACGCTACTGCTCCGACGAGCATCTCCAACAAATTCCGGCGATGTCCGGCAGCCTCCCACTCCCTGACACCCAGTAGCCTGATCCCCATCGTCTCCTGCACCCGTCAGTACCCTCGGTTCGCCCGCGCATGCTCCATAGCGTCGACAATGTCAACGCCAGAACGCCACCGCCTCATGCTCCAAGTCTGGTGACACCCTTGGTAACTTATGAACGCCCCCTCCCACCTGACTATTACTCACGTGTTTGCCATTCTTGCACGCATCAAACGGCATCGTTTATTTGTCTTGGCATGACCCGTACCCTCGCCAACGACGAGGAGCATACGCACCCTTCACAGGAGCTTCTCCGGCGAGAGATTGCCGACGCCACCGTGCGCCCCTGCCTCCCCACGAGAACGTTGAGCATCAGCAACGCACGACGAGTCTGGTGAGCCCATTCCCTCTCTATCTCGCTTCCTATATCGCCGGCACCATCACCACCCGAGCGCGCCGCCGCCATCCACCATCGCCGCGCTGCTCATCTTTGGCCACTGGAGATTGAACCGTTGGATCTAAAACCGTCATCCTTTGATCTATGCTGCAGGATGCTAGTTAGATCTAACGCTCCACATCACATGATCCTGCCGAACCGGTACCAGCGAATAAGATTAAGACGAGTGGCCCTGGTTGTTGATTTAAAAACAGATTTTATCTTTTATATGGTTAGATTTGAAAAATTCATAAATTTAAATCCACACATCCAAATTTTGCAAACTTTATATCAATGGAATTAGCAAAAACAATACTTTCCAACCATGCCCTTTGTTTAATGATTTGATTCTGTAAAATTAGTTGTTTTGCAGAAACATGTGTAGGCCTATGTTGATTGTAAAAGTTATTCTAAAAATGTTTTTAGGGTAAAATCTTATGAAAATGGTTTGTTTTGAACCTACTGACCATAGAAACCAACTTTTGGATTTAAAAACATATTTTCTGATACTAAGGAATAAATCTTTGAATAAAAGCATTTCTACTTAAATAAAAATATTGATTATGGTTTAAAAATGCTTTTTGAATAAATCCCTTGGAAAATGATTTGATTCAAACTCTCTGACCCTAAATACCAAGTTTTAGGATTTAAAAATATATTTGGTGAACCCTAGAAATTTATTACTTTGTTCAAAGGAATTTCCAACAAAATAAAATATTTCTTTGTTTTAAAAATGGTTTTTAGGTGAAACCTTTTGAAAATGGTTTAATATTAAACACTTGACCTTAAAACACTAATATTTGTGTTTAAAAATATATTTGTCAAACACTAGAAATTATCACTTATATTTAAATCATCTCTAGCAAAATAAAAATGATTTAAATGGCCATTTTGACTAACTTGTTTTCAAATGACCATGCCACTTTTACAAATGACCAATAGGTGTTTTAAAATGTTTATATCCAATTAGAAACCACCATTCCAAATAAAACAATTTTTTGCATGCTTGCATGCATTGTTTTGTTTTCCTTATTTTTTGTGGTGAATTTTTTGAATGCTAGATTGAATTTGTGCCTTGATTGAATTGTAGTGAAATTTGAAGAGTGTGACAATTTCAAGATCAAGGAGTGAATCTATATTCTCTACTATAAAGGCAAGTGGTGCTTCATACTTTTGTCCTATTATTTTCACTATGCATTAGTGATATTTCTAAGTAGGACATACATGGAATTTTCTACGTGTTAACTATGCCATGGGAAATCCTAGTAGATGATGCCTTAGTAGAATTATCCCTAAGTTTAGATTTCTACTACTATCATGCTTAGCCTAGCTAGTAGAAAACAAGGGTGGATTATATTCATGCTATGAAATATTTCTAAGTCTATGACTTGTGTTTTGATTAATAAAACAACTATGTGAATGAATCACCTGGGTGGAATGGTGTGAATGGGTTATGTTGGGTGGTTACACAGGGCCCCATATTTATGGTCTACCCTAGTGTATCTAACTTGTGGAATTCCACCCAGGAACAAACAGATTTGAGATGGCAAATGTTGAGAAGCTTCAAGTGCCGCCACATGGCATTATGGGCTCTGCCTGGATCATATAGGTTGCATTAACTTAGCCAGATGGACAGTTGGTGGTAGGGCTGATAGGTTTGGGAATGCGTCAATTTTGTTCTAAGGGAAGACTTCTGAAAGGTCCTGTCTCGATGCATGTCGAGTCTTGTGGGAAAAGTGCACCACCCCTCGAGAGAGTAAAATCTAAGTACTTAGCTGTGTCCCCAACAATGGACAATTTGAGCATCAAGACATAGAAGCTATCAAGGATATCCTCATCCCAATTTCTAAGTTAAAATCTTGTGGTTGAACAAGGGTTAAAGGATCTTCAATCTTTGATTGGTAGATACCTTGGGTGATTTTGTCAAACAAAAACTTAGTGTTTTCAAATGATAAGGAAAATCTATTTTGAGCAAAGCAAGCCTAAACCCCACTTAGCCAAATGCATATAGATGATAGATACCACTACTCTACCATAGTATCACTTGCCAATACAATTCAAATGTATTGACCCTTGTGGCTGTAAATTATTATGTTGCAGGTTTTTTGATGTTAGTGAAGTATGTTGATTAGGATTATAAGTCTACAACCAACATGATTGCCTGTGGCACTTTGAAGATGAAGGAATCCATGCTATATAGTTATTTCTGCTGCATTGTAATGAGATAGCCAAATGAGCTATGTAAGATGTAATGAAATATTTTATTCCTGGTTATAAAGTTGTATTATGACCTTTGTTTCTTGATATTACATCTTAAACTGTGGATGCTAGCTATTGATCCAGGGACTAGCATTGTAAACACAGGGATCTCTACCTTATCAAGGTTGGGACCTCTACAACATATATGCGGATAGGATGTGGGTGCAAGAATTTGTGCCGAAGCTCACCGAGTATGGCGTAATCAGCCGGTGAAGTCGATGAACTGGTTTCAAGGAGTGGTGGAGTACGTCCTTCAGAATGAACGGATCGAGCTTCTGATTTCTTGGATCGGCCCTTCTCCTCCTTGCTATCTTGGTGGTTTAGAAGTTTAGTCCCTCATCCCTAGTAGAGTTGCTGGGAAGGCGAGCGGCGTCCAGCTACGGCCTGACAGAGTTTCGTGAACTAGGATGGATGTGTGAACCTGAGGCTCGGGTGGCGGCGTGAGATGGAACATGAGGTGCATGGGCGTTCATTTGAGGCCATATAGAAGGAGGACGGTGTGTTCTTATTGATGTAATAAGAGTGAATGAATGAAATGAACCGACAGTAGTTGTTGGTGTGAGGCGTTTTGGCTAGCTACTGGTCTATTCACTGTTGTCCGTGCGTTTGAGAAGAAGTAAAACAAGATGGCTCTTCGGCTGGGCCAGCTGGAAGACAAACCAGAAAAAGCTTTTGTGAGCTAGGCTTTGGTCTTGTGTGTGAAAGTCGAGCGCCTGCTCAGCTGGGATGTATCGTTTCACTTGGCTAAACTAAAGTGCCGTATCGTTAGAGAGAATAGAAAAGAATACAAGAGCAAGTAATCTAGCAACGTGTTAATGTAGCCTAAGACTAATCGATTTGGTGGTACACAAATACAAATAGAGAGAGAAAATGGGATGGGTGCTTCATGCATAAGAGCATGGCATGCACATGCACGTGCATGTGCTTGGCCCAATATAATTTATTTGAAAAGAATCAAGTAAGAAGCAAATTAGGTAAGAAGCAAATTAGTAATTTAAAAACAGATTCAAATAACACTACTACAAGTAACTTTGAGAAATTAATCTTCTTCCTTTATACACAAGATTAATTTCAAAACATTTGGAATTAATTTTTAACAACTTCAAATAAAATATATATTTTTATTTGACCAGGTTGCAACATTCCTTGGGTTAAAAAAATCGGCATGTAAAAATCAGGATGTTACATATAGATAAGTTTGCAACGTATCAGAACGCTCGGGCTCGCCGAGGTGAGCCCCATGATCCGGAGCGTGAGTACTCCATGGAGGACTACTTGTTAAGTATCGGCACTTCCACGAAACCCATGAAGGCATTCGGAAAATATCTTGTGGACTGATGAATGCATATTTGCATCATGTTTTATATTATTATTTTGCACTGTTGTGGTAGGATCTTGGTATTTTATGGCGTTCGCGTGCATCGTTTATATATATTTTCACCAGGATCAGTAGAAATGATGGATATCGAAAGAATCGTATGTGCACCTAAGGGGGGTGAATAGGTGCTACTTCAAATTTTCTTCTTTTTGAATTTAGGGTTTGACAAGAAAGGTAAATTCTCTAGATTATGCAACAAAGGTGAATTTACCTATATGACAAACAAGCCACAACTAGCACAACACTAAGCAAGAACAAGTAAGTAAAGTGTGGTAAAGAATAGAAGTAACCAAAGTGGTGGACGCGGAGACATAAGGCTTTGTTTCCCGTAGTTCCTTCCTTTTGAGGAGAAGTACGTCTACATTTGGAGAGGGGGTGGTTTCAAACCACCAATGCCATGAGAGGCCTCCCTTGTTCTCCGATGAACCTCACCCCAAGGGGATCGATTCACCTTCCACTATATCGGCAACCTTCGAGGTGGAAGCCGACACCTTTACAACGAGTTTGTGGCACACATCCACAACCTAATTGGAGGATACCAAATACAAGCAAGCTGTCAAACAATCAAACACAAGCTTATAAGAACCAAATCAAAGCTAGGTTTCCAAAGAAATACTAGATCAAGGGGACCTCAAGTGAATGAGGGGGAAATGAAGATCTCTTTTGGTGAAGTTGTATATCAAGGCCTCCTCCATTGGTTCTCCAAAGATCAACGACTTTGGATGGATGAATGAAGAGATCTTGTGGAATTGGTGGCTCAAAATGTGCTGCTGTTCTTGAACTGGACGAGCATGTTCCAAGGTAAAAGAAAGGGTCATTTTATAGGGCCGCAGAATTTAGAGCCGTTGGAGCCACTGAAGCCGGACAGTCCTGCATGTGTGAGCCGGACAGTCCAGCCAGACCGGACATTCCGCTCCACACCAGACGGACACTCCGGCCTGGCCAAGTTTCCAGCAAGTGTCCGGCCAGTGTCCGGGTAGTGTCCGAAGTGCCTCACAAAACGTCCACACCTGGTGAGAAAAACTGGCAAAATTCTACGGTGTAACATTCCTAAAATCATGTTTTCAAAGATTGCATATCATCCATGCATGCATAATCATTTAGGGATCAATTTCAAAGTCATTTCAAAGAAAACAAAAGCATTGAGTGCTTATTATTTTATGTAGACAAGCATTAATCCAATGCTACTATCTAGTGAGAGAATATTTGTTTCAACCCAAGATTTGTTTGTTCATAAGTTGGTTTAGTTGAGTTCCAAAGCTTGGACAAAATTTCCAAAAACAAAATATAGTTTTAAAACCATTTTCATATCTTTATCAAATCTTGTGCTAAGGCACTGTTTATTTTAAAATTTCAAAGGAACCAAGCAAGTCTAGTGAGACATCATGGTTTTATACTCAAAAATATGCAGGTTTCACTTTATAAAAATCCAGAAAGATTTGGAATTCAAACACATTTGAATTCATTTGAAAAGGTTTCCTTTAAATTGAATTAGAAAAAGAAAAAGGTTAAGAAAACAGAACTAGGCCAGGCACTACCCATTCGGCCCAGCAACCAAAGCAGCCCACCCGGGGTTCCCCCTTCCTCTCTGTTTCTCACCGCAGCAACGCGCACCCACCCACTGACAGCCCGACCCTACCTTGCCCCGTCAGCGTCGTCCCCAATCAACGCGTGCCCGAGCCGCTCCGCCGTTACCTCGCCGCAGTCACTGCCTCGCTTAAATTCCATTGATGCAGGGAGTAATCCTCGCCCCCGCCCCGGCTATTTAATCCCCTCACCTCTCCGCATCTTTCCCCTCGCTCAAATCACTCGCTCCGCCACCAGGCTGCCCCTAATTGCTCTCACACCGCCGCTGTACCGACGAGCTCAGGAGACGAAATTCCGGTGAGCCAGACCACCCCTTCCCTTCTAATTCAAACGAGCGTGTTCCTTACAACCTTGTGCACCTCCTGACCCCTTTCGTTTGGCCGCGCTTGACCCAGGCAACCGTTCCCGTCCACCTCCGCAAGTGACAGAGCCGCTGCTCGACTCCGGCGACACCTCCTGGTAGTTCCCGACCACCCCTTCCTCTCTTCTGGTTACTCACATGTTCGCCAGGCTTGTGCGCATCTAACGGCATCATTCTTTTGGCTAGGCGCGGTCTGTAACCTCGTCAACGACGACGGACAGCCGTACCTGACGACCGACGCATCTCCGGGGAGCAATAGACGTCGAGTCTGTGCGCCCCTATCTCTCCCTCGACCACCTTGAGCTCCACTGCAATCCCGCGAACACGGTAAGCACCTCCACTCCTCCCCGCGCGACCTAAATCGCCAGCAACCTCTCTATCAGAGCCGCGCCGCTGCATCGCCGCCGCTGGCGCCGCCCATCTGTGGTCGTTTAATCTGTAGCCGTAGGATCTAGATCCAGCGATTAGAAGTAGATCTGTAGCGAAGCGGTACGGGCAGATCTGAGCCGTGCGTGTTAAGTTATATATAACGTCCTGCGAGTGTGATCCAGTGCGAAACGATATCAGCCAATCAGACGCTGCCGCGTGGCTAGTTCTTTGTTTTAAAAATCTGAATTAGATCTATTAGTGATTCAAACTTGTAAAATTCATAACTTTTGATCCACACGTTCAAATTTTGTAAATTTTATATCATTGGAATCAGGAGAAATAATCCTATGTGTTTATACAATGTGTTTAATGTTTTGCCTCTGTAAAAATGGTTATTTTTGCAGGGACATTTGTAGGCTTAATTTGAGTATGGAAATTATTTGAAAAATGTTTTAAAGATCAAATAAAGTTTATTTTTAGTATCTTGGTCTTGTTTATGTTTCAGTATTGTATACTTTTTTTGTTTGGTGTAGAAAAAAATCATCACATGGCATTTGCATACATTCATATATTTTTGTTTGTATAATTTGTTATGTGATTTTGGTGCCATTATTTTATGTGTAGATTTTGGTGCAAATAGTGATTGTGGTTGTGAAGATTGTTGCTACTCCCCAAACTACCAAGGCAAGTGGTGCTTCATGTTTTTATCCCTATATTTTACCTATGCATTAGAAATATTTTGTATAGGACTTGCATGAATATTTTGCTAAGTATTTATATGCTATGCTTCGGAAATCCTAGTAGTTGTAGAATTGTTAGAATTTCCTCTAAGTTAAGATGCTTACTATTTCCATGCTTATTCTAGATAGTAGCAACCAAGGGAGGATTATATATTCATGCTATGTGAAATATTTCTAAGTCATTGACTTATGTTTTTGCTAATAAAACAACTAAGTGAATGAAACACCTGGGTGGAATGGAAAGAATGGTTTGTGTTGAGTGGTTACACAAGGCCCATTTCTATGGTTTACCTTGTGTATATCACTTGTGGGAAGCCACCCAGGAACAAAGGGATTTGAGATGCCAAATGTTAAGAAGCTTCTAGTGCAGCCACATGGCATTATGGGCTCTGCCTGGATCACATAGGTTGCAATAACTTAGCCAATTGGACAGTTTGTGGTAGTGGGATGATAGGTTGGAGCGCGTCCATTTGGTCTAAGGGAAGGCTTCTGAAAGGTCCCCTCTTGGTCAAAATCAAGTCTTGTGGGGAAAGTGCACAACCTCTGCAGATGGAAGAATCTAAGTACTTAGCCATGTCCCTGGTATTGGACAACTTGAGCATCAAGACATGGAAGCTATCAAGAATCTCCTCATCCCAATTTTCTAAGTTAAAACTTGTGGTTGAACAAGGGTGAAGGTTCACCAATTTCTATTGGTGATTTCTTGGGAAAGTTTTGTCAAAGAAAAACTTAGTGATTTCAACTGATAGGTAAAACCTATTTTTAGCAAAGCAAGCCTAAGCTACACTTATCCAAATTCATGTAGTATCTAGATACTAATATTCTACTAAGGTATCACTTGCCAATACTATTCCAATTTATTGACCCACTGTGGCTGTAACTTGTGATGTTGCAGGTTATTCTGATGATGATTAGGGGTTATGAGTCTACACTCAACATGATTGCCTGTGGCACATGAAGATGAATACTTATTTATAATATTATGGTTAAACTCTTGTATTAGGCCTATGGCCATGGAGTTGTAAAATACTATATTTGTCTCTGGAATGATATGTAATAATGACCTTTGTTTCTGTGTACTTCATCTTAAACTGTGGATGCTAGCATTGATCCAGGGACTAGCATTGCAATCACAGGGATCCTTGCCTTTAATAGGGAGGGATCTTACTGATGGTATCAGAGCACTGTGTTGCCTGTAGGATTATGACCCTAGGAATGGATTAGAAACCACTAAGGAAAAAATTTCAACAACTTCCACACTTGTCTTTTTCTTCTCGTATGCTTTTCTAATCTTCTTTCTCATCTCTATTTGTAGATGAAATCCATCAACGAAGCCGTGAGGAAGGGACCACTCATGACTATGACCTTGGAGTGTGAGACAGAATTCCCCAAGTCTCTTAAGGACCTCATGGTTGCCATGGGAATACATGGTGCAGCTGTGTACAAAGGTTTCCCCGTGATGGATGAAGGAGTGGAGTACTGGTGGGTGCAACTTCACTTGTATAAAAACAAGGAAGACAACTGACATGGTTATACCCTGCGGGTACATGATCTCAGCATACCTGGTCCAGCCCAAGGAAGGCCCACGGCAATTATATGCCGACCCATGAAGATTTTCGGGTGGCCAAGGCCCATGACGCTTTCGGATCCTTGGAGAGCAAGACTAGAGTAGATAGGAAATTCAAAGGGTAAAACCCTAGAACCTGTAACCGACTAGGTTCGTGCCCGGGACCTGCCTAAGTTTATATAAAGGCTAGGAGGGCACGACCTAGATCTTTCTCTCATACTTTCGCATACACACCTCCACGCCAGATTGCATCTGCGCACCCCTGTGACCTTCGGTTCCGTCGTAATCCAGAGCAGACAAGCAGGAGTAGGGTTTTCCCTCCGGGGGCCTGAACCTGGGTAAACCTTGTGTCCCCGTGTTGCTTGTTTGCTAACCGTTCCACGGTCTCCAGCATCCCCATCTTCTCCAAAACCCAAGTCCATAACAATGGGCATTGACGAGTCGAAACCTCGTCAACAACCACAAGGAATCAGGATTCTGCATGGTCACCAACTCAGTGATGCACACCACATTCTTTGATTCTACAAGAGATGCAGCTTGGAGGACATCAAGGATCTTGGTGATAGACTCAAGTGCAGAATGCTTAACACCCAAAATGACCTTAGGGAAGAAAAGAAGCATACCCAAGAGTTAGAGGCTACCAACCAACGTTTAATAGAGGACATCATAGACTTAGCAATGGAGTCATGTGATCAGGATCGATAGATTTCCTCTAGGGATGCCCTATTAGCTAACTTGGCAAGTTAGGTGGGATTGTAACGTACTTCGTTAGTTGGACCAACACACTTATCATTTCATTTCCAATTTTTTGTCTAAGTTATGTTGAACCTTGGATACTTGTAATGGATCTATGTATGCCATGACATGTGTGTTTGTTTGCAAATGATATGCTTGTGCTACCTTGTCTTGTGTATTTCTATTGATGTTGTTTCTAACTTTTCTCTATCTTATAAAATAGATGCCTAACGATACTACCAGCACGGCTGAAGAGTTCAAGGGAACTCGTTTTGGCACTCGTCTCATTGAGCTCACTAGTGTGCTCAATCTTCCGCTTCCTAGCATCATGATGCTTCCCCTCACCAATTTTGAGAGGAAGGACCTTTGTGGCTTCAAGGTTACTCAGCCAGGACGCCAGACTGAGCCAGCCACGGAGGCTATCACCTTCAAGCTCATGCATGACGACAAGGACAGAGGCCTAGAGGTAGTCATGCAGGATTTACTTGGGCATTTGTTAGGGAGACACTCTCGGGAGATTAGAGGTACTCACTTCCACGCTTTCGGAAGACGCGACGAGGATGGTGAGGCTATTGAGTTCGAGGATACTGCTAGAGAGACGGTAGAGCCGATTAAATCTGCCTTGGGACCTAGAGGTTCTACTTAGGCACCTAGATACTGATAGGACCAACGTCATGCTTAGCAATGATGAGCTCCAGGTGCAGATTTGTGAGAAGGACAAGCTCTTTGCGGAGAAAGACGAGATAGTCAAGGAAATGGAGGCCAAGTTTGAGAGTCATGATAGGAAGTTCAAAAGCTAAGAGAAGAGAGTCCAAGACAGGAACAAGAGGATTCGATAGATGACTGTAGAACTAGAGGCCAAGGACTTCGAGCTCGAGCATCAGCAGGTTGTGATTGAGAGACTTCGTTCACAGAAGAGGGCTCTCAAAGCCAAGGTAGAGGCCTTGACTACCAATGTCGAGGAGTACAAGACCGCTATGGAGAATGCAGGTCTTACACTTGTCGATGAGGAGGTTGATGCAGAGGAGTAGTGATGACTACTTGTTTATTTATCATTTACCATACTTATGATTTTGAGTCGCAATGACCATCCAACATGTGGATGTTTTGCTATTGGTGTGTTTACTTTTCAAACTTGTTGCTACATCGTTGAACTTTTGTTATTTGATGCTTGTTTGGTGATTGTTTATGTGATGTATTGTGCATGTTAAGCATCTATGGGTATCTCATTCTTATCCTTATGAAAACCACAGATGCCTCCTCGACGTGCCAACCCCAACCCGAACAACAACAATGTCACCCCCGAGATGCAGCAACTGATGACCGCACAGACACAGCTGATGTAGATGATGACTACTTTCATACAGAATCAGAATAACAACAACAACAATAACAACAACAACAACAATCACAATAATCCACCAGGTTTTGACATGCTCACCAGATTCCTAAGACTGAGGGCAACAAAGTTCTTAGGAACTACTGACCCCATGGTGGCCAATGATTGGCTACATTCAGTGAACAAGGATTTGGTAACTGTCGGTTGTACCGACGAGGAGAAAGTCAGGTTTTCAGCACACTTGTTGGAAGGACCAGCAACTACTTGGTGGGATAACTTCCAGATCACCACTCCCATTGAGGATGTGGCATGGGCAATCTTTGAAGATGTTTTCCGTACAACTCACATCTCATCCGGAGTGATGAGTTTGAAGAAGAAGGAGTTCCATAACTTGAAGCAGCGCCACCATAGTGTGGCTGAATATATTGAGGAGTTCAACAATCTGGCGCGTTATACACCGGATGAAGTTGACAATGATGCCAAGAGGAAAGAGAACTTACTCGAAGGACTGAACGATGAACTGAATCTACAATTATATGTGGCCTATGTCCCCACCTATCAATCTCTTTGTGGCAAGGATGCCATCTTGGAGAGCAAGATGAAACAGGTTGAAAGCAGAAAGAGGAAACACAACTCTGACAAGCATAGCTCGGGATCATCACACAAGCGTTCCCATTATGATGATAGTGGGAGTTCTGGATCCCACAAGCATGGAAAGTACAACAGCCACACAACCACAACCGTCATCATGACAACAAGCATCACCGTAGTCATGACAATGACAAGTACAAGAATCACAAGTGTGGATACAAGAGTCATCACAATGTAAGTGGAAGTGGTAGTGGAAGCCAGCCTGTCAAGAAGGATCTCAGTCGGGTTGAATGTTTCAAGTGCAAGAAGATGGGGCATTATGCAAATGAATGCCCAGAAAATAAAGTTGAAGGACCCAACAAGCCCAACCCTTTCCAGAAGGGACAAGTGAACCACATCAATGTGGAAGAAATCTATGAAGAACCTGATGCTATTGCTGGTAAGTTCAAACTAAATTCTATTCTAGCACTTGTTCTTTTTGATACTAGTGCATCACATTCATTCATATCAAAAGAATTTGTGGATAGAAATGGGTTTCCAACTGACAACATTGGGTGTCCAATAAAAGTAAGTTCTCCCGGTGGAGATATGATAGTAAGTCTTGGATGCTGTGATCTAGTGATAGAGTTTGGAAAGCATAAGTTTTCAGTGAGTCTGATAATCCTAGATTCCCAAGGACTGGATGTAATTTTGGGAATGGACTGGATGACCAAGTATGAAGGAGTACTAGATTGTGCCAATCGTACTATCGCACTCACAACACCGGAAAAGAAACAGATGAGATTCAAATCTAACTTTGAATCAAAAGGGAGTAAGCTAAATTCTCTTAAGGGGGTTAGCATAGACAATGTGCCAATTGTGAGTGAATATCCGGATGTGTTTCCGGAAGAATTGCCCGAAATGCCACTAGATAGAGATGTGGAGTTTCTTATTGACATGCTACCAGGATCAGGACCAATAGCAAAGAGACCATACAAGATGTCACTTGATGAGTTGAAAGAACTCAAGAAACAACTTGGAGAATAGTTGCAGAGAGGATTTATTCAACCAAGTTCTTCATCCTGGGGAGCACCAGTTTTGTTTGTGGAAAAGAAAGATAGAAGTCAAAGGTTATGCATAGATTACCGTTCACTCAATGAAGTGACTATCAAGAACAAATACCCTTTTCCTAGAATCAATGACTTGTTTGATCAGTTAGAAGGATCCTGTGAGTTCTCAAAGATTGATCTCCGGTCAGGTTATTTCCAGCTCAAGATAAGAGAACAAGACATACCTAAGACAACTTTCACCACTAGGTATGGATTGTATGAGTACACCGTAATGCCATTTAGTTTGACCAATGCACCAGATTATTTCATGAATATGATGAACAAGGTGTTCATGGAGTTCCTTGAAAAGTTTGTTGTCGTTTTCATCGATGACATTTTGATCTACTCCAAGAGCAAAGAAGAGCATGAAGGACATCTGCGTTTGATACTTGAGAAGCTTAGAGAGCATAAGCTGTATGCCAAATTCAGCAAGTGTGAATTTTGGTTAAATGAAGTTGGATTTCTTGGACACGTTGTGTCAGGAGATGGTGTAGCAGTTGATCCCGCAAAAGTGTCAGTTGTAACTGAGTGGGAATCTCCTAAGCCAGTGAAAGAGGTTCGTAGTTTCCTTGGCTTGGCAGGATATTACAGAAGATTTATTGAGAATTTCTCTAAAGTAGCTAAGCCAATGACTGAGTTACTAAAGAAAGACAAGAATTTTCTTGGTCTGAAGGATGTGAGCTTAGTTTCCAAGAATTGAAGAAGAGACTAGTGACAGCACTAGTCTTATGTCTGCCAGACTTGGAGAAAGATTTCCAAGTGTATTGTGATTCATCTCATCATGGATTAGGTGCAGTTCTAATGCAAGAAGGGAAAGTTGTGGCTTATGCCTCGAGACAACTCAAAAATCATGAGGTAAATTACCCTATTCATGATTTAGAGTTAGCTTATGTTGTCCATGCACTCAAAACATGGAGGCATTATCTTTTGGGAAAGCGATGTGAAGTGTTCACAGATCACAAAAGTTTGAAGTATATTTTTACTCAGAAAAAAATCAACATGAGACAAAGAAGATGGCTAGAACTCATCAAGGACTATGACTTGAGTTTGCAATACCATCCCGGTAAAGCAAATGGTGTAGAGGATGCACTAAGCCGTAAGGTATTTGTGAATGGACTTACTAAGGGAGAGTTGCCAGATAATCTGTGTGCCCAATTTAGAGATCTCAGGTTGGAGATTATGCCTGAAGGACATCTCATGTCATTGGATGTTCAACCCACTTTGTTGGACAAAATCAAAGAAGCCCAAAAGACAAACAAGGAAATTGAAGAGATTAAGGAAAATATTGGCAAGGGAAAAGCCAAAGGATTCCATGAAGACGAACAGGGTACTTTATGGTATGGAAAACATATCTATGTTCCACAAGATCCAGAGTTTCAGAAACTGATTTTACAAGAAGCGCACAACTCACCATATTCCATTCATCCGGGTAACACCAAAATGTACATGGATATGAAGGAAAGATTTTGGTGGAATAATCTCAAGAAGGACATCGCCGAACATATTGCTTTGTGTGATGTATGTAGTAGAGTGAAGGCGGAACATCAGAAACCAGCATGATTGCTACAACCACTACATAATCCTCATTGGAAGTGGGACAAGATTGGCATGGATTTCATCACTGGATTGCCAAGGATCAGGTCAGGATATGATTCTATTTGGGTAGTAGTGGATCGCCTAACTAAAGTGGCTTAGTTCATACCCGTGAAGACAAACTATACAAGTGCTAAGTTAGCCAAGATCTATATGAGTATGATTATATGTCTGCATGGAGTACCCAAGAGTATTGTGTCTGATAGGGGAACTCAGTTCACTTCTCATTTTTGGAGGCAAGTACATGAGTCATTGGGAACTAGATTGGAATTCAGCACTGCTTTTCATCCTCAGACTGATGGATAGACAGAAAGACCAACCAGATTATTGAAGACATGTTGAGAGCATGTGCTCTAGATTATGGAGCTAGTTGGGATGAAAGTCTGCCTTACGCAGAATTTTCTTACAATAATAGCTATCAAGCCAGTATTGAGATGGCACCATTTGAGTTTCTCTATGGGAGAAAGTGTACCACCCCATTACTATGGAATGGTGTGGGAGAAAGAAATTTGTTCGGACCAGAACTAATCAAAGAGGCGGAAGAGAAGGTCAAGCTAGTTAAGGACAGATTGAAGATAGCACAGTCCCGACAGAAGAGCTACGCAGATCCTAAGCGTAGAGAAGTCACCTATGAAGTGGGTGATAGAGCTTATCTTAGAGTGTCACCACTTTGTGGAGTGAAGAGATTTGGAGTCAAAGGAAAATTGGCCCCAAGATATGTTGGACCATCCAAGATTCTGAGTCATAAAGGAGAAGAAGCTTATGAGATTGAATTGCCAGAAACATTGTCTGCCGTTCACAATGTGTTTCATGTGAGTCAGCTAAAGAAATGCCATCCAGAGATGGAAGAGACTTCTTTGAAGGATACTATACCTTTGGAGGAGGTTCAATTGGAGAGTGATCTCACTTATGAGGAAAAACCTATCAAGATTCTTGAGACTGCAGAAAGAGTTACTCGAACTAAGACTATCAAATTCTGAAAAGTTCAATGGAACCATCATTCCGAAGAAGAAGCAACATGGGAAAGAGAAGATGATCTTCAGAAAGACCACCCTCACCTATTTGCTAGCCAATCCGAATCTCGAGGGCGAGATTCACCTTAAGGGGGTTAGATTTGTAACATCCCTAAAATCATGTTTTCAAAGATTGCATATAATCCATGCTTGCCTAATCATTTAGGGATCAATTTCAAAGTCATTTCAAAGAAAACAGAAGCATTGAGTGCTTATTATTTTATGTAGACAAGCATTGACGAGGTTTGATCTCATCAATGGCCATTGTTATGGAATTGGGTTTTGGAGAAGATGGGGATGCTGGAGATCGTGGAACGGTTAGCAAACAAGAAACACGGGGACACAAGGTTTACCCAGGTTCAGGCCCCCGGAGGGAAAACCCTACTCCTGCTTGTCTGCTCTTGATTATGGTGGAACCGAAGGTTACAGTGGTGCGCAGATGATATCTGGCGTGGAGGTGTGTATGCGAAAGTATGAGGAGAAGATATAGGCCGTGCCCTCCTTGCCTTTATATAGACTCGGGAAGGTCCCGGGCGTAGACCTAGTCGGTTACAGGTTCTAGGGTTTTACCCCTTTGAATTTCCTATCTACTCTAGTCTTGCTCTCCAAGGATCCGAAAGCGTCATGGGCCTTGGCCACCCGAAAATCTTCATGGGCCGGCGTGTAATTGCCGTGGGACTTCCTTGGGCTGGACCAGGTATGCTGAGATCATATACCCGTGGGGTATAACCATTTCAGTAGCCCCCGAGTATTCAGTCGAATCGTAGATTCGGCTGAGGACTCTGCAATCTTTCGGGTGCAGCTATGTATTTCAATAGTTCATGTGCATGGATTGTTGATGCGTGTGCCTGACTCTCCCGACGGATCAGGGTCAATTAACTGTCTTAGGACGAAACGACACGATCTTCTTCAGGTTGGAGTCCCTCAACTCGAACCCGGAACATATGCTGGTGTAATTCGACTCAGGCCATGGAGGACTTATAGGAGTGGAATTCCAGCGAATTTAATTGATGTACCCAACACATCCGTCAGGATTTTTCATCGCACCTGTTAGCACGGGTTTTTACTAGCAGAGTGCAGTCGTGTGCGTTGCCAGGCCATCAGATGATATCTGTAGGTCTTATCTTTGTGTCACAGACACAGCATCCGAATGTTTATCACCGCGAAGGTGTTTCGGGTGGTCAAGGAGAATGTTGCTCACTTAACGTTTAGTTGGGGCAGAGGTGCCGAAAATTTTTTGTATGATGATCCGAAGGATCGCGGTCGAAATAGGGTGCGCGACCAGCGCTCCCTATGGGAGTAGCCCCCGAGTGTCTGTTCGAGTCGTAGAATCGATCGAAGACTTTAATTTAGACGTTGTTCAGTTGTAAGTCTGTAGGACACAAAAAAAATTGGATGATTAAATCCGTCCTCCCTATGGGAGTAGCCCCCGAGTCCGTAGTGGAGTCGTAGACTCGACGGAGGACTCGAATTAATAGTTCATTTCTATTTATCTTTTGGGTGCGCGGCCAGCGCTCCTGATAGGAGTATCCCCCGAGTAATTGGTCGAATCGTAGATTCGAGTGAGTACTCTTAGCTTTGAAGTCGAAACAATTGTAGCTGCTGCTAGTGAAGATTTTGATGATGTCAGTGCTGACGATCGATGACCTCAAGCGTCTGCTGCGCCAGAGATGACTTGACTGGACGAACGTGGGTCCCACTTTCTGACCTTGAATTGACCGGTCACGCGCGGCGTGGAGATAATTACAGCGTCGCCTCGATTTCCGCGCGTAGTGGACGGCGTGTTAGCGACGGTTCATTGTCACCGCGTAGTCGTCCTCGTCGTTATAATCCTTGGGGAAACTTTAGTTTGTTTTCACCGCGTCTGTTCTTGCTTTCACTGCTTCCTTGCGTTGTGAGAGCTCTTGCTGCGCGCAGGAATATTCCTTCACATTTCCTTCTTCCATTCTTCGCTCTCGCCGCCAGCGCCGCCGTACCGCGATGGGGAAGCCAAAGAAGTCATCGTCTGCGGTTGGTACCAGCGCCGCTGGAGGGAAGAAAAGTGCTGCCGCTACCCATGTCACTGACGGTGGCTGGAGGCGATCGGAGACGCGGGAGAGTGATCTCCGCAGGCTTCGCAAGCGGGGCCTGATCCCGCAGGATAGGGAGGACGTTAAACTCCCAGGCAATGAGGTAATACCCCGTCCCCCTGTTGGGTATCGGGTTATGTTCCTTGCCTTTGTCTTGCACGGATTTTCCTTCCCAGTCCACAACTTCCTTCGTGGACTGCTTTTTCTGTACGGTGTCCAATTGCACCATCTTTCCCCCAATTCTCTTCTTCACATTGCCTGTTTTATCAATTTCTGCGACTGCTGGCTCGGTATTGAGCCGCACTTTGGCCTCTTCCAGAAACTTTATTCCGTGAAGAGGCAATATGGTTTGAATGGTGTTTATCCCATTGGGGGTTGCATCATCTCCCTCGAGCCCAATCTACGTTTCTTTTATTTTTCCATGTCCGAATCTGTCCAGTACTGGTGGAGGCGATGGTTTTATATCCGCGACTCCGTAGTGCCTGGGCAAGATTTTGGTCTTGTTCCTTTCGACCCCTCCCAAAAGATTGAGCCGAAAAGGTCTTGGAAAAACAAGGTCTTGGACGGCGAGGTGGCGGAGATAGAGGCTCTCTATCATCGGGTGGAGGATCTCCAGTTGATTCCGGAGAAGGAAGTGAACGGTTTGGATATCATACGCACCTTTCTTGAGCGTCGGGTGCAGCCACTCCAGGCTAGGGCGCACCCGATGTTCCTTTATGCTGGCCGGCGTGATCCGACGAGGGTTTCGGCTAAGAAATTCTCCCAGGGAGATCTCGACAGGGCCCTTCGCTTGCTGCTGAAGTTCAAGGCTGGAGAGGATATCCCGGGGAAGTCGCTGACTCCTTCGTTTTCTTCTTCGCTTCATGTTCCACAGGTGTAGATCCGTGCGCGTAGCACTATTTTTCGACTGCATCGTATTTGTGTTTATTTGCTAACAACTTGTTCTTCTCTTGTGCAGAGATTCAAAGTGCCGGGTATGTCGCCTCCGTTACCCGAAGTATATCCGGATGCTCTGGATAATGATGTGGTGGATTCCATGTCCGAGCTGCCATCGGCGCGATCTCCAGCTGAAGATGCCAACGAGTCGAGCGAGGACCACACGCTCAAACGAGCGCGGAGCTCAAGCGAGTCATCGGATGCTTCGACTCCTCCGACCCTAGGAACCGTTCGAGTCTTGAGCGTCATAGTGATGGGCATGGAGGCTCTTCCTCTCCTATTCCTGCTCTTCCCGTGCGGGCTATAGCGCCGCACCCGCCAGTGAAGCGGAAGAAGGAAGAGAAGAAGGAAGAGAAGAAGGAAGAGAAGAAAGAGGAGAAGAGGGTCCGAAGGACCCCTCCTGTCTTCAACCTGATCTCGCTGGACTCGTAAGTTTCCTCTGTACTTCTTTTTCTATGCTGTTGACTTTGTGCTTGTGCTAATTTGTCCTTGTGCAGGCACTCTTCCAATGATTCCTCCAGTGATGGTGCTCGAGAGATGATCGGGGAGTCGAAAGTTGTGTCTCCTCCTGCTCAGACGGTGGCAACTTCTGAGGGCGCTGCTCCGAACCCTCCTCCGCAGGAGGTTCAGGTGGTTGCGCATCTGAATTTTGCTAGCGGACCTTCGACGTCGCTGTCGGATCATGTAAGTTTCCTGCCACGGGGGGAGCCCCCGAGCGTTTGTAAAAGAGTTTTCTTGTTTTGTTCTTAGAGTCTCGAGGGTAGCCCCGAGCGTTTTCGTTTGCGTGTTTTTCTTCTGTTCTTTTCTGTTGGGCGTAGCCCCCGAGTCCTTTTTCTGACTGGTAGGTCTTCTTCTTGCAGCCTTTTGTGCAGGATGCCAAGCGACTGGTGCAGGAGCACCTGGTGCTGGAAGCCAGCCTTAAACATCTTCAAGGTACTTTTATGCCTTTGATGTTTGCTTCTTCGTGTATTCTTGTCCTGTTATCTGACGCCTGTATTTTTTGGATGCAGAGGAGCATAACACCTCCCTTCGTGAGATCGATGCTCTCAAAAAGAGCCTCGGTCAAGCGGAGAAGAAGGCCGAGGTCGCCGTTGGTGCGAAGGAGCGCCTTGAGCTGGAGCTGGCTACTGCGGCCGAGGCTAAGGAGCGCCTGCAGCAGGAGGCCACGGACCGCGAGGAGCAGCTTGCTACTGTTGTGGCTGCGCGTGAAAGAGAGGTGGTAGGCAAGCTCATGGAAGCTACCAAGGCTGTTTTGGGTGAGTATCTTCACTTGGATTTTCTTGTTTTTCTTCTGTGGAGTTGTTGCTCATTGCTTATATTTATTGTCTCAGATGCCGCGGGCATCAAGTTTGACCGCGGTGCTCTGGAGCACGGGAGTGCTCTAGATGATGCTACTGCGGCAGTCGAAGATCGCTGCAACACCGTCATTAGCTCACTTGCCAAGGCCAAGGAGGTCCTTGGCCACTTCTACAAGGAGCTTGTCCCCAAGGGCGCGACCCTTGATGATGTTGACGCCCTGGCGGAGGCACTGTCAGCCGAAGCGCCTGCTGCGTACAAGCGCAAGCAGAAGGGCATCGGCGCATCTGTCGGGCTGGCGATGGCTTTGGCGGCTGGAGCGGAGCTGGACCTTCCCCAGATCACTTCCCGGATGCCGACGACTGCGGGTGCATCCGAGGTAGCCTTCGCTACCTATTCTGCTCGATGTAAGCAATATGGGCCAAAGCTGATTGATCTGCTGGCCGAGTACGCACTACGGCAGCAGGGGGAAGCCAAGGCGAGGCAGTCCGGTTCCGAGGCTACTCAGGGTGTCGCATCTTAGGTGTTGTAGTTGTAGGATAGCTTTAGTTTTCTTTTGTTGTAATTATGTTGATGATCAAATCCTTGTGCCACGTAGTGGACTTTTATGCACTTAATGAAATCTGTTGAGATGTGTTCTCTTCTGTCTGAGTGTTCATGTCTTTGCCTTTCTGCTGCTCTAGGGTCCTTCGGTTGATGATCCCATTGACGCCTCGCCTGCCGCGCGGCTGCGGCCATCCTTGGATGATTCGTCGCAGCTTGCTTTCCTTCGAGACCGTGTTCTTAGTCTCGAAAAGGAGTTGCTTGGGATGCGTGGCCATGCTGATGTTTGGAAGTCCAAGGCGGATCACGGTGCGGCCAGAGAGGAGTACTTGATGGCGGAACTGCTTCGACTGTCTGAACAGCTTCAGTGTAAGTTTTTCGAGCTGCTGCTCGTTTCTTCGGATGCGTATGATGGTCTTGCATCTTACTTTTGTGCGAGTATCGCAGGTGCTAACCTTGCTCCAAGGGAGGAGAAAGAGCGGGTTGCTGTTCGAGTCAATTGTTTGACTCAACAGGACATGGAAGCTGGTGGGTTCTTTTGGATGGATCGCGACCGAGCCATGGCTCTGGCAACGGTGCAGGATCGCGTTCAGCAAGTATCGCGGGTGCTTTGTCAAGTGCAGACTTCACTCTCGTCGGTTCTGTATGTGATGTTTCCCCTGGATGATATGCCAACAACCTTGTCTGGTCTTCTGTCTAGATTTCGGAGCGTGACTCGTGTCCAGGATTTGGTGAGGCAGCAACTCGCATACATTGGCAGCTCCTCCAGCGGCTGCACCTCCTTGCATGCGCATATTGATTGCTAGGTTATCAACTTACTGGCTGGAAGAAATAAGTATAAATTGATTTCTTTTTCTCAAACTTTCTCTAAATCATTTCTTGTCAAAGAATTCCCGCCAAGTGAGTGATGTGGGAGCAACCACATAAGATGTTACAGGAATGCGGTGCCTCCTCCCCGGGACTTCCTGTGAGGCTTACTATGGATGGCTTTTAGGCTCCGACCGCCCATGCGAAGCTAGAAGAAATCTCTCATCAGATCAGTAAAATAGATAACCGGGCCTAAGAAGCCGATTGTACAATCGAGAGGTAGGGTGGTAAGGTCCCTCATCAACTGTCTCGCGTCTTATCCGTGTGCGCGGTTGAGGAAATTGGACTTCGTATTTCGCAGTGGTGAAGGCTGCGCTGTCCCTTATTAGGTTGCATCGTCCTGATGTAGATCTGTCTGTTGTAGCTGCTAGGCCACCTCTTCGGTCGGATGGTGGCGAGTGGGATATGCGTCCGCATTATGCGGCTGTAAGGCAGTATGCCGAGCAGGTCGTAGATTTGTTTGAGCAGCGTGCTCAAGTTATTCTTTAGAATAGGTAGTTCCTGTAAAAGAGATAGATGTAAAATTTGTATATTTCGACTGAGCATGTTGTGCCCTTTGTTATGAAGGTTTGTTTGAGCACGCAGTGCATTTATTTGAGTACGTATCCTTTTCGTTAGCCTGACGTTGTCAGCTACTCAGGTGTACACGTGTTATCCTCAGCCGATGACATCGTGAGGTGGGGGGAGCCCTCGAGTGCGTTTGTAGCATGAAGTAAAGTTGCAAATAGCGAACGAAAATTTTGGAGCGAGACACTTAGTTTTATTTATATCGTAATGGAGGAAGTACATTGTTCGGCTGGATAGCCTTGGCTGAAAAGCCTTATTGAAAGTAAAGGGGTAGGTAGCTAGGGGTAGAATCGTCGCAAGTGTGCGATGTTTCATGGGTTGGAGTATGTGACTCCAGACTCCACGTGTTTGAGGCGATAGGCGCCACCTGGGATGACTTCGGTGATGATGTAGGGTCTTTCCCATGGTGACTCGAATTTCTTCGGTCGCTCTTGCTTGAGTCGCAAGACGAGGTCTCCTTCGACGAAGGACCTTGGGCGCAGCCGGCGGCTGTGGTAGTTGCGGAGACTCTGCTGGTACACCGCTGATCGAGCTGCTGCTACGTCTCTTGCCTCGTCGAGTGTGTCGATGACATCTTCGAGTTCATTCGTGGATTCGGCTTCGCTGTAAGCGACGACCCGGGGGGCCTAGTGGCGTACTTCGGCTGGTAGCACGGCTTTGGCTCCGTGCACGCTGAAGAACGGCGTATAGCCGGTGGAGCTGTTTGGCGTGGTGCGCAAACACCATAGGACGGATGGTAGCTCTTCCGTCCAGGCTCCGGACTTTCGTTCGAGTGGGCTCATGAGGCGCTTCTTGATGCCAGCGCCGATTAGGCCGTTGGCCTTTTCGACCTGCCCATTTATTTGCGGGTGAGCCACTGAGGCGTACGTGATGTTGATCCCGAGGCCTTCGCAGAAGTCTTGGAATTCTTTGGAGATGAAGTTTGATCCATTGTCGGTGATGATGCTGTGCGGTACGCCGAACCTGTAGACAATGGATTCGAAGAACTTGACGGCGGTCTTGCCTTTTTGGTTGGTGACCGGCATGGCTTCGACCCACTTGGTGAATTTGTCGACCGCGACCAAGAGGTAGACGTGTCCCCCTTTCGAGGACTTTGGCAGTTTGCCGATCATGTCGAGGCCCCATTGAGCAAAGGGCCAGGCTATAGGTATGGGTCTGAGTTCTGACCCGGGTGCGTGCGGTTTGTCGGTGAACCTTTGGCACCCGTTGCATCTTCGGACGATGTCGTTTGCCTTGCTCATGGCTGTTGGCCAGTAGAATCCAGCTCGTAGAGCTTTGGCGACAAGGGAGCGGTTGCCTGCGTGATGGCCGCAGATGCCCTCGTGGATGTCTTGGAGGATGGTTTTCCCGTCGCCGATGGTGACGCACCTTTGTAGTACACCCATAATACTGCACTTGTACAGCTCGCCATTGATGATGGTGAAAGCTTTTGACCTACGAGATATGCGCCGGGCATCCGTCGGGCTGTCATGCAGTTCTCCGTTTATCAAGAACTAGAGGTATGGTCGAGTCCAAGTTTCTTTGACTACCATGACCTGCATCAGGTTGACCATGGCGACCTCTGTGTCCAGTTTCTCGGGTCCTTCATATCCTTCGGGCAGCGTAGCCCCCGAGTGTTCTGCTTCTTCGGGTGATCCCTTGGTGAATTTCCGCTTGATGGATGGCACGCAGATCTGTTCGAGCAACACACCCGGTGGCACCTTTGCGCAGGTGGAGCCGATGTTGGCGAGTCTGTCAGCTTCCTCGTTGCTTTCTCTTCCAACGCGCCGAAGCTCGTAGCCGTCGAATTCTCCTTCGAGTGCGTTGTAGAGTGCGCGGTATGCGATCATGATTTCGGCGTGTGCGTCGCACTCGTTCATCGTCTGCTGGACGACGAGGTTGGAGTCACCGTAGATGACCAGGCGCGTCGCGCCGCAGATCTTTGCCATCCTCATGCCGTGGATGAGGGCTTCGTATTCGGCCTCGTTGTTGGAAGCTCGGAATTTCATCCAGAGGACGTACTTCATCTGGTCGCTCTGCGGGGAGGTCAGTATGACCCCGGTTCCTGCTCCAGCTTCACGCTTGGAGCCGTCGAAGTGCATCGTCCATGACTGCGACATATCTAGGGTGTCTGGCAGCTGCAGCTCCATCCAGTGTACAAGGAAGTCCGGGAGGACTTGAGACTTGATTGTGAGTCGCTTCTCGTAGACGATGTCTAGGGGTGAAAGTTCGATGCCACATAGGGCTACGCGTCCTGTGGCCTCTGGGTTATTCAGGATGCTGTTCAGGGGTGCCTCATTGACGACCATCACCTGGTGCTCCTGGAAGTAATGGCTCAGCCGTCGAGCCGTCATGAACACGCCGTAGGCGAGTTTCTGGTAGTGAGGGTACCTCTGCTTTGTCGGCGTTAGTACTTCGCTGAGGTAGTAGATTGGGTGTTGGACCCCATGGGTCTTGCCTTCTTCGGGTCGTTTGACCACTAGCACGGTGTTGACCACCTGGTGTGTGGCTGCTATGTACATCAGCAGAGGCTCGCGCTCCTTTGGCGTGACCAAAATGGGCGAGCTGGAGAGTAGTTGTTTGAGGCTTTCGAACGCATCGTCGGCTTCGGGCGTCCACTTGAATTTATCTGCCTTGCGTAGCAGCTGATAAAATGGCAGGGCCTTCTCGCCCATGCGGCTGATGAATCTGCTCAATGCCGCTATTCGTCCTGCGAGCTGCTGGACGCCCTTGAGGTTTTTCGTCTTCTCCATTGCCATGATGGCCCTGATTTTCTTTGGGTTCGCCTCGATCCCTCGCTGAGAGATGAAGTACCCAAGTAGCTGGCCCGATGGGACGCCGAAGGCGCACTTTTCGGGGTTGAGCTTGATCCTGTAGCGATCGAGGTTATCGAACGTCTCGTGGAGATCGTCGAAGAGCGTTCTTGCCTCCCTGGTTTTGATGACTATGTCGTCGACATAGAATTGGACGTTGCGACCGATCTGGTCCTTGAGGCATGCCTGCATGCATCGCTGGTACGTGGCACCTGCATTCTTTAGCCCGAAGGGCATTGTGTTGTAGAAAAACACTCTGAACGGTGTGATAAACGCCGTTTTCTCTTGATCTTCGACCTTGAGTCGAATCTGGTTTTAGCCTGAGTAGGCGTCGAGAAAGGAGAGTTTCTCGCATCCTGCGGTCGAATCGATGATCTGGTCGATCCGAGGAAGAGGGAAGTGGTCCTTTGGACAGTTCTTGTTCAGAGACGTGAAGTCCACGCACATCCGCATGATATCCGTGTCCTTCTTGGGAACCATCACTGTATTTGCGAGCCACTTACTTTCTTTGATATCCCTGATGAAGTCTGCGGCGAGTAGCCTGTTTATTTCCTTCCCGATGGCTTCGTCCCTTGGCTCAGACAGTCTCTGGATGGATTTCTTGACTGGCTTGGTGTCTGGAAAGACATTGAGTGTGTGCTCGGCGAATTCCCTGGGAACTCCTGGCATGTCCGTAGGACACCAGGCGAAGATTTCCCAGCGCTCACAGAGGAATTCGACGAGCGCGCTTTCCTATGTGGGGCTGAGGTTGTTGGCGATCAGCGCCGTCTTGGAGGCATCCATCGGATGGACCTGCACCTTCTTTGTGTTGACGGTGGAGTCGAAGGACATGTCAGGTGCGTTTTTTCGTGCGACTGGGGGTGCCCCATTGTCCGTCACCTCGCGGAGCCTTACGATCTCCTCCTGCATGCCGAATGATTGGGAGATTCTGTTGAAATCCCTGTCGCATTGGTCCGATCGGGTGAAGCTCCCATGGATTGTGATGACGCCCTTTGGTCCTGGCATCTTGAGTAGCAGGTATGCGTAGTTTGGGACAGCCAAGAACCTTGCGAATGCTACACGCCCGAGGATGGCGTGGTATTGTGATGGCCAATACACCACTTAGAATTCGAGCCGGTCGAGTCGGAAGTTGTTCGGCTTGCCGAAGATGATGTCGAGCCATATTTTGCCCAGGGGGAATATGCCCTTTCCTGGGACGATGCCTGGAACGTTGTGTCTGACTGTTCCAGGCTGCACTGCGGGATCCGCATTGCTGCTAGAGTACTTGCGAACATCAGGTTGATGCCGCTACCGCCGTCCATGAAGACACGGCTCATCTCGAAACCTCCGATCTGCGCCTCCAGCACCAGGGTAGCATGACCTGGGCGAGGGATCCGGGAAGGGTGATCCGAACGACTGAACGTGATGCAGGACTCCGATCCGCTCAGGTACTCAGGGATGGCGGGTGGAGTTTCCACAACCAAGTTGATTTGACGGGTGATTTTCTTCTGCACCCTATTCATGGGGCGCCCCTTCTAGATCATCAGTGCTCCTTTCGGCGGGGGGTACCCGTTCCCGGCGTTGTTCTGTGCTGGTGCGACTGGTTGGTTCGGGCCTCCTACAGGTGGCGGTGGAGGAGCTCCATGCGCTCTCTCACCTGGCACGGGTGCGTTCCCGAATCCAGGAAGTGGAGCTTGCTGCCTCATCTGGACCATGCTTTCGCTGAGTTTCTGGAACTCACGGCAGTCCTTGAGCATGTGGCTTGCCTTCTTCTTGCCATCCTGATTATCAATGTAGAAGTGGATGGTGCAGGGACCCAAAAGTTTTTCGTATGCTGAGGGTCCGTTATCGCGGTCGCGGCGCTGCCACGACTGTGCTGGGCGTCCTCCATCGCGGAAGTTTCCTCCGCGGTATCCTCCGCTATTGCGGTTGGCGTCGTTGCGGCGATCGGCGTAGCCGGCCGTGACCATGTCGGGTCCATCGTGATCGTCGTAGACGCGCGACCTTCTCTTGCTACGGCGCTCACATCGTCGGTCGTAGTCGTCCTGTTCTTACGATTGTGCTCGATGGATGGAATCTTCGCCGTCAGCCCACCTGTTGGCGATGTCCATGAGGTGGTCGAGTGTTTTGGGCTTGACGCGCCTGAGTTCCTCCTTGAAGTCTTGGCGCTTGACGCCGTCCCTGAATGCGTCGATGGCCCTCTCTTCGGAAATGTGCGCTGTAGAGATCTTGGTGTTGGACCATTCTAGTATGTACGAGCGAATGGATTCGCCCGTTCGTTGAGTGCAGGACCGCAACTCTTCGATTGAGGCGGGCCTCTTGCTGGTGCCCTTGAAGTTTCTGATGAAGCTGTAAACTAGCTCATCCCAACTTCGGATGGACCCTGAAGATAGGCTGCTAAGCCAGATCCGGGTTGCTCCTATCAGCTGCAACTGAAGGCATTGCATGGCGGTTTCCTTGTTTCCGCCGTGCAATTTGACGGATGACAGGTGGTCGCTGAGCCATGCCTTTGGTTCCTGTGTGCCGTCGAATTTCGGAGTATCCGAAGGAAGCTTGAAATTCCGTGGCATCCTTGTTCGTCGAACAGATCTGCTGAAGCATCATGCTCCGCAGAGTTCTCCTTCGTCTTCGTACATCTCGGATTCAAACGAGCATGCGCGCTTTGTCGATTTTGCGCTGTGTGAGCGCGTCCCTGGCGTCGTAATATCGGTTGTGGCGACGCTAACTCTTGTTCCTTCGAGGAAGGTCGTGGTCCTCTTCTTCGGATGAAGGGGTGGGGCTGCGGTCGAACCTGACCGGAGCTTTCTTCTTTGGCTCCGTAGGAGCTTCCTGGTGGATCGCAGATCTGACGAGTCCGAGTCCGGTAAGTGCGGACTTGTGCATGGCTCTTTTCGGGTCCCCATCCGGTGGTGGGTGGGCCGCGAGGTACGCAATGGCTGCCATGATCGCATCCTGCGGCGTTTTTGGGATGACGTTGCCGCCGGCGTCCATCTCCATAAAGGATGAGTGGAGGGTTCGGTTCACCTCACGGCGCTCCTTGGGATCCATGTTCTCCATCTGAGAGCGGTGCTTGTTGCCCTGGTTGTCGTTTGAGCTGGAGACGATTCCCATGGCGGAGAGCGCGGCTCGTCGCGCGCTGGACTCTGAGGCTGCTTGCTTGCGTTTGTCAAGAACCTCCTGCATCTTGACCTGCTTCTTGTGCTCCTCGATCAGGAGCAGATGGTAGGCCATCAACAGATCCCGGGAGGAGTCTGCAGGCAGGACTATGTTGCCCGCCACGGCGTTGCGTGCCTGGTACCATCCTTCTTTGCTAAGGCGGATGACATGGCCATTGTTGTCCCCTTTGGGTGGGGGGACTGGCTTCTTCTATTCCCGCTGTTTTGATCTGGCGGATTAGGTGTCGGGTTGGGCGGCGGGTTGGGTGTTTGCTGATCCCCGTCAGCCTGTATGACTACGGCGCATTGGTAGCGCTTTTAGATTGGTCCGCTGCTACCGCATCTTTCAAATCCGGAACCGTAGGTCCCTTCATCCGATGGTGGATCGCACAGATCGGAGGTGCAGCTGCTACTGTCATAGGAATCATCTGTTGATGATGTTGTGCGTAGCATAGGGTGTGGGGTCCATGAGGCGGGCCTGATTGATGGTAGGGGAAACCGCTCAGGGAGGCGGAGGGTGCCAGTTTGCCCCACCTGGAAGCAGAAGCTCCCGAACAGGATCTCGAGTCCGTCGCCTACGAGCTCGAAGTCCTTCATGGTGGCCGCTGAGTGGGCGGTGAAGTCGAAAGCGCCGAAGAGGAGGTGACACTGTCGCCGCAAAGTTGTAGATCGATCGGGTGGGGACCGTCACGATGGCACAATCAGCACCCCCAGTTCCCACAGACGGCGCCAATTGACGAGGTTTGATCTCATCAATGCCCATTGTTATGGACTTGGGTTTTGGAGAAGATGGGGATGCTGGAGATCATGGAACAGTTAGCAAACAAGCAACACGGGGACACAAGGTTTACCCAGGTTCAGGCCCCCGGAGGGAAAACCCTACTCCTGCTTGTCTGCTCTTGATTATGGTGGAACCGAAGGTTACAGTGGTGCGCAGATGCAATCTGGCGTGGAGGTGTGTATGCGAAAGTATGAGGAGAAGATCTAGGTCGTGCCCTCCTAGCCTTTATATAGACTCAGGCAGGTCCCGGGTGTAGACCTAGTCGGTTACAGGTTCTAGGGTTTTACCCCTTTGAATTTCCTATCTACTCTAGTCTTGCTCTCCAAGGATCCGAAAGCGTCATGGGCCTTGGCCACCCGAAAATCTTCATGGGCCGGCGTGTAATTGCTGTGGGCCTTCCTTGGGATGGACCAGGTATGCTGAGATCATGTACCCGTGGGGTATAACCATGTCAAGCATTGATCCAATGCTACTATCTAGTGAGAGAATATTTGTTTCAAACCAATATTTGTTTGTTCATAAGTTGGTTTGGTTGAGTTCCAAAGCTTGGACAAATTTTCCAAAAACAAAATATGGTTTTAAAACCATTTCCATATCTTTATCAAATCTTGTGCTAAGGCACTATTTATTTTAAAATTTCAAAGGAACCAAGCAAGTCTAGTGAGACAGCATGGTTTTATAATAAAAAATATGCAGGTTTCACTTTATAAAAATCCAGAAAGATTTGGAATTCAAACACATTTGAAAAGGTTTCCTGAAAATTGAATTAGAAAAAGAAAAAGGTTAAGAAAACAGAACTTGGCCAGGCGCTACCCATTCGGCCCAGCAACCAAAGCAGCCCACTCGGGGTTCCCCCTTCATCTCTGTTTCTCACCGCAACAACGCGCACCCACACACTGATAGCCCGACCCTACCTTGCCCCGTCAGCGTCGTCCCCAATCAACGCGCGCCCGAGCCGCTCCGCCGTTACCTTGCCGCAGTCACTGCTCCGCTTAAATCCCATTGATGCAGGGAGTAATCCTCGCCCCCGCCCCGGCTATTTAATCCCCTCCCCTCTCCGCATCTTTACCCTCGCTCAACTCACTCACTCCGCCACCAGGCTGCCCCTAATTGCTCTCACACCACCGCTGTACCGACGAGCTCCGGCGACGAAATTCTGGTGAGCCAGACCACCCCTGCCCTTCTAATTCAAACGAGCGTGTTCCTTACAACCTTGTGCACCTCCTGACCCCTTTCGTTTGGCCGCGCTTGACCTAGGCAGCCATTCCTGTCCACCTCCGCAAGTGACAGAGCCGCTGCTCGACTCCGGCGACACCTCCTGGTAGTTCCCGACCACCCCTTCCTCTCTTCTGGTTATTCACATGTTCGCCAGGCTTGTGCGCATCTAAGGGCATCATTCTTTTGGCTAGGAGCGGTATGTAACCTCGCCAACAACGACGGACAGCCGTACCTGACGACCCACGCTTCTCCGGCGAGCAATAGACGTCGAGTCTGTGCGCCCTGTCTCTCCCTCGACCACCTTGAGCTCCACTGCAGTCCCGCGAACACGGTAAGCACCTCCACTCCTACCCGCGCGACCTAAATCGCCGGCAACCTCTCTGACAGAGCCGTGCCGCCGCCGGCGCCGCCCATCTGTGGTCGTTTGATCTGTAGCCGTAGGATCTAGATCAGCGATTAGAATTAGATCTGTAGCGAAGCGGTACGGGAAGGTCTGATCCGTGCGTGTTAAGTTAGATATAACGGCCCGCGAGTGTGATCCGGTGCGAAACGGTATCAGCCAATCAGATGCTGCCGTGTGGCTAGTTCTTTGTTTTAAAAATCTGAATTAGATCTATTAGTGATTCAAACTTATAAAATTCATAACTTTTGATCCACACGTTCAAAATTTGGAAATTTTATATCATTGGAATCAGGGGAAAGAATCCTATCTGTTTATACAATGTGTTTAATGTTTTGACTCTGTAAAAATGGTTATTTTTGCAGAGACATTTGTAGGCTTAATTTGAGTATGGAAATTATTTGAAAAATGTTTTAAACATCAAATAAAGTTTATTTTGAGTATCCTGGTCTTGTTTATGTTTCAGTACTGTATACTTGTCTTGTTTGGTGTAGAAAAAAATCTTCACATGGCATTTGCATACATTCATATATTTTTGTTTGTATAATTTGCTTTGTGATTTTGGTGCCATTATTTTATGTGTAGATTTTGGTGCAAATAGTGATTGTGGTTGTGAAGATTGTTGCTACTCCCCAAACTACCAAGGCAAGTGGTGCTTCATGTTTTTATCCCTATATTTTACCTATGCATTATAAATATTTTGTATAGGACTTACATGAATATTTTGCTAAGTATTTTTATGCTATGGTTGGGAAATCCTAGTAGTAATAGAATTGTTAGAATTTCCTCTAAGTTAAGATGCTTACTATTGCCATGCCTAGCCTAGCTAGTAGCAACCAAGGGAGGATTATATATTCATGCTATGTGAAATATTTCTAAGTCATTGACTTATGTTTTTGCTAATAAAACAACTAAGTGAATGAAACACCTGGGTGGAATGGAAAGAATGGTTTGTGTTGAGTGGTTACACAAGGCCCATTTCTACGGTTTACCTTGTGTATCTCACTTGTGGAAAGCCACCCAGGAAAAAAGGGATTTGAGATGCCAAATGTTAAGAAGCTTCTAGTGCAGCCATATGGCATTATGGCCTCTGCCTGGATCACATAGGTTGCAATAACTTAGCCATTTGGACAGTTGGTGGTAGTGGGATGATAGGTTGGAGCGCGTCCATTTGGTCTAAGGGAAGGCTTCTGAAAGGTCCTGTCTTGGTGAAAATCAAGTCTTGTGGGGAAAGTGCACAACCTCTGTAGATGGAAGAATCTAAGTAGTTAGCCATGTCCCTGGTATTGGACAACTTGAGCATCAAGACATGGAAGCTATCAAGAATCTCCTCATCCCAATTTTCTAAGTTAAAACTTGTGGTTGAACAAGGGTGAAGGTTCACTAATTTCTATTGTTGATTCCTTGGGAAAGTTTTGTCAAAGAAAAACTTAGTGATTTCAACTGATAGGCAAAACCTATTTTGAGCAAAGCAAGCCTAATCTACGCTTAGCCAAATTCATGTAGTATCTAGATACTAATATTCTACTAAGGTATCACTTGCCAATACTTTTCCAATGTATTGACCCACTGTGGCTGTAACTTGTGATGTTGCAGGTTATTCTGATGATGATTAGGGGTTATGAGTCTACACTCAACATGATTTCCTCTGGCACATGAAGATGAAGACTTATTTATATTGTTATGGTTAAACTCTTGTATTAGGCCTATGGCCATGGAGTTGTAAAAGACTATGTTTGTCTCTAGAATGATATGTAATAATGACCTTTGTTTCTGTGTACTTCATCTTAAACTATGGATGCTAGCATTGATCCAGGGACTAGCATTGCAATCAAAGGGATCCGTACCTTTAATAGGGAGGGATATTACACACGGCCAGACACTCCGGCCTCTTTGGGCAGAAACTCCGGATGGGCCGGACAGTCCGACGCACTCTAGTCGGATAGTCCGGCCAGATACAGATATTTGACCCCCTTTTTGTTCCTGTTATTTCATCCCACCATATGTACATATATTGGCCACAATAAATCTGATAATTCCTGAAACATCTAGCAAAGCATTAGACTAATCCAAGTGTTGTCAACAAACATCAAAATAATGTCAAAGGAATAAAATTCCCTTCAATCTCCCCCTTTTTGGTGTTTGATGACAACCCAAGGATTTGCATATGGAATAGATAACAAGTTTACTAGTAAACAATGTTACAACATAGCAAGGCTCCCCCTAGATGTGTGACCAATTTTGGCTTTGCTTTTGAATGCAATATCACACATCCTAGGATCATTTCCTTGATAGATTGTTAAGCAAGTTATGACAAGATATAATAAAGACTAGGTAGATAAGTTAGATAAAGCAAAGTCTTAGACATAACCGGGTACATAAGTCATAACACATCATACATAAAGTTCTCAAACAAATCTCAAATAACTAGGATAAAGGACACAGAGCTTCAAAGAGGAAAATCGAGGGAAAGTGAAGCCCCAAATCGAGGGAAAGTGAAGCCCCGTGGACCCATGCAAATCCCGATAGCAAACTAATATGGGGAAACTTCTCCCCCCTTTGGCATCGAGACGCCAAAAAGGGAAAAGAGCACTACTAACACGCCCCAAGACACTAGCCACTATAGTCCTCATCGACATCCTGATCCTCATCATCATCCTCATCCTCGTCAGCATCCTCATCATCATCATCATCATCGTGAGTCGAGCGCTGGCCTTGAGGGCGAGAAGAAGAGGACATATCCTCAAACATGGACCAGTCCACATGACCCTGACTCCACTGACCACAGGAGAGAGTTCCATCTGATGCCTGCTTCTGAGAAGGATCAACATCCATGGGCTGGTTGATCCGCTTGAGTTCCTTCATGACATTCCCATTAGCCTTCTAGGCATCATACTGTCCATGGAGAATGTCAATATTCTGACAAAGGAGGAGCTTCTTCCACCATGAGGCCTTCTTCACCTTCTGATGCACTTCCTCCTGAGAGGTGTTGAAGCGATATGCATTGCTAGCATGCTTCATCCTAGGGCCACGAGACGGTGGAGCCTATATCTCCTCAGAACCGTCACTGTCAGAGTCATCAGCCTCAATCTCATCATCCCCAAACACGTACTGAGCTGGAGGGTAGCCACGAGGAGCCTTGGTGGTAGGGGCCCCCTTCCTCTGTAATTTGGCAGCTGTGTGGGGAAAAAGATCCTAATAGAGCAAGGGAGTGACAGGAGTGAGGGCAGCAATGAGATTCATCACATATGGGAAAACAGAGGACACTTCTTGTCAGTGATGAACTTGTACAAATACTCATAGATGAAATCCATAACATCAATAGCACCACCTGGATGAGCTGGACCATGAATGTACACAGTGTGAGCATGAGTCATCAGGTTGATCTATGCACCTCTCATTGCATCTTTGTTACCAGCCTTGGGGGTGAGAGTGTGGCGGAACATGCGAAGCAAGATGTTGTAAATGAGCTTGATATTGGTGGTTTGCCCAACCACATGTAACATCCCCAAATTCATATTCCAAAACTCATACATATCATCCTTGCATTCATCATCATTTAGGGATTTTCTCAAAATCATTTCAGAAAAACAGAAGCTTTTGGTGTTATGATTTTATGTGGACAGATTTAATTCAAAATACCAACACCATTTGAAACTGGAATGTTTAGGAACTTGTTTGCTTGCCTCCATTATTGGAAAGTTTAGGTGTAAAAGTTTGACCAAAGTTTCAATTTGGAAATAAATTCAAAACCCTATTTTCAAAAACATTGCAACAAGAGGCAATGTCTCTGATTGTTTTAAGTCCAAGCTTGACCAAGCCCCTACAGGGTAACCACATGGTTAAATAACTGATTTTTGAAACCACAGTACCCTGCAAAAATTCCCAGAATTGTTTGAATTCAAAAAGGATTTGAATTCATACCTAAATCATTCCTGAAAACCAAATTAGAAAAGAAAAAGAATTAAACAAAGGAAAAGGGCGGCGAGACATATCCGCCCAGCAGAATCGAGCCCAACTAGCCCACCCGGGAGTTTCCTTTTCTTTTCTCACGCGCGAGAACACGCAGGCTGTCGCTGACAGACGGACCCCACCCTCATTTCGCACACATCGCTGACGAGCGGGCCCTGTCCACGCTGTCATCGTCTTCCCCAAACCGCGCCCGCGACCACGTCGCAGCTGCAGTCACTGCCGGTAATGGCGCGGCTTAATTGGGCATTAAACCTCGGGCGTTTCCTGTCGAGGCACCGGCTATAAGAACCCCACCTCCTCGCAGTCATTTTCCCCCAGCCAATTCTGCATTCACGCCACCAGGCTGCCCACGACTCGCTCAAAACCACCGCAGACAGAGCTCACTCCGGCGATCGATTCAGGTGAGCCCCGTGCGCCCCTTCCCCTCTGGATTGTTCGAGCCACTTTGTAATCTCCTGGCGCACCTCCTGACCCCACTAGCTCATCCTGTATTGCCCCAGGTCGCCGTGTTCGCTTGACACCGTAAGCACCTGACGAACACCCCAACTCCGGCGACCAATCTCAGTAAGTCCCGTGCACCCCTTGCCTTTTCCTTCACACGAGCGTGTTCACAACTGTCTTGCGCACCTCCTAAACCCCCTGGTTCGTGTTACGGCGACGCGGAGCCTCGGCAAAAACTCCGACAACATCCACCCGACGCCAGACGCAACTCCGACGAGATCCAGAGTCCATCTCCGAGCGCCCCTCCGCAAACCAGTACCACGTCAAGCTTCAGCACGACCTTGCGGATCTGGTAAGCACCTCCCTGCTTCCTGGGACGATCTAGAACGCCGGCGCCACCGTAGTCTGACTCGCCGCCGCCGGTCAGCGCCGCTAGCGCCGCCAGAGTGTGGTCAGAATGTTTGGGAGCGTTGGATCTAGATCCTGTGGCGTAGAATAGAAGTAGGACGAAGGGGTACGCGTGTGTCTGAGCCGCCAGATCTCATTTAGATCATGCGGTCCGCAGAGCTCGATCCTTGAACCGATGCCGCCGTGAGGTTGCGACGCGTGGCTAGGATGAATTCAAAAACAGAATTTAAACCTGATTTAGATCCAAACTTCAAACTGCTATAACTTTTGAATCCCACGTTAGAATTTTACAAACTTTATACCGTTGGATTCAGTGAAACAAAACCTTCCTGAATATTCAATTTGTTTAACAAATAGTAACAGATAAAATGGCTTTATTTGTAGAACATGTTTAAGGCTATTTTAAGTATAGATTTATTTTGGTAAATTGTATTGGTGCCAAATAAGTTTAGTTGGCAAACTTGTGACTTGTTAAGTTTCTGTATACATGTGCATGCTTGGTAGAAATTGTCAAAATCACCACTTGGTAAATTCTTGCATGCATGCATTCATATTATTTTTGGTTGTATATAATTGTGTGTAATTGTATGCTATAATTTTGTGTAGATTTTGCTAGTGATTGTGATTGTGAAGAGTGCTACTCTCCCCACTACCAAGGCAAGTGATATTTTCATGAATATTTATATCCTATGTTTTGTACTAGCATTAGATATTTTGCTAAGTCTTGCATGCTATCTTTGCCTAATGCTAAGTTGGGAAATCCTAAGTAGTGTAGAATTGTATAATTGCTAGGCAAATTTTCCTAAGTTAAGTTATCTTACCATGCTTAGCCTAGCTATTTAGCAAACAAGGGTTGGTGAAAAATCTATACTTACTATGATGAAAATATTTCTAAGTCATGAGACTTATGCTTTCCTAATAAAACAACTAAGTCAAATGAACCTCCTGGGTGGAATGGAAGGATTGGGTTATGTTGAGTGGTTACACAAGGCCATGGACTTGGGTTGTGTATCTCACTTGTGGTATGCCACCCAGGCACAAAGGGATTTGGAGGCCAAGTGTTGAGAAAGCTTACAGTGCAACCACTTGGCAATATGGGCTCTGCCTTGATCATATAGCTTGCTAGAACTTAGTCTTTTGGACAGTTGGTGGTAGTTGGGATGATAGGTTGGAACGCGTCCATTTGACTAAGGAAAAGCTTCTGAAAGGTCCTGTCTTGGGAAACCAAGTCTGGTGGGGAAAGTGCACAACCTCTGCAGATGGAAAACCTAAGTACTTAGCCTTGTCCAAGGCAATGGACAATTTGAGCATCAAGACATGGAAGCTACATATCACTCCAACTTCTAAGTAAAAATTGGTGGGTGAACAAGGGTGAAGGACCCCAATGTCTATTGGTGGTTCCTTGGGAATGTTTTGGACAAAGAAAAACTTAGTGATTTCAACTAATAGGTAAAACCTATTTTCAAGCAAAGCAAGCCAAGCTACACTTAGCCAAAAGCATATAGTAATATAGTGCACTTAAAATATACTAAGGTATCACTTGCCAATACTATTCCAAAGTATTGACCCTCTGTGGCTGTAACTTGTGATGTTGCAGGTTACTCCGATGATGAGTAGGAGTCATGAGTCTACACTCAACATGCTTGCCTGTGGCACATGAAGATGAAGACTTATGTTTATTTTACTTATTCCATAAACTCTTGTATTAGGCCTATGGCCCTGAGTTGTAAAAGACTATGTTTTATCTCTGGAATGAATGTAATAAACGACCTTTCTATCTGTGTACTTCATCTTAAACTGTGGATGCTAGCATTAATCCAGGGACTACCATTGCAATCACAGGGATCCTTTCCTTTATAAAGGAGGGGTATAACAGATGGTATCAGAGCACTGTGTTGCCTGTAGGATTATGACCCTAGGATTTGAAAACCACTAAGGAAAAATTTTCAACTACTTCTACACTTGTCTATTCTTCTCGTAAAACTTTTCTAATCTTTTCATTCTCAACTCCATTTGTAGATGAACTCCATCAACGAAGCCGTGAAGAAGGGACCACTCATGACCATGACCTTGGAGTGTGAAACTGAGTTTCCCAATATTCTCAAGGACCTCATGGTGGCAATGGAAGCACATGGTGCAGCTGTGTACAAGGGCTTTCCAGTGATGGATGAAGGAGTGGATTATTGGTGGGTGCAACTTCACTTGTACAAAAACAAGGAAGACAACCACAAAGAAAGGGGATTCTGCATGTACACCAACACTGTAATGCACACCACATTCTTTGAGTCAGCCAGAGATGCAGCTTGGAGGACTATCAAAGAATTAAGTGCTAGAGTCAAGTGCAGGATGCTCAACCTCCAAAAAGACTTAGAGAAAGAGAAGGAACTTACCCAAGAGTTGGAAGCCACCAACCAAGAGTTAAGGGGAGATATAATAGACTTAGTGATGGAATCATGTGAACAGGATAGGTGGATTGCCTCTAGGAACATTGTGATAGCCACCAGATCCAGTGAGATAGGCCTACGAGCACACCTTGTTAGTGGACCACCATCTATCACCTTATTTTCTAAATGATACCCTAAATAAGATTGGACCTTGAATGGTGTAATGGATTTATGTATGCATGACTTGTGTGATGTTTGTGTTCCATGGTTATGCAAGAGATGGTTGTCTTGTATTTATCTTAAATTGTGTTGTTCTAACTTTTCAATCTTATAAATAGATGCCTGTTACCATCAGCACCGTTGAGGAGCTCCAGTTACCGTTTGGGACCCGTATCATTGAGCTTACCACTTTGCTCGATCTCCCTCTTCCCACCATCACGGTGTACCCACTCACCAAGTTCGAGAGGAAGGACCTCTGGGGCTTCAAGGTGAACCAGCCAGGACGCCAGACTGAGCCTACTACAGAGGCCATCGTCTTCAAGCTGATGCACGACGACATGGAGAGAGGCATGGAGGTAGTCATGCAAGACCTGATAGGACGTCTGCTAGGCCGTCACTCCCGACAGGTTAGGGGCACTCACTTCCACGTCTTCGGAAGGCGTGATGTTGATGGAGAGTCCATTGACTTTGAGGACGACTCGAGGAGCGCGGCAGAGCCGATACGTCTCTATCTCCAGGACTTAGAGACTCTCCTCAGGCACGTGGACACGGATAGGACGAACGTCATGCTTGGCAATGACGAGCTTCAGGTGCAGCTACGCGAGAAGGACAAACTTTTCGCACAGCAGGATGAGATGATCAAGGAAATGGATACAAAGTTCGAGGCCCAGGACCGCAAGTTCAAGAGTCAGGAGAAACGCGTCCAGGATAGGAACAAGAAGATCCGGGACATGACCGAGGAACTGAAGTCCAAGTATTTCGAGCTTGAGCAACATCATATGGTTATTGAGAGGCTTCGCTCCCAGAAGAGGGCTCTCAAGGCCAAGGTCGATCCCTTGACTACTACGATTGAGGAGAACAAGACCGCGATGGAGAACGCGGGTCTTACCTTCGTCGAGGAGGAGATTGATGCTGATGAGTAGACTTGACTACTCGTTTATCTTTCATATTCGTACTTGTTATTGTGAACTTGTTATTGGACCATCCGACATGTGGATGGCTTGCCACTTGTGTGTTTTACTTCATGAACTTATTATGTGGTTGTTGAACTTTTATTCTTATGTTGCTTGCTAAGTGTTTGCTTATGATGTATTGTGCGTAAAACATCTATGGGTATCTCATTCTTATCTATTTGAACAAACCACAGATGCCTCCCCGTCGCGCAAACCCCAACCCCAACAACATCACCCCGAAAATGCAACAAATGATGAATGCGCAAACACAGCTTATGCAAATGATGAAAACATTCATCCAAAACCAGAATAACAACAACCCCAATAACAACAACAACAACAACCCCAACAACAACAATAACAACAACAACCCTCCGGGTTTTGATATGCTCACCAGATTTCTGCGTCTGAGGCCAGCTAAGTTTTCGGGAACAACTGATCCCATGGTAGCCAATGACTGGCTACGTTCTGTGAACAAGGACTTAGTGACCGTGGGTTGCACGGATGCTGAAAAAGTCAGGTTCGCAGCACATCTGTTGGAAGGACCAGCCGCCACATGGTGGGACAACTTCCAAATCACCACTCCTATTGATGAGGTGACTTGGGCTATCTTTGAAGATGGTTTCCGCACTGCTCATATCTCATCAGGAATGATGAGTCTGAAAAAGAAGGAGTTTCACAACCTGAAGCAGCGCCACCGTAGCGTGGCAGAATACATAGAAGAGTTCAACAATCTGGCGCGTTATGCACCGGATGAAGTTGACACAGATGCCAAAAGAAAGGAAAAGTTTCTGGAGGGCTTGAATGATGAGCTGAATCTACAGTTGTCTGTGGCATATGTTCCAACTTATCAGTCTTTGTGTGACAAGGCTGCAATTCTGGAGAGTAAAATAAAACAAGTCGAGAGTAGGAAGAGAAAACACTCCGACAAGCACAGTTCGGGATCGTCCCACAAACGATCTCACTATGATGACAGTGGCAGCTCAGGATCCAATAAGCATGGGAAATTCAACAAGCACCACAACCACAACCGTCATGACAACAAGCATCATCGCAGTCATGACAATGATAAGTACAAGAACCACAAGAGTGGACATAAGAGCCACCACAGTGGGAATGGTAGTGGAAGTGGAAGTCAGCCTGCAAAAAAGGACATCAGTCAGGTTGAGTGCTTCAAGTGCAAGAAGCTGGGGCATTATGCTAATGAGTGCCCTGAGAAGAAAGTGGAAGGACCTAACAAGCCAAATCCTTTCCAGAATGGACAGGTTAACCACATCAATGTGGAGGAGGTCTATGAGGAGCCTGATGCCGTTGCTGGTAAGTTCAGACTCAATTCAATTTCAGCATTTGTACTCTTTGATACCGGTGCATCTCATTCATTCATATCAAAAGCATTTGTTGAAAGAAATGAACTACCGGTAGAAACCATTGGGTGTCCAATAAGAGTAAGTTCTCCGGGTGCAGAAATGATAGTAAACTCTGGATGTCATGACTTAGTCATAGAGTTTGGAAAACATAAGTTTCCAGTGAACCTAATAATCCTGAATTCCCAAGGATTGGATGTGATTTTGGGAATGGATTGGATGGCTAAGTATGAGGGGGTACTAGATTGTGCCAATCGTACAGTTACACTCACAACCCCAGAAGGAAAAAGAATAAAATTCAAGTCAAACTTTGAATCCAAGGGAAGTAAGCTAAATTCTCTTAAGGGGGTTAGCATGGATAGTGTGCCAATTGTGTGTGAGTATCCGGATGTATTTCCGGAAGAATTACCAGGAATGCCACCAGATAGAGATGTGGAGTTTCTGATAGATTTGGTACCAGGTTCTGGACCAATAGCTAAGAGAACGTACAAAATGTCAATTGATGAACTGAAAGAGCTCAAGAAGCAGCTAGGAGAACAGTTACAGAAAGGGTTTATTCAACCTAGTTCTTCATCTTGGGGAGCCCCAGTATTTTTCGTAGAGAAGAAAGATAGAACACAAAGATTATGCATAGATTACCGTTCACTCAACGAGGTAACCATCAAGAACAAATATCCTTTGCCAAGAATGAACGATTTGTTTGATCAACTAGAAGGAGCATGTGTGTTCTCGAAGATTGATCTCCGGTCAGGTTATTTTCAACTCAAGATAAGAGAGCAAGACATACCTAAGAAAACATTCACCACAAGGTATGGATTGTATGAGTACACCGTAATGCCCTTTGGTTTAACCAACGCTCCAGCGTACTTCATGAATATGATGAACAAGGTGTTCATGGAATTCCTAGACAAGTTCGTTGTCGTTTTCATCGATGACATCTTGGTCTACTCCAAGATCAAGGAAGAACATGAAAGACACTTACGGTTGATACTTGAGAAACTGAGGGAACATAAACTCTATGCCAAATTCAGCAAGTGTGAGTTTTGGTTAGAGGAAGTAGGTTTTCTTGGTCATGTTATGACAAAGGATGGTGTGGCAGTTGATCCTGCCAAAGTTTCAGCTGTGACAGAATGGGAATCTCCCAAGAATGTGAAAGAAGTTCGTAGTTTCCTCGGCTTGGCAGGTTACTACAGAAGGTTCATTGAAAATTTCTCGAAGGTTGCTAAGCCAATGACAGAATTGTTAAAGAAGGACAAGAAATTTGCTTGGTATGAAGGTTGTGAAGTCAGCTTCCAAGAGTTGAAGAAGAGGCTTGTAACAGCACCAGTTCTATGTCTGCCAGATTTGGAAAAGGATTTCCAAGTATATTGTGATGCGTCTCATCAAGGTTTGGGTGTCGTACTTATGCAAGACGGAAAAGTCGTAGCCTATGCTTCGAGACAACTCAAAACTCATGAAGTAAACTATCCTACTCATGATTTAGAGTTAGCCTCTGTCGTCCATGCACTCAAAACATGGAGACATTACCTTTTGGGAAATCGATGTGAAGTGTTCACCGATCATAAGAGCTTGAAGTATATCTTCACCCAGAAGGAAATCAACATGAGACAAAGGAGATGGCTAGAACTTATCAAGGATTAAGACTTAAGTTTGTAGTACCACCCCAGTAAAGCAAATGTAGTAGCAGATGCTCTAAGTCGTAAGACGTTTGTAAATGGCCTTACCAAAGGGGAATTGCCAGATGACTTGTGTAAGCAATTCAAAGAACTCAGATTGGAGATTGTGCCAGAAGGACATCTCATGTCCTTAGATGTTCAACCCACTTTATTGGACAAGATCCGAGAAGCTCATAAGACTGATAAAGAAATTGAAAAGATTAAGGAAAATATAAGTCTAGGGAAAGCTAAGAGTTTCCAAATAGACGAACAAGGTACTTTATGGCACGGGAAACGTATATGCGTTCCACAAGACCCTGAGTTGCGGAAACTGATTTTACATGAAGGCCACAACTCTCCGTATTCTATTCACCCGGGAAACACCAAGATGTACATGGACATGAAAGAAAGATTTTGGTGGAATAATCTCAAGAGGGACATCGCCGAACACATTGCTTTGTGTGATGTGTGTAGCAGAGTAAAAGCGGAGCATCAAAAACCAGCGGGTTTGCTTCAACCACTGCCTATTCCTGAATGGAAGTGGGAAAATATTGGTATGGATTTCATTACCGGATTACCAAGTACCAGGTCAGGGTATGATTCCATATGGGTAGTAGTGGATCGCCTAACTAAAGGGCTCATTTTATACCCATGAAGACAACTTATACAAGTGCCAAGTTAGCTAAAATCTACATGAGCAGAATTGTATGCCTTCACAGTGTGCCTAAGAGTATTGTGTCAGATAGAGGAACTCAGTTCACTTCTCACTTTTGGAGACAGCTTCATGAGTCCTTAGGAACAAGGTTGGAATTCAGCACTGCTTTTCATCCTCAAACTGATGGAAAAACAGAAAGGACTAATCAGATTCTTGAAGACATGTTGAGGGCCTGTGCTTTAGATTATGGAGCAAGTTGGGATGAAAGCTTGCCTTACGCAGAGTTCTCTTACAACAACAGTTATCAATCTAGTATTGGGATGGCACCATTTGAATTTCTTTACGGAAGGAAGTGTACCACCCCATTGCTATGGAATGGAGTGGGAGAAAGGAGTTTAATTGGACCTGATCTTATCGAAGACGCCGAAGAGAAAGTCAAATTGGTTAAGGACAGATTGAAGATAGCACAGTCCCGACGGAAAAGCTACGCAGATTCTAAGCGTAGAGAAGTCACCTACGAAGTTGGGGATAGAGCTTATCTCAGAGTATCACCACTTCGTGGAGTGAAAAGATTTGGAGTCAAAGGAAAGTTGGCACCAAGATATGTTGGACCATTCAAAATTCTAAGTCGCAAGGGAGAAGTTGCATATGAAGTTGAATTGCCAGAATCTCTGTCAGCTGTCCATAATGTGTTCCATGTGAGTCAGCTCAAGAAATGTCACCCAGAGATGGAAGAAACATCTTTGAAGGATACCATACCTTTGGAAGAAGTCCAACTAGAAAGTGATCTCACCTATGAGGAAAAGCCTGTCAAGATTCTTGAGACCGCAGAAAGAGTCACAAGGACAAAGACTATCAAGTTTTGCAAAGTGCAATGGAATCATCATTCCGAAGAGGAAGCAACATGGGAAAGAGAAGATGATCTTCGGAAAGACCACCCTCACCTATTTGCTAGCCAATCCGAATCTCGAGGGCGAGATTCATCTTAAGGGGGTTAGATTTGTAACATCCCTAAATTCATATTCCAAAACTCATACATATCATCCTTGCATTCATCATCATTTAGGGATTTTCTCAAAATCATTTCAGAAAAACAGAAGCTTTTGGTGTTATGATTTTATGTGGACAGATTTAATTCAAAAGACCAACACCATTTGAAACTGGAATGTTTAGGAACTTGTTTGCTTGCCTCCATTATTGGAAAGTTTAGGTGTAAAAGTTTGACCAAAGTTTCAATTTGGAAATAAATTCAAAACCCTATTTTCAAAAACATTGAAACCAGAGGCAATGTCTCTGATTGTTTTAAGTCCAAGCTTGACCAAGCCCCTACAGGGTAACCACATGGTTAAATAACTGATTTTTGAAACCACAGTACCCTGCAAAAATTCCTAGAATTGTTTGAATTCAAAAAGGATTTGAATTCATACCTAAATCATTCCTGAAAACCAAATTAGAAAAGAAAAAGAATTAAATAAAGGAAAAGGGCCGAGCGCCAGACATCTGGCCCAGCAGAGAATCGAGCCCAACTAGCCCACCCGGGAGTTTCCTTTTCTTTTCTCACGCGCGAGCACACGCAGGCTGTCGCTGACAGACGGACCCCACCCTCATTTCGCACACATCGGATGAGCGGGCCCTGTCCACGCTGTCATCGTCTTCCCCAAACCGCGCCCGCGACCACGTCGCAGCTGCAGTCACCGCCAGTAATGGCGCGGCTTAATTGGGCATTAAACCTCGGGCGTTTCCTGTCGAGGCACCGGCTATAAGAACCCCACCTCCTCGCAGTCATTTCCCCCAGCCAATTCTGCATTCACGCCACCAGGCTGCCCACGACTCGCTCAAAACCACCGCAGACAGACCTCACTCCGGCGATCGATTCAGGTGAGCCCCGTGCGCCCCTTCCCCTCTGGATTGTTCGAGCCACTTTGTAATCTCCTGGCGCACCTCCTGACCCCACTAGATCATCCTGTATTGCCCCAGGTCGCCGTGTTCGCTTGACACCGTAAGCACCTGACGACCACCCCAACTCCGGCGACCAATCTCAGTAAGTCCCGTGCACCCCTTGCCTTTTCCTTCACACGAGCGTGTTCGCAACTGTCTTGCGCACCTCCTAAACCCCCGGGTTCGTGTTAGGGCGACGCGGAGCCTCGGCAACGACTCCGACAACATCCACCCGACGCCAGACGCAACTCCGACGAGATCCAGAGTCCATCTCCGAGCGCCCCTCCGCAAACCAGTACCACGTCAAGCTTCAGCACGACCTTGCGGATCTGGTAAGCACCTCCCTGCTTCCTGGGACGATCTAGAATGTTGGCGCCACCTTAGTCTGACTCTCCGCCGCCGGTCAGCGCCGCTAGCGCCGCCAGAGTGTGGTCAGAATGTTTGGGAGCGTTGGATCTAGATCTTTTGGCGTAGAATAGAAGTAGGACGAAGGGGTACGCGTGTGTCTGAGCCGCCAGATCTCATTTAGATCGTGCGGTCCACAGAGCTCGATCCGCGCGAACCGGTACGCGCCAGTGAGGTTGCGACGCGTGGCTAGGATGAATTCAAAAACAGAATTTAAACCTGATTTAGATCCAAACTTCAAACTGCTATAACTTTTGAATGCCACGTTAGAATTTTACAAACTTTATACCGTTGGATTCAGTGAAACAAAACCTTTCTGAATATCCAATTTGTTTAACAAATAGTGACAGGTAAAATGGCTTTATTTGTAGGACATGTTTAAGGCTATTTTAAGTATAGATTTATTTTGGTAAATTGTATTGGTGCCAAATAAGTTTAGTTGGCAAACTTGTGACTTGTTAAGTTTCTGTAAACATGTGCATGCTTGGTAGAAATTGTCAAAATCACCACTTGGTAAATTTTTGCATGCATGCATTCATATTATTTTTGGTTGTATATAATTGTGTGTAATTGTATGCTATAATTTTGTGTAGATTTTGCTAGTGATTGTGATTGTGAAGAGTGCTACTCTCCCCACTACCAAGGAAAGTGATATTTTCATGAATATTTCTATCCTATGTTTTGTACTAGCATTAGATATTTTGCTAAGTCTTGCATGCTATCTTTGCCTAATGCTAAGTTGGGAAATCCTAAGTAGTGTAGAATTGTATAATTGCTAGGCAAATTTTCCTAAGTTAAGTTATCTTACCATGCTTAGCCTAGCTATTTAGCAAACAAGGGTTGGTGAAAAATCTATACTTACTATGATGAAAATATTTCTAAGTCATGAGACTTATGCTTTCCTAATAAAACAACTAAGTCAAATGAACCTCCTGGGTGGAATGGAAGGATTGGGTTATGTTGAGTGGTTACACAAGGCCATGGACTTGGGTTGTGTATCTCACTTGTGGTATGCCACCCAGGCACAAAGGGATTTGGAGGTCAAGTGTTGAGAAAGCTTACAGTGCAACCACTTGGCAATATGGGCTCTGCCTTGATCATATAGGTTGCTAGAACTTAGTCATTTGGACAGTTGGTGGTAGTTGGGATGATAGGTTGGAAAGCGTCCATTTGACTAAGGAAAAGCTTCTGAAAGGTCCTGTTTTGGGAAACCAAGTCTGGTGGGGAAAGTGCACAACCTCTGCAGATGGAAAACCTAAGTACTTAGCCTTGTCCAAGGCAATGGACAATTTGTGCATCAAGACATGGAAGCTACAAGAATCTCATCACTACAACTTCTAAGTAAAAATTGGTGGGTGAACAAGGGTGAAGGACCCCAATGTCTATTGGTGGTTCCTTGGGAATGTTTTGGACAAAGAAAAACTTAGTGATTTCAACTAATAGGTAAAACCTATTTTCAAGCAAAGCAAGCCAAGCTACACTTAGCCAAAAGCATATAGTAATATAGTCCACTTAAAATATACTAAGGTATCACTTGCCAATACTATTCCAAAGTATTGACCCTCTGTGGCTGTAACTTGTGATGTTGCAGGTTACTCCGATGATGAGTAGGAGTCATGAGTCTACACTCAACATGCTTGCCTGTGGCACATGAAGATGAAGACTTATGTTTATTTTACTTATTCCATAAACTCTTGTATTAGGCCTATGGCCCTGAGTTGTAAAAGACTATGTTTTATCTCTGGAATGAATGTAATAAACGACCTTTGTATCTGTGTACTTCATCTTAAACTGTGGATGCTAGCATTAATCCAGGGACTATCATTGCAATCACAGGGATCCTTTCCTTTATAAAGGAGGGTATAACACCACACCATTCTGAATATAAATAGGGGCCAACTAATTCTTATCATATGACTGACCATGTACATGCATCAGGATACCACTGGGGCCATTGGGATTGAAAGGTAAACCAATAATGTGAGAAAACTAAACCATGTTGGACCGAACCCTGGTAGTACCAGACATCCACTCAAGAGGAATGTTAGTAGTCTCCCCAAAGACCACCGTGGCATAGAACTGCTGGACCAACTCAACATTGTAGTCTTCTTTTGCCTGAAAGATGGTGTGCATCCCCATCTTCTCAGTCACCCAAAGAGCATCCTCAAATCACTTGTGAGCACAAAGCTTCTCAAGGTCCAACCACTGCATGGGACAAGTAGTAGTCTGGAAGATACCGTAGAGCTCAGCAAATAGCATGGCTTGAAAAGTCCTCTAGAAGCGCTCATCAGTTGAGGTGCTAGGCAGGGAATAGAATTGTTGGAGCCTCATGTCCACATACTCCTTGATACCCAAGTTTTCTAGAGTAGTCAAGGACTCAAACTTCATCCGCTTGGCTTCATCTCTTTTTAGCTGCCTCATCTTCTCTTGCTTTGCTGCGACACGGTCACGAGCAGCCTCCCTGACCACAGATGGATCAATTTGAATGTCACGCTCCTCATCATACCAGAATCTGCATCTTGCTGTCTTCTTGGCAGCCCGAGGATGGCGAGGACGAGAACCACCTGTGAAACTAGAATAGAGGGATAGCATGTGGGGTAAGCACAAATGTCCAAGAGATAAACAAAACAGTAGTCAGATAAATCTGGATCAATACAGATTGAAACCATTGAACAGTCCAGAAAATCTGAGCCGGACAGTCCGGTGGTACCGGTCAGACATTCCGGCTGGACCGGAGTGTCCGGCCCGTATACGTCATACATTCCGGCGGATTCTAGGCGAATTTTTTGGGCTGCTCATGTGAGTTCAATCGGGACAGATCGGGATTTCTAAGACTACTACCAGGAAGTATTTTGCACGCAGGAGTGATGTATCCATGAAGCTAGGTAGAGCATTGCCCAAGAAAAATGATCTAGGCCAACCCTAGAGATAAAGATAAAAAGGGGCACCATACCAGCATCCATGAGGGCCTTCACCGGTGCGGAAAGGATCGTAGCGGCAAGGGGAGGAAAATGACCGGCGGCAAAGGCAAGATCCGGGGTGGAGAAGCTCTCCCGGTGGAGACCCTGATCGGGGGTAGTGGTCTGAGAAGAGGAGAGTTGGGGAGAAGAAGGAGGACTGAACTGTACACTTCTCCCCGACCTCTATAATCAGAACGAAACCGCAGGGACCAGATAGTCCGGGAGATATTCACCAGAATGTTCGGCCCGACCGGAATGTCTGGTCTGTATCAAGCGGAGAGTCCGGCTGGGCCGGATACTCCGGTTGGTACAGAGCGGATACTCTGGCCCCCTTCAACCAGAAACCCCAGATTCAAGTTTTTAGACAAATGTGTGGCAAGAAGAGCATGTTTGTATATGAGAGTAGGCCTGGGATTCAGAGGATGTACTGTAAAAACCAATAAGAGCCATAGGAATTCAGAAAGATGTTCAAGTAAGCTCCAAAAAGATAGGGATTAACAAATGACAAACATGAGTAAGCACTAACCTCTCGAATGTGAGAGGACGGTGGCCTAGGCCACCATATTTGAGTATACTCGGCTTGGCACCATGAAGATATATCTTGGGTCCATTACCGAAACTCATCATTTAAGCTCACATATCACAAAATGATATTAAGAGGAATGATTTTGATTGCTTTGGGCATAATGGGGGGAGCGATAGTCCAATCAATTAGGACCGCACTCCCCCTATATCCATTCCTACACCTAAACCAAATAAGAGTCAAGACATAGGTGAGAATGCAAGGTGATCAAGTCAAGATCCTAGAATCTATGATATTTAGTTCATTCCTCAAATAGAAAAACCTGGCTTCATCAAGTGGATTCGTGAAGATGTCGGCAAGTTGGTCTTTGGTTGGCACATATGATAACTCAATATCACCTCGAGAAACATGATCCCTAATGAAGTGATGACGGATCTCAATATGCTTTGTCCTTGTGTGATCCACCGGGTTGTAGGCAATCTTGATGGCACTTTCATTGTCACATATAAGAGGCACTTTGTCACAATGGACACCGTATTCCTTTAAAGTTTGCCTCATCCATAGAAATTGAGTGCAAGCACTAGCAGCATCCACATACTCGGCTTAGGCGGTGGAGAGAGAGATACAATTTTGCTTCTTAGAAGACCAGCATACCAAGGACCTACCAAGGAATTGGCAAGCCCCGTATGTTGATTTCCTATCATCCTTATCACCAGCCCAATCCGAGTACATGTATCCACAAAGGGAAAATGTTGACCCTCGAGGATACCAAAGACCATAAAGTGTGGTATGAACCAAATATCGAAAGATTCTCTTGACCGCCATCAAATGGCTTTATTTAGGAGCTGCTTGATATCTTGCACAGACACCTACACTCAACACAATATCGGGTCTAGATGTACAAAGTTAAAGCAAAGAACCAATCATAGATCGGTATACCTTTTGATCCACATCTTTACCATTTGGATTTTGTTCTAGATGAGTCTTTGTAGCCATGGGAGTAGGAGCTCCATTTAAGTCTTGCATATTGAATCTCTGGAGCATATCTTGAATATACTTGGCTTGGTTGAAGAATGTCCCTCCTCTTACTTGCTTGATCTCAAAGCCAAGAAATACTCTCAACTCCCGCATCATAGACATCCGGAACCTACTAGTCATAAGATTTGAGAATTAATCATTAAAAGCTTTGTTAGATGAGCCAAAGATAATATCATCAACATATATTTGGCATAAAAAAAGCTCCCCATTGACCTTCTTAGTAAAAAGAGTGGGATCGATTTTCCCAACCTCAAATCCACGGTCAAACAACAACTCTCTAAGGTGCTCATACCACGTGCCTGGGGCTTGTTTGAGCCCATAGAGGGCCTTATAAAGTTTGTAGACATGGTTTGGATGTTGGGATCCTCAAATCCCGGGGGTTGCTTTACATATACCAACTCATTTAATGGACCATTAAGAAAGGCACTTTCTACATCCATTTGTTGCAACTTAAAGTTATGATGTGCCGCATAGGCAAGAAGGATACGGATGGAATCAAGGCGAGCCACGGGTGCATATGTCTCTGCATAATCAATGCCATAATTTTGAGACAATCCTTGTGCAACCAATCTTGCCTTGTTTCTTACTATAATTCCATGCTCATCTTGCTTGTTCTTGAATATCCACTTGGTGCCTATAACATTGCGGAAATCCTTTGGCTTCTCAACTAACTTCCATACTTTGTTTCTCTCAAAGTTGTTGAGATCTTTGTGCATTGCTTCCAACCAATCCTAATCTTCAAGGGCTTCCCACACTTTCTTTGGTTTAATCATGGATATGTGTGCTTGGTGTTCACTAAACCTCTTCAATTGTGCTCTTGTGGAAATGCCTCTCCTTAGGTCACCAACCACAGTTTGTAAAGAGTGGTCTCTTAATTCCAACATCCTCTCCTTTCTAGCTTCACAACGAGTGTGGATCTCCTCATTGTTTCTTGGGGGACTCTCTTCATCATTTCGGTCCTCGTCTTGACCATCAACTTTACCTTGATCATCATCGGAATCATTCTATTCATTAAGAGGCACGGATTGACCTTGGTCTTGATCAGACATTCTTATAGCATCGATTTGAGCTTGTATCAAGGCAGTTTGTATGGATCTTCCTTGAGTAATTGACTTGGCACCACTTGACATCCTAGAGAATGAATCAAGCTCCTCTTCACTAGAGCTGTCACCTTGATCAACCTGTTGAGGGTCCACAGTTTGTCTTTGTCTTGGGTCATTGCCCTCCTCGGTGGATGGAGCTTGTTGATGTTATGAAGATGAGGGATCCACTTGAGTAGAGCATAGTTCTTCTCGATCCGCCATAAGGGGTTCCTCCACGGGGTGGATATATCCCACACCCATTCTTCCTATGGCATCCTGAGGCATTTCATCATCTGCATCACAAGTATCAACACGCCCCCCTTGGGGACCATCATATTCTTCGAAGGTCACACTACAAGATTCTATGACGGATCCAGAGAGCTTATCATATATTCTATAAGTGTGAGTTTCGAGACCATAGCCAAAAAAATACCCTCTAAAGCTTTAGACTCGAATTTGGACAAACGAACACATTTTATGAGATAGAAACACTTACAACCGAACACCCGGAAGTAAGATATGTTGGGCTTATTACTGGTAAGTATTTCATATGGAGTATTGATGGTTTATTTGTGGAGGTAGAGCCGGTTTGATGCATGGCAAGCGATGGAGATGGCTTTGGCCCAAAAGTTGTATGGAGATTTAAAGTCTGCTAACATGGTCCTAGCCATCTCAATAAGAGTCCGGTTCTTCCTCTCGGACACACCATTTTGTTGAGGGGGTATATGAAGCGGAATATTGGTGTTTTATCCCCTCATCACTAAGGAAATCATTCATGGTGTAGTTCTTGAACTCGGTGCCGTTGTCACTTCTTATAATAAACATGGGAAGGTTATATTGACGTTGAACCATGTTGATGAATTCGATGAAGGTCTTTTGGGTCTCACTCTTTAACTTGAAGAAATATACCCATGAGTATCTTGAAAAGTCTTCAACAATCACCAAACAATATTTCTTCCCACCAAGACTTGCATGAGATGGAGGACCAAAGATATCCACATGGAGGAGCTCCAAGATCTTGGTTGACTTGATGCGGTTCTTTGGCTTGTGGGGAGCATAATGCATCTTTCCTAGAACACAAGCCCTGCAAACACGATCTTTAGCAAAGGAAACATTTTCTTTTAGTCCAACAATATGGCCCTACTTGTGGAGACATTGCAAAGTTCTCATATTGACATGGGCTAGTCGGCGATGCCATAACCAACCCACATCGGCCTTTTCGAATAATCACATTGCACTTGTAGTGGTTTGTCCTGAAAAGTCCACCACATACAAGTCATGTTCGACGTACCCAATGAAAGCGACCTTGAGAGACTTTCTCCACATGAGGACCACAATATCATCATCAACAAAGACGGCAAAGCCCATCTTTCCAAGAGCACGGACTGAAAGTAAATTGTATCCAAGGGTATCAACAAGCATGATGTTCACGAGTGTAATATCGTGAGCAACCACTACCTTGCCGAAACCGACTTTGACTTGTCGGCATATGTCACGGTTATATGATCATCATTTGGCTTTAAGTCCTTGACAATCAACGAGCTTCCGGTCAAATGACTTGTGCAACCACTATCAAGCACCCACTTTGACCCTCGAGAAGCATATGTCTACAAAAGATCAAGCTAATTTTTAGGTACCCATTTTTCAATGGGTCCTCTTTTGTTAGCAACAAGGGTCTTGGGGACCCAAATGGACCAAGCAATATAACCATCATATGGGCCAAAATATTGTGCATACACATCACCATAATAATCACGCATTAGAACACAGTGAGGGTTAGCACTTCCCGCAAAATCATCATGAGACATAGTTTTACCACTTGTGGTCTTACTATCCATAATGGCCTTCTTTTTCTCTTGTGCGGACTTGGTCTTCTTCTTCTTCTTCTTCGCTTTGGAGACAAAGCCAATGCCCCCTTTCTCACCACTAGGTCTTTGCTTACTCAAAAGATCATCAATGGATTTGTTACCTTGTGGAAATGTGGCCTTGGCTAGATCCCCCTTGAACCTAGAATTTTCTTCAAGAATAGTTGTACTACTAGAAGGAATAAAATTACTAGGTGAAGGAATATTGGTCAATTGAGTTTGAAGTGTTTCATGGGACTTTGTGAGAGACAAGAGTTCACTTTCCAATGCCTTGTGAGCCTTGTTAACTAAGCTATAGTCCTCGACAAGTTTTGCATGAACCACACCAAAATGAATCTTGTCCTTTTTAGCCCTTTTATATTTAGCCATAGCATGATCACATTACTTGATGAGCCTATTAACAATTATATCATTGGCCTCATCAAGCCCTTCAAGTTTTAGTTCAAGAGACATCCTAGTCTCTTGTTCTTCTTCTAGAGCATTATTAAGGGCTTCTATCTCAATCATTTGTTCATTCCCAAGTTTGCATCTTACATCTATAAGCTCTTGAGTGTGGGAGAGTTGATCTAAGACGTTCCCAAAATGCATCTTGGTCTCCCCTTGTAAGTTAGTCACAAATTCATCAAAAGCAACTAATTCTCGCTTTACTTCAAGAGACATCTCATCATCTATTTTATCATTAGTTAAGGGAGTGGGGTGAGATGATGAGGATACCTCCGTTCCTCTTGCCATAAGGCAAGTGACGTTATTGTTGGGAGTATTCTCATTTGGAGAATCGAAGAGGGACAATGTCGGAGTAGAAGTAGTGGCTAGAGCAGCCACACCACTTTATGTTTCCTCTTCCTCATCTTCATCATCTTCATTGTCGGAGGAGAATTCTTCATGAGTGATCAAGACAATCTCACCCTTCTTCTTATTGTTGGGATTCTTCTTGATGAAGGGCTTATTGTAAGGTGCTTTGGAAGCTATCTTTGGCACAAGTTTGCCACCATGATCTTCTCTTCTCTCATAGGGACAACTGGCCAAGAAGTGATTTCGATCGCCACAATTGTAACACGTTCTAAATCTTGGGGGATTGCCTCTTTGTCCATTGGGTTTGATTTTTCGTAGCATTTCCATCTTAGCCTTGGAAGGGTTCTTGACATCATCGGGGTTTCTCATGGATAGGCCTTCATCCCTATCATCTCCATCCCTATGCTCCACAACATTGGCCTTCAATGCAAGGTTGGCAACATTGATCATTCCAAGGGCCTGAGCATGGGAATCTTTTCCATTCTTGGCGGCAACCTTGAAAGAGGCCATCTCTTGCATAACTTCATTGGAGGTCATGAGGTGGTAGTTGTGTCTTTCTTGTAGGCTCTTCAAGTCAGTGGGCTCAAAGGTCATGAGTGCACTCACATATTTTCTTTTTATCCATGCATCATCCACATGTGAGGCACCTACATTTCTAAAGGCGGTGGCGGTGTATTTGAGCCTTAGATACATGTCTTCATGATTTTCATCTTCCTTCATATAGAAGCCTTCGTCTTCATTTCTTAGAGCATCATACCGGTTCCTTTTCATGCTCTCATTCCCAATAAAAAACACTGTGAGAGCACCCCAAGCTTCCTTGGCTGTGTTCAGGTGCTCAATGTGTGGGTAGTCCTTTGTACCCACACCTTGTTGAATCATGTGCAAGGTGGTGGCATTGAGTTGCCTATTGACAACTTCTCTTCTTGTTAAGTTGTTTGGATCCCCAATATAGAGTCCTTGTTCAATGATGGTCCATAGTTCAATGCAATAGGTGCGCACATGAGTTTTCATTAGAGATTGCCATTGAGGAAAAGTAGATGCTTCTAGTTTTGGTGGGTCTCCTCTATTGTTTATATGAGGGCGAGGAATTGGAGGATCGGGAGAGTACCCTGGATGAGACTCATGGTTCTCACCCTTCCCACCATCCCTTTTTGTGGAGGAGTTAGTGTTGTCTTGATTACCCCCCACCATCATACCCTCGGGAGATACCGAAGCATTCCCTTTAGGTAATACTGATGGAGGCTCCTCTTGACGAGAAGGGGAAGATGAGCCGTCTTTGCCGTTAAGAAGTTGCTCAAGCATCTTCTTGACTTTGTTGACCAAGGAAGAGCTCAATCTTGTTTCCAAGTTTTTGAGATCTTCCATGGTCACCGTGGTGTGCTCACCACCACCTTCCCCATTGTTTCTACCATATTCTCTTAGGCGGTAAAGCCCAAATAAAGAGCCGAGGCTCTGATACCAATTGAAAGGATCGTATGGGCACCTAGAGGGGGAGGGTGAATAGGTGCTACATCAAACTTTCTTCTTTTTCAATTTAGGATTTAACAAGAAAGGTAAATTCTCTAGATTATGCAACTAAGGTGAATTTACCTATATGACAAACAAGCAACAACTAGCACAACACTAAGCAAGAACAAGTAAGTAAAGTGCGGTAAAGGATAGAAGTAACCAAAGTGGTGGACGCAGAGACACAAGGCTTTGTTTCTCGTCGTTCCTTCCTTTTGAGTGGAAGTACGTCTACGTTTGGAGAGGAGGTGGTTTCAAACCACCAACGCCACGAGAGGCCTCCCTTGTTCTCCGATGAACCTCACCCCAAGGGGATCGATTCACCTTCCACTATATCGGCACCCTTCGAGGTGGAATCCGACACCTTTACAACGAGTTTGGGGCACACATCCACAACCTAGGTGGAGGCTCCCAAATACAAGCAAGTTCTCAAACAATCAAAGACAAGCTTGTAAGAACCAAATCAAAGCTAGGGTTTCCAAAGAAACCCTAGATCAAGGGGTCCTCAAGTGAATGAGGGGGAAATGAAGATCTCTTTTGGTGAAGTTGTAGATCAAGGCCTCCTCCTTCGATTCTCCAAAGATCAATGACTTTGGATGGATGAATGAAGAGATTTTGTGGATTTGGTGGCTCAAAATGTGTTGTTGTTCTTGAACTGGATGAGCAGGTTCCAAGGTAAAAGAAAGGTTCCTTTCATAGGGCCCCATAATTTAGAGCCGTTGGAGCCACTTAAGCCGGACAGTCCGGCCAGACCGGACATTCCGCTCCACATCAGCCGGACACTCCGGCCTGGCCAAGTTTCCGGCCAGTGTCCGACTAGTGTATGGGTAGTGTCCGAAGTGCTTCACAGAACGTCCACACCTGGTGAGAAAAATTGGCGAAATTCCACGGCCGGACACTCCGGCCTCTTTGGGGCGTTAACTCCGGATGGGCCGGACAGTCAAGACTCCAATTAACAGTCCAGATCTGAGATCTTTTCCCCCCTTTTTGTTCCTGTTAAGTCATCCCACCAAATGTACATATATTGTCCACAATAAATCTGATAATTCCTGAAACATCTAGCAAAACATTTGAGTAATCCAAGTGTTGTCAACAACATCAAAATAATGTCAAAGGCATAAAATGCCCTTTTAGATATGATGGACACAATTCTTGAAAGAATTGTATTTGAACCAAAAGGAGATAAAAACAGCGTAAATCGCTTATTTAGAAAATATCAATAACACCAGAAGAAAACGTGAAGCGATCGCAGGAGGCAGAAGGTTTAACGACCAACTATACGGCGGGAAGAATTTCTCCGGCCGTATAGTTCCCGCCATATAGTTGGCACCGCCACCTTGTCCTCAAATAGTTTCACCCCATGCAACTGGATCGGGGAGACGACATACAAAACAACCAAACATCGCAGAAAGCTCACCTACGGAAGGGATCTGGAGGAGGAACTCATCGACCGGGTATCCATCTTAACCCTACATAGATCCGGGAGGCTAAGGCATCGATCTTCATCATCAACCGCTGCATCACCACCATATCCACCCATATCATCTACATATTGTCTATATCTTGTTGTAATTTCCGTACTCATTGTAGATTTATACAAGTACTATTCATTGATGATAGATTCCATTTTTTTCCATGATGTTGATTGCCTCCATGTGTGATTAGATCATTAGTTCTTCGGGAAATGGTGAAAACTTAGCATGAGGTTGAATAAGATAAAGTTTATTATGATATTTATCGCTGTGACCATGTGTTAGATTGTCTTCATCTTGATGTTGGGAGAAGTCGACCTCTCAATATTTTCCTCTTGTGGGGACTTGATGGAGGGAACTAATTGTGGGTAGACGGAGGTGTGCTATCACTTACAATGACTATAAAGATGTTGGCACTCCTTATGTATCAAAATGGGAACCGAGGAAACTCACAGAACACTATCAATGCCATGGGATACATCCTATGGGATAATGTCCCTTAATAGCGCAGTAATTCGATTGGTGTTGATTGCTGTCTGTTGTGGATATGAGGATGATGTGAGAAGCGGTTGCTGCCTATTCGTCCAATTACGGAGTTCCTACCACACATACATAGTTTAGAATGTTCATGACAGTAATCTTTACCTTAGACCCTTTATAATGCTAGAAGTGTATCCGCTACTCCATGAGAATGCTTTTTCCCATTGCAGTTTCACATCTCTTTTACATACGCGATATTTACTTTATGTATTCAGTTTGTTTTACTTTACTTATTGTTCTCTTTTACAAAAACCCAAAACAACTTTTTACACAACATTCACAATTTATCTTGTTACTTAGAATGTTATTTAACATTATTATTTCAGTATTTATATTCAAGAGTTATTAGACTTCAGAACTCCCGCTCCCTATGGGATCGATATCTTTATTTCGAAACTATCTACAAACGATCTGTGCACTTGCAGTCATCAAGCTATTTTCTAGTGCCGTTGCTAGGGAGCTAAGCGATGTAGGTCTTTTACTTTTTTCTTATTCATTTTAGTCTTGCTAAGTTTTTTTTTGAGTTACAGGTTTTCACTAACATGATGGAGTTTGAGCATTTGATTACTGCTAACCCACTCAGCCACTTTGGGAAGCCCTGTGATATTAATAAAAGAGAAAAATCCAACGAGAAGACAAGAGGGTTTGAAATAAATCCTCTACTACTTGGTAGTTTACACAAGAAGCAATTTACTAGAGATGAAGAAAATCCTGATCCATATGAGCATATTGCATGCTTCAAAGATATATGTGGAACTGATGTCTACGCATGCTTCTATTCTTGTAGACAGTGTTGGGCCTCCAAGTGCAGAGGTTTGTAGAACAGCGGCAAGTTTCCCTTAAGTGGATCACCCAAGGTTTATCGAACTCAGGGAGGAAGAGGTCAAAGGCATCCCTCTCAAGCAACCCTGCAATTAAGATACAAGAAGTCTCTTGTGTCCCCAACACACCCAATACACTTGTCAGGTGTATAGGTGCACTAGTTCGGCGAAGAGATAGTGAAATACAAGTAATATGGATGGTTATAAGTGGTAATTGCAATCTGAAATAAAAATGGCAGCAAGCTAACATGTAGCAGAACTGGTTGTAAACGGTGTTTTAATGCTTAGAAACAAGGCCTAGGGATCATACTTTCACTAGTGGACATTCTCAACAATGATAACATAATTGAAAACATAAATATCTTCTCTTCACTATGCTACCCTGAACTACTCTCCGTTGGATAACGAACACCAATTCACCCTGTAGGGCTATAAAAGCACATCTTAAAGTTTGAATTCCCCATCTAGGTAACCCCACACTGTCACCTTGAGCGCTAGATGGTTCTAGACAAACGCCACAATTTCATAGAGACATCCAACTCAAATTATAACTCATGATAAGTATTTCTGTAGTCTTTAGCCTAAGAGCCACACACGGTGCGCACACTGCCACCTTCACACACGTGGGACAAGGTGTCTCCGGAGATTACATTAATAAAAGAACTTGAGTAGCATAATAGACAAAGAGTAGCATCTACTTATTCAACTAGATTACAAAGCTCATGATCACAATAAGATCACACCATGGAGAGAGAAAGAGTTGAACACATAGCTACTGGTAGAGCGCTTAGCCTCGCGGGAGAACTACTCCCTCCTCATCATGTGAGTCAGCAACGGCGATGGAGATGGCGGTAGAGTCGATGGAGATGGCTCCGGGGGAAATTCCCCATCCTGACAGGGTGCCGGAATAGAGAATTATGTCCCCCGAATCTCGTCTTCAGTGGCGGCGTAGCTATGGAACTTTTCGTGGATTTCTGATCTGTTCATTAGGGTTTTCGTCTCTGGGGGATGTATAGGCGAAGGGGCGAGGTCGGTAGACGCCCAAGGGGCCCACACCGTAGCCAGGCGCGGCTAGGGGTGGACCCGTGTCACCCTATGGTGTGGCCGCCTCGGTTCCCTCCTCCATATCTGCTTTTGGACTTCGTGTCGTGTCAGGAAAAATAGGAACTTTGGCTTTTATTTTGTCCAATTCTGAGAATATTTCTTTACTAGTTTTTATGAAACCAAAAACAGTAGAAAACAGGAAACTGGCTCTATGGAACTTGTTAATATGTTAGTTCCAGAAAATTCATAAAAATGCCACAAAGTGTGGAAAAAACATAATATAATTGGTGCAAAACAAACATGGAGCATCAAAAAATATAGATACGTTTGCAACGTATCAGCATCCCCAAGCTTAACTCCTACTCGTCCTCGAGTAGGTAAGTGATAAAAAGAATAATTTTTTAGGTGACATGCACCATCACAATCTTGATCAAGGTATTGCATAGCATTGATAGCTGGGATCAAAGTACTCTTAACATAAGCATGAAAGATATGTTTCTAACAATAAGACATAGAAACTATGATGCAACATGAAAGGCAACACAAACAAAAGATCATGAATAATGCTTTAAAAGACATTTGTTTGTTTCACATATAGAAAACATATCAATAGTGGTATTCAGATTGCCCTTCATGGAATAGCAAAATAAATGCATAGGACACCTTCAAAGTTCATAAGGGTGACTAGATACAAATAATTTAGAATAAGCAATACTAGAATTATGAATCATTCAACAGGTTTTGGGACAATGAACATTGAACTTAGAATGACAACTATGCTCTCTTAGCTGGTGCATAAAGATAGAAGATGGAGACAAAACAAAAAGTAAAATAAAGGCCCTTCGTAGAGGGAAGTAGGGATTAAATGGTTTTATGAAGCTTCCAAAAATTATGGTACTTATTAGATTTGAGCTCTCATTGCCCCTATCATAAGCATCTTGAAGTGATTAAGGTTAAAGTGAGGGAAAATATGAGTTATATGCTTGCCAAATCACAAGTTGAAAATCTCATGCCCCTTGAGTACGAGTACCGAGACCTCATGCTACTCAACTTTGGTGCCAGGCAAGTTCTTGTCATTGTAAGTATATGTGTATCATAGAGAACCGCCAACGGGTTACCCCTTTCCCCATGACACAGGAGCTATCCCATATCAAATTTACAAGGGAACAGACAGTGATCACCTCAACTATCTTTTTATTTGCTATTTGCATAGTTTTTTATTGAGGATGCTTCATAGAATGCCACTATGGTTTTGCTGCAAGTTTCCACCATGATTAGGCATGGGTTAGGATAGCTTCCTAGGCGTTTCTCTAACATATATAAAAACTCCATGGACCTGCAAGCTCCCATCTTATTTCACACCGACAACATCCATAAAAAAAAGAACATGATATCAACTGAATAAATAAGTGCAATGTTGAGAGTGTGCCCCATGACAGCATGGTTTTGCTAAATCCCAACTTATAATTTGTAGGCATATAAGCATCGTAAGATAGTCACAATGGTTCAGGTTTATTAAGTGCAAGAAATAAAATGTGCCTTCAAGTTTGTGAGAGCTTTAATCACTAATTTTCACATAACAAAAATTTAATTTGAAATATATATAAAAACATGAATATTCTTGGAATGGTGTAACACACCATGCATAGGAATTTATAGTGGAATCTTTGGAATAACTTGGTTTCTTGGGAGTTGTATGCACGATTAGAGCTCATACTTAGTACAGGTGGAGGCTAGCAAAAGCCTGGGAAGGACCAACTAAGAGAGCAATAATGGCCATAATCATGCAGAGCGACAAAAATTATTAATCAAAGCAAAAAGTGATATCACAAGTCAAAAACTAAATTATCATAGAGACTAAGGTGGCTGGTTCATAGTCATAACATGGTGTAAGCATGTGCCAAGTCAACCCAAATAAATCATCAAAGGAGAATACCGCAATATTATGCTTTTGTATGCTAAAACAACGCATGATTCTTTCATGGCACATTAAGCAATCTCAATTGTTCGAAACAAGTCATGCTACAACAATAATCACTTAGCATATGGTCAAATCAACATCTAACATGAAATGATAAAGTCTAAGCCACAATCGAAACATGTTTGTTTTTGTACCACCATAAGCATGACACATTCTACTATTTTCCAACACCAATCATCTTATTTGAAACAACCCATAAATATAATAATCAATAAAGACCAGAGAGCTTGTCTCACCTAACTACAAAGAAGAACTAAAAATTTCTAAGGAAAAAAATAAGAAAACTAAAGCTAAACGCATTGCTAGCAAAAGAGAACACTCACATAACAATATGAGTGAAAACTAGAGTGTTCTAGGTAGTGAATTACGGGGTGTGTATTCTCCAAAAGAAGTGTAATGGGATCCAAACAACTTATTGCAGAAAACAAAACAAAACTAAACTAAAAACAAAAACAAAGACCCTCCAAGAACAACAAATAGTGCATGAAGCAATAAAAGTATAGTATCTTGAAAGAACACTTGAGACTTTTGTTGATGAAGAAGGGGATGCCTTGGGCATCCCCAAGATTTGACGGTTGTACCTCTTGAATATTTCTTGGGGTGACACGGGTGGCATCCCCAAGCTTTAGATTTTTTCCATACTTCATCTCATCACATCATTCTCTCCCTACACTTGAAAACTTCCTTCATACAAAACTCACACAATCTTCATTAGCAACATTAGTGTATGCAAGATAATAAATCTTTGGGTTCAGTTTCAACTAAAGTAAATCATCCATTAAAACATAATCTACTGTAGCAGCTCCTTTTAAAAATCTCAAGTAATCAAAAGAACTCAAAAGAAATCGATTTAAGAGGCAAATGCAAATAATGGTAGAAATCTATCAAAACAGACATGGAGGTAAAGACCGATTTTTTTGAAAATCTTATGTTGCTCAAATCGAAACGTGAAAAACTAAAGAAAGTTAGATAATAACCTAGGGAATGCGGACAATAAAAATTCAGATCAATACGACGTTCTGGCATTTTCACGATTTTTTACAACGAAGCACATAAATCTGTTTCGAGACAGCAACTTCCCCAAATCTTACCTTATTCCTATTAGAGGCTACTCTTGGCACAAAAACGAAATACAAAGGATAAGGAGAGGTCGCTAGAAAGGTACAACTTCCAAGACTCAAATAAACAAAAATAAACCAAAAGAAAAAATATAATGGGTTGTCTCCCAAAAGCTCTTTCTTTATAGACATTAAGATAAGAATGATAATTTTGATGATTCTCACATAAGAAATATGAATTGAAGCAAAATATAGCATCTAGAAGCAAATATAAAACAAATTTAAGTCTAGCCCACTTCCTATAAAAAATAATCTTGTAAAGAAACAAGTCATGAAAGCACAAAGCAACATGCATAGGAAATAAAAACAAGTGCAACATCAAAATTTTCAACATAAAGAGGGGAAACTTAATATTGTTGAGATACATAAAACCATGTTTCCCTCTCTCATAATAACTTTTAGTAGAATCATGAATAAAATTAACAATATAACTATCTCATAAAACATTCTTATCATGAGCCACATGCATATAATAATTATTACTCTCCATATAAGCATAGTCATTCTTATTAATTATAGTGGGAGAAAATTAAACAAAATATCTATCATTATTATGCTCATCACCATAATCATCAAATATAGGAGGCATATTGTAATCATAATTAATTTTCTCCACAATAGTAGGTGGACTGAAAATATCATATTCATCATTGTAATCATCATATATTGGAGGTTCATCATAGCAAATTTTCTCCTCTAAAGCTAGGGAACTAAAAAGATAATTTTCTAAAAAACTAGCTTCCCCACGCTTAGACGTTTCCATCGCATTAGAAATAATGGTGTTCAAAGAATTCATACTAATAACATTGCTATTAGCATGCAAATAAAGTTCCATAAGTTTTTTAATTTTCTCTTGAAACACTTGATGTCCTAACTCAAGATAAATACTATAAATCTCTCTAATCTTGTTGTTGTTTTCCATTAAGCCTAACTAGTGAAAATAAAAACAAGAAACAAAAAGATATAATTGCAGAATCTAAAGGAAATAACTTCGAGCACTCACACACCAGCAACAGTACTAGAAGATAGCTTAGTAGCCAGAGGATGTGAGTACCTTTACCTTACCTCCCCGGGAACGGCGCCGGAAAAGAGCTAGATGTCTACGCACACTTCTATTCTTGTAGACAGTGTTGGGCTTCCAAGTGCAGAGGTTTGTAGAACAGCAACAAGTTTCCCTTAAGTGGATCACCCAAGGTTTATCGAACTCAGGGAGGAAGAGGTCAAAGATATCCCTCTCAAGCAACCCTGCACTTAAGATACAAGAAGTCTCTTGTGTCCCCAACACACCCAATACACTTGTCAAATGTATAGGTGCACTAGTTCAGCGAAGAGATGGTGAAATACAAGTAATATGGATGATTATAAGTGCTAATTGCAATCTGACATAAAAATGGCAGCAAGCAAACATGTAGTAGGACTAGTTGTAAACGGTGTTTTAATGCTTAGAAACAAGGCCTGGGGATCATACTTTCACTAGTGGTCACTCTCAACAATGATAACATAATTGAACACATAATTATCTTCTCTTCACTATGCTACCCTAAACTACTTTCCGGTTGGATAACAATCACCAATTCACCGCGTAGGGCTATAAAAGCACACCTTAAAGTTCGCATTCGCCATCTAGGTAACCCCACACTGTCACCTTGAGCGCTAGATGGTTCCAGACAAACACCACAATTTCAGAGAGACATCCAACTAAGATTATAACTCATCATAAGTATTTCTGTAATCTTTAGCCTAAGAGCCACACACGGTGCGCACACTGTCACCTTCACACATGTGGGACAAGGTGTCTCCGAAGATTACATTAATAAAAGCACTTGAGTAGCGTAATAGACAAAGAGTAGCATCTACTTATTCAACTAGATTACAAAGCTCATGATCACAATAAGATCACACCATGGAGAGAGAGATGAACACATAGCTACCGGTAGAGCCCTTCGCCTTGGGGGAGAACTACTGCCTCCTTATCATGGGAGTTAGCAACAGCGATGGAGATGGCGGTGGAGTCGATGGAGATGGGTCCGGGGTCAATTCCCGTCCCGGCAGGGTGCTGGAACAGAGACTTCTGTCCCTCGAATCTCTTCTTCGGTGGCGGTGGCGCTGTGGAACTTTTCGTGGATTTCTGATCTGGTAATTAGGGTTTTCGTCTCAAGGGGAATATATAGGCGAAGGGGCGAGGTCGGTGGACACTCGAGGGGCCCACACAATATCCAGGCGCGACCAGGGGTGGACCCGCGCCACCCTAAGGTGTGGCCGCCTCGGTGCCCTCCTCCTTATCTTCTTTGGACTCCGTGTTGTGTCAGAAAAAATAGGAACTTTGGCTTTTGTTTCGTCCAATTCCGAGAATATTTCTTTACTAGTTTTTATGAAACCAAAAATAGCAGCAAATGGGAAACTTGCTCTATGGCACTTGTTAATATGTTAGTTCTAGAAAATTCATAAAAATGCCACAAAGTGTGGACAAAACATAATATAATTGGTGCAAAACAAGCATGGAGCATCAAAAAATATAGATACGTTTGCAACATATCAGGCACTTTCCAATTACCGGGGTATACTACTAATGAGGTAAGGTTGAAACTATTTAGTCAGACTTTGACTAGCATAGCTCTCTCATGTTATAGATCTTTACCCCTAGAAGCCACTACTACTTGGGATAATTTAGCTTGTGAGTTTCTAGCCAAGTAATATCCTTTATCAAAATATTTTGGAATCAGGCGTCTTATAATGACTTGGAGGAATCATCTTAATGAAGGACAAGTAAGAGCTTATATAAGATTTAAATATTTACTTAATCAATGTCATCATCATGATTTTCCTAAATGGTATTTATTGCATATCTTTTATGGCAGTTTAATTGAACCTAATAATTTGGAACTAGACTCTTGCGTGAGAGGAGCTTTTATGAATCTTCCCATAACTAAATCTTGGGCTTTACTTAATATAATTCGCGATCATAGAGTTTCATGGAATTTTGGTCTAGGAAGCAAAGGAGTCATAGAAATATATTATGATTGTATTCATTACTATAATAAAAAGGGCAATGTTAATGAATTATCTAAAGAACTTTATTTGGATTCAGATCTTGTGTTGCATGTGTTATAGGTTTTATAGAACATATCAAAGCTCCAAGAGAGGGTTGTGTCAAGTATGATCCACCACCTGAACCTGAAAAGAAAAGATAAGTTAAAGCAACACTGGCCTCCCTAGAACCAATGTATGAGATACCTTTCCCTAACACTGCGCAGAAGCATATTTTGTAATATGAACAGGTCAAAGTAGTACAGGAGAAGAAGGAAGAGGAAAGTGTGCCAGAATTTGAAGAACATTTGGATGAAACCAAATATGAAGAGGTAACCAAGGAAGCAATTATGTATATGTATGCACATTGCAAATAGGTAAACTTGATAAAGAGACTTCCGTACTGGTTGAAGGTAAAATTAAGGTAAAAAATGTGGGTAAGCCTATTCTTCCTTGCATATTTAAAGAAACCTCACATTATGGTTTATCTGATCTTGGCCCCAAAGTTAATGTTATATCTTATGATTTTTATTTAGAAATAAAATAAGAGATAGTACCAGCAACAATAGAGAATACTGATATGATAATCATGCTAGCCAATAAATCACTTAGAGTTCCAATGGTAGTAGTTGAAGATGCAACTGTCACAATTGGCAATGAAAATTTTCCTATTGATTTTGTAGTTGTTGATATGCCATCTAACACTCTTTCCCCAATTATATTTGAAAGAAACTTGTTGAATGATCTAGGTGCCAAAGTTGATTTCAAAAAGGAGATTGTATCTCTTAAGCTTGGGGAAGCGGAAAAAGAATTCCACTTTTCCAAATTTAAAGACAGACCTCTACAAATACAAGAAGAAGAGAAAGGGAAAAATATTGAGGAGATGGCAGATCTCTTCTTTAGTAACCATGTAGAAGAAATAAATGAAGACTCAAATTATAAATAAATAATTATGGAGGACAGGTCCCTAGAAGAACTAGAAAGTAAATTCGATCCGCTTCACATTTTAGGGCCTCCAACTGATGAGGCTTTTGAAGAGCCAGAAAAGAGATGGGACGAGGAATTACCATCCTTAGAATTGAAGACTTTACCAGATAATCTTAAATATAGATTTTTGGAAAATACAAATAAATTCACTATTATTATTAGTGCTAAACTTTTAGGGGATGAAGAAGAACTCATGAAAGTTCTTTAGTAGCATCCCAAGGCCTTTGGGTACTAAATGGATGATTTGAAGGGCATTAGTCCCATGTTAAGCATCCATCGAATATTCATCGAGGAAGGTGCTAAACCAGTTGCAGAATTTAATAGGCGGCTGAAGCCCGAAATGAAGGAAGTGGTAAGAAAACAAATATTTTGCCAAATGGATACATGTATAATCTATCATGTAAAAGAAAGTGAATGGGTCAGTCCTGTTCATTGTTGTTCCTAAGAACTCTTAATAGTGCTCAAAAGAATTATCCTAAGGAAGAAATAGAACTTTTTTTGTATTTTTATCTTGTGATAAATTCTGTTCTTATATAGTCGATGCAAAAGTAATAGTCCATACGAATCATGATGGTTTAAAAGAACTACTTGAGATGAAAATCATAATCCAAGACTGATCCGTTGGATCTTTTTACTTCAAGAATTTGAGTTGCAAATTATGCAGAGGCGAGAAATAACGACATTGGATGCAGTATCCATATTTTCTCAGCAAGGCACCAATCTTATTGAGAGGAACTTTAGTCCTAGTGATTGTAGTTTATGAGAATTACTAGATGAACTAAGGTCAATACCTCCAAAAGAAAATAAATCCTTGTTGTTGGAGGAGCTTGTCATCCCCGACTAAATAAACGGTAAGTACAAGGTAAGTTTTGTTTCTCTAGATAAGTGATTTGCTTTCACAATATATACTCCTGAATTTTTTTACCTTTGAATTCCTCATGTTTTTATGAAGTTTCTAAAGGTTTTTACAAACTATACGGTCGCAACTATACGGCTGGAAGAAATCTTCCCGCCGTATAGTTGGTCGTTCAACCTTCTGTACCCTCTTCGCAAAATATTGTTTGGGTATCTAGAAACTATACAACCAACCTATACGACTGGAGAAAAAACCTCCTTCCACATAGTTGGATGTTAAACCTTCTGGATGCTCCATCGTTTTTTTCGTTTTTATTCATCTAAAAAAGGGTTTGTCGGTTCCAAGTCAGTAATCTAACTGACTTGGACTCGAGATATGTGGAAATATCTTCCTAGAACCAACTATACGGCCAGAGCTACACGGGACACTCCCGTATAGTTGGTCATTACGCGGCAGCACTTCTCCAAATCCGTTATTTCTTTCCCTGTTTTGTTAAGATTCTTTTCTTGGCGTGAATTTGGCGTTTCTTGCAAGTTTTACTAACCTATGACCCCCCTTATATACTTCCATCATTTTTCTCTCTAAATCATAATTACCAGGAACCAATCTAGCCATGCTTTATCCCGTCCCAGGCCGTGGAAAACCCCTGGGTCTCATTTCTCCTTCCAGGGACCGCTCTCGTAGCCCGTCCAAGGAAGACGGCTGTAAGGGTCCCAACCTTTAATAAGGTAGAGTCCCCTGTGTTTACAATGCTAGTCCCTGGATCAATAGCTAGCATCCACAGTTAAGATGTAATATCAAGAAACAAAGGTCATAATTCAACTTTATAACCAAGAATTACATAATTTTATTACATCTTACATAGCTCATTTGGCTATTACATTACATTGCAGCAGAATATCTATAAGCATGGGGTCCTTCATCTTCAAAGTGCCACAGGCAGACATGTTGGTTGTAGACTTGTAATCCTAATCACTTAAACTTCACTAAATCAATCAAACCTGCAACACACAAGTTACAGCCACAAGGGTCAATACATTTGAATTGTATTGGCAAGTGATACTATGGTAATATAGTGGAGTCTATCATCTATATGCATTTGGCTAAGTGAAGTTGAGGCTTCCATTGCTCAAAATAGATTTTCCTTATCATTTTGAAAACACTAAGTTTTTGCTTGACAAAAACATTTTTCTCAAACAAAGATTGAAGATCCTTTAACCCTTGTTCAAACCACAAATTTTTAACTTAGAAATTTGAATGATGAGATTCTTGATTGCTTCCATGTCTTGATGCTCAAATTGTCCTTTACCAGGGACATGGCTAAGTACTTAGATTTTACACTCTGCAGAGGTGGTGCACTTTCCCCACAAGACTTGGTTTCCCAAGACAAGATCTTTCAGAAGCCTTTCCTTAGACCAAAATGGACACGTTCCAACCTATCAAACTCTACCACCAACTGTCCATATGGCTAAGTTCTTGCAACCTATATGATCCAGGCAGAGCCCATAACGCCAAGTGGTTGCACTTGAAGCTTCTCAACATTTGACATCTCAAATCTCTTTGTTCCTGGGTGGCCATCCACAAGTGAGATACACAAGGTCAACCATAAACATGGGCCTTGTGAACCACTCAACCAAAAACCACCAAGCAATTACCATTCCACCCAGGTGATTCATTAACTTAGTTGTTTTATTAAACAAAAACATAAGTCCTCAGACTTAGAAATTTTTCCATAGTATGAATATATTTTCCACCCTTGTTTTCTATTAGCTAAGCTAAGCTTGATAGTAGTAGGAATATTAACTTAGGAAATTTTTTACTAAGGTTCCATCTACTAGGTTTTCTTATAGCAAGGTTTATACTTAGCAAAATTCCATGCAAGTTTTACTTAGAAAATCACTAATGCATAGTGAAAGTAATGGGACAAAAGTATGAATCATCACTTGCATTTTTGGTAGAGGGTATAAGTTCACTCCTTGTACTTCCAACAATCACACTCTTCAAATCACTACAATTCAATCAAGCAAGGCACAAACTCAATCTACCATTCAAGCACAACAACACATAAAATCATAGAACCAAGATAATGCATGCAAGCATGCCAAGGATTGTTTTATTTGAAAAAGTGGTTCCTTATGGGTCATAAACATTTGGGTACACCTAATGGTCATTTTATAAAGTGGCAAAGTCATTTGCAAGAGGTTTCACTTCATAAACCATTTTCAAAACAAAGTATCATTTTATGTGGTGTAGAAATATTTTTACTAAGGCATTAGTCTATAGGGTTCACCAAATATGTTTTCAATCCATAAAACTTGGTGTTTGGGGTCAGAGAGTCTAAAACAAAACATTTCCAAAAAGTTTTCTTCCAAAACCATTTTTAATAAATAAACTATATTTTTATTTGACTAGAAATGATTTTAAATCAAAGAATCATTCCTTTGTTTCACCAAATACATTTTTGAAACCACAAAGTGTTTCCTATGGTCAGTAGGTTCAAATCACACCATTTGCCAAATATTATATCCCCAAAATCATTTTTGAACAATTTTTATAATCTAAACAAGCATACAAATGTTTCTGCAAAACAAACATTTTAACAGAAGCTTTTTGCTAAACAAATTGCATGGTTGGCTAGGGCTTGTTACACTGATTCCATTGATATAAAGTTTGCAAAATTTGGACGTGTGGATCAAAAGTTACAAGGTTTTCAAATCTGCATCTAAATCAGATTTCAAATTCTATTTTAAATCGTCTGGTGCCACGCGTCTTAATTCTATTAGTCCATACCGTTTCGGTTGGATCGACTGCTCTGGCGCGTTGGATCAAGTTAGATCGTGCGGTACAGGATCACTCGTACCCCTTTGGCTAAGGATCTATCGTGACGCTTGGATCGTCATCTAACGGCTATCATCGCATTGACCAAGCTCTAGCGGCGCAGCGACGGTGGCTGGCGGCGGCGAGGTCAGATGGTGGCGGCGCTGGTGAAACAGGAAGCGAGGGAGGATGGGAAGGTGCTCACCGCGTTCACAGTATTGTGGGGAAGCTCAACATGGCGGTATCTCGTCGAGGGGCGCACGAAGGTGAGAGTAATGGCTCGCCGGAGTTGCTGTGGGCGGCGGGTTCCTCTGGAGGTCGTCGAGGGAGAGGCTGCGATTCGTGCCAAAGCAAAATAAGTACATGGTTAAACGCGGGAAGGTGTGGTGTACACGCGAGCATGCTCAAGAAAGCTCGGGGTGGTCTAGCTTACCAGGGGGAGGTCGTCGGAGAAGAACCAGACGGTGGCGGCGGCGGTTGTTGTCGTTGCCGATGTTCTGGTGTGCCCGTGGGTGAATGGAAAGCGCCAGGAGAAGCTCCAACTCTAGGAGATAATGTGAGTGTGGTCAAGGAGGCGAGGGGTGGCAGGAGACGGCCGGAATCGAGGGAAAAGCTCGACGGTGGCAGTGAGGTTCAGAGAAGAATCAGGGCGGCCTGGGGGCGCACTTGGGGAAGGATACAGAGGGGAAATGGAGGGGAGACGTTGGCGTTTAAATGTGCATGGTCACTGCGAGTAATGGTGGCCGCGTTAAGGAGAATTGATGCCGATGAATTCCACCAAAAACGGTCGAGGAGGGAGGCGTTGTCACTGCGAGTGAGGACGACGAACAGGAGGGGTGGGGTCGGCTGGTCAGCGAGAGAGAGGAGAGGGAACGAGGGTCCACCGGTCAGTTGCTCTGCGGGTGAGACTTTAAGTGAAAAACTTTTCGCAGAGGGGGAGATAGACTGGGCTGGTACTGGGCTTATTCGACTGGCCGACTAGGCTGTTGTCCACTTCTATTTTTTTCTTTCCTGATTGATTTTCCTTTTTCTGATTCTATTTCCTGTTTTGAAATTCAAACAACCAATCAAACTTCAAATCAATAAAAACATTCATTACACTTGTATTTGAATTTCGTTCTGTTTAACAACATAAACCAGTTCCCAAAATAAAATAATATTTTTATTTTAGAGTCCATTTATAATTAAATAAAATGGACACTAGTTAATAAATCAAATGGGTTTTAATTTGTTTTAAAACTCCATTTGAAATCTAAATGTTTTCAAAACCAAATCAGTAGGTTTTATTTGAAAATATCAGATACTTGGAAAACTTGTTTTAAAATAAAATAACATTTTATTTTAGGGTCCACTAATAATTAAATAAAATAGACCTTATTTATTTAAATCAAATAGGATTTGTTTTATTAAAATCTTTATCTTGAAATCTAAAATAAAACCAAAACACTTCAGTAAGTTTTATTTGAGATAATAAAATACTTGGAAAACTTATTTAAAATAAATAAATAAGTTTTAGTGTTTATTTAAAATGGGAAAAGCCTTTACTTAAATAAAATTGGATATTAAATCCTTATTATTTTATTTAAATAAACCTTTACTATTTTTATCAAAACAAAACATTTTATTTCAAAAACTTGGCCAAGGTTTAATTTGGCTTTACTATTATTTTATTTAAGTTTTCCAAGTATTATTTTAATTTGGCCAATAAACCTTTACTATTATTTTATTTAAATAATCTTTATTTATAAATCTACCTTTTCTTTTGAAAACCAAATCTTTTATTAAAAGATCCAAAATAGTAATTTCCAAATATTTTTATTTTTCCTTTATTAAATGATTATCTTTTTAAATCCCTTTAGGATTTATTGGATCCCAATTGGTTTGAAGGTTTCCAATTGGATTCAAAAAGTTTCTTCTCACCCTGAAAATCAACAAAGTTTTATTTTATTCATTTATTTTTCACATTACAAGATTTGGAAAATCTTGGGATGTGACAGGCTACCACCCTTAAAATAAATCTCGTCCCAAGATTTGGGAAGGCTAGGGGTTACAAGTTGGATCAAAGCATCTAGGGTACTACCACCCTTAAAAATTTTCCAACTAAATTACATATTGGCCTTCTTGGGACCTTGGGGAAACTTCTCTGGGCAGATGTTTGCATAGTGGCCTAGCTCCTTGCATTTGAAACATGTGACAAGGCTGAGATCCCTCATAGGCTTGTTTATCTTGTGTTTCATTTTTTCTGGACAGTTGCTTGTATAATGTGCTAGCTCATTGCAGTTGTTGCACCACACTAGGCTAATATCTTTCTTTTCCTTTGGTAGCATTTCCTCTTGTTTGTTTCCTTGGTTCTTCTTCTTTTCTGGGCATTCATTGACATAGTGTCCCATCTCTTTGAAATTGTAACATTGCACTTGAGTAATATCCTTCTTCTTCTTTTTCTTGGGTTTCTCCAAAGCTAGGAGTTCTTCTAGTTCATGCTCTTCATAGGTGGGAAATCTTTCTCTCTTCTTCGGGCATTCTTCTTCATGCTCCTTGGATGTATGATCCTTGTCTCCACAAGTATTGCTAGCTTGGTTTCCTTCTAGAATAACATTTTTGTCATCCTTGTTGTCATTAGCTCTTTGAGAAAAGTTTTCTCTCATGTTGATCATTTGAGTAACTAATCCTTGCAACAATTGGGATTGATGTTTCAAAATCTTTTGTATGGATGGGTCTAGTCCATTGTTATTGGCTAAAAGCTGAGTTGTCTCTTGGCTCAACTGGTTTTGGGTTGCTATAATTTCTCTCATGTTGTCCTCTTGGTTGGTTTTGGTGTCATCAACCTTGATGTTGGAGTCTCTTGGAGTAGTCATCTGTTTGGGTTGCATTGGGATTAGAATGGGCAAAATATTTCTAAGGGAATATTTCTAATCACACACATCACAATTCACACAAGCAATGTGCAAACAATCACAAACAAATATTCCACTTAAACAACAAGTTTCAAGCATATTTTTAGGCAACCAAAAATATTTTTGTTACACCACATAAGTTGGTGTGTTTGACTTAACTAAAATATGGTGGTCCATCTATATGGTTCAATTGTTATCTTTCCTTCATTCTTGATTCTTCTTGTAGGAGATCATGGTTCCTTGGGAAAAACTCTTAGTCACAAAAAAAAACTTCAAAGGTGATGTTGGCTCCTTCTAACTTTTGCATTTCCTTAGTCTCCAAATCTTGAGCAAAATTTTCTTGTCTCACTTGTAGTCCTTAGTGGTATCCAAGTTGGAAGTCCTTGGTGAATATGCTGAAGATGTTGAAGTCATTAGAGTTAAAGATGTTGAAGAAGTCCTTTGCACATGGTGTAGTCTTTGGCCGTGGGGTAGGTTTTTCCATCAAGTTGAAAATAGATGAGATGTAGAATCAAAACCAAAATTGTTGAGGAAAGAGTTTACAAGGTTGTTTGTAAATAAGTTTTGGTACAAATATGCTCCTATTCTTTTAAGGGTTTTGTCCAATCCTAGGTTTACAAATCCTACAGGCAACACAATGCTCTGATATCATCTGTAAGGGTCCCAACCTTTAATAAGGTAGAGTCCCCTGTGTTTACAATGCTAGTCCCTGGATCAATAGCTAGAATCCATAGTTAATATGTAATATCAAGAAACAAAGGTCATAATTCAACTTTATAACCAGGAATAACATAATTTTATTACATCTTACATAGCTCATTTGGCTATTACATTACATTGCAGCAGAATATCTATAATCATGGGGTCCTTCATCTTCAAAGTGCCATAGGCAGACATGTTGGTTGTAGACTTGTAATCCTAATCACTTAAACTTCACTAAATCAATCAAACCTGCAACACACAAGTTACAGCCACAAGGGTCAATACATTTGAATTGTATTGGCAAGTGATACTATGGTAATATAGTGGAGTCTATCATCTATATGCATTTTGCTAAGTGGAGTTCAGGCTTGCATTGCTCAAAATAGATTTTCCTTATCATTTTGAAAACACTAAGTTTTTGCTTGACAAAAACATTTCTCTCAAACAAAGATTGAAGATCCTTTAACCCTTGTTCAAACCACAAGTTTTTAACTTAGAAATTTGAATGATGAGATTCTTGATTGCTTCCATGTCTTGATGCTCAAATTGTCCTTTACTAGGGACATGGCTATGTACTTAGATTTTACACTCTGTAGAGGTGGTGCACTTTCCCCACAAGACTTGGTTTCCCAAGACAAGATCTTTCAGAAGCCTTCCCTTAGACCAAAACGGACGCGTTCCAACCTATCAAACTCTACCACCAACTGTCCATATGGCTAAGTTCTTGCAACCTATATGATCCAGGAAGAGCCCATAATGCCAAGTGGTCTCACTTGAAGCTTCTCAACATTTGACATCTCAAATCTCTTTGTTCCTGGGTGGCCATCCACAAGTGAGATACACAAGGTCAACCATAAACATGGGCCTTGTGAACCACTCAACCAAAAACCACCAACCAATTACCATTCCACCCAGGTGATTCAATAACTTAGTTGTTTTATTTAACAAAAACATAAGTCCTCAGACTTAGAAATTTTTCCATAGTATGAATATATTTTCCACCCTTGTTTTCTATTAGCTAATCTAAGCTTGATAGTAGTAGGAATCTTAACTTAGGAAAATTTTTACTAAGGTTCCATCTACTAGGTTTTCTTCTAGCAAGGTTTATACTTAGCAACATTCCATGCAAGTTTTACTTAGAAAAATCACTAATGCATAGTGAAAGTAATGGGACAAAAGTATGAATCATCACTTGCCTTTTTGGTAGAGGGTATAAGTTCACTCCTTGTCCTTTCAACAATCACACTCTTCAAATCACTACAATTCAATCAAGCAAGGCACAAACTCAATCTACCATTCAAGCAAAACAACACATAAAATCATAGAACCAAGATAATGCATGCAAGCATGCCAAGGATTGTTTTATTTTAAAAAGTGGTTCCTAATGGGTCATAAACATTTGGGTACACCTAATGGTCATTTTATAAAGTGGCAAAGTCATTTGCAAGAGGTTTCACTTCATAAACCATTTTCAAAACAAAGTATCATTTTATGTGGTGTAGAAATATTTTTACTAAGGCATTAGTCTATAGGGTTCACCAAATATGTTTTCAATCCATAAAACTTGGTGTTTGGGGTCAGAGAGTTTAAAACAAAACATTTCCCAAAAGTTTTCTTCCAAAACCATTTTTAATAAATAAACTATATTTTTATTTGACTAGAAATGATTTTAAATCAAAGAATCATTCCTTTGTTACACCAAATACATTTTTGAAACCACAAAGTGTTTCCTATGGTCAGTAGGTTCAAATCACACCATTTGCCAAAGATTATATCCCCATAATCATTTTTGAACAATTTTTATAATCTAAACAAGCATACAAATGTTTCTTCAAAAACAAACATTTTAACAGAAGCTTTTTTCTAAAAAAATTGCATGGTTCTCTAGGGCTTGTTCCACTGATTCCATTGATATAAAGTTTGCAAAATTTGGACGTGTGGATCAAAAGTTACAAGGTTTTCAAATCTGCATCTAAATCAGATTTCAAATTCTATTTTAAATCGTCTGGTACCACGCGTCTTAATTCTATTCGTCCATACCGTTTCGGTTGGATCGACTACTCTGGCGCGTTGGATCAAGTCAGATCATGCGGCACAGGATCACTCGTACCCCTTCGGCTAAGGATCTATCGTGACGCTTGGATCGTCATCTAACGACTATCATCGCATTAACCAAGCTCTATCGGCGCAACGACGGTGGTTGGCGGCGGCGAGGTCAGATGGTGGCGGCGCTGATGAAACAGGAAGCGAGGGAGGATGGGAAGGTTCTCACTGCGTTCGCAGTATCGTGGGGAAGCTCAACATGGCGGTATCTCGTTGAGGGGCGCACAGAGGTGAGAGTAATGGCTCGCCGGAGTTGCTGTGGGCGGCGGGTGCCTCTGGAGGTCGTCGAGGGCGAGGCTGCGATTCGTGCCAAAGCAAAATAATTACATGGTTAAACGCGGGATGGTGTGGTGTACACGCGAGCATGCTCGAGAAATCTCGGGGTGGTCTAGCTTACCAGGGGGAGGTCGTCGGAGAAGAACCAGACGGTGGCGGCGACGGTTGTTGTCGTTGCCGACGTTCTGGTGTGCCCGTGGGTGAATGGAAAGCTCCGGGAGAAGCGCCAAGGCTAGGAGAGTATGTGAGTGTGGTCAAGGAGGCGAGGGGTGGCAGGACATGACCGGAATCGAGGGAAAAGCTCATCGGTGGCAGTGAGGTTCGGAGAAGAATCAGGGCGGCCTGGGGGCGCACTTGGGGAAGGAGACAGAGGGGAAATGGAGGGGAGACGCTGGTGTTTAAATGTGCATGGTCACTGCGAGTAATGGTGGCCGCGTTAAGGCGAATTGACGCCAATGAATTCCGCCAGAAACGGTCGAGGAGGGAGGCGCTGTCACCGCGGGTGAGGACGATGAACAGGAGGGGTGGGGTCGGCTGGTCAGCGAGAGAGAGGTGAGGGAACGAGGGTCCACCAGTCAGTTGCTCTGCGGGTGAGACTTTAAGTGAAAAACGTTTCGCAGAGGGGGAGATAGACTGGGCTGGTACTGGTCTTATTGGGCTGGCCGACTGGGCTGTTGTCCACTTCTATTTTTTCTTTCCTGATTGATTTTCCTTTTTCTGATTCTATTTCCTGTTTTGAAATTCAAACAACCAATCAAACTTCAAATCAATTCAAACATTCACCACACTTGTATTTGAATTTGGTTCTGTTTAACAACATAAACCAGTTCCCAAAATAAAATAATATTTTTATTTTAGAGTCCATTTGTAATTAAATAAAATGGACACTAGTTAATAAATCAAACGGGTTTTAATTTGTTTTAAAACTCCATTTGAAATCTAAATGTTTTCAAAACCAAATCAGTAGGTTTTATTTGAAAATATCAGATACTTGGAAAACTTGTTTTAAAATAAAATAACATTTTATTTTAGGGTCCACTAATAATTAAATAAAATGGACCTTATTTATTTAAATCAAATAGGATTTGTTTTATTAAAATCTTTATCTTTAAATCTAAAATAAAACCAAAACACTTCAGTAAGTTTTATTTGAGAAAATAAAATACTTGGAAAACTTATTTAAAATAAATAAATAAGTTCTAGTGTTTATTTAAAATGGGAAAAGCCTTTACTTAAATAAAATTGGATATTAAATCCTTATTATTTTATTTAAATAAAGCTTTACTATTTTTATTCAAACAAAACATTTTATTTCAAAAACTTGGCCAAGGTTTAATTTGGCTTTATAAATAATCTTTATTTATAAATCTACCTTTTCTTTTGAAAACCAAATCTTTTATTAAAAGATCCAAAATAGTAATTTCCAAATATTTTTATTTTTCCTTTATTAAATGATTATATTTTTAAATCCCTTTAGGATTTATTGGATCCCAATTGGGTTGAAGGTTTCCAATTGGATTCAAAAATTTCTTCTCACCCTGAAAATCAACAAAGTTTTATTTTATTCATTTATTTTTCACATTACAAGATTTGGAAAATCTTGGGATGTGACAACGGCAACGAGGATGTGGAGAGGTTTAGCCCGAGGTACAAGGAGTACGTCGAGCCAAGCTTCTACAACAACGATGCCGATAAAGATTGGAGTGACATCTACATCATCCATGATGTATATGATCCCTCGGAGATCAACTGGACGGCAGTGAAGAGAGCTCAACAAGAAAGATAAGGTCACAGGCCGCACAAGCGTAAGGAATTACCTAAAATTGGTGCACGTGCTAGCAAGGAAGCGATGGTGCCACTCTCGAAGCCTACCATTGGCGCTCATATAAGGGTGAAGCCTCAATAAGAGTCAAGGAACGGTTTATACTTCCCCAATCCATCAATTATGGATGAGGAAGAAGAAGTTGTCCCCAGGACAAAAGATTGCATGCGAGCACTGGAGATGTATCAGAAGCAGGAGCTACTCCATCGCGTTGAAGTCCGTCACCGCCTCAAGGAGATAGAGAATAAAGATCTTCTCCCATTGGTGACTCAACTCGCAGATAAAGTGGACAATTTGCAATCTGATTTGAGCAGGTGTTACAACCGCATCACTACCCGGGAGGATACCAACAAGAAGTTGTGCACCGTAGTGTTACATGACATGGTACCACAATGATCTACAATATTCACTGTATCAAATAACCGGGAGGGATTATTTTATCCCACCTGGCTTGATTACAAGCTTGGGAAGATCTTTAAGACCTTGTAATCTATCTTATAAGTTTTATATTAATATTTTAGCTTTGCATTAGTTCGAATATAGAAATAAAATTTGCATCATTAGAATTCTCTTTAGGAATAGTCGATCTGTTTTATGAAATTCCGAGTTTATTATCATATATGGAGCACTATTTAGTTTGTTCTTGTCTTATTAGATATATGAATAGCTTGAGTATAATTTGACTTGCACTTCATGATAGAAATAGGAGTCTTCCACACCATTGGTATTAATGGAACATACAAGATAATTTGGTCAATATGTTGTAAGTTCATGGTTTGATTTACAAAAGGAAAAATTATCTAATCAGTTAAGTTGTAAAAGAAACCTTGAACAAAGAAAAATTAAAAGTGCTATCAAATTAGAGTGAGAACAAGAAGAGGAAGAGTATTCAAGCTATAAAGATGCTTCATATACAATTGGAATTTTATAATTGAGATCGTTGATCTTTGAATTCCCTCATGGAGTGGAATGTATGGCTAGCTCCTTTGCACAACACTTAAACAAAAGTTTGAGCCTATATAAAAAAAGATAAAAGAGAAAATAAAATGTGCAAGGAGCAAATAGGCATACACCACTATCTTGTGGTGAGACAAAGGAACGTTTGAGATTTTGAATCCCAAGTGAATATGCTAATCCTAAAACACTTGGGACTGCCTCGCTAACTCATTCGGTCGAACCGAAACAGTTTTACATCATATTGAGAGTAATCTTCTATGAACTGTTAAATGCTAAGGTGTGGAAGCCTGCTAATATTATTTGGATGGTTTGAGTAAGGTACTATTCATAAACTTATTCCTATGTATTATATATGATAAACATGTGTTGCAACTACCTCCTTTATTTTATTGACTCAGCTTCATGAATATGAGGATCACATCCATTAAGCTAACCTTGCTCGAGATGAGCAAGAGTCTAAGCTTGGGGAAGTTGACGAGTGCATATTTTCATCATGTTTTATATTATTATTTTGCATTGTACTCGTAGGATCTTGGTATTTTAGGATGTTCATGCATATTTTTATGTCTATTTCACCAGGGTCAGGACAGATGATGGATATGATGGACACAATTCTTGGACCAGTTGTATTGGAGCGAAAAAGAGTCAAAAATAGTGTAAATCGCTTATTTGGGAAATATCAATAACATCAGAAGAAAACCCGAAGCGATCATAGGAGGCAGAAGGTTTAACTACCAACTATACGATGGGAATAATTTCTCTGGTCGTATAGTTATCACCATATAGTTGGCGCCACCACCCCCTCCTCAAATAGTTTCACCCTGTCCAATTGGATCAGGGAGACGACATACAGAACGACCAAAAATAGCAGAAAGCTCACCTCCAGAAGGGATCTAGAGGGGGACCTCATCCAACAGGGATCCATATTCACCCTACGCAGATCTGGGAGGCTAAGGCATCGATCTTCATCATCAACCGCTGCATCACCACCATCTCCACCCATCTCATCTACATCTTGTCTAGATCTTGTTGTAATTTCCATAATCGTTGTTGATTTATACAAGTACTATTCATCTTTGATAGATTCCATTGTTTTTGCCACGATGTTGATTGCCTCCATGTCTAAGTAGATCATTAGTCCTTGGGGAGATGGAGAAACCCTAGCATGAGATTGAAATAATATAAAGTTTATTATGATATTCATCGCTGTGACCATGTTGGGAGAAGTCAACCTCTCAATATTTGCCTCTTGTGGGGCATTGATGGAGGGAACTACTTGTTGGTAGATGGAGGTGTGCTAGCACTTCTAGTGACTATAAAGAGGTTGGCACTCCTTACATATCAACTTGGGAACCGAGGAAAATCATGGAACACTATCCATGCCATGGGATACATCCTACGGGATGAAGTCCCTTAATAGCGCAGTAATTCGATTGATGTTGATTGTTGTCTGCTGTGGTTATGAGGATGATGTGAGCTGCGTTTGCTGCAAATTTATCCAATTACGGAGTTCCTCCCACACATACATAGTTGAGAATGTTTATGATAATTATCTTTACCTTGGACCCTTTATAGTGCTAGAGGTGTATTCTCTACTACCTGAGAATGCTTTTCCCATTGTAGTTTCACATATCTTTTACATACGTGATATTTACTTTCTGTATTTAGTTTGTTTTACTTTACTTATTATTCTCTTATACAAAAACCCAAAAACACCTTTTTACACAACATTCACATTTTATCTTTTTACTTAGAAGATTATTTAGCATTACTATTTCAGTATTTAATTCAAGAGTTATGTCACATCCCAAATTTTAGATTTGGTCTTGCATATCATTCATAGCATTGCATCATATCTTTCCATGCAAAACCGTCGAGTAGAAAGGTTCGGCGAAACGCTATCTTCAAAACCCTATTTTGTTTCGATACGAGTTTCCTGCAGGAGGCTTTAGAGGGACTTGCAACTACCACCCCTATAGGTTCGAGTTTTCACTCAAACTTCGACTGAAGGTTGTGCCCCTCGACGATACGAACCCGTAGGCACGAGAATCGCTCCAATCGGAGTTCATATGGAAAAGACTCGGACATTTTAGTAAACCGCCAGAAAACGGTCCGAAAATCTGGACCGATTTCCGAGTTGGAGTCAGTTTCTGGACCGATTCTGAGTAGAATTCGCGGGGGACTATTTAAACAGGGCCTCACCGCTGCCCTCGATTCCCGTGCCACCTGCCCCACGCGCCCGACCCGCCACCGCTGCCATCGATCTCGCCGCCACCTGCGCGGCTCCCGAGGTTCGCCCGCCGCCGCCTTGCCGCCGCCACGCCATCGCCTGCCGCCAGTGCACCGCCGCCACCCTCACTCTCTCTCTATTCCCGCCGACGCCACCGCCATCCGCGCCATCGCCGCCGCTGCCGCACTGCTGCCGCCGCCCGCCGCCTACACCGCCGCCCTACCTGTCGCCACGCCTTACATGGCCGCAGCTTCGCCCGGCCGCGATGCGACGCACGCACGCATCATCGCATGCGCTTGCATGCACGCATACACGCGACGCTGACGCCGCGTAATTGTTTTCTCGGACCCGTCGCTGACCGTGTGTGTCCGTAGGAAGGATCTCGCCGCCGAACCGATCGCCACCGCCGTCCGAGCTCGCCGCACCTTCCGGAGTCCGTTGCCATCCGCTTCGGTAAGACAGCAGCCACCGCCGATCTTAGATCAGCGGCCTAGATGGTTCGTTGATTGGTCAGCATCCCAGGCGTTGACTAGTCGACGCCTTGATCGCCCGTCAAATGCATACGCTGATCGGGTCAATTTCGTTAATCCCTTTAGTTGGCAGATTTCGGTAGAATCTTGTAAATTGCATAGAAATTCAACCGCTTGGCCAAAAATTGCAAATAAAATATGTACGAGTTCAGTGAGTCGTGTAGAATCTCTCTGTTTCTTTGGTTCAGACTTTTACTGTCAGGTTTAGTATAGTTTAATCGAACTAGTTAGTGGACTTTTCGGAGTAATAAATTCGTAGAAAAAGATCCGTAGCTCCAAAAATCGCGTGTGATATGTCCCTGAACTCGTGTGAACGAGGGGAATTTCATCGTGAATTAAAACGGTAGGCTTACAGTAAAAACTTCTGCAGTATTTGTCTAATGGATTTCTGCAGTGTTTTAATTACTCGGGGAGTTTTATAATTCCTTTTTGAGTAATTCCAATTGGTACTGTTTCTATTCAGCGATGCCTATGCGGTAGATTTTTCCTAAGATTTTACGAACAGCATACTACCGGTAGTGAATTATTTAAGTTCTAGCTCTAGTTTGGAGCATTACTTTTGTCTATTAGTTTTCCTAGCGCCAAATCTATTTTTCCATTAATGTATTCAGTAATATTATGGATTAGTGTTATGTGGTGCAGCTTTAGCACCAATCCACTTGCCGTTCTTGCATTCATGCATCATATTTGTTGCATATGTTGTGGATTGTTTGTTTATGAAGGCATTTGTGTCGTGTAGATTGTGTTGAGTGCAACGCTTGCTCGTGTGAGGATTGTGCTCCAGACCGCTACAACCAAGGCAATTAGATGCTACTTTGTTTATGATATCGTCCTACTATTTTCAATGCATTGTCGTGTATTTTTGTAGATGCATGTGTAGGATGATACTATCGCTATGCTATGTCCTATTATGTGGTAGGACCCTCTTTGTAGATGAACCACCGTTTGTAGATGTGCTTAGCCATGCTTTGTTGAACGAGGGCTGGGTTACATCATTTGATACTTGTTTTCTCAAAGTATTGGTTTGTGAAAACTAAAACAACTTAATCAATGATCCCCCTGGGTGTGATGGTATTGATAAATTTTAGTGGTTTCATTGCAGAAAGGCACCCAGGAATCAAGAGAGAAAGATTGGCTTCTTTATTGTGTAGCTTACGTGTACAACCATGTGCCAATAATGGAATGGGCGGTTGGTTGGACTTAGTAGGTTGTGGTAACTCGAACCCGCGTATCCAGAGATGTAGAATTTTGGTAGGTTGGACCGGTGCGCGTCGGGATTGAGGAGCTACTTTCCGAACAGTCTCTTCTTGGTCTTCTCCCTATCATCACCCAAAATAAGAGTGATGGTACGAGCTGGGCTGGCCAAGTCACATGGGTAAAGTGTACTAACCTCTGCAGAGTGTATAATCTAATCGATTAGCCGTGTCCCCGGTTATGGACATCTGAGTTGCTAGATATTGATCCCATGACATGTTTCTCGCTCATTCTAATTTCATAATCGTTCTAATATTGTTGGGTTAACTTAATTGGGATCTTTTCAAATAAAATCAAAACTGTTTATGAAAGTAGGATAAATGTATTTGCAAATGCAAGCCAGACACAACTCCACTTGCCAAATATGCATGTAGATGTTAGTACTATTGTCTCCATTACTAGCTCTACTTGCCATACATTCCATGTATTGACCCTTCGGGGATTCTATGTTTCATGTTGCAGGTTATTCCGATTCTGATTGATCGTTATAGGCCACGGTACTTCACTCGGCACTTGTTCACTTGTGGGCAATTTGAAGATTGGAGGATTTACTTGCTTTTGTTACTACCTGAATACTTTGAGCTAGCTTTATGCTAAGCTTTCATTGTAATAATGGTACTCTCGATCTTGTAGATCATGATACACGGTTATTTTGCTATGATTATCTATCTTACTCTATTGTGGGCCAATGAACCGATCCAGGGATTGGCATGTCACATAGAGGCCACGGTCTTATCAGAACCGGGGTGTTACAGGATGGTATCAGAGCCCGTGTGTCGACTGTAGGATCGTGACCTAGGATTGGATTAGGAAGCCATAGAATTATTAAGCCTATATTAATATTGTCTTTCCTCTTATGCCTTTCACCCTCGTAAATTCTTACCATATGCTATTCTCACACTTTCCTCTTTTACTTGATAGATGGGAGACGTCAGGACTGAGTATGTCACCATGGAGTCACCAAGGCCCTTTGCAAGGCAGTTAGCTCAGCTCTCTCAGTCATTGGGATTGCCACTGCCTATGTTCAAGGGAAGAAGGCTGTACACCTATGGATAATGGAGAGGATGCATGGGAGATTACTACCTTCATATTCAAAGATGTCGCCTTGCCAAACCCCGCGCACTTGGTCTACACCAAGATATTGTTGGGAATATGCCCTAGAGGCAATCATGTATGATGATATTTCCCATTGTATTCATAAAGTTATTAAGTAGTCCTTGTATAAACATCTGATGTGTATCATTGAATATGTGATTCAGTTGTGGAACTATGCATTCATGTTGTTTGTACTAAATATCCTTGGTCATTGAGGTTGTGCTGGACACACAACTTAGACCAATGTGAAAGTTGGCTTGATGACTCGGTTCCACTTGTCATGGGCATGGAGATGCTATTCCAACTTACACAGACTAGGCTAAAGAGTTTAGCGAGTCGGATTGACCCGAATTGAGGTACAACGAACTAAGCTGTCATTTGTATATCTCAATCAATGTAATCCTTAGACCTGAGGTTGTTGCATAGTCCGAGTTGAGGATCACCGACTTAGGTTCTCACAACGCTGATCCGTGAATCGGCGCTTATAAAGGAAGGGTTCGGTCGATCGAGAATCAAGCTGCGTGATGTGAATAACCAAGATGGGATTTTGCCCCTCCACTCGGAGAGATATTCTCTGGGCCCTCTCGTGAGATATGATTCGGAAAGCATGGCCATGCACGACTCGTTTAAGTGTTAACCGAGGCGATCGACTAAGAGTTAGTCGGGTGAATCACTTATCTCGGATCGAGAAGAGAGTCGGACTATTTAAGGGATGACATATATTCGCCTATAGTCTGACAAGGTATATCGTGAGGCAAAAGGGACTCGGACGTAAGTCGCATTGGAAAGGCAAGTCGTCATGACTCTTTGGTACTTGGGAGTCGGCACATTCTGCTAGGAGCCGATGCCGATTGATCGATTGTGAGTCGGACTCTAATCGTGTCCAAGTAGCCATGAGCCTGCGGGGTCACACACTTAAGAGCGGGAGCAAGTTCGGATTGGATCTGAACATATAATCTGGTTGGGTTGGACCTAAACCAGATTAGGACTGAGTTAGTGAGTTGGACTCACGGTGACTAGTTTTATATGGGCTTTAGTGAATGGGTCGCGCGAGCAGAGCCCACGTTCACTCCCTATATATAGTGGAGCACAGTAACCCAGAAGGGTTAATCGTTGTTCGGTTAGGTCATTCCATGTGTTGGAAACCCTAGCTCCACAGCAGCCCGAATTAACGAACCTAGCAGATTCGCCACGGCGCTCCTCCTGTATGCGTGGATACCAGAGGTGCCGCACGATCAGCACCAAGACGATCGGATCGTGAGGACTGCACCGCATCAATCGACGCTTCATCAAGAATCCGCAACCGCTGCCTAGTGGTAAACCTCGTGGCCTTCTACCTCAGCTAGGTCTTGGGATCACCACGTTAGAGGAAAAGTTTTTGTTTTATCTCTGCGTGGCCCAACAGTGGTATCAGAGCGATAGCTTCTGGTTTTAGGCTCGAGATCTCGCATATGTGATATGCGGTAGGCTATAGATGAGATCTATGTGCTGTTTTGGTGGTCGATCTATGAGATAGATCGGTTTTGTATGAAGTTGATTGGATCAACTGTACTCGGGGAATGGTAGATCTGATTTCCGTGATCATACTGCTGAGGTCGTGGAACGACATACCCCTACCGGTCGGCTTCCGCCATCGGGGTAGACTGTGACACGTAAATCCAGAAGCGGTGATCGAAGATCAAAAAAGTTTGAACGAATCGGAACGATGGTCGGAATCCATGTTCGGATCGTAGATAAGATCTACGTTTTCGGAAAAATCCATGTTCGGACCGCCGGCTTCGCCCTGTCGTAGCGCCTTAGATGTCGTTGCGAGTTTCACAACGCCGGTAGATATTGTATCTATGCATAACTTGTTTTTGCAGGAAGTTGTGAATGGTATGGTTCATGTGCATGTGATGTATGTGTGTAATCCATACGTGATCTGCGAATCACGGTTTTTGTCACCGGAGCCTAGGTGCTGTCATTTTATTGTATAACGACCTGCGTGTCGGATTCTCTATGTAATTTACTTTACTAAGCTAGTGTAGCTGGTTGAGAACCCGGAAGGCATGCAAGGCATTGTACATGTCGGCGACATGGAGTAAGACGGCAAGTGACAAGAGTTGGCACGAGTCGGATTACAGGCTTTGTGGAGATGGAGATCGCCATGAAGAGAGCCATACCATTTCACATTATAATTGCTTTATTCTGTGTTATTGTTATGTCTCAGTTTTACCTCTATTAGATAGTCAGTAAAATTTAATCCCTCAAAGAAGGTCTAGTCGGTTTTCCCGCCAGTGTTTGCACCATCACAAGTCGGACATTTTTGGTAGTGGGCTCATAAAATTGAGGTGCTGCCAATTCTTTTCGACTAGGTGGGTTCGAGTCGGACTCTTACTACAGAAACAGTCGATAAGATAGACGGGTCTATCACAACGGTTGTGGGACTTGGGGAAAGGTCGGATGGGAGCCGGGGCATGTGATGCCACCCGTCCAACAGGAGTCGCATGGGATGCGATTGACAAGGAGTTGTCTACCTAGATCACTTGACGGCTAGCGGTGATGCTAAAGCTCACTAGCCGACTTGCTTATTTAGGATCCTGAATCACTAAGTAACCATCGGAGGGGTGTTGGTTCTAGTGGGAGTATAAAATATTAAAATGTTTAATATGCTTGCTCTTTTATGAATACATGTCTTAAGTGTTTTGCATATTTTCTGTTGTAGATCATGGCACCAAGTAGCAGTCACTCTCAGATATCCGGTTTTGCGTTGAGAACCATTATTGAGAAAGATAAACTGAACGACACTAATTTTACCAACTGGTATCGAAATCTGAGAATTGTTCTCAAACAAGAAAAGAAGGACCATGTCCTAGACAACCCACTTCCAGATGAGCCGAATGAGAATGCATCGTCAGCCACCAATGCCTACCGTCGGGCTAAAGATGAGTCCACGGATATTAGCATCTTATGCTTGCTCACATGGAACCGGACTTGCAAAAGCAGTTCGAGCATGTTGAGGCCTAAGATATGATCGAAAGCCTCAAAAGTATGTTCCGTGCTCGCGAAGACCGAGGTATCAAGTCTCTCAGGCTCTGCTGAGTTGCAAGCTTAAGGATGGTGATCCACTGAGTCCGCATGTGATCAAAATGGTTGGTTACGTGCAGTCTCTGGAGAGGCTTGGCTATCCCATAAGCGAAGAGTTCGCTATGGATATAATTCTGAACTCTCTTCCTAGTGCATATGGGCAGTTCATTTCGAACTACCACATGCATGGTATGGATAAGAAGCTCACTGAATTGCATGGGATGCTCAAGCAGGCAGAGGCGGATCTCAAGAAGGGCACCAGTCAAGTGTTGATGGTGCAGAATAAGGCTAAGTTCAAGAAGAGTTCTTGGATGTGGCATCCCGCAAAAACCACTACTAGAAAATCGCGTTGAATTTGTGCATTGCATCGCCATCATCATGCATTGTTTACCAAAACTATGTTTGCAAAGCCGTGTTGTTTTCTAAACGCCCCTCTTTATTCAAACCTCAAAACAGGGTCCCCGGAATATTTTGGTTTGCCCGAAATCGGTTTGTAAAAACTTTGTTTGAAATAAATAAAATATTTAATTTATTTTAGTAGGGGCAGTCGAACGGGCCAACCCGACCCGAACGACCGCCCCAGGAAATAAAATCGGTCCAACTGCACCCGCCCCTAAATCCTAAAGCTACCCACTATCCTACCCACACCCCCTGGCCACCTCACTCCACCCAATCAGACCCCGCCACCTCATCTCTCCCTCTCCCTCACCCAACCACCCGCTGCCACTTGTCCCAGCCCTACCCTCTCTCTCTTGCCGGTCCCACCCCAACTCCTCACCGGCCCTGCTACAAACCGAACCCCCCATGGCCCACCTGTCAGTCTCCCCTCCTCCACCCACCAACCCGCCGGTCCACCCCGCCTGGTCCACCCGCCACGTGGCCCCGCCCACCTAGCCTCACTGCCAACCGCCACGAGCCGCTGGCCTCAGGCCCCACTGGCACATTGGCCACAGCGCCAAGACGCCCGCACGCGACCGCCACACGCCACCTTCCTCCTCTCACGACCCCTGTCCCACCACCGCCTGGCCCACGGCCTGCCTCCCCTCCACCGCCTCCCCGACCGAACCCGCCTCCCCACGCGCAAGGCCCCGCCTCCTCTCCTCCCTCTCTTCTCCTCACCTCCGTGACCGGCCACGGCCGCTTCCTCGCCGCCGCTCCTCGGCCCGCCCCGCAGACGCCTCACCGCCGCCCCTTCCTTCTTCCCTTGCAAGACGCCGCCACCCCGACCCCGGCCTCCTCTCCCTCTAGCGCCCGCTGGAGCCTCCCGTCGCCGTCGGCCGAGCTCGCCAGGAAGCTCCTCCCCGCCTGGCCCGCCTCACGCAGCAACCGCCGCCCGCCCCGCCTCGCACCCTCCCTCCTCTGCGACCTCACCGACGAGCCCCCCACGCCGGAGCCGCGTCGGCCCCGACCCGCATCTCCTTCTCCGGCCGCCGCCGTGCCCCACCTCCGCACCGCCCGACGCCGCCTCCCCCTCACCGGCTCTGCCTTTCCCCCCTCCCCCGCACCTCGCTGGCGCCCGAGGCCGCAGGACTTCCTCCGCCGACGCCACGGTCTGCCCCATAGCCGTCCGCCGCCCCTCCACGTCGAGCTCGCCGTCGGGCCACCTCCCGCCGGCCACGTCCTCCCGTGCGCGCGCCGCCACCCAGCGCCGCCCGCCGGCCAGCGCACTCGACCAGCGCCGCCCTCTGTCGCGTCGACGCCGCCGTCCCGCCGGGCGGCAACCCTCCCGTCCGTGCCACGCAGCCGCTGCGGTTCCTCCCTGCCGTGTCCGTTTGCCTGTCGCAGACGCGCGTGCATGCTGTGCTGTAAAACGTGTCGCGAGTACATCCAACACCAAGGTTCCGAAGAGGAGCTAACATGAATCGGGGATCCGACAAGTTCCGCCGACAAGACCCCCTGCCAAGATCTTCTCGGGACATCAAGCTCGCCATCGCGAAGGACAAGCGCGCCTTCATGGAACCGAAGACACGGAAACCGCAAGACCTCCTTTCCGACCCGACAAGACCTGCTTCTTGGACGCCCCACGGACTCGGAGAAAACCCTCAGACGCCAAGGTCGCCGACGCAGCATGCCAAGTACTTCACCCCAGATGAGACAAGTTCTTCTTCCCGAGAACGCCAAGACCTGCACCCGACACCGAGACCCCGACGCGACAAGTGCTTCGTCCCGAACGCCATGACCGACAATATGCCCCGAGAACCCAGAGGTGACAAGATCTACCCCAGCAATCCGAGAACGTTCCCGCCGAGACCAATCCGTCGAACCCTGGACCCTGTCGAACCCTGAACCCCGGAAACCCCAAGACCGCCGAGACCCCTAATGTGTGAACCCCTTATCCGAGAACCCTATTTTACAAATGTCACCTATATAACTGTTGCATATAAATTGTTCATGCATGCATCCATATTATGTGGTTTGGGGGCCTTATGCCGATCCACCTAATAATTAAATATGGGGCCCATATGCGGACAAATCTAGCCTTATATTGGCCTCATTTAAATTTGTGTAGCGAACCCGGTGCTATCTCTTGCCATGTTAAAACAACATCTAATTTCGGGGGTTCTAAACAACTTGAACCTACTAATTAATTGTCGGGACCCCGGTTCCACTTAATATGACCTAATTGCGTTGCACCTTTGCCATGCCATACATCATACATGCATCATGCCGATCTTTTGCCGTAGTATTAAATATTGCATCCGGTGTTTCTTCTAGTGTTTTGCTTCTTCGCGGATAAGGCCGTTGAGTTGATGTGAGCTTCGCCCCGACCTTCGGGTTGAACCTTCGGCAATGTTTTCAGGCGAGCATCTCCCCCTTTCTACCTATCTTACTTTTATAGTGTTTTACTCCTTCCTGTTGATCTATTGCTATCTGTGTTGCGATGCTTTAGTTTCCGTACCTGTGATATACCGTGCAGCCCTATATTGCCTTGGACACATCCTATTACCTGTTGTTTGGTAGATAGTTGGACTTGCGCGTCGTAGTTGCTTGCTCAAGTGCTGATGTGTGTCGTCATATGCCACAGTTGCTGATGTATTGCCGCATGTTGATGTTGGAGATGATTCTAGTTTTACTTATCGTCACTTTAATTTCTGTTTAACAACTAAAATTGAAATAAGCAGAGGCATCGGTGGGTGATAGATAATATTTGGTTTCCAGCCGCCCACTTGTGTCGTAAGACCCGAGTACTTGATACTTCCTTGATTTATCGCGCTATCCACATCCGGAGGTATATGGGACCCCGAGCGAGCTTGATTCATTCTTATTTCTTGGGGCCACAAACTAGTTTGAGGTGTTTTACTATCCTGTACTTATGCCATGCTACTTTCAGTATTTAATTTGTGCGAGGAGCACACTGCATCGCTTAGGTAAGCGGGATGTTTTCGCGATCGACAGCCCCGATTGGGGACCTGTCGCTTACATCCATCGACGAAACCTTGAGTCCGTCTCGAGCTTGCTTACTCCGCTATGGTGTACTCCAAGGGTGGCCCCTGAAATATTTCTGAACTGTGATTGTTCAGTCGTGAAAGCCTCGTTGGGTTTTGTTTTGGTTTTCCGAGGTTGATCGAGCGTGTTGCTATTGGTGCACCCGCCGGTAAAACTTTACGAAAGCCGTGTCGCGGATATCGACGACTTGGAGCACAGATCTCGATCATAGACAAGCATAACTAAAGTTTATTGTTATAAATTTGACTTATAATGACTAGTAATCAGCTTCACTATAACGGAATGGCTAATAATCGCCCACAATTTCTTGTTTGTATTGTCGCCATACCATTGTACCTGACTAGTAAGTATGGCAAATACAACGGAATTGGCTGAATAAAAGTACCAACAACTGCTGGGTTTTGGGATTATATCATGCTATCTGTATTTGATTAGTAATTGCCGCAACTATAACGGAATGGTCAACTAAAAGTACCCACTGTTTACTTTATCAGGATGATTATCTAAACCTGACTAGTAAGTGCTGCAACGATAACTGAATAAATAAAACTGCCAACTGTGTGAGTTCCTCGGTTGACTTCCTCGTTTGGGCTCGAGGGGGAAACACCAGGATGGGTTTGTTTGGTGTTAGCTTCAGGTTGGATCCGGATAGGTTATTCTTACCCCTCTCTGATAACCGCCAGTTGTATCGAGTCTCTATAGGTTGTTTAGTGCATGCTGCCGCTGCCGCTTCAGTCCACCATACCTATGTAGGCGAGGACCGCCGAATTCTAGCCTCGCTGCATCGGCCTCAAGATCGACGCTCCTTCTTTTCCCTTGCCCTTTGTCGGCACCCTTTGTTTAAGCAGGTTTTGAGATCGATGCAAGCGTGGTTACCCTTCCGGCTTGGGCAGGGTTATGGACGCCATTGGTTATTCTCGGGCTCTTAGCCCCATTTGCATCTTGTCCGTAGCTGGACGCCTATCGCTTTCAAGGTGATTTGGATCTTTGTATATTATATCTGTATTCTTGACTCTTTGAGTCGTTATATATATATCTGCTGTGGGTCCCATCGAGGACGTTGTGTAATGTTATTACTTGCTTTCCACCCGCACGAAAGTGCTTGGTGGCGCCTTTGAATCGCTTTCTATGCGGGTTTGGCGAATTTTGCTCAAACTTGCATAGGTCCGATTCTCGAGGGTGTTACAGAGTGGTATCGAGCTCAGTGATTCGATATCCCACAAGTCCAAATCAGAGGATAACCTAGCTAACGGCCGAAGTAGAGTGTCAAAACTATTTTTGAAAATCGGTTGGATAGTTCTGATTAGGTCTGATTTTATTCCTTACCCCTCTGCTATTCTCCTCTTACCCCTGCGTGTTTTGAACCTACTCTCTTATCTTTTCTTCGAGTCCAGGATTTCTCGTGGTTGGGTTTCCGTCGTACCTTCAGGGCTTCACTTTCTTCCTTTTGTAACGGAGGTGCTACGATCATCAATCGACAACTTGTCTATTGAACCTTCCTCCAACCTTTTGATCTTGAGCTCTTTATCCATATGTGTTCCTTGCTGGCTATCAGTGTCGTTGAAAAACATATGAGAAGGACGAGCTTTGGTGAAGTTGGGGTTAACCTTGAGCATGTGTTGTTCATGCCAATGGAACCACCGCGAAACCTAATCAGTGTGTCTTTCGTACGATTTCTGCTGGCAATACTCCCTTGTTTCCGAACCTCGCTTGTCGAGATCTTCAGTCTAATTCCGAGAGTTGGTTGCATAATCCGTCTATTCGTGTGCAGAGTAATGGTTTGAGTGCGGGATGGAGTAGCTACCCTACCACTGCTCTTATCATTCGCTCTTGTACGTTGAATCAGTGGATCCAGCAGCTTAACTCTATCCATGGGAGTTAGAGGTGGCCTTACCTTCAACTTCGTCCTTTGTTCCCCGGAGTGTTCACTCAACGATCAGGAGCAACGAACCTTTGTTGGTGGTGTCGCCGTTTCCAAGATGGAGGAGGAACCCTGGTTAGTGGTGTCGCGAAGATCTACACGAAGTGAGAAGAAGCAGATCGCCGACCTTCCTTCCGGTACCATGAGGCGGATCTCGAGGGCGAGATCCCTTGTTAGTGGTGTCGAATTGTGGCATCCCGTAAAAACCACTACTAGAAAATCGCGTTGAATTTGTGCATTGCATCGCCATCATCATGCATTGTTTGCCAAAACTATGTTTGCAAAGCCGTGTTGTTTTCTAAACGCCCCTCTTTATTCAAACCTCAAAACCGGGTCCCCGGAATATTTTAGTTTGCCCGAAATCGGTTTGTAAAAACTTTGTTTGAAATAAATAAAATATTTAATTTATTTTAGTAGGGGCAGTCGAACGGGCCAACCTGACCCGAACGACCGCCCCAGGAAATAAAATCGGTCCAACTGCACCCGCCCCTAAATCCTAAAGCTACCCACTATCCTACCCACACCCCCTGGCCACCTCACTCCACCCAATCAGACCCCGCCACCTCATCTCTCCCTCTCCCTCACCCAACCACCCGCTGCCACTTGTCCCAGCCCCTACCCCTCTCTCTCTTGCCCGGGTCCCACCCCAACTCCTCGGTGGCCGCCCACAGCTACAAACCGAACCCCCCATGGCCCACCTGTCAGTCTCCCCTCCTCCACCCACCAACCCGCGGGTCCACCCCGCCTGGTCCACCCGCCACGTGGCCCCGGCCCACCTAGCCTCACCGCGCCAACCGCCCGCGCCGGAGCCGCTGCCCCTGGGCCCCACCCGCCGTGCGGCCACGCGCTGGCCACGCGCCAGCACGCGTCCCGCACGCGACCGCCACACGCCACCTTCCCTCCTCTCACTGACCCCCTGTCCCCACCACACCGCCCACGGCCCCGCCTCCTCCCTCCACCGCCTCCCCGACCAACCCCCACGCTGCGTCCCCGCCTCCTCTCCCTCCCTCTTCTCCCTCACCTCCGGCGACTGGCCTTGGCGCCGCTCCTCCGCGCTCGCCGCTGCTCCTCGGCCCGGCCCCGCAAGACGCCTCACCGCCCCTTCCTTCTTCCTCCCCGCCAAGACGCCGCCCCGACCCCGGCCTCCTCTCCCTCTAGCCCGGGCCCCTCCGGCTGGAGCTCGTCCCCGCCTCGCGCCTGCCTCGCACCCTCCTCCCTCCTGCGACCTCGACGAGCCCCCACGCCGAGCCGCGGCCCGACCCGCATCTCCTTCTCCGGCCGCGGCCGTGCTAACTCCGCACCGCCCGACGCCTCCCCTCACCGCTCGCTTCCTCCCTCACCTCGCTGGCGCCGAGGCCGCCGGACTCCTCCGCCGACGCCACGGTCTTCCCATGGCCGCCGCCTCCACGCCGAGCGCTGCCGGGCCACCTCCGCCGCCACGTCCTCCCGTCGGCGCGCCGCCAGCTTGCCCGCCGCCCGGCGCCGGCCCTGCACCTCGACCGCCTCATCGCGTCGGACGCCGCTCGTCCCCGCCGGCGGCAGACCCTCCCGTCCGTGTGCCACGCAAGCAGCCGCTGCGGTTCCTCCCTGCCGTGTCCGTTTGCCTGTCGCAGACGCGCGTGCATGCTGTGCTGTAAAACGTGTCGCGAGTACATCCAACACCAAGGTTCCGAAGAGGAGCTAACATCAATCGGGGATCCGACAAGTTCCGCCGACAAGACCCCCTGCCAAGATCTTCTCGGGACATCAAGCTCGCCATCGCGAAGGACAAGCGCGCCTTCATGGAACCGAAGACACGGAAACCGCAAGACCTCCTTTCCGACCCGACAAGACCTGCTTCTTGGACGCCCCACGGACTCGGAGAAAACCCTCAGACGCCAAGGTCGCCGACGCAGCATGCCAAGTACTTCACCCCAGATGAGACAAGTTCTTCTTCCCGAGAACGCCAAGACCTGCACCCGACACCGAGACCCCGACAAGTGCTTCGTCCCGAACGCCATGACCGACAATATGCCCCGAGAACCCAGAGGTGACAAGATCTACCCCAGCAATCCGAGAACGTTCCCGCCGAGACCAATCCGTCGAACCCTGGACCCTGTCGAACCCTGAACCCCGGAAACCCCAAGACCGCCGAGACCCCTAATGTGTGAACCCCTTATCCGAGAACCCTATTTTACAAATGTCACCTATATAACTGTTGCATATAAATTGTTCATGCATGCATCCATATTATGTGGTTTGGGGGCCTTATGCCGATCCACCTAATAATTAAATATGGGGCCCATATGCGGACAAATCTAGCCTTATATTGGCCTCATTTAAATTTGTGTAGCGAACCCGGTGCTATCTCTTGCCATGTTAAAACAACATCTAATTGCGGGGGTTCTAAACAACTTGAACCTACTAATTAATTGTCGGGACCCCGGTTCCACTTAATATGACCTAATTGTGTTGCACCTTTGCCATGCCATACATCATACATGCATCATGCCGATCTTTTGCCGTAGTATTAAATATTGCATCCGGTGTTTCTTCTAGTGTTTTGCTTCTTCGCGGATAAGGCCGTTGAGTTGATGTGAGCTTCACCCCGACCTTCGGGTTGAACCTTCGGCAATGTTTTCAGGCGAGCATCTCCCCCTTTCTACCTATCTTACTTTTATAGTGTTTTACTCCTTCCTGTTGATCTATTGCTATCTGTGTTGCGATGCTTTAGTTTCCGTACTGATATATACCAGCCCTATATTGCCTTGGACACATCCTATTACCTGTTGTTTGGTAGATAGTTGGACTTGCGTCGTAGTTGCTTGCTCAAGTGCTGATGTGTGTCGCCATATGCCACAGTTGCTGATGTATTGCCGCATGTTGATGTTGGAGATGATTCTAGTTTTATTTATCGTCACTTTATTTTCTGTTTAACAACTAAAATTGAAATAAGCAGAGGCATCGGTGGGTGATAGAAAATATTTGGTTTCCGAACGCCCACTTGTGTCCCGTAAGACCCCGATTACTTGATACCTGTTCCTTGATTTATCGCGCTATCCACATCCGGGAGGTATATGGGACCCCCCTGAGCCAGAGCTTGATTCAATCTTATTTCTTGGGGCCACAAACTAGTTTGAGGTGTTTTTACTATCCTGTACTTATGCCATGCTACTTTCTGTATTTAAATTGTGCGAGGAGCACACTGCATCGCTTAGGTAAGCGGGATGTTTTCATGTATCGACAGTTCCCGATTGGGGACCTGTCATTGCTTACCATCGACGCAAACCTTGAGTCCGTCTCGAGCTTGCTTACCGCTATGGTGTACTCAAGGGTGGCCCCCTGAAATATTTCTGAATCCTGTGATTGTTCAGTCGTGAAAGCCTCGTTGAGTTTTGTTTTGGTTTTTCCGAGGTTGATCGAGCGTGTGTTGCTATTGGTGCACCCCGGCCGGGTAAAACTTTCTGAAAGCCGTGTCCGCGGATATGGACGACTTGGAGCACAGTATCTCGATCATAGACAAGCATAACTAAAGTTTATTGTTATAAATTTGACTTATAATGACTAGTAATCAGCTTCACTATAACGGAATGGCTAATAATACTGCCCACAATTGCTTGTTTGTATTGTCGCTTGCGACCATTGTACCTGACTAGTAAGTATGGCAAATACAACGGAATTGGCTGAATAAAAGTACCAACAACTGCTGGGTTTTGGGATTATATCATGCTATCTGTATTTGATTAGTAATTGCCGCAACTATAACGGAATGGTCAACTAAAAGTACCCACTGTTTACTTTATCAAGATGATTATCTAAACCTGACTAGTAAGTGCTGCAACGATAACTGAATAAATAAAACTGCCAACTGTGAGTTCCTCGGTTGACTTCCTCGTTTGGGCTCGAGGGGAAACACCAGATGGGTTTGTTTGGTGTTAGCTTCAGTTGGATCCGGATAGGTTATTCTTACCTCTCTCGATAACCGCCGGTTGTATCGAGTCTCTATAGGTTGTTTAGTGCATCTTGCCGCCGCTTGATCCACCATACCTATGTAGGCGAGGACCGCCAATTCTAGCATCGCCGTGTCTTGGCCTCGATCGACGCTCCTTCTTTTTCCTTGCCCTTTGTCGGCACCCTTTGTTTAAGCAGGTTTTAAGATCGACGCCGTTAGTGGTTACCCTTCCGCTTGGCTCAGGGCAGGTTATGGGCGCCATTGGTTATTCTCGTGGCTCTTAGACCCATTTGCATCTTGTCCGTAATGGACGCCCTATCGTTTTCAAGGTGATTTGGATCTTTGTATATTATATCTGTATTCTTGACTCTTTGAGTCGCTGTTATATATATATGTTCTGTGGGTCCCATCGAGGACTGTTGTGTAATGTTATTACTTCGTTTTCCACCCGCACGAAAGTGCTTGGTGGGCGCCTTTGAATCGTTTCTATGCGGGTTTGGCGAATTTTGCTCAAACTTGCATAGGTCCGATTCTGAGGGTGTTACATTGGACTAAGAAGAAGGCTAAGTCAGGAGGAAAGCAGGCTCAGGACCCTGTCCCAAGCGCTTCCTCAGGGACTAAGCCATCTCCTTCAGCCGGATCCACTTGCTTCTACTGCAAGGCGGATGGCCATTGGAAGAGGAACTGCAACAAGTACTTGGCCGACAAAGCCAAGAGTGGAGGTATGACTTCCGACTCAGGTACACTTGTTTGCAATGTTATAGACATATATCTTGCTGATGCACCTAATAGTTCTTGGGTATATGATACCGGATCGATTCACATCTCGCAACTCGTTGCGTGGACCGGTAAGAACTAGGAGCGTAGCAAGAGGCGAGGTTGATATTCGAGTCGGCAACAAAGCAAGAGTTGCTGCGTTGGAAGTCGACGATGCAACTTCATTTACCTTCCGGATTCATTATGGAACTAAATAATTGTTATTATGTTCCAGTTGCTCGAAACATTATTTCGCTTCATGTTTGATGAGGCAAGGCTATGAGTCGAATATCAAGAATAATGGTTGTTCTTTGTATTTGAATGATATGTTTCACGGCTTTGCACCCGTGATTAAGTTATTTATTTTGAATCTTGATGGTGAGTCGGTTTATAACATAAATGTTAAAAGGTTGAAACCAAATGATCTGAATATGACTTACTTTTGGCAATCGGCTTGGTCATATAAGTTGGAAACGCATGAAGAAGCTCCATGATGATGGACTCCTAACCCGTTCGACTTAGAGTCGTTCGAGACATGCGAATCTTGCCTACTCAAAAAATGACCAAGACACCTTTTGCAAAAAGTTGCGAAAGGGCATCCGACTTGTTGGGACTAGTACATAGTGATGTATGTGGACCAATGAGCACGACCGAGGGTGGTTATGAGTACTTCATTACCTTCACCGATGATTTGAGTAGGTATGGATATGTCTACTTAATGAAACATAAGTCGGAAGCCTTTGAAAAGTTCAAAGAATTCGAGAATGAAGCTAGAATCAACTCGGCAAGAAAATAAAGTTTCTTGATCGGACCGAGGAGGCGAGTACATGAGCCATGAGTTTGATGACCATCTGAAAAGTTGTGGAATAGTTCCTCAACTTACTCCGCCAGGAACGCCACAAAGGAATGGTGTTTCGGAAAGGCGGAATCGGACCTTGTTGGACATGGTACGATCAATGATGAGTCGGAAAGATCTGCCTTTATCATTTTGGGGTTATTGTCTAGAAACAGCGGCGTTCACACTAAACAAAGTACCATCAAAATCGGTTGAGAAGACACCGCATGAGATGTGGACAGGCAAAAAGCCGAGTTTGTCTTTTCTTAAGATTTGGGGTTGTGAAGCTTTTGTCAAGCGACTTCAGTCGGACAAGCTTACGGCCAAGTCGGATAAATGTATTTTCGTGGGGTATCCGAGGGAAACCTTGGGTTACTACTTATACAACCGAGAAGAGGTCAAAGTGTTTGTCGCTCGGAACGGTGTCTTCCTTGAGAAAGAGTTTCTCAGTCGGGGATTAAGTGGGAGCACGGTGCAACTCGAAGAAATTCGAGAGGAATCGGCTAATAGCGAATCGGAAAAAACCTTGGAGGTTGAGCCGATCGTGGCAGATGAGCCGACAAAGACACATTTTACTACGAAGATCGGCAATATTACGAAGTGTTCGTGATGTGTTCTTGTTGAGCGGTGATGAGCGGCAAATTATTCGGAAGCGATGGTGGGATCGATTCGAGTCATGGCTTGGAGCCATGAGATCCGAGATAAAGTCCATGGATGAAAATCAAGTTTGGAACTTGGTTGATCGCGAGACGGTGCAAGACCCGTCGAGTGCAAATGGGTCTTTAAGAAGAAAACTGATATGGATGGAAATGTTTCAATCAAAGCACGCCTTGTCGCGAAGGGGTTCCGACAAGTTCAAGGAGTTGATTACGACGAGACTTTCTCGCCCGTAGCGATGCTTAAATCAGTTCGGATCATGTTAGCTATAGCGGCCTATTTCGACTATGAGATATGGCAGATGGATGTCAAACGGCTTTCCTTAAGGGAAATTAACCGAGACGTGTATATGATACAGCCGAGGTTTTGTCGATCCGGCTAATCTGACAAGGTATGCAAACTGAAATCCATTTATGGGTTGAAGCAAGCATCTCGGAGTTGGAATATTCGCTTTGATGAGGTAGTCAAATCGTTTGGCTTCATCAAGAGTGATCATGATTCTTGTTTGTACAAGAAGTTTAGTGGGAACAAAGTAAATTTTCTAATCTTATATGTGGATGACATATTACTGATTGGAAATGATGTCCAGATGTTGCAAGAAACCAAGGAATCATTGGAAAGGAGTTTCTCAATGAAAGACTTGGGTGAGGCAACATACATCCTCGAATCCGGATCTATAGAGATAGATCAAGGAGGCTCATTGGATTGAGTCAGTACTTATTTGGACAAAGTGTTGAAAAAGTTCAACATGGAATCGTCTAAGAAGGGTTCTTACCGATGTCCCATGGTGTAAAACTTAGCAAGACTCGGTGTCCTTCGACAACCGATGAGCGAAGTCGGATGAGTGCGATTCCATATGCTTCAGTTGGATCCATCATGTACGCCATGATTTGTACTAGGCGGATGTTTCCTATGCTCTAAGTGTTGTGAGCAGATACCAGGCTGATCTGGAGAGATCCATCGACAGCGCTAAAAATATCCTAAAGTACTTGAGAAGGACTAAGGATATGTTCTTGGTTTATGGTGGTGAAGATGAACTTAGTGTAAAGGGTTACACGGATGCAAGTTATCTCACCGACTCGATGATTCTCGTCGCAAATACGGATACGTGTTTATTATAAACGAGGTGTGAGCTGGAAAAGTTCCAAGCAAGAGGCGGTTCTGCGTCACAACATAGGTCGAGTATATTGTCACTCGGAGGCAAAGAAAGGAAGCTGTTTGGATGAGGAATTTCCTCATGGATCTTGGTGTGGTTCAGGCTCGTCCAATCCGTTGGGCGTGTATTGTGACAACAATGGTGCTATTGCACAAGCCAAGGAACCTAGACAACACCGTAAGAACAAGCACATACTCATGCGGTACCACCGATTCGCCGATTCGTGGATCGTGGTGACATCAAGTTATGAAGGTACACACGGATGCAAATATTGGATCCGTTGACAAAGCCGTTACCCCACCGAAGCATGAGGCGCACGAGAGCCATGGGCATTAGATGCTTAGACATGTGATGTCGGAAGATTGACTCTAGTGCAAGTGGGAGACTGTTGGGAATATGCCCTAGAGGCAATCATGTATGATGATATTTCCCATTGTATTCATAAAGTTATTAAGTAGTCCTTGTATAAACATCTGATGTGTATCATTGAATATGTGATTCAGTTGTGGAACTATGCATTCATGTTGTTTGTACTAAATATCCTTGGTCATTGAGGTTGTGCTGGACACACAACTTAGACCAATGTGAAAGTTGGCTTGATGACTCGGTTCCACTTGTCATGGGCATGGAGATGCTATTCCAACTTACACAGACTAGGCTAAAGAGTTTAGCAAGTCGGATTGACCCGAATTGAGGTACAACGAACTAGTTGTCATTTGTATATCTCAATCAATGTAATCCTTAGACCTGAGGTTGTTGCATAGTCCGAGTTGAGGATCACCGACTTAGGTTCTGTCAAACGCTGATCCGTAACTGGGCAGTTATAAAGGCAGGGTTCGGGTCGACTGAGAATCAAGCTGCGTGATGTGAATAACCAAGATGGGATTTTGCCCCTCCACTCGGAGAGATATTCTCTGGGCCCTCTCGTGAGATATGATTCGGAAAGCATGGCCATGCACGACTCGTTTAAGTGTTAACCGAGGCGATCGACTAAGAGTTAGTCGGGTGAATCACTTATCTCGGATCGAGAAGAGAGTCGGACTATTTAAGGGATGACATATATTCGCCTATAGTCTGACAAGGTATATCGTGAGGCAAAAGGGACTCGGACGTAAGTCGCATTGGAAAGGCAAGTCGTCATGACTCTTTGGTACTTGGGAGTCGGCACGTTCTGCTAGGAGCCGATGCCGATTGATCGATTGTGAGTCGGACTCTAATCGTGTCCAAGTAGCCATGAGCCTGCGGGGTCACACACTTAAGAGCGGGAGCAAGTTCGGATTGGATCTGAACATATAATCTGGTTGGACCTAAACCAGATTAGGATCGAGTTAGTGAGTTGGACTCACGGTGACTAGTTTTACATGGGCTTTAGTGAATGGGTCGCATGGCAGAGCCCACGTTCACTCCCTATATATAGTGGAGCACGGTAACCCGGAAGGTTAATCGTTGTTCGTTACGTCATTCCATGTGTTGGAAACCCTAGCTCCAAAGCAGTCCAGCGCCCGAACGAACCTAGCATGGCCACGGGCCCTCCTTGTACGTGTGGATACCAGCAGAGGTGCTATACGATCAGCACCAAGACGATCGGATCGTGAGGACTGCACTGCATCAACTGACGCGCTTCATCAGTAATCCGCAACCGCGCGTCTAGTGGTAAACCTCGTGGCCTTCTACCTCAGCTAGGTCTTGGGATCACCACGTTAGAGGAAAATTTTTTTGTTTTATCTCTGCGTGGCCCAACAGATATACTGCAACTGGGGACTTGGAATCAACTTGGCCGTACATGAAGCCCTGTCTCGCCAGTGCCACTATGTCCGACACCTACTGCCTGCAGATTCACCCTACCGTGATTATGGAAGGCGTGATGAAGATGGGAACATTGTGGTTACCCCGGGAGACAGGAACAACATGCCGCCCCGTCGGAGGCACATAGAGGACATGGAAAGAGAGAATGGAGCTCTAGCAGAGAAGGTGAGGATGTTGAAGGAGATTGCAGACTTTACTAGCAATGGAATGGTGGTCCAAGGACAGGAGATAGACACTTTGCATGAAGCTGTGGGAGTTCTGGAGACTGCCCTGATAGCCAGATATGAGACCATAGAACATCTTCATGGCACTATGCAAGAGAATACCTAGAGCATACAACAGTTGCAAGGGACCATCCAGGAAAGGGACCAAACCATTGAAGCTATGACAGCCCAGATTGCCGCTCTCCAAGCACAGCTGAATCCACCCTCTGATGATGACAATGGATATGATGGCAACAATGGGGATGATGATGACAGTGGAGATGATGATGAGGACGAGGATGATGATGATGGAGACGATGATGGTGGAGGAGATGAAGCTGTTGCTGTTGCAGCTGAGGATGAAGAAGAAGAGGAGGATCCAGAAGAGGTGGAGTTTGAAGTCTCAAGTGATGGTTCAGGAGAGGTGTACACTCTTCCGCCATGGTTGTACCGCGAGCCGAAGCGCCAACGCATGACCGCAAGGACCTACCTCAATCTCTTCAAGAAGTAGACAGAAGTCCACCAATTTGTCCACGTTTGGAGAACTCGTTAGGATTAGTCTCGATCGTTGTGAAACTTAATTCGTGTTAGTTTAAGAGTGATTAGTTGCTTATTTGTGTACTCCAATATTCCAGGATTTATTTGTGCGAATTTTATGAAAGAGTTATGGCAATTTGGTTATCTTCTGTGTGTTTTTCGCTGCAGTTTTTCTGCTGATACAGCAGTACTGCGAGATTTTTCATATTTTTCTGGTAACTCGTAAAAATCTGAAAAAATTTGGTCTGATGCGAAACTCTCTGTGCTATATGCAAAAAAATTGGCTTAATTTTCTGACGAGTTTAAGTCAGGCGGAAAAATTCGTGAAAGCTGCTGGACTGTTCTGGCAGAATTGCTGTTTTGCTGATTTGTTGATCTATTGTTTAGTTAACCATTGCCAACTCTTGCAAAACTATTTCAGTAGTTATATACTGCTAGGATAACACCTGGTATGTTGCTGGATCGCTTGTTTGGTGATGTGTTGCTTGCTTGTGATTGTCTGCTATTGCTTGTTGTTGTTTGGTCATATGCATGGGTAGAATCCTATTATCGTAGTTGATTCTTTCTAAACTTACCTATGATGAACCGCAGATGCCTTCCCGTCGCCAATCCACTGATATGGAGCAGCTCATGGCAGCTCAGGAACAGCTGACCCAAGTGATGACCCAATTCATGGCGAATCAGAACAACAACAACGGAAACAATTAGCCTCAGGGAGATGCTCTCACCAGATTTCTGAGGTTAAGGCCAGCTAAGTTCTCTACTGCAACGGAACCAATGGTTGCTCTCGACTGGTTGCGTTCAGTCAACAAGGATCTAGTAACTGTCGGATGCACTGATGCTGAGAAGGTGAGGTTTGCCGCTCACCTACTGGAGGGACCAGCCGCTTCTTGGTGGGACACATTTCAGATCACCCACCCGCTGGATACCGTGACTTGGGCTATGTTTGAGGAAGCTTTTAGGACCAACCACGTGTCTTCAGGAGTTCTGAGCCTGAAGAGGAAGGAGTTCCGCAACTTGCGCCAAACCAATCGCACCGTGGCCGAGTACATTGAGGAGTTCAACAACCTGTCCCGTTATGCACCTGAGGATGTTGACACTGATGCCAAAAGGAGGGAGAGATTCCTGGATGGCCTCAGTGATGAGCTTTCAGTACAGCTACTTGTGGTTTACTGCCCCACTTTCCAGGAGCTTATGGACAAGGCTAGGATCTTGGAAGGGAAGCACAAGCAGGTCGAGAACCGTAAGAGGAAGAGCAATACTCATCACTCTGGTTCTCACCACAAGTCTCGCACTTCATATGATGGGTACTCCAAGCATGGAGGAAGTGACCATGGGAGCCATGACCGCCGCGATGGACATCGTCATGACAACCATAGGAGCACCCACCACAACCACAAGGGAGGACACTCTCACCACTCTGGAGGACACGGTGGACATGACCGCAACCGTGATCGCAACTTTGTGAAGAAGGATCTGAGTGAGGTGACGTGCTTCAAGTGCAAGCAGAAGGGACACTATGCTGATAACTGTCTGGAGAGGAAAGGACTGAAGCCAACCAACGGTGAGAAGGCCACAGTGAACCACATGAATGTGGAGGAGATTCCAGATGCACCTGACCTTGTGATTGGTAAGTTCCCAATCAACACTTACCCTGCACTTATACTTTTCGATACTGGTGCATCGCATTCATTCATATCAAGGGCATTTGTGGATAAGTATAAGTTACCTACTGAGTCTATGAAAAGGTCTATTAGAGTGAGTTCACCTGGAGGAGATATGATAGCTAGCGCGGGATGCCGCGACTTGGTGTGACGATTGGAACACACAACTTCATTGCACATCTAGTAGTACTTTGGATTCACAGGGATTAGATGTCATTCGGTATGGATTGGATGTCTATGCATGGGGACACATAGATTGTGCACTGAGCTGTTTCACTCAAAACCCCGATGGTAAGAGGATTAGATTCAAGTCACTTGTATGACCGTGAAGGTGTAAGTTGAATTATCTTAAGGGGTTAGCATGGATCTTGTGCTGGTGATTAGGGATTACCTCGGCGTGTTTCGGAAGAGCTGCAGGATGCCACCTGACAGGGATGTTGAGTTTCTTATCGACCTGATGCCGGGAACAGGACCAATAGCAAAGAAACCATATAAGATGGATGTGAATGAGCAGAAAGAATTGAAGAAACAGTTTAAGGAACAGCTGGAAAAGGGATTCATTCAGCCTAGTGCGTCGTCATGGGGAGCACCTGTTCTGTTTGTGGAGAAGAAAGACAGCACCAAGAGATTAGTGGTAGACTATCGCTCGCTTAATGAAGTAACCATCAAGAACAAGTACCCTCTGCCGAACATAAATGACTAGTTTGATCAACTGGAAGGAGCAAAGGTGTTCAGCAAGATTGATCTGCGATCAGGCTATTTCCAATTGAAGATCCGAGAAGAGGATGTACCAAAAACCGCCTTCACCACTAGGTATGGTTTATATGAGTATACAGTTATGTCTTTTGGACTAACAAATGCCCCGGCATACTTCATGACCATGATGAACAAGGTATTCATGGAGTATTTGGAAAAGTTCGTGGTGGTGTTTATTGATGACATATTGATATATTCCAAGGATGATGCCGAGCATGAGAAACATCTGAGGATGATTATGGAGAAGCTGAGGGAACACAAGATGTATGCCAAATTCAGTAAGTGTGAATTCTGGCTTAACACAGTTGGATTTCTTGGACACGTAGTGTCAGGAGAAGGAATTGCTGTTGATCCAAACAAAGTGACTGCAGAATCGAGTGGGAAGCCCAAGAATGTGGGAGATTCGAAGCTTTCTAGGACTTGTTGGATATTACAGAAGGTTCATTGAAAACTTTTCCAAGATTGCTAAGCCGATGACTGAACTTCTGAAGAAGGAAAGGAAGTTTGAATGGTCAGACGTATGTGAAGCCAGCTTCCAGGAACTGAAGCGTCGACTAGTGACCGCGCCGATTCTATGTCTACCAGATCTTCAGAAGGATTTCCAAGTGTACTGCGATGCTTCTCGACAGGGACTTGGGAGTGTGCTGATGCAAGATGGGAGAGTAGTGTCATATGCCTCACGACAACTGAAGCACCATGAGCGGAATTACCCCACACACGACTTGGAGTTAGCATCAGTGGTTCATGCGCTCAAGGTATGGAGGCATTACTTAATGGGAAAACACTGTGATGTGTACACCGACCACAAGAACCTGAAGTACATATTCACCCAAAAGGAACTGAACATGAGACAAAGGAGATGGTTGGAACTTATCAAGGATTATGATATGAATCTACAATACCACCCAGGAAAGGCCAATGTAGTAGCTGATGCTCTGAGCCGGAAGGTTTATGCCAATGGGTTGACAATTGGTGAATTGCCTGAGGATTTGGGCAAGCAATTCGGAGACCTTAGACTGGAAGTAGTGTCTGAAGGATACTTGGCAACAATGGAAGTCCAACCGACGCTACTGGACAGGATCGTAAAGGCTCAAGTGGGAGACAAGGAAATAGAGGAGATAAAAAAAAGATGAAGGAGAATCGGGAAAAGGATATCCGCGAGGATGATCATGGTACCTTGTGGTATGGAGACCGTTTGTGTGTGCCCAGCGACCCGAAGATAAGGGAGTTGATTTTGCAGGAGGCTCATAACTCGCCATACTCCATACATCCGAGCAACACAAAGATGTATATGGATTTGAAGAGCAGATTTTGGTGGAACAACATGAAGGGAGATATCGCCAAGAATATTGACCTATGTGATGAATGTAGCCGAGTAAAGGCAGAACACCAGAAGCCAGCAGGACTGCAGCAGCCATTGCCCGTGCCGGATTGGAAGTGGGATAGAGTGGGAATGGATTTTATCATAGGATTGCCCAGGACCAGGTCAGGATATGAATCTATTTGGGTAGTGGTCGACCATTTGACCAAGGTAGCCCACTTTATACCGGTAAAGACGACCTATACGAGTGCAAAGTTGGCCAAGATTTACATGGACAGGATTGTGTGCCTACACGGAGTTCCCAAGAGTATCGTATCTGATAGAGGCACCCAATTTACCTCACACTTCTGGCGCCAGCTGCACGAGTCACTTGGTACTAGATTGGAGTTTAGCACAGTGTTTCATCCACGGTCGATGGATGCACCGAGAGGGTGAATCAGATTTTGGAAGACATGTTGAGAGCTTGCGCCTTGGCTCATGGATCTAGTTGGGATGAGAATTTGCCGTATGCGGAGTTTTCCTACAACAACAGCTACCAAACCAGCATCAAGACGTCACCGTTCGATGTGCTGTATGGGAAACGATGTCGTACGCCATTGCTATGGGATGGAGTAGGAGAACGTCAGCTGTTTGGACCTGATTTGATCAAGGATGCTGAGGAGAAGGTCGCCTTGATTAGGGATAGGATGAAGGTAGAACAATCAAGGCAGAAGAGCTACGCTGACGCCAAGCGCAAGGAAGTGGTGTATGAGATAGGTGATAGAGCATACCTCAGAGTATCGCCGCTTCGTGGAATCAAGAGATTTGGAATTAAGGGTAAGCTGGCACCTTGATTTATTGGACCGTATCGGGTCTTAGCACGCAAAGGAGAAGTTGCTTATCAGTTGGAGTTGCCAGAGGCTCTGTCTGCTGTCCATAACGTGTTCCACGTATGCCAGCTGAAGAAGTGCCATCCGGAGATGGTGGACACGCCATTGAGAGACACTGTACCGCTAGAAGAGGTTCAACTGGAGAATGATTTTACCTATGAGGAGAAACCGGTCAAGATTCTGGAGACAGTAGAAAGGACTACCCGTACCAAGACAATCAAGTTTTGCAAAGTACAGTGGAGCCACCACACCGAAGAGGAAGCCACTTGGGAGCGTGAGGATGACATCCGAGAGGACTACCCACACCTATTTGCTAGCCATGCCGAATCTCGAGGACGAGATTCATCTTAAGGGGGTTAGTCTTGTCACATCCCAAATTTTAGATTTGGTCTTGCATACCATTCATAGCATTGCATCATATCTTTCCATGCAAAACCGTCGAGTAGAAAGGTTCGACGAAACGCTATCTTCAAAACACTATTTTGTTTCGATACGAGTTTCCCGCAGGAGGCTTTAGAGGGACTTGCAACTACCACCCCTGTAGGTTCGAGTTTTCACTCAAACTTCGACTGAAGGTTGTGCCCCTCGACGATACGAACCCGTAGGCGCGAGAATCGCTCCAATCGGAGTTCGTATGCAAAAGACTCGGACGTTTTAGTAAACCGCCGGAAAACGTTCCGAAAATCTGTACCGATTTCCGAGTTGGAGTCAGTTTCTGGACCGATTCTGAGTAGAATTCGCGGGGGACTATTTAAACAGGGCCTCACCGCTGCCCTCGATTCCCGTGCCACCTGCCCCACGCGCCCGACCCGCCACCGCTGCCCTCGATCTCGCCGCCGCCTGCGCGCCTCCCGAGGTTCGCCCGCCGCCGCCGCCATCGCCTCCGTCCGCCGCCGCCAGTGCACCGCCACCCTCGCTCTCCTCTCTATTCCTGCCGACGCCACCGCCATCCGCGCCACTCCGTCCGCCGCCGCCGCCGCACTCCACCGCGCCGCCGCCGCCATCGCCGCCACGCGAAAGCACCCGCCGCCCTACCGCGCCGCCGCGCCACGCGCGCCGCGCTGCGTGTCTCGCTGCGCCAGACGCACGCATCGCGCGCTGCCATCGCATGCGTTTGCATGCACGCACGCACGCACGCCGCGACGCCGCCAGATTTGTTTTCTCGGACCCGTTCGTTGACCGTGTGTGTCCGTGTAGGAAGGATCTCGTCGCCGAAACCGATCGCCACCGCCGTCCGGAGCTCGCCGCACCTTTCGGAGTCCGTTTCGTCATCCGTTTCCGGTAAGACAGCAGCCACCGTCAGATCTTAGATCAGCGTCCTAGATCGTTCATTGACTGGTCAGCATCCCAGACGTTGACTAGTCGACGCGCCGACCAATCAAATGCATACATTTGATCAAGGGTTAATTTCGTTAATCCCTTTAGTTGGCAGATTTCGGTAGAATCTTGTAAATTGCGTAGAAATTCAACCGCTTGGCCAAAAATTGCAAATAAAATATGTACGAGTTCAGTGAGTCGTGTAGAATATCTCTGTGGCTTTGGTTCAGACTTTACTGTCAGGTTTAGTACAGTTTAATCGAACTAGTTAGTGGCCTTTTTGGAGTAATAAATTCGTAGAAAAAGATCCGTAGCTCCAAAAATCGCTTGTGATATGTCCCTTAACTCGTGTGAACGAGAGCAATCTCATCGTGAATTAAAAGGGTAGGCTTACAGTAAATACTTCTGCAGTATTTGTCTAATGGATTTATGCAGTGTTTTAATTACTCGGGGAGTTTTATAATTCCTTTTTGAGTAATTCCAATTGGTACTGTTTCTATTCAGCGATGCCTATGCGGTAGATATTTCCCAAGATTTTACGAACAGCATACTACCGGTAGTGAATTATTTAAGTTCTATCTCTAGTTTGGAGCATTACTTTTGTCTATTAGTTTTCCTAGCGCCAAATCTATTTTTCCATGCATGTATTCGGTAATATTATGGATTAGTGTTATGTGGTGCAGCTGTAGCACCAATCCACTTGCCGTTCTTGCATTCATACATCATATTTATTGCATATGTTGTGGATTGTTTGTTTATGAAGGCATTTGTCTCGTGTAGATTGTGTTGAGTGCAACGCTTGCTCGTGTGAGGATTGTGCTCCAGACCGCTACAACCAAGGCAAGTAGATGCTACTTTGTTGATGATATCGTCCTACTATTTTCAATGCATTGTCGTGTATTTTTGTAGATGCATGTGTAGGATGATACTATCGCTATGCTATGTCCTATTATATGGTAGGACCCTCTTTGTAGATGAACCACCGTTTGTAGATGTGCTTAGCCATGCTTTGTTGAACGAGGGCTAGGTTACATCATTTGATACTTGTTTTCTCAAAGTATTGGTTTGTGAAAACTAAAACAACTTAATCAATGAACCCCCTGGGTGTGATGGTATTGATAAATTTTGGTGGTTTCATTGTGGAAAGGCACCCAGGAATCAAGAGAGAAATATTGGCTTCTTTATTGTGTAGCTTACATGTACAACCATGTGCCAATAATGGAATGGGCGGTTGGTTAGACTTAGTAGGTTGTGGTAACTCGAACCCGCGTATCCAGAGATGTAGAATTTTGGTAGGTTGGACCGGTCTTGGCCGGGATTGAGGAGCTACTTCCTAAGTCTCTTCTTGGTCTTCTCCCTATCATCACCCAAAATGAGAGTGATGGTACGAGCTGGGCTGGCCAAGTCACATGGGTAAAGTGTACTAACCTCTTCAGAGTGTATAATCTAATCGATTAGCCGTGTCCCCGGTTATGGACATCTGAGTTGCTAGATATTGATCCCATGACATGTTTCTCGCTCATTCTAATTTAATAATTGTTCTAATATTGTTTGGTTAACTTAATTGGGATCATTTCAAATAAAATCAAAACTGTTTATGAAAGTAGGATAAATGTATTTGCAAATGCAAGCCAGACACAGCTCCACTTGCCAAATATGTATGTAGATGTTAGTACTATTGTCTCCATTACTAGCTCTACTTGCCATACATTCCATGTATTGACCCTTCGGGGCTGCTACGTTTCATGTTGCAGGTTATTCCGATTCTGATTGATCGTTATAGGCCACGGTACTCCACTCGGCACTTGTTCACTTGTGGGCAATTCGAAGATTGGAGGATTTACTTGCTTTTGTTGCTACCTGAATACTTTGAGCTAGCTTTATGCTAAGCTTTCATTGTAATAATGGTACGCTGGATCTTGTAGATCATGATACACGATTATTTTGCTATGATTATATATCTTACTCTATTGTGGGCCAATGAACCGATCCAGGGATTGGCATGTCACATAGAGGCCACGGTCTTATCAGAACCGGGGTGTTACAAGTTATTAGACTTCAGAACGCCTGCTCCTGTGGGATAGATATCTTTATTTTGAAACTAGCTACAAATGATCTATGAACTTGCAATCATCTTGGACGCCGCTATCCGGGTGCTCCATGTGCTCTGACCGAATGAACCGGAGCTGACTTGGGTGCCCGTGCCTGCTGCCAAATTAATGGACTACGAGACGTAGCTCAACCTCTAGAGGGAATCCGCAGCGCGAGCCGGTGCTGACATGGCTCTTACTGTCGTACTGTCATGGTATGAAAACATCTGCCTCGACACTTTAATGAACTTGCGCTTCGTCTCTCGTTGGTCAGTGACCCGTAGAACATCTCACGTCGACAAGCTCGTGCTTATCATCTCATCCAATATGCCAATGTGCATGGATGGAATAAGGGGCCAAGTTTCCTCCTGGATGATGCTTACGAGGATACTGAGGCAGAAGATGATGATCAGTCCGAAGAAGATACCGAGGATGAAGAGAGCACTGAAGAGGAGGCTGGTAGCTCGGACGATCAAAGATAAGATTCAGATCAAGAGTCCAATGTCCAGTCTTCCTCCAAGGGGACCAAAACTTCTCAGGCTCAAGTCGAGGTTTCTCACAAGGAAACCGAGTTTCAAGATGTCGAGGCTTCCCCTATTGAAGTCGAGGTATCATCAGCAGAAGCCGAGGTGAATACCTCGGAGGTCCCTGCTGTGTAGGGTGCTGCTCCTCCACACATTGACAATTCAACCACAGCTACCGCCCGAACTTAAGAAAAACTTGAATTTTATTAAGTCCCTGGTATGCCGGGTGCATGATGTAATAAAGTGTTCTTGTTTTTTGGCTATTATGTGGTTTTTATATATTGCATCCTTTTGGGAATCATCCTTTAATTTCATGTTTCTTGTTATTCCGAGTCGATCATTCAACCCGCGTTTACCATTTTTTGGCGTTTGACTTACGGGTCTGAGATAAATAGACCGAATTAACAATAGCTAGAAATTAAGAAGATAAGATCAAAATAAATTCATAGAATAATAAAGTACAAAAATATAGGGGTTAGTAAGAAATAAAACATAGGTCGGCTCGCGTACTATTCTTTCCTTAGTCATTTTTCATGTGTTCGACATTCGCCGGGTTTTTTCTTGATTACCATGAAGCCTATTTTTTGGACATCAGTAAGTCGAAGAGTTGTCCTTTGCTGCCGACACAGTACTAACTCGGTCTAAGAATGAGAAATATAAGCCAGTCGACATATAAAAATGCATTTGAAAAGAATAAGTTCATTAAGGCAGTCCCTGTAACACCCAAAAATATTAAACATGGATCATGAAATGCTAACCATCAAAATTAGGGTTCACAAAAACTTTCATATCTACAAATATGAGAGCATTCATATGTATGTGTATTTAAAATTAGGATTCTTTTGAATTGCCATGTTTCTGTGTTTATTTTCTTATAAAATGATTCTTAGGTGAAATAAACATCATCTAAATCATTCCCAAACTTTTCCCAAAGACAAACAACTCAAAATGAACAAATGAAGTGAATGTTCACTTTGGCCAAATTAACTCTCATGCCTACTTTGGCTATTCCAAGAACTCAAAACTTAACAGAAACAATTGTGGATATTTGCACCCCTTGTTAGTACACATAATGAGGTACCAAGGCCCACTTTGTGATCTTCCAAAAACATTCAAATTCTAAGTTTAAATGACAGTTTAAAATTGAATATATCTCATATGGGAAGATCCCACTATTTCAAAAACTACTCAAACAAGCTCAATTTTCAAAACCCAAGCACCCACAGAGTCTCCAGCACATGCCTAGCACACCCACCAAAAATCTTTTCAAAATTCAAAAGAAAGTTTCTTGCGGCCATTTCATCAAACACTTGGCAGGCAAATTTAAGCCAAATCAAATTCAATGTTTTTAATAGTGTTTTGGCCTAACTTGTTCCCTCTCTAGCTCACAGCAACCGTTTAGTAGATCATCTAGCCTAATTGGAAACCCCTAGACTCACTGTAAGCTGGCCATTGTCATCAATGGTGAGCAAGCCGAGCACACCTCGCCGGCCAACTTGGTCGCCGCCGCAGCAGACCACCTCCCCCTCTCTCGCCATGTCAGGGAGATCGCCAGCACTTCACCGCCACCCACTGTCCCCTTCCCGAGCCAAGGCAAGCCGTGGACCACCGAGCACGCCCCGCACCCAGTGCCACTTCGACATGCCGAGCACGTGCTGAGGCCAAGACGCAAGACGCTGCACACTACCGACCGCAGCCCGTGCCCATCGCTTCGCCATGACCCAAGGAACACACCAGACATCACCGTTCGCCGCCCAATGCCACCGCTCGCCGTCGAAGACGCCGCCTCTGCCGCGCAGAGCACCACACGTTCCCGACCGATTTCCACCGCCCCTAAGCGCGCATTCAAGTCCTAGAGCATCGCCAGGAGACCGCGCATCGATCGCCAACCTCAGCCATGCGTCTAGCCTCCCGTAGCCATATCGCCACTGTCGCCTGCCCATCCCTCTCGGTCTCTTCGTCGAGCCTATAAAAGGAGGCCACCCCCATCCGTTTGAAGAACACAATTAAACTCCCCTCACCTCACTGATCATTCCACCCTCTAGCCGGATCATGAGGAGAAGCAGCTCGCTGGAATTGCACCAGAGCAGGCCGCCTTTGGAGGAGAAGGGGGCCGCTGATTGCGACCACCCCCGAAGCTGCCTCGACCGTTCCTGAGCTCGCCGTTGACCACTCGTTCGTTTGCCCGCCTCGCCGTCTTCGCTAGAGCCCTCGTATGCCCCCTATGCACCCCCATTGAGCCGCTAGGGTTCGAGCACACCGGTGACAGGTTCGTCGTCAACGATGATCCCCAGCTGTCGATCTCCCTTCTAATCCAACGACCCACACAGCCTCGTACCACTTCGCGCGTTATGAGCCGCTGACTGGTAGACCCCCCTGTTAGTTGAGCCCCGCGCTGCGGAGTGACACTGGGCCGGCCCATTAACCTCTCCCGCGTGACCCAACTGTTGAATTTAGATTTTTCTATTTTAATTCAAACACATTTCTGTACATAGATTCAAAATTCAACCCAGCTCGATTCAATGAACCAAATTGCATGAAACCAATTTTGTTATAAAGGTACTGAAATGCTTAATCCAATCACGTTGGATTGAAATAATTTGGATCTGTAGATCACCCTTGGTAAAAATAACAAGGCAGAAGATTTTCTGCATTCAAACATTTTTCAAAATTTAACCATAATAGCTTTTGAGTTGATTCCAACAATAACATTTGATCATACTTTTCAGAATATATAAAAACATTTGGGTTTACTTACAGAAATAATGTTCAAGTAACAAAATAATGCCACATAGGCATTTCTAGTCACTTTATTTATTTAAAATAAAAAGGTTAAACCTTATTAAATTGTGACACCACTTTAAATCACATTCCCATGTACTGAAATATGTGGTGATGACATGTGTCAACATAATCCCATGTTTGAGTTGGAGAATATTATATCTTAAGTAGTTTTTCAATGAGTAGAAATTACTTTTCTCAAATTAAAATAAATAAGACAAATGATTTAATCTTGTAATGATAGGTGATGATGCTAGATCATCTATAGTACACCTTTGTGTGATGATTGAAAATAGTTAAGTATTGCTTGGTTATTGTGTACCTCGTATTTATTTATAGACGCTAGTACAGACCAAGGATACAGGAGGAAGGAGGATACTACGAGGAAGAAGCCGAGGAGAACTTCAACCACTACTCTACACAAGGCAAGCCTTACTACAGAAATTGACCTATGCAAGCTAACACTTGCATCCCAGCAAGTTTATACCACTATCTTAGCAAGCCAAACCACGCAAGTTTTACTTGCAATATTATACCATTTGATAAACCATCCTAGCTTTACTTACAAGCTTTGTACTTTATATCTTTATCAAAGATTTCTCTTAGTGTTTACATAGTGAATTGTAGATACTAGAAATATAATGGAAGGTTGCATAAAGAGCATTAAAATTGGCCTAAGTTAGATAATCTTGATGTCATCCTAAGGCATGAGATTGAACTTAATTAATCTTCACTTTTTTACCACCCCTCATTAGTGCTTACCACTCCTTGTATATGCTACTGCTAAGCATAAAAATTAATCAACTTTAGATGGGAATACTTGGTGAAACTGGTTATGAAAACCTTAGAATGATGAGTCATTCTACTGAAATGTTTTGACATGCGTTCTCGAACACCAGATGATTTTGATGATGAAAATGTTGAGGCATGATCCTTAGCCCTTGATAAAACTGATGGTTGTCTGGATGCGATACCATTCCAATTTTACCGTACAACCACAATACCCGAAAATTGGGTAGGGCTTGACTAGAAACTTATATACCTTAGTATGGGTTCCCTCACATCCAAGGTCTGAGCTGAGGCTACCTTGTGAAGATTGTCCACCTGTGCAGTACCCAAGATGACAGTTGGTAATGGTTGGGAGGCCAAACTCATAGGAGAGGTGCCTATACTTGGGCGTGTAATTGAAAGGTTAGGATTGATTATCCGTATACTGAGTATGGTGAATTCAGGATTTGTTCCTGACGGATGTATCGAATGTTGTGGTGAAAGTGTACAATCTCTGCAGAGTGTCAAACTATTCGAATAGCCGCGTCCGCGGTTATGGATAGTTGGATTGGCCATACTGTTCCCCCGTCAGATGTTTTCAAAATGACTTGTGAAATGACTTGAGACTTTGACTTGACCACAACAGGGTTGTGATATGAAATTCAAGTTCCCACTTAGGCGTTATCAAACTTTCAACTAGTTTTCTTTGCTTCTGAACTTAGTAGAGGTAAATCTGGATTTTTGCAAAACAACCCTAGAGCCTAGTGTCCTAACTATAAAAACCCCCTTAACTTGTTAGTATTAGTTTTCGAGTACTTAAAGAGTACTCATGGCTTTATCCCTGGCTATTCCCGTGGCCAGACTATGAAGAGGAGTATCAGGATGATGGACTGCAGGAAGGTTACGACAACTAGGATCATCTCTCATCGTCAGCATTGCCTGTGACCCCGAAGATGGAGCTTCGCCTATGCTATCTTTATTATTACGTTATTCCGCTGCTTGAGTTGTATTAAGAACTGGATCATGATATCCTTATTTGTGTAAGACCTTATATATGGTTTGTAATGGATGATGTACTGTGATATCCAAATCTGTTATGTCTCGCAAAAATGGTAATCCTGGGATTACGATTGTTAGATCCCTCCTTTGTAAAGGAAAGGATCCCTGTGATTGCAATGCTAGTCCCTGGATCAATGCTAGCATCCACAGTTTAATATGAAGTACACATATACAAAGGTCGTTTATTACATTCATTCCAGAGATAAAACATAGTCTTTTTTAACTCAGGGTCATAGGCCTAAAACAAGAGTTTAAGGAATAAGTAAATAAACACAAGTCTTCATCTTCATGTGCCACAGGCAAGCATGTTGAGTGTAGACTCATGACTCCTACTCATCATCGGAGTAACCTGCAACATCACAAGTTACAGCCACAGAGGGTCAATACTTTGGAATAGTATTGGCAAGTGATACCTTAGTAAATTTTAAGTGGACTATATTACTATATGCATTTTGGCTAAGTGTAGCTTGGCTTGCTTTGCTTGAAAATAGGTTTTTCCCTATTAGTTGAAAACACTAAGTTTTTCTTTGTCAAATCATTCCCAAGAAACCACCAATAGACATTGGGGTCCTTCACCCTTGTTCACCCACAAATATTACTTAGAAGTTGGAGTGATGAGATTCTTGTAACTTCCATGTCTTGATGCTCAAATTGTCCATTGCCTTGGACTAGGCTAAGTACTTAGGTTTTTTCCATCTGCAGAGGTTGTGCACTTTCCCTACCAGACTTGGTTTCCCAAGACAGGACCCTTCAGAAGCTTTTCCTTAGTCAAATGGACGCGCTCCAACCTATCATCCCAACTACCACCAACTGTCCAAAAGACTAAGTTCTAGCAACCTATATGATCATGGCAGAGCCCATATTGCCAAGTGGTTGCACTGTAAGCTTTCTCAACACTTGGCCTCCAAATCCCTTTGTGCCTGGGTGGCTTACCACAAGTGAGATACACAACCCAAGTCCATGGCCTTGTGTAACCACTCAACATAACCCATTCCTTCCATTCCACCCAGGAGGTTCATTTGACTTAGTGGTTTTATTAGGAAAGTATAAGTCTCATGACTTAGAAATATTTTCATCATAGTAAGTATATATTTTCACCAACCCGTGTTTGCTATATAGCTAGGCTAAGCATGGTAGGATAACTTAACTTAGGGAAATTCCCTAGAAATTCTACAATTGTACACTACTTAGGATTTCCCAACTTAGCACTAGGCAAAAATAGCATGCAAGACTTAGCAAAATATTTAATTCTAGTACAAAACATAGGATAGAAATATTCATGAAAATATCACTTGCCTTGGTAGTGGGGAGAGTAGCACTCTTCACAATCACTAGCAAAATCTACACAAAAATTATAGCATACAATTACAAACAATTATATACAATAAAAAATAATATGAATGCATGCATGCAAGAATTTACTAAATGGTGATTTTGAAAACTCTACTAAGCATGCACATGTTTACAGAAACTTAATAAGTCACAAGTTTGCCAACTAAACTTATTTGGCACTAATACAATTTACCAAAATAAATCCATACTTAAATTAGCCTTAAATATGTTTCTACAAATAAAGTCATTTTAACTGTTACTATTTGTTAAACACATTGTATATTCAGAAAGGTCTTGTTTCACTGAATCCAACGGTATAAAGTTTGCAAAATTCCAACATGGCAATCAAAAGTTATAAGCATTTGAAATTTGGTTAAAATTCTGGTTTTAAATCTATTTTTTGTTCATACACTTGCCACGCGTCGCAGCCTTACTGGCGCATACCGATTCGGTTGGATTGCGCTCTGCGGGCCGTAGGATCTAAGTGGGATCTGGCGGCTCAGATGCGTGCTTACCCCTTCGTTTACAATCTATCCTAGCCTTACGATCTGGATCCAATGGACAGAACCATCAAGCCACAAACTGGCGGCGCTAGAGGCGCCGACCGCGGCCGGACTACGGTGGTGCGGCGTTCTAGATCGCCCAGAAGCAAGAAGGTTTACACCAGGACTGGCGGTGGCGTCAAGCTCGAGGTAGCGTCGGTTTGTGAAGGGGCGTCTTGACGCTGTGCTGATTTCTCGGAGTTGAGTCCGCCATGTGTGGTTCTGTTCGAGGTCGAAGACGACGTTGTAGATTGCTAGGAGGCAAACAGAGGGTGTGGTTAGATGCAGAGGATCACGGAGAACGCGTGTGTGTGAAAGACAAGGCTTGGGGCGGTCTGGACTTACCACCGGAGCTCGTCGGAGTTGAAGCCGAGGTGGTGGTCGACGTTTGTGTAGCCGATGTTACGGGTCACGCGAACCAGAGGTACTAGGCGATGCGTGAGGTCAGCGGAGTCTGCTGGAAGTGTGAGGCAGAGGAGTGGTCGGAGGTGGCCGAAATTGTGGCTGCAGCTCGTCGGAGACGGCGGGTTTGCAGAGAGCAATGCGTGCATCCTGGGGGCGCTCTGGGCTTGGGAGTTGGGGGAGAAGAGAGAGGGGGCAGAGGGGGTTTAAGTAGCCTGGTCATGAGCGAGAATTACTCGTTCCTTAATGCGAATTTAAGCTGCGCAATCAAACAGGAAACGGCCGCGTTGATTTGGGGATGAACTGGTCGTGCGGGTGGAGACGACGATGCTCGAGTGGGCCACGGTTGTCAGCGAGAGAGGGGAGTGGGAGCAGGTCCCTTCTGTCAGTGAGCTGGTGGGTGCGAGAGTGGGTGAAATAAAACTATTCGCGGGGTGGGAGCTGCTGGGCTAGCTGGGCCGTGTTGGGCTGGGTCGGCCAGATTGGCTGGTTTGGCTATTTTTTTCTTATTTATTTCTTTTCTTTTTCTGATTGAATTTCCAGAAATGGTTTTTAAAACCAAATTCAAATCTGTTTGAATCCAAAGCTTTTACAGAACTTTTGTAAAATAAAACTTGTTCTTAAATGAGTGTCAAACACATCTGAATACTTGGGTCTTTTGAAAATAATTTAAAACTATGCCTTTATGAGATGTGTGATAGTAGGCATAGAATTTGTTTTAATTCATATTTTGCTTTGATATTTTTGCTCAAGCTTTTGAGATCACTTAAGTTTGAATTCAAAACATTCTGAATGAATAACATCATCTTTCCCAATAGTATGTAGCACAAAGGCTAGGGTTTTCATACATAAAATAATGAGCCACAATTGCTCTTGTTTCTGAAATGATTTTGAGAAAAGCGCTAAATGATGATGAATGCAAAGATAATATGAATGAGTTTTGGAATATGCATTTAGGGATGTTACAAATCTAACCCCCTTAATATGAATCTCGCCCTCGAGATTCGGATTGGCTAGCAGATAGGTGAGGGTGGTCTTTCCGAAGATCATCTTCTCTTTCCCATGTTGCTTCCTCTTCGGAATGATGATTCCATTGCACTTTGCAGAATTTGATAGTTTTTTTCCTTGTGACTCTTTCTGCAGTCTCAAGAATCTTGATAGGATTTTCCTCATAGGTGAGATCACTTTCTAGTTGGACTTCTTCCAAGGGTATGGTATCCTTCAAAGATGATTCTTCCATCTCTGGGTGACATTTCTTAAGCTGACTCACATGAAACACATTATAGACAGCTGACAGAGACTCTGGCAATTCAACTTCATATGCAACTTCTCCCTTGCGACTTAGAATCTTAAATGGCCCAACATATCTTGGTGCCAACTTTCCTTTGACTCCAAATCTTTTCACTCCACGAAGTGGTGACACTCTAAGATAAGCTCTATCCCCAACTTCGTAGGTGACTTCTCTACGCTTAGAATCCGCGTAGCTTTCTGTCGGGACTGTGCTATCTTCAACCTGTCCTTAACCAATTTGACCTTCTCTTCGGTGTCTCTGATAAGATCAGGTCCAAATAAACTTCTTTCTCCCACACCATTCCATAGTAATGGGGTGGTACATTTTCTTCCGTAGAGGAACTCAAATGGTGCCATCCCAATGCTAGATTGGTAACTGTTATTGTAAGAGAACTCTGCGTAAGGCAAACTTTCATCCCAACTTTCTCCATAGTCTAGGGCACATGCTCTCAACATGTCTTCAAGAATCTGATTAGTCCTTTCTGTTTGTCCATCAGTTTGAGGATGAAAAGCAGTGCTGAATTCCAACCTCGTTCCCAAAGATTCATGAAGCTGTCTCCAAAAGTGAGAAGTAAACTGTGTTCCCCTATCAGACACAATACTCTTAGGCACACCGTGAAGGCACACAATTCTGTTCATGTAGATTTTGGCTAACTTGGCACTCGTATAAGTCGTTTTCACGGGTATAAAATGAGCCACTTTAGTTAGGCGATCCACTACTACCCATATGGAATCATACACTGACCGGGTCCTTGGTAATCCGATAATGAAATCCATACCTATATTTTCCCACTTCCACTCAGGAATAGGCAGTGGTTGAAGCAAACCTGCTGGTTTCTGATGCTCCGCTTTTACTCTACTACACACATCACACAAAGCAATGTGTTCGGCAATATCTCTTTTGACATTGTTCCACCAAAATCTTTCTTTCATATCCATGTACATCTTGGTGTTTCCCGGGTGAATAGAATACGGAGAGTTGTGAGCTTCTTGTAGAATCAGTTTCCGCAACTCCGGGTCTTGTGGAACACAAATACGTTTCCCGTGCCATAAAGCACCTTGTTCGTCTATATGGAAACTTTTAGCTTTCCCTTGACTAATCCTTTCCTTAATCTCTTCGATTTCTTTATCCGTCTTTTGGGCTTCTTTAATATTAACCAACAGAGTGGGTTGAACATCCAAAGTCATAAGATGTCCTTCTGGCACAATCTCCAATATGATTTCTTTGAATTGCTTACACAAGTCATATGGCAATTCACCATTAGTAAGGCCATTTATGAATGCCTTACGACTTAGAGCATCTGCTACTACATTTTCTTTACCGGGGTGGTATTGCAAACTCAAGTCGTAATCCTTGATAAGTTCTAGCCATCTCCTTTGTCTCATGTTGATTTCCTTCTGGGTGAAGATATACTTCAAACTCTTATGATCAGTGAATACTTCACATCACTTTCCCAAAAGGTAATGTCTCCATGTTTTGAGTGCATGGGCGACAGAGGCTAACTCCAAATCATGAGTAGGATAGTTTACTTCATGAGTTTTCGGTTGTCTCGAGGCATAGGCCACAACTTTACCGTCTTGCATAAGTACGGCACCCAAACCTTGATGAGACGCATCACAATATACTTGGAAATATTTTTCCAAATCTGGCAGACATAGAACTGGTGCTGTCACAAGTCTCTTCTTCAACTCTTGGAAGCTGACTTCACAACCTTCAGACCAAGCAAATTTCTTGTCCTTCTTTAACAATTCAGTCATTGGCTTAGCAACCTTTGAGAAATTCTCGATGAACCTTCTATAGTAACCTGCTAAACCAAGGAAACTACGAACTTCTTTTACGTTCTTAGGAGATTCCCATTCAGTCACAGCTGAAACTTTAGCAGGATCAACTGCCACACCATCCTTTGTCATAACATGACCAAGAAAACCAACTTCCTCTAACCAAAACTCACACTTGCTGAATTTGGCATAAAGCTTATGCTCTCTTAACTTTTCAAGTATCAAACGTAAGTGTCTTTCATGTTCTTCCTTGCTCTTGGAGTAGACTAAGATGTCATCGATAAAAACGACAACAAACTTGTCTAGGAATTCCATGAACACTTTGTTCATCATATTCATGAAGTACGCTGGAGCGTTGGTTAAACCAAAAGGCATCACAGTGTATTCATACAGTCCATATCTTGTGGTGAATGTTGTCTTAGGTATGTCTTGTTCTCTTATCTTGACTTGAAAATAGCCTGACCGAAGATCAATCTTTGAGAACACACATGCTCCCTCTAACTGATCAAACAAGTCATTGATTCTAGGCAAAGGATATTTGTTCTTGATAGTTACCTCGTTGAGAGAACGGTAATCTATACATAACCTTTGGATTCTATCTTTCTTCTCCACGAACAATACTGGGGCTCCCCAAGATGAAGAACTTGGTTGAATAAATCCTTTCTGCAACTGTTCCCCTAGTTGCTTCTTGAGCTCCTTCAGTTCATCAACTGACATTTTGTATGGTCTTTTTGCTATTGGTCCAGAACCTGGTACCAAATCTATCAGAAACTCCATATCTCTATCTAGTGGCATTCCTGGTAATTCTTCCGGAAATACATCCGGATACTCACACACAATTGGCACACTATCCATGCTAACCCCCTTAAGATAATTCAGCTTACTTCCTTTGGATTCAAAGTTTGACCTGAATTTTATTCTTTTCCCTTCTGGGGTTGTGAGTGCAACAGTACGATTAGCACAATATAGTACTCCTTCATACTTAGCCATCCAATCCATTCCCAAAATTACGTCTAGTCCTTGGGAATCTAGGATTATCAGGCTCAATGGAAACTTATGCTTTCCAAACTCTATGACAAGATCCCGGCATCCAAGACTTACTATCATGTCTCCACCCGGAGAACTAACTTTTATTGGACAACCAATGTTTTCAGATGCAAACCCATTTCTATCAACAAATTCTTTTGATATGAATGAATGAGATGCACCAGTGTCAAAGAGTACAAATGCTGGAATGGAATTGAGTCTGAACTTACCAGCAACGGCATCAGGCTTCTCATAGACCTCCTCCACATTAATGTGGTTAACCTGTCCTTTCTGAAAAGGATTGGGCTTGTTAGGTCCTTCAACTTTCTTCTCAGGGCACTCATTAGCATAATGGCCCAGTTTCTTGCATTTGAAGCACTCAACCTGACTCATGTCCTTTTTAACATGCTGACTTCCACTTCCACTACCATTCCCACTGTGGTGGCTCTTATGTCCACTCTTGTGGTTCTTGTAGTTATCATTGTCATGACTGCGATGATGCTTGTTTTCATGACGGTTGTGGTTGTGGTGCTTGTTGAATTTCCCATGCTTATGGGATCCTGAGCTGCCACTGTCATCATAGTGAGATCGTTTGTGAGACGATCCTGAGCTGTGCTTGTCGGAGTGTTTCCTCTTCCTACTCTCGACTTGTTTCATTTTACTCTCCAAAATAGCAGCCTTGTCACACAAAGACTGGTAAGTTGGAACATATGCCATGCATAACCTGTAGGTTCAGCTCATCATTCAAGCCTTCCAGAAACTTTTCCTTTCTTTTGTCATCTGTGTCAACCTCATCCGGTGCATAGCGTGCCAGATTGTTGAACTCTTCTATGTATTCAGCCACGCTGCGGTGGCGGCCTTCAAGTGTGAAACTCTTTCTTTTCAGCTCATCATTCACGATGAGATATGAGCGATCTGAAAGCCATCTTCAAAGATAGCCCAAGTCACCTCATCAATAGGAGTGGTGATTTGGAAGTTGTCCCACCATGTGGCGGCTGGTCCTTCCAAGATGTCTGCGACCTGACTTTTTCAGCATCCGTGCAGCCCACGGTCACTAAATCTTTGTTCACGAGCGTAGCAGGTCATTGGCCACCATGGGATCAGTCGTCCCCGAAAACTTTGCTGGCCTCAAACGCAGAAATCTGGTGAGCATATCAAAACCCGGAGGGTTGTTGTTGTTGGGGTTGTTGTTGTTGTTATTCTGGTTTTGGATGAACGTTTTCATCATCTGCATAAGCTGTGTTTGCGCATTCATCATTTGTTGCATTTCCGGGGTGATGTTATTGGGGTTGGGGTTTGCGCGACGGGAGGCATCTGTGGTTTGTTCAAATAGATAAGAATGAGATACCCATAGATGTTTTATGCACAATACATCACAAGCAAACACATAGCATGTAACTCAAGGATAAAAGCTCAACAACAAAGTTCTCGAAATAAAACACACAAGTGGCAAGCCATCCACATGTCGGATGGTCCAATAATAAGTTCACAAATAACAAGTACGAATATGAAAGATAAACGAGTAGTCAAGTCTACTCATCAGCATCAATCTCCTCCTCGACGAAGGTAAAACCTGCGCTCTCCATCGCGGTCTTGTTCTCCTCAATCGTAGTGGTCAAGGAATTGACCTTGGCCTTGAGAGTCCTCTTCTGGGAGCGAAGCCTCTCAATAACCATCTGCTGCTGCTCTAGCTCAAAATCCTTGGACTTCAGTTCCTCGGTCATGTCCCGAATCTTCTTGTTCCTATCCTGGACGCGTTTCTCCTGACTCTTGAACTTGCGGTCCTGGGCCTCGAACTTTGTCTCCATTTACTTGATCATCTCATCCTGCTGTGCGAAAAGCTTGTCCTTTTCGCGAAGCTGCACCTGGAGCTCGTCATTGCTGAGCATGACGTTCGTACTGTCCGTGTCCACGTGCCTGAGGAGAGACTCTAAGTCCTGCAGATAGAGACGTATCGGCTCTGCCGCGTCTCTCGAGTCTTCCTCAAAGTCGATGGACTCTCCATCAACATCACGTCTTCCGAAGACGTGGAAGTGAGTGCCCCTAACCTGTCGGGAGTGACGGCCTAATAGAAGTCCTATCAGGTCCTGCATGACTACCTCCATGCCTCTCTCCCTGTCGTCGTGCATCAGCTTGAAGACGATGGCCTCTGTAGTGGGCTCTGTCTGGCGTCCGGGCTGGTTCACCTTGAAGCCCCAGAGGTCCTTCCTCTCGAACTTGGTGAGTAGGTACACCGTGATGGTGGGAAGAGGGAGATCGAGCAAGGTGGTAAGCTCAATGATACGGGGACCAAAACAGGTAACCTGTAACTCCTCAACGGTGCTGATGGTAATAGGCATCTATTTATAAGATTAAAAAGTTAGAACAACACAATTTATACATATCCATGGAACACAACATCACACAAGTCATGCATACATGAGTCCATTACATCAATCAAGGTCCAAACTTATTTAAGGTAACATTTTGGAAAATGATGTGATAGATGGTGGTCCAACTAACGAAGTGTGCTCACAATCCTATCTCACTGGATCTGGTGGCTATCACAATGTTCCTAGAGGCAATCCACCTATCTTGTTCACATGATTCCATTACTAAGTCTATTATATCTCCCCTTAATTCTTGGTTGGTGGCTTCCAAAACTTAGGTAAGTTCCTTCTCTTTCTCTAAGTCTTTTTGGAGGTTGAGCATCCTGCACTTGACTCTAGCACTTAGTTCTTTGATAGTCCTCCAAGCTGCATCTCTGGCTGACTCAAAGAATGTGGTGTGCATTACAATGTTGGTGTACATGCAGAATACCCTTTCTTTGTGGTTGTCTTCCTTGTTTTTGTACAAGTGAAGTTGCACCCACCAATACTCCACTCCTTCATCCATCACTGGAAAGCCCTTGTACACAGCTGCACCATGTGCTTCCATTGCCATCATGAGGTCCTTGAGAATATTGGCAAACTCAGTTCCACACTCCAAGGTCATGGTCATGAGTGGTCCTTTCTTCACGGCTTCGTTGATGGAGTTCATCTACAAATGGAGTTGGGAATGAAAAGATTAGAAAAGTTTTAAGAGAAGAATAGACAAGTGTAGAAGTAGTTGAAAACTTTTCCTTAGTGGTTTTCCAATCCTAGGGTCATAATCCTACAGGCAACACAGTTCTCTGATGCCATCTGTTAGATCCCTCCTTTGTAAAGGAAAGGATCCCTGTGATTGCAATGCTAGTCCCTGGATCAATTCTAGCATCCACAGTTTAAGATGAAGTACACAGATACAAAGGTCGTTTATTACATTCATTCTAGAGATAAAACATAGTCTTTTATAACTCGGGGCCATAGGCCTAATACAAGAGTTTAAGGAATAAGTAAATAAACACAAGTCTTCATCTTCATGTGCCACAGGCAAGCATGTTGAGTGTAGACTCATGACTCCTACTCATCATCGGAGTAACCTGCAACATCACAATTCTGACCACGGAGAGGGTCAATACTTTGGAATAGTATTGGCAAGTGATACCTTAGTAAATTTTAAGTGGACTATATTACTCTATGCATTTTGGCTAAGTGTAGCTTGGCTTGCTTTGCTTGAAAATAGGTTTATCCCTATTAGTTGAAAACACTAAGTTTTTCTTTGTCAAAACATTCCCAAGAAACCACCAATAGACATTGGGGTCCTTCACCCTTGTTCACCCACAAATTTTACTTAGAAGTTGGAGTGATGAGATTCTTGTAGCTTCCATGTCTTGATGCTCAAATTGTCCATTGCCTTGGACTAGGCTAAGTACTTAGGTTTTTCCATCTGCAGAGGTTGTGCACTTTCCACACCAGACTTGGTTTCCCAAGACAGGACCCTTCAGAAGCTTTTTGTCACATCCCAAGATTTTCCAAATCTTGTAATGTGAAAATAAATTAATAAAATAAAACTTTGTTTGATTTTTAGAGCCAGAAGAAACTTTTTGAATTCAATTGGAACTTCAAACCCATTTGAATTAAAATAAACCTAAAGAGATTTAAAAATATAAACATTTAATAAAAGGAAAATAAAAACAGTTGGAAATACTATTTTGAAACAATTAAATGAAAAGATTTGTTTTCAAATGAAATAGAAGTTTTATAAATAAAGATTATTTCATAAAGGCCAATGTAAACCTTGACCAAACTTTGGGAATTAAAACATTTAGTTTTGAATAAAAATAACAAAGGTTTATTTAAAATAAAATAATAAGGAATTAATATCAAAATTTATTATGAAAGGACTTTACCATTTTAATTAAAACATCAAAACTTATTAAATTATTTAAAATAGGTTTTCCAAGTATTTATTATTCTCTAATAAAACCTACTAAAGAGTTTTAGCTTTATTTTAGATTCAAAATAAATATCTCAAATAAAACAAATCCTATTGGATTTAATAATGAAAGCCTATTATGTTAATTAATAATGGACACTAAAATAAAAGGTTATTTTGTTTTAAAACAAATTACCAAATAATATATACTTCCCAAATTAAGCCTACCAATTTTATAGGTTCAAATAAAGATTTTAATAATAAAATCAAACTCTATTTGATTTAATAACTAAGGACCATTTTATTTAAATATTAATGGACCCTATAATAAAATGTTATTATATTATAAACAAGTATTTTAAGTATTCTTTATTTCAAAATAATACCTACTGATTTGATTTGGAGAAATATTTTGGACTTTAAATGGAGATTTATTAAATAAATCATACCATATTTGATTAAATAACTATGGTCTATTTTATATTAAATAGATCCTAAAAAGGAATAAAAATATTATTTTATTTTGGAGTGTTGGATTATGTTGATGAACAGAACCAAAAACACAATGCAAAGTTTAATGATTGTTTGAATTGTTGAATTATTTGAATGCTTGAATAATTGTTTCAAATAACAAATCAGGAAATAGAAATGGAAAAAAGAAAAAGAATTAGACAGAAAAAAATAGAACAGCCCACCAAATCTGGCCCAACTAACCCAGCAGCAGCCCACCTAGCCCAACTTCCCTCCCCCGAACCGTTTTCTTCTCTCACTCAGAAAATTAACCGCGAAGAGAATGACTACTGGCCCCCACCACCACTCCCTTTCTTTCACTGCCAGGCGGACCCACCCTCCTCTGTTCATCATCTTCAACCGGACTCCGTCGCCCTGACCGTTGCAGTGAGTAACTCCGGCGATTGATTGCGCGTGAAGGAGACATTGAATCCTTGTAATGACCATGCCCCTTTAAACGCCAGCCACTCCTCTCCGTTTTCCCTCTGCCTTCTTCCCCAGACACGCCCCCAGGCCGCCTCGATTTCGCTCTGAGCACCCTTGGCTCCGACGACCTTTCTCATCGATTCCGACGACACGACACCGCCCCTAGACTCCCTAAGCACACTCACACACTCTCCTAGCCTTGGCGCTTCTCCCGGCGCTTCCCACTCACCATGGAGCCCAGGCGTCGGCGGCATTTACAACGTCATCGCCACCATCTGATTTCTCCGACGAACCCCTCCCCGGTAAGCTAGACCACCCCCTTTCCTCGCGTTGATGCTAACTTGTCAGGGAACCGCGCACGAAGCTAACCCCATTCTCCGTTCCCTCTCCCGTGCCTTGTAGCAACAACCCCAGCCGACGCGCGACGCCGAAGCGAACTCCGGCGGCGATTAGTATCGCCCAGTGCACCCTCGCCTCCTCGAAACCACGTTGAGCATCAGCGTCGCTCCACGAACCCGGTGAGCTTCCTCCCTCTCTTCCTCGCTTCTGGTATCACCGGCTCCGCCGCTGACAGACCTCGCCGCCGCCAACTACCGCCGCCAGCGCCGCTGACAGACCTCGCCGCCGCCAACTACTGCCGCCAGCGCCGCTACTGTTTGGCCAAGCAAGTAGAGCCGTTGGATTAACATCGGATGGCTTGGATAGATCCATTAATAAGAAGGGGTAACGAGCCATCTGTGCCGCACGATAGGAATAGATCCAACGCACCAGAGCGTGATCCGCAGCGAACCGTTTTCGGCCAATTAGAATACGACGCGTGGCAGGATCTGTTTTAAAACTGAATTTGAAATCAGATTGAATTGCAAACTTCAAACCCCTTATATATTTTTAACCACACGTCCAAATTTGACAAATTTTATATCAATGAATTCAGGAGAACAAGCCCTAGCCAACCCTACCCTTAGTTTAGCAAATAGTATTTGATAGATTGTTTGATTTTGCAGATTCTTTTGTGTGCTTGCTAACATTAGAAAAATCATTTAAAAATGAATTTTGAGATCAAACCTTTACCAATTGGTTTGTTGTGACCCTACTGACCCTAGGAACCAACCCTTGGTGTTAGAAATGATTTTTGTAAAATTTAGGTTAGATTACTTGACTAAGTCATTTTCTAGCCAAATAAAAGGAATAGTTTTTATTATAAAAATGTTTATGGAGAAGAAACTTTGATAAAATAGTTTGGACCAAACCTACTGACCCAAAAACACCAAGTTTTGCAATAGCAACTCATTTGGTGAACCCTATGGGCTAATGCCTTAGTAAAAATATTTCTACACCACATAAAATAACACTTTGTTTTGAAAATGTTTAAAAGTGAAACCTTTTGCAAATGACTTGGCCACTTTAGGAAATGACCATTAGATGTACCCAAATGACTATGACCCACTAGGGACCACTTTTTCAAACAAAACAAAGCTTGGCATGCTTGCATGCATTTCTTTGACTTTGTTATTTATGTGTGTTGTTTTGCTTGATTGGTAGATTGAGTTTGTGCCTTGCTTGATTGATTTGTAGTGACTTGAAGAGGGTGATTGTTGCAAAGATCAAGAAGTGAACCTATACTCTACCAAAAAGTCAAGTGATTCTTCATACTTTCTATCCCAATACTTTTATTATGCATTAGTGATTTTGCTAAGTAAAACTTGCATGGATTTTGCTAAGTATAAACCTTGCTATAGGAAACCTAGTAGATGAATCCTTAGTAGGATTTTCCTAAGTTAAAGATTCCTACTACTATCAAGCTTAGCCTAGCTAATATAAAACATGGGTGGAAAATATATTCACACTATGGAAAAATATTCTAAGTCTGAAGACTTATGTTTTTGTTTAATAAAACAACTAAGTTAATAAATCACCTGGGTGGAATGGAAGGATTGGGTTATGTTGAGTGGTTACACAAGGCCAGGAACCTTGTGTATCTCACTTGTGGATGGCCACCCAGGAAACAAAGGGATTTGAGATGTCAAATGTTGAGAAGCTTCAAGTGCAACCACTTGGCAATATGGGCTCTGCCATGATCATATAGGTTGCAAGAACTTAGCCAAATGGACAGTGGGTGGTAGTGCTTGATAGGTTGGAACGCGTCCATTTTGGTCTAAGGGAAGGCTTCTGAAAGATTTTGTCTTGGGAAACCAAGTCTTGTGGGTAAAGTGCACCACCTCTGCAGAGTGTAAAACCTAAGTACTTAGCCATGTCCCTGGTAAAGGACAATTTGAGCATCAAGACATGGAAACAATCAAGAATCTCATCATTCCAATTTCTAAATTAAAATCTTGTGGTTTGAACAAGGGTTGTTTGAATTCTTCAATCATTGATGGAGAGATGGCTTGGTACAAGGATCTTGAAATCTTTGATTGAGAAAAATGATTTTGATAAGCAAAAACTTAGTATTTTCAAAATGATAAGAAAAATCTAATTTAAGCAATGCAAGCCTCAACTCCACTTAGCCAAATGAATATAGATGATAGACTCCACTATACAAATATAATATCACTTGCCAATACAATTCAAATGTATTGACCCTTTGTGGCTGTAACTTGTATGTTGCAGGTTTGATTGATTTTAGTGAAGATTGTTTGATTAGGATTACAAAGTCTACAACCAACATCTGCCTGTGGCACTTTGAAGATGAAGGACCCATGACTATATTTATTCCGCTGCAATGTAATGTAATAGCCTAATGAGCTATGTTTGATGTAATAAGATTATGTTATTCCTGGTTATAAAGTTATATTATGACCCTTGTTTCTTGATATTACATATAAACTGTGGATGCTAGCTATTGATCCAGGGACTAGCATTGTAAAACACAGGAGGTCTCTACCTTATTAGGTTGGGACCCCTACACTTTTCCTTAGTCAAATGGACGCGCTCCAACCTATCATCCCAACTACCACCAACTGTCCAAAAGACTAAGTTCTAGCAACCTATATGATCATGGCAGAGCCCATATTGCCAAGTGGTTGCACTGTAAGCTTTCTCAACACTTGGCCTCCAAATCCCTTTGTGCCTGGGTGGCTTACCACAAGTGAGATACACAACCCAAGTCCATGGCCTTGTGTAACCACTCAACATAACCCATTCCTTCCATTCCACCCAGGAGGTTCATTTGACTTAGTGGTTTTATTAGGAAAGTAAAAGTATCATGACTTAGAAATATTTTCATCATAGTAAGTATAGATTTTCACCAACCCTTGTTTTGCTATATAGCTAGTCTAAGCATGGTAGGATAACTTAACTTAGGGAAATTCCCTAGAAATTCTACAATTCTACACTACTTAGGATTTCCCAACTTAGCACTAGGCAAAAATAGCATGCAAGACTTAGCAAAATATCTAATGCTAGTACAAACATAGGATAGAAATATTCATGAAAATATCACTTGCCTTGGTAGTGGGGAGAGTAGCACTCTTCACAATCACAAAAATTATAGCATACAACTACAAACAATTATATACAATCAAAAATAATATGAATGCATGCATGCAAGAATTTACTAAATGGTGATTTTGAAAACTCTACTAAGCATGCACATGTTTACAGAAACTTAATAAGTCACAATTTTGCCAACTAAACTTATTTGGCACTACAATTTACCAAAATAAATCCATACTTAAATTAGCCTTAAACATTTTTCTACAAATAAAGTCATTTTAACTGTTACTATTTGTTAAACACATTGGATATTCAGAAAGGTCTTGTTTCACTGAATCCAACGGTATAAAGTTTGCAAAATTCCAACGTGGCAATCAAAAGTTATAAGCATTTGAAATTTGGTTCAAATTCTTGTTTTAAATCTGTTTTTTGTTCATACACTTGCCACGCGTCGCAGCCTTACTGGCGCATACCGATTCGGTTGGATCGCGCTCTGCGGACCGTAGGATCTAAGTGGGATCTGGCGGCTCAGATGCGCGCTTACCCCTTCGTTTACAATCTATCCTACCCTTACGATCTGGATCCAACGGACACAACCATCAAGCCTGGCTGGCGGCGCTAAGCGGCGTTGTTGGCGTCGGTTCTGGTGGTGCGGCGTTCTAGATCGCCCCAGGAAGCAAGAAGGTGCTTACCAGGACCGCGGTGGCGTGCTGAAGCTCGAGGTAGCGTCGGTTTGCGAAGGGGCATGCTGACGCGGTGCTGATTTCTCGTCGGAGTTGAGTCCGGCGATAGGTGGTTCTGTTCGAGGTCGAAGACGATGTTGTAGATTGCTAGGAGGCAAACGGAGGGTGTGGTTAGATGTAGAGGATCACGGAGAACGCGTGTGTGTGAAAGACAAGGCTTGGGGCGGTCTGGACTTACCACTGGAGCTCGTCGGAGTTGAAGCTGGAGGCGGTGGTGGTCAGACGTTTGTGTAGCCGACGTTCTGGGTCACGCGCGGGCGAACCAGAGGTACTAGGCGATGCGTGAGGTCAAGCGGAGTCTGCTCGTGTGAAGCAGAGGCAGAGGGGTGGTCGGAGGTGGCCGGAATTGTGGCTGCAGCTCGTCGGAGACGGCGGGTTTGCAGAGAGAAATGCGTGCAGCCTGGGGGCGCTCTGGGATTGGGAGTTGGGGGAGAAGAGAGAGGGGGAAGAGGGGGTTTAAGTAGCCTGGTCGTGAGTGAGAATTACTCGTGCCTTAACGCGAATTTAAGTTGCGCAATCAAACAGGAAACGACCGCGTTGATTTGGGGATGAACTGGTCGTGCGGGTGGAGACGACGATGCTCGAGTGGGCCGCGGTTGTCAGCGAGAGAGGGGAGTGGGAGCGGGTCCCTTCTGTCAGTGAGCTGGTGGGTGCGAGAGTGGGTGAAAGAAAACGATTCGCGAGGTGGGAGCTGCTGGGCTAGCTGGGCCGTGTTGGGCCGTGTTGAATTTCCAGAAATGGTTTTTAAACCCAAATTCAAATATGTTTGAATCCAAAGCTTTATAGAACTTTTGTAAAATAAAACTTGTTCTTAAATGAGTGTCAAACACATCTGAATACTTGGGGCTTTTGAAAATAATTTAAAACTGTGCCTTTATGAGATGTGTGATAGTAGGCATAGAATTTGTTTTAATTCATATTTTGCTTTGATATTTTTGCTCAAGCTTTTGAGATCACTTAAGTTTGAATTTAAAACATTCTGAATGAATAACAACATCTTTCCCAATAGTATGTAGCACAAAGGCTAGGGTTTTCATACATAAAATAATGAGCCACAATTGCTCCTATTTCTGAAATGATTTTGAGAAAAGCCCTAAATGATGATGAATGCAAAGATAATATGAATGAGTTTTGGAATATGCATTTAGGGATGTTAAACGATGTATGGCATAACAGGCATCTGGGATTAAAAATTCGGGTGTTGTCAGTCCCCGAGTTACAGCTCGAGGTGTCGAGATTTCATTGATTAACTCATTGTCGACATATAATCCGACATATGAGAGTTCGAGATACATACACTTCTTCTAGGTGTAAAAAGGACGAAGTTACACTACATTCCATGGCCTTTTTGATTTGTCTCCTGAACTATCCGCCTTATTCTTCTCTTGTGCTTGAGCATCTATAAGATAAATATGCATCATTGTGCAAAGCTATGCTCACAATAAATGGGACCTCCCATGGGGATGATAATTTATGCATGCCGGCTGTGCGCTACACAAGCCGAAGCACTAGATCTCCTTCTCGAAAGACTCGGGGGTTTACTTTTTTGATATGATATGTGGCGGATATGAACAATGCAAATTCCCTTGCCTCTTCTAACAAATCAACATCATCTTGCCGGGTTATTTCGTTTACTTTGAAGTCTGTGTAGTGGGTAACTCTAGGCGAATCATGCACTATGTTGTCTAGTAATACAGCTTCTGCCCCATATACCATAAAAATGGCGTATAGCCTATTGATCTATTCGGAGTTGTCCTCAGGCTCCATAAGACGGCCGGGAGCTGCTCAATCTAACACCCTGCTGATCTTTGCAGTGACTCCATGAGCCGGGTTTTATCCTGGACAATACAAGTCTGTTGGATCTTTCAACTTGCCCGTTCGATGCAGGATGAGCAACTGATGCAACATTAAGTCTTATTTTCTTTTCTTGGAAGAAACGAGCAAAATCTCCCTTGGCAAAATTTGTGCCATTATCAGTTAATATACTGTGTGGGTACCCATATATTAGGATAATATCCTTGAGAAACTTCACAATTGTGGGCCCATCACACTTTCTTATTGGCTTTACCTCGATCCACTTTGTGAATTTGTCTACAATGACCAAGATACGGGTCATGCCACCACGAGCCCGCTTAAATGGGCTGACCATATTCAAGCAGCATACATCAAATGTCCAAGTGATGGGTATTGTTTTTAATTTAGATGAGGGCATATGAAATTTTCTTGCATACCTTTGGCAGCCATTGCTTTTCCTCACCAGCTCCAGTGCATATTTTAGCGTACCGGGCCAATAAACCCATGCCGGAATGCTTTGGCTACTAAGTCTCTGGATGAGGCATGATGCCCGTATTCACCTTGATGTATATCTAAAAGGATCTCTTGTGCTTCTGCCGGGCTAACACATCTTTGAAGCACACTTGTGACACTTCTTTTGTACAGCTCTTTGTTTATTATAGTGTAGGCTTTTGCCCTTCTGACAATTTTCCTAGTGAGGACCTCATCACTCGGCAATATCTCATCTTTGAGGAACATAAATATTGGTCGTTCCCATTCCGGTACCTCATGTAGCGGGGTAATTGTTTCATCAATTTCCGTTGCCTCTGCTAACATGACTTCTGCCGGATTATCCTGATCAGTCCCCGGGTCCTGCGAGGTTGTCCCCGGGTTTGCCGAGTTAGTCCTCGGGTTAATGGGTTTATTCCTCCCGTCTATGTCCATTGAGATTACCTCAGATCCTGGATCTGCCGAGAGATGAATTGACTCGGATTCTGGTGATGGGTTAATTGATGGTTTTCTTAAATGCTCCAGGGCAATGCCGGGTGGAATTGATTGCCTGGACGAACCAAGTTTGGACAAACTATCTGTGACATCATTTTCCTCCTAGGGTATATGATGAATTTCACACCCATAAAAATAACCACTAATATTTTGCACATGGAATCTATATAAAGCCAAGTTTTCAACTAGTGCATCCCAATGACCTGACACTTGTTGAACCACAATGTTCGAATCACCGAAACATAGGGTCCAACATATTCCAACATACTTTGCCACTTTTAGGACATGCACAAGTGCTTCATATTCGGCTAAATTGTTTGATGCAGGAAAATGTATTTGCAGTACATACTTCAGTTGATCCTTTTTGGTTGAGGTGATGTTGGCTCAGTCTATGTAAGCCTGTAGGGAACCTGATACGTTGGAAACGTACCTATAATTTTTTATGCTCCATGATTGTTTAGTATCTACTTTGCTTTACTTGTCCACACTTTGAGGTGCTTTTTACATGTTTTCTGGTACTAACCTATTAAAACGTTGCAACGGTGCGAGATGCCTGTTTTCTGCTGTTTTTGGTTTCAGAAAAGTTAGTAAATAAATATTCTCGGAATTGGACGGGACAAACGTGAAAGTCAATTATTTTCCGTGGGGAACAAGAAGTCCAGAGGGGAGCCGGAGGGGCTAGCCAGGGGGGCCAGACCCACCCCAGGCACGGGTGGGCCCAGCCCCGCGCCTGGCTAGGGTTTGGCTACCCTGGCCGCCTCATCGGCCTCCCCCTTTGCCTATAAGAATCCCCCGATGCAGAAACCCTAAGCACCCGATCAAATTTCCATCAAACTGTCTGTAGCCGTCGCCAACATCGTCCCTAGATCGGGGGCAAATCTGAAGTTCTTCCTGGCACCCTGCCAGAGGGGAGATCATCCCGGAGGCCTTCTCTCCGGTATGATGCGTGACTAGTTCCACCTTGGACTATGGGTCCATGTAGTAGCTAGATGGTTGTGTCTCCTCCTTTGTGCTTTCATGTATAGATCTTGTGAGCTCCGTTCATGATCAAGATCTAATCTATTTGTAATCATGCATGTTGTGTTTGTGGGGATCCGATGGATATTGAGATTATTACGTTGGTTTGATTAATGGTTCTCTTTATGATTCTATCATGTCTGTGTTGTTTGTGATCTTGCATGCTCTCCATTGTTAGTAGCTATCTTGGCCAAGTAGTTGCTAGTGACTCCAAGAGGGGGTATTTATGCTCGAATAGTGGGTTCATGCCTCTAGTTTCCAAGGGAAGCAACAGAAATATCTTCGGTTGTAGATGTGATGTTTCCACTAGGGAGAAAACAACGGTCTCTTATTCATGGAACATGTGGACTGTTTACCTTACACTTTGCTTAGCGGTTATGCATTGCTTGCAACTTAATACTAGAGGGGGTTTGGATGATAACCTGAAGGTGGACTTCTAGTCATAGATGCAGTTGGATGGCGGGATATGTATCTTCTTGTATTGCCCAATTGAGTCTCATAGGATCCTTCTGAATAGTAATTGCATTGTTATGCCTTGCTCAGTTACTGTTAATTTCCGTGTTGTAATTTGTTTACCCTTCATGCCATGTTGTTTATCTAAGGAGAGCACCTCTAGTGAACTATGTACCCCGGTCCAATCTTTACCATTGACACATCTTCTACTGTTACTTGTTTACTTGGTGCAAACCATTACCTTCCACACTATACGCTTAATCCTTTGTTATAGCAAACCGGTGATCTTGACAAACTCACTGATTTGTTGGGGCAAAGTGTTGAGTTTGTGTTGTCCAGGGCTCCGCGTTGCTTGCATCACATGTGTGACATTTCCTTCCTCCTACTGGTTCGATAACCTTGGTTTCTTACTGAGGGAAAACTTGCTGCTGTGCTGCTTCGCACCTTTCTCTTGGGGTTTCCGATGAAACGCTCCCACTTGGACTAGCGTTGCATCAGAACCCCAAGAGAAAGGTATGATAAGCACATCAACAATTTTTCCCTCAGTTATAGAACCAAGGTTATTGAACCAGTAGGAGAAATAAATAACTTCAGAAGGTGTTGCTGGCAACGTGGAACCTGCACACAAGACAACCAAAATACTCTTCCCCAACTTATCAATGAGGTTGTGAAGCTCACTGGTTTTGTTGAAAACAAAGGATTAAATGTATAGTGTGTCAGAAAGTAATTCCTTGTGGTAATTTCAGAAAGTAAAAAGTAAACAGTAGATAGAATATCAATGGGAAGGAATGGACCGGGGTCCACAGTTCACTAGAGGTGTTTTCTCCATAAGATAAATAACATGCTAGGTGAAAAAATTATAGCGGGGCAATTGACAAATAGAGAATGCATAACAATGCATGTACATGACATGATGATCACTATGAGATTCATTTGGGAATTACAACATGATACATAGATCGTAATCCAACTACATCTATGACTAATAAACCACCTCCGAGATATCATCCGAACAACCCTCGGGTATTAAGTTGCAAGCAACAAATAATTGCATTAAGCAAAGTGTGTAATGTAAACAATATAATTGCCCTTGGCAAAGGATTGTTGTTTTCTCCCTAGTAGCAACAACACATCTACAATCTTAGAAGTTTCTGTCACTCTCCCTGATTACTAGAGGCGTGAACCTACTATCGAGCATAAATACTCCCTCTTGGAGTCACAAGAAAATACTTGGCCAAAGTAACTACTAGCAATAGAGACCATGCAAGATCACAAATAACATAGACATGATAGAACAATAATCAATCTGACATAATACTCAATATCCATTGGATCCCCGCAAACACAACATGTAGCATTACAATAAGATGATCTTGATCATGATAGGAAGCTCACAAGATCTAAACATGATGGCACAAATAGGAGAAACAATCATCTAGCTACTGCTATGGACCCATAGTCCAAGGATGAACTACTCACACATCACTCCAGAGGCAGGCATGGTGATGAAGAAGGCCTCCAGGATGATCTCCCCTCTCTGGCAGGGTGTCAGGAAGAGCTTTACATCCCTCCTGATCTAGGGACAATGGTGGCGGCATCTATGGACTTTTTCATGGATTTCTGATCGGGTTCTTGTTGGAGATATGCCCAAGAGGCAATAATAAAGTGGTTATTATCATATCATGCTATAATTGTATTAACCGGAAACATTAATACTTGTGTGGTTTGTAAACATAAAAGAGTCCCTAGTAAAGCCTCTTGTTAAACAGGTTATTGGTTAATATATGATCATGGTTTCCTGATCATGAACATAGATATGTTATTAACAACAGGTTCATATCATTAGGAGAATGATGTGATGGACATACTCCTATAGTTAAGCGTAGCATAAAGATCAAGTCATTTAATATAGTTCATTTGCTATAAGCTTTCTGATACATAGTAACCTAATTCATTCGACCATGAGATCATGATAATCACCATCACCGGAAGGATGCTTTGATGACATCAAACACCACACCATAACTGGGTGGTTATACAGGTGGCATTGAGTATTCAGAAAGTATGTGTTGAGGCACATGGATCAAGAATGGGATTTGTCCATCCATATGATGGATAGATATACTCTGGGCCCTCTCGGTGGAATGTCATCCAATTAGCTTTCCACCATGTGACTGGCTCACAAGGGATCACATATCACGGGAACAAGAAAAAAGTACTTATCGTTAACGAGGTTGAATTAGGTATGCAGAGATACCGATGATCAAACCTCAGATAAGTAAACTATCGCGAGACAAAGGGAAATTGGTATCGTATGTAAGTGGTTCATTCGATCACAAAGTAATCGTAGAAATATGTGGGATCCATATGAATTTATAGATTCCTATATTGGTTATTGATCAGAGAAGTGTCTCGGTCATGTCCGCATAATTCACGAACCGTAGGGAGACACACTTAAGGATTCGATGTTATTTAGTAGATATGGAATGTTAGTAGGGATACCTAATGTTGTTCGGAGTCTCGGATGGGATCCGGGATATCACGAGGAGATCCGGAATGGTCCGGAGAATAAGATTCATATAAGGAAAGTCCGATTCCAGAGTTCGGGAATGATTTCGTTGTTTTCATCGGAGAGGTTGTAGAAGGGTCTAGAAGGTCCATCAGACCAGAAGGGGAATGATCCATGAATGTGTCATGGGTAAGTGGAATGATTGGATCATATCCTAGGTCACTTGGTTTGGGAATTTGCGAGAGAGAATTAAAGCTCTAAATTGAAAGTCAAAAGGGAGATTTGAAAAGTCAAACTGGAACAATCCAACTTGGGTTTGGGTTTGGATTCAAACCCTCCCCTCCCAAGGCTGCCCTCCTCTCATAAATAGAGGGTTAGGGCTGCCCCAAACACCACCAAGACAGCCCTCCCCAACCTCGTGCGCCGCCGCCGCCTCCACCGACTCCTCCTCCTCCTCCACTCCGGCCTACCAAACCTAGATCGCCGGAAAACCCTAGATCCACCATAACTCGCACCGGCTTAAGCGAAGCCCTGCGGCATCTTCCCTCTAATTCTGACACCACGCCGTCTTGTAACACCCTCGCCTGATAAGGCTAAGTTCATGTGTATAGTGCCAATCCCTGGATCAGTTCAGTGGCACACACAGTACAAAATGATACCAAATATAACTGTGCATCATAAATACAACGAATATGATCCAGAATTTACATTATTTATTCAAGTACATAGCGGAAAAAACGAATACAAGGTAGATCTCCATCCTCCAAATTTGCCACAGGCGAACAATTGTTGAGTGGAGTCTCGCGACCTATGAACGATCACTCAGATATGATATAACCTGCAACATGAAACGTTGCAGCCACGAATGATCATTACATTGAATTTATGGCAAGTACGCTAAAGTGGTTAACAACATATCTATCAACTACATGCTTATTTGGTCAAGTGGAGTTCAGGCTCATTTGCATAAAGCAATAGTTTTATCCTAATATTTGTAACAAAGTAGTTTTCCAATACGATAAATAGGACACTCTGGTTCACTCCCAGGTGCTCCTACCAAATTATGTTCACACAACAAGTTTTAAGTAATTAAGAAATAAGGATGAGTGAGAAATATCATAGCATCAGTATCAGGTCTCTCAAATTGTCCATAACCGGGGACACGGCTAAGCACTTAGTTTATACACCCTGCAGGGGTTAGTACACTTTACCCATGTGACTTGGCCAGCCCAGCTCGTACCACCACTCTCATATTGGGTGATGATAGGGAGAAGTCCAAGAAGGAACCGTTCGGAAAGTAGCTCCCCAAACCCGACACGCACCGGTCCAATCTACACTATTCTACATCTCTAGATACGTGGGTTCGAGTTACCATAACCTACTGAGTCCAACCAACCGCCCATTCCATTATTGGCACATGGTTGCACATGAAAGCTACCAAACTGTAGCATCCCAACTGTCCAACATCTGTAATGCTACATGGTTCCTAATAAAATGCTACTTCCTACATATTACTCTTGCATTACATCATCAATATATCATGCTCATGTCACCATGCCACATTGCATTTGAGCATCACATAAAACCCCTTTTGTTGGTTTTTATTCCATATGCATTCATATTGTATTACTTGTATTTGCCTCTTGATATATTGTATTTAGTTCTTGATATATTTTTATATGCCCAAGTTGATTTGGGGGCATCTCTCTTTGATTCAATCCATCAAGCTATCTTGTCGGTATCATCCTTCGTTGTTATCAACCTCATTCTACCATACATATGTGTGTGGGCATATTCTTTTGTTCTTCATATTCAACTCTAGCCCACATATATATTTGTATGGTTTCTCCTTTTATCTCACACATAATCAACTATGGGTTTGATCCGAATCTACTTCTTCTATTCCATGTGAGCATGTACATGCATGAACCCAATGGTTGTCGCCAATTGGCCACATGTGCATGTTCTAGTGAGCTTGTGCTAGTCACACAAGCAATAATAAACCTCCTCATATGTTTTGCCCCACATTTGAATTTGGTTTGTTTAGTCTTATTTATTCGTTTGAATTCATTTTTGGTCTCCCTTAAATATAACCCTTTCTAAACCTCTCCTAGTTATCTATCTAGCCATCCACACTCCTCTGTTTCTTGCTAAAAAGGAGAACCAGCCCCCACTCGTGTGGAACCAGCTAAACCCTGAGATACGCCACTCTCCCTGAACCATTCCTGGTCTGACTCCACCAAGCTCTAAGGCTAACCACACCACTATTTATCTTCTCTCGATCACGTGCTCTCCTTGCTCGTGTCCTCCTCACCTTTGCATAAAGCTGGCATAGCAGCTGGCCACCGTCCCCAACCTTCCAACCACTCCCAGATCGAGATCTGGGAGGGCGCCCAACCTTCTCCCTAGCCAACCTCCGGCCAAGTCCTACATCTAGCTGCAACGCCCCCGACCACCTCGCCGCCTAGCCGCCTGCTGCTTGCCAAGGACACCACCAGCTCCTAGAGCTTCTTCTCAGACGCCACTCTCCTGGACAAGGAACCCACGCACTGGGAGGCATAGGAACTCCTCCTCGTCGCGATCCCGGCAAGCGCCCGCCGCCACGGGACGCCACGTATCTTCAAGATCGTCTTCCCCAGTCGTCGACCCGGTGAGGGACGCGCAAGGTGAGTCTCCAACCGTCCTTCTCTTTTAGCCTGTCCTGCCTCGCCTTAGCTCGCATGGTTCGATCTGCGCCGCTTCGTCCGACATGCTCATGGCGGCAACGTCTGCGAAGCACTGCACCCCTGCTCGTGTTGATCTATACGACACCACAGCGCCGCAGTCCTAGTTCTTTGCATCAGGTTGTACACCATCAAACCACCTTTCCAACGAGCCCTCACACACCCAAAATGGTGCGATCCCGGCTGGAATCATCCCGAAAGTTAAGCGCCATCGCGCATCTCTGTCTGTTCTTCGGTGTACTGTTCTTCAGCGAGTTTTTTGCTGCTGTCTTCGCAAGAGCGCTTTCCATACAGCCCGCACCCTCCGTTGCTGATGAACCTCCTGCGCATCTAGTAGTCCCAGCTCGCCGTATGAAAAATCTGTGCTCGAATCCGCGCCCAGAGCTGCCCGTAATCATTGTCGCAACATCACCGTTTCTCGTTGTTCGCCAGAAATGCGTGGTGCAGTTCCCTTTAGGCAGTCACGCGCAGCAGCTATCATATGTTCAGTGCAGACTGTACTTAACTAACAACAGCGATGATTCCAGAAGGTTCCAGTACTGTATCTTGCTGGGCCGAACCTTGAGGTCGTGGGATCAATCTCCGTGACCTCCTTTTTCTGTTTTTTTATGGCGGATCCAATCACTTGTGAACTTTGACCATGTTTTAAAATTAATATGTGAGGAATTCGAATAAACTTTAAAAGACAAACTTGATTGTTTTCTAATTCTAAACATGAATATGTCCTCTGTTTAATTTTCCACATCTTCAAAAATATTAAATATTTTGTTGAGATTATTAAATGCTTTATTAATCATTAAATGGTATCTTTTTACTACCAATTCTAAATATTGCAAATTATATATGTTTTCTAATCAGGAAAATGCCAAGGATATGAATATGATATTTAAAATAAATTCTGGCCTTTTAAAATTTTCGAATTAATAAATATTGATAAATGCCTTTTCCTAATAAATTCATAACTTTAAATCCGTAATTCCGAATTCGACAAATGATATGTCTAAATCGATTAGCTCGACGAGCCCGCTCTAACTATGCATTCTATAATATGAATTGAAGAATGCATCATATAACCATTGTAAAACCAGAACTGTTTATGGGAGTAAACATGCCTAAATAAATTAATAAAGTGCTTTATTATTGTTTTCTCACCTCTCCCATGCTATGCTTTGTTATATCATGTAAATTGTGCATCATATCATCATGGCATACCTTGTTTGCTTGTGCATATGATTTATATGATTGTGCAATGTATTTATTTTGGCCCCTTGTGTGTTTGGTTTTTATCCGGATAAACGCCGAGCCAGGATCTTACCAGGAGACTCAGGAGTTTTACCCGGAGCCATCTTATTCTCCAACTGAACTTCCAGGCAAGCACTTACCCATGCTTGCACTATATATAGTACCTATTGCATCTATCTTATTCTTGCATCATGTAACGCGATCCGAATAACATTGAATCCCAAGTATTGCATAGACTTTATTTTTAAACCCCACCGAAACTTGTTCCCTCAATCCTATGAGCCATTACTACAGGAGTTGTTTGAGCCATGCGAATCGTAGAACTGCATGTGTAGGGTTTGTGAGTGTCTTTTAAGAATGAGGTACCTAAACAACTGAATTGAGTAGTAATGGGATAACTAAAGAAAGAGGCACCGGTGGGCAATAACTGAGATCTGGTTTTTATCCGCTCACTTGTGTCACGTAGGACCCCGAGTACTTGATACCTGTTCCTCGACTATCGCGCTATCCGCATGTGGGACCATGAATCCCTTTAGCATGAGCTTGAGTCATATCTTATTTCTTGGGGCCACAAAGTAGTTTGGAGCTTCATTACTATCCTGTACTTATGCCATGCTTTACTGCTTTATTACGATTGCGCGTGGAGCGCCTGTACTGTTTAGGAACAAATGTGGAATGTTTTCGCGGTATCGACAAGCCCAGTCACACTTTTGGGTTCCCAGTCGTTTACAGCCATTGGCAAAAACCTCTGGGTCCGTCTCGGAGCCGGCCAACTTCGTAGCGGGTAGCTTAGTGGGGTGGCCCCCTAAAATATTATATGAATCTTGCGATTCCTTTGTCGTGATGCCTCGTTGGGTTTTCATTTGGTTTTTCCGAGGTTGATCGTGCGTGTGTTGCTATTTGTGCACCCCTGCAGGGTAAATCTTTTTGAAAGCCGTGTCCGCGGTTATGGACAACTTGGAGCATAGTTTCTCGATCATAGACAAGCATAACTAAAGTACCGCTTTTAAATTGACTAAAAACTTGCCTAGTAATAGTGAAATATTCATGTAATGATTAATAAAACTGCCAACGGATGGGATGTTCTTCTGCCTTCTCGTTTGGGAACGAGGGGGTGGGCGAGCGATGTTTAATTATGTTGATATATATCGAATGGGGAACTAATTGTTGTTTACTTAATGAATGTCCGTCCATCCTTAGTTAGGCGGATGTTATAGCGCGTCTCTATAGAACTGCTAGGCTTTATTTTGCTGCAATTGCGTCACCCTCAGGTTGTTCCCCTTAGATACATAAAGACTTGCTGAGCCCCCCTAGGGTCTCACACGATAAATATTTGGTTTAGATGGACAGGTTTACCCACAGGAAGGCTACTGGGTTGAAGAGACTGACGATGGAGGCAACGACCGTCAGGTGTAGAGTTTCCGGGCAAGGAGATCTTGAGGTCATGTGGGCGGGATGTGCTTATTTTCAGGGCGTCTTACGCCAATTTGCTTCTTAACCGTACTCGGATCTGTCTTCTGCTTCCGCTTGATACTCTGATATGTGATGTTTGAGGATGTATCCTAACTATTAGAACTATCTAGTAATTTCAATCTTGTCGTATGGCGTTGCATATTTCTATTTCTTTTAGATGGTCTGGCTCTGATGTACTCTTGTATGTCGCTAACATACACAATTGTGAATGTTATGTTTTCGCATGCCTATAGACTACGCCGCTCGTACTTGTCTCGATGTCCTTGCAAAGTGGATGGGGTGTTGGCCGGTACCGTGCCCTGTTCCGCTCAGACGGAACCTACCCGTGGGTGGCCAGGCCTCCTCGGTAGAACACCTCATGCACTTTGGGTTCATACCAGGCTGGTTACTTAGAGCGTAGTAACCGAGGTATTACATCTGGTATCAGAGCCATTCCACCTTTCAGGGTCTCAGCCAAGATGGTCGTTGTCGGTCTAGAAAATATTTTGGTAGTTATGTATATTAGGGCAAAAAACTAAATGTGAGTGTAGGACTGTTTCCATTTTTCTTCTTACTCACCCACTCACCCTCTTCTGGTAAGGAAGTGTAACGTTTATCCATCCTCTTCTAAAAATTCAACTTAGGATTCTCGTGTTCTAGGTTTCCGTAGTGCCATAGGATATGTGTTGTTAAATCGTTTTGTCTATCTGTTGCATCCAATTTGTTATCGTAATCTACCTTTGGTTATCAACTGCCGGTACATTCCATACCGACGGGCTTTTATAAACCGACGCGATCTATCCGACTCTTTGTAAACCGATGCGATCTGTCTTACTCCTTGTTACCGACGTAATTTAGTTAGGGGTGTTCGATATCTAAGTATATTTTCACGTGATGTGGAATTGCTAACTTCATTTGTTAAGTGATTTTGCGCATTTGAGTGATACTATTGTCAGAGTTGGGTCGCACGAGTTTTCCTATTCATGTATGGGGTAATGCTTCGAGTGCGGGATGGAGTCATGACCATACCACTACTCTTAGCATTCGCTCTCTTGCATTTAATTGGTGGATTAATGTGATTTTACTATGCTCAATGGAAGATTACAATGCTGAAAATTGCGGATTTTTTTTCTTTGGTTGACTCGTGTTTCACACTCCTTTCAGTCGTGTGCGATATGTTAAAAATCTCTTAGGTGCTATGAACTTTGTTTGATATTTTAATATCATCTTAGTAAATTGTATCCTTTAATCATGGATAATTCCATATTTAGTACTGTTCTGGATTACTAAACATTCTCCATTATGGTACTAATGTAAGCTCTTGCATCTGTAACAGGATGGCGCCTCCACCGCGTAAAAATTTGGAAGAAGAAGCTCCCAGATTACCAGAGTTGGGAGCTGCTCTTGTTAGCATTGCTACTACACTGGGGGCAATGCAGCAGAACCAATTGAGGTTCGAGGAAAGCGTGAGGAGAAACGAGTTTGCTCCGCCTCCTCCTCCTCCTCCTCCGCCTCCACAGCGTGGCACCCTGAAGGACTTTCTAAAGTTCAACCCTTGATAGTTTGAGATGACGGTCGAGCCACTCGATGCGGACGATTGGCTCCGCGAGACCACAAAGCTGCTGGATACCGCTGATGTGACTGAGCAGGAAAGGGTCAAGTGTGCTACTCACTTGCTGCGTGGAGAGGCCGCACTTTGGTGGGAGAACTACCTGAGGTCAAGACCGCCTGGTTTTCAGCCATCCTGGGGGCAGTTCTCTAATGCCTTCAAGGAATAGTACCTGCCTGAGATTGTGATGGAAAGTATGAAGGAGGTGTTTCTCAACCTGAAGCAGGGCAACGACAACATCAACACCTATATCAGGAACTTCACTAAGCTCTCTCGCTATGGAGGCGATGAAGTGTCTGATGACAAAAAGAGGCAGAAGAGGTTCCGTCAAGGTCTCAAGCCTGCGATCAAGTATGCTTTGACTCATGCAAACACCAGCTCTCTGCTCAAGCTTCAACAAGCGGCTCTCCAAGAGGAGTCGAGCAAACAGGCTTATGAAGAATCCAAGAAGCATAGCCGTGATGTTGGGTCTCCCTCTAGGGCCGCTCCTTCCAAGCGCCGCGTGTGGGTTCCTACAACTACACCGTCGCTCCCCGCTCCTCCAAGACCTGCAAGTTTCGCTCCAAGGCCACCACACTCTTACAACGCCGCACCTGGGGGCTACAACAGGAACTACCCCAGGGCGACGTATGGTGGTTACTCGGCTCCACGCCCAAGTGGCGCTTGCTTCACCTGTGGGAACTTTGGGCATCCACAGTGGAATTGCCCAATGAACAACAACAAGTCACTTCCTCCACCCCCGCCAAGACCTGCTTCGACTACTACTTTGGTTCGGGCACCTGCTCCACGGGCTCTCAACATCAACACTAAGCCCGGGGCAGATGTTACCCGAGTCAATAACGTCAACCTCATTCAAGCTGAACATGCACCTGGAGTTGTGTTGGGTACGCTTCAGAAACTTCGGTCTACTGCAGTATTATTTGATACTGGGGCATCGCATTCCTTTGTATCTGCAAGATTTGCTGATGAGAATGGGTTGGACATGGAGGATCTTCCTAAACGTCTGATGGTTCTTTCTCCCGGAGCTCGCATGTTATCTTCCAAAATCAGCAATGGCAATCATGTGCAAATCAGTGGTTCTTCTTTTCTAGCCTCATTGATTATATTGGGCAACTCAGATATTGATGTTATCTTGGGCATGGATTGGCTAAGTGCAAATGGAGCCGTGATTGATTGCACTGATTACTCGGTTTCCTTGAAGATTCCTGAAGGCCACATTGTCAATTCTCCAAGGCAGAATCCATCAATGCAGCTCTACTCTCTGGGTGTTCAGAATGTGGATGTTTTGGCTACTCTCCAAAGTGTACCGGTGGTTTGCGAGTTCCCAGATGTTTTTCCTGAAGAGTTACCAGGTATGCCTCCTGATCGTCAGGTTGAATTTGTGATTGAACTAGAGCCTGGAACCGCTGCTATTTCCAAGAGGCCTTATAAAATGGGATCTAATGAACTAGCTAAACTCAAGAAACAACTCGATGAGCAAGAAAAGTTGGGGTTTATCCAACACAGCACTTCCTCCTGGGGTAGCCCAACAATCTTTGTCAAGAAGAAAGAACGGACTGATCGACTTTGCGTTGACTACCGAGCTCTCAATGATAAAACAATCAAGAACAAGTATCCTCTACCTCGAATCAACGATCTATTCGATCAACTTTCAGGAGCTGTGGTGTTCTCTAAGCTCGATTTGAGAAGTGGATACCATCAGATCAAGATTCGCAAAGAAGATATTCCTAAACCGGCGTTCACTACTCGCTATGGCCTGTATGAGTACACGGTCATGTCCTTTGGTCTCACCAATGCACCTGCTACATTCTCTAGGCTCATGAACTCGGTCTTCATGGAGTACCTCGACAAGTTCGTGGTGGTTTATCTTGATGATATTCTTGTCTATTCCAAGTCTCAAGAGGAACATGCCGAACACCTCCGTTGCGTCCTCACCAAGCTTCGCGAGAACCGTCTCTATGCAAAGTTCTCCAAGTGTGAATTTTGGCTGCCAAAAGTCACCTACCTGGGGCATGTCATCTCTGTGGAAGGCATTTCTGTCAACCCAGAAACTGTTCGGACAATAGTGGAGTGGCTTCCTCCAAAAAATGTGAAAGAAGTTCGCAGCTTCCTCGGATTGGCGAGTTATTATCGACGATTCGTCCAAAACTTCTCCAAGCTTGCCAAGCCTCTTACCGATCTCCTCAAGAAAGGCAAGAAATATCTTTGGACACCGGCATGCCAAGCAAGCTTTGAAACTCTCAAGGAAAAACTGACCTCCACTCCTGTCTTGATTCCTCCTGATACATCGAAGCCCTTTCAGATCTTCTGTGATGCTTCACTCCAAGGGCTTGGTGCTATTCTCATGGAAGATAAGCAAATCGTTGCATATGGTTCTCGTCAATTGAAAACCCATGAAGTCAACTATCCTACTGATGATCTAGAACTTGCAGCTGTTGTGTTTGCCTTGAAGTTATGGAGGCATTACCTTCTTGGCAACAAATGTGAGATTTAATCGGATCACAAAAGCCTCAAATATATATTCACTCAGCCGGATCTTAACCTTCGGCAAAGGAGATGGATTGAAACAATCAACGACTTCGATCTCACAATAAACTACACTCCGGGCAAAGCAAATGTCATGGCTGATGCCTTGAGCCGTAAAGCTTATGTGAACAATCTCAAGGTGAAGAAGTATGAGCCTCAGCTGTGTGAGGAATTCGACCAGCTCAACCTCGGCCTTATTCCTAGAGGCTACATTGCGACCTTGGTAGCTACTCCTTCCTTGCAAGAAAAGATCCGTTCTACTCAACTGGAGGATCCCTTTTGTAAAGAGTATGCAATAAAATCCCAGAATCCAAAATATGAAGCATACCACCTCGATGATCAAGGCACCTTGTTCTTTGATCACAGGATGGTTGTTCCTGAACTTCCAGGCTTGAGGGAAGAAGTTCTGAAAGAAGCTCATTATTCTGTTCTTTGCATCCACCCCGGCAGCACAAAGATGTACATGGACCTAAAAACACAGTATTGGTGGCCAGGAATGAAAAATGACTGCGCCAAGTATGTCTCTGAGTGCGATGTCTGCCGCAGAGTGAAAGCTGTCCATCAAAAACCATCTGGTCTTCTTCAGCCTTTGAAGCCTCTAGAATGGAAATGGGAGAAATTAGAGATGGGCTTCATCACTGGTTTTCCGAGGTTTCAGAAAGGCAACAATGCTATCTTTGTTGTCATCGACAGGCTTTCCAAGGTTGCCCACTTCTTTACGGTCAAGGAGACTATTTCTGCTAGTGAATTGGCCGAGCTCTATATCAACAGGATTGTCTCGCTCTATAGTGTTCCTCTAGAAATCAGCTCAGATCGTGGGAGTATCTTCACTTGCAAGTTCTGGGAAAGCTTCCAACAAGGCTTAGGCACAAAGCTAAACTTCAGCACGGCATATCACCCTCAGTCTCAAGGACAAGTGGAAAGAATCAATCAAATTCTAGAAGATATGCTTCGCGCTTGTATCATTTCTTTCGGCATGAAGTGGGAGGAATGCCTTCCATATGCTGAGTTTTCCTACAACAATAGCTTCCAGAAAAGTATCAAGATGGCACCCTTTGAGGTTCTCTATGGCCGAAAGTGCCGTACCCCTATTGGTTGGTCAGGTGTAGGTGAAAGGAATTTCTTTGGCCCTGACATCGTCACCCAAGCAGAAGAAAAAGTTCTTATCATTCTTGAGAACTTGAAAGTTGCCTAGAGTCGGCAGAAGAGCTACTATGACAAGAAACATGTGGCTATGGAATATGTTCCTGGTGATTTGGTTTACCTTCGTGTCACTCCCATGAGAGGCACACACCGGTTTGGTATCAAGGGAAAGCTCGCTCCGCGATACATCGGTCCTTTCAAAATTCGTGGAAGAAGAGGAGAAGTGGCATATGCACTGGCGCTTCCTGAAAAACTCAAGGTGCACGATGTCTTTCACGTCTCTCAGCTCAAGAAGTGCTTCAAAGACCCCGGCAATACCGTGGATCACGAGCTCATCAACCTTCAAGAAGACCTCTCTTATAAAGAACACCCCGTGAAAATTCTTGAAATCACAGAACGAAAGACTCGCAACAAGTCTATAAAATTCTGCAAGGTGCAATGGTCGCACCATTCCGTTGATGAAGCAACTTGGGAGCATGAGGATGACCTCCGTTCCGAGTATCCTACCTTGTTCCAGTCTTAGTCTTCCTAGAATCTCGGGGCGAGATTGTTCTTTAGTGGGGGTGAGTTGTAGCATCCCATCTGTCTAACATCTGTAATGCTACATGGTTCCTAATAAAATGGTACTTCCTACATATTACTCTTGCATTACATCATCAATATATCATGCTCATGTCACCATGCCACATTGCATTTGAGCATCACATAAAACCCCTTTTGTTGGTTTTTATTCCATATGCATTCATATTGTATTACTTGTATTTGCCTCTTGATATATTGTATTTAGTTCTTGATATATTGTTATATGCCCAAGTTGATTTGGGGGCATCTCTCTTTGATTCAATCCATCAAGCTATCTTGTCGGTATCATCCTTCGTTGTTATCAACCTCATTCTACCATACATATGTGTGTGGGCATATTATTTTGTTCTTCATATTCAACTCTAGCCCACATATATATTTGTATGGTTTCTCCTTGTATCTCACACATAATCAACTATGGGTTTGATCCGAATCTACTTCTTCTATTCCATGTGAGCATGTACATGCATGAACCCAATGGTTGTCGCCAATTGGCCACATGTGCATGTTCTAGTGAGCTTGTGCTAGTCACACAAGCAATAATAAACCTCCTCATATGTTTTGCCCCACATTTGAATTGGGTTTGTTTAGTCTTATTTATCCGTTTGAATTCATTTTTGGTCTCCCTTAAATATAACCCTTGCTAAACCTCTCCTAGTTATCTATCTAGCCATCCACACTCCTCTGTTTCTTGCTAAAAAGGAGAACCAGCCCCCACTCGTCTGGACCCAGCTAAACCCTGAGATACGCCACTCTCCCTGAACCATTCCTGGTCTGACTCCACCAAGCTCTAAGGCTAACCACACCACTATTTCTCTTCTCTCGATAACGTGCTTGCCTTGCTCGTGTCCTCCTCACCTTTGCATAAAGCTGGCATAGCAGCTGGCCACCGTCCCCAACCTTCCAACCACTCCCAGATCGAGATCTGGGAGGGAGCCCAACCTTCTCCCAAGCCAACCTCCGGCCAAGTCCTACATCTAGCTGCAACGCCCCCGACCACCTCGCCGCCTAGCCGCCTGCTGCTTGCCAAGGACAGCACCAGCTCCTAGAGCTTCTTCTCAGATGCCTACGAAGCCTGGACAAGGAACCCACGCCTGGGAGGCACAGGAACTCCCTCCTCGTCGCAGTCCCGGTGCAGCCGCCGCCTCGCCGCCACGGACGCCACGTCTCTTCAAGCTCGTCTTCCCCCCAGTCTGTTCTGACCCAGTCAGGGACGTGCGCAAGGTGATTCTCCAACCGTCCTTCTCTTTTAGCCTTTCCTCGTCTCGCCTTAGCTCAAGACGGTCGACGCGGCCGCCGTCCGACATGCTCATGCAAGAACGTCTGCGGAAGCACCTGCACTCTGCTCGTGTTGATCTATACGACACCACAGCGCCCGCAGTCCTAGTTCTTTGCATCAGGTTGTACACCATGAAACCACCTTTCCAACGAGCCCTCACACGCCCAAACGGCAAGATCCCGCTGGAATCATCCCGAAAGTTAAGCGCCATCGCGTATCTCGCTTCATTCTTCGGTGTCCTGTCGCCGAAGTTTTTACACGATCTTCGCAAGCGCTTCTTTCATACAACCCGCACCCTCCGTTCGATGAACCTCGCGCATCTAGTAGTCCCAGCCGTATGAAAAATTTGTGCTCGAATCCGCCCAGAGCTGCCCGTAATCGTTGTCGCAACATCACCGCTTTCGCCGTAAATGCGTGGTGCGATTCCTTTAGGCAGCCACGCAGCAGCCTATCATATGTTCGGTGCATCGTAATTAACTAACAACATGACGATTCCGAAGGTTCAAAGATCTTGTATCTTGCTGGGCCGAACCTTGAGGTCGTGGGATCAATCTCCGTGACCTCCTTTTTCTGTTTTTTTATGGCGGATCCAATCACTTATGAACTTTGACCATGTTTTAAAATTAATCTGTGAGGAATTCGAATAAATTTTAAAAGACAAACTTGATTGTTTTCTAATTCTAAACATGAATATGTCCTCTGTTTAATTTTCCACATCTTCAAAAATATTAAATATTTTGTTGAGATTATTAAATGCTTTATTAATCATTAAATGGTATATTTTTACTACCAATTCTAAATATTGCAAATTATATATGTTTTCTAATCAGGAAAATGCCAAGAATATGAATATGCTATTTAAAATAAATTCTGGCCTTTTAAAATTTTCGAATTAATAAATATTGATAAATGCCTTTTCCTAATAAATTCATAACTTTAAATACGTAATTCCGAATTCGACAAATGATATGTCTAAATAGATTAGCTCGACGAGCCCGCTCTAACTATGCATTCTATAATATGAATTGAAGCATGCATCATATAACCATTGTAAAACCAGAACTGTTTATGGGAGTAAACATGCCTAAATAAATTAATAAAGTGCTTTATTATTGTTTTCTCACCTCTCCCATGCTATGCTTTGTTATATCATGTAAATTGTGCATCATATCATCATGGCATACCTTGTTTGCTTGTGCATATGATTTATATGATTGTGCAATGTATTTATTTTGGCCCCTTGTGTGTTTGGTTTTTATTCGGATAGACGCCGAGCCAGGATCTTACCAGGAGACTCAGGAGTTTTACCCGGAGCCATCTTATTCTCCAACTGAACTGCCAGGCAAGCACTTCCCCATGCTAGCACTACATATAGTACCTATTGCATCTATCTTATTCTTGCATCATGTAACGCGATCCGAATAACATTGAATCCCAAGTATTGCATAGACTTTATTTTTAAACCCCACCGAAACTTGTTCCCTCAATCCTATGAGCCATTACTACAGGAGTTGTTTGAGCCATGCGAGTCGTAGAATTGCATGTGTAGGGTTTGTGAGTGTATTTTAAGAATGAGGTACCTAAACAACTGAATTGAGTAGTAATGGGATAACTAAAGAAAGAGGAACCGGTGGGCAATAGTTGATATCTGGTTTTTATCCGCTCACTTGTGTCCCGTAGGACCCCGAGTACTTGATACCTGTTCCTCGACTATCGCGCTATCCGCATGTGGGACCATGAATCCCCTTAGCATGAGCTTGAGTCATATCTTATTTCTTGGGGCCATAAAGTAGTTTGGAGCTTCATTACTATCCTGTACTTATGCCATGCTTTACTGCTTTATTACGATTGCGCGTGGAGCGCCTGGACTGTTTAGGAACAAATGTGGAATGTTTTCGCGGTATCGACAAGCCCAGTCACACTTTCGGGTTCGCAGTCGTTTACAGCGATTGGCACAAACCTCTGGGTCCGTCTCGGAGCCGGACAACTTCGTAGCGGGTAGCTTAGTGGGGTGGCCCCCTAAAATATTATATGAATCTTGCGATTCCTTTGTCGTGATGCCTCGTTGAGTTATCATTTGGTTTTTCCGAGGTTGATCGTGCGTGTGTTGCTATTTGTGCACCCCTGCAGGGTAAATCTTTTTGAAAGCCGTGTCCGCGGTTATGGACAACTTGGAGCATAGTTTCTCGATCATAGACAAGCATAACTAAAGTACCGCTTTTAAATTGACTAAAAACTTGCCTAGTAATAGTGAAATATTCATGTAATGATTAATAAAACTTCCAACGGATGGGATGTTCTTCCGCCTTCTCGTTTGGGAACGAGGGGGTGGGCGAGCGATGTTTAATTATGTTGATATATATCGGATGGGGAACTAATTGTTGTTTACTTAATGAACGTCCGTCCATCTTTGGTTAGGCGGATGTTGTAGCGCGTCTCTATAGAACTACTAGGCTTTATTTTGCTGCAATTGCGTCACCCTCAGGTTGTTCCCCTTAGATGCATAAAGACTTGCTGAGCCCCCCTAGGGTCTCACACGATAAATATTTGGTTTAGATGGACAGGTTTACCCACAGGAAGGCTACTGGGTTGAAGAGACCGACGATGGAGGCAACAATCGTCAGGTGTAGAGTTTCCGGGGCAAGGAGATCTTGAGGTCATGTGGGCGGGATGTGCTTATTTTCAGGGCGTCTTACGCCAATTTGCTTCTTATCCGTACTCGGATCTGTCTTCCGCTTCCGCTTGATACTCTCATATGTGATGTTTGAGGATGTATCCTAACTATTAGAACTATCTAGTAATTTGAATCTTGCCGTATGGCGTTGCATATTTCTATTTCTTTTAGATGGTCTGGCTCTGATGTACTCTTGTATGTCGCTAATATACACAATTGTGAATGTTATGTTTTCGCATGCCTATAGACTACGCCGCTCGTACTTGTCTCGATATCCTTGCAAAGAGGATGGGGTGTTGGCCGGTACCGTGCCCTGTTCCGCTCAGACGGAACCTACCCGTGGATGGCCCCGGCCTCCTCGGTAGGACACCTCATGCACTTTGGGTTCATTCCAGGCTGGTTACTTAGAGCGTAGTAACCGAGGTATTACACAAACAAAGAAGCCAATCCTTTCTCAGTGTCCTGGTGCCTTTCCGCAATGATACCACAAAAAATTATCAATCCCATTACACCTAAAAGATTCATTGATTAAGTTGTTTTAGTTTTCGCAAACCAACACATTTAGAATCAACATCAGTGATGTAACCCAGCCCTCGTTCATCATAGCATGGCTAAGCACATCTACCAACGGTGGCTCATAAACAAGGAATGCTAGGGAATAATATGGGACATAGCATAGCATATACACATCAATTCCTACATATGCAATTCTACAATAACATCTACAATTCATAGGAAAACAGTAGGATATTTATGACCAAGATAGCACCACTTGCCTTTGTTGTAGATGTAGTAGATTAGATAATCCTCACAATTCTCATAGATATAATGGTTGCTCTCGTCATAACCACAATACTTGCAATCATAGTAGTTGCAATCACACACGTTGCACTCCTCGCAATCTATCGAGCAAACAATTGCATACAATCATAAACAATAGCACATAGAGATCAAACAAATGCAACAAATGCATGCATGGCAATTTAATAAGTGACAATGGTTGTTACTTTAGTTCTCTAAACAATATTGAAGTATATGATGCATGCAAGAGGCCAATTAATGCAATGGAGTACTTGTTATTAATAATTACTTGCCAATATAGGGTTTTTAATAGTTCTGTTGTAACGCTTGTTCTAACTGTCGGATTAAATTTGTTTCTTGGGTTTACTGGATAGAGGACGTTAATACAAACCAGTAGGCGTTGGATTCACCCTAATCGGAGTTATAGATCTTTTTGTATGATTTAAATAGTGTTTAATGGGTTTTAAATGATTCATATAATTTCTGTTGTCTACAAATCAAACTAAAATTATATCTGTAATCTCGACGGAATTGTGATTCCAGGGACATATTATTTGTAATTTTCTGAATAGTATTTATTTTCTAATGAATTTATTAATCAAAAATGGGTATTAGCTTGTTTAAATATCTACAGAATAACCTTACAGTATTTGCCTGAACCATTTGCATATTGATAATCTACATGGAACCAGCTTTCCATCGGTATATCATTTATATTTTTGTGACAAGCAATTATTTTACTATGAATTTAATGATTTACAAAGCCATTAAAACTAATTAAAATGCTATAGGGTAAATAATCTGCAAAGGCTAGATACAACCATATATTATTAATCTACATTATAGTAGCTTCAATTTGATATATTGTTCATATATTTCGGAGTTACAGATAATTTCCTATGAATTTATTAACCTAAAAGACCATTAAAACTAATTAAATCATTACAGTACATATGTACTGTAAAGGTTGAATATATTCTGATAAGATGATTCTACGTATAATTATCTTCAATTTGATATATTATACGCAATTTTTGGACGTGGTATGAATTTCTAATAAATTTTACAAGTTAGATCTATAATGTGCAATTTTAAATTCGAACGGAATATTCTAGAGAATATTCCGCTGTCTGGACAGGTTAACTTTGCATGCTAACTGGGACTAGATGCTGATCTGACGATGACGTGGCGTTAATGAGGAAGCTGACCGGAATGACGACATGGCACGCACCGGTTTGATTGGATCTTGACCGTCTGGATAGGATCTGGTGGCTAGAAGAAGAGATCGACCCGATTTTGGCTCAGAATAGACAAGAAATAGATCTGTGTTAGAGAGACAAATCCGTAGGTCAAATTGAAAAACTTAAAACATGGAAGTTGTGAGGAATCATTAGTCCTACCTTCTCACCAAAGGAATTTCGATTTGAAGGAACGAGCGCGAGTACATCTTGGATTTACACCGTCAGATCTGAAATATTGCGATACGAAATTCTCCAGATGTGGTGGATGAAAAGAGGTGATTTTTGTCGGGATTGAAATATTTCTATGAGTTATACAACTTTCGTTTTTTGGCCGAAGGCAAACAACGAAGTCTAGATGGGTTAAAAAGTGAAATAAGATTCGGACATGTGTAGATTCGGGATTCCGAGAAGAGAAACTCATACCGTTGTGGCTCCACGAGTTTATATGGAGGTTTAGGACGGTGGTGAGATAGGGTTTGGAGTAGGGAACAAGTAGAAACATTTGGAGTTGTAGATTAAAAGTTACGAGTGTTTGAATAGAGATAGGTCTAGAAAACGTGTTTTGCACGGAATTTAAAGCAGCTGGACAACGATCGGTCACGTACGTGCCTGGCTGGTTCGGTCGGTCCCTGGCTGGGCCACCGGCCCGTTAGTTTTTTTTCTTTTTCTTTTTTTCTATTTACTCATTTCTCTCATATCTTTTGCATACGAACTCCAAATGTTATGATTCTTGTTTCTAAATTTTTCTAAAATCGAATAGATCATTGTAGGATCATATTTATAATGTTATTATTAGTATGCAAATAGTGGATTTATAAATACTTGTATATTTCATTTTATTTATATCTTTATTTGTTTGTATTTATTCCATAACTTTTTCATAATAGCTCCAAATAGGCTCAATTTTGTTTCTAAAATTTTGTAATATTAATTGGATCTTTTTAGGCTATAATTTAGCAATAATCGCTCCCTTAGCAACAATTTGTTTTATAAAGTCAATTTAATTTCCTTTAGGAACATTTGGGCAAATCAACTATAGGATTTAGATACCAGGATTTGGATTCAGTTTGTGAGATCTTTGCATGGATGTAATGAAATGCTTATGAAGGCTTCATGATTTTCATTTTGAAATCTTGCACACCAATTCTACAATCTATAATTATGCCCTTTTTCCTATATGGCTACTTAGGTCATAACAAAAGAATATAAGATTTTGAATTCAAGGTTAAGAGGATTTTCTATTCAAAAAGTTTGTTCTCTTTGAGAATTTTCAACATAGTCAAACAATCAATCAAACTTATTTATTTATTTCACATTCCAAAATTAGGAGAATTTTGGGATGTGACACGTCGTGTTGCCAGAATTGCGAGTGGAGAACGACAACCTCCGCTGCCTGCTGGAACAAGGGAGAGGAAGGTCTTCATCGAGTATAGAACGTGTGACCGACTACGGAAGCGCGGCCGGAACGCAGCGCCAGAAGGATCGTCTACGCGATCTTGAGATTGGCAAGTGTACGACTACATCACCCACGAGAATCTGCTCTCATTAACCGCTTTGGAATCTTCGAGGGTGAGTACTCTAATCTACTCGTTGCTACAATCTAGTAGATAGATCTTGGCTTGTTTGTATGCATGCGGTAGAATTTTTTTCCATGCTATGAACTCCTACAGTGCTTAGGGTCTCTGTCTTGGGGCATTTATATAGGAGAAGGGGCAAGGTCGATGGACGCCCGAGGGGCCCATACCAGGGCCAGGAGTGGCCAAGGGTGGCCCCGCGTGGCCCCCTGGTGTGGCTGCCTCGAGGCACCTCTTCGTCTCTCCTTTGGACTTCGTGTCGTGTCGGAAAAAATAGAAACTTTTGCTTTTGTTTCATCCAATTCCAAGAATTTTTCTTTACTAGTTTTTCTTAAACAAAAAACAGTAGAAAACAGGGAACTAGCTTTGCGTCACTTGTTAATATGTTAGTTCCAGAAAATGCATAAAAATTCCACAAAGTGTAGACAAAACATAAGATAGTTGGTGCAAAACAAGCATGGAGCATAAAAAATTATAGATATGTTTGCAACGTATCAGCATCCCCAAGCTTAACTCCTGCTCGTCCTCGAGTAGGTAAGGGATAAAAAGAATAATTTTTGAGGTGACATGCACCATCACAATCTTGATCAAGGTATTGCAAAGCATTGATAGCCGGTATCAAAGTACTCTAGACATAGCAACTATGTTGCAACATGAAAGTCAACACAAACTAAAGATCAATTCTTTTGGGACAATAGAAAAATATAGCAAGAGTGGTATTTAGCTTGTCCTTCATGGAATAGCAAAACATAAATGCATAGGACAACTTCAAAATTCATAAGGGTGACTAGATACAAATAATATAAGAACAAGCAATACTATAATTATGAATCAATCAGCAAGTTTTGGGACAATGCACGTTGAACTCAAAATGACAAATATGCTCTCTTAACTGGTGCATAAAGATAGAAGATGGAGACTCAACAAAAAGTAAAAAAAAGGCCCTTCACAGAGGGAAGTAGTGATTAAATTGTTTTATAAATCTTCCAAAAAGTATGGTACTTATTAGCTTTGAGCTCTCATTGCCCCTATCATAAGCATCTTGAAGTGATTAAGGTTAAAGTGAGGGAAAATATGAGCTATATTCTTGACAAATCACAAGTTGAAAATCTCATTCCCCTTGAGTACGACTACCGAGACCTCATGCTAATCAACTTTGGTCCAAAGCAAGTTTTTGTCATTGTAAGTATATGTGTATCATAGAGAACTTCCAACGGGGTACCCCTTGCCCCATGACACAGGAGCTATCCCATATCAAAATGACAAGGCAACAGACAATGAGAATCTTAGCGATCTTTATTCACTGTTTGCATAGTTTTTATTGCGGATGCTTCATAGAATGCCACTATGGTTTTGCTGCAAGTTTGTAGAGGTCCCAACCTTATAGGTAGAGATCCCTGAGTTTACAATGCTAGTCCCTGGATCGAATATCTAGAATCCACAGTTTAAGATGTAATATCAAGAAAAAAGGTCATATTACAAATATAACCAGGAATAAAATAATTCATTACATCTTACATAGCTCATCTGGCTATCTTATTACAATGCAGCAGATATAACTATATAGCATGGAGTCCTTCATCTTCAAGTGCCACAGGCAATCATGTTGGTTGTAGACTTGTAATCCCTACTCAACAAACTTCACTAACATCAAACAAACCTGCAACATAATAAGTTACAGCCACAAGGGTCAATACATTTGAATTGTATTGGCAAGTGATACTATGGTAGAATAGTGGTATCTAACATCTATATGCATTTGGCTAAGTGTAGCTTAGGCTTGCCTTGCTCAAAATAAGTTTTTCATATTAGTTGAAAACACTAAGTTTTTATTTGTCAAAATCACCCAAGGAACCACCAATAGAAATTCGTGAACCTTTACCCTTGTTCAACCACAAGTTTTTAACTTAGAAATTGGGATGAGGAGATCCTTGATAGATTCAATGTCTTGATGCTCAAATTGTCCATTTCCGGGGACACGACTAAGTACTTAGGTTTTACCCTCTCGAGAGGTGGTGCACTTTCCCCAAAAGACTCGACATGCATTGAGGCGAGATCTTTCATAAGCCTCCCCTTATACCAAATGGACGCGTTCCATCCTATCACCCTACTACCATCTGTCCATCGGGCTAAGTTATTGAAACCTACATGATAAAGGCAGAGCCCATATTGCCATGTTGTCAACACCCGGATTTTTAATCCCAGATGCCTGTTATGCCATACATCGCAATCCCAGGATTACCATTTTTGCGAGACATAACAGAATTGGATACGATAGTACATCATCCATTACAAACCATACATAAGGTCTTACACAGAAAAGGATATCATGATCCAGTACTTAATATAACTCAAGCAGCGGAATAAAGTAATAATAACGGTAGCATAGGCGAAGCTCCATCTTCGGGGTCACAGGCAATGCTGACGATGGGAGATGATCCTAGTTGTCATAACCTTCCTGGGGTCCATCCTCCTGGCACTCCTCTTCATAGTCTGGCCACGGGAATAGCCAGGGACAAAGCCATGAGTACTCTTTAAGTACTCGCAAACTAATACTAACAAGTGAAGGGGTTTTTTATAATAGGACGCTAAGCTCTATGGTTGTTATGCAAAAAGCCAAATTTACCTCTACTAAGTTCAGAAGCAAGAAAAGCTAGTTGAATTTTTATAACACCTAAGTGAGAACTTGTATTTCATATCACAACCCTGTTGTGGTTAATTCAAAATCTCAATTCATTTCACAAGTCATTTTGAAAACATCTGACGGGGGAACAGTATGGCCACTCCAACTGTCCATAACTGCGGACGCGGCTATTTGAATAGTTTGACACTCTGCAGATATTGTACACTTTCACCACAACATTCGATACATCCGTCAGGAACAAATCCTGAATTCACCATACTCAGTATGCGGATCATCAATCCTAACCTTTCAATTACACACCCTAGTATAAGCACCCCTCCTGTGAGTTTGGCCTCCCAACCATGAACAACTGTCATCTTGGGTACTGCACAGGTGGACAATCTTCACAAGGTAGCCTCAGCTCAGACCTTGGCCGTGAGGGAACCAATACTAAGGTATATAAGTTTCCAGTCAAGCCCTACCCAGTTCTCGGGTATTGTGGTTGTACAGTAAAATTGGAATGGTATCGCATCCAGACAACCATCAGTTTTAAAAAGTGCTAAGTCTCATGCCTCAACATTTTCATCACCAAAATCATCTGGTGTTTGGAAACACATGTCAAAACATCTCAATAGAATGATCCATCATTCCAAGGTTTTCATAACCATTTTTCCACCAAGTATTCCCATCTAAAGTTGATCAAGTTTTATGCTTAGCACTAGCATGTACAAATGGGAGTGAATACTAATGAGGGGTGGTAAACTAGTGGAGTTTAACTAATTTCCATATCATGCCTTAGGATGACATCCAGATTATCTAGCTTACGCCAAATTTAATGCTCTTCATGCAACCTTCAATTATCTTTCTAGTTATATACACTTTACTCAAGTAAACTCTAAGTAAGATCTTTGATAAAGAAATAAAGTAGAACCTTGCAAGTAAAACTAGGATTGGGTTATCAAGTAGGTATGATCACATATGCTTAAGGCATATAGTTGGCATGGTAACAAGCAATATTAGCTTTCATAAGTAGAGTATCTTGCAAGTGTTAGCTTGCACATTCAACTAGTATTATCAGGCTTGCCTTGTGCAGAGTAGTGGTTGAAGTTCTCCTCGGCTTCTTGTTCATAGTATCCTCCTTCCTCCTCGTATCAATGGTCGGTACTAGCGTATATGAATAAATACGAGGTACACAATCACCAAAGAATACTTAACTACTTTCAATCATCACACAAAAGGGTTCTATAGATGATCTAGCATCATCACTAACATTCAAGATTAAAGAACTTGCATTATTTATTTATTTTTAGAAAAGTAATTTCTACTCATTGAAAAACTACTTAATATTTAATATTATCCAAACCAAACATGGGATCATGTTGACACATGTCATCACCACATATTTCAGAACATGGGAATGTGATTTAAAGTGGTGTCATAATTTAATAAGGTTTAACCTTTCAATTAAATAAAGTGACTAGAAATGTCTGTATGGCATTCTTTTATTACTTGAACATTATTTCTATAAGTAAACCCTATGTTTTTATATATTCTGAAAGGTATGATCAAATGTGATTTTTGAGAGTTCGGATCAACTCAAAAGCTATTATAGTTTAAATTTGAAAAATGTTTGAATGCAGAAAAGCTTCTGCCTTGTTATTTCTACCAAGGTTGATCTATAGATTCAAATGATTTGAATCCAACGGGCTTGGATTAAGCATTTCAATATATGTCTAACAAAATTGGTTTCATTCAATTTGGTTCACTGAATCGAGCTGGGTTGATTTTTGAAACTAGGTACAGAACTGAGTTTGAATCTAAATAGAAAAATCTAAATTCAAACGAGTGGGCTGCGCGGGAAAGGTTAACGGGCCGGCCCAGTGTCACTCCGCAGCGCATGGCGCAACTGACAGGGCGGGTCTACTGGTCAGTGACTCTTTAAACGTGAAGCGGTACGGGGCGATGTGGTGCGTTGGATTAGAATGAAGATCGACGGCCGAGGGTAGTCGTCGATGTGGGCGAACGACGAAGTCGACGACGGCGAACTCAGGGGTGGTCGCAGCAGCTCCTGGGGTGGAAGAAATCGACGGAGCCCTTCTTCTCTAGAGGCGGCCTGCTCCGGTGCAATTCCGGCGATGCGCTGCTCTCCTTGCTCAAACTACGGGTTGGAACGATCAGTGAGGTGAGGGGAGTGAGATGGTGTGCTTCAATCGGCTGGGGGTGGCCTCCTTTTATAGGCTCGACGGCGAGACCGAGAGGGATGGGAAGGCGACGGTGGCGACACGGCTACGGGCTGCTAGAGGCATGGCCGAGGGTGGCGATCGATCAGTGGTCTCCTGGCGATGCGCTAAGGTGTAAATGTGCTTATAGGGGCGGTGGCAAACGGTCGGGAACGCGCGATGCTCTACGAGGCAGAGGCGGCGAACTCTGCGGCGAGTGGTGGCTACGGGGTACGAGTAGTGAAATGGGCAGGTCTGGTGGTCTCCTGGGACGGTGGGGTGCATGCTGGCGGGCGGCGAGGGCTCGAGGTGGTCGGGTTGCGTGGGAACGGCGCGTGCTCTACGGTGCGCGTCGGCATGGTCGACAGCGGCACGGGCGCGGTGTTCCTGGCGGTTCTGGTTGCTGTCCGTGAGGCAGGGCTGGTCGAGAGGGGGTGGTGAGGCATGGGCTACCTCCCAGACAAGGTTGGCACGGCTCGTTCCTCTCCTAGCTTCCTGTTCGCACTGGGTGACATGGTTTCTCTCGGGCTGTTCACCATTGATGACATTGGCGAGTTTACAATGGGGCTAGAGCTTAGTTAAGATTGCTAGATGATCTACTGAGGTTTCTGTGAGCTAGAGAGGGAACAAGATAGGCCCAAAACACTGCTCAACATAGTGTTTTGATTTTGTTTGATTTGCAACTGCAAGTTGTTTGATGAAATGGCCGCATGAATTCAAGTTTTGAATTTTGAAAAGATTTTTGGTGGGTGTGCTAGGCATGTGCTGGTGATACTGCGGATGGTTGGGTTTTGAAAATTGAGCTTGTTTGAGTGGTTTTTGAAAAGGTGGGATCTTCCCATATGAATTAGATTCAATTTTAAACTGTCATTTAAACTATTTTTGGATGATCACAAAGTGGGCCTTGGTACCTTGTTATGAGTACTTTCAAGGGGTGCAAAGATCCGTACATGTTTCTATTAAGTTCTGAAAGTTAGAGATAGCCAAAGTAGGCATGGGAGTTAATTTGGCCAAAGTGACCATTCACTTAATTTAGTTGTTTTGACTTGTTTGTCTTTGGGAAAAGTTTGGGGATTGTTTAGATGATGTTTATTTCACCTAAGAATCATTTTACAAGCAAAGAGACACAGAATCATGGAAATTCAAAAGAATCCAAATTTTAATGCACACACATATGAATGCTTTCATATTTTTAATTGGAAATTTTTTTGTTAATCCTAAATTTGGTGATTAGAGTTTGATGATTCTAGTTTAATATTTTTGGGATGTTACACATGTGGCTGCACTAGAAGCTTCTCAACAATTAACATCTCAAATCTCTTTGTTCCTGGGTGGCTTTCCACAAGTGTGATACACAAGCTATCCATCATCATGGGCCTTGTGTAACCACTCAACACAAACCATTCTCACCATTCCACCTAGGTGATTCATTCACATAGTTGTTTATTTAAGAAAAAATACAAGTCATAGACTTAGAAATATTTCATAGCATGAATAATCCACCCTTGTTTTCTACTAGCTAAGCTAAGCATACTAGTAGCAAGAATCTTAACTTAGTGAAAATCTTACGAAGGAATCATCTACTAGGATTTCCCAAGGCATAGCATAGCATATATACTTAGGAAATTCCATGCAAGTCCTACTCAAAATATCACTAATGCATAGTCAAAATAATAGGACAAAATATATGAAGCACCACTTGCCTTTTTAGTAAAGAAATTAGGTTCACTCGTTGATCTTGCAATTGTCACACTCTTCAAGGTTCACTACAATTCAATCAAGCAAAGCACAAATTGTAAACTAGCATTCAAACAATTCACCACGTAAAATACTAAAAACAAAGTAATGCATGCAAACATGCAAAAGGTTGTTTTATTGAAAAAGTGGTTTCTAATAAGTATATAAATATTTTAAAACACCTACTGGTCATTTATAAAAGTGGCCAACCAATTAAAATCAAGTTAGTGAAAAATAGGCCTTTTAAATCATTTTTTTGCTAGAAAATCTTTTGTTTAAAGGAATAATTTCTATTGTTAACCAAATATGTTTTTAAACAACAATGTTAGTGTTTATGGTCTGAGTGTTTTAAAACAAATCCATTTGCAAAAGGTTTCACTCAAAAATCATTTTTAAATCGTAGCAACATTTTTGTTTTACTAGAAATGCTTTTATTCAAAGGAATAATTCCTTGTGTTAGACAAATTAATTTCTAAATCCAAATGTTAGTGTTTAGGATCAGAGAGTTCAAAACAAACCATCTGCAAAAAGATTTTACTCAAAAATCATTTTTAAAACATTTTTTATACACAAAATAGTCCTACAAATGTTTCTGCAAAAACACCTAATTTTTCAAAAGCAAAATACTAAACCAAGTCCATATATGCAAATTTTATATTTTCCTGATTCCATTGATATAAAATTTGTAATATTTTGCCAAGAAGAACAAAAGTTATAGATTTTACAAGTTTCAAAATTCAAATTCATTTCTGGAATTTTAATCAGATAGAACTGGCCACGTGGAATGATTCTATTGGTCCATACCAATTCGTTTGGATCAAGAAACATGGACCATAAGATCTAATTAAAATCACACGACACAGATGCAGTCATACCCCTTTGATTAATGAATCTATCGCAACCACATGATTTAGATCTAACGATCCAGAGCGCATTGACCAAAGTCTGGCGGCGTTTGATGACGATAAGAGGTGGTGCCGCTCGGTTAGTGGTGGTCTGGCGAATACAGGACACAAGGAAGGGAACGAAGGCGCACACCGGGTTCGCGGGGTCGCTGCGGTGCTCAAGGTGGCCATAGTAGGGCAGGGGGCGCACGGAGTTGCTGGGGATTGCTTGCCGGAGTTGATGTCACCGTCAGGCACACTCTGTGGTCGTCGGGGGCGAGGCTACGAGGCACGCCAGGGAAAAATAAGGACGGTGTTAGATGCACAAGGAAGAGGAGAGTGTATGAGCGTCAACCAAAGAGGATGGGGCGGTCAGAATTAACTAGGGAAGTTCGCCAGAGTCGAAGCAGATAGTGGCGGCGCTCAAGCATAGTCGTTGCCGAGCTTTTAGGGAGCGCGCGTGCACGCAAAGGCCATTGGCAGAAGTGTGTGTCGATGGGGAGCAGGCTAGCATGCACTAGGGGGGAGGGGGAGGGTCGAGATCACCGGAATTCGAGCTGGAGCTCATCGGAGGCAGGAAGGTTCGAGCGAGAAATTCGGGCAGCCTAGGGGCTCTCGAGGTGTGGCGTCTGAGGGTAAATGGGGAGGAGGGAGAGGCTCTTAAGGTAGCATGGTCGCGGGGCTTATTTACTGGTGAATTAACACAAATTGAAGAGAGCCATCAACGGCAGAAACGACTGGGGGAGGGGGAAAAGAACTGGGGGCGGGGCAGCGCGCAGGTGGAAACGACTAGGTGACGTGGCGTGGGTCCCGAGCGTCAGCGAGGTGAGGGGGTACACACGCGAGTGAGAAAAGTCTAGGGGGAGAGAGTGGCCCGGGTGGGATGTGCTGGGACAGTGGGTTAGCTGGGCTGGGGGTGTTGGGTTGGGTATGATCTGTTTCTATTTTTTTCTTCTTTTTCAATTCCTTTTCTTTTTCCAATTCTTTTTTTATTCAAATTATTTGATTTAAGTTTCAGTTTGAATTCAAATATTTACCAAACCTTTTCTAAACCTTTTTAGTAGGTTTTATCTGTTTATTAATTTGTTTAAAAGTCTATTTTAGAATATATCAAATATTCTTTTATGGTTTAATAATTTATTTAAGTGAGGATTTTTGTCTTTATTTAAATAAAATTGAATAGGGTTTAAACCATATAAATTTTATTCAAATAATCCTTTATTCTTTTTAAGTTAATTAGATAACTTTTAATCCATTTTGGCAATTTCTATTATTTTTCTCATGATTTAATTAATCATTTATATTAGGCATTTTTGTCTTCATTCAAATAAAATTGAATATGATTAAAAGCCCATATAATTTTATTTAAATAATCTTTATTCCTTTATTTTTATTTGGATTATCTTTATTCCATTTGCTTATGGATTTGGCCAAGATTTAATTTGACTTTTTAATATTCCTTATTTATTTATTTATTTATTTATTTCTTTGTCTTATAAAAACCATATCTTTTTATTTATAGTTCCAAAATTTGTGATTCCACTTTGTATAATTTTACTTAATAATTGTTTATATTTTTAAATAATTTTATGGTTACTTTGCACATAATTTTTCATGGATTTAAGCTAGGAGCTTTATTCGCTTTGGAAATTATTTCCTTTTATCTTATTAAGTTCGTAAGTTTTTATCCATGGCTCCAAATTGAATGAAACCAATTTCCATGGTTTTATAATATTTTGGTTTATCATTTTTGATCATTTAGAAATGTTTTTTGCTAAATTTTTATATGTAACAAATCCATAGTCTTTAGTGATATCTTGGAGATGATTCCTTTCTTTAGGGTTTAGGGTTTTGGTTTATTTTTCCCAAGTGTTTAAATATCAGATTCTTTCCATGCATATATGAATTTGTTTAATTGAATATTTTTTGTTGATTTATTATTCAAATTTTGTTCAAGTAGGGTTTTGATGTTTCCATTTAAAAGCAAAAAGTTTCTTTTCACCCTAAATTTCAATAATTATTTCTTTTATTTATTTATTTTTCACATTTCAAAATTTGGAGAATTTTGGGATGTGACAGACTACCACCCTTAAAAGGAATATCGTCCCAAGATTCAGGGAGGCTAGAGGTTACAAGTTGGCTTCAAGACAACTAGGGTACTACCACCCTTAAAATATTTTCATGTAGATTACAATTTGGCTTACTTGGTATCTTGGTGAAACTTCTCTGGACAGTTGTTTCCATAGTGTCCTTTGTTTCCACATTTGAAACATGTGTGTTAACACCCAGATTTTTAATCCCAGATGCCTGTTATGCCATACATCGCAATCCCAGGATTACCATTTTTGCGAGACATAACAGATTTGGATACCCTAGTACATCATCCATTAACAAACCATACATAAGGTCTTACACAAATAAGGATCTCATGATCCAGTTCTTAATACAACTCAAGCAGCGGAAAAACATAATAATAAGGGTAGCGTAGGTGAAGCTCCATCTTCGGGGTCACAGGCAATGCTAACGATGGGATATGAGCCTAGTTGTCGTAACCTTCCTGCGGTCCATCATCCTGGTACTCCTCTTCATAGTCTGACCACCGGAATAGCCAGGGACAAAGCCATGAGTACTCTTTAAGTACTCGCAAACTAATACTAACAAGTTAAGGGGGGTTTTTGTAGTAGGACACTAAGCTCTATGGTTGTTTTGCAAAAAGCCAGATATACCTCTACTAAGTTCAGAAGCAAAGAATGCTAGTTGAAGTTTTATAACACCTAAGTGGGAACCTGAATTTCATATCACAACTCTGTTGTGGTCAGATCAAAATCTCAATTCATTTCACAAGTCATTTTGAAAACATCTGACAGGGGAACAATATGGCCACTCCAACTGTCCATAACCGCGGACGCGGCTATTCGAATAGTTTGACACTCTGCAGAGCTTTGTGATATCCGGCATGATTAAGATTGGGGCTGAAATCAATCTCCTCTTGAGTTCTTGAAAACTCGCTTAACATTTGTCCGTCCATTCAAACTTCTTGTCCTTCTTCAGCAATTGCGTCATGGGTTTGGCGATACTCGAGAATCCTTCTACGAACTTGCGGTAGTATCCCGCCAATTCGAGAAATGCACAAACTTGGGTTTGGGTGGTTGGGGCTTGCCAATCTTCGACATCTTTCACCTTTGTAGGGTCAATGGAAATTCCTCCGGCTGATACAATGTGGCCGAGGAATCCTACCTCCTGTAACCAGAATTCACATTTTCTAAACTTGGCATACAACTGATGCTCTCTAAGGGTTCCAAGAATGGTCCTTAGGTGTAGCTCATGTTCTTCTTCCGATTTGGAATAAATCAGAATGTCATCGATGAAAACAACGACAAAATTATCCAGGAAGTCCATAAAAATCTTACTTATGAGATTCATGAAATAAGCGGGGAAATTGGTTAATCCAAAAGACATGACGGTATACTCGTATAATCCATATCTGGTGGTAAAGGCAGTCTTGGGAATATCCTCTGCGCGAATCTTGAGTTGATGATAGCCTATTCTAAGATCAATCTTAGAAACCACTTTGGCACCGGTCAACTGATCAAACAAATCTTCTATCTTGGGCAACGGGTATTTTTTCTTAATAGTGACATCATTCAACTTCCGATAATCCGTACACAAACGGTTACCTCCATCCTTCTTATCCACAAACAAGACAGGTGATCTCCATGTTGACGCACTTGGTTGAATCAATCCCATTTCCAACATGGCATCCAGTTGCTTCTTCAGTTCCGCTAGTTCAGACGGGTTCATACTATATGGTCTCTGGTCTATGGGTCATGTTCCGGGGATTAGTTCGATGATAAACTCGATATCCTGATCTGGGGGCATACCGGGGAAAACATCTGGAAATACATCGGGGTATTCACAGACTATCCAGACTTGGTCAATGGTAGGTTGGGTTATACTCTTGTTGCACTTGAATTGACGAGGTAAGGTTTCAGATAGATGCTCGACTGATATTCCGGCTGTACTGGTCATGGTTATGGCTTTCTTGGCACAATAAATTAATACTTTATGGTTGGACATCCAATCCATTCCTAGTACTAATTCCAAACCTTTAGTTCCGAGTACTATCAGATTAGCATAAAAATCTATGCCATGGATTCGGATAGGGACGGCTTTGCAAATTTTCCTAGCTTTGGTGGTTGAACCGGGAATTTCAACAATCATAACATGCTTCAGTTTGGTTGGTTGAATCTTACTAGTGCATGCAAATTCTTTGGTGACAAATGAGTGCAATGCACCAGAATCAAACAACACTCTAGCAAGTACTGAATTAACAGAAAACATACCCAGCACAACGTCTGGCGCTTCCTGGGCTTCTTCCGCATGCATGAGAAAAATACGGCTGTTGCGGTTGAGAGAATTCCCTGGGGCAAACCTTCTTCCGGGCTGAACACGACGGTGCTGCTGCGCTGGGGCATTTGCATTGGGGGCTGTGGCATTCTTCTTGGGGCACTCATTGGAGTAGTGACCCTTATTTCCATAGTCATAACAAGTCACCTGCGACTTATCCTTTGCTTCAACATGCACAACATTGCTTCCAGTCCTCGGGGCAGTGTTGGTGTTGGCGGCAGCATTGTTGTTGTTGAACTTGGGTGGTGCACAGTTGAAATTTCCAGAGTTTCCGGGGTTGTTGTGATTTCCTCCGGGCCTTTGGTTTCCATAGTTGGGATAGGTCGGACGGTTCATCGGGGGTCGGTTGTTTCTCGGGGCAAATCCCGGAGATGGGTTAGGGCGATACTTTGGTGTATGATGGGTTCCTGGCTGATGCATCATGCGGCGCTTGCGGTTCTCATTGGCTTGGTTGATCTTTCCTTCCATCTGAATGGCAGAGTCGACAAGGGCTACAATATCAGCAAAGGGTATATTGACTAACACCGTCTGCATCTCATCGTTCAGACCATTCAAGAATCTATCTTTCTTCTTGGCTTTAGTGTCGATCTCATCCGGGGCATACCTAGCTAATGACAAGAATTTGTCACGGTATTCCACTACGGTCATCCTTCCTTGCTTCATTTCTCTGAACTCATCTCTCATTCTCTTAATCAAACCCGGTGGCACATGGGTTCTACTAAACTTGACCTTGAATTCCTCCCAGGTCATCATCTGTCCTCCGATCATTGCACGAACGCTGTTCCACCATGCTCTTGCGTCTCCGGCTAGATAGTGGGTGGCGAACAGAACTTTCTCGCTAGTTTCCACTCCGGCGACTTCCAGGTTGTTTTCCATGGTTTGCAGCCAATCATCTACGTCTAAGGGCTCTTCCGACTTAGTGAAAATAGGTGGGTTGGTATTCTGGAAATTCTTGAGCTTAGATCCATGGTTGTCCTAATTTCCTTGGCCTTGATTGTTGTGGGCCAGCTGAGCTATCTACTGAAGGGTTGCTAGGTTGGCTTGACATTCTGCTCTTTCAGCTTCGCGATCAGAAACTAACATTTGCAGGATCTACAACATCGGCTCCGGGGATGAACCACTTCCTCTGCGAGGCATCTGAAGATTGAGATAGATCATGAGAAAAGAGGGAAATTTCTAAGGTTCAGGGACTTTGAAAAGTTTTTAAATTTTGACTCAGATTTTCTAGCAACTTTCTTTTCATTCATTCATTCATAGCACACGATACAACACACACCACAACAAAGGTAAACAGATGGTTTTAAGAACCATTCTGGAAGATACGATACAGTGGGACCGAATACAACTCACTACGCTAGTGCTCAAGTGCTACTACTCCTCGGAGTCGATGTAATCATCATCCTCATCGTCATCGATGAAGGCAAAATCCTCCTCATCGGTGAAGAATTCCATGGCCTGATCCTCCAGAAAATCACCATCATCGCTGAGATAGGAGTAGGGGTCTCCACGAAGATCTTCTCTGGCATTCTCCCTTTCCTCCAACTGCATGTCTCTCTCGTGGATGGTCTCCTCCAAATACGAGATACGATGGCAAAGACAGGCAATGATGCACTCCTTCTTGTCGAGCTGACGGCGGAGAGACTTGCGATTCTTTGCTAGCATGGCGATGGTCTGATCCTTCGTCCTGATGATGGCGGACTTGTGGTTGGAGTAGTCACGGGCATTGTCCAGTTCCTGCTGACGATCGTGCATCATGAATCTAAGGTGGTCCAACTGAGTCTTCAGCTCGTGGTAGTATGGGGCTTCCAGTGGTTGTCCCATAGCATCACGCCTTGGACAAAACTCAAAGCGGGTACCCTTGATCTGGTTGATACTCTGCCCACACAGACGAGCAAGAGTTTCCTACATGGCCTTGGCAAGTCCATCGAGCCAGTTGTTCTCTCTTAAGGTGAACTGAATTCCCTCTGCAGTGGGAGGTTCAATCTTTCCTCGGAGACTTGCAACAACTAGCCACTGCCGATCTTCTTCTTCCTGATCATTGAGCTGAGATCCGAAGAACTCGGGGTGCGGACGCTCTAGAAATTCCGAAAGATGGTCCAAATCCCGCTCAAAGATGAGGTCTCCTCCATTTCCCAGCTGATAAAATTTATTGTACTTCACGTCCATCTATAAAAATATAGGATGAGTAAGTTAGTAGAGTGATCAAGTGTGTCAAATTTTATGTATTTTGCAAGAGTTTTTGAGGAACATGAATTTTCATAAAGAATCAAAGTGATAAGAATGGGAATAAGTTTTTGTAAATACTTTCTTCCTTTGGTTTTGAAACTAAGTTTTTGATTCAAACGTCCAGTTTAACTAGGGTCTCCTATGGTCAGGATGGCTCTGATACCAACTTGTCAACACACGGATTTTTAATCCCAGATGCCTGTTATGCTATACATCGCAAACCCAGGATTACCACTTTTGCGAGACATAACACATTTGGATACCATAGTACATCATCCATTGCAAACCATACATAAGGTCTTACAAAAATAAGGATCTCATGATCCAGTTCTTAATACAACTCAAGCAAAGGAATAACGTAATAATAAGGGTAGCGTAGGCGAAGATCCATCTTCGGGGTCACAGGAAATGCTGACGATGGGATATGATCCTAGTTGTCGTAACCTTTCTGCGGTCCATCATCCTGACACTCCTCTTCATAGTCTAGCCACGGGAATAGCCAGGGACAAGGCCATGAGTACTCTTTAAGTACTTGCAAACTAATACTAACAAGTTAAGGGGGTTTTTCTAGTAGGACACTAAGCTCTAGGGTTGTTTTGCAAAAATCCAGATTTACCACTACTAAGTTCAGAAGCAAAGAATGCTAGTTGAAGTTTTATAACACCTAAGTGGGAACTTGAGTTTCATATCACAACTCTGTTGTGGTCAGATCAAAATCTCAATTCATTTCACAAGTCATTTTGAAAACATCTTACGGGGGAACATTATGGCCACTCCAACTGTCCATAACCGCGGACGCGGCTATTCGAATAGTTTGACACTCTGTAGAGATTGTACACTTTCACCACAAATACGATACATCCGTCAGGAACAAATCCTGAATTCACCATACTCAGTATGCGGATAACCAATCCTAACCTTTCAATTACATGCCCTAGTATAGGCACCTCTCCTGTGAGTTTAGCCTCCCAACCATGACCAACTGTCATCTTGGGTACTCCACAGGTGGACAATATTCACAAGGTAGCCTCAGCTTAGACCTTGGCTGTGAGGGAACCCATACTAAGGTATATAAGTTTCTAGTCAAGCCCTACCATTTTTCGGGTATTGTGGTTGTATGGTAAAATTGGAATGGTATCGCATCCAGACAACCATCAGTTTTATAAAGGGGCTAAGGCTCCCGCCTCAACATTTTCATCATCAAAATCATATGGTGTTCGGAAATACATGTCAAAACATTTCAGTAGAATGACTCATCATTCCAAGGTTTTCATAACCATTTTCACCAAGCATTCCCATCTAAAGTTGATCAAGTTTTATGCTTAGCACTAGAAGCTACAAATGAGATAAGTACTAATGAGGGGTGGTAAAATAAGTGGAGATTAATTAAGTTCAATCTCATGGCTTAGGATGACATAAAGATTATCTAGCTTAGGCCAAATTTAATGCTCTTTATGCAACCTTCAAATATCTTTCTAGTATCTACAGGTCACTTAAGTAAAATTTAAGAGAAAGCTTTGATAAAGTATAAAGCTTGCAAGTAAAACTAGGATTGGGTATCATCAAATGTGTCCAACCAAGCATGCCTAGTGAATTGCATAGGTTATCTAACTTTCATAGTTGCAAGTGTTAGCTTGCAAGGTCAACTTGGTTAGTAAGGCTTGCATAAGTATCAGTATAAGATTGCCTTGAGCAGAGCAGTGGTTGAAGTTCTCCTCGGCTTCTTCTTCTTCGTAGTATCCTCCTTCCTCCTCGTATCCTTGGTCGGTACTAGCGTCTATGAATAAATACGAGGTACACAATCACCAAACAATACTTAACTATTTTCAATCATCACACAAAGGTGTTCTATAGATGATCTAGCATCATCACTTAACATTACAAGATTAAGGCATTTGTCTTATTTATTTTTAGAAAAGCAATTTCTACTCATTGAAAAACTACTTAAGATTTAATATTCTCCAACTCAAACATGGGATCATGTTGACACATGTCATCACCACATATTTTAGTCCATGGGAATGTGATTTAAAGTGGTGTCACAATTTAATAAGGTTTAACCTTTTATTTTAAATAAATAAAGTGACTAGAAATGCCTATGTGGCATTCTTTTATTACTTGAACATTATTTCTGTAAGTAAACCCATATGTTTTTATATATTCTGAAAGGTATGATCAAATGTGATTTTTGAGAGTTGGAATCAACTCAAAAGATATTATGGTTGAAATTTGAAAAATGTTTGAATGCAGAAAAGCTTCTGACTTGTTATTTTCACCACGGTTGATATACAGATCCAAATGGTTTGAATCCAACGGGCTTCGATTAAGAATTTCAGTACCTTTATAAAAGAATTGGTTTCATGCAATTTGGTTTACTAAATCGAGCTGGGTTGATTTTTGAAAATAGGTACAGAACTGTGTTTGAATTAAAATAGAAAAGGCTAATTTCAAACGGTTGGGCTGCGCGGGAAAGGTTAATGGGCCGGCCTAGTGTCACTCCGCAGCGCCGGGCTCAGCTGACAGGGGGGTTCCACCAGTAAGTGGCTCATAACACGCGAAGCGGTACGGGGCGATGTGGTTCATTGGATTAGAAGGGCGATCAACGGATGAGGGCCGTCATCGACGATGAACATGTCAGTGGCGAGCTCGAACCCTAGTGGCTCATTGGGGGTGATGGGAGGCTCACCGGGGCTCAGGCGAGGGTCGGTGATGGGGGCGAACGACGAAGTCGACGACGACGATTCTCCTGGCTCCGGTAGCTCATCGTGGGGCGGCTCCAATCGACGGCGCCTCTCCTCCTCTACAGCGGCAAACTCCGGTGAAATTCCGGCCAGCTGGTGCTCGCCTTGCTCCAGGGAAGGGTGTGGGATGTTTCTGAGAGAGAGGGGAATGCACTGGTGTGAAGAAATCGAGCAGGGGAGGCCTCTATTTATAGTGGCGAGAGGGGACCGACGGGCGCGAGCTGAGCTTGTCGTGGTCGACGACACAGGCAGCTATCGGTGTGGGCGACGGTAGGGGGCAGTTCTATGTTCCCTGGCGAAGCTCAACGGCGTGGTGGCAAGGTGTGGGGTGGTGCTGATCGGTCGGAATGCTTCGATGCTCTGGGCGGGTCCGACGGAGGTTTTGCTGGCGCACAACGCGCGTGGTCCGCGTGGCGGCAAACAGGCGTGTCTGTGGGGTTGCTGGGTGGTGGTGATCACGCGTGCACGCGGCGAGGGCTGCGCGCGGTCTATGGGCGTGTGTCGAGGGTGGTGCTCTAGTGCGCTCTCGGCATGCTCTCAGAGAAGTTTGGCATGGCTTGGAAGTGTGGTCCAGTGGCTGGCCTGGTTCAAGCGCTGGACAGGGGGTGGCGGTGGACGGTGGCGTGCGTCCTAGACATGGTGTTTAGGCTTGGTGCTTGCTCTGGCTAGCTAGCCATGGTCGGCTGGCAAAGGTTCCTTCGGGTTGGCATGGCATGGTGCAATGGGTAGGGGATAGGGGTGGTCAAGGCACTGGTTGGCACTGGGGGGGACAAGTGTGATCAATGGTGAACAATGCTTATCCAAATTACTGCTCAAAGCAGTGAAGTTTTGCCAAATTGATTTTCTGTCTCCAAGTGTTTGATGAAATGGCCGCAATAAATTTATTTTTGAATTTTGAAAAGATTATTCGTGGGTGTGCTAGGAATGTGTTGAGGGTTCTATGGGTGATTGGGTTTTGAAAATTGAGCTTGTTTGGGTGGTTTTTGAAATAACGGGATCTTCCCATATGAGATAGATTCAATTTTAAACTATCATTTAAACTGAGCATTTGAATGTTTTTGGATGATCACAAAGTTGGAATTGGTACCTTATTATGAGTAATAACAAGGGGTGCAAATATCCATACATGTTTCTGTTGAGTTTTGAAAATTATAGATAGCCAAAGTAGGCATGGGAGTTAATTGGGCCAAAGTGACAATTCACTTAATTTATTCATTTTGAGTTGTTTGTCTTTGGGAAAAGTTTGGGGATTGTTTAGGTGATGTTTATTTCACCTAAGAATCATTTTACAAGCAAAGAAACACAGAACCATGGCAATTCAAAAGAATCCAAATTTTAATACACACACATATGAATACTTTCATATTTTTAGTTGGGAAAGTTTTTGTTAATCCTAATTTTGATGATTAGAGTTTGATGATCCTTGTTTAATATTTTTGGGATGCTACAATGTGACAAGGTTGATGTCCCTCATAGGTTTGATTGTCTTGTGTTTCTCCTTTTCTAGGCAATGTGATGCATAATGGCTTAGCTCTTTGCATTTGTGGCACCTCACTTGTCTAATATCCTTCTTATTTTTGGTTCTCTCCAAAGCTAGGAGTTCTCTTAGTTCATGTTCTTCATACTTCACCTAAAAGGTGGGAAAACTTCCTCATTTCTTAGGACGATTCCTAGGATAACGTCCATGTTTCCTCTTTTGTCCACCATAGTGGGTTACAATGTATGGAGGTTCATACTAAGATTTGACTTTGTCTCCATAATTCTTGGTAGAAGTTGTTCCTTCATGGAGATTTCCAAACATTTGATGTTTTCCATCTTGTTTCATCTATTGAACTATAGGATAGATAGGGCATTGGACAGGGACATGATCATTTCCTTCAGATAGGAAACAAGTAACTTGAGATGTGGGGCATTGTTTAGTTGGATGTTTATCTTCACAATTAGGGCATTGGTCCACATGCTCTTTGTAAGTGTGTCCTATGTCTCCACAGATATTGCAAGCTTGAGTTCCTTCTATAATATCATCCTTGATATCATTGTTGTCAAAATCACTTTGGGAAAGGTTGTTTCTCATGTTGATCATCTGATTAGTCATCCTTTGCAACAATTGGGATTGGGTTTCCAAGAATTTTTGCATGGCTGGGTCTAACTCAATGTTGTTGGCTAAAAACTGGTTTGTCACTTGATTCAACTGGGCTTGGGTTGCTAGCAGTTGTTCTCTCATGTGCATCTCTTGGTTGTTGTCAGCATCCTTGATGTTGGAGTCTTTTGGAGAAGTCATCTGTTTGGGTTAGATTGGGATTAGAATAGGAAAAATATTTCTAGAGAAGAATTCTACTCACACACAACAAATCACACAAGGCAATGTGCAAGCAATCACAATCATGCATTCCACTCAATCAACAAGAATAAAGCATATTTTTAGGCAAAAAAATAATTTTTCTACACCACATAATTTGGTGTGATCAATAAACTGATTTAACTAAACACTAGTATGGTGGTACAACTATAGGATGATCTCATTTGAACCCCATTCTTCTTAGTTGTTTCTTCTTGAACAAGATCATGGTATCCTTGGAAGAAAATTCTTGCATCTTGGTCACAAGGCTTCAAAGGTGAAGATGGTTCCTCTAAGTTGTGTTTCGTTAGTCTCCAAGTCTTTAGTAATATTTCTTGTCTCACTTGTAGTTCTTAGTGATGTCCAAGTTGAAGTCCTTGGTGATATTGTAGTTGAAGTCATTGGTGATGGTGAAGTCTTTGCTCATGTTGAAGTTTTTGTCCATCAAGTTGAAAAGAGGGGAGATGTAGAATCAAAACAAAAAGGTTGAGGAAAGAGTTTAAAAGATTGTTTGTACATAAGTTTGGAACAAATACAACTTCTATTTTTCTAAGGGGTTTTGTCCAATCCTGGGGTTACAATCCTACATGCAACACAGTGCTCTGATACCAACTATAGAGGTCACAACCTGATAATGTAGAGATCCTTTTGTTTACAATGCTAGTCCCTTGATAGAATAGCTATCATCCAAAGTTTAATATGTAATATCAAGTAACAAAGGTCATATTACAACTATAACTAGGAATAAAATAATTCATTACATCTTACATAGATCATTTGGCTATCTTATTACAATGCAACAGATATAACTATATAGCCTGGAGTCCTTCATCTTCAAGTGCCACAGGCAATCATGTTGGTTGTATACTTGTAATCCCTACTCAACAAACTTCACTAACATCAAACAAACCTTCAACATTATAAGTTACAACCACAAGGGTCAATACATTTGAATTGTATTGGCAAGTGATACTATGGTAGAATATTGGTATCTAACATCTATATGCATTTGGCTAAGTATATCTTAGGCTTGCTTTGCTCAAAATAATTTTTTCTTATCAGTTCAAAACACTAATTTTTTATTTGTGAAAATCACCCAAGGAACCACCAATAGAAATTGGTGAACCTTTACCCTTGTTCAACCACAAGTTTTAAACTTAGAAATTGGGATGAGGAGATCCTTGATAGCTTTAATGTCTTGATGCTCAAATTGTCCATTGTCGGGGACACGGCTAAGTACTTAGGTTTTACCCTCTCGAGAGGTGGCACACTTTCCCCACAAGAAACGACATGCATCGAGACAAGATATTTCAGAAGCCTTCCCTTAGACCAAATGGACGCGTTCCATCCTATCACCCTACCACCATATGTACATCTGGCTAAGTTATTGCAACCTATATGATCAAGGCAGAGCCCATATTCCCATGTGGCTGCACTAGAAGCTTCTCAACACTTAACATCTCAAATCTATTTGTTCCTGGGTGGCTTTCCACAAGTGTGATACACAAGGTATCCATCATCATGGGCCTTGTGTAACCACTCAACACAAACCATTCTCACCATTCCACCTAGGTGATTCATTCACATAGTTGTTTTATTAAGAAAAAACACAAGTCCTACTCAAAATATCATAGTTAAGCATACTAGTAGAAAGAATCTTAACTATGGGAAAATCCTACAAAGGCATCATCTACTAGGATTTCCCAAGGCATAGCATAGCATAGATACTTAGGAAATTCCATGCAAGTCCTACTCAAAATATCACTAATGCATAGTCAAAATAGTAGGACAAAATATATGAAGCACCACTTGCCTTTTTTGTAAAGAAACTAGGTTCACTCCTTGATCTTGCAATTGTGACACTCTTCAAGGTTCACTACAATTCAATCAAGCAAAGCACAAATTCAAAACTAGCATTCAAACAATTCACCACATAAAATAATGAAAACAAAGTAATGCATGCAAGCATGCAAAATGTTGTTTTATTGAAAAAGTGGTTTCTAATAAGGCTATAAATATTTTAAAACACCTACTGGTCATTTATAAAAGTGGCAAACCAATTAAAATCAAGTTAGTGAAAAATAGGCCTTTTAAATCATTTTTGTTTTGCTAGAAATGCTTTTGTTTAAAGGAATAATTTCTAGTGTTAAAAATTTATGTTTTAAACACAAATGTTAGTGTTTATGGTCAGAGTGTTTTAAAAAAAATCCATTTGCAAAAGGTTTCACTCAAAAATAATTTTTAAATCATAGCAACATTTTTTTACTAGAAATGCTTTTATTCAAAGGAATAATTCCTTGTGTTTGCCAAATTCATTTCTAAATCCAAATGTTAGTGTTTAGGGTCAGAGAGTTCAAAAATAACCATTTGCAAAAGATTTTACTCGAAAATCATTTTTAAAACAATTTTTATACACAAAATAGTCCTACAAATGTTTCTGCAAAAACACCTAGTTTTTCAGAAGCAAAATAATAAACTAAGGCCATATTTGCAAATCTTACATTTTCCTGGTTCCATTGATATAAAATTTGTAATTTTTTGTCAAGCAGAACAAAAGTTATAGATTTTACAAGTTTAAACATTCAAATTCATTTCTTGAATTTTAATCAGATAAAACTGGCCACGTGGAATGATTCTATTGGTCCACACCAATTCGTTCGGATCAAGCAACGTGGACCATAAGATCTAATTAAAATCACATGACATAGATGCAGTCATACCCCTTCAATTAATGAATCTATCGCAACCACGGGATTTAGATCTAACGATCCAGAGCGCATTGACCAAAGTCTAGCGGTGTTTGGTGACGATGAGAGGCGGTGGCGCTCGGTTAGTGGTGGTCCGGCGAATACAGGACGCAAGGAAGGGAATGAAGGGGCACACTGGATTCGCGGAGTTGCTGCGGTGCTCAAGGTGGCCGTAGTAGGGAAGGGGGCACACGGAGTTGCTCGGGATTGCTTGCCGGAGTTGATGTCACCGACGGGCATGCTCTGTCGTTGTCGGGGGCTAGGATACCAGGCAAGCCAGGGAAAAATAAGGACAGCGTTAGATGCGCAAGGAAGAGGAGAGTGTATGGGTGTCAACCAGAGAGGAGGGAGCGGTCAGAACTAACCAGGGAAGTTCGCCAGAGTCGAAGCAGACAGAGGAGACGCTCAGACGTAGTCGTTGCCGAGCTTCTAGGGCGCGCACATGCAAGCAAAGGCCACTGGCAGATGCGCGTGTCGATGGGGAGCATGATAGCATGCACTAGGGGGTAGGGGAGGGTCGAGCTCGCCGGAATTCGAGCTGGAGCTCGTTGGAGGCAATGAGGTTCGAGCGAGAAATTCGGGCAGCCTAGGGGCTCTAGAGGTGTGGCGTCTGAGGGGAAATGGGGAGGAGAGGGAGGCGCTTAAGGTATCATGGTCGCGGGGTTGATTTACTGACGAATTAACTCGAATTGAAGTGAGCCATCAACGGCTGAAACAGTCGGGGGAGGGGGAACAGAACTGGGGGCGGGGTCAGCGCGCGGGTGGAAACGACGAGGTGACGTGGCGTGGGTCCCGAGCGTCAGTAAGCTGAGGGGGTACGCGCGCGAGTGAGAAAATTCCAGGGGGAGAGAGTGGCACAGGTGGACTGTGCTGGGACAGTGGGTTTGCTGGGCTGGGGTGTTGGATTAGAGCTCATACTTAGTACAGGTGGAGGCTAGCAAAATACTGGGAGCGACCAACTAAGAGAGCAATAATGGCCATAATCATGCAGAGCGACAAAACATTATTAATCAAAGCATAAAGTGATATCAGAAGTCAAAAACTAAATGATCATAGAGGCTAAGGTGACTGGTTCATAGTCATAATATGGTGTAAGCATGTGCCAAGTCAACCCAAATAAAGCATCAAAGGAGAATACCACAATATTATGATTTTTTATTCTAAAACAACGCATGATTCTTTCGTGGCACATTAAGAAATCTCAGTTATTTGAAGCAAATCATGCTACAACAATAATAACTAAGTATATGGTCAAAACAACATCTAACATGAAATGATTAAGTCTAAGTCACAATCAAAACAAGCTTCTTTTTGTACCACCGTAAGCATGAAACATTCTACTCTTTTCCAACACCAATCGAATTATTTCAAACAACTCACAAGGATAATAAACAATAGAGACCAGAGAGCTTGTCTCACCTAACTACAAAGGAGAACTAAAAAATTCTAAGCAAAAAGAATAAGAAAACTAAAGCCAAATGCAGTGCTAGCAACATAGAACACTCACAGAACATTAAGAGTGAAAACTAGAGTTTTTTAGGCAATGAAGAACGGGGTGTGACTTCTCCAAAAGAAGTGTGTTGGGGTCCAACCAACTTATTGCAGCAAACAAAACAAAACAAAACTAAAGACAAAAACAAAGACGCTCCTAGAACAACACAATAGTGCATGAAGCAAAAAAATAAAGTGTCTTGAAAGAAGACGTGAGATTTTTTTTATGAAGAAGGGGATGCCTGGGCCACCCCTATCAGCATCAGCGGCCGAAGCGTTCGGCCCGCGATCGGTCTGTCTTCCTCCTCGCCTGCCATGCCCCAGTAATGGCACTGCTGCCCGCCGATTAGCCTTTTTTAGGACAGCAGTCGATGCGTCCTCTCCGCCTCCCACCTCGCTTGTCGCGCCACCTCCCCATGCATACAATCCCCCTCCTTCCCTGAGGCTCCTCCATAGCCCAGTTCCATCCTCGCGTCCCCTCTCCCGTCTTTCCCAACCACACAAACTGCCGGCCATGGAGAGATACCCCAGAGACGGAGCCGCCGCAAATGGGTTTGGACATTGTTCTCTTTGCGTCCACAAGGCCCGTGCGCTGTAGGAGGCGGGGTACCCAACACCGCCGGATGTGCACTGCCCGCACGTCTAGGTCCTCAGTGCCGGTGGACGGCCTGTCCCGCCGGTCCCCCATGGGAAGGCGCGGTATGCTGAGATCTACCGCCACTACTGGGAGGTCGTCTCGCTGGAGGAGCAGAACAATCCCTCATGGGATCTCGACAACACGTAGGCGTGGACCGCGTTCTTCGAGGTCTATCACCAGTACCACCTCAGTGCCTACGACGGCAACGGCCCCCACCGCTGGATAGCAACATCGAAGAGCGGACTCGGTGGTGGAGCGCGCTAGGCCAGACACTATCCTAGGTCGTCGTGCACATCGCCGCCAGCAACCACCTATTGTTGACAATGCCTCCTCGCCGCCTAGACCAGTGGTGGGTGCCGTGCCATGCAGCCCGCTCTTCCTCCACGTCTTCCTTGTTGAGGTCTTCCCGTGGCCGCCTGCGCCTCGCCGCGCGCCAACACCAGGTGAAGGAGTGGTTGCCACCGCCGGAGTACATGGAGACCGCCCTCTAGCTGAAGATCGCCGAGGACCCAGAGGAGTTTCCAGGCCATATTTCCAGCAACGGATGACTTCGTGGAAGCATGGTCCACGAAGGAGTACCGACACGAGCAGGCAGAGCGAGCGCACCGTCTCGTCCTATGCATCGACCTTGAGGGTGACGACGACGGGGTGGGCTGTTCGAGCTGGGGCGGGGATCCGGGCCAGGGTTGTAGCACCATGACGTTGCTAAAGCAGGAGCCCAGCGACGACGATGATGGTGACTAGGCTAAGGCCACCACTAGGGTTTAGTTTTTTTAATTTTGGTACAAACATGTTTGAACTGTAGTTATATCTATGTGTTTTCCTGTTTTCAAATGTTTGAATATTTTGTATGTGGGCACGGCTGGAAGCCAATGCCCCCCCAAATCATGGACTAGTCTGACACCTCCCCATATGACCCATAATCGGGTCGTGCCGACCCCGTATTGGGGGACGAGTGGATATGCTCTAAGTCCATAATTTTCCAGTGTTAGAATCTATAGTTTTTTATAGAGAGAAGTCCATATTACCCCCTCCCCCTCGAACTTCACCCCAAGTTCAGATTGTAATCCTAGGTTCTTACTTGGTTCAATCTTCAACCCCGAATTATGAAAGCCGTTCAAAATTGGCACATATACCATTTGGGCTGGTTTTGATCTGGTTTTTCTTTGCCACTTCAGTGTCTTCTCTTCATATCCAACTCAGTGTATTCTAAAAATACCGCGTACATGTATTTGCGTACCCTTAGACCTCGTACATGTAGCGCCAGAAAAAGATGTGATCCCCCTCGTCTCTCTTTCGTTCTCCTCTTATCACGCAAGAAAGACAAATATCGATTTGGCCCTATGTTGGTGAGCTGACCCCAGGTAAGGTCAAGCTAATGTAAAAGGGAAAATCCCATCGAGGTGTTGACCGGGTCAAAGAATGATCCGACCGAGTTATATGAGGGCGGAAAAATAAGGGCCATATTACTCGAAATTGGGCATCTAAGGCTTCATTCGGCCGACATAAGAGGTATGTCAACACTATTTTTTTCCATACAATCCCCATAACATAGAGATCGGGTTCTACTATCAAAAGATAACGGAACAAAACAAACCGCACAAGACATCTTATGATCCATCTAGAGGATCCATAAGTCATCATCTTATTACAAATTTTTAACAAAAGGACAGGACAAAGGGGGTAGAGACGCAAGAACACCGCCCACAGGCTAGTGGAAGGTCCAGGCATAATAAGCAACACAAACACAGCAGGAAGTCCCACATTTTTCATCAACACCACTTCTTCTCTTTTTTCTTTTCACCTTCTTCAAGCCACTTGTTTTCCCTTTGTGGTCATGAGGAACTGCCAAAAGTCCCAGGAAAGGCATAGGAGCAATATCCATCGCTGCAGCATCATCTAAGGCATTCTACTGCATCACATCAGCACCAGCATGAAGCATCTCCTGCTCTGCAACCCCGTGCAAACCTGCCCAATATCGAATGAAAACACATGCATATATAACCAAATCAACTGGAGAGTTAATAAGTTTTTTTCAAAATAGGCTCTATTCCTAAGCTTCCAAGTGTCCCAGCAAATCGCTGCCAATGCTGTAATCTACACAATTCGACTGATACCCAGGACCCAGGCCTGTTCTCAGGCACTATGTTAGGCAAGTTATCTATTTGCAGGTTTGGGCTTGTCCGAGTTATATTTTACGAGACCGACTCATGAGGAGGCTTTCTCATGAAGGAGAGTGCAAGCCCCAAAGTCAACACAATGTTGTAAGACCCCACCTTTTAAGGTAAAGGCCCCTGTGATTGCAATGCTAGTCCCTGGATCGAATTGCTAGCATCCACAATTTAAGATGAAGTACACAGATATAAAGGTCATTATTACATCGTCATTCCAGAGATAACATAGTCTTTACAACTCATTATCCCAAGGGTAATACATAGAGTTCATACATAAGTAGATAAATAAAAGTCTTCATCTTCATGTGCCACATGCAAACATGTTGAGTGTACACTCACAACCCTAGTATCCATCAGAGTAACCTGCAACATCATAAGTTACAGCCACAGAGGGTCAATACATTTGGAATTGTATTGGCAAGTGATACCATAGTGAAATAGTAGCATCTAACATCTATATGAATTTGTCTAAGTGTAGTTCAGGCTGGCTTTGCACAAAATAAGGTTTTTCTTATTAGTTGAAAACCCTAAGTTTTTGTTTGACAAAAGAGACCCAAGGAACCACCAATAGACATTGGTGAACCATTACCCTTGTTAAACCACAAGTTTTAACTTAGAGAAATTGGTATGAGGAGATTCTCGATCACTTTAATGTCTTTGATGCTAAAATTCTTCGTTGCTGGGGACACGGCTAAGTACTTAGGTTTTACCCTCATGAGAGGTGGTGCACTTTCCCCACAAGACTCGACATGAATCGAGGCGAGACTTTTCAGAAGCATTCCGTTAGACAACCATGGACGTGTTCCATCCTATCAACCCTACCACCAACTATCCATTTGGCTAAGTTCTTGCAACCTTTTTGGTCAAGGCAGAGCCCATTATGCCATGTGGTTGCACTAGAAGCTTCTCAACACTAAATGTCTCAAATACCTTTGTTCCTAGGTGGCCATCCACAAGTGTGATACATAAGTTAAACCATAGACATTGGCCTTGTGTAACCACTCAACACAAACCATTCTTTCCATTCCACCCAGGTGATTCATTCACATGTTGTTTTATTATTCAAAAATACATAGTCATAGATTTTGCATAACAACATAGTATGAATATTCCACCCTTTTTTTCTAATATCTAGGCTAAGAATACTCGTATAGCAAGTTTCTTATCTTAGGAAAAACTAATAAGACAACAACTATAGGATTTACCAAGCATAGCATATACTTAGAAAATAATCATGCAAATCCTACTCAAAATATCACTAGTTCATAGATAAAATAGTAGGAATAAAATATGAAGAATCACTTACCTTGATAGTTGGGGGAATATCAACAATCCTCACAATCACAATCACCACAATCACCAAAATCTACATATAAAATCATAACACCAAATTCACATTCAATATTCAAACAAAAATACATATGAATGCATGAAAATGCAATGGAATGATTTTATACACTAAACAAGTCAAACTAAACAGTACTGCACGAAAATTAAACTTTCTAAGATCTAAATAAACTAAAAAATTACTTTAAAACAATTTTCCAAATAATTTTTATATGCAAAAATAGGCCTACAAATGATTCTGCAATAAATCCTAAGGTTTCAGAAGCAAATTACTAATTCAATGCCATATATGTATAAGACTTAACTTTCTGAATCCAATGATATATTATTTGTAATTTTTGGTCAAACAGAGCAAAATTTATTGAATTTACAAGTTTGAATATCTAATAGATTCAAAATCTGATTTTAAAACAAAAAGTCAGACACGTGGCACCATATGATTGGCCCGTACCGCTTCACGCGGATCGTGCTCATGGGCCGTAGATCTAAGTTAGATTGTGCGATCGAGATTGGACCGTACCCCTTCGCGCTAGATCTAATCCTAGCCGCTAGATCTAGATCCAGGGGATCTGGTCGCTCTGGCCATAGACGGGCAGCGCGAATGGCCACTGTGGCGGCGACGGCTCTGCCGGCGATGCACTGGCGGTTCTAGGGGGTAAGATGTGTGGTGGCGAGGCTTACCAGGGTCACGTGGATGCGGTGAAGCTCGACGTGTACTTGATTTAACAGGGGCGCACGGGCACGGGTATAGGGGCTCGTCGGAGATGCTGCTGGCGTCGGGTGCGTATGGTGATTGATGGCGATGGTGCTATGAAGCAAAATAGGACAAACGGATGGCAGCATTATATGCACTCAAGGACGGAGATCAAGATAGTATCAAGCAGAGGGAGAGGGGCAGACGAAGCTCACTGGGATTGGTCGCCAGAGACGAGGCGAGCTCCTGGGCCCCGAGCAGGCAAACAACAAGCGTCAGTAGGTGCGCACGAAGATGGAGAGTAAGATAGGGTGAACCAGAGGGCAAGTGGGGTCAAAGCTCACCGGGATTGGTTGCTGGAGACGTGCGGTGCCGTGGCGGTGTGAGCTTGAGAACTGGCAGCCTGGGGGGTGCTCGAGCGGTGTGGTTTGAGGGGAAAGATGAGGGAGAGGGAGGGGGTTAAGTATCAGGTCGAGGGGGAGGGAATTACGCCTGCAATCAATCTATTTGTTTCGAATTGAATCGGAGGAAACGACAGCGGCAGAGTGGGTTGTCGCGCGGGGATTTGGGGACGATGAGATGATGTGGCGGTGGGGTCGTGCCGTCAGCGAGTGGCTGCAGCACGGGCGCGTGAGAAAAGAGAGGGGGAGGGGTAACCCGGGTGGTCTTGCTCGGCCGAGAGTGGAATTGGGCTAGATAGATTGCTGCCGTTCTATTTTTTCCTTTTGCCCTTTTTATTTTCTGTTTTGATTTTCTGAAATGAATTTGAATGGCCAATTCAAATATGTTTGAATTCAAACTGTCACCAAGTTTTTGTACTGTGATCCTAGTGTTTTTCTTTAGGGTTTTTATTTGAAAAAAATTATGCAAGGTAAATAAGCTATGATGATATGAATACAATAACTTGGATTTGCATTTGAAGAAATTTGGGATGTTACAAATCTAACCCCCTTAAGATGAATCTCGCCCTCGTGATTCAGTTTGGCTAGAAAATAGGTGTGGGTGATCCTTCCGAAGGTCATCTTCTCTTTCCCAAGTTGATTCTTCCTCGGTATGATGATTCCACTATACTTTGCGGAATTTGATAGTCTTAGTACGAGTAACTCTTTCTGATGTCTCAAGAATCTTGATAGGTTTATCTTCATAACTGATATCACTCTCCAACTGAAACTCTTCCAATGTTATAGTGTCCTTCAATGAAGTTTCTTCCATTTCCGGATGGCACTTCTTCAACTGACTCACATGAAACACATTGTGAACAGCAGACAGTGATTCTGGCAATTCAATCTCATAAGCCACTTCTCCTTTGTGGCTCAAAATCTTGAATGGTCCACCATATCAAGGTGCCAATTTTCCTTTGACTCCAAATCTCTTCACACCACGGAGTGGTGAGATTCTAAGATAATCTCTATCACCTACCTCATAGGTGAATTTCCTATGCTTTGGATTGGGGTAGCTTCAATCTGTCCTTTACCATTCTGACTTTCTATTCAGCTTCCTTGATTAGTTCTGTTCCAAATAAATTTATTTCTCCTACCCCATTCCATAGTAATGGCGTAGTACACTTCCTCCCATAAAGGAATTCAAATGGAGACATCTCTATGTTTGCTTGATAGCTGTTGTTATAAGAGAATTCTGCATATGGCAGACTTTCATCCCAACTAGATCCATAATCTAGTGCACAAGCTCTCAACATATCTTTCAAAATCTGATTGGTCCTTTCTGTCTGTCCATCAGTCTGAGGGTGAAAAGCTATGATAAATTCAAGCCTTGTTCACAATGATTCATGCAGTTATCGCCAAAAATGCGAAGTGAACTGAGTTCCTCTATCTGACACAATACTCGTAGGTACTCCATGCAGACATGCAATCCTATTCATATATATCTTGGCCAATTTAGCACTTGTATAGGTAGTCTTCACGGGTATGAAATGAGCCACTTTAGTTAGGCGATCCACAACAACCCATATGGAATCATATCCAGATTTGGTCCTTGGTAATCCGGTAATAAAATCCATTCCAATCTTATCCCACTTCCAATCAGGTATAGGTAGTGGTTGCAATAATCCTGCTGGTTTCTGATGATCTGCTTTCACTCGACTACACACATCACACAAGGCAATATGTTTTGCAATATCTTTCTTGAGATTGTTCCACCAAAATAGTTCCTTCACATCCATGTAGATTTTGGTGTTACCTGGATGAATGGAATATAGTGAGTTGTGTGCTTCTTGCTGAATCAATTTACAAAGCTCCGGATCTTGTGGAATGCAAATACGCTTTCCATACCATAAAGTTCCTTGTTCATCTTCATGGAATCCTTTAGTCTTCCTTTTACTAATGTTACTCTTAATCTCCTCTATTTCCTTGTCCAACTTTTGGGCTTCTTTGATTTTTTCCAACAATGTTGGTTTAACTTCCAATGACATGAGATGTACTTCAGGAACTATCTCCAATCTTAGCTCTTTGAATTGAGCACACAAATAATCAGGCAATTCTCCCTTAGTGAGGCCATTCACATAAACCTTACGGCTTAAAGCATCCGCTACAACATTTGCTTTACCGGGATGGTATTTCAAACTCAAGTCATAGTCTTTGATGAGCTCTAGCAACCTTGTTTGTCTCATATTGAGTTCCTTCTAAGTAAAAATATACTTCAAACTCTTGTGATCTGTGAACACTTCACAACGCTTTCCCAAAACATAATGTCTCCATGTTTTGAGTGCATGGACAACAGAGGCTAACTCTAAATCATGGGTTGGGTAATTCACTTCATGAGTTTTGAGTTATCTCAAGGCATAAGCCACAACTTTTCCTTCTTGCATTAAAACTCCACCCAATCCTTGGTAAGATGCATCAAAATAGACTTGAAAGTATTTCTCTAAATCTGGCAGACATAAGATTGGTGCTGACACTAGTCTCGTTTTCAATTCTTGGAAACTGATTTCACAACCTTTAGTCCAATCAAACTTCTTTTCTTTCTTAAGTAACTCCTTCATTGGCTTAGATACTTTTGAGAAGTTCTCAGTGAATCTTCTATAGTATCCTGCCAAGCCTAGGAAACTACGAACTTCTTTAACTGAGTTGGGAGATTCCTAATGAGTTACAGCTGACACCTTTGCGGGATAGATAGCTATACCATCTCCTGACACAATATGTCCAAGAAATCCAACTTCCCTCAAAAAAAATTCACACTTACTGAACTTGGCATACAACTTGTGCTCCCTGAGTTTCTCAAGAATCAAACGCAAATGATATTCATGCTCTTCTTTGCTCTTGGAATAGATCAGAATGTCATCGATGAATACGACAACAAACTTGTCAAGAAACTCCATGCACACCTTGTTCATCATGTTCATGAAATAAGATGGTGCATTTTTAGTCCAAATGGCATCACGGTATACTCTTATAATCCATACCTGGTGGTAAAAGCAGTTTTAGGTATGTCTTGATCTCTAATATTTAGCTGGAAATACCCTAATCAGAGATCAATTTTTGAAAGCAGGCAGGCTCCTTCTAGCTGATCAAATAGATCATTAATTCTAGGTAAAGGGTATTTGTTCTTTATTGTCACCTCGTTGAGTGATCGATAATCTATGCATAGTCTTTGACTTCTGTCCTTCTTCTCAACAAACAGAACTTGTGCACCCCAAGATGAAGAACTTGGTTGGATAAATCCTTTATACAACTATTCTCCAAGATGTTTCTTGAGTTCTTTCAACTCATCAACTGACATCTTATATAGTCTCTTTGCTAGTGGTCCAGATCCTGACAGTAAGTCAATCAAAAACTCTACATCTCTATCTGATGGCATTCCTGGCAATTCCTCCGGAAACACATCCGGGTACTCCTTCACCATTGGTACACTGTCTATGCTAACCCCTTAAGAGAATTTAGCTTACTCCCTTTGGATTCAAAGTTAGACTTGAACCTAATTCGTTTCTTATCCGGGGTTTTGAGTGTAACAGTATGATTGGCACAATCTATTACTCCGTCATACTTAGTCATCCAATCTATCCCCAAAGTTATATCCAATCCTTGGGAATCTAGGATTATCAGACTAACTAGAAACTTATATTTTCCAAATTCTATCACTAGATCATGACATCCAAAATTTACTATCATATCTCCACCTCGAGAGCTTACTTTAATAGGACATCCAATAGTTTCAGTTGGAAGTCCATTTTTGTCAACAAATGCTCTTGATATGAATGAATGTGATGCGCCGGTATCAAAAAGAACAAGTGCTAGAAAAGAATTAAGCTTGAACTTACTAGCCATAGCATCAGATTCCTCATAGATATCTTCCACATTGATGTGGTTCACTTGACCCTTCTGAAATGGGTTTGGCTTGTTGGCTCCATCATCCTTCTTTTCTGGCATACATTTGCATAGTGCCCAGTTTTCTTACACTTGAAGCACTCAACCTGACTGATGTCTCTCTTAGCAGGCTGACTTCCATTACCATTCCCACAATGATGGCTCTTGTGTCCACTCTTGTGGTTCTTATATCCACCATTGTCATGACTAGAGTGGTGCTTGTTATCATGGTGAAGGTTACTATTGTGGTGGTTGCTATATTTCCCGTGTTTGTGGGATCCAAAAACCCCACTATCATCACAATAGGAATGCTTGTGTGACGATCCAGAACTATGCTTATCAAAGTGATTCTTCATCTTCCTGTTCTCAACCTGTTTCATCTTGCTATCCAAGATGGTGGCTTTGTCACACAGTGATTGATAAGTTGGGACATATTCAACAGATAGCTGCATGCACATCTCATCATTCAACCCTTCAAGGAATTTTTCCTTCCTCTTAGAATCAGTGTCAACATCATCTGGTGCATAGCGTGTTAGATTGTTGAACTCCTCAATATATTCTACCACACTGCGGTGACGTTGCTTAAGGTTGTGAAACTCTTTCTTCTTCAAACTCATCACTCCTGATGAGATCTGAGCAGTGAGGAATCCATCCTTAAATATTGCCCAAGTCACATCTTCAATAGGAGTGGTGATTTGGAAATTATCCCACCATGTAGCTACTTGTCCTTCAAGCAGATGTGGTGCAAATCTGACCTTTTCCTCATCAGTGCAACCCACGGTGACCAAGTCCTTGTTCACAGAACGTAGCCAGTCATTGGCTACGATGGGATCAGTGGTTCCCGATAACTTTGCAGGTCTCAACCTCAGAAACCTTGTAAGCATATCAAAGGCTGGTGGGGTGTTTTGATTGTTGTTGTTGTTATTGTTCTTTTTGTTGTTGTTGTTGTTGTTGTTTTTGTTGTTGTTATTGTTGTTGTTGTTGTTTTGATTCTAATTCTCCACGAATTGGGTCATTATTTGCATCAACTGAGTCTGGGCTGTCATTAGCTGTTGCATCTCATTGCCATTGTTGTTATTGTTGTTAGTGTTGGGATTGGCACGACGGGGAGGCATCTGTGGTTTCAATAAGGGTAAGTAATGAGATATAACCCGTAGATACTAACATGCACAATACATCACATAGAAAAAATCACAAATAAACAAGCACAAGATAAACTTAGAGTTTAAACAACGTAAACAACAAGTTTTGGAGAAGTAAACATATAGCAAAGCCATCGACATCTTGGATGATCATTGTGACTCGATAAATATAAGGATGATACATATATAGGTAGCCAAGTAGTCAACACTACTCCACCATGTCGACCTCCTCGTCTACTAGAGCAAGTCCTGCTGTCTGCATTGTTGTCTTGTACTCCTCCATGCTGGTGGTCAAAGCATCGACCTTCGCCCGGAGGGCTCTCTTCTATGAGCGCAGCCTCTCCATCACTCCCTGCTGTGTCTCTTGCTCAAGATCCTTGAGCTCTATCTCGGACTTCATCTCGTTGATCCTCTTGTTCCTATCCTACACTCTCTTCTCTTGGTTCTTGAACATCTTGTCTTGCTTCTCGAACCTAGCCTCCATCTCCTTGATGATCTCGTCCTGCTCCGCAAAGGCCTAGTCCTTCTCCCTCTACTGAACCTGTAGCTCATCATTGCTAAGCATGACGTTGGTCCTATCAGTGTCAAGGTGTCTAACAAGGCTCTCTAGCTCCTGAAGATAAAGGCGCACTGGCTCAATAGTCTCTCTAGTAGAGTCATCATACACTACAGCCTCTCCGTCCTTGTCACATCTCCCAAATGGGTGGAAGAAGAAGCCCCTGAGCTCGGTGGTGTGACGTCCACAAAGGCGTCCGAGTAGCTCCTGCATGTCAACATTGAGTCCCTTCTCCTTATCATCGTGCATCAACTTGAAGGCAATCTCATCGGTGGGTGGCTCCGACTGACGTCCTGGCTGCGAGACTCTAAATCCCCATAGATCCTTCCTCTCGAACATCATAAGCTGAAGTCCCTTAATGTTAGGGAGGGGGAGATTGAGCATACTAGTGAGCTCCACAATACGAGAACCAAAACTCGGCGGTGCTGATAACAAAGCTAGGCATCTATTGCATAGGATAGAGAAAAATTAGAAACAACACAAGTAAATAGAAAACATGAGGTAGTGAAATAAAATCCAAAAGCATACATTCAATAATAAAACACACAAGTCATGGCATACAATAATCTATCACAAGCACTAAGGTTCAACATAACTTAGACAAAAACATGCCATACCTCATAGGTTGGCATGATCAAATTATTAACACGAGAAAACGACAAGTGTGGTGGTCCAACTATTGGAATACGTCTCACTCATATGCTAAGTCTATGATATCTTCCCTTAGTCATTTTATGGTGGTCTCTAAGTCTTGGGTATACTTCTTCTCCTATCTAAGGTCATTTTGAGTGTTGAGAATTGTACACTTGAGTCTTTCACCAAGTTCCTTGATATCATTCCAAGCTGCATTTATTGTAGAGTCAAAGAATGACATATGCATTTCAGAGTTGGTGACCATGCAGAATCCCGACTCTTTGTGGTTGTCCTCCTTGCTTTTGTACAAGTGGAGTTGTACCCACCAATATTATTCTTCTCCTTCACCCATCACTGGAAATCCCTTGTACACGGCTTCACCATGTATTCCCAAGGTAACCATGAGGTTTTTGAGAGCCTTGGGAAACTCTGTCTCACATTCTAAGGTCATGGTCATGACTGGTCCCTTCTTGACGGCTTCGTTGATGGCGGCCATCTACAAATATAGATGAGAAATAAGATTAGGAGAGCTTTACAAGAAAAAAAGAGACAAGTGTGGAATTTGCAAAGAGTTGCATTTTTCCTAGTGGTTTACTTAGTCTAATTAATCTTAGTGTCGTAATCCTACAAGCAACACCGTGCTTTGGTACAACCTATAAGACCCCAGCTTTTAAGGTAAAGGCCCATGTGATTGCCATACTAGTCCCTGGATCGAATTGCTAGCATCCACAGTTTAAGATGAAGAACACAGATACAAAAATCATTATTACATCGTCATTCCAGAAATAACATAGTCTTTACAACTCATTAGCCCAAGGCTAATACATAGAGTTCATACATAAGTAGATAAATAAAAGTCTTCATCTTCATGTGCCACAGGCAAACATGTTCAGTCTAGACTCACAACCCTAGTCTCCATCAGAGTAACCTGCAACATCATAAGTTACAGCCACAGAGGTTCAATACATTTAGAATTGTATTAGCAAGTGATACCATAGTGGAATAGTAGCATCTAACATCTATATGAATTTGGCTAAGTGTAGTTCAGGCTGGCTTTGCTCAAAATAAGATTTTTCTTATTAGTTGAATAAGTTTTTCTTTCATAGTGGGTTCATGCCTCTAATAAGTGATACCACAGAGGTTCAATAAGTTTTTGTTTGACAAAAAACACCCAAGGAACCACCAATAGACATTTTTGAACATTTACCCTTGTTAAACCACAAGTTTTAACTTAGTGAAATTGGGATGAGGAGATTCTTGATCACTTCAATGCCTTTGATGCTCAAATTGTTCGTTGTCGGGGACATGGCTAAGTACATATGTTTTACCCTCTCGAGAGGTGGTGCACTTTCCCCACAAGACTCGACATGCATCGAGACGAGACATTTTAGAAGCATTCCCTTAGACCACCATGGACACGTTCCATCCTATCAACCCTACCACCAACTGTCCATCTGGCTAAGTTCTTGCAACCTATTTGGTCAAGGCAGAGCCCATATGCCATGTGGTTGCACAAGAATCTTCTCAACACTAAATGTCTCGAATCCCTTTGTTCTTGGGTGGCCATCCACAAGTGTGATACACAAGGTAAACCATAAAAATGGGCCTTGTGTAACCACTCAACACAAACCATTCTTTCCATTCCACCCAGTTGATTCATTCACATGTTGTTTTATTATTCAAAAACACATAGTCATAGATTTTGCACAACAACATAGTATGAATATTCCACCCTTGTTATCTACTAGCTAGGCTAAGCATACTAGTATATCAAGTTTCTTATCTTAGGAAAAACTAATAAGACAACAACTATACGATTTCCCAAGCATAGCATATACTTAGAAAATAATCATGCAAATCCTACCCAAAATATCACTAGTTCATAGATAAAATAGTAGGAAAAAAATATGAAGCATCACTTGCCTTGATAGTTGGGGGAATAGCAATAGTCCTCACAATCACAATCACCAAAACTACACGTAAAATCATAACACCAAATTCACATTCAATATTCAAACAAAAATACATATGAATGCATGCAAATGCAATGGAATGATTTTCTACACTAAACAAGTCAAACTAAATAGTACTGACCAAAAAGTAAACTTTCTAAGATCTAAATAAACCAAAAAAATACTTTAAAACAATTTTCAAAATAATTTTTATATGCAAAAATAGGCCTACAAATGCTTCTGCAATAAATCATAATTTTTTCAGAAGCAAATGACTAATTCAAGGCCATAGATGTGTAGAGCTTAACTTATTTGTAATTTTTAGACAAACATATAAAAATTTATTGAATTTACAAGTTTGAATATCTAATAGATTCAAAATCTGATTTTAAAACAAAAAAACTCACACACATGGCACCATCTGATTGGCCCGTACGGCTTCGCGCGGTTCGCGCTCGTGGGGCATAGATCTAAGTTAGATCGCGTGTTCGAGATTGGACTGTACCCCTTCGTGCTAGATCTAATCCTAGCCGTTGGATCTAGATCCAACGGATCTGGTCGCTCTGGCCATAGACAGGTGGCGCGAATGGCCACTGCGGCGGCGAGGCTTACCAGAGTCGTCTGGACGCGGTGAAGCTCGACGTGTACTTGATTTTGAAAGGGGGCACGGACACGTGCATAGGGGCTCGTCGGAGATGCTGTTGGCGTTGCATGCGTATGATGGTTGACGGCGTCAGGGCTACGAAGCAAAACAGGACCAACGGAAGGTGGCATTAGATGCGCGCGAGGACGACGATCAAGATAGCATCAACCAGAGGGAGAGGGGTTGACAAAGTTCACAGGGATTGGTCGCCGGAGACGAGTTCACCGTCAGGGTGCGTGCAACCAAAGACGAAGCCGAGCTCCTCGGCCACGAGCAAGCAAACAGCAAGATTCAGTAGGTGCGCACGAAGATGTCAAGTACGATAGGGTGAACCAGAGGGAAAGGAGGGTTGAAGCTCACCGGGATTGGTCACCGGAGACGTGCGGTGCCACGGTGGTGTGAGCTTGAGAAATGGTAGCCTGGGGGCGCTCGAGCGGTGTGGTTTGAGGGGAAAGATGCGGGAGAGGGAGGGGGTTAAGTAGAAGGTCGAGGGGGAGGGAATTACGCCTGCAATCAATCGATTTGATTTGAATTGAATCGGAGGAAACGACAGCGGCGAAGCGGGTCGTCGCGCGGGGATTTAGGGACGATGAGCTGATGTGGTGGTGGGGCCGTGCCGTCAGCGAGTGGGTGCGCCGCGGGCGCATGAGAAAAGAGATGGGGAGGGGGAACCCGGGTGGGATTGCTGGGCTGAGAGTGGAACTAGGCTAGATAGGTTGCTGCAGTTTTATTTTTTTCTTTTGCCCTTTTTCTTTTCTGTTTTGATTTTCTAAAATGAATTTGAATGGCCAATTCAAATATGTTTGAATTCAAACTTTCACCAAGTTTTTTTACTGTGATCCTAGTGTCAAAATGTGTGAAACACATCTAACCACTCAAAACCACTTTGGTCTTTCAAATAAAAATAAAACCATGCCCCATATATAATATATAAAGAGGGGTTTAAATATGGTTTTATTTAGGGTTTTGATTTGTAAATTTTAATGCAATATAAATATGCTATGATGATATGAATTCAATAACATGGCTTTGCATTTGAAGAAATTTGGGATGTTACAAATGCGCTGTCTCTCCGTCAGGAATCTATGCAGTGCCAAGCGCTACAGACAAGGGTCGGAGGAATAGAAGGGCAAAAGAAGCGTCATGCATGTGATAGTCCTAGAGTCCAACGTTCACATGTCGTGGGCTCCAGGTTATTACCGTCAATAGAAGGGCAACAGGGAAAGAGGGCACTGAATTATCTCTTTGGGAGAAGCATATTCGGGGAATATGCCATCCACGTCATCCCTAATATATCCTGGCCACCCCTTTATAAGGTGAGCCAGGGCCTCCTAGTAGAGGGATCGATTTCATTTTACACTTAGAGACTAGGCGAGAGCTTCTTCCTCCTCTCTTTGATACAGCTCAAGGATCAAGTGTAACCATTATTGATCAAACTAAAGATCGAGAGTGAGTTCTTCGAGTGTAGACACCAGTATCCCTCCCTGGATCCCACTAGTGCATATTGGCCCCATCTTTAGCCTACCCATGGCATCTGAAGTGCCACAACCACGACATTTGGTGCCCACCATGGGGCCGGCAGCGGTGCTAGATGGAGTCAAGATCTCCGGGCTGGTGCAGCACTTCGACATGTGGGACTATGTCAGTGACAACGCGCATCACTCTGGCAGGCGCTCTCCTCCGTGCAACCGGGTCTTCATCAAGCTAGGCGCGCACAAGGTTTGCATGAGCATTGACGTCTCCTGTGTCTACCCGCAACAAGTCATCCTCGCGGGAGAGCCTCCCCTCAACCCTGCAAGCAGTCCGCGTATCACTTGCCCCGCAGGAAGCATCAAGGTGACGATGACCATTCCCGCACCAGCAACAAGAGCAGGAGCCGGCACAAGCAAAGACCCGGCAGTAGAAGATCTGGCAGTAGTAGATCCGGCAGAGGCTCATAATGTAACTCCTAAAGCACCTCACATCAGAGGGCCACCTTTAGAAAGGCCAGAGAATATCTTGGAGGAAGCAATTGAAAACATAACGACTCTTGTAGCTCCCATTGTAGATCCGGCACAGGAACATGCCAAGCTAGAGAAAACTCGGTTGAAAGTTAGATGAGGCTTGATGGTGCTACGTCAGCGTAGAGCGCTTTGTCGAGAAACCCCAAGAGCAAGGTATGATGCAACACAACAACAAGTTTTCCCTCAGTAAGAAACCGAGGTTATCGAACCAGTAGGAGGAAGGAAACATCTCAAAGGTGTTGCAAGCAACGTGGAAACCTGCACAACACAAACTCAAGACTTTGCCCCAACTAACAGTGAGGTTGTCAATCTCACCGGTTGTTGTAACAAAGGATTAACTGTATGGTGTGGAAGGTGAAAGAGGTTTGCAACAAGTAAACAATAATAGTGGAAGATGTATCAAAGGTAAAGATTGGACCGGGGTCTATAGTTCACTAGAGGTATTCTCCATAGATAAACAAACATGGTATGCTGGGTAAACAAATTACAACAGGGCAATTGAAAGGACTGACCAAGGCATAATAATGCAATACTAGACATAAAGATCCTATGAGATTCGATTGGGCTAGGATACATAGACCGCCATCCAACTGCATCTATGACTAGAAGTCCACCTTTGGGTTATCATCCGAACCCCCTATAGTATTAAGTTGCAAGCAACATACAACTGCTTTAAGCAAAGTGTGTAAGGTAAACAATCCACTTGTTCCATGAACAACAGACCGTTGTTTTCCCCCTAGTGGAAACAACACATCTACAACCTTAGACATTTCTATCACTTCCCTTGATTAAATAGAGGCATGAACCCACTATAGAGCATAAATACCGCCTCTTGGAGTCACTAGCAACTACTTGGCCAAGATAGCTACTAACAACGGAGAGCATGCAAGATCACAAACAACACATACATGATAGAATCAATAAGACAAAACCATTTATCAATATGACATAGTAATCTCAATATTCATCAGATCCCCGCAAACACAACATGCATGATTACAAATAGATGAGATCTTGATCATGAACGGAGCTCACAAGATCTAGACATGAAAGCACAAGGAGGAGATACAACCATCTAGCTACTACATGGACCCGTAGTCCAAGGTGGAACTACTCACGTTTCATATCGGAGGCTTGCATGATGAAGAAGAAGGCCTCCGAGATGATCTCCCCTCCGGCAGGGTGCCGGGAAGAGCTTCAGATCCCCCCTGATCTAGGGACGATGGTGGTGGCGGCTACAGAAGGTTTCGTGGAATATTTATCGGGTGCTTAGGGTTTAGGCATCGGGGACTTCTTATAGGTGAAGAGGCGAGGCAGGGGGCCACTAGGGTGGCTACACCACCCTAGGCGCGGGGTGGGCCCACCCGCGCGTCCAGGGGGTGTGCCCCTGCTGAGTCTCCTCCGTATCGTATTCCGGCTTCGTGTTTCCCGCGGTAAAATATTTACTTTGGCTTTTGTCCCGTCCAATTTCGAGAATATTGATTTTCTGCCTTTATGGAACAAAAAACAGAAGAAAACAGGCAACTGACACTGTGGTAACTTGTTAATAGGTTAGTACCAGAAAACATATGAAAAGCACCTCAAAGTTTGGACAATTGAAAGCAAAGTAGATACTAAACAAGCATCGAACATCAAAAATTATAGATATGTTTCCGACTTATCAAGGCTAAGAGAGTAGCAGCTCTGCAAACAGTCACTTAACATCACGCTGCATAAGTATGCTAGGGATAACAAGCTTAACACTAGCCGAACTCACTTAGATGGTGTGAGAATAATGGAATGACTCTCCTTAGTGATATCAACAAGGAACATGTGTCTAGGCAGGGTGACTCAGCTGACCCAGGGTTCCGAGGTATAGCAAACCTGCAAAAAACCTCAGGGCTACAGATGCGGCAGCTGCCAAGATAGATGGTCTGACCGTTGAAGCCCAACAGAGGCAACAAGAAAGACCCGAAGGAATGAGGAATTTCTCAAAAACAGCAGAATGAGGAATTTCTCAAAAACAACCCGGCAAGACCCGAAGGTTCTCGTGTTGTTCATTCGGTTGGAGGTGCACCGATAGTATCAGCTGCCGCAGCATCTTCACCCGGCGGAGGAACAAGGAAGGATAAGTCAATAACCTTAGGAATAAGAGATAAGAAAACGGTGCCCTATTATCCGGCAGTGGATGGGAAGGCAAATATGAACCAAGGCAATGCAAGCCGAGGTAACAGTGGGAATAGAAACCCCGGTCATGGTAATTGTTGCCAAGGAAACAACAGATGGGGTAATCCCGGCCAGCGTAATTCAGCTGGAGGAGGGCAACATCCACCACAACAGCACTAATCGAGGTATGAACCTCGGCAAGAAAGGGGTGCAGGAGCAGTTCCACAAAACCCAGGACAGAAGAGGTACAATGACGGCTATTCGGAAATGGAGAATGCCGGATTTTCTAGACCTAATCACCATGTGATAGGAGAAAGAATGGGAAACAAAAACTTGCAGCCGAATGATGCAAGGTTGCAATTGGACAGAACATACATATCCTAGTTGTTGGAAGAACAAGGTCCTCCGGGTCCAGCATGATTTGGAACTCGGATCATGAGGGATCTACCTGTGATGAACTTCCAGTTGACAAGAGGAACAAAAACATATAATGGAAGCACAAATCCACAAGATTGTTTGATTGATTATGCTACTACAGTGAAAATTTCAGAAGACAACCTTAAAAGGGCAGTGAGATATGTGCCGCAAATATTGGAAGGGCCGGCAATAGTTTGGTTGAACAACTTCCAGCAGGAAGTATCAACCGATGTTTATATTTTGAGATGTTTGTGAGCAACTTCACGAGTACGTATAAAAGTCCAAATAGACCTCAACAACTCGCCATGTGCAAGAAGAGACCGAATGAGACCGACTGAGAGTTTTTGACTCGGTGGTGTAACCTGAGGAACTCATGTGAAGGGGTGATTGAATCGCAAGAGATTGCTTGGTTAACACAAGGGTGTAGATATGCAAGTGTGTTGTGACATAGGTTGTAGAGAGATATGCCAACTACATGGTCCGAGACAATTCAGATAGCTGACTCATATGGTCTGGGCGATCCGACTCAGCTAGAGCTTATGTCGGCAGATCAAAGTGAAAAGAAAGAGCATTACGCTCGTGATGGTGTCGGGTCATCCCGAAGGAATGAATTCCGAGGTAAGAGAAGAGATGATAGGCCATACTATCGATACAATTTGAGTCATGTTGCTGTAGTAACCCAAGACCATCCAGGTGATGGGGGTAATTAGTGTCAAAAGAACAGTGCACAATAGTGGAATCCAAAAAATGATAGCAAAAATCAGTGGACCCCTAAGCAAAATAAGTTATGGCAAGAGAGGCTGAAGTACACAAATGTATTGTGTTGGATTAGCCTTGTAAATTTCACACTCCTAACCCGGCTAAGACGGCGAATCATACAACTCGGCAGTGTGCTTGGATGAAATAGGCCATGGGCGGGGCTGAACCGAATCAGCTGAATCATAGACCTCATCTCACAGGAGGCAATGTTCAGCAACAGCTAGCTCTACCTCATACACCGCCGATATATGACAACCAGCCACCACCGAGATATGAGAACCATGTCAGGAGAGAAGTTATACACCAAGTGGTGAACCAGAACCAGGAGAACCGTGGAGACCCCAGTCAAGGAGGCAGGAATGCGTACAAAGAGCATCATCATGCATATTGTGTGTTCACTATAGAGCTGATAGATAAGAAAAGTATGCAGAGAAGGCATATGGAGTAAATGCGGTTATGTCGGCTGTGCCAAGATACATGAACTGGTCGGATTAGGAAATCACTTGGAGTATAAGGGATCACCCCAAGATCATGCCGAACCCTGGATCATATTCCTTGGTTCTTGATCCGACGTTCATTGGGCCGAATATCAATGTCAAGTTCTCCAAGGTGCTGATCGACAATGGCAGCAGCATAAACATACTATACAAGGACACAATGCACAAGAACAGTATCAACAAGAACATGTTGCAGACGACTAAGAATACCTTCCATGGCATTGTGCCGGGATTGTCTTGTGAACCAATAGGCAAGGTCTGGATTGATGTGTTATTCTGCACAAGGGAGAACTACCGAACTAAAAATTTGGAGTTTGAGGTTACGGACCTATAAAGTTGTTACCATGCACTACTGGGAAGGCCGACATTGTCAAAGTTCATGGCGTGTAATCATGTTAGTTACTTTAAGATGAAGATGCCATGACCACATGTGGTTATTACCTTTACTGTAGACTATAGAAGATCGATGGAGTGTGCCTCGGCCAGGTCAAACCTAGCCGAGTCATTAGTAATCGCAAGGGAAAAGAATATGATTCAGGAAGTGGCAGCTTTGGCTCAGTCGGCACAGATGAATATGCCAGCACTCGGCTACCCATATTGCAATGTCTCTTTTTAGCCGACTAAGGACACTAAGAAGATTCAAATTGATGACCCGTTCCTAGAGCACACCATCACTATTGGTGCCGGCCTAAATGCTAAATAGGAAAGTGAGATCGTCAGCTTCCTCTGTGAGAATTGGGTCATATTTTCTTGGTCTACTCAAGATCTACAAGGTGTTTCGAGGGAGCTGGCAGAGCACTCTTTACATGTGAAGCCAGATGCAAGGGCGGTGAAGCAACCTGTCCGCCGCTTCGCCGAGGTCAGGAGAAAAATCATTGGAAATGAGATAGCCTAGCTCCTTGCAGTCGGGTTTATCATGGAAGTGCTTCATTCGGATTGGATCTCTAATCCGGTGCTAGTAGGCAAGAAGAAAGATGATTTGAATGTAGAAGTGGTGTGGCGTATGTGCATCGACTACACCAACCTGAACAAAACATGTCTAGAGGATCCATTTCCTTTTCCGAGAATAGATTAGGTTATTGATTCAACTGCTGGTTATGAGTTACTATCATTTGTAGATCCGTACTTTGGCTTCCTCCAGATACCGTTAAATCCAGCCGATCAAATAAAGACTATATTCATTACCCCGTACGGGGCTTATTTCTATCATACCATGCCATTCGGCTTACGCAATGCAGGTGCGACATATCAAAGATGCATGCAAAAATGCTTACATGATCAAATTGGCAAAAACGTCCAAGTATATGTTGATGACGTGGTAAAAAACCCAAAAATAGTCGCACACCATTAGATGATATTCGGCAGACATTCGCGAACCTAAGAAGATTCAGAATGAATCTTAACCCGGAAAAATGCACCTTTCGTGTTCCGGCCAGAAAATTACTCGGTTTCTTTATGTCAAGTCGAGGTATCAAAGAAAAACCGACAAATATTTGGGTGGTAGAACGCATGGAGCTGTTGAAGTCCCTCAACGATGTCTAGAAGTTCACATGTTTCCTGGCATTGTTGAGTCGGTTCATAAGTCGGCTTGGAGAGAAGGCATTACCCTTATATCAACTAATGAAAAAATCGGATAAATTTACCTTGACACCACAAGCTGATAATACTCTTCATGAATTAAAGAAAATGCTAGTCGCAACACTTGAGTTAGCTTCACCACTATCCAAGGAGCCAATGTTGCTCTACATAGCAGCGACCAACTGATACGCCCAATTTGCATCACCCTTATATATCATAATTGTCACATCCCAAGATTTTCCAAATCTTGTAATGTGAAAAAAATAAATGAATAAAATAAAACTTTGTTGATTTTCAGGTTGAGAAGAAACTTTTTGATTCCAATTGGAATCCTTCAAACCTATTTTGAACAAATAAAATCCTAAAGGGATTTAAAAGGATAAATAAACAATAAACTTAAAAATATTTAAAATTACTATTTTTGGATCTTTTAATAAAAATATTTGGTTTTCAAAAGAAAAGGTAGATTTATAAATAAGGATTATTTTATAGAGCCCAATTAAAACTTGGCCAAGCTTTTGAAATAAAATATTTCTATTTGATAAAAATAGTAAAGGTTTATTTAAATAAAATAATAAGGATTTAATATCCAATTTTATTTAAGTAAAGGCTTTTCCCATTTTAAATAAACACTAAAACTTATTTATTTATTTTAAATAAGTTTTCCAAGTATTTTATATTCTCAAATGAAACCTACTGAAGTGTTTTGGTGTTATTTTAGATTTTTAAAATGAAGTTTTTAATAAAACAAATCCTATTTGATTTAATGACTAAGGTCCATTTTATTTAATTATCAATGGACCCTAAAATAAAATGTTATTTTATTTTAAACAAGTTTTCCAAGTATCTTCTATTTTCAAATAAAACCTACTAAATTGGTTTTGAAAATATTTAGATTTCAAATGGAGCTTTTAAATTAAAACCTATTTTGTTTTATTAACTAGTGTCCATTTTATTTAATTATAAATGGACTCTAAAATAAAAATATTATTTTATTTTGGAAATTGGTTTATGTTGTTAAACAGAACCAAATTCAAATTACAAGTGTGGTGAATGTTTGAATTGATTTGAATGCTTGATTGATTGTTTGAATTTCAAAACAAAAATTGAAATTGGAAAAAGAAAAAGATTTAGATAGAAAAAAAATAGAATCTGGTCGACCCTACCCAGTAGCCCAACTAAGCCCAATACCAGCCCAATCTCTCTCCCCCTCTGCGAAACGTTTTTCACTTAAAGTCTCACCCGCAGAGAAACTGACCGGTGGACCCTCCTTCCCTCTCATCTCTCTCGCTGACCAGACAACCCCACACGGCCGCGTCATCATCTTCCTCGCGTTGACCCCGTCCCTCTCTCCTCACTACCGTTTCTGGCCGCGATTGAATCCTGTTAAATTCTAGTTACTGCCGTTGTTAAACCTCGCCGTGACCACGCACATTTAAACGCCAGCGTCTCCCCTCCATTTCCCATCTGTCTCCTCCCCCAAATGCGCCCCCAGGCTGCCGAATTTCGCTCGACATCGCCACTGTCTCCGACGACACTCCGGCGACAATTCCGACCGAACCGCGCCACCCCTTGCCTCCTCGACCACGCACACATACTCCCCACCTCCCGGTGCATCTCCCCGTGCCACTCATTCATCCGGGGAGTGCCCTGTAACCTCGGCTTCGTCGACACCGAGCATGCGCCGCCGTCTGCCATTTCTCCGTCGAGCATTCCAGGTGAACTCCGACCGCCCTAAGCTCTCTCGATGATGCACACAACTTCCCCAGATCATTCCGCGTCTTACCATTCCCCTATCTTGCCTTAGGGTGCCTTGTAACCCCATCCCCGACGACCTCCAGAGCGTGCCCGACGTCGAGCGAACTCCGGTGTGCAATCCAGGGCAACCACGAGCGCCCCTCAACCCAAGAAGACCACGTTGAGCTTCCCCAGGCTTCTGTGAACACGGTGAGCCAACTCCCTCCCTCTCTTGCTTCCTGCTTCACCAGCACCGCCACCCTCTGACCACGCCGCCGCCAGCCACCGTCGTTGCGCCGCCAGCTTTTGGTCAAACACGCGTGAGCCGTTAGATCCCCCTCCTGTGGCACAGACAGAACGACTTAAGCGAACAGGTATGGGAGCATCTGAGCCGTGCGATTCGCATTAGATCCAACAATCCTCAGTGAGTGATCCTGACGAAACGGTATAGACGAATCAGAAACAGCCACGTGGCCCAGTCTTCGATTTAAAAACAGATTTGAATCAGATTTGTTTGCAAAATTGAAAACCTTGTAACTTTAGTTCCACACGTCCAAATTTTGCAAAATTTATATCAATGGAATCAGTGGAACAAGCCCTAGCCAACCATGCCTTTTGTTTAGTAAAAAGTTTCTGTTAAATGGTTTGTTTTTGCAGAAACATTTGTATGCTTGTTTAGATGATAAAAATTGTTCAAAAATGATTTTGGGGATAAAATCTTTTGCAAATGGTGTGATTTGAACCTACTGACCATAGGAAACACTTTGTGTATTCAAAAATGTATTTAGTGAAACAAAAGAATGATTCTTTGATTTAAAACCATTTCTAGTCAAATAAAAATATGGTTTATTTATTGAAAATGATTTTGAAGAAAAACCTTTGGGAAATGTTTTGTTTTAAACTCTCTGACCCCAAACACCAAGTTTTATGGTTTGAAAACATATTTGGTTAACCCTATAGATTAATGCCTTAATAAAAATATTTCTACACCACATAAAATGATACTTTGTTTTGAAAATGGTTTAGGAAGTGAAACCTCTTGCAAATGACTTTGCCACTTTACAAAATGACCAATAGGTGTTTTCAAATGTTTATGTCCCATTAGGAACCACTGTTTCCAAACAAAACAAAGCTTGGCATGCTTGCATGCATTACTTTGACTTTATCATTTTATGTGATATTTTGCTTGATTGGTAGATTGTGTGCCTTGCTTGATTGATTTGTAGTGACTTTAAGAAGTGTGATTGTTGCAAGGAAAAGGAGTGAACTTATACTCAAAAGGAAAGTGATGCTTCATACTTTTGTCCCATTACTTTCACTATGCATTAGTGATTTTTTCTAAGTAAAACTTGCATGGAATTTTTGCTAAGTATAAACCTTGCTATAGGAAACCTAGTAGATGAAACCTTAGTAGGAATTTCCTAAGTCAAGATACCTACTACTATCAAGCTTAGCTTAGCTAATAGAAAACAAGGGTGGAATATATATCCATACTATGGAAAAAATTATAAGTCTGAGGACTTGTGTTTTTGTTTAATAAAACAACTAAGTTAATGAATCACCTGGGTGGAATGGTAATTGCTTGGTGGTTTTTGGTTGAGTGGTTCACAAGGCCCATGTTTATGGTTGACCTTGTGTATCTCACTTGTGGATTTCCACCCAGGAACAAAGAGATTTGAGATGTCAAATGTTGAGAAGCTTCAAGTGCAGCCACTTTGTATTATGGGCTCTGCCTGGATCATATAGTTTGCAAGAACTTAGCCATATGGACAGTTGCTGGTAGAGTTTGATAGGTTGGAACACGTCCATTTTGGTCTAAGGGAAGGCTTCTGAAAGATCTTGTCTTGGTGAAACCAAGTCTTGTGGGGAAAGTGCACCACCTCTCCAGAGTGTAAAATCTAAGTACTTAGCCATGTCCCTGGTAAAGGAAAAAGCATCAAGACATGGAAGAAATCAAGAATCTCATCATTCAAATTTCTAAGATAAAAACTTGTGGTTTGAACAAGGGTTAAAGGATCTTCAATCTTTGATTGAGAAAAATGATTTTGTCAAGCAAAAACTTAGTGTTTTCAAATGTTAAGGAAAAATCTATTTTGAGCAATGCAAGCCTCAACTCCACTTAGCCAAATGCATATAGTTTATAGACTCCACTATACTACCATAGTATCACTTGCCAATACAATTCAAATGTATTGACCCTTGTGGCTGTAACTTGTATGTTGCAGGTTTGATTGATTTAGTGAAGTGTGTTGATTAGGATTACAAAGTCTACAACCAACATGTCTGCCTGTGGCACTTTGAAGATGAACGACCCCATGCTTATAGGTATTCTGCTGCAATGTAATGTAATAGCCAAATGAGCTATGTAAGATGTAATAAAATTATGTTATTCCTGGTTATGAAGTTGTATTATGACCTTTGTTTCTTGATATTACATTTTAACTGTGGATGCTAGCTATTGATCCAGGGACTAGCATTGTAAACACAGGGGACTCTACCTTATTAAAGGTTGGGACTTACAATAATTTACCTCGATTCATTGATATTTATCTTATTATGAGGTATTACTTATGGCTTTCATCTGTTTATGCATGATGGATGATTCCTGGAGGATGGAATGTAGGAGTCTGGATTCTGATGGAAAAGAAGGCGTTTCGGTGCAATTTCGCAAAGATCATAAAAATATTAGAAAAATATGGAAACATATTATTTTACCAGAAGACGAAGGAAGCCAGAAGGAGGGACGAAGAGGGGCCTCAGGGGCCCACAAACCCCCTAGGCGAGGGCCCACCTGACCCTACTCCTAGGGCAGGTGTGGCCCACCTGCCTGGCCTCCGACTCTGCCCCTTCGCCTATATCTTCCCTTCGAAACCCTAAGGCTCGGGGGCGACCATAGATAGATTTCCGTCGCCTCTGTGGGGCAGAAAACACTGAGAGAGAAAGATCTCTCCAGCAGACAGATTTCTACCGGGGGAATTCCTTCTCGGACAGGGGAGACCATCGCCATCAACACTGTCATCAAGCTAGGCTTCATCGGGATCATCATCATCCACACCATCATCTCCACCAGCACCATTATCACCACTCCGTCCCGCTGTAACAATTGTGTTGGATATTGCTTTAGTTCTTAGGGGAAACTTTCCTCGTGTTAATTACTATTGTAGTTGATGCTTGTGAGTGGAACCATTGGATTATTGTTTATGTTTAGATTGTTATCCATTATCATATCATCTTTGATCTTGATCCATATGATGTCTTGTGAGTAGTTCGTTTAGTTCTTGAGGACATGTGACAAGTCATGTTGTTAGTCGTGAATCTGTGATGAGTTATTTGTTCAATGGTTTAGTATTTAAGTTGTGGTGCTATTCTTCTAGTGGTGTCATGTGAACGTCGACTACATGATACTACACCATTTATGGGCCTAGGGGAATGCATTGTGTATTTGACTACTAATTGTGGGGTTTCCGGAGTGACCGAAACCTAAACACCCATTAGGACACATTTTCACAAGGGAGCATAGGATCTCAGTGTTTAAGGCTGTGGTTAGATTTATATCTTAATTACTTTCCTGTAGTTATGGTTGTTTGCAGGTGGTTTAATCACAAGTATGTATTAGTCCAAGTACGGTCGGTACATTAGCACAAGTTCACCCACACAACACTTACAACACCAGAGAAGAGTAGTCAACTATTTGAAGAGAAAGCACTTGACAGAATTCCCATGTGTCCTCGAGAACGTTTGGTCCTTATAAGTATTTTATATGGTTCCCAACCTTTAATAAGGTAGAGATCCTTGTGTTTACAATGCTAGTCCCTGGATCAATAGCTAGCATCCACAGTTAAGATGTAATATCAAGAAACAAAGGTCATAATACAACTTTATAACCAGGAATAACATAATTTATTACATCTTACATAGCTCATTTGGCTTTTACATTACATTGCAGCAGAATATCTATAAGCATGGGGTCCTTCATCTTCAAAGTGCCATAGGCAGACATGTTGGTTGTAGACTTGTAATCCTAATCAATAAACTTCACTAACATCAAACAAAACCTGCAACATAACAAGTTACAGCCACAAGGGTCAATACATTTGAATTGTATTGGCAAGTGATACTATGGTAGTATAGTGGAGTCTATCATCTATATGCATTTGGCTAAGTGGAGCTTAGGCTTGCTTTGCTCAAAATAGATTTTCCTTATCATTTGAAAACACAAAGTTTTTGCTTGACAAAAATCTTTCCCAAGGCATCTCCCAATAGAAATTGGTGATCCTTTCAACCCTTGTTCAACCACAAGTTTTTAACTAAGAAATTTGGATGATGAGATTCTTGATAGATTCCATGTCTTGATGGTCAAATTGTCCTTTGCCAGGGACATGGCTAAGTACTTAGATTTTACACTCTGCAGAGGTGGTGCACTTTCCCCACAAGACTTGGTTTCACCAAGACAAGATCTTTCAGAATCCTTCCCTTAGACCAGAATGGACGTGTTCCAACCTATCATTCCCCTACCACCAACTGTCTATTTGGCTAAGTTCTTGCAACCTATATGATCCAGGCAGAGCCCATAATGCCAAGTGGTTGCACTTTAAGCTTCTCAACATTTGACATCTCTAATCTCTTTGTTCCTGGGTGGCCATCCACAAGTGAGATACACAAGGTTCACCAGTCCCCTGGACTTGTGTAACCACTCAACACAAACCATTCCTTCCATTCCACCCAGGTGATTCATTCACTTAGTTGTTTTATTAAACAAAACACAAGTCCTCAGACTTAGAAATTTTTCCATAGTATGAATATATATTCCACCCTTGTTTTCTACTAGCTAAGCTAAGCATGATAGTAGTAGGAATCTTAACTTAGGAAATTTCTACTAAGGTTTCATCTACTAGGATTTCCCATAGCATGGTTTATACTTAGCAAAAATTCCATGCAAGTCTTACTTAGAAATAACACTAATGCATAGTGAAAATAATGGGACAAAAGTGTGAAGCATCACTTGACTTTTTGGTAGAGAGTATAAGTTCACTCCTTGATCTTTGCAATGTTCACTCACTTCAAATCACTACAATTCAATCAAGCAAACAATTTCAATCTACCATTCAAGCAATTCATCACATAAAATGATAAAATCAAAGTAATGCATGCAGGCTTGCAATAGGTTGTTTTATTTGTAAAAGTGTTTTCTAGTAGGTTGTAAACATTTGGAAACACCTATTGGACATTTTATAAATTGGCAAAGTCATTTTCAACAGGTTTCACTTTATAAACCCTTTTTAAAACAAGGTATCATTTTATGTGGTGTAAAAATGTTTTCAATAAGGCATTAATCTATAGGGTTCACAAAATATGTTTTCAAACCATAAAATCTTGTGTTTAGGGTCAGAGAGTTTATTTCCAAAACATTTCTCAAAGGTTTTCTTCCAAAACCATTTTTAATAATTAAACCATATTTTTATTTGACTAGAATTGGTTTAAATCCAAGATTCATTCTTTTGTTTCACCAAATAAATTTTTGAAACCACAATTTGTTTCCTAGGGCCAGTAGGTTCAAAACAAACCATTTGCCAAAGATTTTATCCCCAAAATCATTTTAGAATAATTTTTATAACCTAACATGCATACACAAGTTTATGCAAAAACAAACATTTTAACAGAAGCTTTCTACTAAACAAAGTGCATGGTTGGCTAGGGCTTGACTTGCTGAATCCATCGATATAAAGTTTGCAAAATTTGGACGTGTGGTTTGAAAGTTATGGATTTTTCAAATTGGCACATCTAATAGATATATTCTGTTTTAAAACAAATCAACAACGACACATGTCCTATTCCTATTCGCAGATACCGCTTCGCTCGGATCACGCTCTCTAGTGCGTTGGATCAAGTCAGATCGAGCGGCACAGGTTGCGTACCTCTTCGGCGTTTAAGTGAATCTATCTAGGCCCTACGATCCAAATCTGACGATGCGCAGCAGCTGGTCAAGAACGGGCGGCGCAAGCGACGGTGGCTGGCGGCGGCGCGGTCAGACGGCGGCGAAGCTGGAGATGCAGGAAGCGAGGAAGGAAGGTAATATGCTCACCGTGTTCGCCGTGGCGTGCTGGAGCTCAACGTGCCCGTGGTTGGTGAAGGGGCGCACAGAGGTGAACGGAATCGCTCACTGGAGTTCTTGCTGGCATCGGGTGCGCACGGTCGTGGTCGAGGACGAGCACCTGGGATGCAAGCAAGCGAGGAAAAGTATCAGGTTGATGCGCACGGTCTCTATGGTTGTAGGGTTACTCACCAGCACACGAGGGGCGCACGGGTTTGGCGTCAGTAGCTCGCCGGAGTTGCGGGGTCGTCGGTGGCGCACTGGTGAAGACGTTGCCGATGTTTTGGCACGCACGCGAGCGAGCTGTTGCTACGGAAAGGTTCGCCAGGAGGTGGGGATCATGTGAGCAAGGTCGAGGAGGCAAGGGGCGGCAGGGTTCGGCCGGAATCGTCGCCGGGGCTTGTCGGGGATAGTGGCGGAGTAGGGAAAAATTGGGCGGCCTGGGGGCGTGCTAAGGTGGGGCGACAGAGGGGAAATGGAGGGGAAACGCAGGCGGTTAAGAGGGCGTCGTCAGGGGAAGGATTCATTGTGCCAGTAATGCGAATTAAGACGGGTGTTAATCGCCTGCAACGTACGGCGAGGTGAGGGGCGTAGTCCGCGGGTGGGGAAGAAGCTGACGTGGTCGTGGGGTCGTCTGGCAGCGAGAGAGGGAAGGGTGCGGTGGGGTCCGTCGGTCAGTCGCTGAGTGGGTGATTTTCTGAGTGAATAACGGTTCGCTCGTGAGAGGGAGAGATGGCTAATTGGGTTTAGTTGGGCCAGGATAGTTGGGCTGGGTCCGTTTCTTATTTTTTTCTGTTCTGTTTGTTTTTCTTTTTCTGTTTTGATTTTGAATAAGCAATTCAAACCCTCATTTGATTTCAAACCTTTGCCAAAACTTGTGTAGGTTTAAATACTGATTGGTAGCACATTCTGATGTTAATTTTGGGAATTTCTTTTATTCCTTTTGGGGTCTTTTTAATTAATAAAAAGGGCCCTTGTTTTAAATCAAATAGGTTTTAGTAATGTCTTTAATTTCCATTTGACTTCTAAAATCTTCCAAAACCTTTTAGTAAGTTTTGTTTACTTAAAAGGGTGTCAAATAATTCATCTTGAATTATTGGGAAAGTTTTTGTTAAGATTTATTAATCATTTAAAATTTGGGTTTGTCTTTATTCCAATAGGATTTGGTTTATGCCAATATTTTATTTTGGAAATTCTTTATCAACATTGTTATTTGGATTTGGATTAAATTCATTCCATTGGTTTATGGATTTGGCCAAGATTTGTTTTGGTCTTTAAATATTCTTTAATTAATATTTCTTTCTTTAACTTATAAAATTCATATCTTTTTATTTAGAGATCCAAACGTGGTGATTCCAATTTGTAAATTCTTGTTTAATATTTGTTTATCCTTTTAATTCTCTTTAGGATTAATTGCTCACCAATTGGTTTGGATTTAGATAAAGGCTTTATTAGCTTTGGAAATTTAATTTCCTTATCTTATTAAATTCAAAAGATTCTATCTATGGCTCCAATTTGAGTGAAACCAATTTATATGGCTTTATGATATTTATGTTTGTCTTTCTTGATCATTTGTGAATGTTTGTTGACAAATTTTTATATGGATCAAATCCATAGGCTTGGAGATACTTTGGAAATGATTTTTATTCCATTAAGGTTTTAGGGTTTGGATTTATTTTCCAAGTGTTTAAATTTCCAGATTCATTCATTGAGGAATGCATTTCCCTTGATTTGGATTTTTGTTGGATTCAAACTTTTATCAAAGTTTGTTCAAGATGGGGTTTTAAGTTTCCATTTAGAAACAAAAGTTTCTTTTCACCCTGATTTTCAACAAAAATTTATTTTGTTTTATTTTTTTTCACATTACAAGATTTGGAAAATCTTGGGATGTGACATATTTCCACCGGCTTGTCCTTTGCTAAGAAAGGATTGGGCCACTTGCTCCGTTTGTTTGTTACTTCTGTTAGTTGCTCTTTGTTTTGTTGCCTTGTCAGAAAACCACTAAAATCTGGTTTGCTAAGTATTCACAAGGATTTCCTGCTCCATACCAATGTTCAACACCTTCTGCTCCTCGTTGGGATTGACACTCCTATTTATCAAAATTACTATGATACACCCCCTATACTTGTGGGTTATCAAGACTATTTCTTGGCGCCGTTGCCGGGGAGTGAAGCTCTATTGAAGAGTGGAACTGGTAAGGGAAACTTTTACTGTGAGTATTGCTTTTGTTACTGCTTGTTGCTCTGTTTCCAATATCGATAACCCACTTGGTTTTTTGTTTGGGAAAACTACTACCACTACTAGGGTAATAGATGAACCACCTCCTGTTGAGATAGATCCTTTTAAGATACCTACAAGTATTGTTAATCGTGTTATGGATAATTATTATTTTGGGGATGGAACTGTCCATCCAGTGATCACTTGCTTTTTATCCTTGAATTATGCGGGTTTTTTAAGTGTGCAGGTATCACAACTGAACAGGCAAAGAAGAAGTTACTCTCCATATCCTTGAAAGGGAGATCTTAAGAATGGTATAAGCTATTGAAGAATGGACAATCCATGGAATGGGAGGAGATGGAATCCCTCTTTTATCCTAAATTTTATACTCCCAGTGAGATTCATAAGGATAGGAATCTTATATATAACTTTTGGCCTCTTGATGGAGAGAGTACAACTCAATCTTGTGGGAGATTGAAGTTACTAATGCTTAAATATCCTATTCATGAACCCCCTAACAATATTATTCTCAATAACTTTTATGCTAGGCTTCCTCTTCATGATAAATATTTACTAGATGCTTCTTGTGCTAGATCATTCACACGTATGAAGGAAGAAGCTAAATGGGACCTTCTAGACCGTATTCAAGAGAACACTGAAGCTTGGGATAATGACAAAGGAATAAAGTCAGGTATAAACTATGATTATGAATGCATTAAATATTTTATGGGAGCTGATGACTTCCGTGATATTAGTAATGAGTTTGGTCTTGATTCCCAAAGTATTGCCAACTGTTTTAAAGCCTTTTCGTCTTACATTGAAATTCCCAAGAAGAAGTGGAATAAGTACCATGCTCCTTATAAAGATGTTGTTAGTCATGTTCTAGTTAGAAGTACTTAAGTTTGTACTACTAATCATATTGTTCCTGAACTTCACGTTGAGAAAATGCCTTTCCCAGCTAAGGTAAATGAGTATTCTATGATTATTAGTGCAAATAACAAAGGTACAATGAAAACTATGGAGCCTGGTAAGCAATTGAATGTTGAACCTGTGGTAGCTATTGTGAAATACCCTATCACTAGAAATAGAGAGGATGAGCACATTGTCTTCTATGAAGACGCTTCTAATATTATATCTTATCCTAGTAAGGCTAGAAAAGCTAGTGTTCCTATTCTTTCTGTTAAAATTGGTGATCATTGCTACTATGGTTTATGTGATATTGGTGCTAGTTCAAGTGCTATTCCTTATGAGCTTTACAGGGAAATAATGCATGGTAATGGTCCTTGTGAGCTTGAGGACATTAATGTGGTTATCCACATTGCTAATAAGGATACCATTTGTTCCATTGGAATTGTAAGAGATGTGGAGATTCTCTGTGGTAAGATTAAGTATCCTGCTGGTTTTCTAGTGCTTAATTCAGCAGCTAGCAAAACTTGTCCTATCATTTTTGGTAGACCTTTCTTGAACACTTGTGGAGCTATTATTTATTGTAAGAAAGACAAAGTTTTAACTAAATTTGATGGAGATTCTTATGAGTTTAACTTTTTGAAATTTGCTAAAGCTCCTTGTGAAAATAGCTTGCCTAATGAAGATTTTAGGATGGAACAAGTTGCTTCTATTGATCCAGTCTATGACCTTGGACCTCTTTTTGGTGACTATAAGTATGCTTATTCTGATGATAAATTTGTTTCCAGTGACAGTTAGATTGTCAACTTTATTCAAAGTGATACTGAAAGTTATTTTGATAGAGGGAAACATGGTTTTATGCATCTCAATGATGTTAAGTTTCCCCGTTTTATGTTGAAAGCTTTAAAGTTGTATCTGTTTTGTCTTCCTATGCTTGTGGATTTTTGTTTCCACAATTCGTTTTCTCATGATACCCCCATGCATAAGAAGTGGGTTAGGCTCAATTGTGTTGGTTATTTGCTTCTTGATCTCTTTCATTTCATATATATATATATATATCCTATGTGAGCATCTTTGGAAGTTTCGAGCCTAACTTAAAGGCATTAATGAAAAGTACTTGTTGGGAGATAACCCAGGAGTTTTGTCGAGTCTTGGAAGTTATTACCTCTGTAATAGCCGCTCCTTAGCATTTTTGTTTTGGTTTTTGTGTCAATTTCAACTACTTTTTTGAAGTAGAGGAGTTGTGAAAAGTGGCTGTCTGGGATAGATTTTGTGCTGTATTGTAAAAATTCGTGTGGAAGCTCAATACCTCGGATGGATCTGCATTTTTCTGTGCTTGTTCTCCAAGTTGTTACCCAACTTTCATCAGTTCTGCACTTTTTTATTTGATCAACAGAAGGTCTTCAAAAAAATCAATCTTTATCTCCTGGTCTGTTTTGAGAGATTTCTGCCATCACTTGCATTTTCCTCTTACATAAGCTTTTGTTTTGATGGGTTTTCAGTTGAAGTGTTTACCAAAGTTTTGTTGTTTTTTCTTACACTAATGTTTTCATTGAGTTTTTGCAAGGGTTTTGTTAGAAGGAAATATTTAGGAGAAACAGAAAACGATTCTGCAGAGTGTCTTTGAATAGGTAAAAGTGGTGAAATAGAAGTTTCGTGAAACCCAAATATTTTTATATTTTTGATGTTTTTAATACATAAGGGGAGTTACGAGACGAAACTGAAGAGGAAACGGAGCCCGGGGTGGACAAAACCATGCCAGGCATGGGCCCAGCCTGGCCGCACCTGAGGGGGTGTTCCCTCCTCGAACTCCGTCTCTCCCTCGTTTCTGTGTCAAAACCTTCCTTATGCATTGAAACTTCGTAGTATATAACCCCCGGATCCCCCGAGGTTGATGCATAGTGTTCTTGTTGTGTTCTCGTTTCAATCTGTTTCTGTCAGGAAATCTTCTCAAGTTTAGAGCACCATGGCCTCCGCCAACGTCAAAGGCAAGAAGCCCGTGGACATAGAGTTGGAAGAACAAATCACCGCATGAACAAGGGGAAGGAAACCTATTTTTGTAGGAGCAATTAACACTGCAGATGCTTTTTCTCGTCATATGCAGGGAATCGTAGCCTTCGGTCCAGAACTCAAATACTACCCTGAGGCAGCATAAGCCCTTCGAACCACCAACGAGTTTTGTGATAAGTACCGTGCTTTGAGGGTGAAAGTGGATATACGTCAAGAGGAGAATCACAGGCTTCGTAAGATGCTGGAAGATTTTTTGACCTATGACAAGATAACACCACCACCACCGAGGGAGTAATTCGTCATCAGGTTTGGCATCCCCTTGGCTTGTTCTTAGCTTGGGGGAGTGTCGCGGTATCACCACCATTATCTTTTACCTTTTACCTTTTTAGTGGATTCATATTTGTGGTATAGAGGTTATCTTATAGTTTTGTTTGCATGTGGAAGTATCTCTCTTTTAGTTGATTATCTATGTATCCCTTGGTGTGAGTGCCTTTATTGAATATTAATGAGAAGTCTTATCTTTTACTTTTTGCACTTCTTATTTTAGTTTGCAATATCTATTATATGATGGATCTTGTTGATCAGTATTGGCACCACTCTGGATCATCAAGTGGATCTAAATTGGTTTTGGCAAACCAAGTTCTGGTCAGTGGCCTTAGTTTGAAAGAAAAAGAAAGAAAGAAAAAAGCTTACAGGTATTTGGTATCATTTGTTTTCTTTCTTGTTGGCTCATAAGCTTAGTATTCTTTATTTAAGATTCTTTTGTGTTTACAAGAAAGATTGCATGTTTGGATTTATTACTTGTATGCTTTCTTGTTTCTTTCAACCCTCTTCCTTGCTGCCCAGCCTTGCTAGCCAAAAACCTGTTTTGAGAAGGCATACTTCTCATATTCCCAAAATCCTTTGAACCAAAAAAAAAACCTTTGCCATTTGTGTCCACCATATCTACCTAATAGTTGTTGCTATTCCTAGCAAATTCTCAAGCTTCATCTACCTTTCAAATTAAAAAGTATTTTTTTATGTGAAAAATAGTTAGTAAAGCTCTCACGAACTTGATGGCACACTTTATTACTTTCCCCTAATAAACTTGAACCATTGTGGACATCAAAGTTGTATATGCTTGCATCTATACGTTGGAATTAGAAGAACCGTGCTGTCACAGGGAAAGTTTTCAACATTTCACTTGTACTCTGTACACAGTTGATATCATGCTCTTTTGTCTATGGATGTCAACGGTGTGAAATAAAAAGGGAACTTGTAAGTCCATGGAGTTTGTATTTTGTGTTAGAGAAACGCCTGTGCCGCTATCCTAAGCCATGCTAAACCATGGTGGAAAATTGCAGCATCACCATAGTGAGTCATCTATGAAGAAGCCTCAATAAAAAGTTATGCACATGGTAAATAAAAAGATTGATGAGATTCTCATTGTCTGCTTGCCTTGTAATTTTGGTTATGGGAAAGCTCCTATACCATGTGCAAGGGGTACCCCGTTGGCGGTTCTCAATGATATGCAAATACTTACTCTCTATCTCCAACAAGCATTTGAGTTGTTGTGTTTTAAACATTCATATGGTGATTTATTCAATCATGTTCTTTATATTCCTTGTTTGCATGGAACTCTTATCTATTGAGTATTACTTTGAAAGCCTTCACTTGTGAAAAACCTTTTCGAGAAAAGAGTGCTCCTGTTTTGAAACTTCTACAAAAAGATTTTGTGAAACTGTTTGCCAGGTGTTCTCTGACCAATAACAAGTTTGTCATTTCCAATTATGATTTATCTTTATGCATCTCTATTTTGACTGCTGTACTTGGTTGCAAGCTAAGTTATATAATGGTGAGTTGCTTTCTTCTATGAGTTGTGCAATGCTAAGTGTGATGCTTCTTGTTCGTATTCTTTTATCGACACTTCACTCCATAAACCTGTGGACATGTTTACTGAGCTCAGTATTCGCTTGGGGACAAGCGAAGTATAAGCTTGGGGGAGTTGATACGCCCAATTTGCATCACCCTTCTATATCATAATTTACCTCTATTCATTGATATTTGTCTAATTATGAGGTATTACTTATGGCTTTTCATCTGTTTATGCATGATGGATGATTCCTAGAGGATGAACTGCCGGAGTCTAGATTCTGATGGAAAAGAAGGCGTTTCGGTGCAATTTCGCAATGATCAGAAAAATACCAGAAAAATATGGAAACATATTATTTTACCAGAAAACAAAGTAAGCCATAAGGAGGGACAAAGAGGGGCCGCAGGGGGCCCACACCCCCTAGGCGCAAGCCCACCTGCCCCGCGCCTAGGGCAGGTGTGGCCCACATTCCTGGCCTCTAATTCCGCCCCTTCGCCTATATCTTGCCTTTGAAACCCTAAGGCTCGGGGAGAAAACACAGATAGATTTCCGCCGCCTCTAGGGGGCGGAAAACACCGAGAGAGAAAGATCTCTCTGGCATATAGATTTCTGCTGGGGGAATTCCTTCCTAGAGAGGGGAGACCGTCGCCATCAACACCGTCATCAAGCTAGGATTCATCGGGATCATCATCATCATTCACACCATCATCTCCACCAACACCATCATCACCACTCTGTCCCGCTGTAACAATTGTGTTGGATATTGCTTTAGTTCTTAGGGGAAACTTTCCCGGTCTTAATTACTATTGTAGTTGATGCTTGTGAGTGGAACCATTGGATTATTGTTTATGTTTAGATTGTTATCCATTATCATATCATTTTTGATATTGATCCATATGATGTCTTGTGAGTAGTTCGTTTAGTTCTTGAGGACATGGGAGCAGTCATGTTGTTAGTAGTGAATCTGTGATGAGCTATTATTCAATGGTTTAGTATTTACGTTTTGGTGCTATTCTTCTAGTGGTGTCATGTGAACATCTACTACATGATACTTCACCATTTATGGGCATAGGGGAATGCATTGTGTATTTGGCTACTAATTGTGGGGTTGCCGGAGTGACAGAAACCTAAACCCCCGTTAGGACACCTTTGCACAAGGGAGTGTAGGATCTCAGAGTTTAAGGTTGTGGTTATAATTATATCTTAATTACTTTCCTGTAGTTACGGATGTTTGCAGGGAGTTTAATCACAAGTATGTATTATTCCAAGTACGGTCGGTACATTAGCATAGGTTCACCCACACAACACTTACAACACCAGAGAAAAGTACTCAGCTATTTGAAGCGAAAGCACTTGACAGAATTCCCATGTGTCCTCGAGAACGTTTGTTCCTTATAAGTATTTCCACCGGCTTGTCCTCTGCTAAGAAAGGATTGGGCCACTTTCTCCGCTTGTTCGTTACTTCTGTTGCTTGCTCTTTGTTTTGTTGACTTGTCAGAAAACCACTAAAAATCCATTTGCTAAGTATTCACCGGGATTTCCTGCTCCATACCACTGTTCAGCACCTTCTGCTCCTCGTTGGGATCGACAATCCTATTTATCGAAAGTACTATGATACACCCCCTATACTTGTGGGTTATCAGCAAACCGAGTCGTGAGTGTTGTGGTAGTGGTGGAGCATGATGAGGAAGGTAAGTCGGTGTAGAAGCCATCATATACCTAAGTGAGGTACTCTTAGCTTCAAACAGAACTATCGCCATTATCAAAAAATGGCGTACGGAGTACATATGTCGGCAAAAAAGCTGAAGCATTACTTTGAGGAACACCCTATAAAGGTGATATGAGAAGCACCAATTGCCGATATAATGAGCAACAAATATGCAGGTCTCCAGATAGCCAAATGGGCAATTGATCTACCCCCTTATGCTCCACAATTTGACCTGATCCGAATTACTGGAGAATGCACTTTAATGGATCAAAGTTGAAAATGGATTCGGTGTCGGCATAGTCCTCACCTCACCCAAGAAAGATCAGCTAAAATATGTGTTATAAATACACTTTGCTGCAACAAATAACATAGCCAAATATGAGGCACTGGTCCATGTCTTATAGGTAGCAAAAGACATTGCCATACGTCGGATATAATGTTTTGGTGACTCATACCTGGTGGTGCAACAAGTATCAGGTCATTGGGATGCACAGGATGCTAATATGGCACTATATAGGTTTCATGTGCAGAAGATAAGAGCGTACTTTGACGGATGTGAGTTTCATCATGTACCCAGGGCAGAAAATGATGCAGCCGACACATTGTCAAAACTCAGCTCATCTAGGAAGTCCATCCCACCCGGCATAGCCCTTCCACACCTCAGGAAACCATGAATTATACCATCACCTGAATCCAAATCAATTCGTATCCCAGCCAGCACGGCCTCCGAGTTTGGACATATATGGGAGGATTAATCTGAATAACATGAGGAATGACTCGGCACACCCGGGGACTGCCTCACAGAACTTGGGGACTGGTCAGCTTAATCCGGCAGAGTTTATGTCGACAAATGTGATGGAGATTGATGAAATAGCTACCCATCCACATGAAGTACCAGAATGGGCATGACTAATCTTTCTATTTTTGAAATATGAAATTTTGCCGATTGACGTAGTCCTGTACAGGAAAATCCAAAGAAAGGCCAAGGCCTATATCATAATAAATAATGAGCTATACAAGAGAAGTGTCACCAATGTTTTGTAGAGGTGCGTTGATCCGGCCGAAGGCCAAGAGATCCTACTTTATATCCATCAAGGAGAATGTGGGCATCATGCTTCATCTTGAGCCTTAGTGGCCAAAGCATTTAGGAATGGATTTTATTGGCCTAGTTCTCTGCGAGAGGAAGAGGAACTAGTGAAAAAATGTAATGGCTACCAAAGATATGCAAGCAAATGTCATATGCCATCATCGGAGTTAAAAACCATACCAATCACTTGGCCATTTGTTGTGTGTTTCTTGGACATGGTCGAACCATTTAAGCCGGCTCGTGGTGGCATGACCCATATTTTGGTCAATAAAGTGTGATGGGCCCACAATAGTGAGATTCCTAAAGGATGTAATCCTGAGATATGGGTACCCACATAGTATTATAACTGATAATGGCACAAACTTTGCCGAAGGAGAATTTGCTCGATTCTGAAGAGATAATAAGATAAGACTCGATGTCACATCAGTCACACATCCCGCATCAAACAGGAAAGTAGAAATATCCAACAGACTAGTATTATCCAGGATAAAACCCCGACTCATTGAGCCGCTGCAAAGATCAACATGGTGTTGGATTGAGGAGCTCCCGACCCTGTTATGGAGCATGAGGATAAATCTGAATGGATCAACAGGCTATATGCCATTTTTCCTGGTATATGGTGCAGAAGCTGTATTACCAGCCGACATAGTACATGATTCTCCTAGATTCACCCAATACACAGAATCTGATGTGAATGAGATATCCCGGCAAAATGATGTTGATCTACTAGAAGAGGCTATGGAATTGGCATTGTCCAGATCTGCCGTATATCAATAAAACCTCAGACCCTATCATAGCAAGAAAGTGAATCCTCGAGTCTTTCGAGAGGGATATCTGGTGCTTCGGCTCATGTAGTGCACGGCCGACATGCATAAACTATCAGCTCCATGGGAGGGTCCATTTACGTAGGGGTTCGTAGCATGGAAAACAAAAAATTTCTACCGCATACAAACAAACAAGCCAAGATCTATCTACTAGATTGTAGCAACGAGTCGATAGAATAACTCACCCTCGAAAATTCCAAAGTGTTTAACGAGAGGGGATTCTCGTGGGTGATGTAGTCGTACTCTTGCCCATCTCAAGATCGTGTAGACGATCCTTCTGGCGATGCGTTCCGGCAGCGCTCCCGCAATCGGCCACACGTTCGGTACTCGATGAAGACCTTCCTCTCCCTTGTTCCAGCAGGTAGCGGAGGTTGTAGCACTCTCCTCGAGATTATGGCAGCACGACGACGTGGTACCAGAAGTAGAGGGGAGATCTCGCAGGGCTTCCCCTGAAGCCGGAGTGAGTATGGTGGACTATGAGAGAGGCCTTAGCGATCTAGGGTTTAGAGGCACCAAGGAGAGAGGGCTAGGCCGGCGGATAGGGCAAGGGGAAGCCCCAACTCGGCGGCTTGGGAGAAACCCTAGGGCGGCGGCGGCGACTTGGTGGCCGGCGACTAGGGTTAGGGTTTGGTGGGGCAAGGTGTAGGTCTAGAGGGGCAACCCTGCCCCTCCTTTTATAGGTGGGAGGGCTCGGCCAAGGGGAAGGGAGTCCTCCCCCAACTCGGCCTCCTTGGCTGGCAGTGGAGGGAGAGGAACTCCTCCCCAAGTAGGTTTCCTACTCTCCCTCCACCAAGCAAACTTGCCGTTTGACTTTTCAAATTGGCGTTTGACTTTTTCAAACTAGGATTTGATTTATCCCTTTATTTTGCTCAGCGATGACACCTAGTACATGATGCAACAATTCCAACTTGTTATGAAACATTCATGTACCCTTCCCCTCCGGAGTCTTGGGACCTTAGGACCCTTCTAGAACATTCCCGATGAAAACACCGGAATCATTCTCCAACCCCGAAATAGGACTTTCCTTATATGAATCTTATTCTCCGGACCATTCCGGATCTCCTCGTGATATCCCGGATCCAATCCGAGACTCCGAACAACATTCGATCTCTTACTCATCATTCCATAACTACTCAACAACATTGAATCCTTAAGTGTGTCTCCCTACGGTTCGTGAATTATGCGGACATGATCGAGACACTTCTCCGAACAATAACCAATAGAGGAATCTGGAAATTCATATGGTTCACACATATTTCTACGATTTCTTTGCGATAGAATGAACCACTTACATACGATACCAATTTCCCTTGTCTCACGACAGTTTACTTATCCGAGGTTTTGATCGTCGGTATCTCTGCATACCTAGTTCAACCTCGTTAATGATAAGTACTCTTTTCTCGTTCCCGTGATATGTGATCCCTTGTGAGCCAGTCACATGCTTGCAAGCCAATTGGATGACATTCCACCAAGAGGGCCCAGAGTATATCTATCCGTCATATGGATGGACAAATCCCACTCTTGATCCATGTGTCTCAACCCATACTTTCCAAACACTCAATGCCACCTTTATAGCCACCCAGTTACGGTGTGGTGTTTGATGTCATCAAAGCATCCTTCCGGTGATGGTGATAAGCATGATCTCATGGTCGAAGGAATTAGGTTACTATGTATTAGAAAGCATATAGCAATTGAACTATTAAAATTACTTGATCTTTATGCTACGCTTATCTATAGGAGTATGTCCATCATACCATTCTCCTAACGATATGATCTTGTTGTTAATAACATATCAATGTTCATGATAGGGAAACCACAATCATTTATTAACCAACAAGCTAGTATTATAAAGAGGCTTTACTATGGACTGTAATTTAGTTTACAAATCACACAAGTATTAATGTTTCCTTGTTAATACTGTTATAGCATGAATGTAAACATTTATCATAAACACAAAGATATAATAATAAATACATTTATTATTGCCTCTAGGGCATATCTCCAACAGTCTCCCACTTGCACTAGAGTCAACTAATCTAGATTACATGGTAATATACCGAACACCCATGGCAGTTTGGTGTTGGTCATGTTTTGCCCTCGGGAGAGGTTTAGTCAACGGATCCGCCACATTCAGATCTGCGTGTACTTTGCAAATATTTATGTCACCATCTTGGACATGTTCTTGAATAGCATGAAAACGTAGCTTGATGTGCTTCAGCTTCTTGTGTGACCTTGGTTCTTGCGCATTGGCTATGGCGCCCATGTTATCACAGTAGATAGACATTGGGTCCAGCGCACTTGGAACCACACCGAGCTATGTAATGAACTCCTTCATCCATATCGCTTATTTTGAAGCCTCCGAAGCAGCTATGTATTCCGGTTCAGTTGAAGATCTCGCCACAACGCTTTGCTTTGCACTCCTCCAGCTAACTGCTGCACCATTCAAAGTAAATACATATCCAGATTAAGATTTAGAATCATCTGGATCGGTGTTCCAACTAGCATTGGTGTAACCATTAACAACGAGCTATTCATCACCTTCATAAGAAAGAACCATATCCTTAGTCCTTCTCAATTACTTAAGGATTTTTTTGACCGCTGTCCAATGATCCACTCCTGGATCACTTTGATATCTGCTAGTTAAACTAACAGCATATGCAATGTCGGTTCTAGTACATAGCATAGCATACATTAGAGATCCTATGGCTGAGGCATAGGGAGTCTTACTCATCCTTTCTCTATCTTCTGCCGTTGCTGGGCTTTGAGTTTTACTCAAGGTCTTATTGGGCAACATGGGCAAGAACCCTTTCTTGCTATCCTCCATTCCAAACTTCTTTAGAACTTTGTGTACTTTGTGCCAATGATATTAGGCGTCTCGATCCATCTCTATAAATCTTTATGCCTAATATGTAAGCTGCTTCGCCAAGATCTTTCATTGAAAAATATTATTCAAATATTCCTTGACACTATTAAGAAGGTTTAAATCATTCCCAATCAACAATATGTCATCTACATATAGTATTAAGAATGCTACAGAGCTCCCACTCAATTTCTTGTAAATACAAGCTTCTCCATAAGTTTGTATAAAACCAAAACTTTTGATTACCTTATCAAAATGTTGATTCCAACTTCGGGATGCTTGCTTCAATCCATATATGGACCGTTGAAGTTTGCATACCTTGTTAGCATCTTTAGGATCGACAAAACCTTTGGGTTGCATCATATACAAATCTTCATCAATGTCTCCATTGAGGAACGCTGTTTTGACATCCATCTGCCATATCTCATAATCATAATATGCAGCGGTTGCTAACAAAATCCTCACAGACTTTAGCTTCGCTACTGGTGAGAAAGTATCATCGTAGTCAACTCCTTGAATTTGTTGAAACCATTTTGCGACAAGTCGAGCTTTATAGACAGTAACATTACCATCAGCATCTGTTTTCTTCTTGAAAATCCATTTGTTCTCGACAGCCTTCCGGCCATGCGGTAAATCCACCAAAGTCCATACTTGGTTTTCGTACATGGATCCAATCTCGGATTTCATGGCTTCTTGCCATTTATCATCATCGCTTCCTCATATGTCGCAGGGTCATAGGTGTTGTCCACCAACATGACACTCATTACGGGATCATACTAATCAGGAGAGGTACGAGTTCTCGTCGACCTGCGAGGTTCTGTGGCAAGTACAACCGAAGTTTCATGATCATCATCATTAGCTTCCTCTCTTATTGGTGCAGGCTCCACAGGAACTTCTTCCGTTGCTGCGCTACTCGCAAGTTCGAGAGAAGGTTCGACAACCTCGTCGAGTTCTACTTTCCTTCCAGTCACTTCTTTCGAGAGAAATTCCTTCTCTAGAAAGGATCCATTCTTGGCAACAAAGATTTTGCCTTCGGATCTATGATAGAAGGTATACCCAATAGTTTCCTTTGGGTAACCTATGAAGACGCATTTTTCAGCTTTGGGTTCAAGCTTGTCCGGCTGTAACTTCTTTACATAGGCTTCGCAACCCCAAACTTTAATAAACGACAATTTAGATTTCTTCCCAAACCATAATTCATATGGTGTCGTTTCAACGGATTTAGATGGTGCCCTATTTAAAGTGAATGCGGCTGTTTCTAATGCATAACCCCAAAATGATAGCGGTAAATCTGTAAGTGACATCATAGAACGAACCATATCTAAGAGAGTTCGATTACGACGTTCGGACACACCATTACGCTATGGTGTTCCCGGCGGTGTCAATTGTGAAAGTATTCCGCATTTCTTCAAATTCTGGCCAAACTCGTAACTTAGATATTCACCTCCACGATCAGAATGTAGAAATTTAATCTTCTTGTTATGTTGATTCTCCACCTCAATTTGAAATTCCTTAAACTTCTCGAAAGTTTCGGACTAATGTTTCATGAAATAGATATACCCATATCTACTCAAGTCATCTGTGAAGGTAAGAACATAACGATAACCACCACGCGATGCTACACTCATTGGACCACACACATCGGTATGTATGATTTCCAATAAGTCCATAGCTCGCTCCATCATACCAGAAAATGGAGTCTTAGTCATTTTACCCATCAGACATGCTTCACATCTTTCAAGTGATTCGAAATCAAGTGATTCAAGAAGTCCATCGGAATGGAGTTTCTTCATACGCTTCACTCCAATGTGACCAAGATGATAGTGCCACATATAGGTCGATTTATTGCTCAATTTCAAACGTTTAGCTTCAATGTTATTAATATGTGTATTTCCACTATCGAGATTCAATAAGAATAGACCATTTATCAAAGGTACATGTGCATAAAACATATTACTCATATAAATCGAACAACCATTATTCTCGGACTTAAACAAGTAACCGTCTTGCAATAAACAAGATCCCGTTATAATGTCCATGCTTAACGCAGGCACCAAATAACAATTATTTAAGTATAAAACTAATCCCGATGGTAGATGAAGAGGTAGCGTGCCGACCGCGATCACATCAACCTTTGATCCATTTCCTACGCGCATCGTCACCTCGTTCTTCGCTAGCTTACATTATTCTGCATTTTGTTTGAGTTACAAATATGAGCAACCGAACCAGTATCAAATACCCAGGCACTACCACGAGTACTAGTGAGATACACATAAATAACATGTATATCGGATATACCTTTCTTCTTGATGTTGCCGTTCTTCAAATCCACCAAGTACTTTGGGCAATTCCGCTTCCAGTGACCTTCTCCCTTGTAGTAAAAGCACTCAGTATCAGGCTTAGGTCCAGCCTTGGTCTTCTTCGTCGGTGCGGTAACTTTCTTACCACCCTTCTTGAAGTGTCCCTTTTGCTTAGACTTGCCTTTCTTGAATTTGGTGGTCTTATTGACCATCAACACTTGGTTCTCTTTCTTGATCCCCACTTCTGCAGATTTTAACATGGAGAAGAGTTCTCGCAACTTTTTGTTCATGCTTTGCATATTGTAGTTCATCACAAAGTTCTTGTAACTTGGTGGTAGTGATTGGAGGACACGGTAAATCCCCAAGCTTTGGAGTTTATTTGCGTGCCCAGACATATTAAGCACATGCTCACTGACGGAGCTGCCCTCTTCCATCTTGTAGTTAAAGAAATTTTCACAAGCCTCATATCTCTCAACTGCCGCGTGAGTCTCAAATATCAATTTGAGTTCACGGACAATATCATGTGGGTCTGAATTCTCAAACCTTTTCTGAAGCTTCGATTCCAAACCATACAAGATAGCACACTGAACTGTGGAGTACTGATTCTTCCGAGCGAGGTAAACATTCTTTACTTCATCGGTAGCATCAGCTGCAGGCGGGTCACCCAGCGGTGCATCCAACGCATAGGTCAAGTTACCAGCATTGAGGACAATCCTCAAATTGCGGAACCAATCCGCGAAGTTGCTTCCATTGTTTTCAACTTTTCTTTCTCTAGGAACGCATTAAAATTGATGGTAGGGGCCGCCATTGATGGTAGGGGACGCCAAATCCACCACATCAAAACCGATCATCACGAGAGTTGATGTAGCTTCAATGGCGAACAATCGACATGTTCATCATATCTACTATATGATTCATGCTTTACCTTTCGGTGATCCGTGTTCCGAGACCATGTCTGTACATGCTAGGCTCATCAAGATCAAACCTTAGCTTCCGCATGAGCAAATCTGGCTTGCTCACGTTGTATAAACTTGCAGAATCTAACACACCCGATCATCACGTGGTGCTTCGAAACAACAAGCTTTAGCAACGGTGCTTACTAAGGATGAACACTTTAGAACTTGAAATTTATGTGCATGAGGGATCATCTTATAATGTTGTCGTTGTTAACTAAGCAATACAAGATGCATAAAGTATTAACATCACATGCAATTCATAATATGTGATATGATATGGCCTTTCTTCTTTGTGCTTCCGATCTCCATCTTCAAGAATGAACATGATCTCCATCATCACCGGCATTGCATCAAGGTCAATGACGTTGCTCCATGATTGTCGTCCACCAGCTTCAACTATTACAACTACTTTGAATAGACACGCGGGTCTTAACAGAAATTAAAGACAACCATATGGCTCCTGTCGGTTGGCAACTTACAATAAGGAACATTGCATACATCAAATATAATCACAATCATGGCCATATCACATCACAACACACCCCTGCAAAACAAAGTTAGACGCCTCTAATTTCTTTGCATATTTTACGTGGTTTGGGGCTTTCAATAAGTGTCGATCTAACTTACGAACAAGAACCACAACGTTGATGTTTAAACTATCAAGTGCCTGTTGTAAATTGGATCTATACTATAATGGGAGAGACAGACACCCGCAAAGCCACTTATGCAATACAAGTTGCATGTTGAGCGTGTAGAAAGTCTCATGAACGATGTCATGTAAGGTTAGCCCGGGCCGCTTCATCCCATCATACCGCAAGATGCAAAGTACACAAGAAGCAATTGATAAAAAAAGAACCACCGCCCATAATGACCATTGTGTTCTACTCGTGCAACAGATCTACATATAGACACGGCTCTGATACCACTGTAGGGGTTCGTAACATGGAAAACAAAAAATTTCTACCGCATACAAACAAACAAGCTAAGATCTATCTACTAGATTGTAGCAACGAGTCGATAGAATAACTCACCCTCGAAGATTCCAAAGTGTTTAATGAGAGCGGATTCTCGTGGGTGATGTAGTCGTACTCTTGCCGATCTCAAGATCATGTAGACGATCCTTCCGGCACTGCGTTCCGGCAGCGCTCCCGCAGACGGTCACACATTCGGTACTCGATGAAGACCTTCCTCTCCCTTGTTCCAGCAGGCAGCGGAGGTTGTAGCACTCTCCTCGGGATTCTGGCAGCATGACGGCGTGGTACCGGAAGTAGAGGGGAGATGTCACATCCCAAGATATTCCAAATCTTGTAATGTGAAAAATAAATGAACAAAATAAATTATTGTTGAATTTTTAGGGAGAAAAGAAACTTTGTTATAAAAGGAAACTTAAATCCCATCTGGAACAGACTTTAGTTCAAGTTTGAAACCAACCAAAAAATCCAAATCAATAGAAATGCATTCCTCAATAAATGTGACTTGAAATTAAACACTTGGAAAATAAATCCAAACCACTAAACCCTAATGGAATAAAAATCATTTCCAAGTTATCTCTAAGCCTATGGATTTGATCCATATAAAATCTTGTCAACAAACATTTACAAATGATCAAGAAAGACAAATAGAAATATTATAAAGCCATAGAAATTGGTTTCACTTAATTTGGAGCCATAGATAAAATCTTATGAATATCAATAAGATAAGGAAAAATAATTTCCAAAGCTAATAAAGCACTTATCTAAAATCCATACAAAATGGTGAGCAAATAATCCTAAAGATATTTAAAAGGATAAATAAATATTAAATAAGATTTTATAAATTGGAATCACCAAGTTTGGATCACTAAATAAAAAGATATGGATTTTATAAGATGAAGAAAGAAACATTAAATAAGGATAATTTTATAACTCGTGAGAAAATAGTATTTGGGAATTTACCCAAGTAGAATAAAAGTTGTTTAACTAATTTAAATAAAATAAATCTTCCAAATATAATTGAGGGAAATAAAACTATATTTAATTCCATTAGAAATAAAACAAATACCCAATTCAAATGATTTATGAATCATATTAAATACTTTCCAAATAATTCAAGATGAATTATTTGAACCCAAATAATCAAATAAAAACCTACTGAAAGGATTTGGAAAGTTTAAGAATTTAAATGGAGATTTAAAATATTATTAAATCTTATCTAATTAAAACTAGAGCCTATTTTTGAATAATTAAAAGACCTTAAAAAGAATAAATAAATTATTCTAAAATGATTTCAGAATGTTTTATTAATCAGTGTTTGAAGCTACACAAATTTTGTCAACGTTTTGAATTCAAATGGATGCTTGAATTTATTAAATGAAATCAAAACAGAATATTAAGAAAGTAAAAAGAAAAATAAACAGAACAAAAAAATATAAAAGGTGCAGCCCAACCTAGCTAGCCCACTAGGCCCAGTCCAACCCACCTCTCCCTCTCACGAGCGAAACGATTTCTCACCGCAGACTTAACCTACGCCCTCACTGACAGCCTGGACCCATTTCCTCTTCCCCTCTATCGCTGACGAGACGACCCCACTGCCACCTCATCTTCTTCCTCACCCACCCCGCTGACCACGCTCCTCTGGCCGTTTCTCCGGTGATGAATGCCGATGGTAAATTCCCATCAATCCTGTGCTAAAAGCTCGTCGCAACCGCGTGTATTTAGTCACCTGCCTCTCCTCCCCATTTCCCCTCCGTTGCCTCACCCTAGCACGCCCCCAGGCTGCTCGATTTTTCGCTACATTGCCACTGCTCCGACGACTTTCCCCGACTGATTCCGGCAGCCCCTCGTCGCCCCTCGCCTCCTCGAGCACACGGACGTGACCCCCAAGCCCTAGCGCATCTCCCAGTGGCATTAGCTCGCTCGCGCGCGCCCCGGAGCCTCGACAGCAGCGCTGCCTTGCTACGCTTTCTTCTCGGACTCCTCTGGTAAGAACCTCGCCCCTCTCCTTCTCCTTCACGCCGATCATCGCCGCCTCGCGTCCTAATCGCATGTGTCTTCCATTTTCTCCCTCGTGACCCGTAGCGCCGCCCTCGACAACGAGAGAGCGTGGCCGTCGTCAGACGCAACTTCGACGAGCAATTATCAGCAACCCTATGCACCCCTTCGTCAACCGCGAGCAGGTTGAGCATCCCCGTGCCACGGCGATCACGGTGAGCCACCTCTCCACCTTCCTTGCTTCCTCTATCGCCAGCTCTGCCGCTAGCCGAACGTCGCCGCCGCGCGCAGCCGTCGAGCGCCGCCAGAACATGGTCAGGGTGATGATGGTCGTTAGATGATGATCTAATGGATGCGATAGAATCACTTAACGCCGAAGGGGTATGCAACCTATGCCGTGCGATGTAACTTAATCCAGCGGTCCTCAGTGCATGATCCAAACGAATCGGTATCAGCCAGTAGGAAAGTGACGTGTGGCCAGTATGTTGAATTAAAACAGAATTTGATCTATTAGTTGCTCAATTTTGAAAAATCTATAACTTTTAATCTACACGTCCAAATTTTGAAAACTTTATAGCAATGGATTCAGAAAAACAAGCCCTAGCCAACCATGCACTTTGTTTAGTAAAAAGCTTCTGTTAAATTGTTTGTTTTTACAGAAACTTGTGTATGCATGTTTAGGATATAAAATTTATTCCAAAATGATTTTGAGGATAAAATCTTTGTCCAATGGTGTGTTTTGAACCTACTGACCATAGGAAACAACTTGTGGTTTCAAAAATGTATTTGGTGAAGAAAAAGAATAAATCTTTGATTTAAACCATTTGTAGTCAAATAAAAATATGGTTTAATTGTTAAAAATGATTTTGGAGGAAATCCTTTGGAAAATGTTTTGGAAATAAACTCTCTGACCCTAAACACAAGGTTATATGGTTTGAAAACATATTTTGTGAACCTATAGAATTTTGCCTTATTAAAAGCATTTCTTCACCACATAAAATAATGACTTGATTTAAAAATGGTTTATGAAGTAAAATCTTATACAAATGATTTTGACACTTTATAAAATGACCATTAGGTGTTTTCAAATGTTTATAACCTGTTATAAACCACTTTTGTAAATAAAACAAATTTTGGCATGCTTGCATGCATTGTCTTGTCACTATTATTTTATGTGATGAATTGCTTGAATGGTAGATTGAAATATTGTTTGCTTGATTGAATTGTAGTGATTTGAAGTGACTGAACATTTCAAAGATCAAGGAGTGAACCTATACTCTCTAGCAAAAAGGCAAGTGATGCTTCATACTTTTGTCCCATTATTTTCACTATGCATTAGTGATATTTCTAAGTAGGACTTGCATGGAATTTTGCCAAGTATAAACTATGCTATGGGAAATCCTAGTAGATGAAACCTTAGTAAAAATTTACTAAGTTAAGATCCCTATTACATTCATGCTTAGCTTAGCTAGTAGAAAACAAGGGTGGAATATATATTCATGCTATGGAAAATTTCTAAGTCTGAGGACTTGTGTTTTGTTTAATAAAACAACTAAGTGAATGAATCACCTGGGTGGAATGGAAGGAATGGTTTGTGTTGAGTGGTCATGCAAGTCCAGTATGCTGGGGAAAACTTGGGCATCACCAAGTCCAGCATGCTGGGGAAAACTTGGTGTCTCACTTGTGGATGGCCACCCAGGAACAAAGATATTTGAGATGTCAAATGTTGAGAAGCTTCAAGTGCAGCCACTTGGAATTATGGGCTCTGCCTGGATCATATAGGTTGCAATAACAAATGGACAGTTGGTGGTAGGGGATGATAGGTTGCAACGCGTCCATTCTGGTCTAAGGGAAGGCTTCTGAAATATCTTGTCTTGGTGAAACCAAGTCTTGTGGGGAAAGTGCACAACCTCTGCAGAGTGTAAAATCTAAGTAGTTAGCCATGTCCCTGGTAAAGGACAATTTGAGCATCAAGACATGGAAGCTATCAAGAATCTCCTCATCCCAATTTCTAAGTTAAAAACTTGTTGGTGAACAAGGGATTGAAGGATCACCAATTTCTATTGGGAGATGCCTTGGGAATGATTTTGTGTAGAGGTTCCAATCTTTAATAAGATAGAGACCCCGTGTTTACAATGCTAGTCCCTGGATCAATAGCTAGCATCCATAGTATAGATGTAATATCAAGAAACAAAGGTCATAATATAACTTTATAACCAGGAATAACATAATTTTATTACATCTTTTCGTAGCTCATTTGGCTATTACATTACATTGCAGCGGAATAACTATAGTCATGGGTCCATCATCTTCAAAGTGCCACAGGCAAATGCTGGTTGTAGGCTTTGTAATCCTATTCAATCAATCTTCACTAAAACAATCAAACCTGCAACATTACAAGTTACAGCCACAAGGGTCAATACATTTGAATTGTATTGGCAAGTTTCACTACTTTGTAGAATATAAGTGAATCCTATCATAACATGCAATTTTGGCTAAGTAGAGTTTAAGGCTTATTTGCATAAAGCAATATTTAACCTATCTTTTCAAAAGGGGTTTGGTCCTTTATCAAATCTCTTTTCCAAGTTCCTTGAACTCCTTGGTAGAAACTCAAGTGTTCAAGTCCTTGTCAAAATCTCTTGAGCACCTTGGTAACCCCAAGTGCATCAGGTTTTGTCAAAATCTCTTGAGCTCCTTGGTAACCCCAAGTGCATCAAGTTTTAAAAGTTTTCTTTTAGAAATTAGAGTGTCGAGATCTTCCATAGCTTCAGGCCTTAGTTGCTCAGTATTGTCCATAACCGGGGACACGGCTAAGTACTTAGAATTTTGATCTTCTGCAGAAGTTGTACACTTTACCCACATAACACAATCTTATCTTGCTGCCACCAGTGGCCACTGGATAAGTACTCACCAAGATGGAGTACTGGCATATTGAGAATGTGACAAAGTCTTTCCATAGGAGTCCTCCCAATACAAAATGCTAGCTTGTCTACCAGGCACAAATGTAGGGTTGCTCCCTTACACAAATCTAGTTAACCTGAAGATACCAATGCATGGGACTTCCACTATGTAGTTGACTAAGCCAGAGCCCATTTAGCATGTGGCTGTACACGGAAGCCACTGTACGAGAAACATGTTCAATCTCTAAGATTCCTGGGTGGTTTTCCTTTGGAGCACAACACAAAGAGATTGCCATAGCATGGTTCCTTTTGTTGCCACCTTCTCCAAAACTCAAAGTATCCTTGTCCACCCAGGTGGTTCATTGAGTCCTTGTTTTATTATATAAAACATAAGTCTTTTCTCAATCTCATAAAATCTCAACATGTATCTCTTTTCAAAATATAGCATGGCTAAGCATGTATCAACTATATAGTTTTCACTAAGGAATGTATAGGGTATCCTATTAGGATTTAGCATAGCATAAGTATAGAAATTCTTTTCATGCATGTTTCACAATCCACTAAGTATAATGAAAATAGTAGGACTTTAGATGATAGTGTAACTTGCGTTTTTGGTAGGGAATGGTGGTTCACTCCTTGATATTGCTAGTCTCACACTTCTCTAACTTCACTACAAGTCAATCAAGCAAACATAAAAATAAACTAACATTCCAAACCAAAGTCAAACAAACAATTTCACACACAAATCAAAGGGTTCTAAGTTATGCATGGGAGCATGCACAAGATAGTTTTATTTGCATACAGGGTCTCCACTAGGCTTCTAAACTTTGTAAGGTCCAAATTTGTCATTTACCAAAATGGCAAAGTCATTTGCAAATGGGTTTTATCCATAAACCATTTTCAAAACCTTTCATCATTTTATGTGGTGAAAAACATTTTTCTCAATGCCACAACCTTAAGTGATTTCACTTAATAAGTTTTTGTTTCTCAAAACTTGGTTTTTATGGTCAGTAGGTTTGGTCCAAAATATTTTCTCCAAAGTTTTTACTCAAAACCATTTTTATAAACAAAACAATAGTTTTATTTAGCTAGAAATGGACTAAACCAATTAATCCATTCTAAACTTTTCCAAATCCATTTTTCAAACCATGGGTTGGTTCCTGGGGTCAGTAGGTTCTTCACAAACCCTTTTGCAAAAGTTTTAACCCTAAAATCATTTTTAAAAAAAATTTCTAATCTAAATAAGCACACAAATGAATCTGCAAAAACAAGCAAACAAACAGATACTATTTGCTAAACCAAGGGCATGGTTGGCTAGGGCTGGTTCTACTGAATCCAACGACATAAAATTTGTAATGTTTGGACGTGTGGATCCAAAGTTACAAGGGTTTGAAATTCATCTCTCAATCAGATTTTAAATCTGTTTTTAAACTGAACTCGTGACATGCGGCACTGTCTTATTGGATGGTACTGGTTCGGGTGGATCGCGCGCTGTAGACCGTAGGATCTCATTTAGATCGAGCGGCGCAGAGGCATACGATACCTCTTCGCTTATGTTCTATTACAACCTTACGATCTAGATCTAACAGATGCAATCAATCAGACCACTAACTGGCGGCGCTGCGCGGCGGTGGACGGCGGCGACGACCAGACGAGGTGCTCGCGGTGGTTCTAGGAAGCAAGGAAGGCGGAGGGGGTGCTTACCGTGTTCGCGAGGATGAGGTGGTGCTCGACGTGTGATCGACGTGGCAAGGGGCGCACGGGAACGGTGGCGATTGCTCGCCGGAGACGTCGTCGGCGTCGGGTGGTTCTCTCCGCGGTCGAAGGCGACACTGTAGATCAAGCGGAGGCAAGACAAGAGCATGGTCAGGTGCGTAAGAACAAGGCGAAGATGCTCGCATGATCGAGAAGCAAAGGGGCGGTCGGATTTCACCTGGGGAACGCGCCGGAGTTGGAGACAGACGCGACGGTGCTCGGAGTTTGTTGAGGACGGTGTTATGGGGCGCCCGCGGTTGAACGAAGAGCACAGGGAGGATTGTCTGGGAGTGGGGAGTCTGCTAGTGTGCTCAGGGAGGCAGGAGGTGGCAGGTATTGTCCAGAATTGGTCGAAGACGGTGGTCGGAGCAGAGGGTGTGCAAGCTCGATTCAGGCAGCCTGGGGGCGCATTTGGGGAAGGAGACAGAGGGGAAAGGAGGAGAAGGGCGAGGCGATTTAGACAGCGTGCTCGCGGCGAGAGATTAATGCTGCATTAAGAGTTATTCAACCGGAGAATCAATGGCAGCAACGGTGGCGAGTTAAACGCGAGGAGGAAGAAGAGTGAGCTGGCTACGTGGGGTCGGTTAGTCAGTGGGAAAAGAAGTGAGGGAATGGTCGACTAGTCATTCTCTTTGCGGGTCTGGTTGCGAGTGGAAAAACGTTTCGTCACGGGAGGAATAGCTAGGCTGTTTCAGGGCCTTACTGGGCTGTTGGGTTGGGTCGACCTAAACTTTATTTTTTTTCTTCCAATTTGTTTTTCCTTTTCTATTTCTAAATTCTGTTTGAAACTCAACAAACAAACAACAATCAAATCAAATCAAACAATCATCAGATCTTTGGAAATTTGAACGTGATTCTATTCAGTAACAAAAACCAATTTCAGAAATAAAATAAAATAATACCTTAAATCTTTTTAGGTTCCATTCCTTAATTAAATAAAATGGACCATGGTTTATTAATCAAATAGGGTTTGATTTTATTAATAAAATCTTTATTTGAAACCTAAATATTTTCAAAACCAAATCAGTAGGTTTTATTTGGGAATAAAATACTTAGAAAACTTATCTTTAAATAAATAAGTTTTGTTATTTTGGAAATAGTAAAACCTTTATTAATAAAACTTGGATTATTAAATCCTTATTGATTTTATTAAATAAACTTTTACTATTTTATCAAAACAAAATGTTTTATTTCCAAGCTTGGTTAAGTCTTAATTTGGCTTTGTGAAATAATTTCTTATTTTAAAATCCTCTCTTTTCTTCTGGAAGTTAAATCCTTTTATCTTAAATGATTCAAAATAGTAATTCCAAATATTTTATTTTCCTTTTATAAATGTTTAACCTTTTAAATCCCTTTAGGATTTTATTTAATCCAAATAGGTTTGAAGTTCCATTTAAATTCAAAAAGTTTCTGCTGGCCCTGAAAATCAAACAAAGTTTTATTTTATTCATTTATTTTCACATTACAAGATTTGGAAAATCTTGGGATGTGACATTTTGACAAGCAAAAATTTAGTGTTTTCAAATGATAAGGAAAATCTATTTTGAGCAAAGCAAGCCTAAGCTCCACTTAGCCAAATGCATATAGATGATAGACTCCACTATACTACCATAGTATCACTTGCCAATACAATTCAAATGTATTGACCCTTGTGGCTGTAACTTGTTATGTTGCAGGTTTGTTTGATATTAGTGTAGTTTAATGAATAGGATTACAAGTCTACAACCAACTTGTCTACCTGTGGCACTTTGAAGATGAAGGACCCCATGTTATTGATATATTCTGCTGCATTGTAATGAGATAGCCAAATGAGCTATGTAAGGTGTAATAAATTATTTTATTCCTGGTTATAAAGTTGTATTATGACCTATGTTTCTTGATATTACATCTTAACTGTGGATTCTAGCTATTGATTCAGGGACTAGCATTGTAAACATAGGGATCTCTACCTTATTAAAGGTTGGAAACCTTACAGATGGTATCAGAGCACTGTGTTGCCTGTAGGATTTGTAAACCTAGGATTGGACAAAACCCCTTAGAAAAATAGGAGTTGTATTTGTTCCAAAACTTATTTACAAACAATCTTGTAAACTCTTTACTCAAGCATTTTGGTTTTGATTCTACATCTCTTCTATTTCAAACTTGATGGACAAAGCCTCAACCATGACCAAAGACTCCATCATATGCAAAGGACTTCTTCAACTCTAATGACTTCAACATCTTCAACTCTAATGACTTCAACATCTTCAAAATTTTCACCAAGGACTTCAATCTTGGATATCACTAGGGACTACAAGTGAGACAAGAAATGTTACTCAAGACATGAGGACTAAAGGACCATCATCACCTTGAAGTTTTGAGATCAAGATGCAAGAAATTATCTAAGGAATACAAACATCATGTTCAAGAAGAGTCAACCAAGGAGGAAAGAAAGATCTCAAGTGAACCATATAGATGGACCACCATATTTAGTTTAAGTCAAACCCACCAACTTATGTGCTGTAACAAAAATATTTTTGGTTGCCTAAAAATGTGCTTGAACCTTGTTGTTTGAGTGGAATGTTTGTTTGTGATTGCTTGCACATTGCTTGTTTGAATTGTGATGTGTGTGATTAGAATTTTTCCATTAGAAATATTTTTGCCTATTCTAATCCAAAATCCAACCCAAACAGATGACTTCTCCAAGAAACTCCAACATCAAGGATGACAACAACAACCAAGAGGTCAACATGAGAGACCAACTGCTTGCAAGACAAACCTAGTTGAACCAAGTGACAACTCAGTGTTTAGCCAACAACAATGAGATAGACCCAACCATGCAAAAAGTTTTGGAAACTCAATCCCAATTGTTGCAAGGGATGGCCACTCAAATGATCAACATGGGAGACAACTCTTCCCAAGGAGTTTATGACAACACGGATGACAAAGATGTTATTCTAGAAGGAACCCAATCTTGCAATATTTGTGGAGACAAGGATCACACTTCCAAGGAGCATGAAGATCAATGCCCCAATTGTGAAGAGAAACATCCAATTGACTAATGTCCCACATCTCAAGCTACTTGTTACCTATGTGAAGGAAACAATCATATCCCTATCCAATGCCCCAGCTATTCCATAGTTGAACAAAGGAAACAAGGTGGAGTGCAACAACTGATTGCAGACTACCATGAGAGAGCCAAGTCTACCAAGAAGGATGAAGACAAAGGAAAATCGCAGCTTGTACCTCCATGCAATATGACTCAATTTAAAGGACCAAAGAGGAGACATATGTATTATCCAAGGAATAATAGAAGGTCAAGGAGACCAGGAACTGTTCCTACCTTTGAGATAACATATGAAGAACATGAACTAGAAGCACTCCTAGCTTTGGAGAAACCCAAGAAAAAGAAGGACAAAAGCCATGTGCAATGTGGTCATTACAAAGAAATGGGACACTATGCCAGTGAATGTCCAGAGAAAAAGAAGTACAAGGAGATTAACCAAGTGTGGTGCAACAACAGCAAAGAGCTAGGCCAGTATGTAGCAACTTGTCCACAGAATATACGTGAAGGACTCAATCTTATCACATGTTACAATTGTGGTAACCAAGGACATTATGCAAGCAATTGTCCAGAAAAGATGAAGCACAAGATAAAGCCTATGAAGGATCTCAAACTTGTCACATGTTTCAAGTGTGGACACAAAGGACACTATGCAGATGTTTGTCCAGAGAGATTTCAACAAGATCCCAAGAAAACCAAGATGTAATTTAGTTGGAATTTTTTAAGGGTGGTAGTACCCTAGATGCTTTGAGCCAACTTGTAACCCCTATCCTTCCCAAATCTCGGGACGAGATTTATTTTAAGGGTGGTAGCCTGTCACATCCCAAGATTTTCCAAATCTTGTAATGTGAAAAATAAATGAACAAAATGAATTATTGTTGAATTTTTAGGGAGAAAAGAAACTTTGTTCTAAAAGGAAACTTAAAATCCCATCTGGAACAAACATTAATTAAAGTTTGAAACCAACAAAAAATCCAAATCAAGAGAAATGCATTCCTCAATAAACGTGACTTGAAATTAAACACTTGGAAAATAAATCCAAACCACTAAACCCTAATGGAATAAAAATCATTTCCAAGTTATCTCCAAGCCTATGGATTTGATCCATATAAAATCTTGTCAACAAACATTTACAAATGATCAAGAAAGACAAATAGAAATATTACAAAGCCATAGAAATTGGTTTCACTTAATTTGGAGCTATAGATAAAATCTTATGAATTTCAATAAGATAAGGAAAAATAATTTCCAAAGCTAATAAAGCACTTATCTAAAATCCATAAAAAATGGTGAGCAAATAATCCTAAAGATATTTAAAAGGATAAATAAATATTAAATAAGATTTTATAAATTGGAATCACCAAGTTTGGATCTCTAAATAAAAAGATATGGATTTTATAAGATGAAGAAAGAAATATTAAATAAGGATAATTTTATAACTCATGAGAAAATAGTATTTGGGAATTTAGCCAAGTAGAATAAAAGTTTTTTAACTAATTTAAATAAAATAAATCTTCCAAATAAAATTTAGGGAAATAAAACTATATTTAAATCCATTGGAAATAAAACAAATACCCAATTCAAATGATTTATGAATCATATTAAATACTTTCCAAATAATTCAAGATGAATTATTTGAACCCAAATAATCAAATAAAAACCTACTGAAAGGATTTGGAAAGTTTAAGAATTTAAATGGAGATTTAAAATATTATTAAATCTTATCTAATTAAAACTAGAGCCTATTTTTGAATAATTAAAAGACCTTAAAAAGAATAAATAAATTATTCTAAAATGATTTCAGATTGTTTTATTAATCAGTGTTTGAAGCTACACAAATTTTGGCAAAGTTTTGAATTCAAATGGATGCTTGAATTGATTAAATGAAATCAAAACAAAATATTAAGAAAGGAAAAAGAAAAACAAACAGAACAAAAAAAAAGGTGCAGCCCAACCCAGCTAGCCCACTAGGCCCAGCCCAACACACCTCTCCCTCTGACGAGCGAAACGATTTCTCACCGCATACTTAACCCACGCCCTCACTGACAGCCTGGACCCATTTCCCCTTCCCCTCTATCGCTGACGAGACGACCCCATTGCCACCTCATCTTCTTCCTCACCCACCCCGCTGACCACGCTCCTCTGGCCGTTTATCCGGTGATGAATGCCGATGGTAAATTCCCATCAATCCCGTGCTAAAATCTCGTAGCGACCGCGTGTATTTAGTCGCCTGCCTCTCCTCCCCATTTCCCCTCCGTCGCCTCACCCTAGCACGCCCCCAGGCTGCTCGTTTTTTCGCTACATTGCCACTGCTCCGACGACTTTCCCCGGCCGATTCCGACAGCCCATCGTCTCCCTTGCCTCCTCGAGCACACGGACGTGACCCCCAAGCCCTGGTGCATTTCACAGTGGCATTAGCTCGCTCGCGCGTGCCCCAGAGCCTCGACAACGACGACACCAAGCGCCGCCACCGTCTGGTTTCTTCTCCGGCGACTCCTCTGGTAAGAACCTGACCGCCCCTCTCCTTCTCCTTCACACACGCATCATCGTCGCGTCCTCGCGCATCTAACTGTTTCTTCCGTTTGCTCCCTCGTGACCCGTAGCGCCGCCCTCGATGACGACAGAGCGTGGCCGTCGTCAGACGCAACTCCGACAAGGAATTATCAGCAACCCTGTGCGCCCCTTCGTCAACCGCGAGCAGGTTGAGCATCCCCATGCCACGGCGATCACGGTGAGCCACCTCTCCACCTTCCTTGCTTCCTCTCTCGCCAGCTCCTCCGCTAGCCGAACGTCGCCGCCGCGCGCAGCCGTCGAGCTTCGCCAGAACATGGTCAGGGTGATGATGGCCGTTAGATGATGATCTAATGGATGCGATAGAATCACTTAACGCCGAAGGGGTATGCAACCTGTGTCGTGCGATGTAACTTAATCCAGCGGTCCTCAGTGCATGATCCGAACGAATCGGTACCAGCCAGTAGGAAAGTGACGCGTGGCCAGTATGTTGAATTAAAACAGAATTTGATCTATTAGTTGCTCAATTTTGTAAAATCTATAACTTTTAATCTACACGTCCAAATTTTGAAAACTTTATATCAATGGATTCAGAAAAACAATCCCTAGCCAACCATGCACTTTGTTTAGTAAAAAGCGTCTGTTAAATTGTTTGTTTTTATAGAAACTTGTGTATGCATGTATAGGATATAAAATTTATTCCAAAATGATTTTGAGGATAAAATCTTTGGCAAATGGTGTGTTTTGAACCTACTGACCATAGGAAACAAATTGTGGTTTCAAAAATGTATTTGGTGAAGCAAAAGAATAAATCTTTGATTTAAACCATTTCTAGTCAAATAAAAATATGGTTTAATTGTTAAAAATTATTTTGGAGGAAAACCTTTGTAAAATGTTTTGGAAATAAACTCTCTGACCCTAAACACAAGGTTATATGGTTTCAAAACATATTTTGTGAAACCTATAGAATTTTGCCTTATTAAAAGCATTTCTTCACCACATAAAATAATGACTTGATCTAAAAATGGTTTATGAAGTAAAATCTTATACAAATGATTTTGCCACTTTATAAAATGACCATTAGGTGTTTTCAAATGTTTATAACCTGTTATAAACCACTTTTGTAAATAAAACAAATTTTGGCATGCTTGCATGCATTGTCTTGTCACTATTATTTTATGTGATGAATTGCTTGAATGGTAGATTGAAATATTGTTTGCTTGATTGAATTGTAGTGATTTGCAGTGAGTGAACATTGCAAAGATCAAGGAGTGAACCTATACTCTCTAGCAAAAAGGCAAGTGATGCTTCATACTTTTGTCCCATTATTTTCACTATGCATTAGTGATATTTCTAAGTAGGACTTGCATGGAATTTTGCTAAGTATAAACTATGCTATGGGAAATCCTAGTAGATGAATCCCTAGTAGAAATTTCCTAAGTTAAGATCCCTATTACTATCATGCTTAGCTTAGCTAGTAGAAAACAAGGGTGGAATATATGTTCATGCTATGGAAAAATTTCTAAGTCTGAGGACTTGTGTTTTGTTTAATAAAACAACTAAGTGAATGAATCACCTGGGTGGAATGGAAGGAATGGTTTGTGTTGAGTGGTCATGCAAGTCCAGTATGCTGGAAAACTTGGGCATCACCAAGTCCAGCATGCTGGGGAAAACTTGGTGTCTCACTTGTGGATGGCCACCCAGGAACAAAGAGATTTGAGATGTCAAATGTTGAGAAGCTTCAAGTGTAGACACTTGGTATTATGGGCTCTGCCTGGATCATATAGGTTGCAATAACTTAGCCAAATGGACAGTTGGTGGTAGGGGATGATAGGTTGGAACGCGTCCATTCTGGTCTAAGGGAAGGCTTCTGAAAGATCTTGTCTTGGTGAAACCAAGTCTTGTGGGGAAAGTGCACAACCTCTGCAGAGTGTAAAATCTAAGTACTTAGCCATGTCCCTGGTAAAGGACAATTTGAGCATCAAGACATGGAAGCTATCAAGAATCTCCTCATCCCAATTTCTAAGTTAAAAACTTGTGGGTGAACAAGGGATTGAAGGATCACCAATTTCTATTGGGAGATGCCTTGGGAATGATTTTGACAAGCAAAAACTTAGTGTTTTCAAATGATAAGTAAAATCTATTTTGAGCAAATCAAGCCTAAGCTCCACTTAGCCAAATGCATATAGATGATAGACTCCACTATACTACCATATTATCACTTGCCAATACAATTCAAATGTATTGACCCTTGTGGCTGTAACTTGTTATGTTGCAGGTTTGTTTGATATTAGTGAAATTTGATGAATAGGATTACAAGTCCACAACCAACATGTCTGCCTGTGGCACTTTGAAGATGAAGGACCCCATGCTATTGTTATATTCTGCTGCATTGTAATGAGATAGCCAAATGAGCTATGTAAGGTGTAATAAATTATTTTATTCCTGGTTATAAAGTTTTATTATGACCTATGTTTCTTGATATTACATCGTAATTGTGGATGCTAGCTATTTATCCAGGGACTAGCATTGTAAACACAGGGATCTCTACCTTATTAAAGATTGGGAATCTTACAGGATATCTCGCAGGGCTTCGCCATAAGCCGGAGCGAGTATGGTGGACTATGAGAGAGGCCTTGGCGATCTAGGGTTTAGAGGAACCAAGGAGAGAGGGCTAGGCCGGCAGCTAGGGCAAGGGGAAGCCCCAACTCAGCGGCTTGGGAGAAACCCTAGGGCGGCGGCGGCGACTTGGTGGCCGGCGGATAGGGTTAGGGTTTGGTGGGGCAAGGTGTAGGTCTAGAGGGGCAGCCCTGCCCCTCCTTTTATAGGTGGGAGGGCGCGGCCAAGGGGAAGGGAGTCCTCTCTCAACTCGGCCTCCTTGGCCGGCGGTGGAGGGAGAGGAACTCCTCCCCAAGTAGGTTTCCTACTCTCCCTCCACTAAGCAAACTTGCCGTTTGACTTTTCAAATTGGCGTTTGACTTTTTCAAACTAGGATTTGATTTACCCCTTTATTTTGCTCAGCGATGACACCTAGTACATGAAGCAACCATTCCAAATTTTTATGACACATTCATGTACCCTTCCCCTCCGGAGTGTCGGACCTTCCGGACCCTTCTAGAACATTCCCGATGAAAACACCGGAATCATTCTCCAACCCCGAAACAGGACTTTCCTTATATGAATCTTATTCTCCGGACCATTCTAGATCTCCTCGTGATATCCCGGATCCCATCCGAGACTCCGAACAACATTCGGTCTCTTACTCATCATTCCATAACTACTCAACGACATCGAATCCTTAAGTGTGTCTCCCTACGTTTCGTGAATTATGCGGACATGATCGAGACACTTCTCCGAACAATAACCAATAGAGGAATCTGGAAATTCATATGGTTCCCACATATTTCTACGATTTCTTTGCGATCGAATGAACCACTTACATACGATACCAATTTCCCTTTGTCTTATGATAGTTTACTTATCCGAGGTTTTGATCGTCGGTATCTCTGCATACCTAGTTCAACATCATTACTGATAAGTACTCTTTTCTCGTTCCCGCGATATGTGATCCCTTGTGAGCCAGTCACATGCTTGCAAGCCAATTGGATGACATTCCACCGAGAGGGCCCAGAGTATATCTATCTGTCATATGGATGGACAAATCCCACTCTTGATCCATGTGTCTCAACCCATACTTTCCGAACACTCAATGCCACCTTTATAGCCACCCAGTTACGATGTGGTGTTTGATGTCATCAAAGCATCCTTCCAGTGATGGTGATAAGCATGATCTCATGGTCGAAGGAATTAGGTTACTATGTATTAGAAAGCATATAGCAATTGAACTATTAAAATGACTTGATCTTTATGCTACGCTTATCTATAGGAGTATGTCCATCATACCATTCTCCTAACGATATGATCTTGTTGTTAATAACATCTCAATGTTCATGATAGGGAAACCATAATCATTTATTAATCAACAAGCTAGTATTATAAAGAGGCTTTACTAGGGACTCTAATTTAGTTTACAAATCACACAAGTATTAATGTTTCCTTGTAAATACTGTTATAGCATGAATGTAAACATTTATCATAAACACAAAGATATAATAATAACTACATTTATTATTGCCTCTAGGGCATATCTCCAACAATTTATTGTGAGCAAAGCATTGCACAATGATGCATATTATCTTATAGATGCTCAAGCACAGGAGAAGAATAAGGTGGATAGGTCAGGTGAAGAATCAAGGAGGCCATGGAATGTAGCTTTACTTCGTCCATTTTAAACTTAGCCAAAGTGAATTGTATCTCAAACTCTCATATGTCGGATTATATGTCGACAATGCGCTAATGAATGAAACCTCGACACCTCGAGCTGTAACTCAGGGACTGCCTTAATAAAATTGTCTCTTATGGATTTATCTTTTATATGTCGGCTGGCTTAAATTTTCTTATCAAAAGGCCGAGTTAGTAATGTGTCGGCAACAAAGGACAACTCTTCGACTTGCTGCTTTACAAAAAATAGGCTTCATGGCAAGCAAGAGAGAAGCCAGAAATTGTTGAAGACATGAAATATGACTAAGGAAGGAAAAGTACGCGAGCAGACTCATATTTTGACTAACCCATATATTTAAATTCTTTACTTATCTAGTGATATTTTGCAAAGTGTCCAGGAAAATGCCTTCGTACCAATAGAGTACAAAGGATAGTTCCGTATCAGCACCAGCTCGCGCTACCGATTCTCTCCAAAGATTGAGCTGAGATTCACAATCCATTGAATTATTGGCAAGTGCTCCAACGTGTTGTATCTTGTCATCATTTGGCTGGAGGACACTCTGAACCCAGATAGCAACATCAACTAGGTCCATGTTGAATGCCTTCATTGTCTTGGTAGCGTCTCCCAAACTAACAAGATAATCCTCCATGGAGTAAGCATGCTCCGGGTCATTGGTTTCTCCACGGCAATTTTGAGCGTTCACCACGCATTCAGCACTTCGAGAAATTATATAAAAATATGTAAAGGGAAGAATCTATAATAGAGGACCAAGATAAGTTGGACAAGAATAATAAGATAAGGAAAGAAACTTACGATGGATAAACGAAACTATCCTACCAACATTGTGTAGGGTTTGTAGCATAGAAAACAAAAAAATTCCTACGATGGGAACAACTATGTACCCAGATCTATCTACTAGATACAAGCAATGTGTGAATTTACGTCCATAGAGAACATACCCTTGTAGACAGACAATGTTTAACGAGGTTGTACTCGTGGATGAATTTACGTCCATAGAGGAACGCTTGTCGATCTCAAGATCGAGAAGAAGTCCAGCACCGCAAATCAGCAGTGAATCCGTTCTCGCACACACGTCCAAGCCACCGAGCAACCTCCACCTCCTTGCTCCAGCGATGCAGCGGAAGCAACAACTCTTTCCAAATGAAAATCCACCTAGAACATGTATCTCGCTAGTCCGAGACCATGGGGGATAAACTAGAGGGGGAGAGATATCATTCACAAGGAGGTGTAAGTATGAGAGAGGGAGAGGGGGATTTATATAGGAGGAGGGTGGAACCCCAAGGGGGTGGCCGACGCATGGGGGCTACCCCCTTCCCCTCCCTCCATTCTTCTTGGTGGAGCTTCCACTCCCAAAATGCCCCTTCATTTCTCCACTAAAAAACCCTCTCAAATTCCCATTAAATTTCCACCAAATTTAATGTAATCTATCTTTAAATAAAACTCCTTTTATTTATTTATTTAGAATTTTGTCAATTACATAATTTAACAAACATTCACATAAAACCCCTTGCTAGTATTCTATTTCAGATGCAGAAACACTTATCAGCAATTTCACCCGAAACAATTCCGGTGTCTAGTGAAATAAATTCATGTGCTTTGTAAATCTTTTCGTGTAGAAACTATTTGTTCCAAATGGTGTCAGTGTCTCTTAAGTGTGTCACCCTACGGTGTGCGACTAATGCGGACATGATCGAGACCCCTCTCAGATCAATAATCAGAAGAGATACCTGGAGATCCATATTGACTCCCACACATTTAACGATGACTTCTTGTGATCATGAGAACCTTTTACTCTAGTAACTTAATCCCTTTGTCTCACGATATATTACATGTTCGAGATTCGATCATCGGTATCTCCATAACTAGTTTGATCTCGTTACCGACATGTACTATTTTCTCGTTGTAGTAACCTCAGATCGAGAAAGATGCTAAGTCCCTGTGATTAACATGCTAGTCCCTGGATCAATATCTAGCACTCACAATTGATGAAATATCATGTAAAACACAAGTATTTATTACAAGAATCGAATAATCTAGAGTTTACATTATTACAACAGAAGCGAAATATATACAACTTGGAGTCCCATCAATGCCACAACCAGGTTGAGTGAAGACCCACGATCCCAGCGCACCTTTCAACGATCTCCAAATTGTGCACCTGAAACGTGCAGCCAAACGAGTTGGTAAATACTTTTAATTAAATGGAAAATTACACCAAAGAAAGAATAAGGCTAATTCTACATGCAAGGCTGAGTAGGATTTGGAGTTCATTTGCATAAAGCCAATTTTCTCTTAGTAAGAGGAAAAGAGGAAGAGTTTTTATCCTACTTTGTAAACATTTGCTTAAGTAAAATAGGGTCGAATGGCACACGAAGATATTACTCACAAGGTTTACAAACAACCAAACACTTGGATATTTCTCACCAAGTCCCAAAATCCTACCCATTGGCGATATTACTCATGCCATGGGGTTTCAAAACTTTGTTTAGAAAAGACATAGGAAAATCCTTCAGAGGCTCCATCCTTTATATGCTCAATGTTGTTCTGTGTCCGTGAACACGGAAAATCGATCAGATTGAAAAACTCTCGATAGTTTGTGCACTTTACCCACAATCCACGATCAAGTCATTTTATAAACAAGACCATAGCGAGGCTTTCCCTTAGTAGCCCCTCTACCAGCTGGATTCAATCGTGCTAAGAACCTCCAAATTTTGGTACCCCTATGAGGTTTCCTACTAAGTACTAGGCCAAGACAGAGCCCATATGTATTATGGTTGCACTGGAAGCTTCTGGATTATGAAACATGGCAGACTTCTTTGATTCCTTGGCGGCCGTCCTCCACCAAAATCTCACTCGTTGACCCGATAACCATTCTGCCAAGAAGAAAACTTAGTTTTATTTTGATGTGGCTTTAAGAATAAAATATCGCTCAAGAGAGCCTTTATACTTAGAAAATTTTCTTGTCTTTCGAGCCCCCCAACAATACTTTATATATATAGCATAGCAAGCAGTACTTAGCAAAAATAGGGGTAACATATTAGGAGGGAAAAATCCTAAGTATAGAACTACTCATGGCATACTACAAAAATCATCGCACTTGCAAAATAATACTAAGAAATTCTACTACCATCCTACACATGCATACTATAGACTTTGAAGATCTAATCATGCATAGAATCAAATCTGGGACAAAAATATGAACAAGTGGTGCAACTTGCCTTATGTTTGTATTATGAGTGATGATTGAATTTCTTCTGCAGCAATCGCACTCTCTGAACAATCAATCGAGAGGACAAAATAACTTCCAATCAAAACAATTGCAAACTTAGAAACAATACAAACAAACAACAAAACAATGGTGATCATATGCATGCATGATGATTTATAATGTCTCACTATTTGTATTTACTATTCTGAACACTATTACAACACATGATGCATATTAAAAAGCATTTAATGCATACAAAAATTTATTAATGAATTATATTGATTTAAATAGGGTTTAACTCACTTTAAATCAAATTCTGGTTTTTTCATATTATTATATTGTGAATTAAATACCACTTTATAGGTATATCAATTTAGAGCCAGTATCAATTGGAATCACACAAAAAGTATCTATAAATCTATTCTGTATGATTTAATTACTATAACAATGCAATTTAGACTTTTTGTAAGATCATCTGATATAACAACGCCAAATAATTTTTTGTATATTTTTTACTAGATAGATATGATCAGAACTAAATAGTACAAATTGGTTTTACTAAATTTGGAGTTATAAATCATTTTCTATGATTTAACTACTATATAATCAAGTTTAAATCATTCAAAATATTTACTTCATCATAAATTAAATCTAAGACCAGATATGTATCCTAAACGAAATTATGAATCCAGAGACATACTATTTATATTTTTCTGATCTATAAATAATTTATTATGAATTTAATAATTTAAATGGCCATTATAAATAAATAAATTTCTACAAAAATTTCTACATTGCAAAAGTTGGATCTAAGAGCATATTAATGTTGTATATGAAATTATGAAACCACATATACTTTATTTGTATTTTTCTGATGTACAGATAATTTACTATGATTTATTTACTCTAAAAAGGGCATTAAATCATTTAAAAAACTACATTAAATAATTAAGGTAAAAGTTAGATTTAATCTCATATTATTATTCTGCATATTTTTATGAATACATATGTATATTATAAGTTGGACACGTATTTGATTTAATATAAATTTTACAAGATCTAACCGTATTCTGTTATTTAAAAATAAATTTAAAACATTAAACTGACGTTGACTAGTCACTGGGCGCTGACCTGGCGGTGATGTGCCTGTGGACACAACAGTTGATGTGGCGGTCCAGGTGGCACGCTATTAGTGGAGGACACCTCTTTGCGGAGAACTAATCCAGGACGTCCCTTTTGAATCCGACGACTGTGAATGAAACGTTCTAGGTGGTCACCAGGGTGATGTCGATGACAGCGACGGCGGCTCTGGTGGTGGATTGGCGTCACTCCGGAGGTCCTTCGTCTTGGGGAAGTGGCAACTAGGTGTGGGGCAGAACGGTGGACTCGATAGGGTCCCTTCTGTGGTCCTTTTATTCCTGCATGGACGGCGGACGACGACTGGAGAAGCTCGGCTTGTCGCGCACTCCGGTGATGGTTTCCTAAGTCCCTGGTGCTTTTTGGAAGGAAGGGAGGGGTCAGAGAGAAGTGGTAGACAAAGAGGAAGAGGCAATAGGGAAGGACAGGGTCTCGGGGTGATGGAAACCTCGACGATAAGATTGATCTGACCTCCTCGGGTGGTGGCGGCGGCGCAACTATGGTGATCGATTCTGTAGAAGCATGGCGGCTATGGTCTAGGGTTTTCGAGGGGAAACAAGGAGAGAGTCGAAGGCTTTATATATCCCTGCATTCTTGGAGAGGGGGCAAAGAAAATTGGCCAAATTTTGCGGGATTTTCGTCGGGAGTTCGTTATCGTGTTCTTCCTAGAAACCGGATGGAGGTGGAAGATGCCTAGGTGGGGCCGCACTATCAGGGGGAGAAGGACATGACCGGGCTGCTGACGGGCTTCCTTTGGGCCTTTGGCTGCTGTTGCTTGCATCTTGAGAGAGGACTAGGTGGGGCAGACATGTAGGTTAGGCTTGTTGTTCTTTTTTATTCTTTTTCTGTTCTGTAATTCTTTTATATCTTTTGCATTTAAACTCCAAAAGACTTGATTCTTATTTCTAAAATTTTCTAAATTCTAAAAACACTCATTAATATTTATAGTCTATAGTTTGGTCAAAACCAAAATAACAAGATTACTATTATGCATTGTGTGTTTTATGGTAACTTTAGAGAAATTCAAAAGGGGTATAGGGTTTGATAATGTCCAAATTATTTGTAGGACATATAGTGATATTTTCTTCATGCCCAAATTATTATAAATTATATATTTAGTGAAAAACATTAAGATTTGGATCTTTACAAATTATATATTTTCTTCCTGTCATTTTATTCCACTTCTTTTAATTTGGCTTAGTGTAATTTCAAACAAACATTAAAAGATTCTTTTTATTAAAAAATTCAACAAGATCAAACAATTCAATAAACTTATTTAATTGATTTCTATCATTTCAAAAATTTAGGATTTTTTTTGGATGTTACACTTGTTCCCGTGATATAACATTCTAATGATCACATCACTTGCTTTCTATTGGTCGATGTTGAGTCAAGTTTTTGTGAAAACTATTTTGAAAGGTGAAAAAGTATTTGCAAAAACTCTAGTATGCTTCTTTTACTCCTTATCAAGTTTCTCTCTAACTCTGGGTCAACTTATCTTGTGTTGACTTTGAAAAGTTTTAGATATCTCTTCTAGTATTTCAAAGCTTAGGTGCCTTCTACGCATGTCGTTTCTCAACCAGTTGACCTAGTGTTGAGTTCTCTAGAGTTGTGTGTGTTGTGAATTCCTTGTTTCCCTTTGCTCTGTTTCCTATGAGAGATTATTTTCCATCATGATCTCTCCATATTATGGACCCACAATATTGCATTGTAGGAACCATAGTGTTCTGTTCTAGGCTTCGAGGTTTCCTTTCGCCTCGTCTGCCTCCTTTTCATTTGCTTGGGTACTTTAGAAGTTGTTTCTTATCTTGGAAGCTACCTCGTGATTACTACCTTGCAGGGTACAGTATACCACTCAAGTAGCAGTTACTCCTTTCTCGGGTTTTAACCCCTGTACTTGAACCTAAGATCCCGGATTGTGCTGGATTCTAGTGTCATGAATCTTGTATATGAAGCTGACCTTTAACCCAATATTCATTCCTTTGACCCCTATCGTTAATGTTCACACATTACCTCAGGATGGATGGTACTATAATTCTAGCCTATAAGCTTGTGGTCTTGGTTGCAATTGAATTGTGACAACTAAGGACTTCCCTACCTCTATCTATGGCAGATGTTCTTTAATGGAACCAAATAGATCACGACAAGATTACTCCTCGAGAGTCTCGCATCTATATTCGTGACTCTGCCTCACCTTACCTCTTCTATGCATTGATTTTCGGGAGATTATTGAATTATGCATCCACATCTTCGGATTCTATCCTGAGCATGTTGATGACCCACAAGTATAGGGGATCGCAACAGTCTTCGAGGGTAGTATTACCCAATTTATTGAATCGAAACAAGGGGAGCCAAAGATTACTTGCAAGCCTTAACAACTGAGTTTTAAATTCAGCTGCACCTGGAAATAGTTATTGCTCACAGGAGTTTATCAGTAGCAATGGTTTGTAGTAGCAAAAACAAAGCAACAACAGCAGCAAAACAAGAGCAATAGTAACAGTAGTATAAAATAGTAGGATATGAGCGCGGTAGGCATAGGGATGGATGGAAAGGCATTGCATGGACGAGTCTAAACATGTAACTTCAATATATAGGGCAAAGATAAATAAGAATAAGCATCAAAGTACTAAACAATCATAGGCATGTGCTCCATATATAGTCATGCGTGCTCGCAATGAGAACTTGCACAACATCTTTTGTCCTGCCAGCCCGTTGCAGCGGGCCTCAAGGGAACTAATGGCAATCAAGGTGCTCCTTTTAATAGAGCAACGGAGGAAAGCATTAACACTTTGTGAAAACATGTGATCCTCACATCACAGCTATCCCCTCCGGTTGTCCCAATTTCTGTTACTTAAGGACCTTTCGATCCGGACAATGATATGTGTACACAACTTGCAGATAAGATCACAAACAGTATTATCATAATGATTCAATAATAAGTTCAGATCTGAGATCATGGCACTCGGGCCCTAGTGACAAGCATTAAGCACAACAAGTTGCAACAAAGTCAAATAGCACTAATAGAGATACTAGGCACCATGCCATAACAATCTTATTCAATTACATGATAAAACTTATCCAATCCCTACCATCCCCATAGCCTATAGAGGGGGATTACTCACTCGTAGATGAGGGAAACATGAATGGTCGATGGAGAGGCGTTGGTGATAACGATGGCGATGATCCTCCCAAAATTCCCCATCCTGGCAGGGTGCCATAATAGAGTTTCTAGTTCCGAATCGCGGCTTCTGGTGGTGGCGGTGCAACGGAACTCCTTCTAGAAAAATGACAAACCCTCCTTGATTTTTAGGTCAGAAGGCTTCTTATAGGCGAAGAGAGAGGCCGAGGGGGCTCCTAGGCTAGCCACACCCCCTCCAGGCACGGGGTGGGCCCACCCGTGCGGCAGGGGATGTGGGCCACCCAGGGCTCCCCTCCGTCTCGTACTCTGGATCGGTGAGTCTTCTAGTGAAATGGGATTTTTGGCATATTTTCCGGATTTTTCCTGATAGTTGATTTTCTGCACAAAAACTAGACACCAAGGTAATTTTGGTGAAACAGTGTTAGTTGTATGCAAATCACACCAGTTTAGAGGAGAAACAATAGAAAAAGTGTTCGGGAAAGTAGATGCGTTTTGGACGTATCAACTCCCCCAAGCTTAGCTTATTGCTTGTCCTCAAGCAATTCAGTTGAAAACTGAGTGCAATAAAAGAACTTTCACGAACACATTTTCTTCATATGATGTAAATAGTCTCAGCACAAGTGTCACATCCCAAGATTTTCCAAATCTTGTAATGTGAAAATAAATGAATAAAATAAAACTTTGTTTGATTTTCAAGGCCAGAAGAAACTTTTTGAATTCCAATAGGAATCTTCAAACCTATTTTGAACAATTAAATCCTAAAGGGATTTAAAAACATAAAACAATTAACAAAGGAAAATAAAATATTTTGGAAATACTATTTTGGATCTTTTAATAAAAGATTTGGTATTCAAAAGAAAAGATGGATTTATAAATAAGGATTATTTTATAAAGCCAAATTAAACTTGGCCAAGATTTTAAAACAAAAGAGTTTTCTTTGATTAAAATAATAAAAGTTTATTTTAAATAAAGTAATAAGGATTTAATATCCAAGTTTTATTTAAAAAAGTTTTGTTATTAATAAACCATCAAAGACTTATTAAATTGTTTAAAATAAGTTTTCCAAATGTTTGATATTCACAAATAAAACCTACTAAAGTGTTTTGGCTTTATTTTAGATTTCAAAATAAATATCTCAATAAAACAAATCCTATTTGATTTAATAATGAAAAGTCTATTATATTTAATTAATAATAGACTCTAAAATAAAAGGTTATTTGTTTTAAACAAATTTCCAAGTATTCTATATTTCCCAAATAAAACCTACTGATTTGGTTATGAAAATATTTAGGTTTCAAATAAAGATTTTATTAATAAAATCAAACTCTATTTGATTTAATAACTAAGGCCCATTTTATTTAATTATTAATGGACCCTAAAGTAAAAGGTTATTTTGTTTTAAACAAGTTTTCCAAATATTCTTTATTTCCAAATAAACTACTGATTGGTTTTGAAAGTATTTGGATTTAAAATGAAGATTTTATTAAATAAACCAAACCCTATTTTATTAATAAACCGTGGTCCATTTTATTTAATTATAAATGGAACCTTTAACAAAATTGTTATTTATTTTAAACAAGCTTTCTAAATATACCTTATTTCAAATACAACCCACTATTTTGGTTTTGGAAAATATATGGATTTAAATAGAGTTTGAAATAAATCAAATCCTAATTTGATTAATTAGCAATGGACAATTATTTAATTAATAATGGACTTTATTATTTAAAAATTATGGATTTTAGATTTAGGTTCAGGCTACTGAACAGAACCAAGTCAAACTTACAAAGTTTGGGTGTTGTTTGAATTGATGTGAACATTGTTTGTTTTTTTGGAAATTTCAAAACAGAATTCAGAAATAGAAAAAAGAAAAGGATACAGAATAAAAAAAAAGAAGTGGACCTGACCCAACTGGCCAAGCCCAACTAAGCCCAGCAGCCCAGCTTCCCTCTCCCCGAAAGAAAATGATTTGCACCTAGATTCAGACCCACAGAACCAATGACAAGTGGACCCCGTTCTTTCTTCTTTTCCCACTGACCAGCGGACCCCTTTCTACTGTTCTCCTTCCCCACCCCGCGACTGGTTCTTCCTCCCCCTCGTCGCCGTTGCTGCCTCTAAATTACTCGCATCAATTCGAGTAAATGACTGAGTGAATTCTCCCAGTAACCTCACACATTTAATCGCCAGTGTCTCTGCCTCCTTTCCCCTCTGTTTCCTACCCCAAACACGCCTCGAGGAAGCCACAATTTCTCCTCGACTGCCCCTGTCTCCGACGAGGTCCATTGTCGATTCCATCCAAACCTGACCACCCCATGCCACACTGAGCGCACTAGCAAGTTCCCCACTCCGAGACGCTTCTTCCCGTGTCCTCCACTCGACCGCGGGCGCACCAGAGCTTTGGCTTGGACTAGCTGTGACAGCGCCGCCGCCTGTTTCTTCTCCGACGATGATCCCCGGTAAGCACTGACCGCCCCGCATCTTCTCGATCACGCAAGCATCTTTGCCATGGCCTTGCGCAGCTAACCCAGTCCTCCGTTTGTCTTCCCGTGGACCACAGCGTCATCCTCGACCTCGACCGCGCGCGTCCGTCGCCAGAACCAACTCCGGTGAGAAATCCTGCCCTTCCCCGTGCGCCCCTTGCCACGATGACCACACGAAGAGCATCACCTCATCCTCGCGACCTCGGTGAGCTTGCTCCCTCCCTATTTCGCTTCCTGCCTCGCCAGCGCCGCCGCCAACTGGCCGCTCCGCCGCTCGCCGTTGTCATCGTGCCGCCAGTCCTTGGCCACGCAGCAACAGCTGTCCGATCTTGATCCAGTGGATAGGATAGAAAGTAGAGCGAAGGGGTATCGAGCAACCAGTGCCGTGCGATTCCACTTAGATCCAACGATCCAGAGAGATCAATCCGACCGAACCGGTACCGTCGAAGAGGATCTTGCCGTGTCACCAGGAATTTGAAAAACAGAATTTGAACCTGATTAGAATGCAAACTTGTAATTGCTATAACTTTCAAACCACACGTCCAAATTTTGCAAACTTTATATCATTGAAATCAGGAGAACAAGCCCTAGCCAACCATGGCCTTTGTTTAGCAAAAAGCTTCTGAAAAAATGGTTGTTTTTGCAGAACCATTTGTATGCTTGTTAAGCTTATAAAAATTCTTTAAAAATGAATATGGGGATAAAATTTTGGGCAAATGGTGTGATTTGAACCTACTAACATTGTGAAACACTTTGTGGTCTCAAAAATGTTTTTGGTGAAACAAAAGAATGATTCTTTGATTTAAAATCATTTCTAGTCAAATAGAAATGTGGTTTATTTATTAAAAATGGTTTTGGAAGAAAACCTTTGGAAAATGTTTTGTTTTGAACTCACTGACCCCAAACCCCAAGTTTTGTGATTTGAAAACATATTGTGTGAACCCTATAGGTTAATGCCTTATTAAAAATATTTCTACACCACATAAAATGATACATTCTTTTGAAAATGGTTTTGAGGTGAAACCTCTTTGCAAATGACTTGGCCACTTTACAAAATGATCAAATAGGTGCTTGAAAATGTTTATGACCCATTAGGAACCACTACTACAAACAAAACAAAGTTTGGCATGCTTGCATGCATTACTTTGACTTTGTCATTTTATGTGTTGTTTTGCTTGTTTGGTAGATTGAGTTGTGCCTTGCTTGATTGATTTGTAGTGACTTGAAGAGTGTGATTGTTGCAAGGACAAGGAGTGAACCTATACCCTCTACCAAAAAGGCAAGTGATGCTTCATACTTTTTGTCCCATTACTTTCTCTATGCATTAGTGATTTTGCTAAGTAAAACTTGCATGGATTTTGCTAAGTATAGACCATGCTATAGGAAAACCTAGTAGATGATTCCTTAGTAGGATTTCCTAAGTTAAAGTTTCCTATTACTACCAAGCTTAGCCTAGCTAATAGAAAACATGGGTGGAAAATATATTCACACTATGGAAAAATCTCTAAGTCTGAGAACTTATGTTTTGTTTAATAAAACAACTAAGTTAATGAATCACCTGGGTGGAATGGAAGGATTGGGTTATGTTGAGTGGTTCACAAGGCCCATGTTTATGGTTGACCTTGTGTATCTCACTTGTGGATGGCCACCCAGGAAACAAAGGGATTTGAGATGTCAAATGTTGAGAAGCTTCAAGTGCAACCACTTGGCAATATGGGCTCTGCCATGATCATATAGGTTGCAAGAACTTAGCCATATGGACAGTGGGTGGTAGTGTTTGATAGGTTGGAGCGCGTCCATTTTGGTCTAAGGGAAGGCTTCTGAAAGATCTTGTCTTGGGAAACCAAGTCTTGTGGGGAAATGTGGCATCCCGCAAAACCACTACTAGAAAATCGCGTTGAATTTGTGCATTGCATCGTCATCATCATGCATTGTTTGCCAAAACTATTTTCGCAAAGCCCGTTTTGTTTTCTTAAACGCCCCATCTTTTATTCAAACGCCAAACACCGGGTCTCCGGAATATTTTGTTTGACCAACGATGTTTGCAAACGTTGCATTTAAAACTAAATAAAATATTAAATTAATTTTTAGTGGGGCAGTCGAACGGGCCGAGTAGACCCGAACGACCACCCCAGGAAATCTATAACGGTCCAGCTAGTCTGCCCTCTAAATCCTAAGCACACCAACTATCCTACCCAACCCAAACAGCCACATCACTCCAGCCAATGGGCTCTCTCCACCTCACCCCTCTCCCTCTTTCCCCCAATCATCAGCTGCCACCTAGACCCATCCACCCCTCTCCTTTTTCCTCTCTCTCCCAACCACCCTGGCCACGCACGCCCCACTGCGCCCTCCTCTGCCACCTTGGGCCCGCTTGCCACTCCCCTCACCCCACGCTCACCGCCTGCCCACAGCCCACTCCCACGGCCTCCCCACGCCTCAGACCCCAACCGCGACCGTCCTCCCCACGCTCCCCCGCGTCCCTCTCGGTTCACCCCGCTCGCCTCTGCAAGCGCTCCGCTCCGGCGGGCGCGGCGCCTCTCCTCTTCTCCGGTCGGCTCCGCCCGCGCCCGGCGTCCCCTCCACCTCCGCTCCCGCCCCGGCTCGCCCTCCCAGCGTCCCGGCGAGCTTCTGCTCCTCGCCAGCCGCCGCTGCCCGTCGCCCGCCCCTGTCTTCCCGAGCACGTCCCGAGCACCTCCGCCCGCTCCTCCGTCGGTCTGCCGCCAGCCGCCTCGCCCAGCCACCTTCCCGGCAGCGGCGCGCGCTGCCGCCTGCTCCTCATGGCCTCCCTCTCCTCGTCGCGCCTTGCATGGCCTCGCCTCTGCAGTACCCCCCGTGCTGCATGCCATGGCACCGCCTCCGCCTTTGTGTGTGTTGTCGCCCCTCCTCCCCTCTTCGCCGTGGTGCTCCTCGTTCGCGACCTCCGCCAGTACGCGTCCTCTGTTTCCGGGTTGAGTTCACCTCCACGGTCGGCCCTCCCGTGTCCCCGTGTTTGGCTCAATCCTCGCCACCAGTTCCATCTCCGCTGCCAGCCGTGAGCTCTTCTTTCTGTCAGCTACATGTGATCCGAGCGCTGTTGTTACCCCTGTGGTGTTGATGTTTGTGGAAGTGTTGTTTAATGTGGTGCCACCCGAGGGAACCACGTCGAGAACCCGCATAACGTGGAGATCGCCATCGGCTCGGACCGCAAGAACGTCCCCAGAGTGAACCCCGAAGACCGATCCCGGCCAGGCCGAGACCCCCGGAGCCCGATCCCGGTGATCCAAAGGCCACGCCAAGACCCGGACCCGAAGAGCGCCAAGATCGCCACCGGAACAACAAGCACTTCGTCCCGGACGCCAAGATCGAACCCTGGAGTGTCAAGTTCTTCGACCCGACGGCCACCGAAGCGACAAGTACTCCGCCCGGAACCCCGAGTTCGCCATCAAGGACGCCAGGACCGTCGCCATGACCCGAAGACCGCGAACTCGACAAGAACGCCCCGCCCAGAAGAACCCGACGCGCCCCGACGCTGACACAAGTTCTGCCCCGGACATCGAGACCCCGATGCGTCAAGACCCTAACCCCGGAGGCCGAGAACGATTCCGTCGAACCCCAGATCCGAACCTCGTCGAACCCTGGACCCCGGACCCTGTCGAACCCCGAACCCCCGGAACCCCAAGTTCGTCGAGACCCTCAATGTGTGAACCCTCCCGAAACCCTATCTTATAATATAACAACAACTTGATGCATATTGAACTGTCATACTCGCATGCATATCTGTGGTTTGGGGGCCTTCCGCCGATTCACCTAATAATTAAATATGGGGCCCATATGCGGGCAAATCTAGTCTCATATCGGCCTCATTTAAACATGTGTAGCGAACCGGTTCCATTGGTTACATTGTTAAACAACATTTAATTTGCGGGGTAATTAAATAACTTGAACCACAGATTAATTGTCGGGATTCCGGTTCCGCTTAACATGACCTAATTGCATCGCACCCTTGCCATGTCATGCATCATACATGCATCATGCCGATCTTCTGCCGTTGTATTAAATATTGCATCCGGTGTTTCTTCTAGTGATTTGGTTCTTCGCGGATAAGGCCGATGAGTTGATGTGAGCTTCGCCCCGATCTTCGGATGAACCTTCGACAATGTTTTCAGGCGAGCATCTCCCTCTTTCTACCTATCTTACTTTTATAGCCTTTATTCCCTCCTGTTGATCTATTGCTACCGTGTTGCGATGCTTTAGTTTCGTACGTGTTTTCCTTGCAGCCCTATATTGCCTTGGACACACCCTCACGCCTATTGTTTGGTAGCTAGTTGGTCTTATGCGTCGTAGTTGCTTGCTCAAGTCTTGATGTGTGTCGTCATATGCCACGATTCTGATGTATTGCCGCATGTTGATGTTGGAGATGATTCTAGTTTTACTTATCGTCACTTTAATTTCTGTTTAACAACTAAAATTGAATAAGCAGAGGCATCGGTGGGTGATAGATAATATTTGGTTTCAACGCCCACTTGTGTCCGTAAGACCCCGAGTACTTGATACTGTTCCTTGATTTTGCGCTATCCACATCCGGAGGTATATGGGACCCCCGAGCGAGCTTGATTCATTCTTATTTCTTGGGGCCACAAACTAGTTTGAGGTTTTATTTACGATCCTGTACTTATGCCATGCTTTACCGCTTTATTTACGATTAAGCGAGGTAATCTGTCTTTATTTAGGATCGGACCACGATTTCGGTGTCGACAAGCCCGTTGGGGTTCCCGATCGTTCACCCGTCCCGTCCAAACCTTGAGGCCGTCGAGCTTGCTTACTCCGTTATGGGTTCTACTTAAGGGTGGCCCCTGAAATATTTCTGAATCCTGTGATTGTTCAGTCGTGAAAGCCTCGTTGGGTTTTGATTTGGTTTTTCCGAGGTTGATCGAGCGTGTGTTGCTATTGGTGCACCCCGGCCGGGTAAAACTTTCTGAAAGCCGTGTCCGCGGATATGGACGACTTGGAGCACAGTATCTCGATCATAGACAAGCATAACTAAAGTTTATTGTTATAAATTTGACTTACAATGACTAGTAATCAGCCTCACTATAACGGAATGGCTAATAATACTGCCCACAATTGCTTGTTTGGTTGTCGCTTGCGACAATTGTACCTGACTAGTAAGTATTGCAACTACAACGAAATGGCTGAATAAAAGTACCAACAACTGCTGGGTTTTGGGATTCTCTCATGCTAATTGTATCTGACTAGTAAGTGTTGCCACTATAACGGAATGGTTAACTAAAAGTGCCCACTGCTTACTTTATCAGGATGATTATCTAAACCTGACTAGTAATTGTCGCAACTATAATGGAACAAATAAAACTGCCAACTGTGTGAGTTCCTCGGTTGACTTCCTCGTTTGGTCTCGAGGGGGAAACACCAGGATGGGTTTGTTTGGTGTTAGTTTCAGGTTGGATCCGAACAGGTTTTTCTTACCCCTCTCTGTTAACCGCCAGTTGTATCGAGTCTCTATAGGTTGTTTAGTGCATGCTGCCGCTGCCGCTCAGTCCACCATACCTATGTAGGCGAGGACCGCCGAATTCTAGCCTCGCTGCATCGGCCTCAAGATCGACGCTCTTTCTTTGTTTTCGCTTTGCCCTTTGTCGGCACCCTTTTGTTAAGCAGGTTTTGAGATCGACGCCGTTAGCGAGGTTACCCTTCCGGCTTGGCACAGGGGGTTATGGACGCCATTGGTTATTCTTGAGGCTCTTAGCCCCATTTGCTTCTTGTCCGTAGACGACGCTCTACCGCTTTCAAGGTGATTTGGATCTGTATATTATATCGTATTCTTGACTCTTTGAGTCATGTTATATATGTCTGCTGTGGGTCCCATCGAGGACTGTGTAATGTTATTACTTCGCTTTTCCACCCGCACGAAAGTGCTGGTGGGCACCTTTGAATCGTTTCTCGCGGGTTTGGCGAATTTTGCTCAAACTTGCATAGGTCCGATCGAGGGTGTTCTGAGTGGTATCGAGCTCAGCGGTTGCGATACCCACAAGTCCAACTGTAGGATAACCTAGCTAACGGCCGAAGTAGAGTGTCAAAACTATTTTGCAAAATCGGTTGGATAGTCTGGCTAGGTCTGATTTTACTCCTTACCCCTCTGCTGTTCTCCTCTTACCCCTACGTGTTTTGACTCCGCTCTCGTCTCTTTCTTCGAGTCCAGGAATTCTCGTGGTTGGGTATCCGTCGTACCTTTAGGGTTTCGCTTCCTTCTTTGATAACGGTGTTCGCCCATCCGGTGTTCAAGCTGCCTGATGAATCCGTCTGTTGTGGTACCATTCTTTGTTCCTTGTTTGTGCCTCCGGTGTTTTCCGACGCGACGACATCCTCTATGCCAGATCCGATGCAGAGTCTGCATCACCCCTTTATTTCAAACCTCGCTTGTCGAGATCTTCAGTCTGATTCCGAGAATGGTTGCACTCTTTCCCACTGATTGTGCGGAGTAATAGTTTGGGTGCGTGATGGATTGGCCCCCATGCCGACTACCCTTTCTATTCGCTTTTGTACATTGCAGTGGACGAGAATGCATCGGTTCCCTCCTTCCATCGAAGTTAGAGGTGGCTTTATTTGTGATACCTCTACCTTCGACCTTTTGTTCCGGAGTGCTCTCGACGATCAGGAACAACGACCCTTTGTTAGTGGTGTCGCGAGGATCCACATGATGCGAGAAGACGGAGAACGTCGACCTTCCTTCCGGTACCATGAGGCGGATCTCGAGGGCGAGATCCATTGTTAGTGGTGTCGAATTGTGGCATCCCGCAAAACCACTACTAGAAAATCGCGTTGAATTTGTGCATTGCATCGTCATCATCATGCATTGTTTGCCAAAACTATTTTCGCAAAGCCCGTTTTGTTTTCTTAAACGCCCCATCTTTTATTCAAACGCCAAACACCGGGTCTCCGGAATATTTTGTTTGACCAACGATGTTTGCAAACGTTGCATTTAAAACTAAATAAAATATTAAATTAATTTTTAGTGGGGCAGTCGAACGGGCCGAGTAGACCCGAACGACCACCCCAGGAAATCTATAACGGTCCAGCTAGTCTGCCCTCTAAATCCTAAGCACACCAACTATCCTACCCAACCCAAACAGCCACATCACTCCAGCCAATGGGCTCTCTCCACCTCACCCCTCTCCCTCTTTCCCCCAATCATCAGCTGCCACCTAGACCCATCCACCCCTCTCCTTTTTCCTCTCTCTCCCAACCACCCTGGCCACGCACGCACACCCCACGGCTGCGCCCTCCCTCTGCCACGCGGGCCCCGCTTGCCAGCCACACTCCCCTCACCCCACGCGCTCACCGCCCGGCCCCACCTGGCCCACTCCCGACGCTCCCCACGCGCCCCAGGACCCCAACCGCGACCGTCCTCCCCACGCTCCCCCGCGTCCCTCTCGGTTCACCCCGCTCGCCTCTGCAAGCGCTCCGCTCCGGCGGGCGCGGCGCCTCTCCTCTTCTCCGGTCGGCTCCGCCCGCCTCCTCCACCTCCGCTTCGGCTCCCCTCCAGCGTCCCCGGCTCGGCCGCTGCCTCTCGCCAAAGCCGCCGCTGCCGCGTCGCCCGCCTTCCCCGAGCACGCCGTCCCGAGCACCTCCGCCCGCTCCCTCCGTCGGTCTCGCATGGCCACCCGCCCTGGCCAGCCACCTTCCCGGCAGGCAGCAGCGCTTGCCCGCTTGTGCTCCTCCGCTCCTCTCCTCGTCAAGGCTGCGGCATGGCCTCGCCTCTGCCGCCGGTACCCCGTCGTCTGTGCCATGGCACCGCCTCCGCCTTTGTGTGTGTTGTCGCCCCTCCTCCCCTCTTCGCCGTGGTGCTCCTCGTTCGCGACCTCCGCCAGTACGCGTCCTCTGTTTCCGGGTTGAGTTCACCTCCACGGTCGGCCCTCCGTGTCCCGTGTTTGGCTCAATCTCGCCACCGATTCCATCTCCGCTGCCAGCCGTGAGCTCTTCTTTCTGTCAGCTACATGTGATCCGAGCGCTGTTGTTACCCCTGTGGTGTTGATGTTTGTGGAAGTGTTGTTTAATGTGGTGCCACCCGAGGGAACCACGTCGAGAACCCGCATAACGTGGAGATCGCCATCGGCTCGGACCGCAAGAACGTCCCCAGAGTGAACCCCGAAGACCGATCCCGGCCAGGCCGAGACCCCCGGAGCCCGATCCCGGTGATCCAAAGGCCACGCCAAGACCCGGACCCGAAGAGCGCCAAGATCGCCACCGGAACAACAAGCACTTCGTCCCGGACGCCAAGATCGAACCCTGGAGTGTCAAGTTCTTCGACCCGACGGCCACCGAAGCGACAAGTACTCCGCCCGGAACCCCGAGTTCGCCATCAAGGACGCCAGGACCGTCGCCATGACCCGAAGACCGCGAACTCGACAAGAACGCCCCGCCCAGAAGAACCCGACGCGCCCCGACGCTGACACAAGTTCTGCCCCGGACATCGAGACCCCGATGCGTCAAGACCCTAACCCCGGAGGCCGAGAACGATTCCGTCGAACCCCAGATCCGAACCTCGTCGAACCCTGGACCCCGGACCCTGTCGAACCCCGAACCCCCGGAACCCCAAGTTCGTCGAGACCCTCAATGTGTGAACCCTCCCGAAACCCTATCTTATAATATAACAACAACTTGATGCATATTGAACTGTCATACTCGCATGCATATCTGTGGTTTGGGGGCCTTCCGCCGATTCACCTAATAATTAAATATGGGGCCCATATGCGGGCAAATCTAGTCTCATATCGGCCTCATTTAAACATGTGTAGCGAACCGGTTCCATTGGTTACATTGTTAAACAACATTTAATTTGCGGGGTAATTAAATAACTTGAACCACAGATTAATTGTCGGGATTCCGGTTCCGCTTAACATGACCTAATTGCATCGCACCCTTGCCATGTCATGCATCATACATGCATCATGCCGATCTTCTGCCGTTGTATTAAATATTGCATCCGGTGTTTCTTCTAGTGATTTGGTTCTTCGCGGATAAGGCCGATGAGTTGATGTGAGCTTCGCCCCGATCTTCGGATGAACCTTCGACAATGTTTTCAGGCGAGCATCTCCCTCTTTCTACCTATCTTACTTTTATAGCCTTTATTCCCTCCTGTTGATCTATTGCTACCTGTGTTGCGATGCTTTAGTTTCCGTACCTGTGTTTTCCCTTGCAGCCCTATATTGCCTTGGACACACCCTACTGCCTATTGTTTGGTAGCTAGTTGGTCTTGCGCGTCGTAGTTGCTTGCTCAAGTGCTGATGTGTGTCGTCATATGCCACAGTTGCTGATGTATTGCCGCATGTTGATGTTGGAGATGATTCTAGTTTTACTTATCGTCACTTTAATTTCTGTTTAACAACTAAAATTGAATAAGCAGAGGCATCGGTGGGTGATAGATAATATTTGGTTTCCGAACGCCCACTTGTGTCCCGTAAGACCCCGAGTACTTGATACCTGTTCCTTGATTTTGCGCGCTATCCACATCCGGGAGGTATATGGGACCCCGAGCGAGCTTGATTCATTCTTATTTCTTGGGGCCACAAACTAGTTTGAGGTTTTATTTACGATCTGCTTATGCCATGCTTTACCGCTTTATTTACGATTGTGCGGTCACTGCATCTTGTCTTAGGATCGGACCACGATTTCGCGGTGTCGACAAGCCCGTTTGGGGTTCCCGATCGTTCACAGCCGTCCCAAACCTTGAGGCCGTCTCGGAGCTTGCTTACTCCGTTGCGGGTTCTACTTAAGGGGTGGCCCCCTGAAATATTTCTGAATCCTGTGATTGTTCAGTCGTGAAAGCCTCGTTGGGTTTTGATTTGGTTTTTCCGAGGTTGATCGAGCGTGTGTTGCTATTGGTGCACCCCGGTAAAACTTTCGAAAGCCGTGTCGCATGGATATGGACGACTTGGAGCACAGTATCTCGATCATAGACAAGCATAACTAAAGTTTATTGTTATAAATTTGACTTACAATGACTAGTAATCAGCCTCACTATAACGGAATGGCTAATAATACTGCCCACAATTGCTTGTTTGGTTGTCGCTTGCGACAATTGTATATGTCTAGTAAGTATTGCAACTACAACGAAATGGCTGAATAAAAGTACCAACAAGCTATTGGGTTTTGGGATTCTCTCATGCTAATTGTATCTGACTAGTAAGTGTTGCCACTATAACGGAATGGTTAACTAAAAGTGCCCACTGCTTACTTTATCAGGATGATTATCTAAACCTGACTAGTAATTGTCGCAACTATAATGGAACAAATAAAACTGCCAACTGTGAGTTCCTCGGTTGACTTCCTCGTTTGGTCTCGAGGAAACACCGGGATGGGTTTGTTTGGTGTTAGTTTGGTTGGATCCGAACAGGTTTTTCTTACCCCTCTCTGTTAACCGCCATTGTATCGAGTCTCTATAGGTTGTTTAGTGCATGCTCACGCTTCGATCCACCATACCTATGTGGCGAGGACCGCCGAATTCTAGCCTCGCCGTGTCTTGGCCTCAAGATCGACGCTCTTTCTTTGTTTTCTGCTTTGCCCCTTTGTTAAGCAGGGTTTTGAGATCGACGCGTTAGGTGGTTACCCTTCCGGCTTGGCCTGGGCAGGGTTATGGACGCCATTGGTTATTCTTCAGGGCTCTTAGCCCCATTTGCTTCTTGTCCGTAGTCGGACGCTCTACCGTTTTCAAGGTGATTTGGATCTGTGTATATTATATCTGTATTCTTGACTCTTTGAGTCGCTGTTATATATGTCTGTTCTGTGGGTCCCATCGAGGACTGTTGTGTAATGTTATTACTTCGTTTTCCACCCGCACGAAAGTGCCTGGTGGGCACCTTTGAATCGTTTCTATGCGGGTTTGGCGAATTTTGCTCAAACTTGCATAGGTCCGATTCTGAGGGTGTTACAGGAAAGTGCACCACCTCTGTAGAGTGTAAAACCTAAGTACTTAGCCATGTCCCTGGTAAAGGACAATTTGAGCATCAAGACATGGAAGCAATCAAGAATCTCATCATTCAAATTTCTAAAGTTAAAACTTGTGGATTGAACAAGGGTTGTTTGAAATCTTCAATCTTTGATTGAGAGATGCCTTGGAAAGGATCCTCAATCTTTGATTGAGAAAAATGATTTTGACAAGAAAAAACTTAGTATTTTCAAATGTTAAGGAAAAATCTATTTTGAGCAATGCAAGCCTCAACTCCACTTAGCCAAATGCATATAGATGATAGACTCCACTATACTACCATAGTATCACTTGCCAATACAATTCAAATGTATTGACCCTTGTGGCTGTAACTTGTAATGTTGCAGGTTTGATTGATTTTAGTGAAGATTGTTTGATTAGGATTACAAAGTCTACAACCAACATCTGCCTGTGGCACTTTGAAGATGAAGGACCCCATGATTATAATTATTCCGCTGCAATGTAATGTAATAGCCAAATGAGCTATGTATTGATGTAATAAAATTATGTTATTCCTGATTATAAAGTTATAATATGACCTTTGTTTCTTGATATTACATCTAAACTGTGGATGCTAGCTATTGATCCAGGGACTAGCATTGTAAAACACAGGAGGCTCTATCTTATCTAAGATTGGGACCCCTATAGATGGTATCAGAGCTTTGTGTTGCCTATAGGATTTGTAAACCCTAGGATTGGACAAAAACCCTTAGAAAAATAGGAGTTGTATTTTGATCCAAAAAAAACTTATTTACAAAAACACTTGTAAACTCTTTCCTCAACCATTTTGGTTTCAACTCTATAGCTCTTCTATTTCAACTTGATGGAAAAACCTACCCCATGGCCAAAGACTTCACCATGTGCAAAGGACTTCTTCAACATATTCAACTCTAATGACTTCAACATCTTCAGTATATTCACCAAGGACCTCCAACTTGGAAACCACTAAGGACTACAAGTGAGACAAGGAAATCTTGCTCAAGACTTAAAGACTGAGGGAATGCAAAAGTTAGAAGGAGCCTACATCATTTGAAGTATTGCAACCAAGAGTTTTTCTCAAGGAAACCATGATCTCATACAAGAAGAATCAAGAAGGAAGGAAAGATCACAAGTGAACCATATAGATGGACCACCATAATTTAGTTAAGTCAAACACACCAACTTATATGGTGTAACAAAAATATTTTGTTTCCTAAAAATGTGCTTGAACTTTGTTGATTGAGTGAAATGTTTGTTTGTGATTGCATGCACACTACTTGTGTGAATTGTGGTGTGTGTGATTAGAATTGATTACTTAGAAATATTTTTCCTATTCTAACCCAAATCCAACCCAAACAGATGACTTCTCCAAGAGACTCCAACCTCAAGGTTGATGACACCAACACCAACCAAGAAGACAGTATGAAAGAGCTCATAGCAACCCAAAACCAGTTGAGTCAAGAGACAACTCAGCTTTTAGCCAACAACAATGGACTAGACCCAACCATACAAAGGATTTTTAAACTTCAATCCCAATTGTTGCAAGGATTGGTTACTCAAATGATCAACATGAGAGAAAACTTTTCCCCAAGAGCTAATGACAACAAGGATGACAAAGATGCTAATCTAGAAGGAACCCAAGCTAGCAATATTTTTAGAGACAAGGATCATGCATCCAAGGAACATGAAGATCAATGTCTCAAGAAGAGAGAAAGATCTCCCACCTATGAAGAACATGAACTAGAAGAACTCCTAGCTTTGGAGAGACCCAAAAAGAAGAAGAAGGACATAAGCCAGTTGCAGTGTTACAATTGCAAAGAGATGGGACACTATGCCAATGAATGCCCAGAAAAGGAGAAGAGTCAAGAAGACAAACAAAGGCTAGTGAAACCCAAGATGAGGAAGGATATTAGCCAAGTGATGTACAAACACTGCAAGGAGTTAGGACATTATGCATCATACTGTCCAGAGAAGCCACCTCAAGACCTCAAACTTATAACATGTTTCAAATGCAAGGAACTAGGACACTATGCAAACAATTGTCCAGAAAAGATGAAGGACAAGTTAAACAAGTCTATGAAGGATCTCAACCTTGGCCCATGAGTCAAGTATGGAAACCAAGGACACCATGCAAATGTTTGCTTAGAGAAATTTTCCCCAGGATCCCAAGAAGGACAATATGTAATTTTTGTTTGAAATTTTTTTAAGGGTGGTAGTACCCTAGTTGTTTTGAGCCTATTTGTAAACCCAGCCTTCCCAAATCTCAGGACGAGATTTATTTTAAGGGTGGTAGCCTGTCACATCCCAAGATTTTCCAAATATTGTAATGTGAAAATAAATGAATAAAATAAAACTTTGTTTGATTTTCAAGGCCAGAAGAAACTTTTTGAATTCCAATAGGAATCTTCAAACCTATTTTGAACAATTAAATCCTAAAGGGATTTAAAAACATAAAACAATTAACAAAGGAAAATAAAATATTTTGGAAATACTATTTTGGATCTTTTAATAAAAGATTTGGTATTCAAAAGAAAAGATGGATTTATAAATAAGGATTATTTTATAAAGCCAAATTAAACTTGGCCAAGATTTTAAAACAAAAGAGTTTTCTTTGATTAAAATAATAAAAGTTTATTTTAAATAAAGTAATAAGGATTTAATATCCAAGTTTTATTTAAAAAAGTTTTGTTATTAATAAACCATCAAAGACTTATTAAATTGTTTAAAATAAGTTTTCCAAATGTTTGATATTCACAAATAAAACCTACTAAAGTGTTTTGGCTTTATTTTAGATTTCAAAATATATATCTCAATAAAACAAATCCTATTTGATTTAATAATGAAAAGTCTATTATATTTAATTAATAATAGACTCTAAAATAAAAGGTTATTTGTTTTAAACAAATTTCCAAGTATTCTATATTTCCCAAATAAAACCTACTGATTTGGTTTTGAAAATATTTAGGTTTCAAATAAAGATTTTATTAATAAAATCAAACTCTATTTGATTTAATAACTAAGGCCCATTTTATTTAATTATTAATGGACCCTAAAGTAAAAGGTTATTTTGTTTTAAACAAGTTCTCCAAATATTCTTTATTTCCAAATAAACTACTGATTGGTTTTGAAAGTATTTGGATTTCAAATGAAGATTTTATTAAATAAACCAAACCCTATTTTATTAATAAACCGTGGTCCATTTTATTTAATTATAAATGGAACCTTTAACAAAATTGTTATTTATTTTAAACAAGCTTTCTAAATATACCTTATTTCAAATACAATCCACTATTTTGGTATTGGAAAATATATGGATTTAAATAGAGTTTGAAATAAATCAAATCCTAATTTGATTAATTAGCAATGGACAATTATTTAATTAATAATGGACTTTATTATTTAAAAATTATGGATTTTAGATTTAGGTCCAGGCTACTGAACAGAACCAAGTCAAACTTACAAAGTTTGGGTGTTGTTTGAATTGATGTGAACATTGTTTGTTTGTTTGGAAATTTCAAAACAGAATTCAGAAATAGAAAAAAGAAAAGGATACAGAATAAAAAAAAGAAGTGGACCTGACCCAACTGGCCAAGCCCAACTAAGCCCAGCAGCCCAGCTAACCTCTCCCCGAAAGAAAATGATTTGCACCCAGATTCAGACCCACAGAACCAATGACAAGTGGACCCCGTTCTTTCTTCTTTTCCCACTGACCAGCGGACCCCTTTATACTGTTCTCCTTCCCCACCCCGCGACTGGTTCTTCCTCCCCCTCGTCGCCGTTGCTGCCTCTAAATTACTCGCATCAATTCTAGTAAATGACTGAGTGAATTCTCCTAGTAACCTCACACATTTAATCGCCAGTGTCTCCGCCTCCTTTCCCCTCTGTTTCCTCCCCCAAACACGCCTCCAGGAAGCCACAATTTCTCCTCGACTGCCCCTGTTCCGACGAGGTCCATTGTCGATTCCGTCCAAACCTGACCACCCCATGCCACACTGAGCGCACTAGCAAGTTCCCCACTCCCAGACGCTTCTCCCCGTGTCCTCCACTCGACCCATGGCGCCCAGCTTTGGCTTGACTAGCTCGACAGCCGCTCGCTTTTCTCCGACGACGATCCCGGGTAAGCACTGACCGCCCCGCATCTTCTCGATCACGCAAGCATCTTTGCCATGGCCTTGCGCAGCTAACCCAGTCCTCCGTTTGTCTTCTCATGGACCACAGCGTCATCCTCGACCTCGACCGCGCGCGTCCGTCGCCAGAACCAACTCCGGCGAGAAATCCTGCCCGTCCCCGTGCGCCCCTTGCCACGACGACCACACGAACAGCATCACCTCATCCTCGCGACCTCGGTGAGCTTGCTCCCTCCCTGTTTCGCTTCTCGCCGCCAGCCGCTTAATCGCCGCCCGCCCGTTGTCATCGCGCCGCCTGGTCAGCGAAGCAATTGCTCGATCTTGATCCGATAGGATAGAAAGTAGAGCGAAGGGGTATCGAGCAACCAGTGCCGATGATTCCACTTAGATCCAACGATCCGAGAGATCAATCCGACCGAACGGTACCGCCCAAAGAGGATACCGCGTGTCACCAGGAATTTGAAAAACAGAATTTGAACCTGATTAGAATGCAAACTTGTAATTGCTATAACTTTCAAACCACACGTCCAAATTTTGCAAACTTTATATCATTGAAATCAGGAGAACAAGACCTAGCCAACCATGGCCTTTGTTTAGCAAAAATCTTCTGTAAAAATGGTTGTTTTTGCAGAAACATTTGTATGCTTGTTAAGCTTATAAAAATTGTTTAAAAATGAATATGGGGATAAAATCTTGGGAAAATGGTGTGATTTGAACCTACTAACATTGTGAAACACTTTGTGGTCTCAAAAATGTTTTTGGCGAAACAAAAGAATGATTCTTTGATTTAAAATCATTTCTAGTCAAATAGAAATGTGGTTTATTTATTAAAAATGGTTTTGGAAGAAAACCTTTGGAAAATGTTTTGTTTTGAACTCACTGACCCCAAACCCCAAGTTTTGTGATTTGAAAACATATTGGGTGAACCCTATAGGTTAATGCCTTATTAAAAATATTTCTACACCACATAAAATGATACTTTATTTTGAAAATGGTTTTGAGGTGAAACCTCTTTGCAAATGACTTGGCCACTTTACAAAATGATCAAATAGGTGCTTGCAAATGTTTATGACCCATTAGGAACCACTACTACAAACAAAACAAAGCTTGGCATGCTTGCATGCATTACTTTGACTTTGTCATTTTATGTGTTGTTTTGCTTGTTTGGTAGATTGAGTTGTGCCTTGCTTGATTGATTTGTAGTGACTTGAAGAGTGTGATTGTTGCAAGGACAAGGAGTGAACCTATACCCTCTACCAAAAAGGCAAGTGATGCTTCATACTTTTTGTCCCATTACTTTCTCTATGCATTAGTGATTTTGCTAAGTAAAACTTGCATGGATTTTGCTAAGTATAGACCATGCTATAGGAAAACCTAGTAGATGATTCCTTAGTAGGATTTCCTAAGTTAAAGTTTCCTATTACTACCAAGCTTAGCCTAGCTAATAGAAAACATGGGTGGAAAATATATTCACACTATGGAAAAATCTCTAAGTCTGAGAACTTATGTTTTGTTTAATAAAACAACTAAGTTAATGAATCACCTGGGTGGAATGGAAGGATTGGGTTATGTTGAGTGGTTCACAAGGCCCATGTTTATGGTTGACCTTGTGTATCTCACTTGTGGATGGCCACCCAGGAAACAAAGGGATTTGAGATGTCAAATGTTGAGAAGCTTCAAGTGCAACCACTTGGCAATATGGGCTCTGCCATGATCATATAGGTTGCAAGAACTTAGCCATATGGACAGTGGGTGGTAGTGTTTGATAGGTTGGAGCGCGTCCATTTTTGTCTAAGGGAAGGCTTCTGAAAGATCTTGTCTTGGGAAACCAAGTCTTGTGGGGAAAGTGCACCACCTCTGCAGAGTGTAAAACCTAAGTACTTAGCCATGTCCCTGGTAAAGGACAATTTGAGCATCAAGACATGGAAGCAATCAAGAATCTCATCATTCAAATTTCTAAAGTAAAAACTTGTGGATTGAACAAGGGTTGTTTGAAATCTTCAATCTTTGATTGAGAGATGCCTTGGAAAGGATCCTCAATCTTTGATTGAGAAAAATGATTTTGACAAGCAAAAACTTAGTATTTTCAAATGTTAAGGAAAAATCTATTTTGAGCAATGCAAGCCTCAACTCCACTTAGCCAAATGCATATAGATGATAGACTCCACTATACTACCATAGTATCACTTGCCAATACAATTCAAATGTATTGACCCTTGTGGCTGTAACTTGTAATGTTGCAGGTTTGATTGATTTTAGTGAAGATTGTTTGATTAGGATTACAAAGTCTACAACCAACATCTGCCTGTGGCACTTTGAAGATGAAGGACCCCATGATCATAATTATTCCGCTGCAATGTAATGTAATAGCCAAATGAGCTATATATTGATGTAATAAAATTATGTTATTCCTGATTATAAAGTTATAATATGACCTTTGTTTCTTGATATTACATCTAAACTGTGGATGCTAGCTATTGATCCAGGGACTAGCATTGTAAAACACAGGAGGCTCTATCTTATCTAAGATTGGGACCCCTACAACAAGAGTAGATACTTAAACCATTCATAATAAGAAGTATGCAACTAAGTCTACTCAATAGTCATTGCAAGCTATGAAGAGATTCCAACTCAATAATAATAAGTAGCAAGAAACATAAACATAAGCAACATTGAAATGATCATAATAAGGTATGATAGAGTGGTATCTCTCTTGCCTTTGTTTGTAGAGAACAAAATAAATGCCAAGGCACCTCTAAAGTTCAAGTGAAGACTAGAAGTAAAGATATCAGAGATACAAGCATCAAAGTCATGACATACTTAACCAAGTTTTGAGACAAACATAAGAATGACACCTATGCTCCCAAGAAGGTGCTCATAGAATACATGGTGACTCAACAAGGAATTGAAAAGGTTTTGCAAAGTTTGAAAGGCTTCCAAATGCTGAAAGTAAGGTACTCATTAGATTTGAGCTCTCATTCCCCCTATCATAGGCATCTTTATATGGTTAAGGTGAAAGTGAGGTCCAATATGAGTTATATGCTTGACATACCATAAAATGGAAATCCCATGTCCATTGAGTATGAGGGCCGCTCCTCGTGCTACTCAACTTTAGTTACCTGTAAGTTCTTGTCATTGTAAATACATGCATATCATAGAGAACCGCCAACAGGGTACCCCTTGCACATGATACAGGAGATATCCCATAATCAAAATGACAAGGCAAGCTGACAATGAGCATCTCAGCGATCTTTTTATTTGCTATTTGCATAGGTTTTTATTGCGGATGCTTCAAAAATGCTCATTATGGTAATGCTACAAGTTTCCACCATGATTAGACATGGCTTAGGCTAGCGGCCCAGGCATTTCTCTAACACATATATATAACTCCATGAACTCACAAGCTCCCCTTTTATTTCACACCGATGACATCCGCAAACAAAAGAGCGTGGTATCAACTGGATATATATCCATAAGTGTTGAAAGCGTTCCCCATGGCAGCATGGTTCTGCTAACGCCCAGCCTATAATTCGCAAGCATATAACTTTCATGGACAGTCACAATGGTTCAGGATTATTAAGTACAAGGAATAAAGTGTGCCATCAAGTTCGTGATAGCTTTACTAACTAAGTTTCTCAAAACAGACAAACATTTTATTTGGAAAAAAACAAGGCATAATGAAAAATCACTCAATAATAAATGATGCTAATAGGTAGGTATGGTGGACACTGTTTGCAATATTTGTTTTGGGGATTTGGATGCACAAGTAGAGCTCATACTCAATGCAAGTGAAGGCTAGCAATAGAGAGGGAGCGACAAAGGAGAGAGCAATAGTTGTCATAATCATGCTTGCAACAAAACATGACTAACTATGGCAAGAAAGTGATACAATAACTCTGAGGAAAAATAAATCATCGAGGCTTACTGACTATTGTTTAGTCATATGCATGTGTGAGCATGTGCCAATTCGATTCATATGAAACATTCAGAGGAGGATACCACAATATCATACCAAGTTATGAATAAAACAATGCAAGCAAACATTCATATGACATGCTACAAACTATTAGCATGCTGGAGCTAATCACAAGAAATCAAGAACTACTAAGCATCCATAAATAACATACACCTTGCATGAACAGACTAAGCATGCTCACCATGATGAGTATATGTACAAAAATGAAAACAAATAGAGTTTGTTACCGGCCTCTTACCACACCTCAAGTTATCTTAATCTTCATTATTGCCCTCCACTTGTGTGACTCGAATAATAACATGAAACCAACCTCCACTGAGAACTACTGAACCCTGCAAAGAACTTCACAAAACCAAAGTAGAACAAAAAATATTTTTGGTGTTTTCGATTTTTTAAGCAAACACACAAAGCTGAAACCAAACAAAGTAAATTATTTTTGGATTTTTCTTTATGGAAAACCAAAGCTAAAAAGCAAAGAAACACACCAAGATAAACAACGAAAATATTTTTTGGTATTTTTGTGTTTTGGGAAAGCAGGAACAAAAACCAAAAAGAAAGCGAACAATTTATATACAAAGAACCGACGAACATGATATATAGATGAGTGTGATGTCGGTATACCTCCCCCAATCTTAGGATTTTTTCCTAAGTGGGGCTCAACTCCATGGTGAACAAGAAGGTGCCTTGTCATAATACGACGAGGAGGCCCCTTCGTCCTGGTACGATCTCGAGGACTCCCCTGTGTAGTGCATAGAGGGTTCGTATGATGGTGCGTCCCCCTGGTAGTGTCCATGGCAGACAAGAATGCGCAGCTTCTCATCCATCTCTTCCTTGTAGCGTGACAAAGGTCCCTGGGAAATACTGAATAAAGCAGTTTGGGGGAGAGGGATCTCTCTCTCTTCCCCTTCAGTAAACAACATTCTATAAACCAGGCTCTCAAGGGTAGAGCTAGTAGTGGCAGAGTGATGCGCTTTCATGGAAGCAAGATCAAGCCTTTGAGGAGCCAAAACTGTATCATTTGGATCAACACTAAGGTCCAAGGAAGCAACAACACGTGCAACAATAATACCCCCATAAATGGGTCCCTTAGCAGCTAGGCGACAAGCAATTAGAGAACCAAGATTGTACCTGTTTTTATTGTTGAGAGCAGCAGCTAGGAAAGCCAAATGATAGTTGGAAATATTGCAAGTGTTCTCCCTACCAAGGACACTAGTGGCAAGATAGTAAGCAAAGTACCTGATAGCTGGGAGTTGAATGTTTCTTATCTTTCTCCGCTGGGCTCTATGGTCATCATCATTGGTTATTCTGAGGTAGAGCTCCAACAAATCAGTGGGTTGAGCGGCAATCTTCTTCACCGACCCAGCTATACCAAGACCTAGGATCTCACAAAATTTCTTCAATGTCATGGTCTAAGGCCTGACATAAATTTTGAAAACACATCTGGTTTGAACAGGCTATTAGAAAAGAGAAGCTCTCCACAAAGGTTTTAGTGAGCGTAGCATATTGCACGCTCTCATCCTGTATATAACTTGTTAGTCCAACCCTCCGAGCCAAGGTTATAAAATCATCGAAAATCCCAGCAGCCCGCAAAAAGGTTGGGCAAGGAAAGGTGGAAGGGTGTGCATCCCCCTCATCTCCCTCGTCGCCAAATCACGGTGTAATGAGATCCTCATTGTATGAGGGCCTAGATCGTGAGGATGATCTTGAAGGCCTTGCCCTCCTAGGTGCATCACTCTCTAATATTTCACCAAAGGTGTGGTTGTCCATGATCTATTTTTTCTGAAATTTTTAGACAAACATCAAACCAAGTGATTTCTATGTGGATAAATGATGAGAAACTACTATAGGAACTTGCTAGAGGGATACACATGCATCAAAATGAAATCTCTAAGCATGGAACAAGCATGCAAGCTCACACAAACTGATACATATAGCAGCAAAATACTCAAGATATAATCTACCAATCACAAATCTAATTGGACAAGCGGAGGATGCACATAGCAAGGAGCAATCCCTCCAAAAATAAGCAGCAAAGATGGGCTGAGCAAGGAGATCGAAAATCGGCAGCAAGAACATCAAGAACTCGATCTTGAGAAAGTTTTCCAGTGTTTTCGGTAGAGACAAAGAAGATGGCTTGGAGGAGGCACTTTGGAGGGCCACATGTGGGCCACACCCATGCCAGACGCCACCTGGAGGCTGGCCGCGCCACCCAGGGGTGTGCTGGCCTGGGGGGGCCCCTGGGCCACTCCAGGTGTCCCTCTACCCCTTTTTTCGAGGAAAAAATTATTTTGAATATTCTTGGATTTTTCGGGAAACTTTATTTTTGGCAAATTTTCAGGGTATGAAAATTGATTTTCTCACATAAAACATTTTTTAGAAGAATCAAAAGCAAAAAAAAAACCAAAACTACATAAGTTCTAAGACACTCTAACAAGCAAACCACTAGCAAAACCAAAGCTTAACAACAGGAAGAGCAAAGACTAGGAAGGAGAAAAGTAGAAGTAAGCAAGTATAACCACAGTGAAAGCATTGTTTTGTTGATTAAAATCCTTTTGTTAACAAGGTTGATCAAGTATTGTTACCAAAACAATCTTATATGAAACAAAACTTTGCATTCCACAAGGTGATTACGTTACCTCAAACTTGATAGAAATGGTCCCAATCATAATAGTTTCAAAAATTTCTTGTGGAATGGGACAATATATTTCTCCAACCTTGATGATCTCAATATTGTCAATAGAATTCAGGCAATAGCTCTTAGCAACCTTCTTGGGGAAATACATAGTATGCTTTTTGTCATTAATATTAAATGTTAATTTTCCTTGATTGCAATTGATGACAGCACCTGCAGTATTAATAAAAGGTCTCCGAAGAATAATAGACATATTATCATCTTCAGGCATTTCAAGCACAACAAAATCATTCAAAACCAGGCAATTATGAGCCACTTGAACAGGAACATCCTGACATATACCATCAGGAATATTAGTTAACTTATCAGCCATTTGCAAAGATATATCAGTTGGTATCAACTTTTCTAGCTGGAGTCTCTTGTAGAGAGAAAAAGGCATAAGACTAACTCCAGCTCCCAAATCACATAAAGCAGTTCTAACATAATTATTCTTAATAGAGCAAGGAATAGTTGGTATACCTAGATCACCAAGTTTCTTTGGAACCTTACCATTGAAGGAATAATTAGCAAGCAAAGTAGGAATCTCCTCATTAGGAATCTTCCTTTTATTATAGACAATATCCTTCATATACTTTGAATAAGGGGGCAATTTAATAGCATCAGTCAAAGGAATTTGCAAAAGGCTTCATCCACTCACAAAACTTGTTGTAGTCTTCTTCCTCCTTTGACTTGAGTTTTGGAAAAGGCATAGGTTTCTGCACCAAAGGTTCTCTCTCTTTACCATGTTTATTAGCAATAAAATCTTCCTTAATGTACCTAGTGTTCTTAGTGTGCTTCTCAGGTTCTTCCTCAACTTCCTCCTTATCAGGAGCATCATTTTTATCATTACCACTCTCAGTTTTAGCATCAAAAACAGAAATACTATTAGAATCTACAACAGTTTCAAGTGGTTCCTCAACTATTATGTGTTTCTTTTTCTTTCTCTTACGAGGACTAACACTACTTTCACCTAGTTGAGAATCATGCTCAATTCTTTTAGGGTGTCCTTTAGGATATAAAGGATCTTGAGTAGCTATCCCGCTCCTAGTTCTAATTCCATAAGCATGTTTATCTCCTGAGGCATTAACTAACATATCTTTTTATACCTTAGAAAGTTAATCAATTTGAGTTTTAACCATTTGAAAGTGTTTACAAAGCATTTTAATATCATTAGAAGTTATTTCCACAATATCTTTCAACTCATTAATAGCTCTAGAGTTTTCCAATCAATTATTCTAAACTTGTTTATTAAAATTACCTTGTTTAACAATAAAAGTGTCAAGTTCCTCTAAGCATTGATCAGGAGGCTTACCATAGGGAATATAACCTTCATCAAAGTGGAGAGAGTGTACCTCAATAGTAGATGAGTGGGAAACTGTCTTGCATAATTCTTCTATAGGAGGTGATTCTTCACATCTTCAGCTCTAATACCTTTCTCCTTTAGACATTTCTTAGCTTCTTTCATCACTTCATACTCCCCTCTTCTTTGGTGTTGGTGTTGGAACTGGTTCAGGCACAACTGGTTCAGGAGTAATAGACTCAGGTGTATTTAGCTCTGCTGGAGTCGAATCATCATAATTCTTGCTTATTTTAGCCATTAATTCTTCAGCATCTGTAGGAGTTCTTTTCCTGAAAACACAATCAGCAAATCTATCTAGGTATGTCCTAGAATCATCAGTTACTCCATTATAATAAATATCAAGAAGATCATTTTTAGGTAATGGACATCCAGGATGTGCATGAATCAAGCCATAGAACCTTGTCCATGACTCAGTCAATTTATCTTCTTCTCCCTATTTAAAATCAAATAGTCTCTACAAAGCAGCATGTCTAGCACTAGGAGGAAAATATTTCTGCAAGAAATAAGAAATCAAGCAATCATGGCTATCAATGGAACTAGGAGGTAATCTATTAAACCAAGCCTTAGCTTCTCCTTTTAGTGAAAAAGGGAAGATCTTAGTAACAAAGTACTTGCGCATCTTAAAATCATCATAGAATAAAGCACTCATAGTGGAAAGCTCATTCATATGAGCTACAACACTCTCATTTTTAGTCCCACAAAAAGGTTCTTTCTCAACAATGTCTAAATAGGATAAATCAAGAGAGAACTCATAATCTTCATCTTTAATATCTATGGGAGAGGTGGCAAACTTAGGATCAGAGGTTAGTTTAGGAATAATGGTGCGTCTCTCAAGGAGACTCTTAAAAGCACGAGCACCATGTTTGTTTTGGCACTCTTCAATAAATTCATAAGTAAACTAAATGTAACCATCATTAATATCGTATCTCTGTCTAGATTAAGGTGAGCTAACAGGTGTAACAATGCCTTCACTAGGAGTTTCAATATTTCCTAGAATATCCATAGTAGCATCTAGGAACGTACCTAATGAACCACTCGCATCAAGCACAATAGAAGTAACATCATGAGTATCAAAAGCAGTTTCAGATTCAGCAGTAGTAGAAGTGTGTGTAGCATGTGTATGTGGTGGTGGTGTTCCAAGCTTACTTATAACAGACGGTGAATCAAGAGCAGTAGAGGTGTTTAGGACTGTACCTCTTCTTGTAGTGGATGGTAAAATAGGAAACTTTACATCACGAGACCTCCCCATGATGAAAGGAATAGCAGTGAACAATAATAGATCCAAGTGAACTTACAAATAAAGCTATGATCCCCAACAATGCGCCAGAAAATAGTCTTGATGACCCACAAGTATAGTGGATCGCAACAGACTTCGAGGGTAGTATTACCCAATTTATTGTTTCGACACAAGGGGAGCCAAATAATACTTGCAAGACTTAACAACTGAGTTATCAATTCAGCTGCACCTACAAATAGTTCTTGCTCACATAAGTTTATCAGTAGCAATGGTTTGTAGTAGCAACAACAAAGCAATAGCAACAATAAAACAGGAGCAATATTAAAAGTAGTAGCAAACAGTAGGATAAGAGAGCGGTAGGCATAGTGATGGATGGGCATTGCATGGACGAGTCTAGACATGTAACTTCAAGATATAGGGTAATTGAAGATAAATAAGCATCCAAGTACTAAACAATCATAGGCATGTTCTCCATATATAGTCATGCGTGCTCGCAATGAGAACTTGCACAACATATTTTGTCGTGCCAGCCCATTGTAGCGATGCCTCAAGGGAACTACTGGCAATTAAGGTGCTAACTTTAATAGAGCATTGGGGCAAAGCTGTCGTGGGAATGGCCACGGCAGATGGTGCAATCGGCAGCTAGTAGTAGAACGAGGGGCAAGTTGTTGGAGATATGCCCTAGAGGCAATAATAAATGTAGTTATTATTATATCTTTGTGTTTATGATAAATGTTTACATCCATGCTATAATAGTATTAACAAGGAAACATTAATACTTGTGTGATTTGTAAACTTAATTTGAAGTCCCTAGTATAGCCTCTATACTTCACTAGCTTGTTGGTTGATTAATGATTGTGGTTTCCCTATCATGAACATTGAGATGTTATCAACAACAAGATCATATCGTTAGGAGAATGATATGGTGGAAATACTCCTATAGATAAGCGTAGCATAAAGATCAAGTCATTTCAATAGTTCAATTGCTATATGCTTTATGATACATAGTAACCTAATTCCTTCGACCATGAGATCATGCATATCACCTTTACTGGATGGATGCTTTGATGACATCAAACACCACACCGTAACTGGGTGGCTATAAAGGTGGCATTGAGTGTTCAGAAAGTATTAGTTGAAACACATGGATCAAGAGTGGGATTTGTCCATCCATATGACGGATAGATATACTCTGGGCCCTCTCAGTGGAATGTCATCCAATTAGCTTGCAAGCATGTGACTGGCTCACAAGGGATCACATATCACGGGAACGAGAAAAGAGTACTTATCGGTAACGAGGTTGAACTAGGTATGCAGAGATACCGACGATCATAACCTCGGATAAGTAAACTATTATGAGACAAAGGGAAATTGGTATCGTATGTAAGTGGTTCATTCGATCGCAAACTAATCGTAGAAATATGTGGGAGCCATATGAATTTCCAGATTCCTCTATTGGTTATTGTTCGGAGAAGTGTCTCGATCATGTCCGCATAATTCACGAACCGTAGGGAGACACACTTAAGGATTGTTTGAGTAGTTATGGTATTATGAGAAAGAGAGAATGTTGTTGGTCTCGGGATGGGATCCGAGATATCACGATCGGAATGGTCCAGAGAATAAGATTCATATAAGGAAAGTCCCGTTGGAGTTCGGGAATGATTCCTGTTTTTCATCGGGAATGTTGTAGAATGTTAGATTGTCCGGCACTCCGGGGGGGAAGGGTACATGAATGTGTCATTACATATTGAATGATTGCATCATGTACTAAGTGTTCTTGCTGTTCCAAATAAAGGATTAAATTGAATCCTAAAACAGAAAAGTCAAATGGCCAGTTTAAAAGTCAAACGGCTAAAACAGAAGCTGTGGGAAACAAGCAAGAGGTGGTTGAACCGACTTGGGGAGGAGTCCTCCAAGCCGGCCAACCAAGGCCGACTTGGGAGGGACTCCTCCCTTGGCCGCCCCTCCCACCTATAAAAGGAGGGGCAGGGCCTCCTCCTCTAGACACACAAGTTCCTATCCTCTAATCTCCGGTTTAGAGCCGTTTTGGTTTAGAGCTTCTAATTGCCCTAGCCTTCGGTTTAGAGCCTTCTAATTGGTGTGTCTAATCTCTAGACCACTAATATCCCTTTCTCATACTCCACCATACTCGCTCCGGCTTAAGGCGAAGCCCTGCGGGATCTCTGTAACACCCTCAGAATCGGACCTATGCAAGTTTGAGAGAAATCCGCCAAACCCGCATAGAAACGATTCAAAGGTGCCCACCAGGCACTTTCGTGCGGGTGGAAAACGAAGTAATAACATTACACAACAGTCCTCGATGGGACCCACAGAACAGATTTATATAACAGCGACTCAAAGAGTCAAGAATACAGATATAATATACAAAGATCCAAATCACCTTGAAAATGGAAGAGCGTCCGACTACGGACAAGATGCAAATGGGGCTAAGAGCCCTGAAGAATAACCAATGGCGTCCATAACCCTGCCCAGGACAAGCCGGAAGGGTAACCCTGCTAACGACGTCGATCTCAAAACCTGCTAAACAAAAGGTGTGCTGGAAAAGGGCAAAGGAAAAAGAGGAGCGTCGATCGAGGCGACACGGCGAGGCTAGAATCGGCGTCCTCGCCTACATAGGTATGGTGGATCAAGGCGGCGCAAGATGCACTAACAACCTATAGAGACTCGATAACCGGCGGTTATCGAGAGGGTAAGTAAGACCTATCCGGCAGCAACCTGATACTACCATCAAACAAACCCATCCTGGCGTTTCCCCCTCGAGACCAAACGAGGAAGTCAACCGAGGAACTCACGCAGTTGGCAGTTTTACTTGTTCGGTTATCGTTGTGGCAATTACTAGTCAGGTTTAGATAATCATTCTGATAAAGTAAGCAGTGGGCACTTTTAGTTAACCATTCCGTTATAGTTGCAACACTTACCAATCAGATACAGATAGCATGAGATAACCCAAAACCCAGCAGTTTTTGGTACTTTTATTAGCCATTCCGTTGTAGTTGCAACAATTACTAATCAGGTACAACGGTCGCAAGCGACGCTCCAAACAAGCAATTGTGGGCAGTATTATTTAGCCATTCCATTGTAGTGAAGCTGATTACTAGTCATTATAAAGTCAAATTTAGAGCAATAAACTTTAGTTATGCTTGTCTATGGTTAGAATCGTGCTCCAAGACGTCCATATCCGCGGACACGGCTTTGAAGAAAGTTTTACCCGCCGGGTGCACCAATAGCAACACACGCTCGATCAACCTCGGAAAACCAAATCAAAACCCAACGAGGCTTTCACTGAACAATCACAGATTCAGAAATATTTGGGGCCACCCTTGAGTACACCATACGAAGTAAGCAAGCTCCGAGACGGACTCAAGGTTTGCGACAATGGTCAGAACATCGGGAACCGAAACTGGGTGTCGATACCGCGTAATCACTCCGCTTACCTAAACAGTACAGTGTGCTATCTGTCGCACAATTTAAATACATAAGTAGCATGGCATAAGTACAGGATAGTAAATAAAACCTCAAACTAGTTTGTGGCCCCAAGAAATAAGACTGAATCAAGCTCTGGCTCAGGGGGGTCCCATATATCTCCCGGATGTGGATAGCGCGATAAATCAAGGAACATGTATCAAGTACTCGGGGTCCTACGGGACACAAGTGGGCGTTCGGAAACCAAATATTATCTATCATCCACCGATGCCTCTTCTTACTTAAATTTTAGTTGTTAAAAAGGAATTAAAGTGAACGATAAGTAAACCATAATCATCTCCAACAACAAACATGCGGCAAGGCTCCAACAACTGTGGCAATTGACGACACACAACATCACTTGAGCAAGCGACTACGACGCGCAAGTCCAACTATCTACCAAACAACAGGTAATAGGATGTGTCCAAGGCAATATAAGGCTGCAAGGGATATCACGGGTACGAAAAATAGAGCAATGCAACACAGATAGCAATAGATCAACAGGAGGGAATAAATACTATAAAAGTAAGATAGGTAGAAAGGGGAGATGCTGCTTTGAAAACATTGTCGAGGTTCAACCAAGATCGGGCGACTCACATCAACTCAACGGCCTTATCCGCGAAGAAGCAAAACACTAGAAGGAACACCGGATGCAATATTTAATACAACGGCGGAAGATCGGCATGATGCATGTATGATGTATGGCATGGTAAAGATGCGATGTAATTAGGTCAATATTAAGCGGAACTGGGGTCCCGGCAATTAGATATATGGTTCTAGTTGTTTAGATACACCGCAAATTAAATGTTGTATTACATGGCAAAAGATAATACGGGTTCGCTACACAAATTTAAATGAGGCCGATATGAGACTAGATTTGCCCGCATATGGGCCCCATATTTAATTAGAGGTGAATCGGCATAAGGCCCCCAAACCACAGACAAGTATGCATGCATGACCAGATAATATGCGACAAGTTGTATTATGTTATAAAATAGGGTTCTCGGATAAGAGGTCACACGTTAGGGGTCGACGATCTTGGGGTTCCGAGGTCCGGGGTTCGGTCTCAGGGTCCAGGGTTCGACGGAAGCGTTCTCGGATATCGGGGGTAGTTCTTGTCGCACGGTGCCCGCGAAGTAGGTCTTGTGGTTCTGTGCCGGTGACCTCGGCATCCGGAAAGCAGGGCTTGGCCCGGCGTCAGGGGCGCATCGGATTCTCCTGGTCGCTGTCGTTCTTGTCGTCGCGAAGGTCTTGTCGGGTCCCACGGGGTCGGTCTTGCCGTTGCGAGGGTCTTGTCGGGCCCGCGCCATCGAGTCGGTCTTGGCGTTGTGGTGACGAACTTGGCGTTCCGATTGAAGATCTTGGCGTTTTCGACCGGTCTTATGCTCGGATAGAAATACTTGTCGCACCAGGTCGGAGTCCTTGAATCCGGGAAGGAGAACTTGATACGACGCCGGGTTCGGGATCAGTCTTGGGGGTCTCGGTCATCGCGCGGGTTGGGGTCTTCGGACCGGGCTTTAGATCTTCAAGAAGAACTTGTCGCTCCGGGGTCTGCGGCCGAGGGTCTCGGCGTTCCATGAAGGAGGTCTTGTCGATGATTCGAGTGTCGAAGCACACGAGCAGTTGGGGAAGCGCCAAAGTAGGGGATCACATCACAGAATCCATCGCGGCAGGCAGGCATGGCCAGCATAGAGGATACACGACATGTGCAACATCAGGACGCGAGCGCGCCTTCTGGAACAGGGGCCCTTGGCGAGGCAGCGTTCGGGAACACGCGGAGGGGCGGATGTCAGGGCGCCGCCAGGATTGGGCCACCGTGGCTGTCGCAGAAGCTTGGGAAGGCAGCGAGGTTGACGGAGGGGGACCTTGCCGGAGCGGAAGCGTCGAGCACCGGCGGTGGGGCGCGTCCACGAGGTTGAACGGAGGGGAGGGCGACGGCTGGCCGGAGGAAACCGACGAGGCAGAGGACGACGGGAGATCGAGGCGGCCGCTGGCGGCGAGAAGGGAGAGAGCGGTGGCGCGACGTGCTCGGGCCGCGGGCCGGAGGAGGAAGGCGGCGGGGCTTGAGGGCGGGGACGCGGCGGAGGCGTCAGGCGGCAGGCGAGGAGCCTCGGCTCACGAGGGAGGTTGGGGAAGAAGGCGCAGAGGGCAGAGGCCAGAGGTCGCCGAGCAGAGGGGCGGACCGGCGGGGAAGAGCGGCGGCCTCGGGGATGGACTCGATGCAGAGGGGCGCGGAGGGAGGCCGGCGGGCGGTGCGGCATGGAAGCGGCGAGCGGCGAGGAAGGTGGAGCAGGGCGGCGGGGGCCATGGGAGGGAGAGGAGACTAGCAGAGAGGAGGGAGGAGGCTTCGGGCGGGAGGAAGGAGACGGGGAGCAGCGCGTCGGGTGGGTCCCGTGGACTGGGACTGGGCTGCGTGTGTCTTGATGCGCAAGGGCGTGGGAGCGTGCATGCGTGTGTGGTGTGTGTGGCAGAGAGTGTGTGTTGTGTGGGTTGGGTGCTGGGGATGGGGAGTGGGGTAGGATTAGGTGGCAGCGTCTGGTAGGCTAGGGGGAGGGGAGAGGGTGAGGTGGCAGGTTGCTATTGGGTGGGGTGATGTGGAGGGGGGTGTGGGTAGATAGGTGGGTAGCTGTAGGATTAATGGGGTGGGCCGATCTGTTTTGTACGGGGGTGGTCGTTCGGGTCGATTTGGCCCGTTCGACTGCCCCCACTAAAATAATATAATTAAATTATTTATTTCAACCAGCGCTTTTGCAATCCGACAGCGGACAAAACAAAATAATCCGGGGACCCGGTTTTGATGTTTGAATAAAGAGGGGGCGTTTTAGAAAACAAAACGGGCTTTGCGAACATAGTTTTATGCAAACAATGCATGATGATGACGATGAAATGCACAAATTCAACGCGATTTTCTAGTAGTGGTTTTATGGATGCCACACCGACACCACTAACAATGGATCTCGCCCTCGAGGTCCGCCTCATGGTACCGGAAGAAAGGTCGGCGATCTGCGTCTTCTCGCTTCGTGTAGATCCTCGCGACACCACTAACAAGAGGTCGTTGTCCGTGATCGTCGAGGGAACACTCCGAATAAAACAAGAAGGTAGAGGTATCAACAAATAAAGCCACCTCTAGCTTCGATGGAAAGAGGGAACCGATGCATTCTCATCCACGCAATGTACAAAAGCGAATAGAAGGGTAGTCGACATGGGGCCAATCCATCACGCACCCAAACTATTACTCGCACAATCGGTGGAAAAGCGTGCAACCATTCTCGGAATCAGACTGAAGATCTCGACAAGCGAGGTTCAGAACAAAGGAGTGATGCAGACTCTGCATCGGATTTGGCGTAGATGATGTCGTCGCGTCAGAAAACACCGGAAAACACAAACAAGGAACAAAGAATGGTACCGCAGATAAAGGATTCCTCGGATCGCAGGAAGACCAGATGGTAGAACACCGTTATCAGAGGAGGAAGCGAAATCCTGAAGGTACGACGGAAACCCGACCACGAGAATTCCTGGACTCGAAGAAAGAGAAGAGAGCGGATTCAAAACGCGCAGAGGTGAGAAGAGAATAGCAGAGGGGTAAGGAGTAAAATCAGACCTAATCAGATCTATCCAACCGATTTTGAAAAATAGTTTTGACACTCTACTTCGGCCGTTAGCTAGGTTATCCTACAGGCTGGACTTGTGGGGTATCGCAACTGCTGAGCTCTGATACCACTCAGACACCTCGATCGGACCTATGCAAGTTTGAGCGAACCCAAACCCGCAGAAACGATTCAAAGGTGCCCACCAGCACTTTCGCATGGGTGGAAAACGGTAATAACATTACACAACAGTCCTCGATGGGACCCACGTAACAGATTTATATAACGACTCAAAGAGTCAAGAATAGATATAATATACAAAGTCCAAATCACCTTGAAAATGGAAGAGCGTCCACTACGGACAAGATGCAAATGGGGCTAAGAGCCACAAGAATAACCAATGGCGTCCATAACCCTGCCCAAGCCAGGAAGGGTAACCCCGCTAACGACGCCGATCTCAAAACCCGCTTAAACATAAGGTGCCGACAAAGGGCAAAGGAAAAAGAGGAGCGTCGATCGAGGCCAAGACAGCGAGGCTAGAATTCGGCGGTCCTCGCCTACATAGGTATGGTGGACTGAAGCGGCAGCGGCAGCATGCACTAACAACCTATAGAGACTCGATACAACTGGCGGTTATCAGAGAGGGGTAAGTAAGACCTATCCGGGAGCAACCTGATACTACCATCAAACAAACCCATCCTGGCGTTTCCCCCTCGAGACCAAACGAGGAAGTCAACCGAGGAACTCACGCAGTTGGCAGTTTTACTTGTTCGGTTATCGTTGTGGCAATTACTAGTCAGGTTTAGATAATCATTCTGATAAAGTAAGCAGTGGGCACTTTTAGTTAACCATTCCGTTATAGTTGCAACACTTACCAATCAGATACAGATAGCATGAGATAACCCAAAACCCAGCAGTTTTTGGTACTTTTATTAGCCATTCCATTGTAGTTGCAACAATTACTAATCAGGTACAACGGTCGCAAGCGACGCTCCAAACAAGCAATTGTGGGCAGTATTATTTAGCCATTCCATTGTAGTGAAGCTGATTACTAGTCATTATAAAGTCAAATTTAGAGCAATAAACTTTAGTTATGCTTGTCTATGGTCGAGATACTGTGCTCCAAGTCGTCCATATCCATGACACACGGCTTTGAAAGTTTTACCCGCCGGGTGCACCAATAGCAACACACGCTCGATCAACCTCGGAAAACCAAATCAAAACCCAACGAGGCTTTCACGATGAACAATCACAGGATTCAGAATATTTCAGGGGCCACCCTTGAGTACACCCGCAAGTAAGCAAGCTCCGAGACGGACTCAAGGTTTGCGACAATGGTCGAAGCGATCGGGAACCCGAAAACTCGGGGTGTCGATACCGCGTAATCACTCCGCTTACCTAAACAGTACAGTGTGCTATCTTTCGCACAATTTAAATACATAAGTAGCATGGCATAAGTACAGGATAGTAAATAAAACCTCAAACTAGTTTGTGGCCCCAAGAAATAAGACTGAATCAAGCTCTGGCTCAGGGGGTTCCCATATATCTCCCGGATGTGGATAGCGCGATAAATCAAGGAACAGGTATCAAGTACTCGGGGTCCTACGGGACACAAGTGGACGTTCGGAAACCAAATATTATCTATCATCCACCGATGCCTCTTCTTACTTAAATTTTAGTTGTTAAAAAGGAATTAAAGTGAACGATAAGTAAAGCCATAATCATCTCCAACAACAAACATGCGGCAAGGCTCCAACAACTGTGGCAATTGACGACACACAACAGCACTTGAGCAAGCGACTACGACGCGCAAGTCCAACTATCTACCAAACAACAGGTAATAGGATGTGTCCAAGGCAATATAAGGCTGCAAGGGATATCACGGGTACGAAAAATAGAGCAACGCAACACAGATAGCAATAGATCAACAGGAGGGAATAAATACTATAAAAGTAAGATAGGTAGAAAGGGGGAGATGCTCGCCTGAAAACATTGTCGAGGTTCAACCGAAGATCGGGGCGACGCTCACATCAACTCAACGGCCTTATCCGCGAAGAAGCAAAACACTAGAAGGAACACCGGATGCAATATTTAATACAACGGCGGAAGATCGGCATGATGCATGTATGATGTATGGCATGGTAAAGATGCGATGTAATTAGGTCAATATTAAGCGGAACTGGGGTCCCGGCAATTAGATATATGGTTCTAGTTGTTTAGATACACCGCAAATTAAATGTTGTATTACATGGCAAAAGATAATACGGGTTCGCTACACAAATTTAAATGAGGCCGATATGAGACTAGATTTGCCCGCATATGGGCCCCATATTTAATTAGAGGTGAATCGGCATAAGGCCCCCAAACCACAGACAAGTATGCATGCATGACCAGATAATATGCGACAAGTTGTATTATGTTATAAAATAGGGTTCTCGGATAAGAGGTCACACGTTAGGGGTCGACGATCTTGGGGTTCCGAGGTCCGGTCTCAGGGTCCAGGGTTCGACGGAAGCGTTCTCGGATATCGAGGGTAGTTCTTGTCGCACGGTGCCCGCGAAGTAGATCTTGTGGTTCTGTGCCGGTGACCTCGGCATCCGGAAAGCAGGGCTTGGCCCGGCGTCAGGGGCGCATCGGATTCTCCTGGTCGCTGTCGTTCTTGTCGCCGAAGGTCTTGTCGGGTCCCACGGGTCGGTCTTGCCGCTATGAGGGTCTTCGGGCCCGCGCCATCGAGTCGGTCTTGGCGTTTCAGGGTGACGAACTTGGCGTTCCGATTGAAGATCTTGGCGTTTTCGACCGGTCTTATGCTCGGATAGAAATACTTGTCGCACCAGGTCGGAGTCCTTGAATCCGGGAAGGAGAACTTGATACGACGCCGGGTTCGGGATCAGTCTTGGGGGTCTCGGTCATCGCGCGGGTTGGGGTCTTCGGACCGGGCTTTAGATCTTCAAGAAGAACTTGTCGCTCCGGGGTCTGCGGCCGAGGGTCTCGGCGTTCCATGAAGGAGGTCTTGTCGATGATTCGAGTGTCGAAGCACACGAGCAGTTGGGGAAGCGCCAAAGTAGGGGATCACATCACAGAATCCATCGCGGCAGGCAGGCATGGCCAGCATAGAGGATACACGACATGTGCAACATCAGGACGCGAGCGCGCCTTCTGGAATAGGGGCCCTTGGCGAGGCAGCGTTCGGGAACACGCGGAGGGGCGGATGTCGGGGCGCCGCCAGGATTGGGCCACCGTGGCTGTCGCAGAAGCTTGGGAAGGCAGCGAGGTTGACGGGGGGGGACCTTGCCGGAGCGGAAGCGTCGAGCACCGGCGGTGGGGCGCGTCCACGAGGTTGAACGGAGGGGAGGGCGACGGCTGGCCGGAGGAAACCGACGAGGCAGAGGACGACGAGAGATCGAGGCGGCCGCTGGCGGCGAGAAGGGAGAGAGCGGTGGCGCGACGTGCTCGGGCCGCGGGCCGGAGGAGGAAGGCGGCGGGGCTTGAGGGCGGGGACGCGGCGGAGGCGGTCGTCGGGGCGACGGGGCGGGAAGGCGAGGGAGCCTCGGGCTCTGCCGAGGGAGGTTGGGGAAGAAGGCGCAGAGGGCAGAGGCCGGAGGTCGCCGAGCAGAGGGGCGGACCGGCGGGGAAGAGCGGCGGCCTCGGGGACGGACTCGATGCAGAGGGGCGCGGAGGGAGGCCGGCGGGCGGTGCGGCATGGAAGCGGCGAGCGGCGAGGAAGGTGGAGCAGGGCGGCGGGGGCCATGGGAGGGAGAGGAGACTAGCAGAGAGGAGGGAGGAGGCTTCGGGCGGGAGGAAGGAGACGGGGGGCAGCGCGTCGGGTGGGTCCCGTGGGGCCGCGGGACCGGGGCTGGTGCGTGTGTGCTGATGCGTGCGGGGCGTGGGAGCGTGCATGCGTGTGTGGTGTGTGTGGCAGAGAGTGTGTGTTGTGTGGGTTGGGTGCTGGGGATGGGGAGTGGGGTAGGATTAGGTGGCAGCGTCTGGTAGGCTAGGGGGAGGGGAGAGGGTGAGGTGGCAGGTTGCTATTGGGTGGGGTGATGTGGAGGGGGGTGTGGGTAGATAGGTGGGTAGCTGTAGGATTAATGGGGTGGGCCGATCTGTTTTGTACGGGGGTGGTCGTTCGGGTCGATTTGGCCTGCTGACCGCCTCACTAAAATAATATAATTAAATTATTTATTTCAACCAGCGCTTTTGCAATCCGACAGCGGACAAAACAAAATAATCCGGGGACCCGGTTTTGATGTTTGAATAAAGAGGGGGCGTTTTAGAAAACAAAACGGGCTTTGCGAACATAGTTTTATGCAAACAATGCATGATGATGACGATGCAATGCACAAATTCAACGCGATTTTCTAGTAGTGGTTTTGCGGGATGCCACAATTCGACACCACTAACAATGGATCTCGCCCTCGAGGTCCGCCTCATGGTACCGGAAGAAAGGTCGGCGATCTGCGTCTTCTCGCTTCGTGTAGATCCTCGCGACACCACTAACAAGAGGTCGTTGTCCGTGATCGTCGAGGGAACACTCCGGAAACAAAAGGTCGAAGGTAGAGGTATCAACAAATAAAGCCACCTCTAGCTTCGATGGAAAGAGGGAACCGATGCATTCTCATCCACTGCAATGTACAAAAGCGAATAGAAGGGGTAGTCGACATGGGGGCCAATCCATCACGCACCCAAACTATTACTCTGCACAATCAGTGGAAAAGCGTGCAACCATTCTCGGAATCAGACTGAAGATCTCGACAAGCGAGGTTCAGAACAAAGGAGTGATGCAGACTCTGCATCGGATCTGGCGTAGATGATGTCGTCGCGTCAGAAAACACCGGAAAACACAAACAAGGAACAAAGAATGGTACCGCAGATAAAGGATTCCTCGGATCGCAGGAAGACCAGATGGTAGAACACCGTTATCAGAGGAGGAAGCGAAATCCTGAAGGTACGACGGAAACCCGACCACGAGAATTCCTGGACTCGAAGAAAGAGAAGAGAGCGGATTCAAAACGCGCAGAGGTGAGAAGAGAATAAGAGGGTAAGGAGTAAAATCAGACCTAATCGATCTATCCAACCGATTTTGAAAAATAGTTTTGACACTCTACTTGGCCGTTAGCTAGGTTATCCTACAGTTGGACTTGTGGGGTATCGCAACGCTGAGCTCGATACCACTCAGTAACACCCTCGAATCGGACCTATGCAAGTTTGAGCGAAATCCGCCAAACCCGCAGAAACGATTCAAAGGTGCCCACCAGGCACTTTCGTGCGGGTGGAAAACGAAGTAATAACATTACACAACAGTCCTCGATGGGACCCACAGAACAGATTTATATAACAGCGACTCAAAGAGTCAAGAATACAGATATAATATACAAAGATCCAAATCACCTTGAAAATGGAAGAGCGTCCGACTACGGACAAGATGCAAATGGGGCTAAGAGCCCTGAAGAATAACCAATGGCGTCCATAACCCTGCCCAGGCCAAGCCGGAAGGGTAACCCTGCTAACGACGTCGATCTCAAAACCTGCTTAAACAAAAGGGGTGCCGACAAAGGGCAAAGGAAAAAGAGGAGCGTCGATCTTGAGGCGATTACAGCGAGGCTAGAATTCGGCGGTCCTCGCCTACATAGGTATGGTGGACTGAAGCGGCAGCGGCAGCATGCACTAACAACCTATAGAGACTCGATACAACTGGCGGTTATCAGAGAGGGGTAAGTAAGACCTATCCGGGAGCAACCTGATACTACCATCAAACAAACCCATCCTGGCGTTTCCCCCTCGAGACCAAATGAGGAAGTCAACCGAGGAACTCACGCAGTTGGCAGTTTTACTTGTTCGGTTATCGTTGTGGCAATTACTAGTCAGGTTTAGATAATCATTCTGATAAAGTAAGCAGTGGGCACTTTTAGTTAACCATTCCGTTATAGTTGCAACACTTACCAATCAGATACAGATAGCATGAGATAACCCAAAACCCAGCAGTTGTTGGTACTTTTATTAGCCATTCCGTTGTAGTTGCAACAATTACTAATCAGGTACAACGGTCGCAAGCGACGCTCCAAACAAGCAATTGTGGGCAGTATTATTTAGCCATTCCATTGTAGTGAAGCTGATTACTAGTCATTATAAAGTCAAATTTAGAGCAATAAACTTTAGTTATGCTTGTCTATGGTAGAATCTTGTGCTCCAAGTCGTCCATATCCATGGACACGGCCAGAAAGTTTTACGGCCGGGTGCACCAATAGCAACACGCTCGATCAACCTCGGAAAAACCAAATCAAAACCCAACGAGGCTTTCACGGTGAACAATCACATGATTCAGAAATATTTCAGGGGACACCCTTGGAGTACACCCGCAACGGTAAGCAAGCTCAGACGGACTCAAGGTTTGCGACAATGGTCAGAGCGATCGGGAACCGAAAACTGGGTGTCGATACAGCGTAATCCCGCTTACCTAAACAGATGCAGTGTGCTATCTCGTCGCACAATTTAAATACATAAGTAGCATGGCATAAGTACAGGATAGTAAATAAAACCTCAAACTAGTTTGTGGCCCCAAGAAATAAGACTGAATCAAGCTACAGTGGGGGTCCCATATACCTCCGGATGTGGATAGCGATAAATCAAGGAACAGATATCAAGTACTCGGGGTCCTACGGGACACAAGTGGGCGTTCGGAAACCAAATATTATCTATCACCCACCGATGCCTCTGCTTACTTCAATTTTAGTTGTTAAACAGGAATTAAAGTGAACGATAAGTAAAGCCATAATCATCTCCAACAACAAACATGCGGCAAGGCTCCAACAACTGTGGCAATTGACGACACGCAACAGCACTTGAGCAAGCGACTACGACGCGCAAGTCCAACTATCTACCAAACAACAGGTAATAGGATGTGTCCAAGGCAATATAAGGCTGCAAGGGATATGACGGGTATGAAAACTAGAGCAACGCAACACAGATAGCAATAGATCAACAGGAGGGAATAAATACTATAAAAGTAAGATAGGTAGAAAGGGGGAGATGCTCGCCTGAAAACATTGTCGAGGTTCAACCGAAGATCGGGGCGACGCTCACATCAACTCAACGGCCTTATCCGCGAAGAAGCAAAACACTAGAAGGAACACCGGATGCAATATTTAATACAACCGCGGAAGATCGGCATGATGCATGTATGATGTATGGCATGGTAAAGATGCGATGTAATTAGGTCAATATTAAGCGGAACTGGGGTCCCGGCAATTAGATATATGGTTCTATTTGTTTAGATACCCCGCAAATTAAATGTTGTATTACATGGCAAAAGATAATACGGGTTCGCTACACAAATTTAAATGAGGCCGATATGAGACTAGATTTGCCCGCATATGGGCCCCATATTTAATTAGAGGTGAATCGGCATAAGGCCCCCAAACCACAGACAAGTATGCATGCATGACCAGATAATATGCGACAAGTTGTATTATGTTATAAAATAGGGTTCTCGGATAAGAGGTCACACGTTAGGGGTCGACGATCTTGGGGTTCCGGGGTCCGGGGTTCGGTCTCAGGGTCCAGGGTTCGACGGAAGCGTTCTCGGATATCGGGGGTAGTTCTTGTCGCACGGTGCCCGCGAAGTAGATCTTGTGGTTCTGTGCCGGTGACCTCGGCATCCGGGAAGCAGGGCTTGGCCCGGCGTCAGGGGCGCATCGGATTCTCCTGGTCGCTGTCGTTCTTGTCGTCGCGAAGGTCTTGTCGGGTCCCACGGGGTCGGTCTTGCCGTTGCGAGGGTCTTGTCGGGCCCGCGCCATCGAGTCGGTCTTGGCGTTTCAGGGTGACGAACTTGGCGTTCCGATTGAAGATCTTGGCGTTTTCGACCGGTCTTATGCTCGGATAGAAATACTTGTCGCACCAGGTCGGAGTCCTTGAATCCGGGAAGGAGAACTTGATACGACGCCGGGTTCGGGATCAGTCTTGGGGGTCTCGGTCATCGCGCGGGTTGGGGTCTTCGGACCGGGCTTCAGATCTTCAAGAAGAACTTGTCGCTCCGCGGTCTGCGGCCGGGGGTCTCGGCGTTCCATGAAGGAGGTCTTGTCGATGATTCGAGTGTCGAAGCACACGAGCAGTTGGGGAAGCGCCAAAGTGGGGGATCACATCACAGAATCCATCGCGGCAGGCAGGCATGGCCAGCATAGAGGATACACGACATGTGCAACATCAGGACGCGAGCGCGCCTTCTGGAACAGGGGCCCTTGGCGAGGCAGCGTCCGGGAACACGCGGAGGGGCGGATGTCGGGGCGCCGCCAGGATTGGGCCCCCGTAGCTGTCGCAGAAGCTTGGGAAGGCAGCGAGGTTGACGGGGGGGGCGGACCTTGCCGGAGCGGAAGCGTCGAGCTCCGGCGATGGGGCGCGTCCGCGAGGTTGAACGGAGGGGAGGGCGACGGCTGGCCGGAGGAAACCGACGAGGCAGAGGACGACGGGAGATCGAGGCGGCCGCTGGCGGCGAGAAGGGAGAGAGCGGGGGCGCGACGTGCTCGGGCCGCGGGCCGGAGGAGGAAGGCGGCGGGGCTTGAGGGCGGGGACACGGAGGGCCGTCGGGCGACGGGCGAAGAGGGAGCCTCGGGCTCGCGAGGAGGTTGGGGAAGAAGGCGCAGAGGGCAGAGGCCGGAGGTCGCCGAGCAGAGGGGCGGACCGGCGGGGAAGAGCGGCGGCCTCGGGGACGGACTCGATGCAGAGGGGCGCGGAGGGAGGACGGCGGCATGGAAGCGTGAAGGAAGGTGGAGCAGGGCGGCGGGGGCCATGGGAGGGAGAGGAGACTAGCAGAGAGGAGGGAGGAGGCTTCGGGCGGGAGGAAGGAGACGGGGAGCAGCGCGTCGGGTGGGTCCCGTGGGGCCGCGGGACCGGGGCTGGTGCGTGTATGCTGATGCGTGCGGGGCGTGGGAGCATGCATGCGTGTGTGGTGTGTGTGGCAGAGAGTGTGTGTTGTGTGGGTTGGGTGCTGGGGATGGGGAGTGGGGTAGGATTAGGTGGCAGCGTCTGGTAGGCTAGGGGGAGGGGAGAGGGTGAGGTGGCAGGTTGCTATTGGGTGGGGTAGCTGTAGGATTAATGGGGTGGGCCGATCTGTTTTGTACGGGGGTGGTCGTTCGGGTCGATTTGGCCCGTTCGACTGCCCCCACTAAAATAATATAATTAAATTATTTATTTCAACCAGCGCTTTTGCAATCCGACAGCGGACAAAACAAAATAATCCGGGGACCCGGTTTTGATGTTTGAAGAAAGAGGGGGCGTTTTAGAAAACAAAACGGGCTTTGCGAACATAGTTTTATGCAAACAATGCATGATGATGACGATGCAATGCACAAATTCATCGCGATTTTCTAGTAGTGGTTTTGAGGGATGCCACAATCTCCCCTCTACTTCCGGTACCACGCCGTTGTGCTGCCGGAATCGCGAGGAGAGTACTACAACCTCCGCTGCCTGCTGGAACAAGGGAGAGGAAGGTCTTCTTCGAGTTAACGCAGGATCGATCATGGAAGCTGCCGAACGCAGCGCCGGAAGGATCGTCTACACGATCTTGAGATCGGGAAGAGTACGACTACATCACCCACGAGAATCTGCTCTCGTTAAACACTTTGGAATCTTCGAGGGTAAGTTATTCCATCGACTCGTTGCTACAATACAGTAGATAGATCTTGGCTTGTTTGTTTGTATGCGATAGAAATTTTTTGTTTTCCATGCTACGAACCCCTACACAAGTGTGGCTAGCCATCTGCGGTGCGAGATGAGGGCGGAGATAGAAGGGTTACCCAGGTTTGGCCCCCCGGAGGGTAAAGACCTACTCCTGCTAGATTATATTGATGAGAGAGTACAAAGTGCGAGCTCGATGACTAGGTGGCAAGTTGCAGGGGGTGTATGACGGAACGTGTCCTCTATGCATACCCTAGGGAGCTTTATATAGGCTCACCTCGCTAGGGTTTATAGATCTACAACCGAATTAGTTAAAGATTTGGAGGATACTCGACCTAATCCGACTAGGCCTAGCAACACTTCTGGGCCTGCAGCTTCCAGTCGCCTGGCTCCTTGTTAAGTCTTGATCCAGTCGCCGTCCTGCAGGCCCACTCGCTGGCAGCTTGGGCCAGTAAGAAACGTCCTGCTGGGTATACCCTGTTGGAGATATGCCCTAGAGGCAATAATAAATATAGTTATTATTATATCTTTGTGTTTATGATAAATGTTTACATTCATGCTATAACAGTATTAACAAGGAAACATTAATACTTGTGTGATTTGTAAACTAAATAAGAGTCCCTAGTAAAGCCTCTTCATAATACTAGCTTGTTGGTTAATAAATGATTGTGGTTTCCCATCATGAACATTGAGATGTTATTAACAACAAGATCATATCGTTAGGAGAATGGTATGATGGACATACTCCTATAGATAAGCGTAGCATAAAGATCAAGTCATTTTAATAGTTCAATTGCTATAAGCTTTCTAATACATAGTAACCTAATTCCTTCGACCATGAGATCATGCTTATCACCATCACTTGAAGGATGCTTTGATGACATCAAACACCACACTGTAACTGGGTGGCTATAAAGCTGGCATTGAGTGTTCGTAAAGTATGTGTTGAGACACATGGATCAAGAGTGGGATTTGTCCATCCATATGACGGATAGATATACTTTGGGCCCTCTCAGTGGAATGTCATCCAATTAGCTTGCAAGCATGTGACTGGCCCACAAGGTATCACATACCACGGGAACGATAAAAGAGTACTTATCAGTAACGAGGTTGAACTAGGTATGCAGAGATACCGACAATCAAAACCTCGGATAAACTACCATGAGACAAAGGGAAATTGGTATCGTATGTAAGTGGTTCATTCGATCGAAAATTAATCGTAGAAATATGTGGGAGCCATATGAATTTCCAGATTCCTCTATTGGTTATTGTTCGGAGAAGTGTCTCGATCATGTCCGCATAATTCACGAACCGTAGGGAAACACACTTAAGGATTCGATGTTGTTGAGTAGTTATGGAATGATGAGTAAGAGACCGAATGTTGTTCGGAGTCTCGGATGGGATCCGGGATATAACGAGGAGATCCGGAATGGTCCGGAGAATAAGATTCATATAAGGAAAGTCCTGTTTCGGAGTTGGGGAATGATTCCGGTGTTTTCATCGGGAATGTTCTAGAAGGTTCCGGAAGGTCCGGCACTCCGGAGGGGAAGGGTAAATCAATGTGTCATAACAATGTGGAAAGGTTGCATCATGTACTAGGTATCATCGCTGAGCAAAATAAAGGGATAAATCAAATCCTAGTTTGAAAAGTCAAACGGCAAGTTTGCCTGGTGGAGGGAGAGTAGGAAACCTACTTGGGGAGGAAGTCCTCCTCCCTCCACCGCCAGCCAAGGAGGCCGACTTGGGGGAGGACTCCCTCCCCCTTGGCCGCGCCCTCCCACCTATAAAAGGAGGGGCAAGGGTGCCCCTCTAGAACTACACCTGTCTCCACCAAACCCTAACCCTAGCCGCCGGCCACCAACTCGCCACCGCCGCCCTAGGGTTTTGCCCTAGCCGCCGAGTTGGGGACCTCCCCTTTCCCTAGCCGCCGGCCTAGCCCTTTCTCCTTGGTGCATCTAAACCCTAGATCACCAAGGCCTCTCTCATAGTCCACCATACTCGCTCCGGCTTAAGGCGAAGCCCTGCGAGATCTCCCCTCTACTTCTGGTACCACGCCGTCGTGCTGCCGGAATCGCAAGGAGAGTGCTACAACCTCCACTGCCTGCTGGAACAAGGGAGAGGAAGGTCTTCATCGAGTACCGAATGTGACCGATCATGGAGCGCTAACGAACTTGGAAGGATCGTCTACACGATCTTGAGATCGGCAAGAGTACGACTACATCACCCACGAGAATCTGCTCTCGTTAAACACTTTGGAATATTCGAGGGTGAGTTATTCTATCGACTCGTTGCTACAATCTAGTAGATAGATATTGGCTTGTTTGTTTGTATGCGGTAGAAATTTTTTGTTTTCCATGCTACGAACCCCTACAGTGGTATTAGAGCCGTGTCTAAATGTAGATCTGTTGCACGAGTAGAACACAATGGTCATTGTGGGCGGTGGTGCTTTTATTATCAATTGCTTCTTGTGTACTTTGCATCTTGCGGTATGATGGGATGAAGAGGCCCTGGCTAACCTTACATGACATCGTTCATGAGACTTGCTCCACGCTCAACATGCAACTTGTATTGCATAAGTGGCTTTGCGGGTGTCTGTCTCTCCCATTATAGTATAGATCCAATTTACAACGGGCACTTGATAGTTCAAACATCAACGTTGTGGTTCTTGTTAGTAAGTTAGAGCGACACTTATTGAAATCCCCAAACCACATAAAATATGCAAAGACAATTAGAGGCGTCTAACTTTGTTTTGTAGGGTTATGCTGTGATGTGATATGGCCATGATTGTGATTATATTTGATGTATGCAATTTTCCTTATTGTAAGTTGGCAACCGGCAGGAGCCATATGGTTGTCTTTAATTTCTGTTAAAGACCCGCGTGTCTATTCAAAGTAGTTGTAATAGTTGATAGCTGGTGGACGACAATCATGGAGCAACATCATTGACCTTGATGCAATGCCGGTGATGATGGAGATCATGTTCATGCTTGAAGATGGAGATCGGAAGCACAAAGAAGAAAGGCCATATCATATCACATATTATGAATTGCATGTGATGTTAATCCTTTATGCATCTTGTATTGCTTAGTTAACGACGGTAGCATTATAAGATGATCCCTCATGCATATAAATTTCAAGTTCTAAAGTGTCCATCCTTAGTAAGCACCGTTGCTAAAGCTTCTTGTTTCGAAGCACCACGTGATGATCGGCTGTGTTAGATTCTGCAAGTGTATACAATGTGAGTAAGCCATATTTGCTCATGCGGAAGGTAAGGTTTGATCTTGACGATCCTAGCATGTACATACATGGTCTCGGAACACGGATCACCGAAAGGTAAAGCATGAGTCATATAGTAGATGTGATGAACATGTCGATTGTTCGCCATTGAAGCTACATCAACTCTCGTGATGATCGGTTTTGATGTGGTGGATTTGGTTCGTGTGATCACTAAAACAATGTGAGAGATATTGTTTTGAGTGGGAGTTCACCTAGATTAATTTAACTATTAATTAGAAATCAATTTGTCATAAACTTAGTCTAAACTATTGCAAATATGTTGTAGAACAATGGCAGCCCCTACCATCAATTTTAATGCGTTCCTAGAGAAAGAAAAGTTGAAAAACAATGGAAGCAACTTCGCGGATTGGTTCCGCAATTTGAGGATTCTCCTCAATGCTGGTAATTTGACCTATGTGCTGGATGCACCATGGTGACCCTCACCGATGCTACCGATGAAGTAAAGAATATTTACCTCGCTCAGAAGAATCAGTACTCCACAGTTAAGTGTGCTATCTTATATGGTTTGGAATCGGAGCTTCAGAAAAGGTTTGAGAACTCAGACCCACATGATATTGTCCATGAACTCAAATTGATATTTGAGACTCACGCGGCAGTTGAGAGTTATGAGGCTTCTGAAAAGTTCTTTAACTGCAAGATGGAAGAGGGAAGCTCCATCAGTGAGCATGTGCTTAAGATGTCTGGGCATGAAAACAAACTCCAAAGCTTGGGTATAGTTATTCCTAATGCTTTGGGGATTTACCGTGTCCTCCAATCACTGCCACCAAGTTACAAGAACTTTGTGATGAACTACAATATGCAAAGCATGAACAAGTAGTTGCCAGAACTCTTCTCCATGTTGAAATCTGCAGAAGTGGAGATCAAGAAAGAGCACCAAGTGTTGATGGTCAATAAGACCACCAAATTCAAGAAAGGAAAGTCTAAGCAAAAGGGACACTTCAAGAAGGGTGGTAAGAAAGTTGCCGCACCGACGAAGAAGACCAAGGCTGGACCTAAGCCGGATACTGAGTGCTTTTACTACAAGGGAAAAGGTCACTGGAACCGGAATTGCCCAAAGTACTTGGCGGATTTGAAGAACGGCAACATCAAGAAGAAATGTATATCCGATATACATGTTATTGATGTGTATCTCACTAGTACTCGTAGTAGTGCCTGGGTATTTGATACTGGTTCGGTTGCTCATATTTGTAACTCGAAACAGGTACTGCAGAATAAACGGAAGATAGCGAAGAACGAGGTGACGATGCATGTTGGAAATGGATCAAAGGTTGATGTGACCGCGGTCAGCACGCTACCTCTTCATCTACCATCGGGATTAGTTTTATACTTAAATAATTGTTATTTGGTGCCTGCTTTAAGCATGAACATTATATCGGTATCTTGTTTATTGCGAGACGGTTACTTGTTTAAGTCCAAGAATAATGGTTGTTCGATTTATATGAGTAATATGTTTTATGCACATGCACCTTTGATAGATGGTCTATTCTTATTGAATCTCTATAGTGGAAATACACATATTAATAACATTGAAGCTAAACGTTTTAAATTGAGCGATAACTCGACCTATATGTGGTAATCGCTGCCTTGGTCACATTGGAGTGAAGCGTATGAAGAAACTCCATTCCGATGGACTTCTTGAATCACTTGATTTCGAATCACTTGAAAGATGCGAAGCATGTCTGATTGGTAAAATGACTAAGACTCCATTTTCTGGTATGATGGAGCGAGCTACGGACTTGCTGGAAATCATACATACCGATGTGTGTGGTACAATGAGTGTAGCATCGCGCGGTGGTTATAGTTATGTTCTTACCTTCACTGATGTCTTGAGTAGATATGGGTATATCTATTTCATGAAACATAAGTCCGAAACTTTCGAGCAGTTTAAGGAATTTCAAAGTGAGGTGGAGAATCAACATAACAAGAAGATTAAATTTCTACATTCTGATCGTGGAGGATAATATCTAAGTTACGAGTTTGGCAAGCATTTGAAGAAATGCGGAATACTTTCACAATTGGCACCGCCGGGAACACCACAGCGTAATGGTGTGTCCGAACGTCGTAATCAAACTCTCTTAGATATGGTTCGTTCTATGATGTCACTTACAGATTTACCGCTATCAGTTTGGAGTTATGCATTAGAAACATCCACATTCACTTTAACTAGGGCACCATCTAAATCCGTTGAAACGACACTGTATGAATTATGGTTTGGGAAGAAACCTAAATTGTCGTTCTTTAAAGTTTGGGGTTGCGAAGCCTATGTAAAGAAGTTACAACCGGACAAGCTTGAACCCAAAGCGGAAAAATGCGTCTTCATAGGATACCCGAAGGAAACTATTGGGTATACCTTCTATCATAGATCCGAAGGCAAAATCTTTGTTGCCAAGAATGGATCCTTTCTAGAGAAGGAATTTCTCTCGAAAGAAGTGACTGGAAGGAAAGTAGAACTCGACGAGGTTGTCGAACCTTCTCTCAAATTTGCGAGTAGCGCAACACCGGAAGAAGTTCCTGTGGTGCCTACACCAATAAGAGAGGAAGCTAATGATGATGATCATGAAACTTCGGTTGAAGTTGCTACAGAGCCTCGCAGGTCAACGAGAACTCGTACCACTCCTGATTGGTATGATCCCGTTATGAGTGTCATGTTGGTGGACAACACCGATGACCCTGCGACATATGAGGAAGCGATGATGATCCCAGATTCCAATAAATGGCAAGAAGCCATGAAATCCGAGATTGGATCCATGTACGAAAACCAAGTATGGACTTTGGTGGAAGTACCAGATGGCCGAAAGGCTGTCGAGAACAAATGGATTTTCAAGAAGAAAACAGATGCTGATGGTAATGTTACTGTCTATAAAGCTCTACTTGTCGCAAAAGGGTTTCGAAAAATTCAACGAGTTGACTATGATGATACTTCCTCACCAGTAGCGAAGCTAAAGTCTGTGAGGATTTTGTTAGGAATCGCTGCATATTACGATGATGAGATATGGAAGATGGATGTCAAAACAGCGTTCCTCAAAGGAGACATTGATGAAGAGTTGTATATGATGCAATCCAAAGGTTTTGTCGATCCTAAAGATGCTAACAAGGTATGCAAACTTCAACGGTCCATATATGGATTGAAGCAAGCATCCCGAAGTTGGAATCAACGTTTTGATAAGGTAATCCAAAGTTTTGGTTTCATACAAACTTATGGAGAAGCTTGTATTTACAATAAAGTGAGTGGGAGATCTATAGGATTCTTAATACTATATGTAGATGACATATTATTGATTGGGAATGATGTAGACCTTCTTAATAGTGTCAAGGAATATTTGAATAATAGTTTTTCAATGAAAGATCTTGGCGAAGCAGCTTACATATTAGGCATAAAGATTTATAGAGATAGATCGAGACGCCTAATATCATTGTCACAAAGTACATATTTGGACAAAGTTCTAAAGAGATTTGGAATGGAAGATAGCAAGAAAGGGTTCTTGCCCATGTTGCCCAATACGACCTTGAGTAAAACTCAAAGTCCAGCAACGGCAGAAGATATGGTTCTATAGTGTATGCCATGCTATGCACTAGACCCGACATTGCATATGATGTTAGTTTGACTAGCCGATATCAAAGTGATCCAGGAGTGGATCATTGGACAACGGTCAAAAACATCCTTAAGTACTTGAGAAGAACTAAGGATATGGTTCTTTCTTATGGAGGTGACGAATAGCTCGTTGTTAATGGTAACACCAATGCTAGTTGGAACACTGATCCGGATGATTCTAAATCTCAATCTGGATACGTATTTACTTTGAATGGTGCAGCAGTTAGCTGGAGGAGTGCAAAGCAAAGCTTTGTGGCGAGATCTTCAACTGAATCGGAATACATAGCTGCTTCGGAGGCTTCACAAGAAGAGATGTGGATGAAGGAGTTCATTACAGAGCTCGGTGTGGTTCCAAGTGCGCTGGACCCAATGTCTATCTACTTTGATAACATGGGCACCATAGCCAATGTGCAAGAACCAAGGTCACACAAGAAGCTAAAGCACATCAAGCTACGTTTTCACGCTATTCGAGAACATGTCCAAGATGGTGACATAAAGATTTGCAAAGTACACACAGATCTGAATGTGGCGGATCCGTTGACTAAACCTCTCCTGAGGGCAAAACATGACCAACACCAAACTGCCATGGGTGTTCGGTATATTACCATATAATCTAGATTAGTTGAATCTAGTGCAAGTGGGAGACTATTGGAGATATGCCCTAGAGGCAATAATAAATGTAGTTATTAGTATATCTTTGTGTTTATGATAAATGTTTGCATTCATTCTATAACAGTATTAACAAGGAAACATTAATACTTGTGTGATTTGTAAACTAAATAAGAGACCCTAGTAAAGCCTCTTCATAATACTAGCTTGTTGGTTAATAAATGATTGTGGTTTCCCCATCATGAACATTGAGATGTTATTAACAACAAGATCATATCATTGGACATACTCCTATAGATAAGCATAGCATAAAGATCAAGTCATTTTAATAGTTCAATTGCTATAAGCTTTCTGATACATAGTAACCTAATTCCTTCGACCATGAGATCATGCTTATCACCATCACCAGAAGGATGCTTTGATGACATCAAACACCACACCGTAACTGGGTGGCTATAAAGGTGGCATTGATTGTTCGGAAAGTATGGGTTGAGACACATGGATCAAGAGTGGGATTTGTCCATCCATATGCCGAATAGATATACTCTGGGCCCTCTCAGTGGAATGTCATCCAATTAGCTTGAAAGCATGTGACTAGATCATAAGGGATCACATACCACGGGAACGAGAAAAGAGTACTTATCAGTAACGAGGTTGAACTAGGTATGTAGAGATACCAACGATCAAAACCTCGGATAAGTAAACTATCATGAGACAAAGGGAAATTGGTATCGTAAGTAAGGGGTTCATTCAATCGCAAAGTAATCGTAGAAATATGTGGGATCCATATGAATTTCCAGATTCCTCTATTGGTTATTGTTCGGAGAAGTGTCTCGATCATGTCCGCATAATTCACGAACCGTAGGGAGACACACTTAAGGATTCGATGTTGTTCAGTAGTTATGGAATGATGACTAAGAGACCGAATGTTGTTCGGAGTCTTGGATAGGATCCGGGATATCAGGAGGAGATCCGGAATGGTCCGGAGAATAAGGTTCATATAAGGAAAGTCCTGTTTCGGAGTTGGGGAATGATTCCGGTGTTTTCATCGGAAGGTTCTAGAAGGTTCCGGAAGGTCCGGCACTCCGGAGGGGAAGGGTACATGAATGTGTCATAACAATGTGGAATGGTTGCATCATGTACTATCTATCATCGCTGAGTAGAATAAAGGGATAAATCAAATCCAAGTTTGAAAAGTCAAACGCCAATTTGAAAAGTCAAATAGCAAATTTGCTTGGTGGAGGGAGAGTAGGAAACCTACTTGGGGAGGAAGTCCTCCTCCTTCCACCGCTGGCCAAGGAGGCCGACTTGGGGGAGGACTCCCTCCCCCTTGGCCGCGCCCTCCCACCTATGAAAGGAGGGGCAAGGGTGCCCCTCTAGACCTACACCTGTCTCCATCAAACCCTAACCCTAGCCGCCGGCCACCAAGTCGCCGCCGCCGCCCTAGGGTTTTTCCCTAGCCGCCGAGTTGGGGCCCTCCACTTGCCCTAGCCACCGGCCTAGCCCTCTCTCCTGGGTGCATCTAAACCCTAGATCACCAAGGCCTCTCATATTCCACCATACTCGCTCTGGCTTAAGGCGAAGACCTGCGAGATCTCCCCTCTACCTCCGGTACCACGTCGTCGTGCTGCCGGAATCACGAGAAGAGTGTTACAACCTCCGCTGCCTGCTGGAACAAGGGAGAGGAAGGTCTTCATTGAGTACCGAACGTGTGACCGACTGCGGGAGAGCTGCAGGAACACAGCGCCGGAAGGATCGTCTACACGATCTTGAGATCGACAAGAGTACGACTACATCACCCACGAGAATCTGCTCTCGTTAAACACTTTGTAATCTTTGAGGGTGAGTTATTCTATCGACTCGTTGCTCCAATCTAGTAGATAGATCTTGGCTTGTTTGTTTGTATGCGGTAGAAATTTTTTGTTTTCCATGCTACGAACCCCTACATACCCCACTCGGCATATCCCAATCAGTAGTCCCCAAGGCCATCGTTGATTCGTCGCAGGTGTTCGTTGGCAGTCAGAGTAAACGGGTCCAATTTGGACGGCTAGTCGAATCGGCGGCGGACTCCCTGAATGAAAAAGGGAACTTGTTATCTTAGTCGCAATAACGGCGACCAGTCGAATCACAGCACGACGAATGGTTCGGCGAGTAGTCGAATCACTGCTATGGTGATCAGGTCGGTTAGCAGTCGAATCGTAGCTAGGCCGCTCTTGTCGGCGAATCGTCAAGTATCTGAAGCTAGTGAGTCGAGTAGACGAAATTGGACCGTTAACACTGGTCAAACTAGTTGTTGGGTAATCCAATGGTAATATCAGCGTAATCACCGAGCGGTAACGGCTCTCCGAGAATGGAGGGTAACAGGCGCTATATAAGGGGAGTGAAGGGCGACAAGCGGTCATCCCTACATTTCCTCCGATCTCGCGCGTCTCCCAGTCTTCCATTCGTCCTTAGCGATCAGAGTGACCCAGAGCGATCCGCAACCCTAGATCTTCCGTCTGACGGCGCCTCCGATGGAGCCATGGGGGAGATCCAAACGCATGAAGGTTCTGTTAAAATTATTCGAGGAAGCATGGATTCTCCGCGCCGGGAGGTGGCGCATCCCCACGTCCAGAGAAGTGGTGCCAGATCCGCGTGACGGAAAGTTCATCTGCTTTACCATCCACCTGGAGAGGGGGATCGGGTTCCCCACCTCCCTCTTCTTTCGCCACTTCTGCGTCTACTACGGCATCCAGCCGTCAGACCTAGGTCTGCACAGCATCGAGCAACTCACCATTTTTTTGGAATTTTGTGAGTGCTACCTAGGCTGCCGACCGTATTTCCCCCTCTGGAAAGATCTATTCCACGGGAGAATCGGACGCAAAGAATCATGCGGCCCGATGCTGGCCGCGGGCGGCCTTACTTTTCAGTTGAAGTCGAAGGCCTCCTTCTTTGATCTGATGCTGCCGAAGAAGGCGGCAAACGAATGGAAAAAACATTGGTTCTATGTAACCGAGTCGCTGCCGGACGAAGAGGTGGCGCTTCAAATGTACTCCGCCGACCGGCCCGAGCCGCGTCGGCTCCAAGTCGCCAAGATCCCGCACGACCAGCGGATGGTGGTTGATGAGATGCTGCAGACAATCCGCAGCTTGAAGAAGAAGGGCCTCCAGACCATCAATTTGTACAATTGCTGGTTCGGGCGGCGACTAGTGCCTCTGGACAGTCATGCCCACTACATGTATGAGTATACGGGCAAGGATGACCGGTCAAAGTCCTGCACTGCCGAGTGGAGGCTCAACGATTACACCCTGGCCCTAAAGAAAATCACCGAGGCGGAATACCTCGACGCGAAGGCCGGTGTCGCCCCTTACAACGCGAAGTGCAAGGCTCTGACATTACTTTATGGTACACTTCGCAGTCGCAGATTTGCAGTCTTGGTTTGTGCTAATCGCATCTTGTAGTTGCAGTTGTTCCAGGTGGTGGAAGGTTGGCTTCCGCCTGCAGACGACGAAAATTCGAACGAGTCTTCCGAGGATGATAGCGAGTATTCGTCCGACGAGGGCGGCATCAGAAGTGACGGTGGAGACGACGATGACAACGATGATGATGATGACGACGAGGCCGTGGAAGTCGCTGCACCCACGGTTCGTAAGACCCATGGGAAAAATTAGCGCGAGATCTAGGCCAGCAAGATCCTCGAGGCTCATGACGAAGATGATGACGATCTCCCCGAGCACACCTCCCAGCGCGAGGTCATGCCATCAAAGAAGAAACCACCACCAAAGAAGAAGAAGGGGCCAACCAAGCCAGCATCACCACCTCGGTCCGCTAGTATCTTTGAAGCTACCGGCACGACCGAGGAAGCTGGGACTAGTGTGCCGGCACAGGCGACTGTGGCAGCCGACGCGGTCGTGGTAAAGGGTGTGGTGATGCTGGCATCACTGCCACCGCCCTTTACCGTCGTCATCGGGCTCGGGGCCGCTCCATTCGCGGCTGCCTCGCCTCTAAGGGGAGCGGCCGCAGTGACTGCCATGGACCCTCCTGTCGCGGCTTCATCCACGAAGAAGCCCTCTGTGACCTGGGTCAAGAGCATGCTGGAGACAGGTCTCAGCCGGAAGCTGGGGCCAGAATTCGAGAAGCCAGCGAGTATTCGCACTGGCCTCCGTTTAGTCCCAGTCTCCAAGTGAATACCTCTTTCAATTGTCCAATCACCTTATGTTTGTCCGGCAAACTCGCTGACATCTCCATGTTACAGGACTAGTGTGAAGAATATAGGCCACCCCTCGGTGGCCAAGGTCCCGTTGGGTGCCCCGACGGTGCAAGTCAATCCCTCGAACAAGAGAAAGAGCGATGAAGTCGCGACGCCTGTTGAAGGCACAAAAAAGGCAAGGGGTGACGAGGTCGTCACTATTTTGGACAAACCGGTGGTTGCCCCCAGCGAAGCTTCGATTGGAGAGGATGCGGCCCCGAAGGCCATAGTGGACACAGAGTCACAGCGGGTGGAACCCATGGCATCAGTCGGGGCAACGGGCCCGACCTCGAGAGGCGTGGGGGCTGCAGTAGTGATGTTCCCTCACTTTGTACCAAAGGCCTCTACGGTGAATGCGTCAGCGCCATCGAGCCAGGTGCCTGAGGTCGTCGGCACGGAGGTCGACCAACATCGCCGGCGCACTCCTTTCGTGCTCTCATCGGTGGATGCAATGGAGCTTCACGGCATGCTAGGTGCCGCCATCCAGGTATGTCCAGTCCCCGAGGATCGGGCCACTAAATTTTAGTGGTTGGATCCTTATTCTTTTTGAGGTCCAGTCCCCGAGTGTCTAGTCGCTGAATTTCAGCGGCTAGGCACTTAGGAATTTTTTCGCTGTCCAGTCCCTGAGTGGCTAGTCACTGAATTTCGGCGGCTAGGCGCTTTGCAATTGTTTTCTCTGATTGGTTGTTGTTGTGCAGTGGCTTCAGCGCAAGTCGGCGGAGCGATTGACTGCCAAGGAGCGACTGGAAAAGGATCTCCACTCTGTTCAAGGGATGAACGAGCAGCTTCAGGCGACTGCTGGTAAGTGCTTGTCATGCTTGTTATCGAGGATGCCTTTTGCGAGTTTCGTACTTATGGCTTTATTGACATAGAGGGTCATGTGGCCACGATGGATAAATCCCGTGAAGGCACGGTCCCTGCGAGCGAACCGACGGCTTCCCAATCTTACTTGAGTGCCACGGAGAGACGGATCACTGACCTAGAGCGGGAGCTCAAGGAAACAAAGGCGGAAGCGACCTCAGCCGATGAGAGGGCCAAGGCGGCCGTTGCTGCTGCCAAGGAACGAAATATGTCAGATGCGCTCGTCGCCGGGCTGCAGGATGACCTTTCTGGTCTTAAAGACTTTGTTACGGGGACCCGTCGTCCTTTGATTGGTGAACTCGTTGTTCCTTGGCGAGTCCCCGAGCGTGCTGGTCGCTTTGTTTTGCTAGAGCCTTCCTTATTGTTTTCTTGTGTGTTGCAAGGAGGATAATTGATGATGTTGCCGAAGCGCAGTCATATGACGCGTGGCAATGCGTCACCACGCTGGTTGACTCTGCCGCTCTGTCAGCGACCTGCATTCGCGTGTACCTTCATGTGATCTTGCCAACGGAGGTGATCCCCAGCGACCTCGACGAAGTCTGGCGCTACCTAGAGAAGGCCCCTTCTGTTGTTGAATTCATGTCGCGGTCGGCTTTCTGTCGTGGTGCTGTGACTATGCTGAGCCTTGGGCTCGCGCACTTCCCCGACGACTTCGACCTTGACGATGTCACCAGCGGGTTCCCTTCGTCGACGGGCACGTTCGAGATTGCCGAAGTGTTGAAGCTGACCGAGCTGCCTGCGGTGTACTCCGACCGGGTATGGGTGATGGGTGACCTTATTCCGTACCAGGAGACGGTCGTCGCCCCGAATGACCCCGAGCCGGTGCATCGTGACTTCAAGGTGGAGCAGCCATTCCGAGCGGACATGGCGGGTTATCTCACGACGTACCCCTCGAACCCATTGGTTCCCTTTATCCGCGCCGCAGGAGTGGTGGTGCCTCGTCGTCGAAGCCTGCGGAGTAGATTAGTTTGCCGAGTGGCGTTAGTTATAACAGATATGTAACTGCTGTTGTAAGCGAACAAATTTTGCATCCTTAAGGAATGCAAAGATGCTTTTCTCCATGTTTTGATTTGATTTTGGGTTGTGTGAGTCGCCGAGCGCGTCCGCCCTTTTGTGGGGTTTACCTCGTTTTTATGTATATGTATGTTGTTAAAATGTTAGTAAGTTGCGGTCGACTCGCCATGGCTTCGAAATCCAATCGCATGGCGACTCTGAGGGGTGCTCTGTACTTTGCCGTTTTCCCAGGCGCGAACGGGGTCGGGTGGACGAGTCCCCGAGCGTGATATTTTGCTGTTCTAGTCGCATGCCCAAGGTAGGTGAGGACAGGGCACGTTGTATTAGGCGCGTCGCTCCATCTGATCCATAGGACCAGTCGCGTGACTAGTCCAGGACGCGCTCTCATACTTGCCGTTTTCTCTAGTCACTCCGGTTTGGACCGGCGTCAGTCCCCGAGCGTGGTACTTAGCTGTTCGAGTCGCTGCGCCAAGGATGTGGAGGACTGGGTCGTTGTGGGAAGCGAATGCGGTTGTCTTCGCTCGGAAAGCTAGTCGAGCGAGGCGACTCCGATGGGGCTCCGGGTTGGTTTTTTCGTGGACGACACAAGGCCCGAAATTTTTGGTGCCCTTGTACCACACTACTTGGCCGTGCCGGTCGCTTGACCAAGGGTTGACTTCCGCGAGTTGCATAGCGCTGTTATTATGATTGCGAATGGCCCAAGGTATTGAGAGTGGACACAATTTGTGCGAATAAATCTTCTTTATTTCATAGCGGGTAGGAGGTACATGTTTGGAGTTCTAGGAGTAGAACTTCCGTAGGAGGTTTACATTCCATGGCCGCTTGACATCGAGTTTTCCATCTCCTCAGACGTCGATGAGGTAGTAGGCATCGTTATCCAGGACATGCCTGATGGCGAATGGTCCCTCCCAAGGGGGAGAGTACTTGTGATGCCCTTCTTGTCCTGGATCAGACGCAGTACCAGGTCTCCTTCCTGGAAGGTGCTAGTCCAAACTTGTTGGCTATGGTAGCGGCAAAGTCCTTGCTGGTAGATGGCGGTGCGGGAGCAAGATAGGTTGCGTGCTTCATCAAGATGGTCGACCCCGTCCTGGCGTGCGGGATCGTTGTCGGCCTCCGCGTAGTTGACCACCCGCGGCGAGTCGTGCTCGAGGTCAGTTGGCATGACAGCCTCGGCACCGTACACCATGAAGAAGGGGGTGAACCCTGTCGACCTATTGATGGAGGTGCGGATTCCCAATATGACGGAGGGGAGATCTTCGACCCAGCACCCAGGAGTTCGCTCAAGGGGAACTTGTAGTCGCGGCTTCAGGCCGTGGAGGATGCTCTGGTTGACGCGTTCCGCCTGGCTGTTGGACTCCGTGTGGGCAATTGAGGCGAGGTCAAGTCGTATGTGGTGCTCCTCGCAGAATTCGGCCATGGCTCCTTTGGCAAAGTTGGTGCCGTTGGCCATGATGATGATGTTCGAGAACCCGTAGCGATGGATGAGCTTGCATAGGAACTTGGTAGCGGTCTTCCCTTCGCATTTGCGGACTGGCTTGGCCTCCACCCATTTTTAGAATTTGTCGACTGTGACTAGGAGTTGGGTAAATACGGCCTTCTTGAATGGGCCTACCATATCCATACCCCACACGGCGAATGGCCAGGTGATGGGGATGGTTTTGAGAGTCGAGTTTGGGACGTGAGTCGTGCTGGCCTACTTCTGGCATCCGACGCGGCGTTGGACGATGTCGATCGCGTTGGCGTGCGCGGTGAGCCAGTAGAAGCCGTGTCGCATGGCCTTGTTGACTAGGGACCGAGCGCCAGCATGGATGTCCTGTAGGATCTTGCGGCCTTCCGTGGGTTGGACGCAGCGTTGGAACACGCCAGTCACGCTACACTTGTGGAGTTCGCTGTTGATGATGACGAAGGATTTGCAGGGGCGTACTATCATCCGGGCCTCCATACCGTTAGTGGGTAGGGTCCCTCCTTCCAGGTAGGCGATGTATGGCCATGTCACATCCCAAAATTTTCCAAATTTTGTAATGTGGAAAATAAATAAACAAAATAAATAATTGTTTAAATTTAGGGTGAAAAGAAACTTTTTGTTTCTAAATGGAAACTTAAAATCCCATCTTGAACAAACTTTGGTTAATATTTGAACCCAACTAAATTCAAATCAAGTGGAATGCATTTTTCATAAATGCATCTGTAAATTTAAACACTTGGAAAAGTTAAACCAAAACCCTAAACCCTTATGGAATAAATCATTTCCAAGTTATCTCTAAGCCTATGGATTTGATCCATATAAAAATTTGTCAACAAACATTTATAAATAATCAAAAATGACAAATAGAAACATTATAAAACCATAGAAGTTGGTTTCACGTAATTTGGAGCCATAGATAAAATCTTATGAATCTAATAAGATAAGGAAATTGAATTTCCAAAACTAATAAAGCACCTATCTAGAAATCCATACCAAATGGTGAGCAAATAATCCTAAAGATATTTAAAAGGATAAATAAATATTAAATAAGATTTTACCAATTGGAATGACCAAGTTTGGATCTTTAAATAAAAGGATATAGATTTTATAAGATAAAGAAATAAATATTAAATGAGGAATATGTTCCATATAAAGAAATGGAATAAAGAAATGGAAGAAATATTAGAGGAAGATTTTATAAGACCAAACTAAATCTTGTCCTAATTCATAAACAAATGGAATAAATACAATCCAAATCCAAATAAAATAATGGATAAAGAATTTTCCAAATAAAGTAAAATGGCATTAACCAAATTCTATTTCTATTTGAATAAAGACAAAATCCCTAATGGAAGAGATTAATTAAATCAGGGAAAAATAATTTGAATTTACCCAAGTGGAATAAAAGTTATTTAATTGACTTAAATGAAATAAAAGAATCATTTAAATGAAGTTTTATGGAATTAAAACCATATTTGATTTCATTGGAATAAAGACAAATACCCAATTTTAAATGATTAATAAATCATATTAAAAATATTCCAAATAATTCAAAGTGAATTATTTGACACCCTATTAAATAAATAAACCTACTAAATAGGTTTGGTAAAAATTTGGATTTCAAATAAAGTTTTAAAACGCATTAAAACCTATTTGAATTAAAGACAAATGTCTATTTATAAAATAAATAAAAGACCCTAAAAAGAATAAAAGATTTATTCTAAATTGACTTCAGAATGTACTAACAAAGTTTGGTTGAAGTTTGAAATCAAATTGTTGTTTGAAAAGTTTAAACAAAATCAAAACAGATAAATAGAAAAGGAAAAAGAAAAACAATCAGTACAAAAAATGATACAAAGTCAGCCCGACCCAGCAAGCCCACCAGGCCTAGCAGCCCACCTCTCTCCTCTCTCCCCCGAAGCGTTTTTCTCACCGCAGAAGGAACCCACAGCGTCGCTGACTGCAAGGCCCCACTCTTCCTCTCTCTCTCGTTGTCAACCGGACCCCACCTCCCCAGTCTTCTTCCTCACCCCGCGGTGACCACGCCCCCCTTCGCCGACCGTTTCTGCTGGTTTTAACTCGCATCAATACGCATCAATGCCTCGCTTAAACCTCGCCGCAACCACGCTCGATTAAACGCATGTCTCCCCTCTCCACTTCCCCTCTCTCGCTCGCACCAGATCGCCACCAGGCCGTTCCGATTTTGCCCAAAACCACCCTCTGTCTCCGATGACGTTTCCGGCCGATTCCGGCGATCCTAGCCACCGCCTTGCCTCCTAGACATCATGAGCCTACTCCCCACCGCACTATGCATCTGTCTGTAACCACCACTCGCCCGCGCGAGCATCGTAGGATCGGCGACGACCATGTCTGAGGTTCGCCGCCGTCTGCATCTGCTCCGACGAACATTACCGGTGAGACCCGACCATCCCCTCCTCTCTGGTTGAAACCCCTGTGATCTACTCTCTCGCGTGCATCTAACTTCACCACTTGCTTGCCTTAGCGCGCACCACAGCCTCGCCAAGGACGTCAACAAGCCTGTCGACAGAAACGACTCCGGCAAGGAATTACCATCGACCTCGAGCGCCCCCTGCCTTCCGACGACCACGTTGAGCATCACCAGGATTCTGCGGTTCTGGTGAGAATCTCCCCTACTCCTCTCGCTTCCTGTTCTCGCCGTTACGCTGTAGCCAGAACGCCGCCGCCGCGCGGCACTGTCGGGCGCCGCCAGGTTTTGTTTAGTGTGTCAGGAGCCGTAGGATGCGAATTGTTTGGCTAGGATTAGATCTAGACGAAGGGGTAAGTTTGATCCTGTGGCGCTCGATCTGTTTAAAATCTAAAGCCACATGTTGCTCGATCCACACGAACGGGTATGGACCAATCAGGATAAGACGCGTGGCCAGCCTTTTGTTTTAAAAACAGAAACTATTCTAATAGATGTTCAAACTTGCATAATTCATAACTTTCAAACCACACGTCCAAATTTTTCAAATTTTATATCAATGGAATCAGCAAGACAAGTACTTTCCAACCATGCGCTTTGTTTAGTAATTTTGTTTTGGTAAAATGGTTGTTTTTGCAGAAACTTGTGTCGGCATAATTTGAATATAAAATTCTTTCTAAAATTATTTTTATGATAAAATCTTTGGCAAATGGATTGTTTTGAACCTATTAACCTTAGAAACCAACTCATGGATTTTAAAATGTATTTGGTAAAGCTAAAGAGTAAATCTTTGATTTAAAGCATTTCTAGTCAAATAAAAATGTTTTTTATATGTTAAAAATATTTTTTGAGAAAAATCTTTGTGAAATGATTTGGATTAAACTCTCTGACCCCAAACACCAAGTTTTAGAATTAAAAATGTATTTGGTGAACCCTATAAAGATTATTGCTTTGCTAAAGGCATTTTCAACCACATAAAATATTGATTTGGTTTAAAATGGTTTATAAGTAAAATGTTTTGAAAATGATTTTGCCACTTTTATAAAATGACCAATAGGTGTTTTAGAATGTTTATAACCTATTAGAAACCACTTTTCCAAATAAAACAATATTTTGCATGCTTGCATGCATTTCTTTGTTTCTATTATTTTATGTGTTGTTTGCTTGAATGGTAGATTGAATTCTTGCTTGCTTGATTGAATTTTAGTGGAATTTGAAGAGTGTGATCATTGCAAGATCAAGGAGTGAACTTATATTCTCTACCAAACAGGCAAGGGATTCTTCATACTTTGTCCCATTATTTTCACTATGCATTAGTGATATTTCTAAGTAGGACTTGCATGGAATTTTTGCTAAGTATAAACTATGCCATGGGAAATCCTAGTAGATGAAACCTTAGTAGAAATTTCCTAAGTTAAGATTCCTACTACCATCATGCTTAGATTAGCTAGTAGAAAACAAGGGTGGACTATATTCATGCTATGGAATATTTCTAAGTCAAGGACTTGTGTTTTGTTTAATAAAACCACTAAGTGAATGAATCACCTGGGTGGAATGGAAAGAATGGTTTGTGTTGAGTGGTTATGCAAGTCCAGTATGCTGGGGAAAACTTGGGCATCACCAAGTCCAGTATACTGGGGAAAACTTGGTATCTCACTTGTGGAATGCCACCCAGGAACAAAGAGGTTTGAGATGTCAAATGTTGAGAAGCTTCAAGTGCAGCCACTTGGCATTATGGGCTCTTCCTGGATAATATAGGTTGAAACAACTTAGCAAAATGGACAGTTGGTGGTAGGGGATGATAGGTTGGAACGCGTCCATTCTGGTCTAAGGGAAGGCTTCTGAAAGATCCTGTCTTGGTGAAACCAAGTCTTGTGGGGAAAGTGCACCACCTCTTCAGAGTGTAAAATCTAAGTACTTAGCCATGTCCCTGGTAAAGGACAATTTGAGCATCAAGACATGGAAGCTATCAAGAATCTCCTCATCCAAATTTCTGAGTTAGAATTTTGTGGTTGAACAAGGGTTTAAGGATCACCAATTTCTATTGGGAGATGCCTTGGGTGATTTTGACAAACAAAAACTTAGTGTTTTCAAATGATAAGGAAAATCTATTTTGAGCAAAGCAAGCCTAAGCTCCACTAAGCCAAATGCATATAGATGATAGACTCCACTATACTACCATAGTATGACTTGCCAATACAATTCAAATGTATTGACCCTTGTGGCTGTAACTTATTATGTTGCAGTTTTGTTTGATGTTAGTGAAGTGTGTTGATTAGGATTACAAGTCTACAACCAACATGTTGCCTGTGGCATTTTGAAGATGAAGGACTCCATGCTATAGTTATTTCTGCTGCATTGTAATGTGATATCCAAATGAGCTATGTAAGATGTAATGAATTATTTTATTCCTGGTTATAAAGTTGTAATATGACCTTTGTTTCTTGATATTACATCTTAACTGTGGATGCTAGCTATTGATCCAGGGACTAGCATTGTAAACACAGGGATCTCTACCTTAATAAAGGTTGGTACCTCTACATATGGTATCAGAGCACTGTGTTGCCTGTAGGATTTGTAACCCTAGGATTGGACAAAACCCCTTAGAAAAAATAGGAGTTGAATTTGTTCCAAAACTTATTTACAAACAATCTTGTATACTCTTTCCTCAACCATTTTGATTTTAATTCTACATCTCTTCTAATTCAACTTGATGAGCAAAGACCTCACCATGAGCAAAGGACTTCACCAACTCCAATGACTTCAATTTCAACATCATCAAAGACTTCCAACTTTGTTTTCACCAAGGACTTCAACTTGGATATCACTAAGGACTACAAGTAAGACAAGAAATATTACTCAAGTCTTGAAGACTAAGGAAACACAACTTAGAAGGAACCATCATCACCTTTGAAAGATTATGACCAAGACACAAGAATTCTCCAAGGATACAAAGATCTTGTTCAAGAAAAATCGACCAAGAAGGATAGAAAGATCTCAAGTGAACCATATAGTTGGACCACCATATTAAGTTTAGATCAAACCCACCAACTTATGTGGTGTAGCAAAAATATTTTATTGCCTAAAAATGTGCTTGAAACTTGTTGTTTGAGTGGAATGTTTGTTTGTGATTCTTGCTGTTGGGGAGGTAACCCCGGATAGGGTAAAGACGGGGAAAAACGAGAGTACATCCCCCGTCTGGTTTCGGAGTTATGGTCTAAGTCAGCCGAATCCTGTAGAGGTCGGGCGAGATATGAAAGGGCGAGACCCATAAATTCATGCTAAGACATTGCCCGGTCGAGATACTGCGTAAGTCGGCCGGGTTAGCCTGAGTAATCTTGATGCTGGTGAAGGACGATCCGAGTTATGGGAGGAAGGACCGAATGATATGAAGCTTGCAGGAGAAGGAGAACCCTAAATTCAAACCCTACCTGCAAGATAGGGAGAATCTGAGCGGAGCCAAGCACTAGTGACAAAGGCGCAGAGCGACAGAGAGGCAGGAGGAGGTCACGGAGGTGACAGTCCAGAATCCCGAGGCGCACAGGAGGGGCCCTCTGGAACCTTGCCGTCATTAGGGGAGCGACAGGGAAAGGGGGGCGCCGAACTAATATATTGGGACAAGCATATTCCTCGAATATGCTTGCCACGTCAGCCCTAAAGGAACCCAAGGCTCTCCTTTATAAGGGGAGGCTTGGACCCTGAAGAGGGGATCGGCTCATTCTTAGTACCGTTAGGCTGGTGAAGTTCTCTCTTTCTCCTTGTATACAACTCAAGGAGCACTTGTAGCCCAAGGAAGGAGAAATAAAGATATTTACCCTAGTCTTCTGTGTGTAGAATCAACTACATCTTCCCTCCCCAGACCCCTCTAGCATCCATTGGCCCCATACTTTAGCCTACCCATGGCATCTGCCGTGCCACCACCACGACAGTTGGCGCCCACCGTGGGGCCAGCAACGGTGCTAGCTGGAGTCATGATCCGGACGGGAAACTTCATCAACACGGGCGAGCGCGTTGTTTCTGGCTTGGTCCAGAGGTTTGATCTCTGTGACTACGTCAGCGATAATGCAGGCAGCTTCAGGGGAAAAAATCCCCCTCGCAACGGTGTCTTCGTCAACCTGGACGGGCACAAGGTCTACGTCGGCATCGACATCTCCGGCATTTATCCTCACCGAGTTGTTGTTGCAGGAGAGCCACCTCTTAACCCTGCGAGCCGTCCGCGCGGAGCGCGTCCCGAAGGCAGCGTCGAGGTGATGGTCGCGGCCGGAGTGCAAGCTGGAGCAGCGGCTGCCGGATCAACTAGAGAACCTGCCACCGGCATACAGGGTGCACCCAGGATAACAGCACCACTACCCACCGAGGTAATCCCACCAGCGACCAACCCGATCGAGGTGCAGGACACAACCGCAAAGGCACCAAGAGTAAGAGGGCCACCTCTGGAAAGACCAGAGAACATTCTTCAAGCAACCCAAGAGAACTTGACTACACCTGTAGCGCCGATACTTGATCCGGCAAATGCTCAGGCAGAATTAGAAGAAACCAGGCAAAAGGTGCTGGTAGAGGCCAAAAAGGTGTCAGCCTTACGAGAGTCCTTAAATAGGACCCTCCACGAGCATGCCAAAGCTAATAAGCTTGATGTCGCACCCGAACGGGTGGACGAATTAAGATTGAGGGGGAAAAACCTCATAGATGATATCAACAAGGAGCATGATGCTCATAAGGCGGAATCGGTTGATTTGGGCTTGCCGAGGTACAGTACCCCATGCAAAGAACCTGAGAGCGGTAAATGCCGCAGCATTGGAATTAGAGGGGTTGACTGGCGAAGCCCGGCAGAAACAGCAAGAAAGAGTGAATGAGCTGGTGCGCATCAAAACAAAAAATGCTCGAGGCGGACCGGCGGGGGCCTCATGAATGGTTCACTCAGCAGGAGCAGCACCTTCTTTGTCCGTGGCAGCAGCATCCTCACCCGGAAATAATGCACGGAAGGACAAAGCAGTAACCTCAGGAAAGTGAAACAAACAAATTGTTCCGTATGATCCGGCGATAGCCGGGAAGGCAAATGAGAACAGAGGCAATGGAAGCCGAGGTAACAGTGGTGAGAGGAATCCCGGCCGTATAGAGAAAGACGGAGGAAGCCGAGGCAATGGAGACCTCGGCAGAAGCGAGCTCGGAAGAGGCAATCATGAAAACAATACCCCGGCCGAAGTAAGAAGAGAACTGCCACTCAACCTGCAGCCAAGGCATGAACCCCGGCAGGAAAGAGAAACGAGGCCAGCTCGCCACAACCAAGTGAATGAAAGGTACAATGATGGTTATTCCGAGATGGAATATGCGATCCGTGGTGGAAATAACCACTATAGAATACAAGACAGAGTTCTATATAGAGATTTGCCATCAAATGATGCAAGAGTGAAGCTGGACCGGCTATACCGGTCCGAGTTGTTGGAAGAACAGGGCCCACCAGGTCCGACATGCTTTGGACCACAGATCATGGGCGAACCACCTGTGCCGAACTTTCAGCTAGCAAGAGGCACGAAAACATATAATGGGAGTACCAAACCACAAGACTGGTTGATTGACTATGCCACTGCTGTGAAAATAGCGGGTGGAAACTTACGGTGGGCAGTGCGGTATGTCCCGCAAATGCTTGAAGGACCAGCTAGGGTATGGCTGAATAATCTACCAGCGGGCAGTATCAACTGTTGGTTGGATTTTGAAGAAATGTTCGTCAGCAACTTTACCAGCACATACAAGAGTCCAAACAGACCGCAACAATTAGCCATGTGCAAGTAGAGGCCAAATGAAACAGATAGAGAGTTTTTAACTCGATGGTGTAACCTGAGAAACTCATGTGAAGGAGTTATAGAGTCGCAAGCAATAGCCTGGTTCGTGTCACATCCCAAGATTTTCCAAATCTTGTAATGTGAAAATAAATGACTAAAATAAAACTTTGTTTGATTTTCACGGCCAGAAGAAACTTTTTGAATCCAATTGGAAATCTTCAAACCAATTTGGGATCAAAAAAATCCTAAAGGAATTTAAAAAGATAAACATTTGATAAAGGAAAATAAAATATTTTGGAATTACTATTTTGGAACTTTTAAATGAAAGGTTTTGGATTTCAAAAGAAATAGAAGTTTTATGAATAAAGATTATTTTATAAAGACAAATTAAAACCTTGGCCATGCTTTGGAATTAAAACATTTTGTTTTGAATAAAAATAGCAAAGGTTTATTTAAATAAAATAATAGGGATTTAATATCCAAATTTTACTTAAGTAAAGGCTTTTCCTATTTTAAATAAACACTAAAACTTATTTATTTATTTTTTTATAATAAGTTTTCCAAGTATTTAATATTCTCAAATAAAACCTACTGAAGTGTTTTGGTTTTATTTTAGAGTTCAAAATAAATTTTTTTTTAATAAAACAAATCTTATTTGATTTAATAACTAAGGTCCATTTTATTTAATTATTAATGGAGATTAAAATAAAAATGTTATTTTATTTTAAACAAGTTTTCCAAGTATCTTATATTTTCAAATAAAACCTACTGATTTGGTTTTGAAAGTATTTGGATTTCAAATGAAGTTTTAAAATAAATCAAAACCCATTTGATTTATTAACTAGTATCCATTTTATTTAATTATAAATGGACTCTAAAATAAAAATAATATTTTATTATTGGACTTTGGTTTATGTTGATAAACAGAACCAAAAACTTAATTGCAAGTATGGTGATTGTTTGAATGTTGTTTGATTGTTTGAATTTCAAAAACAGAAAAAGAATTAGAAAAGGAAAAAGATTCTGAACAAAAAAAAATGGAACAACAGCCAGCCCAGCCGGCCAAGCCCACTAAGGCCCAACCAGCCCAGTTTCCCTCCCTCCCGAAGAAAACGTTTGGCACCAACTTACTGACCCACGCAGACGATGACAAGTGGACCCCACACTCACGCTCTCTCTCTCACAGACAGCTAGGACCCACCCCTCCTGTTCATCGTTCTCACCCGCATCGACCGTTCTTCCCCGCCCCTGCCATTGATTCCCCAGTCTTAATTCGCCTTAATGCCGCGATTAAAACTCGCAGTGATCACGCGTGATAAATCCCTCTTCCTCCTCTTCCATTCCCCCCAAACACCACGCCTCGAGAGCCACCAGGCTGTTCCAAATTTCTTCTGCACCGCCGCCGTCTCCGACGAAGTTCTCGGCCAATTCCGGCAGCACCACCTCACCCCTTGCCTCCCCGACCAAGCTCACATCCTCCCCAAGCCCTGGCGCATCTTTCTGCAACCCCAGCTCGCTCGCGCGTGCCTCACAGCGCCGACAACAACCTCAACTGACAGCGCCGCCGTCTGCACCAACTGCGGCGATGTCTCTCTGGTAAACCAGACTACCCGACCCCTCTCGTTCACGCACACACCTTCGCCGTGTCTTGGCGCATCTGACCGTGCATTTCGTTTGACTCTGAGTGATCCCTAGCGCCGTCCTCGACGACGACTGAGCAAGGCCGAGGTGCAGCTCCACTACGGCGAGCAATCAAGCTCACTCCAGTGCGCCCCTCGACAAGACGGCACCACCTCGAGCTTCCCCAGCCACCTGCGATCACGGTGAGCACCTTCCCCTCCTCCCTCGCTTCCTATTTCACCGGCGCCGCCACCGTCTGGCCGCACCGCCGCCAGCCACCGCCGCAGTGCCGCTCGTTTAGGGTCGAGCCCCCCCACAGCTGTCCGATCCCGATCTGATGGATAGGATAGAATAACTTAACCGCGAAGGGGTACGAGTCCTGTGCTGCACGATCTATTAGATCCAACGCACCGCAAAACTGATCGGGCCGAACCGGTAACGTCCAACCAGAACACGACGCGTGGCCAGGTCTGTTTAAAATAGAAATTGGAAATCAGATTTAAGTTGCAATTTCAAACCTTTGTAACTTTCAATCCACACGTCCAAAATTTACAAATTTGATACCGTTTAAATCAGTGGAACAAACCCTAGCCAACCATGACCTTGGTTTAGCAAATAGTATCTGTTAGAGTGTTTGTTTTTGCAGAAACATTTGTATGCTTGTTAAGGATGTAAAAATTGTTTAAAAATGAATTTGGGGTTAAAATCTATTGCAATTGGATTGATTTGAACCTACTGACCCTAGGAAACACTTTGTGGACTCAAAAATGTATTTGGTGAAATAAAATAATGATTCTTTGATTTAAAACCATTTCTGGTCAAATAGAATTGTGGTTTATTTATTAAAAATGATTTTGGAAGAAAACCTTTGGAAAATGTTTTGTTTTAAACCCTATGACCCCAAACATCAAGTTTTGTGGTTTGAAAACATATTTTGTTAACCCTATAGGTTAATGCCTTAGTAAAAATATTTCTACACCACATAAAATGATACTTTGTTTTGAAAATGGTTTATGAAATGAAACCTTTTGCAAATGACTTTGCCACTTTACAAAATGACCATTAGGTGTTTTTAAATGTTTATGACCCATTAGGAACCACTTTTCCAAACAAAACAAAGTTTGGCATGCTTGCATGCATTATCCTAGTTCTATGATTTTATGTGTTGTTCTTCTTGATTAGTAGATTGAGTTTGTGCCTTGCTTGATTGATTTGTAGTGACTTGAAGAGTGTGATTGTTGCAAGGACAAGGAGTGAACCCATAATCTACCAAAAAGGAAAGTGATGCTTCATACTTTTTGTCCCATTTCTTTCACTATGCATTAGTGATTTTTCTCTAAGTAAAACTTGCATGGATTTTGCTAAGTATAAACCTTGCTATAAGAAAACCTAGTAGATGAAACCTTAGTGGAAATCTTCCTAATTTAAGATTCTTATTACTATCAAGCTTAGCCTAGCTAATAGAAAACAAGGGTGGAATATATATTCACACTATGGAAAAATTTCAAAGTCTGAGGACTTGTGTTTTGCTTAACAAAACAACTAAGTTAATGAATCACCTAGGTGGAATGGGACTTGCTTGGTGGTTTTTGGTTGAGTGATTCACAAGGCCCATGTATATGGTTGACCTTGTGTATCTCACTTGTGGATGGCCACCCAGGAACAAAGAGATTTGAGATGTCAAATGTTGAGAAGCTTCAAGTGCAACCACTTGGCAATATGGGCTCTGCCATGATCATATAGGTTGCAAGAACTTAGCCATATGGACAGTGGGTGGTAGTGTTTGATAGGTTGGAGCGCGTCCATTTTGGTCTAAGGGAAGGCTTCTGAAAGATCTTGTCTTGGGAAACCAAGTCTTGTGGGAAAAGTGCACCACCTCTGCAGAGTGTAAAATCTAAGTACTTAGCCATGTCCCTGGTAAAAAGGACAATTTGAGCATCAAGGCATGGAAGCAATAAAGAATCTCATCATTCAAATTTCTAAGTTAAAATCTTGTGGTTTGAACAAGGGTTGTTTGAAATCTTCAATCTTTGATTGAGAGATGCCTTGGCTAAAGGATCTTCAATCTTTGATTGAGAAAAATGATTTTATCAAAGCAAAAACTTAGTATTTTCAAATGTTAAGGAAAAATCTATTCTGAGCAATGCAAGCCTCAACTCCACTTAGCCAAATGCATATAGATGATAGACTCCACTATACTATTATAGTATCACTTTCCAATACAATTCAAATGTATTGACCCTTTGTTGATTGAGAAAAATGATTTTATCAAAGCAAAAACTTAGTATTTTCAAATGTTAAGGAAAAATCTATTTTGAGCAATGCAAGCCTCAAATCCACTTAGCCAAATGCATATAGATGATAGACTCCACTATACTATTATAGTATCACTTTCCAATACAATTCAAATGTATTGACCCTTTGTGGCTGTAACTTGTATGTTGCAGGTTTGATTGTTTTAGTGAAGATTGATTGATTAGGATTACAAAGTCTACAACCAACATCTCCCTGTGGCACTTTGAAGATGAAGGACCCATACTTATAGTTATTCTGCTGCAATGTAATGTAATAGCCAAATGATCTATGTTTGATGTAATAAACTTATGTTATTCCTGGTTATAAAGTTATATTATGACCTTTGTTTCTTGATATTACATCTTAACTGTGGATGCTAGCTATTGATCCAGGGACTAGCATTGTAAACACAGGGGACACCACCTTATATTGTTGTAAGGTTGGGACACTCCACATACAGCGCTCAAGGATCTTTGTTATGGCGTGATGTTATAACGCGTCTGCAAGAAATATGCCGACCACGTTGGCATAAACTATCGAATAGCGGATTCCTGGCGTTAGGAGATCCAACGCAACTGAATTAATGTCGGGATCATCATCGGGAGCAACAAGACCATTATGTAAGAGATTTGGCGGGTCATCCAAGCATCGACTTCAGAGGAAGAAGAAGAGAAGAAAGGCGGATTATAGATATAATTCGCCCAAGTGGCGATGGCGAGGATCCATGAGTCACGGACTCAACGGCAGAAAATGGTCCTCGAAGTGGACACCAAGGAATGAAGGAAAAGATAGTGGACCCCAAAAAAGCGGGCGGAGAGGAGGGAGAACAAGTATCTGTTTTTGGATCGTTGGTGGTTTCAAATCCAGCTCACAAACCATCCCCCCCGACCCACCATACGACGCCAATGTGCATGGATGAAAAAAAATGCAACAAACCCCCAGTAGGCATTCCCCACAAACACCATATCAACCACACCGACATCAATTGTTGGGCAAAAAATGCGACAATGTTGATGTTATGTCCCTCCTCTCCACACGATAATAACTCGATCGAGAAGAGAGATGCGGTATGATGAACCACCAAGTCGGGGATGGAAGGCAAATCCCGTAGTCTTTGGGCGCAATGATTCTGAAGAACATCATCGGTCTTATGCGTGTTCTAGCGAACAACAAGATAAGCAGAGTGTGCAGCGCCGACATATGGAAGTAAACGCAGTTATGCCTGCAGTACCAAGATATGTCCCTTGGTCAGATCAGGAGGTAACTTGGAGCATAAAGGATCACCCCAAGATAATGCCGAATCCCGGATCATATGCCCTCGTGTTGGATCCGACATTCATTGGACCGAGCATCAATGTGAAATTCTCAAAAGTACTCATTGACAATGGAATCAGCATCAACATCATGTACAAAGACACCATGCATAAACTCGGAATATTGCCGAACATGTTGCAATCCATGAGGACCACTTTCCAGGGGATAGTGCCAGGGCTTTCATGTGAACCAATTGGTAAGGTCCGAGTGGATGTGTTATTCGTCACAAGAGATAACTGCAGAGCAGAAAACTTAGAGTTTGAGGTGGTGGATCTAGAGAGTTGTTATCATGCTTTACTCGGACGGCCGGCGTTGGCGAAATTCATGGGCAGCTGTCATATAAGCTATCTGAAAATGAAGCTACCCGGACCACAAGGAGTGATAACAGTAGCAGGTGACTACAAGAAGTTAATGGAGTGTGCTTCAGCCGGGTCAAATCTAGCCGAATCATTGGTTATAGCAAGAGAAAAAAGAAGGATTCAGGAAGTAGCAACCCTAGCTCAGTCAGCACAGCTGAATATGCCGGCACTAGCCAATCCACATGGAAGTGTCTCCTTTCAGCCGACTAAAGAAACAAAGAAGTTTCAGATAGATGAGAATTCCCAGAACGTACTGTTACTATTGGGGCTGGCCTAGATGCTAAATAGGAAAGCGAGCTCACCAACTTCCTCCGTGAGAATCGGGATATATTTTGTAAGGTTCCCAACCTTTAATAAGGTAGAGATCCCTGTGTTTACAATGCTAGTCCCTGGATCATTAGCTAGCATCCACAGTTAAGATGTAATATCAAGAAACAAAGGTCATATTACAATTTTATAACCAGGAATAACATAATTTTATTACATCTTGCATAGATCATTTGGCTATTACATTACATTGCAGCAGAATATCCATAAGCATGGGGTCCTTCATCTTCAAAGTGCCACAGGCAAACATGTTGGTTGTAGACTTTGTAATCCTACTAAACACAATTTATTAAATCAAACAAAACCTGCAACATAACAAGTTACAGCCACAAGGGTCAATACATTTGAATTGTATTGGCAAGTTTCACTATTATGTAGAATATAAGTGGATCCTATCAATACATGCATATTTGGCTAAGTGGGGTTTAGGCTCATTTGTAGAAAGCAATATAGTTTTATCCTATCTTTTCAAAATAGTTTTGATCTTTTGTCAAATGTTTCTGATCTCCTTGGAATCCACCAAGTGTTTCAAAATCCCTTGTTGTCACCCTCAAGTTTTAACTTTGAGAAATTGGAATGTCGAGATCTTCCATAGCTTCAGGCCTTAGTTGCTCAGTATTGTCCATAACTGGGGACACGGCTAAGTACTTAGAATTTTGATCTTCTGCAGAAGTTGTACACTTTACCCACATGACACAATCTCGTCTTGACGCCACCAGTGGCCGCTGGATAAGTACTCACCAAAATGGAGTACCGGCAGATCGAGAATGTGACAAAGTCTTTCCATAGGAGTCCTCCCAATACAAAATGCTAGCTTGTCTACCAGGCACAAATGTAGGGTTACTCCCTTACACAAATCTAGTTAACCTGAAGATGCCAATGCATGGTACTTCCACTATGTATTTGACTAAGCCAGAGCCCATTTAGCATGTGGTTGTACACGGAAGCCACTGTACGAGAAACATGTTCAATCTCTAAGTTTCCTAGGTGGGTTTCCTTTTGGAGCACAACACAAAGAGATATGGTTCCTTTTGTTGCCACCTTCTCCAAAACTTAAAGTATCCTCCACCTAGGTGGTTCATTGAGTCCTTGTTTTATTATATAAAACACAAGTCCTTTTCTCAACTTTGTAAAATCTCAACATGTTTCTCTTCTCAAAATATAGCATGGCTAAGCATGTACAACTACAAGGTTTTCACTAAGTAATGTAAGGGCATCCTATTAGGATTTAGCATAGCATAAGTATAAATCATTTTCATGCATGTTTTCAAAATCCAGTAAGTATAATGAAAATAGTAGGACTTTTGAATGATAGTGTAACTTGCCTTTTTGGTAGGGAATGATGGTTCACTCCTTGATCTTGCTAGTCTCACACTTTGCTAATTTCACTTCAATCAATCAAGAAAACTCTATATCAACTAGCATTCCAAATAATCAATCAATCAACATTTTACACACACATAAAACTATGGGATCTAAAATCTAAGTCTTGCATGTAAGCATGTAAAGATGGTCCCAATTGCAAAGGTGGTATCCACTAGGCTTCTAAACTTTGTAAAGTCCAAATTGGTCATTTACCAAAATGGCAAAGTCATTAGTTAGAGGGTTTTGCCCAAAACTATTTTAAAATCCATTCAACATTTTATGTGGTGGAAAATGGTTTTATCAAATAAAAAATCTTTAGGTTTCTCACCAAAAGTTTCTAACTCCCAAGACTTGGTGTTTTGGGTCAGTAGATTTGAATCAAAATATTTTCCCAAAGTTTTATTCCAAAATCCTTTTTCATAATAAAACCATTATCTTTACTTAGCTAGAAATAGACTAATTCAATTAATCCATTCTAAATTTTTCCAATTTCATTTTCAAAACCATGGCTTGGTTCCTAGGGTCAGTAAGGTCACATCAAACCATTTTTCAAAAGTTTTAACCCTAATTTCAATTTTAAACAATTTTTCTACTCTAAACAAGCACACAAAAGGATCTGCAAAAATAAGCAAACTAACAGATACTATTTGCTAAACCAAGGGCATGGTTGGCTAGGTCTTGTTCTCCTGAATCCATTGATATAAAATTTGTAATTTTTGGACGTGTGGTTTCAAAGTTATGGATTTTTCAAATTGGAACATCAAATAGAACACAATTTTCTGTTTTAAAACATCTCTGGCCACGTGTATGTATCCTATTGGCTCATAACGGTTTGGTAGGATCGCGTGATGTGGACCGCATGATTTAAGTGGGAGTGTGCGGTGCAGATCAAGTGTAACGGTTCGTTTAGTCAATCTATCGCGTACATATGATCAAGATCCAACGGCTCAAACTGATTTGACCAAGGGCTGGCGGCGCTCGACGGTGGTGCGCGGCGGCGATGCTCGGGCAGAGGCGTTCCGGCTATTCTAGGAAGAGAGGGAGAGGAAGGAGGGGCTCACCAGGTTCGCAATGCAGCTCTGATACTCAACGTGCTCTTGGGGAAGCAGGAGGCGCACGAGGGTGGTGATAATTCCTCGCCGGAGTGGGGTTGCGCCTCATCCAAGCTCAGTCGTTGTCAAGGACGGCGCTAGGGATCACCCGGAGACAAACAAAACACACAGTCAGGAGCGCAAGGACACGGCGAAGGCGTGTGCGTGAACGAGAGGGGTCGGGGTAGTCTGGTTTACTAGAGAGGTTCCGTCGGAGTAGAGCCAGACGATGGCGGTGCTGGGGTTGTCGTTGCCGAGGCTCAGGGGCGCCCGCGGGTGAGCTGCGGCTGCAGAAGGGTTCACTGGGGAATGCTGAGCACAGCTGCATGCTCGAGGAGGCAGGAGGTGGTGTGGCTCGGCCGGAATCGAGAGACAAGCTCGTCGGAGATGGCGACGGTGCAGAAGAGATTGGCGACAGCCTAGGGGCAGAGAGCAAGTGCTACTTGGGGAAAACGAGAGAGGAGGAATGGGCGTATAAGGGCGCGTCATTGCTGCTGACAATAACTCGTGCATTCACGCGAATTTACAAGAATTTACTGATGGCGAATGAGGAGGAACAGTGCTGGGGGGAGGTGAAGGCGATGACATGGTGTGGGGTCGTCTTGTCAGCGAGGAGAGACTGGGAAGATGGGGTCCGCGCGTCAGTGAGGGTGTGGGTTAGGTTTGTGGTGGAGAAAAACGGTTCGGGGAGGGAAGCTGGGCTGGAATGGGCTGTGTTGGGCTAGGATAGCTGGGCCAGTCCGTTTCCACATTTTTTTTCTTCTGAATTCTCTTTCCTTTTCTATTTCTATTTTTCTGTTTTGAATTTCCAAACAAACAATCATCAACCAAATCAATTCAAACAACACCAAACTTTGTAGTATTGAAATTAGTTCTGTTCAGTAACATGAACCAAAATCCAAATTCAAATTAATAATTTTAATAATAGGGTCCATTATTAATTAACTAAATAGATGAACCAATTATTAAATCCATAGGTTTTGATTTAATTCAAAGCTCCTTTTGAGAACTAAATAATTTTAAACTATTCTGTAGGTTGTATTTGAAAATAAAGAATACTTGGAAAGCTTGTTTAAAATATCATTTTTGTTATAGGGTTCATTAATCATTAAATAAAATTGGCCTTAGTTATTAAATCAATTGGGATTGGTTTTATTTGAATCCTTATTTTGAAATCTAAAATAATACCAAAACCATTCAGTAGGTTTTAGTTGTGAAAATAAAGTATTTGGAAAACTTATTTAAAACAAATAAACAAGTTTGATGGTTTTTGGAAATGATAAAACCTTTATTAATAAACTTGGATATTAAATCCTTCCTTGTTTTAAATAAACCTTTATTATTTTATTCAAAGCAAAACCTTTATTGTTTTCACAACTTTTGCCAAGGTTTAATTTGGCTTTATAAAATAATCTTTATTTAAAAGCCTTCCTTTTCATTTTGAGAACCAAAACCTTTTTATAAAAAGATTTCAAAGTGGGAACAAAATACTTTTTGTTTTTATTTTATTAAATACTTATCTTTTTCATTTCTTTAAGATTTATTTGATCCAAAGTGGTTTGAAGGTTTCCATTTGGATTCAAAATTTCTTCTGGCCCTAAAAATCAAATAAGTTTTATTATTATTATTATTTTTATTATTCATTTATTTTCACATTACAAGATTTGGAAAATCTTGGGATGTGACATCTTTGCATGGTCAACTCAGGATCTGCAAGGTGTTCCGAGGGAGTTGGCTGAGCACTCTCTGAATGTAAGGCCAGGAGCAAGGCCGGTGAAGCAACCCCTCCACCGCTTCGCCGAAGACAGGAGAAAAATAATAGGGGATGAGATAGCGCAGATCCTCGCAGCCGGGTTCATCATGGAGGTGTTATATCTGGATTGGTTGTCAAATCCGGTGCTGGTAGGAAAGAAGAAAGATGATCCAAATGTAGCCATTGTATGGCGAATGTGTATCGATTACACGAACCTGAACAAGGCGTGTCCAAAAGATCCTTTTCCATTACCTAGAATAGACCAAGTCATTGATTCGACCGCTGGTTGTGAGTTATTATCATTTGTAGACGCGTATTCTGGTTTCCACTAGATACCGTTAAATCCGGCCGATCAAATAAAGACTACATTTATTACCCCTTACGGGGCCTATTGCTATCGCACCATGACATTCGTCCTGCGAAACGCAGAAGCAACGTATCAGAGATGCATGCAAAAATGTCTACACCACCAGATAGGAAAAAATGTACAAGTATATGTAGATGATGTGGTCATCAAAACTAAGGAAAGCAAAACGCTACTGGATGATATACGGCAGACTTTCGCGAAAGAATGGAGTTGCCAAAGTGTCTAAATGATGTACAAAAGTTCACGGGGTGTCTAGCCTCGCTCAGCTGATTCGTATGTCGGCTGGGGGAAAAGGCACTACCACTCTATCAATTAATGAAGAAATCAGATAAGTTCATTTGGACTCCACAAGCAGAAAATGCATTTCATGAGTTGAAAAAGATGTTGGTCACAGCACGCATTTTAGCTTCTCCTTATCAAAAGAGCCAATGTTACTCTATATAGCGGCTACCAACAGAGTAGTAAGTGCTGTAGTCGTCGTAGAACGACTCGAAGATGATAAGTCGGTTCAAAGGCCGGTGTATTATTTAAGCGAGGTGTTATCCGCTTCAAAACAGAATTACCCACATTATCAGAAGATGGCTTATGGAGTGCATATGTCGGCGAAGAAGCTTAAACATTACTTCGAAGAGCATCCCATCAAAGTAATCTGTGAAGCACCCATAGCCGACATATTGAGCAACAAGGATGCAAGTGGCCGAATAGCAAAATGGGCAATTGAGTTGTCACCGTACGCTCCACAATTTGATAGGAGAGATGCAATCAAATCTCAGGCGGTCGCCGACTTCTTCGTAGATTGGGCCGAGGTGCAGTATGAGCCACCACTACCAGACCCAAATTATTGGACGATGCATTTCGATGGTTCCAAATTAAGAAATGGTTTGGGGGCGGGAATAGTATTAACCTCACCCAAAAGGGACCAGCTGAAGTATGTACTACAAATACATTTTGCGGCATCAAACAACGTAGCCGAATATGAAGCACTGGTACATGGGTTGAAAGTAGCGAAAGAGATTGGCATACGCCGGATCTTATGCTATGGGGACTCGGATTTAGTAGTACAGCAAGTCTCAGGCAATTGGGATGCGTTAGATGATAATATGGCTTTATATAGATTTCATGTGCAAAAGATCAATGGATACTTTGAAGGGTGTGAATTTCACCACACACCTCGGGCAGAAAATGATGCCGCAGACACGTTGTCAAAACTCGGATCGACCAGGCAATCAATTCCACCAGGTATTGCCCTGGAACACCTCAGAAAACCATCGATAACCCCCTCACCAGAATCCGAATCTATCTTTATTCCGGCAAGATCAGCAGAAGAAAATGTGCCGATGGAGGTAGATCAGCAATATAACTCGGAATCATCCGAGAAAAGGACAACATAGATAAGCATAATTGTGAAGGAAGCCGAGGTATCTATGTCGGCGGAAAACATGGAGATAGAAAGTGAGACCGCACCAGAAAAAATCACACCGATATGGGCGCAACCCATATTCTCTTTCCTTAAGGATGCAATCATACCGAATAATGAAGTGTTAGCAAGACAGACTGTAAGGAGTGCAAAAGCTTATACAATCATAAACAATGAGTTATACAAAAGAAGCGTCACAAATGTATTGCAAAGGTGTGTGAGTTCGGGAGAAGGCCAGGAGATCCTCCTAGAAATACATCAAGGAGAGTGTGGACACCATGCCTCTTCTCGTGCCTTGGTATCCAAAGCATTCAGGCATGGGTTTTATTGGCCAACAGCGTTGAAGGAAGCCAAAGAGCTGGTTGAAATATGCAATGGCTGTTAGAGATATGCAACTAAGATACACATGCCATCGTCCGAGTTAAAAACGATACCCATTACTTGGTCGTTTTCTGTGTGGTGCCTAGATATGGTGGGACCGTTTAAGCCGGCCCGAGGAGGAATGACCCACATATTGGTCATGATAGACAAGTTCACAAAATGGATTGAAGTAAAGCCAATAAAGAAATGTGACGGGCTCACAGCAATGAAATTCCTCAAAGATATTATCTTAAGATATGGGTACCCGCACAGTGTTATTACAGATAACGACACAAACTTTGCAGAAGGAGCTTTCGCTAGATTTTGCCAAGAGAAACACATAAGATTAGATGTCGCGTCTGTTGCTCATCCAGCATCTAATGGGCAAGTGGAAAGAGAAAATGGTCTAGTATTGTCTAGAATAAAACCACGACTTTTCGAACCGTTGCAAAGGTCGGCAGGGTGTTGGATCGAGGAATTACCAGCAGTATTATGGAGCCTCAGGACTACTCCAAATAGATCAACAGGTTACACACCATTCTTTTTGGTATATGGGGCGGAGGCTGTGCTTCCAGCTGACATACTACATGACTCGCCAAGAGTTACTCAATATACAACTTCAGAGATAAATGAAGTAGCTCGGCAAGACACTGTTGACCTATTAGAAGAAGCCAGAGAACTGGTGCTATCACGATCAGCTATTTATCAGCAGAACTTGCGACGATATCACAACAAGAAGGTGAATCCAAGAGTATTCAAAGAAGGAGATTTAGTCCTCCGACTGGTGCAACACACGGCCGGTATGCACAAGCTATCACCTCCATGGGAAGGACCATTCATCGTGAGCAAAGCACTACATAATGATACCTATTACCTAATCGACGCTCAATCCCCTGGAAGGAACAAGGCAGACAAAGCCGACGAAGAAACGAAACGGCCATGGAATGTAGCTTTACTTCGTCCATTTTACTCATAGCATAATATTTCAAGGTCAAGAACCAATGATGTATTGAACCTCGGCATCCAGAGCAGTGACTCGGGGACTGCCATATGTTATTTCAATTTCATATTATGTATTGAACCTTGGCATCCAGAGCAGTAACTCGGAGACTGCCATATGTTATTCCAGTTTCAACTTATGTATTGAACCTCGGCATCCAGAGCAGTAACTCGGAGACTGCCATATGTTATTCCAGTTTCATCATATGTATTGAACCTCGGCATCCAGAGCAGTGACTCGGGGACTTCCATATGCTATTTCAATTTCATCTTATGTATTGGACCTCGGCATCCAGAGCAGTGACTCGGGGACTGCCATATGCTATTTCAATTTCATCTTATGTATTGAACCTCGGCATCCAGAGCAGTGACTCGGGGACTGCCATATGTTATTTCAATTTTATCTTATGTATTGAACTTTGGCATTCGGAGCAGTGAGTTGGAGACCGTCGTATCTTCTTTGGATTTCATCTTACGTATTCAACCTCGGTACCCTGGGCAGCGCCTCGGCAACGGTCTTATATTATTTCTGAAATTTGGTTTACACACTAGACTTCAGCGCAATAGGCCGTGACTCGGGGACTGCTATATATTGTTCCCTGGTAGTAGTCAACTTTTGGTACAAGGAAGGTATCACACTTCGATACTCAGAATAAGAGTAGCTCAATATTGTATGATATTCGAGGCTCACACCCAGATTCATTGGTTAAACCACGAGAATACAAAGACAAAGATACATCCTAAAATCAGGGAATCGCAGATCATCAAAGCAAGAACTCGAACGAAAACCCACTTAAACAAAGTTATAACAACTACAAACATATATGTCGGAGCAGTACACGACAAAAGAAATTCAGGTCATACAGAAGACAGACAAATGTTCCACGTACATCGTACGCCCGGCATACCAGGGACAAGAAATAACTTAAAGATTTTCAGCTGGAGAGGCAGTAGTCGGGTCAGGGGCCGGATGCTCCGAGATAGGCGGAGCCTCGGCTGAGGTTGCCTCGCCTTCCACGGACCCAGGGGCGACTTCGGCCGAAGCTTGAGGCTGCTGAGGAACATCAGTTTGCGCAGTTGAATGACCAGTACCTTTGGAGGAGGATCGCGCGTCACCGTTGTCATCCGAGCTCGAACTGGAGTCACCGGAAGAAGCCGAATCATCCTCACCTTCACCTTGTTCAGCCGAGTTATTGTCTGATGCATCCTCGACTACGACCTCATCGTCCGAGTTTGGGAGGAAGCTCGGACCTTCATTCCAGGTATGCACGTTGGCATACTCAACAAGCTGAAAGGCGCGAGCTTGACGAAGAGCAACAAAAGTGGGGTCCTCAACCCAACGGGAACCTGTGCGCAAATTTCTCAAGATATCAAGAGAAATGTCTTCATACCATGACATGATAACAGTAAGGGCCATATCAGCGCCAGCTCGCCCGGCTGATTCCCTCTAGAGACTTAGTTGTTTCTCAGAGGCCATCAATCTTTTCACCAGCAATTCGACCTCGTTGATATTACGAGTCCCAGAGGTATTCGGCCAGAGAACATGGTAGGCTCGGATAGCTTCTTGCACCAAGTCCCTGCCCATAATCTTCATCGGACCAACTGCAGCACCGACAGCGACAAGGAAATCTTCCATCGAGTACTCCGAATCAACTTCATCAGGGACACCTCAGCGCGCGCGAGCTGCAAGAACCGCTTTCTAACTCACAGGCTTAGCTTCTGGAAAATGACCTGCGCAAAACACGAATGCGTCAGGAGGCAGCAAGGACAAAGAGAAAAACATAGTCCGGCTGTGCTAAGAAACTTACAATGAATATAACTCAACATTATCTGAAGGTCTTTAGCCTAGATGATCTTGCTCTTTTCAAAGCAAGCAATCTCCTCGCCCATTCCACGAGTTTTCAGTTCGGCGGCCTCAAGGAGTTCTTTGCTCTTCTGCAGCTCCAGAGCTAGCCGATTCTTTTCCTTAGAGAATTCCTGATCGACCTTTTCTAGTTCGGATTTCTGAGAGAGCTTAAGGGTCTCCACCTCGGCCCGCAGGCGAGCTATTTCATCATCTTTTTATTTTAGCTGCGCCGAATGAGTAGCGCTTTGTTCTAAAAAATGCAGCATCACGTCAGGCATGGGCGTGCAATCTTGGTGAGATGCTGCAAAGGTTTGCAACTCGGCTTTACCAAAGCCAAACGAAATATAAAAAGTTTAGCGTATATTTTAAAGGGCGAAAAGGTGTAGGGTAAAAGGGAAACTAACCTTCCAAGCTCTTGACTTTCTTCTCAAGACGAATGTTGAGATTACTGATATTTCCTGTTCACTAAAAAAGTAATCCGACACCTCGCGGACAAAACAATAAGAATGTCGAAAATGACGAAAAGGAACTATCAACTTACCAGCCTTTTTTACCACAGGAAGGACTTTCTCATATTTTTCTTCCAGTTTGCGGTGCGAAAAAAGCAACCTTTGGAATTCGGCAGTCCGCTAGTCATGTGCAACGTAAACAATGGAGCAAAGCGATGAATGAATATTCAAAGCTAAACCAGATCCAAGTCAAGCAAAACTTAACTCCCATCTAGGTGGCTGGATATTCGAAGCTAGGCCAGATCCGAGACAAGCAAAACTTAACCCGGATCTAGGTGGCTGTATATTCGTAGCTAAAACGAGATCCGAGTCAAGCAAAGCTTAATTCGGATCTAGGTGGCCGGATATTCGAAGCTAAACTAGATCCGAATCAAGCAAAACTTAACCCGGATCTAGGTGGCCGGATATTCGAAGCTAAAACAGATCCGAGTCAAGTGAGACTAAAACCAAATGTAGGTGGCTGAATATTTCAAGATCAACTAAAACGAAAGTCAAGCAAACTTTAAGACAAATCTAGTCGGATATAAATCCGAACCCTAGAGATAAAATTAGATTAAGTAAAGCATTATTAAACTTACAAGCATATAACAAGTTATTTCCTTGCAAGTTTCGGGGACTAGAGCGTATAGTAACATCTAGAGAATTAATCTAAACTCCGCAAAATAGCGATTACCTCATTCATCTTGTTAGTGTCAAGGATGAACTTGGCGGCTTGATCGAAACGGCCGCTAATGTCGGAAAGCTGAAAGGGCTGACTGATTGGATTACCCTCAAACTGATCGGCAGCATTCCAATTATTGGCATATTCCACCAACGAGCCGAGGCTGTTCCCACTGGCCGTCCGAGTTAGGACCTTACCCCGGACATGCTGTGTAACCACTGCGGCCGCAGGGCTTTTATGAAGAGCAAGCTGAGTGCCGGCAGCCGGGGTAACGGAGGCTTTGGTAGGCGCAATTCCTTTGCGCAGCACATCGGCAATACTCGGCTGAGAAGAGCCGACAAGACCTTTCTGGGAAGAGGAGGCCTTGGTAGCAACAACTTTTCTTGCTTTAGAAGAGGCATCAGCAGGAGCCGATACCTCGGTAATGGGAACGGTGTCTTTAGGAGCAGAAGGGGTCACGGTCGCAGAGGGCGCCGAGATAACGACCTCTTCGGCCGGAGCTGGAGTTGCTGTAGAGACTGCGGGGGCAGATAGAGGCTCAGCAGGCGCCGGATCCTGAGGGAGCAACGGGTTCGGCGGAAAACTCGGTGGGTCGAGTGGGATCGATGTCAACGAGAGGGATCTCAGGCACATCGTGACGAGGAGGCGACTGATTCGGAGCTGAAGGAGATGCAACGCGGGCAGGACTGGGAATCCGGATATCTTCAGCGGGCGGAGGAGACGGCTGCCGAGTCACGCGGCTAGTCATACTAGGACCGTCGGGCTTAACAGAAAGTGGAGCACTGCAAGGGCAAGAAAGAAAAAAGGGTGTCAGGATGAAAAGCAGAAAGAGAGAAACAAGAAATACGAACAAAAGAAACTTACCCTGCAACTCCAGGCATGGTCTTGCGCCGGGGAGGATTCGGAGCGGATTTCTTCATTCGTTTCTTGGGGGCCGCATCTGAGGCACTAGCAGGAGCCCCGCGTTTCCCCGAGGTAACAGGGTGCCGGGAAGCAATAGGCTCGGCGTCGTGAACCTGACCGGCCGGATTAGCTGGGAAAGTAGAAGCCGGAAATGCATAAGAAATGGGCATTGCGGCAACTACCTCTAGAACTTGGACCTCATCCGAATCACCTTCCTCCTCGTGGGCCGAAGTCTTGCCACGAGCACGAGCAGGGGCGAGGTCAGATTTGGGAACGAATTCTTCCGAGTCCGGCTCCCCAACGTCCGGGGTATTCCGATCCGCAGGCCACGGGAATGATAGAACCTCGGCATCTTCGCCCTTCTATTCTGTGAACATCTGTAATGAAAGAAAGAGGAAAATTAGCAAAAATAGTTGCGGAAACAGTTGGAAAGCGAAGCATTAGTGATTAAGCTTACTTCGGGAGGCGGATGATCGCGGGTGAATGGTTTCAATCCCCAAGCCCAATCCTCAGGCATCTCCGTCTTGAAGATAGCTCGGACACGCTTATAGATAAGATAGTTGTCCAGCTCCACGGTTGAGACTCGGTTAGGGTCAAGAGGACCGCTCATGTAGCACAGTTTGTGAGTCCGTTTCTGGAATGGGCAGATTCGGCTACTGATAAAGGTAGCCATCAGATCTTCGCCGCATAACCCGGCACGGATCAGCTCTTTCAGCCGAATATCAAAGGCCTCGGCCAAGGCATGACTCTTCCTCGGATTATAAGTCCAATTCACCTTAGAAGGCGGACCAATGGAGAAGGCAGGGAGCCAGATCTTGTCCTCCGCCCCTCTGTTCTTGACATAAAAGAAGGACTTGTGCCACTTCTTGCACGACTCTAACCCAGTGACACGAGGAAATACGGACTTCCTCCGAGGTGTAATGGATGCTGCCCCACATTGAGTAAGCAGTTTCTCGGAAGGGTGCAGAGACTTGTCAGGGACTACGTTAGAACGTATCTGGAAGAACTTCGACCAGACGTGCACAGACGGCCATAGGCCAAAGTATCCCTCCGAGGCCGAGATAAAAGCAGAAAGATAAGCGATCGCATTTGCAGGGAGATGATGCGGCTGAAGGCCGAAGTAGTCGAGAAATTCTCTAGAGAAATCGCTAAGAGGGAGACCAAATCCGCGCGAGAAATGTGACATAAAAACTACATACTCGCCCTCCCTAATATCCGGAGAGGACTCGCTGCCGGGTAAGCGACAGGAGACCTCGGCGGGAATCCTCCGAGTTCAGATAAGCCACTCGATCTCGCGGCGTGTAACGGAGGAGCCCTGCCACGAGCCTCGCTCGGGCCCAGAGCCAGCGTCGTCATCCTCTACCAGGGCACCACTAAAGGAGCTAGACATGGCTTCTCCGGAAAGATCGACGGAGGAAGAGCTAGCGGCGGAGGAAAGTTTGGAGCTACGAGGCCCCGCCGTGATTTTGCACAGGAACGGCGGCGGAGGAGCAAAGGAACCGCCGCACGAATACAAGATCGAAACAGAGAAATCTAGGATAAAACCTAGGCAACGCGGCCGGAAAGAACTCACCGGCGACGGCGCCGGAGCTGGCGAGCGTGGACGAGGCAGATGGAACAACGCGGCGGAGTCCTCGCCGTCGGGAGTTCTGATGAATGCGCGGCGGTGGAGCTGCGAGCGGGCGCGGAGGCGAGAGGAAGAAGAAGGGCGCAGGCGAACGAAAAGGGGAAAAGTGAATTCCCAAGAGTCGCGCCCCTCTTTATAATCAAGCCACAAGCGAGGTAGTGGGATCGTGGGTGCGGCGGTTGACCGTGTAGATCGTGGGTGCAGCACGAACGCACGTCATTAAGTGGAACCGCACCAAGGGCCACACAGTAGCGAAGAAGGTCGCGATCCCCAAGGGAAGCGGCACACGAGGCGTCGCAGCGCCGGCGCGACAGGCACAGTGTTAACTGTAGCCTGTCAGTGAATACTGTAGAGGAACAAAAAACTAGAGGAGCAATGATGGGGGTGACACGTAGGACAAGGCATACGAGAGAAAGAACGAGGGTACCTCGAACGAGAGAGAAGTAACTCGGAAAGAATGTGATGAAACTGATACGGCCCGGCCGAGGTTATCGGCGGGGCCACACCAGCTTCGGGGACTAATGTTGGGCAGGTAACCCCGGATAGGGTAAAGACGGGGAATGACGAGAGTACATCCCCCGTCTGATTTCCGAGTTACGGTCTAAGTCGGCCGAATCCTGTAGAGGTCGGCCGAGATATGAAAGGGCGAGACCCATAAATTCATGCTAAGACATTACCCGGCCGAGATACTGCGTAAGTCGTCCGGGTTAGCCTGAGTAATCTTGATGCAGGTGAAGTACGATCCGAGTTATGCGAGGAAGGACCGAATGATATGAAGCTTGCAGGAGAAGGAGAACCCTAAAGTCAAACCCTAGCTGCAAGCTAGGGAGAATCTGAGCAGAGCCAAGCACTAGTGACAAAGGCGCAGAGCGACAGAGAGGCAGGAGGAGGTCACGGAGGTGACAGTCCAGAAGCCCGAGGCACACAGGAGGGGCCCTCTGGAACCTTGCCGTCATTAGGGGAGCGACAGGGAAAGGGGGGGCCGAGCTACTATATTGGGACAAGCATATTCCTCGAATATGCTTGCCACGTCAGCCCTAAAGGAACCCAAGGCTCTCCTTTATAAGGGGAGGCTTGGACCTTGAAGAGGAGATCGGCTCATTCTTAGTACCGTTAGGCTGGTGAAGTTCTCTCTTTCTCCTTGTATACAGCTCAAGGAGCACTTGTAGCCCAAGGAAGGAGAAATAAAGATCTTTACCCTAGTCTTCTGTGTGTAGAATCAACTACATCTTCCCTCCCCAGATCCCTCTAGCATCCATTGGCCCCATACTTTAGCCTACCCATGGCATCTGCCGTGCCACCACCACGACACTTGCAGATTGCTTGTGTGAATTGTGAGGTGTGTTATTAGAATTATTCCCTTAGATATCTTTTGCCTATTCTAATCCCAATCCAACCCAAACAGATGAGTACTCCAAGAAACTCCAACATCAAGGATGGTGACAACAAGAACAACCAAGGGATCAACATGAGAGAACTCATAGTAACCCAAACCCAGTTGAACCAAGTGACAACTCAGTTTTTAGCCAACAACAATGAGTTAGACCCAACCATGCAAAGTTTTTTGGAAACCCAAACTCAATTGATGCAAAAAGTGACAAATCAAATGATCAACATGGGAGACAACCCTTCCCAAGGATTTTATGACAACAAGGATGTCAAGGATGATATTCTAGAAGGAACCCAAGCTTTTAATGTTTGTGGAGACAAGGATCACACTACCAAAGAACATGAAGATCAATGCCCCAATTGTGAAGAGAAACATCCAACTAATCAATGCCCCACATCTCAAGCTACTTGTTTCCTATGTGAAGGAAATAATCATGTACCCATCCAATGCCCCATCTATTCCATAGTTCAACAAAGGAAACAAGGTGGAGTGCATCAACAGATTGTACACCCCCATGAAGACAAAGGAAAATCTCAGCTTGCACCTCCATACAATATGACTCAATTTGATGGACCAAAGAGGAGACATATGTATTATTCAAGGAAAATATCAAGGAGACTAGGAAACTTTCGCACCTTTGACATAATATATGAAGAGCATGAACTAGAAGCACTCCTAGCTTTGGAGAAACCCAAGAAGAAGGAGTAAAAAAGTCAAGTGCAGTGTTGACATTGCAAAGATATGGGACACTATGCCGATGAATGTCCAGAGAAGAAGAAGAAGTATATGGAAATTAGCCAAGTGTGGTGCAACAACTGCAAAGAGCTAGGCCATTATGTGTCAACTTGTCCACAGAAGATACGTGAAGAACTCAATCTTGTGACATGTTACAATTGTGGTGATGAAGGACATTATGCAAGCAATTGTCCAGAAAATATGAAGCACAAGATAAACAAGCCTATGAAGGATCTCAGCCTTGTCACCTGTTTCAAGTGTGGAAAAAAGGAGACTATGCAGATGTTTTCCCAGAGAGGTTTCAACAAGATCCCAAGAAAGCCAAGAAGTAATCTAGTTGGAAAATTTTTAAGGATGGTAGAACCCTAGATGCTTTGAGCCAACTTGTAACCCCTATCATTCCCAATCTCGGGATGAGATTTATTTTAAGGGTGCTAGCCTGTCAAATCCCAAAATTTTCCAAATTTTGTAATGTGAAAAATAAATAAACAAAATAAATAATTGTTGAAATTTAGGGTGAAAAGAAACTTTTTGTTTCTAAATGGAAACTTAAAATGCCATCTTGAACAAACTTTGGTTAATGTTTGAACCCAACTAAATTCAAATCAAGTGGAATGCATTCTTCATAAATGCATCTGGAAATTTAAACACTTGGAAAACTTAAACCAAAACCCTAAACCCTAATGGAACAAATAATTTCCAAGTTATCTCTAAGCCTATGGATTTGATCCATATAAAAATTTGTCAACAAACATTTGTAAATAATCAAAAATGAAAAATAGAAAGATTATAACACCATAGAAGTTGGTTTCACTTAATTTGGAGCCATAGATAAAATCTTATGAATCTAATAAGATAAGGAAATTGAATTTCCAAAACAAATAAAGCACCTATCTAGAAATCCATACCAAATGGTGAGCAAATAATCCTAAATATATTTAAAAGGATAAATAAATATTAAATAAGATTTTAAATAAAAGGATATAGATTTTAAATATTGAATCACCAAGTTTGGATCTTTAAATAAAAGGATATAGATTTTATAAGATAAAGAAATAAATATTAAATGAGGAATATTTAAAGACCAAACTAAATCTTGGCCTAATCCATAAACAAATGGAATAAATACAATCCAAATACAAATAAAATAATGGATAAAGAATTTTCCAAATAAAGTAAAATGGCATTAACCAAATTCTATTTCTATTTGAATAAAGTCAAAATCCCTAATGGAAGAGATTAATGAAATCAGGGAAAAATAATTTGAATTTACCCAAGTGGAATAAAAGTTATTTAATTGACTTAAATGAAATAAAATATTCATTTAAATGAAGTTTTATGGAATTAAAACCATATTTGATTTCATTGGAATAAAGACAAATACCCAATTTTAAATGATTAATAAATCATATTAAAAATATTCCAAATAATTCAAAGTGAATTATTTGACACCCTACTAAATAAATAAACCTACTAAATAGTTTTGGTAAGAATTTGGATTACAAATAATGTTTTAAAACACATTAAAACCTATTTGAATTAAAGACAAATGTCTATTTATAAAATAAATAAAAGACCCTAAAAAGAATAAAAGATTTATTCTAAATTGACTTCAGAATGTATTATTAACCAGTATTTGAATACACACAAAGTTTGGTTGAAGTTTGAAATCAAATTGTTGTTTGAAAAGTTTAAACAAAATCAAAACAGATAAATAGAAAAGGAAAAAAGAAAAACAATCAGTACAAAAAAAATAATACAAAGTCAGCCCGACCCAGCAAGCCCATCAGGCCCAGCAGCCCACCTCTCTCCTCTCTCCCCAGAAGCGTTTTTCTCACCGCAGAAGGAACCCGTAGCGTCTTTGACTGCAAGGCCCCACTCTTCCTCTCTCACTCTCGCCGTCAACCGGACCCCACCTCCCCAGTCTTCTTTCTCACCCCGCGGTGACCACGCCCCCCTTCGTCGGACGTTTCTGCTGGTTTTAACTTGCATCAATACGCGTCAATGCCTCGCTTAAACCTCGCCGCAACCACGCTCGATTAAATGCATGTCTCCCCTCTCCTCTTCCCCCTCTCTCGCTCGCACCAGATCGCCACCAGGCCGTTTTGATTTTGCCCAAAACCACCCTCTGTCTCCGACGACGTTTCCGGACGATTCCGGCGAACCTAGCCACGGCCTTGCCTCCCAGACTTCACGAGCCTACTCCCCACCGCACTACACATCTGTCTGTAACCGCCACTCGCCCACGCAAGCACCGTAGGATCAGCGACGACCACGTCTGAGGTTTGCCGCCATCTGCATCCGCTCCGACGAACATTACCGGTGAGACCCGACTGTCCCCTCCTCTCTGGTTGAAACCCATGTGATCTACTCTCTCGCGTGCATCTAACTACACCGCTGGCTTGCCTTAGCGCACACCACAGCCTCGCCAAGGACGTCACCAAGCTCGCCCGTTGACAGAGACGGCTCCAGCGAGGAATTACCATCGACCTCGAGCGCCCCCTGCCTTCCGACGACCACGTTGAGCATCACCAGGATTCTGCGGTTCTGGTGAGCATCTCCCCTACTCCTCTCGCTTCCTGTTCTCGCCGTTATGCTGTAGACAGAACGCCGCCGCCGTGCGCCACCATTGGGCGCCGCCAGGTTTTGTTTAGTGTGTCAGGAGCCGTAGGATGCGAATTGTCTCACTAGGATTAGATCTAGATGAAGGGGTAAGTTTGATCCTGTGGCGCTCGATCTGTTTAAAATCCAACGGCCCACGTTTCTCGATCCACACGAACCGGTATGGACCAATCAGGATAAGACGCGTGGCCAGCCTTTTGTTTTAAAAACAGAAACTATTCTAATAGATGTTCAAACTTTCGTAATTCATAAGTTTCAAACCACACGTCCAAATTTTGCAAATTTTATATCAATGGAATCAGCAAGACAAGTACTTTCCAACCATGCACTTTGTCTAGTCATTTGATTCTGGTAAAATGGTTGTTTTTGCAGAAACTTGTGTAGGCATAGTTTGAATATAAAATTCTTTCTAAAATTAATTTTATGATAATTTTTTTGGCAAATGGATTGTTTTGAACATATTGAGCTTAGAAACCAACTCATGGATTTTAAAATGTATTTGGTAAAGCTAAAGAGTAAATCTTTTATTTAAAGCATTTCTAGTCAAATAAAAATGTTGTTTATATGTTAAAAATACTTGTTGGAGAAAAATCTTTGGGAAATGATTTGGATTAAACTCTCTGACCCCAAACACCAAGTTTTAGAATTAAAAATGTATTTGGTGAACCCTATAAACATTATTGCTTTGCTAAAGGCATTTTCAACCACATAAAATATTGATTTGGTTTAAAAATGGTTTATAAGTAAAATCTTTTGCAAATGATTTTGCCACTTTTATAAAATGACCAATAGGTGTTTTAGAATGTTTATAACCTATTAGAAACCACTTTTCCAAATAAAACAATCTTTTGCATGCTTGCATGCATTGCTTTGTTTCTATTATTTTATGTGTTGTTTGCTTGAATGGTAGATTGAATTCTTGCTTGCTTGATTGAATTGTAGTGGAATTTCAAGAGTGTGATCGTTGCAAGATCAAGGAGTGAACTTATATTCTCTACAAAAAAGGAAAGTGATGCTTCATACTTTGTCCCATTATTTTCACTATGCATTAGTGATATTTCTAAGTAGGACTTGCATGGAATTTTTGCTAAGTATAAACTATGCCATGGGAAATCCTAGTATATGAAACCTTAGTAGAAATTTCCTAAGTTAAGATTCCTACTACCATCATGCTTAGCTTAGCTAGTAGAAAACAAGGGTGGACTATATTCATGCTATGCAAATATTTCTAAGTCAAGGACTTGTGTTTTGTTTAATAAAACAACTAAGTGAATGAATCACCTGGGTGGAATGGAAAGAATGGTTTGTGTTGAGTGGTTATGCAAGTCCAGTATGCTGGGGAAAACTTGGGCATCACCAAGTCCAGTATACTGGGGAAAACTTGGTATCTCACTTGTCGAATGCCACCCAGGAACAAAGATATTTGAGATGTCAAATGTTCAGAAGCTTCAAGTGCAGCCACTTGGAATTGTGGGCTCTTCCTGGATAATATAGGTTCAAAAAACTTAGCCAAATGGACAGTTGGTGGTAGGGGATTATAGGTTGGAACGCGTCCATTCTGGTCTAAGGGAAGGCTTCTGAAAGATCCTGTCTTGGTGAAACCAAGTCTTGTGGGGAAAGTGCACCACCTATATATAGTGTAAAATCTAAGTACTTAGCCATGTCCCTTGTAAAGGACAATTTGAGCATCAAGACAAGGAAGCTATGAAGAATATCCTCATCCCAATTTCTAAGTTAAAATTGTGTGGTTGAACAAGGGTTTAAGGATCACCAATTTCTATTGGGAGATGCCTTGAGTGATTTTGACAAACAAAAAACTTAGTGTTTTCAAATGATAAGGAAAAATCTATTTTGAACAAAGCAAGCGTAAGCTCCACTTAGCCAAATGCATATAGATGATAGACTCCACTATACTACCATAGTATCACTTGCCAATACAATTCAAATGTATTGACCCTTGTGGCTGTAACTTATTATGTTGCAGGTTTGTTTGATGTTAGTGAAGTGTGTTGATTAGGATTACAAGTCTACAACCAACATGTTGCCTGTGGAATTTTGAACATGAAGGACTCCATCCTATAGTTATTTCTGCTGCATTGTAATGTGATATCCAAATGAGCTATGTAGGATGTAATGAATTATTTTATTCATGGTTATTAAGTTGTAATATGACGTTTGTTTCTTGATATTACATCTTAACTGTGGATGCTAGATATTGATCCAGGGACTAGCATTGTAAACACATGGATATCTACCTTATTAAAGGTTGGGACCTCTACAGATGGTATCAGAGCACTGTGTTGCCTATAGGTTTTGTCACCCTATGATTGGACAAAACCCCTTAGAAAAAATAGGAGTTGAATTTGTTCCAAAACTTATTTACAAACAATCTGGTATACTCTTTCCTCAACTATTTTGATTTTAATTCTACATCTCTTCTAATTCAAATTGATGAGCAAAGACCTCACCATGAGCAAAGGACTTCACCAACTTCAATGACTTCAATTTCAACATCATCAAAGGCTTCCAACTTTGTTTTCACCAAGGACTTCGACTTGGATATCACTAAGGACTACAAGTAAGACAAGAAATATTACTCAAGACATGAAGACTAAGGAAACACAACTTAGAAGGAACCATCATCACCTTTGAAAGACTATGACCAAGACACAAGAATTCTCCAAGGATACAAAGATCTTGTTCAAGAAGAATCAACCAAGAAGGATAGAAAGATCTCAAGTGAACCATATAGTTGGACAACCATATTAACTTTAGATCAAACCCACCAAGTTATGTGGTGTAGCAAAAATATTTTATTGCCTAAAAATGTGCTTGAAACTTTTTGTTTGAGTGGAATGTTTGTTTGTGATTGCTTGCACATTGCTTATGTGAATTGTGAGGTGTGTGATTAGAATTATTCCCTTAGAAATCTTTTGCCTATTATAATCCCAATCCAACCAAAACAGATGACTACTCCAAGAAACTCCAACATCAAGGATGGTGACAACAACAACAACCAAGGGATCAACATGAGAGAACTCATAGTAACCCAAACCCAGTTGAACCAAGTGACAACTCGGTTTTTAGCCAACAACAATGAGTTAGACCCAACCATGCAAAGTTTTTTGGAAACCCAAACTCAATTGATGCAAAAGGTGACAAATCAAATGATCAACATGGGAGATAACCCTTCCCAAGGAGTTTATGACAACAAGGATGTCAAGGATGATATTCTAGAAGGAACCCAAGATTGTAATGTTTGTGGAGATAAGGATCACACTACCAAAGAGCATGAAGATCAATGCCCCAATTGTGAAGAGAAACATCCAACTAATCAATGCCCCACATACTTGTTTCCTATGTGAAGGAAATAATCACGTCCCTATCCAATGCCCCATCTATTACATAGTTCAACAAAGGAAACAAGGTGGAGTGCATCAACAGATTGTGCACCCCCATGAAGACAAAGGAAAAACTAAGCTTGCACCTCCAGACAATATGACTCAATTTGATGGACCAAAGAGGAGACATATGTATTATCCAAGGAAAAGATCAAGGAGACCAGGAAACTTCCCCACCTTTGAGATAATATATGAAGAGCACGAACTAGAAGCACTCCTAGATTTGGAGAAACCCAAGAAAAAGAAGGAAAAAAGTCAAGTGCAGTGTTTCCATTGCAAAGAGATGGGACACTATGCCGATGAATGTCCAGAGAAGAAGAAGAAGTATAAGGAAATTAGCCAAGTGTGGTGCAACAACTGCAAAGAGATAGGCCATTATGTGTCAACTTGTCCATAGAAGATACGTGAATAACTCAATCTTGTCACATGTTACAATTGTGGTGATGAAGGACATTATGCAAGAAATTGTCCAGAAAAGATGAAGCACAAGATAAACAAGCCTCTGAAGGATCTCAGCCTTGTCTCCTGTTTCAAGTGTGGAAACAAAGGACACTATGAAGATGTTTGCCCAGAGAGGTTTCAACAAGATCCCAAGCAAGCCAAGAAGTAATCTAGTTGGAAAATTTTTAAGGGTGGTAGTACCCTAGATGCTTTGAGCCAACTTGTAACCCCTATCTTTCCCAAATCTCGGGACGAGATTTATTTTAAGGGTGGTAGCCTGTCACATCCCAAAATTTTCCAAATTTTGTAATGTGAAAAATAAATAAACAAAATAAATAATTGTTGAAATTTAGGGTGAAAAGAAACTTGTTGTTTCTAAATGGAAACTTAAAATCCTATCTTGAACAAACTTTGGTTAATGTTTGAACACAACTAAATTCAAATCAAGTGGAATGCATTCTTCATAAATGCATCTGGAAATTTAAACACTTGGAAAAGTGAAACCAAAACCCTAAACCCTAATGGAATAAATTATTTCCAAGTTATCTCTAAGCCTATGGATTTGATCCATATAAAAATTTGTCAACAAACATTTATAAATAGTCAAAAATGACAAATAGAAACATTATAAAACCATAGAAGTTGGTTTCACTTAATTTGGAGCCATAGATAAAATCTTATGAATCTAATAAGATAAGGAAATTGAATTTCCAAAACTAATAAAGCACCTATCTAGAAACCCATACAAAATGGTGAGAAAATAATCCTAAAGATATTTAAAAGGATAAATAAATATTAAATAAGATTTTACCAATTGGAATGACCAAGTTTGGATCTTTAAATAAAAGGATATAGATTTAATAGGATAAAGAAAGAAATATTAAATGAGGAATATTGAAAGACTAAACTAAATCTTGGCCTAATCCTTAAACAAATGGAATAAATACAATCCAAATCCAAATAAAATAATGGATAAATAATTTTCCAAATAAAGTAAAATGGCACTAACCAAATTCTATTTCTATTTGAATAAAGACAAAATCCCTAATGGAAGAGATTAATTAAATCAGGGAAAAATAATTTGAATTTACCCAAGTGGAATAAAAGTTATTTAATTGACTTAAATGAAATAAAAGAATCATTTAAATGAAGTTTTATGGAATTAAAACCATATTTGATTTCATTGGAATAAAGACAAATACCCAATTTTAAATGATTAATAAATCATTTAAAAAATATTCCAAATAATTCAAAGTGAATTATTTGACACCCTATTAAATAAATAAACCTACTGAATAGGTTTGGTAAAAATTTGGATTTCAAATAAAGTTTTAAAACACAGTAAAACCTATTTGAATTAAAGACAAATGTCTATTTATAAAATAAATAAAAGACCCTAAAAAGAATAAAAGATTTATTCTAAATTGACTTTAGAATGTATTATTAATCAGTATTTGAATACACACAAAGTTTAGTTGAAGTTTGAAATCAAATTTTTGTTTGAAAAGTTTAAAAAAAATCAAAACAGATAAATAGAAAAGGAAAAAGAAAAACAATTAGTACAAAAAAATGATACAAAGTCAGCCCGACCCAGCAAGCCCACCAGGCCCAGCAGCCCACCTCTCTCCTCTCTCTCCCGAAGCGTTTTTCTCACCGCAGAAGGAACCCGCAGTGTCTCTGACTGCAAGCCCCACTCTTCCTCTCTCTCTCTCGCTGTCAATCGGACCCCACCTCCCCAGTCTTCTTCCTCACCCCGCGGTGACCACGCCCACCTTCGTCGGCCGTTTCTTCTGGTTTTAACTCGCATCAATACGCGTCAATGCCTCGCTTAAATCTCTCCGTAACCACGCTCGATTAAACGCATGTCTCCCCTCTCCACTTCCCCCTCTCTCGCTCGCACCAGATCGCCACCAGGCCATTCCGATTTTGCCCAAAACCGCCCTCTATCTCCGACGACGTTTTTGGACGATTCCGGTGAACCTAGCCACCGCCTTGACTCATAGACTTCATGAGCCTACTCCCCACCGCACTACACATCTGTCTGTAACCGCCACTCTCCCACGCGAGCACCGTAGGATCGGCGACGACCACGTCTGAGGTTCGCCGCCATCTGCATCCGCTCCGACGAACATTACCGGTGAGACCCGACCGTCCCCTCCTCTCTGGTTGAAACCCATGTGATCTACTCTCTCGCGTGCATCTAACTACACCGCTGGCTTGCCTTAGCGCACACCACAGCCTCGCCAAGGACGTCACCAAGCTCGCCCATCGATAGAGACGACTCCGGCGAGGAATTACCATCGACCTCGAGCGCCCCCTGCCTTCCGACGACCACGTTGAGCATCACCAGGATTTTGCGGTTCTGGTGAGCATCTCCCCTACTCCTCTAGCTTCCTGTTCTCGCCATTATGCTGTAGCCAGAACGCTGTAGCCGCGCGCCACCGTCGGGCGCCGCCAGGTTTTGTTTAGTGTGTTAGGAGCCGTAGGATGCGAATTGTCTCGCTAGGATTAGATCTAGATGAAGGGGTAAGTTTGATCCTGTGGAGCTCGATCTGTTTAAAATCCAATGGCCCACGTTGCTCGATCCACACGAACCGGTATGGACCAATCAGGATAAGACGCGTGGCCAGCCTTTTGTTTTAAAAACAGAAACTATTCTAATAGATGTTCAAACTTGCATAATTCATAAGTTTCAAACCACACGTCAAAATTTTGCAAATTTTATATCAATGGAATCAGCAAGACAAGTACTTTCCAACCATGCACTTTGTTTAGTAATTTGATTCTGGTAAAATGGTTGTTTTTACAGAAACTTGTGTAGGCATAATTTGAATATAAAATTCTTTCTAAAATTAATTTTATGATAAAATCTTTGGCAAATGGATTGTTTTGAACCTATTGACCTTAGAAACCAACTCATGGATTTTAAAATGTATTTGGTAAAGCTAAAGAGTAAATCTTTGATTTAAAGCATTTCTAGTCAAATAAAAATGTTGTTTATATGTTAAAAATACTTTTTGGAGAAAAATCTTTGGGAAATGATTTGGATTAAACTCTCTGACCCCAAACACCAAGTTTTAGAATTAAAAATGTATTTGGTGAAACCTATAAACATTATTGCTTTGCTAAAGGCATTTTCAACCACATAAAATATTGATTTGGTTTAAAAATGGTTTATAAGTAAAATCTTTTGCAAATGATTTTGCCACTTTTATAAAATGACCAATAGGTGTTTTATAATGTTTATAACCTATTACAAACCACTTTTCCAAATAAAACAATCTTTTGCATGCTTGCATGCATTGCTTTGTTTCTATTATTTTATGTGTTGTTTGCTTGAATGGTAGATTGAATTCTTGCTTGCTTGATTGAATTGTAGTGGAATTTGAAGAGTGTGGTCATTGCAAGATCAAGGAGTGAACTTATATTCTCTACAAAAAAGGCAAGTGATGCTTCATACTTTGTCCCATTATTTTCACTATGCATTAGTGATATTTCTAAGTAGGACTTGCATGGAATTTTTGCTAAGTATAAACTATGCCATGGGAAATCCTAGTAGATGAAACCTTAGTAGAAATTTCCTAAGTTAAGATTCCTACTACCATCATTCTTAGCTTAGCTAGTAGAAAACAAGGGTGGACTATATTCATGCTATGGAATATTTCTAAGTCAAGGACTTGTCTTTTGTTTAGTAAAACAACTAAGTGAATGAATCACCTGGGTGGAATGGAAAGAATGGTTTGTGTTGAGTGGTTATGCAAGTCCAGTATGCTGGGGAAAACTTGGGCATTACCAAGTACAGTATACTTGGGAAAATTTGGTATTTCACTTGTGGAATGCCACCCAGGAACAAAGAGATTTGAGATGTCAAATGTTGAGAAGCTTCAAGTGCAGCCACTTGGCATTATGGGCCCTGCCTGGATAATATAGGTTGGAACAACTTAGCCAAATGGACAGTTGGTGGTAGGGGATGAGAGGTTGGAACGTGTCCATTCTGGTCTAAGGGAAGGCTTCTGAAAGATCCTGTCTTGGTGAAACCAAGTCTTGTGGGGAAAGTGCACCACCTCTGCAGAGTGTAAAATCTAAGTACTTAGCCATGTCCCTGGTAAAGGACAATTTGAAAATAAAGACATGGAAGCTATCAAGAATCTCCTCATCCCAATTTCTAAGTTAAAATTTTGTGGTTGAACAAGGGTTTAAGGATTACCAATTTCTATTGGGAGATGCCTTGGGTGATTTTGACAAACAAAAACTTAGTGTTTTCAAATGATAAGGAAAAATCTATTTTGAGCAAAGAAAGCCTAAGCTCCACTTAGCCAAATGCATTTAGATGATATACTCCACTATACTACCATAGTATCACTTGCCAATACAATTCAAATGTATTGACCCTTGTGGCTGTAACTTATTATGTTGCAGGTTTGTTTGATGTTAGTGAAGTGTGTTGATTAGGATTACAAGTCTAGAACCAACATGTTGCCTGTGGCATTTTGAAGATGAAGGACTGCATGCTATAGTTATTTCTGCTGCATTGTAATGTGATAGCCAAATGAGCTATGTAAGATGTAATGAATTATTTTATTCCTGGTTATGTTGTAATATGACCTTTGTTTCTTGATATTATATCTTAACTGTGGATGCTAGCTATTGATCCAGGGACTAGCATTGTAAACACAGGTATCTCTACCTTATTAAAGGTTGGGACCTCTACAGGAGCGGTCCAGTCGCTTGGCTCGGCGAGCATGGCGACCAAGGCTTCTTTTGGTTGAAGTGGAATCCCGATGTCGATCTCCCTCGGGGGAGAGATGGAAGGCTTGGTGATGGTGTCGAGGAAGATACCGGAGGGTGGCTCAGGGCAAGCCGACCCGATGCGAGAGAGGGTGTTGGCCTCTTCATTCTTGCATTGATCCATTCGACATAGTAGCCGGCAAAGTGGCCTCCAAGCTGGTCCACGGCTTGGCGCTATGCCGCCATGGTAGGGGAGACTGCATCGCATGTGCCCGCGACTTGCCCGGCGATGAGGTCGGAGTCGCCGTAGCAGCGTAGACGATTGATGTTCATTTCCTTGGCTGCTCGCATGACGTGGAGGAGCGTCTCGTACTCGGCCATGTTATTAGTGTAGGGGGTGAAGTCGAGGTACATGACGTAGCGCAGCTTCTCGCCCTTTGGGGATGTGAGGACGATCCATGCCCCTGCACCATCGGCGTTCTTGGAGCCGTCGAAGTGTAGCGACTAGTGGTGGAGGTACGACAGTTTCTCTGGCTGCTGCGCCTCCTCCCAGTCGGCGAGAAAGTCTGCCAGAGCCTGCGACTTGATTGCCTTGTGCAGCTCGTACCTGATGTTGTGGACTACGATTTCCATGACCCACTTGGCAACTCGCCCAGTCGCCTCGCAGTTGCGGATGATGTCCTGCAACGGTGCTAAGGAGACGACCGTGATTGGGTGCTCCTAGAAGTAGTGCGGCAGTCGCCGCTGTGCTCTAAAGACCGCATACACCAATTTCTGGTACTGCGGGTAGCGCTGGCGCGACTCAGTGAGGACTTCGCTGATGTAGTAGACATGTCGCTGCACCGGGATCTCCTTTCCCTCTTCTGGTAGTTCGACGACCATGATGGCGCTGACGACTCGCTCGGAGGTCGCGACGTAGATGAGCATGGGATCCTTATCGACGGGGGCGACGAGTAGCGGGGCCACGAGTAGCACTTCCTTGAGTGCGTGGAGCACGTCGTCTGCCTCCTTGTCCCACTAGAATGTGGGGTTCTTGCGCATTAGGCGGTAGAGGGGCATCGCCTTCTCGCCTAGCCAGGAGATGAAGCGACTGAGAGCCGTAACTCGCCAGGCCAACTTCTGGACGTCGCGCAGGCACTCGGGTTTGCTGAGCTGAGCAATCATGTTTATCTTGGTGGGTTCGCCTCTATCCCTCGTTTGGAGATGACGTACCCCAGCAACTGTCCAGTAGGTACACCGAAGGTGCACTTTCCTGGGTATAGCTTTATCTTGTACCTCCGCAGGTTTGCGAAGGTTTCCGCCAAGTCGGCGAGTAGATCGCCCTCGCGAGTGGATTTCACCACCATGTTGTCGATGTATACGTGGATGTTGCGGCCAATTTGGTTTGCAAGGAACTCCTGCATGCACCTCTGGTAGGTGACCCCGGCGTTCTTGAGGCCGAAGGTCATAGTGGTGTAGCAGAATGCTCCGAATGGCGTGATGAACACCATCTTCTCCTCGTCCTCGACTTCCATTTTGATCTGGTTGTAACCAGAGTAGGCGTCAAGGAAGCACAGCGACTCCGAGCCCACGGTCGAGTCGATGATTTGATCAATCTGCGGGAGGACGAACTGCTCCTTCAGGCAGGCGTTGTTTAGGTTTGTGTAGTCGATACACATTCTCCAGGAACCATTTTTCTTCTCGACCAGGAGTGGATTTGCCAGCCACTTGGAGTACTTGATTGGCCGAATGAAGCCTGCAACGAGTAGACGCTGCACCTCCTCGGCCATTGCTCGGCGGCGCTCTTCATTGAACGGCCACAGCGACTGTTTGATGGGTCACGCTTTGGGGTCAGCGTTGAGTTTGTGCTGAGCGAGTTCACTCGGGACACTAGGCATGTCGGATGGCTTCCACGCGAAGATGTCGCTATTATCACGTAGGAACTCGATGAGTGAACCATCCTATGCTGCGCTCATGCCCGTTCTGATCGTGACCGTCTGGCAGGAGTGACCTGGGACCAGCTCAACGGTGTGAGTGTGCATCGTTGCCTCGAAGGCAGTGGAGCCTCCGCTCTCCTAGTTGGGCTTCTTGAGTATTGTGGGCTCGTCATTGTTGATCCTGCTCATGTACTTGGCGAGCTCCTCCGCGTGGTTGTCTTCTGCCGCTATGAAGTCATCGGCGAGCTCGACGCCTTTGGCCACGCACTCTGCGGCAATGTCAGGGTCGCCGTGGACGGTGATGATGCCACACGGCCCTGCGATCTTCATCGCGTTGTACGCGTAGTGGGGAGCCGCCATGAATTTGGCAAACGCATGCCGCCCGAAGACGCAGTGGTAGGGGCTATTGAAGGGCACCATCTCGAAGACGATCCGCTCGGTGCGGAAGTTTGCTGGAGTGCCGAAGGTGACTGGAAGCGTCACCTTGCCGATCAGATACGCCTTCCGACCGAGGACGATGCCATGGAAGGTGGTGTAGGTCGTCTCAATCATCGACTGCAGGAGCCGCAGTCGCCTGAAAGTGTCTAGGTAGAGAATGTTGATGGCGCTTCTGCCGTCCATCAGCGTCTTGGGGAGCCAGTAGTCTCCCACCTTGGGCTTGACCACCAAGCCGACTCGCCTCGGATATTCGATCCGTGGCGAGTGATCTTCGCGACTCCAGGTGATCCGCTGCTCGGACTAGTTGAGGAAGCACGGGACGTCGACCTGGGACACCGCGTTGACGGTGATGGAGCGGGCGATGACCTTCTTCTCGCGCTTGGTGCTAAACCCGGTGAAGGTGTGGAGAGATCCCACATCATTGCCGAATGCCACGCCGTTTGGCGGGTGGTTATTGGGGTCCTCCCTTGTGCGCCATTCCTTCTCGATCTCCCTTAGTTAGTGGTAGTCGGTGGTCATGTGCGTGGCGGGCTTCCCCTCCCTGCTGTGGAACAAACAGGGCTGGTTGAGGAGAGCCGCGGGGTCGAACCTTTGCTTCGCCTTGTAATTACCTCTATCGCGACGCTGGACTCCGTCCGGGCGGAAGCTCTTGGGATCACGCGGAGCATAGCCGGCGTTTGCGACGATGTCGACTCGCCCGTCACCGTGGCGCTTGCTGGTGAGGTGAGTGTTGCCGTAGAGTAGCTCGGGTCGTCTCCCATTGTCTTGGCTGCTTGTGCAGCGGTTTCCTCCCGATTCGTCATCGGTTTCTTGGTTCTGGTCCTCCTCTGCGTACCGTTTGGCGATCTCGAGGAGGTCCGGTATGTTGTCGAGTGTTTTGTACACCCGCTTGAGCTTGGCGACCAAGGGCTCGTAGCGGCACGAGGTCTTGAAGTAGTGAATCGTGGTGTCTGGGTGGATGCCGGCTGCGTTGTACCACAAGTCCTTCCACCGCTGGACCCAGCTGCGGGTCGACTCGCGGGGTCCCTGGACGCATCGCTCCTGGTCCTCGATGGTGGTGGTGCGGGTGTAGGAGCCCTCGAAGTGCCTGACGAAGGCGTCGCGCATTTCCTCCCAGGAGTCAATGATTTTTGCGGGGAGGGTGTTGATCCATTGTCGACACGCTCCCTCCATCATCTAGGGGAGGTAGTGGGCGGCGAGCAAGTCGGTATGGCCGGAGATTCCCATCGCCCTGAGGTACGTGTCCAGCCACACGGAGGGGTCATACGAGGGGTCGTACTTCTCGATCTCCTTCGGCACTTTGAAGTTCACCGGGTACTTTTCGCCTCCGATCATTGGTCCAAAGCACTGGGGGCCGACTCGGCTGAGCGACCCCCTTGGCTCGCTGTCGCGGCGGTTGGTGAGGGCATGCCTCAAGTCGTCAGGCTGGTGTGCGTGCCATCTCTGGTTGTTGATGATGTGGGTCCGCGCGTCGACTGGCTGCCCATTGGTAGCGACCATGTTGTTCGTCGGTCGCGGGTCGTTGGTGGAGAGTGCCGCGTTCACGTGTCGCGGCTAGAGTTGCAGGGGCTCAGGAGGGTGGGTAATTGAGAGTGTTTTCCATCGTCGGGCAGCCGCTCGATGACGCCATGCTTCCTGACGAGCGGGAGTACATGCTTCCCCTTGAGTCTGCTCCAGTAGCTTGTTGCTTGACGGCCTTGGCAAGTAAGGCCCTGGCGTACTGGATCTGTAGGGAACCTTCCCCGGTTATGTTGATGTTGTCGACCGCAGATCGACTCATGATGACGTTGTCCATCAGAGTAGAGAATGGCTGGAGGTCGTTCGTGTCTCGCTCCTGCACGGAGATCATGATCCTCGGTTGGTTTGGAGGGGGCATGCGGCCGGGCGGTGGTGGGGGAGTGTCGTTCGCTGACGCGCCTGGTGGTGGTCGAGTGATTCCTCCTGGTGGCGCGTTCTCGCAGGTCACGCGTTCGGCCACGCGGGCCAGGTCGGTCTCGTCATCGAAGTTCAGGGCGTGGCCCTGAACAGTGGGGTTCAGGCACGACCTGATGCGGAGCTGGTGGTAGCGCGAGAGCTCCTGCGCAGTTACCTGATCGAGGCAAAAAAAATCGCGCTCGGCTTGTTCCTTGCGGACTGCCTCCTCCAGTCGCAGGCGGAGTTCTTCGACCTCCGTCACCGTCGCGGTCGGCGGAATCAGCGTGGAGAAGGGCTCTGGCGGGCCGTCCGCGCCACTCGCCATGTAGGTTGCGACGTTGCGACCTGATCCGGCGTGGAAGTCGCCCGAGTTCTCCGATCCTGAATCAGAGTCGAAGATCCCAAGGATGGAGGGATCCTCGAAGTCCCCCATGTTGGAGACCTGGGTGATGGAGCCCGCGGATGACGCGATGACGATGGATCCGGCGACTGACGCCGGGGTTGCCGAGTCGGCGTCGTTGTTGAGGGCCGCGTCATTCACGACCACGTTGGTTTCGGCCATGTTGCTATTGGCGAAGTCGTACTCGGAGGCAATGCGGTGGATGGTGCGGACCTGAATCTCGGAGAGCCGGTCGCGCAGTGGCGACTCGAGGATGCAAGCCGAGTCCTCCAAAACGATGGTGTCCACGAAGCCGACGAAGAGGCTGATCGTGTCGATCGGCATTATCACGCTGTGCGTGACGGGGCGCGCTGCCAGGACGTAGCTACTCGGCAAGATTTGGAGGATCTCGCTGATCATGATCATGCGGCCGGTGTCGATTGTCTCGTTGATGGGCATATTGGATATTGCCGTAGAACACCGCCCTGACCGGCCAGGCCCCACGGTGGGTGCCACTGTGGTGGGAATGGCCACGGAAGATGCTGCAATCTGCGGCGAGTAGTAGAATGAGGGGCAAGGGCGGCCAGCCATCTGTGGTGCGAGATGAGGGCGGAGACAAAAGGGTTTACCCAGGTTCGGCCCCGGGAGGGTAAAGACCTACTCCTGCTAGATTGTATTGATGAGAGAGTACAAAGGGCGAGCTTGATGACTAGGCAGAAAGTCGTAGGGGGTGTATGACGGAACGTATCCTCTATGCGTACCCTAGGGAGGTTTATATAGGCTACCTCGCTAGGGTTTATAGATCTACAACCGAATTAGTTAAGGATTCGGAGGATACTCGACCTAATCCAACTGGGCCTAGCTACGCTTCTGGGCCACCAGCTTCCAGTCGCCTGGCTCCTTGTTAAGTCTTGATCCAGTCGCCGTCCTGCAGGCCCACTCGCTGGCAGCTTGGGCCAGTAAGAAACGTCCTGCTGGGTATACCCCACTTGGCATATCCCCATCAAAAGAATTAAAACTCCGTGAACACATGTGATCCTCACATCACAGCCATCCCCTCCGGTTGTCCCAATTTCTGTCACTTCGGGGTCTTTGGATCCGGACAATGATATGTGTACACAACATGCAGATAAGATCACAAAACAATACTATCATAATGATTCAATAATAAGTTTAGATCTCAGATCATGGCACTCAGGCCCTAGTGACAAGCATTAAGCACAACAAGTTGCAACAAAGTAAAATAGCACTAATAGAGAAACTAGGCACCATGCCCTAACAATCTTGTTCGATTACATGATAGAACACATCCAATCCCTACCATACCCATAGCCTACAGTGGGGGATTACTCAGTCATAGATGAGGGAAACATGGATGGTTGATGGAGAGACATTGGTGATGACTATGGCGATGATCCTCCCCAAATTCCCCGTCCTGGAGGGTGCCAGAACAGAGTTTCTGGTTCCGAATCACGGCTTCTGGTGGTGGCGGCGCAGCGGAACTCCTTCTGGAAAAACGACGAACCCCCTCCGTTTTTAGGTCAGAAGGCTTCTTATAGGCTAAGAGAGAGGCCGAGGGGGCGCCTGGGCTGGCCACACCCCCTCCAGGCGCGAGGTGGGCCCACCCGCGCGGTAGGGGGTTGTGTGTCACCCAGGGCTCCCCTCCGTCTCGTACTCTGTCTCCGTGAGTCTTCTGGTGAAATAGGATTTTTGGCATATTTTCCGGGATTTTTCCTAATAGTTGATTTTCTACACAAAAATTAGACACCAAGGTAATTCTATTGAAAACATCGTTAGTCCATGTTAGTTGTATCCAAATCACACAAGTTTAGATGAGAAATAATAGCAAAAGTGTTCGGGAAAGTAGATATGTTTTGGACGTATCACATGTCATTTTACCTTGTTGCTTTCTGACCTTTGTCTACTAGTTGGTAGCCAAGTAGTAAATGTGCATCGGTGTCTTCTGATGCAAGATACTCTTGTGTTCTGTCATGACAAACCATTTCGAAATGTTGGGAGAAACAAACTCCAGTACCTCGTCATATCTAGGACCAGGTCAAAGTGTTGTAATCCGCATGTCAAGAGGCATTAATTAGCATCTATCTGTTCCACCTTAAAATATCACACTCTTTTATACTAAGAGGTCGTGCCGAGTTACATGACCCTTAATGAAGTGATACTATTACACATATTTACCCACCCTTCCTTGAGCTTTCTCGCTCGTGAGTGATGTGTGTCCGTAGTAATGTGGCCATCTGAAATTCTTGGCAATTCTTATTGTTTTGAACTCCAAGGAAATTTGTGTCATTCTTAGCGTGATTTCTTAACCCTATCACTAAGCGAAGTTTGATTGCATTACCAAGTAAGTTATTATGGTACGCTCTCTTCGGTCCAAGAGTTAGGCTTGTGCCAAAACTCTGAGACTATGTCATCTTGCCTTACCAAGTAAGTTCCCTCTCGAACTAGGTGACATAACAGTGGTTTGTGATATTCTAGATGTCTACTAGAAGTATCGCCATGTTTCCACATGACCGTGATGTCAATTTATTGAGCAAGCAAATTCTCTGAACTTCTACTTTCTCCAAGGATCCATACTGGATACCCTTGAACTAGTTGGTTGAGTTTAAACAACAACTTGGAGAGTTGTAAGACAAAAGTTCTATCCGACTTTGTTCCATCTCAAAGGGATGTCTAGTTTTGTTTGTGCTGAAGAAAGATAGTATCTCCTTTGTGGTTATGTTATCGTCTTCCACCTTTGATTCAAATTGGGATATCGTCAAACAAATCTCAGTTCCAAGGACTATCTTGATGGTGTTTCTACTTGTGATGTTTCATTTGAGTACATCTTCATGTCCTTTGGTCTGACCAATATGGTTGCCTCATTCAGGAGACATATGAGTCCATCTTCTCATAGTGTTTAAATAAATTTGTTGTTGTCCTTATTTCTCGAAGTTAGATTAGATTCATATGGGACATTGTGCACTAATGTTGGTAACTTTTGAGAACCGTCTTTAGGTAATCTCGAAGAATGTGTTCTAGACATTAGAAGCAACCCTCTCTGATTCACGTGCAATTGTTGAAAGATGTCGCTATGGACTCAAATAGATTAACTCCGATCCTTAAGGACACATGTGTGTTTTATTATCAGTACCTTATGTGTATGTAGTTTTCTTTCGACAAGTTGTTAAATACATGGGTCTAGTAATCTAGCTCAGTATTTTGGAGCTAACGACTATAGTCCATATCTTGAGAATCTAGTAACTTTACCTTTGTGGTAAATGTTGCATGCTTTCTATTCGGACATGCTGAGTCTGAAGTATCATTTCACCTAACCAAAGCTGAATCTCAAGCAGCAATGATGGTTGGTGTTCTTCAAGGTCTTGACATAGGTCTCTTTGTAAATCTGGTAAGATTAATGTAACGGTTGACACACTTAGCCGAAAAGACCCCTTGTCATAATCTCTTGCATCAGCAATAACAACCACTTCTCATGAGGCTTCTTCTATAATTTATTGTAGGAGTTGTGCTTATGGTTTCCTTGTATCCGAAGTCTGGCCTTTACTTGATGTATGCTTTCTCAAACATCAAGGAGAACGTTTAAAGTAGTGTTGCTAAATGTCTCTCGGTCGATCCTCCAGACCTTTTTATGTTGGCAAGTGTATGAGTATGCCAAGTAATTGAAGTCTGAGAATGAAGTTTCTTTCTTCTCGTGTCATTAGGAATCTTCTTACCTATTCATCTGGTGGTGTAAAGTGATATCATGATCTTTGGCAAAGATTTGATAGCTCTAGATGAATAAAGAGTTTCCTTCATTTTCTCAACTATGTTTTAAGAGTGACTATGATTTCGGTAATCAGTAGTTCATCTTGTTACATGTTCCTTGCGACTCTTATGAGTCCTCTCCATGAAACACCTTTCCATCTTAGCCTTCTATTGAGTGAAAAAGTGACTCTTCTGTTTCAAAAGTAGTTCAACAGCTTGGTTTTTTTTATCCATATCTCTACAACACGAATTCACTACTTAAGTCATTTAGTAGAGGTTTCCTATCCAAGTCTTAGGTTATGTTCTTCCTGTTGGAACCCTTCCTTCTCAGAAGCTTAAATTCTTCTGAAGCTCCATGGTCTCAATCCTTATGAAGACCATCTGTCTAACAACTTGAAACATTCTCCTATAGTTTCATCCGTTACCTTGATGTGTTTCATGCTTGCCATCTCAGAGTTGTTTCTGAACATTCCATCCATGAGTTAACCATGAGATACTCGGTGTGTTATTAGGTTTGTTTTCTCTTATCCTTAGTATAACCCTGTTTCTTTCTCCCTCTTTCTCTTTTCTTACCTTTGGAATCACAGGTCGATATTATCATAAGGGGGATAGAGTTGTAAAACCCCTATTTATTCAAATACTAATTAGGGATTTTGATTGTGCATTGCATAAGCATCATCTATCTTGCTAAGACTAAATTCAAACAAGATCAATTACAAAACCATAATCCCCTCCCTCTCTTTTAAGTAGTTCAAAAGGTTTTGTATTTTGAAAAACTACCAACATTTAGTGGAGCCCAAAATGAATAAAAGGGCCCCACAATATTTTTATATATTTTACAAAAACATCTCTGGTAATTTCAAACTATTCAAAACAGAAAAGTATTTGAAAGTGCAAAGAGAAATAGAGAAAATGTAATGGAAAAACACTTCTATCTAAAAATAGCCAGGCGAGTTAACATGCCGTAGCCCAATAAGCCACCTCCCTCTCCTTCCTCTCCCTTCTGCTCAGCTCTCCCGCAGCCGGCCCATCCTCAGCCCAGTCAGCCCGCCAGCAGCTCGTATTGGTTTGGCCTACTCCTTCGCGTCATCGTCTTCGCCGATGACGAGCAAGTAGCTCGCTGGCGCTGCGCCCGCCGTCGCCGTGATGCCCGCCTGTGTCAGGATCCTCGCTACCGATAATCTCCACGTCTACAAGTATCCCTCCCGGTGCTCGGATAAACCCTAGATCCTTTTTCCCAAATTTCCTACGCCATGCCGAAACCCTAGCTACGGTCGCCGATGAGCTCCACCGATTAGCGCCACCCCTCGTTGTTCCGAGGCCACCATCATGACCGCCCAGCTCTTCTTCGTCGATTTCCCTGAAGCGTGCAAGCACGCAAGTCTCCACTACCGCAATCTGACCCTCGTTCCCGATGTCGGACGCCGTCGATTTGTTGCTGTTTGATCTCACCTCACCTCCCCGACCCCTCCATCATGCTTGTGGTGAGATCACAGTGGTCCAGCACCTCCCCGTTTACTCCCTAACTCCTCGTGTCATCGCCGCAACACTAGCATGCAACCTCTTCGGCCGCTCGCCGTCGGAGAGGTCACTCCTGTGACCAATATGGAGCGGCACTGCCACCAAATGGCTGAGCGCACTCCCGTTCATCTAGAGCCTCCCTTTGTCGTAGCCTCGCGTGCCCCCAGACTCTCGATGCGAGCACCACATGAGAGGTGCTCCATTGTTGATGTCATGCTGACATCAGCATGATGCCATAATCCCCTTTCTCTTTTATTAAATGTTTTCTGAAATTGTTTTCTGGAATAATAAATACCCCTATGGGCCACCCCTGTTAACAATTTCCATAACTGTTTTATGAAATGATTAAACTTATGACATGTGGGCCCATGTTGGACAATAATTTAAATATTCCAAAAATGTTTTATAATTTCCTAAAAATATTTAAAATGGATTTAAATTGACAAAAATCATAACTAATTCATTTTAAATCAGAAAAATATTTATAATATATCAAAATGTTCAAAAAAATGAGAACTATATATTTAAGCTATAATCATGCATTGTTAAACCACTTAGATGACAATTTTAATTAGAACAACATAGTAACCCCTCATAGATGCATCCGGAGTTTCTCCGAATTAGGGTTTATACCCCTCGGAACCCCTGATTAAATGGTCGAGCATGTCTTAGGGTTACATTTCAATACCAATCAACTTGTCATATCATCATTCTTGCTTGAGCATTGCATCGATGCCATGATATAATCCTATCATAGAGTTGATTGTTTCCCCTTTATTTCTGGTGTTTTGGTTCTTCTCGGTAGAATACGATATCGAGATCGAGATTGAAGACCGATATCAAGACCGTCGAAGATCGAAGAACAATACTTTACCAACTTTAACCAAGTTAAGTACAAGATGTCCGAAGATCTACTTATCGGTTATGAATGGGCAAAGGCAAGCATATCCCCGCCATGTTATAATCCTATGATTTTGAAATAATTTCAATTCTTGCCATGATGCATATGATTCTACTATGGTATTTTATCGATATATAGAGTATCCTATCTGTTGCATTACTCCCTTTGAGATTATATTACCTGATCTGCTGCTCCTAGCATAACTAGGTTTGGCTTGTGTGCACTGGTAGAGCTTATATCTGAGTCCTGCTTAGCCATGCATAGCTACCATTGCTGGTTCATCCAGATGATGTATCAGATGAAAATAATCTAGTATGACAGAAGAACGTGATCAGATGAGATCGTAGGTGATATCAGATTAAACGTGCTAAGGCTTGTATGTGAGGCCACAGTGGGATGTGGTTTTTGTAGTCCCATGCTCGCCACCACTAGGAACTGAGTTCTTTCCTTTGGAACCGAGACGAGCGTACAACCACACGGGGCTTGGGAACCTCTCGATTGACTAACTTGCCTAGTAGATTCCACGATTCATATAGTTTGGGCATTCCATTCGACATCCATTCTGGATCTTCTCGGAGGCAGTGAAGGAGGTGCATTCATAACAGTTAGGGAAGCATGGACCGGGTTGCTTGGGGTAGATAGCTGATACGTCCATTTTGCAACACTATTCTATATCATAATTTACTGATATTCATTGATATATTTCATATTAAGAGGTCATACTAATGTTATTTCATCTATTTTTGCATGATGGATGACTTTTGGGGGATGAACTGCCGAAGTCAGGATTCTAATGTAAAAAGCAGTGTCTAGATGCAATATTCGCGAAGATCAGAAAATTCCAGAAAATACAAGGAAAATCCTATTTTTCCAGAAGATGAAGGAAGACAGAAGGGGAGGCAAAGATGGGCCATAGGGGCCCACACCACCCCTTGGCGCGGGCCCACCCTGGTCCATGACTGCAGGGGGTGTGTCCACCCTGGCCCATCTCCTGCTTCGCCCTTTCGCCTATATATTCTCCTGGAAACCCTAATACACGGGGAGCGACCAGAGAAGGATTTCACCGCCTCTACGGGACGGAAACTACAGAGAGAGAAAGAGCTCTCCGGCAGGAAGATTTCTGCCGGGGAAATTCTTTCCCGGAGATGGGAGATCGTCTCCATTAACACCGTCATCAAGTTAGAATTCATTGGGATAATCATCTTCCTCACCACCATCTCCACCAGCACCATCATCACCACTCCATCCCACTTTAACAATTGGGTTGAATCTTGCATAGTTCTTAGGGGAAACTTTCTAATGTTGATTTATTTTGTAGTTGATGCTTGTGAGTGGAACCATTGAATTATTGTCTATGTTCAGATTGTTATTCATCATCATATCATCTCTTATCTTGATCCATATGATGTCTCGTGAGTAGTTCGTTTAGTTCTTGAGGACATGGGAGAAGTCATGTTGTTAGTAGTGGAATTGTGTTGAAGTATTACTCAATGGTTTGATATTTAAGCTGTGGTGCTATTCTTCTAGTGGTGTCATGTGAGCGTCGACTACATGTTACTTCACCATTTATGGTCCTAGGGGAATGCATTGTGTATTTGGTTACTAATTGTGGGGAATGCACAAGGGAGTGTAGGATCTCAGAGTTTATTGTTGTGGTTAGGTCTTTATCTTAATTACTTTATTGTAGTTACGGATGCTTGCAAGGGGTTTAATCATAAGTATTTATTAGTCCTAGTAAGGTCGTTACATTAGCACAGGTTCACCCACACAACACTTACCAAACAAAATAAGCTTAATCAACTATATTAACTGAGAGCACTTGACAGTATACCCATGTGTCCTCGAGAACGTTTGGTCCTCATAAGTAATACAACCGGCTTCTACTTTTTGAAGAAAGGATTGGGCCACTTTCTACAATTATTGTTGTCTTTATTTACTTGCACTTTATTTCTTTGCATTACCTAAAACCCCTAAAAATCCATTTGCTAAGTATTGATAGAGAATTCCCTATTCAAACCACTAGTCAACACCTTCTGCTCCTCGTTGAGATCGACACTCCTATTTATAAAAAGTACTACGATACTCCCCCTATACTTGTGGGTCATGAAGACTATTTTCTGGCACCGTTGCCAGGGAGTGAAGCGCTATTGAAGAGTGGAACTAGTAAAGGAAACTTCTACTATGAGTATTTGTTTTATTTCCGTGTGTTACTTTGTTTCCAATATGGATAACCCACTTGGTTTCCTATTTGGGAAAGCTACTACAACTTCTAGGGTAGTAAATGAACCACCACTTGCTGAGATAGATCCTTTTAAGATACCTACACGAATTTTTGATCGTGTTATGGATAATTATTGTTTTGGAGATGGAACTGTCCATCCTGGTGATCACTTGTTTTTTATGCATGAATTATGCGGGTTATTTAAGTGTGAAGGTATCACAATGGAACAAGTCAAGAAAAAGTTACTTTCTATATCATTGAAAGGAAGAGATGAAGAATGGTATAAGCTACTGAAGAATGGACAATCTATGGAATGGGAGGAAATTGTACCTCTCTTTTATTCTAAATTATGTCCTCCCAGTGAGATTCATAAAGATAGGAACCAAATATATAACTTTTGGCCTCGTGACGGAGAGAGTACAGCCCAATCTTGGGGGAGATTGAAGTTACTAATGCTTAAATGTCCTATTCATGAGCTCCCTAATAATATTATTAATAATAACTTTTATGCAAGGCTTTCTCTTCATGATAAAGATTTATTAGATGATCCTTGTGCTAGATCTTTCACACATATGATAGAAGAAGCTGAATAGGATCTTTTAGACCGTATTCAAGAAAATACTGAAGCATGGGATAATGACAAAGGAAGAAAGTTAGGTATAAATTTTGATTATGAATGCATTAAATCTTTTATGGGAACTGATGACTTTCATGATATTATTACTGAGTATTGTCTTTATTCTCAAAGTATTGCAAAAAAATTTAAGTCTTTTTCCTCTTACATTTAAATTCCTAAAAAAAGTGGGAGAAGTACCATGCACCTTATAAAGATATTGTTGATCATGTTCCTGCTAGAAACACTGAAGTTTATATTGTTGATCATATTTTGTCTGAACCTTATACTGAGAAAATACTTTTCCCTGCTAAGGTAAAGGAAAATTCTATTATAGCTAATGTGGTTAGCAAAAGTACAAAGAAAGTTGTAGAACCTGATGAACAAATAAATATTTAACCTATAGTAACCATTGTGAAAGACCTTGTTACTAAAAATGTAGAAGATGGGCACATTATCTTTTGGGAAGATGCTTCTAATATTGTATGTCATTCTAGTAAAGTTAGGAAAGCTAGTGTCCCTATGCTTACTGTTAGGATTGGTGATTATTGCTATTATGGTTTATGTGATATTGGTGCAAGTTCTAGTGCTATTCCTTGTGAGCTTTACAGAGAAATTATGCATGAAATTGGTTCTTGTGAACTTGAGGACATTGATGTGGTTATTTACCTGGCTAATAAAGAGAACATTTGTCCAATTGGTATTGTAAGAGATGTGGAAGTTCTTTGTGGTAAGATTAAGTATCCTGCTGATTTTCTAGTACTTGGTTCAGTAGCTAGTAAAACTTGTCCTATCATTTTTGGTAGACCTTTCTTGAACACTTGTGGAGCTATTATAGATTGTAAGAACGAGAAAATTTTAAATAAGTTTGATGGAGAATCTTATGATTTTAATTTTTCCAAATTTGCTAAAGATCCATATGAAAATGATTTGCCTAATGAGGATTTTAGAGTTGAACAACTTGCTTCTATTGATCCATTTTATGACCTTGGACCTCTTTTTGATGATTTTAAGTACGTTCATTCTGATGATAATAATGTTTCTTGTGACAGTTATATCGTTAACTTTATTCATAGTGCTACTGAAACTTATTATGAGAGAGGAAAACATGGTTTTATGCATCTCAATAATATTAAGTTTCCCCACTTTATGTTGAAAGTTTTTAAGTTGCACTTGTTTTGTCTTCCTATGCTAGTAGCCTTTTGTTTCAATAATTTGTTTTCTTGCAAAACTCCCTTGCATAGAAAGTGGGTTAGACTTAAATGTGTTGGATATTTGCTTCTGGATGCTCTCTTTCACTTCAAATTCATATCTCCTATGAGAGCATCATTGAAACTATCATGCCCATCTTAATGGCTATAAAGAAAGAGCTTTTGGGAGACAACCCATTTTAGTTTTCTTTCGTTTTTTGTTTCTTTGAGTCTTGAAAGTTATTATCTCTTTAATAACCTCTCCTTATCCTTTTTGTTTGGTTTTTTGTCAATATTTGCCTCTTTTGAGAAGTAGAGGAGTTGTGGGAAGTTACTGTCCCGGAATAGATTTTTGTGCTTCACTGTAAAAATTTGTGAAAAATTCCAGTACGTCGGATGGAACTGTAATTTCTGTGCTTGTGCCCCAAGTTTTTATCCAACTTTTGTTAGTTTTGCACTTTTTGATTTGGGCAATAGAAGATTTTCGAAAAAATCAATCTTTACCTGCTGTTCTGTTTTGACAGATTTGTGCCATTATTTGCATTTGCCTCTTAAATCTATTTCCTTTTAAATTCTTTTTGGTCTTTTGAAAATAGTTGCTACAGTAGCTTAGGTTTTGATGGATTTCAGTTGAAATTTGAACCCAAAGGTTTATTGTTTTTGCATACACTAATGTTGCTAATAAAGATCGTGTGAAGCTTTGTATGAAAGGAACTTTCAAGTGTTGAAGAGAAGGAATCTGTAGAGTCCGTTTTTGAATAAGTAAAAGTGCTGGAAATAAAAGGTTCGTGAAAAACCTTTTTATATACTTTTGCAATTTTTATTCCATATGGAAGGTTACGAGTCGAAAGAGGGAAGGAAACGGAGCCCGGGTGGCCCACACCACCTAGTGGCGGGGGCCCAACTAGCCGCGCCACCAGGGGGTGTGACCACCTCGGAGCCCGTCTCCATCCCATTTTCGCCCAATACCTTCCTTATGTCATATTACTTTGTAATATATAACCCCCCGGATCCCCCGAGGTCCGTATATCATGTGATCATCGTGTTTTCGTTTCGATCTGTTTCTGTCAGGAAATATTCTCAAGTTTAGAGGCACCATGGTCCCCGCCAATGACAAGGGAAAGAAGCTTGTGGAAGATGATCTTCAAGACCCCAAGAAGGAGGAGGAGATCTTGGTTGGGGATGAAGAAGAAGTGGAGGAAGACAAGCATCCGCGCACCCGCACCACCATTGCGAGCATTGGAGTGGTGGCAAACCCTATCAAGCTCAAGAGGACGACACGGATGTCTACAGGAGGAGAAGTTCCACGTCTTTATGGAATATTAATGAGAAGTTTCATCATTTACTTTTTGCACATCTTCTCTTAGTTTGCAAACTCTATTATATGATTGATCTTGTTGATTAGTATTGGTATCACTTTGGGAGCATCAAGTAAATATAAATTGGTTTTGGCAAACCAAGCTCTGGTCAGTAGAAACACTTTTTATGGTTTGAAAGGAAAAGATAAAAGTGCTTACAGGTATTTTATATCATTTTATTTATTTCTTGATTAGCTCATAAGCTTAGTATTCTTTAGTTAAGATCTTTTTGTGTTTTCAAGGGAGATTGCATGTTTGTTTTTATCACTTTTATGTTTGCTTATTTCCTTCAACTCTTTTGCATGATACCCAGCCTTGCTAGCCAAAAACCTGTATTGAGAGGGAATACTTCTCATGCATCCAATCCTTGAACTTAAACATATGCCATTTGTGTCCACAATATCTACCTATTAGCATCATTGCTATTCCAAGTAAATTATCGAGTTTCATATACCCTTCAAATTAAAAATTCGTTTGTTATGTGAAAACTAGTTAGTAAAGCTCTCACGAACTTGATGGCACACCTTATTTTGATGCCCTTAATAAACTTGAACCATTGTGTCATCTAAGTTGTATATGCTTGCACTTATAAGTTGGGAATTATCAGAACCGTGCTGTCACGGGGAATGCTTTGAACACATGTAAATATCTACCCAGTTGATATCATGATATTTTTTTTTGCGGATGTCGGCGGTGTGAAATAAAGGGGATCTTGTAAGTCCATGGAGTTATGTATATGTGTTATAGAAAATCCTGGGCGGCTATCCTAAGGCATGCCTAATCATGGTGGAAACTTGCAGCATCAGCATAGTGAGAATTCTATGAAGCATCCTCAGAAAAAAATATATACAGAAAAAAGAAAGAAAAAAAATATATGTACCATTTCCATGGTAAATAAAGGATCGCTGAGATGCTCACTGTCTGTTGCCTTGTCTTTTTGATATGGGATAGCTCCTGTGTCATGGGGCAAGGGGTACCCCATTGGCGGTTCTCTATGATAGACATATACTTAAAATGACAAGAACTTAGCGGTAACTAAAGTTGAGTAGCATGAGGAACGGCCCTCGTACTCAAGGGACATGAGATTGCCAACTTATGATTTGTCAAGCATATTCTCCATATTTGTTCACTTTAACCTTAATCACCTCAATATGCTTATGATAGGGGCAATGAGAGCTCAAAGCTAGTAAGTACCATAATCTTTTACTTTATGAAACTTGAAATCCCTATTTCCCTCTACGAAGGGCCTTTCTTTTACTTTTTAGTTGAGTCAGTAAACCTATTCCCTTCTATCTCCAGCAAGCAATTGAGTTGTTGTGATTCAATCATTCATATGATGATGTTTCCAATCATGTTTCTTATCTTCTTTGTTTTGCACAAAATTCTTATCTGAATGAATATTACTTTGAAAGATATCATTGTGAAAAGCCTTTCATGTTTGAGAAAAAGTACTCATGTTATGAACTTCATTACAACAGCTTTGCTTGAAAACTAAGTATAATTTGTCAACTGTTTTCTGACCAAGAACAAAGTTTGCCATTACCAATTATGATTTGTCTTTATGCATCTTTATTGTGACTCCCATACTCGTTGCAAGTTAAGTTATATAATGATGAGTTGCTTCCTATTATGAGTTGTGTATTGGTGAATGTGATGCTTCTTGTCCATATTATTTTTATCGACACATCACTCCATAAACCTGTGGGCATATTTAATGAGCTCAGTTTTCGCTTGGGGACAAGCAAGGTCTAAGCTTGGGGGGAGTTGATACGTCCATTTTGCATCACTATTCTATATCATAATTTACTGCTATTCATTGATATATTTCATACTAAAGGTGATACTTATGTTATTTCATCTATGTTTGCATGTTGGATGACTTTTGGAGGATGAATTGCCGGAGTCAGCATTCTGATGGAAAAGCGGTGTCTAGATGCAATATTCGTGAAGATCAGAAAATTCCAGAAAATACACGGAAAATCCTATAGAAGACGAAGGAAGCCATAAGGGGAGGCGAATATGGGCAACAGGGGGCCCACACCACCCCCTGGCGTGGGCCTAGCCTGGGCCGCACTAGCAGGGGTGTGGCCACCCTGGCCCATCTCCTGCTTCGCCCTTTCGCCTATATCTTATCCTCGAAACCCTAATACACGGGGAGCAACCACAGAAGGATTCCGCCTCCTCTGCGGGCGGAAATTATAGAGAGAGAAAGAGCTCTCCGGCAGGAAGATTTCTACCGGGAAAATTCCTTCCTGGAGAGGGGAGATCATCGCCATCAACACCATCGTCAAGCTATACTTAATCGGGATCATCAGCATCATCCTCACCACCATCTCCACTAGCACCATCACCACCACTCCATCCTGCTGTAACAATTGGGTTGAATCTTGCATAGTTCTTAGGGGAAACTTTCTCGGTGTTGATTACTTTTATAGTTGATGCTTGTGAGTGGAACAATTGTATTATTGTCTATGTTCAGATTGTTATTCATCATCATATCATCTCTTATCTTGATCCATATGATGTCTCGTGAGTAGTTCGTTTAGTTCTTGAGGACATGGGAGAAATCATGATGTTATTAGTGGAATTGTGTTGAAGTATTACTCAATGGTTTGATATTTAAGTTGTGGTGCTATTCTTCTAGTTGTGCCATGTGAACGTCGACTACATGATACTTCACCATTTATGGGCCTAAGGGAATGCATTGTGTATTTGGATACTAATTTTTGGGTTACCGGAGTGACAGAAACCTGAACCCCCATTAGGAAACCTTTTCACAAGGGAGTGCAGGATCTCAAAGTTTATTGATGTGGTTAGGTTTTTATCTTAATTACTTTCTTCTAGTTGCAGATGCTTGCAAGGGGTTTAACCACAAGTATGTATTAGTCCTAGTAAGGTCGGTACATTAGCATAGGTTCACCCACACAACACTTATCAAACAAAAGAAGATTAATCAACTATATGAAGAGAAATCACTTGATAGTATTCCCATGTGTCCTCGAGAACGGTTGGTCCTCATAAGTAATACAACCGGCTTGTCCTTTGCTGAAGAAAGGATTGGCCACTTGCTGCAATTATTGTTGTATTTATTTACTTGCACTTTATTTCTTTGCATTATCAAAAAACCCTAAAAATCCGTTTGCTAAGTATTTGTAGAGAATTCCTGATCCAAACCATTAGTCAACACCTTTTTTTCCTCGTTGGAATCGAAGCTCCTATTTATCGAAAGTACTATGACACACCCCTATACTCGTGGGTCATCAATAGTTCCCCTGGTAAATCAACCTCGCCTCTCATCATTAGGGACCATCTTTGGGACTTGACATGTTACGACAGAAGCATGCTTAGGGCGTGACTCATGGTCTCGGTGAAATAAAGTGTAGAGGTCCCAATCTTAGATAAGATAGAGCCTCCTTTGTTTACAATGCTAGTCCCTGGATCAATAGCTAGCATCCATAGTTTAGATGTAATATCAAGAAACAAAGGTCATAATATAACTTTATAACCAGGAAAACATAGTTTTATTACATCATACATAGCTCATATGGCTATTACATTACATTGCAGCGGAATAACTATAAGCATGGGGTCCATCATCTTCAAAGTGTCACAGGCAGATGTTGGTTGTAGACTTTGTAATCCTAATCAATCAATCTTCACTAAAATCAATCAAACCTGCAACATTACAAGTTACAGCCAAAAGGGTCAATACATTTGAATTGTATTGGCAAGTGATACTATGGTAGTATAGTGGAGTCTATCATCTATATGCATTTGGCTAAGTGGAGTTGAGGCTTGCATTGCTCAAAATATATTTTTCCTTAACATTTGAAAATACTAAGTTTTTGCTTTGACAAAATCATTCTTCTCAATCAAATATTGAAGATCCTTTACAAGGCATCTCTCAATCAAAGATTGAAGATTTCAAACAACCCTTGTTCAATCCACAAGTTTTAACTTAGAAATTTGAATATGAGATTCTTGATTGCTTCCATGTCTTGATGCTCAAATTGTCCTTTACCAGGGACATGGCTAAGTACTTAGATTTTACACTCTGCAGAGGTGGTGCACTTTCCCCACAAGACTTGGTTTACCAAGACAACATCTTTCAGAAGCTTTCCCTTAGACCAAAATGGACGCGCTCCAATGGCTAAGTTCTTGCAACCTATATGATCATGGCAGAGCCCATATTGCCAAGTGGTTGCACTTGAAGCTTCTCAACATTTGACATCTCAAATCTCTTTGTTTCCTGGGTGGCCATCCACAAGTGAGATACACAACCCAAGTCCATGGCATTGTGTAACCACTCAACATATCCCAATCCTTGCATTCCACCCAGGAGGTTCATTAACTTAGTTGTTTTATTAAACAAAACCTAAGTCCTCAGACTTAGAATATTTTTCCATAGTATGAATATATATTCCACCCATGTTTTCTATTAGCTAGGCTAAGCTTGGTAGTAGTAGGAATCTCTAACTTAGGAAAATCCTACTAAGGATTCATCTACTAGGTTTTACTATAGCAAGGTCTATACTTAGCAAAATCCATGCAAGTTTACTTAGCAAAATCACTAATGCATAGTGAAAGTAATGGGACAAAAAGTATGAAGCATCACTTGCCTTTTTGGAAGGGAATGGTAGTTCACTCCTTGATCTTGCTAGTCTCACACTTCACTGCAAGTCAATCAAGCAAACACCAATTCAATTTACATTCCAAACCAATAATCACTCAAACAAATTCACACACACAAGACAATGGAAACCAATTCATGCATTGGGAGCATGCACAAGATATTTTTATTTTGCAAATAGGGTCTCTATGGGGTTTCTAAACTTTGTAAGATCCAAATTGGTCATTTACCAAAGTGGCAAAGTCATTAGCAAATGGGTTTTATCCAAAACCACTTTTAAATCCATTCATCATTTCATGTGGTGAAAAATGTTTTTATCAAGGCAAAACTCTTAAGTTGTTCACCAAATGAGTTGCTAATTTGCAAAACTTAGTGTTTTAGGTCAGTATGTTTGGTCCAAAACATTTCCTTAAAGTTTTCTTTCCATAAACATTTTTATAACAAAAACCATTCTTTTTATTTGGCTAGAAAATGACTAAGTCAAGTAATCCAACCTAAATCTTACAAAAATCATTTTTAATACCAAGGGTTGGTTCCTAGGGTCAGTAAGGTCACAACAAACCATTTTGCAAAGGTTTTAACCTAAAAATCATTTTTAAACAAATTTTCTACTCTAAACAAGCTCACAAAATAATCTGCAAAATCAAGCAAACTAACGTATACTATTTTCTAAACTAAGGCCACAGTTGGCTAGGGCTTGTTCTCCTGAATCCAACGACATAAAATTTGTAAAATTTGGACGTGTGGATCCAAAGATATAGGGGTTTGTAATTCACAAAACATTCTGTTTTCAAATCAGTTTTTAAACAGAACAGTGACACGCGGCGACTTCTAACTGGGCGGTACCGGTTCGGCTTGATCACGCGTGATAGCCCTTGGATCTAATTAGATCGTGCGGTACTGAGCGCATACCCCTTCGCGGTTTAAGTGACTTCGCGTCGCCCGATCTAGATCGAACAGTTCTCGTGCCCGACCATAAGTGGCAAGCAATGGCAACGGAAGCGGGAGCGGCAGATGGCGGCGAAGCAGGAAGCGAAACAGGGAGGGAGCAAGCTCACCGAGGTCGCGAGGATGAGGTGATGCTGTTCGTGTGGGCGTTGTGGCAAGGGGTGCACGGGGACAGGCAGAATTCTTCGCCGGAGTTGCTCTGGTTCTCGGTTGCGGTCAGACGCTGTCAGGGGCGAGGCTACAGGGTTCGCCGAAGCAAGGAAGAGAGTGTGTTAGACGCGCCTGGTACTAAGGAGTATGTGAGCATCACTGAATGGCATAGGGAAGGTTCGAGCTTACCAGGAGTTCTCGCCGGAGTTTGCAGTAGACGCGGTGGTGCTCAGAAGTGGGCGGAGCCAACGCTCTGGGGCGCCCGCGGTTGAAAGGAGGGTGCCGAGATGCCCTGTTGTGGGGAAATTGTCAGCGTGCTCAGGGAGGCTCGGGGTGGTGTGTGCTGGCCGGATTTTGGGAAGAAAGCTCGTCGGAGACAGGGCTGTTCGAGGAGAAATTGGGGCGGCCTGGGGGCGTGTCGAAGTGAGGCGACAGAGGGAAAGTGGAGAGGAGTCACTGGCGTTTAAAGGGGCGTGGTTATTACAAGAAATCAAAGCCTCCTTCATGTGCAATCAATCGCCGGAGTAATTCTCTCTGCAACGGTCAGGGCGACGGTGTCTCGTTGAAGACGATGGCTGGGGATGTGGGGTCGTCTTGTCAGCGATAGAGGAGGAAAGGGGGTTGGGTCCACCAGTCAGCTGCTTAGCGGGTGCGAGACTGAGTGAGAAAAACGGTTCGGGAAATAAGAGGAGGTGGCTGCGAGTGGGCTGTTGGGCTGGGCCTTGTTGGGCTGCTGTTGTTTCTCTTTTTTTTTGTACAGAAACTTTTTCCTTTTCTATTTCTATTTTCTGATTTGAAATTCAAACAAATGATTTATTCAACCAAATCAATTCAAACAACATACAGACTTCACAATTTTGAACTTGGTTCTGTTTATCAGCATAAACCTAAATTCCAAAATAAAATAATAATCTTTTATTCTTTTTAAGATCCATTCTTTAATTAAATAAAATGTACCTTTAGTTATTTAATTAAATAGGGTTTGATTTAATTAATAAAACTTCTATTTTAAATCCAAATATTTTCAAAACCAAATCAGTAGGTTTAATAAAGAATACTTGGAAATTTGTTTAAAACAAAATAACCCTTTATTTTAGAGTCCATTATTAATTAAATATAATAGACTTTCATTATTAAATCAAATAGGATTTGTTTTATTGAGATATTTATTTTGAAATATAAAAATAAAGCCAAAACACTTTAGTAGGTTTTATTTGTGAATATCAAATATTTGGGAAAACTTATTTTAAATAATTTAATAAGTTTTGATGTTTCAATTTAAATTGGTAAAACCTTTTATTTAAATAAAGTTGGATATTAAATCCTTATTAATTTATTTAGATAAACCTTTGCCATTTTTATTCAAACAAAATTTTTTATTCCCAAAACTTGGCCAAGGTTTAATTTGGCTTTATAAAATAAACTTTATCTATAAAACTTTTATTTCAATTGAAAACCAAAACCTTTTATTTTAATGATCCAAAATAGTATTTCCAAAATATTTTGTTTTCCTTTATTTAAAATGTTTATCTTTTTAAATCCCTTTAGGATCTTATTTGATTCAAATGGGTTTGATGTTCCAATTAAATTCAAAAAGTTTCTTCTGGCCTTGAAAATCAAACAAAGTTTTATTTTATTCATTTATTTTCACATAACAAGATTTGGAAAATCTTGGGATGTGACAGGCTACCACCCTCAAAATAAATCTCGTCCCGAGATTTGGGGAGGATAGGGTTACAGGCAGGTTCAAAACAACTAGGGTACTACCACCCTTAAAAATTTTCAAACAAAAATTACATATTGTCCTTCTTGGGATCCTGGGAAATTCTCTAAGCAAACATTGCATTATGTCCTTGGTTTCCATTCTTGACTCATGGGCCAAGGTTGAGTTTCTCCATAGGCTTGTTCAACTTGTTCTCCATCCTTTCTGGACAATTGTTTGCATAGTGGCCTAGTTCCCTGCATTTGAAACATGTGACAAGGCTGATATCCCTCATAGGTTGGTTTATCTTATGCTTCATCCTTTCTGGACAGTTGTTTGCATAATGTCCTAACTCTTTGCAGTGTTTGCACATCACTTGGCTGATATCTTTCTTTTCCTTTGGTATCATTGCTTTTTGTTTGTTTCTTTGGTTCTTCTTCTTTTCTGGGCATTCATTGGCATAGTGTCCCATCTCTTTGCAATTGTAACATTGCTCTTGAGTAGTATCCTTCTTGTTAGGGTTGGGGCATTTCTTCTTCTTCTTGGGTCTCTCCAAAGCTAGGAGTTCTTCTAGTTCATGTTCTTCATGAGTGGGAGATCTTTCTCTCTTCTTGGGGCATTGATCTTCATGTTCCTTGGGTGCATGATCCTTGTCTCTAAAAATATTGCTAGCTTGGGTTCCTTCTAGATTAGCATCTTTGTCATCCTTGTTGTCATTAGTTCTTTGGGAAAAGTTTTCTCCCCTGTTGATCATTTGAGTAACCAATCCTTGCAACAATTGGGATTGAAGTTTCAAAATCCTTTGTATGGCTGGGTCTAGTCCATTGTTGTTGGCTAAAAGCTGAGTTGTCTCTTGGCTCAACTGGTTTTGGGTTACTATAAGTTCTCTCATGTTGTCCTCTTGGTTGTGGTTGTCATCAACCTTGGAGTCTTTGGGAGTAGTCATCTGTTTGGGTTGAAGGGAGATTAGAATAGGTAAGGTATTTCTAAGGAATCAATTCTAGTCACACACATCACAATTCACACAAACAATGTGCATGCAATCACAAACCAAACATTTCACTCAAACAATCAAAGTTCAAGCACATTTTTAGGCAATAAAATATTTTTGTTACACCACATAAGTTGGTGGTTTTGTCTTAGCTAAAATATGGTGGTCTATCTATATGGTTCACTTGTGATCTTTCCATCTTTCTTGGTTGGTTCTTCTTGTATGAGATCATGGTTTCCTTGAGAAAAGCTTTTGGTCACAATACTTCAAAGTTGTTGATGGCTACTCCTTATTTTGCATTCCCTCAGTCTCTAAATTTTGAGTAAGACTTCCTTGTCTAATTTGTGGTCCTTAGTGATATCCAAGTTGGAAGTCCTTGGTGAACATGCTGAAGATGTTGAAGTCATTAGAGTTGAAGAAGTTGAAGAAGTCCTTTGCACATGGTGAAGTCTTTGGCCATGGGGTAGGTTTTCCATCAAGTTGAAGTACAAGAGATGTAGAGTTGAAACCAAAATGGTTGAGGAAAGAGTTTACAAGTGTTTTTGTATATAAGTTTTGGATCAAAATATAACTCCTATTTTTCTAAGGGTTTTTGTCCAATCCTAGGTTTACAAATCCTACAGGCAACACAATGCTCTGATACCATCTGTAGAGGTCCCAATCTTAGATAAGATAGAGCCTCCTGTGTTTACAATGCTAGTCCCTGGATCAATAGCTAGCATCCACAGTTTAGATGTAATATCAAGAAACAAAGGTCATAATATAACTTTATACCCAGGAAAACATAGTTTTATTACATCATACATAGCTCATATGGCTATTACATTACATTGCAGCGGAATAACTATAAGCATGGGGTCCATCATCTTCAAAGTGCCACAGGCAGATGTTGGTTGTAGACTTTGTAATCCTAATCAATCAATCTTCACTAAAATCAATCAAACCTGCAACATTTCAAGTTACAGCCAAAAGGGTCAATACATTTGAATTGTATTGGCAAGTGATACTATGATAGTATAGTGGAGTCTATCATCTATATGCATTTGGCTAAGTGGAGTTGAGGCTTGCATTGCTCAAAATAGATTTTTCCTTAACATTTGAAAATACTAAGTTTTTGCTTTGAAAAAATCATTCTTCTCAATCAAAGATTGAAGATCCTTTACAAGGCATCTCTTAATCAAAGATTGAAGATTTCAAACAACCCTTGTTCAATCCACAAGTTTTAACTTAGAAATTTGAATGATGAAATTCTTGATTGCTTCCATGTCTTGATGCTCAAATTGTCCTTTACCAGGGACATGGCTAAGTACTTAGATTTTACACTCTACAGAGGTGGTGCACTTTCCCCACAAGACTTGGTTTCCCAAGACAAGATCTTTCAGAAGCTTTCCCTTAGACCAAAATGGACGCGCTCCAACCTATCAAACACTACCACCCACTGTCCATATGGCTAAGTTCTTGCAACCTATATGATCATGGCAGATCCCATATTGCCAAGTGGTTGCACTTGAAGCTTCTCAACATTTGACATCTCAAATCTCTTTGTTTCCTGGGTGGCCATCCACAAGTGAGATACACAACCCAAGTCCATGGCCTTGTGTAACCACTCAACATATCCCAATCCTTCCATTCCACCCAGGAGGTTCATTAACTTAGTTGTTTTATTAAACAAAACCTAAGTCCTCAGACTTAGAATATTTTTCCATAGTGTGAATATATATTGCACCCATGTTTTCTATTAGCTAGGCTAAGCTTGGTAGTAGTAGGAATCTCTAACTTAGGAAAATCCTACTAAGGATTCATCTACTAGGTTTTACTATAGCAAGGTCTATACTTAGCAAAATCCATGCAAGTTTACTTAGCAAAATCACTAATGCATAGTGAAAGTAATGGGACAAAAAGTATGAAGCATCACTTGCCTTTTTGGAAGGGAATGGTAGTTCACTCCTTGATCTTGCTAGTCTCACACATCACTACAAGTCAATCAAGCAAACACCAATTCAATTTACATTCCAAACCAATAATCACTCAAACAAATTCACACACACAAGACAATGGAAACCAATTCATGCATGGGAGCATGCACAAGATAGTTTTATTTTGCAAATAGGGTCTCTATGGGGTTTCTAAACTTTGTAAGATCCAAATTGGTCATTTACCAAAGTGGCAAAGTCATTAGCAAATGGGTTTTATCCAAAACCACTTTTAAATCCATTCATCATTTCATGTGGTGAAAAATGTTTTTATCAAGGCAAAACTCTTAAGTTGTTCACCAAATGAGTTGCTAATTTGCAAAACTTGGTGTTTTAGGTCAGTAGGTTTGGTCCAAAACATTTCCTTAAAGTTTTCTTTCCATAAACATTTTTATAACAAAAACCATTCTTTTTATTTGGCTAGAAAATGACTAAGTCAAGTAATCCAACCTAAATCTTACAAAAATCATTTTTAATACCAAGGGTTGGTTCCTAGGGTCAGTGAGGTCACAACAAACCATTTTGCAAAGGTTTTAACCTAAAAATCATTTTTAAACAATTTCTCTACTCTAAACAAGCTCACAAAAGAATCTGCAAAATCAAGCAAACTAACATATACTATTTTCTAAACTAAGGCCTCAGTTGGCTAGGGCTTGTTCTCCTGAATCCAACGACATAAAATTTGTAAAATTTGGACGTGTGGATCCAAAGATATATGGGTTTGTAATTCACAAAACATTCTGTTTTCAAATCAGTTTTTAAACAGAACACTGACACGCGGCGACTTCTAACTGGGCGGTACCGGTTCGGCTGGATCACATGTGATAGCCCTTGGATCTAATTAGATCGTGCGGTACTGAGCGCATACCCCTTCGTGGTTTAAGTGACTCTATCGTGCCCGCCCGATCTAGATCGAATGGTTCTCAGTGCCCCGACTTGGCGGCGCAATGTCAACGGCGAGCGGCGGAGCGGCCAGATGGCGGCGGCGCTGGCGAAGCAGGAAGCGAAACAGGGAGGGAGCAAGCTCACCGAGGTCGCGAGGATGAGGTGATGCTGTTCGTGTGGTCGTCGTGGCAAGGGGTGCACGGGGACGGGCAGAATTCTTCGCCGGAGTTGCCCTGGTTCTCGGTTGCGGTCAGACGCTATCAGGGGCGAGGATACAGGGTTCGCCGAAGCAAGGCAGAGAGTGTGTTAGACGCGCCTGGTACTAAGGAGTATGTGAGCATCACTGAATGGCATAGGGAAGGTTCGAGCTTACCAGGAGTTCTCGCCGGAGTTTGCAGTAGACGCGGTGGTGCTCAGAAGTGGGCGGAGCCAACGCTCTGGGGCGCCCGCGGTTGAAAGGAGGGTGCTGGGAGATGCGTCTGGTTGTGGGGAAATTGTCAGCGTGCTCAGGGAGGCTCGGGGTGGTGTGTGCTGGCCGGATTTTGGGGAGAAAGCTTGTCGGAGACGGGGCTATTCGAGGAGAAATTGGGGCGGCCTGGGGGCGCGTCGAAGTGAGGCGACATAGGGAAAGTGGAGAGGAGTCACAAGCGTTTAAAGGGGCATGGTTATTACAAGAAATCAAATCCTCCTTCATGTGCAATCAATCGCCGGAGTAATTCTCTCAAGAACGTCGTGACGGTGTCTCATTGAAGATGGTCGGGATGTGGGGTCGTCTTGTCGCCGATAGAGGAGGAAAGGGGTTGGGTCCACTACCTGCCATGGGTGTAGACCGAGTGAGAAAACGTTCGGAAATAAGAGGAGGTGGTCATGAGCTGTCATTGGGCCTTGTTGAAATTGTTGTTTCTCTTTTTTTTTGTACAGAAACTTTTTCCTTTTCTATTTCCATTTTCTGATTTGAAATTCAAACAAATGATTTATTCAACCAAATCAATTCAAACAACATCCAGACTTCACAATTTTTAACTTGGTTCTGTTTATCAGCATAAACCTAAATTCCAAAATAAAATAATATTTTTTTATTCTTTTTAAGATCCATTCTTTAATAAAATAAAATGTACCTTTAGTTATTTAATTAAATAGGGTTTGATTTAATTAATAAAACCTCTATTTTAAATCCAAATATTTTCAAAACCAAATCAGTAGGTTTAATAAAGAATACTTGGAAATTTGTTAAAACAAAATAACCCTTTATTTTAGAGTCCATTATTAAATAAATATAATAGACTTTCATTATTAAATCAAATAGGATTTGTTTTATTGAGATATTTATTTTGAAATCTAAAAATAAAGCCAAAACACTTTAGTAGGTTTTATTTGTGAATATCAAATATTTGGGAAAACTTATTTTAAATAATTTAATAAGTTTTGATGTTTCAATTTAAATTGGTAAAACCTTTTATTTAAATAAAGTTGGATATTAAAACCTTATTAATTTATTTAGATAAACCTTTGCCATTTTTTTTAAAACAAAATGTTTTATTTCCCAAAACTTGGCCAAGGTTTAATTTGGCTTTATAAAATAAACTTTATCTATAAAACTTTTATTTCAATTGAAAACCAAAACCTTTTATTTTAATGATCCAAAATAGTATTTCCAAAATATTTTGTTTTCCTTTATTTAAAATGTTTATCTTTTTAAATCCCTTTAGGATCTTATTTGATTCAAATGGGTTTGAAGTTCCAATTGAATTCAAAAAGTTTCTTCTGGCCTTGAAAATCAAACAAAGTTTTATTTTATTCATTTATTTTCACATAACAAGATTTGGAAAATCTTGGGATGTGACAGAAAGGTAAAGGTCGTGGTCAACCACCCTCTGCCGGCCTTCCAAGGAAGAGGGCTAATGATCTAGTATTAAGAGTCGGTTGGTACATGTGGGTAAAGTTGTACACCCCTCCAGGGTTAAATCTTTTCGAGAAGCCGTGTTCACGGTTATGAACACTTGGTGACTAGATTCTAATATCATAGATCACATTAACCTAATCATAAAACTTGGTAGATAAACGTGTGATTAAGGATGCTTCCTCATGGGTACGAGGGGGTGATCCTAGATGAGGTGCAAATGATGATGACTTGGTGGATATCAAAGAGGATGATCAATACTTTGGAGATGTCTCTCTCTTATCCCCTTTTAAAATGTTCTGATTAGACGAGATTCTTCTCTCTCTTGTTTCAAAAAACAAAGATAGCTTTATGAAAAACAACTCCACCCACCATAAGTCCTGCGGGGTACACCTTGTACTCACCCTTGCTTTGTTGATACTTTTTAGCAGAGTAATTATTCCTCTGAAGATAAGTTCTGTATGACATTGACATCGACAAGTAGCTTGGGGTTCCCAGCCGACAGCCTGGAATCTATGGGCTGGGACATCATCGTTATGCTTCAGGCCTCTTAGGCCATTTGTTTAGTTTTCTATACTTAATAGGATAATTTTCCTTCCTTTGTTTGATGTTTGTGGTCAGTGACCTCCGCTTGTAATAATTTGGTTCCTTGCTCCGTTATGAGCTTGCTGTAACAATTTTTGTGTCATAGGGTCACTGTTGTGTTATTTATTCTTCACTGGATATCCTCGAGCTCAAGGTTAAGCTTATGACAGACAAAGGTCTAGGATTTGTTTAGCGCTGATCCCGGGGGTGTCACAAATACCCAATAGTTTCCTTAGGGTATCCTATGTAGACGCATTTTTCGCTATGGGTTCGAGTTTATCAGGCTGAAGTTTCTTCACATAAACATCGCATCCCCAGACTTTAAGAAATGACAGCTTAGGTTTGTTTCCAAACCACAATGCATACGGTGTCTTTTCAACGGATTTAGATGGTTTCCGATTTAAAGTGCATGCAATAGTTTCTAGTGCATAACCCCAAAATGACAGTGGAAAGTTAGTCAGAGACATCATAGATCGAACCATATCCGATAAAGTATGATTACGACGTTCCAACAAACCATTTTGCTGTGGTGTTCCGGCAGGTGTGAGTTGTGAAACTATTCCACACTCTTTCATATGTGTGCCAAACTCTTAACTTAGATACTCACCTCCATGATCATATCATAGAAATTTGATCTTCCTATTACGACGATTTTCCACTTCATTCTGAAATTTCTTGAACTTTTCAAAGGTTTCATACTTGTTTTTCATCAAGTAGATATAACCATATCTACTCAAATTATCCGTGAAAGTAACAAAATAAAGATATCCACCTCCTGCCGACACACTTATTAGACCACATACATCAGAATATATGATTTCTAATAAATTTGTCGCCTATTCCATTGAACCAGAAAACGACGTTCTAGTCATCTTGCCCATAAGGCATGGATCACATGTATCAAATGATTCGAAATCAAGTGATTCCAAAAGTTCATCTGAATTGAGTTTCTTCATGCGTTTAACAACAATATTACCTAGATGGTAGTGCCACATATATGCGAATATATCATCATCAAGTTTAATATTTTTATCATCAACATTATAAATATGTGTAACACTATTATCGAGATCCAACAGAGATAAACCATTCATAACAGGTGCATGGACATAAAAGTTATCATTCATATAAATCGAACAACCATTGTTTTCGGATTTAAAAGAATAACCACTACGTATCAAACACGATCCGGATGCAATGTTCATGCTCAGTGCAGGCACCAAATTACAATTATTTAGATTTATAACTAATCCCGACGGTAAGTGGAGAGGAAACATTCTGACGGCGATCACATCAACACTTGATCCATTGCTGACACGTATCTTGACCTCACCTCTTGCTAGTGGTCGCTTGTTCCGCAGCCCCTGTTTCGAGTTACAAAAATTAGCAACCGATCCGGTATCAAATACCCAGGTGCAACTCCGAGTACTAGTCAAGTACACATCAATAACATGTATATCATATATTCCTTTGTTTAACTTGCCGACCTTCTTACCTGCTAAATACTTGGGGCAGTTGCGCTTCCAATGGTGATGACCCATTAGTATAGGGGATCGCAACAATCTTTGAGGGTAGTATTACCCAATTTATTGTTTCGACACAAGGGGAGCCAAAGAATACTTATGAGACTTAACAACTGAGTTGTCAATTCGGCTCCACCTGGAAATAGTCTTGCTCACAATAGTTTATCAGTAGCAAGAGTTTTGTAGTAGCAATAGCAAAGTTATAGTAGCAGTAAAACAAAGGAAGTAGTAACAAAAGTAGCAAACAGTAGGATATGAGTGCGGTAGGAATATGGATGGATGGACGGGTGTTACATAGACGAAACTATTCATGTAACTTCAAGATCTAGGGCATTTGCAGATAAATAAGATAAAGCATCCAAGTACTAAACAATCATAGGAATGTGTTCCATATATAGTCATACGTGCTCGCAATAAGAACTTGCACAACATATTTTGTCCTGCGATCCCGCTGCAGCTTGGTCTCAAGGGAATCTACTGGCAATTAAGGTACTCCTTTTAATAGAGTACCGGAGAAAAGCATTAACACTTCTTGAACACATGTGATCCTCATATCATAACCATCCCCTCTAGCTGTCCCAATTTCTGTCACTTCAGGGCCTTTGGATCTGGACTATGATATGTGTACACAACTTCTAGATAAGATCACAAAAAATACTATCATTGAATAAATAATAAGTTCAGATGTGAGATCATGGCACTTGGGCCCTAGTGACAAGAATTAAGCATAACAAGTTGCAAGAAAGTAAAATAGCACAAATAGAGATACTAGGCATCATGCCCTAACAATCTTATTCGATTACATGATAGAACTCATCAAATCCCTGCCATCCCCATAGCCTACAGCGGGGGATTACTCACTCATGGATGGGGGAAACATGGATGGTTGAAGGAGAGGCGTCGGTGATGATGATGGCGATGATCCCCTCCAAATTCCCTATCCCGGCAGGGTGCCGGAACGTATTTTATGGTTCCGAATCACGGTTTCTGGTGGTGGCGGCACAGCGGAACTCTTTCTGGAAAACGTCAAACCCCTCGGAGTTTTTAGGTCAGAAGGCTTATTATAGGCGAAGAGGGAGGCCGAGGGGGTGCCCGAGGTGGCCACACCCCTCCCAGGCGTGGCCTAGGCTGGCCCGCGCATCCAGGGGGTGTGGGCCCCTCGTGGCCCTCCTCCGTCTCGTCTTCTGGCTCTGTGAGTCTTATGGTCAATTAGGATTTTTGGCATATTTTTCGGGATTTTTACTGATAGTTTATTTTCTGCACAAAAACTAGACACCAAGGTAATTCTACTTAAAATATCGTCAGTCCGTGTTAGTTGTATCCAAATCACACAAGTTTAGAGGAGAAATAATAGAAAAAGTGTTCGGGAAGGTAGATACATTTTGGACATATCAAATGGCCAGTCCCCTTAAAATAATAGCACTCGGTATCAAACTTAGGGCCAGCTCGGGATTTCTTTTCAGGTGCGGCCGTTATTTCCGCCGTTATTTCCCTTCTGTTATTTCCCTTCTGTTTACCTTCTGTTTACCCTTCCCGTCTTTCTTGAAACCGGTGGTCATATTGATCATCAACACTTGATGTTCTTTCTTGATCTCCACCATTTCAATCTTAAGCATTGACAGAAGATCGGGGAGAGACTTCTTCATGCCCTCCATGTTATAGTTCATCACGAAGCTCTTGTAGCAAGGTGGCAGAGATTGGATAAACGATGTATGCCTAAGTAAATGGGAATCGATATTCCCAAGGACACAAGCTTATCTGCGTACCCAGACATTTTGAGTACATGCTCACTAACGGAGATGTTCTCTTCCATCATGCATCTAAAAAACTTTTCAGAAGCATTATAACTCTCTATAGAAGCATGGGTGTCAAAAATAATTTTTAACTCACCCATTATATCAAAGGCATTGCGTTTTCGAAACACTTTCGAAGTTTTGGATCCAGCCCATACAGTATGCTGCAATGAACTAAGCTGTGGTCCTCCTGACAAGTCTGATAGGCATTCTTTTCCTCGTTAGGGGAATCATCAAATGGTGGGGGTCCTAGCGGCACTTCTAGCACATATTGCTTTTGTGTAGTAGAGAGGAGAATCCTCAAATTCATAGCACAGTCGGTAAAGTTTCTACCATTTGTCGTAAGTTTCTCTTTCTCCATGGACACATTGAAATTAAAAGCAGAGAGGTGTGATTCCATAGACCCCTTACTCTGAAAAGTTATAAACGTCCCAAAGGTTAGAATTTCCCCCATGTCTATTAGAGGAGGGCGCGTCAAGGTAGCCCACGGACGGGTCCAAAAGAACTCACCCTAAACCATGAACGCAGTGTTGCAATGTCAGCGCACACGTGCAACTGTTGTATTCGAGTTGGACACTTACGTTTCCACGTCGCATGCACAAAATACCCGATAAATGACATGCTTAGGGCCCGTACGGGCTTTGCTGGGAATTACATACATGGTCTAAATTTTATAAATCCCAATCCTACCCCCACGCGTGAAGAGGTACAAGTCGATCCAAGCCATCGATCTGATTTTTCTCATTATTTTCATTCCTTTGGGGGTATATTGAATCAGAAGCCAAAAGCAGGTGGTGCCATCTACAACAGAATTTGTAAATTTTAGACTAAGTTTATGATAGATCGAGTTCAACTAATCCAAATTATGAATGAACTACCACTCAAAAACGACATCTCTCTTGTCTTTTTTGTGATTACATGAACCAAATCCACTACACTAAGTACGATCATTATGTGGGTACGTGTAGCCTCAAAAGCGAGCATCTATATGGGCATCATATAACATATGACTCATTATTAACCATTCGGTCCATGTTCCGAGGCCATGTCTGTACATGCTAGGCTCGCAAACTAAGAACCTTAGTATTTAGCGTGTAAAACTATCTTACACCCGAAATATGATCGTGGATTCAAGGACACCCAATCATCACGTGATGTCTTAAAGCAGCGAAACATAATCAGTGCCTACCTAAGGGAGAACATATTTTTATATCTATATCTAAATGAGGGATCATCTTATTATTCTAATAAAATGCCAAAAAAGCAATATAAGATGCAACAAACATCATATGTGAAAATTAAAATGATATGGTTCTCGCACTTGATCACTGATACGCCCAATTTCCTTCACCTTTCTATATCATAATTTACCTCCATTCATTGATATTTTTCTTATTATGAGGTATTACTTATGGATTTTCATCTGTTTATGCATGTTGGATGATTCCAAGAGGATGGACTGCCGGAGTCTGGATTCTGATGGAAAAGAAGGCGTTTCGGCGCAATTTCATGAAGATCAGAAAAATACCAGAAAAATATGGAAACATATTATTTTACCAGAATACGAAGGAAGACAGAAGGAGGGACGGAGATGGGCCTCAGGGGGACCACACCCCCTAGGCGCGGGCCCACCTGACCCCGCGCCTAGGGCAGGTGTGGCCCACTTGCCCGGCCTCTGACTCCGCCCCTTCACCTATATCTTCCCTATGGAACCCTAATACCATGAGAGTGACCACAGATAGATTTCCGCCTGGGGCGAAAACACCGAGAGAAGATCTCTCCGCATGATTACGGGAATTCCTTCCCAGAGAGGCGAGACCGTCACCATCAACACCTTCATCGAGCTAGGATTCATCAGGATCATCATCATCATCATCCACACCATCATCTCCACCAGCACCATCATCACCACTCCATCCCGCTGTAACAATTGTGTTGGATACTGCTTTAGTTCTTAGGGAAACTTTCCCGGTGTTGATAACTATTGTAGTTGATGGTTGTGAGTGGAACCATTGGATTATTTTTTATGTTCATATTGTTATCCATTATCGTATCATCTTTGATCTTGATCCATATGATGTCTTCTGAGTAGTTCGTTTAGTTCTTGAGGACATGGGAGAAGTCATGTTGTTATTAGTGGATCTGTGTTGAGTTACTATTCAATGGTTTAGTCTTTAAGTTGTGGTCCTATTCTTCTAGTGGTGTCATGTGAATGTCGACTACATGACACTTCACCTTTTATGGGCCTAGGGGAATGCATTGTGTATTTGGCTAGTAATCATGGGGTTGCCGGAGTGACAGAAACCTGAACCCCCGTTAGGACACCTTTGCACAAGGCAGCGTAGGATCTCAGAGTTTAAGGATGTGGTTAGAGTTATATCTTAATTACTTTCCTGTAGTTACGGATGTTTGTAGTGGGTTTAATCGCAAGTATGTATTAGTCGTAGGAAGGGCGGTATGTTAGCACAGGTTCACCCACACAACACTTACAAACAACAAAGAAGAGTACTCAGCTATTTGAAGCGAAAGCACTTGATAGATTTCCCGTGTGTCCTTGAGAACGTTTGGTCCTTATAAGTATTTCCACCGGCTTGTCCTTTGCTAAGAAAGGATTGGGCCACTTGCTCTGTTTTGTTCGTTACTTCTGTTACTCTCTCTTTGTTTTGTTGCTTTGTCAGAAAACCACTAAAAATCCGTTTGCTAAGTATTCACAGGGATTTCCTGCTCCATACCACTGTTCAGCCCCTTCTGCTCCTCATTGGGATCGACACTCCTATTTATCAACAGTACTATGATACATCCCCTATACTTGTGGGTCATCAAGACTATTTTCTGGCACCGTTGTCGGGGAGTGAAGCGCTATTGAAGAGTGGAACTGGTAAAGGAAACTTTTACTGTGGGTATTGCTTTTTTACTGCTTGTTACTTTGTTTCCAATATGGATAACCCACTTGGTTTTCTGTTTGGGAAAACTACTACCGCTGCTAGGGTAGTAGATGAACCACCACCTATTGAGATAGATCCTTTTAAGATACCTACAAGTATTGTTAATCGTGTTATGGATAATTATTATTTTGGGAATGGAACTGTCCATCATGGTGATCACTTGCTTTTTATCCATGAATTATGCGGGTTGTTTAAGTGTGCAGGTATAACAACTGAACATGTGAATTAGAAGTTACTCTCCATATCCTTGAAAGGGAGAGCTGAGGCATGGTATAAGATGATGAAGAATGAACAATCCATGGAATGGGAGGAGATAGCATCTCTCTTTTACTATAAATTTTATCCTCCCAGTGAAATCCATAAGGATAGAAGTCTTATATATAACTTTTGGCCTCTTGATGGAGAGAGTATAGCTCAAGCTTGGGGGAGATTGAAGCTACTAATGCTTAAATGTCCTATTCATGAACTCCCTAACAATATTATTCTCAATAACTTTTATGTTAGGCTTTCTCTTCATGATAAATATTTACTAGATGCTTCTTGTGATGGATCATTCACAAGTATGAAGGAAGAAGCTAAATGAGATGTCTTAGACCGTATTCAAGATAATACTAAGGCTTGGGAGAATGACAAAGTAAGAAAGTCAGGTATAAACTATGATTATGAATGCATTAAATATTTTATGGGAACTGACAACTTCCGTGATATTAGCAATGAGTTTGGTCTTGATTCCCAAACTTTTGCCAGCTATTTGTAGGCTTTTGCCTCTTACATTCAAATTCCCAAGAGAAGTGGAATAAGTACCATGCTCCTTATAAAGATGTTGTTAATCATGCTCCAGTTAGAAGTACTTAAGTTTGCACTACTATTCATATTGTGCCTGAACCCCATGTTGAGAAAATGCCTTTCCCAGCTAAGGTAAAGGAGTATTCTATGATTATTAGTGCAAATAACAAGGGTACAATGGAAACTGTGGAGCCTGGTAAGCATTTGAGTGATGAACATGTGGTAGTTATTGTTAAAGACGCTGTCACTAGAAATATAGAGGATGAACATATTGTCTTCTGTGAAGACGCTTCTAATATTTTCAATCATCCTAGTAAGGCTAGAAAAGCTAGTGTTCCTATGCTTTTTGTTAAAATTGGTGATCATTGCTACTATGGTTTATGTGATATTGGTGCTAGTTCTAGTGCCATTCCTTATGAACTTTACAGGGAAATTATGCATGAGATTGGTCCTTGTGATATTGAGGACATTGACGTGGTTATTCACCTAGCTAACAAGGGGACCATTTTCCCAATTGTTATTGTAAGATATGTGGAGGTTCTCTGTGGTAAGATTAAATATCATGCTGATTTTCTAGTGCTTAATTCAGTAGCTAGCAAAACTTGTCCTATCATTTTTTGTAGACCTTTCTTGAACACTTGTGGAGCTATTATTGATTGTAAGAAGGAGAAAGTTTTAACTAAATTTGATGGAGATTCTTATGAGTTTAACTTTTCCAAATTTGATAAAGCTCCTTGTGAAAATAGCTTAACTAATGAAGATTACAGGATGGAACAACTTGCTTCTATTGATCATGTCACATCCCAAGATTTTCCAAATCTTGTAATGTGAAAATAAATGAATAAAATAAAACTTTGTTTGATTTTTAGGGCCAGAAGAAACTTTTTGAATTTAATTGGAACTTCTAACCAATTGGAATCAAATAAAGTACTAAAGGGATTTAAAAAGATAAACTTTTATTAAAGGAAAATAAAAATATTTAAAATTACTATTTTGGATCTTTAAATAAAAATATTTTGTTATCAGAAGAAAAGGATAGATTTATAATTAAAGGTTATTTTATAAAGCCAAAATTAAACCTTGGCCAAGCTTTTGGAAATAAAAATATTTCTATTTGATAAAAATAGTAAGGTTTATTCAAAATAAATTAATAAGGATTTAATATCCAATTTTATTTAAGTAAAGTCTTTTCCTATTTTAATTAAACACTAAAACTTATGTATTTATTTTTAATAAGTTTTCTAAATATTTTATATTCTTAAATAAAACCTACTGAAGTGTTTTGATTTTATTTCAGATTTCAAAATAAATATTCTAATAAAACAAATCTTATTTGAATTAATTGAATAAGGCCCATTTAAAACAAAAATGTTATTTTATTTTTAAACAAGCTTTCTAAATATTCCTTATTTTCAAATACAACCTACTGATTTGGTTTTGAAAATAATTGGATATCAAATGGAGATGTTATTAATAATATCAAACCCTATTTGATTAATAAATCATGAACCATGTTATTTAATTAATAATGGTACCTATAAATAAAATTATTATCTTGACTTTAGAATTTGGTTCAGGTTACTAAACAGAACTAAATTTAGAGTTACAAAATTGGGTGAAGATTTGAATTGTTTTGATTGCTTGGAAATTGTTTGAAATTTCAGACAAAATATAGAAATAGAAAAAGAAAAAGAATCAGAAACAGAAAAAAATAAGATTTAAGCCGACCCAACCCAGCAGCCCAACAGGCCCAGGAACCAGCCCAGTTCTCACCCAAGAAGAAAACGCTTTCACCTCGTATCGACCAAGGCCGAGATTGACCAAAGGAACTCACTCTCATTTCTTTCCCACCGACCGTGGACCTCACCTCATCGCTCATCGTCCACACCCGCGACCTGTCACCCCAAACCTCGCTGCCTTTGAATGTCGCGTTCAATTCACAGTAATGCCGCGCGTTAATCTCGCCGTGACCGCACGATATTAAGCGCCTGCATCTTCCCCTCCTTTCCCTCTGTCGCCATTCCCTCTTTGCCCCGAGGCTGCCCCAATTTGACTCGACACACTCCCAGCTCCCACCACCGTCTCCGACCGATTCCGGCCAAGCCACACCACCCCGAGCCTCCCCGAGCACGCTGGCAGCTTCCCCACTCCCAGACGCTTCTCCCCGTGCCCTTCATTCAACCGCGGGCGCCCCGGAGCGTCGGCTTTGACAAGCTCCGACAGCCGTCCCGCTTTTCTCCGACGACGCTTTCAGGTGAACCAGACCTCCCTTCACTTATCGCTCACGCACACATCGTTGTTTTGATCCTCGCGATCGCTACCGCGCGTTTTGCCTTAGGGCGATCTGCAGCAACGTCCTCGACCTCAACCAGAGCCACCCGCCGCCAGAACGAACTCCGGCGAGAGATTCCACCTGACCCCGTGCGCCCCTTGCCACATCGACCACACGTCGAGCACCACCTCGTCGTCGCGAACACGGTAAGCGCCACCTCCATCTTCCTTGCTTCCTAGAACCACCGCGAGCACTTTGTCTGGCCGTCACCGCCGTCCACCGCCGCGCAGCGCCGCCCATCTGTGACCGAGTAGTAGCATCCGTAGGATCTTAATCCAACGCCTATGATAGATCACTTAAGCCGCGAAGAGGTACGCGCCCTGTGCCGTGCGATCAAACTAAATCCTGCGGCCCACGTTGCCGATCCAACCGAACCGGTATCGACCAATGAAACAGCAACGCGTGGCCAGTATTACAACTAAAAACAGATTTGAATCAAATTTATTTGCAAACTTCAAACCCCTGTAACTTTCAAACCACACGTTCAAAAATTACAAATTTTATATCAATGGATTCAGTGGAACAAGACCTAGACAACCATGCCCTTGGTTTAGAAAATAGTATTTGTTAGCTTTCTTGTTTTTGTAGATTATTTTGTGAGCTTGTTTAGGGTATAAAAATTGTTTAAAATTGATTTTAGGGTTAAAACTTTTGCAAAATGGTTTGTTGTGCCCTTACTGACCCTAAGAACCAACCCATGGTCTTGAAAATGAAATTGGAAAAATTTAGAATGGATTAATTGAATTAGTCTATTTCTAGCTAAGTAAAGATAATGGTTTTATTATGAAAAAGGATTTTGGAATAAAACTTTGGGAAAATATTTTGATTCAAAGCTACTGACCCAAAACACCGAGACTTGAGAGTTAGAAACTTTTGGTGAGAGACTTAAGGATTTTTGATTTGATAAAACCATTTTCCACCACATAAATTGTTGAATGGATTTTAAAATAGTTTTTGAGCAAAAACCCTCTAACTAATGACTTTGCCATTTTGGTAAATGACCAATTTGGACCTTCCAAAGTTTAGAAACCTAGTGGAGACCATCCTTGCAATAGAACCATCCTTTGCATACTTAGGCATGACTTAGATTCCATCGCTTTGTGAGTGTGAGATTGTTTGTTTGACTTTGGTTTGGAATGTTAGTTGATTTCGTGTTTGCTTCGTTGACTTATAGTGAATTTAGCAAAGTGTGAGACTAGCAATATCAAGGAGTGAACCACCATTCCCTACCAAAAAGGCAAGTTACACTATCATACAAAGGTCCTACTATTTTCATTATACTTAGTGGATTATGAAAACATGCATGAAAAAGATATCTTTATGCTTATGCTATGCTAAATCCTAATAGGATTCCCTATACACTCCTTAGTGAAAATATTGTAGTTGTACATTCTTAGCCATGCTTTATTTTGAAAAGAGATACATGTTGAGATTTTACAAAGGTTGAGAAAAGGACTTGTGTTTTACATAATAAAACAAGGACTCAATGAACCACCTAGGTGGTGGATACTTTAAGTTTTGGAGAAGGTGGCAACAAAAGGAACCATGTCTATGGGAATCACTTTGTGTTGTGCTCCAAAAGAAAACCACCTAGGAAACTTAGAGATTGCACATGTTTCTCCAATTGTGGCTTTCGTGTGCAACCACATGCTATTATGGCTCTGGCTTAGTCAACTACATTGGGAAGACCCATGCACTGTCTTCAGTTAACTGGACATGGGGATCTGGAATGCTTCATGGGTGCTGAAGGCAAGCTAGCAATGGTGTATGGGAGGACCCTTTGGAAAGACTTCGTCACATTCTCAATCTGCCAGTACTCCATCTTGGTGAGCACTAATCCAGTAGGCCACTGGTGGAAAAAGGATGGGATTGTGACGTGTGGGTAAAGTGTACTCCTCCTGCAGAAGATAATAAAATCTAAGTACTTAGCCGTGTCCCCGGTTATACACAATACTGAGCAACTAAAGTTTGAACTATGGGAGATCTCGACATTCCAACTTCTAAAATAAAAACTTGATCCCTTGTGTGTCTACCAAGGAATTCAAAGAGATTTTGTTAAGCTTGATGCACTTGGGGTTACCAAGGTGCTCAAGAGATTTTGCTTAACACTTGATGTACTTGTGGTACCAAGGAACTCATGAGATTTTGATAAGACTTGTTGCACTTGGGGTTACCAAGGTGCTCAAGGAATTTTGACAAGGACTTGAACACTTGAGTTTCTACCAAGGAGTTCAAGGAACTTGGAAAAGAGATTTGACAAAGGACCAAACCTTTTTTTTAAAAGATAGGATAAAATATTGCTTTATGCAAATGAGCCTAAAAATCTACTTAGCCAAATTTGCATGTAATGATAGGATCCACTTATATTATACATAACAGTGAAACTTGCCAATACAATTCAAATGTATTGACCCTTGTGGCTGTAACTTGTATGTTGCAGGTTTGATTGTTTTTAGTGAAGATTGATTGATTAGGATTACAAAGTCTTCAACCAACATCTGCCTATGGCACTTTAAAGATGAAGGACCCCATGCTTATAGTTATTCCGCTGCAATGTAATGTAATAGCCATATGAGCTATGAAAGATGTAATAAAATTATGTTATTCCTGGTTATAAAGTTATATTATGACCTTTGTTTCTTGATATTACATCTTAACTGTGGATGCTAGCTATTGATCCAGGGACTAGCATTGTAAAACATAGGAGGAATCTACCTTATTAGGTTGAGACCTCTACAGATGGTATCAGAGCATTGTGTTGCCTGTAGGATTTGTAAACCCTAGGATTGGACAAAACCCCTTAGAAAAATAGGAGTTGTTTTTGTTCCAAAAACTTATTTACAAAAACACTTGTAAACTCTTTCCTCAACTATTTTTAGTTTCAACTCTACTTCTCTTTCAACTTGATGGAAAACCTACCCATGGCCAAAGACAACACCATGTACAAAGGACTTCTTCAACACTTTCAACTCTAATGACTTCAACTTCTTCAGCTCTAATGACTGCAACATCTTCAGCACATTCACCAAAGACTTCCAACTTGGATACCACTAAGGACAACAAGTGAAACAAGGAGGTCTTACTCAAGAATTAGAGACTGAGGGAAAGCAAAATAAGAAGGAGCCATCAACAACTTTGAAGTCTTGTAACCAAGAGTTTTTCTCAAGGAAACCTTGATCTCATCTAAGAACAAGCAACCAAGAATGATGGAAAGATCACAAGTGAACCATATAGATGGACCACCATATACTAGTTAAGTCAAAACCACCAATTTATGTGGTAGAACAAAAATATTTTGTTAACTAAGTATGTGCTTGAACCTTGTTTGAGTGAAATGTTTGACTTGTGATTTCATGCACATTGCTTGTGTGAATTGTGATGTGTGTGATTAAAATTGAGTCCTTAGAAATATCTTCCATATTCTAATCTCTACCCAACCCAAACAGATGACTACTCCCAAAGACTCCAAGGTTGATGACACCAACACCAACCAAGCTGATAGCATGAAGGAGCTCATAGCAACCCAACACCAGTTGAACCAACTGACAGCTCAGTTCATAGCCAACAATAGTGATAAAGATCTAGCACTGCAGAAGTTTTTGGAAGAACAATCCCAACTGATGCTTAAGGTGACTAATCAAATGATCAACATGGAAGAAAGCTATCCTAAAGGAGTTTATGATAACAAGGATGACAAGAATGTTATTCTAGATGGAGCCCCAGCTTGCATTATTTGTGGAGACAAGGACCATACTTCCAAGGAGCATGAAGGTCAATGCCCTAATTGTGAAGAAAATCATCCTGTTGGACAATGTCCCACCTCTCAAGCTACTTGTTACCTTTGTGAAGGAAATGACCATGTTCCTATCCAATGCCCTATCTACTCCATGGTGGAAAAAGGAAACAAGAAGGATCCAAGTCTCTAAAGGAAAAGGACCACTTATACCCCCAAATAAGACAACCCAGTTCAAAGGATCAAAGAAACCCAAGAAGCCAAGACCAGACATGAACCTTGTGCAATGTCGTAAATGTAGGGAAATGGGACACTACTCCAGTGAGTGCCCAGAGAACAAGAAAAACAAGGGAATTGACCAAGTGGTGTGTAACAACTGCAAAGAGCCAGGCCATTATGTAGCAACTTGTCCACAAGAGCAACGTAAAGAACTCCAGGATATCCACTGTTTCAATTGCAAGAACCCAGGACACTATGCAAGAAACTGTCCAGAGAAGATGAAGAACAAGTTGAACAAGCCCATGGAGAAACTCAACCCTGGCCCATGAGTCAAGCATGGAAACAAAGGACTCAGTACAAATATTTGCTTAGAGAAGTTTTCCCAGGATCCCAAGAAGGACAATGTGTAATTTTTGTTTGAAAATTTTAAGGGTGGTAGTACCCTAGATGCTTTTGAGCCAACTTGTAACCCTAGCCTCCCCAAATCTCGGGACGAGATTTATTTTAAGGGTGGTAGCCTGTCACATCCCAAGATTTTCCAAATCTTGTAATGTGAAAATAAATGAATAAAATAAAACTTTGTTTGATTTTCAGGGCTAGAAGAAACTTTTTGAATTTAATTGGAACTTCTAACCAATTGGAATCAAATAAAGTACTAAAGGGATTTAAAAAGATAAACTTTTATTAAAGGAAAATAAAAATATTTAAAATTACTATTTTGGATCTTTAAATAAAAAGATTTTGTTATCAGAAGAAAAGGATAGATTTATAAATAAAGGTTATTTTATAAAGCCAAAACTAAACCTTGGCCAAGCTTTTGGAAATAAAAATATTTCTATTTGATAAAAATAGTAAGGTTTATTCAAAATAAATTAATAAGGATTTAATATCCAATGTTATTTAAGTAAAGGCTTTTCCTATTTTAATTAAACACTAAAACTTATTTATTTATTTTTAATAAGTTTTCTAAATATTTTATATTCTTAAATAAAAACTACTGAAGTGTTTTGATTTTATTTCAGATTTCAAAATAAATATTCTAATAAAACAAATCTGATTTGAAGTAATTGAATAAGGCCCATTTAATTTAATTAATAATGGACCCTATAACAAAAATGTTATTTTATTTTTAAACAAGCTTTCTAAATATTCCTTATTTTCAAATACAACCTACTGATTTGGTTTTGAAAATAATTGGATTTCAAATGGAGATGTTATTAATAAAATCAAACCCTATTTGATTAATAAATCATGAACCATGTTATTTAATTAATAATGGTACCTACAAATAAAATTATTATCTTGACTTTAGAATTTGGTTCAGGTTACTAAACATAACTAAATTCAGAGTTACAAAATTGGGTGAAGATTTGAATTGTTTTGATTGCTAGGAAATTGTTTGAAATTTAAGATGAATATAGAAATAGAAAAGAAAAGAATCGTAAACAGAAAAAATAAGATTTAAGCCGACCCAACCCAAAGCCCAACAGGCCTGTGAGAACCAGCCAGTTCCTCACCCCAAGAAAACGTTTCGCACAGATTCGACCCGCAAGAGACCCGGTGGAACTCACTCTCATTTCTTTTCCCACTGACCGGTGGACCTCACCTCTACTGCTCATCGTCCACACCCGCGCGACCCTGTCACCCCCAAACCTCGCTGCCGTTGCTGCCTTTGAATGTCGCGTTCAATTCACAGTAATGCCGCGCGTTAATCTCGCCGTGACCGCACGGTATTAAGCTCCTGCATCTTCCCCTCCTTTCCCTCTATCACCATTCCCTCTTTGCCCCGAGGCTGCCCCAATTTGACTCGACACACTCCCAGCTCCGACCACCGTCTCCGACCGATTCCGGCCAAGCCACACCACCCCGAGCCTCCCCGAGCACGCTGGCAGCTTCCCCACTCCCAAACGCTTCTCCCCGTTCCCTTCATTCAACCGCGGGCGCCCCGGAGCGTCGACTTTGACAAGCTCCGACAGCGCCACCGTCTGTTTCTTCTCCGACGACGTTTTCCAGGTGAACCAGACCGCCCCTTCACTTCTCGTTCATGCACACAGCATTGTTTTGATCCTGCGCATCTGACCCCGCCTTCGTTTTGCCTTAGGGCGATCTGCAGCAACGTCCTCGACCTCAACCAGAGCCACCCGCCACCAGAACGAACTCCGGCGAGAGATTCCACCTGACCCCATGCGCCCCTTGCCACATCGACCACACGTCGAGCACCACCTCGTCCTCGCGAACACGGTAAGCGCCACCTCCATCTTCCTTGCTTCCTAGAACCACCGCGAGCACTTTTTCTGGCCGTCGTCCACCGCCGCGTAGCGCCGCCCATCTGTGACCGAGTAGTAGCATCCATAGGATCTTAATCCAACGCCTACGATAGATCACTTAAGCCGCGAAGAGGTACGCGCCCTATGCCGTGCGATCAAACTAAATCCTGCGGCCCATGTTGCCGATCCAACCGAACCGGTATCGACCAATGAAACAGCGACGCGTGGCCAGTATTAGAACTAAAAACAGATTTGAATCAGATTTATTTGCAAACTTGAAACCCCTATAACTTTCAAACCACACGTTCAAAAATTACAAATTTATCAATGGATTCAGTGGAACAAGACCTAGCCAACCATGCCCTTGGTTTAGAAAATAGTATTTGTTAGCTTGCTTGTTTTTGTAGATTCTTTTGTGAGCTTGTTTAGGGTATAAAAATTGTTTAAAATTGATTTTAGGGTTAAAACATTTGCAAAATGGTTTGTTGTGCCCTTACTTCCCCTAAGAACCAACCCATGGTTTTGAAAATGAAATTGGAAAAATTTAGAATGGATTAATTGAATTAGTCTATTTCTAGCTAAGTAAAGATAATGGTTTTATTATGAAAAAGGATTTTGGAATAAAACTTTGGGAAAATATTTTGATTCAAAGCTACTGACCCAAAACACCAAGACTTGAGAGTTAGAAACTTTTGGTGAGAGACTTAAGGATTTTTGATTTGATAAAACCATTTTCCACCACATAAATTGTTGAATGGATTTTAAAATAGTTTTTGAGCAAAAACCCTCTAACTAATGACTTTGCCATTTTGGTAAATGACCAATTTGGACCTTCCAAAGTTTAGAAACCTAGTGGAGACCATCCTTGCAATATAACCATCCTTTGCATACTTAGGCATGACTTAGATTCCATCGCTTTGTGAGTGTGAGATTGTTTGTTTGACTTTGGTTTGGAATGTTAGTTGATTTCGTGTTTGCTTGGTTGACTTGTAGTGAATTTAGCAAAGTGTGAGACTAGCAAGATCAAGGAGTGAACCACCATTCCCTACCAAAAAGGCAAGTTACACTATCATACAAAGGTCCTACTATTTTCATTATACTTAGTGGATTATGAAAACATGCATGAAAAAGATATCTTTATGCTTATGCTATGCTAAATCCTAATAGGATTCCCTATACACTCCTTAGTGAAAATATTGTAGTTGTACATTATTAGCCATGCTTTATTTTGAAAAGAGATACATGTTGAGATTTTACAAAGGTTGAGAAAAGGACTTGTGTTTTACATAATAAAACAAGGACTCAATGAACCACCTAGGTGGTGGATACTTTAAGTTTTGGAGAAGGTGGCAACAAAAGGAACCATGTCTATGGGAATCACTTTGTGTTGTGCTCCAAAAGAAAACCACCTAGGAAACTTAGAGATTGAACATGTTTCTCCAATTGTGGCTTTCGTGTGCAACCACATGCTATTATGGCTCTGGCTTAGTCAACTACATTGGGAAGACCCATGCACTGTCTTCAGGTAACTGGACATGGGGATCTGGAATGCTTCATGGGTGTTGAAGGCAAGCTAGCAATGGTGTATGGGAGGACCCTTTGGACAGACTTCATCACATTCTCAATCTGCCAGTACTCCATCTTGGTGAGCACTAATCCAGTAGGCCACTGGTGGCAAAAGGATGGGATTGTGACGTGTGGGTAAAGTGTACTCCTTCTGCAGAAGATAATAAAATCTAAGTACTTAGCCGTGTCCCCGGTTATGGACAATACTGAGCAACTAAAGTTTGAACTATGGGAGATCTCGACATTCCAACTTCTAAAATAAAAACTTGATGCCCTTGTGTGTCTACCAAGGAATTCAAAGAGATTTTGTTAAGCTTGATGCACTTGGGGTTACCAAGGTGCTCAAGAGATTTTTCTTAACACTTGATGTACTTGGTGTACCAAGGAACTCATGAGATTTTGATAAGACTTGTTGCACTTGGGGTTACCAAGGTGCTCAAGGAATTTTGACAAGGACTTGAACACTTGAGTTTCTACCAAGGAGTTCAAGGAACTTGTAAAAGAGATTTGACAAAGGACCAAAACCTTTTTTTAAAAGATAGGATAAAATATTGCTTTATGCAAATGAGCCTAAAACTCTACTTAGCCAAATTTTCATGTAATGATAAGATCCACTTATATTATACATAAAAGTGAAACTTGCCAAGACAATTCAAATGTATTGACCCTTGTGGCTGTAACTTGTATGTTGCAGGTTTGATTGTTTTTAGTGAAGATTGATTGATTAGGATTACAAAGTCTACAACCAACATCTTCCTGTGGCACTTTGAAGATGAAGGACCCCATGCTTATAGTTATTCCGCTGCAATGTAATGTAATAGACATATGAGCTATGAAAGATGTAATAAAATTATGTTATTCCTGGTTATAAAGTTATATTATGACCTTTGTTTCTTGATATTACATCTTAACTGTGGATGCTAGCTATTGATCCAGGGACTAGCATTGTAAAACACAGGAGGAATCTACCTTATTAGGTTGAGACCTCTACAGATCAAGTCTATGACCTTGGACCTCTTTTTGGTGACCGTAAGTATGCTTATTCTGATGATAAAGTTGTTTCCAGTGATAGTTAGATTTTAAACTTTATTCAAAGTGATACTGAAAGTTATTTTGAGAGAGGGAATGTAACATCCCAAAAATCATGATTTCAAAGTTTTCATATCATTCATGCATTCATAATCATTTAGGATCATTTCCTCAAAAATCAGAAACTTTGTGATCTATTATTTTATGCAAGCAAGGCAATAGCCTTAACGTTACTCTCTAAAAAGAGAATATTTGTTTGACAAGAAAAGAATTGATCATATGATTGATTGATATTTTCCAAAGCTTGGACAAAGATTTTCAAAAAAAAATATGAATTTAAAACCATTCATATGTCTTTATTAAATATGTGATAAAGGCATAGTTTATTTTTAAATTCCAATAGGCCAAAGTATTTAGAGTGAGAAACTTTGTTATGTAGCCATTTGAAAATTTAGAGAAAATTTAAATTCAGATTCATTTGAGAAAATTCAAATTCATTTGAGAAAATTTAGAGAAAATTTAAATTCTAATAGGCCAAAGTATTTTAAGTTCTACTTTACAAAAATTCAGAGAAAATTTAAATTCAGATTCATTTGAAAACCATTTGAAAATGTTTCCAAAAAATCAAAACAGAAAAGAAAAAGGATAAAAGAAATGGAAAAAGGCCATCGCCACTCTTTCGTCTAGTAGTAGATGCAGCCCACCCGGGTTTTCCCTTCTCCCTCTATTTCTCACTCAACCCGCGCGCACCCCCTCACTAACGCTCCGACCCCACCATCCACCTCAGCTTCGTCGTCAATCACGCACCAGAGGAACTGCTCCCCTCTGTCGTTTCCTCCCGAAATCAAATCCGTTGATTGCACTTGATTCCCGGAGTAATTCCCCCCTCCTCGCTCGGCTACTTAATCCCCACACCTCGACGACCATTTACCCTCGCTCAACTCGCTCGCTCCACCACCAGGCTGCCCCCAATTGCTCTCACACCACCGTTGTACCGACGAACTCCGGCGACGAAATTCCGGTGAGCCTGACCACCCCTGCCCTTCTAGTTCATATGAGCGTGTTCCATACAACCTTGTGCATCTCCTGATATCTTTTGTTTGGCCGCGCATGACCCAGGCCGCCGTCCCCGTCCACCTCCGCAAGCGACAGAGCCACCGCTCAACTCTGGCGAGCTGTTCTGGTTAGTTCTGACCGCGCCTTGCCCTCTCTTTGATACTCACATGACCAGCATTGTTTCCCACATCTGACGCACTGCTTATTTTTCTCTGGCATGATCTACATCCTCGGCAACGACGACGAGCAGCCGCACTTGACGACCGAAGCAACTCCGACGAGCAATCCCTGACGACCCCGTGCGCCCCTTGGTAAACGGCGACCACCTCGAGAACCATCACTTCACGGCGAGACTGGTGAGCTAATCCCCTTTCCCTAGCGCTTCTTGTATTGCCGGTAGCACCACCGCCCAAGCGCGCCGCCGCTCGCCGTTGACTCAGCGCCGCCAGTCTTTGGTCAGGGCAAAGATGCCCGTTGGATCTGTGAGGGCCGTGATTAGATCTTAGGTGAAGCGATACGGGCAGATCTGAGCCGTGCGTAGCTAGTTAGATCCAACGGCCCGCAAGCGTGATCCACGCGAAACGGTATTAACCAATCAGATAGCGCCGCGTGGCCTGTGTTTTGATTTAAAATCTGAAATTAGATCTATTAGTTGTTCAAACTTGCAAAATTCATAACTTTTGATCCACACGTTCAAATTTTGTAAATTTTATATCATTGGAATCAGGAGAAAGAATTCTATCCAACCATACACTTTGTTTAATAAATTGCATCTGTGAAATTGGTTGTTTTTACAGAGTCATTTGTAAGGTTATTTTGTGTATAATACTTATATAGAAAATGTTTTAAGGGCCGAATTAATTTTATTTAGTGTATAATTATTTTGTTTATGATTCAATACTGTTCCACTTGTCTTGGTTGATTTAGAAAATCATCACATGGCATTAGCATGCATTCATATATTTTTGCTTGTTTATTTTGATATGTGAATTTGGTGCTATCATTTTATGTGTAGATTTTGGTGCTAGTGGTGATTGTGATTGTGAGGATTGTTGCTACTCCCCAAACTACCAAGGCAAGTGGTGCTTCATATTTTATCCCAATATTTTGACTATGCATTAGAAATATTTTGTATAGGGCTTGCATGAATATTTTGCTAAGTATCTATATGTTATGCTTGGGAAATCCTAGTAGTTGTAGAACTATTAGAATTTTCTCTCAGTTAAGATACCTGCTATTGCCATGCTTAGCCTAGATAATAGAAACCAAGGATGGAATATATACATGCTATGGAAAAATATTGCTAAGTCTTTGACTTATGGTTTTTGCTTAATAAAACAACTAAGTAAATGAAACACCTGGGTGGAATGGTAATTGCTTAGTGGTTTTTGGTTGAGTTGTTACACAAGGCCCATTTCTATGGTTTACCTTGTGTATCTCACTTGTGGATTCCCACCCAGGAACAAAGGGATTTGAGATTCCAAATGTTAAGAAGCTTCTAGTGCAGCCACATGGCATTATGGGCTCTGTCTGGATCATATAGGTTGCAATAACTTAGCCATTTGGACAGTTGGTGGTAGAGGGATGATAGGCTGGATGTCACATCCCAAAATTTTCCAAATTTTAAAATGTGAAAATTAAATAAACAAAATAAACAATTGTTGAAATTTAGGGTGAGAAGAAACTTTTGATTCCAATGGGAAGCATCCAAACCTATTTTGATCAAATAAAATCCTAAAGGGATTTAAAAAGATAAACAATTAATAAATAAAAATTATAAAAGATGGAACCACTATTTTTGGATCTTTTAATAAAAGATTTGGTTTTCAAGAGAAAAGGTAGAATTATATTAAGGATTATTTTATAGAGCCAAATTAAATCTTGGCCAAGCTTTTTAAATAAAATATTTCTATTTGACAAAAAGAGTAAAGGTTTATTTAAATAAAATAATGAGGATTTATTAATATCCAATTTTATTAAAGTAAAGGCTTTTCCATTTTAAATAAACACTAAAACTTGTTAATTTATTTTAAATAAGTTTTCCAAGTGTTCTATTTATTCAAATAAAACCTACTGAAATGATTTTGGTATTATTTTAGATTTCAAATAGAGTTTCAAAATAAATCAAATCCAATTTGAATTAATGACTAAGGTCTATTTATTTAATTATTAATGGATCCTAAAAAGAATAAAAATTATTTTATTTTGGACTTTGTATTATGATGTTAAACAGAATTAAAATCAATACAAAGTTTGGTGGTGGTTTGAATTGATTTGTTGTTTGAATTATTTGTTTGAAAATCAAAACAGAAATTCATATTGAAAAAAGAAAAAGCTTTTAGAATAAAAAAAGTGAAACAAACAGACCCAACCCAACAGGCCCAACAAGCCCAACACCAGCCCACTCTTTCTTCCCCGCGGTGAACCGTTTTTCTCTAAACAACGCACCCGCTGAGTCGCAGACAAGTGGCCCCATCTTCCCCTCTCTCTCTCTCACTGTTAGCACGGCCCCACCGCCAGCGCGTCGTATTCAACCCCGTGATCACGTCCCCCTGCTGTTGCTACCGATTTATTGACGGTGTCAATACGTGTTGATGGCTGAGTAAATCCTCGCTATGATCACGCGTAGATAAACGCCCACGCCCTCTCTCTCTTTCCCCCCAAACTCTAGCCACTCCCTGCCACTAGGCTACTCCAATTTTGAGCTCGACCATCTCTGTCTCCGACGGCGTTCCCGGCCAATTCCGGCGAACCGCAGTCGCCCCTCTCCTCACAGAGCACGCGGGCCTATTCCCCATCGTTGGGAGCACCTGCCCATAGCCCCAGCTCGCTCCCGCGTGCTCTAGAAGCTCGGCTTCGTCAACATCAGAGCGCCACCGTCGTCTGCTGTCGCTCCGACGAAGTCCCCCTGGTAAGTCAGACTGCCCCGAGCCCTCTCAATGACACTCCTGTGATCACCACGCTCGTACGCATCTAATGCCCCCTCCCGTTGGCCTTAGGGCGACCTGCAGCCTCGCCCCTGACGACCTCCAGACACACCCGCCACTCGTAGCAACTCTAGCGAGCAATCCCCTCCGTTCCTGAGCTCCCCTCGCCAAGACGACCACACGTTGAGCTTCAGCATCTCCCTGCGAGCACGGTGAGCATCTCCGTTACCCCCCTTGCTTCCTGAATTGCCGGCCCCGCCATAGCCAGAGCGTGCGCCGCCGCTAGCGCCGCCCAACCATGGTCAGAGGCACCGTGTCCGTTAGATCTTGATCCGTTGGCTGAGAATAGATTTAAGCGAAGGGGTATGAGTTGAACAAGAACCGCACGATCTTATTTAGATCCAACGACTCACAGAGGCTAATCTGCACGAAGTGATGCCGTCCAGTTAGATTGCGCCACGTGGCCAGACTGTTTGAATAAAAACCAGAAAATGTTCTAATTGAATTGCAAACTTGTAAAATTCATAACTTTAATTCTACACGTCCAAATTTTGCAAATTTTATATCAATGGATTCATAAGAACAAGTACTTTGCAACCATGCACTTTGTTTAATGATTTGCTTCTGGAAAATTTGTTGAATTTGCAGAAACATTTGTAGGCTTATTTTGAATATAAAAATTGTTCTAGATATAATTTTAATGTGAAATCTTTGCAAAATGGTTTGTTTTGAACCTACTGACCATAGGAACCAACTTATGGATTTAAAAATTTATTTTGTGAAGATAAGAAATAAATATTTGAATTATCTCATTTCTAGTCAAATAAAAATATTGTTTTTGATTTAGAAATGATTTTTGAGTGAAACCTTTGGGAAATGATTTGATTCAAACCTTCTGACCCTAAACACCAAGTTTTGAGAATTAAAATATATTTGGTGAACTCTTTAAAAAATATTGCTTTGCTAAAAGCATTTTTCAACCACATAAAATATTGATTTGATTTAAAAATGATTTATAGATAAAACCTTTTGCAAATGGTTTTACCACTTTAGTAAATGACCAATTTTGAACTTTACAATGTTTAGAGCCTAGTAGAAACAACTTTTGCAAGTAAAACTATCTTTTGCATGCTTGCATGCATGACCTTGTTTCTATTATTTTATGTGTGATAAATTGGTTGGAATGCTAGTTGAATTTGTGTTTGCTTGATTGAAATGTAGTGGAATTAGAAGAGTGTGATATTTGCAAGATCAAGAAGTGAACCAACATTCTCTACTAAAAAGGCAAGTGACACTATCATACAAGACCTACTATTTTTCATTGCACTTAGTGGATTTTGTAACATGCATGATAAGGACTACTATATTTTATGCTATGCTAAATCCTAATAGGATACCCTTATATATTCCTTAGTGAAAACATTGTAGTTGTAGTATGCTTAGACCTGCTACATTTTTGGGATGGGATACATGATATGACTATATGAAGTATTGAAAAGATATATGTTTTATATAATAAAACAAGTATTCAATGAACCACCTGGGTGGACAAGGATACTCAAGTTTTGGACAAGGTGGCAACAAAAGGAACCATGTTTATATGGCTATCTCTTTTTGTATGTGCACTAGAAGAAAACCACCCAGGGACTTAGAGATTGAACATGTTTCTCGTACAGTGGCTTCCGTGTACAGCCACATGCTAAATGGGCTCTGGCTTAGTCAACTACATAGTGGAAGACCCATGCATTGACATCTTCAGGTTAACTAGAATTGTGTAAGGGAAATTTATCCCTACATTGGTTCCTGGTTGACAAGCTAGCATTGTGTATTGGGAGGACTTCTATGGAAAGACTTTGTCACATTCTCGATCTGCCAGTACTCCATTTTGGTGAGTACTTATCCAGCGGCCACTGGTGGCATCAAGACGAGATTGTGTCATGTGGGTAAAGTGTACAACTTCTGCAGAAGATAAAAATTCTATGTACTTAGCCGTGTCCCCGGTTATGGACAACAACTGAGCAACTAAGGCCTGAAGCTATGGAAGATCTCGACATTCCAATTTCTCAAAGTAAAAACTTGATGGTGACAACAAGGGATTTGAAGCACTTGGAGTTTTCCAAGAAGTTCAGAAAGACTTGACAAAAGATCAAAACTATTTTGAAAATATAGGATAAAACTATATTGCTTTCTGCAAAAGAGCCTAAACCCTACTTAGCCAAATATGCATGTAAATGATAGGTTCCACTTATTTCTACATAGTAGTGAAACTTGCCAATACAATTCAAATGTATTGACCCTTGTTGCTGCATCTTATTATGTTGCAGGTTTGTTTGATGTTAGTGAAGTGTGTTGAATAGGATTACAAGTCTACAACCAACATGACTGCCTGTGGCACTTTGAAGATGAAGGACCCCATGCTATTGCTATATTCTGCTGCAATGTAATTAGATAGACAAATGAGCTATGTAAGATGTAATAATTTATTTTATTCCTGGTTATAAAGTTGTATTATGACATTTGTATCTTGATATTACATCTTAACTGTGGATGCTAGCTATTGATCCAGGGACTAGCATTGTAAACACAGGGATCTCTACCTTATTAAAGGTTGGGAACCTTACAGATGGTATCAGAGCACTGTGTTGCCTGTAGAATTTGAAACCCTGGGATTGGACAAAACCCCTTAGAAAAAATTAGGAGTTGTATTTGTTCCAAAAACTTATATACAAACAATCTTGTAAAATGTTTCCTCAACCTTTTGGTTTTGATTCTACATCTTTTCCTTTTCAACTTGATGGATAAAATCCTTCACCATGACCAATGAGTTGAACTTTAGTCTCACCAAAGATTTCAACTTAGACATCACTAAGGACTACAAGTGAGAACCAAGAGACATTAGATTGCCTACCAAAGACATTGATATCAAGTTAGAGTATGGATCATATGGACCTATGAGGTATGACTATACTAGGTTGATTATTTCAAGAAAACTTGTTGTTTCCTTCAACTCATGAGTTAAGCTCATAAGTTGTTAAGTGGATAGTTGCTTGTTGATTGATTGTTTGATTGAACTTGGTTGTTTTGAGTTGTGTGTTAGAACTTCCTTAGGTCTATCTGTCATTACTTATCCCTGTCAAACCAACAGATGCCTCCCCGTCGTGCCAACCCCAACCAAAACAACAACATCACTCCTGAGATGCAGCAGATGATGACAGCTCAGACACAACTGATGCAGATGATAACCACGTTCATACAGAAACAAAACAACAACAACAACAATCAGAATAATCCTCCAGCACATGAATGCTCACTAGGTTTCTGAAACTTAGGCCTGCAAGATTCTCTGGAACAACTGACCCAATGGTAGCCGATGATTGGTTACGCTCGATGAATGAGGACTTAGTGACTGTTGGCTGCACCGATGAAGAAAAAGTAAGGTTTGCAGCATTTCTGCTTGAAGGACTAGCAGCAACATGGTGGGACAACTTTCAGATCACCACTCCCCTTGAATATGTAACTTGGGATATTTTTGCGGATGGTTTCCGTACAACTCACATCTCACCTAGGGTGATGTACTTGAAGAAAAAGGAGTTTCACAATCTGAAACAGCGTCACCTTAGTGTGGCTGAGTATATTGAAGAATTCAACAATCTGGCACGCTATGCACCAGATGAAGTTGATACAGATGCTAAGAGAAAGGAGAAATTTCTTGAAGGACTTAATGATGAGTTGAACCTGCAGCTAGCTGTTGCCTATGTTCGAACTTATCAATCACTCTGTGACAAAGCCACCATTTTGGAAAACAAGATGAATCAAGTTGAGAATAGAAAGAGGAAGCATAAACTCAAGTATCACTCTTGATCATCAAAAAAGAAGCATTCATTCAAAAAGAGCAATGAAGATTCTGAACCACATCAGTATCACCACAACAACAATGGGAATAGTAATAATGGAAATAATACTGACAATGGAGATGACCTTGGTCAGAACCAACATGACACTTTCAGGAAGAAAGATATTAGCCAGTTGCAGTGCTATAATTGTAAGGAGCTTGGACACTATGCATCAGACTGTCCTGAGAAGAAAAAGAAAAAGGATGCTAGAAGAGCCAATGGAAATGACTCCAATGTGACCCAAAAAGGACATGTGAACCACATTGATATGGATGGAAACTTTGAAGAGATAAAAGAAGTGGATATCAGGAACTAGTTAACTCAGTTGAGTCAAATAAGGATTCCTTGTCTGGATATCAAGTGTTGAGCCCATAGTCAAGTGAACCATCAATGTAATCATATGAGATTTATTTTAAGGGTGGTAGTACCCTAGTTGCCTTGAAGCCAACTTGTAACCCTAGCCTTCCCAAATCTCGGGACGAGATTTCTTTTAAGGGTGGTAGCCTGTCACATCCCAAAATTTTCCAAATTTTGAAATGTGAAAAATAAATAAACAAAATAAAAAATTGTTGAAATTTAGGGTGAGAAGAAACTTTTGATTCCAATGGGAAGCATACAAACCTATTTTTGATCAAATAAAATCCTAAAGGGATTTAAAAAGATAAACAATTAATAAATAAAAATTATAAAAGATGGAACCACTATTTTTGGATCTTTTAATAAAAGATTTGGTTTTCAAAAGAAAAGGTAGAATTGTAAATAAGGATTATTTTATAGAGCCAAATTAAATCTTGGCCAAGCTTTTGAAATAAAATATTTCTATTTGATAAAAAGAGTAAAGTTTTATTTAAATAAAATAATGAGGATTTATTAATATCCAATTTTATTAAAGTAAAGGCTTTTCCATTTTAAATAAACACTAAAACTTGTTAATTTATTTTAAATAAGTTTTCCAAGTGTTCTATTTATTCAAATAAAACCTACTGAAATGATTTTGGTATTATTTTAGATTTCAAATAGAGTTTCAAAATAAATCAAATCCTATTTGAATTAATGACTAAGGTCTATTTATTTAATTATTAATGGATCCTAAAAAGAATAAAAATTATTTTATATTGGACTTTGGATTATGATATTAAACAGAATTAAAATCAATACAAAGTTTGGTGGTGGTTTGAATTGATTTGTTGTTTCAATTATTTGTTTGAAAATCAAAACAGAAATTCATATTGGAAAAAGAAAAAGCTTTCAGAATAAAAAAAGTGAAACAAACAGACCCAACCCAACAGGCCTAGCAAGCCCAACACCAGCCCACTCTTTCTTCCCCGCGGTGAACCGTTTTTCACTAAACAACGCACCCGCTGAGTCGCAGACAAGTGGCCCCATCTTCCCCTCTCTCTCTCTCACTGTCAGCACGGCCCCACCACCAGCGCTTCGTCTTCAACCCCGCGACCACGTCCCCATGCCGTTGCTGCCGATTTATTGCCGGCGTCAATACGCGTTGATGGCTGATTAAATCCTTGCTATGATCACGCGTAGATAAACGCCCACGCCCCTCTCTCTTTTCCCCCCAAACTCCAGCCACTCCCTGCCCCTAGGCTGCTCCAATTTTGAGCTCGACCATCTCTTTATTCGACGGCGTTCCCGGCCAATTCCGGTGAACCGCAGTCGCCCCTCTCCCCACAGAGCACGCGAGCCTATTCCCCATCGTCGGGCGAACCTTCCCATAGCCCCAGATTCCTCCCGCGCGCTCTAGAAGCTCGGCTTCATCAACATCAGAGCGCCACCGTCGTCTGTTGTCGCTCCGACGAAGTCCCCCTGGTAATCCAGACCTCCCCGAGCCCTCTCAATGACACTCCTGTGATCACCACGCTCGTACGCATCTAATGACCCCTCCCGTTTGCCTTAGGGCGACCTGCAGCCTCGCCCCCGACGACCTCCAGAGACACCCGCCGCTTGCAGCAACTCCGGCGAGCAATACCCTCCGTTCCAGAGCGCCCCTAGCCAAGACGACCACACGTTGAGCTTCAGCATCTCCCTGCGATCACGGTGAGCATCTCCGTTACCCCCTTGCTTCCTGAATCGCCAGCCCCGCCGTAGCCAGAGCATGCACCGCCGCCAGCCGCCGCTAGCGCCGCCCAACCATGGTCAGAGGCACCGTGTCCGTTAGATCTTGATCCGTTGGCTGAGAATAGATTTAAGCGAAGGGGTATGAGTTGAACCAGAACCGCACGATCTTATTTAGATCCAACGACTCACAGAGGCTGATCTGCACGAAGCGGTACCATCTAGTTAGATTGTGCCACGTGGCCAGACTGTTTGAATAAAAACCAGAAAATGTTCTAATAGAATTGCAAACTTGTAAAATTCATAACTTTAATTCTACACATCCAAGTTTTGCAAATTTTATATCAATGGATTCAGAAGAACAAGTACTTTGCAACCATGCACTTTGTTTAATGATTTGCTTCTGGAAATTTGGTTGAATTTGCAGAAACATGTGTAGGCTTATTTTGAATATAAAAATTGTTCTAGATATAATTTTAATGTGAAATCTTTGTAAAATGGTTTTTTTTGAACCTACTGGCCATAGGAACCAACTTATGGATTTAAAAATGTATTTTGTGAAGATAAGAAATAAATATTTGAATTAGCTAATTTCTAGTCAAATAAAAATATTGTTTTTGATTTAGAAATGATTTTTGAGTGAAACCTTTGGGAAATGATTTGATTCAAACCTTCTGACCCTAAACACAAAGTTTTGAGAATTAAAATATATTTGGTGAACTCTTTAAAGAATATTGCTTTGCTAAAAGCATTTTTCAACCACATAAAATATTGATTTGATTTAAAAATGGTTTATAGATAAAACCTTTTGCAAATGTTTTTACCACTTTATTAAATGACCACTTTTGAACTTTACAATGTTTAGAGCCTAGTAGAAACCACTTTTGCAAGTAAAACTATCTTTTGCATGCTTGCATGCATGACCTTGTTTCTATTATTTTATGTGTGATAAATTGGTTGGAATGCTAGTTGAATTTGTGTTTGCTTGATTGAATTGTAGTGGAATTAGAAGAGTGTGATATTTGCAAGATCAAGAAGTGAACCAACATTCTCTACTAAAAAGGCAAGTGACACTATCATACAAGACCTACTATTTTTCATTGCACTTAGTGGATTTTGTAACATGCATGATAAGGACTACTATATTTTATGCTATGCTAAATCCTAATAGGATACCCTTATATATTCCTTAGTGAAAACATTGTAGTTGTAGTATGCTTAGACCTGATACATATTTGGGATGGGATACATGATATGACTATATGAAGTATTGAAAAGATATATGTTTTATATAATAAAACAAGTACTCAATGAACCACCTGGGTGGACAAGGATACTCAATTTTTGGAAAAGGTGGCAACAAAAGGAACCATGTTTATATGGCTATCTCTTTTTGTATGTGCACTAGAATAAAACCACCCAGGGACTTAGAGATTGAACATGTTTCTCGTACAGTGGCTTCCGTGTACAGCCACATGCTAAATGGGCTCTGGCTTAGTCACCTACATAGTGGAAGACCCATGCATTGGCATATTCAGGTTAACTAGAATTGTGTAAGGGAAATTTATCCCTACATTGGTGTCTGGTTGACAAGCTAGCATTGTGTATTGGGAGGACTTCTATGGAAAGACTTTGTCACATTCTCGATCTCCCAGTACTCCATTTTGGTGAGTACTTATCCAGCGGCCACTGGTGGCATCAAGACGAGATTGTGTCATGTGGGTAAAGTGTACAACTTCTGCAGAAGATCAAAATTCTAAGTACTTAGCCGTGTCCCCGGTTATTGACAACAACTGAGCAACTAAGGCCTAAAGCTATGGAAGATCTCGACATTCCAATTTCTCAAAGTGAAAACTTGATGGTGACAACAAGGGATTTTAAGCACTTGGAGTTTTCCAAGAAGTTCAGAAATATTTGACTAAAGATCAAAACTATTTTGAAAAGATAGGATAAAACTATATTGCTTTCTGCAAAAGAGACTAAACCCTACTTAGCCAAATATGCATGTAAATGATAGGTTCCACTTATTTCTACATAGTAGTGAAACTTGCCAATACAATTCAAATGTATTGACCCTTGTGGCTACAAATTATTATGTTACAGGTTTGTTTGATGTTAGTGAAGTGTGTTTAATAGGATTACAAGTCTACAACCAACATGACTGCCTGTGGCACTTTGAAGATGAAGGACCCCATGCTATTGCTATATTCTGCTGCGTTGTAATGAGATAGCCAAATGAGATATGTAAGATGTAATAATTTATTTTATTCCTGGTTATAAAGTTGTATTATGACCTTTGTATCTTGATATTACATCTTAACTATGGATGCTAGCTATTGACCCAGGGACTAGCATTGTAAACACAGCGATCTCTACCTTATTAAACGTTGGGAACCTTACATTGGAACGCGTCCATTTGGTCTAAGGGAAGGCTTCTGAAAGGTCCTGTCTTGGTGAAACCAAGTCTTGTGGGGAAAGTGCACCACCTCTGCAGAAGGAAGAAACTATGTACTTAGCCGTGTCCCCGGTAATGGACAACTTGAGCATCAACACATGGAAGCTATCAAGAATCTCTAAGTTAGAACTTGTGGGTGAACAAGGGTGAAGGTTCACCCATTTATATTGATGTTTCCTTGGGAGTTTTTGCCAAACAAAAACTTAGTTTTTTCAACTGATAGAAAAAAACCTATTTTGAGCAAAGCAAGCCTAAGGTATCACTTGCCAATACTATTCCAATGTATTGACCCACTGTGGCTGTAACTTGTGGTGTTGCAGGTTACTCTAATGATGATTAGGGGTTATGAGTCTACACTCAACATGCTTGCCTGTGGCACATGAAGATGAAGACTTCTATTTTTATATTGTTAAGTTAAACTCTTGTACTAGGCTATGGCTAAGGAGTTGTAAAAGACTATGTTATCTCTGGAATGATGATGTAATAATGACCTTTGTTTCTGTGTACTTCATCTTAAACTGTGGATGCTAGCAGTTGATCCAGGGACTAGCATTGCAATCACAGGGATCTTTACCTTTATAAAGGTGGGATCTTACAGGGAAACATGGTTTTATGCATCTCAATGATGTTAAGTTTCCCTGTTTTATATTGAAGGATTTAAAGTTGCATCTGTTTTGTTTCAACAATTCGTTTACCCATGATACCCCATGCATAGGAAGTGGGTTAGACTCAAGTGTGTTGGCTATTTGCTTCTTGATGTTGTCTTTCACTTCAAATATATATATATATATCCTATGTGAGCATCTTTGGAAGTTCAAGCCCAACTTAAAGGCATTAAAGAAAATTACTTTTTGGGAGATAACCCAAGAGTTTTGTAGAGTCTTGGAAGTTACAACCTCTGTAATAACCGCTCCTTATCCTTTTTTTGGTTTTTGTGTCAATTTCAACTACTTTTGTGAGGTAGAGGAGTTGTGAAAAATGGTTGTCCTGGGACAAATTTTTGTGTTGTATTGTAAAAATTCTTGAGGGAGCTCAGTACTTAGGATGGATCTGAATTTTTATGATATTATTCTCCAAGTTGTTACCCAACTTTCATTAGTTCTGTACTTTTTGATTTGAGCAACAGAAGATCTTCGAAAAAATCAATCTTTACCTGCTGGTCTGTTTTGACAGATTTCTGCCATCATTTGCATTTGCCTCTTACAGAAGCTTTTGTTTTGATGAGTTTTCAGTTGAAGTGTGTACCAAAGGTTTATTGTTTTTTCTTACACTAATGTGGTGATTGAGTTTGTGCAAGGGTTTTTTAAGAAGGAAATCCTCAGGAGAAAGAGAGAAGGAATCGAGTTCGTCTTTGAATAGGTAAAAGTGGTGAAAACAGAAGGTTTGTGAAACCCCAATCATTTTATATTTTTGATGTTTTTAATACATAAGGGAAGTTGCGAGAAGAAACTGAAGAGGAAACAGAACCGGGGGTGGACAAACCTACCCCAGGCGCGAGCCCAGCCTGGCCGCGCCTGGAGGAGGTTTCCCACCCTCGAACTCCGTCTCCGCTTTGTTTCCGTGTCAAAACTTTCCTTATGCATTGAATCTTCGTAATATATAACCCCTCGGATCTTCCGAGGTTCGTGCATCATGTTCTCGTTGTGTTTCGTTTCGATCTGTTTCTGTCAGGAAATCTTCTCAAGTTTAGAGCACCATGGCCTCCGCCAACGATGAAGGCAAGAAGCCCGAGGAAGAAGAACCTCAAGTTTCCAAGGAGGAGGAGATCCCAGAAGGATATGAAGGTGACATGGAGGAGGAAAAGCAACCAGACACCCGCGCTACCATCGCAAGCATTTGTTTGGTGGCACTACCGACCAAGCTTACACTACTAGGAAAACGGCTATAGGTAATCAGCACATCCGTGGCTCACATGGTTGAAGTGCCCCACGGCTAAAACAGGCGTGGCTCACCTGTGGGCAGTGCCCTACTAATAACTAGAACATCCATGGCGCACATGACCCTAGTGCGCCACAGATATGTGTGGGCCAGGGCCCTGTTGGCCACACGCCAAACTTCTGTAGCGCACTACAGCCATGTGCGCCACGGTTGTTAGGGTCATCTGTGGCGCACGTGTGCATGGTGCGCTACGACTGAGCGCATGCCCACCTCTGCTCTGAAACGGCCACAAACTTCTGTGGCGCACTCCGCCTAGTGCGCCACAGGGACTAGGAGCATCTGTGGCGCACTCCGCCTAGTGCGCCACAGAAGTTTGTACTCCCTGTGGCGCACTGGGGCCGTGTGCGCCACGGATGTGTCGATTTTTTTAGGGCAGCACTTTATGTGCACATGTGTGACCACATCCACCACCCCACACTTCACTTTCCCCTTCTTCTTCCTCCTTAGATCTAGTCGGGATCTTCTCCTTCCCACCTCAATTTCTCCACACATTCACCATTTTTAGCATGTAAAACTTGCTTTGGATGTTACATAAGTAATAGAGGAGGTCTCCGGTCTCTCATCTATCCGACGCGCGCACCTCTCCTTTCCATCTTTCTCGCGATCGGTCTCTCATCTCGGTAAGTTGTCCATGTAAGGATGTGTTCATGTGTATATGGATGATGCATGTGCTCATATGTATGTAGATGATCGATGCTCATGATGTGTGTATGTGTGGAGAGGATCGATGGTCATATGTGTGTGTATATGGAGAGTATCGATGATGCTCATGCATGTGTGTATGGAGAGGATAATGATATGTTCATGTGTGTATGGATCGGTCTCTCTCTCTCTTGTGTTTGTATGTGAACAAGTTGCCATTTGTTTTGCCAAAATGTTGATTCATTTCCATTTTGGCAAGACTTTGGCATTTCGCAAAGGTCCTAATTTTAGGATAGGTCATGCCGAAATTTTCTATCGACCATTGCATGCATGAATTCATTATGTGGTTCTAATAGACTTCAAAATTGTACCGTGTACATCGTGCAGGCAAAAATGGTCCGCATAATGAGCGAAGGCATTGTGGCTAGATTTTTGAAATGTGCGACGGCCGACATGATACGAAATAACAAGACAGATATAAGATGTCCGTGCGAGAAGATGCAAACTCAACTGGTGATCGACCCATTCGGGAATCTGCAGCGCACTCGCCCGCCATGGTTTCATGGATGGATACACTCGTTGGATAAGCGATGGCGTAGATGATGGAGACGGTGATCATCATCACGGCAGAACGGCGAGATGATGAAGAGGCTCACGGAGATGGTGAAGGTACGGAAGCGCCGGGATGATGATGATCTAGATGCCGGAGGAGCGCATTTACGATGGAACAACGTCAGCTGGGTGCGGGACCCTTATGTGCAAGAGCTGCTTCTCCAGCAGATTTAGTAACGCCAGGCTGCCGCTAGAGAGAAAGCCAAGCTTGCGCAACTTGAGAAAGACGGTTACTCCATTGTATGAAGGATGCAGGCCGATGATACCCGGTTGAATGTAACGCTCAAGGCTATGGAGATGAAGGCAAAGCACAAATTGAGCGACGCAAGCTTCAACGATATGATGGCATTCTGGCACGATCGTCTCCCGGAGGGGAACACATGTCCAACTAGTATCGAGGATGCCAAGAAAATCGTCGTCTCTCGATCTACCGCACGTTAGATATCACGTATGCATCAACGATTGCATCATTTATCGGGGCGAGGACGCGGAGAAAACCACATGTCCGGTGTGCGGCGTGAGTCGATACAAGAAAGGGAATAAAGCACCTCGAAAAGTGGTATGGTACTTTCCTATCACCCCTCGTCTGCAGCGCTATTTCGCGGACCCTAAGGAAGCGAAGCTCATGCGATGGCATGCGGAAAGGAAGAAGCCAGGAGATGATGATGACCCCGAAAAGGATGAGCTGCTGACGCACCCTTCAGATGCTAGCCAGTGGAAAGCATTGGACCTCGAATTCCCAGAATTCGGTGGAGATTCGAGGAACATCAGGCTTGGTGCGAGCACCGATGGACTCAATCCGTTCGGTAGCGAGCAAGACGCACAACACTTGGCCTGTGTGTGTGTGGATGTACAACCTCCCTCCATGGTTGTGCATGAAGAAGAAGTACATACAAATGAGTATGATAATTCAAGGGCCGAAACAACCTGGTACCGACATCAATCTGTATCTCGGGCTGTTGAAAGAGGAGCTAGCCACGTTATGGGAATCTGGAGCCAATACTTACGACGCCGTCGCACAAGATTATTTCACTATGAGAGCCGCGTTGGTCACTACGGTGCAAGACTATCCAGGTTGCGGGTATATCTCGGGGCAGGTTATCCAAGGATTCCACGCGTTAGGTGCATGGATAACACAAGCTATCTCCAACTAGAGAAAGATCCAGGTCATCGAAAACCGTGTTCATGGCGCACCGGAGGTGGCTCGGCAAGAATGATCCATGGAGAAAACGTGGAGACCTGTTCGATGGCAAATCCGAGACCCGAGGAATCCCAGAGCATAGGAGCAGCGAAGAAGTGGAAGAGTTGCTGAAAAACTGGAAAGATTGTCCTAAGCACGAAAGAAGCGAAGAGGCAACAAGACAAGCCGCCGATGAAGGTATGGAAAACAAGGTCTGCTTTTCGAGTTGCCATCTCGAAGTTTCTCCGCACGCCTCATAGCCTCGACATCATGCATATCACGAAAAACGTGCGAGTCTGGTCGCCACCATAATCAACATGCCGATAGGACGAAGATGGTCCGAAAGCAAGGCACGACCTGATATGCTTGGGTATCCGGAAGGAGCTTCACGGAGGACGCACTACTCCCGATGATCGTGAAGATGACGATGATCATGAGTCGGAGACGACACAAGGTCGTCGGAAGGGTAAAAGTTCAAGAAGAACGAATATTACCGCCTCCTTCTTGCTTCACTCTAAGCCAGGATGAGATCAAACAGTTTTTCAAGTGCCTTCTAGGAGTCAAATTTCCTTACGGCTACGCGGGCAAGATAAGCAGATACCTAGACGAGGCGAAGCAGAGGTTCAGTGGCATGAAGTCTCACGACTGTGCCGTGCTAATGACGCAGGTACTTCCGGTCGCACTAAGAGGGATAATGGACGAGCACGTCCGTGAAACGTTATTTGGCTTATGCAAGTTTTTCGACGTCATCTCTAGGAAGTCGATTGGCTTGAATCAGCTCGGAAGGCTACAGGAGGAGATCGTGGTGATACTATGTGAGCTTGAGGTCTACTTCCCACCCGCATTCTTCGACATTATGGTGCATCTGCTGGTCCATGTCGTGGAGGACATCGTACAACTCGGGCCGATGTTTCTCCGCAGCATGATGGCGTTCGAAAGGATGAACGGACACATCAAAGGATACGTTCGCAACAGGTCCCGTCCAGATGGAAGCATAGCCAAGGGCTTTCTGGCCAAAGAGTGCATCTCTTTCTGCACGAATTATCTAGACATCGAGAACCCTGTCGGTCTTCCCTTCAACAGAAACCTTGGCAAGCTCGACGGATCTGGTCACCGAGAGGGTCGTCGCATACTGCATGCAGACTTCGATTTTCGACGCACAGACTTTGATCGAGCAAACCTCGTCGCGCTACAGCATTTAGAACTGGTCGATCCTTGGGTACAGAAGCACAAAAGGTTAATCGAGAAGAAGTACAGTGACCGAGGCATACAGAGGACGCAGGGAGAAATAATCAAAGAGCACAACTCAGATTTCACGCGTTGGTTTAGGCAGACGCTCCTTGATAATCCCCCGCGCTCGCATTCTTCTGACACGGAAAAGATCATATTCACCTTGTCGCAGGGACCGATGCAAAACCTGGTGACCTATCAGGCGTATGATATCAACGGCTACACATTCTACACGGAGGAAAAGGACAACAAGTGTGATTATCAGAACTCAGGAGTAACGTCGGAATTCTACACCGATGACAACGTGAAGGAAAGATTCTACGGAAGAATCGAGGAGATCTGGGAGCTCGACCATCGTGGAGAAAAGGTGCCGATGTTCCGTGTCGATGGGCAAAGAACATCGAAAGAGAAGACCGGTATTTCACAACCATGGTTATACCCGGCAGCCAAATCCAAGGTCACGGCAAACATGGCCGAAAAATGAACCGTGGGTACTGGCTACCAAAGTGGACCAATGTTTTTCATTACCGACCCGACAAAGCCTAGACGTGTTGTCGTGAGGAGAGGAAAAGGAACATCATCGGAATGGATGGAGTCTCCAATGAGCAAGACTTCACCAAGACGGCGATCCAAAGATTGAAGATGACGACGACTACGATGCAAAGAACATACATCACAAGAAGAAAAGGACAACCCTACCCAAAAAGGTAGCTGCTCGAAAGAAGAAACATTAAAGTGCCGGGGCTAAATTATTCAACCGACAAAGAAGGGAAAAAGATTGTAAAACGCTAGCTCAAAAAATATTGTAAAACGTGGTCGAAAAAGATTGTAATATTTATGGACAAATTATTATGACATATTTGAAGCATATTTAATTTGTACCACTTTTATGACATATATTATCACTTTTGGGCATTTTGGAATATATAAAAGTATTTTAAAACAAAACAAAACTTTTGTAGCATATATCAGCACTTTTGGGCATTTTTGGAATATTTAAAATATTCTAAAAATATTTTAAAAAAGGTGGGCACCAGATTCAACCTGGGTGCTCACAGTTTAGATTAGAGCATTGGTGGAACCAAAGGATAGGGCAATGTTAGTTGTCTATAGGGGTGGCAGCCTTCTTATGTGACTAGTAGCACTGAGTTAGCGCACCTGGCCAAGTGCGCTATTGCCCGTAGCGACTTGGCCAGTGGTGCGCCACGCCTAACTCGTGCTATTAGTCATCCGTCACGCCAAGCGCCTCTTCTCCCCATCTCGGATCGACACCGCCGATCTCAACTGCGTGCCCGCCGCTCGATCTGCCGCCGCTCTAGGAGGAGGACGTGAGGAGGTGGAGCCCGAGCCCTGCCAATGCACGTGAGGAGGAGGAGGAGCCTGCACTGCAAGCGTGGAGGAGGAGGAGTCATGCGCTGCGTCCGAGGAGGAGGAGTCCGTGGAGGAACCCGGCCGCCGTCGCCAGCCCGCCCGCCCGCCGCCAGCTCCCTCCTGGTGAGTCTCCTGCCGACCTCCCCTCTCTCTCTCTCTCCCTATCTTCCTCTCTCCCTCTCTCCCTCTCTCGCCGGCGTTGGATTGATGGGCCGTGACCAAGTCCGTGAACTGGCCCTGCAGGGCCTCGTACTTTGTAGCCACCTCCCTGAGCATCTCGCCCAGCCGCCGGTTCTCCTCGCTCACCCGCTGCAGCTCCGATTCAAGAACCGCAACCTATATAAACAGAGAACAGAAATGTTCAGTCCTGAACCTGTGTAACCTGAATGTTTCAGTACTAGTTGTTGTTCTGCAAGTCATTCTGTGTTTCAGTACTAGTTGTAGCTTGAGCTAGTTGTTGTTCTGCAAGTCAAAAACCTGTGTAACATACACCGAATGACATTCTGTGTAGCAAGCTTCAGGTTAGGTTCAGGTTAGGTTCAGAGTAGCAAGATTCAGGTTAGGTTCAGAGTAGATGAAAATGCAATAGTAGAACAAAGATATGCAGTAGTAAAACTTGTGTTTTTTAATGCATGTCTCCTATGTTTACATTGCAGTAGTAGAACAAAGATATGCAGTAGTTTACATTGCACTCACTAACTATGAACCTGTGTAACCTGAAGGTTTCATGAAACCAAGTTCTTTTTATCTTGTTGTATAAGAAAGTGCATTTCCTTTTGTGCATATGGACAACTGTTACACAGGTCCTTATTTGGTCCTTATGGAAAACCAGAAATCGTTAAATTACCAAGGCACAAGAACCATTTGTTCCTTTGATGCATGATCAGTTAAATTACCAAGGCACAAGAACCATTTGTTCCTTTGATGCAGATGATGCTGTGAACTGCGACGATAAATGTAGCTTGTAGATAGCTGATTCAGTTATAGGTAACTGATTCAGTTATAGTTATAAATCCACTTTCAGAGTTATAGGTAACTGATTCAGTTATAGTTATAAATCCTGATCCTTGATGTATCAGCATATATCATGGGTTTATATTTTTAGCTATGGTCTTGGGCTTATTGTAGCATGATTGTGGGCTTATATTTTAGCTATGGTCTTGGGCTTATTGTAGCAGATTGTGGGCATCCATTGTGGTTAGAACAATGACATTGCTTCATTGGAATCATACAAGAAGTGGCATGCTTATGTAAGATCATTCTCATTTTACCTTTACTTATTCACAAGATTTATTTTAATTGGGTTGTCATTGTTGCTTAAAGAGATAGCTTCATCATATGGCTATGCTTAAATTGATAACAAAAGTTTATATGGTTGTGGCAATCGTCTGGACCGGATGGATGTGGTTGTGAAATGGTTTGGAAGGAAAAATAGAGTAGTGTTGGTTTTGCTACTATCTGGGACAATAGCACCTTGAAATTGTGCTTGTGCTTGTATATGAAGCACTTTATTATGTGTGTATGCAGGTTCTTGTATGAACGAGTCCCGATTTTTGCCGAATGTTGATTAACTTCCGCTTTGCGTAAATCGGGCACTCCTAGTTTAAGAAAATTAGCAAAGGTCATGCCGGATTTTTCCGCATTTAACCAATTATTTGTTTTTATTAGTGCAAATATGTGTGATAACGACGAGGCTGGATGTTCTAAGCGCATCGTCACTGAAGGAGAACTCGACTCCGAATAAACAATTGACATTCGGGAGGCGCCCAGCGCCTAGAAGACGATGAAGAATACCATCCTTCGGAGAGCGAGGATGATGAGATGGAAGACGCGGAGGAAGAAGCCAAGGAACGGGCGGACGATGAAACCACCGATGGCGGCGAGGGCATGTGAGTGGTAGCAACCTCCTAAGAAGAAGAAGCCGAAGGACCGGCGCCCGAACACGGTCGGCACGGTGGAGGAAATTACCAAGTGAGCCCATCGGGTTCCTTTGGAGCCCGCCTTGTCGTCAAAGTGCGGTGGGCAAGTGGCGCGATCACCGGACAACCATCTCGATCAACACCGAGAATCTCCGCATAAAGATAATGGCCACTTGCGCACACTCCTCTTCGAGAAGCTGCACGCCAGATACAAGTTTCCCGCTAAGTATTAGAACATAAATTATCATGGGAACGAAGTAAACAAATCCGCCCTCACAAAGATGAGCACCGCCCTGGCCAGCTGGAGAACCCGGATAAAGAAGAAGATCTATAAAGAAGGCAAAAGTCTCGAGGAGATCCGAAGATTGACCCAGATCACCAAGATCAGTTCCGGAGTTCAAGGAGAGGTGTGAATCGAAAGAGCCCGCCAATAGTAATCGGGAAAGGCGCCGCAGCGATGAATATAGGTCATCACCATCTCGGATCCGTGGATACGTAATCTGGAGGCCAAATGGAATAAGGAGGACGAATAGTATAGATCCAGGATAGAAAACCCTTTGCTAAATTCAACCCGGCAGGTTCAAAACTTCATCAGGCCGCTACCATGTGGACCCAAAAACAAACAACTCACCGCGATCCTGCGTGAAGGAATTCGAGGAAATTGTGGTAAGTATAATCTAATTACGGTGATCAACACGATTGCAATCTAATCGATGATCTAAATGATTCACCGTTACTTCTTCCGCAGGAGGAGGAAATTGTTGCTAGTCATGGATCCTGTGGTTCCTCATCCTGTGGGTCGACGGCGCCACCCGTGGATAACCTTTAACAGTATGGCGAACCGCCAAGAAAATAGAGCCGTTACGAAGAAGTTGCCGGCTGGCCGCCGCCTCGGGGTAAGAATTGGGTGGATCATTTTGTCCACCGCCGAGGACGCATGTGGCGCCCGCGGGAAGGAGCGAGGAGGAAAACAGAGGTTCAAGAACTTAAGGCACAAGTGGCGCGGATCCCGCAGATCGTCCAAGACAACTGGCAATCACCCTTACGCCCTTCCCGCCTACCTTGGTGGAGTCAATAGCGAATCGGAGTGCGGTGGTCGAGTAGGGCCGCGTTCGATTCCAAGCATGGTCGCAGCCACTCAACAACGCGCCGACGAATCAGCGAACACGTGTTCGTGACTCACCGCTAGCACCGCTGGGCGCCGCAAGTGTTGGTGACTTCCTGCCATCACCGCGCGCCGAGTACATGTTGGTGCCCCCGCCATCGCCACGGCACCGGAGATCCAAGCACCCGGTAGGGAGAATACACCGGCCAGCACCGCGCCATCAAGCAGCCCTTCCGCCTCTTGCACGCCTGTCGTGCAAGGCCGACATTAGCCGATCTCGACGCCATCACGGTAAACAAATTGCTTTAATTACCGCCTTTCATGCCATCTATATATTACTCTTGTGGCATCTCGCTCGACGACGCCTTACATGTTTTCCGCAGAAGGATGTTCCTTGCACTCTTATGCTACGTGAACAACGAGAGGGATGTTGCCAAGGGTACCATCGTTCAACCTTGCAGCAGACGTTCCACTCAAAGCCGATGCGGATAGCGTGCACAGGTTAAAATTAGTCGGTGCTAAGGGGCTGCGACGACCTAGAACCTCCCATTCAACCCCTGAGGCGGATGAAGAAGAGTCGTCCTCGTGGTTGCTTCGCTTGTTCATGCTATGGCCAAAGAGCATGATCCGTTTGGGGACGGAGGGGCCATCACGCCACAGACAACAAGACCGCTGTCGTGCCGACAAGCGGTGGCAGGCCCTCACGCCCTCGCCACCTCCACGCGGTGGGTCGGATGATCATGTTGATGATATGCACATGGCGCAGATCCGCCGAGGACTTCAAGACTGGAATGATCACTTCTTCAAAGACTCGGTTTGGCGAAGAAGACCTAGCTGGTGGCCCCCTAGAGAAAGCGACTATCACCAAGCTTCTGTTTGGTTCTCAGGAGACGCCTCCAGCTTGCGCCTTACAGAGCCAGATGATACAACCAACTGGCCCTTTATTCTAAGCCCTGACACACTACATAGGGAGGCCGGTGCTCAGATTATGTGCCTGCCCGCTCTCCAAAAGGAAAAAGGGCAGAAAAGAAAATCTAGCAGCTCGAGCCAGCGGTGGCGTCAACAATCGCGAATCCGATCAGGTTTGGACGGGCCACCAAGACCCGAGGGTATTATGTGGAGGATTCATGTGGCGGGTGAGCCCATGCTACCTAAGAATTTGCGGAAGCTCGCCCGATTCGCAGAGTGTGCATGACGTCTTGACGATAGAGAGACGCCTTCTATCGGAGAAAGATCCCTCGCACCCGGTATTCGTGGTTAAGGTGCCACCAGGCTTGGGCTTCACGACACCGCCCGTGGATCTGTTCTTCCTGCGGTTCGAGGACATCTTCAATATGTTCCACCTATACCGCTGCACTATACCATGGTCCGTCTCTTTCTCTCACCTGGCCACGCAGATCATTAGAGAGAACACACCGGCATCGCTATAGTGGACCCCTACTACATGCGTGTGCTGCTTGGGTTCCCCGAACGACGTATTGGCCTCGCACCTAAAAAGAATCCTCGTGGCGAACAAGACAAAGGAATACATTCTCGTGCCTTACTTTCCGAGTAAGTCGTTATTCACGCCACCGTCGATTGGCTTTATTAGATCATCATCATTCTTTTTCAACACATTCCATTTGAATTTTTTTGCAGAGATGAACACTGCGCTCATCTCCTTATCGCCAAGCATTCCCACGCCACGTATTTCGACTCGGGAGTCTAGAAAGAAGAAAAACTACGACAAGATCAAGGAAGTTCGATGATGCTCTCCGGCTTTGCCTCGACGGAAGGCACCAGCTTCGTGCGTAAGAAGGTCAAGTTCGGCACGCGTCTTCAACCACGTATCAGAGTTACCTGCGTGAAGCACCGGAAAACAAGAAGAAGGAAGCCTACTACGCACTCCATCACATGAGGCGTTCCTACTTGACCAGCAGAATTCTCTGCCAGATCATCTCAAGCGTGGGCGAAGCAAAGGCCAAGATCAATGATTCGGATATTAGACAAGAGATGTATCGCATCCAAAGCGATAGCTTGGGGCAATCATCTTCGTGATGTCATGACTTGGGGATCTTCTCACGGAGGAAATATCCGAATAACCGTGACATAGAAGATCGCCTAGAGATGCAGGTGACTATAGTTAGTTCATGACGAGGCGTGGCCCTCCGTTCCTAAGCCGAGCGAAGGCTTGATGTTGGCCTAGTTGTAGTTGCAAACTATAGATGACCTTTGTGTGTGTGGACGACAAGTGTACTTATCTTATTAGGTTTATGTATCACCGCTTACTTATTTTGCTTATTATTATTATATATCAATCAATGCTTGGTTTTTTGCTTACTCTTTGGTTTTTGCTTACTCTTTGGTTCTCGGACGACAAGTGTGAGTTATTTTGTCTTTTCGAGAATATGCCGATGATTTAAATGTCGTGGCACAATATATATGTGAATGTGCTATGACGGGATTGTTAGCCTTGTGATATGCACAAGTCCAGGAATTGTGCATCCTACTTGGCTAACAGTCCCGTCATAAGCAATTCCTGTGTCCAACGACCTAGCTAGTTATATATGAGTCATGCTTTTCGAGTTATTTTTGTCTTTTTCGAGAATATGCCGATGATTGAAATGTCGTGGCACAATATATATGTGAATGTGCTATGACGGGATTGTCAGCCTTGTGATATGCACAAGTCCGTGAATTGTGCATCCTACTTGGCTCAGTCCGTCCATAAGCAATTCTGTGTCCAACGACCTAGCTAGTTATATATGAGGCATGCTTTTCGAGTTATTTTGTCTTTTCGAGAATATGCCGATGATTGAAATGTCGTGGCACAATATATATGTGAATGTGCTATGACGGGATTGTGAGCCTTGTGATATGCACAAGTCCGAATTGTGCATCCTACTTGGCTCACGGTCCGCCATAAGCAATTCGTGTCCAACGACCTAGCTAGTTATATATGAGGCATGCTTTTGAGTTATTTTGTCTTTTTCGAGAATATGCCGATGATTGAAATGTCGTGGCACAATATATATGTGAATGTGCTATGACGGGATTGTGAGCCTTGTGATATGCACAAGTCCAGAATTGTGCATCCTACTTGCCCTCACGGTCCGTCATAAGCAATTCTTGTGTCCAACGACCTAGCTAGTTATATATGAGGCATGCTTTTCGAGTTATTTTTGTCTTTTTCGAGAATATGCCGATGATTGAAATGTCGTGGCACAATATATATGTGAATGTGCTATGACGGGATTGTTAGCCTTGTGATATGCACAAGTCCAGGAATTGTGCATCCTACTTGGCTAACAGTCCCGTCATAAGCAATTTCTGTGTCCAACGACCTAGCTAGTTATATATGAGGCATGCTTTTCGAGTTATTTTTGTCTTTTTCGAGAATATGCCGATGATTGAAATGTCGTGGCACAATATATATGTGAATGTGCTATGACGGGATTGTTAGCCTTGATATGCACAAGTCCGTGAATTGTGCCTCCTACTTGGCTAGCAGTCCGTCATAAGCAATTCCGTGTCCAACGACCTAGCTAGTTATATATGAGGCATGCTTTTCGAGTTATTTTGTCTTTTTCGAGAATATGCCGATGATTGAAATGTGGCACAATATATATGTGAATGTGCTATGACGGGATTGTTAGCCTTGTGATATGCACAAGTCCGTGAATTGTGCATCCTACTTGGCTAGCGGTCCGTCATAAGCAATTCGTGTCCAACGACCTAGCTAGTTATATATGAGGCATGCTTTTGAGTTTGCTCTTTTGATTTAAGAGTACTTTCTATAAGTGTATCTTCATATGCGACTTTAATTATACATGTTTTTCAATCACCGGTTAGTTATTATTGTCAACTTGAAGATGGCGTGGTACGTCGTGTACAAGGGACGGGTTCGAGTCTCGATGATTGGGAAGACTGGGACAAAAGTGCACCGTTTCAGCGGCAATAACTACAAAGGGTACAACACTATGGAGGCGGAAGATAGATACACGCTATCTAGCGGGAGTTAGGACAAGGAACCGGATGAAGACCTACACCTTCGTCAAGCGGTGATCATGCTTATCTTCTTTGGTTATTTATCCCGCGTTTGTGTCTAGCTAGCTAGTTTAGATGTCTAAGCGAGCTTAGAGCTCTAACTTTTCGATCGACACATGTATTCGCATGTCACCAACTACTACTTTGTAACATGATCAAAACAATGTAACTTGGACTATGTATTCATGTATGAGACTTATCTATATGTATTTGTTTCAATCTTGTTTTTCATATCGAGTATTTATATATATAATTGTATATCTTGTATCTGTGTGTGTATATCTGCTGTAATATTGTATATAATCTGTATTGCATATAATCTGGCTTGGAAATTAAAAAAACAAAAAATACATCTGTGGCGCACATGTTCTACCTTCTGTGGCGCACTACACCTAAAGCGCACCATGGATGTTTAGTGGCGACTGGGTAGTGCGCCACAGAAGATCCAAGGGGTAGCGCACCATGCCAAACTTCTGTGGCGCACTAGGTGGTGCGCTACGCCTATCTCTACACAACCGTGGCGCACTAGGCAAAGGCGCCACGGTGAGATAGTCAGCGCAAGGCCCGTGGCGCACTACTGGTGCGCCACGGATGGGCCTTTCAGGTGCGCCACAAACGACCATTTTCCTAGTAGTGTTAAGAAGACAGCACGGATGTCTACAGGAGGGAAACCTCCATGTCTCTTCTACAATCCACAGCCATCTCCTCCATGTAACAAGAGACCCTTCCATACACTTATACATGAATATCAATATCAACATGTGCCCAGAGGAAATTGGCCTTTGGTTTGGGATATGCGTCGTTCTAACAATGCAGAGAAGGATAATGCTAGGGATGAAGAGTGGGGAAAGAACAACAAGAACTAGGATTCTCAGACTGACATGATCATGGACCATATAGAGAAAAACTAGGAGCTAATCCATACTCTTACTTTTGAGTTTGAGGAACTAAGGAAGTTGATTGAGGAGCTTATCAAGGAAACACCACCACCACCAAGGGAGTAATTCGTCATCCGGTTTGGCTTCCCCTTGGCTTGTTCCAAGCTTGGGGGAGTGCCGCTGTATCACCACCACTATTTGTTATCTTTTACCTTTTTAGTGGATCCATATCTGTGGTAGAGAGGTTATCTTATAGTTTGGTTTGCATGTGGAAGTATCTCTCCTTTAGTTGATTATCTATGTATACCTTGGTGTGAGTGCCTTTATTTAATATTAATGAGAAGTCTTATCTTTTACTTTTTGCACTTTTTATTTTAGTTTGCAATCTCTATTATATGATGGATCTTGTTGATCAGTATTGGTACCACTCTGGGATCATCAAGTGGATCTAAATTGGTTTTGGCAAACCAAGTTCTGGTCAATGGCCTAAGTTTGAAAGAAAAAGAAAGAAAGAAAAAATCTTACAGGTATTTGGTATCATTTGTTTTCTTTCTTGTTGGCTCATAAGCTTAGTATTATTTATTTAAGATTGTTTTGTGTTTACAAGGAAGATTGCATGTTTGGATTTATTACTTGTATGTTTGCTTGTTTCTTTCAACTCTCTTCCTTGCTGCCCAGCCTTGCTATCCAAAAACCTGTTTTGAGAAGGCATACTTCTCATATTTCCAAAATCCTTTGAACAAAACAAACCTTTGCCATTTGTGTCCACCATATCTACCTTGTAGCTGTTGCTATTCCTAGCAAATTCTCAAGCTTCATCTACCTTTCTAATTAAAAAATTATTTTGTTATATGAAAACTAGTTAGTAAAGCTCTCACGAACTTGATGGCACACTTTATTACTTGCCTCTAATAAACTTGAACCATTGTGGACATCGAAGTTGTATATGCTTGCATCTATACGTTGGAATTAGAAGAACCGTGCTGTCACGGGGAAAGGTTTCAACATTGCACTTGTACTCTGTACACAGTTGATATCGTGCTCTTTTGTCTATGGATGTCAACAGTGTGAAATAAAGAGGGAACTTGTAAGTCCACTGAGTTTGTGTTCTGTGTTAGAGATACACCTGGTCCGCTAGCCTAAGCCATGCTAAATCATGGTGGAAACTTGCAGCATCACCGTAGTGAGTCATCTATGAAGCATCCTCAATAAAATGCTATGCACATGGTAAATAAAAAGATTGCTGAGATGCTCATTGTCTGCTTGCCTTGTCATTTTGGTTATGGGAAAGCTCATGTACCATGTGCAAGGGGTACCCCATTGGCAGTTCTCAATGATATGAAAATACTTACAATGACAAGAACTTACCTGGGCCCAAAGTTGAGTATGCATGAGGAGTGGACCTCATATTCAAGGGACATGAGATTTCCAACTTATATTTCATCAAGCATATACTCCATCTTTGTTCACTTTAACCTTAATCATCTCAAGATGCTTATGATAGGGGCAATGAGGGATCAAAGCTAGTAAGTACCATAATATCTTGGAAGCTCTTTATGACTTGTAATCCCTGCTACCCTCTAAGAAGGGACCTTTCTTCCACTTCCAAGTTGAGTCAGTAAACCTACTTCCTCTCTATCTCCAACAAGCATTTGATTTGTTGTGTTTCAAGCATTCATATGGTGATTTATTCAATCATGTTTTTCATCTTCATTGTTTGCACAAAACTCTTATCTATTGAGTATTACTTTGAAAGCCTTCACTTGTGAAAAACCCTTTTGAGCAAAGAGTGCTCCTGTTTTGAAACTTCTACAAAAAGCCTTTGTGAAACTGTTTGCCAGGTGTTCTCTGACCAAGAACAAGTTTGCCAATTCCAATTATGATTTATCTTTATGCATCTCTATTGTGACTAATGTACTTGGCTGCAAGCTAAGTTATATAATGGTGAGTTGCTTTCTTCTATGAGTTGTGCAATGGTAAGTGTTATGCTTCTTGTTCGTATTCTTTTATCGACACTTCACTCCATAAACCTATGGACATGTTACTGAGCTCAGTATTCGCTTGTGGACAAGCGAAGCCTAAGCTTGGGGGAGTTGATACGCCCAATTTGCATCACCTTTCTATATCATAATTTACCTCTATTCATTGATATTTGTCTTATTGTGAGGTATTACTTATGGATTTTCATCTGTTTATGCATGTTGGATGATTCCTGGAGGATGGACTGCCAGAGTCCGGGTTATGATGGAAAAGAAGGCGTTTCGGTTCAATTTCGCGAAAATCAGAAAAATACCAGAAAAATATGGAAACATATTATTTTACTAGAAGACGAAGGAAGCCATAAGGAGGGACGGAGATGGGCCTCAGGGGGCCCACACCCCCTAGGCACGGGCCCACCTGACCCCACGCCTAGGGTAGGTGTGGCCCACCTGCCCGGCCTCCGACTCGGCCCCTTCGCCTATATCTTCCCTACGGAACCCTAATACCAGGAGAGCGACCACAGATAGATTTCTGTCGCCTCTGGGGGTGGAAAACACCAAGAGAGAAAGATCTATCACTATCATGTGCATCGAGGTATGATCTTTATCATTCCTTTGTCTGTAAGGCCAAGGTCTATGGAACTTACACATTAGGTGTGTTGTAAGAGTATCCACTATAAATCTACTTACAACATGACCATATCATGACACTAGCCCAGCAACAATATAAACTAGACGCTTCTAATTTATCCATTGCAAGTTTTACGTGGCTTAGGGCTTTTAAAGATAGAACCGTTCTTACCTACGAACATGGTACCACAATGAGGATAACCAAATTATTAACAACTCATTGTAAATTAGATATTGACAATAGTAGGAGGGACAGACACCCGCTAGACACTTATGCAAAACTAGTTGCATGTCAAGCGTGGAACAGGTCTCATGTGCGAGGACATGTAAAGTTTGCCCAGGCCGCTTCATCCCACTATGCCACCAATATCCAAAGTACAACCAAGAAGCAATAAAATGATCATCATCACCCACATACTCATATGTGTACTACCCGTGCAAGGCATCTACACATAGATCCAGCTCTGATACCACTGTAGGGTTCACAATATAGAAAACAAAAAATTTCCTACGATGGTAAGAACTATGTACCAAGATCTATCTACTAGATACAAGAAACGAGTGGATATACATCAATAGAGAACATACCCTTGTAGACCGACAAAGTTTAATGAGGTTGTACTCGTGGATGATGTAGACGAATGCTTGCCGATATCAAGATCGAGAACAAGTCCAGCGCCACAAATCAGCAGCGCATCCGTGCTCGCAAACACGTCCAAGCCACCAATCAACCTCCGCCTCCTTTCTCCAGCGATGTAGTAGAAGCAACAACTCTTTCCAAACGAAAATCCACCAGGAACATGTATATTGCTAGTCCGAAACCAAGGGGGATAAACTACACGGGGAGAGAGATCCTTCACGAGGAGGTGTAAGTATGAGAGAGGGAGAGGGGGCTTTATATAGGAGGAGGGGGAACCCCAAGGGGGTGGCCGGTTCATGTGGGTTGCCCCTTCCGCTCCCTCCATTCTTGTGGGTGGAGCTTCCACTCACAAAATGCCCCTTCATTTCTCCACTCAAAAAACCTCACATATTCCCATTAAATTTCCACCAAATTTAATGTAATCTCTCTTTAAATAAAATTCCTTTTATTTATTTATTCATAATTTTGTCAATTACATTAATGAACAAACATTCTCATCAAAACCTTTGCTAGTATTCTATTTCACAAATGAAAGGATCGTATGGGCACCTAGAGGGGGGGTGAATAGGTGCTACTTCAAATTTTCTTGGTTTTAAAATTAGGGTTTGACAATAAGGTAAATTCTCTATATAATGCAACTAAGGTGAATTTACCTATATGACAAATAAGCACTAGTTAACACAATGCTAAGCAAGAACAAGTAAGTAAAGTGCGGTAAAGGATAGAAGTAACCAAAGGAGTGGACGCGGTGACACAAGGATTTATTTACCATAGTTCCTTCCTTTTGAGGGGAAGTACATCTATATTTGTAGAGGGGGTGGTTTCAAACCACCAACGCCAAGAGAGGCCTCCCTTGTTCTCCGATGAATCTCACCCCAACAAGATCGATCCACCTTCCACTATATCGGCGACCTTCAAGGTGGAAGCTGGCACCTTTACAAGTTTGAAGCACACATCCACAACTTAATTGAGGCTCCCAAATACAAGTAAGTTGTCAATACAATCAAAGACAAGCTTGTAAGAACCAAATCTAGAACTAGGGTTTTCAAGAAAACACTAGAGCAAGGGGCCCTCAAGTCAATGAGGGGGAAATGAATATCTCTTTTGGTGCAGTAGTAGATCAAGGTCTCCTCGTTCGATTCCCCAAAGATCAAGGACTTTGGGTGGTGGATTGAAGAGATCTTTACGATTTGGTGGCTTTAATGGAGGTAGTAGTCTTCAATGCAAATGAGCAACTTGTCCCAAGGTAGCTGGAGGGGTATTTGTAGCTCCAGATCCAATCTGACCGCTGGAGCGTTTAATGCAGCGGTAGTACCGGAAGTTCAAGCGGTACTACCGTAAAACTCCGGTAGTACCGGACCTCGTACCGGAAGAACAAACTTCAAATCACTGCCGCGCTAGGTACTAAAATGCGGTGCATTGTAGTATCGGGGCGGGCAGTAGCTTTTGACAAGTTGTCAAAAAGCTTCAATCACGCTAGGTACTAAAATGCGGTACTACCACTTTTTAGTACCTAGCCTGGTAGAGGCTTTTTGACAACTAGCCAAAACTTACTGCCACGTCCGGTAGCAAAAAGCGGTATACCGCGCCAGGCAGAAAGTTTTGGACAGTTTGTCCAACCACGCTGCCACACTCAGTAGCAACTGCCAGTACACCCGATACACTTCAAACCCCTTTTTAATAAAACCTGTGGTACACTTGGCAAATTATTAGTCTGATATGTGTGTTGTTATAAAACACCAAAATCACTACGGATAGGAAATGCTCTTTCAATGTCCCCATTTTTGGTGTTTGATTACAACACACATTTGCAAGATAATATTATGATGACAAAGAAGGTTTTGATAAATAGAGATGTGCCCCCCCCCTAGATATGTAGAATCAAGCCCCCTTCTATTTAACAAGCTACCTGGTAGTGTGAAGTCGCCCTTAGAGCACATACCTTTGCTTAGTAACGTGTGATGAGAAATATTGATAATGAATAGATAATGTCATCACACACACCACATAAGATGGATCCATATAAGAATACTCATACTACACAAATGATGGATCCATAAGATAACCACGTAGTCTCAACATACATAGCAGAAATAGTTAGTTCATGTAATAACCCTAGTTTCATTAAATGTTAATTAGGAATTGATTTGTGCATCATGAGCATTGCATGCATCCCTTTGAAATAAATAAAATGTGAAATTGTTAAACAAGTAGGGGAAATAAAACCCTAAACAAATAAATTTCCTTCCTCTTTAAAAATCAATTCAAATGGTTTTAAATATTTTTGAAACCCAAAAATATTTGGAACCCAAATGGTTATAAAGGGTCCCTTAGTGTTTACAAATATTTTACAAAACCTCTTGTATTTTGGAAATATTTAAAACAGATTACAGTTGAAATATGCAAAAGAGAAAACAGAAATATAAATGGAAAAACAATTTTTGCAAATAAAACAGAGCCAGCACCCTAACTGGGCCGAGCCCAGCTCCTCTCTCCCTCTTTCCCTGCCGCTCAGCTAGTACCTCTACGGCCTAGACGAAGCCCACACGCGGCCCAGGACAACGTACCCCTTCGTTGTCTTCTTCCTCCTTGAGCCAAGCAGGTGCGTGGACACGCTAACGCTGTCCGTCGCCTCGCCACTGCGATTCGCGCCGCCGCTGTTCTCGCCTTGCTAAGATAAGACCGCCATGAGAACCGTCGTGATCCACTCTTTCTCCCCATACCCATTTCACCCCTCCTTGTGACTTCTCGCAGCTTTCCCCCTCCCAGCCGAAACCCTAGCCGTCGCAGAACCGCTCCTTGCCGCCGTTCCGACCCTCCCCGAGCCAAGATGAGATGCCTAGGAGAACCTCCATGCTGGACTGCATCTCCCTGTCGAAGGGATTTGGCTGAGGCGCCCTATATGGCCGCCGACGACCTCTCTTACCCGAGATCTGGCCGTCGCCCTCACCATCGATTCGGACGTCCTCCGACCTCGCCCGGCCTCCTCGAGCCCTCCTCTGCACTCTCGGTGAGCTCATGGTACGAAAGGACCTCTCTGCTTCCTCCCACTCTTCCTGGTTCGCCTCTGCGTCGCGCGCCGTCGTCTGCTCCTGCTGCCCGTCGTCGAACCGCCGTCTCCGGCGACCAATAGCTAGCAGCGCCGCCGTAGTTAGGTCTGCCATGCTACGCTCGATCGAACACGCCTTCTCCCGCATCTCCACTCGTCCTCCAGCACCGCCAACCACCGCCGCCTGATCGTCCTCCGGCGAGCCCATGTGGCGTCTAGGTGGCATCGACATGGAGCTTGCGTGGCAGGGACGTGGGCGCTGACAAAGTCGTGTTTCGTGGCTAGTTGACACATCCCTGACCCCACCTTTCTATGACTGGGGCTAGACCCAGCCCCAAAAAGAATCAACCCCCACCCTACGCTGACATCACAGTGACGCAGTCAACCTTTTTAAATGGTTTAATAATTCCAGAAAATGATATAAAACTTGTAAAATTCATATCTAATTATTTATAAGTCAGAAAAATACAAATAATATATCAAAATGATTAGAAAAATGAATTCTATCTATTTAAGCTATAATCATGCATTGTTCAAAAACTTTAATTGCAAGTTTAATTAGAAGAACAAAGTGAACCCTCTCATATGCCTCCGGGGTTTCTCTGAATTAGGGTTTATACCCCTCAGAACCCCGAGTAAATGGTCGAGCATGCTTTAGGGTTACATTTTGATGCAATTCATCTTGTCATATCATCATTCTTGTTTAAGCATTGCAACGATGCCATATGTTGATTGTTTCCCTTTCTTTCTAGTATTTGGTTCTTCTTCGGTAGAATGCGAGATCTAGATTGAGTTTGAGATCGAAGATCGAGGTCAACACCATCGAGGGTCAAGATCAACACCGTCGAAGCTCGAAGACCAATACTGGGACATCTATAACCAAGTCAAGTACTAGGTGTCCGAAGCTCTGCCTTCTGGATATCAACTAGCAAAGGCAAGCGAATCCCCACACATACATATGAATCCTATGCTTTCAAAATATTTCATTCTTGCCATGTGCAAACGATTTCAATGTATTTTATCGATAGATAGAGTAATCCTATCTGATGCATGTTTCCTTTAGATCTTATATTCCCTGATCCACTGCTCCTAGCATAACTAAGGTTTGGCTTGTGAAGCGTTGCTAGAGCTATTACATCTGTTGTGCTTAGCCATGCTTAGCCGTTATCGCTGGTCCATCTGGTGGATGAATCAGAGCTGTGAATGAACCTAGTTTGACAGGATGACGTGGTATGATTAGATATGGATAATAAACATGCTAAGGCTTGTATGGGAGGCCATAGTGGGTTGTGGTTTTTGCAATCCCATACTTGCTACCCTTAGGACCCGATGTTCTTGCCTCTTGAACCAAGACAAGCGTACAGCCACACGGGGTCCTGGAAACCCCCTCGACCAACTAACTTGCTGAGTAGATTCCATGGGTCACATAGTTCGGGATTTTCATTCGACATAAGCATCTTGGTTGTTCTATAATGGAGGTGCATTCATAACAGGTAGGTAAGCGTGGCCGGGAACAAGAGATGCCCGACATCCGTAATCTTGAACCCTGCACACATCATTAGGAACCGTCTTCAGGACTCGACCCGTTACGGCGGCATCTCCCTAGTGCGTGACTCATGGCCTCGGCAAAAGCAAGGTAAAGGTCGTGGTCAACCACTCTCTGCCGGCCTTCCCAGGAAGAGTTCTAATGTTAACTGGCATTAAGAATCGGTTGGTACGTGTGGGTAAAGTTGTACACCCCTGCAAGGTTATTAATCTTTTAGAAAAGCCGCGTTCGCGGTTATGGACGAACTTGGGAACGGACGTGAAGATCATAGAGAACTTGAACCTAATCGTAAAACTTGGCAAGTTAAATAATGAGTGCTTAAGGATGCTTCCTCATGGGTAAGAGGGGGTGATCCTAGATAGGTTCAGCTAATGATGATTCGGTGGATATCAAGATATGATCAAAGTTAGAGATACCGCTCTCTTATCCCCTTTTAAAATATTCTGATTAGTCGAGATTCTTCTCTCTCTTGTTTTACAAAAGAAAGATGGCTTTATGCAAAATAACCCCACTAGCCATAAGTCTTGCGGAGTACACCCTGTACTCACCCTTGCTTCGTTGATACTTTTGCAGTAGAGTAAGTTTTACCATTGAAGATGAGTTCTTTACAACATCGACATTGACGAGTAGTTTGGAGTTCCCAGTCGGCAGTCTGGGATCTATGGATTGGACGTCATCATTATGCTTCAGGCTTCTTAGGCCATTTGTTAAGTTTGCTATACTTAATATAATAATTTGCCTTCCGTTGTTTGATGTTTGTGGTCAGTGACCGTTGCTTGTAATATTTTTTGTTCTCTGCTCAATTATGAGCTTGGTGTAATAATTTTTGTGTCGTAGGGTCACTGTTGTGTTACCGATTTTCTTTATGTACGCTTTCAAGATTAGGTTAGTCTTATGTTCAGACGAAGGTCTGGAATTTGTCTAGCCTTAATCCCGGGGGTGTCACAGGTTTTGGTATCCGAGCAGTACTGACGGTAGGAAACCTTTCTATTGGTCGATGTTGATTCTAGTATTTGTGAAAACTATTTTCAAAGATTAAAATAATGTGCGAAAACTCTGGTATGCTTCTTTTTCTCCTTATCCAGTTTCGCTTTAGCTCTGGGTTACCTTATCTTGTGTTGATTTGTAAAAGTTTTGCTATCTCGTCTCATCTTTAAAAACTTAGGTGCCTCTTCAGGCATGTCGGTTCTCAGCCATTTTACCTAGTGTTGAGTTCTCTAGAGTCAGTTGTGTGCGTTTCTTGATTCCCTTGTTCTGTTTATTCTGAGAGATTTCTTTCTATCACGATCTCTCTACCTTATGGGTCCATAGCATCGTGTTTATGGTCCCATAGTAATCTGTTCTAGGCCTCGAAGTTTCCTCTTGCCTCGTGTGCCTCCTTTCTATTTGTTCGGGTACTTCAGAAGTCGTTTCTTCTCTTGGAAGCTACCTCAGGATTGCTAGCTTGTAGTGTACGCTTTGTCACTCAAGTAGTAGTTACTCTTTTCTTTGGGTTTTAACCATTGGACTTGAACCTAAGATCCCCGATTGTGCTGGATTCTGGTGTTGCGAATATTGTACATGAAGCTGACCTTTAACCCAAGATCCATTTTGTTGACCCCTGTCGCTAATGTTCACACATTACCCCAGGATGGCTAATACCTTTTAGTATAGCCTTCAAGCTTGTGGATATTGTCTCCGTAGAAAAGTGACGATAAAGGACTTTCCCTACCACATGTTACGGCAGATGTTCTTTAATGGAAACAAATAGATCACGACAAGAGTGCTCCTCGTGAGTTTCGCATCTATACTCGTGACTCTGCACACCTTCCTTTTCTATGCATCGGTTTTCGGAAGATTGTTGACTTATGCATCCACATCTCGGGATTCTATCCTGGGCATGTTCCTTTTTCCTTGTTGCTTTCCGACCTTTGTCTACCAGTTGGTAGCCAAGTAGTAAATGCTCATTGGTGTCTTCCGATGCAAGATACTCTTGTGGTCCGTCATGACAAACCATTTCGGGATGTCCAGGAGAAACAAACTCCAGTACCTTGTCATTTCTAAGACCAGGTCGAAGTGTTGTAATACGCCGATCAATAAGCGTTGATTAGCTTCTTTCTGTTCTACCTTAAAATATCACATTCTTTTATACTAATAGATCGTGCTAAATTTCATGACCCCTTAATTAAGTGACGTTTTTACACATATTTACCCATCCTTCCCCGAGATTTCGTGCTCGTGAATGATGTGTGTGCGTATTGATGAGGCCATCTAAGATTCTTAGCGATTCTTATTACTTTGAACTTGAAGGACATTTGTATCATTCATAGCATGATTGGTTGACCCTATCACTAAGCAATGGATGATTGCGCTATCAAGTCTGTTATTATAGTGCACCCTCTTCGGTCAGAAAGTTAGGCTTGTGCCAAACCTTTGAGACTATGTCTTCTTGCCTTACCAAGCAAGTTACCTCTCGAACTAAGTGACATATCGGTGGTCCGTGATATTCTAGAAGTCTACTAGAAGTATCACCATGTTGCCACATGACTGTGTTGTTAGGTTCTTGATAAAGTTGTTTTTTTAAAACCGCTACTTTCTCCAAGGATCCATACTGGATACCCCTGAACTAGTTGGTTGAGCTTAACCAACAACTTGGAGAGTTGTAAGACAAAAGTACTATCCAACTTTGTTCCTCATTAAAGGTATGTCTATTTTTGTTCGTGTTGAAGTATGAAATTATGCCCTTTTGTGGATATGTTATCTTTACTGCCTTTGATTTGATTTGGATTATCGTCAAATCAAACTCATTTCCAATGACAATCCTGACGGTGTATCTACTTGTGAATTTTCACTAGAGTACATATGAATGTCTTCTGTCTGACCAATCTCTATGCTTTGTTCATACAACATGTGAGTCCGTCTTCTTGTAATGTATAGATAAGCTTGTTATCGAGCCCATCGATGACATCCTTACCTTTTCCACGCTAGAAGAGATTCATGTTGAACATTTGGCATTAATGTTGGAAACTTCTGAGAACCATATTCGTGTTGTATCGAAGTATGTGTTCTGGATGTTAGAAGTAACCTTCTCTAGTTCACGCGCAAAATGTTGAAAGAAGTCGTCGTGGACTCGAGTAGCGTTACCTTTGTTTCCTAGGGAATCATTTCCAAGTTAGTCAAGCATGTGCGAAGAATTGTTGATATGGTAGGTTGATACCTTCACATCTTGAGAAGATCCTCCAAGCACACCAAGCCACTGATTGATTTATTCATGAAAGATAAAAAAGTCCAACAAAACTTCTATATCCTCCTAAATGCTTCCCAACAAGGGTTCAATTGTGTTTCATTGCAATAACTTATGTAGGTGAAATTGTCCTTTGACAACTTGCTAATAAATTTGTTTCGCAATCTAGCTCATCTTTTGGATCTTGACATTGAAGTCCATGTCTTGAGAATCTAGTGACTTTACCTCTGCGTAAATGTTGCACCCTTTCTATTCGGGCATGCTGAGTCCGAAGTATCATTCCACCTAACCAAAGCTGAATCTCAAGCATCAGTAATGGTTGGTGTTCCTCACGGTTACAACGTAGGTCTATTGTAAATCTGGAAAGATTGATGTGGTGGTTGACACAAAAAGCCAGAAGACCTATTGCCATACCCTCGAATCAGCAAATAACAACCACTCCTCATGAGGCATCTTCTATGATTTATTATAGAAGTCATGCTTATGGTTTCCTTTGTATCCGAAGTCCGACCTTTACTTGATGACTGGTTAAACGCTTGTCAGTAGCCTACTATTGGTGTTCCAAACATCAAGGAGAACATTTAAAGTAGTATTTCTAAATGTCTCTCGATCAATCCTCGAGACCCTTTTATGATGGCAAGCATCTTATTATGCCAAGTACTTGGATCCTGAGAATGAAGTTTCTTTCCTCTCGTGTCATCAGGAATCTTCTCAACTTTTCATATTCGTGGTGTAAAGTGATATCAATATCTTTGGCAAAGATTTTGATAGTTTTGGATGAATAAAGAGTTTCGTCCCCGCTTTCTGAAACATGTTCGAAGAGCGACTATGATTTTGGTAATCAACAGTTTTTCTTGTTACATATTCCTTGTGACTCTTATGAGTCCTCTACACAAAGCACTTTTCTTTCTTAGCCTTCTATTGAACCAAAGAATGACCCTTCTGTGTCAAAAGTAGTTCAACAACGTGGTTTTCTTGGTATCTATCTTTTCTACATGTAATCCCCACTAAGATATATAATAGAGGTTACCTCTCGAAGTCTGTGGTCATGTTATCCCCGTTGGAAGTTTTCTTCCCTCAGAAGTCAAAACTCTTCTACAAGCTCCATGGTCTCAATCCTTATGAAGACCAGTTATCTATCACCTTGAAAACCATCTCCTTTTGTTTCATCCGTTACCTTGACGTGTTTCATGTTTGTTGGCTGTAGAGATGTTTGTAAAACATCTATCCATGAGTTGATCATGAGATACTCACTTCTCGGTTCCGTGTCATTACCTCTCTTCCCTAGTGTGAGTAGCCACCTCGAAGATTACGAAGCGCTTCGTCCACTCGTCATGGTGGCATGGATCAACCTCCTCGAGAAGATGGTCGAAGTTTAGTGTAACCTTGTTCCTTCTATCTTCCTACCTAGGAATCTCGGGTCGGGATTCTTTTAAGGGGATAGAATTGTAACAACCCTAGTTTCATTAAATGTTAATTAGGAATTGATTTGTGCATCTTGAGCATTGCATGCATCCCTTGGAACTAAAGAAAATGTGCAATTGTTAAACAAGTAGGGGAAATAAAACCCTAAACAAATAAATTCCCTTCCTATTTAAAAATCAATTCAAATGGTTTTAAATATTTTGGAAACCCAAAAATATTTGGAACCCAAATGGTTATAAAGGGTCCCTTAGTGTTTACAGATATTTTACAAAACCTCTTGTATTTTGGAAATATTTAAAACATATTACAATTGAAATATGCAAAAGAGAGAACAGAAATATAAATGGAAAAACAATTTTTGCAAATAAAACAAAGCCAGCACCCTAACTGGGCCGAGCCTAGCTCCTCTCTCCCTCTTTCCCTGCCACTCAGCGCGCACCTCTACGGACTAGACGAAGCCCACGCGCGGCCCAGGCCCACGCACCCCTTTGTTTTTTTCTTCCTCCTCGAGCCAAGCAGGTGCGTGGACACTCCAACGCTGTCGTCGCCTCACCGTTGTGCTCTCCTTGCGAAGATAAGACTGCCACGAGAACCGCCGTGATCCACTCTTTCTCCCCATACCCATTTCTCCCCTCCTCGTGACTTACTCGCAGCTTTCCCCCTCCCAGCCGAAACCCTAGCCGCCGCAGAACCGCTCCTCTCCGCCATTTCGACCCTCCCCGAGCCAAGATGAGATGACTAGGAGCACCGCCGTGCTGGACTGCATCTCCCTATCAAAGGGATTTGGCCGAGGCACCCTATATCGCCGCCGATGACCTCGCCTACCCGAGCTCCGGTCGTCCCCCTCACCGTCGATTCTGACGTCCTCCGACCTCGCCCGACCTCCTAAGGCCCTCCTCTACACTCTTGGTGAGCTCACTGTCCGTAAGGACCTCTCTGCTGCCTCCCTCTCTTCCTGGTTCGCCTCTGCGTCGCATGCCGTCATCTGCTACTGCTGCCCGTCGTCGAACCGCCATCTCCAGCGACCAATAGCTAGCGGCGCCACCGTAGTTAGGTCTGTCGTGCTACGCTCGATCGAACATGCCTTCTCCCGCGTCTCCACTAGTCCTCCAGCGCCGCCAACCGCCGCCAGCTGATCGTCCTTCGGCGAGCCCATGTGGCGTCTAGGTGGCATCGACATGGAGCTTGCGTGGCAGGGACGTGGGCGCTGACCAAGTCGTGCTTCGTGGCTAGTTGACGCATCCCTGACCCCACCTGTATGTGACTGGGGATAGACCCAGCCCCAGTAAGAATCAACCCCCACCCTGACGTCACACTGACGCATTAAACCTTTTTAAATGGTTTAATAATTCCAGAAAATGATATAAAACTTGTAAAATTCATATCTAATTATTTATAAGTCAGAAAATACAAATAATATATCAAAATGATCAGAAAAATGAACCCTATCTATTTAAGCTATAATCATGCATTGTTCAAAAACTTGAATAGCAAGTTTAATTAGAAGAACAAAGTGAACCCTCTCATATGCCTCCGGGGTTTCTCTGAATTAGGGTTTATACCCCTCGGAACCCCGAGTAAATGGTCGAGATGCTTTAGGGTTACATTTCGATACAATTCAACTTGTCATATCATAATTCTTGTTTGAGCATTGCATCGATGCCATGTGTTGATTGTTTCCCTTTCTTTCCGGTATTTGGTTCTTCTTCGGTAGAATGCGAGATCAAGATTGAGTTCGAGATCGAAGATCGAGGTCAACACCATCGAGGGTCGAGATCAACACCATCTAAGATCGAAGACCAATACTGGGACAGCTATAAACAAGTCAAGTACCAAGTGTCCGAAGCTCTGCCTTATGGATATCAATTGTTAAAGGCAAGCGAAGCCCCACACATACATATGAATCCTATGCTTTCAAAATATTTCATTCTTGCCATGTGCATACGATTCCAATGTCTTTTATCGATAGATAGAGTAATCCTATCTGATGCATGTTTCCTTTATAGCTTATATTCCCTGATCCACTGCTCTTAGCATAACTAAGGTTAGGCTTGTGAAGCGTTGCTAGAGCTGTTACATCTGTTGTGCTTAGCCATGCTTAGCCGTTATCGCTGGTCCATCCGATGGATGAATCAGAGGTGTGAATGAACCTAGTTTGACAGGATGACGTGGTATGATCAGAGATGGATAATAAACATGCTAAGGCTTGTATGGGAAGCCACAGTGGGTTATGGTTTTTGCAGTCCCATACTTGCCACCCTTAGGACCCGATGTTCTTGCCTCTTGAACCAAGACGAGCGTACAGCCACACGGGGGCCTGGAAACCCCCTCGACCAACTTACTTGCCGAGTAGATTCCATGAGTCACATAGTTCAGGATTTCCATTCGAAATATGCATCTTGGTTGTTCTTGAATGGAGGTGGAGGAGGTGCATTCATAATAGGTAGGTAAGCATGGCCGGGAACAAGAGATGCCCGACATCCGTAATCTTGAACCCTGCGCACATCATTAGGGACCGGCTTCGGGACTCGACCCATTACGGCGGCCTCTCCCTATTGCGTGACTCATGGTCTCGGCAAAAGCAAGGTAAAGGTCATGGTCATCCACTCTCTGCCGGACTTCCGAGGAAGAGGGCTAATGTTAACTGGCATTAAGAATCGGTTGGTTCGTGTGGGTAAAGTTGTACACCCCTGCAGGGTTATTAATCTTTTAGAAAATCCGCGTTCGCGGTTATGGACGAACTTGGGAACGGACGTGAAGATCATAGAGAACTTGAACCTAATCGTAAAACTTGGCAAGTTAAATAATGAGTGCTTAATGATGGTTCCTCATGGGTAAGAGGGGGTGATCCTAGATAGGTTCAGCTAATGATGATTCGGTGGATATCAAGATATGAACAAAGTTAGAGATACCGCTCTCTTATCCCCTTTTAAAATATTCTGATTAGTCGAGATTCTTCTCTCTCTTGTTTTACAAAAGAAAGATGGCTTTATGCAAAATAACCCCACTAGCCATAAGTCTTGCGGAGTACACCCTGTAATCACCCTTGCTTCGTTGATACTTTTGCAGTAGAGTAAGTTTTACCATTGAAGATGAGTTCTTTACAGCATCAACATTGACGAGTAGTTTGGAGTTCCCAGTCGGCAGTCTGGGATCTATGGATTGGACGTCATCGTTATGCTTCAGGCTTCTTAGGCCATTTTTTAAGTTTTCTATACTTAATAGAATAATTTTACTTCCGTTGTTTGATGTTTGTGGTCAGTGACCGTTGCTTGTAATATTTTTGGTTCTCTGCTCAATTATGAGCTTGGTGTAATAATTTTTGTGTCGTAGGGTCACTGTTGTGTTACCGATTTTCTTTATGTACGCTTTCGAGATTAGGTTAGGCTTATGTTCAGACGAAGGTCTGGAATTTGTCTAGCCTTAATCCCGGGGGTGTCATAGGTTTTGGTATCCGAGCAGTACCGACGGTAGGAAACCTTTCTATTGGTCGATGTTGAGTCTAGTATTTGTGAAAACTATTTTCAATGATTAAAATTATGTGCAAAAACTCTGGTATGCTTCTTTTTCTCCTTATCCAGTTTCTCTTTATCTCTGGGTTACCTTATCTTGTGTTGATTTGTAAAAGTTTTGCTATCTCGTCTCATCTTTCAAAACTTAGGTGCCTCTTCAGGCATGTCGGTTCTCAGCCATTTGACCTAGTGTTGAGTTCTCTAGAGTCAGTTGTGTGCGTTTCTTGATTCCCTTGTTATGTTTATTCTGAGAGATTTCTTTCTATCACGACCTCTCTACCTTAAGGGTCCATAGCATCGTGTTTATGGTCCCACGGTAATCTGTCCGAGGCCTCGAAGTTTCCTTTTGCCTTGTGTGCCTCCTTTCTATTTGTTCGGGTACTTCAGAAGTCGTTTCTTCTCTTGGAAGATACCTCATGATTGCTAGCTTGTAGTGTACGCTTTGTCACTCAAGTAGTAGTTACTCTTTTCTTTGGGTTTTAACCATTGGACTTGAACCTAAGATCATCGATTGTGCTGGATTCTAGTGTTGCGAATATTGTACATGAAGCTGACCTTTAACCCAACATCCATTTTGTTGACCCCTGTCGCTAATGTTCACACATTACCCCAGGATGGCTAATACCTTTTAGTATAGCCTTCAAGCTTGTGGATATTGTTGCCGTAGAACAGTGACGATAAAGGACTTTCCCTACCACATGTTACGGCAGATGTTCTTTAATGGAAACAAATAGATCACGACAAGAGTGCTCCTCGTGAGTCTCGCATCTATACTCGTGACTCTGCACACCTTCCTTTTCTATGCACCGGTTTCGAAAGATTGTTGACTTATGCATCCACATCTCGGGATTCTATCCTGGGCATGTTCCTTTTTCCTTGTTGCTTTCCGACCTTTGTCTACCAGTTGGTAGCCAAGTAGTAAATGCTCATTGGTGTCTTCCGATGCAAGATACTCTTGTGCTCCATCATGACAAACCATTTCGGGATGTCTAGGAGAAACAAAATCCAGTACCTTGTCATTTCTAAGACCAGGTCAAAGTGTTGTAATCCGCCGATCAATAAGCGTTGATTAGCTTCTTTATGTTCTACCTTAAAATATCACACTCTTTTATACTAAGAGATCGTGCTAAGTTTCATGACCCCTTAATTAAGTGATGTTTTACCCATCCTTCCCCGAGATTTCGTGCTCGTGAATGATGCGTGTGCATATTGATGTGGCCATCTAAGGTTCTTAGCAATTCTTATTGCTTTGAACTTGAAGGACATTTGTATCATTCATAGCATGATTGGTTGACCCTATCACTAAGCAATGGATGATTGCGCTATCAAGCTGTTATTCTAGTGCACCCTCTTCGGTCAAAAAGTTAGGCTTGTGCCAAAGCTTTGAGACTATGTCTTCTTGCCTTACCAAGCAAGTTACCTCTCGAACTAAGTGACATATCGGTGGTCCGTGATATTCTAGAAGTCTATTAGAAGTATCACCATGTTGCCACATGACCGTGTTGTTATGTTCTTGAGCAAGCTGTTTCTTTAAAACCGCTACTTTCTCCAAGGATCCATACTGGATACCCCTGAACTAGTTGGTTGAGCTTAACCAACAACTTAGAGAGTTGTAAGACAAAAGTACTATCCAACTTTCTTCCTCTTTAAAGGGATGTCTAGTTTTGTTCATGTTGAAGTAAGATATTATGCCATTTTATGGATATGTTATCTTTCCTGCCTTTGATTTGATTTGGATTATCGTCAAATCAAACTCAGTTCCAAGGACAATCCTGACGGTGTATCTACTTATGAATTTTCACTGGAGTACATCTGAATGTCTTCGGTCTGACCAATGTCTATGATTTGTTCATACAACATGTGAGTCCGTCTATTTGGAATGTATAGATAAGCTTGTTATCGAGCCCATCGATGACATCCTTACCTTTTCCATGCTAGAATAGATTCTTGTTGAACATTTGGCATTAATGTTGGAAACTTCTGAGAACCATATTCGTGTTGTATCGAAGTATGTGTTCTGGATGTTAGAAGTAACCTTCTCTAGTTCACGCGCAAAATGTTGAAAGAAGTCGTCGTGGACTCGAGTAGCGTTACCTTTGTTTCCTCGGGAATCATTTCCAAGTTAGTCAAGCATGTGCAAAGAATTCTTGATATGGTAGGTTGATACCTTCACATCTTGAGAAGATCCTCCAAGCACACCAAGCCACTGATTGATTTATTCATGAAAGATAAAAAAGTCCAACAAAACTTCTATATCCTCCTAAATGCTTCCCAACAAGGGTTCAATTGTGTTTCATTGCAATAACTTATGTAGGTGAAATTGTCCTTTGACAACTTGCTAATAAATTTGTTTCGCAATCTAGCTCATCTTTTGGATCTTGACATTGAAGTCCATGTCTTGAGAATCTAGTGACTTTACCTCTGCGTAAATGTTGCACCCTTTCTATTCGGGCATGCTGAGTCTGAAGTATCATTCCACCTAACCAAAGCTGAATCTCAAGCATCAGTAATGGTTGGTGTTCCTCACGGTTACAACGTAGGTCTATTGTAAATCTGGAAAGATTGATGTGGTGGTTGACACAAAAAGCCAGAAGACCTATTGCCATACCCTCGAATCAGCAAATAACAACCACTCCTCATGAGGCATCTTCTATGATTTATTATAGAAGTCATGCTTATGGTTTCCTTTGTATCCGAAGTCCGACCTTTACTTGATGACTGGTTAAACGCTTGTCAGTATCCTACTATTGGTGTTCCAAACATCAAGGAGAACATTTAAAGTAGTATTGCTAAATGTCTCTCGATCAATCCTCGAGACCCTTTTATGATGGCAAGCATCTTATTATGCCAAGTACTTGGATCCTGAGAATGAAGTTTCTTTCCTCTCGTGTCATCAGGAATCTTCTCAACTTTTCATATTCGTGGTGTAAAGTGATATCAATATCTTTGGCAAAGATTTTGATAGTTTTGGATGAATAAAGAGTTTCGTCCCCGCTTTCTGAAACATGTTCGAAGAGCGACTATGATTTTGGTAATCAACAGTTTTTCTTGTTACATATTCCTTGTGACTCTTATGAGTCCTCTACACAAAGCACTTTTCTTTCTTAGCCTTCTATTGAACCAAAGAATGACCCTTCTGTGTCAAAAGTAGTTCAACAACGTGGTTTTCTTGGTATCTATCTTTTCTACATGTAATCCCCACTAAGATATATAATAGAGGTTACCTCTCGAAGTCTGTGGTCATGTTATCCCCGTTGGAAGTTTTCTTCCCTCAGAAGTCAAAACTCTTCTACAAGCTCCATGGTCTCAATTCTTATGAAGACCAGTTATCTATCACCTTGAAAACCATCTGCTTTTGTTTCATCCGTTACCTTGACGTGTTTCATGTTTGTTGGCTCTAGAGATGTTTGTAAAACATCTATCCATGAGTTGATCATGAGATACTCATTTCTTGGTTCCGTGTCATTACCTCTCTTCCCTAGTGTGAGTAGCCACCTCGAAGATTATGAAGCGCTTCGTCCACTCGTCATGGTGGCATGGATCAACCTCCTAAAGAAGATCGTCGAAGTTTAGTGTAACCTTGTTCCTTCTATCTTCCTACCTAGGAATCTCGAGTCGGGATTCTTTTAAGGGGATAGAATTGTAACAACCCTAGTTTCATTAAATGTTAATTAGGAATTGATTTGTGCATCTTGAGCATTGCATGCATCCCTTTGAACTAAAGAAAATGTGCAATTGTTAAACAAGTAGGGGAAATAAAACCCTAAACAAATAAATTCCCTTCCTCTTTAAAAATCAATTCAAATGGTTTTAAATATTTTGGAAACCCAAAAATATTTGGAACCCAAATGGTTATAAAGGGTCCCTTAGTGTTTACAGATATTTTACAAAACCTCTTGTATTTTGGAAATATTTAAAACATATTACAATTGAAATATGCAAACGAGAGAACAGAAATATAAATGGAAAAAACAATTTTTGCAAATAAAACAAAGCCAGCACCCTAACTAGGCCGAGCCCAGCTCCTCTTTCCCTCTTTCCCTGCCGCTCAGCGCGCACATCTACGGACTAGACGAACCCCACGCGCGGCCCAGGCCCACGTACCCCTTCGTTTTTTTCTTCCTCCTCGAGCCAAGCAGGTGCGTGGACACTCCAACGCCGTCGTCGCCTCACCGTTGTGCTCTCCTTGCGAAGATAAGACTGCCACGAGAACCGCCGTGATCCACTCTTTCTCCCCATACCCATTTCTCCCCTCCTCGTGTCTTACTCGCAGCTTTCCCCCTCCCAGCCGAAACTCTAGCCGCCGCAGAACCGCTCCTCTCCGCCGTTTCGACCCTCCCCGAGCCAAGATGAGATGACTAGGAGCACCGCCGTGCTGGACTGCATCTCCCTGTCAAAGGGATTTGGCCGAGGCGCCCTATATCGCCGCCGACGACCTCGCCTACCCGAGCTCCGGCCGTCGCCCTCACCGTCGATTCTGACATCCTCCGACCTTGCCCGGCCTCCTCAGGCCCTCCTCTACACTTTTGGTGAGCTCACTGTCCGTAAGGACCTCTCTGCTGCCTCCCTCTCTTCCTGGTTCGCCTCTGCGTCGCGTGTCGTCATCTGCTGCTGCTGCCCGTCGTCAAACTGCCATCTCCAGCGACCAATAGCTAGCGGCGCCGCCGTAGTTAGGTCTGTCGTGCTACGCTCGATCGAACACGCCTTCTCCCGCGTCTCCACTCGTCCTCCAGCGCCGCCAACCGCCGCCGGCTGACCGTCCTCCGGCGAGCCCATGTGGCGTCTAGGTGGCATCGACATGGCGCTTGCGTGGCAGTGACGTGGGCACTGACCAAGTCGTGCTTCGTGGCTAGTTGACGCGTCCCTGACCCCACCTATGCGTGACTGGGGCTAGACCCAGCCCCAGTAAGAATCAACCCCCACCCTAATGTCACACTGACGCAGTAAACCTTTTTAAATGGTTTAATAATTTCAGAAAATGATATAAAACTTGTAAAATTCATATCTAATTATTGATAAGTCAGAAAATACAAATAATATATCAAAATGATCAGAAAAATGAACCCTATCTATTTAAGCTATAATCATGCATTATTCAAAAACTTGAATTGCAAGTTTAATTAGAAGAACAAAGTGAACCCTCTCATATGCCTCCGGGGTTTCTCCGAATTAGGGTTTATACCCCTCGGAACCCCGAGTAAATGGTCGAGATGCTTTAGGGTTACATTTCGATACAATTCAACTTGTCATATCATAATTCTTGTTTGAGCATTGCATCGATGCCATGTGTTGATTGTTTCCCTTTCTTTTCGGTATTTGGTTCTTCTTTGGTAGAATGCGAGATCAAGATTGAGTTCGAGATCTAAGATCGAGGTCAACACCATCGAGGGTCGAGATCAACACCGTCTAAGATCGAAGACCAATACTGGGACAGCTATAACCAAGTCAAGTACCAAGTGTCCAAAGCTCTGCCTTATGGATATCAACTGTTAAAGGCAAGCGAAGCCCCACACATACATATGAATCTTATGCTTTCAAAATATTTCATTCTTGCCATGTGCATACGATTCCAATGTCTTTTATCGATAGATAGAGTAATCCTATATGATGCATGTTTCCTTTATAGCTTATATTCCCTGATCCACTGCTCTTAGCATAACTAAGGTTTGGCTTGTGAAGCGTTGCTAGAGCTGTTACATCTATTGTGCTTAGCTATGCTTAGCCGTTATCGCTGGTCCATCCGGTGGATGAATCAGAGGTGTGAATGAACCTAGTTTGACAGGATGACGTGGTATGATCAGAGATGGATAATAAACATGCTAAGGCTTGTATGGGAGGCCACAGTGGGTTATGGTTTTTGCAGTCCCATACTTGCCACCCTTAGGACCTGATGTTCTTGCCTCTTGAACCAAGACGAGCGTACAGCCACACGGGGGCCTGGAAACCCCCTCGACCAACTGACTTGCCGAGTAGATTCCATGAGTCACATAGTTCAGGATTTCCATTCGAAATACGCATCTTGGTTGTTCTTGAATGGAGGTGAAGGAGGTGCATTCATAATAGGTAGGTAAGCGTGGCCGGGAACAAGAGATGCCCGACATTCGTAATCTTGAACCCTGCGCACATCATTAGGGACCAACTTCGGGAATCGACCCATTAAGGCGGCATATCCCTCGTGCGTGACTCATGGTCTCGGCGAAAGCAAGGTAAAGGTCATGGTCAACCACTCTCTGCCGGACTTCCGAGGAAGAGGGCTAATGTTAACTGGCATTAAGAATCAATTGGTACATGTGGGTAAAGTTGTACACCCCTGCAGGGTTATTAATCTTTTCGAAAAGCCGCGTCTGCGGTTATGGACGAACTTGGGAACGGACGTGAATATCAGAGAGAACTTGAACCTAATCGTAAAACTTGGCAAGTGAAATAATGAGTGCTTAAGGATGCTTCCTCATGGGTAAGAGGGGGTGAACCTCGATAGGTTCAGCTAATGATGATTCGGTGGATATCAAGATATGATCAAAGTTAGAGATACCGCTCTCTTATCCCCTTTTAAAATATTCTGATTAGTCGAGATTATTCTCTCTCTTGTTTTACAAAAGAAAGATGGCTTTATGCAAAATAACCCCACTAGCCATAAGTCTTGTGGAGTACACCCTGTACTCACTGTTGCTTCGTTGATACTTTTGAATTCGAGTAAGTGTTACCATTGAAGATGAGTTCTTTACAGCATCGACGAGTAGTTTGGAGTTCCCAGTCGGCAGTCTGGGATCTATGGATTGGACGTCATCATTATGCTTCAGGACTCCTAGGCCATTTGTTAAGTTTGCTATACTTAATAGCATAATTTGCTTTCCGTTGTTTGATGTTTGTGGTCAGTGACCGCTGCTTGTAATATTTTTGGTTCTCTGCTCAATTATGAGCTTGCTTTAATAATTTTTGTGTCATAGGGTCACTGTTGTGTTACCGATTTTCTTTCTGTACTGTTTCGAGATTAGGTTAGGCTTTCAGACGAAGGTCTGGAATTTGTCAAGCCTTAATCCCGGGGGTGTCACAGTTCACAAGATTCACACATAATAAGTGGAAAGCAAATAAAGTTCACAAGTGAATAAAAATCAATGGCAGAACGAGCTTGTGACTTTTCCCATGCAAATCCCGCATGAATAATGTGTAACTTCTCCCCCTTTGGAATCAAGACGCCAAAAAGGGACAAGAGCAACACTAACGTCCCGGAGATTAGTCGTCATCATCATCCCAGGCATCATCATGAGTCGGCGGGGCACGGAAGGAAGAGGTGGAATCATCATCCCAATGGCTATGCTTGGAGATCCATTGGTCTTCCGAGGTGATGTTGTTCTGGAGCCCTTGGAGACAGTCATACCTTGAGCCTCCATCATTTCCTTCTGACGAGAAAATGATTTCTTGGCATAGACATGAGCCTCATACATGCATTTATGATTGTCAACTTGGAAGCAGAATACTTTCTTGAGCTTGGCCTCAATCCTCTTGGCCCAAGATGGTTGAGCAGGCTGGTGACATGAGACCACAAAGTCTGCATCCTACTGGGCATCATCGTCATCACTAGATCCCTCCTCAGCATGGTTCCCATCCTCATCAACAATTTTACCATCCGCATTGTAAGGTTTGAGATGGGTCTTGATCAACAAATTCTTGTGCAGGTGAGCGACAAGGCGATGAGAAGGCATGTCACGGGAAATCGATGGGCACTTGCTAAGAATGAGAGCCATGATATAAGGAGCAAAAGGAGGCACCCTCCTTTGGTAGGTGTCATAGACCATCTCATTCCAAATAACATCCATCAGATCCATTGGTTGGCCGGAGTCACGGTGGTGATCATGATATCCACCATGAAAGCATGCATCTCATCAACATTCCCAGCTCGGGGGGCAACAGTCTGACGGAATATACGGTGCATGATTTCATATGTACGGACAAGCCCTTTGATCTTACCAGGAATACCGCGCCCCCAGATGTACAGTGGTGCAAGAACATCCTTCTTCATGGGGCGATCATTGTTGTGACACCGAAAGCCAACAGGAGTGTCCTTGCCATGGTCCTCGTACCCAAGAATAGCCGCAAACTTAGCCAAGGTTGCTTGCTTGACAACACCCTCGGTCATCCAGGTGAGTGTCCTAGCCTGGTTCTTGGCAAAGTGAACGGTTGCATAAAACTGAGTAATGAGCATTGGGTCATAGTTGAACCGGAACTGCATAATGGGAAGCAAGACAATATTTGTGCAAATCTAAAGGGCTTCACTGAAATACTGCGGGTTCTTCTTCACATGATTCATCTCGATCCACTTTTGAGGGACCACAAGCTTATCATCCTTCATGAGTACGTCATGAAACACACGCTCCTGGAAATCCATATAGAAGAGGCTATATTTCTGAGCATGAGAGCGAGCAGCAACATATGGATTGACAGTCCTTAGTTCATGAAAGTCAACCTCAGACAAATCAGATAGTAGCTTTGGCCCAGATGGCCCTGAACTTTGGCTCTTGCGAGGACCTGAGGGAGGAGGAGGTGGAGGAGCCTTACCATGGCCATCACTTTGCTTAACTCCCCCACCACGTCAACCACGAGTGGTTTTCATCTTCATACGGGTGCTAGGTTGAGGCATGATATCTTGTTCTGACTTAGTCTCAGCCGTGGAATCTGACTCTGACTCATAGTCCTCAATCTCATGATGAGCCTTGGAGAGTTTGCGTGAACCCCGGGAACCCCCTGCACCTGTGAAAGAACGAGGGAGATAGCATAGGGGTAAGGGAACAAGAACCCGAGACAAAAAGATGACGGAACTCAAGGTTTTATAGAAAATTTTGCTGTCAGTACTGGGCGGTAGTACCGGATCTTCACATGCGGTAGTACCGGAAAAATATATCCGGTACTACCGGTTAGGCGACCACAGTGCAGATCTGGGATTATCGATCCATGTACATGCAGTAAAATTGACATAAAACAAGAATCCCATCTGTCTAAGAGTAATATCTGGTAGCAAGTACACGGTACAACCTCAAGAAGTTACCCTAGATTCAATGGAGAAAACATATGAGAAGAAGTGGAGGGAGGTAGTACTGGTGTCCATGGCAGTGGAGAATGAGGAGGAGCCCGCAAGGAGGTCAGATACGGTGTGGATCCAGGAAAAGGAGACGGGGGCGAGGCTCCGGCGGCGTTCTCCTGCTCCGGCGGCAGCGGTGGTGAGGAGTGGAGACGGGCCAATAATGAGGCACTGAGAGGTGCCTCTCCCCGCGTCTCCAATGTTAACCAATACACAGAGCGGTAGTACCGGATGAACTAGCGGTAGTACCGCTAGGCGGTAGTGCCGTAGAAAACTACCGGTAGTAACGCTCCTGGGAAGTTTTGAGACAATGTCCTGGAAACTGACCCTGAAGAGGTAGTACCGCTAGCGTTTTATAGTAGTACCGTTTGGCGGTAGTACCGCTGGTTAGCACCGGTAGTACCGTAACCACCAGACCAGAGAGCCAGGATACATAAAGTGGAAGGTTCTTGCGTAGAGTAGATGAGTTTTGCCGGGGGATAAGAAAGGCTTGGGTTAAGAGAGTCACACTGATATGGGCCAATGCACTCTAAAAATAATAAAAACATATGAAGAGCCAAATGATAGTTCATGACCAAGAGAACAAACCCAACTTTAGGATGACAAACACGAGTAAGCACCAACCTCTCGAATAAGAGAGGGTGGTGGCCAAGGCCACCACATTTGAGTATACTCGACTTGGCACCACGAAGATATATCTTGGGTCCTTTACCGAAACTCATCATTAAGCTCACATATCACAAAGTTATATTAAGAGGAATGATTTTGATTGCTTTGGGCATAATGGGGGGAGGGATAATCCAATCAATTAGGACCGCACTCCCCATATATCCATGCTTACACCTAAACCAAATACGGGCCAAGTCATAGGTGATAATGCAAGATAATCAAGTCAAGCTCCTTGAATCTATGATATTTAGTTCATTCCCTAAGTAGCAAAACCTTGCTTCATCAAGTGGCTTCGTGAAGATGTCGGCAAGTTGGGTCTTTGGTTGACACATATGATAGATCAATATCACCTCTAGCAACATGATCTCTAATGAAGTGATGGCGGATCTCAATATGCTTTGTCCTTGTGTGATCCACCGGGTTGTAGGCAATCTTGATAGCACTTTCATTGTCACATATAAGAGGCACTTTGTCACAATGGACACCATATTCCTTTAAAGTTTGCCTCATCCATAGCAATTGGGTGCAAGCACTAGCAGCTGCCACATACTCGGCTTCGGCTGTGGAGAGATATACAATTTAGCTTCTTAGAAGACCAACGTACCAAGGACCTACCAAGGAATTGGCAACCCCCGGATGTTGATTTTATATCATCCTTATCACCCGCCCAATCCGAATCCGTGTATCCACAAAGAGCAAATGTTGAGCCTCGAGGATACCAAAGACCATAAAATGGGGTATGAACTAAATATCGAAAGATTCTCTTGACCTCCATTAAATGACTTTCTTTAGGAGCCGCTTGATATCTTGAACACACACCTACACTCAACACAATATCGGGTGTAGATGCACAAAGGTAAAGCAAAGAACCAATCATAGACCGGTATACCTTTTGATCCACATCTTTACCATTTGGATTTTGTTCTAGATGAGTCTTTGTAGCCATGGGAGTAGGAGCTCCATTTAAATCTTGCATTTTGAATCTCTTGAGAATATCTTGAGTATACTTGGCTTGATTGAAGAATGTCCCTCCTCTAACTTTCTTGATATCAAAACCAATAAATACTCTCAACTCCCCCATCAAAGACATCCGAAACCTACTAGTCATAAGCTTTGAGAATTCATCATTAAAAGCTTTGTTAGATGAGACAAAGATAATATCATCAACATATATTTGGCATACAAAAATCTCCCTATTGACTTTCTTAGTAAAAAGAGTGGGATCGATTTTCCCAACCTCAAATCCACGGTCAAACAATAACTCTCTAAGGTGCTCATACCACGTGCGTGGGGCTTGCTTGAGCCCATAGAGCGCCTTATCAAGTTTGTAGACATGGTTTGGGAAGTCGCGGTCCTCAAATCCCGGGGTTTTCTTAACATATACCAAATCATTTAATGGACCATAAAGACATGCACTTTCTACATCCATTTGTTGCAACTTGAAGTTATGATGTGCCGCATAAGCAAGAAGGATACGGATGGACTCAAGGCGATCCACGGGTGCATAAGTCTTTCCATAGTCAATGCCTTCAATTTGAGAGAACCCTTGTTCAACCAATCTAGCCTTGTTCCTTACTATAATTCCATGCTCATCTTTCTTGTTCTTGAATATCCAGTTCGTTCTAATAACATTGCGGCAATCCTTTGGCTTCTCAACTAATTTCCATACTTTGTTTCTCTCAAAGTTGTTGAGCTCTTTGTGCATAGCTTCCAACCAATCCAAATCTTCAAGAGCTTCCCACACTTTATTTTGTTCAATCATGGAGATGTGTGCTTGGTGTTCACTGAACCTCTTCAATTGTGCTCTTGTGGAAATGCCTTTCCTTAGGTCACCAACCACATTTTGTAGAGAATGGTCTCTTAATTCCAACATTCTCTCCTTTCTAGCTTCGTGACGAGGGTGGATCTCCGTGTTATTTCTTGGGGGACCCTCTTCATCATTTTGGTCCTCATCTTGACCATCAACTTGACCTTGATCATCACCGGAATCATTCTCTTCATTGAGAAGCAAAGATTGACCTTGGTCTTGATCAAGAGCTCTTCTAGCATCAATTTGATCTCTTGTATCAAGGCAGTTTGTATGGATCTACCTTGAACAATTGACTTGGCACCACTTGACATCCTGGAGAATGAATCAAGCTCCTCTTGACTAGAGTCATCACTATGATCAACATGTTGAGGGTCCACATCTTGTCTTTGGCTTGAGTCATTTCCCTCCTCGGTGGATGGAGCATGTTGAGGTTGTGAAGATGAGGGCTCCACTTGAGTGGAGCATAGTTCTTCTCGATCTGCCATAAGGGGTTCCTCAACGGGGCGGATATATCCCACACCCGTTCTTCCTATGGCATCCTGAGGCATTTCATCATCTGCATCACAAGCATCAACACGCCCCCCTTGGGGACCATCATATTCTTCGAAGGTCACACTACAATATTCTATGACGGCTCCGGAGAACTTATCATAGATTCTATAAGTGTGAGATTCGAGACCATATCCAACAAAAATACCCTCTAATGATTTAGACTCGAATTTGGACAAAGGAACACCTTTTATGAGATAGAAACACTTACAACCAACACCCGGAAGTAAGATATGTTGGGCTTCTTAACGGTAAGTATTTCATATGGAGTCTTGAGGTAGAGCCGGTTTGAAGCATGGCAAGTGGTGGATATGGCTTCGGCCCAAATTTTGTATGGAGATTTAAACTCCGCCAACATGGTCCTAGCCATCTCAATAAGAGTTCGGTACTTTCTTTCGGCCACACCATTTTGTTGAGGGGTGTATGTAGCGGAATATTGATGTTTTATCCCCTCATCACTAAGGAAATCATTCAAGGTGTAGTTCTTGAACTCGGTGCCGTTGTCACTTCATATAATCAACACGGGAAGATTGTATTGATGTTGATCCATGTTGATGAAGTCGATGAAGGTCTTTTGGGTCTCACTCTTCAACTTGAAGAAATATACCCAGGAGTATCTTGAAAAGTCATCAACAATCACCAAAAAATATTTCTTCCCACCAAGACTTGCATGAGATGGATGACCAAAGAGGTCCACATGGAGGAGCTCCAAGATCTTGGTTGACTTGATGTGGTTCTTAGGTTTGTGAGGAGCATCATGCATCTTCCCTAGAACACATGCCCTGCAAACACGATCTTTGGCAAAGGAAACATTTTCTTTTAGTCCAACAATATGGCCCTCCTTGTGGAGACTTTGAAAAGTTCTCATATTGACATGGGCTATTCGGTGATGCCATAACCAACCCACATCGGCCTTTCCGAATAAGCACATCGCACTTGTAGTGGCTTGCCCTAAAAAGTCCACCACATACAGGTCATACTCGACGTACCCAACAAAAGCGACCTTGAGAGACTTGCTCCACAAGAGGACCACAATATCAACATCAATAAAGACAGCAAAGCCCATCTTTCCAAGAACACGGACTGAAAGTAAATTGTATCCAAGGGTCTCAACAAGCATGACGTTCACGAGTGTAATGTCGTGAGCAACCACTACCTTGACGAAACCCATTACCTTAGACTTTTACTTGTCGGCATATGTCAAGGTGATTTGATCATCATTTGGGTTTAAGTCCTTGACAATAGACGAGCTTCCGGTCATATGACTCGTGCAACCACTATAAAGCACCCACTCTGACCCTCCGGAAGCATATGTCTACTAAAGATCAAGCTAATTTTTAGGTACCCATTTTTCAATGGGTCCTCTTTTGTTAGCAACAAGGGTCTTGGGAACCCAAATAGACCAATCAATATAGCCATCATATGGACCAACATATTGTGCATACACATCACCATAATAATCACGCATTAGAACATAGTGAGGGTTAGCACTTCCCGAAAAGTCATCATGAGACATAGTTTTACCACTTGTGGTCTTACTGTCCACAACGGCCTTGTTGGTCTCTTGTGCAAGCTTGGCCTTCTTCTTCTTGTTGTTCTTCTTCTTAGTTTTGGAGACAAAATCAATGCCCCCTTTTTCACCACTAGGCCTTTGCTTACTCAAAAGATCATCAATGGACTTGTTGCCTTGTGGAAATGTGGCCTTGGCTAGCTCCCCCTTCAACCTAGCATTTTCTTCAAGAATAGTTATACTACTAGATGGAATGAAGTTACTAGGTGAAGGAATATTGGAAAATTGAGTTTGAAGCGTTTCATGGGACTTTGTGAGTGACAAGAATTCACTTTCCAAAGCCTTGTGAGCCTTGTCAAGCAAACTAAAGTCCTCGACAAGTTTTTCATGAACCACACCAAACTCAATCTTGTCCTTTTTATCCCTTTTGCATTTAGCAATATCATGATCACGTTCTTTTATGAGTTTATTAACAATAATTTCATTGGCCTCATCAAGCCTTTCAAGTTTTAATTCAAGTGACATCCTAGTCTCTTGTTCTTCTTATAGAGCATTGTTTAAAGCCTCTAGCTCAACCATGTGTTCATGCCCAAGTTTACATCTTACATCTAGGAGCTCTTGTGTGTGGGAAAGTTGACCTAAGATGTTTCCAAAATGTATCTTAGCATCCCCTTGTAGGTTAGTCATAAACTCATCGAAAGCAATTAATTTCCTTTTAACATCAGGAGACATCTCATCATCGTTTTCATCATTAGCTAAGGGAGTGGAGTGAGATGATGAGGATACCTCCATTCCTCTTGCCATAAGGCAAGTGACGTTCTTGATGGGGGAATTCTCATTTGGAGAATCGAAGAGTGAGAATGTCGGAGTATAAGTAGTGGCTAGAGCCTCCACACCATTAGAGGTTTCCTCTTTATCATCTTCATTGTCGGAGGAGTATTCTTTATGAGTGATCAAGACAATTTCTCCAGACTTCTTGTTGATGGGATTCTTCTTGATGAAGGTATTCTTGTAAGGTTCTTTGAGAGTCTTCTTCAACACAAGCTTACCCCCATGATCTTCTCTCTTCTCATAGGGGAAACACGCCAGAAAGTGATAGTGGTCACCACAATTGAAGCAAGTTCTCAATCTAGTGGTATTTTCTCTTTTCCCATTTGGGTTGCTTCTTCGTTGCATTTCCATCTTGGCCTTGGCGGGGTTCTTCCAAAAGTTCTTTGCATAGAAGGCCATATATTGACTATGAGCAATCTTGACTTCATCGGGGTGATCCATGGAGAGGCCTTCATCACTATCATCTTCATTCCCATGGCCCACAAATTTGGCCTTCAAAGCAACGTTGACAACATTTCTCATACCAAGGGCACGAGCACGGGCATCTTTGGCATTCCTGGCGGCAACTTTGAAACAGGCCATCTCTTGCATAACTTCATTGGAGGTCATGAGATAGTAGTTGTGTCTTCCTTGTTGGCTCTTGAAGTCGGTGGGATCAAAGGGCATGAGTGCACTCACATATTTCCTTTTTATCCACGCATCATCCACATGTGAGGCACCCACATTTCTAAAAGCGGTGGTGGGGGTCTTGAGCCTACGGTACATGTCTTCATGATTTTCACTTTCCATCATGTAGAAGCCTTCGGCTTTAGTGCATCGTACCGGTTCCTCCTCATGCTCTCATTTCCAACAAACAATACCGTGAGAGCACCCCAAGCTTCGTTGGCAATGCTAAAGTGCTCAATGTGTGGGTAATCCTTTGTACCCAATCCTTGTTGAATCATGTGCATGGTAGTGGCATTGAGTTGACTATTGACAACTTCTCTTCTTGTCAAGTTGTTTGGATCCCCAATAAAGAGTCCATGCTCGATGATGTTCCCTAGTTCAATGCAAGAGCTGAACACATGAGTTTTCATTAGAGATTGCCATTGAGAAAAAGTAGCAGATTCTTCAAGCTTAAGTGGGTCACCTCTATTGTATACATGAGGGTGAGGGATTGGAGGGTCAGGAGAGTACCATGAATCACGGTGCTCACCCTTCCCATCATCATTTTGTGTGGAGGAATTAGGGTTGTCTTATTTACCCCCCACCATCATACCCTCGGGGGATACGGGAGCATTCCCTTTAGGTAAAACGGATGGAGAATCCTCTTGAGGAGAGGGGGATGATGAGCCATCTTTGTCTTTAAGAAGTTTCTCAAGCATCTTCTTGACTTTGTTGACCAAGGAAGATCTCAATATTGTTTCCAAGTTTTTGAGATCTTCCATGGTCACCGTGGTGTGCTCACCATCACCATCCCCTTCGCAGCTACCCATATTCTCTTAGGCGGTAAAGCCCAAATAAAGAGGCGAGTCTCTGATACCAATTGAAAGGATCGTATGGGCACCTATAGGGGGGTGAATAGGTGCTACTTCAAATATTCTTCTTTTTCAAATTAGGGTTTAACAATAAGGTAAATTCTCTAGATAATGCAACTAAGGTGAATTTACCTATATGACAAACAAGCACTAGTTAACACAATGATAAGCAAGAACAAGTAATTAAAGTGCGATAAAGGATAGAAGTAACCAAAGGAGTGGACGCGGAGAAACAAGGATTTGTTTCCCATAGTTCCTTCCTTTTGAGGGGAAGTACGTCTACATTTGAATGGGTGGTTTCAAACCACCAACGCCACGAGAGGCCTACCTTATTCTCCGATGAATCTCACCCCAACAGGATTGATCCACCTTCCACTATATCGACGACCTTCAAGGTGGAAGCCGGCACCTTTACAAGTTTGAGTCACACATCCAGACCTTAATAGGAGGCTCCCAAATACAAGCAAGCTATCAATACAATCAAAGACAAGCTTGTAAGAACCAAATCTAGACCTAGGGTTTCCAAGAAAACACTAGAGCAAGGGGCCCTCAAGTCAATGAGGGGGAAATGAAGATGTCTTTTGGTGATATAGTAGATCAAGGCCTCCTCCTTCGATTCCCCAAAGATCAAGGACTTTGGGTGGTGGATTGAAGAGATCTTGGCGATTTGGTGGCTCTAATGGTGGTTGTAGTCTTCAATGCAAATGAGCAACTTGTCCCAAGGTAGGTGGAGGGGTATTTGTAGCTCCAGATCCAATCTTATCGTTGGATCATTTAATGCAGTGGTAGTACTGGAAGTTCAAGCGGTACTACCGTAAAAATCCGGTACTACCGGACCTGGTACCGGAAGAACAAACTTTAAATCACATATGCTCCAGCCATAATTTGTGGTGCTACCGCAAAGCGGTAGTACCGCCCCTGAGATACGGTACTACCGGATGCATGCGGTAGTGCTGCATTTTGATACCACAAAGGACAGTGGCATTTGCAACGTTGCCAAAAACTTTGTGCCTCGCTAGGTACTAAAATGCGGTACTACCGCATTTTTGTACCTAGGCAGGCAGTAGCTTTTGACAACTTGTAAAAAACTTCTGCCACGCTAGGTACTAAAATGCAGTACTACCGCATTTTAGTACCGGGGCGGGCAGTGGCTTTTGACAAGTTGCAAAAATCTTCTGCCGCGCTAGGTACTAAAATGCGTTACTACCGCATTTTAGTACCGGGGCGGGCAGTAGCTTTTGACAAGTTGTCAAAAAGCTTCTGTCACGCTAGGTACTAAAATGCGGTACTACCTCTTTTTAGTACCTAGCCTGGCAGACGCTTTTTGACAACTAGCCAAAACCTACTTCCGCATCCAGTAGGAAAAAGCAGTACTACCACTTTTTGGTACCGCGCCATGCAGAAAGTTTTGGACAGTTTGTCCAACCACGCTGCCACACTTAGTAGAACCTGCCAGTACACCCGATACACTACAAACACCTTTTTAATACAACATGCGGTACACTTGGCAAATAATTAGTCTGATATGTTTCTTTTTATAAAACACCAAAATCACTAGGGATAGGAAATTCTCTTTCAACATGCAGAAACACTTTCAGCAATTTCACCTGAAACAATTCTGGTGTCTAGTGAAATAAATTCCCGCGCTTTGTTAATCTTTTCATCTAGAAACTATTTGTAACAAATGGTGTCGGTGTCTCTTAAGTGTGTCACCCTACGGTTCACGAATAATGCGAACATGATCGAGACCCCTCTCGGATCAATAATCAAAAGAGGGAGCTGGAGATCCATACTGACTCCCACATATTCAACTATGACTTCTTGTGATCGTGAGAAACTTTTACGCTAGTAACTTAATCCCTTTGTCTCGCGATATATTACATGTCCGACATTTGATCATTGGTATCTCCATACCTAGTTTGATCTCGTTACCGACATGTAATCTTTTCTTTTTCCCGTGATATAACATTCCAGTGATCACATTACTTGATTGCAAGCTAAATAATGTGAAATCATCGAGAGGGCCCAGATTATATCTCTCTGTCACCCGGATGGAAAAATTCCACTCTTGATCCATGAGCCTCTACATAAAACGTTCGTAGCACTGAACCCATCTTTATAGTCACCCTATTATGGTGTGACGTTTGATGTTATTAAGATACTCTTCTAGAGTTAGTGATTAACATGATCTCATGGTCTAAGGATTAGGATTACTTCGTATTATGTTATAGCAATATAAACACAATGAATTTGATCATAATGCTATATTTTGGATGAATGTTCATCACATCATTCCAATATTGTTGTGACCTTGTTATTAAAAACATCCAATGTCCATCACTACTAGAGAAAAGGTTATAGGAGACATGCTTATGCGAGGCACATTTAGCATATGCGCCTCCTATAAAAATAGGCGAGGCGCACTTTGCGATATGCGCCTCTAGTATAAAAATAGGCGAGGCGCATATGATAAGAATGCGCCTCCCATAATCCCCTCAGACATGTAATCTAGCAGCCCCATATTATGCGAGGCATTCTAGTCATATGCGCCTCTATATATCGATAGGCGAGGCGATAGATGTAATGCGCCGCATATTTTGTGTGGGCCCGCGTGTTGGTAGGTGCACCAATATGCGAGGCGCATATGGCTATATGCGCCTCCTATATTGGACAATATGCGAGGCGCATATGGCCAGAATGCGCCTCGCATATTCTGTGTGGGCCCGCGTATTGGTAGGTGCACGAATATGCGAGGCGCATATGGCTATCCACGTCCATATATGCGCTCGCGGCGAATTTCTGGCACTCGCCATATTATTTCTTTTCCGGCGAATTTCTGGCACTCGCGGATGTCCTCTTTTTAGGGGAGGTCATGCCGAATTTTTCCGGCGATCCACGTCCATATATGCTCTAATTATTCTCTTTCTCTTTGTACCACGCAGGCGGCCATGGTCCGACCACTGATCAACAAAGCCCGCGTGGATAGGTGGATGACATGCGGGCCGAGGGCATGGAACGTGCAAACAAGACAGAGATAAGATGTCCATGTCGGACTGCAAGCTGATGTATCTGATAAGGCATGATTCCGGAATGCTGGAGTCGCACCTGCTTCGACGTAGTTTCATGGATGGCTACACTCGATGGATACGTGATGATCACGAAGATCAAGATGCCAGTGATGATCACGAAGATCAAGACGCCAGTCACGATCACGAAGATCAGGGTGGTGGCATTGGACATGGACACGAAGATGATCAAGGTGGCGTGCATGGACACGAAGATGATCAAGGTGGTGCCGACCATGATTCGAGCTGGTTGCGAGACCCTCATGTCCAAGATCTGCTTCTCAAGGAGACGAGTAACGCCAGAGCCGGTAGAGAGAAGGCTAAACTGGAGCAAATGGAGAAAGACGCGGTCACTCCATTGTTTGACGGATGCAACGACGGGGATACCCGTCTAAATGTAACGCTTAGGGCTCTGGAGATGAAGGCGAAACACAAAATGACCGACGAATGTTTCGACGACAACATTGTATTCTGGCACGATATTCTTCCCAAGAAGGGGAACACATGTCCGACTAGTATCGCTGAGGCGAAGAAAGTCGTGTGTCCTCTCAATCTACCGCACGTGAAATACCACGTCTGCATAAATGATTGCATCATCTACGGGCGAGGACGCGAGAAGACCACGTGTCCGGTGCAAGACCTCTCGATACAAGAGAGGGACCAAGAAAGCTCCTAGGAAGGTGGTGTGGTACTTTCCTCTAACTCCTCGCTTGCAGCGGTATTGCAGACCCTAAGGAAGCACAGCTCATGCGCACGCTGAAAGAAAGAGGCCGGAAGACGATGATCCGGAGAAGGAGGAAATGTTGAGGCACCCTTCGGATGCTTGCTGCTGGAAGGCGTTGGACCTACAATATTACCAACATTTTGGGAAAGAGTCAAGGAACCTCAGCTGGGCGTGAGCACCGACGGACTCAATCCGCTTGGAAGCCAGAAGCACACACACAAAGACTGGCCCGTGTTTGTATGGATCTACAACCTCCCTCGGGTTGTGCATGAAGAAGAAGCACGTAACCATGAGTATGCTCGTCAAGGGCCAAAACAACCTGGCAGACATCAATCTGTATCTCACGTTGTTGAAAGAGGAGTTGGCCACGTTATGGGAAGAAGGAGCCCGTACATGGGACGCCTCGAGACAAGAGTACTTTGACATGAGAGCGGCGGTGATCACGACGGTGCAAGACTATCCTGTTACGGATACTTCTCGGGCAGGTGGTCCAAGGATTCTATGGGTGCGTTAGGTGCAAGGATAATACAACGCCGCCCATGTAAAGATCCCGGTCCGGAAAACCGTGTTCCTTGGGGCTCGGAGGTGGCTTCCCAAGAATCACGCCTGAGAAAGCTAGGACATCTGCTCGATGGGACGATCGAGCTCGAGGAATCCCACACCGTAAGAGTGGCGCGAAATCTACAAGCTGTTGAATAACCGGAAGGAGTGCCTCGCGCCAGAAAGACCTGTATAGCTGAGCCGTTCTTGAAGGTATGGAAGGCGAGGTCTGCTTTTCGGGACTTGCCATCGGAAGATCCTCCGCGTGCCTCATAGCCTTGATCTCATGCATATCACGAAGAACGGGCGAGAGTCCGCTTGCCACCCTCCTTAACACCGACAAGACCAAAGATGGGCAAGGCAAGGAACGACTTGAAGCATATGGGCATCGTGGATGAACTTCAACCACCACCTAGCGATGATGAGGAGGAGGACGAGGTGGAGGAGAGAAACACGAATAGCCGCTGCCGCAAGGGGAAAAAGGTTAAGAAGGGAGAGGTCAAGCTCAAGGCCTCATGCTTCACTCGAGTAAGAAGGAGGCCATACAGTTTATGAAGTGCCTCCTCGAGTCAAATTTCCGAACGGCTACGCTGGGAAGATAAGCAGATGGCTAGGCGAAGCGCTTCAATGGATGAAGTCTCACGACGCCGCCGTGCTAATGACGCAGTACTCCCGGTCGCGATCCGAGGTATAATGGACAAGCACATCCGTGAAACACTGTTTGGCCTCGCAACTTTTTTGACGTCATCTCTAAGTCGATAGGCATTAAGCAGCTCACGAGGCTACTGACGAGATCGTGGTGATAATGTGCGAGCTCGAGATCTATTTCCCCGCTTTCTCGACATCATGCTTCATCCGCTTCTCCATGTCGTGGAGGATATCGCCCAGCTCGGTCCTGCTTTCACGAAGCATGATGCCGCTCGAAGGCTCAATGGACACATCAAGGGATACGTTAAGAACAAGTCCCGGCCCAGATGGAAGCATAGCAAACGGCTTCTGGCAAGAGTGCATCTCTTTCGCCGAACTTTCTACAAACCGAGACCCTCTTGGTATGCCATTCAACAAGCACCTCGGGAGGCTCGCTGGATGGGGTCATGAGGGTCGACGTGCAAAGCATGTCGACATGGAGGGCAACCAAGGACTTTGAAAGAGCAAACCTGGTCGCTGCAACACCGCGCAGTGGTTGATCCATACATACATGAGCACAAAGAGTTTATCAAGAAGAATTACGCTGATCGGGCGCCAGTCCCGAGGGAGGAAGATGTTATCTAGGAGCTCTACTCCGTTTTCACGCGGGGTTTAGGGAGAAGGTCATAGCTAATCCACCGCAGGGCGAGTACTCGGAGGAAGATAAACTCATATTCTCATTGTCACAGGGCGCCTCGCACAACCTCATGACCTATCAGGCTTACGATATCAACGGATACACGTTCTACACAGAGGAAAAAGACAATAATTGCGATTACCAGAACTCAGGGGTAACAGGGATATTCTACACCGGCGACATCCCGGAAAGATACTACGGAAGGATCGAGGAGATTTGGGAGCTCGACTATGTTACGGAGAAGGTGCCGATGTTCCGTGTCAGGTGGGCCAAGAGCGTCGAGAAAGAAGACCGGTATTTCACCACGATGGTTATACCGTCAAAGACCACCAGCGAACACCCGCAAGAAATGAGCCTTGGGTTTTGGCTAGCAAAGTCGACCAATGCTGGTACATCAAAGACCCGGCCAAAGCCTAGCCGGTTGTCGTCAGGAGAGGCAAAAGGAACATTATTGGAATGGACGGAGTCGCCAACGAGCAAGACTTTGACCAGAACGGCGACCCGAAGATAGAAGACGGGTATGGCAACCAAACACCGTACACCACAACCCTACCTAAGAAAGGACTTCCGCTCAAGAGAAGTAGTGAAGACGTCCGACCTAACCTATGCAACCGACAAAGAAGGGCAAGAAGACGACCATTGTCAAGAAACGCTTAGCGCTCGACCATTGTCAAGAACCGGTGTGTGTGGCCTACTATTATGTATCAAAACATTCTTAATTTTCATTATGTGTGTGTTATAATAATATTGCATTGAGAATATTATGTATCGACAAGACACATTCATTGAGAATACTCACTTTTGTTGTTTTAGCAATATTTGAGTATTTAAAATCTTTGTAGTATATTTTATAGTTCATATTTGTATGCTTTTACATGAAAATTGGCCTTTAAAAAATTTCCAAAAATTGGCCCCTTAGGATTCGAACTTGGGTGGCCAAAGTGAAGGACAAGGCATGCTACCACTAGGCTGTTGTGTGATAGTTGATAGAAACATGCGACGCCTATTTTTGTCTAGGAGTGCATATTATGCGAGGCGCATTTAGCCCAGATGCGCCTCGCGTAATATTATACGAGGCGCACTTTGCGATATGCGCCTCGCATAACCGTCACTCATCGACCAAGTCACACAACGCTAGCAGCTAGTATGATACGACTTCACATATCTCGTAGGAGGAGCCCGACGTGGAGGAGCCCGACGCATCGATCGAAGCCGTCGCCGCCGTGGAGGAGCCCGACGCTGTCCCGTGGACGAGGAGGAGCTCGCCGCCGCCCCGTGAAGGAGGAGCTCGCCGCCTGCGGAGGAGGAGCCCGTCGCCGCCGTCCCCGTGAACGAGGAGGAGCCCGACGCCGCCTCCGCCACCCACGCCTCTTCCCCTCTCTCCGGTGAGTCCCCGACCCCCCCCCCCCCCCGCCCCCTCCCCCCTCTCCCGTGCGCCCCCGCCCCCCCCCCCCCCACGCCTCTTCCCCTCTCTCCGGTGAGTCCCCGACCCCCACCCACCCACGCCTCTTCCCCTCTCTGAACCGGCGCCGACATGTGGAGCGGCGGCGGGAGAGGGAACGGTGGCGGATCCCTAGCCCTCCCTAGCCGGCTTGTCCCTATCCCTCCTCTTCCCTTCTATTCCTCTCAGTCAAATAATTTCTCCTTCTATTCCTCGGGTCCTGGTTGTTACGGTGATGTCGTTCTTGACGCCCTCTGTGGAGAGCGCAGCCTAGGAAGAAGGCCAAGCGCCCGTGCCCATCCTTGAGCTTCCCCTACCCAAGGCTGGAGCGTCGATCGTTCTGGCAACGATTTCGCACTCGGGGGCAGACACCGTTCCACGCCGAGCCATTGGAAACTAGGTGAGTTCAATCTCCCTGCTGTATATGTTCTTATCGCCCCTCTCACCGTCCCTCTAGCCGAGCTCCTGCCACCACAACTTCGGTCGCGTCCACTGTCCTGCTGACGAGGCTACGGACAGGAGTCCTTAGATACAAGTACTCTGTATATGCATAGTATGTAATGTTGAGGTTGACCTTAATTCAGTGGCATCTTAAGACTTGTCATTTGCAGCACATAGATGGTAGTCGACAGTGTGTAATCTTATTTGAAAACAACAAATGGGACCTTGACGTAGATGGTAGTTGACTAAGTTATCTATTTATTTAACAGTCATACCTGTTTGATGTAGCATGGCTTCAAGTCGTGTCATGGTTGGGACGGTTGAGATGCTTCACAGAAAATCGATCACTCATCATGTCGATCGAAAGGTGTGGATGGGAGATGCAAATCCGTATTTTGCAAAGGTATATCTTTTCAGAATTAGTTTTAATAGATTCTTATGTTTTGCTTGTCAAAGTTAAGACCAAATTCTAAGTTCAAAATTTATGATACGAGAGACTCGTTTGTTTCAAAGATTTTAAAAAGAACTAGAACTTTCATGATTGTGTGCTGCCTTTCTACCAAAGGGTATGATGGTACTCAGTTGCAGGAGAAGAGCTAGAGACCAGTGGAGCCATCAACTTAGTTTAGTGTTTGAAAATATTTGTTGTCTCCCTGTTTTAGTGTGCCGACAACATATACTAAGTCTTGCCTAAGAAAGTTAGTTGTGACAATTTTAGAGAATTTAAAAGACCAACTTAGTGATCTCTCAGTATGCTATCAAGAGAAACTCATAAGGACCTATTAGTCCCAAGCTTTGCAACTTAACTAATCTTACTATGGGATAAATAAATAGCTAGAGAAACTGCAAGGACCTATTAGTCCCTTCTTTATGTGCGCATATAATACAAATTTGCTTGTGGGACCTTGGTGTTGGAACATGCATGCACACATACGCAGTGTTCAGCTTTTTTTCTTCCTTTCAAGAAGTGGCAAGACAGATTCAGCTCGTGTATACATACATGCGTTGGTGACAATTTTTAGTCTAAACCAAGTGGTGACAATTTTGTTTTCTCTGAACCTAGTGGTGACAATTTTTGAACTTTATTGTGCCCCTGCAGTTCTGTACATTTGAGCTTCTGTACATTTGAGCTTCTGATCATTTATCATGCTCAGGTTGTTGACAAGCAAACAGATGATACATGGTGCCTCTGTGTATGTATGGCCTGGAGCATGATATATATACATGGTGTTTGTGTATGTATGCTAGCAAAATGGCTGTGATGATGGCTGTGTTTTGATCCTTTTTGTGCAGGTTTTTCTTTTGAGTTGCCAATGTTTCGCGAATGTTGATTCATTTCCGCTCCGTGAATTTCGCACTCCTAGACATAGAAAATTAGCAAAGTTCATGCCAAAATTTTACGTGAATTTTATGCTTATTAGTTTCATTTATTTGTGTGTTTAGAAATGTCGGATCCGGGCCCTTCTAGCCGAAGCCCTTTTGGGAGCAGCAGAGGAGATGGAATCCCTAGAGGCCCCGGAATTTGTTCCGGGGACGACGAGATGGAGGAGGACGAGGATACCTCGTCGGGCAATGAGGAGATGGGGACGCCGATGATGGCGACGCCACTACCACCGATGGTGGCGGTGAAGCTACTATGCACGGTGGTAGCGCATCGAAGAAGTCTCGGAAGGATCGGACCCGATCGTGGTCGACCTCAAAAGGTCCATCATCACAAGCGTGAGCCCTAAAGGTGCGCCTTTGGAGCCGTAAGAATTTGTTGGGGTTACTCTAACCAGCTCGCGCAATCCTCCTAACACCGCCACGATCAACATGGAGAACACGAAGGTCAAGAGAACAGGGTTTCCTCATCCATTTTTCCGAAGCTGCACGCAAGATACTGCTCCCGGGTGATGACAAGTATAATAATGACAATCTCAAAGGGAATCCGGTGAACAAGTATGCCCTCGGGAGGATGACCAAGGCCTTGTCAAATTGGAAGGCTCGGGTGAAGAATCTGATTTTCGAGGAGAAGCTAAGTTATCCAGAGCTCGTCAAGAAGGAGCCTCTGGTCAAGGAAGAAGACTACAATGTTTTCAAGGCCAGATGTAACTCCGCCTTGGGCAAGGCCAGGACTGAGAAGGGCAAGAATATGAGATCCCGAAACATTGGTACCCACCATCTCGGCTCCGGCGGTTATAGAGCCGCGAGGCCCAAATGGGATAAGGAGGACGCCGACGCTCGTGCAAAGGGGTTGACACGCCCTTTGACATAAAAGGAGGAGCAGAAAGAACTTCGTGGGCTTTGCCCTGGCCAAGAAAGGGGTTCTGATTATTCTTCGGAGCCCGGCCCCTTTGCTCCGAGGGTGATGGACTTCATGCAAAAATATGTAAGTAGTTTGCATGCAAGTCAATTAATTGCATTCATGATTAATCAATGAAGTCCAGTTTTCTGATCAAATGCTTCGCGTTCCTTGTGCGCAGGACGAGGAGTGTAGGAGCTCCTCATCCCAGGGGTCAGCGCCACCGCCTGTCGCCAAGTGGGACACCACTTTTAATAGGGCGCTAAACCGGACCAAGAGTGTCGATCCCCTGGCGGCCCCGTCGGCTGGTCGTGTGGTAGGCTTTGGCGGCATATCATGGTCTGAGTACTATGGCACCCCGGAGCGGAAGGGCAAGAAGGCCGAAGCCGAGGTAAAACTCCTAAGGGAACAGGTGGAAGCCTTTCCAAATATAGTCCAAGATGCCGTGAACAAGGCTGTGTCAGCTGCCGAGACAAAGTTCCAAGAACAAGTCCAGTCACAAGTCCAGTCACAAGTACATTCACAAGTGAACGAGAAGCTCAACACCATCCTTCCCGTCTACATGGAAAAGTACAACAAGTGGCAGAAGGGTGGTAAACGGGGGCCGCCACCGGTTCCCAACCTCAACAGCGCCCAATCGGACAATGTGGCGCCGGGAGGCGCAGACTCCTCAGCAGGGCCGGTGGTGGTGGAGACTCCTAGCTCCGAGCTTAACTTGCCCATCGGGCGAAGGCACCGCCCGCACCACCGCATCAGCAGCCACTCCGCCACTTGCGTGCTCAAGCCTGCCGCGTGGGTGCCTCGACATTGGCGAATTTGACGCCTCAAGGTAACTAACTAATTAAAGCGAGAGTTGGGAGGCTCAACCACACCGATGACTTGATCTATGTTTTTCTAACGCTCGGCCTACATGTCGATCTTTCGCAGGGAGACACTCCTTGCACTCTAATGCATTGGGTGGGCGGCCAGTTGATGGATGTTGCCAAGGGTACTATTGTTCAACCAGAGAACCGCAAAATGCACAATGTCACAATGCCACCTGACATGATGAGGGTCAAATACAGTATGGTGCTTCCGGGCTACGAGCAAGTGGAACCTCCCTCTCAACCTCAAGGATGGGATGATGAGGACACGGCAGCGGTCCTCAATACCGGCTACTTGTACCTATGGTCAAGAGCCGATCCGCTTGGGGACAGAGGACCAGCTCAACATCACCCTAGAGGCAAGACAACCAGCACACATGATGAAGACTTGAGATGGGAGACTTGGACAACATGGCATGTAATCCCGATGATGATGAAGAAATTGACCGAACTACGGTGACCAGTTTGTTAACACAAGGTTTTCGATTTGTATGAGCCAGACCATCAGCACACATCAAGTTGCCGAGACCCAACCAGACCAAATAAACCCCTTGCAAGGTGCGTCTCTTCCCAACTAGTCAGAGACGCCACCTGTCCCTTCACCGAGCCTCCAAGGCCGTAGTTCCTTTGATCAGCCCGCACCCTCCATAAGACGGTCGGTGAGGTGAACGCAGTGGCCGTCAGAAGAGCAAGAAGGGTCGCAAAAGGAAGCCTAAGGGTGATCGGGCCAGGATCCAAATCCTCTTTCCGGACGGTCAGGGGCAAGCCAGAATCAGACGTGGCGGTGTGTACCGATGATGTAAATCGATGCTCGAGGTCGCAGGCTCGCATATGCGTAGTATTCATTATGGATGTCTCACACTGAGAAAGGCGCATTCGCGACAACGATCGTCGTACTGCTTTTCAAGGCTAAGGTGCCTTCTCACATGCCGTGCTTCACACCGCACTTCGGGATATCTTCTACGCATGCATACCGACCTGTTTGACATGTTGAACGGGTTTCGACTGCACAATACCCTGGTCCGGCTGTTCTCCCTCAATATGGCCATGGAGATCACCAGAGACAAGATCCCGGCATCCAGATAGCGGATCCCTACTTCATGCGTGACGCCGTCCTGAAAGATGCTGAGGCCATAGATCTGGCGACCGACTACCTCTCAAACTTCCTGCAAACATACTCGGACAAGGATGTGATTCTCCTTCCCTACCATCCCATCACGGAGGATGATCGGACAGGTGTGCTCATAAGCTTGAATTTGAAACACTCAACAGCCTTGTACCTCGACTCAAACAGCGATCCAAAAAACTACACCAATATCAAGAAAATTCTTGATGGCGCCTCACCGCTACGCCGCAGGGAGGCGTCAAACCGCAAGGCCACATGTAAAGTTCTACAAGACGTGTTCCGCCACACGATGAAGTTTGCCTGCGTCAAGCAACCTCCTGGCAGTGGGAAGGATGCCTTCTACGCCATTTACCACATGAAGGCGTTCTTCAATGACATGGAGACCAAAACGCTGCCATCTGACCTCGTGAAGTGGGCTGAAAAGCTTGCATGCATACAGGCTCGCAACCTCAGGCAACACTTCTTCAACATCCAGGAGGAGATCGCGACAATCGTGTACCAGGGAGTCATAAAAGCCGGAGGCACCTTCCACGGCGGCTATACACCGTCAAATAGGGAGATAGATGAACGCTTAGCGCAGTAGGGTGACGGCAGGATGTTCATGCAAATGGCGAAAACTCGGTCGGGCTTCATCAATGCCCCCCCAAAGCCGACTCAAGAGCCGAAGAAGACTTCATGATTGCATTTCCTGGGTACCTAGCTGTTAGTTGCGAACTCGTGTTGTAACCTCTTATCACTGTGTTAAACTTGCCTAGCAAAACCTCTAGAATATGTTTCGTCAACCGTTGAACTTGATTGTGAGAGACACTAGCTAGTTATTTGTGTTTAACTATTTTAAGTGCTTGTTGCTTTTCATTTGTCATTGCTTCCCTACTTTCTTGTGGTTTGCTTTCTTTGTCTTTCTTCGAAATGCCGATGATTAGAACGTGTTGTGGTGTCACGTGTATGACTATGCCGCTGTTTGATCTTGTGTGCCAAGTAGACTAGTAATTTGGGCATATACTCTACTTGCCGCACAAGATCAAACAGCGAGCATTGTTATTTCCGTGCCCAATCTAAGTATGAGGCACTAATCCATGTCATTCTTGGTTTGCTTTCTTTTGGTCTTTCTTCGAAATGCCGATGATTCTATCTTTGTGAACTGCTAGCTATTGCTTTCCACCGACATAAGTAATATCATCTTTAAAATGTGTAGGAGATGCCGAGGTGTTATGTCGTCGGTACGGGTTCCGGGTGTGTACGAGGAGTGGAAAGACGCTGAAGCAAGTGAACAACTTCTCAACAGCCTACCAAGGCTATGAGAGTAGAGAGGTGGCGGAAGAGAAGTGGAGGAGGCATGGAAGGAAGAAATGGAGGAACTTCCTCGTGATCACCACCTTGTTGCTCTTCATTGTAGGTTGTGTTCTACTTCATCTAGGTAGAGCTACGTCGTTGGAGTTGTAATGTGAATTGTGAACTTGTACTCGAAGGTGTAATGTGATTGTGAACTTGTACCGATCGGAGGTGTGAACTTGTGGCACAAACACTTGATGTATGAACTTGTATGTCATGATTGATGTGTATTCATGTTGGTTCTATTATGCTTTGGCAAAATGCAAGTTTCTGAAAAATTCTGTGGACTATATTGTATATTTGAATATCTGTATATTATTTATATATAGTGGTCTGTAAAACTTGAATTTCGAAAATATTACCGGAGGCGCATATAGGATACTATTGGAGGCGCATATACTATAAATACCCGAGGCGCATTCTGAAACATATGCGAGGCGCATATATTATAAATACCCGAGGCGCATTCTGAAACATATGCGAGGCGCATATATATAAATACCCGAGGCGCATTTTGAAACATATGCGAGGCGCATCTAATATGCGCCTCCTATACTTCACATATGCGAGGCGCATATCGATATGCGCCTCGCATATTATTATGCGAGGCGCATATCGATGCTCGCATATTATGCGAGGCGCATATCGATATGCGCCTCGCATATGTGAAATACCCGAGGCTTGAAGCTAGAGGCACATGTGATATGCGCCTCGGATAGGCTTTTTGGTGCGCCTCGGATAGGCTTTTCTCTAGTAGTGCATGATCAGGAAACCTTTGATCATCTTGTTAATGAACGAGCTAGTTTATAAGAGAGGCATAACTAGGAACTTTCCATTTGTTAATTAAACACACATGTATTAACGTTTCCATATTAATACAATTATAGCATGCAAAATAAACATCTATCATATACTTGCAATACATATAATAACAACTTTATTATTGCCTCTCAGGGCATATTCCCTTCAGGTCGGATATCCAGCCGACCTGTTTTCGATTAGCCGTGCAAGTTCATCCTTGCAAGACTAGTCGAGGCCTCGGCAAGGCTGAGAAGCTCCTTGTTCTTTGCAAGATCAAGGGTTAGTCGGTTCTTCTCTTTAGAGAAATCTTGGTCGAGTTTTTCAAGCTCGTTGACATGGTTGTACCCTACGGGTGCGTGACCTCAGCATACCTAGTCCAGCCCAAGGAAGGCCCACGGCGGAAGTACGCCGACCCATGAAGACTTTCGGGTGGCCCTGGCCCATAACGCCTTCGGATCCTTGGAGAGCAATACTAGAGTAGATAGGAAATTCAAAGGGGTAAAACCCTAGAACCTGTAACCGACTAGGACTATGCCCGGGACCTGCCTAAGTCTATATAAAGGCCAGGAGGGCACGGCCTAGATCTCTCGACTCATACTTTCGCATACGCACCACCACGCCAGATCGAATCTGCGCACCCTGTAACCTTCGGTTCCGCCGTAATCAAGAGCAGACAAGCAGGAGTAGGGTTTTCCCTCCGGGGGCCTGAACCTGGGTAAATCTCGTGTCCCCTGGTTGCTTGTCTGTTAACCGTTCCACGATCTCCAGCATCCCCATCTTCTCCAAACCACAAGTCCATAACAATGGGCATTGAGGAGTCGAAACATCGTCAATTGGCGCCGTCTGTGGGAAGCGGGGCTGCTGATTGTGCGATCGTGACGGTCCCGACCCGATCGATCTACAACTCTGCGGTGATGGAGAATCATCTCCTCTTCCGCGCTTTCGACTTCACCGCCCACTCGCCGGCCACCATGAAGGATTTCGAGCCCATAGGCGACAGACTCGAAATCTTGTTCGGGAGCTTCTGCTTCCAGGTGGGAAAAACTGGCACCCTCCGCCTTCCTGAGCGGGTGCCCGTGCCATCAATCAGGCCCGCCTCGTGGGCTCCACACCCTGTGCTGCGCACATCACCATCAACAGATGAGTTCTACGACATCAACAGCTGCAACTCTGATCTGTGCGATCCACCTTCGGATGAAGGGACCTACTATTCCGGGTCCGAAAGCTGCGGCAACAGCGGAGCAATCTAAGAGCGCTACAAATGCGCCGCAGTCATCCAGGAGCAGCAACCGCCTAACCCGCCGCCCAACACGAACCCCCACCCGCAGGACAGATACGGCGAAAACGGCGGGAACAGAAGAAGACAGTCCCCCCACCCAACGGGGAAAACAACGGCCACCTCATCCAACTTAGCAAAGAAGGATGGGTCCAGGCACGCCGTGCCGTAGCAGGCGACATAGTCCTGCCTGTAGTCTCCCCACGTGAGATACTGATGGCATACCACTACCCCCTCATCGAGGAGCACAAGAAGCAAGTCAAGATGCAGGAGACGCTCGACAAACGCAAGCAAGCAGCCTCTGAGTCCAGAGCACGACGAGCTGCGCTCTCCGCCATGGCACCCGGCTCTAGCACAAACAGAAACCAGGGAAACAAGAACCGCTCTCGGGTGGAGAACATGGATCCCAGGGAACGCCGTGATGTGACCCGAACTCTCCACACATCGTTCATGGATATGGATGCCGACGGCAACATCATCCCGAAAACACCGCAAGCTGCGATCATAGCAGCCACTTCATATCTCGTGGCCCACCCACCTCCGGAGGGGGACCCGAAAAGAGCCATGCATAAGTCCGCACTCACCGAACTCGGACTCGTCGGAGCTGCGCTCCACGAAGACGCTCCTACGGAGCCGAAGAAGAAAGCTCCGGTCAGGCGCGACCGGAGCCCCACCCCTTCATCCGAAGAGGAGGAGGAGCACGACCTTCCTCGAAGGAAGAAGAGCTCTCAATGCCATAAACGCGACTACGACGCCAGAGACGCGCTTACACAGCGCAAAATTGACAAAGCACGAGCCAAACGCGCATGCTCGTCCGAGTCCGAGATGGATGAATACGAAGGAGAACTCTGTGGAGCTAGATGCTTCAGCAGATCTGTTCGGCGAACACAGATTCCACGCAATTTCAAGCTTCCTTCGGATACTCCGAAGATCAACGACACGCAAGATCCAAAATCTTGGCTCAGCGATCATCTGTCATCCGTCAAGCTGCACGGCGGTAGAAAAGAAACCGCCATGCAATGCCTCCAGCTGCAGCTGACAGGCGCGGCGCGGGTCTGGCTCAGCAGCCTATCATCAGGATCCATCCAAAGTTGGGAGGAGCTAGCTTACAACTTCATCCGAAATTTCAAGGGCACCAGCAAGAGGCCCGCCTCAAGCAAAGAGTTGCGAGCCTGCACTCAGAGAACGGGTGAATCTATTCGCTCATACATACTACGCTGGTCTACCACCAAGAACTCCGTAGCACACATCTTCGAAGAGAGGGCCATTGACGCCTTCAGGGATAGCGTCAAACGCCAAGATTTCAAGGAGGAACTTGGGCGCGTTAAGCCCAAGACACTCGACCACCTCATGGACATCGCCAACAGGTGGGCGGACGGCGAAGATTGCATTCACCGAGCACAATCGGATGAAGAGGATGACTACGGCCGAAGACGGGAACGCCGCAGCAAGAGGAGATCGCGCGTCTACGAGGACCGCGACGGACCCGACATGGTCGTGGCCGGCTACGCCGACCACCGCAACAGCGGAGGATACCGCGGCGGAAACTTCCGCGACAACAGACGCCCAGCACAGTCGTGGCAACGCCGCGAACGCGACAACGGAACCTCAGCATACGACAAACTTTCGGGTCCATGCACCATCCACTTCTACATCGACAAGCAGGATGGCAAAAAGAAAGCCAGCCATATGCTCAAGGACTACCGCGAGTTCCAGAAACTCAGCGAAAGCATGGTGCAGATGAGGCAACATGCACCAATACCTGCGTTCGGAAACCTACCTGCGCCAGGCGAAATAGCGCTCGGAGCTCCTCCGCCGCCGCCTATTGGAGGCCCAAACCAACCAGTCGCACCAGCATAGAACAACACTGGGAACGGGTACCCCCCACCGAAAGGAGCACTAAACATGATCCAGAAGGGACACCCCATGAATAGGGTGCAGAAGAAAATCACCCGACAAATCAACTTGGCCGTGGCAACTCCGCCTGCAATCCCTGAGTACCTCAGTGGATCGGAGTCCTGCATCACATTCACTCGCGCGGATCACCCTTGCCAGATCCCTCACCCAGGTCATGCCGCCCTGGTGCTGGAGGCGCATATCGGAGGCTTCGAGATGAGTCGCGTCTTCATGGACGGCGGCAGCGTCATCAACCTAATGTTCGCAAGCACTCTAGCGGCAATGCGGATCCCGCAATGCAGCCTGGAATAGTTAGACACAACGTTCCACAGCATCGTTCCAGGGAAGGGGATATTCCCCCTAGGAAAAACAGGGCTCGACGTCATCTTCGGGAAGTCGGACAACTTCCGGCAGGAGCGACTCGAATTTGAAGTGGTGGACTGGCCGTCACAATACCACGCCATCCTGGGGCGTGTAGCATTCGCAAGGTTCCTGGCTGTCCCACACTATGCATACCTACTACTCAAGATGCCAGGACCAAGGGGCGTCATTACAGTCCACGGGAGCTTCACCCGATCGGACCAATGCGACAGGGATTTCAACAAAATCTCCAAGTATTTCGGCATGCAAGACGAACTCATAAGGCTCCGTGAGGTGACGGACAACGGGGCACCCCCAGTCACAAGGCAAAACGCACCTGACATGTCTTTCGACTCCACCATCAACAGAAAGAAGGTGAAGGTCCATCCGACTGACGCCTCCAAGACGGCGCTGATCGCCAACGACCTCAGCCCCACATAGGAAGGCGCGCTCGTCGAATTCCTCCGTGAGCTGGAAATCTTACCGGTGTCCCGCGACATTCCAGAGTTCCTGTGAATTCGTCGAGCATGCACTCAACGTCTTTCCAGACACCAGGCAAGTCAAGCAGCCCATCCGGAGACTGTCCGAACCATGAGACGAAGCCATCGGTAAGGAAATCAACAGATTACTCGCTGCATACTTCATCAGCGAAATCAAGGAAAGCGAGTGGCTGGCAAACACAGTCATGGTCCCAAAGAAGGACACGGACATCCTGCGGATGTGCGTGGATTTCACGTCACTAAACAAGCATTGCCCAAAGGACCACTTCCCTCTTCCTCGGATCGATCAGATCATCGATTCGACTGCAGGTTGTGAGAAACTCTCCTTCATCAAAGCCTACTCAGGCTATAACCAGATTCGACTCAAGGTCGAAGATCAGGACAAAATGGCGTTTATCACACCGTTCGGAGTATTCTGCTACAACGCAATGCCTTTCGGGCTAAAGAACGCAGGTGCTACGTACCAGCGATGCATGCAGGCCTGCCTCAAGGACCAGATCGGTCGCAACGTCCAAGTCTATGTTGACGACATAGTGATAAAAACCAAAGAGGGAAGAACACTTATCGACGATCTCCGCGAGACGTTCGACAACCTTGATCGCTACAGGATCAAGCTCAACCCGGAAAAGTGCGCCTTCGGCGTCCCATCGGGTCAGCTGCTTGGGTACTTCATCTCTCAGCGAGGGATCGAGGCGAACCCGAAGAAAATCAGAGCCATCATGGCAATGGAGAAGCCGAAAAACCTCAAAGGCGTCCAGCAGCTCGCAGGGCGAATAGCGGCGCTAAGCAGATTCATCAGCCGCATGGGCGAGAAGGCCCTGCCATTCTACCAACTGCTGCGCAAGGCAGACAAGTTCGAGTGGACACCAGAAGCCAACGATGCATTCGAAAGCCTCAAGCGGCTCCTCTCCACCTCGCCCGTCTTGGTCACGCCAAAGGAGAGTGAGCCTCTGCTGCTGTACATAGCAGCCACACACACCAAGTGGTCAGCACCGTACTCGTGGTCGAGCGACCCGAAGAAGGCAAGACCCACGGGGTCCAGCGCTCAATTACTTCCAGAAGCTCGCCTACGGCTTGTTCATGACGGCTCGACGGCTGAGCCATTACTTCCAGGAGAACCAGGTGATGGTCGTCAACGAGGCACCCCTGAACAGCATACTGAATAATCCAGAGGCCGCAGGACGCGTGGCCCTGTGGGGCATCGAGCTGTCACCCTTGGACATCGTCTACAAGAAGCGACTCGCAATCAAATCTCAAGTCCTTCCGCACTTCCTGGTACATTGGATGGAGCTGCAGCTGCCGGACACCCCAGATATGTCGCAGTCATGGACGTTGCACTTCGACGACTCCAAGCGAGAAGCTGGAGCAGGGGCAGGAGTCATACTGACCTCCCCGCAAGGCGACATGATGAAGTACGTCCTTCGGATGAAATTCCGAGCCTCTAATAACGAGGCCGAATACGAAGCCCTCATCCACGGCATGAGGATGTCAGAGATATGCGGCGCAACGTGCCTGGTCATCTACGGTAACTCCAACCTCGTCGTCCAGCAGACGATGAATGAGTGTGACACACACGCCGAAAACATGATCGCGTACCGCGCGCTCTACAACACACTCGAAGGAGAATTCGACTGCTGCGAGCTTCGGCACGTCGGAAGAGAAAGCAACAAGGAGGCCGACAGACTCGCAGTCATCGGCTCCACCTGCGCGAAGGTGCCACCAGGTGTGTTCCTCGAACAGATCTGCGTGCCATCCATCAATCGGAAATTCCCCAAAGGATCCCCCGAAGAAGCAGAACACTCGGGGGCTATGCTGCCTGAAGGACATGAAGGACCCGAAAAACTGGACACAGAGGTAGCCATGATCAACCGAATGCAGGTCATGGAAATCGAAGAAACTTGGACGCGACCATACCTATAGTTCTTGATAAATGGAGAACTGCCTAACAACCCGACAGATGCCTGGCGCATATCTCGTCGGTCGAAATCCTTTGCCACCATCAATGGCGAGCTGTACAAGCGTAGTATTACGGGTGTACTGCAAAGGTGCGTCACCATCGGCGACGGGAAGGCCGTCCTCCAAGACATCCACGAGGGCATCTGCGGCCATCACGCAGGCAGCCGCTCCCTAATCGCCAAAGCTCTGCGGGCCGGATTCTACTGGCCAACGACCATGAGCGACGCAAAGGACATCGTCCGAAGATGCAATGTATGCCAGCGGTTCGCCGCCAAACCGCACGCACCCGGGTCAGAGCTCAGACCCATACCTATAGCTTTCCCTTTTGCTCAATGGGGCCTCGACATGATCGGCAAACTGCCAAAGTCCTCGAAAGGGCGACACGTTTACCTCCCGGTCACAGTCAACAAGTTCACCAAGTGGACCGAGGCCATGCTGGTTACCAACCAGAAAGGCAAAACTGCCGTCAAGTTCTTCGAGTCCATTGTCTACAGATTCAAGGCCTCGGGATCAACATCACGTAAGCCTCAGTGGCACACCCGCAAACGAACGGGCAAGTGGAAAAGGCCAACGTCCTAATCGGCGCTGGTATCAAGAAGCGCCTCATGAGTCCACTCAAAAGGAAAGCAGGAGCCTAGAAGAAAGAGCTACCATCCGTCCTATGGAGCTTACGAACCACGCCAAACAGCTCCACAGGCTACACACCGTTCTTCATGTTGCACGGAGCTGAAGCCATGCTACCAGCCGAAGTATGCCACCAGGCCCCCCGGGTCGTCGCTTACAGTGAAGCCGAATCCACGGCTGCACTCGAAGACACCATCGACACACTCGACGAAGCAAGAGACATAGCAGCAGCTCGATCAGCGGTGTACCAGCAGAGTCTCCGCAACTACCACAGCTGCCGGCTGCGCCCAAGGTCCTTTGTCGAAGGAGACCTCGTCTTGCGACTCAAGCAAGAGCGACCGACGAAATTCGAGTCACCATGGGAAGGACCCTACGTCATCACCGAAAACATCCCAGGTGGCGCCTACCGCCTCAAGAACGTGGAGTCTGGAGTCACATACTCCAACCCATGGAACATCTCGCACCTGCGACGATTCTACCCCTAGCAACCTACCCCCTTTACTTTCAATAAGGCTTTCAGCCAAGGCTATTCAGCCGAACAATGTACTTCCTCCATTACGATATAAATAAAGCTAAGTGTCTCGCCCCAAACTTCAGTTCGCTATTTTGCAACTTTACTTCATGCTACAAACGCAATCGGGGGCTCCCCCCACCTCACGATTTCATCGACAGAGGATTATGCGTGTACACCTGAGTAGCTGACAACGTCAGGCAAACGAAAAGGACACGTACTCAAACAAAGCACTGCGTGCTTACAACAAACAAACCTTTACAAAGGGCACAACATGCCCGGTCGAAATATACAAATTTTACATTTATCTCTTTTTACAGGTACTACCTATGTTGAAGAATAACCTGAGCACGCTGCTCAAACAAATCTACGACCTGTTCGGCATACTGCCTTACAGCTGCGTAATGTGGCCGCATGTCCCACTCACCACCATCCGGCCGAAGAGGTGGCCCAGCTGCCACAACAGCCAAATCTACATCAGGACGATGCAGCCTCACAAGAGACAACGCAGCCTTGATTCCGGCGACGAGTTGTTGCCGCACCAACTCCTTGACATTGCTCACGCTTCGAAACTTCGACAGAAGACCCGCATGGCTCGTCGGTACGGCATCCAAAGGAAACATGATGTGCAACACCGAGGAAAGCGACGTCTGCACTTGGCAAAGCACCCGCGAAACTTGGTGCACACGATCTTGCACCGTCGCTAGAGCCATGGCACGGTCACGATCCATCCAGAAGAAGCCACCGGCCTCCATGTCCTATTGAGTCAAACAATTGACACGAACAGCGACACGCTCCTTCTCTTCCCTCGGAGCAAGGTTCGCACCTGCGGAAATTTCACAAAGTAAGAGCAAGGTCAGCAGGCTCATTCCAAGAACTGAGCTACAGCTCGAACCAAAGAAAAACCTACATTGAAGCTGTTCAGACAGCCGAACCAGTTCTGCCATCAAATACTCCTCTCTGGCTGCACCACGATCCGCCTTGGACTTCCACACATCGGCGTGACCGCGCAACCCAAGCAAATCCCTCTCAATACTACGCAGACGATCCCGAAGAAAAGAGAGTAGCGAAGAATCATCCAAAGATGGCCGTAGTGGCATTGCGGACGAGGTGTCAACAGGGTCAGCACCCGAAGGAACCTAGAGCAGCACAAAAAGAAGGGACACAAACATTTCAGACAATGGTAGAGCATAACTCAGAAGAATTCATCAAAGATATAAGGCCACAATGTGGCACAAGGACTGTGTCCTACAAAATATTTACAACAAAAACAGCCTACAAACTATCCTATGTCTACAACGCCTAAGACGCGGCACCCTGAGTCGCCTCGAGCATCGCTTAGCTATGGCCCCGCCACTTTGCAGTGCATACTCGCACAAAGAAATCAATGAGCTTGGCCCATATCGCTTGCAGCGAGCAGAGTAGGCAGCAAAGGCTACCTCGGATCCATCTGCAGTCGTCGGCATCCGGGAGGTGATCTGGGCAGATCCAGCTCCGCTCCAGCCGCCAAGGCCATCGCCAGCCCGACGGACGCGCGATGCCCTTACGCTGCGCTTATCGCGCAGAGCTTTACCGATAACGCCTCCGCCAGGACATCCACATCATCAAGGGCCACGCCCTTAGGAACAAGCTCCTTGTAGAAGCGGCCAAGGACCTCCTTCGCCTTGGCAAGGGAGCTGACGACGGTGCTGCAGCGATCTTCGACCGCCACAGTAGCATCATCTAGAGCACTCCCGTGCTCTAGAGCACCACGGTCAAACTCGATGCCTGCGGCATCTGAGACAAAAAATAAGAAAGAAGACATGAAGAAAGGCAGCACAGAAGAAGACACGAAGCATGAAGAAACAAGCACAAATCCAGCACTTACCCGAAATAGCCTTAGCAGCAGCCATGAGCTTCGCCGCCACCTCTCTTTCACGAGTAGCCGCAACAGTGGCCAGCTGCTCCTCACGATCCGCGGACTCCTGCTGCAGACGCTCCTTCGCTTCGGCTTCTTTAGTCAGCTCTAGCTCGATGCATTCCTTCGCGCCAACGGCGGCTTCGGCCTTTTGCTCAGATTGACCAAGGCTCTTCTTGAGAGCTTCGACCTCACGGAGAGAAGTATTATGCTCCTCTGCATTCAAAACAAACAAACGTCAGAAAGCAGGACCGGAATAAACGAAAAAAGCACCATAAGGCAAATAGGTACCTTGAAGCTGCCGAAGGTTAGCCTCCAGCACCAGACGCTCCTGCACCTGCCGCTTGGCCTCCCGCACAAAAGGCTGCAGAAAAAGAAAATAGCAGTAAGAAAAAGGACTTGGGGCTACGCCCAACATAAAGGAGTAAAAGCAAAATTCGCACATGAAGACACTCGAGGGCTCCCCCCGTGGTTCGAAGAAGAAGTACTTACATGCTCCGATGGCGACTCCGAAGGCTCGCTGGCGAAATTTTGAGGCGCAATGTCACATCCCAAGATTTTCCAAATCTTGTAATGTGAAAAATAAATGAGTAAAATAAAACTTTGTTGATTTTCAGAGTGAGAAGAAACTTTTCGAATTCAAATGGGAACCTTCAAACCTATTTTGATCAAAAAAATTCTAAAGGGATTTGAAAAGACAAAACATTAAAATAGGGAAAAAATAAAAATATTTGGAATTACTATATTGGTTCTTTTAAACAAAAAGAATTGGTTTTCAAATGAAATAGAAGTTTACAAATAAGGATTATTTTGTAAGCCAAATTAAAACTTGGCCAAGCCTTTGAAATAAAATATTTCTATTGGATAAAAATAGTAAAAGTTTATTTAAATAAAATAATAAGGATTTAATATCCAATTTTGTTTAAGAAAAGGCTTCTCCCTTTTTAAAATAAACACTAAAACTTATTTATTTATTTCAAACAAGTTTTCCAGGTATTTTATATTCTCAAATAAAACCTACTGATTTGGTTTTGTTATTGTTTTAGATTTCAAAATGGAGTTTTGAATAATTCAAAATCTATTTGATTTAATAACAATGGTCTATTTATTTAATTAATAATGGACCCTAAAATAAAAATATTAATTTGATCTTTGGACTTTGGTTTATGTTGTTAAACAGAACCAAATTCAATTGCATTGTTTGGTGAATGTTTGATTTAGTTTGGATTGTTTGAATTGTTGTTTGATTTTCAAAACAGAAAATTGGAATAGAAAAGGAAAAACAATTTGAAAGAAAAAAATAAGAATCTGACACAGCCCAATCGACAAGCCCACTAAGCCCAGTACCAGCCCACTCCCACTCTCCTCTGCGAAACGTTTTCCGCCTATTAACTGACCCGCAGAGCAACTGACTGGTGGCCCCTTCTTCCCACTCTCACTCCACTGACGAAACGGCCCCACTCCCGAGCCTTCTTCCTCACCCGCCGCGACCTCTTCTCCCCAAACCTCGCTGCCGTTCTCTGTCAATCAAACCCCGAGTAAATTCACTTAATTGCTTCAGTTATTTCGCTCAACAATCTCGCCTTCTTAAGAGCCAGCATCTTCTCTTCGGTTTTCCCCAGTCGCCTCACTCTAACACGCCCCCAGGCTGTCGAATTTCGCTCAAACACCGCCACTGTCCGAGACGCTTCGGCGAGGATTCCGGCAACCCCACGTCACCACTTGCCTCCCCGAGCACATGAGCACACTCCCCACTCCCAGAAGCTTCTCCCTGTACCTCCCATTCAACCGCGGGCGCCCCAGAACGTCGGCAACCACTCCGAATGAGCGCCGCCGTGTCTGCCTTCTTCTCCGGCGAAACCCTGGTAAGAATAGACCACCCCGCGCCTTCTCGTTCACGCACGCGTCATCGCCTCGACCATGTGCATCTAACCATGCTCTTTGTTTGCCCTCTCGTGACCCGTAGCACCGTCCTCGACCACGACCGCATGCAACCATCGCCAGACCTAACTCCGGTGAGCGATTCCTCCTGTCCCCGTGAGCCCCTTGCCAAGACGACTCCAAGTTGATCTTCGGTGTTGCCCTGCGATCATTGTAAGCATCTCACCACCTCCCATTCCTTCCTGTATCGCCAACACCGCCACCATCTGACCGTCGCCGCCTCTAGCCACCACCAGCGCCGCTGCGTTTTGGTCAAATGCGTAGGAGCCGTTAGATCTGAATCGGACGCATAATATTAGAATCAAGTCGAAGGGGTACGAGTGAGTATGTGCCGTGCGATAATAGTTAGATCCAACGGCCTACATCACGTGATCAACCCGAACCGGTACCAGCGAATAGGAAAGTGACGCGTGTCACCAGTTCTGTTTAAAAACAAAGTTTGAATCAGATTTATTTGCAAACTTGAAACCTTTGTAACTTTTGATCCACACGTCCAAAAATTACAAACTTTATATCGTTGGAATCAGTGGAACAAGCCCTAGTCAACCATGCAATTTGTTTAGTAAATAGTATCTGTTAGATTGTTTGTTTTTGCAGAAACATTTGTATTCTTGTTTAGATTAGAAAAATTGTTCAAAAATGTTTTTGAGGTTGAAATCTTGGCAACTTAGTTTGTGGTGAACTTACTGACCCTAGGAACCAAACCATGGATTTAATAATGAATTTGGTGAAGTTTAGGATGGATTAATTGATTTAGCACATTTCTAGCCAAATAAAAATATTGTTTTGCTATGAAATTGTTATTGGAGTAAAAACTTTGGAAAATGATTGGAATCAAACCTACTGACCCTAAACACCAAGTTTTGAGAAACAACAACTTATTTGGTGAACAACTTAAAGTTGTTGCTTTCATAAAAATATTTTCCACCACATAAAATAATGATTGGATTTACAAAATGGTTTATGGACAAAACCCTTTTGCAAATGACTTTGCCACTTTGGAAAATGACCACTTTGAACCTTACAAAGTTTAGAAGCCTAGTGGAGACCACCTTTGAAAATAAAACTATCTCTTGCATGCTTACATGCATGACTTAGATCCCATTGTTTTATGTGTGTGAAATGTTTGATTGATTATTGGTTTGGAATGCTAGTTGATATTGTATTTGCTTGATTGATTGTAGTGAAGTTAGAAAAGAGTGAGACTAGCAAGATCAAGGAGTGAACCAACATTCCCCACCAAAATAAAGGCAAGTTACACTATCATCTAAAGTCCTACTATTTTCATTATACTTAGTGTATTTTGAAACATGCATGAAAAGAATTTCTATACTTATGCTATGCTAAATCCTAATAGGATACCCTATACATTCCTTAGTGAAAACAATGTAGTTGTTACATGCTTAGCCATGCTATATTTTGAAAAGAGATACATGATGAGATTTTATGTAGTTGAGAAAAGGACTTGTGTTTTTATATAATAAAACAAGGACTCAATGAACCACCTGGGTGGAAAAGGATACTTTGAGTTTTGGAGAAGGTGGCAACAAAAGGAACCATGTCTATGGCAGTCTCTTGGTGTTGTGCTCCAAAGGAAACCACCCAGGAAACTTAGAGATTGAACATGTTTCTCCAATTGTGGCTTTCGTGTGCAACCACATGCTATTTATGGCTCTGGCTTAGTCAACTACATTGGGAAGACCCATGCATTGTCTTCAGGTTACTGAAAATGAGGACCTGGAATCCTACATGGGTACTGAAGACAAGCTAGCAATGGTGTATGGGAGGACCCTCTGGAAAGACTTCGTCACATTCTCAATCTGCCAATGCTCCATCTTGGTGAGTACTAATCCAGTGGCCACTGGTGGCAACAAGATGAGATTGTGACATGTGGGTAAAGTGTGCAACTTCTGTAGAAGATAATAAAATCTAAGTATTTAGCCGTGTCCCCGGTTATGGACAATACTGAGCAACTAAAGCTTGAAGCGATGGGAGATCTCGACATTCTAATTTCTAAAAGAAAATTTTTAAGTGATAACAAAAGACTTGATGCACTTGGGGGTACCAAGGAGCTCAAGAGATTTTGATAAAACTTGATGCACTATGCGATACAAAGGAGCTCAAGAGATTTTTGACAAGGACTTGAATACTTGGGGATACCAAGGAGTTCATGGGGTTTTGATAAAGAGATTTGACAAAGGAAACAAAACCATTTGAAAAGATAGGATAAATTATTGCTTTCTGCAAATGAGCCTAAAACCCTACTTAGTCAAATATTCATGTAATAATAGGATCCACTTATATTCAACATAGTAGTGAAACTTTCCAATACAATTCAAAAGTATTGACCCTTGTGGCTGTAACTTGTAATGTTGCAGGTTTGGTTGATTTTAGTGAAGATTGATTGATTAGGATTACAAAGTCTACAACCAACATGTCTGCCTGTGGCACTTTGAAGTTGAAGGACCCCATGTTTATAGATATTCCGCTGCAATGTAATGTAATAGCCAAATGAGCTATGTAAGATGTAATAAAATTATGTTATTCCTGGTTATAAAGTTGTATATGACCTTTGTTTCTTGATATTACATCTTAACTGTGGATGCTAGCTATTGATCCAGGGACTAGCATTGTAAACACAGGGGACTCTACCTAATTCAAAGGTTGGGACCCGTACAGATGGTATCAGAGCATTGTGTTGCCTGTAGGATTTGTAAACCTAGGATTGGACAAAAACCCTTAGAAATAGGAGTTGTTCTTATTCCAAAACTTATTTACAAAACAAACTTGTAAACTCTTTCCTCAACCACTCTGATTTTGATTCTACATCTCATCTACTTACAACTTGATGGAAAAACCTACCCATGGCCAAAGACTACACCATGTGCAAAGGACTACTTCAACTTCTTCAACTCTAATGACTTCAACATCTTCAGCATGTTCACCAAGGACTTCCAACTTGGATACCACTAAGGACTACAAGTGAGACAAAGAAATCTTGCTCAAGATTTAGAGACTAAGGGAATGCAAAAACTAGAAGGAGCCCACATCACTTGAAGTTTTGTGACCAAAATCTTTTCCTAAGGAAACCATGATCTCATGCAAATGAAACAACCAAAGAAGGATGGAAAGATCACAAGTGAACCATATAGATGGACCACCATATTTTAGTTGAGTCAAACCCACCAACTTATGTGGTGTAACAAAAATATTTTGTTGCCTAAGTTTGTGCTTGAACTTTGTTGTTTGAGTGAGAAGTTGTTTGTGAATGCTTGCACATTGCTTGTGTAAATTGTGATGTGTGTGATTAGAACTATTTCCTTAGAAATATCTTGCCTGTTCTAATCATCATTCAACCCAAACAGATGACTACTCCAAGAGACTCCAACATCAAGGTTGATGACACCAACACCAACAACAAAGAGGACAGCATGAAAGAGCTCATAGCAACCCAACACCAGTTGAACCAAATGACAGCTCAATTCATAGCCAACTCCAGTGGGGAAGATCCAACACTTCAAGGATTTTTGGAAACTCAAGCCCAACTGATGCTTAAGGTGACTAATCAAATGATCAGCATGGAAAACAACTATTCCAAAAGAGTTTGTGACAACAAGGATAAGAGCAATGTTATTCTAGATGGAGCCCCAGCTTGCATTATTTGTGGAGACAAGGATCATACTTCCAAGGAGCATGGAGATCAATGCCCCAACTGTGAAGAGAAAAATCTAGTAGGCCAATGTCCCACCTCTCAAGCTACTTGCTACCTATGTGAAGGAAACAACCATGTCCCTATCCAATGCCCCATCTATTCCATTGTGGAACAAAGGAAACAAGGTGGAGTGCAACAAATGATTGCAAACCATCAAGAAGGATCCAAGTCTACCAAAAATGTTGATGACAAGGGAAAAGGTCCACTTATACCTCCAAGCAAAACAACCCAATTCAAAGGACCAAAGAAAAATTTTCCAAAGAGAAATAGAAGGCCCAGGAAACATGTAGACATTCCTACCTACCAGATAACATATGAACAACATGAACTGGATGCACTCTTAGCTTTGGAGAAACCCAAAAAGCAAAAGAAGGACAAAAGCCATGTACAATGTCATAAATGTAAAGAAATGGGACACTATTCCAGTGAATGCCCAGAGAACCAGAAGAATAAGGAGATTGGCCAAGTGATGTGCAATAATTGCAAAGATCTAGGCCATTATGTAGCAACTTGTCCACAAGAGACACATAAAGAACTCAAAGATATCCACTGTTTCAATTGCAAAAACCCAGGACATTATGCAAGCAATTGTCCGGAAAAGATGAACAACAAGTTGAACAATCCTATGGAGAAACTCAACCTTGGCCCATGAGTCAAGTATGGAAACAAAGGACACAATGCAGATGTTTTCCCAGAGAAGTTTCCCCAAGATTCCAAGCAAGCCAATATGTAATTTTGTTTGAAATTTTTAAGGGTGGTAGTACCCTAGTTGTTTTGAGCCTACTTGTAACCCTAGCCTTCCCAAATCTCGGGATGAGATTTATTTTAAGGGTGGTAGCCTGTCACATCCCAAGATTTTCCAAATGTTGTAATGTGAAAAATAAATGAGTAAAATAAAACTTTGTTGATTTTCAGAGTGAGAAGAAACTTTTCGATTTCAAATGGGAACCTTCAAACCTATTATGATCAAACAAATTCTAAAGGGATTTGAAAAGACAAAACATTAAAATAGGGAAAAAATAAAAATATTTGGAATTACTATTTTGGTTCTTTTAAACAAAAAGATTTGGTTTTCAAATGAAATAGAAGTTTACAAATAAGGATTATTTTGTAAGCCAAATTAAAAATTGGCCAAGACTTTGAAATAAAATATTTCTATTGGATAAAAATAGTAAAAGTTTATTTAAATAAAATAATAAGGATTTAATATCCAATTTTATTTAATCAAAGGCTTCTCCCTTTTTAAAATAAACACTAAAACTTATTTATTTATTTCAAACAAGTTTTCCAAGTATTTTATATTCTCAAATAAAACCTACTGATTTTGTTTTGTTATTGTTTTAGATTTCAAAATGGAGTTTTGAATAAATCAAAATCTATTTGATTTAATAATAATGGTCTATTTATTTAATTAATAATGGACCCTAAAATAAAAATATTAATTTGATCTTTGGACTTTGGTTTATGTTGTTAAACAGAACCAAATTCAATTGCATTGTTTGGTGAATGTTTGATTTAGTTTGGATTATTTGAATTGTTGTTTGATTTTCAAAACAGAAAATTGGAATAGAAAAGGAAAAACAATTTGAAAGAAAAAAATAAGAATCAGACACATCCCAGTCGACAAGCCCACTAAGCCCAGTACCAGCCCACTCCCACTCTCCTCTGCGAAACGTTTTTCGCCTATTAACTGACCCGCAGAGCAACTGACTGGTGGCCCCTTCTTCCCTCTCTCACTCCACTGACAAAACGGCCCCACTCCCGAGCCTTCTTCCTCACCCGCCGCGACCTCTTCTCCCCAAACCTCGCTGCCGTTCTCTGTCAATCAAACCCCGAGTAAATTCACTTAATTGCTGCAGTGATTCCGCTCAACAATCTCGCCTTCTTAAGCGCCAGCATCTTCTCTTCGGTTTTCCCCAGTCGCCTCACTCTAACACGCCCCCAGGCTGTCGAATTTCGCTCAAACACCGCCACTGTCCGACGACGCTCCGGCGAGGATTCCGGCAACCCCACGTCACCACTTGCCTCCCCGAGCACACGAGCACACTCCCCACTCCCAGAAGCTTCTCCCTGTACCTCCCATTCAACCGAGGGCGCCCCAGAACATCGGCAACCACTCCGACTGAGCGCCATCGTGTCTGCCTTCTTCTCCGACGAAATTCCCTGGTAAGAACAGACCACCCCGCGCCTTCTCGTTCACGTATGCATCATCGCCTAGACCATGCGCATCTAACCATGCTCTTTGTTTGCCCTCTCGTGACCCGTAGCGCCGTCCTCGACCACGACCGCGTGCAACCGTCGCCAGACCTAACTCCGGTGAGCGATTCCTCCTGTCCCCGTGCGCCCCTTGCCAAGACGACTCCAAGTTGAGCTTCGGCATCGCACTGCGATTATTGTAAGCATATCCCCACCTCCCATTCCTTCTTGTATCGCCGACACCTCCACCATCTGACCGTCGCCGCCGCTAGCCACCACCAGCGCCGCTGCGTTTTGGTTAAATGCGTAGGAGCCGTTATATCTGAATCAGACGCATAAGATTAGAATCAAGTCGAAGGGGTACGAGTGAGTATGCGCCGTGCGGTAACAGTTAGATCCAACGGCCTACAACACGTGATCCACCCGAACCGGTACCAGCGAATAGGAAAGCGACGCGTGTCACCAGTTCTGTTTAAAAACAAAGTTTGAATCAGATTTATTTGCAAACTTGAAACCTTTGTAACTTTTGATCCACACGTCAAAAAATTACAAACTTTATATCGTTGGAATCAGTGGAACAAGACCTATTCAACCATGCAATTTGTTTAGTAAATAGTATTTGTTAGATTGTTTGTTTTTGAAGAAACATTTGTATTCTTGTTTAGATTAGAAAATTTGTTCAAAAATGTTTTTGAGGTTGAAATCTTGGCAAATTAGTTTCTGGTGAACTTACTGACCCTAGGAACCAACCCATGGATTTAAAAATTAATTTGGTGAAGTTTAGGATGGATTAATTGATTTAGCCCATTTCTAGCCAAATAAAAATATTGTTTTGCTATGAAATTGTTATTGGAGTAAAAACTTTGGGAAAATGATTGGAATCAAACCTACTGACCCTAAACACCAAGTTTTGAGAAACAACAACTTATTTTGTGAACAACTTAAAGTTGTTGCTTTGATAAAAATATTTTCCACCACATAAAATAATGATTGGATTTACAAAATGGTTTATGGACAAAACCCTTTTGCAAATGACTTTGCCACTTTGGAAAATGACCACTTTGAACCTTACAAAATTTAGAAGCCTAGTGGAGACCACCTTTGCAAATAAAACTATCTCTTGCATGCTTACATGCATGACTTAGATCCCATTGTTTTATGTGTGTGAAATGTTTGATTGATTATTGGTTTGGAATGCTAGTTGATATTGTGTTTGCTTGATTGATTGTAGTGAAGTTAGAAAAGAGTGAGACTAGCAATATCAAGGAGTGAACCAACATTCCCCACCAAAAGAAAGGCAAGTTACACTATCATCTAAAGTCCTACTATTTTCATTATACTTAGTGGATTTTGAAACATGCATGAAAAGAATTTCTATACTTATGCTATGATCAATCCTAATAGGATACCCTATACATTCCTTAGTGAAAACAATGTAGTTGTTACATGCTTAGCCATGCTATTTTGAAAAGAGATACATGATGAGATTTTATGTAGTTGAGAAAAGGACTTATGTTTTTATATAATAAAACAAGGACTCAATGAACCACCTGGGTGGACAAGGATACTTTGAGTTTTGGAGAAGGTGGCAACAAAAGCAACCATGTCTATAGAAATCTCTTTATGTTGTGCTCCAAAGGAAACCACCCAGGAAACTTAGAGATTGAACATGTTTCTCCAATTGTGGCTTTCGTGTGCAACCACATGCTATTTATGGATCTGGCTTAGTCAACTACATTGGGAAGACCCATGCATTGTCTTTAGGTTACTGAAAATGAGGACCTGGAATCCTACATGGGTACTGAAGACAAGCTAGCAATGGTGTATGGGAGGACCCTCTGGAAAGACTTCTTCACATTCTCAATCTGCCAGTGCTCCATCTTGGTGAGTACTAATCCAATGGCTGCTGGTGGCAACAAGATGAGATTGTGACATGTGGGTAAAGTGTGCAACTTCTGCAGAAGATAATAAAATCTAAGTACTTAGACGTGTCCCCGGTTATGGACAATACTGAGCAACTAAAGCTTGAAGCTATGGGAGATCTCGACATTCTAATTTCTAAAAGAAAATTTTTAAGTGATAACAAAAGACTTGATGCACTTGGGGGTACCAAGGGGCTCAAGAGATTTTGATAAAACTTGATGCACTTGGGGATACCAAGGAGCTCAAGATATTTTTGACAAGGACTTGAATACTTGGGGATACCAAGGAGTTCAAGGGGTTTTGATAAAGAGATTTGACAAAGGAAACAAAACCATTTGAAAAGATAGGATAAATTATTGCTTTCTGCAAATGATCCTAAAACCCTACTTAGCCAAATATGCATGTAATAATAGGATCCACTTATATTCAACATAGTAGTGAAACTTGCCAATACAATTCAAAAGTATTGACCCTTGTGGCTGTAACTTGTAATGTTGCAGGTTTGGTTGATTTTAGTGAAGATTGATTGATTAGGATTACAAAGTCTACAACCAACATGTCTGTCTGTGGCACTTTGAAGTTGAAGGACCCCATGTTTATAGATATTCCGCTGCAATGTAATGTAATAGCCAAATGAGCTATGTAAGATGTAATAAAATTATGTTATTCCTGGTTATAAAGTTGTATATGACCTTTGTTTCTTGATATTACATCTTAACTGTGGATGCTAGCTATTGATCTAGGGACTAGCATTGTAAACACAGGGGACTCTACCTTATTTAAAGGTTGGGACCCTTACACGCAACCACCTGAACCTCCTGCAACGGAGGATCCCGAGCCGCACCACCCGACGTCGCCACCGTCTGAGGAGGAGGAGACGCAATCTTCAACTCCCCCATCATCTCCCGTGCGCCATCGCTGGAGGAGTCGTGGGAGTAATGCCTGCATACGAAGCAATCAGCACAAGTGCAACGTCAAGCAAAAAAAAGGGACAGTAATATAACAAGAAACTTACGAGCCCAACGAGCTCAGTTCAAAGACAGGAGGAGTCCTTCGGGCTCTCTTATCCTCTTTCTTCTCTTCCTTCTTCTCCTCCTTTTTCTCTTCCTTCTTCCGCTTCGCTGGCGGGTGCGGCGCGACAGCTCGCACAGGAATCGCAGGAATGGGAGAGGAAGAGCCTCCATGACCGTCACTATGACGCTCAAGGCCCAGAGGGTTTCTGGGAGTCGGAGGAGTCGAGGCATCCGAAGACTCGCTGGAGCTCCGAGATCGTTTGCGCGTATGGTCCTCACTCGACTCGTTAGCATCCTCCGCCGGAGATCGCGCCGAAGGCAGTTCGGATACGGACTCCACCACTTCATTATCAGGAGCATTCGGATACTTTTCGGGCACTGGCGGCACCATGCCCGGCACTTTGAAGCTCTGCAAATCCAGAAGGGACTTTGTTAGCAAACAAAGGAAATAAAAATGCAGTTAACAGAAAAAAGCTACGTGCAGGAATCTACACCAGCGATACGACCAACGTCGAAGAAAACGGAGGAGTTAGCGACTTCCCCGGGATTTTTTCTCCGGCCTTGAACTTCAGCAGCGCATGAAGGGTCTTGTCAAGATCCTCCTCGGAGATTTTCTCAGCCGAAACCCTTGTCGGATCACGGCACCCAGAATAAAGAAACATCGGGTGCGCCCTCGCTTGGAGAGGCTGCACCCGACGCTCAAGAAACGTTCGGATGATGTCCACGCCGTTCACCTCCTTCTCCGGAATCAGCTGGAGATCCTCCACCCGACGGTAAAGGGCCTCTATCTCCGCCACCTCGCCGTCCAAGATTTTGTTTTTCCAAGATCTTTTCGGCTCAATCATTTGGGAGGGGTCAAAAGGAACAAGACCAAAATCTTGCCCAGGCACTACGGAGTCGCGGATGTAAAACCATCGCCTCCGCCAGTAATGGACGGATTCGGACATGGAAAAGGAAAAGAAGAGAAGATTGGGACTAAGGGAGATGATGCAACCCCCAATGGGATAAACACCATCCTAACCAGACTGCCTCTTCACGGAATAAAGTTTCCGGAAGAGGCCAAAATGCGGCTCAATGCCAAGCCAGCACTCGCAAAAAGTGATGAAGCAAGCAATGTGGAGAAGAGAGTTGGGTGACAGATGGTGAAGCTGAATGCCATAGAAAAAGAGTAATCCACGGAGGAAGTCGTGGACTGGAAAAGAAAACCCACGCATAACGAAGGCGAGAAACATAACCCGATACCCAGATGGGGGACGGGGGATTACCTCATTGCCGGGGAGTTTGCCGGCCTCCCTATCTTGTGGGACCAGGCCCCGCTCTCGAAGCTTGCGGAGATCGCTCTCCCGCGTCTCTGATCGCCGCCAGCCACCATCGGTGACACGGGTAGCGGTGGCGCCTTTCTTTCCTCCGGCGGCGCTAGTCCCAACTGCAGATGACGATTTCTTTGGTTTCCCCATTACGCTATGGCAGCGCCGGTGGTGAAAGCGCAGAAAGGAAGATAGAAATGTGGAAGGAAATCCCAGTGCGCAGCAAGAATCGCTAGAGCACAAGGAGGCAGTGAAAACAAGAACTGATGCGGTGAAAACAAACCGCGGCTTTCCCCAATGATTATAACAGCAAATACGATGCACGGCAGCCATCCATCCAGAAGACCTAACGCCAACGGCAGATCTGACCATACACGTGTCAGTGTCACAACGAACCGTCGTTACCACGCCATCCACTACGCGCAGAAATCGAGGAGACGCCGTAATTATCTCCACGCCGCGCGTGACCGGTCAATTCAAGGTCAGCAAGTGGGACCCACGTTTCATCAAGTCAAGTCATCTCTGGCGTACCAGACGCTTGAGGTCATTGATCGTCAGCAATGATGTCATCAAAAGCTATACTAGCACCAACTAAAATTCTTCGACTCCACAGCTAAGAGTACTCAGTCGAATCTTCGATTCGACTAAATACTCGGGGTCTACTCCTATTAGGAGCGCTGGTCGCGCACCCGAAAGATAAGTAAAGACTAAATATATCTTCGAGTCATACGTCGAGTCTACGACTCCACTATGGACTCGGGGGCTACTCCCATAGGGAGGATGGATTTAAGCATCCGAAAATTTTTGTGTCCTACGGACTTAACAACTGAGCAATGTTTGAACTAAAGTCTCCGCCCGAGTCTACGACTCGAACAGACACTCGGGGGCTACTCCCATAGGGAGCGCTGGTCGCGCACCCTATGAAATCTTCGACTGCGATCTTTCGGATCAGCATGCCAAAAACTTTTTGGCAACTCTACCCCAACAAAGCGCTGAGTGAGCAACGATCTCCTTGGCCACCCTAAACACCTCCGCGGTGACAAATGTTCGGATGCTGCGTCCGCAACGCAAAGATAAGACCTACATATATAATCTGGTGGCCTGGCAATGCACCCGACTGCGCTCTACTAGTATGAATCCGTGCCAACAGGTGCGACGAAAAATCCTGACGGACGCGTTGGGTACAGAAATTGAATTCATTGGAATTCTACTTCTATAAGTCCTCCGCGGCCTGAGTCGAATTACGCCAGCACATGTTCCAGTTTCGAGTTGAGGGACTCGAAACTGAGGAAGATCGTGTTGTTTCGTCCTAAGACAGTTAACTGTCCCTGATCCGTCGGGTGAGTCAGGCGCACGCATCAATGATCCCTACACACATACTGTTAATACATAGTTGCACCCGAAGGATTAAAGAGTCCTCAGCAGAATCTACGATTCGACTGATCACTCGGGGGCTACTGACATGGTTGTACCCTACAGGTGCGTGACCTCAGCATACCTAGTCTAGCCCAATGAAGGCCCACAGCGGAAGTACGCCGGCCCAAGAAGACTTTCGGGTGGCCCTGGCCCATAACGCCTTCGGATCCTTGGAGAGCAAGACTAGAGTAGATAGGAAATTCAAAGGGGTAAAACCCTAGAACCTGTAACCGACTAGGACTATGCCCGGGACCTGCCTAAGTCTATATAAAGGCTAGGAGGGCACGGCCTAGATCTCTCGACTCATACTTTCGCATACGCACTACCACGCCAGATCAAATCTGCGCACCCTGTAACCTTCAGTTCCGCCGTAATCAAGAGTAGACAAGCAAGAGTAGGGTTTTCCCTCCGGGGGCCTGAACCTGGGTAAATCTCGTGTACCCTGGTTGCTTGACTGTTAACCGTTCCACGATCTCCAGCATCCCCATCTTCTCCAAAACCCAAGTCCATAACAATGGGCATTGACGAGTCGAAACATCGTCACTCGTACTTCTGAGTTTTATTCACATCCTCAACCTCAGCAAGACGCGGAGCTATTTCATCGTATTTTTCCTTGAGCTTGGCCGAATGATCCCCTTCTTGTTCTAGAAAATACAACATCATATTAGGCATAGAAATGCACTCTTGATACGATTCTGCAAGGCCTTTTAATTCGACTGAGTCAAGGTAAAGATCATGAGATACTTCACAAACAACAAAAATGAGGTGAATGAAATGCCGGAGTGAAACGTTCGAGTTACCTTCCAGCTTGGCCAATTTCTCAGTAAGCACCTTGTTCTGAGTGTAGATATGGGCTATGTAAGGACGAATCAAATAAGCTCGGCTGGACCGACCTAAAGGGGAAAGATTGGAAATGATGGGACAACAAACTTACTAGTTTTCTGCTGAATGGGCACCACTTTCTTGTGCTTGGTTTGCAGTTTCCTGTGGGAAAAGAACATCGTCTGGAACTCGGCAGTACGCCGGTTATGGGCAATCTGAGGAATCAAAACGTTAGTTAATAAGAAAAGGGATATTCCAAGCTAACACTGCAAGATCCGTGACAAGTAAAACTTGATCCGAATCTAGATGGTTGGATATTCAAAGCAATAAAAAATATCTGAACCAAGAAAAGCTTGATCTAGATCTAGGTGGCTGGATATTCAAAACTAACTCAAGATCCAAGCCAGAACTTGACTCAGATCAAGGTGGATAGATATTCAAAGCAGTAAAAATATCTGAACCAATCAAAGCTTGATCCGGATCTAAGTGGATGGATATTCAAAGCTAACTGAAGATCCAAGCCAAAGTAAGACTTAACTCGGATGTAGGTAGCTCGATATTCAAAGCAATAAAAAGATCCAAACCAAGCAAATATTTACTCAGATCTAGGTGGCTGGATATTCAATGCTATACCTATATATTCAAGCCAAGTAAAACTTGACTCGGATATAGGTGGATGGATATTCGAAGCTAGGAATAAAATTACCTAAGTTAAAACAATTCAGAGTAACACCCTGGCTACACTATGTACTAGCCTAAAGGAGAGCATCCGTTCGAATGATAACTCATTCCCAAATGCTCCGGGACTAATGATTATATGATACATTATGCGAAAGTCTAGAGCATAAGCCGAGGTGTTTACCTCATTCATGTTATCAGCCTCGACGATGACTCGGCTGGCAAGTTGAAACATGTTGTTGATGTCAGATAGGCCAAAACTCTTCGGTCCAGGATTGCTACCAGATCTAACACCAATGTAGTCGGCAGCATTCTAGTTATTGGCATATTCATCCAAGGAACCAAGGCTCTCACGACTTGATGTGCACATCAGCACTTCTCCTTTGTCCACCCGGGCCTGCTTAGCCACCGCTTCAGCTGCTTGACTCTTATGAAGTATCATCTGTGTACCCGCAGCCAAGGCAGAGGCAGAGGTGCCCTTCTTGATATCTCTACAATGGAGGGATAAGAGGTAGTTTCACCGGGTTTCCTCTAAGATGGTTTGGCTGCAGCTCCGCCTTTCTTATTGGCAGTTGACTCAGCCTTAGGCTGAGATTTAGTGGGCCAAGTCGCAACAGGCTTGTTGAAGGAGCCGGAGAAGGAGATTCGTACTTCGAGCGCGGCTCTTCTAGTCTTGATCTTGCGTCCAAGTCTTGGAGGACCCATAAGAGGTTGGTGCAGTCCTTGGTGATAAAAAAGGATCAACTTGATTAGGGGCCGTGGCAACAGGCACCTCGGAAACAGTTGGTCCGACGTCTGTAACCTTGTTGGTCTTGGATGGATGATCCGACATAACCACTTCAGTGGAAATGTTGACGCCACCGACATTGACGGTCTCTTCCTCCCGCCGAGGTGGACTATTAGTCGGCACGGGAGAAGAATCAACTCAGGCCTAGCTGGAAACCTGGACATCATGTTGAGCTGTTGGAGATGGCGGAAGAGTAGTAGGCGAGGCCATGCTAGATCCGATCTGAAGGATAACCAGTGGAGCATTGATGAAAAAATAGAGAAACAAGAAATACAAGTTTATCTCGGTTGATGGAATTTACGCGGAAACTCCAGGAGCTGCCTTTTGTTTAGGGATTCTCTTGGCGGGCCTCTTGAACCACTTCTTGCGAGGTTCATCTGATGGGTCACTCATCGCAGCAAGTTTCCTCACCGGTCCTTGACCTCCCACAAAATTGGGCGCCAAATCGTGTACCTGGCCAGCCAGATTACCTGGAGCACAAGGCGACGGATAGGTCAATGAGAGTGGCACCGGATTATGTACCTCAAAGAATTCGCAATCGTTCGAGTCAGCATTGTCAAGGTTATCCTCGTGGATAGAGGACATACCCGAAGTCCGGCTGGGGGCCGATTCAGGCTTGGGAATAAATTCCTCAGAGTCTGGCTCACCTTCATCCGAGTTTTCCCGATCCTCGCTCAATGTAAGGGCGAGGTTCTGGCCGTCCTCCACGGATTTCTCGGAAAATTTCTGAGGAAAAGAACACAAAGATATTAAATGCTAGGCAAGGACAATGTGAAACATAAATTCGGTAAGACAACTCAGAATAAAATTACCTGAGGAGGGGAATTGTCACGGGTGAAGGGTTTCACATCCCACGTACAATCCTCCGCCATATCCATCTTGATGATAGCCCGGACGAATTTCCTAATTTGCTCGTCTTTTAACTAGACCATGGAAATTCGGTTCGGGTTGAGATGGCCACTCATGTAGCATATTTTATGCATGCGCATCTGTGTGGGCGGATTTGGATACTAATGAAATCAGCCATAAGATCATCGCCGCATAACCCGGCTCGAGTCAGCTCTTTGAGTCGTATCTCAAATGACTCAGCGAGGGTATTGTTTTTCTTTGGTTCGACGTCCCAGTTCTTCCTAGCGGGCATTCTGACTGAGAAGGTCGACATCCGAATCTTGTCCTCCTCACCACTATTCTTCACGTAGAAGAAATATTTGTGTCATTTCTTGCATGACTCTAGGCCGGTGAGTCGGGGGAAGACCGAGCTCTTTCGACGTGTTATGGAGGAAGCACCACATTGAGTAAGAGATTTCTCAGAAGGCGGCAAATCTATATTCGGCACTACATTGGATCAGATTTTGAAGAACATCATCCAGACCTCAATAGAATGCCAAAGGCCAAAGTATCCTTCGGTGGCCAAGATAAAAGAGATAAAGAGGCGATGGCATTAGCCAGAAGATAGTGGCGTTGAAGGCCGAATGTCTCTAAGAACTTGATTGCAAAGTCACTAAGAGGAAGACCGAAACCTCGGTCCAAGTGAGAGACGAATAAGACGAACTCACCCGGCTTTATGATGGGGGAAAGTTCTTTGCCATGAAAATGGAAGGAAACCTTGGACGGGAATCGGCGCGTCCAAGTGAGCCAATCGATCTCTTACTAGTTCACATTGGACCCCTTCCATGAGCCTTGCTCGGGGGCGGTGGAGGCTCCTTCGTTTCCGCCGGCGGCGACGATGCTTTGCATCCTTGCCATGAGTTCATCGGAGGAACTAGAGGAAGAAGAGCATCTCGTGGCAGCAGGGAGAGTGTGTGAGTGCCAAGGACCCGTCGCTGGGGCAGAAAAGCACGTTCGCGAGCTAAGGTGCACGACCATAGTGGAGGAAATGCTCTGTGCGGCCGAGCAGCGTGGCGAGCGAGCGCAAGGAATGGGTGGCGCAGTTGTAGACGAAGAGCTCTGTGGCGGGGGCGCTGGGAGAAAGAGGAGTTGGGAGCGAGGTAAGTGCACGAGTGTTTCATCCTGCTCCCGTATTTATTGTCCTAGACCACGAGGGGTCGTGGGATCATGCAGGAACATCGATTCCTACGTACACGCATGTATAACGCGGTGGCAACCGCTGAGTGGAGCCGCACGAGCAGTTACACAGCATAGACAATGATCCATCCACGGTGACTATTGCGGTAATTAAAGAGGCATTGCGGGATTTGATCGCACGCAGAGAGAAATATTCCCGTGTCAGTAATTACTGTAGGGGAACAAAGAATAAGGCGGCTCGCAATGATTCTTGACATGTAGGATGGACAAAGATTACGAAGGAAGGGAGATAGATAACCTGGAACATATCAGAATGAATCGGCCGAAGAGACAGATCTCAGACGAAGCCAAAAGGAGTCAGATCAAGTAAGTAATCACAGATGATTTAGCATGGTACATAACAATGATTAGTCGAATAAAAGATAAGTCGACAATACAGATAAGATGTACCTGCTGTGGCCTTGCCAGCAAAATGCGTTGAGACTGCACCAACTTCGGGGACTAATGTTTGGGGGATGACCCCAGGTAGGGTCAAGCTAAGGTAAAAGGTCAAAGCCCACCGAGGTGTTAACCGGGTCAAAGAATGATCAAAGTAAAGATCGAGAGTGAGTTCTTCGAGTGTAGAAACCACTACATCATCCCTCCCTCGATCCCACTAGTGCACATTGGCCCCATCTTTAGCCTACCATGGCATCTGCCATGCCACCACCACGACACCCAAGCCAGATTATGGTGTCACTAGACAAATCGACCACGACGTCTCCATCCTCTTCCCAGATCGCCGTCGCTAGGGCTGGTGTTAAGTCACCGAGGAGCGGCTACATTGCCTCCTCCATTCTAGCAACTGCCTAGGTTGAGTCTAAACGGGTGAAGAACTTGTTCATGTTGCTATGCATGTTTGCGAAAGGATCAATCATAGGTGACATGCCCTTAAACGATCATATCTCTCTGCAATTTGTATGATAGGTTTCCAAGTAGAATCAGTTTCATTAATTTTGTGAATTTACTAGATCAGTCGATTCTAGCCATGGTACTGAGATTGATTACTAAAGACATTGTTCAGCAATGCTACAACCTAGCTCTCATGTGTTAATTCTCTTTTATTCTTGGCATACCATCTTATTCGATGTGTTTGTAGGTGTAGATGTCTCATGAGTATTATTTGGTTGTTCGGTTCCACTTAGATGGAAATTTTGTAAATGACGGTCGAACATTGGAGTACATGGGTGACGAAGATGTTATGTCTCTAATTCTCTATGATAGATGCATAATTGAACGTATTCAACGTCATTTGAGGCTGCACTAGAACACTTCAGATAGAGAGATGTTTGCACTGGTTGATGCTTGGAAAATGTTTGTTTGATGGCCTTGGTTGTCTTACAAGTGATGTAGCATACACATTAATGTTAAAACATGTACCCATTGATGATGTTGTGAACATTTATGTTGAAGAGCCAGAGGAACAACCGTTTCATCCAAATCAAACGATGTATGGTGGATTTATGGAGGATGAAATACAAGGTGGAGTGTCATTGGATTGATGAAAAGTACGCCATAGGGAGTCCTAAGAGCGTTGATAAGATGGGGTGTAAGCCGTACGGTGTTCCGGGAGCAGTGGACACAAGTTTACCAAGGTTTAGATCCGGCTGCGGTGATCGGATCCTACTCATGCTAGCAACCCTGTAATATATCGGCGAGAGCCGGATGTTAAAGTGGATTATAAGAGAGGTTCGCCTATGCGAGTTGGTTGTGTTTATTTCCCTAAAGGCCCCCGTAGGTCCATCTTATAAAGGCACCAAGACGTAGGGTTATAGGAGAGATCTATTCATCTATGTTACAAAGTTGGTAACTAGATACATCATGCACTACAAGTAATACTACAAGCCTAAGTCAATAAGTCATTTGGGCCTTGTCGTTGCTAGAATTGACTTTGTCCTCTTTCCCTGACTGGACCGCCCATGAAGCAAAGCTCTAACCCATTGGTTGGCCACCCTGGTCAGCGAGTCTTGTGGGTATACCCGGAAAGTATATCCCCAATAGTACCCCCGAAAGTATCCAAGATCCAAAGTCAGAATAATCGTCTAGCTTGATGGTTTCTTTGACTTGTGGAATCTTGAAGACTTCCCAAAAACTTCATTCATTTGTGTAGGATTACGAGTCTCATCTAAGTCAGATATGTCTCCTAGAGTTAAGTTATTTCCACGCTCGATTTCAAACTTGAGCCGAAATTTGAGATGTGGACGTGCTTGACAACTTTTCATACCTGTCTTCTCATTGACAAAACATTTCATCAGCATGACCGTTGGTGGTGTAGGGGTTCGTAGCTTGGAAAACAAAAAAATTCTACCACATGCAAACAAACAAGCCAAGATCTATCTACTAGATTGTAGCAACGAGTCGATAGAGGAACTTACCCTCGAAGATTCCAAAGTGTTTAACGAGAGCAGATTCTCGTGGGTGATGTAGTCGTACTCTTGCCGATCTCAAGATCGTGTAGACGATCCTTCCGGGCAAGCGCTGCGTTCAAGCGCTTCACATCGCTCAAGACTCGATGAATACCTTCCTCTCCCTTGTTCCAGCAGGCAGCGGAGGTTGTAGCACTCTCCTCGCGATTCCGGTAGCACGACGGCGTGGTACCGGAAGTAGAGGGGAGATCTCCTCGCCTTAAGCTAGAGCGAGTATGGTGGACTATGAGAGAGGCCTCGGTGACCTAGGGTTTAGAGGAACCAAGGGAGGAGGCTTGGCCGGCGGCTAGAGTTAGGGTTTTGGGTGTGAGAGGTGTAGGTCTAGAGGGGCACCCCTGCCCCTCCTTTTATAGGTGGGAGGGCGCCGGCCAAGGGTAGGGAGTCCTCCCCCAAGTCGGCCTCCTTGGCCGGCGGGTGGAGGGAGAGGAACTCCTCCCCAAATAGGTTTCCTACTCTCCCTCCACCAAGCAAAACTGTCGTTTGACTTTTCAAATTGGCGTTTGACTTTTCAAACTAGGATTTGATTTATCCCTTTATTTTGCCCAGCCATGATACCTATTACATGATGCAACCATTCCACATTGTCATGACACATTCATGTACACTTCCCCTCCGGAGTGCCGGACCTTCCGGAACCTTCTAGAACATTCCCGATGAAAACACCAGAATCATTCCCTAACTCCGAAACAGGACTTTCCTTATATGAACCTTATTCTATGGACCATTCCGGATCTCCTCGTGATATCCCGGATCCCATTCGAGACTCTGAACAACATTCAGTCTCTTACTCATTATTCCATAACTACTCAACAACATCGAATCCTTAAGTGTGTCTCCCTACGGTTCGTGAATTATGCAGACATGATCGAGACACTTCTCCAAACAATAACCAATAGAGGAATCTGGAAATTCATATGGATCCCACATATTTCTATGATTACTTTGCGATCAAATGAACCACTTACATATGATACCAATTTCCATTTGTCTCACGATAGTTTACTTCTCCGAGGTTTTGATCGTCGGTATCTCTGCATACCTAGTTCAACCTCGTTACCGATAAGTACTCTTTTCTCGTTCCCGTGATATGTGATCCCTTGTGAGCCAGTCACATGCTTGCAAGCTAATTGGATGACATTCCACCGAGAGGGCCCAGAGTATATCTATCCATCATATGGATGGACAAACCGCACTCTTGATTCATGCGTCTCAACCCATACTTTCTGAACACTCAATGCCACCTTTATAGCCACCCAGTTACGGTGTGGTGTTTGATGTCATCAAAGTATCCTTCCGGTGATGGTGATAAGCATGATCTAATGGTCAAAGGAATTAGGTTACTATGTATCAGAAAGCTTATAGCAATTGAACTATTAAAATGACTTGATCTTTATGCTACGCTTATCTATAGGAGTATGTCCACTATACCATTCTCCTAATGATATGATCTTGTTATTAACAACATCTCAAATGTTCATGATCAAGAAACCATGATCATCTATTAATCAACAAGATAGTATTAAGAAGAGGCTTTACTAGGGACTCTAATTTAGTTTACAAATCACACAAGTATTAATGTTTCTTGTTAATACTATTATAGCATGAATGTAAACATTTATCATAAACACAAGGATATAATAATAACTACATTTATTATTGCCTCTAGGGCATATCTCCAACAGTCTCCCACTTGCACTAGAGTCAACTAATCTAGATTACATGGTAATATACCGAACACCCATGGCAGTTTGGTGTTGGTCATGTTTTGCCCTCGGGAGAGGTTTAGTCAACGGATCATCCACATTCAGATCTGTGTGTACTTTGCAAATCTTTATGTCACCATCTTGGACATGTTCTCGAATAGCGTGAAAATGTAGCTTGATGTGCTTCAGCTTCTTGTGTGACCTTGGTTCTTGCGCATTGGCTATGGCGCCCATGTTATCACAGTAGATAGCCAGCGCACTTGGAACCACACCGAGCTCTGTAATGAACTCCTTCATCCATATCGCTTCTTGTGAAGCCTCTGAAGCAGCTATGTATTCCGATTCAGTTGAATATCTCGCCACAATGCTTTGCTTTGCACTCCTCCAGCTAACTTCTGCACCATTCAAAATAAATACGTATCCAGATTGAGATTTAGAATCGTCTGGATCGGTGTTCCAACTAGCATCGGTGTAACCATTAAAAACGAGCTATTCATCACCTCCATAAGAAAGAACCATATCCTTAGTTCTTCTCAAGTACTTAAGGATGTTTTTGACCGCTGTCCAATGATCCACTCCTGGATCACTTTTATATCTGCTAGTCAAACTAACAGCATATGCAATATCGGGTCTAGTACATAGCGTGGCATACATTAGAGATCCTATGGCTGAGGCAAAGGGATTCTTACTCATCCTTTCTCTATCTTCTGCCATTGCTGGACTTTGAGTTTTACTCAACGTCGTATTGGGAAACATGGGCAAGAACCCTTTCTTGCTATCTTCCATTCCAAACCTCTTTAGAACTTTGTCCAAATATGTACTTTGTGACAATGATATTAGGCGTCTCGATCTATCTCTATAAATCTTTATTCCTAATATGTAAGCTGCTTCGCCAAGATCTTTCATTGAAAAACTATTATTCAAATATTCCTTGACACTATTAAGAAGGTCTACATCATTCCCAATCAACAATATGTCATCTACATATAGTATTAAGAATGCTATAGAGCTCCCACTCACTTTCTTGTAAATACAAGCTTCTCCATAAGTTTGTATAAAACCAAACTTTTGATTACCTTATCAAAACCTTGATTCCAACTTCGGGATGCTTGCTTCAACCCATATATGGACCGTTGAAGTTTTCTCACCTTGTTAGCATCTTTAGGATCGACAAAACCTTTGGGTTGCATCATATATAACTCTTCATCAATGTCTCCATTCAGGAATGCTATTTTGACATCCATCTTCCATATTTCATAATCGTAATATGCAGCGATTGCTAACATAATCCTCACAGACTTTAGCTTCACTACTGGTGAGAAAGTATCATCGTAGTCAACTCCTTGAATTTGTCGAAACCCTTTTGCGACAAGTCGAGCTTTATAGATAGTAACATTACAATCAGCAGCTGTTTTCTTCTTGAAAATCCATTTGTTCTCGACAGCCTTCCGGCCATCCGGTAAGTCCACCAAAGTCCATACTTGGTTTTCGTACATGGATCCAATCTCGGATTTCATGGCATCTTGCCATTTATTGGAATCTGGGCTCATCATCGCTTCCTCATATGTCGCAGGGTCATCGGTGTTGTCCACCAAAATGACACTCATAACGGGGTCATACCAATCATGAGTGGTACGAGTTCTCGTTGACCTGCGAGGCTCTGTAGCAACTTCAACCGAAGTTTCATGATCATCATCATTAGCTTCCTCTCTTATTGGTGTAGGCGCCACAGGAACTACTTCCGGTGCTGCGCTACTCGCAAGTTCGAGAGAAGGTTCAACAACCTCGTCGAGTTCTACTTTCCTTCCAGTCACTTCTTTCGAGATAAATTCCTTCTCTAGAAAGGATCCATTCTTGGCAACGAAGATTTTTCCTTCGGATCTATGATAGAAGGTATACCCAATAGTTTCCTTCGGGTATCCTTTGAAGACGCATTTTTCCGCTTTGGGTTCAAGCTTGTCCGGTTGTAACTTCTTTACATAGGCTTCGCAACCCCAAACTTTAAGGAACGAAAATTTAGGTTTCTTCCCAAACCATAATTCATACGGTGTCGTCTAAACGGATTTAGATGGTGCCCTATTTAAAGTGAATGCGGCTGTTTCTAATGCATAACCCCAAAATGATAGCGGTAAATCTATAAGTGACATCATAGAATGAACCATATCTAAGAGAGTTCGATTACGACGTTCGAACACAACATTACGATGTGGTGTTCCCGGCGGTGTCAATTGTGAAAGTATTCCGCATTTCTTCAAATGCTTGCCAAACTCGTAACTTAGATATTCACCTCCACGATCAGAACGTAGAAATTTAATCTTCTTGTTACGTTGATTCTCTACCTCACTTTGAAATTCCTTAAACTTCTCGAAAGTTTCGGACTTATGTTTCATCAAATAGATATACCCATATTTACTCAAGTCATCCGTGAAGGTAAGAACATAACGATAACCACCGCGCTATGCTACACTCATTGGACCACACACATCGGTATGTATGATTTCCAATAAGTCCGTAGCTCGCTCCATCATACCAGAAAATGGAGTCTTAGTCATTTTACCCATCAGACATGCTTCACATCTTTCAAGTGATTCGAAATCAAGTGATTCAAGAAGTCCATCGAAATGGAGTTTCTTCATACGCTTCACTCCAATACGACCAAGACGACAGTGCCACATATAGGTCGAATTATCGCTCAATTTCAAACGTTTAGCTTCAATGTTATTAATATGTGTATTTCCACTATCGAGATTCAATAAGAATAGACCATCTATCAAAGGTGCATGTGCATAAAACATATTACTCATATAAATCGAACAACCATTATTCTCGGACTTAAACAAGTAACCGTCTCGCAATAAACAAGATACCGATATAATGTTCATGCTTAACGCAGGCACCAAATAACAATTATTTAAGTATAAAACTAATCCCGATGGTAGATGAATAGGTAGTGTGCTGACCGTGATCACATCAACCTTTGATCCATTTCCAACGCGCATCGTCACCTCGTTCTTCGCTAGCTTCCGTTTATTCTGCAGCACCTATTTCGAGTTACAAATATGAGCAACCGAACCAGTATCAAATACCGAGGCACTACTACGAGTACTAGTGAGATACACATCAATAACATGTATATCGGATATAACTTTCTTCTTGATGTTGCCATTCTTCAAATCCGCCAAGTACTTTGGGCAATTAGCTTCCAGTGACCTTCTCCCTTGCAGTAAAAGCATTCAGTATCATGCTTAGGTCCAGCTTTGGTCTTCTTCGCCGGTGCGGCAACTTTCTTACTGCCCTTCTTGAAGTTTCCCTTTTGCTTAGACTTGCCTTTCTTGAATTTGGTGGTCTTATTGACCATCAACACTTGGTGCTCTTTCTTGATCTCCACTTCTGCAGATTTTAGCATGGAGAAGAGTTCTGGCAACTGCTTGTTCATGCTTTGCATATTGTAGTTCATCACAAAGTTCTTGTAACTTGGTGGCAGTGATTGGAGGACACGGTAAATCCCCAAAGAATTAGGAATCACTATACCCAAGCTTTGAAGTTTGTTTGCGTGCCCAGACATCTTAAGAACATGCTCACTGACGGATCTGCCCTCTTCCATCTTGCAGTTAAAGAACTTTTCAGAAGCCTCATAACTCTCAACTGCCGCGTGAGTCTCAAATATCAATTTGAGTTCATGGACAATATCATGTGGGTCATGGTTCTCAAACCTTTTCTGAAGCTCCGATTCCAAACCATACAAGATAGTACACTGAACTATGGAGTAGTGATTCTTCCGAGCGAGGTAAACATTCTTTACTTCATCGGTAGCATCAGCTGCAGGCGGGTCACCCAGCAGTGCATCCAGCACATAGGTCAAAGTACCAGCATTGAGGACAATCCTCAAATTGCGGAACCAATCCACGAAGTTGCTTCCATTGTTTTCAAGTTTTCTTTCTCTAGGAACGCATTAAAATTCATGGTAGGGGCCACCATTGATCTACAACATATTTGCAATAGTTTAGACTAAGTTTATGACAAATTGAGTTCTAATTAACTTAAGATCCCTCATTTGTAAAGGAAAAGGATCCCTGTGATTGCAATGCCAGTCCCTGGATAATTGCTAGCATCCACAGTTTAAGATGAAGTACACAGATACAAAGGTCATTTATTACATCCATTCCAGAGATAAACATAGTCTTTACAACTCAAGGCCATAGGCCTACTACAAGAGTTTGAATAAGTAAGTAAATATAAGTCTTCATCTTCATGTGCCATAGGCAAACATGTTGAGTGTAGACTCATGACACCTAATCCTCATCAGAGTAACCTGCAACATCACAAGTTACAGCCATAGTGGGTCAATACTTTGGAATAGTATTGGCAAGTGATACCTTAGTAAATTTTAAGTGGACTATATTACTATATGCAATTTGGCTAAGTGTAGCTTGGCTTGCTTTTCTCAAAATAGGTTTTTCCTATTAGTTGAAATCTCTAAGTTTTTCTTTGTCAAAACTTTTCCCAAGAAACCATCAGTAGACATTGAGGTCCTTCACCCTTGTTCACCCACAAGTTTTTACTTAGAAGTTGGAGTGATGAGATTCTTGATGGCTTCCATGTCTTGATGCTCAAGTTGTCCATTGCCATGGACTTGGCTAAGTACTTATATTTTTCCATCTGCAGAGGTTGTGCACTTTCCCACCGGACTTGGTTTCCCAAGACAGGACCTTTCAGAAGCCTTTCCTTAGAACAAATGGACGCGCTCCAACCTATCATTCCCACTACCACCAACTGTCCAAATGGCTAAGTTCTAGCAACCTATGTGATCCAGTGAGCATATTGCCAAGTGGCTGCACTAGAAGCTTCTCAACACTTGGCCTCTAAAATCCCTTTGTTCCTGGGTGGCAATCCACAAGTGTGATACACAAGGTAAACCATAGCCATGGGCCTTGTGTAACCACTCAACCAAAAACCACCAAGCAATTACCATTCCACCCAGGTGATTCATTGACTTAGTTGTTTTATTAAGAAAAACATAAGTCCTAGAAATATTTTCACCATAACATGTATATTTTACCAACCCTTGTTTGCTACTAGCTAGGCTAAGCATGGCATAGATAGTAACTTAACTTAGAAATTTCCTAGCAATTCTACAACTACTTAGGATTTTCCAACATGGCATTTGGCAAAAAATAGCAACATGCAAGACTTAGCAAAAAAATTCTAATGCTTGTATAAAAATATAGGGATAGACATATTCATGAAGTACCACTTGCCTTGGTAGTTGGGAGAGTAGAACTCTTCACAATCACAATCACCAGCACCAAATTCTACACAAAGAATATAGCCACAATCACATACAAGTCATATACAAGAAAAAATATATATGCATGCATGCAAGATTCTAAGTGATGATTTTTGAAACTCAACCAAGCAAGTGCATAGTACTGAATCATAAACATGTCAAAAACTTGCTAAACTAAGTTTATTTGACACTAAAACAATTTCCTAAACAATTTCTATACTCAAAATAGTCCTAAACAAGTTTCTGCAAATAAAGTCATTTTAACAAAAACCAAACACTAAACACATTGCATAAACAGAAAGGGCTTGTCTTCCTAATTCCAACGGTATAAAATTTGCTAAAATCTAACGTGGCAATCAAAAGTTACAAGCAAATCAAATTTGGATATAAATGTGATTCAAATTTTGTTTTTAAACTAAACCCTAGCCACGCGTCGCGCTCTGATTCGTCGGTACCGCTTCGCTTGTATCGACCAGCGTGGACCGTCAGATCTATCTTAACGCGCACGGCTCAGATTGTCACTTACCCCTTCGATGCAGATCTAATCTAGAGCGCTGGATCTAGATCCTACGGCTGCTAAGCGCGTGACCAAGGATGGGCGGCGCAAATGGGTGCTGGCGGCGATGGCGCTACTGGCGGCGATGGTCCGGCGAATACAGGATGGGCTGCGGTGTGTGGTGTGGCTTACCAGACTCGCTCGGTCACGAGGAAGCTCAACGTGGTCTTTGCTTGGACAGGGGCGCGCTGGCACGACCGGAAATCCTCGTCGGAGTTGAGCACAGCGTCGGATGTACGGCGACGAAGACGTTGGCGACGCTCTGGGTCACCCTAGCATAAACCAGTGGAATCAGATGGTGCGAAAGTCTACGGCGAACACTAACGAATCAAGGAGAATACAAGGGGCGGTCGAATTATACCTCAATTGCTCGTCGGAGTCAGACGGCGGTTCTGTCACTTGCGGGCGTGAATGATGACGACGAGCTGGGTCATGAGAATGCAAATGAAAGGTATCAGGGAACGCGCAAGAACATGCTGGTCATGATTTTTTGAACCAGAGAAAGGGGGGCGGTCGAAGCTCACCGGAATCAGTCGCCGGAGGTCGACGGTGTTGCGGAGTTTTGAGATCGAATGCGCGCAGCCTGGTGGCGGAGTGAGCAAGGAAAGTGGGGGGAAATGACCGTGGCAGCGAGGGGTTTAAGTAGCCAGAAGCGGGGCGAGGATTGTGCGCTGAATCAATGGGATTTAAGCGAGTTTTAATCGTGGCGTCACTGCACGGTGGTAACGGCGGAGTGGTGTCTGCGCGCGAGAAATTGGGAAAGATCTTGCGACGTGAGAGGCCCAAAGGTGGCTGCGGGGTTGGTTCGTCATGGTGTGAGAAGACAGAGAAGAGTGGCCGGTGGGCTGCACTGTTAATGGCTGGAATGGTGGCGCCAGGCCCAGCTAGATTTCTTATTCCCTTTTCTTTCTCTAGAATGAATTTCAGGAATGGTTTTCAAATGATTTCAAACTCCTTTTGAATTCAAATCTTTTTGGGATTTTTGCAGCGTGCAATAGTCACAAAACTTGGCATAAAACCATGTGGTCACTTTGAATTGGCCTGGTCATTTTTGGAAAGACAAAATAACAGTGACTTAGCACTTGGTTTGCAAAATATTTGAAAATGGTTTTGAACCCATTTTTATTTTGAAAATTTTGTTCTATCTCCACACTCAAACCAATCAACAATGGAGACAAACAATCTTGGTTTAAAACATTCAAGCTCTCAAATGGGGATGGCCATTTGATTTAAGTTTGCTCACATAAAATGATAGCACTATGTGCTTTTGTTTTCTTGAATTTGGTTTGAAATTGATCTCAAAACTATATGCATGCATGAATGATATGCAATCTTTGAAATCATGATTTTAGGGATGTTACAAATCTAACCCCCTTAAGGTGAATCTCGCCCTTGAGATTCGGATTGGCTAGCAAATAGGTGAGGGTGGTCCTTCCGAAGATCATCTTCTCTTTCCCATGTTGCTTCCTCTTCGGAATGATGATTCCACTGCACTTTGAGAACTTGATAGTCTTGGTCCTTGTGACTCTTTATGCAGTCTCAAGAATCTTGATAGGTTTCTCTTCATAAGTGAGATCACTTTCTAGTTGAACCTCCTCCAAAGGTATAGTATCCTTCAAGGAAGTTGCTTCCATTTCTGGATGACATTTCTTAAGCTGACTCACATGAAACACATTATGGACAGCTAACAGAGATTCTGGTAATTCAATTTCATAGGCAACTTCTCCTTTGCGACTCAGAATCCTGAATGGCCCAACATATCTTGGTGCCAATTTTCCTTTGACTCCGAATCTTTTCACTCCACGAAGTGGTGACACTCTAAGATAGGCTCTATCACCAACTTCGTAGGTGACTTCTCTACGCTTAGGATCTGCGTAGCTTTTCTGTCGGGACTGTGCTATCTTCAACCTGTCCTTAACCAATTTGACCTTCTCTTCGGCTCATTTGATAAGATCTGGCCCGAATAAACTTCTTTCTCCCACACCATTCCATAACAATGGGGTGGTACATTTTCTTCCGTAGAGAAACTCGCACGGTGCCATCTCAATGCTGGCTTGATAGCTGTTGTTATAAGAAAATTATGCGTAAGGAAGACTTTCATCCCAACTGGATCCATAGTCTAGGGCACATGCCCTCAACATGTCTTCGAGAATCTGATTAGTCCTTTCTGTTTGTCCATCGGTTTGAGGATGAAAAGCAGTACTAAATTCCAACCTCATTCCCAATGACTCATGTAACTGTCTCCAAAAATGGGAAGTGAATTGAGTTCCCCTATCTGACACAATACTCTTGGGTACTCCATGTAGACATACAATTCTACTCATGTAGATTTTGGCTAACTTAGCACTTGTATATGTTGTCTTCACGGGTATGAAATGACCCACTTTAGTTAGGCGATCCACTACTACCCATATGGAATCATATCCTGACCTGGTTCTTGGTAATCCGGTAATGAAATCCATACCAATCTTGTCCCACTTCCAATCAGGAATAGGTAATGGTTGAAGCAAACCTGCTGGTTTCTGATGCTCCGCTTTCACTCTACTACACACATCACACAAAGCAATATGTTCGGCGATGTCCTTCTTGAGATTATTCCACCAAAATCTTTCTTTCATGTCCATGTACATTTTGGTGTTACCCGGATGAATATAATATGGCGAGTTGTGTGCTTCCTGCAAAATCAGTTTCCGCAACTCCGGGTATTGTGGAACACAAATACGTTTCCCATGCCATAAAGTACCCTGTTCGTCTTCATGGAACCCTTTGGCTTTTCCTTTGCCAATATTTTCTTTAATCTCTTCGATTTCTTTATCAATCTTCTAGGCTTCTTTGATCTTGTCCAACAAAGTGGGTTGAACATCCAAAGACATGAGATTTCCTTCAGGCACAATTTCCAATCTGAGTTTTCTAAATTGAGTGCACAGATCATCTGGCAATTCTCCTTTGGTAAAGCCATTCACAAATACCTTACGACTTAGAGCATCTGCTACAACATTTGCTTTACCGGGGTGGTATTGCAAACTTAAGTCATAATCCTTGATAAGCTCTAACCATCTTCTTTGGCTCATATTGATTTCCTTCTGGGTGAAGATATACTTCAAACTTTTGTGATCCGTGAACACTTCACATTGTTTTCCCAAAAGATAGTGTCTCCATGTTTTGAGTGCATGGACGACAGAGGCTAACTCTAAATCATGAGTAGGATAGTTCACTTCATGAGTTTTGAGTTGTCTCGAGGCATAAGCTACAACTTTACCATCTTGCATAAGTACTGCACCCAAACCTTGATGAGATGCATCACAATATACTTGGAAATCTTTTTCCAAATCTGGCAGACACAAGACTGGTGCTGCCACAAGTCTCTTCTTCAATTCCTGAAAGCTGAGTTCACAACCTTCAGACCAAGCAAACTTCTTGTCTTTCTTTAACAATTCAGTCATGGGATTATCTAATTTAGAGAAATTCTCAATGAACCTTCTGTAGTAACCTGCTAAGCCAAGGAAACTACGAACTTCTTTCACGGACTTGGGAGATTCCCATTCAGTCACAGCTGAAACATTAGTAGGATCAACTGCTACACCATCCTTCGTCATAACATGACCAAGAAAACCAACTTCCCCCAAACAAAACTCACACTTGCTGAATTTGGCATAAAGTTTATGCTCTCTTAACTTCTCAAGTATCAAACGCAAATGCCCTTCATGCTCTTCTTTGCTCTTGTAGTAGACTAGGATGTCATCGATGAAAACGACAACAAACTTGTCAAGAAATTCCATGAACACCTTGTTCATCATATTCATGAAGTATGCTGGATCATTGGTCAAGCCAAAAGGCATTACGGTATACTCATACAATCCATACCTTGTGGTGAACGCTGTTTTAGGTATGTCTTGTTATCTTATCTTGAGTTGAAAATAGCTTGACCTTAGATCAATCTTTGAGAACACACATGCTCCTTCAAGCTGATCAAACAAGTCATTGATTCTAGGCAAAGGATATTTGTTCTTGATAGTTACCTCGTTGAGTGAATGGTAATATATGCATAACCTTTGACTTCTATCTTTCTTCTCCACAAACAAGAGATGAAGAACTTGGTTGAATAAATCCTTTCTGCAACTGTTCTCCAAGTTGCTTCTTGAGTTCTTTCAGTTCGTCAACTGACATTTTATATGGTCTCTTTGCTATTGGTCCAGACCCTGGTACCAAATCTATAAGAAATTCCACATCTCTATCTGGTGGAATTCCCAATAATTCTTCCGGAAACACATCCGGATACTCACTCACAATTGGCACACTGTCCATGCTAACCCCCTTAAGAGAATTTAGCTTACTTCCTTTAGATTCAAAGTTGGACTTGAATTTAATCCGCTTTCTTTCCGGGGTTGTGAGTGCAACAGTACGATTGGCACAATCTAGTACTCCTTCATACTTAGCCATCCAATACATTCTGAATATTACGTCCAGTCCTTGGGAATCTAGGATTATCAGACTCACTGGAAATTTATGTTTTCCAAACTCTATTACTAGATCCCGGCATCCAAGACTTACTATGATATCTCCACCCGGAGAACTAACTTTTATTGGACACCCAATGTTTTCAGTTGGAAACCCATTTCTATCAACATATGCTTTTGATATGAATGAATGCGATGCTCAAGTATCAAAAAGAACAAATGCTGGAATAGAATTGAGTCTGAACTTACCAGCAACAGCATCAGGCTCCTCATAGACCTCCTCCACACTGATGTGGTTCACCTGTACTTTCTGGAAAGGATTGGGCTTGATAGGTCCTTCAACTTTCTTTTCAGGGCACTCATTTGCATATTGCCCCATCTTCTTACATTTGAAGCATTCAACCTGACTGATGTCTCTCTTAACAGGCTGACTTCCACTTCCATTACCACTGTGGTGTCTCTTATGTCAACTCTTGTGGTTCTTGTACTTGTCATTGTCATGACTGCGATGATGCTTGTTGTCATGACGGTTGTGGTTGTGGTGCTTGTTGAATTTCCCATGCATGTGGGATCCTGAGCTTCCACTGTCATCATAATGAGATCGTTTGTGAGACGATCCCGAGCTGTGCTTGTCGGAGTGCTTCCTCTTTCTACTCTCAACTTGCTTCATTTTGTTCTCCAAAATAGAAGCCTTGTCACAGAGCGACTGATAAGTGGGAACATATGCCACAGCCAACTGCAGATTCAGCTCATCATTCAAGCCTTCCAGAAATTTTTCCTTTCTCTTGGCATCGGTGTCAACTTCATCCGGTGCATAACGCGCCAGATTGTTGAACTCCTCAATGTATTCAGCCACGCTGCGGTGGCGCTGCATCAGATTGTGGAACTCTTTCTTTTTCAGGCTCATCACTCCTGATGAGATATGAGCAGTGTGAAAGCCATCCTCAAAGATAGCCCATGTCACTTCATCTATGGGAGTGGTGATCTAGAAGTTGTCCCACCAAGTGGCGGCTGGCCCTTCCAGCAGATGTGCTGCAAATCTGACCTTTTCAGCATCCGTACAGCCCACGGTATTAAGTCCTTGTTCACAGAACGTAGCCAATCGTTGGCCAGCATGGGATCAGTCGTCCCTGAGAACTTAGCTAGCCTGAATCTCAAGAACCTGGTGAGCATATCAAATCCCGGAGGGTTGTTGTTGTTATTGTTGTTGTTGTTATTGTTTTGGTTCTGGATGAATGTTTTCATCATCTGCATCAGCTGTGTTTGAGCAGTCATCATTTGTTGCATTTCTGGAGTGATGTTGTTGTTGTTGGGTTTGGGGTTTGCATGACGGGGAGGCATCTGTGGTTTGTTCAAATAGAGATAAGAATGAGATACCCATAGATGTTTTCATGCACATTACATCACATAAGCAAACACATAGCATGCAACACAAGATAAAAGTTCAGCAACAAGATAACAAGTTCACAAAGTAAAACACACAAGTAGCAAGCCATCCACATGTCGGATGGTCCAATATCAAGTTCTCAAATTACAAGTATGATAATAAAAGATAAACGAGTAGTCAAATCTACTCATCGGCATCAATATCCTCCTCGACAAAGGTAAGACCTGCGTTCTCCATCGCGGTCTTGTTCTCCTCAATGCTAGTGGTCAAGGACTCTATCTTGGCCTTGAGAGCCCTCTTATGGGAACGAAGCCTCTCGATCACCGACTGCTGCTGCTCTAGCTCGAAGTCCTTGGACTGCAGTTCTTCAGTCATGTCCCGGATCTTCTTGTTCCTATCCTGGACACGCTTCTCCTAACTCTTGAACTTCCTGTCCTGGGTCTCGAACTTCGCCTCCATTTCCTTGACTATCTCGTCCTGCTGCGCGAAGATCTTGTCCTTCTCGCGAAGCTGCACCTGGAGCTCATCGTTGCTGAGCATGACATTGGTCCTGTCCGTGTCCACGTGCCTAATGAGAGACTCTAAGTCCTGGAGTTACAGGCGTATCGGCTCTGCTGCGTCCCTCGAATCGTCCTCGAAGTCGATGGATTCTCCATCCTCATCACGTCTTCCGAAGACGTGAAAGTGGGTGCCTCTAACCTGTCTGGAGTGTCGCCCTAGCAGACGTCCTATCAGATCATGCATCACTACCTCAAGGCCTCTCTCCCTGTCATTGTGCATAAGCTTGAAGACGATGACCTCCGTAGTAGGCTCTGTCTGGCGTCCGGGCTGGTTCACCTTGAAGCTCCAGAGGTCCTTCCTCTCAAACTTGGTGAGGGGATGCACCGTGATGGTGGGAAGAGGGAGATTGAGCGAGGTGGTAAGCTCAACGATACGAGGACCAAAGCGGGTAACCTAGAACTCCTCAACAGTGCTGATGGTAATAGGAAACTATTTATAAGATAGAAAAGTTAGAACAACACAAATCAAGATAAAACAAACGACATAACATCACATACATATCCTTGGGAAGCAAAACACACAAGTCATGCATACATGAAACCATTACAACAACCAAGGTTCAATCTTATTTTAAGCAACATTTTGGAAAATAGGGTGATAGGTGGTGGTCCAACTAACGTAGTACGTTTACAATCCTATCTCACTGGATCTGTTGGCTAACACAATGTTTCTAGAAGCAATCAACCTATCTTGCTCACATGATTCCATCACTAAGTCTATAATATCTCCTCTTAAGGTTTGGTTGGTAGCTTCCAACTCTTGGGTATGTTCCTTCTCTTTCCTTAGTTCATTTTGGAGGTTGAGCATTCTGCACTTGACTCTATCACCAAGTTCTTTGATGGTCTTCCAAGCTGCATCCCTTGATGATTCAGAGAATGTAGGGTGCACCACTGAATTGGTGAACATGCAGAATCCTTTTTCCTGATGTTTGTCTTCCTTGTTTTTATACAAGTGAAGCTGCACCCACCAGTATTCCACTCCTTCATCCATCACAGGAAAACCTTTGTACACAGCTGCACCTTGTATCTCTAATGCAACCATGAGGTCCTTGAGAGCCTTGGGGAATTCTGTCTCACACTCCAAAGTCATTTTCATGAGTGGTCCTTTCCTTACGGCTTCGTTGATGGAGTTCATCTACAAATAGAGATGAGAGAGAAGATTAGAAAAGTTTACGAGAAGAACAGACAAGTGTAGAAGTAGTTGAAAATTTTTCCTTATTGGTTTCCAATCCTAGGGTCATAATCCTACAGGCAACACAGTGCTCTGATACCATCTGTAAGATCCCTCCTTTGTAAAGGAAAAGGATCCCTGTGATTGCAATGCTAGTCCCTGGATCATTGCTTGCATCCACAGTTTAAGATGAAGTACACAAATACAAAGGTCATTTATTACATCCATTCCAGAGATAAACATAGTCTTTACAACTCAAGGCCACAGGCCTACTACAAGAGTTTGAATAAGTAAGTAAATATAAATCTTCATCTTCATGTGACACAGGCAAACATGTTGAGTGTAGACTCATGACACCTAATCCTCATCAGAGTAACCTGAAACATCACAAGTTATAGCCACAGTGGGTCAATACTTTGGAATAGTATTGGCAAGTGATACCTTAGTAAATTTTAAGTGGACTATATTACTATATGCAATTTGGCTAAGTGTAGCTTGGCTTGCTTTACTCAAAATAGGTTTTTCCTATTAGTTTAAATCTCTAAGTTTTTCTTTGTCAAAAATTTTCCCAAGAAACCATCAGTAGACATTGAGGTCCTTCACCCTTGTTCACCCACAAGTTTTTACTTAGAAGTTGGAGTGATGAGATTCTTGATGGCTTCCATGTCTTGATGCTCAAGTTGTCCATTGCCATGGACTTGGATAAGTACTTAGATTTTTCCATCAGCAGAGGTTGTGAACTTTCCCCACCAGACTTGGTTTCCCAAGATAGGACCTTTCAGAAGCCTTTCCTTAGACCAAATGGACGCGCTCCAACCTATCATTCCCACTACCACCAACTGTCCAAATGGCTAAGTTCTAGCAACCTATGTGATCCAGGCAGAGCCCATATTGCCAAGTGGCTGCACTAGAAGCTTCTCAACACTTGGCCTCTAAAATCCCTTTGTTCCTGGGTGGCAATCCACAAGTGTGATACACAAGGTAAACCATATCCATGGGCCTTGTGTAACCACTCAACCAAAAACCACCAAGCAATTACCATTCCACCCAGGTGATGCATTGACTTAGTTGTTTTATTAAGAAAAACATAAGTCCAAAGACTTAGAAATATTTTCACCATAGCATGTATATTTTACCAACCCTTGTTTTCTACTAGCTAGGCTAAGCATGGCATAGATAGTAACTTAACTTAGAAATTTCCTAGTAATTCTACAACTACTTAGGATTTCCTAACATGGCATTTGGCAAAAAATAGTAACATGCAAGACTTAGCAAAATATTTCTAATGCTTGTATAAAAATATAGGGATAGACATATTCATGAAGTACCACTTTCCTTGGTAGTTGGGAGAGTAGCACTCTTCACAATCACAATGACTAGCACCAAAGTCTACAAAAAGAATATAGCCACAATCACATACAAGTCATATACAAGAAAAAATATATATGCATGCATGCAAGATGCTAAGTGATGATTTTTGAAACTCAACCAAGCAAGTGCATAGTACTGAATCATAAACAAGTCAAAAACTTGCTAAACCAAGTTTATTTCACAATAAACAATTTCCTAAACAATTTCTATACTCAAAATAGTCCTAAACAAGTGTCTGCAAATAAAGTCATTTTAACAGAAACTAAACACTAAACACATTGCATAAACAGAAAGGGCTTGTCTTCCTGATTCCAACGGTATAAAATTTGCTAAAATCTAACGTGGGAATCAATAGTTACAAGCAAATCAAATTTGGATATAAATCTGATTCAAATTCTGTTTTTAAACTAAACCCTAGCCACGCGTCGCGCTCTGATTCGTCGGTACCGCTTCGCTTGTATCGACCAGCGTGGACCGTCAGATCTATCTTAACGCGCACGGCTCAGATTGTCACTTACCCCTTCGATGCAGATCTAATCTAGAGCGCTGGATCTAGATCCTACTACCGCTAAGCGTGACCAAGGATGGGCGCAAATGGCGAACCACCATGATGGGTGGCGTGGCTTACACAGACTTCGCGGTCACGAGGAAGCTCAACGTGGTCTTTGCTTGGACAGGGGCGCACTAGCACGGCCGGAAATCCTCGTCGGAGTTGAGCACAGCGTCGGATGTACGGCGACGAAGATGTTGGCGACGCTCTGGGTCACCCTAGCATAAACCAGTGGCATCAGAGGGTGCGCAAGTCTACGGCGAACACTAACGGATCAAGGAGAATACAAGGGGCGGTCGAATTATACCTCAATTGCTCGTCGGAGTCAGACGGCGGTTCTATCACTTGCGGGCGTGAATGATGACGACGAGCTGGGTCATGAGAATGCAAACGAAAGGTATCAGGGAACGCGCAAGAACATGCTGGTCACGATTGTTTGAACCATGGAAAGGGGGCGGTCGAAGCTCACCGGAATCAGTCGCCGGAGGTCGTCGGTGTTGCGGAGTTTTGAGATCGAATGCGCGCAGCCTAGTGGCGGAGTGAGCGAGGAAAGTGGGAGGAAATGACCGCGGCGGCGAGGGGTTTAAGCAGCCAGAAGCGGGGCGAGGATTGCGCTCTGAATCAATGGGATTTAATCGATTTTTAATCGCGGCGTCACTGCACAGTGGTAACGGCGGAGCGGTGTCTGCGCGCGAGAAATTGGGGAAGACGACGCTGACGTGGAGAGGGCCCAGTGCTCAATGGCTGCAGGGTTGGTTCGTCGCGGGTGTGAGAAGACAGAGAGAAGAGTGGCCCGGGTGGGCTGCTTTGCCTGTTGGGCTGGAATGGTGGTGCCAGGCCCAGCTAGATTTCTTATTCCCTTTTCTTTTTCCAGAATGAATTTCAGGAATGGTTTTCAAATGATTTCAAACTCCTTTTGAATCCAAATCTTTTTGGGATTTTTGCAGTAGGCAATAGTCACAAAACTTGGCATAAAACCATGTGGTCACTTTGAATTGGCCTGGTCATTTCTGGAAAGACAAAATAACAGTGACTTAGCACTTGGTTTCAAAAGATTTGAAAATGGTTTTGAACCCATTTTTATTTTGAAATTCTTTGTTCTATCTCCACACTCAAACCAATCAACAAGGGAGACAAACAATCTTGGTTTAAAACATTCAAGCTCTCAAATGGGGATGGACATTTGATTTAAGTTTGCTCACATAAAATGATAGCACTATGTGCTTGTGTTTTCTCGAATTTGGTTTGAAATTGATCTCAAAACTATATGCATGCATGAATGATATGCAATCTTTGAATTAATGATTTTAGGGATGTTACATTAATAGTTAAATTAATCTAGGTGAAATCCCACTCAAAACAATATCCCTCACATTGTTTTAGTGATCACACGAACCAAATCCACCACATCAAAACCGATCATCACGAGAGTTGATGTAGCTTCAATGGCGAACAATCGACATGTTCATCATATCTACTATATGATTCATGCTTTACCTTTCGATGATCCGTGTTCCGAGACCATGTCTGTACATGCTAGGCTCGTCAAGATCAAACCTTAGCTTCCGCATGAGAAAATCTGGCTTGCTCATGTTGTATACACGTGCAGAATCTAACACACCCGATCATCACGTGGTGCTTCGAAACAACAATCTTTAGCAACGGTTCTTACTAAGGATGAACACTTTAAAACTTGAAATTAATGTGCATGAGGGATCATCTTATAATGCTACCATTGTTAACTAAGCAATACAAGATGCATAAAGGATTAACATCACATGCAATTCATAATATGTGATATGATATGGCCTTTATTCTTGTGCTTCCAATCTCCATCTTCAAGCACGAACATGATCTCCATCATCACCGGTATGGCGTCAAGGTCAATGGTGCCGCTTCATGGTTGTCGTCCACCAGCTTCAACTATTACAATTACTTTGAATAGACACGCGGGTCTTAACATAATTTAAAGACAACCATATGGCTCCTGCCGGTTGTCAACTTACAATAAGGATCATTATATACATCAAATATAATCACAATCATGGCCATATCACATCACAGCACACCCCTGCAAAACAAAGTTAGACGCCTCTAATTTTCTTTGCATATTTTACGTGGTTTGGGCCTTTCAATAAGTGTCGATCTAACTTACGAACAAGAGCCACAACATTAATGTTTGAACTATCAAATGCCCGTTGTAAATTGGATCTATACTATAATAGGAGATACAGACACCCGCAAAGCCACTTATGCAATAAAAGTTGCATGTTGAGCGTGGAGCAAGTCTCATGAATGATGTCATGTAAGGTTAGCCCGGGCCGCTTCATCCCATCATACCGCAAGATGCAAAGTACACAAGAAGAAATTGATAATAAAAGCACCACCGCCCACAATGACCATTGTGTTCTACTCGTGCAACAGATCTACATATAGACACGGCTCTGATACCACTGTAGGGGTTCGTAGCATGGAAAACAAAAAATTTTACCGCATGCAAACAAACAAGCCAAGATCTATCTACTAGATTGTAGCAATGAGTCGATAGAGGAACTTACCCTCGAAGATTCCAAAGTGTTTAACGAGAGCAGATTCTCGTGGGTGATGTAGTCGTACTCTTGTCGATCTCAAGATCGTGTAGACGATCCTTCCAGCGCTGCCCAAGCTGGCCGCTTCGTTCACATGTTCGGTACTCGATGAAGACCTTCCTCTCCCTTGTTCCAGCAGGCAGTGGAGCTTGTAGCACTCTCCTCGCGATTCCGGCAGCACGACGGTGTGGTACCGGAAGTAGAGGGGAGATCTCGCAGGGCTTCGCCTTAAGCTGGAGCGAGTATGGTGGACTATGAGAGAGGCCTTGGTGATCTAGGGTTTAGAGGCACCAAGGGAGGAGGCTTGGCGGCGGCCTAGGGCTTGGAGAAGCCCCAAGTTGGAGGCTAGAAGGAAACCCTAGGGCGGCGGCGACTGCAGGAGGCCGGCAGCTAGGGTTAGGGTTTTGGGTGTGAGAGGTGTAGGTCCAGAGGGGCACCCCTGCCCCTCCTTTTATAGGTGGGAGGGCGCCGTCCACGGGGAGGGAGTCCTCCCCAAAGTCGGCCTCCTTGGTCGATGGGTGGAGGGAGAGGAACTCCTCCCCAAGTAGGTTTCCTACTCTCCCTCCACCAAGCAAAACTACCGTTTGACTTTTCAAATTGGCGTTTGACTTTTCAAACTAGGATTTGATTTATCCCTTTATTTTTCCCAGCCATGATACCTAGTACATGATGCAACCATTCCACATTGTCATGAAACATTCATGTACCCTTACCCTCCGGAGTGTCGGACCTTCCGGAACCTTCTAGAACATTCCCGATGAAAACACCGGAATTATTCCCTAACTCCAAAACAGGACTTTCCTTATATGAATCTTATTCTCAGGACCATTCCGGATCTCCTCGTGATATCCCGGATCCCATTCGAGACTCCGAACAACATTCAGTCTCTTACTCATCATTCCATAACTACTCAACAACATCGAATCCTTAAGTGTGTCTCCCTACGATTCGTGAATTATGCGGACATGATCGAGACACTTCTCCAAACAATAACCAATAGAGGAATCTGGAAATTCATATGGCTCCCACATATTTCTACGATTACTTTGCGATCAAATGAAACACTTACATACGATACCAATTTTCCTTTCTCTCACGATAGTTTACTTATCCGAGGTTTTGATCATTGGTATCTCTGCATACCTAGTTCAACCTTGTTACCGATAAGTACTATTTTCTCGTTCCCGTGATATGTGATCCCTTGTGAGCCAGTCACATGCTTGCAAGCTAATTGGATGACATTCCACCGAGAGGGCCCAGAGTATATCTATCCGTCATATGGATGGACAAATCACACTCTTGATTCATGCGTCTCAACCCATACTTTCCGAACACTCAATGCCACCTTTATAGCCACCCAGTTACGGTGTGGTGTTTGATGTCATCAAAGTATCATTTCGGTGATGGTCATAAGCATGATCTCATGGTCAAAGGAATTAGGTTACTATGTATCAGAAATCTTATAGCAATTGAACTATTAAAATGACTTGATCTTTATGCTACGCTTATCTATAGGAGTATGTCCACCATACCATTCTCCTAATGATATGATCTTGTTATTAACAACATCTCAAATTTTCATGATCAAGAAACCATGATCATCTATTAATCAACAAGCTAGTATTAATAAGAGGCTTTACTAGGGACTCTAATTTAGTTTACAAATCACACAAGTATTAATGTTTCTTGTTAATACTATTATAGCATGAATGTAAACATTTATAATAAACACAAAGATATAATAATAACTACATTTATTATTGCCTCTAGGGCATATCTCCAACAGGTGGGTCAGCATTTTACGAAACTAAAGAGCCGTTATAGTGCATGCATGGAGATCGAGGCGGTGGAGGCTTTTTGAGGAAGTTCCTCTCTCTTTTTGTGGTGCATGGCAAAATCTTAGCGCTTTCACACTAATTTTGATGCATTTGGGTTATATAGGGTAGAAAATTTCCCCCATTTCTCCGTCTGCACTTGTTTTCTCCCTTCTTCTCCATGAGCGTGAGTTCTAATCGCCTCCCTTGTTCTCTCTCTATGCCACAGAGATCTTGCTAGCGTCACTAGAAAATTGTCAACCCACACACCAAAAAATGGCGGAGGCATCTGGCTCCGGTGTCGCCGACCCTTCCACGACGGAGGATAGGGGCTACAAAACAGTCTGGATTTCCTATGTCCTTGATGACGAGAAACTCCAGGCCACAGAGGAGGAGCAGCTCCTTCTCACCGGCAACTGGTAGAGAGTCCAGGGAAAACTCATTCTCGCACCATGCACCGATGAATGTGTCCACTTTGGGACTCACCTCAGTCAAGGTTTGAGTTTCCCACTGTCAGAATTTTTCACCGAGGTAACTTCCCACTACGGTGTTCAACTCCACAATCTTCCTCCGAACTCCATCTTAGAGCTCAGTTCATGCACATCTTTGTGCGAGGGTTTCCTAGGTATTAATCCAAATCTTCTTTTGTTCTGGTACTACTTCGGTACTCGGAAAAACTCTATTAGTGTCGATATTCCCTACAATACTAGCACACTTAGCTTATTTCTTAGGAGAGACCGAGTCTATCCTAGGATATTTGCGAATGATTCGGTTAGGAGATGGGCTTTGACTTTTTTCTATCACAAGGATAGACCGGCTCCCGACAAGACAGAAGGCTTGCCGGCTTTTGTTGATGGTGCCGCTGCTTACCAAGAATCTTGGGATGTGGATGCACCGGCTCTTACTAATGATATGATTGTTGCCAAGAGGCGGATCGAATATTTGATGAAGCATTAAGGCCTGAGGGGATCCATCTTAGTCCATTGCTGGCTACTTCGTCGGATTCAACCTCTTCAGCACCATGGCGACCGGCCCGTGCACACGGCCACCCTCGATAAGAAGGACAACTTAAAGCTGAGCCCACTCTGATCCCCTCCGAGGAGTATGAATCCAGGCTGAAGTGGCTGGTAAACGAGCGAGTGAACCAAAAAATTCCGGGGATCTCTTTGCACATGTATATGGCTGAAAGGCCATTGACCCCGGTAAGATTTCTGACTACTCTTTTCTTACCGTTTTGTCTTTGAGTGTTTTGCAATACTGATTTTATTTTTTTTGACTTTCAGCTTTGTAACCTCCCTGTGGCGGAGCTTTCTCCTGTCGAGGGATATCCTCTATAAGACCAAGATACCCTAGAGCACGAAGAATATGAAGAAGTACCAAAAGCTTTATCCTATAACGTAACAATCCGACTGTATCTGTTGGCCCGCAAAGTGGTATATTTCTTCTATTAGACATTCATGTTTTTGGTAATGTGTTCATTCTGAATCTTAACGATTATAACAAGTTATTATCCTGAGCTAAGTATTTGATCAAAGAAAAGGTCATGCCGGTAATGGTTTTGCGCCAGCAGAAGCTATCTATGCCTTCTCTTGTTGTTGCACCTCTGACCCCCAATCCAATTTAGTCCTCATCGTCGAAAGATGTTATGTCTCCGCACGCTGTAGAAAGCAGACCTGCGACCCTAGGATCGCAAACCGATGTCACCATGGGTGACTCAACTAAATATAAGGGTGAACCCTATAATGGTCATGATCCCTCAGCAAAGAAGATTGTCGATTATCCCATAAAGACTCCGAGTGGCTTCATTTGGAAGAGCGTTGAATAGCTGAATAAGCTTGCTCGTGAATGCCTAGAACGTCGGAATATCTCAGCAGAGGAGGCACAAGAAGATTAGGAGGTCAAGTTGGTGGAGGTGCTGGAACAAGTCTGTCTCCGGGATGAGAAGCCGAAGGCCGGTGAGATTCCGCCTCCACCTTTCGTCCTGTTGACGCTTGCTGAGAAGGTCACTCTTGAAATCAAGACCAGCCTCCACAAGCTACACCACGAGCATGTTGTAAGTTGTCTTTTTGACCCTTTTTATTTGTATGTATATCTTATCTTCTAGCCCCCAAGCATGAAATTGGATCCGGATTTATGCTTTCATAGGATGCCAAAGAACGAAGTAGTTTAGCCCCAAAGGCTCGTGCTAAAATTTAACTTAGTTAAAATTACAACCTAAGTGTTAGGAGCAATCTGACTCTGGTTACTATTTTGAATTACAGAAAGTTAATGTTTACAACAAGGAATTGTTAAAGAACATATGTGACAAGCGGAGAGAAGTAAAAACTTTCCATCTTGAAAATTCCGAGCTTAAAGTGGAGAAGGATAAAGCTGAAGGTGAGATTTTCCGGCTATCTCTTCTCGAAGGGTATTTAGGAGAATTCCAACTAACTTTTGTTTGTTGTTTTCTATTCCAGACTTGTTGAAGCAATCTTTCAAACTTGTGGAGAATGCCGAGTATTTCTGAGCCTTGGAATGGGAAAATGCTGTACTTTGGGAATAGATCCCGAAGCTAAGGGGTGACCACGAAAGTAGTGTGGCCAATATTTTAGGGTCCGGCAACATAGCTAATGAAGAGCATGTTCGCACCATTGCTCTCAAGGGAGATCTCGAATATGAAGCCATAGCTAGATCAGCAAAAAAACACCATGGAAGAACTTTAGGATGAACTCTAAAGCTTGAGAGAGGAAAAGATTAAAGTGGATGAATACATCTTCGGTATGTTTTGCCGACACTCTGTCTCCGTTTTACTTGTTTCTTTAATTTTTCTGAAGATTTTATGCCGGATTTTGATTATTGTGCTTGATCTGCAGAGCCTCTCAACCTCCTGGACTCTTCATCATCTGAGTCGCGCACCAGCCGACTTGTAATGGTCGGAGATCTACTTCATGACTACCATCAATCTCTTGAAGATATTGGCGAAGTCGTTGATCTCCTCGACTTATACAAGCTTTCCTCTTTTGAGGTTCACGACAAAGCGAAGTATATGCCTAATCTGGTCCGAGACTAGAAAATGTCTTATGCTCGCACGGCTACACAAAATTCCCTAATAATGGTAATGAGCCACCATGGCAACATGGAAATTTGGCGAGCTACGAAGGGTTATGCAACTGAATATGAAGATGGCAAGCCTTAGAATGTCGGAGAAATTCGGGAATCTTATGCCGGATATGCTTGTCATGTGGCCGAGATGACCAACTTCGAGAAGCCTTTCTTCAATCCTGTTATAGTGCCACCAAGCCCCTTATCCGAAGATGAAGAATAATCCATGGACGATGAGGAGACCAAGTCTAACGTCCCTGTCCTGGAAAAATATTAACGTCACTGCTGAGTCTGCGAATCCTTCTCCACCTGTAGCATAAGTTCCAACAGAAAAAACTTTGCATTATTCTGAGATGGGTGTTTATGTAATAAGTAAAATACTTTATTTTGTGGTGCTGGTATGTAAGAACTGATTCTTTACTACTTAGCACTTTGTATATTTTGATGTGTGCTCGGAAATTTCTTAAGCACTTTGTGTTTACACTTATCGTTTTCTCAACTCTCTACCTCGTCCCTTTCATGAGCTGGAAAACCTTTAGCATGAAAACTTTGCCAAGGAAAGAAGCTCAATTGCTAAAACAGATTAAACTCGGAAACAAAGCCGTCTTCTAGTACCAACAATTCATTAGTCGGAAAATGCCCGCGTAGAATCAATCAGATAAAAAATCAATGTATAAACAAAAAATGAGATTTACACCTGAAGGTAACATTTTTATAGATTTTCAAAAATCATAACCAGAATGAACATGAGCATAAAGTACTTTCCCGCATCCTGGGATTTTTGAAATTGACATTCTCTTTTGGGAATAAGATGATAAAAAACTTCTCAAAAAATTATGAGGCAACCAATACTTTATTTCACTTTGAACTTGTACATGATTACAAGGAAATATAATAAAGAATAGAAGGGACATTGCTATGCAATATTCCATGGATGATCTAATTCATCCAGGTCTGTACTACCACCAGCTCTCTTTCTCTTCCGAGTATCAGGTCTTTCCTTGATTAGTCTCGTGTTGTTTAATAAGTAAGACCCATTATGCAGAACTCTATTGATCATAAAAGGTCCTTCTCAAATTGGGGAAAGTTTTTTCTTTCTTTTTTGCACGAGTCGGAGAACTAAATCACCCTTTCTGAAGGAATGATTTTCCACTCTTTTACTATGGTACTTGCATAACTTCTACTGATAGGTTGTAGATCTCTACTCACCAACGATGCAAACTTCTTCGATTATATCGAGAACATCTTGTCGAGAGATTTTGACATTTTTTGATATACGCTTTGACTAGGGAGATTGATGGATTAAATCACTTGGAAGAAGTGCTTCTACACCGTAGACCAAGAAGAAAGGAGTATATCTTGTTGACATGTTAGGAGTTGTTCGTCAACTCCAAATCACAAATGGTAATTCTTCCAGGAAGCCCCCCAACACGACAAAGTGGTGCCTCAAGACAAGGTTGGAGTCCTTGTAAAATGAGACCATTTGCCCTTTTGACTTGTCCATTGGCTTGTGGATGTGCGACTGATGCAATATCAAGTCAGATCCCTTGATCTTTGCAGAATTTGGCTAATTCTCCCATGGAAAAGGTGCTCCCGTTGTCATTAATAATACTCTGCAGATAACTCAATTGGATAATTACTTTCTCGACAAATTTTCTGGTTCTGTCTCCATCGCAATTTGTTACGGGTTTATCCTCAATCCATTTTGTAAATGTATCCACCATCACTAGGGAATGGATAAAACCACATTTTTCCATCCGAAACGGCCCTACCATATCAAGCCTCCAGACCACAAATGGCCATGTAATAGGGATTGTTCGTAGCTGATTAGCCGGACTGTGTGCTTGACGGGCGTACTTTTGGCAGGACTTACACGTTTTGACCAGTTTATCGGTATTCGCCTTAGATGTGAGCCAAACGAATACGTGTCTAAAAACTTTTACTACTAAGGATTTGGTTGTAGCGTGATGATCATATTCGTCTTCATGGGTTTCTCGTAATATTTCCACTCCTTCTAGAGAAATGCAGTGCCGGAAAACCCCAAAAACACTCCGCTTATAGAGCTCACCATTTATAATTGTATAAACTTTTTCTCGTCGGACGATCTATCGGCCTAGAACTTATTCTTTGGGTAATTTTCCGTCTACCAAAAAATCCAGGTAGGGTTGTGTCCAGCTAGAAATTACAGCCAGAACTACTACTAAAGGTGAGTCAGATTTCGTGAGATAATCCTCATCAACTCCTATGATAGAGGGAACCTTTAGGTTCCCTAGAAAAGGACCATCCGGAACTAGTTTCCGCATATATACGATCCTTGATAGAGCATATGATTCCTCATTTTCTGCTCGAGGAATGTGTTGAACCTGAAAACCCTCAAACGATTTGGATAATTCATCCACAATAGCTTTCTATGCTGCCATGTGTTTATTTGCATTGCAGATATCAGATACTTGCTGTGCAACTAAATCTGAGGCTCCGTAACACATGAGTCGGGCTACGCCAATGTCTTTGGCCATGCGTATTCCATGTAACAGTGCTTCACATTTGCCAATATTATTGGTTGTCATGAAGTGAATCTGTAATACGTAGAACAACTTATCTCCTTTGGGTGATTTGAGCACCACGCCAGCCCTCGAGCCTCCCTGTTCTTTTGATCCACTGAAGTGAAGAGTCCAAAATTCCGGGTCTGGAGGACTTGTATTTTCTGCTATCTTTATCCAATCATCGACAAAGTCGGCAATTATTTGGGACATTATTGATGTACGTGGTTTGTACTCAATGTTGAAAGATGCTCGCTCTATTCCCCACATTGCGACACATCCTATGGCATCACGATTGTTGATTATATCTCCGAGGAGAGCAATACTCACCACTATGATCTTGTGCTCTTGAAAATGATGTTGTAGCCTTTTGGAGGCAAATAATACGCCATAGGATAGCTTTTTGTATTATGGATACATTTTATTCAACTTTGTCAGGACCTCGCTTAGAAAATAGGTTGGACGTTGTACTGGATATTCATGATTTTCCGCCTTGCTCTGCACTTATGTTACAACGTTTATGACTCTATGTGTCGTTGTGGTGTAGAGTAACATAGGCTCCTGTGGCTTAGGTGTGGCAAGGATTGGTGGATTAGAAAGTAGATCTTTCAAACTTTGCAGGGAATCGCCGACTTCTTTGGTCCAAACAAATTTGTCGGTTTTCTTTAAGAGATTGTATAAACATGCGGCTCTTTCTCCGAGTCGGCTGATGAACGGGTTTATTGCTGCGATGCAGCCAGTGAGTTCTTGTACTTCGGTCAGGCGAGTGGGCCTGGTAATGTTGAGTATAGCCTTGATTTTGTCCCAATTCACCTCTATACCTCTTTTAGACATGATGAAACCAAACAATTTTCCGTCTGGTATTCCGAAGAAGCACTTCTTCGGGTTAAACATCATATTGAATTTTTGTAAATTAGCGAATGTTTCCTTAAGTCGGAAATTAGTGTTTCCTTCCTTTTGGATATAACCTCTATGTCATCCACGTATACATGGACGTTGTGTCCGATTTAATCGTTGAGACAACCCTACATAGTGAATTGATATGTTGCTCCTGCATTCTTCAATCCAAAAGGCATAGTTTTGTAGCAGAAGGTTCAGAAAGAAGTGACGTAAGACGTCTTAATTTGATCCTAATTTTTCATCGATATTGTCGGGGTATTTCCGACGATTACGCCATGGAGGGGTCCTCAAAGAGCATGTTTAGAGAGTTGGGGGAAGGCGACATGTTGGCGGGTATGAGTTAACAAGCTTATCTAGGTTAAGCGATGGGGATATGCCGAGTGGGGTATACCCAGCAGGATGTTCCCTACTGGATCATACTCCCAGTGAGTGGGCCTGCAGGACGGCGACTGGACCGTGACCTAAGAGGGAGCCAGACGATTGGAAGCTGAAGGCCCAGAAGCATAGCTAGGCCCAGTCGGATTAGGTCAAAATCCTCCGAGTCCTTATCCAACTCATTTGTAGATCTATAAACCCTAGCGAGGTGATCCTATATAAACCTCCCTAGGGCACGCATAGCACTTACGTTCCATCATACACCCATCGACTCACCACCTAGTCGCCGAGCTCACCCATTGTAATACCTCGATAATACAATCTAGCAGGAGTAGGTCTTTACCCTCCGGTGGGCCGAACCTGGGTAAAACCTTGTGTCTCCGCCCTCATCTTGCACCACAGATGGCTGGTCGCCCTTGCACCTCGTTCTACTACTCGCTGCCACTCGCAGCATCTGCCCTGGCCATTCCCACGATAGTGGCGCCCACCGTGGGGCCTAGTGGGTCAGGCCCATGTTCCGCGGCGATACCTTACTTGCCCATCAACCAGATGGTAGCCACCGGCCGCATGATCGCCATCAGCGAGATCCTCCAGATCTTTCCCAACAGCTACATCCCGGCGTCGCGCCCGGTCACGCACAGCGTCAACATGCTAGTCGGCATGATCAGCCTCTTCGTCGGCTTCACCGACATCATCGTCTCGGAGGACTTGGCGCTCATCGGCGAGTCACCACCATGCGATCGGCTCTCTAAGAGCCAGGTCCGCACCATCCACCGCCTTGCCTCTGAGTACGACTCGGCAATAGCAACGTGGCCGATACCAACACGGTCGCGGACGACGCGGCCCTCCATGATGACGCCGACTCGGCGAACCCGGCTTCATTCGTCGGATCCTTTGTCGTCGCGTCACCAGTAGGCTCCATCACCCAAGTCTCCAACATTGGGGATTTCGAGGATCCATCCATCCTTGGGATCATTGACTCTGACTCTGGATCGGAGAACTCCGGCAACCTCTATGACAGATCTGGTCGCATCATCGCGACCTACATGGAGAGCGGCGCGAGTGCCCTGCTAGACCCGTTCTCAATGTCGATCCCGCCAACCGCGATGGTGGGGGAAGTTGAGGAAGCTTGCCTACGCCTAGTGGAGGCGATGCGCAATGAACAAGTCGAGCGCAATTTTTTTTGCCTCGAGCAAGCCACGGCGCAAGAGCTATCGCTCTACAACCAGCGCCGCATCAGGACGCGCCTCAACCCCAGCATTCAGGGCCGTACCCTGAACTTCGATGAAAACGACCCCGCTCGCGTGGCCGATCGTGTGATCTATGAGAACGCGTCGCTTGGCTTCAGCGCTCGACCACCACCAGGCGCACCAGCGAGTGGAGATCTCCCACTGCCACCAGGACGCGCGCCCCCTCCCAACCATCCGAGAATCCTCATCTCTCCGCAAGGGCGGGACGAGAATGGCCTCCCTCTATACTCCACCCCGATGGACAATGTCATCGCGGGACAAGCAGCAGTCTCCAAACTCAACGTCACAGGGGAGGGCGCGCTGCAAATCCAGTACGCGAAGGCCCTACTCGCCAATGCCTTCAAGCAGCAAGTCGCAGGAGCCGACTCGCTGGGGCGCATGTACTCCCTCTCCTCTAGAAGTAGGGCGGCCTCGAGAGATCGCCCATCGATGGAAAACACCCTCAACTGACTTCCCCCGAGACCCTGCAGCACCAGCCACGGGTCGCGCATCCAGCGCTCTCCACAAATTACCCGCGACCGCTAAACAACACGGTCGCCGCCAATGGGCAGCCAGTTGACGCACGGACCCACATCATCAACAACCAGAGCTGGCACGCACGCCAGCCCAACGACCTGAGGCACACCCTCACAAACCACAACGACATCGAGCCAAGGTTCTCGCTCAGTCGAGTCGGCCCCCAGTGCTTTGAACTGATGATCCGAGGCGAAAAGTACCTGGCAAACTTCAAAGCGCCAAAGGAGATTGAAAAATACGATCCCACGTATGATCCGGTCGTGTGGCTGGAAACATAACTCATGGCGATGGGAATCGCCAGCCACACCAACCTCCTCGCCGCTTGCTACATCACCCTGATGATGGAGGGAGCGACTCGGCAATGGATCAACACCCTCCCCGCGGACAGCATCGATTCCTGGGAGGACATGTGCGATGCCTTCATCAGGCACTTCGAGGGATCCTACACCGGCACCAACACCATCAAGGAACCGGAGCGATGGGTCCAGGGACCCCGCGAGTCGACCCGCAACTGGATCCAACGGTAGCAAGGCCTATGGATCAACGCGGCCGGCATCCACCTGGACACGACAATCCACTGCTTCAAGAACTTGTGCCGTTACGATCCCCTGGTCGCCAAGATCAAGCGGGTGTACAAGACACTCAACAACATCCCATACCGCCTCGAGAACGCCAAGCGGTACGCGGAGGAGGATCTGAACCAAGAAACCGACAACGAGTCGGGTGGAAATCACTGCCCAAGCGGCGATGACAACGACATGCAGAGCGAGCTGCGCTACAACAACACCCGCCTCACCGGCAAGCACCACGGTGACGGGCGAGTCGACTTCATCGCCAATGCTGGCTACGCGCCACGTGACCCAAGAGCTTCTGCTGCGACGGAGGCCAACACCACGATCGCGGAAACTACCGATCGAGACCGAAATTCGACCCCACATCTCTCCTCAATCAACCATGTGTGTTCCACAGCAGGGAGGGGAAGCCCGCCACGCACACGACCGCCGACTACCACTCCCTAAAGGAGATTGATAAGGCATGGCGCGCAAGGGAGGACCCCAACAATAACCCGACAAATGGCGGGGCATTCGGCAACGAGGCCGGCTCACTCCACACCTTCACCGGGCTTGGCACCAAGCACGAGAAGAAGGTCCTCGCCCGCGCCATAACCGTCAACGCAGTGTCCCAGGTCGACGTCCCCCGCTTCCTCAACTGGTCTGAATAGCGCATCACGCGGAGCCGTGAGGACCACTCTCCATGGATCGAATATCCCGGGCGAGTCGCCCTGGTGGTGAAGACCAAAGTGGGCGACTACTGGCTCCCCAAGATGTTGATGGACGACTGGAGCTCCATCAATATACTCTACTTGGACACGTTCAGGAATCTACGGCTCGCGCAGTCGATGATCGAGACGACCCTAACCACTTCCACGACATCGTCCCCAGTCGGAAGGCGTACCCGATCGACAAGGTGATGCTGCCAGTCACCTTTGGCACACCAGCAAACTTCCGCACCGAGAGGATCGTCTTTGAGCTGGTCAACTTCAATAGCCCCTACCATGGGCGACAAGCATTCTCCAAGTTCATGGCGGCGCTGCATTGTGCGTACAACGCGATGAAGCTCCCAGGGCCATGCGGCATCATCACCATCCATGGTGACCCCGAAATGGCCATCGAGTGCGAGGAAAAAGGTGCATAGCTCGCGTACGCCCTCATCGCCGCGGAGGCCAATCACGTAGAGGAGCTCGCCAGATACGCGAGTGGGGTCGACAAAGGCGACCCCACAATACTGAAGAAGCCCAATGTGGAAAACGGTGACTCGACCGCGTTCGAGGCCACCACGCACTCCCGCACCGTCAAGCTGGACCCAGGCGACTCTAACCAGACGGTCACGATCAGGACAGGCATGAGCCCCGCATAGGAAAGTGCGCTCATCGAGTTCCTATGTGAGAATCGCAACATCTTCGCATGGAATCCATCCGACATGCCAGGTGTCCCGAGGGAACTCGTTGAGCACAAACTCAATGCCAACCCCAAAGTGCGACCTGTCAAGCAGTCGTTGTGGCCCTTCAATGAAGAGCGCCGCCGAGCAATCCCAATGAGGTGCAACATCTACTCTCTACAGGCTTCATCCGGCCCATCAAATACTCCAAGTGGATGGCAAATCCAGTCCTGGTCGAAAAGAAGAACAAGACCTGGAGAATGTGTATCGACTACACAAACCTCAGTAGCGCCTGCCCAAAGGAGAAGTTCATCCTCCCATGCATCGATCAGATCATCGACTAGACCGCGGGCTCGGAGTCGCTGTGCTTCCTCGACACGTACTCTGGCTACAACCAGATCAAAATGGTGGTCGAGGACGAGGAGAAGACGGTGTGCATCACGCCATTCGGTGCCTTCTGCTACACCTCCATAACGTTCGTCCTCAAGAACACCGGAGTGACCTACCAGCGGTGCATGCAGGAGTGCCTTGCAAGCCAAATTGGCCGCAACATCCACGTCTACATTGATGACGTGGTGGTCAAGTCCAATCGCCAGGCAGTGGACCACCTGGGGGGCCACTTCGCCGGCTACTCCATCGAGTGGATCGACCGGCGCAAGAACGAGGAGGCCTACGCCCTCTCTTGCATCGGGTCGGCTCATCAAACTCCACCCGCCGACGTCTTCCTCGACACCATCCACAAGCCCTGCTCTCTCCCACGAAGGAGATCAACCTCAGGATCCCGTTGCAACCAGAGCCTGCCCTGGTCGACATGGTCGTAGCACCCAACGACTGGACCGTGCCATTGATACATCATAAACGTATCTATAATTTTTGATGTTCCATGCTTGTTTAGTATCTACTTTTATTTTCTTTGTCTACACTTTGAGGTATTTTTATATGTTTTCTGGGACTAACCTATTAACAAGATGCCACAATGCCAGTTGCCTGTTTTCTTCTGTTTTTGGTTCCAAAAAAGGCAGAAAATTAATATTCTCGGAATTAGACGGGACAAAAGCCAAAGTCAATATTTTACCGTGGGGAACATGGAGCCAGAAGACAAGACAGAGGACGGCCTCGAGGGGGGCCACACCCCCTGGCCGCGCAGGCCTGTCCCGTGCCTGGGGGTGCAGCCGCCTCGGGCACCCCCACAGCCTCCCTTTTCTCCTATAAGAAGCCCCCGATACCTAAACCCTAAGGACCCGTTCAATATTCCATGAAACAGTCCCTAGCTGCCACCACCATCATCCCTAGATCGGGGGGATCTGAAGCTCTTCCCAGCACTATGCCGAAGGGGAGAGATCGTCCCGGAGGCCTTCTTCATCACCATTCCAGCCTCCGATATGATGCGTGGGTAGTTCACCTTGGACTACGGGTCCATGTAGTAACTAGATGGTTGTATCTCCTCCTTTGGGCTACCATGTTTAGATCTAGTGAGCTCCGTTCATGATCAAGATCATCTCTTTGTAATCATGCATGTTGTGTTTGCGGGGATCCGATGGATATTGAGATTACTATGTCAGATTAGTTAATGATTCTATCTTATTGATTCTATAATGTCTGTGTTGTTTGAGATCTTGCATGCTCTCTGTTTCTAGTAGCTATCTTGGCCAATTAGATGCTAGTGACTCCAAGAGGGAGTATTTATGCTCGATAGTGGGTTCATGCCTCTATTTAATTTGGGGAAGTGACAGAAATATCTAAGGTTGTAGATGTGCTGTTGCTACTAGGGAAAAAACAACTATCTCTTGTTCATGGAACAAGTGGATTGTTTACCTTACACACTTTGCTTAAAGAAGTTATCCGTTGCTTGCAACTTAATACTTGAGGGGATTCGGATAATAACCTAAAGGTGGATTACTACTCACAGATGTAATTAGATGGCGGTCTATGTATCTTGTAATTCCCAATCAAATCTCATAGGATCGTGAATGTCTAGTATTGCATTGTTATGCCTTGCTCTGTCTTGTCAATTGCCCCGTTGTAATTTGTTTACCCAGCATGTTTTGTTGTTTATCTTAAGGACAACACCTCTAGCGAACTATGGACCCTAGTCCAATCTTTGCCATTGATACATCTACCTTTGTTCCTGTTTAATTTCTGCAAACCACCATTACCTTCCACACCATACAGCTAATCCTTTGTTTTCAACAAACAAGTGAGATTGACAACCTCACTGTTCGTTGGGGCAAAGTCTTGAGTTTGTGTTGTGCAGGTTTCCAAGTTTCTAGCAACACCTTTGAGTTGTTTCCTTCCTCCTACTGGTTCGATAACCTTGGTTTATTTCTGAGAAAAACTTGTTGTTGTGCTCATCATACCTTCCTCTTGGGGTTTCCCAACGAAGCTCTTCAGTGATCTGAGCTACATCAACCATACATCGCCTACCTCGAGGGCGGGACCCTACCAGCAGACGAGACAGAGGAATGCATGATCGTGCGCCATTGCAAATCCTTCGTCATCATCAACGGCAAGTTCCACAAGCGCAGCGTAACAAGCGTGTTCCAACGCTGCGTGCAGCCTGGGGAAGGACACAAGATCCTCCAAGACATCCACGCCGGCGACTGCGGCCACCAGGCCGGCACCCGGTCCCTGGTCGCCAAAGCCATGCAACACGGCTTCTACTGGCTCATCGCGCACGCCGACACGTTCGACATCGTCCAACACTGCATCGGGTGCCAGAAGTACGCCAACCATACGCCCATACCCAACTCGGCGCTTAATACCATCCCTATCACCTGTCCATTCGCCATATGGGGCATTGACATGATGGGCCCCTTCAAGAAGGCCCCCTTTGGCTACACCAACCTCCTAGTCGCAGTCGACAAATTCACCAAGTGGGTGGAGTCCAAGCCAGTACACAAGTGCGACAGGAAGACCGCGGCCAAATTACTAAGCGAGCTAGTCTACCGCTATGGATTCCCGCACAGCATCATCATGGACAATGGAACCTACTTCTCCAGGGGTGCCATATCATAATTTTGCGAGGAGTACAACATACGGCTCGACCTTGCCTCGGTCGCCCACCCGGAGTCCAACAGCCAGGAGGAACGCGCCAACCAGAGCATCCTCTATGGCCTCAAGTTCCCCTCGAACGAACTCCGGGATGCTGGGTCGAAGAGCTCCCCTCCATCATCTGGGGCATCCGCACCTCCATCAACCGATCAACTAGGTTCACGCCCTTCTTCATGGTGTACGGCACCGAAGCCGTCATGCCGACTGACCTCGAGCATGACTCGCCTCATGTTGTCAACTACGCGGAGGCCAACAACGAGCTCGAATGCCAAGACGGGATCGACCATCTCGACGAAGCACGCGACCTGGCTCGCTCCCGCACTGCCATCTACCACTAGGGACGCCGCCACTACCACAGCCACCGAGTGCGGACTCGCACCTTCCAGAAAGGCGACCTGGTCCTGCGAATGATCCAGGACAATAAGGGCATGCACAGCTCTCTCCCCCATGGGAGGGACCATTCGCCATAGGGCGAGTCCTTGGCAATGACGCCTACTACCTCATCGATGTCCGAGGCGATGGACAACTCGATGCCAAGCGGCCGTGGAATGTAAATCTCCTAAGTAAGTTCTACACCGAGAACTCCGACCTGTATTCCCCCCACTATGCAATAAAATACGTTCGACTCGCACAAGTCTACTCTCCAATTATTGTGCCAATCGCACTCGTAACGATAGCATTACACTACTCATGGAATTCAACCTTTGGCTACACGACCGGCACGTCTAAGTAGTGCGACGCTAGGGCATCGAAGAAATTCAGGCCTTGCGTCATCCACGAAAAAAGCCAACCCGGAGCACCCATCAAAGTCGCCCCGCTCGACTAGCCCGTCGGGCCAAGACAACCGCAAACGCTTCATACAGTGACCTGGTCATCCGCATCCTCGGCGCAGCAACACGAACGGTTAATTACCATGCTCAGGGACTCGCCTCAACCCACGCGGCTCGGGAACACACCCATTATGAGAGCGTGCCGTGGACTCACCGCCCGACCAGATCCTCAAGTCAGGCAGAGTGACGCGCCATGTACAACGCGCCTCGTCCTCACCTACCTTGGGCATGCGACTAGAACAGCTAAGTACCACGCTCGGGGACTCGCCCAAACTACCCCGTTCGTGTCCGGGAAAATGGCTAAGTACAGAGCACCCCTTGGGGTCTCCAAGTGACTGGCTTTCCAAGCCACGGTGAGTTGACCTCAACTAACTAACAGTATAAACACAAACATACATACATAAACACGAGGTAAACCCCATAAAAGGGCGGACGTGCTCGGGGACTCGCACAACAAATCAACCAAAATCATTCCTTACAGCAACAAAATATTGTTCGCTTACAAGGGCTCATATTTGTCTACTTCTACTAATGCAAAAGCCAGTCGGCAAAATGTCTACTTCGCATGCTTCGAGGATGATGCGCTGCCACCACCATGAACGCGGATGAAGGGCACCCACGGGTTCGAAGGGTACGTCGTCAAGATGTCCGCCACCACCGAACAGAACGGTTGCTCTGTCTAGAAGTCCCGGTGCGCTGGTTCGGCGTCATTCAGAGCCACGACCGTCTCCTTGTACGACATAAGGTCTCCCATCGCCAACACCCGCTCGGTGTACACATCCTCCTTCGCGGTCAACGTCAGGACATCGGTGATTTCCACTGAGCCAGTGGCCAATGGGTACCCGCTGGTAAAGTCGTCGAGGTCGAAGTCGTCGGGGAAGTGCGCAAGCCCAAGGATCAAAGAAGGCGCGGCCCCGTGGCAAAAATCCGACCGCGGCATATACTTGACCACAGTCGGCGCCCTCTCCAGGTAGCTCCACACATCTGTGTCCTCGTTGGGAATCACTTCCATGTGCGAGATCTCCTGGAGATATGCACGAATGCAGGTCGCTGAGAGGGCGGCGGAATCCACCAGCATGGTGACGCACTGTTTAGCATCATACCTCTGCGCCTCAGGCTCGTCGTCGAGTATTTTCCCTACAATCAACACCAATTCAGTATCAGAAGGATGCATAACTCCGGGCTCACCCACTCGGGGAATCGTCGGCATAAGCGACCCGCATGCTCGGGGACTCGCTGACACAACAACAAGTCTAAGAAACTCACCAATGAGTGGACGGCAGATCCCAGTCGTTAAGTCTTGAAGACCTAACAACTCGTCTTGCAGTCCGGTGACAAGAGCGTCGGAGACCTTCCGCTTGTCTGCCGCTGCAGCGACAACAACCTTGGCCCTTACCTCCGACAAGATCGCTTCCGCCTTGGTGTCCTTGAGCCCCCTCTCCAGCCTGTCACCCACCTTTCTGCGGTGGTCAACGTCGACTGGGCACCTTCTAATTCGCTGGACATAACAAAACCCTCGCAAGCCTTGGCAACCGTGTCAACATGATCTTCTGCAGTACAACGAGAGTGAGACTCGAATCAAGCACAAGCAAAGGAATTGAAAAGGTACCCCAAACACATACATGTGGTCATCTATAGCTGCTGATTCACCTCCTGCACAGATCGGAGGTCGCTGTCCAAGCGCTCTTTGGAGGCCAGACGCTCCGCCGATTCACGTTGAAGGCCTTGCATCGATGAAAAACTGTGAGAGGACAACAAAAAATTCCTAAGTGCCTAGCCGCTGAAATTCAGCGAATAGCCACTCGGGGACTAGACAAAGAAAAATTCCTTAGTGCCTAGCCACTGAAATTCAGCGAATAGCCACTCGGGGACTGCACAACAAAAAACAATAAGAATCTACCCGCTGAAATTCAGCGACTAGCCACTCGAGGAGTGGAAAACAAAAAGCAATAATAATCTACCCGGTGAAATTAAACGAGAAAATCCTCGGGGACTAGACATACCTGAATAGCTGCACCCAGCATATTGTGCAGCTCGGCCGCATCGACGACAAAGACAATTATGTCGTCAAGGCGTCACGCTTTGACGTGTGCCCAATATCTCGGTACTTGGCACTTGATCACATTGGCACTTGATACGTCCAAAACATATCTACTTTCCCAAACACTTTTGCTATTGTTTCTCCTCTAAACTTCTATGATTTGGATACAACTAACATGGACTGACGCTGTTTTTAGTAGAATTATCTCGGTGTCTAGTAGATTGCAGAAAATCAACTATCAGGAAAAATCCCGGAAAAATATGCCAAAAATCCTATTTCACTAGAAGATCCACGAAGCTAGAGTACAAGACAAAGTGGAGGCCTAGGGGGCCCACACCCCTGCCAGGCGCGGGCCAGTCTTGCCGCGCCTAGGGGGGTGCGGCCACCACAGGCACCCCCTCAGCCTCCCTCTTCACCTATAAGAACCCTCTTGACCTAAAAACCGAGAGGGGTCGTTGTTTTTCCAGAAAGAGTTCCGCTATGCCCCACCACCAGAAGACGCGATTCAGAACTAGAAACTCCGTTCTGGCACCCCGCCGGGACGGGGAATTTGGGGAGGATCATCGCCATCATCATCACCAACGCCTCTCCATCAACCATCAATGTTTCCCTTATCCATGAGTGAGTATCTCTGGTGCCATGATGGTGGATTGGATGAGTTCTATCATGTAATTGAATAAGATTGTTAGGCATAAATTCTCAGAATTAAATCCATCATCTATCCATCTAAAGCTTCTCAGGGTCTGATCCTATATCAGGATGATATTGTACTCTTTCTTGTTCATAAACTTCCAGGAAAGTCATTTCCATTGCAACCTTTGAATAAAATTCATTGAGTAAGAGTTATGGAATCTCATGATGAGGATCCTATTTGTTCCATATTAGCATAGCTTATCTGTTCACTTGGTTACTCTTTGATCATGGAAAGGATGTGATGGAAAGCATACTTTTGCTCAAAGGCTGTGATCCTCTTGGTTCAGTGGTTGTTTAGGTTACTATTAAACTGGTTGGTCTAGGAGAATGTGGCTATAACGTTGGCTCACACCCGAGTCTAGAGAGAGTTATGATATTAATGCTGGCTTTATTGAGTTTACTTATGAATTGTTGAAGAGTGCCAAAACACACATGGTGCTAGTGCTATTAAGAGTCTCCTTACAAGACGTACCATTATTCCTAAACTTTCTTATGATCCTAAGTTTGCCACCTCTCACATGATATTAAGGATAAAGATTATGATTTATCTCTTGATTTATCCTATTTAGACATTATTGAGAAAGAACCTTTTTGTGGGACTGAAAATGAGAGTGTTGTAGCTCATATGAATGAGATTTCCACTATGAGTGCTTTATTCTCTGATGATTTTAAGATGCGCAAGTACTTTTTTACTAATATCTTCCCTTTTTCACTAAAAGGAGAAGCTAGGGCTCGGTTTAATAGATTACCTCTTGGTTCCATTGATAGCACTGATTGTTTGATTGCTTCTTTCTTCCAGAAATATTTTCCTCCCAGTGCTAGACATGCTGCTTTGTAGAGACTTTTTTATTTTAAAAAGGGAGAAGAAGATAAATGGCCCTAGTCATGGACAAGGTTCTGTGCCTTGATTCATGCACATCCTGGATGTCCATTACCTAAAAATGAGATTCTTGATATTTATTATAATGGACTAACTGATGATTATAGGACATACCTAGATTGTTTTTCTAATTGCGTTTTCAGGAAAAGAACTCCTACATATGTTGAAAAATTAATGGCTAAAATAAGCAAGAATATGATGATTGGACTTCAACTGAGCTAAATACACCTGAGCCTATTACTCCTGAATCAGTTGAGCCTGAACCAGATCCAATGCCAACACCAAAGAAGATGGAAGTTATTGCATTAAATGATGAAGTGATGAAAGAAGCTAAGAAATGTCTTAAGGAGAAAGGTATTAGAGCTGAAGATGTGAATAATCTACCTCCTATAGAAGAATTATGTAAGCAAATTCCCCACTCATCTACTATTGAGGTATACACTCTCCACTTTGATGAAGGTGATATTCCCTGTGGTAAGCCCCCTGATCAATGCCTAGAGGAACTTGACACATTTATTGTTAAACAAGGTAATTTAAACAAACAAGTTCAGAAACATTTATTGGAAAATTCTAGAGTTATTAAAGAGTTGAAAGGTATTGCGGAAATAACTTCTAATCATATTAAAATGCTTTGTAAACACTTTCAAATGGTTCAAAACCAACTTGATCAACTTCCTAAGGTACAAAAAGATATGCTAGTTAATGCCCCAGGAGATAAACATGCTTATGGAATTAGAACTAGGAGTGGTATAGCTACTCAAGATCCTTTATATCCTGAAGGAGACCCTAAAATAATTGAGCAGGATTCCCAACAAGGTGAAAGTAGTGGTAGTCCTCGTAAGAGAAAGAAAAAGAAACACAAAACAGTTGAGGAACCACTTGAACCTGCTATAGATCCTAATAGTATATCTGTCTCTGATGCTAAAACTTAGAGTGGTAATGATAAAAATGATGCTCCTGATCAGGAGGAAGTTAAGGAAGAGCCCAAGAAGCACACTAATAACACCAGGTACACTAAGGAAGATTTTATTGCTAAGAAACATGGTATTGAGGGAGAACCTTGGGTGCAGAAACCTATGCATTTTCCAGGTAAGTAACACAAGTCAAAGGAGGAAGAACACTACAACAAGTTTTGTGAGTGGATGAAACCTTTATTTTCACTAATTCCTTTGACTGATGCTATTAAGTTGCCTCCTTATTCAAAGTATATGAAGGTTATTGTCTCTAATGAAAGGAAGATTCCTAATGAGGAGATTTCTACTTTGCTTGCTAATTATTCCTTCAATGGTAAGGTTCCAAAGAAACTTGGTGATCTAGGTATACCAACTATTCTTTGCTCTATTAAGAATAATTATGTTAGAACTGCTTATGTGACTTGGGAGCTGGAGTTAGTGTTATGCCTTTATCTCTCTACAAGAGACTCTAGCTAGAAAAGTTCATACCGACTGATATATCTTTGCAAATGGCTGATAAGTCAACTACTATTCCTGTTGGTATATGTGAGGATGTTCTTGTTCAAGTGGATCATAATTGCTTGGTTTTAACTGATTTTGTTGTGCTTGAAATGCCTGAAGATGATAATATGTCTATTATTCTTGGGAGACATTTTATTAATACTACAGGTGCTGTCATCAATTGCAATCAAGGAAAAGTAACATTAAATATTAATAACAAAGAGCATACTGTCTATTTCCCCAAGAAGGTTGCTAAAAGCTATTGCCTGAATTCCATTGAAAATAATGAGAGCATCAAGGTTGCAAAAATATATTGTCCCATTCCACAAGAAAATTTTGAATGGGACATTTCTATCAAGTTTGCGGTAACATAATCATCTTGTGGAATGCAAAGTTTTTTTTAATATAAGATTGTTTTGGTAACAAGACTTGATCAACCTTGTTAACAATAGGATTTTAATGAACAAAATAATGCTTTCACTATGGTTATACTTGCTTTCTTTTACTTTTCTCCTGCCTAGTCTTTGCCTTTTCTTTTGCTAGATTTGGTTTTGTTAGTTGTTTGCTTGTTAGAGTGTCTTAGAACTTCTGTAGTTTGGTTTTTGGTTTGCTTTTGCTTCTTCTAAAAAAACTGTTTCTGCGAGAAAATCAATTTTCATACCCTGAAAATTGGCCAAAAATAATGTTTCCTAAAAGATCCCAGAAAAATTTAAAAAAAAATTTTCCTTGAAAAAAGGGGCAGAGGGACACCTGGAGTGACCCAGGAGGCTACCCTAGGCCAGCACACCTCTGGTGGGCGCGTCCAGCCCCCAGGTGGCGCCTAGAAGGGGTGTGGCCCACCTGGGTCCCTCCAAGATGCCTCCTCCCAGCCATCTTCTTTCTCTCTCCTGAAAAACACAGGAAAAAATTCTCAAGCTCGTGTTCCTGTTGTTCTTGCTCACGAATTTCGATATCCTTGCTCAGCCCATATTTTCTGCTGATTCTTGGAGGCATTGCTCCTTGGTATGTGCCTCCTCCGCTTGTCCAATTAGATTTGTGATTTGTAGATTGTATCTTGAGTATTTTGCTGCTAGAGGTGACAGGTTGTGTGATCTTGCATGCCTCTTCTATGCTTAGAGATTACATTTCGATGCATGTGTATCCCTCTAGCAAGTTCCTATAGTAGTTTCTCATCATTTATCAACTTGGAAATCACTTGGTTTGATGTTTGTCTAAAAATTTCAGAAAGTAAGATGAGTGCATACCCACTGAATCAATATGATTTGATGGTACCTGAGCCAATGAAAGTTCATTGTGAGTAAGTAGTCTTCCCTTCCATATATACATGCCATGAATTTATGAGAGACGCGGGAATGCTCCAGGATTTCCAAACTATGATTACCAATGCAGGGTTGGAACACTTTGTTGAAGGTGAACCTTTTCAATATGTTAAGCTAACCATGGCTGTGGTGCAGGACTTCCGGTTTACTTGGTCTTCATCTAATCCCATGGTCCATTATAAAATATACAATATAGTCGCCGACCTGCCTTTTGCTGATTTCTATGTAACAATTAGAGTACCTCAATGGGGATCTTGAGAGAAGATCATGGAGAGGCCTAAGTCACTTACGGATTTATATGCTGAAGTTTGCACAGGTTTCTGTAGAGGTCCCAACCTTTAATAAGGTAGAGATCTCTGTGTTTACAATGCTAGTCCCTGGATCAATAGCTAGCATCCACAGTTAAGATGTAATATCAAGAAACAAAGGTCATAATACAACTTTATAACCAGGAATAGAATAATTCATTACATCTTACATAGCTCATTTGGCTATCTCATTACAGTGCAGCAGAAATAATTATAGCATGGAGTCCTTCATCTTCAAAGTGCCACAGGCAACCATGTTGGTTGCATACTTGTAATCCTATTCAACACACTTCACTAACATCAAACAAACCTGCAACATTATAAGTTATAGCCACAAGTGTCAATACATTTGAATTGTATTGGAAAGTTTCACTACTATGTAGAAATAAGTGGAACCTATCAATATATGCATATTTGGCCAAGTAGGGTTTAGGCTCATTTGCAGAAAGCAACATAGTTTTATCCTATATTTTCAAAATAGTTTTGATCTTTTGGAAATCTTTCTGCACTCCTTGGAAAACTCCAAGTGCTTCAATTCCCTTGTTGTCACCCTCAAGTTTTACTTTGAGAAATTGGAATGTCGAGATATTCCATAGATTCAGGCCTTATTTTCTCAGAGTTGTCCGTAACTGGGGACACGGCTAAGTACTTAGAATTTGATCTTCTGTATAAGTTGTACACTTTACACACATGACACAATCTCGTCTTGACGCCAACAGTGGCCGCTGGATAAGTACACACAAAATGGAGTACCGGCGAATTGAGAATGTGACAAAGTCTTTCCATAGAAGTCCTCCCAATACACAATTCTAGCTTGTCTACCAGGCACCAATGTAAGGATATATTTCCAATACACAATTCTAGTTAACCTGAAGATGCCAATGCAAGGGTCTTCCACTATGTAGTTGACTAAGCCAGAGCCCATTTAGCATGTGGATGTACACGGAAGCCACTGTACGAGAAACATGTTCAATCTCTAAGTCCCTGGGTGGTCTTCTTCTAGTGCACATACAAAAATATAGCCATATAAACATGGTTCCCTTTGTTGCCACCTTGTCCAAAATTGAGTATCCTCTTTCCACCCAGGTGGTTCATTGAGTACTTGGTTTATTATATAAAACATATATTTTTCCAACACTTTATATAATCATATCATGTATCCCATCCCAAGTATATAGCAGGGCTAAGCATACTACAACTACAATGTTTTCACTAAGGAAGATATAAGAATATCCTAATAGGATATATCATAGAATAGAAATATAGTAGTCATATCATGCATGCTACAAAAATCCACTAAGTGTAATGAAAATAGTATGACATGGATGATAGTTTTACTTGCCTTAGTAGTTGGTGGTGTTGGTACACTCTTCGCAATAATACAATTGACAATCAACACAATCTATCAAGCAAAACAACAAAGACAAAACATACACAAGATCAACACTAATGGCAACACAAAAATCATGCAAAGTATGCAAGCATGCAAGATGGCAATTTTTATTGTACAATTTTTTATAACAAGGTTCTGAACATTACTAAGTGATTTATGGACATTTTATATTTTCAAGATTACAAATGCAACCATTTGTGCAATTGTAGAAATTAGCAACATTTTCTAACAATTGGAAAGGCCATTCTCACTAAATAATTTCCACGGTCTTATTTATACTAGAATAAAATTATATTTTGGTCTTACTGTACAGAGGGTTCAATTTACAACCATTTGCAAAAGGATTCACTTAAAAATAATTTACACAACAATTTTTATACTCAAAATACTCGACAAATGGTTCTGTATAAATCGTGATTTTAATAGACTCAAAAATACCTAATTATGGCTCCCCTGTTTTCTACTCGTTTTTTTGAATCCATAGACATATTATTTGCTAAATTTTGATATACAGAACAAAAGATATAATATTTATGGTGAAAATTACCAATTAAACCATTTAATTCATAAAACAAATTTTGTACAGATAATAAGTAATATTATTGCAAAAATGGATTCTAAAGAATCTCAGCTTTTTAGGGATACCAAATTTATAATTTTTGGACTTCTAAATCTTTTTCTATGAATTATACGAGTTCATACTAAAATCTAGAAAAGTCAAAACTCGGGAATTGACTGAAATTGACTTTGACTAATCTGACTGAGTTGACTGTTGACTACGCAGATGTCATGATAATATCATATTTGACTACAGAAAAAGTTGCTCGGATGGAAATACTTTCTAGATGAAAGTTGTTGATAAAAACTAGATCTATCTACTATTCAAAGGAAATTATGTTTGGAGCAACGAGGTGGGTGTAAAATGGATTATACCTTCTAAGATCTAAATCTTTGACCGCATTTTTCTCTCTGCTCGATGAACTAAACAAGGTGAAACCAGCGGGAATGGAACCGTCTTGACGAGGGGAACAACTTCCGTCTTCAAGCCTCCGCGATCCGAGGTCGTCTTGAAGGTCTATTTGGGTGGAGAAGATTGCAGAGAATTTTGGACGAAAATGGAGCTATGATGAGTTGAAAAATTGTGAACTTTCGTGGAGTGGGGTTTATATAGGAGGAGGGTGATGGCTGGACTAAAGAAAATTAAAAAGGGAGAGGAATTAGGGGACATTTAGTGCAATTTAGAGGGCAATTGAGACTCATTTAGGAGAATTAGATAGGAGGAAGACCAAGTGCTCCCTGGTACTGGTACAGGTACGTACCCTCCTGGCCTCCTGGTGGATCGGCCTGGTTGGGCTGGACCATTTTGGCTGGCCTGGCCGGCCACTTTTTTTTTGTTTTATAATTTTATTCTATTTCTTAATTTTTTATAGCTTTTGATTTAGAGCTCCGAATTTATTGTTTTAAATTTCTGCGAGTTCGTAAATTCATGGGAAACATTTTAGGACATAAATTTGATGTATTTAGAAATATTGAATTTTCTCAATTATTAATTAGTTAATTATTGAACGATTGCATGTGTGCGATATTGGCCTAGATATAAGGCAATATATTTAGAATGCCTTGGATTCTTTCCTTATTTGAATTTGATTCGATTTAGTTCCACCTTACATGGATAACCCATGAATTAAAGTTTCAAATATGAGAGGATAATTTTATAATAATCTTAAAATATCTCACATAAGTTATGGTGCTTATTTTAAAACGAGACTCTTTGCTTTAATTTTTGGTTCAAAACAAAACAAAGGTTGTTTGAAAAATGTAAATGAAGTAGTTGAGATGTATAGATGGTTTTTGGTTGAGAACATTCCTCGAGATTAAAAATAGATTTTCAAATACATGAAGTTTGTGAAAAAGATTTTGAAGGGGAACCTTGCAAATTATAATTTTGAAGTAGAGGAGATATATGGATAATCTTGATGCATTGATCTTAGGGTTTTTGTTAAATGCTATTTTTTATTTTAAGGAGTACCTTTATTTGCGGGAAAACTTTTGTAATAGTAAAAGATTTTAATTTTTCCAATTAGAAGCAAAAAGTTTCTTTTCCCCATAAATTTCAACAATTGTTTCTTTTGTTTATTTATTTTTCACAGTTCAAAATTTGGAAAATTTTGGGATGTGACAGGCTACCACCCTTAAAAGAAATCTCGTCCCGAGATTCGAGAAGGCTAGAAAGGATAGGTTAGGTTTTAGAATAACTTGGGTGCTACCACCCTTAAAAGGAAATTTTGTAGGGTTTCATTTTATGGTTCACTTGGCTATGGGTTCAATGATTGAAATCCAAAGGTTTTTGACACATCTCAGAGGCATCTGTTGGTTTAATAGGGATAAGTAATGATAGATAGATCTAAAGAAGTTCTAACACACAACACAAAAACAATCAAGTTCAATCAAACAATCAACAAGCAACTATTCACATAACAACTTATGAGTTTAACTCATGAGTTGAACGAAACAACAAGTTTTCTTGAAACAATCAACCTAGTATAGTCATACCTCATAGGTCAATATGATCCATACACTAACATGATATCAATGTCTTAGGTACTTGGTAGGCAATCTAATGTCTCTTGGTTCTCACTTGTAGTCCTTAGTGATGTCATGGTGGAGGGGAACCTTGCAAATTATAATTTTGAAGTAGAGGAGATATATGGATAATCTTGATGCATTGATCTTAGGGTTTTTGTTAAATTCTATTTTTATTTTAAGGAGTACCTTTATTTGAGGGAAACTTTTTTAATAGTTTAAAAGGTTTTAATGTTTCCAAATAGAAGAATTTTTTTTCTTTTCCCCATAAATTTCCACAATTGTTTCTTTTCTTTATTTATTTTTCACATTTCAAAATTTGGAAAATTTTGGGATGTGACAGTTTTGACTTCTCAAAGGAAAGTGGTAAAATTCAGAACGTTCAGCTCTCAGCCATTAGATATTTTGCCTATTTCATTACCAAGTGTGTTCTTGCTAGAAAGATTTCTATAAAGTTATCTTCTTTTGATCTAGCTTTTATCTCAACTGCTTTGAATAGGGATAGATCTTATAACCTGGTTTCTTTGATAATTTACCGTTTTACCACTAACCGCGAGAAGGGTGGAATCTGTAGAGGTCTCATTGCCTCTAGGTTGCTAGCTTTCCATGGTTTGGAGCCTCACCATTCAGATTATCGGTTCCCCATAGAGAGGCTCGATCCTAAATCCATGGTTCTGCATAATTTTGTTTCTCTAGGGGATACTGTGAGAAGTTTACCGTATGAACTATATTTTGCCAAGCGTGGTTGGAGAGGGGGTAGGACTGCGAAAGTAGTTTATTTTCCTACACCTGCTTTGTTTAATTTTGATAACAGGCAAGGATGGTCGCTCACAGAGGAGGAGTTTGACACATACGTGGCGGAGCTCTCCCAGCAAGTGGAGAATGTTGGAGAGGATGCCAAAGGTGATTCGGCTCAGCCCTCCAACTTGGGAGAGTCTTCATACCAGCAGCCCTCTTTTGATTGGGGCGCGTCTTCTTCTTCATCGCAAGCGCCTAACTATGATCATTCCTATGATGACCCACCAGCTTGGGGTTACTACCCACGCTTTTGAGCCCCACTTAGGCCAAAATCCTAAGCTTTGGGGGAGGTATACTGACCTCACACTCATCTTTAAATCATGTTTCGTCGGTTCTTTGTATATCCATTGTTTCGCTTTCTTTTTGGTTATTGTTTCTGCTTTCTCAAAACACAAAAATACCAAAAATATTTTCGTTGTTTCTCTTGGTTTGTTTCTTTGCTTTTTAGCATTGCTTTTCCTTTAAGAAAAATCCAAAAAGATTTTTCTTTGTTTTATTTTGATTTATTTGTTTTTGCTTTGTTTTCTTGCTTTAAAAAAATCGAAAACACCAAAATTATTTGTTCTTCTTCTTTGGTTTTGTGAGTTCTTTGCAGGGTTCATCCGTCCTCAGTGGAATTTGGTTTCATGTTATTATTCAAGTCACACGAGTGAAGGGCAATAATGAATATTAACTTGAGGTGTGGTAATAGGCTGGTAACCTACTCTATTTGTTTTAATTTTTGTACATATACTCATCATGGTGAGCATGCTTAGTCTGTTCATGTAAGGTGTATGTTATTTATGGATGCTTAGTAGTTCTTTCTTTCTTTCTTGTGATTAGCTCCAACTTGCTAATAGTTTGTAGCATGTCATATGAATGTTTGGTTGCATTGTTGTATTCACAACTTGGTATGATATTGTGGTATCCTCCTCTGAACGTTTAATGTGAATGGACATGGCACATTCTCATGCATGCATATGACTAAACAATAGTCAGTGAGACTCGATTATTTATTTTGCCTCAGAGTTCTGGTATCATTTTCATGCCATAATTAGTCCTGTTTTGTTGCAAGCATGATTAATGCAGTTATTGCTCTCTCGTTTGTCGCTCCCTCTCTATTGCTAGGCTTCACCTGCACTGAGTATGAGCTCTACTTGTGCATCCAACTCCCCAAAACCAATATTGCCAACAGTCTCCACCATACCTATCTATTAGCATCATTTGCTATTTCAGTGCATATTCATTGTGCCTTGTTTTCTTCCAAATAAAATGTTTGACTATTATGAGAAAGTTAGTTAGTAAAGCTATCACGAACTTGACGGAACACTTTATTCCTTGCACTTAATAATCCTGGACCATTGGGACCTGTCTATGAAAGTTATATGCTTGCAAATTATAGGCTGGGAGTTCGCAGAACCGTGCTGTCATGGGGAACGCTTTAAACACTTATGGATACATATCCAATTGATACCATGCTCTTTTGTTTGCGGATGTCGTCGGTGTGAAATAAAAGGGGAGCTTGTGAGTTCATGGAGTATATATATGTGTTAGAGAAACGCCTGGGCCGCTAGCCTAAGCCATGCCTAGTCATAGTGGAAACTTGCAGCATTACCATAGTGAGCATCTGTGAAGCATCCTCAATAAAAATCTATGCAAATAGTAAATAAAAATATTGCTGAGATGCTCATTGTCTGCTTCCCTTGTCATTTTGATCACATGATAACTCCTGTATCATGTGCAAGGGGTACCCATTTGCGGTTATCTATGATATGCATGTATTTAAAATGACAAGAACTTACAGGTAACTAAAGTTGAGTAGCATGCGGAGCGGCCCTCGTACTCAAGGGACATGGGATTTCCAGTTTATAGTCTGTCAAGCATATAACTCATACTAGACCTCACTTTCACCTTAACCATATAAAGATGCCTATGATAAGGGCAATGAGAGCTCAAAGCTAATGAGTACCTTAATTTCAGCATTTGGAAGCCTTTCAAACTTTGCAAAACCTTTTCACTTCCTTGTTGAGTCACCACTTATTCTATGAGAACCTTCTTGAGTGCATAGTTGTCATTCTTGTGTTTGTCTCAAAACTTGGTTAATTATGTCATGACTTTGATGCTTGTATCTCTTTTATCTTTACTTATAATCTTCACATTGAACTTCAGAGGTGCCATGGTATTTATATTGTTCTCTACAAACAAAGGCAAGCGAGATACCACTATATCATACCTTTTTTATGAGCATTGCAATGTTGCTCATGTTTATGTTCCATGCTACTTATTATTATTGAGTTGGTTTCTCTTCATAGCTTGCAATGACTATTGAGTATACTTGGTTGCATACTTCTTATTATGAATAGTTTAAGTATATACTCCTGTGCTGAGAATATATACATCATATGAAGCAAATGTGTTCGTGAAAGTTCTTTTATCGCACTTAGTTTTCAACTGAATTGCTTGAGGACAAGCAATAAGCTAAGCTTGGGGGGAGTTGATACGTCCAAAATGTATCTACTTTCCCGAACACTTTTGCTATTGTTTCTCCTCTAAACTTGTGTGATTTGGATACAACTAACACGGACTGACGTTATTTTTAGCAGAATTAGCTTGGTGTCTAGTTTTTGTGTAAAAAATCAACTATCAGGAAAATCTCGGAAAATATGCCAAAAATCCTATTTCACCGGAAGATCCATGGAGCCAGAGTACGAGATGTAGTGGAGGCCTGGGGGCCCCACACCCCTTCCAAGCGTGGGCCATGCCTAGCCGCGCCTAGGGGGGTGCGGCCACCCCAGGCACCCGCTCGGCCTCCCTCTTTGCCTATAAGAAGCCTCTTGACCTAAGAAGCAAGGGGGGTTCGTCGTTTTTCCATAAAGAGTTCCGTTGCGCCGCCACCACTAGAAGCGGCGATTCAGAACCAGAAACTCTGTTCTGGCACCCTACCGGGCTGGGGAATCTGGGGAGGATCATCACCATCGTCATCACCAATGCCTCTCCATCAACTATCAATGTTTCCCTCATCCATGAGTGAGTAATCCCCCGCTGTAGGCTATGGGGATGGTAGGGATTGGATGAGTTCTATCATGTAATCGAATAAGATTATTAGGGCATAGTGCCTAGTATCTCTATTAGTGCTATTTGACTTTGTTGCAACTTTTTATACTTAATGCTTGTCACTAGGGCCCGAGTGCCATGACTCAGATCTGAACTTATTATTGAATCATTATGATAGTATTGTTTGTGGTCTTATCTACAAGTTGTGTACACATATCATTGTTCGGATCCAAAGGCCTCAAAGTGATAGAAATTGGGACAACCGGAGGGGATGGCTATGATGTAAGGATCACATGTGTTCACGGAGTGTTAATGCTTTACTCTGGTGCTCTCTTAAAAGGAGCACCTTAGTTGCCAGTAGTTCCATTGAGGCCCCGCTGCAACGGGCTGGCAGGAGAAAAGATGTTATGCAAGTTCTCATTATGAGCACGCATGACTATATATGGATCACATGCCTATGATTGTTTAGTACTTGGATGCTTATTCTTATATATCTACAATTGCCCTAGATCTTGAATTTACATGTTTAGACTCGTCCATGCAATGCCCATCCATCCATCCCTATGCCTACTGCGCTCATATCCTATTGTTAGCTACTACGGTTACTATTGCTCCTATTTCACTGATGTTGTTGCTACTACAAACATTTGTTACTGATAAACTTCTGTCAGCAAGAACTATTTCCAGGTGCAGCTGAATTAACAATTCAGTTGTTAAGGCTTGCAAGTATTTTTTGGCTTCCCTTGTGTCGAATCAATAAATTGGGTAATAGTACCCTCGAAGACTATTGCAATCCCCTATACTTGTGGGTCATCAGCACTCGCAGCGGAAGCCTTCGCCATGAAGCAAGGAAAAGTCGCCACCGCCGCTCCTGAGGCACTAGTCGTGGGTTCTGATGCCCCGACCAGTGCCACTGGTTCAACCTACTGTGACCCCGCAGCCGTGTCCACTCAAGTCAGATCTTAGCTTGGCGCATCGGCAGGCTCGTCCACGATTATGATGACGTCATCGCCTTTCTTCTTCTTCGCGCCCTCAGCAGGCGCCTTGGCATCGTCGCCCTTCCTCTTCTTCGAGGGATCAGCCTGCTCTCCTGAGGTGACTGCTGGTACTTTGGCCACCGAGGGGTGACCAATCTTCTTCACCCCAGTCATGTAAAATAAGCGATCAGCGACTCAAACGACATCTACAAAGTATTATTCTGAGTCTACACGGCAAGAACATACCTAGCGACTGGGATGTAACGTAGGCCGGGCGGATGTGCGCCATCTTCTCCAATTCTGGACCCAGCTTGCGGCTGATGCCCGTCTCAAACAGGGCAGGACCCCATTTAATGATTGTTTCTTTGTCGATGAAGCCGCAGCCGCGGGAAGCTCCGTTACGGTCGAAGCGGGCGCCTTCTTCGACGGGGAGGCCTCTGTGACCAAATCATCCCCGAGCCTTTCAACTGCCGGAACTGAGGATGAATCGATAACAGAGGCATATCGTTCTCGACCACGACCAGACCCACCGTATCCGGCGCCTTCGTCGATGCCTCGGCCTCGCCGTCATCGGCTGTGCTGGTCGCCTCGGAGCTAGTCACCGACCGGGGCCGGGACGCCACTTTAGGTGCCTTATTATTCTTTGTTGATTTCTTCTTTGACAGCGTGGCCACGCACCGCAAACTGTGTTTTTGGACGTCGGCCTTGCCCTGTCGTGTCCCTCGAGGCTCTTTCTGGCCTCTAGCTTGCGTTTCCGCTGCCCGCGAGTCTTCCGAGCTATAGGTGCGGTGACCTCCACTGCCTCGTTGTCATCATCGTCATTATCGTCCGAGGACTCGCTCTCGTCCTGCTCGACCTCTTCCAAGCTCTCATCATCAGAGGGAGGGAGCCAACCTTCCACGACTTGGAACAGTTGAAAAAACGGCGCATGTTAGCAAACTGCGACTGCATTTCTACGACTGCAAAAACGGACTAGGTAAAACAAACTCACCATTGGCGCCTTGCGCTTCGTGGTGCATGGGGCGACCCAGCCTTCGCATCGCTATACTCCGTGTCGGTGATCTTCTTCAATGCGGCGGAGTAATCCTTGCCCTTCCACTTGGCGGTGTATTCGTACTTCAAGTGGGAACGACTGTCTAGTGGCACCAATCGTTGCCCGATCCAACAATTGTACAAATTTATGGTCTCGAGCCCATCCTTCTTCAACTGACGAATTGTCATCAGAATTTCGTCCACGACCATCCTCTGGTCGTGCGGGAGCTTGACGAACTGCAGCCGACGCGGCTCAGTTCGCTCGACGGAGTACACCGGGAGCGGCACATCGCTTTCCGGCATCGACTAGCTGATGTAGAACCAGTGCTTCTTCCACTCGCTGGCCGCCTTCTTCGGCAGCATGAGGTTGAGGAAGGAGGCCTTGGTCTTCAGCTAGAAAGTGAGGCCGCCTGCCGCCAGCATCAGGCCACCTTCCCCTTTGCGACAAATCTGCCCGTAGAAAAGCTCTTGCCATAGGGGGAAGTACGTGCAACAACCCAAGTAGCATTCACAGAACGCCACAAAAATGGCGAGCTGCTCGATGCTGTGAGGCCCTACATCAGAAGGTTGGATTCCATAGTAGGCGCAGAACCAATGAAAGAAGATTGAGGTGGGGAATCCGATCCCCCTCTCGAGGTGGATGGTGAAGCAAATGAACTCGCCGGCGTGAGGATCTAGTTCCAACTCTCCGGCCGAGGGGAGTCTCCATCTTCCGGAATAGAGAATCCATGCGTGCTCCATGGATTTCAGCGTCACCCTGGTGCACTTGGATTTCCCCCACAGCTCCTTCGCGGGCGCCATCAGATCGAGAATCTGGACTCGCTGAATCCCTCTACAGGTTCTGGATCGAGAGGAAATGGGAGACTAAAGGGCACGCGGAATCGGAGGAAATGTGAGGATTACTCGCAACTCACCCGTCATTTTCCTTATATAGCGGTTGTCTCCCGCCAATTTCGGGGGAGCCATTACCGCGTGGTGATTACGCCGATATTACTGTTGGATTACCCAACGGCTAGGTTGACCAAAGATGATGGTCCAACTTCGTCTACTTGACTCGCCGACCCATTCACCAAAGTTGCAATTCGACTACTTGCCAAATTGGCGATTCGACTGGTTGCTGATATTGCGACCGAAGATACATGCTAAAGATTCTTTCTTTCATTGAAGGAGTCCACCGCCAGTTCGACTAGGTGTCAAAATTGGACCTGAATACTCCGACTGCCAAAGAACACCTGTGACGAATCAATGACGACATCGGGGACTACTGATGGGGATATGCCGAGTGGGGTATACCCAGCAGGACGTTCCCTACTGCTGACGGCAACTGGACCGCGACCAAAGAGGGAGCCAGACGACTAGAAGTTGACGGCCCGGAAGCGTAGCTAGGCCCAGTTGGATTAGGTCCAAACCCTCCAAGTCCTTATCCAACTGGGTTGTAGATCTGTAAAACCTAGCGAGGTGACACTATATAAACTTCCCTAGGGAATGCATATCACTTACGTTCCATCATACACCCCATCGACTAATTGTAATCTCTCGATAATACAATCTAGCAGGAGTAGGTCTTTACCCTCTAGGGGACCGAACCTGGGTAAAACCTTGTGTCTCCGCCCTCATCTCGCACTGTAGATGGCTGTCCGCCCTTGCCCCTCATTCTACTACTTGCTACCACTCGCATCATCTGTCGTGGCCATTCCAACGACATTCAGGTCCCACGATGGTGGTGGAACACCACTCCTGCTATAAATCACTATAAGGGCAATACACCAAGTTACATGGATCGGTTTGATGTGCGCGGTGTTGGATTGTATGTGCCCTGAAGTCTCCCAGAGGTATGGCTTATAAAGGCACCAGAACCTAGTGTTAGAGGGAAAGTCCGAGCCAGACAAGTAACAGAGTTCTACACAAATACTAACTAGTCTTCGTGTCTTGAAATCCAAGGCTCCGGGTTGGTCGGTGACTACACCGTAGCCTTCCTTTATCTAACATGGGACTCCCTTCTAGATCCATATAACTAGGACGCCCAACAGGCCATGGGCCACCCGAGTTGGTAGGATTAGAGACATGCAATGGTGATACCCATTTAGCATATCCCCAATAGTAGCCCCCGGAGAACTCCGATATCTTGCACCATCTTGCCTCTTTAGTTTGAATGCTCCGTCTATGTGATGTCGGCAATTTTTCAAGAAATATCTTCTAGTCCTCCAAAGAACCCTGCAATATTCTCCGTCTTCAATACGTAAGTCAGAGAATCACTGAGTCTTCCACCTTACTCTTCTCGTAGCCGGACAGGATCTATCCATGCCAGAATCTTCAGATGGGACTATTCGTCTGCATTTGTTAGTAAGATGATGTAGAACAAAGCTAGTGTCTCCTTGTAACAAGATCTTTCAGAAGCCTTCCCTTAGACCAGAATGGACGCGCTCCAACCTATCAAGCCCCTACCACCAACTATCCATTTGGCTAAGTTATTGCAACCTATATGATCCAGGCAGAGCCCATAATTCCAAGTGGCTGCACTTGAAGCTTCTCAACATTTGACATCTCAAATCTCTTTGTTCCTGGGTGGCATTCCACAAGTGTGATACACAAGGTTCACCAGTCCCCTGGCCTTGTGTAACCACTCAACACAAACCATTCCTTCCATTCCACCCAGGTGATTCATTCACTTAGTTGTTTAATTAAACAAAACACAAGTCCTCAGACTTAGAATTTTTTCCATAGCAAGAATATATATTCCACCCTTGTTTTCTATTAGCTAAGCTAAGCATGATAGTAATAGGAATCTTAACTTAGGAAATTTCTACTAAGGTTTCATCTACTAGGATTTCCCATAGCATAGTTTATACTTAGCAAAAATTCCATGCAAGTCCTTCTTAGAAATATCATTAATGCATAGTGAAAATAATGGGACAAAAGTATGAAGCATCACTTGCCTTTTTGGTAGAGAATATAAGTTCACTCCTTGTCTTTGCAATGATCACACTCTTCAATTCACTACAATTCAATCAAGCAAGGAACAATATTTCAATCTACCATTCAAGCAACATCACATAAAATAATATAAACAAAACAATGCATGCAAGCATGCCAAATTTTGTTTTATTTACAAAAGTGATTTATAATAGGTTATAAACATTCTAGAACACTTTATTGGTCATTTTATAAAGTGTCAAAACTATTTGCAAAAGATTCTACCTGTAAACCATTTTTAAACCAAAGTATTATTTTATGTGGTGAAGAAATGTTTTTAATAAGGCAACAATCTATAGGGTTCACAAAATATGTTTTCAAACCATAAAACCTTGTGTTTAGGGTCAGAGAGTTTTTTACAAAACATTTCCCAAAGGTTTTCTTCAAAAAGCATTTTTAAACCATAATCAACATTTTTTATTTGACTAGAAATGTTTTAAATCAAAGAATCATTCTTTTGCTTCACCAAATATATTTTTGAAACCACCAATTGATTCCTAGGGTCAGTAGGTTCAAAACAAACCATTTGCCAAAGATTTTATCCTCAAAATCATTTTAGAACAATTTTTATATTCTAAACATGCATACACAAGTTTCTGCAAAAAATCAATTTAACAGAAGCATTTTACTAAAAAAAGTGCATGGTCAGAAATTACTTGTTTTTCTGAATCCATTGATATAAAATTTGCAAAATTTGGACGTGTGGTTTGAAATTTATGAATTTTACAAATTTGAACATCTAATAGGAAAGATTCTGGTTTTTAAAACAGTCACAGGCCACGTGGCTTGTTCCTATTCGCCGGTACCGCTTCGGCTGGATCGTGATCTCTGGTGCGTTGGATCTAAAGCAGATCATGTGTCTCAGAATCAAACGTACCCCTTCGGTTAGTTTCTATCGCGAGCGTTGGATCTAAATCCTAAGGCGCAACCTTTGACCATATACCAGCGGTGCTGGCGGCGGCGACTGGAGGTGGAGCGGTCAGACGACGACGGTGGCGATGTTACAGGAAGCGAGGGAGGAAGGGGAGATGCTCACCGAGTTTGCCGTGGAGTGGGGAAGCTCAAGATGGTACTTGCTGGCGAGGGGGCGCACGGGGTCGATGAGAATCGCTCGTCGGAGTTAGGGGTGGCGCCAGGAGCTTCTGCTTGTCGACGGGGACGGGGCTTCGATGCATGCCAGAGGGAGAGGAGAGTATGGTTAGATGCGCAAAGACGTGGCGAGGATGCGCGCGTGAAAGAGAAAGAGAGGGGCGGTCAGGTTCTTACCCGAGGCTTCGCCGGAGAGGAAACAGACGGTGGCGGCGATGGTCGTCGTCGTTGCCGAGGGTCTGGGGCACTCGGGGACGAGCTGGCGCTACGGGGAGATGCGCCAGGGTCTGGGGTTCACGCTTGTGTGCTCGAAGAGGCGAGGGGCGACGAGGGGCTGCCGGAATTTCTCGCGGAGCTCGCCGGAGACAGAGACGGTGAAGTGCGAAATTAAGCAGCCTGGGGGCGCACTAGGGTGAGGGTCTGAGGGGGAAACAGAGAGGAAACGCAGGCGAATAAAAGGGCATGGTCGCGGGGTGGTTTTACTGCGGCGTTAACGCGGATTAAGTCGATCTTTAATCGCCTGCAATGGCCGGCGAGGTGAGAGGCGGGCTCAACGGGGTGAGGAAGACGATGACGTGGCATGGGGTCGTCTTGTCAGCGAAAGGGGGAAAAGGAATGTGGGGTCCATCGGTCAGTGTCCTCGCGGGTGTGCGTCTGAGTGAGAAAATGCTTCGGCATAGGGGATGCAGGTGGGCTGCGAGTTGGGCTTAGTGGGATAGCTGGCTGGGCTGCTCCTTTTCACATTTTTTTGTTCAGATTGTTTTTCTTTTTCCTTTTCTAATATTCTGTTTTGATTTTATTTAATCAATTCAAACACTCATTTGAATTCAAACCTTTGTCAAACTTTTTGTGGATTCAAACATTGATTAATAAAACATTCTGAAGTCAAATTTAGAATAAATATTCTATTCTTTTGGGGTCTTTTAATTATTCAAAAGGGCCAATGTTTTAAATCAAATAAGATTTAATACTATTTTCAAACACCATATAAATTCTTTAAACCTTCCAAATCTTTTCAGTAGGTTTTTATTTGTTTAATAGGGTGTCAAATAATTCATCTTGAATTATTTAGAAAGTATTTGATATGATTCATAAATCATTTGAATTGGGTATTTGTTTTAATTCCAATGGAATTTAATATAGTTTTAATTCCCTAAATTTTATTTGGAAGATTTATTTTATTTAATTAATTAAACAACTTTTATTCCACTTGGGTAAATTCCAAAATACTATTTTCTCATGAATTATATAATTATTCTTATTTAGAGATTTGTCTTTATTAAAATAGGGATAGAATGGTTAATGCCATTTTATTTTATTTTGGAAATTCCTTATACTTTTATTTTATTTGTATTTGGATTCTATTCATTCCATTTGCTTAATGGATTAGGCCAAGATTTAATTTGGTCTTTAAATATTCCTTATTGAATAATTTCTTTCCTTATCTTATAAAATTCATATCTTTTATTTAGGGATCCAAACTTGGTGATTCCAATTTGTAACATCTTATTTTGTATTTGTTTATCCTTTTAAATCCCTTTAGGATTATTTGCTCACCATTTTGTATGGATTTATAGATAGGTTCTTTATTAGCTTTGGAAATTTAATTTCCTTATCTTATTATATTCATAAGATTTTATCTATGGCTCCAAATTAAGTGAAACCAATTTATATGGTCTTATAATATTTCTATTTGTCATTCTTAATAATTTGTAAATGTTTGTTTACAAATTTTTATATGTATCAAATCCATAGGCTTGGAGATAACTTGGAAATGATTTTTATTCCATTAGGATTTTAGGGTTTGGATTTATTTTCCAAGTGTTTAAATTTCAAGATGCATTTTATGAGGAATGCATTTCTTTTGATTTGGATTTTGTTGAATTCAAATATTAATTAAAGTTTGTTCAAGATGGGATTTTAAGTTTCCATTTTAGAAACAAAAGTTTCTTTTCACCCTGATTTTCAACAATTATTTATTTTGTTTATTTATTTTTCACATAACAAGATTTGGAAAATCTTGGGATGTGACAAGCTACCACCCTTAAAATAAATCTCGTCCCGAGATTTGGGGAGGCTAGGGGTTACAAGTTGGCTAAAGCATCTAGGGTACTACCACCCTTAAAATTTTTCCAACTAGATTACTTCTTGACTTGCTTGGGATCTTGTTGAAATCTCTCTGGGCAAACATCTGCATAGTGTCCTTTGTTTCCACACTTGAAACATGAGACAAGGCTGAGATCCTTCATAGGCTTTATCTTGTGCTTCATCTTTTCTGGACAATTGCTTGCATAATGTCCTTGGTTACCACAATTGTAACATGTGATAAGATTGAGTTCTTCACGTATCTTCTGTGGACAAGTTGACACATAATGGCCTAACTCTTTGCAGTTGTTGCACCATACCTGGATAATCTCCTTATACTTCTTCTTCTTGGATTTCTCCAAATCTAGGAGTGCTTCTAGTTCATGTTCTTCATATGTTATCTCAAAGGTAGGAATGTTTCCTGGTCTCCTTTACCTTTTCTTATTCCTTGGATAATACATATGTCTCCTCTTTGGTCCTTTAAATTGGGTCATATTGCATGGAGGTGCAAGCTGAGATTTTCCTTTGTCTTCATCCTTCTTGGTAGACTTGGATCTCTCATGGTACTCTGCAATCAGTTGTTACACTCCACCTTGTTTCCTTTGTTGAACTATGGAATAGATGTGGCATTGGATAGGGACATGATTATTTCCTTCACATAGGTAACAAGTATCTTGGGTTGTGGGGCATTGATTAGCTGGATGTTTCTCTTCACAATCGGGGCATTGATCTTCATGCTCTTTGGAAGTGTGATCCTTGTCTCCACAAATATTGCAAGCTTGGGTTCCTTCTAGAATATCATTTCTGTCATCCTTGTTGTCACAAACTCCTTTTGAAGAGTTGTTTTCCATGTTGATCATTTGATATGTCACCTTATGCAACAATTGGGTTTGGGTTTCCAAAAACCTTTGCATGGTTGGATCTACCTCACTGGTGTTGGCTATAAATTGAGCTGCCACTCAGTTCAACTGGGTTTGGGTTACTATGAGTTCTCTCATGTTGTCCTCTTGGTTGTTGTTGTTGTCACCATCCTTGATGTTGGAGTTTCTTGGAGAAGTCATCTGTTTGTGTTGGATTGGGATTAGAATAGGAAAAATATTTCTAAGGGAATAGTTCTACTCACACACATCACAATTCACACAAGCAAAGTGCAAGCAATCACAAACAAACACTCCATTCAAACAACAAGTTTCAAGCACATTTATAGGCAACAAAAATATTTTTGTTACACCACATAAGTTGGTGTGTTTGATTTAATCTAAATATGGTGGTCCATCTATATGGTTCACTTGAGATCATTCCATCCTTCTTAGTTGATTCTTCATGAACAAGATCTTTGTATCCTTGGAGAATTTTCTTGAATCTTGGTCACAAAACTTCAATGTGATGATGGTTCCTTCTAAGTTGTGTTTCCTTAGTCTTCAAGTCTTGAGTAACATTTCTTGTCTCACTTGTAGTCCTTAGTGATATCCAAGGTTGAAGTCCTTGTTGAGAATAAGGTTGAAATCATTTGAAGATGTTGAAGTCATTAGAGTTGATGAAGTCCTTTGCACATGGTGAAGTCTTTGGTCATGGGGAAGGCTTTATCCATCAAGTTGAAATAGAAGAGATGTAGAATCAAAAGCAAAATTGTTGAGGAAAGAGTCTACAAGATTGTTTGTAGATAAGTTTTGGAACAAATACAACTCCTATTTTCTAAGGGGTTTTGTCCAATCCTAGGGTTACAAATCCTACAGGCAACACAATGCTCTGATACCATCTGAAAGGTTCCCAACATTTTAATAAGGTAGAGATCCATGTGTTTACAATGCTAGTCCCTGGATCAATAGCTAGCATCCATAGTTAAGATGTAATATCAAGAAACAAAGGTCATAATACAACTTTATAACCAGGAATAAAATAACTTATTATGTCCTACATAGCTCATTTGGCTATCTCATTACAATGCAGCAGAATATAGCAATAGAATGGGGTCCTTCATCTTCAAAGTGCCACAGGCAGACATGTTGGTTGTAGACTTGTAATCCTAATCAATAACTTCTCTAACATCAAACAAACCTGCAACATAATAAGTTACAGCCACAAGGGTCAATACATTTGAATTGTATTGGCAAGTGATACTATGGTAGTATAGTGGAGTCTATCATCTATATGCATTTGGCTAAGTGGAACTTAGGCTTTCTTTGATCAAAATATATTTTTCTTATCATTTGAAAACACTAAGTTTTTGCTTGACAAAACCTTTCCCAAGGCATCTCCCAATAAAAATTGGTGATCCTTCAACCCTTGATCAACCACAAGTTTTTAACTTAGAAATTTGGATGAGGATATTCTTGATAGCTTCCATGTCTTGATGCTCAAATTGTCCTTTGCCAGGGACATGGCTAAGTACTTAGATTTTACACTCTACAGAGGTGGTGCACTTTCCCCACAAGACTTGGTTTCACCAAGACAAGATCTTTCAGAAGACTTCCCTTAGACCAGAATGGACGCGTTCCAACCTATCAAACCCCTACCACCAATTGTCCATTTGGCTAAGTTAATGCAACCTATATGATCCAGGCAGAGCCCATAATGCCAAGTGGCTGCACTTGAAGCTTCTCAACATTTGACATCTCAAATCTCTTTGTTCCTGGGTGGCATTCCACAAGTGTGATACACAAGGTTCACCAGTCCCCTGGCCTTGTGTAACCACTAAACACAAACCATTCCTTACATTCCACCCAGGTGATTCATTACTTAGTTGTTTTATTAAACAAAACACAAGTCCTCAGACTTAGAAATTTTTCCATAGCATGAATATATATTCCACCCTTGTTTTCTATTAGCTAAGCTAAGCATGATAGTAATAGGAATCTTACCTTAGGAAATTTATACTAAGGGTTCATCTACTAGGATTTCCCATAGCATAGTTTATACTTAGCAAAAATTCCATGCAAGTCCTACTTAGAAATATCACCAATGCATAGTGAAAATAATGGGACAAAAGTATGAAGCATCACTTGCCTTTTTGGTAGAGAATATAAGTTCACTCCTTTTCTTTGCAATGATCACACTCTTCAATTCACTACAATTCAATCAAGCAAGGCACAATATTTCAATCTACCATTCAAGCAACATCACATAAAATAATATAAACAAAACAATGCATGCAAGCATGCCAAATTTTGTTTTATTTACAAAAGTGGTTTATAATAGGTTATAAACATTCTATAAAACTTTATTGGTCATTTTATAAAGTGGCAAAACTATTTGCAAAAGATTCTACCTATAAACCATTTTTAAACCAAAGTATTATTTTATGTGGTGAAGAAATGTTTTTAATAAGGCAACAATCTATAGGGTTCAAAAAATATGTTTTAAAACCATAAAACCTTGTGTTTAGGGTCAGAGAGTTTATTACAGAACATTTCCCAAAGGTTTTCTTCAAAAAGCATTTTTAAACCATAATCAACATTTTTTATTTGGCTAGAAATGTTTTAAATCAAAGATTCATTCTTTTGCTTCACAAAATACATTTTTGAAACCACCAATTGATTCCTAGGGTCAGTAGGTTCAAAACAAACCATTTTACAAAGATTTTATCCTCAAAATCATTTTAGAACAATTTTTACATTCTAAACATGCATACACAAGTTTCTGCAAAAACAATCAATTTAACAGAATCATTTTACTTAGAAAAAGTGCATGGTCAGAAAGTACTTGTTTTGCTGAATCCATTGATATAAAATTTGCAAAATTTGGACGTGTGGTTTGAAAGTTATGAATTTTACAAATTTTAACATCTAATAGGAAAGTTTCTAGTTTTTAAAACAGTCATAGGCCACGTGGCTTGTTCCTATTCGCCGGTACTGCTTCGGCTGGATCGCGCTCTCTGGTGCGTTGGATCTATAGCAGATCGTGTGGCTCAGAATCAAACGTACCCCTTCGGTTAGTTTCTATCGCGAGCGTTGGATCTAAATCCTACGGCACACAACCTTTGACCATATACCAGCGGTGCTGGCGGCGGCGACTGGCGGCGGAGCGGTCAGACGACGATGGTGGCGATGTTACAGGAAGCGAGGGAGGAAGGGAGATGCTCACCGAGTTCGCCATGGCGTGGGGAAGCTCAAGGTGGTACTTGCTGGCGAGGGGGCGCACGGGGTCGATGAGAATCGCTCGTCGGAGTTAGGGGTGGCGCCAGGAGCTTCTGCGTGTCGACGGGGACGGGGTTTCGGTGCATGCCAGAGGGAGAGGAGAGTATGGTTAGATGCGCAAAGACGTGGCGAGGATGCGCGCGTGAAAGAGCAAGAGAGGGGCGGTCACGTTCTTACCCGAGGCTTCGCCGGGGAGGAAACAGACGGTGGCGGCGGTGGTCGTCGTCGTTGCCGAGGTTCTGGGGCGCTCGGGGACGAGCTGGCGCTACGGGGAGATGCGCCAGGGTCTGGGGTTCACGCTTGTGTGCTCGAGGAGGCGAGGGGCGACGAGGGGCTGCCGGAATTTCTCGCGGAGCTCGCCGGAGACAGAGACGGTGAAGTGCGAAATTAAGCAGCCTGGGGGCGCGCTAGGGTGAGGGTCTGAGGGGGAAACAGAGAGGAAACGCAGGCGAATAAGAGGGCATGGACGCGGGGTAGTTTTACTGTGGCGTTAACGCGTATTAAGTTGATCGTTAATCGCCTGCAACAGCCGGCGAGGTGAGAGGCAGGGTCAGCGGGGTGAGGAAGACGATGACGTGGCGTGGGGTTGTCTTGTCAGCGAAAGAGGGAAAAGGAATGTGGGGTCCATTGGGCAGTGTCCTCGCGGGTTTGTGTCTGAGTGAGAAAACGCTTCGGCAAAGGGGATGCAGGTGGGCTGCGAGTTGGGCTTAGTGGGCTAGCTGGCTGGGCTGCTCCTTTTCACTTTTTTTTTGTTCAGATTGTTTTTATTTTTCCTTTTCTAATATTCTGTTTTGATTTTATTTAATCAATTCAAACACTCATTTGAATTCAAACCTTTGTCAAACTTTGTGTGGATTCAAACATTGATTAATAAAACATTCTGAAGTCAAATTTAGAATAAATATTTTATTCTTTTTGGGGTCTTTTAATTATTCAAAAGGGCCAATGTTTTAAATCAAATAAGATTTAATACTATTTTCAAACACCATATAAATTCTTTAAACCTTCCAAATCTTTTCAGTAGGTTTTTATTTTTTAATAGGGTGTCAAATAATTCATCTTGAATTATTTGGAAAGTATTTGATATGATTCATAAATCATTTGAATTGGGTATTTGTTTTAATTACAATGGAATTTAATATAGTTTTAATTCCCTAAATTTTATTTGGAAGATTTATTTTATTTAATTAATTAAACAACTTTTATTCCACTTGGGTAAATTCCAAAATACTATTTTCTCAAGAATTATATAATTATTCTTATTTAGAGATTTGTCTTTATTAAAATAGGGATAGAATGGTTAATGCCATTTTATTTTATTTTGGAAATTCCTTATCCTTTTATTGTATTTGTATTTGGATTCTATTCATTCCATTTGCTTAATGGATTAGGCCAAGATTTAATTTGGTCTTTAAATATTCCTTATTGAATAATTTCTTTCCTTATCTTATAAAATTCATATCTTTTATTTAGGGATCCAAACTTGGTGATTCCAATTTGTAATATCTTATTTGGTATTTGTTTATCCTTTTAAATCCCTTTAGGATTATTTTCTCACCATTTTGTATGGATTGATAGATAGGTTCTTTATTAGCTTTGGAAATTTAATTTCCTTATCTTATTATATTCATAAGATTTTATCTATGGCTCCAAATTAAGTGAAACCAATTTATATGGTCTTATAATATTTCTATTTGTCATTCTTGATCATTTGTAAATGTTTGCTGACAAATTTTTATATGGATCAAATCCATAGGCTTGGAGATAACTTGGAAATGATTTTTATTCCATTAGGATTTTAGCATTTGGATTTATTTTCCAAGTGTTTAAATTTCAAGATGCATTTTATGAGGAATGCATTTCTTTTGATTTGGATTTTGTTGAATTCAAATATTAATTAAAGTTTGTTCAAGATGGGATTTTAAGTTTCCATTTAAAACAAAAGTTTCTTTTCACGCTGATTTTCAACAATTATTTATTTTGTTTATTTATTTTTCACATAACAAGAGTTGGAAAATCTTGGGATGTGACGCTATTCCTCCCAGTAATTTCCAGTAGTAGCACTCCCTCCCCCATTGCATCGTCTGGCAAGGCTTTGGCTAAGCCCTCGACCATAGTGCACGTCCCACAAGAGGAGGTGGAGGTGCCACTTTCTGCGATGGTGGAATCCTACAGCGGCAACCATATTCTAGTGGCTCTCGAGCCATTGGAAGAAGCGGCGAACTCCCACAAGGGAGTATGGAGGGGCTCTGACCTCTCCGCTGGGGACATAAAAGAGATAATCTCCGAGGGGTATCTGTCGGCGACGCAAGGTCTGGCCTAGCGGCCGGGGCAGGCCGGCGAGGTGGTGTAACAACCCAAGTTTGGGATATATGTAATTACTACTTAAGCATTGCATGCATGTGTTAAATTTAAAAAAGTATGCATGTGAGCAAGTTTTTGAATAATGCAAACCCTAAACCCTAATTTCCCTCTCTCTATGAAACACATTCAAATGGTTTTGAATATTTTTGAAAACTACCAAAACATTGGAGCACAAATAGACTAAAAGGTCCCCTGCAATATTTTCTATATCTTACAAAGTCCCTGGTATTTTTGAAATATAAAAAACATATTTCAAATGAAAATTACAAAAGAGAAACAAAATTAGAAAAATAAAACAGTTTCTGGAAAATAAAATAGAGCAGCAGCCAAACCAGGCCGGCCCAGACCCTCTCCTTTCCCTACTTGCCGCTCACGTGCAGTAGCCAGAGCCAATCCACGGCCCACCTTGGCCCCGGGCCCATACCCTTTTGTCCAATATATATGTGTCGTCAAGCTTGGGAAGCTTCTGCATGTCGATAGCGCCGCCGCCTGCCAGCACCAAGATCCTCGTCGCTGCTGTTCGCTGCCTACAAGACCCCCTGGACTCGCGAGGAACCATAGTCGTTCCCAGTTTCTCTTCCCCCACGCTCCCTCCCTCTCTCTGCCGAGCTCCCCGAAACCCTAGCTTTCAGAACTTGCTGCGCACCGCCGTTCCCGGCCTCCCCTCGACCATCTGACGGTCCAAGGAGCTCCGCCTCGGTCCCCTTCTTTGACCCGCCAAAGGAATCAAGACCTAGCGCTCTGAATCGTCGCCAACCTCGCCATCTTCCTCGACCCCGACGAAGCTCGCCCCCGTCAATTAGCTCGCCTCCGACCTCTCCTAGCCTTCCTGAGCTTCCTAACGCATTAAGGGTGAGCTCGCGGTCCTCCCTGTGCCCCTCGTTTGCCTACGTGTCGTCTATAGCCGTAGGTCGTTGTCGCTTTGACGCCACCGCCGCTGCTCCTCGCCGTGCTTGCTTCTCCGGTGACCCAAAAATGGTGGCGCCACATCTATCGTATTCGTGTCGCTCCGCTGATTCGAATACGTGCTACCTCGGTCCCTAAATCAGCACCTAGCGCCTTCCCTCGCCATCAGCCGACGTGTCTCCGGCGAGCCCATGTGACATTGACGTGGAGCCGCATGGCTTGCCGACGTGGCTCGACCCCAACCGTCAGCCTCTGGGACTATGCTCTGCCCTAGTGAAAATCAGCCCACCCTTGCGCCGACCCCGCCTGGCCAACGTGGCTGCATACGTGGCCCAGGGCCCGGTAGTCAGTGACACTGGCTAGCTCAGGCTCGTGTGAGAAAAGGTATTAGATGCGTGTTATGATGTTAGCACGACGCAGTAAATGTTTTTAATTGATTAAATAATTTCAGAAAATGAATAAATATTATAAATTCAATAACTTATTCATTTTAATTCAGAAAAATATGTATAATATATCAAAATGTTCAGAAAAATAAGAGCTTTACAATAGTAATATAATCATACATTGTTAACCAACTTTCATGACAATTTTAATTAGAAGAATCAATTGAACCCCATAGGTGATTTCGAGGATCCCGCTGTTCTAGGGTTTGTACCTCTCGGACCCCGTTTAAACTATCCAATCATGTTCTTGGGTTCATTTCAACACTACTTAACTTGTCATGTCATGCATATTGTTTGTGCATTGCATTATGCCATGTCTTGATTGTTGTATTTATTTCTGGTGTTGGTTCTTCGCGATAGGATCCGATCCCGAGGATAAAGTCAACGACACCGAAGATCCATATCTGTACTGACGGACAAGGAAAGCGTAGTCTCTCATTCTGAACCAAATTTTACAAAGTTTACTACTTTCTCACTATGATGCACGCGATTCCAAATGTGGTATTTTGTCAATAGCTAGTGTTACCTATCTGTGCATAGTTTCCCTTTTGTAGCCTTATACTCCTGACCCACTGCTCCTAGCTTACCTAGGTCTAGCATCTGAGTGTTGCTAGAGCTTTTGCGAGCGACAGCTTAGCCATGCTTAATAGTACCGTCTGATACATTCGGATGATGTTTCGAAGGTACCGAAGAATCAAGAAAGGTAGGATGTCGAGGTATCATCGATGGAGATAATTGAATATGCCACGTTGATGTGGTTTTTGTAGTCCCATGCTCGCCACCATTAGGAACCGAGTTCTTGCCTCTTGAACCAAGACGAGCGTACAACCACACGGGGCCATGGGAACCCCTCGATCGACTAACTTGCCTAGTAGATTCCATGAGTCACATAGTTCGGGCTTTCCATTTGGCATACGCATTAAAAAAGTTTTGGAAATGAGGAGGTGAAGGAGGTGCATCATAAAGGTAGGTAAGCATGGTCGGGGTTGCTTGGGGTCGATGGAGCCCTGGTGAACCAATCTCGCCTCACATCTCCGGGGACCGGCTTCGGGACTTGACCCATTACAATAGAACCATCCTTAGGGCATGACTCATGGTCTCGGCGAAAGAAAGGTAAAGGTCGTGGTCAACCACACTCTATCGGCCTTCCAAGGAAGAGGGCTAATAATTTGGCATTAAGAGTCGGTTGGTACGTGTGGGTAAAGTTGTACACCCCTGCAGGGTATTAATCTTTTGGAAAGCCGTGTTCACAGTTATGAACAACTTGGGAACGGACATGATGATCATAGTGAACTATAACCTAAGTAAAACTTGGTGATCCACATATGATTAAGGATGATTCCTCTGGGTCGAGGGGGTGATCCTAGATAGGAGGTTCTGATGAAGCTGTTCGTTACCAAGAGATTATAAACAAGATGAAGAATTCATTATCTTATCCCTTTTAAAAGAGTCTGAGTAGATGAGCCTCTTCTCTCTCTTGTTTACAAATAAAGATTTCTTTATGCAAAAGTAAATCCAGAGAAAGCCTTTCTAGCCAGAGCATGTAGATACTAGGTTATCTAAGTCTTGCGGAGTACATTCTCGTACTCATCCTTGCGCCATTGTTGTTTTTCTGTAGATGATCTAATTGCGATTGAAGGTGGATTATATGTTGACATCGACGAGTAGTTGGGGGTCCCAGGTAACAGCCTGTAGATGATCTGTTTATGGCCTCTTAGGCCCTTTTCTAAGTTGTTGTGTAGAACAACATATTTTGCTTTCACTGTGCGATGTAATGTTGGGTCTTGGACCTCTGGTTTGTAATAACCCTAATATCATACTGTGTTAAGAGTTTAAACTTATGCTGTTGAATCCCTGAGTTTTATAATGTTACCGAATCTTACTGCGATCTTCCGTGCTTAGAGTTGAGCTTATCTTAGATGGTGATCTGAGGTTATTTTAACCCTAATCCTGGGGGGTGCTACAGGTTTTGGTATCAGAGAAGGAATGCCTATAGGAAACCCTTTTATTAGTCGATGTTGAGTATAGAAGTTGACAAAACTATTTGAAAGCTAAAAATTATTTGAGAAACTCTGACTAGGATTCTTTTTACTACTTCTCTATCGTGTTTCTGTTGCTGGAGTTTTCTTATCCTATTAGGTTTGAAAAGGTTCTCATTCCCTATCTCATACCTCAAAACTTTTAGGATCGTGGTTTTGGAGTTATTTTTCTCAGAGTTCCAAGACCTATCAGTTTTGCTTGGTGTTTAACATCTTAGCACTCCATTGTCATGGTTTGTACGCCAGCTGGTTAATGTAAGCATTAGTATGCTTTGATACTAACATGCTTGATAAAATGATAACTTTATATCAAGTACTCGTTATTGATCTTTCCGTCTTGTTCCCTTGAATCCCTTGTCAGGACTTCACACGTCTCACTCCGCCTATTTTTAGCTATTCCACTGAGCCACTTGATGCGGACTACTTGATTTGCACCATGGAGCGCAAACTTCAGGCTGGTCATGTTGCTCAAGATGATTGGGTGACTTTTGCTGCCTAGCATCTGGAGGGAGCAGCTGGCTCCTGGTGGGAAAATTTCTTGGAAATGCAAGAAGCTCAACATGTTGTTAAATGATAAGAGTTCACTGAAGCCTTCCGAGCTTACGATATCCCGGAGGGTCTGATGGATCAGAAGAGGGAGGAGTTTCTCAAGCTGAAGCAGGGCACTTGTTCGGTGTGTGAATACCAGTGAAACTTCAATCGTCTTGCCTGTATGCTACTGAAGAGGTCTCCACTAATGCTAAGAAGCAAGATCTGTTCCACAAGGGATTGGATCATGAGATTCGTCGTGATATACAACTCATGGATAGTGGTAACTTCCAAGGTCTGGTCAACAAGGCCATGAAGGCCGAGAGTGGAAAAGTGGAGTATGAAGAAACCCGTAAGCGTCCTCAGGAGGGGTACAACAAGGCTGGTTCAAGCAATAAGAAGCGTCGTGTCTTCGTGCCTTATAGTGTTGTGCCACGTGCTTGTTACACCTGAAGGTCTTCTGGATATGCTCCTCGTCCAAATGCTACTCCAAACAATGCTGGTGGATCAAACTACCCTTCTGCTGTCAATGCATCAGGTTTTATATGCTTCAATTGTCGCCAGCCTGGCCACTATGCAAAGGGGTGTCCTCAAAAGAATGTCGCTGAGAAGGCACCACCACCAAAGAAGAATGATAAGTATCAAGGTGCTGGAAGAGGTCGTCTGAACCATATTTCTGCTCAGGAGGCTCAGGAAGATCCAAGCGTCATCATGGGTACGCTTCGAATCAATCAAATTCTAGCTAAAGTTTTGTTTGATTCTGGAGCATCGCATTCATTCATGTCAAAAGATTTTGCTCAAATGCATGGGATAAGTTTTGAGGGGTTATCTGTTACTCTACAAGTTCAGTCTCCTGGTTCTAGTTGGCATTCCACCATGGTTAGTCATGGGAATCTAATCGAAGTTGCATTTCAACTTTTCCCCACCTCCCTTCTTGCCCTCAAGTCAACTGACATTGACATCATTCTGGGCATGGATTGGTTGACCCTCTATCAAGCTATCCTCGATTATACAACCAAGTCTATGACTCTGACTAGTCCTGCTGGCATAACTGTCAAGTATTGGACCGTAGGGTCACTATCTCCTTCAGCTATTTCTATTCCTGAAGCATAGTTGTATACTCTTGAAGTTCTACATCCATTAGAGATTCAAGATGTTTCCGTGGTCTGTGAATTCCCGGATGTGTTTTCCTGAGGAGTTGCCTGGCATGCCACGTGATTGAAGTGTGGAGTTTGTCATAGAGTTAGCTCCTGGACCTGCCCCTATTTCTAAAAGACCCTACCGTATGCCTCCTCATGAGCTTGTGGAGTTGTAGAAGCAATTAGAGGAGTTAGAAGGAAAAGGATACATTCAACATAGCACATCTTTTTGGGGATGTCCCACCATGTTAGTTAAGAAGCAGGATACCAATATACCGTGACTCGTTGTGGATTATCGCCCACTCAATGTTGTGACTATCAAGAACAAGTACCCTCTCCCTAGGATCAACGATGTTTTTGATCAGTTAAGTGGTGCCACCGTCTTTTCCAAGATGGATTGGAGGTAAGGGTATCATCAAATAAAGATCCGTAAAGAAGATCTTCCAAAGGATGCTTTCACCACTTGTTACGGTCTTTACGAGTACACTGTCATGTCATTTGGTCTTACCAATACTCCAGCCACTTTTATGCGTTTTATGAACTCTGTTTTCATGGAGTATCTTGACAAGCTCGTCATGGTCTACATCGATGATATTATGGTGTAGAGGTCCCAACCTTTAATAAGGTAGAGATCCCTATGTTTACAATGCTAGTCCCTGGCTCAATAGCTAGCATCCATAGTTAAGATGTAATATCAAGAAACAAAGGTCATAATACAACTGTATAACCAGGAATAAAATAATTCATTACATCTTACATAGCTCATTTGGCTATCTCATTACAATGCAGTAGAAATACCTATATAGCTGTTATCGCCACATTTTGGCCAAAGGAGGAGATGGGCCGTAATCAAGATGGGCTTGGAGGATACATATATGCAACGTATTGATGGATCAGCCTTGTGCGTGGATTTGGGCTAAATTGCCCGTGTATCTGTATATTATGGTAGGTTACGTTTCGGTTTAAGTAAAGAGATAGAGTTGTTAGGGTTATTCCAAAGATAGATAGTCTCCGGACTATAAATATGTACCTAAGGTTATTGAGAAAGGAGGACGACGATCACGTTCACAATAAACACAATCTCGGCGCATCGCCACCCCTTGTTTCTAGGGTTTCTTTCCAGTAAGTGTCATGCTGCCTAGATCGCATCTTGCTTCAGGCGATATCTACTATCGTTATTTAGTGTTACTCGTACTGAAGCCTTGTTGATGGCGAGTAATACTGTTATCATAGATTTGTTTGGGCTAGCATCGGTACCTTTTTTGTTATGATTGCTTAGTTATGCTGCCTTTAGTTATCTCACTGCCTTTGCACCTTTTTTGGGTGTAAGGGCAGCATCTTGCTTGATCTTTATTCAGTTGATTTGATCTGTTATAGTTATGCCTTGTTTTCCAAGGTTTAGTTTGATATCCACATGGTCAGGCCTTGCAAACGGGTTGAACGATCCAAAGAGTACGTAAGGATATGGTTTGCCAATTCGCGGGGAGTTGTTCCGGAAATTGACTTTACGTCGATTGGTAGGCCTTCTCGATGGTTAGTCTGCTATCATCTTTTGTATCTACCAGGCTCAGTTACGTGTAGGATGTTCCAGTTATGTGGTGAAACGTTAAACCGTCGAGGTCAATTTAACTTGTATTGATGAAGCAAAACCCCATGTTATCGTAGATCTAATGCGTAACCATGGGATAATCGGCTCCGAGCCGATTCACGAAACACAGGAGCCGGTCGCGGCTCGAATTTGACATATACTTGTTTGCCATGCAGGAAACTAATCGAAGCAATCCATCACCTTCCTGACCAGGTATAGGTCAGGTGGCAAGCCCTCGCATTCAGCCAGGACGTGTGCCGGAGTTTTGCGGGCCGTTGCCCGAGGGACCAGGGCCCACCAGCAGTTCTGGGAGCCTCCCGGCTCTTCGTGTTGCTCGTCGCTGCTCGCCGGTGGGTTTTGACAGGCAACACATTCTGGCACGCCCGGTGGGACATTCAACAACATCTGCATCAACATCCGACGCCGCGATGGGGGACAGACCGGTCATGTACGACGATCTGCCTGATGAGCACAAGGCGAAGTATGATGAGATCAAAGCTCTCTTCGAAGCCGATCTCATCGGCTCTTTTGAGAAGACCCGTAAGCATGGCATCAGGTGGAAAGGGTTCTCACCCGAAGGTGCTCTTGATGAGTTGGATCTGTCTGTTCCTTCAGAGGAGCGCACCAGAGCTCTGCGACAGGAAGTCAATTACATGGTGGCTCATTCTCTTCACCGCCATTCTGAGAGCCTAGTGAACGCTTTCGAGCGCGTCGCGGTTTGCGTAGTTCAGGAGATCATGAAACATCAGTACTCTCCGTCGGGGCCTACTCTAGGGACTCACCAGGGAGACAGACTGCTCTAGACCAGGCCACAGCTGCCATTCACGCTTGCAGCTCCGGAGCCACCAGGGGCACCGGCGTACGTCGTCTACAAGGTTAGAGGTGACCCTGGCGATTGCCAATTCCTATTTGAACCACCTAAAGAAATCCCACATGGATATGTGTGCACCTACGTGCCGGACTGCAATAGCCTGACGCGCACGAACCAGATTGCAACCGCAGGGATTTCTGGGGCAGGAGTTTCTGGAGCAGGGGCTTCGGGAGCAGGTATTTCTGGAGCAGGGATGTCTAGGATGGACGCTGATAAACAGGCATGGCTAGCCAAGTATGCCACTGGAACGAGTCATGAGAATTTAGCCCCTGCAGCTCAAACGGTGGAGCAAATCCGTACCATCTTGAGAGACCAGTTCGGCTTCGTGCCGAAGAGAAGGACAATCGGCTATTCCAAGCCGTACCCCAACGAGTTTGATCTGATTCTGCTGCCACCCAAGTATCGGCTCCCTGAGTTCTCAAGGTTTAGCGGATCAGAAGGGTCGAGCTCGATCGAGCATGTGAGCCGATACCTGGCACAGTTAGGCATGATTTCAGCATCGGATCAGTTACGCGTAAGGTTCTTTGCACAATCTCTGACAGGACCAGCTTTTGGGTGGTACACCTCGTTGCCACCCGATTCGATCCAGACCTGGAAGCAACTGGAAGAGCAGTTCCACATTCAGTATCATTCAGAAGCTACCGAGGCCGGCATTGTAGATCTGGTGCAGGTGCGGCAAAAGCGGGGAGAAACGGTAGCCGAGTACATTCAGCGTTTCAGGACTGTCAAGAACCGATGTTATTCGGCTCGTTTAACTGAGAAAGAAGCAGTCGAGCTGGTAGTGTTGGGTCTCTCAGCACCTATCAAGGATCTGGCTTTCCAAGTAGAATACAATTCATTGGCGCACATGGCCCAGAAACTGACAATGTATGAACAACGCCACCCTGAGTTGTACCAAGACAAGTTCAAACGTCCGATAGGCCTGGTAGATACAGAAGAAGAGGATCCCGTACAAGACCAGGAGGTGGCCGTGGCTGAATGGGCTCGGGGGGCAGATCCTGTGTCCTGCAAATGGGTAAAACAGCAAGGTCCTGCAAAAGGGCTCGACTTAGATGTGAGCAAAGCTGAGCAAATATTCGATTTACTGCTGAAAGAAAAGCAGCTGAAGTTACCCGAAGGCCATAAAATCCCTACAGCTCAAGAGATGAACGGGAGACCATACTGCAAGTGGCATCACTCGTTCACCCACACCACCAATGATTGCGAAGAGCTACGTCGCCAGATCCAAACGGCGATAGAACAAGGCCGTCTGATCCTTGGGCAATTCGCCATGAAAGTAGACACAAACCCGTTTCCCGGCGTCAACATGGTGGAACACAGCCACTCCACGAGGCGTCAGTTAGATTTCTCGTTCGATGTTAATATGGAAGGGCCTGTGTACCACCATGGCACATATAAGGAGGAAGGCGGTCGCTCTCGGGGCAAAGAAAGAGAGGAGGCTGGTCCACGTGACCGGCCCCATTATGATGACAGGCGGTATTTAACCGAGGAGCAAGTGAGAAGCGTGCGATATCAGAAGCCACACTCCACGCATCTCCTTAACAAGTATGAGCGTCAGTATGACCGACGTCGCCGGCACGATAGAGATGATGAAGGATATGAGCACCTCGCTAGGGGAAAGTCAAAGGAAAAGGAAGGCGTGGATAAACATTGGGATTGTCCTTTCTTCAAGTATTGCTAGGATGCGGGAATGAGCCTATTGCCTACAATCGACAACTGCCCGGAATGTGGACAGCAGAAGGATGACACAGGTCCAGTTTCAGTGTTAAAGCGTCTAGGGCCTCTCCCGCCTCAGAACAGGCAAGAGGAGTTCTCTCGAGCAAAAGATCTCGAGGATCCAGAGGGTGAAGAAGAAGACAGATATCACCGGCCAAGGTGGTGTCCCGATGGACTCAGACACACCCAAAAGCGTAGAGTTCAGCGACTGCGTAGGTTGGAGGAAGCCGAAGCGCAGTACCTCCACGCTTTAAGGAAAGCACGGCCCGATCTGGCCGTGAAAATTCGGCAAACCTTGGAAACGGCGGCTCGTCCGAAAAGGAAAGAGTGGCGCCCCAAACCAGTAAAAGCCGATGCGAAGACATCGGCTGGCACAAACATGGTGTTCATACTTCCGTCAGAGTTTTGCGCTCCAAGAACCAAGGAACTACCAGTGGCACAGTTTGACTGCGGCCCACGGCCGGTCATCTTTGAAAAGCCACGAGAGAAGGGCTACAAACATCTGAAAGCCCTGTACCTACGAGGTTATATCAATGGGCAGCCTGTCCGCAAGATGTTGGTTGACACCGGAGCAGCAGTCAATATAATGCCATACTCCATGCTACGGCATTTGGGACGCTCCACTGCAGATCTGATCAAAACCAACGTCATGTTAAGCGACTTCAACGGCCAAACTTCAGAAACGCAAGGCGTTCTGAACGTGGATCTGACCGTGGGCAGAAAAACCATCCCTACGTCATTCTTCATCGTTGACAGCAAAAGCACCTACACTGTCTTGCTGGGGAGGGATTGGATTCACGCTAACTGCTGCATTCCATCCACGATGCACCAGTGCGTAATACAGTGGGATGGAGATGAAGTGGAGGTCATTCATGCAGATGATTCGATCGAGATCTCCATAGCTGGCATGAACATCTGGGAGGCAGAAGACCAAGAGCCGATCTCTGGAATCAGTCTAGACGGCTGTGAGCGCATTGAAGCTACAAAAAACGGGGTGAGGCTGGTCTTATCCACTGGCCTGACAGAGTAGCAAAGTCCACGATCGTACGTGGTATGGCCGATCCCTGCGATCGGCCACAAAAAATAAAAAGCAGTAAGGTCATGCAGTCGTAGTAGGGAGATTCCCTGCCATTGTAGAGCACAAATAAGTTGTAAACCTTCCTTGACTAATGCAATCAAAAAGGGGGCCGATTCTGGCAATCGGCCCAAATTATCTTTGTTATCCTCACCAACTGTTTGCCCCGTGTTTAGCATCGATTTAGCAGGTGACGGAAAGCTAGGGTATGGGTTTACTGGCGATGAGCTAGAGGAGATTGACATCGGTCCCGGGATAAGCCGACCAACATTTATCGCAAGAAGTTAGATCCGAATCTGGGTCCGATGATAGCTTTGTTGAAAGAATATCCAGATTGCTTTGCCTGGGACTATACAGAGATGCCCGGGTTAGACAGGAGCATCATTGAGCATCGACTCCCGCTTAAAAAAGGGTTTCGGCCATTCCAGCAGCGAGCACGGCAGATGAAGGCCGAAATTTTGGTAGAAGTCAAGAAAGAGATCGAGAAAATGTTGACAGCTAGGTTAATCAGGCCATGCAGGTATGCTGAGTGGATTTCTAGTATCGTACCTGTAGAGAAAAAGGATGGCCGCTGGCGTGTTGCTATAGATTTTCGGGATCTCAATAGAGCCACTTCAAAGGATGATTATCCGATGCCGGTAGTAGAGACATTAATCAACGCAGCAGCTGGTCATAAGGTCTTGAGCTTCATGGATGGAAATGCCGGTTACAACCAAATTTTTATGGCTCCGGAAGACATACACAAGACTGCATTCAGAGTCCTGGTTGGTGGGTTGTTCGAATATGTGGTCATGACGTTTGGACTGAAGAATGCCGGCGCCACATACCAAAGAGCCATGAATTACATTTTCCATGACCTGATCGGCAAGCTGGTGGAAATTTATATCGATGACGTGGTGGTCAAGTCTGCTTCAGTACAAGGACACTTGGACGACCTGCACGCGCCCCGGAACAAGAAAATTCGGGCTACGGATGAATCCAAAGAAGTGTGCCTTCGGTGTGACGGCCGGTCAGTTCTTGGGTTTCTTGGTCCATGAACGCGGAATTGAGATCGGCCTAAAAAGTCAGGAGGCGGTGCGAACAATGAAGCCACCTACCACGAAGAAAGAACTGCAGTCTCTCATCGGCAAGATCAACTTCATCAGAAGATTCATCTCCAATCTGTCAGGAAGAATAGAGCCGTTCATGGGACTGGTGAAAATTAAATCTGATGAGGAGTTCCGCTGGGGGACAGAACAACAACGAGCCTTCGACGAGATTAAAGAATATCTAACGAAGCCGCCAGTGTTGGTTCCACCCCGGCCGGATAGGCCGTTCTACATTTACCTGTCGGTAGCTGACACGTCCATCGCCTCAGTGGTGGTGCAAGTTTATGATGGTCTGGAGCGAGTTGTGTTTTACATCAGCAGAAGGATGCTGGATGCAGAGACAAGGTATCCTGAGATCGATAAGTTGTGCCTCTGCCTATTTTTTACCTGCACCAAGCTGCGCCACATCCTGCTCTCAGCGGAGATTATCATTATATGCAAATCAGATGTCATAAAACATATGCTGTCGGCTCCTATGTTGAAAGGCCGACTCGGCAAATGGATGTTTGCATTATCGGAATTTGATATCCGGTATCAACCCACGAAAGCGGTTAAGGGTCAGGCGTTGGCCGACCTTATTGCTGAAAGAATCAACACTGATATAGCAGCACTGTCTATACAAGCGTGGGCTATGTTTTTCGATGGATCGGTTTGTGATAATGGTTGCGGCATCGGCATTCGACTCGTGTCGCCCCGGGGGGCAACATATTCCTTCTCCATCAGGCTATCTACCCCTTGCACCAACAACGTCGCGGATTATGAGGCGATACGCAAGGGAATGGAGTTGCTCATCGAAGCTAGAGCAGAAGCAGTGGAAATTTTCGGAGACTCCAAATTGGTGATTTCCCAACTCACGGAGGAATACAAGTGTGATAGCGAGTCACTCTTCCCATTATGGTTGCAATGCCGGGAGCTGATGGCACAGTTCCGGTACATAAACTTTAACTGGATCCCGCGATCGCAGAATACCGAGGCGAATGATCTCGCACAAATGGCTTCAGGCTACCAGGACGTAGCAGAGGGAGCTGATGTTTAGGTACAGTTCCTGGAGGCGGACGACTGGAGAGCCGATATCTTCAATTACTTGAAAGATTCGGCTCGTGGGGCACCTAAACGGATAAGGTACAAGGCCATGAAGTATGTGCTTATTGGGGACGACATGTTCTACAGGACTCTGGAAGGGTTACTGCTCAAATGTCTGGGGACAACCGAGGCCAATCGGCTCCTACACGAGGTACACGAAGGCACCTATGGAACTCACCAATCGGCTCACAAGATGAAATGGTTGATCAGGCGATCAGGGTTTTATTGGCCCACCATGCTTGAGGACTGTTTTAAGTACTACAAAGGGTGTCGAGCATGTCAGAAATTTGGAAAAATTCAGACGGTACCCGCGTCAGCAATGAACCCCATCATCAAACCTTGGCCATTCCGAGGTTGGGGCATGGATATGATTGGCAAGATCAATCCTCCATCAAGCAAAGGCCACATGTGGATTTTGGCCATTACGGATTATTTCACTAAATGGGTGGAAGCCGTCCCTATGAAGTCAGTGAACTCTAAGGATGTTATCAATTTTGTGAAAGAACATGTCATTCATAGATTCGGGATTCCCCAAACTATCACGACCGATGGAGGTTCGGTCTTCATTTCTCACGAGTTTAGAAAGTTACGTGAGGACACGGAATTAAGCTGATCCGATCATCTCCATACTATGCTCAAGCAAATGGGCAAGTCAAGGCCCAACGAGCCTTATCAAGTGATCAAGAGGAAAGTCGATGAGCACCCTAGGCGTTGTACGAGGTTTTGTCGAGGCTTTATGGGCTTATCGCATGTCATGTCATGGAGCGATAAAAACCTCGCCATACCATCTAGTCTATGGACAAGAAGCCATATTGCCACGGAGATTACGGCTGGATCGAGACGTGTCACTTTTCGTAACGATCTAACAATCAAGAATATGCGTACTGATGAGTGGCGTTGTCGAGGATTTAACTGAGCTTAGGCTGTGGTCGCTTGAGAAAATCAAAGAGAACAAGGCCAAGGTAGCTCGTGCATATAATAAGAAGGTGAGACCAAAGGAGTTCCACGTTGGCGATCTGGTATGGGAAGCTGTATTGCCATTGGGGACTAAGGATGCATCATATGGTAAATGGTCTCCAAATTGGCACGGGCCATACAGGGTCGATCAAGTTTTAAGGGGGAACGCGTACATGCTCGAGGAGCTGCACGGCGTGAAATTCCCAGTGGCTGTCAACGGTCAGCATCTCAAGAAATATTTCCCAAGCATGTGGGATGATGGATATTGAAATATGGGGGGACGATACATGAAATCGGCGAATAAAAAATATAGCCGATGCACAACCATCGACTCTAGAGGTTCAAACTGTTACGAGCAGGTGTCAGTTTACATGAATAAGCCACTGAAGGAATGCCTCGAAGGCGTGGAGGGCGTCAGCGCGGACACGATCCACCTCGGCGATCTCGGCTTCGTCATCTTCGTCCTTGCCCATCACTAGCTGCTTGTTCAGGGCACGTATTTCCGCCAGATCAGTCTTCAGTTGAGCTTTGAGGCCTTCTGCTTCGTCTTGGGAGCGGGCGATGAATGCTTCCTTGTCACGAATGAGCTGTTTAGTCGCCCGGACCTTCTCTTCAAGATCTCCCAATTCCTTTTTCAAGGATGCAAGCTCGGCGGTGCTGACAGAGGTGTCAGTTTTGGCATCCAGAGACGCCTTTTTCTCGTTGAGCTGCTGACATTTGTCTGCAATATCGGCCTTCAGCGGGAGTTGGGCGCGGCGCAGATTAATCCTCTCACGAGCCAACTTCACCCTTGACCCGTAGAAAGACAGAGTTACAACTGGCCAAAGCTTCACCTGCAATGCTACTGGGAGTTGGTCCTTGATTTCGGCAAGAACACTCTTCACCTCTTCAGAACCCTCGATCAACTTCTCGATCGTGGAGGACAGCAAGGCTTTGAGACACTGGAATTGAGGTAGAACAACCCTTGCTCGTGGTTCATCGTTGGCGACAGAGAGAGTTGGTTCGATGGATTCAGGATCGAACGTCAGCAGGCCTGAGATGTCACAACCCTGGCAGGCCGAAATGGCGTCAGTATGCGTCCAACATGGAAGGATGAGCCGAACGAAGCGAACGTACCTCTCCTAAGATCAAGGGGATAGCAGATGACGAGACGATCGTCTTGTGTGTTGTTGCTGGGGGCTTGGCCAAAGTGGTAACCGTTTCATCTACACCTTCAGGGATTACTAGATCCAGCCTTGCGAAAGGCATCGGCACTTCCCCGGCTTTCCCACTAGAAGTTTCAGTCGTCTGCATGGAAGGTGCTTAGCCGATGTAAATAGTGATGAATCGGCAGATAAAAAACAATTGGTAAGAGCGTGGAGGGTGATGATTTTCGAAACCTCCTGGCTCGACGAAGAAGTTTGCAGTCCCTTGCGAGCCCTCTTGGGGCTCACAGCTGGCCCCGCCTCGACTGATGCTCGGGGGGCAGTAGGTTCAGGAACCGGCCTTTTCCTGGGAGCCGATGGTGGCAAATCTGGCTGGCTCGGTGTGGTGGTCCTCTCAGAGTCTGTTGGGCCCGATTCTCCTCGATTGGATTGTGTATCCCCGCTGGAGGTGTCTTCGAGGGAAGCCTGTAAGAAAAGGAGAGCTAGTAAGCACAAGCATGTTTGCAAGGATGAAAGAGATCAACCAAGGCATGGATCAGCGTACATGCGAACTTTCTGGAGAAGGACTCCGGCGCCTCAAAGTCTTCCTGGCAGCTACCTTCCTCACCGCCGTTTTTGTTTTATTTGGAACTCGAGAGGCGGCTGACCCAGAAGTTGCTTGGCTCTTGGAAGCCGATTGTGGTGATATCGGCTGGTTCTGCATCACGACCTTTTTCAAAGGTGGCGAGTTTTTGCAGAAAAGGACCACAGGAGCTGGTGGGAAGAACTCGAAGGGGGAGCCATCACTGTGTGTAGGTTCAGGACCATCTTGTTGCTGCAAGGAGACAGAGCGGGTTATTAGAAGAATCATTTGTGAGCTGCATCAAGAAAATTTACAAGTAGTGGTACCTGTTCTACGGGGATATCATATTCAGCATCGAGCTGTTCCAGCAACGGTCCCAGAGCTCTCCTGAAGGCATGAGTCTTCCACATCGACCGCCAGTTCTCAAAACCATCGGTTGATGAAGCGAAGGTGAGGTTGTTAGGAATTGGGATGGTCAGAGCATCGAAGAAGGAATAACACCTTTGACTGGTGAGAGGATCGCGCAGGTCAGCTCTGCTCTCTGTAAGATGGTGGAGAAATAAATGGGGAGGTACTTGTCCAAGGCCAAATTGCCGAGCCACTACGACCGGCTGGTAGAATTCGTATCCAGGCTTGATTATTCTGTTGGATATGCTCATGCCAACTGGAAGGAAGCAGGGACGGATCACAGTGGAAAATAGCTTTCGAGTGCTGGTGTCATTGGCAAAGTTTTCTAGCCTGAAGGAGATTGGATTTTCAAAATGTTCCGATTCTTCCGTGTAAGGAAAGAAGATAGGATTGTCCAGGCCTTGGAAGAAAATGCTGAACCACTTGGATGCTTCCTGAGGGATCAATTTACTACCTGGCAGTCTATACAGAGCTTGGTCGTAGCTGGTGCATCGGATCTGCTTCCCTTTGGCATATGGAAAGGTGCAACTCTCCAAAAGGGGGAAGTTTGGGACATGGTTTTGAAAATACAGCTGAGACCATAGTTGAATGAACCACCAAGGACCTCCTGTTTTGACTGCTATGCCGGAGAATAGTTTGACAGACATCAACTGGAGATATCGATAGACTTCTCCAAGGAACAGTTTGCCGATGCCAAGTTGAGTGCCTCTGGCAAGTTCGTAGGCCAAGGAGAGATAATTCTTGGTTGGAGCAAGGGAAGGGCCACAGAATATGAAATGTTCCAGCCAGAAGTTGAGGAAAGCCGTGTGTTCTTTTTCTGTGACAGGGCCTTTAGTTTTCATGTGGCTTTGAAGATAGGCACCCCAGTTCGTGCAGTCTGTTTTGGAAGAAAGCTTGTAGGGGACCTTTGTCAGTTTAAAAGCAGAGGGGCTGGGTGATGTAACGTCCAGACCAGTAATCATCACCACGTCTAACAGAGTTGGTGTCATGGGGCCATGACCGAACATGAAGCAGTTCAGAGCATCGGACCAGAAATAGCCGATGGTTTTTAGAAGATTTTCATGTTTCTCAAGGGGAGACAATGACAAATACAAGGCATCGGCTATTCCCGTGGTTTCCCATTGGGATTGGTAAGTTTTGGCTACCGCTTTGTACCAAGAGACCCAATGTTCGGAGGATTAGGCCAGGCTACAAGCGATCGGCCCAAGAATTCAAATCTAGGTTTTGGCTACGAAGGGATTCTTTTGCCTCAAAGAGATCAGATGGGCAGGACTAGATTATGTACGGGGGCCAAGACAGAGAGAATTTGGTAGGGAAGGATGCAGCAGCAGAATGTCTGAAACCTAAAAATTTAATGGTGGAATAAAGCATTAATTTAGGTGTTTGCTATTAATTCTAGCACCGTGTTCAGACTGCGAGGAGCAGGCGTACCTTCAGACCAGAGACCGCTGTGTTGGTATTGGACGATTCCGCCATCTAGTTTGCCGGCGGAGATGGATCTATGCGATTGGGGATCGAGGGTTCTTGTCGCTGTAAGCTCGATCTATTCAGTGAGGCAATTGGAGATCTGGGTTAGCCTTTTCGAAGAGGGTCGCAGGCTACCGTTTGAAATTGGAAAATGGCCGCTCACATTTGTCTAAATATGCGACCAAATTTGACCTTGTCAACGTTTGTGGGGGAAGTCGATGTGTTACCATCGGCTCTTTGGGCTTTGACTTGGTTGACCATATGAGCGTAGTATGGTGAGAGCCGATACATTACTATCGGCTTCTGGAAACGTTGACCTATTTTGACTATCGGCAAAATCGAATTGGGAAAGCAATCTTTGTTGATTCAAAAGACGGTTGTTTACAATGAAGCCGATTGCTTACAAATGGAAATCTACTACTAGTACTACTACTACTAGTTCCTAATCTAGAAGCCGGTGTCGTCGCCGCTGTCTTCATGCCGTCGTCGTCATTAGCTGCTGCCGGCGTAGTCTTCGCCGCTGCTGCTGAAGTTGTCAGCGGGGGCCTCCTCGTCCTCGTCGTCGTCGGTGTCCTCGCTGGACCCGGCGCGGAAGCGCTTCACCGGCGGGTATTCGTCGGAGGAGGTGTCCTCCTCCGCTTCCTCCTCCTCGTCGGAGGATTCGATGTCCTCGCCCCAGGACACGGCGTCGTCGGCGCTCTCCGCCTCCAGTTCCCCGTCGACAAGGAACTGGAGGCCCTCCTCGCCGTCGGTCAGGCACTCGTGGGGCATGTGTTATCGCCACATTTTGGCCAAAGGAGGAGATGGGCCGTAATCAAGATGGGCTTGGAGGATACATATATGCAACGTATTGATGGATCAGCCTTGTGCGTGGATTTGGGCTAAATTGCCCGTGTATCTGTATATTATGGTAGGTTACGTTTCGGTTTAAGTAAAGAGATAGAGTTGTTAGGGTTATTCCAAAGATAGAAAGTCTCCGGACTATAAATATGTACCTAAGGTTATTGAGAAAGGAGGACGACGATCACGTTCACAATAAACACAATCTCGGCGCATCGCCACCCCTTGTTTCTAGGGTTTCTTTCGGGTAAGTGTCATGCTGCCTAGATCGCATCTTGCGGTCTAGGCAGTATCTACTTATGCGTTATTTAGTGTTACTCGTACTGAAGCCTTGTTGATGGCGAGTAATACTGTTATCATAGATTTGTTTGGGCTAGCATCGGTACCTTTTTGTTATGATTGCTTAGTTATGCTGCCTTTAGTTATCTCGCTGCCTTTGCACCTTTTTCGGGTGTAAGGGCAGCATCTTGCTTGATCTTTATTCAGTTGATTTGATCTGTTATAGTTATGCCTTGTTTTCCAAGGTTTAGTTTGATTTCCACATAGTCAGGCCTTGCAAACGAGTTGAACGATCCAGTAGTACGTAAGGATATGGTTTGCCAATTCGAGAGGAGTTGTTCCGGGATTTGACTTTACGTCGGTTGTTAGGCCTTCTCTAGGGTTAGTTTTCTATCATCTTTTGTATCTACCAGGCTCAATTACGTGTAGGATGTTCCAATTATGTGGTGAAAACGTTAAACTGTCGTAGGTCGATTTAACTTGTATTGATGAAGCAAAACCCCATGTTATCGTAGATCTAATGCAGAACCATGGGATAATCGGCTCCAGGAGCCGATTCACAGGGAAACCTGGGAGCCGGTCGCGGCTCGAATTTTACGTATACTTGTTTGCCATGCAGGAAACTAATCGAAGCAATCCATCACCTTCCTGACCAGGTATAGGTCAGGTGGCACGCCCTCGCATTCAGCCAGGACGTGTGCCGGAGTTTTGCGGGCCGTTGCCCGAGGGACCAGGGCCCACCAGCAGTTCTGGGAGCCTCCCGGCTCTTCGTGTTGCTCGTCGCTGCTCGCCGGTGGGTTTTGACAGGCAACAATAGCATGGAGTCCTTCATCTTCAAAGTGCCACAGGCAATCGTGTTGGTTGTAGACTTGATCCTAATCAACACACTTCACTAACATCAAACAAACCTGCAACATAATAAGTTACAGCCACAAGGGTCAATACATTTGATTTGTATTGGCAAGTGATACTATGGTAGTATAGTGGAGTCTATCATCTATATGCATTTGGCTAAGTGGAGCTTAGGCTTGCTTTGCTCAAAATAGATTTCCTTATCATTTTAAAACACTAAGTTTTTGTTTGTCAAAAACACCCAAGGAATCTACCAATAGAAATTGGTGATACTTTAACCCTTGTTCAACCACAAGTTTTTAACTTAGAAAAATTGTTATGAGGAGATTCTTGATAGCTTCCATGTCTTGATGCTCAAATTGTCCATTGCCGGGGACACGGCTAAGTACTTAGATTTTACACTCTGCAGAGGTGGTGCACTTTCCCCACAAGACTCGACATGCATCGAGACAATATCTTTCAGAAGACTTCCCTTAGACCAGAATGGACGCAGTCCAACCTATCATCCCCTACCATCAACTGTCCATTTTCCTAAGTTATTGCAACCTATATGATCCAGGCAGAGCCCATAATTCCAAGTGGCTGCACTTGAAGCTTCTCAACATTTGACATCTCAAATCTCTTTGTTCCTGGGTGGCATTCCGCAAGTGTGATATACCAGGGTAAGCCATAAATATGGGCCTTGTGTAACCACTCAACAGAAACCATACTTTCCATTCCACCCATGTGATTCATTCACATAGTTGTTTTATTAAACAATACATAAGTCATAGACTTAGAAATATTCCATAGCATGAATATAGTCCACCCTTGTTTTCCACTAGCTAAGCTAAGCATGATAGTAGTAGGAATCTTAACTTAGGAAAATTCTACTAAGGTTTCATCTACTAGGATTTCCCATGGCATAGTTTATACTTAGCAAAAATTCCATGCAAGTCCTACTTAGAAATAACAATAATGCATAGTGAAAATAATGGGACAAAAGTATGAAGCATCACTTGCCTTTTTGGTAGAGAATGCAAGTTCACTCCTTGATCTTGCAATAGTCACACTCTTCAAATTTCACTACAATTCAATCAAGTCACAAATTCAATCTACCATTCAAGCAATTCATCACATAGAATAATAAAAACAAAGCAATGCATGTAAGCATGCCAAAGTTTTTTTATTTGGAAAAGTGGTTTATAATAGGTTATAAACATTATAAAACACCTATTGGTCATTTATAAAGGTGACAAAATCATTTGATATTAAGTTAGTGCAAATGGCCACTTTAAGTCATTTTTGTTTTGCTAGAAATGGTTTAAATTAAAGTAATCATTTCTAGTGTTTGACAAATACATTTCTAAACACAAATGTTAGTGTTTTATGGTCAAGTGTTTATTATTAAAACCATTTGCAAAAGGTTTCACCTATAAACCATTTTTAATTCAATCAACATTTTATTTCATTAGAAATGCATTTAAACAAAGTAATAATTTTCTAGAGTTCACCAAATATATTTTTAAATCCTAAAACTTGGAGTTTATGGTCAGAGAGTTTAAATCAAATCATTTTCCAAAGGTTTTACTCAAAAAGCATTTTTAACACATAAACAATATTTTTATTTAACTAGAAATGTTCTTTATTCAAAGATTTATTATTTAGTATCACAAAATATGTTTTTAAATCCACAAGTTGGTTTCCATGGCCAGTAGGTTCAAAACAATCCATTTACCAAAGATTTCACCCTAAAAACATTTCTAGAATAATTTTTATATTCAAATTATGCCTACACAAGTTTCTGCAAATACAACCAATTTTCCAAAAGCAAATCATTAAACAAAGTGCATAGTTGGAAATTACTCCTTTTGCTGATTCCATTGATATAAAATTTGTAAAATTTGGACGTGCAGATTTAAAGTTATGAATTTTTCAAATCTAACATCTAATAGACATGTTTTCTGTTTTTAAATCAACAACTAGGCCACGCGTCATGTTCTGATTCGTCGGTACTGGTTCACACGGATCAGCTAACGTGGAGCGTCAGATCTAATGTAAATCATGCAGCACAAAATTTGTAAGATCCCTCTCCTTATAAAGGTCAGGATCCCTGTGATTGCAATGCTAGTCCCTCGATCAATGCTAGCATCCACAGTTTAAGATGAAGTACACAGAAACAAAGGTCATTATTACATATCATTCCAGAGACAAACATAGTATTTTACAAACTCCATGGCCACAGGCCTAATACAAGAGTTCAAATATATATAATAAGATAAATAAGTCTTCATCTTCATGTGCCACAGGCAAGCATGTTGAGTGTAGACTCATAACCCCTAATCATCATCAAAATAACCTGCAACATCACAAGTTACAACCACACTGGGTCAATACATTGGAATAGTATTGGCAAGTGACACCTTAGTAGAATATTAGTAGTCTAGATACTATATGCATTTTGGCTAAGTGTAGCTTAGGCTTGCTTTGCTCAAAATAGGTTTTACCTATCAGTTGAAAACACTAAGTTTTTCTTTGATAAAATCTTTCCCAAGGAATCACCAATAGAAATTGGTGAACCTTCACCCTTGTTCAACCACAAGTTTTTACTTAGAAATTGGGATGAGGAGATTCTTGATAGCTTCCATGTATTGATGCTGAAGTTGTCCAATACCAGGGACATGGCTAAGTACTTAGATTCTTCCATCTGCAGAGGTTGTGCACTTTCCCCACAAGACTTGATTTTCACCAAGACAGGACCTTTCAGAAGCCTTCACTTATACCAAATGGACGCGCTCCAACCTATCATCCCACTACCACCAACTGTCCAAATGGCTAAGTTATTGCAACCTATACGATCCAGGCAGAGCCCATAATGCCATGTGGCTGCACTAGAAGCTTCTTAACATTTGGCATCTCAAATCCCTTTGTTCCTAGGTGGCTTTCCACAAGTGAGATACACAAGGTAAACAATAGAAATGGGCCTTGTGTAACCACTCAACACAAACCATTCTTTCCATTCCAACCAGGTGTTTCATTCACTTAGTTGTTTTTATTAAGCAAAAACACAAGTCCAAACACTTAGAAATATTTTATCATAGTATGAATATATAACCACCCTTGGCTTCTACTAGCTAGGCTAAGCATGGCATTGATAAGTATCTTAACTTAGAGATTTCTAGCAATTCTACAACTACTAGGATTTCCCAAGCATAGCATATAGATCAAAATATTCATGCAAGTCCTATACAAAATATTTCTAGTGTATAGTTGAAAACACATAGGAGTAAAATCATGAAGCACCAATTGCCTTGGTAGTTTGGGGAGTAGCAGCAATCTTCACAATCACAATCACTATTTGCACCAAAATCTACACATAAAATAATGGCACCAAATCACATACAAAATATAAACAAGCAAAAATATATGAATGCATGCAAAATTCCATGTGATGATTTCCTACACCAAACAAGACAAGTGCACAGTACTGAATCATAAGTAAGTTCAAAACATGCCAAATAAACTTTATTTGAATACCATAACATTTTTCAAATAATTACTATACACAAATTATGCCTACAAATGTTTTTGTGAAAACAATCATTTTAACAGAGGCAAAACATTAAACACATTGCATAAATGGAAAGGATTTTCTCTCCTGATTCCAATGATATAAAATTTGTCAAATTTGGACGCGGTAATCAAAAGTTATGAATTTTACAAGTTGAAACATCTAATAGATCTAAATTCGGATTTTAAATCAAACCTACAGACACGCGGCGTGTTCTGATTGGTTTATACCGATTCGCGCGGATCGGCTAACGTGGACCGCATGATCTAAATGAAATCGCACGGTCAGATCTACTCCATACCCCTTCGATAAGTGATTCTATCAGATTCGTTGGATCTAGATCTAACGGTCCTGGACCATGCGACCAAAGTTCAGCGGCGCTGGCGACGGTGGCGAGGCGCCGGTGCTCTGTCAGCGACGCTCCAGCGAATACAGAGAGGGCTGGGGTGTGTGGCGTGGCTTACCAGACTCGCACGGTCACGAGGAAGCTCAATGTGGTCGTTGTTGGCGAAGGGGCGCACCGTGGATATCATTGGAGCTCGTCGGAGTTGTGCGTGGCGTCGGGTGCTTGCAGACGTCGATGTTGCCGAGGCTCTGCGTCGCCCTAGCACGAGTCAGTGGTGTCAAAAGCTGCACAAGGACAAGGCGAACTTGACAGTATGCACGCGGGGTCAAGGGGCGCTCGATTCTTACCGCTATTGCTCGTCGGAGTCGAGCGGCGGTTCTGGTGTTTGCGACCTGGGTCACGAGCAGGAAAACTAGGGACGTTAGCAGATTCACAAGAATGTGGTGGTCACGCTCGTTTGAGCCAGAAGCAGAGGGGCGGTCGGAGCTTACTAGAATCGCCCGCCGGAGTGCGTATGTGCAGCGGCGGAGTGAGTTCGAATACGCGCAGCCTGGTGGAGAAGTGGTGGCGCTAGGTGAGGGGAAATGCTCGTGGTGGAGAGGGGGTTAAATAGCCAGGAGGGGGAGGCGATTACACGATGCATCAATGGCAATAACGCGGGAGGTGACAGCGGCGAGGTAACGGCGGAGCGCCTCGGCCGCGCGTTGATTGGGGACGATGCTGACGGGGCATGGTGGGGTCTGGTTGTCAGCGGGTGGGTGCACGCGGGCACGGTGAGAAATAGAGAAGAAAGGGGGAACCCGGGTGGGCTGATTCGTTTGCTGGGCTGGAATGGTGGCGCCATGCCCAATTGGGTTTTCAAATCCTTTTTCTTTTTCCAGAATGAATTTCAGGATTCATTTTCAAACAATTCAAAAGCATTTGAAAACCAAACCTTTTCTGGATTTTTGTAAAGTATAAACTTCATAAAATTAGACATAAAACCTTGCTGTCTCATTGGACTTGCTTGGTCTTATTGGAAAAATCAAAATAAACAGTGCCATAGCATTTGATTTGAATATGTTTTGAAGATGGTTTTAAAACCATGTTTGTTTTGTAAATTTTGGTCCAAGCACTAACATTCAACCAAAACAACCTGAGAGCAACAAAGCTTGGTTTAAAACAATTATACTCTCATTTGAGAGTGGCATTAGATTAATGCATGCTCACATAAAATAATAGCACTTAGTGCTTCTGATTTCTTGGAATGAGTTTGATATTTGATCCCTAAATGATATGCATGCATTGATGATATGCAATCTTTGAAAACATGATTTTTGGTATGTTACAGAATAAATCGTACCCCTTCAGTTAAGTTTCTATCGTGTCCTTTGGATCTGCATCTAATGGCTCTAAGCATCTGGTCATGGATTGGCGGCACTAGCAACGGTGAGCAGCGGCGGCGCGTTCAGGCGGTGGTGTTCCGGCTAATACAGGAGGCAAGGGGAATGGGGAATAAGCTCACCGGGTTCACTAGTTCGTGTTTATGCTCAACATATCCACCTTTGGCCGAGGGGCGCTCGAGGTCACCAGCGATTCCTCGCCATAGTTGTCGTCGGCTTCTGGCGCTTGCTGTCATTGTTGAAGGCGAGGATGGTGGACATGGTAAGACAAGTGGAAGACACCGTTAGGTTCACAAGAGTGAGGCGAGCATGAGAGTGTCCACGAGAGGGACAAGGGCGGTCAGTACTCACCGGGGGAACTCGCCGGAGTCGAGGCAGTGGACGGCGACGTCGTGTCTTGGTCGTTGCCGACGTTGTGGGTCAAGCGCGGGCAAGCCAAGGATACTGGGAGGTTCAGGGGGTGATGGGGAGCGCGCTCGTGGGATCTGAGAGGCAAGGGGCAACGGTGTCTGGACGGAATTGGAGAAAAGCTTCGCTGGAGCAGTGTTGGTCTTCAAGCGAAATCAGAGCGGCCTAGAGGCAGAGGGTGGGTGGCGTCTGGGGGGAAATGGAGAAGGGAGGGAGGCGATTAATAGGGCGTGATCACTGGGCGGAATCAACGCTCCATTACACGAATTTATTCGACGATCAATTGACAGAGAACGGCAGGGAGAAGGAGGAAGTAGTCGCAGGTGGGTGTAAACGAAGACTAGCAAGTGGGGTCGCTTCGTCAGTGTTAGGGAGAGAGGAAGGGTGGGGTCCGCAGCTCAGTGACTGGGTGGGTGAGTTTGAGACTGAAATGTTTTGCTGCTGGGTGGAGGGATGGGCTAGCTGGGCCGGATGGGCTAGGTTATATGGGCTGGTTTCTTTCCCATTTTTTGTTCTGTTTCATTTTTATTTTTCAGTTTTGATTTTGTTCAAACAAATCAAACAAAAATTTGAATTCATAACCTTCCAAACTTTTCAGTAAGTTTTTAATATGTTTTAAACATGTATTTAAAGCCCTTTTTAGGAATACTTCCTTTATTTATTTATGGTTGATATTTTATTTAAAATGGGCACTTTCCTTTATTAAATAAGATTTAATTATATTTTCAAACCCTTATTTGAATTCCAATTTTTCACCAAACCTTTTCAGTAGGTTTTATTTATTTATCAGGGTGTCAAATAATTCACTTGGAATTATTTAAAGTATTTTTAATATGGTTTATTAATCATTTAAAAAGAGAAAATGTATTTATTTCAATCAAAACAAATATGACTTTAATTCCATATAAATTTTATTGAAAATATTCTTTTATTTCATTTTCATATGGATTTTATTTAAATTGACTTCTAAACAATTTCCTTGGGATTTATTATTTATGAAAATATTATTTTAAATAAAGTTGAATATGGTTCAAAGCCCATATAGTTTTAGTTAAATAATATTTTTATTTATTATTTATTAACTTTTATTTTGTTTATGGACTTGGCAAAAATTTAATTTGGTTTTTTAAATATTCCTTATTTATTTATTTCTTTCTTTATCTTATAAAATCCATATCTTTTTATTTAAAGATCCAAACTTGGTGATTCAAATTTGTAAAATCTTATGCAATATTTGTTTATCCTTTTATATCTCTTTAGGATTAATTTGATCACAATTTGGTATGGATTTCATATAGGAGCTTTATTAGCTTTGGAATTTAATTTCTTTATCTTACTAAATTGAATGAGATCAATTACTATGGTTTTATTTATTTATCATTCTTGATCATTTATAAATGCTTGTTGATAAATTTTATATGGATCAAATCCTTAGTCTTATAGAGATCTTGGAAATGGTTTACTCCATTAAGGTTTTAGAGTTTTGGTTTATTTTCCAATTGTTTAAATTTCAAGATGCATTTATGAAGAATTCATTTCACTTGATTTGAATTTAGTTGGATTCAAATTTTATTCAAAGTTTGTTCAAGATGGGTTTTGATGTTTCCACTTTAAAACAAAAAGTTTCTTTTCACCCTAAATTTCAATAATTATTTATTTTGTTTATTTATTTTTCACATTTCAAAATTTGGAAAATTTTGGGATGTGATAGGCTACCACCCTTAACAGAAATCTCGTCCCGATATTTGGGAAGGCTAGAGGTTACAAGTTGGCTCAAGGCAACTAGGGTACTACCACCCTTAAAAAGTTTTCCACTATATTACATCTTGGCTTGCTGGGGATCTTGATGAAACTTCTCTGGGCAGGCATCTGCATAGTGTCCTTTGTTTCCACACTTGAAACATGTAACAAGGCTGAGATCCCTCATAGGCTTGCTTGTCTTGTACCTCATCTTTTCTGGACAATTGCTTGCATAATGACCTTGGTCACCACAATTGTAACATGTGACAAGGTTGAGTTCTTCACGTATCTTTTGTGGATAAGTTGATTTATAATGGCCTAGCTCTTTGCAATTGTTGCACCACACTGTCACATCCCAAGATTTTCCAAATCTTGTAATGTGAAAAAAAAATAAACAAAATAAATTATTGTTGAAAATCAGGGTGAAAAGAAACTTTTGTTTCTAAAAGGAAACTTAAAATCCCATCTTGAACAAACTTTAATTAAATTTTGAATTCAACAAAATTCAAATCTAGAGAAATGCATTCCTCAATGAATGTATCTGGAAATTTAAACACTTGGAAAATAAATCCAAACCCTAAACCCTAATGGAATAAAAATCATTTCCAAGTTATCTCCAAGCCTATGGATTTGATCCATATAAAATATTGTCAACAAACATTTACAAATGATCAAGAAAGACAAATATAAATATTATAAAGCCGTAGAAATTGGTTTCACTTAATTTTGAGCCATAGATAAAATCTTATGAATTTCAATAAGATAAGGAAAAATAATTTCCAAAGCTAATAAAGCACTTATCTAAAATCCATACAAAATGGTGAGAAAATAATCCTAAAGATATTTAAAAGGATAAATAAATATTAAATAAGATTTTATAAATTGGAATCACCAAGTTTGGATCTCTAAATAAAAAGATATGGATTTTATAAGATGAAGAAAGAAATATTAAATAAAGAATATTTAAAGACCAAATCAAATCTTGGCCAAATCCATAAGCAAATGCAATGAATAATCCAAATACAAATAAAATAAGAGGATAAAGAATTTCCAAAATAAAATAAGATGACATTAACCATTCTATCCCTATTTTAAGAAAGACAAATCTCTAATAAAAATGATCATTTAAATCATGAGAAAATAATATTTTGGAATTTACCCAAGTGGATTAAAATCTGTTTAATTAACTTAAATAATAACATCAAAGAAATCTTCCAAATAAAATTTAGGGAATTTAAAACTATATTAAATTCCATTGGAATTAAAACAAATACCCAAATCAAATGATTTATGAATCATATCAAATACTTTCCAAATAATTCAAGATGAATTATTTGAACCCAAATAAACAAATAGAAACCTACTAAAAGGATTTGGAAAGTTTAAAGAATTTAAATGGTGTTTGAAAATATTATTAAATCTTATTTGATTTAAAACAATGGCCTTTTTAAATAATTAAAAGACTTAAAAAAAGAATAAATAAATTATTCTAAAAATGATATCAGAATGTTTTATTAATCAGTATTTAAACCTACATAAATTTTGGCAAAGGTTTTAATTCAAATGAGTGCTTGAAATTCTTATTCAAAATCAAAATAGAAAAATCAAATGAGAAAAATAAAAGCAAACAGAACAATTTTTTTTGAAAAGAAGCAGCCCAGCTAGCTAGCCCACTAAGCCCAACTCGCAGCCCACCTGCACCTCCTCTGCCGAAGCATTTTCTCACTCAGACACTCACCCACTCAGTCGCTGAATGCCCGGACCCACTCCCCCCTCTCCCTTATGCTGACAACGGACCACACCGCCAGCTCCCTTCTTCCTCACCCACCCCGCTGACCAAGCTCCTCTGGCCGTTTCTCCGGTGATGAATGCCAATGCTAAATTCCCATAAATCCCATGCTAAAAGCTCGTCGTGACCGCGTGTATTTAGTCGCCTGCCTCTCCTCCCCATTTCCCCTCCGTCGCCTCACCCTAGCACGCCCCCAGGCTGCTCGATTTTTCGCTACACTGCCACTGCTCCGACGACTTTCCCCAGCTGATTCCGGCAGCACCTCGTCGCCCCTCGCCTCCTCGAGCACACGGATGTGACCCCCAAGCCCTGGTGCATCTCCCAGTGGCATTAGCTCGCTCGCGCGCGCCCCAGAGCCTCGACAACGACGACACCAAGCACCACCACCGTTTGCTTTCTTCTCCGGCGACTCCTCTGGTAAGAACCTGACCTCCCCTCTCCTTCTCCTTCACGCACGCATCATCTCCACGTCCTTGCGTGTCTAACTGTGTCTTCCGTTTGCTCCCTTGTGACCCGTAGCGCCGCCCTCGACGACGACAGCGCGTGGCCTTCGTCAGACGCAACTCCGACGAGCAATTATCAGCAACCCTGTGCGCCCCTTCGTCAACCGCGAGCAGGTTGAGCATCCCCATGCCACGGTGATCACGGTGAGCCACCTCTATACCTTGCTTCCTCTATCACCAGCGACACCGCTGTCTGACCGCGCCGCCGCCAGCCACCATCGCTCGCGCCGCCAGTTCCTGGCAAGCACCTTGTAGCCGTCCGATCTTGATCTGACGATTAGGATAGAACGTGAGCGAAAGGGTAAGTAGAGCTTCTGCGCCGTACGATGTAACTTAAATCCAACGGCTCGCGTCTGCCGATCCGAGCGAAACGTTTTCAACCAATCATATTGCTCCACGTGGCCAGTGTGTTGTTTAAAAACCAGATTTTGATCTATTAGTTTTCCAAATTTGTAAATTGCATAACTTTCAAACCACACGTCCAAATTTTGCAAATTTTATAACAATGGATTCAGCAAGACAAGCCCTAGCCAACCATGCACTTTGTTTAGTACAAATGTTCTGGTAAATTGTTTGTTTTTACAGAAACTTATGTATGCATGTTTAGGATATAAAATTTGTTCCAAAATGATTTTGAGGATAAAATCTTTGGCAAATGGTGTGTTTTGAACCTACTGACCATAGGAAACAAATTGTGGTTTCAAAAATGTATTTGGTGAAATAAAAGAATGAATCTTTGATTTAAAACATTTCTAGTCAAATAAAAATATGGTTTAATTATTAAAAATGGTTTTGGAAGAAAACCTTTGAGAAATGTTTTGGAAATAAACTCTCTGACCCTAAACACAAGGTTATATGGTTTGAAAACATATTTTGTGAAACCTATAGAATTTTTCCTTATTAAAAGAATTTCTTCACCACATAAAATAATGACTTGGTTTAAAAATGGTTTATGAAGTAAAAACTTTTGCAAATGGTTATGCCACTTTAGAAAATGACCAATAGGTGTTGTTTCCAAATGTTTATAACCCATTAGAAACCACTTTTACAAATAAAACAATCTTTAGCATGCTTGCATGCATTTTTTTGTTATTATTATTTTATGTGATGAATTGCTTGAATGATAGATTGAAATATTGTTTGCTTGATTGAATTGTAGTAATTTGAAGTGAGTGAACATTGCAAAGATAAAAGGAGTGAACCTATACTCTCTACCAAAAAGGCAAGTGATGCTTCATACTTTTGTCCCATTATTTTCACTATGCATTAGTGATATTTCTAAGTAGGACTTGCATGGAATTTTGCTAAGTATAAACTATGCCATGGGAAATCCTAGTAGATGAAACCTTAGTAGAAATTTCCTAAGTTAAGATTCCTATTACTATCCTGCTTAGCTTAGCTAATAGAAAACAAGGGTGGAATATATATTCATGCTATGGAAAAATTTCTAAGTCTGAGGACTTGTGTGTTGTTTAATAAAACAACTAAGTGAATGAATCACCTGGGTGGAAGGGAAGGAATGGTTTGTGTTGAGTGGTTACACAAGGCCAGGGGACTGGTGAACCTTGTGTATCAGACTTGTGGAATGCCACCCAGGAACAAAGAGATTTGAGATGTCAAATGTTGAGAAGCTTCAAGTGCAGCCACTTGGCATTATGGGCTCTGCCTGGATCATATAGGTTGCAATAACTTAGCCAAATGGACAGTTGGTGGTAGGGGAATGATAGGTTGGAGCGCGTCCATTTTGGTCTAAGGGAAGGCTTCTGAAAGATCTTGTCTTGGTGAAACCAAGTCTTGTGGGGAAAGTGCACCACCTCTGAAGAGTGTAAAATCTAAGTACTTAGCCATGTCCCTGGCAAAGGACAATTTGAGCATCAAGAAATGGAAGCTATCAAGAATCTCATCATCCCAATTTCTAAGTTAAAAACTTGTGATTGAACAAGGGTTGAAAGGATCACCAATTTCTCTTGGGAGATTCCTTGGGAAAGATTTTGTCAAAGCAAAAACTTAGAGTTTTCAAATGATAAGGAAAATCTATTTTGAGCAATGCAAGCCTAATCTCCACTGAGCCAAATGCATATAGATGATAGACTCCACTATACTACCATAGTATCACTTGCCAATACAATTCAAATTTATTGACCCTTGTGGCTGTAACTTGTTATGTTGCAGGTTTGTTTGATATTAGTGAAGTTTAATGATTAGGATTACAAGTCTACAACCAACATCTCTGCCTGTGGCACTTTGAAGATGGAGGACCCCATGCTATTGTTAAATTCTGCTGCATTGTAATGAGATAGCCAAATGAGCTACGTAAGATGTAATAAATTATGTTATTCCTGGTTATAAAGTTGTATTATGACCTTTGTTTCTTGATATTACATCTTAACTGTGGATGCTAGCTATTGATCCAGGGACTAGCATTGTAAACACAGGGATCTCTACCTTATTAAAGGTTGGGAACCTTACACACACTTGGCTAATATCCTTATTCTTCTTTTTCTTGGGTTTCTCCAAAGCTAAGAGTTCTTCTAGTTCATGCTTTTCATATCTCACCTCAAAGGTGGGAAAGTCTCCTTGTTTCCTTAATCGTTTCTTTGGATAATACATATGTTTCCTCTTTTGTCCATGAAGGTGATTTCCAATGTATGGAGGTGCAATCTGAGATTTTCGTTTGTCTTCATCCTTCTTGGTAGAAGTTGTTTCCTCATGGGGGTTTGCAAACTTTTGTTGCACTCAACCTTGTTTCCTTTGTTGAACTATAGGATAAATGGGACATTGGATAGGGACATGATTATTTCCTTCACATAGGAAACAAGTCACTTGAGATGTGGGGCATTGTTTAGTTCGATGTTTCTTTTCACAATTAGGGCATTGATCTTCATGCTCTTTGGAAGTGTGATCCATGTCTCCACAAATATTGCAAGCCTTAGTTCCTTCTATAATATCATCCTTGACATCATTGTTGTCACAAACTCCTTGGGAAAGGTTGTCTCCCATGTTAATCATTTGATTTGTCATCCTTTGCAACAATTGGGTTTGGGTTTCCAAAAATCTTTGCATGGTTGGGTCTAACTCATTGTTGTTGGCCAAAAATTGAGTTGTCACTTGGTTCAACTGGGTTTGGGTTACTATGAGTTCTCTCATGTGCATCTATTGGTGTCAACACCCGGATTTTTCAATCCTAGATGCCTGTTATGCCATACATCGCAATCCCAGGATTAACATTTTTGCGAGACATAACAAAATTGGATACCATAGTACATCATCCATTACAAACGATACATAAGTTCTTACACAAATAGGGATCTCATGATCCAGTTCTTAATACAACATCAAGAAGCGGAATACGTAATAATAACGGTAGCGTAGGCGAAGCTCCATCTTCGGGGTCACAGGCAATGCTGACGATGGGAGATGATCCTAGTTGTCGTAACCTTCCTAGGGTCCATCCTCTTGGTACTCCTCTTCATAGTATGGCAATGGGAATAGCCAGGGACAAAGCCATGAGTACTCTTTAAGTACTCGCAAGCTAATACTAACAGGTAAAGGGGTTTTTGGATAATAGGACACTAGGCTCTAGGGTTGCTTTGCAAAAGCCAGATTTATCTCTACTAAGTTCTAAAGCTAGTCACAATTTTATAACTCCTAAGTGGGATCTTGTAACTCATGTCACAACCCTGTTGTGGTCAAGTCAAAGTCTCAATTCATTTCACAAGTCATTTTGAAAAGTTTGACGGGGGACCAGTATGGCCACTCCAACTGTCCATAACCGCGGACACGGCTATTCGAATAGTTTGACACTCTGCAGAGATTGTACACTTTCACCACAACATTTGATACATCTGTGAGGAACAAATCCTGAATTCACCATACTCAGTATGCGGATAATCAATCCTAAACTTTCAATTGCACGCCCTAGTATACGCACCTCTCCTGTGAGTTTGGCCTCCCAACCATGACCAACTGTCATCTTGGGTACTGCACAGGTGGACAATCTTCACAAGGTAGCCTCAGCTCAGACCTTGGCTGTGAGGGAACTAATACTAAGGTATATAAGTTTCTAGTCAAGACCTACCCAAATCTTCGGGTATTGTGGTTGTACGATAAAATTGGAATGGTATCGCATCCAGACAACCATCAGTTTTATAAAGGGCTAAGGCTCATGCCTCAACATTTTCATCACCAAAATCATCAAGTGTTCGGAAACACATGTCCAAAACATTTCAATAGAATGATCCATCATTCCAAGGTTTTCATAACCATTTTTCCACCAAGTAAACCCATCTAAAGTTGATCAAGTTTTATGCTTAGCACTAGCATCTACAGGTGGGGGTAGTACTAATGAGGGTTGGTAAACTAGTGGAGTTTCAACTAAGTACAACATTATATCTTAGGATGATATCAAGGTTTCTAACTTAGGCCAAATTTTATGCTCTTTATGCAACCTTCGGAATCTTTCTAGTATCTACAAGTCACTTAAGTCAACTCTAAGTTAAAGCTTTGATAAAGAAATAAAGTAAGAAGCTTGCAAATAAAACTAGGATTAGTTTATCAAGGGGGTATGATCACCTATGCTTAAGGCATATAGTAGGCATAGCAACAAGCAAGTATTTTCTTGCACAATATCAGTATAAGCTTGCTAAATTGCAAGTGTTAGCTTGCATAGGTCAACTTGATTAGTAAGGCTTGCTAAATTGCAAGTGTTAACTTGCACATTCACTAGTAGTATTAGGCTTGCCTTGTGCAGAGCAGTGGTTGAAGTTCTCCTCGGCTTCTTCTTCGTAGTATCCTCCTTCCTCCTCGTATCCTTGGTCGGTACTAGAGTCTATGAATAAATACGAGATACACAATCACCAAACAATACTTAACTACTTAATATGACTGATCAAAGTGGGCTGGAGTTCTATGCTAGCCAGAAATCCTTCACTTACTAATTCCATTCGGAAATCTTCCATCTCCTTGTGCAAACTTGGTTGCTCCTTCAAAATCATGGAGTTCAATCGGCACAACAATCTGCTAAGGGCATCGGCTACTACATTGGCTTTACCAGGGTGATAGTGAATGTCCAGGTCATAATCCTTGATTATCTCAATCCATGTTCTCTGCCTCATATTCAGCTCTTTCTGAGTGAATATATACTTTAGGCTCTTGTGATCCGAATAAATATCACAACGGTTTCCCATCATGTAATGTCTCCATGTCTTCAGGGCTCATGTGTTGGGTAATTTTGCGAGTTCGAGGTCATGTGTTGGGTAATTTTGCTCATGTTGCTTCAATTGTCGAGATAGATAAGATATAACTTTGCCTTCTTGCATTAGCACACATCTGAGACCAATCTTGGATGCATCACAATACACATCGAAGGGCTTCGTGATATCCGGCATGATCAAGATTGGGGCTAAAATCAATCTCCTTTTGAGTTCTTGAAAACTCGCTTCAAATTTGTTGGTCCATTCAAACTTCTTGTCCTTCTTCAGCAATTGAGTCATGGGTCTAGCGATACTCGAGAATCCTTCTATGAATTTGCGGTAATATCCCGCCAATCCGAGAAAAGCACGAACTTGGGTTTGAGTGGTTGGGGCTTGCTAATCTTCTACGTCTTTCACTTTGGCAGGGTCAACGGCAATTCCTCCGACTGATACAATGTGACCGAGGAATCCTACCTCCTGTAACCAGAATTCACATTTGCTAAACTTTGCATACAGCTGATGCTCTCTAAGGGTTCCAAGAATCGTCCTTAGGTGTAGCTCATGTTCTTCTTCTGATTTGGAATAAATCAGAATGTCATCGATGAAAACAACGACAAACTTATCCAGGAAGTCCATAAATATCTTATTCATGAGGTTCATGAAATAAGCGGGGGCATTGGTTAATCCGAAAGACATGATCGTATACTCATACAATCCATATCTGGTGGTAAAGGCAGTCTTTGGAATATCCTCTGCATGAATTTTGAGTTGATGATAACCAGTTCTAAGATCAATCTTAGAAAACACTTTGGCACCGGTCAACTGATCAAACAAATCTTCTATCTTGGGCAAGGGGTACTTGTTCTTGATAGTGACATCATTCAACTTTCGATAATCCGTACACAAACGGTTACCTCCATCCTTCTTGTCCACAAACAAGACAGGTGATCTCCATGGTGACGCACTTGGTTGAATCAATCCAATTTCTAGCATGGAATCCAGTTGCTTCTTCATTTCTGCTAGCTTCGACGGGTTCATACTATAGGGTCTCTGGGCTATGGGTCCAGTTCCGGGGATTAGTTCAATGATAAACTCGATATCCCGATCTGGGGGCATACCGGGCAAAACATCTGGAAATACATCGGGGTATTCACAGACTATCCGGACTTGGTCAATGGTAGGTTGGGCTATACTCTTGTTGAATTTGAATTGGCGAGGTAAGGTTTCAGATATATGTTCGACTGATATTCCGGCTGTATTGGTCATGGTGATGGCTTTCTTGGCACAGTCAATCAATCATTTATGTTTGGACATCCAATCCATTCCTAGTACTACTTCCAAACCTTTAGTTCTGAGTACTATCAGATTAGCATAAAAATCTATGCCATGGATTCGGATAGGGACGGCTTTGCAAATTTTCCTAGCCTTGGTGGTAGATCCGGGAATTTGAACAATCATAACATGCTTCAGTTTGGTTGGTTGAATTTTACTAGTGCATGCAAATTCTTCGGTGACAAATGAATGCGATGCACCAGAATCAAACAACATTCTTGCAAGTACTAAATTAACAGAAAACATACCCATCACGACGTCTGGCGCTTCCTGAGCTTCTTCAGCATGCATGAGAAAAAGACGGCCATTGCGGTTGAGTTAATTCCCTGGGGAAAATCTTCTCCCTGGCTGAACACAACGTTGTTGCTAAGCTGGGGCATTGGCATTGGGGGTTGTAGCATTCTTCTTGTTGGGGCACTCGTTGGAATAGTGGACTTTATTTCCACAGTCATAACATGTCACTTGCGACTTGTCCTTGGCTGCGACAGGCACAACATTGCTTCCAATCCTCGGGGCAATGTTGGTGTTGGAGGTAGCATTGTTGGTGTTGAACTTGGGTGGGGCACGGGTGAAATTGCTAGAGTTACTGGGGTTGTTGTGATTTCCTTCGGGTTTAGGGTTTCCACGGTTGGGATAGGTCAGACGGTTCATCGGCGGTCTGTTGGTTCTTGGGGCAAATCCTGGAGATGGGTTGGGGCGATACTTTAGGGTATGATGGTTTCCGGGTTGGTGCATCATGCGACGCTTGCGGTTCTCATTGGCTTGGTTGATCTTTCCTTCCATAAGGATAGCAGAGTCAACAAGGGCTTCAATATCCGCCAAGGGGATATTGACTAACACCGTCTGCATCTCGTCATGCAGACCATTCAGGAACCTCTCCTTCTTCTTGGATTCCGTGTCTATCTCGTTCGGGGCATACCTAGCTAATGACAAAAATTTGTCACCGTATTCCACCACACTCATCCTTCCTTGCTTCAGCTCTCTGAACTCGTCTCTCATTCTCTTGATCAAACCCGGTGGCACATGGGTTCTGCTAAACTTGACCTTGAATTCCTCCCAGGTCATCATCTGGCCTTCGGTCGTTGCACGAACACTGTTCCACCATGCCCTGGAATCTCCTTCTAGATAATAGGTGGCAAACAGAACTTTCTCGTTGGCTTCCACTCCAGCGACTTCTAGGTTATTTTCCATGGTTTGTAGCCAATCATCGGCGTCTAGGGGTTCTTCTGACTTAGTGAAAACAGGTGGGTTGGTATTCTGGAAATTCTTGAGCTTAGATCCATGGTTGTCCTGATTTCCGTGGCCTTGGTTGTTGTGGGCTAGCTGGGCTATCTGTTGTAGAGTGGCTATGTTGGCTTGACGTTCCGGTCTTTCAGCTTCGCGGTCAGAAGTCAACATTTACAGGATCTGCAACATCGGGTCCGGGGCTGAACCACTTCCTCCACGTGGCATCTGAAGATTTAGATAGATCATGAGAAAAGAGGGAAATTTCTAAGGTTTCGGGGACTTTGAAAAGTTTTAAAGGTTTGACTCAGATTTTTCTAGCAACTTGCTTTTTCATTCACTCATTCATAGCACACAGTACAACACACACCACAACAAATAAAAACAGATGGTTTTAAGAACCATTCTGAGAACTACGATACAGTGGGACCGAATACTACTCACTACGCTAGTGCTCAAGTGCTACTACTCCTCGGAGTATGTGGCTTCATCATCTTCATCATCATCGATGAAGGTGAAATCGTCCTCGTCGGTGAAGAAGTCCATGGCCTGATCCTCCAGAAAATTGTCATCATCGCTGAGATAGGAGTAAGGGTCTCCACGAAGATCCTCTCCGGCATTCTCCCTTTCCTCCAACTGCATGTCTCTCTCGTGGATGGTCTCCTCCAAAGATGAGATGCGGTGGCGAAGACGGGCAATAATGCGCTCCTTCTTGTCGAGCTGACGGCGGCGAGACTTGCGATCCTTTGCTAGCAGGGCGATGGTCTGGTCCTTCGTCTTGATGATGGCAGACTTATGGTTGCAGTAGTCATGGCAGTTGTCCAACTCCTGCTGACGATCATACATCATGAAGCTAAGGTGGTCCAATTGAGTCTTCAGCTCGGGGTGGTATGGGGCTTCCAGTGGTTGTCCATTTGCATCACGCCTTGGGAAAAACTCAAAGCGAGTACCCTTGATCGGATTGATGCTCTGCCCACACATATGGGAAAGAGCTTCCTGCATTTCTCTGGAAAGTCCATCGAGCCAGTTGTTTTCCCTCAAGGTAAACTGAATTCCCTCCACAGTGGGAGGTTCAATTTTTCCTCGGAGACTTGCAACAATTAGCCACTGCATATCTTCTCCTCCTTGATCATTGAGCTGAGTTCCGAAGAACTCGGGGTGCGGACGCTCCAGAAGTTCCGAAAGCTGGTCCAAATCCCTCTCAAAGATAAGGTCTCCTCCATTCCCCAGTTGGTAAAACTTGCTATACTTCACGTCCATCTATAATAATAGAGGATGAATAGATTAGCAGGGTGATCAAGTGTGTCAAAATTTTATGTATTTTGCAAGAGTTTTTGAGGAACATGAATTTTTATGAAAGAATAAAAGGGATAAGAATAAGAATAAGTTTTTGTAAATATTTGTTTTCTTTGGTTTTGAAACTAAGTTTTTGATGCAACGTCCAGTCTAACTAGGGTCTCCTATGGTCAGGATGGCTCTAATACCAACTTGTCAACACCCGGATTTTTCAATCCTAGATGCCAGTTATGCCATACATCGCAATCCCAGGATTACCATTTTTGTGAGACATAACAGAATTGGATACCATAGTACATCATCCATTACAAACGATACATAAGTTCTTACACAAATAGGGATCTCATGATCCAGTTCTTAATACAACATAAAGCAGCGCAATACGTAATAATAATGGTAGCATAGGCGAAGCTCCATCTTCGGGGTCACAGGCAATGCTGACGATGGGAGATGATCCTAGTTGTCGTAACCTTCCTGGGTTCCATCCTCCTGGTACTCTTCTTCATATTCTGGCCATGGGAATAGCCAGGTACAAAGCCATGGGTTGCTTTGCAAAGGCCATGGGATCATTCTTTAAGTACTCGCAAGCTAATACTAACAGGTAAAGGGGTTTTTGGATAATAGGACACTAGGCTCTAGGGTTGCTTTGCAAAGGCCAGATTTATCTCTACTAAGTTCTAAATCTAGTCACAATTTTATAACTCCTAAGTGGGATCTTGTAACTCATGTCACAACCCTGTTGTGGTCAAGTCAAAATCTCAATTCATTTCACAAGTCATTTTGAAAAGTCTGACGGGGGAACAGTATGACCACTAATCTGTCCATAATCATGACGCTATTCGAATAGTTTGACACTCTGCAGAGATTGTACACTTTCACCACAACATTCGATACATCCGTCAGGAACAAATCCTGAATTCACCATACTCAGTATGCGGATACTCTATCCTAACCTTTCAATTACACGCCCTAGTATAAGCACCTCTCCTGTGAGTTTGGCCTCCCAACCATGACCAACTGTCATCTTGGGTACTGCACAGGTGGACAATCTTCACAAGGTAGCCTCAGCTCAGACCTTGGCCGTGAGGGAACTAATACTAAGGTATATAAGTTTCTAGTCAAGCCCTACCAAAATCTTCGGGTATTGTGGTTGTACGATAAAATTGGAATGGTATCGCATCCAGACAACCATCTGTTTTATAAAGGGCTAAGGCTCATGCCTCAACATTTTCATCACCAAAATCATCAAGTGTTCGGAAACACATGTCCAAAACATTTCAATAGAATGATCCATCATTCCAAGGTTTTCATAACCATTTTTTCCACCAAGTAAACCCATCTAAAGTTGATCAAGTTTTATGCTTAGCACTAGCATCTACAGGTGGGGGTACTACTAATGAGGGGTGGTAAACTAGTGGAGTTTCAACTAAGTACAACATTATATCTTAGGATGATATCAAGGTTTCTAACTTAGGCCAAATTTTATGCTCTTTATGCAACCTTCAGAATCTTTCTAGTATCTACAAGTCACTTAAGTCAACTCAAAGTTAAAGCTTTGATAAAGAAATAAAGTAAGAAGCTTGCAAATAAAATAAGGATTGGTTTATCAAGTGGGTATGATCACCTATGCTTAAGGCATATAGTAGGCATAGTAACAAGAAAGTATTTGCTTGCACAATATCAGTATAAGCTTGCTAAATTGCAAGTGTTAGCTTGCATAGATCAACTTGATTAGTAAGCCTTGCTAAATTGCAAGTGTTAACTTGCACATTCACTAGCAGTATTAGGCTTGCCTTGTGCAGAGCAGTGGTTGAAGTTCTCCTCGGCTTCTTCTTCGTAGTATCCTCCTTCCTCCTCGTATCCTTGGTCGGTACTAGCGTCTATGAATAAATACGAGGTACACAATCACCAAACAATACTTAAATACTTGCAATCATCACACACAAGGGTCCTACAGATGATCTAGCATCATCTCTAACATTACAAGGTTAAGGCTTGATTTAATTCCTTTTATTTTTAGAAAAGTAATTTCTACTCATTGGAAAAAAACTACTTAAGATTTAATATTCTCCAAACCAAACATGGGATCATGTTGACACATGTCATCACCACATATTGTAGTCCAAGGGAATGTGATTTAAAGTGGTGTCACAATTTAATAAGGTTTTACCCTTTTATTTTAATTAAGTGGCTAGAAATGCTTATGTAGCATTCTTTTATTACTTGAACATTATTCCTACAAGTAAACCTATATATTTTTATATATTCTGAAAGGTATGGTTAAATGTGATTTTTGAGAGTTGGAATCAACTCAAAAGCTATTATGGTTTAAATTTGAAAAATGTTTGAATGCAGAAAAGCTTCTGCATTGTTATTTTTACCATGGGTGATCTATAGATCCAAATGACTTGAATCCAATGGGCTTGGATTCAGCATTCTCATACCTTTCTAACAAAATTGGTTTCATTCTATTTGGTGCACTGAATCGATCTGGGTTGATTTTTGAAGTTGGGTACAGAAGTGAGTTTGAAATAAAATGGAAAAGGTTTAATTAAAATCACTGGGCTGCACGGGAAAATTTAACAGGCCGGCCTGCTAAGCGCAGTGCTCCCGCGGGCTTCTTAAGTGGGTGTCCCCACTCGTCAGTGAGACAGGGAGGGGAGAAGCGGTACGGGGCAATGTGGATCGTTCGATCTAGTTCTAATCCAATGGCTGAGAGTCATCATCGACGTTGAGCAATGCCGGCGAGAAAGAAACCTAGAGCGGCCAGTGAGGGGTGCTGGGGGCTCACCGAGGTGGAGGCGAGGGTTGGCGAGGCGGGAAAACGACGAAGTCGACGACGGCGAACTTAGGGGTGGTCGCGGAAGCTCCTGGGGTGGACGAAATCGATGGCGCCCTTCTTCTCCAGAGGCGGCGGGCTCCGGTGAAATTCCGGTGAGGTGGTGCTCGCCTTGCTCCGGGAACGGTGTGGCACGATCAGTGAGGAGAGGGGAGTGAGACGGTGAAAAGAAATCGACTGGGGGTGGCCTCTATTTATAGTCGAGCGAGGGGACCGACGGGGCACATGGTGAGCTCGTCGGGGGCGATGTTACAGGCGGCTATTGGCATGGGCGAAGGTAGGGGCGGTGCGGTGTTCCCTGGCGATGCTCAACGACATGGTTTTGAGGCGTGGGGCGGTGCGTCTTGGTCTAGAACATGCGACGCTCTGCACGGCAGAGGCGGCATCTTCGACGGCGAGCGGTGGCTGTGCGTCATGGGGCGGCGAACGAGGATGTCTGGCGGTCTCCTGGGTCGGTGGTGATCGTGTGTGCACGCGGTGAGGGCGGCGCGCGGTCTGTGGGCGCTGGTCGAGGGTGGCACTCTAGCGCACGCTCGGCATGGTCGCTGGCGGTCTAGGCGCGGTCCGTGCGTGTGGTCTAGGGGTTAGCAAGGTTCGAGCGGTGGACAGGGAGTGGAGGTGGACGGTGGGCTGCCTCCCAGACATGCTGGCTAGGCTTGCTTCTCTTCCTAGCTTGCTGGCGACATGGATGTGCTCGGCTATTCACCATTGATGGCAATGCCAAGCTTAAAGTGATGCTAAGGGTTAGTTTAGGTTGTTAGATGATCTACTAAGGCTAGTGGTGCCCAGAGAGGGAACAAGTTAGGCTTTAATCACTGCTCACTATAGTGTTTAGGATTTTGATGATTTGTGTCTGCAACCTGTTTGATGAAATGGCCGCATGAAATCATGTTTTGAATTTTGAAAAGATTTTTGGTGGGTTTTCTAGATTGGTGCTGGTGAGTCTGCATATGCTTGGGTTTTGAAGTTGAGCTTGTTTGAGTGGTTTTTGAAAAAGTGGGATCTTCCCATATGATAAAGATTCAATTTTCAATTGTCATTTAAACTATGCATTTTAAAGTTTCTGGATGATCACAAAGTGGGCCTTGATACCTTGTTATGAGTACATTCAAGGGGTGCAAAGATCCAGAAAAGTTTCCATTAGGTTCTGAAAGTTTGAGACAGCCAAAGTAGGCATGGGAGTTAAATTGGTCAAAATGACCATTCCTTTATTTCATTGGTTTTGATTTATTTGTCTTTAGGAAAATTTTGGGAAATGTTTTAGATGATGTTTATTTCACCTAAGAAACATTTTACAAGCAAAGAAACACACAAACAAGGTGGTTCAAAAGAATTTCAAATTCAATGCATACACATATGCATGCCTTCATAATTTTAATTAGAAAAGTTTTTGTTAACCCTAAATTTGATGATTAGAGTTTGATGATTCTAGTTTAATATTTTTGGGATGTTACACTTATCCATTACTCTGGCTTTTATGCTTGAACTTTCATGAGTCGGAAGACTCTCATGGAGAACCATGCACTCAAGCGATGATGCCTAATTGCACAGTCAACAACCTGAAGAAAAAATCACTAACTTTGAGTGCCAAAAGTCACTACTCCAGAATCCACATAAAAACAACAAAGAACATGTAGACCAGAAAACTTAAGCTAATGCCCGTAGGCATAATTTTCACAAGTGCAATTGGAAAGCTTTTGCATAAAGGGTTTTACATGATCCAAAAATAAACACTAAATAACGTAAAAGACTCAGGCATATGAGTGAACCAAAATATTTATTTCATTGATCATATAATAGGTACATAGTAGATAATAAAATACGCTAAGTGTAAAAGGGACCTAGTTGTTCTACGTTCCATGGCCGATCAAGCTCCGGGTAGTCATCATCCGGGTCATGTCACTTACGCTTATGATCCTCATTTGTCCTATCTTTCAACTCACGATTATCAATGAGGTATTTGGAAACATTGAGTAGTGCATTTCTTATGATAAACGTTCCTTCTCATGGTAGGGATAATTTGTGTGACTTTTTCTTCTTAAGTCAGAGCACCAGATCCCCTTCTTGAAACGAGCGATGCCTAACACAGCGACTATGGTAGATGTGTAGCTTCTTCTAGTATATGGTAGATCTCTAGCATGCCAGCACGCGTTCCTCCTCGAGCAGGTCCACATCCAATCGTCTGGATTCTCCAGCGTCATCCTCATCGTAGGATGCAACTCTTGGTGAATCGTGGAGGATGTTGGAAGGTCAGAGTTCTTATGCTCCATATACCATGAAGAAAGGGGTGTAGCCGGTAGATCTGTTGGGAGTAGTTCGTAAACTCAACAAGACAGATGGAAATTCTTTCGCCCAGGCTCCAGCTGCTCTATGTAGCGGTGCTTCTAGAAGTAGCTTTATTCCCTGCAAAATCAGTCCATTGCCCCATTCAACTTGACCATTATATTGTGGGTGAGCCATAGATACTAGGTCAAGGCAGATGCCTTTCTCGTGACAATAATCCTCTACTCCTCCGAGTGACAACTTTCTACCATTGTTAGTGATGATGCTATGTGGGAGACCAAATCTCACCACTAGATCCCGGACGAACTTAAGGGTAGTTGCCCCATCTAGCATTCTAATGGGTTTAGCTTCTATCCATTTTGTGAATTTGTCAACTGCTACACGTAGATGCATAAACCCATAGGGTGTCGCCTACAGCGGCTCAACCATGTCAAGCCCCCAGACTGCGAACGTCCAAGTTATTGGTATAGTTCGCAATTCATTAGCTGGTACATGTGGCTGACGTGCATAATATTGACACCCAATACATGTTTCAACCAGCTTGTCGGTGTCCTCCTTCACAGTAATCCAGTAGAATCCTTGTCAGAAGGCTTTGGAGACCAAAGATCGGGGAGCGGCGTGATGCCCGCAATCTCCGAGATGAATATCACGAAAGATATCCATACCTTACTACTGGGAAATGCACTTTAGGAATACACGTTTAGTGCTTATTTTGTAGAGATGCCCATTTATTATGGTATAGCCCGTTGCTCGACGTACTATTTGGCGACTTTCGACTTTGTCGATGGGATGAGTTCCGTCTTTGAGGTAATTCATGAAAGGTTTTGTCCAAGCCAGAGGGACTATTGTTATTGCATTAACAAATGAGTTAATTTTATCCGGGTTCTTAGGGTCTACTCCCTTCTCGAATGGAGTCTGGAGATGTTCTAGGAAAACGCCTGGCAGAATTGGTTTGCAGGCATATCCAAGATTTGACAACATATCTGCCACTTCATTTTCCTCCCTCTTGACATTTTTGACTTCGTAGCCCTTGAAGCACTTGGCTATCTCGTCTACTTAGTCTCGATATGATGCCATCATATTGTTCCACATGTTCCAGGTGCCAGCCACCTTCTCGGCAACCATGTCGGAATCTCCACAGCAAACTATGCGCTTGATGCCAATATCCTTGGCTACGCGAAGTCCGTGAATGAGTGATTCATATTCCACCATGTTGTTTGTAGCCTCGAAGTGGATTTGCAAGACATATTTTAGCTTTTATCCTATTGGTGATTGCAATAATACACCAGCCCCCTAGCCATTGAGTAGCTTTGATCTGTCACACTGCATTACCGAATATTCTGGTTCTAGTATAGGAGTATCATCTAGGAGCTCCGTCCAATCTACAATAAAATTTGCCAAAGCTTGTGAGTTGATAGCATCACGTATTTTGTAAGTGATTTCGATGGCGACAAGTTCAATGCCCCACTTCGCCACTCTCCCTGTAGCGTCACTGTTGTTTTTGATGTCAGACAGTGGAGCCTTGCTGACAACTGTGATTGGGTGCTCCTGGAAGTAATGACTTAGCTTTCAAGAAGCAAGAAAAACTCCATAAGACATCTTCTGGTAGTGTGGGTAATGCTTATTGGATTCCGTCAAGACCTCGCTAACATAATAAACGCGTCGTTGTACTCCATACTCATGTGTTGGTTCCTTCTTCTCCACCACGACGATGATTCTGATAACCCGGTTGGTGGCCGCCATGTAGATCAACAAAGGCTCCATTGACTCTGGTGCTGCAAGTATAGGTGCAGAACAAAGTTTCCTTTTTAGCTCCTTAAGCGTAGCATCCACTTCGTCTGTCCATACGAATTTGTCCACCTTCTTTAGTAACTTGTATAGCGGTAGGGCCTTCTCTCCAAGTCCGCTGACGAACCGGCTCACTGAGCCGTTGGATGTCCTTCAAGCATGTTAGACAATTGATGTTGAGGATAGCCTTGATTTTATCTGAATTGACCTTGATTCCATGTCGGTAAACGATGAAGCCAACAATTTGCCGACTAGAACCCCGAAGACGCACTTCTTAGGGTTAAGCATCATGTTTTAGTTTTGGAGGTTATCAAAGGTTTCCTTTAAGTCGACGATTAGGTCGTTTGATTTCTTTGACATCACCATGATATCATCCATGTAAGCGTGAATGTTTCGACCAATTTGGTCATGGAGGCAACATAGCATTATCCTCTCATACGTAGCACCTGCATTTTTTAGCCCAAAGGGCATTATTACGTAGCAAAACGTGCCATAAGGTGTGGTGAACTAAGTGGCCAATTGGTCCGACTTTAACATCTTGATTTGGTGGTATCCTGAGTATGCATCTAGAAAACACAAAAGTTATGAGCCAGCCGTCGATTCAATGACTTGGTCAATGCGAGGCAAAGAAAATGGATCCTTCAGACACGCTTTGTTCAAGCTAGTGTAATCAACACACATTCTTAATTCTTTGGTTTCCTTTTTGGGAACAAGAATAGGATTGTCCACCCATCGGGTGTGAAGAACTTCTTAGATAAAACTACCCTTTAGTAACCTAGCTATCTAATTTACAATGGCGCATCTATTCTCATCCCCAAAGTGTCATAGAGGTTGTTTCACCGGTTTGCATTTAGGATCGATGTTTACGCCGTGCTCGGCAAGTTCCCTAGGTACACCTTTCATCTCGGGAGGTTGCCAGGCAAAGATGTCCCTCTCACGAAGGAACTCGACGAGCGTGCTTTCCTATTTGGGATCCAGGTTCGTCCGAATGGCGGTGGTCTTGGATGCATCGCCTACCACAAGTTCCACCGGCTTGGTCTCGATGGCGGCCTTAAAGGCAAGATCGGAGTCATAAATCTGCTTCTTTAATGCTGACATTTCCAAGGCATTAACTTGGCGCTGCTTCTCCAATTTCGCAATTCCTTGCTTTTGTGAAACTTCCGGAAACAGTGATGACATCGTTTGGTCCGGGTATCTTGAGCTTGTTGTATACAAAGCATGATCTGGCCATGAAGGAGTGGAAGATGTCGCATTCGAATATGATGTGGTACAGGCTCCTGAATGGGACCACTTCAAAGGTCATGCGCTCTTGGCGGTAACTTTTGAAATCTCCAAAGGCGACCGGAAGGGTGATGCACCCAAGGGACCGAGCCTCCCGGCCAGGAACCACGCCATGAAATACGGTGCTGGTCCGCCTTAGGTTGTTCTCCGTCAATTTCGTCTTTTGAAGTGTATCTAGGTACATGAAGTTCATGCTACTTCCACTATCCACATGACACTTGGTGAACTCATTTCCGTCAATCAGGGGGTTGATGACCATGGCATATTGGTTCTCTATTGGAACAAGGTCAGGGTGATCTGTCCCGTCCCATGTGATTGGAACTTCCGACTAGCGCTGGTACTAGGGAACTAGGGGTAATATGGCCATCAGTATCCTCAGTGAAGTTTTCTATGCCCGGACAGTTGGGGTACTAAGGAATGCGTCGTAGACGGGGGCCTTCTTCTCGAAAGGATCATTTCCTTTGCCATCACCCTTGTCGACGTGCTTGGGGTCCACGTCCTCATCCATTTCACTTGAATCCTTGGACTCCTTTTCCTTCTTCTTCCCTTTTCCCTTTCCTCGCGGTCGGTTCTTCCATCTTTGCTTGTAGCCAGACTCCGGGTCTTCCTTGAGATTGTTGCCAAAATTGCATTGGCAGTTAGTGTGAGTGTCCTTGCCATTGGCATCGATGTGTACGAAACATGGCATATCGCGGTAATCCTCATATGTCTGGGGAACGCGAGGTGCTGCCGAGATTGTTTCACTATCGCGCTGTTGCCCACGACCAGCCCCCCGGCCTCGGCCACACTATCTGCTATCTCCTCTGCCTACGAACATCATGGCGACCATCTCGGAATCTGGCTTTTCTTTTGGCGTATTCTTCCTCTTATTTTGGTTATTCCTCTTGGCTTGGGTTGGTATAGCTAATGCCAGCAAGGAACCACGAGCATCATCATCGGTGGCTGTGAACTCACTGGCCAAGGAGATCATATGATTGAGGTCCAGCTTGTGATTGTCCTACAGGTGCTTTAATTAATGCCGGAGTAAGGTGCCCTTTTCTAACACATCGATGAAGGCAGCCATAGTGGTCTGATTGTGCACTCATGCGCATGAATTTTTCATATCCAGCCAGTGGGAGAGGTAGGCCCGATATGACTCTTCCTTTTCCTGGACGCACCGATGCAGATCTCCGACAGTGCAGGGACACTTGTATGTACCCTCGAAGTTTTGGTGAATGCTTCATGCATGTCCAACCAGTTGTATATGGACTTCTTTGGCAATTTGTCGATCCATTGGAGGGAAGTGCCCGTCAACATCAGTGGGAGGTACTTGACGGCGTGGTTGGGGTTTCCCCTTGCGATCTCCACCGCTTCACTGTAATCCTGCAACCACGTAGCCGGTCAGGCAGTCCCGTCATAGGGTTTGATAATCTTGTCAATCTGGAAACCTTTGGGGTAAGTTGTGGCCCGTATCATAGGGCCAAAACAACATGGTCCCAAGTATTGTCCTTCCCGGGCCTCATGGATCATTTCCAAACATGAAAGTTCATTGTATGGCTCTGGGTTTCCTTTGTTCTTGTCGCCGCCATGGGAAGGGCTGCATGAGCGACACAGTCCTCCTCCGCCATGGTGGCTGCTAGGTGGCAACGGTGGTGGAGGTGGTGGTGGGTTAGCCTTCTTGATGTTACCCTCATGCGATCCCTCACGCCTATCACGGTTTCTTGTCGGTCATGGAGGGTCATGATGAGACCTGATCCTATGCCTGTGGATGCCAATGTGCTCTCCTTCATGCCGAGGCTTCTCCACATTGTCGCCAATGATGATACCTCCCTCGGGGCGTCGCCGGTGGAGAATGCTCATGCGGTTGTGAGATTTTGGGTCTTCATGACGTCAGGAATGTTGGGGTGGTGGGGGCGAGCGACGAGGTTGAGCCTTGCCTCCGTTGTCGGAGGATATGGAATAGCATTAGTCATGTTGCGTGCATCCCTCCATCTTCATTCTAACGAACCCGTATGAGATCCGACATCGTGAGGATATATCTCCTTGTGCTGTTTAGGAGCGCTAGATTGACAATATGCTAGGTTAGACTCCAGCCTCTGGGAGGTGGCCTTCTCCTTCTATTTCACGACCTTAGTGACTAGGTTGTAGACCTGATCCACAGCTGCGGGTGATCTATCATGCTCCAGTAGAGCCTTGGCGATGGGCAAATTGAAGGAGGGTGCGGGCATGACTTGCTTTCCATATTTGTCAATGTATGGCTTAGCTTGTCCCGGCTTCAAAGTAGCCCATCCCAAGTTGCATCATACACTGGGATCATTCACGACCTGAGCTGGATACTTCTTGTTCTTCTACTACTTGAGCAGATTATTGTACTCAGTCTCCATTGCTTTTGCCGCCTCGATTGATTTTTGTGCCATGGACAGATATCGATCTAGCTTTGCGCCTTGCTCCGCAATGTCTAGTTGATGAGTGCATATTTTCATCATGTTTTAGATCATTATTTTGCATTGTATATGTAGGATCTTGGTATTTTACGGCGTTCGCAGGAACTTTTTATGTTTATTTTCACCAGGATAAGGACAGATGATGGATCCGATGGACACAATTCTTAGACCAGTTATATTGGAGTGAAAAGGGGGCCAAAAACTACGTAAATTGCGTATTTGGGAAATATTAATAATACCAGAAGAAAACCCGAAGCGATCAAAGGATACAGAAGGTTTAACGACCAACTATACGGGCCGCCTCCGTATAGTTGCGGTTGTATAGTTGGCGCTGCCTCCTCAAATAGTTTCACCTCGTGCAACTGGATCAGGGAGACGACATACAGAACAACTAGAAATCGCCGAAAACCTCACCTCCGGAAGGGATCTAGAGGGGGAACTTGCCCTAGGGATCCATCTTCGCCCTAAGCAAATCTCGGAGGCCAAGGCATTGATCTCCATCTTCATAAACCGTTGTATCTACATCACCACCATCGTCTCCATCCATCCCATCTAGATCTTGTTGTAATTCTTGCACAAGTGGTGGATTTGTAGAAGTATTATTCATCGATAATCATTTCCATTACCATTGTCATGATGCTGATTGCCTCCATGTCTGAGTAGATCATTAGTTCTTGGGGAGATGGATAAACCCTTATATGATTAAGATGAAATAGGAATTATTATGTTATACATCATTATATGTATTTGTTAATTGTCTTCATCTTGACGTTGGGAGTTGTGCACCTCCTTAATATTTGCCTCTCACGGGGACTCAATGAAGGGGATTACTTGTTGGTAGACAGAGAGATGATATCACTTACTTTGACTATAAAGTCGTTGTCATCCTTTACGTACTAACTTGGGAAGCAAGGAGAACTCATTAAGCCATGTCCATGCCACGAGAGAGATCCCTTAATAGCAGGATAATATGATTGATGTCGTTTATCTGTCAGCTATGGTTATGAAGAATGGTGTGAGCAATGGTTGCTGCCTAATCATCCATATATGGAGCTCCTCCCACATACATGCATATCATGAGAATATTCGTTATAATAATATTGATCACTTAGTATAAATTTCTAGCGGTGTATCCACCACTCCCTGAGAACGCCTTTCCCCTATTGCAGTTTCAATCTTTCTTACATACGCGATTACTACTTTCTGTATTAAATTTTACTTTACGTTACTTTACTGTTTCAATCAAAAGAAAACCCCAAAACAATCCTACTTTTCTTGCATCTTAGAATTATTCTTAAAGTACTGCATTTAGTTTTAGATGAAAGCATTGTAGTCTTTCGCCTAATGCTCCCCGTGGGATCGATATCTTTATTTTGAAACTAAATACAAACGATCTGTGCACTTGCATTGCAGTCATCACATGTGCCACGTTGAGATGGACATCACATTGCAAAGCATTGTAGTCTTTCGCCTAATGCACTTGCATTGCACTTACAAACGATCTGTAGCTTCTAGCATTTCTCATTGAGATGGACAACATTCTGAATATGGGCCACGTTCATGGGCTTGACGAGGAAATTGCCATACATCACTCTATAAGCCGGACTAATTTGGGCGACCGCAAACGTAGACCGCGGTGGCGGCAGATTCGCAGGATTAGCATTGCTTGGCCTGGTGGCGAGTTCCTGCGTTTGTTGTGCTGGGATAGACAGAGGGGCTTAGCTTTTTCCTAACCATCATTAGCGTTGTCAGGTGGACCCTTCCTGGTGTCCCGCGCCTTGGGAGGAGCTGCTCCGGTTTGATCTTCTTCTAAGACACTCACGATGGCCACTAGCACCTGATGGTAAGTGACACCTTGTCGGCTTGATCCTCACGGTTGATCTCCTCCTCCATCTACTTCATGGCAGTGTCGAGCTCTTACGGGTTGATGTCGATGTCCTCAGAGTCTATGATGATGTTGGCATAAAGTGCGTCCAGAACGGAGTCAGAGGGACCGGGAGCTTCTTCGATGGTGGAGGACGATGCTGACGAAGCGGTACCATTGGGCGGTGGCGGTGGTATCCTGGGTAAGGATATAGGACCGGCCTGGTGTCCCGGTGTCCCATTGCCTCCTGAGCGCATGCCGGAGAAGTGTGCCGCATGTGAGCCCTTCGTCGAAGTGGTAGATTGCGTCATTGTTTGCATAGCCCTCCTAGTCGGCCCTTATCAGGAGCCACCTGGTGAGGTAATCTCGAGGGCTCTCACCTTCTCTCTGAATACAACGGGCTAGATCGAAGATGGTCACAACGCTGACAAAGTACGAACTTTACTTTCCTGATGCACGGATCAACACGGTGGATTTCAGTGATATTCCACCATTATATCCTGCATAGGAGCGGTTTGGGTGTGCCTTGAAATTTTTCGAGCTAAGATGGAAAACTCCATAGAGAGATCCGGTTTTGATCCTTCCGCAAATGTGTTCTGCCCGGAGGAGGTCCGTGTACGCCTTGACGATCCTCCAACTTCCAGGGAACTAGCGCCCGAGTTGGTTTCACCGATGAAGAGGTGGATGTCCCTGATTGGGACAATCAAGCAGCGGGTGGGGTTCGTCTTCGCCGGGATCCATAACTCATCAGGAGGGATGATCAGAACGTTGCCGGAGAAGAGAAGACGACCGATGTCTCTGGTTTTGCCAATTCCCGCGAAGAGTTTGGACCTCACCCGTTGTAGAGCTTGAAGCGCCTCTTGCCCCATGGTGGGCGCCAACTGTCGTGGTATTGCTGATGAGTACGCCATGGAGAGGTCCTCAAAGAGCGTGTTTATAGAGGTGGGGAAGGCGGCACGTTGGCGGGTACGAGGTAACACAGCTGACCTAGGTTCAGGTCCCATGATGGTGGCGGAACCCTACTCCTGCTATAAATCACTATAAGGACAATACGCCTAGTTACAGGGATTGGTTTGCTATGCGAGTTGTTGGATTGTACATGCCCTAAAGGCTCCTATAGGTCCAGTTTATAAAGGCGCCAAAACCTAGGGTTACAAGGAAAAGTCCTAGCCGGACAGGTTACAGATTTTTACACAGATACTAACTAGTCTTCGTGCCTTTCACTCCAAGGCTCCGGGTTGGTCGATGACTACACCGTAGCCTTCCTTTATCTTGCATGGGCCTCCCTTCTAGATCTGTCTAACTAGGACGCCCAGGCAGCCATGGACCTTGCTACCAACTGTGGGCCACCCGGGTTAGTCGAATTAGAGACATGCAATGGTGATACCCATTTAGCATATCCCCAACAGGTATTTGGTGATATACGAAATATGCATCAAGAAAAAAGAGTAATTCTGACCCTGCCGTGGAATCAATAACTTGCTCGATTCTTGGCAAAGGGAACAGATCTTTGGGGCAAGCCTTGTTTAAGGAAGTATAATCAACACACATCCTTTAATCAATAGTGTCCTTTATTTGGGGACGAATACAGGATTTTCCACCTAATATGTATGGATGACGTTTGTGATAAATCCAGCTAAATCTAGTCGGGCTAATTCCATAGCTATAGCTTTGCGCTTTTCATCACCAAAACCATCGTAAGGACTGTTTTGACGGGTCTAGCATTAGATAAACATTAAGGGAGTTCTCGGCAAGTTCCCTAGGTACTCTGGTCATGTCAAAAGGTTGTCATGCAAACATATCTTTATTAGCTTTGAGGAACTTGACGAGCGCGCTTTCCTATGCAAGGTCTAAACCTACCCCTATGTTGGTTGCCTTGGAGGAATCATCTTCCTTCAGTGGTGTCTTCTTCGTCTCTTTTGATGCCTTAAACTGCAGACTCGGTTTCAGCACCTCGTTCTTCATTGCGGGCATATCTGACAGGTAGGTGTTTTTCTTGATCTCTTGATACTCCTAGGAATGCAACATGGCTTCAGAAAAGGCGATAGATCCTTCCTCGCAATATTGTTCTTTCGTTTGGTTTCCCCGAATTGTAATGACTCCATCGGGACCTGGAAGTTTCATCACGTTGTAGATGTAGCAAGGACGGGCCATGAATGCTTAGTAAGCCAGATGTCCAAAGATCGCGTGGTAATCACTTTTGAACAGTACCACCTCGAAGGTTAGATCCTCGATCTAGTAATTATTTGGAGTACCAAATGTCACCTCTAGTGTGATCTGACCTAGCGAATATTCCTGTATTCTTGGAATAATGCCATGGAAAACCACATTAATATGGTTTAGCTGGCTTTCATTAATCTTCATCCGGTGGAGAGTCTCGATGTAGAGGATATTGATGTTGCTGCCACCATCCATGAGAGTTTTAGAGAACTCATAGCTATCAATGAGAGGATTGATGACTAGAGGGTACTTTCCCCGACGATGTGCTTTCTTTGGGTGATCGCTTCGGTCAAAGGTGATGGTCACTTACGACCAATCCAAAAACTGGGGAACAGTAAGAACCGTGGCATTGAGCTCATGGAGAACCGCTATTTTGACCTTAGCCGGCTGGGTTCCAAGGAAGCATACATAAGTGTCTTTCTTTGCAGGATAATCCTTCTTTACATCCGACTTGGCCTACGCGGCATCCACTTCTTCCATGTCGGAATCTTCCTTGGCTTCTTTACCTTTCTCAGAATTTTTCTTTCCTTTTCGTCGCTTGGCCATGCAGCAAGTGGATTCATCTTTCTTGATGTCGTCACTGAAGCGACACTCAGCATGTAACACCCCAAGCCAACCAGCTCTTGGAGTGTTACCACGTTCAATACACAAAGAAAAACAACAAAGATAATTTAGGAAAATTCGGCAGAGCCTCCTCTGTTTTAGGACATCCACGACATACAATAATATATGACAGGAGCACAAGGATAGATGACAAGAAAATATTAACAGAAGGTTCAACAAAAAAAAGCAATCTCTGATTCCACAACCATGAAGAAATTACCAACCACGCGCTATAACAGTAAGGTCCGCAAAAAATTTAATTGACCAACATAGACTAATAAACAAAATTCCACACTCCAAGCAACATTTATGACCGAGTTTAACCCCTAACTCTCAAAAGAATGGTTCTAGAGAATTATTTCAAAAGTGTAGTCGTGTTGTGGGGTAGGTGCAAGTGCTACTCCCAAATTCCCCATGCATGTCGTCTTCAAGTTTTACCTAAAAACATAAAAACAACAAGGGTGAGTATAAAATATTCAACAAGTACATAGCAAAATAATACGCAAGGCATGAAACACGACACCGACGATTATTCTGTAACACAGGACATAGCACAAAGAATATCCTCTATGTCTATATGCTCTTTGTCTTTTCTTTCCTTTTGCGTATACCGTTATCTCTGAGTGAACACCCGTCGGCATCCACTCACTCCAACTTGTAGGTTTGCCGACAATGTGGGACTCGTCCCAACACCGACGGTCTCAAAGTGTCTACCTCAGTAGAACACAACACTGTATTTTTTCTTTAATATGCTATGCAAGAATGGAAGTGCAACTGAATACTTCGCTAAACCGTATCCTTTGATGTATCCTATTCATATCCATACATATAACCAATAGCTAATAGCTTGAGATAAAAACAAGTGCTAGAAAATGAAAGTTGATTGAAGGAAATTATGCAAAGTATTATTCCGTATGCACTTGCCTCAACCACGGGGCACAAAATATGAATTGTAAGACTCCAGACCAGAAGTACCAAGACCTGTTGTTGAAACAATTGCCACCCTTAATTCGCATCACCACTTTCAAAGAATAAAAAAATAACATCGCTCCTATGCGTATTCAACCGATAAAAGCATTCTCACTGTCTGCTAAAACATATACAAGCAATCGCCTCGAAGGCTAAATGACCGCTGGTCAGAATATCTATCTGGCATTTCTTTTCTTTTCTTTACTATTATTCAACCAAAGAACGTGTTTTTAGCTACTGTATGGGAAGAAATATACTACCATTACTCTGACAGCCCAGCGATCCTAGCAGTACAAACTGCTCTATGAAAAAGCCCCTAAGAATGATTACGATCCGATCTGAAGCTACCCCAAGACACAAAATAGATGACCCTAGCCTGAACATACTCACTATGGACTCCATGTTCAGAGCTAGAAAAAATTAAGCGATTTCTAAATCTAATTCTCCTGTAGCTTTGACCTACTCTATGTATGCTAAATCTAAATCTGTTAGAGAAGAAGTACAAAATCAAAAGGCACCAAGTGCCGGTCGATGAATACCACTAGTACATAGACAACAAAGTGTGCACTAGTTCTCTCGTACTAGCTACACATTAAATTATAATGATATGTACAAAATATCTTCATGGACGATCGATCTGACCCCAAATCCTCACATGAACGAGTGATCCAAAACTCAAAATACAAACTATAGGATGATGAGTTCCTTCCAGATCCAACCACGCATACTACTAGAGGGACTGCTATGAATAAACAAGTTTTAAAAAGGATCGGGGACTAACCAAAATGGCATGTGGTAGTATGGCGGCAGCGAGGGAACTGCCTGGTGGAGACGGTCGTGAGAGCAGCGGCACGGCCTCGCAGCAGTAGCGACAACTTGGCGGTCGCGACAACAGGAGAACACGGCAGCGATAGCAGCGAGCGGATCTTGAGTGCGGCGCACCGGAAAACAATTAGGGTCGAATCGAGGCGGCGGTGTCCAACTCGACCAGGTATACTAGGCAGTGCACCTAGATCGTATCTGGCTCACGATCTAAAATCCCAGCCCAGCCCAGTCTATAAATTGATCACACAAAAAGAATGGATAAAAGGAATAAGTATTACTTGATATCACTAATAGTACAAAAGATCCACCGGTTGCTTCAAAATATTTTCACACATAGGGTCACAAGTTCAAGCACACGTACCCACTATAAGATTTTATTTTATTCTTTTAATTTTCTTTCTATACTGCAGATTACAATGGAACCAATTACTATGGGGTATTACATTCTTACCCCTTAAACAGAATTCGACCCCGAATTCTTACTCGCTTTACTACTGCAATACTAAACATATTCAAGTAAAAACACAATCAATATCACATACCAGCCATGAATAAATCTGGAAATTTCTCGCGCATGCGAGACTCAAGCTCCCAGGTTGCCTCATGTTCAGTTTGTTGTGACCAAAGAACTTTCACAAACTTTTGCGTCTTATGCCGCGGCACTCTCTCGGACTCCTCCAATATCCTCACAGGGCAAACCTCAAAGGTTAAATCTTGTTCAATAGTAATTGGTTTCATTGTAATCTGACGTTCTGGATCACGGAAATGCTTTCGCAGTATAGAGACATGGAACACATTATGCACACCTTTCATCGACTCGGGCAACTCAAGTCGGTAAGCTAACTTTCCCACTCGATCCAATATCAAGAAAGGTCCAATGTACCATGGACTAAGCTTCACTTTGATGTTAAATCTTATTACTCCCTTAGTGGGTGATACTCTTAAGAGTACCTTCTCCCCAACCTGAATTTCCACATTCGACCTCTTGAAATCAGCATAGCTCTTTTGCCTACTCTGTGCTGCCAACATATGCTGTCTAATTTCAGCTACCCTCTCTGTAGCTTGTTAAACCCAATCAGGTCCAAGCACTGACTTCTCGCCCACGGCATCCCAACACAATGGAGATCTACACTTTCTTCCATACAAAGCCTCATAAGGTGCCATACGTATGCTAGCTTGATAACTGTTATTATAAGCAAACTCCACAAGTGGAAAATGATCCTCCCAGCTCCCTCGCCAGGATAGGGCGCAACACCTCAACATATAGTCGATTGTTTGGATTGTACGCTCTGACTGACCATATGTCTGGGGATGAAACGCAGTGCTAAGTATCAGTTGCGTCCCCGTGGAACTCAGCAAACTGTCCCAAAACTTTGATACAAACTTAGCATACCTATCAGAAGTAATTGTTTTAGGAGCCCAGTGCAACCTTAATATCTCCCGTACATATATCGGTGCCAAGTCACTTACAGAGTCAGTGGTGCGGATAGGAATAAAATGAGCAACTTTGCTAAGTCGATCCACGACCACCCATACTGCATCTTTCCCTCTTCGCGTACGAGGTAGACCAACCACAAAATCCATGGCAATATCATGCCATGGCTATTCTGGAACCTCTAAGGATTGTAGTAGTCCTGCTGGCCGCTTACGCTCAGTCTTTACTCGCTGACAAACCCCACAAGTGGACACATACTTCGCCACGTCAACTTTCATTCTTTTCCACCAATATGTTTGTTTCAGGTCCTGATACATCTTTGTCTCCCCAGGTAGAATGGTGTAGGGGTACGATGTGCCTACCGAAGAATGTCCTCCTTCACCTGGGACTTTTGTGGCACACATAGACGGCCATGGAACCAAACTGCCCCAGTCCTGTCTATAGTAAACTCTCCGGTTCTGGCTTGTAGAACGCTCTCTCGCACTCGCTGTAACAGCCGGTCACTCTATTGTGCCTCTCAAACTCTATCTTGAATAGCTGACCGAAGGATGAGTTGTGTTTCCTCTTGTGCTACACCCACAAAACAGTATGAGATACCCATCCGTTCAAAATCAGCAACAAGACAACCCATAGTGGGAGGTACATACTTGCGGCTAAGAGCATCTGCAACCACATTTGCCCTTCCTGGATTGTACTGGATAGTAAGATCATAGTCCTTTATCAACTCTATCCACCGTCTTTGCCTCAAGTTCAACTCCTTCTGTGTGAAGAGGTATTTGAGACTTTTATGATCGGTGAAAACATCACAAGATTCCCCATAAAGATAATGCCTCCAAATCTTGAGTGCGAACACCACAGTTGCAAGCTCTAGATCATGGGTAGGATAATTCTGCTTGTGCTTTTTCAATTGCCTCAAAGCATAAGCAATAACCTTGTCGTCTTGCATGAGAACACACCCATGTCCAACTAGAGAAGCATTAGAGTAGACTATGAAGCGCTTCCCTAGCTCGGGAAGAGTGAGAACAGGCGCAGTCACCAGACTATTCTTGAGAGTAGATAAGCTATTCTCACATTCCTTAGTTCATTGGAATTTCACATCCTTTTGGGTTAGTTTGGTCATAGGCTTGGCGATGATTAAAAATCCTTCACAAATTTCCTATAATAACCCGCCAAGCCCAAGAAACTCCTCGCTTCCTTGACATTGGATGGTATCGGCCAACCCATAATTGTAGATACCTTACTCGGATCAACTAGTATACCCCGCTGGTTAATAACATGACCTAGAAAAGCCACTTCCGAAAGCCAAAACTCAAATTTCTTTAGCTTCGCATAAAATTTATTCTTCCTCTGAGTCTCAAGCACAAGTCTAAGATGACGCTCATGCTCTTCCTCTGTCTTGGAATATATGAGGATATCATCAATGAACACTACCACAAAGTTATCAAGGAATCTGTGTAGCATACTGTTCATTGTCTCCATAAATATGGCAGGGGCATTTTTTAGTCCAAAAGACATAACTTTATATTCATAATGCCCATACTTGGTGGCAAATGCAGTCTTCTCAATATCTTGCTCCCGCACACGAATTTGATTGTAGCCAGACTGAAGATCAATCTTGGAGAACACTTTAGCTCCATTTAGCTGGTCAAACAAATCCTCGATGCAGGGCAATGGATATTTGTTTTGGATGTTTACCGCATTAAGACCACAGTAATCTACACACTTCCGCCAACTACCATCCCTATTGGATGTAAACATTACAGGCGCCGCCCAAGGTGAGACACTCCGTCGGATCAAATATTTGGATAATAGATCATCCAATTGTTTCTTCAATTCTTCTTGGAATGGTCGTGACAATCGGTAGGGAGACATAGAGATAGGTTGAGTACCAGGTTTAAGATCAATACGAAACTCCACATCCTGCACTGGTGGCATACCCGGCAACTCATCAGGGAATACATCAGGATAGTCTCGTACCACTAGAATAGCATCAATTAACTGCACGGTACTCCGTGTTTCAGCAAGAGCCCATAGTAATCCTGTCTTGAATGGTCGTTGCCCAGGAAACAAGCTAGCCAGTACAAATAGAGAGTGTGGAGGAGCAGTTCCCTGATGAAAGAACATGTTGGGCCCCATGTGTGGTTTTGGTAATTAATGACAATATTTATGGACTAATGTGTGTATTAAATTATACTTGTAGGATTTGTCCATTGGCATCGCTTCGAGCATGTGTTGGCTTCAAGGTCGATGAAATGCAAAGAAGATTTATCGTGAAAGCTCAATATGCGAGGTCGATGATGAGAAATTAAGAAAGGCGTTCCATCTTGAGAAGGGAAAGACCGTCTACATCGAGCTCAAGTGGATTGCTCAAGGCAAAGGTATAATCTTGATAGGTTTTCCCTTTTGCCGGTCTCACGTTGTGTGTATGAAACCGGGTTTAGGATAGATAACCGTACTATCAAGAGGGGCTCTCGTATGAGTAATTCGGTCACATCGTTCGGAGAGAGCTCAAACCTTTGCATACTTGCATCATCGTATTTGGTTGTTATTTGGTCTTATCCATGAGAGGATATAGAGCTTGTGGTAATTTCCATAACAAGCTCTTGTTCATCAAAATCGGATCTCCCATATATATCTTGTTGCGATTTTGATTTATACAGCTTTTCGGTTTCTCACCAAGTGAGGTATATCACATTATTCTACTTGATACTTTCTCACTTGGTGATAATCAATATTTCCACCTTTTATTGAGAAGCCCTTATTGTCCTCTATCCAACGCAATTGGAATCGGGTCAATCGGAGCTACCGTTTAAAAGTTATGTCCGTTTGAATATTTGTCGTTTTAAATTGAAAAAGAAAAAGAAAAACTGGCCGACCGGTACTACCGCAGCCCAGTACCGGTCGAGCCTGAGACGTGCAGTCCATTATCAATTTTGGCCCGGCACCCACTTCCGGTCCTACCGGACCGGCCGGGTAGTACCGCCCGGGTGGGCCGGTACTACCGGCGGGCTCAGGAAAAATGCCCAGATATTTTTCAGATGCCAGATCTAGATCTCGATTTGCCCAGCTCCGCCAGTCCCGCGCGCTGCCGCGCCGCCGCGGGCTGCCGCTGGCCCCTCCCGCTTGCCGCCGATGCTTTGCTGCTGCTACGCAGATGCATAGCGTTGACCAGCGCGCGCTGTTGCATGCGGCGTTGACCAGCGGCGTGCCGCCGCTGCGTTCCCTCACGCTGCGTCCCACCCCACTGCGCTGCCGCTTGGCCCGCTCATGAGCCACGCGTCTGGCGCTCTCCTGCTCTGCCGCTGCCGCTGCCGCTTCGCTGCTGCGCAAGATGCCGCCATTGAGCCGCTTGGCCACGCGCATGCGTCATTGCCGCTTTGTTGCCGCTGCTGCCCCGCACGTACACACCCTGCTGCGCTACTCTCCCATCCGTGCTTGCTTTTTCCTGCGGCTTTGCGGTACTACCGGTTAAATCCGGTAGTACCGGACCGTTCCGAAAATTGCCCAAATGGCTAGTTTTTCTGGGTGCCTATTTAAGGCTTTGCCCTTTTTCAGTTTAGCAAGCTTCTCTATTATCTATTAGGCTAAACTTTGTCCATACTTGCTCTAGATCTTGAAACTTGCCTAATCTTTTCCCTCCAATGATTCTTGCTCATATTTGAGTGGAAGAGAGAGGAGATCTAGCCCAACGTTTTTACCTAACTGATTCATCTCTTTGTGAGTGCATCTTTGGGGATCTAGATTTTGGGGGATTTTGTGTCTCTCTTTGATTCCTCCTCTCTTCTTCCTCCAATAGCTTTAGTAGCTTTGTTGGAACTTGAGAGTGAGGGATTTGGGCATCTTTGTGGTGTTCTTGCCATTTGCATTTGGTGCATCGGTTTGAGTTCTCTTCGGAGAATTTGGTTTGATTTACTCATTAGAGCTTGTCCCTCTTGGGTTCTTGGAACCCTAGACGGTTTGTGGCCTTGGTGGCATTGTGGCCTTTTGTGGCGTTTGTTGGGAGCCTCCAATTAAGTTGTGGAGAAGTGCCCCAACCTTGTGAGAGGTTCCGGTTGCCACCGATAAGTGCACCGATAGTGGAAGCGTGAATCGATCCCGTTGGGGTGAGATTCACCGGAGAATAAGGGAGGCCTTTTGTGGCGTTGGTGGTTTGATACCACCCCCTCTCCAAACGAGATGTACTCCATGTTGGGAGGAACTCGGTAAAATATCGTCGTCCCTGCGTGCCTCGGTTATCTCTATACCCGAGCTTTTACTTGTGCACTTTACATTGTTATAGCATTCGTGCTTGAAGTAATCTATATATTGCTATCACCTTGTTGCTTGTATTGCTTAGCATAAGTTGTTGGTGCACATAGGTGAACCCTAGTTGTTCTAGGTTGTGCTTGACAAAAACGCTAGTTTTATTCCGCCTTTGTTGAGCCACTCTAGGAAAAGCTTTAATCGCCTATTCACCCCCCCTCTAGGCGACATCCCTATCCTTTCAATTGGTATCAGAGCCCGGTCTCTCATTTTAGGATTCACCACCTTGAGAGTAAAGATGTCGGCTAGAGGATTAGTGCACAATGACATGTTCACATTCGATGGCACAAATTATGATATATGGAAAAATCGCATGCTCATTCATTTTCGGGACATGGACCCAAATTTGGAGCATATTGTAGATATAGGTTTTTCTCCTCCAATGGATTTCAAAAATCTATCTAGTGAGGATGAGAAAAACTTGTATCTCTATGCTCAAGCTTCTAATGTGCTTGTTAATGCTTTGAGCTATGTAGTTACATCTTCAATCATTCCTTTTTGGAGCGCTCATGAGTTATGGACAAAACTTCAAGATAAATATGTTGTGTCCAACATTATTGAGGATGATTGTGTTGCTTCCACTTCCGGTCGAGATGAGTTCTCATCCTCTACCACTTCACCAACATGTGACTTTTCACAAGGTAATGATATGGTGAGTGGTGATAGAAATTGCAATTTGGATAGTGTGCTTACTATTTGTAATCCCTCATCTCTATCTAGTTGCAATGATCTATCTTTGGACTTTAACACTTCTAGAACTACAAACTCCTTACATACTTGTGTTCATAGTCCTTGCATATCATGTAGAAATGACTTGAATAAATCCCATGATGATATGCTTGTGTTGTCTTGTTTCCATGATAAAAATGCTTCCATTTCCTATAGTGCTTATGTTGCTAACCATGTAGATGAAACTGAAGATTCTATGGTCCAAGACATGGTTTTGAATGAAGCCACAAATGCAATCTCATCTTCACCTTCTTCCGGTACCCACCTATGCCTTATGGCTAGGGATTCTAAGGTAAATCCTACTTTGGAACCCATTACCTCTTGTGATGAGGAGGATGTGGATAATGTGGAAGAAGAGCTTGATATTGATGATTTATATGAGAAGGGTGAGATTGTTTAATGTGCCCTTGTTAAAAAGGATATTGCTTTCTCTAACTTTGTTGAAGTCTTGGACTTTGTTATTAAGAGCAAAGAACATATTGATAAGTTAGAAACACAAATTGAGGTGCATGATAACAAGGTTGATAAAATGTGTAGTCTTGAGCGTGAGTATGCTAATATAATTGCAAAACTAAATAAAGCTCTTGAAGAGGAACAAACCACCAAGGAATCTCTTGAGGATACCTTTCCTTTAGAGCTATCTAGTGTAAAGTAATCTCATGATAGAGATCTTGAGATGGCAAGTGATCTCAAACATAAAAATGATGAGACTCAAGTTGCTTATGCTAAACTCCTTGAGGATTTTGAGCACCTCAAAAATGGCTCTAGGGTCATAAAGGGTGAGCTCATCAAACTCACCGAGTCACATGAGCAACTTAAAGCCTCATATTCAAACGAGCTTGCCAAGTTGCCATCACCTCTTGCAAATAGTGATGATGCTTGTGCGACTAACTCTATTTCTTGTGAAGCATCTACTTTGAAGGAGAATGTTGAGCTAAAGGCTCAACTTTCTTTGCTAACTAGCAACTATGGGAAATTAGAAGAAAGTCATGTTAAGCTCTCGAGCTCGCATGAGGATCTTCTAGTCTCCCATGGTAGGCTAAAGTTAGCTCATGAGGCCATCGTGTCAAAGGTAACATCTAGTGGGCCTTATGTTGACATTAGCACTATATCTACTTCAAATGTTATATTTCCATGTGCTAGTCCTTGTAATTCATCCTCTCACAACCATGCTATATCTCGTGATGAATTACATTCCATGCCTTGTTTCTCTAACAATGTAGCATCTACTTCCTCTAGTACTTGTGTTTAAACTAACCATGTCGAGGAAATCAAAGAGCTCAAGGATCAAGTCACTTCTTTGAGAAATGACTTGAAAAAGGGTCATCAAGGGAAGGTCACACTCAACAAAATATTGAGTGTGCAAAAATCCCCCAATGACAAGAGTGGGCTTGGATTCAACTCTAATGTCAAGAACAAGTCTACTATCAAGTTGAAGCACAAGGACAACAAGAAGAATGGCCAAGATTGTTTGCTTCAAGTGCAAGGAAGAAGGGCACCATGTTAGATCTTGCCCATTGAAGAAAAAGCCTCTTAGTGTGAAGCAACAAGGGAAGCGGCCTCAAGATCCACCTCAAGTCATTAATGGGCCTCTTCTTAAGAGGACTACTCGAGCTCTTCCTCGAGTTGCGGCTTCAGCTAAGAAGAAAGATGGCAAGAGTAGAACTTGCTACATATGCCGTGAGAAGGGGCATATTTCTTCCTCATGCACTATCGGTATCTCCTCATCCAACCCTATCATTATTGATGATGCTTATTATCTTTGTAAGGATGAGGTTGGCAATGTGTTTTCCAAATTTGTTGGTGCCCAATGTGGTGTCAAGAAAAGAACCATTTGGGTTTCCAAGCCTATTGTGACTAACTTCTTATGACCCAACTTGGTTGGGGACCAACAAGCCAAAACTTGATCAATAGGTGTGTTTTGGAGGGCATTGGAGTCTTGGCTACATTATGAAGAATTGAGGTATCTTCATCAATTATTATTGTCAAGACAAGCCATTTGTATTATCATGATTATATTATATTTCCAATGTTCCTCCTTGCGGTAACATATGCTTAACTCATTACAGTGAAAGTTACTCGCCCCTTGTGCATGTTTTGGTTTTGTATCTTCCATGCTTTTGTACATGTTGTGCTTTCCACTTAATTATCTTGAGATATCAAGTATATTTTTGTATGATTAGGTGGCACTCCATGTATATGTGTTTCTTGTGTTTGAGCCTTACTTGGTTATATTTGGTATCGTATTTGGCTCTTGTGAGAGATTAATGGATTATCCCATTTTGGGGGAGTGTTATGCTTGGGCATTCCACAATCCTAAAAATATGTGTACATGAGGAATACCACCTAGTATTTATATTGGATTATTTTCTAGTCTCTATGTGGTATAATTATCATGAGAAATTTAATTTTATAATGTCCATTAATTATCTCTATTTGTACTATTTTGCCTCGTGTTGGTTTTTATGGTAGTGTCACATTATGGGGGAGTCATATGCTTAGTGCATATTATAATCCTAGAAAATGTGAATATTCGAGGTTGTGTCACTTAGAATTGATATTGATAATTATCTAGCACCTATGTGACACATTTGCTCATACAAGTTCCAATTTGATTGAATGGCTTTATTGATCTTATTTTGGATCTTGTATATGTGAGTGGTTCTTGGTATGTGTTTCCTCATATTTAGATATTTATATTCGCATGGAAACCATTTGCTTCAAGTTACTCTAATCACTAGTGATTGTGTGACTATTGGAAGCTACCAAGAGTCTTGTTTGAAGTATCATGCTTAATTCTTATATTTAGTTATATGCTTCTTGTTGTGTGTATATGATCTTGGATATCTGTATGAACTACCTAGGGCAAATTATTCCCAATATTTCTTGTCCTTGGACAATGAGTACTCAATTTAAGGTAGAATTTATTGATCATATTCACTTTGGCCTTGCTTAATTTTATCCTATCTTTGGCTAAGAAAATGTTTTGTGTTGTCTCCCAAGCCTTCCTTGCTTCTTGTGGATCTTCTTATTTTATTGATATCCTCTTGTGTTTTACGTATTGTAGGGACTAGTGATGATCCCATTTGTGTGCATTTTGCATTTAAAAGGAAAATCCTACATAATGCACTATCTATGGGGGAGCTCACCTATATTATTTAGAACACTCATATTTATGCTTCTTTGTTTGGTCCATATCGGGTTTTATGTGCTTGGAACCTCAATCTTTTCGTTTTGGTATTTTGTGCCATCATGAGAAGTTTGGGGAGTTTGGTTTCTTGTTGGAACCTTGCTCCTTTTGGGAGTTGGTTTTGTCTCATTCCTTGCTTCTTGATTTGACCATTTTAGGATGAGATAAATCCTTGAGCATTTTTATTTCTATCTATTTTTACTCTTTTGGCCTTAGCCTAGTTCATTTGTTGAACTTGTGATCTTTCATGTGTTGAATTGGTTCTTTGATACAATTTGGACACCGCTTGTCTTGTCACACTCTTGTGTGTGCCATCTCGGTTTACTTGGTGTTTTTGTTCAAATTGTATCTCCTTTTTGGTTCTTGAAAGGTTTATGCATGCATATTTACTATATGATTATATTATGGCATTCTTGCCTTCTTTGATCCAATATATAAGGGAAACTCCACTAATTCCCATCGGCTCAGTTGTGCATGAAATTCAATTTCATATCAATGTCCACATAATTATTTGGAGTCTCTCCTATGTATTGTAGTTTCTCTAACTACTTTGGACCCAATAAGTTTGGGGACCATTTTGTACTTAAATGTGGTTTAGGTACTTTGGAGATATATTGGACGCTTGTCTCTCAATTTTGAAGAAGTGATGCTTAGGAGAAAATTTGAGGCAAGTTATAGGATGATCAACGAATGCATATCCTCTACATCCTACCGATTATATCTCGGTAACAAGTATCTCTTTCTCATGCTCACATATCTTGATTCCAACCGTTTGTCGGTTGCCTTCTAGCATGAATTAATGTATTTGTAATTGTTGTAGTTCTAGCCATGGTTTTAAGAGGAATCTCTATTGTATATGTGTTTAAGTTGAGATGAGTGCATATAATTGGCACTATACAAAATCATGCATATGATCCTCCAATCCCAAATATGTCAATCTAGCAATTTTATTGCCTATCATTTCATCAACTTCTCTCATATGCAATAGTGAGATTTTTGCTAGTCTATTCTATCTTATGATACTTGTTTCATTTCTCCATATATTCCAACTTTATCCTTTTCCCTTGGAGATAGTTGTAATATATGTAGTGTGTTGGTGTTTGAAGCTCATTAATGTACAATAAGATATATGTGAGCCTTTGGCCGTGCTTTGAAGCAAAAATCTTATTGGTATATTTTAAGACTTCATTATTTCTTTCATTTGATTTCTTGTATATGTTATTTATGTGTGCATATGTCTTTGTTGGCATATGTCTTTGTGATTTTTTCCACTTAGAGACATATGAGAAGATAATTTTAGTTGAATCTTATTCCTTGGATACCACCTTTTATTCCTTTTGATTTTTCGGTGGCTTCCAAATTTATTTGCCTATGAGTGCTTGATCCTCTTGTTTGCATCTTTGGGCACTCATATTTGTTCTCTCATGCCTGTATTGTTAAATGAACTTGGATGAGTGAGGATTCCATGATTATGCACCCTGTTCCCAAATGCAATTATCATAATTGGTGCATTATCTTTGGGGAGCTCATCTAATTCATTTAATAATACTCATTTATCTTTTTTTCTCATTTATTGCGTCTTAAATGTCTATGGGGAAGTGAGGATTCCATATTTGTGCATTTTTGTATAGAAACACAACGATTCTAAAGTGCACACAAATCTTGGGGAGCTTATCTATTTTATTTAAGCATTTATTTGATCTCTCATTTGTTGTGCTTGAAATGCTTATGGGGGAGCAAGGATTCCATATTTGTGCAATATGTATTCTAATGCATTTATGTTGAATAGTGCACAAATCTTGGGGAGCTTCTCTATTTATTATTTAAAGCACTCTTTTGCTCATATCATAATATCTTGTAGTTTCCATTTGGACTCATTTGTTGTTTTCAAATTGGTTTGTCGGACCTTGTAGTTTCTTGCATCATTTGACTTTATTTTGGCAATCTTCGGGTCCTCGATATAGTTTTACTCCCTCCCAAGTATTCATCATTGGATATGTGCGAAAGCACACCTTTGGAGGAATTATTACTATATTTTCCTTCTAGAACTTGTCACCCATTTCGGCAATCGATGCCAATGGGGGAGAAGTTTTAGAGGGTTTAAGGGAAGTTGGTTTATGCATTGAGTTTGTTCTTGTGCATTTGCCTTTCATGCTCTTGCATCTTTGTTGTTGCTGAGCATGTGGTATATATAGAGGAAACTCCACCAATGATAATGATTGGCAATATATGCAATGAAATTCAAGTTCATCACACATGCATATATTGTGGGGAGTTTGCTCTATATATGGTGGTGGTACCAATATCACATACTTTTGTAGTTTTTGATTTTGGTATTGCCATTGTATTCATTAATATTCCTTATATAAACCCTCTTAAAGGGATTGTCATCAATTACTAAAATGGGGGAGATTGAAAGAACATGTTGGGCCCCATGTGTGGTTTTGGTAATTAATGACAATCTTTATGGACTAATGTGTGTATTAAGTTATACTTGTAGGATTTGTCCATTGGCATCACTTGTAGCATGTGTTGGCTTCAAGGTCGATGAAATGCAAAGAAGATTTATCGTGCAAGCTCAATATGCAAGGTCGATGATGAGGAATTAAGAAAGGCGTTCCATCTTGAGAAGGGCAAGACCGTCTACATCGAGCTCAAGTGGATTGCTCAAGGCAAAGGTATAATCTTGATAGGTTTTCCCTTTTGCCGGTCTCACGTTGTGTGTGTGAGACCGGGTTTAGGATAGATAACCGTACTATTAAGAGGGACTCTCGTATGAGTAATTCGGTCACATCGTTCGGAGAGAGCTCAAACCTTTTCATACTTGCATCATCATATTTGGTTGTTATTTGGTCTTATCCATGTGAGGATATAGAGCTTGTGGTAATCTCCATAACAAGCTCTTGTTCATCAAAATCGGATCTCCCATATATATCTTGTTGCGATTTTGATATATACGGCTTTTCGGTTTCTCACCAAGTGAGGTATATCACATTATTCTACTTGATACTTTCTCACTTGGTGATAATCAATATTTTCACCTTTTATTGAGAAGCTCTTGTTGTCCTCTATCCAACGCAATTGGAATCGGGTCAAAGAGCTACCGTTTAAAAGTTATGTCCGTTTGAATATTTGCCGTTTTAAATTGAAAAAGAAAAAGAAAAACTGGCCGACCGGTACTACCGCAGCCCAGTACCGGTCGAGCTTGAGATGCGCAGCTCATTCTCAGTTTTAGCCCGGCACCCACTTTCGATCCTACCGGACCGGCCCGGTAGTACCGCCCGGGTAGGCCGGCACTACCGGCCGGCCTAGGAAAAATGCCCAGATATTTTTCAGATACGAGATCCAGATCTCGATTTGCCCAGCCCCACCTGTCCCGCGTTGACCGCTTTCAAGGCGCCTAGCTTCGCTACCGCTGGGCCCCTCTCGCCGCGTCGCTCGATTGCTGCTGCCGTCGCTGCCGCTCCCGCGCTGCTGCATGCAGCGTTGACCAGCACGTGCTGCCTCGTTCCCTCACGCGCGCGCATCCCACCCTACTCGCCGCTGGCCTCGCTGCCCGAGCTCGTCCGCGCCTTGCCTCTTCCTTCGCCGAGCTGCTGCCTGGTCTTGGCGTGCATGCCGCTGAGCTGCTGCTTCTTGGGCCCACGCGCATGCAGCGCTCGCTGCTGCCTTGCTGCTGCGCAGCTGCTCTGCCCCGCACGTACGCACCCTGCTGCGCTGCTCTCCCATCCGTGCTTGCTTTTTCCTGCGGCTTTGCGGTACTACCGACCGTTCCGAAAATTATCCCAAACGGCTAGGTTTTTTTGGTCCCTATTTAAGGCTTTGCCCTTTTTCAGTTTAGCAAGCTTCTCTATTATCTATTAGGCTAAACTTTGTCCACACTTGCTCTAGATCTTGAAACTTGCCTAATCTTTTCCCTCCAATGATTCTTGTTCATATTTGAGTGGAAGAGAGAGGAGATCTAGCCCAACGTTTTGACCTAACTGATTCATCTCTTTGTGAGTGCATCTTTGGGGATCTAGATTTTGGGGGATTTTGTGTCTCTCTTTGATTACTCCTCTCTTCTTCCTCCAATAGCTTTAGTAGCTTTGTTGGAACTTGAGAGTGAGGGATTTGGGCATCTTTGTGGTGTTCTTGCCATTTGCATTTGGTGCATCGGTTTGAGTTCTCTTCGGAGAATTTGGTTTGATTTACTCGTTGGAGCTTGTCCCTCTTGGGTTCTTGGAACCCTAGACGGTTTGTGGCCTTGGTGGCATTGTGGCCTTTTGTGGCGTTTGTTGGGAGCCTCCAATTAAGTTGTGGAGAAGTGCCCCAACCTTGTGAGAGGTTCCGGTTGCCATCGACAAGTGCACCGATAGTGGAAGCGTGAATCGATTCCGTTGGGGTGAGATTCACTGGAGAATAAGGGAGGCCTTTTGTGGCGTTGGTGGTTTGATACCACCCCCTCTCCAAACGAGACGTACTCCATGTTGGGAGGAACTCGGTAAAATATCATCATCCCCGCGTGCCTCGATTATGTCTATACCCGAGCTTTTACTTATGCACTTTACATTGTGATAGCCTTCGTGCTTGAAGTAATCTATATCTTGCTATCACCTTGTTGCTTATATTGCTTAGCATAAGTTGTTGGTGCACATAGGTGAACCCTAGTTGTTCTAGGTTGTGCTTGACAAAGTAAAACGCTAGTTTTATTCCGTCTTTGTTGAGCCACTCTAGGAAAAGTTTTAATCGCCTATTCACCCCCCTCTAGGCGACATCCGTATCCTTTCACCTGAAATATCAACTCCTCTCCGTATGGGGCCTGAAGTGAGACGGTCTTCCAAAAACATGATATCACGGCGCGATAGCGGTGTAGCCAATCCATGCCAAGAATAACATCAAAGGGCTTCAGCGGAATAACCATAAGATTAGCTACAAACTCTTCATCATCTATAGATATCACACAACCAGGACAAACTATGGTAGAGGAAATTAGACCACCAGGATAACTAATGACCATTGACTGTCCAATCTCTTGTCGGGATAAATTGGCCTTATTTGCAAACTCTAGAAAGATAAACTAATAAGTAGCTCCAGAATCAAAGAGAATTAGTGCATCATGAGAATCAACTGGGAGTGTACCTGTCACGACATCTGGTCATCCCAAAGAAGTAGTAGTCGGCATGGCATAAACCCCAGGTTGTGGCGGAGTAGAGGGGTGTCCAACAGTATGCTGTGGGGTGCAGGTAATTGTAGCTGAGCAGACAATGTAGGAAACTGAGCTGAAGCAACTAGAACAGCCTGCCAGACAGAACCAGGAGTTGGCGCCCAAGGTGATGGAACCTGTGGAGTAGGAGAGGAGCAGCTGCTAGCATATGTATAGATCCTCGAGATGAAGCAGCTGATGTTGTAAAAGGTGCCGACTCCCACTTGATTATAAAATTAGGGTTCTTACGACACACATGCCCCTTGTGACACTGACGACCGCAATGGTGACACTCCCCAGTCCAGGTGCACTCTGAAGCATGGTGTCCATCCCCACACTTGAAACAAATCAAACCCTGCCCTGGGACTGGACGCAAAGGTGGAGTCGCTGAAGAAGAATGATGTGTTGATGAAGACTGTGATCCTGCTTGCTTAAACTTTATCGTTTGCTGAGGATGGTGATTTCCCTTGTTCTTAAAAGAAGTACGTTGGGTAGACCCACTACCCCCACGATAGCCTCCCTTCTGGTCGCCACCTGTGCCACTAGAACCCCCTGTGCGACCCTCCCAGCTGCAGTGAGTCGAACTTCCAACTCCATTCCTCTAGCCTGCTTAACCATGGAAAAGTAATCATTTGCAGTCCTTGCACTCATCACCTCTCTATATCTATAATTGAGTCCCCTAAAGAATTCCCTCGCCTTTGCTCCCTCATCATGCTTCACATGATCAACAAACAATACCATCTTGCTGAACTCAGCCTCATACTCATCTACAGATAGCTTCCCTTGCTTAATGACCTTTAGCTTCTCTGACATTTCCTCCTTAAATGTCTCTGGATAATACTTTCAGTGAACTGCTGCATGAAAACAGCCCAAGTGGGTTCACCCTGATAAGCGGCACGGACACCTGACCACCAATCATCAGCAAGGCCTTTAATGTTGAAGGCCACAATGAGAACTCGCTTGTGCGACGGTAACTCCATAGCTGCCATATACTTCTCCATGGTACTTAGCCAAGATGATGCATCCATTGGTGTCCCAATCCCACGAAAGTCGCCAGCCTTCAGTTCCAACCAGTTTTTCAGTTTCGTCCCTTGACCATCGGGTCCACCATCATTACCAGCTTGGCTTGCACTACCTTCTCCATGATGACTTTGTTCAACCTCTAGATCAGATTCACCGGAATGATCAATGTGGCCTCCACGACCACGAGGATTGCGACCACGAGCACGACCACGGTCTCGACCTCTCCTCAGCGGCATAACTATACACAACATTATCAATTGTCAACCAAGTATTCCTATACTTAGAAAAAAATTATCATCAATACCAAATAATAAAACATAGGCGTAAATGCAATGCATGACCCAATCCATTCTAAGTGCATCCGTGTGTCAAATTTTAAGTTTCTTATTAAAATATATTTTTATACCACGGACCTAAAGTCCGCTCTGATACCAACTGTTACACCCCAAGCCAACCAGCTCTTGGAGTGTTACCATGTTCAATACACAAAGAAAAACAACAAAGATAATTTAGGAAAATTCGGCAGAGCCTCCTCTGTTTTTAGGACATCCACGACATACAATAATATATGACATGAGCACAAGGATAGATGACAAGAAAATATTAACAAAAGGTTCAACAAAAAAAACGCAATCTCTGATTCCACAACCATCAAGAAATTACCAACCACGCGCTATAACAGTAAGGTCCGCAAAAAAGTTAATTGACCAACATAGACTAATAAACAAACTTCCACACTCCAAGCAACATTTATAACAGATTTTAACCCCTAACTCTCAAAAGAATGGTTCTAGAAAATTATTTCAAAAGTGTAGCCGTGTTGTGGGGTAGGTGCAAGTGATACTCCCAAATTCCCCATGCATGTCGTCTTCAAGTTTTACCTAAAAACATAAAAGCAATAAGGGTGAGTATAAAATACTCAACAAGTACATAGGAAAATAATATGCAAGGCATGAAACACGACACCGACGATTATTCTATAACACAGGTCACAGCACAAGGAATATCCTCTATATCTATATGCTCTTTGTCTTTTCTTTCCTTTTGCGTATACCGGTATCGCTAAGTGAACACCCGTCGGCATCCACTCACTCCAACTTGTGGAGGTTGTCGATAATGTGGGACTCGTCCCAACACCGACGGTCTCAAAGTGTCTACCTCAGTAGAACACAACACTGTACATTTTCTTTAATATGCTATGTAAGAATGGAAGTGCAACTGAATACTTCGCTAAACCGTATCCTTTGATGTATCCTGTTCATATCCATACATATAGCCAATAGCTAATAGCTTGAGATAAAAACAAGTGCTAGAAAATGAAAGTTGAGTGAAGGAAATCATGCAAAGTATTATTCCGTATGCACTTGCCTCAACCGCGGGGCACAAAATATGAATTGTAAGACTCCAGACCAGAAGTACTAGGACCTGTTGTTGAAACAATTGTCACCCTTAATTCGCATCATCACTTTCAAAGAATAAAAAATAACATCGCTCCTATGCGTATTCAACCCATAAAAGCATTCTCACTGTCTGCTAAAACATATACAAGCAATCGCCTCGAAGGCTAAATGACCGCTGGTCAGAATATCTATCTGGCATTTCTTTTCTTTTCTTTACTGTTATTCAACCAAAGAATGTGTTTTTAGCTACTGTATGGGAAGAAATATACAAGCATTACTTTAACTGCCCAACGATCGTAGCAGTACAAACTGCTCTATGCAAAAGCCCCTAAGAATGATTACGATCGGATCTGAAGCTACCCCAAGACACAAAATAGATGACCCTAGCCTGAACATACTCACTGTGGACTCCAGGTTCACAGCTAGAAAGAATTAAACGATTTTTAAATATAATTCTCCTGTAGCTTTGACCTACTCTACGTATGCTAAATCTAAATCTGTTAGAGAAGAAGTACAAGATCAAATGGCACCAAGTGCCGGTCGATGAATACCACTAGTACATATTGAACAAATTGTGCACTAGTTCTCCCGTACTAACTACACATTAAATTATAATGATATGTACAGAATATCTTTATGGACGATCGATCTGACCCCAAATCCTCACATGGACGAGTGATCCAAAACTCAAAATACAAACTATAGGATGATGAGTTCCTTCCGGATCCAACCACGCATACTACTAGAGGGACTTGTATGAATCAATAAGTTTTACAAAGGATTGGGGACTAACCAAAATGGAAGGTGGTAGTCTGGCGGCAGCGAAGGAACTGCCTGGTGGAGACGGTCGTGAGAGCAGCGGCACGGCCTCGCAGCAGCAGCGACAACTTGGCGGTCGCGACAACAGGAGAACACGGCAGCGATAGCAGCGGCGGCGCTTGAGTGCGGCGCACTAGAAAACAATTTGGGTCGAATCAGGCGGCGTTGTCCAACTCGACCAGGTATACTAGGCAGTGCAACCTATATCGTATCTATCTCACGATCTAAAAGCCCAGCCCATCCCAGTCTATAAATTGATCGCACAAAAAGAATGGATAAAAGGAATAAGAATTACTTGATATCACTAACAGTACAAAAGATCCACCGGTTGCTTCAAAAGGTTTTCACACGTCAGGTCACGAGTTCAAGCACACGTACCCACTATAAGATTTTATTTTATTCTTTTAATTTTCTTTTTTTATCTAACTTCGTGTTCATAAATAAAATTTAAATATTATCAAGGTCATTTTCTATACGGTCAAACAGACAAAGAAACAAGCGTCCAATTTGGGGTATTACACCACTATTAGAGAAAAGGCTACAGGAGACATGCTTATGCGAGGCACATTTAGCATATGCGCCTCCTATAAAAATAGGCGAGGCGCACTTTAAGATATGCGCCTCTAGTATAAAAATAGGCGAGGCGCATATGGACAGAATGCGCCTCGCATATTTTGTGGCCAGCGTGTTGGTAGGTGCACGAATATGCGAGGCGATATGGCTATATGCGCCTTCTATATTTGATAATATGCGGCGATATGACCAGAATGCCTCGCATATTCTGTGTGGGCCCAGCGTGTTGGTATGTGCACGAATATGAGGCGATATGGCTATATGCGCCTCTATATTGGACAATATGCGAGCGATATGGCAATACGCCTCGCATATTCTGTGTGGGCCAGCGTATTGGTAGGTGCATGCGAGGCGATATATGGCTATATGTGCCGCATATTGGATATATGCAGGCGATATGGCCATATGCCTCAAGTAACTCATGTGGGCCCGGGCGCTGGTAGGTGGCCGCATATGCGAGGCGCATATTGCTATATGCGCCTCCTATAGTTTGAATTATAGGAGGCGCATATTGTGCAATATGCGCCTCGCATAAGCTGCACCACTTTTTTCCAGCTTTTTGCACATGGAGGCAACTAGCACCCCACTCACTTGTGTCACTTCTTCCTCCTCCACCAAACAAGTCAGGTCCCCCTCCTCCCCACCTCATTTCCCCATTGATTCACCTTCGAATCTTGCTCAACATCCATTGGTTGACACCCATATGTAAGTGAAGTCTCTTGCTCCTCTAGATCTACAACATGTCCATTTACTTCTCCTCCGGCTCTCTTGCGCAAGTCGTTGTTGGAGGAAGCATGAAGGCGTTGCTTGCATGTATGCGCGTTGTCGGAGACACCGACTATATGATTGTGTTGTGGTGCTACTTTTTTTGCAGGGATTTCATTTGAGATGCCAATGTTTCGCCGGAATGTCGATTTATTTCTTTTCCGGCGAATTTCTGGCACTCGCGGATGTCCTCTTTTTAGGGGAGGTCATGCCGAATTTTTCCGGCGATCCACGTCCATATATGCTCTAATTATTCTCTTGCTCTTTGTACCACGCAGGCGGCCATGGTCCGACCACTGATCAACAAAGCCCGCGTGGATAGGTGGATGACATGCGCGAGGGCCGACATGGAACGTGCAAACAAGACAGAGATAAGATGTCCATGTCGGGACTGCAAGCTGATGTATCTGATAAGGCATGATTCCGGAATGCTGGAGTCGCACCTGCTTCAACGTAGTTTCATGGATGGCTACACTCGATGGATACGTGATGATCACGAAGATCAAGATGCCAGTGATGATCACGAAGATCAAGACGCCAGTCACGATCACGAAGATCAGGGTGGTGGCACTGGACATGGACACGAAGATGATCAAGGTGGCGTCGGGCATGGACACGAATATGATCCAGGTGGTGCCGACCATGATTCGAGCTGGTTGCGAGACCCTCATGTCCAAGATCTGCTTCTCAAGGAGACGAGTAACGCCAGAGCTGCCGGTAGAGAGAAGGCTAAACTGGAGCAAATGGAGAAAGACGCGGTCACTCCATTGTTTGACGGATGCAACGACGGGGATACCCGTCTAAATGTAACGCTTAGGGCTCTAGAGATGAAGGCGAAACACAAAATGACCGACGAATGTTTAGACGACAACATTGTATTCTGGCACGATATTCTTCCCAAGAAGGGGAACACATGTCCGACTAGTATCGCTGAGGCGAAGAAATTCGTGTGTCCTCTCAATCTACCGCACGTGAAATACCACGTCTGCATAAATGATTGCATCATCTACCGGGGCGAGGACGCGGAGAAGACCACGTGTCCGGTGTGCAAGACCTCTCGATACAAGAGAGGGACCAAGAAAGCTCCTAGGAAGGTGGTGTGGTACTTTCCTCTAACTCCTCGTTTGCAGCGGTATTTCGCAGACCCTAAGGAAGCACAGCTCATGCGCTTTCACGCGGAAAGAAAGAGGCCGGAAGACGATGATCCGGAGAAGGAGGAAATGTTGAGGCACCCTTCGGATGCTTGCCAGTGGAAGGCGTTGGACCTACAATATTACCAACATTTTGGGAAAGAGTCAAGGAACCTCGGTTGGGCGTGAGCAGCGGACTCAATCCGTTTGGAAGCGAGAGCAGACACACAAAGACTGCCCGTGTTTGTATGGATCTACAACCTCCCCCTGGCTGTGCATGAAGAAGAAGTACGTAACCATGAGTATGCTCGTTCAAGGGCCAAAACAACCTGGTACAGACATCAATCTGTATCTCACGTTGTTGAAAGAGGAGTTGGCCACGTTATGGGAAGAAGGAGCCCGTACATGGGACGCCTCGAGACAAGAGTACTTTGACATGAGAGCGGCGTGATCACGACGGTGCAAGACTATCCTGGTTACGGATACTTCTCGGGGCAGGTGGTCCAAGGATTCTATGGGTGCGTTAGGTGAAAGGATAATACAACGCATCAGCTACAGAAATATCCCGGGTCCGGGAAAACCGTGTTCCTTGGGGATCGGAGGTGGCTTCCCAAGAATCACGCCTGGAGAAAGCTAGGACATCTGTTCGATGGTACGATCGAGCTCCGAGGAATCCCACACCAGAAGAGTGGCGCGGAAATCTACAAGCTGTTGAATAACTGGAAGGAGTGCCCTGCGCCAGGAAAGACCCAGAAGAAGCCAGAGCCGTTGCTGAAGGTATGGAAGGCGAGGTCTGTTTTCTGGGACTTGCCATACTGGAAGATCCTCCGCGTGCCTCATAGCCTTGATCTCATGCATATCACGAAGAACGTGGGCGAGAGTCTGCTTGCCACCCTCCTTAACACCAACAAGACCAAAGATGTGCCAAAGGCAAGGAACGACTTGAAGCATATGGGCATCAGGGATGAACTTCAACCACCACCTAGCGATGATGAGGAGGAGGACGAGGTCGAGGAGATAGAAACACAGAATAGCCGTAAAGGTGCGCCTTTGGAGCCAGAAGAATTTGTTGGGGGTTACTCTAACCAGCTCGCGGCAATCCTCCGGAACACCGTCACGATCAACATGGAGAACCTGAAGGCCGAAGAGAACAGGGGTTTCCTCATCCAGCTTTTCCGGAAGCTGCACGCAAGATACGCGTTCCCGGGTGATGAGGAAAACAAGTATAATAATGACAATCTCAAAGGGAATCCGGTGAACAAGTATGCCCTCGGGAGGATGACCAAGGCCTTGTCAAATTGGAAGGCTCGGGTGAAGAATCTGATTTTTGAGGAGAAGCTAAGTTATCCAGAGCTCGTCAAGAAGGAGCCTCTGGTCAAGGAAGAAGACTACAATGTTTTCAAGGCCAGATTTAACTCCGCCTTGGGCAAGGCCAGGACTGAGAAGGGCAAGAATATGAGATCCCGAAACATTGGTACCCACCATCTCGGCTCCGGCGGTTATAGAGCCGCGAGGACCAAATGGGATAAGGAGGACGCCGACGCTCGTGCAAAGGGGTTGGCACGTCCCTTTGACGACATAAAGGAGGAACATGCAAAGAATTTCGTCAGGGCCCGGTTTGCCCCGCCGAAGAAAGGGGGTTCTGATTATTCTTCAGAGCCCGCCGGCCCCTTTGATCCGAGGGTGACGGACTTCATGCAAAAATATGTAAGTAGTTTGCATGCAAGTTGATTAATTGCATTCATGATTAATCAATGAAGTCCAGTTTTCTGATCAAATGCTTCGCGTTCCTATTGTGCGCAGGACGAGGAGTGTAGGAGCTCCTCATCCCAGTGGTCAGCGCCACCGCCTGTCGCCAAGTGGGACACCACTTTTAATAGGGAGCTGAACCGGACCAAGAGTGTCGATCCCCTGGCGGCCCCGTCGGCTGGTCGTGTGGTCGGCTTTGGCGGCATATCATGGTCCGAGTACTATGGCACCCCGGAGCGGAAGGGCAAGAAGGCCGAAAGCGCCGAGGTAAAACTCCTAAGGGAACAGGTGGAAGCCTTTCCAAATATAGTCCAAGATGCCGTGAACAAGGCTGTGTCAGCTGCCGAGACAAAGTTCCAAGAACAAGTCCAGTCACAAGTCCAGTCATAAGTCCATTCACAATTGAACGAGAAGCTCAACACCATCCTTCCCGTCTACATGGAAAAGTACAACAAGTGGCAGAAGGGTGGTAAACGGGGGCCGCCACCGGTTCCCAACCTCAATAGCGCCCAATCGGACAATGTGGCGCGGCCGGAGGCGTTGGTGACTCCTCCAGTAGGGCCGGTGGTGGTGGAGACTCCTCTAGCTCCGGAGCTTAACTTGCCCACTTCGGCGAAGGCGTCGGCCCGCACCACCGTGCCATCAGGCAGCCACTCCGCCACTTGCGTGCTCAAGCATGTGGGCATCGGTGCCTCGACATTGGCCGAATTTGACGCCCTCAAGGTAACTAACTAATTAAAGCGAGAGTTGGGAGGCTCAACCACACCGATGACTTGATCTATGTTTTTCTAACGCTCGGCCTACATGTCGATCTTTCGCAGGGAGACACTCCTTGCACTCTAATGCATTGGGTGGGCGGCCAGTTGATGGATGTTGCCAAGGGTACTATTGTTCAACCAGAGAACCGCAAAATGCACAATGTCACAATGCCACCTGACATGATGAGGGTCAACAAGATGGTGCTTCCGGCTACGAGCAAGTGGAACCTCCCTCTCAACCTCAAGGATGGGATGAGGACACGCAGCGGTCCTCAATACCGGCCATTACTTGTACCTATGGTCAAGAGCAGATCCGCTTGGGGACAGAGGACCAGCTCAACATCACCCTAGAGGCAGCACAACCAGCACATGATGAAGACTTCGAGATGGGAGACTTGGACAACATGGCACAGAATCCCGATGATGATGAAGAAATTGACCCGAACTACGGTGACCAGTTTGTTAACACAAGGTTTTCTGATTTGTATGAGCCGGGACCATCAGGCACACATCAAGTTGCCGAGACCCAACCAGCACCAGCGAAACCCCCTTGCAAGGTGCGTCTCTTCCCAACTAGTCAGGAGACCCCGCCACCTGTCCCCTTCACCGAGCCTCCAAGTCCAGTAGTTCCTTTGATCAGCCCCGGCACCCTCCATAAGACGGTCGGTGAGGTGAACGTAGTGGCCGAAGCCGTAAAGAGCAAGAAGGTTCGCAAAAGGAAGCCTAAGGGTGATCGGGGCCAGGATCCAAATCCTCTTTTCCGGACGGTCTGGGGCAAGCCAGAATCAGCAGACGCGGTGTGTACCGATGATGTGTAAATCGATGCTCGAGGTCGCAGGCTCGCATATGCGTAGTATTCATTATGGATGTCTCACAATTGAGCTGTGACGCATTCGCGACAACGATCAGTCGTACCTCGTTTTCAAGTCTAAGGTGCCTTCTCACATGCCGTTCTTCGTCACTGTACCCCCCGGGGATATCTTCTACGTGCGGCATACCGACCTGTTTGACATGTTGAACGGGTTTTGACTGCACAATACCCTGGTCCAGTTGTTCTCCCTCAATATGGCCATGGATATTACCAGAGACAAGATCCCGGACATCCAGATAGTGGATCCCTACTTCATGCGTGACGCCGTCCTGAAAGATGCTGAGGCCATAGATCTGGCGACCGACTACCTCTCAAACTTCCTGCAAACATACTCGGACAAGGATGTGATTCTCCTTCCCTACCATCCCATCACGGAGGATGATCGGACAGGCTGTGTGCTCATAAGCTTGAATTTGAAACACTCAACAGCCTTGTACCTCGACTCAAACAAAGGCGATCCAAAAAACTACACCAATATCAAGAAAATTCTTGATGGCGCTCTAACCGCTACACGCGGCGGAGGCGTCAAACCGCAAGGCCACATGTAAAGTTCGGGCACGTGTTCGCCACACGACAAAGTTTGCTGCGTCAAGCGTACTTTGGCGATGGGTAGGATGCCTTCACGCCATTTACCACATGAAGGCGTTCTTCAATGACATGGAGACCAAAACGCGCCATCGACCTCGTGAAGTGGGCTGAAAATCTTGCATGCATACAGCTCGCAACCTCGTGCAACACTTCTTCAACATCCGGAGGAGATCGCGACAATCGTGTACTGTGGAGTCATAAAGCGGAGGCACCTTCCACGACGGCTATACACCGTCCAATGTGGGAGATATCTGAACGCTTAGCGCAGCAGGGTGACGGCAGGATGTTCATGCAAATGGCGAAAACTCGGTCGGGCTTCATCAATGCCCCCCAAAGCTGACTCAAGAGCCGAAGAAGACTTCATGATTGCATTTCCTGGGTACCTAGCTGTTAGTTCCGAACTCGTGTTGTAACCTCTTATCACTGTGTTAAACTTGCCTAGCAAAACTTCTAGAATATGTTTCGTCAACCGTTGAACTTGATTGTGAGAGACACTAGCTAGTTATTTGTGTTACGAACTATTTTAAGTGCTTGTTGCTTTTCATTTGTCATTGCTTCCCTACTTTCTTGTGGTTTGCTTTCTTTGTCTTTCTTCGAAATGTCGATGATTAGAACGTGTTGTGGTGTCACGTGTATGACTATGCCGCTGTTTGGTCTTGTGTGCCAAGTAGACTAGTAATTTGGGCATATACTCTACTTGCCGCACGAGATCAAACAGCGAGCATTGTTATTTCCGTGCCCAATCTAAGTATGAGGCACTAATCCATGTCATTCTTGGTTTGCTTTCTTTTGGTCTTTCTTCGAAATGCCGATGATTAGAACGTGTTGTGGTGTCACGTGTATGACTATGCATTTGTTCGATCTTGTGTGCCAAGTAGACTAGTAATTTGGGCATATACTCTACTTGCCGCATGAGATCGAACAGCGAGCATTGTTATTTCCGTGCCCAATCTAAGTATGAGGCACTAATCCAAGTCATTCTTGGTTTGCTTTTTTGGTCTTTCTTCGAAATGCCGATGATTCTATCTTTGTGAACTGCTAGCTATTGCTTTCCACTGACATAAGTAATATCATCTTTATTATGTGTAGGAGATGCCGAGGTGTTATGTCGTGTACGTCGGTCGGGTTCCAGGTGTGTACGAGGAGTGGAAAGACTGCCAGAAGCAAGTGAACAACTTCTCGGGCAACAGCTACCAAGGCTATGAGAGTAGAGAGGTGGCGGAAGAGAAGTGGAGGAGGCATGGAAGGAAGAAATGGAGGAACTTCCTCGTGATCACCACCTTGTTGCTCTTCATTGTAGGTTGTGTTCTACTTCATCTAGGTAGAGCTACGTCGTTGGGGTTGTAAAGTGAATTGTGAACTTGTACTCGAAGGTGTAATGTCATTGTGAACTTGTACCGATCGGAGGTGTGAACTTGTGGCACAAACACTTGATGTATGAACTTGTATGTCATGATTGATGTGTATTCATGTTGGTTCTATTATGCTTTGGCAAAATGCAAGTTTCTGAAAAATTCTGTGGACTATATTGTATATTTGAATATCTGTATATTATTTATATATAGTGGTCAGAAACTTGAATTTGAAAATATTACGGAGGCATATAGGATACTATTGAGGCGCATATACTATAAATACCGAGCATTTCGAAACATATGCGAGGCGATATATTATAAATACCCGAGGCGATTCTCAAACATATGAGGCGATATACTATAAATACCCGAGGCGATTGAAACATATGCGGCGCATCGATATGCGCCTCCTATACTTCACATATGCGAGGATCATATCGATATGCGCCTCGCATATTATTATGCGAGGCGCATATCGATATGCGCCTCGCATATGTGAAGTATAGGAGGCGCATATCAGATGCGCCTCGCATAAGAAATACCCGAGGCTTGAAGCTAGAGGCACATGTGATATGCGCCTCGGATAGGCTTTTTGGTGCGCCTCGGATAGGCTTTTCTCTAGTAGTGCACAACATTGGTGTGGGAAGAACCCCTATTCCCATCCGGGTGATTCACACAAGGATTATTGGCAATGTCGATCCAGGAATAAGTTTTTCCAAGCTGCTAATCTCCTCTACACTGGACTCGGGAAATTCCACAACCTCGTCACTGGCTGCCTCCACACCCTCTTCGTCCTCTAGATATGGAAGTTGCATTGACATCTATATTATCCAGATTAGGTTTATCTTCTGAGAATTCTTGCGCTTCTGAGTTTGCCGTTTTGACTGTTTGGACACGTTTGGGATGGCCAAAACATTCAGCAATCCATCTGAATCATCATTGATATCTGCATATTTTCTCGCCGTCTCTATCATCTCTCCCAAGTCTGTAAATTTTTCACGCTTTAGCCTGTGATGCAGTAATCTGACTGGGAGCCCTGCGATAAAAGATTCAATCATGGTTTGATCATTTACTCCCTCATAGGAGTTTTTTGTGTCGATCCATTGTCTGAGGTAATCCCGGCAGGTTTCTCCAGGTCTTTGAGTGCAACACTGCAAGTCTCCAACTGTATAGGGCCTTCTATATGTACCCTCGAAGTTCTAAAATAACACACTTTGCATAGTATACCAGTTGGTTACTAGAAGTTTTGTAGAAATGCATTGATCCATGATCGAGCCATATTTCACAGCATAAGTGGGAGATTCCAGACTGCGACCAAGTTGTTTCCTACTTTGGCGATGCAGCAAGACTGGAAAAAGTCCTCTGGCAGATCCATACCGTCGTAGGGTTGAATGTTCTTTGAGATGTCGAAGTCAACCGAATTTTTTTTTCGATGAATACACGGACCAAAACACTTGGGTCATGCATATACGTCTTCCTCCTCATACTGTCTTGCTTCTATGTTAAATTCAATGCGGTGGAGAGCATCACTGAGCAAGAGAGATCTATGCCTCGGGTGCTCGCTATGCCTGTGTGGTGGTAGAGTCGGATTTCTGTTTCTTCTCCTAACATTTCCATCTCCACCCCTGCGGCTTCCATGGCTACGGTGAGATCCCTCATGGTCACTATCGGGTTGTTTCCGGCTGAGCGACGAGCTCCTAGAGCTTCATTGTGCTGGCTCCGAGGTGGATCTTCACGATGTCGGCCACCATCCTGACTTGTTCCGGGGTGGTCCTTGTCGTTTCTTTGTCTGGTGTTATCGTCATTATGACAAGTTTCAGCCGGACAGCTAGTGTGCCTGGGAGGCAGCATCCTTTGCCGGTCCCGTTCTTGCTGGCGTCGCGCTTCCTCTTCAGCCCTATGTCCATTACTTTGCCGACGATGGGATTGGTCAGGGGCCAGTGCTCTTATAGAATCCTGGGATGCAACCGGAAGAACTTATGATAAGCCCCGCGGTTGTCCTATCATGATGACCATTTGAACCGGTCCTTGAGTTTTCTTCATCCCTAGGGGTGGAACGGTGATGTTGATCCAGCTCCCTTCAGGGTCTTACATCAGTGTTTTGTCCTGCATTGGTGTGGCACTGTTCCAATTTTGATGTCAGTTTTCTGCTGAACGACACAGCTGTTTTCTGCTACTGTAGTCCTTTGTCGAGCAATGCTACGCACTGCTAGACCTGTTATGGCGGCGGATTGTTGGTGAGGATAGCTTGAGCAGCTGCAGCGTTTACCACTGTTGTGATGTAGACTAGGATTTTTCCCTTGGCCTTTTCATCGAATAAATCTTTGTGGACATCCAGATTCCTATTAGCAAGAACCATGCCACCTCTTGTTTTGTATGGTAGTCTCTTTTATTCTGACTTGTACTGGGCATCCTCGTCGAGAAAGAGCACATGATGTTTTTCCAGATCCTCAGCCCTTTTCTCCAATTCCTCCAGCGTAAGATCAAAGTTAGTTGGGATTGGTACCATTAATGTGTCTTCGTAGACTTCACGTGCACCTTGGGTGACTATGTGTCCATCAAGCGGATGATCGATCGGTGTGGGATTAACCGGATCTCCATCCGGCTTCTCCACCTAGATTTCTTCGCCGATTTCTTCATCGTTGGCTTCATCTATCCGTTCCACTAGCGTCGGGTTTTTTTTCTTCTTCTTCTTATTATTATTCTTCTTCGTCCGCCCAGTAGCTTCTATGCACGTACCAGTGGAAAAGACGGATTTGGGTCCAGTACTAGGAGATAAACTTCCATCAGTACTTTCAACCAAGGTTGCCTTGGACTTTTGGACCTCAAAAGAATCTCTGATGTCCATGTCATATTGCGAGGTGTAGTCTTCCTCCATGTTGTCATATTGACTTGGAGGTATCTCCTCTCCACCTTGTGTTGCTTTGGAGTTGTATTCTTATTCATACGCCTCCATATCCTTCTTGAAGTCTCGGAGTTCCTACATCATCAGTGATTCCTAAAGGGAAGCAGGTAAGTCAGTATTTTCTCTGACGCATCAAGGACTTTATATTTATTGGCTCTAGCATCGATAGAGTCGGATCTAGATCCAACATATCGCATGGAGCAATGTTTTTTCTTCTTCATTGAATTGAGCTAACAGAACAATTGTGTATCCACATTAGCCTCATAGAAACTCTGGATGATCTTAGAAATTCCTTGGTAATCCATGTAAGGGCGTTTCATCATCTGATTTATCATGTGCCTCAATAGATATTTTCCTTCTCCAGCATTGGTGAGACCAGATCCAGAGCAAATATACTGCTCATCCGTGTATCCGACCTCAAAAGGGAGATCAGAACTAGATTTTTCCTCCATCTCTTCTTCCACTACATGAGTGGGCTGGGTGGGTTAAGGTTTTTCTGGGATCTTGAACTCTTCCGCCTCCATAGAGAGAGTAGATCCGGATTGTTCTTCCGCCTCGATCATAACCTCAGAGGTGGGTTGGATGGTTTTAGCAAAACCGAGGTAGATGTCAATTTCGTTGATTGGCATGATGGTGAAGGTCTTCATGGTCTCTTTAGACGGAATCCAAGTCTCATCAAGAAGAATGAGAGGGATGTCGCTGGCATAGAGAACGCGACCAATGGCGATTGTTTTGCCGATTCCTGCACGCGCAGATTCCGCCTAGAACGAAGGTCCGAAGGTCACCTGCCCCACGGTGGGCACCAATTTTCAGAGGATTGATGACAAGTACGCCATAGGGGGTCCTAAGAGCGCTGATAAGATGGGGTGTGACATGGGTATTAACAATCACGTCCATATTAGTCACCCTATGCGCATAAAAGCTTATAGCCCATGAAGGCCCAACGAAGTCCAAGAAGCACCCGACGGAATAAAGACTTTCCTTATCTGCTAAGGAATATTCAAGAACTGACATAGAGTTCGTGTTTTAAATAATAACTTGTAACCTCTAGCTACGTATCCAGGACCCAAGCTCTCATATAAAGGTTGGGAGAACCCGACGGAGAGGACACCTCAGTTTTCCTGCAATCCGCCGTGAGGTTGACAACAACTAGCGAACTGGTGACTTTGTAACCGAGATTTCTCAATAATAAGACTACATCGACTTCCTTATTTTTCTAATCAGCCGAAGAAATCCCCAACGCTCTCTTTTCCACCAAACCCTAAGTCCATAACAATGGGCATTGCTGAGGTTAACCCTCTTCAATTGGCATCGTCTGTGGGGAATCTGAGCAATGGATTCAGTGGCTTCCCATTCATCAAGAAACAATCCGATGATCATGGTTGGTGAGGTCCACATTTATATCGATGATACGCGCCCGCCCACCATTTTGTCGGCTTATGCCAAGTTCGACCAGGAGACCGATCTCATGATCGGAAGTTTCCACTTTCGCGTGGGAACACCTGAGAACCTGTGCCTTTTGGCTCCGCTCATCCCGGATTTGCTGGCTACACCAGCGTCGCCCGCGGTGACTCCAGCATCATATATCGGCTCAACAGGAAGAGCCATCTCTGATCTGACGAACGTCGAAGAAATTTCGGAGATTCTGTAGATCTAGAAGATCTGGCTGGAGCATATGACAGCCTATATTTCGGCTCGATCTCTGAGTCCACACTTTAGCACAACTTAAGTTAATCTAGATCTATTCCTGACGCATCCGAAGAAAGTGTTGACTCTGGAACCAATAAGGGGTATTTATACCCAGAGCAGGATCCCTGGAACTTCGCTAGATCATAAAATAGCGTCTCCTATGGGTTTAACTATGATGACAACAACTCAAACATGAGGCACCGCCAAGTGTGCGTTATCTAGGATGAAGGAACCTCGTTGCCCCGCGATTCCAATGGTAACCCGATAATTAACCCTAATGATATTTTGTTGGATGTTGGCGCCAACCGAAACATCTTTGCACGGGATAGTCCTAGGTAAAACTGAAATTCCTTTAGGAAAAATCTATCTTGATGTTGTCTTTTGATCTAGAAATAATTTCAGGCAAAGAAATCGAATTCGAACTTATGGACTGGCCATCACAGTACAATGCTATCCTGGGGCGCCCATATTTTGCAAGATTCATGGCAGTGCCACACCGCGTGTATCTAGTAATGAATATGCCATCACCCAACGGGATCATTACGGCTAGAGGAAGATTCACTCGGTCTGACAATTGCGATCGGGAATTCAACAAAATCTCTAAATCCTTCCAGATGGAGACCTAATTTGAGAAGCTGAAGATATCATCAGACACAAAGCTTTTTCCTGAAGTTTGGTCTATGCCTGACCTGGCATTTGATCAAGCCAAGGATACAAGGGAAGTGCAGGTCCACCCAATGGACCCAAAGAAAACAACACTAGTGTCCACCAACCTCAGTCCTGCATAGGAAGACGCGCTCATCGAGTTCCTTCGTGAGCGCTGGGAGATTTTTTTCATGGGTACCATCAGACATGCTAGGAATCCCCAGGGAACTTGCTGATCATGCACTCAATTTATATCCCGATGCTAGGCATGTGAAGTAGTCACTCTGCCATTTGCAGAACCCAAGAGAAATGCCATTTGACAAGAAATTTGTCGCCTACTGGATGCCAACTTCATCAAGGAAATCAAGAAAGCACATTGGGTCGCTAATCCTGTGTGCGTCCCAAAGAAAAACACAAAGGAACTACGCATGTGTATCGATTTCACCTCCCTCAACAAACATTGTCCAAAGGATTACTTTCCACTATCACGAATCGATCAAATTATCGACATAACCGCTGGGTGCGAACATATATCCTTCCTAGACGCTTACTCTAGGTACCACCAAATTCGGATGAAGGTGTAAGACCAAGACAAGACAACATTTATAACACCTTATGGTGTATTCTTCTATACGACAATGTCGTTCAACGTCAAAAACGTGGATGCCACTTACCATCATATGATGCAAAACTACCTCAGAAGCCAAATTGGCAATAACATCCAAGTCTACATCAACAATGTCATCATCACCACCAAGCAGGAGTCGAACTTTATCAGTGACCTTCGGGAAAAGTTTAACAATCTCGAAAAGTACCGCATCAAGCTTAACCCACTAAATTGTTCCTTTGGAGTACCAGTAGGACAACTCCTCAGATACCTAGTTTTAGCAAGGGGGTAGAGGAGAACTCGGAGAAAATACAAGAAATACTGACAATGAAGAAGCTAACGAATCTTTGTGGTGTTTAGCAATTGGTAGGGCATGTGGCAACGCTTATCAGGTTTATCACTCGATTAGGAGAAAAGGAGCTCACTTTATACAAGCTCATGAAGTAGTCAGAGAAATTCGAGTGGACCGACGAGGCTCAACAAGCGTTTGATGCACTCAAGAAAACACTTTCTACATCACCCATCGCCGTGTCGCCTAAAGAGAAAGAACCTCTCCTGCTCGACATCGCTTCCATAAACCAAGTGGTCGGGATAGTCCTGGTCATTGAACGACCCGAAGAAGGAAAGACTCATGGCATCGAAAGGCCAGTATATTACCTCAGCGAAGTTTTATCGCCTTCAAAGCAAAGGTATGCGCACTATCATAAACTCGATTATGGTGTCTTCATGCCAGCTTGCAAACTACACCATTATTTCTCAGAGCACCTGATAGTGGTCATCAATGAGGCCTCCCTCTCCAACATATTGAATAATCCAGAAGCTACGGGACATGTCTCTCTTTGGGGCATTGAACTATCCCCTCGAGATATCACGTATGAGAAGTGAAAGGCGATAAAATCACAAGTATTTCTTGATTTCATCACGGAGTGGACAGAGCTGCATTGCGCGGGTCCCCCAGATCTGTCGAGCGCGTGTACGATGTACTTTGATGGATCCATGCAGACGTAAGGAGCAGGCGCCATTTTAATCTCTCCACAAGGCGACAAGATAAGATATGTTTTACGGATGAGCTTCCCCAATGCTTCAAACAATGAAGCCGAATATGAGGCACTGTTGAATGTCATGCGCATGGACGGGGACTGCGGTGCAACTCCCCTTAATTTTTTTGGCGACTCAAACCTTGTAGCGCAACAAGTGATGAAAGAGTGTGACGCTGTTAGCGACAACATGACCACATATCAAGACTTATACAATATCATGGAGGCCCACTTTGACGGGTGCGAGCTATCCCATGTCAGTCAAACAAGTAACAAGGAGGCCGATAATCTTGCAAACATCGGATCCTTGTGTCTTCCTATTCCACCCGGGGTTTTCTGGGAGGAGATCATGGAGCGTTCCATCAAGCCCAAGAAGGTCAATAACGCCGCGGAAACCAGAAGAAAAAATCAAAACCAGCCAAAGGGCTCGGGAGCTACGCCAGCCGAAGAGTACAACGAAGAAGGACCCAAAGAAACGGAGGAACCCAAAGAAGTGATGGTGGTAGAAACCACATGGATGCAGCCATACATAGCATTCATGATGCATGGAGAACTCCCCGAGGATACAGTCGAGGAAAGAAACATCACCCGACGTTCTAAGGCCTTCAGAATTGTCAATGGGGAACTCTATAAAAGGAGCATCTTAGGAGTACTTCAACGTTGTGTCACACCCGAACAGGGGCATATCATCCTCAAAGATATACATGAAGGAATCTACGGACATCATGCCAGAAGCCATGCAATTGCAGCAAAGGCCTTCCGGGCAGGTTTTTATTGGCATACAACAATCCAAGACGCCAAGGCCATCATAAGAACATGTGAAGCATGCTAGCGCTTCACAAACAATCCCAACACACCAGCAGCAGAACTGGCCCCATACCATTTTCTTGGATGTTCGCTCAGTGGGGCCTGGATATGGTGGGAAATCTCTAGAAATCTTCGCCTGGTGGCCACGTCTTTCTGCTAGTCGAAATAGAAAAGTTTACAAAGTGGATAGAAGCAACACCCATCACTAGTAAAGATACAACCTCGGCTGACAACTTCATCAAGTCGATAGTTTTTCTGTTCGGGGTACCTCATAGTATCATCAAGGACAACGACACAAACTACACATCTAATGATTTTATGGATTACTGCAAAGAGATGGGCATAAACATCAGCTACGCTTTAGTGGCCCACCCGTAAACAATCAGGCAAGTCGAATAAGGCAATGGTCTCATCACTAGCGGCCCCAAGAAAAGGATACTAGCCCCAATCAAAAGAGCAAAGGGCGCCTGGGTAGACGAACTAACCTTCATCCTATGGAGCCTGAGAACAACTCCAAATAATTATACATAAGAGACCATTTCTTTCTAGTAGATGGTGCGGATGCCGTGCTTCTAGTCAAAATAACTCATGACTCTCCTCGGGTCGCCACTTCTGACGAAGAAGCCTCACAAGAATCACTTGAAGATGATGTCTGTAACATCCCAAAAATCATGGTTTATATTGTTTGCATATCATCCATGCATTCATAAACATTTGGACCATTTTCAATTAAGTTTTCAAAACAGACGTAATTCTGTTGTCTATTATTTTATGTGGGAAACGCAAAGTTTTACTTTTCACTCTCTACTATGAGAACACTTGTTTTAATCAGAAAGGTTTGAGTTTTGTTTCCAAAGCTTGGTCAAAAATTTCAAAACAAAATATAAATTCAAACCATTCATATGCCCATTAAGGAATATATAACTAAGGCATTTTTCTGTTAAATTCAAGGGGGCAAAGAACTTTGAATGAAACATCAATGCTTTATAGCCAAATATATACATGTTTCACTTTTGTAACATCCCAAAAATCATAATTTCAAAGTTTGCATATCATTCATGCATGCATATAGATTTGAGATTAAATTTCAAACTCATTTCAGAAAAACAGAAGCACATGGTGCTATGATTTTATGTGAACAGATTTAAATCAAATGGCTATCCCCATTTGAAAGTTTGATTGTTTATGAACCAAGTTGTTGCCTTCTATGAGGATAGGTTTGAGTGTAGAATTCAAACCAAGTTTTTCAAATTGGAAATGGTTTCAAAAACCATTTTTCAAATTTTGCAAACCAAGTACCTAGTCTCTGTTATTTTTTATCTCCAAGCTTGACCAAGCCTTTGCAAAGCAACCACTTGCTTTTATGCCTATATTGGAGACTACTGTACCCTGCAAAAACCCCAGAAATATTTGAATTCAAAAAGAGTTTGAATTCATTTCAAAACCATTCCTGAAAATCGAAATAGAAAAAGAAAAGGAGTAAACAAAAGAAAAGGGCCGAGCGCCAGGAATCTAGCCCAGTATCGGAACAGGCCCAACTAGCCCACCCGGGGCATTTCTTTTCCTCGCGACGCACACCCACTCACCGGCAGCGGACCCCACCTCCCCTTCACACGTTTACCGACGAGCGGCCTCCACGCCGTCCTTCTCGATTCCGCAGACGACCTCCGCCCGCTGTTGCTGCACCGATTTCGCGAGCTTAATTGGCATTGATACAGCAAGCGTTTCTTGTCGAGCCTCTGGCTATAAGATCCCCCCATACTCGCAACCATTTCCCCTCAAACAATTTCGCCTCCACGCCACCAGGCTGCCCACAACTCGCACGATGCCGCCGCTGTTCCGACAACTGCGCCGACGAATTCCGGTGAGCTTCGTGTTCCCCTCTGTCTCTATTTCATGCTATCAAGACCAATGAGTCTTTGCGCACCTACTGACACTCCCCATTCGCCCTCGCATGATCTGTAGCTCCAGCAACGTCGACGACCGGCCGCCACCGTTCTCTGCATGAACTCCGGCGACCTCCCTCCGTAAGTAGCCACCGCCCCTTGCCCTCTGACTGATACGCCTAGAATCTAAATCGTTGTGCGCATCTAACAATGCCCCTATTTTGGCTTAGCGCGACGAGGAACCTCGCCAACGTCGATGACTGACCGTGCCCGACGTCTGCCTCAATTCCGACGAGAAATCCTCGCCGTGTCCGCGCGCCCCTTTGCAAACCAACGCCACCTCGAGCATTAGGAACCTCCTGCGGTTCTGGTAAGCGCCTCCTTTCTTCCCCAGGCGACCTAGAACGCCAGCACCGCCACTAACCGACGCGCCGCCGCCTGTCGCCGCCACTAGCGCTGCTCGTTTTTTGTTAGATGATTCTCAGCCGTCAGATTTAGATCTAGCGTGTAGAAACAATTCACTTGACGAAAGGGTATGGACAGATCTGAGCCGTGCAGCGATAGTTAGATCCAACGGCCTGCAGAGCTCGATCCGGCTGAACCGGTACGCGCCAATAGAATCACGACGCGTGGCTAGGGTTATATTCAAAATTAGAATTCAAAACAGATTTAGATCCAAATTTCAATTAGCTATAACTTTTGATTCCCACGTTAGATTTTTGCAAATTTTATACCTTTGGAATCAGTGAGTCAAGCCCTTTCTGAATCTGCAATGTGTTTAACAAAAAGTTTCTGTTAAAATGGCTTTGTATGCAGAAACATGTTTAGGTCCATTTTGAGTATAGATTTTGTTTAGCAAATTGTTTTAGGGCTAAATAAGTTTAGTTAGCAAACTTTTGACTTGGTTATGTTTCTGTATCATACACTTGCTTGGTAGATTTTTTAAAAATCAACGCTTAGCATTTTCTTGCATGCATGCATTCATATTACTTTTGTTTGTATATGAATTGTGTGTAAAATTTTGTGCTACAAATTTTGTGTAGATTTTGCTAGTGACTGTGATTGTGAAGAGTGCTGCTCTCCCCATTACCAAGGCAAGTGATACTTCATGATATTTCCACCCATTTATTTTGAATAAGCATTAGAATTATTTTTGCTAAGTCTTGCATGATACTTTTGCCAAATGCTATGTTGGGAAATCATATGTAGTTGTAGAAATGTAGAATTGCGAGGGAATTTCCTAAGTTCTGTTACTATACCATGCTTAGCCTAGCTAGTAGAAAACAAGGGTTGGCAAAGTATGTACATGTTATGATGAAAATAATTCTTAGTCCTTTGGACTTATGCTTTTCTTAATAAAACAACTAAGTCAATGAACTTCCTGGGTGGAATGGGACTTGAATGGTGGTTTTTGGTTGAGTGGTTACACAAGGCCATGAATATGGCTTGTGTATCTCACTTGTGGTATGCCACCCAGGCACAAAGGGATTTGGAGGCCAAGTGTTGAGAAAGCTTACAGTGCAACCACTTGGCAATATGGGCTCTGCCTTGATCATATAGGTTGCTAGAACTTAGTCATTTGGACAGTTGGTGGTAGTGGGATGATAGGTTGGAATGCGTCCATTTGACTAAGGAAAGGCTTCTGAAAGGTCCTGTCTTGGGAAACCAAGTCTGGTGGGGAAAGTGCACAACCTCTGCAGATGGAAAATCTAAGTACTTAGCCAAGTCCATGGAAATGGACAAATTGAGCATCAAGACATGGAAGCTACAAGAATCTCATCACTCCAACTTCTAAGTAAAACTTGTGGGTGAACAAGGGTGAAGGACCCCAATGTCTATTGGTGGTTTCTTGGGAAAGTTTTTGACAAAGAAAAACTTAGAGATTTCAACTAATAGGGAAAACCTATTTTCAAGCAAAGCAAGCCAAGCTACAGTTAGCCAAAATGCATATAGTAATATAGTCCACTTAAAATTACTAAGGTATCACTTGCCAATACGATTCCAAAGTATTGACCCACTGTGGCTGTAACTTGTGATGTTTCAGGTTACTCCGATGATGATTAGGAGTCATGAGTCTACAATCAACATGCTTGCCTGTGGCACATGAAGATGAAGACTTGTGTTTATTTACTTATTCCAAAACTCTTGTATTAGGCCTGTGGCCATGAGTTGTAAAAGACTATGTTTTATCTCTAGAATGGATGTAATAAATGACCTTTGTATCTGTGTACTTCATCTTAAACTTTGGATGCTAGCAATGATCCAGGGACTAGCATTGCAATCACAGGGATCCTTTCCCTTTACAAAGGAGGGATCTTATAGATGGTATCAGATCACTATGTTGCCTGTAGGATTATGACCCTAGGATTGGAAAACCACTAAGGAAAATTTTTCAACTACTTCTACACTTGTCTATTCTTCTCGTAAAACTTTTCTAATCTTCTCATTCTCATCTCTATTTGTAGATGAGCTCCATCAACGAAGCCGTGAAGAAAGGGCCACTCATGACCATGACCTTGGAGTGTGAAAATTAGTTTCCCAAAATTCTCAAGGACCTCATGGTGGCAATGGAAGCACATGGTGCAGCTGTTTACAAAGGCTTTCCAGTGATGGATGAAGGAGTGGAGTATTGGTGGGTGCAACTTCACTTGTACAAAAACAAGGAAGACAACCACAAAGAAAGAGGATTCTGCATTTATACCAACACTGTGACGCACACCACATTCTTTGAGTCAGCAAGAGAAGCAGCTTGGAGGACTATCAAAGAACTTAGTGCTAGAGCCAAGTGCAGAATGCTCAACCTCCAAAAAGACTTAGAGAAGGAGAAGGAACTGACCCAAGAGTTGGAAGCTACCAACCAAACCTTAAGGGGAGATATTATAGACTTAGTGATGGAATCATGTGAACAAGATAGGTGGATTGCCTCTAGGAACATTGTGTTAGCCAATAGATCCAGTGAGATAGGATTGTAAACGCATTTCGTTAGTTGGACCACCACCTATCACCTTATTTTCCAAAAAGATACCTTAAATAAGTTTGGACCTTGGTTGATGTAATGGATTGATGTATTCATCACTTGTGTGATTTTGTGTTCCAAGGATATGTATGAATTGTTTGTCTTGTATTATCTTAAATTGTGTTGTCCTAACTTTTCTATCTTATAAATAGATGCGTATTACCATCAGCACTGTTGAGGAGTTCCAGGTTACCCGTTTTGGTCCTTGTATCGTTGAGCTTACCACTTTGCTCGATCTCCCTCTTCCCACCATCATGGTGCATCCACTCACCAAGTTCGAGAGGAAGGACCTTTGGGCTTCAAGGTGAACCAGCCCGGACGCCAGACAGAGCCTACTATAGAGGCCAGTGTCTTCAAGCTGATGCACGACGACAGGGAGAGAGGCATGGAGGTAGTCATGCAGGACCTAATAGGACGTCTGCTAGGCCGTCACTCCCGACAGGTTAGGGGCATTCACTTCCACGTCTTCGGAAGACGTGACGATGATGGAGAGTCCATCGACTTCGAGGACGACTCGAGGGACGCAGCAGAGCCGATACGTCTCTATCTCTAGGACTTAGAGTCTCTTATTAGGCACGCGGACACGGACAGGACCAATTTCATGCTCAACAATGACGAGCTCCAGGTGCAGCTTCACGAGAAGGACAAGCTTTTCGCACAGCAGGACGAGATAGTCAAGGAAATGGAGGCGAAGTTCGAGACCCAGGACCGTAAGTTCAAGAGTCGAGAAAGCGCGTCCGTGATAGGAACAAGAAGATCCGGGACATGACCAAGAACTGAAGTCCAAGGATTTCGAGCTAGAGCAAAGAGATGGTGATCGAGAGGCTTCGCTCCCAGAAGAGGGCTCTCAAGGCCAAGATCGATTCCTTGACCACTACTATTGAGGAGAACAAGACCGCGATGGAGAACGCAGGTCTTACCTTTGTCGAGGAGGAGATTGATGCTGATGAGTAGACTTGACTACTCGGTTATCTTTTATTATCATACTTGTTATTTGTGAACTTGTTATTGGACCATCCGACATGTGGATGGCTTGCCACTTGTATGTTTTACATTGAGAACTTGTTATTTTGTTGTTGAACTTTTATCTTGTGTTGCATGCTATATGTTTGCTTGTGATGTAATGTGAATAAAAACATCTATGGGTATCTCATTCTTATCTCTATTTGAAAAAACCACAGATGCCTCCCCGTCGCGCAAACCCCAACCCCAACAACATCACTCCGGAAATGCAACAGATGATGAATGCTCAAACACAGCTTATGCAGATGATGACAACATTCATCCAAAACCATAATAACAACAACAACCCCAATAACAACAACAATAATAACAACAACAAAAACAACAACAACAACCCTCTGGGTTTTGATATGCTCACCAGATTTATGCGTTTGAGGCCAGCTAAGTTCTCAGGGACAACTGATCCCATGGTGGCCAATGATTGGCTACGTTCTGTAAACAAGGACTTAGTGACCGTGGGCTGCACGGACGCTGAAAATGTCAGATTTGCAGCACATCTGCTGGAAGGACCAGCTGCCACATGGTGGGACAACTTCCAAATCACCACTCCTCTAGATGAGGTGACTTGGGCTATCTTTGAAGATGGCTTTCGCACTGCTCATATCTCATCAGGTATGATGAGCCTGAAAAAGAAGGAGTTTCACAACTTGAAGCAGCGCCACCGCAGCGTGGCTGAATACATAGAAGAGTTCAACAATCTGGCGCGTTATGCACCGGATGAGGTTGACACATATGCCAAAAGAAAAGAAAAGTTTCTAGAAGGCTTGAATGATGAGCTGAATCTGCATCTGGTTGTGGCATATGTTCCCACTTATCAGTCGCTCTGTGACAAGGCTGCTATATTGGAGAACAAAATGAAGCAAGTCAAGAGTAGGAAGAGGAAACACTCCGACAAGCACAGCTCAGGATCGTCTCACAAACGATCTCACTATGATGACAGTGGAAGCTCAGGACCCCACAAGCATGGGAAATTCAACAAGCACCACAACCACAACCGTCATGACAACAAGCATCACCGCAGTCATTACAATGACAAGTACAAGAACCACAAGAGTGGACATAAGAGCCACCACAGTGGGAATGGTAGTGGAAGTGGAAGTCAGCCTGCTAAAAGAGACATCAGTCAGGTTGAATGTTTCAAATGCAAGAAGATGGGACACTATGCAAATGAGTGTCCCGAAAAGAAAGTTGAAGGACCTGTCAAGCCCAATCCTTTCAAGAAAGGTCAGGTGAACCACATTAATGTGGAGGAGGTATATGAGGAACCTGACGCTGTTGCTGGTAAGTTCAGACTCAATTCCATTCCAGCATTTGTACTCTTTGATACTGGTGCATCTCATTCATGCATATCAAGAGCATTTCTTGAAAGAAAAGAACTACCGGTAGAAACTATTGGGTGTCCTATAAAAGTAAGTTCTCCTGGTGGAGAAATGATAGTGAATTCAGGATGCCATGACCTAGTCATAAAATTTTGGAAGTATAAGTTTCCCGTTAACCTGATAATATTAAACTCCCAAGGTTTGGATGTCATTCTGGGAATGGACTGGATGACTAAGTACAAAGGAGTGATAGATTGTGCTAGCCATACTGTTTCACTCACAACTCCGGAAAATAAAAGGATCAGATTCAAGACCAGCTTTGGAGCAAAGAGGAGTATGCTTAATTCTCTTAAGGGGGTTAGCATGGATAGTGTGCCAATTGTATGTGAGTATCCGGATGTGTTTCCGGAAGAGTTGCCAGGAATGCCACCAGATAGAGATGTGGAATTTCTGATAGATTTGGTACCAGGTTCTGGACCAATAGCAAAGAGACCATACAAAATGTCAGTTGATGAACTGAAAGAGCTCAAAAAGAAACTAGGAGAACAGTTGCAGAAAGGATTTATTCAACCAAGTTCTTCATCTTGGGGAGCCCCAGTTTTGTTCGTGGAGAAGAAAGATAGAATCCAAAGGTTATGCATAGATTACCATTCACTCAACGAGGTAACTATCAAGAACAAATATCCTTTGCCTAGAATCAATGACTTGTTTGATCAGCTAGAAGGAGCATGTGTGTTCTCGAAGATTGATCTCCGGTCAGGCTATTTTCAACTCAAGATAAGAGAGAAAGACATACCCAAAACAGCATTCACCACAAGGTATGGATTGTATGAGTATACTGTAATGCCTTTTGGCTTAACCAATGCTCCAACATACTTCATGAATATGATGAACAAGGTGTTCATGGAATTCCTTGACAAGTTTGTTGTCGTTTTCATCGATGACATCTTAGTCTACTCCAAGAGCAAAGAAGAACATGAAGGACACTTGCGCTTGATACTTGAGAAGTTAAGAGAGCATAAACTTTATGCCAAATTCGGCAAGGGTGAGTCCTGGTTAGAAGAAGTTGGTTTTCTTGGTCATGTTATGACAAAGGATGGTGTAGCAGTTCATCCTGCTAAGGTTTCAGTTGTGACAGAATGGGAATCTCCCAAGAATGTAAAAGAAGTTCGCAGTTTCCTTGGCTTAGCAGGTTACTACAGAAGGTTCATCGAGAATTTCTCCAAAGTAGCTAAGCCCATGACTGAATTGTTAAAGAAGGACAAGAAGTTTGCTTGGTCTAAAGGTTGTGAAGTCAGCTTTCAAGAATTGAAGAAGAGACTTGTAACAGCACCAGTTCTATGTCTGCCAGATTTGGAGAAGGATTTCCAAGTATATTGTGATGCATCTCATCAAGGTTTGGATGTCGTACTTATGCAAGACGGTAAAGTTGTGGCCTATGCCTCGAGACAACTCAAAACTCATGAAGTAAACTATCCTACTCATGATTTAGAGTTAGCCTCTGTCGTCCATGCACTCAAAACATGGAGACATTACCTTTTGGGAAAGCGTTGTGAAGTGTTCACCGATCACAAGAGTTTGAAGTATATCTTCACCCAGAAGGAAATCAATATGAGACAAAGAAGATGGTTAGAGCTTATCAAGGATTATGACTTAAGTTTGCAATACCACCCCGGTAAAGCAAATGTTGTAGCGGATGCTCTAAGTCGTAAGGTGTTTGTGAATGGCCTTACCAAAGGATAATTGCCAGAGGATTTGTGTACTCAATTCAAAGAACTCAGATTGGAGATTGTGCCTGAAGGGCATCTCATGTCTTTGGATGTTCAACCCACTTTGTTGGACAAGATCCGAGAAGCTCAGAAGATCGATAAGGAACTTGAAAGGATTAAGGAAAATATTGGCCAAGGGAGAGCTAAAAATTTCCATGAAGACGAACAAGGTACATTATGGCATGGGAAACGTATCTGTGTCCCACAAGATCCGGAGTTACAGAAACTGATTTTACAAGAATCACACAACTCTCCGTATTCCATTCACCCGGGTAACACCAAAATGTACATGGACATGAAAGAAAGATTTTGGTGGAACAATCTCAAGAGGGACATCGCCGAGCATAATGCTTTGTGTGATGTGTGTAGTAGAGTAAAAGCGGAGCATCAGAAACCAGCAGGTTTGCTTCAACCACTACCTATTCCTGATTGGAAGTGGGACAAGATTGGTATGGATTTCATTACCGGTTTACCAAGGACCAGATCAGGATATGACTCCATATGGGTAGTAGTGGATCGCCTAACTAAAGTGGCTCATTTCATACCCGTGAAGACAACTTATACCAGTGCCAAATTAGCCAAAATCTACATGACTAGAATTGTATGCCTTCACGGTGTGCCTAAGAGTATTGTGTCTGATAGGGGAACCCAATTCACTTCCCATTTTCGGAGACAGCTACATGAATCATTGGGAACGAGGTTGGAATTCAGTACCGCTTTTCATCCTCAAACCGATGGACAAACAGAAAGGACTAATCAAATTCTAGAAGACATGTTGAGGGCATGTGCCCTAGACTATGGAGCAAGTTGGGACGAAAGTCTGCCTTACGCAGAATTTTCTTATAATAACAGCTATCAAACCAGCATTGAGATGGCACCGTTTGAGTTCCTCTACGGAAGAAAATGTACCACCCCATTGTTATGGAATGGTGTGAGAGAAAGGAGTTTATTCGGGCCAGATCTTATCAAAGAAGCCGAAGATAAAGTCAAATTGGTTAAAGACAGGTTGAAGATAGCACAGTCCCGACAGAAAAGATACGCAGATCCAAAGCATAGAGAAGTCACCTATGAGGTTGGTGATAGAGCCTATCTTAGAGTATCACCACTCCGTGGAGTGAAAAGATTCGGAGTCAAAGGAAAGTTGGCACCAAGATATGTTGGGCCATTCAAGATTCTGAGTCGCAGAGGAGAAGTTGCTTATGAAATTGAACTGCCAGCATCTCTATCAGCAGTCCATAATGTATTTCATGTGAGTCAACTTAAGAAGTGTCACCCAGAAATGGAAGAATATTCTTTGAAGGATACCATACCTTTGGAAGAAGTTCAACTAGAAAGTGATCTCACTTATGAATAAAAGCCTATCAAAATTCTTGAGACTGCAAAAAGAGTCACGAGAACAAAGAATATCAAGTTTTGCAAAGTGCAATGGAACCATCATACCGAAGAGGAAGCAACATGGGAAAGAGAAGATGATCTTCTGAAAGACCACCCTCACCTATTTTGCTAGCCAATCCGAATCTCGAGGGCGAGATTCACCTTAAGGGGGTTAGATTTGTAACATCCCAAAAATCATAATTTCAAAGTTTGCATATCATTCATGCATGCATATAGATTTGAGATCAAATTTCAAACTCATTTCAGAAAAACAGAAGCACATGGTGCTATATGTGAACAGATTTAAATCAAATGGCTATCCCCATTTGAAAGTTTGATTGTTTATGAACCAAGTTGTTGCCTTCTATGAGGATAGGTTTGAGTGTAGAATTCAAACCAAGTTTTTCAAATTGGAAATGGTTTCAAAAACCAATTTTCAAATTTTGCAAACCAAGTACCTAGTCTCTGTTATTTTTGATCTCCAAGCTTGACCAAGCCTTTGCAAAGCAACCACTTGCTTTTATGCCTATATTGGAGACTACTGTACCCTGCAAAAACCCCAGAAATATTTGAATTCAAAAAGAGTTTGAATTCATTTCAAAACCATTCCTGAAAATCGAAATAGAAAAGGAAAAGGAGTAAACAAAAGAAAAGGGCCGAGCGCCAGGAATCTAGCCCAGTATCGGAACAGGCCCAACTAGCCCACCCGGGGCATTTCTTTTCCTCGCGCACGCACGAGCACACCCACTCAGCCGGCCGACCCCCACCTCCCTTCACACGTTCACCGACGAGGCCTCTCCACGCCGTCTTCCCCTGATTCCGCGCACGACCTCCGCCGCTGCCCGTTGCTGCACTGATTTCGCGAGCTTAATTGGCATTGATACAGCAAGCGTTTCTTGTCGAGCCTCTGGCTATAAGATCCCCCCATACTCGCAACCATTTCCCCTCAAACAATTTCGCCTCCACGCCACCAGGCTGCCCACAACTCGCACGATGCCGCCGCTGTTCCGACAACTGCGCCGACGAATTCCGGTGAGCTTCGTGTTCCCCTCTGTCTCTATTTCATGCTATCAAGACCAACGAGTCTTTGCGCACCTACTGACACTCCCCATTCGCCCTCGCATGATCTGTAGCTCCAGCAACGTCGACGACCGGCCGCCACCGTTCTCTGCATGAACTCCGGCGACCTCCCTCCGTAAGTAGCCACCGCCCCTTGCCCTCTGACTGATACGCCTAGAATCTAAATCGTTGTGCGCATCTAACAATGCCCCTATTTTGGCTTAGTGCGACGAGGAACCTCGCCAACGTCGATGACTGACCGTGCCCGACGTCTGCCTCAATTCCGACGAGAAATCCTCGCCGTGTCCGCGCGCCCCTTTGCAAACCAACGCCACCTCGAGCATTAGGAACCTCCTGCGGTTCTGGTAAGCGCCTCCTTTCTTCCCCAGGCGACCTAGAACGCCAGCACCGCCACTAACCGACGCGCCGCCGCCTGTCGCCGCCACTAGCGCTGCTCGTTTTTGGTTAGATGATTCTCAGCCGTCAGATTTAGATCTAGCGTGTAGAAACAATTCACTTGACGAAAGGGTATGGACAGATCTGAGCCGTGCAGCGATAGTTAGATCCAACGGCCTGCAGAGCTCGATCCGGCCGAACCGATACGCGCCAATAGAATCACGACGCGTGGCTAGGGTTATATTCAAAATTAGAATTCAAAACAGATTTAGATCCAAATTTCAATTAGCTATAACTTTTGATTCCCACGTTAGATTTTTGGAAATTTTATACCTTTGGAATCAGTGAGTCAAGCCCTTTCTGAATCTGCAATGTGTTTAACAAAAAGTTTCTGTTAAAATGGCTTTGTATGCAGAAACATGTTTAGGTCCATTTTGAGTATAGATTTTGTTTAGCAAATTGTTTTAGGGCTAAATAAGTTTAGTTAGCAAACTTTTGACTTGGTTATGTTTCTGTATCATACACTTGCTTGGTAGATTTTTTAAAAATCAACACTTAGCATTTTCTTGCATGCATGCATTCATATTACTTTTGTTTGTATATGAATTGTGTGTAAAATTTTGTGCTAAAAATTTTGTGTAGATTTTGCTAGTGACTGTGATTGTGAAGAGTGCTGCTCTCCCCATTACAAAGGCAAGTGATACTTCATGATATTTCCACCCCTTTATTTTGAATAAGCATTAGAATTATTTTTGCTAAGTCTTGCATGATACTTTTGCCAAATGCTATGTTGGGAAATCCTATGTAGTTGTAGAAATGTAGAATTGCTAGGGAATTTCCTAAGTTTTGTTACTATGCCATGCTTAGCCTAGCTAGTAGAAAACAAGGGTTGGCAAAGTATGTACATGTTATGATGAAAATAATTCTAAGTCCTTTGGACTTATGCTTTTCTTAATAAAACAACTAAGTCAATGAACTTCCTGGGTGGAATGGGACTTGAATGGTGGTTTTTGGTTGAGTGGTTACACAAGGCCATGAATATGGCTTGTGTATCTCACTTGTGGTATGCCACCCAGGCACAAAGGGATTTGGAGGCCAAGTGTTGAGAAAGCTTACAGTGCAACCACTTGGCAATATGGGCTCTGCCTTGATCATATAGGTTGCTAGAACTTAGTCATTTGGACAGTTGGTGGTAGTGGGATGATAGGTTGGAATGCGTCCATTTGACTAAGGAAAGGCTTCTGAAAGGTCCTGTCTTGGGAAACCAAGTCTGGTGGGGAAAGTGCACAACCTCTGCAGATGGAAAATCTAAGTACTTAGCCAAGTCCATGGAAATGGACAAATTGAGCATCAAGACATGGAAGCTACAAGAATCTCATCACTCCAACTTCTAAGTAAAACTTGTGGGTGAACAAGGGTGAAGGACCCCAATGTCTATTGGTGGTTTCTTGGGAAAGTTTTTGACAAAGAAAAACTTAGAGATTTCAACTAATAGGGAAAACCTATTTTCAAGCAAAGCAAGCCAAGCTAAAGTTAGCCAAAATGCATATAGTAATATAGTCCACTTAAAATTACTAAGGTATCACTTGCCAATACGATTCCAAAGTATTGACCCACTGTGGCTGTAACTTGTGATGTTGCAGGTTACTCCGATGATGATTAGGAGTCATGAGTCTACAATCAACATGCTTGCCTGTGGCACATGAAGATGAAGACTTGTGTTTATTTACTTATTCCAAAACTCTTGTATTAGGCCAGTGGCCATGAGTTGTAAAAGACTATGTTTTATCTCTGGAATGGATGTAATAAATGAACTTTGTATCTGTGTACTTCATCTTAAACTATCGATGCTAGCAATGATCCAGGGACTAGCATTGCAATCACAGGGATCCTTTTCCTTTACAAAGGAGGGATCTTACAACTTTACAAAAACCCAGAAAATATTTGAATTCAAAAATCATTTGAAATCATTACAAAAGAATTCCTGGAAAATCATTTAGAAAAAGAAAAAATGGAAATGAATAAAGAAAAGGACGGTGCCACCAAACAGGCCCAGCACCGAAAGCAGCCCACGAGCCCACCCGGGAACCTCCCCCTCTCCCACGCGCTTGACGCCCCGGACCCACTTTCCCCGTCACCCTTCGTCCCCAAATCCCACGATGACCAGCTCGCCGCTTCGGTTTATTCCCCATTCAAACCCGACGAAATCGCGCTTGATTGCCATTGATTCGCTGAATAAATCCCTCTCCCACTTTGGCTATTTAAACATCTCCCTCTGTAAGGTTCCCAACCTTTAATAAGGTAGAGATCCCTGTGTTTACAATGCTAGTCCCTGGATCAATAGGTAGCATCCACAGTTAGATGTAATATCAAGAAACAAAGGTCATAATACAACTTTATAACCAGGAATAAAATAATTCATTACATCTTACATAGCTCATTTGGCTATCACATTACAATGCAGCAGAATATAACAATAGCATGGGGTCCTTCATCTTCAAAGTGCCACAGGCAGACATGTTGGTTGTAGACTTGTAATCCTAATCAATAAACTTCACTAACATCAAACAAACCTGCAACATAATAAGTTGCAGCCACAAGGGTCAATACATTTGAATTGTATTGGCAAGTTTCACTATTATGTAGAAGTAAGTGGATCCTATCATTACATGCATATTTTCCTAAGTAGGGTTAGGCTCATTTGCAGAAAGCAATATAGTTTTATCCTATCTTTTCAAAATAGTTTTTTATCTTTTTGTCAAATCTTTCTGAACTCCTTGCAAAACTCCAAGTTCTTCAAATCCCTTGTTGTCACCCTCAATTTTAACTTTGATAAATTGGAATGTCGAGATCTTCCATAGCTTCAGGCCTTAGTTGCTCAGTATTGTCCATAACCGGGGACACGACTAAGTACTTAGAATTTTTGATCTTCTGCAGAAGTTGTACACTTTACCCACATGACACAATATCATCTTGATGCCACCAGTGGCCGCTGGATAAGTACTCGCCAAGATGGAGTACTGGCAGATTGAGAATGTGACAAAGTCTTTCCATAGAAGTCCTCCCAATACACAATGATAGCTTGTCATCCAGGCACCAATGTAGGGTTACAAGTTCCCTTACACAATTCTAGTTAACCTGAAGATGCAAATGCATGGGTCTTCCACTATGTAGTTGACTAAGCCAAAGCCCATTTAGCATGTGGCTGTACACGGAAGCCACTGTACGAGAAACATGTTCAATCTCTAAGTCCCTGGGTGGTTTTCTTCTAGTGCACATACAAAAAGAGATAGCCATATAAACATGGTTCCTTTTGTTGCCACCTTGTCCAAAAATTGAGTATCCTTGTCCACCCAGGTGGTTCATTGAGTACTTGTTTTATTATATAAAACATATATCTTTTCAACTCTTCATATAATCATAAAATGTATCCCATCCCAAATATATAGCAAGGCTAAGATTACTACAACTACAATGTTTCCACTAAGGGAGATATAAGGTATCCTATTAGGATTTAGCATAGCATAAAATATAGTAAACCTTTCCATGCATGTTACAAAATCCACTAAGTGTAATGAAAATAGTAGGACATGGATGATAATAGAGAATGATGGTTCACTTCTTGATCTTGCAAATATCACACTCTTCTAATTCCACTACAATTCAATCAAGCAAACATAGATTCAACTAGCATTCCAACCAATTTATCACACATAAAATAATAGAAACAAGGTCATGTATGCAAGCATGCAAAAGATAGTTTTATTTTCAAAAGTGGTTTCCCCTAGGCTCTAAACATTATAAAGTTCAAAAGTGGTCATTTACTAAAGTGGTAAAACCATTTGCAAAATGTTTTATCTATAAACCATTTCTAAATCAAATCAATATTTTATGTGGTTGAAAATGCTTTTAGCAAAGTAATATTCTTAAAAAGGGTTCACCAAATATATTTTAATTCTCAAAACTTGGTGTTTAGGATCAGAAGGTTTGAATCATATCATTTCCCAAAGGTTTTACTCAAAAATCATTTCTAAAACAAAAACAATATTTTTATTTGACTAGAAATGTGCTAACTCAAATATTTACTCCCTAACTTCACAAATTACATTTTTAAATCCATAAGTTGTTTCCTAAGGTCAGTAGGTTCACAACAATCCATTTTGCAAAGATTTCATCTCAAAAACATATCTAGAACAATTTTTATATTCAAAATAAGCCTACGCATGTTTCTGCAATTTCAACCAATTTTACAGAAGAAAATCATTAAAAAAAATGTATGGTTGCAAAGTACTTGTTCTGATGATTCCATTGATATAAAATGTGCAAAATTTGGACGTGTAGAACTTGAGTTATGAATTTTACAAATTTGCAATTCTAATAGAACATTTTCTGGTTTTATTCAAACAGACTAGCCACGTGGTTGCTTGCTACTGGTCGATACCGCTTCATTCGGATTGAGCAATACTGGCCATAGGATTTCATTTAAAATGCATGGCTCAGATTTACGCATACCCCTTCGCCTAGATCTATTCTTAGCCGCAAGATTCAAATCCAACGGATGCTATGCGCTTGACTAAGAGTGGGCGGCGACTGGCGGCGCGCGGTCAGACGGTGGCGTCGTGGCGATTACAGGAAGCAAGGGAAGAAGGGAAACAGCTGACCGTGCTCACAGAGGGTTGGCGAAGCTCGAGGTGGCGTTCGCTTGGCGAGGGGCGCTCGGAGCTGCTGGCAATTCCTTGCCGGAGTCGGTGGCGGCGTCAGGTGGTTCTGTTTGACGTCAGGGATGGAGCTGCAGGTCGCGCCAAGGCAAAGTAGAGGCACGGTTAGACGCAGGTGAGCGTGGGGAGTGCAGGAGCATCATCGGGAACGAGAGGGGAGGACGGGGCTTACCGGGGAGTTCGTCGGAGTGATGGCAGACGGCGGCGCACGCTCAGGTGATGTCGAAGCCGAGGCTGTGGGGCACTCGCGGGCGAGTTCGAGGCACTGGAAGGTGCGCCTGGAGGTGGAGAACAAGCTCGTGTGCAGTGGGATGCGAGGGGCGACGTATACTGGCCGGAATCGGAGAAAATGGCTCGCCGGAGACAGTGGCTTGCCGCAAGGAATTGGCGCTGACATGGTTATACCCTACGGGTACATGACTTCAGCATACCTGGTTGAGCCCAAGGAAGGCCCATAGCAGATATACGCTGGCCCATGAAGATTTTCGGGTGGCCAAGGCCCATGACGCCTTCGGATCCTTGGAGAACAAGACTAGCATAGATAGGAAATTCAAAGGGATAAAACCCTAGAACCTGTAACTGACTAGGACTATGACCGAGACCTGCCTAAGTCTATATAAAGGCCAGGAGGGCACGTCCTAGATCTCTCGACTCATACTTTCGCACACACCTCCATGCCAGATCGAATCTGCGCACCCTGTAACCTTCGGTTCCACCGTAATCAAGAGCAGACAAGCAGGAGTAGGGTTTTCCCTCCGGGGGCCTGAACCTGGGTAAATCTCGTGTCCCCTGGTTACTTGTATGTTAACCGTTCCACGATCTCCAGCATCCCCATCTTCTCCAAAACCCAAGTCCATAACACTGGGCATTGATGAGATTAAACCTCGTCAATTGGCGCCGTCTGTGGGAATAGGGGCTGCTGATTGTGCGATCGTGACGGTCCTGATCCGATCGATCTACAACTCCGTGGCGCGGAGAATCACCTCCTCTTCGGCACTTTCGACTTCATCGCCCACTCGCCGGCCACCATGAAGGATTTCGAACCCGTAGGGGACGGACTCGAAATTTTGTTTCTGGAGCTTCTGCTTCCAGGTGGGACAAACTGGCACCCTCCACCTTCCTGAGCGGGTGCCCGTGCCATCAATCAGGCCCGCCTCGTGGGCTCCACATCCCGTGCTATGCACATCACCATAGACAGATGAGTTCTACAACAGCAGCAGCTGCAACTCCGATCTGTGCGATCCGCCTTCGGACGAAGGGACCTACAGTTCCGGATCTGAAAGCTGCGGCAGCAGCGAACCGAACTACGAGCGCTACCAATGCGCCGCAGTCATCCAGGAGCAGCAAACGCCTAACCCGCCGCCAAACACGAACCCTAACCCGCAGGACAGAAACAACGGAAACGGCGGGAACAGAAGAAGCCAGTCCCCCCCCCACTCGAAGGGGAAAACAACGGCCATGTCATCCAACTTAGCAAAGAAGGATGGGTCCAGGCACGCCGTGCCGTTGCAGGCGACATAGTCCTACATGTGGACTCCCCACGTGACCTACTAATGGCGTACCACTACCTCCTCATCGAGGAGCACAAGAAGCAAGTCAAGATGCAGGAGACGCTCGACAAACGCAAGCAAGCAGCCTCCGAGTCCAGCGCGCGATGAGCTGCGCTCTCCGCCATGGCACCCGGCTCTAGCACGAACGGAAACCAGGGAAACAAAGCACCGCTCGCGGGTGGAGAACATGGATCCCAAGGAACGCCGTGATGTGACCCGAACTCTCCACACATCTTTCATGGATATGGATGCCGACGGCAACATCATCCCGAAGACACCGCAAGCTGTGATCATGGCAGCCACTGCGTATCTCGCGGCCCACCAACCTCCGGAAGGGGACCCGAAAAGAGCCATGCATAAGTCCGCACTCACCGGACTCGGACTCGTCGGAGCTGCGCTCCACAAAGACGCTCCTGCGGAGCCGAAGAAGAAAGCTCCGGTCAGGCGCGACCGGAGCCCCACCCCTTCATCCGAAGAGGAGGAGGAGCACGACCTTCCTCGAATGAAGAAGAGCTCGCATTGCCATAAACGCGACTACGACGCCAGAGACGCGCTTACACAGCGCAAAATTGACAAAGCACGAGCCAAACGCGCATGCTCGTCCGAGTCCGAGATGGATGAAGACGAAGGAGAACTCTGTGGAGCTAGATGCTTCAGGAGATCTGTTCGGCGAACACAGATGCCACACAATTTCAAGCTTCCTTTGGATACTCCAAAGTTCAACGGCACGCAAGATCCAAAATCTTGGCTCAACGATCATCTGTCATCCGTCAAGCTGCACGGCGGTAACAAAGAAACCGCCATGCAATGCCTCCATTGCGGTGACAAAGCGCGCTGGTCTCGCTCAGCCTATCATCAGGATCCATCCAAAGTTGGGAGGAGCTAGCTTACAGCTTCATCCAAAATTTCAAGGGCACCAGCAAGAGGCCCGCCTCAATCGAAGAGTTGCGAGCCTGCACTCAGAGAACGGGGGAATCTATTCGCTCGTACATATTACGTTGGTCTACCAGCAAGAACTCTGCAGCACATATCTCCGAGGAGAGGGCCATCGACGCCTTCAGAGACGGCAACAAACGCCAAGATTTCAAGGAGGAACTTGGGTGCGTCAAGCCCAAGACACTCGACCACCTCATGGAAATTGCCAACAGTTGGGCGGACGGCGAAGATTGCATTCAGCGAGCGCAATCAGATGAAGAGGACGACTACGGCCGATGGCGAGAACGCCGCAGCAAGAGGAGATCGCGTGTCTACGAGGACCGCGACGGACCCGACATGGTCGCGGCTAGCTACGCCGACCGCCGCAACGACAACAGCCGCAACAGCGGAGGATACCGCGGAGGAAATTTCCGCGACAGAGGACGACCAGCATAGTCGTGGCAACGCCGCGACCGCGACAATGGACCCTCAGCATTCGACAAACTTTCGGGTCCATGCACCATCAACTTCTACATTGACAAACAAGATGGCAAAAGGAAAGCCAGTCACATGCTCAAGGACTGCCGCGAGTTCCAGAAACTCAGCGAAAGCATGGTGCAGATGAGGCAACAAGCCCCAACCCCTGCGTTCGGAAACGCACCCGAGCCAGGAGAAATAGCACACGGAGCTCCTCCACCGCCACCTATTGGAGACCCAAACCAACCAGTCGCACCAGCGCAAAACAACGCCGGGGTCGGGTACCCCCCACCAAAGCGAGCACTAAATATGATCCAGAAGGGACGCCCCACAAACAGGGTGCAGAAGAAAATCACCCGACAAATCAACTTGGCCGTGGCAACTCCGCCTGCAATCCCTGAGTACCTCAGCGGATTGGAGTCCTGCATCACATTCACTCGCGCGGATCACCCTTGCCAGATCCCTCGCCCAGGCCATGCTGCCCTTGTGCGGGAGGCGCAGATCAGAGGATTCGAGATGAGTCGCGTCTTCATGGACGGCGGCAGCGGCATCAATCTAATGTTTGCAAGCACTCTAGCAGCTATGCGGATCCTGCAATGCAGCCTAGAACAATCAAACACAATGTTCCACGACATTGTCCCAGGAAAGGGCATATTCCCCCTGGGCAAAATAGGGCTCGACGTTATCTTTGGGAAGCCGGACAACTTTCGGCAGGAGCGCCTAGAATTCGAAGTGGTGGACTGGCCGTCGCAATACCACGCCATCCTGGGGCGTGTAGCATTTGCAAGGTTCCTGGTCGTCCCACACTACGCATACCTACTACTCAAGATGCCAGGACCAAGGGGCGTCATCACAGTCCACGGGAGCTTCACCCGATCGGACCAATGCGACAGGGATTTCAACAAAATCTCTCAATCTTTCAGCATGCATGACGAGCTTGTAAGGCTCCGTGAGGTAACGGACAATGGGGTACCCCCAGTCACAAGGCAGAACGCACCTGACATGTCCTTCGACTCCACCGTCAACACCAAGAAAGTACAGGTCCAACCGACGGATGCCTCCAAGACGGCCTTGATCGCCAACGACCTCAGCACCGCATAGGAAGGCGCGCTCGTCGAATTCCTCCGTGAGCGCTGGGAAATCTTCGCCTGGTGTCCTGCGGACATGCCAGGAGTTCCCAGGGAATTCGCAGAGCATGCACTCAATGTCTTTCCAGACACCAAGCCAGTCAAGCAGTCCATCCGAAGACTGTCGGTGCCACGAGCCGAAGCTATCGGCAAGGAAATCAATAGACTACTCACTGCAGACTTCATCAGGGAAATCAAAGAAAGCGAGTGGCTCGCAAACACGGTGATGGTCCCAAAGAAGGACACAGACATCCTGCGGATGTGCGTGGACTTCACGTCACTAAACAAGCATTGCCCAAAGGACCACTTCCCTCTTCCACGGATCGACCAGATCATCGATTCGACTGCAGGTTGCGAGAAACTCTCCTTCCTCGACGCCTACTCAGGCTATAACCAGATTCGGCTCAAGGTCGAAGATCAGGAGAAAACGGCGTTTATCACACCGTTCGGAGTATTCTGTTACAACACAATGCCCTTTGGGCTAAAGAATGCGGGTGCCACGTACCAGCGATGCATGCTGGCCTGCCTCAAGGACCAGATCGGTCGCAATGTCCAATTCTATATCGACGACATAGTAATAAAAACTAAGGAGGCAAGGAAACTTATCGACGATCTCCGCGAGACGTTCTACAACCTTGATCGCTACAGGATCAAGCTCAATCCCGAAAAGTGCGCCTTCGGCGTCCCATCAGGTCAGCTGCTCAGGTACTTCATCTCTCAACGAGGGATCGAGGCGAACTCGAAGAAAATCAGAGTCATCATGACAATGGAGAAGCCGAAAAACCTCAAGGGCGTCCAGCAGCTCGCAGGACGAGTAGCGGCGCTAAGCAGGTTCATCAGCCGCATGGGCGAGAAGGCCCTGCCATTCTACCAGCTACTGCGCAAAGTAGACAAGTTCGAGTGGACACCAGAAGCCAACGACACATTCGAAAGCCTCAAGAGGCTCCTCTCCACCTCGCCCGTTTTGGTCACGCCAAAAGAGCGCGAGCCCCTGCTGCTGTACATAGCAGCCACACACCAGGTGGTCAGCACCGTACTCGTGGTCGAACGACCCGAAGAAGGCAAGACCCACGGGGTCCAGCGCCCAATTTACTACCTCAGCGAGGTACTGACACCAACAAAGCAGAGGTACCCTCACTACCAGAAGCTAGCCTACGGCGTGTTCATGACGGCTCGACGGCTGAGCCATTACTTCCAGGAGCACCAAGTGATGGTCGTCAACGAGGCACCCCTGAACAGCATCCTGAATAATCCAGAGGCCACAGGACGGGTGGCCCTGTGGGGCATCGAACTGTCACCCTTGGACATCGTCTACGAGAAGCGACACGCAATCAAATCTCAAGTCCTTCCGGACTTCCTGGTACATTGGATGGAGCTACAGCTGCCAGACACCCCAGACATGTCGCAGTCATGGACAATGCACTTCGACGGCTCCAAGCGCTAAGCCGGAGCAGGGGCAGGGGTCATACTGACCTCCCCGCAAGGCAACAAGATGAAGTACGTTCTTCGGATGAAATTCAGAGCCTCCAACAACGAGGCCGAATACGAAGCCCTCATCCATGGCATGAGGATGGCAAAGATATGCGGCGCAACGCGCCTGGTCATCTACGGTGACTCCAACCTCGTCGTCCAGCAGACGATGAATGAGTGCGACGCACACGCCGAAAACATGATTGTGTACCGCGCGCTCTACAACGCACTCGAAGGCGAATTCGACGGTTGCGAACTTCGGCACGTTGGAAGGGAGAGCAACGAGGAAGCCGATAAACTCTCCAACATCGGCTCCACTTGCACAAAAGTGCCACCAGGAGTGTTCCTCGAACAGATCTGCGTACCATCCATCAAGCGAAAGTTCCCCAAGGGATCACCCGAAGAAGCAGAACACTCGGGAGCTACGCTACCCGAAGGACACGAAGGACCCGAAAAGATGGACACAGAGGTAGCCATGGTCAACCTAATGCAGGTCATGGCAGTCGAAGAAACTTGGACGCGACCATACCTCTAGTTCTTGATAACCGGAGAATTGCCTGACAGCCCAACAGACGCCCGGCGCATATCTCGCCGGTCAAAAGCCTTCACCATCATCAATGGCAAGCTGTACAAGCGCAGCATCACGGGTGTACTACAACGGTGCGTCACCATCGACGATGGCAAGGCCATACTCCAAGACATCCAGGAAGGCATCTGCGGCCACCACGCAGGCAGCCGCTCCCTTGTCGCCAAAGCTCTACGAGCAGGATTCTACTGGCCGACGGCCATGAGCGACGCAAAGGACATCGTCCGAAGATGCAACAGATGCCAACGGTTCGCCGACAAACCGCACACACCTGGGTCTGAGATCAGACCCATACCTATAGCTTGGAATTTCGCTCAATGGGGCCTCGACAAGATCGGCAAACTGCCAAAATCCTCGAAAGGGGGACACGTCTTCCTCCTGGTTGCAGTCGACAAATTCAGCAAGTGGATCGAGGCCATTCCGGTCACCAACCAGAAAGGCAAAACTGCGGTCAAGTTCTTCGAGTCCATTGTCTACAGGTTCGGCATACCACACAGCATCATCACCGACAACGGATCGAACTTCATCTCCGAAGAATTCCAGGACTTCTGCGAAGGCCTTGGGATCAACATCACGTACGCCTCAGTGGCACACCCGCAAACGAATGGGCAAGTGGAAAAGGCCAACGGCCTAATCGGCGCCGGCAGCAAGAAGCGCCTCATGAGCTTACTCGAACAAAAAGCTGGAAACTGGACGAAAGAGCTACCATCCGTCCTATGGAGCTTATGGACTATGCCAAACAGCTCCACCGGCTACACACCATTCTTCATGGTACACGGAGCCGAGGCCGTGCTACCAGCCGAAGTACGCCACCAGGCCCCGCGGATCGTCGCTTACAGTGAAGCCGAATCCACGATTGCACTTGAAGACGCTGACGACACACTCGACGAAGCGCGGGATATAGCAGCAGCTCGATCAACGGTGTACCAGCAGAATCTCCGCAACTACCACAGCCGCCGGCTGCACCCAAGGTCCTTCGTCGAAGGAGACCTCGTCTTGCGACTCAAGCAAAAGCGACCGAATAAATTCGAGTCACCATAGGAAGGACCCTACGTCATCACCGAAGTCATCCTAGGTGGCGCCTATCGCCTCAAGCACGTGGAGTCCGGAGTCGCATACTCCAACCCATGGAATATCTCGCACCTTCGACGATTCTATCCGTAGAAACCTACCCCCCTTTTACTTTCAATAAGGCTTTCAGCCAAGGCTACTCAACCGAACAATGTACCTCCTCCATTACGATATAAATAAAGCTAAGTGTCTCGCCCCAAAACTTCAGTTCGCTCTTTCGCAACTTTACTACATGCTACAAACGCACTCAGGGGCTCCTTCCACCTCATGATTTCATCGACTGAGGATCAAAGGTGTACACCTGAGTAGCTGACAACATCAGGCAAACGAAAAGGACACGCACTCAATCAAAGCACTGCGTGCTCACATACAAACAAACCTTTACAACAAAGGGCACAACACGCCCAGCCAAAATATACAAATTTTACATCTCTCTCTTTTTACAGGTACTACCTATGTTGAAGAATAACCTGGGCACGCTGCTCAAACAAATCTACGACCTGTTCGGCATACTGCCTTATAGCTGCGTAGTGCGGACGCATGTCCCACTCACCGCCATCAGGGCGAAGAGGTGGCCCAGCGGCCACAGCAGCCAAATCCACGTCAGGCCGGTGCAGCCTCACAAGAGACAATGCAGCCTTCACTCCCGTGACAAGATGCTGCCGCACTAACTCCTTGACATTGCTTACGTTCCGAAACTTCGATAGAAGACCCGCAAGGCTTGTCGGTACGGCATCCAAAGGGAACATGACGTGCAGCACCGAGGCAAGCGATGTCTGCACTTGGCGGAGCACCCGCGAAACTTGATGAACACGATCCTTCACCGTCGCCAGAGCTATGGAGCGATCACGATCCATCCAGAAGAAGCCGCCGGCCTCCATGTCCTGTTGAGTCAAGCAATTGACCCGACCAGCCACACGCTCCTTTTCTTCCCTCGGAGCAAGATTCGCACCTGCAACAATCGCACAAAATAAGAGTAAGGCCAGCAGGCTCATCCGAAGAACCGAGCTATAGCTCGACCCAAAGAACAACTTACATTACAGCTGCTCGGACAGCCGAACCAGCTCCGCCATCAAGTACTCCTCTCTGGCTGCACCACGATCCGCCTTGGACTTCCAAACGTCGGAATGACCGCGTAACCCGAGCAACTCCCTCTCTAGACTACGCACACGATCCCGAAGGAAAGTGAGCTGCGAGGAATCATCCAAGGATGGTCGCAACGGCATTGCGCATGGGGCGTCAACAGGATCAGCACCCGAAGGAACCTAGAGCAGCATCAAAAGAAAGGAACACATACATTCAGCCAAGGATAGAGCACAACTCAGAGGAATTTATTAAATATATAAGGTCACTACGTGGCACAAGGATGGTGTTTCTTCAAGATATTTACAACAAAAGTAGACTACAAACTACCCTACGTCTACTACGCCTAAGATGCAGGACCCTGAGTCGCCTCGAGCAGGCGCTTAGCTTTGGCCCCGCCACGCTGCCGCGATGCATACTCGGACAACAAATCAATGAGCTTGGGCCCATATCGCACGGCGAGAATAGGCAGCAAGGCTACCTCGAATCCATCCGCGGCCGTCGGCATCCGAGAGGTGATCCGGGCAGATCCAGCTCCGCTCCGGCCGCCATCGCCGCCGCCAGCCCGGCGATGCCCTTACGCTGCGCTTATGCGCCAGCGCCAGCTGATAGAGCCTCCGCCAGAGCATCCACATCATCAAGGGCTGCACCCTTCGGGACAAGATCCTTGTAGAAGCGACCAAGGACCTCTTTCGCCTTGGCAAGGGAGTTGACGACGGTGCTGCAGCGGTCTTCGACCGCCACAGTGGCATCATCTAGAGCACTCCCGTGCTCCAGAGCGCCGCGATTGAACTCGATGCCTGCGGCATCTGAGACAAAAAGAATAAAAGCATGAAGAAAAGTAGCATAGAAGACCTGAAGAAAAAGAAACAAGCACAAAACTAGCACTCACCCGAAATAGCCTTGGCAGCAGCCATGAGCTTCGCTGCCACCTCTCTTTCACGAGCAGCCAAAACGGTGGCCAGCTTCTCCTCACGATCTGCGGCCTCCTGCTGCAGACGCTCCTTCGCTTAGGCTACCTTAGTCAGCTCTAGATCGAGGCGTTCTTTCGCGCCAACGGCGGTTTCGGCCTTCTGCTCCGATTGACCAAGGCTCTTTTTGAGAGCGTCGACCTCACGGACGGAATCGTTATGCTCCTCTGCATTTAAGACAAGCAAGTGTCAAAGAACAGGACCAGGATAAATAAGAGAGGTATTAAAAGACAGATGGATACCTTAAAGATGCCGAAGGTTTGCCTCCAGCGCCAGGCGCTCCTCCACCAGACGCTTGGCCTCCTGCACAAAAGGCTGAAGAAAAAGAAATAGCAGTAAGAAAAGGACTTCGGGACTACGCCCAACACAAAGGAGTAAAAACCAAATTCACAACACGAAGACACTCGGGGGCTCCCCCCATGAAATGAGGCAGAAAAACTTACATGCTCGGATGGCGATTCCGAAGAACCGCCTGCGAAATTCTGAGGCGCAACCACCTGCACCTCCGGCAACGGAGGATCCGGAGCCGTGCCACCCGAAGTCGCCACCGTCTGAGGCGGAGGAGACGCAATTTTCGACTCCCCCCATCATCTCCCGCGCACCACCACTGGAGGAATCATGGGAGGAATGCCTGCATACGAACCAATCAACATAAGCGCAACAACCATGAAGGAAAAAGGACAATACTACAAAAAGAAACTTACGAGCCCAAGGAGCTCTGGTCGAAGACAGGAGGAGCCCTTCGGGCTCTCTTTTCCTCCTTCTTTTCTTCCTTCTTCTCCTCCTTTTTCTCTTCCTTCTTCCGCTTCGCTGGCGGGTGCGGCACTACATCCCGCACAGGAATGGCAGGAATGGGAGAAGTAGAACCCCCATGACCGTCACTATGACGCTCAAGACCCAGAGGGTTTCTGGGAGTCGGAGGAGTCGAGGCATCCGAAGACTCGCTGGAGCTCCGTGATCGTTTTCGCATATGATCCTCACTCGACTCGTCGGCATCCTCTGCCGGAGATCGCGCCGACGGTAGCTCGGACACGGAATCAACCACTTCATTATCCGGGGCATTCGGATACCTTTCGGGCAATGGTGGTGCCATGCCCGGCACTTTGAAGCTCTGCAAATTCAGAAGGAACTTTGTTAGCAAACAAAGGAAATAAAAACACAGCCGATAAAAAGCACTACGTGCACAAATCTACACCTGCGGTACGGCCAACGTCGAAGAAAATGGAGGAGTTAGCGACTTCCCCGGGATTTCTTCTCCAGTTTTGAATTTCAGCAGCGCGCGAAGGGCCCTGTCAAGATCCCCCTTGGACATTTTCTCAGCCGAAACTATCGTCGGATCACGGCGCCCAGAATAAAGAAACATCGGGTGCGCCCTCGCTTGGAGAGGCTGCACCCGACGCTCAATAAAAGTCCGGATGATGTCCACGCCGTTCACCTCCTTCTCCGGGATCAGCTGGAGATCCTCCACCCGACGGTAAAGGGCCTCTATCTCCGCCACCTCACCGTCCAAGATTTGGTTTTTCCAAGACCTTTTTCGCTCAATCATTTGGGAGGGTTCAAAGGGAACAAGACCAAAATCTTGCCCGGGCACTATGGAGTCGCGGATATAAAACCATCGCCTCCGCCAGTACTGGACAGATTCGGACATGTAAAAGGAAAAGAAGAGCAGATTGGGACTAAGGGAGATGATGAAACCCCCAATGGGATACACACCATCCGAACCAGATTGCCTCTTCACAGAATAGAGCTTCCGGAAGAGGCCAAAGTGCGGCTCAATGCTAAGCCAGCACTCGCAAAAAGTGATAAAACACGCAATATGGAGAAGAGAATTGGGAGACAGATGATGAAGTTGAATCCCATAGAAGAAGACCAGTCCACGGAGGAAGTCGTGGACCGGAAAAGAAAACCCACGCAAGACGAAGGCGAGAAACATAACCTGATACCCAGATGCGGGGTGGGGGATTACCTCATTGCCGGGGAGTTTGACGGCCTCCCTATCTTGCGGGATCAGGCCCCGCTCGCGAAGCTTGCGGAGATCGCTTTCCCGCGTCTCTGATCGCCGCCAGCCACCATCGGTGACGCGAGTAGCGGTGGTGCCCTTCTTTCCTCCGGCGGCGCTGGTCCCAACCGCAGATGAAGATTTCTTTGGTTTCCCCATTGCTCTACGGCGGCGCCGGCGGTGAAAACGCAGAAAGAACGACGGAAATGTGGAAGGAAATCCCAGCGCGAAGCAAGAATCGCTCGAGCACAAGGAGGCAGTGAACACAAGAACTGGTGCGGTGAAAACAAAGCACGGTTCCCCCAATGATTATAACAGCGAAGACGACGAACGGCAGCCGTCCATCCAGAAGACCTAACGCCAACGGCAGATTTGACCGTGCACGTGTCAGCATCACAACGAACCGTCATTACCACGCCGTCCAATACACGCGGAAATCCAGGAGACGCCGTAATTATCTCCACGCCGCGCGTGACCGGTCAATTCAAAGTCAGCAAGTGGGACCCACATTCGTACAGTCAAGTCATCTCTGGCGTAGCAGACACTTGAGGTCATCGATCGTCAGCACTGATGTCATCAAAAGCTATACTAGCACCAACTACAGTTCTTCGGCTCCACAGCTAAGAGTACTCACTCGAATCTTCGATTCGACTAAATACTCGGGTGCTACTCCTATCAGGAGCGCTGGCCGCACACCCGGAAGATGAATAACGACAAAGTATTTTCTTCGAGTCCTACGTCGAGTCTACGACTCCACTACGGACTCGGGGGCTACTCCCATAGGGAGGGTGGATTTAAGCATCTGAAATTTTTTGAGTCTTACGGACTTAACAACTGAACAATGATTGAACTAAAGTCTCTGCTCGAGTCTACGACTCGAACAGACACTCGGGGGCTACTCCCATAGGGAGCGCTGGTCGCGCACCCTATGAATTCTTCGACTGCGATCTTTCGGATCAGCACGCAAAAACTTTTTGGCATCTCTGCCCCAACAAGCGCTGAGTGATCGACCATCTCCTTGGCCACCCGAAACACCTCCGCGGTGACAAATGTTCGGATGCTGCGTCCGCGACGCAAAGATAATACCTGCAGATATCATCTGACGGCCGAGCAACGTACATGACTGCGCTCTGCTAGTACAAATCCATGTCAACAGGCGTGATGAAAAATCCCGACGGACGCGTTGGGTACATTAATTAAAATCACTGGAATTCCACTCCTGTAAGTCCTCCGCGGCCTGAGTCGAATTACGCCAGCATATGTTCCAGGTCCGAGTTGAGGGACTCGAACTTGAAGAAGATCGTGTTGTTTCGTCCTAAGACAGTTAACTGACCCTGATCCGTCGGGTGAGTCAGGCACACGCGTCAACAAGCCCTACAAACATATACTATTAATACATAGTTACACCTGAAAGATGGAAGAGTCCTCAGCCGAATCTACGATTCGACTGATCACTCGGGGGCTACTAACAAGGTTATACCCTACGGGTACATGACTTCAGCATACCTGGTTCAGCCCAAGGAAGGCCCACAACAGATATACGCTGGCCCATGAAGATTTTCGGGTGGCCAAGGCCCATGACGCCTTCGGATCCTTGGAGAACAAGACTAGCATAGATAGGAAATTCAAAGGGGTAAAACCCTAGAACCTTTAACCGACTAGGACTATGCACGAGACCTACCTAAGTCTATATAAAGGCCAGGAGGGCACGTCCTAGATCTCTCGACTCATACTTTCGCACACACCTCCACGCCAGATCCAATCTGCGCACCCTGTAACCTTCGGTTCCGCCGTAATCAAGAGCAGACAAGCAGGAGTAGGGTTTTCCCTCCGGGGGCCTGAACCTGGGTAAATCTCGTGTCCCAGTTCTTTGTGCATTAACTGCTCCACGATCTCCAGCATACCCATCTTCTCCAAAACCCAAGTCCATAACAATGGGCATTGACGAGATTAAACCTTGTCAGGTGCAGCCTGGGGGCAGAGAGGGGGAGGCGAGTGAGGAGAAATGGGGAGGAGAGGCAGGCGTTTAATCGTGCATGGTCGCGGCGAGGTTTAAGCGGGGAATTGATGCGTATTTATGCGAGTTAAGAACCAGCAAAAACGGCCGGCGAGGTTGGCGCGGGTGGGAACGACGATGAGGTGGCGGTGGGGTCGTTTCGTCAGCGAAGGAGAGACAGGGGAGGTGGGGTCCGAACGTCAGTGACTGCGCGGGTCTGATTTTGAGTGAAAAACAAATCGCTGTGGGGGAGAGTAGGTGGGCTGCAGATGGGCTTAGTGGGCTAGGTTAGTTGGGTCTGTTTTGTTTCCATTTTTTATACTAAACCTTTTTCTTTTCTATTTTTGAATAATCAGATTTGATTTTCATTCAAACAATTCAAGCAAGAAATCAATTCAAACCACCACCAAACTTTGTATTGATTTTTGTTCTGTTTAACATCATAATGCAAAATCCAAAATAAAATAATTTTTATTCTTTTTAGGATCCATTAATAATTAAATAAATAGACCTTAGTCATTAATTCAAATAGGATTTAATTTATTTAAAAACTCTATTTGAAATCTAAAATAATACCATAATTATTTCAGTAGGTTTTATTTGAAAACATAAAACACTTAGAAAACTTATTTAAAAATAAATTAACAAGTTTTAGTGTTTATTTAAAATGGAAAAGCCTTTACTTTAATAAAATTGGATATTAATAAATCCTCATTATTTTATTTAAATAAACTTTTACTCTTTTTATCAAATAGAAATATTTATTTCAAAAGTTGGGCAAAGATTTAATTTGGCTCTATAAAATAACCTTATTTATAATTCTACCTTTTCTTTTGAAAACCAAATCTTTTTATTAAAAGATCCAAAAATAGTGATTCCAACTTTTATAACTTTATTTATTAATTGTTTATCTTTTTAAATCCCTTTACGATTTTATTTGATCAAAATAGGTTTTGATGTTTCCAATTGGAATAAAAAAGTTTCTTCTCACCCTAAAAAATCAACAATTGTTTATTTTGTTTATTTATTTTTCACATTTCAAAATTTTGGAAAAGTTTGGGATGTGACACCCTCTCCGCGTCATTTTCCCCCACTCAGCACCACCAGAGCGCCGCCAGGCTACCAGTATTGAGCTTCACACCGCAGTTGTTCCGACGAGCTCCGGCGAGCTATTGTGGTGAGAACCGAGCACCCCCTATCTCTGGTTCACGCGCCTGTGTTCACCAGGTTCCTGCACACATGTTGATGCTTTCCGTTTGTTTCCGTGTGGCCTACGTCATCTCCTTCGTCTTCAACTGAGATCACCCGACGGCGAGACGGACTCCGGCGAGCGATTCTGCTCGTGTCCGTGCAGCTCCGCCCCAACCATGACCACGTTGAGCATCTCCACGTCTTTGCGACCGCGGTAAGCACCAGCGCACCTCCCCTGCACCTCTGGCCACGCCGGTGTGTCACCGCCAGGGGCGTCGCCACCGCCAGCGCCATTCACGCCGCTGGTTCTTGGTCAGATGGATCTGATCCATTGGATCTAGATCCAAAGGCCTCGATTAGATCTTTTAGTGAAGCGGTACGATTAGATCTGGGCCATGCATTGTTAGTTAGATCCTACGGCCCGCAAGCGTGATCCGGCCGAACCGGTACGCACCAATCAAAAGCACCAATGAAACACCTGGGTGGAATGGTAATTGCTTGGTGGTTTTTGGTTGAGTGGTTACCAGGGCCCATTTTCCAATGGTCTACCCTGTGTATCTCACTTGTGGAATGCCACCCAGGAACAAAGGGATTTGATATGCCATATGTTAAGAAGCTTCTAGTGCAACCACATGGCATTATGGGCTCTTCCTGGATCATATAGGTTGCAATAACTTAGCCATTTGGAGAGTTGGTGGTAGTGGGTGATAGGTTTGGAACTCGTCCATTTGGTCTAAGGGAAGGCTTCTGAAAGGTCCTACCTTGGTGAAAATCAAGTCTTGTGGGGAAAGTGCACCACCTCTGCAGAAGGAAGAAACTAAGTACTTAGCAGTGTCACCGGTAATGGAAAATTTGAGCATCAAGACATGGAAGCTATCAAGAATATCCTCATCCCAATTTATAAGTTAAAACTTGTGGTTGAACAAGGGTGAGGTTCACCAATGTCTATTGGTGGTTCCTTGGGAGTTTTTGCCAAACAAAAACTTAGTGTTTTTCACTGATAGGTAAAACCTATTTTGAGCAAAGCAAGCCTAAGCTACACTTAGCCAAAATCATGTAGAGTTAGATACTATTATTCTACTAAAGTATCACTTGCCAATACTATTCCAATGTATTGACCTAGTGTGGCTGTAACTTGTGATGTTGCAGGTTACTCTGATGAGGATTAGGGTTATGAGTCTACACTCAACATGCTTGCCTATGTCCCATGAAGATGAAGACTTTTATTTATATTGTTAAGTTAAACTCTTCTACTAGCCTATGGCTATGGAGTTGTAAAAGACTATGTTATCTCTGAAATGACGATGTAATAATGACCTTTGTTTCTGTGTACTTCATCTTAAACTGTGGATGCTAGCAATTGATCCAGGGACTAGCATTGCAATCACAGGGACCTTTACCTTTATAAAGGTGGGGTCTTACAGATGGTATCATAGCACTGTGTTTCCTGTAGGATTATGACCCTAGGATTAGATTAGAAACCACTAAGGAAAAAATTTCAACACTTTGAAAAATTTCCACACTTGTCTTTTTCTTCTCGTAAACTTTTCTAATCTTCTTTCTCATATCTATTTGTAGATGAACTCCATCAATGAAGCCGTGAGGAAGGGACCACTCATGACCATGACTTTGGACTGTGAGACTGAATTTCCCAAGGCCCTCAAGAACCTCATGGTTACGATGGGGATACATGGTGCAGCTGTGTACAAAGGATTCCCTGTGATGGATGAAGGAGAAGAGTATTGGTGGGTGCAACTTCACTTGTACAAAAACAAGGAAGACAACCACAAGGAGTCAGGATTCTGCATGGTCACCAACTCAGAAATGCACACAACATTCTTTGACTCTGCAAGAAATGCAGCTTGGAATGCTATCAAGGAGCTTGGTGATAGACTCAAGTGCAGAATGCTCAACACCCAAAATGACCTTAGAGAAGAAAAGAAGCATACCCAAGAGTTGGAGACATCATAGATTTAATTTTGGTGTCTTATGAACAAGATACACTACTAGGAAAATGGTCGTTTGTGGCGCACCTGAAAGGCCCATCCGTGGCGCACCAGTAGTGCGCCACGGGCCTTGCGCTACGGCTATCTCTCAGCCGTGGCGCACTGCCTAGTGCGCGCCAGTTGTGTAGATAGGCGAAGGCACCGACTAGTGCGCCACGAAGTTTGGCATGGTGCGCTACCTTTTATCTTCGTGGCGCACTACCCGGTGCGCCACTAAACATCCATGGTGCGCTTTAGGGTAGTGCCATACGAAGGTAAAACATGTGCGCCACAGATGTATTTTTGTTTTTTTTTTTAATTTCCATGCGATTATATGCAATACAGATTATATACAATATTACAGAGATATACACACACGGATACAAGATATACAATTATATATATAAATACCGATATGAAAAACAAGATTGAAACAAATACATATAGATAAGTCTCATACATGAATACATAGTCCAAGTTACATTGTTTTGATCATGTTACAAAGTAGTAGTTGGTGACATGCGAATGCATGTGTCGATCGAACAAGTTAGAGCTCGAAGCTCGCTAGACATCTAAACTAGCTAGCTAGACACAAATCGGGATAAATACCCAAAGAAGATAAGCATGATCACCATGATGAAGGTGTAGGTCTTCATCCGGTTCCTTGTCCTAACTCCCGCTAGATAGCGCGTGTATCTATCTTCCGCCTCCGCCATAGTGTTGTACCCTTTGTAGCTATTGCCGCTGAAACGGTGCACCTGTCTCCGGCAGTCTTCCCAATCATCGTAGACTCCGGGAATCCGTCCCTTGTACACGACGTACCACGTCATCTACAAGTTGACAATAATAACTAACCGGTGATTGAAAAAACATGTATAATTAAAGTCGCATATGAAGATACACTTATAGAAAGTACTCTTAAATCAAAAAGAGCAAACTCAAAAAGCATGCCTCATATATAACTAGCTAGGTCGTTGGACACGATTGCTTATGATGGGACTGTTAGCCAAGTAGGATGCACAATTCCTGGACTTGTGCATATCACAAGGCTAACAATCCCGTCATAGCACATTCACATATATATTGTGCCACGACATTTCAATCATCGGCATATTCTCGAAAAAGACAAAAATAACTCGAAAAGCATGCCTCATATATAACTAGCTAGCTAGGTCATTGGACACAGATTGCTTATGACGGACTGCTAGCCAAGTAGGATGCACAATTCACGGACTTGTGCATATCACAAGGCTAACAATCCCGTCATAGCACATTCACATATATATTGTGCCCGACATTTCAATCATCGGCATATTCTCGAAAAGACAAAAATAACTCGAAAAGCATGCCTCATATATAACTAGCTAGGTCGTTGGACACGGGAATTGCTTATGACGGGACATTAGCCAAGTAGGATGCACAATTCACGGACTTGTGCATATCACAAGGCTAACAATCCCGTCATAGCACATTCACATATATATTGTGCCACGACATTTCAATCATCGGCATATTCTCGAAAAGACAAAAATAACTCGAAAAGCATGCCTCATATATAACTAGCTAGCTAGGTCGTTGGACAGGAATTGCTTATGACGGACCGTGAGCCAAGTAGGATGCACAATTCCTAGACTTGTGCATATCACAAGGCTCACAATCCGTCATAGCACATTCACATATATATTGTGCCACGACATTTCAATCATCGCATATTCTCGAAAAGACAAAAATAACTCGAAAAGCATGCCTCATATATAACTAGCTAGCTAGGTCGTTGGACACAGGAATTGCTTATGACGGATTTGTGAGCCAAGTAGGATGCACAATTCCCGAACTTGTGCATATCACAAGGCTCACAATCCCGTCATAGCACATTCACATATATATTGTGCCACGACATTTCAATCATCGGCATATTCTCGAAAAAGACAAAAATAACTCGAAAAGCATGCCTCATAACTAGCTAGGTCGTTGGACACAGGAATTGCTTATGACGGGACTGTCAGCCAAGTAGGATGCACAATTCCTGGACTTGTGCATATCACAAGGCTGACAATCCCGTCATAGCACATTCACATATATATTGTGCCACGACATTTCAATCATCGGCATATTCTCGAAAAAGACAAAAATAACTCACACTTGTCGTCCGAGAACCAAAGAGTAAGCAAAAAAACCAAGCATTGATTGATATATAATAATAATAAGCAAAATAAGTAAGCGGTGATACATAAACCTAATAAGATAAGTACACTTGTCGTCCATGTACACACACACAAAGGTCATCTATAGTTTGCAACTACAACTAGGCCAACATCAAGCCTTCTGGCTTAGGCTTAGGGAGGACGCATACCGCGTCATGAACTTCCTATAGTCACCAGCATCTCTAGGCGATCTTCTATGTCACGGTTATTCGGGATATTTCCTCCGTAGAAGATCCCCCCCGAAGTCATGACATCACGAAAGATGATTGCCCCAAACTGCTGCTGGATGCGATACATCTCTTGTCTAATATCCGAATCATTGATCTTGGCCTTTGCTTCGGCCCACTGTTTGAGATGATCCGGCGTAGAATTCTGGTCAAGTAGGAACGCCCTCATGTGATGGAGTCGTGGTAGGCTTCCTTCTTCTTGTTTTCCGGCCGCTTCACGCAGGGAACTCACACGTGGTTGAAGACGTGCTGCCGAACTTGACCTTCTTACGCACGGCTGGTGCCTTCCGTCGAGGCAAAGCCTGAGAGCATCATCCGAACTTCCTTGATCTTGTCGTAGTTTTATTCTTTTCTAGACTCCCGAGTCGAAATCGTGGCGTGGGAATGCTTGGCGATAAGGAGATGAGCGTGCAGTGTTCATCTCTGCGCAAAAAATTCAAATGGAATGTGTTGAAAAAAGAATGATGATGATCTAATAAAGCCAATCGACGGTGGCGACTGAATAACGACTTACTCGGGAAAGTAAGGCACGAGAATGTATTCCTTTGTCTTGTTCGCCACGAGGATTCTTTTTAGGGTACGACTACTTAGATAAGAGGGCTGCCACCCCCTTTGCTAACACTAGCACTGCCTTACCTTCGGGTTCCGCTTGGTCTATTCTAAACTGTTAGCACCAGGTTCGAATCCAGTGCCCACATTTTTATTTTATTTTAAAATACTTTTAAATATTCCAAAAATGCCCAAAAGTGGTGATATATGCTACAAAAGTTTTGTTTTGTTTTTAAAATACTTTTATATATTCCAAAAATGCCCAAAAGTGATAATATATGTCATAAAAGTGGTACAAATTAAATATGCTTCAAATATGTCATAATAATTTGTCCATAAATATTACAATCTTTTTTGACCACGCGTTTTACAATATTTTTTGAGCTAGCGTTTTACAATATTTTTTGAGCTAGCGTTTTACAATCTTTTTTCCCTTCTTTGTCGCGGTTGAATAATTTAGCCCCGGCACTTTAATGTTTCTTCTTTCGAACGGGCTACCTTTTTTTGGTAGGGTTGTCCTTTTTCTTCTTGTGATGTATGTTCTTTGCATCGTAGTCGCGTCATCTTCAATCTTTGGATCGTCTTGGTGAAGTCTTGCTCATTGGCGACTCCATCCATTCCGATGATGTTCCTTTTCCTCTCCTCCGACAACACGGCTAGGCTTTGTCGGGTCGGTAATGAAAAACATTGGTCCACTTTGGTAGCCAGTACCCACGGTTCATTTTTGCCCGCGTTTGCCGTGACCTTGGATTTGGCTGCCGGGTATAACCATGGTTGTGAAATCGGTCTTCTCTTCGACGTTCTTTGCCCATCGACACGGAACATCGGCACCTTTTCTCCACATGAGTCGAGCTCCCGGATCTCCTCGATTCTTCCGTAGAATCTTTCCTTCATGTTGTCATCGTGTAGAATTCGACGTTACGCTGAGTTACGATAATCACACTTGTTGTCCTTTTCCTCCGTGTAGAATGTGTAGCCGTTGATATCATCGCTGATAGGTCACCAGGTTTTGCATCGGTCCCTGCGATAAGGTGAATATGATCTTTTCCGTGTCAGAAGCATGCGCGCTGGGATTATCAAGGAGCGTCCCTAAACCAACGCGTGAAATCTGAGTTGTGCTCTTTGATTATTTCTCCTGCGTCCTGTATGCCCGGTCCTTGTACTTCTTCTCGATTAACCTTTTGTGCCGTACCCAAGGATCGACCAGTTCTAAATGCTGTAGCGCGACGAGGTTTGCTCGATCAAAGTCTGTAGCGTCGAAATCGCATGCGGTATCGGCGACCCTCTCGGTGACCAGATCCGTCGAGCTTGCCAAGGTGTCTGTTGGCGGGAAGACCGGCGAGTTCTCGATGTCTAGATAATTCGTGCGTAAAGAGATGCACTCTTGCCGAAAGCCCTTGGCTATGCTTCCATCCGGACGGGACACATTGCGAACGTATCCTTTGATGTGTCCGTTCATCCTTTCGAACGCCATCATGCTGCGGAGAAACATCAGCCCGAGTTGTACGATGTCCTCCACGACATGGACCAGCAGATGCACCATAATGTCGAAGAATGCGGGTGGGAAGTAGACCTCAAGCTCACATAGTATCACCACGATCTCCTCCTGTAGCCTTCCGAGCTGATTCAAGCCAATCGACTTCCTAGAGATGGCGTGAAAAACTTGCAGGCCAAATAACGTTTCACGGACGTGCTCGTCCATTATCCCTCTTAGTGCGACGGAAGTACTGCGTCATTAGCACGGCAGTCGTGAGACTTCATGCCATCGAACCTCTCGCCGCCTCGTCTAGGTATCTGCTTATCTTGCCAGCGTGGCCGTAAGGAAATTTGACTCCTAGAAGGCACTTGAAAACTGTTTGATCTCATCACGGCTTAGAGTGAAGCAAGAAGGAGGCAGTAATATTCTTTCTTCTTGAACTTTTTACCCTTCCGATGACCTTGTGTGGTCTCTGACTCATGATCATCGTCATCTTTATGATCATGAGGAGTAGTGCGTCCTCCGTGAAGCTCCTTCCGGATACCCATGAATGTCTGGTCGTGCCTTGCTTTCGGACCATCTTCGTCCTATCGGCATGTTGATTATGGTGGCGACGGACTCTCGCACACGTTTTCGTGATATGCATGATGTCGAGGCTATGCGTGCGGAGAAACTTCGATATGGCAACTCGAGCAGACCTTGTTTTCCATACCTTCATCGGCGCTTGTCTTGTTGCTGCCTCTTTCGCTTCTTTCGGGCTTAGGACAATCTTTCCAGTTTTCAACAACTCTTCCACTTCTTCGCTGCTCCTACGCTCTGGGATTCCTCGGGTCTCGATTTGCCATCGAACAGGTCTCCACGTTTTCTCCATGGATCATTCTTGCCGAGCCACCTCCGGTGCGCCATGAACACGGTTTTCGATGACCACGGATCTTTCTCTAGTTGGAGATAGCTTGTGTTATCCATGCACCTAGCACGCGTGGAATCCTTGGATAACCTGCCCGAGATATACCCGCAACCTGGATAGTCTTGCACCGTAGTGACCAACGCGGCTCTCATAGTGAAATAATCTTGTCGACGGCGTCGTAAGTATTGGCTCGATTCCCATAACGTGGCTAGCTCCTCTTTCAACAGCCGAGATACTGATTGATGTCGGTACCAGGTTGTTTCGGCCCTTGAATTAGCATACTCATTTGTATGTACTTCTTCTTCATGCACAACCATGGAGGAGGTTGTACATCCATACAAACACAGGCCAAGTCTTTGTGCGTGCTGCTCGGCTACGAGCGGATTGAGTCCATCGGTGCTCGCACCAAGCGATGTTCCTCGAATCTCCACCGAATGCAGGGAATTGAGGTCCAATGCTTTCCACGGCTAGCATCCGGAAGGTGCGTCGGCAGCTCATCCTTTCGGGGTCATCATCATCTCCGGCTTCTTCCTTTCCGCATGCCATCGCATGAGCTTCGCTTCCTTAGGGTCCGCGAAATAGCTGCAGACGAGGTAATAGGAAAGTACCATACCACTTTTCGAGGTGCTTTCTTCCCTTTCTTGTATCGACTCACGCCGCACACCGGACATGTGGTTTTCTCGCGTCCTCGCCCGATAAATGATGCAATCGTTGATGCATACGTGATATCTAACGTGCGGTAGATCGAGAGGAGCGATTTTCTTGGCATCCTCGATACTAGTTGGACATGTGTTCCCCTCCGGAGACGATCGTGCAGAATGCCATCATATCGTCGAAGCTTGCGTCGCTCAATTTGTGCTTTGCCTTCATCTCCATAGCCTTGAGCGTTACATTCAACCGGGTATCATCGGCTGCATCCTTCATACAATGGAGTAACCGTCTTTCTCAAGTTGCGCAGCTTGGCTTTCTCTCTAGCGGCAGCCTGGCGTTACTAAATGCCTTGAGAAGCAGCTCTTGCACATAAGGGTCCCGCACTCGACGTTGTTCCATCGTAAATACGCTCCTCCGCCATCTAGATCATCATCATCCGGTCTTCTTCCGTACCTTCACCATCTCCGGAGCCTCTTCATCATCTCGCCCGTTCGCCGTGATGATGATCACCGTCTCCATCATCTACGCCATCGCTTATCCAACGAGTGTATCCATCCATGAAACCATGGCGGGCAGTGCGCTGCAGATTCCGGAATCGGGTCGATCACCCAGTTGAGTTTGCATCTTCTGCACGACATCTTATATCATCTTGTTATTTCGTATCATGTCGGCCGTCGCACATTTCAAAAATCTAGCCACAATGCCTTCGCTCATTATGCGGACCATTTTTGCACGATGTACGGTACAATTTTGAAGTCTATTAGAACCACATAATGAATGCATGCATGCAATGGTCGATAGAAAATTTCGGCATGACCTATCCTAAAATTAGGACCTTATGAAATGCCAAAGTCTTGCCAAAATGGAAATGAATCAACATTTTGGCAAAACAATGGCAACTTGTTCACATACAAACACAAGAGAGAGAGACTGATCCATACACACATGAACATATCATTATCCTCTCCATACACACATGCATGAGCATCATCGATACTCTCCATATACACACACATATGACCATCGATCCTAGCTCTCCACACATACACACATCATGACATGAGCATCGATCATCTACATACATATGAGCACATGCATCATCCATATACACATGAACACATCCTTACATGGACAACTTACCGAGATGAGAGACCGTCATGAGAAAGATGGAAAGGAGAGGTGCTGGCGTCGGACTAGGAGACGGATAGATGAGAGACCGGAGACCTCCTCTATTACTTATGTAACATCCAAAGCAAGTTTTACATGCTAAAAATGGTGAATGTGTGGAGAAATTGAGGTGGGAAGGAGAAGATCCCGACTAGATCTAAGGAGGAAGAAGAAGGGCAAAGTGAAGTGTGGGGTGGTGGATGTGGTCACACATGTGCACATAAAGTGCTGTCTTAAAAAAATCGACACATCCGTGGCGCACAAGGCAACAGTGCGCCACAGGGAATACAAACTTCTGTGGCGCACTATGCAGAGTGCGCCACAGATGCTCCTCTCCCTGTGGCGCACTGGGCGGAGTGCGCCACAGAAGTTAGTGGCCGTCTCAGAGCAGAGGTGGGCATGCGCTCAGTCGTAGCGCACCATGCACAAGTGCGCCACAGATGACCCTAACAACCGTGGCGCACGGGTGCATGGTGCGCTACAGAAGTTTGGCGTGTGGCCAACAAGGCCCTGGCCCACACATATCTGTGGCGCACTAGGGTCATGTGCGCCACGGTTGTTCTAGTTACTAGTAGGGCACTGCCCACAGGTGAGCCACGCCTGTTTTAGCCGTGGGGCACTTCAACCATGTGAGCCACGGATGTGCTGATTACCTATAGCCGTTTTCCTAGTAGTGATAGACAGATGGCTACTAAGGATGCCCTGATAGTTATTTTGTCTAGTGAGTGAGAGTTGTAACGTACTTCGTTTGTTGGACCACCACACTTATCGTTTTTACTTCCAAAAATAATTGTAAGTTATGTTGAACCTTTGATTCTTGTAATGGATTTGTGTATGCCATGACTTGTGTGATTGTTGCAAAAGATGTTCTTGTGATATTTTGCCTTGTGGTTTTTCTCTATTTGATGTTGATTCTAACTTTTCTCTATCTTATATAAATAGATGCCTAATGTTATTATCAACATGGCCGAGGAGTTCAAGGGTACTCGTTTTGGTACTCGTCTCATTGAGATCACTAGTGTGCTCAACCTTCCACTTCCTAGCATCATGACGACAAGGAGAAAGGCTTAGATGTAGTCATGTAGGAGTTACTTGGGCGCCGGGTAGGGAGACACTCCACCGAGCTTAGTGGTCTTTACTTTCACCCCTTCGGGAGAAGCAACGAGGAGGGTGAATCCATAGAGTACGAGGATGCTGCTAGAGAGACGATGGAGACGATTCGTCTGTACCTTCAGGACCTAGAGGGTCTTATTAGACACCTAGATACTAATAGGACCAACGTCATGCTTAGCAATGACGAGCTCCAGGTTCAGCTACGTGAGAAGGACAAGCTCTTTGCGGAGAAAGACGAGATAGTCAAGGAAATGGAGGCCAAGTTTGAAAGCCAGGACAAGAAATTCAAAAGCCAGGAGAAAAGATTTCAAAACAAGAACAAGAAGATCCGGGAGATGAAGGAAGAGCTAGAGGCCAAGGACTTTGAGCTTGAGCATCAGCAGGGAGTGATCGAGAGGCTTCACTCACAGAAGAGGATTCTTAGGGCCAAGATAGAGGACTTGACTACTAGTGTTGATGAGTACAAGACCGCTATGGAGAATGCAGGTCTTACCCTTGTTGATGTGGAGATTGATGCGGAGGAGTAGTGTAGACTACTCGTTTATCTTTCATCTATCGTATTTTGATTATTTAGTCGCAATGACCATCCAACATGTGGATGGCTTGCTATGGTGTGTTTGCTTTTTTCCAAAAATTGTTGTTTATGTCGTTCAAACTTTATGTTATTTTGATGCCTTGTTATTGTGATTGTCTATGTGATGTATTGTGCATATTAAGCATCTATGGGTATCTCATTCTTATCCTTATGAAAACCACTTATGCCTCCTCGACGTGCCAACCCTAACCCAAACAACAACAATGTCACTCCCAAGATGCAGCAGTTGATGACAGCATAGGCACAACTGATGCAGATGATGACCACTTTCATGCAGAACCAGAATCAGAATAACAACAAAAATAACAACAACAAAAACAACAACTAGAATAATCCGCCAGGATTTGACATGCTCACTAGATTCCTAAGACTGAGGCCTGCAAAGTTTTCGGGAACCACTGATCCAATGGTGGCCAATGATTCGTTACGTTCAGTGAACAAGGATTTAGTGACTGTCGGCTGCACCGACGAAGATAAGGTAAGGTTTGCAACACATCTGCTGGAAGGGCCAACAGCAACCTGGTGGGACAACATTCATATCACCACTCCCATTGAGGATGTGACTTGGTCTATCTTTGAGGATGGATTTCGTACAGCTCACATCTCATCCGGAGTGATGAACTTGAAGAAGAAGGAGTTCCACAACCTGAAATAGCGTCACCGCAGCGTGGCTGAGTATATTGAGGAATTCAACAATCTGGCGCGTTATGCACCGGATGAAGTTGATACAGATGCCAAGAGGAAGGAGAAATTCCTCGAAGGATTGAATGATGAACTAAATCTACAACTGTCTGTTGCCTATGTCCCAACATACCAATCACTTTGTGAGAATACTACCATCTTGGAAAACAAGATGCAACAGGTTGAGAGTAGGAAGAGGAAGCACAACTTTGATAAGCACAACTCGGAATCGTCTCACAAGCGTTCCCATCATGATGATAGTGGGAGTTCTGGATCCCACAAACATGGAAAGTACAACAACCACCACAGCCACAACCGCCATCATGACAACAAGCATCACCGCAGTCATGATAATGACAAGTACAAGAACCACAAGAGTGGACACAAGAGCCACCACAGTGGAGGTGGAAATGGTAGTGGAAGTCAGCCTGCAAAGAGAGATATCAGTCAGGTTGAATGCTTCAAGTGTAAGAAGATGGGGCACTATGCAAATGAGTGCCCATAAAAGAAGGTTGAAGGAACCACCAAGCCCAACCCTTTCCAGAAGGGACAAGTGAACCACATCAATGTGGAAGAGATATATGAGGAACCTGATGTTGTGGCTGGTAAGTTCAAACTCAATTCTATTCCAGAACTTGTTCTTTTTGATACGAGCGCATCGCATTCATTCATATCAAGAGCATTTGTTGATAGAAATGGACTTCCAGTTGAAACTATTGGGTGTCCTATAAATGTAAGTTCTCCTGGTGGTGAAATGATAGTGAACTCGGGATGTCATGACCTAGTGATAGAATTTGGGAAGTATAAGTTTCCTGTTAACTTGATAATCCTAAATTCCCAAGGATTGGATGTCATTTTGGGAATGGATTGGATGACTAAGTACAAGGGAGTGCTTGACTGTGCAAATCATACTGTCACACTCACAACCCCGGATAATAAAAGGATTAGATTCAAGACTAACTTTGAATCAAAAGGAAGTAAGCTAAATTCTCTTAAGGGGGTTAGCATAGATAGTGTGCTAATTGTGAGAGAATATCCGGATGTGTTTCCGGAGGAATTGCCTGGAATGCCACCAGATAGATATGTGGAGTTTTTGATTGACCTGCTGCCACGATCATGACCGATAGCAAAGAGACCTTACAAGATGTCAGTTGATGAGTTGAAAGAACTCAAGAAACAACTTGGAGAACAGTTGCATAAAGGATTTATTCAACCAAGTTCTTCATCTTGGGGAGCACCAGTTTTCTTTGTGGAAAAGAAATATAGAAGTCAAAGGTTATGCATAGATTATCGTTCACTCAATGAGGTGACTATCAAGAACAAATATCCTTTGCCCAGAATCAATGACTTGTTTGATCAGTTAGAAGGAGCCTATGTTTCTCAAAGATAGATCTCCGGTCAGGCTATTTTCAACTTAAGATAAGGGAAAAAGACATATCTAAGACTGATTTTACCACTAGGTATGGATTGTATGAGTACACCGTGATGCCATTTGGTTTGACCAATGCACCAGCCTACTTCATGAATATGATGAATAAGGTGTTCATGGAGTTTCTAGACAAGTTTGTTGTCGTTTTCATCGATGACATTTTGATCTACTCCAAGAGCAATGAAGATCATGAAGGACATTTGTGTTTGATATTGGAGAATCTTAGAGAGCATAAACTGTATGCCAAATTCAGCAAGTGTGAATTCTGGTTGAATGAAGTTGGGTTTCTCGGACACATTGTGTCAGGAGATGGTGTAGCAGTTGATCCAACAAAAGTGTCAGCTGTAACTGAATGGGAACCTCCTAAGTCAGTAAAAGAAGTTCGTAGTTTCCTTGGTTTGGCAGGATACTATAGAATATTCATTGAGAATTTCTCCAAGGTAGCTAAGACAATGACATAGTTACTAAAGAAAGACAAGAAATTTGATTGGAATGAAGGATGTGAACTCAGTTTCCAAGAGTTGAAAAAGAGACTAGTGACAGCACCAGTCTTATGTCTGCCAGATTTGGAGAAGGATTTCCAAGTTTATTGTGATGCATCTCACCAAGGATTGGGTGTAGTTCTGATGCAAGAAGGGAAAGTTGTGGCTTATGCCTCGAGACAACTCAAAACTCATGAAGTGAATTATCCTACTCATGATTTAGAGTTAGCCTTTGTTGTCCATGCACTCAGAACATGGTGACATTATCTTTTGGGAAAGCGATGTGAAGTGTTCACAGATTACAAAAGTTTGAAGTATATCTTTACTCAGAAAGAAATCAACATGAGACAAATAAGATGGCTAGAACTCATCAAGGACTATGACTTGAGTTTGCAATACCACCCCGGTAAAGAAAATGTTGTAGCGGATGCATTAAGCCGTAAGGTATATGTGAATGGACTTACTAAGGGAGAGTTGCTAGATGATCTGTGTACCCAATTCAAAGATCTCAGATTGGAAATTGTGCCTGAAGGACATCTCATGTCATTGGATGTTCAACCCACCTTGTTGGACAAGATCAAGGAATCCCAAAAGAGGGACAAGGAAATTGAAGAGATTAAGGAAAACATTGGTAAGGGAAAAGACAAAAGATTCCATGAAGATGAACATGGTACTTTATGGTATGGAAAACGTATCTGCGTTCCGCAAGATCCGCAACTTTAGAAACTGATTTTACAAGAAGCACACAACTCACCATATTCCATTCATCCGGGTAACACCAAAATGTACATGGATGTGAAGGAAATTTTTTGGTGGAATAATCTCAAGAAGGACATCGCCGAACATATTGCTTTGTGTGATGTATGTAGTAGAGTGAAAGCAGAACATCATACACCAGCAGGATTGTTACAACCATTACATATTCCTGATTGGAAGTGGGACAAGATTGGCATGGATTTCATCACCGGATTGCCAAGGACCAGATCAGGATATGATTCTATTTGGGTAGTAGTGGATCGTCTAACTAAAGTGGCTCATTTCATACCCGTAAAGACAACCTATACAAGTGCTAAGTTAGCCAAGATCTATATGAATAGGATTGTGTGTCTGCATGGAGTACCCAAGAGTATTGTGTCTGATAGGGGAACTCAATTCACTTCCCATTTTTTGAGGAAACTGCATGAGTCATTTGGAACGAGATTGGAATTCAGTACTGCTTTTCATCCCCAGACTGATGGACAGATAGAAAGGACCAACCAGATCTTAGAGGATATGTTGAGGGAATGTGCCCTAGACTACGGAGCTAGTTGGTAAGAAAGTCTTCCTTGCGCAGAATTCTCTTACATCAACAGCTATCAAGCCAGTATTGAGATGGCACCGTTTGAATTTCTCTATGGGAGAAAGTGTACTACACCATTGTTATGTAATGGTGTTGGAGAAAGGAACTTGTTCGGGCCAGAATTAATCAAGGAAGCTGAAGAGAAAGTCAAGTTGGTAAAGGACAGATTGAAGATAGCATAGTCCTGACAGAAGAGCTATGCAGATCCAAAGCGTAGAGAAGTCACCTATGAGGTAGGTGATAGAGCATATCTTAGAGTATCACCACTTCGTGGAGTGAAGAGATTTGGAGTCAAAGGAAAATTGGCCCCAAGATATGTTGGACCATTCAAGATTCTGAGCCATAAAGGAGAAGTAGCATATGAGATTGAATTGCCTGAATCACTGTCAGGCGTTCACAATGTGTTCCATGTGAGTTAGCTAAAGAAATGCCATCCGGAGATGGAAGAGACTTATTTGAAGGATTCTATACCTTTGGAGGAGGTCCAATTGGAAAGTGATCTCACTTATGAGGAGAAACCTATCAAGATTCTCGAGACTGCAAAAAGCTTAACTCGGACAAAGACTATCGAATTCTGCAAAGTTCAGTGGAACCATCATTCCGAGGAAGAAGCAAGATGGAAAGAGAAGATGATCTTCAGAAAGACCACCCTCACCTATTTGCTAACCAATCCGAATCTCGAGGGCGATATTCACCTTTAAGGGGGTTAGATTTGTAACATCCCAAAAATCATGATTTATAAATTTTGCATATCATGCATGCATTCATAAACATTTGGACCATTTTCAATTAAGTTTTCAAAACAGAAGTAAATTTTTTGTCTATTATTTTATGTGGGGAAGGGAAAGTTTTACTTTTCACTCTCTGCTATGAGAACACTTGTTTTAATCAGAAAGGTTTCAGTTTGAGTTTTGTTTGTTGTTTCCAAAGCTTGGTCAAAATTTTCAAAACAAAATATAAATTCAAACCATTCATATGCCCATTAAGGAACATATAACTAAGGCATGTTTTTCTGTTAAATTCAAGGGGGCAAAGAACTTTGAATGAAACATCAATGTTTTATACCCAAATATATACATGTTCCACTTTACAAAAACCCAGAAAATATTTGAATTCAAAACTCATTTGAAATCATTAGAAAAGAATTCCTGGAAAATCATTTAGAAAAAGAAAAAAGGGAAAGTAACAAAGAAAGGCCGAAGCCACCAAACAGGCCCAGCACCCAAAACAGCCCACGAGCCCACCCGGGAACCTCCCCTTCTCCTCTCTGTTTCTCACTCTGCCCGCATGCACCCACTCGCTGACGCCCCAGACCCACTTGCCCCGTCACCCTTCGTCCCCATTCAAACCCGACGAAATCGCGCTTGTTTGCCATTGATTCGCCGAATCAATCCCTCCCCTACTCTGGCTATTTAAACCTCTCCCTCTCCGCATCATTTTTCCCCACTCAGCACCACCAGAGCGCCGCCAGGCTACCAGTATTGAGCTTCACACAGCCGCTGTTCCGACGAGCTCCGGTGAGCTATTGTGGTGAGCACCGAGCGACCCACCTATCTCTGGTTCACGCGCCTTTGTTCGCCAGGTTCCTACGCACATGTTGATGCTTTCCGTTTGTTTTCGTGTGGCCTAGGTCGTCGCCTTCGTCTTCAACTGAGAGCACCCGACAACTTGACGGACTCCGGCGAGCGATTCTGCTGGGGTCCGTGCAGCTCCGCCCCAACCGCGACCACGTTGAGCATCTCCACATCTTCGCGACCTCGGTAAGCACCAGCGCACCTCCCCTTCACCTCTGGCCTCGCCGGTGTGTCACCGCCAGAGGCGTCGCCGCCGCCAGCGCCATTCGCGCCGCTGGTTCTTGGTCAGATGGATCTGATCCATTGGATCTAGATCCAAAGGCCTAGATTAGATCTTTTAGTTAAGTGGTACGATTAGATTTGGGCCGTGCATCATTAGTTAGATCCTACGGCTCGCAAGCGTGATCCGGCCGAACCGGTACGCACCAATCAGAAGCTGTCGCGTGGCTAGGTTTTTGATTTAAAATCTGAATTTAGATCTATTAGTTATTTAAACTTGTAAATTCAATAACTTTTGATCTATTTATCCAAAAATTACAAATAATATACCATTGGAATCACAAAATTAAATCCTACACATATATGGGCTCGGTTTTGTATTTTACCTCTGTTAAAATAGTATTTTATGCAGAGACATTTGTAGGCATATTTTGTGTATAAAAATTATTTGTAAAATTGTTTTAAAGACCAAATTAAGTTTATTTGGTGCATAATTGTTTTCTTTATTTTTTAGTACTGTTTACTTGTCTTGTTTGGTTTAGAAAAAAATCATCACATGTCATTTGAATGCATTTATATATTTTTGCTTGTTTATTTTGATATGTGAATTTGGTGCTATCATTGTATGTGTAGATTTTGGTGCTAGTGGTGATTGTGACTGTGAGGATTGTTGTTACTCCCCCAACTACCAAGGCAAGTGGTGCTTCGTACTTTTTTCCCAATATTTTTACTGTGCATTAGAAATATTTTGTGTAGGGGTTGCATGATAATTTTTCTAAGTATCTATATGCTATGCTTGCGAAATCCTAGTAGTTGTAGAATTGTTAAAATTTTCTCTAAGTTAAGATACTTTCTATTGCCATGCTTAGCCGAGCTAGTAGCAACCAAGGGTGGAATATATATACATGCTATGGAAAAATATTGCTAAGTCTTTGACTTATGTTTTTGCTTAATAAAACAACTAAGTGAATGAAACACCTGGGTGGAATGGTAATTGCTTGGTGGTTTTTGGTTGAGTGGTTACGAGGGCCCATTTTCCAATGGTCTACCCTTTGTATCTCACTTGTGGAATGCCACCCAGGAACAAAGGGATTTGAGATGCCATATGTTAAAAAGCTTCTAGTGCAACCACATGGCATTATGGGCTCTGCCTGGATCATATAGGTTGCAATAACTTAGACATTTGGACAGTTGGTGATAGTGGGTGATAGGTTTGGAACGCGTCCATTTGGTCTAAGGGAAGGCTTCTGAAAGGTCCTGTCTTGGTGAAAATCAAGTATTGTGGGGAAAGTGCACCACCTCTGCAGAAGGAAGAAACTAAGTACTTAGCCGTGTCCCCGGTAATGGATAATTTGAGAATCAAGACATGGAAGCTATCAAGAATCTCCTCATCCCAATTTCTAAGTTAAAACTTGTGGTTGAACAAGGGTGAGGTTCACCAATGTCTATTGGTGGTTCCTTGGGAGTTTTGGCCAAACAAAAACTTAGTGTTTTAACTGATAGGTAAAACCTATTTTAGGCAAAGCATTCCTAAGCTACACTTAGCCAAAATCATGTATAAGTTAGATACTATTATTCTACTAAAGTATCACTTGCCAATACTATTCCAATGTATTGACCCACTATGGCTGTAACTTGTGATGTTGCAGGTTACTCTGATGAGGATTAGGGTTATGAGTATACACTCAACATGCTTGCCTGTGGCACATGAAGATGAAGACTTTTTTGTATATTGTTAAGTTAAACTCTTGTACTAGCCTATGGCTATGGAGTTGTAAAATACTATGTTATCTCTAGAATGACGATATAATAATGACCTTTGTTTATGTGTACTTCATCTTAAACTGTGGATGCTAGCAATTGATCTAGGGACTAGCATTGCAATCACAGGGACCTTTTCCTTTATAAAGGTGGGGTCTTACAATGTCGATGCACTCAACAAAGAAAGAGACGTTTCTCTACACCGAGCAATACAATACCAACAGAACCTACACAACTATCATAGTCGTCGACTGCGTCCCAGGTCCTTCGCCGTTGGGGACCTGGCCCTTCGCCTCAAACAAGATGGCCACCGCAAGCTAGAATCCCCGTGGGAATGGCCTTTCATCGTCACTGAATTTATCCCTGGCGAGGCGTATCGGTTCAAGACAAGATGACCGGAGTCAAGTACTTCAACCCATGGAACATTGCATAGCTACGACGTTTTTATGCTTAGGATATTTAGTTTCCACAGTTTATATTCAATAAGGCCTATGGCCAGGATTCTCAGCCAAAGACTCGTGTTATATACAATAAATTCCTACGAAAAGGCGGCTAGGCCACATGTATCTCCGAACCCGAAGATCAATAAATCTAAGTTACTGAAACTCAGTCTACATTGTGCATATTTCGAAATTATCCTTCATCAATGACCCGACACTCGGGGGCTCCTCATATCACAAGTGTTTACAAAAAACAAGTAGAAATTTTGACAAACAACAAACATACACCACACGTATCACGTTTCACGAAACAAAATTTACATACAGATTTTTTATGTCTTATGTGCATGAATTATTTACAACTAAAAGTTAAGGAAAAAATCTTCATCTTCATCCAGCATTCTTCGGATGATCCGAATAGCAGGGCGACGAGCAGCTTAATAATAAGGCGGACCAGGAAGATGGTGAGATATGAAATCCAAGTCCAAAATGGGGTGATGGCCATGAACCCACGCAAAGGACAACTTTGCACCAGCAACTAATTGAAGCTTAATAAAGTGGCCAATCCTCTCACCCTGATGAAACTTCTCCATTAGTTCAACTAGGCCTTGAGGTTGTGCATATCGAGGAAACATAGAATTATAAATCATGGCCAATGATCGGTGACAAAATTCGACAAATTCCTCCACCTCGGACACTCGATCCTAGAGAAGTGCAAGAATGAAGGCACGTTTGTGGTTAGTCCAAAAATCATTGTCAGTTTGTCAGGAGTCTTCTATCAACGTATTCATCCGAGTGGGCGGTCGATGACCTTTTTCCAACTCGCTCAATCAGATGCCTGTGAGAGTAAAAATCTGCATGTCACAATCTTCAAGTTAGACAAACATACTTGGGGGCTTAGCAAGGAACACTTACAGAGCATTCTCACTCACATGAGAGATTTCCTCCAGCATAAAAGCTTCACGTTCCAAAGTTTTTCTGGTTTTTTACTGGGCAACATTAACCACGACCTTCACGGCTCGCAGTTCAGTTTCCAGCCGTTTTATGCGTTGTATCTTCTCAGCATAGAAAGGAGGGTCAATTACATGAGTAAGTGTGTTAGACGTTGCACATGCAACTGGCTTAGAAGGATCAGTTGAAGGACCAGTGATATCAGGCATCATCTTGAACAAAATATAACAAGACGAAAAAACTCAGATGTTCGGCTATAGTTATAGAAACCCATACAAGAGGAGTAATATATACGAGGATGAAACAAAGTCTTCAGCGGGAGCATGCCACAAATAAAGTATAGAACAAAGTTTTTTACACTTGAGAAATGAACAGAAACTACCACTAAGAAGATTGTTTGGATGAAGCGGTGACACTAACCGAAGAAGCATTTGCGGTAGGCTTGGAGGTGGCAGTAGCGCTTGCATAAGGACTATCAGTTGAAGCCTTGGCATCAGGGAACTCTTGACCCATGCCAATAGACAGCAACATGCGTAAAAAATTCTTCCCTTATTTATGTACGGTTTAAGCTCAATGTCTTTGCCAGCATCATTGACTATAAGAGATGATCTAACCTTCTTCTAGTCGATCTTCTCTCCATAGGCAAGATCCAGTGCCATAGAGATCTCCGCCCCATTCTTCGACTGCGTCAGACTATACCCCTTCAGTGGATTTGGATCAGCAAGGAATATTGATGTCAAATCATTTAGTTCATCGGGTACAGGGAAGATCTCCGCATGAAGCGTCTTGAAAGCACGACGGGAGCGAATTAACAGATTGCACCCATGCATGCTATTCGCCTCTAGAGTGACAATTGCATCCGACAAATGGTCGGATTTAAGCTCCTCTTGCAAAGTCAGAGATTAGCCGGTAATTTCTACAAAAAGGAGGGGGAGACATAATTTAGAAGCTCGAAGAAGCAGAAATGAACACAAGTATGCAAATGAAAGGAGCAACAAAACTTACTGTTTAGGGAGGAATTCAAGGCCTCCACACGAAGGCGAAGATCATTGTCCCGCATATCTGCAGCTTCAGTTTTCTTCTGGAGGTCTTCGGCTTCTGAATCTGCATCTTGCTTGGATTTTTCAAGCAGCAATTTTTTCTGCCGTAACTCGGCTTCCAGCTCATCAACCCTTTTGAGAGCTTGATCATGAATAATTGCAGATTTAGTGACTACGGCTATATAAGAAAGAGAATTTTCGTAACATTCAAAATATTTAGATACAAACATGCTAGTGAAAAGAAAAAAGTGCATCGAAAAAAGAGAAAAAATAGTGTGCCAAAGGTAGTGCATAGATTGTGCAATTAATATAATAAGGCAGTGCATAATACGCAGTGCACTGTGACCAAAGGCAATGCAACATAGTACAAAAAGACAGTGCATAGACGGTGCACTTCTAGAACAACACGTAATATAGCGCGACTGAAGGCAGTGCAACACAATACAACCAGGTAGTGCATCGGCAGTGCACTACCAAGACACCGCGCAGTGCACTGCGACCGAAGGCAGTGGAACGCAGTATAAACAGGTAGTGTACTTGTGATGCAATGCCAAGATACCGCGTAGTGCACTACGACCTAAGGCAGTGCAACATAGTATAAAAGGCAGTGCATTGGCGGTGCACTGCCAAGAAACCGCATAGTGCACTACAACGGAAGGCAGTGCAATGCAGTATAAAAGGCAGTGCACGGGTGGTGCACTACCAAGACACCGCGCAGTGTACTGCGACCGAAGGGAGTGCAACAGTACAACAAGGCAGTGCATGGGCGGTGGACGGCCAAGACACCCGCGCAGTGCAACGCAGTACAACAATGCAGTGCAAAAGGAAGTTTGTCGAAACCTATGAACATGAGATCTAGTTTTTGAAGATCTTAACACGACGAGTGCAACCGTGAAAATGGATCATGATTTTAACACTCGATTTGAAAGATATTTATTTTTTTATATTCCATTCCACACAAAAAAGGAAAAAAACAAGCCGTTCATACTCCACCAGCCTCACCACTAGGGTTATTACAGAATCACCACGTGTCGCATAGAGACAGAATGAGTGAGGCCACGAAATGCACCAATGTCCTCCATGTGCAGTAAACAGAACAAGTCGCGTGCGCGCTCCTGGGAGAGTGCTCTTTTTCTAGTATTTTTTTACTTACAACATTCATATCAAGCTCTGAAGGATTTTCGGATATCACCACGCCCTTGCCCGAAGTTTTCTTTTTCTTCGATGGTGGCTCGACAGGTGATGAAGCTGTGTATTTTGGGTCCAACTTAGCCACAGTTTTCTTCAAAGGATCAACTATGCTTGTTTGTTGGCCCACGAACTTCAGAGGAGGAGTTGGAGCAGCGGTACAAGCCGGCGATTTTGGAGAGGCATCTTGATCCTCGTTGCTCCTAGTAGATCAAAATGTGATTGATTATTTTCTTGGGTAAAAACTACAAAGCAACAAGTAAAATGGTGACTAACTTACGAGCTAATCTCTTGCGCCATCCAAATATCCCCTTGTGGGGAACAACACGAGCAGGTTTGACATTATGCGGCTTGGATCCTATCGAATCTTCAGAATCTTCAATCATTTCCATAGTATCAGCATGCTTCCATTTTCCCCACGAGGACCACCTCATAATCCTCAGAACAAGCCGAAGGAATTGATGTACTGTCATGGGAGGTGCTGGCATATGCAGCTTCATCCTCTTCGACAACACCAAGAATTTCGGCATATCCCTCGGATACGGTGGCACTGTCAAGCAGATCCCTAGATTTGGGAAGTGGAGGAAGACAGAACAGATGGTCATGGCCCTATTGATAAACAGAAAATTGTGAAAACAAAAACGTGAATCCAAGGAATTACAAAGTAAGGATAACAGTAGTCAACTGATGTGCAGGCAACAAAAACTTTACCTTGAGCTCAGGATGCTTTTTGGTAAAGGGTTTCACCCGAGAAGCAGTGGGAACCTAGCTCTTATTTGTCAGCATTGTGAATGAGCGCACCCTCTTATCCAGTATTTTAAGTGTAAGATCCTCGGGAGTAATCCTCATTGGAGGGGTTGAACACGACTCTGCAAGAAATAAGTCAGGATTTGGTGAACCGAGAAACCATTAGTACAAAGCTTCTCGATTCGGTCCAGCATTGGCTTGATCTCCCTCATTTCTTCGGTTGAGGGGCGCTCCTCCCAGGAAGCAAGCCTCTCACAAGTTTTCGTCGGATCAAAGGGGGACAACCCAAACTTTTGAACCTCAACTTGCTGGTCCTTAATATAGAACCATTTTGTTTTCCAACCTTAAAAGTAGTCCACAGTTTTCAAATCAAAGTATTCCAAATCCGAGAGAACAGAAATTATCGCGCCTCCGACATCATGGACGATGGTATCGGTGGCATAGCGACGAACAAAATAGAAATGTTTCCACATGCCCTTGTGGGGATGGATTGTGAAACCTCCGGGATCAAGAATAGACAAATCCCATACCACCGTCTGACCATAAGCCTAACCTAATCTCGAAAGCATATAGAGAGAAAGTCGGTAACACAAGAGTGACCCTACGACACAAAAATTAGTACAGCAAGCTCATAACTGAGCGAAGAACCAAAATATTACAAGCAGAGGTCAATGACCACAAACATTAAACAACGGAAGGCAAATTACGCTATTAAGTATAGCAAACTTAACAAATGGCCTAAGAGGCCTGAAGCATAACGATGACATCCAATCCATAGATCCCAGACTGCCGACTGGGATCCCCAAGCTACTCTTCAATGTCGATGCCGTGAAGAACTCATCTTATATATATGGTAACACTTACTCTGCTGCAAAAGTATCAACAAAACAAGGGTGAGTACAGAGTGTACTCTGCAAGTCTTATGGATGGTGTAACTGTTTTGCATAAAGCCATCTTTGTTTTGTAAATAAAGAGGGAGAATAATCTTGACTAATCAGATTAATTTAAAAGGGGATAAGGGAGCGATATCTCCAACTTTGATAATCTTTTGATATCCACCGAATCATCATTAGTTGAACCTATCTAGGATCACCCCCTCGATCCCTGAGGAAGCATCCTTAAGCACACGTTGATCTGCCAAGTTTTACGATTAGGTTAAAATTCTCTATGATCATAGAATCTGGTCACCATGTTTGTCCATAACCGTGGACACGGATTTTTGAAAAGATTTAACCCTGTAGGGGTGTACAACTTTACCCACACGTATTAACCTTCTCTTAATGCCACATGATTAGCCCTCTTCCTTGGAAGACCGGCAGAGGGTGGTTAGACACGATCTTTACCTTGCTTTCGCCGAGACCATGAGTCACGCACTAGGGAGATAAATCCGTAACGGTTCGAGTCCCGAAGTCCGTCCCTAATGATGTGAACAGGGTTCAAGATTACGGATGCCGGGCATCTCTTGTTCCCTGCCACGCTTGCCTACTTGTATGAATGCACCTCCTTCACCTCCTTCGAGAAGAACCAGAATGTGTATGTCGAATGGAACGCCCGAACTATGTGACTCATGAAATCTACTCGGCAAGTTAGTTTGTCGAGGGGGTTTCCAGACCCCCGTGTGGCTGCACGCTCATCTTGGTCCATAAGAAAGAAATTAGGTCCTAGTAGTTGCAACTATGGGACTACAAAAACCACAACCCACAGTGGCCTCCCATACAAGACATAGCATGTTTAACTTTCATATTTGATCTTACCATGTCATCCTTTCATACTAGGTTCATTCGCAGCTCTGATTCATCAACCGGATGGATCAGTAGTAACAGCTAAGCATGGCTAAGCGCAACAGATTTAATAGCTCTAGCAACGCTTCACAAGCCAAACTCTAGTTATGCTAGGAGAAGTGGATCATGAAGTATAGGCTATAAAGGAAACATGCATCAGATAGGATTACTCTATCTATCGAGAAAATACATTAGAATCGAGTGCACATGGAAATAATTGAAATGCTTGAAATCATAGGATTATATCTTGTATGGGGCTTCGCTTGCCTTTGCCTGTTGGTACCCACAAAGCAAAGCTTCGGACACCTGATACTTGACTTGATTACAGTTGGTCAAGTATTGATCTTCGAGCTTCGATGGTGTTGATCTCGGTCTTCAGTCTGGGACTTGATCTCGATTCTGATATCGTATTCTACCGGAGAAGAACCAAACACCGGAAAGAAAAGGAAACAATCAACACATGGCATCGATGCAATTCTCAAATAAGGATGATGATATGACAAGTTAAGTTGCATTGAAATAAAAACCTAAGGCATGCTTGACAATTTAATCGGGGTTCCAAGGGGTATAGACCCTAACTCAGAGAAACTCCGGAATCATATGAGAGGGGTACATTTAGTTCTTCTAATTAACTTGCAATTTAAGTTGTTGAACAATTTATGATTATAGATCTATTATCTAGATCTTATTTTTCTGAACATTTTGATATATTATTTATATTTTTCTGAATAACGGATAATTAGTTATTGAATTTACAACTTTTATTCATTTTCTAAAAATTAATAAACCATTTTCTAGAATTAATAATAAAAGAGCACTAAATTTTTACACTAGAGCAACCCGTAGCCACAGTGGCTGACAGAGGGGCCCTTAGCCACCTCAGCATCCACACGGCTAAAGTGGGACCCGGCCAGGTTTGAATGGGCTGACCCCGCGTCGCTGACGTCATTACACAAACAGAAACTTTTTTTACTGCATCTAGTTCTACCCACACCCACTTACAGAGGGGCCCAGGACACATGGGCGCCACATCAACGACACATCAGTGCCACATGGGCTCGCCGGGGAGCATGCGCAGGCGGTGGATGGCGACGGCGCTGGAGAGCGACCTAGGGCGCGCGAGCAGGCACATTTGACTCAGCGCGATAAGGCGAACCAGAACAGGGCGGTGCTGTCGTCGTATTGCCGACGAGTAAACCATGGAGGGGTCCTCACAGTGCGTGTTTAGAGACGTGGGGTAAGGCGGACGGTTGACGGGTACGAGGTAGCACATCTTACCCAGGTTCAGATCCCACAATGGTGGCGGAATCCTACTCCTACTATAAATCATTGTCATGGCAATACACCGAGTTATAAGGATTGGTTCGCTGTGCGAGGTATGAGTTGAGTTATCTGACTTGTGCCCTAAAGTCTCCCATAGTCCTGACTTATATAGTCGCCAGGTCCTAGGCTTACAGGGAAAGTCCTAGCTGGATAGGTTACAGAGTCCTACACAGTATACAATCAGTCTAACGTGTCTTGCACTCCAAGGCTCCGGGTACGTCGGTGACTCCTCCGTAGCCTTTCTTTATCCGACATGGGCCTCCCTTCTGGATCCATTTAACTGGGAAACGCAGCTGGCCATGGGCCATGCTACCAACTGTGGGCCACCCGGTTATCTGGATAAGAGACATGCTATGAGAATAACCATAAAGCATATCCCCAACAGTAGACCTAGAGAACTCTGAGATCTTGTGCCGTCTTGCCTCTTCATGTTGAATGATCCGTATAGATGGATGTCGGCAAATAGTCAAGCAATATCTCGTAGTCCTCCCAAGAACCATGTAATGCTCTTCGTCTTCAACTTGTAAGTCGGAGAAATGCTGAATCTTCCATCGTACTCTTCTCGTAGCCGGACTGGATCCGTCCATGCCGGAATATTTTGATGTGATGGTTTACCTGCTAGTGACATCTAGGACGATGTAGACAAAGGTCAGCAACACCTCGTAACTCACACATGCAGAGAACACAATCAAGTCTGTTTTCCTGCGCGAAGGATATGAACCGTTGGCGGCGACGGTTGGGAACGTGGTGAAATTTCTACACACGTGCCCGCACACGTCGTCCACGCGCCGACCATTCGATCAATTTGCAGGAATCTTGACGCCACGGGTTATAAATTACAACCGCGGTGGATTTTTACTTTTCACCTCATTCTTTCCCTGCGCCTTCGTCTTCCTCCTGCGAGCACCTCCTCGAGCCCTCCGCGCTCACGCAAAAAACCCTAGCCTCCCAATCTTCTCAGTCACCTCCCCTCCCAACTCAATGGCAAGCAGCAGCTCTACTCCCTCCATGGAGGCATCGGGCTATGCCACGGCGAAGCTGGTGGGCTCTGTCCAGGTGCCCCCAGAGGGCTTGGTGCTGCCAGAATCCGTGTTGGTGGAATCCACCGGCGGCGACCCAATTCCAGCGGCGCTAGAGCTGCTGGAGGAAGAAGGAGACTCCCACAAAGGGGATTGGCACGACTCAGATATCACGGACAGTGATATCAAGGAGCTAGTCATCGAAGGTTATCTCCCCGCGATGGAGGGACTGGTCTGGCGGGCCCATCGGCCGGCGAGGTCACCCCTTCTCCCCAAGCCGGAGTGAAATTGTACCTCAAAGAACAATTGGTATGCGGCGTTTCCCTGCCCATCTCCAATTTCTTCCTAGTTGTCTTCAACCATTACCGGGTTAAACCTCAGAACCTTTCCCCTAATAGCATCCTCGGGCTTAGAAACTATGCGGCGCTTTGTGAGGGTTACCTAGAGATTAGGCCTAGGTTAGACTTGTTTATATACTTCTTTACCGTCAAGAGGGAAGCCGGAGCTGGCAAGGATGAACTCAGGAACTGTGGGATGATTAGATTTAGGATCCGGCCTAGCCGGCGGTTCTCCGACATCGTCGGCCATGAGTCATGCTAGAACTGGCAACGTTCGCACTTCTACGGCCCAGATATCCCTCTGTCTAGCCGAGAAGCAATGTATCCGTACTTTGTCGACAGAGCCGCTGCCGAAGCCCCGACATGGAGATCCCAGGCTACCCTTCCCTGCGACAACGACGCCTCCCGCGCCATAAGGTGTATATAGTGGTTCGTGGAGACAGGTCTAACCGGATTGGACCTAGCCAGGTGCTGGTTCGTCAGGCAAATCCAGCCTCTGCAGCACCGCTCGAAGCTGATGCATGAGTACTCTAAGGAGAGGAAGGATAGCCTCCGCATCTCCGAGGACAATTTCTCGAGTGACTCCCTCAAGCTCCGCCTCAATGACATCGTCAAGGTGAAGGACAGGAAGCGTGGCTTCACCATCACCTACGACATGTTCGAGGAGGTAAAGTTCCCAGAAGTACCTATTTATTTTCGGTGTATGACATATACTCCAGTTCTTCCGTCTTGCCATTACCATCTAACACTTTGTGATTTCACTTAACAGCTTAAGAGTATAGAGGAGGACGACATGGATGTCCAAATCTATGACCCAAAGATGAAGGAAGTCACCGTCGTGTCCGACGACGATGCTTCGTTGGTGTGTAAGTGGAAGAGCTCCACCTCTGATGCTGCCGACAGAGGCAAGAAGAAGAAGAAGACATAGGGTGGAGCCTCCAAGAAGACTACCGCCGCCCTGGAGGCGGAGAAAAGAAAGATTACTGGGATCCCTTTTACCAAAGCACCCACTATCGTGTAAGCTTCTTTTCCTCCGATATTGTCCATTGTTCGTATTTTTACTGTACTTATACTTTTGCACGTTTTAGGAAGAAAGCTGGCTTGAGTTTGAAGAAGACCTCCAAAAACTTGGGGGCTTCTAAAAATATTAAAGATATGTTGCATCGTGATGTGTCCCACCACGCATATCCCGCCATCGCCCCCACCACTCCTAGCGTTCAGCCTGCTGCTGCGCCGACAAGCTCTCAAGCTAAGGAGTCATCTGGCCCTTCCGCCATGGAAGTGAACCCAGCAGTCTCCGTGGAGCTCGTCGTTGTCGGCGAGGAGGCGACACAAGAAAGTACCGCAACCACAATGGCTGAAGCTCCGGCTAAGGATGTCATCGGTAGCAGCACGACCGTAGTGGTGGGTGGAACGTCTATCGAAGGAGGCACCTCTGCACCCAGGATAACCACAGTGGTCCCGAATATAGTCTACCCGGCGCTTACGCCGAGTAGCTCCACTCTGGCTCCTGGTGCAGTGCCGACATCTCCAACCTGCAGTCTTGAGGAGCTTCTCCGACAAGAAGATATCTTGCAAGGAAACAACCTTTCCTTCAACAAGTTGTTTTCCGAGAGCGCTACCAACCTCAAGATCATCGCACTTGTAAGTTTTCTTTACCTTTTGCATTTCATATGAGTATCCCACTGTAGCCCTCGAGGATTTAGATGGGAAACCATATGTCTTTTCATCTGAATGCTCTAAGAGTGACTACGCTAGAAAACTTCTCACTGTAGCCCCCAAGTATATAGTTTGAATGAATTATTCCGACTAGATACTTTCAGAGTAGCATACGCAGTGTTCGTAAACTTCAACACTGTAGCCCCCAAGCCTCTAGTTGTAACTGAATTAGCTCCGACTAGATGCTTAAAGAAAGACTAAGCATATTTGCTGAATTTAAAACACGTACTGTAGCCCCCAAGCGTCTAGTTGAAAACTGAATTAGTTTCGACTAGATGCTTAAAGAAAGACTAAGCATTTTGCCGAGTTAAAAAACTCTTACTGTTGCCCCCAAGCCTCTAGGTGGATAGTTATCCGGCTAGATGATCCAAGTAGACTAAGTGATTCTGGTCTTCTTTCCATAGAATGAAAATTCTCGGAGAGGCTTCGCCAACGAGAAGTTCCATAATATGCGCGCAGAGCTGGGAGCCGAAAAGGCTAAAACTGCCTTCTTGAAGGAAGAAATCACCAAGAGCAAGAGTCTGTTTTTCTTTTTGTTTTCGTACTCCGAATTGGTCTTATGTCGTCACACTCTGACTACTCACTGTGTACTGTTCCTTCTCCGACTTGGAGAAGCCATTGCCAAGGCCAAGGACATCGTTGAGCAATCCAAGCACATTGAGTTGCTGGATAGCGAAAACAAAATCCTTAAGCAGGATAGGACTGATACCCTGAAGATGCACGGGGACTCCATGAAAGCCTTGAAGGAGTCCGCCAACACGGAGATGAACCGCTTGAAGGAGGAGATTGCGATGCTGAAAGATCATAAGAAAGCTGCCGACGAGCAGAATCAGCGCAATCTTGAAGCATACAAAATCCTTCGACAAGAGCGGGATTCCATGGCAGAGACGCTCCAGCAGGCCGAGGCGAGCATCTTTGGTAAGTGAATCTCCGTCTTGTACTACTGTAAGTCAGGTACTTTGAATTTTTGTGTTATTGAACTCATCTGCTCCCTTGTCAAAATTGCAGCTCCTATTGGTTTAACCCAATCGCCTCCTCCGCCCAAGGAATGCATGGTCCCCGCCGGCAACTTTATCAGGACCACCATCAGGAAAGCCAAGGAGATAGCCAAGCCCCTCCCGATCAATATCAAAGCGGTGGATTCCATGATGAAGTTCTCGAAGATCTTGCGTCAAGCCCCCAAGCGTATTGTAAGCTGGAAGGCTTCATGTACCCGGGTTGGCGCAAGTATGGCGCTGTCAATGGTTAAGGCACACTATGAAGACGCCGACCTCGACACGGTAACTGATACGCCCAATTTGCATCACCATTCTATATCATAATTTACCTCTATTCATTGATATTTGTCTTATTATGAGGTATAACTTATGGTTTTTTCATCTGTTTATGCATGTTGGATGATTCTTGGAGGATGGACTTCCGGATTCTGGATTCTAATGGAAAAGAAGGTGTTTTGTTCCAATTCCGGAAAGATCATAAAAATACCAGAAAAATATGGAAACATATTATTTTACCAGAATACGAAGGAAGCCAGAAGGAGGGACGAAGTGGGGCCTCCAGGGGCCCACACCCCCTAGGCGCGGGCCCACCTGACCCCGCGCCTAGGGCAGGTGTGGCCCACCTGCCCGGCCTCCAACTCTGCCCCTTTGCCTATATCTTCCCTTCGAAACCCTGAGGATGGGGGAGCAACCATAGATAGATTTCCGCCGCCTCTAGGGGGCGGAAAACACCGAGAGAGAAAGATCTCTCTAGCAGACCGATTTCTGCCAGGGGAATTCCTTCCCGTAGAGGGGAGACCGTCGCCATCAACATCGTCATCAAGCTAGGCTTCATCGAGTTCATCATCATCATCCACACCATCATCTCCACCAGCACCATCATCACCACTCCGTTCCGCTGTAACAATTATGTTGGATATTGCTTTAGTTCATTAGGGGAAACTTTACCGGTGTTAATTACTATTGTAGTTGATGCTTGTGAGTGGAACCATTGGATTATTGTTTATGTTCAGATTGTTATCCATTATCATATCATCTTTGATCTTGATCCATATGATGTCTTGTGAGTAGTTCGTTTAGTTCTTGAGGACATGGGAGAAGTCATGTTGTTAGTAGTGAATCTGTGATGAGTTATTATTCAATGGTTTAGTATTTAAGTTCTGGTGCTATTATTCTAGTGGTGTCATGTGAACATCGACTACATGATACTTCACCATTTATGGGCCTAGGGGAACGCATTGTGTATTTGGCTACTAATTATGGGGTTGCCGGAGTGTCACATCCTAAAATTTTCCAAATTTTGAAATGTGAAAAATAAATAAACAAAATAAATAAATGTTGAAATTTAGGGTAAAAAGAAACTTTTTGATATCAAATGGAAACATCAAAACCCATCTTGAACAAAATTTGAATGAAAAAGGAATCAAACAAAATTTCAATCAAGTGAAATGCATTCATCAATAATGTATCTTGAAATTTAAACACTTGGAAAAGTTAAACCAAAACCCTAAAACCCTAATGGAATAATTCATTTCCAAGATCTCTAAAAGACTATGGATTTGATCCATATGAAAATTGGTCAACAAACATTTATAAATGATCAAGAATGATAAAGAAAAATATTATAAAATCATAGAAATTGGTTTCACTCAATTTGCAGCCATAGATAAAAACTTATGAATTTGTTAAGATAAAAGGAATTAATTTCCAAAGCTAATAAAGCCCTTATCTAAATCTATACCAAATCTTGAGCAAATAAATCCTAAATAGATTTAAAAGGATAAAAAAATATTAAATAAAGTTATGTAAATTGGAATCACCAATTTTGGATCTTTAAATAAAAAGATATGGATTTTATAAGGCATAGGAAGAAATAAATAAATAAATAAGTAATATTTAAAAGTCAAACTAAATCTTGGCCAAACAAATGATATGAAAGATTATTGATTAATAAAAAGAGTAAAGGATTATTTAAATAAAATCATAAGTATTTATTAATATCCAATTTTATTTAATAAAGACAATTTCCAATTTAAATGAACATTAAAACATGTTGAAGTATTTTAAATAATAATTCAAAGTGAATTATTTTTCACTCAAGAACAAATAAAACCTACTAAAAAAGGTTTGGTAAAATTTAGAATTCAAATAGAGATTGAAAACATATTCAAAACTTAATTGAAATAAAGACAAATGTCTATTCCAAAATAAATAATAGACCCTAAAAAGAATAAATGAAATATTCTAACTTGGACTTTAGAATATGTTAATAAATAGTATTAAAAATATACTCAAAGTTTGGTAAAGGTTTGAATTCAAATGGAGTTTGAATTATTTGAAAAAAAATCAAAAACTGAAAAATAGAAAAGGAAAAAGAAAAAGATTCAGGAAAAAAAAAGGAAACGAACCCAGCCCAGAAACAGGCCCAGTCCAGCCCAACTCGTAGCCCACCTTTTCCCTCTCTCGCGAATCGTTTTCCACTCAGCAGCAAACCCGCACAGTCACTGAATGAAGGACCCCACCTAACCCCACTCACCTTGCTGACGAATATGACCCACTGGCCACCTCATCATCGTTTACCCTGCGACGTCCGTTCCCCCCACACAACCTCGCCAGTTCTGCCGCGATTAACTCCGATGAAATTTGCGCCAATGCGCGGTTAATTCTCGCCAGTGATGACGCACCCTTAAACGCCCACTTCCCCTCTTCATTTTCCCCAGACACCGTCCACTCTCTGCCACCGGCTGTCCCAATTGGAAGCTACAAACCTTCTGCTCCGACGAGCCTTTCTGGCGAAATCCGGCGTTGTCCAGCCTCCCCTTGCCTCGCAGTACACACGAGCCTGCTCCCCATCTTCTTGCACATCTCCTAGTGCCACCCGCTTGTCCGCCCGTGCTCCAGAGCGTCGGCAAGGACAACACCTGAGCGCCACCGTCTCCTGCCTCAACTCCGGCAACCCCTCCCCGTAAGCACAAGCTGCCCCCTCCTCTCTAGTTGCTAGTCACGGGTTTAGAATCCTTGCGCGCATCTAATGCCACTCTCTGTTTGTCTTAGCGCGCCCTCAAACCTCGCCTTCATCAACAACCGAGCGTGCCCGACGCTGACGTCTACTTCGGCGAGCAATTGTCAACGCGTTCGTGCACCCCTTGGCCAACAGAGGCAATGTCGAGCATCAGCGCTTCACGGCGAGTCTGGTGAGCATCCTCACTCTCTCCCGTGCTTCCTAGTTCATCGGCAACACCGCCGCCAGAGCGTCGCACCGGCACAGCCGCCGCCAGGGCCGCCCATCTGTGGTTGCCGTGTTCAGAACTGTAGGATGTTTATCGTCTGGCTAAGATTAGATTTAGACGAAGAGGTAATTTATGATCTGTGCCGCACAATCTTACTTAGATCCAACGATCCATAGAGCGCAATCCGCACGAACCGGTACGCGCCAGTAAGATTAAGACACATGTCCAGGGATTCGATTTAAAACATAAATTTGATCTATTAGATGATAAGATTTGTAAAATTCATAACTTTTAATCCACACATCCAAATTTTGCAAATTTTATATCATTGGAATCAGGAAAACAAAACCTTTCCAACCTTGCAATTTTTTTAGTATTTTGGTTCTGTAAAATTGGTTGCTTATGCATAAACATATTTAGGCTTATTTTGAATATAAAATTTATTCTAAAAATGATTGGTGACACTTATTCTAAAAATTTATTCTTTTGTAAATGGATTGTTTTGAACCTACTGAACATAGAAACCAAATTGTAGTTTTAAAAGTATATTTGGTGACACTTAGGAATTAAATCTTTGAATAAAAGCAATTCTAGCTAAATAAAAATATCGATTATGGTTTAAAAATTCTTTTAAAGTAAAACCTTTTGGAAAATGATGTGATTTAAACTCTCTGACCCCAAACACCAAGTTTTAGGATTTAAAAATATATTTGATGAACCTTAGAAAATTATTATTTTGTTAAAGGCATTTCTAGCAAATAAAATATTGCTTTGAATTAAAAATGGGAAATTGGATGAAACCTTTTGCAAATGGATTAATATTAAACCCTTTAACCATAAACACTAACATTTGTGTTTAAAAATATATTTGACTCACACTACAAAATATTACTTTGATATAAATCGTTTTAGCAAAACAAAAATGATTTAAATGGTCATTTTCACCAACGTGAATTTAAATGGTTTTACCATTTTTTAAATGACCAATAGGAGCTTTAAAATGTTTAGAGCCTACTATAAAACCACTTTTCCAAATAAAACAATCTTTTTCATGCTTGCATGCATTGCTTGCTATTATTGTTTTATGTGGTAAATTGTTTGAATGTTAGTTTGAATATGTGCTTGCTTGATTGAATTATAGTAAAAATTGAAGAGTGTGATTGTTGCAATATCAAGGAGTGACCCAATATTCTCTACTAAAAAGGAAAGTGACACTATGATCCATGTCCTACTATTTTCACTACACTTAGTGGTATTTTTGTAGTATGCGTGATAGGGCCACTATATTACTATGTTATGCTATGTCCTATTAGGAAATCCATCTTCCTTAGTGAAAACATCATAGTTGTAGTATGCTTAGCCCTGATATATACTTGGGGTGGAATATCATATCATGATTATATGAAGTGTTGGAAAAATATATGTTTATATAATAAAACAAGTACTCAATGAACCACCTGGGTGGAATGAGGATACTCAATTTTGGACAAGGTGGCAACAAAGAGAACCATGTTTATATGGATATCTTTTTGTATGTTCACTAGAAGAAAACCACCAGGGACTTAGAGATTGAACATGTTTCTCGTACATTGGCTTCCGTGTAGAGCCACATGCTAAATGGGCTCTGGCTTAGTCAACTACATAGTGGAAGACCCTTGCATTGGCATCTTCAGATTAACTAGAATTGTGTATTGGAAATATATCCTTACATTGGTGCCTGGTAGACAAGCTAGCATTGTGTATTGGGAGGACTTCCATGGAAAGACTTTGTCACATTCTCGATCTGCCGGTACTCCATTTGGTGTGTACTCAACCAGCGGCCACTGGTGGCAACAAGACGAGATTGTGTCATGTGGGTAAAGTGTACAACTTCTGCAGAAGAACAAATTCTAAGTACTTAGCCGTGTCCCCGGTTATGGACAACTCTGAGTGACTAAAGCCTGAAGCTATGGAAGATCTCGACATTCTAATTTATCAAAGTAAAACTTGATGGTGTCAACAAGGGATTAGAAACACTTGGAGTTTTCCAAGAAGTTCAAAAGATTGACAAAAGATCAAAAATATTTTGAAAAGATAGGACAAAACCATATTGCTATCTGCAAATGAGCCTAAACCCTACTTAGCCAAATGTGCATATAATGATAGGATCCACTTACTTCTACATAGTAGTGAAACTTGCCAATACAATTCAAATGTATTGACCCTTGTGGCTGTAACTTATAATGTTGTAGGTTTGTTTGATGTTAGTGAAGTGTGTTGATTAGGATTACAAGTCTACAACCAACATGATTGCCTGTGTCACTTTGAAGATGAAGGACTCCATGCTATATAGTTATTTTTGCTGCATTGTAATGAGATAGCCAAATGAGCTATGTAAGATGTAATGAATTATTTTATTCCTGGTTTAAAGTTGTATTATCACCTTTGTTTCATGATATTACATATTAACTGTGGATGCTAGCTATTAATCCAGGGACTAGCATTGTAAACAAAGGGATCTCTACCTTATTAAAGTTTGGAACCGCTACATATGGTATCAGAGAACTGTGTTGCCTGTAGGATTGAACAAAACCCCTTAGAAAAATAGGTGTTGTATTTGTTCCAAAACTTATTTACAAACAATCTTGTAAACTCTTTCCTCAACCTTTTTGGTTTTTATTCTACATCTCTTCCTTTTTTCAACTTGATGGATAAAGCCTCCGCCATGACCAATGACTTCAACTTTAGTTTCACCAAGGACTTCAACTTACACATCATTAAGGACTACAAATGAGAACCAAGAGACATTAGATTACCTACCAAAAACAATGAAATCATGTTAGTGTATGCATCATATTGACCTATGATGTATGACTATACTAGGTTGATTGTTTCAAGAAAACTTGTTGTTTCCTTCAACTCATCAGTTAAGCTCATAAGTTGTTAAGTGAATAGTTGATTGTTGATTGTTCGATTGAAATTGATTGTTTTGGGTTGTGTGTTAGAACTTCTTTAGATCAATATATCATTACTTATCCCTATCAAACCAACAGATGCCTCCCCATCGTGCCAACCCCAACCAAAACAACAACAACCTCACTCCCGAGATGCAGCAGTTTATGCAACAACCTCACTCCCGAGATGCAGCAGTTGATGACATTTGAAGCTCAAATGATGCAGATGATGGAGCAGTTTATGCAAAATCAGAATCAGAACAACAATAACAATAACAACAACAACAATCATAATAATCCTCCAACACCTGACATGCTCACCAGATTTCTGAAACTAAGGCATGCAAGGTTATCTGGAACAACTGATCCAATGGTAGCCAATGACTGGTTACGTTCGGTGAACAAGGACTTAGTGACTATTGGCTGCACCGACAAGGAAAAAGTCAGGTTTGCAGTATATCTGCTTGAAGGGCCAACAACAACATGGTGGGACAACTTTCAGATCACCACTCCCCTTGAGGATGTGACTTGGGCTATTTTTGAGGATGGTTTTCGTACAACTCACATCTCATCTGGAGTGATGAACTTGAAGAAAAAGGAGTTCCACAATCTGAAACAGCGTCACCTCAGTGTGGCTGAGTACATTGAGGAGTTCAACAATCTAGCATGCTATGCACCGGATGAAGTTGATACAAATGCTAAGAGGAAGCAGAAATTTCTCGAAGGACTTAATGATGAGTTGAACCTGCAGCTATCTGTTTCCTATGTCCCAACTTATCAATCACTCTGTGACAAAGCCACCATCTTGGAAAATAAGATGAATCAAGTTGAGAGAAGAAAGAGGAAGCATAAACTCAAGTACCACTCAGGATCATCACAAAAGAATAATTCATTCAAAAAGAGCAATGGAGATTCTGGACCACATCAGCATCACCACAACAACAATGGAAGTGATAATAATGGGAATGATACTTACAATGGAGATGAATTTGGTCAGAAGCAACATGGCAATTCCAAGAAGAAAGACATTAGCCAGTTGTAGTGCTATAATTGTAAGGAACTTGGACACTATGCATCAGACTGTCCTGAGAAGAAAAAGAAAAAGGATGCTAGAAACTCCAATGGAAATGACTCCAATGTGACCCACAAAGGACATGTGAACCACATCGACATGTATGGAACCCTTGAAGAATTGGATGATGTGGATGACATCAATTAGTTAACTCAGTTGAGTCAAATAAGGATTCCTTGTTTGGATATCAATTATTGAACCCATAGTCAAGTGAACCATCAATGTAACCCTATAAGACTTTCTTTTAAGGGTGGTACTACCTTAGTTGTCGTCAAGCCAACTTGTAACATCTAGACTTCCCAAATCTCGGGACGAGATTTCTTTTAAGGGTGGTAGCCTGTCACATCCCAAAATTTTCCAAATTTTGAAATGTGAAAAATAAATAAACAAAATAAATAAATGTTGAAATTTAGGGTAAAAAGAAACTTTTTGATATCAAATGGAAACATCAAAACCCATCTTGAACAAACTTTGAATGAAAAAGTAATCAAACAAAATTTCAATCAAGTGAAATGCATTCATCAATAATGTATCTTGAAATTTAAATACTTGGAAAAGTTAAACCAAAACCCTAAAACCCTAATGGAATAATTCATTTCCAAGATCTGTAAGACTATGGATTTGATCCATATGAAAATTGGTCAACAAACATTTATAAATGATCAAGAATGATAAAGAAAAATATTATAAAATCATAGAAATTGGTTTCACTCAATTTGCAGCCATAGATAAAAACTTATAAATTTATTAAGATAAAAGGAATTAATTTCCAAAGCTAATAAAGCCCTTATCTAAATCTATGCCAAATCTTGAGCAAATAAATCCTAAAGAGATTTAAAAGGATAAAAAATATTAAATAAAGTTATGCAAATTGGAATCACCAATTTTGGATCTTTAAATAAAAAGATATGGATTTTATAAGGCATAGGAAGAAATAAATAAATAAATAAATAAATAAGGAATATTTAAAAGTCAAACTAAATCTTGGCCAAACAAATGATATGAAACATTAATGATTAATAAAAAGAGTAAAGGATTATTTAAATAAAATCATAAGGATTTATTAATATCCAATTTTATTTAATAAAGACAATTTACAATTTAAATGAACATTAAAACATGTTGAAGTATTTTAAATAATAATTCAAAGTGAATTATTTTTCACTCAAGAACAAATAAAACCTACTGAAAAAGGTTTGGTAAAATTTAGAATTCAAATAGAGATTGAAAATATATTCAAAACTTAATTGAAATAAAGACAAATGTCTATTCCAAAATAAATAATAGACCCTAAAAAGAATAAATGAAATATTCTAACTTGGACTTTAGAATATGTTAATAAACAGTATTAAAAATATACTCAAAGTTTGGTAAAGGTTTGAATTCAAATGGAGTTTGAATTATTTGAAAAAAAATCAAAAACTGAAAAATAGAAAAGGAAAAAGATTCAGGAAAAAAAAGGAAACGAACCCAGCCCAGAAACAGGCCCAGTCCAGCCCAACTCGTAGCCCACCTTTTCCCTCTCTCGCGAATCGTTTTCCACTCAGCAGCAAACCCGCGCAGTCACTGAATGAAGGACCCCACCTAACCCCACTCACCTTGCTGACGAATAGGACCCACTGGCCACCTCATCATCGGTTACCCTGCGACGACCGTTCCCCCACACAACTTCGCCGTTTCTGCCACGATTAACTCCGATGAAATTCGCGTCAATGCCCAGTTAATTCGAGCCAGTGATGACGCACCCTGAAACTCCCACACCCCCTCTTCATTTTCCCCTAGACGCCGTCCACTCTCTGCCACCGGGCTGTCCCAATTGGCAGCTACAAACCTTCTGCTCCGACGAGCCTTTCTGGCGAAATCCGGCGTTGTCTGGCCTCCCCTTGCCTCGCAGTACACACGAGCCTGCTCCCCATCTACTTGCGCGTCTACTAGTGCCACCCGCTTATCCGCCCGTGCTCCAGAGCGTCGGCAAGGACAACACCTGAGCGCCACCGTCTCCTGCCTCAACTCCGGCAACCCCTCCCCGTAAGCACAAGCTACCCCCTCCTCTCTGTTTGCTAGTCACGGGTTCAGAATCCTTGTGCGCATCTAACGCCACTCTCTGTTTGTCTTAGAGTGCCTTCAAACCTCGCCTTCGTCAACAACCGAGTGTGTCCGACGCTGACGTCTACTCCGGCGAGCAATCGTCAACGCGTTCGTGCGCCCCTTGGCCAACAGAGGCAACGTCGAGTATCAGCGCTTCACGACGAGTCTAGTGAGCATCCTCACTCTCTCCCACGCTTCCTAGTTCATCGGTAACGCCACCGCCAGAGCGCCGCCGCCGCCAGTGCCGCCCATCTGTGGTCGCCGTTTTCAGAAAACGTAGGATGCTTATCGTCTGTCTAAGATTAGATTTAGACGAATGGGTAACTTATGATCTGTGTCGCACAATCTTAATTAGATCCAACGATCCACAAAGCGCAATCCGCACGAACCCGTACGCGCCAGTAAGATTAAGACACCTGTCCAGGGATTCGATTTAAAACAGAAATTTGATCTATTAGATGATAGGATTTGTAAAATTCATAACTTTTAATCCACACGTCCAAATTTTGCATATTTTATATCATTGGAATCAGGAAAACAAAACCTTTCCAACCATGCACTTTGTTTAGTATTTTGGTTCTGTAAAATTGGTTGTTTATGCATAAACATATTTAGGCTTATTTTGAATATAAAATTTATTCTAAAAATGTTTTTAGAGTAAAATATTTTGTAAATGGATTGTTTTGAACCTACTGACCATAGAAACCTACTTGTAGTTTTAAAAGTATATTTGGTGACACTTAGGAATTAAATATTTGAATAAAAGAAATTATAGCTAAATAAAAATATTGATGATGGTTTAAAAATGCTTTTAAAGTAAAACCTTTTGGAAAATGATGTAATTTAAACTCTTTGACCCCAAAAACCAAGTTTTAGGATTTAAAAATATATTTGATGAACCTTACTAAATTATTATTTTGTTAAAGGCATTTCTAGCAAATAAAATATTGCTTTGAATTAAAAATGGAAAATTGGATGAAACCTTCTGCAAATGGATTAATATTAACCCCTTTAACCATAAAAACTAACATTTGTGTTTAAAAATATATTTGACTAACACCACAAAATATTACTTTGATATAAATCGTTTTAGCAAAACAAAAATCATTTAAATGGCCATTTTCACCAACTTGAATTTAAATGGTTTTACCATTTTTGTAAATGACCAATAGGAGCTTTAAAATGTTTAGAGCCTACTATAAAACCACTTTTCCAAATAAAACAATCTTTTTCATGCTTGCATGCATTTCTTGCTATTGTTGTTTTATGTGGTAAATTGTTTGAATGTTAGTTTGAATATGTGCTTGCTTGATTTAATTGTAGTAAAAATTGAAGAGTGTGATTGTTGCAAGATCAAGGAGTAACCCATTATTCTCTACTAAAAAGGTAAGTGACCCTATCATCCATTTCCTACTATTTTCACTACACTTAGTGGTATTTTTGTAGTATGCATGATAGGGCCACTATATTACTATCCTATGCTATGTCCTATTAGGAAATCCATCTTCCTGAGTGAAAACATCATAGTTGTAGTATGCTTAGCCCTGATATAAAATTGGGGTGGAATATCATATCATGATTATATGAAGTGTTGGAAAAATATATGTTTTATATAATAAAACAAGTACTCAATGAACCACTTGTGTGGAATGAGGATACTCAATTTTGAACAAGGTGGCAACAAAGAGAACCATGTTTATATGGCTATCTTTTTGTATGTTCACTAGAAGAAAACCACCCAGGGACTTAGAGATTGAACATGTTTCTCGTACATTGGCTTCCGTGTAGAGCCACATGCTAAATGGGCTCTAGCTTAGTCAACTACATAGTGGAAGACCCTTGCATTGGCATCTTCACGTTAACTAGAATTGTGTATTGGAAATATATCCTTACATTGGTGCCTGGTAGACAATCTAGCATTGTGTATTGGGAGGACTTCCATGGAAAGACTTTGTCACATTCTCGATCTGCCGGTACTCCATTTGGTGTGTACTAAACCAGCGGCCACTGGTGGCAACAAGACGAGATTGTGTCATGTGGGTAAAGTGTACAACTTCTAAGAAGAACAAATTCTAAGTACTTAGCCGTGTCCCCGGTTATGGACAACTCTGAGAAACTAAGGCATGAAGCTATGGAAGATCTCGACATTCCAATTTCTCAAAGTAAAACTTGATGGTGTCAACAAGGGATTAGAAACACTTGGAGTTTTCCAAGAAGTTCAGAAATATTGATAAAAGATCAAAACTATTTTGAAAAGATAGGACAAAACCATATTGCTTTCTACAAATGAGCCTAAACCCTTCTTATCCAAATATGCATATATTGATAGGATCCACTTACTTCTACATAGTAGTGAAACTTGCCAATACAATTCAAATATATTGACCCTTGTGGCTGTAACTTATAATGTTGCAGGTTTGTTTGATGTTAGTGAAGTGTGTTGATTAGGATTACAAGTATACAACTGTCACATCCCAAGATTTTCCAAATCTTGTAATGTGAAAATAAATTAGTAAAATAAAACTTTGTTTGATTTTCAGAGCCAGAAAAACTTTTTGAATTCAATTGGAACATAAAACCCATTTGAATTAAAATAATCCTAAAGGGATTCTTAAAGATAAACATTTAATAAAGGAAATTAAAATGTTTTGGAATTACTATTTTGGATCTTTGAATAAAAGGATTTGATATTCAAAAGAAAAGATGGATTTACAAATAAGGATTATTTTATAAAACCAAAATAAAACTTGGCCAAGCTTTTGAATTAAAACATATTATTTTAAATAAATAACAAAGGTTTATTTAAAAATAATAATAAGGAATTAATATCAAAATTTATTATGAAAGGTTTTACTATTTTAATTAAAACATCAAGACTTATTAAATTATATTAAATAGGTTTTCCAAGTATTTTATATTCTCTAATAAAACCTACTAAAGTATTTGGGCTTGTTTTAAGATTTCAAAATAAATATCTCAATAAAACAAATCCTATTGGATTTAATAATGAAAGTCTATTATAATAATTAATAATGGATACCAAAATAAAAGGTTATTTTGTTTTTAAAAACAAGTTTCCAAATATTATATATTTCCCAAATTAAACCTACTAATTTGATTTTGAAAGTATTTAGGTTTCAAATAAAGATTTTATTAATAAAATCAAACCCTATTTGATTTAATAACTAAGGCCATTTTATTTAATTATTAATGGACCCTATAATAAAATGTTATTTTATTTTAAACAAGTATTTTAAGTATTCTTTATTTTCAATTAATACCTACTGATTTGATTTGGAGAAATATTTTGGACTTTAAAAGGAGATTTATTAAATAAATCATACCATATTAAATAACTATGGTCTATTTTATATGAAATAGATCCTAAAAAGGAATAAAAATATTATTTATTTTGGAATATTGGTTTATGTTGATAAACAGAACCAAGTTCAAAGAATTGAAATGTGCTGTTTTGAATTTATTTGGTTGATTGAATCATGTGTTTAAATAATCAAATCAGAAAATAAAATAGAAAAGAATAAAACAAATAGACAGAAAAAAAGAGAGGAAACAGACCAGCCCAACGAGGCCCAGCCCAACAGTCCCACAGCCCAGATTCCCTCCCCCGAAGCGTTACTTTTCTCACCCCAGAAGCAACCCACTCAGACACCGACTGGTGGACCTCCCCTCGTTTCTTTTTCCCACTGACCAGAGGACCCCACACTGCCCCTCCTTCTTCTCCACCCGCGACGCTTCTCCCTTCTCTCGCCGCGTTGCGGCATTGATTCACGGGCATCAATTGCTAACGCCACACTTAATTCCCCTGCAACCATACTGTTTAATCGCCCTGATTCCTCTCCGCTTTCCCTCGCCTTCTTCCCAGACACGCCCAGGCCGCCTCGATTTCGCTCGAGCACCCTCGCCTCCGACGCTCCGGCAAGAATTCGGCCGTGCCTTGCTCCTTGCCTCCCCAAGCACGCAGGCATACTCCCCACTCCTGCACCTTCCTCCCGTACCACCCATTTGACCGCGACGCCCCAGCTTGGGCTTGGACTAGCTCGACAGTAGCGCTGTTTTCATCTCCGTGGCTCGCAGTAAACTCGACCGCTTCTTCCGTCTCGATGATGCACACATACCGCCTCGCCACAAACCTAATCGTACTCCGCTTTGTCTTAGGGCGCCCCTATCCTCGCCCACGACGACCACCCGACGCGGCGCAACTCCGAGGAATTCCGCCAACCAGTGCGCCCCTTCAACCACCCGTACCACGTTGAGCATCAGCATCGCCCCACGAACACAGTGAGCTTCCTCCCTCTCTCCCTCGCTTCCTGCATCGCCAGCGCCGCCGCCAACTGGCCGCTCCGCCGCTCGCCGGTAGCATATCGCCGCCCATCTGGTGTGCCTAGCACCGTTGGATCGTCATCGTAAGGCCACGATAGAATTTAGCTGAAGCGGTAAGTAACATCTCTGGACCGTGCGATGCAACTAAAATCCAACGGCCCCTGTCTGTCAATCCACGCGAAGCGGTACCGGCGAATTAGAATAGGACACGTGTCTGTTATTCTGTTTAAAACAGAATTTGAAAATGTAAATTGTTGCAAACTTCAAACCTTTATATCTTTTGATCCACACGTCCAAATTTGGCAAATTTTATATCAATGAGTTCAGGAGAACAAGCCCTAGCCAACCCTACCCTTAGTTTAGCAAATAGTATTTGATAAATTGTTTGATTTTGCAGATTCTTTTGTGTGCTTGCTAACATTAGAAAAATCATTTAAAAATGAATTTTGAGATCAAACCTTTTCCAATTGGTTTGTTGTGACCCTACTGACCCTAGGAACCAATCCTTGGTGTTAGAAATGATTTTTGTAAAATTTAGTTTAGATTACTTGACTAAGTCATTTTCTAGCCAAATAAAAGGAATAGTTTTTATTATAAAAATGTTTATGGGAATAAAACTTTGAGTAGATGGTTTGGACCAAACCTACTGACCCAAAAACACCAAGTTTTTCAATAGCAACTCATTTGGTGAACAACTTAAGAATTTTTGCCTTAATAAAAGATTTTCATCACATGAAATGATAAATGGATTTAAAAATAGTTTTTAGACAAAACCCTCTTGCTAGTGACTTTGCCACTTTGGTAAATGACCAAATTGGATCTTAAAAAGTTTAGAAACCCATAGAGACCCCTTTGCAAAATAAAACTATCTTGTGCATGCTCCCATGCATGACTTAGATCCCATTACTTTGTGTGTGTGAAGAATTGTTTGTTTGACTTTGGTTGGAATGTAGATTGAATTTGTGTTTGCTTGTTTGACTTGTAGTGAAGTGTGAGACTAGCAAGATCAAGGAGTGAACTACCATTCCCTTCCAAAAGGCAAGTGATGCTTCATACTTTCTATCCCATTATTTTTTCTATGCATTAGTGATTTTGCTAAATAAACTTGCATGGATTTTGCTAAGTATAGATCTTGCTATAGGAAAACCTAGTAGATGAATCCTTAGTAGGATTTCCTAAGTTAAGTTTCGTAATACTACCAAGCTTAGCCTAGCTAATAGAAAACATGGGTGGAAAATATATTCACACTATGGAAAAAAATATTCTAAGTCTGAGGACTTATGTTTTGTTTAATAAAACAACTAAGTTAATGAATCACCTGGGTGGAATGGAAAGATTGGGTTATGTTGAGTGGTTCACAAGGACCATATTTATGGTTAACCTTGTGTATCTCACTTGTGGATGGCCACCCAGGAACAAAGGGATTTGAGATGTCAAATGTTGAGAAGCTTCAAGTGCAACCACTTGGCAATATGGGCTCTGCCATGATCATATAGGTTGCAAGAACTTAGCCATATGGACAGTGGGGGGTAGTGTTTGATAGGTTGGAGCGCGTCCATATTGGTCTAAGGGAAAGCTTCTGAAAGATCTTGTCTTGGGAAACCAAGTCTTGTGGGGAAAGTGCACAACCTCTGCAGAGTGTAAAATCTAAGTACTTAGCCATGTCCCTGGTAAAGGACAATTTGAGCATCAAGACATGGAAGCAATCAAGAATCTCATCATTCCAATTTCTAAATTAAAATCTTGTGGTTTGAACAAGGGTTGTTTGAATTCTTCAATCATTGATGGAGAGATGGCTTGGTACAAGGATCTTGAAATCTTTGATTGAGGAAATGATTATGTCAAGCAAAAACTTAGTATTTTCAAAATGATAAGAAAAATCTATTTTGAGCAATGCAAGCCTCAACTCCACTTAGCCAAATTCATATAGATGATAGATTCCACTTTACCAATATAGTATCACTTGCCAATACAATTCAAATGTATTGACCCTTTGTGGCTGTAACTTGTATGTTGCAGGTTTGATTGTTTTTAGTGAAGATTGATTGATTAGGATTACAAAGTCTACAACCAACATCTGCCTGTGGCACTTTGAATATGAAGGACCCATGACTATATTTATTCCGCTGCAATGTAATGTAATAGCCATATGAGCTATGTATGATGTAATGAAATTATGTTTTCCTGGTTATAAAGTTATATTATGACCTTTGTTTCTTGATATTACATCTTAACTGTGGATGCTAGCTATTGATCCAGGGACTAGCATTGTAAAACACAGGAGGAATCAACCTTATTAGGTTGGGACCCCTACAGATGGTATCAGAGCATTGTGTTGCCTGTAGGATTTGTAAACCTAGGATTGGACAAAAACCCTTAGAAAATAGGAGATGTGTTTTTCCAAAAACTTATTTACAAAAACACTTGTAAACTCTTTCCTCAACCATTTTGGTTTCAACTCTACATCTCTTCTACTTCAACTTGATGGAGAAACCTACCCCATGACCAAAGACTACACCATGTGCAAAAGACTACTTCAACTTCTTCAACTCTAATGACTTCAACATCTTCAGCATATTCACCAAGGACTTTCAACTTGGATATCACTAAGGACTACAAGTGAGACAAGGAAATCTTACTCAAAATTTAGAGACTGAGGGAATGCAAAATAAGAGGAAACCATCAACAACTTTGAAGTGTTGTAATCAAGAGTTTGTCTCAAGGAAGCCATGATCTCATGCAAAGGGAAGAAAGATCACAAGTGAACCATATAGATGGACCACCATAATTTAGTTAAAACAAACACACCAACTTATGTGGTGTAACAAAAATATTTTTGCCTAAGTTTGTGCTTGAACTTTGTTGTTTGAGTGAAAAGTTTTTTGTGATTGCATGCACATTCTTTGTGTGAAATTGTGATGTGTGTGATTAGAAATAATTCCTTAGAAATATTTTGCCTATTCTAATCCCAATCCAACCCAAACAGATGACTACTCCAAGAGACACCAACACCAACCAAGAAGACAACATGAGAGAACTTATAGCAACCCTAAACCAGTTGAGCCAAGAGACAACTCAGCTTTTAGCCAACAACAATGGACTAGACCCAGCCATACAAAGGATTTTGAAACTTCAATCCCAATTGTTGCAAGGATTGGTTACTCAAATGATCAACATGAGAGAAAACTTTTCCCAAGGAGCTAATGACAACAAGGATGACAAAGATGTTATTCTAGAAGGAACCCAAGCTAGCAATATTTTTAGAGACAAGGATCATGCATCCAAGGAACATGAAGATCAATGCCCCAAGAAGAGAGAAAGATCTCCCACTCATGAAGAACATGAACTAGAAGAAGCCCTAGCTTTGGAGAGACCCAAGAAGAAGAAGAAATGCCCCAACCCAAACAAGAAGGATATTACTCAAGAGCAATGTTACACTTGCAAAGAGATGGGACACTATTACAATGAATGCCCAGAAAAGAAGAAGAGACAAGAAGACAAACAAAAGCTAGTGAAACCCAAGATAAGGAAGGATTTTAGCCAAGTGATGTGCAAATACTGCAAAGAGTTAGGACATTATGCAAACTACTGTCCAGAAAAGATGAAGCATAAGATAAACCAGCCTTTGAGAGATATCAGCCTTGTCACATGTTTCAAATGCAAGGAACGAGGCCACTATGCAAACAATTGTCCAGAAAGGATGGAGAACAGGTTAAACAAGTCTATGAAGGATCTCAGCCTTGGCCCATGAGTCAAGTAAAGAAACCAAGAACACATGCAACTGTTTGCTTAGAGAGATTTTTCCCATGATCCCAAGAAGTCCAATATGTAATTTTTGTTTGAGAATTTTAAGGGTGGTAGTACCCTAGTTGTTTGAACATGCTTGTAACCCTAACCTTCCCAAATCTCGGGACGAGATTTATTTTAAGGGTGGTAGCCTGTCACATCCCAAGATTTTCCAAATCTTGTAATGTGAAAATAAATTAGTAAAATAAAACTTTGTTTGATTTTCAGAGCCAGAAAAACTTTTTGAATTCAATTGGAACATAAAACCCATTTGAATTAAAATAATCCTAAAGGGATTCTTAAAGATAAACATTTAATAAAGGAAATTAAAATGTTTTGGAATTACTATTTTGGATCTTTTAATAAAAGGATTTGATATTCAAAAGAAAAGATGGATTTACAAATAAGGATTATTTTATAAAACCAAAATAAAACTTGGCCAAGCTTTTGAATTAAAACATATTATTTTAAATAAATAACAAAGGTTTATTTAAAAATAATAATAAGGAATTAATATCAAAATTTATTATGAAAGGTTTTACTATTTTAATTAAAACATCAAGACTTATTAAATTATATTAAATAGGTTTTCCAAGTATTTTATATTCTCTAATAAAACCTACTAAAGTATTTGGGCTTGTTTTAAGATTTCAAAATAAATATCTCAATAAAACAAATCCTATTGGATTTAATAATGAAAGTCTATTATAATAATTAATAATGGATACCAAAATAAAAGGTTATTTTGTTTTAAAAACAAGTTTCCAAATATTATATATTTCCCAAATTAAACCTACTAATTTGATTTTGAAAGTATTTAGGTTTCAAATAAAGATTTTATTAATAAAATCAAACCCTATTTGATTTAATAACTAAGGCCATTTTATTTAATTATTAATGGACCCTATAATAAAATGTTATTTTATTTTAAACAAGTATTTTAAGTATTCTTTATTTTCAATTAATACCTACTGATTTGATTTGGAGAAATATTTTGGACTTTAAAAGGAGATTTATTAAATAAATCATACCATATTAAATAACTATGGTCTATTTTATATGAAATAGATCCTAAAAAGGAATAAAAATATTATTTATTTTGGAATATTGGTTTATGTTGATAAACAGAACCAAGTTCAAAGAATTGAAATGTGCTGTTTTGAATTTATTTGGTTGATTGAATCATGTGTTTAAATAATCAAATCAGAAAATAAAATAGAAAAGAATAAAACAAATAGACAGAAAAAAAAAAGAGAGGAAACAGACCAGCCCAACGAGGCCCGGCCCAACATGATCCACAGCAGATTCTCTCCCCAAGCGTTACTTTTCTCACCCTGAAGCAACCCACTCACACCGACTGGTGGACCTCCCTCGCTTTTTCCCACTGACGAGAGGACCCCACACGCCTCCTTCTTCTCCACCCCGCTTCGCTTCTCCTTCTCTCGTCGTTGCCAAGGCATTGATTCACGGGCATCAATTCGCTAACGCCACACTTAATTCCCCGCAACCATACTGTTTTAATCGCCTCGATTCCTCTCCGCTTTCCTCCGCCTTCTTCCCAGACACGCCCAGCGCCGCCTCGATTTCGCTCGAGCACCCTCGCCTCCGACGACGCCTCCGCAGAATTCCGGCCGTGCCTTGCCTCCTTGACTCCCAAGCACGCAGCATACTCCCACTCCTGCACCTTCCTCCCGTACCACCCATTTGACCGCGGACGCCCCAGCTTGGGCTTGGACTAGCTCGACAGCCGCCACTGTTCATCTCCGTGAAGCTCGCAGTAAACTCGACCGCCCTTCCATCTCGATGATGCACACATACCGCCTCGCCACAAACCTAACTGTACCCTCCGTTTGTCTTAGGGCGCTCCCTATCCTCGTCCACGACGACCACCCGACGACGTGCGCAACTCCGGCGAGGAATTCCGCCCAACCCAGTGCGCCCCTTCAACCACCCGTACCACGTTGAGCATCAGCATCGCCCCACGAACACAGTGAGCTTCCTCCCTCTCTCCCTCGCTTCCTGCATCGCCAGCGCCGCCAATCGCCCCTCCGCCGCTCGCCGGTAGCATATCGCCGCCCATCTGTGGCTGGTGCCTAGCACCGTTGGATCGTCATCGTAAGGCCACGATAGAATTTAGCTGAAGCGGTAAGTAACATCTCTGGACCGTGCGATGCAACTAAAATCCAACGGCCCCTGTCTGTCAATCCACGCGAAGCGGTACCGGCGAATTAGAATAGGACACGTGTCTGTTATTCTGTTTAAAACAGAATTTGAAAACAGAAATTGTTGCAAACTTCAAACCTTTATATCTTTTGATCCACACGTCCAAATTTGGCAAATTTTATATCAATGAGTTCAGGAGAACAAGCCCTAGCCAACCCTACCCTTAGTTTAGCAAATAGTATTTGATAAATTGTTTGATTTTGCAGATTCTTTTGTGTGCTTGCTAACATTAGAAAAATCATTTAAAAATGAATTTTGAGATCAAACCTTTGCCAATTGGTTTGTTGTGACCCTACTGACCCTAGGAACCAATCCTTGGTGTTAGAAATGATTTTGTAAAATTTAGTTTAGATTACTTGACTAAGTCATTTTCTAGCCAAATAAAAGGAATAGTTTTTATTATAAAAATGTTTATGGGAATAAAACTTTGAGTAGATGGTTTGGACCAAACCTACTGACCCAAAAACACCAAGTTTTTCAATAGCAACTCATTTGGTGAACAACTTAAGAGTTTTTGCCTTAATAAAAGATTTTTCATCACATGAAATGATAAATGGATTTAAAAATAGTTTTTAGACAAAACCCTCTTGCTAGTGACTTTGCCACTTTGGTAAATGACCAAATTGGATCTTACAAAGTTTAGAAACCCATAGAGACCCCCTTTGCAAAATAAAACTATCTTGTGCATGCTCCCATGCATGACTTAGATCCCATTACTTTGTGTGTGTGAAGAATTGTTTGTTTGACTTTGGTTGGAATGTAGATTGAATTTGTGTTTGCTTGTTTGACTTGTAGTGAAGTGTGATACTAGCAAGATCAAGGAGTGAACTACCAATTCCTTCCAAAAAGGCAAGTGATGCTTCATACTTTCTATCCCATTATTTTTTCTATGCATTAGTGATTTTGCTAAATAAACTTGCATGGATTTTGCTAAGTATAGACCTTGCTATAGGAAAACCTAGTAGATGAATCCTTAGTAGGATTTCCTAAGTTAAGTTTCCTAATACTACCAAGCTTAGCCTAGCTAATAGAAAACATGGGTGGAAAATATATTCACACTATGGAAAAAAATATTCTAAGTCTGAGGACTTATGTTTTGTTTAATAAAACAACTAAGTTAATGAATCACCGGGTGGAATGGAAAGATTGGGTTATGTTGAGTGGTTCACAAGGACCATATTTATGGTTAACCTTGTGTATCTCACTTGTGGATGGCCACCCAGAAACAAAGAGATTTGAGATGTCAAATGTTGAGAAGCTTCAAGTGCAACCACTTGGCAATATGGGCTCTGCCATGATCATATAGGTTGCAAGAACTTAGCCATATGGACAGTGGGTGGTAGTGTTTGATAGGTTGGAGCGCGTCCATATTGGTCTAAGGGAAAGCTTCTGAAAGATCTTGTCTTGGGAAACCAAGTCTTGTGGGGAAAGTGCACAACCTCTGTAGAGTGTAAAATCTAAGTACTTAGCCATGTCCCTGGTAAAGGACAATTTGAGCATCAAGACATGGAAGCAATCAAGAATCTCATCATTCCAATTTCTAAATTAAAATCTTGTGGTTTGAACAAGGGTTGTTTGAATTCTTCAATCATTGATGGAGAGATGGCTTGGTACAAGGATCTTGAAATCTTTGATTGAGGAAATGATTATGTCAAGCAAAAACTTAGTATTTTCAAAATGATAAGAAAAATCTATTTTGAGCAATGCAAGCCTCAACTCCACTTAGCCAAATGCATATAGATGATAGATTCCACTTTACCAATATAGTATCACTTGCCAATACAATTCAAATGTATTGACCCTTTGTGGCTGTAACTTGTATGTTGCAGGTTTGATTGTTTTTAGTGAAGATTGATTGATTAGGATTACAAAGTCTACAACCAACATCTGCATGTGGCACTTTGAAGATGAAGGACCCATGACTATATTTATTCCGCTGCAATGTAATGTAATAGCCATATGAGCTATGTATGATGTAATGAAATTATGTTTTCCTGGTTATAAAGTTATATTATGACCTTTGTTTCTTGATATTACATCTTAACTGTGGATGCTAGCTATTGATCCAGGGACTAGCATTGTAAAACACAGGAGGAATCAACCTTATTAGGTTGGGACCCCTACAACAACCAACATGATTGCCTATGGCACTTTGAAGATGAAGGACTCCATGCTATATAGTTATTTCTGTTGCATTGTAATGAGATAGCCAAATGAGCTATGTAAGATGTAATGAATTATTTTATTCCTGGTTTAAAGTTGTATTATGACCTTTGTTTCATGATATTACATCTTAACTGTGGATGCTAGCTATTGATCTAGGGACTAGCATTGTAAACACAGGGATCTCTACCTTATTAAAGGTTGGGACCGCTACACAGAGTGACAGAAACCTGAACCCCCATTAGGACACCTTTGCACAAGGGAGAGTAGGATCTCAGAGTTTAAGGCTGTGGTTAGATTTATATCTTAATTACTTTCCTGTAGTTACAGATGTTTGCAGGGGGGCTTAATCACAAGTATGCATTAGTCCTAGGAAGGGCGGTATGTTAGCATAGGTTCACCCACACAACACTTACAACACCAGAGAAGAGTATTCTACTATTTGAAGCAAAAACACTTGACAGAATTCCCATGTGTCCTCAAGAACGTTTGGTCCTTATTAGTATTTCCACCGGCTTGTCCTTTGCTAAGAAAGGATTGGGACACTTGCTCTGTTTGTTTGTTACCTTTGTTACTTGCTCCTTGTTTTGTTGCCTTTGTTACTTTGCTAAGAAAGTATTCACAGGGATTTCCTGCTCCATACCACTGTTCAGCACCTTCTGCTCCTCGTTGGGATCGACATTCCTATTTATCGAAAGTACTACGATACACCCCCTATACGTTTGGGTCATCAAGACTATTTTCTGGCACCATTGCCGAGGTGAGAAGCACTATTGAAGAGTGGAACTGGTAAGGGAAACTTTTACTGTGAGTATTGGTTTTGTTACTACTTGTTACTTTGTTTCCAAAATGGATAACCCACTTGGTTTTCTGTTTGGGAAAACTACCACCACTGCTAGGGTAGTAGATGAACCACTTCCTATTGAGATAGATCCTTTTAAGATACTTACAAGTATTGTTAATCGTGTTATGGACAATTATTATTTTTGGGATGGAACCGTCCATCCGGGTGATCACTTGCTTTTTATCCATGAATTATGCGGGTTGTTTAAGTGTGCAGGTATCACAATTGAATAGGTGAAGAAGAAGTTACTCTCCATATCCTTGAAAGGGAGAGCTGAAGAATGGTATAAGCTGCTGAAGAATGGACAATCCGTGGAATGGGAGGAGATGTCATCCCTCTTTTATTCTAAATTTTATCCTCCTAGTGAGATTCAAAAGGATAGAAATCTTATATATAACTTTTGGCCTCTTGATGGAGAGAGTACAACTCAAGCTTGGGGGAGATTGAAGTTACTAATGCTTAAATGTCCTATTCATGAACTCCCTAACAATATTATTCTCAATAACTTTTATGCTAGGACTCATCTTCATGATAACGATTTACTAGATGCTTCTTGTGCTGGATCATTCACACGTATGAAGGAAAAAGCTAAATGGGACCTTCTAGACTGTATTCAAGATAACACTGAAGCTTGGGATAATGACAAAGGAAGAAACTCAGGTATAAACTATGATTATGAATGCGTTAAATCTTTTATGGGAACTGATGACTTCCGTGATATTAGTAATGAGTTTGGTCTTGATTCCCAAAGTATTGCCAACTTTTTTAAGGACTTTGCCTCTTACATTGAAATTCCCAAGAAGAAGTAGAATAAGTACCATGCTCCTTATAAAGATCTTGTTAGTCATGTTCCAGTTAGAAGTACTCAAGTTTGTACTAATAATCATATTGTGCCTGAACCTCACGTTGAGAAAATGCCTTTCCCAGCTAAGGTAAAGGAGTATTCTATGATTATTAGTGCAAATAACAAAGGTACAATGAAAACTGTGGAGCCTGGTAAGCAATTGAATGTTGAACCTGTGGTAGCTATTGTGAAAGACCCTGTAACTGGAAATAGAGAGGATGAGCACATTGTCTTCTGCGAATACGCTTCTAAAATTATCTCTTATCCTAGTAAGGTTAGAAAAGCTAGTGTTCATGTGCTTTCTGTTAAAATTGGTGATCATTTCTACTATGGTTTATGTGATATTGGTGCTAGTTCTAGTGCTATTCCTTATGAGCATTACAGGGAAATTATGCATGAGATTGGTCCTTGTGAGATGGAGGACATTGATGTCGTTATCCACCTTGCTAATAGGGAGACCATTTTCCCCATTGGCATTGTAAGAGATGTGGAGGTTCTCTGTGGTAAGATTAAGTATCCTGCTGATTTTCTAGTGCTTAATTCAGCAGCTAGCAAAACTTTTCCTATCATTTTTGGTAGACCTTTCTTGAACACTTGTGGAACTATTATTGATTGTAAGAAGGAAAAAGTTTTAACTAAGTTTGATGGAGAGTATTATGTGTTTAACTTTTCCAAATTTGCTAAAGCTCCTTGTGAAAATAGCTTGCCGAATAAAGATTTCAGGATGGAACAACTTGCTTCTATTGATCCATTTTATGACCATGGACCTCTTTTTGGTGACTGTAAGTATGCTTATTCTGATGATAAAGTTGTTTCCAGTGACAGTAATATTTTCAACATTATTCAAAGTGCTACTGAAAGTTATTTTGAGAGAGGGAAACATGGTTTTATGCATCTCAATGATGTTAAGTTTCCCCATTTTATGTTGAAAGCTTTGAAGTTGCATCTATTTTGTCTTCCTATGCTAGTGGCTTTTTGCTTCAACAATTCGTTTTCTCATGATACCCCCATGCATAGTAAGTGGGTTAGACTCAAGTGTGTTGGTTATTTTCTTCTTGATGCTCTCTTTCACTTTAGATATATATATCCTATGTGAGCTTCTTTGGAAGTTTCAAGCCTAACTTAAAGGCATTAAAGAAAAGTACTTGTTGGGAGATAACCCAAGAGTTTTGTCGAGTCTTGGAAGTTATTACCTCTGTAATAACCGCTCCTTATCCTTTTTGTTTTGTTTTTTGTGTCAAGTTCAACTACTTTTGTGAAGTAGAGGAGTTGTGAAAAGTGGCTGTCCTGGGACAGATTTTTGTGTTGTATTGTAAAAATTCATGAGGAAGCTCAGTACCTCAGATGGAGCTGCATTCTTCTGTGCTTGTTCTCCAATTTTTTACCCAACCTTCATCAGTTCCGCACTTTTTTATTTGAGGAAAAGAAGGTCTTCGAAAAAATCAATCTTTACCTGCTGTTTTGTTTTGACAGATTTCTATCATCATTTGCATTTGCCTCTTACAGAAGCTTTTGTTTTGATGGGTTTTCAGTTGAAATGTGTACCAAAGGTTTATTGTTTTTGCCTACACTAATGTTGTCATTGAGTTTGTTCAAGGGTTCTGTAAGAAGGAAATTTTCAGGAGAAAGAGAAAAGGATTCTACAGAGTTCGTCTTTAAATAGGTAAAATTGGTGAAAACAGAATGTTCGTGAAACCCCAATCTTTTTATATTTTTGATGTTTTTAATACATAAGGGAAGTTATGAGACAAAACTGAAGAGGAAACAGAGTCTGGGGTGGACACACCCACCCCAGGAGCGGGCCCAGCCTAGCCGCGCCAGAGGGAGGTGTTCTGTAAGATCCCTCCTTTGTAAAGGAAAGGATCCCTGTGATTTCAATGCTAGTCCCTGGATCAATGCTAGCATCCACAGTTTAAGATGAAGTACACAGAAACAAAGGTCATTATTACAAGTCATTCCAGAGACACACATAGTCTTTTACAAACTCCATGGCCATAGGCCTGGTACAAGAGTTCATATATGTAATAAGATAAATAAGTCTTCATCTTCATGTGCCATAGGCAAGCATGTTGAGTGTAGACTCATGACTCCTAATCATCATCAGAATAACCTGCAACATCACAAGTTACAGCCACAGTGGGTCAATACATTGGAATAGTATTGGCAAGTTATACCTTAGTAGAATTTTGGTAGACTAAATACTATATGAATTTTGGCTAAGTGTAGCTTACGATTTCTTTGCTCAAAATAGGTTTACCTATTATTTGAAAAACACTAATTTTTTCTTTGTCAAAATCTTTCCCAAGGAACCACCAATAGACATTGGGGAACCTTCACCCTTGTTCAACCACAAGTTTTTACTTAGAAATTGGGATGAGGAGATTCTTGATAGCTTCCATGTCTTGATGCTCAAGTTGTCCAATACCAGGGACATGGCCAAGTACTTAGATTCTTCCATCTGCAGAGGTTGTGCACTTTCCCCACAAGACTTGATTTTCACCAAGACAAGACCTTTCAGAAGCCTTCCCTTAGACCAAATGGACGCGCTCCAACCTATCATCCCACTACCACCAACTGTCCAAATGGCTAAGTTATTGCAACCTATATGATCCAGGCAGAGCCCATATTGCCAAGTGGATGCACTAGAAGCTTCTTAACATTTGGCCTCTCAAATCCCTTTGTTCATGGGTGGCTTTCCACAAGTGAGATACACAAGGTAAACCATAGAAATGGGCCTTGTGTAACCACTCAACATAAACCATTCCTTCCATTCCACCCAGATGTTTCATTCACTTAGTTGTTTTATTAAACAAAATACAAGTCCAAAGACTTAGAAATATTTTCTCATAGCATGAATATATAACCACCCTTGGTTGCTACTAGCTAGGCTAAGCATGGCATTGATAAGAATCTTAACTTAGAAATTTCTAGCAATTCTACAACTACTAGGATTTCCCGAGCATAGCATATAGATCAAAAATATCCATGCAAGACTAGCAAAATATTTCTAATGCATAGTTGAAAAACATAGGTATAAAATCATGAAGCACCACTTGCCTTGGTAGTTTGGAGAGTAGCTACAATCCTCACAATCACAATCACTATTTGCACCAAAATCTAGACATAAAATAATGGCACAAAATCACATACACAATTAATACAAGCAAAAATACATGAATGTATGCAATATGCCATGTGATGATTTTCTACACCAAACAAGACAAGTGCACTGTACTGAATCATAAACAAGTACAAAACAAGCTAAATAAACTTTATTTGAATTACAAAACATTTTACAAATAATTACTATACTCCATTTATGCCTACAAATGTTTCTGCAACAACAACCATTTTAACAGAAGCAAAATACTAAACACATTGCATCAATGGAAATGATTTTCTCTCATGATTCCATTGATATAAAATTTGTCAAATTTGGACGTGGGAATAAAAAGTTATGAATTATTCAAGTTTAAACATCTAATAAATCTAATTTCTGGTTTTTATTAAACAGACAGGCCACGTGGCTGCTTCCTATTGGTCCATACCGTTTAGGTTGGATCGGCTAACACAGACCGTAGGATTTCATTTAGATCTCACGGTGCAGATGCATCCATACCGCTTCGGTGATTGAATCTATAGCATCTAGTGGATCTAGATCCAACGGCCCTAAGCAGCTAACCCTAAACGGGCGGCGCTAGCGGCGCGCTCAGACAGCAGCGGAGCCGGAGATACAGGAAGCAAAAAGGGTAGTGGCAAGGCTCACCGAGGTCGTCGCGACGTGCTGATGCTCAACGATGCCTCAGTTGACGAAGGGGCGCTCGAGGTCGTCGTGGATTGCTCGTCGGAGAAGTCCCTGGCCACGGTGTTCTCGGTTGGTGACGGAGACGACGTTCTGGGCCACACTAAGACGAGAAAAGGGTGCCGTTAGGTGCGTAGGATGCTGGGGATCACACGCATATCAAACAAAAGGGTGCCGTTACGGAGAACGGTCGCCGGAGTTCGAGCAAACGGTGGCGGAGTTCAGTCGATGATGTTGCCGAGGCTACAGAGCATGCATGAGCAAGTGGAGGGTGTCAGTAGATGCGTACGAGGATGCAGAAACAGCTAGTCTGAACCATAGGCAGAGGGGAACGCGGTTCTTACTGGAATTTGACGACGAGATCGTCGGAGCAGAGGGGCGTCCAGAGAGAAATCCGAGCATCCTGGTGGCTCCGGTGCGGTGGGGTTTGGGGGAAAAGGAGGAGGGCGGCATGGTGCTTAAGTAGGCGAGGACGTGGGCGTGAATTACTCGAGCATTGAACGGGAATTGAAGCCGCGGAATTAAACAGGAAACGCCCGGAGTGATTTGGGGATGAACTGGTCGCTGGGGTGGAGACGATGACTACCGTGTGGGCCGCGGTTGTCAGCGAGAGAAAAGAAGAGGAGGTGGGTCCAGGCGGTCAGTGACTTTGTGGGTGTGGTTGCGAGTGAAAGAAAACGTTTCGCGGGAGGGAGTTGCTGGGCTAGATGGGTCGAGATGGGCTGGGTTGGGCCAGATTGGCTGTTTTCTTTATTTTTTTCCTACCTTTCACTTTTCTTTTTCTGTTTGATTTTCTAGAAATGATTTTTCAACTCTAATTCAAATGAGTTTGAATCCAAATCTTCTCTAGATTTTTATACAGTGAACATTGTACTCAAATGTGTGTCAAACACTTCTGTTTACTTAAAAACACTTTGATTAATTGAAAAATAAAATAAAACCATGCCTTTATGTGATATAAATAATAGGCATAAAAATTGGTTTTATATTCATACTTTCTTTTGAAATCTTTGCCCAAGCTTTGGAAAACTCTTAAGTTTGAACTCAAAACATTACTGAATAAAATAAGTATCTTCCTCATTAGAAAGTAGCACTAAGGCTAGAGCATACTTACATAAAATAATGAGCAACATATGCTCCTGTTTTTGAAATGGTTTTGAAATGGAACCCTAAATGATCATGGATGCATGGATGATATGCATGAGTTTTGAAACATGGTTTTAGGGATGTTACAAATCTAACCCCCTTAAGATGAATCTCGCCCTCGAGATTCGGGTTGGCTAGCAAATAGGTGAGGGTGGTCTTTCCGAAGATCCTCTTCTCTTTCCCATGTTGCTTCTTCTTTGGAATGATGGTTCCATTGAACTTTGTAGAATTTGATAGTCTTAGTCCGAGTAACTCTTTCTGCAGTCTCAAGAATCTTGATAGGTTTCTCCTCTTAAGTGAGATCACTTTCCAATTGGACCTCTTCCAAAGGTATAGTATCCTTCAAAGAAGTCTCTTCCATTTGTGGATGGCATTTCTTAAGCTAACTCACATGAAACACATTATGAACAGCTGACAAAGACTCTGGCAATTCAATCTCATAAGCTACTTCTCCTTTACGAATCAGAATCTTGAATGGTCCAACATATCTTGGGGCCAATTTACCTTTGACACCAAACCTCTTCACTCCACGAAGTGGTGACACTCTAAGATAAGCTCTATCACCTACTTCAGAGGTGACTTCTCTATTCTTAGGATCTGCATAGCTCTTTTGTCGGGATTGTGCTATCTTTAGTCTGTCCTTAACTATCTTGACTTTCTCTTCAGCATCTTTGATTAGTTCTGGTCCGAACAAACTTCTTTCTCCCACACCATTCCATAGCAATGGGGTGGTACACTTTCTCCCATAGAGAAACTCAAATGGTGCCATCTCAATACTGTCTTGATAGCTGTTATTGTAAGAGAATTTTGCGTAAGGTAGACTTTCATCCCAACTGGCTCCATAGTCTAGAGCACATGCTCTCAACATATCTTCAAGAATCCGATTGGTTCTTTCTGTTTGTCCATCAGTTTGAGGATGAAAAGCAGTGCTGAATTCCAATCTCGTTCCCAATGACTCATGTAATTGCCTCCAAAAATGAGAAGTGAATTGAGTTCCCCTATCAGACACAATACTCTTGGGTACTCCATGTAGACATACAATTCTACTCATATAGATCTTAGATAACTTAGCACTTGTGTAAGTTGTCTTCACGGGTATGAAATGAGCCACTCTAGTTAGGAGATCCACTACTACCCAAATGGAATCATATCCTGACCGGGTCCTTGGCAATCCGGTAATGAAATCCATACCAATCTTGTCCCACTTCCAATTAGGAATAGGTACTGGTTGTAACAATCCTGCTGGTTTCTGGTGCTCTGCTTTCACTCTACTACATACATCACACAAAGCAATATGTTCGGCGATGTCCTTCTTGAGATTATTCCACCAAAATCTTTCTTTCATATCCATGTACATTTTGGTGTTACCCGGATGAATGGAATATGGTGAGTTGTGGGATTCTTGTAAAATCAGTTTCCGAAGCTCCGGATCTTGTGGAACACATATACGTTTTCCATACCATAAAGTACCATGTTCATCTTCATGGAATCCTTTGTCTTTTCCCTTGCCAATCTTTTCCTTAATCTCTTCAATTTCCATATTTGTCTTTTGGGCTTCTTTGATCTTGTCCAACAAAGTGGGTTGAACATACAAAGACATGAGATGTCCCTCAGGCTCAATCTCCAATCTGAGATCTCTAAATTGGGCACACAGATCATCTGGCAATTCTCCTTTAGTAATGCCATTCACAAAAACCTTATGGCTTAGAGCATCCGCTACAACATTTGCTTTTACCGGGGTGGTATTGCAAACTCAAGTCATAGTCCTTGATGAGTTCTAGCCATCTTCTTTGTCTCATGTTAATTTCTTTTTGGGTGAAGATATACTTCAAACTCTTGTGATCTGTGAACACTTCACATCGCTTTCCCAAAAGATAATGTCTCCATGTTTTGAGTGCATGGACAACATAGGCTAACTCTAAATCATGAGTAGGGTAATTTACATCATGAGTTTTGAGTTTTCTCGAGGCATAAGCCACAACTTTTCCTTCTTGCATAAGTACTGCACCTAATCCATGATGAGATACATCACAATACACTTGGAAATCTTTCTCCAAATCTGGCAAACATAAGACTGGTGCTGTCACTAGTCTCTTCTTCAATTCTTGAAAGCTGAGTTCACAACCTTCAGACCAAGCAAATTTCTTGTCTTTCTTTAGCAATTCTGTCATAGGCTTAGCTAACTTGGAGAAATTCTCAATGAACCTTCTGTAGTAACCTGCTAAGCCAAAGAAACTACGAACCTCTTTCACTGTCTTAGGAGATTCCCATTCAGTTACAGCTAAAACTTTAGCAGGATCAACTGCCACAACATCTCCTGACACAACGTTTCCAAGAATTCCAACTTCATTCAACCAAACTTCACACTTGATGAATTTGGCATACAGTTTATGCTCTCTAATCTTCTCATGTATCTGACGCAAGTGTCCCTCATGCTCTTCTTTGCTCTTGGAGTAGATCAAAATGTCATCGATGAATACGACAACAAACTTGTCAAGGAACTCCATGAAAACCTTGTTCATCATATTCATGAAGTGTGCTGGTGCATTGGTCAAACCAAATGGCATCACGGTATACTCATACAATCCATACCTAGTGGTGAAAGCTGTCTTAGGTATGTCTTATTCCCTTATCTTGAGCTGGAAATAACCTGATCGGATATCAATCTTTGAGAACACACAAGCTCCTTCTAACTGATCAAACAAGTCATTGATTCTAGGCAAAGGGTATTTGTTCTTGATAGTCACCTCATTGAGTGAATGGTAATCAATGCATAACCTTTGACTTCTATATTTCTTTTCCACAAACAAAACTGGTGCTCCCCAAGATGAAGAACTTGGTTGGATAAAACCTTTCTGCAACTGTTCTCCAAGCTGCTTCTTGAGTACTTTCAACTCATCAACTGACATCTTCTACGGTCTTTTTGCTATTGGTCCGAAACCTGGTAGCAAATCGATCAAAAAATCCACATCTCTATCTGGTGGCATTCCCGGCAATTCTTCCGGAAACATATCTGGATATTCACTCACAATTGGCACACTGTCTATGCTAACCCCCTTAAGAGAATTTAGCTTACTTCCTTTTGATTCAAAGTTAGACTTGAATCTAATCCGTTTCTTTTCTGGGGTTGTGAGTGCAACAGTACTATTGGCACAATCTAGTACTCCTTCATACTTGGTCATCCAATCCATTCCCAAAATTACATCCAGTGCTTGGGAATCTAGGATTATCAAACTCACTGGAAACTTATGTTTTCCAAACTCTATCACTAGATCCCGGCATCCAAGACTTACTATCATATCTCCACCTAGAGAACTTACTTTTATTGGACACCCAATGTTTTCAGTTGAAAACCCATTTATATCAACAAATGATTTTGATATGAATGAATGTGATGCTCCAATATAAAAAAGAACAAGTGCTGGAATAGAATTGAGTTTGAACTTACTAGCCACAGCATCTGGCTCTTCATAGATTTCCTCCACATTGATGTGGTTCACTTGCCCTTTCTGGAAAGGGTTGGGCTTGTTGGGTCCTTCAACTTTATTTTGTGGGCATTCATTTGCATAATGCCCATATTCTTGCACTTGAAGCATTCAACCTGACTAAGATCCTTCTTGACAGGCTAGCTTCCACTGCCACTTCCACTTCCATTGTGGTGGTTCTTATATCCACCCTTGTGATTCTTATATTTTTCATTGTCATGACTACGGTGGTGCTTGTTGTCATGATGACGGTTGTGGTTGTGGTGCTTGTTGAACTTCCCATGCTTGTGGGATCCAGAACTCCCACTATCATCATAATGGGAACGCTTGTGAGACAATCCCGAGCTGTGCTTGTCAGAGTGCTTACTCTTCCTTCTTTCCACTTGTTTCATCTTGTTCTCCAAAATAGCAGCCTTGACACAACGAGACTGGTATGTGGGAACATAGGCCACAGCTAACTGCAGGTTCAATTCATTATTCAACCCTTCAAGGAACTTTTCTTTCCTCTTAGCATCAGTGTCAACTTCATCCGGTGCATATCACGCCAGATTGTTGAACTCCTCAATATATTCAGCCACGCTACGGTGGCGCTGCTTCAATTATGGAACTCTTTCTTCTTCAAACTCATCACTCCGGATGAGATGTGAGAAGTACGGAAACCATCTTCAAAGATAGCCCATGTCACATACTCAATGGGAGTGGTGATCTGGAAGTTATCCCACCAAGTGGTTGCTGGTCCTTCCAACAATTGAGCTGCAAATCTGACTTTCTCTTCATCAGTACAGCCAACAGTTACCAAATCCTTGTTCACAGAGCGTAGCCAATCATTGGCCACCATATGATCAGTAGTTCCTGAGAACTTTGCTGGCCTCAGTCTTAAGAACCTGGTAAGCATGTCAAAACCCGGTGGGTTGTTCTGATTGTTGTCATTATTATTATTATTATTATTATTATTTTTGTTGTTGTTGTTGTTGTTGTTGTTGTTGTTGTTGTTGTTGTTGTTCTGATTCTGGATGAAAGTAGTCATCATTTGCATCAGCTGAGTCTGAGCTGTCATCATCTATTGCATCTCAGGGGTAATATTGTTGTTGTTGGGGTTGGGATTGGCACGTCGGGGAGGCATCTGTGGTTTTTAATAAGGATAAGAATTATATACCCATAGATGCTAACATGCACAATACATCAAACAATCACCAAACATGCATCATAATAATAAAAGTTCAACAACAAGTTCTGAAAAGTAAACACACCAATAGCAAGCCATCCACATGTTGGATGGTCATTGCGACTCAATAATCGAAGGCATGATAAATAAAGGTAAATGAGTAGTCATCACTACTCCTCTGCATCAACCTCCTCATCAACAAGTGTAAGACCTGCATTCTCCATAGCGGCCTTGTATTCCTCGACATTGGTGGTTAAGGTCTCTACTTTGGCTTTGAGAGCCCTCTTCTGTGCACGAATCCTCTCAATCACACCTTGCTGATGCTCGAGCTCGAAGTCCTTGGCCACTAGTTCTGCAGTCATGTCTCGAATCCTCTTGTTCCTATCTTGGACTCGCTTCTCTTGACTCTTCAACTTTCTATCCTGACTCTCAAACTTGGCCTCCATCTCCTTGACTATCTCATGTTGCTCCGCGAAGAGCTTGTCCTTCTCACGAAGCTGCAGCTGGAGTTCGTCATTGTTGAGCATGACGTTGGTCCTATCAGCGTCTAGGTGCCTTAGAAGAACCTCTAAGTCCTGGAGGTATAGACGAATCAGCTCTGCCATATCTCTCGAAGTATCCTCAAAGTCAATGGCCTCACCATCCTCATCACGTCTACCAAAGGCATGGAAGTGAGTACCTATAAACTCTCGAGAGTGTCTCCCTAGTAAACGTCCAAGCAAATCCTGCATGACTACCTCTAGGCCTCTCTCCTTGTCATCATGCATGAGCTTGAAGATGATTGCCTCCGTGGTAGGCTCAGTCTGGCGTCCTGGCTGATTAACCTTGAAGCCCCAAAGGTCTTTCCTCTCAAACTTGGTGAGGGTAAGCATCATGATAGTAGGAAGAGGGAGATTGAGCAGACTAGTGAGCTCAATAATACGAGTGCCAAAACGAGTTCCCTTGAACTCTTCAGCCGTGCTGATAGTAACATTATGCATCTATTTAATAAGATAGAAAAAGTTAGAATCAACACAATTTTAAGATAAATCACAAGACAAGGCACCACATGCATATCTTTGTAAATCAAACACACTAGTCATGACATACATGGATCCATTACAAACAACCAAGGTTCAACTTATTTTAAAAAACATTTGGGAAATAAAATGATAAGTCTGGTGGTCCAACTAACGAAGTACGTTACAATCCCATATCACTTGCCAAGTTGGCTAACAGGGCATCCCTAGAGGCAATCTGTTTATCTAGATCACATGACTCCATTGCTAAGTCTATGAGGTCTTTCCTTAAACTTTGGTTGGTAGCCTCTAACTCTTGGGTATGCTTCTTTTCTTCCTTAAGGTCATTTTGGGTGTTAAGCATTCTGTCACATCCCAAGATTTTCCAAATCTTGTAATGTGAAAATAAATGATTAAAATAAAACTTTGTTTGATTTTCAAGGCCAGAAGAAACTTTTTAATTTAAATGGAACTTCAAATCTATTTGGATTAAATAAATCCTAAAGGGATTTATAAAGATAAACCTTTATTAAAGGAAATTAAAATGTTTTAAACTTACTATTTTGAATCTTAAAATAAAAAGATTTAGTTTTCAAAAGAAAAGGTGGATTCATAAATAAAGATTATTTTATAAAGCCAAATTAAACCTTGACCAAACTTTGGAATTAAAACATTTTATTTTAAATAAAATCAGCAAAGGTTTATTTAAATAAATTAATAAGGATTTAATACCCAACTTTATTTAATAGAAGGTTTTACCAATTTAATTGAAACATCAAAACTTATTAAAATTATTTAAAATAAGCTTTCTAAATATTTGATATTCACAAATAAAACCTACTAGAGAGTTTTGGCTTTATTTTATATTTCAAAATAAATATCTCAATAAAGCAAATCCTATTTGATTTAATAATGAAAGTCTATTTTATTTAATTATTAAATAGATCCTAAATATAAATAAAATATTATTTTATTTTTGGGATTTGGTTTATGTTGAAAAACAGAACCAAAAACTCATTATAAGTTTGAATTGTTTGAATAGTTTGAGTGAATGAATAATTGATTCAAATTCAAAATAGAAAAACAGAAATGGAAAAGGAAAAAGAATTCAGAAGGAAAAAAAATATGACATGGCCGACCCAACCCAGGGCATTAATAGGCCCAAAGACCACCCAGTTTCATCACCCCGCAAGAAAACGGTTCGCACTCAAGAAATAACCCAGAGGAATGACCGTGGACCTCTCCTTACTCCTTTCCCGCCGACAGTAGACCCCACCGCCATCGTCGTCCTCACCATGTGACCACTTCTCCCCAAACCGCTACTGTTCCTCGTCGTCAATCCGCGCGCTTAATTCCTCATAATGGCTGCGTTAATCTCGCCTCGACCTTGCACTTAAGAGCCTTCCCTCCTTTCCCTCGCCGCCACTCCTTCTCTACCCCTAGGCTGTCGCCAATCACTCCTGCACCGCCGCTGCTCCGACGAGCTCCCATCTCCAATCCCAGCCAGTACACACCACCCCTGCCTCCCTGAGCGCCCTGGCAGCTTCCCCACTCCCAGGCGCATCTGCCAGTATCACCCATTCGACCGCGGGCGCCCCAGAGCGTCGACTACGTCAAACTTTCGAGCGCCGCCGTCCGCTCCAACTCCGGCAAGCACCCAGGTAGTCTCTGACCGCCTCGCGCCTCCTCGTTCACACTCCCATACTCGCCACATCCTTCTGCATCTAACCGCGTCGATGTTTGCCTTGGGGTGAACCACAGCACCGTCTCCGACCTCGGCGAAAGGTCGGCGCCCGACGACGACTCCGGCGAGCAATCCTGCCAAGACCAGAGCGCCCCTTGCTTCCTCGAGAGTACCTTGAGCATCCCCTCGACCACGCGAACACCGTAAGACCCTCCCCTGTCCTCCTTGCTCCCTAGGACCACCACTGGACCACCGTCTGAGCGCGCGCCGCCACCAGCCGCCCCGCAGCGCCGCCCATCTATGACCAGGCAATAGCAGCCGTTAGATCTGCATCAGACGAATCAGATAGTTTACTTAAACCACGAAGGGGTATGTTATCTAGACCGTGCGATCTAGCCAGATCCAACGCACCTCGCTGCTGATCCGACCAAATCGGTACCCACTAATAGAAACACGCCGCGTGTCCCCTGATAGGTTTAGAACTGATTTGAAATCTGATTAAATTGCAAATTTCAAACCCCCATAACATTGGATCCACACGTCCAAAAGTTACAAATTTTATGTCATTGGATTCAGGAGAACAAGCCCTAGCCAACTGTGGAATTAGTTTAGCCAATAGTATCTGTTAGCTTGCTTGATTTTGTAGATTCTTTTGTGAGCTTGTTTAGAGTATAAAAATTGTTTAAAATTGAATTGAGGGGTAAAACTTTTGCAAAATGGTTTGGTGTGCCCTTACTGACCCTAGGAACCAACCCTTGGTGTTAAAAATGATTTTGGAAAAATTTAGGTTGAATTATTTGACTTAGCCAATTTCTAGCCAAATAAAATTATTGATTTTATTATGAAAATGTTTATGGAAAGGAAACTTTGAGAAAATAGTTTGGACCAAACCTACTGAGCCAAAAACACCAAGCTTTGCAATAGCAACTCATTTGGTGAACAACTTAAGAGTTTTGCCTTAATAAAAACATTTTTCACAACATGAAATGATGAATGGATTTAAAAATAGTTTTTGGACAAAACCCTCTTGCTAATGACTTTGCCACTTTGGTAAATGACCAATTTGGATCTTACAAAGTTTAGAAACCCCATAGAGACCCCTTTGCAAAATAAAACTATCTTGTGCATGCTCCCATGCATGAATTGGTTTCCATTGTCTTGTGTGTGTGAATTTGTTTGAGTGATTATTGGTTTGGAATGTAAATTGAATTGGTGTTTCCTTGATTGACTTGTAGTGAAGTGTGAGACTAGCAAGATCAAGGAGTGAACTACCATTCCCTTCCAAAAAGGCAAGTGATGCTTCATACTTTCTATCCCATTACTTTCACTATGCATTAGTGATTTTACTAAGTAAAACTTGCATGGATTTTGCTAAGCATAAACCTTACTATAGGAAAACTAGTAGATGAAACCTTAGTGGAAATATTCCTAAGTTAAGATTCCTACTACTATCAAGCTTAGCCTAGCTAATAGAAAACATGGGTGGAAGATATATTCACACTATGGAAAAATATTCTAAGTCTAAGGACTTGTGATTTTGTCTAATAAAACAACCAAGTTAATGAATCACCTGGGTGGAATGGGATTGCTTGGTGGTTTTTGGTTGAGTGGTTACACAAGGCCAGGGGACTGGTGAACCTTGTGTATCTCACTTGTGGATGGCCACCCAGGAACAAAGAGATTTGAGATGTCAAATGTTGAGAAGCTTCAAGTGCAACCACTTGGCAATATGGGCTCTGCCATGATCATATAGGTTGCAAGAACTTAGCCATATGGACAGTGGGTGGTAATGTTTGATAGGTTGGAGCGCGTCCATTTTGGTCTAAGGGAAGGCTTCTGAAAGATCTTGTCTTGGGAAACCAAGTCTTGTGGGGAAAGTGCACCACCTCTGCAGAGTGTAAAATCTAAGTACTTAGCCATGTCCCTGGTAAAGGACAATTTGAGCATCAAGACATGGAAGCAATCAAGAATCTCATAATTCAAATTTCTAAGTTAAAACTTGTGGATTGAACAAGGGTTGTTTGTAAACTTCAATCTTTGATGGAGAGATGCCTTGAAAGGATCTTCAAATCTTGATTGAGGAAAATGATTTTGTCAAAGTAAAAACTTAGTATTATCAAATGTTAAGGAAAAATCTATTTTGAGCAATGCAAGCCTCAACTCCACTCAGCCAAATGCATATAGTTGATAGACTCCACATTACTATCATAGTATCACTTTCCAATACAATTCAAATGTATTGACCCTTTGTGGCTGTAACTTGTATGTTGCAGGTTTGATTGATTTTAGTGAAGAGTGTTTGATTAGTATTACAATGTCTACAACCAACATCTGCCTGTGGCACTTTGAAGATGAAGGACCCCATGCTTATAGTTATTCCGCTGCAATGTAATGTAATAGCCATATGAGCTATGAAAGATGTAATAAAATTATGTTATTCCTGGTTATAAAGTTATATTATGACCTTTGTTTCTTGATATTACATCTTAACTGTGGATGCTAGCTATTGATCCAGGGACTAGCATTGTAAACACAGGAGGCTCTATCTTATCTAAGATTGGGACCCCTACAGATGGTATCAGAGCATTGTGTTGCCTGTAGGATTTGTAAACCCTGGGATTGGACAAAAACCCTTAGAAAATAGGAGTTGTATTTGTTCCAAAAACTTATTACAAAACAATCTTGTAAACTCTTTCCTCAACCATTTTGGTTTCAACTCTATTTCTCCTCTACTTCAACTTGATGGAAAAACCTACCCCATGGCCAAAGACTACACCATGTGCAAAGAACTTCTCCAACTTCTTCAACTCTAATGACTTCAACATCTTCAGCATTTTCCCCAAGGACTTCCAACTTGGATACCACTAAGGATTACAAGTGAAACAAGGAAATCTTGCTCAAGATTTAGAGACTGAGGGAATGCAAAAGTTAGAAGGAGCCTACATCATTTGAAGTATTGTGGCCAAAAGTTTTTCCAAGGAAACCAAGATCTCATGCAAGAAGAATCAACCAATAAGGAAGGAAAGATCACAAGTGAACCATATAGATGGACCACCATAATTTAGTTAAGTCAAACTCACCAACTTATGTGGTGTAATAAAAATATTTTGTTGACTAAGTATGTGCTTGAACCTTGTTTGAGTGAAATGTTTGGTTTGTGATTGCATGCACATTGCTTGTGTGAATTGTGATGTGTGTGATTAGAAATATTTCCTTAGAAATATCTTGCCTACTCTAAATTTCCTTCAACCCAAACAGATGACTACTCCAAAAGACTCCAAGGTTGATGACACCAACACCAACCAAGCTGATAGCATGAAGGAGCTCCTAGCAACCCAACACCAGTTGAACCAACTGACAGCTCAGTTCATAGCCAATAATAGTGATAAAGATCCAGCACTGCAAAAGTTTTTGGAGGAACAATCCCAACTGATGCTTAAGGTGACTAATCAGATGATCAGCATGGAAGGAAACTATCCCAAAGGAGTTTATGATAACAAAGATGAAAAGAATGTTGTTCTAGATGGAGCCCCATCTTGCATTATTTGTGGAGACAAGGACCATACTTCCAAGGAGCATGAAGGTCAATGCCCTAACTGTGAAGAAAATCATCCTGTTGGACAATGTCCCACCTCTCAAGCTACTTGTTACCTTTGTGAAGGAAGTGATCATACTCCTAACCAATGTCCCATCTATGCCATGGTGGAACAAAGGAAACAAGAAGGATCCAAATCTACCAAAGGAAAAGGACCACTCATACCCCCAAACAAGACAACCCACTTCAAAGGATCAAAGAAACCCAAGAAACCAAGACAGGACATGCACCTTGTGCAATGCCGTAAATGTAAGGAAATGGGACACTACTCCAGTGAGTGCCCAGAGAACAAGAAAAATAAGGGAATTGACCAAGTGGTGTGTAACAACTGCAAAGAGCCAGGCTATTATGTAGCAACATGTCCACAAGAGCAAGGTAAAGAACTCCAAGATATCCATTGTTTCAACTGCAAGAATCCAGGACACTATGCAAGCAATTGTCCAGAAAAGATGAAGAACAAGTTGAACAAGCCTATGGAGAAGCTCAACCTTGGCCCATGAGTCAAGTATGGAAACCAAGGAAACCGTGCAAATGTTTGCTTAGAGAAATTTTCCCCAGGATCCCAAGAAGGACAATATGTAATTTTTGTTTGAAAATTTTTAAGGGTGGTAGTACCCTAGTTGTTTTGAACTTGCTTGTAACCCTAGCCTCCCCAAATCTCGGGACGAGATTTATTTTAAGGGTGGTAGCCTGTCACATCCCAAGATTTTCCAAATCTTGTAATGTGAAAATAAATGATTAAAATAAAACTTTGTTTGATTTTCAAGGCCAGAAGAAACTTTTTAATTTAAATGGAACTTCAAATCTATTTGGATTAAATAAATCCTAAAGGGATTTATAAAGATAAACCTTTATTAAAGGAAATTAAAATGTTTTAAAATTACTATTTTGAATCTTAAAATAAAAAGATTTAGTTTTCAAAAGAAAAGGTGGATTCATATATAAAGATTATTTTATAAAGCCAAATTAAACCTTGACCAAACTTTGGAATTAAAACATTTTATTTTAAATAAAATCAGCAAAGGTTTATTTAAATAAATTAATAAGGATTTAATACCCAACTTTATTTAATAGAAGGTTTTACCAATTTAATTGAAACATCAAAACTTATTAAAATTATTTAAAATAAGCTATCTAAATATTTGATATTCACAAATAAAACCTACTAGAGAGTTTTGTCTTTATTTTAGATTTCAAAATAAATATCTCAATAAAGCAAATCCTATTTGATTTAATAATGAAAGTCTATTTTATTTAATTATTAAATAGATCCTAAAAATAAATAAAATATTATTTTATTTTTGGGATTTGGTTTATGTTGAAAAACAGAACCAAAAACTCATTATAAGTTTGAATTGTTTGAATAGTTTGAGTGAATGAATAATTGATTCAAATTCAAAACAGAAAAATAGAAATGGAAAAGGAAAAAGAATTCAGAAGGAAAAAAAATATGACATGGCCGACCCAACCCAGGCAGCCCAATAGGCCCAGCACCAGCCCAGTTTCATCACCCCGCAAGAAAACGGTTCGCACTCAGTAAATAACCCGCAGAGGGAATGACCGGTGGACCTCTCCCTTACTCCTTTCCCCGCTGACAGGTAGACCCCACCGCTACTGTTCGTCGTCCTCACCCGCGCGACCCCTTCTCCCCCAAACCGCGCTGCCGTTCCCTGTCGTCAATCCGCGCGCTTAATTCCTCATAATGGCTGCGTTAATCTCGCCTCTGACCTTGCGTACTTAAGAGCCAGCGCCTTCCCCTCCTTTCCCCTCTGTCGCCACTCCTTCTCTACCCCTAGGCTGTCGCCAATCACTCCTGCACCGCCGCTGCTCCGACGAGCTCCCATCTCCAATCCCAGCCAGTACACACCACCCCTGCCTCCCTGAGCGCCCTGGCAGCTTCCCCACTCCCAGGCGCATCTGCCAGTATCACCCATTCGACCGCGGGCGCCCCAGAGCGTCGACTACGTCGAACTTTCGAGCGCCGTCGCTCCAACTCCGCAAGCACCTGTAGTATCATCACCGCGCCTCGTTCACACTCCCATACTCGCCACATCCTTCTGCATCTAACCGCGTCAATGTTTGCCTTGGGGTGAACCACAGCACCGTCTCCGACCTCGAGCAGAACAGTCTGACGCCGACGACGACTCCGGCGAGCAATCCTGCCAATACCAGAGGGCCCCTTGCTTCCTCGAGAGTATCTTGAGCATCCCCTCGACCACGCGAACACGGTAAGACCCTCCCCTGTCCTCCTTGCTCCCTAGGACCACCGCTGGACCACCGTCTGAGCGCGCGCCGCCACCAGCCGCCGCGCAGCGCCGCCCATCTATGACCAGGCAATAGCAGTCGTTAGATCTGGATCAGACGAATCAGATAGTTTACTTAAACCACGAAGGGGTATGTTATCTAGACCGTGCGATCTAGCCAGATCCAACACACCTCGCTACTGATCCGACCGAATCGGTACCCATGAATAGAAACACGCCTCGTGTCCCCTGATAGGTTTAGAACTGATTTGAAATCTGATTAAATTGCAAATTTCAAACCCCCATAACCATGGATCCACACATCCAAAAATTACAAATTTTATGTCGTTGGATTCAGGAGAACAAGCCCTAGCCAACTATGGAATTAGTTTAGCCAATAGTATCTGTTAGCTTGCTTGATTTTGCAGATTCTTTTGTGAGCTTGTTTAGAGTATAAAAATTGTTTAAAATTGAATTTAGGGGTAAAACTTTTGAAAAATGGTTTGGTGTGACCTTACTGACCCTAGGAACTAACCCTTGGTGTTAAAAATGATTTTGGAAAAATTTAGGTTGAATTATTTGACTTAGCCAATTTCTAGCCAAATAAAATTATTGATTTTATTATGAAAATGTTTATGGAAAGGAAACTTTGAGAAAATAGTTTGGACCAAACCTACTGACCCAAAAACACCAAGCTTTGCAATAGCAACTCATTTGGTGAACAACTTAAGAGTTTTGCCTTAATAAAAACATTTTTCACCACATGAAATGATGAATGGATTTAAAAATAGTTTTTGGACAAAACCCTCTTGCTAATGACTTTGCCACTTTGGTAAATGACCAATTTGGATCTTACAATGTTTAGAAACCCCATAGAGACCCCTTTGCAAAATAAAACTATCTTGTGCATGCTCCCATGCATGAATTGGTTTCCATTGTCTTGTGTGTGTGAATTTGTTTGAGTGATTATTGGTTTGGAATGTAAATTGAATTGGTGTTTGCTTGATTGACTTGTAGTGAAGTGTGAGACTAGCAAGATCAAGGAGTGAACTACCATTCCCTTCCAAAAAGGCAAGTGATGCTTCATACTTTCTATCCCATTACTTTCACTATGCATTAGTGATTTTGCTAAGCATAAACCTTACTATAGGAAAACTAGTAGATGAAACCTTAGTGGAAATCTTCCTAAGTTAAGATTCCTACTACTATCAAGCTTAGCCTAGCTAATAGAAAACATGGGTGGAAGATATATTCACACTATGGAAAAATATTCTAAGTCTGAGGACTTGTGATTTTGTCTAATAAAACAACCAAGTTAATGAATCACCTGGGTGGAATGGGATTGATTGGTGGTTTTTGGTTGAGTGGTTACACAAGGCCAGGGGACTGGTGAACCTTGTGTATCTCACTTGTGGATGGCCACCCAGGAACAAAGAGATTTGAGATGTCAAATGTTGAGAAGCTTCAAGTGCAACCACTTGGCAATATGGGCTCTACCATGATCATATAGGTTTCAAGAACTTAGCCATATGGACAGTGGGTGGTAGTGTTTGATAGGTTGGAGCGCGTCCATTTTGGTCTAAGGGAAGGCTTCTGAAAGATCTTGTCTTGGGAAACCAAGTCTTGTGGGGAAAGTGCACCACCTCTGCAGAGTGTAAAATCTAAGTACTTAGCCATGTCCCTGGTAAGGACAATTTGAGCATCAAGACATGGAAGCAATCAAGAATCTCATCATTCAAATTTCTAAGTTAAAACTTGTGGATTGAACAAGGGTTGTTTGTAAACTTCAATCTTTGATGGAGAGATGCCTTGAAAGGATCTTCAAATCTTGATTGAGGAAAATGATTTTGTCAAAGTAAAAACTTAGTATTATCAAATGTTAAGGAAAAATCTATTTTGAGCAATGCAAGCCTCAACTCCACTCAGCCAAATGCATATAGTTGATAGACTCCACATTACTATCATAGTATCACTTTCCAATACAATTCAAATGTATTGACCCTTTGTGGCTGTAACTTGTATGTTGCAGGTTTGATTGATTTTAGTGAAGAGTGTTTGATTAGTATTACAATGTCTACAACCAACATCTGCCTGTGGCACTTTGAAGATGAAGGACCCCATGCTTATAGTTATTCCGCTGCAATGTAATGTAATAGCCATATGAGCTATGAAAGATGTAATAAAATTATGTTATTCCTGGTTATAAAGTTATATTATGACCTTTGTTTCTTGATATTACATCTTAACTGTGGATGCTAGCTATTGATCCAGGTACTAGCATTGTAAACACAGGAGGCTCTATCTTATCTAAGATTGGGACCCCTACACATTCTGCACTTGATTCTATCACCAAGTTCTTTGATGGCCTTCCAAGTTGCATCCCTTGCTGAATCAAAGAATGTGGTGTGCATCACTGAGTTGGTGACCATGCAGAATCCTGAGTCCTTGTGGTTGTCTTCCTTGTTTTTATACAAGTGAATTTGCACCCACCAGTACTCAACTCCTTCATCCATCACAGGAAAACCTTTGTACACAGCTGCACCATGTATTCCCATGGCAACCATGAGGTCCTTGAGAGCCTTGGGGAATTCTGTCTCACATTACAAAGTCATGAGTGTTCCCTTCTTCACGGCTTCGTTGATGGAGTTCATCTACAAATAGAGATCAGAAAGAAGATTAGAAAAGTTTACGAGAAGAAAAGACAAGTGTGGAAGTTGTTGAATTTTTTTTCCTTAGTGGTTTCCAATCCTAGGGTCATAATCCTACAGGCAACACAGTGCTCTGATACCATCTGTAAGATCCCTCCTTTGTAAAGGAAAGGATGCCTGTGATTTCAATGTTAGTCCCTGGATCAATGCTAGCATCGACAGTTTAAGATGAAGTACACAGAAACAAAGGTCATTATTACAAGTCATTCCAGAGACACACATAGTCTTTTACAAACTCTATGGCGATAGGCCTAGTACAAGAGTTCAAATATGTAATAAGATAAATAAGTCTTCATATTCATGTGCCACAGGCAAGCATGTTGAGTGTAGACTCATGACTCCTAATCATCATCAGAATAACCTGCAACATCACAAGTTACATCCACAGTGGGTCAATACATTGGAATAGTATTGGAAAGTGATACCTTAGTAGAATTTTGGTAGACTAAATACTATATGCATTTTGGTTAAGTGTAGCTTAGGCTTGCTTTGCTCAAAATAGGTTTACCTATTAGTTGAAAAACACTAAGTTTTTCTTTGTCAAAATCTTTCCCAAGGAACCACCAATAGACATTGGGGAACCTTCACCCTTGTTCAACCACAAGTTTTTACTTAGAAATTGGGATGAGGAGATTCTTTATAGATTCCATGTCTTGATGCTCAAGTTGTCCAATACAAGGGACATGGCTAAGTACTTAGATTCTTCCATCTGCAGAGGTTGTGCACTTTCCCCACAAGACTTGATTTTCACCAAGACAGGACCTTTCAGAAGCCTTCCCTTAGACCAAATGGACGCGCTCCAACCTATCATCCCACTACCACCAACTGTCCAAATGGCTAAGTTATTGCAACCTATATGATACAGGCAGAGCCCATATTGCCAAGTGGCTGCACTAGAAGCTTCTTAACATTTGGCGTCTCAAATACCTTTGTTCCTGGGTGGCTTTCCACAAGTGAGATACACAAGGTAAACCATATAAATGGGCCTTGTGTAACCACTCAACATAAACCATTCCTTCCATTCCACCCTGGTGTTTCATTCACTTAGTTGTTTTATTAAACAAAATACAAGTCCAAAGACTTAGAAATATTTTCTCATAGCATGAATATATAACCACCCTTGGTTGCTACTAGCTAGGCTAAGCATGGCATTGATAAGAATCTTAACTTAGAAATTTCTAGAAATTCTACAACTACTAGGATTTCCCAAGCATAGCATATAGATCAAAAATATCCATGCAAGACTAGCAAAATATTTCTAATGCATAGTTGAAAAACATAGGTATAAAATCATGAAGCACCACTTGCCTTGGTAGTTTGGAGAGTAGCTACAATCCTCACAATCAAAATTACTTTTTGCACCAAAATCTACACATAAAATAATGGCACAAAATCACATGCACAATTAATACAAGCAAAAATACATGAATGTATGCAATATGCCATGTGATGATTTTCTACACCAAACAAGACAAGTGCACTGTACTGAATCATAAACAAGTACAAAACAAGCTAAATAAACTTTTTTTTTGAATTAAAAAACATTTTCCAAATAATTACTATACTCCATTTATGCCTACAAATGTTTCTGAAAAAACAACCATTTTAACAGAAGAAAAAAATTTAAAACATTATATAAATGGAAAGTATTTTCTCTCCTGATTCCATTGAAATAAAATTTGTCAAATTTGGACGTGGGATTCAAAAGTTATGAATTATTCAAGTTTAAACATCTAATAGATCTAATTTCTGGTTTTTATTAAACAGACAGGCCACGTGGCTGCTTCCTATCGGTCCATACCGTTTCGGTTGGATCGGCTAAAACAGACCGTAGGATTTCATTTAGATCTCACGGTGCAGATGCATCCATACCGCTTGGGTGATTGAATCTATCGCGTCCAGTGGATCTAGATCCAACGGCCCTAAGCAGCTAACCCTAAACGGGCGGCGCTAGCGGCGCCGACCGGCGGCGGCGCTCTCAGACAGCGGCGGAGACGGTGATACAGGAAGCAAAAAGGGTAGTGGCAAGGCTCACCGAGGTCGTCGCGACGTGATGATGCTCAACGATGCCTCAGTTGACGACGGGGCGCTCGGGGTCGTCATGGATTGCTCATCGGAGAAGTCCCTGGCGACGGTGTTCTCGATTGGCGACGGAGACGATGTTCTGGGCCACGCTAAGACGAGAAAAGGGTGCCGTTAGGTGCCTAGGATGCTGGGGATCACACGCGTATCAAACAGAGGGAGAGGGGAAGCTAGGGCTTATGGAGAACGGTCGCCGGAGTTCGAGTAGACGGTGGCGGAGTTCAGTCGATGACGTTTCCGAGGCTACAGAGCATGCGCGAGAAAGTGGAGGGTGTCAGTAGATGCGTACGAGGATGCAGAAATAGCTAGTCTGAACCATAGGCAGAGGGGAACACGGTGCTTACCGGAATTTGACGACGAGCTCGTCGGAGCAGAGGGGCGTCCAGAGAGAAATCCGAGCAGCCTGGTGGCTCCGGTGGGGTGGGGTTTGGGGGAAAAGGAGGAGGGCGACATGGTGCTTAAGTAGGCGAGGATGTGGGCGTGAATTACTCGAGCATTGAACGGGAATTGAAGCCGCAGAATTAAACAGGAAACACCCGGAGTGATTTGGGGATGAACTGGTCGTTGGGGTGGAGACGATGACTGCCGTTTGGGCCGCGGTTGTCAGATTGGGTGCGGTTGCCGAGTGAAATAAAATGTTTCGCGGGAGGGAGTTGCTGGGCTATATGGGTCGAGCTGGGCTGGGTTGGGCCAGATTGGCTGTTTGCTTTATTTTTTTCCTACCTTTCACTTTTCTTTTTCTGTTTGATTTTCTAGAAATGATTTTTCAACTCTAATTCAAATAAGTTTGAATCCAAATCTTCTCTAGATTTTATACAGTGAACTTTGTACTCAAATGTGTGTCAAACACTTCTGTTTACTCAAAAACACTTTGATCAATTGAAATATAAAATAAAACCATGCATTTATGGGATATAAATAATAGGCATAAAAATTGGTTTTATATTCATACTTTGATTTGAAATCTTTGCCCAATCTTTGGAAAACTCTTAAGTTTGAACTCAAAACATTACTGAACAACGTTGGTATCTTTCCCATTAGAAAGTAGCACTAAGGCTAGATCATACTTACATAAAATAATGAGCAACATATGCTCCTGTTTTTGAAATGGTTTTGAAATGGAACCCTAAATGATGATGGATGCATGGATGATATGCATGAGTTTTGAAACATGGTTTTAGGGATGTTACATGTTCCCCCCTCGAACTCTGTCTCCGCCTTGTTTCCGTGTCGAAACCTTCCTTATGCATTGAAACTTTGTAATATATAACCTTCCTTTGGGTTTCGCAGCATAGTAAATAAAAAAAATTCTACGGATGCGAACAAGAAAGCCAAGATTTAATCTAGGAGATGCAATCAACGAGAAAGACTGGTGAGATCTTCATACCCTTGAAGAAATCGCACAGCGGAAACGTTCAACAGAACGTGGTTGATGTAGTCGTACTCGCCGTCTCCTCCTCGCGATCCGATCCGATCCGATCCTACACCACAAGTGGAGGCGCCTCCGAGAGATGCACACGTACGGTGCAGCAACGTCTCCTCTCTCCTTGGTCCATCAAGTATGGTGGAGATATAGATTGGATATGCAGCACGACGGCGTGGTGCTTATGGTGGAGAATTTCTGCAGCAGGGCTTCGCCTACGCGCAGTCGGGAGAGAGAGAGGAAGGGCAGCAGTTTGCGGCTAGGGTTTGTAGGAGTGGGAGGGGGAGGGTGCGCCCCTGCCCTTTTTATATAGGGGGCTGGCCGGCCCCCTTGGCCCCTCCTCCAAGCCCTAGGGTGGCGGCCCCAAGGGTTGGAGTGAGGGGCAAGTTTCCCCCCTCCTTCTGGAAGATCTCCCTAAGGGTTTCACCTAGGCTGGCCGGCTGGGCCTTTGGGGCCTTGTGCCCCTGGCCCAATGCGGCCAGGGCACTTCTCCTTAGGCCCACGCAGGCCCCCGACAAGTGGGCCCACGTTGGTCCCACTCCGGAACCTTCTAGAACCTTCCGGTACAATACCGAATACTCCGAAACGATTCCGAAATCCAAAAACTGCTTTCCTTTATATGAATCTTATTCTCCGGACCATTCCGGAACCTCTCGTGATGTCCTGGATCTCATCCGAGACTCCAAACAAAAACTCATAAACCAATTATCCATTCTATCCTATCGTCGAGGTACGTTAAGTGTGTGACCCTATGGGTTCGAGAATATGCAGACATGATCTTCTATCAATAATCAACAGCGGGATCTGGAAACCCATATTGACTCCCACATATTCATCGATGATCATATCGGATGAAACACGGTGCCGGGATTCAATTAATCCCATATATATATTCCCTTCGTCACGCGATATTTTACTTGCCTGAGATTCGATCGTTGGTATCGGCATACCTAGTTCAATCTCGTTCAGAGCAAGTACTTTACTCGTTCCGTAATCCGATATCACTTTGTGATTAACTCCTTAACCACGTGCTTGCAAGCGGTGTTGATATCGATTACCGAGTGGGCCCGAAGTATATCTCTCCGACTCGGGAGGGACAAATTCCATCTCGATACATACAACCCAACAAGTACTTTCCGATCACCTGAGAGACACCTTTATGATCACCCTAACATAGGATGACGTTTTATGACCTCAAAACTTTCTTCCGATACTAGGGAGTTGTATTATCTCATGGTCTAAGGAATACAATACTTGACATAGGAAAAAGCTTCGCAAAGATGAACACGATGACACGATCTAGTTGCTCTGCTTAATTTGGGTCTGTCCATCATATCATTCTCCTAATGACATGATCTCAGTATTAATCGACAACTCATGTCTATGGTTAGGAAACCTTAACCATCATTAATCAATGAGCTAGTCCATAGAGGCGTACTAGGGACACAGTGTTGTTCATAAACCACACAAGTATCAAAGTTCTCGCTTAATACAATTCTAGCATGGAATATAAACTTTATCATGAACAAGAATTATAATAGTAACATCTTTATTATTGCCTCTAGGGCATAATTCCAATAGTTTTCATTTCAATTTGTTTCTGTCAGGAAATCTTCTCAAGTTTGGAGCACCATGGTCTCCGCCAACAACAAAGGCAAGAAGCCCGAGGAAGAAGAACCTCAAGTCCCCAGGGAGGAGGAAATTCCGGTAGGATATGAAGGTGACATGGAGGAGGACAAGCATCCGGACACCCGCACTACCGTCGCAAGCATTGGTTTGGTGGCACGACCTACCAAGCTTAAAAGGACAGCACAGATGTCTACAAGAGGGAAATCTCGACGTCATACTCTCTCTCCATGATCGTCTCCTCCACGTAACAAGAGACCCTTCCATACACTTATACATGAATATCAATATCAACATGTGCCCAAAGGGGATTTGCCATGGGTTTGGGATATGCCTCGTTTTAACAATGTAGAGAAGGATCATGCTAAGGATGAAGAGTGGGGAAATAATAACAAGAACTGGAATTCTCGGACTGGCATGATCATGAACCGTATAGAGCAAAACTCGGAGCTAATACATACTCTTACTTTGAGTTCGAGGATTTGAAGAAACTTATTGAGGATATTATCAAGAGAACACCACCAACACCAAAGGAGTAATTCGTCATCAGGTTTGGCATCCCCTTTCCTTGTTCCAAGCTTGGGAGAGTGTCGCTGTATCACCACCATTAACTTTTATCTTTTACCTTTTTAGTGGATTCATATATGTGGTAGAGAGGTTATATTATAGTTTGGTTTACATGTGGAAGTATCTCTACTTTAGTTGATTATCTATGTATCCCTTGGTGTGAGTGCCTTTATTGGAATATTAATGAGAAGTCTCATCTTTTACTTTTTGCACTTCTTGTTTTAGTTTGCAATCTCTATTATATGATTGATCTTGTTGATCAGTATTGGCACCACTTTGGGATCAACAAGTGGATCTAAATTGGTTTTGGAAAACCGAGTTCTGCTCAGTAACATTATTATGAAAGAGAAAAAGAAAGAAAAAAGGCTTACAGGTATTTTGTATCATTTGTTTTCTTTCTTGTTGGCTCATAAGCTTAGTATTCTTTATTTAAGATTCTTTTGTGTCTTCAAGGAATATTGCATGGTTGGATTTATTACTTGTATGTTTCCTTGTTTCTTTCAACTCTCTTGCTTGATACCGAGCCTTGCTAGCAAAAAACCTGTTTTGAGAAGGCATACTTCTCATGTCCAAAATCCTTTGAACCCAAAACTTTTGCCACTTGTGTCCACCATATCTACCTAGTAGGTTTTGCTATTCCAAGCAAATTCTCAAGCTTCATCTACCTTTCGAATTAAAAAAGTATTTTGTTATGTGAACACTAGTTAGTAAAGCTCTCACGAACTTGATGGCACACCTTATTTCCTTGCCACTAATAGACCTGAACCATTGTGAACATCGAAGTTGTATATGCTTGCATCTATATGTTGGAATTAGCAGAACTGTGCTGTCACGGGGAACGTTTTCAACATTGCACTTGTACTCTATACACATTTGATATCGTGCTCTTTTGTCTATGGATGTCAACGGTGTGAAATAAAGAGGGAACTTGTAAGTCCATGGAGTTTGTATCCTGTGTTAGAGAAACGCCTGGGCCGCTAGCCTAAGCCATGATTAATCATGGTGGAAACTTGCAGCATAACCATAGTGATTCATCTATGAAGCATCCTCAATAAAAAGTTATACACATAGTAAATAAAAAGATCGTTGAGATGCTCATTGTCTACTTGCCTTGTCGTTTTGGTTATGGGAAAGCTCTTGTACCATGTGCAAGGGGTACCCCGTTGGCGGTTCTCAATGATATGCAAATACTTACAATGACAAGAACTTACCTAGGCCCAAAGTTGAGTATGCATGACGAGTGGCCCTCATATTCAAGGGACATGAGATTGCAAACTTATATTTTGTCAAGCATATACTCCATCTTTGTTCACTTTAACCTTAATCATCTCAAGATGCTTATGATAGGGGCAATGAGGGCTCAAAGCTAGTAAGTACCATAATCTTTTGGAATCTCTTGATGACTTGTAATCCCTGCTACCCTCTATAAAAGGACCTTCCTCCTAGTTACTAGTTGAGTCAGTAAACCTACTTCCTCTCTATCTCCAACAAGCATTTGAGTTATTGTGTTTCAAGCATTCATATGGTGATTTATTCAATCATGTTCTTTATCTTCCTTGTTTGCACATAACTCTTATCTATTGAGTATTACTTTGAAAGCCTTCACTTGCCAAAAACCTTTTTGAGCAAAGAGTGTTCCTGTTTTTAAACTTCTACAAAAAAAATTTGTGAAACTGTTTGCCAGGTGTTCTCTGACCAAGAACAAGTTTGCCAATTCCAATTATGTTGTATCTTTATGCATATCTATTGTGACTGCTGTACTTGGTTGCAAGCTAAGTTATATAATGGTGAGTTACTTTCTTCTATGAGTTGTGCAATGGTAAGTGTGATTCTTCTTGTTCATATTCTTTTATCAACACTTCACTCCACAAACCTGTGGACATGTTTACTGAGCTCAGTATTCGGTTGGGGACAAGCGAAGTCTAAGCTTGAGGGAGTTGATACGCCCAATTTGCATCACCCTTCTATATCATAATTTACCTCTATTCATTGATATTTGTCTTATTATGAGGTATTACTTATGGATTTTTCATCTGTTTATGCATGTTGGATGATTCTTGGAGGATGGACTGCTGGAGTCTGGATTCTGATGGAAAAGAAGGCGTTTCGGTGCAATTTCACAAAGATCAGAAAAATATGGAAACATATTATTTTACTAGAAGACGAAGGAAGACAGAAGGAGGGACCAAGTGGGGCCTCAAGGGGCCCACACCCCCCTAGGCGCGGGCCCACCTGACCCCGCGCCTAGGGTAGGTGTGGCTCACCTGCCCGGTCTCCGACTCGACCCCTTCGCCTATATCTTCCCTTCGAAACCCTAAGGCTGGGGGAGAGACCACATATAGATTTCCGCCGCCTCTGGGAGGCGGAAAACACAGAGAGAGAAAGATCTCTCCGGTAGACAGATTTCTACCGGGGGAATTCCTTCCCGGAGAGGGTAGACCGTCGCCATCAATACCTTCATCAAGCTAGGCTTCATCGGGATCATCATCCACACCATCATCTCCACCAACACCATCATCACCACTCTGTCATGCTGTAACAATTGTGTTGGATATTGCTATAGTTCATTAGGGGAAACTTTCCCGGTGTTAATTACTATTGTAGTTGATGCTTGTGAGTGGAACCATTGGATTATTGGTTATGTTTAGATTGTTATCCATTATCATATCATCTTTGATCTTGATCCATATGATGTCTTGTGAGTAGTTCGTTTCGTTCTTGAGGACATGGGAGAAGTCATGTTGTTAGTAGTGAATCTGTGATGAGTTATTATTCAATGGTTTAGTATTTAAGTTCTGGTGCTATTCTTCTAGTGGTGTCATGTGAACGTCGACTAGATGACACTTCGCCATTTATGGGCCTAGAGGAATGCATTGTGTATTTGACTACTAATTGTGGGGTTGCCGGACTGATAGAAACCTGAACCCCCGTTAGGACACCTTTGCATAAGGGAGCGTAGGATCTCACAGTTTAAGGTTGTGGTTAGATTTATATCTTAATTACTTTCCTGTGGTTATGGATGTTTGCAGGGGGCTTAATCCGTAGTATGTATTAGTCCTAGGAAGGGCGGTATGTTAGCACAGGTTCACCCACACAACACTTACAACACCATAGAAGAGTACTCAGCTATTTGAAGCAAAAAAACTTGACAGAATTCCCATGTTTCCTCGAGAACGTTTGGTCCTTATAAGTATTTACACCGGCTTGTCCTTTGCTAAGAAAGGATTGGGCCACTTGCTCTGTTCGTTCGTTACCTTTGTTACTTTCTCCTTGTTTTGTTTCCTTGCCAGAAAACCACTAAAAATCTGTTCGCTAAGTATTCACAGGGATTTCCTGCTCCATATCATTGTTCAACACCTTCTTCTCCTCGTTGGGATCGACACTCCTATTTATCGAAAGTACTACGATACACCCCCTATACTTGTGGGTCATCAGTAACCTCGGGTCTTCCCGACATAGACGATAAATGCCAGAAGATTGACCACAAGGCTATCTAGGCATCTCTCGCGGGTCTTGAGACCAGGGTTGCTGAGTTGGTCGATCCCAACGTCTTTGTGCCGCTCAAAGTTATTGACGGCGACCACCAGAACTCCTCTGAGTCCCTCAAGACCACCGACTTCGAGGAAGATGACTCTCCTGTTGCCGACGATGCCGCATCCAAGTCTCATGCGCCAGAGGAATGAAAAACACTTTGTAATATTTGTTTCCTCTGGTTTGATGTATGCGGAAAAACTACTAAGTTATCTTAACGAGGAAAAACAATAGGTGTAATTTCCTGCTACTTAAGCACTGGTTCCAACATGTAATTATTTTTTAAGCAAGTGCTTGCTTATCCATTACTCTGGTTTTTATGCTTGACCTTTCGTGATTCGGAAGAACCGTAGTCGGAACAATGCGCTCAGGTGATGATGCCCAATGGCACCGTCAAAAACCTAAGCACAAAATCGCCGACAACAAGTGCCGAAAGTCACTACTCCATAATCCACATAAAAACAACAATGAAAGTGTAGACTAGAAAACTTAAGCTAACGCCCGTAGGTGGAATTTTAATAAGTGCAAATGCAAACTTGCGCATAAAGGTTTTTATACGATCCAAAAATGAATAATAAAGGAGGTAAAAGACCCAGAAATATGAGTGAACCAAAGAACTTTATTTCATTGATTATATAAGAGGTAGACAGTAGATAATAATATGCTAAGTGTAAAAAGGACGTAGTTGTGCTATGTTCCATGGCCGATCAAGATCCGGGTAGTCATCAGCCGGGTCACGTCGCTTACGCTTATGATCTTTGCTAGGTCTATCCTCAAGTTCACGGTTGTCAACGAGGTAGTAAGACCCATTGAGCAGCGCCTTGCTTATGATGAGCGGTCCTTCCCATGGCGGGGATAATTTGTGTGACTTCTTCTTCTTAAGTCGGAGCACCATATCCCCCTCTTTAAATGAGCGATGCTGAACGCGGTGACTATGGTAGCTGCGTAGCTTCTGCTGGTAGATTGCGGATCTTTGGCATGCCAAAACAAGCTCTTTCTCGAGAAGGTCCACATCTAGGCGTCGAGATTCTTGGTGCCTCGTGAACGATGTCGGAAGGAAGTATGGCTTCTGCTCCATATACCATGAAGTAAGGGGTGTAGCCGGTGGATCTGTTGGGTGTAGTTCATAAGCTCCACAGCACAGATGGTAGTTCCTCCGCCCAGGCTCCAGCTGATCTATGTAGCAGTGCCTCGAGACGTGGCTTGATTCCCTACAAAATTAATCCATTGGCTCTCTCAACTTGTCCATTGGATTGTAGGTGTGCCATAGATGCTAGGTCAAGTCGGATGCCCTTGTCCCAACAATAAGCTTCCACTTCTCCGAGTGAAAAGTTGCTGCCGTTTTCTGTGATAATGCTATGTGGGAGACCAAATCTCACCACTAGATCCCGGATAAACCTTAGGGAAGTTGCCCCATCAAGATTTCTAATGGGTTTAGCTTCTATCCATTTGGTGATTTTATCAACTGCTACTAGCAGATGCGTAAACCCACATGGTGCCGTTTGTAATGGACCAACCATGTCTAGCCCCCAGACTGCAAATGGCCAAGTTATTGGTATTGTTTGCAATTCTTCGGCTGGAACATGGGGTTGTTGGGCATAATACTGGCATCCCATGCATGTCTCAACCAGCTTGCTAAAGGATCCTTCGCGGTCAGCCAGTAGAATCCTTGCCGGAAGGCTTTGGAGACCAATGATCGAGGAGCGGTGTGATGCCCGCAATCTCTGAGATGGATCTCACGTAGGATTTCAATACCTTCTTGCTGGGAAACACACTTAAGGTATACACCAGTGGTGCTTCTTTTGCAGAGCTGTCCATTGATTATGGTATAGCCCTTTGGTCCACATACTATTTGCCGTCTTTCGACGTTGTCGTCGGGCAAAGTTTTGTGTACGAGATATTCCATGAACGGTTGTGTCAAAGCCGGAGGGACCTTTGTCACTGTGTGAACGAAAGAGTCAACTCTATCCGGGTTGTCGATGTCGGCTCCCTTCATGGATGGTGTCCGTAGATGTTCCAAGAAAACGCCAGGAGGAATTTGTTTGCACCCTGATCCACGCTTGGACAGTAGATCAGCCGCCTCGTTTTGCTCCCTAGGCACATACTTGACTTGGTAGCACAAGAAGCTCTTGGCTATCTTGTCCACTTCGTCTTGATATGCCGCCATCATAGGGTTACGCGCATTCCAGGTGCCAGCCACCTGCTAGGCAACCAAGTCGGAATCTCCGCAGCAAACTATGCGTTTGATGCCAATATCATTGGCTACGCGTAGTCCGTGAATGAGTGCGTCATGCTCCTCCATGTTGTTTGTAGCCTCGATGTGGATTTGCAGAACATAGTGTACCTTCTCCCCAGTTGGTGACTGTAGCAGTACACCAGCTCCCGAGCCATTAAGTATCTTTGATCCGTCAAACTGCATCGCCCAGAATTCTGGCTCCGGCATAGGGGTAGCATCTGGCATCTCCGTCCAATCCGCGATAAAATCCGCCACGGCCTATGACTTGATAGCGTCCCGTCTCTTGTAGGTGATATCGAAGGCAGCAAGTTCAATGCCCCACTTCATGACCCTTCCTGTAGCGTCGCTTTTGTTGATGATGTCGGACAGTGGAGCCTTGCTCACAACTGTGATAGGATTCTCCTAGAAGTAGTGCCTTAGCTTCCTAGAAGCAAGGAACACTCCATAAGCTATCTTCTGGTAGTTCGGGTAACGCTGCTTGGACTCTGTCAAGACCTCGCTTACATAGTAAACTGGTCATTGAAATCCGTACTCATAGCCTGGTTCCTTCCGCTCTACCACGACGACGATGTTCATTACCCAGTTGGTGGCCACCATGTAAATTAACATAGGCTCCATAGGCTCGGGTTCTGCAAGGATAGGCGTCGAGGATAGTATCCCCTTTAGCTGCTTCAGTGCAGCATTTATTTTGTCTGTCCATGTAAATTTGTCCGCCTTCTTCAGCAACTTGTACAACGGCAAAGCCTTCTCTCCAAGTCTGCTGACGAAACGACGAACCGCTGCAACGCAACCTATTAGCTATTGTATGTCCTTCAGGCATGTCGGACGGTTTATGTTTAGGATGTCCTTGATTCTCTGGGGGTTCACCTCGAATCCACGCTGGGAAATGATGAAGCCCAACAATTTGCCAGATGGAACCCCGAAGACGCACTTCTTAGGGTTAAGCATCATGTTGTATTTCCGGAGATTATCAAAGGTTTCTCTTAAGTCGGAGATTAAGTCGTTTGACTTTTTAGACATTACCGCTATATCGTCCACATAGGCGTGAACGTTCCGACCAATTTGTCCGCTGGTACGTAGCACCCGCGTTTTTCAGCCCAAAGGACATCGTGACATAGCAAAACGTGGCGTAAGGTGTGGTGAACGAAATGGCCAATTGGTCCGACTTTCTCATATTAATTTGGTGGTATCCTGAGTATGCATCGAGAAAACACAAAAGTTTTGAGCCAGCCGTCGATTCAATGACTTGGTCAATGCGAGGCAAAGCAAACGGATCTTCGGGACATGCTTTGTTCAAGCCGGTGTAATCAACGCACATTGTTAATTCTTTGGTTCCCTTTTTGGGGACAAGTACAGGATTGGCCACCCATCGGGTGCGAAGGACTTCTGGATAAAACTAGCCTTAAGTAACCTAGCTATCTCCTTGCCTATGGCGCGTCTCTTCTTGTCTTCGAAGAATCATAGAGGTTGTTTCACCGGTTTGCATTTTGGATCAATATTCAAGCTGTGCTCGGCAAGTTCCCTAGGTACACCTTTCATGTTGGCAGGTTGCCAGGCAAAGATGTCCCTATTCTCACGGATGAACTCGACGAGCGCACTTTCCTATTTGGGATCCAGGTTCGTCCCAATGGCGGCGGTCTTGGAGGCATCGCCTACCACAAGTTCCACCGGCTTGGTTTCGATGGCGGCCTCGAAAGCTGGGGCGGAGTTAGAAATCCGCTTCTTTGACACCGGCATCTCCGTGGCATCGAACTTGCTCTGTATCTCCTTGAATTCTTCGTTGTTGAGGACAACTTCCGCAAAGGCTGCTTCTCCAATCTCGCAGTCCCTTGCCATGGCAAAGCTTTCGGATATGGTGATGACACTATTTGGTTCGGGTATCTTGAGCTTGTTGTATACGAAGCATGGCTTGTCCATGAAGGCGTGGAAGATGTCGCGTCCGAATATGATGTGGTACACGCTCTTGAAGGGGACCACCTCAAAGGTCATGCGTTCTTGGTGGTCATTATTAACATCGCCAAAAGCGACCTGAAGTGTGATGCACCCAAGGGACCGAGCCTCCCGACCAGGAACTACGCCGTGGAAGATGGTGCTGGTCCGCCTTAGGTTAGCCTCCGTCAAGTTCATCTTCTGCAGTGTATCCAGGTACATGATGTTGATGCTGCTTCCACTATCCACCATACATTTGGTGAACTCATTGCCGTCAATCAGGGGGTTGATGACCATGGCATACTGGTTCTCCATAGGTATGAGGTCTAGGTGATCCTTCCTGTCCCAAGTAATTGGAATCTCCAACCAGCGCAGGTACTAGGGAACTGGGGGTAGAGTGGCCATCAGTATCCTCATAGAGGTCTTCTGTTGTCGGACAGTGGGGGTGCCAAGGAAAGTGTGGAAAACGGCCGCCTTCTTATCGAAGGGGTTCTTGCCCTTGCCATCGCCCTTGGCGGCGTGCTTGGGGTCAACATCCTCATCCATGTCACTTGAATCCTTGGACTCCTCTTCCTTCTTCTTCCCCTTGCCCTTGCCTCGCGGTCTGTTCTTCCGACTTTGCTTGTAGCCGGACTCCGGGTCCTTGAGATCGTTGACGAACTTGCAATGGCGATTGGTGTGAGTGGCTTTGCCGTTGGCATCGAGGTGTACAAGGCACGACATATCACGGTACTCCTAGTAGGTTTGGGGAACCCCGAGGTAGTTTCACTTCCTCGCTGCTGCCCACGACCAACCCCCCGTCCAAGGCCACGCTGTCCGCCATCACCTCGTCCTGCAAAAGTCATGGCAACCATGTTGGAGGTTTTCTTTTCTTCTGTCGGGCTCTTCCTCTTGGTGCTGTTGTTCCTCCTATATTGGGTTGGATCGGCTGTTGCCAGCAGGGAGCCACGAGCATCGTCGTCGGCAGCTGCGAACTCACTAGCTAGCTGGATCATCTGGTTGAGATCTAGCCGATGATTGTCCTACAAGCTCTTCAACTTATGTTGGAGCAACGTACCTTTCTCCAAACAATCGATGAAGGCGGCCATGGAGGTCTGGGCGTGCACTCCTGCGCAGGAATTCTTCATATCCAGCCAGCGAGAGAGGTAGGCGCGAGATGACACGTCTTTCTCCTGCACGCACAGCTGTAGATCGCCAACAGTACAGGGACGCTTATACGTACCTCAAAGTTCTTGCTGAACGCTTCTTGCATGTACAACCAGTTGCAGATGGATTTCTCCGGCAAGTCATCAGTCCATTATCGGGACGTGCCCTCCAGCATCAGGGGGAGGTACTTGACGGCAATGTTGGGGTTACCACTAGTGATCTCCACCACATTGCCATAATCCTGCAACCACGTAGCTGGTTTGGCAGTGCCTTCATAAGGCTTGATGGTCTTCTCAATCCGAAAACCCTTGGGGTAAGTTGCGGTCCGCATTACAGGTCCAAAGCAACGTGGTCCCAAGTATTGTCCTTCCCGCGTCTTGTGAATCTTTTCCAAACGTGAACGTGCGTCGTATGGCTCCGGGCTTCTCTTCTTCTTCTTGCCATCGGGGGATGGGCTGCGTAAACAACATGGGCCTCCTCCGCCATGGTGGCTGTTAGGTGGCGACGGAGGCGGAGGTGGCGGTGGGTTAGCCTTCTTGGTGTTAACCTCCTACGACGCCTCACGCTTGTCGCGGTTGCTTGTCGGACGCGGAGGGTCATGGCGTGACCTGCTCTTGTGTCCTTGGTTGCGCTCTCCGTCATGACAGGTCTGCTCCGTGTTGTCGTGGATGACGATGTCGCTCTGTCTTGGCAGAGGCATATCCGTATGACGGTGAGCCTTGGTATTTTCACGATGTCGGGGAGAGCGGGGTGGTGGAGATGGGCGACGATGTTGAGCTTTTCCCCCATGGTCGGAGGATATGGGGATAGAGTCCTTCCTATTGAGCGCATCCCTCCGTCTTTGTTCTGATGAACCCGTCTAGGACCCGACATCAAGAGGAGATCTATCCCTTGGCAGCTTCGGTTGGCTAGACTGGCAAAACGCTAGGTTAAACTCAAGCCTCTGAGAGGTGGCCTTTTCCTGTTGTTTCACCACCTTGGCCACAAGGTCATAGACCTGGTCCACAGCTGCGGGTGATCTATCCTGCTCTAAAAGGGTCTTGGCGACGGCGAGGTTGAGAAGAGGAGTGGGCATCACCTGCCTGCCTTCGCTGTCAATGTATGTCTTGTCTTGCGCTGGCTTCGAGGGGGCCCATCCTATGTTTCGCCGTACACCAGGATTGTTGATGATACGACCCGGATCTTTCTTAGCCTTCTATTGCTGTAGCAGAGTCTTGTACTCAGCCTCCATGGATGTAGCTTTCTCTATTGACTTATGCGCTTTGGCCAGATCTTGAGCCTTCTTAGCGCCTTGCTCCGCGATGGCCTGTGCTTACTCCAGTAGCTGCTGGCGCTTTTTGTCAAGCTAGACTACATTGCGAATATGAGCGATGGTCATGGGATCGACGAGGATATTGTCGTTCATCACTCTATTAGCTGGAGAGACTTGGGCAGCAGCAGATGCAGATGCCGGAGGCAGCGGGTGTGTGGTGTTGTTGTTGCTCGGACCGGTGCTGAGTTCCTGTGGGTCCTGCACTGGGTTAGGCGGAGGGGACATAAACTTGCGCGATCATTGTCGGCAACAATAGGTGGTCCCTTCCCCTTGTCCAGCACTGTAGGCGGAGCTCGTCCAGGTTAATCTTCATCCATCGCCGTCCCAATGGCGACGAACACCTCTCAGGACGTGACGGTGTTGTTGGCCTGCTCGTCGCGCTTGTAATCCTCCTCCATCTCCTGCATGGAAGAGTCTAGCTTCTCTAGGATGAAGTCTATCTCCTCTCAATCGGTGCTGATGTCGGCGTAGAGAGCATCAAGCACGGAGTCAGAGGGTGTCGGGGCTTCCTCGATGACGGGCGGTGGAGGTGCAACAACAGCGACAGTGACTGGAGGTGGGGGTGCAGCTACGACGAGAACGACCTAAGGCAGCGGTGGCTGAGACGTAGGGGCTCCGCCAAGGAGCGCAAGAGCTGTCTGAGCTTCCTCCTTAGCCTCCTCGTAGTTGTTGACGGTGTTGACCATGCTTTTGAAAGTGAGGCAACTCGAAGCCTGCTGTTGCCTTAGCGTATGCCGGAGAAGCGTACCTTGGTCCAGTCCTTCCACAAAGTGATACATAGTATCGTTATTGGGGTAATGAGCCAGATCGGCCCGTATACGGAGCCACCTGGCAAGGTAATCGCGGGGGTTTTAGCCCTCTCTCTGAACGCAATGCGCCAGATCAAAGACGGTCACCACTCCGATGAACTTGGATCTCTGTTGTCCAGACACACGGGCGAAGCCGGCGGACTTGTAGCGATCTTCCACTGTTATATCCTGCATATGGGCGGTTTGGGTGGGCCTTGATTTTTTCCAAACTTTGTCGGCAAACTCCGAAGAGAGATCCGACAATGATTCTTCCGCGAACGTATCCTTCCTGTAGGCAGTCCGTGCGGGTCTTGACGCTCCTCCGACTCCCAGGGAACTAGTGCCCGAGTCGGATCGCCGATGAAGAGGTGGATATCTCCGATGGGGACGCTCGAGCATCGCGTAGGGTTCGTCTTCACCGGGATCCAGAACTCGTCGGTAGGGAAGATCAGAACGTTGTCGGAGAAGAGAACATGACCGATGGCTAATGTTTTACCGATTCCCGCGAAGAACTTAGACCTCGCCCGCTGTAGAGCCTGAAGCGCCTCTTGCCCCACGGTGGGCGCCAACTGTCGTGGTATTGCCGACGAGTACGCCATGGAGGGGTCTTCACAGTGCGTGTTTAGAGATGTGGGGTAAGGTAGACGGTTGACGGATATGAGGTAACACAGCTTACCTAGGTTCAGATCCCACAACGGTGGCAGAATCCTACTCCTGCTATAAATCACTATAATGGCAATACGCCAAGTTACAGGGATAGGTTCGCTGTACGAGGTATGAGATGACTTATCTGACTTGTGCCCTAAAGGCTCCCATAGGCCCAACTTATATAATCGCCAGGTCCTAGGGTTACAGGGAAAATTCCTAGCAGGACAGGTTACAGAGTCCTACACAGTATACAATCAGTCTAACGTGTCTCGCACTCCAAGGCTCCGGGTACATCGGTGACTCCTCCGTAGACTTCCTTTATCCGGCATGGGCCTCCCATTTGGATCCATCTAACTAGGTCGCCCATTAGGCCATGGGCCATGCTACCAACTATGGGCCACCCGGGTTATCTAGATGAGACATGCTATGAGCATACTCATATAGCATATCCCCAACAGGCGCCGCTGTGGTTTGGTCATCGGAGCATCAAGCACGGTGGGCGACGGCGTCGGCGCTTGCAGGAGAACATCGAAAAGGCAAACCAGGAAGGGAGGGAGAGGTTGGAGGGAACTGAGAGGTCCATGAGCTCACTAGGAACGCGAGAAGAGGGTCGGCGTGGAGCGGGGTGGCCGGATTCGATGGAGTAGACGGTGGCAGGATCTCAGGAAGGATATCACAATTGGCTTGATTGCGGCCATCCTCGCGAGCGTGGATTTAAGGAGAGGAAGAGGATGACCTGGAGGTCTCGATGGTGGCCTTGGATAGATGAGAGGAGCTCAGGAACGGCGGGACACGGCGGATCCCGATGACTAGAGTTAGTCAAGCTTACAGAGAGAGAGGAACAAAGCGAGAGAGGAGGGGTTAAGGGTATGTGGAGAGAGAGCACGGAACGCCCGTTCTTATCCTTGCATCCAGGGGCGGCGGTGAGCATGAATCGCTGTGCAGCGGCCGACGGCGGCGCCGGCGACACGCAACAGGTTGCTCTCATCGATGAAGACGACGAGGAGGAAAGGGCCGAAGCGGTCCTACTGCGGGCTGCTGTTGGGCTGCAGGGGAGCAAGAGGAGCGGGTAGAAAGAGGAAGCGAAGATGGCCTCGGCCCAGATAGGTTTAGATACAGGTTTTATTTGCAAATGTTTTTCCTTTTTTCCGTTTTTGTCTTTTTCTTTGTATATTCATCTTGTAATCTGTTTTGTATAGTTTAAAATAGTAGACAGGTTCAAAATATTTTGAAATACACATGGCCCTCCTTAATATATTAAAAGGTCCATGTAGGCTTATTTGTTGAAGCATTGGTAACATTTCCCAATGCATTACTTAAAGAGCGAAAATACCAAAGTAGGGTTTAATGGTTTTGTTTTTCCAAACCTTTTTCAATTTATTTTCTCTTAACAAAATATGCATGAATGCTCATGATGCACAATCAATTCCTAATTAGATATTAATAAAACTAGGGTTGTTGCAATTCTATCCCCTTAAAATAATCTCGACCCGAGATTCCTTGGTAGGAAGATAGAAGGAACAGGGTCACACTAAACTTTGATGATCTTCTCGAAGAGGTTGATCAATGCCACCATGACGAATGACGAAGCGCTTCGCAATCTTCGAGGTGGCTGCTCACACTAAGGGAGAGAGGGAATGACACAGAAACACAAACTGAGTATCTCATGGTCAACTCATGGACAGATGTTTCGCGACCATCTCTAGAGCCAACAAACATGAAACACGTCAAGGCATAGGACGACACAAGAGGAGATGGTTTTCAAGGTGACAGATAACTTGCCTTCATAAGTATTGAGACCATGGAGCTTGCAGAAGATTTTTGACTTCTGAGGGAAGGAGACTTCCAACTAATGGAGTAAGTTACGTAGACTTCAAGAGGTAAACCTCTACTAAACAGCTTAATAGAGAATTACAGGTGGAAAAGATAGATACCAACAAAACCAAGCTATTGAAGTGTCATTCTTTGATTCAATAGAAATCCAATACAAAAAGGTGTTTTGGTGGAGAGGACTCGTAAGAGTCACAAGGAACTTGTAATAAGAGGAACTTCTGATTACCAAAATCATAGTCGCTCTTCAAACACGTTTAAGAAAGCAGGAAGGAAACTCTTTATTCATTCAGGCTTATCCACATCTTTGCCGAAGATACTGATATCAATTCACACCACCAAGATGAATAGTGGATAAGATACCTGATGACACGAGAAGAAAGAAACTTCATTCTCAGACTCCAAGTACTGGGCATAACAAGACGCTAGCCAAAGTAAAAGGGTCTGGAGGCTCGACTGAGAGACATTTAGGAACTCTACTTTAAATGTTCTCCTTGATGTTCGAACACCGTTAGTAGCCTACTGACAAGCCTTTAACAAGTCATCAAGTAAAGGTCGAACTTCGGATGCAAAGGAAACCATAAGCGCAACTCCTATATTAAGTTATAGAAGAAGCCTCCTGAGGAGTGGTTGTGATTGCTGATTCAAGAGAGTATGGCAATAGGTCTTCCGACTGATTTTGTCAACCATTACATCAATCTTTCTAGAGTTACAGTAGACCTATGTGTTGGGGATATGCTATACAGGTATCCTCATAGCATGTCCTCTATCCGGATAACCCGGGTGACCCATAGTTGGTAGCAAGGCCTATGGCCTGCTGGGCGGCCCAGTTAGATGGATCCATAAGGGAGGCCCATGCCGGATAAAGGAAGGCTACGGAGGAGTCACCGACATACCCGGAGCTTTGGAGTGCAAGATACGCTAGACTAGTAATAGACAGTGTAGGACTCTGTAACCTGTCTGGCTAGGAATTTTCCCTATAACCCTAGGAACTGGCGACTATATAAGTAGGGCCTATGGGAGCCTTTAGGGAACCAATTAAATTATACCTCGCACAGCGAATCGATCCCTGTAACTTGGCGTATCGCCATTATAGTGATTTATAGCAGGAGTAGGATTCCGCCACCGTCGTGGGATCTAAACCTGGGTAAGATGTGTTACCTCGTACTCATCAACCGTCCGCCTTCCCCCACGTCTCGAAAAACACACTATGAGGATCCCTCCATGGCGTACTCGTCGGCAATACCACGACAGTTGGCGCCCACCATGGGGCAAGAGGCGCTTCAGGGTCTTTAGCGAGCGTGGACCAAGATCTTCGTGGTAATCGGCAAAACCGTAGCCATCGGTCGTGTTCTGTTCTCCGGCAATGTTCCGATCGTCCCTCCCGACGAGTTCTAGATCCTTACGAATACAAACCCTACGTGATGCTCGATCGTCCCTATCGGAGACATCCACCTCTTCATTGGCGAAACCGACTCAGGAACTAGTTCCCTGGGAGTCGAAGGAGCATCAATACCTACACGGACCGCCTACGGGCAGGATACATTCGCGTAAGGATCGATGTTGGATCTCTCTTCGGAGGTTGCCGGCAAAGATCGCAAAAATTCAAGGCCCACCCAAACCGCCCTAGTGCAGGATCTAAAGGTGGAAGATCACAGCAACTCCGCCGGCTTCGTCCGTGTGTCTGGATAGCAGAGATCCAAGTTCGTCGGCGTAGTTACCATCTTCGATTTGGCGCGTTGCGTTCAGAGAAAGGGCGAAAACCCCCGCGATTACCTTGCCAGGTGGTTCCGTATACGAGCCGATCTGGCACACTACCCCAATGATGATGCCATGTATCACATTGTGGAAGGAATGGACCACGGTACGCTTCTCTGGCATTCTCTAAGGCAGAAGCAAGCTTCAGGACGTCTCACCTTCGAAAGTATGGTGAACAACGTAAAAAGCTACGCGGAGGCCGAGGGGGCAGCTCAGGCCGATCTTGCGCTCATTGATAGAGCGCCACCGCCTCAGCCACCGCCACCACCGCCTCTGGCCGCCATCGCCGCAGTAGAGCCACCACTTCCAGTAATCGTCGCACCTGTTGCACCTCCACCTCCCGTCATCGAGGTAGCCCGGGCACCCTCCGACTCTGTGATTGACGCGCTCGACGCCGACTTTAGTGCAGATTCGGAGAAGATAGATTTCAGCCTGGTGGAGCTAGACTCTGCCATGCAGGACATGGAGGAGGAGTACACGCGCGACGAGCAGGCCAACAACGCCGTCACGTCCCGAGAGGTGTTTGTCACCATTGGGATAGTGATGGATGAAGATCAACCCGGACGAGCTCCGCCTACAGCCCTGGACAAGGGGTAGGGACCACATGTTGCTACCGACTTGGTTGCCCAGTAGGTGGCTGGCACCAGGAATGTGCGGAACCCTATGATGGCGGCATATCGAGACGAAGCGGACAAGATAGCCAAGAGCTTCTTGGGCTACAAGGTCAAGTATGTACCTAGGGAGCAAAACAAGGCGGCTGATCTGCTGCCTAAGCTTGGATCAGGGCGCAAATGAATTCCGCCTGGAGTTTTCTTGGAGCATCTACGGACACCATCCGTGAAGGGAGAAGACATCGACAACCCAGACAGAGTAGAATCTTTCATCCATGTCACATCCCAAGATTTTCCAAATCTTGTAATGTGAAAAACAAATGAATAAAATAAAACTTTGTTGACTTTTAGGGTGAGAAGAAACCTTTGAATCCATTTGGAAACTTTCAAAACCTATTTGGATCAAATAGAATCCTAAAGGGATTTAAAAAGTTAAATAAACAATAAACTTAAAAATATTTAAAATTACTGTTTTGGATCTTTTAATAAAAGATTTTGTTTTCAAATGAAAAGGTGGATTTATAAATAAAGATTATTTTATAAAGCCAAATTAAACCGGGGCCAAGCTTTTGAATTAAAACATTTTGTTTTGAATAAAAATAGCAAAGGTTTATTTAAATAAAATAATAAGGATTTAATATCCAAATTTTATTAAAGTAAAGGCTTTTCCCATTTTAAATAAAACACTAAAACTTATTTATTTATTTTAAATAAGTTTTCTAAAGTATTTTATATTCTCAAATAAAACCTACTGATGTGTTTTTGTTTTATTTAGATTTCAAATAAAGATTTTAAATAAAAAAACAAACCCTATTTGATTAAATAACTAAAGGTCCATTTTATTTAATTAATGAATGGATCCTAAAAAGAATAAAAATATTATTTTAATTTGGGATTTGGTTTATGTTGATAAACAGAACCAAAAACTCATTACAAAGTTTAGTGATTGTTTGAATTGTTTGAATGTTTGAATAGTTGATTGAAATTCAAAAACAGGAATTGATTTAGAAAAAGAAAAATGTTTCAGACAGAAAAAAATAGGATTTGGACCTGACCCAACTAAGCCAGCCCAATAGGCCCAACTCCAGCCCACCTTTCTTTTCCCTCAGCGAAACGTTTTGCACTTGATCACGCACCCATACAGACGGTGACAAGTGGACCCTCCTTCCCTCTCACTCACCCGCTGACCAGCCGACCCTACCCCCTCCTATTCATCGTCTTCAAGCACGACCTGCCGCCTCGGCCCATCGCCGATTGATTCGCGTCGTCAATTCGCTTCAATGTCGCGTGATCAACGCCCCCTGACCACACACGCTTAAACGCCCTGGCCTCCCCTCCATTTCCCCTATGTCTCCTCCCCCAAGCACGCCCCCAGGCCGCCCTAATTCCTCCCCGAGCACCTCTGTCTCCAACGACCTCCCTTGCCGATTCCGGCCAGTACTCGCCACCCCTCGCCTTCTTGACCACACGTGATACTCCCAAGCCTGGCGGACCTTTCAGAAGCCGCAGCTCGCAAGGCCCTCGAAAGCATCGGCAACGTCTACCCCGAGCCAGCGCCGCCGTCTGCTCCAACTGCGGCGACGTCTCCCCGGTAAACCAGACCACCCATATCTTCCCCGTGGACACGATGATGATTGCCATGCTCTTGCGAACCTAACAGTGCCTCCCGTTTGTCCTAGGGTGCCCCTATCCTCGCCCTCGATGACCTCCAGAGCCGCCTGAGGCCCAACTCATCTCCGGCGAGCAATCAAGGACAGCCCCGTGCACCCCTTCACCAACCAGTACCACGTTGAGCATCAACAAGCGTCAACGATTCCGGTGAGCATCTCCACAGCCCCCTTTGCTTCCTGTAACACGGGCGCCGCCACCGGCCTGGCCGCCTCCGCTACCACTGCCGCGCCATTGCTTAGGGTCGAGCTCACCGCAGCCGTTTGAGGGTAAGTAGCATCTGCGCACCGCACGATCTGACTTGATCCAACGCACCAGAGTAGCCGATCTGAGCGAAGCGGTATAGACGAACAACCACGTGGCCTCTGTTTGATTTAAAAGACAGAAAACTTCTATTAGATTTCCAATTTTGTAAATTGCACAAATTTTAAACCACACGTCCAAATTTTGCAAATTTTATACCAATGGAATCAGCAAGACAAGCCCTAGCCAACCATGCCTTTTGTTTAGTGAAAAGATTCTGGAAAAATGGTTGTTTTTGCAGAAACACTTGTATGCTTGTTAAGGATGTAGTAATTGTTCAAAAATGATTTTGGGGATAAAATCTTTGGCAAATGGTGTGATTTGAACCTACTAACATTAGGAAACACTTTGTGGATTCAAAAATGTATTTGGTGAAACAAAATAATGATTCTTTGATTTAAAACCATTTCTAGTCAAATAGAAATGTGATTTATTTATTAAAAATAGTTTTGGAAGAAAACTTTTGGGAAATGTTTTTATTTTAAACACTCTGACCCCAAACACCAAGTTTCGTGGTTTGAAAACATATTTTGTGAACCCTATAGGTTAAAGCCTTAGTAAAAATATTTCTACACCACATAAAATGATACTTTCTTTTGAAAATGGTTTTTGAAGTGAAACCTTTTGCAAAATGACTTTGCCACTTTACAAAATGACCATTAGGTGTTTTCAAATGTTTGTGACCCATTAGGAACCACTTTTTCAAACAAAACAAAGCTTGGCATGCTTGCATGCATTACTTTGACTTTGTCATTTTATGTGTTGTTTTGCTTGATTGGTAGATTGAGTTTGTGCCTTGCTTGATTGAATTGTAGTGACTTGAAGAGTGTGATTGTTGCAAGGACAAGGAGAGAACCCATACCCTACCAAAAAGGCAAGTGATGCTTCATACTTTTTGTCCCATTACTTTCACTATGCATTAGTGAATTTGCTAAGTAAAACTTGCATGGAATTTTGCTAAGTATAAACCTTGCTATAGGAAAACCTAGTAGATGAAACCTTAGTGGAATATTTTCCTAAGTTAAGATTCCTACTACTATCAAGCTTAGACTAGCTAATATAAAACAAGGGTGGAATATATATTCACACTATGGAAAATTTCTAAGTGTGAGGACTTATGTTTTTCTTAATAAAACAACTAAGTCAATGAATCACCTGGGTGGAATAGGACTTGCTTGGTGGTTTTTGGTTGAGTGGTTCACAAGGCCCATGTCTATGGTTGACCTTGTGTATCTCACTTGTGGATGGCCACCCAGGAACAAAGAGATTTGAGATGTCAAATGTTGAGAAGCTTCAAGTGCAACCACTTGGCAATATGGGCTCTGCCATGATCATATAGGTTGCAAGAACTTATCCATATGGACAGTGGGTGGTAGAGTTTGATAGGTTGGAACGCGTCCACTTTGGTCTAAGGGAAGGCTTCTGAAAGATCTTGTCTTGGGAAACCAAGTCTTGTGGGGAAAGTGCACCACCTCTGCAGAGTGTAAAATCTAAGTACTTAGCCATGTCCCTGGTAAAGGACGATTTGATCATCAAGACATGGAAGCAATCAAGAATCTCATCATTCAAATTTCTAAGTTAAAATCTTGTGGTTTGAACAATGTTTTTTTTTGAAATTCTCAATCTTTGATTGAGAGATGCCATGGAAAAGATTTTGTCAAAACAAAAACTTAGTATTTTCAAATGATAAGGAAAAATATATTTTTGAGCAATGCAAGCCTCAACCCCGCTTAGCCAAATGCATATAGATGATAGACTCCACTATACTACCATAGGATCACTTGCCAATACAATTCAAATGTATTGACCCTTGTGGCTGTAACTTGTTATGTTGCAGGTTTGATTGTTTTAGTGAGGATTGATTGATTAGGATTACAAAGTCTACAACCAACATCTGCCTGTGGAACTTTGAAGATGAAGGACTCCATTCTTATAGATTTCTTCTGCAATGTAATGTAATAGGCAAATGAGCTATGTAAGATGTAATAAAATTATGTTATTCCTGGTTATAAAGTTATATTATGACCTTTGTTTCTTGATATTACATCTTTACTGTGGATGCTAGCTATTGATCCAGGGACTAGCATTGTGAACACAGGGGACTCCACCTTATATGGTTTAAAGGTTGGGACACTCCCTCTACAGATGGTATTAGAGCATTGTGTTGCCTGTAGGATTTGTAAACTCTAGGATTGGACAAAAACCCTTAGAAAAATAAGAGTTGTTCTTGATCCAAAAACTTATTTACAAAACACTTGTAAACTCTTTCCTCAACCATTTTGATTTCAACTCTACATCTCTTCTATTTCAACTTGATGGACAAACCTAACCATGGCCAAAGACTACACCATGTGCAAAGGACTTCTTCAACATTTTCAACTCTAATGACTTCAACTACTTCAACTCTAATGACTTCAACTTCTTCAACTCTAATGACTTCAACATCTTCAACATGTTCACCAAGGACTTCCAACTTGGATACCACTAAGGACTGCAAGTGAAAGAAGGAAATCTTGGTCAAGAATTAGAGACTGAGGGAATGCAAAAGTTAGAAGGAGACCACATCACTAGAAGTTATAGTAACCAAGAGATTTTCTCAAGGAAACCATGATCTCATGCAAGAAGAATCATGAAGGAAGGAAAGATCACAAGTGAACCCTATAGATGGACCACCATATTATAGTTAAGTCTAACACACCAACTTATGTGGTGTAACAAAAATATTTTTGATTTCCTAAAAATATGCTTGAACTTTGTTGTTTGAGTGAAATGTTTGTTTGTGATTGCTTGCACATTTCTTGTGTGAATTATGATGTGTGTGATTAGAACTATTTCCTTAGAAATATCTTGCCTATTCTAATCCCAATTCAACCCAAACAGATGACTTCCCCAAGAAACTCCAATATCAAGGTTGATGACAACAACAACAACCAAAAGGACAACATGAGAGAGCTTATAGCAACCCAAAACAAGTTGATCCAAGAGACAACTAAGCTTTTAGCAAACAAAAATGGACTAGAACCAGCCATACAAAGGATTTTGAAACTTCAATCCCAATTGTTGCAAGGATTGGTTACTCAAATGATCAACATGGGAGAAAACTTTTCCCAGTGAGCTAAGGACAACAAGGATGACAAAGATGCTATTCTAGAAGGAACCCAAGCATGCAAGATTTATAGAGACAAGGATCATACATCCAAGGAACATGAAGAACAATTCCCCAAGAAGAGAGAAAGAATTTCCACCTATGAACAACATGAACTAGAAGAACTCCTAGCTTTGGAGAGACCGAAAAAGAAGAAGAAGAAATGCCCCAACCCTAACAAGGAGGATATTACTCAAGTGCAATGTTACAATTGCAAAGAGATGGGACACTATGCCAATGAATTCCTAGAAAAGAAGAAGAAACAAGGAAACAAACAAGAAGAATTGTTACCCAAGGAAAAGAAAGATATCATCCAAGTGATGTGTTTCAAATGCAAGGAACTAGGCCACTATGTAAACAATTGTCCAGAAAAGATGAAGAATAAGTTAAACAAGTCTATGAAGGATCTCAACCTTGGCCCATGAGTCAAGTGTGGAATCAAAGGACACTATGCAGAAGGTTGCCTAGAGAAGTTTCCCTAGGATCCCAAGCAAGCCAAGATGTAATTTAGTTTGAAATTTTTTAAGGGTGATAGTACCCTAGTTGTTTTGAGCCTACTTGTAACCCTAGCCTTCCCAAATCTCGAGACGAGATTTATTTTAAGGGTGGTAGCCTGTCACATCCCAAGATTTTCCAAATCTTGTAATGTGAAAAACAAATGAATAAAATAAATCTTTGTTGACTTTCAGGGTGAGAAGAAACTTTTGAATCCATTTGGAAACTTTCAAAACCTATTTGGATCAAATAGAATCCTAAAGGAATTTAAAAAGTTAAATAAACAATAAACTTAAAAATATTTAAAATTACTATTTTGGATCTTTTAATAAAAGATTTTGTTTTCAAATGAAAAGGTGGATTTATAAATAAAGATTATTTTATAAAGACAAATTAAACCTTGGCCAAGCTTTTGAATTAAAACATTTTGTTTTGAATAAAAATAAAAAAGGTTTATTTAAATAAAATAATAAGGATTTAATATCCAAATTTTATTAAAGTAAAGGCTTTTCCCATTTTAAATAAAACACTAAAACTTATTTATTTATTTTAAATAAGTTTTCTAAAGTATTTTATATTCTCAAATAAAACCTACTGAAGTGTTTTTGTTTTATTTAGATTTCAAATAAAGATTTTAAATAATAAAACAAACCCTATTTGATTAAATAACTAAAGGTCCATTTTATTTAATTAATGAATGGATCCTAAAAAGAATAAAAATATTATTTTAATTTGGGATTTGGTTTATGTTGATAAACAGAACCAAAAACTCATTACAAAGTTTAGTGATTGTTTGAATTGTTTGAATGTTTGAATAGTTGATTGAAATTCAAAAACAGGAATTGATTTAGAAAAAGAAAAATGTTTCAGACAGAAAAAAATAGGATTTGGACCTGACCCAACTAAGCCAGCCCAATAGGCCCAACTCCAACCCACCTTTCTTTTCCCTCAGCGAAACGTTTTGCACTCGATCACGCACCCATACAGACGATGACAAGTGGACCCTCCTTCCCTCTCACTCACCCGCTGACCAGCCGACCCCACCCCCTCCTATTCATCGTCTTCAAGCACGACCTCGTCGCCCTGGCCGTTTACTTCCGATTGATTCGCGTCGTCAATTCGCTTCAATGCCGCGTGATCAATGCCTCCTAACCACACACGCTTAAACGCCCTGGCCTCCCCTCCATTTCCCCTCTGTCTCCTCCCCCAAGGACGCCCCCAGGCCACCCCAATTACTCCCCGAGCACCTCTGTCTCCGACGACCTCCCTTGCCGATTCCGGCCAGTACTCGCCACCCCTCTACTTCTTGACCACACTCGGATACTCCCCAAGCCCTGGCGGACCTTTTGCAGCTGGCTGCCAAGGCGTCCTCGAAAGCATCGGCAACGCCGAGCCATTGCGCCGTCTGCTCCAACTGCGGCGACGTCTCCCCGTTAAACCAGACCACCCCTCTCTTCCCCGTGGACACGATGATGATCGCCATGCTCTTGCGAACCTAACAGTGCCTCCCGTTTGTCCTAGGGTGCCCCTATCCTCGCCCTCGATGACCTCCAGAGCCGCCCGAGGCCCAACTCATCTCCGGCGAGCAATCAAGGATAGCCCCGTGCGCCCCTTCACCAACCAGTACCACGTTGAGCATTAGCAAGCGTCAATGATTCCGGTGATCATCTCCACAGCCCCCTTTTCTTCCTGTAACACGGGCGCCGCCACCGTCTGGCCGCTCCGTCGCCAGCCACCGCTGCAGCACCGCTCGTTTAGGGTCGAGCTCACCGCAGCCGTTTGATATCGATCCAGTGGCTAGGATAGAAGCTAGTTGAAAGGGTTAGTAGCATCTGCGCACCGCACGATCTGACTTGATCCAACGCACCAGAGTAGCCGATCCGAGCGAAGCGTTATAGACGAATCAGGAACAGCCACGTGGCCTCTGTTTGATTTAAAAGACAGAAAACTTCTATTAGATTTCCAATTTTGTCAATTGCACAACTTTTAAACCACACGTAAAACTTTTGCAAATTTTATACCAATGGAATCAGCAAGACAAGCCCTAGCCAACCATGCCTTTTATTTAGTGAAAAGATTCTGGAAAAATGGTTGTTTTTGCAGAAACATTTGTATGCTTGTTAAGGATGTAGAAATTGTTCAAAAATGATTTTGGGGATAAAATCTTTGGCAAATGGTGTGATTTGAACCTACTAACATTAGGAAACACTTTGTGGATTCAAAAATGTATTTGGTGAAACAAAATAATGATTCTTTGATTTAAAACCATTTCTAGTCAAATAGAAATGTGGTTTATTTATTAAAATTAGTTTTGGAAGAAAACTTTTGGGAAATGTTTTTATTTTAAACACTCTGACCCCAAACACCAAGTTTCGTGGTTTGAAAACATATTTTGTGAACCCTATAGGTTAAAGCCTTAGTAAAAATATTTCTACACCACATAAAATGATACTTTGTTTTGAAAATGGTTTTTGAAGTGAAACCTTTTGCAAAATGACTTTGCCACTTTACAAAATGACCATTAGGTGTTTTCAAATGTTTGTGACCCATTAGGAACCACTTTTTCAAACAAAATAAAGCTTGGCATGCTTGCATGCATTACTTTGACTTTGTCATTTTATGTGTTGTTTTGCTTGATTGGTAGATTGAGTTTGTGCCTTGCTTGATTGAATTGTAGGGACTTGAAAAGTGTGATTGTTGCAAGGACAAGGAGAGAACCCATACCCTACCAAAAAGGAAAGTGATGCTTCATACTTTTTGTCCCATTACTTTCACTATGCATTAGTGAATTTGCTAAGTAAAAATTGCATGGAATTTTGCTAAGTATAAACCTTGCTATAGGAAAACCTAGTAGATGAAACCATAGTGGAATATTTTCCTAAGTTAAGATTCCTACTACTATCAAGCTTAGCCTAGCTAATAGAAAACAAGGGTGGAATATATATTCACACTATGGAAAATTTCTAAGTCTGAGGACTTATGTTTTTCTTAATAAAACAACTAAGTCAATGAATCACCTGGGTGGAATAGGACTTGCTTGGTGGTTTTTGGTTGAGTGGTTCACAAGGCCCATGTCTATGGTTGACCTTGTGTATCTCACTTGTGGATGGCCACCCAGGAACAAAGAGATTTGAGATGTCAAATGTTGAGAAGATTCAAGTGCAACCACTTGGCAATATGGGCTCTGCCATGATCATATAGGTTGCAAGAACTTATCCATATGGACAGTGGGTGGTAGAGTTTGATAGGTTGGAACGCGTCCACTTTGGTCTAAGGGAAGGCTTCTGAAAGATCTTGTCTTGGGAAACCAAGTCTTGTGGGGAAAGTGCACCACCTCTGCAGAGTGTAAAATCTAAGTACTTAGCCATGTCCCTGGTAAAGGACGATTTGAGCATCAAGACATGGAAGCAATCAAGAATCTCATCATTCAAATTTCTAAGTTAAAATCTTGTGGTTTGAACAATGTTTTTTTTTGAAATTCTCAATCTTTGATTGAGAGATGCCATGGAAAAGATTTTGTCAAAACAAAAACTTAGTATTTTCAAATGATAAGGAAAAATATATTTTTGAGCAATGCAAGCCTCAACCCCGCTTAGCCAAATGCATATAGATGATAGACTCCACTATACTACCATAGGATCACTTGCCAATACAATTCAAATGTATTGACCCTTGTGGCTGTAACTTGTTATGTTGCAGGTTTGATTGTTTTAGTGAGGATTGATTGATTAGGATTACAAAGTCTACAACCAACATCTGCCTGTGGCACTTTGAAGATGAAGGACTCCATGCTTATAGATTTCTTCTGCAATGTAATGTAATAGGCAAATGAGCTATGTAAGATGTAATAAAATTATGTTATTCCTGGTTATAAAGTTATATTATGACCTTTGTTTCTTGATATTACATCTTTACTGTGGATGCTAGCTATTGATCCAGGGACTAGCATTGTAAACACAGGGGACTCCACCTTATATGGTTTAAAGGTTGGGACACTCCCTCTACAATCCACATGGTGGCAAAGGTCCCTCCGTCTTGGACAAAACCGTTCATGGAGTATCTCGAACACGGAACTTTGCCCGATGACGAAGTCGAAAGACGGCAAATAGTATGTCGAGCAAAGGGCCATACCATAATCAATGGACAACTCTACAAAATAAGCATTACTGGTGTATACCTTAAGTGTGTTTCCTAGCAAGAAGGTATTGAAATCATACGCGAAATCCATCTTGGAGATTGCGGGCATCATGCCGCTCCCCGACCTTTGGTCCTGAAATCCCTCCGGCAGGATTCTACTAGCTGACCGTGAAGGTGGACGCCGACAAGCTGGTGGAGACATGCATGGGATGCCAGTATTATGCCCGACAACCACATGTTCCTCCTGAAGAATTGCGAACAATACCAATAACTTGGCCGTTTGTAGTCTGGGGGCAGGACATGGTTGGTCCGTTGCAGATGGCACCATGTGGGTTTACGCATCTGCTAGCAGCAGTTGATAAATTCAACAAATGGATAGAAGCTAAACCCATTAGAAAGATCGATGGGGCAACTGCCCTTAGGTTTGTCCGGGATCTAGTGGTGAGGTTTGGTCTCCCACATAGCATTATCACCGACAACGGCAGCAACTTGTCACTCGGAGAAGTGGAAGATTATTGTTGGGATAAGGCCATCCGACTTGACCTTGCATCTCTGGCACACCCACAATCCAGCGGTCAGGTTGAGCGAGCCAATGGATTAATTCTGCAGGGAATCAAGCCACGTCTTTAGGCACCGCTACATAGAGCAGCTGGAGCCTGGGCGGAAGAATTGATATCTGTGATGTGGAGTTTATGAACTACACCAAACAGATCAACCGGATACACCACTTACTTCATGGTATATGGAGCAAAATCCATCCTTCCTTCCCACATCCTTCATGATGCACCAAGAGTTGCCGCCTATGACGAAGATGACGCTGAAGAATCTAGACACCTAGATGTGGACCTTCTAGAGGAGGAGCGCGTTTTAGCATGCCAAAGATCCGCCATCTACCAGCAGAAGCTACGCAGCTACCATAGTCGCCGCGTCCGGCATCGCTCGTTTAAAGAGGGGGATCTAGTGCTCCGACTTAAGCAGAAAAAGTCACACAAATTATCCCCGTCATGGGAAGGATCGTTCATCATAAGCAAGGCGATGCTCAGTGGGTCTTACTACCTCGTTGACAATCGTGAACTTAAGGATAGACCCAACAAGGATCATAAGCGTAAGCGACGTGACCTAGATGATGACTACCCGGAGCTTGATCGGCCATGGAACATAGCACAGCTATGTCCTTTGTACACTTAGCATTTTTTATCTATTGTGTACCTCTTATATTATCAATGAAATAAAGCTCTTTGGTTCACTCATATTTCTGAGTCTTTTACCTCCTTTAGTGTTCATTTTTGGATCATATAAAAACTTTTATGCACAAGCTTTGCGATTGCACTTGTGAAAATTCTGCCTACGGGCGTTAGCTTAAGTTTTCTGGTCTACACGTTCTTTGTCGTTTTTATGTGGATTCTGGAGTAGTGACTTTTGGCACTTATTGTCGGCGATTTTGTGCTTAGGTTATTGACGGTGCCATTGGAAATCATCACCTGAGCGCATGGTTCCGACAATGAGTCTTCCGACTCACGAAAAGTCAAGCATAAAAACTAGAGTAATGGATAAGCCATCACTTGCTTAAAAAATATATACATGCTGGAACCAGTTCTTGAGTAGAAGGAAATAACAACCATTGTTTTCCGGCTTAAGTTAACACATAGTTTTTCCACATAAAAATTACAGAGGAAACAAATATTACAACTTGTTTTTTATTCCTCTGGCGCAGGCGACTTGGAGGCAGCATCGTCGGTAGCAAGAGAGTCACCTTCCTCGAAGTCGGCAGTGTTGAGGGACTCGGAGGAGCTTTGGTTGCCACCATCAATGGTTTTAATGGGAACAAAGACATTAACGTCGACCAACTCGATGACTCTGGTGTCATAACCCACGAGTGACGCCAAGATAGAACCATGGTTTATCTTTTGACCTTCGTCGTCTACGTCGGGAATACCGGAGGTCACCGTGTTGATGTCGACATTTTCTTAATGTTCCTTGACCATGGAAAGCTCCATCCTTGCACCGTCCCGTTCACATGAAGCTTTCCATCTTGATTTATGCTCGGGGGCTCGGCGCAGGATCTCCGAGAACTTCGCCATAGAGTCCGATGCCTTGATATTAATCTAGAGGGGTTTGGCTATCTCCTTGGCCTGCTTGATGGCAGTGTGGATAAAGTTGCAGGCAAGGACCATGCATTCCTTTGGCGTAGGCGACCGGTTTAAACCCATAGGAGCTGCAAATTTCTGACAAAGGAGTGCATGAGTTCAAAAATTTAGAGTATTCAGCTTACAGAAGTCCAAGACGAAGAATCACTTACTGAACTTATCTCAGCTTGCTGGAGAGTCTCTGCCATGGAGTCATGTTTTTGTTGGAGGATCTTATACGCTTCATGATGGCGTTGATTTTGCTCATCAGCAGCTTTCTTATGATCTTTTAAGATCGCGATTTCCTCCTTCAAGCGGTTCATCTCCTCACTGGTGGAGTCTTGCAGGGCTTTCATTGAGTCTTCTTGCATCTTCAGCATGTCCTTCGTATCCTGCTTAAGGATCTTGTTTTCGCTATCTAGCTGCTTAATATGCTTGGATTGCTCGACAATATCCTTAGCCTTGGAATTGGTTACTGCAAGTCGGAGAAAGAACAGTACACAGTAAGTACTCGGAGAATGTTGGCACAAGACCAAGACGGAATACGAAAAAGAAAGGAAAAACAGACGCTTTCTCTTGATGATTTGTTCCTTCAAGAAAGCAATTTCACCCTTTTCAGCTTACAGGTCCGTGCGCATCTTTTGGTACTTGTCGTTGGCGACACCCCTCCGAGCATTCTCATTCTATGGAAAGAATAAAGTTAAACGTTGTTTGGTCTACTTGGAGAATCTAGCCGGAAAATTTCCACCTTAAAGCTCGGGGGCTACAGCGAGAGTTTTTAACTTAACAATATGCTTGGTCTTTCTTTAAGCATCTAGTCGAAACTAATTTAGTTACAACTAGAAGCTTGGGGGATACAGTATAATTTTTTTAACTCAGTCATATGCTTAGCTTCTCTTTAAGCATCTAGTCGGAACTAATTCAGTTACAACTAGAAGCTTGGGGCTACAATATCGGAATTTATAAACACTGTGTATGCTACTCTGAAAGCATCTAGTTGGACTGATTCATTCAAACTATATGCTTGGGGGCTACAGTGAGAAGTTTTCTAGCTTAGTCACTGTTAGAGCATTTAGATGCAAAGACCTATGTTTTTTCGTCTAAATCCTCGATGGCTATAGTGGGATACTCATACAAAAAGAAAAAGGCAAATAAAACTTACAAGTGCGATGATCTTGAGGTTTGTAGCACTCTAAGAAAGCAACTTGCCGAAGGACAAATTGTTTCCTTGCAAGATTTCTGCTTGCCGGAGAAGCTCCTCAAGGCCACACGTTGGAGATATCGGCACCGCACCAGGAACCAGAGCAGTGCTACCCGGCTTAAGCACCGGATATACTATCTTCGGGAACTCTATGGTCTTCTTGGGTCCGGAGGTTGCGCCTTCGACAAACGTACCACCTACCACCACTGCCTTACCACAACCGATGAGCTGGAGCTTCAGCCATTTGGTTTGCGGCACTTTCCTGCGTCGCCTGTTCGCCAACAACAAGCTCGGTGGAGGCACCTAAGTCCACTTCCATGGCGGAAGGGCTAGATGCTTCTTTGTCTTGAGAGCTTGTCAGAGCAAACGAAGGCTAGACGCTAGGGGTGACAGGGGCGATGACGGGAGATGCGTGGGGAGAAACATCACGATGCAACATATCCTTAATGTTTTTAGAAGCCCCCAAAGTCTTGGAGGTCTTCTTCAAACTGGTTGTGGCTTTCTTCCTGAAATGCACAAAAAGTATAAGTACAAAAATAAGACAAACAATGGACAATGTCGGAGAGAAAGAAGCTTACACAAGAGGGGGTGCTTTGGCAAAGGGGATCCTTGTAACCTTTCTTTTCTCCGCCTCCAGGGCGGCGGTAGTCTTCTTGGAGGCTCCACCCTTTGTCTTCTTCTTCTTCTTTCCTCCGTCGGCAGCATCAGAGGTGGAGATCTTCCGCTTTCGCGCCAACAGGGCATCGTCGTCGGACACGACGGTGAATTCCTTCATATTTGGATCATAGATTTGAGGAGCCATGCTATCCTCATCTACGTCGCTGAGCTGTTAAATGAAGAACCACCGTGTTAGATGAGATGGTAATGGCTAGACGGAAGAACTGGAGTATATGTCATACACGGAAAATAAACAAGTACCTTTGGGCACTTTCTCTCTACGAACATGTCGTAGGTGATGGAGAAGCCACACTTCTTATCCTTCACCTTGATGATGTACTTTAGGCGGAGCTTGACGGAGTTGCTCGAGAAGTTGTCCTCGGAGATGCGGAGGCTATCCTTCCTCTCGTTGGTATACTCGTGCATCAACTTCAAGCGATGCTGTAGAGGCTGGATCCGCCTGACGAACCAGCACATGGCTAGGTCCAGTTCGGTCAGACCCGTATCTACGAACCACTCTATCCGCCTAATAGCGCGGGAAGCGTCAATGTCGGAGGGAAGGGAGGCCTGGGATCTCCATGTCGAGGCTTCGGTGGCAGCTCCATCGAAAAAGTCTGGGTACATCACTTCTTGGCCGTCCAGAGGGATATCTGGGACGTAGAAGTATGTCCGATGCCAGTTCTTGCAAGACTTGTGGCCGATGATGTCGGGGAAATACCGGCCAGGCCAGATCTTAAAACTAATGGTGCCACAATTTCTAAGCTCGTCCTTGCCGGCTCCGGCTTCCCGCTTGACGGTGAATAAATAGATGAAGAGATCTAGCCTAGGACTAATCCCTAAATAACCCTCGCAAAGAACTGCATAGTTTCTAAGCACTAAGATGCTATTGGGGAGCGGTTCTGAGGCTGTACTCGGTAATAGTTGAGGACAACAAGAAAAAATTGGAGATGGGTAGGGAGACGCCGTGTACCAGTTGTGCTTTGAGGTACACCTTTTCTCCGGCTTGGGGAGAAGGTGTGACCTCGCCGGCCTGCACCGCCCGCCAGGCGAGCCCCTCCGTTGTAGGGAGGTAGCACTAGATGATCAATTCCTTGATATCGCGGTCCGTAATATCTGAACCCCGCCAGTCGCCTTTGTGGTAGTTGTACTCCTCTTCGAGCAGCTCCATTGCCGCTGAGTTATGGTCGCCGCCGGTGGCTTCAACCACCGCGGATCTGGGAATCACCAGACCCTCTAGGGGCACGACAACGGAGCTCTCCGGCTTCGCCGCGTGTCGTGGTATTGTCGACGAGTACGCCATGGAGGGGTCCTCATAGTGCGTGTTTAGAGACGTGGGGGAAGGTGGACGGTTGACGGGTATGAGGTAACACAGCTTACCTAGGTTCATATCCCACGTGGGAATCTGCGAACGTATCCTTCCCGTAGGCGGTCCATGCGGGCCTTGATGCTCCTCTGACTCCCAGGGTACTTGTGCCCGAGTTGGTTTCGCCGATGAAGAGGTGGATGTCTCCGATAGGAACGATCGAACACCGCGCAGGGTTCGTCTTCGCCGGGATCTAGAACTCGTTAGGAGGGACGATCGGAACGTTGCCGGAGAAGATAACGCGACCGATGGCTACAGTTTTGCCGATTCCCACGAAGATCTTGGTCCTCGCCCTCTGAAGAGCTTGAAGCGTCTCTTGCCCCACGGTGGGCGCCAACTGTTGTGGTATTGCCGACGAGTACGCCATGGAGGGGTCCTCACAGTGTGTGTTTAGAGACGTGGGGGAAGGCGGATGGTTGACGGGTACGAGGTAACACAGCTTACCCAGGTTCAGATCCCACGACGGTGGCGAAATCCTACTCCTGCTATAAATCACTATAAGGGAAATACGCCGAGTTAAAGAGATACGTTCGTTGTGCGAGGTTGTATGAATCGTGCCCTAAAGGCTCCCATAGGCCCGACTTATATAGTCGCCAGGTCCTAGGGTTACAGGGAAAATTCCTTGCCGGACAGTTTACAGAGTCCTACACCGTCTATTACTAGTATTGTGTATCTTGCACTCCAAGGCTCCGGGTACGTCGGTGACTCCAACCGTAGCCTTCCTTTATCCGGCATGGGCCTCTCTTCTAGATTAATCTAAAGGTGGGAAACCTGGCTGCCCAAAACTACGATCCAAAGATGAAGGAAGTCACGGTCGTGCCCGACGACGAGGCTCCATTGGCGCGAAAGAGGAAGAGCTCCTGACGCTACCAACAGAGGCAAGAAGAAGAAGACGGAGGGTGGAGCCTCCAAAAAGACTACCGCCGCCCTGGAGGTGAAAAAGAGAAGAGTTACCGGGATCCCCTTTGCCAAAGCACCCCCACTTGTGTAAGCTTCTCCTTCTCCAACATTTTCTATTTATCTGTCTTGCTCCTGTACTTATGCATTTTGAACGTTTCAGGAAGAAAGCCACGACCAGCCTCAAGAAGACCTCCAAAACATCGGGGGATTCTAGAAATATTAAGGACATGCTGCATCGCGACGCATCTCTCGCCATCGCCCCTACTACTCCCTCTGTCAATCCTTCATATACCCCGACAAGCTCACAAGCTAAGGAGGCATCGGGCCATTCCGCCATGGAAGTGGATTCTGGCGCCTCTACCGAGCTTGTTGTTGTTGGCGAGCAGGAGACACAGGAGAGTACCGCCCAACAAATGGCTGAAGCTCCGGCTAAGGATGCCATCTGTCGAAGGCGGCGCCCTCGCTCCCCAAAAACCTTTCTAGTTCCCAAAGATAGTCTACCCGACACTTACGCCGAGTAGCAAAACTCTGGTTCCTGGAGCAGCACCGACATCTCTGACGTGAGGTCTTGAGGAGCTCCTCCGACAAGAAGAAATCTTGCGAGGAAACAATATTTCCTTTGGCAAGCTGCTGGCCGAGAGCGCTACAAACCTCAAGATCATTGCACTTGTAAGTTTTATTTGCTTTTTGCATTTCATATGAGTATCCCACTATAGCCCCCGAGGATGTAGACGGAAAACCATAGGTCTTTGCGTCTAGATGCTCTAAGATTGACTAAGCTATAAAACTTCTCACTGTAGCCCCCAAGTGTAGCAACCCATTTGTCTAACAACTGTAATGCTACTGGATCTAGTAATAAAATGGCCCCTTCCTACATATATTTGTTGCTTCATCATCATATCATGCTCATGTCATCATGCCACCTTGCATTTGAGCATCATACAAAGACCTTGTGTTTTGGTTCTTGTCTCTTATACATTATTAATTGTAGTTGCCTCTTGATATTGTATTTGGTTCTTGATATATTGTTAAATGCCCAAGTTGAGTTGGGGGCATATCTTTTATTAAACTCCACCACTTTTTCTTCACCACCTTATAATTCCACCATCCAATTAATATGAGCTGGCATTTATTTGAGTTTACCTAGATCATGTGGGTTGGGTGGATCCAATACTAGTCCATTTTTGCTTGGCCTTATTCCACCTTTTGGTAATGCATGGAATAATGCCATGTGATTTTATGTTGTTTTCACAATATGAATACATGGCATTTATTATTTGCATGGGCCATGCAAGCACCAACTCATCTCTCTCCCTCTGTCTTGTTTTCTACAAGCCTTGGATCCATGTCAAGGTTCCCTAATTTTACAAATGATTTCATCTAAATTGCAAAAACCCCATATCTTCATATTCTTGTAAAATGCCCCATTTGGCTCATTCATAAACCATGTATGTGGGCATCTCCTTCTCCTCCATCTCTTTTTTCCCTTGCTTCTACTCTTGGTCAAACCCTCTATTCAAAACCTCCTGGTAAAAAGGTTCAAAAGAATTTGAAATTATAAGTGGTTTGAAATTGTAATAGAATAAAAAGAACAAACAAATAATTAACAAACAGAAGAATTAGGAAAAAGAGAGAACATACCTGGTAGCATCCCACCTTGGGCCCAACAGATCGGCCGAGTGGGAGCAGAAGAACCACCCCGCCCCCAAGACCCCTTCGCCCCAGACGCCGTCCTGTTCACCGTCCTCCTCCCGATCCCCCCTTCTCTCTGCAGCGCTCACGGCAGCGAGCAGGTGGCCGTCTCCCTCCGTCAGCCGCATCATCCCCTCCTCTTCTTATCCCCAAGCCGCGGAGGCCCCCCCTGGAACCCTAGCCTCCCTTCCCCTCCTCTCCGCCGCCATCCCCTACCTCTGCGCCCGGCTATGCTCACCCTGCCCGAGAGCTTCGGCGAGGAGAGCGTCGCCGCGCCGTTGCCTTGATCCCCTTCTGGAGCCGGAGGGCGTGCAGGCAGCCTTCGTCGACCACCTCGTGAGCTCGAGGAGGAGTTCGACGTGGCGCCTCTGCTTCCTCTTCTTCCTGACCAAGCCCAGAACAACGCCGCCGTCGCCGACATCACCTCCGACCACTCCCCCCCTCGATTTCTCTGGGAATCGGTCTAGGTGAGCACCCTTTCCGCTCTACCCTCCTTGTACCTTCCCCCTTTCGCCTGTGTCGCGCCCGGCAGCCTCGCCCTCGCATCGCGCTGCAGCGTCGCGCCACGCCGCTCACCGTCTGGCTAGAACGCAGCGGCAATGGCTGCAGCTTGTTCCACCTCTCGTCGTCATCGTGCCTGTAGGCCTCCTACGGCGGCGATGACCCTTGATGAAGTTTGTAGGCCTTGTGTTCTTCTTCATCTTTCGTCTTTGTGGCGTAGCGAAAATTGCAGCGGGCGCCTCGCCATCGCCGGAAGATCAACTAATCTTCGCAGCTGAACCACGACAACAGTTTCGTGGCCGCGTTTTCTCCTTTGTTCATCGCAAGATCGGTTCAACCACAGGCCACCCTAGCGAGTTCCTTCGGTCCCTGGTTGGAGCCTGATGTCCCAGTTCTCTGGCGAGCCGTCCCACTCCCGTTTCCGCTAAGAATTAAGCTCAGAATCCTGAACCGAAGCTGCGTCGTTTTGCTGTCAATTTTCGCTCTAACAGGTTCAGTTCGTCAGGCTCCCATCTAGCAGCTCTGGCAGTTTTGCACATAAACCCCTCGCGTTTACATTACGTCGATCCCACCGGACACCACCCGACAGCCTCTCTTCTGTTTTACACAAAGCCCCCCAGTTCCCTATCCCCCTCAACCCGCAGTCCCTCCACCTCGCCCATGTGGCAGCCTCTCGCCTCAGCCAAGACATTTGGCCCACCTGGTGGAGTGGGTAGAATCTGGCTGGGTGACAAAAGTCCAGACCCTTTTCTGAATTCAAATTCAAATGTTTTTTAATCTGTTTAAATATGAATTAAATCATAACTTTCAAATGGTTTATATTTTGAATTCAAACTTAATATGAATTTTTTTTTATTTTTGATCTTTAATCAAATAATTTCAGAATTAATTTAATTAGTCAACCTTTGACTTTGACGCTATTTAATAATTTTGACTATAAAATAAATTTAAATTCATAATTTCAAATAATACAAATAATATATGTTTTTGAATCAGAAAAATGTGAGGATTTCAAATATGCCATTCAAAATATTATTTGAACACTTTAAATTTCAAGATGATTGAAATTACATTAAAATGCCCCTGGACCTTAATTAATTAATAACTTTTGATTTATAACTCCAAATTAAACAAATGATATGTCTAAAATGATCAGCTCGACGAGACCTTTCTGTTTATGCTATCCATGACTTCAATTGCAGCATGCATCATATAAATATATAGTATACAGCAACTAATATGACAATAAAATGTGACCAAAACTCAATAAAATGACTTATTCTTGTATTCCACACCTCACCCATGCCATGCTACATTAATGCCATGCAAATTGTGCATCATTCATCATGGCATGATTGTTTTCTTGTCGCATGTTATTCATATGCTTGTGCACTTTATTTATATTGGCCTTGTTTGTTTGGTTCTTCTTCGAATAGACGCTGAGCAGGGGATATATCAAGAGAACCAGGAGCACTACCCAGATCCTACTCTCGCTTGAACTGAGTTGCCAGGCAAGAACTACCACATGCTTGCATACATACAGTACCTATTGCCTCTATCTTATTCTTGCATCATTGAGTCGCGATTGCATTAAACTGAATCCCAAGAATTGCATAGCCTTTACTTTTAAACCCCACCAAGCTTGTACCTCCATCCCATGAGCCATTACTACAGGAGTTGTTTGAGCCATACGAGTCGTAGAACAGCATGTGTAGGGTATGTGAGAGTCTGATGGATAACGAGGTACCTAAACAACTTAACTTGAGTAGTAATGGGATAACTAATGAAAGTGGCACCGGTGAGCAACATCTGATATTTGGTTTTTCCTGCTCACTTGTGTCCCGTAGGACCCCGAGTACTTGATTCCTGTTCCTTGATTATTCGTGCTATCCACATCCGGGAGGCTTATGGGACCCCCACAGGCGAGCTTGATTCGATCTTATTTCTTGGGGCCACAAACTAGTTTGAGGTTTTATTTACTATCCTGTACTTATGCCATGATTTCTTTGCTTTATTACGATTGTGCGAGGAGCACTGTCTGTTAGGATTGGGACACGTTTTGGTGTCGACAAGCCAGTTTTGGGTTCCGTTCACGTTCCTGGCCGTCCACCCAAACCTCGGGTCCGTCTCGAGTCACTAACCGTTATGGTGTACTCAAGGGTGGCCCCTGAAATATTCTGAATCCTGTGATTGTTTTGTCGTGAAGGCCTCGTTGAGTTTTGATTTGGTTTTTAGGGTTGATCGAATGTGTGTTGCTATTTGTGCACCCTGCAGGTAAAACTTTCAAAGCCGTGTCATGTTATGGACGACTTGGAGCACAGTTTCTCGATCATAGACAAGCATAACTAAAGTACCGCTTTAATTTGACTAAGTAACTGACTAGTAATTAGTGCAACACTCATGGAATGGTTAATAAAATTGCCAACGGATGGGGGTTGTTTGTCCGCTTCCTCGTTGGTAAGCGAGGGGGAGGATGGATCTGTGGATATTACTGTCATAACTGTTGTCATTAACTCATGGACATCCGTCTATCTTTGGTTAGGCGGATGGTTAGCGAGTATCTATAGAACTGTTAGGGTATATCTTTTGCTGCAATTGCGTCACCCCAGGTTGTGTCCCCTTTAGAGGCATAAAGACTTGCTGAGTACCCTTAGGGTCTCACACGATAAATTATTGGTTCAGATGAACATGTGCACTCGCAGGACGGATACTGGGTGGAGGAGGCTGATGATGCGGGCAACGATCGTTCGGTGTAGAGATTAGGAACGGGATCCGTGAGATCTAGGCGGGATGTGCTTATTTCGGGCATCTTATGCCGATTTGCTTCTTATCCGTACTCGGACCTTGTTTGCCGCTTCCTTTGATACTACGATGTGTGATGTATGAGGAAATATCCTAAACTATTATATCTACCTAGGTCATTTGAATCTTGCCGTATGGCGTTGCTATATTTCCTTTCTTTTTAGATGGAATGGCTCTGATGTACTATTGCATGGTGGCTTGCATACATACTCATTTGTGTATGTAGTTGATCCCTTCGCCTGCCGATTACGCCGCCCGTACTTGTCCCGATGAGTTGGAAATGGTTGGGACGGCCGAAAGGTCTACCCGTGAGTGGCATTTGGGCCCCACTGTACTATTTCAACCATTTCCGCTCGTCCAGGCTTGTATCTAGGAGCGTAATTCACCGAGGTAGTTACAATTGGTATCAGAGCCATCCCACCCTTCAAGGTCTCAGCCAAATGGTCGTTGTCAGTCTAGCAAATATTTTTGGTAGTTATGTATACTAGGGAAAAACAAAACGTGAGAGTAGGACTGCTTCCATTTTTCTTCTTACCCACCCACCCACCCTTTTTCTGGTAAGGAAGTGTAACGTTTTCAATCCTCTTCTTAAAGTTCAAACTAGGATTCACGTGTTCTGGGTTTCCGTAGTACCATAGGTTGTGTGTGTGTGTGTGTAATTCCTTGTCTATCTGTTGCATCCAAGTTGTTATCTAATCGGACTTTTGGTTATCAACTGTTGGTACATTCCATACCGACAGGCTTTTGCAAACCGACGCGATCTATCTAATTCGTTGTATACGACGCAATCTGTCTTACTCTTTGTTATCCGACGTTATCTTGTTTGGGGTGTTCGTTTCCGTAGTCACCAATCTATAGGTTCAACGTGAGAAGGAAGGGTTAGGATATGTGTTCCACTTATTCATGTGCGGAGTAATGATTTGAGTGCGGGATGGAGTCGCGACCATACCACTACTTTTATCATTCGCTTTTGTATATTGAATTGGTAGAGTCACTAATCTTGATTCGTTAAGTAATTTTGCGCATCTATTGGTATTTTAATGCCGAAATTTGTGGAAAATTTTTCTTTGATATATTTGTGTACCACACTCCTTTTCAGTCGTGTGTGATATGCTTAATATCTTCTAGGTGCTTTGAACTTTGTTGATATTTTAATATCATCTTAGTAATTTGTATCCTTTAATCTTGGTTAATTCCATCTTGGTACTATTTTGGATTATTATTATTCTCCATTATAGTACTGACTTGTGTTTTATATCAATCACAGGATGGCTCCACCACGCCGTTCTGATGAGGACATACCACCTAAACTGGGTTCCGCGCTGTCAAACATCGCCAATGCCTTGGCAGCAATGCAGCAGAACCAACAGCGCTTTGAGGAAAGTGTTCGGAGGAATGAGTTGTTGGGCCACGCGGAGATAAAATAAAATTTTCCTCTAACGTGGTGATCCCAAGATCTAGCTGAGGTAGAAGGCCACGAGGTTTACCACTAGACGCGCGGTTGCGGATTCGATGAAGCGTCGATTGATGCAAGGCGATCTTCACGATCCGATCGTCCCGGTGCTGATCGCACAACACCTCTGCTGGTATCCACACGTACAAGGAGGAGCTCCGGCGGCGAACTGCTAGGTTCGTTACGGCGGCTGGACTGCTGTGGAGCTAGGGTTTCCAACACATTGAATAACCTAACCGAACAACGATTAACCTTTCTGGGTTACTGTGCTCCACTATATATAGGGAGTGAACGTGGGCTCATTTCATGACCCATTCACTAAAGCCCATATAAAACTAGTCACCGTGAGTCCAACTCACTAACTCAGTCCTAATCTGGTTTAGGTCCAACCCGACCAGATTATATGTTCAGATCCAATCCGAACTTGCTCCCGCTCTTAAGTGTGTGACCCGCAGGCTCATGGCTACTTGGACACGATTGGAGTCCGACTCACAATCGATCAGTCGGCATCGGCTCCTAGCAGAACGTGCCGACTCCCAAGTACCAAAGAGTCATGACGACTTGCCTTTCCAATGCGACTTACGTCTGAGTCCCTTTTGCCTCACGATATACCTTGTCGGACTATAGGCGAATATATGTCATCCCTTAAATAGTCCGACTCTCTTCTCGATCCGAGATAAGTGATTCATCCGACTAACTCTTAGTCGATCGCCTCGGTTAACACTTAGCAAGTCGGTGCATGGCCATGCTTTCCGAATCATATCTCACGAGAGGACCCAGAGAATATCTCTCCGAGTGGAGGGGCAAAATCCCATCTTGGTTATTCACATCACGCAGCTTGATTCTCAGTCGACCCGAACCCTGCCTTTATAACTGCCTAGTTACGGATCGGCGTTTGACAGAACCTAAGTCGGTGATCCTCAACTCGGACTATGCAACAACCTCAGGTCTAAGGATTACATTGATTGAGATATACAACTGACAGCTTAGTTCGTTGTACCTCAATATGGGTCAATCCGACTCGCTAAACTCTTTAGCCTAGTCTGTGTAAGTTGGAATAGCATCTCCATGCCCATGACAAGTGGAACCGAGTCATCAAGCCAACTTTCACATTGGTCTAAGTTGTGTGTCCAGCACAACCTCAATGACCAAGGATATTTAGTACAAACAACATGAATGCATAGTTCCACAACTGAATCACATATTCAATGATACACATCAGATGTTTATACAAGGACTACTTAATAACTTTATGAATACAATGGGACATATCATCATACATGATTGCCTCTAGGGCATATTCCCAACAGTCTCCCACTTGCACTAGAGTCAATCTTCCGACATCACATGTCTAGGCATCTAATGCCCATGGCTCTCAGGTGCGCCTCATGCTTCGGCTGGGGTAACGGCTTTGTCAACGGATCCGCAATATTTGCATCCGTGTGTACCTTGCATAACTTGATATCACCCTGATCCACGAACTGGCGAATTAGGTGGTACCGCATGAGTATGTGCTTGTTCTTCTGGTGTTGTCTAGGTTCCTTGGCTTGTGCAATAGCACCATTGTTGTCACAATACACGTCCAACGGATTGGACGAGCCGTGAACCACACCAAGATCCATGAGGAAATTCCTCATCCAAACAGCTTCCTTTGCTGCCTCCGAGGCAGCAATATACTCAGCCTCTGTTGTAGACGCAGACACAGTCTCTTGCTTGGAACTTTTCCAGCTCACAACACCTCCGTTTATAATAAACACGTATCCGGATTGCGAACGAGAATCATCAGAGTCGGTGAGATAACTCGCATCTGTGTAACCCTTTACACTAAGTTCATCTTCACCACCATAAACCAAGAACATATCCTTAGTCCTTCTCAAGTACTTTAGGATATTTTTAGCCGCTGTCCAGTGGATCTCTCCAGGATCAGCCTGGTATCTGCTCACAACACTTAGAGCATAGGAAACATCCGGCCTAGTACAAATCATGGCGTACATGATGGATCCAAGCTATGACATACGGAATCGCACTCATCCGACTTCGCTCATCGGTTGTCGAAGGACACCGAGTCTTGCTAAGTTTTACACCATGGGACATCGGTAAGAACCCTTCTTAGGCGATTCCATGTTGAACTTTTCAACACTTTGTCCAAAAAAGTACTCTGACTCAATCCAATGAGCCTCCTTGATCTATCTCTATAGATCCGGATTCCGAGGATGTATGTTGCCTCACCCAAGTCTTTCATTGAGAAACTCCTTTCTAATGAATCCTTGGTTTCTTGCAACATCTGGACATCATTTCCAATCAGTAATATGTCATCCACATATAAGATTAGAAAATTTACTTTGTTCCCACTAAGCTTCTTGTACAAACAAGAATCATGATCACTCTTGATGAAGCCAAACGATTTGACTACCTCATCAAAGCGAATATTCCAACTCCGAGATGCTTGCTTCAACCCATAAATGGATTTCTGAAGTTTGCATACCTTGTCAGCATTAGACGGATCGACAAAACCCTCGGGCTGTATCATATACACGTCCTCGGTTAAATTTCCGTTAAGGAAAGCCGTTTTGACATCCATCTGCCATATCTCATAGTCGAAATAGGCCGCTATAGCTAACATGATCCGAACTGATTTAAGCATCGCTACGGCGAGAAAGTCTCGTCGTAATCAACTCCTTGAACTTGTCGAACCCCTTCGCGACAAGTGCTTTATAGATTGAAACATTTCCATCCATATCAGTTTTCTTCTTAAAGACCCATTTGCACTCGCGGGTCTTGCACGTCTGGCAGATCAACCAAGTTCCAAACTTGATTTTCATCCATGGACTTTATCTCGGATCTCATGGCTCCAAGCCATGACTCGAATCGATCCCACCATCGCTTCCGAATAATTTGCGCTCATCAACATCAACGGTAACACATCACGAACACTTCGTAATCTTGCCGATCTTCGTAAATGGTCTCTGTCGGCTCAGCTGCCACGATCGGCTCAACCTCCAAGGTTTTTGCCGATTCGCTATTAGCCAATTCCTCTCGAATTTCTTCGAGTTGCACCGTTCTCCCACTTACTCCCCGACTGAGAAACTCTTTCACAAGGAAGACACCGTTCCGAGCGTCAAACACTTTGCCCTCTTCTCGGTTGTAGAAGTAGTAACCCAAGGTTTCCTCGGATACCCTGAAAATACATTTATCCGACTTGGCGTAGCTTGTCCGATTGAAGTCGCTTGACAAAAGCTTCACAACCCAAATCTTAAGAAAGACAAACTCGGCTTTTGCTGTCCACATCTCATGTGGTGTCTTCTCTCGATTTTGATGGTACTTTGTTTAGTGTGAATGCATTTGTTTCTGACAATAACCCCAAAATGATAAAGGTAGATCTGTCGACTCATCATTGATCGTACCATGTCCAACAAGGTCCGATTCGCCTTTCCAAACACCATTCCTTTGTGGCGTTCCTGGCGGAGTAAGTTGAGGAACTATTCCACAACTTTTCAGATGGTCATCAAACTCATGGCTCATGTACTCGCCTCCTCGGTCCGACCGAAGAAACTTTATTTTCTTGCCGAGTTGATTATGTGCTTCATTCTGGAATTCTTTGAACTTTTCAAAGGCTTCCGACTTATGTTTCATCAAGTAGATATATCCATACCTACTCAAATCATCAGTGAAGGTAATGAAGTACTCATAACCACCCCTGGCTGTCGTGCTCATTGGTCCACATACATCACTATGTACTAGTCCCAACAAGTCGGACGCCCTTTCGCAACTCTTTGCAAAAGGTGTCTTGGTCATTTTGCCGAGTAGGCAAGATTCGCATGTCTCGAACGACTCCAAGTCGAACGAAGTTAGGAGTCCATCATCATGGAGCTTCTTCATGCGTTTCCAACTTATATGACCAAGCCGATTGCCAAAAAGTAAGTCATATTCAGATCATTTGGTTTCAACCTTTTAACATTTATGTTATAAACCGACTCACCATCAAGATTCAAAATAAATAACCGTTACGAGCGGTGCAAAGCCATGAAACATATCATTCAAATACAAAGAACAACCATTATTCTTGATATTCGACTCATAGCCTTGCATCATCAAACATGAAGCAGAAATAATGTTTCGACTAAGCACTGGAACATAATAACAATTATTTAGTTCCATAATGAATCCGAAGGTAAATGAAGTTGCATCGTGCGACTTCCAACGCAACTCTTGCTTTGTTGCCGACTGAATATCAACCTCGCCTCTTGCTACGCTCCTAGTTCTTACGGTCCACGCAACGAGTTGCGAGATGTGAATCTTGATCCGATATCATATACCCAAGAAATATTAGGTGCATCAGCAAGATATATGTCTATAATATTGCAAACAAGTGTACCTGAGTCAGAAGTCATACCTCCACTCTTGGCTTTGTAAGCCAAGTACTTGCAGATTCCTCTTCCGGTGGCCATCCGCCTTGCGGTAGAAGCAAGTGGATCCGGTGAAGGAGATGGTTTAGTCCACGAGGAAGCGCTTGGGACGGGTCTGAGCCTGCTTTCCTCCTGACTTAGCCTTCTTCTTAGTCCAAGAACTCTTCTTGAACTTAGCCTTATTACGCACCATCAACACTTGGTGGTGCCCTTCTTGAGATCTGCCTCTGCGCTTGAGCATCCCATGTAATTCAGTGAGCTTCTTATCCATACCATGCATGTGGTAGTTGAAATGAGCCCATATGCACTAGGAAGAGTTCAGAATTATATCCGTAGCGAACTCTTCGCTTATGGGGTATAAGCCTCTCCGAGACTGCACGTAACCAACCATTTTGATCACATGCGGACTCGGTGGATCACCATCCTTAAGCTTGCAACTCAGTGAGCTGAGACTTGATACCTCTCGGTCTTTGCACGCACAGAACATACTTTTGAGGCTTTCGATCATATCGTAGGCCTCAACATGCTCGAACTTTTGCAAGTCCGGTTCCATGTGAGAAAGCATAAGACAGCTAATATCCGTGGACTCATCTTTAGACCCGGTAGGCATTGGTGGCTCACGATCGCATTATCATTGGCTCATCTGGAAGTGGGTTGTCTAGGACATGGTCCTTCTTTTCTTGTTTGAGAACAATTCTCGATTTCGATACAGTTGGTAAAATTAGTGTCGTTCAGTTTATCTTTCTCAAGAATGGTTCTCAGCATAAAACCGGATATCTGAGAGTGGCGCTACTTGGTGCCATGATCTACAACAGAAAATATGCAAAACACTTAAGACATGTATTCATAAAAGAGCAAGCATATTAAACATTTTAATATTTTATGCTCCCACTAGAACCAACACCCTCCGATGGTTACTTAGTGATTCAGGATCCTAAATAATCAAGTCGGCTAGTGAGCTTTAGCATCACCGCTTGCCGCCAAGTGATCTAGGTAGACAACTCCTTGTCAATGGCATCTCATCGACTCTGTTGACGGGTGGCATCACATGCCCGGCTCCCATCCGACCTTTCCCGAGTCCCACAACCGTTGTGATAGACCGTCTAGCTTACCAAGTGTTTCTGCGGTAAGAGTCCGACTGAACCCACCTAGTCGGAAAGAATTGGCAGCACCTCAATTTTATGAGCCCACTACCAAAAATGTCCGACTTGTGATGGTGCAAACCTGGCGGAAAACCGACTAGACCTTCTTTGAGGGATTAAATTTTACCGACTATCTAATAGAGGTAAAGCGAGACATAACACTAACACAAAATAAAGCAATTATAATGTGAAATGGTATGGCTCTCTTCATGGCGATCTCCATATCCACAAAGCTGTAATCCGACTCGTGCCAACTCTTGTCACTTGAGTCTTACTCCATGTCGCCGACATGTACATATGCATGCCTTAGGGTTCTCAAACAGCTACACTAGCTTAGTAAAATAAATTACATAGAGAATCAAACGCAGGTCGTTATACAATAAAATGACACACCTAGGCTCCGGTGACAAAAACCGTGATTCGCAGATCACGTATGGATTACACACATACATCACATGCACATGAACCATACCATTCACAACTTCCTGCAAAAACAAGTTATGCATAGATACAATATCTACCGGCGTTGTGAAACTCGAAACGACATCTAAGGCGCTACGACAGGGCGAAGCCGGCGGTCCCATCTACGATTTTTCCGACGATTTTTCCGAAAACGTAGATCTCATCTACGATCCGAACATGGATTCCGACCATCGTTCCGATTCGATCAAACTTTTTGATCTTCGATCACCGCTTCTGGATTTACGTGTCACAGTCTACCCCGATGGCGGAAGCCGACCGGTAGGGGTATGTCGTTCCACGACCTCGGATATGATCACGGAAATCTGATCTACCATTCCCCGAGTATAGTTGATCCAATCAATCTTCATACAAAACCGATCTATCTCATAGATCGACCACCAAAACAGCACATAGATCTCATCTATAGCCTACCGCATATCATATATGCGAGATCTCGAGCCTAAAACCAGAAGCTATCGCTCGATACCTTTGTGGGCCGCGGAGATAAAATAAAATTTTCCTCTAACGTGGTGATCCCAAGATCTAGCCGAGGTAGAAGGCCACGAGGTTTACCACTAGGCAGCGGTTGCGGATTGCGATGAAGCGTCGATTGATGCGGTCAGTCTTCACGATCCGATCGTCACGGTGATCGACAGCACCTCTCTGGTATCCACACGTACAAGGAGGAGCTCCGGCGAACTACTAGGTTAAATTACGGATGGGCTTGTGGATCTAGGGTTTCAACACATGGAATAACCTAACGAACAACGATTAACCTTTACGGTTCTTGCTCCACTATATAGGGGTGAACGTGGGCTCCATTGCGACCCATTCACTAAAGCCCATATAAAACTAGTCACCGTGAGTCCAACTCACTAACTCAGTCTAATCTGGTTTAGGTCCAACCAGATTATATGTTCGAATCCAATCCGAACTTGCTCCCGCTCTTAAGTGTGTGACCCCTTGGCTCATGGCTACTTGGACACGATTGAGTCCGACTCACAATCGATCGGCATCGGCTCCTAGCGAGCGTCCGACTCCCAAGTACCAAAGAGTCATGACGACTTGCCTTTCCAATGCGACTTACGTCTGAGTCCCTTTTGCCTCACGATATACCTTGTCGGACTATAGGCGAATATATGTCATCCCTTAAATAGTCCGACTCTCTTCTCGATCCGAGATAAGTGATTCATCCGACTAACTCTTAGTCGATCGCCTCGGTTAACACTTAACCGAGTCGTGCATGGCCATGCTTTCCGAATCATATCTCACGAGAGGGCCCAGAGAATATCTCTCCGAGTGGAGGGGCAAAATCCCATCTTGGTTATTCATATCACGCAGCTTGATTCTCAGTCCACCCGAACCCTGCCTTTATAACTGCCTAGTTACGGATCGGCGTTTGACAAAACCTAAGTCGGTGATCCTCAACTCGGACTATGCAACAACCTCAGGTCTAAGGATTACATTGATTGAGATATACAAATGACAGCTTAGTTCGTTGTACCTCAATATGGGTCAATCCGACTCGCTAAACTCTTTAGCCTAGTCTGTGTAAGTTGGAATAGCATCTCCATGCCCATGACAAGTGGAACCGAGTCATCAAGCCAACTTTCACATTGGTCTAAGTTGTGTGTCCAGCACAACCTCAATGACCAAGGATATTTAGTACAAACAACATGAATGCATAGTTCCACAACTGAATCACATATTCAATGATACACATCAGATGTTTATACAAGGACTACTTAATAACTTTATGAATACAATGGGACATATCATCATACATGATTGCCTCTAGGGCATATTCCCAACATGAGTTTGCTCCACTACCTCCACCTCCCAAGCGAGGAGACATCAAAAGCTTCCTGAAGTTCAACCCTCGCCAATTTGATGTTTCTGATCGACCACCGGATGCGGATGATTGGTTGCGTGAGATATCAAGGCTACTCAAGACTGCTGATGTTCCTGAGCAAGAGTGGGTAAAGTGTGCTACTCACCTTCTGAAGGGGGATGCAGGTCTCTGGTGGGAGAATTACCTGAAGGCAAACTGTGTTGGTTTTCAGCCCACTTGGGAACGGTTCACGGGAGCGTTCAAAGAGCAGTATCTGTTAGAAATTGTCATGGAGAGGATGAAGGAAGCTTTTCTCAACCTTAAGCAGGGAAATGTTAATGTCAACACCTACATCAGAAACTTCATGAATCTTTCTCGTTATGGTGGCGATGAGATCTCTGATGACAAGAAGAAACAAAAGAGGTTCAGGCAAGGGCTCAATGCATCGATCAAATATGCAATCACACATGCAAGGCCGGCATCTTTTCTGGAACTTCAGCACACAGCTCTGCAGGAGGAAGCAAGTAGGCAAGTGTTTGAGGAATCCAAGAAACACAACCGTGATGCACCAAGCTCTTCAGCTATGTCAGCTCCTTCTAAGCGGCGTGTCTGGGTTCCTAACACCCCACCGTCGCTCCCGGCTCCACCAAGACCTGCAAGCTACGCGGCAAGGCCACCAAAATTCATCACTTTTGCTCCTGGGGCTACAACCACCACTACCTGAGGCGCTGGCGAGTCCTCGCTACGTTGCTCCACGTCCACAGTGCTTGTTTCACGTGTGGAGACCACAGGCATCTGAACTGGGCTGTCCGTTGAAAAACAAAGCTCTTCCTCCACCCCTCCAAGATCTGCGGCAAGCTCTCCTTTGGTTCGTGCACCACCACCTCGGGCTCTCAACATCAACACTCACCGGGTCAAGCTGTTTCGTGCCAAGCGTATGTCAACGCCGCTCAAGCATGCACCTAGAGTTGTGATGGGTATGCTTTCCGTTAACTCGATCCACACGAGTTTTGTTTGATTCTGGTGCATCGCATTCATTTGTTTCTCACAAGTTTGCAAATGAGAATGAGTTAGTCTTGGTTCCTCTCCTTAAGAGGTTGGTGGTACAATCTCCTGGTTCAAACATAAGGGCTGTTCATATCAGCCATGGCAATCAAGTTGAGATTGGTGGCTCTTCGTTCTCGGCATCCTTAATTGTTCTGGGCAATTCTGACATTGATGTCATCTTGGGCATGGATTGGTTGACAGCAAATGCAGCTGTGATTGATTGTGCTGAACGCTCGGTTTCTCTGAAGATTCTTGAAGGCCATATAGTCTTTTCTCTAAGTTTGACTCCTGCTGTCCAGCTTTTCTCTTTGGCGGCTTTGAATGATGATGCTATGGAAGCTATTCAGAGTGTTCCGGTGGTCTGTGAGTTCCCAGATGTCTTTCCTGAAACAGTTGCCGTGTATGCCTCCGGATCGTGAGGTTGAGTTTGTAATTGAACTTGAACCTGGAACGGCTCCTATCTCCAAGCGGCCTTATAAAATGGGTCCTGCTGAGTTGGCTGAACTCAAACGTCAACTTGATGAACAAGAGAAGTTGGGTTTCATTCAACACAGTACTTCTTCTTGGGGTAGCCCAACAATCTTTGTGAAGAAGCGTGACAGGACTGATAGACTTTGTGTTGACTATCGAGCTCTCAATGCTAAAACCATCAAGAACAAATATCCCCTTCCGCGGATTAATGATCTCTTCGATCAGCTAGCTGGAGCTGTGGTGTTCTCTAAGCTTGACTTGAGAAGTGGCTATCACCAAATCAAGATGCGCAAGGAAGATGTGCCCAAAACAGCTTTCACCACCCGCTATGGCCTGTATGAATACACGGTCATGTCTTTCGGTCTCACCAACGCACCTGCTACCTTCTCGAGGCTTATGAACTCGGTTTTCATGGAGTACCTTGATAAGTTCGTTGTGGTCTATCTGGATGACATCCTAGTCTATTCAAAGTCAAAGGAAGAGCATGAAGAACACCTTCGGTGTGTCCTAAACAAGCTTCGTGAGAACCGCTTGTATGCAAAGTTCTCCAAGTGTGAGTTTTGGCTGCCTCAAGTAACCTATCTTGGTCATGTCATCTCTGCCAAGGGCATTGCAGTCAACCCGGAAACTGTGAAGACAATTGTTGAATGGCTTCCTCCTGTTAATGTCAAAGAAGTGCGGAGTTTCCTTGGTTTGGCTAGTTATTGTCGTCGCTTCGTTCAGAACTTCTCAAAGATAGCGAAGCCTCTTAACGATCTCCTCAAGAAAGGCAAGAGATACCTTTGGACTCCTGCATGTCAAGCAAGCTTTGAGACACTCAAAGAGAAGCTCACTTCCACACCAGTCTTGGTTCCTCCGGATACATCTAAGCCTTTCCAGATATTCTGTGACGCCTCTTTGCAAGGATTGGGTGCGGTCCTTATGCAAGAAAAGCAAGTGGTTGCTTATGCCTCTCGACAATTGAAGACACATGAGCTCAACTATCCCACACATGACCTCGAGCTCGCAGCAGTTGTCTTTGCTTTGAAGCTGTGGAGGCACTAGTTGCTTGGCAACCGTTGTGAGATCTTTTCTGACCACAAGAGTTTGAAGTATATCTTCACTCACCCTGATCTCATCCTTCGGCAGAGGAGATGGATTGAAGCAATCAATGATTTTGATTTGACCATCAACTACACTCCGGGCAAAGCTAATGTCATGGCCGATGCTCTCAGCCACAAATCTTATGTCAACAACCTCGTGATGGAAGAACAACAGCCTCTCTAGTGCGAGGAATTCCGTCAGCTCAACCTTGGAATTGTGGAACAAGGGCATCTCCTGAACCTTCTGGCTACTCCTCTCTTGGAAGAAAAGATTCGCTCTCGTCAGCTTGGTGATCCGCACACCAAAAAGATCATCTCCAAAATTGAGCTTCCGAAGTATGAGTCCTTCCACGTCGATGATCAAGGAACGCTTTTCTTTGAACACCGGATGTTTGTTCCAAACTACCCGGGTTTGAGAGAGCAAGTTCTCAAGGAGGCGCACGAGTCTGTTTATCTATCCACCCTGGCAGCACAAAGATGTACATGGACTTGAAAACACAATATTGGTGGCCTGGTTTGAAACGATATTGTGCCAAGTATGTCTCGGAATGTGATGTCTGCCGCAGAGTGAAAGCTGTCCATCAGAAACCTTTCGGTCTTCTACAGCCATTGAAACCCCCGGAATGGAAATGGGAGAAAGTAGAGATGGACTTCATCACCGGTTTTCCAAGGTCGCAGAAGGGCAACAATGCAATCTTTGTTGTCATCGACAGGCTCTCTAATGTGGCTCATTTCTTCCCCGTCAAGGAAACAATTTATGGAATTCAGTTGGCTGAGCTCTATATCAACAGAATTGTCTCTCTGTATGGGGTTCCGCTTGAGATCAGTTCAGACCGTGGAAGCATCTTCACTTCCAAGTTCTGGGAGAGTTTCCAAAATTCTTTGGGAACAAAGTTGAACTTCAGCAATGCTTACCACCCTTAGTCGCAAGGACAAGTTGAAAGGATCAATCAGATTCTGGAGGATATGCTTCGTGCTTGCGTTATCTCTTTCGGCATGAAGTGGGAGGAATGTCTTCCCTATGCTGAATTCTCTTACAACAACAGCTTCCAGAAGAGTTTGAAGATGGCACCATTTGAGGCTCTCTATGTTCGCAAGTGCAGAACTCCGATTGGTTGGTCAGGTGCAGGAGAAAGAATTTGGTTTGGCCCTGACATTGTAACTCAAGCGGAGGAGAAGGTGCATATCATTCTTGAGAATCTGAAGATTGCTCAAAGTCGCCAGAAGAGCAATTATGACAGGAAGCACACGGACATGGTGTATGCTCCGGGTGATCTCGTTTACCTTCGTGTCACTCCCATGAGAGGCATACACCGCTTTGGTATCAAAGGAAAGCTGGCTCCTAGATACATCGGTCCTTTAAAAATTCGTGGTAGAAGAGGAGAAGTTGCTTATGCTCTTGAGCTCCCAGAAAAACTCAAAGTCCATGATGTTTTCCACATCTCTCAACTCAAGAAGTGCTTCAAAGATCCCGGTAGGACCGTGGATCATGAGCTAATCGATCTCAAAGAAGACCTGTCTTATCAAGAACACCCCACAAAAATCCTTGAGACCGCAGAAAGAAGGACTCGCAACAAGTCCATCAAGTTCTGCAAGGTGCAGTGGTCGCACCATTCTGTTGATGAAGCCACTTGGGAGCGTGAAGATGAACTCCGTGCCAACTATCCTACTCTCTTTGTGTCTTCTTCTTCCTAGAATCTCGGGGCGAGATTCCTGTTTAGTGGGGGAGAGTTGTAGCATCCCATTTGTCTAACAACTGTAATGCTACTGGATCTAGTAATAAAATGGCCCCTTCCTACATATATTTGTTGCTTCATCATCATATCATGCTCATGTCATCATGCCACCTTGCATTTGAGCATCATACAAAGACCTTGTGTTTTGGTTCTTGTCTCTTATACATTATTAATTGTAGTTGCCTCTTGATATTGTATTTGGTTCTTGATATATTGTTAAATGCCCAAGTTGAGTTGGGGGCATATCTTTTATTAAACTCCACCACTTTTTCTTCACCACCTTATAATTCCACCATCCAATTAATATGAGCTGGCATTTATTTGAGTTTACCTAGATCATGTGGGTTGGGTGGATCCAATACTAGTCCCTTTTTGCTTGGCCTTATTCCACCTTTTGGTAATGCATGGAATAATGCCATGTGATTTTATGTTGTTTTCACAATATGAATACATGGCATTTATTATTTTCATGGGCCATGCAAGCACCACCTCATCTCTCTCCCTCTGTCTTGTTTTCTACAAGCCTTGGATCCATGTGAAGGTTCCCTAATTTTACAAATGATTTCATCTAAATTGCAAAAACCCCATATCTTCATATTCTTGTAAAATGCCCCATTTGGCTCATTCATAAACCATGTATGTGGGCATCTCCTTCTCCTCCATCTCTTTTTGCCCTTGCTTCTACTCTTGGTCAAACCCTCTATTCAAAATCTCCTGGTAAAAAGGTTCAAAAGAATTTGAAATTATAAGTGGTTTGAAATTGTAATAGAATAAAAAGAACAAACAAATAATTAATAAACAGAAGAATTAGGAAAAAGAGAGAACATACCTGGTAGCAGCCCACCTTGGGCCCAGTCGCATCAGCCCGAGTGGGAGCAGCAGCAACCCAGCCCAGTACCCCTTCGCCCCAGACGCCGTCCTGTTCACCGTCCTCCTCCCGATCCCCCCTTCTCTCTGCAGCTCTCACGGTAGCGATCAGGTGGCCGTCTCCCGCCGTCAGCCGCGTCATCCCCTCCTCTTCTTATCCCCAAGCCGCGGAGGCCCCCCCTGGAACCCTAGCCTCCCTTCCCCTCCTCTCCGCCGCCATCCCCTACCTCTGCGCCCGGCTATGCTCACCCTGCCCGAGAGCTTCGGCGAGGAGAGCGTCGCCGCACCGTTGCCTTGATCCCCTTCTGGAGCCGGAGGGCGTGCAGGCAGCCTTCGTCGACCACCTCGTGAGCTCGAGGAGGAGCTGGACGTGGCGCCTCTGCTTCCTCTTCTTCCTGACCAAGCCCAGAACAACGCCGCCGTCGCCGACATCACCTCCGACCACTCCCTCCTCGATTTCTCCGAATCGGTCTAGGTGAGCACCCTTTCCCCTACCTCCTTGTACCTTCCCCTTTCGCTGTGTCGCGCCGGCAGCCTCGCTTCCGCTACTGCGCGCGCCATGCCGCGCTCACCGTCTGTGGCTAGAACGCGCTCGACAGCAGCGGCTGCAACTTGTTCCGCCTCTGTTCGTCATCGTGCCCCGCGCGCTATAGTCCTCCTATGGCGATGACCCCTTGATGAAGTTTGTAGGCCTTGTGTTCTTCTTCATCTTTCGTCTTTGTGGCGTAGCGAAAATTGCAGCGGAGCGCTCGCCATCGTCTCCAGAAGATCAACTAATCTTCTGCAAGCCTGAACCCTGACAACAGTTTCGTGGCCGTGTTTTCTCCTTTGTTCATCGCAAGATCGGTTCAACCACAGGCCACCCTAGCGAGTTCCTTCGGTCCCTGGTTGGAGCCTGATGTCCCAGCTCTCTGGCGAGCCGTCCCACTCCCGTTTCCGCTAAGAATTAAGCTCAGAATCCTGAACCGAAGCTGCATCGTTTTGCTGTCAATTTTCGCTCTAACAAGTTCAGTTCGTCAGGCTCCCATGTAGCAGCTCCGGTAGTTTTGCACATAAACCCCTCGCGTTTCTGTTCTGTCAACCCGCAGTCCCACCGGACCCCACCCGACAGCCTCTCTGCTGTTTTACACAAAGCCCCCCAGTTCCCTATCCCCCTCAACCCGCAGTCCCTCCACCTCGCACATGTGGCAGCCTCTCGCCTCAGCCAGTCGGCCTGGCCCACACAGTTGGTCATGGTAGAATCTGGCTGGGTGACAAAAGTCCAGACCCATTTCTGAATTCAAATTCAAATGTTTTTTAATCTGTTTAAATGTGAATTAAATCATAACTTTCAAATGGTTTATATTTTGAATTCAAACTTAATATGAAAAATGTTTTATTTTTGAATGTTAATTCAAATCTTTAATCAAATAATTTCAGAATTAATTTAATTAGTCAACCTTTGACTTTGACCCTATTTAATAATTTTGACTATAAAATAAATTTAAATTCATAATTTCAAATAATACAAATAATATATGTTTTTGAATCAGAAAAATGTGAGGATTTAAAATATGCCATTCAAAATATTATTTGAACACTTTAAATTTCAAGATGATTGAAATTACATCAAAATGCCCCTGGACCTTAATTAATTAATAACTTTTGATTTATAACTCCAAATTAAACAAATGATATGTCTTAAATGATCAGCTCGACGAGACCTTTCTGTCTATGCTATCCATGACTTCAATTGCAGCATGCATCATATAAATATATAGTATACAGAAACTAATATGACAATAAAATGTGACCAAAACTCAATAAAATGACTTATTCTTGTACTCCACACCTCACCCATGCCATGCTACTTTAATGCCATGCAAATTGTGCATCATTCATCATGGCATGATTGTTTGCTTGTCGCATGTTATTCATATGCTTATGCACTTTATTTATATTGGCCTTGTTTGTTTGGTTCTTCTTCGAATATACGCTGAGCAGGGGATATATCAAGAGAACCAGGAGCACTACCCAGATCCGTCTCTCGCTTCAACTGAGTTGCCAGGCAAGCACTACCACATGCTTGCATACATACAGTACCTATTGCCTCTATCTTATTCTTGCATCATTGAGTCGCGATTGCATTAAACTGAATCCCAAGAATTGCATAGCCTTTACTTTTAAACCCCACCAAGCTTGTACCTCCATCCCATGAGGCATTACTACAGGAGTTGTTTGAGCCATGCGAGTCGTAGAACAACATGTATAGGGTATGTGAGAGTCTGATGGATAACGAGGTACCTAAACAACTTAACTTCAGTAGTAATGGGATAACTAATGAAAGTGGCACCGGTGAGCAACATCTGCTATTTGGTTTTTCCTGCTCACTTGTGTCCCGTAGGACCCCGAGTACTTGATTCCTGTTCCTTGATTATTCGCGCTATCCACATCCGGGAGGCTTATGGGACCCCCCTGAGCCAGAGCTTGATTCAGTCTTATTTCTTGGGGCCACAAACTAGTTTGAGGTTTTATTTACTATCCTGTACTTATGCCATGCTTTACTGCTTTATTACGATTGTGCGAGGAGCACCTGTCTTTGTTAGGATCGGGACACGTTGCGGTGTCGACAAGCCCAGTTTGGGTTCCCAGTCATTCATGACCGTCCACCCAAACCTCGGGTCCGTCTCGAGTCACTAACCGCTATGGTGTACTCAAGGGTGGCCTCGAAATATTTCTGAATCCTGTGATTGCTTTGTCGTGAAGGCCTCGTTGGGTTTTGATTTGGTTTTTCCGAGGTTGGTCGAGTGTGTGTTGCTATTTGTGCACCCCTGCAGGGTAAAACTTTCTGAAAGCTGTGTCGGCGGTTATGGACGACTTGGAGCACAGTTTCTCGATCATAGACAAGCATAACTAAAGTACCGCTTTAATTTGACTAAGTAACTGACTAGTAATTAGTGCAACACTCATGGAATGGTTAATAAAATTGCCAATGGATGGGGGTTGTTCGTCCGCTTCCTTGTTGGTAAGCGAGGGGGAGGATGGATCTATGGATATTACTGTCATAACTGTTGTCATTAACTCACGGACATCCGTTTATCTTTGGTTAGGCGGATGGTTAGCGAGTATCTATAGAACTGTTAGGGTTTATCTTTTGCTGCAATTGCGTCACCCCAGGTTGTGTCCCCTTTAGAGGCATAAAGAATTGCTGAGTACCCTTAGGGTCTCACACGATAAATTATTGGTTCAGATGAACAGGTGCACTCGCAGGACGGATACTGGGTGGAGGAGGCTGATGATGCGGGCAACGATCGTTCGGTGTAGAGATTCCGGGAACGGGGATCCGTGAGATCTGTGGGCGGGATGTGCTTATTTCTGGGAATCTTATGCCGATTTGCTTCTTATCCGTACTCGGACCTTATTTGCTGCTTCCGCCTGATACTCTGATGTGTGATGTATGAGGAAATATCCTAAACTATTATATCTACCTAGGTCATTTGAATCTTGCCGTATGGCGTTGCTATATTTCCTTTCTTTTTAGATGGAATGGCTCTGATGTACTATTGTATGGTGGCTTGCATACATACTCATTTGTGTATGTAGTTGATCCCTTCGCCTGCCGATTACGCCGCCCGTAATTGTCCCGATGAGTTGGAAATGGTTGGGACGGCCGAAAGGTCTACCCGTGAGTGGCATTTGGGCCCCACCGTACTATTTCAACCATTTCCGCTCGTCCAGGCTTGTATCTAGGAGCGTAATTCACCGAGGTAGTTACACCAAGAATTTAGATGGAACGAATTATTCTGACTAGATGCTTTAAGAGTAGCATACACAGTGTTTATAAATTTCAATGTTGTAGCCCCCAAGCTTCTAGTTGTAACTGAATTAGTTCCGACTAGATGCTTTAAAGAAAGCTAAACATATATCCAAGTTAAAAACTTTATACTATAGCCCCCAAGCTTCTAGGTGTAACTAAATTAGTTCCGACTAGATGCTTAAAGAGAAGCTAAGCATATTGTTAAGTCAAAAACTCTCATTGTAGCCCCCGAGCGTCTAGGTGGAAAATTTCTGGCTAGGTGCTCCAAGCAGACCAAACAATGTTTTAACTTTGACCTTTTTTCCACAGAACGAGAATGCTCGGAGGGGCATGGCCAATGACAAGTACGAGAAGATGCGCGTAGATCTTGAAGACGAAAAGGGTAAAACTGACATCTTGAATGAACAGATCATCAAAAACAAGAGTCTGTTTTCTTTTTGCGCATTTCGTCTTGGTTTTGTGCTTATATTCTCCGAGTACTCACTGTGTACTTTGATTTCTCCGAATTTGCAGAACATGTTGCCAAGGCTAAGGACATTGTTCAGAAATCCAAGCACATTCAGCAGCTGGATGGAGAGAACAAGATCCTTAAGGAGGAGAGGAAAGACATGCTGAAAATGCATGAGGAGTCAATGAAGGCCCTGCAGGACTCCTCCACCGATGAAATCAATCGCTTGAAGGAGGAGATTGCGATCTTAAGGATCAAAAGCAAGCTGCCGATGAGCAAAATCAACGCCATAGCGAGGCGTATAAGCTCCTCCAACAAGAGAAAGAATCCTTGGCGGATACCCTCTGGCAAGCTGAGGCCAGCATCTTCAGTAAGTTTTCTCCGTCTTGGATTTCTGTAGTCTGGGTACTTTGAATTGTTGAACTCATGCGCTCCTTGTCAGAATTTGCAGCTCCTATGGGTTTAACCCGGTCACCTCCTCCAGCCAAGGAATGCATGGTTCTTGCCGGCAACTTCATCAACACCGCCATCACGCAAGCCAAGGAGATCGCCATGCCCCTCCAGATAAACATCAAGGCATCAGACTCCGTGGTGAAGTAATCAGAGATTCTACGTCGAGCCCCCGACCGTATCATGAGCTGGAAAGCTTCATGTGCACGGGCTGGCGCAAGGATGGCGCTGTCAATGGTGAAGGCACACTATGAAGATGCCGACATCGATACGGTGACCTCTGGCATTAACGACACAGACGATGATGGCAAAGAGATTAACCATGAAGCCATCTTGTCATCGCTCGCGGGCTATGTCACCAGAGTTGCCGAGTTGGTGGACGTCGACGTCTTCGTGCCCATGAACATCATCGACAGCGGCAACCAAGGTTCCTCTGAGTCCCATCATAGCGCCGACTTCGAGGGTGGTTCTCCGGCTGGTGATGATGCTGCTTCCAAGTCACATGTGCCAAAGGAGTGAAGATCAACTTTGTAATATTTGTTTCACCTTTGGTGTATATGCGGAATTTTTTTGTTTATGTAACTTAAGGCGGAAAACAATGGTTGTTATTTCCTGCTGCCCAAGAACTAGTTTCCAGCACGTATATATTTTTAAGCAAGTGCTGGCTTATCCATTACTCTGGTTCTTATGCTTTACTTTTTGTGAGTCAGAAGACTCATTGTCGGAACCATGCGCTTAGATCATGATGCCCAATGGCACCGTCAATAACCTGAGCTCAAAATCGCCGACAATAAGTTCCAAAAGTCACTACTCCAGAATCCACATAAAAACGACAAAGAACGTGTAGACCAGAAAACTTAAACTAACGCCCGTAGGCGGAATTTTCACAAGTGTAATCGCAAAGCTTGTGCATAAAGGTTTTACATGATCCAAAAATGAACACTAAAGGAGGTAAAAGACTTAGAAATATGAGTGAACTAGAGAGCTTTATTTCATTGATCATATAAGAGGTACACAATTAGATAAAAAATGCTAAGTGTAAAAAGGACGTAGCTGTGCTATGTTCAATGGTCGATCAAGCTCCGGGTAGTCATCATCCGGGTCATGTCGCTTACGCTTATGACCCTCGTTGGGTCTATCTTCATTTCACGATTGTCAACAAGGTAGTAAGACCCACTGAGTAGCGCCTTGCTTATGATGAACGGTCCTTCCCATGGCGGGGATAATTTGTGTGACTTCTTCTGCTTAAGTCGGAGCACCAAATCCCCCTTTTTAAACGAGCGATGCCGAACGCGGCGACTATTGTAGCTGCGTAGCTTCTGATGGTAGATGGCGGATCTTTGGCATGCCAAAACACGCTCCTCCTCGAGAAGGTCCACATCTAGGCATCTGGATTATTCAGCGTCATCTTCGTCGTAGGCGGCAACTCTTGGTGCATCGTGAAGTATGTCGGAAGGCAGGATGGCTTCTGCTCCATAAACCATGAAGTAAGGGGTGTAGGTGGTGGATCTGTTGGGTGTAGTTCGTAAACTCCACATCACAGATGGTAATTATTCTGCCAAGGCTCCAGCTGCTCTATGTAGCGGTGCCTCAAGATGTGGCTTGATTCCCTGCAGAATTAATATGTTGCCTCTCTCAACCTGACCATTGGACTGTGGGTGTGCCACAGATGCAAGATCAAGTCGGATGCCTTTCTCCCAACAATAAGCCGCCACTTCTCCGAGTGACAAATTGCTGCCGTTGTCGGTGATAGTACTATGTGGGAGACCAAATCTCACCACTAGATCCCGGACAAACCTGAGGGCAGTTGCCCCATAAAGCTTTATAAAGGGTTTATCTTCTATCCAATTAGTGAATTTATCAACTGCTACAAGCAGATGCGTAAACCCACAAGGTGCCATCTGTAACGGTCCCACCATGTCTATCCCCTAGACTGCGAACGGCCAAGTTATTGGTATTGTTCGCAATTCTTCAGCAGGAACATGTGGTTGTCGGGCATAATACTAGCATCCCGTGCATGTTTCAACCATCTTGTCAGCGTCCGCCTTCGCGGTCAGCCAGTAGAATCATTGCCGAAAGGCTTTCGCGACCAACGATCGAGGAGCGGCGTCATGCTCGCAGTCTCCGAGATGGATTTCGCGTAGGATTTCCATACCTTCTAGTTGGGAAACAGACTTTAGGTATACACCAGTAGTGATCCTTTTGTAGAGTTGCCCATTGATGACGGTATAACCCTTTTCTCTTCGTACTATTTGTCATATTTCGACTTCGTCGTCAGGCAAAGTTCCGTGTTCAAGATATTCCATGAACGGTTTTGTCCAAGCCGGAGGTACCTTAGTCACCATGTGGACGAAAGAGTCAGCTCTATCCGGGTTTTCGATGTCGGCTCCCTTCACAGATGGTGTGCGCAAGTGCTCTAGGAAAACTCTTGGCGGAATTTTCTTGCGCCCTGATCCAAGCTTACAAAGCAGATCAGCCGCCTCATTTTTCTCCCTAGGCACATACTTGACTTCGTAGCCCAAGAAGATCTTGGCTATCTCATCCAAGTCGTCTCGATATGCCGCCATCACAGGATTCCGCGCATTCCAGGTGCCAGCCACCTGCTGGGAAACCAAGTCGGAATCTCCACAGAAAACTATGCGCTTGATTCCAATATCCTTGGCTACACGTAGTCCGTGAATGAGTGCTTCATACTCCGCCATGTTATTTGTAGCCTCGAAGTGGATTTGCAGAACGTAGTGTACCTTGTCTCCTGTTGGTGACTGTAGCAATACACCAGCCCCCGAGCCGTTGAGCAGCTTTGATCTGTCAAAGATCATCACCCAGTACTCTGGTTCTGGCAACGGAGTAGCGTCAGGCATCTCCGTCCAATCTGCAATAAAATCTGCCAAGGCTTGTGACTTGATAGCGTCGCGTCTCTTGTAGGTGATTTTGAAGGCGGCAAGTTCAATGCCCCACTTCGCAACCCTTCCTGAAGTGTCGCTGTTGTTGATTATGTCGGACAGTGGAGTCTTGGTCACCACTGTGATTGGGTGCTCCTGGAAGTAATGCCTCAGCTTCCGAGAAGAAAGGAATACTCCATAAGCTATCTTTTGGTAGTGCGGGTAACGCTTCTTGGACTCTGTCAAGACCTCGCTCACATAGTAAACTGGTCATTGAACTCCGTGGTCATAGCCTGGTTCCTTCTGCTCTACCACGACAACGATGCTGATTACCCGGTTGGTTGCCGCCATGTAGATTAACAGGGGTTCTCCAGGCTCGGGTGCTGCAAGTGTAGGCGCTAAGAAAAGGGTTTCCTTGAGCTGCTTCAATGCTGCATCTTCTTCGTCTGTCCACATGAATTTGTCCGCCTTCTTCAGCAACTTGTACAGTGGCAGAGCCTTCTCTCCAAGTCGGCTGACGAACCGGCTAACTACTGCAGAACAACCTGTTAGTCGTTGAATTTACTTCAGGCATGTAGGACGATTTATGTTTAAGATGTCCTTGATTTTCTCCGGCTTGACGTCGATTCCACGTTGGGAAACGATGAAACCCAACAATTTGCCGGCTGGAACCCCGAAGACGCACTTCTTAGGATTAAGCATCATGTTATATTTCCGGAGATTATCAAAGGTTTCTTTTAAGTTGGTGATTAAGTTTTTGACTTTTTAGACATCATCGCGATATCTTACACATAGGAATGAACGTTCCAACCAATTTGGTCGTGGTGGCAACATTGCATTGTCCGCTGGTAGGTAGCACCTGCATTTTTCAGCCCAAAGGGCATCGTAACATAGCAAAACGTGTCGTACGGGGTAGTGAACGAAGTGGCCAATTGGTCCGTCTTCCTCATCTTGATCTGGTGGTATCCTGAGTATGCATCAAGAAAACACAAAAGCTCCAAGCCAGCCGTCGAGTCAATGACTTGTTAAATGTGAGGCAAAGCAAACGGATCTTTGGGGCATGCTTTGTTCAAGCTGGTGTAATCAACGAACATTCTTAATTCATTGGTTCCCTTTTTGGGGACAAGTACAGGATTGGCCACCCATCGAGTGTGAAGGACTTCTCTGATAAATCTAGCCTTAAGTAACCTAGATATATCTTTGCCAATGGCATGTCCCTTCTCATCTCTGAAGCGTCGTAGAGGTTGTTTCACAGGTTTGCATTTTGGATCAATGTTTAAGCTGTGCTTGGCAAGTTCCCTAGGTACACCTTTCTTGTTGGCAGGTTGCCAGGCAAAGATGTCCCTGTTCTCACAGAGGAACTCGACGAGCGCGCTTTCCTATTTGGGATAAAGGTTCATCCCAATGGCGGTGACCTTGGAGGCATCGCCTACCACAAGTTCCACCGACTTGGTCTCGATGGCGGCCTTGAGCACATGAGCGGAGTCGGAGATCTGTTTCTTCGACGTGGGCATCTCTGAGTCATCAACCTTGATCTGGATCTCTTTGAATTCTTCGTTGTAGAGGACAGCTTCTGCAACGGCTGCTTCATTGATCTCGCAGTCCCTTGCCTTGGTAAAGCTTCCGGATACGGTGATGACACCGTTTGGTCTGGGTATCTTGAGTTTGTTGTAGACGAAGCATGGCTTGGCCATGAACGTGTGGAATATGTCGCGGCCAAATATGACGTGGTACACGCTCTTGAAGGGGACAACCTCGAAGGACACGCGCTCTTGGCGGTAATTATTAACATCGCTAAAGGCAACCTGAAGTGTAATGCACCCAAGGGACCGAGCCTCCCAACCAGGAACTACGCCGTGGAAGATGGTGTTGGTACGCCTTAGGTTTGCCTCCGTCAAGTTCATCTTCTGCAGTGTATCCAAGTACATGATTTTGATGCTTCTTCCACTATCCACCATACACTTGGTGAACTCCACGCCGTCAATCAGGGGGTTGATGGCCATAGCGTACTAGTACTCCTTAGGTATAAGGTCTGGGTGGTCCGTCCTGTCCCAAGTAATTGGCTCCGACCAGCGTAGGTACGGGGGAACTGGGGGAGAGTGTCCATCAGGATCCTCAGAGAGGTCTTCTATTGTCGGACGGTGGGGGTGCCAAGGAAAGTGTGGTAGACTAGAGCCTTCTTTGCGAAGGGGTTCTTTCCCTTGTTGTTGCTCTTGGCAGCGTGCTTGGGTTCAATGTGTTTGTCCATGTCACTTGAATCCTTGGACTCCTCCTCCTTCTTCTTCCCTTTGCCCTTGCCTCGCGGTCTGTTCTTCCGACTTTGCTTGTAGCCGGACTCCGGGTCTTCCTTAAGGTCGTTGACGAACTTGCTGTGTCGATTGGTATGGGTGGCCTTACCGTTGGCATCGAGGTGCACGAGGAACGGCATATCGCGGTACTCCTCGTAGGTTTTGGGAACACAGAGCGGCGCCGAGGTAGTTTCACTTCCTCGTTTCTGCCCACAACCAGCTCCCCTTCCTAGGCCACGTTGTCCGCCATCACCTCATCCTGCAAAAGTCATAGCGACCATGTGGGTAGATCGATTTTGTTCTGGAGCGGTTTTCCGCTTTTTACTGTTGTTCCTTCGAGCTTGAGTTGGAATGGCCGTTGCCGGCAAGGAGCCGCGAGCATCATGGTCGGCAGCTGCGAAGTCACTAGCCAACTTAATCATCTGGTTCAAGTCAAGCTTGTGATTGTCCTACAAGCGCTTCAGCTTATGCCTAAACAACGTACCCCTTTCCAACCCATCGATGAAGGCGGCCATGGCGGTCTGAGCCTGCACTCCTACGCAGGAATTCTTCATATCCAGCCAGCGGGAGAGGTAGGCGCGAGATGTCTCGTCTTTCTCTTGCACGCACCGTCGTAGATCGCCCACAGTGCAGGGACGCTTGTATGTAACCTCAAAGTTCTTGGTGAATGCTTCTTGCATGTCCAGCTAGTTGTAGATAGATTTCTCCGGCAAGTCGTCGATCCATTGATGGGCCGTGCCCGCCAACATTAGTGGGAGGTACTTGACGGCGATGTTGGGGTTGCCTCCGGCAATCTCCACCGCGTTGCCATAGTCCTGCAACCATGTGGCTGGCTTGGTGGTGCCGTTGTAGGGCTTGATGGTCTTGTCAATCCGGAAACCTTTGGGGTAAGTAGCAGACCGTATTGCAGGTCCAAAGCAACGTGGTCCCAGGTATGGTCCTTCCCGGGCCTCGTGGATCTTATCGATCTGCGAACGTGAATCGTACGGCTCCGCGTTCTTCTTCTTCTTGTCAACAGGGGATGGGCTGCGTGAACGACGCAGGCCTCCTCCGCCATGGTGACTTCTTGGTGGTGACGGAGGCGGAGGTGGCGGTGGGTTAGCCTTCTTGCTGTTACACTCCTGCGACGCCTCACGCCTGTCATGGTTGCTTGTCGGACACGGAGGATCATGGTGTGACCTGCTCCTGTGTCCTTGGTTGCGCTCTCTGTCATGATGGGTCTGCTCCGCGTTGTCGCGGATGACGATGCCGCATTGCTTTGTTGGGGGAATATCCGTATGATGGTGAGCCTTATAATCTTCGCGATGTCGGGGGGATCGGGGCGGTGGCGATGGGCGACGAGGTCGGGCCTTTTCTCCGTGGTTGGAGGATATGGGGATGGCATCCTTCCTGTTGCGTGCATCTCTCCGTCTTCGTTCTGATGAACCCGTCTGGGACCCAACATCAAGAGGGGACCTGTCCCTTGGCGGCTTATAGTGGCTAGACTGGCAAAGAGCTGGGTCGGACTCAAGCCTCTGAGAGGTGGCATTTTCCTGCTGCTTCACCGCCTTGGCCACTAGGTCGTAGACCTGTTCCACTGCCTCAGGCGATATATCCTACTCCAGAAGGGTCTTGGCGACGGCGAGGTTAAGGAGTGGGGTGGGCATCACCTGCTTGCCTTCACTGTCAATGTATGGCTTGGCTTGTGCCGGCTTCGAGGGAGCCCATCCTAGGTTGCGCCGTACACCAGGATCGTTGATGACACGAGCCGGAGCTTTCTTGTCCTTCTGCTGCTGCATCAAAGTCTTGTACTCAGCCTCCATTGCTCTAGCTTTCCCTATGGACTTCTGCATGTTGACCAGATCTCGATCTAGCTTAGCGCCTTGCTCCGCGATGTCTTGCGCTTCCTCCAGCAGCTACTGGCGCTTCTCGTCAAGCTGAGTCACGTTCCGGATATGAGAAACGGTCAGTGGCTCGACGAGGATATTGCCGTACATCACTGTATCAGCTGGAGTAACTTGGTCTGCTGCAGACGTAGATGCTGGAGGCGGCAAGTTTGCGCTGTTGTTGTTTCTCGGGCCGGTGCCGAGTTCCTGCGGCTGTTGCACTGGGTTAGGCAGAGGAGGCATGACTTTTGTGCAATCATCGTTAGCAGCGATAAGTGGACCCTTCCCCTTTTCCAGTGCTGTAGGCGGAGCTCGTCCAGGTTGGTCTTCATCCATCGCTGTCCCAATGGTGACGAACACCCCTCGAGACGTGATGGCGTTGTTGGCTTGTTCGTCGCGCGAGTACTCCTCCTCCATCTCCTGCATAGCGGAGTCTAACTCTTCTAGACTAAAATCTATCTCCTCTGAATCTCCAATGGAATCAGCATAAAGCGTGTTGATGACAGAGTCGGAGGGTGCCAGGACTTCCTCGATGATGGGCGGTGGAGGTGCAATGGCGGCGACGATGACTGGAGGTGGTGGTGCAACTGTGACGATGGCGGCCGGAGGCGGTGGTGGCGGTGGCTGAATCGGAGGTTCTCCATCGATGAGCGCTAGTGCTTTGTAGGCTTCTGCGTTAGCCTCCGCGTAGTTGTCGACGGTGCTCACCATCTGTTCAAGGGTAAGGCGTCCTGTTGCCTGCTGCCGTCTTAGAGAATGTCGGAGAAGCGTCCCACGGTCCAGTCCTTCCACGAAGTGATACAAAGCATTATCATCGGGGTAGTGGGCCAGATCAGCTCATATACGGAGCAACCTGGCCAGGTAATCGTGAGGGTTTCTGCCCTCTCTCTGAACGCAACGCTCCAGATCGAAGATGGTAACCACTCCGATGAACTTGGATCTTTGTTGTCCAGACGCGCGGGCGAAGCCGGTGGACTTAAAGCAATCTTACACCGTTATATCCTGCATAGGCATGGTTTGGGTGGGCCTTGAATTTTTCCGATCTTTGTCAGCAAACTCCGAAGAGAGATCCGACATCGATCCTTCTGCGAATGTATCCTGCCCGTAGGCGGTCCATGTGGGACCTGATGCTCCTCCGACTCCTAGGGTATAGTGCCCGAGTCGGTTTCGCCGATGAAGAGGTGGATGTCTCCGATAGGAACGATCGAACACCGCGTAGGGTTTGTCTTCGCCGGGATCCAAAACTCGTCAGGAGGGACGATCGGAACGTTGCCGGAGAAGAGAACGTGACCGATGGCTACGGTTTCGCCGATTTCCATGAAGATCTTAGTCCTCGCCCGCTGATGAGCCTGAAGCGTCTCTTGCCCAAAGGTGGGCGCCAACTGTCATGGTATTGCCGACGAGTACGCCATGGAGGGGTCCTCACAGTGTGTGTTTAGAGACGTGGGGGAAGGCGGATGGTTGACGGGTACGAGGTAACACAGCTTACCCAGGTTAAGATCCCACGACGGTGGCGGAATCCTACTCCTGCTATAAATCACTATAAGGGCAATACGCTGAGTTAAAGAGATACGCTAGCTATGCGAGGTTGTATGAATCGATGCCCTAAAGGCTCCCATAGGCCCGACTTATATAGTCGCCAGGTCCTGGGGTTACAGGGAAAATTCCTAGCCGGACAGGTTACAGAGTCCTACACCGTCTATTACTAGTCTTGTGTATCTTGCACTCCAAGGCTCCGGGTACGTCGGTGACTCCAACCGTAGCCTTCCTTTATACGGCATGAGCCTCCCTTCTGGATCCATCTAACTGGGCCGCCCAGCAGGCCATAGGCCATGCTACCAACTGTGGGCCACCCGGGTTAGCCGGATAAGAGACATGCTATAGGGATACCCATATAGCATATCCCCAACACCATGGCGTCACCTTACGCCAACATGGAGGGGGCATAACTGCTGCTGGCCATGGATGGATTGCGTTGGCGACTGGGGAAGGTTGAGGGGCTAGGGTTTTTCGCACTATGCGCGAGAGCTCGAGCAGGCGCTCGCTGGAGGAAGAAGATGATGCAGAGGAGAATGAGGTGAAAAGTAAAATTTCCATCGCCGTTATAATTTTTAACCTCCGGCATCAAGATTCATGCGGAATGATCATACGATTGACGCGTGGACAACGTGTGCGGGCGCGTGCGCGGAAATTTTGCCACGTTGCCAACCGTTGCCGCCAACGGTTCGTATCGCTCGCGCAGGAAAATCGGACATGATTGCGTTTTCTGCATGTGTAAGTTATGAGGCGTTGCTGACCTATGTCTACTTCGCCCTAGCTGTCACTAGCAGGTGAACCATCACATCGAAAGATTCCTTCATAGAAGGATCCAATCAGGCTACGGAAGAGTACGATAGAAGATTCATCAATTCTCCGACTTACAAATTGAAGACAGAGAAAACCTTGTAGGGTTCTTTGGGAGGACTATAAGATGTTGCTCGACGATTTGCCGACATCCATCTAGACGGAGCAGTCAACATGAAGAGGCAAGAGGGCGCAAGATCTCGGAGTTCTCCGGGGGCAACTGTTGGGGATATGATATACGGGTATCCTCACAGCATGTCCTCTATCCGGATAACCCGGGTGGCCCACAGTTGGTAGCAAGGCCTATGGCCAGCTGGGCGGCCCAGTTAGATGGATCCAGAAGGGAGGCCCATGCCGGATAAAGGAAGGCTACGGAGGAGTCACCGACGTACCCGGAGCCTTGGAGTGCAAGATACGCTAGACTAGTAATAGACAGTGTAGGAATCTTTAACCTGTCCGGCTAGGACTTTTCCCTGTAACCCTAGGACCTGGCGACTATATAAGTCGGGCCTATGGGAGCCTTTAGGGCACCAATTAACTCATACCTCTCACAGCGAATCGATCCTTGTAACTCGGCGTATTGCCATTATAGTGATTTATAGCTGGAGTAGGATTCCGCCACCGTCGTGGGATCTGAACCTAGGTAAGCTGTGTTACCTCGTACCCGTCAACCGTCCGCCTTCCCCCACGTCTCTAAACACGCACTTTGAGGTCCCCTCCATGGCGTACTCATCGGCAATACCACGACAATACGTCATAGCCTTGAGGAACACCAATAATTATTGCTGCTTGAGATTTAGCTTTGGTTAAGTGGAGAGATACTTCAGACTTAGCATATCCAAATAGAAAGGGTGCAACATTTACCACAAAGGTAAAGTCACTAGATTCTCAGGACACGGACTTCAATGTTAAGATCCAAAGGATGAGCTAGATTCCAACACCCAGTGATAACAAGTTATCAAAATATAATTGCATCTACATGAATTGTTTGCAATGATACACAACTGAATCCTGTTTAGGAAGAATTTAGGAGGAAATATAAGTTTTGTTGGACTTCTTATCTTCCGTGAATGAATCAATCAGTGGCTTGGTGTTCTTGGAGGATCTTCTCGACATGTGAAGGTATCAACCTACCATATCAATAATTCTTTACACATGCTTGACTAACTTGGAATGATTCCTGAGGAGACAAGGATAACGCTACCCGAATCCACAGCGACATCTTTCAGCATTTGCACGTGAACCGGAGAAGGTTACTTCTAACATCCAGAACACATACTTTGAGATAACACGAAGATGGTTCTCATAAGTTTCCAACATTAATGCCAAATGTTCAACATAAACCTTTCTAGCATGGAGAATGTAAGGATGTCATCGATGGGCTCGATAACAAGAGTATCTATACATTCCAAGAAAACAGACTCACGTGTTGTATGAACATGGCATAGACATTGATCAGATCAAGGAACATGAAGATGTACTTAAGTGATACATCACAAGTGGATAAACCATCAAAATTGTCCTTGGAACTGAATTTGATTTGACGATTTCCTAATCCAAATCAAAGGCGGGGAAGATAACATATCCACAAAGGACGTATTATTCTGCTTCAACACGAACAAAACTAGACATCCCTTTAAGGAGGAACAAAGTTGAGCAGGACTTCTGTCTTACAACTCTCCGAGTTGTTGTTTAAGTTCAACCAACTAGTTCAGGTTATCCAGTACGGATCCTTGGAGAAAGTAGCAGTTTAAAGAAACAACTTACTCAAGAACCTGACAATACGGTCATGTGGCAACATGGTGATTGTAACACCCTAGTTTTAGTTAATATTTTATTAGGGTTTGTTTTGTGCATCATAAGCATCATCTCTATTAATGCATGCAAGAAAGAATAAACAAAACCCTAATCTTCCCCTCTCTTTGAAGCGTTCAACGGAGGTTTTGAATTTTGAAAAGTATCAAAGTGTATGGGTCCCAAATTGTTTAAAGGGGTTCCTACAATATTTTTATATATTTTGAAGACCTTCTGGTACTTTTGAAATAATTCAAAACAAATTCAAAATAGAAATACAAAACAGATTTTGAAAATCAGAAAAAGAAAAGCTTTTGTAAATAAAAAAAGGAGCATCCAGGACCATCCCAGGCCGGCCCAATCCACCTTCCTCTCCTCTCTCCCTTTCCATCGTCCTACCTTGGCCCAATTGAAGCCCATTATGGCTAGTACCTCTTCGCGTTGTTTCTGTCGTTGTCTTCCCCGTCGAGAAGCAGCTGGCTGGCGCAACGGAGGCCGTCGCCGGGCACCATGATGCTCACTGCCACCGTGATACTCGCCGCCGCTCTTGGTCGTCTACAAGTACTTCCTCGAGCCGCTGGACGAACCCTAGATCCCTTCTTCCCCGTTTTCCTCTCCTAGCCGAAACCCTAGCTCCCAGACCTCGCCGGCGCCCCGTCGCTCCCGGCCTCCCCTTGCTCAACCAAGGCTACCTCGAGCTCCACCTCATTCGTCTCCATCGTTTTCCCCATCTCGCGCAAGCAGGCGAGGTCCCAGTCGACAGAATCATGATCTTCTTCCCCGACCTCGACGAGTTTCGCCGCCGTCAATCAGTCCGATTCCGGACACCGTAAGCATCGCCGACCCCTCCACCGTGCTCCTGGTGAGCTGCTGGTCCTCGTGGACCCTCTCTCTTGCCCCCTCTACCTCTGGTTCGCCTGTCGCTGTTCGCTGCCCTGCTCCGCCGCCAGACAAGCTCGCCGTCGCCACTTCGGTGACACAAAGCGGCGGCGCCGCCAGCAAAAGGCTTCCCAGCGTCCTGCGCATCCAACCCGCATACCCGCGTAGCTCCGCGAGCCCTCCTCCGTCGTCCCCATACGCCACCTGAGAGGTTTTGGCCAGGATGACATCACAGTGATGTCACCAAAGGGTCAGGCGTGCGGGTCAGCCCGGTCAACCGGCCTCCGGTCCCACTTTACTCGCGTGGCTGCATACGTGGCCCTTGGACTAGCAGTCAGCGTCAGTGGCTAGATCAGGCTCGGGTGAGAAAGGTATCTGGTGCATGTGCTAATGTCAGCCTTGCGCAATAATTCATTTAACTTGTTTAAATAAATCCAGAAATTGAGTAAAGTTTGTAAAATTCATATCTAATGATTTATAAGTCAGAAAAATATAAATAATATATCAAAATGTTCAGAAAAATGAAACCTACCTCTTGAAGATATAATCATGCATTGTTCAACAACTTAAATGGAAAGTTTAATTAGAAGAACAAACTAACCCCTCTCATATGTTCCAGAGTTTCCCCGAGTTAGGGTTTTCACCCCTCGGAACCCCGATTAAATTGCCGAGCATGTTTTAGGGTTTCAATTAAATGCAATTCAACTTTTCATATCATCATTATTGTTTGATAATTGCATTGATGCCATGTGTTGATTGCTTCTCCTTCCTTTCCGGTGTTTGGTTCTTCTTCGGTAGAATATGAGATCGAGATCAAGATCAAAGGCTGAGATCAACACCATCTAAGATCGACGAACAACACTTGAACAACTCTAACCAAGTCAAGTTCAAGATTTCCGAAGGTCTGCTTATCGGGTATCAACTGGCAAAGGCAAGCATAGCCCCACCATGATATAATCCTATGATTTCGAAATCATTTCTATTTCTGCCATGATGCATACGATTCTACTGTGGTCTTTTATCGATAGATAGAGTATCCTATCTACTGCATTACTCCTTTTTGAGCCTATATTACCTGATCCACTGCTCCTATCATAACTAGGTTTGGCTTGTGTGCACTGCTAGAACTCTTACCTGTGTTCTGCTTAGCCATGCAAATTATCTAGATGATGTGTCAGATGTAGATAATCTAGTATGTTAGTAGAACATGCTGAGATGTGATCAGTGATATGAGATTAAACATGCTAAGGCTTGTATGGGAGGCAACGGTGGGATGTGGTTTTTCTAGTCCCATGCTCGCCACCACTAGGACCTGAGTTCTTGCCTTTGGAAACAAGACGAGCGTGCAACCACACGGGGCCTGGACAACCTCACAAGCAACTAACTTGCCTAGCAGATTCTATGAGTCACATAGTTTGGGCGTTCCATTCGAGATATGCATATAAAATATTTTGAGAGATTTGCCGGGTGAAGTTGGTGCTTTCATATAGGTAGGTAAGCGTGGACCGGGTTGCTTGGGGTCGATGGAGCCCCTATTAACCAACCACGCCTCACATCTTTAAGTACCGGCTTCGGGATTTGACCCGTTACGGCGGAACCATACTTATAGCGTGACTCATGGTCTCGGCGAAAGCAAGGTAAAGGTTGTGGCCAACCACCCTCTGCTAGCCTTCCAGGGAAGAGGGCTAATAGCTTGGCATTAAGAGTCGGTTGGTACGTGTGGGTAAAGTTGTACACCCCTGTAGGGTTAAATCTTTTCGAAAAGTCGTGTTCACGGTTATGAACGACTTGGCGAACGGACTCAAGATCATAGAGAACTATAACCTAATATTAAAACTTGGTAGATCAACGTGTGCTTAAGGATGCTTCCTCGAGGGTACGAGGGGGTGATCCAAGTTCAGATGATGATGATTTGGTGGATATCAAAACATGATGATCAATACTTTGGAGATGTCGCTCTCTTATCCCCTTTTAAAATACTCTGACTAGACGAGCTTCTTCTCTCTCTTATTTTATAAACAAAAGTGGCTTTATGCAAAACAACTCCACCAGCCATAAGTCTTGCGGAGTACACCCTGTACTCACCCTTGCTTTGTTGATACTTTTGGCAGAGTAAGTGTTCACCTGAAGAAGAGTTCTTTACTACATCGACATCGACGAGTAGCTTGGGGTTCCCGGCCGGCAGCCTGGAATCTATGGGCTGGGACGTCATCGTTATGCTTCAGGCCTGTTAGGCCATTTGTTAAGTTTGCTATACTTAATAGCATAATTTGCCTTTCGTTGTTTGATGTTTGTGGTCAGTGACCTCTTCTTGTAATAATTTGTTTCTCTGCTCAGTTATGAGCTTGCTGTGATAAAGTTTGAGTCGTAGGGTCACTGTTGTGCTACCGATTCTTCACTGGATATTCTCGAGCTCAAGGTTAAGCTTATGTCAGATGAAGGTTTGGGATTTGTTTAGCCCTGATCCCGGGGGTGTCACAGTGTTTGTTATCATAGCAGTACCGACCGTAGGAAAACCTTGCTATTGGTCGATGTTGAGTCTAGTGCTGGTGAAAACTATATTCAAAGATGAAAAGTATTTGCGAAAACTGTAGTATGCTTCTTTTTCTCCTTATCCAGTTTCACTATAATTCTGGATTATCTTATCTTGTATTGACTTTGAAAAGTTTTGATATCTCTTCTAGTCTTTCAAATCTTAGGTGCCTTCTTGGCATGCCGTTTCTAAGACAGTTGACCTAGTGTTGAGTTCTCTAGAGTTGTGTGTGCTGTGAATTCCTTGTTCCCCTTGCTCTTATTCGTTTGAGAGATTCCTTTATATCACGACCTCTCTATCTTTTGGACCCACAATAGTATATTGTTAGTTCCACAGTGTCCTGTTCTAGGCTTCGAGGTTTCCTCTCGCCTCTTGTGTCTCCTTTTTGTTTGTTGGGTAGTTCAGAAGTCTTATCTTGATTTGGAAGCTACCTTGTGGTTACTACCTTGAAGTGTACGCTATGTCACTCAAGTAGTAATTACTCCTTTCTTTGGGTTTTAACCCTTGGACTTGAATCTAAGATCCCGGATTGTGCTGGATTCAGGTGTTGTGAATCTTGTACATGAAGCCGATCTTTAAACCAAGATCCTTTCTTTTACCCCTATTGTTAATGTTCATACATTACTTCAGGATGGCTAGTACCTTCTAGTATAACCTTCAAGCTTGTGGTCTTTGTCACGATTGAATTGTGACAACTAAGGACTTTCCCTACCACTAGCTATGGCAGATGTTCTTTAATGGAACCAAATAGATCACGACAAGAGTACTCCTCGAGAGTCTCTCATCTATATTCGTGACTCTGCCACATTCGACCCCTTCCATGCATTGGTTTTCGGAAGTTTGTTAACTTATGCATCCACATCTTGGGATTCCATCCTGAGCATGTTCTATTCCCCTTGTTGTTCTACGACCTTTGTTTACTAGTTGGTAGCCAAGTAGTAAATGTGCATCGGTGTCTTCCAAAGTAAGATACTCTTGCGGTCCGTCAAGACAAACCATTTCGGGATTTTAGGAGAAACAAACTCCGGTACCTCGTCATATCTAGGACCAGGTCAAAGTGTTGTAATCCGCAGATCAAGAGGCATTGATTGTCTTCCATGTGTTCTACCTTAAAGTATCACACTCTTTTATACTAAGAGGTCGTGTTGAGTTTCATGACCCCTTAATGAAGTGATGCTCTTACACATATTTAACCACCATCCCTCGAGCTTTCGTTCTCGTGAGTGATGCGTGTGCGTAATAATGTGACCCTCTGAGATTCTTAGCAATTATTATTCCTTTGAACTCTAAGGACATTTGAGTCATTATTAATGTGATTGGTTAACCTTATCACCAAGCGAAGTTTGACTATGCTACCAAGTCCGCTACTCTGGTGTACTCTCCTCGGTCAAAGAGTTAGTCTTGTGCCGAATCTTTGAGACTAGGTCTCCTTGCCTTACAAAGCAAGTTTCCTCTCGAACTAAGTGACATATTAGTGGTTCGCGATATTCTAGATGTCTACTAGAAGTATCGCCTTGTTGTCACATGATCGTGTTGTCAATTTCTTGAGCAAGCAAGTTCTTTGTACTGATCTTTTCTCCAAGAATCCGTACTGGATACCCCTAAACTAGTTGGTTGAGCTTAAACAACAACCTGTAGAGTTGTAAGACAAAAGTTCTATCCAACCATGTTCCTTCTTAAAGGGATGTCTAGTTTTGTTAGTGTTGAAGAAAGATAGTATTTCCTTTGTGTATATGATGCCTTCCCCACCTTTGATTTGATTTGGGTTATCGTCAAATCAAACTCAGTTCCAAGGACTATCTTGATGTTGTTCCTACTCGTGATGTTTCATTTGAGTACATCTTCATGTCCTTTGATCTGACTAGTATTCTTGCCTTGTTGACGCAACTTATGAGCCCATCTTAATGGATTGTTTTGATAAGTTTGTTGTTGAGCCCATCGACAACATCCTTATTCCTTCCATGTTAGACTGGATTCATATGGAAAATTTGGCATTAATGTTGGAAAATTTTGAGAACCATCTTCGAGTCGTCTCGAAGTATGTGTTCTGTATGTTAGAAGTAACCTTCTTTGATTCACATGCAAATGCTGAAAGATGTCGCCGTGGATCCGAGTAGTGTTATATTCGTTCTTCAAGGATATATGTGTGTTTTATTGCTAGTACTATATATGTATGCAGTTGTCTTTCGACAAGATGTTAATACATGGGTATAGCAATCCAGCTCGGTCTTTTGGAGCTTTAACTATAGTCCTTATCTTGAGAATCTAGTAACTTTATCTTTGCGGTAAATGTTGCAAACTTTCTATTCATTCACCCTAAGTCTGAAATATCATTCCACCTAACCAAAGCTGAATCTCAAGCAGCAATGATGGTTGGTGATCCCCAAGGTTTTGACATAGTTCTCTTTGTAAATCTAGCAAGATTCTTGTAATGGTTGACACACTTAGCCAGAAAGACCTATTGTCATGTTCTCTTGAATCAGCAATATCAACCACTCTTCATGAGGCTTCTTCTAGAATTGAATATAGGAGTTGTGCTTATGGTTTCCTTTGTATCCGAAGCCTGACCTTTACTTGATACTTCGTGTCTCGAACATCAAGGTGAACATTTAAAGTAGTGTTGCTAAATTCTTTCGGCCGATCCTCCAGACTCTTTTATGTTGTCAAGCGTTATGTTGTGCCGAACAGTTGAAGTCCGAGAATGAAGTTTCTTTTCCTCGTGTCATCAGGAATCTCCTTACAAATTCATCCAGTGGTGTAAAGTGATATCATGATCTTTGGCAAAGATCTTGATAGTTTTGGATGAATAAAGAGTTTCCCTTCGTTTTTCCAGTCATGTTCTAAGAGCGACTATGGTTTTGGTAATCCGTAGTTTATCTTGTTACATGTTCCTTGTGGCTCTTATGAGTCCTCTCCACCAAAACACCTTTTTGTCTTAACCCTTCTGTTGAATGAAAAGTGACCCTTCTATGTAAAAAATAGTTCAACAGCTTGGTTTTGTTGAGCCATATCTTTGCAATCTAAAATATCTACTTAACTCGTTTAATAGAGGTTCTCTATCGAAGTCTGTGGTCAAGTCCTTTCCATTGAAACCTTCCTCTTCAGAAGCTTAAACCCTTCTAAGTTCCATGGTCTCAACCCTTATGAAGACCAGCTATCTACCAAATTGAAACCTTCTCCTGTTGTTTCCTCCGTTACCTTGACGTGTTTCATGTTTGTCATCTCAGAGTTGTTTCTGAACACTCCATCCATGAGCTGACCATGAGATACTCTATGAGTTGGTTAGTGTGTTTCCCTCTTATCTTTAGAGTTGCCCTGTATCTTCCCCTCTCTATCCCTCTTCCTACCATTGGAATCTCGGGTCAAGATTCTCATAAGGGGGATAGAGTTGTATCACCCTAGTTTTAGTTAATCTTTTATTAGTATTTGTTTTGTGCATCATAAGCATCATCTCTATTAATGCATGCAAGAAAGAATAAACAAAACCCTAAAACCCTAATCTTCCCCTCTGTTTGAAGCATTCAAAGTAGATTGTCACATCCCAAGATTTTCCAAATCTTGTAATGTGAAAAATAAATGAATAAAATAAAATTGTTGATTTTTAGGGTGAGAAGAAACTTTTGAATCCAATTGGAAACTTTAAAAACCTATTTGGATCAAATAAAATCCTGAAGGGATTTAAAAAGATAAATAAACAATAAAGTTAAAATATTTGAAATTACTATTTTTGAATCTTTTAATAAAAAGATTTGGTGTTCAAATGAAAAGGTAGAAATATAAATAAGGATTATTTTATAGAGCCAAATTAAACCTTGGCCAAGCTTTTGAAATAAAACATTTTGTTTTGATCAAAAGAATAAAGATTTATTTAAAGAAAATAATAGGGATTTATTAATACCCAATTTTGTTAAAGTAAAGACTTTCCCTTTTTAATAAAACATTAAAACTTATTAATTTATTTTAAATAATTTTTCCAAGTATTTTATATTGTCAAATAAAACCTACTGAAGTGTTTTGATTTTATTTTTAGATTTCAAATGGAGTTTTAAATAAAACAAATCCTATTTGAATTAATAACTAAGGACTATTTATTTAATTATTAAATATATCCTAAAAAGAATAAAAAATATTATTATTTTGTGTTGGACTTTGGTTTATGTTAAACAGAACCAAAACTCAATACAAGTGTGGTGAATGTTTGATTTGATTTGAATGTTTGAATTGTTGATTGAATTTCAAAACAGGAAATCAAATTAGAAAAAGGAAAAGATTCAGAACAAAAAAAATGCAAAGGACACAGCCCAGCCGGCCAGCCCAACAAGCCCAACAGCAAGCCCAGTTTCCCTTCCCCTCTCTGCAAATCGTTTTTCACTCTTTCTCGCACCCACAGAGCGACAGACAGGTGGACCCTATTTCCCTTTTCCCTCTCTCGCAGCCAGACGACCCCACCACCAGCTCACTCTCTTCTTCCTCGCGCAGACCCCGCCCTGACCATTGCTGCCATTTACGCCGGCGATGAATATGCGTTGAATACGCCCTTGAATCCTCCCAGTAACCGCACACATTTAAACGCTCGCGTCTTACATCCCTTTCCCCCCAGACATCTCTCTCCCTCTGCCTCCAGGCTGCGACTATTTCGCCTCGCATCGCCACTACTACGGAGAGTTCCGCGAACAATTCCGGTGAGTACACGCCGCCCCCTCCTCTCTAGTTCACGCTCACTGGACCTCCGTCACTTTGCGCATCCACTGACCCCAGCCACACTTCCTCTGGTGACCCAGAGCGTCGGCAACCACCTCGACTGACCGTCGCCGCGTCTGCTTCTCTCTCCGGCGAGTTTTCCTGGTAAGTCTAGACCACCCCGAGCCCTCTCAATCACGCACGCATAATCACCATGTCTTTACGCGTCTGACCATGCACTCCATTTGCTCCCTCGTGACCCGTAGCGCCGTCCCCGACGACGACAGAGCGTGGCCTTCGTCAGACGCAACTCCGGCGAGAAATCCTGCTGGAACCATAACGCCCCTTGATGAGCTGACCGTACCTTGAGCATCAGAGCGTCACCACGATCACTGTAAGCACCGCCCCTTCTCTCTTTGCTTCCTGCATCGCCAGTACAGCCACCGTCTGAGCGTCGCCGCCGCTAGCCGCCACGCAGCGCCGCCAGTTCTTGGCAAGTTGATAAAAGCCGTTCGATTTAGATCGTAGTGACACGATAGAACCACTTAACGGCGAAGGGGTACGCGATCTGAGCAACGCGATCTGTTTAGATCCAACGCCTCACGCTGCTGATCCGGCCGAAGCGGTATCGCCCAATGAGAACACGCCGCGTGGCACTAGTTGTTTTAAAACAGAGTTTGAAATCAGATTGATTTGCAAATTTGTAAACCTTGTAACTTTTGATCCACACGTCCAAAAATTACAAACTTTATATCAATGGAATCAGTGGAACAAGCCCTAGCCAACCATGCAATTTGTTTAGTAAAAAGTTTCTGTTAGATTGTTTGTTTTTGCAGAAACATTGTATGCTTGATTGGGTTATAAAAATTGTTCCAAAATGTTTTTAGGGTTAAATTCTTTGCAAATTGGTTTGTTGTGAACCTACTGACCTTAGGAACCAACTTGTGGATTTAAAAATGTATTTTGTGAAGGTTAGGAATAAAAACTTGAATTAGCTCTTTTCTAGTCAAATAAAAGTATTGATTTTGTTATGGAAATGCTTTTTGAACAAAAACCTTTGGAAAATGTTTTGATTCAAAGCTACTGACCCCAAACATCAAGTTTTGTGAACTAACAACTTATTTGGTGAACAATATAAAATTGTTGCTTTGCTAAAAACATTTTCCACCACATAAAATAATGTTTGGATTTAAAAATGGTTTATAGATAAAACCCTTTTGCAAATGACTTTGCCACTTTAGAAAATGACCACTTTGAGCCTTACAATGTTTAGAGCCTAGTAGAAACCACCTTTGCAAATAAAAATACATTTTGCATGCTTGCATGCATGACTTGTTTTCTATTATTTTATGTGTGATATTTTGTTTGTTTGTTTGATTATGGGTTGGAATGCTAGTTGATTTTGTGTTTGCTTGATTGACTTGTAGTGAAGTTAGAAGAGTGTGAGATTAGCAAGATCAAGAAGTGAACCAACAACCCCTACCAAAAAGGCAAGTGACACTATCATCCAAAGTCCTACTATTTTCATTATACTTAGTGGATTTTTGAAACATGCATGAAAAGGATTTCTATACTATATGCTATGCTAAATCCTAATAGTATACCCTTATACATTCCTTAGTGAAAATAGTGTAGTTGTAAAATGCTTAGCCATGCTACATAGTTTGAGAAGAGATAAATGTTGAGATTCTATAAAGTTGAGAAAAGACTTGTGTTTTTATATAATAAAACAAGTACTCAATGAACCACCTGGGTGGACAAGGATACTCAAGTTTTGGACAAGGTGGCAACAAGAAGAACCATGTTTATATGGCAATCTCTTTTTGTTGTGCACCAGATGAAAACCACCCAGGGACTTAGAGATTGAACATGTTTCTCCAACAGTGGCTTCCGTGTACAGCCACATGCTATTATGGCTCTGGCTTAGTCATCTACATTGGGAAGACCCATGCATTGGTCTTCAGGTTAACTGAAAATGAGGGAACTCGGAACCCTACATGGGTGCCTGAACACAAGCTAGCATGGTGTATGGGAGGACCCTATGGAAAGACTTCGTCACATTCTCAATCTGCCAGTACTCCATCTTGGTGAGTACTTATCCAGCGGTCACTGGTGGCAACAAGATTGGAGTGTGTCATGTGCGTAAAGTGTACAACTTCTTCAGAAGATAATAAAAATGTAAGTACTTAGCCGTGTCCCCGGTTATGGACAATACTAAGCAACTAATGGCCTGAAGCTATGGGAAATCTCAAAATTCCAATTTCTAAAAGAAAAACATTTAAGTGACAACAAAATGCTTGAAGCACTTGGGGTGTACCAAGGAGCTGAAGAGATTTGATAAAAACTTGAAGAACTTGGGGATTTACCAAGGAGCTCAAGATAATTTTGATAAAAACTTGAAGCACTTGGGGATTTACCAAGGAGCTCAAGAGATTTTAACAAAGAATTGAAACACTTGGGGTTTTACCAACGAGTTCAGAAAGATTTGACAAAAGATCAAAACTATTTTGAAAAGATAGGATAAATTATTGCTTTCTGCAAATGAGCCTAAAACCCTACTTAGCCAAATATGCATGTAATGATAGGATCCACTTATATTCTACATAGTAGTGAAGCTTGCCAATACAATTCAAATGTATTGACCCTTGTGGCTGTAACTTGTAATGTTGCAGGTTTGATTGATATTAGTGAAGTTGATTGATTAGGATTACAAAGTCTACAACCAACATGTTTGCCTGTGGCACTTTGAAGATGAAGGACCCCATGCTTATAGATATTCTGCTGCAATGTAATGTAATGGCCAAATGAGCTATGTAAGATGTAATAAAATTATGTTATTCCTGGTTATAAAGTTATATTATGACCTTTGTTCCGTGATATTACATCTTAACTGTGGATGCTAGCTATTGATCCAGGGACTAGCATTGTAAACACAGGGATCTCTACCTTATTAAAGGTTGGGACCTCTACATAGATTCTTAATTTTGAAAAGTATTAAAGTGTATGGGTCCCAAATTGTCTAAAGGGGTTCCTACAATATTTTTATATATTTTGAAAACCTTTTGGTACTTTTGAAATAATTCAAAACATATTCAAAATAGAAATACAAAACAGATTTTAAAAATCAGAAAAAGAAAAGCTTTTGTAAATAAAAAAGGAGCATCCAAGACCATCCCAGGCCGGCCCAATCCACCTTCCTCTCCTCTCTTCCTTTCCCTCGGCATACCATGGCCCAACTGAAGCCAAGTCTGGCCCGTACCTCTTCGCGTTGTTTATGTCGTCGTCTTCCCCGTCGAGAATCAGCTGGCTGGTGCAGCGGAGGCCGTCTCCGTGCGCCACGATGCGTGCTGCCGCCACGATACTCGCCGCCGCTCTTGGCCGCTGGACGAACCCTAGTTCCCTTCTTCCCCGTTTTCCCCTCCTAGCCGAAACCCTAGCTCTCACACCTCGTCGGCGCCCCGTCGCTCCTGGCCTCCCCTCGCTTAACCAAGGCTACCTCCAGCTCCGCCTCGTTCGTCTCTGTCGTTTTCCCATCTTGCGCAAGCGGGCGAGGTCCCAGTCGACAAAATCACGATCTTCTTCCCCGACCCCGACGAGTTTCGCAGCCATCAATCAGTTTGATTCCGGCCGCCATCCGCATCGCCGGCCCCTCCACCGCGCTCCTGGTGAGCTGCTGGTCCTCGTGGACCCTCTCTCTTGCCCCCTCTACCTCTGGTTCGCCCTATCGCTGTTCGCTGCCCTGCTCCGCCGCCAGCCAAGCTCGCCGTCGCCACTCCGGTGACACAAAACAGGCGACGCCACCAGCAAAAGGCTTCCCGGCGTCCTGCGCATCCAACCCGCATACCCACTGAAAGAACATGTTGGTCCCCCATGTGTGGTTTTGGTAATTAATGACAATCTTTATGGACTAATGTGTGTATTAAGTTATACTTGTAGGATTGGTCCATTGGCATCGCTTGGAGCATGTGTTGGCTTCAAGGTCGATGAAATGAGAATAAGATGTCTTGTGCAAGCTCAAAATGCGGCATCTATAGAAGATCTCATGTTTGATGCTTGCCATCCTCGGTGATCATGGATCGATTATGAAGAATCAATAAAGGCGTTCAACCTTGAGAAGGGCAAGATCGTCTACATCGAACTCAAGTAGAATGCTCAAGGCAAAGGTATAATCTTTATAGGTTTTCCCTTTTGCCGGTCTCATGTTGTTAGTGGGAGACCAGGTTTAGGATATATAGTTGTACTATCAAGAGGGGCTCTCAAATGAGTAACTCGATCACAGTTTTCGGAGAGAGCTCAAACCTTTGCATACTTGCATCATCATATTTGGTTGTTATTTGGTCTTATCCATGTGAGGATATGGAGCTTGTGGTAATCTCCATAACAAGCTCTAGGTCATCAAAAACGGATTTCCCTTTTATATCTTATTGTGTTTTTATCTTGGAGGTTTTACCGGTTTGTATTTTAGAGATAGGTAAAACCTTCCATTATTTAGTTCTTACTCATGTGAGGATTTAGAGCTTTTGTTAATCTCCGTGACAAGCTCTAGTTCATCGAACACGGATTTCATATGCATTTTCTATTATGTTTTCGATGTGGGACGTTTTATCGGGTCGTCTTTTTGACAGAGGTTAAACCTTTCGTCATTTGGATCTATACTCCCTTGCTGGACTATGATTTTTATTTGCATGATCTTTTAGATCTTGTTGTCCTCTTCGAAACGAGCCCAAGATCATCAAAATCGGAGTCCGGATGCAAAAGTTATGGCCGTTTTCGTTTAGGGATGACCGGTAGTACCGGAGGTCCGGTAGTACCGCCCCTTAGTACCGGTTGGTACTGAATAAGGTGCGTTTGGCGACCTGGGATCCCCAGGGAATGTCCGGTAGTACCGGGAATGTCCGGTAGTACCGGGATTCGCATTTTTGGGCTTCAACGGTTGGATTTTCAGGGGACCTATTTAAGGGGACTTCTTCCCCAATGGTTCCCCAACCATTCTTGCAAGTTTTCCCCTCCATTGTTGACCTTCTTGAGCTTGCTTTCTCTCAATCCCTCTGATGATTCTTGCATATTCTTGAGGGATTTGAAAGAAGAGATCTAGATCTACAATCCCACCAATCAATCTCTCCTCTAAGTGAGGGGAACATATTGGGATCTAGATCTTGGAGTCTTTTGTGGATTTCCTCCATTGTTCTTCCTCTCTTATTCCCCCATAAGCTTTTGTAGCTTTGGTGGAATTTGGTAGAGAAGGATTTGAACATCTTTTTGGTGTTCTTGCCATTTTCATTCGGTGCATCGGTTTGTGTTCTCCTCGGAGGATTTGGTTTGAGTTACTTATTGGAGCTTGTCCCTCTTAGGTTCTTGGAACCCTAGACAGTTTTGTGGCCTTGGTGGCATTGTGGCCTTTTGTGGCATTTGTTGGGAGCCTCCAATTAAGTTGTGGAGAAGTGCCCCAACCTTGTGAGAGGTTCCGGTTGCCACCGACAAGTGCACCGATAGTGGAAGTGTGGATCGATCCCGTTGGGGTGAGATTCACTAGAGAATAAGGGAGGACTTTTGTGGCGTTGGTGGTTTGATACCACCCCCTCTCCAAACAAGACGTACTCCATATTGGGAGGAAATCGGTAAAATATCGTTGTCCCAACGTTCCTCGTTATCTCTATACCCGAGCTCTTTACTTATGCACTTTACATTGTGATAGCCTTCGTGCTTGAAGTAATATATATCTTGCTATCACTTTGTTGCTTGTATTGCTTAGCATAAGTTGTTGGTGCACATAGGTGAACCTTAGTTGTTCTAGGTTTTGCTTAACAAAATAAACACTAGTTTTATTCCGCCTTTGTTGAGCCACTCTAGGAAAAGTTTTAATCGCCTATTCACCCCCCTCTAGGCGACATCCGTATCCTTTCAATTGGTATCAGAGCCCGGTCTCTCATTTTAGGCTTCACCGCCTTGAGAGTAAAGATGTCGGCTAGAGGATTAGTGCACAATGACATGTTGACATTCGATGGCACAAATTATGATATATGGAAAAATCGCATACTCATTCATTTGGAGCGTATTGTAAATATAGGTTTTTCTCCTCCAATGGATTACAAAAATCTATCTAGTGAGGATGAGAAAAACTTATATCTCGATGCTCAAGCTTCTAATGTGCTTGTTAATGCTCATGAGTTATGGACAAAACATCAAGATAAATATGTTTTGTCCAACATTATTGAGGATGATTGTGTTGCTTCCACTTCCGGTCGAGATGAGTTCTCATCCTCTACCACTTCACCAACTTGTGACTTTTCACAAGGTAATGATATGGTGATAGAAATTGCAATATGGATAGTGTGTTCACTATTTGTAATCCCTCATATCTATCTAGTTGCAATGATCTATGTTTGGACCTTAACACTTCTAGCACTCAAAATTCCTCGCATGCTTGTGTTAATATTCCTTGCATATCATGTATAAATGACTTGAATAAATCTCATGATGATATGGTCATGTTGTCTTGTTTCCATGATAAAAATGCGTCTATTTCATCTAGTGCTTGTGTTGCTAACCATGTAGAGGAAAATGAAGATTCTATAGGCCAAGACAAGGTCTTGAAGAGAGATACAAGTGCAATCTCATCATCACCTTCCTCCGGTTCTCACATATTCCTTATGGCTAAGGGAACAAAGGTAACCTCTTTGAATCCCATTGTATCTCATGATGATGATGAGGTTGAGAATGATAATGATGATTATAGAGGTAAGTATGATATTACCTCTATTAAGAAAATGGGAGAGGTTGTCTATAGCGCTCTCTTCAAAACTAAAATTGCTTCCTCCAACTTTCTTGAAATCTTGAATTGTTCCATAGAAGGCAATGATCTTATTGAGGAGCAAGAAAACTTAATTGATGAAAAATTTGCACTTGAGCGTGAGTATGCTAATGAAGTTGCACAACTAAAGGACTCCCTTGAAGAAGAACAAACCACCAAACAATCTCTTGAGGAGACTTTTACTCTAGAATTATCTATAGTAAAGGAATACCATGATAGAGAACTTGCGGTGGGAAACTCCTTCAAGATTAAAAATGATGAACTTGAAGGTGCTTATGCTAAACTCCTTGAGGATTTTGAGCACCTCAAAAATGGCTCTAGGGTCATAACGGGTGAGCTCATCAAACTCACTAAGTCATGTGAGCAACTTAAAGCTTCATATTCTAAAGAGCTTGCCAAGTTGCCCTCACCTCTTGCTAATAATGATGATGCTTGTGCTACCAACTCTATGTCTTGTGAAGAATCTATTTTAAAGGAGAATGTTGAGCTAAAGGCTCAACTTGCTTTGCTAACTAGCAACTATGAGAAGTTAGAAGAAAGCCATGTTAATCTCTCAAGCTCGCATGAGGATCTCCTAGTCTCCCATGGTAGGCTAAAGTTGGCTCATGAGGCCATCATGTCAAAGGTAACATCTAGTGGGCCTTGTGGACATTAGCACTATATCTACTCCAAATGTTATATTTCCATGTGCTAGTCCTTGTAATTCATCCACTCATGACATTGCTACATCTTGTGATGAATTACTTTTCATTACTTGTTGCTCTAACAATGTAGCATCTACTTCCTCTAGTACTTTTGTTGAAATTAACCATGTAGAGGAAATAAAAGAGCTCAAGGATCAAGTCACTTGTTTGAAGAATGACTTGAAAAAGGGTCATCAAGGGAAGGCCGCACTCAACAAAATCTTAAGTGTGCAAAAATCCCCCAATGACAAGAGTGGGTTCAACTCCAATGTCAAGAACAAGTCCACTATCAAGTTGAAGCACGAGGACAACAAGAAGAATGGCCAAGATCAAGTCAAGAATCCGGCCAACATTGTTTGCTTCAAGTGCAAGGAAGAAGGGCACCATGTTAGATCTTGCCCATTGAAGAAAAAGCCTCTTAGTGTGAAGCAACAAGGGAAGCGGCCTCAAGCTCCACCTCAAGTCATTAATGGGCCACTTACTAAGAGGACTACTCGAGATCTTCCTCAAGTTGTGGCTTCACCTAAGAAGAAAGATGGCAAGAGTAGAACTTGCTACATATGCCGTGAGAAGGGGCATATTTCTTCCTCATGCACTATCGGTATCTCCTCATCCAACCCTATCATTATTGATGATACTTATTCTCTTTGTAAGGATGAGGTTGGCAATGTGTTTTCCAAATTTGTTTGTGCTCAATGTGGGTTCAAGAAAAGAACCATTTGGGTTGCCAAGCCTATTGTGACTAACCTCTTAGGACCCAACTTGGTTGGGGACCAACAAGCCAAAACTTGATCAATATGTGTTGTTGGAGGGCATTGGAGTTTTGGCTACATTATGAAGAATTGAGGGATCTTCATCAATTATTAGTGTCAAGCCAAGCCATTTGGATTATATTGATTATATTATATTTCCAATGTTCCTCCTTGCGGTAACATATGCTAAACTCTTTACATTGAAAGTTACTCGCCCCTTCGTGCATGTGTTGGTTTCGTATCTTCCATGCTTTTGTACATGTTGTGATTTCCACTTAATTATCTTGAGGTATCAAGCATATTTGTGTATCATTAGGTGGCACTCCATGTATGTGTGTTTCTTGTAGTTGAGCCGTAATTGGTTATATTTGAGACCTTATTTGGCTCTTGTGAGAGATTAATGGATTATACCATTTTGGGAGAGTGTTATGATTGGGCATTCCACAATCCTAAAATTGTGTGTACATGAGGAATACCACCTAGTATTTATATTGGATTATTGTCTAGTCTCTATGTGGTATAATTCTCATGAGAATTTTAAGTTTTATAATGTCCATTAATCATCTCTATTTGTATCCTTTTGCCTCGGGTTGGGTTTATGGTAGTATCACATTATGGGAGAGTCATACGCTTAGTGCATATTACAATCCTAGAAATTGATATTGATAATTATCTAGCGCCTATGTGACACATTTTCTCATACAAGTTCTTATTTGCTTGAATGCCTTTATTAATCATATGTTGGATCTTGTATATGAGAGTGATGTTCGAAGTATCATTCTTAATTCTTATATTTTGTTATATGCTTCTTGTTGTGACTATGATCTTGGATATCCATGCAAACTACCTTGGAAAAAATATTCCCAATATTTCTTGTCCTTGGACAATGAGTACTCAATTTGTGATAGAATTTATTGATCATTTTCACTTTGGCCTTTGTTTAATTTTATCCTATCTTTGGCCAAGAAAATGTTTTGTGTTGTCTCCCAAGCCTTCCTTGCTTCTTGTGGATCTTCTTATTTTATTGATATCCTCTCGTGTTTTACTTATTGTAGGTACTAGTGATGATCCCATTTGTGTGCATTTTTCATTAAAAAGGAAAATCCTACATAATGCACTATCTATGGGGGAGCTCTCCTATAATATTTAGAACACTCATATTTATGCTTCTTTGTTTGGTCCATATCGGGTTTTATGTGCTTGGAACCTCAATCTTTTCATTTTGGTATTTTGTGCCATCATGAGAAGTTTGGGGAGTTTGGTTTCTTATTGGAACCTTGCTCTTTTTGGGAGTTGGTTTTGTCTCATTCCTTGTTTCATGTTTTGTCCAATTTTAGAATGAGATAAATCCTTGAGCATTTTTTTTTATCTATCTTTTGATCTTTTGGCTTTTGCCTAGTTCATTTGTTGAACTTGTGATCTTTCACATGTTGAATTGATTCTTTGATACAATTTGGACATCGTTTGTCATGTCACACTCTTGTGTGTGCAATCTCGATGTACTTGGTGCTTTTGTTCAAATTGTATCTCTTTTTGGTTCTTGAAAGCTTTATGCATGCATATTTACTATATGTTTATATTATGGAATGCTTGCTTTTTTTGATCCAATATATAGGGGAAACTCCACCAAATCCCATCGGCTAAGTTGTGCATGAAATTCAATTTCATATCAATATGCACATATTTATGTGGAGTCTCTCCTATGTATTGTAGTTGCACTAACTACCTTGGACCCAATATGTTTGGGGAACATTTTGTACTTAATTGTGTTTTAGGTGCATTGGAGCTATATTGGATGCGTGTCTCTCAAGTTTGAAAAAGTGGTGCATACATGAAAATTTGAGGCAAGCTATAGGATGATCAATGAATTCATGTCCTGTACATCCTACCAATTATATCTCGGTAACAAGTATCTCTTTCTCATGCTCATATATCTTGATTCCAACTATTTCTCGGTTGCCTTCTGCCATGAATTCATGTATTTGTAATTGTTGTATCTCTAGCCATGGTATTAAGAGAACACTCTATTGTATATGTGTATAAGTTGAGATGAGTATATATAACTGGGACTATACAAAATCATGCATATGATCCTCCAATCCCAAATTTGTCAATCTAGCAATTTTATTTCCTATCTTTTCCTCAACTTCTCTCATGTGCAATAGTGAGATTTTGCTAATATATTGTTTCTCGTGATACTTGTTGCATTTCTTCATATATGCCAACTTTCTCCCTTTACCTTGGTGATAGTTGTTATATATGTAGTGTGTTGATGTTTGAAGTTCATTAATGTACAATAAGATATATTTGAGCCCTTAGTCGTGCTTTGAAGCAAAAATCTTATTGGTATATGTTATGACTTCATTTTTTCTTTTCATATGCCTTATTGTATATCTTCTTTGTGTGTGATTATTTCTTTATGGGAATATGTCTTTGGGATGGTTTCCACTTAGAGACATAGAGAAGATAATTTTAGTGGACGTCTAATCCTTGGAGGCCACCTTTCTAATCCATTTGATTCTTCCGTGGCTTCCAAATTTAATTGCCTATGAGTGCTTGTTCCTCTTGTTTGCATCTTTGGGCACTCATATTTGTTCTCTCATGCCTTGAATTTTTAAATGAACTTGGATGAGTGAGGATTCCATTATTATGCACTTTGTTCCCAAATGCAATTATCATAATTGGTGCATTATATTTGGGGAGCTCATCTAATTCATTTAATAATGCTCATTTGTCTTCTTTCTCATTTATAGTGCCTTAAATATTTATGGATGAGTTAGGATTCCATATTTGTGCAGTTTTGTATTGAAATACAACGATTCTTAAGTGTGCACAAATCTTGGGGAGCTTCTCCATTTTATTTAATCATTTATTTGATCCTTCATTCGTTGTGTTTTAAATGCTTATGGGGGAGCGAGGATCCATATTTGTGCAATATGTATTCTAATGCATTTATTTTGAATTGTGCACAAATCTTGGGGAGCTTCTCTATTTGTTATTTAAAGCACTCTTTTGCTCATATCATAATATCTTGTTGTTTCCAGTTGGAATCATTTGTTGTTTTCAAATTGGTTTGTCGGATCTTGTGATTGCTTGCATCATTAGTGATGCGTCATTTTATTTTATTCCTTTGGAAATCTTCGGGTCCTCGATATAGTCCTACTCCCTCCCAAGTATTCATCATTGGATATGTGCGAATGCACATCTTTGGAGGAAATATTACTATATTTGCCTTCTAGAACTTGTCACTCATTTCAGCAATCGATGCCAATGAGGGAGAAGTTTTAGAGGGTTTAAGGGAAATGGTTTATGCTTTGAGTTTGTTCTTAAGCATTTGCCTTTCATGCTCTTGCATCTTTTTTGTTGCTTAGCATGTGGTATATAAAGGAAACTCCACCAATGATAATGATTGGCAATATATGCAATGAAATTCAAGTTCATCACATATGCATAGATTGTGGGGGAGTTTGCTCTATATATGGTGGTGGTACCAATATCACATACTTTTGTATTATTTGATGTTGGTATTACCATTTTATTCATTAATATTCCTTATATAAACCGTCTTAAAGGGATTGTCATCAATTACCAAAATGGGGGAGATTGAAAGAACATGTTGGGCCCCCATGTGTGGTTTTGGTAATTAATGACAATCTTTATGGACTAATGTGTGTATTAAGTTATACTTGTAGGATTGGACCATTGGAATCGCTTGGAGAATGTGTTGGCTTCAAGGTCGATGAAATGAGAAGAAAATGTCTTGTGCAAGATCAAAATGCGACATCTATAGAACATCTCATGTTTGATGCTTGCCATCCTCGGTGATCATGGATCGATGATGAAGAATCAAGAAAGGCGTTCAATCTCGAGAAGGGCAAGATCGTCTACATCGAACTCAAGTAGAATGCTTAAGGCAAAGGTATAATCTTGATAGGTTTTCCCTTTTGCCGGTCTCATGTTGTTAGTGAGAGACCGGGTTTAGGATAGATAACTGTACTATGAAGAGGGGCTCTCGAATGAGTAACTCGATCACATCGTTCGGAGAGATCTCAAACCTTTGCATACTTGCATCATCATATTTGGTTGTTATTTGGTCTTATCCATGTGAGGATATAGAGCTTGTGGTAATCTCCATAACAAGCTCTAGCATCAAAAACGGATTTCCCTTTTATATCTTATTGCGTTTTGATCTTGGAGGTTTTACCGGTTTTTATTTTAGAGATAGGTAAAACCTTCCATTATTTAGTTCTTACTCATGTGAGTATTTATAGCTTGTGTTAATCTCCATGACAAGCTCTACTTCATCAAAAACGGATTTCATATGCATTTTCTATTATGTTTTCGATGTGGGAGGTTTTATCGGTTTGTCTTTTTGAGAGAGATTAAACCTTTAGTAATTTGGATCTATACTCCCTTGCTGGACTATGATGTTTATTTGCATTATCTTTTAGATCTTGTTGTCCTCTTCGAAACGAGCCCAATATCATCAAAATCGGAGTCTAGATGCAAAAGTTATGGCCGTTTTCGTTCAGGGATGACCGGTAGTACCACCCCTTAGTACCGGTTGGTAGTGAATAAGGTGGGTTTGGCGACCTGGGATCCCCAGGGAATGTCCAGTAGTACCGGGAATGTCCGGTAGTACCGGGATTCGCATTTTTGGGCTTCAGCGGTTGGATTTTCGGGGGACCTATTTAAGGGGCCTTCTTCCCCAATGGTTCCCCAACCATTCTTGCAAGTTTTCCCCTCCATTGTTGACCTTCTTGAGCTTGATTTATCTCAATCCCTCCGATGATTCTTTCATATTCTTGAGGGATTTGAAAGAGGAGATCTAGATCTACAATCCCACCAATCTATCTCTCCTCTAAGTGAGGGGAACATATTGGGATCTAGATCTTGGAGTCTTTTGTGGATTTCCTCCATTGTTCTTCCTCTCTTATTCCCCCATAAGGTTTTGTAGCTTTGGTGGAATTTGGTAGAGAAGGGTTTGAATATCTTTGTGGTGTTATTGCCATTTGCATTTGGTGCATCGGTTTGTGTTCTCCTTGGAGGACTTGGTTTGAGTTACTCATTGGAGCTTGTCCCTCTTGGGTTCTTGGAACCCTAGACGGTTTTGTGGCCTTGGTGGCATTTGTTGGGAGCCTCCAATTGAGTTGTGGAGAAGTGCCCCAACCTTGTGAGAGGTTCCGCTTGCCACCGACAAGTGCATCGATAGTGGAAGTGTGGATCGATCTCGTTGGGGTGAGATTCACCGGAGAATAAGGGAGGCCTTTTGTGGCATTGGTGGTTTGATACCACCCCCTTTCCAAACGAGACGTACTCCATGTTGGGAGGAACTCGGTAAAATATCATTTTCCCTGCGTGCCTCGGTTATCTCTATACCCGAGATCTTTACTTGTGCACTTTACACTGTGATAGCCTTCGTGCTTGAAGTAATATATATCTTGCTATCACTTTGTTGCTTGTATTGCTTAGCATAAGTTGTTGGTGCACATAGGTGAACCTTAGTTGTTCTAGGTTGTGCTTAACAAAGTAAACACTAGTTTTATTCCACCTTTGTTGAGCCACTCTAGGAAAAGTTTTAATCGCCTATTCACCCCCCCTCTAGGCGACATCCGTATCCTTTCAACCGCGTAGCTCCGCGAGCCCTCCTCCGTCGTCCCCATACGCCACCTGAGAGGTTCTGGCCAGGATAACATCACAGTGATGTGACCCTGACGTTAGGCGTGCGGGTCAGCCCGGTCAACCGGCCTCCGCTCCCACTTTGCTCTTGTGGCTGCATACGTGGCCCCGGGCCCAGCAGTCAGCGTCAATGGCTAGATCAGGCTCGGGTGAGAAAGGTATCTGGTGCATGTGCTGATGTCAGCCTTGCACAATAATTCATTTAACTTGTTTAAAAAAATCCAAAAATTGATTAAAGTCTGTAAAATTCATATCTAATGATCTATAAGTTAGAAAAATATAAATAATATATCAAAATGTTCAGAAAATGAAACCTACCTATTTAAGCTATAATCATGCATTGTTCAACAACTTAAATGGCAAGTTTAATTAGAAGAACAAACTAACCCCTCTCATATGTTCCGGAGTTTCCCCTAGTTAGGGTTTTCACCCCTCGGAACTCCGATTAAATTGCCGATCATGTTTAGGGTTTCAATTCAATGCAATTCAAATTGTCATATAATCATTCTTGTTTGAGCATTGAATTGATGCCATGTGTTGATTGTTTCCCCTTCCTTTCCGTTGTTTGGTTCTTCTTCGGTAGAACACGAGATCGAGATCAAGATCAAAGGCTGAGATCAACACCATTTAAGATCGACGAACAACACTTGACCAACTCTAACCAATTCAAGTTCAAGATGTTCGAAGGTTTGCTTATCGGGTATAACCTGGCAAAGGCAAGCATAGACCCACCATGATATAATCCTATGATTTCTAAAGCATTTCTATTTCTGCCATGATGCAGACGATTCTACTGTGGTCTTTTATCGATAGATAGAGTATCCTATCTACTACATTACTCCCTTTTGAGCTTATATTACCTGATCCACTGCTCCTAGCATAACTAGGTTTGGCTTGTGTGCACTGCTAGAGCTCTTACTTGTGTTCTACTTAGCCATGCATAGCTGTCAGTTCTGGTCCATCCAGATGATGTATCAGATGCAGATAATCTAGTATGTCAGGAGAACGTGATGATATGTGATCAGTGATATGAGATTAAACATGCTAAGGCTTGTATGGGATGCCACAGTGGGATGTGGTTTTTCTAGTACCATGCTCGCCACCACTAGGACCTGAGTTCTTGCCTTTGGAACCAAGACGAGCATGCAACCACACGGGGCCTAGACAACCTCACGAGCAACTAACTTGCCCAGTAGATTCCATGAGTCGCATAGTTCGGGCGTTCCTTTCGACATATGCATATAAAATCTTTTGAAAGATTTGCGGGGTGAAGTTGGTGCATTCATAACTGGTAGGTAAGCGCGGACCGGGTTGCTTGGGGTCGATGGAGCCCCAGTTAACTAACCTCCCCTCACATCTTTAAGTACCAGCTTCGGGATTTGACCCGTTACGACGTAACCATACTTATTGCATGACTCATGGTCTCGGCGAAAGCAAGGTAAAGGTCGTGTCCAACCTCCCTCTGCCAACTTTCCAAGGAAGAGGGCTAATAGCTTGGCATTAAGAGTCGGTTGGTACGTGTGGGTAAAGTTTTACACCCCTGCAGGGTTAAATATTTTCGAAAAGCCGTGTTCACGGTTATGAACAACTTAGCGACCGGACTCAAGATCATAGAGAACTATAACCTAATCTTAAAACTTGGTAGATCAACGTGTGCTTAAGGATGCTTCCTCATGGGTATGAGGGGGTGATCCAAGTTCAGATGATGATGATTTGGTGGATATCAAAAGATGATGATCAATACTTTGGAGATGTCGCTCTCTTATCCCCTTTTAAAATACTCTGACTAGACGAGCTTCTTCTCTCTCTTGTTTTATAAACAAAAGTGGCTTTATGAAAAACAACTCCACAAGCCATAAGTTTTGCGGAGTACACCCTGTACTCACCCTTGATTTGTTGATACTTTTGGCAGAGTAAGTGTTCACCTGAAGACGAGTTCTGTACTACATCGACATCGACGAGTAGCTTGGGGTTCCCGGCCGGCAGCCTGGAATCTATGGGCTGGGACGTCATCGTTATGCTTCAGGCCTCTTACGCCATTTTTTAATTTTTCTATACTTAATAGCATAATTTGCCTTCCGTTGTTTGATGTTTCTGTTCAGTGACCTCTGCTTGTAATAATTTGGTTCTATGCTCAGTTATGAGCTTGCTGTAATAAATTTTGAGTCATACGGTCACTGTTGTGTTACCGATTCTTCACTGGATATTCTCGAGCTCAAGGTTAAGCTTATGTCAGACGGAGGTCTGGTATTTTTTTAGCCCTGATCGCGGGGGTGTCACAGCGATACTTCTAGTAAGACATCCAGAATATCATGGACCACCTATATGTCACTTAGCTCGAAAGGAAATTTCCTTTATAAGGCAAGATGACATAGTCTCAGAGTTTCGGCACAAACCTAACTCTTTGACCGAAGACGATGCACTAGAATAACAGACTTGATAGCACAGTCAAACTTCGCTTAGTGATAGAATTATACATCATGCTAAGAATGATACAAATGTCCTTAAAGTTCAAAGCAATAAGAATTTCTAAGAATCTTAGATGACCACATCATTACAGACGCATAACACTCACGAGTGCAAACAACTCAGAGGAAAGGTGGGTAAATAATGTGTAGGAGCGTCACTTCATTAAGAGGGTCATGAATCTCAGCTCAACCTCTTGATATAAAAGGATGTGATACTTCGAGGTAGAACAAAACATAAACTAATCAACTCTTATTGATTTGCGAATTACAACACTTTGACCTGGTCTTAGAAATGACGAGGTACTGGAGTTTGTTTCTCCTAGACAACCCGGAATGGTTTGTCATGATGGACCACAAGAGTAACTTGCATCAAAAGACATGAGTGCACATTTACTACTTTTCTACCAATTGGTAGACAAAGGTCAGAAAACAATAAGGAAGGAGGAACATGCTCAGAATAGAATCCCAAGATGTAGATGCATAAGTCAACAATCTTTCGAAAGCGAATGCGTAGAAAAGTAAGGTGTGGCAGAGTCATGAGCATAGATGTGAGACTCTCGAGGAGTACCCTTGTCGTGATCTATTTAGTTCCATTAAAGAATATCTGCCATAGCATGTGGTAGGGGAAGTCCTTTATCGTCACTGTTCAATAGCGACGATATCCACAAGCTTGAAGGCTATACTAGATGGTACTAGGCATCATGGGGTAATGTTTGAACATTAACGACGGGGGTCAACAAAATGGATCTTGGGTTAAAGGTCATTTTCATGTACAAGATTCACAACACCAGAATCCAGCACAATCGGGGATCTTCGGTTCAAGTCCGAGGGTTAAAACCCATAGAAAGAGGTAACTACTACTTGAGTGACAAATCATACACTACAAGCTAGCAATCCCATGGTAGCTTTTGAAAGAAGAAACGACTTCTGAAGTACCCGAGCAAATAAAAAGGAGGCACACGAGGTGAAAGGAAACTTCGAGGCCTAGAATAGAACAATATGGAACCATCAACATGATGTTGTGAATCCATAAAATAGAGAGATTATGATAGAAAGAAATCTCTCAAAAGAAACAGAACAAAGGGAAACAAGGAACACACACAACTGACTCTAGAGAACTCAACACTAGGTCGAATGGTTGAGAACCGACATGCCTGAAAGGCACCTAAGCTCTGAATAAAGAGACGAGACAGCAAAACTTTCCAAATCGACACAAAATAAGATGACCCAGAGTTAGAGCGAAACTAGATAATGAGAAAATAAGCATGCTAGAGTTTTCGTAGATAATTTTCATCTTTGAAAATAGTTTTCACAAGTACTAGACTCAACATCGACCAATAGAAAGGGTTTACTACAGTCGGTACGGCTCTGATACCAAAAACCTGTGACACCCCCGGGATCACGGCTAGACAAATCCCAGACCATCGTCAGACTATAAGCCTAACCTAATCTCGAAATCATACAAAGAGAAAGTCGGTAACACAACAGTGACCCTACGACACAAAAATTACTACAGCAAGCTCATAACTGAGAGAAGAACCAAAATATTACAAGCAGAGGTCACTGACCACAAACATCAAACAACGGAAGGCAAATTACTCTATTAAGTATAGCAAACTTAACAAATGGCCTAAGAGGACTGAAGCATAAAGATGACGTCTAATCCTTAGATCACAGACTGCCGACTGGGAACCCCAAGCTACTCGTCGATGTCGATGCCGTGAAGAACTCATATTCTATGGTAACACTTACTCTGCTGCAAAAGTATCAACGAAGCAAGGGTGAGTACAGGATGTACTCCGCAAGTCTTATGGCTGGTGGAGTTGTTTTGCATAAAGCCATCTTTGTTTTTTAAATCTAGAGGGATAAGAATATCGACTAATCAGATTATTTTAAAAGGGGATACGAGAGCGGTATCTCCAACTTTGATAATCTTTTGATATCCACTGAATCATCATCAGTTGAACCTATCTAGGATCACCCCCTCGATCCCTGAGGAAGCATGCTTAAGCACACGTTGATCTGCCAAGTTTTACGATTAGGTTAAAGTTCTCTATGATCTTAGAATCTGGTCACCAAGTTCGTCCATAACCGTGGACACAGATTTTCGAAAATATTTAACCCTGTAGGGGTGTACAACTTCACTTACATGTACTAACCTTCTCTTAATGCCACATGATTAGCCCTCTTCCTTGGAAGGCCGGTAGAAGGTGGTTAGACACGACCTTTACCTTGCTTTCGCCGAGACCATGAGTCGCGCACTAGGGAGATGCCGCTGTAAAGGGTCGAGTCCCGAAGTCGGTCCCTAATGATGTGAAAAGGGTTCAAGATTACGGATGTCGGGCATCTCTTGTTCCCTTACACGCTTGCCTACCTGTATGAATGCACCTCCTTCACCTCCTTCGAGAAGAATCATAATGCATATGTCAAATGGAATGCCCGAACTATGTGACTCATGGAATCTACTCGGCAAGTTAGTTGGTCGAGGGGGTTTCCAGGCCCCCGTGTGGCTATACGCCCATCTTGGTCCATAGGCAAGAACTCAGGTCCTAGTAGTGGCAAGTATTGGACTGCAAAAACCACAACCCACATTGGCCTCCCATACAAGCCTTAGCATGTTTAACTTTCAACTCTGATCTTACCACATCATCCTGTCATACTAGGTTCATTCGCAGCTCTGATTCATCAACCGGATGGATCAGTAGTAAAATATAAGCATGGCTAAGCACAACAGGTTTAATAGCTCTAGCAACGCTTCACAAGCCAAACCCTAGTTATGCTAGGAGAAGTGGATCAGGAACTATAGGCTATAAAGGAAACATGCATTAGATTGGATTACTCTATCTATCGATAAAAGACTTTATAATTGAATGCACATGGCAAGAATTGAAATGCTTGAAATCATAGGATTATATCATGTGTGGGGCTTCGCTTGCCTTTGCCTATTGGTACCCAGAAAGCAAAGGTTTGGACACCTGATACTTAACTTGACTACAGTTGGTCAAGTATTGATCTACGAGCTTCGATGGTGTTGATCTTGGTCTTCAGTCTTGGACTTGATCTCGATTCTAATATCGTATTCTACCGAAGAAGAACCAAACATCGTAAATAAATGGAAACAATAAACATATGGCATCGATGCAATGCTCAAATAAGGATGATTATATGACAAGTTAAGTTGCATTGAAATAAACCCCTAAGGCATGCTTAACAATTTAATCGGGGTTTCGAGGGGTAAAAACTCAGGATTCATATAAGAGGGGTACATTTAGTTCTTCTAATTAACTTGCAATTGAAGTTGTTGAACAATGCATGATTATAGCTCTGTTATATAGATCTTATTTTTCTGAACATTTTGATATATTATATGTATTTTTCTGAATTAAAGATAATTAGTTATTGAATTTACAACTTTTATTCATTTTGTAAAATTAATAAACCATTTTCAGGAATTAATAATAAAAGAGCACAAACTTTTTACACCAGAGCAACCCCTGGCCATAGTGGCTAATAGAGAGGGGCCCAGGTTTGACTGGGCTGACCCCGCGTCGCTGACGTCATTACATAAAAAGACAGTTTTGTTACTGCATCTAGTTCTACCCACACCCACTTACAGAGGGGCCCAGGCCACATGGGCGCCACATCGGCGACACATCAGTGCCACATGGTCTAGCCGGGGAGCATGCGCAGGCGGTGGACGGCGACGGGGCTGGAGAGCGACCTAGGGCGCACGAGCAGGCGCGTTCAACTCAGCACGATAAGGCGAACCAGAAAAGGGCGGCGCCGCTAGGTCATCGGAGCATCAAGCACGTTGGTCGACGGCGGTGGTGCTTGCATGAGAATATCGGCAAGGCAAACCAGGAAGCGAGGGAGAGGTTGGAGGGCACTGAGAGGTTCGTGAGCTCACCAATAACGCGAGAAGAGGGTCGGCGTGGAGCGGGGTGGCCGGTTTCAATGGCAGAGATGGTGGTCGGAGCTCGGGAATGAGATCACAGTTGGCTTGATTGCGGCCATCCTTGCAGCCGTGGCTTGATGGAGAGGAAGAGGACGACCTGGTGGTCTCGATGGTGGCCTTGGCTAGACGGGAGGATCTCGGGAACAGCGGGACACGATGGAGCCCGACGAATAGAGTTAGTCAAGATCACAGAGGGAGAGGAACAAAGAGAGAGAGGAGGGGATAAGGGTATGGGGAGATAGAGCACGGCACATCCGTTCTTATCCTTGCATACAGGGGAAGAGGCGAGCGCGAATTGCTGCACAGCGGCTGACGACGGCGCCGGCGGCACGCAGCAGGTTGTTGTCGTCGACGAAGACGACGAGGAGGAAAGGGCCGAAGAGGTATGGGCTAGAAGTTAGCCACGTGTGGGCTCGTGCGGGCTGCTTTTGGGCTGCAGCGGAGCAAGATGAGCGGGTAGCTGCTAGATGCACTGGGCGGCAGGTAGAAAGAGGGAGAGAATATGGCCTCGGCCCAGATAGGTTTAGCTATAGATTTTAATTGCAAATGTTTTTTTCCTTTTTATGTTTTTTCGGTTTTTCTATGTATATTCATTTTGTAATCTGTTTTGTATATTTTAAAATAGTAAAAAGGTTCAAAATATTTTTAAATACACCTGGCCCTCCTTAGTATATTAAAAGGTCCATGTAGGCTTATTTGTTGAAGCATTGGTAACATTTCCTAATGCATTACTTAAAGAGGGAAAATACCAAAGTAGGTTTTTAGGGTTTTGTTTTCCCAAACCTTTTTCAATGCATTTTCTCTTAACAAAATAGGCATGAATGCTCATGATGCACAATCAATTCCTAATTAGAGATTAATAAAACTAAGGTTGTTACATGGATCCTGAGGAAACACTCGCACAAGGTGATAAAAAGGCAATATACAGAATGGAATTTGGCGTAAGATGATAGAGCTATACGCCATAGACAAAGAGAATTCCACGAAGAAATTTGTGGGTAGGAAGAAAAATACCACGTAAAAGGAAGGACATGAATATTACCCGCCATCTCGCCTCTAGCGCAGGTGTACCCTTGTCACCGACAGTTTACAAGAACCCTCTTCTAGCAGGTGGAAGTTACGAGCCTAGAGTAGCTTACACAGGTTGCACTTTGATGGCACCCACCCAACGGACCACATTTTCTTTGTGGTGGCGTTGGCGGCGGACGAAGCTCCTTTTGATTAGCCCATGATGATTCCCATAGTAAGTGGTGCGAGAAGAGCAAGAGAAAGTAGCAGGGTGCAAAGACAGCAAGAAGCTCTAGGTCGCGAAACAAAGGAGGAAGATGATGGCAAATGATGGCAAAACGGTAAAATCCCTATTCCCCTTCAATGTAAAGAAACATGGTGAAAACGTACACCATTGATTAGAAACTATGAAGCGCTCGATGGAACAAGATGCAGAACATGGTAGCGAGGAAAAGGGAAATAAATCTCGTGCAGTTAAAACAATCGCGGTAAAATCGCTGGCGGTCAAGCGACGCCTCGATTTTTGAACTATAAGTAGGGCCATGCAGCAATAGCAACGCCACTATGACACCCACGCGTCACCCTAAACATTGGGGCCCACACAATGATATGTCCAATCAATGGAAATACTCCACGCTATCTTCATCATTAGTGACGTCATGAGCGGTCAAAAAAGTAAGAAAATAAAGCATCATCGAAATAAAATACATGGAGCCAATGTTCCGATTCATGCACCCGAACATAGACTCGGGGGATACTCCCATCAAAAGCGTTGTCGTGCATCCGATAAAATTTAACACAAGTACATTCTTGTCATATCCCAAGATTTTCCAAATCTTGTAATGTGAAAAATAAATAAACAAAATAAATAATTGTTGAAATTTAGGGTGAGAAGAAACTTTTTTATTCCAATTGGAAACATCAAAACCTATTTTTTATCAAATAAAAACCTAAAGAGATTTAAAAAGATAATCAAATAATAAATAAAGTTATAATAGTTGGAGTCACTATTTTTGGATCTTATAATAAAAAGATATGGTTTTCAAAAGCAAATGTAGAAATATAAATAATGACTATTTTAAAGGGCCAAATTAAATCTTGGCTAAACAAATGAAAAAAAATATTTCTATTTGATAAAAAGAGTAAAGGATTATTTGAATAAAATAATAGGGATTTATTATACCCAATTATATTTGAGTAAAGGCTTTTTCCATTTTAAAATAAACATTAAAAACTTATTAAAGTGTTTTAAATAAAATTCCAAAGTGTTTTATAATTTCAATTAAAACCTACTGAAAAGGTTTTGGAAAAATTTAGAAAGACAAATAGAGTTTTTAAACATAATTGAATCCTATTTTGAATTAAAGACTAAAGTCTATTTAATTATTATTTTTAAATAAATAATAAACCCTAAAAATAATTGTTCTATTTTGGAATTTGAAATATGTTGATAAACAGAATTAAAATTCACCCAAAGTTTGGTGGTGATTTCAATTCAAATGGAGATTGAAAAATATTATTAAATCTTATTTAATTAATACTAGAGCCTATTTTAAATAATTAAAATACCCTAAAAAGAATAAATATATTATTCTAAATTTGACTTTGGAATGTGTTATTTATCAGTATATGAATCTACACAAAATTTGGTTGAGGTTTGAAATCAAATTGATGTTTGAAATAATTAAACAAAATCAAAACAGAATATTAGAAATAGAAAAGGAAAAACAATCAGAAAAAAAATGAAAAGGAGCAGCCCAGCCCAGCTAGCCCACTAAGCCCAGCAGCCCACCTCTCCCTCTCACCCCGAGCGAACCGTTTTTTTCACCACTACTCTCACCCGCTCACTCGCTGACTGCCGGACCGCACCATTTCTTTTTCTCTCTCGCTGACCCCACAACCCCACCCGCCAGACCTTTCTTCCTCACCCCTCTGCTGACCACGCCCCCTGGCCATGTTTACTGTCGAAGAATGACAGCGTTAATACGCTTTAACGACGTTGTGAAACCGTCCCCCGACCACGCACACTTAATCGCTCACGCCTCCTCTAACTTTGCCCCCAGATCTCACTCCGCAAACGCCACCAGGCCGCACCGATTTCACTCGAAACCTCTCCCTGCTCCGGCGGGCATTTTCTTCAATTCTGGCCAGTACCTGCCTCCCCTTTCCCCTTGTATGCTACGAGCTCGTTCACCATCACTATGCTCTTCTTCCAGTACCTCCCACTTGCCTCCTCGTGCCCCACAGCCTCGTCTTTGTCTTCGTCTGGGAACCACCTGATGGGTTTCGCGGCATAGTAAATCAAAATTTTCTACGGATGCGAACAAAGGGAAGCCAAGATCTAATCTAGGAGATGCAAACAATGAAAGAGATTGGATTAGATCTTCATACCCTTGAAGATTCGCACAGCGGAACTTTCGTCGGAACGTGGGTGATGTAGTCGTACTCGCTTCTCCTCCTCGCGATCCGATCCGATCTAGCACCACAATTGGCGATGCCTCCGTGAGATGCACACGTGCAGCACCTCGACATATCCTCCTTCCTCGGTCCAGAAAGTATGGTGGAGAGATGGGTTGGATCTACAACGCGACGGCGCGGTGCAATTGGTGGAGAGTTTACAGCAGGCTTCCACACGCAGTCGGGAGGGAGAGAGAGAGGAGGGCAGCAGGGCGACTAGGCTTGAGTGGAAGGTGTGTGGGGTTGGTGCGCCCTAGCCCTCTATATATAGAGGGGTGGGCGCCAGCCCTAACCCCTTCCCCAATCCCAAAACCGGCGGCCAAGGAGGGAGGAGTGGGGGCAAGGAAACCCCCCCCTTCTAGAAGCTCCAATTAGGGTTTATCCCTAGTTTGTCCGGCTGGGCCCTATGGGGCCTTGTGCCCCTGGCCCAATGCGTCCAGGGCACTCCCTCATAGGCCCGTGCCCCCTCCCGGAAGGTGGGGCCATGTTGGTCCCCTTCCGGAAGGTTCTAGAAGCTTCCGGTACAATACCGATTAACCCGGAACAATTCCGAACTCCAAAAACTGCACTGCCTTATATAAATCTTATTCTCCGGACCATTCCCGAACCTCTCTTGATGTCCCGGATCCCATCCGAGACTCCGAAAAAAACTCATAAACGAATCATCCAATCTATCCTAGCGTCGAGACACGTTAAGTGTGTGACCCTTCGGGTTCGAGAACATGCAGACATGATCTTCTATCAATAATCAACAGCGGGGTCTGGAAACCCATATTGACTCCCACACATTCATCGATGATCATATCGGATGAACCACGATGCCAGGATTCAATCAATCCCATATTTATATTCCCTTTATCTCGCGATATTTTACATGCCCGAGATTTGATCGTCGGTACCGTCATACCTAGTTCAATCTCGTTCACAGCAAGTACTTTAATCGTTCCGTAATCCGATATCACTTTGTGATTAACTCCTTAACCACATGCTTGCAAGCGGTGTTGATATCGATTACCGAGTGGGCCCGAAGTATATCTATCCAACTTGGGAGGGACAAATCCCATCTCGATACATACAACCCAACAGATACTTTCTGATCACCTGAGAGACACCTTTATGATCACCCTCTCATAGGATGACGTTTGATGACCTCAAAGCTTTCTTCCGATACCAGGGAGTTGTATTATCTCATGGTCTAAGGAATACAATATTTGACATAAGAAAAGCTTCGCAAAGATTAACACGATGACATGATATAACTGCTTCGCTTAGTTTGGGTCTGTCCATCATATCATTCTCCCAATGATATGATCTCATTATTAATTGATAACTCATGTCCATGGTTAGGAAACCTTAACCATCATTAATCAAATGAGTTAGTCCATAGAGGCGTACTAGGGACACAGTGTTGTTCACAAACCACACAAGTATTAAAGTTTCCGCTTAATACAATTCTAGCATGGAATATAAACATTATCATGAACAAGAATTATAATAATAACATCTTTATTATTGCCTCTAGGGCATAATTCCAACACCACCGCCATCTGCACCAGCTCCGGCGAGCTACTGTCGTCGACTCCGTGTGCCCCTTTCCCTATGGTGAGTTCCATTTCAACCTGTATGAACTTGCACACCCTCCTGACATGTTTCCTGGCTCTCTTTCACCCCAGACACCCATCCCTGACGATGCCTGAGCGCACCCGTCGCCAGGAGCTACTCCAGCGAGCGATTGCCGTCACCATCGTGCGCCCCTCGACGAGCTACCACCACCTTGAGCATCACCACGACCCCGCGGACCCGGTGAGCCCCTCCGTTCCTCTCCTTGCTTCCTAGATTCACCAAACCACCGCCACCAGACACGCCGCCGCCACCTACCGCCGCCATGAAGGGAATATGCCCTGAGAGGCAATAATAAAGTGTTTATTATGTGTATTCCAAGTATATGATAGATGTTTATTTTGGATGCTATAATTGTATTAATACGGAAACGTTAATACATGTGTGTTTAATAAACAAACAGAAAGTTCCTAGTTATGCCTCTCTCATAAACTAGCTCGTTGATTAACAAGATGATCAAGGTTTCCTGATCATGGACATTGGATGTTGTTAATAATGGGATCACAACATTAGTGTAATGGTGTGATGAACATTCATCCGAAGTATAGCATTACGATCAAAGTCATTGAGTTTATATTGCTATAACAACTTACGAAGTGATCCTAATCCTTAGACCATGAGATCATGTCAATCACTAACACCGGAAGAGTTTCTTGATAGCATCAAACGTCACACTGTAACAGGGTGATTATAAAGATGGATTCAGAACTAATAAAGTGTTATGTTGAGGCTCATGGATCGAGAGTGGAATTTTTTCATCCCGATGACGGATAGATATACTCTGGGCCCTCTCGGTGATATCACATTGATTAGCTTGCAAGCAAGTGATTTGATCACTAGAATGTTATATCAAAGGAACGAGAAAAGAGTGCATGTCGGTAACGAGATCAAACTAGGTATGGAGATACCGATGATCGAATCTCGGACATGTAATATATCGTGAAACAAAGGGATTAAGATACTAGCGTAAAAGGTTCCAACGATCACAAGAAAGTCATCGTTGAATGTGTGGGAGTCAGTATGGGTCTTCAGATCCCGCTTCTGATTATTGATCCGAGAGGGGTCTCGATCATGTCCGCATTATTCACGAACCGTAGGGTGACAAACTTAAGAGACACCAACATCCAATTGGAGCAAATGTTTCATGTCGAAAGAATGAACTAGCGCAAGAATTTATTTCACTAGATACCGAAACAGGTTTTCGGGTGAAATTGCATAAAGTGGTTATGCATGTGAAATAGAATTCTAGCAAGGGGTTATTTGTGAATGTTTTTCATTAAAGTAATTGACAAAATTCTGAATAAAATAAAAGAGTTTTATTTAATGAGAGTTTGCATTAAATTTGGTGGAAATTTAATGGGAATTTGAGTGGACTTTTGAGTGGAGGGAATTTAAAGGAGATTTGTGAGTGGAGTGTCCACCCACATGAAGATGGGAGGGCAAGGGGGCAGCCCCCATGCGCCGGCCACCCCCTTGGGGTCCCCCCTCCTCCTATAAAAGGAGCCCCCCTCCTCACTTGTCTCTCACACCTCCTCGTGAAGGATCTCTCTCCCTCTCTAGAATTTATCCCCCATGGTCTCGGACTAGCGATATACATGTTCCCGGTGGCTATTCGGCAAGAAAGAGTTGTGCTTCCTCTGCATCGCTGGAGCGAGGAGGCGGAGGTTGCTCGGTGCCTCGAACGTGTGTGCGAGCACGGATGCGCCTTGATTTGGCGCTAGTACTTCCTCTCGATCTTGAGATCGGCAAGAGATCGTCTACATCAACCACGAGTTGAACTCGTTAAGCTTTGTCGGTTTTCAAGGGTATGTTCTCTACGGATATACATCCGCCCGTTGTTTGTATCTAGTAGATAGATCTTGGTATATAGTTCACATCGTAGGAAAATTTTTGTTTTCTATCTTTGCAGCCTACAAAGTGGTACCAGAGCCGGATCTATGCGTAGATACTTTACACGGGTAGTACACATATGAGTATGTGGGCGATGATGATCATGTTGTTGCTCCTTTGTTGTAATTTTGGATATTGGTGGCATAGTGGGATGAAGCGGCCCGGACAAACTTTACATGTCCTCGCACATGAGACCTGTTCCACGCTTGACATGCAAATAGTTTGCATAAGTGGCTAGCGGGTGTCTGTCTCTCCTACTATAGTCAATATCTATTTTGCAAGCGATTTGTCAACAATTTTATTATCCTCGTTGTGGTTCATGTTCGTAGGTAAGAATGGTTCTATCTCGAAAGCCCTAAGCCACGTAAAACTTGCAATGGATAAATTAGAGGCGTCTAGTTTAGATTTTTGTTGGGCTAGTGTTATGATATGACAGTGTTGTAAGTAGAAGTATGAGATGATACTCTTACAACACACATAGCGTGTAAAATCCATAGACCTTGGATTTACACATATAGGTATGATAGTGATCATACCACGATGCACATGATAGAGATCATCTGCGGGAACCATATAATTTCACTAATAAACATATGATGTTTGATAGCATCTTATATTGCTTGTTTAGCGCTTTGTTAGCATAATAAGATGATCCCTCATTTAAATATCAAGATAAGAATGTGTTCTTCCTTTAGTATGCACCGATTATGTTTTCGTCGCTCCAAGACATCACGTGATGATCGGGTGTTCTTGGATCCACGACCATATTTCGGGTGTAAAACAGTTACACACGCGAATACTAAGGTTCTAACTTGGCGAGCCTAGCATGTACATACATGGCCTCGGAACACGGACCGGAAGGTTAAGCATGAGTCATATAGTTGATATGATGCCCATTTGATGCTCGCCTTTGAAGCTATACCGACTCACGTGATGATCGGACTTGGTGTAGTGGATTTGGTTCATGTAATCACCAAAAAGGCACGAGGGATGTCGTTTTTGAGTGGGAGTTCATTCGTAATATAGATTAGTTGAACTCAATCTATCATACACTTAGTCTAAACTTTACAAATTCTGTTGTAGATGGCACCACCTGCTTTTAATTTCAATGTGTTCATGGAGAAAGAGAAACTAGCAACGAACGGTAGCAACTTTACCGAATGGGCCATGAATTTGAGGATTATCCTCTTTCGCACAAAAGCAATATGTGCTAGAAGCGCCGTAGGCCCCCACCTTTGATGATGCCCCGACGAGGAGAAGAATGTCTATCGACTCCAGAGGACCACAACTTAGTTCATTGCGGCATATTGTATGGGCTAGAGCCGAACTTCAAAGCGTTTAAAACGGCAATGCATTTGATACAATGGGTGAGTTGAAAATGATTTTCGACACACATGCTATCAGAGAGCTACAACGCTCGTAAAAGTTCTTTAGCTGCATGATGGAAGAGCACAACTCCGTTAGTGAGCATGTACTCAAGATGTCGGGTTACGCCGATAATCTTGTGTCCTTGGGAATATCGATTCCCATTGACTTAGGCATCCATCGTGTTCTGCAGTCTCTGCCACCTAGCTATAAGAGCTTCGTGATGAACTATAATATGCAAGGCATGAAGAAGTCTCTCCCCGAGCTTCTGTCAATGCTTAAAACTGTAGAACTGGAGATCAAAAAAGAACATCAAGTGTTGATGATCAATATGAACACTGGTTTCAAGAAAGACAAGAAGGGAAAACGGAAGGGAAGTAAGGGCGGCAAGCCGGTTGCCGCGCCTGAAAAGAAACCCCGAGTTGGACCTAAGTCTGATTCCGAGTACTACTATTGTAAGGGGACTGGCCACTAGAAGCGCAACTGCCCCAAGTATCTGGTTGACAAGAAGGCCGGCAAGGCAAACAAAGGTATATATGATATACATGTTATTGATGTGTACTTGACTAGTGCTCACAGTAGCACCTGGGTATTTGATACCGGTTCAGTTGCTAATATTTGTAACTCGAATCAGGGGCTGCGGAACAAGCGACCGCTAGCAAGGGGTGAGGTCAAGATGCGTGTCGGCAATTGATCAAGTGTTGATGTGATCACCGTCGGAACGCTGCCTCTCCACTTGCCATCGGGATTAGTTATAAACTTGAATTAATGTTATCTGGTGCCTGCACTGAGCATGAACATTGTATCTGGATCGTGTTTGATGCGAAGTGGTTATTCATTTAAATCCGAGAACAATGGTTGTTCCATTTATATGAATGAAATCTTTTATGGTCATGCACCGATGATGAATGGTTTATTTCTATTAGATCTCGATGATAATGTTACACATATTCATAATGTTGATGCTAAAAGGATTAAACTTAATGATGATATATCCGCATATATGTGGCACTGCCGTCTAGGTCATATTGGCGTTAAACGCATGAAGAAGATCCATTCGGATGGACTTTTGGAATCACTTGATTATGAATCATTTGATACATGTGAGCCATGCCTTATGGGCAAGATGACTAGAACGCCGTTTTCCGGTTCAATGGAACAGGCGATAGATTTATTGGTAATCATACATTCTGATGTATGTGGTCCAATGAGTGTGTCGGCGCGAGGTGGATATCGTTATTTTGTTACTTTCACGGATGATTTGAGTAGATACGGTTATATCTACTTGATGAAACACAAGTCTGAAACCTTTGAAAAGTTCATGGAATTTCAGAATGAAGTGGAAAATCATCGTAATAGAAAGATCAAATTTCTACGGCCCGACCGTGGAGGTGAGTATCTAAGTTACGAGTTTATCACTCACATGAAAGAGTGTGGAATTGTTTCACAACTCACACCTTCCGGAACACCACAGTGAAATGGTGTGTCGGAACGTTGTAATCGTACTTTATTAGATATGGTTCGATCAATGATGTCTCTGACGGACTTGCCGTTGTCATTTTGGGGTCATGCACTAGAAACTGCTGCATTCACTTTAAATCGGGCACCATCTAAATTGTGGTTTGGAAACAAACCTAAGCTGTCATTTCTTAAAGTTTGGGGATGCGATGTTTATGTGAAGAAACTTCAACCGGATAAACTCGAACCCAAAGCGGAAAAATGCGTCTTCATAGGATACCCTAAAGAAACTATTGGGTATTCCTTCTATCACAGATCCGAGGGCATTGTTTTTGTTGCCAAGAATGGATCCTTTCTAGAGAAACAGTTTCTCGCGAAAGGTGTGAGTAGTCGGAAGGTAGAACTCGAAGAGGCTGTGGAAACTTCTCTTCAAAGTATGGCGAGTAGCGCAGCGCCGGAAATTGTTCCGGAGTTGGCTCCACCTGTTGAAGAGGGAACTAATGATAATGATCATGAAACTCCGAAAGAGAGTACTACCGAACCTCGCAGGTCAAACAGGACGCGTGGAGCTCCCGAGTCAGACGGAAATCATCATGAATTTCATGGTTGATGAAAATGATGACCCTGCGACGTATGAAGAAGCGATGATGAGCCCGGATTCCAACAAATGGTTAGAAGCCATGAAATCCGAGATGGAATCCATGTATGAAAATCAAGTTTGGAACTTGGTGGAATTACCTCACGACCGAAAGGCCGTGGAGAACAAATGGATTTTCAAAAGGAAAACTGATGCTGATGGTAATGTGACCGTCTATAAAGCTCGACTTGTCGCAAAGGGGTTTCAACAAATTCAAGGAGTTGACTACGATGAGACTTTCTCTCCCGTAGCGATGCTAAAGTCAGTTAGGATTATGTTAGCAATTGCTGCATATTTCGATTGTGAGATGTGGAAGATGGATGTTAAAACCGCGTTTCTCAATGGTAATATTGAAGAAGAGTTGTATATGATACAACCAAAGGGTTTTGTCGATCCTAAGGATGCTAACAAGGTGTGCAAGCTTCAGCGATCCATCTATGGATTGAAGCAAGCATCACGAAGTTGGAATCTCCGCTTTTATGAGGTGATCAAAGAGTTTGGATTTGTCCAAACTTATGGAGAAGATTGTATTTACAAGAAAGTGAGTGGGAGCAATGTGGCATTTCTGATATTATATGTGGATGACATATTATTGATCGGAAATGATATAGATCTTTTAAACAGTGTTAAAAGTTATCTAAACAAATTTTCAATGAAGGACCTAGGTGAGCGTCATACATATTAGGCATAAAGATCTATAGAGATAGATCTAGGCGCCTAATAGGGCTATCGCAAAGTACATACCTTGATAAGATTTTAAAGAAGTTTAAAATGGACGGAAGTAAGAAGGGGTTCTTACCTATGTTGCAAGGCAAGACATTGAGTAATACTCAAAGCCCGGCTTCGGCGGAAGAAAGAGAGATAATGGACAAAGTCCCCTATGCTTCAGCCATAGGCTCTATAATGTACGCCATGCTATGTACAAGACCGGATGTGGCACATGCTATTAGTTTGACTAGTAGGTACCAATCGGATCCAGGTTCGGAACACTAGATAGCGGTCAAGAATATCCTTAAGTACTTACGAAGCACTAAGGATATGTTTCTTGTATACGGAGGTGAAGAAGAGCTCATCGCTAAGTGTTATGTCGACGCTAGCTTTGACACCGATCCGGATGACTCTAAGTCTCAATCCGGATACGTATTTCTCATGAATGGCGGAGCGGTTAGTTGGAGGAGCTCCAAACAACCTGTGGTAGCGGGATCAACAACGGAGGCCGAATATGTTGCTGCTTCAGAAGCGGCTAAGGAAGCAGTTTGGATGAAGGAGTTCATATCCGAACTAGGAGTGGTGGCAAACGCGTTGGACCCAATGGTGATCTATTGTGACAACAATGGTGCCATTGCCAATGCCAAAGAGCCAAGGTCTCACAAGCATTCCAAGCATATTAAGCGCCGGTTTCACTCCATCCGCGAGCATGTCAAGGATGGAGATATAAAGATTTGTAAAGTACATACGGATCTCAATGTAGCAGATCCATTGACTAAAACTCTCCCTAGAGCAAAACATGATCAACACCAGAACTCAATGGGTGTTAGATTTATAACTATGTAACTAGATTATTGTCTCTAGTGCAAGTGGGAGACTGAAGGGAATATGCCCTGAGAGTTAATAATTAAGTGTTTATTATGTGTATTCCAAGTATATGATAGATGTTTATTTTGCATGCTATAATTGTATTAATACGGAAACGTTAATACATGTGTGTTTAATAAACAAACAGAAAGTTCCTAGTTATGCCTCTCTCATAAACTAGCTCGTTGATTAACAAGATGATCAAGGTTTCCTGATCATGGACATTGGATGTTGTTAATAACGGGATCACAACATTAGTGTAATGGTGTGATGAACATTCATCCGAAGTATAGCATTACGATCAAAGTCATTGAGTTTATATTGCTATAACAACTTACGAAGTGATCCTAATCCTTAGACCATGAGATCATGTCAATCACTAACACCGGAAGAGTTTCTTGATAACATCAAACGTCACACCGTAACAGGGTGATTATAAAGATGGATTCAGAACTAATAAAGTGTTATGTTGAGGCACATGGATCGAGAGTGGAATTTGTTCATCCCGATGACGGATAGATATACTCTGGGCCCTCTCGGTGATATCACATTGATTAGCTTGCAAGCAAGTGATTTGATCACTAGAATGTTATATCACAGGAACGAGAAAAGAGTGCATGTCGGTAACGAGATCAAACTAGGTATGGAGATACCGATGATCGAATCTCGGACATGTAATATATCGTGAAACAAAGGGATTAAGATACTAGCGTAAAAGGTTCCAACGATCACAAGAAAGTCATCGTTGAATGTGTGGGAGTCAGTATGGGTCTCGGATCCCGCTTCGATTATTGATCCAAGAGGGTCTCGATCATGTCCGCATTATTCACGAACCGTAGGGTGACACACTTAAGAGACACCGACATCCAATTGGAGAAAATGTTTCATGCCGAAAGAATGAACAAGCGCGAATTTATTTCACTAGATACCAAAACAGTTTTGGGTGAAATTGCATAAAGTGGTTATGCATGTGAAATAGAATTCTAGCAAGGGGTTATTTGTGCATGTTTGTCATTAAAGTAATTGACAAAATTCTGAATAAAATAAAAGAGTTTTATTTAATGAGAGTTTGCATTAAATTTGGTGGAAATTTAATGGGAATTTGAGTGGAATTTTGAGTGGAGGGAATTTAAAGGAGATTTGTGAGTGGAGTGTCCACCCACATGAAGAGGGGAGGGCAAGGGGGCAGCCCCCATGCGCCGGCCACCCCCTTGGGGTTCCCCCCCTCCTCCTATAAAAGGATCCCCCTCCTCACTTGTCTCTCACACCTCCTCGTGAAGGATCTCTCTCCCCCTCTAGAATTTATCCCCCATGGTCTCGGACTAGCGAGATACATGTTCCCGGTGGCTATTCGGCAAGAAAGAGTTGTGCTTCCGCTGCATCGCTGGAGCGAGGAGGCGGAGGTTGCTCGGTTCCTCGAACGTGTGTGCGAGCACAGATGCGCTGCTGATTTGCGGCGCTAGGACTTCCTCTCGATCTTGAGATCGGCAAGAGATCGTCTACATCAACCACGAGTTGAACTCGTTAAGCTTTGTCGGTCTTCAAGCGTATGTTCTATACGGATATACATCCTCCCGTTGTTTGTATCTAGTAGATAGATCTTGGTATATAGTTCACATCGTAGGAAAATTTTTGTTTTCCATGCTGCGAACCCTACACGCCAGCGCCGCCACACGATGTCAAGCGTGCTGAGCACCGTAGGATTCAGATCCAAGCGCCGCGATAGATTGACTAAACGAAGGGGTATGCTTGCTCCTGCGCCGCACGATCTGTTTAGATCTGACGTACCGTGTAGGCCGATCCGCGCGAAGAGGTGTAGACGAATCAGAACGTGATGTGTGGCCTGGAATCTGTTTTAAAAACAGAAACTTGTTTATTAGATGACCAAATTTGTAAAATCCATAACTTTCAAACCACACGTCCAAATTTTGCAAATTTTATATCAATGGAATCAGCAAGACAAATCCTACCCAACCATGCCCTTTGTTTAGTAATTTGTTTCTGGTAAAATGATTGTTTTTGCAAAAACTTGTATAGGCATGTTTGGAATATAAAATTCATTCTATATTTTAGGGATAAAATCTTTGACAAATAGTTTGTTTTGAACCTACTGAACATAGAAATCAATTTGTGTTTTCAAAAATGTTTTTGGTGAAGCAAAAGAATAAATCTTTGATTTAAAGCATTCCTAATCAAATAAAAGTAATGTTTATTTATTAAAAAGGCTTTTGGAGGAAAACCTATGGGAAATGTTTTGATTTAAACTCTCTGACCCCAAACACCAAGTTTTATGATTTAAAAATGTATTTGGTGAACCGTACAAAAATTATTGCTTTGCTAAAGGAATTTTCAACCACATAAAATAATGATTTGGTTTAAAAATAATTTTTAAGTAAAATCTTTTGCAAATGATTTTGCCACTTATATAAGATGACTAATAGGTGTTTTTCAATGTTTGTAACCCATTGGAGACCACTTTTACAAATAAACCATCTTTAGCATGCTTGCTTGCATTGCTTTGTTTCTATTATTTTATGTGATGTTGCTTGAATGGTAGATTGAAATATTGCTTGCTTGATTGAATTATAGTGATTTGAAGAGTGTGAGTATTGAAAGATCAAGGAGTGAACTTATATTCTCTACCAAAAAGTCAAGTGATGCTTCATACTTTTGTCCCATTATTTTCACTATGCATTAGTGATATTTCGAAAGTAGGAATTGACTGGAATTTTGCTAAGTGTAAACTATGCCATGGGAAATCCTAGTAGATGAAACCTTAGTAGAAATTTCCTAAGTTAAGATTCCTATTACTATCATGCTTAGCTTAGCTAGTAGAAAACAGGGGTGGATTATACTTCATGTTATGGAATATTCCTAAGTCAAGGACTTGTGTTTTGTTTAATAAAACAACTAAGTGAATGAATCACCTAGGTGGAATGGAAGGAATGGTTTGTGTTGCGTGGTTCACAAGGCCCATTTCTATGGTTGACCTTGTTTATCTCACTTGTGGTTGGCCACCCAGGAACAAAGAGATTTGAGATGTCAAATGTTGAGAAGCTTCAAGTGCAGCCACTTGGCATTATGGGCTCTTCCTGGATCATATAGGTTGCAATAACTTAGCCAAATGGACAGTTGGTGGTAGGGGATTGATAGGTTGGAGCGCGTCCATTCTGGTCTAAGGGAAGGCTTCTGAAAGATCTTGTCTTGGGAAACCAAGTCTTGTGGGGAAAGTGCACCACCTCTACAGAGTGAAAAATGTAAGTACTTAGCCATGTCCCTGGTAAAGGAAAATTTGAGAATCAAGACATGGAAGCTATCAAGAATCTCCTCATCCCAATTTCTAAGTTAAAAGCTTGTGGTTGAACAAGGGTTGAAGGATCACCAATTTCTATTGGGAGATGCCTTGGGTGATTTTTTCAAGCAAAAACTTAGTATTTTCAAATGATAAGGAAAATCTATTTTGAGCAATGCAAGCCTAAGCTCCACTTAGCCAAGTTCATATAGATGATAGACTCCACTATACTACCATAGTATCACTTGCCAATACAATTCCAATGTATTGACCCTTGTGGCTGTAACCTATTATGTTGTAGGTTTGTTTGATGTTAGTGAAGTTTATTGATTAGGATTACAAGTCTACAACCAACATGACTGCCTGTGACACTATGAAGATGAAGGACTCCATGCTATTGTTAAAATCTGCTGCATTGTAATGAGATAGCCAAATGAGCTATGTAAGATGTAATAAATTATTGTATTCCTGGTTATAAAGTTGTATTATGACCTTTGTTTCTTGATATTACATCTTAACTGTGGATGCTAGCTATTGATCCAGGGACTAACATTGCAATCATAGGGATCTCTACCTTATTAAAGGTTGGGAACCTTACAGATGGTATCAGAGCATTGTGTTGCATGTAGGATTGTAAACCTAGGATTGGACAAAACCCCTTAGAAAATAGGAGTTGTATTTGTTCCAAAACTTATCTACAAACAATCTTGTAAACTCTTTCCTCAACCATTTTTGGTTTTGATTCTACATCTCTTCTATTTCAAACTTGATGGACAAATCCTACCCCATGGCCAAAGACTTCACCATGTGCAAAGGACTTCATCAACTCAAATGACTTCAACATCAAACATCATCAAAGATTTCAACTTTATTTTCACCAAGAACTTCAAATTGGATATTACTAAGGACTACAAGTGAGACAAGAAATATTGCTCAAGACATGAATACTAAGGAAACACAACTTATAAGGAACCATCATCACCTTTGAAGTTTTGTGACCAAGATACAAGAAATTTTCCCAAGGAAACCATGATCTCATTCAAGAAGAATCAACTAAGAAGGATGGAAAGATCTCAAGTGAAGCATATAGATGGACCACCATATTAAGTATAGATCAAACACACCAACTTATGTGGTGTAAAAAAATATTTTATTGCCTAAAGATGTGCTTGAACTTGTTGTTTGAATGGAATGTTTTTTTATGATTGCTTGCACATTGCTTGAGTGAATTGTGATGTGTGTGATTAGAATTGATTCCTTAGAAATATTTTGCCTATTCTAATCCCAATCCAACCCAAACAGATGACTTCTCCAAGAGACTTCAACATCAAGAATGACAACAACAACAACAACAACAACCAAGAGGTCAACATGAGAGAACAACTACTAGCAAACCAAACCCAGTTGAACCAAGTGACAACTCAGTTTTTAGCCAACAATAATGGGTTAGACCCAACCATGCAAAAGTTTTTGGAAATTCAATCCCAATTGTTTTAAGGGATGTCCACTCAAATGATCAACATGGGAGACAACTCTTCCCAAGTAGTTTATGACAACAAGGATGTCAAGGATGATATTTTAGAAGGAACCCAAGCTTGCACTATTTGTGGAGACAAGGATCACACTTCCAAGGAGCATGAAGATCAATGCCCCAATTGTGAAAAGAAACATCAAACAAATCATTGCCCCACATCTCAAGCTACTTGTTTCCTATGTGAAGGAAATAACCATGTCCCTATCCAATGCCCCATCTATTCCATAGTTCAACAAAGGAAACAAGGTGGAGTGCAACAACAGTTTGTAAACCCTCATGAAGGAACAACTTCTACCAAGAAGTATGAAGACAAGGTCAAAACTATACATCATAAGGCCAAATCCAAAGTGTCCACAAAGTGTTGCTACTCTTGTGAAGAACAAGGTCATATCTCTAGTAAATGCCCCAAGAAGAGAGAAAGATTTCCCACATTTTTGGTGAAGTATGAAGAGCATGAACTAGAAGAACTCCTAGCTTTGGACAGACCCAAGAAGAAGAAGAAGAAGAAGAAGAAGAAATTCCCCAACCCTAGCAAGAAGGATATTACCCAAGAGCAATGTTACACTTGCAAAGAGATGGGACACTATGCCAATGAATTCCCAGAAAAGAAGAAGAACCAAGGAAACAAACAAGAGGCAATGATACCAAGGGAAAAGAAAGATATCAGCCAAGTGATGTGTTTCAATTGAAAAGAACCAAGACATTATGCAAGCAATTGTCCAGAAAATATGAAGCACAAGATAAACAAGCCTATGAAGGATCTCAGCCTTGTCACATGTTTCAAGTGTGGAAACAAAGGACACAATGCAGATGTTTGCCCAGAGAAGTTTCAACAAGATTCCAAGCAAGCCAAGAAGTAATCTAGTTGGAAAATTTTAAGGGTGGTAGTACCCTAGTTGCTTTGAGCCAACTTGTAACCCTAGCCTTCCCAAATCCCGGGACGAGATTTATTTTAAGGGTGGTAGCCTGTCACATCCCAAGATTTTCCAAATCTTGTAATGTGAAAGATAAATAAGAAAAATAAATAATTGTTGAAATTTAGGGTGAGACGATACTTTTTGATTCCAATTGGAAACATCAAAACCTATTTTTGATCAAATAAAAATCCTAAATAGATTTAAAAATATAATCAAATAATAAATAAAGTTATAATAGTTGGAGTCACTATTTTTGGATCTTTTAAAAAAAAGATATGGTTTTCAAAATCAAAGGTAGAAATATAAATAAGGACTATTTTAAAGGGCCAAATTAAATCTTGTCTAAACAAATGAAATAAAATATTTCTATTTGATAAAAAGAGTAAAGGATTATTTGAATAAAATAATAGGGATTTATTATACCCAATTATATTTTAGTAAAGGCTTTTTACATTTTAAAATAAACATTAAAAACTTATTAAAGTGTTTTAAATAAAATTCCAAAGTGTTTTATAATTTCAATTAAAACCTACTGAAAAGGTTTGGGGAAAATTTAGAAAGAAAAATAGAGTTTTTAAACATATTTGAATCCTATTTTGAATTAAAGACTAAAGTCTATTTAATTATTATTTTTAAATAAATAATAATCCCTAAAAATAATTGTTCTATTTTGGACTTTGAAATATGTTGATAAACATAATTAAAATTCACCCAAAGTTTGGTGGTCATTTGAATTCAAATGGAGATTGAAAAATATTATTAAATCTTATTTAATTAATACTAGAGCCTATTTTAAATAATTAAAAGACCCTAAAAAGAATAAATATATTATTATAAATTTGACATTGGAATGTGTTAGTAATCATTATATGAATGTTCACAAATTTTGGTTGAGGTTTGAAATCAAATTGATGTTTGAAATAATTAAACAAAATCAAAATAGAATATTAGAAATAGAAAAGGAAAAACAATCAGAACAAAAAAAATGAAAAGGAGCAGCCTAGCCCAGCTAGCCCACTAAGCCCAGCAGCCCACCTCTCCCTCTCACCCCGAGCGAACCGTTTTTTCACCACTACTCTCACCCGCTCACTCGCTGACTGCCGAACCCCACCATTTCTTTTTCTCTCTCGCTGACCGCACAACCCCACCCGCCAGACCTTTCTTCCTCACCCCGCCGCTGACCGCGCCCCCCTGACCATGTTTATTGTCAATGAATGACAGCGTTAATACTCTTTTACGACGCCGTGAAACCGTCCCCTGACCACGCACACTTAATCGCTCGCGCCTCCTCTAACTTTGCCCCCAGATCTCACTCCGCAAACGCCACCAGGCTGCACCGATTTCACTCGAAACCTCTCCCTGCTCCGGCGGGCTTTTTCTTCAATTACGGCCATTACCTGCCTCCCCTTGCCCCTTGGATGCTACGAGCTTGTTCACCATCACTGTGCGCTTCTTCCAGTACCTCCCACTTGCCTGCCCGTGCCCCACAGCCTCGCCTTCGTCTTCGTCTGGGAACCACCGCCGTCTGCACCAGCTCCGGCGAGCTACTGTCATCGACTCCGTGTGCCCCTTGCCCTATGGTGAGTTCCATTTCAACATGTACGAACTTGCACACCCTCCTGACACATTTCCTTGCCCGCTTGCACCCCAGACACCCATCCCCGACGACACCTGAGCGCACCCGTCGCCAGGAGAAACTCCGGCGAGCGATTGCCGTCACCATCATGCGCCCCTCGACGAGCTACCACCACCTTGAGCATCACCACGACCCCGCGAACCTGGTGAGCCCCTCCGTTCCTCTCCTCGCTTCCTAGACTCACCAAACCACCGCCACCAGACACGCCACCGCCACCTGCCGCCGCTAGCGCCGCCACTCGATGGCAAGCATGATGAGCACCGTAGGATTCAAATCCAAGCGCCGCGATAGATTGACTAAACGAAGGGGTATGCTTGCTCCTACGCCGCATGATCTGTTTAGATCTAACGTACCATGTAGGCCAATCCGCGGGAAGAGGTATAGACGAATCAGAACGTGACGGGTGGCCTGGAATCTGTTTTAAAAACATAAACTTTTCTATTAGATGAACAAATTTGTAAAATCCATAACTTTCAAACCACACGTCCAAATTTTGCAAATTTTATATCAATGGAATCAGCAAGAAAATCCTACCCAACCATGCCCTTTCTTTAGTAATTTGTTTCTGGTAAAATGATTGTTTTTGCAGAAACTTGTGTAGGCATGTTTGGAATATAAAATTCATTCTAGAATTATTTTAGGGATAAAATCGTTGAAAAATAGTTTGTTTTGAACCTACTGACCATAGAAATCAATTTGTGGTTTCAAAAATGTTTTTGGTGAAGCAAAAGAATAAATCTTTGATTTAAAGCATTCCTAATCAAATAAAAGTAATGTTTATTTATTAAAAAAGGCTTTTGGAGGAAAACCTATGGGAAATGTTTTGATTTAAACTCTCTGACCCCAAACACCAAGTTTTATGATTTAAAAATGTATTTGGTGAACCCTATAAAAAATATTAATTTTCTAAAGGCATTTTCAACCACATAAAATAATGATTTGGTTTAAAAATAATTTTTAAGTAAAATCTTTTGCAAATGATTTTGCCACTTATATAAGATGACCAATAGGTGTTTTCTAATGTTTGTAACCCATTAAAAACCACTTTTACAAATAAACCATCTTTAGCATGCCTGCATGCATTGCTTTGTTTCTATTATTTTATGTGATGTTGCTTGAATGGTAGATTGAAATATTGCTTGCTTGATTAAATTGTAGTGATTTGAAGAGTGTGAGTATTGCAAGATCAAGGAGTGAACTTATATTCTCTACCAAAAAGGCAAGTGATGCTTCATACTTTTGTCCCATTATTTTCACTATGCATTAGTGATATTTCCAAAGTAGGACTTGCATGGAATTTTGCTAAGTGTAAAATATGCCATGGGAAATCCTAGTAGATGAAACCTTAGTAGAAATTTCGTAAGTTAAGATTCCTATTACTATCATGCTTAGCTTAGCTAGTAGAAAACAAGGGTGGATTATACTTCATGCTATGGAATATTTCTAAGTCAAGGACTTGTGTTTTGTTTAATAAAACAACTAAGTGAATGAATCACCTGGGTGGAATGGAAGGAATGGTTTGTGTGGAGTGGTTCACAAGGCCCATTTCTATGGTTTACCTTGTGTATCTCACTTGTGGTTGGCCACCCAGGAACAAAGAGATTTGAGATGTCAAATGTTGAGAAGCTTCAAGTGCAGCCACTTGGCATTATGGGCTCTGCCTGGATCATATAGGTTGCAATAACTTAGCCAAATGGACAGTTGGTGGTTGGGGAATGATAGGTTGGAATGCGTCCATTCTGGTCTAAGGGAAGGCTTCTGAAAGATCTTGTCTTGGTGAAACCAAGTCTTGTGGGGAAAGTGCACCACCTCTGCAGAGTGTAAAATCTAAGTACTTAGCCATGCCCTGGCAAAGGACAATTTGAGCAACAAGACATGGAAGATATCAAGAATCTCCTCATCCCAATTTCTAAGTTAAAAACTTGTGGTTGAACAAGGGTTGAAGGATCACCAATTTCTATTGAGAGATGCCTTGGGTGATTTTGTCAAGCAAAAATATAGTGTTTTCAAATGATAAGGAAAATCTATTTTGAGCAATGCAAGCCTAAGCTCCACTTAGCCAAATGCATATAGATGATCGACTCCACTATACTACCATAGTATCACTTGCCAATACAATTCCAATGTATTGACCCTTGTGGCTGTAACTTATTATGTTGCAGGTTTGTTTGATGTTAGTGAAGTTTATTGATTAGGATTACAAGTCTACAACCAACATGACTGCCTGTGGCACTATGAAGATGAAGGACTCCATGCTATTGTTAAAATCTGCTGCATTGTAATGAGATAGCCAAATGAGCTATGTAAGATGTAATAAATTATTGTATTCCTGGTTATAAAGTTGTATTATGACCTTTGTTTCTTGATATTACGTCTTAACTGTGGCTTCTAGCTATGGATCCAGGGACTAGCATTGCAATCACAGGGATCTCTACCTTATTAAAGGTTGGGAACCTTACAATTCCTTGGGTAAAGGATTTACTTTCAGCCTATTCTCCAATACAAGAATCGCACCATAGACTTAGGGGCTACTCCCATCGGGAGTGCTGTCGCGCACCTGATAGATATCCTCCTCCTACGGGGTCAACATTTTTTTAGCATATGGTTAGCATAAAAATTTGAGCCTACACTCGAATCCAAGTATTCGCCTGTAGCCTCGGGGGCTACTTCCCATCAAGAGAGGATATACTAAAGCAAACCTATGAGTATTACATACTTGTATCCTTATAATGTTACTTCCATCAGGACCAACTGACAAAATACTAAATAAGTCGATAACTTCAGCAATTCCAACAGCCAAACAAGGCAGTCGATAAAGTTTTTCAGACCGCGTCCACCCTGATAACATGTCTGAATGTCGTGTCCACGGCATGAAGATACGACACCGAGCTTAATCCTAACATGGCTTGGTAACCGCACATGAATGCGCTCTGCCAATATTTATTTGTATCTACTATACGATGAAAAGTACCGATGGAGGAATCATGTGCCCAAAATATAATCATTGGGATTTAGCATTCGGTAAGACTGATACGTCGTAAACGTATCTATAATTTTGATGTTCCATGCTTGTTTAGTATCTACTTTTCTTTGCTTTGTCTTCACTTTGAGGTATTTTTATATGTTTTCTGGTACTAACCTGTTAACAAGATGCCATAGTGCCAGTTGCCTGTTTTCTTCTGTTTTTGGTTCCAGAAAAGGTAGAAAATCAATATTCTCGGAATTGGACGGGACAAAAGCCAAAGTCAATATTTTACCATGGAGAACACAGAGCTAGAAGTCAAGATGGAGAAGGGCCGCGAGGGGGCCACACCCCCTGGCCTGCGCCTGGGGGTGGTGCGACTGCCTCGGGCGCCCCCTCGGCCTCCCTCTTCGTCTATTAGAAGCCCCCAATACCAAAACCCTAAGTTCCCGATCAATCTTCCACGAAACAGTCCGTAGCTATCGCCACCATCGTCCCTACATCGGGAGGATCTGAAGCTCTTCCCGACACCCTCCCGGAGGGGAGAGATCATCTCGGAGGACTTCTTCATCACCATGCCAGCCTCCGGTATGATGTGTGAGTAGTTCCACCATGGACTCCGGGTCCATGTAGTAGCTAGATGGTTATTTCTCCTCCTTTGTGCTACCATGTTTAGATCTTGTGAGCTCCGTTCATGAACAAGATCATCTATTTGTAATCATGAATGTTGTGTTTGCAGGGATCCGATGGATATTGAGATTATTATGTCAGATTGGTTAATGATTCTATCTTATTGATTCTATCATGTCTATTTTGTTTGAGATCTTGCATGCTCTCCGTTTCTAGTAGCTATCTTGGCCAGGTAGATGCGAGTGACTCCAAGAGGGAGTATTTATGCTCGATAGTGGGTTCATGCCTCTATTTAATCTGGGAAAGTGACAAAAATCTCTAAGTTGTAGATGTGATGTTGCTACTAGGGAGAAAACAATGATCTCTTGTTCATGGAACAAGTGGATTGTTTACCTTACACACTTTGCTTAAAGCAGTTATCCACTGCTTGCATCTTAATACTGGAGGGGGTTCGGATGATAACCTGAAGGTGGATGACTAGTCATAGATGCAGTTGGATGGCAGTCTATGTATATTGTTGTATTTCCCAATCAAATCTCATAGGATCATGAATGTCTAGTATTCCCTTGTTGTTTATCTCAAGGAGAACACCTCTAGTGAACTATGGACCCCGGTCCAATCTTTACCATTGATACTTCTTCCACTGTTCCTGTTTACTTTCTGCAAACCACTATTACCTTCCACACCATACAGTTAATCCTTTTATTTTCAGCAAATCGGTGAGATTGACAACCTCACTATTTGTTGGGGCAAAGTCTTGAGTTTGTGTTGTGCAGGTTTCCAATTGCTAGCAACACCTTTGAGTTGTTTCCTTCCTCCTACTAGTTTGATAACCTTGGTTTCTTACTGAGGGAAAAACTTGCTGATGTACTCATCATACCTTGCTCTTGGGGTCTCCCAACAAAACTCTACAGTGATCTGAGACGCATCAAGCCTTTTTCTGGCGCCGTTGCAGGGGAGGCTAAGGATGGCTTCACAATGGGAGTCCTTCACAACCTTTATTTTTACTTTGTTTTTTGTTTTTCTTAGTTTCTTTTGATTTGTTTTGTTTTCCTCTTTTTATCAAAAACTCCAAAAAAAATTAGTTTCGTTTGGTTTGCTTTCTCTTATCAAAAACATAAAAAAATTAGTTGTTCCTATAGTTTTCACCTTGCTCTAGCTCACCATGTTGATCCCTAAGTTCACTCTGAAAGACATTTCAATAGGTAGTGGGTCAATAATTGAAAAAGGGAATATTGAAGAATTCTTTAATCATGTTAGCAAACATGAGGATATTGAGGATAGATCCTTAGCAAAACTTGCTCCTAATTATGAAATTGTTACAGATTCTTTAGTTCATATGTTGGAGGCTACGTTTGTTAACCTTAACCCCATGATGCAAATTATGTTTCTTAAACTAAAATAAGAAGAGGATGCTGAAAAGAGACATTTTATCGTAGAAACTTTGCTAAAAGAGTTCAATGATGTTGCTAAGGAAGACAAAAACGTCTTTGAACGTTTTAATATGCTAGGCTCATGTGTAGATGTTATGGGTACTTTATAAAATTTCTATAAGACCAAACCCAATGGAGAGGAAATTAAGATAACCATACCTTTTAAACTTGTAGGAACGTATGAAGCCTTAGAAAAGAATTTTGATTGGATTGTTCCTGAAAACCCATTTTATGAAAGTAGTGAACCTAAGAGAGATGAAAAAGGATCCTCTAAAACTAATCTGGATGAGATACCTTCCTAGTTGAAGAGATTTCGAGTATTGATGTTAATGCTTCTTCATTTGAAAATACTTGATTCTTGCTTCTTATGCCTAACTTAAAGGCGGTAAAGAAAAGTACTTCTTGGGAGATAACCCAATAGTTTTATTGAGTCTTGGAAGTTATTACTTTTGTAATAACCTCTCCTTATCCTTTTTATTTGATTTTTGTGCCAAGAATAACCTCTAATGAGAGGGAGGTAAGATTTGGGGCGTTGCTGTCCTGAAATAGATTGTTGTGCTACACTATAAAACTTCGTGTAAAATCTCTATAAGTCTGATTGATATGTAATTTTCTGAATAAATCCCCCAAGTTGTCATCTAACTTTTGTTAGTTCAGCACTTTTTTATTTGAGAAACAGAAGGTCTTCGAAAAAATCGGTTTCTACCTGCTGGTCTGTTTTGACAAAGTTCTGCCATTATTTGCATTTGCTTCTTATTGATTCCTTTTTGGGTTCTCTTTGGGAAATTGACCTTCTTGAGGGTATTTCTACAGTATAGTGTGTCTTTAGTGAAAGTTTTGCTGTTTTGAAACTAAACCCCAAGGTACATTATCTTTTAAATACACTAATGTTCCTAATGAAGATTGTGTGAAGTTTTGTATGAAGGAAAATTTTCAAGTGTAGAGGAAGAATGATGTAATGAGATGAAGAATGAACAAAAGCTCAAGCTTGGGGATGCCACCCCCGTGTCACCCCAAGAAATATTCAAGAGGTACAAGCATCAAAGCTTGGGGATGCCCAAGTCATCCCCTTCTTCATCAATAAAAATCTCAGTTCTTTTTAGACACTTCATTTTTATTGTTTCATGCACTATTGTGTTGTTCTTGGAGCATCTTAGTTTTTGTTTTTTGGTTTTTGTTTGCTTAGTTTGCTTGAATAAAGAAGTTTGGATCCCTGTTCTCGCTGTGTTGTTTCAAATAAGTTGATTGGTGTTGGAAAGGAGTAGGAAGTTCTTGCTTTAGTAGTATAAGAGGAGCTTGCTTGGACTGTGACCTAGACTTTATCATGTCATGCTAGATGTTTTTTGACCCTATCCTTAGTGATTATTTCCGTAGCATGACTTGTTCCAAACAATTAGGATTGCTTAATGTTCCTTGAAAGAATCATGTGTTGTTTTAGCATACAAAAGCATAGTATTATGGTATTCTCCTGTGATGCTTTGTTTGGGTTGACTTGGCGCATGCTCACACCATGTTATGACTATGAACCAGTCACCATAGCCTCTATGATCATTTAGCTTTGGACTTGTAGTACCACTTTATGCTTTGATTAGTAATGTTTTGTCGCTCTGCATGATTATGGCCATTATTGCTCTCTTAGTTGGTCGCTCCCAGTCTTTTGCTAGCCTCCACTAGTATGAGTAAGCTCTACTCATGCATCCAACTCCCAAGAAACCAATTTATTCCAAAGTGTCCACTATAAATTCCTATGCATGATGTGTTACACCATTCCAAGTATATTCTTATTTCATCTACCTTCCAATTAAAAAGTCACTTTGTTATGTGAAAACTTAGTGATTAAAGATCTCACAAACTTGATGGCACTCTTTATTTTTCTTGCCCCTAAATAAACTTGAACCATTGTGTCATCTATGTTGTATATGCTTGCACTTATACGTTGGAATTAGCAGAACCATGCTGTCATGGGGAACGCTTTCAACATTGCACTTGTACATTATACCCAATTGATATCATGCTCTTTTTTTATGGATGTCGTCGGTATGAAATGAAAGCGGATCTTGTAAGTCCATGGAGTTATGTATGTGTGTTAGAGAAACGCCTGGGCCGCTAGCCTAAGCCATGCCTAATCATGGTGAAAACTTGCAGCATCACCATAGTGAGCAATCTATGAAGAATTTTTCTTATAAAAAGAGATAGAGATTGAGAAAAAGAAAAAAAAAGACATATTGAAAAGAGGAAAGAGTATAAAAAAGCACCATTTTCCCATGGTAAATAAGAAGATTGCCGAGATGCTCATTGTCTGCTTTCCTTGTCATTTTGATTATGGGATAGCTCATGTATCATGTGCAAGGGGTACCCCGTTGGCAGTTCTCTATGATACACATGTACTTACTATGACAAGAACATAACGTTAACTAAACTTGAGTAGCATGAGGAGCGGCCCTCGTATTCAAGGGACATGAGATTGCCAACTTATACTTTTTCAAGCATATACTCCATAGTTTGTTCACCTTAACCTTAATCACTTCAAGATTCTTATGATAGGGGCAATGAGAGCTGAAAGCTAACAAGTACCATAATTTTTGGAAGATCTTTTTGTGTCCTGGTGGTGTCACGGCAGATTCCATGGGTGGGCTTAAGTTGGGGGCCGAATAGATGCTTGTGGTAACCGGGGAGGGAGTGCATGGTCTAGCCACGCACGAAGAACAAGATGAACTCTCCACACTTCGGCATTTTATTGATCCTAGAAGTTTCCAAGTGCTCCTAGAGATGTATCCACAAAACCTCAGGGCACTAGTTTCCTACTTGGTCCAACCTCCTCACACCCTAGCTATGCCCCTCCTTATATAGGCGAAGGCTAGCTAGGTTGCATCCCTTTGGGTCCTAGGGTTACTGTTTGGATCTTGGTCTTCACTATACGGGCCAGGTCATGGGCTGGCCCTAAGCCCTTGACCCAGTCTACAAAGCTTGACAGCTAACGGTCCTCTTGTACGTGGCCTCCAGTTCTTTTGGCGTCATGTAGTAACTTTGTGCGTCAGCCCTTGCTTTAGGTGTCAGCCGGCTCCTTTAGTGTCACCCGGCGTCTCCCTTCTCTTTTGACCGTGATTTACCATGGTCCCTCCTGGACCTCATTCAGAAAGGTTCCACGTGTACTGTCTGGCTTGGCATTCCCTCGTGATACTTGTCTTGTGGCTTCCTGTAAGGTTAACAAACTTGTATTATACGGGCCAACATAATTCCTATGTCGGTCGTACATGACCATCTTATCTGGCCATTGTTACTCGGCCAGGTTTATTCTTTACTCGGCATAAGCCAAGCTGGGCAATGTTTTGTCCCATATGACCCTACCGGGGGTAATTCCCCCGACATTAGTCCCCAAAGCTGGTGAGGCCTAGGAGTTCTAGCTGTTAGGTGTCTGCAGGTTCCTTTAATGTTCTTGGAACTTCTCTTTCTGTCAGCATTTAATGCTTAGGACGCACTATTTGGCGTTATCTCGATCTTTGCCGAGTCTATTTTGCTCTTTCCGAGTCTCATGTTTGACTTTTTGGCTCACCTTTTCCTCGTGCCGAGTCATTTTGCACGCTGCCGAGTCATTTTTGGCTTGCCTTAGTCACTGACAGCTTGTAATCACGATGACTTGCCTCAAATTTTGTCCCGAATCCAGACCGCATAATGACGACGGCACACTAACTCCCCGTCATTGTGGCAGTCCCATCGCTCAGTGCATCGTGTCTTGCGCAGCGTGACGTGGCAGCGGATTTTCCGTGTATTTCCTACACGTGGCGTTCGTTGATTGGCTTACTCGGCCGGGTACACGTCCACACGCTAGCCGCACGTCGCAGGAGGATCCCACGTTTGGGGTTTTTACTCCCCTTAAGTAGGGGTGAGGGGAAGTTAACTTCCCTCGCTCGTTCAGTTTACCTTTGCCATCTTCTTCCTCCTTGCGCCCCCATTCCTAGCTTCTCCCTTGCGGTTCCTTCTTTCCATAGCTTTTTCCCTACGATTGATCCTTGACCCTTTCCATTCCATCATAGTTCCCTCGCTCCTCCAAGCCTCTTCCAGCGGCGAAAGTGCCAGAGGCCAGAGAAATCATGGATGCTCGCGATGCCACCGAGGGAGCTGAGGAACAGGAGGTCGCCGCCGGCGAGCGCGGCGGCTGGGAGGGCTCAGAAGTATCGGCGGAGGAGGTTGAGTGGTTGCGCTCCACCAGGCGCATCCCGCTCGAGGTGGATTTCCGCCTCCCATTAGGTGAGATTTCTCCGAAGCTTGATGCCAACGAGCAGGTAGTTTTCCTCTCCCATTTTGAGTGAGGTTTCGCCTTGCCAGTGAGAAACTTCTTCGTTTCTTTTCTCTCCACCTTCCACCTTCAAACTCACCATCTTCATGCCAATGCGATTGGCTCCTTGTCTTGTTTCATCTCCGCCTGCGAGGTCTATCTTGGCATTGGCCCACTGTCCTCCTTTGGGCCAAGTACTTTAGCTTTAGGATCCAAGTAGTGCTAGATCCCAGTGTTCCCCATGCCGAGAAAAGGCCTACTAGGTGCGGTGCGGCTAGCATTACACCTACGAAAGAGTCCATATTTCCTCGGATCGCTAGCCTAGACTCTTGCAAAAAATGTCATAGGACTTTCTTCTATGTCAAAAACAGTGGGTCCACCGATTACATTCGGCTCCCCCTTTCTCGGACGAGGTTCCCAGCAAGGAGTTCTGGAAACTTGACCCGCACGACAATAATGCCGCTGTGAGCGAGGCCAATGGGATTCTGGAGAGGCTGTTGTTGCCGAATGACAACTTCCACTTGACTGAGGAGGATCTCATCTGTGCTTTCATTGCACGCCGGGTCAGCCCTATCCAAGCTAGGAGCCACAAATTGTGCTTCATAAGCGGCATGCAGGACCCTACTCGGCACTCCACGCTGGATTTTACCCACGACTCCGTGGCCCGCCGAGTCAGCTCGATCTTTAAGCTGACTTTGGCGGAGGATTGGGCCTAGAGCTTCCCTCCTTTTAGCCGGGATAGTCCTGTCCCCTGGGTAAGTTTCCGGGTCAACTCCAAGCCGACATAGATCTTCCTTTGTTTACTTGCTATTCCGTTCGCTCATTGTTTTTATTCTATTTGTCTTTTGCATAATCTTGTTCACTAGGTTGATGATAGTAACGTCCCTCCTGGTGGCTACTATGAGGACGTCTCCAACTCTGACGAGGTCGAGTTTGATCTAGAGTGATTCATGCCCATCCCGCATGCAGCTTCCGCTTCAACTCCAGGGAAGACCCATACTCGCAACCCCTTACGAGATTGTTCTGACGATGATGATGATGACTATGAGATTCTGGAGGTACTAGTCTTTTAATATTAACCTTCTGACTTATCCGAGTGAGCTCGTTATTTACTTATGTAGCTAGACAGGTACATGACGTACCCACTCTTTCTGTGGGTGGAGTCGGAAAGATCACTGCTGCCAAGACGGGTAAGCGACACGGCGCCTCTTCCAGCACTCAGCCCGTCAAGAAGCACAAAGTTACTCCAGTTTCTCCTGCTACTGCCTCGCTGACCGAGACTCGCAAGGCAGCTGGGCGCCGGGTCACTCGTCGCATTCCGCGTGACCCGACCATTTCCGGGTAATCTTTGCTATTTGCTTACTTCCCATTTTTCCTTTCCTGTTTTATTAGCATTTCTATTATTTTCAGCATGGCGCCTTTGTCTGCCAGACAGACTGCTCCTAGTATGGCCTCTTTGGCGCTAAGGCCAGCCTCTCCTCCTCGCGCCGACACTGCCGTGCCAAGCCCCGTCCGGGTCACGGTTCCCACTACTAAGACTCATGCGTCTCAGAGTGTGGCCGACCCGGCAGCGCACCCGTCGAAGCAGACCCATCCTAACTCCCCTGCTGCTTTTCCAAAACAAGATCCTGATCCCGGCGATAGCAATATCAGCGCCGAGAAGACCCCTGATACCAGTTCTCCTGCTCCCAGTATACAAGTTGAACCTGTTGTCCCCCCGATGAACATTGCTGAGGCTGTTCATTTGGCTCCTGTTTTTTCCAGTCCCAAACCTTCTCACTCTCCTCCTCTATCAAAAGATAAGACCCGCACTGCTGCCCAAAGCCATGCTCGCCCCTCAACCATCAATCCCTTATTGACCAAATAGTTGACCTTGGTCCACGCCCTAGGCACCGCACCTCAGATTCGACCCACACCAACAAAAAAGGCATCCGTTTCGGCGGATCAGTTGGGCGAATTCGTAGATGCCGGGTCTGGCGGCAGTTCTAGAGTTGTTGCCTTGCACACCAGCGCCCGCTTCTACCCGTGCCAATGTGGGAAATACCCTGAAAAATGGGCAAGTTCTCACTCGTACGCTCAGCGGGAATGGCCTCCGTTCCGCAGAGCGATATGCTATGTCTTGGAACGCAGCTAGCGAGCAAGAGGTCAACTCTAGTGCTCGGAAAAAGATGAAGTTGGGCCCCAAGGCCGTTTATGATATGACCCAGCAGGCCATCGCCTTGATGGCCCTAGCATATGAAGTGAACGAGGTATGTAATCTTCCTACTCTTTTGCGTATTGAGTATCGTTTTGTTATACATGATCCCTAGTCCCCGAGGTTACTGCCGAATAAGGAACTTACTCAGTTGTAAGCTCTAAGTTAGAACATAACCTTTTATTTCCTCATGCCAAGTTCGCATGACAGATTTTCGATCCCTAGTCCCCAAAGTTACTGCCGAATAAGGAACTTACTCAGCTATAAGCTCTAATTTAGAAATCAACCCTTATCCGGCTGTAAGCTTGATCGCACATCTGTTGACTATCCTTTTCTTGTGTAGCTTACACACAATGAGCGCACCAAGGTGCATCAGGCTCTCCTCTTGGAGTATAGTAAGCTGGAGTTCGCTCACCAAAATCTGCAAGCTGAGGCTAAAGGCCAAGGTAATTTTCTGACTCGTCCCGCTTTTATTCGGCGCACCTTCTTTGTTTCACCTTGCTTATTTTTTCCATTGTCCCTCCACAACTTCTTCCCAATCCACCATTGACGCCCTGCACCTACAGATCAGCGACGCTGAAAGTAAGCTCTTGGAGATTTTGTTTCCGCTCTGTACTTATGCTTATCCTTTTCCTACTTTTATCTCGATGGTTTCGAGATAGATAGCTTTACTGTTTCTGACGAATCATATTCCCCGAATAAGCAGAGAAGCACCAGATTGAGCTCCAAAAAGAGCGAGACAAGGTGACTCGGCTGAAGAAGCAAATGGAGAATATGGAGTAGAAGCACCAGGATGAGGTGAAGGGTCTGTGGGAGGAGCTTGCCGAGAAAGACAGCCAACATGCTGCCAGTGCCGACAAGACCAAGGAGCTTCTCAAGGAAGCCGAGTCGGCGGTTGAGTCGGCTCATCTGGATCTGGACACTCTTCAGGCCAAGGCTAGGATTTGGTAGAGCAAGCTTGGCGCCATCAACTCTTTCATCGGTAGTGACTCCTTACCCTTTTCACTGTACTTATTCCTTTATCTTCCTTTCCCTTGTTTTGTTAATGTTATTTCATGCTTGTAAAGAATTTCCCCGAGGCCGAGATGTTCGCGATCAGGGCCATGAAGAGAATCAGAGCCGAGTCTGGAAGTCCTGCTGATGGCGGGGTCACTCTCAATGAGCACCTTGTCGTGTTGTACGAACACGCAATCACCCTCAAATCTTGTGGCGTTGACTTGATCAAATCAGCGATTCACGCGTTCAGGATGCTCTAGCCGGATGAAGATGCGCCCACACTCATCGAGCCTTTGGCTGCCAGGATGCTTCAGACTGAAGACATGTTTTATCAAAGGCGCGAGTCAGCCAGCCGAGCTGCAGCGGACAAGTCTCTTGCCTTCGTGCTTTCATGGTACGAGGACGTCAACCTTGATGTTCTTGAACGCATGAGGGCTAAAGGCAAGTGGCTCCATGATCCTGAGCTTATCAAGAAACACCAAGAGCGAGCTTATGCCATGGTCGAGTATGCTCTGGTGCATGCTTGGTGCAACGGGCCCAGCTTCCTCGACCTTGGCGAGCCTCTTGCCGAGATCGCTGACGACGAAGGTGTGGATAGTGAAGCTACCAAGTCAGATGATGCAGCAGACTTAGCCACCAACGCCCCTCACTCAGCAAACGCTCCAGATGGCGCTCCTAGCTCCATCCCCAAGGTTACTCCTCCGATCCCTCTTGCTTCTTAGGTTGGTTACAAAACACTTGAAATTCATGAGATCCCCGGTATGCCGGGTGCAGATGTAACATATAATGCACTTATTTTGGGTGTGCACCTTATGATAAGGATTAAAATTTTATTTAGCTTTGAATATGAATTATCCAGGGGCAAGTCCCCGAGTTTCATTGTGTCGTTCCCCTTATCCTTGAATTTGGCTCTTGTATACCTTTTTTGGCGTTCGACATTAGAGTCACAAAGTTCTACGGATTGAGTTTAGCGGATATGAAACTAGACCACTTGTCCTAGGATGATTCGACATACGAAGCAACATAACCTGCAGTGAGTTAGTAAAAAACATACATAGGGTCAACTCACATTTTTCCCTTTTACTTATCCAGTGTTCATGTTTACTGGTCATTTATCTTTTCCTCTTGCTTGGCATGAAGCCATTTTTTCGGACAACAGGATAGTCAAAGAGTTGATTCTATCCGAGTAAACATTACTTGTTCCGAGATAAGTCTTAAGTGTCAACGCCAGCCGACATAGATTAATCAAAGGATAAACACAAGGGGCAGTCCCTGAGTCAGTTTTTCGAGTCATACAATTTTATTATCAACACATAGCTAGCATAAGCGTCCGACATATGAGAGTTGGAGAGATACATACACTGCTTCTCCTAAATGTAGAAAGGACTAAGCAACGCCGCATTCCATGGCCTTTTGGTTTCATCGCCTAACCTGTCCGCATTGTTCTTTTGTGCTTCACGAGCATCTATTAGGTAATATGAATCATTGTGCAATGCTTTGCTTACAATGAATGGTCCTTCCCATGGGGATGATAGATTATGCATTCCAGTTGTGCGTTGCACTAGTCTGAGCACCATGTCCCCTTCTCGGAAAACACGAGGTTGAACTTTCTGGCTATGATTGCGTCGGAGACTTTGTTGGTATATGGCGGATCTGGACAATGCCAATTATCTTGCTTCTTCGAGTAAGTCGACTCCATCTTCTCGGGCCTCTTTTACCTCGTCTTTCAAGTATTGTCTTACTCTTGGCGAGTCATACTCTATGTCAGCAGGTAAAACTGCTTCTGCCCCATACATAAGGAAAAAGGGCTTATAGCCTGTTGATCGATTCATAGTTGTTCTTAGACTCCATAGCACTGAGGGTAGTTCCTCGATCCTGTAGCCAGGTGATCTCTGGAGTGATTCCATTAAGCGGGGTTTTATTCCGAACAGAACTAAGCCATTAGCTCGTTCAACTTGTCCATTTATTTCTGGATGAGCGACTGATGCTACATCAAGTCATATTCGGTTTTTTCCACAAAAACGAGCGAAATCTCCTTCGGCAAAGTTTGTGCCATTATCTTTGATCACACTATGCGGGTAACCATATCTCAAGATTACATCTTTCAGGAATGTGAGAGCCATTTTTTCATCCAATTTTTGATGGGCTTCACTTCTATCCATTTGGTGAACTTGTCAACCATTACGAGTATGTGGGTCATGCCACCCCTCGCTGGTTTGAATGGCCCTACGCTATCCAAGCACCATACTGCAAATGGCCAAGTGATTGGTATAGTTTTTAACTTATATGCTGGTAAATGTGACTTTGACGCGTAACTCTAGCAACCGTTGCATTTACTCACAAGTTCTTGTGCCTCTTCCAATGCGCTTTGCCAATAGACTCCATGTTGGAATGCCTTGGCTACCAATGCTCTTGACGATGCATGGTGCCCACATTCTCCTTGGTGAATGTCCAACAGTATCTCTTGACCTTTCTCTAGACTTATGCAACACTGCAATACACTTGTCACACTTCTTTTGTACAACTCCTTGTTGATTATTGTGTATGATTTTGCTCTTATTTCTGTTGTCTCTCCAGTACCTCATCATCTGGCAAAGTTCCATATTTCAAGTAATCGAATATTTGTTGCGCCCATGCTGGTATCAGTGGTGCGAGGTTTCTTTCTTCGTCAATTTCCATTGGTTTAGCTGACATATGTTCTGCCGACATAACCTGAGGAGTCCCCGAGTGTGAGTCGGCAACTCCTGAGGTGAGTGGAACAGTCCCCGAGTAACTCGAACCTGCCCCTGAGTCAATATCCATTGGCACAGCATCTGACTCCTGATTTTTCGGGGTGAGCCTAATTGACTCGGATTCTGGTGACGGCTTAATCGATGGTTTCCTGAGATGTTCCGATGCTATTACTGGTGGTATTGCTTGCCGATATGAGCCTAACTTGGATAGTACATCTGCTGCCTCATTCTCTGCTCTTGGTATGTGATGGAATTCACACCCATCAACATATCCCGAAATCTGTTGCACATGAAAACGATATAGTGCCATTTTGCATCCAACGCGTCCCAATGCCCAGATACTTACTGGATCACCAAATCTGAGTCACCGAAACACATGATTCTCTTGATACCAATTTCTTTGGCTAATTTTATACCGTGGACAAGTGCTTCATACTCAGCTACATTATTGGATGCAGCAAAGTGGATCTGCAACACATACTTGAGTTGTTCCCTCTTTGGTGATGTGATCACTATCCCGGCACCCAGACCCATCTTTGTCTTGGATCCGTCAAAATGCATCTTCCAATAATTCGGATCTGGCAGTGGTGGCTCGTATTGCATTTCCATCCAATCCATGAAGAAATCAGCTACAGCTTGAGATTTAATTGCATCTCGCCTATCATATTGTGGAGTGTATGGTGCTAGCTCTATGGCCCATTTTTCTACTCGGCCACTGGCATCTCTGATGCCAAATATGTCCGAGATAGGTGCCTCGCATATTACCCGGATTCGGTGTTCTTGGAAATAGTGCTTCAGCTTGTTTGCTGCCATGTACACCCCATATGTCATTTTTTGGTAATGGGGGTAATTTTGCTTTGATATAGAGAGCACTTCTCTCAAGTAATAAATTGGACTTTGGACTGATTTGCCCTCTTCTTCGTATTATACCACTATTACTGCACTTACAAATCTGTTGGTTGCGGCGACATAGAGCAGCATTGGCTCTTTGGATAGTGGTGACGCTAATATGGGTGATGTTGCCAACATCTTTTTGAGTTCATGGAAAGCGCTATCATCTTGTTGTGTCCATGTCAACTTGTCTGATTTTTTCATCAGTTGATATAGTGGTAGGTCTTTTTCACCTAGCCGACTGATAAATCTACTCATTGAGGCCAGGCATCCTGTGAACTTCTGGACATTGTTGAGGGTTTTTGGCAATTCCATTCTTTTGATGGCCTTGATGTCTGTCAGTTTAGCCTCAATTCCTCGGCTGGATACAAGGAATCTGAGTAATTTTCAAGCCGGGACACCAAATGTGCATTTTTCCGGGTTAAGATTCATCCAGAATCTTCATAGGTTTGTGAATGTTTGACGCAAGTCCTCAATCAGAGTGCGAATTTGTTTGGTTTTTATTACCACATGATCGACGTATACTTGAAAATTTTTGTCCAATTGATCTTGCAAGCATTTTTGCATGCATCTTTGGTACGTTGCACCTGCATTTCTCAATCCAAACGACATGGTACGACAGCAATAAGCCCCATATGTGGTGATAAAAGTTGTCTGTATTTGATCACTTGGATTCAGTGGTATCTAGTGGAAACCATAATACGCGTCCACAAACGACAACAACTCACACCCGGTAGTAGAGTCTATGACTTGATCGATCCGTGGCAGGGGAAATGGATCTTTTGGACATGCCTTATTGAGGTTCGTGTAATCAATACACATGCGCCTCACCACTTCCACGTTCGGGTCATCCTTTTTCTACTCGACCAAGACTGGATTTGACAATCAATCTGGGTGCAGTACTTCCATGATAAATCCAGCATCCAAGAGCCTGGCTATCTCGGCAGCTATTACTTTCCTCCTATCTACGACGAAGGGGCGGAGGGGTTGCTTCACCGGCTTGGCATCTGGCCTTACATGAAGAGAGTGCTCAGCCATCTCCCTCGGAACTCCTTGCAAATCCTGTGTGGAACATGCAAAGATATCCCGATTCTTACGCAGGAAGCTGGTGAGCTCGCTTTCCTATTTGTTAGTCAGCCCAGCACCAATGGTAACTGTGCGCTCTGGGAAAGTCTCATACACCTGTACCTTTTTGGTTTCCTTGGTAGCTTGGAATGATACACTACCATGCGGGTTAGTAAGTGTCGGCATGAACATTTGTGTTGCCTTGGCCAATTGTTCCACTTCCATTATTTGATGCTTTTCCTGTGATATGACCAGTGACTTGGCCAGTGAATATCTGGCTGAGGGACAAGTAATAGATCTTTTGTAGTCTCCTTGGACTATGATAACTCCACAAGGACCTGGCAGTTTCATCTTTAGGTAAGAAATATGAGGAGTAGCCATAAACTTTGCCATATCCGGCCTGCTGATTAAGGCATGGTATGAAGTGACCAGGTCAACCACATTGAACTCTATGGCTTCAGTGCGACAGTTTTCCCTCTTTCCGAATAAGACGCCAACCCAGATTTTGCCAATTGGCTCACAAGACAATCCCGGCACAATGCCATGGAAAGTTGTCTTAGTCGTCTCCAGCATGTTCATAATAATACCTAACTTGAGCATGGTATCCTTGTACATGATGTTGATGCTACTTCCATCATTAATCAGTACCTTGGAGAATTTTACGTTGATATCAGGCCCCATGAATGTTGGATCCAAGACAAGAGCATATCCTCCTAGTGTTCAGACAAATGCATGTACTTTGGAATTGCCGTCATTGTGGCATTCACTTCCATCATCCGTCTCTCCTGAATCGTTTTGTCATTCGCCTCTGTGACAAATACAACATAGCTCAGGTGGTGCTCTCTATACTCATTTCTGGTTCCATGGCCTACATGAGCGTCGTCACCTCTTGGGTTATGCACCTGATGCACAACTTCTCTTCTTTCTTGGTTATGATAACTCGGCTGCTTGTTCTCATATCTATGTTCAGCTCCAACAACCTTAGCATTTCCTCCTTTGAGCGATGGAGGGGGAGGTGGTGGTAATTTCTTAGTCGGCGAATCCACTCTATCTCCCTTCTGAAACCAAGTGCATTGTCTCATTGCGTGATTTGCTGGCTTACTCAGACTTGGCGTGTGGAACTTACACGGTTGGTCCAACATTATCTCATAAGTGTATTTCTGCCTGTCATGATATGGCTTTCTTTGTTCATATGGATTTTTTCCATCATTCTTTGGTATCCACTGTTGTTGCCCATTTGTCCTTTGACGCTGGCTGCTTCCAGCATCTAGATGATCCTGACTCACAGCCGCAACTTGAGTCGAACCATACCTGTAGTCTGGCCTTTCATCTCTTCTTTTGCTTCTATACTCGGCTCTTTCCTGGCGCCTTTGCGACCCGGCCGTATCATAGATCTGAGTCTCAGTCATCCGGTCTGTCGACATGAGGAGAGGCTGAGTCGGATCTCCTAACGCATATGAGTCGGCATTCTTATTGTTTCTGCCAAGCTTGCCGGCATATCTCTCTGTAACCTTTTCCATAGTACGCTTCCATATCTGCATCCTTGTGCAAACCATGCGATGGTCTATGACTCGATTACCCCTTCGCAAGAGTTGCGCATTGTGCACCATCTTATGAGGAATTCCCTGTCTGTTTCATTCGGCCTTTGCTTGCACATAGCTAGATGTTACGGGTGATTCGGCCTCTTATAGGTGCTTGTGAAATTGATCACAAAATCATCCTAAAAATCGATCCAGCTGTTGATACTCCTAGGTGGCAAGTTATTTAGCCACACCCTTGCTGGTCCCTCGAGCATCCACGGCACATATCGCACTACCCATCTCAAATTTCCCTGCGTGATTTTCACAGCAGTTCCATAATCTATTGCGGTGACCCAGCATAGCACTGCATGATGTAGTACACTATAGTCGTTGACATAACACCAATGAAACACCGTTCACTAGTATTACATCCCTCAGAGTGGTACAACAGAAAAACAGTAGGTCCAAGACATGACTATAGGTTATAACTCAACTCTTTACACAAGATCCAGAGAACACTCTAGGTTAAAGAGAGAGAAAGAAACTTCTTACAAAGAAGAATAAGGAATAAATAACTCAAAAACTATCATATTAATAAGACTAGTATCTAAACTATTGGTCTAGCATTGCTGCTATTGGAATACCCTAAAGAAATAGGTTCTATGTCTAGAGATTATATTCCTATCTAATCAGTAACTTCGTCTTCACTTGAGTTGATGTATATGTTGACTTTCTTGACTTCATTGAAGTACTTTATCTTCTGGTGATGACTCCTGGAGCATAACTTGATGTAGACATTTTCTTAATGGCTTCAGAATCTAGCAAGGGTTAAGATGATATGTTGAGTACGAGCATACTCAGCAAGTTCACGAGAAAAGGAGTGTTGGATGCACTATATCTACAGCCACAGACCATAGGTCGTAGGCAATGCAAGTTTTCATAAACATTTCTTCAAAGGTTGGTTTTATTCTGAAAAGCTATGTCCGTCAGCCTTCACGGGTTTACTAGAACTTTCTTGGAGTTCCTTTCCCGCCACGTTCGCAGCACCTTCCCAGAACAGGGAGTAACAAGTTATAGTTCTTACACTCTGCAGAGGTGCGTCACTTTACCCATGAGAGACCTTAGGTTTTGTTGCATGGACGGGAGTATGTTCCCGTTCAAACTTCCTTGGTTTGAGGCCCAACCTAAGATCCAAGCCAATCACTGCCCCCTTCGCGACCTCGCATGCCTCCTTGGTGTACACCATTCCCACCTATTGAATTACGGCAATGGTTTGTATTGACCGTTAGATGCCAGAACTATCGTGGAGCGTTGAGGGTTCCCACCTATATGCTTCATATCCTCTACGAATTACCAATTAATATGCATGCTACGAGTGATAACAGCCATGACATGCACATCCGGCTACATGCGAGAGGAATAAGATATAGCTGACTTCTTTGTCCCATTCCAAATCTCATGGTCAACGCGTAATATACGACACAAGAATCACTGACAACATGGGTTGTTAAATCCTAGGTGATATAGTCCTGAACTGTGGTATTCCGACTGCCAGATTTAATAGATTAGCTGATCACCCTGGATCAGTAACCAATAGTTCACATTATTATCAAAAATAGTGTTTTCTGACCTTTTTCAAATGCAGCTGATGACAACACTGGATTTGCAAAATACTTAACAGAAAATAATCAAAGGACATGAGCAAGTGTGAACTTGCCTTTTGTGATTGTAAGATTATGCACTCACGGTCTTTGAGACAATATAAAAGATCCAATATCTGAAATCAACATCATTGGTCCGATAAGGACTAATTTTGAAAGAAGCAAGATGCTATTATGCATAATTAATGTAATGCATTTTCGTAAACTCGAATCCCGGGGATAACGTTGATCTAGGGTTTGGAAACTGGAAATGGTTTCTTTAGAATGTGTTATCATTTTAGATTAGTTTCTTATTTGTTCTTCTTACTAAGGCTTGTAAGTGTGTGTGTGATCCAACATGCAATTATAATATCATAAGACAATGAGATACACACTAATGTGAAATGCTACTCAAGATTTTTTATACTATAATTGTTTATCCTCAAATTTTACTTTACAAGTAATGTCACTTATAAAGAACTTAAGTGTTATCAATTCTAAGTATACAAATAAAGCATAATGTAATGTGATTATTATTAATTGTCATTTGTTTTTTGAAGTGGCAGAAAGAATAACATTTGTAGAAAAGACTTCTTTATTATGGTTTAAATTATCCTGATAGATTTTACAATAATATGATTGATAAAAAGGTGATTGATGTTGCTTATGCTTGATTTAATATCCTGGACTTGAGATGCTTTATAACTTAATTATAATAGACCAAAGTTAACTATAAAATACATAATAAAGTCTTTAGCATATTATTTAAAGTAATGTAGACTAAAGATAACTTTAAAGACATAGATGGATTTAGGTTATATTGCTTATGATAATTGTACTTTGTTCACTTCATAAGGTTTCTTTAGAGTTAACTAGGAATGGTATTACTTTTATTTGGTATAGTGGTTTCTCAAGATTATAATGGAATAGAATCATTTACCTTTTTATAAATGAGTGGTTATGGTTTGTAAACCAGGAAGTAATTTCACTTGAACTACTAATGGATTCACTATAGTGTTTTGGTATGTTTATAAACTTGTGGTTGAAGTAAGTAAAGAGGTTTTATTTAATTCTAAATTATTCTTGCAGATTTTATACTTTATATAGATCTTTTTAGCACATATGATTGAATGATAATTCAATAAAATTGTATTTAAAATGTGTTTAAAATGTATTTAAAATGTATTTAAAATTGTATTTAATTCTAAACCATTTTGACTTCATAATATCAATTTTCAAGACTTTACTATTTATTAGACTCAATTGATAAATTTTAAAATATTAGCAAATTTTATTTACCCATATATGAATTATTGATTAAGGAAATTGGTTTTAATTCAAGTTATGAAAGGTTTTAAATTTTTATTTACCTCAAAAGTGGAATATTATATTTTAACATGTATGTATTATTTTTGGGATCAATTTGGTATATTATATGTATTTTTATGAATTTTAAATAGTAAGATATGATTTTTAGATATTTACTTATTTGATAAACATTTAATTAATAATAGATATTGAATTAAGTGAAATAATAATACATGATTATAGTTTTAAATTATAGTTCTTATTTTTCTAAGATTTTTGGTATATTATTTATGTTTTAAATTATAGTTTTAAAATATGAATTATCAAAGTTTTATTACTTATAAAATATTTATTAAATAGTAATAATTTAAATTGTTAACAAAATAATGTTTGATCAAAGTTTAATGTTTTAGATTTTATTTTCTAAAAATTTTCATATATTAAACATATTTTTCTCAATTATAAAACAAAAGTTATTGATTTAACAATTTTTAATCATTTTATTAAATTTCTGAAATCTTTAAATTGGAACTTACAAGGTTTTATTTATTTATTAAACAGACAATAACTTTTTATACCGAACCTGGACCTAACCTAGGTCACTAACTAGTGGGGATTGTGCCACATGGTATGCCCCGCTTCGCTAATACTTTTGTTACTGGGATGGTTCTTACTCACAGACAATGATAGATGGGCCTAGGGCCATGTCACATGCCACCAGGGCATGGACTGAGTCAAACCTTGGACCAGGTCAAAGATTACCTCACCTCGTCGTCCGACGACGCCAGAATATGGTACTATGTTTCATTCTAACTTGCGCGTCTGATGCGGCCTGATGTGGTGAGTAGAATAGGATGCTATACAAGCGCTCAGAACCATAGTGGCAACTCCGGTGAACTTACTTACGGCGGCACTCATCGGCCTCATGACGAACTCTCACTAGAAGCTATGCTAGGAAGCGTAGTTAGGGTTGTTCGATGCAGAAACTCACCCCCGACATGATGAAGTGGTTGACGATGTAAATAATGATCGGAGGCGAGCACATGGGCTGATTCCGGTAGGCGGCTTCCGAGGAAATTGATGAAATTCGCTCGATTCTGTACTCCACTTGATTGCATGATGCGCTCAGATTATCAACACGCGGTGGCACTTCTCCTCGACCCCTCCACGCATGTCAAGTTGGACTACAACGACGGCTAGACGAAGCTCGTCGGCGGCGGAGTTGGTGTTATTGAGGAAAATAGAGAGAGTTTAAGGGGGCATTGAGGATAGAGGAAGGTAGACAAGGCTCGAGCGATCCTTATCCAGCTTTTTATACGGTAAGGAGAGCTTGGACACGTCCGCACGGTGGCGACGACGGCCGAGATGCGGCGGCGCTACTAAAGCTTAAGGTGGGCGCGAATCACTCCACGAATCCACTTGGCGGACACCAAACAAGTTGGGGCGAGGTTCTGAGACGGTCAACCGCATCCGGACGGTCTAGAATTGCGCTGGCGTGTCGAGCAGGCAGAGGAAAACGAAGACCATGGCTCTCTCCTCACGTGGGTCCCGCTTGACAGTGAGACAGTGAAGGGGTATCCCGGCTGGTCCGCTATTGGGGTCGTTGTTGGGCTGCAACTAGGTGCACCAGGCAGTGAATAAGAGAGGAGAACTCCTGGGCCGGCCTGTTGCTCGTGCCTAGTTCTTTTTTATTTCTGTTTTCCTTTTCTAATTTATGTCTTATTTTTATATTTTGTTTTGTATTTTACTTTCAGATTTGTATATTACTTATTTGTTTGAAATTTTCTATAGAATTTTGTCTGCTAGATAATTGCAGCAATACTAAATGTACTAAGTATTATTTCGGTGAATTTTTATTGTGTAATGTCATTATTTCTTTATTTTCTTTATATACATACCTTTCCATTTAGTATATGTAAGGGATTTAGATATAAATTTAATTTATCTAATATCCATAAACTTATTAAAGAATGTATTATTATTAATCCATAAGTTTTGGTTTTGTATTGATTTATAATATTAAAGAAACTTTTATATATATTGATCCTTCATTATTATTTGATACATAAAGTTTTCAGTAATTAGTATGGTTAATATTATTCTCATAAATTTAGGAGATGGCAATGTATAAATTTTATTATAACTAACATAGAAGTTAGGGTTTAAATTGCGATTGCTTACCCTAGGTTTTATGGTTCTTAATATACTTATATTCTTTTGTTGATGTGAATAAAGATTAATTTCTAAACATATTGTCTTTATGTTTGTGATTTTTAAGGGTATCACACTACTAGGAAAACGCCTGTTCGTGGCGCACCTGTAAACAGCATATGTGGCGCAGTAGGGCTACACCACGGGCCTCGCGCTACGGCTATCTCCTAGCCGTGGCGCACTGCCTGGTGCGCCACGGTTATATCGAGATAGGCGTGGCGCACTGCCTGGTGCGCCACGGTTATATCGATATAGGCGTGGCGCACTACCAGGTGCGCCACGGGTAGGGGTACAGGATGCGCCACAGATGTGTTTTTCAAAAAACAAAAAATGCAAAAAAGCACCCTCGTTTTGAATTGCAAAAGCAATCGGGTCCGTGCATCGCCGCCGTAGTCGTGTCACCTCGTCGGAGCATGGCCGTGGCAGGGAGGTGCGGGAGGATTCGTGGCCGCTCTAGTCCTCTCCGGCGTCGAGGTGGTAGGAAGGGTGTGGTTGGAGAAAGGAAGGTAGGAAGAGAGGGAGGAAGGAAGAGATGGAGGAAGAGAGGGAGGAAGAGAGGGAGGAAGAAAGAGAGGGAGGAAGAGAGGGATGATGGAAGAGATGGAGGAAGAGAGGGAGGAAGGGAGGTCGAACGCCGCCGTCACTGCAAGGAGAGGAGGAGGCCGCCGTTGCGCCGCCGCCGCGCCACCGTCACTGCAAGGAGAAGAGGAGGCCATCATCGCGCCGTCACTGCAAGGAGATGAGAAGGGGAAGGAGGAGAAGGAAGAAGGAAGAAGGAGATGGGAGAAGGAAGAATGAGAAGGGAAAGGAAAAGGAAGAGGGAAAAGGGGGTGGGAAAAGGGGGAAGGGAAAGGTAGGTGGGCGGGGTGAGGATTCGAAATTTGAATCCCGCCCAAGCTTATCCGTGGCGCACTAGGTGGTGGTGCGCTACGGGTAAGTTGCCCTCTATTTTTTCTGCAGGAAAAAACGGTCTTTTCACCGTAACTTTTTACTCTTTTCGAATTTTGAAAATCTAGAAAATCTCTAAACGACCGGAGGTGGTTGCGAGCAGATGCGAAACCTCGTTCTCGTCATTTTGGTATATTATACGATTTTATTCGATATCGTATACAAAAGTTACGGCCTTTTTACCGTGGCATGACTTTTTTGTGCAAATAAAGTCGAAACTCATGTTTGTTAATTTTACTAGAAGCTATACTACATTACCTACCTAAATATGAAAGGATTTAATTTTTTAAAGTGTTTATCATTTTCTTTTATTTTTTGCAAAGCCTAAAAAGGCGATCCACAGGGGGGGGATTTGGTGCAGGATAGTTAGGCGTAGGGCACTAGGGCAAGGTGCCCTACTACTAAGTTTATACATCTGTGGCACACATGGCATAGTGCGCCACAGAACTTGCCACAACCGTAGCGCACCTACCCCATGTGCGGTATGGGTACGTGGCATGCGGCTGGCAGGCCCATGGCCCATACATATATGTGGCGCACATACCCCATGTGCGCCACGGTTGTTCTAGTTACTAGTAGGGCACTACCCATAGGTGAGCCACGCCTATTTTACCCGTGGGGCACTTCAACCATGTGAGCCACGGATGTGCGGATTACCTATAGCTCTTTTCCTAGTAGTGTCACCCTTTTAAAATAGAAAGTTATTTTCTTGGGATGAATTATGAGAGAGAATATATAAAGATAACTCCTAATCACAAATGGTTATGATATTTGGAAATGACAAGGACATGCCTAAATGATTTACTATAGGAAAATATTCCTATAAACCATTGAGCAAGAGGATGATAAATCAACAGATAAAATGGTTATTAAGTTGATTATAGAAGGAAGGTTTAGTGTTTATCAAGAGTCCCTATCTACCACTCTTTAGAATTATTGTTTCTTACTTGAGGAATTACTTTCCTAGACATACTACTTATCTATATATATCATAATGTGTTAACATAATGATCTTTGCTTCACAAAAATTCCTATCAATAATTTCTCCTCCTAAGTCCATTTATAAATCCAATGAGCTTTACACAAAAGCTTTTCATAATCTTCTCATATCCATACTTGGTTAAATCAACTATTCTACTGATGATAACCTCCAATCCAACAAGTATCTACTTCTAACTCCATTCATTCTCTTCCTTAACCATCCATCACTAATATCACTTAAATATATGTATACATCAAATCCTACTTCACTTCAAGTGCTTAGTATTTCCAAAGAGAAAAATACTACTTCTTTAATCCAATGTTGCTCTAACATCATCTTAATCATACTATCTTGTATCTACTTGACTCCAATATCTTATACTAGAGTTCAACCATGTTTTACCCACCAACGTCACTTATACATCATATAATCATTCAATCTTGGTGACTAAAGCATAATCATTATAATCATTTGATCTTTTATGGTTTAGGTTTCCAATTGGCTAATCAAGGCTTCATCAATACAACATTACAGTTGTATTGAAATTATCTTCTTTGTATCTCTATTGGATTAAGAGATGTTATTCATTTGCTATGCCTACTTAATCCAATAGGATTACTCATTGGTAACTATCTTCAATGTTCATCCTTATAATCCTATTTGTTAACATATAATTATATATTCTACATAACTCTCTATCTATTCAGGAGTGAGTTAACTACATCAAGTATCACAATGATCTTATTCTCTTCCAACACTCCCATCCTATAGATGATATTTAAAGCTAGCATTACCATCTACCTCTTCTAACTTCATTCTCTAAGTACTTAGAGTGATTGTTATGATAAAGACAGGAGTTGATAGATCAAGAATTGATAGTTTAAGAATTTGTGAATCAATAGTTGATTACTCAACATTGATGAACAACAGATATTGAGATAGGATTCCATAAGGATTGATATGGAACGAAAGATATATGGTGAATGATCTTGACTTGGTTTCTTTCCTACTCAATCTCACTAAATGGTTAAGGTTAGGTATTACCATGATGCTCATGGTATAAGTAGATGAGATTAAGATAGATCATGATTTAGTTGTTCCATTCCTATTACTTAATTTATGTTTATAACTTGGTATTCATGAGTTGTAATGAATACTAGGATATGATCACTTAAGATCAAATATTAATCATTAAGCAATGTATTAGGATTTAATTTTTATTACATTTGATCTACCCTTAGATCAAATCATGTTTACCCAAAATAAGGTTTTAGCAAAGTTCATATTAAAACTTATCACGGTCAACTTGATGATCTACTTAAATTCCATCAAGGTGAGAGAAGCTTCAATCACTTTGACAAGTTTTGTTCAAAATTGCAAAAATTATTCGGATTTTGTATGCATGAATGCAATGCACACATCTGTGTTCAGATTATTTCTAAGCTATAATGCTGGGATGTTACATCTATGAGCCAGTCTTCTGGCTTTGTGATTCCATCGTAGGTATTCGTTCCTCTGGCCAGCTGAATGTTTGGCACTGGTGGATCCTTCATGATCCTTGGGCCAAAGCAAGGTGGACCCTGCGACTCAATCAATTCTGCCATCTTTATTCGATCGAGCTTTAGCCTTGCATTATCTAGCTGAAGATTTCTGCCTCCGAGTCTGGCTCCCATTGCTTGGTACACATGATTCGACAATTCTTACACGTCATTTACCATCGCCAATTAACCATCATTGTACCTGTTTATGTTCGGGTTTGCAGGTTGTTGTACCGCTTTTCCCGCGCTTTGCTGTCTCTTTTTGGGTTGAGCTGGCGTAGTATTTGTAGGGTTTCGTAGCATGGAAAACAAAAAATTTCTATCGCATACAAACAAACAAGCCAAGATCTATCTACTAGATTGTAGCAACGAGTCGATGGAATAACTTACCCTCGAAGATTCCAAAGTGTTTAACGAGAGCGGATTCTCGTGGGTGATGTAGTCGTACTCTTCCCGATCTCAAGATCGTTTAGACGATCCTTAAGCGGCTGCGTTCGCGGCGCTCCATGATCGGTCACACATTGATTTTCGGAAGACCTTCCTCTCCTTGTTCCGGTGGCGGAGGTTGTAGCACTCTCCTCGCGATTCCCAAGGCTGGCGTGGTACAGGAAGTAGAGGGAAATCCCATGAGGCCGCCTTAAGCCAGAGCGAGTATGGTGGATTATGAGAGAGCTCCTCGGCGATCTAGGGTTTAGACACACCAAGGAGGAGGGGCTAGAGCCGGCGGCTATGGTTCCGGGGACCCCCAAGTCGGCGGCTAGGGCAAAACCCTAGGTGGTGGCGGCGGCTATGGAGGGCTGCAACTTTTTAGGGTTTGATGTGAGGGACTTGTGTGTGCTAGGAGGGAGCCCTGCCCCTCCTTATATAGGTGGAGGGGCTGGCCGGCCAAGGGGAGGGAGGGGAGTCCCTCCCCAACTCGGCATGGAGGGGGCGCCGCCGGTTGGAGGAGGGATTCCCTCCCCAACTCGGTTTCCCACTCCTTCCTCTTTTCCTCTTTCCAATTTTAGCCGTTTGACTTTTCAAAATAGCTATTTGACTTTTAAATTTAGGATTCAATTTAATCCTTTATTTGGAACATCTAGGACACTTAGTACATGATGCAATCATTCCAATATGCAATGACACATTCATGTACCCCTTCCCCTCGGTCTTGGGACATTAGAACCTTCTAGAACATTCCCGATGAAAACATCGCAATCATTCCCGAACTCCAAACGGGACTTTCCTTATATGAATCTTATTCTCGGACCATTCCGGATCACCTCGTGATATCCGGATCCCATCCGAGACTCGAACAACATTCAGTCTCTTTCTCATAATACCATAACTACTCAAACAACGTCGAATCCTTAAGTGTGTCTCCCTACGGTTCGTGAATTATGCGGACATGATCGAGACACTTCTCCGAACAATAACCAATAGAGGAATCTGGAAATTCATATGGTTCCCACATATTTCTACGATTACTTTGCGATCGAATGAACCACTTACATACGATACCAATTTCCCTTTGTCTCACGATAGTTTACTTATCCGAGGTTATGATCGTCGGTATCTCTGCATACCTAGTTCAACCTCGTTACCGATAAGTACTCTTTTCTCCTTCCCGTGATATGTGATCCCTTGTGAGCCAGTCACATTCTTGCAATCTAATTGGATGACATTCCACCGAGAGGGCCCAGAGTATATCTATCCGTCATATGGAGGGAGAAATCCCACTCTTGATCCATGTGTCTCAACCAATACTTTCTGAACACTCAATGCCACCTTTATAGCCACCCAGTTATGGTGTGGTGTTTGATGTCATCAAAGCATCCATCCGGTAAAGGTGATATGCATGATCTCATGGTCGAAGGAATTAGGTGACTATGTATCAGAAAGCATATAGCAATTGAACTATTGAAATGACTTGATCTTTATGCTACGCTTATCTATAGGAGTATGTCCACCATATCATTCTCCTAACGATATGATCTTGTTGTTGATAACATCTCAATGTTCATGATAGGGAAACCACAATCATTTATCAACCAACAAGCTAGTGATGTATAGAGGCTATACTAGGGACTTCAAATTAAGGTTACAAATCACACAAGTATCAATGTTTCCTTGTTAATACTATTATAGCATGAATGTAAACATTTATCATAAACACAAAGATATAATAATAACTACATTTATTATTGCCTCTAGGGCATATCTCCAGTCTCCCACTTGCACTAGAGTCATCTAATCTAGATTACATGGTAATATACGAACACCCATGGCAGTTTGGTGTTGGTCATGTTTGCCCTCGGGAGAGGTTTAGTCAACGGATCCGCCACATTCAGATCTGTGTGTACTTTGCAAATCTTTATATCCCCATCCCGGATATGTTCTCGAATAGCGTGAAAACGCAGCTTGATGTGCTTGACTTCTTGTGTGACCTTGGTTCTTGCGCATTGGCTATGGCGCCCATGTTATCACTGAGATAGACATTGGGTCCGCGCACTAGGAACCACACCAGCTCTGTAATGAACTCTTTCATCCATATCGCTTCTTGTGAAGCCTCCAAGCAACCATGTATTCGATTCAGTTGAAGATCTCGCCACAACGCTTTGCTTTGCACTCCTCCACTAATCTTCTGCACCATTCAAAATAAATACGTATCCAGTTGTGATTTAGAATCATCCGGATCGGTGTTCCAACTAGCATCGATGTAACCATTAACAACGAGTTGTTCATCACCTCCATAAGAAAGAACCATATCCTTAGTTCTTCTCAAGTACTTAAGGATGTTTTTGATCATTGTCCAATGATCCACTCTGGATCACTTTGATATCTGCTAGTTAAACTAACGGCATATGCAATGTCGGGTCTAGTACATAGCATGGCATACATTAGAGATCCTATGGCTGAGGCATAGGAGTCTTACTCATCCTTTCTCTATCTTACGCGATGTCGGACTTTGAGTTTTACTCAAGGTCGTATTAGCAACATGGGCAAGAACCCTTTCTTGCTTTCTTCCATTCCAAACCTCTTTAGAACTTTGTCCAAATATGTACTCTGTGACAATGATATTTGGCGTTTCGATCTATCTCTGTAAATCTTTATGCCTAATATGTAAGTGCTTCGCCAAGATCCTTCATTGAAAAACTATTATTCAAATATTCCTTGACACTATTAAGAAGGTCTACATCATTCCCAATCAACAATATGTCATCCACATATAGTATTAAGAATGCTCTGAGCTCCCACTCACTTTCTTGTAAATACAAGCTTCTCCATAAGTTTGTATAAAACCAAAACTTTGATCACCTTATCAAAGCGTTGATTCCAACCGGGATTCTTGCTTCAATCCATAGATGGACCGTTGAAGTTTACATACCTTGTTAGCATCTTTAGGATCGACAAAACCTTTGGGTTGCATCATATACAACTCTTCATCAATATCTCCATTGAGGAATCTGTTTTGACATCCATCGCCATATCTCATAATCATAATATGCAGCGATTACTAACATAATCCTCAGACTTTAGCTTGCTACGGTGAGAAAGTCTCATCGTAGTCAACTCCTTGAATTTGCGAAACCCTTTTGCGACAAGTCGAGCTTTATAGCGATAACATTACCATCATCATCTGTTTTCTTCTTGAAAATCCATTTGTTCTCGACCTTCGTCCATCCCAGTAAGTCCACCAAAGTCCATACTTGGTTTTCGTACATGGATCCAATCTCGGATTTCATGGCTTCTTGCCATTTATTGGAATCTGGGCTCATCATCGCTTCCTCATATGTCTCGGGGTCATCGGTGTTGTCCACCAACATGACATTCATAACGGGATCATGCCAATCTGGAGTGGTACGAGTTCTCGTTGACCTCCGAGGCTCTGTAGCAACTTCAACCGAAGTTTCATGATAATCATTATTAGCTTCCTCCCTAATTGGTGCAGGCACCACAGGAACTTCTTCCGGTGCTGCGCTACACGCAATTTCGAGAGAAGGTTCGACAACCTCATCGAGTTCTACTTTCCTTCCAGTCACTTCTTTCGAGAGAAATTCCTTCTCTAGAAAGGATCCATTCTTGGCAACGAAGATTTTGCCTTCGGATCTATGATAGAAGGTATACCCAATAGTTTCCTTTGGGTATCCTATGAAGACGCATTTTTCCGCTTTGGGTTCAAGCTTTTCCGGCTGTAACTTCTTTACATAGGCTTCGCAACCCCAAACTTTAAGGAACGACAATCTAGGTTTCTTCCCAAACCATAATTCATACGGTGTCGTTTCAAGGGATTTAGACGGTGCCCTATTTAAAGTGAATGCGGCTGTTTCTAATGCATAACCCCAAAATGATAGCGGTAAATCTGTAAGTGACATCATAGAACGAACCATATCTAAGAGAGTTCGATTACGACGTTCGGACACACCATTTATTGTGGTGTTCCGGTGTCAGCAATGAAAGTATTCTGCATTTCTTCAAATGCTCGCCAAACTCGTAACTTAGATATTCACCTCCACGATCAGAACGTAGAAACTTAATCTTCTTGTTACGTTGATTCTCTACCTCACTTTGAAACTCCTTAAACTTCTCGAAAGTTTCGGACTTATGTTTCATGAAATAGATATACCCATATCTACTCAAGTCATCTGTGAAGGTAAGAACATAACGATAACCACCGCGCGATGCTACACTCATTGGGCCACACACATCGGTATGTATGATTTCCAATAAGTCTGTAGCTCGCTCCATCATACCAGAAAATGGAGTCTTAGTCATTTTACCCATCAGACATGCTTCGCACCTTTCAAGTGATTCAAAATCAAGTGATTCAAGAAGTCCATCGGAATGGAGTTTCTTCATACGTTTCACTCCAATGTGACCAAGGCAGCGATGCCACATATAGGTCGAATTATCGCTTGATTTCAAACGTTTAGCCTCAATGTTGTTGATATGTGTATTTCCACTATCGAGATTCAATAAGAATAGACCATCTATCAAAGGTGCATGTGCATAAAACATATTACTCATATAAATCGAACAACCATTATTCTCGGACTTAAACAAGTAATCTACTTGCAATAAACCAGATCGATATAATGTTCATGCTCAACGCAGCACCAAATAGCAATTATTTAAGTATAAAACTAATCCCGATGGTAGATGAAGGGGTAGCGTGCCGACCGCGATCACATCAACCTTTGATCCGTTTCCCAGCGCGTCACCTCGTTCTTCGCTAGCTTTCGTTTATCGCAAAGACTGTTTGAGTTACAAATATGATCAACCGAACCGATTCAAATACCGAGCACTACTACGAGTACTAGTAAGATACACATCAATAACATGTATATCAGATATACCTTTCTTCTTGATGTTGCCGTTCTTCAGATCCGCCAAGTACTTTGGGCAATTCCGCTTCCAGTGACCTTCTCCCTTGCAGTAAAAGCACTCAGTATCAGGCTTGGGTCCAGCCTTGGTCTTCTTCGCAGGCGTGGTAACTTTCTTACCACCCTTCTTGAAGTGTCCCTTCTGCTTAGACTTGCCTTTCCTGAATTTGGTGGTCTTATTGACCAACAACACTTGGTGCTCTTTCTTGATCTCCACTTTTGCAGACTTTAACATAGCAAACAGTTCTGGCAACTGCTTGTTCATGTTCTGCATGTTGTAGTTCATCACAAAGTTCTTGTACCTTGGTGGTAGTGATTGGAGGACACGGTAAATCCCCAAAGCATTAGGAATCACTATACCCAAGCTTTGAAGTTTGTTTGCGTGCCTAGACATCTTAAGCACATGCTCACTGACGGAGCTGCCCTCTTCCATCTTGTAGTTAAAGAACTTTTCAGAAGCCTCATAGCTTTCAATTGCCGCATGAGTCTCAAAAATCAATTTGAGATCCTCGACAATATCATATGGGTCTGAATTCTCAAACCTTTTCTGAAGCTCCGATTCCAAACCATACAAGATAGCACCTTGAACTATGGAGTCTTGATTCTTAGGCGAGGTAAACATTCTTTACTTCATCGGCAAGATCACCGCAGTGGGTCACCAATGTGCATCCAAAGACATAGGTCAAATTACCATCTGTGAGGACAATCCTCAAATTGCGGAACCAATCCGCGAAGTTGCTTCCATTGTTTTTCAACTTTTCTTTCTCTAGGAACGCATTAAAATTGATGGTAGGGGCTGCCATTGATCTACAACATATTTGCAATAGTTTAGACTAAGTTTATGACAAATTGAGTTCAAATTAATAATGAAATTAAACTAGGTGAACTCCCACTCAAAACAACATCCCTCACATTGTTTTAGTGATCACACGAACCAAATCCACTACATCAACACCGATCATCACGAGAGTTGATATAGTTTCAATGGCGAACAATCGTCATGTTCATCATATCTACTATATGATTCATGCTTTACCTTTCGGTGATCCGTGTTCCGAGACCATGTCTGTACATGCTAGGCTCGTCAAGATCAAACCTTAGTTTCCGCATGAGCAAATCTGGCTTGATCACGTTGTATACACTTGCGGAATCTAACACACCCGATCATCACGTGGTGCTTCGAAACAACAAGCTTTAGCAATGGTGCTAACTGAGGGTGAACACTTTATGATTTGAAATTCATGTGCATGAGGGATCATCTTATAATGCTACCGTCGTCTACTAAGCAATACAAGATGCATAAAGGATTAACATCACATGCAATTCAATAGTATGTGATATGATATGGCCTTTCTTCTTTGTGCCTCCGATCTCCATCTTCAAGTACGAACATGATCTCCATCATCACCGGCATTGCATCAAGGTCAATGACGCTTCTCCATGGTTGTCGTCCACCGGTCTTCAACTATTACAACTACTTTGAATAGACATGCGGGTCTTAACATAAATTAAAGACAACCATCTGGCTCCTGCCGGTTGCCAACTTACAATAAGGAACATTGCATACATCAAATATAATCACAATCATGGCCATATCACATCACTGCACACCCCTGCAAAACAAAGTTAGACGCCTCTACTTTCTTTGCATATTTTACGCGGTTTGGGGCTTTCAATAAGTTTTGTTATAACTTACGAACAAGAACCACAACATTGATACTAGCATTGTTGATCACCCGTTGTAAATTGGATCTTAACTATGCTAGGAGAAACAGGCACCCGCAAAGCCACTTATGCAATACAAGTTGCATGTCAAGCGTGGAGCAAGTCTCATGAACGATGTCATGTAAGGTTAGCCCGGGCCGCTTCATCCCAACATACCGCAAGATGAAAGTACACAAGAAGCAATCGACAATAAAAGCATCAACGCCAACAATGACCATTGTATTCTACTCGTGCAACAGATCTACATATAGACACGGCTCTGATACCACTGTAGGGTTTCATAGCATGGAAAACAAAAATTTTCTATCGCATACAAACAAACAAGCCAAGATCTATCTACTAGATTGTAGCAACGAGTCGATGGAATAACTTACCCTCGAAGATTCCAAAGTGTTTAACGAGAGCGGATTCTCGTGGGTGATGTAGTCGTACTCTTCCCGATCTCAAGATCGTGTAGACGATCCTTCCGACGCTGCGTTCCGGCGCTCCCATGATCGGTCACTGCGTTCGGTACTCGACGAAGACCTTCCTCTCCCTTGTTCCAGAAGGCAGCAGAGGTTGTAGCACTCTCCTCGCGATTCCGGCAGCACAACGGCGTGGTACCGGAAGTAGAGGGGAAATCCCGCAGGGCTTCACCTTAAGCCGGAGCGAATATGGTGGATTATGAGAGAGCTCCTCGGCGATCTAGGGTTTAGACAAACCAAGGAGGAGGGGCTAGCGCCGGCGGCTAGGGTTCCGGGGACCCCCAAGTCAGCGGCTAGGGCAAAACCCTAGGTGGTGGCAACGGCTATGGAGGGCTGCAGCTTTCTAGGGTTTGAGGTGAGGGACTTGTGTGTGCTAGGAGGGAGCCCTGCCCCTCCTTATATCGGTGGAGGGGCCGGCCGGCCAAGGGGAGGGAGGGGAGTCCCTCCCCAACTCGGCTTGGAGGGGGCGCCGCCGGTTGGAGGAGGGATTCCCTCCCCAACTCGGTTTCCCACTCCTTCCTCTTTTCCTCTTTCCAATTTTAGCCGTTTGACTTTTCAAACTAGCTATTTGACTTTTCAATTTAGGATTCAATTTAATCCTTTATTTGGAACAGCGAGGACACTTAGTACATGATGCACTCATTCCAATATGCAATGACACATTCATGTACCCTTCCCCTCGAGTCTTGGGACATTCGGAACCTTCTAGAACATTCCCGATGAAAACAGGAATCATTCACGAACTCAAACGGGACTTTCCTTATATGAATCTTATTCTCCGGACCATTCCGGATCACCTCGTGATATCCCGGATCCCATCCTAGACTCTGAACAACATTCGGTCTCTTTCTCATAATACCATAACTACTCAAACAACGTCGAATCCTTAAGTGTGTCTCCCTACGGTTCGTGAATTATGCGGACATGATCGAGACACTTCTCCGAACAATAACCAATAGAGGAATCTGGAAATTCATATGGTTCCCACATATTTCTACGATTACTTTGCGATCGAATGAACCACTTACATACGATACCAATTTCCCTTTGTCTCACGATAGTTTACTTATCCGAGGTTATGATCGTCGGTATCTCTGCATACCTAGTTCAACCTCGTTACCGATAAGTACTCTTTTCTCGTTCTCGTGATATGTGATCCCTTGTGAGCCAGTCACATTCTTGCAATCTAATTGGATGACATTCCACCGAGAGGGCCCAGAGTATATCTATCCGTCATATGGATGGACAAATCCCACTCTTGATCCATGTGTCTCAACCAATACTTTCCGAACACTCAATGCCACCTTTATAGCCACCCAGGTACGGTGTGGTGTTTGATGTCATCAAAGCATCCATCCGGTAAAGGTGATATGCATGATCTCATGGTCGAAGGAATTAGGTGACTATGTATCAGAAAGCATATAGCAATTGAACTATTGAAATGACTTGATCTTTATGCTACGCTTATCTATAGGAGTATGTCCACCATATCATTCTCCTAACAATATGATCTTGTTGTTGATAACATCTCAATGTTCATGATAGGGAAACCACAATCATTTATCAACCAACAAGCTAGTGATGTATAGAGGCTATACTAGGGACTTCAAATTAAGTTTACAAATCACACAAGTATCAATGTTTCCTTGTTAATACTATTATAGCATGAATGTAAACATTTATCATAAACACAAAGATATAATAATAACTACATTTATTATTGCCTCTAGGGCATATCTCCAACAGTATTCGGAGCTGGGTTTCCTCCTCCTGCCGAGTAAGTTCCAAGCCTAGGTTGTCGTAAAATTTTGCCCTCCATTGTCATTTCTGTGTCCTTCTTGCCTTTTTCGGCCTACGTTTTCCTGATTTTCATATCCCTGAACAATATTCCTTTTTGTTCACTATGCATGTGCTGGATTTCACTGAGTCATCGCCGGGTCATAGGTAACCATTTGTTTGTTCCTTCCTGAATCCACACTCTTTTCTTTTCTCTGCCTCGGCGCCACACCTGGTGAAGAAGCTGTATGACCTGCTGATCTTGCCGGGATTGGAGTTGCCGAGTGAACTAGCTGTGACCTCCCAGCTATACCCGGATTCTCCCTATAGTATGCTCCATTTAGCATCCCTGCTGCTCTCACCAATTCATTGACTTGCTCTTGTTTCTTTCTCTTTGCTTCATCCATCAGATGGGGGAGCTCAGCCATTGCTGCCTCTGCCGCTCTTAGATTCGCTGCTTCAGTATTGTATGTCGGCCGCATGGTTGTTTCGTTGCTGTTTTCTTGTGTTATCTTTGACATTGCGTCCGCCAATTCTTCATTGAGGTTTCTCCCCCTCAACCTTGTTGCAGCAAGCCGTGTCTTAGCGCCCTTGACTTGATTTTCCGAGTTGAGCTCTCGGATTGTGATATCCACATCTTGCTATAACTGTGCTAATTCCTTTGCCTTCTCCAGGACTTTTATCCTGGCCTCCTCAAACTCCTCATGCACGCGCGCCAGGTCAGCCGCTTGCGCTACTGGCTCTGCCAATTTTTCTATTGCCTCTTACAATTCTTTGGCTCTCTTACTCCTAGCCACGTTCTCTGGATTTTCTAGCGGTGCCTTTGTTATTCTTGCCGCCCTTAGCGTTTCCTCTTTATTTCCTCCCTCAGCATCCTCATTCACTACGGGAACTACTAGAGGTACTACTGGGTTACGAGCTGTCATCGTTACCTTAACGAAGACGAGCTGGTGAAGTTTTCCTGCGATAGGAACCGACGCGCTCCACGCGCACCGCGACGTAGACTTGGTGCTCGCCGAACTTGATGAAGCGACCGCCCCTAGGGAACGGCTTCATCCCGAAGCAGCCTGTGTTGTCGCTGACGAAGTTGAGAGATCCAAACCTCTAGATGAGGCCGGAGTAGACGTGCTCGCCGGTCTTGGCGATGATGTTGCCCGTCCGGATGAAAACTCCATCAAGCACCTACTTCTGCCCCACGGTGGGCGCCAACTGTCTTGGTGGTGTCACGGAAGATGCCATGGGTAGGCTTAAGTTAGGGGCGAATGGATGCTTGTGGTAACTAGGGAGGGAGTGCACGGTCTAGCCGCGCATGAAGAACAAGATAAACTCTCCACACTTGGGAATTTTATTGATCCTAGAAGTTTTCAAGTGCTCCTAGAGCTGTATCCACAAAGCCTCATGGCACTTGTTTCCTAGTTGGTCCAACCTCCTCAAACCCTAGATATTACCCTCCTTATATAGGAGAAGGCTAGCTGGGTTGCACCCCTTTGGGTCCTAGGGTTACTTTTTGGATCTTGGTCTTCACTATACGGGTCGGGTCATGGGCTGGCCCTAAGCCCTTGACGAGTCCACAAAGATTGATAGCTAACGGTCCTCTCGTACGTGGCCTCCAGTTCTTTTTGTGTCATGCAGTAACTTTGTGCGTCATCCCTTGCTTTATGGGTCACCCGGCTCCTTTTGTGTCACCCGGCGTCGCCCTTCTCTTTTTATCGTGCTTTACCATGGTCCCTCCTAGACCTCATTCCGAAAGGTGCCACATGTTCTGTCTGACTCAGCCTTCCCCCGTGAGACTCGGCTCGTGGATTCCTACAAGGTGAACAAAATTGTCTTATACGGGCCAACATAATTCCTATGTCGGCCGTACATGACCATCTTACCCGGCCGTTGTTACTCGGCCAGGTTTATTCTTTACTTGGCATAAGCCAAGCTGGGCAATGTTTTGCCCCATATGACCCTACTGGGGGTTATTCCACCGACATTATGAGACTTGAAATCTCTGCTTCCTTTTATGAAGGGCCTTTGTAGCACCCCAAAAATATTAAACATGGATCATCAAACTCTAATCATCAAATTTAGGGTTAACAAAAACTTTCCCATCTCAAAATATGAAAGCATTCATATGTATGTGTATTTAAATTAGGAGTTCTTTTGAATTACCATGTTTCTGTGATTCATTGCTTGTAAAATGATTCTTAGGTGAAATAAACATCATCTAAATCATTCCCAATCTTTTCCCAAAGAAAAACAACTCAAAACGAATAAATGAAGTGAATGGTCATTTTTGACAAATTAACTATCATGACTACTTTGGCTATTCCTAGCACTCAAAACGTAAAAGAAACAATTGTGGATCTTTGCACCCCTTGCTAGTACACATAATGAGGTACCAAGGCCCACTTTGTGATCTGCCAAAAACATTCAAATGCTAATATTAAAGGACAGTTTAAAATTGAATCTATCTCATATGGGAAGATCCCACTATTTCTAAAACCACTCAAACAAACTCAATTTTAAAAACCCAAGAAACCACAGAGTCTCCAGCTTATGCCTAGCACACCCACCAAAGATCTTTTCAAAATTCAAAAGGAAGTTTCTTGCGGCCATTTCATCCAACACTTGGCAGGCAGAATTTAAAACAAATCAATTTCACTATTTTTAATAGTGTTCTGGCCAAACTTGTCTCCCATTTGACATTAAATTGTTCACATTGTCCCCTCTGGATCAAACCAGGACCTAACTAACCCATCCCCTACCTCCAAGCAGCATGGCCATTGCCAAGCCGAGCCCACCTCGCCGGCCAACTTGGTCGGCGCTGCAGCAGACCGCCTCCCCCTCTCTCGCCATGTCTGGGAGTTAGCTAGCACCTCACCTCCGCCCACTGTCCCCTCCCCGAGCCAAGCCCAGTCGTGGACCACCGAGAAAACCCTGCACTTAGTGCCACAGCGACATGCCGAGCACGCGCCAGAGCACCGCACCTGGCACGCGTGCACACGCCGCCACTCGACCGTAGCCCGTGCCCACCGCGTCGTCACGACCCAGGGAGCACGCCAGACACCCCCGTTCTTCGTCCAATGCCCCACAGCCACCGCTCACCGTTAAAGACGCTGCCTCTACCGCTCAGAGCGCTAGCTTAGCCCGACCGCTTACCACCGCCCTTAAGCCCGCATTGAAGTCCTAGAGAACCGCCAGGAGACCGCGCGTCGATCGCCACCCTCATCCATGCCGCTAGCAGCCGGTAGCCATGTCGCCACCGTCGCCTGCCCATCCCTCTCGGTCTCGTCGTCGAGCCTATAAAAGGAGGCCACCCCCAGCCATTTGCAGCACACCATTCCACTCCCCTCACCTCACCGATCGTCCAACACCTCTAGCAGGAGCACGGAGAGCAGCAGCTCGCTGGAATTGTACAGGAGCAGGCCGCTGAAGGGAATATGCCCGAGAGGCAATAATAAATTGGTTATTATCGTGTTCCTTATTTATGATAAATTTTTATTTTGCATGCTATAATTTTATTAATACTGAAACATTTAACATGTGTGTTTAATAAACAAAAAGGAAGTTCCTAGTTATGCCTCTCTTATAAACTAGCTCGTTGATTAACAAGATAATCAAGGTTTCCTGATCATGGACATTGGATGTTGTTAATAACGAGGTCACAACATTAGTGTAATGATGTGATGAACATTCATCCTAAGTATAGCATTACGATCAAAGTCATTGAGTTTATATTGCTATAGCAACTGACGAAGTGATCCTAATCCTTAGACCATGAGATCATGTCAATCACTAACACCGGAAGAGTTTCTCGATGACATCAAACGTAACACCATAACTGGGTGATTATAAAGATGGCTTCGGAACTAATAAAGTGTTATGTTGAGGAACATGGATCGAGAGTGGAATTTGTTCATCTCGATGACAGATAGATATTCTCTAGGCCCTCTCGGTGATATCACATTGATTAGCTTGCAAGCAAGTGATTTGATCACTGGAATGTTATATCACGGGAACGAGAAAAAAGATTGCATGTCGGTAACAAGATCAAACGAGGTATGGAGACACCGATGATCGAATATCGGACATGTAATATATCGTGAAACAAAGGGATTAAGATACTGGTGTACAAGGTTCACACGATCACAGAAGTCATCGTTGAATGTGTGGGAGTCAGTACGGATCTCCAGGTCCCGCTGCTGATTATTAATCGGAGAGGGGTCTCGATCATGTCTGCATTATTCGCGAACCGTAGGGTGACACACTTAAGGGACACTGACACCATTCGGAGCAAATGATATGTCAGAAAAAGAAAAGGAAAGCGCAGGAATTTATTTCACTAGAGACCGGAACTGTTTCGGTTGAAATTGCTGAAACTGGTTTTGCATGTGAAATTGAATACTAGCAAGGGGTTTTATGTGAATGTTTGTTAATTCAAGTAATTAACAAAATTCTGAATAAATAAATAAAAGTGTTTTATTTAAATGAGAGCTTTCATTAAATTTGGTGGAAATTTAATGCATGTGAGTGGATTTTTTAGTGGAGGCTCTTTTATGGGAGTGGAGGGTTTTCATTTTGAGTGGGATCTCCACCCACATGAATGTGGACGAGGTGGGGGCATCCTACCATAGCTGGGCTCATGGCCCCTTGGGTGCCCCTCTCTCCTTGTAAAAGTCCCCCCTCTCATCCTCTCAAGGCATACCTCCTCTCGAAGGATCTCTCTCCCCCTTTAGAATTCCCATGGTCTCGGATCAGGGAGATACATGTTACCGGTGGCTTTTTCTGGAAGGATTTGTTGCTTCCGCTGCTTCGCTGGAGAGAAGGCTCGGAGGTTGTTGGGGTACCCGTACGTGTGTGTGATCACGGATGCACCATTGCTTTGCGGTGCTGGACTTGATGGTGCTAGACCGGCTGGACCAGATGGACTTCATCACGATCTTGAGATCGACAAGCGTTCATCTACATCATCCACGAGTACAACCTCGTTAACGCTATTCGTTCTTCGAGAGTATGTATTCTATGGATGTATATCCACCCGTTGCTTGTATCTAGTAGATAGATCTTGGTACTTAGATGTTCCCATCGTAGGAAATTTTTTGTTTTCTATGCAGTGAACCCTACAGTGGTATCAGAGCCGGATTTATGCGTAGATTCTTTGCATGTCTAGTACACATATGAGTATGTGGGCGATGATGATCATTTTGTTGCTTCTTAGTTGTACTTTGGATATTGGTGGCATAGTGGGATGAAGATGCTCGGACAAACTTTACATGTCCTCGCACATGAGACCTGTTCCACGCTTGACATGCAACTAGTTTTGCATAAGTGGCTAGCGGGTGTCTGTGTCTCCTACTATAGTCAATATCTAATTTGCAATGAGTTGTCAACAATTTGGTTATCCTAGTTGTGGTTCATGTTCGTAGGTAAGAACAGTTCTATCTTCGAAATCCCTAAGCCACGTAAAACTTGCAATGGATAAATTAGAGGCATCTAGTTTAGATTGTTGCTGGGCTAGTGTTATGATATGGTGATGCTGTAAGTAGAAGTATAAGATGATACTCTTACAACACACATAATGTGTAGGTTCAATAGACCTTGTCCTTACACATAGAGGCATGATAGATATCATACCACGGTGCACATGATGGAGATCATATGCGGGAACCATATCATTTCACTTACAAACATGTGATGTTTGATTGCATCTTATATTGCTTGTTTGGCATTTTATTAGCATAATAAAATGATCCCTCATTTAAATATCAAGATAAGAATGTGTTCTTCCTTTACTATGCACCGATTATGTTATCTTCGCTCCAAGACATCATGTGATGATCGGGTGTTCTTGGATCCACGACCGTATTTCGGGTGTAAGACAGTTACACACGCGAATACTAAGGTTCTCACTTGGCGAGCCTAGCATGTACATACATGGCCTCGGAACACAAACCGAAAGGTTAAGCATGAGTCATATGGTAGATATGATGCCCATTTGATGCTCGCCTTTGAAGCTACACTGACTCACATGATGATCGGACTTGGTGTAGTGGATTTGGTTCATGTAATCACCAAAAAGGCACGAGGGATGTCGTTTTTGAGTGGGAGTTCATTTCTAATTTGGATTAGTAAGAAATCAATTTATCATAAATTAAATCAAAGTGAACTTGCATAATTTGTTGTAGTCATTGGCATTCGTTCACCACTTTATGCTTAGTTGTAATTGAGATAATAGAACTATAGAATTCTGGATATTTACTTTACGAACTGGTATCATATTGTGTTGAGTGTCAACCTAAAGTTTAAAGTCATATTGCAAACTTTCAGCAAACTCTGTTTACTCCGTGAGATTTAATAATTAGTATTAAATAGAGAGTAACAATTCTAGTGTTAGTATCTTAAGTATCATGTTTGCCTCATGATTCTTGATTGTTTTGATATCAAGTTTATCTAGGAGCTGAAAGAATTGTTTCAGAAACCATCATGTGTGACAGATATAACGATATCTAAAACAATGTTTTGGTTGCAATATGATAGAGTATAATGTATGTTCTCATATTGGATAAGAATTTACAAAGGTTGGAGATGCTAGACATCCTAATCATCCAAATGGGTTTTTGGAAAGTAACATTATACTCAAGATTCATCCTTATAAGCTACATTATCTTGATCATGAAAGTCGTCATGATAAGGATGAATAGAATATGTATGTAAAGTGTTTACTACACTAAAAGATTACTAAAGAATGGATTTTGAAAGAATACCGATCATTTTGATGATGGTGATCTACTTCAAAGTGCAAGTCCAAAGGTATTATTATTTGAATATACACGCTTTGTACTATGTGTCATGTATATGGCGCCACTTTTGATGTTGATAGATTCTTTTAAAAAAGGAAAAGGAAATGCTCAAAGAGAATCTATAAAATATATTTGGCAGAAAATAAAATATTGGAAATATCCAATTTAGGTATATGGATGATATACATGTTATGGTTGTATTCTTTGCTTGTTAAACAATGTGGTTCTTGGGTATTGGATACCGAATTGGTTGGTATGAAATTTCATACAAAACGACGCAATTCATGAACTACAGTGGCCTAATTAACTAGCAAGAGAATATGTGATGATGTTCATCGAAAACAAACAAACCGTTGTTTGTATTTCTCGTTGACATTGAAGCTTGCCTTCAAGATTTGTTTTAAAAATAGTTATTTAAATCAGGTATTATGAGGACAAAGGTTGTTCAAATAATTACCGTATTCCATATAAGATGGATGATTTACAAATCTAGTTGGAGAAATCACATCCATAAAACCTAGTGCTAAAATGTCGCAAGACAAATGATTGAAAGATCACTTACGAAGTGACATAGCCGTTTAAATTATATTTGAAAAAAAACATGAAGAATCTCCATATTTATGGATTTTTGGAGTCTTTGATTTGATCAAGTGATGCTTCTTAGACTTTCCTCGGGATAATTAAAACTTCGTTCAAAGGCCAAAGAAGAACGAACGACTAAAATATTGGAATTTATACATATCGATGTATATAGTCCATTATGTGTAGTCGTAAGCGATGGGTTTCAACTTCATATACTTTCTTCGTAAATTTGAGTGAATATTCAGTTAATGATAAAAAAGTATGAAATATTTGAAAATGTTTCAAAGACTTTCAAGATGAAGTGAAAATCATAGTAACAAGAAAAAAAATGATTTATGATTTTATCATAATTGATTTATTTGAGTTACAAGTGTAACAAGAAAATAAATGAATTATGATTTTATCATATAGGAATTTATTTGAGTTGCAAGTTTAGCAAAACACCTAGATTTACATCTCCCACAACACCATAGGAGTATGGAGTGTTTGAGATTTGTAATGAAACCTTGTTTCACATGGTTGGATCAAAGGTGTTATTTATAAAATTGCCATTATGTTTTAAAAGATTAAAGCTTTAGAACTACCGCTTTTACACTGACAAGAGCTCCATCTTGATCTGTTGAAATGACACCATATGAGTTATGGTTTGGGGTAAAACCCAAGTTGTCATTTCTTAAATTTTGGTATGCTAAGCATAAGTAAGATGTTTACAACCAAAGTTGGATGAGCATGTCTTTGTAGGTTATTTCGAATAGAAATTGGATATTCCTACATAACACCAAGGACAAAAGGGTTTGTCGCTTGAAATGTGAAGTTTCTTGAAAAAGGAATTTTTCGTAAAAAGTTAAGTGGGAGGACAAGAGAACTTTTGATAAGGTTAACGAACCTTAACTAAATGTTGTGAGTTGCGTAGCGCCGGAAATCGTTCCGGAGGCAGCCATAATTCTCATAGCTTATGTGCTTCAAAGGTTGTGGTCACTGAGATCTAAGTTCCTATTGAACCAAGTAGGTCGGATAAACAATCAAATGCTAAGATTTGAGAGTAAATCATTATTGTTTGACAATGATGAACCGACTACATTCAAAGAAGCGATGATGGGCCCTGACTCCGTCAAATGGCTTGAAGCCATAAAATCCATGATAGTTCCATACACGAGAAATCAAGTTTTGAACTTGGAAGACCCTCCAGAAAGGTGTAAAAACCTATCGGTCGTATTTGGATCTATAAAGAAACAGACATGGATGTTTCACATCTATGAAACAATCGACATGTCGGTAAAGTATTTTACGACAATGTTCAAGGAGTTAACTATGACAAGATTTGATCTTTCATAGCGATATTTAGTCTAGAAGGATTAAAGTAGCAACCACTACATATAATTTGGTATATGGTAGATGAATAAACAAAACAAAATTCTTCTAATAGAATGGTTACCTAGGACGTGTACATGAAACAATCCAAAGGGTTTTGTTAATTCAAGGATGCTAAAAGGGCATGCAAAATTCAATGGTTGAAGTAAGCATCGCGGAGTTGGAATCTTCACCGTGATGAAAAAGGAGTTGTCATCTGGAGACAATGAAGATGCTTGCATTTGCAAGAAATTAAGTGGGAGCGCTGAGACATATTTCTAATACATTATGTGGAGGACATCTTGTTGATTAGAAATGATGTAATTTTTATTGACAAATGTTAAGAATTTCATTTTGATGAACGACTTAGGCAAAACCTGAATATTTACCATGAATGTCTATAGTGGATAGACTGTGACGCTAATATGGTTGTGCCAAATGTATATATATATATATATGAGATATTAAAGGAGTTCAATATAGAAACGACAAGAAAAGGTTCTTGTCGCATGGAAAGGAATTGGATCAAGATTCAAGTGTATCGATACTTGATAAGTGAAACAAGATTCAAGTGCTTTGACACTTGATGAGTGAAATCACGAGAATGTTTTGATCAATCATACCATGATATGTACACATCCAGATATGTCCTATTCTCTAAGTGATATGAGCATATACCAGAATGAATCATAAAATGATCATTGGCGATAGTAAGGATATTCTTATGATCTTTTGGAAGAACTAAGAATATATTTATGTAGAGGTGACAAACAATTACAAAAATTTCATTGTAAAGTGTTATATTGATACTAGTTTTGTCACCAGATACAAATTAAGTTTATCTCAATTTAAACTATGGGTGGCACAATGTGATGGAAAGGAGATTCCATGATGGATTTAGATGAATTCCAAAGTTAAGACATTGTGACGGAGACTACAACAAAAGGCTAAGTATATGAATGCTATAGTAGCAGCAAAGGAGGGAATTTGTGTCAAGTAGTTTGTTATCAAACTAAGGTGTGGTTCGCAATGGTCTAACACTAAAGATACATTGTACGACAATAGTATCGACATGGTTTAATCCCAAGGAACTAAAGGTCTCACCAAAAGACCAAATTTATACAATGCCATCTCATTGGAGAATGAGTGATGTGTGGAGACACAAAGACATGCAAATACACATTGACCTGAAAGCGTCAGATCCGTAGATTATGTTAACCACTTGCAGTTGCGTATATGGAACACCAGAAAGCCATAGGTGTTCAAATACGCAAAGTTTTCAAACTAGATTATTGTCTCTAGTGCAAGTGGGAGACTGAAGGGAATATGCCTGAGAGGCAAGAATAAAGTGGTTATTATCGTATTCCTTATTTATGATAAATGTTTATTTTGCATGCTATAATTGTATTAATACGGAAACATTAATACATGTGTGTTTAATAAACAAAAAGGAAGTTCCTAGTTATGCGTCTCTTATAAACTAGCTCATTGATTAACAAGATGATCTAGGTTTTGTAACATCCCAAAAATATTAAACTAGAATCATCAAACTCTAATCACCAAATTTAGGGTTAACAAAAACTTTTCCAATTAAAATATGAAAGCATTCATATGAGTGTGCATTAAAATTTGGATTCTTTTGAATTGCCAAGATTATGTGTTTCTTTGCTTGTAAAATGATTCTTAGGTGAAATAAACATCATCTAAACAATCCCCAAACTTTTCCCAAAGACAAACAAGTCAAAACAAACAAATTAAGTGAATGGTCACTTTGGCCAAATTAACTCCCATGCCTACTTTGGCTATCTCTAACATTCAGAACTTAACAGAAACATGTATGGATCTTTGCACCCCTTGAAAGTACTCATAACAAGGTACCAAGGACCACTTTATGATCATCCAAAAACATTTAAATGCATAGTTTAAATGATAGTTTAAAATTGAATCTATTTCATATGGGAAGATCCCACTTTTACAAAAACCACTCAAACATGCTCAATTTTCAAAACCCAAGCATCCACAGTATCACCACCACATTCCTAGCACACCCACCAAAAATCTTTTCAAAATTCAAAACTTGAATTCATGCGGCCATTTCATCAAACAGCTTGCAGATGCAAATCAATCAAAATCAAAACACTACGTTGAGCAGTGTTTTGAGCCTAACTTGTTCCCTCTCTAGCTCACAGCAACCTCAGTAGATCATCTAGCAAACTTAACCAAGCTCTAGCCCACTGTAAACTCGCCAATGTCATCAATGGTGAATAGCCCGAGAGCACCCATGTCACGCCAGTGTGGACAGCAAGCTAGGAGAGGAACTAGCCGTGCCAACCTTGTCTGGGAGGTATCCCATGCTTCACCGCCCCCTCTCGACCAGCCCTGCTTCACGGACAAGAACTGAACCGCCAGAACGTTGCTACGCGCCCAACCATATGCCGACCATGCCGCAGAGCACGTGTTGTTCCCACGCAACCCGACCAACTCGAACCCTTGCCGCCCGCCAACATGCACCCCACCATCCCAGGAGACAGCCAGACATGCCCATTTCACCGCCCGTACCTCGTAGCCACCGCTCACCGCAGAGTTTGCCGCCTTTTCCTTGTAGAGCATCGCGCGTTCCCGATTGTTTGCCACCGCCCCTACAAGCGCATTTAAACATTAGAACATCGCCAGGAGACCACCGATCGATCGCCACCCTCGGCCATGACTCTAGCAACCTGTAGCCGTGTCGCCACCGTCGCCTGCCCATCCCTCTCGGTCTCGCCGTCGAGCCTATAAAAGGAGGCCACCCCAGCCGATTGAAGCACACCATCTCACTACCCTCACCTCACTGATCGTTCCAACCCATAGCTAGAGCAAGGCGAGCAGCGCATCGCCAGAATTTCACCGGAGTTCGCCACTGCTGGAGGAGAAGGAAGCCATCGATTTCGTCCACCCCAAGAGCTATCGCGACCACCCCTGAGTTCGCCGTCGTCGACTTCGTCGTTCGCCCACATCGCCGACCTTGACCTGAGTCCCGGTGAGCCTCCCACGACCCCCACTGAGCCGCTAGGATTCGACGGTGACTAGTTCATCGTCGACGACGACCCTCAGCCGCTAGGGCTCTCCGGTGACTAGTTCATCGTCGACGACGACCCTCAGTCGTCGATCTTCATTCTAATCCAACGCACCACATCGCCCCGTACCTCTTCGCGTTTAAAGAGTCACTGACCAGTAGACCTGCCCTGTCAGTTGCGCCCCGCGCTGCGAAGTGACACTGGGCCGGCCCGTTAACCTTTCCCGCGCAGCCCACTCGTCTGAATTTAGATTTTTCTATTTAGATTCAAACTCAGTTCTGTACCTAGTTTAAAAAATCAACCCAGCTAGATTCAGTGAACCAAATTGAATGAAACCAATTTTGTTAGAAAGATATTGAAATGCTTAATCCAAGCCCGTTGGATTCAAATCATTTGAATCTATAGATCAACCTTGGTAAAAATAACAAGGCATAAGCTTTTCTGCATTCAAACATTTTTGAAATTTAAACTAAAATAGATTTTGAGTTGATTCCAACTCTCAAAAATCACATTTGATCATACCTTTCAGAATATATTAAAACATAGGGGTTTACTTATGGAAATAATGTTCAAGTAGTAAAAGAATGCCACATAGACATTTCTAGTCACTTTATTTAATTGAAATAAAAGGTTAAAACTTATTAAATTGTGACACCACTTTAAATCACATTCCCATGTACTAAAATATGTGGTGATGACATGTGTCAACATGATCCCATGTTTGGTTTGGAGAATATTAAATCTTAAATAGTTTTTCAATGAGTAGAAATTACTTTTCTAAAAATAAATGAAATAAGACAAAGCTTTAATCTTATAATATTAGTGATGATGCTAGATCAGCTATAGAATCCTTGTGTGTGATGATTGAAAGTAGTTAAGTATTGCTTGGTGATTGTGTATCTCGTATTTATTCATAGACGCTAGTTTACCACCCCTCATTATTACTCACTCCCATTTGTAGATGCTAGTGCTAAGCATAAAACTTGATCAACTTTAGATGGGAATACTTGGTGGAAAAATGGTTATGAAAACCTTGGAATGATGGATCATTCTAATGAGATGTTTTGACATGTGTTTCCGGACACCAGATGATTTTGGTGATGAAAATGTTGAGGCATGAGCCTTAGCCCTTTTTAAAACTGATGGTTGTCTGGATGCGATACCATTCCAATTTTACCGTACAACCACAATACCCGAGAATTGGATAGGGCTTGACTGGAAACTTATATACCTTAGTATTGGTTCCCTCATGTCCAAGGTCTGAGCTGAGGCTACCTTGTGAAGATTGTCCACCTATGCAGTACCCAAGATGACAGTTGGTCATGGTTGGGAGGCCAAACTCACAGGAGAGGTGCTTATACTAGGGCGTGTAATTGAAAGGTTAGGATTGATGATCCGCATACTGAGTATGGTGAATTCAGGATTTGTTCCGGACGGATGTATTGAATGTTGTGGTGAAAGTGTACAATCTCTGTAGAGTGTCAAACTATTCGAATAGCCGCGTCCGTGGTTATGGACAGTTGGGGTGGCCATACTGTTCCCCCGTCAGATTTTTTCAAAATGACTTGTGAAATTGATTGATATTTTGACTTGACCATAACAGAGTTGTGATATGAAATACAAGTTCCCACTTAGATGTTATAAAATTTCAACTAGCTTTCTTGCTTCTGAACTTAGTAGAGGTAAATCTGGCTTTTTGCAAAACAACCATAGAGCTTAGTGTCCTATTACAAAACCCCCCTTCACTTGTTAGTATTAGTTTGCGAGTACTTAAAGAGTACTCATGGCTTTGTCCCTGTCTATTCCCGTGGCTAGACTATGAAGAGGAGTACTAGGAGGATGGACCCCGGGAAGGTTACGACAACTAGGATCATCTCTGTCACATCCCAAGATTTTCCAAATCTTGTAATGTGAAAATAAATTAATAAAATAAAACTTTGTTTGATTTTTAGAGCCAGAAGAAACTTTTTGAATTCAATTGGAACTTCAAACCCATTTGAATTAAAATAAACCTAAAGAGTTTTAAAAATATAAACATGTAATAAAAGGAAAATAAAAACATTTGGAAATACTATTTTGAAACAATTAAATGAGAAGATTTGTTTTCAAATGAAATAGAAGTTTTATAAATAAAGATTATTTAATAAAGGCCAATTTAAACCTTGACCAAACTTTGGGAATTAAAAACATTTAGTTTGAATAAAATAACAAAGGTTTATTTAAAATAAAATAATAAGGAATTAATATCAAAATTTATTATGAAAGGTTTTACTATTTTAATTAAAACATCAAGACTTATTAAATTGTTTAAAATAGGTTTTCTAAGTATGTTATATTCTCTAATAAAACCTACTAAAGTATTTTGGCTTTGTTTTAGATTTCAAAATAAATATCCCAATAAAACAAATCCTATTGGATTTAATAATGAAAGTCTATTATAATAATTAATAATGGATACTAAAATAAAAGGTTATTTTGTTTTAAAACAAATTTCCAAATATTATATATATTTCCCAAATTAAACCTACTAATTTGATTTTGAAAATATTTAAGTTTCAAATAAAGATTTTATTAATAAAATCAAACCCTATTTTTAACTAAAGATCCATTTTATTTAATTGTTAAATGGATCCTAAATTAAATATAAAAATATTATTTTATTTTTGGATTTGGTTTATGTTGCTAAACAGAACCAAAATCCAAAGTTCAAAGTTTGTTGAATGTTTGATTTGATTTGAGTGTGAATTGTTTGTTTGGAGATTCAAAACAGAAATTGAAATTAAAAAAGGAAAAAGAAAACAGACAGGAAATAAAAATAAAGTGTTCAACCGCCCAGCCTAACTACCTAGCCCAAGTCAGCCTCCTCTTCCCACCGAATCGTTTTCACCCAAAGAATTACCCACGAGCGACGACATCGGCCCCACCTCCACTTCCTCCTTTCACTTCCAAGTGGACCCTTCCACTGTTCATCTTTCTCACCCACCCATGATCGCTTCTCCTTCTCTCGTCGCCGTTGCAAGATTGATTCGCGGGCATCAATTCGCTAACGCCACCCTTAATCCCCGCAACCATACTGTCTTAATCGCCCACGCCTCCTCCATTTCCTCTCCTTTTCCCAATCCCGCCTGACCACTCTAATTTTCGCCCATTGTGTCGACGACGCCCGACGCCGATTGCTGCCTCTCGCCGCCTCTTCTCCCGACCAACCTCACACCTTCTCCACTCAGGAGCATCTCAGCACTTTTCCTTTACTCGCGGACGCCTGTAACGCCGTCTCCAAGCAAACCATCGGCGCAGCTCGACGAAGTTCGAGCCAAATTCGGTGGAAAGAACACACCCGCATCCTTCATTTTCTGTTGAATCTCCCGGTATTCTTACGCACCCTCGACTCCTTGGTTTGGATTATTGATCCCCGGTATTCGACTTGGACAACATCTGCAAGCGACGCCGACTCCGACCGCCACCCCTAGGAACCATTCCAGAAGCAAACCTCCACCGCTCCAACGCCATCGCTCGCCGAACTCCTGCATCGTCGTCTCCACCATCTTCGGGAACCACCGAACGCCAGACACATCCCGAGCGCCGCCGTCCTCATCATCGCGGTGACTGAGCCACCCGGTGAGCCAGACCCTGTTCCCCACCCTTCGATCTCACTTCGACGGACATGAATAGACAGAGCCGCGCCTAGCCGAGCCACACGCCGTGAGCCAAGCCTCCAGCCTAGCTCAAGCCTTGTTGAATCTGCACCGTTCGTTTTATGTAAATCGTACGACCCACACTGGCTATCCACACTGAACCGGTATAAGCGAATCAGGAATTGCCACGTGGCCAGTTTTCTGTTTAAAAACAGATTTTGAAATCAGAATTTGATACAATTTTCAAACCCTTATAACTTTTGAACTACACGTCCAAATTTGGCAAATTTTATATCAATGAATTCAGGAGAACAAGCCCTAGCCAACCCTACCCTTAGTTTAGCAAATAGTATTTGATAAATTGTTTGATTTTGCATATTCTTTTGTGTGCTTGCTAACATTAGAAAAATCATTTAAAAATGAATTTTGAGATCAAACCTTTGCCAATTGGTTTGTTGTGACCCTACTGACCTTAGGAACCAACCCATAGTGTTAAAAATGATTTTTGTGAAATTTAAGTTGAATTATTTAACTAAGTCATTTTCTAGCCAAATAAAAAGAATAGTTTTATTTATGAAAATGTGTATGGAAAGAAAACTTTGAGAAAATAGTTTGGACCAAACCTACTGACCAAAACACCAAGTTTTGCAATAGCAACTCATTTGGTGAACAACTTAAGAGTTTTTGCCTTAATAAAAGATTTTTCATCACATGAAATGATAAATGGATTTAAAAATAGTTTTTAGACAAAACCCTCTTGCTAGTGACTTTGCCACTTTGGTAAATGACCAAATTGGATCTTACAAAGTTTAGAAACCCATAGAGACCCCCTTTGCAAAATAAAACTATCTTGTGCATGCTCCCATGCATGACTTAGATCCCATTACTTTGTGTGTGTGAAGAATTGTTTGTTTGACTTTGGTTGGAATGTAGATTGAATTTGTGTTTGCTTGTTTGACTTGTAGTGAAGTGTGAGACTAGCAAGATCAAGGAGTGAACTACCAATTCCTTCCAAAAGGCAAGTGATGCTTCATACTTTCTATCCCATTATTTTTCTATGCATTAGTGATTTTGCTAAATAAACTTGCATGGATTTTGCTAAGTATAGATCTTGCTATAGGAAAACCTAGTAGATGAATCCTTAGTAGGATTTCCTAAGTTAAGTTTCCTAATACTACCAAGCTTAGCCTAGCTAATAGAAAACATGGGTGGAAAATATATTCACACTATGGAAAAAAATATTCTAAGTCTGAGGACTTATGTTTTGTTTAATAAAACAACTAAGTTAATGAATCACTGGGTGGAATGGAAAGATTGGGTTATGTTGAGTGGTTCACAAGGACCATATTTATGGTTAACCTTGTGTATCTCACTTGTGGATGGCCACCCAGAAACAAAGGGATTTGAGATGTCAAATGTTGAGAAGCTTCAAGTGCAACCACTTGGCAATATGGGCTCTGCCATGATCATATAGGTTGCAAGAACTTAGCCATATGGACAGTGGGTGGTAGTGTTTGATAGGTTGGAGCGTCCCATATTGGTCTAAGGAAAGCTTCGAAAGATCTTGTCTTGGGAAACCAAGTCTTGTGGGAAAGTGCACAACCTCTGCAGAGTGTAAAATCTAAGTACTTAGCCATGTCCCTGGTAAAGGACAATTTGAGCATCAAGACATGGAAGCAATCAAGAATCTCATCATTCCAATTTCTAAATTAAAATCTTGTGGTTTGAACAAGGGTTGTTTGAATTCTTCAATCATTGATGGAGAGATGGCTTGGTACAAGGATCTTGAAATCTTTGATTGAGGAAATGATTATGTCAAGCAAAAACTTAGTATTTTCAAAATGATAAGAAAATCTATTTTTGAGCAATGCAAGCCTCGACTCCACTTAGCCAAATGCATATAGATGATAGACTCCACTATACTACCATAGTATCACTTGCCAATACAATTCAAATGTATTGACCCTTTGTGGTCAGAACTTGTATGTTGCAGGTTTGATTGATTTTAGTGAAGATTGATTGTTTAGGATTACAAAGTCTACAACCAACATCTGCCTGTGGCATTTTGAAGATGAAGGACCCATGCTTATAGTTATTCCGCTGCAATGTAATGTAATAGCCAAGTGAGCTATGTTTGATGTAATAAACTTATGTTATTCCTGGTTATAAAGTTAAATTATGACCTTTGTTTCTTGGTATTACATCTTAACTGTGGATGCTAGCTAATGATCCAGGGACTAGCATTGTAAAACACAGGAGGACTCTACCTTATCAGGTTGGGACCCCTACAATCTCCCATCGTCAGCATTGCCTGTGACCCCAAATATGGAACTTCGCCTACGCTACCGTTATTATTACGTTATTCCGATGCTTGAGTTGTATTAAGAAATGGATCGTGAGATCCTTATTTGTGTAAGACCTTATGTATGGTTTGTAATGGATGATGTACTATGGTATCCAATTTTGTTATGTCTCGCAAAAATGGTAATCCTGGGATTGCGATGTATGGCATAACAGGCATCTGGGATTAAAAATCCGGGTGTTGTCAGGTTTCTTGATCATGGACATTGGATGTTGTTAATAACAAGGTCACAACATTAGTGTAATGATGTGATAAACATTCATCCGAAGTATAGCATTGCGATCAAATTCATTGAGTTTATATTGCTATAGAAACTTACGAAGTGATCCTAATCCTTAGACCATGAGATCATGTCAATCACTAACACCGGAAGAGTTTCTCGATGACATCAAACGTCACACCGTAACTGAGTGATTATAAAGATGGCTTCAGAACTACTAAAGTGTTATGTTGAGGCACATGGATCGATAGTGGAATTTGTTCATCCCGATGACGGATAGATATGCTCTGGGCCCTCTCGGTGATATCACATTGATTAGCTTGCAAGCAAGTGATTTGATCACTAGAATGTTATATCACGGGAACGAGAAAAAGAGTGCATGTCGTTAACGAGATCAGACTAGGTATGGAGATACTGATGATCGAATCTCGGACATGTAATATATCGTGAAAAAAAGGGATTAAGATAATGGCGTAAAAGGTTCACACGATCACAGAAGTCATCGTTGAATGTGTGGGAGTTAGTACGGATCTCTAGGTCCCGCTGCTGATTATTGATTGGAGAGGGGTATTGATCATGTCTGCATTATTCGTGAACCGTAGGGTGACACACTTAAGGGACACCCACACCATTCGGAGCAAATGTTATGTCAGAATAAGAAAAGGAAAGCGCAGGAATTTATTTCACTAGACACCGGAACTGTTTCGGTTGAAATTGCTGAAACTTGTTCTGCATGTGAAATTGAATACTAGCAAGGGGTTTTATGTGAATTTTTGTTAATTAAAGTAATTAACAAAATTCTGAATAAATAAATAAAAGTGTTTTATTTAAATGAGAGCTTGCATTAAATTTGGTGGAAATTTAATGCATGTGAGTGGATTTTTGATTGGAGGCTCTTTTATGGGAGTGGAGGCTTTTCATTTTGAGTGGGAGCTCCACCCACATGAATGTGGAAGAGGTGGGGGCAGCCCACCATGGCTGGGCTTATGGCCCCTTGGGTGCCCCCCTCTCCATATAAAAGGCCCCGTCTCATCCTCTCAAGGCACACCTCCTCGCGAAGGATCTCTCTCCCCCCTTTAGAATTTCCCCATGGTCTCGGATCAGCGAGATACATGTTCCCAGTGGCTTTTTCTAGAAGGATTTGTTGCTTCCGCTGCTTCGTTGGAGCGGGGGAGCGGAGGTTGTCGGGGTACCCGTACATGTGTGCGATCACGGATGCACCACTTCTTTGCGGTGCTGGACTTGATGGTGCTGGACCGGCTAGACTAGATGGACTTCATCACGATCTTGAGATCGGCAAGAGTTTGTCTACATCATCCATGAGTACAACCTTGTTAATGCTATTTGGTCTTCGAGGGTATGTATTCTATGATGTATATCCACCCGTTGCTTGTATCTAGTAGATAGATCTTGGTACTTAGATGTTCCCATCGTAGGAATTTTTTTTCTATGCTTGGAACCCTACAGCCGCCTCTAGAGGAGAAGGGAGCCGCTGATTGCGACCACCCCCGGAGCTGCCTCGACCATCCCTAAGATCGCCATCGAACACCAGTTCGTTTGCCCGCCTCGCCGTCGTCGCTGGAGCCCTGGTACGCCCCCTATGCACCCCCACCGAGCCTCTAGGGTTAGAGCTCGCCGGCGATAGGTCCGTCGTCGACGACGATCCCCAGCCGTTGATCTCCACTCTAATCCAACGTCCCACACAGTCATGTACCGCTTCACGCGTTATGATCCGCAGACTGGTAGACCCCCCTGTCAGCTGAACCCCGCACGACGGAATGACACCGGGCCGGCGTATTAGTATCTCCCGCGCGACCCAGCAGTTTAAATTTAGATTTTTCGATTTAATTTCAAACACAGTTCTGTACATAGATTCAAAATTCAACCCAGCTCGATTCTATGAACCAAAATACATGAAACCAATTTTGTTAGAAAGGTACTTAAATGTTTAATCCAGGCCCGTTGGATTCAAATCATTTGGATCTATAGATCAACCTTGGTAAAAATAACAAGGCAGAAGCTTTTCTGCATTCAAAATTTTTTCAAAATTCATCCATAAGAGCTTTTGAGTTGATTCCAACTCTCAAAAATCACATTTGTTTATACCTTTCAGAATATATAAAAACATATGGGGTTACTTACAGAAATAATGTTCAAGTAATAAAAGAATGCCACCTAGGAATTTCTAGTCACTTTATTGATTTAAAATAAAAGGTTAAACCTTATTAAATTGTGACACCACTTTAAATCACATTCTGATGGACTGACATATGTGGTGATGACATGTGTCAACATGATCCCATGTATGAGTTGGAGAATATTAAATCTTAAGTAGTTTTTCAATGAGTAGAAATGACTTTTCTCAAATTAAAATAAATAATACAAATGCTTTAATCTTGTAATGTTAAGTGATGATGCTAGATCATCTATAGTGCACCTTTGTGTGATGATTGAAAATAGTTAAGTATTGTTTGGTGATTGTGTACCTCGTATTTATTTATAGACGCTAGTACCCACCAAGGGTACGAGGAGGAAGGAGGATACTATGAGGAAGAAGCCGAGGAGAACTTCAACCACTGCTCTGCACAAGGCAAGCCTTACTACCCAAGTTGACCTATGCAAGCCAATACTTAAAACCTTGCAAGCTAACACTTGCAACTATGAAAGTTAGATCACCTATGCAATGCATTAAGCATGCTTGGTTAGACCCATTTGATGATACCCAATCCTAGTTTTACTTACAAGTTTAATACTTTATTTCTTTATCAAAGCTTTCTCTTGGAGTTTACTTAAGTGACTTGTAGATTCTAAAAAGATAATTGAAGGTAGCATAAAGAGCATTAAAATTGGCCTAAGTAGATAATCTTGATGTCATCCTAAGGCATGAGATTGAACTTAACTAATCTCCACTTGTTTACCACCCCTCATTAGTACTTACCCCCACTTGTAGATGCTAGTGCTAAGCATAAAACTTGATCAACTTTAGATGGGAATACTTGGTGAAAAGGGTTATGAAAACCTTAGAATGATTAGTCATTCTACTGAAATGTTTTGACACGTGTTCTCGAACACCAAATGATTTTGATGATGAAAATGTGGAGGCATGAGCCTTAGCCCTTGATAAAACTGATGGTTGTCTAGATGCGATACCATTCCAATTTTACCGTACAACCACAATACCCGAAAATTGGGTAGGTCTTGACTGGAAATTTATATACCTTAGTATGGGTTCCCTCGCGGCCAAGGTCTGAGCTGAGGCTACCTTGTGAAGATTGTCCACCTATGTAGCACCCAAGATGACAGTTGGTCATGGTTGGAAGGGCAAACTCACAGGAGAGGTGCCTATACTAGGGCGTGTAATTTAATGGTTAGGTTTGATTATCCGCATACTGTGAATGGTGAATTCAGGATTGTTCCTAACGGATGTATCAAATGTTGTGGTGAAAGTGTACAATCTCTATAGAGTGTCAAACTATTCGAATAGCCGCGTCCGCGGTTATGGACAGTTAGAGTGGCCATACTGTTCCCCCGTCAGATGTTTTCGAAATGACTTGTGCAATGAATTATGACTTTGAATTGACCACAACAGGGTTGTGATATGAAATTCAAGTTCCCACTTAGGTGTTATAAAACATTCAACTAGTTTTCTTTGCTTCTGAACTTAGTAGAGGTAAATCTGGATTTTTGCAAAACAACCATAGAGCTTAGTGTCCTATTACAAAACCCCCCTTCACTTGTTAGTATTAGTTTGCGAGTACTTAAAGAGTACTCATGGCTTTGTCCCTGGCTATTCCTGTGGCCAGACTATGAAGAGGAGTACGAGGATGATGGACCGTAGGAAGGTTACGACAACTAGGATCATCTCCCATCGTCAGCATTTCCTGTGACCCTGAAGATGGAGCTTCGACTACGCTATCGTTATTATTACGTTATTCCGCTGCTTTAGTTGTATTAAGAATTGGATCATGAGATCCTTATTTGTGTAAGACCTTATGTATGGTTTGTAACGGATGATGTACTATGATATCCAAATCTGTTATGTCTCGCAAAAATGGTAATCCTGGGATTACGATGTATGGCATAACAGGCATCTGGGATTAAAAATCTGGGTGTTGACAAGTTTCTTCCACCATTATATTGAGTCTCCACCTTATATCCTTAGGCACCAATTAAGAGAGCATAGTTTCCATTCTTAGTTCTATGTGCATTGTCCCAAAACTTATTGATTGATGCATATTGTTGATATTGATTGCTCATGAACTATTTGTATCTAGTCACTCTTATGAACTTTGAAGGTGTCCTATGAATTTATTTCTACTCCATGAGGACAAGTTGAATGCCACTATGCTATGTTTTCTATATGTGAAACAAACAAACGTCTTTCAATGCATTGTTATTCATGATCTTTGTTTGTAACCTTTCATGTTGCATGAATAGTTACTTTGTCTTATTATTATAACTTCATCTTCCGTGCTCATGTTTAGAGTTCTTTGATCCCAGATTTCAATGCTTGCAAATGGTTTGATCTTGATTTTGATGGTTCATGTCACCTCAAAAATTATTCTTTTTATCACTTACTTACTCGAGGACGAGAGGAGTTAAGCTTGCGGATGCTTGATACGTCTTAAACGCATCTATAATTTTTGATGTTCCATGCTTGTTTAGTATCTACATTTCTTTTCTTTGTCTTCACTTTGAGGTATTTTTATATGTTTTCTAGGAAAAACATATTAACAAGATGCCACAGTGCCACTTGCATGTTTTCTTCTGATTTTGGTTCCAGAAAAGGCAGAAAATCAATATTCTTGGAATTGGACAGGACAAAAGACAAAGTCAATATTTTACCATGGGGAACACGGAGCCAGAAGACGAGACGGAGAAGGGCCGCGAGGGGGCCACTGTAAGACCCCACCTTTATAAAGGCAAAGGTCCATGTGATTGCAATGCTAGTCCCTGGATCAAATGATAGAATCCACAGTTTAAGATGAAGTACACAGAAACAAAGGTCATTATTACATCGTCATTCCATAGATAACATAGTATTTTACAACTCCATAGCCATAGGCTAGTACAAGAGTTTAACTTAACAACATAAATAAAAGTCTTCATCTTCATGTGCCACCGGAAAGCATGTTGAGTGTAGACTCATAACCGTAATCCTCATCAGAGTAACCTGCAACATCACAAGTTACAGCCATAGTGGGTCAATACATTGGAACAGTATTGGAAAGTGATATCTTAGTATAATAATAGTTTCTAGCTTCTACATGAATTTGGCTAAGTGTATCTTAGGCTTGCTTTGCTCAAAATCGGTTTTACCTATTAGTTGAAAACACTAAGATTTTGTTTGGCAAAAACGCCCAAGGAACCACCAATAGACATTGGTGAACCTTTACCCTTGTTCAACCACAAGTTTTTAACTTAGAAATTGGGATGAGGAGATTCTTGATAGCTTCCATTTCTTGATGCTCAAATTGTCCATTGCCGGGGACACGACTAAGTAGTTAGATTCTTCCTTCTAGAGAGGTGGTATACTTTCCCCACAAGACTCGACATGCATCGAGACAAGACCTTTCAGAAGCCTTCCCTTAGACCAAAATGGACGCGTTCCCAAACCTATCACCCCTACCACCAACTGTCCATTTGGCTAAGTTATTGCAACCTATATGATCCAAGCAGAGCCCATATTGCCATGTGGCTTTACTAGAAGCTTCTTAACATATAGCATCTCAAATTCCATTGTTCCTGGGTGGCTTTCCATAAGTCTGATACAGAAGTTAGACCATAGATATGGGCCTTGTGTAACCACTCAACATAACCCAATCATACCATTCCACCCAGGTGATTCATTCACTTAGTTGTTTTTATTAAGCAAAAACACAAGTCAAAAGACTTAGCAAAATTTCATAGCATGAATATATTCCACCCTTGTTTGCTACTACCTAGGCTAAGCATGGAAATATAGTAAGTATCTTAACTTAGAGAAAATTCTAACAATAATACAACTACTAGGATTTCCCAAGCATAGCATATAGATACTTAGCAAAAATTATCATGCAAGCCCTATACAAAATATCACTAATGCATAGTCAAAATATTGGGACAAAAATATGAAGCACCACTTGCATTGGTAGTTGGGGGAGTAACAACAATCCTCACAATCACAATCACCACTAGCACCAAAATCTACACATAAAATGATAGCACCAAATTCATATTTCAAATAATCAAGCAAAAATATATGAATGCATGCAAATGCCATGTGATGAATTCTTATAAACTAAAAAATACAAGTAAACTGTACTGAATCACTAAACTAAACAATTACACACTAAATAAACTTAATTTGGCTTTTAAAACATTTTACAAATAATTTTTATACACAAAATAGGCTTACAAATGTCTCTGCATAAAATTCTATTTTAACTGAAGCAAATCTCAAAATTAATCTTACAGATGTGTCGGATTTATTTTTGTGATTCCATTGATATATTATTTGTATTTTTTGGATAAACAGAAGTTAAGTTATGAATTTTACAAGTTTTAAACCAAATCTGGTTTTTAAATAAAAAAAGGCCATGCGGCAGCCCCTGATTGGACGGTACCGCTTCGCGTGGATCACGCGCGTGTGCCTTCAGATCTCAGTTATATCGGACGGTCCAGATCACACGATACCCTTTCACGTTTAAATCTAATCTCGACCGCTGGATCTAGATCCAGCGGATCCTACTGCACTGACCAACTGCGAGAGGCGCAAATGGCCTCCACGGCGGCGGCGCGTCAGACAGTGATGGTCCGACGAGTCTAGGGGGTAGTTGAGAGGGTGCTGGGTCTTACTGAGGTCACGAAGATGCGGTGAAACTCAACGTAGTCGCGGTTGGGGCGGGGGCGCACGGACACGAACAGAATCGCTCGCCCGAGTTCGTCTCATCGTCGGGTGCTCCCAGTTGAATATGAAGGCGACGACCTAGGACACAATATAACAAGCGGCAAGCATTAACAGTTGCGCAAGAACTTGGCGAACACAATCACGTGAACCAGGGGGTGCTCGGGACTCACCACAATTGCTCGTCGGAGCTCGTCCGAACCACGGCGGTGTGAAGCCAAATACGGATCCTGACGGCGCTCTGGTGGTGCTCGGTGGGGGAAAATGACGCGGAGAGGGAGAGGTTTAAATAGACAGAGCGGGGGAGGGAATTACTCAGCGAATCAATGACAATCAAGCACGAATTTATCGGGTTGAATGGGGGAGGAAGCTACAGCGGCGAGCTGGTCGTCGCGAGATTTTGGGAAGACAGAGTGACGTGGCTGCGGGGTCCAGTTGTCAGCGAGGGGGGTGTGCGCGAGCGGGGTGAGAAACAGAGAGGAGAGGGGAGGTTCCCGGGTGGGCCTGTTCCAGAAAGGTTGGCAGCTTCTTTTTTTTCTCCTTTGTCTTTTTCTATTTCTGTTTTGATTTTTTTTCAAATGAATTTGAAAGCTCAATTCAATTCTATTTGAATTCAAATTTTCACCAGGTTTTTGTGCTTGGATTCTAGTGTCAAAAGGTGTGTCCAACTCATAAAAGCACTCCAAAACTATTTTGAGGTTATAAAATAAAATAAAAACCAAGCCCCATATGTATATAATAAAAGGGTATAAATATGGTGTTTATTTAGGGTTTTGTTTTGAAGGATTTTGTTCAAGTCTTGCATTAAATTTTAAAACAATACTAATCAAACCAAAACATATTTAGAAAGTAAAATATAAACCTTTCCTTACTTGAATAAAGTAAAATATAAACCCTTGTCCAACTTTTGGGCTTCTTTTATCCTATGCAACAATGTGGGTTGAACATCCAATGACATGGGATGTCCTTCAGGCACTATCTCCAATCTAAGATCCTTGAATTGGGCACACAGATCATATGGCAATTCTCCCTTAGTAAGGCCATTCACATAAACCTTGCGGCTTAATGCATCCGCTACAACATTTGCTTTGCCAGGGTGGTATTGCAAACTCAAGTCATAGTCCTCGATGAGTTCTAGCCATCTTCTTTGTCTCATGTTGATTTATTTCTAAGTGAAGATATACTTCAAACTTTTGTGATCTGTGAACACTTCACATCGCTTTCCCAAAAGATAATGTCTCCATGTTTTGAGTGCATGGACAACAGAGGCTAACTCCAAATCATGAATAGGATAGTTCACCTCATGAGTTTTGAGCTGTCTCGAGACATAAGCCACAACTTTCCCTTATTGCATCAAAAAACTGCACCTAATCCTTGGTGAGATGCATCACAATATACATGGAAATCCATCTCCAAATCTAGCAGACATAAGACTGGTGTTTTCACTAGTCTCTTCTTCAACTCTTGGAAACTGAGTTCACATCCTTCAGTCCAATCAAATTTCTTGTCTTTCTTAAGTAACTCCGTCATTGGCTTAGCTACCTTCGAGAAATTCTCAATGAATCTTCTATAGTATCCTGCCAAGACAAGGAAACTATGCACTTCTTTCACCGACTTAGGAGATTCCCACTCAGTTATAGTTGACACTTTTGCGGGATCAACTGCTACACCATCTCCTGGCACAATAAGTCCAAGAAATCCGACTTCATTCAGCCAGAATTCACACTTGCTGAATTTGGCATACAGCTTATGCTCCCTAAGCTTTTCAAGTATCAATCGCAAATGTTCTTCATGAACTTCATTTATCTTGGAATAGATCAAAATGTCATCGATGAAAACGACAACAATTTTTTCAAGAAATTCCATGAACACCTTGTTCATCATATTCATGAAGTAGGCTGGTGCATTTGTCAAACCAAATGGCATCACTGTGTACTCATACAATCCATACCTAGTGGTGAAAGCAGTATTAGTTATGTCTTGTTCTCTTATCTTTAGCTGAAAGTAGCCTAATCGAAGATCAATCTTTGAGAACACATGGGCTCCTTCTAACTGATCAAACAAATCATTGATTCTAGGCAAAGGATATTTGTTCTTGATAGTTACCTCATTGAGTGAACGGTAATTTATGCATAACCTTTGACTTCTGTCTTTCTTTTCCACAAACAAGACTGGTGCTCCCCAGTACGAAGAACTTGGTTGAATAAATGTAGAGGTCCCAACCTTCAATAAGGTAGAGATCCCTGTGTTTACAATGCTAGTCCCTGGATCAATAGCTAGCATCCACAGTTAAGATGTAATATCAAGAAACAAAGGTCATAATACAACTTTATAACCTGGAATAAAACAATTCATTACATCTTACATAGCTCATTTGGCTATCTCAATACAATGCAGCAGAATATCTATATATCATGGAGTCCTTCATCTTCAAATTGCCACAGGCAATCATGTTGGTTGTAGACTTGTAATACTATTCAACACACACTTCTCTAACATCAAACAAACCTACAAGATAATAAGTGGCAGCCACAAGGGTCAATACATTTGAATTGTATTGGCAAGTTTCACTACTATGTAGAAATAAGTGGATCCTATCATTACATGCATATTTGGCTAAGTAGGGTTTAGGCTCATTTGCAGAAAGCAATATAGTTGTGTCCTATCTTTTCAAAATAGTTTTGATATTTTGTCAAATCTTTCTGAACTCCTTGGAAAACTCCAAGTGCTTCAAATCCCTTGTTGTCACCATCAAGTTTTACTTTGAGAAATTGGAATGTCGAGATCTTCCATAGCTTCAGGCCTTAGTTGCTCAGAATTGTCCGTAACCGGGGACACGGCTAAGTACTTAGAATTTGATCTTCTGCAGAAGTTGTACACTTTACCCACATGACACAATCTCGTCTTGACGCCACCAGTGGCCGCTGGATAAGTACTCACCAAAATGGAGTACCGGCAGATCGAGAAAGTGACAAAGTCTTTCCATAGGAGTCCTCCCAATACACAATGCTAGCTTATCTACCAGGCACCAATGTAGGGATATATTTCCCTACACAATTCTAGTTAACCTGAAGATGCCAATGCATGGGTCTTCCACTATGTAGTTGACTAAGCCAGAGCCCATTTAGCATGTGGCTGCACACGGAAGCCACTGTATGAGAAACATGTTCAATCTCTAAGTCCCTGGGTGTTTTTATTCTATTGCACATACAAAAAGATAGCCATATAAACATGGTTCCCTTTGTTGCCACCTTGTCCAAAACTTGAGTATCCTTTTTCCACCCAGGTGGTTCATTGAGTACTTGTTTTATTATATGAAACATATAATTTTTCCAACAATTCATATAATCATATCATGTATCCCATCCCAAATATATAGCAGGGCTAAGCATACTACAACTACACTGTTTTTTACTAAGGAAGATATAAGGATATCCTAAAAGGATATAGCATAGCATAGAAATATAATAGTCCTATCATGCATGTTACAAAAATCCACTAAGTTTAATGAAAATAGTAGGACATGGATGATAGTGTCACTTGCCTTTTTAGTAGAGAATATTGGTTCACTTCTTGATCTTGCAAATATCACATTCTTCTAACTTCACTACAATTCAATCAAGCAAACATATATTCAACTAGTATTCCAACAATTCACCACATAAAATAACAAAAACAAGGCAATGCATGTAAGCATGCAAAATATGGTTTTATTTGGAAAAGTGGTTTCTATTAGGCTCTAAACATTTTAAAGCTCACATTGGTCATTTACAAAAGTGGTAAAACCATTTAAATTCAAGTTGGTGAAAATGGCCACTTTAAGTCATTTTTGTTTTGCTAGGAATGATTTAAATCAAAATGATAATCCCTTGTGTTCGTAAAATATTTTTTAAAACACAATATGTTAGTGTTTTAAGGTCAAGTGTTTAATATTAAAACCATTTGCAAAAGGTTTCACCCCATAAACCAATTTTGTACCAAAAGTGATATTTTATGTTGTTGGAAATACATTTTAGCAAAGTAATAATTTTATAGGGTTCATCAAATATATTTTTAAATCTCAAAACTTGGTGTTTAGGGTCAGAGAGTTTAATTCAAATCATTTTCCAAGGATTTTACTCAAAAAGTATTTTCAACATAAACAATATTTTTATTTGACTACAAATGCTCTTATTCAAATATTTATTCTTTGGCTTCACAAAATACATTTTTTAATCCATAAGTTGGTTTATATGGTCAGTAGGTTCAAACCAATCCATTTGCCAAAGATTTTACCATAAAAATATTTCTAAAATAATTTTTATATTCAAATTATTCCTACACAAGTTTCTGCAAAAACAACAAAGTTTCCAGAAGAAAATCATTAAACAAAGTGCATGGTTGCAAAGTACTTGCTCTTCTGATTCCAATGATACAAAATTTGCAAAATTTGGACGTGTAGATTAAAAGTTATGAATTTTGCAAGTTTGCATGTCTAATAGATCAAAATTTTCTATTTTAATTCAACTCTGGACACGTGGCTCTATCCTATTGGACGGTACCATTTCGTTTGGATTGAGCTATACTGGCCGCAGGAGCTCACTTAAATCGCACGGCACAGATTGATGCATACCCCTTCGCTAAGTGAATCTATCGTAGCCACCAGATCAAGATCCAATGGCTCACAGTAGCCTGACCATAGACTGGCGGCGCTGGCGGCAGCGGACGGTGGCGCACGCTCCGACGGAGAGGTTGCCGAGGGACTAGGTTGCGCGGGGGAGGTATAGGATGCTCATCGTGCTCGCGTGGTTGCGGTGAAGCTCAAAGTGGGGTCGACTACTCGAGGGGCGCACTGGAACATCGGCTATTGCTCGCCGGAGCTTGCGGCGGCGTCGGGTGCTCTTAGGCGTGGTCGTAGCCGACGCTACAAGGCATAATAAGGCGAGGAAGAGGGTTCGTTAGACACGGGAGAGATTGGCGATCATGATAGGATCATTGAGAGGGAGTGGTGAGGTCGGAGTTACCAAGGAAGGGTCGCCAGAGAAGTGGCAGACGACGGTGGCGCTCGGGTGTCGAGGTTGTCGAGTCTCTGGTGAACGCGCGGGATAGGGAGCGACACCTAGGAGATGCAGGGAGCGATGGGGAGCACGCATGTGTGGACGGGGAGGCAAGGGGTGGTCGGACGGCGCTGGATTTGACCGGAGAGGCTCGTCGGAGACAGAGGGGTTCGAGCTTGCAATTGGGGCAGCTTGGGGGCAGAGGGGAGGCGTTGTCTAGGGAAATTTAAGAGGGGAGGAAGGCATTTAAAGGTGCGTGGTCTCTGGAGGAATTAATCTAGCCAATAACTCGAAATAACGCGAATTGAATGCGGCAGAACGGCCACGAGCGATGAGGAAACGATCGACGCGGGTGGGAGAGAAGGCTGACAGCGTGGGGCCGCGTTGTCTGAGAGAGAGAGAGAGAGAGAGAGAGAGAGAGAGAGAGAGAGAGAGAGAGAGAGAGAGAGAGAGAGAGAGAGAGAGAGAGAGAGAGAGAGTGGGGTCCAGTCGTCAGCTGCTGCGCGGGTAAGCCTCTAGGTGAAAAACGGTTCGCGAGAGGGGGAAGCAGGTGGGCTACGAGTTGGGCTGGATTGGGCCTTGCCCCTGGGCTGGCTACATTTCATTTTTTTATACAGAATTTTTTTCTTTTTCTATTTTGAATTTCTGTTTTGATTTCTATTCAAACAATTCAAACTCCATTTGAATTCAAACCTCCACCAAACTTTGTTTAGATTTTAATAATGTTATTTAACATATTCAAAAGTCAAATTTAGAATAATTGATTTTAGGATTTATTAATTATTAAAAACGAATAGACATTAGTCTTTATTTCAAATAAGGTTTTAATTTTTGTTTTCAAACTCCATTTGAAATCTAATTTTTTTAGCAAACCTTTTCAATAGGTTTTATTTGAAAAAAATAAAACACTTTGAATTTTTATTTAAAATATTTTATTAAGTTTTAATGTTCATTCAAAATAGGAAATTGTCTTTACTTAAATAAGATGGGATATTAATAAATCCTTATGATTTTATTTAAATAATCCTGTACTCTCTTTTTTAAACAAAAATATTTTATTTCAATTGTTTGGCCAAGATTTAATTTGGCTTTTTAAAATAGTCCTTATTTATTTATTTCTTCCCTTGCTTACAAAAACCATATCTTTTTATTTAAAGATCCAAAAATGGTGATTCCAACTATTATAACTTTATTTATTATTTGTTTATCTTTTTAAATCCCTTTAGGATTTTATTTGATCAAAATAGGTTTTGATGTTTCCAATTGGAATCAAAAAGTTTCTTTTCACCCGAAATTTCAACAATTATTTATTTATTTTTCACATTTCAAAATTTGGAAAATTTTGGGATGTGACAATAAATCCTTTCTATAACTGTTCTCCAAGTTGTTTCTTGAGTTCCTTCAATTCATCAACTGACATCTTGTAAGGTCTCTTTGCTATTGGTCCTGATCCTGGCAGCAAGTCAATCAGAAACTCAACATCTCTGTCTGGTGGCATTTCAGGTAATTCCTCCGGAAACACATCCGGGTACTCTCTCACAATTAGCACGCAGTTTATGCTAACCCCCTTAAGAGAATTTAGCTTACTCCCTTTTGATTCAAAGTTAGACTTGAATCTAATCCGTTTCATATCCAGGGTAGTGAGTGTGACAGTACGATTGGCACAATCTAGTACTCCTTCGTACTTAGTCATCCAATCCATTCCCAAAATAACATCCAATCCTTAGGAATCTAGGATTATCAAACTAATGGGAAAATTATACCTCCCAAATTCTATCACTAGATCATGACATCGTGAGTTCACTATCATTTCTCCTCCAGGAGAACTTACTTTTAAAGGACACCCAATAGTTTCAACTGGAAGTTCGTTTCTATCAAAAAATGCTCGTGATATGAATGAATGTGATGCTTGATTATCAAAAGAACAAGTCTTTGGGCAATTGAGTTTGAACTTACCAGCCACAACATCAGATTCTTCATAGATTTCTTCCACATTGATGTGGTTCACTTGTCCCTTTTGGAAAGGGTTGGGCTTGGTGGTTCCTTCAACCTTCTTTTCTGGACACTCATTTGCATAGTGTCCCATCTTCTTACACTTGAAACATTCAACCTGACTGATATCTCTCTTTGCAGGTTGACTTCCACTTCCATTCCCATTATGGTGGCTCTTGTATCCACTCTTGTGGTTCTTATACTTTTCATTATCATGACTCTGGTGATGCTTGTTGATGGGGATATGCCTACCGGGGTATACCCAGGGGGCGTTCCGATCGCCCAAGACCCTGAGTGGGCCTGCGAGCGTCGAGTGGATCAAGCCAGCCAGGTGGCGGCTGGAAGCTGAAGGCCCAGGCGAGTAGATAGGCCCAGTCGGGTAAGGATAAACAGCTATTGAAGCTTTAACCGAATCGGTTGAGATATGTAAACCCTAGGGTAGGTGAGCCTATATAAACCTCCCTATGGGGTGAGTAGAGACACGTTCCCTCATACACCCAAGCGACTCGCTGCCTAGCCGCCGAGCTCGCCCATTGTAACACCTCCATAATACAATCTAGCAGGAGTAGGTCTTTACCCTCCGGGGGGCCGAACCTGGGTAAAACCCTATGTCTTTTCCCTCATCTTGCACCGCAGATGGCTGGCCGCCCTTGCCCCTCGTTCTACTACTGGCTGCCGATTGCAGCATCTGCCGTGACAATTCCCACGACAGTGGCGCCCACCGTGGGGCCTGGCCGGTCTGGTCGGTGTTCTGCAGCGAGATCCAATCTGCCCATCAACGAGACGATCGCCACCGGACGCATGATAGCGATCGGCGAGATGCTCCAGGTCTTGCCGAGCAGCTACGTCCCGGCGGCGCAACCCGTCACGCACAGTGTGATCCTGCCTATCGGCACGATCAGCCTCTTCGTCAGCCTCACCGACGTCATCGACTCGGAGGACTCGGCTCGCATCCGCGAGTCGCCACGCGATCGGCTCTCCGAGAGCCAGATCCGCACGATCCACCGCCTCGCCTCCGAGTACAACTCGGCCCACAGCAACGTGGCCGGGAATTCAGCGGCCGCAGAGGATGCGGCCCTCACCGACGACGCCGACTCGGCGACCCCGGCGTCACTCGCCGGATCCATCACCACGGCCTCATCCGCGGGCTCCATCGCCCAGGTCTCCAACGCGGGAGATTTCGAGGACCCCTCCATCCTCGGGATCTTCGAATTCGACTCCGGGTAGGAGAACTCCGCCGATCTCCGCGACGAAACCGGTCGCTACGCCGCGACCTACATGGCGACCGGCACCGACCCCCCAGAGAATCCATTCTCCACCCCGATCCCTCCTAACGCCATGGCCACGGAGTCGAGGAACTCCGCCTAAAACTGGCGGAGGCGGTACGCAAGGAGCAAGCTGGGCGCGAAATTTTTTGCCTCGAGCAGGTGACGGCACAGGAATTATCGTGCTACCACCAACAACGGATCAGGACGCGCCTGAACCCCACCGTTCGAGCTCCTGAACTTCGGCGACGCAACGACCGGCCCGCGTGGCGGCGCGCGATCTGCGAGCGCGCCCGGAGGGCGCCCGGCCCCGCCAGATCAATGGCAATGGGTGCCCCGCCACCAACCGCACCCGAGGACCAGCCGCGGATAGTAGTCTCCTCACGAGGCGAGATGCAAATGGCCTTCCACCGTTCTCCACCCCGATGGACAACCTCGTGGCGAGCAGCAATCGACAGCATCACGGCGACCGCAGCGCCTGCAGATCGAATCGTCAAGGCCCTGCTTGCGAAGGCCGTCGAGCAGCGGCGCCGACTTCGCAAGGACGGGTATACTCGCGTTCCTCGAGCGAAGCGGCCTCCGGCCGCCCAGCGGCAAACACCCTCAACTTCCCGCCACGAGCCACCGCAGCTCAAATACCGACCTGCTAACGGCACTCTCCTGCGACCCCAGGCGGCAACCAACCTTGTCGCCGCCAACGGGCAACGCATCGACGCCCGCACCCACATCATCAACAACCAAAGCTGGCGCGCCGCCAGCCCGACGACTGCGACATACCTAACCAATCGCGCGGCGAGCCCGGGTCGCTCGGCCGACTCGGGCCAAAGTGCCGGACCAATGATCCGAGGCGAAGTATCCGCCAAACTTCAAGGCGCCAAAAGAAATAGAAAATTACGACTCCTCGTGTGGCTCGACACATACCTCATGGCGATGGGGATCGCGGGTCACACCTTTCGCCGCCCGTTAACTCCCACGATGATGGAGGGGCGTGCGGGCATGGATCAACACTCTTCCCGGGCGATATCGACTCACGGGAGGAAATGCGCGACGCCTTCGGGCACTTTGAGTGCTCCTACACCGCGCCACCACTATTAAGGACACAGGCAGTGCGTCCAGGGACCCCGCGAGTCTACCATGGTCCAGTCCAACGGTGGCAAGAGCTTTGGTACAACGCGTCGGCATCCACCGGACACCGCGATGCATTGCTTCAAGACCTCGTGCGCTAAGAGCCCTAGTCGCCAAGCTCAAGAGACACTCCCGCACACTCGACAACATCCCGACCTCCTCGAGATCGCCAAGCGATGCCGAGGAAGAATCAAACCAGGAAGCGGCGAGTCAGGAGGTCAACGCCGCCGCAGGCGGCAGCGACGCCGAACCGACCCTACTTCTGGCGCACTCGCCTCAGCGGCAAACACCGCCGTGGCGAGTCGACTTCGTCGCCAACGCCGGGCACGCGCAGCGCGAGCCCAAAAGCTTCCGCCGCGACGGAGGGCAATGCCGCGATGGCGGCAACTACAAGAACAAGCCAAGGTTCGACCCCGCGGCCCTCCTTAACCAACCATGTTCATTCCATAGCAGGGAAGGAAAGCCCATAGCACACCACCGCCACACCCTCGTGGAAATCGAGAAGGCACGGCGCGAGAGGACCGACAACGACCCGCCAAACGGCGGAAAATTGACAAAGTAGCGGCTCGCTCCACACCTTCACGAGCTTCAACACGAAGCGAAGAAGGTCATCGCCCGCGCCGCCGTCAACGCGGTGGCCCAAATAGACGTCCCCGGTTCCTGAACTGGTCGAAGCCCATCACGGAGCCGCCAAGACCACTCGCCGCGCATCAGTATCGGGGCGAGTCGCCTTGGTGGTCAAGCCCAAGGTTGGCGACTCTGGCTCCCCAAAGCGATGGGCGGTGGCAGCTCCATCAACATCCTCTACCTCGACACCTTGGTGGCTGCGGCTCCCGCGATCGATGATCGACGACCCACACCACATTCCACGGCGCCGTCCCGGTCGGAAGCGTACCCGATCGGCAAGTTCACGCTGCCGGTCACCTTGACACCGGCAAACTTCCGCCGGCGGATCGTCTTGCTGGTGCCTTTCGACCTACCCGCTGCGTCACGGGGCTCCAGCGGTCGCTAAATTCATGGCGCCCACTACGCGTACAACGCGATGAAGCTCCGGGCGTGCGGCGTCATCACCATCAACGGCGACCCGACATGGCGCGAGTGCGAGGCCAAAGGCCGAGCTTCGCCGGCGTCGTCATCGCGGCGGAGACCAACCACGAGCTGAGCTCGCCAATGCGGCGGGGTCAACAACGACCCACCATACTCAAAATCCCAACTCGGGCGACGTACCTCAACCTTTGAGGCCACAGCGCTTTGCGCACCATCGAGCTGGTACCAGCGACTCCAGCGGTGGCGATCGGGACGGGCATGAGCCCAGCGTGGGAAGGCGTGCTCGAGTTCCTCCGTGAACAGGGACATCTTCGCATGGAAACCCTCGACATGCCCGGTGTCCCTAGGGAGCTCTGAGCACAAGCTAACGCCGACCCCAAAGTGGGACTGTCAAGCGATCGCTGCGGCCCTTCAATGAAGAACGCCCGTCGAGCAATCGCCGAGGAAGTGCAGCGTCTACCGCTGCGGCTTCATCCGCCAATCAAGTACTCAAGTGGCTGGCAAACCCAGTCTGGTCGAGAAGAAAGCGGACTGGAGAATGTGTATCGACTACACAAACCTGAGCAGTTCGCCCAAAGGCGATTCGTCCTCCGTGGATCGACGGATAATCGATTCAACCGCTGGCTCGAGTCGCTATGTTTCTCGGCGCCTACTCTGGGTACAACCAGATCAAAATGGCTGTCGAAGACGAGGAGAAGACGGCGTTCATCACGCCATTCGGAGCCTTCTGCTACACCGTCATGACCTTCGGCCTCAAGAACGCCGGGGCGACCTACCAGCGGTGCATGCAAGAATGCCTCACGAGCCAAATTGGCCGCAACATCCACGTCTACATCGATGACATGGTCGTGAAGTCCGCTCGCCAAGGCGACCTACTCACCGACCTGGCGGAAAATTTCGCCAACCTGCGAAGGTACAAGATAAAGCTCAACCCAGGCAAGTGCACCTTCGGTGTACCCGCCGGACAACTACTGGGGTACATCGTCTCCAAACGAGGGATCAAGGCGAACCCCACAAAGATCGACACGATTGCCCGGCTCGGCAAACCGAGTGCTGCGCGTCGAGCTGGCGAGTGGCGGCTCACGGTCGCTTCATCCCCTTTGGGCGGCGATGCCCTATACCGCCTGATGCGCAAGAACCCAACCTTCCAGTGGGACAAGGAGGCGGACGACGCGCTCCGCGACCTCAAAAAGGTGCTACTCGCCGCACCACTACTCGCCGCCCCCGCCGACAAAGAACCCATGCTGGTTTACGTCGCGGCGTCCGAGCGCGTCGTCAGCGCCGTGATGGTCGTCGAGCGACCAGAGGAAGGAAAGGAGCGCCCGGTTCAGTGGCCGATGTACTACATCAGTGAGGTCCTCACCGAATCTCTCCAGCGGTACCCGTAGTACCAAAAGCTAGTATACACGGTCTTCCGGGCTCAGCGGCGCCTGCCGCACTACTTCCAGGAGCACCCGATCACGGTCGTCTCCTCAGCACCACTGCAAGACATCATCCGCAATCGCGAGGCGACCGGGCGAGTCGCCAAGTGGGCCGTCGAGATCGGCGTCCACAACATCAAATACGAGCCACGAAAGGCGATCAAGTCACAGGCACTGGCAGACTTCATCACCGAATGGGAGGAGGCCCAGCAGCCAGATAAGCTGCCGTACCTCCACTACTGGAGCCTGCACTTCGACGGCTCCAAGAACGCAGACAGTGCGGTAGCGAGATAGTGTTGACTTCACCAAAGGCGACAAGCTCCGCTACATCCTCTGCCTCGACTTCACGCCTGCACAAACAACATGGCTGAATCTGACCCTACTCCACGGCATGCGAGCCGCCAAGGAGATGAGCGTCAATCGCCTCCGCTCACGGAGATTCCGACCTTGTCGCGGGGCAAGTCGCGGCACCTGACGCCGTCTTCTCTACCATGGCGGCGCATGCAAGCGGTGGACAAGTTGGGCGGCCACTTCACGGTTACTACAGCCGAGTGGATCGACAGCGAAAAGAATGAGGAAGCCGGCGCTATCCGCGCCGGGTCGGCTCGACTCGCGCCTCCGCCGGCGTTTTCCTCGACACAATTACCAAGACATCAGTCTCTCCCCAAGGGAGATCGACATTGGGGTCCCACTACAACGGAGGCAGCCTTGGTCGCACTTTCGTCAGCGAGCCGCAATGGACCAAGCCCTACATCGCCTACAGAGCGGCACCCTGCCAGCAGACAAGACAGACGCTCGAATGATCGCCCGTCGATGCAAGTCCTACACTATCATCGACGGCGAGCTCCACAAGCGCAGCGTCACCGGCGTGTTCCAACGCTGCGTCCAACCAGCTAAAGGACGCAAAATCCTCCACGACATTCATTCAGGTGACTGCGGCCACCACGCCGCCACTCGCTCCCTGGTCGCCAAGGCTATGCGACACGGCTTCTACTGGCCCACCGCACACGCCGACGCTGTTGACATCGTCTAGCGATGCGCTGGGTGCCAGAAGTACGCCAATCAGACACACGTACCGAGATCAGCGCTCAAATCAATCCCCATCACCTGGCCATTCGCTGTGTGGGGCATGGACATGGTAGGCACCTTCAAGAAGGCCCCCTCTGGCTACACCCACCTGCTAGTCGCTGTCGACAAATTCACGAAGTGGGTGGAGGCCAAGCTAGTCCGAAAATGCGACGGGAAGACCGCCACTAAATTGTTACGCGAGCTCATATATCGCTATGGGTTCCCCAACAGCATCATCACGGACAACGGCACCAACTTTGCCAAGGGAGCCATGGCCGAATTCTGCGAAGAGCACCATATCCGGCTCGACCTCGCGTCAGTCGCCCACCCGGAGTCCAACGGCCAGTGAGCAGGCCAACAAAGCATCTGCGGCACGAAGCCGCGACTACAAGTACCACTCGGCGCACCGCGGTGCTGGGTCGAGTTGCCCTCCGTCATATGGGGATCCGCACCTCGATCAACAGATCGACGATTCACTCCCTTCTTCATGGTCTACGCCGAGGCAGTCATGCCCGACCTCGAACACGACTTCGCGCGGGTGGTCGTCCACTACACGCAGGCTGCAAACGAGCTTGCCCGCCAAGACGGGATCGACCAACTCGACAAAGCACGCGACCTCGCTCGGTCACGCATCGCCATCTACCAGCAAGGACTCCGCGGCTACCACAGTCGGCGGGTGAAAGCTCGCACCTTCCAGGAAGGCGACCTGGTGTTACGCCTCATCCAGGACAAGAAGGGCATGCACAAGCTCTCCCCTCCGTGGGAAGGCCCATTCGCTATCGGGCGCGTACTCGGCAACGACGCCTACTACCTCATCGATGTCCGCGGGGACGGCGAACTCGACGTCAAGCGACCATGGAATGTAAACCTCCTTCGGAAGTTGTACTCATAGAACCCCACACATGTACTCTCCAGTCGCTATGAAATAAAAAGAAATGGTTACCGCAAATTGCGCTTACTCTCCATAACTTGTGCCACTCGCACTCGTAAAAACAGCGTTATGCTAAATGCAGAAGTCAACCTTTGGTACAGCGATCGGCACGGCTAAGTAGTGCGGTGTAAGAGCACTGAATCACTTCAGGTCTTGCATCGTAAACGAAAAACGCCAACCCGGAGCCCCACTGGAGTCGCCTAGCTCGACTGGTTCTACGAGCCAAGACAACTGCCCTCGCTTCTCACAGCGACCTTGGTCCTCCGCATCCTCGGCATAGCGACTCGAACGGCTAAGTACCACGCCGGGGCGAAGACCAGTTCTTCGCGGCGGCGGAAAACGCCAAGTAAAGAGCATGCCGGGACTGCGCACGCGACCTGGCCAGGCAGGAGTGACGGCGCTCACTAACGCTAAATCCTCAACCACCCTCGAGTCGCGACTAGAACAACCAAGTACCACGCGGGGACTTGGCCACCGACCTCTTGGCGCAAGAAAGCGGTAAAGTATAGAGCACTCAAAGTCGCCTTGCGGCTGGCTCTCGAGCTTCGGCGAGTCGACCAAATCAACAAAACACATGATAACAACACACACATCATATCTGAGGTAAACCCCACAAAAGGCGGACGGCTCGGGGACTCGTCCAAAATCAATCAAAAGCACACAAACAAATATCAAAATAAACACGATGTCTCATTCAATCACATGTTGCATTGTTTCATTTTACAAAATATGCCCTGGCGAAGCTGCTAACGCCACAAGGCAAACTACCCTACTCTGCGAGGCTTGATGGCGACTCACCGGCATCCGGCTGCGGATGAACGCTGTGTACGGGTTTGATGGATACGTCGTCAGTTCACCCGCCATCGCCGCGCGAAAAGGCTGCTCGACCTTGAAGTCACGATGCGGCGGCTCGGGGTCGTTTGGCGCGACAACCGTCTCTGTACGGCGGAGGTCGCCCGTGCCCGGAACACGTTCGATGCGTGGCGGCACGTTCTTGCAACTTGAGGACCTCGGACAGCTCCACCGCGCCAGTCGATGATGGATACCCACTCGTCACGTCGTCAATATCGAAATCTTCGGGGAAGTGGGCGAGTCCAAGGCTCAGTGCCGTCGACGCTCCACGCCGAAACGCCGACCGCGTCATGAACTCAACGACCGCGGGCGCCTTCTCCAAATACTTCCACACCTCAACGAGGTCGCTGGGAATCACCTCCGTGGGCGATATTTCTTGGAGGTAGGCACGGATGCACGTCGCCGACAACGTCGCCGAATCGACGAGCATGCTTACGCACTGCCTCGCGTCGAGCGAGCTCGCCTCTTCTTCGCTATCAATGATGCGACCTGTGAGCAGAAGACAATGATAAGTACGACGGACACCACAAAAACCACAACTATTAGAAAGGGGAGATGCACTCACCAAGCAACGGGCGGGCGAGTCCCGTGATGAAGCACTGAAGCGACGTGTGGTCGTCCTGAAGCCCAGCAATAAGGACTTTCGACACCTTGCGATCCTCTTCAGCGGCCGCAATGGCGGCCTTAGCTCGCCCGTCCGCCGAGATCGATTCTTCTCTCGCCTCGCGCAGTTCGCGCTCGAGGTCGGCGATCCGATGTTCAGCCGAACTCAAAGCCGAATGCGCCGCCGCCAATTCACCAGCGGGGACAAGCCCCTGGCGAGCTTCATCTGCCTTCGCGGCAACAGCCTGAAGCCCTTTGTTCGCCTCCTGGACGATGGCCATCTCCTTCTCCGCGCGCTGTTTCACGGCCAATCGGTCCGCTGACTCAAGCTGCAGACCCTGCACATCACCAAAAAAGGGTTAGTCAAATCAAAATTCCTAAGTGCCCACCCGCTGAAATTCAGCGAGTGCGCACTCGAGGGAGTGATCAAAAATTCCTAAGTGCCCACCGCTGAAATTCAGCGAGTGCGCACTCGGACTGGCGATCAAAAAAATTTCCTAAGTGCCCACCGCTGAAATTCAGCGATGCGCATCGAGACTAGCGATCAAAAATTCCTAAGTGCCCAACCGCTATAATTTAGCGCGCGCGCACTCGGGGACTGGCTGCGACAAACAAAAAGATGTGAAATTATAAGAATCAGGCCACTGCAAAGCACCGACCTGATCCTCGGGGACTGCATGTACCTGGATGGCCGCCAAGCATCTTTGTGGAGTTGTACCACGTCCCACGGATGCGAAGTGCTTGGCGTGTGCCCGACGTTGGTCGACTTCAGCGGTCCCGGTGTGGCTCGAGGGTGCAGGCCCACTCGCCGTGGTTGCCTTGGTCACGAAGCGCGGGAAGGTAGCGATAGAGGTACCTGCTCCGAGAGAGGTCGCCTCCGCCGTTCCAGGCAAGGAAGCACCCTCCTTCGTAGACGCGGCTGCTTCCATCACGGGCCCGGCTGGTGCGACCTCTGTATCGTCAGAGATAGTGATGGTGTCATCGCCCTTGGCCTTCTTACTGCCATCCGCCGAGGCGACGACCTCGTCCGCCTTCCTCTTGCGGGAAGGATCTTCCTCGCTAGCGGCGGAGGGCACCTTGGCCACGGTCGGGTGACCAATCCTCTTCACCCCGGTCCTGCGCATCACTCGAATCAACAAAAACAATCGAAATAGTTATGAAAAATAAGGAAAGGTGAGCGAACTCACTTGTTGACTGGGATGAAACGCAGTCCTGTACAGAGGCCGGCCGGTTTCTCCAGCTCAGGGCCCAGACGGCGAGTGAGCCCCAACTCCAGGACGTCGCGTGCCCAAGACACGGACGGCTTCTTCGTTGTTGAGGCCGCAGCTGGCGCCTCTGGAACATCCTCAGCCGGAGCCTCCTTGCGAGGCGAAGCCGCCGCAGCCGGAGCCTCCCCCAGCCCAGAGACTGGGGCGAATGGTGGAGGCATTGAAGCCAGCGGCACTTCCACGGTCGCCGCGTCCAGCACGGTTGTCGCTGGTGGCGCGCCGTCGCCGGCTGGGCTGGGAGCGTCTGAGCTGCTCGCCGAGTGCAACGGTGAGGCCGACTTCGACGGCCTCGTCTTCTTTTTCGGGCGGGGCCTCGCCTCCCTTTCCTTCCTCTTCTTGTTTGACGGGGTGGCTTGACGGCGCGAGGTGGTCTCTTGGAGCTCGTCGTCATCGTCATGACGTTCGAGGCTTCTGCTTGCCTCGATCTCGCGTTGTCGTTGCCCGCAGGTCTTTCGGACCAGCGGGGCGACCTCCTCTTCGGACTCGTCCTCGTAGTCCTCGTTACCCTTGGTAGGCGGCGATTCGCCTATGTCCTGGGCGGATGGGCCCGAGCTCTCATCATCCGAGGGTGGGAGCCACCCTTCCACCACTTGGAATAGCTGCAATGAATACAAAAAGGAATCAGAATTACCGCGACTGCATTTGCTGCGACTGCGAGCAAGGTAAAGAAATTACCGTTGGAGCCGGACGCTTCGCGGTATAGGGGCGACCCCAGCCTGCGCATCCAGGTACACCACCTGGGTAGTCTTCTTCAACGCTGGGAGATAATCCTCCAGCTTCCACTCGTGGAGACAGGCCTTTGTCGAGTCTCCCCGGCCCGTGTACTGGTACATGTAGTGGTCGCGGTGGGCGAGTGGAACGAGCCGCCGCCCAAGCCAGCAATTGTACAAATTTATCGTTTGAAGGCCCTTCTTTTTCAGACCACGGATGGTCTGGAGCATCTCGTCGACGACCATCCGCTGGTCTCCTAGGAGCTTGCCGACTTGGAGATTGCGCGGCTCGGAGCGAATAGCGGAGTACCGCGGGATCGCCACCTCACCCTCCGGGGTCGCCTCGGCCACGTAGAACCACGACTTCTTCCAGTCGCTCGCTGCCTTGGCGGGTAGCATCAGATCAAAGAAAGAAGCTTTGGACTTGAGCTGAAACGTCAAGACGCCCGCGGCCAGCATTGGGCCGCCTGCCTCCTCGCGGCTGATCCGTCCGTGGAACAGATCTTGCCACAAGGGGAAGTAGGGCCGGCAGCCCAAGTAGCATTCGCAGAACGCCACGAAGATGGCGAGCTGCTCGATGCTATGGGGACCCAGATCTGAAGGCTGGATCCCGTAGTAGGCGCAAAAGCACCGGAAGAATTGGGACGTAGGAAACCATAGCCCCCGCTCGAGATGACTGGTGAAACAGACGAATTCCCTCTCTCGCGGGTTTGGGGTCGTTTCTCCGGCTGCGGGGATACGCCAACAGCCGGCTCGCAGGATCCCGGCCTCCTCGAAGGAGGCCAGCTGTGCCCTTGTGCACTTGGACCTACCCCACGGCTCGGTGGAAAGGGCCATGGCCGAAAGATTGGTTGGAGATCGGAGGATTTCGGGTCGACTGGATCGCGGAGCGGAGGAAAGAAAATGCGCGCACTCAGAAGAAGTGGTGAGGAGTTGGCTCTACGATTGCCTGCCATTCCGCTTATATAGCGGGAGTTACCCGCCAAATCAGGGAGCCGTTACCACGCGGTTATTACGCCGAAAGTTACCGTTGGATTACCCCAACGGCTAGTTTGACCACGCCTGACGGTCCAACTACGGCCGCTCGGCTCACCGACCCAATCGCTAAGATAGTGTTTTCGCCGAATCGACTCGCCAAAGCTGCGACCTGGATCATTGGTTGTCTCCTTTATACAGGAGCCCGCCGAAGATTCGACTGGGTGCCTACTCTGAAGCCGTATACTCCGACTGCCAGCAGCCACCTACGCCTAATCGATGACGGCCTCGGGGACTACTGATGGGGATATGCCTACCGGGGTACACCCAGCAGGACGTTTCCGACTGGCCCAAGACCCGGCGAGTGGGCCTGCAGAACGGCGAGTGGATCGAAGCCCAGCAGAGCCGAGCGATCGAAGTCAAGGCCCAGTAGTAGATAGGCCCGATCGGTAAGGTTAAACGGCTATTGAAGCTGTAACCGAATCGGTTGAGATATGTAAACCCTAGGGGAGGTGAGCCTATATAAACCTCCCTATGGGGTGAGTAGAGACACGTTCCTTCATACACCCAAGCGACTCGCCGCCTAGCCGCCGAGCTCGCCCATTGTAACACCTCCATAATACAATCTAGCAGGAGTAGGTCTTTACCCTCCGGGGGGCCGAACCTGGGTAAAACCCTGTGTCTTTGCCCTCATCTCGCACCGCAGATGGCTGGCCGCCCTTGCCCCTCGTTCTACTACTCGCTGCCGATTGCAGCATCTGCCGTGACAATTCCCACGACACTTGTTGTCATGATGATGGTGGTGGCTGTGGTGGTTGTTGTACTTCCCATGTTTGTGGGATCCAGAACTCCCATTATCATCATGATGGGAGCGCTTGTGAGACGATACCGAGCTGTGCTTATCAAAGTTGTGCTTCCTCTTTCTGCTCTCAACCTGTTTCATCTTGTTTTCCAAGATGGTAGCCTTGTCACAAAGTGATTGGTAGGTTGGAACATAGGCAACAGACAGCTGCAGGTTCAACTCATCATTAAGTCCTTCGAGGAATTTCTCCTTCCTCTTTGCATGAGTATCAACCTCATTTGGTGCATAGCGCGCCAGATTGTTGAATTCCTCAATGTACTCAGCCACACTGCGGTGACGCTGCTTCAGATTGTGGAACTCCTTCTTCAAATTCATCACTCCGGATGAGATGTGAGATGTACGGAATCCATCCTCAAATATAGACCAAGTCACATCATCAAGGGGAGTGGTGATCTAAAAGTTATCCCACCATGTTGTTGCTGGCCCTTCAAGCAGATGTGCTGCGAATCTGACCTTCTCCTCATCGGTGCAGCCAACAGTCACTAAGTCCTTGTTCACTGAACGTAACCAGTCATTGGCTATCATTGGATCAGTGGTTCCCGAGAACTTTGCAGGCCTCAGTCTCAGAAATCTGGTGAGCCTATCAAATCCCGGAGGATTATTCTGATTGTTGTTGTTATTATTATTGTTGTTGTTATTCTGATTCTGGTTCTGCATGAACTACGTCATCATTTGCATCAGTTTAGCTTGTCATCATTGCTGCATCATCTCGAGTAGCGTTGTTGTTGTTGTTGTTGTTGTTGTTTTTGTTGTTGTTGTTGTTTTGGTTGGGGTTGGCACGTCGGGGAAGCATATGTGGTTTCAATAAGGATAAGAATGAGATACCCATAGATGCTTATCATGCACAATACAAAACATAGACAATCACAATAAACAAGCTTAAAATAACATAGAGTTTGAACAACATAACAACATGTTTTGAAAAATGCAAACACACCATAGCAAGCCATCCACATGTTGGATGGTCATTGTGACTCAATAATCAAAGTACGGCGGATGAAAGATAGTCGAGTAGTCTACACTACTCCTCTGCATCGATCTCCACATCAACAAGGGTAAGCCATGCATTCTCCATGGCGGTCTTGTACTCATCAACACTAGTGGTCAAGGCCTCAATATTAGCCCTAAGAGCCCTCTTCTGTGAGCGAAGCCTCTTGATCACTCCCTGCTGGTGCTTAAGCTCGAAGTCCTTGGCCTCTAACTCTTCCTTCATCTCCCTGATCTTCTTGTTCCTGTCTTGGACTCTTTTCTCCTGGCTCTTGAATTTCTTGTCTTGGGTCTCAAATTTGGCCTCCATCTCTTTGACGATCTCGTCTTGCTCCACGAAGAGCTTGTCCTTCTCCCGTAGCTGAACCTAGAGCTCATCATTTCTAAGCATGACGTTGGTCCTATCAGTGTCGAGGTGTCTAAGAATACCTCTAGGTCCTGAAGGTATAGATGAATCGGCTCCATCATCTCTCTAGTAGCATCATCGTACTATATAGCCTCACCTTCCTCGTTGCGTCTCCCGAACGTGTGAAAATAAAGACCTCTAAGCTCGGTGGAGTGTCTCCCTACCAAGCGTCCAAGTAACTCCTGCATGACTACATCCAAGCCTCTCTCCTTGTCATCATGCATCAGCTTGAAAGTGATAGCCTCCGTGGGTGGCTCTGCCTGGCGCCCTGGCTGTGTGACTCTGAAGCCCCAAAGGTCCTTCCTCTCAAACTTGGTGAGCTGAAGTGTAGTGATACTAGGTAGTGGAAGGTTGAGCATACCAGTGAGATCAATGAGACGAGTACCAAAACGAGTTACCTTGAACTCCTTGGCCGTGCTGATAACAACGTTAGGCATCTATTTTTATAAGATAGAGAAAAGATAGAACCAACACAAGTAAAGAAAATTCACGAGAAAAAATATCACAAGCACGTCTCCTAGCAACAAACACACAAGTCATGGCATACACAAATCCATTACAAACACCAAAGGTTCAACATAACTTAGACAAATTTTTGGAAGTAAAAACGATAAGTGTGGTGGTCCAACTAACGAAGTACGTTACAATTCTCATTCACTAGATAAAATAGCTATCAGGGCATCCTTACTAGGGGTGGGCGTTCGGTCATGACCGAAAATTCGGTCTTTGCATATAGGTCTATTTTGAAATCGGTCTTCAAACAAATAAAGACCGAACTTTACTTGTTATTTTTACTAACCGATAAATTCGTTTACCCGATAATTCGGTTTCGGTCATGACCGAATTGTGTAGTAGATATTATCAAATACAAAAGTTCGATAATATTTGGTAAACCATTTGGTACTATGTAATTTGTAATTTGAATATAAAATACACTTCATAGTCATATTAATTTGCAGAAACTAACATTCAATAATACTAAATATGGCGTAGTCGAGGAAGATAAATCTAGAGTTATGAGCAACTAGGGCTTTGGAACTACGCCACTCTCACCTAAAATTCGGTCAGTTCGGTCTATTCGGTTACCAAGAACTAATGACCGAATTAACCGAACAAAATTCGGTCTACAAAATTTGCTACCCAATTTTTTGATCGGTCCTTTCGGTATCGGTGTATTCGGTTTCGGTATTTCTGCCCACCCCTAATCCTTAGTAGCCATCTGTCTATCTTGTTCACAAGACTCCCATATTAAGTCTATGATGTCTCCCCTTAGTTGTTGGTTGGTAGTCTCTAATTCTTGGGTATGCTTATTTTCTTCTCTAAGGTCATTTTGGGTGTTGAGCATTCTGCACTTGAGTTTATCACCAAGCTCCTTGATGGCATTCCAAAATGCATTTCTTGCAGAGTCAAAGAATGTTGTGTGCATTTCGGAGTTGGTGACCATGCAAAATCCTGACTCCTTGTGCTTGTCTTCCTTGTTTTTGTACAAGTGAAGTTGCACCCACCAATACTCTTCTCCTTCATCCATCACAGGGAATTCCTTGTACACAGCTGCACCATGTATCCCCATGGTAACCATAAGGTTCTTGAGTGCCTCGGGAAATTTAGTCTCACACTCCAAAGTAATGGTCATGAGTGGTCCCTTCCTGACGTCTTTGTTGATGGATTTTGTCTACAAATAGAGATGAGAAAGAAGATTAGAAAAGTTTATGAGACGAAAAAGATAAGTGTGGAAATTTTCTAAAGTGTTGAAATTTTTCCTTAGTGGTTTCTTAGTATAATCCAACCTAGGGTCATAATCCTACAGGCAACACAGTGCTCTGATACCATCTGTAAGACCCCACCTTTATAAAGGTAAAGGTCCCTGTGATTGCAATGCTAGTCCCTGGATCAAATGCTAGCATCCAAAGTTTAAGATGAAGTACACAGAAACAAAGGTCATTATTACATCGTCATTCTAGAGATAACATAGTCTTTTACAACTCTATAGCCATAGGATAGTACAAGAGTTTAACTTAACAGCATAAATAAAAGTCTTCATCTTCATGTGCCACAGGCAAGCATGTTGAGTGTAGAATCATAACCCTAATCCTCATCAGAGTAACCTGGATATCACAAGTTACAGCCACAGTGGGTCAATACATTGGAATAGTATTGGCAAGTGATACCTTGGTAGAATAATAGTTTCTAGCTTCTACATGAATTTGGCTAAGTGTAGCTTAGGCTTGCTTTCCTCAAAATAGGTTTTACCTATCAGTTGAAAACATTAAGTTTTTGTTTGGCCAAAACTACCAAGGAACCACCAATAGACATTGGTGAACCTTTACCCTTGTTCAACCACAAGTTTTTAACTTAGAAATTGGGATGAGGATATTGTTGATAGCTTCCATGTCTTGATGCTCAAATTGTCCATTGCCGGGGACACGACTAAGTACTTAGATTCTTCCTTCTCGAGAGGTGGTGCACTTTCCCCACAAGACTCGACATGCATCAAGACAAGACCTTTCAGAAGCCTTCACTTAGACCAAAATGGACGCGTTCCCAAACCTATCACCCCCTACCACCAACTGTCCATTTGGCTAAGTTATTGCAACCTATATTATCCAGGCAGAGCCCATATTGCCATGTGGCTGTACTAGAAGCTTCTTAACATATGGCATCTCAAATCCCTTTGTTCCTGGGTGTCTTTCCACAAGTCTGATACACAAGTTAGACCATAGATATGGGCCTTGTGTAACCACTCAACATAACCCAAACATACCATTCCACCCAGGTGATTCATTCACTTAGTTGTTTTTATTAAGCAAAAACACAAGTCAAAAGACTTAGCAAAATTTCATAGCATGAATATATTCCACCCTTGTTTTCTACTAGCTAGGCTAAGCATGGCAATATAGTAAGTATCTTAACTTAGAGAAAATTCTAACAATACTACAACTACTAGGATTTCCCAAGCATGGCATATAGATACTTAGCAAAAATTATCATGCAAGCCCTATACAAAATATCACTAATGCATAGTAAAAATATTGGGACAAAAATATGAAGAACCACTTTCCTTGGTAGTTGGGGAGTAACAATAATCCTCACAATCACAATCACCACTAGCACAAAAATCTACAAATAAAATGATAGCACCAAATTCATATTTCAAATAATCAACGAAAAATATATGAATGCATGAAAATGCCATGTGATAGATTTTTCTAAACTAAACAAGACAAGTAAACAGTATTGAATCACTAAACTAAACAATTACACACTAAATAAACTTAATTTGGCTTTTAAAACATTTTCCAAAAAAAATTATACACAAAATAGGCTTACAAATGTCTCTACATAAAATTCTATTGTAACAGAAGTAAATCACAAAATTAAGCCCACAAAATTCCATTGATATATTATTTGCATTTTTTTGGATAAACAGAAGTTAATTATGAATTTTACAAGCTTTAAACCAAATCTAGTTTTTAAATTGAAAAACAGGCCACGCGGCAGCCCCTGATTGGACGGTACCGCTTCGCGCGGATCACGTGCGTGTGCCGTCATATCTCAGTTAGATCGCACGGTCTAGATCACATGATACCCCTTCATGTTTAAATATAATCTCGACCGCTGGATCTAGATCCAGCGAATCCTACTACACTGACCAACTGTGAGCGGCGCAAATGGCCTCCACGATGGCGGCGCGTCAGACGGCGATGGTCTGGCGAGGCTAGGGGGTAGGAGAGGGGGTGCAGGGTTTTACTGAGGTCGCAAAGATGCGGGGAAGCTCAACGTGGTCGCGGTTGGTGCGGGGGCGCACGGACACGAACAGAATCGCTCGCTGGATTTCGTCTCGTCGTCGGATGCTCCTAGTTGAAGACGAAGGCAATGACCTAGGACACAAGGGAACAAGCGGCAAGCATTAACAGGTGTACAAGAACCTGGCGAACACAATCGTGTGAACCATATACAAGGGCGTGCTTGGGATTCACCACTATTGCTCGTCGGAATCGTGGCGGTGTGAAGCCAAATACGGGTAGCCTGGCGGTGCTCTGGTGGTGCTGGGTGGGGGAAAATGACGCGAAGAGGGAGAGGTTTAAATAGCCAGAGCAGGGGAGGGAATTACTCGGTGAATCGATGACAATCAAGCGTGAATTCTTCGGGTTGAATGGGGGGAGGAAACTGCAGCGGTGAGCTGGTCGTCGCGAGATTTGGGGAAGAAAGAATGACGTGGCTGCGGGGTCCAGTTGTCAGCGAGGGGGGTGTGCGCGGGCGGGGTGAGAAACAGAGAGGAGAGGGGGAGGTTCCCAGGTGGGCTGTGGCTGTTAGTTGGGCCTGGGCCAGAAAGGTTGGCAGCTTCTTTTTTTCTCCTTTGTCTTTTTCTATTTCTGTTTTGGTTTTTTTTCAAATGAATTTGAAAGCTCAATTCAATTCTGTTTGAATTCAAATTTTCACCAGGTTTTTGTGTTGTGATTCTAGTGTCAAAAAATGTGTCCAACTCAACAAAGCACCCCAAAACTATTTTGAGGTTATAAAATAAAATAAAAACCAATCCCCATATGTATATAATAAAAGGGTATAAATATGGTGTTTATTTAGGGTTTTGTTTTGAAGATTTTTGTGCAAGTCTTGCATTAAATTTTAAAACAATACTAATCAAACCAAAACATATTTAGAAAGTAAAATATAAAACTTGCCTTACTTGAATAAAGTAGTAGGCATAATATGGTTTCTGATGTTGAAAACTCATTTGAAAATATCAAATGCTTATGAATGCATGAATGCCATGAAACTTTATAAATCATGATTTTTGGGATGTTACAGCCACACCCCCTAGCTGCGCAGCCAGGCCTGCCCTGCACCTGGAGGGTGTGGCCGCCTTGGGCACCCCCTCGGCCTCCCTCTTCGCCTATAAGAAGCCCCGATACCAAGACCCTAAGTTCCCGATCAATCTTCGACGGACTAGTCCGTAGCCACCACCACCATCGTCCCTAGATCGGGGGGACCAGAAGCTCTTCCCGGCACCCTGCCGGAGGGGAGAGATCATCCCGGAGGCCTTCTTCATCACCACGCCAGCCTCTAGTATGATGTGTGAGTAGTTACACCTTGGACTACGGGTCCATGTAGTAGCTAGATGGTTGTATATCCTCCTTGTGCTTTCATGTATAGATCTTGTGAGCTCCGTTCATGATCACGATCTAATATATTTGTAATCATGCATGTTGTGTTTGCAGGGATCCGTTGGATATTGAGATTACTATGTCAGATTGATTAATGGTTTTGTCTATTTGATTCCATCATGTCTGTGTTGTTTGTGATCTTGCATTCTCTCCGTTGTTAGTAGCTATCTTGGCCAAGTAGTTGCTAGTGACTCCAAGAGGGGGTATTTATCCTCGATAGTGGGTTCGTGCCTCTATGTATCAAGGGAAGTGATAGAAATCTCTTCGATTGTAGATGTGATGTTGCCACTAGGGAGAAAACAACGATCTCTTGTTCATGGAAGAAGTGGATTGTTTACCTTACACACTTTGCTTAAAGCAGTTGTCTGTTGCTTGCAACTTAGTACTGGAGGGGTTCGGATGATAACCTGAAGGTGGACTTCTAGTCTTAGATGCAGTTGGATGGCGGTCTATGTATATTTTTGTATTGCCCAATCAAATCTTATAGTAGCTAGATGGTTGGTTCTCCTCCTTTGTGCTACCATGTTTAGATCTTGTGAGCTACGTTCATGATCAAGATCATCTATTTGTAATCATGCATGTTGTGTTTGCCCGGATCCGATGGATATTGAGATCTTGCATACTCTCCGTTTTAGTAGCTATCTTGGCCAAGTAGATGCTAGTGACTCCAAGAGGGAGTATTTATGCTCGATAGTGGGTTCATGCCTCTATTTAATCTGGGGAAGTGATAGAAATCTCTAAGGTTGTAAATGTGTTGTTGCTACTAGGGAGAAAACAACGATCTCTTGTTCATGGAATAAGTGGATTGTTTACCTTATACACATTTCTTAAAGCAGTTATCTGTTGCTTGCATCTTAATACTATAGGTGGTTCGGATGATAACCTGAAGGTAGATTACTTTTCATAGTTGTAGTTGGATGGCGGTGTATGTATATTTTTGTATTTCCCAATGAAATCTCATAGGATCATGAATGTCTAGTATTGCATTGTTATGCCTTGCTCTATCCTGTCAATTTCCCTGCTGTAATTTGTTTACCCAGCATGCCATGTTTTTTATCTCAAGGAGAATACCTTTAGTGAACTATGGACCCCGGTCCAATCTTTACCATTGATACATCTTCCACTGTTCCTGTTTACTTTCTGCAAACCACCATTACCTTCCACACCATACAGTTAATCCTTTGTTTTCAGCAAACCGGTGAGATTGACAACATAACTATTCGTTGGGGCAAAGTCTTGAGTCCGTGTTGTGCACGTTTCTAGTTGCTAGCAACACCTTTGAGTCATTTCCTTCCTCCTACTGGTTCGATAACCTTGGTTTATTACTGAGGGAAAAACTTACTACTGTACTCATGATACCTTCCTCTTGGGGTCTCCCAACGAAGCTCTATAGTGATCTGAGCCGCATCAAAGACCTCCGCGGCTCGAACTGAATTACGCCAGCAGATACCGTATTCAAGCCTAGGGACTTGAGTTTGAGGTAGGTTCACGTTATTTTTTACCAAGAGCAATTAATTGATTCCTGATCCATCGGATGCATTAGACTCGTTATACCAAATCCCTACAAAGTTTAAATAAAAACTTCTATTACAGCATAAACTTCGACTGAAATAGCTAAACAGAATTTTGATACTCGGCCCGAATCTACGATTTAGATAGAGTCTCGGGGGCTACTGACACGATTATGGCCAATCGGGTCCCTATGCTTAGTCACCCTAGGCGCATAAAATCTTATAGCCCACAAAGGCCCAACAAAGTCCACGAAGCACCCGACGGAATAAAGACTTTCCTTAATCGCTAAGGAATATTCAAGAACCAACATAGAATTTGTGTTGTAAATATTAACTTGTAACCTCTTCGGCTACGGATCTAGGACTGTAACATCCCAGCATTTAGGACTAAACGAAGGGTAGATTTAGGATTTTGTGCATCTGCATGCATGCATTTGAAAATCCGGGTAAATTTTTCGCCAAATTAAAAGACTAGTGTGATCAGAATTCTCACTCCGATGAATTAGGTTTAGTGTCGTCAAGAGGGGGGTGACATGACCTCTATTGTTTTCTGTTGTTATGAGGGGAGATATTTTATTTATAAAAAATTATTCACAATAATACAAATACAAGTATTATAAATAAAAGTATAAAGATTATTAAAATCCAACATTACAATGTTCTTTTACAATAAAAGAATAAAGGAATATTACAAGGAAAACAAATAAGTGAATAAAAAATGGAAAATGAATTACAATAATTAAATAAATAGAGGAATTCTGTATTAAAAGAATATATACATAAATTACATTATTCTTTTGCAACAAAGAAATAATAAGAAATGGATACAATAATAATAAGATAAAGTAATGCATTACAATACCTCTATATAATTTCTTGACAGAAAAGGAATTTACAATAATGGATAAAAAAGAAAACACCAAAAACTAATTTTTACATCTAGTATGGACCTTCATGTATTTCCTCTTGGTACCTGCAAACAAATACTAATAAGACAAAAATAAAGGGGTTAGTGTTGATTAGTTTTGCTCTCAGTTTAGCAATGAAATGCATTGCTATTTACATCATTGAGCAGAGTAAAATGAGGGCCATATGGAGTAGTATCTGTTCTTATTTCAAATCTGGCCTCAGAACCACATCATAGGCAAACAGGGGCAAATTTTACCAATTTAGTAGAAGGTAAAAGTAAAATAGTAATACCCAACAAAATATCTAGTTTCAGTCGATCTGATCCATTTGAGTGATGCAAGCACACCAACATCTCACACAACACATGCAAATATGTGTGTTATCAACACAGTAAGGCATGTATTAGAAGGAGAAGAGAAGCCAGACTTAGCATCAATTCTTTCTCAGCACAACAGTTCATAGTTGTAGCAGCAGAGAGCTCTCTCTGCTGAATACAGCACCACACATATAGCAAGAATTCATACAGAACCTTATCTGTTCTTCCAAACCTTCACCAGGAAATAATAGCTACATCTCATCAACCACCCTATTTGCAATCATGTATTCCAAGCAATCTGGTTGCTTCAATGAGCCATCCAGATGTAGGTCAGGATCAAACAATATCAGGAGGAGGAGGAGAATATCAAGAAGGAGGCTAGCAGTAGATCAGGGAGGAGGAGGCCAGCAAGCATCAAGGTCAAGTCTGGAACAAGACCAAACCAGTAACAAGGAAGAGAAGATCAAGTTAGAGCAAGAATAGCAGATCAAACCAGTATAATCAATCCAACATCACCAAACTCCATTATCCACTCTACAATAATAGGCTGGCATCCAGAAATCATGCATATTATCCATTCTTAATCGTATAGGCATCATAGGTGGATTAGTGGTTGTATCCTCAGATCTTTACTCAAATGGAGTACAAGATCATCCCAGGATATGGAAACACATGTGTGTATATGTTCTTATTGTAGGGTTCGCAGCATATAAAACAAAAAATTTCCTATGATGGGAACTAAGTACCAAGATCTATCTACTAGATAAAAACAACGGGCGGATGTATATCCATCAAAGCTTAACGAGTTGAACTCGCCGTTGATGTAGACGATCTCTTGTCGATCTCAAGATCGAGAGGAAGTCCTAGCGCCGCAAAGCAGCAGCGCATTCATGCCCGCACACACGTACAAGGCACCGAGCAACCTCCGCCTCCTCGCTCCAGCGATGCAGCGGAAGCACAACACTTTCTTGCCGAATATACACCAGGAACATGTATCTCGCTAGTCCGAGACCATGGGGTATAAATTCTAGAGGGGGAGAGAGATCCTTCACAAGGAGGTGTGAGTGAGAGAGAGGAGAGGGGGTGCCTTTTATAGGAGGAGGGGGCACCCAAGGGGGTGGCCTCCATACATGGGGGCTGCCCCCTCACCTCCTTCATTCATGTGGGTGGACACTCCACTCACAAAAATCTCTTCAATTCCTTCCACTCAAAATCCCACTCAAAATTGCTATTAAATTTCCACCAAATTTAATGCAAACTCTCATTAAATAAAACTCCTTTTATTTATTCAAATTTTGTCAATTACTTTAATGAAAAACATTCACATATAACCCCTTGCTAATATTCCATTTCACATGCAAAAACACTTTCTGCAATTTCACCCAAAAACCTATTTCAGTATCTAGTGAAATAAATTCATGCGCTTGTTTATTCTTTCCGGCATAAAAAATTTTCTCCAATTGGATGTCAGTGTCCCTTAAGTGTGTCACCCTACGGTTCGCGAATAATGCGGACATGATCGAGACCCTTCTCCGATCAATAATCAGAAGCGGGACCTGGAGATCCATACTGACTCCCACACATTCAACGATGACTTTCCTGTGATCGTCGGAACCTTTTACGCTAGTATCTTAATCCATTTGTTTCACGATATATTACATGTCCGAGATTCGATCATCGGTATCTCTATACCTAGTTTGATCTCGTTACCGACATGTACTCTTTTCTCGTTCCCGTGATATAACATTCTAGTGATCAAATCACTTGCTTAAAAGGCTAACCAATGTGATATCACCAAGAGGGCCCAGAGTATATCTATCCGTCATCGGGATGAACAAATTTCACTCTTGATCCATGAGCCTCAACATAACACTTTAGTAGTTCTGAAGCCATCTTTATAATCACCCAGTTATGGTGTGAGGTTTGATGTCATCAAGAAACTTATCCGGTGTTAGTGATTGATATGATCTCATGGTCTAAGGATTAGGACCACTTCGTAATTTGTTATAGCAATATAAACTCAATGAATTTGATCGTAATGCTATACTTCGGATGAATGTTCATCACATCATTACACTAATGTTGTGATCTCGTTATTAACAACATCCAATGTCTATGATCAGGAAACTGTGATCATCTTGTTAATCAACGAGCTAGTTTATGAGAGAGGCTTAACTAGGAACTTTCTGTTTGTTTATTAAACACACATGTATTAACGTTTCCGTATTAATACAATTATAGCATGCAAAATAAACATCTATCATATACTTGGAATACACATAATAAACACTTTATTATTGCCTCTCATGGCATATTCCCTTCAGTCTCCCACTTGCACTAGAGACAATAATCTAGTTACATAGTGATGTATCTAACACCCATGGAGTTCTGGTGTAGATCATGTTTTGCTCTAGGGAGAGTTTTAGTCAACGGATCTGCTACATTGAGATCCGTATGTACTTTACAAATCTTTATATCTCCATCCTTGACATGCTCACGGATGGAGTGAAACCGGCGCTTAATATGCTTGGAATGCTTATGAGACCTTGGTTCTTTGGCATTGGCACCATTTTTGTCACAATAGATCACCATTGGGTCCAACGCGTTTGCAACCACACCTAGTTCGGATATGAAATCCTTCATCCAAACTTCTTCCTGAGCCGCTTCCGAAGCAGCAACATATTCGCACTACTAGGAAAATGGCTATAGGTAATCAACACATCCGTGGCTCACATGGTTGAAGTGCCCCACGGCTAAAACAGGCGTGGCTCACCTATGGGCAGTGCCCTACTAGTAACTAGAACAACCGTGGTGCACATGACCATAGTGCGCCACAGATATGTGTGGGCCAGGGCCCTGTTGGCCGCAGACCAGACATCCGTAGCGCACGTAGGGTAGGTGCGCTACGGTTGTTAGTGTCAACCGTGGCGCACATGGAGGGGGTGCGCTAAGCCTAAGCGCATGCCCCTCTATTCTATAAAACGGCCAGACACATCCGTGGCGCACTATGGCATCTGCGCCACGGATGTTACTAATCCCTATGGCGCACTGGGGCCGAGTGCGCCACGGATGTGGCGATTTTTTGGCAGCTCCACTTTATGTGCACATGTGTGATCATCCACCACCCCACACTTCACTTTCCCCTTCTTATTCCTCCTTAGATCTATTCGGTATCTTCTCCTTCCCACCTCAAAATCTCCAGCCATTCACCATTTTTAGCATGTAGAACATGCCTTGGATGTTACATAAGTAATAGAGGAAGGTCTCCGGTCTCTCATCTCCTTCTCCGGTTTCGCGCGCACCTCTCCTTTCCATCTTTCTCGCGATTGGTCTCTCATCTCGGTAAGTTGTCCATGTAAGGATGTGTTCATGTGTATATGGATGATATGCTCATATGTATGTAGATGATCGATGCTCATGATGTGTGTATGAGAGGATCGATGGTCATATGTGTGTGTATATGGAGAGTATCGATGATGCTCATGCATGTGTGTATGGAGAGGATAATGATATGTTCATGTGTGTATGGATCAGTCTCTCTCTTGTGTTTGTATGTGAACAAGTTGCCATTTGTTTTGCCAAAATGTTGATTCATTTCCATTTTGGCAAGACTTTGGCATTTCGCAAAGGTCCTAATTTTAGGATAGGTCATGCCGAAATTTTCTATCGACCATTGCATGCATGCATTGATTATGTCGTTCTAATAGACTTCTAATTGTACCGTGTACACCATGCAGGCAAAAATGGTGCTCATAATGAGCGAAGACATTGTGGCTAGATTTTTGAAATGTGCGACTGCCGACATGATACGAAATAACAAGACAGAGATAATATGTCCGTGCAGAAGATGCAAACTCAACTGGGTGATCGACCCAGATTCCGGGAATCTGCAGGCGCACCTGCTCCGCCATGGTTTCATGGATGGATACACTCGTTGGATAAGCGATGATGAAGACGATGGAGACGATGAAGGTGGGCAACATGACGATGATCATCATCACGGCGAGAACGGGCGAGATGATGAAGAGTCTCTGGAGATGGTGAAGGTGTGGAAGCAGACCGGGATGATGATGGTCTAGATGCTGGAGGAGGAGACGATGATGGAACAACGTCAGGCTGGGTGCGGGACCCTTATGTGCAAGAGCTGCTTCTCAAGCAGACAAGTAACGCCAGGGCTGCCGCTAGAGAGAAAGCCAAGCTTGCGCAACTTGAGAAAGACGCGGTTACTCCATTGAATGAAGGATGCAGGCCCGATGATACCCAGTTGAATGTAACGCTCAAGGCTATGGAGATGAAGGCAAAACACAAATTGAGCGACGCAAGCTTCTACGATATGATGGCATTCTGGCACGATCGTCTCCCGGAGGGGAACACATGTCCAACTAGTATCGAGGACGCCAAGAAAATCGTCTGTCCTCTCGATCTACCGCGCGTTAGATATCACGTATGCATCAACGATTGCATCATTTATCGAGGAGAGGACGCGGAGAAAACCACATGTCCGGTGTGCGGCGTGAGTCAATACAAGAAAGGGAAGAAAGCACCTCAAAAAGTGGTATGGTACTTTCCTATCACTCCTCGTCTGCAGCGCTATTTCGCGGACCCTAAGGAAGCAAAGCTCATGCGATGGCATGCGGAAAGGAAGAAGCCAGGAGATGATGATGATGACCCCGAAAATGATGAGCTGCTGACGCACCCTTCAGATGCTAGCCAGTGGAAAGCATTGGACCTCGAATTCCCAGAATTCGGTGGAGATTCGAGGAACATCAGGCTTGGTGCAAGCACCGATGGACTCAATCCATTCGGTAGCCAGAGCAGCACACACAGCACTTGGCCCGTGTTTGTATGGATGTACAACCTCCCTCCATGGTTGTGCATGAAGAATAAGTACATACAAATGAGTATGCTAATTCGAGGGCCAAAACAACCTGGTACTGACATCAATCTGTATCTCGGGTTGTTGAAAGAGGAGCTAGCCACATTATGGGAATCTGGAGCCAATACTTACGATGTCGTTGCACAAGATTATTTCACTATGAGAGCCGCGTTGGTCACTACGGTGCAAGACTATCCAGGTTGCGGGTATATCTCGGGGCAGGTTATCCAAGGATTCCGCTCATGCGTTAGGTGCATGGATAACACAAGCTATCTCCAACTAGAGAAAGATCCAGGGTCATCGAAAACCGTGTTCATGGCGCACCGGAGGTGGCTCGGCAAGAATGATCCATTGAGAAAACGTGGAGATCTGTTCGATGGCAAATCCGAGACCCGAGGAATCCCAGAGCGTAGGAGCAGCGAAGAAGTGGAAGAGTTGCTAAAAAACTGGAAAGATTGTCCTAAGCCTGGAAAGAAGCGAAAGAGGCAGCAACAAGACAAGCCGCTGATGAAGGTATAGAAAACAAGGTCTGTTTTCTGGGAGTTGCCATATTGGAAGTTTCTCCGCGTGCCTCATAGCCTCGACATCATGCATATAATGAAAAACGTGTGCGAGAGTCTGGTCGCCACCATAATCAACATGCCAGATAGGACGAAAGATGGTCCGAAAGCAAGGCACGACCTGATATGCTTGGGTATCCGGAAGGAGCTTCACGGAGAACGCACTACTCCTGATGATCAGGAAGATGACGATGATCATGAGTCGAAGACGACACAAGGTCGTCGGAAGGGTAAAAAGTTCAAGAAGAACGAATATTACTGCCCTCCTTCGTGCTTCACTCTAAGCCAGGATGAGATCAAACAGTTTTTCAAGTGCCTTCTAGGAGTCAAATTTCCTTACGGCTACGCGGGCAAGATAAGCAGATACCTAGACGAGGCGAAGCAGAGGTTCAGTGGCATGAAGTCTCACGACTGTGCCGTGCTAATGACGTAGGTACTTCCGGTCGCACTAAGAGGGATCATGGACGAGCACGTCCGTGAAACGTTATTTGTCCTCTGCAAGTTTTTGACGTCATCTCTAGGAAGTCGATTGGCGTGAATCAGCTCGGGAGGCTACAGGAGGAGATCGTGGTGATACTATGTGAGCTTGAGGTCTACATCCCACCCGAATTATTTGACATTATGGTGCATCTGCTAGTCCATGTCGTGGAGGACATCGTACAACTCGGGCCGATGTTCCTCCGCAGCATGATGGCGTTCGAAAGAATGAAAGGACACATCAAAGGATACGTTCGCAACAGGTCCCGTCCAGATGGAAGCATAGCCAAGGGCTTTCTGGCCGAATAGTGCATCTCTTTCTGCACGAATTATCTAGACATCGAGAACCCTATCGGTCTTCCTGTCAACAGGAACCTTGGCAAGCTCGACGGATCTGGTCACCGAGAGGGTCGTCGCATACTACATGCAGATTTCGATTTTCGACGCGCAGACTTTGATCGAGCAAACCTCGTCGCACTACAGCATTTAGAACTGGTCGATCCTTGGGTACAGAAGCACAAAAGGTTAATCGAGAAGAAGTACAGTGACCGGGGCATACAGAGGACGCAGGGAGAAATAATCAAAGAGCACAACTCAGATTTCACGCGTTGGTTTAGGCAGACGCTCCTTGATAATCCCCCGCGATCGCATTCTTCTGACACGGAAAATATCATATTCACCTTGTCGCAGGGACCGATGCGAAACCTGGTGACCTATCAGGCGTATGATATCAACGGCTACACATTCTACACGGAGGAAAAGGACAACAAGTGTGATTATCAGAACTCAGGCGTAACGTCGGAATTCTACACCGATGACAACGTGAAGGAAAGATTCTACGGAAGAATCGAGGAGATCTGGGAGCTCGACTACTATGGAGAAAAGGTGCCGATGTTCCTTGTCAGATGGGCAAAGAGCGTCGAAACAGAAGACCGGTATTTCACAACCATGGTTATACCCGAAGCAGCCAAATCCAAGGCCGTCGGTGCGAACATGGCCGCGAAAAATGAACCGTGGGTACTGGCTACCAAAGTGGACCAATGTTTTTTCATTACCGACCCGACAAAGCCTAGTCGTGTTGTCGTGAGGAGAGGAAAAAGAAACATCATCGGAATGGATGGAGTCGCCAACGAGCAAGACTTCGACCAGTACGGCGATCCAAAGATTGAAGATGACGACTACGATGCAGCAACATACATCACAAGAAGAAAAAGGACAACCCTACCCAAAAAAGTTAACCCGTTCGAAAGAAGAAACATTAAAGTGCCGGGGCTAAATTATTCAACCGCGACAAAGAAGGGAAAAAAGATTGTAAAACGCTAACTCAAAAAATATTGTAAAATGCGAGGTCAAAAAAGATTGTAATATTCATGGACAAATTATTATGAAATTTAGTTATACTTTGAATCATATTTGTACCACTTTTATGACATATATTATAACTTTTGGGCATTTTTGGAATAATTAAAAGTATTTTAAAATCAAAACAAAACTTCTATGGCATATATCACCACTTTTGGGCATTTTTTAGAAAATTTAAAAGTAAATTTGAAATAAAACAAAAAAGGTGGGCACCAGGATTCAAACCTGGGTGCTCACAAGTTTAGAATAGAGCTAAGGATGGAACCAGTGGGATAGGCTAGTGTAGTTGTTAGAGAGTGGGGCAGCAGTTTTCTTATACAGTCGTTAGAAGCCGATAGGCGTAGAGCACTAGCCCAGAGTGCGCTACATATATCCGTAGCGTACTATGCCCAAGTGTGCTACGCCTAACTGGCTTTATCCACACGTGCGCTCGACCCCCCTCTCTCATCCCCATCTCTCCATCTCAGCCCGAGCACGAGCCCCCCCCCCCCCTCGCGCCGCCGCCGCTCTCGATCCGCCGCCTCGCCAGCACTACCAGCAGCCGCCGCGTCTGAGGAGGAGGAGGCATTCCCGCGTCCGAGGAGGAGGAAGTCCGCCCGTGTCCGAGGAGGAGGAGGCCCGCGCGCGTCTCAGGAGGTGGAGGCTGTCGTCGTCCGCCCGCCATCGTTGTTCGCCCGCCATCGTCGTCCTTGTCTCAGAGGTGAGCGTCGCCCCTCCCCTCTCTCCCTCTCTCTCCCTCTCTCCCCTCTCTCTACAGGCCATGGTTAGGGTTCAGAGAAGTGAACTATTGGCCAAATTGAATTTCCTGGTAGCTGAATAATAAGAAACATTACAGATTTGTGTGTTGATGTATTGTGGTTTCGTCAGTCTGTCAATCGGCCTAAGCTGGGTTTGGCGGGTTTAGGGTTTAGGAGTGTGTGTGAACCGTGTGAGGAATACTGACACTGTGAAGCAAGATCATAAGTATGCTCTCCATTACATCAGGATTGTTTGGTTCCATCTTTTTGTCAGCTTAGATCGTATATGTCTATACAAACATCCTTAAACTATGGGCCAGACAAACAAATGTCTCTGATGGAAAATGCTATACATCCCTAGACGTGTCTGACTTGAAATTTCCTTCTCCTAGTTGAGTTGAATAAGAAACAATATGGGTTAGCGGTGTTGGGTTTTGACAGGATACTTAGATCCCCATGGAAGAACACAAAGATTCACACCATCTAAAAGAAACAAAGCAAGGAAGAAAAAATATTGTTTGGTTTTATTTTTTATTTTTGTTTGCTTAGTTCAACAGTCCATAGCAAGAATCCATTGTTTGGCTTCCATCTTTGTGTTAGCTCAGTTCATATGTCTATACAAACATTCTTGGACTAGTATGGGCAAACCACACAAATGTATGTCTCTGCTCCAATGTTGTATCTTCCTCGATTTGTCTAACCTGAAATTTCCTTGTCCTAGTTAAGTTGAATATAAAGGCTTTGATTAGTACAATTAGTAGTCTGTTGAGGGAATTGCACTATATATCCACCACCTTGGCACCTTTTACAAGGATCACCACTTATTCATTAGGTTTTACAGCTTTCACCCCTTGTATACTAAACTGAGGATTGGATGCTGCATATATATCAGTGCTTTGAATTTATGCAAAAAAAAGTGCAAAGCATTCAAATTTTATTGAAAAATAGTTACCCTTCCAAAAAAAATTTGTTGTGTGCACTCTAGGCTGATATTGATCAATTTTATATGAAAACACTGGTGATATTGATCAATTATAACAGAATGTTCTTGTCTGAATGGTAGCTTGTAGCTTGTAGCAGTTAGCTTGTAGCTTGTCCAAACCTGAACATCAGTTCAGGACTTCTTATGTGCTGCTAATTCCAAACCTGAAAACTGTTGTTTATCCTATGTGAAACTTCTTATTCAGCATTATAGTTAGCCATTTTATGCTTGCTAAAACCTGAAACTGCTAAGACCAAACCTGAAACCTAAAACTGTTAAGTCCAAACCTAAAACCTGGCCATTCATGCTTGATGTACTGTTGTGTGTTGGCTATTTATTCTGGTTGCTCCATTTTTGCCTGAAACTGAATCTGCTTGATGTACTGGTTGTGTTGGCCATTTATGTCTTTGGTTGTTGGCCAGATTATCCTATGTGACCAGATTATGTGCTGGCTGTATTGGCCATTTATTGTGTGCTGGTTGTGCTGGCTATGCTGGCCATTTATTGTGTGCTGGCTATGCTGGCCATATATATGCAGGTTCTTGTATGAAACGAGTCCCGATTTTTGCCGGAATGTTGATTAACTTACGTTTTGGCAGAAATCGGGCACTCCTAGTTTAAGAAAATTAGCAAAGGTCATGCCGTATTTTTCCATGCATTTAACCAATTATTTGTTTTTTATTAGTGCAAAGATGTGTGACAACGACGAGGCTAGATGTTCTAAGCGCATCAGCGCTGAAGGAGAACTCAGACCTCCGAATAAACAATTGACATTCTGGGAGGCGGCCCAGCGGCTAGAAGACGATGGAGAATACCATCCTTCGGAGAGCGAGGACGATGAGATGGAAGACGCGGAGGAAGAATCCAACGGAACAGCGGACGATGAAACCAGTGATGGCGGCGAGGGCACAGGGAGTGGTAGCAATCCTCCTAAGAAGAATAAGAAGAAGCCGAAGGAACGGCGCCCGGACACGGTCGGCACGGTCAGGGAGGAAATTACCGAAGTGAGCCCATCAGGGGTTCCTTTGGAGCCTGACCTTGTCGTTAGAGGGTACGGTGGGCAAGTGGCGGCGATCACCCGGACAACCATCTCGATCAACACCGAGAATCTCCGGCATAAAGATAATGGCCACTTGTGCACACTCCTCTTCGAGAAGCTGCACGCAAGATACAAGTTCCCCGCTAAGTATCAGAACACAAATTACCATGGGAACAAAGTAAACAAATCCGCCCTCACAAAGATGAGCACCGCCCTGGCCAGCTGGAGAACCCGGATAAAGAAGAAGATCTATAAAGAAGGCAAAAGTCTCGAGGAGATCCAGAAGATTGACCCGCAGATCACCGAAGATCAGTTCCGGGAGTTCAAGGAGAGGTGTGAATCCGAAAGAGCCCTGGCCAATAGTAATCGGGGAAAGGTGCTGCAGGCGATGAATATAGGTCATCACCATCTCGGATCTGGTGGATACAGAACCGCGGAGGCCAAATGGAATAAGGAGGACGAAGAGTATAGATCCAAGGGGATAGAAAACCGCTTTGCGAAATTCGAACCTGGTTTAGCATCCTGGATAAACCCTAATTATAATATCTCCTGTTGTCATCTATTTTGTGCACCATCATTGCATCATGCATTTTTTTCCTCTCAAAATATTTTAACTAAAGCTATTTTTGTTTACTGCAACACCTCTTCTCTTGTTTCAAAACAAACTCTTATATTTATCTGCCAAACTATTTGCCTAAAAACTATTTGCTAAAAATATTTAAAACAAAAAAAAAACAACATTTTATTAAAATAATAAATCTAAAAACCAAGACCTAAACCGGCCAGGCCCAAAGACCCAGCTGACTAGACCTAATCCAGACCAAACCCTAAAATCTTCCCCAATACCTAGACCTAGTCCCACCCCTGTCCCGTCGCCACTCCCTAAGCACACAGCAGTCGCGCGCCTTGTCCAGCCCTTGACCCGTTCCACTCACGCAACGCTGCACGCACGCTCCCTTCCCACGACAAAATCCCTCAGGTCCCACCTCTCCCCATCGCGATTCGTGACCAGCGCGACCCGCGTACACCCGCGAGCCGGCCCACCCCGCGCCTTGGTCTCTCTCTCCCCGCATCGCTCTCTCGACCCGCCCCTGCATGGAACCGCCCGCGACCCCCTCCCCTCGCCTTCTCCCCAATTCCAAGCAGACGCCGCCGGATCCCTACCTCGCCTCCTCTGCTCGAAACCCTACTTGTCGTTGTCCCTCCCACCTGTGGCCACGCGCCCCCAGGGCGCTGCCCCTCCCCGCTGCTCCGTCCTCCTCATGACCCCGGTCCGGCCTCCACCCCGCAGCGCAACGTCGCTGCCGTCAGCAAGCCCGACCGCGGCTGCCGCGTCTCCTACCGGGGCTCCTCTTCAGCGCCACACCGCCGACCGCCTGCACCGCCGCCATCCGCGTCATCACCGACACCCCACGAGACCTCCGCCGAGCCTGGTCGCCAGCGCGCCTCCCGACCGCAACGGTCTCCGGCGTCGCGCGTGTCCTCCTCGCCGTGACCCTGTGCTCGTCCCCACCCATGCCTCTTCCGATGCCAAGTCGCCTCCTCCCTTCCTTGCCAGACCACCAAGCCCTGCAGAGCCGCCTTCAGACCCCATCGGGGACGCGCCTTGGCCACCTTGCCGCTAGCGCGGTCACGCTTTGTCTGCTGCTCGACTTGTGTTTGTTCCTCATGCTCATCTCTAGTACCAAGGCCCACATCACCTGCTCTGCTACAGGCTTGGGTCGATAGTCCTTTGTTCCGGTCCCTGATGGCGACTACCACGGTAATACATCCCCTGGGTGCTGCCAGATGACCTCGTATGTTGCCTTCTGATGATGCAGACCTTGTTGTATGCCTCGGTGGCCTCAATTTCCTACAATCTCGGCCACTCCATCTTGGTGCCGCTGTAAGATAATCCCTCCTGCGTGTCACCGTTTCCCCGAGCCAAAATCATGTTTCGCCCAATAAGATCTCCTTCCCGGAAAACCTCAAGTCCTCCTTCACGGAACGTCGAGGTCCCCTTCACGGACTCGAAGCCCTGACCCTGAGGATCCGAAGACCAATCCGAACCCCTCCGAGCACCAAGATCATCGAACCCATGTGTGAACCTTTCTCTCGAGCCCTATTTTATACATTGACGTCTATATAAATTGTCGCATATTAAAGCATTCATACTTGCATACATTGTATGGTTTGGGGGCATTATGCCGATTCACCTCATAATTAAATATGGAGGCCATATGCGGGCAAATCTAGTCTAATATTGGCCCCATTTAAATTTGTGTAGTGAACCGATGCCATGTTTTTGCCTTGTTAAGACAACATTTAAATTTCGGGGTATCTAAACAACTTAAACCATCTAATTAATTGCCAGGACCCCGGTTCCGCTTAATATGGCCTAATTGCATCGCATCTTTGCCATGTCATACATCATACATGCATCATGACCGATCTTTTGCCGTAGTATTAAATAGTGCATCCGGTGTTTATTATAGTGCTTTGCTTCTTCGCGGATTAGGCCGATGAGTTGATGCGAGTGTCGACCTGATCTCTGGTGTATCTTAAGCAATGTTTTTTAGGCGAGCATTCTCCCCCTTTCTACCTATTTTACTTTTATAGTCTTTATTTCTTCCCGTTGATCTATTGCTATCTGTATTGCGATGCTCTAGTTTTCGTACCCGTGATATCCCTTGCAGCCTTATATTGCCTTGGACACATCCTATTACCTGTTGTTTGGTAGATAGTTGGACTTGCGTGTCGTAGTCGCTTGCTCAAGTGCTGTTGCGTGTCGTCAAGTACCACAGTTGTTGGAAGACTGCCATATGCTTTATGTTGGAGATGATTATAACTTTAATTACCATTTAACAACTAAAATTGAAGTAGGTAAATAATGCAGAGGCACAGGTGGGCAATAGATGTTATTTGGTTTTTAACCGTCCACTTGTGTCCCGTAGGACCCCGAGTACTTGATACCTGTTCTTTGAATTTTCGCACTATCCGCATGTGGGACCATGAATCCCCCTAGCCAGAGCTTGAGTCATATTTATTTCTTGGGGCCACAAAGCAGTTTGGGGCTTTATTACTATCCTGTACTTATGCCATGATTTACTGCTTTATTTACGATTGCGCGTGGAGCGCTTGTACTGTTTTCGTACCAACGTGGAATGTTTTCGCGGTATCGACAAGCCCAGTCACACTTTCGGGTTCCCAGTCATTTATAGCCATTGTCACAAACCTCTGGGTCCGTCTCGGAGCCGGCAAACTTCGTCGCGGGTAGCTTAGTGGGGTGGCCCCCTGATATTTATATGAATCTTGCAATTGCTCTGTCGTGATGCCTCGTAGGGTTTTCATTTGGTTTTTCCCGAGGTTGATCGTGCATGTGTTGCTATTTGTGCCCCCTGCAAGGTAAAACTTTCTGAAAGCCGTGTCCGCTGTTATGGACGACTTTGAGCACAGTATCTCGATCATAGACAACTATAACTAAAGTAGTGCTATAAATTTGACTTTATAATGACTAGTAATCAGCTTCACTATAACGGAATGGCTAATTAAAAGTGCCAACAATTGCTGGTTTGGGGTGTCACCTGTTACCATGGTATCTGACTAGTAAGTATTGCAACTATGGCGGAATGGCTAAATAAAAGTGCCAACAACTGCTGGTTTTTGGGATGCCTCATACTATATGTATCTGACTAGTAAGTACTACAACTACAACGGAATGGTTAACTAAAACTGTCCAATGCTTATTATATCAGGATGACTCATGCTATCTACATATGACTAGTAATTGCCGAAACCATAATGGAATGAATAAAACTGCCCACTGAGTGAGTTCCTCGGTTGACTTCCTCGTTTGGTCTCGAGGGGGACATACCAGGATGGGTATGCTTGGTGATAGTTTCAGGTTGGATCCGAATAGGTCTTTCTTATTCCTATCTGATATCCGCCAACTGTATTGAGTCTCTATAGGTTGTTTAGTGCATGCTGCGCTGCCGCTTCAGTCCACCATACCTATGTAGGTGAGGACCGCCGAATTCTAGTCTCGACGTGTACTGGCCTCAGTACTGACCGCTCTCTTTTTCCTTTGCCCTTTGTCGGCACCCCTTTCGTTTAAGCAGGTTTTGAGATCGACGTCGTAAGCAGGGTTACCCTTCCGGCTTGGCCTGGGTAGGGTTATGGACGCCATTGGTTAGTCTTCAGGGCTCTTAGCTCAATTTGCATCTTGTCCGTACTCGGACGTTGTATCGTTTTAAAGGTGATTTGGATCTTTTGTATTGTATATCTGTGTTCTTGACTCCTCGAGTCATTGTTGTATATATCTGTTCTGTGGGTTCCATCGTGGACTATTGTGTAATGGTATTACTTCGTTTTCCACCCGCACACAAGTGCCTGGTGGGCACCTTTGAATCATTTCTATGCGGGTTTGGCGGGAATCGCTGAAACTTGCATAGGGCCGATTCTGAGGGTGTTACAGAGTGGTATTAGAGCTCAGCAGTTACGATGCCCCACTGGTCTAGCCTGTAGGATAACCTAGCTAACAGACGTTGTAGAGTGTCAAAACTATTTTGGAAAATCGGTTGGATAGATCTGATTAGGTATGCTTTTAGTTTTTACCCCTCTGCTATTCTCCTCTTATCTCGATGTGTTCTGAATCTGATCTCTTATCTTTTCTTCGAGTCCAGGATTTCTCGTGGTTGGGTTTCCGTCGTACCTTCAGGGTTTCGCTTCCATCCTCTTGTAATGGTGCTTCAACATCCGACATTCATGCTATCTGATGAATCTTTCATATGTTGTACCTTTCAGTGGACCGAAAATTCACTAAATTTTTTCTTTCTATCCTCCGGTGTTTTCTGAAACAACGAAGTCATCTACATCAGATGTGATGAGAATCTCCATCCCTCCTTTGTTTCTGAACCTCGCTTGTCGAGATCTTTAGTCTGAATTCCGAGAGTTGGTTGCATAATTCTCCTATTCATGTCTAGAGTAATGCTTTGGGTGCGCGATGGACTGATTACCATCCGACGACTCTTATCATTCGCTCTTGCATATTGAATTGGTGGATAAATCATGTTTACTCCGACCGCAGGAGTTAGAGGTGGCCTTATCTTTTGATACCTCTACCTTCGTCCTTTGTTTATCCGGAGTGTTCTCTCGACGAACGTGAGCACCGACCCTTGGTGGTGTCGCCGATTTCAAGATGGAGAAAGAATCATTGTTAGTGGTGTCGCAAAGATCTACACGGAACGAGAAGATTCAGACCGTCGGCCTTCTTCCCCATACCATGAGGCGGATCTCGAGGGCGAGATCCATTGTTAGTGGTGTCGAATTGTAGCATCCCGGATAAAACCCTAATTATAATATCGCATGTTGTCATCTATTTTGTGCACAATCATTGCATCATGCATTTTTTTTCCTCTCAAAATATTTTAACTAAAGCTATTTTTGTTTACTGCAACACCTCTTCTCTTGTTTCAAAGCAAACTATTATATTTATCTGCCAAACTATTTGCCTAAAAACTATTTTCTAAAAATATTTAAAACAAAACAAAAACAACATTTTATTAAAATAATAAATCTAAAAACCAAGACCTAAACCGTCCAGGCCCAAAGGCCCAGCCGACTAGACCTAATCTAGACCAAACCCTAAAACCTACCCCAAAACCTAGACCTAGTCCCACCCCTGTCCCGCTGCCACTCCCTCAGCACACAGCAGCCGCGCGCCTTGTCCCGCCCTTGACCCGTTCCACTCACGCAACGCTGCACGCACGCTCCCTTCCCACGACAAACTCCCTCAGGTCCCACCTCTCCCCATCGCGATTCGCGACCAGCGTGTACCCGCGTACACCCGCGAGCCGGCCCACCCCGCGCCTCGGTCTCTCTCTCCCCGCATCGCTTGCTCGACCCGCCCCTGCACGGAACCGCCCGCGACCCCCTCCCCTCTCATACATCTACTTACAACATCAACATATCATAACACGAGCCCAGCAACAATCTAAACTAGATGCCTCTAATTTATCTATTGCAAGTTTTACGTGGCTTAGGGCTTTCAAAGATATAACCGTTCTTACCTACGAACATGAACCACAACGAGGATAACCAAATTATTGACAAATCGTTGCAAAATAGACATTGACTATAGTAGGAGAGACAGACACCCGCTAGCCACTTATGCAAACTAGTTGCATGTCAAGCATGGAATAGGTCTCATGTGCGAGGACATGTAAAGTTTGTCCGGGCCGCTTCATCCCACTATGCCACCAATATACAAAATTACAACTAAGAAGCAACAACATGATCATCATTGCCCACATACTCATATGTGTACTACCTGTGTAAAGCATCTATGCATAGATCCGGCTCTGATACCACTGTAGGGTTCGCATCATAGAAAACAAAATATTTCTTATGATGGGAACTAAGTACCAAGATCTATCTACTAGATACAAACAATGGGCGGATGTATATCCGCAGAGAACATACCCTTGAAGACCGACAAAGCTTAACGATTTGAACTTGTGGTTGATGTAGATGATCTCTTGTCGATCTCAAGATCGAGAGGAAGTCCTAGCGCCGCAAAGCAGCAGCGCATCCGTGCTCTCAAACACGTAGAAGACACCGAGCAACCTCCGCCTCCTCGCTCCAGGGATGCAGCGGAAGCACAACCCTTTCTTGCCTAATAGCCACCGGGAACATGTATCTCGCTAGTCCGAGACCATGGGGGATAAATTCTAGAGGGGGAGAGAGATCCTTCACGAGGAGGTGTGAGTGAGAGAGAGGAGAGGGGGTGCCTTTTATAGGAGGAGGGGGGCACCCAAGGGGGTTGCCGTCGGCCATGGGGGCTTCCCCCTCCCCTCCTTCATTCATGTTGGTGGACACTCCACTCACAAAAATCTCTTCAATTCCCTCCAGTCAAAATCCCACTCAAAATTGCTATTAAATTTCCACCAAATTTAATGCAAACTCTCATTAAATAATACTCCTTTTATTTATTCAGAATTTTGTCAATTACTTTAGTGACAAACATTCACATATAACCTCTTGCTAGTATTCCATTTCACATGCAAATACACTTTCTGCAATTTCACCCGAAATCCTATTTCGGTATCTAGTGAAATAAATTCCTGCGCTTGTTTATTCTTTCCGGCATGAAACTTTTGCTCCAATCGGATGTCAGTGTCCCTTAAGTGTGTCACCCTATGGTTCACGAATAATGCAGACATGATAGAGACCCTTCTTCGATCAATAATCAGAAGCGGGACCTGGAGATCCATACTGACTCCCACACATTCAGCGATGACTTTCCTGTGATCGTTGGAACCTTTTACGCTAGTATCTTAATCCCTTTGTTTCACGATATATTACATGTCGAGATTCTATCATCGGTATCTCCATACCTAGTTTGATCTATTACCGACAAGCACTATTTTCTCGTTCCCGTGATATAACATTCTAGTGATCAAAACACTTGCTTGCAAGCTAACCAATGTGATATCATCGAGAGGTCCCAGAGTATATCTATCCGTCATCAGGATGAAAAATTCTACTCTTGATCCATGAGACTCAACATAATACTTTAGTAGTTCTGAAGCCATCTTTATATTCACCCAGTTACGGTGTGACGTTTGATGTCATCAAGAAACTCTTCCGGTGTTAGTGATTGACATGATCTCATGGTCTAAGGATTAGGACCACTTCGTAAGTTGTTATAGCAATATAAACTCAATGACTTTAATCGTAATGCTATACTTCGGATGAATGTTCATCACATCATTACACTAATGTTGTGATCTCGTTATTAACAACATCCAATGTCTATTATCAGGAAACTATGATCATCCTGTTAATCAATGAGCTAGTTTATGAGAGATGCTTAACTAGGAACTTTCTGTTTGTTTATTAAACACACATGTATTAACGTTTCCGTATTAATACAATTATAGCATGCAAAATAAACATCTATCATATACTTGGAATATACATAATAAACACTTTATTATTGATTCTCAGGACATATTCCCTTCACTTATCTCTCTAAGAGTTTGTCCTCAGCCTTGTGCATCATTGACCAAGATCAAATATTAGGGTGGTGCATCTAGATCATCCAAACTGGATGATATTTTTTTCAACATTATAATTGGAAAATTTAAAAAGATCCAGTAGGTGGAACCACTGTGTTCCGTCCTAATGGAGGCATCACAGTGGCATCTCACTAGTGAATCTACACAACACAAGAGGATATCACCATATAATCATTTTCCTAGATAGATACATCTAGGAATCATAAGATACTTCCTTAATAACAGTAGTTAGACATTAGCCAAATCAGATGCAAGGCAAAAATGATTTATGATCATGTGCAACACAAGTAAAGCCTCAGAATTGGCATAATTGGCAAGGACATAGACCAACATTCTGTTATAAAAGTATAACACATCATGTAAATGATCTATGCTGTCGTGCTCACTCTCAAGGAGGTTCCACAATATCATAGCCATATTACAGAATTTTTCTCTCTAGCAAAAATGGCAACTCAATCAAGATAAATCATTTTCCTAGTAAATGTTCTAGGAATCAGATCCATAAATTTCTTCACTCTACAAATGAAAGGAAGATCATTTCTTACTTAAGCTCCCAAACAAAGCATCTTTCTTCCATGCTTAATCTTACAAACTTAAAGCCTCAATTTAGATATCATGGGAAGATACAGAAATAATTTTCTTTCCATTGCTTTTATTATGAGTCTCATCAAATTTAGCCAAATCTATGACATCCGATCATGCTAGAGATGATCACACTATTGTGTACACTCCAAGGAGGCATCACAATAGAAGGACCATATTAGCAAAAGCCACCATTTACATTAACTAAATAACCACTCAGAAATTTCAGCTAGAAAAGATTAATCATTTCCCTAGTATTACACTAGGAATCATATTTTTGTTTTGCTACTTCATTTTTGAGTCTCAGCTCCATAAGTAAATTATTCTCCTAGTCAACACATCTAGGAGTCATATATAATTCCACTATCACAGGGACAATATTTAGGACACAAGTAACTCATGATATTACATATACCACTATGCAAATTCCAATTGAATGCACCACAGTGACACATGGTTAGATAGCAGAACCTGCTATTTAACTAAGCATAGCCAGTATCAGATTTACATGTCAAGGGAACACCTGCAAGAAAATTTACAATTCCACCATCACAGAAGTAGTAATCAATCAACTATACCCTACAGGAGGCATCACTTATACCAGAATTCACATAAGAAAACAAGTCATTTTTTCCTAGAAATGCTTCTAGGAATCATCTTTAGATACAAATCCATAGTCACTCTTAAGAGATAGTCATTTAAGGCAACATACAGATGTTGTAGATTCTAGGAACTAATTACTAAAGCAACACTTAAATACTTTATAACCAAGTATCAATCCATCTAGATACACAAAGAGATCACTGAATTGAATTTAAACACATGGTGGGATCTAAGCATTTCTACTGTAATCAATTTAGAAGAAAGGCCATCTGTTGCCTGAGTATAATATGAAATCTAATTAAACTATCATCATAGCATCTGACTAATGGGGTTTCAGAAGGCATTAGACATAAATCTTGTTGAGAAAGACATGCTCAACAACATTGTTGGGAGAATCCTAGAGAGCCATTGATAAGATTACAGAGGGGAAACCCTAGTTAGGGATTATATAGAGCAATGAGGAAGAAAAAATAAAAGAGAGAAATAAAGGGGGAAGTGAAACTTACTGGTGGTCCTCGCTTAAGCTCGATAGGAGGAAGCAGACCGGCGACGGAGGGCACACCAGCGACAAAGTGGCACAGGGAGCACCGAGTGCTAACCCCGTGCCGAGCTGAAACCTGCGGAAATTGGCGCCAACAGCTCGTCACCGCAAGCAGTTGTGGCCAACGACCACCAAAACACCACCACCAGACCCTCTCTGCATCACTAGGACACCACCAATCCATAGTCACTTTTAAGAGATAGTCATTTAAGTCACCGGAGCACACCCGAGATGAAGGCCGAAACCCTAGCCACGGGAGTGTAGCGGGGACGAGCGAAAGAGGGTTCGTATCACAGATTGAATTGGATGGACGGGTGTAGCAGAGGGGGAAGCGTCGAGGACGACCTATGGCGGCGGCCAAGGAGGCCGGGGCCGGCCATGGTTGCGCGGCGACGGTGGCGACACAACGCCACCCGAGAGAGAGAAAGTGAGGAACGAGTCAGCGTGGGAGAAGGGAAGTGTTCATATGGGTCGGGTTAACTGACTCGATCGGTTGGGCTCTGTTTCCTAGTCCAAACATGTGGACAGGGCTGGGTATTGAGCTAGATGGGCCCAAGAACTTGATCCAAATTATATAAGAACAAAAATGGAATTATTAAAATACCCTCTACCCATTTTAAGCTCTAGAAAAAAAGGTAGAAAAATTCTAAAAATATATTTAATACATCCAAGTGTTTATTAAAATAATATTCACTTAAGAAAAATATAATCATACTTATTTAAGTTTAATAAAATGCAAATAAATATTAACACCCTTAAATATCTAAATGAAAATTAATAAATTTAGAAAAATTCCTAAAAATAAATAAAAATCATTTTTATGAATAAAAAGAAATCTCTTATCTCATAAAATACTAAATTAAAATTTTACTAATAAAATTTAAAAAAAATATTTAAAAACATTAAATAATTAAGAAATTGCATAAAAATAATAATAAAGATAATATTTAAAAATAAATAAAATTCTTTTTTAAGAAGTTAATCAAGTATATTTACTAGAAAGGTACTAAGTATACTATTATAGAAACATTTTAAAGTTCTTATATCATATAACTTGAATTATCTAAGTTATTAAAATAAGATAATTGTTTTGTTAAAAAATTTAATATCATTTCCCAAGGAAGAAATGATCTTATTCAAAACATAATCCTTTGAATCTAACTAGTCTAAAGCATAATTATAATTTAATATAAAACCTAGGTGTAAACAATTAACATTATAATATTCTTTTAAAATCCTTAACTAACTATAAGTCAAGGATTTACAAAGTTGTCCTTTGTAAATCATTAAAAATTCATAAATAATCATATTTATCAAACTTGAAATTCACTAAATAAATTATAATAAAATCCATCTATTTTTATTTATAAATAAAAATCTCAAGGTGTGATCTATAAGTATCACACATTCTAAATTTACATCTTTAAAACAAAGTTTCCTAATTATAAGATTTTATTTTTATTTATGCTTAGGAAAAACCCTAATAATTGATAATGCTACAAATGCTATATCGCAAGTACAATTACATTTTTATAGTTTACTTTAGTCTAAGTTATCTTAAGCTAGATATGTAATAACTCAAATCAATTAAACCTTATTACAAAACCATAGCTTCAATCCTATTAATCTTCAGAGTTGAATAACTTAACATTAATAATATTTTATTCAAATGTTATTCTTTTTGCCACTTCAAAAGAAACACTATACCATTTCTTTTAAACCATAACAACATAAAACATGAACTAAGGTATAGTTGTTTTATACGGGGAAAGGTCTACCTTGAGTTTGGGCATATAATAATTGCGGTGTATGTGGGGTCATGGAGAAGGATAGTGATTGGCTTAGATCATCTACTGGACCCACACCATAGGAAGTGTGGACGGGAAAGATTCTCCCGGTTGGGCATCAAGGATTTGATCTCTCATGGGTAAAGTGACGCACTTCTGCAGAGTGTGAGAATTGTAACTTGTTACTCCTTGTTCTAGGAAGGAGCTACGAACGCTGTAGGAAAGGAATTCCATGAAAGTTCTGGTAAACCTGTGAAGGTTGACGGACATAGCTTTTCAGAATAAAAGCAACATTTGAAGAAATGTTTACGAAAACTTGCTGATACGTTCATACTCAACATATCTTCTTAACCCTTGCTAGATTCTGAAGAAATTAACGGTCAGGAAGAGGAAATACTATATCCAAATGAAATCCAAGAAGAATTTTGCTATGAAGAAATAGAAGTATCCGGAAGCGTCGAAGGGAATAATTAGAAAAACATATATGGAATGGAAACCGAGGTATCTGAAGTGTAGATGTAGCATATATAGTGATCTAGTCCAGTAGCATAGATCTCTATCCTCTATCTATATTAAATCTCGTATAAACCTTAGTTGCTTCTTTAATCTATTTTCCGACTTATTATAGTTTAGCTCTGAGTCATCGGGATACCTCTATGGACCTAGAAGGATCTCAAAGTCATCATGTAATTTCTGGTTGTAATAATGATAATGTATATTGTGGACCCGCTTTGTTTCTGTTGTACCACTCTGAGGATGTAATATTTGCGGAATGGTACTCCGTGAGTGTTATGTCCACGACTATAATATACTACAACATGCAGTGGTATGTTGGGTCACTGCAGCTGGTATCAGAGCAAAAGCTTTGACCTTAGGTTGGAAACCTATTAAATGGGTAGAACTCGTAAGAAGTATGTTAGCAACGGTAAAGAGTTCTCTAGAAATATGATGAGTATTCACTTGAGAATTACATTGTCATGTTTCTAGTGCGATAATTCTTTATTATGATGCAAATTGGGGTAATAATAATAAGTTATAATCTAGTAGGGCAATTATAATATATTATCTACAATGAGGAATGAAATCTCGGTACCCAAACCGGAATGTTCAAGTGATATACAAGTGATGTATAGGACTTTAGGGAACTTTGTAGGTGATTGGACAGAACTTTTGAGACAAATTTTATGGAATATGGGAATTACGATGGATGGGGAGTAGAATCTTACGCTGGGACCAGGGAGAATTCTATACCCTGTGATCCTAATAAAGGAGTAGAAACCAGTTAGATTAGCATGGGACCTATGATCCATATGGGGTTAGTACCAATCCTATTGACCTGGAATAAGGCACTGATAGTTATTACCTCTATAGGCATGACTAAATCAAGGAAAAATTAGAGGATACATCTTACTTTGAAAGTGCATTTCAATGTGGACATGAGAATTCCACGGAAGATCACGCATTTTCTAGTAATTTTTCAATGGCTAATCTCAATCTAAGTACTTCCAATCAAGAGTGCACACCCTCTGGATGTTCATATACTCCAGAAGGTAGTTGTCGGACTTCACGTCATCATGGACGGAATTCCAGGAAGCACTAGAAAGAGGGAGAAAAGTAAGAAGAGACAATCCATAGAAGAAGAGGGCATAAATAATGTACATATCCAATATTGTGCATTGTAGTGTTTTAGAGGCATGACCTAAGAAGTGAGAGCATGCTCATACGAGCAAGCAAGTCCTTGTAACATACAAGTAATGTACCAAGTGAGAGTCAAATCGTAGTTGTGAGGATTGTTTGTAATAGTTTATAAAAAAACATGGATAATACATGGTATAAGTTTGGTTGTTATTTGGATTTGGTTCTTATTTTCCTTGTGTGACTAGCACTGTGCATAGAGTTGAGCTCAGAAAAAATATGCATGATGTAAGTATGAGTATTCGCTTTATGTAATAGGACTAGAGGGGGTATGGATACGGGAGTAGAAACTGGGTTTGAAGGACATCATGTGGAACAAGAAGCTAAGCAGAGGGAAAGTAATATGGATGTAATTTCAACTAGACCATCAACTCATCCGTTGACAGAGGAGAATTTCATGCAATACATGCAAATGATGCAAGAATACCAGAATATGTTCATGCAGGAAATACTCAAACGAATCATACCTGGAGAGGAAAACAAAGATATCAAAGTAAGTCTTTCTGATTTCCAAAACGCCAAACCAATTCCTTTTGCATCTGCATCAGAACCTATGGATGCAGAGGATTGGCTGATGGATACAGAAAGGAAACTTAAAACAGTAGGATGCAATGATGAGGAGAAGTTATGATATGCAGCATTTCTTCTATCAGGATCTGCCGCAAATTTGTGGGAGAATCAATTAGCTATGCACACACCAGAAGAGATATTCACCTGGGAAGAATTCAGTCGGAAGTTTCGTGAGTATCATGTTTGAGAGAGCATTATGTAATTTAAGAGGAGAGAATTCATGGAGTTACGGAAAAACGACGAAACCTTGATGAAATATATTAGCAAGTTTAGTCAATTATCTCGTTATGTAGTTGATGAGGTAAATACGGAGGAGAAGCGCAAGAAAAGGTTCTTGAAGGACTAAACCCATATATGAAGATGAAAATACGAGGGGCTGCAACATGATGTTTTCAAGAGCTGGTTGATGTAGAAATTACTTTCGAGGATGATTACAAGATTCTATTGGAAGAGAGGAAGAAATTAGCCAAGAAGAGAGCTAAAAGGGAACCGAAGAAGTTTCAACTTACTAAGTGAACATCAAACTTAAGTTTTGTACCTAGATTCATATCCACAAGTGATACATCAAAGTATGAGGCACCAAAAGGAAAGAAACAATTCATATGCAGTAAGTGTGGAGCATTAGGTCATATAAGGAGGGATTGTTGGAAGGCCGGAAAGGTGTGCTATAGGTGTGGTCTGGAAGGACATATGAGATCTGAATGTCCCATCAAGTTGGTTACTCGAGGAGTAAAACCACCATCAAGGGGTGGAAACTATGGATGGAACCACATTGATGAGGCTACGACAGGTATGTTTAGTATTAGTAGTCATTCGTCAATAAAGTTGTTCAAGGTTAAAATTAATCTCATGAAGCTTCGGGAGGAAGTATAAATTAGCATTAGGCATTAAAAATAATCGAATCAAGGTTGAGAGTAAACTCAACGAGTGCTGAGTTTATTAAAAACATTACTTTGGAAAGATAAGAAACTGGAGGAAAGAAGAAAACTCAGGACGAGACTATCGGAAACTTCCTTGAACAAGAAATCACAAACTTCGGGATGAAATTTAATTTAAGGGGGGAAGTCTATAACATCCTAGAATTTAGGACTAAACGAAGGGTAGATTTAGGATTTTGTGCATCTGCATGCATGCATTTGAAAATCCGGGTAAATTTTTTGCCAAATTAAAAGACTAGAGTGATCAGAATTCTCACTCCGATGAATTATGTTTAGTGTCATCAAGAGGGGGTGAGATGAATTTTGACATGACCTATATTGTTTTCTGGCATTATGAGGGGAGAAATTTGATTTATAAACAATTATTAACAATAATACAAATACAAGTATTATAAATAAAAGTATAAAGATTATTAAAATCCAACATTACAATGTTCTTGTACAATAAAAGAATAAAGGAATATCACTAGGAAAACAAATAAGTGAATAAAAAATGGAAAATGAATTACAATAATTAAATAAATAGAGGAATTCCTTATTAGAATATATACATAAATTACATTATTCTTTTACAACAAAGAAATAATAAGAAATGGATACAATAATAATAAGATAAAGTAATGCATTACAATACCTCTATATAATTTCTTGACGGAAAAGGAATTTAAAATAATGGATAAAAAGAAAACACCAAAAACTAATTTTTACATCTATTATGGACCTTCATGTATTTCCTCTTGGTACCTGCAAACAAATACTAATAAGACAAAAATAAAGGGGTTAGTGTTGATTAGTTTTGCTCTCAGTTTAGCAATGAAATGCGTTGCTATTTACATCATTGAGCAGAGTAAAATGAGGGCCAGATGGAGTAGTATCTGTTCTTATTTCAAATCTGGCCTTAGAACCACATCATAGGAAAACAGGGGCAAATTTTACCAATTGAGTAGAAGGTAAAAGTAAAATAGTAATACCCAGCAAAATATCTAGTTTCAGTCGATCTGATCCATTTGAGTGATGCAAGCACACCAACAGCTCACACAACACATGCAAATGTGTGTGTTATCAACACAGTAAGGCATGTATTAGAAGGAGAATAGAAGCCAGACGTAGCATCAATTCTTTCTCAGCATAGCAGTTCATAGTTGTAGCAGTAGAGAGCTCTCTCTGCTGAATACAGCACCACACATATAGCAAGAATTCGTACAGAACCTTATCTGTTCTTCCAAACCTTCACCAAGAAATAATAGCTACATCTCATCAACCACCCTATTTTCAATCCTATATTCCAAGAAATCTGGTTGCTTCAATGAGCCATCCCGATGTAGGTCAGGATCAAACAATATCAGGAGGAGGAGGAGAATATCAAGAAGGAGGCCAGCAGTAGATCAGGGAGGAGGAGGCCAGCAAGCATCAAGGTTAAGTCTGGAACAAGACCAAACCAGTAACAAGGAAGAGAAGATCAAGTTAGAGCAAGAACAGCAGATTAAACTAGTCTAATCAATCCAAACTCACCAAACTCCATTATCCACTCTACAATAACAAGTTGGCATCCAGAAATCATGCAAATTATCCATTCTTAATCGTATAGGCATGATAGGTGGATTAGTGGTTGTATCCTCAGATCTATACTCAAATGGAGTACAAGATCATCCCAGGATATGGAAAAACATGTGTGTATCTGTTCTTATCTCTCTAAGAGTTTGGCCTCAGCCTTGTGCATCATTCACCAAGATCAAATATTAGGGTGGTGCATCTAGATCATCCAAACTGGATGATATTTTTTTCCACGTTATAATTGGAAAATTTAAAAAGATCCAGTAGGTGAAACCACTGTGTTCCATCCTAATGGAGGCATCACAGTGGCATCTCACTAGTGAATCTACACAACACAAGAGGATATCACCATATAATCATTTTCCTAGATAAATACATCTAGGAATCATAAGATACTGCCTTAATGACAGTAGTTAGACATTATCCAAATCATATGCAAGGCAAAAATGATTTATGATCCTGTGCAACACAAGTAAAGCCTCAGACTTGGCATCATTGGCAAGGTCATAGACCAACATTCTGTTAAATAAAAGTATAACAGATCATGTAAATGATCTATGATGTCGTGCTCACTCTCAAGGAGGTTCCACAATAGCATAGCCATATTACAGAAGTTTTATCTCTAGCAACAATGGCAACTCAATCAACATAAATAATTTTCCTAGTAAATGTTCTAGGAATCAGATCCATAAATTTTTTCACTGTACAAATGACAGGAAGATCATTTATTTCTTAAGCTCCCAAACAAAGCATCTTTCTTCCATGCTTAATCTTACAAACTTAAAGCCTCAATTTAGATATCATGGGAAGAGATAGAAATAATTTTATTTCCATTGCTTATCTTACGAATCTCATCAAATTTAGCCAAATCTATGACATCTGATCATGATAGAGATGATCAGACTATTGTGTACACTCCAAGGAGGCATCACAATAGTAGGACAATATTAGCAGAAGCCACCATTCACAATAACTAAATAACCACTTAGAAATTTCAGCTAGAAAATATTAATCATTTCCCTAGTATTACACTAGGAATCATATTTTTGTTTTGCTACTTCATTTTTGAGTCTCAGATCCATTAAGTAAATCATTCTCCTAGTCAACACATCTAGGAGTCATATATAATTCCACTGTCACAGGGACAGTATTTAGGACACAAGTAACTCATGATATTACATATACCACTATGCAAATTCCAATTGAATGCACCACAGTGACACATGGTTAGATAGCAGAACCTGCTATTTAACTAAGCATAACCAGTATCAGATTTACTGGTCAAGGGAACACCTGCAAGCAAATTTACAATTCCAACATCACAGAAGCAGTAATCAATCAACTATACCCTATAGGAGGCATCACTTATACCAGAATTCACACAAGAAAACAAGTCATTTTTTCCTAGAAATGCTTCTAGGAATCATCTTTAGATACAAATCCATAGTCACTCTTAAGGGATGGTCATTTAAGACAACATACAGATATAGTAGATTCCAGGAACTACTTACTAAAGCAAAGCTTCAGTACTTTATACCCAAGTATCAATCCATCAAGATACACAAAGAGCTCATAGAATTGAATTTAAACACATGGTGGGATCCAAGCATTTCTACTGTAATCAATTTAGAAGAAAGGCCATATGTTGCTTGAGTATAATATGAACTCTAATTAAACTAACATCATAGCATCTGACTAATGGGGTTTTAGAAGGAATTAGACATAAATCTTGTTGAGAAAGACATGCTCAACAACATTGTTGGGCGAATCCTAGAGAGCCATTGATAGGGTTATAGAGGGGAAACCCTAGTTAGTGATTGTACAGAGCAATGAGGAAGAGAAAATAAAAGAGAGAAATAACGGGGGAAGAGAAACTTACTGGTGTTCCTTTATTAAGCTCGAGAGAAGGAAGCAGACCGGCAACTGAGGGCACACCGCCGGCAAAGTGGCACAGGTAGCACCGAGTGCTAACCCCGCACCGAGCTGCAACCTGCGGAAATTTGCGCCAACAGCTCGTCACCGGAAGCAGCTGTGGCCAACGACCACCAAAACACCACCACCAGAACCTCTCTACATCACCAGGACACCACCACTCTGCCACCGTCACCATCCAGAAGTCACCGGAGCACACCGGAGATGAAGGCCGAAACCCTAGCCACGGGAGTGTAGAAGGGACGAGCGAAAGAGTGTTCGTATCACATGTCGAATTGGATGGAAGGGTGTAGAAAAGGGGGAAGCATCGATGGCGACCTATGGCGATGGCCAAGGAGGCCAGGGCCGGCCATGGTTGCGCGGCGACGGCGGCGACACCACCCCGCTAGAGAGGGAGAATGTGAGGAACGTGTCAGGGTGGGAGAAGGGAAGGGATCGTATGGGTCGGGTTGACGACTTAATCGGTTGGGCTCTGTGTCCTAGTCCAAACATGTGGACAGGGCTAGGTATTGACCAAGATGGGCCCAAGAACTTGGCCCAAATGATATAATAACAAAAATGGAATTATTAAAATACCCTCTACCCATTTTAAGCTCTAGAAAAAAAGGTAGAAAAATTCTAAAAATATATTTAATACATCTAAGTGTTTATTAAAATAATATTCACTTAAGAAAAATATAATCATATTTATTTAAGTTTAATAAAATGCAAATAAATATTAACACCCTTAAATATCTAAATGAAAATTAATAAATTTAGAAAAATTCCTAAAAATAAATAAAAATCATTTTTATGAATAAAAATAAATCTCTTATCTCATAAATACTAACTTAAAATCTTACTAATAAAATTTAAAACAAATATCTAAAAACATTAACTAATTAAGAAATTGCATAAAAAATAATAATAAAGATAAGTTTAAAAATAAATAAAATTCATTTTTAAGAAGTTAAGGAAGTATATTTACTAGAAAGGTACTAACTATACTATTATAAAAACATTTTAAAGTTCTTATATCATATAACTTGAATTATCTAAGTTATTAAAATAAGATAATTGTTTTGTTAATTTTTTTAATATTATTTCCCAAGGAAGAAATGATCTTATTCAAAACATAATCTTTTGAATCTAGTCTAAACCATAATTATAATTTAATATAAAACCTAGGTGTAAATAATTAACTTTATAATATTCTTTTAAAATCCTTAAATAACTATAAGTCAAGGATTTACAAAGTTATCCTTTGCAAATCATTAACAATCCATTAATAGTCATATTTATCAAACTTGAAATTCACTAAATACATTATAATAAAATTCATCTATTTTTAATAAAGAAAAATCTCAAGGTGTAATCTATAAATATCACACATCCTAAATTTACATCTTTAAAACAAAGTTTCCTAATTATAAGATTTTATTTCTATTTATGCTTAGGAAAAACCCTAATAATTGATAATGGTACAAATACTATATCGCAAGTCCAATTATATTTTTATAGTTTACTTTAGTCTAAGATATCTTAAGCTAGATATATAATAACTCAAATCAATTAAACCTTATTACAAAACCATAGCTTCAATCCTATTAATCTTCAGAGTTGAATAACTTAACATAAATAATATTTTCTTCAAATGTTATTCGTTTTGCCACTTCAAAAGAAACACTATACCATTTCTTTTAAACCATAACAACTTAAAACATGAACTTTATAATAATTACATAATACCATTAAACCTTAGAATTATATTATAATTGTACTTTACTCTTCATATTTTATATGTTTATCCTTCTTATGAAGTAAACTTAAACTAAAGCAAATCTTAAATAAATCATAAATATATCTCACTGGTAATGATTGAAGAATTACTTGAGATTTTGCATTATGCAGCTCATTACTTATGCATAACAGCATATAGTTTCTTTAAACATTGTCCTTACCGGGAAATGATGATATTTTTGTAGAACCCGAGGTCCAGGGTCAAGTTGAGACATTCGACTACAATACTTTGCTATATCAAGGCAAGTTCACACTTGCTCATGTCCTTTGATTATTTTCTATAAAGTAATTGCAAACTGTGTGTCATCACTTGTATTTCAAAAAGGTCGATAACCCTATTTTCATAATTAACTTGAAGTATCGGTTACTGATCCAGGGTGATCAGCTAATTTATTAAGACTGGCAGTTGGGATACCACTGCACAAGAATATATCATCTAGGACTTAACAACCAATGTCTCCAGTGATTCTTGCGCCGTATATTACGCATTAACCATGAGATTTGGAATGGGACGGAGAAGTCAGCCGGATCAGCTCCCTTTCGCATGCATTGGACACTATTCTGGGCATTTGTGAGTTGCAGATCATGGGTATAGCCGTTTTATATGGGGAAAGGTCTATCGTGTATCTGGTCTTACAAAAGACAGATTACTACTGTTAATGATTGTTGTGTGTATCCAACTAAGGTATAGCCGTTTTACACGGGGGAAGGTCTACCTTGAATTTGGGCATACAATAATTGCGGTGTATGCGGGGTCGCGGAGAAGGACAGTGATTGGCTTGGATCATCTACTAGGCTCCACACCATAGGAAGTGTGGACGGGAAAGATTCGCCTGGTTGTGCATCAAGGATTTGATCTCTCATGGGTAAAGTGACGCACCTCTGCAGAGTGTAAGAACTGTAACTTGTTACTTCCTGTTCCGGGAAGGAGTTGCGAACGCTGCAGGAAAGGAACTCCATGAAAGTTCTGGTAAACCTGTGAAGGCTGGTGGACATAGCTTTTCAGAATAAAAGCAACCTTTGAAGAAATGTTTACAAAAACATGCATTGCCTATGACCTATGGTTTGTGGTTGTAGATATAGTGCATCAAAAACTCATTTTTAGTGAACTTGCTGAGTACGCTCGTACTTAACGAATCTTCTTAAACCTTGCTAGATTCTGAAGACATTAACGGTCAGGAAGAGGAAATACTGTATCCAAATGAAAACCAAGAAGAATTCCGCTATGAAGAACCAGAAGTATCCGGAAGCGTCGAAAGGAACAATTACGAAAACATCTATGGAATAGAGACCGACGTATCTGAAGTGTAGATGTAGCATATATAGTGATCTAGTCCAGTAGCATAGATCTCTATCCTCTATCTATATTAAATCTTGTATAAACCTTAGTTGCTTCTTTCATCTGTTCTCCGAGTTATTATAGTTTAGCTCTGAGTCATCGGGATACCTCTATGGACCTAAAAGGATCTCAAAGTCATCATGTAATTTTTGGTTGTAATAATGATAATGTATATTGTGTACCCGCTTTGTTTCTGTTGTACCACTCTGAGGATGTAATATTTATGGAATGGTACTCCCTGAGTGTTATGTCCACGACTATAGTATACTACAACATGCAGTGGTATGCTGGGTCACCGCAAGGACCCTGCCTCTTATAAAAGGATAGGAGGACCTGACGGAGAGGACACCTTAGTTTTCCTGCAACCCTCCGTGAGCTAGAAAACAACTAGCGAACCGGCGACTTTGTAACCGAGCTTTCTCAAAAATCAGACTACATCGACTTTATTGTTTGTCTGATCAGCTGACAAAATCCCCAACGCTCTCTTTTCCACCTAACCCTAATTCCATAATAATAGGCACTGCCAAAAGGTTACCTCTCGTCAGGGTGTGAGACGTATGGTGTTTCAGGAGCAATGAGCACAAGTTTACCTAGGTTCAGATCCAACTGCGGTGATCGAATCCTACTCCTGCTAGCAACCGAGTAATATATCGAGAGCCGAATGTTACAAAGGATTACAAGAGAGGTTAGCATATGCGAGTTGGTTGTGGTTATTTCCCTAAAGGCTCCAGTAGGTCTGGGTTATAAAGACGCCAAGATCTAGGGCTACATGAGAGATCTATCAGTACCTCGCCGTTTGGCATCCTATGGAGACCGTGGAACCCGATTTCCTGAACCATATTTTCATGATGAGTTGCAGGTTATTGGAGGTATTGCTGGTATGTCTTTAAAGCATGCCGAAGTAAGGAAAAAATTAACAGTGCAAAGGGCAGCCACAACGTTAGTAGAACTAGAACTACCATAAGGTGTGAGAAATGCAAACAGTTAGGCCATAATAAAACCTCTTGTGAGAGAAGAAATGGAGGCATAGATCCATCTAATAAAATGGTAATTCATTTTTGTTGTTCAATTTCATTTGAATATACTATGAATTATGACTGATGTTAACAAATCTTCAGTTGCAGCCTTCACAACAAAGTCATACAACCGCACCATCTGCACAATCAAAGGCTGCACTGTCCATGGTAATCTATCAGAATGTTTTTATTTATTTATTTTTCTTTTAGGTGGCCATCGTTATCTCAATTTGACCTTGTGTTTTAGCCTTCACAACCAAACAGGATAAGTAGTACAAAGAGGAAGGCAAGTACACAATCAGGGCCATCTAATTCAAGGAGGTCATCTGTTAAGGCCAACAATAACAGAACCTCCGGGAATACAGTGAAGGTACATGGTTTGGTTCAAGGGTCATAAGAATGTTCAAGTGTTACTGTGAATTTTTCATCCGGAAATGAATCTTCAAGAAAGAAAGGAAGCAAATAGTATTATTACTTTTATCCATCTAGTGATGTATATGACAAATGAAAATTGTTTTTTATATTATCGTAACTATTCCTAGCTAAGTAGAAGAGTCATGGAAAAAAAGGTTTTGAACTCATCATTCATGTTTATTTTTCACTATGTTAACTTGTTGATACGTGTTATTCTCTTGATGTTGATACATGGTATTCTCTTGATGTCGATACACCATATTAAAAGATAAAAAGAATGATGTCTTGGACATACTCCAGCAAACAAGATGGGTAGAAGTAACTCTCTCCCTATCTCTCTGTAACAGTCTCTAAATTAGAAAGAACCAAGCAGTTTTCCCTCTACAAGAAGAAACAAGCAAGAAGAAAATAGTATTCTAAATTAGCAAGCAGCAGCATATCTCTGTCTTACCATTAGTAGCTAATGACAGCAGCTCAGTACGCCTCCCAGGCTGGAGTCACGACCATCTTCTTTCCCCTCCACCTCTTCATAGCCGTTGCTCCTCTCTCCCCTACAAGCCTACATCGCCCCAGGTTCTACACGGGCGATGCAGCCGACTGGATGGAGTCGACCCATCCCATCTCCCTCCCCTGAGCTTCCTTTCCCGTGTTCTGTATCCTCACCGTGCCGGAACATAAGAGCCTCCATGCCGACTCGCCACGCTACTAGGTGGCGCCCTGTACTGGCAGCTGGCTGAGAACGCAGGGATGTAGAGGGCGGAGGCTGGTTGAGGGCGGCCGCCGAAGCCTAGTGATTGCTGGTCGGTGGAGGCGTTCCTCTGTAATTTTCAATTGAGAAAGAGGAACCAGCTCAGCACATACAGGGAGTGATAGTGTATTCTGGAGAACGTACGAATCCTTTTTCGGAAACTGCCTCTGCGTTGCTCCTCCTGGAGCGGCTCGGGCGGACCCCCAAAAACGAGCGCCGCCGCCACCATCCCCTCCTCCCTCGCAGTCGTCGGCTCACGCCGCTGGGCAAGCCCGCTGCGGCCGGCGGTGGCGGGCTTCCTTTACTTCCCGCAGAGCTCATGGGGGCGTCAGCCATGGCGGCTTGGCGGCCCGTGATCCATCGCGTGGTGCTCCTGGCCACCATGGGACGACGGCCTTCTCTTCGACGGAGGTGCTGAAGATGGCGGTTGGGGGCAGGGATGCAGCACGGGAGGCATGCTGCGGGTGCGAGGCAGAGGTTCGGGCCCCATATGGGCCTGGATGGGCCGCTTTGATGCGGAATGTGGGCAGGTGCGGGCGGCCGAGCTGGATGGATGGCGCAGCGGAGGAAGAGGCAAGGTCGTGGCGGCTATGACAAGCGATGGCATTGCGACCTCGACTCGGCCCGCCTCGGGCCCAATATAGACGCGGTCGCGGTGGTTCATCGCTGCTCGGGAGGTGCTAGGGTGGTTGTGCTACTCGCCAAAAGTTGTGCGGGAGGTGGAGCAGGAGATGATGCGGGTTGGTTGTGCACGGTCGGCCGCCGGGGAGATGCGCGTAGATGCAGCCCAGGCGCGTAGGAGGGATGGGAGGTGTCGGCGTCCTGGTCCGGAGCTGCGGCAAGGCGGGCAAGCCCGATCTTGGGCTGTGGCATGCTTCGCGCTCCGGCTCACTAGTTGTCCAGGTGCATTGTCATGCCCATTGTAGCATCCCAGTTGTCTAACCCCTGTAATGCTACATGTCTTAATAATAAAATGGGCCACTTCCAACATATAATTGTTGCATCATCATCATATCATGCTCATGTCATCATGTCCCCTTGCATTTGAGCATCATATAAAACCTTTTTCTTGTTTGCTTCTTATCTCATGTGCATGATTAATTGTAGTTGCCTCTTGATATTGTAATTGGTTCTTACTAAATTGTTAAATGCCCAAGTTGAGTTGGGGGCATCTCTCTTTTGCCTCCACCACCTTTTCTTTCACCACCTTATTTTTCCACCATCCAATAATATGGGCTTGGCCTTTTATTGAGTTTTCCCTAGCCCATGTTGTTGGTTGGATCCACTCCTAATCTATTGCTTGGCCTTTGCCCACCTTTTTGGGAATGCAAGGATTAAAAGCCACAAGAAATAATGTTGTTTTCACAATATGACCTTTGGGCTTTAATTGTCTTGCATGGGCCATGCAAGTATCCTTTTTCCTAGCTTTTGGTTTTGTTGGAATTCTAAATGGATCCCTTCTTTCTTGTTTGATCTTGTGTTGGTAGTGCTAAAACCTCTCTCTCCTTCTCCTTTGGCTACATCAAAACCCCTTGCACCTTGCACCCACTTGTGCTAATGAGCAATGATAAACCTTAAACCACCCTCTTTCTTTGTTCTTGCTTGACCTATGTTGGATCATGCATGAACCCAAAAACCCCATCACCAACCTTGACCATCTCTCCTCCTCTCCCTCTTTTCTTGCTTAATCTTGCTAGTGCCAGATGAAGCTTGCTTTGCCAAGTTTAGTACCATCTTCACCTCTTCTAACCCAAACCCCCTACTAGTTAAACCCAAAACCCCATCTAGTCTACACAACAAAGTGCTCCCTCTCTCTTTTCTACCCTAAAACAAAAACCTATTTTTACATCTATTCTAAACTACACCCTAATCTACCCCTCTCCCCTAGCTAAAACCCTCATGCCCCTAACCCACCTAGCTCGACCCTTCTCCCTTCCATGCATGCCCCACACGCCAGGAACCCTCCTAGCTACCCCCAGCTCGCCACCCCCTCTCTCTATCTGCCCCCACACGTGACCAGTACCACCCTAACCCTAGCTTAGCCGAACCCCCTCTCTTCTCCCCTCTCTTCTCTCTCTCCCTGGCCAAGGGCCCCTCTAGCCTAACCTGGCCACGAGCCTCCCCAGTCCCACCTGCCAGTCACCCTCTCCCCTTCCCAGTTCCACCACGCCACCCCCTGGCCCATGCCGAGCACGTGAAGGAGGAGGCCGACGTGCCCTGCCAGCTTTCCCCTCCCCCACGCCACACCTGCCTCCTCTTCCTTCTTATCCTCTCCCTGCCCCTCCTGGCCTCTCCCAGATCCGCCCTGAGGCTTGCCTCGCATCCCCCCTTCCTCCACACCACCCCATCGCCCTCTCGCCGCCACACCGCCGTCTACCCCTGCCCCAGATACTCTAGCCGGAGGCGAGTCGCTGCGTGTTGTCAAGGAGGCCCGGGAGCTCGCCTGCGACGCTCTGGAGCCAGACGCGAGGAGGAGACGCGCCTTTGCACCAGCGCCGCAAGACGCAAACCCTAGCTACGGCCGCCGCCAGCCTCGCCGTGGATCGCGACCACCCCTGCCCGTTTCGAGCACGCCGACACGCCCGCGGTAAGTCCCTGATCCCCCCAGACATAGTCCCGTCTTCGATCGCTTCCTGGATGCGCGGGTCACGCCGTCGAGCACCCTCGGTGCGCGGTGGGTGTCGTCGTCGTCGCCTGCTCCAGCGCATGCCACCACCTTAGCTAGACGCAGACGTCCCTCCTAGCATCAACCACATCCTACCGCAGCGGCTCCGCGTCCCCGCAGGCGCCCCCGGTCGCGGGTTCGAACCCTCTGCGCCGCGCGCGTCGCGCACGCGACAGACACACGCGCGGTTCAGAGATGGGGGAAGATCCACAGTGCGCCATGTCCTTTTTGCGAAAAACCCCCTGCAGTTTCTTTTTAGCAACCCGCAACCCTCGAGGCCCCACTGTCAGCGGCGGTGGCCTTTTTCTAAAAAGGCTCCCGCAAGACCCCGGACTCAACCCGCAGTCCACCCCCCTGGCCGCGTGTGCGTTTCGAAATCCGGCCGTTTGTTTGCATCAACGCGGTCCCGAGAGCCCACTTGTCGGTCGTGTATCTTTTGCATTTAGGCGCTGTTGATTGTTTCAATCAACCCTTGGTCCAGCGTGCTCGAACGCTGGCGTGTGGGCGAGAACCCCAGCCCACCTGTCATGCTCAGATAGGTTAGGCTGGGTAAAACGTTTCAGATTGATTTTAAAATTCAAACTTATTTCAAATAAATTCAAATTCTTTTCTAATTCAGTTTTTAATAACTTTTGCATACTTTATCCAAATTAGGCAAACAATATATGTTTGGATATCAGCAAGATGAGGGGAATTCAAATATGCCATCTGTTTTGTATTTTGCTCAAGTAAATTCCAAATTCATGTTAATTACATCAAATGCCACTGGATTTTCAATAAACCATAACTTTTGTTTTGTAAATCCAAACTTAGCAAGTAAATAGTCTAAATCGATCAGCTCGACGAGACCTTTCTGTTTATGCTATCCATGACTTCAATTGCAGCATGCATCATATAACTATATCATGAATAACAACTGTTATGGCAACAAATGTGGTTCCAAAACCCACTAAATGTTATATTCTTGTTCCCCACACCTCAACCATGCCATACTTTACTTGCCATGTCAAATGTGCATCATTCATCATGGCATGATTGTTTGCTTGACGCATCTTATTCATATGCTTGTGCTCTATATTCATGTTGGCCTTGTTTGTTTGGTTTTTCTCGGATAGACCCGGCGGGGTTGTATCCAGAACCGAGCACTACCGACCGTCCTTTGCTTCAACAGAGACACCAGGCAAGCACTACCACATGCTTGCATACATACAGTACCTATTGCCTCTATCTTATTCTTGCATCATTGAGTCGCGATTGCATTAAAATGAATCCTAAGTATGCATAGCCTTTACTTTTAAACTCCACCAAGCTTGTACCTCCATCCCATGAGCCACTACTATAGGAGTTGTTTGAGCCATGCGAGTCGTAGAACAGCATGTGTAGGGTTTGTGAGAGTCTGATGAACAATGAGGTACCTAAACAACTTAACCTGAGTAGTTGGGATAACTAAAGAAAGTGGCACCGGTGAGCAATATCTGCTATTTGGTTTTTCCTGCTCACTTGTGTCCCGTAAGACCCCGAGTACTTGATTCCTGTTCCTTGATTTATCGCGCTATCCACATCCGGGAGGTATATGGGACCCCCCTCAGCCAGAGCCTGATTCCGTCTTATTTCTTGGGGCCACAAACTAGTTTGGGGCTTTATTACTATCCTGTACTTATGCCATGTTTTACTGCTTTATTTACGATTGTGCGACAGATAGCACACTGTACTGTTTAGGGAAGCGGAGTGATTACGCGGTGTCGACAAGCCCCGTTTGGGGTTCCCATCTCCATGACCATTGACGCAGACCTTGAGGCCGTCTCGGAGCTTGCCTACTCCGCTATGGTTCTACTCAAAGGGTGGCCCCTGAAATATTTCTGAATCTTGTGATTGCTTTGTGTCGTGAAGGCCTCGTTGGGTTTTGATTTGGTTTTCCGAGGTCGATCGTGTGTGTTGCTATTGGTGCACCCGGTCGGGTAAAACTTTCAAAGCCGTGTCGCGGATATGGACGACTTGGAGCACAGTTTCTTGATCATAGACAAGCATAACTAAAGTACCGCTTTTAATATGACTAAAATAACTTGACTAGTAAAAAGTGCAATACTCATGGAATGGTTAATAAAATTGCCAACGGATGGGGGATTGTTCGTCCGCTTCCCTGTTGGTAGCGGAGGAGGATGGATCGGATGAGATTACCTTTATAACTGTTGTACTTAAATTCACGGACATCCGTCTATCATTGGTTAGGCGGATGGTTAGCGTTTATCTGTAGAATTGCTAGGGTTTACTTTTGCTGCAATTGCGTCACCCCAGGTTGTGTCCCCTTTAGAGGCATTAAGACTTGCTGAGTACCCTTAGGGTCTCACACGATAAATTCTTGATTCGATGAGCAGTACCTTCTCGTGACGGATCTTGGGTAGAAGAAGCCGATGATGTGGGCAACGTGGTATGGTGTAGAGATTAGGCACGGGGATCCGTGAGACCTGTAGTTGGGATGTGCTTATTTTCTCGGCATCTTATGCCTATTTGCTTCTTATCCGTACTCGGATCTTGTTTGCTTCCGCATGATACTCGATGTGTCTTTGTATGAGGAGTTATCCTAAATTATAGATGTATCTAGGTCATTTGAATCTTGCCGTATGGCGTTGGTATATTCCTTTCTTTCTAGATGGTGTGGCTCGATGTACTCTTGTATGGTGGCTTGCGTACATACCCACTTGTGTACGTAGTTGATCCTTCGCCGCCGACCACGCGCCCGTCTGAGTCCCGTTGAGAGGTTAGCGGTTGGGACGTCTGAAAGGACTACCGGTGAGTGGCTTTTGGGGCCCCGTACTATTTCAACCGCTATCTCTCATCCAGGCTTGTATCTAGGGCGTAGTTCACCGAGGTAGTTACAATTGGTATCGAGCCATCCCGACCTTCGTGGTTTCAAAGCGGTCGTTGTCGATCTAGCAAATATTTTAGTAGTTATGTATATAGGGAAAAACAAAAGCGAGTAGGACTGCTTCCATTTTCTTCTTACCCTCCCACCCACCCTTTTACGGTAAGGAAGTGCAACGTTTTCAATCCTCTTCTCAAAGTTCAAACTAGGATTCACGTGTTCTGGGTTTCCGTAGTACCATAGGGTGTGTGTGTGTGTGTGTGTGTGTAGTCCTTTGTCTATCTGTTGCATCCAAGTTGTTATCTTATCTGCCTTTGGTTAACAACTGTTGGTACATTCCATACCGACAGGCTTTTGTAAACCGACGCAATTTATCTTCCTTTTGTATCCGACGCTATCTTGTTTGGGGTGTTCGTTTCTGTAGTACCAATCTGTAGGTTTCGTCATGAGAAGAAGGGGTTAGGATATGTGTTCCACTTGTTCATGTGCGGAGTAATGATTTGAGTGCGGGATGGAGTCGCGACCATACCACTACTTGTATCATTTGCTTTTGTATATTGGATCGGTAGAGTCACTAATCTTGATTCGTTAAGTAATTTTGCGCATCTATGGGTATTTTAATGCCGAAATTTGTGGAAAATTTTTTCTTTGATATGTTTGTGTACCACACTTCTTTTCAGTCGTGTGCGATATGCTTAATATCTTTGAGGTGCTATGAACTTTGTTGATATTTTCATATCATCTCAGTAAAGTGTATCCTTTAATCTTGGTTAATTCCATCTTGGTACTATTTTGGATTATTATCATCTTCCATTATAGTACTGACTTGAGTTTTACATCAATGACAGGATGGCTCCCCCACGCCGGACTGAGGAGGACATTCCTCCAGAACTGGGCTCAGCACTGTCAAGCATAGCTAATGCTTTGGCAGCCATGCAAGAGAACCAGCTGCGCTTTGAGGAGAGCGTCCGAAGGAACGAGTTCACTCCACTTCCTCCACCTCCCAAGCGTGGTGACATCAAGAGCTTCCTCAAGTTCAACCCGCGCCAGTTCGATGTGTCTGACCGACCTCTTGATGCTGATGATTGGCTGCGCGAGATCTCAAGGCTGCTTGAGACTGCTGATGTTCCAGAACAGGAGTGGGTCAAGTGTGCTACTCACCTGCTCAAGGGAGATGCGGCTCTATGGTGGGAAAACTACTTGAAGGCTAGCTGCACTGGGTTCCAGCCCACTTGGGAGAGGTTCACCGCAGCCTTCAAGGAGCAGTTTCTCTCAGAGATTGTGATGGAACGGATGAAGGATGCTTTCCTCAACTTGAAGCAGGGCAATGATAACGTCAACACCTACATCAGGAACTTTATGAACTTGTCTCGCTATGGTGGTGATGAGGTATCTGATGACAAGAAAAAGCAGAAGAGATTCAGGCAAGGGCTCAATGCGTCGATCAAGTATGCACTCACGCATGCAAGACCGGCAACCTTCCTGGAACTGCAGCATATGGCACTACAAGAGGAGGCTAGTAGGCAGATGTTCGAGGAGTCCAAGAAACACAGCAGGGATGCATCAAGCTCGGCAGCAATGGCAACTCCTTCTAAGCGGCGTGTCTGGGTTCCTAACACCCCACCGTCGCTCCCGGCTCCACCAAGACCTGCGAGCTTCACGTCAAGGCCACCAAACTTCACCACTGCGGCTCCCAGGGGCTACAACAACCCTTACCCTGGAGCGCCTGGCGGAGTCCCTGGCTACTCTGCTCCACGTCCAGCTGGTGCCTGCTTCACATGTGGAGGTCCTGGACATTCCCACTGGGCTGTCAATGAAGAACAAAGCTCTCCCTCAACCCCGCCAAGATCGCAACAAGCTCTCCTCGGTTCGTGCACCGCCTCGGGCTCTCAACATCAACACTAAGCCGGGTCTGCGGTTGTTCGCTAACGCCTCTCAAGCTGAGCTCGCTCGGAGTTGTCATGGGTATGCTTTCGATTAACTCGTCCACGCACGAGTTCTCTTTGATTACGGTGCATCGCATTCTTTTGTCTCTGTAAAGTTTGCAAGTGAGAATGAGTTAGTCATGGATCCTCTTCCCAAGAAGTTAATGGTTCTTTCTCCCGGAGCAACAATGGCGCATCTAAGATCACCATGGCAACAAAGTGGAGATTGGTGGTTCTTCATTCTTGGCTTCTTTGATTGTTCCGGGAAACTCGACATTGATGTCATCTTGGGCATGGATTGGTTGACAACAAATGCACTGTGATTGATTGTCTTTGAACGCCGGTGTCTCGAAGATCCTCAAGGCCATCTAGTCTTTTCTCCAAGTCGACTCGGATGTCCAGCTCTATTCCTTGGCTGCTCAATGATGATGCTATGGAAGCTATTCGGAAGGTACCAATGGTCTGTGAGTTTCCGGATGTTTTCTGAAGAGTTGCTGGTATGCCTCCGGATCGCGAGGTTGAATTCGTGATCGAGCTTGAACTCGAACGCGCCTATCTCCAAGAGGCCATACAAAATGGGTCCTTCGAAATGGCTGAACTCAAACGACAACTTGATGAACAAGAGAAGTTGGGTTTCATTCACATAGCACTTCTTCTTGGGGTAGTCCAACAATCTTCGTGAAGAAGCGTGGAGAACCGATAGGCTATGTGGACTACGGGCTCTAAAGGCTAAAACCATCAAGAACAAATATCCTCTTCCTCGGATAAATGATCTATTTGATCGGTGGCGGGCGTGGTGTTCTCTAAGCTGGACTTGAGAAGTGGTTATCACCAAATCAAAATTCGCAAGAGGATGTGCCCAAAACAGCTTTCACCACTCGCTATGGCCTGTATGAGTACACGGTCATGTCTTTCGGTCTCACCAACGCACTGCTACCTTCTCGAGGTCTGATGAACTCCGTTTTCATGGAGTATCTTGACAAGTTTGTGGTGGTATATCTGGATGACATTCGTCTATTCCAAGTCCAAGGAGGAGCATGAAGAGCACTGCGGTGTGTCCTAAACAAGCTTCGTGAGAACCGCTTGTATGCTAAGTTCTCCAAGTGTGAGTTCGTTGCAAGTAACATATCTGGGCATGTCATCTCTCGCCAAGGGCATTGCAGTTAACCCGAAACCGTGAAGACAATAGTTGAATGGCTTCCTCCTGTGAATGTCAAGGAAGTGCGGAGTTTCCTGCTTAGCTAGCTATTGTCGTTTTGTGCGAACTTCTCAAGATAGCAAAGCCTCTTACCGATCTTCTCAAGAAAGGCAAAAGTATCTGTGGACTCACCTTGTCAAGAAAGTTTTGAGACACTCAAAGCGCTCACTTCCACACCAGTCTTGGTTCCTCCGGATACATCTAAGCCTTTCGGATCTTCTGCGATGCCTCTTTGCAAGGATTGGGTGCGGTCCTTATGCAAGAGAGACAGTGGTTGCTTATGCCTCTCGTCGCTTGAAGACGCATGAGGTCAACTATCCCACACATGACCTTGAGCTAGCAGCGGTGGTCTTTGCTTTGAAGCTGGAGGCACTACTTGCTTGGGTAACCGTTGTGAGATCTTCTCGGACCACAAGAGTTTGAAGTACATCTTCACTCAACCGGATCTCAATCTTCGGCAAAGGAGATGGATTGAAGCCATCAATGACTTCGATGTGACCATCAACTACACTCCAGGCAAAGCAAATGTCATGGCAGATGCGCTTAGCAGAAAAGCTTATGTCAACAACCTCATGGTAGAAGAGCAGCAGCCTCTCTTGTGCGAGGAATTCCGTCAGCTCAACCTGGAGATTGTGGAACAAGGGCACCTTCTGAACCTTCTGGCTACTCCTCTCTTGGAAGAACAGATTCGCTCTCGACTTGGTGATCCGCACACTAAAAGCTCATCGCTAAGCTTGGCACTCAAGTATGAATCCTTCCATGTTGATGATCAAGGAACGCTCTTCTTGAACACGGATGTTTGTTCCAAACTACCCGGGTCTGAGAGACCAAGTTCTCAAGGAGGCACATGATTCGGTTCTTTCTATCCATCCTGGCAGCACAAAGATGTACATGGACTTGAAAACACAATACTGGTGGCCTGGGTTAAAAAGGTATTGTGCCAAGTACGTCTCAGAATGTGATGTCTGCCGCAGAGTCAAGGCTGTTCATCAGAAACCATTTGGTCTTCTACAGCCATTGAAGCCTCCGGAATGGAAATGGGAGAAAGTTGAGATGGACTTCATCACGGGTTTTCCTAGGTCGCAGAAGGGCAACAATGCAATCTTTGTTGTCATCGACAGGCTTTCTAAAGTGGCACACTTCTTCGATCAAAGAAACAATTTACGGACTTGATTGGTGAGCTCTATATCAATGGATTGTCTCTTTGTATGGGGTTCCACTTGAAATCAGTTCAGATCGTGGGAGCATCTTCACCTCAAAGTTCGGAGAGTTTCCAAAAGCTTTGGGAACAAAGTTGAACTTCAACCTTACCACCCTCGGTCTCAAGGACAAGTGGAGGATCAATCAGATTCTCGAGGACATGCTTAGAGCTTGCGTCATCTCGTTTGGCATGAAGTGGGAAGAGTGTCTTCCATATGCTGAATTCTCCTACAACAACAGCTTCGGAAGAGTCGAAGATGGCACCATTCGAGGCTCTCTATGGACGCAAGTGCAGAACTCCCATTGGTTGGTCGGTGCGGAGAAAGAATCTGGTTTGGCCGACATTGTAACCCAAGTGGAGGAGAAGGTGCATATCATTCTGGAGAACCTGAAGATTGCTCAGAGTCGACAGAAGAGCAACTATGACAGGAAGCACACAGATATGGTATATGCCCCGGGTGATCTAGTCTACCTTCGTGTCACTCCCATGAGAGGAACACACCGGTATCAAAGGAAAGTTGGCTCCTAGATACATCGGTCCTTTCAAGATACGTGGTAGAAGAGGAGAAGTTGCTTATGCACTCGAGCTTTCGGAAAAACTCAAAGTCCATGATGTTTTCCACATCTCTCAGCTTAAGAAGTGCTTCAAAGACCCCGGCAAGACCGTGGATCATGAGCTAATAGACCTCCAAGAAGATCTCTCTTATCAAGAACACCCCACCAAAATCCTTGAGACATGAGCGTGGGACTGCAACAAGTCCATCAAGTTTTGCAAGGTGCGTGGTCACACCATTCATTGATGAAGCAACATGGGAGCGTGAAGATGAACTCCGTGTACAACCATCCTTCTCTCTTTGTGTCTTCTTCTTCTTCCTAGAATCTCGGGGCGAGATTCCTGTTTAGTGGGGGAGAGTTGTAGCATCCCAGTTGTCTAACCCCTGTAATGCTACATGTCTTAATAATAAAATGGGCCACTTCCAACATATAATTGTTGCATCATCATCATATCATGCTCATGTCATCATGTCCCCTTGCATTTGAGCATCATATAAAACCTTTTTCTTGTTTGCTTCTTATCTCATGTGCATGATTAATTGTAGTTGCCTCTTGATATTGTAATTGGTTCTTACTAAATTGTTAAATGCCCAAGTTGAGTTGGGGGCATCTCTCTTTTGCCTCCACCACCTTTTCTTTCACCACCTTATTTTTCCACCATCCAATAATATGGGCTTGGCCTTTTATTGAGTTTTCCCTAGCCCATGTTGTTGGTTGGATCCACTCCTAATCTATTGCTTGGCCTTTGCCCACCTTTTTGGGAATGCAAGGATTAAAAGCCACAAGAAATAATGTTGTTTTCACAATATGACCTTTGGGCTTTAATTGTCTTGCATGGGCCATGCAAGTATCCTTTTTTCCTAGCTTTTGGTTTTGTTGGAATTCTAAATGGATCCCTTCTTTCTTGTTTGATCTTGTGTTGGTAGTGCTAAAACCTCTCTCTCCTTCTCCTTTGGCTACATCAAAACCCCTTGCACCTTGCACCCACTTGTGCTAATGAGCAATGATAAACCTTAAACCACCCTCTTTCTTTGTTCTTGCTTGACCTATGTTGGATCATGCATGAACCCAAAAACCCCATCACCAACCTTGACCATCTCTCCTCCTCTCCCTCTTTTCTTGCTTAATCTTGCTAGTGCCAGATGAAGCTTGCTTTGCCAAGTTTAGTACCATCTTCACCTCTTCTAACCCAAACCCCCTACTAGTTAAACCCAAACCCCATCTAGTCTACACAACAAAGTGCTCCCTCTCTCTCTTTTCTACCCTAAAACAAAAACCTATTTTTACATCTATTCTAAACTACACCCTAATCTACCCCTCTCCCCTAGCTAAAACCCTCATGCCCCTAAACCACCTAGCTCGACCCTTCTCCCTTCCATGCATGCCCCTGCCAGAACCCTCCTAGCTACCCCAGCCACACCCTCTCTCTGCCCCCCCACGTGACCAAGACCACCCTAACCCTAGCTTAGCCCCTCTCTTCTCCCTCTCTTCTCTCTCTCCCTGGCCAAGGGCCCCTCTAGCCTAACCTGGCCACGAGCCTCCCCAGTCCCACCTGCCAGTCACCCTCTCCCCTTCCCAGTTCCACCACGCCACCCCCTGGCCCATGCCGAGCACGTGAAGGAGGAGGCCGACGTGCCCTGCCAGCTTTCCCCTCCCCCACGCCACACCTGCCTCCTCTTCCTTCTTATCCTCTCCCCCTCGGCCTCCCAGATCCGCCTGAGGCTTGCCTCGCATCCCCTTCCTCCACACCACCCCATCGCCCTCTCGCCACACACGCCTACCCCTGCCCCAGATACTCTAGCCGGAGGCGAGTCGCTGCGTGTTGTCAAGGAGGCCCGGGAGCTCGCCTGCGACGCTCTGGAGCCAGACGCGAGGAGGAGACGCGCCAAGTACGCCTGCACCAGCGCACGCCGGCGCAAACCCTAGCTACGGCCGCCGCCAGCCTCGCCGTGGATCGCGACCACCCTGCCTGCTTTCGAGCACGACACGCCCGCGGTAAGTCCCTGATCCCCCCAGACATAGTCCCGTCTTCGATCGCTTCCTGGATGCGCGGGTCACGCCGTCGAGCACCCTCGGTGCGCGGTGGGAGTCATCGTCGTCGCCTGCTCCAGCGCATGCCACCACCTTACCTAGACGCAGACGTCCCTCCTAGCATCAACCACATCCTACCGCAGCGGCTCCGCGTCCCCGCAGGCGCCCCCGGTCGCGGGTTCGAACCCTCTGCGCCAGCAGCGCAGACGCCGATGCACACGCGGTTCAGAGATGGGGAAGATCCACAGGCGCCATGTCCTTTGCGAAAAACCCCTGGTTTCTTTTAGCAACCATGACCCTCGAGGCCCCATCGGTGGTGGCCTTTTTCTAAAAGGCTCCGCAAGACCGGACTCAACCCGCAGTCCACCCCACGGCGCGTGTGCGTTTTGCGAAATCCCGCCGTTTGTTTGCATCAACCGCGGTCCTCGAGCCCACTTGTCGCTGATCGTATCTTTTGCATTTAGGCGCTGTTGATTGTTTCAATCAACCCGGTCGAAACGTGCTTTCGAACTGGCGTGTGGGCCAGAGAACCCCCTGGCCCACCTGTCTGCGGCTCAGGATAGGTTAGGCTGGGTAGAAAACGTTTCAGATTGATTTTAAAATTCAAACTTATTTCAAATAAATTCAAATTCTTTTCTAATTCAGTTTTTAATAACTTTTGCATACTTTATCCAAATTAGGCAAACAATATATGTTTGGATATCAGCAAGATGAGGGGAATTCAAATATGCCATCTGTTTTGTATTTTGCTCAAGTAAATTCCAAATTCATGTTAATTACATCAAATGCCACTGGATTTTCAATAAACCATAACTTTTGTTTTGTAAATCCAAACTTAGCAAGTAAATAGTCTAAATCGATCAGCTCGACGAGACCTTTCTGTTTATGCTATCCATGACTTCAATTGCAGCATGCATCATATAACTATATCATGAATAACAACTGTTATGGCAACAAATGTGGTTCCAAAACCCACTAAATGTTATATTCTTGTTCCCCACACCTCAACCATGCCATGCTACTTTACTTGCCATGTCAAATGTGCATCATTCATCATGGCATGATTGTTTGCTTGACGCATCTTATTCATATGCTTGTGCTCTATATTCATGTTGGCCTTGTTTGTTTGGTTTTTCTCGGATAGACACTGAGCAGGGGTTGTATCCAGAGAACCAGGAGCACTACCCAGAACCGTCCTTTGCTTCAACAGAGACACCAGGCAAGCACTACCACATGCTTGCATACATACAGTACCTATTGCCTCTATCTTATTCTTGCATCATTGAGTCGCGATTGCATTAAAATGAATCCTAAGTATGCATAGCCTTTACTTTTAAACTCCACCAAGCTTGTACCTCCATCCCATGAGCCACTACTATAGGAGTTGTTTGAGCCATGCGAGTCGTGAACGACATGTGTAGGGTTTGTGAGTCTGATGAACAATGAGGTACCTAAACAACTTAACTCGAGTAGTTGGGATAACTAAAGAAAGTGGCACCGGTGAGCAATATCTGCTATTTGGTTTTTCCTGCTCACTTGTGTCCCGTAAGACCCCGAGTACTTGATTCCTGTTCCTTGATTTATCGCGCTATCCACATCCGGGAGGTATATGGGACCCCCCTGGGCCAGAGCTCGATTCCGTCTTATTTCTTGGGGCCACAAACTAGTTTGGGGCTTTATTACTATCTGTACTTATGCCATGTTTCTTTGCTTTATTTACGATTGTGAGCAGATAGCTTCATTGTTTAGGGAAGCGGAGTGTTTACGCGGTGTCGACAAGCCCCGTTTGGGGTTCCCAGTCGCTCACAACCATTGACGCAGACCTTGAGGCCGTCTCGGAGCTTGCCTACTCCGCTATGGGTTCTACTCAAAGGGTGGCCTGAAATATTTCTGAATCTTGTGATTGCTGTGTCGTGAAGGCCTCGTTGGGTTTTGATTTGGTTTTTCCGAGGTCGATCGAGTGTGTGTTGCTATTGGTGCACCCCGGCCGGGTAAAACTTTCTGAAAGCCGTGTCCGCGGATATGGACGACTTGGAGCACAGTTTCTTGATCATAGACAAGCATAACTAAAGTACCGCTTTTAATATGACTAAAGTAACTTGACTAGTAAATAGTGCAATACTCATGGAATGGTTAATAAAATTGCCAACGGATGGGGGGTTGTTCGTCCGCTTCCCTGTTGGTAAGCAGGGAGGAGGATGGATCGGATGAGATTACCTTTATAACTGTTGTACTTAAATTCACGGACATCCGTCTATCATTGGTTAGGCGGATGGTTAGCGTTTATCTGTAGAATTGCTAGGGTTTACTTTTTGCTGCAATTGCGTCACCCCAGGTTGTGTCCCCTTTAGAGGCATTAAGACTTGCTGAGTACCCTTAGGGTCTCACACGATAAATTCTTGATTCAGATGAACAGGTACCTTCTCAGGACGGATACTGGGTGGAAGAAGCCGATGATGTGGGCAACGACCGTATGGTGTAGAGATTCCGGGCACGGGGATCCGTGAGACCTGTAGTTGGGATGTGCTTATTTTCTCTGGCATCTTATGCCTATTTGCTTCTTATCCGTACTCGGATCTTGTTTGCCGCCGCATGTTACTACGATGTGTCTTGTATGAGGAGTTATCCTAAATTATAGATGTATCTAGGTCATTTGAATCTTGCCGGTATGGCGTTGGTATATTCCTTTCTTTCTAGATGGTGTGGCTCGATGTACTCTTGTATGGTGGCTTGCGTACATACCCACTTGTGTACGTAGTTGATCCCTTCGCGCTGCCTCACGCCGCCTGACAGTCCCGTTGAGAGGTTAGCGGTTGGGACGTCTGAAAGGACTACCAGTGAGTGGCTTTTGGGGCCCCGCCGTACTATTTCAACCGCTATCTCTCATCCAGGCTTGTATCTAGGAGCGTAGTTCACCGAGGTAGTTACACCCATGGACTACTTAGATCTTGCTCGACATGCAGTAAGTCGGAGATGAATGGCACCATTGAGGGGTTTTGCATCCTTCCGCTGATTGCGATGAGGAAGTTCGATGTAGCAGTGGAGTAGCATGCTTGGCGGTGTAGCGTCTATAGGGTTAGAGGCATTGCCGGCAGAGAGGTGTTGCGGTATGTGGGCGGCTGGCCTAATCTTGGGTTGGGACGGTTGAAGTTGCTGGTGAAAGCCACACTCTGGTTGTGGTCGTAGTTGCTGACGGCGGCGTCTATGGGCGTCGTTACCTTGTTGGAGGCGTCGATATGCATCTCTCACCTACCTTCTCAGCATGCTTCGGGGAAACCCCAGATTTGGTCTTCAGAACGGATGATGGCGGCGCTAGGTGGCGTTGTGTCCCATCTTGAGGGCATCATTCTTGGAGGTGGATCCGGCCGGAGGGACCTATGGTTCGCGAAGGTGTCGGGCAACGTCACCTACAGGAGCCCCCTCCACATGCATGGAGCGTCAAATGAGCCCTTTGTACCTTGCTCGCGGGTTAGAGAGGCACATGTTCTCTTCTTGGCATGTCGTTTCTCCCTGGTGTCTTCGAGGTAGGCTCAAATGCTCATGGTAGATCCGATCGATACAGTGTGTATCATGTGTTCCGCCTTATGCCGTCTTTATGTCTTGTGGTGTTCTGGGTGGCTTGCCATTGTTAGAGTTGTCGCCTGGTTTTTCCTCCAATAAACCAAGAAGTCTGTTTTCTATTTATTCATTGGATTTAGCAGTTCTCCTGCTAACATTCAAAAAAAGTGTATTCTGGAGAGAGTACAGTGGACCCCGGACACTGTATTATATACAGGGAAAATCGCTGAAGTAGCGAAAAACACCGGCTCAAAACTACCAACCGGTGACAGGGGTAATTATGGTTTATATGGTTTGGGGTTTGAAAGTTGAACCAAGTAGGATGTAGCATCCCGGGCAAACCACTATTAGAAAACCGCTTGATGTTTTTATTTTATGCATTATCATGATCGCATACCCATGTTACCATGTCATATTGTATTTGAGCATCATCATGTTATCATGCATAAGTTTGCCTAAAACTATTTCCCAATAGCCTTTCTTTGTTTCTAAATATACCCGTCTTTATTTCAAATTAAAACCCCAGTATTTCCAGATATATTGTTTTCCTAAAACTATTTTACAAAATCAATAAATTAAAAAAAACTATAAATAAAAACAAATACTTTGATAGGGGAGGCAATCCAGCCCTCAGGCCCAAAAGGCCCAATCGGACAGACCACCAGCTACCCCCAAACCCTGACCCTATTCCTCTAGACCAAATCCTAGACCTACCTACCCCAAACCATAACCCTATACCCCACCTAACCCTAATCTACCCATCCGCACACCCCACCGACACACACCCAACATGCATTGTGCCCACGATCCGCACCTGCCCGCTGCACACCCGCACCCCACCCCGTCGCCCACACGCCCGCAACAACCCCGCACGGTACACTCCTGCATGCCCCGCGACCCACCCTATGACTCGCCCTACTCGCCACGCTCCCATCGATCCAACCCGCACAACTGCACGTGCGCAACCCCACGCGAACACCATCTATGTGACTCCTCTCTTTCTCGCCCACTCATGCACGCAGTGCACGTTTCCGCCTCATCGCTCAGATCCCCCCGCCGTTCATCGCCCTCTGCCCGGCCCCTCCTTACTCGTACTCTGCAACTCGAGCATCGTCGGCTCGCCTGCCCCCGCCTCTGCTTCCACCCTCGTCCGCCAGGAGTCCGATTCTCAAGTCGGCTGTCGTCCTCTGCCTCACCTCGTTCGCCGTTTCGCGAGAGCCGCCTCATCCAGCATCTGGTGCCCTCTGAAGCATGCCACCCAATCTCCCTCTGCTCCTTCCCGTCCACCAAGCCGTCAATCCCCGCCTGTAACACCCTCAGAATCGGCCCTATGCAAGTTTTAGCGAAACCCGCCAAACCCGCATAGAAACGATTCAAAGGTGCCCACCAGGCACTTTCGTGCGGGTGGAAAACGAAGTAATAACATTACACAACAGTCCTCGATGGGACCCACAGAACAGATATATACAACAGCGACTCAGCGAGTCAAGAATGCAGATATAATATACAAAGATCCAAATCACCTTGAAAATGATAGAGCGTCCAGCTACGGACAAGATGCAAATGGGGCTAAGAGCCCTGAAGAATAACCAGTGGCGTCCATAACCCTGCCCAGGCCAAGCCGGAAGGGTAACCCTGCTAACGACATCGATCTCAAAACCTGCTTAAACAAAAGGGGTGCCGACAAAGGGCAAAGGAAAAAGAGGAGTGTTAATCGAGGCGATACAGCGAGGCTAGAATTCGGCGGTCCTCGCCTACATAGGTATGGTGGACTAAAGCGGCAGCGGCAGCATGCACTAAACAACCTATAGAGACTCGATACATCTGGCGGCTATCAGAGAGGAATAAGGAGGACCTACACGGAACCAACCTGATTCTACCACCAACCAAACCCATCCTGGTGTTTCCCCCTCGAGACCAAACGAGGAAGTCAACCGAGGAACTCACACAGTTGGCAGTTTTATGTATTCAGTTATCGTTGCAGCAATTACTAGTCAGGTTTAGATAATCATACCGATAAAATAAGAAGTGCGCAATTTTAGTTAACCATTCCGTGATAGTCGCAACACTTACTAGTCAGATACAATTAGCATGAGATAACCCCAAAACCCAGCAGTTGTTGGTACTTTTATTTAGCCATTCCGTTGTAGTGAAGCTGATTACTAATCATATCGGATACAAGTCAATTTATAACAGAAAACTTTAGTTATAGTTGTCTATGATCAAGCACTGTGCTCCAAGTCGTCCATAACCGCGGACACAGCTTCTCGAAAAGATTTAACCCTGCAGGGGTGCACCAAAGTATCCACAAGCACTTCGACCCTTTTGCGGATCGGTTAACATACACCCATCGGTATGTCGGCGGGGCCTAAGTCATGACGTTTCCAGACCCAAAGCAAGCACGGGGGGCCACCCCACTAAGTCTACCCGCAACGAAGTCGGCCGGTCTCCGAGACGGACTCAGGGTTTGCGACAGTGGCTGTAAACGACAGCAAATCCCAAAACTAGGACTGTCGATACCGCGAAAACACTCCGCTTCCTAAACAGTACAGTGTTCTCCTCGCACAATCGTAAATAAAGAAGTAAGACATGGCATAAGTACAGGATAGTAAATAAAACCTCAAACTGGTTTGTGGCTCCCAGTATAATACTTTGAAATCAGGTACTAATCAATGGGGGGCCCATATCTCCCCACCTGTGGTTAGCGCGCTCGATCTCGGAACAGGTGTCAAGAACTTGGGGTCCTACGGGACACAAGTGGGCGGTCGGAAACCAAACATTATCTATCACCCACCGATGCCTCGGCTTACTTACTTCAATTTTAGTTGTTAAACAGTAATTAAAGTGAACGATAGGAAAGCCAGGAACATCTCCAAAATAAGCATATGGTAGTCTTCCAACAACTAAGGTACTTGACGACTCGCAACAGCACTTGAGCAAGCGACTACGACGCGCAAGTCCAACTATCTACCAAACAACAGGTAATAGGATGTGTCCAAGGCAATATAAGGCTGCAAGGGATATCATGGGTACGAAAACTAGAGCATCGCAACACAGATAGCAATAGATCAACAGGAGGAAATAAATACTATAAAGTAAGATAGGTAGAAAGGGGGAGGTGCTCGCCTGAAAACATTGCCGAAGGTTCAACCAAAGATCGGGGCGAGGCTCACATCAACTCAACGGCCTTATCCGCGAAGAAGCAAAACACTAGAATAAACACCGGATGCAATATTTAATACTACGGCAAAAGATCGGGCATGATGCATGTATGATGTATGACATGGCAAAGGTGCGATGCAATTAGGTCATATTAAGCGGAACCGGGGTCTAGACAGTTAATTAGATGGTTCATGTTATTTATCTACCCCACAAATTAAATGTTGTAATAACAGGGCAAGATAAGTTACCGGTTCGCTACACAGATTTAAATGAGGCCAATATAAGACTAGATTTGCCCGCATATGGGCCCCATATTTAATTATATGGTGAATCGGCATAAGGCCCCCAAACCACACAAATATGCATGCGAGTATGACAATTTAATATGCATCAATTTGTTATTACATTTATAAAATAGGGCTCGAGAAAAGGGGTCACACATTAGGGTTCGGCAGATCTTGGGTCCGGGGTTCGACGGAAAGGCAGGGTTCGGTTCAAGATGGAGAACTTGGGTCCAAGCGGTCGATCTTGCCGTCGCGCAGATCTTGTCGGGTCCGTGTAGACGGTCATGGAGTTCAAGGTGGCGAACTTGGCGTTCCGTGGAGATCTTGATTCGTCTTCGATCGAAGTGTTCGGAAGCAGATCTTGGTGTAGTGACGGTCCTTGTCGGCGATTCTTCGGGTTCGGGGTCTCGACAATCGGACTCCGGGAACGGGTCTTGGCGTTCCGAGATGGAGTTCTCTTCGTGCGGGGATCCTCCGAGTCTGTGTTGACGACCTTGGGGTTCTGGCTATGGTTGTGGGCAGAGAACTTGTTCCGCGAAGGTACGGTCTTCGGATCTGGCGTTCTAAGTCTCCATGAGGCGGTCTTGGCGTCCGGATTCGATGATTGGTGAACTTTGTTCATCTCTGGTGATTCATCAGGTTAGACGGATTCCCCTGTCGAGCTTGACGGCCTTGTTGGTGACTCCCGAGAGGATTTACAAGAAGTGGCGACGGTTTTCGGCTAGGGACACAGCGGGGCAGTCCGGGACATCACCGCTCGCTTGCGTCACCCCGCCATCCCACTGGAAGCCCTGCACGTCCACCAAAGCGGGGCGAGCAGCAGGCAGGAGGTCCTGCACGCATGGCCGCGTCCACGGCCTCCTTGCCGTCGGGCGCCCTCGCGAAGGCGCTGGCGAAGCAGCGCGCGTCGGCGACCTTGGAGGCGGCCGGGGGTGGGCAGGAGGCAGCGAGGCGGGGAAGGACGGAGTTCGCAGGCGGCGGGCGCCGCCGGAGGCGCGACGCGGGGAGGCCCGAGGCGAGGGCGGCGGTGGCGATGGAGGGCGGTCGCGGCTACCGAAAGGCGGTGGCGAGGGCGGCTCGGCCAGAGGAAGGGCCGGGCGGGGTGTCGACGGCAGAGGAGATGCGACGCTGGCGAGGCGAAGGCGCGGAGCGGGCAGCGTTGAGCACGGGCGGGCGGCTGCTACTGGAGGAGCGGAGGCGGGCTGGCCAGTGGAGGAGGCCGAGCGAGGCGCTGGGAGGCGGGCCTGAGGCGAGAGCGGAGGAGGGAGCGCCGGCGACCGCGTGGGAGGCCGGCTCGGGAGAGGGAGAGGCAAGGCCTTGGGAGAGGATGCGGGCGAGGATGGGCGGGATGGCGCGACGCAGAGGGCGCAGCGGTGAGGCGGGCGCCCAGCGAGGCGGGGCTGCAGGAGGCGGAAAGGGGAGGAAGGCGGCGTCGGGGCGTGGGGGCTGCGCGCGGTGAGGTGGGAGGAGGGAGAGGACGCGGGGAGAGAGAGGTTAGGTGGGAGTGGCGGGGCCAGGGGGAGAGGTGGCTGGGAAGTGGGGCCGGGGGAAGTGGGTCCAGGTGGGGACAGTTGGGGGTAATGGGGAGAGAGGAGGTCCTGACGGGGTTGACCCAGGAGGTGGGGTCCGGTTGGAAGTGGGAGGGGTAGAGAGGCGGTGGGTGAGAGAGGGAGAGAGGGGAAAAGTGGTGGATTGATGATGTGGCGGGGTGGGTAGGAAGTTGGGGGAGGGGTGAGGTGGCGAGCTGTGAGGGGTGGGTAGGAAAGATTTGGGTGGGAATAGGATTTAGAGTGTAGGTTTTTATTAGTTTTGCAAATATGTGTTTGTTTGGTTTTTTTATTTTTAAAACAAGACTACTTTGCAATAATGTTTAGGTAAATAAAATATCCGATAGATCGGGATTTTGCATTTGAAATAAAGAGGGGTTTCAGAAATATCCGATACGATCCGATACCAATAAAACAGAACTAGGCTTTTCGAAATAGTTTCAGACAAACAATGAATGATGATGACGATGCAATGCACAAAAACAACGCGATTTTCTAGTAGTGGTTTTTGCGGGATGCCACACCGCCCCTCTTCACCGCGCCATTCCTAAGCCGACACACCCTTCACAAGATCGACCTTGCTGGCCCCGCAGTACCCCCTGCCGCGGCAAGCCCATAGCCCCGACAGGCCCTGCTCCACCTTCCCGCTAGCCTCCTCTCCTTCCTCTCCCGGGACTGACCGCCACCTCGTCTTCTCTGCACCCGTGGTCGTCACCAGGAATATCTCAGACCTAGCATGTTCTTTTGCTTTTTCTATCGCGATCAGCCGCTTATGTGCATGTTGGTGAGAATGTCGGTGTTGCCGATGTTCCATAATAGAGAGGGCATGTTACAACCTCAAGCGCTACAACTTGGCTTTTCGGTGTTTTCAGTGTGGCTGTCATTCTGGTGATGTTCGAGACCTCGAGTTAAACAAGATAGATAAGATGAAGCCGTGGCTCGGCTACCCCGACTACGTTTATATGGCCGTCAAAGGCCAAAACCGAATAACCCAGAGATGTTGATGACATGGATCCAAAGATCTCTGTCACGGATTCCAAGTACTACGGCATGGACACGTAAAATATCCGACACGAAACACCGAGATCTCCATCCCAGAACCCGAAGACCAAACCCGAACCGCTCTGAACAAAGATCGCCGAGTCCCCTATGTGTGCCCATTTTCGTGAGACCCTATTTTTCTATAAATGACATCTATTTGTTTCATATAATCATTCATACTCGCATACATATTGTGTGGTTTGGGGGCATTAGGCCGATTCACCTCATAATTAAATTTGGAGACCATATGCGGTCTTTTCTAGTCTTATATTGGCTCTATTTAAATTTGTGTATCGAACCGATGACATAGTTTTCCTTTTTAATACAACAGTTAAATTGCAGGGCAACTAAACAACAAGAACCTATTAATTAATTATCGGGACCCAGTACTGCTTAATATTGCCTAATTTCATCGTATCTTCACCATGTCACGCATCATACATGCATCATCCTTGATCTTCTGCCATAGTATTAAATAGTGCATCCGGTGTTTCTTCTAGTGCTTTGCTTCTTCATGGATTAGGCCGATGAGTTAATGCAAGTGTCAACCCGATCTTCGGATGATTCTTCGATAGTGTTTTCAGGCAAGCATTCTCTCTCTTTCTACCTATTTTGATTTTACATTATTTACTTCATCCTGTCAATCTATTGCTATCCGTGTTGCGATGATTTAGATTCCTTGCATCCTTAATATTTCCTTGGACACCTCCTATTACATGTTGCTTGGTAGATAGTTGGCCTTGTGAGTCGTAGCTGATTGCTCAGGAGTTTCTTCGCGTCGTTGATGGTCCACTAATGTTTGGGGTTGGCACATGCTTAATGTTGGAGATTATCATGGATTTAATTAAAGTTTAATAATTAATATTTAAAGTAGGTATAACTAATGCAGAGGCACATGTGCGTAATAGTTGAGATATGGTTATTGTCCCTCCCCCTGTGTCCACCTAGGACCAGAGTTCTTGACACATGTTCCGAGAAGAGCGCGCTAAGCACATGTGGGGTGTATGGGCACCCCTATTGGCTTAGTATATAATTTCAAAGTACTGTTCTAGGGGCCACAAACTAGCTCGGGATTTATACATTACCTACTGTACCTATGCCATGTATGATATATTTTTTACCTATTGTTCGATGAGCGTTTATTACTGTTGCGTAGGTGTGACACTCTGTAACAGGAATATATTGTCTATGGCCTCTGCTTGTGTGACAAGTGCTTGAAACCTTAGGGTACATACGAGGATTAGCTATACCTCGTACGGGTAGCTCTTTTGGGTGCCCCCCATGTAATTGCTTTTGGTATGGGAAAGCATCGTGTCTGAGGCCCCGTCGACATATCGATGGGTGTATGTTAATTGATCTGGCAACAAGGGTTGAAGTGCGTCTGAAATCTTTGGTGCACCCCTGTTAGGTTAAATCTTTTCAAAAAACCGTGTCCACGGTTATGGACGACTTGGAATACAGTTTCTCGATCATAGACAACTATAAATAAAGTTTAATGTTATAATTTGACTTGTATCTGATATGATGTCAACACCCGGATTTTTAATCCCAGATGTCTGTTATGCCATACATCGCAATCCCAGGATTACCATTGTTGCGAGACATAGCAGATTGGATATCACAGTACATCATCCATTACAAACCATACATAAGGTCTTACAACAAATAAGGGATCTCATGATCCAGTCTTAGTACAATCAAAGCAGCGGAATAATATAATAACAGTAGCGTGGGCGAGGCTCCATCTTCATGGTCACAGGCGATGCTGACGATGGGAGATGATCCTAGTTGTCGTAACCTTCCTGTGGTCCATCCTCCTGATAGTCTTCTTCATAGTCTGGCCACAGGAATATCCAGGGAAAAGCCATGAGTACTCTTTAAGTACTCGCAAACTATCACTAACAAGTAAAGTGGTTTGAGTAGGAATACTAAGCTCTAGGTTGTTTTGCAAAAGCCAGGTTTATCTTTAACTGAGTTTAGAAGCAAAGAAAACTAGTTTAAGGTTTTATAACACCTAAGTGCGAACTTAGCTTTCACTTTCACAACCCTGTTTTATGCTCTTTATGCTACCTTTAATATCTTTCCAAAACTTCACAAGCACTTTCTAAAAGTAAGCAAATAATTTTGATAAAGAAATAAATTGATAAAGCTTGCAAGTAAAACTAGGATTTGGTATAATCAAATGGTATAACCAAGGCATGCCTAATGCATTGCATAGGTTATATAGCTTTCATAGTTGCAAGTATTAGCTTACATAGGTGACATGCAAGTGGTAGCTTGCTAAGTTAACTTTTATGGTGAAGTTTGCCTTGTGCAGTGCAGTGGTTGAAGTTCTCCTCTGCTTCCTCTTCGTAGTAATCTTCTTCCTCTTTGTATCCTTGGTCGGTACTAGCGTCTATAAATAAATACAAGGTACACAATCACCACACAATAGTTAACTACTTCTATTTATCACACCAGGGTTTTCACTAGATGATCTAGCATCATCACACTCATTACAAAGATTAAGGAACTAGCTTTATTTATTTCATTTTAGAAAAGTAATTTCTACTCATTGAAAAACTACTTACGATTTAATATTCTCCAACTAAAACATGGGATCGTGTTGATACATGTCATCACCACATATTTCAATAATTGGGAATGTGATTTAAAGTGGTGTCACAATTTAATAAGTTTTAACCTTTCTATTTTAATTAATTAAAGTGACTAGAAATTCCTATGGGGCATTCTTTTATTACTTGTCCATTCTGAATGAAAGTAAACCTAGATATTTTTATATATTCAGAAAGGTCTTATAAAATGTGATTTTTGAGAGTTGGAGTCAACTCAAAAGCTTTTATGGTTGAATTTTGCAAAAATTTTGAATGCAAAAAAGTCTTTGGCTTGTTATTTTTACCATAGGTGATCTATAATTTCAAATGGTTTGAATCCAATGGGCTTGGATTAATAATTTCAATACCTTTCTATCGAAATTAGTTTCATGCAATTTGGTTCAGTGAACCTATCTTAAATGATTTTTGAATCTACTCCCAGAACTAAGTTTGAATTAAATAGATAAACCTAATTTCAAACGAACTATGTCAAGCGGGAAAATTAACTGGGCCGGCCCACTGCGCACAGCACGCGCGTGGGCGGGTTAAGGGGTTGTCCCCACTAGTCAGTGAGACAGGGGGGCGAAGGGGTACGGGGCTATTACAACTGTAGGATTAGAGGTAAGATCAATGGATGAGGCTCGTCATCAACATCTGAACAGAACGCGACGAGCACGAACCCTAGCGCGGCTAGTGGGGGTCTGTGGCGACTCACCGGGTCTCAGGTAATGGTTGGTGATGGGGGCGAACGACGAAGTCGACGATGGCTATTCTCCTGGTACTAGTGGCTCCTCCCGGGATGGCTCCAATCAACGGTGCCCTTCTCCTCCAGCAGCGGCAGGCTCCAGCAAAAATTCGGCGATGCTGCGCTTGCCTTGCTCTAGAAATAAGTGGGCACAATCAGTGAGAGGTGGGGAGTGGAATGGTGTGAAGAATTCGAGCGGGAAAGACCTCGATTTTTACTGCGACGAGGGAACCGAAGGGTGCGGGCTGAGCTCGTCGGGGTCGGCTTCACAGTGAGCTAACAGCATGGATGAAGGTAGGGTCGGTGCGCTGTCTCCTGGCAAAGTTCAACGTCTTGATGGCGTGTCAAGGGCGGTGCGATTTGGTCGGAACACGTCGATGCTCTGAGCGGCACCGACGATGGTTTTCATGGTGCATAGTGGCTACGGGTCGCGCGGCGGTGAACGGGGTTGTCTAGGAGGTTCCTGGGGCGGTGGTGATCACGTCTGTTGCGGCGGCGGTCTTGTCTGTCAGGCGAAGCACGCGGCGCTGGCCTTCTGGACAAGGTCGTAGAGAAATGGGCTCGTGCGTTCTCTGTGGTCCAGTTCCTGGCAGGGGTCGAGGCCTGGACAGGGGGTGGTGGTGGACGGTGGCGTCCGTCCCAGACACGGTGGCTAGGCTCGGCGCTTTCTCTAGCTAGCTAGCCATGGTCAGCTGGCAAGGGTGCTCTCGTCATGGCATGGCATGGTGCACTGGGTAGGGGCTAGGTGGGTTCATTGCTTTGGTTGGCACAGGGGAGACAAGTATGATCAATAGTGAACAATGCTTAGCCAAATTACTACTCAAAACAGTGAAGTTTGGCCAATTTGCTTTTCTTTCTCCAAGTGTTTGATGAAATGGCCGCAAGAAATTCATATTTGAATTTCTGGATGAAACTTGGTGGGTGTACTGGTCACATACTAGGGTCTCTAGTTGATTGGATTTGTCAAGGCGGACTGTTTTGGTTGGGTTTTGAGAAATGGTGATCTTCCCATATGAACTATATTCAATTTTCAAATGTCACTTCAATAGGGTTGCCAAATGTTTCTGTGGGTTTGCAAGGTGGGCTTGGGTTAACTTTTACTTGGTCTAGCAAGGTGTGAAAAGAAATGCATTGTTTCTGTTTGAAATCTTGGACTTGAAACACTCAAAGTGGTCTAGTGAGCAAGATTGGCAAAAATGACCATTTGGTTATTTTGTTTGTTTTTGAATTTCTCTTAATTGGGTTCTTCTTTGAAATGATTTACATGATGTTATTTTCATCTTAGAACCAATCCTTGCCATTCACCACAATCAAACAAGTCCATTCAAGCATTCATGCATTCACCACATACACACATGCATTCATATAGATTTTAATTAACAAAAGTTTTTGTTAACCCTAAATTTGGGTTATTGGAAGTGATAACCTTGATTAATATTTTTGGGATGTTACAAACCTTCCCTCCTTAAACAAAATCTCGTCCCGAGATTAGAGAAAAAGAAAACTAGGTTTTAAAGAGAACTGGGAACTCCATCCTAATGTAATCTTCTTGCTCCCAGGTAGCTTCTTCTTCAGTGTGGTTACTCCACCTGATATTGAGAAACTTGATACTCTGGGTCCTGGTGTTTCTGAAGGCTTCCTCCGAAATATGGATGGGTACTTCGGGATACGTCAGGTCATCATTGATCTATATGGTTTGGTGATCAATATTCTTGAAAACTTCAGTCTTCTTCTGGACTTTTAGGCATTTGCGAAGTAATGATATGTGAAACACATTATGCACGGCTGACATCTCCTCTAGAAGTTCCAGTTGATACGATACTTCTCCTCGACGATTCAAAATCTTGAAGGGTCCGATATATCTAGGGGCTAACTTTCCTTTGAGCTGGAAACATCGCATTCCTTCCAAAGGTGACACTTTGAGATACACAAAATCTCCGATATTGAAGGCTAGGTCTCAACGTCTCTTGTCGGTATAACTCTTCTGTCTGGATTGGGCGGTCTTGAGGTGCTCACGAATCTTGTGAACTTTCTCTTCTGCTTCTCGTAGGATTTCGGGTCTGAAAATATTACTCTCTCCTACTTCCGACCAATTCAAAGGGGTACGACACTTCCTTCCATACATGAATTCAAATGGGGCCATTTGCAAACTAGCTTGATAACTGTTGTTGTATGAAAATTCTGCGAAAGGCAGACAGTCTTCCCATTTAGATCCATATTCTAACACACAGGCTCTCAACATATCTTCGTGTATTTTGTTTACTCGCTCTGTTTGTCCATCTGTCTGAGGGTGATAAGCTATGCTGAAATCCAGTCGGGTTCCTAATCCTTCTTGGACTTTCTTCCAAAATCTCGAGGTAAACTGAGTTCCTTGATTCGACACAATGTTCTTGGGGACTCCATGCAAACTGACGATTATAGCAATGTACAACTCTGCTAGCTTCGAACTCTGGTAAGTGGTCTTGACTGGTAAGAAATGGGCAACTTTGGACAGTCTATTGTAACACCCTCAGAATCGGACCTATGCAAGTTTGGGCAAAATTCACCAAACCCGCATAGAAACGATTCAAAGGTGCCCACCAGGCACTTTCGTGCGGGTGGAAAACGAAGTAATAACATTACTCAACAGTCCTCGATGGGACCCACAGAACAGATATATATAACAGCGACTCAGAGAGTCAAGAATACAGATATAATATACAAAGATCCAAATCACCTTGAAACAATATAGCGTCCAGCTATGGACAAGATGCAAATGGGGCTAAGAGACCTGAAGAATAACCAATGGCGTCCATAACCCTGCCCAGGCCAAGCCGGAAGGGTAACCCTGCTAGCGGCGTCGATCTCAAACCTGCTTAACAAAAGGGGTGCCGACAAAGGGCAAAGCAGAAAACAAAGAAGGAGCGTCGATCGAGGCCAAGACACGGCGAGGCTAGAATTGGCGGTCCTCGCCTACATAGGTATGGTGGCACAAGCGGCGGCGGCATGCACTAAACAACCTATAGAGACTCGATATAACTGGCGGACATCAGAGAGGGATAAGAATGACCTAACCGGATCCAACCTGAAGCTATCATCAATCAAACCCATCCTGGCGTTTCCCCCTCGAGACCAATCGAGGAAGTCAACCGAGGAACTCACACAGTTGGCAGTTTTACTTATTTGGTTATCGTTGCAATTACTAGTCAGGTATAGATAATTGTCCTGATAAAGTAAGCAGTGGGCCCTTTTAGTTAATCATTCCGTTGTAGTTGCAACAATTACTAATCAGATACAGATAGCATGTTGTAATTCCCGAAACCCAGCAATTGTTGGTACTTTTATTCAGCCATTTCGTTGTAGTTGCAATACTTACTAGTCAGGATACAATTGTTGCAAGCGACAACCAAACAAGCAATTGTGGGCAGTATTATTAGCCATTCCATTATAGTGAAGCTGATTACTAGTCATTATAAGTCAAATTTATAGCAATAAACTTTAGTTATGCTTGTCTATGATCGAGATACTGTGCTCCAAGTCGTCCATATCCGCGGACACGGCTTTCAGAAAGTTTTACCCGGCTGGGGTGCACCAATAGCAACACACGCTCGATCAACCTCGGAAAAACCAAATCAAAACCCAACGAGGCTTTCACGGTGAACAATCACAAGATTCAGAAATATTTCAGGGGGCCACCCCTTAAGTAGAATCCGCAACGGAGTAAGCAAGCTCCGAGACGGCCTCAAGGTTATGGGGACGGCTGTGAACGACTGGGAACCCGAAAGTGTGGCTGGGCTTGTCGACACCGCGGAATCGTGCCATGATCCTAAACAGTACAGTGTGCTCCTCGCACAATCGTAAATAAAGCGGTAAAACATGGCATAAGTACAGGATCGTAAATAAAACCTCAAACTAGTTTGTGGCCCCAAGAAATAAGACTGAATCAAGCTCTGGCTCAGGGGGGTCCCATATACCTCCCGGATGTGGATAGCGCGCAAAATCAAGGAACAGGTATCAAGTACTCGGGGTCTTACGGGACACAAGTGGGCGTTCGGAAACCAAATATTATCTATCACCCACCGATGCCTCTGCTTATTCAATTTTAGTTGTTAAACAGAAATTAAAGTGACGATAAGTAAAACTAGAATCATCTCCAACATCAACATGCGGCAATACATCAGCAACTGTGGCATATGGCGACACACATCAACACTTGAGCAAGCAACTACGACGCGCAAGTCCAACTAACTACCAAACGACAGGCAATAGGGTGTGTCCAAGGCAATATAGGGCTGCACGGGATTTCAGAGGTACGGAAACTAAAGCATCGCAACACAGATAGCAATAGATCAACAGGAGGGAATAAAGACTATAAAAGTAAGATAGGTAGAAAGAGGGAGATGCTCGCCTGAAAACATTGTCGAAGGTTTTCCCCGAAGATCGGGGCGAAGCTCACATCAACTCAACGGCCTTATCCGCGAAGAAGCAGAACACTAGAAGAACACCGGATGCCATATTTAATACAACGGCAGAAAATCGGCATGATGCATGTATGATGCATGGCATGGCAAGGTGCGATGCAATTAGGTCAAGATTAAGCGGAACCGGGGTCCCGACAATTGATTATATGGTTCAAGTTATTTAATTACCCCGCCAATTAAATGTTGTTTAACATGGTAGAAGATCACACCGGGTTCGCTACCCAAATTTAAATGAGGCCAATATGAGGCTAGATTTGCCCGCATATGGGCCCCATATTTAATTATTAGGTGAATCGGCATAAGGCCCCCAAACCAATGCTATGCATGCGGGAATGACAATTTAATGTGCAACAAATTGATATGTTATAAAATAGGGTTCGGGAAAAAAGGGTCACACATCAGAGGGGCTCGACGATCTTGGGTTCCGGGGTTCGGGGTTCGATAGGGTCCAGGGTCCGGTCTCGGGGTCCAGGGTTCTGCCGGGGTCGTTCTCGGACTCAGGGATAGGTCTTGGCGCATCCGGGGTCTTCGGGCCAGCTGTCGGTCTTGGCGTCCGAGGCAGATCTTGGAGTCCGTGAGGGAGAACTCGAGGATCCCGCGTCTCGGTGTCCGGGGAGAGGATGCTCGTCGCACCGGGGTCTTCGGATCGGGCTCCGGGATCGGTCTTCGGGTCGTGGCGATGGTCGAGGCGTTCGGGATGAAGCACTTGTTGCATCCAGGGGCAGGACTTGGTTCGGCGTCGGTCTTGGCGTTCGGGGAAGTACTAGTCACTCCGGTGTTCGGCCTTGAGGTTAAATCACGTGTTCTGGCGTTCCATGAAGGAGAGCTTGGCGTCTGCGAGGTTCGGCCGGCCATGGCCATCGGAGTCCGTGAGGAAGATCTTGACAACCAGAGCGTGCCGGTACCGGGGCCTTCGAGTCCGTGGACGGGGTCTTGGGTTTCCCTGACGGTGTCCTCCATGTTCCGTGTCGCGGCCTCGGGGTTTTGGGGTCGTCGTTGATCTGCAACTGCAGCAGAGACACAGGGCGGCAGAGCACAGAGGGGCGGGGCGACCCTGCAGGGCAGCGACGGCTCGCCCGGAAAAACGCAGCGGCGCTTGGTAGGTCGAGGACGGTAGGGCCCAGCGTCGGGAGCCACCGGCGCCGGCGAGGAGAGGGCCGGAGGTGGCTCGGAGACGCGGAGGAGGCCACGAGGAAGGTCGGCCTGGCGAGGAGAGGTTGCCCGGTTGACGTATGGCGTCGGCTCGCCGCTGGAGGCGTGAGGGCAGACGCGGAAGGAGGTTCGCCGGCGAGGAGCACCGGGGCAGCGAGCTGGAGGCGGCCGGGCGCAAGGGCGCGAACCGGAGGTGCAGGCGGCCGGGCGGCCGCTATGAGGGGGCGAGCTGAGAGGTGGTCGCGGAGGTTGGGCGGTGAGGCGCGAACGGCGAGGCGGGGAGCTGCTGCGAGCGCGGCTCGCCGGGAGAGGAGGAGGAGAGGCGAGTGGGGGCGGCGCTTGGAGGAGAGAGGCGAGGAAGAGGCGGAGCGGCGCTGGAGGCGGCTTGAGCGGCGGCGAGAGGCTGCGGGAGCTAGCAGCGTGGCGGGCGGAGGTAAGGCGCAAGGCAAACCCGGGAGGAGGGCGGTGGCGAGCCACAGGGAGGAGGCGGCGAGCCCTGGGGAGGAGGGGCGGCGCGGCTAGGGAGGGTGAGGCGAGGCGGTGAGGGCAGGAAGGGGCGGTCGCGTGCGCGCCTGAGAGGGAGAGGAGGCTCCGGGGAAGAAGAACAGGAGAGGCAGGGCGCGTGGGGGTGCCCGCGGGGTGGGACCCGCGTGGGCCAGGGTTGCACAGGGGAGGCCGGAGCGTGCGTGTGGGGCTGGGGCTGGGCCACGGTCAGGGAGGGGCGCGGTGGGAGTTGAGTGGGGAGAGAGAGAGAGAGTGGCTGTGAGGGATTGGGGTGGGCTAGTTGGCAGTTTAGGATTGGGTAGTGGGGAGAGGGGTGCTTAGGTGGCGCATGGCTATTGGCCCGGGTGAGGTGGCCAGGGAGGGATGGGTAGAGAACTGGGTAGCTTTAGGATTAAGAGGGGTTGGTTGGGGTGGTCCGTTTTGAAATCTGGGGCGGTCGTTCGGGTCGGGTTGGCCCGTTCGACTGCCCCTACTAAAATAAATATAAATTTTATTTGTTTAAAACGGGCCGTTGGCAAACCGATAGCGGCCAAAACAAAATATTCCGGAGACCCGGTTTTGATGTTTGAATAAAGAGGGGGCGTTTTAGAAAACAAACGGCTTTGCGAAAAAATAGTTTTATGCAACAATGCAAGATGATGAAGATGCGATGCACAAATTCAACGCGATTTTCTAGTAGTGGTTTTGCGGGATGCCACAATTCGACACCACTAACAATGGATCTCGCCCTCGAGATCCGCCTCATGGTACCGGAAGAAAGGCCGGCGTTCTGCATCTCCTCGCTTCGTGTAGATCCTCGCGACACCACTAACAAGAGGTCGTTGCCCATGATCGTCGAGGGAACACTCCGGAAACAAAAAGGTCGAAGGTAGAGGCATCAACAAATAAAGCCACCTCTAGCTTCGATGGAAAGAGGGAACCGATGCATTCTCGTCCACTTCATTGTACAAAAGCGAATAGAAAGGGTAGTCGGCATGGGGGCCAATCCATCACGCACCCAAACTATTACTCCGCACAATCAGTGGAAAAGAGTGCAACCATTCTCGGAAACGGACTGAAGATCTCGACAAGCGAGGTACGGAACAAAGGAGGGATGCAGACTCTGCATCGGATCCGGCGTGGATGATGTCGTCGCGTCGGAAAACACCGGGAGGCTCAAACAGGGAACACAGAATGGTACCGCAGTAGACGGATTCCTCGGATCGCATGAAGACTAGATGTAGCAACTCCGTTATCAGAGGAGGAAGCGAAACCCTGAAGGTACGACGGAAACCCAACCACGAGAAATCCTGGACTCGAAGAAAGAGAAGAGAGCGGATTTAAAACACGTCGAGATAAGAGGAGAATAGCAGAGGGGTAAGGAGTAAAATCAGACCTAATCAGAACTATCCAACCGATTTTGCAAAAATAGTTTTGACACTCTACTTCGGCCGTTAGCTAGGTTATCCTCTGATTTGGACTTGTGGGTATCGCAACCGCTGAGCTCGATACCACTCAGTAACACCCTCAGAATCGGACCTATGCAAGTTTGGGCAAAATTCACCAAACCCGCATAGAAAGCGATTCAAAGGTGCTCACCAGCACTTTAAATGCGGGTGGAAAACGAAGTAATAACATTACTCAACAGTCCTCGATGGGACCCACAGAACAGATATATATAACAGCGACTCAGAGAGTCAAGAATACAGATATAATATACAAAGATCCAAATCACCTTGAAACAATATAGCGTCCAGCTACGGACAAGATGCAAATGGGGCTAAGAGCCCTGAAGAATAACCAATGGCGTCCATAACCTGCCTGGGCCAAGCGGAAGGGTAACCACCTTCTGGCGTCGATCTCAAACCTGCTTAACAAAAGGGTGCCGACAAAGGGCAAAGCAGAAAACAAAGAAGGAGCGTCGATCGAGGCCGATGCAGCGAGGCTAGAATTCGGCGGTCCTCGCCTACATAGGTATGGTGGCCTGAAGCGGCAGCGGCAGCATGCACTAAACAACCTATAGAGACTCGATATAACTGGCGGACATCAGAGAGGGATAAGAATGACCTAACCGGATCCAACCTGAAGCTATCATCAATCAAACCCATCCTGGCGTTTCCCCCTCGAGACCAATCGAGGAAGTCAACCGAGGAACTCACACAGTTGGCAGTTTTACTTATTTGGTTATCGTTGCAGCAATTACTAGTCAGGTATAGATAATTGTCCTGATAAAGTAAGCAGTGGGCCCTTTTAGTTAATCATTCCGTTGTAGTTGCAACAATTACTAATCAGATACAGATAGCATGTTGTAATTCCCGAAACCCAGCAATTGTTGGTACTTTTATTCAGCCATTTCGTTGTAGTTGCAATACTTACTAGTCAGGATACAATTGTCGCAAGCGACAACCAAACAAGCAATTGTGGGCAGTATTATTAGCCATTCCATTATAGTGAAGCTGATTACTAGTCATTATAAGTCAAATTTATTGCAATAAACTTTAGTTATGCTTGTCTATGATCGAGATACTGTGCTCCAAGTCGTCCATATCCGCGGACACGGCTTTCAGAAAGTTTTACCCGGCCGGGGTGCACCAATAGCAACACACGCTCGATCAACCTCGGAAAAACCAAATCAAAACCCAACGAGGCTTTCACGACTGAACAATCACAGGATTCAGAAATATTTGAGGCCACCTTAAGTAGAATCCATAGCGAGTAAGCAAGCTCAGACGGCCTCAAGGTTATGGGGACGGTGAACGACTGGGAACCCGAAAGTGTGGCTGGGCTTGTCGACACCGCGGAATCGTGCCATGATCCTAAACAGTACAGTGTGCTCCTCGCACAATCGTAAATAAAGCGGTAAAACATGGCGTAAGTACAGGATCGTAAATAAAACCTCAAACTAGTTTGTGGCCCCAAGAAATAAGACTGAATCAAGCTCTGGCTCAGGGGGGTCCCATATACCTCCCGGATGTGGATAGCGCGCAAAATCAAGGAACAGGTATCAAGTACTCGGGGTCTTACGGGACACAAGTGGGCGTTCGGAAACCAAATATTATCTATCACCCACCGATGCCTCTGCTTATTCAATTTTAGTTGTTAAACAGAAATTAAAGTGATGATAAGTAAAACTAGAATCATCTCCAACATCAACATGCGGCAATACATCAGCAACTGTGGCATATGGCGACACACATCAACACTTGAGCAAGCAATTACGACGCGCAAGTCCAACTAACTACCAAACGACAGGCAATAGGGTGTGTCCAAGGCAATATAGGGCTGCACGGGATTTCAGAGGTACGGAAACTAAAGCATCGCAACACAGATAGCAATAGATCAACAGGAGGGAATAAAGACTATAAAAGTAAGATAGGTAGAAAGAGGGAGATGCTACTTTGAAAACATTGTCGAAGGTTTTCCCAAGATCGGGAAGCTCACATCAACTCAACGGCCTTATCCATGAAGAAGCGAACACTAGAAGAACACCGGATGCCATATTTAATACAACGGCAGAAAATCGGCATGATGCATGTATGATGCATGGCATGGCAAGGTGCGATGCAATTAGGTCAAGATTAAGCGGAACCGGGGTCCCGACAATTGATTATATGGTTCAAGTTATTTAATTACCCCGCCAATTAAATGTTGTTTAACATGGTAGAAGATCACACCGGGTTCGCTACCCAAATTTAAATGAGGCCAATATGAGGCTAGATTTGCCCGCATATGGGCCCCATATTTAATTATTAGGTGAATCGGCATAAGGCCCCCAAACCAATGCTATGCATGCGGGAATGACAATTTAATGTGCAACAAATTGATATGTTATAAAATAGGGTTCGGGAAAAAGGGGTCACACATCAGAGGGGCTCGACGATCTTGGGTTCCGGGGTTCAGGGTTCGATAGGGTCCAGGGTCCGGTCTCGGGGTCCAGGGTTCTGCCGGGGTCGTTCTCGGACTCAGGGGTAGGTCTTGGCGCATCCGGGGTCTTCGGGCCAGCTATCGGTCTTGGCGTCCGAGGCAGATCTTGGAGTCCGTGAGGGAGAACTCGAGGATCCCGCGTCTCGGTGTCCGGGGAGAGGATGCTCGTCGCACCGGGGTCTTCGGATCGGGCTCCGGGATCGGTCTTCGGGTAGTGGCGATGGTCGAGGCGTTCGGGATGAAGCACTTGTTGCATCCAGGGGCAGGACTTGGTTCGGCGTCGGTCTTGGCGTTCGGGGAAGTACTAGTCACTCCGGTGTTCGGCCTTCGGGGTTCGTCCTGTGTTCTGGCGTTCCATGAAGGAGAGCTTGGCGTCTGCGAGGTTCGGCCGGCCATGGCCATCGGAGTCCGTGAGGAAGATCTTGACAACCAGAGCGTGCGTCTGCATCGGGCCTTGAGTCCGTGGGCGGGGTCTTGTTTCGACGGTGTCCTCCATGTTCCGTATCGCGGCCTCGGGGTTTTGGGGTCGTCGTTGATCTGCAACTGCAGCAGAGACACAGGGCGGCAGAGCACAGAGGGGCGGGGCGACCCTGCAGGGCAGCGACGGCTCGCCCGGAAAAACGCAGCGGCGCTTGGTAGGTCGAGGACGGTAGGGCCCAGCGTCGGGAGCCACCGGCGCCGGCGAGGAGAGGGCCGGAGGTGGCTCGGAGACGCGGAGGAGGCCACGAGGAAGGTCGGCCTGGCGAGGAGAGGTTGCCCGGTTGACGGCGGGGCGCGCGGCGTCGGCTCGCCGCATGGAGGCGAAGCCAGGCCACGGAAGGAGGTTCGCCGGCGAGAGCACCGGGACAGCGGCGAAGGAGCTGGGCGCGGCGTCCGGGCGCAAGGGCGCTGAACAGCGGAGGGTGCACGGCCCGGGCGCGGCCGCTATGGGAGAGGTCGAGCTGAGAGGTGGTCGCGGAGGTTGGGCGGTGAGCCTTGAACGGCGAGGCGGGAGCTGCTGCGGCTCACGGGAGAGGAAGGAGGAGGGGAGGAGAGGCGGCAAGTGGGGCGGCGAGCGGGAGGAGACGGCGAGGGAAGAGGCGGAGCGCGAGCCCTGGGAGGAGGCGGCGCTGGCGAGCCACAGGGAGGAGGGGCGGGGAGGCGGCCACAGGGAGGAGGAGGCTCTGGGAAGAAGAACAGGAGGCGGGCGTGGGGTGCCATGGGTGGGACCAGCGTGGGCCAGGAGCTGAGGCCGGAGCGTGCGTGTGGGGCTGGGGCTGGGCCACGGTCAGGGAGGGGCGCGGTGGGAGTTGAGTGGGGAGAGAGAGAGAGAGTGGCTGTGAGGGATTGGGGTGGGCTAGTTGGCAGTTTAGGATTGGGTAGTGGGGAGAGGGGTGCTTAGGTGGCTCATGGCTATTGGCCCGGGTGAGGTGGCCAGGGAGGGATGGGTAGAGAACTGGGTAGCTTTAGGATTAAGAGGGGCTGGTTGGGGTGGTCCGTTTTGAAATCTGGGGCGGTCGTTCGGGTCGGGTTGGCCCGTTCGACTGCCCCTACTAAAATAAATATAAATTTTATTTGTTTAAAACGGGCCGTTGGCAAACCGATAGCGGCCAAAACAAAATATTCCGGAGACCCGGTTTTGATGTTTGAATAAAGAGGGGGCGTTTTAGAAAACAAACGGCTTTGCGAAAAAATAGTTTTATGCAACAATGCAAGATGATGACGATGCGATGCACAAATTCAACGCGATTTTCTAGTAGTGGTTTTGCGGGATGCCACATCTATCTACTATGACCCAGATAGAGTCATTTCCCCTACTATATGTAGGAAAACCAGTGATAAAATCCATTCCAACTGAATCCCATTTCCATTCAGGAATATGCAATGGTTGCAACAGTCACGCGGGTCTTTGATGTCCCGCCTTGACTCTCTGACAAATATCACACTTGGCTATGTAGCTTCCAATTTCTCTCTTCATCTGATGCCACCAAAATTTCTCCTTCAAATCCTGATACATCTTCGTTCCTCCGGGGTGGATAGAATAAAGAGAATCATGAGTGTAGCACCCCAGGAAAACCACTACTAGAAAATCACATGTCTGTATCATTGTGCATCATCATGACATCATCATGCATCTAATTGACTAAAACTATTTTTCTTAAAGCCTAGTTTTGCTTTCTACAAAGATCCCTCTCTCTATTTCAAATGTAAACCCCAGGCTTGTCTGAAATATTTTGTTTGTCTAAAAGTGTATTTAAAAATGTTTTATTTTAAAAGAAAATAAATAACTAAAACAAAACCTATTTTTGTGGGGGAGGCAGTCCATTCATCCAGGCCCAAAAGCCCAACCGACCGGACCACCTACTACCCCACTAGTCAAAACCCTAACCGGCTAACCCTAAACTACCTACCCCAAACACTAGACCTAGTCCCACCCCTGTCCCGCCGCCACTCCCTCAGCACACAGTAGCCGCGCGCCTTGTCCCGCCCTTGACCCGTTCCACTCACGTAACGCCGCACGCAAGCTCTCTCCCCACGACAAACTCCCCCAGGTCCCACATCTCCCCATCGCGACTAGCGCGGACCCTCGCTCCCTGTCGTACGCAACCCACCCCGCTCCTCTCGCATCCCCGCCGCCAGGATCCCCCACCTCGCCTCTATGCTTCCGCCCGATGGCGCCCCCTTCCCCTCCCGCGGCCGCCCGTCGAGCCACCCTCGCCATCCTAAGCCTGGCCGTCGCCATCCTGAGCCCGGCCGACGCCCTTCTCGCTGGGGGCCCATGCGCGGCCGACCTCACCATCGGCTGGCCTATACCCCCTCCGCCGGCGTTGTTCTGTCTCTCCGTCCTCGAGCCCTCCGTGTTGACCTCATCGACGCAAGACGTTGTCGTCTCTGGCCACCTTCGCCGCGTCCCTGACCTCGGCGGCCTTCTGTGAGAGACCCCTGATCTCGCCCCTGCACCGATATGTTCCGCGCGAGCCCGACCCAAGTTTGGAGCCTATGGTCGTTGTGTCCACATCATCCCCTTTGCCATGTCATACCCCGGTTCCGCTTAATATTGCCTAATTGAATTGCACATTTGCCATGTCATACATCATGCATGCATCATGCCTGATTTTCTGCCGTAGTATTAAATAGTGCGTCCGGTGTTTTGTCTAGTACATTGCTTCTTCATGGACTAGGCCGATGAGTTGATGCGAGTGTCGACCCGATCTTCGGATGAACCTTCGGCAATGTTTTTCCAGCGAGCATTCTCCCCCATTCTACCTATTTTATATTTTTAGTCTTTATTTCCTCTTGTTGATCTCTTGCTATCTGTGTTGCGATGCTATAGATTCCGTACCCCTTTATTATTCACTGCAGCCCCTAAATTGCCGTGGACACCTCATATTACCTGTTGTTTGGTAGATAGTTGGCCTTGAGAGTCGTAGTTGCTTGCTCAGGTGCTGCTTCGCATCTTCGATGTTCCACCGTTGATGGGTGATTGACACATGCTCAATGGTGGAGATGAACATGGATTTAATTACTGTTTAATAACGAAAATTGAAAGTAGGTAAATAATGCAGAGGCACCGGTGGGTAATAGACAATATTTGGTTTTTAACCGCTCACTGGTGTCCCGTAGGACCCCGAGTTCTTGACACCTATTCCGAGATAGAGTGAGATAAACACAGGTAGGGTTTGTGGGCAACCCCATCGATTAGTGCCCGATTTCAAAGTACTGTACCGGGCGCCAGAAAGTAGTTTGGGTATTTATTACTATCCTATACTTATGCCATTCTTTACTGCTTTATTTACGATTACGCGTGGAGCGCCTATACTGTTTTGGAACAAATGTGGAATGTTTTTGCGGTATCGACAAGCCCAGTCACACTTTTGGGTTCCTAGTCATTTATATCCATTGTCACAAACCTCTGGGTCCGTCTCAAAAGACCGGCCTACTTCGTTGTGGGTAGCTTAGTGGGGTGACCCCAGGAAAACCACTACTATAAAATTGCCTGTTTGTATGGCTGTGCATCATCATGACATCATCATGCATCTAATTGACTAAAACTATTTTGCTTAAAGCCTAGTTTTGCTTTCTACAAAGATCCCTCTCTCTATTTCAAATGTAAACCCCAGGCTTGTCTGGAATATTTTTTTTGTCTAAAAATGTATTTAAAAGTGTTTTATTTTAAAAGAAAATAAATAACTAACAAAACCTATGTTTGTGGGGGAGGCAGTCCCGTCGGCCAGGCCCAAAAGCCCAACCGACCGGACCACCTGCAACCCCACTAGCCAAAACCCTAACTGGCTAACCCTAAACTACCTACCCCAAACCCTAGACCTAGTCCCACCCCTGTCCCGCCGCCACTCCCTCAGCACACAGCAGCCGCGCGCCTTGTCCCGCCCTTGACCCGTTCCACTCACGCAACACCGCACGCACGCTCCCTCCCCACGACAAACTCCCCCCAGGTCCCAACTCTCCCCATCACGACCAGCGCGGAGCCCCGCTCCCTGCTGTACGCAACCCACCCCGCTCCTCTCGCATCCCCACCGCCAGGATCCCCCACCTCGACTCTATGCTGTCGCCCATAAGGTGCACTCGCTGCCGCCCGATGGCGCCCCTTCCCCTCCCGTGGCCGACCTTCGAGCCACCCTCGCCATCCCGAGCCTGGCCATCGCCCTGCTCGCTGGGGGATCGTGTGCGGCCGACCTCACTGTCGTCTGGACTATACCCCCACTGCCAGCGTTGTTCTCTTCCTCTCCATCCCCGAGCCCTCCATGTTGACCTCACCGGCGCAGGACGCCGCCGTCTTTGTCCACCTTCGTCGCGTCCCTGACCTCGGCCGCCTTCTGCTAGAGACCCTCGAGCTCGCCCCTCCACCGACACGTTCCGCGCGAGCCCGACACAAGTTTGGCGCCTATGGTCGCTTCGTCCACATCATCCCCTGCTAAAAATGTTCTGTGCTTCCCATGCGTTGTACAACCTCTGCTTACGCTAGCAGCAATGTTAGTTTATTGACCATGTCTTTGTTCCCGTTTTTGTTCCGGATGCGTCCGCAGTGTGAGGAGTTTCCCAGTTGGAGATCCACCCAATCCCCAGCTTGTCGATAGACGTTGAGTTCCACCTCACCAAGATCTTCGAAATCGTCAAGGTCGTCATGGCCGAAGAGTGAGATGACCACCCCAAAACACAAAGCTCTGACCGATGCCGCCACCAGGACATTTGTGCGGTTAGTCGAACACCGGCAAGGGATTCCGAGCCCCCAGATGCCAAGACCTACCACATGGAACCCGAAGACCTCCGAACCCGAACCCTTGCAACCAAGTTCGCCGAACCTCCATGTGTGATCCCCTTTTCCAAGCCCTATTTATAAAATGAAATATAAACTTGTTGCATATTAAATTGTCATGCTTGCATACATATTATCATGTGGTTTAGGGGCATTTTGTCGAATCACCTAACAATTAATATGGAAACCATATGCGGCAAATCTAGTCTTATATTAGCCCCGTTTAAATTTGTGTAGCGAACCGGTGACATGTTTTGTCTTGTTAAGCCAATATTTAAATTGCGGGGTATCTAAACAACATGAACCTACTAATTAATTGTAGGGACCCTGGTTCCGCTTAAGATTTCCTAATTGCATTGCACCTTTGCCATTTCATATATCATGCATGCATCATGCCCGATTTTCTGCCGTAGTATTAAATAGTGCATCCGGTGTTTTCTCTAGTACTTTGCTTCTTCACGGACTAGGCCGATGAGTTGATGCGAGTGTCGACCCGATCTTCGGATGAACCTTCGGAAATGTTTTTCAGGCGAGCTTTCTCCCCCGTTCTACCTATTTTACATTTCTAGTCTTTATTTCCTCCTGTTGATCTATTGCTATCTATGTTGCGATGCTATAGATTCCGTACCCCTTTATTATTCACTACAGCCTCTAAATTGCCATGGAAATCTCCAATTACCTGTTGTTTAGTAGATAGTCGGCCTTGCGAGTCGTAGTTGCTTTCTCAGGTGCTGCTTCGCGTCGTCGATGTTCCACCATTTATGGGTGACTGACACATGCTCAATGGTGGAGATGAACATGGATTTAATTACTGTTTAATAACAAAAATTGAAAGTAGGTAAATAATGAAGAGGCACCGGTGGATAATAGACAATATTTGGTTTTTAACCGCTCACTGGTGTCCCGTAGACATCGAGTTCTTGACACCTGTTCCGAGATCGAGCGCGCTAACCACAGGTGGGGTGTGTGGGCACCCCCATCGATTAGTACCTGATTTCAAAGTACTCTACCGGGGGCCACAAAGTAGTTTTGGGATTTATTACTATCCTGTACTTACCCCATGCTTTACTTCTTTATTTACGATTGCGCATGGAGCGCCTGTACTATTTTGGAAGAAATGTGGAATGTTTTCGCGGTATCGACAAGCTCAGTCACACTTTTGGGTTCCTAGTCGTTTACAACCATTGTCACAAACCTCTGGGTCCATCTCAGAGACCGGCCGACTTCTTTGCGGGTAGCTTAGTGGGGTGGCCCCCATGTGCTTACTTTGGGTCTGGGAAACTTTGTGTCCGAAACCCCGTCGACATACCATTGGGTGTATGTTTTGTGATCTTGTACCTACCTGATATGACAACAAGGGTGTAGGTGCGTGTGGGAACTTTGGTGCACCCCTAGAGGGTTAAATCTTTTCGAGAAGCCATGTCCGCGGTTATGGACGACTTGGAGCACAGTTCTCGATCATAGACAACTATAAGTAATGTTTACTGTTATAATTTGACTTATATTTGATATGACTAGTAAGTTGGATAACCACCACAGAAAGAATAAATAAAACTGCCAACTGCGTGAGTTTCCTTGGATTTACTTCCTCGTTTGGTTTCGAGGGGGAAATACCAGGATGGGTATGTTTGGTGGTAGTATCAGGTTGGTTCTGAATAGATCTTTCTCATCTCTCTCTGATAGCCGACAAATGTATTGAGTCTCTATAGGTTGTTTAGCGCATGCTCCGCTGCCGCTTCAGTCCACCATACCTATGTAGGCGAGGACCGCCGAATTCTAGTCTTGTCGTGTACTGCCCTCAGTACTGACCGCTCTCTTTTTCTTTTTCCCTTTGTCAGCACCCCTTTTGTTTGAGCAGGTTTTTGAGACCGACATCGTTAGCAGGGTTACCCTTCCGGCTTAGCCTGGGTAGGGTTATGGACACCATTGGTTATTCTTCAGGGCTCTTAGCTCAATTTGCATCTTGTCCATACTCGGTCATTGTATCGTTTTCAATCTAATTTGGATCTTCGTACTGTATATTTTTATTCCTGACTCATGGAGCCGTTTTTGTATATATATGTTTTGTGGGTTCCATCATGTACTATTGTGTAATGATATTACTTTGTTTTCCACCCGCACGAAAGTGCCTGGTGGGCACCTTTGAATCGTTTCTATGCGGGTTTGGCAGGAATCGCTAAAACTTGCATAGGGCTGATTCGAGGGTGTTACAATGAGCTTATTTCAAAATATCTTGCTTCAACTTTGAATCTGTGGGCACACAGATACTTCCTTTGTACCACAAAACTCCTTCTTCATCTTCCGTGAATCTGGGTACTTTGCCTGTATCGATACGACGTTTGATTCCATCGATACTAGCATTTCCTTTCCGCGCCTGCTTGATCTGACTGATCAAAGTTGGTTGAAGTTCTATGCTAGCCAAAAATCGTTCACTTACTAGATCCATTCTGAAATCTTCTAACTCCTTGTGCAAACTTGGTTGGTCCTTCAAAATCATGGAGTTCAGGCGACACGACAATATGCTAAAGGCATCTGCTACCACATTGGCTTTAGCGGGGTGATAGTGGATGTCAAGATCATAGTCCTTGATTAGCTCTGTCCATCTCCTTTGCCTCATATTCAGATCCTTCTAGGTAAAAATATACTTCAAGCTCTTGTGATACGAATAAATTTCATAATGGTTACCCATAAGGTAATGTCGCCATGTCTTCAAGGCTAAAACTAAAGTTGCTAGTTCAAGGTCATGGTTAGGATAATTCTGCCCATGTGGCTTCAGTTGTCGGGATAGATATGATATGACTTTGACCTCTTGCATTAGCACACATCCGAGACCGATCATGGATGCGTCACAATAAACATCAAGAGGCTTTATGATATCTGGCATGATCAAGATTGGGGCTGAGATCAATCTCTTCTTGAGCTCTTGAAAACTTGCTTCACATTTGTCCGTCCATTCAAACTTCTTATCTTTCTTCAACAGTTGGGTCATGGGTCTTGCGATACTTGAGAATCCTTCTACGAACTTGCGGGAATATCCCGCTAATCCGAGAAATGCACGAACTTGAGTATGCGGTTCATGAAATAAGCGGGGGCATTGGTTAATCCAAAAGACATGACAGTGTATTCATACAGTCCATATCTGGTGGTAAAGGCAGTCTTTGGAATATCCTCTGCGCGAATCTTGAGTTGATGATAATCAGTTCTAACATCAATCTCAGAAAACACTTTGGCACCAGTCAACTGGTCAAACAGATCTTCTATCTTCGTGTAACATCCCAAAAATTAAGATTTGTAAAGTTCGCATATCATTCATGCATTCATAGCATTTGGTATTTTCAAACCAAATTTCAAAATAAGAAACCATGTTATGCCTATTATTTTATGGAAGTAAGGAAATGGTTTTATTTTATTTTTCAAAGTGTCAAAGTACTTTTGACTACGCAGTGTTGTTTTAAACACAATTAGGTGCAAGGTTTGCGTTACAAAAATTTAGAGGTGATTTGAATTCAAACAGAATTGAAATAAGGTTTAAAAACCATTCCAGAAAATCATTTGGAAAAAAGAAAAGGAGAAGAGGAAAAAAATATAAGCGGCGCCAGCCTTTCGGCCCAGTCCCACTCCCGTGGCCCAGCAAGCCCACCTGGCTCCCCCGCATCCCTCCACCTCTCTTTCTCACCATGCTTGCACCACAACCCTCGCTGACCTCCTGGTCCCACCGCCACGTCGTCTCCATCGTCCTTAATCAACGCCCACAGACCTCGCTGTCGACGCCCGTTACCTCGCTGATTGATTTCGAATCAATTTGATTGAATGCCTCAGTAATCCCCGCACCCAACCCTGCCTACTTAAACCCCATCCTTCCCCGCATCTTCCCCTCACTCGCCACCGACTAAGCGTCACCAGGCTGCCCACACTAGAGGTCACACCGCCGCGGTACCGAACCTCTCCGGCGAACGATTCCGGTGAGGCCTGCCTGCCCATTGCCCTCTCGATCTTGCTGTCGCTCTTTCCACACTCCCACGCATCTAAAACTGCTCACGATTCTCATTTTGGTGGCCTACAGCGTCGCCTTTGTCAACGACCGCGCGTGCCCGATGACGTGTTCTACTCCGTCGAGCGACTACGGTAAACGTAGCCCTCCCCCTCCTCTCTGGTTCACGCTCGCTCACTCGCTGCCCCAGTGCGCGTCTAACGCCGGCCTTCATTTGCTTTCATGTGCCTTGCAGCGCCGCCAACATCGATGCCCGAGCACACCTGAAGCCGCCCTCACCTCCGGCGAGGAATTCCTGACGGACCCGCACGCCCACGACTCCACCTCGTAAACCATTGTCATTGCCGCATCTCCACGCTTCGGTAACGATCCACTACATCCCCACTTGCCCCCCAGCGCCGCCAGTTCACCGCTGGAAGAAGCATCGCCACCGCTCTGGCCATTAGCATCGCCACTTCTTGGTCAAAACATTTTGTGCCGTTAGATCTAGATCTAGGGGACCAGATTAGGTCACTTACCGAAGGGGTATAGATCGATCTGGCCCATACGTTTTAAATTAAATCCTACAGCTTATAAGGATCGATCCGTCCAAAGCGGTATAGACCAATCAGATCGTGCCACGTGTTGGTGCTCTGTTTAAATAAAATCCAGAAAAGTTTTTTGAATGTTTAAACTTGTGAAATTCATAACTTTTCATATGTTTATCCAAAAAAATGCAAATAATATATCAATTGATTCAAAAAAATAAATCCTACACTACTGTGGGCTTAGTTTTGTATTTTTTCTGTAAAAATGAAGTTTTATGCAGAGACAAATATAGGCTTATTTTGAGTATATAAATTATTTTGGAAATGTTTATAAGGCCAAATTATGTTTATTTAGTCTATATATGTTTAGTTTAGTGTTTAGTACTGTTTAATTGTCTTTTTTAGTTTAATAAAATTCATCACATGGCATTTGCATGCATTCATGTATTTTTGCTTGATTAATTTGAATGTAAATTTTGGTGCTATCATTTTATGTGTAGATTTTGGTGCTAGTGGTGATTGTGATTGTGAGGATTGTTGCTACTCCCCCATCTACCAAGGCAAGTGGTAATTCATGTATTTGTCCCATTATTTTGACTATGCACTAGTGATATTTTGTATAGGTCTTGCATGAAATTTTACTAAGTATGTATATGACATGCTATGGGAAATCCTAGTAGTTGTAGTCTTGGTAGAATTATACTCTAAGTTAAGATACTTGTGGATATAATGCTTAGCCTATCTAGTAGCAAACAAGGGTGGTCTATATACACATGCTATGGAAAATTTACTAAGTCTTTTGACTTATGTTTTTGCTTAATAAAACAACTAAGTTAATTAAACACCTGGGTGGAATGGTAATTGATTGGATGGATTTTTGTTGAGTGGTTACCAGGGCCCCATTTTCATGGCTTACCCTGTGTATCTCACTTGTGGAATGCCACCCAGGAACAAAGAGATTTGAGATGTCAAATGTTGAGAAGCTTGTAGTGCAACCACATGGTATATGGGATCTGCCAGGATCATATAGGTTGCAATAACTTAGCCAGATGGACAGAAGGTGGTAGGGGTGATAGGTTTGGAATGCGTCCATTTGGTGTAAGGGAAGGCTCCTGAAAGATCTTGTCTCGATGCATGTCGAGTCTTGTGGGGAAAGTGCACCACCTCTTGAGAGATTAAAATCTAAGTACTTATCCGTGTCCCCGACAATGGACAATTTGAGTATCAAGACATGGAAGCTATCAAGGAACTCCTCATCCCAATTTCTAAGTTAAAAACTTGTGGTTCAACAAGGGTGAAGGTTCACCAATTTTCATTGGTGGTTCCTTGGGAGTTTTTGACAAACAAAAGTTAGTGTTTTCAACTTATAGGTAAAACCTATTTTGAGCAAAGCAAGCCTAAACTACAGTTAGCCAAATTCATGTAGAAGTTAGAAAATATTATTCTTCTAAGGTATCACTTGCCAATACTATTCCAATGTATTGACCCACTTGGTTAATCTGATGAGTATTAGGGTTATGAGTCTACACTCAACATGTTTGCCTATGTTACATGATGATGAAGACTTTACTTTATTTTGTTAAGTTGAACTCTTGTACTAGCCTATGGCTATGGAATTGTAAAAGACTATGTTATCTCTGGAATATTGATGTAATAAAGACCTTTGTATCTGTGTACTTCATCTTAAAATGTGGATGCTAGCATTTGATCTAGGGACTAGCATTGCAATCACAGGGACCTTTACCTTTATAAAGGTGGGGTCTTACAGATGGTATCAGATCACTGTGTTGCATGTAGGATTATGACCCTAAGGTTGGATTAGACTAAGAAACCACTAAGGAAAAACTACAGCACTTTTCAAAAATTCCACACTTGTCTTTTCTGCTCGTAAACTTTTGTAATCTTCTTTCTCATATCTATTTGTAGATGAACACCATCAACGAAGCCATCAGGAAGGGACCACTTATGACCATGACTTTGGAGTGTGAGACAGAGTTTCCCAAAGCACTCAAGAACCTTATGGTTACCATGGGGATACATGGTGCAGTTGTGTACAAGGGATTCCCTGCGATGGATGAAGGAGAAGAGTACTGGTGGGTGCAACTACACTTGTACAAAAACAAGGAATACAACCAAAAAGAGTCGGGATTCTGCATGGTCACCAACTCTGAAATGCACACAATATTATTTGACTCTGCAAGAAATGCAGCTTGGAATGCCATCAAGGAGCTTGGTGATAGGCTCAAGTGTAGAATGCTCAACACTCAAAATGACCTTAGAGAAGACAATAAGCATACCCATGACTTAGAGGCTACCAACCAACGTCTAAGGGAGGACATCATAGACTTAATATGGGAGTCTTGTGATCAAGATAGACAGATTTCCACTAAGGATGCCCTGATAGCCATTTTGTCAAGTGAGTGAGAGTTGAAGCAAACTCCGTTAGTTGGACCACCACACTTGTCGTATTTTCCTAATAATTTGTCTAAGTCATGTTGAACCTTAATGTTGTGATAAATTTTTATGCCATGACTTGTATGTTTGATGAATGATGTATGTGTTTGTTTTTATTCTACTATCTTGTTTCTTCCAATTGTGTTGTTCTAATATTTTTCTATCTTACCTTAGATGACGAGATTTGAGATTAGCACCGCCGAGGAGTTCAATGGAACTTGTTTTGGTTCATGTATCGTGCAGTTTACTAGTGTGATCAACCTTCCACTTCCTAGTATCAAGGCCTTTCAGATCACCAAGTTTGAGAGGAAGGATATTTGGGGTTTTAGAGTCTCGCAGCCGGGACGACAGACGGAGCCACTCACGAAGGAGATTTCCTTCAAGATGATGCACAATGGCAATGATAAGGGTCTAGATGTAGTCACACAGGAGCTACTCGGACGCCTCTGCGGACGCCACTCCACTGAGCTTAGAGGCCTCTACTTCCACCCGTTCGGGAGACGTGATGAGGAGGGAGAGGCATTGGTGTATGAGTGTGCTTCTAGAGAGACGATTGAGCCAGTTCGTCTCTACCTCTAGGACCTAGAGGGCCTTATTAGACACCTTGACACCGATAGGACCAAGCAACGTCATGCTTAGCAATGACGAGCTCCAGGTTCAGTTGAGGGAGAAGGACAAGCTCTTCGTGGAGCAAGACGAGATCATCAAGGAGATGGAGGCCATATTCAAGAGCCAGGACAAGAAGTTCAAGAATCGGGAGAAGAGAGTCCAGGACAGAAACAAGAAGATCAAGGACATGAAGGCTGAGATTGAGGCCAAGGAATTTTGAGCTCGAGACCCATCAAGGAGTGATTGAGAGGCTTCGCTCAAAGAAGAGGGACCCTGAGGGCAAAGATCGAGGCCTTGACCACTAGTGTAGAGGATTACAAGGCCGCCATGGAGAATGCAGGACTTGCTCTTGTTGACGTGGAGGTCGACATGGAGGAGTAGTATAGGCTACTAAACTATCATTTATCTACCATACTTTGATTATTGAGTCGTAATGACCATCCAACATGTGGATGGCCTGCCATTGTGTGTTTGCATTTTCAAAAACCGTTGTTTATGTCGTTCAAACTCTATGTCATTTTTTGAGATTGGTTATTGTGATTGTTTCTATGTGATGTATTGTGCATGTTAAGCATGTATGGGTATCTCATTCTTATCCTTATTGAAACCACAGATGCCTCCCCGTCATGCCAACCCCAACCCAAACAACAACAATAAAGTCACTCCTGAGATGTAGCAGTTGATGACAACTCAAGCTCAACTGATGCAGATGATGACACAGTTCATGCAGAATCAGAATCAGAATAACAATAATAACAACAACAATAACAACAACAACAATTAGAACAATCCTCCAGCATTTGACATGCTCACCAGATTTCTGAGAATGAGATCTCTAAAGTTCTCGGGAACCACTAATCCAATGGTAGCCAATGACTGACTACGTTCGGTGAACAAGGACTTAGTGACGTTTGGATGCACCGACAAAGAAAAATTCAGGTTTGCAGCACATCTACTTGAAGGACCAGCAGCAACATGGTGGGACAATTTTTAGATCACCACTCCCCTTGAGGATGTGACTTGGGCTATTTTTGAGGATGGTTTCCGTACAGCTCACATCTCATCCGGAGTGATGAATTTGAAGAAAAAGGAGTTCCACAACCTGAAACAACGACACCGCAGTGTGGCTGAGTACATCGAGGAGTTCAACAATCTGGCGTGCTATGCACCGGATGAAGTTGATACTGATGCTAAGAGGAAGGAGAAGTTCCTCGAAGGACTTAATGATGATTTGAACCTGCAGCTGTCTGTTGCCTATGTCCCAACCTAACAATCACTTTTTGACAAGGCTACCATCTTGGAAAACAATATGAAACAGTTTGAGGGCAGAAAGAGGAAGCATAACTTTGATAAGAACATCTCGGGATCATCTCACAAGCGTTCCCATCATGATGATAGTGGAAGTTCTGGATTCCACAAACATGGGAAGTAAAATAGCCACCACAACCATCATCATGACAACAAGCATCATCGCAGTCATGACAATGACAAGTATAAGAACCACACGAGTGGACACAAGAGCCACCACAATGGAAGTGGAAATATAAGTCAGCCTGCAAAGAGATATATTATTCAGGTTGAGTGTTTCAAGTGTAAGAAGATGGGGAACTATGCAAATGAGTTCCCAAAAAAGAAAGTTGAAGGAACCAACAAGCCCAACCCTTTCCGGAAGGGAGAAATGAACCACATCAGTGTGGAGGATATCTATGAGGAGTCTGATGCTGTGGCTGGTAAGTTCAAGCTCAATTCTTTTCCAACACTTGTTCTTTTTGATACTGGCGCATCACATTCATTCATATCAAAAGCATTTTCTAATAAAAATGGACTTCCAACTGAAACCATTGGGTGTCCTATAAAAGTAAGCTCTCCCGGTGGAGAGATGATAGTGAACCTTTGATGTCATGATCTAGTAATAGAGTTTGGAAGGTATAAGTTTCCAGTCAGTTTGATAATCCTAGATTCCCAAGGATTGGATGTTATTTTGGGAATGGATTGGATGACTAAGTATGAGGGAATACTAGATTGTACCAATCGTACTGTTACACTCACAACCCCGGATAAGAAACGGATTAGATTCAAGTCTAATTTTGAGTCTAAAGGGAGTAAACTAAATTCTCTTAAGGGGGCTAGCATAGACAGTGTGCTAATTGTGAGAGCGTATCTAGATGTGTTTCCGAAGGAATTTCCTGGAATGCCACCAGATAGAGATGTTGAGTTCCTGATTGACCTACTGCCAGGATCAGGACCAATAGCAAAGAGACACTACAAGATGTCAGTTGATGAGTTGAAAGAACTCAAGAAACAACTTGGAGAACAGTTGCAGAAAGGATTCATTCAACCAAGTTCTTCATCTTGGGGTGCACGGGTTCTGTTTGTGGAGAAGAAAGATAGAAGTCAAAGGTTATGCATAGACTACCGTTCACTCAATGAGGTGATTATCAAGAACAAATATCCCTTGCCTAGAATGATGCAGCCCGTCCTACGGACGCATCTCCATCTACAACACCTAGTCCCCCAAGTGGAGCAATGACTCGCGCCCGAGCCAAGCTCCTACAATCCAAGGTTAACTCGCTCCTTTCCTCATGTGATTTTGTCCTACCTTTGGATGGATTGATACTTCATGCAACTACGTTATGTACCCTCAGCTATGAAGCAACATCACCACACCAAGCCCCCAAGGAAGAAGGACCAGGAGAAGAAGCTGCTGGAGCTCTGCACACCGGAGTCTCCGGTGTAGACCGGAGTCTCCGGTCCCCTACACCGGAGTCTCCGGACCTTCCTCCGGTCCGGACCCAGGGACCAAGCTCGGGACAGCCAGAATCCCCCTCCGGAGACGGGTCCGGAGATTGATCGGAGTCTCCGGCCCAGACCGGAGTCTCCGGACCCAACACCGGAGTCTCCGGACTGATCGATGCCAGGCATGTCAAGGCCTTTTGGGCCTGGCCCATGTAACCCTCAGTTTCTCCCAAACTTTCTGTTTTATTCCGAAACTACCCCTGTTTAAGTGGTTGGCCTATATAAAGCCCCACCCCTCATATGTAAACCCTAGACTTGGATAATAATATATTGAGGACACCCCTTTGAGGATCTTTCATCTATTGGTCTCATGCTCCTACCCAGGGGAACCCTATTATCCACCTCCTCTTGGATCCATCCTAGTGCGTTCAAGTTGTACAAGGCCTTGGATTCTCGGTTTCTCGCCCCCAAGTCGTCAAGATCTCACCAAGCACCTCGTCCCCCGTTGTTGGTCGTGGAGAGAGAGCTTCGCCCAACACCGATCCTAGAGATTATGTTGGACCGGTTGCCACCGGCTTGAGTTATCGGCGTGTATCGTGATTTGTGTGCGTGAGTTCATCGGGATCTTAGTGTCCGTGTGTTCGTGGATTTTGTCCCCTCTTCCCCTTCCACCGCTTTTCCCTCGAACCCCACGGAGATTCGTGAAAGATCGGGCCACCCCAAGGTGTTACCCCATAACATCTTGGTATCAGAGTCCCCTCAATTTTTCTTCTATCCACCATAAATTCAAAAAATTCCCAAAAAACAGCCCCACTTTGCCTTTGGATCGATCTATCGTTTGGAGTGTTATTTGTGGTTTTGATCCGACCAAATCTTGTCTAAGGTGTTGGTCCAGCTTTTGCCTGCGTTTCCCAGCCCAATTTTGGCCAAATTTTCGCGTATTTGAGGACTCTAGGCGTGAATTTCCACTCAAGAACACGAGCAGATCTTCCACACCGGAGTCTCCGGCCTTGTGCACTGGAGTCTGCGGTCTACACCGGAGTCTCCGGCCCAGACCGGAGTCTCCGGACCTGGACGCCAGTTTTGCCCCTTTTTCCTCTTTTCTGCATTGGCTAATCTGTCCACTTGTTGTTTGTGTTCCGTGTGCGTGTCACCAACTAACAGATAGCTTCCGCAACATCGTCGCGCTCTTCGACACCACGGACCCCAAACTCTTCCCCGCTCCATCGATACAAGATCACCATCAACAACTAAGGTATAACTTGTGTCAACCCTTGTAGCCATATCTTCCTTTGTGTGTACCTATATTATGAGAGCAACTCATTTTGTGTTTGTCTAAACATTGTGCACTTGACATTGGAAAGTGAGAGTGTGAGGGCAAATACAAAAGCTAACATAGTAGCATAGAAAGGGAGAAAATAAAAAGAATCCAAAAAAAGAGAAAAATAAAAAGAAAAAGAAAAATAGAAAGATACATAGTCTCCCAATACAAAGAGAGCATCAAGCTTGCAAGCAAAAGAGAGAGGAAGAAGCGCGCCAAGGCAAGTGCACAAATCCGTTGCTTACCCTCTTTTGGCAAACGAGTTGTGGTCTCTACTTGAGTTGGCACGACAACCGAGCGTATTCTTCGTTAGGCCATTTCGTGCTCACTTTCATAGTCGTGCTAACCCCATTTTTCTCCACACGTGTGTGTAGTCGTAGGTTCTCGTCACCTTTTGAGTTGACCATTTCCTTTTGACTTGAGTTGTTGGATTTTCTCCACTTTTGACTATCCTTTGCGTTCGGTTGGTTCTTTGGCTTTCCCACAATCCTACCCATCCACCAAAAGCTTTTGAGAGTTGTAGCTTATTTGTGTATGAGTTTCTTTGCCATTTCACTTTGCATGCTGGTCGCTCCCTTGTGTGGAAATTGGTTTGATATAATCTCCAAGGTGAGGTAAAAGGATAACTCTACGCACCATTACTCTCCATATACAACCCTTGTCAGCTTTGCATCATGGACAGGAATGGCGAGTCGTCCCAACCACCACCACCTCCGGAGGACGACACTCAATACATGATAAGATGGGACCATTGGAAGATCCGAGGAGAATTCAACTACCGTTGTGAAGCCCATGAGCGGCGCCAAGATGAACAATTTAGCGAAGCCCGAGTGGAGTTCAAGAACATCGACAACCGCTTCGAAGAAGTCCGAGGCCAAATGAATGCCATGCAACACAACCTCGGTCATCCAAATGAAGCTCTTGGTCGTGCCCTCGTCTCAACAGATGAGAAGCTTCAACGCCTCATTGATGGGTTAGCAAGGCCACGCTCGCGAGACTCAAGATCATCACGACACTCCTCAAGTGAATCAAGTGCACCTCGACATCACGCTTCAAGGAACCGGGATGGACCCGAACTTCAATCCATGAGCTCTTCTCAAGCGGTACCATCTCTACGACACGCCGCAATGTCAAGCTATGATGGTACCACTCTGCAAGATCTCCAAGACGTGAAGCGGACCGGCCACAACAAAGGGCACTTGTGCTTCAACAAGAGCAACCTCACATGGACGACCAAGCCCATCGCCATCGACATGTTCTTTCAACATCAAGTGAAGCATCCGAAGTGGAAGAACAAGTTCGCCGGCGGCGTGAAGAACTCAAAGATCCACCAAGGCGTCCTCATCGACATGAACGTCAACGTCGACAACATGATCATCATGACGAGCCTCCTCCACATCAAGAAGAAAGAGAGCAGCCCATTGCGCATGCGGCTTGATGCCCTCCTCGCCACATGGCACAAGACAATGCTCATCGACATCAACCACGACAAGAACAAGAGCAAGCTCCCCAAGCTCGTCATGAGGATCACCAACCTCCTCCTCGTCCTCAACCGCGCCAACAACACGAGCAATCTCCCCAAGCTCGTCGTCAAAACCAAGTTCCACCACCAAACACGGCTCCTCAACAACCGCAAGAGCAACGCCAACATCACCAAGCAAGACATGATAGCTCGGATGATGAAGATGGCCACCAAAATCATGGCAACCGTCGCCACCGGAACCGCAATGAAGAAGAAACTTTCGGCAAGATCAAGTTCACCATTCCCAAGTTCACCGGTTCCAATGAACCCGAAGAATATCTCTCGTGGGAACTCAAGGTTGACAAGATCTTCCGCATGCACAATTATAGCAATGAGAAGATGATGGCCATGGCATCCCTCGATTTTGATGAGTATGCCAACCTTTGGTGGGAACAAGTACAACTTGCTCGGGAAGCAAAAGAAGAACCTCCAAACTCAACTTGGCAAGATATGAAGGATCATATGAGATCCCTCTTTGTTCCTTCGCACTACACGCGTGACCTTTTCAACAAGCTTCAGACGCTTAGTCAAGGGACAAAGACCGTGGAAGAGTACTTCAAGAAAATGGAGCTCAACATGATCCGTGCCAACATTGAAGAGCGGGATTAACAAACAATGGCACATTTCCTCAATGGCTTGAACCATCCAATCAAGCACATCACCGATTTCCAAAAGTACAACAACATGGTTGAGCTTGTGCACATCGCATCAAAGGCTGAGCGTCAAGTGCAAGAGGACATCAAGTACAACAAGCCAAAGACATACTTCACATACAAGCAAGCCCCAACCACTACTCCGACAACACCAAGTGGAAGCTCCTCAAATACCACCAAGCTTCCTTTCAAGCCAACCCCTGCTCAAGGAAAACCGCCCCCAAGTGGCAAATACACTAGAGATGAACAACCATTAAATTGTGAGTGCTACAAGTGTGGAGGCAAAGGACACAAGTCGTCCGCATGTGGGAACAAGAAGGTTTTGTTCATCCATGACAACGGCGATGAAGAATACTTGAGTGAAGATGAGTTTGATGCAAGGTTCAAGGAAGCCATGGAAAGGCAACATTTGGAAGAGGACCAAGAACTACTTGTGTGTGAGCATGACGCAAGTCCATCGCTTGTGGTCACAAGGGTCTTAACTACTCAAGCCAATCTTAATGAAGACCAACGATCAAACATCTTCCAAACTCGTGCCGGTATCAATGGGAAGTCCATCAAAGTTGTCATCGATGGAGGGAGTTGCCACAATCTTTCAAGCACGGAATTATGTGAGAAATTCAACCTCACCCTACATCCACATAAGCACCCCTACCATATTCAATGGCTAAGTGACCAAGGGTCCGTCAAGATCAAGCACACCATCTCGGTAACGTTCTCAATTGGACCATACAAAGACACGGTGGAATGTGATGTGGTCCCCATGACGGTTTGCCATATGTTGCTAGGAAGGCCGTGGCAATTTGACAAGCATGCTTTGCATAATGGTCACTCAAACACTTATACCTTCAAATGGCTTGAAAAAACTTGTGTGTTGCAACCAATGAATCCTAGCCAAATAATTGCGGACAATGCAAATGCTTTAGCGAGGGTGCAATACACAAAAACATCTTGTGAGAAGAGTGGTGAGCGAGAGAACCACACTATAGTGAGTGAGTGCCACAAGCCAAACTCGAGTGGAAAAACTAAGAGTGTTCTTCTTGCCACCAAAAGTGAGATGAGAGAAGTGCGGAACAACCCATCCATTTTGCACTATGTCCTTGTATGCAAGGGACTAGCGCAAGGAACTAATGACTTGACAAATGTTCCTCCTTCTTTGATGGTTTTTTTGCAGGAATTCCAAGTTGTATTTCCCGAAGAGCTTCTTCATGGACTACCTCCTCTTCGTGGAATCGAGCGCCGCATCGACCTCATACCAGGCGCCCCACTCCCAAACCGCCACAGATCGCATTTAACCGGAAGAGACAAAGGAGATAGAACGACAAATCAACCAACTCGTCTCCAAAGGTTTGATCCAAGTAAGCACTAGCCCAAGCGCGGTCCTCGTGATTCTAGTTCCAAAAATGGATGATACGTTGCGGTTATGCATGTACTGCCGTCCAATCAATGCTATCACTGTGCGTTATCGACATCCTATACCGCGTCTTGATGACATGCTTGATGAGTTATGTGGAGCCACTATATTTTCGAAAATTGATATTCGTAGTGGTTACCATCAAATTCGCATGGCCGAAGGTGATGAGTGGAAAACCGCCTTCAAGACCAAGCTTGGTCTCTATGAATGGTTGGTTATGCCTTTTGGCTTATCAAATGCTCCATCTACCTTCATGCACATCATGAACCATATTTTGAGATCTCTCATTGGGAAGAGTGTCGTTGTTTACTTTGATGACATCCTTGTCTATAGCAAGTCACTAGAGGAGCATGTTACTCACGTTAAGGAGGTCCTTCAAATCCTTCGTCATGAAAAGCTTTATGCTAACCTCCCAAAGTGCACTTTTGCAAAAGACAAACTCATTTTCCTTGGGTTTTTTTTGTCTTCTAATGGCATTGAAGTTGATGTCTCAAAAGTTAAGGACATACGCGATTGGCCCATACCTACCAATGCTAGTGAACTTCGTAGTTTTCATGGGTTGGCTGGCTTTTACCGTCGCTTTGTGAAAGACTTTTCTACCATTGCTTGCCCCCTCAACGAATTGACCAAGAAAAATGTCACGTTCATTTGGGGAAAAGCAAAATAAAAGGCTTTTGATGAGCTCAAAAAGAGACTCACTGAAGCACCACTTCTTGCATTACCGGATTTCACAAAAACCTTTGAGATTGAATGCGACGCTAGTGGAATTGGCATTGGAGGCGTCCTTATGCAAAATGGGCGTCATATTGCATACCATAGTGAGAAACTTGATGGCGCACGAGTAAACTATCCCATTTATGACAAAGAGCTTTTTCCCTTGGTTCGTGTCCTTCAAGTGTGGCAACACTATCTTTGGCCCAAATAATTTATCATCCATTCTGACCATGAGTCGTTGAAATATGGAGTCTTCTCCTTACATTATCAAGTACAAGAAGGGCAAAGAACATGTTGTAGCGGACGCTTTGTCTCTCAAAAACACAAACCTTCTTACGTGACTCGAAGTAAATGTCTTGGGTCTTGATGACATAAAATCTTTTTACGCGTTCAACCCTTTCTTTGGACCAATTGTTGGAAGATGTTCACTAGAAAAAGGGATTGATGATTTCTATTTGCATAAGGGTTTTCTTTTCAAACAAAACAAGCTTTGCATTCCGAAATCGTATCTCCATATTTTGCTTCTTCAAGAGTCCCATGGTGGAGGCCTTATGGGTCACTTTGGCCATGACAAGACATATGACATGCTATCCACTCACTACTTTTGGCCAAAGATGAAGCGTGACGTGGAGCGCCACGTCCAACGATGCACTACATGTATCCAAGCTAAGTCTAAGTCTAATCCCTTTGGTCTTTATATGCCATTGCCTATTCCTCATGCACCTTAGTCGGACATTAGCATGGACTTTGTGTTAGGCTTGCCTAGATCTAAACATGGACATGATTCTATATTTGTGGTAGTGGATCGCTTTTCCAAAATGGCACACTTCATTCCGTGCCATAAGACTGATGATGCTTCACATGTCGCAAATTTGTTTTTCAGGGAAATAATTCGGCTACACGGTGTACCAAGAACAACCGTCTGCGACCGCGACGTCAAATTCATGAGCTACTTCTGGAAGACTCTCATGGCCAAGCTCGGCATCAAGCTCCTCTTCTCGTCCGCCTCGCATCCTCAAACTGATGGACAAACCGAGGTTGTCAATCAAAGTCTTGGAACACTCCTACATGTGTTGATCAAGAAGAACCTTAAATACTGGGAGGAATGTATTCCACACGGCGAGTTCGCCTACAACCGCGCCAAGCACTCCAACACCATGAGGAGCCCGTTCATGATCGTCTATGGCTTCAAGCCTCTCACCGCGCTCGATATCCTTCCACTTTCGCTTCATGAACATGACAATATGGACGTGGTCAGGCGTGCCCAAACAATGAAGAAACTCCATGAAGACACAAGAGCTACGATCGAGAAACAAGTCCTTCGCCAAGCATCAAGGCTAAACAAGAACAAGAAAGAGATGATCTTCGAAGAAGGCGACCTTGTGTGGATACACTTGAGTAAAGACCGCTTCCCCAAGGACCGCGACTCCAAACTCAAGCCAAGAGTTGATGGACCGTTCAAAGTCCTAAAGAGGATCAACAACAACGCCTACATCATCGATATCCCAACATCCAAGTATCTTGTGAGGCCGACATTCAATGTCAAGGACCTCTCACCCTACCATGGCGACGATGAAGTTGAGAAGGTTGAAGAGTCGAGGACGACTCTTTCCCAAGGGGGGGGAGCTGATGCAGCCCGTCCTACGGAAGCACCTCCATCAACAACACCTTGTCCCCCAAGTGGACCAATGACTCGCGCCCGAGCCAAGCTCCTACAAGCCAAGGTTAACACGCTCCTTTCCTCATGTGATTTTGGCCTACCTTTGGATGGCTTGCTACTTCATGCAACTACGTTATGTATCCTCAGCTATGAAGCAACATCACCACACCAAGCCCCCAAGGAAGAAGGACCAGGAGAAGAAGATGCTGGAGCTCTGCACACCCGAGTCTCCGGCGTAGACCGGAGTCTCCGGACCTTCCTACGGTTCGGACCCAGGGACCAAGCCCGGGACATCCATAAGCCCCCTCTAGAGACGGGTCCGGAGATTGACCGTAGTCTCCGGCCCAGACCGGAGTCTCCGGACCGATCGATGCCAAGAATGTCAAGGCCTTTTGGGACTGGCCCATGTAACCCCCAGTTTCGCCCAAACTTCCTGTTTTATTCCAAAACTACCCCTGTTTAAATGGTTGGCCTATATAAAGCCCCACCCCTCATATGTAAATCCTAGACTTGGATAATAATAGATTGAGGACACCCCTTTGAGGATCTTTCATCTATTGGTCTCATGCTCCTACCCAGGGGCACCCTATTATCCACCTCCTCTTGGATCTTGCCTAGTGCGTTCAAGTTGTACAAGGCCTTGGGTTCTCAGTTTCTCACCCCCAAGTCATCAAGATCTCACCAAGCACCTCGTCCCCCGTTGTTGGTCGTGGAGAGAGAGCTTCGCCCAACACCGATCCTAGAGATTATGTTGGACCGGTTGCCACCAGCGTGAGTTATCGGCGTGTATCGTGATTTGTGTGCGTGAGTTCATCGGGATCTTAGTGTCCGTGTGTTCGTGGATTTCGTCCCCTCTTCTCCTTCCACCGATTTTCCCTCGAACCCCGCGGAGATTCGTGAAAGATCGGGCCACCCCAAGAGGTTACCCCATAACATCTTGGTATCAGAGCCCCCTCAATTTTTCTTCTATCCACCATAAATTCGAAAATTTCCCAAAAAACAGCCCCAATTTGCCTTTGGATCGATCTATCATTTTGGAGTGTTATTTGTGGTTTTGATCCGACCAAATCTTGTCTAAGGTGTTGGTCCAGCTTTTGCCTACGTTTCCCAGCCAAATTTTGGCCAAATTTTCGCGGATTTGAGGACTATAGGCGTGAATTTCCGCTCAATAACACGAGCAGATCTTCCACACCGGAGTCTCCGGCCTTGTGCACCGGAGTCTCCGGTCTACACCGGAGTCTCCGCCCGCATCGATTCTCGGACCTAGACGCCTTTGCCCTTTTTCCTCTTTTACGCATTGGCTAATCTGTCCACTTGTTGTTTGTGTTCCGTGCATGTCACCAACTAATGATAGCTTCCGAACATCGCCGCTCTTGACACCACGGACCCCAAACTCTTCCCCGCTCCATCGACACAAGATCACCATCAACAACTAAGGTATAACTTGTGTCAACCCTTGTAGCCATATCTTCCTTTGTGTGTACCTATCCTATGAGAGCAACTCATTTTGTGTTTGTCTAATCATTGTGCACTTGCCATTGGAAAGTGAGAGTGTGAGGGAAAAGACAAAAGCTAACATAGTAGCATAGAAAGGGAGAAAAAGAAAAAGAATAAAAAAAAAGAGAAAAAGAAAAAGAAAAATAGAAAGATACATAGTCTCCCAATACAAAGAGAGCATCAAGCTTGTAAGCAAAAGAGAGAGGAAGAAGCGCGCCAAGTGTGGCACCCCGCAAAAACCACTACTAGAAAATCGCATGTTAAATAAAACTTTGTGCATCATCATGGCATCATGCATCTTTGGCTCTCAGAATATTTTAGCTAAAAACTATTTTGTCTGATACAATACCTCTTCTCTTATTTCAAAACAAGTCTTATAATTATCTGTTAAATTAATTGCCTAAAAATATTTGCTAAAAAGATTTAAAACAAAAACAAATAGAATATTTTATAAATAAATTGTAAACCTAAATCTAGACCTAAACTGGTCAGGCCCAAAAGGCCCAACCGGTTGGACCAAACACTAAACCTAGATCCCCTCTACCCAAACCCTAATCCCCAGATTCCACTCCCTCACCCCTTCCCAGCCGCCAGCCTCCACCCTACTCCCTATCTGCGCCGCCACCCTCCCTGGTGTACACACAACGCACACACTCACCCCGCCATCGCACACACGCCAACACACAGACGCACCCACCTCCCTGCCTCACTCGACGCGTCCCTGGAAACCGCCTCCACCCCACCCCGCGTACGTGTCCGGTCCCCACCTCCCTCACCTCACCCAGACCCCGGCCCCACCCCGTGAACCCAGCGACCGAACCCACCTCCTCCCTCGGCCTCGCTCGCTCTCCCCATCGCCCTCCTCTGCCGCCGCCTCCTTCCTCGCTGGCCAGCGAGCCCCGCGCCTCGTCCTCCTCCCAGAGAACAGCCGCACTGCCTCGTCGCTCCTTCCTCCCTCGCACGCCGCCAATCCCCACCTCCTTTCCCTGCCGTCCCTTCCCACCTCGCTGTAACACCCTCAGAATCGGACCTATGCAAGTTTGAGCAAAATTCGCCAAACCCGCATAGAAACGATTCAAAGGTGCCCACCAGGCACTTTCGTGCGGGTGGAAAACGAAGTAATAACATTACACAACAGTCCTCGATGGGACCCACAGAACAGATATATATAACAGCGACTCAAAGAGTCAAGAATACAAATATACGGTTCAAAGATCCAAATCACCTTGAAAACGATGGGGCGTCCGACTACGGACAAGATGCAAATGGGGCTAAGAGCCCTGAAGAATAACCATCAAGGCGTCCATAACCTGCCTGTGCCAAGCCGGAAGGGTAACCCCGCTAACGACGTCGATCTCAAAACCTGCTTAAACAAAAGGGTGCCGACAAAGGGCAAAGGAAAAGAAGGCGTCAAGATCGAGGCCGATACAGCGAGGCTAGAATTCGGTCCTCGCCTACACATAGGTATGGTGGATCAAGCGGCGGCAAAGATGCACTAAACCACCTATAGAGACTCGATACAATGGCGGATATCGAGAGGGATAAGAATGACCTAACCGGATCCATCCGAAGCTATCACCAATCAAACCCATCCCGGTGTTTCCCTCGAGACCAAACGAGGAAGGCAACCGAGGAACTCACAGCTGGCGCTTTACTTATTCGTTATAGTTGCGGCACTTTACTAGTCAAGTTGAGATAATCGTCCCGATAAAGTAAGCGTGGGCACTTTTAGTTAACCATTCCGTTATAGTTGCAACAATTACTAATCGACATGATAGCATGAGATAAACCCAAAACCCAGCAGCTTGTTGGTACTTTTATTCAGCCAATTCGCTAGAAGTTGCAAGATTTACTAGTCGTACAATTGTCGCATGGACAACCAACAAGCAATTGTGGGCGATTAATTAGCCATTCCATTATAGTGAAGCTGATTACTAGTCATTATAAGTCAAATTTATAGCAGAACTTTAGTTATGCTTGTCTATGATCGAGATATCTGCTCCAAGTCGTCCATATCCGCGACACGGCTTTGAGAAAGTTTTACCCGCCGGGTGCACCAATAGCAACACACGCCGATCAACCTCGGAAAACCAAATCAAAACCCAACGAGGCTTTCACGACGAACAATCACAGGATTCAGAAATATTTCAGGGGCCACTTAAGTAGAATCCGCAACGGAGTAAGCAAGCTCGAGGCGGCCTCAAGGTCCGGTGGACGGTCTGTGAGCGAACCCCAAACGGGCTTGTCGACACCGCGAAACGTGTCCCGATCCTAACAAGACAATGCGGTACCTGCACAATCATAAATAAAGCAAGAAACATGGCATAAGTACGGAATCGTAAATAAAACCTCAAACTAGTTTGTGGCCCCAAGAAATAAGAATGAATCAAGATCTGGCTCAGGGGGGTCCCATATACCTCCCGGATGTGGATAGCGCGATAAATCAAGGAACATGTATCAAGTACTCGGGGTCTTACGGACACAAGTGGGCTCGAAACCAAATATTTTCTATCACCCACCGATGCCTCTGCTTATTCAATTTTAGTTGTTAAACAGAAATTAAAGTGACGATAAGTAAAACTAGAATCATCTCCAACATCAACATGTGGCAATACATCAGCAACTGTGGCATATGGCGACACACATCAGCACTTGAGCAAGCAACTACGACGCGCAAGTCCCACTATCTACCAAACAACAGGTAATAGGGTGTGTCCAAGGCAATATAGGGCTGCACGGTATATCACAGGTACGGAAACTAAAGCATCGCAACTCAGATAGCAATAGATCAACAGGAGGGAATAAATACTATAAAAGTAAGATAGGTAGAAAGGGGGAGATGCTCGCCTGAAAACATTGTCGAAGGGTTCGACCGAAGATCGGGGCGAAGCTCACATCAACTCAGCGGCCTTATCCGCGAAGAAGCAAAACACTAGAAGAAACACCGGATGCACTATTTAATACAACGGCGGAAGATCGGCATGATGCATGCATGATGAATGACATGGCAAAGGTGCGATGCAATTAGGTCATATTAAGTGGAACCGGGGTCCCGACAATTAATTAGGTGGTGCAAGTTGTTTAAACCCCCGCATATTAAATGTTGTTTAGCCATGGAACAGATGGAGCCGGTTCTCTACACATGTTTAAATGAGGCCAATATGAGACTAGATTTGCCCGTATATGGGCCCCATATTTAATTATTAGGTGATTTGGCATAAGGCCCCCAAACCAATGACATGCATGCGAGATGGATGACAATTAAACATGCATCAAGTTATTATGTTATAAAATAGGGTATCGAGGAAAAGGGGTTCACACTTTAGGGGTCTCGACGATCTTGGGGTTCCGGGGTTCGACAGGGTCCGGGGTCGGGTCTCGGGGTCCAGGGGTCGATGGAAACGTTCTCGGACTTAGGGGTAGGTCTTGACGCATCCGTGGTCTTCGGGTCATGCCGGCGGTCATGGCGTTTGGGGGGGAAAAGTTCTCGGTGTCCGGGATGAAGTACTCGGCGTCTCCTCGTCGGTGGCCTTGACGGTATCGGGTTCGGACTCCGGATCCGGGCACGGTCTTAGCGCTCCGTCTTCAGTGTCGTTGGCGAACTTGGGCTCGACACCGGGGTCCTTCGGAACCTTGAGGCGATCTTGGCGGTCGTCGAGTACGGCCTCGGCGTCCGGGGGAAGGAGTACTTGTCGCACGGTGTCCGAGAGTTCCTCCAAAAACCGTGGCGCGTCCGTGATGAAGATCTTGTCGGTTTCCTGTCGAAGAGCTTCGGGTACGGGGTCTCGGCGAACTTGGCGTCCGGGAAGGAGTACTCGAGCGGTATCGCCTTCGGGTTCCGTGGAGGAGATGCTTTGGGGCCTCGGTCGTCGGACTTGTGTACGGCGCCGGTGGTTCATCGAGCTCGCCGGGTCGGTGTGGATCTTGTTTGTCGCGGAGTGGCTTGACGTGGTGTTGTATAGGGCCTCGGAACTAGACAACTACGCAAGGATCTTGTGTTGGTATGTCCTTCGAGTGGCACCAAAACTCTGCATTCCTTGGCAGCACCACTGTGGGGCAGAGTGACCTCTACACAGAAACAGAGGCTTGAGCGAGCGCGGCTGAAAACAGAGGAGGTCGACGGACGGCAGCGCCGGAGCCGAACACACGCAGAGGAGGTTCCAGGCGGGGCCAGACTCGCAGCAAGCGGCAGCACTCACGGCGGACGGCGAGGAAAACGAGCAGAGGGTGCGGCGGCGAAGCGCAGGCCGGAGGGGAGACGGCGGTCGCGGGGCGCGCTGCTGCGGGAGGCAGCGCGGGCGGCTGACGCTGGCAGGGGCGGCGACGACCGAGGACGAGGCGGGCTGACGCGGTCGGTGGAGGCGTGAGGCGCTGGGCGGCCGGAGGCGACGCGGCGGGCGGCGGAGCTCGGGCTGGCGGGGGCATGAGGCCGCAGGGGAGGAGCGAGGCAGCTGGCGCTGCAGTGCTCGCGCGGGCGAGGTGGTCCGGCGGTCGCGGGAGCGAGGGGCGTTCTTGCTGGCGTGAGGGAGGCGGAGCAGGCTGGGAGGAGAACGCGGAGAAAGGGTGAGGAGAGGCACGAGGGCGGTCGGCCATGGCGGCCGGAGGCGGGGAGGGCGAGCTCGGGGGGAGAGGAATTGGCGGTGGGAGGCGGGAGCAGGAGCGACAAGGCCGGCCAGCAGCGCGGAGGAAGAGGGCGAGCGAGGGAGGCGCCGGCAGGAGGGGAGATGGCCGGACGGGGAGGATGGGCGCTGGGGTTCAGAGAGAGGAGAAGGAGGGCGCACGCGGGGCTTGGGGGGCCCGCGGTAGGTGGGGACAGGGAGGTCTGGCTGGGGGCTGCGTGGGACCCCAGCGTGGGCTGGCAAGTGGCGTGCGTGTCTGCGTGGCGTCGTGTGTCTGCGTGTGTGGGCAAGCGGTGGGGTGTGCTTTGTCGGTGGGGGGCCAGGTGGCAGCGGGTTGGGGCTGTGGGGACTGCTAGGTGGGGTCCAGGGTTAGGGAGAGAGAGAGAGATGGGTAGAAGGGGATTGGGTGAAAAAGGAAAAAGGGGGGGGATTTAGAGGGGTGCATGCCACATTAGCACAAGTGTGCATGGGACATGGGGTAGGGTTTAACTAAGGGATGAAGAGGGAGAGAAGATGAGGAGAACAAACTACAAGCCAACACATGTTTTAAACCAAGGAAGAAACTCCAACTAGTATTCAAATAAAACCAGAAACTAGACTAGGTGACACTTGCATGGCCCATGCAACACAATTAAAGCCCAATGGTCATATTGTGAAAACAACATTATTTCATGTGGCTTTTAATCCTTGCATTCCCAAAAGTGGGCAAAGGCCAAGCAATAGATTATGGGTGGATCCAACCAACAACATGGGCCAGAGATAACTCAATAAAAGGCCAAGCCCATATTACTGGATGGTGGAATTATAAGGTGGTGAAAGATAAGGTGGTGGAGTCAAAAGAGAGATGCCCCCAACTCAACTTGGGCATTTAACAATTTAGTAAGAACCAAATACAATATCAAGAGGCAACTACAATTAATCATGCACATGAGATAAGAACCAAACAGGAAAAGGTTTTATATGATGCTCAGATGCAAGGTGACATGATGACATGAGCATGATGTGATGATGATGCAACAATTATATGTTGGAAGTGGCCCGTTTTATTATTAAGACATGTAGCATTACAGGGGTTAGACAACTGGGATGCTACACTCGCGTTTCCTCCTGCGCCTCCCTACAGGCCGCAGACGCCGCCGCCTTCGCCTCCTGGCGCCCCCCACCGAGCTCCCCGTCGCCGTCTGCGCCCCTCCTAGCGCCACCAGGACTCCCTCCCGCGATCCCTACCCTGCAGCGCCGACGGCCCCCGCCTTCCACCTCTCCCTCGCCGGCGCCATCCCTCCCCGAGTCTGCCGCCTCCTCGGGCTCCTGGCCGTGGCCGCGCCTCCGTCGGCTGCCCCCCCAAGTACCTGGCCCGCCACCGTCACCCTGTGGGCCCTCTACGCCTCCCGTGCGTAGTCCTCCGGCTGCCTCTGGCCGCTGCCCGGCGCTGCCCCGCCTCGGCATGTCCTCCCGCGCGTCCCTGACCGTACTCCTCGACCTGGGCGCTCGCCTGACCTACCCTGTCAGTGATGTCTCCGATGTTCCTGTGACCCAATTCGCCTTGGTCCATCCTGTACGATTTTGGAGCATCTACCCGTGCCTATCTCTTTGATGTACTGGCTGTTGAACCTGTTCTGCGAATAGGTGGCGGCTGGTGCTCAACTGATGCCCGATCCAAGTGCGTCACCGTCAATCAAAGAGGGATCCGGCATGTGTCCATCACGGGCGACAAGATCTTCAACACGACACCCGAAGACGGCGATGCCCACCCCCAAGATCTTCTTCATGGAACCGATCGTCGAGACCCCGTTGCACAAATCCCAAGACCGATCCCGGTGTTTGAAGACCGAACCCCAAGATCTGCCTCACGGGACCGAACCCCTCGGAACTCCATGTTCTCCTACCCGGAGACCCCGATGCCTTCGACACGGAGCACCGAGGATGCCTTCATGGGACGCCAAGATACCCGTCGAACCCCGAAGACCGAACCCCGTGGACCGACATGACCTTCTTCATGGATACGACAAGTACTTCCTCGAGGATGCCAAGTTCTTCACCCTGAATGCCAAGACCGACTTGATGGCACGGACCCGACAAGATCTTCGCAACGACAAGATCGACACCGACCGGGACGAATCCGATGCGCCCCGACGCCGAACCAAGTCCTTCTTCACGGAACGCCAAGATCTACTCCGTTATCCGAGAACGATCCCGCCGAAACCGAACCCCAGATCCGGACCCTGAGACCCAACCCCGAACCCTCGGAGCCCAAGATCTTCCGAACCCGGATGTGTGCACCTTTCCCGAGCCCCTATTTTATAAATGCTATATATAAAAATTGTTACATATTAATGGTTCTTTTCGCATGCATATCATGTGGTTGTTGGGGGTATTTAGGCGATTCACCTAAATTAAATATGGGGCCATATGCGGGCAAATCTAGTCTTATATTGGCCTCATTTATATTTGTGTAGCGAACCGGTGCTATCTTTTGTCTTGTTAATGCAACATTTAAATTGCGGGGTATCTAAACAACATGAACCACCTAAATAAATGTCGGGACCCCGGTTCCGCTTAATATGATCTAATCGCATTGCACCTTTGCCATGTCATACATCATACATGCATCATGCCCGATCTTCTGCCATAGTATTAAATAGTGCATCCGGTGTTTCTTCTAGTGTTTTGCTTCTTCACGGATTAGGCCGATGAGTTGATGCGAGTGTCGACCCGATCTTCGGATGAACCTTCGGCAATGTTTTCAGGCGAGCACCTCCCCCTTTCTACCTATCTTACATTTATAGTATTTATTCCCTCCTGTTGATCTATTGCTATCTGTGTTGCGATGCTCTAGTTTTCGTACCCGGAACATCCCTTGCAGCCTTATATTGCCTTGGACACATCCTATTACCTGTTGTTTGGTAGATAGTTGGACTTGCGCGTCGTAGTCGCTTGCTCAAGTGCTGTTGTGAGTCGTCAAGTACCACAGTTGTTGGAGAATTGCCGCATGTTTAATGTTGGAGATGATCATGGCTTTAATTATCGTTTAATAACTAAAATTGAAGTAGGTAAATGCAGAGGCACAGGTGGGCAATAGATGTTATTTGGTTGTTAACCATCCACTTGTGTCCCGTAGGACCCCGAGTTCTTGACACCTGTTCCGAGATCGAGCGCGCTAACCACATGTGGGATGTATGGGCACCCCATCGATTTAGTACCTAATTCCAAGTACTATACTGGGGGCCACAAGTAGTTTGGGGATTTATTACTATTCTGTACTTATGCCATGCTTTACTGCTTTATTTAAATTGTGCGATGTACTGCACCTGTACTGTTTAGGATCGTGACCCGTTTTCGCTGTATCGACAAGCCCGAGAGTTTCGGGTTCCCAGTCGTTTACAGCCGGCTCCACAAACCCTGAGTCCGTCTCGGAGCCCGTCCGACTTCGTTGCGGGTAGACTTAGTGGGGTGCCCCCCATGTACTTGCTTTGGGTCTGGGAAACGTCATGACTTAGGCCTCGCCGACATACCGATGTGTGTATGTTAACTGATCTGGCAAAAAGGGTCGAAGTGCGTGTGGATACTTTGGTGCACCCCTGCAGGGTTAAATCTTTTCGAGAAGCCGTGTCCGCGGTTATGGACGACTTGGAGCACAGGTCTCGATCATAGACAACTATAACTAAAGTTTATTGTCATAAATTGACTTGTATCCGATATGACTAGTAATCAGCTTCACTGCAACGGAATGGCTAAATAAAAGTACCAACAACTGCTGGGTTTTGGGGTTATCTCATGCCATTTGTATCTGACTAATAAGTGTTGTAACTACAACGGAATGGTTAACTAAAAGTGCCCACTGCTTATTCTATCAGGATGAGTATCTATACCTGACTAGTAATTGCTGCAACGATAACGGAATGAATAAAACTGCCAACGGTGTGAGTTCCTCGGTTGACTTCCTCGTTTGGTCGCGAGTGGGAAACACCAGGATGGGTATGTTTGGTGGTAGTATCAGGTTGGTTCCGAATAGGTCTTTCTTACCCCTCTCTGATAGCCGCTAGTTGTATCGAGTCTCTATAGGTTGTTTAGTGCATGCTGCGCTGCCGCTTCAGTCCACCATACCTATGTAGGCGAGGACCGCCAAATTCTAGCCTCGCCATGTACTGGCCTCAGTACTGACCGCTCTCTCTTTTTCCTTTGCCCTTCGTCGGCACCCCTTTTGTTTAAGCAGGTTTTGAGATCGGCGTTAGCGGTGGTTACCCTTCCGCTTGGCCCGGGTTATGGACGCCATTGGTTATTCTTCAGGGCTCTTAGCCCCCTTTGCATCTTGTCCGTAGTCGGACGCTCTATCGTTTTCAAGGTGATTTGGATCTTTGTTCTGTATATCTGTATTCTTGACTCATGGAGTCGTGTTGTATATATATATGTTTTGTGGGTTCCATCGAGAACTATTGTGTAATGATATTACTTCGTTTTCCACCCGCACGCAAGTGCCTGGTGGGCACCTTTGAATCGTTTCTATGCGGGTTTGGCGGGAAGCGCCGAAACTTGCATAGGGCCGATTCTGAGGGTGTTACACCAAGGCAAGTGCACAAATCCGTTGCTTACCCTCTTTTGGCAAACGAGTTGTGGTCTCTCCTTGAGTTGGAACGGCAACCGAGCGTAGTCTTCGTTAGGCCATTTCGTGCTCACTTTCATAGTCGTGCTAACCCATTTTTCTACACGCGTGTGTGTAGTCGTAGGTTCTCGTCCCCTTTTGAGTTGACCATTTCCTTTTGACTTGAGTTGTTGGATTTTCCCCACTTTTGACTATCCTTTGCGTTCGGTTGGTTCTTTGGCTTTCCCACAATCCTACCCATCCACCAAAATCTTTTGATAGTTGTAGCTTATTTGTGTGTGAGTTTCTTTGCCATTTCACTTTGCACGATGGTCGCTCCCTTGTGTGGAAATTGGTTTGATATAATCTCCAAGGTGAGGTAAAATGCTAACTCTACGCACCCTTACTCTCCATATACAACCCTTGTCGGCTTTGCATCATGGACAGGAATGGCGAGCCGTCCCAACCACCACCACCTCCGGAGGACGACACTCAATACATGACAAGATGGGACCATTGGAAGATCCGAGGAGGATTCAACTACCGTTGTGAAGCCCTTGAGCGACGCCAAGATGAACAATTGAGCGAAGCCCGAGTGGAGTTAAAGAACATCGACAACCGCTTCGAAGAAGTCCGAGGCCAAATGCATGCCATGCAACACAACCTCGGTCATCAAAATGAAGCTCTTGGTCGTGCCCTCGCCTCAACAGATGAGAAGCTTCAATGCCTCATTGATGGGTTAGCAAGGCCACGCTCGCGAGACTCAAGATCATCACGGCACTCCTCAAGTGAATCAAGTGCACCTCGACATCATGCTTCAAGGCACCGGGATGGACCCGTCCTTCAATCCATGAGCTCTTCTCAAGCGGTACCATCTCTGCGACACGCTGCAATGTCAATCTATGATGGTGACCTCTCTGCAAGACCTCCAAGACATGAAGCGGACCGGCCACAACAAAGGGCACTTGTGCTTCAACAAGAGCAACCTCACATGGACCACCAAGCCCATCGCCATCGACATGTTCTTTCAACATCAAGTGAAGCATCCTAAGTGGAAGAACAAGTTCGCCGGCGGCATCAAGTGAAGCACTCGAAGATCCACCAAGGCGTCCTCATCGACATGAACGTCAACGTCGACAACATGATCATCATGACGAGCCTCCTCCACATCAAGAAGAAAGAGAGCAGCCCATTGCGCATGCGGCTCGACGCCCTCCTCGCCACATGGCACAAGACAATGCTCATCGACATCAACCACGACAAGAACAAGAGCAAGCTTCCCAAGATCGTCATGAGGATCACCAACCTCCTCCTCGTCCTCAACCGCGCCAACAACACGAGCAAGCTCCCCAAGCTTGTTGTCAAAACCAAGTTCCACCACCAAACGCGGCTCCTCAACAACCGCAAGAGCAACGCCAACATCACCAAGCAAGACATGAGAGCTCGGATGATGAAGATGGCCGCCAAAATCATGGCAACCGTCGCCACCAGAACCGCAATGAAGAAGAAACTTTCGGCAAGCTCAAGTTCACCATGGCCAAGTTCACTGGTTCCAATGAACCCGAAGAATATCTCTCGTGGGAACTCAAGGTTGACAAGATCTTCCGCATGCACAATTATAGCAATGAGAAGATGATGGCCATGGCATCCCTCGAGTTTGATGAGTATGCCAACCTTTGGTGGGAACAAGTCCAACTTGCTCGGGAAGCAAAAGAAGAACCTCCAATCTCAACTTGGCAAGATATGAAGGCTCATATGAGATACCGCTTTTTTCCTTCGCACTACACGCGTGACCTTTTCAACAAGCTTCAAACTCTTAGTCAAGGGACAAAGACCGTGGAAGAGTACTTCAAGCAAATGGAGCTCAACATGATCCGTGCCAACATTGAAGAGCGGGATGAACAAACAATGGCACATTTCCTCAATGGCTTGAACCATCCAATCAAGCGCATCACCGAGTTCCAAAAGTACAACAACATGGTTGAGCTTGTTCACATCGCATCAAAGGCTGAGCGTCGAGTGCAAGAGGACATCAAGTACAACAAGCCAAAGACATACTTCACATACAAGCAAGACCCAACCATTACTCCGACAACACCAAGTGGAAGCTCCTCAAATACCACCAAGCTTCCTTTCAATCCAACCCTTCCTCAAGGAAAACCGCCCCCAAGTGGCAAATACACTAGAGATGAACAACCATTCAATGGTGAGTGCTACAAGTGTGGAGGCAAAGGACACAAGTCGGCCGCATGTGGGAACAAGAAGGTTTTGTTCATCCATGACAACGGCGATGAAGAATACTTGAGTGAAGATGAGTTTGATTCAATGGTCAAGGAAGCCATGGCAAGGCAACATTTGGAAGAGGACCAAGAACTACTTGTGTGTGAGCATGACGCAAGTCCATCGCTTGTGGTCACAAGGGTCTTAACTACTCAAGCCAATCTTAATGAAGACCAACGATCAAACATCTTCCAAACTCGTGCCGGTATCAATGGGAAGTCCATCAAAGTTGTCATCGATGGAGGGAGTTGCCACAATCTTGCAAGCAAGGAATTGTGTGAGAAACTCAACCTCACCCTACATCCACATAAGCACCCCTACCATATTCAATGGCTAAGTGACCAAGGGTCCATCAAGATCAAGCACACCGTCTCGGTAACATTCTCAATTGGACCATACAAAGACACGGTGTAATGTGACGTGGTCCCCATGACGGTTTGACATATGTTGCTAGGAAGGCCATGGCAATTTGACAAGCATGCTTTGCATAATGGTCACTCAAACACTTATACCTTCAAATGGCTTGAAAAAACTTGTGTGTTGCAACCAATGACTCCTAGCCAAATAATTGCGGACAATGCAAAGGCTTTAGCGAGGGCGCAATACACAAAAACATCTTGTGAGAAGAGTGGTGAGCGAGAGAACCACACTATAGTGAGTGAGTGCCACAAGCCAAACTCGAGTGGAAAAACTAAGAGTGTTCTTCTTGCCACCAAAAGTGAGATGAGAGAATTGCGGAACAACCCATCCATTTTGCACTATGTACTTGTATGCAAGGGACTAGCGCGAGGAACTAATGACTTGACAAATGTTCCTCCTTCTTTGATGGTTGTTTTGCAGGAATTCCAAGATGTATTTCCCGAAGAGCTTCCTCATGGATTACCTCCTCTTCGTGGAATCGAGCACCGCATCGACCTCATACCAGGCACCCCACTCCCAAACCGCGCTGCGTATCGCACGAACCCGGAAGAGACGAAGGAGATATAACGACAAATCAACCAACTTGTCTCCAAAGGTTTGATCCAAGTAAGCACTAGCCCAAGCGCGGTCCCCGTGATTCTAGTTCCAAAAACGGATGATACGTTGCGGTTATGCATGGACTGCCGTCCAATCAATGCTATCACCGTGCGTTATCGGCATCCTATACCGCGTCTTGATGACATGCTTGATGAGTTATGTGGAGCCACTATATTTTCGAAAATTGATCTTCGTAGTGGTTACCATCAAATTCGCATGGCCGAAGGTGATGAGTGGAAAACCGCCTTCAAGACCAAGCTTGGTCTCTATGAATGGTTGGTTATGCCTTTTGGCTTATCAAATGCTCCATCTACCTTCATGCGCCTCATGAACCATATTTTGAGATCTCTCATTGGGAAGAGTGTCGTTGTTTACTTTGATGACATCCTTGTCTATAGCAAGTCACTAGAGGAGCATGTTACTCATGTTCAGGAGGTCCTTCAAATCCTTCGTCATGAAAAGCTTTATGATAACCTCCCAAAGTGCACTTTTGCAAAAGACAAACTCATTTTCCTTGGTTTTGTTGTGTCTTCTAATGGCATTGAAGTTAATGTCTCAAAAGTTAAGGACATACGCGATTGGCCCATACCTACCAATGTTAGTGAACTTCGTAGTTTTCATGGGTTGGCTGGCTTTTACCGCCGCTTTGTAAAAGACTTTTCTACCATTGCTTGCCCCCTCAACGTATTGACCAAGAAAAATGTCACGTTCGTTTGGGGAAAAGCACAACAAAAGGCTTTTGATGAGCTCAAAAAGAGACTTACCGAAGCACCACTTCTTGCATTACCGGATTTCACAAAAACCTTTGAGATTGAATGCGACGCTAGTGGAATTGGCATTGGAGGCATCCTTATGAAAAATGGGCGTCCTATTTCATACCATAGTGAGAAACTTGATGGCGCATGACTAAACTATCCCATTTATGACAAAGAGATTTTTGCCTTGGTTCGTGTCCTTCAAGTGTGGCAACACTATCTTTGGCCCAAAGAATTTATCATCCATTCCGACCATGTGTCATTGAAATATCTTAAGGGCCTAGCCAATTTGAGTAAAAGGCACGCCAAATGGGTTGAGTTCATGGAGTCTTTTCCTTACATTGTCAAGTACAAGAAGGGCAAAGAAAATGTTGTAGCGGACACTTTGTCTCGAAAAAACACAAACCTTCTTACGTGACTCGAAGTAAATGTCTTGTGTCTTGATGACATCAAATCTGTGTACGCGTCGAACCCTTTCTTTGGACTAATTGTTGCAAGATGTTCACTAGAAAAAGGGATTGATGATTTCTATTTGCATAAGGGTTTTCTTTTCAAACAAAACAAGCTTTGCATTCCGAAGTCGTCTCTCCAAATTTTGCTTCTTCAAGAGTCCCATGGTGGAGGCCTTATGGGTCACTTTGGCCATGACAAGACATATGACATGCTATCCACTCACTACTTTTGGCCAAAGATGAAGCGCGACGTGGAGCGCCACGTCCAACGATGCACTACATGTATCCAAGCTAAGTCTAAGTCTAATCCCTTTGGTCTTTATATGCCATTGCCTATTCCTCATGCACCTTGGTCGGACATTAGCATGGACTTTGTGTTATGCTTGCCTAGATCTAAACATGGACATGATTCTATATTTGTGGTTGTGGATCGCTTTTCCAAAATGGAACACTTCATTCCGTGCCATAAGACCGATGATGCTTCACATGTCGCAAATTTGTTTTTCAGGGAAATAATTCGGCTACACGGTGTACCAAGAACAATCGTCTCCGACCGTGACGTCAAATTCATGAGCTACTTCTGGAAGACTCTCATGGCCAAGCTCGGCATCAAGCTCCTCTTCTCGTCCGCCTCGCATCCTCAAACCGAGGTCGTCAATCGAAGTCTTGGAACACTCCTACGTGTGTTGATCAAGAAGAACCTTAAAGACTGGGAGGAATGTATTCCACACGCCGAGTTCGCCTACAACCGCGCCAAGCACTCCACCACCATGAGTAGCCCGTTCATGATCGTCTATGGCTTCGAGCCTCTCACCGCGCTCGATATCCTTCCACTTCCACTTCATGAACGTGCCAATATGGACGTGGTCAAGCGTGCCCAAACAATGAAGAAACTCCATGAAGACACAAGAGCTAGGATCGAGAAACAAGTCCTTCGCCAAGCATCAAGTCTAAACAAGAACAAGAAAGAGATGATCTTCGAAGAAGGCGACCTTGTGTGGATACACTTGAGTAAACACCGCTTCCACAAGGACCGCGACTTCAAACTCAAGCCAAGAGGTGATGGAACGTTCAAAGTACTAAAGAGGATCAACAACAATGCCTACATCATCGATATCCCAACATCCAAGTATCTTGTGAGCCTGACATTCAATGTCAAGGACCTCTCACCCTACCATGGTGACGATGAAGTTGATAAGGTTGAAGAGTCGAGGACGACTCTTTTCCAAGGGGGGGAGCTGATGCAGCCCGTCCTACAGACGCACCTCCATCTACAACACCTAGTCCCCCAAGTGGACCAATGACTCGCGCCCGAGCCAAGCTCCTACAAGCCAAGGTTAACTCGCTCCTTTCCTCATTTGATTTTGGCCTACCTTTGGATGGCTTGCTACTTCATGCAACTACGTTATGTATCCTCAGCTATGAAGCAACATTTCACATCCCAAAAATTTTGCAAATTTTGAAATGTGGAAAAACTTGAACAAAATGAAAAACTAAGTCTTGGAAATTCAGAGGGAACAAAAACTTTTTGACTATTTAATATAACTCCTTCAAGAAAAAATTTAAATAAAACAATTTTGTTTGTTAAGTTGTATGCATGTTTTCAAAACCTCAAAATCATGAAGCATGCATGGTTGCATTTTAAAACTAAGAGAAATAACTTTCTTCTCAAATTTGAATTGACCACTTAACAACATGAGACTTTGAAGATCTTCCAAATTTAAAATATACAAAAGAATTCCTAAGTGGTCTACAAAGATAAAGGGCAAAATTATAAAACCATAGAAATTAGTTTGACTCTATTTGAAGCTCCAGATAAAATGATATGAAATTTATAAAATATAGGAAGAAAAATAAAGACAAGTTAAGGAAATGACTAAAACAAAATAAAAGTATTCTTAAATGAGTGATTATGATAAAGAATAAAATTATAAAACTAAGGAAATTGGTTTAAACCTTTTTGGAGTCTAAGTCAAAAGATATGGTTTTTATAAGAAAAAAAGGAATAAAAAATAATAAAACTAAGCGTACGTGCGATACTCATTTTTTTTAAATGAATTATATTTTATTAAAAAAAATTGCAAATACTCTAATTAGAGTAAACTATCAACTTATATTCTATATAAAATTTTCTAAAAAAAATTAGTACAAATTTAAATCAAAGTGAAGAGATAAATTAGAAACCATCCTAAATAACTTTAGAAACCCACACGTGCAGTTGGATACGAGTACAATCATGATTGATCAATCTATTTTGAAATTGATTGTATATGTACATTACTAGCTAGCCATGAACGGATGGAGTGGTCCGTGTGTTTGCATGTTGCAACGCGGTCAAATAGTTAAAAAATAAATTTTAATTCCAAAACATTTTAAAATTAATCTGTCGTAAAAAAACGAGATTAACTCCTCTTCTTGTATTCTGTATTTGACCTATTTTTGATTCTAAATTTTACAAATTAATTTATATTTGTTTCTCTCCAAAAGATTTATTTGGATTTGATCGCAATGCACCGTACGTGTATGAAGTGCACGAAAACAAGTCATCATGTGCGCGCTTTGTTTTCTTTTTATTTTTTTTCTTATACGTATGCATACATCGTACTATTTCTTCTCTTAACATTTTTCTCTCTGATCCATGTTCAAATTGATTTGGCCACTAGGCTGTGCGCCTGAGATGTACGAGAAACAACTCAGCCGAACAGCCTTTTCTTGATTGCTCACACGCCAGGAGATATACGCATGCACCGTTTTTTTCAATTTTTCCATCAGCTACCGCCCTGCCCGACAAGCCAGTCAAGCGAGAGATGTAGCGACGTGCTGTTGTTCTTCCTCCTTTCAAACGTACAATTGAGCCAGCTAAAAAACGTCTCGGTATAGAAACTCCAGCAGCAGTTACCAAGCATTGCTTCTCCACTTTAATAACGTTCATTATAACGGCACCATCCTCCTCCTTTATAGTTTCAAATGGACGTCTTGCATCTCCTTTGCCATCCTGGGTCACCACACGAGCCATAGGCTCATCCACGTATCTATTTTGCGAGAGCTCCGCTAGACCGCCGATGGATGCCGATCGCATTTCCAGCAGCTCCGGCGACGAGGGACGACTCAACGGTAGCGTCACCAGAACCACGAGGAGGAGGAGAGCTTACCTATGGAACTGATGCTCGAGTTGCTGATCGTTCACGACGTACCACGCCACAAGTTAATCTCGGTTCATCATCTTCGTCGGACGATTACGTCATACTCGGTGAGTTCTGTGAGAAATCCTTGTATCCACATCCTAGCTACACATATGCCTACTTTCGGGACATAATTGTTCATCATATTGTTGTAGTTCGCCGCGCCGCCGACGTCGCACGTTGCTTCGCCGGTAGATTGTCGACACCATTGGGGACGAACAACCTCTTAATCACGTCTAGTAGCACCGCCTCGACGTCCTCTACGCCGTCTGTATCTTCTTTTACTCTGGATACGTCCCTAGTGACGGGAACGACAACGCCAAGCCCGTGCCCGCAAATCCGGCGAACTTCTCCGACGAGCTTTTTCGGTGAGCCATCCTAGACCATTAGATCTTCATCTAAAGGTCATCATAGATCACTTAAACGAAGGGGTATCCTCCAATTAGAATCTGCCAAGTGTCATATCTATTCCTATTTTCGGATTTCTAGACATAAGAACACACAAACTTGCAAAAATCATATATTTAGTTCTGTATATCTAAATTTAGCAAATAATATGTCTATGGATTCACAAAAACGAGTAGAACACAATGGAGCCATAATTCGGTATTTTTGAGTATGCTAAAATCACGTTTTATACATAACCATTTGTGGAGTATTTTAAATATAAAAATTGTTGTGTAAATTATTTTTAAGTGAATCCTTTTGTAAATGGTTGTAAATTGAACCCTCTGTACAGTAAGACCAAAATATAATTTTATTCTAGTATAAATAAGACCGTGGCAATTATTTAGTGAGAATGACATTTCCAAGTGTTAGAAAATATTGCTAATTGCTACAATTGCACAAATTGTTGCATTTGTAATCTCGAAAATATAAAATGTTCAGAAATCACTTAATAATGTTCAGAACCTTGTTATAAAAATTTGTACAATAAAAATTGCCATCTTGCATGTTTGCATACTTTGCATGATTTTTGTGTTGCCATTAGTGTTGATCTTGTGTATGTTTTGTCTTGGTTGTTTTGCTTGATAGATTGTGTTGATTGTCAAGTGTGTTATTGCAAAGAGTGTACCAACACCACCAACTACTAAGGCAAGTGACACTATCATCCAAGTCTTACTATTTTCATTACACTTAGTGGATTTTTGTAACATGCATGAAAAGGATTTCTATATTTTAAGCTATGCTAAATCCTAATAGGATACCCTTATATATTCCTTAGTGGAAACATTGTAGTTGTAGTATGCTTAGCCCTGCTATATATTGGGATGGGATACATGATATGATTATATGAAGAGTCGAAAAGACTTATGTTTTATATAATAAAACAAGTACTCAATGAACCACCTGGGTGGACAAGGATACTCAAGTTTTGGACAAGGTGGCAACAAAAGGAACCATGTTTATATGGCTATCTCTTTTTGTATGTGCACCAGAAGCAAACCACCCAGGGACTTAGAGATTGAACATGTTTCTCGTACAGTGGCTTCCGTGTACAGCCACATGCTAAATGGGCTCTGGCTTAGTCAACTACATAGTGGAAGACCCATGCATTGGCATCTTCAGGTTAACTAGAATTGTGTAAGGGAACTTGAAACCCTACATTGGTGCCTGGTAGACAAGCTAGCATTGTGTATTGGGAGGACTCCTATGGAAAGACTTTGTCACATTCTCGATCTGCTGGTACTTCATTTTGGTGAGTACTTATCCAGCGGCCACTGGTGGCGTTAAGACGAGATTGTGTCATGTGGGTAAAGTGTACAACTTCTGCAGAAGATCAAATTCTAAGTACTTAGCCGTGTCCCCGGTTACGGACAACTCTGAGCAACTAAGGCCTGAAGCTATGGAAGATCTCGACATTCCAATTTCTCAAAGTAAAACTTGATGGTGACAACAAGGGATTAGAAGCACTTGGAGTTTTCCAAGGAGTTCATAAAGATTTGACAAAAGATCAAAACTATTTTGAAAAGATAGGATAAAACTATATTACTTTCTGCAAAAGAGCCTAAACCCTACTTAGCCAAATATGCATGTAATGATAGGATCCACTTAATTCTACATAGTATTGAAACTTGCCAATACAATTCAAATGTATTGACCCTTGTGGCTGTAACTTGTAATGTTGCAGGTTTGATTGTTTTTAGTGAAGACTGTTTGATTAGGATTACAAAGTCTACAACCAACATCTGCCTGTGGCACTTTGAAGATGAAGGACCCCATGACTATAGTTATTCCGCTGCAATGTAATGTAATAGCCAAATAAGCTATGTATGATGTAATAAAATTATGTTATTCCTGGTTATAAAGTTATATTATGACCTTTGTTTCTTGATATTACATCTTAACTGTGGATGCTAGCTATTGATCCAGGGACTAGCATTGTAAACACAGGGATCTCTACCTTATTAAAGGTTGGGAACTCTCTGAGATGGTATCAGAGCATTGTGTTGCCTGTAGGATTGTAACCCTAGGATTGGACAAAACCCCTTAGAAGAATAGGAGTTGTATTTGTTCCAAAACTTATTTACAAACAATCTTGTAAACTCTTTCCTCGACCATTTTGGTTTTGACTCTACATCTCTTCTATTTCAACTTGATGGACAAGCCTACCCCATGGCCAAAGACTACACCATGTGCAAAGGACTTCTTCAACATTTTCAACTCTAATGACTTCAATTTCTTCAACTCTAATGACTTCAACATCTTCAGCATATTCACCAAGGACTTCCGACTTGGATATCACTAAGAACTACTAGTGAAAAACCAAGAGACATTAGATTGCCTACCAAAGACATTGATATCAAGTTAGAGTATGGATCATATTGTCCTATGAGGTATGATTATACTAAGTTGTTATTTTCAAGAAAACTTGATGTTACCTTCAACTCATGAGTTAAGCTCATAAGTTGTCAATTGATTGGTTGCTTGTTGAATGTTTGATGGTTTGATTGTTTGATTGAACTTGGTTGTTTTGAGTTGTGTGTTAGGACTTCTTAATAACCTATCCATCATACTTATCCCTATCAAACCAACATATTCCTCCCCGACGTGCCAACCCCAACCAAAACAACAACATCACCCCTGAGATGCAGCAGATGATGGCAGCTCAGACACAGTTGATGCAGCAGATGACCACATTCATACAGAATTTGAATAACAACAACAACAATCAGAATAATCCCCCAGCACTAGACATGCTCGCCAAATTTCTGAAACTTAGGCCTGCAAGGTTCACTGGAACAACTGATCCAATGGTAGCCAATGACTGGTTACGTTCATTAAATAAGGACTTAGTGACTGTTGGCTGCACCTACGAAGAAAAAGTTAGGTTTGCAGCATATCTGCTCGAAGGACCAGCAACAACATGGTGGGACAACTTTCAGATCACCACTCCCCTTGAGGATGTGACTTGGGATATTTTTGAGGATGGTTTCCGTACAGCTCACATCTCATCTGGAGTGATGAACTTGAAGAAAAAGGAGTTTCACAATCTAAAACAGCGTCACCTCAGTGTGGCTGAGTACATTGAAGAATTCAACAATCTGGCACGCTATGCACCGGATGAAGTTGATACAAATGCTAAGAGGAAGGAGAAATTCCTCGAAGGACTTAATGATGAGTTGAACCTGAAGTATGCATTGCCTATTTCCCAACTTATCAATCACTCTGTGACAAAGCCACCATCTTGGAAAACAAGATGAATCAAATTGAGAACATAAAGAGGAAGCATAAACTTGAGTATCACTCAGGATCATCACAAAAGAAGCATTCATTCAAAAAGAGCAATGAAGATTCTGAACCACATCAACATCACTACAACAACAATGAAAGTGATAATAATGGAAATGATACTGACAATGGAGATGACCTTGGTCAGATCCAACATGGCAATTCCGGGAATCAAGACATTAGCCAGTTGCAGTGCTATAATTGTAAGGAACTTGGACACTATGCATCAGACTGTCCAGACAAGAAAAAGAAAAAGGATGCCAGAAGAGCCAATGGAAATGACTCCAATGTGACCCAGAAAGGACATGTGAACCATATTGACATAAATGAGAACTTTGAAGAGATAGAAGATGTGGATGTCAGGATTTAGAAAACTCAGAAGAGTCAAATAAGGATTCCTTGTCTGATTATTGAGTTGAACTTATAGTCAAGTGAACCATCAATGTAATCCTACGAATTTCCTTTTTAAGGGTGGTAGTATCCTAGTTGTCTTCAAGCCAACTTGTAAACCCTAGCCTTCCCAAATCTCGGGACGAGATTTCTTTTAAGGGTGGTAGCCTGTCACATCCCAAAAATTTTGCAAATTTTGAAATGTGAAAAAACTTGAACAAAATGAAAAACTAAGTCTTGGAAATTCAGAGGGAACAAAAACTTTTTGACTATTTAATATAACTCCTTCAAGACAATAGTTAAATAAAACAATTTTGTTTGTTAAGTTGTATGCATGTTTTCAAAACCTCAAAATCATGAAGCATGCATGGTTGCATTTTAAAACTAAGAGAAATAACTTTCTTCTCAAATTTGAATTGACCACTTAACAACATGAGACTTTGAAGATATTCCAAATTTAAAATATACAAAAGAATTCCTAAGTGGTCTACAAAGATAAAGGGCAAAATTATAAAACCATAGAAATTAGTTTGACTCTATTTGAAGCTCCAGATAAAATGATATGAAATTTATAAAATATAGGAAGAAAAATAAAGACAAGTTAAGGAAATGACTAAAACAAAATAAAAGTATTCTTAAATGAGTGATTATGATAAAGAATAAAATTATAAAGCTAAGGAAATTGGTTTAAAACTTTTTGGAGTGTAAGTCAAAAGATATGGTTTTTATAAGAAAAAAAGGAATAAAAAATTATAAAAATAAACGTACGTGCGATACTCATTTTTTTTAAATGAATTATATTTTATTAAAAAAATTCCAAATACTCTAATTAGAGTAAACTATCAACTTATATTTTATATAAAATTTTCTAAAAAAAATTAGTACAAATTTAAATCAAAGTGAAGAGATAAATTAGAAACCATCCTAAATAACTTTAGAAACCCACACGTGCAGTTGGATACGAGTAGAATCATGATTGATCAATCTATTTTAAAATTGATTGTATATGTACATTACTAGCTAGCCATGAACGGATGGAGTGGTGCGTGTGTTTGCATGTTGCAACGCGGTCAAATAGTTAAAAAATAAATTTTAATTCCAAAACATTTTAAAATTAATTTGTCGTAAAAAAACGAGATTAACTCCTCTTCTTGTATTCTGTATTTGACCTATTTTTGATTCTAAATTTTACAAATTCATTTATATTTGTTTCTCTCCAAAAGATTTATTTGGATTTGATCGCAATGCACCGTACGTGTATGAAGTGCACGAAAACAAGTCATCATGTGCGCGCTCTGTTTTATTTTTATTTTTTTTCTTATACGTATGCATACATCGTACTATTTCTTCTCTTAACATTTTTCTCTCTGATCCATGTTCAAATTGATTTGGCCACTAGGCTGTGCGCCTGAGATGTACGAGAAACAACTCAGCCGAACATCCTTTCCTTGATTGCTCACACGCCCGGAGATATACGCATGCACCGTTTTTTCCAATTTTTCCATCAGCTACCGCCCTGCCCCACAAGCCAGTCAAGCGAGAGATGTAGCGACGTGCTGTTGTTCTTCCTCCTTTCAAACGTACAATTGAGCCAGCTAAAAAACGTCTCGGTATAGAAATTCCAGCAGCAGTTACCAAGCATTGCTTCTCCACTTTAATAACGTTCATTATAACGGCACCATCCTCCTCCTTTATAGTTTCAAATGGACGTCTTGCATCTCCTTTGCCATCCTGTGTCACCACACGAGCCATAGGCTCATCCACGTATCCATTTTTGCGAGAGCTCCGCTAGACCGCCGATGGATGCCGATCACATTTCCAGCAGCTCCGGCGACGAGGGATGACTCAACGGTAGCGTCACCAGAACCACGAGGAGGAGGAGAGCTTACCTATGGAACTGATGCTCGAGTTGCTGATCGTTCACGACGTACCACGCCACAAGTTAATCTCGGTTCATCATCTTCGTCGGACGATTACGTCATACTCGGTGAGTTCTGTGAGAAATCCTTGTATCCACATCCTAGCTACACATATGCCTACTTTCGGGACATAATTGTTCATCATATTGTTGTAGTTCGCCGCGCCGCCGAAGCCGCACGTTGCTTCGCCGGTAGATTGTCGACACCATTGGGGACGAACAACCTCTTAATCACGTCTAGTAGCACCGCCTCGACGTCCTCTACGCCGTCTGTATCTTCTTTTACTCTGGATACGTCCCTAGTGACGGGAACGACAACGCCAAGCCCGTGCCCGCAAATCCGGCGAACTTCTCCGACGAGCTTTTTCGGTGAGCCATCCTAGACCATTAGATCTTCATCTAAAGGTCATCATAGATCACTTAAACGAAGGGGTATCCTCCAATTAGAATCTGCCAAGTGTCATATCTATTCCTATTTTCGGATTTCTAGACATAAGAACACACAAAATTGCAAAAATCATATATTTAGTTCTGTATATCTAAATTTAGCAAATAATATGTCTATGGATTCACAAAAACGAGTAGAACACAATGGAGCCATAATACGGTATTTTTGAGTATGCTAAAATCACGTTTTATACATAACCATTTGTGGAGTATTTTAAATATAAAAATTGTTGTGTAAATTATTTTTAAGTGAATCCTTTTGTAAATGGTTGTAAATTGAACCCTCTATACAGTAAGACCAAAATATAATTTTATTCTAGTATAAATAAGACCGTGGCAATTATTTAGTGAGAATGACATTTACAAGTGTTAGAAAATATTGCTAATTGCTACAATTGCACAAATTGTTGCATTTGTAATCTCGAAAATATAAAATGTTCAGAAATCACTTAATAATGTTCAGAACCTTGTTATAAAAAATTGTACGATAAAAATTGCCATCTTGCATGTTTGCATACTTTGCATGATTTTTGTGTTGCCATTAGTGTTGATCTTGTGTATGTTTTGTCTTGGTTGTTTTGCTTGATAGATTGTGTTGATTGTCAAGTGTGTTATTGCAAAGAGTGTACCAACACCACCAACTACTAAGGCAAGAGACACTATCATCGAAGTCTTACTATTTTCATTACACTTAGTGGATTTTTGTAACATGCATGAAAAGGATTTCTATATTTTAAGCTATGCTAAATCCTAATAGGATACCCTTATATATTCCTTAGTGGAAACATTGTAGTTGCAGTATGCTTAGCCCTGCTATATATTGGGATGGGATACATGATATGATTATATGAAGAGTCGAAAAGACTTATGTTTTATATAATAAAACAAGTACTCAATGAACCACCTGGGTGGACAAGGATACTCAAGTTTTGGACAAGGTGGCAACAAAAGGAACCATGTTTATATGGCTATCTCTTTTTGTATGTGCACGAAGCAAACCACCAGGACTTAGAGATTGAACATGTTTCTCGTGCAAGTGGCTTCCGTGTACCACACATGCTAAATAGGCTCTGGCTTAGTCAACTACATAGTGGAATACCCATGCATTGGCATCTTCAGGTTAACTAGAATTGTGTAAGGGAACTTGAAACCCTACATTGGTGCCTGGTAGACAAGCTAGCATTGTGTATTGGGAGGACTCCTATGGAAAGACTTTGTCACATTCTCGATCTGCTGGTACTTCATTTTGGTGAGTACTTATCCAGCGGCCACTGGTGGCGTTAAGACGAGATTGTGTCATGTGGGTAAAGTGTACAACTTCTGCAGAAGATCAAATTCTAAGTACTTAGCCATGTCCCCGGTTACGGACAACTCTGAGCAACTAAGGCCTGAAGCTATGGAAGATCTCGACATTCCAATTTCTCAAAGTAAAACTTGATGGTGACAACAAGGGATTAGAAGCACTTGGAGTTTTCCAAGGAGTTCATAAAGATTTGACAAAAGATCAAAACTATTTTGAAAAGATAGGATAAGACTATATTACTTTCTGCAAAAGAGCCTAAACCCTACTTAGCCAAATATGCATGTAATGATAGGATCCACTTAATTCTACATAGTAGTGAAACTTGCCAATACAATTCAAATGTATTGACCCTTGTGGCTGTAACTTGTAATGTTGCAGGTTTGATTGTTTTTAGTGAAGATTGTTTGATTAGGATTACAAAGTCTACAACCAACATCTGCCTGTGGCACTTTGAAGATGAAGGACCCCATGACTATAGTTATTCCGCTGCAATGTAATGTAATAGCCAAATAAGCTATGTATGATGTAATAAAATTATGTTATTCCTGGTTATAAAGTTATATTATGACCTTTGTTTCTTGATATTACATCTTAACTGTGGATGCTAGCTATTGATCCAGGGACTAGCATTGTAAACACAGGGATCTCTACCTTATTAAAGGTTGGGAACTCTACAGATGGTATCAGAGCATTGTGTTGCCTGTAGGATTGTAACCCTAGGATTGGACAAAACCCCTTAGAAGAATAGGAGTTGTATTTGTTCCAAAACTTATTTACAAACAATCTTGTAAACTCTTTCCTCGACCATTTTGGTTTTGACTCTACATCTCTTCTATTTCAACTTGATGGACAAGCCTACCCCATGGCCAAAGACTACACCATGTGCAAAGGACTTCTTCAACATTTTCAACTCTAATGACTTCAATTTCTTCAACTCTAATGACTTCAACATCTTCAGCATATTCACCAAGGACTTACGACTTGGATATCACTAAGAACTACTAGTGAAAAACCAAGAGACATTAGATTGCCTACCAAAGACATTGATATCAAGTTAGAGTATGGATCATATTTTCCTATGAGGTATGATTATACTAAGTTGTTATTTTCAAGAAAACTTGATGTTACCTTCAACTCATGAGTTAAGCTCATAAGTTGTCAATTGATTGGTTGCTAGTTGAATGTTTGATTGTTTGATTGTTTGATTGAACTTGGTTGTTTTGAGTTGTGTGTTAGGACTTCTTAAAAACCTATCCATCATACTTATCCCTATCAAACCAACATATGCCTCCCCGACGTGCCAAACCCAACCAAAACAACAACATCACCCCTGAGATGCAGCAGATGATGGCAGCTCAGACACAATTGATGCAGCAGATGACCACATTCATACAAAATTTGAATAACAACAACAACAATCAGAATAATCCCCCAGCACTAGACATGCTCGCCAAATTTCTGAAACTTAGGCCTGCAAGGTTCACTGGAACAACTGATCCAATGGTAGCCAATGACTGGTTACGTTCATTAAATAAGGACTTAGTGACTGTTGGCTGCACCTACGAAGAAAAAGTTAGGTTTGCAGCATATCTGCTCGAAGGACCAGCAACAACATGGTGGGACAACTTTCAGATCACCACTCCCCTTGAGGATGTGACTTGGGATATTTTTGAGGATGGTTTCCGTACAGCTCACATCTCATCTGGAGTGATGAACTTGAAGAAAAAGGAGTTTCACAATCTAAAACAGCGTCACCTCAGTGTGGCTGAGTACATTGAAGAATTCAACAATCTGGCACGCTATGCACCGGATGAAGTTGATACAGATGCTAAGAGGAAGGAGAAATTCCTCGAAGGACTTAATGATGAGTTGAACCTGAAGCTGTCTGTTGCCTATTTCCCAACTTATCAATCACTCTGTGACAAAGCCACCATCTTGGAAAACAAGATGAATCAAATTGAGAACAGAAAGAGGAAGCATAAACTTGAGTATCACTCAGGATCATCACAAAAGAAGCATTCATTCAAAAAGAGCAATGAAGATTCTGAACCACATCAACATCACTACAACAACAATGAAAGTGATAATAATGGAAATGATACTGACAATGGATATGACCTTGGTCAGATCCAACATGGCAATTCCGGGAAGAAAGACATTAGCCAGTTATAGTGCTATAATTGTAAGGAACTTGGACACTATGCATCAGTCTGTCCAGAGAAGAAAAAGAAAAAGGATGCCAGAAGAGCCAATGGAAATGACTCCAATGTGACCCAGAAAGGACATGTGAACCATATTGACATAAATGAGAACTTTGAAGAGATAGAAGATGTGGATGTCAGGATTTAGAAAACTCAGAAGAGTCAAATAAGGATTCCTTGTCTGATTATTGAGTTGAACTTATAGTCAAGTGAACCATCAATGTAATCCTACGAATTTCCTTTTTAAGGGTGGTAGTATCCTAGTTGTCTTCAAGCCAACTTGTAAACCCTAGCCTTCCCAAATCTCGGGACGAGATTTCTTTTAAGGGTGGTAGCCTGTCACATCCCAAAAATTTTGCAAATTTTGAAATGTGGAAAAACTTGAACAAAATGAAAAACTAAGTCTTGGAAATTCAGAGGGAACAAAAACTTTTTGACTATTTAATATAACTCCTTCAAGACAATAGTTAAATAAAACAATTTTGTTTGTTAAGTTGTATGCATGTTTTCAAAACCTCAAAATCATGAAGCATGCATGGTTGCATTTTAAAACTAAGAGAAATAACTTTCTTCTCAAATTTGAATTGACCACTTAACAACATGAGACTTTGAAGATATTCCAAATTTAAAATATACAAAAGAATTCCTAAGTGGTCTACAAAGATAAAGGGCAAAATTATAAAACCATAGAAATTAGTTTGACTCTATTTGAAGCTCCAGATAAAATGATATGAAATTTATAAAATATAGGAAGAAAAATAAAGACAAGTTAAGGAAATGACTAAAACAAAATAAAAGTATTCTTAAATGAGTGATTATGATAAAGAATAAAATTATAAAGCTAAGGAAATTGGTTGAAACCTTTTTGGAGTCTAAGTCAAAAGATATGGTTTTTATAAGAAAAAAAGGAATAAAAAATAATAAAACTAAGCGTACGTGCGATACTCATTTTTTTAAATGAATTATATTTTATTAAAAAAAATTCCAAATACTCTAATTAGAGTAAACTATCAACTTATATTTTATATAAAATTTTCTAAAAAAAATTAGTACAAATTTAAATCAAAGTGAAGAGATAAATTAAAAACCATCATAAATAACTTTAGAAACCCACACGTGCAGTTGGATACGAGTACAATCATGATTGATCAATCTATTTTGAAATTGATTGTATATGTACATTACTAGCTAGCCATGAACGGATGGAGTGGTCCGTGTGTTTGCATGTTGCAACGCGGTCAAATAGTTAAAAAATAAATTTTAATTCCAAAACATTTTAAAATTAATTTGTCGTAAAAAAACAAGATTAACTCCTCTTCTTGTATTCTGTAATTGACCTATTTTTGATTCTAAATTTTACAAATTCATTTATATTTGTTTCTCTCCAATAGATTTATTTGGATTTGATCGCAATGCACCGTACGTGTATGAAGTGCACGAAAACAAGTCATCATGTGCGCGCTCTGTTTTATTTTTATTTTTTTTCTTATACGTATGCATACATCGTACTATTTCTTCTCTTAACATTTTTCTCTCTGATCCATGTTCAAATTGATTTGGCCACTAGGCTGTACGCCTGAGATGTACGAGAAACAACTTAGCCGAACAGCCTTTCCTTGATTGCTCACACTGGTAGAGAACGCCCCATGCGTCCCGGTTGGTAAGGGCCATTAGTCCCGGTTGCCCAACCTGGACGGGGCAATCGGGACTAAAGCTCTAACCTTTAGTCCCGGTTGCCCCACCAACCGGGACAAATGGGGGCACGTGGCGCATCGAGGCGAGGGGTGGAGCTTTAGTCGGTTCGTAACCGGGACTAATACCTCTTGCCGCTGGCAGAGATTTGCCCATTTCTGCTGCGAAGAATTCATTTTGGCACATTTTGTTGCCGCGGCAGCATTTTCGCCACTTTTTGTGCCGCGGCAGAGAATTCATTTAGGTTGTTTTATTGTTTATTTAGTGTTTAGCACTTATCAATGAAGGAACCTTATATTACACAAGATCATCATGACAACATTTTACAATCCCTGGAAAGTTGCTATTTTTACAATCCCTATTGTCTATACACAGCCGAATAGTATTCTCCTTTTGGGTCTAGGACTTCTGCATCCAAGAATCCCGCCAATTCCTCCTGTATTGCTCGTATGCGATCCTTTGGCGAAGACCGTCCGTGAGCGTTCGATCTGATTTAAAAAGGAGTCAGCCTATATGAATATGAAACTAAACACAATTTGATTGTAATTAAAACTATAGAAATTGTTTACATCGTGGAGTTGCTCTAAATTTCTGCCCTTCTCATCATACGTCTGCCGGATGAACTCGCATACATAGTATCCACATAGATTGTTACCTGGTCCTGCGTCGGGCACTTTACGACAACGAGTTCAATCAAAATAATAATCAAGCATGATAATAACTGTATCAAAACTAGAATCAAAGAGATGCGCGGATATAGCTAGTGGTGCTTACATCTAGTGGTTGAAATGTAAGCTCCTCTTTCCAAACACCCTAGCCTTCTTGGTGAACCGTTTCCAAGCACTGGCGTGAAGAAAACGAATAAAATAAGTTATTAAGTACTTGATATCATAAAATTCACGACGTTGCCGATATAGTGTCGTAATGATTAGAATTACCATGGAGAAGTATCTGCATGTCCTTCCACGTCTCAAGGGGTTTATGTTTCGAGTCCATGACTAGTACACGCCCTTTGTCAAGTTGAATGATTAACAGAATATAGTGGTACCTGCGAATGCAGAACTAATCAATTATATACTTAACATCGAGTAAGCGAAATAGAAAGTATATACAAGACAATAACACTCACTGGAAGTTGTAAGGAAATAGTATTTCCCTTTTGGTTTCTTGAAACCTTAACGCGTGTACTATATTATCCTCCGTATCCTGGGGGCTTATTTTGAGATTAGCTTCATGAACCCAATATGGGTCAATGAAGCCAATGTCATAGATTTGTCCTCTGCTGTATTCGAGAATCTTCATTCTGCATATTAAAGTATGATTATATACATGCAATAAACAAAATAAAATAGCTGGAGACTAAATTAATTACAGAATTATACTTACAGACAATATGCACTGATGATCGATTTGTCTAAGGCGTCTTGATTGAATAATTGAAATAGTTCATCAAATTCAATGGATATCATGTCATCCCTTTCTTTCCCATGATGCTTTTTTGTAACCCTCAGCACTATCCAGTTAGCCCCGGCCTTTGTGGCATGCAAGTACCAGTTATGCAATCTTCATTTTGTTGGAAGATTGTTTACCTCCTCGAGTTTGTGAGAGGTTTGCCGTCTTGGTATTTGTATGCTACTTCACTCAAGGGAAGAACTCTAATCGGGATAAATCTTGGGCAATACTCATACCTTATGGCGGCTTCTCCGTGATTGCAACTACCTCGGATCATCTTGCTCTTCGCCCCATATTTGCTCGACCCACATTGGTTTGAGAAATCACCTTGAGAGGGCGCAAGTCTGTTTTTGCTTGTTCTCCGAGCTGGGCAACAGATTTCCGCTTGCATCGATCTTGCTCTTGAGGCTTTTTGTGCATGTGACTTGAGAATAGAACGCTCATAGTCGATGACAGCTTTGGCTCGGTTGATGAAGAGTCTTTAGCATTTTCAACACTTTGGCTTTTCTTCTTTGGTCTTTGGGGAACTCGGCTCTTCGGCCGCCTCGGCTTAGCAAACGCTGTCGTTTCCGCATCAACGATCGCCAGATCTCCTCTTGACAGATCATAAGCTCTCTTGGGAGGAACCGTTGGTACTTTTGGAAGAGGCTCTTGTTTACGTTCGGCGATCGCTACGGCGCGATGGCGATGCGCTTACGCTTTTTATCCCGAGGCGCGGCGATGGCTCCGCGGCGATGGCTGCACCGGAGACGGGTGAGGCGACGAGCGGGTGAGGCGACGAAGACGGCCGGCGGCGACCTCACCGGAGACGGGTGAGAGCGGCGAAGATGGCCTTGGCGTGTGATTTGAAGCACGATACAATCCTTGACCATAGAATGGTGGCGTTTTTGCGTCACCCAACGATCACATCCCTTCACCAAAGGGTAGTGAAGATCCAAAACCTCAAAGGTGGGCATGATTTCATCCATGCCGACAACAGCGTAGCCCTCTGGAACGAGACGACTGTGGTAAGTTGGTGTGGGTCCAATTGGTAAGGCATAGCCGACCGCCACCTTCATTGATATGTTCACAACTTTGACATGTAGCTCGCAGTGTGTCATCTCTGTGATATCATCCACTGGGTAGCCAACAGGAGCCATCGTCGGTGCATCATCGGCATCGCCATTGTCATCACCCGGGACCTCGGTGGAAGCCACACTGCTTTTTCGATTATTCGATAGGCCGGTAGCATCGAATGCAGTGTGCTGCTGAGATGGGGCGCCGGTAGTACTTTGCTCTTTAAGTGAGTTAATTTCATCTTGTTGTTGCTTTAATCGTTCTTCAATTAAACGCATTCGCTCTTTCTGACTTTCTGCTTCAACTGTGTCCTTACTCCTCTGACGGCTTCTATCAGGATATTTCTTCCTCTCTTCGGGAAACCCAGTCCTCCATGATTGGGAGCCTATTGTGCCTCGTGTTCGTCCATCATGTTCCTTATTTCCAAGGGCGAGTGTGAGCTCATCATTCTCTCTATCGGGAATGAAGTCCCCATCTTTAACAGCCTTTACTGCTTTTCTCATCCTCTCGATTGGCAAGGGGTCTTCTTTATGTCGTATGGTATATATACACCTCCCTTCCGAGTCCAACGTGCCCCCATGCCCGTAAAACCAATTCCTTGCACGTTCTACCCAATCGTCTGTCTCTGGGGTGATATTTTTATCACGCAGTTCCTGCTCAAGTTTCTCCCACTTAGGAATGCCAGCCCTGTAGCCACCTTGCCCCATAGTATGGTGATACTTCTTGTTAGCACCATTCAGCTTATTCGTTTCAGACATTTTCTTAGCTTTTTCTAATTTCTTGTATTCCACAAACTCATCCCAGAATGGTTTTATCTTCTCAAACCGAATATTCTTGAAATCGGGAGTCTTCTTTTTCACGACATAGTCAAGGTGCAATCTTTTCTTCTAGTTGGTGAAACACTGGGCCATCTTCTTCAAAGCCCACTCCCTGACCTTAGCCTCCATGGCTCTCCCATGTTGTAAGGCGTCCTCAACTGGATCCTCCGCATTTGGATCCAGCTCTATCTTCGGTAGTTTGAAATTAACCATGAGCCTCTTCCACAGTAAATCTTTGGCGTGGTTAGGGACAAATAAACATGTTCCCTCTTCATCCGCATTAGCAGGCCTATTCCAATTTCTAATGGTGATCGGGATTAAGTCCCTAACGATTACTCCGCATTGTGCCACAAATTTGGTTGCGACAACTTCGGTCTGCCGTCTGCAGCGACATCTTCGATCCTGAACCTCTCATGGTCTTCCAACTTTTTGGTTGGGCCTCGTCCGCTCTTTTCAGTAGATTCCTTCGATTCGGAGGGCTAAAAGAAGAAAGATCGCCGTTACTATTTCTATATAGATAGCAGATGATTAATTAATGAATTGATTTATATTACATGCACCTTGCCGGAGCGGTCGTCTTCTCGATTACACAAGGCATCGCCTTCTCCCTCGCAGAAGGCAACACCTTCAACCTCAAACAAGTTGTCTACTCCGGTAAAAAGAGGATCACCCTCACCGGAGTTGTTCAGAAACGTTGATACGTCTAAATTATCTTCCCCACGGATCACACCTTGGATCAACTCTTCCTTTTCTTCGTCTCTAACGTGTGGGTCCATATTTTCTGCATAGGTGGAAAAACGAATAAGTCAAAGCGGCTAAAGGAGAAAGTTACGAATAAGTCAAAGCGGCTAACGAATATTTTTCGGATCGAAGGTGAAACCCTAATATATACATACACAATAATAAAAATGAAGAGAAACCCTAAACCCTAAGGCTATGAGAGGGGAACATGAGTATAAGGCTACAAAAGGTCTTCGATCTATCTATGGTCTTGATCTCGGTCTTCGATCTCGATCTCGATATCGTATTCTACCGAGAAGAACCAAATCACCGGAAAGAAAGGGAAACAATCAACACATGACATCGATGCAATGCTCAAGCAATGATGATGATACGACAAGTTAATGTGCATTGGAATGTAACCCTAAAGCATGCTCGACAAGTTAATCGGGGTTCCGAGGGGCGCAAACCCTAAATCAAGGAACTCCGGAATCACCTGTTAGGGTTACTAGGGTGTTCTAATTAAACTTGTCATTTAATTAGATCTATCTATGGTCTTGATCTCGGTCTTCGATCTCGATCTCGATATCGTATTCTACCGAGAAGAACCAAATCACCGGAAAGAAAGGGAAACAATCAAAGCTCGCCACCTACTTGCTTGTCAAGGGGAACAGAGGTGGGGCCCGAGCCACCTCGCCGCATTGTCAAGGAGGACGCCGCCGTGGCTGTGGACAAGGAGGACGCGGTGGAGGAACGGCGCGGCGACGTGCACCACCTGCTCAAGCCGCGCCCACCAGCAGCAGCAGAGGGAGCCAGACCGAGCTTTCCTACGTCGAACACAATGGTTTTGACCGCGCGACCCCTTCGCCCATGTCTCGCCCACGAGTGAGCAAATAGGGGAACTCCCATCGGCGCCGCCTCCACCCCCTCTCCTCACCTTCCCCGAGCAAACAGAGCTTCTGCCTCTCTCTTGCCACAATACACCCGCCCCACGCGTCCATGCACGCCTCCCATGTCCTGCGGAACCGGCCACCGACATCTCCTTTTCCCGAGCCTTACAAACCCGACATGAGGGAGTATAAATCTATCATTGAGTAAATGTGATACTCCTATAGCAAACGAGGATAGTCCGATGATAAGGATGCGATTAGGGATGGCAATGGGCCCCCGACGGAAACCGCTAACGCGCTAAATATGATTTTTTTCCGCATCCGTAGTGTTTGTCGTCTGGGCGAGCGTCAGCGTCTCTGTCGTTTTATTCCTCGACCATGCAGCCGCCCCACATTTCAGTGTGAAATACGCAAAACTACCGGTATTGCGTGAAATTGTAAAAATCCACCTTTGAGTAGATTCGTTCCAATATGCACAGATTGTGAAATTAAGGCCTGTTAGCACAATTTCAGACTGATGGGGCCCACTGTAAGTGCTGATGTGTCAAGGCGGAGCTCAGATACATCTCATTTAGGTCTATTTGTGAACTTTTTGTGGGCCCGCGAGAAAACCGCCGCCGCCGCCTGCCTCTATTTTTTCCCGCGCCTCCTTGCTTCCCCGCCGCCGCTGCCGCGACCCCGCCGGTGCGCGCCTCCACCTCGCGGCCTCGCCCTCCCCGCTTCCCTTGGCCCCGCCGCCCTGTGTGCCCACCACCGCAGCGCCGCACCGCCTCCAGAGCTCCCCCACCGCAGCGCCGCCCCACCACATGGCACAGCGCGCCCGCCTGCAGCCCACCATGCAGCCGCCGCCACACACAAGCAGCAGAGAGGGGGTAGGACAGAGGCGAGAGGATGTACCGACGCAGTGGGGAAGGCGGCGCTTGATCGTCGGAAGAAGAGGCGGCGAGCTGCCGGGGCGGTGGTCGTCGGAGCAGGCGGCGGTCGTCGAGGCTGTGGGCGGTCGTCAGGCAGTCTGTGGCGGCGGCGTCGATGAAGCGAAGAAGCGAAGAGAAGCAGAGAAGAAGAAGAGAAGTTATATAAAGGGAGGAGTATCGTCGGTTGGTGGCTCCAAGGACTAAAACATATGTCGGTTGGAGCCACCAACGGGACCTATAGTCCAATTTTCAGCAGTGAAGAAGCGGCGAGGACTCTTCCGTCCGGTTGGTGGCTCCAACCGGACGTATTCATGCTTTCAAATTTTTCGATTATTTTCTCTCTGTTCCGCCTTTTTTTTATTTTGGGTTTTAAATTTGTAATGTTTTTAAATGATAATTAATTTGGAATTTAGAAAAACTTTAAACATAAAAAGTGTTTGGATTTGAATAAATAATTGAAACCATTTTCATTTTGAAAAATAATTAATGTAACCATTTAAAATATGAACCATTTACAATTAAAAATGAATTAACTTATATTTTTTAATATCAATTTGGAATTTAGAAAAACTTTAAATATAAGAAGTGTATGGATTTGAATAAATAATTCAAAAACATATTCTATTTTAAAAATAATTAATGTAACCTTTTAAAATGAATTAACTTATATTTTTGAATATTAATTTGGAATTTAGAAAAACTTTAAATATAAGAAGTGTATGGATTTGAATAAATAATTCAAAAACATATTCTATTTTTAAAAAATAATTAATGTAACCTTTTAAAATGAATTAACTTATATTTTTGAATATTAATTTGGAATTTAGAAAAACTTTAAATATAAGAAGTGTATGGATTTGAATAAATAATTCAAAAACATATTCTATTTTTAAAAAATAATTAATGTAAACTTTTAAAATGAATTAACTTATATTTTTGAATATTAATTTGGAATTTAGAAAAAATTTAAACATAAAAAGTGTTTGGATTTAAATAAATAATTCAAAAACATTTTCTGTTTTAAAAAATAATTTATGTAACCATTTAAAATATGAACCATTTACAATTAAAAATGAATTAACTTATATTTTTTTAATATCAATTTGGAATTTAGAAAAACTTTAAACATAAGAAGTGTTTGGATTTTGAACTTATATTTTTTTAATACCGATTCGGCAGACATTTGTCCTTTTTACCCGGGATGGACGAAAAGGTTTGAGATGTACCGGTTGGGATATAGTCCATGTAAGGTGGTCTAGTATTTTAGGAAAATAGGACGGTAGCATTCTGAAACGGCATTTTGGTGGTTACTTCACAAAACGACCCGTTTTTTGCGCTCGGAAAATGGAAAACGGATTTTCCGTGCGACAAAAAGGAAAACTTCCTCCTGCAACATTGTTCTACATACCAATGTCCACACACATGCATAATATGGGCACAACATCACAAACTATGCCGTGATTCAGCACATAACATCGGTCATTTGGACCGAAAGCCATGAAACCTCGAACATGATAGGTCATTTTGTGAAGGTTTTTGAAACATGATCAATATACCAAGTCTGGTATTTTTCCTTTCAACTATGTAACATAATATGACACCACGCCAAGGATTTTCATTGTTCGGGTTTTTTGAATTTATTATGCCCGTTTGAATTATCGAATTTCTAACTATGGTCGAACCGGTGTGCATGAAGATAGGGGCGGGCATCGTTAGAACTTGCATTGGATCTCTGAAGAAAACACATATTGCGAGTCTAAAATGATTTTTCCAAAAATCACAGGCGATAGATCATGTACTGTAGTACAAACGGACCCACTTCCTACCGATTCGCAGACATTTGTCCTTTTACCGGGATGGACGAAAAGGTTTGAGATGTACCGGTTGGGATATAGTCCATGTAAGGTGGTCTAGTATTTTAGGAAAATAGGACGGTAGCATTCGAAGCGGCATTTTGGTGGTTACTTCACAAAGCGACCCGTTTTTGCGCTCGGAAAATGGAAAAGGATTTTCCGTATGCAAAAGGAAAACTTCCTCCTGCAACATTGTTCTCCATACCAATGTCCACACACATGCATAATATGGGCACAACATCACAAACTATGCCGTGATTCAAGCATAACATCGGTCATTTGGACCGAAAGCCATGAAACCTCGAACATGATAGGTCATTTTGTGAAGGTTTTTTCGAAACATGATCAATATACCAAGTCTGGTATTTTTCCTTTCAACTATGTAACATAATATGACACCACGCGAAGGATTTTCATTGTTCGGATTTTTTTTGAATTTATTATGCCCGTTTTGAATTATTTGAATTTCTAACTATGGTCGAACCGGTGTGCATGAAGATAGGGGACGGGCATCGTTAGAACTTGCATTGGATCTCTGAAGAAACCACATATTGCGAGTCTAAAAATGATATTTTCAAAAAATCACGGGCGATAGATCATGTACCTGTAGTACAAACCGGACCCACTTCCTACCGATTCGGCAGACATTTGTCCTTTTTACCTGGGATGGACGAAAAGGTTTGAGATGTACCGGTTGGGATATAGTCCATGTAAGGTGGTCTAGTATTTTAGGAAAATAGGACGGTAGCATTCTGAAACGGCATTTTGGTGGTTACTTCACAAAACGACCCGTTTTTTGCGCTCGGAAAATGGAAAAGGGCTTTTCCGTGCGACAAAAAGGAAAACTTCCTCCTGCAACATTGTTCTCCATACCAATGTCCACACACATGCATAATATGGGCACAACATCACAAACTATGCCGTGATTCAGCACATAACATCGGTCATTTGGACCGAAGCCATGAAACCTCAAACATGATAGGTCATTTTGTGAAGGTTTTTTCGAAACATGATCAATATACCAAGTCTGGTATTTTTCCTTTCAACTATGTAACATAATATGACACCACGCGAAGGATTTTCATTGTTCGGGTTTTTTTTGAATTTATTATGCCCGTTTTGAATTATCTGAATTTCTAACTATGGTCGAACCGGTGTGCATGAAGATAGGGGACGGCATCGTTAGAACTTGCATTGGATCTCTAAAGAAACCACATATTGCGAGTCTAAAATGATTTTTCAAAAATCAGGCGATAGATCATGTACTTGTACAAACCGGACCCACTTCCTACCGATAAGCAGACATTTGTCCTTTTTACCCGGGATGGACGAAAAGGTTTGAGATGTACCGGTTGGGATATAGTCCATGTAAGGTGGTCTAGTATTTTAGGAAAATAGGACGGTAGCATTCTGAAACGGCATTTTGGTGGTTACTTCACAAAAGCGACCCGTTTTTGCTCGGAAAATGGAAAAGGGCTTTTCTGTGCGACCAAAAGGAAAACTTCCTCCTGCAACATTGTTCTACATACCAATGTCCACACACATGCATAATATGGGCACAACATCACAAACTATGCCGTGATTCAGCACATAACATCGGTCATTTGGACCGAAAGCCATGAAACCTCGAACATGATAGGTCATTTTGTGACGGTTTTTGAAACATGATCAATATACCAAGTGGTATTTTCCTTTCAACTATGTAACATAATATGACACCACGAAGGATTTTCATTGTTCGGATTTTTTTGAATTTATTATGCCCGTTTTGAATTATTTGAATTTCTAACTATGGTCGAACCGGTGTGCATGAAGATAGGGGCGGGCATCGTTAGAACTTGCATTGGATCTCTGAAGAAACCACATATTGCGAGTCTAAAATGATATTTTCAAAAATCACAGGCGATAGATCATGTACTGTAGTACAAACCGGACCCACTTCCTACCGATTCGGCAGACATTTGTCATTTTTACTCGGGATGGACGAAAAGGTTTGAGATGTACCGGTTGGGATATAGTCCATGTAAGGTGGTCTAGTATTTTAGGAAAATAGGATGGTAGCATTCTGAAACGGCATTTTGGTGGTTACTTCACAAAGCGACCCGTTTTTGCTCGGAAAATGGAAAAGGATTTTCCGTGCGACAAAAGGAAAACTTCCTCTGCAACATTGTTCTACATACCAATGTCCACACACATGCATAATATGGGCACAACATCACAAACTATGCCGTGATTCAGCACATAACATCGGTCATTTGGACCGAAAGCCATGAAACCTCAAACATGATAGGTCATTTTGTGAAGGTTTTTTTGAAACATGATCAACATACGAAGTCTGGTATTTTTCCTTTCAACTATGTAACATAATATGACACCACGCGAAGGATTTTCATTGTTCGGATTTTTTTTGAATTTATTATGCCCGTTTTGAATTATTTGAATTTCTAACTATGGTCGAACCGGTGTGCATGAAGATAGGGGACGGGCATCGTTAGAACTTGCATTGGATCTCTGAAGAAACCACATATTGCGAGTCTAAAAATGATATTTTCAAAAAATCACGGGCGATAGATCATGTACCTGTAGTACAAACCGGACCCACTTCCTACCGATTCGGCAGACATTTGTCCTTTTTAACAGGGATGGACGAAAAGGTTTGAGATGTACCGGTTGGGATATAGTCCATGTAAGGTGGTCTAGTATTTTAGGAAAATAGGACGGTAGCATTCTGAAACGGCATTTTGGTGGTTACTTCACAAAACGACCCGTTTTTTGCGCTCGGAAAATGGAAAAGGGCTTTTCCGTGCGACAAAAAGGAAAACTTCCTCCTGCAACATTGTTCTCCATACCAATGTCCACACACATGCATAATATGAGCACAACATCACAAACTATGCCGTGATTCAGCACATAACATCGGTCATTTGGACCGAAAGCCATGAAACCTCGAACATGATAGGTCATTTTGTGAAGGTTTTTTCGAAACATGATCAATATACCAAGTCTGGTATTTTTCCTTTCAACTATGTAACATAATATGACACCACGCGAAGGATTTTCATTGTTCGGATTTTTTTGAATTTATTATGCCCGTTTTGAATTATTTGAATTTCTAACTATGGTCGAACCGGTGTGCATGAAGATAGGGGACGGGCATCGTTAGAACTTGCATTGGATCTGAAGAAACCACATATTGCGAGTCTAAAAATGATTTTTTCAAAAAATCACGGGCGATAGATCATGTACCTGTAGTACAAACCGGACCCACTTCCTGCCGATTCGGCAGACATTTGTCCTTTTTACCAGGGATGGACGAAAAGGTTTGAGATGTACCGGTTGGGATATAGTCCATGTAAGGTGGTCTAGTATTTTAGGAAAATAGGACGGTAGCATTCTGAAACGGCATTTTGGTGGTTACTTCACAAAACGACCCGTTTTTTGCGCTCGGAAAATGGAAAAGGGCTTTTCCGTGCGACAAAAAGGAAAACTTCCTCCTGCAACATTGTTCTCCATACCAATGTCCACACACATGCATAATATGGGCACAACATCACAAACTATGCCGTGATTCAGCACATAACATCGGTCATTTGGACCGAAAGCCATGAAACCTCGAACATGATAGGTAATTTTATGAAGGTTTTTTCGAAACATGATCATTGTTCGGCACACATTTAGTCCCGGATGTAGTCACAAACCGGGACTAAAAATATTTTCCGCCATTTCCCACCTCTTCCCGCCCTTTCCTTTCTACTAGAGCTTTTAGTCCCGGATGTAGTCACTAACCGGGACTAAAGATATTTCCCGCCATTTCCCAAAGCTTCACGCCAAGTTTTCCCGCCCTTTCCCTCTATATTTAGGGTGATCGTGTCATGGCTATCCACACCTTCCTCTCTTAGAACAATGGACAACGCCTACTGGGCCATTCTGACCCTCGAGGAGAACGAGGCGCTGTGCGCCTCCAACTACCCTTGTCCACCGGGTACGCCCGCCCGGCTGGATCTTGGCCTTGGAGGGTTCCTGTCCCTCTGCCTCAAGGTTCCGCACGCTAGGCGGCCATCACAAACCACTTCTACCACGAGCTCACGCCGGGAGCGGATGGATCCCGTGGGATCCCGACAACTATGACACTGAATGCCTTCTTCGCTAATAGGCGGAAAGGGAGCTCGCCAGTACGAGGTGATGGCCGCCACCGGTGAACAACAACGAAGTCGGTCGTCTGTGGTGGGAGAACCGTACTATCATCAGTGATGCGCTACATCGCCGGGAGACCATCCTCGCCACGGTGCCACAGTCCACCCGCCATAGGCCCCACACTGTCTCGTGATGGCATCGTCTTCCAGAGACCCTCTCCCACCCGCCGTGAATCCAAGGCTGGAATGGCCCCTGTATATGCCATGGATGGGCCGAGGATCCCTGAGTGGCGGTGGCGATGGCGATGATGATGACGACGACGATGAAGACCACGAAGCTGCGTGCTATAGGACTAGGCATGATTATGACTAAAGGGCGGCTTTAGGCCTGAGTGTTAGCTAGTCCCGATTTGTCCCGGTTTTAATATTAATAAATGTCTTAAGTGTTACCTAATAAATAGAGGGAAATGCCTATATAAAGAGAGGTTCATATTTAGTCCCGATTTGTACGGTTGGGATATAGTCCATGTAAGGTGTTCTAGTATTTTTGGAAAATAGGACGGTAGCATTCGAAGCGGCATTTTGGTGGTTACTTCACAACGACCCGTTTTTTGCGCTCGGAAAATGGAAAAGGATTTTCCGTGCGAAAAAGGAAAACTTCCTCTGCAACATTGTTCTACATACCAATGTCCACACACACATGATCATTGTTCGGCACATTTAGTCCGGATGTAGTCACAAACCGGGACTAAAGGGATTGCGGCAGTGGGCGAACAACACTAATAATAGGGGTGAGTGTCGACATTATGTCGCGGCTTGTACCTTGTCCCGGATGGTGTCACCAACCGGGACTAAAGATGAACTCTAGTCGGTTGGAGACACCAACCGACTAAAGATGAGTCAGCACTAATAATAGGGGTGAGTCGACATTATGTCGTGAGTGTCGACATTATGCCGAGCTGCTTGTACTATAAATATGCATCCTTGTGAGTCCAGTCCTCCAGCCAGTTTGAGGCATCTCCAAGATGGTTTTAGAGAGCGAGGACACCACTACGGCCAGTTCGGGGAGATGCCGACGAGCCCAGTCCTCCGGCATCTCCGAGAAACTGGTCATAAACACTCCTAATATGTGAAATTAGTTAGCTCGAGGCGTATTGATCTAGTTAGTGAAGTTACAAGCTGCAAGATGGTTTTCGAGAGCGGACACCACTGCGGCCAGTTTGAGGAGATGCCACGGAGCCCGTCCTCCGGCATCTCCGAGAAGGTCATAGAGGCACTCTAATATGTGAAATTAGTTAGCTCGAGGCGTATTGATCTAGTTAGTGAAGTTACAAGCTGCAAGATGGTTTTAGAGCGAGGACACCACTGCGGGCCAGGAGATGCCGACGGAGCTTAGTCCTCCGGCATCTCCGAGAAACTGGTCATAGAGGCACTCCCTAATATGTGAAATTAGTTAGCTCTGAGGCGTATTGATCTAGTTAGTGAAGTTACAAGCTGCAAGATGGTTTTCGAGAGCAGGGACACCACTGCGGCCAGTTTCAGGGAGATGTCGACGGAGCCCAGTCCTCCGGCATCTCCGAGAAACTGGTCATAGAGGCACTCCCGGTCCAGCCACAAAATGGGACTAACACTCAAGACATTTATTAATATTAAAAGCGAGACTACAAAACCGGGACTAAAGGCCACAAACGAAGATATCCTTCGGTCAAGCCACAAACCGCGAAAGACATGAACTAGAGTTACATAATATGAGCATGAACTTCTTGGCATATGTCATTCCTTATGACCGCTTCAGACGTAACCATGGAGCATCTTCTTTACTTAACGGAATGCTTGGGTCAATTTTCACCTTTGTGAAGGCGGAATTTCATCAAACTTATTATAATCTTACGACATGTCATCTTGCCCTCGATTCCCACGATGTTTCTTTTCCCCGAAAGAACTATGTGACGCTTTGGATCATCATATGATGTATTCGTTTGCATATTTTTTCTTTTTTGATGCGGAGGACATGTCCTTCACATAGAAAACTGAGACACATCATTGGCTAGGACGAATGGTTCATCTCTATAACCAAGATTGTTGAGATCCTTGTTGTCATTCCGTACAACTGGTCTATCTTTACCCCTTCCCCATTCAGGTTGACCCATTTGCAGCGAAACAAAGGGACCTTAAAAGAGACTCCATAGTCTAGTTCCCATATCTCCTATATGTAACCATAATATGTTTCCTTTTGTCCATTCTCATCTATTGCATCAAAGTGGACACCACTATTTTGGTTGGTGCTCTTTTTATCTTGGGCGATCGTGTAGAATGTATTCCCATTTATTTGTACCCTTGGAAATTCAATACAGTAGAAGATGGTGGCCTTGGCCAACAAGTATAGCTGATCTCCAACAGTGGTGTCATTCAAGAGATGTGTCCGCATCCAACCACCGACAGACTTCATGTGTTCATCTGTAATCCATGATTCAGGCTTCCCCGGGTTTTTGTAGCGTACAATATTCTTGTGTTCCTCCATATCTGAGCTGCCAAGGTGGAATTATGTAGAAGCTGTGTAGTGTGCTTTAGTGAAAGAATCCCGTCCCTACATATCGGTGCTTTCTTTCCCAGTGCCTTTTCCACTTAGTCTTCCCTCATGCATGAGTCGAAACACCAATCGGCTTAAGGTCAGAATAAAGTCAACACATAACTCAATGACCTCCTCTGTTCCATATCCCTTGGAGATGCTTCCTTCAGTCTAGCACGGTTATGAACATATTTCTTTAAGACTCCATGAACCTCTCAAAGGGAACATATTGTGCAGAAATACGGACCGAGAATGGCAATCTCTTCCACTAGATGAACCAGGAGATGCGTCATAATATTGAAGAAGGATGGTGGGAACACCAATTCAAAACTAAAAAGACATTGTACCACATCCTTCTGTAACCTTGGCAGAATATCTGGATTGATTACCTTATGAGATATTGCATTGAGGAATGCACACAGCTTCACAATGGGTACTCGAACATTATCCGGTAGAAGCCCCCTCAATGCAATCGGAAGCAAGCTGCGTCATAATCACGTGTGATCATGAGACTTCAGGTTTTGGAACTTTTCTCCGCCATATTTATTATCCCTTTATATTAGATGAGAAGCCGGCGGCACCTTGATCTTGTAAGGACTTCAAAAAGATTTCCTTCTGCTTTGGTAAGAGCATAGGCATACGACTTAAGTGACGCCCTTTATCCGTCTTGTTATCTGTATGCATGTTCTTTGGGTCTTTCATAATTTGTTGGTCCTCCGTGCTTGGTGTATCTTTTGTCTTCCCATACACGCCTAGGAATCCTAGCAGGTTCACGCAGAGATTCTTCGTCGCGTGCATCACGTCGATTGAAGAGCGGACACGCAGGACTTTCCAATATGGCAGCTCCCAAAATATAGATTTCTTCTTCCATATGGGTGCGTGTCCTGTAGCGACGTCGTTCGGAACTGATTGACCGGCGGGACCCTTTCCAAAGATTACTTCTATGTCCTTGACCATACCAAATACATCATCACCAGCAGGGAGTTCAGGCTTCTTCCGGTGAAATGCCTCACCTTTGAAATGCTTGCCTTTCTTTCTTACGGGATGATTGGTCGGAAGAAATCGTCGATTAGCCAGGTACACAACCTTCTTGCATTTATGCAAATATGTATCTTCAGTCTTATCTAAACTGTGTGTGCATTCCTTATATCCCTTGTTTATGCATCACGAAAGGTTACTAAGAGCGCCAATCATTGATGGTTACTGAATAACAACCCTCGTAGATTAAATGGCTCATGTTTGTTCTCATCCCACACGCGTACACCTCGTTTGCCCCACAACCGTAAGAGTTCTTCAATTAATGGCCTAAGGTACACATCAATGTCGTTGCCGGTTGCTTGGGCCTTGGATGAGCACCGCATCATAATGAACTTACGCTTCATGCACAACCAAGGAGGGTTGTAGATACATAGAGTCACGGGCCAGGTGTCGGATCGCAGCCTGCTTCCCAAAAGGATTCATGCCATCCGTACTTAGACCAAACCATAAGTTCCTTGCGCCACCGCAAAGTCCGGGAAGTCTCTCTCGATTTTTCTCCACTGTGACCCATCGCCAGGTGTCTCAACTCCCGTCTTTCTTACGGTCTTCTTTGTGCCATCGCAACAACCTGGCATGCTCTTTGTTTACGAACATGCGTTTCAACCTTGGTATTATAGGAGCATACCACATAACCTTAGCAGAACCCTCTTCCGGAGGGGCTCTCCTCAACATCACCAGGGTCATCTCGTCGATCTTATACCGCAACGCTGCATACCGGCATTTATCTAAATTCTCATACTCCTTACATGTAGAGGATGCGATCATTAATGCATGCATGTATCTTTTGCACATCTAATCCCGAGGATGAGAGTCTTCTTTGCTTCAGAGGTACTCTCGGGAAGTTCGTTATGTTTTGGAAACTTGGCTTCATTATTTTCAGCATCTTTTCAAATGAGGAGTCGGTTAGACCACACTCGCCTTCCATCGCAACAATTCCAAAGTGGTACCGAGCTTTGTGCTGCCATCTTCACAATTTGGGTACAACAATTTCTTGTGATCTTCTAACATGCCCTCTAACTTCAACTTCTCATTTTACATTTCACGGTCTCGCTTTGCATCGAAATGACCCTACCAAGTTCATCACCGCTCATCCGATGCCCGTTCTTCACCTTTTTCCTCCATTGTCTTCCATAGCAGTATCACCAGATTCAGGAAACATATGATGATAGTTATTATCATCATCTTCTTCTTCACCATCTTCCATCATAACCCCTCTTTCCCGTGCTTGGTCCAGCAATTATAGTTGGGCATGAAACCTTTCATAATCGTGGCGCGAATGATTTTCGAGGAAGAGTACTCCTTGTTGTTTCGACATTGAACACATGGACAACGATAAATCCATTCTCTTTGTTTGCCGTAGCCACATCGATAAATTTATCCACGCCTTTGATATACGGCTACCCGCCGTCACCGTACATCCATTCCCGACCGTTCATCTGCATCATATAAGTAAGTTTATCAAAAAACAGGACATCATAAATAGTGAAATAACCAATTCACACCGACACATGAATTGTATCAATGACCTAGAAAAGATAGGATTGCTAACCTCGATCGAGGGAAATAAAGAGGAGAAAGCTCAAGTGCGTCTCGGACACCTTCTATATTTTTGTTCTATGAGAAATTCAACTGGATTTTTCACTCAAACAAACAAACACCTTCAATGCATGCATGAGAAAAAACTAGCACACACCCTCACACCTTACACCATTCGAAAAAACAGAGTGGAGGCAGAGGGGCTGGGCGTGCATTTATAGAGGGCAGGTCTTTAGTCGGTTGAAGCCAGAACCGGGACTAAAGGTGCGTGCCACGCGTGGTTGTGGCCAAACCTTTAGTCGGTTGGTGGCTCCAACCGGGACGCATGCCCCTTACCAACCGGGACCTATGCCTCGCCCCGCGGCTGCTCCAACCGGACGCCGTAAAGATTAGTCCCGGTTGGTGGCGCAACCGGGACTAATGCTCCCAGGGGTGGCGAACGGATGGCCCTTTTTCCTCTAGTGTCACACGCCAGGAGATATACGCATGCACCATTTTTTTCCAATTTTTCCATCAGCTACCGCCCTGCCCCACAAGCCAGTCAAGCGAGAGATGTAGCGACGTGCTGTTGTTCTTCCTCCTTTCAAACGTACAATTGAGCCAGCTAAAAAACGTCTCGGTATAGAAACTCCAGCAGCAGTTACCAAGCATTGCTTCTCCACTTTAATAACGTTCATTATAACGGCACCATCCTCCTCCTTTATAGTTTCAAATGGACGTCTTGCATCTCCTTTGCCATCCTGTGTCACCACACGAGCCATAGGCTCATCCACGTATCCATTTTTGCGAGAGCTCCGCTAGACCGCCGATGGATGCCGATCGCATTTCCAGCAGCTCCGGCGACGAGGGACGACTCAACGGTAGCGTCACCAGAACCACGAGGAGGAGGAGAGCTTACCTATGGAACTGATGCTCGAGTTGCTGATTGTTCACGACGTACCACGCCACAAGTTAATCTCGGTTCATCATCTTCGTCGGACGATTACGTCATACTCGGTGAGTTCTGTGAGAAATCCTTGTATCCACATCCTAGCTACACATATGCCTACTTTCGGGACATAATTGTTCATCATATTGTTGTAGTTCGCCGCGCCGCCGACGTCGCACGTTGCTTCGCCGGTAGATTGTCGACACCATTAGGGACGAACAACCTCTTAATCACGTCTAGTAGCACCGCCTCGACGTCCTCTACGCCGTCTGTATCTTCTTTTACACTGGATACGTCCCTAGTGACGGGAACGACAACGCCAAGCCCGTGCCCGCAAATCCGGCGAACTTCTCCGACGAGCTTTTTCGGTGAGCCATCCTAGACCATTAGATCTTCATCTAAAGGTCATCATAGATCACTTAAACGAAGGGTATCCTCCAATTAGAATCGCCAAGTGTCATATCTATTCCTATTTTCGATTTCTAGACATAAGAACACACAAACTTGCAAAAATCATATATTTAGTTCTCAGATATCTAAATTTAGCAAATAATATGTCTATGGATTCACAAAAACGAGTAGAACACAATGGAGCCATAATTCGGTATTTTTGAGTATGCTAAAATCACGTTTTATACATAACCATTTGTGGAGTATTTTAAATATAAAAATTGTTGTGTAAATTATTTTTAAGTGAATACTTTTGTAAATGGTTGTAAATTGAACCCTCTGTACAGTAAGACCAAAATATAATTTTATTCTAGTATAAATAAGACCGTGGCAATTATTTAGTGAGAATGACATTTCCAAGTGTTAGAAAATATTGCTAATTGCTACAATTGCACTTGTTGCATTTGTAATATCGAAAATATAAAATGTTCAGAAATCACTTAATAATGTTCAGAACCTTGTTATAAAAATTTGTACAATAAAAATTGCCATCTTGCATGTTTGCATACTTTGCATGATTTTTGTGTTGCCATTAGTGTTGATCTTGTGTATGTTTTGTCTTGGTTGTTTTGCTTGATAGATTGTGTTGATTGTCAAGTGTGTTATTGCAAAGAGTGTACCAACACCACCAACTACTAAGGCAAGTGACACTATCATCCAAGTCTTACTATTTTCATTACACTTAGTGGATTTTTGTAACATGCATGAAAAGGATTTCTATATTTTAAGCTATGCTAAATCCTAATAGGATACCCTTATATATTCCTTAGTGGAAACATTGTAGTTGTAGTATGCTTAGCCCTGCTATATATTGGGATAGGATACATGATATGATTATATGAAGAGTCGAAAAGACTTATGTTTTATATAATAAAACAAGTACTCAATGAACCACCTGGGTGGACAAGGATACTCAAGTTTTGGACAAGGTGGCAACAAAAGGAACCATGTTTATATGGCTATCTCTTTTGTATGTGCACGAAGCAAACCACCCAGGACTTAGAGATTGAACATGTTTCTCGACAGGTGGCTTCATGTACCACATGCTAAATGGGCTCGCTTAGTCAACTACATAGTGGAAGACCCATGCATTGGCATCTTCAGTTAACTAGAATTGTGTAAGGAACTTGAAACCCTACATTGGTGCTGGTAGACAAGCTAGCATTGTGTATTGGGAGGACTCCTATGGAAAGACTTTGTCACATTCTCGATCTGCTGGTACTTCATTTTGGTGAGTACTTATCCAGCGGCCACTGGTGGCGTTAAGACGAGATTGTGTCATGTGGGTAAAGTGTACAACTTCAAGAAGATCAAATTCTAAGTACTTAGCCATGTCCCGATTACACGGACAACTCTGAGCAACTAAGGCCTGAAGCTATGGAAGATCTCGACATTCCAATTTCTCAAAGTAAAACTTGATGGTGACAACAAGGGATTAGAAGCACTTGGAGTTTTCCAAGGAGTTCATAAAGATTTGACAAAAGATCAAAACTATTTTGAAAAGATAGGATAAGACTATATTACTTTCTGCAAAAGAGCCTAAACCCTACTTAGCCAAATATGCATGTAATGATAGGATCCACTTAATTCTACATAGTAGTGAAACTTGCCAATACAATTCAAATGTATTGACCCTTGTGGCTGTAACTTGTAATGTTGCAGGTTTGATTGTTTTTAGTGAAGATTGTTTGATTAGGATTACAAAGTCTACAACCAACATCTGCCTGTGGCACTTTGAAGATGAAGGACCCCATGACTATAGTTATTCATTTGCAATGTAATGTAATGGCCAAAGAAGCTATTGATGATGTAATAAAATTATGTTATTCCTGGTTATAAAGTTATATTATGACCTTTGTTTCTTGATATTACATCTTAACTGTGGATGCTAGCTATTGATCCAGGGACTAGCATTGTAAAACACAGGATCTCTACCTTATTAAAGGTTGGGAACTCTACAGATGGTATCAGAGCATTGTGTTGCCTGTAGGATTGTAACCCTAGGATTGGACAAAACCCCTTAGAAGAATAGGAGTTGTATTTGTTCCAAAACTTATTTACAAACAATCTTGTAAACTCTTTCCTCGACCATTTTGGTTTTGACTCTACATCTCTTCTATTTCAACTTGATGGACAAGCCTACCCCATGGCCAAAGACTACACCATGTGCAAAGGACTTCTTCAACATTTTCAACTCTAATGACTTCAATTTCTTCAACTCTAATGACTTCAACATCTTCAGCATATTCACCAAGGACTTCCGACTTGGATATCACTAAGAACTACTAGTGAAAAACCAAGAGACATTAGATTGCCTACCAAAGACATTGATATCAAGTTAGAGTATGGATCATATTTTCCTATGAGGTATGATTATACTAAGTTGTTATTTTCAAGAAAACTTGATGTTACCTTCAACTCATGAGTTAAGCTCATAAGTTGTCAATTGATTGGTTGCTTGTTGAATGTTTGATGGTTTGATTGTTTGATTGAATTTGGTTGTTTTGAGTTGTGTGTTAGGACTTCTTAAAAACCTATCCATCATACTTATCCCTATCAAACCAACATATGCCTCCCCGACGTGCCAACCCCAACCAAAACAACAACATCACCCCTGAGATGCAGCAGATGATGGCAGCTCAGACACAGTTGATGCAGCAGATGACCACATTCATACAAAATTTGAATAACAACAACAACAATCAGAATAATCCCCCAGCACTAGACATGCTCGCCAAATTTCTGAAACTTAGGCCTGCAAGGTTCACTGGAACAACTGATCCAATGGTAGCCAATGACTGGTTACGTTCATTAAATAAGGACTTAGTGACTGTTGGCTGCACCTACGAAGAAAAAGTTAGGTTTGCAGCATATCCGTCAAGAAGGACCAGCAACAACATGGTGGGACAACTTTCAGATCACCACTCCCCTTGAGGATGTGACTTGGGATATTTTTGAGGATGGTTTCCGTACAGCTCACATCTCATCTGGAGTGATGAACTTGAAGAAAAAGGAGTTTCACAATCTAAAACAGCGTCACCTCAGTGTGGCTGAGTACATTGAAGAATTCAACAATCTGGCACGCTATGCACCGGATGAAGTTGATACAGATGCTAAGAGGAAGGAGAAATTCCTCGAAGGACTTAATGATGAGTTGAACCTGAAGCTGTCTGTTGCCTATTTCCCAACTTATCAATCACTCTGTGACAAAGCCACCATCTTGGAAAACAAGATGAATCAAATTGAGAACAGAAAGAGGAAGCATAAACTTGAGTATCACTCAGGATCATCACAAAAGAAGCATTCATTCAAAAAGAGCAATGAAGATTCTGAACCACATCAACATCACTACAACAACAATGAAAGTGATAATAATGGAAATGATACTGACAATGGAGATGACCTTGGTCAGATCCAACATGGCAATTCCGGGAAGAAAGACATTAGCCAGTTGCAGTGCTATAATTGTAAGGAACTTGGACACTATGCATCAGACTCCGCATAAGAAAAGAAAAAGGATGCGGAAAGAGCCAATGGAAATGACTCCAATGTGACCCAGAAAGGACATGTGAACCATATTGACATAAATGAGAACTTTGAAGAGATAGAAGATGTGGATGTCAGGATTTAGAAAACTCAGAAGAGTCAAATAAGGATTCCTTGTCTGATTATTGAGTTGAACTTATAGTCAAGTGAACCATCAATGTAATCCTACGAATTTCCTTTTTAAGGGTGGTAGTATCCTAGTTGTCTTCAAGCCAACTTGTAAACCCTAGCCTTCCCAAATCTCGGGACGAGATTTCTTTTAAGGGTGGTAGCCTGTCACATCCCAAAAATTTTGCAAATTTTGAAATATGGAAAAACTTGAACAAAATGAAAAACTAAGTCTTGGAAATTCAGAGGGAACAAAAACTTTTTGACTATTTAATATAACTCCTTCAAGACAATAGTTAAATAAAACAATTTTGTTTGTTAAGTTGTATGCATGTTTTCAAAACCTCAAAATCATGAAGCATGCATGGTTGCATTTTAAAACTAAGAGAAATAACTTTCTTCTCAAATTTGAATTGACCACTTAACAACATGAGACTTTGAAGATATTCCAAATTTAAAATATACAAAAGAATTCCTAAGTGGTCTACAAAGATAAAGGGCAAAATTATAAAACCATAGAAATTAGTTTGACTCTATTTGAAGCTCCAGATAAAATGATATGAAATTTATAAAATATAGGAAGAAATATAAAGACAAGTTAAGGAAATGACTAAAACAAAATAAAAGTATTCTTAAATGAGTGATTATGATAAAGAATAAAATTATAAAGCTAAGGAAATTGGTTTAAACCTTTTTGGAGTGTAAGTCAAAAGATATGGTTTTTATAAGAAAAAAAGGAATAAAAAATAATAAAACTAAACGTACGTGCGATACTCATTTTTTTTAAATGAATTATATTTTATTAAAAAAAATTCCAAATACTCTAATTAGAGTAAACTATCAACTTATATTTTATATAAAATTTTCTAAAAAAAATTAGTACAAATTTAAATCAAAGTGAAGAGATAAATTAGAAACCATCCTAAATAACTTTAGAAACCCACACGTGCAGTTGGATACGAGTACAATCATGATTGATCAATCTATTTTAAAATTGATTGTATATGTACATTACTAGCTAGCCATGAACGGATGGAGTGATGCGTGTGTTTGCATGTTGCAACGCGGTCAAATAGTTAAAAAATAAATTTTAATTCCAAAACATTTTAAAATTAATTTGTCGTAAAAAAACGAGATTAACTCCTCTTCTTGTATTCTGTATTTGACCTATTTTTTATTCTAAATTTTACAAATTCATTTATATTTGTTTCTCTCGAAAAGATTTATTTGGATTTGATCGCAATGCACCGTACGTGTATGAAGTGCACGAAAACAAGTCATCATGTGCGCGCTCTGTTTTATTTTTATTTTTTTTCTTATACGTATGCATACATCGTACTATTTCTTCTCTTAACATTTTTCTCTCTGATCCATGTTCAAATTGATTTGGCAACTAGGCTGTGCGCCTGAGATGTACGAGAAACAACTCAGCCGAACATCCTTTCCTTGATTGCTCACACGCCAGGAGATATATGCATGCACCGTTTTTTTCAATTTTTCCATCAGCTACCGCCCTGCCCCACAAGCCAGTCAAGCGAGAGATGTAGCGACGTGCTGTTGTTCTTCCTCCTTTCAAACGTACAATTGAGCCAGCTAAAAAACGTCTCGGTATAGAAACTCCAGCAGCAGTTACCAAGCATTGCTTCTCCACTTTAATAACGTTCATTATAACGGCACCATCCTCCTCCTTTATAGTTTCAAATGGACGTCTTGCATCTCCTTTGCCATCCTGTGTCACCACACGAGCCATAGGCTCATCCACGTATCCATTTTTGCGAGAGCTCCGCTAGACCGCCGATGGATGCCGATCGCATTTCCAGCAGCTCCGGCGATTTAGGACGACTCAGCGGTAGGCCACCGTAACCACGAGGAGGAGGAGAGCTTACCTATGGAACTGATGCTCGAGTTGCTGATCGTTCACGACGTACCACGCCACAAGTTAATCTCGGTTCATCATCTTCGCCGGACGACACGTCATACTCGGTGAGTTCTGTGAGAAATCCTTGTATCCACATCCTAGCTACACATATGCCTACTTTCGGGACATAATTGTTCATCATATTGTTGTAGTTCGCCGCGCCGACGTCGCACGTTGCTTCGCCGGTAGATTGTCGACACCATTGGGGACGAACAACCTCTTAATCACGTCTAGTAGCACCGCCGACGCCCCTCTACGTCTGTATCTTCTTTTACTCTGGATACGTCCCTAGTGACGGGAACGACAACGCCAAGCCCATGCCCGCAAATCCGGCGAACTTCTCCGACGAGCTTTTTCGGTGAGCCATCCTAGACCATTAGATCTTCATCTAAAGGTCATCATAGATCACTTAAACGAAGGGGTATCCTCCAATTAGAATCTGCCAAGTGTCATATCTATTCCTATTTTCGGATTTCTAGACATAAGAACACACAAACTTGCAAAAATCATATATTTAGTTCTGTATCTAAATTTAGCAAATAATATGTCTATGGATTCACAAAAACGAGTAGAACACAATGGAGCCATAATTCGGTATTTTTGAGTATGCTAAAATCACGTTTTATACATAACCATTTGTGGAGTATTTTAAATATAAAAATTGTTGTGTAAATTATTTTTAAGTGAATCCTTTTGTAAATGGTTGTAAATTGAACCCTCTGTACAGTAAGACCAAAATATAATTTTATTCTAGTATAAATAAGACCGTGGCAATTATTTAGTGAGAATGACATTTACAAGTGTTAGAAAATATTGCTAATTGCTACAATTGCACAAATTGTTGCATTTGTAATCTCGAAAATATAAAATGTTCAGAAATCACTTAATAATGTTCAGAACCTTGTTATAAAAATTTGTACAATAAAAATTGCCATCTTGCATGTTTGCATACTTTGCATGATTTTTGTGTTGCCATTAGTGTTGATCTTGTGTATGTTTTGTCTTGGTTGTTTTTCTTGATAGATTGTGTTGATTGTCAAGTGTGTTATTGCAAAGAGTGTACCAACACCACCAACTACTAAGGCAAGTGACACTATCATCCAAGTCTTACTATTTTCATTACACTTAGTGGATTTTTGTAACATGCATGAAAAGGATTTCTATATTTTAAACTATGCTAAATCCTAATAGGATACCCTTATATATTCCTTAGTGGAAACATTGTAGTTGTAGTATGCTTAGCCCTGCTATATATTGGGATGGGATACATGATATGATTATATGAAGAGTCGAAAAGACTTATGTTTTATATAATAAAACAAGTACTCAATGAACCACCTGGGTGGACAAGGATACTCAAGTTTTGGACAAGGTGGCAACAAAAGGAACCATGTTTATATGGCTATCTCTTTTGTATGTGCACCAGAAGCAAACCACCCAGGACTTAGAGATTGAACATGTTTCTCGTGACAGTGGCTTCCGTGTACGACCACATGCTAAATGGGCTCGGCTTAGTCAACTACATAGTGGAAGACCCATGCATTGGCATCTTCAGTTAACTAGAATTGTGTAAGGAACTTGAAACCCTACATTGGTGCCTGGTAGACAAGCTAGCATTGTGTATTGGGAGGACTCCTATGGAAAGACTTTGTCACATTCTCGATCTTCGGTACTCCATTTTGGTGAGTACTTATCCAGCCACTTTGGTGGCGTAAGACGAGATTGTGTCATGTGGGTAAAGTGTACAACTTGCAGAAGATCAAATTCTAAGTACTTAGCCGTGTCCCTGTTACGGACAACTCTGAGCAACTAAGGCCTGAAGCTATGGAAGATCTCGACATTCCAATTTCTCAAAGTAAAACTTGATGGTGACAACAAGGGATTAGAAGCACTTGGAGTTTTCCAAGGAGTTCATAAAGATTTGACAAAAGATCAAAACTATTTTGAAAAGATAGGATAAAACTATATTACTTTCTGCAAAAGAGCCTAAACCCTACTTAGCCAAATATGCATGTAATGATAGGATCCACTTAATTTTACATAGTAGTGAAACTTGCCAATACAATTCAAATGTATTGACCCTTGTGGCTGTAACTTGTAATGTTGCAGGTTTGATTGTTTTTAGTGAAGATTGTTTGATTAGGATTACAAAGTCTACAACCAACATCTGCCTGTTGCACTTTGAAGATGAAGGACCCCATGACTATAGTTACTCCGCTGCAATGTAATGTAATAGCCAAATAAGCTATGTATGATGTAATAAAATTATGTTATTCCTGGTTATAAAGTTATATTATGACCTTTGTTTCTTGATATTACATCTTAACTGTGGATGCTAGCTATTGATCCAGGGACTAGCATTGTAAACACAGGGATCTCTACCTTATTAAAGGTTGGGAACTCTACACAACATCACCACACCAAGCTGTAGGGTTCGCAGCATAGAAAACACAATTTTTCCTATGATGGGAACAACTATGTACCAAGATCTATCTACTAGATACAAACAACGGGCGGATATATATCCGTAGAGAACATACCCTTGAAGACCGACAAAGCTTAACGAGTTCAACTCGTGGTTGATGTAGACGATCTCTTGCCGATCTCAAGATCGAGAGGAAGTCCTAGCGCCGCAAATAAGTAGCGCGTCCGTGCTCGCACACACGTTCGAGGCACCGAGCAACCTCCACCTCCTCGCTCCAGCGATGCAGCGGAAGCACAACTCTTTCTTGCCGAATAGCCACCGGGAACATGTATCTCGCTAGTCCGATACCATGGGGGATAAATTCTAGAGGGGGAGAGAGATCCTTCACGAGGAGGTGTGGTGAGAGGAGGAGAGGGGCTTTTATAGGGGAGAGGGGGCACCCAAGGGCATGGCGCCCAGCCATGGGGCTGCCCCACCTCTTCCACATTCATGTGGGTGGAGCTCCCACTCAAAATGAAAAGCCTCCACTCCCATTAAAAAGCCTCCACTCAAAATCCACTCACATGCATTAATTTCCACCAAATTTAATGCAAGCTCTCATTTAAATAAAACTTTTATTTATTTATTCAGAATTTTGTTAATTACTTTAATTAACAAACATTCACATAAAACCCTTGCTAGTATTCCATTTCACATGCGTAACCAGTTTAGCAATTTCAACCAAACAGCTTTGGTGTCTAGTGAAATAAATTCGCGCTTTCCTTTTCTTTTCGGCATGAAACTTTTGCTCCAATTGGATGTCGGTGTCTCTTAAGTGTGTCACCCTATGGTTCGCGAATAATGTGGACATTATCGAGACCCTCTCGAATCAATAATCGAAGCGGATCCGGAGACCCATACCGACTCCCACACATTCAACGATGACTTTCTTGTGATCGTCGGAACCTTTTACGCTAGTATCTTAATCCTTTTGTTTCACGATATATTACATGTCCGAGATTCAACATCGGTATCTCCATACCTAGTTTGATCTCGCATCGACATGCACTCTTTTCGCTCGTGATATAACATTCTAGTGATCAAATCACTTGCTTGCAAGCTAACCAATGTGATATCACCGAGGGCCCAGTATATCTATCCGTCATCGGATGAACAAATTCCACTCTCGATCCATGGGCCTCAAGATAACACTTTAGTAGTTCTGAATCCATCTTTATAATCACCCCATTACGGTGTGACGCTTTGATGTTATCAAGAAACTCTTCCGGTGTTAGTGATTGACATGATCTCATGGTCTAAGGATTAGGATCACTTCGTAAGATGTTATAGCAATATAAACTCAATGACTTTGATCGTAATGCTATACTTCGGATGAATGTTCATCACACCATTACACTAATGTTGTGACCTCGTTATTAACAACATCCAATGTCCATGATCAGGAAAACTATGATCATCTTGTTAATCAACGAGCTAGTTTATAAGAGAGGCATAACTAGGAACTTTCTTTTGTTTATTAAACACACATGTATTAACGTTTCCGTATTAATACAATTATAGCATGTAAAATAAACATTTATCATAAATATGAATACGATAATAACCACTTTATTATTGCCTCTCGGGCATATTCCCTTCAGTCTCCCACTTGCACTAGAGACAATAATCTAGTTTGAAAACTTTGTGTATTGAACACCTATGGCTTTCTGGTGTTCCAAATACGCAATTGCAAGTGGTTAACATAATCTACGGATCGACGCTCAGTCCGTGTGTATTTGCATGTCTTTGCGTCTCCACGCATCACTCATTCTCCAATGAGATGGCATTGTATAAATTTGGTCTTTTGGTGAGACCTTTAGTTCCTTGGGGTTAAAACACATCGATACTATTGTCATACAATATATCTTTAGAGTTATCCCGTTGCGAACCACACCTTAGTTTGATAACAAACTACTTGACACAAATTCCCTCCTTTGCTGCTACTATAGCAGTCATATACTTAGCCTTTTGTTGTAGTATTCGTCACAATGTCTTAACTTTGGAACTCTTCCAAATCCATCATGGAATCTCCTTTCCATTACATTGTGCCACCCATAGTTTAAATTGAAATAAACTTAATTTGTATCTTGTGACAAAACTAGTATCAATGTAACGATTTACAATGAACTATTTGTAATTGTTTGTCACCTCTACACAAATATATTCTTAGTTCTTCCAAAAGATCATAAGAATATCCTCACTATCGTCCAATGATCATTTTATGATTCATTCTGGTATATGCTCATAACACTTAGAGCATAGGACATATCTGGATGGGTACATATCATGGTATGATTGATCAAAACATTCTCGTGATTGCACTCATCAAGTGTCAAAGCACTTGAATCTTGTTTCACTTATCAAGTGTCAATACACTTGAATCTTGATTAAATTACTTTCCATGCAACAAGAACTATTTCTTGTCGTTTCTATATTGAACTCCTTCAATATCTCATATATGTATATTTGGCACAACCATATTGGCGTCACAGTCTATCCACTATAGACATTCACGCTAAATATTCGGGTTTTGCCTAAGTATTTCATCGAAATGAAATTCTTAACCTTTGTCAATAAAAGATACATCATTTCCAATCAACAAGATGTCCTCCACATAATGTATTAGAAATATGTCTCAGCGCTGCAAATGCAAGCATCTTCATCGTCTCCTGATGAAAACTCCTTTTCATCACGGTGAAGATTCCAACTCCGCGATGCTTACTTCAACCATTGAAGTTTGCATGCCCTTTTAGCATCCTTTGAATTTAACAAAACCCTTTGGACCGTGTCATGTACACGTCCTAGGTAACCATTCTATTAGAAGAACTTTGTTTTGTTTATTCATCTACCATATACCAAATTATATGTAGTGGTTGCTACTTTAATCCGTCTAGACTAAATATCGCTATGAAAGATCAAATCTTGTCATAGTCAACTCCTTGAACATTGTTGTAAAATACTTTACGACATGTCGACTATTTCATAGATGTGAAACATCCATGTCTGTTTCTTTATAGATCCAAATATGACCGATAGGTTTTTACACCTTTCCGGAGGGTCTTCCAAGTTCAAAACTTGATTTCTCGTGTATGGAACTATCACGGATTTTATGGCTTCAAGCCATTTGATGGAGTCAGGGCCCATCATCGCTTCTTTGCATGTAGTCGGTTCATCATTGTCAGACAATAATGATTTACTCTCAAATCTTAGCATTTGATTGTTTAACCGACCTTCTTGGTTCAATAGGAACTTAGATCTCCGTGACCACAACCTTTGAGGCACATAAGCTATGAGCATTATGGCAGCCTTCGGAACTATTTCCGGTGCTGCGCAACTCAGCTCATATAGCTAAGGTTCCTTAACCTTATGAAAGTTCTATTGTCCTCCCACTTAACTTTTGCGAAAAAATCCTTTTCAAGAAACTTCACATTCCAAGCGACAAACCCTTTTGTCCTCGGTGTTATGGAGGAATAACTAATTGTTATTCGGAAAAACCTACAAAGACATGCTCATCCGAATTCGGTTGTAAACATCTTACTTATGTTTAGGATACCAAAATTTAAGAAATGACAACTTGGGTTTTACCCCAAACCATAACTTCCATGGTGTCATTTCAACGGATCTAGATGGATCTCTTTTCAGTGTAAAAGCGGTAGTCTCTAAAGCTTTAATCTTTTAAAACATAATGGCAGTTTTATAAATAACACCTTTGATCCTACCATGTCAAACAAGGTTTCATTACAAATCTCAAACATTCCATACTCCTATGGTGTTTCGGGATATGTAAATCTAGGTGTTTTGCTAAACTTGCAACTCAAATAAATCCCTTCATGATAAAATCATAATTTATTTATTTTCTTGTTACATTTGTAACTCAAATAAATCCCTTACGATAAAATCATAAACCATTTATTTTCTTGTCAAAATGATTTTCACTTCATCTTGAAATTCTTTGAACGTTTTCAAATATTTCATACTTCTTTATCATTAAGTGAACATTCACTCAAATTTCCGGAGAAAGTATATGAAGTTGAAACCCATCGCTTACGACTATACATAATGGACTACATACATCAATATGTATAAATTCCATTTTAGTCGATCGTTCTTCTTTGGCCTTTGAACAAAGTTTTAATTATCCCGAGGAAAGTCTCACAAGAGTCACTTGATCAAATCAAAGACTCCAAAAATCCATAAAAATGGAGTTTCTTCATGTTTTATTTCCAATATAATTTAAACAGCGATGTCACTTCATAAGTGATCTTTCAATCATTTGTCTTGCGACATTTTAGCATTAGGTTTTATGGATGTGATTTCTCCAACTAGATTTGTAAATCATCCATCTTATATGGAATACGGTAATTATTTGAACAACCTTTGTTCTCATAATACCAGATTTAAATAACAATTATTAAAACAAATCTTAAAGTCAAGCTTTGATATCAACGAGAAATACAAACAACAGTTTGTTTGTTTTCAATGAACATCATCACATATTCTCTTCCTAGTTACTTAGGCCATTGTGGTTCATGAATTGCGTTGTTCCGTATAAAATTTCATACCAACCAATTCGGTATCCAATACCCAAGAACCACATAGTTTAACAAGCAAAGAATACAACCATAACATGTATATCATATATATACCTAAATTGGATATTTCCAATATTTTCTTTTCTGCCAAATATATTTTATAGATTCTCTTTCAGCATTTCCTTTTCCTTTTAAAAGAATTTATCAACATCAACAGTGGCGCCATATACACGACACATAGTCCAAAGCGTGTATATTCAAATAATAATACCTTTGGACTTGCACTTTGAAGTAGATCACCATCATCAAAATGATCGGTATTCTTTCAAAATCCATTCTTTAGTAATCTTTTAGTGTAGTAAACATTTTACATACATATTCTATTCACCCTTATCATGACGACTTTCATGATCAAGCTACTGTAGCTTATAAAGGCGAATCGTGAGTATAACATTACTTTCCAAAACCCTTTTGGATGATTAGGATGTCTAGCATCTCCAACCTTCGTAAATTCTCATCCAATATGAGAACATATATTATACTCTATCATATTGCAACCAAAAAAATGTTTCATATATCGTTATACCTGCCACACATGATGGTTTCTGAAACAATTCTTTCAGCTCCTAGATAAACTTGATATTAAAACAATCAAGAATCATGGAGGCAAACATGATACTTAAGATACTAAAACTGGAATTGTTACTCTCGATTTAATACCAATTATTAAATTTCACGGAGTAAATAGAGTTTGCTGAAAGTTTGCAATAGGACTTTAAACTTTGATTGACACTCAACACAATACGATACCAGTTCGTAAAGTAAATATCCAGAATTCTATAGTTCTATTATCTCAATTACAACTATGTATAAGGTGGTGAACGAATGCCAATGACTACAACAAATTATGCAAATTCACTTTGATTTAATTTATGATAAATTGAGTTCTACTAATCCAAATTAGAAATGAACTCCCACTCAAAAATGACATCCCTCGTGTCTTTTTGGTGATTACATGAACCAAATCCACTACACCAAGTCCGATCATCACGTGAGTCGGCGTAGCTTCAAAGGCGAGCATCCATAGGGTCATCATATCAAAACATATGACTCATGCTTAACCTTTCGGTCCGTGTTCCGAGGCCATGTCTGTACATGCTAGGCTCGCCAAGTAAGAACCTTAGTATTCGCGTGTGTAACTGTCTTACACCCGAGATATGCTCGTGGATTCAAGTACACCCGATCATCACGTGATGTCTTGAAGCGAAGAAACATTGTCGGTGCATACTTAAGGAAGAAAACATTTTTATCTTGATATCTAAATGAGGGATCATCTTATTATGCTAATAACACGCCAAACAAGCAATATAAGATGCTATCAAACATCACATGTTTATTAGTGGAATGATATGGTTCTCGCATATGATCTCTATCATGTGCACCGTGGTATGATCACTATCATACCTTTATGTGTAAATCCAAGGTCTATGGAGTTTAAACGTTATGTATGTTGTAAGAGTATCATCTCATACTTCTACTTACAACATCACCATATCATAACACTAGCCAGCAACAATCTAAACTAGACGCCTCTAATTTATCCATTGCAAATTTTACGTGGATTAGGGCTTTCGAAGATAGAACCGTTCTTACCTACGAACATGAACCACAACGAGGATAACCAAATTGTTGAAAACTCGTTGCAAATTAGATATTGACTATAGTAGGAGAGACAAACACCCGCTAGCCACTTATGCAAAACTAGTTGCATGTCAAGCGTGGAACATGTCTCATGTGCGAGGACATGTAAAGTTTGTCCGGGCCGCTTCATCCCACTATGCCACCAATATCCAAAGTACAACTACGAAGCAATAAAATGATCATCATCGCCCACATACTCATATGTGTACTACCCGTGCAAAGCATCTACGCATAGATCCGGCTCTGATACCACCGTAGGGTTCGCAGCATAGAAAACAAAATTTTTCCTATGATGGGAACAACTATGTACCAAGATCTATCTACTAGATACAAACAACGGGCGTATGTATATCCGTAGAGAACATACCCTTGAAGACCGACAAAGCTTAACGAGTTCAACTCGTGGTTGATGTAGACGATCTCTTGCCGATCTCAAGATCGAGAGGAAGTCCTAGCGCCGCAAATCAGCAGCGCATACGTGCTCGCACACACGTTCGAGGCACCGAGCAACCTCCGCCTCCACGCTCCAGTGATGCAGCGGAAGCACAACTCTTTCTTGCCGAATAGCCACCGGTAACATGTATCTCGCTAGTCCGAGACCATGGGGGATAAATTCTAGAGGGGGAGAGAGATCCTTCACGAGGAGGTGTGAGAGAGGAGAGGGGGCCTTTATAGGGGAGAGGGGCACCCAAGGGCATGGCGCCCAGCCATGGGGCTTCCCCACCTCTTCCACATTCATGTGGTGGAGCTCCCACTCAAAATGAAAAGCCTCCACTCCCATTAAAAAGCGTTCACTCAAAATCACTCACATGCATTAAATTTCCACCAAATTTAATGCAAGCTCTCATTTAAATAAAACTCTTTATTTATTTATTCAGAATTTTGTTAATTACTTTAATTAACAAACATTCACATAAAACCCTTGCTAGTATTCCATTTCACATGTAGAACCAGTTTGACAATTTCAACCAAACAGCTTTTGTTCTAGTGAAATAAATTCCTGCGCTTTCCTTTTCTTTTCGGCATGAAACTTTTGCTCCAATTGGATGGCGTGTATCTTAAGTGTGTCACCCTATGGTTCGCGAATAATGTGGACATGATCGAGACCCCTCTCAGATCAATAATCAGAAGCGGGATCTGGAGACCCATACTGACTCCCACACATTCAACGATGACTTTCTTGTGATCGTCGGAACCTTTTACGCTAGTATCTTAATCCTTTTGTTTCACGATATATTACAAGTCCGAGATTAGATCATCGGTATCTCCATACCTAGTTTGATCTTGTTACTGACATGCACTCTTTTCTCGTTCCCGTGATATAACATTCTAGTGATCAAATCACTTGCTTGCAAGCTAACCAATGTGATATCACCGAGAGGGCCCAGAGTATATCTATCCGTCATCGGGATGAAAAAATTCCACTCTCGATCCATGGGCCTCAAGATAACACTTTAGTAGTTCTGAATCCATCTTTATAATCACCCTGTTACGGTGTGACGTTTGATGTTATCAAGAAACTCTTCCGGTGTTAGTGATTGACATGATCTCATGGTCTAAGGATTAGGATCACTTCGTAAGATGTTATAGCAATATAAACTCAATGACTTTGATCGTAATGCTATACTTCGGATGAATGTTCATCACACCATTACACTAATGTTGTGACCTCGTTATTAACAACATCCAATGTCCATGATCAGGAAAACTATGATCATCTTGTTAATCAACGAGCTAGTTTATAAGAGAGTCATAACTAGGAACTTTCTTTTGTTTATTAAACACACATGTATTAACGTTTCTGTATTAATACAATTATAGCATGTAAAATAAACATTTATCATAAATAGGAATACGATAATAACCACTTTATTATTGCCTCTCGGGCATATTCCCTTCACAAGCCCCCAAGGAATAAGGACCAGGAGATGAAGCTGCTGGAGCTCTGCACACTGGAGTCTCCGGTGTAGACCGGAGTCTCCGGTCCCCTACACCAGAGTCTCCGGACCTTCCTCCGGTCCGGACCCAGGGACCAAGCCCGGGACAGCCAGAAGCCCCTCGAGACGGGTCCGAGATTGACCGAGTCTCGTCCCCATCGAGTCTCCGGACCCAACACCGGAGTCTCCGGACTGATCGATGCCAGGCATGTCTAGGACTTTTGGTCCTGGCCCATGTAACCCTCAGTTTCGCCCAATCTTCCTGTTTTATTCCAAAACTACCCCTGTTTAAGTGGTTGGCCTATATAAATCCCCACCCCTCATATGTAAACCCTAGACTTGGATAATAATAGATTTAGGACACCCCTTTGAGGATCTTTCATCTATTGGTCTCATGCTCCTACCCAGGGGCACCCTATTATCCACCTCCTCTTGGATCTTGCCTAGTGCGTTCAAGTTGTACAAGGCCTTGGGTTCTCGGTTTCTCGCCCCCAAGTCGTCAAAATCTCACCAAGTACCTTGTCCCCCGTTGTTGGTCGTGGAGAGAGAGCTTCGCCCAACACCTATCCTAGAGATTATGTTGGACCGGTTGCCACCGGCGTGAGTTATTGGCGTGTATCGTGATTTGTGTGCGTGAGTTCATCGGGATCTTAGTGTGCGTGTGTTCGTGGATTTCGTCCCCTCTTCCCCTTCCATCGCTTTTCCCTCGAACCCCGCGGAGATTCGTGAAATATCGGGCCACCCCAAGGGGTTACCCCATAACATAGAATCAATGATCTGTTTGATCATCTACGAGGAGCCCCAGTGTTCTCAAAGATTGATCTCCAGTCAGGCTACTTTCAGCTAAAGATCAGGGAACAAGACATACCTAAGACTGCTTTCACCACTAGGTATGGTTTGTATGAGTATACCGTGATGCCATTTGGTTTGACAAATGCACCAGCCTACTTCATGAATATGATGAACAAAGTGTTCATGGAATTTCTTGACAAGTTTGTTGTCGTATTCATCGACGATATTTTGATCTACTCCAAGAGCAAAGAAGAGCATTTGCGTTTGATACTTGAGAAGCTCAGGGAGCACAAGTTGTATGCCAAGTTCAGTAAGTGTGAGTTCTGGGTGAATGAAGTGGGATTTCTCGGACATATTGTGTCAGGATATGGTGTAGCTATCGATCCCACAAAATGTCAGCTGTAACTGAGTGGGAATCTCCTAAGTCAGTGAAAGAAGTACACAGTTTCCTTGGCTTGGCAGGATACTATAGAAGATTCATTGAGAATTTCTCAAAGGTAGCTAAGCCAATGAGGAATTACCTAAGAAAGAGAAGAAATTTGATTGGACTAAAGGAAGTGAGCTCAATTTCCCATAATTGAAGAAGATACTAGTGACGGCACCAGTCTTATGTCTGCCAGATTTGGAGCAGGATTTCCAAGTCTATTGTGATGCATCTCACCAAGGACTAGGTAGAGTTTTGATGCAAGAAGGGAAAGTTGTAGCTTATGCCTCGAGACAACTCAAAACTCATGAACTGAATTATCCTACTCATGACTTAGAGTTGGCCTCTGTTGTCCATGCACTCAAAACATGGAGACATTACCTTTTGGGAAAACGATGTGAAGTGTTCACAGATCACAAAAGCTTGAAGTATATTTTCACTCAGAAAGAAATCAACACGAGACAAAGAAGATGGATAGAACTCATCAAGGACTATGACTTGAGTTTGCAATACCACCCCGGTAAAGAAAATGTTGTAGCGGATGCTTTAAGCCGTAAGGCTTATGTGAATGGCCTCACTAAGGGAGAATTGCCAGATGATCTGTGTGCCCAATTCAAAGATCTCAGGTTGGAGATAGTGCCTGAGGGACATCTCATGTCATTGGATATTCAACCCACATTGTTGGACAAGATCAGGGAAGCCCAAAAGATAGACAAGGAAATTGATGAGATCAAAGGATTAATTAAGAAGGGGAAAGCTAAAGGTTTCCATGAAGACGAAAAGGGTACTTTATGGTATGGAAAACTGTAACATCCCTAAAATCATGTTTTCAAGTTTTGCATATCATCCATGCATGCATACTCATTTAGGGCTCAAATTCAAACTCATTTTGAAGAAACAGAAACTTTGAGTGCTATGATGTTATGTGAGCAAGCTTTAACTCTAATGCCACTATCTAGTGGAGGAATATTTGTTTTCAAACCATTATTGTAAGTTCATAGGATTGGTTTGTTTGTGAGGAAGTCTTGGATAAAATTTCAAAACAAATATGGTTTTAAACCATTTGCAAAACCTATTCAAATCTTGAACTATGGCACTGTTTATTTGTTTACTCAAAGAGACCAAGCAAGTATAGATAAACAACATGATTTTATGCACAAAAGTATGAAGGTTACACTTTACAAAAATCCAGAAAAGATTTGAATTCAATTGCTTTTGAATTTATTTGAAAATGATTCCTGAAAATCAACTCAAAAAAAGAAAAAGAAATTTAAAACCCAGCTGGGCCTGGCGCCAGCAAGCAAAACAGCCCACCCAGGTTCCCTCTTTCTTCTCTGTTCTCACCGCGCCCGCGTGCACCCACCCGCTGACAACCAGACCCTACAATGCCCCGTCAGCATCGTCCTCAATCAACACGCGGTCGAGGCGCTCTGCCGTTACCTCGCCGCAGTCACTGCCCGCGTTATTGCCATTGATGCAGCGTGTAATCGCCACCCCCTCCTAGATATTTAACCCCCTCTTCACCACGAGCATTTCCCCTCACCTAGCGCCACCACTCCGCCACCAGGCTGCGCGCAATCGAGCTCAGAACCCCGCAGCACTGACGACCTCCGGCGACCGATTCCGGTGAGCACCGTCCGCCCCCTGTCTCTGTTTCATGCGAGCATGATCAACATGTCCCTGCGCATCTTCTCATGCCTTCCTTTTTCTCTGTATCTTCCTAGAGAGTCATCACCGTCCATCTCTGGAAGCAACCGAAGCTCAGCACAACTCCGGCGACCCCTTCTGGTAGTTCCCGACCACCCCTTCCTCTCTTCTGGATACTCACTTGTTCGCCAGGCTTGTGCACATCTAACAACATCTCTGGTTTGTCTTAGCGCGCACCAGAACCTCGCCCCTGATGACGCCAGAGCTTTTCCGACGACAGGCTCCACTCCGGCGAGCAATAGCAGCCAGATCCGAGCGCCCATGTCTCTCCTTTGACCGCCTTGAGCCTCACTGCAGCCCCTCGAACACGGTAACCACCTCCACTCCTCCCCGCGTGATCTAAATCGCCGGCGACATCTCTGACAGAGCCGCGCCGCCGCATCGCCGCCTCTAGCGCCGCCCGTCTGTGGTCATTTGATCTGTGGCCGTAGGATCTAGATCCAGCGATTAGAAATAGACCTATAGCAAACCGGTACGAACAGATCTGGGCCGTGTAGATTAAGTTAGATCTAACGGCTCGCGTGTGTGATCCGATGCGAAACGGTATCAACCAATCAGAAGGTGCCGCGTGGCCAGTCCTTTGATTTAAAATCAGAATTTAGATCTATTAGATGTTTAAACTTGAAAAATTCATAACTTTTGATTCCCACGTCCAAATTTGACAAATTTTATACCATTGGAATCAGGAGAGAAAAACCTTTCCATTTATGCAATGTGTTTAATGTTTTGCCTCTGTAAAAATCGTTGTTTTAGCAGAAAAAATGTAGGCATAAATTCTGTATAGTAATTATTTGAAAATTGTTATGTTGTTCAAGTAAGATTTATTTGGCAAGTTTTGAACTTGTTTAAGATTCAGTATTGTGCACCTGTCTTGTTTGGTGGAAAAAATCATCACATGGCATTTTGCATGCATTCATATATTTTTGTTTGTATATATTTTGTATGTGATTTGGTGCCATTATTTTATGTGTAGATTTTGGTGCAAATAGTGATTGTTATTGTGAGGATTGTTTCTACTCCCCAAACTACCAAGGCAAGTGGTTCTTCATGATTTTATCCCTATGTTTTTCAACTATGCAGTAGAAATATTTTGCTAGACTTGCATGAATATTTTGATCTATATGCTATGCTTGGGAAATCCTAGTAGTTGTAGAATTGCTATAAATTTCTAAGTTAAGATGCTTATCAATTCCATGCTTAGCCTAGCTAGTAGAAACCAAGGGTGGTTATATATTCATGCTATGAGAAAATATTTCTATGTCTTTGGACTTATGTTTTTGCTTAATAAAATAACTAAGTGAATGAAACACCTGGGTGGAATGGAAAGAATGGTTTGTGTTGAGTGGTGACACAAGGCCCATTTCTAAGGCTTACCTTGTGTATCTCACTTGTGTAAAGCCACCGAGGAACAAAGGGCGTTGAGAGGCCAAATGTTAAGAAGCTTCTAGTGCAGCCACATGGCAATATGGGCTCTGCCTGGATCACATAGGTTGCAATAACTTAGCCATTTGGACAGTTGGTGATAGTGGGATGATAGGTTGGAACGCGTCCATTTGGTCTAAGGGAAGGCTTCTGAAAGGTCCTGTCTTGGTGAAAATCAAGTCTTGTGGGGAAAGTGCACAACCTCTGCAGATGGAAGAATCTAAGTACTTAGCCATGTCCCTGGTATTGGACAACTTGAGCATCAAGACATCGAAGCTATCAAGAATCTCCTCATCCCAATTTCTAAGTAAAAACTTGTGGTTGAACAAGGGCGAAGGTACACCAATTTCTATTGGTGTTTCTTTGGGAAAGTTTTGTCAAAGAAAAACTTAGTGTTTTCAACTAATAGGTAAAACCTATTTTTGAGCAAAGCAAGCCTAAGCTACACTTAGCCAAAATGCATATAGTATCTAAACTACTAATATTCTACTAAGGTATCACTTGCCAATACTATTCCAATGTATTGACCCACTGTGGCTGTAACTTGTGATGTTGCAAGATATTCTGATGATGATTAGGGGTTATGAGTCTACACTCAACATGCTTGCCTGTGGCACATGAAGATGAAGACTTATTTATCTTATTATATATTGAACTCTTGTATTAGGCCTGTGGCCATGGAATTTGTAAAAGACTATGTTTGTCTCTGGAATGATATGTAATAATGACCTTTGTTTCTCTGTACTTCATCTTAAACTGTGAATGCTAGAATTGATCCAGGGACTAGCATTGCAATCACAGGGATCCTTACCTTTATAAAGGGAGGGATCTTACAAAAACGCATCTGTATTCCGCAAGATCTGGAACTTCGGAAACTAATTCTGCAAGAATCACACAACTCACCATACTCCATTCATCCAGGTAACACCAAAATGTACATGGATGTGAAAGACAGATTCTGGTGGAATAATCTCAAGAGGGACATCAAAGAACATATTGCTTTGTGTGATGTGTGTAGTAGAGTGAAAGAGGAACATCAGAAACCAGCAGGATTGTTACAACCACTACCTATTTCTGATTGGAAGTGGGACAAGATTGGCATGGATTTCATCACCAGACTGCCAAGGACTAGATCAGGGTATGACTCTATTTGGGTTGTGGTAGATCGCCTAACTAAAGTGGCCCATTTCATACCCATGAAGACCACTTACACGAGTTCTAAGTTAGCCAAAATTTATATGAACAGGATTATATGTCTGCATGGAGTACCCAAGAGTATTGTGTCTGATAGAGGAACTCAATTAACTTCGCATTTTTGGCGACAATTGCATGAGTCATTGGGAACGATATTGGAGTTTAGCACAACTTTTCACCCCTAGATGGACAAACAGAAAGAATCAACCAGATTCTAGAGGATATGTTGAGGGCATGTTCCCTAGACTATGGTGCTAGTTGGGATAAAAGTATGCCTTACGCAGAATTCTCTTACAACAATAGCTATCAAGCCAATATTGAGATGGCATAGTTTGAATTCCTCTATGGAAGAAAGTGTACTACACCATTGCTATGGAGTGGTGTAGGAGAAAGGAATTTGTTCAGACCAGAATTGATTAAGGAAGCTGAAGAGAAAGTTATATTAGTAAGGGACAAATTGAAAATAACACAGTCCCGACAGAAAAACTACGCGGATTCCAAGCTTAGAGATGCCACCTATGAAGTAGGTGATAGAGCCTATCTTAGAGTCTCACCACTCCGTGGAGTGAAGAGATTCGGGATCAAAGTAAAGTTAGATCCAAGGTATATTGGAGCATTCAAGATTTTAAGCCGCAAAGGAGAAGTGGCTTGTGAGGTTGAATTGCCTGAATAATTGTCTGTCGTCCACAATGCATTTCATGTGAGTCAGTTGAAGAAATGCCATCCGGAGATGGAAGAAACTTCTTTGAAGGATACTATACCTTTGGAAGAGGTTCAGTTCGAGAGTGATCTCACTTATGAAGAGATACCTGTGAAGATTCTTGAGACTGCAGAAAGAGTCACTCGTACTAAGACTATCAAGTTTTGCAAGGTTCAGTGGAATCATCATTTAGAAGAGGAAGCAACTTGGGAAAGAGAAGATGACCTTCGGAAAGATCACCCTCACCTATTTGCTAGCCAATCCGAATCTCGAGGGCAAGATTCATCTTAAGGGGGTTAGATTTGTAACATCCCAAAAATTATGATTTGTAAAGTTTGCATATCATTCATGCATTCATAGCATTTGGTATTTTCAAACCAAATTTCCAAATAAGAAACCATGTTATTCCTATTATTTTATGCAAGTAAGGCAATGGTTTTATTTTATTTTTCAAAGTGTCAAAGTACTTTTGACTAGGAAGTGTTGTTTTAAACACAATTAGGTGCAAGGTTTGCATTAAAAAAAATTGGAGGTGATATGAATTCAAAAGGAATTGAAATAAGGTTTAAAAACCATTCCTTAAAATCATTTGGGAAAAAGAAAAGGAGAAGAGGAAAAAAATATAAGCGGCGCCAGCCTTTTGGCCCAGTCCCACTCCTGTGGCCCAGCAAGCCCACCCGGCTCCCCCCGCATCCCTCCACCTCTCTTTCTAACCACGCTCGCACCATACCCCCTTGCTGACCTCCTGGTCCCACCGCCACGTCGTCATCGTCCTCAATCAACGCCCACAGACCTCGTCGTCGCCACCCGTTACCTCGCCGATTGATTTCGAATCAATTCGATTGAATGCCTTAGTAATCCCCGCATCCAACCCTGCCTACTTAAACCCCTTCCTTCCCGACATCTTTCCCCTCACTCGCCACCGTCTAAGCGCCACCAGGCTGCCCACACTAGAGCTTACACTGCCGCGGTACCGAACCTCTCCGGCGAACGATTCCGGTGAGGCCTGCCTGCCCCTTTCCCTCTCGATCTTGTTGTCGCGCTTGCCACACTCCCATGCATCTAAAACTGCTCATGATTCTCATTCTGGTGGCCTACAACGTCGCCTTTGTCAACGACCGCTCGTGCCCGATGACGTGCTCTACTGCGACGAGAAACTACAGTAAACCTAGCCCTCCCCCTCCTCTCTGGTTCATGCTCGCTTACTCGCCGCCCTAGTGCACGTCTAACGCTGCCCTTCATTTGCTTTCATGTGCCTTATGGCACCACCAACATCGACGACCGAGCACACCAGAAGCTGCCCACACCACCGGCGGGGAATTCCCGACGGAGCCACACGCCCGCGTCTCCACCTCGTCAACCATCATCATCGCCACGTCTCCACGCTTCGGTAACGACCCATTCCATCCCCACTTGCCCCCTAGCACCGCTAGTTCACCGCTGGCAGAAGCGTCACCGCCGCTCTGGCCATTATCGCCGCCACTTCTTGGTCAAAACATTCTGTGCCATTAGATCTAGATCTAGGGGACCAGATTAGGTCACTCACCGAAGGGATACAGATCGATCTGGCCCGTGCGTTTTAAATTAGATCCTGTGGCTTATAGGGATCGATCCGGCCGAAGCTGTATAGACCAATCAGGTCGTGCCACGTGTTGGTGCTCTGTTTAAATAAAATCCAGAAAAGGTTTTTGAATGTTTAAACTTGTGAAATTCATAACTTTTGATCTGTTTATCCAAAAATGGAAATAATATTGTGGGCTTCAATGGATTCACAAAAATAAATCTTACACTACTGTGGGCTTAGTTTTGTATTTCGTTTCTGTAAAAATGAACTTTCATGCAGAGACAAATATAGGCTTATTTTGAGTATATAAATTATTTTGGAAATGTTTATAAGGCCAAATTATGTTTATTTAGTCTATATATGTTTAGTTTAGTGTTTAGTACTGTTTACTTGTCTTGTTTAGTTTAAGAAAATTCATCAGATGGTATTTGCATGCATTCATGTATTTTTTTCTTGATTAATTTGAATGTAAATTTTGGTGCTATAATTTTATGTGTAGATTTTGGTGCTAGTGGTGATTGTGATTGTGAGGATTGTTGCTACTCCACCAACTACCAAGGCAAGTGGTGCTTCATGTATTTGTCCCATTATTTTGACTATGCACTAGTGTATTTTGTATAGGGCTTGCATGAAATTTTACTAAGTATCTATATGCCATGCTATGGGAAATCCTAGTAGTTGTAATCTTGGTAGAATTATACTCTAAGTTAATATACTTGTGGATATCATGCTTAGCCTAGATAGTAGCAAACAAGGGTGGTCTATATACACATGCTATGGAAATTTTACTAAGTCTTTTGACTTATGTTTTTGCTTAGTAAAACAACTAAGTGAATGAAACACTTGGGTGGAATGGTAATTGCTTGGATGGATTTTTGTTGAGTGGTTACCAGGGCCCCATTTTCATGATCTACCTTGTGTATCGCACTTGTGTAATGACACCTAGTGAAAGAACATGTTGGGCCCCCATGTGTGGTTTTGGTAATTAATGACAATCTTTATGGACTAATGTGTGTATTAAGTTATACTTGTAGGATTTGTAGGTTGGTCCATTGGCATCGCTTGGGGCATGTGTTGGATTCAAGGTCGATGAAATGAGAAGAAGATGTCTTGTGCAATCTTGATAGGTTTTCCCTTTTTCCAGTCTCATGTTGTTAGTGGGAGACCGGGTTTAGGATAGATAGCTGTACTATCAAGAGGGGCTCTCGAATGAGTAACTCGATCACATCGTTCGGAGAGAGCTCAAACCTTTTCATAATTGCATCATCATATTTGGTTGTTATTTGGTCTTATCCATGTGAGGATATAGAGCTTGTGGTAATCTCCATAACAAGCTCTAGGTCATCAAAAACGGATTTCCCTTTTATATCTTATTACGTTTTGATCTTGAAGGTTTTACCGGTTTGTATTTTAGAGATAGGTAAAACCTTCCATTATTTAGTTCTTACTCATGTGAGGATTTAGAGCTTTTGTTAATCTCCATGAAAAGCTCTAGTTCATCGAAAACGGATTTCATATGCATTTTCTATTATGTTTTCGATGTGGGAGGTTTTATCGGTTTGTCTTTTTGAGAGAGGTTAAACCTTTCGTCATTTGGATCTATACTCCCTTGCTGGACTACGATGTTTATTTGCGTGATATTTTATAGCTTGTTGTCCTCTTCGAAACGAGCCTAAGATCATCAAAATCGGAGTCCGGATGCAAAAGTTATGGACGTTTTCGTTCAGGGATGACCAGTAGTACCGGACCAGGGTCCGATAGTACCGCCCCTTAGTACCGGTTGGTACTGAATAAGGTGCGTTTGGCGACCTGGGATCCCCAGGGAATGTCCGGTAGTACCGGGAATGTCCGGTAGTACCGGGATTCGCATTTTTGGGCTTCAACGGTTGGATTTTCGGGGGACCTATTTAAGGGGCCTTCTTCCCCAATGGTTCCCCAACCATTCTTGCAAGTTTTCCCCTCCATTGTTGACCTTCTTGAGCTTGCTTTCTCTCAATCCCTCCGATGATTCTTGCATATTCTTGAGGGATTTGAAAGAGGAGATCGAGATCTACAATCCCACCAATCAATCTCTCCTCTAAGTGAGGGGAACATATTGGGATCTAGATCTTGGAGTCTTTTGTGGATTTCCTCCATTGTTCTTCCTCTCTTATTCCCCCATAAGCTTTTGTAGCTTTGGTGGAATTTGGTAGAGAAGTATTTGAACATCTTTGTGGTGTTCTTGCCATTTGCATTCGGTGCATCGGTTTGTGTTCTCCTCGGAGGATTTGGTTTGAGTTACTCATTGGAGCTTGTCCCTCTTGGGTTCTTGGAACCCTAGACGGTTTTGTGGCCTTGGTGGCATTGTGGCCTTTTGTGGCATTTGTTGGGAGCCTCCAATTAAGTTGTGTAGAAGTTCCCCAACCTTGTGAGAGGTTCCGGTTGCCACCGACAAGTGCACCGATAGTGGAAGTGTGGATCGATCCCGTTGGGGTGAGATTCACCGGAGAATAAGGGAGGCCTTTTGTGGCATTGGTGGTTTGATACCACCCCCTCTCCAAACGAGACGTACTCCATGTTGGTAGGAACTCGGTAAAATATCATTGTCCCCGTGTGCCTCGGTTATCTCTATACCCGAGCTCTTTACTTATGCACTTTACATTGTGATAGCCTTTGTGCTTGAAGTAATATATATCTTGCTATCACTTTGTTGCTTGTATTGCTTAGCATAAGTTGTTGGTGCACATAGGTGAACCTTAGTTGTTCTAGGTTGTTCTTAACAAAGTAAACACTAGTTTTATTCCGCCTTTGTTGAGCCACTCTAGGAAAAGTTTTAATCGCCTATACACCCCCCCTCTAGGCGACATCCGTATCCTTTCAATTGGTATCAGAGCCCGGTCTCTCATTTTAGGCTTCACCGCCTTGGGAGTAAAGATGTCGTCTAGAGGATTAGTGCACAATGACATGTTCACATTCGATGGCACAAATTATGATATATGGAAAAATCGCATGCTCATTCATTTCGGGACATGGACCCAAATTTGGAGCGTATTGTAGATATAGGTTTTTCTCCTCTAATGGATTTCAAAAATCTATCTAGTGAGGATGAGAAAAACTTATATCTTGATGCTCAAGCTTCTAATGTGCTTGTTAATGCTTTGAGCTATGTAGTTACATCTTCAATCATTCCTTTTTTGAGCGCTCATGAGTTATGGACAAAACTTCAAGATAAATATGTTGTGTCCAACATTATTGAGGATGATTGTGTTGCTTCCACTTCCGGTCGAGATGAGTTCTCATCCTCTACCACTTCACCAACATGTGACTTTTCACAAGGTAATGATATGGTGAGTGGTGATAGAAATTGCAATATGGATAGTGTGTTTACTATTTGTAATCCCTCATATCTATCTAGTTGCAATGATCTATCTTTGGACCTTAACACTTCTAGCACTCAAAATTCCTCACATGCTTGTGTTAATAGTCCTTGCATATCATGTAGAAATGACTTGAATAAATCTCATGATGATATGCTTGTGTTGTCTTGTTGCCATGATAAAAATGCTTCCATTTACTCTAGTGCTTGTGTTGCTAACCATGTAGAGGAAACCAAAGATTCTATGGGCCAAGACATGGTTTTGAATGAAGCCACAAATGCAATCTCATCTTCACCTTCTTCCGGTACCCTCCTATGCCTTATGGCTACGGATTCTAAGGTAACTCCTACTTTGGAACCCATTACCTCTTGTGATGAGGAGGATATGGATAATGTGGAAGAAGAGCTTGATATTGATGATTTATATGAGAAGGGTGAGATTGTTTATCGTTCCCTTGTTAAAAGGATATTGCTTGCTCTAACTTTGTTGAAGTCTTGGACTTTGCTATTAATAGCAAAGAACATATTGATAAGTTAGAAACACAAATTGAGGTGCATGATAACAACGTTGATAAAATGTGTAGTCTTGAGCGTGAGTATGCTAATATAATTGCAAACCTAAATAAAGATCTTGAAGAGGAACAAACCACCAAGGAATCTCTTGAGGAGACCTTTGCTTTAGAGCTATCTAGAGTAAAGGAATCTCATGATAGAGATCTTGAGGTGGCAAGTGATCTCAAAAGTAAAAATGATGAGGCTCAAGTTGCTTATGCTAAACTCCTTGAGGATTTTGAGCACCTAAAAAATGGCTCTAGGGTCATAAAGGGTGAGCTCATCAAACTCACCGAGTCACGTGAGCAACTTAAATCCTCATATTCAAAAGAGCTTGCCAAGTTGCCCTCACCTCTTGCAAATAGTGATGATGCTTGTGCTACTAACTCTATTTCTTGTGAAGCATCTATTTTTAAGGAGAATGTTGAGATAAAGGCTCAACTTGCTTTGTTAACTAGCAACTATGGGAAATTAGAAGAAAGTCATGTTAAGCTCTCGAGCTCGCATGAGGATCTTCTAGTCTCTCATGGTAGGCTAAAGTTAGCTCATGAGGCCATCGTGTCAAAGGTAACATCTAGTGGGCCTCATGTGGACATTAGCACTACATCTACTCCAAATGTTATATTGCCATGTGCTAGTCCTTGTAGTTTATCCTCTCACAATCATGATATATCTCGTGATGAATTACATCCCGTGCCTTGTTGCTCTAACAATGTAGCATCTACTTCCTCTAGTGTTTTTGTTGAAACTAACCATGTAGAGGAAATCAAAAGGCTCAAGGCTCAAGTCACTTCTTTGAAAAATGACTTGAAAAAGGGGCATCAAGGGAAGGTCACACTCAAAAAAATATTGAGTGCGCAAAAATCCCCCAATAACAAGAGTGGGCTTGGATTCAACTCCAATGTCAAGAACAAGTCCACTATCAAGTTTAAGCACAAGGACAACAAGAATAATGGCCAAGATCAAGTCAAGAATCCGGCCAACATTGTTTGCTTCAAGTGCAAGGAAGAAGGGCATCATGTTAGATCTTGCCCATTGAAGAATAAGTCTCCTAGTGTGAAGCAACAATGGAAGCGGCCTCAAGCTCCACCTCAATTCATTAATGGGCCTCTTCCTAAGAGGACTACTCGAGCTCTTCCTCTAGTTGTGGCTTCACCTAAGAAGAAAGATGGCAAGAGTAGAACTTGCTACATATGCCGTGAGAAGGGGCACATTTCTTCCACATGCACTATTGGTATCTCCTCATCCAATCCTATCTTAATTGATGATGCTTATTCACTTTATAAGAATGAGGTTGGCAATGTGTTTGCCAAGTTTGTTGGTGCTCAATGTGGGTTCAAGAAAAGAACCATTTGGGTTGCCAAGCCTATTGTGACTAACCTCTTAGTACCCAACTTGGTTGGGGACCAACAGGCCAAAACTTGATCAGTAGGTGTTTGTCACATCCCAAGATTTTCCAAATCTTGTAATGTGAAAATAAATTAATAAAATAAAACTTTGTTTGATTTTTAGAGCCAGAAGAAACTTTTTGAATTCAATTGGAACTTCAAACCCATTTGAATTAAAATAAACCTAAAGAGTTTTAAAAATATAAACATGTAATAAAAGGAAAATAAAAACATTTGGAAATACTATTTTGAAACAATTAAATGAGAAGATTTGTTTTCAAATGAAATAGAAGTTTTATAAATAAAGATTATTTAATAAAGGCCAATTTAAACCTTGACCAAACTTTGGGAATTAAAAACATTTAGTTTGAATAAAAATAACAAAGGTTTATTTAAAATAAAATAATAAGGAATTAATATCAAAATTTATTATGAAAGGTTTTACTATTTTAATTAAAACATCAAGACTTATTAAATTGTTTAAAATAGGTTTTCTAAGTATGTTATATTCTCTAATAAAACCTACTAAAGTATTTTGGCTTTGTTTTAGATTTCAAAATAAATATCCCAATAAAACAAATCCTATTGGATTTAATAATGAAAGTCTATTATAATAATTAATAATGGATACTAAAATAAAAGGTTATTTTGTTTTAAAACAAATTTCCAAATATTATATATATTTCCCAAATTAAACCTACTAATTTGATTTTGAAAATATTTAGGTTTCAAATAAAGATTTTATTAATAAAAATCAAACCCTATTTGATTTAATAACTAAGGCCATTTTATTTAATTATTAATGGACCCTATAATAAAATGTTATTTTATTTTAAACAAGTATTTTAAGTATTCTTTATTTTCAATTAATACCTCTGATTTGATTTGGAGAAATATTTTGGACTTTAAAAGGAGATTTATTAAATAAATCGTACCATATTAAATAACTATGGTCTATTTTATATGAAATAGATCCTAAAAGGAATAAAAATATTATTTATTTTGGAATATTGGTTTATGTTGATAAACAGAACCAAGTTCAAAGAATTGAAATGTCTTTTGAATTTATTTGGTTGATTGAATCATGTGTTTAAATAATCAAATCAGAAAATAAAATAGAAAAGAATAAAACAAATAGATGAGAAAAAAGAGAGGAAGCAGACCAACGAGGCCCAACAGTCCCACAGCCAGATTCCCTCCCCGGCGTTACTTTTCTCACCCTGAAGCAACCCCTCGACTGCACCGTGGTGGACCTCCCTCGCTTTCTTTCCCATGACCAGAGGACCCCACCCGCCTCCTTCTTCTCCACCTGATCATTGTTGCTTCTCCTTCTCTCGTCGCCCGTTGCAAGATTGATTCACGGGCATCAATTCGCGTTAACGCCACACTTAATTCCCCTGCAACCATCTTGTTTTAATCGCCTGATTCCTCTCCGTTTCCCTCCGCCTTCTTCCCAGACACGCCCAGGCCGCCTCGATTTCGCTCGAGCACCCTCGCCTCGACGACGCCTCCCAAGAAGAATTCCGTGCCTTGCTCCTCCTTGCCTCCCAAGCACGCAGCATACTCCCCACTCCAGACCTTCCTCCCGTTACCACCCATTTGACGCGGACGCCCAGAGCTTGGCTTGACTAGCTCGACAGCCGCCTTTGTTCATCTCCGAAGCTCGCAGTAAACTCCCGCCCCCTTCCGTCTCGATGATGCACACATACCGCCTCGCCATAAATCTAACTTACCCTCCGTTTGTCTTAGGCGCTCCCTATCCTCGTCCCACGACGACCACCCGACGACGGCGCAACTCCGGAGGAATTCGCCCAACCCAAGGCGCCCTTCAACCACCCACCACGTTGAGCATCAAGACGCCCCACGAACACAGTGAGCTTCCTCCTCTCTCCTCGCTTCCTGCATCGCCACGCTAACTTGGCCGCTCGCCGCCCGGTAGCATATCGCCGCCATCATCTGGTGGTGTGCCTAACCGTTGGATCGTCATCGTAAGGCCACGATAGAATTTAGCAAGCGGTAAGTAACATCTACGGACCGTGCGATGCAACTAAAATCCGGCCCACATCGTCAATCCACGAAGCGGTACCGTAATTAGAATAGGACACGTGTATTCGCTTAAAACAGAATTTGAAACAGAAATTGTTGCAAACTTCAAACCTTTATATCTTTTGATCCACACGTCCAAATTTGGCAAATTTTATATCAATGAGTTCAGGAGAACAAGCCCTAACCCTACCCTTAGTTTAGCAAATAGTATTTGATAAATTGTTTGATTTTGCAGATTCTTTGTGTGCTTGCTAACATTAGAAAAATCATTTAAAATGAATTTTGAGATCAAACCTTTGCCAATTGGTTTGTTGTGACCCTACTGACCCTAGGAACCAATCCTTGGTGTTAGAAATGATTTTGTAAAATTTAGTTTAGATTACTTGACTAAGTCATTTTCTAGCCAAATAAAAGGAATAGTTTTTATTATAAAAATGTTTATGGAATAAAACTTTGAGTAGATGGTTTGGACCAAACCTACTGACCCAAAAACACCAAGTTTTGCAATAGCAACTCATTTGGTGAACAACTTAAGAGTTTTGCCTTAATAAAAGATTTTTCATCACATGAAATGATAAATGGATTTAAAAATAGTTTTAGACAAAACCCTCTTGCTAGTGACTTTGCCACTTTGGTAAATGACCAAATTGGATCTTACAAAGTTTAGAAACCCATAGAGACCCCTTTGCAAAATAAAACTATCTTGTGCATGCTCCCATGCATGACTTAGATCCCATTACTTTGTGTGTGTGAAGAATTGTTTGTTTGACTTTGGTTGGAATGTAGATTGAATTTGTGTTTGCTTGTTTGACTTGTAGTGAAGTGTGAGACTAGCAAGATCAAGGAGTGAACTACCAATTCCTTCCAAAAGGCAAGTGATGCTTCATACTTTCTATCCCATTATTTTTTCTATGCATTAGTGATTTTGCTAAATAAACTTGCATGGATTTTGCTAAGTATAGATCTTGCTATAGGAAAACCTAGTAGATGAATCCTTAGTAGGATTTCCTAAGTTAATTTTCCTAATACTACCAAGCTTAGCCTAGCTAATAGAAAACATGGGTGGAAAATATATTCACACTATGGAAAAAAATATTCTAAGTCTGAGGACTTATGTTTTGTTTAATAAAACAACTAAGTTAATGAATCACCTGGGTGGAATGGAAAGATTGGGTTATGTTGAGTGGTTCACAAGGACCATATTTATGGTTAACCTTGTGTATCTCACTTGTGGATGGCCACCCAGGAAACAAAGGGATTTGAGATGTCAAATGTTGAGAAGCTTCAAGTGCAACCACTTGGCAATATGGGCTCTGCCATGATCATATAGGTTGCAAGAACTTAGCCATATGGACAGTGGGTGGTAGTGTTTGATAGGTTGGAGAGCGTCCATATTGGTCTAAGGGAAGCTTCGAAAGATCTTGTCTTGGGAAACCAAGTCTTGTGGGAAAGTGCACAACCTCTGCAGTGTAAAATCTAAGTACTTAGCCATGTCCCTAGTAAAGGACAATTTGAGCATCAAGACATGGAAGCAATCAAGAATCTCATCATTCCAATTTCTAAATTAAAATCTTGTGGTTTGAACAAGGGTTGTTTGAATTCTTCAATCATTGATGGAGAGATGGCTTGGTACAAGGATCTTGAAATCTTTGATTGAGGAAATGATTATGTCAAGCAAAAACTTAGTATTTTCAAAATGATAAGAAAATCTATTTTTGAGCAATGCAAGCCTCGACTCCACTTAGCCAAATGCATATAGATGATAGAATCCACTATACTACCATAGTATCACTTGCCAATACAATTCAAATGTATTGACCCTTTGTGGTCAGAACTTGTATGTTGCAGGTTTGATTGATTTTAGTGAAGATTGATTGTTTAGGATTACAAAGTCTACAACCAACATCTGCCTGTGGCATTTTGAAGATGAAGGACCCATGCTTATAGTTATTCCGCTGCAATGTAATGTAATAGCCAAGTGAGCTATGTTTGATGTAATAAACTTATGTTATTCCTAGTTATAAAGTTAAATTATGACCTTTGTTTCTTGGTATTACATCTTAACTGTGGATGCTAGCTAATGATCCAGGGACTAGCATTGTAAAACACAGGAGGACTCTACCTTATCAGGTTGGGACCCCTACAGATGGTATCAGAGCACTGTGTTGCTGTAGGATTTGTAAACCCTAGGATTGGACAAAACCCTTAAAAAATAGGAGTGTATTTGTTCCAAAACTTATTTACAAAACACTTGTAAACTCTTCCTCAACCATTTTGGTTTCAACTCTACATCTCTTCTATTTCAAACTTGATGGAAAAGCCTACCCCATGACCAAAGACTACACCATGTGCAAAGGACTTCTTCAACTTCTTCAACTCTAATGACTTCAACATCTTCAGCCTCTTCACCAAGGACTTCCAACTTGGATACCACTAAGGATTACAAGTGAAACAAAGAAAATCCTACTCAAGGTTTAGAGACTGAGGAAATGCAAAAGTTAGAAGGAATTTACATCATTTGAAGTATTGCAACCAAGAGTTTATCCCAAGGAAACCAAGATATCATGTAGAAAGAAGAACCAACCAAGAAAGAAAGGAAAATCACAAGTGAACCATATAGATGGACCACCATATTTTAGTTAAGTCAAACCACCAACTCATGTGGTGTAACAAAAATATTTTGTTGCCTAAGTATGTGCTTGAACCTTGTTTGAGTGAAATGTTTGTTTGTGATTGCTTGAACATTGCTTGTGTGAATTGTGTTGTGTGTGATTAGAAATATTTCCTTAGAAATATTTTGCCTACCCTAACCCTCATTCAACCTAAACAGATGACTACTCCAAAAGACTCCAACATCAAGGTTGATGACAACAAAAACAACCAAGAAGACAACATGAGAGAACTTATAGCAACCCAAAACCAGTTGAGCCAAGAGACAACTCAGCTTTTAGCCAACAACAATGGACTAGACCCAACCATACAAAGGATTTTGAAACTTCAATCCCAATTGTTGCAAGGATTGGTTACTCAAATGATCAACATGAGAGAAAACTTTTCCCAAGGAGCTAATGACAACAAGGATGACAAAGATGTTATTCTAGAAGGAACCCAAGCTAGCAATATTTTTAGAGACAAGGATCATGCATCCAAGGAACATGAAGATCAATGCCCCAAGAAGAGAGAAAGATCTCCACTCATGAAGAACATGAACTAGAAGAACTCCTAGCTTTGGAGAGACCCAAAAGAAGAAAAAGGACATAAGTCAAGTGCAATGTTACACTTGCAAAGAGATGGGACACTATTACAATGAATGCCCAGAAAAGAAGAAGAGACAAGAAGACAAACAAAAGCTAGTGAAACCCAAGATAAGGAAGGATTTTAGCCAAGTGATGTGCAAATACTGCAAAGAGTTAGAACATTATGCAAACTCATCGAGAAAAGATGAAGCATAAGATAAACCAGCCTTTGAGAGATATCAGCCTTGTCACATGTTTCAAATGCAAGGAACTAGGCCACTATGCAAACAATTGTCCAGAAAGGATGGAGAACAGGTTAAACAAGTCTATGAAGGATCTCAGCCTTGGCCCATGAGTCAAGTAAAGAAACCAAGAACACAAGCAACTGTTTGCTTAGAGAGATTTTTCCCATGATCCCAAGAAGTCCAATATGTAATTTTTGTTTGAAAATTTTAAGGGTGGTAGTACCCTAGTTGTTTGAACATGCTTGTAACCCTAACATTCCCAAATCTCGGGACGAGATTTATTTTAAGGGTGGTATCATGTCACATCCCAAGATTTTCCAAATCTTGTAATGTGAAAATAAATTAATAAAATAAAACTTTGTTTGATTTTTAGAGCCAGAAGAAACTTTTTGAATTCAATTGGAACTTCAAACCCATTTGAATTAAAATAAACCTAAAGAGTTTTAAAAATATAAACATGTAATAAAAGGAAAATAAAAACATTTGGAAATACTATTTTGAAACAATTAAATGAGAAGATTTGTTTTCAAATGAAATAGAAGTTTTATAAATAAAGATTATTTAATAAAGGCCAATTTAAACCTTGACCAAACTTTGGGAATTAAAAACATTTAGTTTGAATAAAAATAACAAAGGTTTATTTAAAATAAAATAATAAGGAATTAATATCAAAATTTATTATGAAAGGTTTTACTATTTTAATTAAAACATCAAGACTTATTAAATTGTTTAAAATAGGTTTTCTAAGTATGTTATATTCTCTAATAAAACCTACTAAAGTATTTTGGCTTTGTTTTAGATTTCAAAATAAATATCCCAATAAACAAATCCTATTGGATTTAATAATGAAAGTCTATTATAATAATTAATAATGGATACTAAAATAAAAGGTTATTTTGTTTTAAAACAAATTTCCAAATATTATATATATTTCCCAAATTAAACCTACTAATTTGATTTTGAAAATATTTAGGTTTCAAATAAAGATTTTATTAATAAAAATCAAACCCTATTTGATTTAATAACTAAGGCCATTTTATTTAATTATTAATGGACCCTATAATAAAATGTTATTTTATTTTAAACAAGTATTTTAAGTATTCTTTATTTTCAATTAATACCTACTGATTTGATTTGGAGAAATATTTTGGACATTAAAAGGAGATTTATTAAATAAATCATACCATATTAAATAACTATGGTCTATTTTATATGAAATAGATCCTAAAAAGGAATAAAATATTATTTATTTTGGAATATTGGTTTATGTTGATAAAGAACCAAGTTCAAAGAATTGAAATGTGCTATTTTGAATTTATTTGGTTGATTGAATCATGTGTTTAAATAATCAAATCGAAAATAGAAAAGAATAAAACAAATAGACAAAAAAAAGAGAAAAGCAGACCAACGAGGCCCAATTCAACAGTCCCATTGATTCCCTCCCCGGCGTTACTTTTCTCACCCGAAGCAACCCACTCAGACACCTGGTGGACCTCCCTCGTTTTTTTCCCATCGACAGAGGACCCCACCGCCCTCCTTCTTCTCCACCTCATGATCGCTGCTTCTCCCTTCTCTCGTCGTTGCCGCATTGATTCACGGGCATCAATTGCGTTAACGCCACACTTAATTCCCCTGCAACCATACTGTTTAATCGCCCCGATTCCTCTCCGTTTTCCCTCCCTTCTTCCCAGACACGCCCCAGCCGCCTCGATTTCGCTCGAGCACCCTCGCCCGACGACGCCTCCGCAAGAATTCGGCCGTGCCTTGCTCCTCCTTGCCTCCCCAAGCACGCAGCATACTCCCCACTCCTGACCTTCCTCCCGTACCACCCATTTGACCGCGGACGCCAGATCTTGGGCTTGGACTCTCGACAGCCGCCGCTGTTTTCATCTCCGTAAGCTCGCAGTAAACTCGACCGCCCCTTCCGTCTCGATAATGCACACATACCGCCTCGCAACACAAACCTAAGCATACCCTCCGTTTGTCTTAGGGCGCCCTATCCTCGTCCCCACGGCGACCACCCGACGACGTGCGCAACTCCGGCGAGAATTCCGCCCAACCCAAAGGCGCCTTCAACCACCCGTACCACGTTGAGCATCGGCGCGCCTACCGAACACAGTGAGCTTCCTCCCTCTCCTCGCTTCGCTGCGCCGCCGCTAATCGCCGCCCGCCGCCACGGTAGCATATCGCCGCCCATCTGTGGTCGGTGCCTAGCACCGTTGGATCGTCATCGTAAGGCCACGATAGAATTTAGTCAAGCGGTAAGTAACATCTACGGACCGTGCGATGCAACTAAAATCCAACGGCCCCTGTCTGTCAATCCACGCGAAGCGGTACCGGCGAATTAGAATAGGACACGTGTCTGTTATTCTGTTTAAAACAGAATTTGAAAACAGAAATTGTTGCAAACTTCAAACCTTTATATCTTTTGATCCACACGTCCAAATTTGGCAAATTTTATATCAATGAGTTCAGGAGAACAAGCCCTAGCCAACCCTACCCTTAGTTTAGCAAATAGTATTTGATAAATTGTTTTATTTTGCAGATTCTTTTGTGTGCTTGCTAACATTAGAAAAATCGTTTAAAAATGAATTTTTAGATCAAACCTTTGCCAATTGGTTTGTTGTGACCCTACTGACCCTAGGAACCAATCCTTGGTGTTAGAAATGATTTTTGTAAAATTTAGTTTAGATTACTTGACTAAGTCATTTTCTAGCCAAATAAAAGGAATAGTTTTTATTATAAAAATGTTTATGGGAATAAAACTTTGAGTAGATGGTTTGGACCAAACCTACTGACCCAAAAACACCAAGTTTTGCAATAGCAACTCATTTGGTGAACAACTTAAGAGTTTTTGCCTTAATAAAAGATTTTTCATCACATGAAATGATAAATGGATTTAAAAATAGTTTTTAGACAAATACCTCTAGCTAGTTACTTTTCCACTTTGGTAAATGACCAAATTGGATCTTACAAAGTTTAGAAACCCATAGAGACCCCTTTGCAAAATAAAACTATCTTGTGCATGCTCCCATGCATGACTTAGATCCCATTACTTTGTGTGTGTGAAGAATTGTTTGTTTGACTTTGGTTGGAATGTAGATTGAATTTGTGTTTGCTTGTTTGACTTGTAGTGAAGTGTGAGACTAGCAAGATCAAGGAGTGAACTACCAATTCCTTCCAAAAAGGCAAGTGATTCTTCATACTTTCTATCCCATTATTTTTTCTATGCATTAGTGATTTTGCTAAATAAACTTGCATGGATTTTGCTAAGTATAGATCTTGCTATAGGAAAACCTAGTAGATGAATCCTTAGTAGGATTTCCTAAGTTAAGTTTCCTAATACTACCAAGCTTAGCCTAGCTAATAGAAAACATGGGTGGAAAATATATTCACACTATGGAAAAAAATATTCTAAGTCTGAGGACTTATGTTTTGTTTAATAAAACAACTAAGTTAATGAATCACCTGGGTGGAATGGAAAGATTGGGTTATGTTGAGTGGTTCACAAGGACCATATTTATGGTTAACCTTGTGTATCTCACTTGTGGATGGCCACCCAGAAACAAAGGGATTTGAGATGTCAAATGTTGAGAAGCTTCAAGTGCAACCACTTGGCAATATGGGCTCTGCCATGATCATATAGGTTGCAAGAACTTAGCCATATGGACAGTGGGTGGTAGTGTTTGATAGGTTGGAGCATCCATATTGGTCTAAGGGAAAGCTTCGAAAGATCTTGTCTTGGGAAACCAAGTCTTGTGGGAAAGTGCACAACCTCTGCAGAGTGTAAAATCTAAGTACTTAGCCATGTCCCGGTAAAGGACAATTTGAGCATCAAGACATGGAAGCAATCAAGAATCTCATCATTCCAATTTCTAAATTAAAATCTTGTGGTTTGAACAAGGGTTGTTTGAATTCTTCAATCATTGATGGAGAGATGGCTTGGTACAAGGATCTTGAAATCTTTGATTGAGGAAATGATTATGTCAAGCAAAAACTTAGTATTTTCAAAATGATAAGAAAATCTATTTTTGAGCAATGCAAGCCTCGACTCCACTTAGCCAAATGCATATAGATGATAGACTCCACTATACTACCATAGTATCACTTGCCAATACAATTCAAATGTATTGACCCTTTGTGGCTGTAACTTGTATGTTGCAGGTTTGATTGATTTTAGTGAAGATTGATTGTTTAGGATTACAAAGTCTACAACCAACATCTTCCTGTGGCATTTTGAAGATGAAGGACCCATGCTTATAGTTATTCCGCTGCAATGTAATGTAATAGCCAAGTGAGCTATGTTTGATGTAATAAACTTATGTTATTCCTGGTTATAAAGTTAAATTATGACCTTTGTTTCTTGGTATTATATCTTAACTGTGGATGCTAGCTAATGATCCAGGGACTAGCATTGTAAAACACAGGAGGACTCTACCTTATCAGGTTGGGACCCCTACAGTGTTGTTGGAGGGCATTGGAGTTTTGGCTACATTATGAAGAATTGAGGGATCTTCATCAATTATTATTGTCAAGACAAGCCATTTGGATTATATTGATTATATTATATTTCCAATGTTCCTCCTTGCGGTAACATATGCTAAACTCTTTACATTGAAAGTTACTCGCCCCTTTGTGCATGTGTTGGTTTCGTATCTTCCTTGCTTTTGTACATGTTGTGCTTTCCACTTAATTATCTTGAGGTATCAAGCATATTTGTGTATCATTAGGTGGCACTCCATGTATGTGTGTTTCTTGTGGTTGAGCCTTAATTGATAATATTTGATATCTTATTTGGCTCTTGTGAGAGATTAATGAATTATCTCATTTTGGGGGAGTGTTATGCTTGGGCATTCCACAATCCTAAAATTGTGTGTACATGAGGAATACCACCTAGTATTTATATTGGATTATTGTCTAGTCTCTATGTGGTATAATTCTCATGAGAATTTGAAGTTTTATAATGTCCATTAATCATCTCTATTTGTATCCTTTTGCCTCGGGTTTTCTTTATGGTAGTATCACATTATGGGGGAGTCATACGCTTAGTGCATCTTACAATCCTAGAAAATGTGAATATTTGAGGTTGTGTCACTTAGAATTGATATTGATAATTATCTAGCGCCTATGTGACACATTTGCTCATACAAGTTCCAATTTCCTTAATGGCTTTATTGATCTTATTTTGGATCTTGTATATGAGAGTGGTTCTTGGTATGTGTTTCTTCATATTTAGATATATATATCCTCATGGAAACCATTTGCTTCAAGTTACTCTAATCACTAATGATTGTGTGACTATTGGAAGCTACCAAGAATCTTGTTCGAAGTATCATGCTTAATTCCTTATATTTAGTTATATGCTTCTTGTTGTGTCTATGATCTTGAATATCCATGCAAGCTACCTTATGGAAAATTATTCTATTTCTTGTCCTTGGACAATGAGTACCCAACTTATGGTAGAATTTATTGATCATATTCACTTTGGCCTTTGATTAATATTGTCCTATCTTTGGCCAAGTAAATGTTTTGTGTGCTCCCATGTATTCCTTGCTAATTTTGGATCCTTTTATTTTTATTGGTATCTTCTTGTGTTTTATTTAATGTAGGTAGTAGTGATGATCTCATTTGTGTGCATTTTGCATTCAAAAGCAAAAATTCTATATAATGTACTACTTATGGGTAAGATCTCCTATATTATCTAGAACAATCCTTTTATGCTTGTTTGTTTGATCCATATCAAGTTTTATGTGCTTAGATGCTCAATCTTTTCGTTTTGGTATTTTGTGCCATCATGAAAAGTTTGGGGAGTTTGGTTTCTTGTTGGAACCTTGCTCTTCTTGGGAGTTTGTTTTGTCTCATTCCTTATTTCACATTTTGAACATTTTAGAATGAGATAAATCATTGAGCTTTTTTATTTCTATCTATCTTTTGCTCTTTGGCTTTAGCCTAGTTCATTGGTTGAACTTGTGATCTTTCATGTGTTGAATTGGTTCTTTGATACAATTTGGACATCATTTGTCATGTCACACTCATGTGTGTGCAATCTCGATTTACTTGGTGTTTTTGTTCAAATTGTATGTACTTTTTGGTTCTTGAAAGCTTTATGCATTCATATTTACTATATGTTTATATTATGGCATGCTTGCTTTATTTGATCCAATATATAGGGGAAACTCCACCAATTCCCATCGGCTAAGTTGTGCTTGAAATTCAATTTCATATCAATATGCACATAATTATGTGGAGTCTCTCCTATGTATTGTAGTTGCACTAACTACTATGGACCCAATATGTTTGGGGACCATTTTGTACTTAAATGTGTTTTAGGTACATTGGAGATAGATTGGATGCTTGTCTCTCAATTTTGAAGAAATGATGCATACATGAAAATTGGAGGCAAGCTATAGGATGATCAACGAATTCAAATCCTCTACATCCTACCAATTATATCTCGGTAAAAAGTATCTCTTGCTCATGCATATTTATCTTGCTTCCAACCTTTGGTAGGTTGCATCTTGGTATGAATTTTTTTATTATATTTATTGTTGTATCTCTAGCCATGGTATTAAGATAACTCTGTATTGTAAATGTGTAGAAGTTGAGATGAGTGCATATAATTGGGACTATACAAAATCATGCATATGATCCATCAATCCCAAATATGTCAATCTAGCAATTTTATTACCTATATTTTCCTCAACTTCTCTCATGTGCAATAGTGAGATTTTGCTAGTTGTTTATTCCTTGTGATACTTGTTGCCTTTCTCCATATATTTCAACTTTCCCCTTTTCCCTTGGTGATAGTTGTAATATATGTAGTGTGTTGGTATTTGAAGCTCATTAATATACAATAAGTTATATTTGATCCTTTGGCCGTGCTTTGAAGCAAAAATCTTATTGGTATATGTTATGACTTCATTTTAGCTTTTTGTGTGATTTATTGTATATCTTCTTTGTGTGTGCTTGTTTCTTTATGGGAATATGTCTTTGTGATATTTTCCACTTAGAGAGATATACACATATGAGAAGATAATTTTAGTTGATTTTTAATCCTTGGAGACCACCTTTCTATTCCTTTTGATTCTTCAGTGGCTTCCAAATTTAATTGCCTATGAGTGCTTGTTCCTCTTGTTTGCACATTCTGGCACTCATATCTATTCTCTCATGCCTTGTATTGTTAAATGAACTTGGATGAGTGAGGATTCCATGATTATGCATCTTGTTCCCAAATGCAATTATCATAATTGGTGCATTATCTTTGGGGAGCTCATCCAATTCATTTAATAATGATCATTTGTTTTTTTATTTGATGTGTCTTAAATGATTATGGGGAAGCGAGGATTCCATATTTGTGCAATATGCATTCTAATGCATTTATTTTGAATTGTGCACAAATCTTGGGGAGCTTCTCTACTTGTTATTTAAAACACTCTTTTGCACATATCATAATATCTTGTAGTTTCCATTTGGACTCATTTGTTGTTTTCAAATTGGTTTGTCGGACCTTGTAGTTGCTTGCATCATTTGACTTTATTTTTGCAATCTTTGGGTCCTCGATATAGTTCTACTCCCTCCCAAGTATTCATCATTGGATATGTGCGAAAGCACACCTTTGGAGGAATTATTACTATGCTTGCCTTCTAGAACTTGTCACCCATTTCGGCAATCGATGCCAATGGGGGAGAAGTTTTAGAGGGTTTAAGGGAAGTTGGTTTATGCATTGAGTTTGTTCTTGTGCATTTTCCTCTCATGCTCTTGCATCTTTTTTGTTGCTTAGCATGTGGTATATATAGAGGAAACTCCACCAATGATAAAGATTGGCAATATATGCAATGAAATTCAAGTTCATCACACATGCATAGATTGTGGGGGAGTTTGCTCTATATATGGTGGTGGTACCAATATCACATACTTTTTTAGTATTTGATATTGGTATTACCATTTTATTCATTAATATTCCTTATATAAACCCTCTTAAAGGGATTGTCATCAATTACCAAAATGGGGAGATTGAAAGAACATGTTGGGCCCCCATGTGTGGTTTTGGTAATTAATGACAATCTGTAGAGGGATCTCAACCTAATAAGGTAGATTCCTCCTATGTTTTACAATGCTAGTCCCTGGATCAATAGCTAGCATCCACAGTTAAGATCTAATATCAAGTTACAAAGGTCATAACATAACTTTATAACCAGGAATAACATCATTTTATTACATCATACATAGCTCATTTGGCTATTACATTACATTGCAGCGGAATAACTATAGTCATGGGGTCCTTCATCTTCAAAGTGCCACAGGCAGATGTTGGTTGTGGACTTTGTAATCCTAATCAAACAATCTTCACTAAAATCAATCAAACCTGCAACATTACAAGTTACATCCACAAGGGTCAATACATTTGAATTGTATTGGCAAGTTTCACTGTTATGTATAATATAAGTGGATCCTATCATTACATGCAAATTTGGCTAAGTAGAGTTTTAGGATCATTTGCATAAAGCAATATTTTATCCTATCTTTTCAAAAGGGTTTTGGTCCTTTGTCAAATCTCTTTTCCAAGTTCCTTGAACTCCTTGGTGGAAACTCAAGTGTTCAAGTCCTTGTAAAAATTCCTTGAGCACCTTGGTAACCCCAAGTGAAACAAGTCTTATCAAAATCTCATGAGTTCCTTGGTAACCCCAAGTACATCTAGTGTTAAGCAAAATCTCTTGAGCACCTTGGTAACCCCAAGTGCATCAAGCTTAACAAAATCTCTTTGAATTCCTTGGTAGACACACAAGGGCATCAAGTTTTTATTTTAGAAGTTGGAATGTCGAGATCTCCCATAGTTCAAACTTTAGTTGCTCAGTATTGTCCATAACCGGGGACACGGCTAAGTACTTAGATTTTATTAACCTGCAGGAGTACACTTTACCCACATGTCACAATCCCATCTTGTTGCCACCAGTGGCCTACTGGATTAGTGCTCACCAAGATGGAGTACCGGCAGACTGAGAGTGTGACGAAGTCTTTCCAAAAGGTCCTCCCATACATCATTTCTAGCTTGTCTTCAGCCCCCATGAAGCATTCCAGATCCCCATGTCCGGTAACTAAAGACAATGTATGGGTCTTCCTAATGTAGTTGACTAAGCCAGAGCCATAATAGCATGTGGTTGGACACGAAAGCCACAATTGGAGAAGCATGTTCAATCTCTAAGTTTCCTAGGTAGGTTTTCTTTTGGAGCACAACACAAAGAGATCACCATAGACATGGTTCCTTTTGTTGACACCTTCTCCAAAACTTAAAGTATCCTCCACCTAGGTGGTTCATTGAGTCCTTGTTTTATTATGTAAAACACAAGTCCTTTTCTCAACTTTGTAAAATCTCAACATGTATCTTTCTTTTAAAATAAGCATGGCTAAGCATGTACAACTACAATGTTTTCTCTAAGGAATGTATAAGGTATCCTGTTAGGATTTAGCATAGCATAAGTATAAATCATTTTCATGCATGTTTTCAAAATCCACTAATGTATAATAAAAATAGTAGGTCTTTTGTATGATAGTGTAACTTTCCTTTTTGGTAGGGAATGGTGGTTCACTCCTTGATCTTGCTAGTCTCACACTTTGCTAAATTCAATAAAGTCAACCAAGCAAACACAAAATCAATTAACATTCCAAACCAAAGTCAAACAAACAATCTCACACTCACAAAGTGATGGAATCTAAGTCATGCCTAAGTATGCAAAGGATGGTTCTATTGCAAGGATGGTCTCCACTAGGTTTCTAAACTTTGTAAGGTCCAAATTGGTCATTTACCAAAATGGCAAAGTCATTAGTTAGAGGGTTTTGCCCAAAAACTATTTTAAAATCCATTCAACATTTTAGGTGGTGGAAAAATGGTTTTATCAAATCAAAAATCTTTAAGTTCTCACCAAAAGTTTCTAACTCTCAAGATTTGTTGTTTTGGGTCAGTAGCTTTGAATCAAAATATTTCCCCAAAGTTTTATTCCAAAATCCTTTTTCATAATAAAACCATTATCTTTACTCAGCTAGAAATAGACTAATTCAATTAATCCATTCTAATTTTTTCCAATTTCATTTTCAAACCATGGGTTGGTTCCTAGGGACATTAAGGTCACAACAAACCATTTTGCAAAATTTTTAACCCTAAAATCAATTTTAAACAATTTTTATACTCCAAACAATCTCACAAAAGAATTTACAAAAACAAGCAAGCTAACAAATACTATTTTATAAACCAAGGGCATGGTTGGCTAGGTCTTGTTCTCCAGAATCCATTGATATAAAATTTGTAATTTTTGAACGTGTGGTTTGAAAGTTACAGTGGTTTGAAGTTTGCAAATAAATCTGATTCAAATCTGTTTTTTAGTTCTAATACTGGCCACGCGTCGCTGTTTCATTGGTCGATACCGGTCCGGTTGGATCGGCAATGTGGACCGCAGGATTTAGTTTGATCGCACGGCACAGGGCGCGTACCTCTTCGCGACTTAAGTGATCTATCGTAGGCGTTGGATTAAGATCCTACGAATGCTACTACTCGGTCACAGATGGGCGGCGCTGCGCGGCGGTGGACGGCGGCGACGGCCAGACAAAGTGCTCGCGGTGGTTCTAGGAAGCAAGGAAGATGGAGTTGGCGCCACTGCACGCGAGGACGAGGTGGTGCTGACGTGTGGTCTATGTGGCAAGGCGACGGGTCGTGGAATCTCTCGCCGAGTTCGTTACGGCGGTGGCTCTGGTTGAGGTCGAGGACGTTCTGCAGATCGCCCTAAGGAAAACGAAGGCGGCGGTGATCGCGAGATCAAGACAACGCTGTGTGCGTTAACGAGAAGTGAAGGGGCGGTCTGGTTCACCTGGAAAACGTCGTCGGAGAAGAAACATGCGGCAGCGCTGTCGGAGCTTGTCAAAGCCGACGCTCCGGGGCGCCCGTGGTTGAATGAAGGGCACGGGGAGAAGCGTCAGGGAGTGGGGAAGCTGCCAGCATGCTCAGGGAGGCTCGGGGTGGTGTGGCTTGGCCGGAATCGGTCGGAGACGATGGTCGGAGCTGGGAGTGTGTCGAGTCAAATTGGGGCAGCCTCGGGGCAGAGAGGGAATGACGACAGAGGGAAAGGGAGGGGAAGATGCAGGCGCTTAATATCGTGCAGTCACGGCGAGATTAACGCGCGGCATTACTATGAATTGAACGCGGCATTCAAAGGCAAAGCAGCATGGCGAGTTTGGGGGTGACAGGGTCGCGCAGGTGGACGATGAGAAGTAGAGGTGGGGTCCACCGGTCAGTGGGAAAAGAAGTGAGAGTGAGGTCCACTGGTCTCTGGTCGATACGAGGTGTAAACGCTTTTCATGGGTGAGGAACTGGCGGTTCTGGCCTTGCTGCTGGGTTGGGTCGGCTTAAATCTTTATTTTTTCTGTTTCTGATTCTTTTTCTATTTCTATATTCTGTCTTAAATTTCAAACAATTTCCAAGCAATCAAAACAATTCAAATCTTCACCCAATTTTGTAACTCTGAATTTAGTTCTGTTTAGTAACCTGGACCAAATTCTAAAGTCAAGATAATAATTTTATTTGTAGGTACCATTATTAATTAAATAACATGGTTCATGATTTATTAATCAAATAGGGTTTGATTTTATTAATAACATCTCCATTTGAAATCCAATTATTTTCAAAACCAAATCAGTAGGTTGTATTTGAAAATAAGGAATATTTAGAAAGCTTGTTTAAAATAAAATAACATTTTTGGTTATAGGGTCCATTATTAATTAAATTAAATGGGCCTTATTCAATTACTTCAAATAAGATTTGTTTTATTAGAATATTTATTTTGAAATCTAAAATAAAATCAAAACACTTTAGTAGGTTTTATTTAAGAATATAAAATACTTAGAAAAATTATTAAAAATAAATAAATAAGTTTTAGTGTTTAATTAAAATAGGAAAAGCCTTTACTTAAATAAAATTGGATATTAAATCCTTATTAATTTATTTTAAATAAACCTTACTATTTTTATCAAATAGAAATATTTTTATTTCCAAAAGCTTGGCCAAGGTTAAATTTTTCTTTATAAAATAACCTTTATTTATAAATCTATCCTTTTTTTCTGATAACAAAATCTTTTTATTTAAAGATCCAAAATAGTAATTTTAAATATTTTTATTTTCCTTTAATAAAAGTTTATCTTTTTAAATCCCTTTAGTACTTTATTTGATTCCAATTGGTTTGAAGTTCCAATTAAATTCAAAAAGTTTCTTTTGGCCCTGAAAATCAAACAAAGTTTTATTTTATTCATTTATTTTCACATTACAAGATTTGGAAAATCTTGGGATGTGACAGGCTACCACCCTTAAAATAAATCTCGTCCCGAGATTTGGGAAGGATAGGGTTACAAGCAGGTTTAAAACAACTAGGGTACTACCACCCTTAAAAATTTTCAAACAAAAATTATATATTGTCCTTCTTGGGATCCTGGGAAACTTCTCTAAGCAAACATTTGCATTGTGTCCTTGGTTTCCATTCTTGACTCATGGGCCAAGGTTGATTTTCTCCATAGGCTTGTTCAGCTTGTTCTTCATCTTTTCTGGACAGTTGCTTGCATAATGTCCTGGGTTCTTGCAATTGAAATAGTGGATATCTTGGAGTTCTTTACGTTGCTCTTGTGGACAAGTTGCTACATAATGGCCTGGATCTTTGCAGTTGTTACACACCACTTGGTCAATTCCCTTGTTTTTCTTGTTCTCTGGGCACTCACTGGAGTAGTGTCCCATTTCCTTACATTTACGACATTGCACAAGGTTCATGTCTGGTCTTGGCTTCTTGGGTTTCTTTGATCCTTTGAACTGGGTTGTCTTATTTGGGGGTATAAGTGGTCCTTTTCCTTTGGTAGACTTGGATCCTTCTTGTTTCCTTTGTTCCACCATGGAGTAGATAGGGCATTGGATAGGAACATGGTCATTTCCTTCACAAAGGTAACAAGTAGCTTGAGAGATGGTACACTGTCCAACAGGATGATTTTCTTCACAATTAGGGCATTGACCTTCATGCTCCTTGGAAGTATGGTCCTTGTCTCCACAAATAATGCAAGCTGGGGATCCATCTAGAATAACATTCTTGTCATCCTTGTTATCATAAACTCCTTTAGGATAGCTTTCTTCCATGTTGATCATTTGATTAGTCACCTTAAGCATCAGTTGGGATTGTTCTTCCAAAAACTTTTGCAGTGTTGGATCTTTATCACTATTGTTGGCTATGAACTGAGCTGTCAGTTTGTTCAACTGGTGTTGAGTTGCTATGAGCTCTTTCATGCTATCATCTTGGTTGGTGTTGGTGTCATCAACCTTGGAGTCTTTGGGAGTAGTCATCTGTTTGGGTTGAAGGAAGATTAGAATAGGCAAGATATTTCTAAGGACTTAATTCTAATCACACACATCACAATTCACACAAGCAATTTTCATGCAATCACAAACCAAACATTTCACTCAAACAAGGTTCAAGCACATACTTAATCAACAAAACATTTTTTTTGCTACACCACATAGGTTGGTGTGTTTGACTTAGCTAAAATATGGTGGTCCATCTATATGGTTCACTTGTGATCTTTCCTTCCTTCTTGATTCTTCTTGTATGAGATCATGGTTTCCTTGGGAAAAACTCTTGGTCACATAACTTCAAAGTTGATGATGGCTCCTTCTTATTTTGCATTCCCTTAGTCTCCAAATCTTGAGTAAGATTTCCTTGTCTCTCTTGTAGTCCTTAGTGGTTTCCAAGTTGGAAGTCCTTGGGGAATATGCTGAAGATGTTGAAGTCATTAGAGTTGAAGAAGTCCTTTGCACATGGTGTAGTCTTTGGCCATGGGGTAGGTTTTTCCATCAAGTTGAAATAGAAGAGATGTAGAGTTAAAACCAAAATGGTTGAGGAAAGAGTTTACAAGTGTTTTTGTAAATAAGTTTTGGATCAAAATATAACTCTTATTCTTCTAAGGGTTTTTGTCCAATCCTAGGGTTTACAAATCCTACAGGCAACACAATGCTCTGATACCATCTGTAGAGGGATCTCAACCTAATAAGGTAGATTCCTCCTGTGTTTTACAATGCTAGTCCCTGGATCAATAGCTAGCATCCACAGTTAAGATGTAATATCAAGTTACAAAGGTCATAACATAACTTTATAACCAGGAATAACATAATTTTATTACATCATACATAGCTCATTTGGCTATTACATTACATTGCAGCGGAATAACTATAGTCATGGGGTCCTTCATCTTCAAAGTGCCACAGGCAGATGTTGGTTGTAGACTTTGTAATCCTAATCAAACAATCTTCACTAAAATCAATCAAACCTGCAACATTACAAGTTACATCCACAAGGGTCAATACATTTGAATTGTATTGGCAAGTTTCACTGTTATGTATAATATAAGTGGATCCTATCATTACATGCAAATTTGGCTAAGTAGAGTTTTAGGCTCATTTGCATAAAGCAATATTTTATCCTATCTTTTCAAAAGGGTTTTGGTCCTTTGTCAAATCTCTTTTCCAAGTTCCTTGAACTCCTTGGTGGAAACTCAAGTGTTCAAGTCCTTGTCAAAATTCCTTGAGCACCTTGGTAACCCCAAGTGAAACAAGTCTTATCAAAATCTCATGAGTTCCTTGCTAACCCCAAGTACATCAAGTGTTAAGAAAAATCTCTTGAGCACCTTGGTAACCCCAAGTGCATCAAGCTTAACAAAATCTCTTTGAGTTCCTTGGTAGACACACAAGGGCATCAAGTTTTTATTTTAGAAGTTGGAATGTCGAGATCTCCCATAGTTCAAACTTTAGTTGCTCAGTATTGTCCATAACCGGGGACACGGCTAAGTACTTAGATTTTATTAACTTCTGCAGAAGGAGTACACTTTACCCACATGTCACAATCCCATCTTGTTGCCACCAGTGGCCTACTGGATTAGTGCTCACCAAGATGGAGTACCGGCAGACTGAGAGTGTGACAAAGTCTTTCCAAAAGGTCCTCCCATACATCATTGCTAGCTTGTCTTCAGCCCCCATGAAGCATTCCAGATCCCCATGTCCGGTAACTAAAGACAATGTATGGGTCTTCCTAATGTAGTTGACTAAGCCAGAGCCATAATAGCATGTGGTTGCACACGAAAGCCACAATTGGAGAAGCATGTTCAATCTCTAAGTTTCCTAGGTGGGTTTTCTTTTGGAGCACAACACAAAGATATCACCATAGACATGGTTCCTTTTGTTGCCACCTTCTCCAAAACTTAAAGTATCCTCCACCTAGGTGGTTCATTGAGTCCTTGTTTTATTATGTAAAACACAAGTCCTTTTCTCAACTTTGTAAAATCGCAACATGTATCTTTCTTTTCAAATAAGCATGGCTAAGCATGTACAACTACAATGTTTTCTCTAAGGAATGTATAAGGTATCCTGTTAGGATTTAGCATAGCATAATTATAAATCATTTTCATGCATGTTTTCAAAATCCACTAATGTATAATAAAAATAGTAGGTCTTTTGTATGATAGTGTAACTTTCCTTTTTGGTAGGGAATGGTGGTTCACTCCTTGATCTTGCTAGTCTCACACTTTGCTAAATTCACTACAAGTCAACCAAGCAAACACAAAATCTATTAACATTCCAAACCAAAGTCAAACAAACAATCTCACACTCACAAAGTGATGGAATCTAAGTCATGCCTAAGTATGCAAAGGATGGTTCTATTGCAAGGATGGTCTCCACTAGGTTTCTAAACTTTGTAAGGTCCAAATTGGTAATTTACCAAAATGGAAAATTCATTAGTTAAAGGGTTTTTCCCAAAATCTATTTTAAAATCCATTCAACATTTTAGGTGGTGGAAAAATGGTTTTATCAAATCAAAAATCTTTAAGCTTCTCACCAAAAGTTTCTAACTCTCAAGGTTTGTTGTTTTGGGTCAGTAGCTTTGAATCAAAATATTTCCCCAAAGTTTTATTCCAAAATCCTTTTTCATAATAAAACCATTATCTTTACTCAGCTAGAAATAGACTAATTCAATTAATCCATTCTAATTTTTTCCAATTTCATTTTCAAACCATGGGTTGGTTCCTAGGGTCATTAAGGTCACAACAAACCATTTTGCAAAAGTTTTAACCCTAAAATCAATTTTAAACAATTTTTATACTCCAAACAAGCTCACAAAAGAATTTACAAAAACAAGCAAGCTAACAAATACTACTTTCTAAACCAAGGGCATGGTTGGCTAGGTCTTGTTCTCCTGAATCCATTGATATAAAATTTGTAATTTTTGAACGTGTGGTTTGAAAGTTACAGGGGTTTGAAGTTTGCAAATAAATCTGATTCAAATCTGTTTTTTAGTTCTAATACTGGCCACGCGTCGCTGTTTCATTGGTCGATACCGGTTCGGTTGGATCGGCAATGTGGACCGCAGGATTTAGTTTGATCGCACGGCACAGGGCGCGTACCTCTTCGCGGCTTAAGTGATCTATCGTAGGCGTTGGATTAAGATCCTACGAATGCTACTACTCGGTCACAGATGGGCGGCGCTGCGCGGCGGTGGACGGCGGCGACGGCCAGACAAAGTGCTCGCGGTGGTTCTAGGAAGCAAGGAAGATGGAGGTGGCGCTTACCGTGTTCGCGAGGACGAGGTGGTGCTTGACGTGTGGTCTATGTGGCAAGGGGCGCACGGGGTCAGATGGAATCTCTCGCCGGAGTTCGTTCTGGCGGCGGGTGGCTCTGGTTGAGGTTGAGGACGTTGCTGAAGATCGCCCTAAGGCAAAATGAAGGCGCGGTCAGATGCGCAGGATCAAGACAACGCTGTGTGCGTGAACGAGAAGTGAAGGGGCGGTCTGGTTCACCTGGAAAACGTCGTCGGAGAAGAAACAGACGGCGACACTTTCGGAGCTTGTCATAGCCGACGCTCCGGGGCGCCCGCGGTTGAATGAAGGGCACGGGGAGAAGCGTCAGGGAGTGGCGAAGCTGCCAGCGTGCTCAGGGAGGCTCGGGGTGGTGTGGCTTGGCCGGAATCGGTCGGAGACGGTGGTCGGAGCTGGGAGTGTGTCGAGTCAAATTGGGGCAGCCTCGGGCGAGAGAGGAATGACGAGGAGAAAGGAGGGAAGATGTAGGCGCTTAATATCGTGCAGTCACGGCGAGATTAACGCGCGGCATTACTGTGAATTGAACGCGACATTCAAAGGAAGCAACGGCAACGAGGTTTGGGGGTGACAGGGTCGCGCGGGTGTGGACGATGAGAAGTAGAGGTGGGGTCCACCGGTCAGTGGGAAAAGAAGTGAGAGTGAGGTCCACTGGGTCGGCCTTGGTCGATACGAGGTGCTAAACGTTTTCTTGGGTAAGGAACTGGGCTGGTTCCTCTGTTGGCTCTTTGGGTTGGGTCGGCTTCAATCTTATTTTTTTCTGTTTCTGATTCTTTTTCTTTTTCTATTTCTATATTCTGTCTTAAATTTCAAACAATTTCCAAGCAATCAAAACAATTCAAATCTTCACCCAATTTTGGAACTCTTAATTTAGTTCTGTTTAGTAACCTGAACCAAATTCTAAAGTCAAGATAATAATTTTATTTGTAGGTACCATTGTTAATTAAATAACATGGTTCATGATTTATTAATCAAATAGGGTTTGATTTTATTAATAACATCTCCATTTGAAATCCAATTATTTTCAAAACCAAATCAGTAGGTTGTATTTGAAAATAAGGAATATTTAGAAAGCTTGTTTAAAATAAAATAACATTTTTGGTTATAGGGTCCATTATTAATTAAATTAAATGGGCCTTATTCAATTACTTCAAATTAGATTTGTTTTATTAGAATATTTATTTAGAAATCTAAAATAAAATCAAAACACTTCAGTAGGTTTTATTTAAGAATATAAAATACTTAGAAAACTTATTAAAAATAAATAAATAAGTTTTAGTGTTTAATTAAAATAGGAAAAGCCTTTACTTAAATAAAATTGGATATTAAATCCTTATTAATTTATTTTGAATAAACCTTACTATTTTTATCAAATAGAAATATTTTTATTTCCAAAAGCTTGGCCAAGGTTAAATTTTGCTTTATAAAATAACCTTTATTTATAAATCTATCCTTTTCTTCTGATAACAAAATCTTTTTATTTAAAGATCCAAAATAGTAGTTTTAAATATTTTTATTTTCCTTTAATAAAAGTTTATCTTTTTAAATCCCTTTAGTACTTTATTTGATTCCAATTGGTTTGAAGTTCCAATTAAATTCAAAAAGTTTCTTCTGGCCCTAAAAATCAAACAAAGTTTTATTTTATTCATTTATTTTCACATTACAAGATTTGGAAAATCTTGGGATGTGACACAATCTTTATGGACTAATGTGTGTATTAAGTTATACTTGTAGGATTTGTAGGTTGGTCTATTGGCATCGCTTGGGGCATGTGTTGGCATCGCTTGGGGCATGTGCAAGCTCAAAATGCGGCATCTATAGAAGATCTCATGTTTGATGCTTGCCATCCTCGGTGATCATGGATCGATGATGAAGAATCAAGAAAGGCGTTCAATCTTGAGAAGGGCAAGATCGTCTACATCGAACTCAAGTAGAATGATCAAGGCAAAGGTATAATCTTGATAGGTTTTCCCTTTTGTCGGTCTCATGTTGTTAGTGGGAGACCGGGTTTAGGATAGATAGCTGTACTATCAAGAGGGGCTCTCGAATGAGTAACTCGATCACATCGTTCGGAGAGAGATCAAACCTTTGCATACTTGTATCATCATATTTGGTTTTTATTTGGTCTTATCCATGTGATGATATAGAGCTCGTGGTAATCTCCATAACAAGCTCTAGGTCATCAAAAACGGATTTCCCTTTTATATCTTATTGCGTTTTGATCTTGAAGGTTTTACCGGTTTGTATTTGAGAGATAGGTAAAACCTTACATTATTTATTTCTTACTCATGTGAGGATTTATATCTTTTGTTAATCTCCATGAAAAGATCTAGTTCATCGAAAACGGATTTCATATGCATTTTCTATTATGTTTTCGATGTGGGAGGTTTTATCGGTTCGTCTTTTTGAGAGAGGTTAAACCTTTCGTCATTTGGACCTATCCTCCCTTGCTGGACTATGATGTTTATTTGCATGATATTTTAGAGCTTGTTGTCCTCTTCGAAACGATCCCAAGATCAACAAAATCGGAGTCCGGATGCAAAAGTTATGGTCGTTTTCGTTCAGGGATGACCGCTAGTACTGGACCAGGGTCCGGTAGTACCGGAGGTCCGGTAGTACCGCCCCTTAGTACCGGTTGGTACTGAATAAGGTGCGTTTGGCGACCTGGGATCCCCAGGGAATATCTGGTAGTACCGGGAATGTCCGGTAGTACCGGGATTCGCATTTTTGGGCTTCAACGGTTGGATTTTCGGGGGACCTACTTAAGGGGCCTTCTTCCCCAATGGTTCCCCAACCATTCTTGCAAGTTTCCCCTCCATTGTTGACCTTCTTGAGCTTGCTTTATCTCAATCCCTCCGATGATTCTTGCATATTCTTCAGGGATTTGAAAGAGGAGATCTAGTTCTACAATCCCACCAATCAATCTCTCCTCTAAGTGAGGGGAACATATTGGGATCTAGATCTTGGAGTCTTTTGTGGATTTCCTCCATTGTTATTCCTCTCTTATTCCCCCATAAGCTTTTGTAGCTTTGGTGGAATTTGGTAGAGAAGGATTTGAACATATTTGTGGTGTTCTTGCCATTTGCATTCGGTTCATCGGTTTGTGTTCTCCTCGGAGGATTTGGTTTGAGTTACTCATTGGAGCTTGTACCTCTTGGGTTCTTGGAACCCTAGACAGTTTTGTGGCCTTGGTGGCATTGTGGCCTTTTGTGGCATTTGTTGGGAGCCTCCAATTAGGTTGTGGAGAAGTGCCCCAACCTTGTGAGAGGTTCTGGTTTCCACCGACAAGTGCACTGATAGTGGAAGTGTGGATCGATTCCGTTGGGGTGAGATTCACCGGAGAATAAGGGAGGCCTTTTGTGGCGTTGGTGGTTTGATACCACCCCCTCTCCAAACGAGACATACTCCATGTTGGTAGGAACTCGGTAAAATATCGTTGTCCCCATGTGCCTCGGTTATCTCTATACCCGAGCTCTTTACTTATGCACTTTACATTGTGATAGCCTTCGTGCTTGAAGTAATATATATCTTGCTATCACTTTGTTGTATTGCTTAGCATAAGTTGTTGGTGCACATAGGTGAACCTTAGTTGTTCTAGGTTGTGCTTAACAAAGTAAACACTAGTTTTATTCCGCCTTTGTTGAGCCACTCCAGGAAAAGTTTAATCGCCTATTCACCCCCCCTCTAGGCGACGTCCGTATCCTTTCACCCAGGAACAAAGATATTTGAGATGTCAAATGTTGAGAAGCTTCTAGTGCAACCACATGGTATATGGGCTCTGCCAGGATCATATAGGTTGCAATAACTTAGCCAGATGGATAGAAGGTGGTAGGGGGTCATAGGTTTGGAACGCATCCATTTGGTCTAAGGGAAGGATTCTGAATGATCTTATCTCGATGCATGTCGAGTCTTGTGGGGAAAGTGCACCACCTCTCGAGAGATTAAAATCTAAGTACTTAGCCATGTCCCCGGCAATGGAAAATTTGAGCATCAAGAGATGGAAGCTATCAAGGATCTCCTCATCCCAATTTCTAAGTTAAAAACTTGTGGTTCAACAAGGGTGAAGGCCCACCAATGTTCATTGGTTGTTCCTTGGCAGTTTTTGACAAAAAAAAACTTAGTTTTTTAAACTGATAGGTAAAACCTATTTTGAACAAAGCAAGCCTAAACTACACTTAGCCAAATTCATGTAGAAGTTAGAAAATATTATTCTACTAAGGTATCACTTGCCAATACTATTCCAATGTATTGACCCACTATGGCTGTAACTTGTGATGTTGCAGGTTACTCTGATGAGGATTAGTGTTATGAGTCTACACTCAACATGTTTGCCTATGGGACATGAAGATGAAGACTTTACTTTATTTTGTTAAGTTGAACTCTTGTACTAGCCTATGTCTATGGAGTTCTAAAATACTATGTTATCTCTGGAATAACGATGTAATAAAGACCTTTGTATCTATGTTCTTCATCTTAAACTATGGATGCTAGCATTTGATCCAGGGACTAGCATTGCAATCACAGGGACCTTTACCTTTATAAAGGTGGGGTCTTACACTTTGGCAGTGGATACTTGTTCTTAATGGTGACGTCATTCAGCTTCTGATAATCCATAGACAAACGGTTACCTCCATCTTTCTTGTCCACAAACAAGACATGTGATCTCCATGGCGACGCACTTGGTTGAATAAATCCTATCTCCAGCATATCATCTATTTGCTTCTTCAGCTCCACTAATTCAGACGGGTTCATACTATACGGTCTCTGGGCTATGGGTCCAGTTCCAGGGATTAGTTCAATCATAAACTCGATATCCCGATCTGGGGGCATACCGGGAAAAACATATGGGAATACGTCGGGGTATTCACAGACTACTCTGACTTGGTCAATGGTTGGTTGGGCTAGACTCTTGTTTCACTTGAATTGACGGGGCAAGGTTTCAGATACATGCTCTACTGATATTCTGGGTGTACCTGTCATGGTTATGGCTTTCTTGGCACCGTAGATTAATCCTTTATGTTTTAACATCCAATCCATTCCTAGTACTACTTCCAAACCTTTAGTTCCAAGTACTATTAGATTAGCATAAAAATCTTTGCCATGGATTCTGATAGGTATGGACTTGCAAATTTGTCTAGCTTTGGTGGTTGAACCAGGTATTTGAACTATCATAACATGCTTCAATTTTTTTGGTTGAATATTACTAGTGCATACAAATTCTTCTGTAACAAACGAGTGCGATGCTCCAGAATCAAACAACACTATTGCAAGTACTGGCTTGACAGAAAACATAACCAGCACGACATCTAGCGCTTCTTGGGCTTCTTCAGCATTCATGTGAAAAAGACGGCCGTTGCGGTTGAGCGGGTTCCCTGGGGCAAATCTTCTTCCAGGCTGAACACACGCTGCTTCTGAGTTGGGGCATTCACATTGGGGGCTGCTGCAATATTCTTTGGGCACTCATTGGAATAGTAACCCTTGGTTCCACATTCATAACAAGTCACCTGAGACTTGTCTTTTCCTGCAACAGGCACATCATTGCTTCTAGTCCTTGGGGCAGTATTGGTGTTGTTGGCGACATTGTTGTTGTTGAACTTTGGTGGTGCACGATTGAAATTGCTAGGGTTGCTGGGGTTGTTGTGGTTTCCTCCGGGCCTTGGGTTTCTTCCTCCACGGTTGGGATAGGTTGGACGATTCGTCGGGGGTTTATTGTTTCTTGGGGCAAATTCTGTAGACGGGTTGGGGCGATACTTTGGGGAATGGTGGGTTCCTGGTTGATGCATCATTCGACGCTTGCGGTTCTCATTGGCTTGGTTGATCTTGTAGGGGTTCGTAGCACGGAAAACAAAAAATTCTACCGCATGTAAACAAACAAGCCAAGATCTATCTACTAGATTGTAGCAACGAGTCAATAGAGGAACTCACCCTCGAAGATTCCAAAGCGGTTAACGAGAGAAGATTCTCGTGGGTGATGTAGTCGTACTCTTGACGATCTCAAGATCGTGTAGACGATCCTTCTGGCGCTGCGTTCCGGCAGCGCTTCCGCAGTCGGTCACACATTCGGTACTCGATGAAGACCTTCCTCTCCCTTGTTCTAGCAGCCAGTGGTGGTTGTAGCACTCTCCTTGCGATTCAGGCAGCACGATGGCGTGGTACCGGAAGTAGAGGGGAGATCTCGCAGGGCTTCGCCTTAAGCCGGAGCGAGTATGGTGGACTATGAGAGTGGCCTTGGCGATCTAGGGTTTAGAAGGCACCAAGGGGAGAGTGTAGACGGAGGCTAGGGTTTGGGATCACCCTAACACGGCGAGTTGGTGGTGCCCTAGGCGGCGGCAGCAGCAGGGGTGGTGGCGCTGGCGGCTTAGGGTTAGGGTTTGGGGTGTGAGAGGTGTAGGGAAGAGGGACAGCCTTGCCCCTCCTTATATAGGTGAGAGGGCGCGGCTTGGGAGGAGGGAGTCATCCCCCAAGTCGGCCTCCTTGGCCGGCGGGTGGAGGGAGAGGAACTCCTCTTCAAGTAGGTTTCCTACTCTCCCTCCACCAAGCAAACTTGTCGTTTGACTTTTTCAAATTGGCGTTTTACTTTCAAACTAGGATTTGATTTCTCCCTTTATTTTGACCAGCCATGTTACCTAGCACATGATGCAACCATTCCACATTGTCATGACACATTCATGTACCCTTCCCCTCCGGAGTGCCGGACCTTCCGGACCCTTCTAGAACATTCCTGGTGAAAACACCGGAATCATTCCCCAACTCCGAAACAGGACTTTCCTTAGATGAATCTTATTCTCCGGACCATTCCGGATCTCCTCGTGATATCCCAGATCCCATACGAGTCTCCGAACAACATTCGGTCTCTTACTTATCATTCCATAACTACTCAACAACATCGAATCCTTAAGTGTGTCTCCCTACGGTTCGTGAATTATGCGGACATGATCGAGACACTTCTCCGATCAATAACCAATAGAGGAATCTGGAAATTCATATGGCTCCCACATATTTGTACGATTACTTTGCGATCGAATGAACCACTTACATATGATACCAATTTCCCTTTGCCTCATGATAGTTTACTTATCCGAGGTTTTGAGCGTCGGTATCTCTGCATACCTAGTTCAACCTCGTTACTGATAAGTACTCTTTTATCGTTCTCGTGGTATGTGATCCCTTGTGATCCAGTCACATGCTTTCAAGCCAATTGGATGACATTCCACCGAGAGGGCGCAGAGTATATCTATCCGTCATATGGATGGACAAATCCCACTCTTGATCCATGTGCCTCAACCCATACTTTCCAAACACTCAATGCCACCTTTATAGCCACCCAGTTACGGTGTGGTGTTTGATGTCATCAAAGCATCCTTCCGGTGATGGTGATTAGCATGATCTCATGGTCGAAGGAATTAGGTTACTATGTATCAGAAAGCTTATAGAAATTGAACTATTAAAATGACTTGATCTTTATGCTACGCTTATCTATAGGAGTATGTCCATCATACCATTCTCCTAATGATATGACCTTATTATTAACAACATCTCAAATGTTCATGATCAAGAAACCATGATCATCTATTAATCAACAAGCTAGTATTTTTAAGAGGCTTTACTAGGGACTCTAATTTAGTTTACAAATCACACAAGTATTAATGTTTCTGTTTAATACTGTTATAGCATGAATGTAAACATTTATCATAAACACAAAGATATAATAATAACTACATTTATTATTGCCTCTAGGGCATATCTCCAACAGATCTTGCCTTCCATATGAATGGCAGAGTCCACTAAGGCTTCAATGTCAGCAAACGGAATATTGACTAACTCCATCTTCATCTCATCATGCAGACCGTTCAAGAATCTCTCCTTCTTCTTGGCTTCGGTGTCAATCTCATCTGGTGCATACCTAGCTAATGACAGAATTTTGTCACGGTACTCAACTACTATCATCCTTCCTTGCTTCAATTATCCGAATTCATCTCTCTCCTCTTGATTAAACCTGTTGTTACATGGGTTTTGCTAAACTTGAGCTTGAATTCATCCCAAGTCATCATTTGTCCTCCAGTCATGGCGCGAACACTGTTCCACCAAGCTCTTGCATCTCCTGCCAGATAGTGGGTGGCAAAAAACACTTTCTCGTTGGCCTCCACTCCTACGAATTCTAAGTTGTTCTCCATGGTCTGCAGCCAATCATCTCTATCTAAGGGATATTCAGACTTACTAAAGATGGGTGGATTGGTATTCTGAAAGTTCTTGAGCTTGGATCCATGGTTGTCCTGGTTTCCATGGCCTTGGTTGTTGTTAGCCATCTGAGCGATGTGTTGAAGGGTGGCTAAATTGGCTTGACGTTCGGCTCTTTCAGCTTCGCGGTCCGAAACCAACATTTGCAAGATCTGCAACATTAGGTCCGGGGATGAACTGCTTCCTCCGCGAGGCATCTGAAGATTGAGATAGATCTTGAGAAAAGAGGGAAATTTGTAAGGTTCAGGGGTTTGTTTTTGAAAAAATTTAAACTTTGACTCAGATTTTCTAGCAACTTGCTTTTCATTCATTCATAGCACACGATACAAACACACACCACAACAAGGAAACATATGGTTTTAAGAACCATTCTGTGAAACTACGATACAGTGGGACCGGATACAACTTCACTAACGCTAGTGCTCAAGTGCTACTACTCCTCGGAATCGGTGGATTCATCATCCTCATCATCATCATCATCAATGAAGGCGAAGTCATCCTCATCGGTGAATAAGTCCATGGCTTGATCCTCCAGAAAGTCATCATCATCACTGGGGTAAGAATAGGGGTCTCCACGGATATCCTCCCCTATATTCTCCCTCTCATCAATATGCATGTCCCTCTCGTGGATGGTCTCCTCCAAGTCTGTCACCTTGTGACGAAGGCGAGAAGTAATCTGATCCTTCTTGTCAAGCTGACGGCGACGAGACTGGCGATCCTTCACAAGCATGGCGATGGTATGGTCCTTCTTGACTGCGATGGCATAGTTGTGGTTGGCATAGGAGCGGGTATTGTCCAACTCCTTCTGCCGGTCATACATCATGAAGCTGAGGTGATTCACTTGATGCTTCAGGTCAGGGTGACGTGGTACCTCCAGTGGCTGTCCCATAACATCAAGCCTTGGATAAAACTCAAAGAGGGTGCCCTTGATCTGATTGATACTCTGTCCACACATACGGGAAAGAGCTTCCTGCATGGCCCTGGCAATTCCATCGAGCCAGTTGTTCTCCCTTAAGGTGAACTGCACTCCCTCTGAGGTGGGGGCTTCAATCTATCCTCTAAGATTTGCAACAATCAGCCATTGCAATTCTCCTCCCTGATTGTTGAGATGGACTTCGAACAACTTGGGGTGCCGGCGCTCCAGAAGTTCCGAGAGTTGGTCCAAGTGCTCAAAGATGAGATATCCTCCATTCCCCAATTGATAGAACTTTCTATACTTCATGTCCATCTATAAGAATGTAGGATGAGTAAGTTAGTAGATTGATCAAGTGTTCCAAATTTTATGTAAGTTTGCAAGAATTTTTGAGGAACATGAATTTTCATGAAAGAATCTAAGTGATAAGAATGAGAATAGGTTTTCATAAATACTCACTTCATTTGTTTTGAAACTAAGTTTTTGATTCAAATGTACATTCTAACTAGGGTCTCCTATGGTCAGGATGGCTCTGATACCAACTTTTCAACACCCGTATTTTTAATCCCAGATGCCTATTATGACATACATCGCAATCCTAGGATTACCATTATTGCGAGACATAACAGATTGGATATCACAGTACATCATCCATTACAAACCATACATAAGGTCTTACAACAAATAAGGGATCTCATGATCCAGTCTTAGTACAATCAAAGCAACGGAATAATATAATAACGGTAGAGTGGGCGAATCTCCATCTTCCTGGTCACAGGCTGCTGAGGATGTGAGATGATCCTAGTTGTTGTAATCTTCCTGCGGTCCATCCTCCTAATAGTCTTATTCATAGTCTGGCCACAAGAATAGCCAGGGACAAAGCCATGAGTACTCTTTAAGTACTCGCAATCTATCACTAACATGTAAAGTGGTTTGAGTAGGAATACTAAGCTCTAGGTTGTTTTGCAAAAGCAAGGTTTATATGTAACTGAGTTTAGAAGCAAAGAAAACTAGTTTAAGGTTTATAACACCTAAGTGGGAACTTAGCTTTCACTTTCACAACCCTTTTGTGGTCAAGTCAAAGTCACGATTCATTTCACAAGTCATTTTGAAAACATATGACGACAGAATAGTATGGGCCCACCAACTGTTCATAATTGCAGACGCGGCTATTCGAATAGTTTAACACTCTACAGAGGTGGTACACTTTCACCACAATATTCGATACATCCGTCAGAAACAATCCTGAATTCACCATACGCGGTATGCGGATAATCAATCCTAACCTTTCAATTACAAGCCCTAGTATAGGCACCTCTCCTATGAGTCTGGTCTCCCAACCATGACCATCTGTCATCTTGGGAAATGCATAGGTGGTCAATCTTGACGAAGTAGCCTCATCTCAAACCTTGGCCGCAAGGAAACCCATACTAAAGTATATAAACTTCCAATCAATCCCTACCCAATTTCAGGTATTGTGGTTGTACGGTAAAATTGGAATGGCATCGCATCCAGACAACCATCAGTTTTATAAAAGGGCTAAGGCTCATGCCTCTACATTTTTATCATAAAAATCATCTGGTGTTCAAGAACACATGTCAAAACATTTCATTAGAATGACTCATCATTCTATGGTTTTCATAATCATTTTCACCAAGTATTCTAATCTAAAGTGATCAAGTTTTATGCTTAGCACTAGCCACTAAAGTTGGGGGTAAACACTAATGAGGGGTGGTAATAAAGTGTGACATATCTAAGTTCAATCTCTTGCCTCAGGATGACATCAAGATCTATCTAACTTAGGGCAAGTTTTATGCTATTTATACTACCTTTAATATCTTTCCAAAACTTCACAAGCACTTTCTAAAAGTAAACAAAGAATTTTGATCAAGAAATAAATTAATAAAGCTTGCAAGTAAAACTAGGATTTGGTATAATCAAAATGTATAACCAAGGCATGCCTAATGAATTGCATAGGTTATCTAGCTTTCACAGTTGCAAGTATTAGCTTGCATAGGTGACATGAAAGTGGTAGCTTGCTAAGTTAACTTGTATGGTGAAGCTTGCCTTGTGTAGTGCAGTGGTCGAAGTTCTCTTCTGCTTCCTCTTCGTAGTAATCTCCTTCCTCTTCGTATCCTTGGCCGGTACTAGCGTCTATAAATAAATACGAGGTACACAATCACCAAACAATACTTAAATACTTCTATTTAGCACACCAGGGCTTTCACTAGATCATCTAGCATCATCACAATCATCACAAAGATTAAGGCACTAGCTTTATTTATTTCATTTTAGAAAAGTAATTTCTACTCATTGAAAAACTACTTACGATTTAATATTATCCAACTAAAACATGGGATCATGTTGACACATGTCATCACCACATATTTCAATACTTGGGAATGTTATTTAAAGTGGTGTCACAATTTAATTAGGTTTATCCTTTTATTTTTATTAATTAAAGTGACTAGAAATGCCTATGGGGCATTCTTTTATTACTTGTCCATTCTAACTGCAAGTAAACCTAGATATTTCTATATATTCAGAAAGGTCTTCTCAAATGTGATTTTTGAGAGTTGGAATCAACTCAAAAGCTTTTATGATTGAATTTTGAAAAATGTTTGAATGCAGAAAAATCTCTGCCTTGCTATTTTTACCATAGGTGATCTATAATTTCAAATGATTTGAATCCAACGGTCTTAGATTAAGAATTTCAATACCTTTCTACCAAAATTAGTGTCATGCAATTTGGTTCAGTGAATCTCTCTTAAATGATTTTTAAATCTACTGCCAGAACTAAGTTTGAAATTAAATAGATAAACCTAATTTCAAACGAACTGGGTCACGCGGGAAAGCTAACTGGGCCATCCCACTACGCATAGCGTGCACGGGCGTGTTAAGTGGTTGTCCCCACTATTTAGTAAGACATGGGTGCGAAGGGGTCTGGGGCTATTACAACCGTAGGATTAGAGGTAAGAAGATCAACGGATGAGGGTCGTCGTCAACGTCTGTACAGAACGTGACGAGAAAGACCCCTAGCGCGGCCAGTGGGGGTCTGTGGCAGCTCACCGGGGCTCATGCGATGGTCGGCGATGGGGGCGAACGACGAAGTCGACGACGGCGATTCTCCTGGTACTAGTGGCTCCTCCTGGGGTGGCTCCAATCAACGACGCCCTTCTCCTCCAGCAGCAGCAGGATCCAGCGAAATTCCGGCGATGATGCGCTTGCCTTGCTCCGGGAAGAAGTGGGCACAATCAGTGAGAGGTGGGGAGTGGAATGGTGTGAAGAATTCGAGCAGGGAAGGCCTCTATTTATATTGCGATGAGGGAACCAAAGAGTGTGGCTGAGCTCGTTGGGGTCGGCTTCACAGTAAGCTAACGGCATGGCTGAATGTAGGGGACGTTGCGCTGTCTCCTGGCAAAGCTCAACGTCTTTATGGCACAGAAAGGGGCGATGCAATTCGGTCGGAATGTGTCGACGCTCTAAGCGGCACTGATGGTGGTTTTGATGGCGCACAGTGGCTACGGGTCGCGCGGCAGCGAACGAGGTTGTCTGGGAGGTTCCTGGGCGGTGGCGATCACGTACGCGGGCGGAGAAGGCGGGGCACGGTCTGTTTGAGTGTGTCGAGCGCGGCGCTCTCGCGCGCTCTGGACATGGTCGTAGAGAAATGGGCACGTGCATTCTCTATGGTCCAGTGCCTGGCAGGGGTCGAGGGCTGGACAGGGGTGGCGGTGGACGGTGGCGTCCGTCCCAGACACGGTGGCTAGGATCGGCGCTTGCTATGGCTAGCTAGCCATGGTCGGCTGGCATGGGTGCTCTCGGCATGGCATGGCATGGTGCACTGGGTAGGGGCTAGGTGGGTTCATTTATTTGGTTGGCACTAGGGGAGACAAGGATGATCAATGGTGAACAATGCTTAGCCAAATTACTGCTCAAAACAGTGAAGTTTGGCCAATTTGATTTTCTCTCTCCAAGTGTTTGATGAAATGGCCGCAAGAAATTTATATTTGAATTTTTGGATGAAACTTGGTGGTTGTACTGGTCACATACTAGGTAGTCTCTGGTTGATTGGATTTGTCAAGTTGGACTGGTTTGGTTGGGTTTTGAGAAATGGTGATCTTCCCATATGAACTATATTCAATTTTAAAATGTCACTTGAATAGGGTAGCCAAATGTTTCTGTGGGTTTGCAAGGTGGGCTTGGGTTAAATTTTACTTGGTCTAGCAAGGGGTGAAATGAAATGTATTTGTTTCTGTTTGAAATCTTGGTCTAGAAACACTCAAAGTGGTCTAGTGAGCAAGATTGGCAAAAATGACCATTTGCTTATTTTGTTTGTTTTTTAATTTCTCTTAATTGGGTTCTGCTTAGAAATGATTTAGATGATGTTGTTTTCATCTTTAAACCAATCCTTGCCATTCGCCACAATCAAACAAGTCCATTTAAGCATTCATGCATTCACCACATACACACATGTATTCATATGGATTTTAATTAGCAAAAGTTTTTGTTAACCCTAAATTTCGGTGATTGGAATTGATAACCTTGATTAATATTTTTGGGATGTTACATATGATTAGTAAGTTGGATAACCTCTATGGAAAGATTGAATAAAACTGCCAACCATGTAAGTTTACTCGGCATGACTTTCTTGTTTGGTCTCGAGGAGGAAATAACATGATGGGTATGTTTGGTGGTAGTATCAGGTTGGTTCCAAATAGGTCCCTCTTATCTCTCTGATAGCCTACAGTTGTACCAAGTCTCTATAGGTTGATTAGTGCATGTTGCGCTGCCGCAAAAGTCCACCATGCCTATGCAGGTGAGAGCCGCCAAATTCTAAGACTCGTCGTATACTGTCCTCAGTACTGACCACTCTCTTTTTACTTTTCCCTTTCTCGGCACCCCTTTTGCTTGAGCAGGTTTAAAAGATCAACGTTGTTAGCAAGGTTACCCTTTCCGCTTGGCCTAGGCAGGGTTATGAATGCCATTGGTTATTCTTCAGGGATCTTAGCCCAATTTGCATCTTACCCGTACTCAGATGTGTAACATTTTCATGGTGATTTGGATCTTTGCATTGTATATATGTATTCTTAACTCATGGAATTGTTTTTGTATATGTATAATTCTGTGGGTTCCATGGAACTATTGTGTAATGGTATTACTTCGTTTTCCATCCGCATGCAAGTGTCTGGTGGGTATCTTTGATTCGTTTCTATGTGTGTTTGGGGGCAATTGTTGAAACTTGCATAGAGCTGATTCGAGGGTGTTACAAAGTGGTATCGGAGCTCAGCAGTTTCAATATCCCACTGGTCCATCCTGTAGGATAACCTAGCTAACAGACGTTGTAGAGTGTCAAAACAATTTTGAAAATCAGTTGGATAGATCTAATTAGGTCTGCTTTTAATCCTTACCCCTCTACTATTATCTTCTTACCTATGTGTTTTTTGAATCTGCCCTCTTATATATTCTTCGAGTCTAGGAATTCTCATGTTTGGGTTTCTGTCGTACCTTCAGGTTTTCGCGTCCATTCTCTTGTAACGGTGCTTCGACATCTGATCTTCATGCTATCTGAGAAATCTTCCTCTTTTGCACCTTTCAGTAGACAAAAAATTCACTAAAAATTTACTTTGTATCTTCTAATGTTTTCTAACGCAATGACATCATCTATGTTAGATATGATGAAGAGTCTGCATCACTCATTTGTTTTCCAACCGCTGTTGTCAAGATCTTCAGTCTAGATTCCGAGAGTTGGTTGCATAATTTTTCTATTCATGTACATAGTAATTCTTTCAGTGCAGGATGGAGTCGCGACCATATCACTACTCTTATCATACGCTTTTGTACATAGAATCGGTGGATCAATGCAATTATACTCCTTCCGTGGAAGTTAGAGGTGGCCTTAGGGCATCTCCATCGGGCCGACGCATCTTGTCCGAGTGTGTCCGAACTTGTCCGCCAGGACTTGCGGGGCATGTGTGGCGCCCCAGCGGTCCGACCCATCCGGACAAAGGCATTCGTCTTGACCCATCAGTGCATCTAATATAGGCAATGGTTGTGTCGGTCCAGACGCGCGCGGAAAGCTCGGGGTGTCCTGCCCGTTGGTGTCGCAGGCCCACCCGTCAGGCACCATGGCGTTGATTAAGACGCGTGCAACGGCACCGATTCAGACGCAACCGTGTCACCAATTCAGAGATGCTGCGCGGAAGGTTGACCGGCGGTAGCCTACGCCATCAATGGCTATGAGATGGCACACTGACTGGCTGGACACCTCAATGCCATCTCTTTGGCCTCCGCGCCGGCACCCGATGCTAGCCATTTTTAACTGGCCGTCTGCGGCCATCTTCTGCCCATAGAACACCATCTCCTCCTTCTCATTTTTTTTCTCCACTACCTATAGCTAGCCATGTCTGGCGGCACTAGATCGAGGGGAGGGAACGACAACCATGGACTTCGAGGGAGGTGTGGAGGACGTGGCGAAATCACCGCACCACCACGCTCTCCCTCACCACCCAAAGTTTTTGACCCAGACATTATTGTGGTATTATAGACGAGTACACCATGGAGGGGTCCTTACAGTGCGTGTTTAGAGACGTGGGTTAAGGCGGACGGTTGACGAGTACAAGGTAACACAGCTTACCAAGGTTCAGATCCCACAATGGTGGCAGAATTCTACTCCTGCAATAAATCACTATAATGTCAATACGCTGAGTTACAGGGATCGGTTCGCTGTGCGAGGTAGGAGTTGTGTCTTGCCCTAAAGGCTCCCATAGGCCCGACTTATATAGTCTCCAGGTCCTAGGGTTACAGGGAAAGTCCTAGCCAGACAGGTTACAGAGTCCTACATAGTATACAATTCGTTTGGCGGGAGGCTGTAAGGTTCCCAACCTTTAATAAGGTAGAGATCCCTGTGTTTACAATGCTAGTCCCTGGATCAATAGCTAGCATCCACAGTTAAGATGTAATATCAAGAAACAAAGGTCATAATATAACTTTATAACCAAGAACAAAATAATTCATTACATCTTACATAGCTCATTTGGCTATCTCAATACAATGCAGCAGAATATAACAATAGCATGGGGTCCTTCATCTTCAAAGTGCCATAGGCAGACATGTTGGTTGTAGACTTGTAATCCTACTTCACTAATATCAAACAAACCTGCAACATAACAAGTTATAGCCACAAGGGTCAATACATTTGAATTGTATTGCCAAGTGATACTATGGTAGTATAGTGGAGTCTATCATCTATATGCATGTGGCTAATTGGAGCTTAGGCTTTATTTTCTCAAAATAGATTTTCCTTATCATTTGAAAAGACTAAGTTTTTGCTTGACAAAATCTTTCCCAAGGCATCTCCCAATAGAAATTGGTGATCATTCAACCCTTGTTCAACCACAAGTTTTTAACTTAGAAATTGAGATGAGGAGATTCTTGATATCTTCCATGTCTTGATCCTCAAATTGTCCTTTGCCAGGGACATGGCTAAGTACATAGATTTTTCACTCTGCAGAGGTGGTGCACTTTCCCCACAAGACTTGGTTTCACCAAGACAAGATCTTTCAGAAGCCTTCCCTTAGACTAGAATGGACGCATTACAACCTATCATCCCTACCACCAACTGTCCATTTGGCTAAGTTATTGCAACCTATATGATCCAGGAAGATCCCATATTGCCAAGTGGCTGCACTTGAAGCTTCTCAACATTTGACATCTCAAATCTCTTTGTTCCTGGGTGGCCATCCACAAGTGAGATACACAAGGTAAACCATAGAAATGGGCCTTGTGAATCACTCAACACAAACCATTCATTCCATTCCACCCAGGTGATTCATTAACTTAGTTGTTTTATTAAACAAAAATACAAGTCCACAGACTTAGAAATATTCCATAGCATGAATATATATTCCACCCTTGTTTTCTACTAGCTAAGCTAAGCATGATAGTAGTAGGAATCTTAACTTAGGAATTTCTACTAAGGTTTCATCTACTAGGTTTTCCCATGGCATAGTTTACACTTAGGAAACTTCCATGCAAGTCCTACTTAGAAATATCACTAATGCATAGTGAAAATAATGGGACAAAAGTATGAAGCATCACTTGCCTTTTTGGTAGAGAGTATAAGTTCACTTCTTGATCTTTGCAATGTTCACACACTTCAAGTCACTACAATTCAATCAAGCAAACAATATTTCAATCTACCATTCAAGCAATTCAACACATAAAATAATAATAACAAAACAATGCATGCAAGCATGCTAAAGATTGTTTTATTTGGAGAAGTGGTTTCTAATGGGTCATAAACATTTGAAAACACCTAATGGTCATTTTATAAAGTGGCAAAATCATTTGTATAAGATTTTACTTCATAAACCATTTTTGATCAAGTCATTATTTTATGTGGTGAAGAAATGCTTTTAATAAGGCAAAATTCTATAGGTTTCACAAAATATGTTTTCAAACCATATAACCTTGTGTTTAGGGTCAGAGAGTTTATTTCCAAAAAATTTCTCAAAGGTTTTCTTCCAAAACCATTTTTAATAATTTAAACCATATTTTTATTTGACTAGAAATGGTTTAAATCAAAGATTTTATTCATTTGCTTCACCAAATACATTTTTGAAACCACCAATTGATTCCTACGGTTAGTAGGTTCAAAACAAACCAATTGCCAAAGATTTTATCCTCAAAATCATTTTAGAACAATTTTTATATCCTAAACATGCATACACAAGTTTCTGCAAAAACAATCAATTTAACAGAAGCTTTTTACTAAACAAAGTGCATGGTTGGCTAGGGCTTGTCTTTCTGAATCCATTGGTATAAAATTTGCAAAATTTGGACGTGTGTTTTGAAAGTTATGAATTTTGCAAGTTTTCTAATTCAATAGATCAAATTCTGTTTTTAACTCAACACACTGGCCACGCGTCACGCTGCGATTGGTCGGTACCTTTTCGCTCGGATCGGCAGACGCGAGCCGTTGGATTTAAGTTACATCGCACGGTGCATAGGTGCTACTTACCCCTTCGCTCTCGTTCTATCCTAATCGTCAGATCAAGATCAGACGGCTACAAGGCGCTTGCCAGGAACTGGCGGCGCGAGCGACGGTGGCTGGCGGCGGCGGGGTCTGACAGCGGTGTCGCCGATGATAGAGGAAGCAATGAAGGCAGAGGGGTGGCTCACCGTGATCGCCGTGGCACGGGGATGTACAACCTGTTCTTCTTCAGTCGAGGGGCGCACGGGTGCAGTCGGGATTCCTCGCCGGAGATGCTCCTGGCGTCGGGAGCGTGCTGTCGTCGTCGAGGGCGATGCTACGGGACACGAGGAAGAAAACGGAGGACATGGTTAGCTTCGTACGCGAGTCACGGACATGCGTGCATCAAAATGAGGGCAAGGGGGGTCTGGTCTCACTAGTACTGCTCGTCGGAGCGGAGGCAGATGGTGGCGACGTTCAGATGATGACGGAGTCGACGGTACAGGGCTTGTGCGAGTGAGCTGAAGATGCAGAGAGGTGCGCCAGGGCCTAGGGGTCACGTTCGTGTGCTCGAGGGGGCGAGTGGCAACGTGGAGCTGCCGGATTTCCTCGCGGAGCTCGTCGGAACAGTGTGTGGTGGAGGGGGAAACTGGGCGGCCTGGGGGCGCGCTTGGGTGAGGCGACGGAGGGGAAATGGAGAGGAAACACAGGCGAGTAATAGGGCATGGTCACGGGGTCGTTTAATGGCGCGGTTAACGCGAATTTCGCCAGGCTTTATTCGCCTGCAACGGCCGGCGAGGTGAGGGGCGTGGTCACCGCGGGGAGGAAGAAGATGAGGTGGCAGTGGGGCCGTCTGGCAGCGAGAGAGAGAAGGAAAGTGGGGTCCAGCGGTCATACTCTGTGTGGGTTTCTTTCACGGTGAAAAACGTTTCGCCCGGGTGTGAGGGAGAGGTGGCCTGGCTAGGCCTTGTTGGGCTAGTTGGGCTGGGTCGGCTTGATTCTTTTTTTTGTTCTGTTTCTGTTTTTCTTTTTCCTTTTCCATTATTCTGTTTTGATTTTGTTTGGTCAATTCAAACATCCATTTGAATTCAATTAATTGCCAAATTTTGTGTGGGTTTAAATACTGGTTAATAAAACATTCATTAATCATTTTGGAATAATTTATTTATTCTTTTTAAGGTTTTTTTAATTATTCAGGCTCTAGTTTTAAATCAAATAAGATTTAATAATAATTTCAAACACCATTTAAGTTTCTAAAACCTTCCAAAACTTTTCAGTAGGTTTTTATTTGTTTAATTGGGTTCAAATAATTCATCTTGAATTATTTGGAAAGTATTTAATATGATTCTCAAGTCATTTGAATTGGGCATTTGTTTTATTTCCAATGATATTAAATATATTTTTAATTCCCTAATTTTTAATTGGAAGTTTTCTTTAATATTAATTAGGTTGAATTAAACAACTTTTATTTCACTTGGGTAAATTCCAAAATATTATTTTCCCATGATTTAGTCAATTATTTTTAATAGGGATTTTTTTATCTTTATTCCAATGAAATAGGATTTGGTCAAAGTCATTTTATTTTATTTGGAGTATTCTTTATCCCTTTATTTTATTTGGATTGGGGTTATATTCATTCCATTTGCTTATGGATTTGTCTAAGATTTAATTTGGTTTTTAAATATTCTTTATTTAATATTTCTTTTCTCATCTTATAAAATCCATATCTCTTTATTTAGAGATCCAAACTTGGTGATTCCAATTTGTAAAACCTTATTTAATATTTGTTTATCCTTTTAAATATCTTGAGGATTATTTGCTCACCATTTTGTATGGATTTTTAGATAAGTGATTTAGTAGCTTTGGAAATTATTTTCCTTATCTTATTGAAATTTATAAGATTTTATCTATGGCTCCAAATTAAGTGAAACCAATTTCTATGGCTTTATAATATTTCTATTTCTCTTTCTTGATCATTTGTAAATGTTTTTTGACAAGATTTTACATGGATCAAATCCATAGGCTTGGAGATAACTTGGAATTGATTTTTATTCCATTAGGGTTTAGGGTTTGGATTTATTTTCCAAGTGTTTAAATTTCCAGATACATTCATTGAGGAATGCATTTCTCTAGATTTGAATTTTGTTGAATTAAAACTTTAATTAAAGTTTGTTCAAGATGGGATTTTAAGTTTCCTTTTAGAAACAAAAGTTTCTTTTCACCCTAATTTTCAACAATAATTTATTTTGTTTATTTTTTTTTCACATTACAAGATTTGGAAAATCTTGGGACGTGATAGGCTACCACCCTTAAAATAAATCTCATCCCGAGATTTGGGGAGGCTAAGGTTACAAGTTGGATCTAAGCATCTCGGGTACTACCACCCTTAATAATTTTCCAACTAGATTACATCCTGGCTTGCTTGGGATCTTGTTGAAATCTCTCTTGGCAAACATCTGCATAGTGTCCTTTGTTTCCACACTTGAAACATGTGACAAGGCTGAGATCCTTCATAGGCTTTATCTTGTTCTTCATCTTTTCTGGACAATTGCTTGCATAATGTCCTGGTTCTTTGTATTTGAAACACATCACTTGGCTATTATCTTTCTTCTTCTTGGGTATCAATTCTTCTTGTTTATTTCCTTGGTTCTTCTTCTTTTCTGGGCATTCATTGGCATAGTGTCCCATCTCTTTGCAAGTGTAACATTGCACTTGGCTTTTGTCCTTCTTTTTCTTGGGTTTCTCCAAAGCTAGGAGTGCTTCTAGTTCATGTTCTTCATATGTTATCTCAAAGGTAGGAATGTCTACTGGTCTCCTTGACCTTTTATTATTCTTTGGATAATACATATGTCTCCTTTTTGGACCTTTAAATTGGGTCATATTGCTGGGAGGTACAAGCTGAGATTTTCCTTTGTTTTCATCCTTCTTGGTAGACTTGGCTCTCTCATGGTAGTCTGCAATCAGTTGTTGCACTCCACCTTGTTTCCTTTGTTCAACTATGGAATAGATGGGGCATTGGATAGGGACATGATTATTTCCTTCACATAGGTAACAAGTAGCTTGAGATGTGGGGCATTGGTCAATTGGATGTTTCTCTTCACAGTTGGGGAATTGATCTTCATGCTCCTTGGAAGTGTGATCCTTGTCTCCACAAATATTGCAAGCTTGGGTTCCTTCTAGAATAACATCTTTGTCACCCTTGTTGTCACAAACTCCTTTGGAAGAGTTGTCTCCCATGTTGATCATTTGAGTAGCCATCCCTTGCAACAATTGGGATTGAGTTTCCAAAACTTTTTGCATGGTTGGGTCTAACTCATTGTTGTTGGATATAAATTGAGCTGTCACTTGGTTCAACTTGGTTTGTCTTGCTAGCAGTTGGTCTCTCATGTTGTTCTCTTGGTTCTTGTTGTCACCATCCTTGATGTTGGAGTCTCTTGGAGAAGTCATCTGTTTGGGTTGGATTGGGATTAGAATAGGCAAAGTATTTCTAAGGGAATAATTCTAATCACACACATCACAATCCACCCAAGCAATGTGCAAGCAATCACAACAAACATTCCATTCAAACAACAAGTTTCAAGCATATTTTTAGGCAACCAAAAATAATTTTGTTACACAACATAAGTTGGTGGGTTTGACTTATACTAAATATGGTGGTCCATCTATATGGTTCACTTGAAATCTTTCCATCCTTCTTAGTTGATTCTTCATGAATAAGATCTTTGTATCCTTAGAAAATTTCTGGCATCTTGGTCTCAAAATTTCAAAGTGATGATGGTTCCTTCTAAGTTGTGTTTCCTTAGTCTTCAAGTCTTGAGAAACATTTCTTGTCACAATTGTAGTCCTTAATAATATGCAAGGTTGAAGTCCTTGTTGAAAATGTTTAATATGTCGAAGTCATTAGAGTTGAAGATGTTGAAGTCATTAGAGTTGAAGATGTTGAAGTCATTAGAGTTGATGAAGTCCTTAGCACATGGTGAAGTCTTTGGCCATGGGGTAGGCTTTATCCATCAAGTTGAAATAGAAGAGATGTAGAGTTGAAACCAAAATGGTTGAGGAAAGAGTTTACAAGATTGTTTGTAAATAAGTTTTGGAACAAATGCAACTCCTATTTTTCTAAGGGGTTTTGTCCAATCCTAGGGTTACAAATCCTACAGGCAACACAATGCTCTGATACCATCTGTAAGGTTCCTAACCTTTAATAAGGTAGAGATCCATGTGTTTACAATGCTAGTCCCTGGATCAATAGCTAGCATCCACAGTTAAGATGTAATATCAAGAAACAAAGGTCATAATATAATATTATAACCAGGAATAAAATAATTCATTACATCTTACATTGCTCATTTGGCTCTCTCAATACAATGTAGCAGAATATAACAATAGCATGGGGTCCTTCATCTTCAAAGTGCCACAGGCAGACATGTTGGTTGTAGACTTGTAATCCTACATCACTAATATCAAACAAACCTGCAACATAACAAGTTACAGCCACAAGGGTCAATACATTTGAATTGTATTGGCAAGTGATACTATGGTAGTATAGTGGAGTCTATCATCTATATGCATTTGGCTAAATGGAGCTTAGGCTTGCTTTGATAAAAATAGATTTTCCTTATCATTTGAAAACACTAAGTTTTTGCTTGACAAAATCTTTCCCAAGGCATCTCCCAATAGAAATTGGTGATCCTTCAACCCTTGTTCAACCACAAGTTTTTAAATTAGAAATTGGGATGAGGAGATTCTTGATAGCTTCGATGTCTTGATGCTCAAATTGTCCTTTGCCAGGGACATGGCTAAGTACTTAGATTTTTCACTCTGCAGAGGTGGTGCACTTTCCCCACAAGACTTGGTTTCACCAAGACAAGATCTTTCAGAAGCCTTCCCTTAGACCAGAATGGACGCGTTCCAACCTATCATCCCCTACCACCAACTGTCCATTTGGCTAAATTATTGCAACCTATATTATCCAGGCAGACCCCATATTGCCAAGTGGCTGCACTTGAAGCTTCTCAACATTTGACATCTCAAATCTCTTTGTTCCTGGGTGGCCCTCCACAAGTGAGATACACAAGGTAAACCATAGAAATGGGCCTTGTGAACCACTCAACACAAACCATTCCTTCCATTCCACCCAGGTGATTCATTCACTTAGTTGTTTTATTAAACAAAAATACAAGTCCACAGACTTAGAAATATTCCATAGCATGAATATATATTCCACCCTTGTTTTCTACTAGCTAAGCTAAGCATTATTATAGTAGGAATCTTAACTTAGGAATTTCTACTAAGGTTTCATCTACTAGGTTTTCCCATGGCATAGTTTACACTTAGCAAAATTCCATGCAAGTCCTACTTAGAAATATCACTAATGAATAGTTAAAATAATGGGACAAAAGTATGAAGCATCACTTGCCTTTTTGGTAGAGAGTATAAGTTCACTTCTTGATCTTTGCAATGTTCACACACTTCAAGTCACTACAATTCAATCAAGCAAACAATATTTCAATCTACCATTCAAGAAATTCAACACATAAAATAATAATAACAAAACAATGCTTGCAAGCATGCTAAAGATTGTTTTATTTGGAGGAGTGGTTTCTAATGGGTCATAAACATTTGAAAACACCTAATGGTCATTTTATAAAGTGGCAAAATCATTTGTATAAGATTTTACTTCATAAACCATTTTTGATCAAGTCATTATTTTATGTGGTGAAGAAATGCTTTTAATAAGGCAAAATTCTATAGGTTTCACAAAATATGTTTTCAAACCATATAACCTTGTGTTTAGGGTCAGAGAGTTTATTTCCAAAACTTTTCTCAAAGGTTTTCTTCCAAAACCATTTTTAATAATTTAAACCATATTTTTATTTGACTAGAAATGGTTTAAATCAAAGATTTATTCATTTGCTTCACAAAATACATTTTTGAAACCACCAATTGATTCCTAGGTTCAGTAGGTTCGAAACAAACCAATTGCCAAAGATTTTATCCTCAAAATCATTTTAGAACAATTTTTATATCCTAAACATGCATACACAAGTTTCTTCAAAAACAATCAATTTAACAGAAGCTTTTTACTAAACAAAGTGCATGGTTGGCTAGGGTTTGTCTTTCTGAATCCATGGACATGTGGTTTAAAAGTTATGAATTTTGCAAGTTTTCTAATTCAATAGATCAAATTCTGTTTTTAACTGAACACACTGGCCACGCGTCATGCTGCGATTGGTCGGTACCGCTTCGCTCGGATCTGCAGACGCGAGCCGTTGGATTTAAGTTACATCGCACGGTGCACAGGTGCTACTTACCCCTTCGCTCTCGTTCTATCCTAATCGTCAGATCAAGATCGGACGGCTACAAGGCGCTTGCCGAACCGGCGGCGCGACGGTGGCTGGTGGCGGTTGGCGACAATGTCGCGGCGATAGAGGAAGCAAGGAAGACAGAGGGGTGGCTCACCGTGATCGTCGTGGCACGGGGATGCTCAACCTGTTCTTCTTCAGTCGAGGGGCGCACGGGTGCAGTCGGGATTCCTCGACCGAGATTCTCCTGGCGTCGGGCGCGTGCTGTCATCGTCGAGGGCGACGCTACGGGACACGAGGGAGAAAACGAAGGACACGGTTAGCTTCGTACGTGAGTCATGGACATGCGTGCATCAAAAGGAGGGCAAGGGGGTCTGGTCCCACCGGTAGTGCTCGTCGGAGCGGAGGCAAATGGTGGCGACGTTCAGATGATGACGGAGTCAACGGTACATGGCTTGTGCGAGTGAGCTAAAGATGCAGAGAGGTGCGCCAGGGCCTAGGGGTCACGTTCGTGTGCTCGAGAGGGCGAGTGGCAACGTGGAGCTGCCGGATTTCCTCGTGGAGCTCGTAGAAACAGTGTGTGGTGGAGGGGGAAATTGGTTGGCCTAGGGGCGCGCTTGGGTGAGGCGACGGAGGGGAAATGGAGATGAAACGCAGGCGAGTAATAGGGCATGGTCGCGGGGTCGTTTAATGGAACGGTTAACGCGAATTACGCCAGGCTTTATTCGCCTGCAACCGTCGGCGAGGTGAGGGGCGTGGTCACCGCGGGGAGGAAGAAGATGAGGTGGCAGTGGGGCCGTCTGGCAGCGAGAGAGAGAAAAAGAAAGTGGGGTCCAGCGGTCATACTCTGTGTGGGTTTCTTTCACGGTGAAAAACGTTTCTCCCGGGTGTGAGGGAGAGGTGGCCTGGTTGGGCCTTGTTGGGCTACTTGGGTTGGGTCGGCTTGATTCTTTTTTTTTGTTCTGTTTCTGTTTTTCTTTTTCCTTTTCCTTTATTCTGTTTTGATTTTGTTTGGTCAATTCTAACATCCATTTGAATTCAAATAATTGCCAAATTTTGTGTGGGTTTAAATACTGGTTAATAAAACATTTAGAAATCATTTTGGAATAATTTATTTATTCTTTTTAAGGTTTTTTTAATTATTCAAAATAGGCTCTAGTTTTAAATCAAATAAGATTTAATAACAATTTAAAACACCATTTAAGTTTCTAAAACCTTCCAAAACTTTTCAGTAGGTTTTTATTTGTTTAATTGGGTTCAAATAATTCATCTTGAATTATTTGGAAAGTATTTAATATGATTCTCAAGTCATTTGAATTGGGCATTTGTTTTATTTCCAATGATATTAAATATATTTTTAGTTCCCTAATTTTTATTTGGAATGTTTTATTTAATCTTAATTAGGTTGAATTAAACAACTTTTATTTCACTTGTGTAAATTCCAAAATATTATTTTCCCATGATTTAGTCAATTATTTTTAATAGGGATTTTTTTTATCTTTATTCCAATGAAATAGGATTTGGTCAAAGTCATTTTATTTTATTTGGAGTATTCTTTATCCCTTTATTTTATTTGGATTGGGGTTATATTAATTCCATTTGCTTATGGATTAGTCTAAGATTTAATTTGGTTTTTAAATATTCTTTATTTAATATTTCTTTTCTCATCTTATAAAATCCATATCTCTTTATTTAGAGATCCAAACTTGGTGATTCCAATTTGTAAAACCTTATTTAATATTTGTTTATCCTTTTAAATATATTTAGGATTATTTGCTCACCATTTTGTATGGATTTTTAGATAAGTGCTTTATTAGCTTTGGAAATTATTTTCCTTATCTTATTGAAATTCATAAGATTTGATCTATGGCTCCAAATTAAGTGAAACCAATTTCTATGGCTTTATAATATTTATATTTGTCTTTCTTGATCATTTGTAAATGTTTGTTGACAAGATTTTACATGGATCAAATCCATAGGCTTGGAGATAACTTGTAATTGATTTTTATTCCATTAGGGTTTAGGGTTTGGATTTATTTTCCAAGTGTTTAAATTTCCAGATACATTCATTGAGGAATGCATTTCTCTAGATTTGAATTTTGTTGAATTCAAACTTTAATTAAAGTTCGTTCAAGATGGGATTTTAAGTTTCCTTTTAGAAACAAAAGTTTCTTTTCACCCTGATTTTCAACAATAATTTATTTTGTTTATTTATTTTTTTCACATTACAAGATTTGGAAAATCTTGGGATGTGACAGAGGCGCCGGCCGGTGAGGTCACCCCTTCTTCCCAAGCCGAAGATAAGGTGTACCTCAAAGAACAATTGGTACGTGGCGTTTCCTTGCCCATCTCCAATTTCTTCCTAACTATCCTCAACCATTACCGGGTTCAACCTTAGAACCTTTCCCCCAATAGAATCCTCGCACTTAGCAACTACGCGGGGCTTTGTGAGGGTTACCTAGGTTTTAGGTCTAGGTTAGATCTCTTTATCTACTTTTTTATCGTCAAGAGGGAAGCCGGAGCCGGCAAGGATGAGCTCAGGAACTGTGCGTCGATTAGCTTTAAGATCCGGCCTGGACGGCGGTTCCCCTACATCGTCGGCCATGAGTCATGTAAGAACTGGCAACAGACGTACTTCTACGGCCCATATATCCCTCTGTCTGCCGAGAAGCGATGTATCCAGACTTTGTCGACGGAGCCGCTGCCGAAGCCCCGACATGGAGATCCCAGGCCACCCTTCCCTCCGACAACGATGCCTCTCGTGCCATAAGGAGGATAGAGTGGTTCGTGGAGACGGGTGTAACCGGATTGGACCTAGCCATGTGCTGGTTCGTTAGGCGGATCCAGCCTCTACAACACCACTCCAAGCTGATGCATGATTACACCAAGGAGAGGAAAGATAGCCTCCGCATCTCTTAGGACAACTTGTCTAGTGATTCTGTCAAGCTCCGCCTCAAGGACATCGTCAAGTTGAAGGATAGGAAGCATGTCTTCACCATCACCTACGACATGTTCGAGGAGGGCAAGTGCCTAGAGGTACCTGTTTATTTTCCGTGTATGACATTTGCTCCACTTCTTCCGTCTTGACTTTATCACCTTATCCAACACTTTGTGATTTCACTTTACAGCTTAAGAGTCTAGAGGAAGACGACATGGCTTTCCAAATCTATGACCCAAATATAAAGGAAGTCACTGTCGTGTCCGACAACGATGCTCCATTGATGCATAAGCGGAAGAGATCCACCTCTGACGCTACCGATGGAGGCAAGAATAAGAAGACGAAGGGTGGAGCCTCCAAGAAGACTACCGCCGCCCCGGATGCGGAGAATAGAAAGATTACCGGGATCCCTTTCACCAAAGCAACCACTGTTGTGTAAGTATCTCATCCTCCGACATTGTCCATTGCTCGTCTTATTCCTGTAATTTTACTTTTTGCACATTTCAGGAGGAAGGCCAGTGTCAGTTTGAAGAAGACCTCCAAAACTTTGGGGGATTCTAAAAACATTAAAGATATGCTGTATCATGATGTGTCTCACCACACATCTTCCGCCATCGCCCCTGTCACCCCCAGCGCCCAGCCTACACCTGCTCCGACAAGCTCTCTGGCTAAGGATGCATCTGGCCCTTCAACCATGGAAGTGGACTCAGCTGCATCCGCGGATCATGTCGTTGCCGGCGAACAGGCGACGCAAGAAAACACCGCAACCAAAATGGCTGAAGATCTGGCTAAGGATGCCATCGGTAGCGGCAAGGCGGTGGTGGTGGGTGGAACGTCTGTTGAAGGCGGCGGCTCTGCACCCAGAATAACCACAGAGCTCCCGAAGATAGTCTACCCGGCGCTTACGCCGAGTAGCTCCACTTTGGCTCCTGGTGCAGCACCGACATCTCCAACCTGCGGTCTTGAGGAGCTTCTCCGACAAGCAGATATCTTGCGAGGAAACAGTCTTTCCTTCAGCAAGTTGTTTGCCGAGAGCTCTACCAATCTCAAGATCATCGCACTTGTATGTTTTATTTACCTTTTGAATTTCATATGAGTATCCCACTGTAGCCCCCGAGGATTTAGACGGAAAACCATAGGTCTTTGCATCTGAATGGTCTAATAGTGACTAAGCTAGAAAAATTTTCACTGTAGCCCCAAAGTATATAGTTTGAATGAATTATTCCGACTAGATACTTTCAAAGTAGTATACGCAGTGTTTGTAAACTTCAATACTGTAGCCCCCAAGCCTCTAGTTGTAACTGAATTAGTTCCGACTAGATGCTTAAAGAAAGACTAAGCATATGACTGAGTTAAAAAAATTTATACTATAGCCCCCAAGATTCTAGTTGAAAACTGAATGAGTTCCGACTAGATGCTTAAAGAAAGACTAAAGCATATTGCCAAGTTTAAAACTCTCACTGTAGCTTCCAAGCCTCTAGGTGGATAGTTATCCGGCTAGATGCTCCAAGTAGACTAAGTTATTTTGATATTCTTTCCACATAATGAAAATGCTCGGAGAGGTGTCGCCAATGAGAAGATCCACAAGATGCGCGCCGAGTTGGAAGCAGAAAAGGGTAAAACTGCCTTCTTGAAGGATCAAATCACCAAGAGCAAGGGTTAAGAAGATACTTTGAGTATGAGCATACTCAGCAAGTTCACTAGAAAAGGAGTGTTTGATGCACTATAATTACAGCCACGGACCATAGGTCGTAGGCAATGCAAGTTTTCGTAAACATTTCTTCAAAGGTTGCTTTTATTCTGAGTTCCTTTCATGGAGTTCCTTTCCCGCCGGGTTCGCAGCTCCTTCCCGGAATAGGGAGTAACAAGTTATAGTTCTTAAACTCTGCAGAGGTGCGTTACTTTACCCATGAGATATCAACTCTTTGTTGCACAACCGGGCAGCTTATTCCAGTCCACAATTCCATGATGTGGGGCCCAGAAGATGATCCAAGCCAATCACTTCCCCCTTCGCGACCTCGCTTGCCTCCTTGGTGTACACCATGACCACATATTGAATTACGATAATGGTTTGTACAAACCATTATATGCCAGAACTATGGTGGGACGATGAGGGTTCCGACCCATATGCTGCATATCCTCTACGAATTACCAATTAATATGCACGCTACGAGGATAACAGCCACGACCTGCACATCGGTTTACGTGCGAGAGGAAGAAGATATAGATGACATCTCCGTCCCATTCCAAATCTCATGGTTAATGCGTAATATACAGCGCAAGAATCACTGGCGACATTAGTTGTTAAGTCCTAGATAATATGTTCCTTTACCACCGGAACTTTTATAGTAAGTTATTACCACATGGTAATAACCTATAATCACATTATTATGAAAATAGTGTTTTCGGACCTTTTTCAAATGCAGGTGATGTCCATATTGGATTTGTAAAATACTTTATAGAAAATAACCAAAGGACATGAGCAAGTGTGAACTTGCCTTTTGTGATTGCAAGATTATGCACTCACGGTCTTCGAGATAATATAAGATCCAATATCTGAAATCAGCATCATTGGTCCGGTAAGTACTAATGTTTAAAGAAGCAATATGCTCTTATGCATAAGTAATGTGATGCACTTTATAAATGCGAATCCTGAGGATAACGTTGTTCTAGTGTTTTGATACTAGAAATGATGTCTTTGAAATCTGTTGTACTTTTAGATGAGTTTTACATTTGTGCTTCTTATTAGGGCTTGTGAGTGTGTGTGAATAAATATGTAGTTACAATATCCTAAAATAATGGGACACACATAATTGTGAAATGCTTCTTAGGATTGCTTATATAAGAATTGTTGTTTTGAAGTGGCAAAAAGAATAGCATTTCAAGAAATATTTCTTTTCTAAGGTCTAAACAATCTTTGTGGTTAAGCAATGTGATCAAGGTTGTTTGTTCTTACTTGAATAGTTTGGACTTGAGATGCTTATGACTTAACTATATCAGACCAAAGTTAACTATAAAAGATCTAATAATGTTTATAGTATTATATTTAGAGTCTTGTAGACTAAAGTTAACTTTAAAACATAGATAGTTTGAAAGTATAATGCTTATAACTTTTGTACTTTGTGTACTTGGTAATGTTTCCTTAAGGTTACTTAAGAATGGTTATATTTTTGTTTGATGTAGTGTTTTCTTGATTTTATAATAGAATAGTATTATTTATTTATTTTATAAATGAGTAGTTAAAATATATAAACAAAGAAATAATATGAATTAACTACATATGAACTTACTATAATGTTGTGGTAGTTTTTTCATTTGGTGGTTGAAGTATATGGAAAAGATTGGACTTAGTCACAATTATTCTTGGGGATTTTATATTGGAAAAGGATCTTTTTGGAAAATAGTCTACACTTATGGTTGAATGATAATTCAATAAAATTGTAATTCAAACGTGTTAAACTATTTTTACTTCATATTATTAATGTTGAAGAGTAATACTATTTATTAGACTCAATTGGTTAAATTTAGATATATTAGCAATTTTTATTTACCCTTATATGAATTATCAATTAAGTAAATAAGTTTAAATTTGAGTTATTAAAGTATTTGAATTTTTATTTAACTCAAGAGTGGAATATTATATTTTTAACATGTAGATATTATTTTTGTGATCATTTTGGTATATTACATTTATTTTTGTGATTTATAAATAATAAGATATGATTTTTACAATTTTTTATTACTTCATAATTACTTAGTAAATAATAAATATTTATTTAAGTGAAATAATAATACATGATTATAGTTTTAAAATATTTTTTATTTTTCCAAGATTTTTGGTATTTATTTATATTCTTAACATTTACCATTATTAGAATAGGAATTATCAAAGTTTTATTACCTTTATAATCTTTATTAAATAATAATTATTTAAATTGTTAATCATAGTAATGTTTAATAATAGTTTTAAGTTATAGATTTTATTTTTCTAAACATTTTCATATATTATACATATTTTTCTGAATTATAAAACAAAAGTTATTAATTAAACACATTTAATGATTTATTTGATTTCTGGAATATTAATAACTGAGCTTATAACATTTTATTTATTTCTTAAACCGAAAATAACTTTCTGTACCGAGACTAATTCTACCCAAAGTCACTAACTGGTGGGTCAGTGGCCACATCATCACCCAAGTGAATAAATGTATTTGATAACGGCCTAATTACTACTCTCAGACAATGACAGATGGGCCCCAGGCCATGTCACTTGCCACGTGAGACAAAGACGAGGTCAAACAGTGAACTGGGTCCAGGGTGGTGTCGGCATGACGTCGCTATGGCGTCAGCACCACCACCGCCGTCAGTGGGTGGTCGCCGGCGACTATCCACGGCGCCCTAGCAAGCGAAATTAACCTAGTGGCGGCATCGCTCGGAAATGGTCATCGGAGCCTCGGCTCCGACGAGCTCCGACGAGCTCCGACGATGGCCGACGGTTGCAAAATATGTGATGGTGTTTTACAACGAGAGGAGGCGATTTAAGGGTACTGGAAGGTTCAGGAACTCACCCTAATAATGGTAGAGCGGCCGGCGACGACTGGTGCGGCCGGAGACGATCTCTCTGACGAGGATTCTGACGATGGGCTAAGACAATTTGGAATAAAATAGCTTCTAACACATATGGTTAAGACAATTTGGAATGTTAAAGATGTTCTTATGTGATGGGCTATAGGAAAATATTCCTTTAAAGTGATATGGAGATAAGATGGAGGATCAATAACATGAAATGGATATTATGTTTGGTTTGATATTTAGAGTTGGATGTTTACCAAGAATGTCTATTTTCCATAATTCACAATCATGGACTTATAATTAAGGAATTCGTTTCCTAGATATACTACTTCTTCCTATCCATCATCATGGTTAACATGCTGAGCTTTTCTTCATAAAAATATTCTTATCCACCTATTATTCTAATAAACTCATTGATGAATCCAATGAGTTTGACAATCAAGCATTTCATGATCTTCATCTATCTAGACTTGGTTAGATCAACTACTCTTCTGCTGATAACCTTCAATCCAACAAGTAGTTCCTTCAAAGTCCACTCATAATCTTCCTTAATCATCCATTATCAATACCTTTCCAATAGATGTATAAATCAACTATCTTTCTATAAAGCTTACTATCCTTTAAGATGAATAACACTACTTCCATAACTCTATGCTATACTAGCTTTGATTTAATCATACTATCCTACATTTACTTTACTCTAATAACTCATACTCCAATCCTCACATTATATTATTGTGACTAGTAATAACTAATCTTGGATAACTTACCTATACTAGGGTTTCAATCATGTTCTACCCACCAATGTCACTTATACTTGATATAAGTATACAATCCTGGTGAGCAAGGCATGATCATTATAATCCTTTAATCATTTATTGCTTAGGTTTTTAGTTGGTTAATCAAGGCTTTATCAATACAACCTTACAATTGTATTGGAATTATCTTCTTAGTATCTTTAATTGGATTAAAGCTGTTATTTATGGACTATGCCACACTTGATCCAATAGAATTACTATTGGTAACTATCTTCAGGATACATCCTTGTAATATTATTTCCTACCATATAATTATATATCCCAATAACTCTTCTATGATTTCAAGTGTGAGTTGAACTCCATCAATTATCACATTGATTTATTCTTCTTCAATCACTCCCATCCTATAGATGATATCTAAAACTAGCATTACTATTTACCTCTTCTTAGTTGTTTCTTTATAGTCACTCAAGTGTAAGCTATGTTATGGTCAAGAGTTGATAGATTGATAACTGGTGAATCAATAATTGATTTCTCAACATTGATGAACAACAGATATTGGAATATAACTCAATAGGTATGATAAGGATTGATATGGAAAGAAAGATATATGGTGAATGATCTTGACTTGGTTTCCTTCCTACTCAAACTCACTAAAGAGTTAAAGTTAGGTATTACTATGATACTCATAGTAATAATATATAAGAAATAAATAAGTCAAGAGTAAATTATTACATTCTTAACTTGGTATTCATGGGTTGTTGTGATGAGCAGTATGATATGATCCCTTAAGGATCAGATATTAGTCATTTAAGCAATGCATTATGATTTAATTGTTATTATATTTGATCTACCCTTAGATCAAATTATGGTTACCCAAAAATAAGATTTTAGCAAAGTCATATTGAAACTTACCACAGTCAACTTGATGATCTACCTCAATTCCATCAAGTTGAGAGAAGCTTCAATCATGTTAACAGGTTTTCTTGAAAAGCGCGAAAATTATTCGTATTTTCTATGCATGAATGCAATGCACACATCTGGGTTCAGATTAATTCTAAGCTCTAATGCTGGGATGTTACAGACTCTCCCTCTTAAAATAAACTTCGTCCTCGAAGTTCGCAAACTCTCATGTTCCGGAGTAAGCAATTTACTTGTGTGGGTTACGGTATTTTTCAACTTCATGGTAACCTTAAATGGAAATAATTGCAGTATTCTATATCTAGATAAGGTACCCTAATGCAACTCTTTCACTTTATCATTGAGCCTTTTTATTATGTTGTATAAAGTCTAGGAAATCTTACTAAAACAGGTTTTAAATTTCTGTTATTATTATCTTACATTCTTATAGGAGTATATTCATAATGATGACTTCTTTTAACACTATGAAAATAAGGCTTAATTTGTCATAGGTTAATGTTTCTTTCCTAGCCTCTACTCTAGGATTCAGATGACAATTTACTGTTTTACTCTCCCCCTTAGGGTTTACTAATAGTCTCTAAACTGCATATATAGTAATCATTGGTTTTATAACTGGAATGTTGGTTTATGTTCAGGTTATACTTTACCTAATTAGGGTGTTATGAAGGATTGTATGGTGTATCCGCACAATTGTGGATCTCCAAAACAAATATTTCAACATTATATGTCTTACTTACTATTGGACATTTCGCTTGGATAAATCTGACTTTACGAAGCATCTCGAAAGACGATCGCTTTAAATTTTATACTCCCTTAGGTCTTACTTATCTTAGGCCAAATTTTATGCTCTTTATGAAACCATTAAGATGATCTGGTTAACTATGTCAACCAACACCGGCTGCGAACAAGATACCAACTGTGGATCGGAATGCCGATGATGGATTAAATACCAACGGCAGATCATTCTAGGTGGTAGGTATTACCTTACAGTTTCCGACCTACTACTGGCATTCTCTCTGAATTTTCGGAGTTTAAATAGCATTTTAATTCCAAGGATTCTTCTTTGTACTTATTCATGATGCTTCCATGAACTAAGTATTAGTATTTCATTAATTCCTTAGCAACTTTGCCTACTTTGAATAAGCTTTAAGTTTATTACTTCTTGTTGCTCCATACATCTTCTACACTAAACTTCTTTCTTAATTCTGGCTAAGATTAATCTATGCTTTATCTATCCTCCAAATGGTGTTAATACTCCTTATATTTTGCTTCATTCTTCAAGTAAGTCTTTGTCTTGATCTTTGGAACTCGTCACTCCCTTACACGAATTCCCATTCCTATCTAGGACTATAACATCAAGTAATAACTGGGTGTTACATTATGCATTTCACACCTAATTAAACTTCATGTACAGATCTAGTCAATCAAGAAGATTCAAGAAAATCCAAAAGTTAATAAACAATAAAACATATACCATGTATTATACATAAGTTTTAAATAATTTACAAATGTACTAGATGTCCCAACGGTTTGCTCCTCACCTATTTACACAACTATCTTACAAGAACTTCTTGTTCTTGTGAGTATATCCTCACTTATTTCGGAAAACCATTCAAACTACAATACACATTACCCTCTATGTACATTATTCAAGCACTCATCCCTTGGGATGTCGTTCCTTTCTTACTTTCATCTTCCTCTAGTGCTTCCTGGAGTTCCGTCCATGATGACGTGAAGTCCTACGACTGCCATACGGAGCGTAAGAGCATCCAGGAGGTGAGTATTCTTGATTAGAAGTGTCGAGACTGAGATTAGTCATTGAAAAATGACTAGAGTTGGCGTAATCTTCTACCGAATATTCCTTGTTTTCCGGCAATGCTTCTTCAAAGTAATTTGGCTCCTTAGCCTTTTCTTGGATCCAGTCGTACATATTGGTATAGTACCTATCGGAATACTCTTCTAACTTGATTGGATTGGTATCACCCCCATATGGTCCATAAGACTCTATGGTTATAGTTGGTCTCTTCTTCAATACCTGTATCACAAGGTATAGGATTTCCTATGGTTCCACATTGAGATTCTACTCCCCATCCATACTTGTTTGGATCAGGGTTGGTTGGAATAACTCCATTTTATTCCTGTTGTTCGGAGTTGTACTTGGTCCATAGATCTTCAGGTGACTGGGTTTTAGTTTGGTAGTAGGCATAATTTTCCGAGTTTGGATCATCAAACTCAGTTTCCTCATACACTTGTCCTGAAGGTATGTATTTGGGATGCCTAGCTTCTTTATCTAACTTCTTCCTACGTGCCATTGCCTTATCAGAATTAGTAAAATCCTCAATGACCGTATCCAGTTCCTGAACTAAAACTTGGTAAATGTTATGGTAAGTGTTTAACAAAGACCGATAACGATCCATATACTCTACAACTAGAGTAGGTTCAGCTTGGACTAGAGTAGAGTGATATAACTCATGCTCTAGTTTTGAGGTTTCATGGGGTATAATGGTGTGAGTACTACCTTTTAGAGCTTGGGATTTCTTTTCATGGATCATGGTTATGGATGCTGCCACGGCAATCTAATATTCAGATGCCATGCACCTTGCCTCTCCTGATGGCATTTCTCCCTTAAGTCTAAACTTCTTGGGTAACATGGTCATGACACGGTATTTAGCTAATACCTGCCCATCATAGTAACTGTAAATATTGACCAAAAGTCATGATTCATAATCCAAACTCCATACAAGTTGTCGGAGATTATCTGTCCAATCCCCTCCGTAGTCATTCAACGTCTTATTCATCACTTGAACATTCTGGGGTGATTATCGAGGTGCCATGTGGAACTGTAGATATGAAATTATCATCAGTCACATAGAGTTAAAAATCTTGGGTAATGATCGGAATTGCAATCATACTAAAGAGTTATCGTACTAGTAACATGACAAGATTATTCTGAAGTGAATATCCCTAATATCACTTGAGAACTCTTTATTCTTGCAGTACAAGTCCTACAGGTTCTACGCATTTACTAGGTTTACAACCTAAGGTCAAAGCATATGCTCTGATACCAACTACGGTGACCCAACATACAGCTGCATGTTGTAGTATACTATAGTCGTTGACATAACACCAATGAAACACCGTTCACTAGTATTATATCCCTCAGAATGGCACAACAGAAACACATCGGGTCCAATACATGGCTGAAGGTTACAACTCACTCTAGGGTAAGAGAGAGAAAGAACTTCTTACAAAGAAGAATCAAATATAAACAACGCAAAGACTATTATACTCTTAAGACTTGAATTTTAACTAAGGGTTTGGCATTGCTGCTATTGCAATACACTACAGAATTAGGTTCTTTGGCTAGAGGATATATTCCTACCTAACCAGTAACTTCGTCTTCACCTGAGTTGATGTATATGTTGACTTCCTTGTCTTTGAAGAACTTTAGCTTTGAATGATGATACCTGGAGCATAACTTGGTGTAGACGTCGTCTTTATGGCTTCAGAATCTAGCAAGGGTTAAGAAGATACTTTGAGTACGAGCGTACTCAGCAAGTTCACTAGAAAAGGAGTGTTTGATGCACTATGACTACAGCCACAGACCATAGGTCGTAGGCAATGCAAGTTTTCATAAACATTTCTTCAAAGGTTGCTTTTATTTTGAAAAAAACTATGTTCATCAGCCTTCACGGGTTTACCAGAACTTTCATGGAGTTCCTTTCCCGCCGCGTTCGCAGCTGTTTCCCGGAATAGGGAATAACAAGTTATAGTTCTTACACTCTGCAGAGGTGCGTTACTTTACCATGAGAGATCAACTCTTTGTTGCACAACCGGGCAGCTTATTCCCGTCCACAATTCCATAATGTGGGGTCTAGAAGATGATCCAAGCCAATCACTGCCCCCTTCGCGACCTCGCTTGCCTCCTTGGTGTACACCATGCCCACATATTGAATTACGGCAATGTTTTTTACAAACCGTTAGATGCCAAAATTATCATGGGACGATGAGGGTTCCCACCCATATGTTGCATATCCTCTACGAATTACCAATTAATATGCACGCTACGAGGATAAAAGCCACGACCTGCACATTCGGATACATGCAAGAGGAAAAAGATACAACTGACTTCTCCGTCCCATTCCAAATCTCATGGTTAACGCGTAATATACGGCGCAAGAATCACTAGCGACATTGGTAGTTAAGTCCTAGATAATATGTTCCCTTACCACCGGAACTTTTATAGTAAGTTATTACCTCATGGTAATAACCTATAATCACATTATTATGAAAATAGTGTTTTCGAACCTTTTTCAAATGCAGGTGATGTCCATATTGGATTTGCAAAATACTTTACAAAAAACAACCAAAGGACATGAGCAAGTGTGAACTTGCCTTTTGTGATTGCAAGATTATGCACTCACGGTGTTCGAGATAATATAAGATCCAATATCTGAAATCAGCACCATTAGTCCGATAAGGACTAATGTTAAAAGAAGCAATATGCTCTTATGCATAAGTAATCTGATACACTTTATAAACACGAATCCCGAGGATAACGTTTTTGTAGGGTTTGGATACTAGAAATGATGTCTTTGAAATGTGTTGTACTTTTAGACGAGTTTTACATTTGTGCTTCTTATTAGGGCTTGTGAGTGTGCGTGAAACAATATGTAGTTGCAATATCATAAAATAATGGGACACACATAATTGTGAAATGATACTTAGGATTGCTTATATAAGAATTGTTGTTTTGAAGTGGCAAAAAGAATAACATTTGAAGAAAAGATTTCTTTTGTAAGGTCTAAACAATTTTTGTAGTTAAGCAATGTGATCAAGGTTGTTTTTGCTTAATTGAATAGTTTGTACTTGAGATGCTTATGACTTAACTATATCAGACCAAAGTTAACTATAAAACATCTAACAATGTTTATAGTATTATATTTAGAGTCTTGTATACTAAAATTAACTTTAAAACATAGATAGTTTGAAAGTATAATGATTATAACTTTTGTACTTTGTGTACTTGGTAATGTTTCCTTAAGGTTACTTAAGAATGGTTGTATTTTTATTTGATGTAGTGGTTTCTTTATTTTATAATGGAATAGTATTATTTATTTATTTTATAAATGAGTGGTTAAAATTTATAAACAAAGAAATAATATTGCTTAACTACATATGGACTAACTATAATGTTGTGGTAGTTTTGTCATTTGGTGGTTGAAGTATATGGAAAAGATTGGATTTAGTCACAATTATTCTTGTGGATTCTATATTGGATAAGGATGCTTTTGGAAAATAGTCTACACTTATGGTTGAATGATAATTCAATAAAATTGTAATTAAAATGTGCTAAACTATTTTGACTTCATATTATTAATGTTGAAGAGTAATACTATTTATTAGACTCAATTGGTTAATTTTAGATATATTAGCAATTTTTATTTACCCTTATATTATATTTTTAACATGTAGATATTATTTTTGTGATCATTTTGGTATATTACATTTATTTTTGAGATTTATAAATAATAAGATATGATTTTGAAAATTTTTACTACTTTATAATTACTTAATAAATAATAAATATTTAATTAAGTGAAATAATAATACATGATTATAGTTTTAAAATATTTTTTTTATTTTTCCAATATTTTTGGTATTTATTTATATTCTTAACATTTACCATTATTAAAATAGGAATTATCAAAGTTTTATTACCTTTAAAATCTTTATTAAATAATTATTATTTAAATTGTTAATCATAGTAATGTTTAATAATAGTTTTAAGTTATAGATTTTATTTTTCTAAACATTTTCATATATTATACATATTTTCTGAATTATAAAAGAAAATTTTATTAATTAAACAAGATTTAATGATTTATTTGATTTCTGGAATATTAATAATTGAGCTTATAACATTTTATTTATTTATTAAACTGAAAATAACTTTTTGTACCAAGACTAATTCTACCCAAAGTCACTGACTGATGGGTCAGTGGCCACATCATCACCCATGTGGATAAATGTATTTGCTACTGGCCTAATTACTACTCTCAGACAATGACAGATGGGCCCAGGCCATGTCACTTGCCACGTGAGACAAAGACCAGGTCAAACAGTGAACTGGGTCCACGGTGGCGTCGGCATGACGTCGCTATGGCGTTAGCACCACCAGTACCGCTGTTAGTGGGTGGTTGTCGGCGAAGATCCACGGCGCCCCACCAAGCGAAATTAGCCTAGTTCGAATCAGCGCAACGCGCTGAACCTTAAAGTGGCGGTGCTGCTCGGAAATGGTCATCGGAGCCTCGGCTCTGATGAGCTCTGACGGTGGCCACGGTTGCAAAAGATGTGACGGCGCTTTACAATGAGAGGAGGCGATTTAAGGGTACTAGAAGGTTCAGGAACTCACCATGATGATGGTAGAGAGGTCAGCAAGGACTGGCGCAGCCTGAGACGAGCTCTCTGACGAGGATTCTGACGAACTACCGCAAAGAGGAACGGCAAAATACGTCCACTCAAGTGCTCCCCTTGATGCAAGATTTCACTCAAAGGATCTATGGAGCATGGGGCTTCTCCATGGCTAGGGTTTCGGCACTGATGAAGAAATTGAGAGAGAGAGCTGCAGAGGGGGGAAATGGGGATGGGGACGAGCATACGGCATCGTTTCGTTCTTATCCCTTCCTTCTAGGAGCGGTAGCACACATCATAGTGTGGCGGTCCATCGACGGCAGAGCTCCGGCCAGGGAGCTGCTTCTAGTAGGAGAGGTAGACGACGAAGACGGTTTTGCAGAAAAACACCCTGGCACTTCTTTTATCTCAACCCGCAATCCTTCTCTAGTCCCACCCGTCATTCACATAAGAGAACGAGCTAGGCTGGTTGTTGGGCTTTTGTGGGCTGCACATGGGCGACAAGTAAGAAGAGGGAAGTTAGGCCACAACCAGGAATTGTTTTTTAATTGTTTTCCCTTTTTCTATTTTCTGTTTTACTTTTCATATTTATATTTAATCTATAATTTGAACTTTTCTAACAAAGTTTATTTGCTAAACACTTGCAGCAACAAGTAATATTGATTGAGATTTATTTTATAAATCTTAATGATAAATATTTTATATTTCTTTATTTTCTTTATATAAATCCCCTTTTAATATTTTGTAGAAACCATTATTATTAATTTTCTTTCTATACTAAACCATGGATTTGTTATATGATATTTCCTTATTAGTTTATTAAACTTGACTCTAGTTAGCTCATAGTTTGAATGGAAATTTTTATATATAATGATCCTATATCATTATTTGATGCATGAAATACAAAGGAAATTAATATGGTTAATATTACTCCCAATAATTTAGAAAATGGCAATGTATATATTCTATCATAATAAACATAGAAGTTAGGGTTTGAATTGTAAGTGCTTACCCTAGAGTTTAGGATTCTTAATTTATTTATATTTCTTTGTTGATGTGAGTAAAGATTAATAGCGAAGCATATTGTCTTCTGTTTGTGATCTTTAATTACATCACCCTTTAAAATAGAAAGTTACATCTAAACTGTTTTATGGAAAAGAATTTGAATAAAATAGCTTCTAACACATATGGTTAAGACAATTTGGAATGTTAAAGATGTGCTTATGTGATGGGCTATAGGAAAATATTCCTTTAAAGTGATATGGAGATAAGATGATGGATCAATAACATGAAATGGATATTATGTTTGGTTTGAGATTTAGAGTTGGATGTTTACCAAGAATGTCTATTTCCATAATTCACAATCCTGGACTTCTAATTAAGGAATTCATTTCCTAGATATACTACTTCCTATCCATCATCATGGTTAACCTTGATGAGCTTTTCTTCATAAAAATATTCTTATCCACCTATTATTCTACTAAACTCATTGATGAATCCAATGAGTTTGACACTAAAGCATTTCATGATCTTCATCTATCCAGACTTGGTTATATCAACTACTCTTCTGCTGATAACCTTCAATTCAACAAGTAGTTCCTACAAAGTCCACTCATAATACAATGTCACTTATACTTGATATAAGTATACCATCCTGGTGAGCAAGGCATGATCATTATAATCCTTTAATCATTTATTTCTTAGGTTTTTAGTTGGTTAATCAAGGCTTCATCAATACAACCTTACAATTGTATTGGAATTATCTTCTTAGTATCTTTAATTGGATTAAAGCTGTTATTCATGGACTATGCCACACTTGATCCAATAGAATTACTATTGGTAACTATCTTCAGGATTCATCCTTGTAATCTTCTTTCCTACCATATAATTATATATCCCAATAACTCTTCTATCATTTCAAGAGTGAGTTGAACTACATCAATTATCACATTGATTTATTTTTCTTCAATCACTCCCATCCTATAGATGATATCTAAAACTAGCATTACTATTTACCTCTTCTTAGTTGTTTCTTTATAGTCACTCAAGTGTAAGCTATGTTATGATCAAGAGTTGATAGATTGAGAACTGGAGAATCAATAGTTGATTTCTCAACATTGATTAACAACAGATATTGGAATATAACTCAATAGGGATGATAAGGATTGATATGGAAAGAAAGATATATGGTGAATGATCTTGAATTGGTTTCCTTCCTACTCAAACTAACTAAAGAGTTAAAGTTAGGTATTACTATGATACTCATAGTAAGAATAGATAAGAAATAAATAAGTCAAGAGTAAATTATTACATTCTTAACTTGGTATTCATGGGTTGTTGTGATGAGTAGTATGATATGATCCCTTAAGGATCAGATATTAGTCATTTAAGCAATGCATTATGATTTAATTGTTATTATATTTGATCTACCCAGATCAAATTATGGTTACCCAAAAATAAGATTTTAGCAAAGTCATATTGAAACTTACCACAGCCAACTTGATGATCTACCTCAATTCCATCAAGTTGAGAGAAGCTTCAATCATGTTAACAGGTTATCTTCAAAAGCGTGAAAATTATTTGGATTTTCTATGCATGAATGCAATGCACATATCTGGGTTCAGCTTAATTCTAAGCTCTAATGCTGGGATGTTATGCTAAAAGAGCAGAAGAAAAGCTGGCGATGAGCAAAATCAGCGCAATCTTGAAGCATACAAGATCCTCCAGCAAGAACGGGAATCCATGGCGGAGACGCTCTAGCTAGTTGAGGCGAGCATCTTTGGTAAGTGAATCTCCGTCTTGTACTACAATAAGTCAGGTACTTTGAATTTTTATGTTACTGAACTCATGTGCTCCCTTGTCGGAATTGCAGCTCCTATTGGTTTAACCCAATCGCCTCCTCCACCTAAGGAATGCATGGTCCTCGCCGGCAACTTTATGAGCACCTCCATCAGGCAGGCCAAGGAGATAGCCAAGCCCCTCCAGATCAATATCAAAGCGGTGGATTCCGTGATGAAGTTCTCGGAGATCCTGCGCCAAACCCCCGAGCGTATTTTAAGATGGAAAGCTTCATGTACATGGGATGGTGCAAGGATGGCACTATCGATGGTCAAGGCGCACTATGAAGATGCCGACATCGATATGGTAACCTCAGGTCTTCCCGACTTAGATGATGACGGCCAGAAAATTGATCATAAGGCTATCTGGTCATCTCTCGTGGGCTATGACACAAGGGTTGCCGAGTTGGTCGACCATAATGTCTTCGTGCTGCTCATGATCATTGACGACGATCATCAAGGCACCTCCTAGTCCCTCAAGACCACCAACTTCGAAGAGGATGGCTCCCTACTGCTGATGACGCTGCTTCGAAGTCTCCTGTTCCAGAGGAATGAAAAAACAAAATGTAATATTTGTTTCCTCTGGAATTTCTGTATGCGGAAAAACTACTCTGTTAACTTAAGGCGGAAAAACAATAGTTTTATTTTCCTGCTACTCAAGAACTGGTTCCAACATGTAATTATTTTTTAAGCAAGTGCTGGCTTATCCATTACTCTGGTTTTTATGCTTGACCTTTCGTGAGTTGGAAGACTCGTAGTCGGAACCATGCGCTCAGGTGATGATGCCCAATGGCACCGTCAAAAACCTAAGCACAAAATCGCTGACAACAAGTGCCAAAAGACACTACTCCAGAATCCACATAAAAACAACAAAGAACGTGTAGACTAGAAAACTTAAGCTAACGCCTGTCGGCGGAATTTTCAAAAGTGCAAATGCAAAGCTTGCGCATAAAGGTTTTATACGATCCAAAAATGAACACTAAAGGAGGTAAAAGACTCAGAAAAATGAGTGAACCACAGAGCTTTATTTCATTGATCATATAAGAGGTACACATTAGATAAAAAATATGCTGAGTGTAAAAAGGACGTAGTTGTGCTATGTTCCATGGCCGATCAAGCTCTGGGTAGTCATCATCCGGGTCATGTCGCTTAAGCTTATGATCTTCGCTAGGTCTATCCTCAAGTTCACGATTGTCAATGAGGTAGTAAGACCCATTGAGCAGCACCTTGCTTATGATGAACGGTCCTTCCCATGGCGGGGATAATTTGTTGTGACTTCTTCCACTTAAGTCGGAGCACCAGATCCCCCTCTTTAAACGAGCAATGCTGAACGCAGCAACTATGATAGCTGCTTAGCTTCTACTGGTAGATGGAGGATCTTTGGCATGCCAAAACGCGCTCTTCCTCGAGAAGGTCCACATCTAGGCGTCTAGATTCTTCAGTGTCATCTTCGTCGTAGGCGGCAACTCTTGGTGAATCGTGTAGGATGTCGGAAGGCAGGATGGCTTCTTATCCATATACCATGAAGTAAGGGGTGTAGCCGGTAGATCTATTGGGTGTAGTTCGTAAACTCCGCATCACAGATGGTAGTTCCTCCGCCCAGGCTCCAGCTTCTCTATGTAGAGGTTCTTCTAGATGTGGCTTGATTTCCTGCAGAATTAATCCGTTGGCTTTCTCAACTTGGACATTGGACTGTGGGTGTGCCACAGACGCAAGGTCAAGTCGGATGCCCTTGTCCCAACAATAAGCTTCCACTTCTCCGAGTGATAAATTGTTGCCGTTATCAGTGATAATGCTATGTGGGAGACCAAATCTCACCACTAGATCTCGGACAAACCTAAGGGAAGTTGCCCCATCAAGCTTCTAATGGGTTAAGCTTCTATCCATTTGGTGAATTTATCAACTGCTACTAGTAGATACGTAAACCCACATGGTGTCGTCTATAATGGACCAACCATGTCTAACCCCCACACTGCAAACGGACATGTTATTGGTATTGTTCGCATTTCTTCAGCTGGAACATGGGGTTGTCGGGCATAATACTGGCATCCCATGCATGTCTCAACCAGCTTGTCGGTGTCTGCCTTCGCGTTTAGCCAGTAGAATCCTTTCCGGAAGGTTTTGGAGACCAATAATCGAGGAGCGGCGTGATGCCCGCAATCTCCGAGATGGATTTCACGTAGGATTTCAATACCTTCTTGCCGGGAAACACACTTAAGGTATACACCGGTGGTGCTTCTTGTCACATCCCAAAATTTTCCAAATTTTGTAATGTGAAAAATAAATAAACAAAATAAATAATTGTTGAAATTTAGGGTGAAAAGAAACTTTTTGATTCCAATTGGAAACATCAAAACCCAATCTTGAACAAACTTTGAATAAGATTTGAATCCAACAAAAATTCAAATCAAGTGAAATGCATTCTTCATAAATGCATCTTGAAAATTAAACACTTGGAAAATAAACCAAATGGGAGAAAAACATTTCCAAGTTATCTCAAAGACTAAGGATTTGATCCATATAAAAATTTATCAAAAAACATTTATAAATGATCAAGATTGATAAATAAAAGTATTATGAAACCATATAAATTGATTTCATTCAATTTGGAGCCATAGATAAAATCTTATGAATTTAATAAGATAAGGAAATTGAATTTCCAAAGCCAATAAAGCACCTATCTAAAATCCATACCAATTTGTGATCAAGTTAATCCTAAAGATAATTAATAGAATAAACAAATATTAATAAGATTTTACAAATTGGAATCACCAACTTTGGATCCTTAAATAAAAAGATATGGATTTTATAAAGCAAAGGAAGAAATAAATAAACAAGGACTATTTTGAAAAAAGCCAAATTAACCTTGGCCAAACAAATGAATTGAAAGATTTTTGAATAATAAAAAGAGTAAAGGATTGTTTAAATAAAACCATAAGGATTTATTAATATCCAATTTTATTTAAGTAAAGACATTTCCCAATTTAAATATAAATCATATTAAAGTATTTTAAATAATAATTCAAAGTGAAATTATTTTGAATAAATAAAACCTACTAAAAAGGTTTGGTAAAAATTTAGAATTCAAATAGAGTTTGAAAACATATTTAAATCTTATTTTGAAGTAAAGACAAATGTCTACTTATAAATATATAATAGACCTTAAAAGAATAAATGAAATATTCTAAATTGGACTTTAGAATATGTTAATAAAGAGTATTGAAATATGCTCAAAGTTTGGCAAAGATTTGAAATTCAAATGGTTGTTTGATTTGTTTGAACAAATTCAAAACTGAATAAAAGAAACAGGAACAGGAAAATAAATAGAACAAAAAAATGATGAAAGCAGCCAGCCCAGCTAAGCCCAGTCCAGGCCCAGCTAGCCCATTTTCCCTCTCTCCGCAGAAAAACGATTCACACCCGCAAACTTACCCGCGTAGTCGATGACGACCGGACCCCACCGCCCCTCTCTCTCACTCGCTGACAACACAGGCCCACGCCACGTTGGCATCTTCTTCCCCACAGCGACGACCACGCCCTCTCCCCCAGCCATTTTTGTCGCTGTTTTCTCCGATTAAATTCGTGGTAACGACGCCATTAAACCGTCCCCTGACCACGCTCCCTTAAACGTCCACGACCCCTCTCCATTTCCCCCTATACACCACACCTCGAGAGCCCCCAGGCTGCCCCGAATTCTGCTCAGACCACCGCTGCCTCCGACGAGCATACGCGGCGATTCCGGCCAGCCCACGCCCCCCTTTTCTCCCTGGCGCATACAAGCCTACTCCCTAGCCTCTGGCGCATCTCCCAGTGCCGCCCGTTCAGCCGCGCGTGCCCTGTATTGTCGACTCCGTCTTCGTCTGAGCATCGCCGTCGTCTGCTCCTACTCCGGTGAAGCCCCCTGGTAACGTCCGGCCGCGCCTCCCCTTCTCATTGATGCTACATTACTCCCCACTCTCCCGCGCATCTAACTACATCGTTTGCCTGCCGTGTCATGATCCGCAGCCTCGCCCCCAACGATGTCTAAGCGCACCCGACAGCGATATCAACTCCGACGAGCGATTAAGATCAACCCCGAGCACCCCCTGCCCTATGACGACGACGTTGAGCATCAGCATCGCCCTGCGAACCCTGTGAGCTACCAATATTCCTCTCTTGCTTCCTGAATCGTCGGGAAAACCACCGTCTGACCGCGCCACCGCCAGTCGCCACCGCTAGCGTCGCCCGTTTTAGGTTAATCGTTTTAGGCTATTGGATTTTAATCGGATGCATGCGATAGATTCATAACCCGAAGGGGTACGCTTGATCCTATGCCGCACGATCTATTTAGATCCAACACACCGCGTAGGCCGATCCATGCGAACCGGTACCAACCAATCGGAACAAGACGCATGGCCAGAGTTTTGAATTAAAACCAGAAACATTTCTATTAGTTGTATGAATTTGTAAATTGCATAACTTTAAATCTACACGTCTAAATTTAGCAAATTTTATATCAATGGAATCAGCAAAACAAATAATTTCAAACAGTGTACTTTGTTTAGAAAATTGTTTCTGTTAAATTGGTTGTTTTTATAGAAACTTGTGTAGGTATATTTTGAATATAAAAATTATTCTAGCAATATTTTTATGGTAAATTTTTTGGCAAAAGGTTTTTTTTGAACCTACTGACCATAGAAACCAACGTATGGATTTAAAAGTGTATTTTGAGATGCTAAGGAATAAATATTTGAATAAAAGCATTTCTAGCCAAATAAAAATATTGATTATGTGTTAAGAATGCTTTTTGAGTAAAACCTTTGGAAAATGATTTGATTTAATCTCTCTGACCCTAAACACCAAGTTTTAGGATTTAAAAATATATTTGATGAACCCTATAAATTATTACTTTGCTAAAAAGCATTTTCAACAACATAAAATATTGATTTGGTATAAAAATGGTTTATAGGTAAAACCTTTTGCAAATGGTTTTAATATTAAACACTTGACCTTAAAACACTAACATTTGTGTTTAATAATATCTTTGTCAAACAATAGGAATTATTACCTTGATTTAAATCATTTCTAACAAAACAAAAATGATTTAAAGTAGCCATTTTACTATCTTGTTTCCAAATGGCTTTACCACTTTGATAAATGACCAATTGGTGTTTTATAATGTTTATAACCTATTAGAAAACACTTCTCGAAATAAAAAAATCTTTGGCATGCTTGCATGCATTACTTTGTTTTAATTATTTTATGTGATGAATTGCTTGATTGGTATATTGAATATTTGCTTGCTGGATTGAATTGTAGTGGAATTTGAAGAGTGTGACTATTGCAAGATCAAGGAGTGAACTTATATTCTCTACCAAAAAGGCAAGTGGTGCTTCATACTTTTGTCCTATTATTTTCACTAAGCATTAGTGATATTTCTAAGTAGGACTTGCATGGAATTTTGTATGCCATGGGAAATCCTAGTAGATGAAACCTTAGTAGAAATTTTCCTAAATCAAGATTCCTACTACCATCATGCTTAGCTTAGCTAGTAGAAAACAAGGGTCGACTATATTCATGCTATGGAATATTTCTGAGTCAAGGACTTGTGTTTTGTTTAATAAAACAACTAAGTGAATGAATCACCTTGGTGGAATGGAAAGAAAGGTTTGTGTTGAGTGGTTACACAAGTCCAGTATACTGGGGAAAACTTGGGCATCACCAAGTCAAGTATACTGGGGAAGACTTGGTATGTCACTTGTGGATTGCCACCCAGGAACAAAGAGATTTGAGATGTCAAATGTTGAGAAGCTTCAAGTGCAGGCACTTGGCATTATGGGCTCTGCCTGGATCATATAGGTTGCAATAACTTAGCCAAATGGACAGTTGGTGGTAGGGGATGATAGGTTGGAACGCGTCCATTCTGGTCTAAGGGAAGGCTTTTGAAAGATCTTGTCTCGATGCATGTCGTGTCTTGTGGGGAAAGTGAACCACCTCTGTAGAGTGTAAAATCTAAGTACTTAGCCATGTCCCTAGTATTGGACAATTTGAGCATCAAGACATGGAAGCTATCAAGAATCTCCTCATCCCAATTTTCTAAGTTAAAACTTGTGGTTGAACAAGGGTGAAGGTTCACCAATTTCTATTGGTGGTTCCTTGGGAGTTTTTGCCAAATAAAAACTTAGTGTTTTCAAATGATAAGGAAAATCTATTTTGAGCAAAGAAAGCCTAAGCTCCACTTAGCCAAATGCATATAGATGATAGCTACCACTATACTACCATAGTATCACTTGCCAATACAAATCAAATGTATTGACCCTTGTGGTTGTAACTTATTATGTTGCAGGTTTGTTTGATGTTAGTGAAGTGCGTTGATTAGGATTACAAGTCTACAACCAACATGATTGCCTGTGGCATTTTGAAGATGAAGGAGTCCATGCTATAGTTATTTGTGCTGCATTGTAATGAGACAGCCAAATGAGCTATGTAAGATGTAATGAATTATTTTATTCCTGGTTATAAAGTTGTGATATGACCTTTGATTCTTGATATTACATCTTAACTTTGGTTGCTAGCTATTGTTACAGGGACTAGCATTGTAAACACAGGGATCTCTACCTTATTAATGTTTGGGACCTCTACACTTCTTTTTTAGAGCTATCCATTGATTATGGTATAACCCTTTGCTCGACATACTATTTGCCGTCTTTTGACTTCGTCATCGGGCAAAGTTCTGTGTACGAGATATTCCATGAACGGTAGTGTCCAAGCCGAAGGGACCTTTGTCACTGTGTGAACGAAAGATTCAACTCTATCCGGGTTGTCGATGTCTCGTCCCTTCATGGATGGTGTCCGTAGATGCTCCAAGAAAACGCCAGGCGGAATTTGTTTGCGCCCTGATCCAAGCTTAGACAGTAGATCAGCCGCCTCATTTTGCTCCCTAGGTACATACTTGACTTTGTAGCCTAAGAAGCTTTTGGCTATCTCATCCACTTTGTCTCGATATGCCGCCATCATAGGGTTTCGCGCGTTCCAGGTGCCAGCCACCTGTTGGGCAACCAAGTCGGAATCTCCACAGCAAACATTGCGCTTGATGCCAATATCTTTGGCTACGCGTACTCTGTGAATGAGTGATTCACACTCCGCCATGTTGTTCGTAGCCTCGAAGTGGATCCGCAGAACGTAGTGTAACTTTTCCCTGGTTGGTGATTGTAACAGTACACCAGCCCTCGAGCCATTGAGTAGCTTTGATCTGTCAAAGTGCATCACCCAGTATTCTGGCGCCGGCATAGCGGTAGCATCTGGCATCTCCGTCCAATCTGCAATAAAATCCGCCAAGGCTTGTGACTTGATAGCGCCGCGTCTCTTGTAGGTGATCTTGAAGTCGGCAAGTTAAATGCCCCACTTTGTGACCCTTACTGTAGCGTTGCTGTTGTTGATGATGTCAGACAGTGGAGCCTTGCTCACCGCTGTGATAGGGTTCTCTTGGAAGTAGTGCCTTAGCTTCCAAGAAGCAAGGAACACTCCATAAGATATCTTCTGGTAGTGCGGGAAACGCTTCTTGGACTCCATCAAGACCTCGCTTACATAGTAAACTGGTCATTGAACTCCGTACTCATGCCCTGGTTCTTTCCGCTCTACCACGGGGACGATGCTTATTACCCGGTTGGTGGCTGCCATGTAGATTAACATAGGATCCCCAGGCTCGGGTGCTGCAAGGATAGGCGCCGAGGATATTGTATCCTTTAGCTTCTTCAGTGATGCATCTGCTTCGTCCGTCCATGTAAATTTGTCCGCCTTCTTCAGCAACTTGTATAGCGGTAGAGCCTTCTCTCCAAGTCGCTGACGAACCGACTAACTGCTGCAATGCAACCTGTTAGCCTTTGTATGTCCTTCAGGCATGTCGGACGGTTTATGTTTAGGATGGCGTTGATTTTCTCTGGGTTCACCTCGATTCCAATGCAACCTGCAATGGAACCCCGAAGACGCACTTCTTAGGGTTAAGCATCATGTTATATTTCCGGAGATTATCAAAGGGTTCTTTTAAGTAGGAGATTAAGTCATTTGACTTTTTAGACATCACCGCTATATCGTCCACATAGGCGTGAACATTCCGACCAATTTGATCGTGTAGGCAATGCTGCATTGTCCGCTGGTACGTAGCACCTGCGTTTTTTAGCCCAAAGGGCATCGTGACATAGCAGAACATGCCTTAGGGTGTGGTGAACGAAGTGGCCAATTGGTCCGACTTCCTCATCTTGATTTGGTGGCATCCTGAATATGCATCGAGAAAACACAAAAGTTCCGAGCCAGCCATCAAGTCAATGAATTGGTCAATGCGAGGCAGATCAAACTGATCTTTGGGACACGCTTTGTTCAAGATGGTGTAATCAACGCACATTATTAATTATTTGGTTCCCTTTTTGGGGACAAGTACACGATTGGCCACCCATCGGGTGTGAAGTACTTCTCGGATAAAACTAGCCTTAAGTAACCTAGCTATATCCTTGCCTATGGCGTGTCTCTTCTCGTCTCTGAAGCGTCGTAGAGGTTGTTTCACCGGTTTGCATTTTGGATCAATAATCAAGCTATGCTCGGCAAGTTCCCTAGGTACACCTTTCATGTCGGCAGGTTGCCAGGCAAAGATGTCCCTATTCTCATGGAGGAACTCGACGAGCGCGCTTTCCTATTTGGGATCCAAGTTCATCCTAATGGAGGTGGTCTTGGAGGCATCGCCTACCACAAGTTCCACCGGCTTGGTTTTGATGGCGGCCTTGAAAGCTGGGCGGAGTCAGAAATCTGTTTCTTTGACGTTGGCATCTCCGAGGCATCGACCTTGCTCTGGATATCCTTGAACTCTTCGATGTAGAGGACAGCTTCCACAAAGGCTGCTTCTCCAATCTCGCAGTCCCTTGCCTTGGTAAAGCTTCCGGATACGGTGATGACACCGTTTGGTCCGAGTATCTTGAGCTTGTTGTATACGAAGCATGGCTTGGCCATGAAGGCATGGAAGATGTCGCGTCCGAATATGACGTGGTACACGCTCTTGAAGGGGACCACCTCAAAGGTCATGCGTTCTTGGCGGTAATTATTAACATCGCCAAAACCGACCTGAAGTGTCATGCACCCAAGGGACCGAGCCTCCCGACCAGGAACTACACCATGGAAGATGGTGCTGGTCGCCTTAGGTTTGCCTCCGTCATGTTCATCTTGTGCAGTGTATCCAGGTACATGATGTTGATGCTGCTTTCACTATCCACCATGCATTTCGTGAACTCATTGCCGTCAATCAGGGGGTTGATGACCATGGCATACTGGTTCTCCGTAGGGATAAGGTCTGGGTGATCCTTCCTGTCCCAAGTAATTGGAATCTCCGACCAACACAGGTACTAGGGAACTGGGGGCAGAGTGGCCATCAGAATCCTCATAGAGGTCTTCTGTTGTTGGACAGTGGGGGTGCCAAGGAAAGTGTGGAAAACGCCCTGCTTCTTCTCGAAGGGGTTCTTGCCCTTGCCATCGCTCTTGGCGGCGTGCTTGGGGCCAACATCCTCATCCATATCACTTGAACCCTTGGACACCTCTTCCTTCTTCTTCCCTTTGCCCTTGCCTCGTGGTCTGTTCTTCCGACTTCCTTTGTAGACGGACTCCGGGTCCTCCTTGAGATCATTGACGAATTTTCAATGAAGATTGGTGTGGGTGGCCTTGCCGTTGGTGTCACATCCCAAAATTTTCAAAATTTTGTAATGTGAAAAATAAATAAACAAAATAAATAATTGTTAAAATTTAGGGTGAAAAGAAACTTTTTGATTCTAAATGCTAACTTAAAATCCCATCTTGAAAAAACTTTGGTTAATGTTTGAATCCAACTAAATTCAAATCAAGTGGAATGCTTTCTTCATAAATGCATCTTGAAATTTAAACACTTGAGAAATAAACCAAAACCCTAAAACCTTAATGGAATAAAAACATTTCCAAGTTATCTCTAAGACCATGGATTTGATCCAAATAAAGATTTGTCAACAAACATTTATAAATTATCAAGAATGACAAATAGAAATATTATAAAACCATATGAATTGGTTTCACTTAATTTGGAGCCATAAATAAAATCTTATGAATTAAATAAGATAAGGAAAAGTAATTTCCAAAGCTAATAAAGCACCTATCTATAAATCCATACCAAATGGTTAGCAAATAATCCTAAATATATTTAAAAGGATAAATAAATATTAAATAATATTTTACAAATTGGAATCACAAAGTTTGGATCTATAAATAAAAAGATATGGATTTTATAAGATGAAGAAAGAAATTATTAAATGAGGAATATTTAAAGACCAAATTAAAACTTTGCCAAGACCATAAGAAAATGGAATAAGTTATAATCCAAATTCAAATAAAATAAAAGGATAAAGAAATTTTCCAAATAAAATAAAGTGGCATTAACCAAAATCTAATTCCATCTGAATAAAGACAAAATCCCTATTAGAAATGATTAATTAAATCATGGGAAAATAATATTTGGAATTTAACCAAGTGGATTAAATGTCATTTTAAATGGAGTCAAGGAAATCACCTAAATAAAAATTATGGAATTAAAACTATATTTAATTTCATTGCAATAAAGACAAATACCCAATTTTAAATGATTAATAAATCATATTAAAAACATTCCAAAATAATTCAAGGTGAATTATTTGACAACCTAATAAATAAATAAAACCTGCTAAAAAGATTTGAAAATATTTAGAATTCAAATGGAGTTTGAAAAACCTTATTAAATCTTATTTGAATAAATGCTAGGGCCAATTTTAAATAATTAAAAGACCCTAAAAAGAATAAAAGATTTATTCCAAAATTGAATTCAGAATGTTTTATTAATCAGCATATGAATGCACTCAAAGTTTGGTTGAATTTGAATTCAAATAGATCTTTGAAAAGATTAAACAAAATTCAAAACATAAATGAAAATAGAAAAATAACAGAAGAGGAAAAAAATTATAAACAGAGCAGCCCAACCCAGCAGGCCCATCTAGACCAACACCAGCCCACTCCTCTTTTCCCCCCGAAGCGTTTTCTTTTACTCGCGAACGAACCCACAAGGTCGCTGATGGTTGGACCCCACCCCCACTCTCTCTCACTCGCTGACGCTAGGCCCCACCGCCAGCTCCCTTCGTTCTCACCCGCGCGCTAACCTCGCTGGCGGTTTCTGCCCGTTAAAAGCTTGCTTGATTCCTCTTTAATCGCGCGTTTATTCAGCCCCGTGATCATGCGTACATAAGCACCTGCCCTCTCTCTCTCTCTTTTCCCTCACTCACCGCACCTCCTCCGCCCCAGGGCTGCCCGAATTCCTCTCGACAACACCCACTGCTTCGGCGAGCACTTCCATCAATTCCGGCCAAACCCCGTTGACCCTCGCCTCCTCGACCACACGAGCACACTCCCCATCTCCAGGCGCATCTCTCGGTACCTCCCTCTCGCATGCGCATGCCCTGAATCCTCGGCAGCATCATCGACTGAGCTCCGCCACCGTCTGCTCGAACTCCGGCGAGTGCCCCAGGTAGCTTCCCCTCTCTGACACACGAGGTTCTACTCTCACTGCTGCCTAACGGACCCCTCATCTTGCTCTTATGTGCCTTGTAGCCCGCCCCGCAACGACGCAATGAGGCTTCGACGCCGACGACAACCACGGCGAGAAATCACCAGCAGCTCTGTGCGCCCCTTCGGCTACGACGACCACCTCGAGCTTCAGCACGACGAGCTGAACCCAGTGAGCATCATCTCCCTCTCTCGCGCTTGCTAAATCCCCGGAAACCTAACCGCCAGAGCCGCGCCGCCGCCAGCCATCGTTGAGCGCCGCCAGAATTTGGTTAGCGTGTCAGGAGCCGTAGGATGCGATTTGTCTGGCTAGGATTAGATCCAATCGAAAGGGTACGCGTCCACCTGTGCAACTCGATCTAACTTAAATCCAACGGCTGTCCTCTTTCGATCCAACCGAAACGGTATGGACCAGTAACATCAAGCCACGTGGCCCTGTCTGTTTATAAAAACCAGGATTTGATCTATTAGATGACCAAATTTGTAAATTGCATAATTTCAAACCACACGTACAAATTTTGCAAATTTTATATCAATGGATTCAGCAAAACAAGTAATTTCCAACCATGCCCTTTGTTTAGTAAATTGCTTCTGGTAAAATGATTATTTTTGCATAAACTTGTGTAAGCATATTTTGAGTATAAAATTCTTTCAAAAATTATTTTGGAGATAAAATCTTTGGAAAATGGTTTCAAAAATATATTTGGTAAAGCAAAAGAATAAAAGCAAAATAATAAATCTTTGTGGTTTCAAAAATATATTTGGTAAAGCAAAAGAATAAATCTTTGAATAAAAGCATTTCTAGCCAAAGAAAAATGTTGATTATGGTTTAGAAATGATTTTGGAGGAAAACCTTTGGGAAATGTTTTGATTTAAGCTCTCTGACCCCAAACACCAAGTTTTATGATTTAAAAATGTATTTTGATGAACCCTAAAGATTATTACTTTGCTAAAAGCATTTTCAATCACATAAAATATTGATTTGGTTTAAAAATGGTTTATAAGTAAAACCTTTTACAAATGGTTTCGCCACCTTCATAAAATGACCAATAGGTGTTTTCAAATGTTTATAACCCATTAGAAACCACTTTTTCAAATAAAACCATCTTTAGCATGCTTGCATGCATTACTTTGATTCTATTATTTTATGTGATGTTTGCTTGAATGGTAGATTGAAATTGTGCCTTGCTTTATTGAATTGTAGTGATTTGAAGAGTGTGATCATTCCAAAGACAAGGAGTGAACTTATATTGTCTACCAAAAAGGCAAGTGATGCTCCATATTTTTTCCCCATTACTTTCACTATGCATTAGTGATATTTCTAAAGTAGGACTTGCATGTAATTTTTGCTAAGTGTAAACTATGCCATGGGAAATCCTAGTAGATGAAACCTTAGTAGAAATTTCCTAAGTTAATATTCCTACTACTATCATGCTTAGCTTAGCTAGTAGAAAACAAGGGTGGAATATATTCATACTATGGAATATTTCTAAGTCAAGGACTTGTGTTTTGTTTAATAAAACAACTAAGTGAATGAATCACCTGGGTGGAATGGAAGGAATGGTTTGTGTTGAGTGGTTATATAAGGCCCATTTATGTGGTTTACCTTGTGTATCTCACTTGTGGAATGCCACCCAGGAACAAAGAGATTTGAGATGTCAAATGTTGAGAAGCTTCAAGTGCAGCCACTTGGCATTATGGGCTCTGCCTGGATCATATAGGATTCAATAACTTATCCAAATGGACAGTTGGTGGTAGGGGATGATAGGTTGGAACGCGTCCATTCTAGTCTTAGGGAAGGATTCTGAAAGATCTTGTCTTGGTGAAACCAAGTCTTGTGGCGAAAGTGCACCACCTCTGCAGAGTGTAAAATCTAAGTACTTAGCCATGTCCATGGTAAAGGACAATTTGAGCATCAAGACATGGAAGCTATCAAGAATATCCTCATCCCAATTTATAAGTTGAAACTTTGTGGTTGAACAAGGGTTGAAGGATCACCAATTTCTATTGGGAGATGCCTTGGGTGATTTTGTCAAACAAAAACTTAGTGTTTTTCAAATGATAAGGAAAATCTATTTTGATCAAGGCAAGCCTAAGCTCCACTTAGCCAAATGCATATAGATGATAGACTCCACTATACTATCATATTATCACTTGCCAATACAATTCGAATGTATTGACCCTTGTGGCTGTAACTTATTATGTTGCAGGTTTGTTAAATGTTAGTGAGATGTGTTGATTAAGATTACAAGTCTACAACCAACATGTTTGCCTGTGGCACTTTGAAGATGAAGGACCCCATGCTATTGGTATATTCTGTTGCATTGTATTGAAATAGCCAAATGAGCTATGTAAGATGTAATAAATTATTTTATTCCTGGTTATAAAGTGGTATTATGACCTTTGTTTCTTGATATTACATCTTAACTGTGGATGCTAGCTATTGATCCAGGGACTAGCATTGTAAACACAGGGATCTCTACCTTATTAAAGGTTGGGAACCTTACAGTTGGCGTCGATGTGTACAAGGCACGGCATATCGCGATACTCCTCGTAGGTTTGGGAAATGCAGAGCGCTGCCGAGGTAGTTTCACTGCCTCGTTGCTGCACATGACCAGCTCCCCGTCCTTGGCCACACTTTCCGCCATCACCTCATCCTGCAAATGTCATAGCGACCATGTCGAAGGTTTTCTTTTCTTCTGGCGGGTTTTTCCTCTTGGTGTTGTTGTTCCTCCGAGATTGAGTTGTAACGGCTGTTGCCGGCAGGGAGCCGCGGGCATCGTCGGCGGCGGATGTGAACTCACTGTCTAGCTGAATCATCTGGTTGAGATCTAGCTGGTGGTTGTCCTACAGGCGCTTCAACTTATGTTGGAGCAACGTGCCCCTTTCCAACCCATAAATGAAAGAGGCCATGGAGGTCTAAGCATGCACTCCTGCACAGGAATTATTCATATCCACCCAGCGGGAGAGGTAGGCGCGAGATGTCTCGTCTTTCTCATGCATGCACCGCTGTAGATCGCCAATAGTACAGGGACGTTTGTACGTACCCTCGAAGTTCTTGGTGAACGCTTCTTGCATGTCCAACCAATTGCAGATGGATCTCTTCGGCAAGTCATCAATCTATTGCCGGGTTGTGCCCGCCAACATCAAAGGGAGGTACTTGACAGCGACGTTGGGGTTACCCCCGGCGATTTCTACCGCGTTGCCGTAATCCTGCAACCATGTAGCTGGCTTGGCGGTGTCGTCATAGGGCTTGATGGTCTTGTCAATCCGGAAACCTTTGGGGTAAGTTGCGGACCGTATCACAGGTCCAAAGCAACGTGGTCCCAGGTATGTTCCTTTCACGGGCCTCGTGGATCTTGTCCAGACGTGAACGTGCGTCGTATGGCTCGGGGCTTCTTTTTTTCTTCTTTCCATTAGGGGATGGGCTGCATGAACGACGCGGGCCTCCTCCATGATGGTGGCTGCTAGGTGGCGACAGAGGAAGAGGTGGCGTTGGGTTAGCCTTCTTCTTGTTACCCTCCTGCGACGCCTCACGCTTTTCGTGGTTGCTTGTCGGACGCGGAGGGTCAAGGCGCGACCTTCTCTCGTGTCTTTGGTTGCGCTCCCCACCATGACGGGTCTGCTCCGCGTTGTCACCGATGACGATGCCACTCTGCCTTGGCGGGGGCATATCCGTACGACGGTGATCCTTGGGGTCTTGGCAATGTCAGGGAGAGCGGGGAGGTGGAGATGGGCGACGAGGTTGAGCCTTGCCTCCATGGTCGAAGGATATGGGGATAGCGTCCTTCCTGTTGTGTGCATCCCTCCGTCTTTGTTGTGATGAACCCGTCTGGTACCCGACATCAAGAGGAGATCAATCTCTTGGTGGCTTATGCTGGCTAGACTGGCAAAACGCTGGGTCAGACTCAAGCCTCTGAGAGGTGGCCTGTTCCTGCTGTTTCACTGCCTTGGCCACAAGTTCATAGACCGGATCCACAGCTGCGGGTGATCTATCATGTTCCAGAAGGGTCTTGGCGATAGCGAGGTTGATAAGAGGAGTGGGAATCACCTGCCTGCCTTCACTGTCAATGTATGGCTTGGCCTGTGCCGGCTTCAAGGGAGCCCATCCTAGGTTTTGCCGCACACCAGGATCATTTATGACGCGATCCAGAGCTTTCTTAGCCTTCTGCTGCTATAGCAGAGTCTTGTACTCGGCCTCCATGGCTCTAGCTTTCTCTATTGACTTCTGCGCGTTTGCCAGATCTCGATCAATCTTAGCGCCTTCCTCCGCGATGGCCTGCGCCTCCTCCAGCAGCTTCTGGCGCTTCTCGTCAAGTTGGACTACATTGCGAATATGAGCCACGATCATGGGCTCAACGAGGAGATTGTCGTACATCACTGAAAGGATATGTATGTCGCCTAGAGGGGGGTGAATAGGCGATTAAAACTTTTCCTAGAGTGGCTCAACAAAGGCGGAATAAAACTAGTGTTTACTTTGTTAAGCACAACCTAGAATAACTAAGGTTCACCTATGTGCACCAACAACTTATGCTAAGAAATACAAGCAACAATGTGATAGCAAGATATATATTACTTCAAGCACGAAGGCTATCACAATGTAAAGTGCATAAGTAAAGAGCTTGGGTATAGAGATAACCGAGGCACGCGGGGACACCGATATTTTACAGAGTTCCTCCCAACATGGAGTACGTCTCGTTTGGAGAGGGGGTGGTATCAAACCACCAACGCCACAAAAGGCCTCCCTTATTCTCCGGTTAATCTCACCCCAACGGGATCGATCCACGCTTCCACTATCGGTGCACTTATCGGTGGCAACCGGAACCTCTCACAAGGTTGGGGCACTTCTCCACAACTTAATTGGAGGCTCCCAACAAAATCCAAAAAAGGCCTCAACAAATGCCACCAAGTCCACAATGCCACCAAGGCCACAAAACCATCTAGGGTTCCAAGAACCCAAGAGGGACAAGCTCCAATGAGCAACTCAAACCAAATCCTCCGAGAAGAACTCAAACCGATGCACCAAATGCAAATAGCAAGAACACCACAAAGATGCTCAAATCCCTCACTCTCAAGTTCCAACAAAGCTACTAAATCTATTGGGGGAACAAGAGAGGAGGAATCAAAGAGAGACACAAAATCCCCCAAAATCTAGATCCCCAAAGATGCACTCATAAAGAGATGAATCGGTTAGGTCAAAACGTGGGTCTAGATCTCCTCTCTCTTCCACTCAAATATGGGCAAGAATCATTAGAGGGAAAAGATTAGGGAAGCTTCAAGATCTAGAACAAGTGTGGACAAAGTTTAGCCTAATAGATAAGAGAGGAGCAATCTAAACTGAAAATGGGCAAAGCCTTAAATAGGGCCCCAAAAATCTAGCCGTTTGGAGCATTTTTCGGTCAGGACCGGTAGTACCGGTTTTGGCCGGTACTACCGCCTGGCAGCTCAGCAGCCCAACAGCAGGCATGGTCCAACGAGCGAGTGGGGATGGCCGCCGCGCGCGTGAGGAAAAGCAAGTGGGGCCATGAAGCGGCAAACCCAGCCAGCGTGGCAGCCACCAGGCAGATGAAAGAAGAAGATGCAGCGCAGACGCGGGAGCCGCAGCAGTCAACGCGGTGGGCCAGCAGCGAGCATGCTCATGGGGCGAGGCGCGCGCGCTGCAACCTGGGCGAGCGGTGGCGCGCGGCAGCGTACGCGCGAGCGGTGAGGTCAACGCGGGCGGAAGACGCGCGCACAACACGCGGGGGCAAGGCGGGCTGGCAAGCGGTGGGGGAGGCTGGGCCTGCCAGGGAGAGGGCTGGGCAACACATGTCGACCTGGACCGGCCGGTAGTACAGGCCCGCCCGGGCGGTACTACCAAGCCGGTCCGATAGAGCCGGCCCAAGCAACCGGTGAAGGCAGAGAATAGGAGGCCGCTGCTAGGTGCGGCCGGTACTGGGCCCGGTAGTACCGGACGACCCAGAAAATATCTTCCCCTTTTTTTTCAAACCGAATAACAACAAATATTCAAACCACGATACTTTTGATTGGTATCTCCGATTGACCCGATTCCAATTGCGTTGGATAGACGAGGACAAGGGTTATCCTATAAAGTGAGAAAGTATCAAGTATAATAATGTGAGATGCCTCACTTGGTGAGAGACAGAAAAACCGCCAAGATCAAAATCACAATAAGATACAAATGGAAGATCCGATATTGATGACCAAGAGCTTGTTATGTAGATTACCACAAGCTCTAAATCCTCACATGGACAAGACCAAATAGCAACCAAATATGATGATGCAAGTATTCAAAGGTTTGAGCTCTCTCCGAACAATGTGACCGAATTACTCATTCGAGAGCCCCTCTTGATAGTACGTTTATCTATCCTAAACCTGGTCTCACACACATAACATGAGACCGGCAAAAGGGAAAACCTATCAGGATTATACCTTTTCCTTGAGCATTCCACTTGAGCTCGATGTAGACGGTCTTGACCTTCTCAAGATGGAACGCCTTTCTTAATTCATCATCATCGACCTCACATATTGATCTTGCACAACATATCTTCTTTGCATTTCATCGACCTTGAAGCCAACACATGCTCCAAGCGACGCCAATGGACAAATCCTACAAGTATAACTTAATACACACATTAGTCCATAAAGATTGTCATTAATTACCAAAACCACACATGGGGGCCCAACATGTTCTTTCAATCTTCCCCATTTTGGTAATTGATGACAATCCCTTTAAGAGGGTTTATATAAGGAATATTATTGAATGAAATGGTAATACCAATATCAAATACTACAAAAGTATGTGATATTGGTACCACCACCATATATAGAGCAAACTCCCCCACAATATATTCATGTGTGATGAACTTGAATATCATTGCATATATTGCCAATCATTATCATTGGTGGAGTTTCCTCTATATATACCACATGCTAAGCATCAACAAAGATGCAAGAGCATGAGAGGCAAATTCACAAGAACAAACTCAATGCATAAACCAACTTCCCTTAAACCCTCTAAAACTCCCCCCCCCCATTGGCATCGATTGCCGAAATCGGTGACAAGTTCTAGAAGCAAATATAGTAATAATTCCTCCAAAGGTGTGCCTTCGCACATATCCAATGATGAATACTTGGGAGGGAGTAGAAATATATCGAGGATCCGAAGATTGCCAAAATAAAGTCAAATGATGCAAGCAATTTACAAGATCCGACAAACCAAATGAAAACAACGAATGATTCCAAATGGAAACAACAAGATGTTATGATATCAGCAAAAGAGTGCTTCAAATAACAAATAGAGAAGCTCCCCAAGATTTGTGCATACTTTATAATCATTGTATTTCAATACAAAAATGCACAAATATGGAATACTCACTCCTCCATAAACATTTAAGGCACAATAAATGAGAAAGAAGACAAATGAGCATTATTAAATGAATTAGATGAGCTCCCCAAAGATAATGCACCAATTATGATAATTGTATTTGGGATCAAGGTGCATAATCATGGAATCCTCACTCATCCAAATTCATTTAAAAATACAAGGCATGAGAGAACAAGTATGAGTGTCCAAAGATGCAAACAAGAGGAACAATCACTCATAGGCAAATAAATTTGGAATCCACCAAAAAAGGATTAAAAGGTGGTATCCAAGGAATAAAATCTCAACTAAAGTTATCTTCTCATATGTGTATATTTTTCTAAGTGGATAATATCACAAATACATAGGCCCATAAAGAAACAAGCACACACAAAGAACATATACAATAAATCACATAAGAGGCTAAAATGAAGTCATAACATATATCAATAAGATTTTTGCTTCAAAGCATGGCCAAAGGCTCAAATATATCTTTTTGTACATTAATGAACTTCAAACACCAACACACTACATATATTACAACTATCACCAAGGGAAAAAGGATAAATTTAGCATATATGGAGAAAGGCAACAAGTATCACAAAAAAAATAAACTACAACATCTCACTATTGTACATGAGAGAAGTTGAGGAAAGGATGGCCAATAAAATTGCTAGATTGACGTATTTGGGATTGGAGGATCATATGCATGATTTTGTATAGTCCCAACTATATGCACTCATCTCAACTTATACACATATACAATAGAAACTTATTTTAATATAATAACAAAAATTCATGCCAAGATGCAACCTACAAAAGGTTGGAAGCAAGATACGTATGCATGAGCAAGAGATACTTGTTACCGAGATATAATTGGTAGGATGTAGAGGATACGAATTCATTGATCATCCTACAGCTTGCCTCAAAATTTCATGTATGCACCATATCTTCAAAAATTGAGAGACAAGCATCCAATTTATCTCCAATGTACCTAAAACACATTTAAGTACAAAATGGTCCCAAACTTATTGGGTCCAAAGTAGTTAGTGCAACTACAATACATAGGAGACACTCCACATAAATATGTGCATATTGATATGAAATTAAATTTCATGCACAACTTAGCCGATGGGATTTGGTAGAGTTTCCCTTATATATTGGATCAAAGAAAGCAAGCATGACATAATATAGATATGTAGTAAATATGCATGCACAAGGCTTTCAAGAACCAAAATGAGATACAATTTGAACAAAAACACCAAGTAAACCGAGATGGAACATACAAGAGTGTGACAATACAAGCGATGTCCAAATTGTATCAAAGAACCAATTCAACACATGAAAGATCATAAGTTCAAAAAATGAACTAGGCAAAAGCTAAAGAGCAAAAGATAGATAAAAATACAAATGCTCAGTGTTTTATATCATTCTAAAATTGTCAAAATGTGAAACAAGGAATGAGACAAAACCAACTCCCAAGAAGAGCAAGGTTCCAACAAGAAACCAAACTCCCCAAACTTCTCATGATGGCACAAAAATACCAAAACGAAAAGATTGAGGTTCCAAGCACATAAAACCCGATATGGACCAAACAAAGAAGCATAAATATGAGTGTTCTAAATAATATAGGAGAGATCCCCCATAGATAGTGCATTATGTAGGATTTTCCTTTTAAATTCAAAATGCACACAAATGGGATCATCACTAGTACCTACAATAAGTAAAACACAAGAGGATACCAATAAAATAAGAAGATCCACAAAAAGCAAAGAAGGCTTGGGAGACAACACAAAACATTTTCTTGGCGAAAGATAGGACAAAGTTAAACAAAGGCCAAAGTGAATATGATCAATAAATTCTACCATAAATTGAGTACTCATTGTCCAAGGACAAGAAATATTTGGAATAATTTTCCCAAGGTATCTAGCATGTATATCCAAGATCATAGTCACCAAGAAGCATATAACAAAAGATAATAATTAAGCATGATGCTTCGAACAAGATTCGTGGTAGCTTCCAATAGTCACACAATCACTAGTGATTAGAGTAACTTGAAGCAAATGGTTTCCATGAGGATATATATATCTAAATATGAGGAAACACATACCAAGAAACACTCTCATATAAAAGATCCAAAATAAGATCAATAAAGTCATTCAAGCAAATTGGAAATTGTATGATAAAATGTGTCACATAGGTTCTAGATAATTATCAATATCAATTCTAAGTGACACAACCTCGAATATTCACATTTTCTAGGATTTGTAATATGCACTAAGCATATGACTCCCCCATAATGTGATATGTAACATCCCTAAAATCATGATTTCAAAGTTTGCATATCATTCATGCATGCATATAGAATTGAGATCAAATTTCAAAACTCATTTCAGAAAAACAGAAGCACATAGTGCTGTCATTTCATGTGAGCAAACTTAAATCAAATGGCCATCCCCATTTGAGAGTTTGAATGTTTTAAAAACTAGGTTGTTTGTCTCCTTTGTTGAATGGATTGAGTGTGGAATTTGAACCAAGCTTTACAAAATGAAAATGGTTCAAAAATCATTTTTTGCAAACATTTGCAAATCAAGTGCAAAGCTCCTGATATTTTGTTTCTCCAAATTGACCAAGCCTTTACAAAGCAACCATTTGGTTTTATGCCTAGATTTGGGACTGTTGCACACTACAAAAACCCCAGAAAGTTTTGAATTCAAAAAGAATTTGAATTCATTTGAAAACCATTAATGAAAATCAAAACAGAAAATAAAAAGGAATAAAGAAAAGAAAAAGACCAAGCGCTCCTAATCTAGCCCAGCAGCAGAACCGGCCCAGCTAGCCCACCCGGCCACTCGCTCGCTCGCACGCGCGGACACACCCACACAGACGCTGACACCCGGACCCCACCCTCTCTCCGTCTCACTCACTGACTGGTGGACCTCGCCAGCTCACCCTCGTCTTCCCCAAATCGCGCCCGACCCCGTCGCTGGCCGTTTCCTCCGCCCATCACTGCCGCGATTGATTCCCACTTAATTGCCATTGATTCCACGCTTAATCGCCGCTCCTCTCTCGCCTACATAATCCCCTCTGCACCGCGGTCATTTTCCCCCACTCTCCTCGCTCACTCCGCCACCAGGCTGCGCCCATTTGCCCTCGAAACCCCGTAGTACCGACGACTCCGGCGACTAATTCCGGTGAGCCTCGACCGCCCCCTCTCTCTGGTTCAAACTGTCGTGTCCAGCTTGATCTTGCGCACCTCCTGATACCCTTCGTTTGCATTCTCGTGACCCAGGCCGTCGTCCCCGTTCGTGCCTGCAAACCGACTGCACCGCCGCTTGACTCCGGTGATCAATTGAGGTAAAACCCGAGTGCTCCTTGCCCCCTCCTTCATACGAGAATGTTCGCCTTCTTCTTGTGCATCTCCTGACCCCTCTGGTTCGTGCTAGGGCGACGCCACACCTCGGCAACAACCTCGACTGCAAGTGATAGATGCCGTCCGCAACTCCGACGAGCCCCAGCGACCGTACCCGTGCGCCCCTTCCCAAGCCATCGCCACCTTGAGCATCAGCAGCCCCCTGCGGTTCTGGTAAGCACACCCTTTCTTCCCCGGGCAACCTAGAACGCCAGCGCCGCCGCTAGTGCCACTTGTATTTAGTCAAAGCGATTAGGATCGTTAGATGCAGATCCTGCGGCTGGAATTAGAACTTAAGCGAAGAGGTAAGCGCGCATCTGATCCACCAGATCTGACTTAGATCCTACGGCCCGCAGAGCTCGATCCGTCCGAACCGGTACGCGCCAGTAGCGTTAAGACACGTGGCTAGGATTTGAATCAAAAACAGATTTGAAAACAGATTTAGATTCAGTTTTGAAATGGCTATAACTTTTGATTCCCACGTTAGATTTTTGAAAATTTTATATCGTTGGAATCAGGGAGACAAGCCCTTTCTATTGATGCAATGTGTTTAGTGAAAAGTTTCTGTTAAAATGACTTTTTATGCAGAAACTTGTTTAGGACTATTTTGAGTATAGAATTTGTTTAGTAAATTGTTTTAGTGCTAAATAAGTTTGGTTTGGCAAGTTTTCAACTTGGTATTGGTTCAGTACTGTGCACTTGCTTGGTGGAGTTTTAAAAATCATCACTTAGCATTTTGCATGCATGCATATATTTATGTTTGTATATGAATTGTGTGTAATTTTGTGCTACAAATTTTGTGTAGATTTTGGTGCTAGTGATTGTGACTGTGAAGAGTGCTACTCTTCCCACTACCAAGGCAAGTGGTACTTCATGAATATTTCCATCCCTATATTTTGTACAAGCATTAGAAATATTTTGCTAAGTCTTGCATATTACTATTTTTGCCAAGTGCTATGTTGGGAAATCCTAAGTAGTTGTAGAATTGCTAGGAAATTTCCTAACTTAAGTTACTATGCCATGCTTAGCCTAGCTAGTAGCAAACAAGGGTTGGTAAAGTATATACATGCTATGATGAAAATATTTCTAAGTCTTTGGACTTAGGTTTTTCTTAATAAAACATCTAAGTCAATGAACCTCCTGGGTGGAATGGGACTTGAATGGTGGTTTTTGGTTGAGTGGTTACACAAGGCCCATGGACATGGTTTACCTTGTGTATCTCACTTGTGGTATGCCACCCAGGCACAAAGGGATTTTGGAGGCCAAGTGTTGAGAAGCTTATAGTGCAGCCACTTGGCAATATGGGCTCTGCCTTGATCATATAGGTTGCTAGAACTTAGTCATTTGGATAGTTGGTGGTAGTGGGATGATTGGTTGGAAATTGTCCATTTGGCTAAGGGAAGGCTTCTGAAAGGTCCTGTCTTGGGAAACCAAGTCTGGTGGGGAAAGTGCACAACCTCTGCAGATGGAAAATCTAAGTACTTAGCCAAGTCCATGGCAATGGACAACTTGAGCATCAAGACATGGAAGCTATCAAGAATCTCATCACTCCAGCTTCTAAGTAAAACTTGTGGGTAAACAAGGGTGAAGGACCCCAATGTCTATTGGTGGTTTCTTGGAAAATGTTTTGACAAAGAAAAACTTAGTGATTTCAACTAATAGGAAAAAACTATTTTGAGCAAAGCAAGCCAAGCTACACTTAGCCAAAATGCATATAGTAATATAGTCCACTTAAAATTTACTAAGGTATCACTTGCCAATACTATTCCAAAGTATTGACCCACTGTGGTTGTAACTTGTGATGTTGCAGGTTACTCCGATGATGATTAGGTGTCATGAGTCTACACTCAACATGCTTGCATGTGGCACATGAAGATGAAGACTTATGTTTATTTACTTATTCCAACACTCTTGTATTAGGCCTGTGCCCCTGAGTTGTAAAAGGCAATGTTTTATCTCTGGAATGGATGTAATAAATGACATTTGTATCTGTGTACTTCATCTTAAATTGTGGATGCTATCATTGATCCAGGGACTAGCATTGCAATCATAGGGATCCTTTTTCCTTTACAAAGGAGGGATCTTACAGATGGTATCAGAGCACTGTGTTGCCTGTAGGATTATGACCCTAGGATTGGAAACCACTAAGGAAAATTTTCAACTACTTCTACACTTGTCTATTCTTCTCGTAAACTTTTCTAATCTTCTCTTCTCATCCCTATTGTAGATGAACTCCATCAATGAAGCCGTAAAGAAAGGACCACTCATGACCATGACCTTGGAGTGTGAGACTGAGTTTCCCAAAATTCTCAAGGACGTCATGGTGGCAATGGAAATACATGGTGCAACTGTGTACAACGGCTTTCCCGTGATGGATGAAGGAGTTGAGTACTGGTGGGTGCAACTTCACTTGTACAAAAAAAAGGAAGACAACCACAAATAAAAAGGATTCTACATGTACACCAACACTGTGGTGCACCCCACATTTTTTGAGTCAGCAAGAGAAGGAGCTTGGAGGACTATCAAAGAACTTAGTGCTAGAGTCAAGTGCAGAATGTTCAACCTCCAAAAAGACTTAGAGAAATAGAAGGAACATACTCAAGAGTTGGAAGCTACCAACCAAACCTTAAGAGGAGATATTATAGACTTAGTGATGGAATCGTGTGAGCAAGATAGGCTGATTGTGTGGCATCCCGCAATTCCACTACTAGAAAATCGCGTTGTTTTTGTGCATTGCATCGGCGTCATCATGCATTGTTTGTCTGCATTATTTGAAAAGCCTAGTGTTGATTTATACAAATAACCCTCTTATTTTAAAACCCAAAACCCCGATCGCATCCGACATTTTTGTTTGTCTAAAAACTGTTTGTAAAATGGTCTTGTTTTAAATTGGAGAGAACCAAACAAACACACACATGTAAAACTGCCCAACCCTAAATCTTTTTCCACCCAAATCCTATCTACCCTCCAACCACAGACCGCCACATCATCCCTCCACCTTTTTCCTACCCACCTGCCACCTCATCCATCCAGCCCCCTCCCCCTCCCTTTTTCACCCAGTCCACCCTCACCCACCCTCTCTCTCCTCTCTCCTCAGTGTGGCCCGTCCACCTCCTGGGTCCCACCAGGCAGCCACACGCCCCCCCACACGACCCGCGCCTCCCACGCGCCGGACACGCGCCGGCACGCGCCCTCCACACGCCCTCCCCGCGTGGCCCCCTGACACCCGGCCCCACCTCCCCGGGCCCCACCTTGTCAGCCTCTCCCCCCCCCCTGGTCAACCCACCTACCCCGCTACCCCTGGCCGCCCCGGCCCCACCACAGCCCCTGGGTCCCGACCCGGCTCCACCCCGCGGACCCGACGCCCCTGCCGTCCCCAACCTTCCTCTCCTCCTCCCTCGCCCCCAAGTCCGGCCAACCTTCACCGCCTCCTGGCTTGGCCCGCCTAGCTCCGCCGCCTGTCAACCGCCCATCTCCTCGCCTGGTGGCCCCGCTCGCTGCCCGGCAGGCACGTGGCGCTCTCCCACGCGCCTCGCCGCCACCAGCTCGCCTCCGCCACGCTCGCTCACGCCCGACGACCCGCTCCTCCGGCCCTCTCTCTCTCGCCACTTCCCGCTCTCCGGCAGCCGCGTTCCCATCCTCCTCCCGCCGTCCAGGCCACGCCGCTTGATGAGACCATGGTCCGGCCGCCACGCCGCGCGCCCGTCCGCCGTCGGCCGGCTCACCGCCAGCTCCCGTCAGCAGGACCCCAGCGTCGCCGATCCACCGCCCTCCGCTCCCGCGACGCCTACCCGCCACCGCTGCCCGAGCCTCGCCTCCATGACGAGCTCGCTGGCCGCAGAGCCGCCTGCCGAGCCCCACCTGTCGCCGAGCTGCGCGTTCGACCCGCCGGGCCCGCCTGAGCCCCGACCTGCAGCGCCGCCCCCTCCTCCGGTGGTCTTCCTCTGGCCGGAGCCCGCGACGCCGCCGTGACGCCCCGTCGCGTGCCGAGGCCGCCGCCCGTGGGCTCCGCAACATCGACCGAGGGTTGCTGTGTGGTTGATCGAGCCCACCAGATCTTCCGTATACTTGACCCGCGAGTTCGACCCCGAGGATGACCGACGCCAAGATCGCCTCACGGACGCGTCACGGTTTTTGGAGGAACTCTCGGACGCCAAGTTCGCCTCGTGAACCCCCAAGACCCGGACCCGATGACCGCCAAGATCGCCACGAGACCGACAAGTGCTTCATCCCGAACGCCATGACCGTCGACATGACCCGAAGGCCCCGGATGCACCAAGATCTACCCCTTTCCGAGAACGTTCCCGTCGAGACCGATCCGTCGAACCCTGGACCCTGAGACCGACCCCGGACCCCGGAACCCCAAGTTCGTCGAGAGACCCTAAATGTGTGACCCCTTTCTCCCGAGCCCTATTTTATGAATGCTAAACATAAAACCTGTTGCATATTAACTTGTCATTCATCTCGCATGCATATCTGTGGTTTGGGAGCCTTATGCCAATTCACCTCATAATTAAATATGGGGCCCATATGCGCAAATCTAGTCTCATATTGGCCTCATTTAAACTTGTGTAGCGAACCGGTATCTTGTCTTGCCTTGTTATAACAACATGTAAATTGCGGGGTAGCTAAACAACTTGAACCACGTGAATAAGTGACGGGACCCCGGATCCGCTTAATATGACCTAACTGCATCGCACCTTTGCCATGTCATTCATCATACATGCATCATGCCGATCTTTCGCCGTAGTATTAAATATTGCATCCGGTGTTTCTTCTAGTGTTTTGCTTCTTCATGATAAGGCCGTTGAGTTGATGTGAGCTTCGCCCGATCTTGGATGAACCCTTCGGCAATGTTTTCAGGCGAGCATCTCCCCCTTTCTACCTATCTTACTTTTATAGTCTTTATTCCCTCCTGTTGATCTATTGCTATCTGTGTTGCGAGGCTTTAGTTTTCGTACCCGTGATATTCCCTGCAGCCTCATATGGCCTTGGACACACCCTATTACCTGTTGTTTGGTAGATAGTTGGACCTGCGCGTCTTAGTCGCTTGCTCAAGTGCTGTTGCGTGTCGTCAAATGCCACAGTTGTTGATGTATTGCCGCATGTTGATGTTGGAGATGATCATAGTTTTACTTATCGCTCACTTTAAATTCTGTTTAACAACTAAAATTGAATAAGCAGAGGCATCGGTGGGTGATAGAAAATATTTGGTTTCCGAACGCCCACTTGTGTCCCGTAAGACCCCGAGTACTTGATACCTGTTCCTTGATTTATCGCGCTATCCACATCCGGGAGGTATATGGGACCCCCCTGAGCCAGAGCTTGATTCAGTCTTATTTCTTGGGGCCACAAACTAGTTTGAGGTTTTATTTACTATCCTGTACTTATGCCATGCTAATTTCTGTATTTAAATTGTGCGAGGAGCACACTGTACTGTTTAGGAATTGTGACCCGTTTACGTGGTATCGACAAGCCCAGCCACACTTTCGGGTTCCCAGTCATTTACCGCCGGCCCCACAAACCTTGAGGCGCCTCGAGTCAGCTAGCTTCGTTGCGGAATCTACTTAAGGGGTGGCCCCCTGAAATATTTCTGAATCCTGTGATTGTTCAGTCGTGAAAGCCTCGTTGGGTTTTGATTTGGTTTTTCCGAGGTTGATCGAGCGTGTGTTGCTATTGGTGCACCCCGGCCGGGTAAAACTTTCTGAAAGCCGTGTCATGGATATGGACGACTTGGAGCACAGTATCTCGATCATAGACAAGCATAACTAAAGTTTATTGCTATAAATTTGACTTATAATGACTAGTAATCAGCTTCACTATAACGGAATGGCTAATAATACTGCCCACAATTGCTTGTTTGAACTGTCGCTTGCGACCATTGTACCTGACTAGTAAGCATTGCAACTATAACGGAATGGCTGAATAAAAGTACCAACAACTGCTGGGTTTTGGGTTTATCTCATGCTATCTGTATCTGATTAGCAATTGTTGCAACTACAACGGAATGGTTAACTAAAAGTGCCCACTGCTTACTTTATCAGGATGATTATCTAAACCTGACTAGTAATTGCTGCAATAATCGAATAAGTAAAACTGCCAACGGTGTGAGTTCCTCGGTTGACTTCCTCGTTTGGTCTCGAGGGGGAAACACCAGGATGGGTTTGTTTGATGGTAGTATCAGGTGGGTTCCGAATAGGTCCTTCTTACCCCTCTCTGATAACCGCCAGTTGTAGCGAGTCTCTATAGGTTGTTTAGTGCATCTTTGCCGCTCGATCCACCATACCTATGTAGGCGAGGACCGCGAATTCTAGCCTCGCTGTCTTGGCCTCGATCTTGACGCCTCTTTTCCTTTGCCCTTGTCGGCACCCCTTTGTTTAAGGGTTTTGAGCTCGACGTTGTTAAGGTGGTTACCCTTCCGCTTGGCACAGGCAGGGTTATGGACGCCATTGGATATTCTTCAGGGCTCTTAGCCCCATTTGCATCTTGTCCGTAGTCGGACGCCCTATCGTTTTCAAGGTGATTTGGATCTTTGTATAATATATCTGTATTCTTGACTCTTTGAGTCGCTGTTATACATATCTGTTCTGTGGGTCCCATCGAGGACTGTTGTGTAATGTTATTACTTCGTTTTCCACCCGCACGAAAGTGCCTGGTGGGCACCTTTGAATCGTTTCTATGCGGGTTCGGCGAATTTCGCTCAAACTTGCATAGGTCCGATTCTGAGGGTGTTACAGATTGCCTCTAGGAACATTGTGTTAGCCAATAGATCCAGTGAGATAGGATTGTAAACGCACTTTGTTAGTTGGACCACCACCTATCACCTTATTTTCAAAAATAATACCTTAAATAAGTTTGGACCTTGGTTGATGTAATGGCTTCATGTATGCATGAGTTGTGTGAATTTGTATTCCAAGGATTTGTATGTGATGTTTGTCTTTGTTTTATCTTAAATAGTGTTGTTCTAACTTTTCTATCTTATAAATAGATGCCTATTACCATCAGCACTATTGAGGAGTTCCAGGTTACCCGCTTTGGACCTCGTATCGTTGAGCTTACCACTTTGCTCAATCTCCCTCTTCCCACCATAATGGTGCATCCACTCACCAAGTTCGAGAGGAAGGACCTCTGGGGCTTCAAGGTGAACCAGCCCGGACGCCAGACAGAGCCTACTACGGAGGCCATCGTCTTCAAGCTTATGCACGATGACAGGGAGAGAGGCATGGAGGTAGTCATGAAGGACCTGATAGGACGTCTGCTAGGCTGGCACTCCCGACAGGTTAGAGGCACCCATTTCCACGTCTTCGGAAGACGTGATGAGGATGGAGAGTCCATCGACTTCGAGGACGACTCGAGGGACGCAGCAGAGCCGATATGTCTGTATCTCCAGGACTTAGAGTCTCTCATTAGGCATGTGGACACGGACAGGACCAATGTCATGCTCAGTAATGACGAGCTCCAGGTGCAGCTTCGCGAGAAGGACAAGCTCTTCGCGCAGCAGGACGAGATAGTCAAGGAAATGGAGGCGAAGTTCGAGACCTAGGACCGGAAGTTCAAGAGTCAGGAGAAACGTGTCCAGGATAGGAACAAGAAGATCCGGGACATGACTGAAGAACTGAAGTCCAAGGACTTCGAGCTTGAGCAACAGCAGATGGTGATTGAGAGGCTTCGTTCCCAGAAGAGGGCTCTCAAGGCCAAGATTGAGTCCTTGACCACTACTATTGAGGAGAACAAGACTGCGATGGAGAACGCAGGTCTTACCTTTGTCGAGGAGGAGATTGATGCTGATGAGTAGTCTTGACTACTCGTTTATCTTTTATTATCGTACTTGTTATTTGTGAACTTGTTATTGGACCATCCGACATGTGGATGGCTTGCCACTTGTGTGTTTTACTTTGTGAACTTGTTATCTTGTTGTTGAACTTTTATCTTCTGTTGCATGCTTGTGTTTGCTTATGTGATGTAATGTGCATGAAAACATCTATGGGTATCTCATTCTTATCTCTATTTGAACAAACCACAGATGCCTCCCCGTCGCGCAAACCCCAACCCCAACAACAACAACAACATCACCCCAGAAATGCAGCAAATGATGAATGCTCAAACACAGCTCATGCAGATGATGACAACATTCATTCAGAACCAAAACAACAACAACAACAACAACAACAACCACCCCAATAACAACAACAACCCTCTGGGCTTCGATATGCTCACCAGATTTTTGCGATTGAGGCCAGCTAAGTTCTCGGGGACGACTAATCCCATGGTGGCCAATGATTGGCTACGTTCGGTAAACAAGGACTTAGTAACCGTGGGCTGCACGGATGCTGAAAAGTTCAGATTTGCAGCACATTTGCTGGAAGGGCCAGCCGCCACTTGGTGGGACAATTTCCAAATCACCACTCCTATAGATGAGGTGACTTGGGCTATCTTTGAGGATGGCTTTCGCACTGCTCATATCTCATCAGGAATAATGAGCTTGAAAAAGAAGGAGTTTCACAATCTGAAGCAGCGCCACCGCAGCATGGCTGAATACATTGAAGAGTTCAACAATCTGGCGCGTTATGCACCAGATGAGGTTGACACAGATGCCAAAAGAAAGGAAAATTTTCTGGAAGGCTTGAATGATGAGCTGAATATGCAACTGGCCATGGCATATGTTCCCACGTATCAGTCGCTCTGTGACAAGGCGGCTATATTGGAGAACAAAATGAAGCAAGTCGAGAGTAGAAAGAGAAAGCACTCCGACAAGCACAGCTCGGGGTCGTCTCACAAACGATCTCACTATGATGACAGTGGAAGCTCAGGATCCCACAAGCATGGGAAATTCAACAAGCACCACAACCACAACCGTCATGACAACAAGCATCATCGCAGTCATGACAATGACAAGTACAAGAACCACAAGAGTGGACATAAGAGCCTCCACAGTGGTAATGGTAGTGGAAGTAGAAGTCGGCCTGCTAAGAGAGACATCAGTCAGGTTGAATTCTTCAAATGCAAGAAGATGGGACACTATGCAAATGAGTGCCTCGAAAAGAAAGTTGAAGGACCTGTCAAGCCCAATCCTTTCCAGAAAGGACAGGTGAACCACATTAATGTGGAGGAGGTCTATGAAGAGCCTGATGCTGTTGCTGGTAAGTTCAGACTCAATTCATTCCAGCATTTGTACTCTTTGATACTGGTGCATCTCATTCATTCATATCAAGAGCATTTTTTGAAAGAAATGAACTACCGGTAGAAACTATTGGGTGTCCTATAAAAGTAAGTTCTCCTGGTGGAGAAATGATAGTGAATTCAGGATGCCATGATCTAGTCATAGAATTCGGGAAGTATAAGTTTCCCGTTAACTTGATAATATTAAACTCCCAAGGATTGGACGTCATTCTAGGAATGGACTGGATGACTAAGTACAAAGGAGTGATAGATTGTGCCAGCCATACCGTCTCACTCACAACTCCAGAAAATAAAAGGATCAGATTCAAGACCAGCTTTGAAGCAAAAAAGGAGTATGCTTAATTCTCTTAAGGGGGTTAGCATGGAAAGTGTGCCAATTGTGTGTGAGTGTCCGGATGTGTTTCCGGAAGAATTACCGGGAATGCCACCAGATAGAGATGTGGAGTTTCTGATAGATTTGGTACCAGGTTCAGGACCAATAGCAAAGAGACCATATAAAATGTCAGTTGATGAACTGAAAGAGCTCAAGAAACAACTAGGAGAACAGTTGCAGAAAGGATTTATTCAACCAAGTTCTTCATCTTGGGGAGCCCCAGTTTTGTTCGTGGAGAAGAAGGATAGAAGCCAAAGGTTATGCATAGATTACCGTTCACTCAACGAGGTAACTATCAAGAACAAATATCCTTTGCCTAGAATCAATGACGTGTTTGATCAGCTAGAAGGAGCATGTGTGTTCTCAAAGATTGATCTCCGGTCAGGCTATTTTCAACTCAAGATAAGAGAACAAGACATACCTAAAACAGCATTCACCACAAGGTATGGGTTGTATGAGTATACTATGATGCCTTTTGGCTTGACCAATGCTCCAGCATACTTTGTGAATATGATGAACAAGGTGTTCATGGAATTTCTTGACAAGTTTGTTGTCGTTTTCATCGATGACATCTTACTCTACTCCAAGAGCAAAGAAGAACATGAAGGACACTTGCGGTTGATACTTGAGAAGTTACGAGAGCATAAACTATATGCCAAATTCAGCAAGTGTGAGTTCTGGTTAGAGGAAGTTGGTTTTCTTGGTCATGTTATGACAAAGGATGGTGTAGCAGTTGATCCTGCTAAGGTTTCAGTTGTGAATGAATGGGAATCTCCCAAGAACGTGAAAGAATTTCGCAGTTTCCTTGGCTTAGAAGGTTACTACAGAAGGTTCATTGAAAATTTCTCAAAGGTTGCTAAGCCAATGACTGAATTATTAAAGAAAGACAAGAAGTTTGCTTGGTCTAAAGGTTGTGAAATCAGCTTTCAAGAGTTGAAGAAGAGACTTGTGAAAGCACCGGTTCTGTGTCTGCCAGATTTGGAAAAGGATTTCCAAGTATATTGTGATGCATCTCATCAAGGTTTGGGTGCAGTACTTATGCAAGACGGTAAAGTTGTGGCTTATGCCTCGAGACAACTCAAAACTCATGAAGTAAACTACCCTACTCATGATTTGGAGTTAGGCTCTGTCGTCCATGCACTCAAAACATGGAGACATTACCTTTTGGGAAAGCGTTGTGAAGTGTTCACAGATCAAAAGAGTTTGAAGTATATCTTCACCCAGAAGGAAATCAATATGAGACAAAGAAGATGGTTTGAGCTTATCAAAGATTATGACTTAATTTTGCAATACCACCCCGGTAAAGCAAATGTTGTAGCAGATGCTCTAAGTCGTAAGGTATTTGTAAATGGCCTTACCAAAGGAGAATTGCCAGATGATTTGTGTACCCAATTCAGAAAACTCAGATTGGAGATTGTGCCTGAAGGACATCTCATGTCTTTGGATGTTCAACCCACTTTGTTGGACAAGATCCGAGAAGCTCAGAAGACCGATAAGGAAATTGAAGAGATTAAGGAAAATATTGGCCAAGGTAAAGCTAAAAATTTCCATGAAGACGAATAGGGTACTTTATGGCATGGGAAACGTATCTGTGTTCCACAAGATCCGGAGTTACGGAAACTGATTTTGCAGGAAGCACACAACTCTCCGTATTCTATTCACCCGGGTAACACCAAAATGTACATGGACATGAAAGAAAGATTTTGGTGGAACAATCTCAAGAGGGACATCGCCGAACATATTGCTTTGTGTGATGTGTGTAGTAGAGTAAAAGCGGAGCATCAGAAACGAGCAGGTTTGCTTCAACCACTACCTTTTCCTGATTGGAAGTGGGACAAGATTGGTATGGATTTCATTACCGGATTACCAAGGACCAGATCAGGATATGATTCCATATGGGTAGTAGTGGATCGCCTAACTAAAGTGGCTCATTTCATACCCGTGAATACAACTTATACAAGTGCCAAGTTAGCCAAAATCTACATGAGTAGAATTGTATGTCTACATGGTGTGCCCAAGAGTATTGTGTCTGATAGGGGAACTCAATTCACTTCCCATTTTTGGAGACAGCTACATGAGTCATTGGGAACGAGGTTGGAATTCAGTACTGCTTTTCATCCTCAAACCGATGGACAAATGGAAAGGACTAATCAAATTCTGGAAGACATGTTGAGGGCATGTGCCCTAGACTATGGAGCCAGTTGGGATGAAAGTCTGCCTTACATAGAATTTTCTTATAACAACAGCTATCAAGCCAGCATTGAGATGGCACCGTTTGAGTTTCTATACGGAAGAAAATGTACCACCCCATTGTTATGGAATGGTGTGGGAGAAAGAAGTTTATTCTGGCCAGAACTTATCAAAGAAGCCGAAGAGAAGTTCAAATTGGTTAAGGACAGGTTGAAGATAGCATAGTCCTGACAGAAAAGCTACGCAGATCCTAAGCGTAGAGAAGTCACCTATGAAGTGGGCGATAGAGCCTATCTTAGAGTATCACCACTTCGTGGAGTGAAGAGATTCGGAGTCAAACGAAAGTTGGCACCAAGATATGTTGGGCCATTCAAGATTTTGAGTCGCAAAGGAGAAGTTGCCTATGAAATAGAACTACCAGAATCTCTGTCAGCTGTCCATAATGTGTTTCATGTGAGTCAGCTTAAGAAATGTCACCCAGAAATGGAAGAAACTTCTTTGAAGGATACTATACCTTTGGATGAGGTTCAACTAGAAAGTGATCTCACTTATGAGGAGAAACCTATCAAGATTCTTGAGACTGCAGAAAGAATCACGAGGACAAAGACTATCAAGTTCTACAAAGTATAGTGGAATCATCATACCGAAGAGGAAGCAACATGGGAAAGAGAAGATGATCTTCGGAAAGACCACCCTCACCTATTTGCTAGCCAATCTGAATCTCGAGGGCGAGATTCACCTTAAGGGGGTAAGATTTGTAACATCCCTAAAATCATGATTTCAAAGTTTGCATATCATTCATGCATGCATAAAGAATTAAGATCAAATTTCAAAACTCATTTCAGAAAAACAGAAGCACATAGTGCTGTCATTTCATGTGAGCAAACTTAAATCAAATGGCCATCCCCATTTGAGAGTTTGAATGTTTTAAAAACTAGGTTGTTTGTCTCCTTTGTTGAATGGATTGAGTGTGGAATTTGATCCAAGCTTTACAAAATGAAAATGGTTCAAAAATCATTTTTTGCAAACATTTGCAAATCAAGTGCAAAGCTCCTGATATTTTGTTTCTCCAAATTGACCAAGCCTTTACAAAGCAACCATTTGGTTTTATGCCTAGATTTGGGACTGTTGCACACTACAAAAACCCCAGAAAGTTTTGAACTAGAAAAAAATTTGAATTCATTTGAAAACCATTCCTGAAAATCAAAACAGAAAAGAAAAAGGAATAAAGAAAAGAAAAATACCAAGCGCTCCTAATCTATCCCAGCAGCAGAACCGGCCCAGCTAGCCCACCCGGCCACTCGCTCGCTCGCTCGCACGCGCGGACACACCCACACAGACGCTGACACCCGGACCCCACCCCCTCTCCGTCTCACTCACTGACTGGTGGACCTCGCCAGCTCACCCTCGTCTTCCCCAAATCGCGCCCGACCCCGTCGCCGGCCGTTTCCTCCGCCCATCACTGCCGCGATTGATTCCCGCTTAATTGCCATTGATTCCATGCTTAATCGCCGCTCCTCTCTCGCCTACATAATACCCTCTACACCGAGGTCATTTTCCCCCACTCTCCTCGCTCACTCCGCCACCAGGCTGCGCGCATTTGCCCTCGAAACCCCGCAGTACCGACGACTCCGGCGACTAATTCCGGTGAGCCTCGACCGCCCCCCTCTCTCTGGTTCAAACTGTCATGTCCAGCTTGATCTTGCGCACCTCCTGATACCCTTCGTTTGCATTCTCGTGACCCAGGCCTTCGTCACCGTTCATGCCTGCAACCGACTGCGCCGCCGCTTGACTCCGGTTATCAATTGAGGTAAAACCCGAGCGCCCCTTGCCCCCTCCTTCATAAGAGAATGTTCGCCTTCGTCTTGTGCATCTCCTGACCCCTCTGGTTCGTGCTAGGGCGATGACACACCTCGGCAACAACCTCGACTGCAAGTGACAGACGCCGCTCGCAACTCCGATGAGCCCCAACGACCGTACCCGTGCGCCCCTTCCCAAGCCATCGCCACCTTGAGCATCAGCGGCCCCCTGCGGTTCTGGTAAGCACACCCTTTCTTCCCCGGGCAACCTAGAGCGCCAGCGCCGCCGCTGACAGACGCGCCGCCGCCAGTCGCCGCCGCTAGCGCCGCTCGTATTTAGTCAAAGCGATTAGGATCGTTAGATGCAGATCCTGCGACTGAAATTAGAACTTAAGCGAAGAGGTAAGCGCGCATCTGAGCCACCAGATCTGACTTAGATCCTACGTCCCGCAGAGCTCGATCCGTCCGAACCGGTACGCGCCAGTAGCGTTAAGACACGTGGCTAGGATTTGAATCAAAAACAGATTTGAAAACAGATTTAGATTCAGTTTTGAAATGGCTATAACTTTTGATTCCCACGTTAGATTTTTGCAAATTTTATATCGTTGGAATCAGGGAGACAATCCCTTTCTGTTTATGCAATGTGTTTAGTGAAAAGTTTCTGTTAAAATGACTTTTTATGCAGAAACTTGTTTAGGACTATTTTGAGTATAGAATTTGTTTAGTAAATTGTTTTAGTGCTAAATAAGTTTGGTTTGGCAAGTTTTCAACTTGGTATTGGTTCAGTACTGTGAACTTGCTTGGTGGATTTTTAAAAATCATCAATTAGCATTTTGCATGCATGCATATATTTATCTTTGTATGTGAATTGTGTGTAATTTTGTTCTACAAATTTTGTATAGATTTTGGTGCTAGTGATTGTGACTGTGAAGAGTGCTACTCTCCCCATTACCAAGGCAAGTGGTACTTCATGAATATTTCCATCCCTATATTTTGTACAAGCATTAGAAATATTTTGCTAAGTCTTGCATATTACTATTTTTGCCAAGTGCTATGTTGGGAAATCCTAAGTAGTTGTAGAATTGCTAGGAAATTTTCTAAGTTAAGTTACTATGCCATGCTTAGCCTAGCTAGTAGCAAACAAGGGTTGGTAAAGTATATACATGCTATGATGAAAATATTTCTAAGTCTTTGGACTTAGGTTTTTTCTTAATAAAACAACTAAGTCAATGAACCTCCTGGTTGGAATGGGACTTGAATGGTGGTTTTTGGTTGAGTGGTTACACAAGGCCCATGGACATGGTTTACCTTGTATATCTCACTTGTGGTATGCCACCCAGGCACAAAGGGATTTTGGAGGCCAAGTGTTGAGAAGCTTATAGTGCAGCCACTTGGCAATATGGGCTCTGCCTTGATCATATAGGTTGCTAAAACTTAGTCATTTGGACAGTTGGTGGTAGTGGGATGATAGGTTGGAACGCGTCCATTTGTCTAAGGGAAGGCTTCTGAAAGGTCCTGTCTTGGGAAACCAAGTCTGGTGGGGAAAATGCACAACCTCTGCAGATGGAAAATCTAAGTACTTAGCCAAGTCCATGGCAATGGACAACTTGAGCATCAAGACATGGAAGCTATCAAGAATCTCATCACTCCAACTTCTAAGTAAAACTTGTGGGTAAACAAGGGTGAAGGACCCCAATGTCTATTGGTGGTTTCTTGGAAAATGTTTTGACAAAGAAAAACTTAGTGATTTCAACTAATAGGAAAAACCTATTTTGAGAAAAGCAAGCCAAGCTACACTTAGCCAAAATGCATATAGTAATATAGTCCACTTAAAATTTACTAAGGTATCACTTGCCAATACTATTCCAAAGTATTGACCCGCTGTGGCTGTAACTTGTGATGTTGCAGGTTACTCTGATGATGATTAGGTGTCATGAATCTACACTCAACATTCTTGCCTTTGGCACATGAAGATGAAGACTTATGTTTATTTACTTATTCCAAAACTCTTGTATTAGGCCTATGGCCCTGAGTTGTAAAAGAAAATGTTTTATCTCTGGAATGGATGTAATAAATGACCGTTGTATCTGTGTACTTCATCTTAAATTGTGGATGCTAGCATTGATCCAGGGGCTAGCATTGCAATTACAGGGATCCTTTTTACTTTACAAAGGAGGGATCTTACATGATACTACCATAAAACCAACACGAGGCAAAAGGATACAAATAGAGATAATTAATGGCCATTATAAAACTTAAATATCTCATGAGAATTGTACCACATATAGACTAGATAATATCCCAATATAAATACTAGGTGGTATTCCTCATGTACACACAATTTTAGGATTATGGAATGCCCAAGCATAACACTCCCCCAAAATGGGATAATCTATTAACCTCTTGCAATAACCAAATAAGATATCAAATAAAATCAATTAAGGCTCCAATACAAGAAACAGACATACATGGTGTTCCACCTAATCATATACAAATATACTTGATACCTCAAGATAATTAAGTGGAAAGAACAACATGTACAAAATCATGGAAGATACAAAACCAACACATGCACAAGGGGCGAGTACCTTTTAATGTAATGAGTTAAGCATATGTTACCGCAAGGAGGAATATTGGAAATATAATATAATCATGATAATACAAATGGCTTAGCTTGACAATAATAATTGATGAAGATCCCTCAATTCTTCATAATGTAGCCAAGTATCCAATGCCCTCCACAACACACCTATTGATCAAGTTTTGGCTTGTTGGTCCCCAACCAAGTTGGGTCCTAAGATTTTAGTCACAATAGGCTTGGCAACCCAAATGGTTCTTTTCTTGACACCACATTGAGCACCAACAAATTTGGCAAACACATTGCCAACCTCATCCTTACGAAGTGAATAAGCATCATCAATCAAGATAGGATGGGACGAGGAGTTACCAATAGTGCATGCGGAAGAAATGTGCCCCTTCTCATGGCATATGTAGCAAGTTCTATTCTTGCTATCTTTCTTCTTTGGTGAAGCCACACCTCGAGGAAGGGCTCGAGTAGTGCTCTTAGGAAGAGGCCCATTGATGACTTGAGGTGGAACTTGAGGCCGCATCCCTTGATGCTTCACACTAAGAGGCTTTTCCTTCAATGGGCAAGATCTAACATGGTGCCCTTCTTCCTTGCACTTGAAGAAAACAATGTTGGCCGGATTCTTGACTTGATCTTGGCCATTCTTCTTGTTGTCCTTGTGCTTCAACTTGATAGTGGACTTGTTCTTGACATTGGAGTTGAATCCAAGCCCACTCTTGTCATTGGGGGATTTTTGCACACTCAAGATTTTGTTGAGTGTGGACTTCCCTTGATGACCCTTTTTCAAGTCATTCTTCAAAGAAGTGACTTGAGCCTTGAGCTCTTTGATTTCCTCTACATGGTTAGTTTCAATACAAGTTCTAGAGGAAGTAGATGCTACATTGTTAGAGCAACAAGGCATGGAATGTAATTCATCACGAGATATAGCATGGTTATGAGAGGATGAATTACAAGGACTAGCACATGGCAATATAACATTTGGAGTAGATATAGTGCTAATGTCCACATGAGGCCCAATAGATGTTACCTTTGACATGATGGACTCATTATCCAACTTTAGCCTACCATGGGAGACTAGGAGATCCTCATGTGAGCTTGAGAGCTTAACATGGCTTTATTGTAATTTCCCATAATTGCTAGTTAGCAAAGCAAGTTGAGCCTTTAGCTCAACATTCTCCTTCAAAATAGATGCTTCACAAGAAATAGAGTTAGTAGCACAAGCATCATTATTATTAGCAAGAGGTGAGGGAAACTTGTCAAGCTCTTTTGAATATGAAGCTTTAAGTTGCTCATGCGACTCGGTGATTTTGATGAGCTCCCTCTTAACGACCCGAGAGCCATTTTTTAGGTGCTCAAAATCCTCAAGGAGTTTAGAATAAGCAACTTGAGTCTCATCATTTTTACTTTTGAGATCACTTACCACCTCAAGATCTCTATCATGAGATTCCTTTACTCTAGATAGCTCTAAAGCAAAGGTCTCCTCAAGAGATTCCTTAGTGGTTTGTTCCTCTTCAAGAGCTTTATTTACGTTGCAATTATATTAGCATACTCACGCTCAAGACTACACATTTTATCAACGTTGTTATCATGCACCTCGATTTGTGTTTCTAACTTATCAATATGTTCTTTGCTCTTAATAGCAAAGTCCAAGACTTCAACAAAGTTAGATCAAGCAATATCCTTTTTAACAAGGGAATGATAAATAATCTCACCCTTTTCATATAAATCATCAATATCAAGCTCTTCTTCCACATTATCCACATCCTCCTCATCACAAGAGGTAATGGGTTCCAAAATAGGGGTTAACTTAGAATCCCTAGCCATAAGGCATAGGTGGGTACCGGAAGAAGGTGAAGATGGGATTGCATTTGTGGCTTCATCCAAAACCATGTCTTGGCCCATAGAATCTTTGGTTTCCTCTACATGTTTAGCAACACAAGCACTAGAGGAAATGGAAGCATTTTTATCATGGCAACAAGACAACACAAGCATATCATCATGAGATTTATCCAAGTCATTTCTACACGATATGCAAGGACTATTAACACAATCATGTAAGAATTTTGTAGTTCTAGAAGTGTTAAAGTCCAAAGATAGATCATTGCAATTAGATAGAGATGAGGGATTACAAATAGTAAGCACACTATCCAAATTGCAATTTCTATCACCACTCACCATATCATTACCTAGTGAAAAGTCACATGTTGGTGAAGTGGTAGAGGATGAGAACTCATCTCGACCGGAAGTGGAAACAACACAATCATCCTCTATAATGTTGGACACAACATATTTATCTTGAAGTTTTGTCCATAACTCATGAGCGCTCCAAAAAGGAATGATTGAAGAGGTAACTACATAGCTCAAAGCATTAACAAGCACATTAGAAGCTTGAGCATCGAGATATAAGTTTTTCTCATCCTCACAAGATAGATTTTTGAAATCCATAGGAGGAGAAAAACCCATATCTACAATACGCTCCAAATTTGGGTCCATGTCCCAAAAATGAATGAGCATACGATTTTTCCATATATCATAATTTGTGCCATTGAATATGAACATATCATTGTGCACTAATCCTCTAGTCGACATCTTTACTCTCAAGGCGGTGAAGCCTAAAATGAGAGACCGGGCTCTGATACCAATTGAAAGGATACGTATGTCGCCTAGAGGGGGGTGAATAGGCGATTAAACTTTTCCTAGAGTGGCTCAACAAAGGCGGAATAAAACTAGTGTTTACTTTGTTAAGCACAACCTAGAACAACTAAGGTTCACCTATGTGCACCAACAACTTATGCTAAGCAATACAAGCAACAATGTGATAGCAAGATATATATTACTTCAAGAACGAAGGCTATCACAATGTAAAGTGCCTAAGTAAAGAGCTTGGGTATAGAGATAACCGAGGCACGCGGGGACACCGATATTTTACCGAGTTCCTCCCAACATGGAGTACGTCTCGTTTGGAGAGGGGGTGGTATCAAACCACCAACGCCACAAAAGGCCTCCCTTATTCTCCGGTTAATCTCACCCCAACGGGATCGATCCACGCTTCCACTATCGGTGCACTTATCGGTGGCAACCGGAACCTCTCACAAGGTTGGGGCACTTCTCCACAACTTAATTGGAGGCTCCCAACAAAAGCCACAAAAGGCCTCAACAAATGCCACCAAGTCCACAATGCCACCAAGGCCACAAAACCATCTAGGGTTCCAAGAACCCAAGAGGGACAAGCTTCAATGAGCAACTCAAACCAAATCATCCGAGGAGAACTCAAACCGATGCACCAAATGCAAATAGCAAGAACACCACAAAGATGCTCAAATCCCTCACTCTCAAGTTCCAACAAAGCTACTAAAGCTATTGGGGAAAAATAGAGGAGGAATCAAAGAGAGACACAAAATCCCCCAAAATCTAGATCCCCAAAGATGCACTCACAAAGAGATGAATCGGTTAGGTCAAAACATGAGTCTAGATCTCCTCTCTCTTCCACTCAAATATGGGGCAAGAATCATCGGATGGAAAAGATTAGGGAAGCTTCAAGATCTAGAGCAAGTGTGGACAAAGATAAGCCTAATAGATAAGAGAGGAGCAATCTAAACTAAAAACGGGCAAAGCCTTAAATAGAGGCCCCAAAAATCTAGCCGTTTGGGACATTTTTCTGTCAGGACCGGTAGTACCGGTTTTGGCCGGTACTACCGCCCGGCAGCTCAGCAGCCCAGCAGCAGGCGTGGTCCAGCGAGTGAGTGGGGATGGCGGCCGCGCGCATGAGGAAAAGCAAGTGGGGCCGCGCCCGGCAGCAAACCAACCCGGCGTGGCAGCCAGCCAGCGAGAGCATGCAGCGATGGCGCATGCGCGGCGCCTGTGAAGAGGAGCAGTAGTCAAGACGGTGGGCCAGCAGCGAGCAAGCGCCTGGGGCAAAAGCCTTGTATGTGCTGACAAGCGGCGGCAGGCGTGCACACAGCACGCAGGGGCGAGGTGGGCTGGCAAGCGGTGGAGGAGGCTGGGCCTGCCAGGGAGAGGGCTGGGCAACACAGGTCGACCTGGGCCGGCCGGTAGTACCGGCCCACCCGGGCGGTATTACCGGGCCGGTCCGGTAGAGCCGGCCCAAGCAACCGGTGAAGGCAGAGAATAGGAGTCCGCTACTAGGTGCGGCCGGTACTGGGCCCGGTAGTACCGGACGGCCCAGAAAATATCTTCCTCTTTTTCTTTTTTCAAACCGAATAACAACAAATATTCAAACCGCGATAACTTTTGATTGGTAGCTTCGATTGACCCGATTCCAATTGCGTTGGATAGAGGACGACAAGGGTTATCACCAAGTGAGAAAGTATCAAGTATAATAATGTGAGATGCCTCACTTGGTGAGAGACAGAAAAACCGCCAAGATCAAAATTGCAATAAGATACAAATGGAATATCTGATATTGATGACCAAGAGCTTGTTATGGAGATTACCACAATCTCTAAATCCTCACATGGATAAGACCAAATAGCAACCAAATATGATGATGCAAGTATTCAAAGGTTTGAGCTCTCTCCGAACAATGTGACCAAATTACTCATTCCAGAGCCCCTCTTGATAGTACGTTTATCTATCCTAAACCTGGTCTCACACACACAACGTGAGACCGACAAAAGGGAAAACCTATCAGGATTATACCTTTTCCTTGAGCATTCCACTTGAGCTCGATGTAGACGGTCTTCCCCTTCTCAAGATGGAACGCCTTTCTTAATTCATCATCATCGACCTCGCATATTGAGCTTACACAACATATCTTCTTTGCATTTCATCGACCTTGAAGCCAACACATGCTCCAAGCGATGCCAATGGAAAAATCCTACAAGTATAACTTAATACACACATTATTCCATAAAGATTGTCATTAATTACCAAAACCACACATGAGGGCCCAACATGTTCTTTCAATCACTCTATCAGCTGGAGTGACTTGGGCAGTAGTAGAAGTAGATGCCGGAGGCGGCGGGTTTGTGGTGTTGTTGTTGTTGTTCGGACCAGTGCCGAGTTCCTGTGGCTGCTGCACTAGGTTAGGCGGAGGGGTCATGACCTTTGCGCGATCATTGTTGGCGGCAACAGGTGGTCCCTTCCCCTTGTCCAGTGCTGTAGGCGGAGCTCATCCGGGTTGCGTCGTCCCGATGGTGACGAACACCTCTCGGTATGTGACGACATTGTTGGCCTGCTCGTCACGCTTGTAATCCTCCTCCATCTCTTGCATGGCAGAGTCTACCTCCTCCGGGCTGAAATCTATCTCCTCCGAGTCAGCGCTGATGTCGGCGTAGAGCGCGTCAAGCACGGAGTCGGAGGGTGTCGGGGCTTCCTCGATGACGGACGGTGGAGGTAAAACAACAGCGACCATGACTAGAGGTGGTGGTGCAGCTGCGGCCACGACGACCAGAGGCGGCGGTGGCGGTGGCTGAGGCCGAGGGTTCCGCCAATGAGCGCAAGATCTATCTGAGCTTCCTCCTCAGCCTCCGCGTAGTTGTTGACGGTGTTCACCATGCTTTTGAAAGTGATGCATCCTTAAGCATGATGCCGTCTTAGTGTATGCCGGAGAAGCGTACCTTGGTCCAGTCCTTCCACAAAGTTATACATAGCATCATCATTGGGGAAATAAGCCAGATCGTCCCGTATACGGAGCCACCTGGCAAGGTAATCGCGGGGGTTTTCTCCCTCTCTCTGAACGCAATGTGCCAGACTGAAGATGGTCACCACTTCGACAAACTTGGATCTCTGCTGTCCAGACGCATGGGCGAAGCCGGCGGACTTGCAGCGATCTTCCACCGTTATATCCTGCACAGTGGCAGTTTGGGTGGGCCTTGAATTTTTCTGATCTTTGTCGGCAAACTCCGAAGAGAGATCCGACATTGATCCTTCCACAAACGTTATCCTGCCCATAGGCGGTCCGTGCGGGTCTTGACGCTCCTCCGACTCCCAGGGAACTAGTGCCCGAGTCGGTTTCGTCGATGAAGAGGTGGATGTCTCCGATGGGGACGATCGAGCATCGCGTAGGGTTTGTCTTCACCGGGATCCAGAACTCGTCACGAGGGACGATCGGAACGTTTCTGGAGAAGAGAACATGACCGATGGCTACGGTTTTGCCGATTCCCGCGAAGATCTTGGACCTCGCCCGCTGTAGAACCTGAAGTGCCTCTTGCCCCACGGTGGGCCCCAAACGTCGTGGTATTGCCGACGAGTATACCATGGAGGGGTCCTCACAGTGCGTGTTTAGAGACATGGGGTAAGGTGGACGGTTGACGGGTACGAGGTAACACAGTTTACCCAGGTTCAGATCCCACACCGCTGGCGGAATCCTACTCCTGCTATAAATCACTATAATGGCAATACGCCGAGTTACAGGGATCGGTTCGCTATGCGAGGTAGGAGTTGTGTCTTGCCCTAAAGGCTCCCATAGGCCCAACTTATATAGTCGCCAGGTCCTAGGGTTATAGGGAAAGTCCTAGCCGGACAGGTTACAGAGTCCTACATAGTATAGAATCAGTCTAACGTGTCTTGCACTCCAAGGCTCCGGGTACGTCATCGACTCCTCCATAGCCTTCCTTTATCCGGCATGGTCCTCCCTTCTGGATCCATCTAACTGGGCCGCCCAGCAAGCCATAGGCCATGCTACCAACTGTGGGCCACTCGCGTTATCCGGATAAGAGACATGCTATAGGATACCCATATAGCAAATCCCCAACAGACACCCAGTTCACATTGTCCATCCAGCTCAGCATGTCGTGCGACAGGCATCTCCTGCCCCGCAGGTTCGTGACGCTGATCGGCGACGAGCCGCCGCCACTTTTCATGCTATGGGGCGAATGGCTTCAGGACCAGCAGGTACCCGATCGATCTATAGTTCGACCACTTCGGCCAGATGTACCTCGGCAATGGCTGGGAGTGCTTCGCCCGCTCGAACCAGATCGAGGCGGGCAACATCCTTGTCTTCAACTACGACGGCGAATGAAAGTTTGGCGTCTGCGTCTTCGACCACACCATGTGCCACCGCTGCTACCACTCCGACTCCTCCTCCGACTCCGACGAGTAGGCTAGGCTGTGCGCGCGCCATGTATGATCTATCAATGTAGGCATTGGCCATTTTCAATGAAAAACTTTATTCACTTCCTAAAACATTTGTTACATGCAGACCACACACCCTAAAACTATGCGCGGCCACCGATGCTGGAAGCGGTGGATGCGACACGTCAGATACACCATTCGTCATAGAGAGAGCGAATGATTGCCTCATGCACCTGCGTGTCGGGAAGCATCGTTTGGATTGGCCCGCACCGCGTGTAGGAGGTCGCCGCGGACCTATGCGAGCTCGTCCCATCTCCTGGTACTCTGGCAGAAAGACGCGTTCCGCCACCTCCATCGTGAAAGGCTCACCGGTGGTCACATGACGGTTGTAGAAAGGGTGACGTGGCGGGGGGTTCATCCTATAAATCCGCGGGCACCCAGTAATCGGAGGCGGCGGCACGTCCGACAACTCCGGTGGGTTCCATGAGGTATCGAGCACCTCTTCTCTTCCGGTGTTGGGGTTTCCATGGAGCTCGTCGGGTCACTGCCGGTGGACAGGCATGGTGGTTTTGTGTGCTGTCGGTGGTGTGGGTCTGGTCGTAAATAGATTGGCGACCTCCCCTATTTATGGATCTGCTTGGACGCGGCGGGAAATGCCCAAAACTCGCGGGAAGCGACGAGAAAGAAAGTCGGGAGACGACGGGAAGCCACTGAAAATACGCCGGCGTTGGCGATGGCAAGCACCGACATAATGGTCGTACCGCTAGGCGCGGTCGGTCAGACATGCCGGACCACGGCCCCAAATCAACCACGGCCTAACCCAAACAGACAGAAACATGCCGTTTGGGGCGACCATATGGATCGGCCTGGTGGAGATGCGCTTACCTCCTAAGACCTCTACCTTCGTCTTTCTTTCTCTAGAGTGTTTCTCTCGACGAACATGAGCAACGACTCCTGTTGGTGGTGTCTCCGATTTCAAGAGGGAGCAAGGATCTTGTAGTTGTGTCATGAGGATCTACACAAAGCGGAAAGATTCAGATCGTCGGCCTTCTCCCCTGTTCCATGAGGCGGATCTCGAGGGCTAGATCCCTTGTTAGTGGTGTCGAATTGTAGCACCCCGGGTAAAACCACTACTAGAAAATCTCTTGGTATTTTTGTTTTGTGCATCATCATGATCGCATGCTCATGTCACCATGCCATATTGCTTTTTCAGCATCATCATGTCATCATTCATAAGTTTGCCTAAAACTATTTTCCAAAAGCCTATCTTTGTTTTGAAATATCTCCTGCCCGTTCTTTCTGGATATATTGTTTTTCTCAAATTATTTTACAAAATCTTTTATTCAAATTAAAACAAACTTTAAATAAAAACAAATATTTTATTATGGGAGGCAGTCCAGCTGGTCAAACCCAAAGGGCACAACCGTACCGACCACCTACTACCCCCAAACTCTGACTCTATTCCTCTAGACCAAACCCTAGACCTACCTACCGTAAACCCTTACCCTAGAACCCACCAAACCCTAATCTACCCAGCCGCCACACCGAAACAACACGCACCCAAAGCTCGCTGTGCTCGCAAGCCGCACCTGCCCGCTGCACACTCGCAGCCCACGCCATCGCCCCACACTCCTGCAACCACCCCGCGCGGTACGCTAGCTCCTACACGCCCGCGACCCACCCTCTGGCTCACCCCTCTCACCATGATCCCATCGATCCAACCCGCACACCCGCATGCATGCGGCCCCATGCAAACACCATCCCCATGACGCCTCTCTTCCTCGCCCGCTCTTGCACGTAGTGCGCATCGCCGCCTCATCGCTCAGATCCCCGCCACCGCTCACCGCTCGCCGCCCCGGCCCCGCCTTCCTCGTCCAGTGCAAATCGAGTGTTGTCGGCTCGCCTGCCCCCGCCTCTACTTCCACCCTCGTCCTCCAGGGGTCTGCCGCTTGAGCCGGTCGACGTCCTCCGCCTCGCGTAGGCCGCCATTCTGCGAGCAACGCCCTCTCCTGCATCCAGCGTCCTCTACAGTGTGCCGCCTGTCCTCCCTCCGCTCCTTACCATCCACCAAGCTGTCAATCCCCGCCTCTGCACCGCGTCGTTCCCGAGCCATCGGAGTACCGCTCCCTTCGCAAGCTCTCCTCGCCGGTCCTGTAGTACGCCGTCGCCGCGACGAGCACGCAGCCCCAGCAGGCCCTTCTTTGCCTCCCCCACTAGCCTCTTCACCTTCCTCTCTCAGCGTCGGCCGCCACCTCGTCTTCCCTACACCCACGGTCATCACCAGGAAGCTCTCTGACCCAACATATTCTGGTGCTTTTTCTGTCGCAAGAAGCCGGTTATGTGTGTGTTGGTGAGAATGTTGGTGCTGTCGATGTTCTAGAATAGACAGGTCCCATTACAACCTCAAGCGCTACAGGGCGGAGCCATGATTTGAACATGAGGGGGGCGAAGATTTTTTTTTGATGGGATACTACATCACATACATCAAGTCAAGATACCCACATCAAATCCTATCGATATAAATGTTTGGCTTTGCCACCATACAAAAAAATTCTACAAATTAAATTTAGAATGAAAGTGGCTTGTAAAAAATCTTCATTGAGTTAGTTTTTATTTCAAAGATAATAGGTGCATAGAAGATTAGAGAAACATATCCAACTAGTAAACAAATGCATTATCATATATGCAAGTAAAACAATTAACCAAACTAACAAGTTGTAAACTTGTAATCCATATGAGAGACGACAAAAGGCTACTAGTACTAGTTTGTGTATACCTACCTTAAGGTCTGAGTGTGCTACTCCATGGACTTATGCCGTGAAACCACGACAAGAACTAATGTAGGATTAAGAGCGTCGACATCGGGATGGCATGCCGACACCACATCGGCCGCGAACTTCGTCGTCTCATGGGTCATGGCCTCTAGAGGACATCAATGAGCGTCGATGGAGACGTAGTTTGATCGTGAAAGAAGGAAGGAGTCCTAGGCTAATAGATCAATCAGCGACACTCTGTCTGGCAAACTAACGCACAGAAACATGAGAGTTTTCATTTTTTAACTCTTCACGATAGCTTGATGGGCTATTTTTTGAGGTTCCATTGAATACCTAGCTAGATGCACACATTATACTTGGACCTCTCAAAATAATTAAGTTATTAGGTGAGATAATTAATAGTACATATTTATAGGGGACTGATGGTTAGGGGGGGTCTAGCCCCTGCTAGCCCCCCGCTTGGCTCCGCCCCTGGCTACAATTTTTCTATTCGGTGTTTTCAGAGTGGCTGTCAATCTGGTGATGTTGGAGTGATTGTTCGAGACCTCGAGTTGAGAAAGATAGATAAGATGATGCCACGGTTCGGCTACCCCGACTATGTTCATGTGGTTCTCGAAGTCCGAAACCGAAGAACCCAGATATGTCGACGACATCATGGATTCCAATAACTCTGGCATGGACACGCAAGATCTCCAACACGGAACGCTGAGCTCTCCATCCCAGAACCCGAAGACTGAACCCGAACCGCCCCGAACCAAGATCGCTAATGACTGCAAGTGCACAAATTAATTGTAGCTAGTTTTGAAGTAAAGATATCGAACGTATCGCCCGCTCATACCGATTTCACAAAACCAGCAGTGCAATCATAAAAACAAAAGGAAATCAAAAATGCAGAAACAAATAGCATAAAATCATCCAGAATAAAGATAACTTCAGATTTCACATACCCGATCTATCTAGAGAGAACGAGTTCATATGAGTACCTTCTCCTTTCTGGATTACCTTTTTCTTTTTCTCTTTGAATAAGGTGGGTTGAAGCAGATCACTAAAACCATTATAAAGAGAATTTGAGAACTTTTTTTTGGCAATGTTGTCCGTATATGTATGTAGATGCATGACACTTGTTTAGGTGGAGCAATTTCGTGGGTATCCATGGGTGTCTCCTCTATCTCCAGCTTTTTTAAAAGAATCTGCAAATCAAATTCTTGATAAGACGGACAAGCGTTTCGACACGCTAGGTGGCTTCCACACCTTTATTTCGAAGTTGAAACGCTACCTATGTCAAAGTAGAGAGCGGCGATGGTTGGATTCTCAATTTCGTAATCGGATAATTACAATATTCGTACTCGTGCGCAGCCTCGCTGATGTTGTCACACGACTCACTCCTCCTCTTGTGTGTTGGACACCACCGGGTCTATCTGTCCACAACCGACATTCCTGCTACTCTACTGGGGGACCCACATGGCATGATGAGATCACTAGTGGAAACGATGCCTTTGGTTGAGCCTGGAAATGGACTTTAACACTGGTTATTCTATGAACCGGTGTTAAAGGAGGGACGTACCAGCGTGGCCCGTGCAGCAAAAAGGAGCCCCCTTTAACACCGGTTCGTGGCATGAACCGGTGTTAAAGGACCCTGCACCAGTGGCCCGCGCATCCCCCCACTTTAACACTGGTTCATGGCTTGAACCGGTGTTAAAGGGGGGCTATATAACACACCGCATCCCACACCCCTCTTTTCCATTTTTTCACTCTCTCATTTTGGATCCTAGAAAGACGGTGAGAGGTGTGCTAGTTTGTGTTTTTTTCCTATGAACAAGAGGTGTTCGGTGAAATGCCCGAGAGCTCAAAATAAGTTTTCTCGTTGCTCTTTCCTTCTCGGTCGAGGTCGGCAACTATCCTTTCATGTGTCATTGATGTACTATATATAAATGGTCATCTCCCTATTAATTTTTGATATATACTATATATTAATGCAAATGAATCGTCAATGGATGTACGGTGACCGATGCACTTCCGAGTACATTACGGGCCTCCAAAATTTCATCGTTGTGGCTAATGCAAACCTTGGTCACAATGGTTTTATGTGTTGTCCATGTGTTCACTGTCAGAACAAGAAAGACTACTCAAATACCAGAACCATTCATGCCCACCTGCTTCGATCCGGTTTCATGCCTAGCTATAATTGTTGGACCAAGCACGGAGAAAAAGGGGTTGTGATGGAAGACAACGAAGAAGAAGAGGATGATGACAACTATCATAATATGTATCCTAAATATGATGATACTGTAACGGGGGTAGATAATGAATATCAAGAAGCAGCAGATGGGCCCGCTGATGACGATCTTGGTCGGGCCATTAAATAAGCAAAGGAAGAATGTGAAACTGAAAAGGAGAAGGAGAAGCTGGAGCAGATGTTAAGGGATCACAAAACATTGTTGTACCCAACTTGTGAAGATGGCCACAAAAAGCTAGGTACCACACTGGATTTGCTGCAATGGAAGGCGGAGGACGGTGTGACTGACAGCGCATTTTCAAAGTTGTTGGTAAAAATGAAGAATCTTCTTCCAAGAAATAATGAGTTGCCCGACAGTACATACCAAGCAAAGAAGGTTGTCTGCCCTCTAGGATTAGACGTGCAGAAGATACATGCCTGCATTAATGACTGCATCCTCTACCGTGGTGAGAAGTACGAGAATTTGGATGCATGCGGTATACCTTTGCCTTTGTGGTATAAGATCAGACGAGACGATCCTGGCGATGTTGAGGGCGAGGCCCCCAGGAAGAAGGTTACTACCAAGGTTATGTGGTATGCTCCTATAATACCACGGTTAAAACGTCTCTTCAGAAATAAAGAGCATGCCAAGTTGTTGCGATGGCACATGGAAGGCCGTAAGAAAGACGCGATGTTGAAACACCCCGCTGATGGGTCACAGTGGAGAAAAGTCGAGCGAGATTACCCGGACTTCGCACGTGTCGCAAGGAACTTAAGGTTTGGTCTAAGTGCAGATGGCATGAATCCTTTTGGTGAGCAGAGCTACAGTCACGGCACCTGGACTGTGACTCTATGTATCTATAACCTTCCTCTTGGTTGTGCATGAAGAGGAAGTTCATTATGATGCCAGTGCTCATCCAAGGCCCGAGGCAACCCGGCAACGACATTGATGTGTACCTAAGGCCATTAGTTGAAGAACTTTTACAGCTGTGTGCCAAACCAGGTGTACGTATGTGGGATGAGCACAAAGGGGAGCCATTTGACCTACGAGCATTGCTTTTCGTAACCATCAATGATTGGCCTGCTCTTAGTAACATTTCAGGGAGACAAACAAGGGATACAATGCATGCACACTCTATTTAGATGAGACTGAAAGTGTATATTTGGATAAATGTAAGAAGGTTGTGTACCTAGGGTATCGTCGATTTCTTCCGAACCTTCATCCAGTAAGAAAGAAAGGCAGGCATTTCAAACGTCTAGCAGAACCCCGGAGGAAGCCTGTCCTCCGTACCAGTGAGGATGTATTTGGTATGGTCAAGGACCTAGAAGTAATCTTTGGAAAAGGTCTTGTGAGTCTATCTGTTCCAAATGACGATGCCGGACACGCGCCCATGTGGAAGAAGCAATCTATATTTTGGGACCTACCCTATTGGAAAGTCTTAGAGGTCCGCTCTTCAATCGACATGATGCACGTGAAAAAGAATGTTTGCGTGAACCTGCTAGGCTTCCTGGGAGTGTATGGGAAGAAAAAAGATACACCAGAAGCACGGCAGGACCAGCAACATCTGAAAGACCCTGAAGAGCCTATGCATCCTGAGAACGAGAAGGGTAAACGATGCCACTTAACTCCTATCAGCTATGCTCTTACCAAAGCAGAGAAGGAAATATTTTTTGAATGCCTGAGCAGTATCAAGGTCCCGTCTAGCTTCTAGTCAAATATAAAGGGAATAATAAATATGGCAGAGAAAAAATTCCAAAACCTGAAGTCTCATGACTTCCATGTGATTATGACACAATTGCTTCCGATTGCATTGAGGGGGATTCTACCTGAAAATGTTTGAGTACCCATTGTGAAGCTATGTTGATTCCTCAATTCAATATCTCAGAAGGTAATCGATCTAGAAAGCCTACCAGGGTTACAGACAGATGTGGCCCAATGTCTTGTCAGCTTTGAGTTGGTGTTCCCACCATCCTTCTTCAATATTATGACGCATCTCCTGGTTCACCTAGTAGAAGAGATTTGCCATTCTCGGTCCTGTATTTCTACACAATATGTTCCCATTTGAGAGGTATATGGGAGTCTTAAAGAAATATGTTCATAACCGTTCTAGGACATAAGGAAACATCTCCAAGGGCTATGTAACAGAGGAGGTCATTGAGTTCTGTGTTGATTTTATTCCTGACCTTAAGGCGATTGGTGTTCTAGAATCACGACATGAGGGGAGACTGGGTGGAAAAGGCACCCTAGGATGTAAATCAATTATATGTAGGGATGGGCATTCTCTCAATCAAGCACACTACACGGTTTTACAAAGATCTATCTTGGTTGCCGCATATATCAATGAACACAAGAATTTAATACGCCTCAAACACCTGGGGCAGTCTAATGAATGGATTATAAGTGAACACATGGCGAGTTTTGGCGGCTGGCTGCAAATACTTCTCACGAATAACACCACTGTTGGGGATCAGCTATACTTGTTGGCTAGGACACCATCTTCGACTGTATGTATTTTCCAAGGGTACAAGATAAATGGGAATACATTTTACATGATAGGCCAAGATAAAAAAGAGCACCAACCAAAACAGTGGTGTCCGCTTCGATGCAGCAGAAGACAATGGGCAAAAGACCACGTATTATGGGTTCATAGAGGAGATATGGGAACTTGACTATGGACCTAATTTTAATGTCCCCTTGTTTCGATGCAAATGGGTCAAGCTAACAGGAGGAGGGGTTGAGGTAGACAAGAAGTACGGAATGACAACAGTGGATCTCAACAATCTTATGAAGGTAGTCAAGAACTTAGACGAACCATTTGTCTTAGCCAATGATGTGGCTCAGGTTTTCTATGTGAAGGACATGTCTACCAAACCGAAAAAAGAAAAAATAAGCAAACAGATACATCACACGATGAGCCAAAGCGTCACATAGTTCTTTCAGGGAAAATAAATATCATAGGAGTGGAGGACAAGACAGATATGTCAGAAGATTATATTAAGTTTGATGAAATTCTGCCCATCAGAGTGAAGACTGACCCAACCATCCTGTTAAACGGTGCTGATACTCCATGGTTACGGCCGACGCGATCATAAGATTGACTATATGTATTAATTGAGCCATTTTTGGCACACATATATATCTCAACATGAAAATCAATGTCATATTTCTTCTGTTAACAGTATATGTATTAAATGAGCCATTTTTCTTCCTGCCATTTCTTCCCGCCATTTTTTGCCGCCATTTTTCTTCCCGCTATTTTTTTCCCGCCAGTTCTTCCCTCCAGCCATTTCTCACTATATATATATATATATATATATATATGTAGGGTTGGCCTCCATTGTCATTCCACATCTCTAGACTCATATCTACAACCTCATCACTCTTTCCCATGGCTTCCATCGTAGCACTAACCCCCAGGGAGGCGGAGGCGCTTTGCGCCTCGAACTACCCCTGCCCGCCGGGCTATTGTGTCCCCGTCGGCTGGATCTTTGGCCGAGGCGTGCAGTTCCTCTGTCCCTCTAGGTGTGGCGCGCCGCATGGCCATCACGAACCACTACTACTTCGAGCTCACGCCGGAGTAGCGGAGGAATCTCAGATGGCATCCCGACTATTTCCCTACTTGGGAAGCCTTCTTTGGGGATCGGCATGAGAGGGCTCTCGCCAGGCACGAGGAGGACGACCCACCTCCTCAGAACTTCAACGAGGCCGGCCGTCGACTATGGTGGTGCGGTCGGACTCTCAAGAGCGTCATGGCCTATGACACTGCCGCCGACTCTAACCCCCGTCTGCGCTACCCTCAAGTCCAGCCCACGCGTACTCAGCCTTCAAGGTTCAATTATGACGACCCCGACGACGACAGCAACGATGGCGGCGGCGAGTACGACGACTAAAGTGGCGATTATTATAGGTGTAGGCAGGAGCATGACTGAATCACTCCAACATTCTGAAACAAGTTCGGTCGATTGTGACTTAATCTAGCCATGTATCTTAATTTTCAGTTCTTTTACGTATCTTAATTTTCAGTCCTGCTTTATGTAACTTATTGTTAGTTGCATTCTATACTTTAATTTCAGTTCTATCTCATTCACAAAATGACCTATCTCATTCAAGGTTTATTGGCTTTCGGGTCAAATGACCAATGTTATGGCTAGAATCAAGGCATAGTTTGTGATAATGTGGTCATATTGTGCATACATGTGCATCATGGCATGTCAAACAATGTTGCAAGAGGAATTTTTCCTTTTTGTCGCACCAAAAAGGCATTTTCCATTTTCCGAGCATAAAAAACGGACGGTTTTGTGAAGCAACCACCAAATGTCTAATTCAAAAGACTACCACCACATTTTAAAAAAATACTAGAACACCTTATATGGACAATGTACCAATAGGGGGATCTGAAACTTTTATGTCCACCTCTGGTGAAAAAGACAAATTCCTGCCGAATCTGTAGGAAGTGGGTCAGATATGAACTACAGGTACATGATATGATGCTCATGATTTTTTACAAAAATGATTTTTAGGTTCACAATATGCTATTTTATCAAAAATCCAATGCAAGTTGAGCGAGGCTTGGCCTCGAGCTAAGAATCTTCATGCCCGTTGTTCGACCAAGTTTGACGATATTTTAAAACGCGGATAAAAAAATAAAAAATGATCGAAACAGTGCGAAACCTTCGTGTGGTGTTATATTATGTGACATAGTTAGAAGGAAAAATATAAAACTTGGTATATTGATTATGTCTCAAAAAAACCTTCACAAAATGACCTATCTCATTCGAGGTTTCTTGGCTTTCGTGTCAAATGACCAATGTTATGGCTAGAATCAAGGTATAGTTTGTGATAATGTGGTCATATTGTGCATACATGTGCATCATGGCATGGAAAACAATGTTGCAAGAGGAAGTTTTCCTTTTTGTCGCACCAAAAAGTCATTTTCCATTTTCCGAGCATAAAAAACGGACGGTTCTGTGAAGCAACCACCAAATGTATTCAAAAAACTACCACCACATTTTACAAAAATACCAGACCACCTTATATGGACAATGTACCAACAGGGGGATCTGAACCTTTTCCGTCCACCTCTGGTGAAAAAGACAAATTCCTGTCGAATCGGTAGATGTGGGTCAGATATGAACTATAGGTACATGATACGATGCTCATGATTTTTTACAAAAATCATTTTTAGGTTCACAATATGCTATTTTATCAAAAATCCAATGCAAGTTGAGCGAGGCTTAGCCCCGAGCTAAGAATCTTCATGCCCCTTGTTCGACAAAGTTTGTCGATGGTTTAAAACGGGGATAAAAAATTAAAAAACGATCGAAACAGTGCGAAACCTTCGCGTGGTGTTATATTATGTGACATAGTTAGAAGGAAAAATATCAAAATTGGTATATTAATTATGTCTCAAAAAAACCTTCACAAAATGACCTATCTCATTCGAGGTTTCTTGGCTTTGGGTCAAATGACCAATGTTATGGCTAGAATCAAGGCATAGTTTGTGATAATTTGGTCATATTGTGCATACATGTGCATCATGGTATGGCAAACAATGTTGCAAGAGGAAGTTTTCCTTTTTGTCGCACCAAAAAGGCATTTTCCATTTTCCGAGCATAAAACACAGACGGTTTTGTGAAGCAACCACCAAATGGCTAATTCAAAAAACTACCACCACATTTTACAAAAATACTAGACCATCTTATATGGACAATGTACCAACAGGGGGATCTGAAACTTTTTCGTCCACCTCTGGTGAAAAAGATAAATTCCTGCCAAATCGGTAGGAAGTGGGTCAGATATGTACTACAGGTACATGATATGATGCTCATGATTTTTTAAAAAAATCATTTTTAGCTTCACAATATGCTATTTTATGAGAAATCCAATGCAAGTTGAGCGAGGCTTGGACCCGAGCTAAGAATCTTCATGCCCATTGTTCGACAAAGTTTGACAATAGTTTAAAACGAGGATAAAAAATTAAAAAACGATCGAAACAGTAAGAAACCTTCGCGTGGTGTTATATTATGTGACATAGTTAGAAGGAAAAATATCAAACTTGGTATATTGATTATGTCTCAAAAAAACCTTCATAAAATGACCTATCTCATTCGAGGTTTCTTGGCTTTCGGGTCAAATGACCAATGCTATGGCTAGAATCAAGGCATAGTTTGTGATAATGTGGTCATATTGTGCGTACATGTGCATCATGGCATGGCAAACAATGTTGCAAGAGGAAGTTTTCCTTTTTGTCGCACCAAAAATGCCTTTTCAATTTTCCGAGCATAAAAAACAAACGGTTTTGTGAAGCAACCACCAAATGGCTAATTCAAAAAACTACCACCACATTTTAAAAAAATACTAGACCATCTTATATGGACAATGTACCAACAGGGAGATCTGAAACTTTTCCGTCCACCTCTGGTGAAAAAGACAAATTCCTGCCGAATCGGTAGAAAGTGGGTCAGATATGAACTACAGGTACATGATATGATGCTCATGATTTTTTACAAAATTCATTTTTAGGTTCACAATATGCTATTTTATCAAAAATCCAATGCAAGTTGAGCGAGGTTTTGTCAGATTCCAAAGTATACAAAAGTTGCGGCATTTAAATATCCAAACAATTAAAAATGTTAATACAAAATAAAATATGATTTTCTCTAATAAAATAGGGTGAGATTTCTTTTTAGATGCTTAATATTTCTTATGTTCAAAGTTTTAGGGTTTGACTATTTTATTTTTGTTTGAATTGAATAATCAAAATTTATATGTAAGTGTTTTAGTTATTTTGAAAATTTTCATCTAAAATAAATATAAAATGTTTTTATATGAATGGATAGATATTATTTTTCTGAAAATTATGATATATTATTCATATTTTTCTGAGTTGAAATGAAAAAGATATGAATTTTGTAAATTCTATCCTATTTTCTGAATTAAAAATGCCCCCACCCATTTAATGCACGAAGTAAATGCCCCCCTATTTAACACCGGTTCGTGCCATGAACCGGTGTTAAAGGGGGGCGCATTTATTTCGTTTCACGCGCGCACACCCCCCCTTAACACCGGTTCGTGGCTGAAACCGGTGTTAAAGGGGGGTGCGGGCGCGAAACGAATTCCTCCCCCCTTTAACACCGGTTCGTGGCACGAACCGGTGTTAAAGGAGGGTTATAACGCGCGCCTGCTTCCTCTTCCTTCTTCCCCCCAGCCAGATCGAAAAGAAGAGGAAAGCAGAGAGACGCGCCGTCGCCGTCCAGCCCTCGCAGTCGCCGCCCTCGTCGTCGCCATCCCGCGGGAGCGCTGTCGCCCCCCTCGCCGCGCGCGAGCCGTCCCCGTCCACGTACGCCCTCGTCATCTCCATCGCCGTCGAGCCGTACGTCGCCGTCCATGTACGCCCTCACCATCGCCGTCGCCTTCACCGTATGTCTCGTCCACACCCTATCCGCCCCATCCCCCCTCGATCTCGCTGTTGGATATATGCCCAAGAGGCAATAATAAAGTGGTTGTTATCATATCTTCATGCTTATGATAAATGTTTACATACCATGCTATAATTGTATTAACTGGAAACATTAATACTTGTGTGATTTGTAAACATAAAAGAGTCCCTAGTAAAGCCTCTTATTAAAATAGCTTGTTGGTTAATATATGATCATGGTCTCCTGATCGTGAACATAGAGATGATATTAACAACAGGGTCATATCATTAGGAGAATGATGTGATGGACATACTCCTATAGTTAAGCGTAGCATAAAGATTAAGTCATTTAATATAGTTTATTTTCTATAAGCTTTCTGATACATAGTAACCTAATTACTTCGACCATGAGATCATGTTAATCACCATCACCGGAAGGATGCTTTGATGACATCAAACACCACACCGTAACTGGGTGGCTATAAAGGTGGCATTAAGTGTTCGGAAAGTATGGGTTGAGGCACATGGATCAAGACTGGGATTTGTCCATCCATATGACGGATGGATATACTCTGGGCCCTCTCGGTGGAATGTCATCCAATTAGCTTGCAAGCATGTTACTGGTTCACAAGGGATCACATACCACGGGAACGAGAAAAGAGTACTTATCGGTAACGAGGTTGAACTAAGTATGTAAAGATACCGACGATCAAAACCTCGGATAAGTAAACTATCGTGAGACAAAGGTAAATTGGTATCGTATGTAAGTGGTTCATTCGATCGCAAATTAATCGTAGAAATATATGGGATCCATATGAATTTCCAGATTCCTCTATTGGTTATTGATCGGAGAAGTGTCTCGGTCATGTCCGCATAATTCATGAACCGTAGGGAGACACACTTAAGGATTCGATGTTGTTGAGTAGTTATAGAATGATGAGTAAGAGACCGAATGTTGTTCGGAGTCTCGGATGGGATCCGGGATATCACGAGGAGATCCGGAATGGTCCGGAGAATAAGATTCATATAAGGAAAGTCATGTTTTGGAGTTGGGGAATGATTCCGGTGTTTTCATCGGGAATGTTCTAGAAGGGTCCGGAAGGTCCGGCACTCCGGAGGGGAAGGGTACATGAATGTGTCATAACAAGTTGGAATGGTTGCATCATATACTAGGTGTCATCGCTGAGCAAAATAAAGGGATAAATCAAATCCTAGTTTGAAAAGTCAAACGCCAATTTGAAAAGTCAAACGACAAGTTTGCTTGGTGGAGGGAGAGTAGGAAACCTACTTGGGGAGGAGTTCCTCTCCCTCCACCTGCCGGCCAAGGAGGCCGAGTTGGGGGAGGACTCCCTCCTCCCAACCGGCGCCCTCCCACCTATAAAAGAAGGGGCAGGGGTGCCCCTCTTTGACACACCTCAAACCCTAGCTTTGGCGCCTCCACCTCCAAGTGCAGCCGCCGCCTAGGGTTTCCCCTCCAACTCGGCGAGTTGGGGCTCTCCCCAAGCCCTAGCTGCCGGCCAAGCTTCCTCCCTTAGTGCCTCTAAACCCTAGATCGCCAAGGCCTCTCTCATAGTCCACCATACTCACTCCGGCTTAAGGCGAAGCCCTGCGAGATCTCCCCTCTACTTCCGGTACCACTCCGTCGTGCTGCCGGAATCGCGAGGAGAGTGCTACAACCTCCGCTGCCTGCTGGAACAAGGGAGAGGAAGGTATTCATCGAAAATCAACGTGTGACCGATCTGAAGCACCTTAGGAACGCATCGCCGGAAGGATCGTCTATGCGATCTTGAGGTCGGCAAGAGTACGACTACATCACCCACGAGAATCTGCTCTCGTTAACCGCTTTGGAATCTTCGAGTGTGAGTTCCTCTATCGACTCGTTGCTACAATCTAGTAGATAGATCTTGGCTTGTTTGTTTGCATGCGGTAGAAAATTTATGTTTTCCATGCTACGGACCCCTACAGTGGTATCAGAGCCGTGTCTATATGTAGATCTGTTGCACGAGTAGAACACAATGGTCATTGTGGGTGTTGATGCTTTTGTTGTCGATTGCTTCTTGTGTACTTTGCATCTTGCGGGATGGTGGGATGAAGCGGCCCGGGCTAACCTTACATGACATCGTTCATGAGACTTGCTCCACGCTTGACATGCAACTTGTATTGCATAAGTTGCTTTGCGGGTGCCTGTTTCTCCCAACATAGTTAAGATTCAATTTACAACGGGTGATTGACAATACTAGTATCATTGTTGTGGTTCTCGTTCGTAAGTTAGAACGACACTTATTGAAAGCCCCAAACCACGTAAAACATGCAAAGAAAATTAGAGGCGTTTAACTTTGTTTTGCAGGGGTGTGCTGTGATGTGATATGGCCATGATTGTGATTATATATGATGTATGCAATGTTCCTTATTGTAAGTTGTCAACCGGAAGGATCTATATGGTTGTTTCCATTAAGTCCTGCGTGTCTATTATTCAAAGTAGTTGTAATAGTTGATGCTGGTGGAAGACAACCATGAAGCGGCGCCATTGACCTTGACGCCACACCGGTGATGATGGAGATCATGTTCGTGCTTGAAGATGGAGATCGGAAGCACAAGAAGAAAGGCCATATCATATCACATATTATGAATTGCATGTGATGTTAATCCTTTTATGCATCTTGTATTTCTTAGTTCACGACGGTAGCATTATAAGATGATCCCTCAAGCACACAATTTCAAGTTTTAAAGTGTTCATCCTTAGTAAGCACCGTTGCTAAAGCTCGTTGTTTCGAAGCACCACGTGATGATCGGGTGTGTTAGATTCTGCGAGTGTATACAACATGAGCAAGCCATATTTGCTCATGCGGCAGCTAAGGTTTGATCTTGACGAGCCTAGCATGTACAGACATGGTCTCGGAACACGGATCACCGAAAGGTAAAGCATGAGTCATATAGTAGATATGATGAACATGTTGATTGTTCGCCATTGAAGCTACATCAACTCTCGTGATGATCGGTTTTGATGTGGTGGATTTGGTTCGTGTGATCAATAAAACAATGTGAGGGATATTGTTTTGAGTGGGAGTTCAACAACAATATGATTAAAAGTTGAACACTATTTATCATAAATTAAATCAAAGTGAATTTGCATAGTTTTTGTAGTCATTGGCATCCGTTTACCACCTTGCGCTTAGTTTTAATTGAGATGATAGAACTATAGAATTACGGTTAGTTACTATACGAACTGGTATCGTATTGTTTTGAAGTGTTAATCTAAAGTTTAAAAGTCCTATTGCAAATTTTCAGTAAGTTACGGTTACTCCATGAGGTTTAATAATTGGTATTAACACAAGAGTGACAATTCCAGTGTTAGTGTATAAGTATCATGTTTGTCTCCATGATTCTTGATATTCGAAAGATAGTTTCAATATCAAGGTAATCTAGGAGTTGAAAGAGTTTTTTCAGAAACCATGATGTGTGGAAGATATTGTGATATCTGAAACGAAGTTTTGGTTGTAACATGATAGAGTATAATATGGCAAAAGTCATGTTCTCATATTTGATGAGAATTTGCAAAAGGTTGGAGATGCTGGTCATCTTAATTCTCCAAAAGGTTTTAGAGAGCAACATTATACTCGCGATTCACCGTTATAAGCTAAAAGTAGCTTGATCATGGATAATTCCATGATAAGGGTGAATATCTTATGTAGGTAAAATGTTTACTACACCAAGAGATCACCAAACAAAGGAATTTGAAAGAACACCAAACATTTGATGATGGTAATCTACTTCAAAGTGCAAGTCCAAAGACATTGGTATTTAACTATACACGCTTTGGACTATGTGTCATGTGTATGGCTCCACTATTGATGTTGATAGATTCTTTCAAACAGAAAAAAAGAAATACTGAAAGAGAATCTCATAAATATATGGCAGAAAAGAAAAGACTAGAATTGTTCAGTTTAGGTATATAAAGGATATACGTGTGATGGCTATATTCTTTGCTTGTTAAATAATGTGGTTCTTAAGTATTGGATACTGAATTTGTTGGTATGAATCGTCATATGAAACAACAGAATTCATGAACTACAATGGCCTAAGTAACTAGCAAAAGAATATGTGATGATGTTCATCGAGAACAAATAAAGGGTTATTGTGTTGCTCGTTAAACATCAAAGCTTGCCTTCAAGATTTGTTTTATCAGGTATTATGAGAACAAAAGGGTTGTTCAAATAATTGCCGTAATCCATAAAAGATGGATGATTTACAAATATCGTTGGAGAAATCACATCCATAAAACTAGTGCTAAAAAATGTCGAAAGACAAATTGATTGCAAGATCACTTGGGAAGTGACATCGCCGTTTAAATTATATTGGAAAGAAAACATGAAGAACCTCCATGTGGATGGAATTTTGGAGTCTTTTGATTTTTGATCAAATGACGCTTGTGAAACTTTCCTAGATATAATTAAAACTTCGTTCATAGGCTGAAAGGGAACGAATGACTAGCTTATTGGAACTTGTACATATTATTGTATAAAGTCCATTATGTGTAGTCAAGAGCGATGGATTTCAACTTCATATGCTTTCTCCAAAAATTTGAGTGAATATATGAATATTTACTTAATAAGGATGAAGTATGAAACATTTGAAAGTTCAAAGACTTTCAAGATGAAGTGCAAAATCATTGTCACAAGAATATAAATAGTTTATGATAAGATCATAAAGGAAGATATTTGAGTTACAAGTTTAGCATAATACCTAAGATTTAAGGAATTGTTCCGTGGATTAAAATTTCCCGAAACACCATAAAAGTATGGAGCATTCGAGATATGAAATTAAAACCTTGTTTGACATGGTAAAATCAAAGGTGTAATTCATAAAACTGCCATTATATTTTAAATATTAAAAGCTTTAGAGACTACTGTTTTTCCACTGAAAAGAGATTTATCATAATCCGTTGAAATGACACCATATAAAGTTATGGTTTGGGATTCAACCCAAGTTGTCCTTTCTTAAACATTGGCATGCTATGCATAAGAAAGATGTTTGCAACCAAAGTCGGATGAACCTGTCTTTGTATGTTATTTCGAATAACTGTTCCTCCATAACATCGAAGACAAAAGTGTTTGTCGCTTAGAACGTCAAGTTTCTTTGAGAAGAAATTTTTTTCGTGAAAAGATAAGTGGGAATAGAACTTTGATAAGGTTAAAAGAACCTTAGCTATATGTGAAAAGTTGCGCAGCGCCGAAAAGTGTTCCGTAGGCAGCAACAATGCTCATGGCTCACATGCCTCAAAGGTTGTGGTTACGAAGGTCAAAGTTTTTATTGAACCAAGTAGGTCGGGTAAACAATAAAATACCAAGATTTGAGGGTTGAATCATTATTTGAGAATAATGAACGGACTACATGCAAAGAAGCGATGATGGGCCCTGACTCCGTAAAATGGCTTGAAGCCATAAAATGCGTGATAGTTCCATACACGAGAAATCAAGTTTTGAACTTGAAGGAGCCTCGAGAAAGGTGTAAGACCTTACAGTTGTGTTTGGATCTATAAAGAAATAGACATGGATGTTTCACATCTATGAAATAGTCGACATGTTGGGAAAGAGTTCACAACAATGTTCAAAGGTTGACTATGACAAGATTTGATCTTTCATAGTGATATTTAGTCTAGACGAATTAATGTAGCATCCACTACATATAATTTTGTTATGTGGTAGTTGAATAAACAAAACAAGTTCTTCTAATAGAATTGTTACCTAGGACATGTGCATAACACGGTCCATAGGGTTTTGTTAATTCAAAGGATGCTAAAAGGATATGCAAACTTCAATGGTTGAAGTAAGCATTGCGGAGTTGGAATCTTCACTATGATGAAACTGTTAAAGGAGTTTAAATTCGTCGGAGACGATGAAGATGATTGCATTTGCAAGAAATTAAGTGGGAGCGCTAAGACATATTTCTAATACATTATGTGGAAGACATATTGTTGATTGGAAATGATGTATCTTTCATTAACACATATTAAGAATTTCATCCCGATGAAAGACTTAGGCAAAACCCAAATATTTGATAGACGCTAATATGGTTGTGCCGAAAGTACATAGATGATGTATTGAATGAGTTCAATATAGAAACTACAAGAAAGGTTCTTGTCACACAGAAAGGATTGAATGAGTTCAATATTGATGATATATTCAAGTGTATTGACACTTCGTAAGTGAAACAAAGATTCAAGTATAGATTGATACTTGATGTATGAAATCACAAAGAGTATTTATATCAATCATACTGTGATATGTACAAATCCAGATATGTCCTATACTCTAAATGTTATGAGCATATACCAGAATGATTCATAAGATGATCATTGGACAATAGTAAGGATATTCTTATTGTAGCATCCCAATTGTCTAACAACTGTAATGCTACTTGGTCTAGTAATATAATGGCTACTCCCTACACATAATTGTTGCATCATCTTCATATCATGCTCATGTCATCATGCCACCTTGCATTTGGGCATCATACAAACCCTTGTGTTTTGGTTCTTATCTCATATGCATTATTATTTGTATTTGCCTCTTGATATTGTATTTGGTTCTTGATATATTATTAAATGCCCAAGTTGAGTTGGGGGCATATCTTTTATTCCATTCCACCACCTTTTTCTTTGTCACCACCTTACACTTCCACCATACCATAACCTATGAGCTTGTAATTTTCTTTGGATTTTATTTCTAGCTCATGTGGGTTGGATGGATCCAATTCTAAATCCCTTTGTTTGGCTTGTTCCATATTTCCGGAATGCATATGTATGAATGCCCTGAATAATTGTTTTGTTTTCACAAGATTGAAACATGGCATTTAATGCTTATGCATGGCCCATGCAAGCTTGCACCAATCTCTTAGGGAGTGCATTAAATGTAATGCATGTCCCATGCAACCATCACCAACATTGGTCATCTTTGGTTTTATTTGAATTCTTGAGTGTGTCATCTCTATTTTTCTACCTTTCTTTTGGGCTTGATCTATTTTGATCTTGCTTAAACCTCATCCCCATCTCTATCTACCCCATCACCACCTTTTCTTCTTCTCTCTTTTTGGCTATCTTGTTTGAGCTTGTGTGATCATGCTTGATCTAGTCAAGTGAACCAATCCATCTTTCTCTCTCTCTCTTACCCTCTAGCTAAGATCCTACCCTATCACCATGCTCCCATCTAACCCTAAACCCTACCCCCTCTTTAAACCATCCCCCATCCATGTGTGATCATGTGGGCATGCACAAGCCCTAAACCCCCCTCTCTCGGCCTCTCTCTCTCACCTAGCTGGCCCCCACCATACCACCTAGCTACCCACCCAAACAAAACCCTAGCCGAGCCATACCTCTCTCCCCTCTAGCCCTAGCTCTAACCCGACGCCATGTCCTCCCTCTCTCTTTCTCTCTATGCCACAAGGGCCCCCCTAGCCGAGCCTGCCCTGCCTCCTTGCTCTCACAACGACCCCACCTGGCAGCCCCCTCCCCCTGCCCATGACTGGCCCCGCGCGAGCATGTGAGAGAGATGGGAAAAAGGTGGCCGACGCCACCTTACCCTCCCCCACGCCAACCACCTCACCCCCGTCCTTATCTACTTCCTCCCCCTCCCTCTCTACCTCGCCAGATCTACTCAGAGGCCCTGCCTCGCCTCCCCTCTTCTCCCTCTTTCTCCACCGCCACCATCCACCGACGACGTCCACCGTCGGCCTCCACCTCCCCTAGTCACACCAGCCGGTGGCGTGGCATTTAGGGTTGTCGAGGAAGACCACGAGGGTCCCCTGCTTCGCCCTGGACACACCAACGCGGAGGAGAAGGCCCAGGAGCGCTGGACACCGACGCGAGCCGACGCAGACCCTAGCTCCGTCGGCGCCAGCCTCGCTGACGATCGTGACCGCCTCGAGCCGTTCCACCTACACCAACGCCCTCCCGCTGAGCCCACAAACACCCTAGACATGCCTCGCCGCTTGCTTCTGCCGGGCGACAGCGTTGTCGAGCAACCTGCGCGCCGCCGATCGCTGGCGTCTGCACGCTCACGCTCCGCGCAAACCCTATCTAGCCGCCCCTTACTGCAGACAACCCCACCCACCGCCTGGTAGCCGCCTCGGCGCCAACACTGGTTCGAGTTTCGCTGCGCTGCCCGCTGTCGTCAAGCGTCGTCAGTTTCGTCAGTACCAGGAAGAAAAACAGTAGTGTGGCCATCTTGCAGATACCCCCCCCCCACCTTTTTGCTCCTCAACCCGCGACCCTCAGGACCCACCTGTCTGTGCCTCTGCCTTTTTGCAAAAAGGCTCCCGGTGTATATTTCATTCAACCCGTAGTCCCTCCTTTTCCTGTGCGCGTGTGGCGCTGAGTCAGCCTGGCCCCACCTGTCACTGGCAGTGGCTAGGTCCAAGCTGAGTAGAAAAGTTTTCTGTTTCTGTTTAATTTAAAACCTTTTCAAAATTTGTTTAAAATTCAAATTTAAATCTGTTTTCAAATAACTTTTTAATTATAAATCCAAAATTAACAAATAATATATGAATTTGAATCAGGAAAATATGAGGAATTCAAATATGCTATCCACAATATCAATTGAGCACTTTATTTTTCCAAGTTGAATATAATTACATAAAATGCCCTTTTCCTTATTTATTTAATAACTTTTGTTTTATAACTCCGAATTTAACAAATGATATGTCTAAAATGATCAGCTCGACGAGACCTTTCTATTTATGCTATCCATGACTTCAATTGCAGCATGCATCATATAAATATATAGTATACAGCAACTAATATGACAATAAAATGTGACCAAAACTCAATAAAAATGTTATTTCTTGTATTCTACACCTCACCCATGCCATGCTACTTTATTGCCATGCAACTTGTGCATCATTCATCATGGCATGATTGTTTGCTTGATGCATTTTTTTCCTATGGTTGTGCACTTTATTTATGTTGGCCCTTGTTTGTTTGGTTCTTCTTCGAATAGACACTGAGCAGGGGATATATCAAGAGAACCAGGAGCACTACCCAGATCTGTCTCTCGCTTCAACTGAGTTGCCAGGCAAGCACTACCACATGCTTGCATACATACAGTACCTATTGCCTCTATCTTATTCTTGCATCATTGAGTCGTGATTGCATTAAACTGAATCCCAAGTATTGCATAGCCTTTACTTTTAAACCCCACCAAGCTGGTTCCTCCATCCCATGAGCCATTACTACAGGAGTTGTTTGAGCCATGCGAGTCGTAGAACAGCATGTGTAGGGTATGTGAGAGTCTGATGGATAACAAGGTACGTAAACAACTTAACCTGAGTAGTAATGGGATAACTAATGAAAGTGGCACCGGTGAGCAATATCTGCTATTTGTTTTTTCCTGCTCACTTGTGTCCCGTAGGACCCCGAGTACTTGATTCCTGTTCCTTGATTATTCGCGCTATCCACATCCGGGAGGCTTATGGGAACCCCCTGAGCCAGAGCTTGATTCAGTCTTATTTCTTGGGGCCACAAACTAGTTTGAGGTTTTATTTACTATCCTGTACTTATGCCATGCTTTACTGCTTTATTACGAATGTGCGAGGAGCACACTGTACTGTTTAGGTAAGCGGAATGTTTTCGCGGTATCGACAAGCCTAGTCACACTTTCGGGTTCCCGGTCGTTTACAGCCATTGTCGCAAACCTTGAGTCCATCTCGGAGTCAGCTAACTTTGTTGCGGGTCTACTCAATGGGGTGGCCCCCTAGAATATTTCTGAATCTTGTGATTGCTTTGTCGTGAAAGCCTCGTTGGGTTTTGATTTGGTTTTTCCGAGGTTGATCGAGTGTGTGTTGCTATTTGTGCACCCCTGCAGGGTAAAACTTTCTGAAAGCCGTGTCCGCGGTTATGGACGACTTGGAGCACAGTTTCTCGATCATAGACAAGCATAACTAAAGTACCGCTTTTAAGTTGACTAAGTAACTGACTAGTAAATAGTGCAACACTCATGGAATGGCTAATAAAATTGCCAACGGATGGGGGGGTTGTTCGTCCGCTTCCTCGTTGGTAAGCGAGGAGGAGGATGGATCTGTGGATATTACTGTTATAACTGTTGTCATTAATTCACGGACATCCGTCTATCTTTGGTTAGGCGGATGGTTAGCGTTTATCTATAGAACTGTTAGGGTTTATCTTTCGCTGCAATTGCGTCACCCCAGGCTGTGTCCCCTTTAGAGGCATAAAGACTTGTTGAGTACCCTTAGGGTCTCACACGATAAATTATTGGTTCAGATGAACAGGTACACTCGCAAGACGGATACTGGGTGGAGGAGGCTGATGATGTGGGCAACGATCGTTCGGTGTAGAGATTACGTGAGATCTGTGGGCGGGATGTGCTTATTTCTGGGGCATCTTATGCCGATTTGCTTCTTATCCGTACTCGGACCTTGTTTGCCGCTTCCGCCTGATACTCTGATGTGTGATGTATGAGGAGTTATCCTAAACTATTAAATCTATCTAGGACATTTGAATCTTGCCGTATGGCGTTGCTATATTTTCCTTTCTTTTTAGATGGAATGGCTCTGATGTACTATTGTATGGTGGCTTGCATACATACTCATTTGTGTATGTAGTTGATCCCTTCGCCTGCCGATTACGCCGCCCGTACTTGTCCCGATGACTGGAAATGGTTGGGACGGCCGAAAGGTCTACCCGTGAGTGGCTTTTGGGCCCCACCGTACTATTTCAACCATTTCCGCTCATCCAGGCTTGTATCTAGGAGCGTAATTCACCGAGGTAGTTACAATTGGTATCAGAGCCATCCCGCCCTTCAGGGTCTCAGCCAAACGGTCGTTGTCAGTCTAGCAAATATTTTTGGTAGTTATGTATACTAGGGAAAAACAAAACGCGAGAGTAGGACTGCTTCCACTTTTCTTCTTACCCACCCACCCACCCTTTTCTGGTAAGGAAGTGTAACGTTTTCAATCCTCTTCTTAAAAGTTCAAACTAGGATTCACGTGTTCTGGGTTTCCGTAGTACCATAGATTGTGTGTGTGTGTAATTCCTTGTCTATCTGTTGCATCCAAGTTGTTATCTAATCGGCCTTTTGGTTATCAACTGTTGGTACATTCCTACCGATGTGCTTTGCAACCGACGATCTATCCGATTCGTTGTATACCGCGATCTGTCTTACTCTTTGTTACCCGACGTTATCTTGTTTGGGGTGTTCGTTTCCGTAGTTACCAATCTTTAGGTTCAACGTGAGAAGAAGGGGTTAGGATATGTGTTCCACTTATTCATGTGCGGGGTAATGATTTGAGTGTGGGATGGAGTCGCGACCATACCACTACTCTTATCATTCGCTTTTGTATATTGAATTGGTAGAGTCACTAATCTTGATTCGTTAAGTAATTTTGCGCATCTATTGGTATTTTAATGCCGAAATTTGTGGAAAAATTTTCTTTGATATATCTGTGTACCACACTCCTTTTCAGTCGTGTGCGATATGCTTAATATCTTCTAGGTGCTTTGAACTTTGTTGATATTTTAATATCATCTTAGTAAATTGTATCCTTTAATCTTGGTTAATTCCATCTTGGTACTATTTTGGATTATTATTATTCTCCATTATAGTACTGACTTGTGTTTTATATCAATCACAGGATGGCTCCACCACGCCGTTCTGATGAGGACATACCACCGAATGGGATCCGTTGTCAAACATCGCCAATGCCTTGGCGAATGCAGCAGAACCAAAGCGCTTTGAGGAAAGTGTTCGAGGAATGAGTTTGCTCCACTACCTCCACCTCCCAAGCGAGGAGACATCAAAAGCTTCTGAAGTTCAACCTCGCCAATTTGATGTTTCGATCGACCACCGGATGCGGATGATTGGTTGCGTGAGATGTCAAGGCTACTCGAGACGCTGATGTTCCCGAGCAAGAGTGGGTAAAGTGTGCTACTCACCTTCAAGGGGATGCACCTCCGGTGGGAGAATTACGAAGGCAAACCGCTGGTTTTCAGCCTACTTGGGAACGGTTCACGGGAGCGTTCAAAGAGCAGTATCTGTCAGAAATTGTCATGGAGAGGATGAAGGAAGCTTTTCTCAACCTTAAGCAGGGAAATGATAATGTCAACACCTACATCAGGAACTTCATGAATCTTTCTCGTTATGGTGGTGATGAGATCTCCGATGACAAGAAGAAGCAGAAGAGGTTCCGGCAAGGGCTCAATGCATCGATCAAATATGCAATCACACATGCAAGGCAAGGCTTTTTCTGGAACTTCAGCACACAGCTCTGCAGGAGGAAGCAAGTAGGCAAGTGTTTGAGGAGTCAAAGAAACACAACCGTGATGCACCAAGCTCTTCAGCTATGTCAGCTCCTTCTAAGCGGCGTGTCTGGGTTCCTAACACCCACCGTCGCTCCCGGCTCCACCAAGACCTGCAAGCTACGCGTCAAGGCCACCAAACTTCATCACTGCTGCTCCCAGGGGCTACAACCACCACTACCCTGGAGCGCCTGGCGGAGTCCCTGGCTACTTTGCTCCACGTCCACCTGGTGCTTGTTTCACGTGTGGAGACCCTGGGCATCTGAACTAGAACTGTCCGTTGAAAAACAAAGCTCTTCCTCCACCCCCTCCAAGATCTGCGGCAAGCTCTCCTTTGGTTCATGCACCACCACCTCGGGCTCTCAACATCAACACCAAGCCCGGGTCTACTGTTGCTCGTGCCAAGCTGTCAACGCCGCTCAAGCTGAGCATGCACCTGGAGTTGTGATGGGTATGCTATCCGTTAACTCAGTCCCTGCACGAGTTTTGTTTGATTCTGGTGCATCGCATTCTTTTGTTTCTATCAAGTTTGCAAGTGACAATGGGTTAGCGTCGGATCCTCTTCTTAAGCGGTTAATGGTCCTTTCTCCTGTCGCAAATATGGTAGCTTCTAAAGTCAGCCATGGCAATGAAATTGAGATTGGTGGCTCTTCATTCTCGGCTTCCTTAATTGTTCTGGGCAATTCTGACATTGATGTCATCTTGGGCATGGATTGGTTGACAGCAAATGCAGCTGTGATTGATTGTGCTGAACGCTCGGTTTCTCTGAAGATTCCTGAAGGCCATATAGTCTATTCTCCAAGTCTGACTCCTGCTATCCAGCTTTTCTCTTTGGCGGCTCTGAATGATGATGCTATGGAAGCTATTCAGAGTGTTCCGGTGGTCTGTGAGTTCCCAGATGTCTTTCCTGAAGAGTTGCCGGGTATGCCTCCGGATCGTGAGGTTGAGTTTGTAATTGAGCTTGAACCTGGAACGGCTCCTATCTCCAAGCGGCCTTATAAAATGGGTCCTGCTGAGTTGGCTGAACTCAAACGTCAACTTGATGAACAAGAGAAGTTGGGTTTCATTCAACACAGTACTTCTTCTTGGGGTAGCCCAACAATCTTTGTGAAGAAGCGTGACAGGACTGATAGACTTTGTGTTGACTATCGGGCTCTCAATGCTAAAACCATCAAGAACAAATATCCCCTTCCGCGGATTAATGATCTCTTCGATCAGCTAGCTGGAGCTGTGGTGTTCTCTAAGCTTGACTTGAGAAGTGGTTATCACCAAATCAAGATTCGCAAGGAAGATGTGCCCAAAACAGCTTTCACCACCCGCTATGGCCTGTACGAGTACACGGTCATGTCTTTCGGTCTCACAAATGCACCTGCTACCTTCTCGAGGCTTATGAACTCGGTTTTCATGGAGTACCTTGATAAGTTCGTTGTGGTCTATCTGGATGACATCCTAGTCTATTCTAAGTCAAAGGAAGAGCATGAAGAACACCTTCGGTGTGTCCTGAACAAGCTTCGTGAGAACCGCTTGTATGCAAAGTTATCAAAGTGTGAGTTTTGGCTGCCTCAAGTAACCTATCTTGGTCATGTTATCTCTGCCAAGGGCATTGCAGTCAACCCGGAAACTGTGAAGACAATTGTTGAATGGCTTCCTCCTGTTAATGTCAAAGAAGTGCGGAGTTTCCTTGGTTTGGCTAGTTATTGCCGCTGCTCGTAGAACTTTTCGAAGATAGCGAAGCCTCTTACCGATCTCCTCAAGAAAGGCAAGAAATACCTTTGGACTCCTGCATGTCAAGCAAGCTTTGAGACACTCAAAGAGAAGCTCACTTCCACACCAGTCTTGGTTCCTCCGGATACATCTAAGCCTTTCCAGATATTCTGTGACGCCTCTTTGCAAAGATTGGGTGCGGTCCTTATGCAAGAGAAACAAGTGGTTGCTTATGCCTCTCGACAGTTGAAGACGCATGAGATCAACTATCCCACACATGACCTCGAGCTCGCAGCAGTTGTCTTTGCTTTGAAGCTATGGAGACACTACTTTCTTGGCAACCGTTGTGAGATCTTTTCTGACCACAAGAGTTTGAAGTATATCTTCACTCAGCCTGATCTCAACCTTCGGTAGAGGAGATGGATTGAAGCAATCAATGATTTTGATTTGACCATCAACTACACTCCGGGCAAAGCTAATGTCATGGCCGATGCTCTCAGCCACAAAGCTTATGTCAACAACCTCATGATGGAAGAACAACAGCCTCTCTTGTGCGAGGAATTCCGTCAGCTCAACCTGGAAATTGTGGAACAAGGGCATCTCCTGAACCTTCTGGCTACTCCTCTCTTGGAAGAAAAGATTCGCTCTCGTCAGCTTGGTGATCCGCACACCAAAAAGATCATCTCCAAACTTCAGCTTCCGAAGTATGAGTCTTTCCACGTCGATGATCAAGGCACGGTTTTCTTTGAACACCGGATGTTTGTTCCGAACTACCCGGGTTTGAGAGAGCAAGTTCTCAAGGAGGCACATGATTCTGTTCTATCTATCCACCCTGGCAGCACAAAGATGTACATGGACTTGAAAACACAATATTGGTGGCCTGGTCTGAAACGATATTGTGCCAAGTATGTCTCAGAGTGTGATGTCTGCCGCAGAGTGAAAGTTGTTCGTGAAACCTTCGGTCTTCAGCCATTGAAACCCCGGAATGGAAATGGGAAAAAGTAGAGATGGACTTCATCACTGGTTTTCCAAGGTCGCAGAAGGGCAACAACAATGCAATCTTTGTTGTCATTGAGGGCTCTCTAAAGTGGCTCACTTCTTCCCGTCAAAGGAAACAATTTCGGAATTCAGTTGGCTGAGCTCTATATCAATGTAATTGTCTCTCTGTATGGGGTTCCGCTTGAGATCAGTTCACCGTGGAGCATCTTCACTTCCAATTTCGGGAAAGTTTCCAAAATTCTTTGGGAACAAAGTTGAACTTCAGACGACTTACCACCCTCGGTCATAAGGACAAGTTGAAAGGATCAATCGATTGGAGGATATGCTTCGTGCTTGCGTCATCTCTTTGGCATGAAGTGGGAGGAATGTCTTCCTTATGCTGAATTCTCTTACAACAACAGACTTCGGAAAAGTCTGAAGATGGCACCATTTGAGGCTCTCTATGGTCGCAAGTGCAGAACTCCGATTGGTTGGTCAGGTGCAGGAGAAAGAATATGGTTTGGCCCTGACATTGTAACTCAAGCGGAGGAGAAGGTGCATATCATTCTTGAGAACCTGAAGATTGCTCAAAGTCGTCAGAAGAGCAATTATGACAGGAAGCACACGGACATGGTGTATGTCCCTGGTGATCTCGTTTACCTTCGTGTCACTCCCATGAAAGGAACACACCGCTTTGGTATCAAAGGAAAGCTGGCTCCTAGATACATCGGTCCTTTCAAAATTCGTGGTAGAAGAGGAGAAGTTGCTTATGCTCTTGAGCTCCCGGAAAAACTCAAAGTTCATGATGTTTTCCACATCTCTCAACTCAAGAAGTGCTTCAAAGATCCCGGCAGGACCGTGGATCATGAGCTAATCAATATCCAAGAAGACTTGTCTTATCAAGAACACCCAACAAAAATCCTTGAGACCGCAGAAAGAAGGACTCGCAACAAGTCCATCAAGTTCTGCAAGGTGTAGTGGTCGCACCATTCCGTGGACGAAGCCACTTAAGAGCGTGAAGATGAACTCCGTGTCAACTATCCTACCCTCTTTGTGTCTTCTTCTTCCTAGAATCTCGGGGCGAGATTCCTGTTTAGTGGGGGAGAGTTGTAGCATCCCAATTGTCTAACAACTGTAATGCTACTTGGTCTAGTAATATAATGGCTACTCCCTACACATAATTGTTGCATCATCTTCATATCATGCTCATGTCATCATGCCACCTTGCATTTGGGCATCATACAAACCCTTGTGTTTTGGTTCTTATCTCATATGCATTATTATTTGTATTTGCCTCTTGATATTGTATTTGGTTCTTGATATATTGTTAAATGCCCAAGTTGAGTTGGGGGCATATCTTTTATTCCATTCCACCACCTTTTTCTTTGTCACCACCTTACACTTCCACCATACCATAACCTATGAGCTTGTAATTTTCTTTGGATTTTATTTCTAGCTCATGTGGGTTGGATGGATCCAATTCTAAATCCTTTTGTTTGGCTTGTTCCATATTTCTGGAATGCATATGTATGAATGCCCTGAATAATTGTTTTGTTTTCACAAGATTGAAACATGGCATTTAATGCTTATGCATGGCACATGCAAGCTTGCACCAATCTCTTAGGGAGTGCATTAAATGTAATGCATGTCCCATGCAACCATCACCAACTTTGGTCATCTTTGGTTTTATTTGAATTCTTGAGTGTGTCATCTCTATTTTTCTACCCTTCTTTTGGGCTTGATCTATTTTGATCTTGCTTAAACCTCATCCCCATCTCTATCTACCCCATCACCACCTTTTCTTCTTCTCTCTTTTTGGCTATCTTGTTTGAGCTTGTGTGATCATGCTTGATCTAGTCAAGTGAACCAATCCATATTTCTCTCTCTCTTACCCTCTAGCTAAGATCCTACCCTATCACCATGCTCCCATCTAACCCTAAACCCTACCCCCTCTTTAAACCATCCCCCATCCATGTGTGATCATGTGGGCATGCACAAGCCCTAAACCCCCCCCTCTCTCGGCCTCTCTCTCTCTCACCTAGCTGGCCCCCACCATACCACCTAGCTACCCACCCAAAAAAAACCCTAGCCGAGCCATACCTCTCTCACCTCTAGCCCTAGCTCTAACCCGACGCCATCTCCTCCCTCTCTCTTTCTCTCTATGCCACAAGGGCCCCCCTAGCCGAGCCTGCCCTGCCTCCTTTCTCTCACAACGACCCCACCTAGCAGCCCCCTCCCCCTGCCCATTCCTGGCCCCGCGTGAGCACGTGAGAGAGATGGGAAAAAGGTGGCCGACGCCACCTTCCCCTCCCCCACGCCAACCACCTCACCCCCGTCCTTATCTACTGCCTCCCCCTCCCTCTCTACCTCGCCAGATCTACCCAGAGGCCCTGCCTCGCCTCCCCTCTTCTCCCTCTTTCTCCACCGCCACCATCCACCGACGACGTCCACCGTTGGCCTCCACCTCCCCTAGTCACACCAGCCGGTGGCGTGGCGTGGAGTTTAGGGTTGTCGAGGAAGACCACGAGGGTCCCCTGCTTCTCCCTGGACACACCAACGCGGATGAGAAGGCCCAGGAGCGCTGGACACCGACGCGAGCCGACGCAAACCCTAGCTTCGCCGGCGCCAGCCTCGCCGACGATTGTGACCGCCTCGAGCCGTTCCACCTACACCAACGCCCTCCCGCTGAGCCCACAAACCCCCTAGACATGCCCCTGCCCTGCTTCGTTTCCTGCCGGCAACGAGCGTTTCGTCGAGCAGCCTGCGCACGCCGCCGATCGCTGGCGTCTGCACGCTCGCGCTCCGTGCAAACCCTATCTAGCCGCGCCCCCCTTACTGCAAAGAACCCCACCCCATCTGATCAGAAGCCTCAGGCGTCCAATGACTGGTTCGAGCCAGACGCCCAAGCTGCCGTCATTGTCGTCGATTCGTCGATACCGGGAAGAAAAAGATCTTGTGGCAATCTTGCAGATACCCCCCCCACCTTTTTGCTCCTCAACCCGCGACCCTCAGGACCCACCTGTCTGTGCCTCTGCCTTTTTGCAAAAAGGCTCCCGGTGTATATTTCATTCAACCCGTAGTCCCTCCTTTTCACAATGCGTGGGAGCTAGTCACCTGGCCCCACCACATCCTTTGGCAGTGGCTAGGTCCAAGCTGAGTAGAAAAGTTTTCTGTTTCTGTTTAATTTAAAACCTTTTCAAAATTTGTTTAAAATTCAAATTTAAATCTGTTTTCAAATAACTTTTTAATTATAAATCCAAAATTAACAAATAATATATGAATTTGAATCAGGAAAATATGAGGAATTCAAATATGCTATCCACAATATCAATTGAGCACTTTATTTTTCCAAGATGAATATAATTACATAAAATGCCCTTTTCCTTATTTATTTAATAACTTTTGTTTTATAACTCCGAATTTAACAAATGATATGTCTAAAATGATCAGCTCGACGAGACCTTTCTATTTATGCTATCCATGACTTCAATTGCAGCATGCATCATATAAATATATAGTATACAGCAACTAATATGACAATAAAATGTGACCAAAACTCAATAAAAATGTTATTTCTTGTATTCTACACCTCACCCATGCCATGCTACTTTATTGCCATGCAACTTGTGCATCATTCATCATGGCATGATTGTTTGCTTGATGCATTTTATTCCTATGCTTGTGCACTTTATTTATGTTGGCCCTTGTTTGTTTGGTTCTTCTTCGAATAGACACTGAGCAGGGGATATATCAAGAGAACCAGGAGCACTACCCAGATCCGTCTCTCGCTTCAACTGAGTTGCCAGGCAAGCACTACCACATTCTTGCATACATACAGTACCTATCGCCTCTATCTTATTCTTGCATCATTGAGTCGCGATTGCATTAAACTGAATCCCAAGTATTGCATAGCCTTTACTTTTAAACCCCACCAAGCTGGTTCCTCCATCCCATGAGCCATTACTACAGGAGTTGTTTGAGCCATGCGAGTCGTAGAACAACATGTGTAGGGTATGTGAGAGTCTGATGGATAACGAGGTACCTAAACAACTTAACCTGAGTAGTAATGGGATAACTAATGGAAGTGGCACCGGTGAGCAATATCTGCTATTTGGTTTTTCCTGCTCACTTGTGTCCCGTAGGACCCCGAGTACTTGATTCCTGTTCCTTGATTATTCGCGCTATCCACATCCGGGAGGCTTATGGGACCCCCCTGAGCCAGAGCTTGATTCAGTCTTATTTCTTGGGGCCACAAACTAGTTTGAGGTTTTATTTACTATCCTTTACTTATGCCATGCTTTACTACTTTATTACGATTGTGCGAGGAGCACACTGTACTGTTTAGGTAAGCGGAATGTTTTCGTGGTATCGACAAGCCCAGTCACACTTTCGTGTTCCCGGTCGTTTACAGCCATTGTCGCAAACCTTGAGTCCGTCTCGGAGTCAGCTAACTTCGTTGCGGGTCTACTCAATGGGGTGGCCCCCTGAAATATTTCTGAATCCTGTGATTGCTTTGTCGTGAAAGCCTCGTTGGGTTTTGATTTGGTTTTTCCGAGGTTGATCGAGTGTGTGTTGCTATTTGTGCACTCCTGCAGGGTAAAACTTTCTGAAAGCCGTGTCCGCGGTTATGGACGACTTGGAGCACAGTTTCTCGATCATAGACAAGCATAACTAAAGTACCGCTTTAATCTGACTAAGTAATTGACTAGTAAATAGTGAAACACTCATGGAATGGTTAATAAAATTGCCAACGAATGGGGGGGTTGTTCGTCCGCTTCCTCGTTGGTAAGCGAGGAGGAGGATGGATCTGTGGATATTATTGTTATAACTGTTGTCATTAATTCACGGACATCCGTCTATCTTTGGTTAGGCGGATGGTTAGCGTTTATATATAGAACTGTTAGGGTTTATCTTTCGCTGCAATTGCGTCATCCCAGGTTGTGTCCCCTTTAGAGGCATAAAGACTTGCTGAGTACCCTTAGGGTCTCACACGATAAATTATTGGTTCAGATGAACAGGTACACTCGCAGGACAGATACTGGGTGGAGGAGGCTGATGATGTGGGCAACGATCGTTCGGTGTAGAGATTCCGAACGGGATCCGTGAGATCTGTATGGATGTGCTTATTTCGGGGCATCTTATGCCGATTTGCTTCTTATCCGTACTCGGACCTTGTTTGCCGCTCACTTTGATACTCGATGTGTGATGTATGAGGAGTTATCCTAAACTATTAAATCTATCTAGGACATTTGAATCTTGCCGTAATGCGCTATATATTTCCTTTCTTTTTAGATGGGATGGCTCGATGTACTATTGTATGGTGGCTTGCATACATACTCATTTGTGTATGTAGTTGATCCTTCACTGCCGATTACGCCGATACTTGTCCCGATATTTGAAATGGTTGGGACGGCCGAAAGGTCTACCCGTGAGTGGCTTTTGGGCCCCACCGTACTATTTCAACCATTTCCGCTCATCCAGGCTTGTATCTAGGAGCGTAATTCACCGAGGTAGTTACACTTATGATCTTTTGGAAGAACTAAGAGTATATTATTTGTAGAAGTGACAAATAGATGGTTAGTTCATTGTAAAAGTACTACATTGATACTAGTTTTGTCACAAAGTACAAATTAAGTTTATCTCAATCTAAACTAAGGGTGGCACAATATAATGGAAAGTAAGTTCCATAATGGATTTGGATGAGTTCCAAAGTTAAGACATTGTGATATATACTACAACAAAAGGGCTAAGTATATAACTGCTATTATAGCAGAAAAAGAGGGCATTTGTGTTAACTAGTTTGTTATCAAACTAGGTGTAGTTCACAGCAGGGATAATACTATGAAGATATATTATACGACAATATTATCAACATGTTTTAACCCCAAAGAACTAAAGGTCACACCAAAGGACAAAATTTGTACAGAGCCATCTCATTAAAGAATGAGTGATGCGTAGAGACGCAAAGACATGGAATTACACATGGACCTGGAAGTGTCAGATCCGGAGATTAGTTGACCACTAGCAATCGTGTACATACAACACCGGAAAGCCATATGTGTTGAATACACAAAGCTTTGAAACTAGATTATTGACTCTAGTGCAAGTGGGAGACTGTTGGAGATATGCCCAAGAGGCAATAATAAAGTGGTTGTTATCATATCTTCATGCTTATGATAAATGTTTACATACCATGCTATAATTGTATTAACTGGAAACATTAATACTTGTGTGATTTGTAAACATAAAAGAGTCCCTAGTAAAGCCTCTTATTAAACTAGCTTGTTGGTTAATATATGATCATGGTTTCCTGATCATGAACATAGAGATGTTATTAACAACAGGGTCATATCATTAGGAGAATGATGTGATGGACATACTCCTATAGTTAAGCGTAGCATAAAGATCAAGTCATTTAATATAGTTTATTTGCTATAAGCTTTCTGATACATAGTAACTTTATTCCTTCGACCATGAGATCATGTTAAGCACCATCACCGTAAGGATGCTTTGATGACATCAAACACCACACCGTAACTGGGTGGCTATAAAGATGGCATTAAGTGTTCGGAAAGTATGGGTTGAGGCACATGGATCAAGAGTGGGATTTGTCCATCCATATGACGTATAGATATACTCTGGGCCCTCTCGGTGGAATGTCATCCAATTAGCTTGCAAGCATGTGACTGATTCACAAGGGATCACATACCACGGGAATGAGAAAAGAGTACTTATCGGTAACGAGGTTGAACTAGGTATGCAGAGATACCGACGATCAAAACCTCGGATAAGTAAACTATCGTGAGACAAAGGGAAATTGGTATCGTATGTAAGTGGTTCATTCGATCGCAAAGTAATCGTAGAAATATGTGGGAGCCATATGAATTTCCAGATTCCTCTATTGGTTATTGATCGGAGAAGTGTCTCGGTCATGTCCGCATAATTCACGAACCGTACGGAGACACACTTAAGGATTCGATGTTGTTGAGTAGTTATGGAATGATGAGTAAGAGACCAAATGTTGTTCGGAGTCTCGGATGGGATCCGGGATATCACGAGGATATCCGGAATGGTTCGGAGAATAAGATTCATATAAGGAAAGTCCTATTTCGGAGTTGGGGAATGATTCCGGTGTTTTCATCGGGAATGTTCTAGAAGGGTCCGGAAGGTCCGGAACTCCGGAGGGGAAGGGTACATGAATGTGTCATAACAAGTTGGAATGGTTGCATCATGTACTAGGTGTCATCGCTGAGCAAAATTGTAGCATCCCATTTTTCTAACAAATTGTAATGCTACTTGGTCTAGTAATATATTGGCTACTTCATATATATAATTGTTGCATCATCATTATATCATGCTTATGTCATCATGCCACCTTGTTTTTGAGCATCTTATCTAGCTTGCATTTGTTTTGTCTTGGTTGTGTAGTTGCTATCACAAATATCTCCACCTCTTTTACCTATCTATATTTTGTTTCCTACAATGTGGGAATTCTTTGCTAGGGTTCCATAGTTAACAAATGATTTTATTCTTTTCTAAAACCCTCAAGCCACTAATCTTGTAAAATGCCAAAATGGCACATACATCTATTATGTATGTGGGCATCACTCATCTCCACTTCTATTTTTCCCTCCTTTCTATCTTTGGCATTCCCAAAATTCTCTGTTCAAAACTATCTGCAAGGTTCAAAAGGATTTGAAATAAAATGCTTGTTGGATTTGAAACAAACAAAACCAATAAATAAAAAGGAGAAGAAAATAGTGACAGAGGAGTAGCAGCAGCCCACCTTGGGCCCAGCCGCAGCAGCCCAAGAGAGAGCAGCAGCCCACCGGTGCAATTCCCTCCTCCGGCCCACCTTCCTCCACGTCCCGTACCCCTTCATGCCGTCCTGTTCACCGTCGTTGTCCATCGCCTTCCTCCTCTCTGCAGCAGACAACAGAGGAGGCAGGTGACCGTCTTCCCCCGTCAGCCTCGTCACCAACCGAACCCTCACCCCCTTCTTATCCTCATGCCCTGGAGCCTCTATCCCAGAACCCTAGCTTCCTCCCCTCCCACGCCGCCATCCCCATCCCTCTACCCTGCTCCCATCTGTCTTCCCTTGCCCGAGGGCAACGTCGAGGAGAGCGTCATCGCGTCGACTCCATGATCTTCCTCTAGAGCCGGTGAGCGCAGGAGGCCGGTCTACGTCGTCCACCGCGTCAAGCTGCAGGGCCAGGAGGAGCTGGGCGCATCGGTACGCTGTCCCCTTCATCGCCTCAGCCGAACCTGAGAAGGTTGCTATTTTCGTCCTCCCCTTGTCGTCGCCTCCTACCGTCCCCGACCCAAATTCCAGTGGGAATCGGCGGAGGTGAGATTCCCCATCCTTTTCCCTTGCTGGATGCCTCTTCTCCGCCTCCCTGTGCACGCCCGTCACCGGGTTTTTCTTCCTCTGCCGCCACAAGACGATTAGCAACAAAGATCATCGGCACTGTTATATCCTCTCTGTTCCCGAGTGCTCGCGACCTCTATAGATCGACTCCGCCAAATCTCATACTCACGCCAGAGTGTTCATCCAGCTACCAGAGCGGACGGCCCAATCCAAGCATTGTAGCTCTCCTTTTCCGCCAAAGTTCGAGCAAAATTTTGTTCGCGGTGTTCGTTTCGGTCGTTGATCATATGCATCCTCTGTTTCTCGATGAGTACCGGTCTCGTAGCCCTCCTCTGTAAAACGTCCTAAACGAAACTTGTAGATCAAGGCTTTCTCCAACTTTTCTTTTGCATCATCGTAAGTTTCAGAGCGTTAAGTCGCCATCGTCATTGCAAGATCGCATCAGCAGTTTCCGCGCCCTTATTCAGTTGTCGAGTCTCAATCGATCGACTCGCAGTTTGCACATAGGCCTCTACTTTTGGCAGCTCAACCCGTCCTCCCCTTCGCCACTTGTCACCACCTCGTTCGCTAGCGCTTCCGTGGCCCCTCTTTCCTCTGCCCCACATGTCATTGATGGTGAGTAGAATGTCCCTGAGTGAGAAAAATCGCCAAAGTATTTCTGAAATCAAATAAAATTTCAGGAAATGTTTAAATCTAACTAAATTCATATATTATGAAATAATTCGAATTTGTAAAAACTTTAAAAATGGAAAGTAAATGTTTTCCAAATATGAATTCAACCATGTTTTCGAATTTGACCAGATTTGACTCTATCTAGTCAAACCTTTGACTTTGACCCCCTTTTTAATTATTTTGACTTTAAAATAAATTTAAATTCATAATTCCAAATAATACAAATAATATATGTTTTTGAATCAGAAAAATGTGAGGATTTCAAATATGCCATCCAAAATATATTTTGAGGACTTTAAATTTCAAATTGAATTAAATTACAATAAAATTCCCTTTTCTTAATTAATTAATAACTTTTGACTTATAACTCTAAATTAAACAAATGATATGTCTAAAATGATCAGGTCGACGAGACCTTTCCGTTTATGCATTCCATGTTCTGAATTGCAGCATGCATCATATAAATATAATGTAAACAGCAGCTAATATGAGGATAAAATGTGGCCAAAACTCAATAAAATTATTTATTCTTGTATTCCACACCTCACCCATGCCATGCTACTTTATTGCCATGCAAATTGTGCATCATTCATCATGGCATGATTGTTTGCTTGTCGCATTTTATTCCTATGCTTGTGCACTTTATTTATGATGGCCCTTGTTTGTTTGGTTCTTCTCCGAATAGACACTGAGCAGGGGATATATCAAGAGACCCAGGAGCACTACCCAGATCCTTCTCTCGCTTCAACTGAGCTGCCAGGCAAGCACTATCACATGCTTGCATACATATAGTACCTATTGCCTCTATCTTATTCTTGCATCATTGAGTCGCGATTGCATTAAACTGAATCCCAAGTATTGCATAGCCTTTACTTTTAAACCCCACCGAAGCTTGTTCCTCCATCCCATGAGCCACTACTACAGGAGTTGTTTGAGCCATGCGAGTCGTAGAACAGCATGTGTATGGTATGTGAGTGTCTGATGGATAACGAGGTACCTAAACAACTTAATCTGAGTAGTAATGGGATAACTAATGAAAGTGGCACCGGTGAGAAATATCTGCTATTTGGTTTTTCCTGCTCACTTGTGTCCCGTAGGACCCCGAGTACTTGATTCCTGTTCCTTGATTATTCGCGCTATCCACATCCGGGAGGCTTATGGGACCCCCCTGAGCCAGAGCTTGATTCATTCTTATTTCTTGGGGCCACAAACTAGTTTGAGGTTTTATTTACTATCCTGTACTTATGCCATGCTTTACTGCTTTATTTACGATTGTGCGAGGAGCACCTGTACTGTTTAGGATCATGACCCGTTTTCGCGGTATCGACAAGCCCAGTCACACTTTCGGGTTCCCAGTCATTTACAGCCGGCCCCACAAACTTTGAGTCCGTCTCGAAGTCAGCTAACTTCGTTGCGGGTATACTTAATGGGGTGGCCCCCTGAAATATTTCTGAATCTTGTGATTGCTTTGTCGTGAAGACCTCGTTGGGTTTTGATTTGGTTTTTCCGAGGTTGATCGAGTGTGTGTTGCTATTTGTGCACCCCTGCTGGGTAAAACATTCTGAAAGCCGTGTCCGCGGTTATGGACGACTTGGAGCACAGTTTCTCGATCATAGACAAGCATAACTAAAGTACCGCTTTAATTTGACTAAGTAACTGACTAGTAAATAGTGCAACACTCATGGAATGGATAATAAAACTGCCAACGGATGGGGGGTTGTTCGTCCGCTTCCTCGTTGGTAAGCGAGGAGGAGGATGGATCTGTTGATATTCGTTATAATCGTGTCATTAATTCACGGACATCCGTCTATCTTTGGTTAGGCGAATGGTTAGCGAGTATCTATAGAACTGTTAGGGTTTATCTTTCGCTGCAATTGCGTCACCCCAGGTTGTGTCCCCTTTAGAGGCATAAAGACTTGCTGAGTACCCCTAGGGTCTCACACGATAAATTATTTGATTCAGACAAACAGGTACACTCACAAGATGGATACTGGGTGGAGGAGGCGGATGATGTGGGTAATGATCGTTCGGTGTAGAGATTCCGGGAACGGGGATCCGTGAGATCTGTGGGCGGGATGTGCTTATTTATGGGGCATATTATGCCGATTTGCTTCTTATCTGTACTCGGATCTTGTTTTCCGCTTCCGCCTGATACTCTGATGTTTGATGTATGAGGAGATATCCTAAACTATTATATCTATCTAGGACATTTGAATCTTGCCGTATGGTGTTGCTATATTTCCTTTCTTTTTAGATGGAATGGCTCTAATGTACTGTTGTATGGTGGCTTGCATACATACTCATTTGTGTATGTAGTTGATCCCTTCGCCTGCCGATTACGCCGCTCGTTTTTGTCCCGATGATTGGAAATGGTTGGGACGGCCGAAAGGTCTACCTGTGAGTGGCATTTGGGCCCCACTGTACTATTTCAACGATTTCCGCTCATCCAGGCTTGTAACTAGAAGCGTAATTCACCGAGGTAGTTACAATTGGTATCAGAGCCATCCCGCCCTTCAGGGTCTCAGCCAAATTGTCGTTGTCAGTCTAGCAAATATTTTGGTAGCTATGTATACTAGGGAAAAACAAAACGCGAGAGTAGGACTGCTTCCACTTTTCTTCTTACCCACCCACCCACCCTTTTCTGGTAAGGAAGTGTAACGTTTTCAATCCTCGTCTTAAAAGTTCAAACTAGGATTCACGTGTTCTGGGTTTCCGTAGTACCATAGGTTGTGTGTGTTTTTTTTTGTGTGTGTGTGTGTAATTCCTTGTCTATCTGTCGCATCCAAGTTGTTATCACAAACGGCCTTTTGGTTATCAACTGTTGGTACATTCCATACCGACAGGCTTTTGCAAACCAACGCGATCTATCTGATTCATTGTATACTGCCGCGATCTGTCTTACCCTTTGTTATCTGACGTTATCTTGTTTGGGGTGTTCGTTTCCGTAGTTACTAATCTTAGGTTCATCGTGAGAAGAAGGGGTTAGGATATGTGTTCCACTTATTCATGTGCGGAGTAATGATTTGAGTGCGGGATGGAGTCGCGACCATATCACTACTCTTATCATTCGCTTTTGTATATTGAATTGGTAGAGTCACTAATCTTGATTCGTTAAGTGATTTTGCGCATCTATTGGTATTTTAATGCCGAAATTTGTGGAAAAATTTTCTTTGATATATCTGTGTACCACACTCCTTTTCAGTCGTGTGCGATATGCTTAATATCTTCTAGGTGCTTTGAACTTTGTTGATATTTAATATCATCTTAGTAAATTGTATCCTTTAATCTTGGTTAATTCCATCTTGGTACTATTTTGGATTATTATTATTCTCCATTATAGTACTGACTTGTGTTTTATATCAATCACAGGATGGCTCCACCACGCCGTTCTGATGAGGACATACCACCTGAACTGGGTTCCGCGTTGTCAAACATCGCCAATGCCTTGGCAGCAATGCAGCAGAACCAGCAGCGTTTTGAGGAAAGTGTCAGGAGGAATGAGTTTGCTCCGCTACCTCCACCTCCCAAGCGAGGAGACATCAAAAGCTTTCTGAAGTTCAATCCACGCCAATTTGATGTTTCTGATCAACCACTTGATGTTGATGATTGGTTGCGTGAGATGTCAAGGCTACTGGAGACTGCTGATGTTCCTGAGAAAGAATGGGTAAAATGTGCTACTCACCTTCTGAAGGGAGATGCAGCTCTCTGGTGGGAGAATTACCTGAAGGCAAACCGCACTGGTTTTCAGCCTACTTGGGAACAGTTCACTGGAGCGTTCAAAGAGCATTATCTGTCAGAAATTGTCATGCAAAGGATGAAGGAAGTGTTTCTCATTCTCAAGCAGGGAAATGACAATGTCAATACCTACATCAGGAACTTCATGAACCTTTCTCGTTATGGTGGCGATGAGATCTCGGATGATAAGAAGAAGCAAAAGAGGTTCCGGCAAGGGCTCAATGCATCGATTAAATATGCAATCACACATGCAAGGCCGGCATCTTTTCTGGAACTTCAGCATACAGCTCTGCAGGAAGAAGCAAGTAGGCAAGTGTTTGAGGAGTCAAAGAAACACAGCCGTGATGCACCAAGCTCTTAAGCTATGTTAGCTCCCTCTAAGCGTCGTGTCTGGGTTCCTAACACCCCACCGTCGCTCCCGGCTCCACCAAGACCTGCAAGCTACGCGGCAAGGCCACCAAACTTCCTCACTGCTGCTCCCAGGGGCTACAACCACCACTACCTCGAGCGCTGGCGGAGTCCCAGCCACGTTGCTCCACGTCCACACGGTGCTTGTTTCACGTGTGGAGACTCGACATCTAAACTGAACTCGAGTTGAAAAACAAAGCTCTTCCTCCACCCCCTCCAAGATCTGCGGCAAGATCTCCTTTGGTTCGTGCACCACCACCTCGGGCTCTCAACATCAACACCAAGCCCGGGCCTACTGTTGCTCGTGCCAACTGTGTCAACGCCGCTCAAGCTGAGCATACACCTGGAGTTGTGATGGGTATGCTTCCTATTAACTCAGTCCCTGCACGAGTTTTGTTGGATTCTGGTGCTTCGCATTCTTTTGTTTCGCATAAGTTTGCACAAGAGCGGGATCTGGATAGGGTTCCTTTATCACGTCGTCTGGTGGTACTATCTCCTGGTTCAAACATGAGGGCTGCTCATATCAGCCATGGCAATCAAATTGAGATTGGTGGCTCTTCATTCTCGGCGTCCTTAATTCTGCTGGGCAATTCTGACATTGATGTCATCTTGGGCATGGATTGGGTGACAGCAAATGCAGTTGTGATTGATTGTGCTGAACGCTCGGTTTCTCTGAAGATTCCTGAAGGACATATAGTCTATTCTCCAAGTCTGACTCCTGCTATCCAGCTTTTCTCTTTGGCGGCTCTAAATGATGATGCTATGGAAGCTATTCCGAGTGTTTCGGTGGTCTATGAGTTCCCAGATGTCTTTCCTGAAGAGTTGCCGGGTATGCCTCCGGATCGTGAGGTTGAGTTTGTAATTGAGCTTGAACCTGGAACGGCTCCTATCTCCAAGCGGTCTTATAAAATGGGTCCTGCTGAGTTGGCTGAACTCAAACGATAGCTTGATGAACAAGAGAAGTTGGGTTTCATTCAACACAGTACTTTTTCTTGGGGTAGACCAACAATCTTTGTGAAGAAGCGGGACAGGACTGATAGACTTTGTGTTGACTATCGGGCTCTCAATGCTAAAACCATCAAGAATAAATATCCCCTTCCGCGGATTAATGATCTCTTCGATCAGCTAGCTGGAGCTGTGGTGTTCTCTAAGCTGGACTTGAGAAGTGGTTATCACCAAATCAAGATTCGCAAGGAAGATGTTCCTAAAACAGCTTTCACCACCCGCTATGGCCTGTATGAGTACACGGTCATGTCTTTCGGTCTCACCAACGCACCTGCTACCTTCTCGAGGCTTATGAACTCGGTTTTCATGGAGTATCTTGATAAGTTTGTTGTGGTCTATCTGGATGACATCCTAGTCTATTCTAAGTCAAAGGAAGAGCATGAAGAACACCTTCGGTGTGTCCTAAACAAGCTTCGTGAGAACCGCTTGTATGCAAAGTTCTCAAAGTGTGAGTTTTGGCTGCCTCAAGTAACCTATCCTGGTCACGTCATCTCTGCCAAGGGCATTGCAGTCGACCCGGAAACTGTGAAGACAATTGTTGAATGGCTTCCACCTGTTTATGTCAAAGAAGTGCGGAGTTTCCTGGGTTTGGCTAGTTATTGCCGTCGCTTCGTTCAGAACTTTTCGAAGATAGCGAAGCCTCTTACCGATCTCCTCAAGAAAGGCAAGAAATACCTTTGGACTTCGGCATGTCAAGCAAGCTTTGACACACTCAAAGAGAAGCTCACTTCCACACCAGTCTTGGTTCCTCCGGATACATCTAAGCCTTTCCAGATATTCTGTGACGCCTCTTTGCAAGGATTGGGTGCGGTACTTATGCAAGAAAAACAAGTTGTTGCTTATGCCTCTCGACAGTTGAAGACGCATGAGATCAACTATCCTACTCATGACGTCGAGCTCGCAGCAGTTGTCTTTCCTTTGAAGCTATGGAGGCATTACTTGCTGGGCAACCGTTGTGAAATCTTTTCTGATCACAAGAGTCTGAAGTATATCTTCACTCAGCCTGATCTCAACCTTCGGCAGAGGAGATGGATTGAAGCAATCAATGATTTTGATTTGACCATCAACTACACTCCGGGCAAAGCTAATGTCATGGTCGATGCCCTCAGCCGCAAAGCTTATGTCAATAACCTCATGATGGAAGAACAACACCTACATTGTGCGAGGAATTCGTACTCAACTCGAAATTGTGGAACAAGGGCATCTCTCGAACCTTCCGCTACTCCTCTCTTGGAAGAAAAGATTCGCTCTCGTCGACTTGGTGATCCACACACCAAAAGATCATCTCCAAACTTCAGCCAAGTATGAGTCCTTCCACGTCGATGATCAAGGCACGCTTTTCTTTGAACACCGGATGTTTGTTCCGAACTACCCGGGTTTGAGAGAGCAAATTCTCAAGGAGGCGCATGATTCTGTTCTTTCTATCCACCCTGGCAGCACAAAGATGTACATGGACTTGAAAACACAATATTGGTGGCCGGGTTTGAAACGATATTGTGCCAAGTATGTCTCGGAATGTGATGTCTGCCGCAGAGTGAAAGCTGTCCATCAGAAACCTTTCGGTCTTCTACAGCCATTGAAACCCCCAGAATGGAAATGGGAGAAAGTAGAGATGGACTTCATCACTGGTTTTCCAAGATCGCAGAAGGGTAACAATGCAATCTTTGTTGTCATCGACAGGCTTTCTAAAGTGGCTCACTTCTTCCCCATCAAGGAAACAATTTCTGGAATTCAGTTGGCTGAGCTCTATATCAACAGAATTGTCTCTCTGTATGTGGTTCCGCTTGAGATCGCCTGCACTGGGGAGCATCTTCACTTCCAAGTTCGGGAAAGTTTCCAAAATGCTTTGGGAACAAATTTGAACTTCAAAGACAGCTTACCACCCTCGCAAGGACAAGTTGAAAGGATCAATCAGATTCTGGAGGATATGCTTCGTGCTTGCGTCATCTCTTTTGGCATGAAGTGGGAAGAATGTCTTCCTTATGCTGAATTCTCTTACAACAACAGCTTCCAGAAAAGTCTGAAGATGGCACCATTTGAGGCTCTCTATCGCCGCAAATGCAGAACTCCGATTGGTTGGTCAGGTGCAGGAGAAAGAATTTCGTTTGGCCCTGACATTGTAACTCAAGCGGAGGAGAAGGTGCACATCATTCTTGAAAATCTGAAGATTGCTCAAAGTCGCCAGAAGAGCAATTATGACAGGAAGCACACGGACATGGTGTATGTCCCTGGTGATCTCGTTTACCTTCGTGTCACTCCCATGAAAGGCACGCACCGTTTTGGTATCAAAGGAAAGCTGGCTCCTAGATACATCGGTCCATTCAAAATTCGTGGAAGAAGAGGAGAAGTTGCTTATGCTCTTGAGCTCCCAGAAAAACTCAAAGTCCATGATGTTTTCCACATCTCTCAACTCAAGAAGTGCTTCAAAGATCCCGGCAGGACCGTGAATCATGAGCTAATCAATCTCCAAGAAGATCTGTCTTATCAAGAACACCCCACAAAAATCCTTGAGACCGCAGAAAGAAGGACTCGCAACAAGTCCATCAAGTTCTGCAAGGTGCAGTGGTCGCACCATTCCGTTGATGAAGCCACTTGGGAGCGTGAAGATGAACTCCGTGCCAACTATCCTACCCTCTTTGAGTCTTCTTCTTCTTCCTAGAATCTCGGGGCGAGATTCCTGTTAGTGGGGGAGAGTTGTAGCATCCCATTTGTCTAACAAATTGTAATGCTACTTGGTCTAGTAATATGTTGGCTACTTCATATATATAATTGTTGCATCATCATTATATCATGCTTATGTCATCATGCCACCTTGTTTTTGAGCATCTTATCTAGCTTGCATTTGTTTTGTCTTGGTTGTGTAGTTGCTATCACAAATATCTCCACCTCTTTTACCTATCTATATTTTGTTTCCTACAATGTGGGAATTCTTTGCTAGGGTTCCATAGTTAACAAATGATTTTATTCTTTTCTAAAACCCTCAAGCCACTAATCTTGTAAAATGCCAAAATGGCACATACATCTATTATGTATGTGGGCATCACTCATCTTCACTTCTATTTTTTCCTCCTTTCTATCTTTGGCATTCCCAAAATTCTCTGTTCAAAACTATCTGCAAGGTTCAAAAGGATTTGAAATAAAATGCTTGTTGGATTTGAAACAAACAAAACCAATAAATAAAAAGGAGAAGAAAATAGTGAGAGAGGAGTAGCAGCAGCCCACCTTGGGCCCAGCCGCAGCAGCCCAAGAGAGAGCAGCAGCCCACCAGTGCAATTCCCTCCTCCGGCCCACCTTCCTCCACGGCCCGTACCCCTTCACGCTGTCCTGTTCACCGTCGTTGTCCATCGCCTTCCTCCTCTCTACAGCAGACAACGGAGGAGGCAGGTGACCGTCTTCCCCCGTCAGCCTCGTCACCAACCGAACCCTCACCCCCTTCTTATCCTCATGCCATGGAGCCTCTATCCCAGAACCCTAGCTTCCTCCCCTCCCACGCCGCCATCCCCATCCCTCTACCCTGCTCCCATCTGTCTTCCCTTGCCCGAGGGCAACGTCGAGGAGAGCGTCATCGCGTCGACTCCATGATCTTCCTCTAGAGCCGGTGAGCGCAGGAGGCCGGTCTACGTCGTCCACCGCGTCAAGCTGCAGGGCCAGGAGGAGCTGGGCGCATCGGTACGCTGTCCCCTTCATCGCCTCACCAACCACGAGAAGGTTGCTGTTGCTCCTCCCCTTGCCGTCGCCTCCTACCGTCCCCGACCCCGATTCCAGTGGGAATCGGCGGAGGTGAGATTCCCCATCCTTTTCCCTTGCTGGATGCATCTTCTCCGCCTCCCTGTGCACGCCCGTCACCGGGTTTTTCTTCCCCGCTGCGCGCCGCCACCGCACGCAGTTAGCAACAGCATCAGCACTGGCAGCCTGTTATATCCCTCTGTTCCCAGAGTGCTCGCGACCTCTATAGATCGACTCCGGCGCCAAATCTCATACTCACGCGTAGAGTGTTCATCCAGCTACCTGTAGGCGGAAACGGCGCTCCAATCCAAGCATTGTAGCTCTCCTTTTCTTCTGCCAAAGTTCGAGCAAAATTTTGTTCGCGTGTGTTCAGTTTCGGTCGTTTTGATCATATGCATCCCCTCTGTTTCTCGATGAGTACCGGTCTCTGTAGCCCTCCTCTGTAAAAACGTCCTAAACGAAACTTGTAGATCAAGGCTTTCTCTCCAACTTTTCTTTTTGCATCATCGTAAGTTTCGTAGCGGTTAAGTCGCCATCGTCATTGCAAGATCGCATCAGCTAGCAGTTTCCACGCCCCTTATTCAGTTCGTCAGAGTCTGAATCGATCAGCTCCTGGCAGTTTTGCACATAGGCCCTCTACTTTTTGGCAGCTCAACCCGCCGTCCTCCCCTTCGCCACTTGTCACCACCTCGTTCGCTAGCGCTTCCGTGGCCCCTCTTTCCTCTGCCCCACATGTCATTGATGGTGAGTAGAATGTCCCTGAGTGAGAAAAATCGCCAAAGTTTTTCTGAAATCAAATAAAATTTCAGGAAATGTTTAAATCTAACTAAATTCATATATTATGAAATAATTCGAATTTGTAAAAACTTTAAAAATGGAAAGTAAATGTTTTCCAAATATGAATTCAACCATGTTTTCGAATTTGACCAGATTTGACTCTATCTAGTCAAACCTTTGACTTTGACCCCCTTTTTAATTATTTTGACTTTAAAATAAATTTAAATTCATAATTCCAAATAATACAAATAATATATGTTTTTGAATCAGAAAAATGTGAGGATTTCAAATATGCCATCCAAAATATATTTTGAGCACTTTAAATTTCAAATTGAATTAAATTACAATAAAATTCCCTTTTCTTAATTAATTAATAACTTTTGACTTATAACTCCAAATTAAACAAATGATATGTCTAAAATGATCAGCTCGACGAGACCTTTCCGTTTATGCATTCCATGTTCTGAATTGCAGCATGCATCATATAAATATAATGTAAACAGCAGCTAATATGAGGATAAAATGTGGCCAAAACTCAATAAAATTATTTATTCTTGTATTCCACACCTCACCCATGCCATGCTACTTTATTGCCATGCAAATTGTGCATCATTCATCATGGCATGATTGTTTGCTTGTCGCATTTTATTCCTATGCTTGTGCACTTTATTTATGATGGCCCTTGTTTGTTTGGTTCTTCTCCAATGAATAGATTGGCGGGGATATATCAAGAGACCTGTGAGCACTACCCATCCTTCTCTCGCTCAATCGAGCTGCCAGTGCAAGCACTATCACATGCTTGCATACATATAGTACCTATTGCCTCTATCTTATTCTTGCATCATTGAGTCGCGATTGCATTAAACTGAATCCCAAGTATTGCATAGTTTTACTTTTATACCCCATCAAGCTTGTTCCTCCATCCCATGAGCCACTACTACAGGAGTTGTTTGAGCCATGCAGTCGAGAACAAACATGTGTAGGGTATGTGAGAGTCTGATGGATAACGAGGTACCTAAACAACTTAATCTGAGTAGTAATGGGATAACTAATGAAAGTGGCACCGGTGAGAAATATCTGCTATTTGGTTTTTCCTGCTCACTTGTGTCCCGTAGGACCCCGAGTACTTGATTCCTGTTCCTTGATTATTCGCTTTATCCACATCCGGGAGGCTTATGGGACCCCCCTGAGCCAGAGCTTGATTCATTCTTATTTCTTGGGGCCACAAACTAGTTTGAGGTTTTATTTACTATCCTGTACTTATGCCATGCTTTATTGCTTTATTTTCGATTGTGCGAGGAGCACCTGTATTGTTTAGGATCGTGACCCGTTTTCGCGGTATCGACAAGCCCAATCACACTTTCGGGTTCCCAGTCGTTTACAGCCGGCCCCACAAACCTTGAGTCCGTCTCGAAGTCAGCTAACTTTGTTGCGGGTATACTTAATGGGGTGGCCCCCTGAAATATTTCTGAATCTTGTGATTGCTTTGTCGTGAATACCTCGTTGGGTTTTGATTTGGTTTTTCCGAGGTTGATCGAGTGTGTGTTGCTATTTGTGCATCCCTGCAGGGTAAAACTTTCTGAAAGCCGTGTCCGCAGTTATGGACGACTTGGAGCACAGTTTCTTGATCATAGACAAGCATAACTAAAGTACCGCTTTAATTTGACTAAGTAACTGACTAGTAAATAGTGCAACACTCATGGAATGGATAATAAAACTGCCAACGGATGGGGGGTTGTTCGTCCGCTTCCTCGTTGGTAAGCGAGGAGGAGGATGGATCTGATATTATGTTATAATCATGTCATTAATTCACGGACATCCGTCTATCTTTGGTTAGGTGAATGGTTAGTGAGTATCTATAGAACTGTTAGGGTTTATCTTTCGCTGCAATTGCGTCACCCCAGGTTGTGTCCCCTTTAGAGGCATAAAGACTTGCTGAGTACCCCTAGGGTCTCACACGATAAATTATTTGATTCGATTTAAAAGGTACACTCACAAGATGGATCCGGGTGGAGGAGGCGGATGATGTGCAACGATCGCTCGGTGTAGAGATTACGGAACGGGATCCGTGAGATCTGGGGCGGATGTGCTTATTTATGGGGAATCTTATGCCGATTTGCTTCTTATCCGTACTCGGATCTTGTTTGCCGCTCACTTTGATACTCTGATGTTTGATGTATGAGGAGATATCCTAAATTATTATATCTATCTAGGACATTTGAATCTTGCCATATGGCGTTGCTATATTTCCTTTCTTTTTAGATGGAATGGCTCTGATGTACTGTTGTATGGTGGCTTGCATACATACTCATTTGTGTATGTAGTTGATCCCTTCGCCGCCGACACGCCTGCTCTTGTCCCGATGATTGGAAATGGTTGGGACGGCCGAAAGGTCTACCTGTGAGTGGCATTTGGGCTCCACCGTACTATTTCAACCATTTCCGCTCATCCAGGCTTGTAACTAGGAGCGTAATTCACCGAGGTAGTTACAAAAATAAAGGGATAAATCAAATCCTAGTGTGAAAAGTCAAACGCCAATTTGAAAAGTCAAACGGCAAGTTTGCTTGGTGGAGGAAGAGTAGGAAACCTACTTGGGGAGGAGTTCCTCTCCCTCCACCCGCCGGCCAAGGAGGCCGAGTTGGGGGAGGACTCCCTCCTCCCAATCGGCGCCCTCCCACCTATAAAAGAAGGGGCAGGGGTGCCCCTCTTTGACACACCTCAAACCCTAGCTTTGGCGCCTCCACCTCCAAGTGCAGCCGCCGCCTAGGGTTTCACCTCCAACTCGGCGAGTTGGGTCTCTCCCCAAGCCCTAGCTACCGGCCAAGCTTCCTCCCTTGGTGCCTCTAAACCCTAGATCACCAAGGCCTCTCTCATAGTACACCATAGTCGCTGCGGCTTAAGGCGAAGCCCTACGAGATCTCCCCTCTACTTCCGGTACCACGCCGTCGTGCTGCCGGAATCGCGAGGAGAGTGCTACAACCTCCGCTACCTGCTGGAACAAGGGAGAGGAAGGTCTTCATCAAGTACCGAACGCAGACCGATCATGGAAGCGCCGCCGAACGCAGCCCTGGGAAGGATCGTCTACGCGATCTTGAGATCGGCAAGAGTACGACTACATCACCCACGAGAATATGCTCTCGTTAACCGCTACGGCGCCTCGTGTTGGAATTATGCCCTAGAGGCAATAATAAAGATGTTATTATTATAATTCTTGTTCATGATAAAGTTTATATTACATGCTAGAATTGTATTAAGCGGAAACATTAATACTTGTGTGTATTTGTGAACAACACCGTGTCCCTGGTACGCCTCTAAGGACTAGCTCATTGATCAATGGTGGTTAAGGTTTCCTAACCATAGACATGAGTTGTCAATTGATAATGAGATCATATCATTGGGAGAATGATATGATGGACAGACCCAAACTAAGCGAAGCAATTAGATCGTTTCATCGTGTTCATCTTTGCGATGCTTTTCCTATGTCAAATATTGTATTGCTTAGACCATGAGATAATGCAACTCGCTCGTACTGGAAGAAAGCTTTGAGGTCATCAAACGTCATCCTATGAGAGGGTGATCATAAAGGTGTCTCTCAGGTGATCGGAAAGTATCTGTTGGGTTGTATGTATCGAGATGGAATTTGTCCCTCCCAAGTCGGAGAGATATACTTCGGGCCCACTCGGTAATCGATATCAACACCGCTTGCAAGCATGTGGTTAAGGAGTTAATCACAAAGTGATATCGGATTACGAACCAGTAAAGTACTTCGTGAACGAGATTGAACTAGGTATGACGCATACCGATCGAATCTCGGCAAGTAAAATATCGCGAGACTAAGGGAATATATATATGGGATTGATTGAATCTGGCATCATGGTTCATCCGATATGATCATCGATGAATGTGGAGTCAATATGGGTGCCTGCACTTGTTGATTATTGATAGAAGATCATGTCTGCATATTCTCGAACCCGCAGGGTCACACACTTAACGTATCTCGACGCTAGGATAGATTGGATAATTGGTTTATGAATTTTTGTTCGGGGGCTCGGATGGGATCCGGGACATCACGAGAGGTTCCGGAATGGTCCGGAGAATAAGATTCATATAAGGCAGTGCAGTTTTTGGAGTTCGGAATTGTTTCGGGTTAATCGGTATTGTACCGGAAGCTTCTAGAACCTTCTGGAAGGGGACCAACGTGGCCCCACCTTCCGGGAGGGGTCATGGGCCTATGAGGGAGTGTCCTGGCCGCTTTGGGCCAGGGGCACAAGGCCCCATAGGGCCCAGCCGATTCTAGAGAGATTTAACTCGTTTAAATCTCGGGATAGAATTTCTAGAAGAGGGAGAGTTTAAATCGTTTAAACTACAGAAAAGATTTCTAGAAGGGAGAGTTTAAATCATTTAAACTAGAGATAGGCATGGAGGAGGGGCTAGGGCTGTCCGCCCCCCCCCCTCTATAAATAGAGGGCTGGTGCGCCCCCTCCTCACACACCTTCCTCCAAGCCCTAGCTGCCTTGCTACCTTCCTCTCTCCCTCCCGACTGTTTGTAGGCGAAGCCCTGCTGCAGAAATTCTCCACCATATACACCACGCCGTCGTGTTGTAGATCCAATCTATCTCTCCACCATACTCGCTGGTCCGAGGAAGGAGGAGACGTCGAGGTGCTGCACGTGTGCATCTCACGGAGGCACCGCCACTTGTGGTGCTAGATCGGATCGGATCGCGAGGAGGAGAAGCGAGTACGACTACATCACCCACGTTCCGACGAAAGTTCCGCTGTGTGAATCTTCAAGGGTATGAAGATCTAATCCAATCTCTCTCGTTGTTTGCATCTCCTAGATTAGATCTTGGCTTTCCTTCTGTTCGCTCCGTAGAAAATTTTGATTTACTATGCCGCGAAACCCTTCAGTGGTATCAGAGCTAGATCTATGCGTAGATGTGTTTCACGAGTAGAACGCAACATGGTTGTTGCAGGCGTTGATGTTTTCTGTTGCAAGCCTCTTGTTTGTGTTCTTCTTATGACGCGGGATAGTGAGATTGAAGCGGTCCAGGCCAACCTTACGCGACGCCGTCGAGACCGCTCGCACTTGACGTGTGGCTTGTACCACACATGCGCCGGTGGATGCCGTTTCTCACTATAGTTGTCATGGGATTAACACCGAGTTTGGCAACCATAATATCACCGTTGTGGCCTTCCGTAGGTAAGAATCGTTCTTAGCATCTACTCCCATAAGCCACGAAACATGCAACAACAAAGTAGAGGCGTCTAACTTGTTCTTGGGAGTGTTTTCGTGATATGGTATGGCCCAAGATGTGATGTGTATAATGTATGCGATGATCATGTTTTGTAATGCTTCACGACTTGCATGTCGATGAGTACACAACCGGCAGGAGCCATATGGTTGTCTTTATAATTGTGTATGACCTGCGAGTCAACTTCTTATACGCCATGTAATAGCTTTACTTTATCGCTAAGTAGTTAGCAATAGTTGTAGTTGCTATTCTTGGTGGAGGCAATCATGGTGGAGTGATGGAGATCATGCCGGAACGCACAAGATGGAGATCATTGCGCGAGGATTGGCTATACCATGTCACATAAAGTTATATGCATGTGATGTTTATCCCTTTATGTATCTTATTATGCTTAGATCGCGACGGTAGCATTATAAGATGATTCCTCACTTAAAGATCAAGATAAAAACTGTGTTCTCCCAAGTATGCACCGCTATAAAGTTCGTCGTGTCCAAGCATCACGTGATGATCGGGTGCTATAGACTCTACGCTCACATACAACGGGTGCAAGCCAGTTTTGCACACGCGGAAATACTTAGGTCTAACTTGACGAGCCTAGCATGTACAGACATGGCCTCGGAACACAAGAACCGAAAGGTTAAGCATGAGTCATATAAATGATATGATCGACACTTTGTTGTCCACCATTGAAACCACATCTCTTCTCGTGATGATCGGATTAGGTGTGGTGGATTTGGATCGTGTTCACTAAACAACTTGAGGTATGTTGAATTTAGTGGGAGTTTATCTAGTAATTTGATTAAGTTGAACTATTTATCATGAACATAGTCTAAATTGTACTTGCAAATACTGTAGATCACATGGCCAAGTCCAACTTCAACTTCAACGTATTTGCTGAGATAGAAAAGCTTAGAAACAATGGGTCTAACTTCACCAAATGGTTCCGCATTCTGAGAATCATTCTCGCTGGCGGACAAAAGGACTATGTCCTTGAGAAAGCGCTAGGTGACGCCCCTGATATAGATGCGGTGATGAAAAGCTGTTTATCGCCGCAAGGATGATTATGATTTGATTAAGATCGCCATGTTGTATGCTATGGAATCGGATCTTCAAAATCGCTTTTGAGGAGTTCGCGGCCCTTTGAGATTCTCGAGGAGCTGAAAACATGTTTCAGACTCAAGCCCGCTCGAGAGATATGAGATCTCTAAGAAATTCTTTAACTACAAGATGGAGGAAGGGAGGTCCGTTAGTGAGCACGCCATTAAGATGTCGGGCTACACTCAACGCCTTGAGCAACTGGACTGCAAGATTCCAGAGGAGCTCAAGATTGACACTCCTAGCTACAAAAGTTTTGTAGTTGATCACAATCAGATTGGTTCTACTGATATGATCACTAAGCTCTTTGCTAAGATGAAAGTAGCGGAGGTGAACATCAAAAAGAATAATCATGTGTTGATGGTCAACAATCCCCCCACCTTTAAGAAAGGTAAGGGAGCAAGGAAGCCCTTCAAGAAAGGCGGTGGCAAGCGCTGCCTCGCCGAGAAGAAGCTCAAGTCCGGTCCCAAGCCGACCGAAAGTGCTTCTATTGCAAGGACAAGGGTCACCGGAAGCGCAATCGTCAAGTACTTGGCGGATAAGAAGGCGGCACCATCAAAGGTATATTTGATATACATGTTATTGATGTTTTCCTTACTAGCCCTCGTTGTAGTGCCCGGGTATTTGATACGGTTCATTGCTAATATTTGTAACTCAAACAGAGCTACGGAATAGACGGCTTTATGCGAGGGATGAGGTGACGATGCGTTGGCAACGGATCAAGAGTTGATGTGATGGCCGTCGCACGCCTCCTTAGTTTTACCTTCGGATTAGTTTTAAACCTTAATAAGTGTTATTATGTGCTTGCGTTGAGCATGAACATTATTTCGGATCGTGTTTATTGCAAGACGGTTATTCATTTAAATCGGAGAATAATGGTTGTTCTATTTATATGAGTAACATCTTTTATGGTCATGCACCTCTTGTGAATGGTTTATTTCTTCTAAATCTAAAGGGATGAAACACACATCCATCACATTGAGGCTAAGAGATGCAAAGTAGATAGTGATAATACTACTTATTTGTGGCAATCGCTGCCTAGGTCATATTGGTGTAAAGCGCATGAAGAAACTCCATTCGATGGACTTTTGGAGTCTCTTGATTTTGAATCATTTGACACATGCGAACCATGCCTCATGGGCAAGATGATCAAAACCCCGTTCTCCCAGAGGGAGCGAGCAACTGACTTGTTGGAAATCATACATACCGATGTATGCGGACCGATGAGTGTTTCGACGCGCGGTGTATATCGCTATTTCCTCACTTTTACCGATGACTTAAGTAGATATGGGTATATCTATTTAATGAAACATAAATCTGAAACATTTGAAAAGTTCAAGGAATTTCAGAATGAAGTGGAGAACCATCGTAATAGAAAGATTAAGTTTCTACGATCCGATCGTGGAGGTGAATATTTGAGTTATGATTTTCTCACGCATCTTAAAGCAAGTGGAATCGTTTCACAACTCACGCCACCCGGAACACCACAGCGCAATGGTGTGTCTGAACTCCGGAATCGAACCCTATTAGATATGGTCCGATCAATGATGTCTCTTACTGATTTGCCGTTATCATTTTGGGGTTATGCATTAGAAACCGCTGCATTCTCTTTAAATAGGGATCAATCTAAATCCTTTGAGATGACACCGTATGAACTGTGGTTTGGTGCTAAACCTAAGTTGTCATTTCTTAAAGTTTGGGGATGCGAAGCTTACGTCAAGAAGTTGATGCCGGACAAGCTCGAACCCAAAGCGGAGAAATGCGTCTTCATAGGATACCCTAAGGAAACTATTGGGTATACCTTCTATCACACAACCGAAGGCAAAGTGTTTGTCGCAAAGAACGGTTCCTTTCTTGAGAAGGAGTTTCTCTCAAAAGAAGTGAGTGGGAGGAAAGTAGAGCTTGACGAGGTTATTGAACCTTCTCTTGAATTGGAGAGTAGCGCAGCACCTGAAATTGTTCCAGTGCCGCCTGCACCAACAATAGAGGAAGCTAATGACAAGGATCATGAAGCTTGGACGATGTTGCACATCGAACGTCGCGGTCGACAAGGTCGCGTGCCCCTCCCGAGTGGTAATGCAACCCTATCTTGACTGTCTTGTTGGTAGAAGACGGTGAACCTGAACTATGAGGAAGCGATGATGAGCCCGGACTCGAGAAATGGCTGGAAGCCATGAAATCTGAATTGGGATCCATGAGCGAAAACCAAGTATGGACTTTGGTGGATCCTCCTAGCGACCGAAAGGCCGTTGAGTGCAAATGGATCTTCAAGAAGAAAATGGACGCGGATGGTAATGTTACCGTCTATAAAGCACGGCTTGTCGCAAAAGGTTTTCGACAAGTTCAAGGTGTTGACTACGATGAGACTTTCTCTCCCGTAGCGATGTTTAAGTCCATTCGGATTTTATTAGCAATTGCTGCGTTTCATGATTATGAAATATGGCAGATGGATGTCAAGACTGCGTTCCTCAATGGCAACATTGATGAAGAGTTGTATATGATGCAACCCGAAGGTTTTGTCGATCCTAAGGATGCTGATAAAGTATGCAAACTTCAGCGTTCCATTTATGGACTGAAGCAAGCATCTCGGAGTTGGAACCTTCATTTTGATCAAGTGATCAAGAGCTTTGGATTTGTTCCATATTGCTACGAAGCTTGCATCTACAAGAAAGTGAGTGGGAGCTCGGTGACGTTTCTGGTACTATATGTGGATGACATATTGATTATCGGAAATGACATCAACATGCTTAACGATGTGAAGAGTTATTTGAACAAGTGTTTTTCAATGAAAGACCTAGGTGAAGCTGCTTATATATTGGGCATCAAAATCTATAGAGATAGACAAAGACGCCTGATAGCTTTAAGCCAGAGTACATACCTAGACAAAGTTCTGAAAAGGTTCAGAATGGATAAGGCAAAGAAAGGTTCAGTGCCTATGTTGTCAGGTAAGATATTGAGCAAGGCTCAGTGTCCAGCTACGGTAAATGATAGGGAAGCTATGAGCAAAGTGCCTTATGCCTCGGCCATAGGTTCCATCATGTATGCCATGCTGTGTACTAGACCGGATGTGTCCAATGCTCTTAGTTTGACGAGCAGATATCAAAGTGATCCAGGAGTGGAACCTTTGGACAACCGTGAATAACATCCTAAAGTACCGAATAGGACTAAAGAAATGTTCTTAGTCTATGGGGTGATGAACGACTTGTCGTAAAGGTTACGTCGACGCTAGTTTTGACACCGACAAGGATGATTCCAAATCTCGAGACGGGATACGTTTATATTTTGAATGGAGGAGCTGGAGTCGAGAAGCTGCAAGCAAAGCGTGATCGCGGGATCTACAGTAGAAGCGGAATACATGGCTGCTGCAGAAGCGTCAAGTGAAGGAGTTTGGATCAGAAACTTCATCACTGAGCTTGGCGTGGTTCCAAGTGCATTGGACCCACTGGAGATATTGTGTGACAACACTGGAGCCATAGCACTCGCTAAGGAACCAAGATATCATCCAAAGACCAAGCATATCAACCTCAAGTTTCATATAATCCGAGATTATATAGCAGATGGAGATCTGAAGATTAGAAAAGTACATACGGATCTGAATGTCGCAGATCCATTGACTAAACCTCTTCCACGTGTAAAACATGATCAACACCTCAGTGCCAGGGTGTGAGATTCTTGCCAGATGTAAACTAGATTATTGACTCTAGTGCAAGTGGGAGACTGTTGGAATTATGCCCTAGAGGCAATAATAAAGATGTTATTATTATAATTCTTGTTCATGATAAAGTTTATATTCCATGCTAGAATTGTATTAAGCGGAAACATTAATACTTGTGTGGTTTGTGAACAACACCGTGTCCCTGGTACGCCTCTAAGGACTAGCTCATTGATCAATGATGGTTAAGGTTTCCTAACCATAGACATGAGTTGTCAATTGATAATGAGATCATATCATTGGGAGAATGATATGATGGACAGAACCAAACTAAGCGAAGCAATTAGATCGTTTCATCGTGTTCATCTTTGCGAAGATTTTCCTATGTCAAATATTGTATTCCTTAGACCATGAGATAATGCAACTCCCTCGTCACTGGAAGAAAGCTTTGTGGCCATCAAACATCATCCTATGAGAGGGTGATCATAAAGGTGTCTCTCAGGTGATCGGAAAGTATCTGTTGGGTTGTATGTATCGAGATGGAATTTGTCCCTCCCAAGTCGGAGAGATATACTTCGGGCCCTCGTGAATCGATATCAACACCGCTTGCAAGCATGTGGTTAAGGAGTTAATCACAAAGTGATATCGGATTACGGAACGAGTAAAGTACTTCTTGTGAACGAGATTGAACTAGGTATGACGCATGCACGATCGAATCTCGGGCAAGTAAAATATCGCGAGACAGAGGAATATATATATGGGATTGATTGAATCCTGGCATCGTGGTTCATTCGATATGATCATCGATGAATGTGTGGGAGTCAATATGGGTGCCTGACCCGCTGTTGATTATTGATAGAAGATCATGTTCAGATATTCTCGAACCCGAGGTCACACACTTAACGTATCTCGACGCTAGGATAGATTGGATAATTGGTTTATGAATTTTTGTTCGAGTCTCGGATGGGATCCGGGACATCACAAGAGGTTCGGAATGGTCCGAGAATAAGATTCATATAAGGCGTGCAGTTTTGGAGTTCGGAATTGTTCCGGGTTAATCGGTATTGTACCGGAAGCTTCTAGAACCTTCCGGAAGGGGACCAACGTGGCCCCACCTTCCGGGAGGGGGCATGGGCCTATGAGGGAGTGTCCTGGCCGCTTTGGGCCAGGGGCACAAGGCCCCATAGGGCCCAGCCAATTCTAGAGAGATTTAACTCGTTTAAATCTCGGGATAGAATTTCTAGAAGAGGGAGAGTTTAAATCATTTAAACTAGAGATAAGATTTCTAGAAGGGAGAGTTTAAATCGTTTAAACTAGAGATAGGCTTGGAGGAGGGTCTAGGGCTGGCCGCCCCCCCTCTATAAATAGAGGGCTGGTGCGCCCCCTCCCCACACACCTTCCTCCAAGCCCTAGCTGCCTTGCTACCTTCCTCTCTCCCTCCCGACTGTTTGTAGGCGAAGCCCTGCTGCAGAAATTCTCCACCATATTCATCACGCCGTCGTGTTGTAGATCCAATCTATCTCTCCACCATACTCGCTGGTCCGAGGAAGGAGGAGACGTCGAGGTGCTGCACGTGTGCATCTCACGGAGGCACCGCCACTTGTGGTGCTAGATCGGATCGGATCGCGAGGAGGAGAAGCGAGTACGACTACATCACCCACGTTCCGACGAACGTTCCGCTGTGCGAATCTTCAAGGGTATGAAGATCTAATCCAATCTCTCTCGTTGTTTGCATCTCCTAGATTAGATCTTGGCTTTCCTTCTGTTCGCTCCGTAGAAAATTTTGATTTACTATGCCACGAAACCCTTCACCTCGCCACGTCGTCCTCCCCGCTCGCCCAGCGCCTCCTCAACGACTACCTCCGCCACGCCGATGCGCACGGGAGCTCCAGGGTGAGACGAAGGTCACGCTACGCCGCGGGGAAACCGCGCGGCGCGACCTCCCCCGCCTCCCCGCCGCCGCCCGCGCCTTGGCGAGCAAGGCCCCTGTGGCACTCCTGGAAGACATCCAACCCGAGACCGTGGCCCTCGTCTCGGCGGTCACCGACTCGATCGTCGTCGTGGCCTCCGCCTCCGTGGCCGTCTTCTCAGGCGTCTCCGACCTCTCCAACATGGCGGCCTCCGCCCGCGTCGAGGTCGCCTCCAGCGCAGCGGGGGCTTCCTAGGATCGGCTTGGAAAGCCCGGACATATTTTGAACGAAAATCGGCCTGGAAACCCTTTCTAAAAATGCTATGGGGGTGTTTTTTGTAAATCCCAATAAAAAACGTTGTAGAAATGGCCTCCTACAAATGCTAGTGGCGATGCTCTAAGACTGATCCTCTCGCTCTGTTTGCGTGTCTGCTTGTGTAGTGCTACGTTGGGCCATCTCTCCCCCTTTGTGTCATCCAGACGGAGGAGGAAATGCGATGCGAGAGGCTATCTCTTTTCCTCATCATTCTGGATCTGCGTCCAGGCATCATGTTCGATGTTAGATTGACGCCATGACACAGTGCACACACCGCCTTAATTCCCACGGAGTACTACAACAGTTTGCATGTTATCGTGTCAGACACAGTACCACGTCCAAGCCCGTGATGCCGCCTCCATCGGCGAGACCGTCCAAGCCCGTGACGCCGCCTCCACCGGCGACCCGGGCAAACAGAAGATTTCTTGCTAAGGTCTTTACTGAGACAAACCAAAAAGGAAATACTATTGCCTTACAACTTCTCGTGAGTACTGTTACCCTCTCTTGTACACATTCTGTTTCGGCTTACTAGATGTTAAGTGTAACTGATGATGAGTTATGCGTGCATAGGTTCCACTTTATTCTTCTAGTCATTCAACCTGACTCGGGAAAAGTACTTGTCATGGACTCGTTACGAAAAGAAAAAGAGATATGGGCAGACTTTAGAGAGATGCTCCAGAGGTAATTTCAATCATATTATCACACTAGATCGGCAACTTTCGTGACAAGAAGTAATTAATTACTCCTTTATCCATTTTATTTGCCAGACAGGGTTTGGAAAAGGTTCACGGGCAGGGCCGTGGGTGAATGGTCAGAAGAACTAAAATTTGTAGACCAAAATGTAAGTAATACTAGGTAGCTAGGTATGCGTTTCTCTTTGATTCTGCTTCCAAATCCATTATATCATGCTTTATTGATTATTATTTTGATTGAACTCTGTATTCTCGTAAAGTGCGAGCATCAGGGACCCGACAATAACTTACGTGGATCTTATGTTTGCGATTTCATTCGAAAACGATATGTGCGACGGGCCAATCCGCACTACAACAACTTAGAGTAAGTAAACAAAGTACATATCATTATTTTATTACCATCAATTGTGTTGATTTTTATTCTTATATATATTGACCCCATTCTTCATATATATTTACATCGAACGGATGCGGGACCAACTCCTACCATTTGACCGCATACGCGCCATTCAAGAGGAATTGGCGGAGTTTATACTTGATGAGGTCGTCACGTCTAGCGGAGAACTCTTTAGATATCCAAAAACTCTTTAGATGCTTGAACGTGTTTGTCTTGTATTTGATGCTTCAACGTTTACGGAGAATACCACACAATAAAGATGTTTGTGTATAATAATAGTTGCTTAATTATTCATGTACTCATATGTACCGATGAAGATGTATGTGTATATACCGCTCCCGATCGATTTCCCCCTCCCCCCTCCCCGTTCCCGCCGTGCCGCAGAAATACGCCCAGAACGGGGCGGGGGCAGAACTCTGCCGCGGCAGAGATTTAGGCCGTTTTCCTGCCGCGGCAAAACTCTGCCACGGTAGAGATTTATCTCTTTTTTCTGTCGCGGCACAGAACCACCGGTTCGTATAAGAACCGGTGTTAAAGGGGGGCCTCTAACACCAAACCCTCAACAGCGGTTCTACAACCGCTGTTAGAGGGCCTTATGAACCGGTGTTAAAGGCCCCCGTCTGCACTAGTGGATGGTCGTCTTGACTCGCGATGTGTACAAACATTTTTCCCTGCTACTCCTTTGTTACTGGAACCTTTAATGTGTACATACATTTTTCTGTATCCCATTTGATGTGCCTAAAGCTAATAAAATCATCTTTATCATAAAGAAAAAACTACTCTACCACTAATCGCCAGAGCTGCCACTACATGCACGAATAATGTATTTTTCTTGTTCCCTCGCCCGCTGTAATCGGTGATAATATCCCTAGTCTAGCCTGATCTCCGGGCATGTGCTTCCTTGATTTAAGCGCATTTTTTATCTGTACCTTAATTAGCATTCACCACTATGCTTAATTACATTCTCGTGCGTTATCTACGGATACGTTCTTATCCGATGGCCCTCGCGTACGGGGCTCGTTACCGGAGGAGGCCCGCGTTGATATCCATCCATCGTCCCATCCGTCGATCGGCACGGTGAAGCGGCGGTAGGTACTGACACATACCTGATGATGATGACGAAGCCTTCCTTTTTCTCCTTGGCTGTATCCAGGTCCAGGCAGGCGATCACTAGTTATTAGGGATTCCGGATGGCTGGCGTTTCCTTCTAAATGAAAACTTATGTTCATGCAGGGATGAATATCCCGAAATTATCCCTCTCGCTCCTTTCCCCTTACCATTTTCGTGAAATCGATCATCACCCAAGATCCAATACCCTACCGGCTGGGTCTTGTACTTGCACCTATAAAGCCAAGGAATAGCCTTGCATCTTCATACGACCGCATACGTACTTAAAGGCTAGGCGTGATGGCGGAGCATTGGAAGGCAGACGATGTGCTCCATTGGAAAAGTGGAGAGCTGGGCATCGCCGGCGGCCGCAGCGACGGCGACGGCCAGGCGGAGAGCTTTGGCTCCAGGGTGTCCGTGAGCTCGCCCACGTCGATCCTGATGGGCAACGACGATCACGACGAAGCGGAGTCCTCCTTGGTCGTCCCTGATTCTACGACGAAGGCTTCATCCTTCACAACGTAGCAAGCAGAACATCAGCTGGATGACTTGTCGCCGCTGCTGTCGAGCCTTTCAATCAGGTACACACGGTTCATAGTCTGAAAATTAGCACTCCCCTATCCAAAAAAATTGTCGTCGATTTTTCTAGGTTTACACGTATCTATACACTAAAACACGTCTAGATACTATATAATTAGATAAATTCGTGACATCTTATTTTTGCGGTGGAGGGAATACTAGTTATGTTCCAAATCATCATATTGGTAGAATCCTTGCGCCTCAGTATCAATTTCTAATGTTATGCACGCTCTATTTTGGCAACTGACACAATGGTAATGAATTCATCACATCATGTAGTCCCTCTGTCCAGAAAGAAGTGCCTTGGATTTGCCTATATTCGTACGTATTTAGACGTATTTTACTGTATAGAGACATATGAATCTAAACAAATCAATATCAATTCGTATGATATTGAAAGATATAAAATACCATCTTCATATGGTGATATTCATTCATCACATCATATACTATAGAAATTTAGCTCAGTTCTTTATAACTTTTTTGAGAGAGACGGGTCTCTATACTTTTTTATAAGATCCAGTTGACAGTTTAGATTATGGAATTTTATTGTGTTCTCCATGCCGTCAAAGTTAATCTCTAAAAATAGATAGTTCACTTACCACAGGACAGGGTTGTCTAAGTACTACAAGGAGAAGTCTCGGTCATTCACCAATCTATCTCTTGTAACACACTTGCAAGACCTCCCAAAGAAGACCACCACTTATAGCACCAGAATGAAGGTGCAGAGTGTAAAACAATGTGTTTGGGGAACTGCTCGACACCCTAAACGTGGGTGCGGCTGTCTCATTATATAGAAGTACCAAGTGGTACAGTACAAGTCATATACAGTTATATACAGACACGCTACGTATATATATTCTAACACCTTTCCTCAATCTTAACTGTGGCCTGAAGTACAAAGCAAGTTAAGATTGTGCCTACATCCTACAAACTGAGGCTATGGAAGAGGCTTTGTGAAGATGTCAGCAAGTTGATCCTTGGAAGAGATGAACTTGATACAGAGTAGCTTCTGTGCAACGTGTTCCCTGACAAAGTGATAATCAACTTCGATGTGTTTCGTTCGGGCATGAAATACTGGATTCGAAGAGAGGTATGTAGCACCGATGTTGTCACACCAAAGTATCGGAGGCTGATCTTGAGAGACTCCCAACTCTCTCAACAAAGACTGTACCCATATGAGCTCAGCTGTGGCATTAGCAACCGCCTTGTATTCAGCTTCAGTACTACTGCGAGATACTGTAGCCTGCTTGCGAGCATTCCAGGCGATCAAATTAGGACCAAAGAATACTGCATAGCCCCCCGTGGATCGCCTGTCATCAGGACTACCAGCCCAATCTGCATCTGAGAAGATCGAAAGCACACAAGATGGAGCAGGCTGAAGGAGCAATCCATACGAGACGGTCAGACAGACATAGCGCATAATCCGCTTCACAGCTGACCAATGAGACGTTCTGGGTGCATGAAGGTACTGGCATACACGGTTGACTGCATAAGAGACATCCGGTCTGGTGATAGTGAGGTATTTGTAACACCCTCAGAATCGGCCCTATGCAAGTTTTAGCGAAACCCGCCAAACCCGCATAGAAACGATTCAAAGGTGCCCACCGGGCACTTTCGTGCGGGTGGAAACGAAGTAATAACATTACACAACAGTCCTCGATGGGACCCACAGAACAGAGGTATATACAACACGACTCCATGAGTCAAGAATACGGATATACAATACAAAGATCCAAATCACCTTGAAAATGATACAGCGTCCGACTACGGACAAGATGCAAATGGGGCTAAGAGCCCTGAAGAATAACCAATGGTGTCCATAACCCTGCCCAGGCCAAGCCGGAAGGGTAACCCTGCTAACGACGTCGATCTCAAAACCTGCTTAAACAAAAGGGGTGCCGACGAAGGGCAAAGGAAAAAGAGAGAGCGGTCAGTACTGAGGCCAGTACACGTCGAGGCTAGAATTCGGCGGTCCTCGCCTACACAGGTATGGTGGACTGCAGCGGCAGCGCAGCATGCACTAAACAACCTATAGAGACTCGATACAACTGACGGCTATCAGAGAGGGATAAGAAAGAGCTATTCGGAACCAACCTGACACTACCACCAAACATACCCATCCTGGTATTCCCCCTCGATACCAACCGAGAAAGTCAACCGAGGAACTCACACAGTTGGCAGTTTTATTTATTCAGTTATCGTTGCAGCAATTACTAGTCAAGTGTAGATAATCATCCTGATATAATAAGCAGTGGGCAATTTTAGTTAACCATTCCGTTGTAGTTGCGACACTTACTAGTCAAATACAATTAGCATGAGATATCCCAAAACCCAGCAGTTGTTGGCACTTTTATTTAGCCATTCCGTTATAGTTGCAATACTTACTAGTCAGGTACAATGGTCGCAAGCGACAACTCAAACAAGCAATCGTTGGCAGGTTTATTTAGCCATTCCATTATAGTGAAGCTGATTACTAGTCATTATAAAGTCAAATTTATGGCACTACTTTAGTTATAGTTGTCTATGATCGAGATACTGTGCTCCAAGTCGTCCATAACCGCGACACTTTTAAAGTTTTACCCGCCGGGTGCACCAATAGCAACACACTCGATCAACCTCGAAAACCAAATCAAAACCCAACGAGGCCTTCACGACAAAGCAATCACAGGATTCAGAATATTTCAGGCCACCCTTGAGTACACCCAAGAACGGTTATGACTCGAGACGGACCCGAGGTTTGGGTGGACGGTCAGAACGATCGAATCCAAAATCGGGCTTGTCGACACCGCGAAAACGTGTCCCGATCCTAAACAGTACAGTGTGCTCCTCGCACAATCGTAATAAAGCAGTAAAGCATGGCATAAGTACAGGATAGTAAATAAAACCTCAAACTAGTTTGTGGCCCCAAGAAATAAGACTGAATCAAGCTCTGGCTCAGGGGGGGGTCCCATAATCCTCCCGGATGTGGATAGCGCGATAAATCAAGGAACAGGTATCAAGTACTCGGGGTCCTACGGGACACAAGTGGACGGTTAACAACCAAATAACATCTATTGCCCACCTGTGTCTCTGCTTACTTACTTCAATTTTAGTTGTTAAACAGGAATTAAAGTGAACGATAAGTAAAGCCATCATCATCTCCAACATCAAACATGCGGCAATTACTTCAACAACTGTGGTACTCGGCGACACGCAACAGCACTTGAGCAAGCGACTACGACGCGCAAGTCCAACTATCTACCAAACAACAGGTATTAGGAGGTGTCCAAGGCAATATAGGCTGCAAGGGATATCACGGGTACGAAATCTAGAGCATCGCAACACAGATAGCAATAGATCAACAGGAGGGAATAAATACTATAAAAGTAAGATAGGTAGAAAGGGGGAGATGCTCGCCTGAAAACATTGCCGAAGGTTCCACCGAAGATTGGGGCGAATCTCACATCAACTCAACGGCCCAATCCGTGAAGAAGCAAAACACTAGAATAAACACCGGATGCACTATTTAATACTATGAAAGAAGATCGGGCATGATGCATGCATGACGTATGGCATGGTAAAGATGCGATGCAATTAGGTCAATATTAAGTGGAACCGGGGTCCCGGCAATTAATTAGACGGTTCAAGTTGTTAAGCTACCCTGCATTTTAAATGTTGTATTAACATGGCCAAAAATAGCACCGGTTTGCTACATCAATTTAAATGAGGCCGATATAAGACTAGATTTGCCCGCATATGGGCCCCATATTTAATTATTAGGTGAATCGGCATAAGGCCCCCAAACCACAGGCAAGTATGCATGCATGAACAATTTATATGCAACACTTATATAGGTGGCATTTATAAAATAGGGTTCTCGGATAAGGGTCACACATTAGGGTTCGACGATCTTGGGGTTCGGGGTCCGACAGGGTTTGGATCTGGGGTTCGGTGTCGGGGGCGCATCGGGCTCGCCCTGGTCGGTGTCGATCTTGTCGTTGCGACGATTTTGTCGGCCTCAGATCGGGTCTTGGCGTCCGAAGAAGTACTTGTCGCACCGGTCTCGTGTCCGGTGAAGTACTCGGCCCTCGAGGGAGTACTTATGCCCGTGGGCGACTGGCGTCCGAGAGATGATCTTGTCGCATCCACGGCCTTTGGGTACGGGGGTCTCGGCGACCTTGGCGGTTCCGAGGGTTCGACGGTTTTCGGCTGGGTCTACAGGCAGATCTTGGGTGCCCGTTTCAATGGTCGATGAGGAACTTGGGGTTCCGTCTTGTTCATCGATGGCAGACTTGGTTTCATCGTCGGGTCTTGGAGTGGCATCACGGTGGTTCTTGACGGCCTCGGCATCGTCCGATCTCGGTATTGGTGGAGGCACCCCTCATCAATGCAGGAACATGTCGCAAGCGAGGAGGAACTCATGGCGGTGGGGCCTGGGCTCGCGCGGGACGGCGGAGCAGGGTGGCGCGAGGCGGAGGTCGGCGCCGGGGAACAGCGGGCTCGCTGACGGGGCAGAGGCCGGCAGAGGAGGTCGACGAAGGACGGGCGTCGCCAAGGGAAGGAGAGGCGGGCTGGCCGAGGCGCGGCCGAGGGAAGGAGCACAGGGGGCGCCGGGCAGAGGCGACGACGCTGGCCCGGAGGCGGCGCTTCGTGGAGTGCTCAGGCAGGCGAGGCCGCCAGGAGAGGCGGCGGAGAGGAAGGGTGGCCGGCAGGTGGAGGCGAGGCAGGAGGCGGCTACTCGGCGGCAGAGCTCTGCTGGCGGAGGGTGCCGCCAGAGGCGAGGAGGCGGCCGCGGGAAGGAGGCTCGCCATGACGGAGGGAGCGGGCGGAGGCTGGCCAGCGCGGGCGTGGGGCGACAGGGCGATCTTGGTGGGCCCGAAGGAGGAGCCGAGCGGCGGCGGTTGCGCGCGAGGCCGGCCGGAGGGCGGCGTCGAGGAGGCGCGGAGGGGAGGAGGACCGGCGGGTCCGGCCGAGGAGGAGGAGGGCGCCGAGACGCGAAGGACGAGGTGGAGTGGCTTGGTGGGCGCGGGCGGTGGAAGGCGGTGGCCGGAGAGGAGCTCGAGGGGGCGGTCCATGAGGCGGAGGCCAAGGCGAGGGGCCTGGCCGGAGGGGAGGGAGAAGGAGAGCGGGCGTGAGAGGAGGAGGAGGAGGCTGCAGGAAGGGAAGGAGGGAGACGCAGCGTGGGGGAGGTGGGCCAGGGCGTGGGGCAGGCCAGGGGTTGGTGGGGGGTGTGGACCGCGGTTTGGAGTGGGGCCAACCTGTAAGGGAGAGAGGAGAGAGATGGGTAGGTGGGAATGGGGTGAGAGAAGGAAAGGGGGCTGTATCAAGGATTGCTGAGGTGGCGGAGTGGGTAGGAAATTGAGGGAGGGGGTGAGGTGGCGAGCTGTGAGTGGTGGGTAGATTAGGATTGGGTGTGAATAGGAATTAGGGTGGGCTGGTTAGGTGGACCGTTTTAATACCGGGGTGGTCGTCTTGGTCGAATCGGCCCGTTCGACTGCCCCCACAAACATAATTAAATAATTTATTTATTTCAAACAGACTTTTGCAAACCAATAGCAAACAAAACAAAATAATCCGGTGACCCGGGTTTTGCGTTTGAATAAAAACGGGGCATTTAGAAAACACGAACAGGTTTTTCCGCCAATAGTTTTATGCAAGCAAATGCAAGATGATGACGATGCTCGAATGCAATGCGGCATGATGACATGAGCATACGGTCATGATGATGCAATGCACAAAAACAATGCGATTTTCTAGTAGTGGTTTTGCAGGATGCCACAGTATTGCAGACCACCAACGAGGTTGCAGTACTCAGTAGCATCATCAGGCAAAAGAGGATCTCCATCAAACGTAGACAACCGATCAGTGGCAGGCATAGGAGTGGTAGCATGCTTACACTTCAACATACCAGCACGGCGCAACAAGTCTAGAGAGTACTTATGCTGAGTGAGTGTCAACCCAGCAGAAGACCGTGAGACCTCCAGACCAAGGAAGTAGTGCAGAGCACACAAATCCTTGACAGTAAAATCTCCACTAAGCGCAGAAACAAGACGCTGGGCAGCAGCATCGGACGAGCTAATAAGGATGATATCATCCACATAGACCAGCATGTATATCGTGACCTCGGGACGCTGTAGAAGGAACAATGATCTGTCAGCCGTGGAGGGAACAAAACCGTGAGCCCGAAGAACCGAGCCAAGGCGTGCATGCTATGCACGAGGAGCCTGCTTCAGTCCATAGAGAGCCTTCACCAGGCGACATAGATGTTGAGGACGTGCAGGATCAACAAAACCAGGTGGCTAACGCATATAAACCTCCTCCTCCAGAACTCCGTGCAAAAAAGTGTTCTGCATATCAAGCTGACGGAGAGACCATCCTCGAGTAACGGCCAAAGAGAGCAGCAAACGAATGGTAGTAGGCTTGACAACTGGACTGGACGTGTCTTCATAATCAAGACCATACCTCTGTTTGAAGCCCTTAGCAAATAACAGTGCTTTGTAGCGTTCAATGGAACCATCAACATGCTTCTTGACCTTGAAGACCCACTTGGAATCAATAATATTGACCCCAGAAACAGGAGGAACGAGTCGCCAAGTATCATTCTTCAGCAGCGCCGCCAGTGAGGAATACCGAGAGCATCCTGAAAATGTCGAGGCTCAGCAGTGGGATCAGCAACGACATGGGCAACACAAGCAGCAATCCATGGAATAGTCCCATCAGTGCGCTCCTTTGGACGAAAGACACCAGCCTGACTGCGTGTACGAGGGCGAAGAGCCACAACAGGAGGTGATGCTGGCGGCGACAAGGCTGGTGACGACATCGAGCAAGAAGGAGGAGAGGTGGTAGCTGGGGACGTTGGGCCAGCGTCCTTCGCTGGGAGGCCGGCGCTGAAGGGCCAGGCGAGGCCGACCCGCTCGGAGCCGGGGCAGAGCTGGCCACGGGGCCAGGCGACGAGTAGGCAGCCGGGGAGGCTGGGCCAGGCGAGCCCAACTCGGGCAAAGCTGGGCCGGGAGAGCCGGGAGGCGTGATCGCCACGCAAGCACGACGATAGCGCGACTTGCAAGCGCGCCATGCACGGGTGGTGTAGGAGTAGTAGAGTTGTTCGAAAGTGCAGAAAAAGAGAACACGCTCTCATCAAATACGACATCACGAGATATATAAACACGATTGGTGGGAACGTGAAGGCACTTGTACCCTTTATGAAGGGAACTATACTCAAGAAAAACACACTTTTTAGACCGAAAATCTAGCTTATGTTTATTGTATGGACGAAGGTGAGGCCAACATGCACATCCAAAAACCTTCAGAAAAGTGTAGTCTGGGAGTTTATTGAGCAAGAGTTCAAGAGGAGTTTTCATTTGCAAGAGTTGTGAAGGAAGCCTATTTATTAAAAAACAGGCTGTGGAGAAAGCATCAATCCAAAACCGAAACGGAACGGAGGCATGATCTAGTAAAGTAAGGCCAGTTTCTACAAGATGACGATGCTTACGTTCAGCGGCGCCATTCTGCTGATGTGTATGAGGACAAGACACACGGTGTGAGATCCCAAGCTTGTTAAAGAACGAATTGAGATGATGATATTCACCCCCCCCAATCCGACTGAACATGAAGAATCTTATGCTTAATGAGACGCTCAACATGTGCTTGAAACTGAATAAAAACATCGAACACATCAGATTTACGCTTGATAAGATAAAGCCATGTAAATCGACTGTAAACATCAATAAAACTGACATAATAATTATGGCCACTGACATACATTTGGGCATGACCCCATACATCAGAAAACACTATCTCAAGAGGCTATTTAACGACAGGACTAGACTCAGAAAATAAAAGCTGATAACTCTTGCCTTGCTGACAGGCATCACAGACAGTTTTAGCAATTTTATTGGACACAACTAGGAGTTCATGACGATGCAGAACATGACGAACTATGGGAGCAGTAGGATGACCAAGGCGCGCATGCCAGTGTGAAGATGACACGCGAACACCAGTGAACACCTGGGGGTCATGTGGCGCAGGAGGTGCAGGTGGCGCATCAAGCGCATAAAGGCCATGGCGAAGACGACCTCTAAGCAGAACGGCTCTCGTGTCCTGATCCTTAATAAAAAAGAAAAAACGGTGAAATTCAGCGAAAACAAGATTATCACGAGTAAGCTGAGGAATAGATAACAGACTACGTGTAGCAGAAGGAACACGAAGAACATTATGAAGGTGCAGTTTTCTAGAATTATGTGTAAGAAGAGCGGCCTGACCAAGATGTGAGATGCGCATACCTGCTCTGTTGGCGGTGCGAACCTGATCATGACCGCGGTATGGCTCCTGGGTGGAGAGCTTGCCCATCTCACTCGTCAGATGATTGGTAGCTCCCGTGTACATGTACCATGCCAGATCAATGGAGTAGGACGGAGTGTGCCTGTGCTCGTTGCCCGCCACAGCGGCGGCCGCCTGCTTGTCATTACCCTTGCCATTGTTTCCAATGCCGAGGAAGTACTGCTTGAAGCGTCGATGACAGCGGGAGGCGATGTGACCCTCAAGAGCGCAAAGCTGACAAGCCTGTCGAGCGCCGCAGTAGGAGCAGCAGGCACGCGGGCGACCCCCGCCAGTGACGGGAGGCGCAGCGGCGCGGGGCTACTGCTGAGGGGCGGTCACCGGCTTGCCGCCAGCTAGCGGCTTCTGAGGTTTGCCGCGGGCCGCGGCGTTGGCGGCGGAGAAGCTCGGGGAGGCATGGCGCGCTTTGACACGCTGTTCACGGCCGAGGAGGCGTGAGTAGATCTCATGAGGCTGAAGTGGAACGTCGCGACCATTGATGTTCTCAATGAGATTATCATAGTCGTCGTCGAGGCCATTCAAGACGCAGGTGGTGAAGTCCTCGGGGCGAAGCGGCTGGCCAATGGAGGCCAGCGTGTCGGAGAGGCCGGTCATATTATTGAAGTAGTCCGTGATGCTGCTGTCACGGAGCTTCGTCTCGCCCAGTTCGGTGCAGATAGCATGAGCACGAGCATGAGACTGAGAGGCGAAGCTGGTGTGGAGCGCCGTCCACGCATCTCGCGACGTAGAGGCGAAGAGGACCAGCGACGAGACACTCGGAGTGAGCGATGACTGGATGGCAGAGAGGATGGTCTAATCTTGGGCCACCCCCGTATGGTACGCTGGATGATACACCGGCGGGCACGGAAGTGTACCGTCGACGTAGCCCTCGTGTAGCGGCTCGGCGAGCGGCAAGACTGCACGCCAAGACAAGTAATTGTCGGGCGTGAGCTTCACCGAGATGAGGTGCGAGAAGTAGAAGGGCGAGGCGGCGCAGCATGATCAGCGTGAGAGGATGGCTGTGGCGCGTAGTAGCCCATCGGTGGCGCCGTCTCCATGGACGATGCAGGGGCAGCAGGCGCCGCACCATCATACGCTGACGACCGTAGGTCGGTGCAGGTGGGGCCCCGTAGTGCGGCACCGTAGGCGCGGCGTAGGGCTGCAGAGGCGGCGCACCATAGGGAGGCTCCAACCAGGAGGACGGCGGCGTCGATAGGGCCCCATAGGCAGGAGGGCCGTAGTGCGACGCGTGCGGGGCACCGTAGGCCGACGCGGGAGGCGCTTCGTAGGTCGGCGCGGTCGGGGCGCCGTAGGTCGGCGTCGGGTGACCGTCGTAGGGGGCGGGCGCAGGGCCACCAGGAGGTGGCGGCGCGGCCACGTTGGTCGAGAGGCACGGGCCGAGGCCGGCGGGGGCGGATCGCCCCCCGCACCAGGCCCGACGGCAGGCGGCGGCTGCACCGATCCCACCGAGGGCTGCACCGGAGGAGCGGACCAAGGGGAGCGAGACTGCCACCACGCGAGGGGAGTGGAGACGAGGAAGGGCGAGGCAGGGACGGAGGCGGTCGCGACGGAAGGGGCGGTGGCGGCTAGGGTTAGGGCAGCGGAAGACGACATCGTAACCTAATCTCATACCATGTAAAACAATGTATTTGGTGAACTGCTCGACACCCTAAACGTGCAGTGGCAGGCTCAGGAATTTCACAATGGGTATTCATAGTGAAATCCTTGAAGGAAAAAAACAACAAAAAATGGTATGGGGTTAGCACTTGATCTTGTGATCAAATTGGCTAGTAAATATTTGTCCTAACCAACTACTCCTATGTGTACTTGTGATCGAATTTGAATCAGTTTTTTATACAAGAAAACTAAATATAAGCCACACCATATAATTTAAAAGTTATGCCAAAACTTTTGGGTATTCAGCTGAATACCCTTGATACAAGTTGGGCCTGCCCCTATAAACGTGGGTACGGCTGTCTCATTATATAGAAGTACCAAGAGGTACAGTATAAGTCATATACAGTTATATTGAGACACGCTACATATATATAGTCTAAGGTAGAAGAGACAAGCTTCTGCAGGGCCAAGCACGATCCATACGTCAATCTCGTGCCACCTTGCTGGGCCATACAGCAAGATTATAGCCAAGAAGGCGATGCCAAGGGAAAGGAAGAGTAACCACCTGAATATAAAACCAAAAAAGAGTACTTGAGCCAGCTATTAGCTCGATGCAATGCAGATGACATTTATCTTAAATAATTCTAGAATTCCAGTTCCATATGTTTTTCTTTGTCAGTAGCTTTATATGTGATCCGGGTTATTGAAAGCAAGTGTTGCTTGCTTTTCCTTTAGTCATTAGCAAAATTCTTTTTTGATACGATTGTGATAGGTTTATCTTGGAAACACGAATTCTTTCGGAGTCAAATCTTATTTAATTTTGTATGCTTGTCGATTTTATATTTTGCTATACTAAGATTGAACCAACCAGATCCGTTAAAGACATGCTATAAGAGTGAACAAATAAATATCTTGCATGGACTGGCGTTCACGGACCCGAATTTCTTGGTGCCTCGTTTGTCAATGAATTGAGGCCCGACCTCTTCTGAAGCTGAGAGCAAGGAGCTTCCACTATAAAGGTGATTCGTCGGATGCATTTTTTTTTGAAAAGAAGCGTATATTAATATTAGAGAATATCAATTATATCCAGCTTCTGCTATAGGGGTTCGCAGCATAGAAAACAAAAAAAATTATCGCATGAACACACACAAGCCAAGATCTATCTACTAGATTATAGCAACAAGTTGATAGAGTACTCCCCCTCGAAGATTCTAAAGCGATTAACGCGAGCAGATTCTCGTGGGTAATGTAGTCGTTCACTTGTTGATCTTAAGATCGCGTAGACATCCTTCCGGCGCCGCGTTCCGGCAGCGCTCCCGCAATCGGTCACACGTTCGATACTCGATGAAGACCTTCCTCTCCCTTGTTCCAGTAGGCATCGGAGCTTGTAGCTCTCTCGCAATTCCGGCAGCACGATGGTATGGTGTCAGAGTTTAGAGGGGAGATCCTGCAGGGCTTCGCCTAAGCCGGAGCGTGTATGGTTGAGTAGAAGAGGGCATCGGCGATCTAGGGTTTAGAGGGTGCCGTCGGGGTGGTATGTCCGGCGGCAAGGGGCTAGGTATTTGCCCCAAGTCGCCGACTTGGAGGATCTCATGGCGGCGACTAGAGAGGGTAGGCGCCTTGTCTAGGGTTTTGGGTGTGAGGGGTAGGGGGCGCCCTACCCCTCCTTATATAGGTGGGAGATGCAGTTTAGGGGGAGGAGATTCCTCCCCCAACTCCTCTTCTAGGCCGGCGCAAGGGAGAGGGAGGAATCCTCCCTTAGGTAGGATTCCTTCCCTCTCACCACTTGGAAATCAAAGTCCCACTTTGACTTTTAAACTAGAGTTTGATTTCTCGCTTCCAAGTGTTCAGCCAAGTGACCTAGGACATGATGCAATCATTCCACTTTATCATGACACATCAATGTATCCTTCCCCTTCTGGATCGGTGAACCTTCTAGACCCTTCTAGTACATTTCGGTGAAAACACCGAAACCATTCATGAACTCCAAAATTGGGTTTCCCTTATATGAATCTTATTCTTCGGACCATTCCAGATCTCTTTGTGATATCCTGAATTACATCCGAGACTCCGAACAACATTTGGTCTCTTTACTCACTTTCCATATCTACTAAACAATATCGAATCCTTAAGTGTGTCTCCCTACGGTTCGTGAATTATACAGACATGACCGAGACTCTTCTCCGATCAATAACCAATAGAGGAATCTGAGAATTCATATGGCTTCCATATATTTCTACGATTACTTCGTGATCAAATGAACCATTTATATACGATAACAATTTCCCTTTGGCTCGCGATACTTACTTATCCAAGGTCTGATCGTCAGTATCTCTGCATATCTAGTTTAACCTCGTTACCGATATGTAACACCCTCAGAATCGGACCTATGCAAGTTTGAGCAAAATTCGCCAAACCCGCATAGAAACGATTCAAAGGTGCCCACCAGGCACTTTCGTGCGGGTGGAAAACGAAGTAATAACATTACACAACAGTCCTCGATGGGACCCACAGAACAGATATATATATATAACGGCGACTCCATGAGTCAAGAATACAAATATAATATTCAAAGATCCAAATCACCTTGAACTCGATAGAGCGTCCAGCTACGGACAAGATGCAAATGGGGCTAAGAGCCCTGAAGAATACCAATGGCGTCCATAACCCTGCCTGTGCCAAGCCGGAAGGGTAACCGCTAACGACGCCGATCTCAAACCTGCTTAAACAAAAGGGTGCCGACAAAGGGCAAAGGAAAAGAGGAGCGCCAAGATCGAGGCCAGACACGGCGAGGCTAGAATTGGCGGTCCTCGCCACATAGGTATGGTGGATCAAGCGCAGCGCAAGATGCACTAAACAACCTATAGAGACTCGATACAACTGGCGTCATTCAGAGAGGGGTAAGAAAGACCTATCCGGACCCAACCTGAAGCTAACACCAAACAAACCCATCCTGGTATTTCCCCCTCGAGACCACACGAGGAAGTCAACCGAGGAACTCACACAGTTGGCAGTTTTATTTATTCAGTTAGAGTTGCGGCACTTTACTAGTCAGGTTTAGATATTCATCCTGATAAAGTAAGCAGTGGGCACTTTTAGTTAATCATTCCGTTATAGTGGCAACACTTACTAGTCAGATACAATTAGCATGAGATAACCCAAAACCCAGCAGTTGTTGGTACTTTTATTCAGCCATTCCGTTGTAGTTGCAATACTTACTAGTCAGATACAATTGTCGCAAGCGACAATCAAACAAGCACTTGTGGGCAGTATTAATTAGCCATTCCGTTGTAGTGGAGCTGATTACTAGTCATTATAAGTCAAATTTATAGCAGTAAACTTTAGTTATGCTTGTCTATGATCGAGATACTGTGCTCCAAGTCGTCCATATCCGCGGACACGGCTTTCAGAAAGTTTTACCCGGCCGGGGTGCACCAATAGCAACACACGCTCGATCAACCTCGGAAAAACCAAATCAAAACCCAACGAGGCTTTCACGACTGAACAATCACAGGATTCAGAAATATTTCAGGGGGCCACCCCTTTGAGTAGATCCCGCAACGAAGTAAGCTAGCTTCGAGACGGCCTCAAGGTTAGCGCCAATGGTCAGAAGCGATCGGGAACCCAAAACTGGGTGTCGATACGCGTAATCACTCCGCCAACCTAAATAGTAAAGCAGTTACTCGCACAATTTAAATACATAAAGTAGCATGGCATAAGTACAGGATCGTAAATAAAACCTCAAACTAGTTTGTGGCCCCAAGAAATAAGATCGAATCAAGCTCGCTCGGGGTCCCATATACCTCCCGGATGTGGATAGCGCGATAAATCAAGGAACATGTATCAAGTACTCGGGGTCTTACGGACACAAGTGGGCGTCGAAACCAAATATTATCTATCACCCACCGATGCCTCTGCTTATTCAATTTTAGTTGTTAAACAGAAATTAAAGTGACGATAAGTAAAACTAGGATCATCTCCAACATCAACATGCGGCAATACATCAGCAACTGTGGCATATGACGACACACATCAGCACTTGAGCAAGCAACTACGACGCGCAAGTCCAACTATCTACCAAACAACAGGTAATAGGGTGTGTCCAAGGCGATATAGGGCTGCACGGTAATCACAGGTACGGAAACTAAAGCATCGCAACACAGATAGCAATAGATCAACAGGAGGGAATAAAGACTATAAAAGTAAGATAGGTAGAAAGGGGGAGATGCTCGCCTGAAAACATTGCCGAAGGTTCAACCCGAAGGTCGGGGCGAAGCTCACATCAACTCAACGGCCTTATCCGCGAAGAAGCAAAACACTAGAATAAACACCGGATGCAATATTTAAGATCGGCAGAAGATCGGGCATGATGCATGTATGATGCATGGCATGGCGATGCGATTAGGTCATATTAAGCGGAACCGGGTCCCGACAATTAATATATGGTTCAAGTTATTTAACTATCCCGCAATTTATATGTTGTTTTAACATGGCCAAAATATAACACTGGTTCGCTACACAAGTTTAAATGAGGCCAATATAAGGCTAGATTTGCCCGCATATGGGCCCCATATTTAATTATTAGGTGAATCGGCATAAGGCCCCCAACCAATGCTATGCATGCGAGATGATGATTAAATATGCAACAAGTTGATATTCAGATTTATAAAATAGGGCTCGGAAAGGGGTCACACATTATGGTTCTCGACGGTCTTGGGGTTTCCGGGGTTCGGGGTTGGTCTCGGGGTCCAGGGTTCGACGAGGTCGTTCTCGGACTCAGGGGTAGGTCTTGGCGCATCCGGGGTCTTCGGGTCACGTTGTCGGTCATGGGGTTCGGGACGGAGCACTTGTCGATCGGGTTCTCGCGGACTCGGTGTCCGGGTTCATGTCGGTGTACTCGGTGTTCCGGAAGGCGATCTTGATTCGGGTCCCGATGAAGATCTTGGCGAGGGTTCGGTTCCAAGCGCCGGATCGGTCTTCAAAACTGCGGGCGGTCTTAGCCGGTCATCCTCGAGTCGAACTTGCGGTCCATGTACGGAAGATCTTGTGGGCTTGATGTCTGGGAGGCAGATCTTGGAGTCCAGGCCGGAGGTCTTCGGGGACGGTTCCTGGATCGTTCTTCGGCCCGGGGAACGGTCTTGCGAGGCCATCTGGGTTTGCCGGTGTCGGGCTCGGTTCTCGATGTCGGTCCACGGGAGGTTGGGGTTTTGTCGCCACACCCAATGATTAGTACCAACTTGGTACTACACGAAACGGGCACGGTTGAGGCGAGAAACGCCGCCGGTGGCTCGCGAGGAGAAACCCGACGGGGACCTTGCGCGCGCTGCCGGGGCTCGAGGAGGCACCCAGGCGACAGGGCGGAGAGCAGCCGCTGCGGTGCAGAGGAGGGCTGCCGAGGTGGAAGGCGTTGAGGCGACGGCGGGCGGCGCGGTTGGCGGTGACGGGAGGCGGAGGCGACGGGAGGCCGACGGAGGCACGCCCGGCGAGAGGAAGGCGACGCTGGCGGGCGGGCTGGCCAGGCGCGAAAGCGCCGGAGGCGGGCGAGGAGCCGCGGCTCGGGCGACGCGAAGCGAGGGACAGCGGCCTCGGGCGATGCGGGTCGGGGCGGAGCTACGGGCTCGGCGGGAGGACCGTGACGATGCGGGCCGAGGGAGGCCACGGCAGGTGGCGGCGACGGCCGTGGCGGTGTGGACGGACCCAGGGCGGCGGTTGGCTCGCCGACGCTGGGACGCACGGTCATGGGGCCGAGGGAGCAGCGCTGAAGAGGAGGGGGAGCGGGCGTGGTCCAGGAGACGGGTCGAAGGGCGCGGGCCGGGCGGAGGGGAGCGTGAGGTCCGGCGGGCGGCGGTGTAGCCGGACGGGGGAGAGGGAGGGGTGGAGCGCGGCGAGCGAGCGGAGGCGAGCCTGGGGCGCGCCGCGCGCGCTGGTGTGCGGGCAGAGAAGGAAGCGACGGGGAAGGGAACAGGGGCGCGGGGGTTCGTGGTAGGTCCCGCAGTGGGCCAGGAGGGTGGACCGCGTGTGGGGGGTCCTGGGCGCGTGCGTGTGTGCGTGTAGCGTGTTTGGTGGGTGAGGGCAGGGAAGGTTGTGGCTGTGAGGAGAGAGGGGGTCGGTTGGGAGGGAGTTTTGGTGGGGTGTGGGTTGGGTAGGCCATGTGGCAGCTAGGGAGTGGTGGTGGCTTTGGGGAGGGTGAGGTGGCGCAGCGAGATAGGCCGGGGTGAGGTGGCCAGGGGGTGGGTAGGATAGAATTGGTGGGAAAGGGATTTAGAGAGGGCTGGTTCAACTTGGATCGTTTTAATTCCTGGTAGTCGGGGTCTACCCGCCTGCTCGCCGCCCCACAAAAAAAATAACATAACATCTTAATTAATTTGCAAAACATTTTGTAACTAGTTTTTGGACAAACAAAATATTCCGGAAGCGACCGGGGTTTAATATTGGATTAAAGATGGGCGTTTTTGGAAAACAAAACTGGCGTTGCGAAAATAGTTTGACAAACAATGCATGATGATGACGATGCAATGCACAAATTCAACGCGATTTTCTAGTAGTGGTTTTGCGGGATGCCACAATTCGACACCACTAACAATGGATCTCGCCCTCGAGATCCGCCTCATGGTACCGGAAGGAAGGTCGGCGAACTGCGTCTTTGCGCTTCGTGTAGATCCTCGCGACACCACTAACGAGGGTTCCTTCTTCATCGGGGAAAACGGCGACACCACCAACAAAGGGTCGTTGCTCCTGATCATCGAGAGAACACTACGGGACAAAAGGTCGAAGGCAGAGGCATCGCAAGTAAAGCCACCCCTAACTTCCGTGGACGGAGTAAAATTGTTGGGTCCACTGATTCGACGTACAAGAGCGAATGATAAGAGCAGTGGTAGGGTAGCTACTCCATCCCGCACTCAAACCATTTTTCTGCACGCGAATAGACGGATTATGCAACCTACTCCCGGAATTAGACTGAAGATCTCGACAAGCGAGGTTCGGAAAAAAGGGAGTGATGTGGACTCTGCACCGGCTCTGGCGTAGATGACGTCATCACATCGGGAAACACCGGAAGATGCAACAGAAATCGTATGAAAGACACAATGATTAGGTTTCACGATGGTTCCATTGGCATGAACAACACATGCTCAAGGTATACTCCAACTTCACCAATGCTCGTCCTTCTCATATGTTTTTCAACGACACTGATATCCAGCAAGGAACACATATGGATAAAGAGCTCAAGAGCAAGAGATTGGAGGAAGGGTACAATAGACAAGTTGCAGATTGATGACCGTAGCACCTCCGTTACAAAAGGGAGTAAGCGAAGCCCTGAAGGTACGACGGAAACCCAACCACGAGAATTCCTGGACTCAAAGAGAGAGAAGAGAGCAGATTCAAAACACGTCGAGGTAAGAGGAGAATAGCAGAGGGGTAAGGAGTAAAATCAGACCTAGTCAGAACTATCCAACCGATTTTGCAAAATAGTTTTGACACTCTACTTCGGCCGTTAGCTAAGGTCATCCTACAGGCTGGACTTGTGGGGTATCGCAACTGCTGAGCTCTGATACCACTCTGTAACACCCTCAGAATCGGACCTATGCAAGTTTGAGCAAAATTCGCCAAACCCGCATAGAAACGATTCAAAGGTGCCCACCAGGCACTTTCGTGCGGGTGGAAAACGAAGTAATAACATTACACAACAGTCCTCGATGGGACCCACAGAACAGATATATATATAACGGCGACTCCATGAGTCAAGAATACAAATATAATATTCAAAGATCCAAATCACCTTGAACTCGATAGAGCGTCCAGCTACGGACAAGATGCAAATGGGGCTAAGAGCCCTGAAGAATACCAATGGCGTCCATAACCCTGCCCAGGCCAAGCCGGAAGGGTAACCCTGCTAACGACGTCGATCTCAAACCTGCTTAAACAAAAGGGGTGCCGACAAAGGGCAAAGGAAAAAGAGGAGCGTCAGTACTGAGGCCAGTACACGGCGAGGCTAGAATTCGGCGGTCCTCGCCTACATAGGTATGGTGGACTAAAGCGGCAGCGGCAGCATGCACTAAACAACCTATAGAGACTCGATACAACTGGCGTCATTCAGAGAGGGGTAAGAAAGACCTATCCGGACCCAACCTGAAGCTAACACCAAACAAACCCATCCTGGTATTTCCCCCTCGAGACCACACGAGGAAGTCAACCGAGGAACTCACACAGTTGGCAGTTTTATTTATTCAGTTAGAGTTGCGGCACTTTACTAGTCAGGTTTAGATATTCATCCTGATAAAGTAAGCAGTGGGCACTTTTAGTTAATCATTCCGTTATAGTGGCAACACTTACTAGTCAGATACAATTAGCATGAGATAACCCAAAACCCAGCAGTTGTTGGTACTTTTATTCAGCCATTCCGTTGTAGTTGCAATACTTACTAGTCAGATACAATTGTATGGCGACAATCAAACAAGCACTTGTGGGTATTAATTAGCCATTCCGTTGTAGTGGAGCTGATTACTAGTCATTATAAGTCAAATTTATAGCAGTAAACTTTAGTTATGCTTGTCTATGATCTAGATCGTGCTCCAAGTCGTCCATATCCATGGACACGGCTTTGAGAAAGTTTTACCGGCGGTGCACCAATAGCAACACGCCGATCAACCTCGGAAAAACCAAAACAAAACCCAACGAGGCTTTCACGTGAACAATCACGATTCAGAAATATTTGAGGCCACCCTTTGAGTAGATCCATAGCAGTAAGCTAGCCGAGACGGCCTCAAGGTTAGCGCCAATGGTCATGAAGCGATCGGGAACCGAAAACTCGGGGTGTCGATACCGCGTAATCACTCCGCCAACCTAAGCGATGCGATTATGCTACCTCGCAATTTAAATACGAAAGTAGCATGGCATAAGTACAGGATCGTAAATAAAACCTCAAACTAGTTTGTGGCCCCAAGAAATAAGACTGAATCAAGCTCGCTCGGGGGTCCCATATACCTCCCGGATGTGGATAGCGCGATAAATCAAGGAACAGGTATCAAGTACTCGGGGTCTTACGGGACACAAGTGGGCGTTCGGAAACCAAATATTATCTATCACCCACCGATGCCTCTGCTTATTCAATTTTAGTTGTTAAACAGAAATTAAAATGACGATAAGTAAAACTAGGATCATCTCCAACATCAACATGCGGCAATACATCAGCAACTGTGGCATATGACGACACACATCAGCACTTGAGCAAGCAACTACGACGCGCAAGTCCAACTATCTACCAAACAACAGGTAATAGGGTGTGTCCAAGGCGATATAGGGCTGCACGGTAATCACAGGTACGGAAACTAAAGCATCGCAACACAGATAGCAATAGATCAACAGGAGGGAATAAAGACTATAAAAATAAGATAGGTAGAAAGGGGGAGATGCTCGCCTGAAAACATTGCCGAAGGTTCAACCCGAAGGTCGGGGCGAATCTCACATCAACTCAACGGCCTTATCCGCGAAGAAGCAAAACACTAGAATAAACACCGGATGCAATATTTAAGATCGGCAGAAGATCGGGCATGATGCATGTATGATGCATGGCATGGCAAGGTGCGATGCGATTAGGTCATATTAAGCGGAACCGGGGTCCCGACAATTAATATATGGTTCAAGTTATTTAACTATCCCGCAATTTATATGTTGTTTTAACATGGCCAAAATATAACACCGGTTCGCTATAACAAATTTAAATGAGGCCAATATAAGGCTAGATTTGCCCGCATATGGGCCCCATATTTAATTATTAGGTGAATCGGCATAAGGCCCCCAAACCAATGATATGCATGCGAGATGACGATTAAATATGCAACAAGTTGATATTCAGCATTTATAAAATAGGGCTCGGAAAGGGGTCACACATTATGGTTCTCGACGGTCTTGGGGTTTCCGGGGTTCGGGGTTGGTCTCGGGGTCCAGGGTTCGACGAGGTCGTTCTCGGACTCAGGGGTAGGTCTTGGCGCATCCGGGGTCTTCGGGTCACGTTGTCGGTCATGGGGTTCCGGACGGAGCACTTGTCGCATCGGGGTTCTCGGCGGACTCGGTGTCCGGGTTCATGTCGGTGTACTCGGTGTTCCGGGAAGGCGATCTTGATTCGGGGTCCCGATGAAGATCTTGGCGAGGGGTTCGGTTCCAAGCGCCGGGATCGGTCTTCAAAATCCGTGGGGCGGTCTTAGCGTCGGTCATCCTCGGAGTCGAACTTGCGGTCCATGTGTACGGAAGATCTTGTGGGCTTGATGTCGGAGGCGATCTTGGAGTCAGCCGGAGGTCTTGAGGACGGTTCTGGATCGTTCTTCGCCCGGGAACGGTCTTGCGAGGCCATCTGGGTTTGCGGTGTCGGGCTCGGTTCTCGATGTCGGTCCACGGAGGTTGGGGTTTGTCGTCTCCACCCAATGATTAGTACCAACTTGGTACTACCTGAAACGGGCAGTTGGAGGCAGAAAGCGCGCTACGGTGGCTCGCGAGGAGAAACCCGGCGGGGCAGACCTTGCGGCGCGCGCGTCGGGGCTCGGGGAGGCGATCTAGGCGACAGGGGTGGCAGCGGCCATTGCTTGTAGGCGAAGAGGAACTGCCGGAGGTGGGAAGCGTTAGCGGCGGCGGCGGTTGGCGGTGAGGCGTGGAGGCGACACGGGAGGCCGACGGAGGCGCTCCGGCGAGGAAGGCGACGCCTGTGGCGGGGCCAGGCGCCGGCAGGCATCGGGCGAGGCGAGCAAGCTGGCTCGCCGGCGGCGAGCGAGCGGCAGCGGCTCAGCGATGCGGGTCGGCGGGCCTCTGAGCTACGGGGAGGACCGGTGGCAATCACGGGAGGAGGCCTGGCGAGGTGGCGGCAGTCGGCGGCGAGGCAGGACCCGCAGGGCGGCCAGTTGGCTCGTCGGCCGAGGGACGCACGGTCGCGAGGGAGCAGCTGGAAGAGGAGGTGGGGAGGCGTGGGTCCAGTGGAGACGGTCGAAGCGCGCTTGGTGGAGGGGAGCGTGAGGTCCGGCGGGCGGCGGTGTAGCCGGACGGAGAGGAGGGTGGAAGCCTTGGCCAGCGGAGGCGAGCACAAGGCGCCTTGTAGTGTCTTGAGAAGAAGGCGGGGAAGGGAACAGGGGCGCGGGGGTTCGTGGTAGGTCCCGCAGTGGGCCAGGAGGGTGGACCGCGTGTGGGGGGTCCTGGGCGCGTGCATGTGTGCGTGTAGCGTGTTTGGTGGGTGAGGGCAGGGAAGGTTGTGGCTGTGAGGAGAGAGGGGGTCGGTTGGGAGGGAGTTTTGGTGGGGTGTGGGTTGGGTAGGCCATGTGGCAGCTAGGGAGTGGTGGTGGCTTTGGGGAAGGTGAGGTGGCGCAGCGAGATAGGCCGGGGTGAGGTGGCCAGGGGGTGGGTAGGATAGAATTGGTGGGAAAGGGATTTAGAGAGGGCTGGTTCAACTTGGATCGTTTTAATTCCTGGGGTAGTCGTTCGGGTCTACCCGGCCCGTTCGACTGCCCCACAAAAAAAATAACATAACATCTTAATTAATTTGCAAAACATTTTGTAACTAGTTTTTGGACAAACAAAATATTATGGAAGCGACCGGGGTTTGATATTGGATTAAAGATGGGCGTTTTTGGAAAACAAAACTGGCGTTGCGAAAATAGTTTGACAAACAATGCATGATGATGACGATGCAATGCACAAATTCAACGCGATTTTCTAGTAGTGGTTTTGCGGGATGCCACACGATAAGTACTCTTTACTCGTTCCTATGATATGTGATCCCTTGCGAGCCAATCACATGCTTGCAAGCTAATTGGATGATATTCCATCGAGAGGGCCCAGAGTATATCTATCCTTCATATGCATGGACAAATCCCACTCTTGATCCATGAGCCTCAACACATACTTTCTGAACACTCAATGCCACCATTATAACCACCCAGTTACGAAGTGGTGTTTGATGTTATCAAAGCATCCATCCGGTGATGATGATTAGCATGATCTCATGGTCGAAGGACTTAGATTACCATGTATCTGAAATCTTATAGCAAATGAACTATTAAAATGACTTGATATTTATGCTACGCTTATCTATAGGAGTATGTCCATCACACCATTCTCCTAATAATATGATCTTGTTGTTAATAACATCTCAATGTTCATGATCAGAAAACCATGATCATCTATTAACCAACAAGCTAGTATTATAAAGAGGTTTTACTAGGAACTCTAACAAGTTTACAAATCACACAAGTATTAATGCTTCCGGTTAATACAATTATAACATGAATGTAAACATTTATTATAAATACAAAGATATAATAATAACTACGTTTATTATTGTCTCTTAGGCATATCTCTAACATCTGCAACAACACATTGCCTTAGCGCCATATGGATACACATAACCCAAAAAAAGTTAAAAAAAAGTTCTGCTACAGTGACTCAATCATTAAAACAGCAGTACTACCACCACCAGGACAACACCAGAAGTCTAGCTTCTTCAAAAACAATGCCTCCAAGAAGGGAACAGTACACAAACACCGTTATCGTCCGATAAAAAATCTAGGTTTTCATCCTGAAGAAAGTCCACGCTTTCAAAATATTACCTTCAACAAGACCACTGCCAGGCACAACCAATTAAGGTCAGATGCATGATTGTAGGTAGAGAAGATTTTACATGGGTTTTAGTTGAATTCTAAATTCTAATCATCTCAGTTCTTATATTTGGGGAGTCTGTGCTTCTCATTTGAACTCTAAAATGGCGTCTTACTGCAGAATGGGAGAGTATACAGCCATTTTCTTACCACGTAATACCCAAAGTAAAAAATATTTCCTCTGATCCATAATAAAATAAATATTTCTGAGTATAAAGTTTATACTATCTTAATACAAAATGATACACTTATTATAGATTGAAGGGGTTACTAATTTATTTGAAAATATTCCACGATACTTGATTAAATTACATGGATAGTGGCTATGGTATTACTACTTGTTACATTTCGCAATACCTGCAAAGCCCGACTCAGGTTTATTCCAACTCACCATGCATAACATAGACATGATAACAGCATCATACATCTAAAAGGAATCCTTCATCTCATCCCTGAAGTCCTTGAGGTGCCTCTCCTCCACACACTGCGTCATAATCCGGGTTCCTTTCGTCGGCACCGGCGGAGCACCAAGCACAGCCACCGCCATGTAGTCTGCATAAGTGAATGGTATGATATGGCTAGGCGAACCCCAACCATAGTCCACCTCAAAGAATCCGAGCCTCGTCCAATCCGACACGAATAGCACATTGTGCTCGAAAGTCAGCTGGTATGGATCAACCTTCAGATCACCTGACGCCCACTTGGCAAACTCCAAAGGGAGCCTTGCCTTCCCATCCCTAATCATCCTGATCACACCAAGCAACCCCGTGGTGGCAACCTCCTCTGCTGTAGCCGTCACGGTGACGGGGTAGAAGCAGTTGCCGTAGAAGCCCCCGTCCTTTGGGAGAACCTCTTTGAGAAGGTGCCGGGTGTTGGCGAAGAAGCAGAGATGGACATGCGCTTCTGGGTTGTACTTGATGGCCCGAGTTCGAGCCTGCCAAACCTTTGCAATGGCGACATCGAAAGTTGAGCAGTACTGACCCATCTCTTGGAAGTATTCAGCCTTGACATGGGCGATGCGTTCTGAGCTGACGTTTGTGGCGAAATGCTGAAAGCCGAGGGGTTTGAACGATGGTGGTGGCCCGGGAGCCAACTTGGGTGGGTTCGGGATTATGGACCGAGCCCATACAGGAGCCACCGTAGGCATGTCCAAACCACGCGCTAACTCGGCGATTGCGTTGATGAATTGTGCTGCGCCTAACCCGTCTGCAAGGGTGTGGACTGCTACCAGGCCCACGACAAATCCTCCACAAGTGAATCCGGTCACCTGATACAGATCATCAGTTATTAGAACCAAAAACGTACTATAATGACTGCATTATGTTGGAATATCAACACATGGTGACGATGCAAAGGGGTAGGAATCATGTACTCCCTCCGACCCATATTAGTTGACTTGGATTGTCTAGATTCGGTTGTATCTAGACATGTTTTAGTGCTAGATGCATCCGAATCTAAACAAATCCAAGTCAACTAATATGGGTAGAAGGGAGTAACTGAACTTGTTAATACAAATGGGAAAAGGTAGAAAGTTTGAAACACAAGGCTAGAAAAAACATAAGCTCCATCGTTCTGCTTGAGATGAAGTGGTTGTACTCGAGCCAGTGAAGAGAAGAGCAGTAGGCAGGCTGTAGTGGACTACCTAAACCATCGTCGTGTGCTAGTGCTTCAGCTGTTGGTAATACGTGGTGCCTTCTAAGCTCCTACTTTCTATCCTCTACTACCGACAGCGCGAGGTGGTACAGTTCCACTTCGTTCTTCATATGTGTTACAGTTCACCCACTTTGATATTCCTGTCTTTTCGTTGTGATTTCGTGGCTATTTCCTTGACGCTTTCTCATGTGTTCAGGTCAATGTGAGTCATGAATGAAACAGATTCCTGACGTGGGAGAAGAAGTTGACACACAACACATTTTTTACCAAAAAAATTCTGACTTGTGAGATCTGCCTATATTTTGTCTATGGTATCATTGATGGCACAAGCACAACACCTTTCCATCAGTGCACAATCCATCGTCAGGGTGCACGTATACATGTCAGGTAAGTGCGAATAGCGCATAAGTAAACTAGTACTTACTTGATTACCTTGCGAGATGTTCGCACCGGACGTATTGCTAGCTCTACTCCACTAGTCTCACTGAATGTGAGGGCGACTTTTCAAAATGCGCTATTCGCACCCTGCATCTTTTTAAATTTTCAAAATGCTATAATTGTGAACCCCATAAAAAAAATCCTACATTTTTCATGCGAGAGCAGATGCAACCTGCCGCCAACTACCAACATCTCATAATGAACAGAGATATGTCAACTAAAAATTAATTTGTGCTGAAAAGAAATATGCCACGACAACACATAAAAAACCATGGTGCTCCTGCATAAGCATAGAAGTGTACACTAATTCTCTCTGCATCCCGCTAACTATATATGCCCTAAGAAAATTTGAATGCTACGAGATACAGCAGCTAATAATGTGTCGCATGGATGTGCTTGCTGGTTGTTGAATTAATTCATGACCCTGCATGTTCTTTGATGGAATAGGCTGCCCGTTTGTGAATCACGCTTTAGAAAAAAAAAGTAGCGAAATTATAAGTTAGTTGTTCTGTTCAGTAGTTTTATAGCTTGAAATGTATATGCAGGGAAATGCGTATGGACATTTTGTAAAGAATTCGCCTACGTCTAAGTATGTCGACTGTATGTGATGTTAGTGTCACAAAATATCAACTTAATTACTCTCTTCGTCCCAAAATAGATGTCTCAGATTTTTCAAAATTTAGATAAATCTAGACACTATTTAGTATATAGGTTTATTTAAATTTGACAAATCTGAGATATCTATTATGGGACTGAGGGAGTACATTTTACTAATCTCTAAGCTGATTCTGAAGACTGTAAATCTACTCTAGTGGGAAAAAAGTGATGCACTTGTTTGAAATGAAGTACATTTTTCAGATAAATTCAGAGGTCATGAGTAAATGAATATCTATTGGCAGAAGCGTAGAAAAAATCATTCTGATATGCACTTGATTTAAGCATGACCGTCGCATTTCTCAGAGGTCATGCCTAAATATCTATTGACAGAAGCGCGGAGAAATTCATGCTGGTATATGATGTACTAGTATAATTATATACCTGCATCATGACCGGAATACTGGTAGGATCGGCACCTGCCTCCGGAGAGGGCAGCAGCTCCTCCTCGCTGACCATGAGAGGGTAGTCCAGGCCGTTCACGTCCTCCAGGCTGCAATCGGCGTTGGCCTCAACGAACCACGCGCCGTCGCCCGTGCACGCGACGCGGGCCTCGCCGGCGGCCGCCGACCCGACGAAACGACCGGCGAATGCGGGGTACTCCACCAGCGCGCGGGACAACGCGGCGCGGATCACCTCGGCCGGCCTGGCACCGTCCACGCGGCGGCTGCCCTCGTGCCGAAACACATGAAGGGACCGCACGGTGTGGCGCAGCCCGGGCACGCGGTCGATGGCAGACAGCTCCATCGTCTCGGCCGACGCCGGCGCCACCGGCAGGACGAAGGACTGCGACTTCCTTGCCACGGTGATTGATACCATGGTGGCTACGATACGTGCGTACTACTGTAGATGGTAGCTAGGATACGTGATGGCCGTGCAAAGCGCGTGCGCAGTATAGAATGTGAGGCTTCAAGATAGCAGAGGATGAGTATTTATAAACCCCGAACCTCAGGACCTTGCCATGCCCGTGCCTGCTCCGGGCGTTTGTTCCCATCCAATAGCTCCCCAACTATTCGTTGTCCCCACCGTATCCTTTCCTTGTCGGAGAAATCTCTCCGCAATTCTCACTCAACCAATGCAATAGAAAAGCCTGACGGGTCCAGAAGCTTTTAAGTATGAACGCGGCTAGTCAGCCATCGGGGGAGGGGCTGGTTAGTCCAATCAAGCACTCAGCCAAAATAAGAGGAATATGTGTACGCAGCTTGTTACAATTGCGACAAGAAGATAACGAAGAACGAAAACGAAAAACACAGCAAGGGGGGCGCCAGCCAGCGAAACTTCACTATATCGAGGAGTGTTTACAAACGCCGGAGATTTCACAGATGCAACTCTCCTAACCGGCGGCTTACAAGGGGTTTATATATCGGTGGAAACCTAGGTCTTCAATGATCCGTACCGTACCAAGCCTCCGGCGACGGGCCTCCGGTGACGGGTCTCGCTCCACTCGTCAGAAGTTGGCCTATACTTTGTAGAATTTGGATCAACATATAACAAACTCCACCTTGATACAAATTCCTCCTTGTAGCATCAACATCAACCATCTCCCTGAACAAACAAAGCAAATACTTTCGGCGCCAATAGCCATTGGGCTAATCAGTTAAACCAACTAAGTTCGAGCAAAGCTCAAACTTAGCAACAGAAACAGGTTTAGTCATCATATCAGCAGGATTATCATGAGTGCTGATCTTGCATACCTTTAATTTACCTTGAGCAACAATGTTTCTAACAAAATGGTACTTGACATCAATGTGCTTAGTTCTCTCATGGAACATCTGATCTTTTGTAAGGTATATGGCACTTTGACTGTCACAAAACAAAGTAATGCAAGAATCATCTCCACAAAGCTCAGCAAACAAACCTTTCAACCAAGCAGATTCTTTGCAAGCTTCAGCAATAGCCATGTATTCAGCTTCAGTAGTGGATTGTGCAACAACAGCCTGCAATGTAGCCTTCCAGCTAACAGCACAACCTCCAACATTAAACACATAACCTGTGAGGGATCTTCTCTTATCCAAATCGGCAACAAAATCTGAATCCACATAGCCAACGAGTTCCTCACCGTGCCAAACTTCAAACAAGCATTGGAAGTGCCAAGAAGGTACCTGAAAACCCACTGAACAGCCTTCCAATGTTCTTTACCAGGATTAGCCATGTATCTACTTATCAAACTCATAGCATATGATAAATCAGGACGAGAACAAACCATGGCATACATCAAAGAACCAACAGCACTAGAATATGGCACCTTCGACATGTACTCAAACTCTTCATCAGTAGTAGGACATTGAGAAACTGACAATTTAAAATGAGGAGCAATATGAGTACTAACTGAATTGGCACCATCCATATTAAAACGATGAAGAACTTTCTTAATGTAACTTTGCTGACTAAGAAATAACAAACCAGATTTTCTATCTCGGGTAATCTCCATACCTAAGATCTTCTTAGCAGCACCAAGATCCTTCATCTCAAACTCACTACTTAGGTGTGCCTTCAAAGTAGTGATTTCTTTCATGCCCTTGGCAGCAATTAACATATCATCAACATATAGCAGCAAGTATATAGGTGACCCATCAACAAACTTGATATAAACACAACTATCATATTTAGACCTCTCAAAACTATGTGAGATCATAAATGAATCAAACCTTTTACCACTGTCTTGGAGATTGCTTTAAGCCATAAAGAGACTTCTTTAATTTGCACAGAATCCTCTTTACTGGCACTATGAACCCTTCGTTGGTCCATGTATATTTTCTCATCAAGCTCTCCATGCGAAAGCAGTCTTGACATCTAACTGCTCAAGCTCAAGATCACGCATAGCCACAATACTAAAGAGAGTACGAATGGAACTATGCTTCACTGGAGAGAACACATCATTGTAATCAATACACGGAATCTGGCTGAACCCTTTTGCTACTAACCTTGCCTTGTACCTTGAAGGCTCTTTGGGAGATAGACCTTCCTTTTCTTGAAGATCCACTTGCGTGGACCGCCTTCTTTTGTTTAGGCAAGCGCACAACATCCCATGTGCCATTTTCTCAAGCGATTGCATCTCTTCTTGCATAGCGAAACCCACTTCTCGCGGTCAACGGATGCAATGGCTTCATTATATGTAGCAGGTTCGAATCGTTCTCCACATTGTCAAAGACAACTCAAAGCATAATGTACAAGATTACACTCTTCAATTAAGCGAGGGCGAGGACCAGATTACGCCTCGGTCTATCAGCGACAATGGACTCATGTGGCTGCTGCAAAACAAGATGAGTGTCTGAACAACAATATTATCAATGTTTTCCTCATGTGTATCTCCAACGATAGCATCATTATCAACAGTTTTCTGGGTTCTCCACTGCACATTAACTCTCTCCTCTTCAACGAATAGAGAGGTATCGATGGCAAGCTATCATGATACATAACGGACTCATTGAAAACAACGTTTCTACTTAGCAAAATCCTTTTAGTTTCAGGATTCCATAGTTTATATGCTTTAACTCACGAACCATAACCAAGGAATATGCACTTACCACAGGCTCTAACTTTCCATTATCAACATGAGCATATGCGGTCGACCAAAAACTCTCAACTGTGAATAATCGGCAGTGAACGACCATACCTCAATGGGAGTTTTCTTCTCAAGTGGAATAGAAGGTGACTGTTGATGAGGTAACACTGTTGTGTTGGCTACTTCAGCCCAGAAACGCCTATGCATACCTGCATTAGACAACATACAACGAGCCCTCGAGATGATGGTTCTGTTCATGCGCTCTGCCACGCCATTCTGCTGAGGAGTATATGGGATGGTGTGATGCCTGATCATGCCATCGTTACTGCAAAACTCCTCAAACTCATTAGAACAGAATTCCATACCATTATCAGTACGTAGTACCTTTACCTTCTTCTCAGTCTGTTTTTCAACCATAACTTTCCACTTCTTAAAAGCATCAAAAACATCAGATTTATGTTTCAGAAAATAAGGCCACACCTTTCTTGAGTAATCATCAATAATAGCAAGCATATAATTAGCACCACCAATAGAAGTCTTACGGGACGGACCCCATACATCAGCATGCACATAATCTAATATGCCTTTGGTGGTATGAACGGAAGCATTGAATTTAACTCTTTTATGCTTACCAAAGATGCAGTTCTCACAGAACTCAAACTTACTCAAGTTGCAACCATCAATCAGTTCTCTCTTGACCAACTCTGCCATGCCTTGTTCACTCATATGCCCAAGACGCATATGCCATAGATGTGTTTTACCACAATCATCAGAATCATTAGAAGTAACAGCATCAGCAATACCAGGCAAAGTGCTACCTCTAAGAACATATAATTTAGCAGAATTCATATCACCTATCATGTGAATAAGAGAACCTTTTGATACCTTCAAAACTCGATGCCCACCGGCATACTTGTATCCATCAACGTCCATGGTACTCAGGGAGATCAAATTTCTGGCCATGCTTGGTATGTGCTTCACCTCACTCAACGTGCGTGTCACGCCATCATGTGTCCTAATCTTAACAGATCCAACACCAACGATATGGCATGGGTTGTCATTCCCCACGCACAAAATCTCCGATGCGCATAGACTCATATGAACTGAACCAATCTTTGTTACAACAAATATGAAACGAACATGCGTATCAAGTATCCATTCATCATCACGAGAAGCACAAGCGGCAAAAATGGCTAAGCATTCACCATCGAACTATCGAAACAATGAGCCTTACGGAACCTTGATCCTATCTTTCGGTTGGTAAGTTCCGTTTCTTTTCTCCTTATTCGCAACTTCCAACAATCATCAATAACATGATTAGATTTCTTACAATACCTGCAGAATTTATCCTTTCCTTGGACTTTGAGCGACTTCTACCGTCCTTGCTCTTATCTCTGTTGCCATAGTTGTTGTACCTCTGCTCGGTCCCGCCACGAACCTCGCAGCCTCATTTTGGATGACGTCCCATCGACCCTACCATAGTTTTCATCTTTTCCCTCTGTTTGAGGCGTCATGTACTTGACAAGGTTAGTTCATCACGGCTCAACAATATTGTATCACGAAAGTGTGTATAGGAACTAGGCAACGAGCATAAGAGTAGAAGAGCTAAATCCTCATCATCATATTTTACCTCCATAGACGCAAGTGCGAAACAATCTCTTTAAAACAGATATGTGATTCATTACCGATCCACCTTCTTGCAGCCAATGCGAGAACAACTTCATCTTCACGTTCATCTTCTTGGTTAGATCCTTTGACACAGATCGTTTCCAGTTTTTCCCATAGGGCAGCAGATTTCATCTCGATTACTTCGCAAAATATTATTGGACGGATGAAGTTGGATCAAAGACAAAGCCTTATGGTCCTTCCGCTTCTCTTGGCGGACTAGGTCTTAGCATCCTTTTCACCGAATCCATCCGGCTTCATCGGATCGAAGTTTGGGCGAGAATCGCGCATCTTCACCGCCACAAGGAGAATCTTGTGGTGTAGTCGGTATGTGGTCGAACTTCAATGACGACATGTCGCAAACCCTAGATTAGAACATGGGGCTCTGATACCACTTGTTACAATTGCGACAAGAAGATAACGAAGAACGAAAACGAAAAACACAGCAAGGGGGGCGCCAGCCAGCGAAACTTCACTATATCGAGGAGTGTTTACAAACGCCGGGGATTTCACAGATGCAACTCTCCCAACCGGCGGCTTACACTCGGCCCAAGCCTCCGGCGACGGGCCTCGCTCCACTCGTCAGAAGTTGGCCTATACTTTGTAGAATTTGGATCAACATATAACACAGCAAATGCGGGATCATTTGCCCAGTTTTCACATAACGCAGGCCGGTCGAATCCCGAACCAAACATGGCATCTGCTCCATTTTCCGAGTCACAGCCAATTCCCCATGCTGCTCAACTGAGTTCACATAGGCGCTGATTTCTCAAACAAAACTAGCCAGAAGTGGACACTAAACCACGAAACCGGCAAGACATTGAAATGATCAAGGATCTCCTCATCCCAATTTCTCTAAGTTAAAACTTGTGGTTGAACAAGGGTTAAGGTTCACCAATGTCTATTGATTGTTCCTTGGGTGTTTTTGTCAAAAAAAATTAGTGTTTTCAAACTAATAAGACAAACCTTATTTTTGGGCAAAGCCAGCCTGAACTACACTTAGCCAAATTCATATAGTTATTAGATGTTACTATGCTACTATGGTATCACTTGCCAATATAATTCCAAATGTATTGACCCTTTGTGGCTGTAACTTATTAGGTTCCTAGTAATGCCTCTCTTCATATTAGCTTGTTGATTAACTAATGATCAAGGTTTTCTAATCATGAACATTGGATGTTGTTAATAACAGGGTCATATCATTGGAGAATGATTTGATGAACAGTCACCTGTAGTAGATTTAGCAATACGATCAAGTACTTAATTTTATATTGCTATCTCCTTCAAAGTAACTCAATGTCCTTAGACCATGAGATCATTTCAATCACTTCCACTAGAAAAGTACTTTGATTCCATCAAACGTCACGCCGTAACTAGGTGATTATAAAGGTGTCGTCGGGTACTTGGAAAGTGTTAATTGAGACTCGTGGATAAAGTGTGGGATTTGTCCATCCAGATGACGGAGAGATATAATCAGGACCCTCTCGGTGATATCACATTAACATATCCTGCAAGAAAGTGATTCGATCACTAGAATGTTATATCACAAGAACAATAAAAAGAGTACTTATCGGTAATGATGACTTAGGTATGGATGATAGAAAATCATCGGATCTTGGACAAGTAAAATATTGCGAGTAAAAAGGAATTTGATTACTGTCAACACCCGAATTTTTAATCCTAGATGTCTATTATGCCATACATCATAATCCCAGGATTACCATTTTTGCGAGACATAACAGATTGGTACCATAGTTCATCATCCATTACAAACCATAAATAAGGTCTTACAACAAATAAAGGATCTCATGATCTAGTCTGAGTACATTCAAAACAGCGGAATAATATAATAACGATAGCGTGGGCGAGGCTCCATCTTCATGGTCACAGGCAATGCTGATGATGGGAGATGATCCTAGTTGTCGTGACCTTCCTACAGTCCATCCTCCTAATAGTCCTCTTCATAGTCTGGCCACGGGAATAGCTAGGAACAAAGCCATGAGTACTCTTTATGTACTCGCAAATTATCACTAACAAGTAAGTGGTTTGAATAGGAATACTAAGCTCTAGGTTGTTTTGCAAAAAGCCAGGTTTATCTCAAGCTGAGTTTAGAAGCAAAGAAAACTAGTTTAAGGTTTTATAACACCTAAGTGGGAACTTAGTTTTCACTTTCACAACCCTATTGTGGTCATGTCCAAGTAATGAATCAATTCACAGGTCATTTTGAAAACATCTGACGACGGAACAGTATGGCCACTCCAACTGTCCATAACCGCGGACGCGGCTATTCGAATAGTTTGACACTCTGCAGAGGTGCTACACATTCACCACAATATTCGATACATCTGTTAGGAACAATCCTTAATTCACCATACTCAGTATGCGGATAATCAATCCTAACCTTTCAATTACACACCCTAGTATAGGCGCCTCTCCTATGAGTTTGGCCTCCCAACCATGACCATTTGTCCTCTTGGGAACTACACAGGTGGTTAATCTTCATGAGGTAGCCTCAGCTCAAACCTCGGCCGCAAGGGAACCCATACTAAGGTATATAAACTTCCAGTCAAGCCCTACCCAATTTCGGGTATTGTGGTTGTACGGTAAAATTGAATGGTATCACATCTAGACACAACCATCAGTTCTAAAAAGGGCTAAGGCTCATGCCTCAACATTTTCATCATCAAAGTCACCTTGTGTTCACTAACACATGTCAAAACATTTCATTAGAATGACTCATCATTCTAAGGTTTTCAGAATCATTTTCACCAAGTATTCCCATTTGAAGTGATCATGTTTTAACCTTAGCACTAGCAACTTCAAGTGGGGGTAAATACTAATGAGGGGTGATAATAAAGTGTGACTTATCTAAGTATAATCTCATGCCTCATGATGACATCAAGATCTACCTAACTTAGTCCAAGTTTTATGCTCTTTATGCTACCTTTAATATCTTTCCAAAATCATCACAAACACTAACTAAAGGTAAACAAAGAATTTGGATAAAGAAATAAATTTTCAAGCTGGCAAGTAAAACTGGGATTTGGTATCATCAGGTGGTATAACCAAGGAATGACTAATGCATTGCATAGGTTATCTTTTTTGTTTAATCTTGCAAATATGACTTGCATGGTTTAGCTTAGCTTGCTAAGATAGTAGCTTGCCTTGTGCAGTGAAGTGGTTGAAGTTCTCCTCGGCTTCTTCTTCGTAGTAGTCTCCTTCCTCTTCGTATCCTTGGTCGGTACTAACATCTATAAATAAATACGAGGTACATAATCACCAAACAATACTTAACTATTTGTATTTAGCACACAAAGGTTCACACTAGATGATCTAGCATCATCACCATCATCACGAGAATTAAGACAAAAGTTTTATTTATTTTATTTTGGAAAAGTAATTTCTACTCATTGAAAAACTACTTAAGATTTAATATTATCCAATTAAAATATCGGATCATGTTGACACATGTCATCACCACATATTTCAGTACTTGGGAATGTGATTTAAAGTGGTGTCACAATTTAATATGTTTAACCTTTTATTTTAATTAAATAAAGTCACTAGAAATGCCTATGGGGCACTTTTATTACTTGTCCATTATTACTTCAAGTAAACCTAGATATTTTTATATATTCAGAAATTTCTGCGGTGGCCCAGCATACCACTGCATGATGTAGTACACTATAGTCGTTGACATAACACCAATGAAACACCGTTCACTAGTATTACATCCCTCATAGTAGTACAACAGAAACACAACAGGTCCAAGACATGACTATAGGTTACAACTCAACTCTTTATACAAGATCAAGAGAACACTCTAGGTTAAAGAGAGAGAAAGAAACTTCTTACAAAGAAGAATTATAAATAATCAACTTAAATCTATTATACTAATAGACTATCATCTAAACTATTGAGGCTTGCATTGCTACTATTGCAATACTCTACAGAAGTAGGTTCTATGGCTAGATATTCTATTCTTATCTAATCCGCAACTTCGTCTTCACTTGAGTTGATATATATGTTGACTTCCTTGACTTCATCGAAGAGCTTTAGCTTTTAATTATGATTCCTCGAACAAAACTTGATGTAGACGTCGTCTATACTAGCTTTAGAACCTAGAAAGGGTTAAGAAGATACTTTGAGTACGAGCATACTCAACAAGTTCAATAGAAAAGGAGTGTTTGATGCACTTTAGCTAAAGCCACAAACCATAGGTCGTAGGCAATGCAGATTTTTGTAAACATTTCTTCAAAGGTTGCTTTTATTCTGAAAAGCTATGTCCGTCAGCCTTCACGGGTTTACCAGAACTTTCATGGAGTTCCTTTCCCGCCTCGTTCGCAGCTCTTCCCCGGAACAGGGAGTAAGAAGTTAAAGTTCTTACACTCTGCAGAGGTGCGTCACTTTACCCATGAGAGATCTTAGCTTTGTTACACATCCGAATTGCAGGTTTGTTCACACTTCCTTCGTGTGAGGCCCAGACTAAGATCTAAGCCAATCACTGCCTTCTCCGCGACCCTGCATGTCTCCTTGGTGTACGCCAGCCCACCTATTGAATTACGACAATGGCAGTATATACCGTTCAGATGACGGAACTATCGTGAGACGTTGAGGGCTCCCACCCATATGATGCATATCCTCTACGAATTACCATAAATAATATGCACGCTACGAGTGATAACAGCCACGACCCGCACATCCAGCTCCATGCGAGAGGGAAAAGATACAGATGACTTCTCTGTCCCATTCCAAATCTCATGGTCAACGCGTAATATACGACGCAAGAATCACTGGCGACATTGGTTGTTAAGGCCTAGATAATATGTTTCTTTACCACCGGAACTCTTATAGTAGGTTATTACCTCATGGTAAATAACCTATAATAACATTATTACAAAAATAGTGTTTTCTGTCCTTTTTTCAAATGCAGGTGATGACAACACTGGATTTGCAAAATACTTTACAGAAAATAATCAAAGGACATGAGAAAGTGTGAACTTGCCTTTTGTGATTGCAAGATTATGCACTCACGATCTTCAAGACAATATAAAAGATCCAACATTTGAAATTAGCATCATTGGTCCGGTAAGGACTAATGTTTAAAGAAGCAAGATGCTTTTATGTATAAGTAATGTAATGCAAGTTGATAAACGTGAATCCCAAGAATAACGTTGTTCTAGGTTTGGATACTGGAAAGGTATTTCTTGGAATGTGCTACCCTTTTAGATTAAGTTTCATACATGTGCTTCTTATTAAGGCTTGGGAGTGTGTGGAAAACAACATGTATTTATACAACAACAAAATACACAGTATGGAATGCTACTCAAGGTTTCTTACATCTTAATTGTTTATCTTCAAGTTTTACTTTACAAGTAATGTCACTTATAAAGAATTTAAGTATTAAAAATCTTATTATACAAATAAAGTATAAAGTAAGGTGTTTACTATTAATTGTCATATAACAATTGAAGTGGCAAAATGAATAACATTTGAAGAAAATCTTACTCAACAAAGCAGAAGCATTTATGCTTTTAAGTTAACTTTATGAGGTGTTATTTCTAGTTATAGTTTTTAAGTAAGAAAGAATTACTCCATTTGAATAATGACAACATTTGTATTTGAGACTTATATATCTTGGTTTTTAACTTGGTTGGTTTGGTATTTGGATACTTTATAACTTAATTATAATAGACCAAAGTTAACTATAAAGCATATAATAAAGTCTTTAGCATTATTTAAAGTATTATAGACTAAATTTAACTTTAAAGACATAGATGGCCTTTAGGTGAAATGCTTGTTATACTTATACCTTGTTCACTTTATAATGTTTCTTTAAAGTTACTTAAGAATGGTAATATTTTTAGTTGGTAATGGTTTCTTTACATTATAATTGTATAAAGGAATTTATCTCCCTATAAGGGTGTGGTTAATGTTTTTGAATAAGTAAACAATATTATTTATTACTTATGAACTCACTTATAGTGTTTTGATTTGTTTATAAACTTGTGGTTAATATAAATAATGGGTTTTATCTTATTACAATTATTCTTGGAGATTTTATATTATATAAGGATTCTTTTATAAAATAATTTATACTTATGGTTGAAGGATAATTTAAATGGTGTTAAATCATTTTGACTACACACTATCAATATTTAAGACTAATACTTTTTATTAGACTCAATTCATTAATTTAAGAAATATTAACAAATTTCATTTGACATTATATGAATTATTAACTAAAGAATTAGGTTTAAATTCAAGTTATTAAAGTGTTTAACTTTTTATTTACCTCAAAAGTGGAATATCAAATTTTTAACATGTAGGTATTATTTTTGTGATTATTTTGGTATATAACATTTATTGTTGTGATTTATAAATAATAAGATATGATTTTAATAAGGTTTATTACTTTATAAATACCTAATAAATATTTAATTTAGAGGAATAATAATGTGTAATTATAGTTTTGAAGTACTGTTTTCATTTTTCCAAGATTTTTGGTATTTTACTTATGTTTTTAACATTTACAATTATTAAAATATGAATTATCAAAGATTTATTACTTATAAAACTTTTATTAAATAATATTTATTTAAATAATTAACATAATAATATTTGATAATAGTTTTAAGTTGTAGATTTTATTTTTCTGAAAATTTTCATATATTAAACATATATTTCTGAATTGTAAAACAAAATTTATTAATTAAACAATATTTAATTACTATTTTTATATTGGAATTAATATGGTTTTATTTAATTCCTGAATAGAAAAGACATTGTGCACCTAAGATAAATCTACCCACGGTCACTGACTACTGGGCCCAAGGCCACGTCATAGGCCACATCAGCAAAGACCAGTAAAAAGACTGACCAGGTCAAGGGTGACCTCACCCTGATGTCAGTGTGACATCAGCAATGGCCAAGATCATAGGTGAGGCTCGATTCTGACGATAGGACACACGCGCTCTTGCGGGGTTAGGAGATTCGGACGCGAGAGACTAAGGCGATTCGATTGGTGGCCACGCCGCCCGTATTTGGTCACCGGAGCACTAGCTCCGACGAGCATCTGCGGCGGCGGATATAGGTGCACGACGACGGCGCAATGGAGGAAGACAGAGATAAAAAGGGGAGGTCCCTAAGGACCATGAGCTCACCACGAAGCGGATAGAGGAGTCGTTGAGGAGCTAGGTGGCCGGAATCGATGGCGAGCGCGACAGCCGGAGGCGAGGAACGAGGGTACGATTGCGACAGTGTAGACCTCGCCCGCATGCACGCTTCGGGCCAATCGACGGAGACGAACGAGGCAGAGCTCCCAGACATCACGGCGAGTCAAGGGGTGGTCGGACATGGCCGGAACAACGAACACCGGCGAGCTAGGTTTTCGACTACTGGGAGAAAACAAAGATGAAGAAGGGGATTAGGGTTCTCTGGCGGCGTATAGGGATACTTGTAGACGACCATAAGCGGTGGCGTGGATATTGGCACGGCCGGACGTCATGGCGCGGTAGCAGACGGCGATAATGCTGACAACCAGCTTCTTGTGACGTCGGGGAGGAAGACGACGACGTACTTTTTGTGGAAAACCCCCTAGCAATTTTTCTGATTTGCTCCGCGGTCCCTCCTCGGTCCCACTTGTCAACCAGAGAGAAAGGAATATTGGGCTGTTCTTGGGCTACTATTGGGCTTCGGTTGGGTGGCTGTGGTTGCTCGTGGGCGATGGATAAGAAAGAGGAATAATGGTCTTCGACCTGGTTATATTTTTTTTTACTATTTCCTTTTCTCTTTTCTGTTTTATTTCCAGATTTGTATATTACACATTTTATTTAGGAATCTTTATTTATATAAGTTCTTTGCTGAATACAAGTATCAATAATAAGTTATTTTGAACTATTTATGAACTTTTATGATATAAAGTTATCACTTCTTTATTTTCTTATACATATGTATATATGTTATTATGAATAACATAAGAGTTAAAGTTTGAATTGAAAATACTTACCATAAGTTCTTTGAAGATTTGATATTCTCATATTTCTTTTATTGATGTGAATAAGGGTTAATGGATAAACATACTATCTTTATGTTTAGGATCTTTATTAATATCACCCTTTAAAATAGATAGTTATTATTTGAAATGAATTGTGTGAGAGAATTGATAACTATAGTTTCTAGGCATATATGATTGAAATAAAAGTTAGGGTTTTAATTTGTAATTGGTTGCCATGGGTTTTAGGAGTTTTAATATTTTTGTTCATCCTTTTAATTATATGAATAAAGATTATTGGTTAAGACATATTGTCCTTATTTTGGTGTTCAAGAATGACTTCATCTTTTATACAAGAAAATTATTTCCTAGAAGGTTTTATGGAAATAATTGATAAGGATAACTCCTAAGTACATATAATTATGATAGTTAGGGATGACAAATATGTGCTTAGGTGATCTGCTATAGGAAACTATTCCTATAAAGTGGTATGGAGATAAGATAATAGATCAATAATATGGAATGAATATTATGTTTGGTTTAAGATTTAAAGTTTAGGCTTTAACAAGGATTCCTATATTCCATACTTCATAATTCTGGACTTTTGATTAAGGAATTCGTTTACTAGATATACTACTTCCTATCCATCATCATGTGTTAACATGATGAACTTTACTTCACAAAATATTCTTATCCACCTCTTATTCTTCTAAATTCATTTGTAAATCCAATGAGCTTGACACTAAAGCTTTTCATAATATTTTCATATCCATACTTGGTTATATCAACTATTCTACTGCTGATAATCCCCAATCCAACAAGTGGTTATTTCTAACTCCAATCATACTCTTCCTTAATCATCCTTCACTAATATGACTTCAATAGATGTATACATAAAAGTCTACTCTCCTTAAGTGTTAAGTATTTCCCAAGAGAAAACTACTACTTCTATAATCCAATGTTACTCTGGCATCATCTTATTCATACTATCTTGTCTCTTCTTAACTCCAGTATCTAATAATCCAACCTCACATTATATTAATGTGACTTGTAATGACTAATCTAGGATAACATAACTATACTAGGGTTTAATCATGTTCTATCTACCAATGTCACTTATACATGATATAAGCATTCAATCTTGGTGACAAAAGCATGATCATTAAAATCCTTTGATCATTAATGGATTAGGTTTCCAGTTGGCTAATCAAGGCCTTTATCAATACAACATTAAAGTTGTATTATAATTATCTTCTATTTAGCTCTATTGGATTAAGATATATAATTCATTGAATATACCAACTTCATCCAATAGGACTACTCCTGGTAACTATCTTCAGACTTCATCCTAGTAATCTTCTTTGTTACCATATTGATTTGATTTCCTCCAATCACTCCCATCCTATAGATAACATCTAAAACTAGCATCACTATTTACCTCTTCTGATTTCTTTCTTTATAAGCCTCAAGTGAATGCTATAATAAGTACAAGAGTTGATAGGTCAAGAATTGATAGGTTAAGAATTGGTGAATCAATAGTTGATTACTCAATATTGATGAACACCAAATATAAGGATAGGGTTCAATTTAGATGATAAGGATTGATATCAAAAGAAAGATATATGTTGAATGATCTTGAATTTGGTTTCTTTCCTACTCAATCTCACTATAGAGTTAAAGTTAGGTGTTTCCATGATACTCATGGTATAAGTAGATGAGATTAAGATATAGTTGTTACATTCTTATTATTTGGGTTATATCCTTAACTTGATACTCATGAGTGATTATAATGAATACTATGATGTGATCACCTAAGTATCAAGTATAAATCACTAAGTAATGTATTAGGTTTTAACTTTATTACATTTGATCTACCCTTAGATCAAATCATGTTTACCCAAAATAAGGTTTTAGCAAAGGTCATATTGAAACTTATCGCAATCAACTTGATGATCTAGTTCAATTCCATCAGGTTAAGAGAATGTAACACCCTCAGAATCGACCCTATGCAAGTTTGAGCGAAACCCGCCAAACCCGCATAGAAACGATTCAAAGGTGCCCACCAGGCACTTTCGTGCGGGTGGAAAACGAAGTAATAACATTACACAACAGTCCTCGATGGGACCCACAGAACAGATATATATATATAACAGCGACTCCATGAGTCAAGAATACGAGATATCTGATAAAGATCCAAATCACCTTGACAACGATATAGCGTCCCGCCACGGACAAGATGCAAATGGGGCTAAGAGCCACGAAGAATAACCATTGGCGTCCATAACCTGCCTGGCCAAGCGGAAGGGTAACCACGCTAACGACGTCGATCTCAAACCTGCTTAAACAAAGGGTGCCGACAAAGGGCAAAGGAAAAGAGGAGCGTCGATCTTGAGGCCAGTACACGGCGAGGCTAGAATTCGGCGGTCCTCGCCTACATAGGTATGGTGGACTGAAGCGGCAGCGGCAACATGCACTAAACAACCTATAGAGACTCGATACAACTGGCGGTTATCAGAGAGGGATAAGAATGACCTATCCGGAATCAACCTGATGCCACCACCAAACAAACCCATCCTGGCGTATCCCCCTAGAGACCAAACGAGGAAGTCAACCGAGGAACTCACACAGTTGGCAGTTTTACTTATTCAGTTATCGTTGCAGCGGTTACTAGTCAGGTAAAGATAGTCGTCCTGATAAAATAAGTAGTGGGCACTTTTAGTTAATCATTCCGTTATGGTTGCGACACTTACTAGTCAAATACATTTAGCATGAGATAACCCAAAACCCAGCAGTTGTTGGTACTTTATTTAGCCATTCCGTTGTAGTTGCAATACTTACTAGTCAGGTACCATGGTCGCCAGAGACAACCCAAACAAGAAATTGTTGGCAGTTTAATTTAGCCATTCCGTTATAGTAAAGCTGATTACTAGTCATTATAAAGTCAAATTTATAGCGCTACTTTAGTTATAGTTGTCTATGATCGAGATACTGTGCTCCAAGTCGTCCATAACCGCGGACACGGCTTTCAGAAAGTTTTACCCGGCCGGGGTGCACCAATAGCAACACACACTCGATCAACCTCGGAAAAACCAAATCAAAACCCAACGAGGCTTTCACGACAAAGCAATCACAGGATTCAGAAATATTTCAGGGGCCACCCTTAAAGTGAACCATAGCAACGGCCCGGCTCCGAGACGGACTCAAGGTTGTGGGGACGGCTGTGAACGACTGGGAACCCAAAACTGGGCTTGTCGACACCGCGGAATCGTGCCACGATCCTAAACAGTACAGTGTGCTCCTCGCACAATCGTAAATAAAGAAGTAGCATGGCATAAGTACAGGATAGTAATAAAACCTCAAACTAGTTTGTGGCCCCAAGAAATAAGAATGAATCAAGCTCTGGCTCAGGGGGGTCCCATAATCCTCCCGGATGTGGATAGAATGATAAATCAAGGAACAGGTATCAAGTACTCGGGGTCCTACGGGACACAAGTGGGCGGTCGGAAACCAAATATTATCTATCACCCACCGATGCCTCTGCTTACTTACTTCAATTTTAGTTGTTAAACAGGAATTAAAGTGAACGATAAGTAAAGCCATGACCATCTCCAACATCAACTTGCGGCAATACACCAACAACTGTGGCACTTGACGTCACGCAAAAGCACTTGAGCAAGCGACTAAGACGCGCAAGTCCAACTATCTACCAAACAACAGGTAATAGGATGTGTCCAAGGCAATATAAGGCTGCAAGGGATATCACGGTACGAAAGCTAGAGCATCGCGACACAGATAGCAACAGATCAGGAGGGAATAAATACTATAAAAGTAAGATAGGTAGAAAGGGGGAGATGCTCGCCTGAAAACATTGCCGACGGTACAACCGAAGATCGGGGCGAAGCTCACATCAACTCAACGGCCTTATCCGCGAAGAAGCAAAACACTAGAATAAACACCGGATGCAATATTTAATACTACGACAAAATATCGGCATGCTTATGATATGATGCATGGCATGGCAAAGGTGCGATGCAATTAGGCCATATTAAGCGGAACCGGGGTCCCGACAATTAAATATATGGTTCTAGTTGTTTATCTACCCCGCAAATTAAATGTTGTAATAACAGGGCGAGATAAGTTACCGGTTCGCTACACAAATTTAAATGAGGCCAATATAAGGATAGATTTGCCCGCATATGGGCCCCATATTTAATTATAAGGTGAATCGGCGTAAGGCCCCCAATCCACATGGCAAGCATGCATGCATGAACCAATTAATATGCAACAGGTTGTAAAATATTATAAAATAGGGTTTCGGGAAAGGGGTTCACACATTAGGGTTCGACGAGCTTGGGGTTCCGGGGTTCGGGGTCGGTCTCAGGGTTCAGGGTTCGACGAAAGCGTTCTCGGACTCCGGGATCGGCGAGGTTCGGATACAGAGTAGATCTTGGCGCATCCGCGGTGGTCGGGCCGTGTTGTCGGTCTTGTCGTCTCACGCGGAGATCTTGGCGTTCCGGGAGGAAGTACTTGGTCTGGCGTCGGGGCTTCGGACTCGCCCTGGTTGTTGTCGTTCTTGTCGTTGCGAAGCTCTTGTCGGGTCCGCGTAGACGGTCATGGCGTTCCGTGAAGTAGAACTTGTCGTCCAGGGTCTCGGTGTCCGGGGTGAAGTACTTGGCGTTCCGGATCGGTCTCGGATCCACAGGATCAAGGCGTCGAATTTCCGGGAAGGAGATCTTGGGGTTCCACGGGTCGGTCGACGGTTCGGGGTCTCGGTCAACGGCCTTCAATCTCCGTGAAGAAGAGCTTGGCGTTCGGGGCGAACTTGGTCGACGGTCTCGGGGCGTCGAATCCCGGTAGGAGGACTTGGCGCGGCGTCGGGTTCAGGATCGGTCTTCGGGGAGGAAGGAGAATGCGCCAGGGTTCGATCTTCGGCTTCGGGGAACGGTCTTGCGGTCCGTGAGGGAGATCTTGAGGTAGAACTTGGTGTCGGTAGATCTTGGGATACGTCTTTGGCAACACGGAGGAAGTAGACATCAGGGTTGTCCCTGAGAGGATCTTGGCTGCAACACATGTGTCCGGAGACAAACAATCCCTCCCTACTGCCACCCACAAAACAAACCAACATGCCGATTTTTCCAAGCTTGAAGACAGCGTCACTTGCAGCAACGGGAACCACAAGCACGAAAACGGCAGCCCTATATCACCAACACTGGCAGAGGGTACACGAACGAGAGATGGCGATGATCAGGCGATGTGCGCGTGTGAAGCTTGCTTGGACCGCTGGGTGCGCTTAGGAGGAGGATATCCGTCGGGGCGGGGACGTGCATGCTCAAGGGGCGGCCACGTACAGCGAGCAGCAGGGGAGGCCGTACGGCGCTGCAGGGAACAGGGCCGGCTTGGCGTGCTTGGGGCCAAACGGAGGGCGGCCCGCGAGGAGGTCGGCTCGGGAGGAGAGGCAGGGCACACGGCGACGACCTCAGCGGGGATTTGGGGCGGCGACCTTGTGGCAGGGAGAGGCCGGTGGAGGCGGGCAGGGCGCGCCGGGAGCTTCGGGCGAGCCGATGGCGGCGGGAGGAGGGACGAGGTGAGGACGACGCCGGCAGAGGCGGCGAGGAGGAGGCGGCTCGGGCATCGGGAGGCGCGGCGGCCTGGGTGGCCGGAAGCGAGGGCGGCAGGGGAGGATGCGACCGAGAGGAGGGTGAGAGGAGGGCGGGCCCGACGGCGGCCGGCGGGCCGGAGCGCGAGGCGGCCGGGCGGAGAGGTGGACGGCGACCGGGGCCAGCAGGGGAGCGCCGGGGGTGGAGCGGCTAGGGAGAGAGAGGGAGCGGTCACGGGAACGCCAGGGAGAGAGGAGAGGGGTGGGCGTCGCGTGCGTGGGCTGGGACGCGCCAGGGTAGGGCCGGGGCCATGGGGGGGAGCGGTCTGGCGGGTGGGCCTGGGTGCATGTCGGCTATGGGGAGGAGAGAGGGAGGCGTGTGTGGCTGGGTGGAGGGAGGGGGGGCTGATGTGGCGGGTTGGGGTTGGTTAGAGGGAAGGGGCAGGGTGACGTGGCGACCAGAGATTGGAGGGGGTGAGGTGGAGAGGGGCTGGGTAGAATAGGTTGGGTAGACTAGGGATTTTGGGGTGGACCGATTTTATTTCTGGGGGTGGTCGTTCGGGTCGAATCGGCCCAATCGACTGCCCCACTAAAAATATTTAACTATTTTATTTATTTCCAACCGGGCTTTTGCAAACCGATAGCAGACAAAACAAAGTATTCCGGCGACCCGGGTTTTGCGTTTGAATAAAGATGGGGCGTTTAGAAAACAAAACAGGTTTTTCCGCAAATAGTTTTATGCAAGCAAAATGCAAGATGATGACGATGCTCAAATGCAATGCGGCATGATGACATGAGCATGCGGTCATGATGATGCAATGCACAAAATCAACGCGATTTTCTAGTAGTGGTTTTTGCGGGATGCCACAGAGAAGCTTCAATCACTTTGATAAGTTTTTATTTAAAAGAGTGAAATTATTCAGATTTTCTATGCATGAATGCAATACACACATCTGTGTTCAGATTATTTCTAAGCTCTAATGCTGGGATGTTACAGACTCTCCCCCTTAAAATAAACTTCGTCCCCGAAGTTCGTATACTCATATTTGGAGTAAGGAATTGTCTGGCATTATTTACGATAGGTCTCAACTCCTTGGTAATCTTAATGGAAATAATTGTAGTATTCCATATCCAATTCCCATCCTTCATGACGATCTTCAACTTTTTGTCTTTAATACTCCAAAGTTCCTTTTACTTTACTTCCTTAGGGATATGTCCTTATGAAATCCTTAAATTGAGGTCTCCGCTTTTGTTGATTTCCCTGATTAAGTATCCTAATCCAACTTCTTTACTTGATCATCGAACTTCCCTACTATATTATGCAAAGTCTAGGAAGTCCACTAAAACAGGTTTTAAATTTTATTAGTAAATAGTGTGGTCAAAAGACTAATCTTTGATTTGTCATTGTATGAGTTGTACAGGTAGTCCTTCTAAAGATTGGATTTGAACTCATTTAGTCCATACCCATTGGAATTTCCTATTTCTCTACAAATTCCCAAATGGATATGCTCTATTCCCTTTTTAAAGGGACACTTAATAGTTGTTTCTTTTAGAATTAGTCTGTTAGGATTAATTTTTTATCACCTTCCAGCTTTTACCTTATTAAGCTTTAGATAATGTTTTTATTATTACCTTAAGTACTTCTATAATTATGACTTTCTTTTTAACTGTAACATCCCTAAAATCATGATTTCAAAGATTGCATATCATTCATGCATGCATATAGAATTGAGATCAATTTCAAAACTCATTTCAGAAAACAGAAGCACATAGTGCTATCATTTTATGTGAACAAACTTATATCAAATGGCCATCCCCATTTGAGAGTTTGAATGTTTTAAACCTAGATTGTTTATCTCCCTTGCTGATTGGATTGAGTGTGGAATTTTAACCAGACTTTACAAAATGGAAATGGTTTCAAAAACCATTTTTCAAACATTTCCAAATCAAGTGCAAAGTCCCTGTTATTTTGTTTCTCCAAAAATGACCAAGCCTTTTCAAAGTGACCCCATGGTTTTATATCTAGAATTGAGACTGTTGCACACTGCAAAAATCCCAAATAGATTTAAATTCAAATGGAGTTTGAATTTATTTGAAAACCATTCCTGAAATTCATTCTAGAAAAAGAAAAAGATTAAATAAAAGAAAAGGGCCAGGCGCTCCTAATCTAGCCCAACAGCACAACCGGCCCAGTTAGCCCACCCGGCCTCCCTCTCTCTCACTTGCGCAGACGCGCACCCACGAGCAATCGACACTCGGACCCCACCCCCTCTCCGTCTCACTCGTTGACTGGTGGACCTCGACAGCTCACCCTCGTCTTCCCCAAATCGCACCCGACCCCGTCGCCAGCCGTTTCCTCCGCCCATCACTGCCGCGATTGATTCCTCGCTTAATTACCCTTGATTCCACGCTTAATCGCCGCTCCCCTCTCGCCTACATAACCCCCTCTGCACCGCGGTCATTTCCCCTGACTCAGCGCCTCCACATCGCCACCAGGCTGCCCACAATCGCACTTGCGCCGCCGCAGACAGACGCACTCTGGCGACGAATCACGGTAAGCTCAGACCGCCCCGTTTCCTCTCGTTCAAACCACTGCAACCAGCATGATATTGTGCATCTGCTAACGCCTCTGGTTTGCTTGCTCATGACCCAGGTCATCGTTTCTGTTCACGCCCGCAACCACCAGCGCCGCCGCTCGACTCCGGCGAGCAATAGCGGTAAGAACTGAGCGCCCCTTGCCTTCCCTTTGTTACCAACTTGTTCGCTAGTCACTTGCGCATCTTCTAAACCCTCTGCCTTGTGCTAGGACGACACGGAGCCTCGATAGCGACCTCGACAGCAAGCGACAGACGCCGCCCGCAACTCCGACGAGCCCCAGCGACCGTGCCCGTGCGCCCCTCGTCAAGCCACTGCTAGGTCGAGCTTCTCCTCGACGCTGCGAACCTGGTGAGCATCCTCCTGCCTCTCCGGACGACCTGTAGCGTTGTGCCGCCACAGACAGAGCTCGCCGCCGCCAGTAGCCGCCGCCAGCGCCGCCCCGCTTTGGTAGTTTGATCCAGAGCCGTCAGATCTGGATCCAGCGTATAGGATTAGATCACTTAACGAATCGTTATGGGTAGATCTGAGCCGTGTGATTTAAGTAGATCTGACGGCGCGGGAGGGTGATCCTGAGTGAAACGGTATCAACCAATAGAATTAAGACGCGTGGCTAGGGCTTGTGTTTAAAACAGAATTTAAAACAGATTTGGATTCAAATTTGAATAGGCTATAACTTTTGATTCCCACGTTAGATTTTTGCAAATTTTATACCGTTGGAATCAGGGAGACAAGCCCTTTCTGTTTATGCAATGTGTTTAAAGTTTAGGTTCTGTTAAAATGGTTTATTTTGAAGAAACTTATTTAGGACTATTTTGAGTATAGAATTTATTTAGAGAATTGTTTTGATATAAAATAAACTTGATTTAGCAAGTTTTTGTCTTGGTTATGATTCAGTAATATGCACTTGTTTGGTGGAGTTTTAAAAATCATCACTTAGCATTTTTGCATGCATGCATATATATGTTTGTTTGTTTGTATATGAATTGTGTGTAATTTTGTGCTACTATTCTTTGTGTAGACTTTGGTGCTAGTGATTGTGATTGTGAAGAGTGCTACTCCCCCAACTACCAAGGCAAGTGGTACTTCATGAACATTTCCATTCCTATGTTTTATACAAGCATTAGAAATATTTTGCTAAGTCTTGCATGTTACTATTTTTGCCAAATGCCATGTTGGGAAATCCTAAGTAGATATAGAATTGCTAGGAAATTCCTAAGTTAAATTACTATGCCATGCTTAGCCTAGCTAGTAGCAAACAAGGGTTGGTAAAGTATATACATGCTATGATGAAAATATTTCTAAGTCTTTTGACTTATGTTTTTCTTAATAAAACAACTAAGTCAATGAATCACCTGGGTGGAATGGGACTTGAATGGTGGTTTTTGGTTGAGTGGTTACACAAGGCCCATGGACATGGTTTACCTTGTGTATCTCACTTCTGGTATGCCACCCAGGCACAAAGGGATTTTGGAGGCCAAGTGTTGAGAAGCTTATAGTGCAGCCACTTGGCAATACGGGCTCTGCCTTGATCACATAGGTTGCTAGAACTTAGTCATTTTGACAGTTGGTGGTAGTGGGATGATAGGTTGGAACGCGTCCATTTGACTAAGGGAAGGCTTCGAAGGTCTGTCTTGGGAAACCAAGTCAGTGGGAAAGTGCACAACCTCTGCAGATGGAAAAATCTAAGTACTTAGCCAAGTCCATGGCAATGGACAACTTGAGCATCAAGACATGGAAGCTATCAAGAATCTCATCACTCCAACTTCTAAGTAAAAATTTGTGGGTGAACAAGGGTGAAGGACCCCAATGTCTATTGGTGGTTTCTTGGGAAAAGTTTTGACAAAGAAAAACTTAGTGATTTCAACTAATAGGAAAAACCTATTTTGAGCAAAGCAAGCTAAGCTACACTTAGCCAAAAATGCATATAGTAATATAGTCCACTAAAAATTTACTAAGGTATCACTTGCCAATAGTATTCCAAAGTATTGACCCACTATGGCTGTAACTTGTGATGTTGCAGGTTACTCCGATGATGATTAGGTGTCATGAGTCTACACTCAACATGCTTGCTTGTGGCACATGAAGATGAAGACTTATGTTTATTTACTTATTCCAAACTCTTGTATTAGGCCTATGTCCTTGATTTGTAAAATACTATGTTTTATCTCTGGAATGGATGTAATAAATGACCTTTGTATCTGTGTACTTCATCTTAAACCGTGGATGCTAGCAATGATCCAGGGACTAGCATTGCAATCACGGGGATCCTTTTCCTTTACAAAGGAGGGATCTTACAGATGGTATCAGAGCACTGTGTTGCCTGTAGGATTGTGACCCTAGGATTGGAAACCACTAAGGAAAATTTTCAACTACTTCTACACTTGTCTATTCTTCTCATAAACTTTTCTAATCTTCTCTTCTCATATCTATTTGTAGATGAACTCTATCAACGAAGCCGTAAAGAAAGGACCACTCATGACCATGACCTTGGAGTGTGAGACTGAGTTTCCCAAAATTCTCAAGGACCTCATGGTGGCAATGGAAATACATGGTGCAGTTGTGTACAAAGGCTTTCCAGTGATGGATGAAGGAGTTGAGTACTGGTGGTTGCAACTTCACTTGTATAAAAACAAGGAAGACAACCACAAAGAAAAAGTATTCTGCATGTACACCAACACAGTGGTGCACACCACATTCTTTGAGTCAGCAAGAGAAGCAGCTTGGAGGGCTATCAAAGAACTTGCTGCTAGAGTCAAGTGCAGAATGCTCAACCTCCAAAAAGACTTGATAAAAGAGAAGGAACTTACCCAAGAGTTGGAAGCCACCAACCAAACCTTAAGAGGAGATATTATAGACTTAGTGATGGAATCATGTGAGCAAGATAGGCTGATTGCCTCTAGGAACATTGTGTTAGCCAACAGATCCAGTGAGATAGGATTGTAAACATACTTCGTTAGTTGGACCACCACCTATCACCTTATTTTCCAAAATGATACCTTAAATAAGATTGGACCTTGGTTGATGTAATGGATTCATGTATGCATGACTTGTGTGATTTTGTTTTCCAAGGATATGTATGTGTTGTTTGTCTTTGTTTTATCGTAAATTGTAACTTTTCTATCTTATAAATAGATGCCTATTACCATTAGCATTGTTGAGGAGTTCCAGGTTACCCGTTTTGGTCCTCGTATCGTTGAGCTTACCACTTTGCTCAATCTCCCTCTTCCCACCATCATGGTGCATCCACTCACCAAGTTCGAGAGGAAGGACCTCTGGGGCTTCAAGGTGAACCAGCCCGGACGCCAGACAGAGCCTACTACGGAGGCCATAGTCTTCAAGCTTATGCACGATGACAGGGAGAGAGGCATGGAGGTAGTTATGCAGGACCTGATAGGATGTCTGCTAGGTCGACACTCCCGACAGGTTAGAGGCACCCACTTTCACGTCTTTGGAAGACGTGATGAGGACGGAGAGTCCATCGACTTCGAGGATGACTCGAGGGACGCAGCAGAGCCAATACGTCTGTATCTCCAGGACTTAGAGTCTCTCATTAGGCACGTGGACACGGACAGGACCAATGTCATGCTCAGTAATGACGAGCTCCAGGTGCAGCTTCGCGAGAAGGACAAACTCTTTGCGCAGCAGGACGAGATAGTCAAGGAAATGGAGGCAAAGTTCGAGACCCAGGACAGGAAGTTCAAGAGTCAGGAGAAGCGTGTCCAAGATAGGAACAAGAAGATCCGGGATATGACTGAAGAACTGCAGTCCAAGGACTTCGAGCTAGAGCAGCAGCACACGGTGATTGAGAGGCTTCGTTCCCAGAAGAGGGCTCTCAAGGACAAGATTGAGTCCTTGACCACTACCATTGAGGAGAACAAGACCGCGATGGAGAACGCAGGTCTTACCTTTGTCGAGGAGGAGATTGTTGCTGATGAGTAGATTTGACTACTCGTTTATCTTTTATTATCGTACTTGTTATTGGAACATCCGACATGTGGATGGCTTGCTACTTGTGTGTTTTACTTTGTGAACTTGTTATCTTGTTGTTGAACTTTTATCTTTGTGTTGCATGCTATGTGTTTGCTTATTTGATGTAATGTGCATGAAAACATCTATGGGTATCTCATTCTTATCTCTAATTGAACAAACCACAGATGCCTCCCCGTCGCGCAAACCCCAACCCCAACAACAACAACAACATCACACTAGAAATGCAACAAATGATGACTGCTCAAACACAGCTAATGCATATGATGACAACATTCATTCAGAACCAAAACAACAACAACAACAATAACCCCAATAACAACAACAATAACAACAATAACAACAACAACCCACCGGGCTTTGATATGCTCACCAGATTTTTGCGATTGAGGCCAGCTAAGTTCTCGGGGACGACTGATCCCATGGTGGCCAATGATTGGCTACGATCTGTAAACAAGGACTTAGTAACCGTGGGCTGCACGAATGCTGAAAAGGTCAGATTTGCAGCACATCTGCTGGAAGGGACAGCCGCCACTTGGTGGGACAACTTCCAGATCACCACTCCTATCGATGAGGTGACATGGGCTATCTTTGAGGATGGCTTTCGCCCTTCTCATATCTCATGGAATAATGAGCCTGAAAAAGAAATATTTCCACAATCTGATGCAGCGTCACCGCAGCGTGGCTGAGTACATTGAGGAATTCAACAATCTGGCGCGTTATGCACCAGATGAGGTTGACATAGATGCCAAGAGAAAGGAAAAATTTCTGGAAGGCTTGAATGATGAGCTGAATCTGCAACTGGCTGTGGCATATGTTCCCACTTATCAGTCGCTCTGTGACAAAGCTGCAATATTGGAGAATAAAATGAAGCAAGTCGAGAGTAGAAAGAGAAAGCACTCCGACAAGCACAGCTCGGGATCGTCTCACAAACGATCTCACTATGATGATAGCGGAAGCTCATGATCCCACAAACATGGGAAATTCAACAAGCACCACAACCACAACCGTCATGACAACAAGCATCACCGCAGTCATGACAATGATAAGTACAAGAACCACAAGAGTGGACATAAGAGCCACCACAGTGGTAATGGAAGTGGAAGTGGAAGTCAGCCTGCTAAGAGAGACATCAGTCAGGTTGAATGCTTCAAATGCAAGAAGATGGGACACTATGAAAATGAGTGCCCCGAAAAGAAAGTTGAAGGACCTGTCAAGCCCAATCCTTTCCAGAAAGGACAGGTGAACCACATCAATGTGGAGGAGGTCTATGAGGAGCCTGATGCTGGTGCTAGTAAGTTCAGACTTAATTCCATTCCAGCATTTGTACTCTTTGATACTGGTGCATCTCATTCATTCATATCAAGAGCATTTGTTGAAAGAAATGAACTACCAGTAGAAACTATTGGGTGTCCTATAAAAGGAAGTTCTCCTGGTGGAGAAATGATAGTGAATTCAAGATGCCATGATCTAGTCATAGAATTTGGGAAGTATAAGTTTCCCGTTAACTTGATAATTCTAAACTCCCAAGGATTGGATGTCATTCTGGGAATGGACTGGATGACTAAGTACAAAGGAGTGATAGATTGTGCCAACCATACTGTCTCACTCACAACTCCGGAAAATAAAAGGATCAGATTCAAGACCAGCTTTGAAGCAAAAAGGAGTATGCTTAATTCTATTAAGGGGGTTAGCATGGACAGTGTGCCAATTGTGAGTGAGTATCCGGATGTGTTTCCGGAAGAATTGCCAGGAATGCCACCAGATAGAGATGTGGAGTTTCTGATAGATTTGGTACCAGGGTCTGGACCAATAGCAAAGAGACCGTATAAAATGTCAGTTGATGAACTGAAAGAGCTCAAGAAGCAACTTGGAGAACAGTTGCAAAAAGGATTTATTCAACCAAGTTCTTCATCTTGGGGAGCCCCAGTCTTATTTGTGGAGAAGAAAGACAGAATTCAAAGGTTATGCATAGATTACCGTTCACTCAACGAGGTAACTATCAAGAACAAATATCCTTTGCCTAGAATCAATGACTTATTTGATCAGCTTGAAGGAGCATGTGTGTTCTCAAAGATTGATCTAAGGTCAGGCTATTTTCAACTCAAGATAAGAGAACAAGACATACCAAAAACAGCATTCACCACAAGGTATGGATTGTATGAGTATACTGTGATGCCTTTTGGCTTGACCAATGCTCCAGCATACTTCATGAATATGATGAACAATGTGTTCATGGAATTTCTTGACAAGTTTGTTGTCGTTTTTATTGACGACATCTTAGTCTACTCCAAGAGCAAAGAAGAACATGAAGGACACTTGCGTTTGATACTTGAGAAATTACGGGAGCATAAACTTTATGCCAAATTTATCAAGTGTGAGTTCTGGTTAGAGGAAGTTGGTTTTCTTGGTCATGTTATGACAAAGGATGGTGTAGCAGTTGATCCTGCTAAAGTTTCAGCTGTGACAGAATGGGAATCTCCCAAGTCCGTGAAAGAAGTTCGTAGATTTCTTGGCTTAGCAGGTTACTACAGAAGGTTTATTGAGAATTTCTCTAAGGTAGCTAAGCCCATGACTGAATTGTTAAAGAAAGACAAGAAGTTTTCTTGGTCTGAAGGTTGTGAAGTCAGCTTTTAGGAATTGAAGAAGAGACTTGTGACAGCACCAGTCTTGTGTCTGCCAGACTTGGAAAAGGATTTCCAAGTATATTGTGATGCATCTCACCAAGGTTTGGGTGCAGTACTTATTCAAGACGGTAAAGTTGTAGCTTATGCCTCGAGACAACTCAAAACTCATGAAGTGAACTATCCAACTCATGATTTAGAGTTAGCCTCTGTCGTCCATGCACTCAAAACATGGAGACACTACCTCTTGGGAAAGCGTTGTGAAGTGTTCACAGATCACAAGAGTTTGAAGTATATCTTCACCCAGAAGGAAATCAATATGAGGCAAAGAAGATGGTTAGAGCTTATCAAGGACTATGACTTAAGTTTGGAATACCACCCCGGTAAAGCAAATGTTGTAGCAGATGCTCTAAGTCGTAAGGTATTTGTGAATGGCCTTACCAAAGGAGAATTACCAGACGATTTGTGAACCCAATTCAGAGAACTCAGATTGGAGATTGTGCCTGAAGGGGATCTCATGTCTTTGGATGTTCAACCCACTTTGTTGGACAAGATCAAAGAAGCTCAGAAGACTGATAAGGAAATTGAAGAGACTAAGGAAAAGATTGGCCAAGGGAAAGCTAAAAGTTTCCATGAAGACGAACAAGGTACTTTATGGCATGGGAAACGTATCTGTGTTCCACAAGATCCGGAGTTGCGAAAACTGATTTTGCAGGAAGCACACAACTATCCGTATTCTATTCACCCGGGTAACACCAAAATGTACATGGACATGAAAGAAAGATTTTGGTGGAACAATATCAAGAGGGACATCGCCGAACATATTGCTTTGTGTGATGTGTGTAGTAGAGTGAAAGCGGAGCATCAGAAACCAGCAGGTTTGCTTCAACCACTACCTATTCCTGATTGGAAGTGGGACAAAATTGGTATGGATTTCATTACCGGATTACCAAGGACCAGGTCAGGATATGATTCAATTGTAGGGGTTCGTAGCATGGAAAACAAAAAATTTCTATCGCATACAAAGAAACAAGCCAAGATCTATCTACTAGATTGTAGCAACGAGTCGATGGAATAACTTACCCTCGAAGATTCCAAAGTGTTTAACGAGAGCAGATTCTCGTGGGTGATGTAGTCGTACACTTCCGATCTCAAGATCGCGTAGACGATCCTTCCGGCGCTGCGTTCCGGCAGCGCTCCCGTAGTCGGTCACACGTCGCAGACGCTGATGAAGACCTTCCTCTACCTTGTTCCAAAGAAAATGAGGTTGTAGCACTCTCCTCGCGATCTGCACAAGACAACGGCGTGGTACCTAAGTAGAGGGAGATCCCGAGGCTTCGCTTAAGCCGAGCGAGTATGGTGGAGTATGAGAGAGAGCTATTAGTGGTCTAGGATTAGACACACCAATTAGAAGGCTCTAAACCGCTGGCTAAAGCAATTAGAAGCTCTAAACCAAAACGGCTCTAAACCGGAGATTAGAGGATAGGAACTGGTGTCTAGAGGAGGAGGCCCTGCCCCTCCTTTTATAGGTGGAGGGCTGGCCAGGAGGGAGGGAGTCCCTCCCAACTCGCCTAGGCTGGCCGCTTGGAGGAGAGGTACTCCTCCAAGTTGGTTTCAACCTCCTCTTGCTTGTTTCCCACAGTTCTTCGCTTCCCACAGTTTCTGTTTCCAGTTTCCTGTTTTAGCCGTTTGACTTTCAAACTGGCAGTTTGACTTTTCAGTTTTGGAACAGCAAGAACACTTAGTAAATGATGCAATCATTCAATGACACATTCATGTACCCCCCCCTCCGGAGTGCCGGAAAATCCGGAACCTTCTAGAACATTCCCGATGAAAACACCGGAGTCATTCCCGAACTCCGAAACGGGACTTTCCTTATATGAATCTTATTCTCCGGACCATTCCGGATCACCTCGTGATATCCCGGATCACATCCGAGACTCCGAACAACATTCGGTCTCTTTCTCATAATACCATAACTACTCAAAACAACGTCGAATCCTTAAGTGTGTCTCCCTACGGTTCGTGAATTATGCGGACATGATCGAGACACTTCTCCGAACAATAACCAATAGAGGAATCTGGAAATTCATATGGCTCCCACATATTTCTACGATTACTTTGCGATCGAATGAACCACTTACATACGATACCAATTTCCCTTTGTCTCACGATAGTTTACTTATCCGAGGTTATGATCGTCGGTATCTCTGCATACCTAGTTCAACCTCGTTACCGATAAGTACTATTTTCTCGTTCCCGTGATATGTGATCCCTTGTGAGCCAGTCACATGCTTGCAAGCTAATTGGATGACATTCCACCGAGAGGGCCCAGAGTATATCTATCCGTCATATGGATGGACAAATCCCACTCTTGATCCATGTGTTTCAACCAATACTTTCCGAACACTCAATGCCACCTTTATAGCCACCTGCCATCAGTATGGTGTTTGATGTCATCAAAGCATCCATCCGGTAAAGGTGATATGCATGATCTCATGGTCGAAGGAATTAGGTTACTATGTATCAGAAAGCATATAGCAATTGAACTATTGAAATGACTTGATCTTTATGCTACGCTTATCTATAGGAGTATGTCCATCACATCATTCTCCTAATGATATGATCCTTGTTAATAACATCTTCGTGTTCATGATCGTGAAACCATGATCATATATTAACCAACAAGCTAGTTTAACAAGAGGCTTTACTAGGGACTCTTATTTTAGTTTACAAATCACACAAGTATTAATGTTTCCGGTTAATACAATTATAGCATGGTATGTAAACATTTATCATAAGTGTGAAGATATGATAATAACAACTTTATGATTGCCTCTTGGGCATATCTCCAACAGTCTCCCACTTGCACTAGAGTCAATAATCTAGTTTCAAACCTTTGTGTATTCAACACCTATGGCTTTCCGATGTTGTATGTACACGATTGCTAGTGGTCAACTGATCTCCGGATCTGACACTTCCAGGTCCGTGTGCAATTGCATGTCTTTGCGTCTCTACGCATCACTCATTCTCTAATGAGATGGCTTTGTACTAATTTGGTCTTTCGGTGTGACCTTTAGCTCTTTGGGGTTAAAACATGTTGATAATATTGTCGCACAATATATCTTCATAGTATTATCCCACTATGAACTACACCTAGTTTGATAACAAACTACTTGACACAAATGCCCTCTTTTGCTGCTATTATAGCAGTCATATACTTAGCCTTTTGTTGTAGTATCTGTCACAATGTCTTCACTTTGGAACTCATCCAAATCCATTATGGAACTTACTTTCCATTATATTGTGCCACCCTTAGTTTAGATTGAGATAAACTTAATTTGTATTTTGTGACAAAACTAGTATCAATGTAGTACTTTTACAATGAACTAACCATCTATTTGTCACTTCTACAAACAATATACTCTTAGTTCTTCCAAAAGATCATAAGAATATCCTTACTATTGTCCAACGATCATCTTATGAATTATTCTGGTATATGCTCATAACATTTAGAGCATAGGACATATCTGGATTTGTACATATCACAGTATGATTGATATAAATATTCTTTGTGATTTCATACATCAAGTATCATTCTATACTTGAATCTTTTTTTCACTTACCAAATGTCAATACACTTGAATATATCATCAATATTGAACTCATTCAATCCTTTCTGTGCGACAAGAACCTTTCTTGTAGTTTCTATATTGAACTCATTCAATATCTCGTCTATGTACTTCTGGCACAACCATATTAACATCTATTGATGCCAAATATTTGGGTTTTGCCTAAGTCTTTCATCGAGATGAAATTCTTAATATGTGTTAATAAAAGATACAACATTTCCAATCAACAATATGTCTTCCACATAATGTATTAGAAACATGTCTTAGCGCTCCCACTTAATTTCTTGCAAATGCAAGCATCTTCATTGTCTCTGATGAAATTAAACTCTTTAACAGTTCATCATTGTGAAGATTCCAACTCCGCTATGCTTACTTCAACCATTGAAGTTTGCATATGTTTTTAGCATCCCTTGAATTTTAACAAAACAAAAAACCTTTTGGACTGTGTCATGCACACGTCCTAGGTAACCCTTCTATTAGAAGAACTTGTTTTGTTTATTCAACTACCATATAATAAAATTATATGTAGTGGTTGCTACACTAATCCGTCTAGACTAAATATTGCTATGAAATATCAGATCTTTTCATAGTCAACCTTTGAACATTGTTGTGAACTCTTTCCCAACATGTCGACTATTTCATAGATGTGCAACATCCATGTCTATTTATTTATAGATCCAAACACAACTGTAAGGTCTTACACCTTTCTCGAGGGTCCTTCAAGTTCAAAACTTGATTTCTCGTGTATGGAACTATCACGGATTTTATGGCTTCAAGCCATTTGACCAGTCGGGGCCCATCATCGCTTCTTTGCATGTAATCGGTTCATTATTCTCAAATAATGATTCAACCCTCAAATCTTGGTATTTGATTGTTTACCCGATCTACTTGTTTCAATAGGAACTTAGATCTCCGTGTCCATAACCTTTGAGGCACGTGAGCCATGAGCATTGTTGCTGCCTCCGGAACACTTTTTGGCGCTGCGCAACTTTGCACATATAGCTAAGGTTCTTTTAACCTTATCAAAGTTCTATTGTCCTCCCACTTAACTTTTCACGAAAAATTCCTTCTCAAAGAAACTTGACGTTCTAAGCGACAAACACTTTTGTCTCCGGTGTTTTATGGAGGAATACTTAACATTTATACAAAGACAGGTTCATCCGACTTTGGTTGCACACATCTTTCTTATGCATAGCATACCAATGTTTTAAGAAAGGACTACTTGGTTTTTATCCCAAACCATAACCTTATATGGTGTCATTTCAACGGATTATGATGAAGCTCTTTTCAGTAGAAAAACGATAATCTCTAAAGCTTTTAATCTCTAAAATATAATGGCAGTTTTATGAATTATACCTTTGATCTTACCATGTCAAACAAGGTTTAATTACATACCTCGAACGCTCCATACCCTTATGGTGTTTCGGGAAATGCAAATCCACGGAACGATTCCTTAAATCTTAGGTATTATGCTAAACTCTGTAACTCAAATATCTTCCTTTATGATCTTTATCATAAATTGTTTATATTCTTTTTACAATGATTTTGCACTTCATCTTGAAAGTCTTTGAACTTTTCAAATGTTTCATACTTCATCCTTATTAAGTAAATATTCATATATTCACTCAAAATTTCGGAAAAAGCAAATGAAGTTAAAATCCATCGCTCTTGACTACACATAATGGACTTCGTACAACAATATGTACAAATTCCAATAAGCTAGTCTTTCGTTCCCTTTTGGCCTATGAACGAAGTTTCAATTATCTCTAGGAAAGTTTCACAAGTGTCATTTGATCAAAAATCAAAAGACTCCAAAATTCCATCCACATGGAGTTTCTTCATGTTTTCTTTCCAGTATAATTTAAACGGAGATGTCACTTCCTAAGTGATCTTTCAATCAATTTGTCTTTCGACATCTTTAGCACTAGTTTTATGGATGTGATATCTCCAAAGAGATTTGCGAATCCATATTTTATGGATTACGGCAATTATTTGAACAACCCTTTTGTTCTCATAATACCTGATAAAACAAATCTTTGAAGGCAAGCTTTGATGTTTAACGAGCAACACAATAACCCTTTATTTGTTCTCGATGAACATCATCACATATTATTTTGATAGTTACTTAGGCCATTGTAGTTCATGAATTGTGTTGTTTCGCATGACGATTCACACCAACAAATTCAGTATCAAATACTTGAGAACCACATTGTTTAATAAGCAAAGAATATAGCCATAACATGTATATCATCTATATACTTAAGCTGAACAATTCTAGTCTTTTCCTTTCTGCCATATATTTATGAGATTCTTTCAAGATTTCCTTTTACATTTGAAAGAATCTATCAACATCAATAGTGGAGTCATACATATGACATATAGTCCAAAGCGTATATAATTAAATACCAATGTCTTTGGACTTGCACTTTGAAGTAGATCACCATCATCAAATGTTTGGTGTTCTTTCAAATTCCTTTCTTCAGTAATCTCTTAGTGTAGTAAACATTTTACCTACATCAAATATTCACCCTTATCATGGAATCGTCCATGATCAAGCTACTGTTAGCTTATAACGATGAATTATGAGTATAATGTTGCTATCCAAAACCTTTTGGAGGATTAGGACAACAAGTGTCTCCAACCTTTTGCAAATTCTCATCAGAATATGAGAACATGAACTTTGCCATATTATACTCTATCATGTTGTAACCAAAACTTCGTTTCAGATATCACAATATCTTCCACACATCATGTTTCTGAAACAACTCTTTCAGATCCTAGATAACCTTGATATTAAGAGAATCCTTTGAATATCAAGAATCATGGAAACAAACATGATACTTATATACTAACAATTGGAATTGTTACTCTTGATTTAATACTAATTATTAAACTTCATGGAGTAACCGGAACTTATTGAAAGTTTGCAATAGGATTTTTAAACTTTAGATTAACACTTCAAAACAATACGATACCAGTTCGTAAAGTAACTAACCAGAATTCTATAGTTCTATCATCTCAATTATAACTAAGCGCAAGGTGGTAAACGGATGCCAATGACTACAACAACTATGCAAATTCACTTTGATTTAGTTTATGATAAATTGAGTTCTAATTAATAATTAAATTAATCTAGGTGAACTCCCACTCAAAAAAATATCCCTCACATTGTTTTAGTGATCACACGAACCAAATCCACCACATCAAAACCGATCATCACGAGAGTTGATATAGCTTCAAGGGCGAACAATCAACATGTTCATCATATCTACTATATGACTCATGCTCTACCTTTCGGTAATCCATGTTCCTGAGGCCATGTCTGTACATGCTAGGCTCGTCAAGATCAAACCTTAGTTTCCGCATGAGCAAATCTGGCTTGCTCACGTTGTATACACTTGTAGAATCTAACACACCGATCACGTGGTGCTTCGAAACAACAAGCTTTAGCAACGGTGCTAACTAAGGGTGAACACTTTATGACTTGAAATTCATGTGCATGAGGGATCATCTTATAATGATACCGTCGTCTACTAAGCAATACAATATGCATAAAGGATTAACATCACATGCAATTCATAATATGTGATATGATATGGACTTTCTTCTTTGTGCTTCTGATCTCCATCTTCTAGCACGAACATGATCTCCGTCATCACCGACATTGCATCAAGGTCAATGATGCTTCTCCATGGTTGTCGTCCATCGTCTTCAACTATTACAACTACTTTGAATAGACACGCGGGTCTTAACAGAATTTAAAGACAACCATATGGATCCTGCCGGTTGCCAACTTACAATAAGGAACATTGCATACATCATATATAATCACAATCATGGCCATATCACATCACAGCACACCCCTGCAAAACAAAGTTAGACGCCTCTAATTTTCTTTGCATGTTTTACGTGGTTTGGGGCTTTCAATAAGTGTCGTTCTAACTTACGAACAAGAACCACAACATTGATACTAGTATTGTCAATCACCCGTTGTAAATTGAATCTTAACTATGCTAGGAGAAACAGGCACCCAGAAGCCACTTATGCAATACAAGTTGCATGTCAAGCGTGGAGCAAGTCTCATGAACGATGTCATGTAAGGTTAGCCCGGCGCTTCATCCCAACATACCGCAAGATGCAAAGTACACAAGAAGCAATCGACAATAAAGCATCAACGCCCACAATGACCATTGTGTTCTACTCGGCAATGATCTACATATAGACACGGCTCGATACCATCAGAGGGATTCGTAGCATGGAAAACAAAAATTTTCTATCGCATACAAACAAACAAGCCAAGATCTATCTACTAGATTGTAGCAACGAGTCGATGGAATAACTTACCCTCGAAGATTCCAAAGTGTTTAACGAGAGCAGATTCTCGTGGGTGATGTAGTCGTACACTTCCGATCTCAAGATCGCGTAGACGATCCTTCCGGCGCTGCGTTCCGGCAGCGCTCCCGTAGTCGGTCACACGTTCGGTACTCGACGAAGACCTTCCTCTCCCTTGTTCCAGCAGGCAGTGGAGGTTGTAGCACTCTCCTCGCGATTCCTAAAAGACAACAAGTGGTACCGGAAGTAGAGGGGAGATCCCGCAGGGCTTCGCCTTAAGCCGGAGCGAGTATGGTGGAGAATGAAGAGAGCTATTAGTGGTCTAGGGATTAGACACACCAATTAGAAGGCTCTAAACCGCTGGCTAAATCAATTAGAAGCTCTAAACCAAAACGGCTCTAAACCGGAGATTAGAGGATAGGAACTTGTGTCTAGAGGAGGAGGCCCTGCCCCTACTTTTATAGGTGGAGGGGCTGGCTGGGGGAGGGAGGAGTCCTCCCCAACTCGGCCTAGGCTGGCTGGCTTGGAGGAGAGGACTCCTCCTCCAAGTTGGTTTCAACCTCCTCTTGCTTGTTTCCCACAGTTCCTGCTTCCCACAGTTTGCTTTTCCACAGTTTCCTGTTTTAGCCGTTTGACTTTCAAACTGGCAGTTTGACTTTTCAGTTTTGGAACAGCAAGAACACTTAGTACATGATGCAATCATTCAATGACACATTCATGTACCCTCCCCCTTCGGAGTGCCGGACAATCCGGAACCTTCTAGAACATTCCCGATGAAAACACCGGAATCATTCCCGAACTCCGAAACGGGACTTTCCTTATATGAATCTTATTCTCCGGACCATTCCGGATCACCTCGTGATATCCCGGATCCCATCCGAGACTTCGAACAACATTCGGTCTCTTTCTCATAATACCATAACTACTCAAAATAACATCGAATCCTTAAGTGTGTCTCCCTACGGTTCGCGAATTATGCGGACATGATCGAGACACTTCTCCGAACAATAACCAATAGAGGAATCTGGAAATTCATATGGCTCCCACATATTTATACGATTACTTTGCGATCGAATGAACCACTTACATACGATACCAATTTCCCTTTGTCTCATGATAGTTTACTTATCCGAGGTTATGATCGTCGGTATCTCTGCATACCTAGTTCAACCTCGTCGATAAGTACTCTTTTCGCTCCGTGATATGTGATCCCTTGTGAGCCAGTCACATGCTTGCAAGCTAATTGGATGACATTCCACCGAGAGGGCCCAGAGTATATCTATCCGTCATATGGATGGACAAATCCCACTCTTGATCCATGTGTTTCAACCAATACTTTCTGAACACTCAATGCCACCTTTATAGCCACCCGATTCACGGTGGTGTTTGATGTCATCAAAGCATCCATCCGGTAAAGGTGATATGCATGATCTCATGGTCGAAGGAATTAGGTTACTATGTATCAGAAAGCATATAGCAATTGAACTATTGAAATGACTTGATCTTTATGCTACGCTTATCTATAGGAGTATGTCCATCACATCATTCTCCTAATGATATGATCCTGTTGTTAATAACATCTCTATGTTCATGATCAGGAAACCATGATCATATATTAACCAACAAGCTAGTTTAACAAGAGGCTTTACTAGGGACTCTTATTTTAGTTTACAAATCACACAAGTATTAATGTTTCCGGTTAATACAATTATAGCATGGTATGTAAACATTTATCATAGGTGTGAAGATATGATAATAACAACTTTATTATTGCCTCTTGGGCATATCTCCAACATCAATATGGGTAGTAGTGGATCGCCTAACTAAAGTGGCTCATTTCATACCCGTGAAGACAACTTATACAAGTGCCAAGTTAGCCAAAATCTACATGAGTAGAATTGTATGTCTACATGGTGTGCCCAAGAGTATTGTGTCTGATAGGGGAACTCAATTCACTTCCCATTTTTGGAGACAGCTACATGAGTCATTGGGAACGAGGTTGGAATTCAGTACCGCTTTCCATCCTCAAACAGATGGACAAACAGAAAGAACAAATCAAATCCTTGAAGACATGTTGAGAGCATGTGCCTTAGACTATGGAGCCAGTTGGGATGAAAGTCTGCCTTACGCAGAATTTTCTTATAACAATAGCTATCAAGCCAGCATTGAGATGGCACCGTTTGAGTTTCTATACGGAAGAAAGTGTACCACCCCATTGTTATGGAATGGTGTGGGAGAAAAAAGTTTATTCGGGCCAGATCTTATCAAAGAAGCCGAAGAGAAGGTCAAATTGGTTAAGGACAGGTTGAAGATAGCACAGTCCCGACAGAAAAGCTACGCAGATCCTAAGCGTAGAGAAGTCATCTACGAAGTTGGTGATAGAGCTTATCTTAGAGTATCACCACTTCGTGGAAAGAAGAGATTCGGAGTCAAAGGAAAGTTGGCACCAAGATATGTTGGGCCATTCAAGATTCTAAGTCGCAAAGGAGAAGTTGCCTATGAAATTGAATTGCCAGAATCTCTGTCAGCTGTCCATTATGTGTTTCATCTGAGTCAGCTTAAGAAATGTCATCTAGAGATGGAAGAAACTTCCTTGAAAGATACTATACCTTTGGAGGAAGTGCAACTAGAAAGTGATCTCACTTATGAAGAGAAACCTATCAAAATTCTTGAGACTGCAGAAAGAGTCACAAGGACAAATACTATCAAGTTTTGCAAAGTGCAGTGGAATCATCATTCCGAAGAGGAAGCAACTTGGGAAAGAGAAGAAGATCTTCGGAAGGACCACCCTCACCTATTTGCTAGCCAATCTGAATCTCGAGGGCGAGATTCACCTTAAGGGGGTTAGATTTGTAACATCCCTAAAATCATGATTTCAAAGATTGCATATCATTCATGCATGCATATAGAATTGAGATCAATTTCAAAACTCATTTCAGAAAACAGAAGCACATAGTACTATCATTTTATGTGAACAAACTTATATCAAATGGCCATCCCCATTTGAGAGTTTGAATGTTTTAAACCTAGATTTTTTATCTCCCTTTGTTGAATGGATTGAGTATGGAATTTGAACCAAACTTTACAAAATGGAAATGGTTTCAAAAACCATTTTTCAAACATTTGCAAATCAAGTGCAAAGTCCCTGTTATTTTGTTTCTCCAAAAATGACCAAGCCTTTTCAAAGTGACCCCATGGTTTTATATCTAGAATTGAGACTGTTGCACACTGCAAAAATCCCAAATAGATTTAAATTCAAATGGAGTTTGAATTTATTTGAAAACCATTCCTGAAATTCATTCTGGAAAAAGAAAAAGATTAAAGAAAAGAAAAGGGTCAGGCGCTCCTAATCTAGCCCAAGACAACCGCCCGCTTAGCCCACCCTCCTCTCTCTCACTGCACGCGCATGACGCACCCACACAGCACCGACACTCGGACCCCACCCTCTCCGTCTCACTCACGTTGGTGGACCTCGGCTACCACCCTCGTCTTCCCCAAATCGTGCCCGACCCCGTCGCCGGCCGTTTCCTCTGCCCATCACTGCCGCGATTGATTCCTCGCTTAATTACCCTTGATTCCGCGCTTAATCGCTGCTCCCCTCTCGCCTACATAACCCCCTCTGCACCGCGGTCATTTCCCCTCACTCAGCGCCTCCACATCGCCACCAGGCTGCCCACAATCGCACTTGCGCCGCCGCAGACAGACACACTCCGGCGACGAATCACGGTAAGATCAGACCGCCCCGTTGTCGCTCGTTCAAACCGCTGCAACCAGCATGATCTTGTGCATCTTCTAACGCGTCTGGTTTGCTTCCTCGTGACTCAGGTCATCATTTCCGTTCACGCCCACAACCACCAGCGCCGCTGCTCGACTCCGGCGAGCAATAGCGGTGAGAACTGAGCGCCCCATGCCTTCCCTTTGTTACCAACTTGTTCGCTAGTCACTTGCGCATCTTCTAAACCCTCTGCCTTGTGCTAGGACGACACGGAGCCTCGACAGCGACCTCGACAGCAAGCGACTGACGCCGCCCGCAACTCCGACGAGCCCCAGCGACCGTGCCCGTGCGCCCCTCGTCAAGCCACTGCTAGGTTGAGCTTCTCCTCGACGCTGCGAACCTGGTGAGCATCCTCCTACCTCTCCGAACGACCTGTAGCGCCGCGCCGCCGCAGAGAGAGCTCGCCGCCGCCAGTAGCCGCCGCCAACGCCGCCCCGCTTTGGTAGTTTGATCCAGAGCCGTCAGATCTGGATCCAGCGTATAGGATTAGATCACTTAACGAATCGTTATGGGTAGATCTGAGCCATGTGCTTTAAGTAGATCCGACGGTGCGGGAGGGTGATCCTGAGAGAAACGGTATCAACCAATAGAATTAAGACGCATGGCAAGGGCTTGTGTTTAAAACAGAATTTAAAACAGATTTGGATTCAAATTTGAATAGGCTATAACTTTTGATTCCCACGTTAGATTTTTGCAAATTTTATACCGTTGGAATCAGGGAGACAAGCCCTTTCTGTTTATGCAATGTGTTTAAAGTTTAGGTTCTGTTAAAATGGTTTCTTTTGCAGAAACTTGTTTAGGACTATTTTGAGTATAGAATTTATTTAGAGAATTGTTTTGATATAAAATAAACTTGATTTAGTAAGTTTTTGTATTGGTTATGATTCATTACTATGCACTTGTTTGGTGGAGTTTTAAAAATCATCACTTAGCATTTTTGCATGCATGCATATATATTTTTGTTTGTTTGTATATGAATTGTGTGTAATTTTGTGCTACTATTCTTTGTGTAGACTTTGGTGCTAGTGATTGTGATTGTGAAGAGTACTACTCCCACAACTACCAAGGCAAGTGGTACTTCATGAATATTTCCATTCCTATGTGTTATACAAGCATTAGAAATATTTTGCTAAGTCTTGCATGTTACTATTTTTGCCAAATGCCATGTTGGGAAATCCTAAGTAGATATAGAATTGCTAGGAAATTCCTAAGTTAAGTTACTATGCCATGCTTAGCCTAGCTAGTAGCAAACAAGGGTTGGTAAAGTATATACATGCTATGATGAAAATATTTCTAAGTCTTTTGACTTATGTTTTTCTTAATAAAACAACTAAGTCATTGAATCACCTGGGTGGAATGGGACTTGAATGGTGGTTTTTGGTTGAGTGGTTACACAAGGCCCATGGACATGGTTTACCTTGTGTATCTCACTTCTGGTATGCCAACCAGGCACAAAGGGATTTTGGAGGCCAAGTGTTGAGAAGCTTATAGTGCAGCCACTTGGCAATATGGGCTCTGCCTTGATCACATAGGTTGCTAGAACTTAGTCATTTGGACAGTTGGTGGTAGTGGGATCATAGGTTGGAACGCGTCCATTTGACTAAGGGAAGGCTTCTGAAAGGTCCTGTCTTGGGAAACCAAGTCTGGTGGGGAAAGTGCACAACCTCTGCAGATGGAAAAATCTAAGTACTTAGCCAAGTCCATGGCAATGGACAACTTGAGCATCAAGACATGGAAGCTATCAAGAATCTCATCACTCCAACTTATAAGTAAAAATTTGTGGGTGAACAAGGGTGAAGGACCCCAATGTCTATTGGTGGTTTCTTGGGAAAAGTTTTGACAAAGAAAAACTTAGTGATTTCAACTAATAGGAAAAACCTATTTTGAGCAAAGCAAGCTAAGCTACACTTAGCCAAAAATGCATATAGTAATATAGTCCACTAAAAATTTACTAAGGTATCACTTGCCAATACTATTCCAAAGTATTGACCCACTGTGGTTGTAACTTGTGATGTTGCAGGTTACTCCGATGATGATTAGGTGTCATGAGTCTACACTCAACATGCTTGCCTGTGGCACATGAAGATGAAGACTTATGTTTATTTACTTATTCCAAACTCTTGTATTAGGCCTATGGCCTTGAGTTGTAAAAGACTATGTCTTATCTCTGGAATGGATGTAATAAATGACCTTTGTATCTGTGTACTTCATCTTAAACTGTGGATGCTAGCAATGATCCAGGTACTAGCATTGCAATCACAGGGATCCTTTTCCTTTACAAAGGAGGGATCTTACATTAACCTTATGAAAATAAGGCTTAATGTTGGCATATGTTAATATTTCCTCTCCAACCTTTACTTGGAAGGTCAGATAACAATACTTCCACAAAATGTTTACTCTCCCCCTTAGGTTTTACTAATGGTCTCTAAACTGCCTATAAAGTAACCATTAGCTTTATAACTAGAATGTTGGTCTTTGTTTAGATTATACTTTACCTAATTTGTTCTTATGAAAGATTGTACGGTGTATCCACAAAATTGTGGATCTCCGAAGTGAATCTTTCAGCATTATTTGTTTTACTTACTATTCGGACATTTTATCTTTGATACACCTAACTTCGCGAAGCGTTTTAGAAATCTGTCGCTTAATATTTTATACTAATTTAGGCATTACTTAGCTTAAGCCAAGTTTTATGCTCTTTATGCAACTTTTAAGATGATCTAGTTAATTATGCCAATCAATTACCAGTTGCAGACAAGATACCAACCGTGGATCTAATACCACAAGGGATCAAATACCAGCTTCGGATAATTACCAGCTGCAAACCATCCTAGGGTGTATGTATTACCCTACGGTTTCCAACGTACCCCTGGCATTTTCCCTAAATTGTCAGATCTTGAATACCCTTTTGGTTCCAAAGCTTTTTCTTTGTACTTATTCATGGTACTACCATGAACTTGGTACAACTTACTTTATTTACTTCTTAGCAACTTACCTACTTTAAATGAACTTTAAGTTTATTACTTCTTGTTGGTCCATACATCTTCTACACTAATCTTCCTTATTATTGCTGTTTAGTAATTATCTGAACTTGATCCGTCCTTCAATTGGAATTGATACTCCTGATACTTGGCTTTACCCTTCAGGTAGGTCTTCATCTTGGTCTTCGGAACTCGTCACTCCCTTACACGAATTCCCATTCCTATCTAGGTCTATAACATCAAGTAGTAACTGGATGTTGCAACATGCATTTGCACACCAAGTCAAACTTCACGCACAGATCTAGTCAATCAAGAAGATCCAAGAAAAACAAATAAATCCAAATGTGGTACATATAACACACAATATTCTAAGCCCAGAATATAGTAGTTGAGTATAATATCTCTAGAATTCCGGCTTAGTTGTGTAGTATATGACACCTCCTCCTATATGTTTACATCGTGATACTTAGCACATAGAGTCAAACTATTCTTTATCTCAATATTTACCCAAATTTCTCAAGTGCAATAGGATAATCTTAAACAAAGTGGTCTCAAATTTGGTTTTGACTAAACTTTTGTCTCACCTTTGGAATGACTAGCTATAACCATACTTTCTTTATTAGTAAACTAACCTCACATGATTACTCCAAAAGAATAATCGGGTTCTATTTGCTAATTAAACCAAAGATTATTAGAAATTTTTAGCACCTATGACTTCTATCCTAGTTCTTCCATGTTATTTTCTTACTTCTACCTCATGATAATTTACTAATTACCTTTCATATTATACTCTCATCATGGTTTCAGAGCTAATCTCACCATGATATTATTATGTTTTACTTATTTATCATGATTCAGGAGATAATATAACCCCGATAGCTTTGTTTCACATAACTCCATTATTAAATCCTAACATAATTTCACTTCATCACATAGAATTATCAAGTGAATCCCACATGATTACTACTCTTTACATCAACATTTATCCTAATGAAATTCATCATGTTATCTTTAGTTATCAGCTGACTATAAGATTCCACTATCTTACTTGAATTCTAGGATTAGGATACCCTATTAAGACTTCAATGGATGTCTCAAACTTGATCCCAATCTACTGTATCCAATGAACTTTTCTAAAGCATCTTGGTGGTTTTTGTCTCCCTCGGAAGATACTAAAGAGCACTATACTTGAGAAAATATAAAATAATTACTCTTAAGAAAGAATGACTTAAACATCTGACTTAGGTGTGACAAGATTATCCTCAAGTGGATACTCATCACAGGTTGTAAGAATATTTGGTTTAGATAAGATGGCTCCTATAGTCACTATCCAACCTACAGATCTTCCTAAAAGGTTTTTAATCCTAAGTTCAAAGCATATGCTCTGATACCAACTGCGGTGACCCAGCATACCACTGCATGATGTAGTACACTATAGTCGTTTTCATAACACCAATGAAACACCGTTCACTAGTATTACATCCCTCAGAGTAGTACAACAGAAACACAGCAGGTCCAAGACATGACTATAGGTTACAACTCAACTTTTTACACAAGATCTAGAGAACACTCTAGGTGAAAGAGAGAGAAAGAAACTTCTTACAAAGAAGAATTATAAATAATCAACTTAAATCTATTATACTAATATACTAGCATCTAAACTATTAAGGCTTGCATTGCTACTATTGCAATACTCTACAAAAGTAGGTTCTATGGCTAGAGATTCTATTCTTATCTAATCCGCAACTTCGTCTTCACTTGAGTTGATATATATGTTGAATTCCTTGACTTCATCGAAGAGCTTTAGGTTTTAATGATGATTCCTGGAGCATAACTTGATGTAGACGTCGTCTATACTGGCTTTAGAACCTAGAAAGGGTTAAGAAGATACTTTGAGTACGAGCGTACTCAACAAGTTCACTAGAAAAGGAGTGATTGATGCACTTTATCTACAGCCACAGACCATAGGCCGTAGGCAATGCATATTTTTGTAAACATTTCTTCAAAGGTTGCTTTTATTCTGAAAAGCTATGTCCGTCAGCCTTCACGGGTTTACCAGAACTTTCATGGAGTTGCTTTCCCGCCGCGTTCGCAGCTCCTTCCTGGAACAGGGAGTAACAAGTTACAGTTCTTACACTCTGCAGAGGTGCGTCACTTTACCCATGAGAGATCTTAGCTTTGTTGCACATCCGAATTGTAGGTTCGTTCACACTTCCTTGCTGTGAGGCCCAGACTAAGATCCAAGACAATCACTGCCTTCTCCGCGACCCCGCATGTCTCCTTGGTGTACGCCAGCCCACCTATTGAATTACGGTAATGGCAGTACAGACCGTTCAGATGCCGGAAATATTGCGGGACTTTGAGGGCTCCCACCCATATGCTACATATCCTCTATGAATTACCATAAATAATATGCATGCTACGAGTGATAACAGCCACGACCCGCACATCTAGATCCATGCGAGAGGGAAAAGATACAGCTGGCTTCTCTGTCCCATTCCAAATCTCATGGTCAACGCGTAATATTGTTGCCTGCCAAAACCCACCGGCGAGCAGCGACGAGCAACACGGAGAGCCGGGAGGCTCCCAGATCGGTGGGCCTCGGTCCTCGGCGACGGCCGCAAAAACTCCGCAGACACGCCCCGCTTGGTTCGAGGGCGTGCCACCTGACCTATACCTGGTCAGGAAGGTGAAGGATTCCTCCGATTGATTTCCTGCATGGTAAACAATTATACGTAAAATTCGAGCCGTGGTCGGCTCCCAGGTTTCCCTATAAATCGGCTCCTAGAGCCGATTGCCCCATGGTTCTGCATTAGATTGACGATAGCATGGGGTTTTGCTTGATCACTACAAGTTAAATCGATCTACGACAGTTTAATGTTTTCACCACGTAACTGGAATGTCCTACACGTAATTGAGCCTGGTATGTACAAAAGATGAAGAATATCAACCCTAGAGGAGTCCTAATAACCAACGTAAAGCCAATTACCGGAACATCTTCTCTAGAACGAATAAGCCACGTCCCTATGTACTACTGGATCGTTCAACCCGTTTGTAAGGCCTGATTACGTAGATATTAAACTAAACCATGATGAACAAGGCACAACTATAACAGATCGAATCGACTAAATAAAGATCAAGCAAGATGCTACCCTTACACTTGGGAAAAGGTGTAAGGGTAGCGAGATCACTAGAGGTAGCATAACTTCAACGATAACAATGAAAAGCGCCGATGCTAGCCTCAAACAATCTATGATAATGGTATTACTCGCCATCAACAACGCTTGAAAGACGAGTAAAACAGGTAACGCATAAGTAGATACTTGCCTAGATCGCAAGATGCGATCTAGGCAAGATGGCACTTTACCGAAAGAAACCCTAGAAACAAGGGGTGGCGATGCGCCGAGATTGTGTTTGTTGTGAACGTGGTTGTCCTCCTTTTTCGATAACCTTAGGTACATATTTATAGTCCGGAGACTCTCTACTTTTGGAATAACTCTACAACTCTATCTTTACCTAAACACAAACGGAACCTAAACTGAAACGAAACCTACTATGATACAAGATACACGGGCAATTTAGCCCAAATCCACGTACTAGGCCGATCCAACAACACGTTGAATACACGTATCTTCCAAGCCCATCTTGATCACGGCCCATCTCCGTCTTTGGCCAAAATACGGCGATAACACATGCCCCCCTGGTTTTGGCAATGATAATTCCAAAACCACTCTGTATGTTTTTTTCTTCTCTTCTCCTCTTTTTTTTTATCGGGCTGCGCGTCGACAGAATGCGTGGCAGAACAGAATCGTCACGCTACCCCTTCATCATGATGCCCTGTCTTCTCAACTCCTGCGCAGTGCATGATTTGACGATTTTGGCAGTGCAATCTGGGAAACCGCTATGGCATTGAACCGTCCCTCCACTATTCCCCTTATTTAAATCAGCCTGAACAGTTCGCAGTCCCCATCTTCCTCCAGTTGCCAAAAAACCCTCTTCCTTCGCCGAAAAAACCCTCTTTTCGCCATGGCCTCCTCTGCTTCCTCTGGCCTGTCCTCCCACGCCTCCAACTCGATGAGCGACCGAGAGCCGACGCCAGAACACCCGCCGATGGCGGCGTACAACACTCTCGCCCCACAATGGTGGGACGAGAGGGGTTGGGACTCATTGTCTGGTCGAGAGGACGGCGTCCATGACCGGCGAGGAGGACCTGCAGTTCCTCGCCGATGGGGAACTGGAGGCGGACAGCGCCGATGACGCCATGTCCTGGGACGGCGTCGACTCCTCCGAAGAAGAGGAGGAAGAGGAGGACACCTCCTCCGAAGAGTACCAGCCGGTGAAGTACTTCCGCACCGGGTCCAAATAAGACGAGGCGAGGATGTCCCTGGCGACTTCTTCGGCGGCGGTGAAGACGACGCCGGTAGCGGCCGAGGATAGCGCACAAGACGGCGGCGGCGACGGCAGCGGCATTTACCTCGGCCTAGATTAGGGACCATGGTAGTAGCCGTAGTAGTAGGTCCCCTTTTGTAATCCGTCGCTTGTAAGCAATCGCTTTTGAACGAATGAAATGAAAAATCCGTTTCTCGCAGATTGTCCTTCCGCCCCAATTTTGTCGATAACATAAATAAGTCGATACTCCAGGAGCCGATAGCAACGCATCGGCTTTCACCTTATCATGTTTTCACAGTCAACCAAGCTACAACTCAAAGAGCCGATGCACATCAGCTTTCCCCAAATTGTTGACAAGGTCAACTCAGCCGCATACTTAGGCAAACCCAAACGGCCACTTCTTAGTCCCAAACGGTAACCTGCGACTCTCTTCAAAAAGGGCGACCTAGATCCCCAACTGTCCACCAACCAGATCGAGCTCACAGCAACAAGAACCCTCAATCCTCAATCTGCACAGATCCATCTCCGCCGGCAAACCAGATGGCAGAATCGTCCAACACCAATCCAGAGGTCTCCGGTCTGAAGGTACGCCTACCCCTCGCAGTCTGAACGCAATGTGAGAATTTTAATGGCGAACACCTGAATTAATGCCTTTATTCCACCATTAAACTTTCTAGGTTTCAGACATTCTGCTGCCGCATCCTTCTCTCCCAAATTCTCTCTGTCTTGGCCCTCGTACAGATTCTAGTCCTGCCCATCTGATTTCTTGCGAAGCAAATAGAATCCCCTTCGTAAGCCAAGACCTAGATCTGAACTCTTGGGCCGACTGCTTGCGAGCCTGGCCTAATCCCCCTGAACATTGGGTTTCAGTAGGGTAGCTAGAGCTTACCAATCCCAATGGGAAACCTTGGGAATAGCCGATGCCTTGCATCTATCGTTGTCTCCTCTTGAGAAACACGAGAATCTTCTCAAAACCATCGGCTATTTCTGGTCTGATGCTCTGAACTTTATGTTCGCCATGGCCCTATGTCACCAACCTTGCTAGGCGTGGTGATGATCACTTTCCGGACGTTACATCACCCACCTTACGCTTTCAAACTGACCAAAGTCCCTACAAACTGTCTTCCAAAGCATTGTACAAGTTGGGGTGCTTATCTCCAACGTCATATGAAAACAAAGGGCCTGTTTGGAGAAAGAACATCTGACAGCCTTTCTCAACTTCGCTGGAGCATTTCATCTTCGTGGCCGTCCTGGCTCCTACCAAGAACTATCTTTCCTTGGCCCATGAACGCCAGAGGAGGTACTCAACTTGGCATCGGCAAACTGCTTTGAGAGGTCTATCGATATCTCCATTGATGTCTGTTGCTGTTCTCGTGCATAGCAATCAAAACAGTGGACCTTGGTGGTTCATCCATTATGGGCTCATTGTACTTCCAAAGCCACATCCTGCACTTCCCTTCCGGCGAGTTGTACTTTCCAGATGTTAAAGGGAAGCGGATCCGATGCACCGCTATGGCCAAGCTTTGTATCGATGCCAGCAAGAACTGGCCCCTCAAGAGGCGTCTAAATGGTTCAGACCTTCTTCCAAGGCTCGACAACCCCAACTTCTTCCCTTACATGGAAGAAGCGAACATTTGAAAATCCACTCTCCTTCAGGTGGACAATTTTGCCGATGACACTAGCACTTTTCGGCTCTTTTCCACCGTTATTCGTCCCTGTTTCCTTCCGGTTGGCATGAGCACATCCAACAGGATAATCAAACCTGGTATGAATTCTACCAGCCAATCGTAGTGGCTCGCCAATTGCCTTGGACAAGTAGCTCCGCCTCTTTCTCCATCACCTTACGGAAGCAGCCGATCGCCTGATCCTCTCACCACCACCAAAGGTGTTATTCCTTCTTTGATGCTCGACCATCCCAATTCCCAACGACCTCACCTTTGCCTCATCAAGCGACTTTGAAGACTGGTGGTCGATGTGGAAGACTCACGTCTTTAGGAGAGCTCTGGGACCGTTCTTTGAAACTTTTCGACCGACTATGACATCCCCGTGGACCAGGTACTACTACTTGCAATTTTTTCTTGATGCAGCCTGCAATTGATCCTTTTATTAACTCACTCTTTCTCCTCGCAGCAACAAGATGGCCCTGAACCTACGCACAGCGATGGCTCCCCTTTCGAGTTCTTCCTTGACTCACGTGGTTCTTTTCTGCAAAGACTCGCCACCTCTGAAAAAGGTCATAATGCAGAAACAGCCGATAACCCCACAATCGGCTTCCAAAAAACCTGCAGCCCCTAAGTCAGTTGCCCCTCGTGTTCCGACTAAGACCAGGACGATGGTGAGGAAGGTAGCTGCTAGGAAGACCTTGAGGCGCCAGAGCCCCTCTCCAGACAGCTCGCATGTAAGCTAATTCAGGCCTTGGTCGATCCTTATCATTCTTTATTCTTGCAGACATGCTCGCGCTTACCGGTTCTCCTCCTTTACAGGCTTCCGTCGAAGACACCTCCAGTGAGGACACCCAGACTACTCGAGGAGAACTAGGCCCAACGGGTTCTGAGAGGACCAACACACCGAACCAGCCAGATTCACCACCATCGGCTTCCAGGAAAAGGTCGGCTCCTGAACCTGCTGCCCCCCGAGCACCAGCCGAGGCGGGGTCAACTGCGGGTCCCAAGAGAGCTCGCAAAGGTCAACAAGCTTCTTCGTCCAGCCAGAGGTTTCAAAATCACCGCCCTTCATACTCTTCCTACTTGTTCCCTTACATACGCCGATTTATTGTTATTCACACGGCTAAGAACATCCTTTATGCACGACGGTCGATGTCGCTGGAAGGCGGTGCTAACGCCGGATCCGGAATCCCAAGGTGTAGATGAAACAGCTACCATTCTCGTCAAGCCTCCGGCAACCACACACGAACCGATGGTCTCCTCCTCGGCTATCCCTCGACCTTAGGAGAGGTAATGCGTTCGTGTTCTTCGGCTCATTCTAGCATGTTTGGGCATCTTCGACGCTTTTACGCTGCCAGAGTTGCGATCCTTCAAGTTTCTTTGTCGTTCGACCCGAATCCATCGAGCCAACTCCTCTGTTGCTCTTTTGAGCCACAAGCTGGGGCGCTCTACCTCAATTTCAGCGTCTTAAAACCTTGTCCTCCCGATCGAGGAGTTGATCGAGGGTTCTGAGGAAGTGAAGCGCGCCCTTGCCGAACTCCAGGGCCATCTTCCAGTAGTATTGCAGGTGAAGCTTTGGGCAGTTGCAAATCTGTCCTTCTTCGTGCCACGGGTGAAGTCAGCTCGTGAAAGGATCAACCTGCGCCATGCCCAACTTCCGTTGAAGGCCGATATTGCAGGCAAATGTCAGCAGCTCAACGAGAAGAAGACGTCCCTGGATGCTAAAACGGGCACCTCCGTCAGTACCGCCGAGCTCGCATCCTTGAAAAGGGAGTTGGAAGATCTTGAGGAGAAGGTCCGAGTTACTAAACAGCTCATTCGTGACAAGGAAGAATCCATAGCCCGTTCCCAAAACGAGGCGGAAGGCCTCAAAGCTCAACTGAAGACCGACCTGGCAGACATACGTGCCCTGAGCAAGCAGCTGGTGAAGGGCAAGGACGAAGATGACGAAGCTGAGATCGCCGAGGTGGATCGTGTCCGTACTGACGCCCTCCATGCCTTCGAAGAATTTCTTCAGCAGCTCGTATGCGCGAACTAGCAGCTGTTTATAACATGTGTGAACCTCCAGAGTTGATGACCGTGCATCGGCTATGTATTTTTGTTTTTATTCGGCCGATTTTCAGAATCGGCCCCCATATTTCTACTGTCCATCGTCTCATGTGCTTTACTTAGCCGATTTCATGTATTGGCCCCTCAAGTTTTACTGTCCAACATCCCACATGCTTGGGAAATATTTCTTGAGATGTTGACCGAGGGAATTTTACGCCGTCCAGCTCCTCAAGCATGTACGCGTTTCCTCTTAAAACTTGATCGACCTTGTACGGCCCGTGCCAATTTGGAGACCATTTACCCTATGTTGCATCCTTAGTCCCCAAGGGCTACACCGCTTCCCATACCAGATCACCAACGTGGAACTCCTTTGGCTTCACTTTCTTGTTGTATGCACGAGCTACTCTAGCCTCGCATCTTATCCGTTTAGGTGCCCCCCGAGCCGAATCCTTCAAGTAATTGAAGATATCGGCTCTCCAGTCGTCAGCTTCCAGGAACTACACCTGAACATCGGCTCCTTCTGCTACGACTACATGAGCTGCTTGTCGTATGATCGCTGCTTTTTATTTTTTGTGGCCGATCGCAGGGATCGGCGTACCTGGATGATCGTGGGCTTTTCTACTCTGTAAGGCGATGGATAAGACCAGCCTCACCCCATTTTTGTAGCTTCAATCGCTACGCCGTCTAGATTGATTCGAGATCGGCTCTTGGTCTTCGCTTCCCAGACGTTCATGCCACTATGGAAATCTCGATAGAATCATCTGCGTGGATGACCTCCACTTCGTCTCCATCCCTTTGGATCGATCGGTGCATTGTGGACGGGATGCAATTAGCGTGAATCCAATCCCTTCCTAGCAAGGCGGTGTAAGTGCTCTTCTTTGTCTGACGAAGAATGACGTGGTACGGTTTTCCTGCCCACTATCAGTCCACGCTCAAGCCGCCTTGCGTTCGAAGACGGCGTTGAAGTCGCTTAACGTGACGTTGGTTTTGATCGATCTACGTGGGCGTCCCAAACGTCGTAGCATGGAGTATGGCATGATATTGACTGCCGCTCCGGTGTCCACCAACATCTTGCTGACAGGTTGCCCATTGATGTAACCTCGCAGGTACAGGGCTTTCAGATGTTTGTAACCCTTCTCACGTGGCTTCTCAAAGATAACCGGCCGTGGGCCGCAGTCAAACTGTGCCACTGGTAGCTCGTCGGTTCCTGGCGCGCAGAATTCGGCGAGTACGAACACCATGTTTGTGCCAGCCGATGTCTTTGCATCGGCTTTTACCGGTTTGGGGCGCCACTCTTTCCTGGTCGGGCGGTCTTCCGTTTCCAAAGTTTGCCTCACTTTGACGGCCAGATCAGGCCGTGCTTTCTTTAAAGCGCGGAGATACTGCGCTTCAGCTTCCTCCAAGTTACGCAGCCGCTGCACTCTACGCTTCTGGGTGTGTCTGAGTCCGTCGGGACACCACCTTGACGGTGATACTGTCTTCGTCTTTGTCATCCTTTGGCTTCTCGAGGTCTTCGCCGAGCGGACTCCTTGTGGCTGCGGGGTGGAAGAGGCCCTAGACGTTTGAATCGACATCGGCCTCGTGTCTTCCTTCTGACCGCATTCCGGGCAGTTGTCGATTGTAGGCAATCGGCTCATCCCCGCGTCCCAGCAGTACTTGAAGAAAGGACAATCCCAATGTTGTTCTGCGCCTTCCTTTTCTTTTGACGGTCCCCTAGCAAGGTGCTCATATCTTTCGTCGTCTCGCCGCGGCGTTGGTCATCTTGGCGCTCATACTTGTTAAGGAGATGTGGAATGTGGCTTCGATATCGCACTCTCCTCACTTGTTCCTCTGTTAAGTACCGCTTTGTCATTGTGGCTGGGCGGTCGTGGACTAGCCTCCTCTCTTTCTTTGCCCGAGAGCGACCACCTTCCTGCTTATGCGTGTCATGGTGGTACCCGGACCTTGCCATATTAACGCTGAACGAAATCCAGCTTACGCCTCGCGGGCTTGAGTTCTACCATGTTGGCCGGAAATGGGTTTGTGTCCACTTTCATGGCGAACTGCCCAAGGATCAGACGGCCTTGTTCTATCGCCATTTGGATTTGGCGGCGAAGCTCTTTGCACTCATTGGTGGTATGGGTGAACGAGTGATGCCACTTGCAGTACGGCCTCCCGTTCATTTCCTGAGCCGTAGGGATTTTGTGGCCTTCGGGTAACCTCAGCTGCTTCTCCTTCAGCAGCAAATCAAATATCTGCTCAGCTTTGCTCACATCAAAGTCGAACCCTTTCGCAGGCCCTTGCTGTTTCACCCATTTGCAGGCCACAGGATCTGCCCCCCGAGCCCATTCAGCTACGGCCACCTCCTGGTCCTGTGTAGGATCTTCTTCTGCATCGACCAGGCCTATCGGACGTTTGAATTTGTCTTGGTACAACTCAGGGTGGCGCTGTTCATACATCGTCAGTTTCTGGGCCATGTGCGCCAATGAGTTATACTCTACCTGGAAAGCCAGATCCTTGATGGGTGCTGAGAGACCCAACACTGCCACTCATCGCTTCCTTCTCGATTAAACGAGCCGAGTAACATCGGTTCTTGACGATCTGAAGCCCGGATGTACTCGCGATTTCTCCGCACGCCGCTGCGCCAGTGCAATGCCAGCCTCAGTAGCCTCTGAATGGTATTGGATGTGGAACTGCTCTTCCAGTTGCTTCCAGGTATGAATTGAATCAGGTGGTAGTGAGGTGTACCACCCAAAGGCTGGTCTGTCGAGATTGCGCAAAGAATCTTACGGCGTCGATCCAATGCGAAATCATGCCTAGTTGTGCGGTATCGCTTATGTGCTCGATCGAGCTCGACCCTTGACCCGAACCTTGAGAACTCGGGAGCTTATACTTGGGTGGCGGCGGAATTAGATCAAACTTCGTTGAATGCGACTTTGAATAGCCGATTGTCCTTCTCTTGACGGCGAACTGGTCCCTCGGATGGTACCGATTTGCTCCTTGTTTGAGCCGTAGGGCTAGATTCTCATGACTTGTTCGATGGCATACTTGGCTAGCCACGCCTGTTTGTCAGCGTCCATCCCAGCCATCGCTGCTCCAGACACGCCTGCCCCTGAAGATCCTGCCCCAAGAACTCCTGCCGCAGAAACTCCTGCGGTTGCAATCTGTTTGGTGCGTGTCAGGTTATTGCAGTCCGGCACGTAGGCGCATATATATCCGTGTGGGATCTCCTTAGGTGGCTCAAACAGGAATTGGCAATCGCCTGGGTCGCCTCCAGCCTTGTAGACGCAGTACGCCGATGCTCCTGGCGGTTCTGGAGCGGCGAAAGTGCGAGCAGGGCTGGCCTGATGCAGGCGGTCTTTCTCCCTGGTGAGTCCCTAAAGTAGGCCCCGACGGAGAGTACTGATGTTTCATGATCTCCTGAACTACGCGACCCGCTCGAAAGCGTTCACCAGGCTCTCAGAATGGTGGTGCAGAGAATGAGCCACCATGTAGTTGACTTCCTGTCGTAGAGCTCTGGTGCGCTCCTCCGAAGAAGAGAGATCCACCTCATTGAGAGCGCCCTCGGGGGAGAACCCCTTCCACCTGATGCCATGCTTACGGGTCCTCTCAAAAGAGCCGATGAGGTCTTCCTCGAAGAGAGCCTTGATCTCGTCGTACTTGGCCTTGTGCTCGTCAGGTAGATCGTCGTAAGTGACTGGTCTGTTCTCCATTGCAGCGTCGGATGTTGATGTAGACGTTGTTGAATGTCCCACCGGGCGTGCCAGAATGTGTTGCCTGCCAAAACCCACCGGCGAGCAGCGACGAGCAACACGGAGAGCCGAGGCTCCGGACTGGTGGGCCCTGGTCCCTCGGGCGGCCCGCAAAACACCGCACACGTCCCGGCTTGGTTCGAGCGTGCCACCGACCTATACCTGGTCGGGAAGGTGAAGGATTGCTCGATTGATTTCTGCATGGTAAACAAGTATCGTAAAATTCGAGCCGTGGTCGGCTCCAGTTTCTCAGTAAATCGGCTCCTAGAGCCGATTGCCCCATGGTTCGCATTAGATTGACGATAGCATGGGGTTTTGCTTGATCACTACAAGTTAAATCGATCTCTGACGGTTTAATGTTTTCACCACGAATAATCGAACGTCCTACACGTAATTGAGCGGTATGTACAAAAGATGAAGAATATCAACCCTAGAGGAGGCCTAATAACCAACGTAAAGCCAATTACGGAACATCTTCTCTAGAACGAATAAGCCACGTCCCTATGTACTACTGGATCGTTCAACCCGTTTGTAAGGCCTGATTACGTAGATATTAAACTAAACCTTGATGAACAAGGCACAACTATAACAGATCGAATCGACTAAATAAAGATCAAGCAAGATGCTACCCTTACACTTGGGAAAAGGTGTAAGGGTAGCGAGATCACTAGAGGTAGCATAACTTCAACGATAACAATGAAAAGCGCCGATGCTAGCCTCAAACAATCTATGATAATGGTATTACTCGCCATCAACAACGCTTCAGTACGAGTAAAACCAGGTAACGCATAAGTAGATACTGCCTAGATCGCAAGATGCGATCTAGGCAAAGATGGCACTTACCGAAAGAAACCCTAGAAACAAGGGTGGCGATGCCGAGATTGTGTTTGTTGTGAACGTGGTTGTCCTCCTTTTTCGATAACCTTAGGTACATATTTATAGTCCGGAGACTCTCTACTTTTGGAATAACTCTACAACTCTATCTTTACCTAAACACAAACGGAACCTAAACTGAAACGAAACCTACTATGATACAAGATACACGGGCAATTTAGCCCAAATCCACGTACTAGGCCGATCCAACAACACGTTGAATACACGTATCTTCCAAGCCCATCTTGATCACGGCCCATCTCCGTCTTTGGCCAAAATACGGCGATAACAAATATACAGCGCAAGAATCTCATGGTCAACTTTTTATTTCCAAGTTTTACTTTACAAGTAATGTCACTTATAAAGAATTTAAGTATTAAAAATCTTATTATACAAATAAAGTATAAAGTAAGGTGTTTACTATTAATTGTCATATGTCAATTGAAGTGGCAAAACGAATAACATTTGAAGAAAATCTTACCCAACTAAGCAGAAGCATTTAAGCTTCTAGTTAACTTTATGAGGTGTTCTTTCTAGTTATAGTTTTTAAGTAAGAAAGAATTACTCCATTTGAATAATGACAGCATTTGTATTTGAGACTTATCTATGTTGGTTTTTAACTTGGTTGGTTTGGTATTTGGATACTTTATAACTTAATTATAATAGACCAAAGTTAACTATAAAGCATATAATAAAGTCTTTAGCATTATTTATAGTATTATAGACTAAAGTTAACTTTAAAGAGTTAGATGGACTTTAGGTGAAATGCTTGTTATACTTATACCTTGTTCACTTTATAATGTTTCTTTAAAGTTACTTAAGAATGGTATTATTTTTAGTTGGTAATGGTTTCTTTACATTATAATTGTATAAAGGAATTTATCTCCCTATAAGGGTGTGGTTAATGTTTGTGAATAAGTAAACAATATTATTTATTACTTATGAACTCACTTATAGTGTTTTGATTTGTTTATAAACTTGTGGTTAATATAAAGAATGGGTTTTATCTTATTACAATTATTCTTGGAGATTTTATATTAGATAAGGATTCTTTTATAAAATAATTTATACTTATGGTTGAAGGATCATTCAATAAGATTGCATTTAAATGGTGTTAAATCATTTTTACTACACACTATCAATATTTAAGACTAATACTTTTTATTAGACTCGATTAATTAATTTAAGAAATATTAATAAATTTTATTTGACATTATATGAATTATTAACTAAAGAATTAAGTTTCAATTTGAGTTATCAAAGTGTTTAACTTTTTATTTACCTCAAAAGTGGAATATCACATTTTTAACATGTAGGTATTATTTTTGTGATTATTTTGGTATATTACACTTATTTTTGTGATTTATAAATAATAAGATATGATTTTAATAAGGTTTATTACTTTATAAATACTTAATAAATAATAAATATTTAATTAAGAGGAATAATAATGTGTAATTATAGTTTTGAAGTATTGTTTTCATTTTTCCAAGATTTTTGGTATTTTATTTATATTTTTAACATTTACAATTATTAAAATATGAATTATGAAAGTTTTATTACTTACAATTTTTTTATTAAATAACATTTATTTAAATAATTAACATAATAATATTTGATAATAGTTTTAAGTTGTAGATTTTATTTTTCTGAAAATTTTCATATATTAAACATATATTTCTCAATTATAAAACAAAATTTATTAATTAAACAAGATTTAATTATTATTTTTAAATTGGAATTAATATGGTTTTATTTAATTCCTAAAAAGAAAAGACATTGTGCACCTAAGCTAAATCTACACACGGTCACTGACTACTGGCGGCGGACAGAGGTGCACGACGACGGCGCAATGGAGGAAGAGAGAGAGAAAAAGGGGAGATCCCTAAGGACCAGGAGCTCACCACGAAGCGGATAGAGGAGTCGTTGAGGATCTAGGTGGCCGGAATCGATGGCGAGCATGACGGCCGGAGGCGAGGAACGAGGGTACGATTGCGATAGTGGAGACCTCGCCCGCATGCACGCTTCGAGGTTCGACGGAGATGAACGAGGCGGAGCTCCCAGACATCACGGCGAGTCAAGGGGTGGTCGAACATGGCCGGAACGACGAACACCGGCGAGCTAGGTTTTCGGCTACTGGGAGAAATCAAAGAGAAAGAAGGGGATTAGGGTTCTCCGGCAACGTCTAGGGCTACTTGTAGACGACCATAAGCGGTGGCGTGGATCTTGGCGCGGCCGGACGTCATGGCGTAGTGGCGGACGGCGGCGATGCTGACAGCCAGCTGCTTGTGACGTCGGGGAGAAAGACGACGACGTACTTTTCGTGGAAAACCCGCTAGCAATTTTTCTGATTTGCTCCATGGTCCCTCCTCGGTCCCACTTGTCAACCAGAGAGAAAGGCAGATTGGGCTGGTCTTGGGCTGCTACTGGGCTTCGGTTGGGTGGCTGTGGTTTCTCGTGGGCGATGGATAAGAAAGAGGAATAATGGGCTTCGGCCTAGTTATAGTTTTTTCTTTACTGTTTCCTTTTCTCTTTTCTGTTTTATTTCCAGATTTGTATATTACACATTGGTTTTAGGAATCTTTCTTTATATAAGTTCTTTACTGAATACAAGTTCAATAATAAGTTATTTTGAACTATTTATGAACTTTTATTATATAAAGTTATCACTTCTTTATTTTCTTATACATATGTATATATTTTTTTATGACTAACATAAGAGTTAAAGTTTGAATTGAAAATACTTACCATAACTTCTTTGAAGATTTGATATTCTCATATTTATTTTATTGATGTGAATAAGGGTTAATGGCTAAACATAGTATCTTTATGTTTAGGATCTTTATTAATATCACCCTTTAAAATAGATAGTTATTATTTGAAATGAATTGTGTGAGAGAATTGATAACTATAGTTTCTAGGCATATATGATTGAAATAAAAGTTAGGGTTTTAATTTGTAATTGTTTACCATGGGTTTTAGGAGTTTAAATATTTTTGTTCATCCTTTTATTTATATGAATAAAGATTATTGGTTAAGACAGATTGTCCTTATGTTGGTGTTCAAGAATGACTTCATATTTTATACAATAAAATTGTTTCCTAGAATGTTTTATGGAAATAATTGATAAGGATAACTCCTAAGTACATATAATTATGATAGTTAGGGATGACAAATATGTGCTTATGTGATCTGCTATAGGAAACTATTCCTATAAAGTGGTATGGAGATAAGATAATAGATCAATAATATGGAATGAATATTATGTTTGATTTAAGATTTAAAGTTTAGGATTTAACAAGGATTCCTATATTTCATACTTCATAATTTTGGACTTCTGATTAAGGAATTCCTTTCCTAGATATGCTACTTCTTCCTATCCATCATCATGTGTTAACATGATGAACTTTACTTCACAAAATATTCTTATCCACCTTTTATTCTTATAAATTCATTTGTAAATCCAATGAGCTTGACACTAAATCTTTTCATATCCATACTTAGTTATATCAACTATTCTACTACTGATAATCCCGAATCCAACAAGTGGTTATTTCTAACTCCAATCATACTCTTCCTTAATCATCCTTCACTAATATCACTTCAATAGATGTATACATCAAATTCTACTATCCTTAAGTGTTTAGTATTTCCCAAGAGAAAAGTACTACTTCTATAAACCAATGTTACTATAGCATCATCTTATTCATACTATCTTATCTCTTCTTAACTCCAGTATCTAATATTCCAACCTCACATTATATTAATGTGACTTGTAATGACTAATCTAGGATAACATAACTATACTAGGGTTCAATCATGTTCTATCCACCAATGTCACTTATACATGATATAAGCATTCAATCTTGGTGACAAAAGCATGATCATTAATGGCTTAGGTTTCCATTTGGCTAATCAAGGCCTTTATCAATACAACATTACAGTTGTATTATAATTATCTTCTGTTTAGCTCTATTGGATTAAGCAATATAATTCATTGACTATACCTAATTGATCCAATAGGACTACTCCTGGTAACTATCTTCAGACTTCATCCTAGTAATCTTCTTTGTTACCATATTGATTTGATTTCCTCCAATCACTCCCATCCTATAGATAACATCTAAAACTAGCATCACTATTTACGTCTTCTGACTTCTTTATTTATAAGCCTTAAGTGAATGCTATAATAAGTACAAGAGTTGATAGGTCAATAATTGATAGGTTAAGAATTGGTGAATCAATAGTTGATTACTCAATATTGATGAACAACAAATATAAGGATAGGGTTCAATTTAGATGATAAGGATTGATATGGAAAGAAAGATATATGGTGAATGATCTTGAGTTTGGTTTCTTTCCTACTCAATCTCACTAGAGAGTTAAAGTTAGGTATTTCCATGATACTCATGGTATAAGTAGATGAGATTAAGATATAGTTGTTACATTCTTATTATTTGGGTTATATCCTTAACTTGATACTCATGAGTGATTATAATGAATACTATGATGTGATCACCTAAGGATCAAGTATAAATCACTATGTATTAGGGTTTAATTTTATTACATTTGATCTACCCTTAGATCAAATCATGTTTACCCAAAATAAGGTTTTAGCAAAGATCATATTGGAACAAAGAGATTTGAGATGTTTAGTGTTGAGAAGCTTCTAGTGCAACCACATGGTATATGGGCTCTGACTTGACCAACTAGGTTGCAAGAACTCAACTAGATGGACAGTTGGTGGTAGGGTTGATAGGATGGAACGCGTCCATGGTGGTCTGAGGGAATGCTTCTGAAAAGTCTCGTCTCGATGCATGTTGAGTCTTGTGGGGAAAGTGAGAGGGTAAAACCTAAGTACTTAGCCGTGCCGCCGGTAATGAACATTTTGAGCATCAAAGACATTGAAATGATCAAGGATCTCCTCATCCCAATTTCTCTAAGTTAAAACTTGTGGTTGAACAAGGGTAGAGGTTCACCAATGTCTATTGATTGTTCCTTGGGTGTTTTTGTCAAAAAAAATTAATGTTTTCAAACTAATAAGAGAAACCTTATTTTGAGCAAAGCTAGCCTGAACTACACTTAGCCAAATTCATATAGTTATTAGATGTTACTATGCTACTATGGTATCACTTGCCAATATAATTCCAAATGTATTGACCCTCTGTGGCGGTAACTTATTAGGTTCCTAGTAATGCCTCTCTTCATATTAGCTTGTTGATTAACTAATGATCAAGGTTTTCTAATCATGAACATTGGATGTTGTTAATAACAGGGTCATATCATTGGAGAATGATATGATGAACAGTCACCTGTATTAGATTTAGCAATACGATCAAGTACTTAATTTTATATTGCTATCTCCTTCAAAGTAACTCAATGTGCTTAGACCATGAGATCATGTCAATCACTTCCACTAGAAAAGTACTTTGATTCCATCAAGCGTCACACCGTAACTAGGTGATTATAAAGGTGTCGTCGGGTACTTGGAAAGTGTTAATTGAGACTCGTGGATAAAGTGTGGGATTTGTCCATCCAGATGACGGAGAGATATACTTAGGACCCTCTCGGTGATATCACATTAACATAGCTTGCAAGCAAGTGATTCGATCACTAGAATGTTATATCACAAGAACAAGAAAAAGAGTACTTATCGGTAATGATGAATTAGGTATGGATGATAGAAAATCATCGGATCTTGGACAAGTAAAATATTGCGAGTAAAAAGGAATTTGATTACTGTCAACACCCGGATTTTTAATCCCAGATGTCTATTATGCCATACATCATAATCCCAGGATTACCATGTAGGGGTCCCAACCTTTAATAAGATAGAGCCCCCTGTGTTTACAATGCTAGTCCCTGGATCAATAGCTAGCATCCACAGTTAAGATGTAATATCAAGAAACAAAGGTCATAATATAACTTTATAACCAGGAATAACATAAGTTTATTACATCAAACATAGCTCATTTGGCTATTACATTACATTGCAGCGGAATAACTATAAGTATGGGTCCTTCATCTTCAAAGTGCCACAGGCAGATGTTGGTTGTAGACTTTGTAATCCTAATCAATAAATCCTCACTAAAAACAATCAAACCTGCAACATAACAAGTTACAGCCACAAGGGTCAATACATTTGAATTGTATTGGCAAGTGATACTATAATAGTATAGTGGAGTCTATCATCTATATGCATTTGGCTAAGTGGAGTTGAGGCTTGCAATGCTCAAAATAGATTTTTCCTTAACATTTGAAAATACTAAGTTTTTGCTTTGACAAAATCATTTTCTCAATCAAAGATTGAAGATCCTTTACAAGGCATCTCTTAATAAAAGATTGAAGATTTCAAACAACCCTTGTTCAATCCACAAGATTTTAACTTAGAAGTTGGAGTGATGAGATTCTTGATTGCTTCCATTTCTTGATGCTCAAATTGTCCTTTACCAGGGACATGGCTAAGTACTTAGATTTTACACTCTGCAGAGGTGGTGCACTTTCCCCGCAAGACTTGGTTTCCCAAGACAAGATCTTTCATAAGCTTTCCCTTAGACCAAAATGGACGCGTTCCAACCTATCATACACTACCACCGTCTGTCCATATGGCTAAGTTCTTGCAACCTATATGATTGCCAAGTGGTTGCACTTGAAGCTTCTCAACATTTGACATCTCAAATCTCTTTCTGCCTGGGTGGCATACCACAAGTGAGATACACAAGCCAAGTCCATGGACTTGTGTAACCACTCAACATAAACCAATCCTTCCATTCCACCCAGGTGATTCATTAACTTAGTTGTTTTATTAAACAAAAACATAAGTCCTCAGACTTAGAGATTTTTCCATAGTGTGAATATATGTTCCACCCATGTTTTCTATTAGCTAGGCTAAGCTTGATATTAGTAGGAATCTTAACTTTGGAAAATCCTACTAAGGATTCATCTACTAGGTTTTCTTATAGCAAGGTCTATACTTAGCAAAATCCATGCAAGTTTTACTTAGAGAAAAATCACTAATGCATAGTGAAAGTAATGGGACAAAAAGTATGAAGCATCACTTGCCTTTTTGGTAGGGAATGGTGGTTCATTCCTTGATCTTTCTAGTCTCACACTTCACTACAAGTCAATAAAGCAAACACAAATTCAATTCACATTCCAAACCAAAGTCAAACAAACAATTTTTCACACACAAAGTAATGGAATCTAAGTCATGCATAAGCATGCAAAGGTTGGTTCTATTGCAAGGATGGTCTCCACTAGGCTTCTAAACTTTGTAAGTTCCAAGTTGGTCATTTACCAAAATGGCAAAGTCATTTTCAAATGGGTTTTATCTATAAACCATTTTCAAATCCTTTCATCATTTTATGTGGTGAAAAACATTTTTCTCAATTCCACAACCTTAAGTGGTTTCACCAATTAAGTTGTTGTTTCTTAAAACTTGGTGTTTTTGTTCAGTAGGTTTGGTCCAAAACATTTCCTCCAAAGTTTTTACTCAAAACCATTTTCATAACAAAACAATAGATTTATTTGGCTAGAAATAGACTAAACTAATTAATCCATTTTAAACTTTTCCAAATTCATTTTCCAAACCATGGGTTGGTTCCTAGGGTCAGTAAGGTCACAACAAACCATTTTGCAAAAGTTTTAACCCTAAAATCATTTTTAAACAATTTTTCTAATCTAAACAAGCACACAAAAGTATCTGCAAAAACCAACAAGCTAACAGATACTATTTGGTAAACCAAGGGTATGGTTGGCTAGGTCTTGCTCTCTTGAATCCAACGACATAAAATTTGTAATTTTTTAACGTGTGGATCCAAAGTTACAAGGGTTTCAAAATGGCATTTAAATCTGGTTTCTAAATCTGTTTCAATCAAACACTGGCCACGCGTCGCGCCTTGATTGCGATGCCCGTTCGGATCGAGTGACACAGACCACAGGATTAAAAGGGGAATGTGCGGCTCAGACCAAACGTACCCCTTCGTTTTAATGAATCTATCCTAGACAACGGATTTGCATCTAACGGTTGCTGCGTGTTTGACCTAAAATGAGCGGCGACGGGCGGTCAGGCGGCGCGCTGGCGGCGAGGTTGCGACGGCGCAGATGCAAGAAAGAGGAGGATCTCACCAGTTCACGACACCGCCGATGCTCCTCATGGTCTTTGTTGGCCAAGGGGCGCACAGGTTCCTGGGGAATTGCTCACCGGAGTTGAGCCGTGCCTCGGGTGCGGTCAGTCGTTGACGGGGGCGAGGTTGCAGGACACGCGCATGTGATTGGCGAGCACCTGGAGATGCAGAAGACGCAAACTAATCAAATGGCATGATTTACTGATCAAGGCGCGCATGGAGTCGAGTGCTAGAGCTCACCGGAGTTGCGGGGGTCGTCGGTGGCGCAGTGGAGACGCCGACACTGGGCGCCTGGGCGAGCTGGAGCTACGGGGATGATCGCCAGGAGGTGGGGATCATGTGAGCATGGTCGAGGAGGCAAGGGGCGGTGAGGGGCTGCCGGAATCGGCCGGGGAAGTCGTCGAAGACAGAGCTGCTCGGGATGAAATTGGAGCGGCCTGGGGTCGTGCTTGGAGGAGACAAAGGGGAGATGGAGGAGGGTCACGGGCGTTTAAAGGGGCATGATCACTGCGAGTAAAGATGGCCACGTTAAGGCGAATTCAAGCCGCGAAATCAAAGCCCGCAACGGCCGGCGAGGGGGGGTAGGTGTAGTCCGCGGGTGGGGAAGAAGGGGACGTGGCGGTGGGGTCCTCTGGCAGCGAGAGAAGGAAGAGGAAACAAGGTCCACCAGTCAGTGACTTAGCGGGTAGCTTCTGCGGTAAAGAAAACGTTTCGGGGGCGTGGGAACAGGTGGGCTAGGTGGGTTGTTGGGCTGGAGCTGGGTCAGATGGTGGGCTGCTCTATTTTTTTTTCTGTCTGAAACTTTTTCCTTTTCTATTTTCAATTTACTGATTTGAAATTCAAACAAATGATTCAACCAACCAAATCAATTCAAACAAACACCACACTTCACAACTTTGAACTTGGTTCTGTTTATCAACATAAACCAAATCCCAAAATAAAATAATATTTTTATTTATTTTAGGATCTATTTAATAATTAAATAAAATAGACCTTAGTTATTTAATCAAATAGGGTTTGATTTATTTAATAAAATCTTCATTTGAAATCCAAACACTTGCAAAACCAAAACAGTAGGTTTTATTTGAAAATAAGGAATTCTTGGAAAAACTTGTTTAAAACAAAATAATATATTACTTTAGGGTCCATTAATAATTAAATAAAGTGGACCTTAGTTAATAATCCATATAGGATTTGTTTTATTAAAATATTTATTTTGAAATCTAAAATAAAACCAAAACACTTCAGTAGGTTTTATTTGAGAATATAAAATACTTGGAAAACTTATTTTAAATAAATAAATAAGATTTAGTGTTTTATTTAAAATGGGAAAAGCTTTTACTTTAATAAAATTTGGATATTAAATCCTTATTATTTTATTTAAATAAACCCTTACTATTTTTAATCAAAACAAAACATTTCATTTCAAATATTGGCCAAGGTTTAATTTGGCTATATAAAATTATCCTTATTTATAAATCCTCCTTTTCTTTTGAAAACCAAAACCTTTTATTAAAAGATCCAAAATAGTAATTTTAAATATTTTGAAGTTTAATGTTTATTTAACTTTTTAAATCCCTTTAGGATTTTATTTTATCAAAATAGGTTTGAAAGTTCCCAAGTGGATTCAAAAAGTTTCTTCTGGCCTTGAAAATCAAACAAAGTTTTATTTTATTCATTTATTTTTCACATTACAAGATTTGGAAAATCTTGGGATGTGACATACCATTTTTGCGAGACATAACAGATTGGTACCATAGTTCATCATCCATTACAAACCATAAATAAGGTCTACAACAAATAAAGGATCTCATGATCTAGTCTGAGTACATTCAAAGGAGCGGAATAATATAATAACGATAGCGTGTGCGAGGCTCCATCTTCATGGTCACAGGCAATGCTGATGATGGGAGATGATCCTAGTTGTCGTGACCTTCCTACATTCCATCCTCCTAATAGTCCTCTTCATAGTCTGGCCACGGGAATAGCTAGGAACAAAGCCATGAGTACTCTTTATGTACTCGCAAACTATCACTAACAAGTAAGTGGTTTGAATAGGAATACTAAGCTCTAGGTTGTTTTGCAAAAATCCAGGTTTATCTCAAGCTGAGTTTAGAAGCAAAGAAAACTAGTTTAAGGTTTTATAACACCTAAGTGGGAACTTAGTTTTCACTTTCACAACCCTATTGTGGTCATGTCCAAGTCATGAATCAATTGACAAGTCATTTTAAAACATCTGACGACGGAATAGTATGGCCACTCCAACTGTCCATAACCGCGGACGCGGCTATTCGAATAGTTTGACACTCTGCAGAGGTGGTACACATTCACCACAATATTCGATACATCTGTTAGGAACAATCCTTAATTCACCATACTCAGTATGCAGATAATCAATCCTAACCTTTCAATTACACACCCTAGTATAGGCACCTCTCCTATGAGTTTGGCCTCCCAACCATGACCATCTGTCATCTTGGGAACTGCACAGGTGGTTAATCTTCATGAGGTAGACTCATCTCAAACCTCGGCCGCAAGGGAACCCATACTAAGGTATATAAACTTCTAGTCAAGCCCTACCCAATTTCGGGTATTGTGGTTGTACGGTAAACTTGGAATGGTATCACATCCAGACACAACCATCAGTTCTAAAAAGGGCTAAGGCTCATGCCTCAACATTTTCATCATCAAAGTCACCTTGTGTTCACTAACACATGTCAAAACATTTCATTAGAATGACTCATCATCCTAAGGTTTTCAGAATCATTTTCACCAAGTATTCCCATCTTAAGTGATCAAGTTTTAACCTTAGCACTAGCAACTTCAAGTGGGGTAAATACTAATGAGGGGTGATAATAAAGTGTGACTTATCTAAGTATAATCTCATGCCTCAGGATGACATCGAGATCTACCTAACTTAGTCCAAGTTTTATGCTCTTTATGCTACCTTTAATATCTTTCCAAAATCATCACAAACACTAACTAAAGGTAAACAAAGAATTTGGATAAAGAAATAAATTGTCAAGCTGGCAAGTAAAACTGGGATTTGGTATCATCAAGTGGTATAACCAAGGCATGACTAATGCATTGCATAGGTTATCTTTTTTGTTTAATCTTGCAAATATGACTTGCATGGTTTAGCTTAGCTTGCTAAGATAGTAGCTTGCCTTGTGCAGTGAAGTGGTTGAAGTTCTCCTCGGCTTATTCTTCGTAGTAGTCTCCTTCCTCTTCGTATCCTTGGTCGGTACTAACATCTATAAATAAATACGAGGTACATAATCACCAAACAATACTTAACTATTTCTATTTAGCACACAAAGGTTCACACTAGATGATCTAGCATCATCACCATCATCACAAGAATTAAGGCAAAAGTTTTATTTATTTTATTTTGGAAGAGTAATTTCTACTCATTGAAAAACTACTTAAGATTTAATATTCTCCAATTAAAATATCGGATCATGTTGACACATGTCATCACCACATATTTCAGTACTTGGGAATGTGATTTAAAGTGGTGTCACAATTTAATAAGGTTTAACCTTTTATTTTAATTAAATAAAGTCACTAGAAATGCCTATGGGGCATTTTATTACTTGTCCATTATTACTTCAAGTAAACCTAGATATTTTTATATATTGAGAAATTTATGCGGTGACCCAGCATACCACTGCGTGATGTAGTACACTATAGTCGTTGACATAACACCAATGAAACACCGTTCACTAGTATCACATCCCTCAGAGTAGTACAACACAAACACAACAGGTCCAAGACATGACTATAGGTTACAACTCAACTCTTTATACAAGATCCAGAGAACACTCTAGGTTAAAGAGAGAGAAAGAAACTTCTTACAAAGAAGAATTATAAATAATCAATTTAAATCTATTATACTAATAGACTATCATCTAAACTATTGAGGCTTGCATTGCTACTATTGCAATACTCTACAGAAGTAGGTTCTATGGCTAGAGATTCTATTCTTATCTAATCCGCAACTTCGTCTTCACTTGAGTTGATACATATGTTGACTTCCTTGACTTCATCGAAGAGTTTTAGCTTTTAATGATGATTCCTGGAGCATAACTTGATGTAGACGTCGTCTATACTAGCTTTAGAACCTAGAAAGGGTTAATAAGATACTTTGAGTACGAGCATACTCAACAATTTCAATAGAAAAGGAGCGTTTGATGAACTTTAGCTAAAGCCACAAACCATAGGTCATAGGCAATGAATATTTTTTAAACATTTCTTCAAAGGTTGCTTTTATTCTGAAAATCTAGGTCCGTCAGCCTTCACGGGTTTACCAGAACTTTCATGGAGTTCCTTTCCCGCCGCGTTCGTAGCTCTTTCCCGAAACAGGGAGTAAGAAGTTACAGTTCTTACACTCTGTAGAGGTGCGTCACTTTACGCATGAGAGATCTTAGCTTTGTTGCGCATCCGAATTGCAGGTTTGTTCACACTTCCTTCGTGTGAGGCCCAGACTAAGATCCAAGCCAATCACTGCCTTCTCCGCGACCCCGCATGTCTCCTTGGTGTATGCCATCCCACCTATTGAATTACGACAATGGCAGTATAAACCGTTCAGATGCCGGAACTATCGTGAGACGTTGAGGGCTCCCACCCATATGATGCATATCCTCTATGAATTACCATAAATAATATGCACGCTACGAGTGATAACAGCCACGACCCGCACATCCAGCTCCATGCGAGAGGGAAAAGATACAGATGACTTCTCTGTCCCATTCCAAATCTCATGGTCAACGCGTAATATACGGCGCAAGCATCAATGGCGACATTGGTTGTTAAGTCCTAGATAATATGTTCCTTTACCACCAGAACTCTTATAGTAGGTTATTACCTCATGGTAAATAACCTATATTCACATTATTACGAAAATAGTGTTTTCTGTCCTTTTTCAAATGCAGGTGATGACAACACTGGATTTGCAAAATACTTTATAGAAAATAATCAAAGGACATGAGAAAGTGTGAACTTGCCTTTTGTGATTGCAAGATTATGCACTCACGGTCTTCAAGACAATATAAAAGATCCAATATCTGAAATCAGCATCATTGGTCCGGTAAGGACTAATGTTTAAAGAAGCAAGATGCTTTTATGTATAAGTAATGTAATGCAAGTTGATAAACGTGAATCCCAAGAATAACGTTGTTCTAGGTTTGGATACTGGAAAGGTATTTCTTGGAATGTGCTACCCTTTTAGATTAAGTTTCATACATGTGCTTCTTATTAAGGTTGGGAGTGTGTGGAAAACAACATGTATTTATACAACAAGAAAATACATAGTATGGAATGCTACTCAAGGTTGCTTACATCTTAATTGTTTATTTTCAAGTTTTACTTTACAAGTAATGTCACTTATAAAGTATTTATGTAGAGGGAGTGTCCCAACCTTACAACAATATAAGGTGGTGTCCCCTGTGTTTACAATGCTAGTCCCTGGATCAATAGCTAGCATCCACAGTTAAGATGTAATATCAAGAAAAAAAGGTCATAACATAATTTTATAACCAGGAATAACATAATTTTATTACATCATACATAGCTCATTTGGCTATTACATTACATTGCAGCGGAATAACTATAGTCATGGGTCCTTCATCTTCAAAGTGCCACAGGCAGATGTTGGTTGTAGACTTTGTAATCCTAATCAAACAATCTCCACTAAAAACAATCAAACCTGCAACATACAAGTTACAACCACAAAGGGTCAACACATTTGAATTGTATTGGCAAGTGATACTATAATAGTATAGTGGAGTCTATCATCTATATGCATTTGGCTAAATGGAGTTGAGGCTTGCATTGCTCAAAATAGATTTTTCCTTACCATTTGAAAATACTAAGTTTTTGCTTTGACAAAATCATTTTTCTCAATCAAAGATTGAAGATCCTTTAACCAAGGCATCTCTCAATCAAAGATTGAAGATTTCAAACAACCCTTGTTCAAACCACAAGATTTTAACTTAGAAATTTGAATGATGAGATTCTTGATTGCTTCCATGTCTTGATGCTCAAATTGTCCTTTACCAGGGACATGGCTAAGTACTTAGATTTTACACTCTGCAGAGGTGGTGCACTTTCCCCATAAGACTTGGTTTCCCAAGACAAGATCTTTCAGAAGATTTCCCTTAGACCAAAATGGACGCGCTCCAACCTATCAAACACTACCACCAACTATCCATATGGCTAAGTTCTTGCAACCTATATGATCATGGCAGAGCCCATATTGCCAAGTGGTTGCACTTGAAGCTTCTCAACATTGGACATCTCAAATCTCTTTGTTCCTGGGTGGCCATCCACAAGTGAGATACACAAGGTTCACCAGTCCCCTGGCCTTGTGTAACCACTCAACCAAAAACCACCAAGCAATTACCATTCCACCCAGGTGATTCATTAACTTAGTTGTTTTATTAAACAAAACATAAGTCCTCAGACTTAGAATGTTTTTCCATAGTGTGAATATATATTCCACCCATATTTTCTATTAGCTAGGCTAAGATTGATAGTAATAGGAATCTTAACTTAGGAAAATTCTACTAAGGATTCATCTACTAGGTTTTCCTATAGTAAGGTTCATACTTAGTAAAATTCCATGCAAGTTTTACTTAGAGAAAATCACTAATGCATAGAGAAAGTAGTGGGACAAAAAGTATGAAGCATCACTTGCCTTTTTGGTAGAGTATGGGTTCACTCCTTGTCCTTGCAACAATCACACTCTTCAAGTCACTACAAATCAATCAAGAAAGGCATAAACTCAATCTACCAATCAAGCAAAACAACACATAAAATAACAAAGTCAAAGTAATGCATGCAAGCATGCCAAGCTTTGTTTTGTTTGAAAAAGTGGTTCCTAGTGGGTCATAAACATTTGGGTACACCTAATGGTCTTTTTGTAAAGTGGCAAAGTCAATTGCTAGAAGTTTCACTTCCTAAACCATTTTCAAAACAAAGTATCATTTTATGTGGTGTAGAAATATTTTTAATAAGGTATTTATCCATAGGGTTCACAAAATATGTTTTCAAACCACAAAACATGGTGTTTAGGGTCAGAGAGTTTAAAACAAAACATTTTCCAAAGGTTTTCTTCCAAAACCAATTTTAATAAATAAACCACATTTCTATTTGACTAGAAATGGTTTTAAATCAAAGAATCATATTTTTATTTCACCAAATACATTTTTGAGTCCACAAAGTGTTTCCTATGGTCAGTAGGTTCAAAGCAATCCAATTGCAAAAGATTTTATCCCCAAATTCATTTTTAAACAATTTTTACAACCTTAACAAGCAATCAAAAGTTTCTGCAAAAACCAACAAGCTAACAGATACTATTTGCTAAACTAAGGGCATGGTTGGCTAGGTTTTGTCCCATTGATTCCAATGATACCAAATTTGCAATTTTTGGACGTGTGGATCAAAAGTTACATGAGTTTCAAATTGCAATTCAAATATGGTTTCTATCTGTTTTTAAATCAAAAACCTGGCCACGCATCACGATTGGATTGGACGGCATCGTTCGGTGGATCACGCTGCAGATGCGTTGGATCTAGTCAAATGCGGTCCAGAAGGCATACCCTTCGTGGTTAAGTGATCTATCGGGAGCGTCGGATCGAGATCCTACGGTGCTAGCGTGTTTCGACCATTTGCGGCGGCAAAGGGCTAGCGGCGACGGTCGAGATAATGGCGGCGAAAACAGAAACGAGGGAGGAGGGGAAGGTGCTCACCAGATTCGCAGGGCTGTGGTGATGCTCGAGGTACTGTGGGCTTGACAAGGGGCGCTCGGGGTCTGCTGCAATTCTTCGCCGGAGTTTGCAACGGCGTCTGGCGGCTCTGGTTGTTGCCGAGGCGACGCCGATCGCCTAAGGCAGGACAATGGTCCGGTCGATGCAGGACACGGTGTGTGCGTGAACGAGAGGGGAAGCAGCGGTCTGTTCTTACCAGTAGGCTTCGCCGGAGAAGAAGGCAAACGCGGCGACGTTCGGGAGCTTGTCGTAGTCATCGCTCTGGGGCGCCCGCGGTTCGAATGAAGGGCACGGACAGATGCGTCAGGAGGTGGGGAAGGTGTGAGCTAGGTCGAGGAGGCACGGGGTGGCAGGACACGGCCGGAATTGGTCGGAGACGGTGGTCGGGGCAGAGGGTGTGCAAGCTCGATACAGGCAGCCTGGGGGCGCATTTGGGGGAGGAGACAGAGGGGAACCAGAGAGGGGAGAGGGGTGCTTTTACCTTGCGTGCTGGCTGGACGAATTAACGCGGCAATTAACGGGGATTGATGGAGCTTTCAACGGCAGTAACTGCGACGTGGTTTGGGGAGAGGAAGGAGTCGCGGTGAAGAAGACGACCATGTGTCTGTGGGTCCACTAGCAGCGAGAGAGAAGAAAAGAAAACGAGGTCCACCAGTCAGTGTCACTGCGGGTTATCAAGTTGGTGCGAACCGTTTTCTTTCGGGGAGGGGAAGCTGGGATGTTTGCTGGGCCTTGTTGGGCTTGGTCCTTTGCACTATTTTTTTCTGTCTGATCCTTTTTCTTTTTCCAAATCTATTTCCTGTTTTGAAAATCAATTCACAAATCAAACAACAAAACAAACATTCAAACAATTCAAACACTTCCAAACTTGTAATGAGTTTTTGTTTCTGTTTATCAACATAAACCAAATCCTAAAAAAAATAATATTTTTATTCTTTTTAGGATCCATTCATTAATTAAATAAAATGGATCTTTAGTTATTTAATAAAATAGGGTTTGATTTAATTAATAAAATTTCCATTTGAAATCCAAATATTTTCAAAACCAAATCAGTAGGTTTTATTTGAAAATAAAATATATCTGTAAACTTGTTTAAAATAAAATAACATTTTATTTTAGGGTCCATTAATAATTAAATAAAATGGTCCTTAGTTATTAAATCAAATAGGATTTGTTTTATCAAAATATTTATTTTGAAATCTAAAATAAAACCAAAACACTTCAGTAGGTTTTAATTAAGAAAATAAAATACTTAGAAAATTTATTTAAAATAATTTAATAAGTTTGATATTTTAATTAAAATGATAAAACCTTTTATTTAAATAAAGTTGGATATCAAATCCTTATTAATTTATTTAAATAAAACCTTTGTTATTTTTATTCAAAACAAAATGTTTAGTTCAAAAGCTTGGCCAAGGTTTAATTTGGCTTTATAAAATAATCCTTATTTGTAAAACTTCTATTTCATTTGAAAATAAATCTTTTCACTTAAGAGTTTCAAAATAGTATTTCCAAATGTTTTTATTTTTCCTTTTATTAAATGTTTATCTTTTTAGATCCCTTTAGGTTTTATTTAATTCAAATGGGTTTGGAGTTCCAATTGAATTCAAAAAGTTTCTTCTGGCTCTGAAAATCAAACAAAGTTTTATTTTATTCATTTATTTTCACATTACAAGATTTGGAAAATCTTGGGATGTGACAGGCTACCACCCTTAAAATAAATCTCGTCCCGAGATTTGGGGAGGCTAGGGTTACAAGCAAGTTCAAAACAACTAGGGTACTACCACCCTTAAAATTTTCAAACAAAAATTACATATTGGCCTTCTTGGGATCCTGGGAAATTTCTCTAAGCATCCATTTGCATTGAGTCCTTTATTTCCATACTTGACTCATGGGCCAAGGTTGAGATTCTTCATAGACTTGTTTAACTTGTTCTTCATCTTTTCTGGACAATTGCTTGCATAGTGGCCTAGTTCCTTGCATTTGAAACACATCACTTGGCTGATATCTTTCTTTTCCTTTGGTATCATTTCCTTTTGTTTGTTTCTTCGGTTCTTCTTCTTTTCTGGGCATTCATTGGCATAGTGTCCCATATCTTTGCAATTGTAGCATTGCTCTTGAGTAATATCCTTCTTGTTAGGGTTGGGGAATTTCTTCTTCTTCTTGGGTCTCTCCAAAGCTAGGAGTTCTTCTAGTTCATGCTCTTCATAGGTGGGGGATCTTTCTCTCTTCTTGAGGCATTGATCTTCATGCTCCTTGGATGCATGATCCTTGTATCTAAAAACATTGCTAGCTTGGGTTCCTTCTAGAATAACATCTTTGTCATCCTTGTTGTCATTAGCTCTTTGGGAAAAGTTTTCTCCCATGTTGATCATTTGAGTAACCAATCCTTGTAACATTTGGGATTGAAGTTTCAAAATCCTTTGTATTGCTGGGTCTAGTCCATTGTTGTTGGCTAAAAGCTGAGTTGTCTCTTGGCTCAACTGGTTTTGGGTTGCTACAAGTTCTCTCATGTTGTCCTCTTGGTTGTTGTTGTTGTCATCAACCTTGATGTTGGAGTCTCTTGGAGGAGTCATCTGTTTGGGTTGAAGGGAGATTAGAATAGGCAAGATATTTCTAAGGAGTCAATTCTAATCACACACATCACAATTCACACAAGCAATGTGCATGCAATCACAAACCAAACAATTCACTCAAACAACAAAGTTCAAGCACATACTTTGGCAACAAAATATTTTTGTTACACCACATAAGTTGGTGAGTTTGACTTAACTAAAATATGGTTGTCCATCTATATGGTTTACTTGTGATTTTTCCTTCCTTCATGATTCTTCTTGTATGAGATCATGGTTTCCTTGAGAAAAACTCTTGGTTGAAATACTTCAAATGATGTAGGCTCCTTCTAACTTTTGCATTCCCTTAGTCTCTAAATCTTGAGCAAGTTTTCCTTGTCTCACTTGTAGTCCTTAGTGATATCCAAGTTGGAAGTCCTTGGTGAATATGCTGAAGATGTTGAAGTCATTAGAGTTGAAGAAGTTGAAGTCATTAGAGTTGAAGATGTTTGAAGAAGTCCTTTACACATGGTGTAGTCTTTGGCCATGGGGTAGGTTTTGCCATCAAGTTGAAGTAGAAGAGATGTAGAGTTGAAACCAAAATGGTGGAGGAAAGAGTTTACAAGTGTTTTTGTAAATAAGTTTTTGGAACAAATACAACTCCTATTTTTCTAAGGGTTTTTGTCCAATCCTAGGTTTACAAATCCTACAGGCAACACAATGCTCTGATACCATCTGTAGAGGGAGTGTCCCAACCTTACAACAATATAAGGTGGTGTCCCCTGTGTTTACAATGCTAGTCCCTGGATAAATAGCTAGCATCCACAGTTAAGATGTAATATCAAGAAACAAAGGTCATAACATAATTTTATAACCAGGAATAACATAATTTTATTACATCATACATAGCTCATTTGGCTATTACATTACATTGCAGCAGAATAACTATAGTCATGGGTCCTTCATCTTCAAAGTGCCATAGGCAGATGTTGGTTGTAGACTTTGTAATCCTAATCAAATAATCTCCACTAAAACAATCAAACCTGCAACATACAAGTTACAGCCACAAAGGGTCAATACATTTGAATTGTATTGGCAAGTGATACTATAATAGTATAGTGGAGTCTATCATCTATATGCATTTGGCTAAATGGAGTTGAGGCTTGCATTGCTCAAAATAGATTTTTCCTTAACATTTGAAAATACTAAGTTTTTTCTTTGACAAAATCATTTTTCTCAATCAAAGATTGAAGATCCTTTAACCAAGGCATCTCTTACTCAAAGATTGAAGATTTCAAACAACCCTTGTTCAAACCACAAGATTTTAACTTAGAAATTTGAATGATGAGATTCTTGATTGCTTCCATGTCTTGATGCTCAAATTGTCCTTTACCAGGGACATGGCTAAGTACTTAGATTTTACACTCTGCAGAGGTGGTGCACTTTCCCCACAAGACTTGGTTTCCCAAGACAAGATCTTTCAGAAGCTTTCCCTTAGACCAAAATGCACGCGCTCCAACCTATCAAACACTACCACCAACTATCCATATGGCTAAGTTCTTGCAAGCTATATGATCATGGTAGAGCCCATATTGCCAACTGGTTGCACTTGAAGCTTCTCAACATTTGACATCTCAAATCTCTTTGTTCCTGGGTGGCCATCCACAAGTGAGATACACAAGGTTCACCAGTCCCCTGGCCTTGTGTAACCACTCAACCAAAAACCACCAAGCAATTACCATTCCACCCAGGTGATTCATTAACTTAGTTGTTTTATTAAACAAAACATAAGTCCTCAGACTTAGAATGTTTTTCCATAGTGTGAATATATATTCCACCCATGTTTTCTATTAGCTAGGCTAAGCTTGATAGTAATAGGAATCTTAACTTAGAAAAATCCTACTAAGGATTCATCTACTAGGTTTTCCTATAGTAAGGTTCATACTTAGTAAAATTCCATGCAAGTTTTACTTAGAGAAAATCACTAATGCATAGAGAAAGTAGTGGGACAAAAAGTATGAAGCATCACATGCCTTTTTGGTAGTGTATGGGTTCACTCCTTTTCCTTGCAACAATCACACTCTTCAAGTCACTACAAATCAATCAAGCAAGGCACAAACTCAATCTACCAATCAAGCAAAACATCACATAAAATAACAAAGTCAAAGTAATGCATGCAAGCATGCCAAGCTTTGTTTTGTTTGAAAAAGTGGTTCCTAGTGGGTCATAAAAATTTGGGTACACCTAATGGTCTTTTTGTAAAGTGGCAAAGTCAATTGCAAGAAGTTTCACTTCCTAAACCATTTTCAAAACAAAGTATCATTTTATGTGGTGTAGAAATATTTTTACTAAGGAATTTATCCATAGGGTTCACAAAATATGTTTTCAAACCAGAAAACATGGTGTTTAGGGTCAGAGAGTTTAAAACAAAACATTTTCCAAAGGTTTTCTTCCAAAACCAATTTTAATAAATAAACCACATTTCTATTTGACTAGAAATGGTTTTAAATCAAAGAATCATATTTTTATTTCACCAAATACATTTTTGAGTCCACAAACTGTTTCCTATGGTCAGTAGGTTCAAAGCAATCCAATTGCAAAAGATTTTATCCCCAAATTCATTTTTACACAATTTTTACAACCTTAACAAGCAATCAAAAGTTTCTGCAAAAACCAACAAGCTAACAGATACTATTTGCTAAACTAAGGGCATGGTTGGCCAGGGTTTGTTCCACTGATTCCAATGATACCAAATTTGCAATTTTTGGACGTGTGGATCAAAAGTTACATGAGTTTCAAATTGCAATTCAAATCTGGTTTCTATCTGTTTTTAAATCAAAAACCTGGCCACGCATCACGATTGGATTGGACGGTACCGGTTCGGGTGGATCACGCGCTGCAGTGCGTTGGATCTAGTCAAATCGTGCGGTCCAGAAGGCATACCCCTTCGTGGTTAAGTGATCTATCGGGAGCGTCGGATCGAGATCCTACGGTGCTAGCGTGCTCGACCATTTGCGAGCGGCGCCGACAGTGGCTAGCGGCGGCGACGGTCAGATAGTGGCGGCGCTGGCGAAACAGGAAACGAGGGAGGAGGGGAAGGTGCTCACCAGATTCGCAGGGCTGTGGTGATGCTCGAGGTACTGTGGGCTTGACAAGGGGCGCTCGGGGTCTGCTGCAATTCTTCGCCGGAGTTTGCAACGGCGTCTGGCGGCTCTGGTTGTTGCCAAGGATTTTGAAGTAATAATGTGTAATTATAGTTTTGAAGTATTGTTTTCATTTTTCCAAGATTTTTGGTATTTTACTTATATTTTTAACATTTACAATTATTAAAATATGAATTATCAAAGATTTATTACTTACAAAACTTTTATTAAATAATATTTATTTAAAAAATTAACATAATAATATTTGATAATAGTTTTAAGTTGTAGATTTTACTTTCCTGAAAATTTTCATATATTAAACATATATTTCTGAATTGTAAAACAAAATTTATTAATGAAACAAGATTTAATTACTATTTTTATATTGGAATTAATATGGTTTTATTTAATTCCTGAACAGAAAAGACATTGTGCACCTAAGATAAATCTACCCACGGTCACTGACTACTGGGCCCAAGGCCACATCATAGGCCACATCAGCAAAGACCAGTCAAAAGACTGACCAGGTCAAGGGTGACCTAACCCTGATGTCAGTGTGACATCAGCAATGGCCAAGATCATAGGTGAGGCTCGATTCTGACGATAGGACACACGTGTGCTTGGGGGGTTAGGAGATTCGGACGCGGGAGACTAAGGCGATTCGATTGGTGGCCACGCCGCCCGTATTTGGTCACCGGAGCACTAGCTCCGACGAGCATCTGCGGCGGCGGATATAGGTGAACGATTACGACGCAATGGAGGAAGATAGAGAGAAAAAGGGGAGGTCCCTAAGGACCATGAGCTCACCACGAAGCGGATAGAGGAGTCGTTGAGGAGCTAGGTGGCCGGAATCAATGGCGAGCGCGACGGCCGGAGGCGAGGAACGAGGGTACGATTGCGACAGTGCAGACCTCGCCCGCATGCACGCTTCTGGCCAATCGACGGAGACGAACGAGGCAGAGCTCCCAGACATCACGGCGAGTCAAGGGGTGGTCGGACATGGCCGGAACAACGAACACCGGCGAGCTAGGTTTTCGACTACTGGGAGAATCAAAGAGGAAGAAGGGGATTAGGGTTCTCCGGCGGCGTCTAGGGCTACTTGTAGACGACCATAAGCGGTGGCGTGGATCTTGGCACGGCCGGACGTCATGGCGTGGTAGCGGACGGCGATAATGCTGACAGCCAGCTGCTTGTGACGTCGGGGAGGAAGATGACGACGTACTTTTTGCGGAAAACCCCCTAGCAATTTTTCTGATTTTCTCCGTGGTCCCTCCTCGGTCCCACTTGTCAACCAGAGAGAAAGGAATATTGGGCTGTTCTTGGGCTGCTATTGGGCTTCGGTTGGGTGGCTGTGGTTGCTCGTGGGCGATGGATAAGAAAGAGGAATAATGGTCTTCGACCTGGTTATATTTTTTTCTTTACTGTTTCCTTTTCTCTTTTCTGTTTTATTTCCAAATTTGTATATTACACATTTGCTTTAGGAATCTTTCTTTATATAAGTTCTTTGCTGAATACATGTATCAATAATAAGTTATTTTGAACTATTTATGAACTTTTATTATATAAAGTTATCACTTCTTTATTTTCTTATACATATATATATATGTTATTATAACTAACATAAGAGTTAAAGTTTGAATTGAAAATACTTACCATAAGTTCTTTGAAGATTTGATATTCTCATATTTCTTTTATTGATGTGAATAAGGGTTAATGGCTAAACATACTATCTTTATGTTTAGGATCTTTATTAATATCACCCTTTAAAATAGATAGTTATTATTTGAAATGAATTGTGAGAGAGACTTGATAACTATAGTTTCTAGGCATATATGATTGAAATAAAAGTTAGGGTTTTAATTTGTAATTGGTTGCCATGGGTTTTAGGAGTTTTAATATTTTTGTTCATCCTTTTATTTATATGAATAAAGATTATTGGTTAAGACAAATTGTCCTTATGTTGGTGTTCAAGAATGACTTCATATTTTATACAAGAAAATTATGTCCTAGAAGGTTTTATGGAAATAATTGATAAGGATAACTCCTAAGTACATATAATTATGATAGTTAGGGATGATAAATATGTGCTTATGTGATCTGCTATAGGAAACTATTCCTATAAAGTGGTATGGACATAAGATAATAGATAAATAATATGGAATGAATATTATGTTCGGTTTAAGATTTAAAGTTTAGGCTTTAACAAGGATTCCTATATTCCATACTTCATAATTCTGGACTTCTGATTAAGGAATTCCTTTACTAGATATACTACTTCTTCCTATCCATCATCATGTGTTAACATGATGAACTTTACTTCACAAAATATTCTTATCCACCTTTTATTCTTCTAAATTCATTTGTATATCCAATGAGCTTGACACTAAAGCTTTTCATAATATTTTCATATCCATACTTGGTTATATCAACTATTCTACTGCTGATAATCCCCAATCCAACAAGTGGTTATTTCTAACTCCAATCATACTCTTCCTTAATCATCCTTCACTAATATGACTTCAATAGATGTATACATCAAAGTCTACTCTCCTTAAGTGTTAAGTATTTCCCAAGAGAAAATTACTACTTCTATAATCCAATGTTACTCTAGCATCATCTTATTCATACTATCTTGTCTTTTCTTAACTCCTGTATCTAATATTCCAACCTCACATTATATTAATGTGACTTTTAATGACTAATCTAGGATAACATAACTATACTAGGGTTTAATCATGTTCTATCCACCAATGTCACTTATACATGATATAAGCATTCAATCTTGCTGACAAAAGCATGATCATTAGAATCCTTTGATCATTAATGGCTTAGGTTTCCAGTAGGCTAATCAAGGCCTTTATCAATACAACATTACAGTTGTGTTATAATTATCTTCTATTTAGCTCTATTGGATTAAGATATATAATTCATTGAATATACCTACTTGATCCAATAGTACTACTCCTGGTAACTATCTTCAGACTTCATCCTAATAATCTTCTTTGTTACCATATCGATTTGATTTCCTCCAATCACTCCCATCCTATAGATAACATCTAAAACTAGCATCACTATTTACTTCTGACTTCTTTCTTTATAAGCCTTAAATGAATGCTATAATAAGTACAAGAGTTTATAGGTCAAGAATTGATAGGTTAAGAATTGGTGAATCAATAGTTGATTACTCAATATTGTTGAACACCAAATATTAGGATAGGGTTCAATTTAGATGATAAGGATTGATATGGAAAGAAAGATATATGTTGAATGATCTTGACTTTGGTTTCTTTCCTACTCAATCTCACTAGAGAGTTAAAGTTAGGTGTTTCCATGATACTCATGGTATAAGTAGATGAGATTAAGATATAGTTGTTACATTCTTATTATTTGGGTTATATCCTTAACTTGATACTCATGAGTGATTATAATGAATACTATGATGTGATCACCTAAGGATCAAGTATAAATCACTAAGTAATGTATTAGGTTTTAACTTTATTACATTTGATCTACCGTTAGATCAAATCATGTTTACCCAAAATAAGGTTTTAGAAAAGGTCATATTGAAACTTATCGCAATCAACTTGATGATCTACTTCAATTCCATCAGGTTAAGAGAAGCTTCAATCACTTTGATAAGTTTTTATTTAAAAGAGTGAAATTATTCAGATTTTCTATGCATGAATGTAATGCACACATCTGTGTTCAGATTATTTCTAAGCTCTAATGCTGGGATGTTACAGACTCTCCCCCTTAAAATAAACTTCGTCCTCGAAGTTCGCATACTCATATTTTGGAGTAAGGAATTGTCTGGCATTGTTTATGATAGGTCTCAACTCCATGGTAAGATTAATGGAAATAATTGTAGTATTCCATATCCAATTCCCATCCTTCATGACGATCTTCAACTTTTTGTCTTTAATACTCCAAAGTTCCTTTTACTTTACTTCCTTAGGGATATATCCTTATGAAATCCTTAAATTGAGGTCTCCGCTTTAGTTGATTTCCCTGATTAAGTATCCTAATCCAACTTCTTTACTTGATCATCGAACTTCTCTACTATATTATGCAAAGTCTAGGAAGTCACACTAAAACAGGTTTTAAATTTTATTAGTAAATAGTGTGGTCAAAAGACTAATCTTTGATTTGTCATTGTATGATTTGTACATGTAGTCCTTCTAAAGATTGGATTTGAACTCATTTAGTCCATACCCATTGGAATTTCCTATTTATCTACAAATTCCCAAATGGATATGCTCTATTCCCTTTTTAAAGGGACACTTAAGAGTTGTTTCTTTTAGAATTAGTCTGTTAGGATTAATCTTTTATCACCTTCCATCTTTTACCTTATTAAGCTTTAGATAATGTTTTTATCATTACCTTAAGTACTTCTATAATTATGACTTTCTTTTTAACCTTATGAAAATAAGGCTTAATGTTGGCATATGTTAATATTTCCTCTCCAACCTTTACTTGGAAGGTCAGATAACAATACTTCCACAAATTGTTTACTCTCTCCCTTAGGTTTTACTAATGGTCTCTAAACTGCCTATAAAGTAACCATTAGCTTTATAACTAGAATGTTGGTCTTTGTTTAGCTTATACTTTACCTAATTTGTTCTTATGAAAGATTGTATGGTGTATCCAGACAATTGTGGATCTCCGAAGTGAATCTTTCAGCATTATTTGTTTTACTTACTATTCGGACATTTTCGCTTTGATACACCTAACTTCGCGAAGCGTTTTAGAAATATGTCGCTTAATATTTTATACTACTTTAGGCCTTACTTAGCTTAAGCCAAGTTTTATGCTCTTTATGCAACTTTTAAGATGATCTAGTTAATTATGCCAATCAATTACCAGCTGCAGACAAGATACCAACTGTGGATCTAATACCACAAGGGATCAAATACCAGCTTCGGATAATTACCAGCTGCGAACCATCCTAGGGTGTATGTATTACCCTACGGTTTCCAATGTACCCCTGACATTTTCCCTGAATTGTCAGATCTTTAATACCCTTTTGGTTCCAAAGCTTTTTCTTTGTACTTATTCATGATACTAGCATGAACTTGGTACAACTTACTTTATTAACTTCTTAGCAACTTACCTACTTTAAATGAACTTTAAGTTTATTACCTCTTGTTGCTCCATACATCTTTTACACTAATCTTCCTTATTATTGCTGTTTAGTAATTATCTGAACTTGATCCGTCCTTCAATTGGAATTGATACTCCTCATACTTGGCTTTACCCTTCAGGTAGGTCTTCATCTTGGTCTTCGGAACTCGTCACTCCCTTACACGAATTCCCATTCCTATCTAGGTCTATAACATCAAGTAGTAACTGGATGTTGCAACATGCATTTGCACACCAAGTCAAACTTCACGTACAGATCTAGTCAATCAAGAAGATCCAAGAAAAACAAATAAATCCAAATGTGGTACATATAACACACAATATTCTAAGCCCAGAATATAGTAGTTGAGTATAATATCTCTAGAATTCCGGCTTAGTTGTGTAGTATATGACACCTCCTCCTATAGGTTTACATCGTGATACTTAGCACATAGAGTCAAACTATTCTTTATCTCAATATTTACCCAAATTGCTCAAGTGCAATAGGATAATCTTAAACAAAGTGGTCTCAAATTTTGTTTTGACTAAACTTTTGTCTCACCTTTGGAATGACTAGCTATAACCATCCTTTCTTTCTTAGTAAACTAACCTCACATGATTACTCCAAAAGAATAATCGGGTTCTATTTGCTAATTAAACCAAAGATTGTTAGAAATTTTTAGCACCTACGACTTCTATCCTAGTTCTTCCATGTTATTTTCTTACTTATACCTCACGATAATTTACTAATTACCTTTCATATTATACTATCATCATGGTTTTAGAGCTAATCTCACCATGATCTTATTATGTTTTACTTATTTATCATGATTCAGGAGATAATCTAACCCCGATAGCTTTGTTTCACATAACTCCATTATTAAATCCTAACATAATTTCACTTCAGCACATAGAATTCTCAAGTGAATCCCACATGATTACTATTCTTTACATCAACATTTATCCTAATGATATTCATCATGTTATCTTTAGTTATCAGCTGACTATAAGATTCCACTATCTTACTTGAATTCTAGGATTAGGCTACCCTATTAAGACTTCAATGGATGTCTCAAACATGATCCCAATCTACTATGTCCAATGAACTTTTCTAAAGCATCTTGGTGGTTTATGTCTCCCTCGGAAGATACTAAAGAGCACTATACTTGAGAAAATATAAAATAATTACTCTTAAGAAAGAATGACTTAAACATCTGACTTAGGTGTGACAAGATTATCCTCAAGTGGATACTCATCACAGGTCGTAAGAATATTGGGTTTAGATAAGATGGCTCCTATAGTCACTATCCAACCTACAGATCTTCCTAAAAGGTTTTTAATCCTAAGGTCAAAGCATATGCTTTGATACCTACTGCGGTGACCCAGCATACCACTGCATGATGTAGTACACTATAGTCGTTGACATAACACCAATGAAACACCGTTCACTAGTATTACATCCCTCAGAGTAGTACAACAGAAACACAGCAGGTCCAAGACATGACTATAGGTTACAACTCAACTCTTTACACAAGATCTAGAGAACACTCTAGGTGAAAGAGAGAGAAAGAAACTTCTTACAAAGAAGAATTATAAATAATCAACTTAAATCTATTATACTAATAGACTAGCATCTAAACTATTAAGGATTGCATTGCTACTATTGCAATACTCTACAGAAGTAGGTTCTATGGCTAGAGATTCTATTCTTATCTAATCCGCAACTTCGTCTTCACTTGAGTTGATATATATGCTGAATTCCTTGACTTCATCGAAGAGCTTTAGGTTTTAATGATGATTCCTGGAGCATAACTTGATGTAGACGTTGTCTATACTAGCTTTAGAACCTAGAAAGGGTTAATAAGATACTTTGAGTACGAGCATACTCAACAAGTTCACTAGAAAAGGAGTGATTGATGCACTTTAGCTACAGCCATAGACCATAGGTCGTAGGCAATGCATATTTTTGTAAACATTTCTTCAAAGGTTTCTTTTTTTCTGAAAAGCTATGTCCGTCAGCCTTCACGGGTTTACCAGAACTTTCATGGAGTTCCTTTCCCGCCGCGTTCGCAGCTCCTTCCCGGAACAGGGAGTAACAAGTTACAGTTCTTACACTCTGCAGAGGTGCGTCACTTTACCCATGAGAGATCTTATCTTTGTTGCACATCCGAATTGTAGGTTCGTTCACACTTCCTTGCTGTGAGGCCCAGACTAAGATCCAAGACAATCACTGCCTTCTCCGCGACCCCGCATGTCTCCTTGGTGTTCGCCAGCCCACCTATTGAATTATGGCAATGGAAGTACATACCGTTTAGATGCCGGAAATATCGTGGGACGTTGAGGGCTCCCACCCATATGTTGCATATCCTCTACGAATTACCATAAATAATATGCACGCTACGAGTGATAACAGCCACGACCCGCACATCTAGCTCCATGCGAGAGGGAAAAGATACAGCTGAATTCTCTGTCCCATTCCAAATCTCATGGTCAACGTGTAATATACAGCGCAAGAATCACTCGCGACATTGGTTGTTAATTCCTAGATAATATGTTCCTTTACCACCAGAACTCTTATAGTAGGTTATTACCTTATGGTAAATAACCTATAATCACATTATTACAAAAATAGTGTTTTCTGTCCTTTTTCCAATGCAGGTGATGACAACACTGTATTTGTAAAATACTTTACTGAAAATAATCAAAGGAAACGAGCAAGTGTGAACTTGCCTTTTGTGATTGCAAGATTATGCACTCACGGTCTTCAAGACAATATAAAAGATCCAATATCTGAAATCAGCATCATTGGTCCGGTAAGGACTAATGTTTAAAGAAGCAAGATGCATTTATGCATAAGTAATGTAATGCAAGTTGATAAACGTGAATCCCGAGAATAACGTTGTTCTAGGGTTTGGATACTGGAAAGGTATTTCTTGGAATTTGCTACCCTTTTAGATTAAGTTTCATACATGTGCTTCTTATTAAGTCTTGGGAGCGTGTGGAAAACAACATGTATTTATACAACAACAAAATACAAAGTATGGAATGCTACTCAAGGTTGCTTACATCTTAATTGTTTATCTTCAAGGTTTACTTTACAAGTAATGTCACTTATAAAGAATTTAAGTATTAACAATCTTATTATACAAAAAAAGTATAAAGTAAGTTGTTTACTATTAATTGTCATATGTTAATTGAAGTGGCAAAACGAATAACATTTGAAGAAAATCTTACTCAACTAAGAAGAAGCATTTAAGCTTCTAAGTTAACTTTATGAGGTGTTCTTTCTAGTTATAGTTTTTAAGTAAGAAATAATTACTCCATTTGAATAATGATAGCATTTGTATTTGAGACTTATCTATCTTGGTTTTTAACTTGGTTGGTTTGGTATTTGAATACTTTATAACTTAATTATAATAGACCAAAGTTAACTATAAAGCATATAATAAAGTCTTTAGCATTATTTAAAGTATTATAGACTAAAGTTAACTTTAAAGACTTAGACGGACTTTAGGTGAAATGCTTGTTATACTTATACCTTGTTCACTTTATAATGTTTCTTTAAAGTTACTTAAGAATGGTATTATTTTTAGTTGGTAATGGTTTCTTTACATTATAATTGTATAAAGGAATTTATCTCCCTATAAGGGTGTGGTTAATGTTTGTGAATAAGTAAACAATATTATTTATTACTTATGAACTCACTTATAGTGTTTTGATTTGTTTATAAACTTGTGGTTAATATAAAGAATGGGTTTTATCTTATTACAATTATTCTTGGAGATATTATATTAGATAAGGATTCTTTTATAAAATAATTTATACTTATGGTTGAAGGATCATTCAATAAGATTGCATTTAAATGGTGTTAAATCATTTTTACTACACACTATCAATATTTAAGACTAATACTTTTTATTAGACTCGATTCATTAATTTAAGAAATATTAACAAATTTTATTTGACATTATATGAATTATTAACTAAAGAATTAAGTTTCAATTCGAGTTATCAAAGTGTTTAACTTTTTATTTACCTCAAAAGTGGAATATCACATTTTTAACATGTAGGTATTATTTTTGTGATTATTTTGGTATATTACACTTATTTTTGTGATTTATAAATAATAAGATATGATTTTAATAAGGTTTATTACTTTATAAATACTTAATAAATAATAAATATTTAATTAAGAGGAATAATAATGTGTAATTATAGTTTTGAAGTAGTGTTTTCATTTTTCCAAGATTTTTGGTATTTTATTTATATTTTTAACATTTACAATTATTAAAATATGAATTATGAAAGTTTTATTACTTACAATTTTTTTATTAAATAACATTTATTTAAATAATTAACATAATAATATTTGATAATAGTTTTAAGTTGTAGATTTTATTTTTCTGAAAATTTTCATATATTAAACATATATTTCTCAATTATAAAACAAAATTTATTAATTAAACAAGATTTAATTATTATTTTTATTTTGGAATTAATATGGTTTTATTTAATTCCTAAAAAGAAAAGACATTGTGCACCTAAGCTAAATCTACCCACGGTCCCTGACTACTGGCGGCGGACAGAGGTGCACGACGACGGCGCAATGGAGGAAGAGAGAGAGAGAAAGGGGAGATCCCTAAGGACCAGGAGCTCACCACGAAGCGGATAGAGGAGTCGTTGAGGAGCTAGGTGGCCGGAATCGATGGGGAGTGCTTCGGACGGAGGCGAGGAATGAGGGTACGATTGCGACAGTGGAGACCTCGCCCGCATGCACGCTTCGGGGCAATCGACGGAGACGAACGAGGCGGAGCTCCCAGACATCACGGCGAGTCAATGGGTGGTCGAACATGGCCGGAACGACGAACACCGGCGATCTAGGTTTTCGGCTACTGGGAGAAATCAAAGAGAAAGAAGGGGATTAGGGTTCTCCGGCAGCGTCTAGGGCTACTTGTAGACGACCATAAGCGGTGGCATGGATCTTGGCGCGGCCGGACGTCATGGCGCAGCGGCGGACGATGGTGCTGCTGACAGCCAGCTGCTTGTGACGTCGGGGAGGAAGACGACGACGTAATTTTCGTGGAAAACCCGCTAGCAATTTTTATGATTTGCTCCACGGTCCCTCCTCGGTCCCACTTGTCAACCAGAGAGAAAGGAAGATTGGGCTGGTCTTGGGCTGCTACTGGGCTTCGGTTGGGTGGCTGTGGTTTCTCGTGGGCGATGGATAAGAAAGAGGAATAATGGGCTTCGGCCTAGTTATAGTTTTTTCTTTACTGTTTCCTTTTCTCTTTTCTGTTTTATTTCCATATTTGTATATTACACATTTGTTTTAGGAATCTTTCTTTATATAAGTTCTTTACTGAATACAAGTATCAATAATAAGTTATTTTGAACTATTTATTAACTTTTATTATATAAAGTTATCACTTCTTTATTTTCTTATACATATGTATATATTTTTTATGACTAACATAAGAGTTAAAGTTTGAATTGAAAATACTTACCATAACTTCTTTGAATATTTGATATTCTCATATTTCTTTTATTGATGTGAATAAGGGTTAATGGCTAAACATACTATCTTTATGTTTAGGATCTTTATTAATATCACCCTTTAAAATAGATAGTTATTATTTGAAATTAATTGTGAGAGATAATTGATAACTATAGTTTCTAGGCATATATGATTGAAATAAAAGTTAGGGTTTTAATTTGTAATTGTTTACCATGGGTTTTAGGAGTTTAAATATTTTTGTTCATCCTTTTATTTATATGAATAAAGATTATTTGTTAAGACAGATTGTCCTTATGTTGGTGTTCAAGAATGACTTCATATTTTATACAAGAAAATTGTTTCCTAGAAGGTTTTATGGAAATTATTGATAAGGATAACTCCTAAGTACATATAATTATGATAGTTAGGGATGACAAAGATGTGCTTATGTGATCTGCTATAGGAAACTATTCCTATAAAGTGGTATGGAGATAAGATAATAGATCAATAATATGGAATGAATATTATGTTTGGTTTAAGATTTAAAGTTTATGCTTTAACAAGGATTCCTATATTTCATACGTCATAATTTTGGACTTCTGATTAAGGAATTCCTTTCCTAGATATACTACTTATTCCTATCCATCATCATGTGTTAACATGATGAACTTTACTTCACAAAATATTCTTATCCACCTTTTATTCTTCTAAATTCATTTGTAAATCCAATGAGCTTGACACTAAAGCTTTTCATAATCTTTTCATATCCATACTTGGTTATATCAACTATTCTACTACTGATAATCCCGAATCCAACAAGTGGTTATTTCTATCTCCAATCATACTCTTCCTTAATCATCCTTCACTAATATCACTTCAATAGACGTATACATCAAATTCTACTATCCTTAAGTGTTTAGTATTTCCCAAGAGAAAACTACTACTTCTATAATCCAATGTTACTCTAGCATCATCTTATTCATACTATCTTATCTCTTCTTAACTCCAGTATATAATATTCCAACCTCACATTATATTAATGTGACTTGTAATGACTAATCTAGTATAACATAACTATACTAGGGTTCAATCATGTTCTATCCACCAATGTCATTTATACATGATATAAGCATTCAATATTGGTGACAAAAGCATGATCATTAATGGCTTAGATTTCCATTTGGCTAATCAAGGCCTTTATCAATACAACATTATAGTTGTATTATAATTATCTTCTGTTTAGCTCTATTGGATTAAGAGATATAATTCAGTGACTATACCTACTTGATCCAATAGGACTACTCCTGGTAACTATCTTCAGACTTCATCCTAGTAATCTTCTTTGTTACCATATTGATTTGATTTCCTCCAATCACTCCCATTCTATAGATAACATCTAAAACTAGCATCACTATTTACGTCTTCTGACTGCTTTATTTATAAGCCTTAAGTGAATGCTATAATAAGTACAAGAGTTGATAGGTCAAGAATTGATAGGTTAAGAATTGGTGAATCAATAGTTGATTACTCAATATTGATGAACAACAAATATAAGGATAGGGTTCAATTTAGATGATAAGGATTGATATGGAAAGAAATATATATGGTGAATGATCTTGAGTTTGGTTTCTTTCCTACTCAATCTCACTAGAGAGTTAAAGTTAGGTATTTCCATGATACTCATGGTATAAGTAGATGAGATTAAGATATAGTTGTTACATTCTTATTATTTGGGTTATATCTTTAACTTGATACTCATGAGTGATTATAATGAATACTATGATGCGATCACCTAAGGATCAAGTATAAATCACTAAGTAATGTATTAGGGTTTAATTTTATTACATTTGATCTACCCTTAGATCAAATCATGTTTACCTAAAATAAGGTTTTAGCAAAGGTCATATTGAAACTTATCGAAGTCAACTTGATGATCTACTTCAATTCCATCAGGTTAAGAGAAGCTTCAATCACTTTGACAAGTTTTTATTTAAAAGAGGGAAAATTATTCAGATTTTCTATGCATGAATGCAATGCACACATCTGTGTTCGGCTTATTTCTAAGATCTAATGCTGGGATGTTACAATTTCTTATCAAATGTGATTTTTGAGAGTTGGAATCAACTCAAAAGATTTTATGGTTGAATTTTGAAAAATGTTCGAATGTAGAAAAATCTTTGCCTTGTTATTTTTACTATAGGTGATGTATTAAGAATTTCTATATCTTTCTAGCAAAATTGGTTTCATGCAATTTGGTTTAGTTAATCTCTCTGAATTGAATTTTGAATCTACCGCCAGAACTGGATTTGAAACTAAACAGATAAATTTAATTTCAAAGTAACTGGGTCACGCGGGAAAGCTATCTAGGCCGGCCCACTGCGCACAACACGCGCGGGCGGTTAAGTGGTTGTCCCCACACGTCAGTGGGACAGGGGGTGCAAATGGGTACGGGCTAACTACGGTCGTAGGATTAGATGTAAGATCAACGACTGAGGGTCGTCGTCCTCGTCGAACGGAACTTGACGGGCACGAACCCAGGAGCGGCCAGTAGGGGTCTGTGGCGGCTCACCGAGGCTCAGGCGATGGTCGGCAACAGGGGCGAACAATGAATTCGACGACGGCGATTTCCAGGTACTGGAGGCTCCTTTTGGGGTGGCTCCAATCAATGGCGCCCTTCTCCTCCAGCAGCGGCAGGCTCCGGAAAAATTCCGGCGATGCTGCGCTTGCCTTGCTCCGGGAATAAGTGGGCACGATCAGTGAGAGGTGGGGAGTGGAATGGTATGAAGAAATCGAATGGGGAAGACCTCTATTTATACTTCGATGAGGGAACAGAAGGGTGCGGGCAGAGCTCGTCGGGGTCAGTGTTACAGTGAGCTAACGACATGGCTGAAGGTAGGGGACGGTGCACGGTCTCCTGGCGATGCTCAACGTCTTGATGGCGCGGAAAGCGGCGGTGCGATTTGGTCGGAACGCGTCGACGCTCTAAGCGGCACTGATGGTGGTTTTGATGGCGCACAATGGCTACGGGCCGCGCGGCGGCGAACGGGGTTGTCTGTGAGGTTCCTGGGACGGTGGTGATCACGTAGACGGGCGGCGAAGGCAGGGCGTGGTCTGTGCGAGCGTGTCGAGCTCGGTGCTCTGGCACACTCTCGGCATGGTCACAATGAAATGGGCGCGTGCGTTCTCTATGGTCTAGTGCCTAGCAGGGGTCGAGGGCTGGACAGGGGGTGGCGGTTGACGGTGGCGTGCGTCCTGAACATGGTGTCTAGGCGTGGTGCTTGCTCTGGCTAGCTACCCATGGTCGGTTAGCAAGGGTGCTCTTGGGTTGGCACGACATGGCGCATAGGTAGGGGTCTAGGTTAGTTCAATGTGTTGGTTGACACTGGGGGAGACAGGGGTGATCAATGGTGAACAATGCTTGCAAAGCTTACTGCTCAAAACAGTGAAGTTTGGTCAAATTGTTTTTCTGTCTCCAAGTGTTTGATGAAATGGCTGCAAGAAATTCATATTTGAATTTTTGGATGAAACTTGGTGGGTGCAATGGTCACATACTGGGAAGTCTCTTGTTGATTGGATTTGTCAAGGTGCAATGGTTTGGTTGGGTTTTGAGAAATGTGGATCTTCTTATATGAACTAGATTCAATTTTGAATTGTCATTTGAATAGGGTTGCCAAATGTTTCTGTGGGTTTGCAAGGTGGGCTTGGCTTCACTTTTACTTGGTCTAGCAAGGGGTGAAAATAATTGGATTTGTTTCTGTTAGAAATCTTGGACTAGAAACACTCAAAGTGGTCTAGTGAGCAAGATTGGCAAAAATGACCAATTGCTTGTTTTGTTTGTTTTTGAATTTCTTTTATTTTGATTCTTCTTGGAAATGATTTATATGATGTTGATTTTATCTTTAAACCAGTCCTTGCTATTCACACCAATCAAACAAGTCAATTCATGCATTCATACATTCATCACATACACACATGCATTCATAATGATTTTAATTAACAAAAGTTTTTGTTAACCCTAAATTTGGGTGAATGGAACTTGATAATCTTGTTTAATATTTTTGGGATGTTACAAACCTTCTCTCCTTAAACAAAATCTCGTCCCGAGATTTGAGAAAAATAAAACTAGGATTTAAAGAGATCTAGAAACTCCGTCCTAATGTAATCTTCTCGCTCCCAGGTAGCTACTTCTTCAGTGTGGTTACTCCACTGAAATTTGAGAAACTTGATACTCCGGCTCCTAGTGGTTCTGAAAGCTTCCTCCAAAATACGGATGGGTACTTCGGGATATGTCAGGTCATCGTTGATCTCTATAGTTTGGTTATCAATGTTCTTGAAAACTTCGGTCTTCTCCGGGACTTCTAGGAATTTGCGAAGTAACGAGATGTGGAACACATTATGTACGGCTGACATCTCCTCTAGCAGTTCCAGTTGATACGATACTTCTCCATGACAATTCAAAATCTTGAAGGGTTTGATATATCTGGGGGCTAACTTTCCTTTGAGCTGTAAACGTTGCATTCCTTTCAAAGGTGACAGTTTATGGTACACAAAATCTCCGATATTGAAGGCTAGGTCTCGACGTCTCTTGTAAGCATAACTCTTTTGTCTGGATTGGGAAGTCTTGAGGTGCTCACGAATCTTGTGAACTTTATCTTTGGCTTCTCGTAGGATGTCAGGTTCGAAAATCCGACTCTCTCCTACTTCCGACCAATTCAAAGGGGTACGACACTTCCTTCCATACATTAATTCAAATGGGGCCATTTGAAAACTAGCTTGATATGTTGTTGTAAGAAAATTCTGCGAAAGGGAGAAAGTCTTCCCGATTAGATCCATATTCTAACACACAGGCTCTCAACATATCTTCGAGTATTTGATTTACTAGCTCCGTTTGTCCATCGGTTTGAGGGTGATAAGCTATGCTGAAGTCTAGTCAGGTTCCTAATCCTTCTTGGACTTTCTTCCAAAATCTCGAGGTAAGCTGCGTTCCTCGATCCGACACAATGTTCACTCCATGCAAACTGATGATTCTAGCAATGTACGGGTCTGCTACCTTCGAACTTTGATAAGTGGTCTTAACAGGTAAGAAATGGGCGACTTTGGACAGTCTATCAACTATGACCCAAATAGAGTCATTTCCCCTAAGAGATGTAGGCAAACCGGTGATAAAATCCATTCGAACGGAATCCCATTTCCATTTTGGAATCTGCAATGGTTGCAACAGTCCTGCGGGTCTCTGATGTCCCGCCTCCACCCTCTGACAAATATCAAACTTGGCTATGTAGCTTCTGATTTCTCTCTTCATCTTATGCCACCAAAATTGCTCCTTCAAATCCTAATACATCTTCGTTCCTCCAGGGTGGATAGATTAAAGAGTATCATGGGCTTCTTTCAAAATAGCTTGTTTTAACTATGAATCTGCTAGCACACAGATACCTCCTTTGTACCACAAAACTCCTTCTTCACCTTCGGTGAATCTGGGTACTTTCCCTGTACCGATACGATGTTTGATTCTGTCGATACTAGCATTTCCTTTCTGCGCCTCCTTGATCTGACTGATCAAAGTGGGTTGAAGTTCTATGCTAGCCAAAAATACTTCACTTACTAGCTCCATTCTGAAATCTTCTAACTCCTTGTGCAAACTTGGTTGCTCCTTAAAAATCATGGAGTTCAATCTACACGACAATTTGCTAAGGGCATCTCCTACCACATTGGCTTTACCTGGGTGATAGTGAATGTCCAAATCATAGTCCTTGATTAGATCTATCCATCTCCTTTGCCTCATATTCATCTCCTTCTGAGTGAAAATATACTTCAGCCTCTTGTGATCCAAATAAATATCACAACGGTTTCCCATGAGGTAATGCCACCATGTCTTCAAGGCTAAAACTATGGCTGCTAGTTCAAGGTCAAGGGTAGGAAAATTCTGCTCATGTTGCTTCAGTTGTCGGGATAGATAAGATATGACTTTGCCTTCTTGCATCAACACACATCCGAGACCGATCTTGGATGCGTCACAATACACATCAAAAGGCTTCGTGATATCTGGCATGATCAAGATTGGGACTGAGATAAATCTTGTAACATCCCTAAAATCATGTTTTAAACTTATGCATAGCATCCATGCATCCTTGAGCATGTGATTTTCATTTCAAACAAATCAATTCAAAACAGAAGCATTTGTGCTTATTATTTTATGCAAATTACTCAAACCTTTGTGCTACTTGATGTTGAGAAAATTACTGTTTATCTTTCATTAATGTTTAGAATCCAAACACAAGTGATTTCAAAAACTTGAGCAAAGTCTCAAAGCAAAATATGAAATAAAACCAAATCTATGCCTATTATCACACCTCATAAAGGGATGGTTTTATTTTTTTGTTTTCAAAAGACCCAAGTGTATTTGAGTGAACACATGTGTTTGGCACTTATTTGAGTACAAGTTTGATTGTAAAAAGTCCTGAAAAGCTTTGGATTCAAACAGATTTGAATTGATGTTTGTAAACCATTTCAGAAAAACAAACAGAAAAAGAAAAAGCCTAAAGAGAGAAAAAATACCACCCAGCCGAATCTGGCCCAGCTAAGCCCAGTACCCCCACCCCCGTGAACCGTTTTCTTTGCTCGCCCCCGCACCCACTAGCTCGCTGACAGGAAGGACCCACTCCCTCTCCTTCTCTCTCGACAAAGAAGGCCCACACGACGTCTCCACCCGCAGACAGCTCAATCCCCAAATCACGCCGGCCGTTCCTAGTATTGATTCGCGGCGTCAATTCACGATGAATGCCGGAGTAAATTTCGCTTGCGACCAGGCTACTTAAACCCCCTCTGTCCCCTCTCCATTTTCCCCCAAACCCCAAACGCAGAGCGCCCCCAGGCTGCGAGAATTCCTCGCCGCAACCCCGGTGTTCCGACGATCGCGCCGACGAATTCGGGTGAGCACCGCATTCCCCTCTGCCCGTGGTTCATGCTATCTTGCTCTACATCTCTGCGTGCATCTACTGACACTTCCCGTTTGCTCGCGCATGGCCTGTAGCCTCGGCAACGACAACAACTAAGCTCCGCCGCTCTCTGCTCGAACTCTGGCGACCTTTCACCGTAAGTTCCTGCCTCCCCTTGCCCTCTGTTTGATACGCGTAAGATCCCCAGCGTCCTACGCATCTAACGGTACCCTCCCCTTGTCTTAGCGCGTCTCAGAATATTGCCAACGTCGACGAGCAGAAGCCACAGCCGCCAGGGACAACTCCGACGAGCAATCCGCGACGACTCCGAGCGCCCCTTCGCCAACCAGGGACACGTTGAGATTCACCTCGTCACTGCGGTTCTGGTGAGCATCCTCCCACCTTCCCGCGCGACCTAGTTCGCCATCGACAGGCGCTCGCCGCTGCCCGCCCGCCCGCCGAAGTTAGGTCAAGTCAGTATGCACCATTAGATGTAGATCTTACAGCTAAGATTAGAACTTAAACGAAGAGGTATGAGCGCATATGAGCCACTAGATCTAACTTAAATCCTACGGCTCGCAGAGACCGATCCGCATGAAACGGTACCGGCCAATAGAATAGCGCCGCGTGGAAGTGGTTTAGATTTAAAACTGGATTTGAATCTAATTGTTATTCAAATTTGATTGGGCTATAACTTTTGATCCCCACGTTAGAATTTGACAAATTTTATACCGTTGGAATCAGGAGAGCAAGCTCTTTCTGATTATGCAATGTGTTTAAGGTTTTGATACTATTAAAAGGGTTTTATTTGCAGAAACTTGTGTAGGACTAATTAGAGTTTATGAAATGTTTAGGAAATGATTTAGGGTTTAAATAATTGTTGTTTGGCAAGCCTTTGAGTTGTTTATGAATCAGTACTGAATACTTGCTTTGTTGAGTTTTAAAAACCATCACATATCATTTTGCATGCATGCATATATTTTTGATTGTATATGTTTAGTATGTAATTTGTTGCTATAATTCTTTGTGTAGATTTTGGTGCTAGTGATTGTGATTGTGAAGAGTGTAGCTACTCTCCAAACTACCAAGGCAAGTGGTACTTCATGAATATTTTTATCCCATATTTTATACCTAGCATTAGAAGTATTTTTGCTAAGTCTTGCATGATAATATTTTGCTTATATACCATGTTGGGAAATCCTAAGTAGTTGTAGAATTGCTAGGGAATTTTCTAAGTTAAGTTACTATCTATGCCATGCTTAGCCTAGCTAGTAGAAAACAAGGGTTGGTGAAATATACATGCTATGATGAAAATATTTCTAAGTCTTTGGACTTGTGTTTTACCTAATAAAACAACTAAGTTAATGAAACACCTGGGTGGAATGGAAGGATTGGTTTATGTTGAGTGGTTACACAAGGCCCATTTCTATGGTTTACCTTGTGTATCTCACTTGTGGTAAGCCACCCAGGAACAAAGAGATTTTAGAGGCCAAGTGTTAAGAAGCTTCTAGTGCAGCCACTTGGCAATATGGGCTCTGCCTGGATCACATAAGTTGTTAGAACTTAGCCATTTGGACAGTTGGTGGTAGTGGGAATGATAGGTTGGAGCGCGTCCATTTGGTCTAAGGGAAGGCTTCTGAAAGGTCCTGTCTTGGTGAAACCAAGTCTGGTGGGGAAAGTGCACAACCTCTGCAGATGGAAAAATCTAAGTACTTAGCCAAGTCCTTGGTAATGGACAACTTGAGCATCAAGACATGGAATCTATCAAGAATCTCCTCATCCCAATTTCTAAGTAAAATTTGTGGGTGAACAAGGGTGAAGGACCTCAATGCCTATTGGTGGTTCCTTGGGAAAAGTTTTGACAAAGAAAAACTTAGTGATTTCAACTAATAGGAAAAACCTATTTTGAGCAAAGCAAGCCAAGCTACACTTAGCCAAATTGCATATAGTATCTAGTCCACTTAAAATTTTAGTAAGGTATCACTTGCCAATACTATTCCAAAGTATTGACCCACTGTGGCTGTAACTTGTGATGTTGCAGGTTACTCTGATGAGGATTAGGTGTCATGAGTATACACTCAACATGTTTGCCTGTGGCACATGAAGATGAAGACTTTTATTTATTTACTTATTCAAACTCTTGTATTAGGCCTGTAGCCTTGGAGTTGTAAAGACTATGTTTGTCTCTGGAATGCCAGTAATAATGACCTTTGTATCGGTGTACTTCATCTTAAACTTTGGATGCTAGGAATGATCCAGGGACTAGCATTGCAATCACATGGATCCTTTTCCTTTATAAAGGAGGGATCTTCCAAATCTCTTCTTGAGCTCTTGGAGACTTGCTTCACATTTGTCCGTCCATTCAAACTTCTTATCTTTCTTCAACAATTGTCCCATGGGTCTTGCGATACTTGAGAATCCTTCTACGAACTTGTGGTAGTATCCCACTAATCCGAGAAATGCACGAACTTGGGTTTGAGCGGTTGGGGCTTGCTATTCTTCAACATCCTTAACCTTTGCAGGGTCAACAGAAATTCCTCCGGCTAACACAATATGTCCGCGGAATCCTACTTCGTGTAACCAGAATTCACATTTGCTAAACTTGGCATACAACTGATGCTCCCTAAGGGTTCCAAGGATGGCCCTCAGGTGTAGCTCATGTTCTTCTTCTGATTTGGAATAGATCAGAATGTCATCGATGAAAACAATGACAAACTTATCCAGGAAGTTCATAAAAATCTTATTCATGAGGTTTATTAAATAAGCGGGGACATTGTTTAATCCAAAAGACATGACAGTGTACTCATACAATCCATATCTGGTGGTAAAGGCAGTCTTTGGAATATCCTCTACATGAATCTTGATTTGATGATAACCAGTTCTAATATCAATCTTAGAAAACACTTTCGCACCGGTCAACTGGTCAAAAAATATTCTATCTTTGGCAGTGGGTACTTGTTCTTGATGGTGACATCATTCAACTTCCGATAGTCCGTACACAAATGGTTCCCTCCATATTTCTTATCCACAAACAAGACAGTTTATCTCCATGGCGACGCACTTGGTTGAATCAGTCCTATCTCTAGCATAGCATCCAGTTGCTTCTTCAGCTCCACTAATTCAAATGGGTTCATACTATACAGTCTCTGGGCTATGGTTCCTGTTCTAGGGATTTGTTCAATGATAAACTCTATATCCCGATCTGGGGGCATACCGAGCAACACATCTGGAAATATGTTGGGGTATTCACAGACTACTCTGACTTGGTCAATGGTTGGTTGGGCTAGACTCTTGTTGCACTTGAATTGACGAGGCAAGGTTTCAGATACATGCTCTACTGATATTACGGCTGTACTGGTCATGGTTATGGCTTTCTTGGCACAATCAATTAATCCTTTATATTTCGACATCCAATCCATTCCTAGTACTACTTCCAAACCTTTGGTTCGAGTACTATTAGATTAGCATACAAATCTATGCCATGGATTCTGATAGGTATGACCTTGCAAATTTGTCTAGCTTTGGTGGTTAAACCAGGTATTTGAACTATCATAACATGCTTCAATTTTGTTGGTTGAATCTTACTAGTGCATGCAAATTCTTCTATAACTAACGAGTGCGATGCTCCAGAATCAAACAACACTCTTGCAAGTACTGAGTTAATAGAAAACATACCCAGGACGACATTTGGCGCTTTCTGGGCTTCTTCAACATTCATGAGAAACAGAAGGCCATTGTAGTTGAGCGAATTTCCTGGGGAAAATCTTCTTCTAGGCTGAACACGACGTTGCTGCTGAGCTGGGGCATTCACATTGGGGGCTGCTGCAAGCTTCTTGGGGCACTCATTAGAATAGTGACCCTTGGTTTCACATTCATAATAAGTCACCTGACACTTGTCCTTTCCTGCAACAGGCACAACATTCCTTACAGTTCTTGGGGCAGTATTGGTGTTGGTGGCGGCATTGTTGTTACTGAACTTGGGCAGTGCACGGTAGAAATTATTGGGGTTGTCGAGGTTGTTGTTGTGGTTTCCTCCGGGCCTTGGATTTCCTCCTCCACGGTTGGGATAGGTTGGACGGGTCATCGGGGGTCTATTGTTTCTTGGGGAAAATCATGTAGACGGGTTGGGGCGATACTTTGGGGTATGGTGGGTTCCTGGTTGATGCATCATTCGACGCTTGCGGATCTCATTGGCTTGGTTGATCTTGCCTTCCATCTAAATGACATAATCCACTAAGGCTTCAATGTTAGCATATGGGATGTTGACTAACACTGTCCTCATCCCATCATGCAGACCATTCAGAAATCTCTCCTTGGCTTCAGTGTCAATCTCATCCGGTGCATATCTAGCTAAGGACCCTTGCTAGATGTTAGCATATGGGTTCTTGGCTTCTTGGCTTCTTGCTAGATGTTAGATTAGCATATCTAGCTAATCTCCTTCTTGGCTTCTTGGCTTCAATGTTAGCATATGGGATGTTGACTAACACTGTCCGCATACTCAACTACCGTCATCCTCCCTTGCTTCAATTCTCTGAATTCATCTCTCATACTCTTGATCAAACCCGGTGGCACATGGGTTCTGTTGAACATGAGTATGAATTCATCCCAAGTCATCATTTGTCCTCCAGTCATGGCGCGAACGCTGTTCCACCAAGCTCTTGCATCTCCTGCTAGATAGTGGGTGGCAAAGAGTACTTTCTCGTTGCCTTCCACTCCTGCGACTTCTAAGTTGTTCTCCATAGTTTGCAGCCAATCATCTGTATCTAAGGGCTCTTCATACTTACTAAAGATGGGTGGATTAGTATTCTGAAAGTTCTTGAGCTTGGATCCATGGTTGTCCTGGTTTCCATGGCCTTGATTGTTGTTCGCCATCTGAGCTATGTGTTGAAGGGTGGCTAGGTTGGCTTGACGTCCGGCTCTTTCATCTTCGTGGTCAGAAACCAAAATTTGCAAGATTTGCAACATTAGGTCCGTGGATGAACTCCTTCCTCTGCGAGGCATCAGAAGATTGCGATATATAATGAGAAAAGATGGAAATTTCTAAGGTTCAGGGGTTTGTTTTTGAAAAGTTTTTGAGGTTTGACTTAGATTTTTCTAGCAACTTGCTTTTCATTCATTCATTCATAGCACACAATACAAACACACACCACAACAAGGAAACATATGGTTTTAAGAACCATTCTGTGAAACTACGATACAATCGGACCGGATACAATTTCACTAATGCTAGTGCTCAAGTGCTACTACTCCTCAGAATTGGTGTCCTCCTCCTCATCATCTTCATCATCCTCAATGAAGGCGAAGTCATCCTCATCGGTGAAGAAGTCCATGGCTTGATCCTCCAAGAAGTCATCATTGTCACTGAGATAGGAATAGGGGTCCCCATGGATATCCTCCCCTGCATTCTCCCCCTCCTCAAGCTGCATGTCCCTCTCGTGGATGGTTTCCTCCAAGTCTATCACTTTGTGACAAAGGCGAGCAATAATGCGATCCTTCTTGTCAAGATGACGGCGACGAGACTGGCGATCCTTCACCAGCATGGCGATGGTCTGGTCATTCATGACTGCGATGGCGTAGTTCTGGTTGGTGTAGGAACGGGCATTGTCCAACTCCTTCTGTAGGTCATACATCATGAAGCTGAGGTGGTCCACTTGATGCTTCAGCTCCGGGTGATATGGTGCCTCTAGTGTCTGTCCCATAACATCACGCCTTGGATAGAACTCAAAGCGGGTTCCCTTGATTTGATTGATGCTTTGCCCACAAAGACGGGTAAGAGCTTCCTGCATGGCCCTGGCAAGTCCATCTAGCCAGTTGTTCTTCCCTCTAAGACTTGCAACAATCAACCATTGCAATTCTCCTCCTTCCTGATTGTTGAGCTGAGCTCCGAAGAACTCGAGGCGTGGGTGCTCCAAAAGTTCTAAGAGTTGGTCCAAAGCATGCTCAAAGATGAGATCTCCTCCATTTACCAACTGATAGAACTTGCTATACTACACGTCCATCTATAAGAATGTAGGATGAGTAAGTTAGTAGAGTGATCAAGTGTGTCAAATTTTATGTAAGTTTGCAAGAATTTTTGAGAAACATGAATTTTCATGAAAGAATCTAAGTGTTAAGAATGAGAATAGGTTTTTCATAAATACTCACTTCCTTTGTTTTGAAACAAAGTTTTTGATTCAAGCGTCCATTCTAAACTAGGGTCTCCTATGGTCAGGATGGCTCTGATACCAACTTGTCAACACTCAGATTTTTAATCCTAGATGCATGTTATGCCATACATCGCAATCCCAGGATTACCATTTTTGCAAGACATAACAGATTGGATATCACAGCACATCATCCATTACAAACCATACATAAGGTCTTACAACAAATAAGGGATCTCATGATCCAGTCTTAGTACAATCAAAGCAGCGGAATAATATAATGACGGTAGAGTGGGCGAGGCTCCATCTTCATGGTGACAGGCAATGCTGAGGATGGGAGATGATCCTAGTTGTGGTAACCTTCCTGCGGTCCATCCTCCTGATAGTCTTCTTCATAGTCTGGACACGGGAATAGCCAGGGACAAAGCCATGAGTACTCTTTAAGTACTCACAAACTATCACTAACAAAGTCACCTGCGGTCCATCCTCCTGCGGTCCATACTCTTTAAGTACTCACAAACTATCACTAACAAGATAATGCCTCAACATTTCCATCATCAAAGTCACCTTGTGTTCACTAACACATGTCAAAACATTTCATTAGAATGACTCATCATTCTAAGGTTTTCAGAATCATTTTCACCAAGTATTCCCACCTGAAGTGATCAAGTTTTAAGCTTAGAACTAGCAATTACAAGTGGGGGTAAACACTAATGAGGGGTGATAATCAAGTGTGACTTATCTAAGTATAATCTCATGCCTCAGGATGACATCAAGATCTACCTAACTTAGGCAAAGTTTTATGCTCTTTATGCTACCTTTAATATCTTTCCAATATCATCACAAACACTACCTAAAGGCAAACAAAGAATTTTGATAAAGAAATAAATTTCTAAAGTTGGCAAGTAAAACTGGGATTTGGTGTCATCAAGTGGTATAACCAAGGCATGCCTAATGCATTGCATAGGTTATCTTGTAGGTTTAAGCTTGCAAGTATGACTTGCATGGTTTAGCTTAGCTTGCTAAGATAGTAGCTTGCCTTGTGTAGTGAAGTGGTTGAAGTTCTCCTCAGCTTCTTCTTCATAGTAGTCTCCTTCCTCTTCATATCCTTGGTCGGTAATAGCGTCTATAAATAAATACGAGGTACAAAATCACCAAATAATACTTAACAACTTCTATTTAGCACACAAAGGTTCACACTAGATGATCTAGCATCATCACCATCATCACAAGAATTAAGGCAAAAGTTTTATTTATTTTATTTTGGAAAAGAAATTTCTACTCATTGAAAAAGTACTTAAGATTTAGTATTCCCCAATTAAATTATGGGATCATGTTGACACATTTCATCACCACATATTTCAGTACTTGGGAATGTGATTTAAAGTGGTGTCACAATTTAATAAGGTTTAACCTTTTTATTTTAATTAAATAAAGTGACTAGAAATGCCTATGGGGCATTATTTTATTACTTGTCCATTATTAATTCAAGTAAACCTAGATATTTTTATATATTCAGAAAGGTCTTATCAATTGTGATTTTTGAGAGTTGGAATCAACTCAAAAGCTTTTATGGTTGAATTTTGAAAAATGTTTGAATGTAGAAAAGTCTTTGCCTTGTTATTTTTACTATAGGTGATCTATAGTTTCAATTGGTTTGAATCCAACTGGCTTGGATTAATAATTTCTATATCTTTCTAGCAAAATTGGTTTCATGCAATTTGGTTTAGTGAATCTCTCTGAATTGAATTTTGAATCTACTGCCAGAACTAGATTTGAAACTAAATAGATAAATTTAATTTCAAAGTAACTAGGTCATGCGAGAAAGCTAACTAGGCCGGTCCACTGCGCACAGCGCGCGCGGGCGGTTAAGTGGTTGTCCCCACACGTCAGTGGGACAGGGGGTGCAAATGGGTACGGGCTAACTACGGCCGTAGGATTATATGTAAGATCAACGGCTAAGGGTCGTCGTCCTCGTCGAACAGAACTCGACGGGCATGAACCCTAGCGCGGCTAGTGGGGGTTTGTGGCGGCTCACCAGGGCTCAGGCGATGGTCGGAGACGGGGGCGAACGACGAATTGGACGACGGCGATTCTCCTGGTACTGGCGGCTCCTCCTCGGGTCGCTCCAATCAGTGGCACCCTTCTCCTGCAGCAGCAGGCCCCGGCGAAATTCCGGTGATGCTGCGCTCGCCTTGCTTCGGGAAGAAGTGGGCACGATCAGTGAGAGGTGGGAAGTGAAATGGTGTGAATAAATTGAACGGGAAAGGCCTCTATTTATACGCGACTATGGAAATGAAGGGTGCAAGCTTAGCTCGTCGGGTCAGCATTACAGTGAGCTAACGGGATTGCTAAAGGTAGGGGACAATGCAAGGTCTCCTGGCGATGCTCAACGGCTTGATGTCATGGAAACGGGCAGTGCGATTTGGTAAAAACGTGTCGACGCTCTGAGAGGCACCAACAGTGGTTTTGATGGCGTATAGTGGCTACGGGTCCCGAGGTGGCGAACAGGGTTGTCTGGGAGGTTCCTGGGATGGTGGTGATCACATAGATGGGCGGCGAAGGAGTGGCGCGGTGTAAGGGCTCTCAACCTAATAAGGTATATTCCTCCTGTGTTTACAATGCTAGTACCTGGATCAATAGCTAGCATCCACAGTTAAGATGTAATACCAAGAAACAAAGGTCATAATATAACTTTATAACCAGGAAAACATAATTTTATTACATTATACATAGCTAATATGGCTATTACATTACATTGCAGCGGAATAACTATAAGAATGGGGTCCTTCATCTTCAAAGTGCCACAGGCAGATGTTGGTTGTAGACTTTGTAATCCTAATCAATCAATCTTCACTAAAAACAATCAAACCTGCAACATACGATTCTGACCACAAAGGGTCAATACATTTGAATTGTATTGGCAAGTGATACTATGATAATATAGTGGAGTCTATCATCTATATGCATTTGGCTAAGTGGAGTTGAGGCTTGCATTGCTCAAAATAGATTTTTCCTTAACATTTGAAAATACTAAGTTTTTGCTTTGACAAAATCATTTTTCTCAATCAAAGATTGAAGATCCTTTGCAAGGCATCTCTCAATCAAAGATTGAAGATTTCAGACAACCCTTGTTCAATCCACAAGATTTTAACTTAGAAATTTGAATGATGAGATTCTTGATTGCTTCCATGTCTTGATGCTCAAATTGTCCTTTACCAGGGACATGGCTAAGCACTTAGATTTTACACTCTGCAGAGGTGGTGCACTTTCCCCACAAGACTTGGTTTCCCAAGACAAGATCTTTCAGAAGCCTTCCTTTAGACCAAAATGGACGCGTTCCAACCAATCAAGCACTACCACCCACTGTCCATATGGCTAAGTTCTTGCAACATATATGATCATGGCAGAGCCCATATTGCCAAGTGGTTGCACTTGAAGCTTCTCAACATTTGACATCTCAAATCTCTTTATTCCTGGGTGGCCATCCACAAGTGAGATACACAAGGTCAACCATAAACATGGGCCTTGTGAACCTCTCAACCAAAACCCACCAGGCAAGCCCATTCCACCCAGGGGATTCATTAACTTAGTTGTTTTATTAAACAAAAACATAAGTCCTCAGACTTAGAGATTTTTCCATAGTGTGAATATATTTTCCACCCATGTTTTCTATTAGATAGGCTAAGCTTGATAGTAATAGGAATCTTAACTTAGGAAAATCCTACGAAGGATTCATCTACTAGGTTTTACTATAGCAAGGTCTATACTTAGCATAAATTCCATGCAAGTTTTACTTAGCAAAATCACTAATGGATAGTGAAAGTAACGGGACAAAAAGTATGAAGCATCACTTGCCTTTTTGGTAGAGGGTATAGGTTCACTCCTTGTCCTTGCAACAATCACACTCTTCAAGTCACTACAATTCAATCAAGCAAGGCACAAACTTAATCTACCAATCAAGCAAAACATCACATAAAATAACAAAGTCAAAGCAATGCATGCAAGCATGCAAAAGATGGTTCTAATTGCAAAGGTGGTTTCCACTAGGCTTCTAAACTTTGTAGGTTCCAAATTGGTCATTCACCAAAATGGCAAAGTCAATTGCAAAAGGGTTTTGGTCCATAAACCATTTTTAAATCTAATCATTATTTTATGTGGTGAAAATTATTTTTATCAAAGTAAAACTTTATGTTTTTCACCAAATGAGTTGTTATTGCAAAACTTGGTGTTTTGGGTTAGTAGGTTTGGTCTAAACCATTTTTCTCCAAAGTTCTTTACTCAGAATCATTTCCATAAACAAATCCATTTTTATTTGGCTAGAAATGGACCAAATCTAATATTCCATCCTAAACTTTTCCAATTCTATTTTCAAAACCATGGGTTGGTTCCTAGGGTCAGTAAGGTCACATCAAACCATTTTGCAAAAGTTTTAACATTAAAATCAATTTTAAACAATTTTTCTACTCTAAATAAGCTCACAAAAGAATCTGCAAAATCAAGCAAGCTAACAGACACTATTTGCTAAACTAAAGGCATGGTTGGCTAGGTCTTGCTCTCCTGAATCCAACGACATAAAATTTGTAATTTTTGGACGTGTGGTTTGAAAGTTACAGAGGTTTGAAAATGGCATTTAAATCTGAGTTCAAACTCTATTCTCAAACGTCTGGTGCCACGCGTCTTAATCTCATTCGCCCATACCGTTTCGTCTGGATTGGCTATTCTGGCGCGTTGGATCAAGTCCGATCGTGCGACCCTAAACGCATACCCCTTCGCGTTAAGTGATTCTTTCGTAGCCAATGGATCTGCATCTAACGGTTGATGCGCGTTTGACCTAAAAGGAGCGGCGCCGATGGCGGCTGTGCGGCGGCGGCGCTCTGTCGACGAGGTTGTCGACGATGCAGGAAGCGAGGGAGAAGAAGGAGATGCTCACCAGAATTGCGGGATCACGGTGAAGCTCAAGGTACTCGCGAGAAGGCAAGGGGCGCACGGGTGTCGTCGGAATTCCTCGCCGGAGATGCTCTGGTTCTCGGGTGCGGTCAGACGTTGTCAGGGGCGAGGCTACAGGGCTCGCCGAAGCAAGGCAAAGGGTGTGTTAGACGTGCCTGGTACTAAGGAGTATGTGAGCATCACTGAATGGCATCGGGGAGGTCCGAGCTTACCAGGAAGACTCGCCGGAGTTTGCAGTAGACACGGTGGTGCTCGAAGTGGCGAGCCATCGCCTGGGCGCCCGGTGAGTTGCGGCGAGAAGATCCTGGGGATGCTGATCACATTTGCATGCTCGAGGAGGTAGAAGGGGGCGAGTGCTGGCCGAAATTGGCTAGAAGGGTCGTCGAAGACAGAGGGAGTGTCTGGCGAAATACGGCAGCCTGTGGGCGTGCTTGGGGGAGGAGACAGAGGGAGAATGAAGAAGGGACGCTGGCGTTTTATCGAGCATGGTCAAGGCGAGGTAAAGGCGCGGAATTATGGCGTATTGAATCCGCGGAATCACAGTAGGAAACGGCGATGAGGGGGGAAGAAGGGGTCACGCGGGTGAGGAGGAAGAACAGTGGAAAATGGGTCCAGTCGTCAGTGGGGGAAAGAAACGAGGTGGAGGTCTACTGGTCAGTCTCTATGCAGGTTCGAATACTAGTGCGAAACGTTTTCTTTCGGGGTGAGAAACTGGCCTAGTTCCTGGGCCTGTTGGGCTGCTGGGTTGGGTCGACGTTTTTCTTATTTTTTTCTGTTTCTGAATCTTTTTCCTTTTCTATTTCTATTTTCCTGTTTTGATTTTCAAACAAACAACCAAGATTCAAATCAATTCAAACCATCACTAAATCTTTGAAAGTTTGACTGGGTTCTGTTTAGTAACTTAAACCTATTCCAGAAATAAAATAATATTTTTATTCATTTTAGGATCCTTTTATTAATTAAATAAGGACCTTTAGTTATTTAATCATATGGGGATTGATTTATTTAATAAAGACTTCATTTGAAAACCAATTATTTTCAAAACCAAATCAGTAGGTTGTATTTGAAAATAAGGAATATTTAGAAAGCTTGTTTAAAATAAAATAACATAACATTTTATTTTAGGGTCCATTTATAATTAAACTCAATAGACCTTCATTATTAAATCAATTAGGATTTATTTTATTTAAAATATTTATTTTGAAATCTAAAATAAAGCCAAAACACTTCAGTAGGTTTTATTTGTGAATATCAAATATTTGGAAAACTTATTTTAAATAATTTAATAAGTTTTTATTTTTCAATTAAATTGGTAAAAACTTTTATTTAAATAAAGTTGGATATTAAATCCTTATTAATTTATTTAAATCAACTTTTGCTATTTTTAATCAAAACAAAATGTTTTAAATCCAAAGCTTGGCCAAGGTTTAATTTGGCTTTATAAAATAATCTTTATTTATGAATCCACCTTTCTTTTGAAAACCAAATCTTTTATTAAAAGATTCCAAAATAATATCTCCAAAATATTTTATTTTCCTTTATTTAAAATGTTTATCTTTTTAAATCCCTTTAGTACTTTATTTGATTCCAATTGGTTTGAAGTTCCAATTAAATTCAAAAAGTTTCTTCTGGCCCTGAAAATCAAACAAAGTTTTTATTTTATTCATTTATTTTCACATTACAAGATTTGGAAAATCTTGGGATGTGACAGGCTACCACCCTTAAAATAAATCTCGTCCCGAGATTTGGGAAGGATAGGGTTACAAGTAGGCTCAAGGCATCTAGGGTACTACCACCCTTAAAATTTTTCAAACAAAAATTACATATTGGACTTCTTGGGATCCTGGGGAAAACTTTCTCTAAGCAAACAGTTGCATTTATGTCCTTAATTTCCATGCTTTACTCATGGGCCAAGGTTGAGATCCTTCATAGACTTGTTTAACTTGTTCTCCATCTTTTCTGGACAATTGTTTGCATAGTGGCCTAGTTCCCTGCATTTGAAACATGTGACAAGGCTGATATCCCTCATAGGCTGGTTTATCTTATGCTTCATCTTTTCTGGACAGTTGCTTGCATAATGTCCTAAATCTTTGTAGTGTTTGCACATCACTTGGCTAATATCTTTCTTTTCCTTGGGTATCATTGCACCTTGTTTGTTTCCTTGGTTCTTCTTCTTTTCTGGGCATTCACTGGCATAGTGTCCCTTCTCTTTGCAATTGTAACATTGCAACTGGCTTATGTCTTTCTTCTTATTTTTGGGTCTCTCCAAAGCTAGGAGTTCTTCTAGTTCATGTTCTTCATAGGTGGGGGATCTTTCTCTCTTCTTGGGGCATTGATCTTCGTGCTCCTTGGATGCATGATCCTTGTCTCTAAAAATATTGCTAGCTTGGGTTCCTTCTAGATTAACATCTTTGTCATCCTTGTTGTCATAGCTCTTTGGGAAAAGTTTTTCTCCCATGTTGATCATTTGAGTAACCAATCCTTGCAACATTTGGGATTGAAGTTTCAAAATCCTTTGTATGGAAGGGTCTAATCCATTGTTGTTGGCTAAAAGCTGAGTTGTCATTTGGCTCAACATGGTTTTGGTTTGCTATCAGTTCTCTCATGTTGTCTTCTTGGTTGTTGTTGTTGTCATCAACCTTGATGTCTTTTGGAGTAGTCATCTGTTTGGGTCGAAGGGAGATTAGAATAGGCAAGATTTTTCTAGGGATTAATTCTAATCACATACATCACAATTCACTCAAGCAATGTGCAAGCAATCACAATCAAATATTCCACTCAAACAATCAAAGTTCAAGCACATACTTAGGCAACAAAATATTTTTGTTACACCACATAAGTTGGTGTGTTTGACTTAACTATAATATGGTGGTCCATCTATATGGTTCACTTGTGATCTTTCCTTCCTTCTTGATTCTTCTTGTATGAGATCATGGTTTCCTTGGGAAAAACTCTTGGTCACATAACTTCAAATTTGATGATGGCTCCTTCTTATTTTGCATTCCCTTAGTCTCCAAACCTTGAGTAAGATTTCCTTGTCTCTCTTGTAGTCCTTAGTGGTTTCCATGTTGGAAGTCCTTGGTGAACATGATGAAGATGTTGAATTCATTAGAGTTGAAGAAGTTGAAGTCATTAGAGTTGAAGTAGTCCTTTGCACATGGTGGAGTCTTTGGCCATGGGGTTGGTTTTTCCATCAAGTTTGAAATAGAAGAGATGTAGAGCTGAAACCAAAATGGTTGAGGAAAGAGTTTACAAGTGTTTTTGTAAATAAGTTTTCGGAATAAGACAACTCTTATTTTTCTAAGGGTTTTTGTCCAATCCTAGGGTTTACAAATCCTACAGGTAACACAATGCTCTGATACCATCTGTAAGGGGTCTCAACCTAATAAGTTAGATTCCTCCTGTGTTTACAATGCTAGTCCGTGGATCAATATCTAGCATCCACAGTTAAGATGTAATACCAAGAAACAAAGGTCATAATATAACTTTATAACCAGGAAAACATAATTTTATTACATCATACATAGCTCATATGGCTATTACATTACATTGCAGCGGAATAACTATAAGCATGGGGTCCTTCATCTTCAAAGTGCCACAGGCAGATGTTGGTTGTAGACTTTGTAATCCTAATCAATCAATCTTCACTAAAAACAATCAAACCTTCAACATACAAGTTACAGCCACAAAGGGTCAATACATTTTAATTGTATTGGCAAGTGATACTATGGTAGTATAGTGGAGTCTATCATCTATATGCATTTGGCTAAGTGGAGTTGAGGCTTGCATTGCTCAAAATAGAATTTTCCTTAACATTTGAAAATACTAAGTTTTTGCTTTGACAAAATTAGTTTTCTCAATCAAAGATTGAATATCCTTTGCAAGGCACCTCTCAATCAAAGATTGAAGATTTCAGACAACCCTTGTTCAATCCACAAGATTTTAACTTAGAAATTTGAATGATGAGATTCTTGATTTCTTCCATGTCTTGATGCTCAAATTTTCCTTTACCAGGGACATGGCTAAGCACTTAGATTTTACACTCTGCAGAGGTGGTGCACTTTCCCCACAAGACTTGGTTTCCCAAGACAAGATCTTTCAGAAGCCTTCCCTTAGACCAAAATGGACGCATTCCAACCTATCAAACACTACCACCCACAGTCCATATGGCTAAGTTCTTGCAACCTATATGATCATGGCAGAGCCCATATTGACAAGTGGTTGCACTTGAAGCTTCTCAACATTTGACATCTCAAATATCTTTGTTCCTGGGTGGCCATCCACAAGTGAGATACACAAGGTCAACCATAAACATGGGCCTTGTGAACCTCTCAACCAAAAACCACCAAGCAAGCCCATTCCACCCAGGGGATTCATTAACTTAGTTGTTTTATTAAACAAAAACATAAGTCCTCAGACTTAGAGATTTTTCCATAGTGTGAATATATTTTCCACCCATGTTTTCTATTAGCTATGCTAAGCTTGATAGTAATAGGAATCTTAACTTAGGAAAATCCTACTAAGGATTCATCTACTAGGTTTTACTATAGCAAGGTCTATACTTAGCATAAATTCCATGCAAGTTTTACTTAGCAAAATCACTAATGCATAGTGAAAGTAACGGGACAAAAAGTATGAAGCATCACTTTCCTTTTTGGTAGAGGGTATAGGTTCACTCCTTGTCCTTGCAACAATCACACTCTTCAAGTCACTATAATTCAATCAAGCAAGGCACAAACTTAATCTACCAATCAAGCAAAACATCACATAAAATAACAAAGTCGAAGCAATGCATGCAAGCATGCAAAAGATGGTTCTAATTGCAAAGGTGGTTTCCACTAGGCTTCTAAACTTTGTAGGTTCCAAATTGGTCATTCACCAAAATGGCAAAGTCAATTGCAAAAGGGTTTTGGTCCATAAACCATTTTTAAATCTAATCATTATTTTATGTGGTGAAAATTATTTTTATCAAAGCAAAACTTTATATTTTTCACCAAATGAGTTGCTATTGCAAAACTTGGTGTTTTGGGCCAGTAGGTTTGGTCTAAACCATTTTTCTCCAAAGTTCTTTACTCAAAATCATTTCCATAAACAAATCCATTTTTATTTGGCTAGAAATGGACCAAATCTAATATTCCATCTAAACTTTTCCAAATCTATTTTCAAAACCATGGGTTGGTTCCTAGGGTCAGTAAGGTCACATCAAACCATTTTGCAAAAGTTTTAACCTTAAAATCAATTTTAAACAATTTTTCTACTCTAAATAAGCTCACAAAAGAATCTGCAAAATCAAGCAAGCTAACCGACACTATTTACTAAACTAAAGTTATGGTTGGCTAGGTCTTGCTCTCCTGAAGCCAACGACATAAAATTTGTAATTTTTGGACATGTGGTATGAAAGTTACAGAGGTTTGAAAATGGCATTTAAATCTGATTTGAAACTCTATTCTCAAACTTCTGGTGCCACGCGTCTTAATCTCATTCGCCCATACCGTTTAAATGCGGATTGGCTATTACGCGCGTTGGATCAAGTCCGATCGTGCGACCCTGAACGCATACCTCTTCACGTTAAGTGATTCTTTCGTAGCCAATGGATCTGCATCTAACGGTCGCTGCGCGTTTGACCTAAAAGGAGCGGGCGACTGGCTTGTGGCGCTCTGTCGACGAGGTTGTCGACGATGCAGGAAGCGAGGGAGAAGAAGGAGATGCTCACCAGAATCGCGGGATCGTGGTGAAGCTCAAGGTACTCGCGAGAAGGCAAGGGGCGCACGGGTGTCGTCGGAATTCCTCGCCGGAGATGCTCTGGTTCTCGGGTGCGGTCAGACGTTGTCAGGGGCAAGGCTACAGGGCTCGCCGAAGCAAGGCAAAGGGTGTGTTAGATGCGCCTGGTACTAAGGAGTATGTGAGCATCACTGAATGGCATCGGGGAGGTTCGAGCTTACCAGGAAGACTCGCCGGAGTTTGCAGTAGACGCGGTGGTGCTTTCGTGAATAGCAACGCCTGGGCGCCCATGGTGAGTTCTTGCCTGCAGAAGATCGGCTGGGATGCTGATCACATTTGCGTGCTCGAGGCGAAGGCGAGTGCTGGCCGGAATTGGCGAGAAGGGTCGTCGAAGACAGAGGGAGTGTCTGGCGAAATACGGCAGCCTGGGGGCATGCTTGGGGGAGGAGACAGAGGGAGAATGAAGAAGGGACGCTGGCGTTTTATCGAGCATGGTCAAGGCGAGGTAAAGGCCCGACATTATGGCGTATTGAATCCGCAGAATCACAGCAGGAAACGGCGATGAGGGGGGAAGAAGGGGTCGCGCGAGTGAGGAGGAAGAACAGTGGAAAATGGGTCCAGTCGTCAGTGGGGGAAAGAAACGAGGTGGAGGTCTACTGGTCAGTCTCTGTGCGGGTTCGAATACTATTGCAAAACGTTTTCTTTCGGGGTGAGAAACTGGCCTAGTTCCTGGGCCTGTTGGGCTGCTGGGTTGGGTCGACGTTTTTCTTATTTTTTTCTGTTTCTGAATCTTTTTCCTTTTCTATTTCTATTTTCCTATTTTGATTTTCAAACAAACAACCAAGGTTCAAATCAATTCAAACCATCACTAAATCTTTGAAAGTTTGGTGGTTCTTTAGTAACTTAAACCTATTCCAGAAATAAAATAATATTTTTATTCATTTTAGGATCCTTTTATTAATTAAATAAGAACCTTTAGTTATTTAATCATATGGGGTTTGATTTATTTAATAAAGACTTCATTTGAAAACCAATTATTTTCAAAACGAAATCAGTAGGTTGTATTTGAAAATAAGGAATATTTAGAAAACTTGTTTAAAATAAAATAACATAACATTTTATTTTATGGTCCATTTATAATTAAACTCAATAGACCTTCATTATTAAATCAATTAGGATTTATTTTATTTAAAATATTTATTTTGAAATCTAAAATAAATCCAAAACACTTCAGTAGGTTTTATTTGTGAATATCAAATATTTGGAAAACTTATTTTAAATAATTTAATAAGTTTTTATGTTTCAATTAAATTGGTAAAAACTTTTATTTAAATAAAGTTGGATATTAAATCCTTATTAATTTATTTAAATCAACTTTTGCTATTTTTATTCAAAACAAAATGTTTTAAATCCAAAGCTTGGCCAAGGTTTAATTTGGCTTTATAAAATAATCTTTATTTATGAATCCACCTTTCTTTTGAAAACCAAATCTTTTATTAAAAGATTCCAAAATAGTATCTCCAAAATATTTTATTTTCCTTTATTTAAAATGTTTATCTTTTTAAATCCCTTTAGTACTTTATTTGATTCCAATTGGTTTGAAGTTCCAATTAAATTCAAAAAGTTTCTTCTGGCCCTAAAAATCAAACAAAGTTTTTATTTTATTCATTTATTTTCACATTACAAGATTTGGAAAATCTTGGGATGTGACACGCGGTCTATGCGAGCGTGTCGAGCGCGGCGCTCTGGCATGCTCTTGGCATGGTCGCAGACAAATGGGCGCGCGCGTTCTCTATGGTCCAGTGCCTGGCAGGGGTCGAGGGCTGGACAGGGGGTGGCTATGGACGATGGTGTGCGTCCTAGACATGGTGGCTAGGCGCGGTGCTTGCTCTGGCTAGCTAGCAATGGTCGGCTGGCAAGGGTGCTCTCGGGTTGGCACGACATGGCGCATTGGTAGGGGTATAGGTTATTTCAATGTTTTGGTTGGCACTAGGGAGATAGGGTGATCAATGGTGAACAATTCTTGCAAAGATTACTGCTCAACACAGTGAAGTTTGGCCAAATTGATTTTTGGTCTCCAAGTGTTTGATGAAATGGCTGCAAGAAATTCATATTTGAATTTTTGGATGAAACTTGGTGGGTGCAATGGTCACATACTAGGTAGACTCTGGTTGATTGGATTTGTCAAGGTGCACTGGTTTGGTTGTGTTTTGAGAAATGGTGATCTTCCCATATGAACTAGATTCAATTTTGAAATGTCATTTGAATAGGGTTGCCAAATGTTTCTCTGGGTTTGCAAGGTGGGCTTGGCTTCACTTTTACTTGGTCTAGCAAGAAGTGAAAAGAATTGGATTTTTTCTGTTAGAAATCTTGGACTAGAAACACTCAAAGTGGTGTAGTGAGGAAGATTGGCAAATATGACCATTTGCTTGTTTTGTTTGTTTTTGAATTTCTATTGTTTTGATTCTGATTGGAAATGATTTAGATGATGTTGTTTTCATCTTTAAACCATTCCTTGCTATTCACAACAATCAAACAATTCCATTCATGCATTCATACATTCATCACATACACACGTGCATTCATAATGATTTTAATTAACAAAAGTTTTTGTTAACCCTAAATTTGGGTGATTGGAACTTGATAATCTTGTTTAATATTTTTGGGATGTTACAATTACTGCAAAAAAGTTTAGACAATCATTGGATTTTCGTTAAGCTTTTTGGAGTCATTATGGATCTCCAGGTCCCGCTAATTATTATGAATCAGAGAAATTCTCGATCATGTTCACATAGTCCTCAAACCCAAAGGGAGACACACTTGAGGATCGTATACACATTTGAGTGGATAGGGTACGCAGGAGAAGATACTGGACATCACAGGAATTGTTCTATCGAATCTTCTGAAATGGTTTTGGTGTACCGAAACAAATCAAGGGAATAAAATGTTAATGTGTTCATTAAATTGAGTTGCATTAAACCAAGGGAATTTAAGTGCTTTAATGGAAAGACCTTTGGTTTTTGAGTGGAGAATCAATTTTGTGAGTGGACTGTCCACCCACATGAATGAGGGAAGAGAGGGGGCACCCTCTTTGGCTGCTAACCGTGGGAGGGGGATGCCCCCTCCCCCTATAAAAGTAGGTGGATACCTCCTCCCTTACACACTCATTCTCTCTCTTCTCATATGCCCTTTGGATGGCATGTTCCTCCCCTTGCTTGCTTTGTCCATTTCCATGATTATGGTTCTTAGGCGAAGACCTGCTCAAGATCTTCCCAACCACTACCATGTCATAGTGCCACTGGAGTTCCTAGGAATCCTCTACTTACGCTGCCTTGCTGGAGCGAGGGACGAGTGTCATCGACATACCGTATATGTTACCGATGATGGAGGTGATGCCCTTTGTGGCATTGATTGTGTGCACATCCTTAAGGACGGTCGGGTACACTCTACACCAACCACGTTTTCTTGCAGGAACATTATCCCACTTACGGTCCTCAAGGGCGAGTCCTTCTGAAACCGTTAAAAAGTGTCACCTTGATTCGATCTTGGTTGTTGCAACAGTAGGTAATTTTTTGTTTTCTATGCAACGAACCCCATCAGTGGTAACAGAGCCATGTATATGCATAAATGATTTGTATGGTTAGATGTCACATCCCAAGATTTTAGAAATTGGGACAAAAAAAAATTGTTTTTACATATCATTCATGTCCATTGCATTGCATCTATGCAAAAAATTGCAAGAATCGAATTCAAAAAATCCTAATCCTAATAAGTTTTGCAAATATTCCTATAAGGAATAAGTATGGATTTTATAAATAAAATATAATTGAACTCAATAAAAGGATACACAAAATGGTCCTAAAATGATATACTGAAAATCAAAAAATTTTAGAAACAAATTTCAGCTCATTTGGACTTAGTATGAAAAAGTTATAAAATAAATACTAAAATAGAAAAAGGAAAAGAAATAAGAAACAAAACCTAACTAAACCCTACCCGCGAGCTAGACTGCCCACCACAATGAGCTCTTGCACATGTGACAGCCTCCGCTTCCCTACCACGCAGCAGCAGCAAGCAAAAACCCGCTAAAGGCCCATCGCAAGCCCAGCCGCAGCCCGCGTTCCCTACCCCTCTCACTGCCATGCGGGCCCCGCGCGGTCATCTCCTTCCTCCTGCCGTGGACGGGAAGAACACCCGATCGAAGCCGAATCTTGCGGATTCCTCGCTGATTCCGTGTCGCTCTACGCCCCCTCTGCACGAAATCCACCCGCATATAAATTCCCTAACCCGAAGTCTTTTTCCCCTTTCAAAAACACTGCGGAAACCCTAGCCCCGACCTGATTCGTATATCGCCGCCGCCATTGTTGAGGACAAGCTGCAGGTCAAGCTCGAGCCCGACGAATTCCGTCGCCCCTCTCGCTGGTGTTCCTCCTATTCTCTTCCCCATACTCAACCGCGTCTCCTCATGCAACTTTCCCCTTGCGCAGATCGCCGAACCATCCTCGAATTGCTCGCCGAAGAAACACCATGGCCACCGCCTCCAGCCGCCTCCCATCGCTGCTCCAGGAAGCGAACACCGACACAGAGCACACCATCGGGTTGTACAAGACGCGCCTCACCCCGTAGTCTACCCCTCCGTCTCCGGTGACCGCCAGAATCGCCTCCACCATCACCACCTGGAACCACACCGCCGCCGGTGACGTCATTGCCGGTGAGTCCAGGAGGCTCCTGTTCGCGACCGTCGGATTCGAGAAGAACGGTGTATATTAGAAGCTTTCCCGAACCGGTATCTTCCAACCAGATCGTGCCACGTGTGACCATCGTCAGCAAGATTGTCAGCGCGCTGCATCATCGCTTCGTCATCTGCCAGGTCAGCGGGTCAAAGCCTAGTCAGCATCAGTCAATTTCTTTAATATTTATTATTTAAGAAATAGCCAAAATTTACCCAATCTTGTAAAATTCATATAAAAAAAATTTCAGATCCAAATTCAGCATATTATATATCGTTGGATTCATAAAAATATGAAGAATATTATTATGCTATTAGATCTAACTTTTAAAGTACATATTTACTGCAGTAATTTAATTAGTTTTATTGGTCTTTTAGGTTAATAAATTCATAGGAAATTATTTGTAACTCCAAAAAATATGAACAATATATCAAATTGAAGCTACTGTAATGTAGATTAATAATATATGGTTGGATCCAGCATTTGCGGATTATTTACCCCGTAGTGATTTAATTAGTTTTAAAGGCTTTATAAGTCATTAAATTCATAGTAAATTATTTGCATATCACATAAATATAAATAATATACCGATAGAAAGCTGGTTCCATGTAGATCATCAATTTGCAAATGGTTCAGGAAAATACTGTAAGCTTTCACAGAAATTAAATAAATAGTTTAATGGCTTATTTAGAGTAATAAATTCATAAGAAAATAAATACTGCTCAGAAAATTACAAATAATATGTCCCTGGAATCACAATTCCGTGGATATTTCAGATACAATTTTAGTTTGATTTTTAGGCAACAGAAACTATATGAATCATTTAAAACCCATTAAACAATATTTAAATCATACAAAAGATCTATAACTCTGGTTAGGGTGAATGCAATGCCTACTGTTCGTATTAAAGTCCTCTATCCAGCAAACCCAAGAAACAAATTTAATTCGACAGCTAGAACAAGCGTTACAAAAGAACTATCAAAACCCTTATATTGGCAAGTAATTATTAATAACAAGTACCCTATTGCTTTAGTTGATCTCATACATGCATCATATGATCTATTAATGCTCAGAGAACTAAATGTAAGCATTGTAACATATTAAACCATCGTGCATGTTTTTGATCATCCTTGTTGTGTTTGCAATTGTTTTGATTGGAACTACCTTGTCCTCGTATTAGATTGTTCGGAGAGTGCGATTGCTGCGGAGAAATACAATTAACACCCATATTATCAACATAAGGCAAGTTACACCACTTGTTCATATCGTTTGTCCCAGTTTTGATTCTATGCATGTGATCTTCAAAATTCTGTAGTATGCATGTGTAGGATGTTCTAGTAGAATTTTTCCTTGGTATTATTTTGCAAGTGCGATGATTTTGTAGTATGCCATGAGTAGCTATATACTTAGGATTCTCCCTTCCTAATAGGTTCCCCTGTTTTGCTAAGTACTGCTTATGCTACATATACAAAGTACCGTTGGGGGTTCAGAAGACAATGAATTTTTTTCTAAGTTTAAAGGCTCTCTTGAGCAAACTTTTCTTCTCAAATCCACTTCAAAATAAAAATAATTTGTCTTCTGGGCGGAATGGTTGTCGGGTCAACGAGTGAGGTTTTGGTGGAGGACGGACACCTAGGAATCAAAGAAGTCTGCCATGTTTCAGAATTCAGATGCTTCCAGTGCAACCACAATACATTATGGGCTCTGTCTTGGCCTAGTACTTAGTGGGAAACCTCACCTAGGTACCAACATTTGGAGGTTCTTGGAATGGTTGGATCCAGAAGGTAGAGGGTCTACTAAGGGAAAGCCTCGCCATGGTCTTGTCTGTAAAAGGACTTGATCATGGATTGTGGGTAAAGTGCACAAACTCTCGAGAGTATTGCAATCTGATCGATTAGCCGTGTTCACGAAAATAGAACAACATTGAGCATATGAAGGATGGATCCTCTGAAGGATCTTCCTCTCTCTTTTCTAAACAAAGTTTTTGAACCCCATGGCGTGAGTAATATCGCCAATGGGTGGGATTTTGGTAACTTGGTGTGTAATATCCAAGTGACACTTGGTGCATAATATCCAAGTGTTTGGTTATTTGGACACTTGGTTCGTAATATCCTGGTGTGCCATTCGACCCTATTTTATCTACAAAAATGTTTACAAAGTAGGGAAAATCTTCTCTTCTTCTCTCTACTTAAGAAAACTAGCTTTGAGCAAATGAACTCTACAGCCTAAACTAGCCTTGCATGTAGAGATAGTCCTTTCTTTCCTTGGTGTAATTTTCCAATACATTCAAAGTATTGACCCAACTTGTTGGCTGTACGTTTCATGTGCAGAATTTCGGAGATCATTGAAAGGTGCGCTAGGATCACGGGTCTTCACTCAACCTGACTGTGGCATTGATGGGACTCATGTTGTATATTTTTTGCTTTTGTTGTAATAATGTAAACTCTGGATTAATCGATTCATGTAATAAAGACTTGTGTTTTACATGATATTTCATCGACTGTGAGTGCTAGCTATTGATCCAGGGACTAGCATGTTAATCATAGGGACTTAGGATCCTTACCGATCCGAGGTCACTATAGATGGTATCAAAGCATAAGTTGACTGTAGATCGTGACCTTAGGCATGGAAAAACCTTAGGACAAATATTTTCTAAGTTATTTCAGAAAACTCTCATACTTATCATCATCTACCTTGGGGTTTTAAAATTTCTTAAGTCTCTTCTTTTCAACATTAGAAAATGACCACTACACACTTCAAGGAGAAACTTTTCTCAAGATTACCTTTTCAAAGAAGATCATCTCAATGTTTCGATTAAGTCGGGATTTGAAGACCTCCATGAAAGATGTTCCAAGACTGAAGCTACGAGATTAAAGACTTCAAAGGCCTTAAGTCAATGTTATTAAATAAAGAACTCGAAAGATTGAAGATTATGAAGAACATGAAGACTATCAAGAGCACGAGGACTTTTGGAGACTCGAAGCCTCGAAGATTCCAAGTGACCTATTAGGAATCAAACCCGAATAAGATTTCGCTAAATATAGATGTGACAAATTGGTTGCTATCTTGTATTGTTTATTACCATAGCTAATGAAAACCTATTTTCTAAATAAAATTTCTTTTATGGGTTATTCTTCTTCTTTCCATAGTCCATTCGTTCCTACTCTAAACCTTGGTCAACGCGACGGATGGACCATATCAATAAGGCGGACAAGGAACTCAACTCCACAAAGTGTAAGAGCCACCTCGATGCAAAGAAGTGGATGCTCCAGGTTGAAGAAAGAATGGAGGATGCCAACATTGAAGTCAACAAAATGCTTCATTATGCCACCCAATTCCTAAAGGACGACGCTGCAACCTGGTGGGAGATGCAACACACCATTGATGATTGTCAAGGGGTGATATCTTAGGAAAAATTTAAAGTGGTTCTACTTCAATCTCGTCTCGTACACCAAAAATCCATGAAGTTACATGATGAGATAAAGAACCTCCAAGAGAAGCTTGAAGCCACCACGAAGGAGATGGAGTTGTACAACACAACCCTAGAGCAGGAAGGCTACTCGTTCGAGGACGAGGAAGAGGAAGGCGTGGAGGATGTGTAATAGTTGGACCACCTTTAATTCCATAATAGAACGTTATTCGCGATTGTAATAAAAACCAAGATAATTTTGGTTTAGTTAAACTTGGTTGTTTTCTGTGTTAAGTTGTGTTAATGTGTCTTGTGTGTCTTGTGTGCTTGGTGTGTTTTCATAAGGGTAGGAGTTTACTACTTAGTCTTTCTGTCTATTTATTAACTTTTCTGTCAAACCCCACAGATGCCGCCAAGACGTGCGAACACCAAAATTCCTCCGGGAATAGCACAACTTTTGGCCACTCAGAACCAGCTGATCCAACTGCTCACTCAGAACATGCAAAACAACAATAACAACCCTCCACCACCTCAACAGGATCGCTTGACTCGGTTTTTGAGGTTGAACCCACCTACCTCAACTAGCAGCGCTGAACCAATCATCGCAGATGACTGGCTACGTACAATCAACAAGAAGCTAGACACCGTGCAAGATGTCGGAGCCGACAGGGTACGTTATGCCGCACACCAGCTTGAAGGACCTGCTGCAAAATGATGGGATAACTACCAAGTCACCCAGCCGGATATTGATACTATCACTTGGGATCAGTTTGAGTTAGCCTTTCGCACTCATCATGTGGCTGCTGGTATCATGACTCTGAAAAGGCGCGAATTTCGTAACCTACACCAGCTGCACCGTTCTGTCACCGAGTATGGTGAGCTTTTCAACAAGCTAGCCCGTTATGCACCCGATGATGTTTCCACTGATGCCAAGAGACAAGAGGAGTTCATAAGAGGACTCAATGATGAAATATCTATTCAGCTTGTGGCTCAGAAATTTGATAACTTTCAGGAACTCCTGGACAGAGCCATTGTGGTTGAATCCAAAAGGAAGAGCATAGAAAACCGCAAGAGTGAGTCTAACCCGCACAAGCACTCTGTTCCGTACGAGAAGCAGTGAAATTCCTCACCACCACCTTATAACAATAATGGCCACAACCATAACGGTCATCACCATGGCGTCCATAAACACAATGGGCATAAAAACCGCAATGGAAGTGGCAGCAATGGAAAGGATCTTAGTGAGGTGACATGCTTTAAGTGCAACAGGACAGGGCACTATGCAACCTCTTGCCCCGAGAAGAAGAATGGCAATGGCAATGGGAATGGAAATGGACACAATCATGGCAATGGAAACGGGAAGAAGCCAAATCCGTTTGTAAAAGCCACGGTGAATCATGTCTCTATGGAGAATGCTCGTGATGCACCAGACTCTGTGATTGGTAAGTTCAAGCTCAATTATATTCCCGCAGTTGTTCTTTTTGATACTGGTGCATCACATTCATTCATATCAAGGGTATTTGTGGATAGAGGAAAGATACCTACAGAGACTATAAACTTTCCTCTAAGGGTAAGTTATCCTCGGGGAGAAATAGTGGCAAACTCCGGTTGCCAGGAATTAGAACTAAGGATTGGGACACACATCTTTCCCACAAGTCTAGTAGTTCTAGTATCACAAGGATTATACATAATCTTGGGCATGAATTGGATGACCGAATATGAAGGAGTCATAGATTGTGCCAAAAGAACTGTCATGCTCACAATACCGGAAGGGAAGAGAATTCGTATCAAGTCAAATTTTGCACTTAAGGAATCCATGGTGAACTCCCTTAAGGGGATTAGCTTGGAGGAGGTACCTATTGTAAAGGAATACCCAGATGTCTTCCCAGAGGAGCTACCCGGAATGCCTCCCGATCGTGATATCGAGTTCCTCATTGACTTGATGCCAGGCACGGGGCCGATAGCTAAGAGACCATACAAGATGGATGTGGACGAGTTAAAAGAACTCAAGAAACAACTTAGGGAACAATTGGACAAGGGAATTCATCCAACCCAGCGCGTCATCTTGGGGAGCACCTATCCTATTTGTGGAAAAGAAGGATAAAACCCAGAGGCTGGTTGTGGACTACCGCTCGTTGAACGAAGTGAGGATTAAGAATAAGTATCCTCTGCCCAACATCAATGACTTTTTTGACCATTTAAAGGGAAAAAGTGTGTTCTCAAAGATCGATCTGCGATCAGGCTACTTTCAGCTAAAAATTCGAGAACAGGATGTACCCAAAACAGCTTTCACCACAAGATACGGATTGTATGAGTACACCGTGATGTCCTTTGGTCTAACCAATGCCCCGGCATACTTCATGACCATGATGAACAAGGTGTTCATGGAATATTTGGACAAGTTTATCGTGGTATTCATAGATGATATACTCATATACTCTAAGGATGAGAAGGAACATGAGAAACATCTGCGCCTTATTATGGAGAAACTAAGAGAAGACAAGTTGAATGCCAAATTTAGCAAATGCGAATTCTGGTTAAAGGAAGTGGGATTCCTTGGTCATGTTGTGTCGGGAAAAGGAGTTGCCGTAGATCCTAGTAAGGTAGCTTCCGTGACGGAATGGGAGTCACCCAAGAATGTGGGAGATATTAGGAGTTTCTTGGGCCTCGCAGGATATTACTGGAGGTTCATTGAAAACTTTTCCAAAATAGCAAAATCCATGACGGAACTATTGAAGAAGGAAAATAAATTCCTATTGACCGAGGCATGTGAAGCAAGTTTTCAAGAGTTGAAGAAACGCCTTGTAACGGTGCCGCTTCTGTGTCTGTCTGATATCCAAAAGGATTTTCAAGTCTATTGTGACGCTTCTCGACAAGGACTTGGAAGTGTATTGATGAAGGATGGGAAAGTGGTATCCTATGCCTCCCGACAACTTAAGAACCACAAACACAACTACCCCACACATGATTTGGAACTTACGTCTGTGGTTCATGCACTCAAGGTATGGATACACTACCTCATGGGCAAACATTGTGATGTGTTCACAGATCATAAGAGTTTGAGGTACATCTTCATCCAAAAAGGAGGAAGGATCTAATCAAAGTCCTATGCTTCTAGTGTCACAATCATGGGCATTATGCTGATAATTGTCCAAACACATGTGAATGTAGCTGGAATGGATAAAAACGACAATGGTAATAGTAATAGAGGAAGTAGCGTGAAGAAGCCCAAGAAAGATTCTAGCCAGGTGACATGCTATAAGTATGGTGAAACAGTGCATTACTCGTCAAATTGTCCTCGGAAAAGGAAGAATGGTTGTGGCAAAGGAAATGCCAAAGGAAAGAAGCCCAATCCGTCCATCAAGCTACGACAAATTATGTTAGTGTGAATGGATCTTACAAATCAACAATCCACACCGACCCATTAGAAGAACCTAACAAATACAATCTTTTAAGGGTGGTAGTACCCTAGTGTAACCAAACCTATTTCTTACTAGCTTTCTCGAATCTCGAGGACGAGATTCCTTTTAAGGGTGGTAGTCTGTCACATCCCAAGATTTTAGAAATTGGGACAAAAAAATTGTTTTTACATATCAGTCATGTCCATTGCATTGCATCTATGCAAAAAATTGCAAGAATCGAATTCAAAAAAATCCTAATCCTAATAAGTTTTGCAAATATTCCTATAAGGAATAAATATGGATTTTGTAAATACAATATAATTGAACTCAATAAAAGGATACACAAAATGGTCCTAAAATGATATACTGAAAATCACAAAATTTTAGAAACAAATTTCAGCTCATTTGGACTTAGTATGAAAAAGTTATAAAAGAAATACTAAAATAGAAAAAGGAAAAGAAATAAGAAAAAAAAACCTAACTAAACCCTACCCGCGATCTAGACCGGCCCAGCCCACAGTGAGCTACTGCACATGAGCCGACCTCCACTTCCCTATCACAAGAAGAAGCAACAACCCGCTAAAGGCCCATCGCAAGCCCAGCCGCAGCCCGCGTTCCCTCCCTCTCTCACTGCCATGCGGGCCCTGCGCGGTTGTAGGGGTCTCAACCTAATAAGGTAGATTCCTCCTATGTTTACAATGCTAGTCCCTAGATCAATAGCTAGCAACCACAGTTAAGATGTAATATCAAGAAACAAAGGTCATAATATAACTTTATAACCAGGAATAACATAATTTTATTACATCATTACATAGCTCCTTTGGATATTACATTACATTGCAGCGGAATAACTATAAGTATGGGTCCTTCATCTTCAAAGTGCCACAGGCAGATGTTGGTTGTAGACTTTGTAATCCTAATCAATCAATCTTCACTAAAAACAATCAAACCTGCATCATACAAGTTACATCCACGAAGGGTCAATCCATTTGAATTGTATTCGCAAGTGATACTATAATAGTATAGTGGAGTCTATCATCTATATGCATTTGGCTAAGTGGAGTTGAGGCTTGCATTGCTCAAAATATATTTTTCCTTAACATTTCAAAATACTAAGTTTTTGTTAGACCCCTCCTTTATAAAGGATAGGATCCCTGTGATTGCAATGCTAGTCCCTGGATCAATGCTAGCATCCACAGTTTAAGATGAAGTACACAGATACAAAGGTCGTTTATTACATTCATTCCAGAGATAAAAACATAGTCTTTTACAACTCAGGGCCATAGGCCTAATACAAGAGTTTTAAGGAATAAGTAAATAAACACAAGTCTTCATCTTCATGTGCCACAGGCAAGCATGTTGAGTGTAGACTCATGACTCCTAATCATCATCGGAGTAACCTGCAACATCACAAGTTACAACCACAGAGGGTCAATACTTTGGAATAGTATTGGCAAGTGATACCTTAGTATATTTTAAGTGGACTACAATACTATATGCATTTTGGCTAGTGTAGCTTGGCTTGCTTTGCTTAAAAATAAGTTTTTCCTATTAGTTGAAATCACTAAGTTTTTCTTTGTCAAAAACATTCCCAAGGAAACCACCAATAGACATTGAGGTCCTTCACCCTTGTTCACCCACAAATTTTTACTTAGAAGTTGGAGTGATGAGATTCTTGTGGCTTCCATGTCTTGATGCTCAAAAGTGTCCATTTCCTTGGACAAGGCTAAGTACTTAGGTTTTCCATCTGCAGAGGTTGTGCACTTTTCCCACCAGACTTGGTTTCCCAAGACAGGACCTTTCAGAAGCCTTTCCTTAGTCAAATGGACGCGCTCCATCCTATCATCCCATCTACCACCAACTGTCCAAATGACTAAGTTCTAGCTACCTATATGATCAAGGCAGAGCCCATATTGCCAAGTGGTTGCACTATAAGCTTTCTCAACACTTGGCCTCCAAATCCCTTTGTGCCTGGGTGGCATACCACAAGTGAGATACACAACCCAAGTCCATGGCCTTGTGTAACAACTCAACATAACCCAAAAATTCCCATTCCACCCAGGAGGTACATTTGTCTTAGTTGTTTTATTAAGAAAATACAAGTCTTTTGACTTGTATTATTTTTATCATAAACTATATAGATGTTCACCACCCTTGTTTGCTATATGCTAGGCTAGGCAAAATATGGTAACTTAACTTAGGAATATTTCCCTAGCAATTCTACTATTTCACTCTACTTAGGATTTCCCAACTTAGCACTTAAGCAAAATACCATGCATTACTTTAGCAAAAATAACTAATGCTAGTATTAAACTTAGGATAGGAATATTCATGAAAATATCACTTGCCTTGGTAGGGTGAAGAGTAGCACTCTTCACAATCACAATCACTAGCAAAATCTACACAAGAAATCAAACATACAATTACACACACTTTAAATACAATCAAAAATAATATGAATGCATGCATGCAAGGATTTACCAAGTGTTGAATTTTTGAAAATTCTACAAGTAGGTTCTTGCCCACAGAAACTTAACATGCCACAAGATTGCTAACTAAACTTATTTGGCTCCCATAAAATTTACAAGAATAAATCTATATTTAAAATAGCCCTAAACTTGTTCCACAAATAAATCATTTTTAACTGTTACTATATGCTAAACAAATTGGATATTCAGAAAGGCCTTGTTTTACTGAATCCAACGGTATAAAGTTTGCAAAAATCTAACGTGGCATTTGAAAGTTATGAGCATTTGAAGTTTGAATCTAAATCAGGTTTTAAATTCTATTTTTAATCTAAACCTTGCCACGCGTCGTGTTTTCATTCGCCCGTACCGCTTCGCATCGGATCGAGATCCACAGCCGTAGGATTTAAATGAAATCAGGCGGCTCAGATCGCGTACCGCTTCAGAGTAAGTGATTCTATCCTAGCGCTACGATAAAGATCCGACGGCTGCTATTGTACTGACTAGGATCTGGCGGCGGCTGGCGGCCAGGCTGTCGATCGTTGAGGCGGCGCTTCTGAGGTAAGGGAGAACGAGGAGTAGCTCACCGTGCTCAGGAGATCTTGGCGAGGCTCGACGTACTCGTGGTTGGTCAGGGGGCGCTCGGGCACGGCTGTGATTGCTCACCGGAGTTCGTGGCGGCGTCGGGTGCGTCAGGTGGTCGTCGTGGACGTCGCTGTGAACCACCTCAAGGCAAACGAGTGAAACAATTAGGTTCACAGGGTCAAGGGAAAGTTGTGTGCATGAACGGAAAGGCGAGGGGTGGTCTGTACCTACCGGAAAAACTCGTCGGAGTTGATGTCGCCGCTGCTTTCATGTGTCGAGTGGAGCCGGCGACTGGGGCAGACAAGACGGACTAGTGAGGTCGAGGAGATGCGCAAAGATGCACCGAGTCGCAGCAAGAACGATAGGCCGAGGGGAGCGAGGCTCACTGAATCGCTTCACGGAGAGGGCTCTATCGGCGATTCGCGGAGGATTGAGGGCATGGTGGCGGAGTGAGCGAGGTGTTTGGGAAAAAGATCGCAGGCGTAGAGGGTCTTATAGCGGGGAATCGAGAAACGCTCAAGGATTATTGCCCATTTACTCGCGCCATTACCGGCCATCATCGCCGCAGCGACGTGGGTCGCATCTGGGAAGACGAGAACGACGTGGTCTGGTCCGCTTGTCGTGAAAGCGCAAAGTGTTGGTGGGGTCAGTTGTCGGTCTGTGCGTGTGCTTTCAGCGTGTGAGAAGAAAAGAAGATCCCGGGTGGGCTTCTGGCTTGATTGGCTCTTTGGGCGATTCTGGCATGGCCTTTTCCTTTGTTTAAGTCTTTTCTTTTTCTATTTCTATTTCTGAATGATTTTTGATATGAATTCAAATCCTTTTGAATCTAAACTGTTTGGGAATTTTGTAGGTTTTGTGGTTTCATAAACATTCATTTTTAACTAAGTGGTTACTTGGCAAAGCTTGGTCAAGCTTGGGTTTCAAAGTAAACAGAGATTTGCTCTAGTTTGCAAATATTTGAAAAAGGACTTTGAATCCATTTCTAAATTTGAAAACTTGGGTTTAAAAGTTTCACCTAATCTTTCCATCAATGGAGACAAGCAAACAAGTATTTAAACTTTCAAATTTCAAAGGGTGATGGTCATTTGGGATAAATTGTCCACATGAAATCATAGCTCCAACCATTTCTAAATGATTTTTAAGAAAACCCTAAATGGATGAATGATGCAAAGATGATATGAATGAGTTTTGGAACTATGATTTTTGGGATGTTACAAATCTAACCCCCTTAAGATGAATCTCGCCCTCGAGATTCGGATTGGCTAGAAAATAGGTGAGGGTGGTCTTTCCGAAGATCATCTTCTCTTTCCCATGTTGCTTCCTCTTCGGAGTGATGGTTCCATTGTACTTTAAAAAATTTGATAGTCTTGGTCCTGGTGACTCTTTATGCGGTCTCTAGAATCTTGACAGGCTTTTCTTCATAAGTGAGATCACTTTCTAGTTGAACTTCTTCCAAAGGTATGGTATCCTTCAAAGAGGACTCACATGAAATACGTTATGGACTGCTGATAGAGATTCTGGCAATTCAACTTCATATGCAACTTCTCCTTTGCGACTTAGAATCTTGAATGGCCCAACATATCTTGGTGCCAACTTTCCTTTGACTCCAAATCTTTTTACTCCACGGAGTGGTGATACCCTGAGATAAGCTCTATCCCCAACTTCGTAGGTGACTTCTCTACGCTTAGAATCCGCGTAGCTTTTCTGTCGGGACTGTGCTATCTTCAACCTGTCCTTAACCATTTTGACTTTTTCTTAGGCGTCTTTGATAAGATCCGGTCCGAATAAGCTCCTTTCGCCCACACCATTCCATAACAATGGGGTGGTACACTTCCTTCCGTAGAGTAACTCAAACGGTGCCATTCCAATACTAGATTGATGACTATTGTTGTAAGTGAACTCTGCGTAAGGCAAACTTTCATCCCAACTTGCTCCATAGTCTAAAGCACATGCTCTCAACATGTCTTCCAGAATTTGGTTGGTCCTTTCTGTTTGTCCATCTGTTTGAGGATGAAAGGCAGTACTGAATTCCAATCTCGTTCCTAAGGATTCATGAAGCTGTCTCCAAAAGTGAGAAGTGAACTGAGTTCCTCTATCTGACACAATACTCTTGGGCACACCGTGAAGGCATACGATTCTGCTCATGTATATTTTTGCTAACTTGGCACTTGTATAAGTGGTCTTCACAGGTATAAAATGAGACACTTTAGTTAGGCGATCCACTACTACCCATATGGAATCATATCGACCTGGTCCTTGGTAACCCTAATGAAATCCATACCAATATTTTCCCACTTCCATTCAGAATAGGAAGTGGTTGAAGCAAACCCGCTGGTTTTGGTGCTCGCTTTGACTACACACATCACACAAAGCAATATGTTCGGCGATGTCCCTTTTGAGATTGTTCCACCAAAATCTTTCTTTCATGTCCATGTACATCTTGGTGTTTCCCGGGTGAATAGAATATGGGGAGTTGTGACCTTCTTGTAAGATCAGTTTCCGCAACTCTGGGTCTTGTGGAACACATATACGTTTCCCGTGCCATAAGGTTCCTTGTTCATCAATATGGAAACTCTTAGCCTTCCCTAGACTAATATTTTCCTTGATCTTTTCAATTTCCTTATCGGTCTTCTGAGCTTCTTGGATTTTGTCCAAAAGAGTGGGTTGAACATCTAATGACATGAGATGTCCTTCTGGTACAATTTCCAATCTGAGTTCCTTGAATTGTTTACACAGATCATATGGTAATTCCCCTTTGGTAAGACCATTTACAAATGTCTTACGACTTAAAGCATCGGCTACCACATTTGCTTTACCGAGGTGGTATTGCAAACTTAAGTCATAGTCTTTGATAAGTTCTAACCATCTCCTTTGTCTCATGTTGATCTCCTTCTGGGTGAAGATATACTTCAAACTCTTATGATCGGTGAACACTTCACAACGCTTTCCCAAAAGGTAATGTCTCCATGTTTTGAGTGCATGAGCATGAGGCTAACTCCAAATCATGAGTAGGATAGTTTACTTCATGAGTTTTGAGTTGTCTCGAAGCATAGGCTACGACTTTACCATCTTGCATAAGTACAACACCCAAACCTTGATGAGAAGCATCACAATACACTTGGAAATCCTTTTCCAAATCAGTGAACATAGAAGTGGTGTTACAAGTCTCTTCTTCAATTCTTGAAAACTGACTGCAACCTTCGACCAAGCAAACTTCTTGTCCTTCTTTAGCAATTCTGTCATAGGCTTAGCAACTTTGAGAAATTCTCAATGAACCTTCTGTAGTAACCTGCTAAGGAAACTACGAACTTCCTTCACATTCTTGGGTGATTCCCAATCATTACAATTTGAAACTTTAGCAGGATCCATCGCAACACCATCCTTTGTCATAACATGACCAAGCAATCCAACTTTCTCTAACCAGAACTCACACTTACTGAATTTGGCATAAAGTTTATGCTCTCTTAACTTTTCAAGTATCAAGCGCAAGTGTCTTTCATGTTCTTCCTTGCTCTTGGATTAGACTAGGATGTCGTCGATAAAAACGACAACGAACTTGTCAAGGAATTCCATGAACACCTTGTTCATCATATTCATGAAGTATGCTGGAGCGTTGGTTAAACCAAAAGGCATCACAGTGTACTCATACAATCCATACCTTGTGGTGAATGCTGTCTTAGGTATGTCTTGCTCTCTTATCTTAAGTTGAAAATAGCCTGACCGAAGATCAATCTTCGAGAATACACAGGCTCCTTCCAATTGATCAAACAAGTCGTTGATTCTTGGCAAAGGATATTTGTTCTTGATAGTAACCTCGTTGAGAGAACGGTAGTCAATACATAATCTTTGTGTTCTATCCTTCTTCTCCACAAACAATACTGGGGCTCCCCAAGATGAAGAACTTGGTTGAATAAACCCTTTCTGTAACTGTTCTCCTAGCTGCTTCTTGAGTTCTTTCAGTTCATCAACTGACATTTTGTATGGTCTCTTAGCTATTGGTCCAGAACCTGGTACCAAATCTATCAAAAACTCCACATCTCTATCTGGTGGCATTCCTGGTAATTCCTCCGGAAATACATCCGGATACTCACACACAATTGGCATACTATCCATGCTAACCCCCTTAAGAGAATTCAGCTTACCTCCTTTGGATTCAAAGTTTGACTTGAATTTTATTCTTTTTCCTTCCGGGGTTGTGAGTGTAACTGTACGATTGGCACAATCTAATACTCCTTCATACTTAGCCATCCAATCCATTCCCAAAATTACATCTAGTACTTGGGAATCTAGGATTATCAGGCTTACTGGAAAACTTATGCTTACCAAACTCTATGATGAGATCCCGGCATCCAAGGCTTACTATCATATCTCCCCCTGGAGAACTAACTTTTATTGGACACCCAATGTTTTCTGATGCAAACCCATTTCTATCAACAAATGCCTTCGATATGAATGAATGAGATGCACCAGTATCAAAGAGTACAAATGCTGAAATTGAATTGAGTCTGAACTTACCAGCCACGGCATCAGGCTCCTCATAGACCTCCTCCACATTAATGTGGTTAACCTGTCCTTTCTGGAAAGGATTTGGCTTGTTAGGTCCTTCAACTTTCTTTTCAGGACACTCATTAGCATAATGTCCCAGCTTCTTGCATTTGAAGCACTCAACCTGACTGATGTCCTTTTTAACATGATGATTTCCACTTCCACTACCATTTCCACTGTGGTGGTTCTTATGTCCACTCTTGTGGTTCTTGTACTTATCATTGTCATGACTACGGTGATGCTTGTTGTCATGACGGTTGTGGTTGTGATGCTTGTTGAATTTCCCATGTTTATGGGATCCTGAGCACCATCATCATAATGAGACCGTTTGTGAGACGATCCAGCTGTGTTTGTCGAGTGTTTCCTCTTCCTACTCTCGACTTGCTTCATTTTACTTTCCAAAATAGCAGCCTTGTCACACAAAGACTGATAAGTTGGAACATATGCCACAGATAACTGTAGGTTCAGCTCATCATTCAAGCCTTCTAAGAACTTTTCCTTTCTCTTGGCATCAGTATCAACCTCATCCGGTGCATAGCGCGCCAGATTATTGAATTCTTCTCGATTACGCCACATCGCGTGGCGCTGTTTCAGGTTGTGAAACTCCTTCTTTTTCAGACTCATTATCCCGGATGAGATATGAGCGGTGCGAAACCCATCCTCAAATATGTCCCATGTCACTTCATCAATGGGAGTGGTGATTTGGAAGTTATCCCACCATGTGGTGGCTGGTCCTTCCAACAGATGTGCTGCGAATCTGACTTTTTCAGCATCAGTGCAGCCCACTGTCACTAAGTCTTTGTTCACAGAACGTAACCAGTCATTGGCTGCCATGGGATCAGTTGTCCCCGAAAATTTTGCTGGCCTTAGTCGCAGAAATCTGGTGAGCATATCAAAACCCGGAGGGTTGTTGTTGTTGTTGTTGTTGTTGTTGTTGGGGTTGTTGTTGGGGTTGTTGTTGTTATTCTGGTTCTGGATGAATGTTGTCATCATTTGCATAAGCTGTGTTTGCGCATTCATCATTTGTTGCATTTCCGGGGTGATGTTGTTGGGGTTGGGGTTTGCGCGACGGGGAGGCATCTGTGGTTTGTTCAAATAGATAAGAATGAGATACCCATAGATGTTTCATGCACAATACATCACAAGCAACACATAACAAGCAACATAAGAATATAAGTGCAACATCCACATAACAAACTCATGAAATAAAACAGACAAGTGGCAAGCCATCCACATGTCGGATGGTCCAATAATAAGTTCGCAACAATAAGTATGAATATGAAAGGTAAACGAGTAGCCAAGTCTACTCATCAGCATCTATCTCCTCCTCGACGAAGGTAAGACCTGCGTTCTCCATCGCGGTCTTGTTCTCCTCAATCGTAGTGGTCAAAGAATCAACCTTGGTCTTGAGAGCCCTCTTCGGGAGAAGCCTCTCAATAACCATCTGCTGCTGCTCAAGCTCGAAGTCCTTGGACTTCAGTTCCTCGGTCATGTCCCGGATCTTCTTGTTCCTATCCTGGACGCGTTTCTCTTGACTCTTGAACTTGCGGTCCTGGGCCTCGAACTTTGTCTCCATTTCCCTGATCATTTCATCCTGCTGCGCAAAAAGCTTGTCCTTCTCGCGAAGCTGCACCTGAAGCTCGTCATTACCTAGCATGACGTTCATCTTGTCCGTATCTACGTGCCTGAGAAGAGTCTCTAAGTCCTGAAGATAAAGACGTATCGGCTCCGCAGTGCCCCTCGAGTCGTCCTCAAAGTCGATGGACTTTCCATCAACATCACGTCTTCCGAAGACGTCAAAGTGAGTACCCCTAACCTGTCGGGAGTGACGGCCTAATAGTCGTCCTATCAGGTCCTGCATGACTACCTCCATGCCTCTCTCTCTCTGTCATCGTGCATCAGCTTGAAGACGATGGTCTCTGTAGTAGGCTCAGTCTGGCGTCCTGGCTGGGTCACCTTGAAGCCCCAGAGGTCTTTCCTCTCGAACTTGGTGAGTGGATACACCGTGATGGTAGGCAGAGGGAGATCAAGTAGAGTGGTAAGCTCAATGATACGGGACCAAAGCAGTAACCCGAAACTCCTCAACAGGTCTTGTGATGAGGCATCTATTTTATAAGATTGAAAAGTTAGAACATTTCAATTCAAGGTAAATCAAGACTTACATTCATACATATACATGAAACGTATTTTCACACAAGTCATGCAAACATAAGTTCATTACATCATTCAAGGTCCATACTTATTTAAAATATCTTTTTGAAAACAAGGTGATAAGTGGTGGTCCAACTAACGAAGTGTCCTTACAATCCAATCTCACGGGATCTATTATTAAACACAATGTTCCTAGAGGCAATCCACCAATCTTGCTACCTTGACTCTATCACTAAGTCTATAACATCTCCCCTTATTTCTTGGTTGGTGTCTTCCAACTCTTGAGTAAGTTCCTTCTCTTTCTCTAAATCCTTTTGAAGGTTGAGCATTCTGCACTTGACTCTAGCACTTAGTTCTTTGATAGTCCTCCAAGCTGCATCCCTGGCTGACTCAAAGAATGTGGTGTGCATTGAAGTGTTGGTGTACATGCAGAATCCCTTCTCTTTGTGGTTGTCTTCCTTTTTTTTGTACAAGTGAAGCTGCACCCACCAATACTCCACTCCTTCCTCCATCACTGGAAAGCCCTTGTACACGGCTTCACCATGTGCATCCATTGCCTCCATGAGGTCCTTGAGAATATTGGGAAACTCAGTTTCACATTCCAAGGTCATGGTCATGAGTGGTCCCTTCTTCACGGCTTCGTTGATGGAGTTCATCTACAAGGAAGTTGAAAGAGATTAGAAAAGTTTTACGAGAAGAATAGACAAGTGTAGAAGTATTTGAAAAAAAACTTTTTCCTTAGTGGTTTTCCAATCCTAGGGTCATAATCCTACAGGCAACACAGTGATCTGATACCATCTGTTAGACCCCTCCTTTATAAAGGATAGGATCCCTGTGATTGCAATGCTAGTCCCTGGATCAATGCTAGCATCCACAGTTTAAGATGAAGTACACAGATACAAAGGTCGTTTATTACATTCATTCCAGAGATAAAAACATAGGCTTTTACAACTCAGGGCCATAGGCCTAATACAAGACTTTTAAGGAATAAGTAAATAAACACAAGTCTTCATCTTCATGTGCCACAGGCAAGCATGTTGAGTGTAGACTCATGACTCCTAATCATCATCGGAGTAACCTGCAACATCACAAGTTACAGCCACAGAGGGTCAATACTTTGGAATAGTATTGGCAAGTGATACCTTAGTATATTTTAAGTGGACTACAATACTATATGCATTTTGGCTAGTGTAGCTTGGCTTGCTTTGCTTAAAATAAGTTTTCCTATTAGTTGAAATCACTAAGTTTTTCTTTGTCAAAAACATTCCCAAGGAAACCACCAATAGACATTGAGGTCCTTCACCCTTGTTCACCCACAAATTTTTACTTAGAAGTTGGAGTGATGAGATTCTTGTGGCTTCCATGTCTTGATGCTCAAAAGTGTCCATTTCCTTGGACAAGGCTAAGTACTTAGGTTTTCCATCTGCAGAGGTTGTGCACTTTTCCCACCAGACTTGGTTTCCCAAGACAGGACCTTTCAGAAGCCTTTCCTTAGTCAAATGGACGCGCTCCATCCTATCATCCCATCTACCACCAACTGTCCAAATGACTAAGTTCTAGCTACCTATATGATCAAGGCAGAGCCCATATTGCCAAGTGGTTGCACTGTAAGCTTTCTCAACACTTGGCCTCCAAATCCCTTTGTTCCTGGGTGGCATACCACAAGTGAGATACACAACCCAAGTCCATGGCCTTGTGTAACAACTCAACATAACCCAAAACTTCCCATTCCACCCAGGAGGTACATTTGTCTTAGTTGTTTTATTAAGAAAATACAAGTCTTTTGACTTGGATTATTTTTATCATAAACTATATAGATGTTCACCACCCTTGTTTTCTATATGCTAGGCTAGGCAAAATATGGTAACTTAACTTAGGAATATTTCCCTAGCAATTCTACTATTTCACTCTACTTAGGATTTCCCAACTTAGCACTTAAGCAAAATACCATGCATTACTTTAACAAAAATAACTAATGCTAGTATTAAACTTAGGATAGGAATATTCATGAAAATATCACTTGCCTTGGTAGTGTGGAGAGTATCACTCTTCACAATCACAATCACTAGCAAAATCTACACAAGAAATCAAACATACAATTACACACACTTTAAATATAATCAAAAATAATATGAATGCATGCATGCAAGGATTTACCAAGTGTTGAATTTTTGAAAATTCTACAAGTAGGTTCTTGCCCACAGAAACTTAACATGCCACAAGATTGCTAACTAAACTTATTTGGCTCCCATAAAATTTACAAGAATAAATCTATATTTAAAATATCCCTAAACTTGTTCCACAAATAAATCATTTTTAACTGTTACTATATGCTAAACAAATTGGATATTCAGAAAGGCCTTGTTTTACTGAATCCAACGGTATAAAGTTTGCAAAAATCTAACGTGGCATTTGAAAGTTATGAGCATTTGAAGTTTGAATCTAAATCAGGTTTTAAATTCTGTTTTTAATCTAAACCTTGCCACGCGTCGTGTTTTCATTCGCCCGTACCGCTTCGCATCGGATCGAGATCCACAGCCGTAGGATTTAAATGAAATCAGGCGGCTCAGATCGCGTACCGCTTCAGAGTAAGTGATTCTATCCTAGCGCTACGATAAAGATCCGACGGCTGCTATTGTACTGACTAGGATCTGGCGGCGGAGCGGCGGCTACCGGCGGCGGAACTGTCAGTCGTTGACGGAGGCGGCGCTACAGGGGGTAAGGGAGAACGAGGAGTAGCTCACCGTGCTCAGGAGATCTTGGCGAGGCTCGACGTACTCGTGGTTGGTCAGGGGGCGCTCGGGCACGGCTGTGATTGCTCACCGGAGTTCGTGGCGGCGTCGGGTGCGTCAGGTGGTCGTCGTGGACGTCGCTGTGAACCACCTCAAGGCAAACGAGTGACACGATTAGGTTCACAGGGTCAAGGGAAAGTTGTGTGCATGAACGGAAAGGCGAGGGGTGGTCTGTACCTACCGGAAAAACTCGTCGGAGTTGATGTCGCCGTCAGTGCTCGCGGTGTCGAGTGGAGCCGGCGACCTGGGGCAGTACAAGACGGACTAGTGAGGTCAGGAGATGCGCAAAGATGCACTGAGTCAGGCAGCAAGAACGATAGGCCGAGGGGAACGCGAGGCTCACCTGAATCGCTCGCCGGAGAGGGCTCTGTCAGCGGCGATTCGCGGAGGATTGAGGGCAGCCTGGTGGCGGAGTGAGCGAGGTGTTTGGGGGAAAAAGATCGCGGGGCAGAGAGGGTCTTATAGCCGGGGAATCGACAAGAAACGCTCGAGGATTATTGCCCATTTACTCCGCGCCATTACCGGCCATCACTGCCGCAGCGACGTGGTCGCAGCGATCTGGGAAGACGAGGACGACGTGGTCTGGTCCCGCTTGTCAGCGAAACGCGCAAAGTGTTGGTGGGGTCAGGTTGTCAGTGACTGTTTGCGTGTGCTCGCGTGTGTGAGAAGAAAAGAAGAACCCCGGGTGGGCTTGCTGGGCTTGATTGGTCTTGGGCGATTCGCGCGGCCTTTTCCTTTTGTTTAAGTCTTTTCTTTTTTCTATTTCTATTTCCTGGAATGATTTTTGATATGAATTCAAATCCTTTTGAATCTAAACTGTTTTGGGAATTTTGTAGGGTTTTGTGGTTTCATAAACATTCATTTTTAACTAAGTGGTTACTTGGCAAAGCTTGGTCAAGCTTGGGTTTCAAAGTAAACAGAGATTTGCTCTAGTTTGCAAATATTTGAAAAAGGACTTTGAATCCATTTCTAAATTTGAAAACTTGGGTTTAAAAGTTTCACCTAATCTTTCCATCAATGGAGACAAGCAAACAAGTATTTAAAATTTCAAATTTCAAAGGGTGATGGTCATTTGGGATAAATTGTCCACATGAAATCATAGCTCCAACTTCTGTTTCTAAATGATTTTTAAGAAAACCCTAAATGGATGAATGATGCAAAGATGATATGAATGAGTTTTGGAACTATGATTTTTGGGATGTTACAGTTTTTTCTTTCACAAAATCATTTTTCTCAATCAAAGATTGAAGATCCTTTACAAGGCATCTCTCAATCAAAGATTGAAGATTTCAAACAACCCTTGTTCAATCCACAAAATTTTAACTTAGAAATTTGAATGATGAGATTCTTGATTGCTTCCATGTCTTGATGCTCAAATTGTCCTTTACCAGGGACATGGCTAAGTACTTAGATTTTACACTCTGCAGAGGTGGTGCACTTTCCCCACAAGACTTGGTTTCCCAAGACAAGATCTTTCAGAAGCCTTCCCTTAGACCAAAATGGATGCGTTCCTGCACTTGAAGCTTCTCAACATTTGACATCTCAAATCTCTTTGTTCCTGGGTGGCCATCCACAAGTGAGATACACAAGCCAAGTCCATGGCCTTGTGTAACCACTCAACATAAACCAATCCTTCCATTCCACCCAGGGGATTCATTAACTTAGTTGTTTTTATTAAACAAAAACCAAGTCCTCAGACTTAGAAATTTTTCCATAGTGTGAATATATATTTCACCCATGTTTTCTATTTGCTAGGCTAAGCTTGATAGTAATAGGAATCTTAATTTAGGAAGATTTCTACTAAGGTTTCATCTACTAGTTTTCCTATAGTAAGGTTTATACTTAGCAAAATCCATGCAAGTTTTACTTAGCAAAATCACTAGTGCATAGTGCAAGTAATGGGACAAAGAGTATGAAGCATCACTTGCCTTTTTGGTAGAGTATGGGTTCACTCCTTGTCCTTGCTACAATCACACTCTTCAAGTCACTACAAATCAATCAAGCAAGGCACAAACTCAATCTACCAAATAAGCAAAACATCACATAAAATAATAAAACAAAACAACACACAAAATCATAAAGTCAAAGTAATGCATGCAAGCATGCCAAGCTTTGTTTTGTTTGAAAAAGTGGTTCCTAATGGGTCATGAACATTTTGTTTGAAACACCTAATGGTCATTTTGTAAAGTGGCAAAGTCGTTTGCAAATAGGGTTTTGTTTCAAAAACTATTCTAAAATCCATCATCATTTTTATGTGGTGGAAAACATTTTTATCAAAGCAAAACTTTATGCTTTTCACCAAATGAGTTGCTATTGCAAAACTTGGTGTTTTGGGTCAGTAGGTTTGGTCTAAAGCATTTTCCCCAAGTTTTCTTTACAAAAACATTTTCATAATAAAATCAACAATTTTTAATTCGCTAGGAATTTTACCAAAATCATTTTTAACACCAAGGGTTGGTTCCTAGGGTCAGTAAGGTTACAACAAACCATTTTGCAAAAGTTTTAACCTTAAAATAATTTTTTAAAAAAATTTATACTCTAAACAAGCTCACAAAAGAATCTGCAAAAACAAGAAAACTACCAAATACTATTTGCTAAACTAAGGGCATGGTTGGCTAGGTCTTGTTCTCCTGAATCCAACGACAAAAATTTGTAATTTTTGGACGTGTGGATCCAAAGTTATAAGGGTTTGAAGTTTGCAAATAAATCTGATTCAAATCTGTTTTTAGTTTTAATATTGGCCACGCGTCGCTGTTTCATTGGTTGATACCGGTTCGGTTGGATCGCGGCTGTAGGGCGTTGGATCTGATCGATCGCACGGTCCTGGACGCGTAACCCTTCGCGGTTAAGTTAAACTATCGTGAGCGTCAGATCTTGATCCTACGGTGCTGGCGAGTTTCACCAAAAGTGGGCGGCGCTGACGCGGTGGCGAATGGCGGCGCGGTCAGGTGTGGACGGTGCTGGTGGTCTAGGAAGGGAGAGAGAAGGAGAAGGGGCTCACCGGGTTCAGGAGGTCACGGCGATGCTCAACGTGCCGATGGTTCGACGAGGGGCGCTCTGGTCCGATGTGGATTGCTCGCCGGAGTAGGTGGCGGCGTCGGGCTCTCGACGGGGACGGTGGGCTACGAGGCACATGAGGACGAGATAAAAGGTCTATTAGACGCGCGAGGAAGGGTAGATCTTGCATGCCTGAACGAGAGGGAGAGGGGTGGACAGATGCTTACCAGAAGTGCTCGTCGGCGTTAAGCCAGACGGTGGCGACAGTCAGAGTCGTCGCTGCAGATCGCCCTAAGGCAAGACAGGAGCATGTTCAGATGCGCAAGAGCAAGGTGATGCTGTGTGCGTGATCTAGGAGGCGCGGGGTGGTCGGTGTTCACCTGGAATGCTTGACGGAGCAATGGCAGACGGCGGCGCACGCTCGGTGTCGTCGTTGTCGATGCTCAGGGGCGCCCGCGGTCGAATTGGTGGTACGGGGAGAAGTGTCTGGGAGTGGGGAAGCTGCTAGGTTGCACAGGAGGCAAGGGGCGGTGATACTTGGCCGGAATTCGATGAGGAAGGTCGTCGGAACAGAGGAGCTCGGGGAGGAATTGGGGCGGCCTGGTGGCGTGCTTTGGGGAGGGGTCAGAGGGAGAATGAAGAAGGGACGTTGTCGTTTTATCGAGCATGGTCAAGGCGAGGTAAAGTCCTAGCATTATTGCGAATTGATCGCGCGGATTGAAGGCAGCAACGGCAGCGAGGTTTGGGGGAGGGAGGTCGCGCGGTGAGGACGATGGCTAGCGAAATGGGACCGTTGCGTCAGTGGGAAAAAGGTGAGGAGGAGGTCCACCAGTCAGTGGCTTTGCGGGCTGTTTCAGCGATGAGGAAAAACGGTTCGGGGGAGAGGGGCAGGTGGGCTGTTGGGTTGGAGCTGGGCCAGACAGTGGGCTGTTCTATTTTTTTTTCCTGTCTGAATCCTTTTTCTTCTTCCAAATTTATTTTCTTTTTTGAATTTCATCAACTATTCAAACATTCAACCAATTCAAATAATCACCATACGTAAATAAGTTTTTGGTTCTGTTTATCAACATAAACCAAATCTCAAAATAAAATAATATTTTCATTCATTTTTAGGATCTATCTAAAAATAAAAAATAGCCCTTTAGTTATTTAATCAAAAAGGGTTTGATTTATTTAATAAAATTTCCATTTGAAATCCAAAAATTTCCAAAACCAATTCAGTAGGTTTTATTTGAAAATATATGATATTTGGAAATCTTGTTTAAAACGAAATAACATTTTTATTTTAGGTTCTATTAATATTTAAATACAATGGACCTTAGTTAATAATCCATATAGAATTTGTTTTATTAATTTATTTATTTTGAAATCTAAAATAAAACCAAAACACTTCAGTAGGTTTCATTTGAGAATATAAAATACTTGGAAAACTTATTTAAAATAAATAATTAGGTTTTAGTGTTTATTTAAAATGGGAAAGGCCATTATTTAAATAAAATTTGGATATTAAATCCTTATTATTTTATTTAAATAAACCTTTACTATTTTATCAAAACAAAATGTTTTATTTCAAAAGCTTGGCCAAAGTTTAATTTGGATCTATAAAATAATATTTATTTATAAAACTTCTATTTCCTTTGAGAACCAAATCCTCTTATTTAAAAGATCCAAAATATTAATTCCAAAACATTTTATTTGCCTTTATTAAATGTTTATCTTTATAAATCCCTTTAGGATTTAATTGTTGAACCTATGTTTGAAGATTCCCAATTGGATTCAAAAGTTTCTTCTGGCTCTGAAAATCAACAAAGTTTTATTTTATTCATTTATTTTTTCACATTACAAGATTTGGAAAATCTTGGGATGTGACAGCGGTCATCTCCTTCCTCCTGCCGTGGACGGGAAGAACACCCGATCGAAGCCGAATCTCGCGGATTCCTCGCCGATTCCGTGTCGCTCTACACCCCCTCTGCACGAAATCCACCCGCATATAAATTCCCTAACCCGAAGTCTTTTTCCCCTTTCAAAAACACCGCGGAAACCTTAGCCCCGACCCGATTTGGATCTCGCCGCCGCCATTGTTGAGGACAAGCTGCATGTCAAGCTCGAGCCCGACGAATTCCGTCGCCCCTCTCCCTGGTGTTCCTCCTATTCTCTTCCCCATACTCAACCGCGTCTCCTCATGAAACTTTCCCCTTGCGCATATCGCCGAACCACCATCGAATTGCTCGCCGGAGAAACACCATGGCCACCCCCTCCAGCCGCCTCCCATCGCTGCTCCAGGAAGCGAACACCGACACAGAGCACGCCATCGGGTTGTACAAGACGCGCCTCACCCCGTAGTCTACCCCTCCGTCCACGGTGACCGCCAGAATCGCGGCCACCATCGCCACCTGGAACCACACCGCCGCTGGTGACGTCATTGCCGGTGAATCCAGGAGGCTCCTGTTCGCGACCGTCGGATTCGAGAAGAACGGTGCAGATTAGAAGCTTTCCCGAACCGATATCTTCCAACCAGATCGTGCCATGTGTGACCATCGTCAGCAAGCTCGTCGGTAGCGTTAACGCTCAAATCATCTGCCGGTCAAAGCCTAGTCAGCATCAGTCAATTGCTTTAATATTTATTATTTAAGAAATAGCCAAAATTTACCCAATCTTGTAAAATTCATATAAAAAAATTTACAGATCCAAATTCAGCATATTATATATCGTTGGATTCATAAAAATATGAAGAATATTATTATGCTATTAGATCTAACTTTTAAATTACATATTTACTGCATTAATTTAATTAGTTTTATTGTTCTTTTAGGTTAATAAATTCATAGGAAATTATCTGTAACTCCGAAAAATTTGAACAATATATCAAATTGAAGCTACAGTAATGTAGATTGATAATATCTGGTTGGATCCAGAATTTGCAGATTATTTACCCCATAGTGATTTAATTAGTTTCAATGGCTTTATAAATCATTAAATTCATAGTAAATTATTTGCGTATCACAAAAATATAAATAATATACCGATAGAAATCTGGTTCCATGTAGATCATCAATCTGTAAATGGTTTAGGAAAATACTGTAAGGTTTCGCAGAAATTAAATACATAGTTTAATGGCTTATTTAGAGTAATAAATTCATAAGAAAATAAATAATGCTAAGAAAATTACAAATAATATGTCCCTCGAATCACAATTCCATGGAGATTTCAGATACAATTTTAGTATGATTTTTAGGCAATAGAAACTATATGAATCATTTAAAACCCATTAAACACTATTTAAATCATACAAAAGATCTATAACTCCAGTTAGGGTGAATCCAACGCCTACTGGTTCGTATTAATGTCCTCTATCCAGTAAACCCAAGAAACAAATTTAATTCGACATCTAGAACAAGCGTTACAACAGAACTAACAAAACCCTTATATTGGCAAGTAATTATTAATAACAAGTACCCTATTGCTTTAATTGATCTCATACATGCATCATATGATCTATTAATGCTCAGAGAACTAAATTGTCAACACCCGGATTTTTCAATCCTAGATGCCTGTTATGCCATACATCGCAATCCCAGGATTACCATTTTTGCGAGACATAACAGAATTGGATACCATAGTACTTCATCCATTACAAACGATACATAAGTTCTTACACAAATAGGGATCTCATGATCCAGTTCTTAATACAACATCAAGCAGCGGAATACGTAATAATAACGGTAGCGTAGGCGAAGCTCCATCTTCGGGGTCACAGGCAATGCTGACGATGGGAGATGATCCTAGTTTTCGTAACCTTCCGGGTCCATCCTCCGGTACTCCTCTTCATAGTCCGCCATGGGAATAGCCAGGGACAAAGCCATGAGTACTCTTCAAGTACTCGCAAACTAATACTAACAGATAAAGGGGTTTTTGTATAATAGGACACTAGGCTCTAGGGTTGTTTTGCAAAAGCCAGATTTATCTCTACTAAGTTCTAAAGCTAGTCACAACTTTATAATTCCTAAGTGGGATCTTGTAATTCAAGTCAGAACTCTGTTGTGGTCAAGTCAAAGTCTCAATTCATTTCTCAAGTCATTTTGAAAAGTCTGACGGGGGAACAGTATGGCCACTCTAATCGTCCATAATCATGACGCGGCTATCCGAATAGTTTGACACTCTGCAGAGATTGTACACTTTCACCACAACATTCGATACATCCGTCAGGAACAAATCCTGAATTCACCATACTCAGTATGCGGATAATCAATCCTAACCTTTCAATTACACTCCCTAGTATAAGCACCTCTCCTGTGAGTTTGGCCTCCCAACCATGACTACTGTCATCTTGGGTACTGCACAGGTGGACAATCTTCACAAGGTAGCCTCAGCTCAGACCTTGGCCGGGAGGGAACTAATACTAAGGGATATAAGTTTCCAGTAAGGCCCTACCCAATATTCGGGTATTGTGGTTGTACGCTAAAATTGGAATGGTATCGCATCCAGACAACCATCAGTTTTATAAAGGGCTAAGGCTCATGCCTCAACATTTTCATCACCAAAATCATCAAGTGTTTGGAAACACATGTCCAAAACATTTCAATAGAATGATCCATCATTCCATGGTTTTCATAACCATTTTTCCACCAAGTAATCCCATCTAAATGTTGATCAAGTTTTAAGCTTAGCACTAGCATCTACAGGTGGGGGTAGTACTAATGAGGGGTGGTAACTAGTGGAGTTTCACTAAGTCCAACCTTATATCTTAGGCTGATATCAAGGTTTCTAGCTTAGGCAAAATTTGATGCTCTTTATGCAACCTTCAGCACACTGTCTGGTATCTACCAAACTCTTATGTAGACTCTAAGTAATCTTTTATAAATAAATAAAGTAAGAAGCTTGCCATAAAACTAGGATTGGTTTAACCAGTAGGTAGGATCATAAGTATGGGTTTGTGGCGTCAGTAGGGTATGTTGCAAGGGTTAGCTTGCACAATATCAGTATAAGCTTGCATAGGTATAGTATCTTGCAAGTGTTAGCTTGCACATTTACTAGAAGCATTAGGCTTGCCTTGTGCAGAGCAGTGGTTGAAGTTCTCCTCGGCTTCCTCTTCGTAGTATCCTCCTTCCTCCTTGTAGTATCCTTGGTCGGTACTAGCGTCTATTTATAAATACGAGGTACACAATCACCAAACAATACTTAACTACTTGCAATCATCACACACAAGGGTCCTATAGATGATCTAGCATCATCCCTAACATTACAAGGTTAAGGCTTGATTTAAATCCTTTTATTTTTAGAAAAGTAATTTCTACTCATTGAAAAACTACTTAAGATTTAATATTCTCCAAACCAAATATGGGCTCATGTTTACACATGTCATCACCACATATTGTAGTCCATGGGAATGTGATTTAAAGTGGTGTCACAATTTAATAAGGTTTTACCCTTTTATCTTAATTAATTAAAGTGGCTAGAAATGCTTATGTAGCATTCTTTTATTCCTTGAACAATATTTGTGCAAGTGAACCTATATATTTTTATATATTATGAATGGTATGGTTAAATGTGATTTTTGAGAGTTGGAATCAACTCAAAAGCTTTTATGGTTTAAATTTGAAAAATGTTTGAATGCAGAAAAGCTTCTGCCTTGTTATTTTTACTATGGGTGATCTACATATCCAAATGACTTGAATCCAACGGGCTTGGATTAAGCACTCACAGACCTTTCCAACAAAATTGGTTTCATCCAATTTGGTGTACTTAATCGATCTGGGTTGATTTTTGAAATTGGGTACTGAAGTGTGTTTGAAAAGAAATAGAAAAAGTTTTAATTTGAATTGCTGGGCTGCGCGGGAAATTCTAACGGGCCGTCCTGCTAAGAGCAGTGCTCCCGCGGGCTGCGTAAGTAGGTGTCCCCACTCGTCAGTGACATGGGGATGGGCGAAGCGGTATGGGGCAACGTGGATCGTTCGATCTAGTTCTAATCCAACGGCTGAGGGTCATCGTCGACGCGAGACAACTCCAGCGAGAACGAAACCTAGCGCGCGGAGGGGTGCTTTGGGGCTCACTGGGCACGGTGAGGGTCGGCGAGGCGAGCATTTAAGTCGACGACGGCGAACCTCCTGGTAACGGTGGCTTTTCCTGGGGCGGCTCCAATCGCTGGCTCCTTTCTTCTCCGGCAGCGGCAGGCTCCAGTGAAATTCCGGCGAGGTGGTGCTCGCCTTGCTCTGAGGATGGTGTGGCACGGTCAGTGGGGAGAGGGGAGTGAGATGGTGTGAAGAAATCGTGCGGGGGTGGCCTCTATTTATAGTCGAGCGAGGGGACCGTCGGGGCACACGGTGAGCTCGTCGGGGGCGACGTTACAGGCGGCTATAGGCATGGGCAAGGGTAGGGAACGGTGCTGTGTCTCCTGGCGATGCTCAACGACATGTTCGCGAGGCATGGGGCGGTGTGGTTTGGTCTGGAACGGCCGGTGCTCTGCGCGGCAGAGGCGGCGTCTTCGACGGCGGGCGGTGGCTGTATGGCACGGGGCAGCAAACAGGGGTGTCTGGCGGTTTCCTGGGTCGGTGGTGATCGTGTGGGAACGCGGTGAGGGCGGCGCGCGGTCTGTGGGTGATGGTCGAGGGTGGCGCTCTGGTGCACGCTCGGCATGGTCTGGGCGTGTCTTGTGCGCGTGGTCCAGGGCTTGGCAATGCTCGCGGCTAGGACAGGGAGTGGCGGTGGACGGTGGGCTGCCTCCCAGACATGCTAGATAGGCTTGCTGCTGCTCCTAGCTTGCTGTCCACAATGGGGTGGCATTGAGGTGCTTGGCTGTTCACAATTAATGGCAATGGCAAGCTCACAGGGGTGCTAGTGTTGGGCTAATCTTTCTAGATGATGTACTGAGGTGTGTGTGAGCGAACTAGGGAACAAGTTAGGCAAGAATCACTGCACACTATAGTGTTTGATGTTTTGTTTGATTTGTGTCTGCAACCTGTTTGATGAAATGGACGCATGAAATCAAGTTTTGAATTTTGAAATGATTTTTGGTGGGTTTGCTAGATTGGTGCTGGTGAGTCTGCAGATGCTTGGGTTTTGAAAGTTGATCTTGTTTGAGTGGGTTTTGAAAAAGTGGGATCTTCCCATATGAAGAAGATTCAATTTTGAATTGTCATTTAAACTATGCATTTGAAAGTTTCTGGATGATCACAAAGTGGGCCTTGATACTTTGTTATGAGTACATTCAAGGGGTGCAAAGATCCAGAAAAGTTTCTGTTAGGTTTTGAAAGTTTGGGATAGCCAAAGTAGGCATGTGAGTTAAATTGGTCAAAATGACCATTCACTTAATATATTTGTTTTGATTTACTTGTCTTTAGGAAAAGTGTGGGAAATGTTTTAGATGATGTTCATTTCACCTAAGAAACATTTTACAAGCAAAGGATCACACAAACAAGGTGGTTTTTAAAGAAATTCAAAATCCATGCATACACATATACATGCATTCATGGGTTTACTTAGAAAAGTTATTGTTAACCCTAATCTTGATGATTAGTGTTTGATGATCTAAGTTTGGTGTTTTTGGGATGTTACAAACCTTTCCCCCTTAAAGAAAATCTCGTCCCGAGATTTGAAAAAAGGAAGAAAAGATTACCTAGGATTTGAAGAGATCTGGAAACTCCGTCCTGATGTGATCTTCGCGTTCCCAGGTAGCTTCCTCTTCTGTGTGGTTCCTCCACTGAATCTTGAGAAACTTGATGCTTCGGGTTCTGGTGGTTCGAAAGGCTTCTTCCAATATACGGATGGGTACTTCGGGATAGGTTAGGTCATCGTTGATCTCTATGGTCCGGTGATCGATATTTTTGAACACTTCGGTCTTCTCGGGGACTTCGAGACACTTGCGAAGTAACGAGATATGGAACACATTGTGAACAGCTGACATCTCTTGGTAGTTCCAATTGATATGATACTTCTCCTCGACGGTTCAGAATTTTGAAAGGTCCGATATATCTGGGGGCTAACTTTCCTTTGAGTTGGAAACGCTGCATTCCCTTCAATGGCGACACTTTCAGATAAACAAAATCTCCGATGTTGAAGGCGAGGTCTCGACGTCTCTTGTCGGCGTAACTCTTTTGTCGGGATTGGGCTGTCTTGAGGTGCTCACGAATCTTGTGAACCTTCTCTTCTGCTTCTCGTAGGATGTCGGGTCCGAAGATCTGACTCTCTCCTACTTCCGACCAGTTCAAGGGGGTGCGACACTTCCTTCCGTACATGAATTCAAAGGGGGCCATTTGCAAACTGGCTTGGTAACTGTTGTTGTAGGAAAATTCTGCAAACGGCAGACATTCTTCCCACTTGGATCCATATTCTAGCACACATGCTCTAAGCATATCTTCGAGTATTTGGTTTACTCGCTCTGTTTGTCCATCGGTCTGAGGGTGATACGCGATACTGAAATCTAGGCGGGTTCCTAAACCTTCTTGAACTTTCTTCCAGAATCTCGAGTTAAACTGAGTTCCTCGATCCGATACTATGTTCTTGGGGACTCCGTGCAAACTAACGATTCTAGCGATGTACAACTCTGCTAGCTTCGAACTCTGATAGGTGGTTTTAACGGGCAAGAAATGGGCAACTTTGGACAATCATCACTATGACCCAAATAGAGTCATTTCCCTACTAGAAGTAGGTAGTCCATGATAAAGTCCATTCCTACGTAATCCCATTTCCATTTCGAATTTGCAAAGGGTGCAATCCAAATGGTCTTTGATGTCTGCCTTGACTCACGACATATATCACACTTGGCGATATAGCTTCCGATTTCTCTCTTCATCTTATGCCACCAAAATTGCTCTTTCAAATCTTGATACATCTTAGTTCCTCCGGGATGGATAGAATAAAGAGTATCATGAGCCTCCTTCAAGATAACTTCTTTTAACTCAGAATCTGATGGAACACAAAGGCGTCCTTCGTACCACAAAACTCCTTCTTCGTCCTCGGTGAATCCGGGTACTTTGCCTGTACCGATACGACGCTTGATTCCGTCGATACTAGCATTTCCTTTCTGCGCCTCTTTAATCTGACTGATCAAAGTGGGCTGAAGTTCTATGCTGGCCCAAAAATCCTTCACTTACTAATTCCATTCAAAAATCTTCCATCTCTTTGTGCAAACTTGGTTGCTCCTATAAATCATGGAGTTCAAGCGGCATGGCAATCTGCTGAGGGCATCGGCTACCACATTGGATTTTCCAGGGTGATAGTGAATGTCGAGGTCGTAATCCTTGATTAGTTCAATCCATCTTATCTGCCTCATATTCATCTCCTTCTGGGTGAATATATACTTTAGGCCCTTGTGATCCGAATAAATCTCACAACAATTTCCCATCAGGTAATGTCTCCATGTCTTCAGGGCTAGAACTACGGCTGCGAGTTCGAGGTCATGGGTTGGGTAATTTTGTTCATGTTGCTTCAATTGTCGCGATAGATAGGATATAACTTTGCCTTCTTGCATTAGCACACATCCGAGACCAATCTTGGATGCGTCACAATACACATCGAAGGGCTTCGTGATATCCGGCATGATCAGAATTGGGGTTGAAATCAATCTCCTTTTGAGTTCTTGAAAACTCGCTTCACATTTGTCGGTCCATTCAAACTTCTTGTCCTTCTTCAGCAATTGGGTCATGGGTCTGGCGATACTAGAGAATCCTTCTACGAATTTGCGGTAATATCCCGCCAATCCGAGAAAAGCACGAACTTGGGTCTGAGTGGTTGGGGCTTGCCAATCTTCTACATCTTTCACCTTGGCAGGGTCAACGGCAATTCCTCCGGCTGATACAATGTGACCGAGGAATCCTACTTCTTGTAACCAGAATTCACATTTGCTGAACTTGGCATACAACTGATGCTCTCTAAGGGTTCCAAGAATGTTCCTTAGGTGTAGCTCATGTTCTTCTTCTGATTTGGAATAAATCATAATGTCATCGATGAAAACAACGACAAACTTATCCAGAAAGTCCATAAAAATCTTATTCATGAGGTTCATGAAATAAGCGGAGGCATTGGTTAATCCAAAAGACATGACTGTATACTCATACAATCCATATCTGGTGGTAAAGGCAGTCTTGGGAATATCCTCTGCACGAATTTTGAGTTGATGATAGCCAGTGCAAAGATCAATCTTAGAAAACACCTGGGCACCGGTCAACTGATCAAACAAATCTTCTATCTTAGGCAAGGGGTACTTGTTCTTGATGGTGACATCATTCAACTTTCGATAATCCGTACACAAACGGTTACCACCATCCTTCTTGTCCACAAACAAGACAGGTGATCTCCATGGGGACGCACTCGGTTGAATCAATCCGATTTCCAACATGGAATCCAGTTGCTTCTTCAGTTCTTCTAATTCCGACGGGTTCATACTATAGGGTCTACGGCTATGGGTCCTGTTCGGGATTAGTTCAATGATAAACTCGATATCCCGATCCGGGGCATACCGGCAAAACATCTAGAAATACATCGGGTATTCGGACTATCCGAACTTGGTCAATGGTAGGTTGGGCTATACCTGGTTACACTTGAATTGGCGAGGTAAGGTTTTATATATGCTCGATCGATATTCCGTGGTATCTGGTCATGGTGATGGCTTTCTTGGCACAGTCAATCAATCCTTTATGTTTGGACATCCAATCCATTCCTAGTACTACTTCCAAACCTTTAGTTCCGAGTACTATTAGGTTAGCATAAAAATCTATGCCATGGATTCGGATGGGGACGGCCTTGCAAATTTGCCTAGCCTTGGTGGTTGATCCGGGAATTTGTACAATCATCACATGCTTCAGTTTGGTTGGTTGAATTTTAGTAGTGCAGGCAAATTCTTCGGTGACAAATGAATGCGATGCACCAGAGTCAAACAACACTCTTGCAAGTATTGAATTAACAGAAAACATACCCAGCACGACGTCTGGAGCTTCCTGAGCTTCTTCAGCAAGCATGAGAAAAAGACGGCCATTGCGGTTGAGTGAATTCCCTGGGGAAAATCTTCTTCTTGGCTGAACACGACACTGCTGCTGAGCTGGGACATTGGTGTTGGGGGCTGTAGCATTCTTCTTATTGGGGCACTCGTTGGAATAGTGGCCTTTATTTCCACAGTCATCAGAGGTCACCTGTGACTTGTCCTTGGCTGCGACAGGCACAACATTGCTTCCAGTCCTCAGGGCAGTGTTGGGGTTGGCGGTAGCATTGTTGGTGTTGAACTTGGGTGGGGAACGGGTGAAATTGCTAGAGTTGTCGGGGTTGTTGTGATTTCCTCCGGTTCTAGGGTTTCCACGGTTGGGATAGGTAGGACGGGTCATAGGGGGTCTGTTGGTTCTTGGGGCAAATCCTGGAGATGGGTTGGGGCGATACTTTGGGGTCTGATGGGTTCCTAGTCGATGCATCATGCGACGCTTGCGTTTCTCATTGGCTTGGTTGATCTTTCCTTCCATCTAGATAGCAGAGTCGACAAGGGCTTCAATATCAACAAAGGGGATATTGACTAACACCGTCTGCATCTCGTCATGCAGACCATTCAGGAATCTTTCTTTCTTCTTGGCTTCGGTGTTTATCTCGTCCGGGGCATACCTAGCTATTGACAAAAATTTGTCACGGTATTCCACTACAGTCATCCTTCCTTGCTTTAGCTCTCTGAACTCATCTCTCATTCGCTTGATCAAACCTGGTGGCACATGGGTTCTGCTAAACTTGACTTTGAATTCCTCCCAGGTCATCATTTGGCCTCCGGTCATTGCAAGAACACTGTTCCACCATGCCCTGGCGTCTCCGGCTAGATAATGGGTGGCGAACAGGACTTTCTCGTTGGCTTTTACTCTGGCTACTTCTAAGTTATTTTCCATGGTTTGCAGCCAATCATCGGCGTCTAGGGGTTCTTCTGACTTGGTGAAAACGGGTGGGTTGGTATTCTGGAAATTCTTGAGCTTAGATCCATGGTTGTCCTGATTTCCATGGCCTTGGTTGTTGTGTGCTAGCTAGGCTATCTGTTGCAGAGTGGCTAGGTTGGCTTGACGTTCCGCTCTTTCAGCTTCGCGGTCAGAAGTCAACATTTGCAGGATCTGCAACATCGGGTCTGGGGCTGAACCACCTCCTCCACGTGGCATCTGAGATTGATATAGATTATGAGAAAAGAGGGAAATTGCTAAGGTTTTGGGTTTTTGAAAAAATTTTAGAGCTTTATTCAGGTTTTTCTAGCAACTTGCTTTTTCATTCATTCACTCATAGCACACAGTACAACACACACCACGACAAAGAAAAACAGAGGGTTTTAAGAACCATTCTGGAAACTACGATACAGTGGGACCGACTACTACTTACTACGCTAGTGCTCAATGCTACTACTCCTCGGAGTCTGTGGCTTCATCATCTTCAGCATCATCGATGAAGGCGAAATCATCCTCGTCGGTGAAGAAGTCCATGGCCTGATCCTCCAGAAAATCATCGTCATCGATGAGATAGGAGTAAGGGTCTCCACGAATATCCTCTCCTGCATTCTCCCTTTCCTCTAACTGCATGTCTCTCTCGTGGATGGTCTCTTCCAGAGAGGAGATGCGATGGAGAAGACGAGCAATAATGCGCTCCTTCTTGTCGAGCTGACGGCGGCGAGATTTGCGATCCTTTGCTAGCATGGCGATGGTCTGATCCTTTGTCTTGATGATGACAGACTTGTGGTTGCAATAGTCACGACAGTTGTCCAACCCCTGCTGACGATCATACATCATGAAGCTAAGGTGATCCAATTGAGTCTTCATCTCGGGGTGGTATGGGGCTTCCAGTGGTTGTCCATTTGCATCACGCCTTGGGCAAAACTCAAAGCGAGTACCCTTGATCTGATTGATGCTCTGCCCACACAGACGGGAAAGAGCTTCCTGCATTGCTCTGGCAAGTCCATCGAGCCAGTTGTTTTCCCTCAAGGTAAACTGAATTCCCTCCGCAGTGGGAGGTTCAATCTTTCCTCGGAGACTTGCAACAATTAGCCACTGCAGATCTTATCCTCCTTGATCATTGAGCTGAGCTCCGAAGAACTCGGGGTGCGGACGCTCCAAAAGTTCCAAAAGCTGATCCAGATCCCTCTCAAAGATAAGGTCTCCACCATTCCCCAGTTGGTAAAACTTGCTGTACTTCACGTCCATCTATATGAATAGAGGATGAGTAGATTAGCAGAGTGATCAAGTGTGTCAAAATTTTATCTATTTTGCAAGAGTTTTTGAGGAACATGAAGTTTTATTAAATAATTAAAGAGGTAAGAATGAGAATAAGTTTTCGTAAATATCTTTGTTCTTTGGTTTTGAAACTAAGTTTTTGGTTCAACGTCCAATCTAACTAGGGTCTCCTATGGTCAGGATGGCTCTGATACCAACTTGTCAACACCCGGATTTTTCAATCCTAGATGCATGTTATGCCATACATCGCAATCCCAGGATTACCATTTTTGCGAGACATAACAGAATTGGATACCATAGTACTTCATCCATTACAAACGATACATAAGTTCTTACACAAATAGGGATCTCATGATCCAGTTCTTAATACAACATCAAGCAGCGGAATACGTAATAATAACGGTAGCGTAGGCGAAGCTCCATCTTCGGGGTCACAGGCAATGCTGACGATGGGAGATGATCCTAGTTGTCGTAACCTTCCTGGGGTCCATCCTCCAGGTACTCCTCTTCATAGTCTGGCCATGGGAATAGCCAGGGACAAAGCCATGAGTACTCTTCAAGTACTCGCAAACTAATACTAATAGATAAAGGGGTTTTTGTATAATAGGACACTAGGTTGTTTTGCAAAAGCCAGATTTATCTCTACTAAGTTCTAAAGCTAGTCACAACTTTATAATTCCTAAGTGGGATCTTGTAATTCAAGTCACAACTCTGTTGTGGTCAAGTCAAAGTCTCAATTCATTTCTCAAGTCATTTTGAAAAGCCTGACGGGGGAACAGTATGGCCACTCCAACTGTCCATAACCGCGGACGTGGCTATTCGAATAGTTTGACACTCTACAGAGATTGTACACTTTCACCACAACATTCGATACATCCATCAGGAACAAATCCTGAATTCACCATACTCAGTATGCGGATAATCAATCCTAACCTTTCAATTACACTCCCTAGTATACGCACCTCTCCTGTGAGTTTGGCCTCGCAACCATGACCACTGTCATCTTGGAGTGCATGTGGACAATCTTCACAAGGTAGCCTCAGCTGCACCTTGGCCGGAGGAACTAATACTAGGGGATACAAGTTTCCAGTCAAGCCCTACCCAATATTCGGGTATTGTGGTTGTACGCTAAAATTGGAATGGTATCGCATCCAGACAACCATCAGTTTTATAAAGGGCTAAGGCTCATGCCTCAACATTTTCATCACCAAAATCATCAAGTGTTTGGAAACACATGTCCAAAACAATTCAATAGAATGATCCATCATTCCAAGGTTTTCATAACCATTTTTCCACCAAGTAATCCCATCTAAAGGTTGATCAAGTTTTAATCTTAGCACTAGCATCTACAGGTGGGGGTAGTACTAATGAGGGGTGGTAACTAGTGGATTTTCACTAAGTCCAACCTTATATCTTAGGCTGATATCAATGTTTCTAGCTTAGGCCAAATTTGATGCTCTTTATGCAACCTTCAGCACACTGTCTGGTATCTACCAAACTCTTAGGTAGACTCTAAGTAAGCTTTGATAAAGAAATAAAGTAAGAAGCTTGCCATAAAACTAGGATTGGTTTAACCAGTAGGTAGGATCATAAGTATGGGTTTGTGGCGTCAGTAGGGTATGTTGCAAGGGTTAGCTTGCACAATATCAGTATAAGCTTGCATAGGTATAGTATCTTACAAGTGTTAGCTTGCACATTTACTAGTAGCACTAGGCTTGCCTTGTGCAGAGCAGTGGTTGAAGTTCTCCTCGGCTTCCTCTTCGTAGTATCCTCCTTCCTCCTTGTAGTATCCTTGGTCGGTACTAGCGTCTATGAATAAATACGAGGTAAACAATCACCAAACAATACTTAACTACTTGCAATCATCACACACAAGGGTCCTATAGATGATCTAGCATCATCCCTAACATTACAAGGTTAAGGCTTGATTTAAATCCTTTTATTTTTAGAAAAGTAATTTCTACTCATTGAAAAACTACTTAAGATTTAATATTCTCCAAACCAAATATGGGCTCATGTTTACACATGTCATCACCACATATTTTAGTCCATGGGAATGCGATTTAAAGTGGTGTCACAATTTAATAAGGTTTTACCCTTTTATCTTAATTAGTTAAAGTGGCTAGAAATGCTTATGTAGCATTCTTTTATTCCTTGAACAATATTTCTGCAAGTGAACCTATATATTTTTATAGATTCTGAAAGGTATGGTTAAATTTGATCTTTGAGAGTTGGAATCAACTCAAAATCTTTTATGGTTTAAATTTGAAAAATGTTTGAATGCAGAAAAGCTTCTGCCTTGTTATTTTTACTATGGGTGATCTATAGATCCAAATGACTTGAATCCAACGGCCTTGGATTAAGCACTCACAGACCTTTCCAACAAAATTGGTTTCATCCAATTTGGTGCACTGAATCGATCTGGGTTGATTTTTGAAGTTGGGTACTGAAGTGTGTTTGAAAAGAAATAGAAAAAGTTTTAATTTGAATTGCTGGACTGCGCGGGAAATTCTAACGGGATGGACTGCTAAGAGCAGTGCTCCCGCGGGATGTGTAAGTGGGTGTCCCCACTCGTCAGTGACACGGGGCTGGGCCAAGTGGTATGGGGCAACGTGGATCGTTCAATCTAGTTCTAATCCAACGGCTGAGGGTCACCGTCGACGCGAGACAACTCCGGCGAGAACAAAACCTAGCGTGGCCAGTGAGGGGTGCTGGGGTCTCACCGGGGTACGGGCGAGGGTCGGCGAGGTGGGCGAACGACGAACCTCCTGGTACCGGTGGCTTCTCCTGGGGCGGCTCCAATCGCTGGCTCCTTTCTTCTCCGGCAGCGGCAGGCTCCAGTGAAATTCCAGCGAGGTGGTGCTCGCCTTGATCTGAGGATAGTGTGGCACGGTCAGTGGGGAGAGTGGAGTGAGATGGTGTGAAGAAATCGTGCGGAGGTGGCCTCTATTTATAGTCGAGCGAGGGGACCGTCGGGGCGCACGGTGAGCTCGTCGGGGGCGACGCTACATGCGGCTATAGGCATGGGCAAGGGTAGGGGACAATGTTGTGTCTCCTGACGATGCTCAATGACATGGTCACGAGGCATGGGGCGGAGTGGTTTGGTCTGGAACGGCCGGTGCTCTGCGCGGCAGAGGCGGCCTCTTCGACGGCGGGCGGTGGCTGTATGGCACGGGGCAGCAAACAGGGGTGTCTGGCGGTTTACTGGGTCGGTGGTGATCGTGTGGGCACGCGGTGAGGGCGGCGCGCGGTCTGTGGGTGATGGTCGAGGGTGGCGCTCTGGTGCACGCTCGGCATGGTCTGGGCGTGTCTTGTGCGCGTGGTCCAGGGCTTGGCAATGCTCGCGGCTGGGACAGTGAGTGGCGGTGGACGGTGGGCTGCCTCCCAGACATGCTGGCTAGGCTTGATGCTGCTCCTAGCTTGGTGTCCACAATGGGGTGGCATTGAGGTGCTCGGCTGTTCACCATTAATGGCAATGGCAAGCTCACAGGGGTGCTAGTGTTGGGCTAATCTTTCTAGATGATCTACTGAGGTGTGTGTGAGCTAACTAGGGAACAAGTTAGGCAAGAATCACTGCACACTATAGTGTTTGATGTTTTGTTTGATTTGTGTCTGCAACCTGTTTGATGAAATGGACGCATGAAATCAAGTTTTGAATTTTGAAATGATTTTTGGTGGGTTAGCTAGATTGGTGCTGGTGAGTCTGCAGATGCTTGGGTTTTGAAAGTTGAGCTTGTTTGAGTGGGTTTTGAAAAAGTGGGATCTTCCCATATGAAGAAGATTCAATTTTGAATTGTCATTTAAACTATGCATTTGAAAGTTTCTGGATGATCACAAAGTGGGCCTTGATACTTTTTTATGAGTACATTCAAGGGGTGCAAAGATCCAGAAAAGTTTCTGTTAGGTTTTGAAAGTTTGGGATAGCCAAAGTAGGCATGTGAGTTAAATTGGTCAAAATGACCATTCACTTAATATATTTTTTTTGATTTACTTGTCTTTAGGAAAAGTGTGGGAAATGTTTTAGATGATGTTCAGTTCACCTAAGAAACATTTTAGAAGCAAAGGATCACAAAAACAAGGTAGTTTTTAAAGAAATTCAAAATCCATGCATACACATATACATGCATTCATGGGTTTACTTAGAAAAGTTTTTGTTAACCCTCATCTTGATGATTAGTGTTTGATGATCTAAGTTTGGTATTTTTGGGATGTTACATAAATGTAAGCATTGTAACATATTAAACCTGAAGGGAATATGCCCGAGAGGCAATAATAAAGTGGTTATTATCGTATTCCTTATTTATGATAAATGTTTATTTTACATGCTATAATTGTATTAATAGGGAAACGTTAATACATGTGTGTTTAATAAACAAAAAGGAAGTTCCTAGTTATGCCTCTCTCATAAACTAGCTCGTTGATTAACAAGATGATCAAGGTTTCCTGATCATGGACATTGGATGTTCTTAATAACGAGATCACAACATTAGTGTAATGATGTGATGAACATTCATCCGAAGTATAGCATTACGATCAAATTCATTGAGTTTATATTGCTATAACAACTTACGAAGTGATCCTAATCCTTAGACCATGAGATCATGTCAACCACTAACACCGGAAGAGTTTCTTGATAACATCAAACGTCACACCGTAACAGGGTGATTATAAAGATGGATTCAGAACTAATAAAGTGTTATGTTGAGGCCCATGGATCGAGAGTGGAATTTGTTCATCCCGATGACAGATAGATATACTCTGGGCCCTCTCGGTGATATCACATTGGTTAGCTTGTAAGCAAGTGATTTGATCACTAGAATGTTATATCACGGGAACGAGAAAAGAGTGCATGTCAATAACGAGATAAAACTAGGTATGGAGATACCGATGATCGAATATCGGACATGTAATATATCACGAAACAAAAGGATTGAGATACTAGCGTAAAAGGTTCCGACGATCACAAGAAAGTCATCGTTGAATGTGTGGGAGTCAGTATGGGTCTCCAGATCCCGCTTCTGATTATTGATTCGTGAGGGGTCTCGATCATGTCCGCATTATTCACGAACCTTAGGGTGACACACTTAAGAGACACCGACATCCATTTGGAGCAAACGTTTCATGTCGAAAAGAATAACAAGCGTAGGAATTTATTTCACTAGATACCGTAACAGGTTTTTGGGTGAAATTGCATAAAGTGGTTATGCATGTGAAATAGAATTCTAGAAAGGGGTTATTTGTGAATGTTTGTCATTAAAGTAATTGACAAAATTCTGAATAAAATAAAAGATTTTTATTTAATGAGATTTTGCATTAAATTTGGTGGAAATTTAATGGGAATTTGAGTGGGTTTTTGAGTGGAGGGAATTGAAAGGCATTTGAGTGAGTGGAGTGTCCACCCACATGAATGTGGAAGAGGTGGGGGCAGCCCCATGGCTGGGCGCATGGCCCCTTGGGTGCCCCCCCTCTCCCTATAAAAGGAGCCCCCTCCCTCTCTCTCACTTACACCTCCTCGTGAAGGATCTCTCTCCCCCTCTAGAATTTATTCCCCATGGTCTCGGACTAGCGAGATACATGTTCCCGGTGGCTTTTCGTCAAGAAAGAGTTGTGCTTCCGCTCCATCGCTGGAGCGAGGAGGCGGAGGTTGCTCGGTGCCTCGAACGCGTGTGCGAGCACGGATGCGCTGCTGTTTTGCGGCGCTAGGACTTCCTCTCGATCTTGAGATCGACAAGAGATCGTCTACATCAACCACGAGTTTGGACTCGTTAAGCTTTGTCGGTCTTCAAGGGTATGTTCTCTATGGATATACATCCGCTCGTTGTTTGTATCTAGTAGATAGATCTTGGTACATAGTTGTTCCCATCGTAGGAAAATTTTTGTTTTCTATGTTGCGAACCCTACAGTGGTATCAGAGCCGGATCTATGCGTAGATTCTTTGCACGGGTAGTACACATATGAGTATGTGGGCGATGATGATCATTTTATTGCTTATTTGTTGTACTTTGGATATTGGTGGCATAGTGGGATGAAGCGGCCCGGACAAACTTTACATGTCCTCGAACATGAGACCTGTTCCACGCTTGACATGCAACTAGTTTTGCATAAGTGGCTAGCGGGTGTCTGTCTCTCGTACTATAGTCAATATCTAATTTGCAACGAGTTGTCAACAATTTGGCTATCCTCGTTGTGGTTCATGTTCGTAGGTAAGAATGGTTCTATCTTCGAAAGCCCTAAGCCACGTAAAATTTGCAATGGATAAATTAGAGGCGTATAGTTTAGATTGTTTCTGGGCTAGTGATATGATATGGTGATGTTGTAAGTAGAAGTATGAGATTATACTATTACAACACACATAACGTGTAATCTCCATAGACCTTGGACTTACACATATAGGTATGATAGTGATCATACCACGGTGCACATGATAGAGATCATATGCGGGAACCATATCATTCCACTAATAAACATGTGATGTTTGATAGCATCTTATATTGCTTGTTTGGCGTTTTATTAGCATAATAAGATGATCCCTCATTTAAATATCAAGATAAGAATGTGTTCTTCCTTTAGTATGCACCGATTATGTTCTCGTCGCTCCAAGACATCACGTGATGATCGGGTGTTTTTGGATCCACGACCATATTTCGGGTGTAAGACAGTTACACACGCGAATACTAAGGTTCTTACTTGGCGAGCCTAGCATGTATAGACATGGCCTCGGAACACGGACCGAAAGGTTAAGCATGAGTCATATAGTAGATATGATGCCCATTTGATGCTCGCCTTCGAATCTACACCGACTCACGTGATGATCGGACTTGGTGTAGTGGATTTGGTTCATGTAATCACCAAAAAGACACGAGGGATGTCGTTTTTGAGTGGGAGTTCATTTCTAATTTGGATTAGTAGAACTCAATTTATCATAAATTAAATCAAAGTGAATTTTCATAATTTGTTGTAGTCATTGGCATTCGTTGACCACCTTATGCATAGTTGTAATTGAGATAATAGAACTATAGAATTCTGGATATCACTACTAGAAAAACACCTATTCGTGGCGCACATGAAAAGGCCTTCTGTGGCGCACTAGCAGTGCGCCACGGGCCTCAAGACTATCTAGTTCAGAGTGGCGCACTGCATGGTGCGCCACGGTTATATCGAGATAGGGGTGGCGCACTACCAGGTGCGCCACGGGTAGGGGTACATGTGCGCCATGGATGTTTTTTTCAAAAATCAAAAAAAAATGCAAAAAACACCCTAGTTTTGAATTGCAAAAGCAATCGGGTCCGCATCGCCGCCGTCGTGTCGCCTCGCCGGCAGGGAGGTGGCCGTGGCCATGACCTACCACCGCAGGGAGGTGCGGGAGGCCGTGGACTTGCTACTCCTCGCCGGCATCGAGGAAGAGAGGCAGTGAGGTGTGGCTGGAGAAGGGAGGAGGTTGCCGCAAGGAGAAGGAGGTCTTCGGCGGTCGTCGGAGCTCATCGTCGCTCTTCATGACTGCAAGGAGGAGGAGGCGAGGAGGAGGCCGCAAGGAAGGAGGAGGCGAGGAGGAGGCCGCAAGGAAGAAGGTCGTCGCCGTCATGACTGCAAGGAGGAGGAGAAGGTCGTCGCCGCCATCGCCATCGTCACTGCCACGACAAGGGAAGGAGGAGAAGTAAAGGAGGAGGAGGAGGAGGAGGAGAAGAGAGAAGGAAAAGGATGAGGAGAAGAGAGAAGGAAAAGGAGGAGGGAGGAGAATGAAAAAGAGAAGAGGGAGGGAATAGGGGTAGGTGGGCGGGGTGGTGATTCAAATTTGAAAAATCCGTGGCGCACTAGGTGGTGGTGCGCTACGGGTAAGTTGCCTCAATTTTTTTTTTCTGCAGCAAAAAATCTTGTTTTTGCTATAAATTTTTACTCTTTTCGAATTTTGAGATTCTAAAAAATCTCTAAACGACCTAAAGGGGTTGCAAGCGGATCTGGAATCTCGTTCTGGTCATTTTGGTATATTATACGTTTTTTCGACATCGTATGCAAAAGTTACGGCCTTTTTACCGTGGCATGACTTTTTTTTGCAAATAAAGTCGAAACTCATTTTTGTTAATTTTACTAGAACCTATACCACATTACCTACCTAAATATGAAAGGATTTAATTTTTTGAAGTGTTTATCATTTTCGTTTATTTTTTGCAAACACTAAAAAGGCGATCCACAGGGGGGGGGGGGTGGAGTTGGTGCATGCCACTTAGGCGTAGGGCACTAGGGCAGAGTGCCCTACGGCTAAGTTTATACATCTGTGGCGCACTATGCCATGTGCGCCAAAGATGTTTGTGGTCGTTTCACAGCAGAGGGGGCGTGCGCTTAGGCGTAGCGCACCCCCCCCCCCATATGCGCCACAGATGACACTAACAACCGTGGCGCACATGACTATAGTGCGCAACAGATGTTTGGCGAGCGTCCAACAGGGCCCTGGACCACACACATCTGTGGCGCACTATAGTCATGTGCGCCATGGATGTGCTGATTACCTATAGCTGTTTTCCTAGTAGTGTATATACTTTACGAACTGGTATCGTATTGTGTTGAGTGTCAATCTAAAGTTTAAAGTCCTATTGCAAACTTTCAGCAAACTATATTTACTCCGTGAAATTTAATAGTTGGTATTAAATCGAGAGTAACAATTCCAGTGTTAGTATCTTAAGTATCATGTTTGCCTCCATGATTCTTGATTGTTTTAATATCAAGTTTATCTAGGAGCTGAAAGAATTGTTTCAGAAACCGTCATGTGCGGCAGATATAACGATATCTGAAACAACATTTTGGTTGCAATATGATAGAGTATAATATATGTTCTCATATTGGATGAGCATTTACGAAGGTTGGAGATGCTAGACATCCTAATCATCCAAAAGGGTTTTGGAAAGTAATGTTATACTCAAGATTCGTCTTTATAAGCTACATTAGCTTGATCATGAAAGTCTTCATGATAAGGATGAATAGAAGATGTATGTAAAGTGTTTACTACACTAAAAGATTACTAAAGAATGGATTTTGAAAGAATGCCGATCATTTTGATGATGGTGATCTACTTCAAAGTGCAAGTCCAAAGGTATTATTATTTGAATATACACGCTTTGTACTATGTGTCATGTATATGGCGCCACTTTTGATGTTGATAGATTCTTTTAAAAAAGGAAAAGGAAATGCTAAAAGAGAATCTATAAAATATATTTGGCAGAAAAGAAAAGATTGGAAATATCCAATTTAGGTATATGGATGATATACATGTTATGGTTGTATTCTTTGCTTGTTAAACAATGTGGTTCTTGGGTATTGGATACCGAATTGGTTGGTATGAAATGTCATACAGAATGACGCAATTCATGAACTACAATGGCCTAAGTAACTAGCAAGAGAATATGTGATGATGTTCATCGAAAACAAACAAACTGTTGTTTGTATTTCTCGTTGACATCAAATCTTGACTTCAAGATTTGTTTTAATAATTGTTATTTAAATCAGGTATTATGAGAACAAAGGTTGTTCAAATAATTACCGAATTCCATATAAGATGGATGATTTACAAATCTAGTTGGAGAAATCACATCCATAAAGCCTAATGCTAAAATGTCGCAAGACAAATGATTGAAAGATCACTTATGAAGTGACATCGCTGTTTAAATTATATTGGAAATAAAACATGAAGAAACTCCATTTTCATGGATTTTTGGAGTCTTTTGATTTGATCAAGTGACGCTTGTGAGACTTTCCTCTGGATAATTAAAACTTCGTTCAAAGGCCAAAGAAGAACAAACGACTAAAATATTTGAATTTATACATATCGATGTATGTAGTCCATTATGTGTAGTCGTAAGTGATGGGTTTCAACTTCATATGCTTTCTCTGGAAATTTGAGTGAATATTCACTTAATGAGAAAGAAGTATGAAATATTTGAAAAACGTTTCAAAGACTTTCAAGATGAAGTGGAAAATCATTGTAACAAGAAAATAAATGGTTTATGATTTTATCATAAGGGATTTGTTTGAGTTACAAGTGTAACAAGAAAATAAATGAATTATGATTTTATCATAAAGGGATTTATTTGATTTGCAAGTTTAGCAAAACACCTAGATTTACATATCCCGAAACACCATAGGAATATGGAGTGTTTGAGATTTGTAATAAAACTTTGTTTGACATGGTTGGATCAAAGGTGTTATTTATAAAACTACCATTATGTTTTAAAAGATTAAAGCTTTAGAGACTTCCGCTTTTACAGTGAAAAGAGCTCCATCTCGATCCGTTGAAATGACACCATGGAAGTTATGGTTTGGGGTAAAACCCAAATTGTCATTTCTTAAATTTTGGTGTGCTAAACATAAGTAAGATATTTACAACCGAAGTCGGATGAGCATGGCTTTGTAGGTTATTTCGAATAACAATTGGTTATTCCTCCATAACACCAAGGACAAAAGGGTTTGTCGCTTGAAACGTGAAGTTTCTTGAAGAAGGAATTTTTCATAAATGTTAAGTGGGAGGACAATAGAACTTTGATAAGGTTAACGAACCTTAGCTATATGTGCTGAGTTGTGTAGCGCCGGAAAATGTTCCGGAGGCAGCCAGAATGCTCATGGATTACGTGCCTCAAAGGTTGTGGTCACGGAGGTCTAAAGTTCCTATTGAATCAAGAAGGTCGGATAAACAATCAAATGAATAAGATTTGAGAGTAAATCATTATTGTTTGACAATGATGAACCGACTATATGCAAAGAAGCGATGATGGGCCCTGAATCCGTCAAATGGCTTAAAGCCATAAAATCCGTGATAGTTCCATACACGAGAAATCAAGTTTTGAACTTGGAAGACCCTCCGGAAAGGTGTAAAAACCTATCGGTCGTATTTGGATCTATAAAGAAACAGACATGGATGTCTCACATCTATGAAATATTCGACATGTCGTAAAGTATTTTATGACAATGTTCAAAGAGTTGACTATGACAAGATTTGATCTTTCATAGCGATATTTAGTCTGAACGGATTAAAGTAGCAACCACTACATATAATTTGGTATATGGTAGATGAACAAACAAAACAAAGTTCTTCTAATAGAATGGTTACCTAGGACGTGTACATGACACACTCCAAAGGGTTTTGTTAAATTCAAAGGATGCTAAAAGGGCATGCAAACTTCAATGGTTGAAGTAAGAATCGCGGAGTTGGAATCTTCACCATGATGAAAAATGAGTTTTTCATCTGGAGACGATGAAGATGCTTGCATTTGCAAGAAATTAAGTGGGAGCGCTAAGACATATTTCTAATACATTATGTGAAGGACATCTTGTTGATTAGAAATGATGTATCTTTTATTGACAAGGGTTAAGGATTTCATTTTGATGAAAGACTTAGGCAAAACCCAAATAATTAGCATGAAAGTCTATAGTGGATAGACCGTGACGCTAATATGGTTATGCCAAAGTACATATATGAGATATTTAAGGATTTCAATATAGAAACGACAAGAAACGGTTCTTGTCGCATGGAAAGGAATTGAATCAAGATTCAAGTGTATCGACACTTGATAAGTGAAACAAGATTCAAGTGCTTTGACACTTGATGAGTGCACGAGAATGTTTTGATCAATCATACCATGATATGTACATATCCATATATGTCCTATGCTCTAAGTGTTATGAGCATATACCAGAATGAATCATAAAATGATCATTGGACGATAGTGAGAATATTCTTATGATCTTTTGGAAGAACTAAGAATATATTTGTGTAGAGGTGACAAACAATTACAAATAGTTCATTGTAAAGCGTTACATTGATACAAGTTTTGTCACAGGATACAAATTAAGTTTATCTCAATTTAAACTATGGGTGGCACAATGTAATAGAAAGAAGATTCCATGATGGATTTGGATGAAATCCATAGTTAAGACATTGTGACGAATACTACAACAAAAAGGCTAAGTATATGACTGCTATAGTAGCAGCAAATGAGGGAATTTGTGTCAAGTAGTTTGTTATCAAACTAAGGTGTGGTTCACAACGGGCTAACGCTAAAGATATATTGTATGACAATAGTATCGACGTGTTTTAACCCCGAGGAACTAAAGGTCTCACCAAAAGACCAAATTTATACAATGCCATCTCATTGGAGAATGAGTGATGCGTGAAGATGTAAAGACATGCAAATACACACGGACCTGAAAGTGTCAGATCCGTAGATTATGTTAACCACTTGCAGTTGCGTATATGGAACACCAGAAAGCCATATGTGTTCAATAAGCAAAGTTTTCAAACTAGATTATTGTCTCTAGTGCAAGTGGGAGACTGAAGGGAATATGCCCGAGAGGCAATAATAAAGTGGTTATTATCGTATTCCTTATTTATGATAAATGTTTATTTTACATGCTATAATTGTATTAATACGGAAACGTTAATACATGTGTGTTTAATAAACAAAAAGGAAGTTCCTAGTTATGCCTCTCTCATAAACTAGCTCGTTGATTAACAAGATGATCAAGGTTTCCTGATCATGGACATTGGATGTTGTTAATAACGAGATCACAACATTAGTGTAATGATGTGATGAATATTCATCCGAAGTATAGCATTATGATCAAAGTCATTGAGTTTATATTGCTATAACAACTTACGAAGTGATCCTAATCCTTAGACCATGAGATCATGTCAATCACTAACACCGGAAGAGTTTCTTGATAACATCAGACGTCACACCGTAACAGGGTGATTATAAAGATGGATTCAGAACTAATAAAGTGTTATGTTGAGGCCCATGGATCGAGAGTGGAATTTTTTCATCCCGATGATGGATAGATATACTCTGGGCCCTCTCGGTGATATCACATTGGTTAGCTTGCAAGCAAGTGATTTGATCACTAGAATGTTATATCACGGGAACGAGAAAAGAGTGCATGTCAGTAACGAGATCAAACTATGTATGGAGATACCGATGATCGAATCTCGGACATGTAATATATCACGAAACAAAAGTATTAAGATACTAGCGTAAAAGGTTCCGACGATCACAAGAAAGTCGTCGTTGAATGTGTGGGAGTCAGTATGGGTCTCCAGATCCCGCTTCTGATTATTGATTCGTGAGGGGTCTCGATCATGTCCGCATTATTCACGAACCGTAGGGTGACACACTTAAGAGACACCGACATCCATTTGGAGCAAAAGTTTCATGCCGAAAAGAATAACAAGCACAGAAATTTATTTCACTAGATACCATAACAGGTTTTTGGGTGAAATTGCATAAAGTGGTTATGCATGTGAAATAGAATTCTAGCAAGGGGTTATTTGTGAATGTTTGTCATTAAATTAATTGACAAAATTCTGAATAAAATAAAAGAGTTTTATTTAATGAGAGTTTGCATTAAATTTGGTGGAAATTTAATGGGAATTTGAGTGGGTTTTTGAGTGGAGGGAATTGAAAGGCATTTGAGTGAGTGGAGTGTCCACCCACATGAATGTGGAAGAAGTGGGGGCAGCCCCATGGCTGGGCGCATGGCCCTTTGGGTTCCCCCCTCTCCCTATAAAAGGAGCCCCCTCCCTCTCTCTCACTTACACCTCCTCGTGAAGGATCTCTCTCCCCCTCTAGAATTTATTCCCCATGGTCTCAGACTAGCGAGATACATGTTCCCGGTGGCTTTTCGGCAAGAAATAGTTGTTCTTCCGCTGCATCGCTGGAGCAAGGAGGCGGGTTGCTCGGTGCCTCGAACGTGTGTGCGAGCACGGATGCGCTGTTGTTTTGCGGCGCTAGGACTTCCTCTCGATCTTGAGATCGGCAAGAGATCGTCTACATCAACCACGAGTTTGGACTCGTTAAGCTTTGTCGGTCTTCAAGGGTATGTTCTCTATGGATATACATCCTCCCGTTGTTTGTATCTAGTAGATAGATCTTGGTACATAGTTGTTCCCATTGTAGGAAAATTTTTGTTTTCTATGCTGCGAACCCTACAAAACCATCATGCATGTTTTTGATCATCCTTGTTGTGTTTGCAATTGTTTTGTTTGGAACTACCTTGTCCTCATATTAGATTGTTCGGAGAGTGCGATTTCTGCGGTGAAATACAATCAACACCCATATTATCAACATAAGGCAAGTTACACCACTTGTTCATATCTTTTGTCCCAGTTTTGATTCTATGCATGTGATCTTCAAAATTCTGTAGTATGCATGTGTAGGATGTTCTAGTAGAATTTTTCCTTGGTATTATTTTGCAAGTGCGATGATTTTATAGTATGCCATGAGTAGCTCTATACTTAGGATTCTCCCTTCCTATTAGGTTCCCCTGTTTTGCTAAGTACTGCTTGCTATGCTACATATACAAAGTACCGTTGGGGGTTCGAAAGACAATGAATTTTTTTCTAAGTTTAAAGGCTCTCTTGAGCAAACTTTTCTTCTCAAATCCACTTCAAAATAAAACTAATTTTCTTCTGGGCGGAATGGTTGTCGGGTCAACGAGTGAGGTTTTGGTGGAGGACGGCCGCCCAGGAATCAAAGAAGTCTGCCATGTTTCAGAATTCAGAAGCTTCCAGTGCAACCACAATACATTATGGGCTTTGTCTTGGCCTAGTACTTAGTGGGAAACCTCACCTGGGTACCAACATTTGGAGGTTCTTGGCATGGTTGGATCCAGAAGGTAGAGGGGCTACTAAGGGAAAGCCTCGCCATGGTCTTGTCTGTAAAAAGGACTTGATCGTGGATTGTGGGTAAAGTGCACAAAATCTCGAGAGTATTGCAATCTGATCGATTAGCCGTGTTCACGGAAACAGAACAACATTGAGCATCTCAAGGATGGAGCCTCTGAAGGATCTTCCTCTCTCTTTTCTAAACAAAGTTTTTAAACCCCATGGCGTGAGTAATATCGCCAATGGGTGGGATTTCGGGAACTTGGTGTGTAATATCCAAGTGACACTTGGTGCGTAATATCCAAGTGTTTGGTTGTTTGGACACTTGGTGTGTAATATCCTCGTGTGCCATTCAACCCTATTTTATCTAAACAAATGTTTACAAAGTAGGGAAAATCTTCTCTTCTTCTCTCTACTTAAGAAAACTAGCTTTGAGCAAATGAACTCTACAGCCTAAACTAGCCTTGCATGTAGAGATAGTCCTTTCTTTCCTTGGTGTAATTTGCCAATACATTAAAAGTATTGACCCAACTTGTTGGATGTACATTTCATGTGCAGAATTTCGGAGATCATTGAAAGGTGTGCTAGGATCGCGGGTCTTCACTCAACCTGCCTGTGGCATTGATGGGACTCATGTTGTATATTTTTCGCTTTTGTTGTAATAATGTAAACTCTGGATTATTCGATTCATGTAATAAAGACTTGTGTTTTACATGATATTTCATCGACTGTGAGTGCTAGCTATTGATCCAGGGACTAGCATGTTAATCACAGGGACTTGATTATCATGTTATTACAAACTTTCGTGTACTTTGGGTATTAGTGGCATAGTGGGATGAAGCGGCTCGGATAAACTATACTTTCCTCGCACATTAGACCTGTTCAACGCTTGACATGCAACTAGTTTTGTATAAGTGGCTAGCGGTGTCTGTCTCTCCAACTATAGTTAATATCTGATCTACAACGGTTTGTTAAGGTAGCATTCCAGGAGAACCACTACTAAAAAATCGTTTGTTATTTTATTTTTGTGCATTATCATGATATCATGCTCATGTCATCATGCCACATTGCAATTGAGCATCAAATCAAATCTTGCATTTGTTTTGTCTTTCTTGTGTAATGCTATTAACAACACCTCTATTTTTCTTACTCTCTATATCTTGTTTTCTACCAAAGCGGATCCATTGCTAGGTTCTATTATTTACTAAATGCTTTTGTTCTCTTACAAAAACCCTAAACCATATATCGTATATGAATGCCCGGATTGAAGTTGTGTGGGAATATCCTTTCCTTTGTGCTATTACCTCTTCGTATCTGTTTAAGACAATCCTATATTGAAATGCTCCTACAAAGTTCAAAAGGTTTTTCAAATTAGTAGCTTGTTTGAACGGGAAAAAAACAATCAAATAAAAATGAAAACATAAAAAAATAAAAGAGATAGAGAAGAAGCCCAACATCCCACCTCCCTTCTTTCTTCCTTCTGTCCCGAGAAGCAAGCCCACCCAGGAGCCCATTTTACTGAACGATCGAGTGGAGTACCTATTCGTTCTATCGCTTTCTCCCAGAGCGAGAGGAAGAGACGGACCAGTCTAAAGATGTCCCCCCTCATTGACTTTGTTGGTGCTGAGTACCCCGGCCATCGTTGCATCGTCCACGACCTTCCTCGTCTTTGTCCTATCTGAGGTGACCTCTCGGTGAGCTCCCCGTATCATCCCATGTCCTCCTCCTTGCCCCTGTAGCACTCCACCAACATAGGTCGGCCAGGAGTAGCAACGTGATGTACTTCTATTGCCGTGCAGCCTCGCTACGCTCATGCGCTCCCGCAGACAGGCGCACCGCACCGCGTACACCTTAGCAGACTGCCCGCAGTGATGTAGTTCTCACCCGTTTTACCGGCACCCTGTACCTCCTCCGACAAACCTTCCAACATGGCATCTCTTCATGTATGTCCTAGAAATACGCAGGATCAAACGGAGCCCAAAACGGAGTCCCAAATCTCTCGTAATCATCTCCTAAAGTTGGCACAATCTCCCTATCTCCTAAAGCTAGATCTTTCACTGATTGTTTCCATTATCAATTTAGTTCATCCCATCGGTTCGAGAAGGTTTTCTAAAAACTACTCTACGGCTTGTACTTTCTCACTCCGGCGCCCTTCCACTCTTCAGAGATAGTGGGTCAGCCCATCTTTGCATCCTTCGCCCAGTGCGGTAGCTAACCCTTCTCTGGCCGAATCTCTTCTCGGGCCGCCCTCTATTTTCTGTTCTCAGAATAATTCTAGTATTTCAAATAATTCAAATTCAAATATAAATTCATATCTACAAATCTGGTTGGAATATGTAAAAACTTTCAGAAGGAAAAGTAAATAATTTTAGAGGTGAATTCAAATACATTTTCAGGAAAATCTAGAAATGTCCCTAACTACTCACACTAATGACAATTTTGCCCTTCTTTACTTAAAATGCAATTTTTATATCTTTTAATCATTATTTCTGAATAATACAAATGATATATATTTTATGATCAGAAAAAATCAAGGACTAATAGTATGCCATCCAAAATAATTTCTAGGAAAATATAATTTTCCAAATTATTTAAATGCTATTAATGCCTTTTTCTTAATAAATTCATAACTTTAAAACCCTAACTCTGAATTCGACAAATAATATGTATAAATCGATCAGCGCGACGAGCCCTTTCCATCTATGCATTCCGTACCTGTCATTTTATCATGCACCATAGAGAACTTGTAAAATCATAATTGTTTATGCAAGGAACACATGATGAATAAAATAGGAAAATAATTGTCTTCTTAATAATGCCCCACTTATGTTGTACCATCACTATACTATGCTAATGACATACTTTCAACATGATTTGCACCATTAACTTTCCATGTCATGCATCATATCATGATCCTGCTGGTTCTTCCACATTAGTTTTAATTATTGCATCGCTTGTTCCTTTTAGTGTCTTGCTTCTTTGTGGATTAGTTTGTTGAGTAGATGCTAGTGTTGACAAGTTCTTTGGATATGAACCTTCGATAGTTTTCCTAGGATAGCATTCTCCCCCTTTGTATCTACTTTGCATTTATAATCTTTACTTCCTCATGTTGATCTATTGCTATCCATGTTGCGATGCTTTAGTTTCCGTACACCTGTTATATTACTTGCAGCCCAGATATTGCCTTGGACACCTCCTATTAACTATTGTTTTGTAGATAGCCAGCCTTGTGAGTCGTAGTTGCTTGCTGAGATGTTGCTTCGCGTCGTCGTTGTTCCACCAATATTGGGGTTTGGCACATGCTTAATGGTAGAGATGATCATGGGTTTAATTATAGTTTCATAATTAATTTTTGAATTAGGTATAACTAATTCAGATCCACATGTGGGTAATAGTTGAGATATGGTTATTATCCCGCCCTCCCGTGTCAACCTAGAACCCGAGTTCTTGACACATGTTCCAAGACTGAGTGCGCTAACCACGTGTAGGGTGTATGGGCACCTCTATCGGCTTAGTACCTGATTTACAAGTACTGTTCTAAGGCCCACAAAACTATTTCAGGCTTTATGTGTTATCTACTATATTTATGCCATGTATGCCATGTATGAGATATTTATTACCTGTTGCTCGATGCACGTTTATTACTCTTGCATAGGTGTGAAAGGGCATGTATGCCCCCATATGTGGTTTTGATAATTAATGACAATCCCTATGGACTAATGTGTAGATTGAGTTTCACTTGTAGGTTTGTCCATTGGCATTGCTTGGTCCATGTGTTGGTCTCAAGGTTGAAAGATGAATGAATGTACAAGGGCTTTGTGCTCATTGGAATCATGAAGAAATAAGGAGCTTGAAGATTGATCAAGACAAGTGCAAAGAGTTACATCAAGATGGATCAACCTCGAGAAGGAATGTAGAAGGGAAAGCTCAAGCCCTCTCTTGAATATCTCATGCTTGAAGCTTGCCATCCTCATGATCATGGAGTGATTAAGACAAGATCAAAGAAGAGGTTTCCCCATGGAGTATGGGGGAGAAATTTGCAAGTCTTCATCAAGCAAGGGAGAGAAAGAGAAAACAAGAAAGGTGTTCCCACTTGAGAAGAACAAGACGGTCTACATCAAGTTCAAGAGGAATTCTCAAGGCAAAGGTATGATCTTGATAGGGATTCTCTTTTGCCGGTCTCGTGTTGTTAGTTGGGAGACCGGGTTTAGGATAGATAGCCGTACTATCAAGAGGGGATCTCAAGAGGGTGTCTCGTTCGCATCTTTTGGAGAAATCTCAAACCCTTTGCATAGATAGCATCATCTTCCTTGGTTGTTGTTTTGTTCTTGTCCATAAGAGGATATAGAGCTTGTGGTTATCATCATAACAAGCTCTAGTTCATCAAATAAGGATTTCCCTTGCATATCTTATTGTGGTTTTTGTTCTTGCGAGTTTTCTTGCTCCACACCTTGGGAGATACATCACATATATATTCATGGTATTTTCTCCCTAGGTTATACCCAATATTTTCTCCCTATGTGATTCTATTCATCGTTATCTTTCCAACAAAATTGGTTTCATCTCGTTTGGAGTTTGGATGCGAAAGTTATTGCAGTTTTGGTTTCTGGAATTTCCCTGAACGGAAGTTCTGGTCAGCCACCGGTAGTACCGCTAGGGAAATTTCCCCCCGGTATTACCGGTGGAATTTCCCTACTTATTCCTCTTTTTTTATTTTACAGAATTTCGATCGGAAGTTGCACCAGAAATTACGCTCGGACCTAGTTGCCGCCGGAAGTTCCGGTTGAAAATCTAGCTCTCGTTCCGCTCGCGTACTGTAACCTCTGTGTTTTATGTGCTCTATTTGATGGAACTTCAGTCAGAATTTCCACCGGTAGTTTCGCTCTCACCGGAAGTTCCGATGGACCGGAGGAAGTTCCGGTCAGGCTCGTGTTTTTAGTATTTCGCATCGCAGTTTTTTGACCGTTGGCTGAGTGCCACCGGAATTTCCGTCCTCCCACAGGAAGTTCTGGCCAGGGTCGTGAATGCCCATAACAGGCGGATCTGGGAGCCCTTTAAAAGGGGCTCCTCTTCCCCTTCTTGGGGACTAGCTCTTTTCTTGGTTCTTGGCTTTCTCTCTCTCCTCCATTGTTGACCTTGAAGAGATTTTCCTCTCCCTTCCCCCTCCTATGATTCTTGCATCTTTCTGAGGGATTTGGGAAAGGAGATCTAGATCTACAATCCCCCAAGACAAATCCCTTCTGTATGAAGGAATCATTGGGATCTAGATCTTGGAGAGTTTTGTGTTCTCCTCTTGTGTTCTTCCTCCCTTATTCCCCCCAATAGATTTTGTAGCTTTGTTGGAATTTGGGAGTGAAGGACTTGCCCTTGCATTGTTTGCATAGCTTTGAGTTCTCCTCGGAGATTCAGAGAGTTCAAGCTTGTGGGCTTGTTTCTCTTGGGTTCTTGGAACCCAGACGGTTGTGTGGTTGGGCTGTTGACTTCTTGTGTCCTGTTGTGGTCTTGTAGCCTTTTGTGGCTTTGTTGGCCTTTTGTGGCATTGTAGCCTTTTATGGCTTTGTTGTTGGGAGCATCCAATTGAGTTGTTGACATAGCCCCAATCTTGTACGGGTTTTGGTGAGCGCCCTCAAGTGTCCCTTTGTGGATCGTGAGTAGGCCTTTGTGGTAGGCTCACAGGAGGATAGGGTGAGACTTGGCGCCACTGAGTTGCGTTCCTTCGCATCTGATGTGAGGCCTTGTGTGGCGTTTGGTGAGCATCGAGCCACCACACCCCGAGGTGAGCAATTTTTGGCGTTCAGAGAGCATTGCGCCATCGCACCAATCCAACAGAGACGTAGCTTCTTTGGAAGTGAACTTCGGGATAAAAATCTTCGTATCCACGTCCATCGGTTGTCTATTAACCAAGCCCTTTACTTAGGCACTTTGTGATATGTATCGTGCTTTAAGTATTTATATCTTGCTATAACCTTGTTTCTTGTATTTCTTAGCATAGGTTGTTGGTGCACTTAGGTGAACCTAGTGGTTAGGTTTTATGCTCAATAAATTAAACGTTAGTTTTATTCCGCATTTATTTGAGCCTCAACCATAATATTTTTAAAAGCCTATTCACCCCCCCTCTAGGCAACGTCCATTGCACTTTCAAGGTGCGACACTCTGTCACGGGAATATATTGTTTATGGCCACTACTCGCATGACAAGTGCATGCAACCTTAGGGTCCGTACGAGGATTAGCTATACCTCATATGGGTAGCTATTTCGGGTCGCCCCCATGTACTTACTTTGTGTCTAGGAAAGCATCGTGTCTTAGGCCTCGCTGACATACCGATGGGTGTTTGTTAATTGATTTGGAAAAAAGGGTTGAAGTTCTTGTGGAAAGTTTGGTGCATCCCTACAGGGTTATATATTTTCAGAAAGCCGTGTCCGCGATTACTGATGATTTGGAGCATAGTTTCTTGATTATAGACAACTATAACTAATTACTGTTATAATTTTACTTGAATTTGATATAAATAGTAAGTTGGATAACCACTAAGGAAAGAATGAATAAAACTGCCAACCATGTGAGTTTCCTCAGAATGACTTTCTCATTTGGTCTCGAGGGAGAAATACCAGGATAAATATGATTGGTGATAATATCAGGTTGGTTCCTTATAGGTCTTTCTTATCTCTCTCTGAAGGCCGATAGTTGTATCGACTATCTATAGGTTGTTTAGTGCATGTTGCACTTTCCTTCAGTCCACCATACCTATGTAGGCAAGAGCCACCGAATCCTCAGTCTTGCCATGTACTGGCCTCACTGACCTGTAAGGTTCCCAACCTTTAATAAGGTAGAGATCCCTGTGTTTACAATGCTAGTCCCTGGATCAATAGCTAGAATCCACAGTTAAGATGTAATATCAAGAAACAAAGGTCATAATATAACTTTATAACCAGGAATAAAATAATTCATTACATCTTACATAGATCATTTGGCTATCTCATTACAATGCAGCAGAATATAGCAATAGCATGGGGTCCTTCATCTTCAAAGTGCCACAGGCAATCATGTTGGTTGTAGACTTGTAATCCTATTCAACAAACTTCACTAACATCAAACAAACCTGCAACATAATAAGTTGCAGCCACAAGGGTCAATACATTTGAATTGTATTGGCAAGTTTCACTACTATGTAGAAATAAGTGGATCCTATCAATACATGAATATCTGGCTAAGTATGGTTTAGGCTCTTTTGCAGAAAGCAATATAGTTTTATCCTATCTTTTCAAAATAGTTTTTGATCTTTGTCAAATCTTTCTGAACTTCTTGGAAAACTCCAAGTGCTTCAAATCCCTTGTTGTCACCATCAAGTTTTACTTTGAGAAATTGGAATGTCGAGATCTTCCATAGCTTCAGGCCTTAGTTGCTCAGTATTGTCCATAACCGGGGACACGGCTAAGTACATAGAATTTGGATCTTCTGCAGAAGTTTTACACTTTATCCACATAACACAATATCATCTTGATGCCACCAGTGGCCGCTGGATAAGTACTCACCAAGATGGAGTACTGGCAGATTGAGAATGTGACCAAGTCTTTCCATAGAAGTCCTCCCAATACACAATGCTAGCTTGTCATCTAGGCACCAATGTAACGATATATTTCCAATACATAATTGTAGTTAACCTGAAGATGCCAATGCAAGGGTCTTCCACTATGTAGTTTACTAAGCCAGAGCCCATTTAGCATATGGCTGTACACGGAAGCCACTGTACGAGAAACATGTTCAACCTCTAAGTCCCTGGGTGGTTTTCTTCTAGTGTACATACAAAAAGAGTTGGCCATATAAACATGGTTCCTTTTGTTGCCACCTTGTCCAAAACTTGAGTATCCTTGTCCACCCAGGTGGTTCATTGAGTACTTGTTTTATTATATAAAACATATATCTTTTCAACTCTTCATATAATCATAACATGTATCCCATCCCAATATATATAGCAAGGATAAACATACTACAACTAGATTGTTTCCACTCAGGAATATATAAGGGTATCCTAGTAGGATTTAGCATAGCATAAAATATAGTAATCCTTTACATGCATGTTTCAAAATCCACAAAGTGTAATGAAAATAGTAGGACATGGATGATAGTGTCACTTGCCTTTTTTGTAGAGAATGTTGGTTCACTTCTTGATCTTTCAAATACCACACTCTTCTAACTTCACTACAATTCAATCAAGCAAACACAAATTCAACTAACATTCATACAATTTATCACACATAAAATAACAAAAACAAGGTCATGCATGCAAGCTTGCAAAAGATAGTTTTATTTGCATAAGTGGTTTCCACTAGGCTTTAAACATTATAAAGTTCAAAATGGTCATTTACTAAAGTGGTAAAACCATTTGCAAAAGGTTTTATTTATAAACCATTTTTTTGTAAATCAAATCAATATTTTATGTGGTTGAAAATGCTTTTAGCAAAGCAATATTATTTAAAGGGTTCACCAAATACATTTTAATTCTCAAAACTTGGTGTTTAGGGTTAGAAGGTTTGAATCAAATAATTTCCCAAAGGTTTCACTCAAAAATCATTTCTAAAACAAAACAATATTTTTATTTGACTAGAAATGGGCTAATTCAAATATTTATTTCTTACCTTCACAAAATACATTTTTAAATCCATAAGTTGGTTCCTAGGGTCAGTAGGTTCACAACAATCCATTTTGCAAAGATTTCACATTAAAATTATATCTAGAAAATTTTTTATATTCATAATAATCCTACACAAGTTTCTGCAATTTCAACCAATTTTTCAGAAGCAAATCATTAAACAAAATGCATGGTTGCAAAGTACTTGTTCTATTGATTCCATTGATATAAAATTTGCAAAGTAATGAATTTTACAAGTTTGCATAAGAATCAGATTCTAATTTCTGTTTTAAACTAAACCATGTCCACGTGGCTTGTTCTTATTGGCCGATACCTCTTCGGGTGGATCGAGATCTCTGGACCGCAGGATCTTATTTAGATTGCACGGCGCAGATTGAGTGATACCCCTTCGTTAAGTCATCTGTTCCTATGCGTCGGATCTAAATCTAACGGTGTAGATGAGTTTGACCATTGCCTAGCGGCACTGCGCGGCGGCTGGCGGCGGCGCGCGGTCAGACGATGTGCTTGCCGACGATACAGGAAGCGAGGGAGCCGGGAAATTGGCTTACAGCGTTCGCGTGGTCGAGGTGAAGCTCGAGGTGGCATTGGCTTGGCGAGGGGCGCTCGGAGCTGCTGGCAATTCCTCGCCGGAGTCGGTGGCGGCATTAGGCGCCTCTGGAGGTCATCGGGGACGGAGCTATAGATCGTGCCGAGGAAAAACAAAAACATGGACAGATGCGGGAGAGCGTGCGGAGTATGGGAGCATCACTGAGAGGGCTCGGGGCGGTCGAGGTTACCAGGGAAGGGTCGCCGGAGTCGCTTGCAGACGCTGGCGCCGCTGGTTGTCGTTGTTGCCGACGATTCTGAGCGCGCGCGAGCGAACGAGTGGCACGGGGAGATGCGCCAGGGGTGGGGAGCAAGATCGCATGCAGAGGGAGGAGAGGCGCGGCTGTGGTTCGCCGGAATTGCTCTGGGACATCGTCGGAGACAGTGGTGGTTGAGCTCAAAATCGGAGCAGCCTAGGGGCAGAGGGGAGGCGTTGTTTGGGGGGAAAGAGAGGGGGGAGAGGGGCGCCTCTACACGCGTGATCACGGCAAGGAATTACTCCAGCATTGAATCGAATTCATGGCTGCAATCAAGGCAGCAACGACGAGGAGGAACAGGTCATGGTGGAGACGATGCTGAGGTGGCGTGGGGTCTGTCTGTCAGCGAGGTGGAGAAAGAGGGAGTGGGGCCTGCCTGTCTGTGACTCCGCGGGTTGTTATCTGGGTGGAAAACGTTTCACCCTGGGTGAGAGCTGGTGGGCTGCGCTGCTGGGCCTATTGGGTTGGGTCAGTTTGTTTCACTTTTTTTATACCTAATGTTTTTCCTTTTTCTGTTTGTATATTCTGATTTGATTTTCAAACAAATAATTCAAACACCAACTCAAATCAAACCAACACCAAACTTTGTATTTATTTTAGTTCTGTTTAACAACACAAATCAAAGTCCAAAACAAAATAATTTTTATTCCTTTTAGGAAATATTAATAATTAAATAAATAAACCTTAGTTATTAATTCAAATAGGATTTGATTTGATCTAAAATAATATCAAAACCATTTCAGTAGGTTTTATTTGAAAATATAAAACACTTGGAAATCTTATTTAAAACAAAATAACAAGTTTTAGTGTTTATTTAAAATGGGAAAAGCCTTTACTTTAATAAATTTGGATATTAATAAATCTTCATTATTTTATTTAAATAAACCTTTACTCTTTTTAACAATTAGAAATATTTTATTTCAAAAGCTTGGCCAAGATTTAATTTGGCTCTATAAAATAATCCTTATTTATAATTCTACCTTTTCTTTTGAAACCAAAGCTTTTTATTAAAAGATCTAAAAATAGTAATTCAAACTATTAAAACTTTCTTTATTAATTGTTTATATTTTTAAATCCCTTTAGATTTTTATTTGATCAAAATAGGTTTTGATGTTTCCAATTGGAATCAAAAAGTTTCTTCTCACCCTAAAAATCAACAAAATTTTATTTTGTTTATTTATTTTTCACATTTCAAAATTTGGAAAATTTTGGGATGTGACAGGCTACCACCCTTAAAATAAATCTCGTCCCGAGATTTGGGAAGGCTAGATGTTACAAGTTGGCTTGAAGACAACTAGGGTACTACCATCCTTAAAATAAAGTCTCATAGGGTTACATTGATGGTTCACTTGACTGAGTTCAACACTTTATATCTTGACAAGGAATCCTTATTGTAAAGGGTCCCAACCTTTAATAAGGTAGAGTCCCCTGTGTTTACAATGCTAGTCCCTGGATCAATAGCTAGCATCCACAGTTGAGATGTAATATCAAGAAACAAAGGTCATAATACAACTTTATAACCAGGAATAACATAATTTTATTATATCTTACATAGCTCATTTGGCTATTACATTACATTGCAGCAGAATATCTATAAGCATGGGGTCCTTCATCTTCAAAGTGCCACAGGCAGACATGTTGGTTGTAGATTTTGTAATCCTAATCAACACACTTCACTAAATCAATCAAACCTGCAACATACAAGTTACAGCCACAAGGGTCAATACATTTGAATTGTATTGGCAAGTGATACTATGGTAGTATAGTGGAGTCTATCAACTATATGCATTTGTCTAAGTGGAGTTGAGGCTTGCATTGCTCAAAATAGATTTTTCCTTAACATTTGAAAACACTAAGTTTTTGCTTGACAAAATCATTTTTCTCAATCAAAGATTGAAGATCCTTTAACCCTTGTTCAAACCACAAGTTTTTATCTTAGAAATTTGAATGATGAGAATCTTGATTGCTTCCATGTCTTGATGCTCAAATTGTCCTTTAACAGGGACATGGCTAAGTACTTAGATTTTACACTCTGCAGAGGTGGTGCACTTTCCCCACAAGACTTGGTTTCACCAAGACAAGATCTTTCAGAAGCCTTCCCTTAGACCAAAATGGACGCGTTCCAACCTATCAAACTCTACCACCAACTGTCCATATGGCTAAGTTCTTGCAACCTATATGATCCAGGCAGAGCCCGTAATGCCAAGTGGCTGCACTTGAAGCTTCTCAACATTTGACATCTCAAATCTCTTTGTTCCTGGGTGGCAATCCACAAGTTAGATACACAAGGTCAACCATAAACATGGGCCTTGTGAACCACTCAACCAAAAACCACCAAGCAATTACCATTCCACCCAGGTGATTCATTAACTTAGTTGTTTTATTAAACAAAAACACAAGTCCTCAGACTTATAAATTGTTCCATAGTATGGATATATATTCCACCCTTGTTTTCTATTAGCTAAGCTAAGCTTGATAGTAGTAGGTACCTTGACTTAGGAAATTCCTACTAAGGTTTCATCTACTAGGTTTCCTATAGCAAGGTTTATACTTAGCAAAAATTCCATGCAAGTTTTACTTAGAAAAAATCTCTAATGCATAGTGAAAGTAATGGGACAAAAGTATGAAGCATCACTTGCCTTTTGAGTATAAGTCCACTCCTTGTCCTTGCAACAATAACACTTCTTCAAGTCACTACAAATCAATCAAGCAAGGCACAATCTCAATCTACCAATCAAGCAAAACATCACATAAAATGATAAAGTCAAAGTAATGCATGCAAGCATGCCAAGCTTTGTTTTGTTTGAAACAGTGGTTCCTAATGGGACATAAACATTTGAAAATACCTATTTGTCATTTTGTAAAGTGGCAAAGTCATTTGCAAGAGGTTTCACTTCCTAAACCATTTTCAAAACAAAGTATCATTTTATGTGGTGTAGAAATATTTTTATTAAGGCATTAATCTATAGGGTTCACCAAATATGTTTTCAAACCATAAAACTTGGTGTTTGGGGTCAGAGAGTTTAAAACAAAATATTTCTAAAAGGTTTTTCTTCAAATTCATTTTCAATTAATAAACCATATTTTTATTTGACTAGAAATGGTTTTAAATCAAAGAATCATTCTTTTGTTTCACCAAATACATTTTTGAATTCACAAAGTGTTTCCTATGGTCAGTAGGTTCAAATCACACCATTTGCAAAAGATTTTATCCCCAGAATCATTTTTGAACAATTTTTATAATCTAAACAAGCATACAAATGTTTCTGCAAAAACAAACCATTTAACATAAACTTTTTACTAAACAAAAGGCATGGTTGGATAGGGCTTGTTCCACTGATTCCATTGATATAAAGTTTGCAAAATTTGGACGTGTGGAACTAAAGTTACAAGGTTTTCAATTTTGCAAACAAATCTGATTCAAATCTGTTTTTAAATCGAAGACTGGCCACGTGGCTATTTCTGATTCGTCTATACCATATCGTCAGGATCACTCACTGAGGATCGTTGGATCTAATGCGAATCGCACGGCTCAGATGCTCCCATACCTGTTTGCTTAAGTCGTTCTGTCTGCGCCACAGGATGGGCATCTAACGGCTCACGCGTGTTTGACCAAAAGCTGGCGGCGGCATGGTCAGAGGGTGGCGGTGCTGGTGACGCAGGAAGCGAGAGAGGGAGGGAGTTGGCTCACCGTGTTCGTAGAAGCCTGGGGAAGCTCAACGTGGTCTTCTTGGGTCGAGGGGCGCTCATGGTTGCCCTGAATTGCTCACCGGAGTTCGCTCGGCGTCGGGCACGCTCTGGAGGTCGTCGGGGATGGTGATGGGGATATGCCTACCGGGGTATACCCAGCAGGACGTTTCCGACTGGCCCAAGACCCGGCGAGTGGGCCTGCAGAACGGCGAGTGGATCGAAGCCCAGCCAGGAGCTGAGCGACTGGAAGCTGAAGGCCCAGGCGAGTAGATAGGCCCAGTCGGGTAAGGTTAAACGGCTATTGAAGCTTTAACCGAATCGGTTGAGATATGTAAACCCTAGGGGAGGTGAGCCTATATAAACCTCCCTATAGGGTGAGTAGAGACACGTTCCCTCATACACCCAAGCGACTCGCCGCATAGCCGCCGAGCTCGCCCATTGTAACACCTCCATAATACAATCTAGCAGGAGTAGGTCTTTACCCTCCGGGGGGCCGAACCTGGGTAAAGCCCTGTGTCTTTGCCCTCATCTCGCACCGCAGATGGTTGCCCGCCCTTGCCCTTCGTTCTACTACTCGCTGCCGATAGCAGCATCTTCCGTGACCATTCCCACGATAGATGGGGTTACAAGGCACCCTAAGGCAAGATAGGGGAATGGTTAGACGCGGAATGATATGGGGAAGTTGTGTGCATCATCGAGAGAGCTTAGGGCGATCGGAGTTCACCTGGAATGCTAGACGGAGAAATGGCAGACGGCGGCGCACGCTCGGTGTCGACGAAGCCGAGGTTACAGGGCACTCGCGGATGAATGAGTGGCACGGGGAGATGCGCCGAGAGGTGGGGAGTATGTGTGCGTGGTCGAGGAGGAAAGGGGTGGCGCGGTTCGGTTGGAATTGTCGTCGGAGTGTCGTCGGAGACAGTGGCGATGTCAAGCGAAATTCGGCAGCCTAGGGGCGCATTTGGGGGAGGAGACAGAGGGGAAATGGAGGGGAGACGCTGGCGTTTAAATGTGCGTGGTCATGGCGAGGTTTAACAGCGGCAGTAACTAGAATTTAACAGGATTCAATCGCTGCCAGAAACGGTAGTGAGGAGAGAGGGGCGGGGTCAGCGCGAGGAAGATGATGACGCGGCCGTGTGGGGTCGTCAGGTCAGCGAGAGAGAGGAGAGGGAAGGAGGGGCCACCGGTCAGTTGCTCTGCGGGTGAGACTTTAAGTGAAAAATGTTTCGCAGAGGGGGAGAGAGACTCGGCTGGTACTGGGCTTAGTTGGGCTGCTGGGTTGGGTCGACCAGATTCTATTTTTTTCTGTCTGAATCTTTTTCTTTTTCCAATTTCAATTTCTGTTTTGAAATTCAAACAATAAATCAAGCATTCAAATCAATTCAAACATTCACCACACTTGTAATTTGAATTTGGTTCTGTTTAACAACATAAACCAATTCCCAAAATTAAATAATATTTTTATTTTAGAGTCCATTTATAATTAAATAAAATGGACACTAGTTAATAAAACAAAATAGGTTTTAATTTAAAAGCTCCATTTGAAATCTAAATATTTTCAAAACCAAATCCGTAGGTTTTATTTGAAAATAGAAGATACTTGGAAAACTTGTTTAAAATAAAATAACATTTTATTTTAGGTTCCATTGATAATTAAATAAAATGGACCTTAGTCATTAAATCAAATAGGATTTGTTTTATTAAAAACTTCATTTTAAAAATCTAAAATAACACCAAAACACTTCAGTAGGTTTTATTTGAGAATATAAAATACTTGGAAAACTTATTTAAAATAAATAAATAAGTTTTAGTGTTTATTTAAAATGGGAAAAGCCTTTACTTAAATAAAATTGGATATTAAATCCTTATTATTTTATTTAAATAAACCTTTACTATTTTTATCAAATAGAAATATTTTATTTCAAAAGCTTGGCCAAGTTTTAATTGGGCTCTATAAAATAATCCTTATTTATAAATCTAACTTTTCTTTTGAAAACCAAATCTTTTTATTAAAAGATCCAAAAATAGTAATTTTAAATATTTTTAAGTTTATTTTTTATTTATCCTTTTAAATCCCTTTAGGATTTTATTTGTTCAAAATAGGTTTGAAGGTTTCCAATTGGAATCAAAAAGTTTCTTCTCAACCTGAAAATCAACAAAGTTTTATTTTATTCATTTATTTTTTTCACATTACAAGATTTGGAAAATCTTGGGATGTGACAGGCTACCACCCTTAAAATAAATCTCGTCCCGAGATTTGGGAGGCTAGGGGTTACAAGTAGGCTCAAAACAACTAGGGTACTACCACCCTTAAAATTTTTCCAACTAAATTACATATTGGCCTTCTTGGGATCCTCATAAAACTTCTCTGGGCAAACATCTGCATAGTGTCCTTTGTTTTCACACTTGAAACATGTGACAAGGCTGATATCCTTCATAGGCTTGTTTATCTTGTGCTTCATCTTTTCTGGACAGTTGCTTGCATAATGTCCTAGCTCTTTGCAGTTGTTGCACCACACTTGGCTAATATCTTTCTTTTCCTTTGGTATCTTTTCCTCTTTTTTGTTTCCTTGGTTCTTCTTCTTTTCTGGGCAATCACTGGCCTAGTGTCCCTTCTCTTTGCAATTGAACATTGCAACTGTCTTATGTCCCTTTTTTTCTTTTTGGGTCTCTCCAAAGCTAGGAGTTCTTCTAGTTCATGTTCTTCATAGGTGGGAAATCTTTCTCTCTTTTTGGGGTAGTTACTAAAGATATGACCTTCTTCTTCACAATTAGGGAATTGATCTTCATGCTCCTTGGATGCATGATCCTTGTCTCCACAAATATTGCTAGCTTGGGTTCCTTCTAGATTAACACCTTTGTCATCCTTGTTGTCATTAGCTCTTTGGGAAAAGTTTTCTCCCATGTTGATCATTTGAGTAACCAATCCTTGCAACAATTGTGATTGAAGTTTCAAAATCCTTTGTATGGCTGGGTCTAGTACATTGTTGTTGGCTAAAAGCTGAGTTGTCTCTTGGCTCAACTGGTTTTGAGTTGCTATAAGTTCTCTCATGTTGTCCTCTTGGTTGTTGTTGGTGTCACCATCCTTGATGTTGGAGTTTCTTGGAGAAGTCATCTGTTTGGATTGGATTGGGATTAGAATAGGTAAAAGATTTCTAAGGAAATAGTTCTAATCACACACATCACAATTCACTCAAGCAATGTGCAAGCAATCACAAACAAACATTCCACTCAACAACAAGTTTCGAGCATATTTTTAGGAAAACAAAAATAATTTTGTTACACCACATAAGTTGGTGTGTTTGACTTAACTAAAATATGGTGGTCTATCTATGTGGTTCACTTGTGATCTTTCCATCCTTCTTGGTTGGTTCTTCTTGCATGAGATCATGGTTTCCCTTGAGATAATTCTTGGTCACAAATCTTCAAGTGATGTGGGCTCCTTCTAACTTGTTTTTCCTTAGTCTCCAAATCTTGAGCAAGATTTCCTTGTCTCACTTGTCCTTAGTGATATCTAAGATTGAAATCCTTGGTGAATATGCTGAAGATGTTGAAGTCATTAGAGTTGAAGAAGTTGAAGTCATTGGAGTTGAAGATGTTGAAGTCATTAGAGTTAATGGAGTCCTTTGCACATGGTGAAGTCTTTGGTCATGGGGTAGGCTTTTATCCATCAAGTTGAAATAGAAGAGATGTAGAATCAAATCCAAAATGGTTGAGGAAAGAGTTTACAAAATTGTTTGTAAATAAGTTTTGGAGAAAATACAACTCCTATTTTTCTAAGGGTTTTTGTCCAACCCTAGGGTTACAAATCCTACAGGCAACACAATGCTCTGATACCATCTGTAAAGGGTCCCAACCTTTAATAAGGTAGATCCCCCTGTGTTTACAATGCTAGTCCCTGGATCAATAGCTAGCATCCATAGTTAAGATGTAATATCAAGAAACAAAGGTCATAATACAACTTTATAACCAAGAATAACATAATTTTATTAAATCTTACATAGCTCATTTGGCTATTCATTACATTGCAGCAGAATATCTATAAGCATGGGGTCCTTCATCTTCAAAGTGCCACAGGCAGACATGTTGATTCTAGACTTTGTAATCCTAATCAACACACTTCACTAAATCAATCAAACTTGCAACATACAATTTATAACCACAAGGGTCAATACATTTGAATTGTATCGGCAAGTGATACTATGGTAGTATAGTGGAGTCTATCAACTATATGCATTTGGCTAAGTGGATTTGAGGCTTGCATTGCTCAAAATAGATTTTTCCTTAACATTTGAAAACACTAAGTTTTTGCTTGACAAAATCATTTTTCTCAATAAAAGATTGAAGATCCTTTAACCCTTGTTCAAACCACAAGTTTTTATCTTAGAAATTTGAATGATGAGATTCTTGATTGCTTCCATGTCTTGATGCTCAAATTGTCCTTTACCAGGGACATGGCTAAGTACTTAGATTTTACACTCTGCAGAGGTGGTGCACTTTCCCCACAAGACTTGGTTTCACCAAGACAAGATCTTTTAGAAGCCTTCCCTTAGACCAAAATGGACGCGTTCCAACCTATCAAACTCTACCACCAACTGTCCATATGGCTAAGTTCTTGCAACCTATATGATCCAGGCAGAGCCCATAATGCCAAGTGGCTGCACTTGAAGCTTCTCAACATTTGACATCTCAAATCTCTTTCTTCTTGGGTGGCAATCCACAAGTGAGATACACAAGGTCAACCATAAACATGGGCCTTGTGAACCACTCAACCAAAAACCACCAAGCAATTACCATTCCACCCAGGTGATTCATTAACTTAGTTGTTTTATTAAACAAAAACACAAGTCCTCAGACTTAGAAATTTTTCCATAGTATGGATATATATTCCACACTTGTTTTCTATTAGCTAAGCTAATCTTGATAGTAGTAGGTATCTTGACTTAGGAAATTCCTACTAAGGTTTCATCTACTAGGTTTCCTATAGCAAGGTTTATACTTAGCAAAAATTCCATGCAAGTTTTACTTAGAAAAAATCACTAATGCATAGTGAAAGTAATGGGACAAAAGTATGAAGCACCACTTGCCTTTTGAGTATAATTTCACTCCTTGTCCTTGCAACAATCACACTTCTTCAAGTCACTACAAATCAATCAAGAAAGGCACAATATCAATCTACCAATCAAACAAAACATCACATAAAATGATAAAGTCAAAGTAATGCATGCAAGCATGCCAAGCTTTGTTTTGTTTGAAACAGTGGTTCCTAATGGTACATAAACATTTGAAAACACCTATTGGTTATTTTTTAAAGTGGAAAAGTCATTTGCAAGAGGTTTCACTTCCTAAACCATTTTCAAAACAAAGTATCATTTTATGTGGTGTAGAAATATTTGTATTAAGGCATTAATCAATAGAGTTCACCAAATATGTTTTCAAACCATAAAACTTGGTGTTTCGGGTCAGAGAGTTTAAAACAAAACATTTCCCTAAGGTTTTTCTTCAAAATCATTTTCAATAAATAAACCATATTTTTATTTGACTAGAAATGGTTTTAAATCAAAGAATCATTCTTTTGTTTCACCAAATAAATTTTTGAATTCACAAAGTGTTTCCTATGCTCAGTAGGTTCAAATCACACCATTTGCAAAAGATTTTATCCCCAAAATCATTTTTGAACAATTTTTATAATCTAAACAAGCATACAAATGTTTCTGCAAAAACAAACCATTTAACAGAAACTTTTTACTAAACAAAAGGCTTGGTTGGCTAGGGCTTGTTCCACTGATTCCATTGATATAAAGTTTGTAAAATTTGGACGTGTGGAACTAAAGTTACAAGGTTTTCAATTTTGCAAACAAATCTGATTCAAATCTGTTTTTAAATCAAAGACTGGCCACGTGGCTGTTTCTGATTCGTCTATACCGTTTCGTCAGGATCACTCACTGAGGATCGTTGGATCTAATGCGAATCGCACTGCTCAGATGCTCCCATACCTGTTAAGCAAGTCGTTACATCTGCGCCACAGGATGGGGATCTAACGGCTCACGCGTGTTTGACCAAAAGCTGGCGGCGCAGCGACGGTGGCTGGCGGCGGCGTGGTCAGAGGGTGGCGGTGCTGGTGAAGCAGGAAGAGAGAGAGGGAGGGAGTTGGCTCACAATGTTCGCAGAAGCCTGGGGAAGCTCAACGTGGTCTTCTTGGGTCGAGGGGCGCTCGTGGTTGCCCTGGATTGCTCACCGGAGTTCGCTCAGCGTCGGGCACGCTCTGGAGGTTGTCGGGGATGGGGTTACAAGGCACCCTAAGGCAATATAGGGGAATGGTTAGACGCGGAATGATCTGGGGAAGTTGTGTGCATCATCGAGAGAGCTTAGGGCGGTCGGAGTTCACCTGGAATGCTCGACGGAGAAATGGCAGACGGCGGCGCACGCTCGGTGTCGACGAAGACGAGGTTACAGGGCACTCGCGGATGAATGAGTGGCACGGGGAGATGCGCCGGGAGGTGGGGAGTATGTGTGCGTGGTCGAGGAGGCAAGGGGTGGCGCGGTTCGGTCGGAATTGTCGCTGGAGTGTCATCAGAGACAGTGGCGATGTCAAGAGAAATTCGGCAGCCTGCGGGCGCATTTGGGGGAGGAGACAAAGGGGAAATGGAGGGGAGACGCTGGCGTTTAAATGTGCGTGGTCACGGCGAGGTTTAACAGCGGCAGTAACTAGAATTTAACAGGATTCAATCGCGGCCAGAAATGGTAGTGAGGAGATAGGGGTGGGGTCAGCGCGAGGATGATGATGACGCGGCCGTGTGGGGTCGTCTGGTCAGCGAGAGAGAGGAGAGGGAAGGAGGGGCCACCGGTCAGTTGCTCTGCGGGTGAGACTTTAAGTGAAAAACGTTACGCAGAGGGGGAGAGAGACTGGGCTGGTACTGGGCTTAGTTGGGCTGCTGGGTTGGGTCAACCAGATTCTATTTTTTTTTGTCTGAATCTTTTTCTTTTTCCAATTTCAATTTCTGTTTTGAAATTCAAACAATCAATCAAGCATTCAAATCAATTCAAACATTCACCACACTTGTAATTTTAATTTGGTTCCGTTTAACAACATAAACCAATTCCCAAAATAAAATAATATTTTTATTTTAGAGTCCATTTATAATTAAATAAAATGGACACTAGTTAATAGAACAAAATAGGTTTTAATTTAAAAGCTCCATTTGAAATCTAAATATTTTCAAAACCAAATCAGTAGGTTTTATTTGAAAATATAAGATACTTGGAAAACTTGTTTAAAATAAAATAACATTTTATTTTAGGGTCCATTGATAATTAAATAAAATGGACCTTAGTCATTAAATCAAATAGGATTTGTTTTATTAAAAACTTCATTTTAAAAATCTAAAATAACACCAAAACACTTCAGTAGGTTTTATTGAGAATATAAAATACTTGGAAAACTTATTTAAAATAAATAAATAAGTTTTAGTGTTTATTTAAAATGGGAAAAGCCTTTACTTAAATAAAATTGGATATTAAATCCTTATTATTTTATTTAAATAAACCTTTACTATTTTTATCAAATAGAAATATTTTATTTCAAAATCTTGGCCAAGTTTTAATTGGGCTCTATAAAATAATCCTTATTTATAAATCTACCTTTTCTTTTGAAAACCAAATCTTTTTATTAAAAGATCCAAAAATAGTAAATTTAAATATTTTTAAGTTTATTGTTTATTTATCCTTTTAAATCCCTTTAGGATTTTATTTGTTGAAAATAGGTTTGAAGGTTTCCAATTGGAATCAAAAAGTTTCTTCTCAACCTGAAAATCAACAAAGTTTTATTTTATTCATTTATTTTTTTCACATTACAAGATTTGGAAAATCTTGGGATGTGACACTTATTTGACTCAACTGAGTTAACTAAATCCTGACATCCACTTCTTCTATCTCTTCAAAGTTTCCATCCATGTGAAGGTGGTTCACATGTCCTTTCTGGGTCACATTGGAGTCATTTCCATTGTATCTTCTAGCATCATTTTTCTTATTCTTCTCAGGACAGTCTGATGCATAGTGTCCAAGTTCCTTGCAATTATAGCACTGCAACTGGCTAATGTCTTTCTTCTTGGAAGTGTCATGTTGATTCTGACCAAGGTCATCTCCATTGTCAGTATCATTTCCATTATTCTCACTTCCATTGCTGTTGTGGTGATACTGATGTGGTTCAGAATCTTCCTTGCTCTTTTTGAATGAATGCTTCTTTGTTGATGATCCTGAGTGATTCTTGAGTTTATGCTTCCTCTTTCTATTCTCAACTTGATTCATCTTGTTTTCCAATATAGTGGCTTTGTCACAGAGTGATTGATAAGTTGGGACATAGGCAACAGCTAGCTGCAGGTTCAACTCATCATTAAGTCCTTCAAGAAATTTCTCCTTTCTCTTAGCATCTGTGTCCACTTCATCCGGTGCATATCGTGCCAGATTGTTGAATTCTTCAATATATTCAACCACACTAAGGTGACGCTGTTTTAGATTGTGGAATTCCTTTTTCTTCAAGTACATCACTCCAGGTGAGATGTGAGTTGTTCTGAATCCATCCTCAAAAATATCCCAAGTCACATCTTCAAGGGGAGTGGTGGTCTGAAAGTTTACCCACCATGTTGCTGCTGGTCCTTCAAGCAGAAATGCTGCAAACCTAACTTTTTATTCATCGGTGCAGCCAACAGTCACTAAGTCCTTATTCACCAAATGTAACCAATCATTGGCTTCCATTGGATCAGTTGTTCCAGAGAACCTTGCAGGTCTAAGTTTCAAAAACTTAGTGAGAATGTCAAGTGCTGGAGAATTATTCTAATTGTTGTTGTTGTTGTTGTTGTTGTTGTTGTTGTTGTTGTTGTTGTTGCTGCTACTCTGATTCTGTATGAGTGTGGTCATCATCTGCATCAGTTGAGTTTGGCCTGTCATCAACTGCTGCATCTCAGGAGTGATGTTGTTGTTTTGGTTGGGGTTGGCACGACGGGGAGGCGTCTGTTGGTTTGATAGGGATAAGTATTGGTGGATAGGTTTTTAAGAAGTCCTAACACACAACTCAAAACAACCAAGTTCAATCAAAAAATCAAAAAATCAACAAGCAATTATTCACTTAACAACTTATGAGCTTAACTCATCAGTTGAATGAAACAGCAAGTTTTCTTGAAAATAATAACTTAGTATAGTCATACCTCATAGGTCAATATGATCCATACACTAACATGATATCAATGTTTTGGTAGGCAATCTAATGTCTCTTGGTTTTCACTTGTAGTCCTTAGTGATGTCTAAGTTGAAGTCCTTGGTGAAACTAAAGTTGAAATCACTTGAAGATGTTGAAGTCATTAGAGTTGATGAATTCCTTGGTAAAACTAAAGTTGAAGTCATTGGTCATGGTGAAGGCTTTGTCCATCAAGTTGAAAAGGAAGAGATGTAGAATCAAAACCAAAAAGTTTGAGGAAAGAGTTTACAAGATTGTTTGTAAATAAGTTTTGGAACAAATACAACTCCTATTTTTCTAAGGGGGTTTGTCCAATCCTAGGGTTACAAATCCTAGAGGCAACACAGTGCTCTGATACCATCTGTAAGGATCCCAACCTTTAATAAGGTAGAGATCCCTGTGTTTACAATGCTAGTCCCTGGATCAATAGCTAGCATCCACAGTTAAGATATAATATCAAGAAACAAAGGTCATAATATAACTTTATAACCAGCAATAAAATACTTCATTACATCTTACATAGCTCATTTGGCTATCTCATTACAATGCAGCAGAATATAGCAATAGCATGGGGTCCTTCATCTTCAAAGTTCCACAGGCAATCTTGTTGGTTGTAGACTTGTATTCATATTCAACAAACTTTACTAACATCAAACAAACCTGCAACATAATAAATTGCAGCCACAAGGGTCAATACATTTGAATTGTATTGGCAAGTTTCACTACTATGTAGAAATAAGTGGATCCTATCAATACATGCATATTTGGCTAAGTAGGGTTTAGGCTCTTTTGCAGAAAGCAATATAGTTTTATCCTATATTTTAAAAATAGTTTTTGATCTTTGTCAAATCTTTCTGAACTTCTTGGAAAACTCCAAGTGCTTCAAATCCCTTGTTGTCACCATCAAGTTTTACTTTGAGAAATTGGAATGTCGAGATCTTCCATAGCTTCAGGCCTTAGTTGCTCAGTATTGTCCATAACCGGGGACACGGCTAAGTACTTAGAATTTTGATCTTCTGCAGAAGTTGTACACTTTACCCACATGACACAATCTCATCTTGATGCCACCAGTGGCCACTGGATAAGTACTCACCAAGATGGAGTACTGGCAGATTGAGAATGTGACAAAGTATTTCCATATAAGTCCTCCCAATACACAATGCTAGCTTGTCATCCAGTCACCAATGTAAGGATATATTTCCAATACATAATTCTAGTTAACCTTAAGATGCCAATGCAAGGGTCTTCCACTATGTAGTTGACTAAGACAGAGCCCATTTAGCATGTGGCTGTACACGGAAGCCACTGTACGAGAAACATGTTCAATCTCTAAGTCCCTGGGTGGTTATCTTCTAGTGTACATACAAAAAGAGTTGGCCATATAAACATGGTTCCTTTTGTTGCCACCTTGTCCAAAACTTGAGTATCCTTGTCCATCCAGGTGGTTCATTGAGTACTTGTTTTATTATATAAAACATATATGTTTTAAACTCTTCATATAATCATAACATGTATCCCATCCCAATATATATAGCAGGGCTAAACATACTACAACTACATTGTTTCCACTAAGGAATATATAAGGGTATCCTATTAGGATTTAGCATAGCATAAAATATAGTAATCCTTTACATGCATTTTTCAAAATCCACTAAGTGTAATGAAAATAGTAGGACATGGATGATAGTGTCACTTGCCTTTTTAGTAGAGAATGTTGGTTCACTTCTTGATCTTGCAAATACCACACTCTTCTAACTTCATGTAACACCGCGGTTCTGAAAAGACCGTGGCTTCTATGTGAGATGCCAATCCCTGGATCGGTTCATTGGCCCATAATAGAATAAGATGAATAACATAGCAAAATATCCGTGTATCATGAATAACGAAGATCCAGAGTACCATTATTACAATAAAAGCTTAGCTCAAAGCTAGCTCAAATTATTCAGGTAACAACATAAATAAAGTAAATCCTCCATTCTTCAAATTGCCCACAAGTGAACAAGTGCCGAGTGGAGTACCGTGGCCTATATCGATTACTCAGAATCCGAATATCCTGCAACATGAAACATAGTCGCCCCGAAGGGTCAATACATGGAATGTATGGCAAGTAGAGCTAGTAAAGGAGACAATAGTAATAACATCTACATGCATATTTGGCAAGTGGAGCTGTGTCTGGCTTGCATTTGCAAATACCTTTGTCCTACTTTCATAAACAGTTTTTCATTTTCTTTGAAAAGATCCCAATTAAGTTAACCCAACAATATTAAAACAATTATTAAATTAGAATGAGCGAGAAACATGTCATGGAATCAATATCAAGCAACTCAGTTGTCCATAACCGGGGACACGGCTAATCGATTAGATTATACACCCTGCAGAGGTTAGTACACTTTACCCATGTGACTTGGCCAGCCCAGCTCGTACCATCACTCTCATTTTGGGTGATGATAGGGAGATGTCCAAGAAGAGACTATTCGGGAAGTAGCACCCCAATCCCGACGCGCACCGGTCCAACCTACTAAAATTCTACATCTCTGGATACGCGGGTCCGGGTTACCACAACCTACTAAGTCCAACCAACCGCCCATTTCATTATTGGCACATGGTTGTACACGTAAGCTACACAATAAAGAAGCCAATCAATTTCTCTCGATACCTGGGTGCCTTTCCGCAATAATCCACCAAAAATTATCAATCCCATCACACCCAGGAGATTCATTGATTAAGTTATTTTAGTTTTCACAAACCAATACTTTTAGAAACAAGTCTCAATGATGTAACCTAGCCCTCGTTCAACATAGCATGGCTAAGCACATCTACCAACGGTGGTTCATCTACAAGGAAAGCCCTACCACATAATAGGACATAGCATAGCGATAGTATCATCCTACACATGCATCTACAAAATACACGACAATGCATTGAAAATAGTAGGACGATATCATGAACAAAGTAGCATCTACTTGCCTTGGTTGTAGCGGTCGGAAGAACAATCTACACACGAGCAAGCGTTGCACTCGTCACAATCTACACGATACAATTGCAATCATAAACAAACAATCCACAATCATATGCAACAAGGATGACACATGAATGCATGCAAGACAAGTGAATTGGTGCTACAGCTTCACCACATAATCTTATTCAATAATACTACTGATTGCATGCATGGAAAATAGTTTTAGCGCTAGGAAAACTATTAAGCAAAAAGTAATGCTCAAAACTAAAGCTAGAACTTAAATAATTCACTACCGGTATTATACTGTTTGTAAAATCTTGGGAAAATTCTACCGCATAGGCACCGCTGATTAGAAACAGTACCAATTGGAATTACTCAAAAAGGAATTATAAAACTCCCCGAGTAATTAAAACACTGCAGAAAGCCACTAGACAGTTTATGCAGAAGTTTTTACTGTAAGCCTATCCTTTTAATTCACGATGAGATTCCCCTCGTTCCACTGAATCCAGGGACATATCATACGCGATTTTTGGAGCTACGGATCTTTTTCTACGAATTAATTACTCCAAAAAGGCCATTAACCTATTTGATTAAACTGTACTAAATATTGCTGCAAAAGTCTGAACCAAAGGTACATCAAGTTTCAACACGACTCACTGAATCTACACATATTTTATTTGCAATTTTTGGCCCAGCGGTTTAATTTCTACGCAATTTACAAGTTTCTACCGAAAACTGTCAACTAAAACGATTAAAGTAATTACCCGATCAAGCGTATACATTGGTGGTCATATGAAATCTTGTTGAGTCTGACTAGTCAACGCCTGGATAATGACCGGTCAACGCCGATCTGGACCGTTGATCTGAGATCTAATGGCGGCTGCGGACTCACCGGAGATAAACGGCGACGAACTCGGAACGGCGGCGGCGATCGGTTCCGGCGACGGCGTTTTTCCTTCGCGAATGGGGAGACAATCAGCGCGTGGGTCAAGACGGTCAACGTGGCGACGTGAGGCGGCGGCGAGCGGCACGCAGCACGAGGCGGCGGTGCGAGGCACGCGGGACAGCGCACGTGAGGGCGCGTTGGCGCGCAGCAGCGGCGGCTGGCAGCGCGGCAAGCGGCGGCGGCGCGCCTGGCAGCGGCAAGCGGTGGAGGGGTTGCGGCCAGCGCGCGGGGCGGCGCGCTGGTGAGCGGCGCGGCAGCGGGCGGAGGCGGCGAGGCGAGTGCGGCAGCGGCACGCTGCGGGCGGCGGCGGGCGGCGCGGCGGTGCGGCGGCGGCAGTGGCGGCAGCGGAGGCCGAGGCGGCGGCGGCGGCGGGTCCAGGAGGCGGCGGCGATCGCGGGGAGGAGAGGCGGCGCGGGTGGTGATCGGGGTGGGGGTGCGGAAACCGAGGCAGCATCGGCTGCCTCTTATGTGGGGCCCCTCGTGGGGTCCTACGCCGATACGGCGCGCGGTTGGAAAAGGACTCGGAAAACGGCCCGTTTTTCTATCTTTCAATAAAACGTCCGCAACTTTTCCGTACGAGCTCCGAATCGAGCGATTCTTGCTCCTACGGTTTTGTAAAATCGAGGGGAACAATCTAGGGTCAAGGTTTGGGTGAAACCACTAGGCTACAGGGGCGGACTACACTAGTCCTACTAATGCTTTCCGCAGGAGCCTCGTAGTAAAAATAGAATAGGGTTTTGAAAATAGCGTTTCGCCGATTCTTTTTAATCGACGGTTTTGCATGGAAAAGTATGATGCAATGATATGAATGATATGCAAAACCAAATCTAAAATTTGGGATGTGACAAGACTAACCCCCTTAAGATGAATCTCGTCCTCGACATTCGGCACGGCTAGCAAATAGGTGTGGGTAGTCCTCTCGGATGTCATACTCACGCTCCCAAGTGGCTTCCTCTTCGGTGTGGTGGCTCCACTGTACCGTGCAAAACCTGATCGTCTTGGTACGGGTAATCCTCTCCGCTGTGTCCAGAATCTTGACCAGCTTCTCTTCATAGGTCAAATAATTCTCAAGATGAACCTCCTCTAGCGGTACAGTGTCTCTCAATGGTGTATCCGCCATCTCCGGATGGCACTTCTTCAGCTGTGACACGTGGAACACATTGTGAACAGCGGACAAGGCCTCTAGCAACTCCAACTGATAAGCAACTTCTCCTTTGCGTGCTAAGACCCGATATGGTCCTATAAACCGAGGTGCCAGCTTACCCTTAATTCCAAACCTCTTGATTACACGAAGTGGCGACACTCTGAGGTATGCTCTATCACCTATCTCGTACACCACTTCCTTGCGCTTGGCGTCAGCGTAGCTCTTCTGCCTTGATTGTGCTACCTTCAGTCTGTCCCTAATCAAGGCGACCTTCTCCTCAGCGTCTTTGATCAAATCAGGCCCAAACAAATGGCGTTCTCCTACTCCATCCCATAGCAATGGTGTCCGGCACTGTTTCCCATATAGCACATCGAACGGTGACGTCTTGATGCTGGTTTGATAGCTGTTGTTGTAGGAAAACTCCACGTACGGCAAATTCTCATCCCAACTAGAGCCATGAGCCAAGGCGCAAGCTCTCAGCATGTCCTCCAAAATCTGATTCACCCTCTCGGTCTGTCCATCAGTCTGCGGGTGAAACGTTGTGCTAAACTCCAATCTAGTGCCAAGTGACTCGTGCAGCTGGCGCCAGAAGTATGAGGTAAATTGGGTGCCTCTATCAGATACGATACTCTTGGGAACTCCATGTAGGCACACAATTCTGTCCATATAAATCTTGGCCAACTTTGCACTTGTATAGGTCGTCTTTACCGGTATAAAGTGGGCTACCTTGGTCAAATGGTCGACCACTACCCAAATGGAGTCATATCCTGACCTGGTCCTGGTCAATCATGTGATAAAGTCCATTCCCACTCTATCCCACTTCCAATCCGGCACGGGCAATGGCTGTAGCAGTCCTACTGGCTTCTGGTGTTCCGCCTTCACTCGGCTACATACATCACATAGGGCAATATGCTCCGCGATGTCTCCCTTCATGTTGTTCCACCAGAATCTGTCCTTTAGGTCCATATACATCTTCGTATTACCCGGATGTATGGAATACGGCGAGTCATGAGCTTCCTGCAGAATCAACTTTCTCAACTCCGGATCGTTGGGGACGCACAAACGATCTCCATACCACAAGGTACCTTGCTCATCCTCGCGGAATTACCTTGCTCGACCCTCCTTCATCTTTTCCTTTACTTCATCTATCTCTTCGTCTCCCACTTGAGCCTTCCTGATTCTGTCCAGTAGCGTTGGTTGGACTTCCATTATTGCCAAGTATCCTTCAGATACTACCTCCAGTCTAAGGTCCTTGAATTGCTTGCACAAATCCTCGGGCAATTCACCAATTGTCAATCCATTGGCATAAACCTTCCGGCTCAGAGCATCTGCTACTACATTGGCCTTTCCTGGGTGGTATTGCAGATTGATATCATAGTCCTTGATAAGTTCCAACCATCTCCTTTGCCTCATGTTCAGTTCCTTCTTTGTAAATATGTACTTCAGGCTCTTGTGGTCGGTGTACACATCACAGTGTTTTCCCATTAAGTAATGCCTCCATACCTTGAGCGCATGAACCACTGACGCTAACTCCAAGTCGTGTGTGGGGTAATTCCGCTCATGGTGCTTAAGTTGTCGCGAGGCATATGACACCACTCTCCCATCTTGCATCAGCACACTCCCAAGTCCCTGTCGAGAAGCATCACAGTACACTTGGAAATCCTTCTAAAGATCAGGTAAACACAGAACAGGCGCAGTCACTAGTCGACGCTTTAGTTCCTGAAAGCTGGCTTCACATACGTCTGACCATTCAAACCGTCTCTCCTTCTTCAGAAGTTCAGTCATCGGCTTAGAAATCTTGGAAAAGTTTTCAATGAACCTCCTGTAATATCCAGCAAGTCCCAAAATGCTGCGAATCTCCCCCGCATTCTTGGGTGCTTCCCACTCAGTTACTGCAGTCACTTTGCTTGGATCAACATCGACTCCTTCTCCTGACACTACGTGACCAAGAAATCCAACAGTGTTAAGACAGAATTCACACTTGCTGAATTTGGCATACAGCTGGTGTTCCCTCAGTTTCTCCATAATCAGTCGCAAATGTTTCTCATGCTCAACATCATCCTTGGAATATATCAGGATGTCATCAATAAACACCACCACGAACTTGTCCAAGTACTCCATAAATACCTTGTTCATCATGGTCATGAAGTATGCCGGGGCCTTCGTTAGTCCAAAAGACATAACCGTATACTCATATAAACCATACCTAGTGGTGAAGGCGGTTTTTGGTACGTCCTCCTCCCGGATCTTCAATTGAAAGTAGCCTGATCGCAGATCAATCTTGCTGAACACCTTTGCTCCTTCCAGTTGATCAAACAAATCATTTATGTTCGGCAGAGGGTACTTGTTTTTGATGGTTACTTCATTCAGCGAGCGATAGTCCACCACTAATCTCTTGCTGCTATCTTTCTTCTCCACAAACAGAACAGGTGCTCCCCATGACGACGAACTAGGCTGAATGAATCCCTTTTCCAGCTGCTCTTTCAACTGCTTCTTCAATTCCTTCAGCTCATCCACATCCATGTTATATGGTTTCTTTGCTATTGGTCCTGTTCCCGGCATCAGGTCGATAAGAAACTCTACTTCCCTGTCAGGTGGCATCCCTGGCAGCTCTTCCGGAAACACGTCAGGGTAATCTCTAATCACTGGCACAGTATCCATGCTAACCCCCTTAAGAGAATTCAACTTACACCTTCCTGGTCGTACAACCGACTTGAATCTAATCCTCTTACCATCCGGGGTTTTGAGTGAAACAGCTCGCTGTGCACAATCTATGTGTCCTTCATGCATAGACACCCAATCCATACCTAGAATAACGTCTAATCCCTGTGATTCCAACACTACCAAATGTGCACTGAAGTTGTGTGTTCCAATCCTCACAGTTAAATTGCGGCATCCCGCTCTAGCTATCATATCTCCTCCAGGTGAACTCACTCTAATGGACCCTTTCATAGACTCAGTAGGTAGCTTATACTTATCCACAAAATCCCTTGATATGAATGAATGCGATGCACCAGTATCGAAAAGTATAAGTGCAGGGTAAGTGTTGATTGGGAACTTACCAATCACAAGGTCAGGCTCATCTGGAATCTCCTCCACATTCATGTGGTTCACTATGGCCTTCTCGTTGTTGGTTGGCTTCAGTCCTTTCCTCTCCGGACAGTTGTCAGCATAGTGTCCCTTCTGTTTACACTTGAAGCATGTCACCTCACTCAGATCCTTCTTCACAAAGCTGCAATCACGGTTGCGGTCATGTCCACCGTGTCCTCCAGAGTGGTGAGAGTGTCCTCCCTTGTGGCTGTGGTGGCTGCTCCTATGGTTGTCATGACGATGCCCATCGCCTCCATGGTGGTGGCGGTCATGGCTCCCATGGTCACTCCCTCCATTCTTGGAGTATCCATCATATGAAGTGCGAGACTTGTGATGTGAACCAGAGTGGTGATTGTTACTCTTTCTCTTGCGGTTCTCCACCTGTTTGTGCTTCCCTTCCAAGATCCTGGCCTTGTCCATAAGCTCCTGGAAAGTGGGGCAGTAAACCACCAGTAGCTGTACTGAAAGCTCATCACTGAGGCCATCCAGGAATCTCTCCCTCCTTTTTGCATCAGTGTCAACATCCTCAGGTGCATAACGGGACAGCTTGTTTAACTCCTCAATGTACACAGCCACGGTGCGATTGGTTTGGCGAAAGTTGCGGAACTCCTTCCTCTTCAGGCTCAGAACTCTTGAAGACACGTGGTTGGTCCTGAAACCTTCCTCAAACATTGCCCAAGTCACAGTGTCCAGCGGGTGGGTGATCTGAAATGTGTCCCACCAAGAAGCGGCTGGTCCCTCCAGTAGGTGAGCGGCAAACCTCACCTTCTCAGCATCAGTGCATCCAACAGTTACCAAATCCTTGTTGACTGAATGCAACCAGTCGAGAGCAACCATTGGTTCCGTTGCAGTAGAGAACTTAGCTGGCCTTAGCCTCAGAAATCTGGTGAGAGCATCTCCCTGAGGCTGATTGTTTCCATTGTTGTTGTTGTTCTGAGCTTCCATGAACTGAGTCATCACTTGGGTCAGTTGTGCCTGAGCTGCCATGAGCTTCTCCAACTCAGTGGGTTGACGGTGGGGAGGCATCTGCGGTTCAGCACAGGTAAGTTTAGAAAGAATCAACTACGACAATAGGATTCAACCCATGCATATGACCAAATAACAACAAACAATAGCAGACAATCACAAGCAAGCAACACATCAACAAACAAGAGATCCAGCAACATCCCAGGGATTATCCTAGCAGTATATAACTACTGAAATAGTTTTACAAGAGTTGGCAATGGTTAACTAAACAGTTGATCAACTAAGCAACAAAAACAGCAATCTGCCAGAATAGTCCAGCAGCATTCACGAATTTTTCTGCCTGACTTAGACTTGTCAGAAAATTTAGCTGATTTTTTCACATATAGTACAGAGAGTTTCGCATCAGCCCAACTTTTTTCAGATTTTTCCCAGTTACCATAAAAATATGAAAAATCATACAGTACTGCTGTATCAGCAGAAAACTGCAGCGAAAATAACACAGATATTAACCAAACTTGCCATAACTCTTTCATAAAATTCGCACAAATAATTCCTGGGATATTGGAGTACACAAATAAGCAACTAATCACTCTTAAACTAACACGAACTAATCTTCACAATGATCGAGACTAATCCTAACGAATTTTCCTAACGTGGACTAATTGGTGGACTTCTATCTACTTCTTGAAGAGGTTGCGGTAGGTCCTTGCTGTCATGCGTTGATGCTTCGGCTCGCGGTACAACCATGGCGGCGGAGTGTACACTTCTCCTGAATCATCGCTTGAGATCTCAAACTCCACCTCTTCTGGATCCTCCTCTTCTTCACACTCAGCTGCAACTGCAACAGCTTCATCTCCTCCACCATCATCGTCTCCATCATCATCATCCTCGTCCTCATCATCATCATCGTTCCCACTGTCATCATCATCCCCATTGTTTCCATCATCTCCATTGTCATCATGAGAGGGTGGATTTAGCTGTGCTTGGAGGGCGGCAATCTGGGCTGTCATAGCTTCAATAGTTTGATCCCTTTCCTGGACGGTCCCTTGCAACTGTTGTATGTTCTGGGTGTTCTCCTGCACAGTACCATGAATATGAGCTATGGTTGCATCTCTGGCTATCAGGGCATTCGCCAGAACTCCCATAGCTTCATGCAAGGTGTCAATCTCCTATCCTTGGACCACCATAACATTGCTAGCAAAATCTGCAATCTCCTTTATCATCATCACTTTCTCAGCTAGAGTTCCATTCTCCCTTTCCATGTCCTCTATGTGCCTCCGACGGGGCGGCATGTTGTTCCTATCGCCCGGGGTAACCACAATGTGCCCATCTTCATCACGCCTCCCATAGTCACGGTAGGTTGAATCTGCTGGCAGTAGGTGTCGGACATTATGGCACTGGCGAGACAGGGCTTCATGTATGGCCAAGTTGATTCCAAGTCCCCAGTTGCAGTATGTCTTGGTGTAGATCAAGTGCACGGGGTTTGGCAAGGCGGCATCCCTGAATATGAAGGTAGTGATCTCCCATGTATCCTCTCCATATCCATAGGTGTACAGCCTTCCTCCCTTGAACATGGGCAGTGGCAATCCCAATGACTGCGAGAGCTGTGCTAACTGCCTTGCAAAGGGCCTTGGTGACTCCATGGTGGCATACTCAGTCCTGACTTCTCCCATCTATCAAGTAAAAGAGGAAAGTGTGAGAATAGCATATGGTAAAAATTTACGAGCGTGAAAGGCATAAGATGAAAGACAGAGTTAATATAGGCTTTAATAATTCTATGGCTTCCTAATCCAATCCTAGGTCACGATCCTACAGTCGACACACGGGCTCTGATACCATATTGTAACACCGCGGTTCTGAAAAGACCGTGGCTTCTATGTGACATGCCAATCCCTGGATCGGTTCATTGGCCCACAATAGAATAAGATGAATAACATAGCAAAATATCTGTGTATCATGAATAACGAAGATCCAGAGTACCATTATTACAATAAAAGCTTAGCTCAAAGCTAGCTCAAATTATTCAGGTAACAACATAAATAAAGTAAATCCTCCATTCTTCCAATTGCCCACAAGTGAACAAGTGCCGAGTGGAGTACCGTGGCCTATATCGATTACTTAGAATCGGAATATCCTGCAACATGAAATGTAGCAGCCCGGAAGGGTCAATACATGGAATGTATGGCAAGTAGAGCTAGTAAAGGAGACAATAGTACTAACATCTACATGCATATTTGGAAAGTGGAGTTGTGTCTGGCTTGCATTTGCAAATACCTTTGTCCTACTTTCATAAAAAGTTTTTCATTTTCTTTGAAAAGATCCCAATTAAGTTAACCCAACAATATTAAAACAATTATGAAATTAGAATGAGCGAGAAACATGTCATGGAATCAATATCAAGCAACTCAGTTGTTCATAACCAGGGACACGGCTAATCGATTAGATTATACACCCTTCAGAGGTTAGTACACTTTACCCATGTGACTTGGCCAGCCCAGCTCGTACCATCACTCTCATTTTGTGTGATGATAGGGAGAAGTCCAAGAAGAGACTGTTCGGGAAGTAGCACCCCAATCCCGACGCGCACCGGTCCAACCTACCAAAATTCTACATCTCTGGATACGCGGGTTCGGGTTACCACAACCTACTAAGTCCAACCAACCGTCCATTTCATTATTGGCACATGGTTATACACGTAAGCTACACAATAAAGAAGCCAATCAATTTCCCTTGATACCTGGGTGCCTTTCCGCAATAATCCACCAAAAATTATCAATCCCATCACACCCAGGAGATTCATTGATTAAGTTTTTTTAGTTTTCACAAACCAATACTTTTAGAAACAAGTCTCAATGATGTAACCCAGCCCTCGTTCAACATAGCATGGCTAAGCACATCTACCAACGGTGGTTCATCTACAAGGAAAGCCCTACCACATAATAGGACATAGCATAGCGATAGTATCATCCTACACATGCATCTAGAAAATACACGACAATGCATTGAAAATAGTAGGACGATATCATGAAAAAAGTAGCATCTACTTGCCTTGGTTGTAGCGGTTGGAAGAACAATCCACACACGAGCAAGCGTTGCACTCGTCACAATCTACACGATACATTTGCAATGATAAACAAACAATCCACAATCATATGCAACAAGGATGACACATGAATGCATGCAAGACAAGTGAATTGGTGCTACAGCTGCACCACATAATCCTATTCAATAATACTACTGATTGCATGCATGGAAAATAGTTTTAGCGCTAGGAAAACTATTAAGCAAAAAGTAATGCTCAAAACTAGAGCTAGAACTCAAATAATTCACTACCGGTATTATACTTTTTGTAAAATCTTGGGAAATTTCTACCGCATAGGCATCGTTGATTAGAAACAGTACCAATTGGAATTACTCAAAAAGGAATTATAAAACTCCCCGAGTAATTAAAACACTGCAGAAAGCCACTAGACAGTTTCTGTAGAAGTTTTTACTGTAAGCCCATCCTTTTAATTCACGATGAGATTCCCCTCGTTCCACTGAATCCAGGGACATATCATACGCGATTTTTGGAGCTACGGATCTTTTTCTACGAATTAATTACTCCAAAAAGGCCATTAAACTATTTGATTAAACTGTACTAAATCTTGCTGCAAAAGTCTGAACTAAAGGTACATCAAGATTCTACACGACTCACTGAATCTACACATATTTTATTTGCAATTTTTGGCCCAGCGTTTTAATTTCTACGCAATTTACAAGTTTCTACCGAAAACCGCCAACTAAAACGATTAAAGTAATTACCCAGTCAACTGTGTCTGTTGACTGGTCAACGCGACTGCTGACTAGGCGCTGACTGGGCATCTGACTAGTCAACGCTTGGATACTGACCGGTCAACACCGATCTAGACCATTGATTTGAGATCTAATGGCGGCTGCGGACTCACTGGAGACAAACGGAGACGAACTCGGAACGGCGGCGGCGATCGGTTCCGGCGACGGCGTTTTTCCTGCGCGAAAGGGGAGACAATCAGCGCGTGGATCAAGACGGCCAATGTGGCGACACGAGGCGGCGGCGAACGCGTAGGCAGCGGCGGTGCGAGGCGCTTGACAGCGATGGCAGCGATGGCGGCAGCAGCGGCGGCGTAGCACAACCAGCGGCGTGCGGCGGCAGCGGGCGGCAGCATGGCGGAGGCGGCCTTGATGGCGAGTGCAGCGGCGGGCGGGTGGCGTGCGGGCGGCGGCGGCGGCGCGCGTTGGCCGGCGGCAGCGGCGGCCTCACTGGTGGCGACGGCGGCAGCGCGGAGGCCGAGGGGAATGCGGCGGCGGCGTGTCCTGGAGGCGGCGGCGATCGCGGGGAGGAGAGGCGGCGCGTGTGGCGATCGGGGCGGGGGTGCGGAAACCGAGGCATCGGCGGCTTCCTCTTATGTGGGGCCCCTAGTGGGGTCCTACGCCAATACGGCGCGCGGTTGGAAAAGGACTCGGAAAATGGCCCTTTTTCTATCTTTCAATAAAACGGCCGCAACTTTTCCGTACGAGCTCCGAATCAAGCGATTCTTGCTCCTACGGTTTTGTAAAATCGAGGGGAACAATCTAGGGTCAAGGGTTGGGTGAAACCACTAGGATACAGGGGTGGACTACACTAGTCCTACTAATGCCTCCCGTAGGAGCCTCATAGTAAAAATAGAATATGGTTTTGAAAATAGCGTTTCGCCGATTCTTTTCAATCGACGGTTTTGCATGGAAAAGTATGATGCAATGATATGAATGATATGCAGAACCAAATCTAAAATTTGGCATGTGACACTTCAGTATAATTCAATCAAGCAAACACAAATTCAACTAACATTCAAACAATTTATCACACATAAAATAACAAAAACAAGGTCATGCATGCAAGCATGCAAAAGATAGTTTTATTTGCATAAGTGGTTTCCACTAGGCTTTAAACATTATAAAGTTCAAAATGGTCATTTACTAAAGTGGTAAAACCATTTGCAAAAGGTTTTATTTATAAACCATTTTTTGTAAATCAAATCAATATTTTATGTGGTTGAAAATGCTTTTAGCAAAGCAATATTCTTTAAAGGGTACACCAAATACATTTTAATTCTCAAAACTTGGTGTTTAGGGTCAGAAGGTTTGAATCAAATAATTTCCCAAAGGTTTCACTCAAAAATCATTTCTAAAACAAAACAATATTTTTATTTGACTAGAAATGGGATAATTCAAATATTTATTTCTTATCTTCACAAAATACATTTTTAAATCCATAAGTTGGTTCCTAGGGTCAGTAGGTTCACAACAATCCATTTTTCAAAGATTTCACATTAAAATTATATCTAGAACAATTTTTATATTCATAATAAGCTTACACAAGTTTCTGCAATTTCAACCAATTTTCTAGAAGAAAATCATTAAACAAAATGCATGGTTGCAAAGTACTTGTTCTAATTATTCCATTGATATAAAATTTGCAAAATTTGGACGTGTAAAACTAAAATTATGAATTTTACAAGTTTGCATAAGAATCAGATTCTAATTTCTGTTTTAAACTAAACCATGTCCACGTGGCTTGTTCTTATTGGCCGATACCGCTTCGGGTGGATCGAGCTCTCTAGACCACGGGATCTTATTTAGATTGAACGGTGCAGATTGAGTGATACCTCTTCGTTAATTCATCTGTTCCTACGCGTCGGATCTAAATCTAACGGTGCAGATGAGTTTGACCATTGCCTGGCGGCACTGCGCGGCGGCGCGTGGTCAGGCGGTGTGCTTGACGATGATACAGGAAGCAAGGGAGAGGGAGAATTGGCTTATAGCTTTCGCGTGGTAGAGGTGAAGCTCGAGGTGGCGTTGGCTTGGCGAGGGGCGCTCGGAGCTGCTGGAAATTCCTCGCCGGAGTCGGTGGCGGCGTCAGGCGGCTCTGGAGGTCGTCGGGGATGGAGCTACAGATCGTGCCGAGGCAAAACAAAAACATGGTCAGATGCGGGAGAGCGTGGGGAGTATGGGAGCATCACTGAGAGGGCTCAGGGCGGTCGGGGTTACCAGGGAAGGGTCGCCGGAGTCGCTTGCAGATGGTGGCGCTGCTGGTTGTCGTTGTTGTCGACGATTCTGAGCGCGCGCGAGCGAATGAGTGGCACGTTAAGATGCGCCAGGGGGTGGGGAGCAAGCTCGCGTGCAGAGGGAGGAGAGGCGCGGCTGTGGTTCGCCGGAATTACTCTGGGACGTCGTCGGAGACAGTGGTGGTTGAGCTCAAAATCGGAGCAGCCTAGGGGCAGAGGGGAGGCGCTGTTTGGGGGGAAAGAGAAGGGGGAGAGGGGCGCTTATACACGTGTGATCATGGCGAGGAATTACTCCGGCATTGAATCAAATTCATGGCTGCAATCAAGGCAGCAACGACGAGGAGGAACAGGTCGTGGTGGAGACGATGCTGAGGTGGCGTGGGGTCTGTGTGTCAGCGAGTTGGAGAAAGAGGGAGTGGAGCCTGCCTGTCTGTGACTCCGCGGGTTGTTATCTGGGTGGAAAACGTTTCGCCCTGGGTGAGAGCTGGTGGGCTGCGCTGCTGGGCTGCTAGGCCTATTGGGTTGGGTTAGTTTGTTTCACTTTTTCTATACCTAATGTTTTTCCTTTTTCTGTTTGTATATTCTTATTTGATTTTCAAACAAATAATTCAAACACCAACTCAAATCAAGCTATCACCAAACTTTGTATTTATTTTAGTTTTGTTTAACAACACAAATCAAAGTCCAAAACAAAATAATTTTTATTCCTTTTAGGATCTATTAATAATTAAATAAATAGACCTTAGTTATGAATTCAAATAGGATTTGATTTATTTTAAAACTCTATTTGAAATCTAAAATAATATCAAAACCATTTCAGTAGGTTTTATTTGAAAATATAAAACACTTGGAAATCTTATTTAAAACAAAATAACAAGTTTTAGTGTTTATTTAAAATGGGAAAAGCCTTTACTTTAATAAAATTGGATATTAATAAATCCTCATTATTTTATTTAAATAAACCTTTACTCTTTTTAACAATTAGAAATATTTTATTTCAAAAGCTTGGCCAAGATTTAATTTGGCTCTATAAAATAATCCTTATTTATAATTCTACCTTTTCTTTTGAAACCAAAGCTTTTTATTAAAAGATCTAAAAATAGTAATTCCAACTATTAAAACTTTCTTTATTAATTGTTTATATTTTTAAATCCTTTTAGGATTTTATTTGATCAAAATAGGTTTTGATGTTTCCAATTGGAATCAAAAAGTTTCTTCTCACACTAAAAATCAACAAAATTTTATTTTGTTTATTTATTTTTCACATTTCAAAATTTGGAAAATTTTGGGATGTGACATGACCGCTTTATTTTTTCCTTTGCCCTTTGTTGGCACCCCTTATGTTTGAACAGGTTTGTGTTCGATGTCATTAGCAGGGTTACCCATCCAACTTTGCCTGGGCAAGTTATGGATGCGATTGGTTATTCTTTAGGGCTCTTAGCCCCATTTACCTCTTATTCGTACTCAGATGTTGTATCGTTTTCGAGGTGATTTGGATCTTTGTACTATACATCTGAATTCTTGACTCATTGAGTTGTTGTTGTATATATACATTCCATGGGTTACATCATGGACTATTTTGTAATGGTATTACTTCGTTTTCCACCCGCACGCAATGCCTGGTGGGCATCTTTGAATCGTTTCTATGCGGGTTTGGCAGGAATCGCTAAAACTTGCATAGGGATGGTTCGAGCGTGTTACAGCTAATAACTGAATTATCACCGTTGTGGTTGAAGGTCACAAGTAGAACAGTTATTTCCTAGAAACCCACAACCATGTAAAACTTGCAAAAGATAAATTAGAAGCGTCTAGATTTATTTTTTGCTGGGCTTGTGTCATGATATGGTAAATGTTATAATTTTAGTATGGTAAGATACTCTCGGGAATTATAAAAAATAAGTGGGAGCTCCTTAGACCTTGGCATTACACAAATGGAATGATAGATATCATACCATGATGCACAAGACAGTGATCAAGTGCAAGAACCATATCACGTCACTTTTACATATGATGTTTGTTTGCATCTTATGTATGCTTATATCTAGCTTAGAACTTGGAGGTAGCATTATAAGATGATTACTTCTAATGAATATCATGATAATAATATGTTCTTCCTTAGTATGCACCATTAAGAAAGTTTGTCATTTTGAAGCACCACGTGATGACGGGTGTGATATACTCTACAACAGCATAAAATGGGTGTAAGACAGTTTTACACACGTGCGCGAATACTAAGGTTCTTACTTGGCGAGCCTATCATGTATAGACATGTCCATGTAACATGAACCTAAAGGTAAAGCATGAGTCATATGAATGATATGGTGCCCATATAATGCTCTCCATTGGATCTGAACCGCCTCACGTGATGATCAGACGTGGTGTAGTGAAATTGGTTCATGTAATCACTAAAAATGACTAGAGGAATGTCGGTTTTGAGTGGGAGTTCACATAGTAATATGATTAAAGTTGAAATCCATTTATCATAAACTAAACTAAAGTGAATTTGCATAGTTAGTTATAGTCACTATCATTCATTTACTACCTTGTGTTTAGCTATGATTGAGATAATATAACTATAGCATTCTAGAATTTTCACTTTACGAACTAGTATCATATTGTTTTATGCCAATCTAAATTTTAAAGTACCATTGCATACTTTCAGTAAAACCTCACTTACTCTGTGAAATTCAATAAGTAGCATTGAGTCAAGAGTAACAGTTCCAATGTTAGTATCTAAATATCATGCTTGCCTCCATGATATTTGATATTTTAAAGTTGTTTGAGTAGGAACTGAAAGAATTGTTTTAGAAACCATCACGTGTGAAATATATTGTGATATATGAAATAATGTTTGGTTGCAATATGATAGAATATAATTATAGTAAAATACATGTTCTCATATTGTATGAGAATTTGAAAAGATTGGAGATGTTTGGCATCCTGATCTCCCAAAGGTTTTGGGATCTAACATTATATTCGCGATTCATCCTTGTGATCTATAGTAGCTTGATCATGAAAGTTGTCATGATAAGGATGGATAGAAGACGTAGGTAAAATGTTTACTACATAAAAATGATTACTAAAAGGAATGAAACTTGAAAGAACGCCAAACATTTGATGATGCAGATCCATTTCAAATTGCAAGTACAAAGGTATTAGTATTTGACTATACATGCTTTGAACTATGTGTCATATGTATGCCACCACTATTGATGTTGATAGATTATTTTAAAAGGTAAACATGCTTTTAAATGCTGAAAGAGAATCTGGTAAATATTTGGCAGAAAGGAAACATACTGGAAATGTCTAGCTAAGGTATATAGATGATATACATGTTCTATATATATATTCTTTGATTGTTAAACAATTTTGTTCTTAGGTATTGGATACTGAATTGGTTGGTGTGAAGTTTCACAAAGGCAACATTATTCATGAGCTGCAATGGCCTAAGAAACTGACAAAATAATATGGGATGATATTCATCGGAAACAAATAAGTGTGTTTGTGTTTCTCGTTGACATCAAATCTTGCCTTCAATATTTTTATTAATAATTATTATTTTGTTCTGGTATTATGAGAATAATGGTTATTAAAATAATTACCATATTCTATAGAAGATGGATGAACTTTTACAAATCCAGTTGGAGAAATCACATCCATAACACTAATGCTAAAAATTCGCAAGACAAATGACTGAAATATCACTTTCTAAGTGACATCCCCGTTTAAATTTATTGGAAAGAAAACAAGAAGAAAACTCCATGTTAATGGATTTTTGGAGTCTTTTGAATTTGACCAATTGACGCTTGTGAAACTTTCCTGAAGATAAATAAAAATATCATTCATGGTCTGAAGAAGAACGAACGAATAACCTATTGGACATAGTTCATGTTGATGTATATTGTCCATTATGTGTAGCCGTAAGCAATGGATTCAAATTTAATATGCTTTCTCCAAAATTTGAGTAAATACATGTGTATATTTACTTAATAAGGGAGAAGTATGAAACATTTGAAATTGTTCAAATGATTTCGAGATGAAGTGGAAAATCATTGTAACAAGAAAATAATGAATTTATGATTGGATCATAAAGGAAAATATTTGAGTTACAAGTTTAGCAAAACACCTATGATTTGAGGAATTATTCCATTGACTTGCATTTCTCGAAACACCATAGGTGTATGGAGTGTTCGTGAAATGTAATCAAACCTTATTTGACATGGTAGGATCAACGGTGTTATTTATAAAATTGCCATTATATTTTAAAGATGGGATTTCTATTTTCTTGCCCCTCGTTCCTTAATTGTACTCACTTTTTCCTAGCCGCTTAACTTTTCCTCACTTTTTCCCATCTCCTTGTCCGAAACTCTCGCGCGGTCTGAAACTCGCTGTCCGTCAAGTCCCGTTAATGGACCCTTGCCGTTACTTGTTGACAAGTGGGGCCGCATTCAGTCGGGTCCCATAGTGGACCCCCTCTGTTACATGCTGACAAGTGGGGCTGCGGCTTGTGAGATCCCGTAGTAGACCCTTGCCGTTACATGTTGACTAGTGGGGACACGTTAAGTTGGTTCCCGTAGTGGACACCTCTCTCCACTTGTCTAGATCAGCATGGGACCCATAGCTTATCCGCGTGAGTGTCGAACCAACAGCTTATCCACGTGAGCCAGCCCCACGCCCATGCATGTGTTGTTGCCTCCCCTCTATTCTTCTACTCAGGTGACGGCGGCCCTTCTCCGGCGACGGCGACCCTTTGTAGAGCTTCACTTCGTCCTCCCATTCATCCTGGCCGTAGTATGTAGTCGCCCCGTTGACCTGTATGAAGGATGACAATGGTAACCATGCGCAGAGAAGGTTAGATCTCGCACCAAAATGTTCTAATTATATGGGGGCGCTTGCTGTGGAGAATGCGGCCGGTTAGCCATTTCAATGATTTAATTGGTTTATAGAGTTTATGTCTCGGCTGCAATCAAGTGAAAGAGTGGTTATAATTAAAAAATAGGGAGATGGATGTATAAGAAATAAGAAAATGATACAACTCTTGAACACTTTCAAATTAAAAAAATTATATAACTCTTAATGTAAAAGAGTTTTATAATTGACACAACTCTTGAACACTTTCAAATTAAAAAATATACAACTCTTAATGTAAAAGATTGTTTATAATTGACACAACTCTTGAACACTTTCAAATTAAAAAATTATACAACTCTTAATATAAGAGAGTATTTATAATTGACACAATTGTTGAACACTTTCAAATTAAAAAAATTATACAACTTTGAATATAAAAGAGTGTTTATAATTGACACAACTCTTGAACACTTTCAAATTGAAAAAATTATACAACTCTTAATGTAAAAGAGTGTTTATAATTGACACAACTCTTGAACACTTTCAAATTAAAAAAATTATACAACTCTTAATGTAAAAGAGTGTTCATAATTGACACAACTCTTGAACACTTTCAAATATAAAAAAAATATACAACTCTTAATGTATGAGAGTTTTTATTATTGACACAACTCTTGAACACTTTCAAATTGAAAAAATTATACAGTTCTTAATGTAAAAGAGTGTTTATAATTGACACAACTCTTCAAAACTTTCAATTTATAGTGTCCTAAGAAAATATTGAGAGATTACCATTTTTAGAGCGTGAAAGGTGATCCCTAAACTTGCGTATAGGGAAATTATAAACCTTTGAACAATGTGAAATCGCACTTAATACATGATAATGATGTGCTAAGAAAATCTTGAGATATTATCATTTTCATAGAATATAATGCATAAACTTTCATATGGCAAAAATTATACACCTTTGAACTCTTTGAAATCGCACTTAAGACATGATTGTGCTAATAAAATCCTGATCATTTATCATTTTCATGGAGTGCAATATAATGCATAAAATTGCATATACGAAAATTATACACCTTTGAACACTTTCCCTTCAAATTATATTCAAAATCATTTGTTTATGGAGTTAAAGTACCTGTGAAAACTTGTTATTTTGCATGGATATATCATGCTCATGTCACCATGCCACCTTGCATTTGAGCATCATATAAAACCCCTCTATTTGGTTCTTATCCCATATGTATTATTTATTGTATTACTTGTATTTGCCTCTTGATATATTGTAGTTGGTTCTTGATATAATTCTTAATGCCCAAGTTGAGTTGGGAGGCATATGTTTTATTAAATCCACCACCTTTGTTTGTCATCACCTTACAATTCCACCATCCTAATTATATATGATTACCATTCTACATGCTCTCGTATGTGATATATGTTGTTTTCACAATATTGAATATGTGGAGCCACATTGCCACCTTTGCATGTCATGTGAGAAGAAATCCTTCTATTAATCTTCCATATGTTTTTTTTACTATATGCTCATGTATGATGCTATATTCGGCTACAAGTTGATATAGTGGGAAATACACACTATTATGGTCATTTAGCTCCTTATATGTGCATATGCTAATTATAGTACATATGATTAGCAAGCTTTCATTCTTGGCATGGTTTGATCAACTTTAAATGCATGCATGGATGTATATTGGCCACATGAGACCATAGTTGTTTTTACAATTATGAGTGGGCCTATAATTCACATGCATGGAACATGCAAGCAAATTATCACCCCTCTATTGGAATTCTTTGGTTTGTGGTTTTGTTTGATTTGAATGCAAGCAAGCTACATCAACATAAAACTATACATAATGTTCCATCTCTTATCCCCCTTCATGTTCCTCCTTGGTTATATTCAGTTAGTACCTTGTGAAGCTTCCTTGCAATCTCTTGGTTTATCCAAATTTAATCAAACAAGACAATTCCAAATAAAAACCTATCTATTCTATCCATCCTCCTGTTCCTCAAACCCTCCTCTCTATCTTGGTGATCCTTGCCTTTCATTTGTGTTCAAAATACGAGGTGTGTCATATTTTCAATTAAGAAAATCAAACCAGCAAACTAAAAACACAGTTTTTAAATAAAAAGAGAAGGATTAGAGGTTCATGGACCTACCTGGGCGCAACCCACTTTCTTAGGCCGCAGGTCCTCCTTGACCCCTGTTTCCCTCTTGGGCCTAGCTAGACATCAACTAGCCCGATACCGTTTCAGCGAAGGGAACACGGCGCCGTTCCTGTTCTTCTTCTCCGCTAGCGCCCTTCTCTCTGTCCTTCTTCAAACGGAGCAGGTGGCTGCCTCCTTTCCATCAGCCGCATCACCATCCACCACCAGGTCCTTCCCCTTTAAATCGCAAGCCGAGAGGCCTTGGAACCCTAGCCCCTCTATTCGTCCACCAGCGCCGCCACCCCCTTTTCCTCTCCTTCGTACTCTCCCTCCTTCCTGACGAAAGTTTAGAGAGGGGAGTGATGACCCACAAGTATAGAGGCTGTATCGTAGTACTTTCGATAAATAGGAGTGTTGATCCCAACGAGGAGTAGAAGGTGTTGACTAGTGGTATGTAGCCGGAAATCTCTGTAAATACTTAGCAAACGGATTTTTAGGGGTTTTCTGATAAAGGAAGGAAATAAAGTGCAAGTAATAAAGATAGTAAACAATTTCAGCAAGTGGCCCAATCCTTTCTTAGCAAAGGACTAGCCGGTGGAAATACTAATGAGGACCAAACGTTCGCGAGGACACATGGGAATACTGTAAAGTTCTTTCGCTTCATATAGATGAGTATTCTTGTTTGGTTTTATAAGTGTTGTGTGGGTGAACCTGTGCTAATGTACCGACCTTTCTTGGACTATTACATACTTGTGATTAAACCCCTTGCAAGCATCCGCAACTACAAGAAAGCAATTAAGATATAAACCTAACCATGGCCTTAAACATTGAGATCCTACACTCCCTTGTGCAATGGTTTCCTAACGGGCGTTCAGGTTTCTGTCACTCTGGCAACCCCACAATTAGTAGCCAAATACACAATGCATTCCCCTAGGACCATAAATGGTGAAGTATCATGTAGTCGATGTTCACATGACACCACTAGAAGAATAACACCACAACTTAAATACTAAACCATTGAATAATACCACAACACAATTCCACTACTAACAACATGACTTCTCCCGTGTCCCCAAGAACTAAATGAACTACTCACGAGACTTCATATGGATCAAGATCAGATATGATATGATAATGGATAAAAATCTGAACATAAACAATAATCCAATGGTTCCACTCACAATCATCAACTACAATAGTAATCAACACCGGGAAAGTTTCCCCTAAGAACTATGCAAGATTCAACACAATTGTTACAGCGGGATGGAGTGGTGATGATGGTGCTAGTGGAGATGATGGTGTGGATGATGATGATGATCCCAATAAATTCTAGCTTGATGATGGTGTTGATGGCAAAGATATCCCCTCTGCGGGAAGGAATTTCCCCGGCAGAAATCTGTCTGCCGGAGAGCTCTTTCTCTCTTGGTGTTTTCCGCCCCGCAAAGGCGGAGGAATCTTTCTATGGTTGCTCCCTGTGTATTAGGGTTTCGAGGAGAATATATAAGCGAGAGGGTGGAGCCACAGGTGGGCCAGGCGGGCCACACCTGTAGGCGCAGCCTAGGGTGGAACACTCCTGGGGGTGTGGGCCCCTTGTGTCCCAACTCCACCTCCCCTTCTGACATTCTTTGTCTTCTGGGAAAATAGGATATTCCGTAGTTTTTCTGGTATTTTTCTGTTCTTCGCGAAATTGCATAAAAAAAACGCTTTTTCCATCAGAATCCTGACTCCATCAGTTCATCCTCCAAGAATCATCCAACATGAAAAAACAGATGAAAAGACATAAGTAACACCTCTTAATATGAAATATATCAATGAGTAGAGGCAAATTATAATATAGAATGGTGATGCAAATTGGACGTATGAACTCCCTCCAAGCTTAGACCTTCGCTTGTCCCCAAGCAAAAACTAAGCTCAGTAAACATGTCCACAGGTTTATGGAGTGAAGTGTCGATAAAAAAAGAATACGAACAAGAAGCATAACACTTACCAATACACAACCCATAGAAGAAAGCAACTCACCATTATATAACTTAGCTTGCAACAAGCATAGGAGTCATAATAGAGATGCATAAACATAAATCATAATTGGGATTGACTAACTTTGTTCTTGGTCAGATAACAGTTGGCAAATAGTTTTCAAATAAAGCTTTTGTAAAGAAGCTTTACAACATGAGTACTCTTTGCTAAACCATAAAAGGTTTTTCATAATGATAGCTTTCAAAGTAATACTCATTAGATAAGAGTCTTGTTCAAACAAGGAAGATAAATAACATGATTGAATAAATCATCATATGAATGCTTGAAACACAACAATTCAAATGCTTGCTGGAGGTGGAAAGGAATAGGTTTACTGACTCAACTTAGAAGTAGAAGAAAGGCCCTTCATAGAGGGAAGCAGGGATTTCAAGTTCATAAAGAGCTTTCAAAAGATTATGGTACTTAATAGCTTTGAGCTCTTATTTCCCCTATCATAAGCATCTTGAGGTGATTAAGGTTAAAGTGAACAAAGATGGAGTATATGCTTGACGAAATATAACTTGGCAATCTCATGTCCCTTGAGTACGAGGGCCGCTCCTCATGCTACTCAACTTTAGTTACCGATAAGTTCTTGTCATTGTAAGTACATGCGTATCATAAAGAACCGCCAATGGGATACCCCTTGCACATGATACATGATCTATCCCATGATCAAAATGACAAGGCAAGCAGATAGTGAGCATCTCAGCGATCTTTTTATTTTCTATTTGCATAGGTTTTTATTGATGATGCTTCACAGATTGCTCACTATGGTTATGCTCAAGTTTCCACCATGATTAGGCATGGATTAGGCTAGCGGCCCAGGCGTTTCTCTAACACACATACATAACTCCATGGACTTAGAAGCTCCCCTTTTATTTCACATCGACGACATCCACAAACAAAAGATCATGATATCAACTGTGTACAATGTACATGTGTAATGTTGAAAGCGTTCCCTGTGATAGCACGGTTATGCTAATTCCAACATATAGGTGCAAACATATACAACTTGGATGACACAATGGTTCAAGTTTATTATGGTGGACACAAATGACACATGTTTTGGTTTAAAGGGGTTGGATGCATGAGAAGTATGCCTTCTCGAAATAGGTTTTTGGCTAGAAAGACTGGGTAGCAAGCAAAAGAGTTGAAGGAAACAAGCAAACCTACAAGTGATAAAGCCAAACATGCAATCTTACTCGAAGACACAAAAAGATCTTAAATAAAGAATACTAAGCTTATGAGCCAATCAAGAAAGAAAATAAATGATACAAAATACCTGTAAGCGTTTTATTTTCCTTTCAAACCTCAAAAGGTGTTGCTACTGACCAGAGCTCGGTTTTCCAAAACCAATTTAGATCTACTTGATGCTCCCAAAGTGATACCAATACTGATCAACTAGATCAATCATATAATAGAGATTGCAAACTAAAATAAGAAGTGCAAAAAGTAAAAGATGAAACTTCTCATTAATATTCCATAAAGGCACTCACACCAAGGGATACATAGATAACCAACTAAAGGAGATATACTTCCATATGCAAAACAACCTATAAGATAACTTCTCTATCCAACATATGAAACTACTAAAAAGGTAAAAGATAAAAGATAATGACGTGATACCGTGGCACTCCCCCAAGCTTGGAACAAGCCAAGGGGATGCCAAAACTGATGACGAATTACTCCTTCATTGGTGGTGGTACCTTGTCATCATCAGACTTCCAAGGTAAAGGCTCCCACCCACAAAGTATATCTTGGTTTCTACAATCCCGAAACTAGCAGCAGAGCTTTGAAGGGAATATGCCCGAGAGGAAATAATAAAGTGGTTATTATCATATTCCTTATTTATGATAAATGTTTATTTTGCCTGCTATAATTGTATTAATACGGAAACGTAAATACACGTCTGTTTAATAAACAAAAAGAAAGTTCCTAGTTAAGCCTCTCTTATAAACTAGCTCGTCGATTAACTTTGATCAAAGGTTTCCTGATCATGGACATTGGATTTGTTAATAACGAGGTCACAACATTGTTGGAATGATGTGATGAGCATTCATCCGAAGTATAGCATTACGAACAAGGTCATTGTGTTTATATTGCTATAATATCATACAAAGTAATCTTAGTCCTTAGACCATGAAATCATGTCAATCACTAACACCAGAAGAGTATCTTGATAACATCAAACGTCACACCGTAACAGGGTGACTATAAAGATGGGTTCAGTGCTAAGAAGGTGTTATGTTGAGGCTCATGGACCATGAGTGTAATTTGTCCATCCCGATGACGGAGAGATATACTCTGGGCCCTCTCGGTGATATCACATTAGTTAGCTTGCAAGCAAGTGATTTGATCACTAGGATGTTATATCATGGGAATGAGAAAAGAGTACATGTCGATAAAGAGATCAAAATAGGTACGGAGATACCGATGATCAAATCTCAAACATGTAATATATCACGAGACAAATAGATTGAGTTACATGCGTATAAGTTTCACACGATCACAGAAGTCATCGTTGAATATGTGGGAGTCAGTACGGATCTCCAGGTCCCGCTGCTGACCATATTATTCGCGAACCGGATGGTGACACACTTAAGGGATACCGACACCATTCGGAGAAAATGATATTCCAGAGAAAGAAAAAGGAAAGCATAGGAATTTATTTCACTAGACACCACAACTGTTCGGTTTAAATTGCTGAAACTGGTTCTTCATGTGAAATTGAAATGTTGTAAGGGATTTTATGTCAATGTTTGTTAATTCAATTAATTAAAAAAATTCTGAATAAATAAATAAAAGAGTTTTATTTAATGAGAGATTGCATTAAATTTGGTGGAAATTTAATGGAGGTGAGTGGAATTTTTAGTGGGTGGCTATTTATGTGAGTGGGAGCTCCACCCACATGAATGTGGAAGAGGTGGGGGCACCTACATGGCTGCCACATCATGGGAGGGGGCTTCCCTCCGCTCCCTATAAAAGGCACCCCGCTCCCTCCTGTCATCTCACACCTCCTCATGAAGGATCTCTCTCCCCCCTTTAGAATTTCCCCATGGTCTCGGATCAGCGAGATACATGTTCCTGGTGGCTTTTTCTGGAAGGATTTGTTGCTTCCGCTGCTCATTTGGAGGCGTGGAGGTTGTCGGGGTACCCGGATGTGTGTGCGATCACGGATGCACCACTGCTTTGCGGTGCTGGACTTGATGGTGCTGGACCGGCTAGACCAGATGGACTTCATCACGATCTTGAGATCGGCAAGCATTTGACTACATCATCCATGAGTACAACCTCGTTAAAGCTATTCGGTCCTCGAGGGTATGTATTTTATGGTTGCATATCTACCCGTTTCTTGTATCTAGTAGATAGATCTTGGTACATAGTTTTTCCCATCGTAGGAAATTTTTTGTTTTATATGCTGCGAACCCTACAGTGGTATCAGAGCCGGATCTATGCGTAGATGATTTTCATGGGTAGTACACATATGTATATGTGGGCGATGATCATCATTTTATTTCTTCTTGGTTGTACTTTGGATATTGGTGGCATAGTTCGATGAAGCGGTCCGGACAAACTTTACATGTCCTCGCACATCAGACCTGTTCCACGCTTGACATGCAACTAGTTTTGCATAAGTGGCTAGCGGGTGTCTGTCTCTCCTACTATAGTCAACATATAATTTGCAATGAGTTGTCAACTATTTGGTTATCCTTGTTGTGGTTCATGTTCGTAGGTAAGAACGGTTCTATCTTCGAAAGCCCTAAGCGACGTAAAACTTGCAATGGATAAATTAGAGGCGTCTAGTTTAGATTGTTGCTGGGCTAGTGTCATGTAATGGTGATGTTGTAAGTAGAAGTATAAGTCGATACTCTTACAACACACATAACGTGTATGTTTCATAGACCTTGGTATTACACATAAAGGAATGATTAGGATCATACCACGATGCACATGATGGAGATCAAGTGCAAGAACCATATCATTTCACTTATCCACATGTGATGTTTGTTGGATCTTGTATTGCTAGTTTGGTGTTTTATTAGCATAATTAGATGATCCCTCATTGATATCAAGATAAAAATGTGTTCTTCCTTAAGTATGCACCGATTATGTTGCGTCGCTTCAAGACATCATGTGATGATTGGGTGTACTTGAATCCATGAGCATATCTCGGGTGTAAGACAATTTTACACACGCGAATAAGAAAGTTCTTACTTGGCAAGCCTAGCATGTACAGGCATGACCTCAGAACACGGACCGAAAGGTTAAGCATGAGTCATATGTTTTGATATGATGACCATATGGATACTCGCCTTTAAAGCTACACCGACTCACGTGATGATCGGACTTGGTGTAGTGGATTTGGTTCATGTAATCACCAAAAAGACACGAGGGATGTTGTTTTTGAGTGGGAGTTAATTTCTAATTTGGATTAGTAGAACTCAATTTATCATAGATTAAATCAAAGTGAATTGGCATTCGTTCACCACCTTATGCTTAGTTGTAATTGAGATAATAGAACTATAGAATTCTGGATATTTACTTTACGAACTGGTATCGTATTGTGTTGAGTGTCAATCTAAATTTTAAAGTCCTATTGCAAACTTTCAGCAAACTCTGTTTACTCCGTGAAATTTAATAATTAGTATTAAATCAAGAGTAAAAATTCCAGTGTTAGTATCTTAAGTATCATGTTTGCCTCCATGATTCTTGATTGTTATAATATCATGTTTATGTAGGAGCTGAAAGAATTGTTTCAGAAAACCATCATGTGTGGCAGATATAACGATATCTGAAACAATGTTTTGGTTGCAATAGGATAGATTATAATATATGTTCTCATATTGGATGAGAATTTGCAAAGGTTGGAGATGCTAGACATCCTAATCATCCAAAAGGGTTTTGGAAAGTTATATTATACTCACGATTCACCTTTATAAGCTACATTATCTTGATCATGAAAGTCGTCATGATAATGATGAATAGAAGATGTATGTAAAGTGTTTCCTACACTGAAAGATTACTAAAGACTGGATTTTGAAAGAATGTCGATCATTTGATGATGGTGATCTACTTCAAAGTGCAAGTCCAAAGGTATTAGTATTTGAATATACATGCTTTGGACTATGTGTCATGTATATGGTGCCACTGTTGATGTTGATAGATTCTTTTAAAAAGGAAAAGGAAATGCTGAAAGAGAATCTATAAAATATATTTGGCAGAAAAGAAAAGACTGGAAATATCCAGTTTAGGTTCTTTGCTTGTTAAACAATGTGGTTCTTGGGTATTGAATACCGAATTAGTTGGTATGAAATTTCATACAGAACGACGCAATTGATGAACCACAATGGGCTAAATAACTAGCAAGAGAATATGTGATGATGTTCATAAAAAACAAACAAGCCGTTGTTTGTATTTCTCGTTGACATCAAAGCTTGCCTTCAAAATTTGTTTTAATAATAGTTATTTAAATCAAGTATTATGAGAACAAAGATTGTTCAAATAATTACCGTATTCCATATAATATGGATGATTTACAAATCTAGTTGGAGAAATCACATCCATAAAACTAATGCTAAAATGTCGCAAGACAAATGATTGAAAGATCACTTACAAAGTGACATCGCTGTTTAAATTATATTGTAAAGAAAACATGAAGAATCTCCATATTCATGGATTTTTGGACTCTTTGATTTGATCAAGTGATGCTTGTGAGACTTTCCTCGGGATAATTAAAACTTCATTCAAAAGGCCAAAGAAGAATGACCGACTAAATTATTGGAATTTATACATATCAATGTATGTAGTTCATTATGTGTAGTCGTAAGCGATGGATTTCAACTTCATATGCTTTCTCCGGAAATTTGAGTGAATATTCACTTAATGAGAAAGAAGTATGAAATTTTTGAAAACGTTCAAAGACTTTCAAGATGAAGTGGAAAATCATTGTAACAAGAAAATAAATGATTTAAGATTTGATCATAAAGGGATTTATTTGAGTTGCAAGTGTAACAAGAAAATAAATGATTTAAGATTTTATCATAAAGGCATTTATTTGAGTGCCAATTTTAGCAAAACACCTATATTTACATTTGTCACATCCCAAGATTTTGCAAATCTTGTAATGTGAAAAATAAATGAATAAAATAAAACTTTGTTGATTTTCAGGGTGAGAAGAAACTTTTTGAATCCAATTGGGAACTTTCAAAACCTATTTGGATCAAATAAAATCCTAAAGGGATTTAAAAAGTTAATTAAACAATAAACTTCAAAATATTTGGATTTCTATTTTTGATCTTTTAAATAAAAAGATTTGGTTTCAAAAGAAATAGAAGTTTTACAACTAAGGATTATTTTGTAAGCCAAATTAAAACTTGGAAAAACCTTTGAAATAAAATAATTCTATTTGATAAAATAATAAAGGTTTATTTAAAATAAATTAATAAGGGTTTAATATCCATGTTTTATAAATAAAGGTTTTACTATTTTAAATAAACACTAAAACTTATTTATTTATTTTAAATAAGTTTTCCAAGTATTTTATATTCTCAAATAAAACCTACTGATTTGGTTTTGAAAATATTTAGATTTCAAATGGAGTTTTTTTTAAATAAATTAAAACCTATTTGATTTATTAACTAGTTTCCATTTTATTTAATTATAAATGGACTCTAAAATAAAAATATTATTTTATTTTGGACTTTGGTTTATGTGTTAAACAGAACCAAATTCAAATGAAAAGTATGGTGATTGTTTGATTTGTTTTGATTGTTTGATTTGTTGTTTGATTTTCAAAACAGAAAATTGAAACAGAAAAGGAAAAACAATTTGAAAGAAAAAAAAATAAGAATTGGACTCAGCCCAACTGGCCAAGCCCAACAAGACCCAATCTAGCCCACCTACTCTCTCCCGCGGCGAAACGTTTTCCACTCAGAATCGCACCCACACAGAAGCTGACTGGTGGACCTCCTTCCTTCTCGCCTCCTCACTGACGAAAGGACCCCACCTCTCCTGTTCATCGTCCTCACCCCGAGCTAATTCCTCCTTGTCGTTTCGTGCCTTAACGCCGGCGATCAATTCGCGATAATCACGACCATTACTCCCCCTGCGACCACGTCCTATTAAACGCCTGCATCTTCTCCTCCTTTCCCCTCTGTCGCCATAACCAACACGCCACCAGGCTACACAAATTTCGCCAGAGACCACCCTCGGCTCCGACGAGGTACGGTGCCAATTCCGGCGACCCAACGCCGCCCTTTGCCTCACCAACCATGCACACATACTCTCCACCTCCTGGCGCATATGTCCGTTCCTTTCGTTCAACTGCGGGCGCCCCAGAACGCCGTCCTCGACAAAGCCCTGAGCGCCGCCGCGTCTGCAACTTCTCCGACGAGTTCCCCAGGTGAAATCCGACCGCCCCTCTTCTTCTCCTTCACGCACACATCTTTGCCTTGATCTTGCGCACCTAACCATGCCCTTTGTTTGCCTTCTCGTGATCTGTAGCGACGACTCCGACCACGACCAGGACCACCCGACGCTGTTCTCCACTCCGGCGAGCAATCGCTGCTGTTCCAGAACGCACCTTCTCATGCCAACCACACGATGAGCATCACCACGTCCTCGCGATCACGGTGAGCATCCCCACCTCGTTCTTTGCTTCCTAGAACCACCGCTAGCACCTCGCCTGACCGTCGTCGCCGTCTGCCGCCGCGCAGCGCCGCCAGCTTTTGGTCAAGCACGCGAGAGCCGTTAGATCCCCATCCTGTGGCGTAGATAGAACGACTTAAGCAAACCGGTATGGAAGCATCTGAGCCACACGATTCGCATTAGATCCAATGCACCACAGAGTTGATCCAACCGAAGCGGTACCAGCCAATGGCTTTGTGACGCGTGGCCAGTATTAGTAAATAGTATCTGTTAGATTGTATGTTTTTGTAGAAACATTTGTATGCTTGTTTAGATTAGAAAAATTGTTCAAAAATGTTTTTAAGGTTAAAATCTTTGCATATTAGTTTTTGGTGAACTTACTGACCCTAGGAACCAACCCATGGTTTGAAAATGAATTTTGTGAAGTTTAGGATGGATTAATTGGTTTAGTCCATTTCTAGAGAAATAAAAATAATGGTTTTGTTATGAAAATGTTTTTGGAGTAAAAACTTGGGAAAATAATTGGAACAAACCTACTGACCATAAACACCAAGTTTTGAGAAACAACTTATTTTGTGAACAACCTAAAGTTGTTGCTTTGATAAAAATGTTTTTCACCACATAAAAAAAAGAATGGATTTAAAATGGTTTGGGAATAAAACCCTTTTTGCAAATGACTTTGCCACTTTGGAAAATGACCACTTTGAACCTTACAAAGTATAGAAGCCTAGTGTAGACCACCTTTGCAAATAGAACCATCTCTTGCATGCTTACATGCATGAATTAGATCCCATTGTTTTATGTGTGTGAATTTTTTGATTGACTATTGGTTTGGAATGCTAGTTGATATTGTGTTTGCTTGATTGATTGTAGTGAAATTAGAAAAGTGTGAGACTAGAAAGATCAAGGAGTGAACCATCATTCTCTACCAAAAAGGAAAGTTACACTATCATCTAAAGTCCTACTATTTTCATTATACTTAGTGGATTTTGAAACATGCATGAAAAGAACTTCTATACTTATGCTATGCTAAATCCTAATAGGATACCCTATACATTCCTTAGTGAAAACAATGTAGTTGTTACATGCTTAGCCATGCTATATTTTGAAAAGAGATACATGTTGAGATTTTATGAAGTTGAGAAAAGGACTTGTGTTTTTATATAATAAAACAAGGACTCAATGAACCACCTGTGTGGCCAAGGATACTTTGAGTTTTGGAGAAGGTGGCAACAAAAGGAACCATGTCTATGGAAATCTCTTTGTGTTGTGCTCCAAAGGAAACCACCCAGGAAACTTAGAGATTGAACATGTTTCTCCAATTGTGGCTTTCGTGTGCAACCACATGCTATTTATGGCTCTGGCTTAGTCAACTACATTGGGAAGACCCATGCATTGTATTCAGGCTACTGGACGTGAGGACCTGGAATCCTACATGGGTACTTGAAGATAATCTAGCAATGGTGTATGGGAGGACCCTCTGGAAAGACTTCGTCACATTCTCAATCTGCCAGTACTCCATCTTGGTGAGCACTAATCCAGTGGCCACTGGTGGCAAAAGATGAGATTGTGACATGTGGGTAAAGTGTACTACTTCTGCAGAAGATAATAAAATCTAAGTACTTAGCCGTGTCCCCGGTTATGGACAATACTAAGCAACTAAAGTTTGAAGCTATGGGAAATCTCGACATTCTAATTTCTAAAAGAAAACTTTTTAAAACTTGATGTACTTGGGGGTACCAAGGAACTCAAGAGATTTTGATGAAAACTTGATGTACTTGGGGGTACCAAGGAACTCAAGATATTTTTGATAAAACTTGATGCACTTGGGGTTACCAAGGAGCTCAAGAGATTTTGATAAAACTTGATGCACTTGGGGGTACCAAGTAGCTCAAGGGATTTTTGACAAAGATTTGAATACTTGGGGATACCAAGGAGTTCAAGGGATTTTGATAAAGATATTTGACAAAGGAAACAAAGCCATTTGAAAAGATAGGATAAATTATTGCTTTCTGCAAATTAAGCCTTAAACCCTACTTAGCCAAAAATGCATGTAATGATAGGATCCAGTCATATTAAACTTAGTAGTGAAACTTGCCAATACAATTCAAATGTATTGACCCTTGTGGCTGTAACTTGTAATGTTGCAGGTTTGATTGATTTTAGTGAAGATTGATTGATTAGGATTACAAAGTCTACAACCAACATGTCTGCCTGTGGTACTTTGAAGATGAAGGACCCATGATTATAGTTATTCCGCTGCAATGTAATGTAATAGCCAAATGAGCTATGTAAGATGTAATAAAATTATGTTATTCCTGGTTATAAAGTTATATTATGACCTTTTTTTCTTGATATTACATCTTAACTGTGGATGCTAGCTATTGATCCAGGGACTAGCATTGTAAACACAGGGGACTCCACCTTATATTAAATAAAGGTTGGGACACTCCCTCTACAGATGGTATTAGAGCACTGTGTTGCCTGTAGGATTTGTAAACCTAGGATTGGACAAAAACCCTTAGAAGATAGGAGTTGTACTTGTTCCAAAAACTTATTTACAAACATACTTGTAAAACTCTTCCTCAACTACTTTGGTTTCAACTCTACATCTCTTCTACTTCAACTTGATGGAAAAACCTACCCCATGGCCAAAGACTACACCATGTGCAAAGGACTTCTTCAACTTCTTCAACTCCAAATGACTTCAACATCTTCAGCATATTCACCAAGGACTTCCAACTTGGATATCACAAAGGATTACAAGTGAGACAAGGAAATCTTGCTCAAGATTTGGAGACTAAGGGAATGAAAAATAAGAAGGAGCCATCAACAACTTTGAAGTATTTGTAACCAAGAGTTTTTCTCAAGGAAACCATGACTTCATGCAAGAAGAATCAACCAAAGAAGGATGGAAAGATCACAAGTGAACCATATAGATGGACCACCATATTGTAGCTAAGACAAACTCACCAACTTATGTGGTAGAACAAAAATATTTTATTGCCTAAGTAGGTGCTTGAACTTTGTGTTTGAGTGAAATGTTTGGTTTGTGATTGCATGCACATTGCTTGTGTGAATTGTGATGTGTGTGATTAGAATTGATTCCTTAGAATTGTCTTGCCTATTCTAATCTCCATTCAACCCAAACAGATGACAACTCCAAGAGACTCCAACATCAAGGTTGATGACACCAACACCAACCAAGAGAACAGCATGAAAGAGCTCATAGCAAACCAGAACCAGTTGAACCAAGTGACAGCTCAATTCATAGCTAACACCAGTGGAGAAGATCCAACCCTGCAAGGATTTTTGGAAACTCAAGGCCAATTGATGCTTAAGGTGACTGATCAAATGATCAATATGGAAGAAAGCTATTCCAAAAGAGTTTGTGACAACAAGGATGACATAAATGTTATTCTAGATGGATCCCCATCTTGCATTATTTGTGGGGACAAGGATCATACTTCCAAGGAGCATGGAGATCAATGCCCCAACTATGAAGAGAAACATCCTGTTGGACAATGTCCCATTTCTCAAGCTACTTGCTACCTATGTGAAGGAAACAACCATGTTCCTATTCAATGCCCCATCTATTCCATTGTGGAACAAAGGAAACAAGGTGGAGTGCAACAAATGATTGCAAACCAACAAGAAGGATCCAAGTCTACTCAGAAGGTTGATGACAAAGGAAAAGGACCACTTATACCTCCAAACAAAACAACCCAATTCAAAGGACCAAAGAAAGGACCTATGAATTATCCAAAGAGCAAGAGAAGGCCCAGGAAACATGTAGACATTCCTACCTACCAGATAACTTATGAACAGCATGAACTAGATGCACTCCTAGCTTTGGAGAAACCCAAAAAGCAAAAGAAGGAAAAAAGCCATGTGCAATGTCATAAATGTAAAGAAATGGGACACTATTCCAGTGAATGCCCAGAGAACCAGAAGAATAAAGAGATTAGACAAGTGGTGTGCAACAACTGCAAAGAGCTAGGCCACTATGTAGCAACTTGTCCACAAGAGCCACGTAAAGAACTCAAGGATATCAACTGTTTCAATTGCAAGAACCTAGGACATTATGCAAGCAACTGCCCAGAAAAGATGAAGAACAAGTTGAACAAGCCTATGGAGAAACTCAACCTTGGCCCATGAGTCAATCATGGAAACCAAGGACACAATGCAAATGTTTGCCCAGAGAAGTTTTCCCAGGACCCAAGAAGGCCAATATGTAATTTTTTTGTTTGAAAATTTTAAGGGTGGTAGTACCCTAGTTGTTTTGAGCCTACTTGTAACCCTAGCTTTCCCAAATCCCGGGACGAGATTTATTTTAAGGGTGGTAGCCTGTCACATCCCAAGATTTTCCAAATCTTGTAATGTGAAAAATAAATGAATAAAATAAAACTTTGTTGATTTTCAGGGTGAGAAGAAACTTTTTGAATCCAATTGGGAACTTTCATAACCTATTTGGATCAAATAAAATCCTAAAGGGATTTAAACAGTTAATTAAACAATAAACTTCAAAATATTTGGATTTCTATTTTTGATCTTTTAAATAAAAAGATTTGGTTTCAAAAGAAATAGAAGTTTTACAACTAAGGATTATTTTGTAAGCCAAATTAAAACTTGGCCAAACCTTTGAAATAAAATAATTCTATTTGATAAAAATAATAAAGGTTTATTTAAAATAAATTAATAAGGGTTTAATATCCAAGTTTTATAAATAAAGGTTTTACTATTTTAAATAAACACTAAAACTTATTTATTTATTTTAAATAAGTTCTCCAAGTATTTTATATTCTCAAATAAAACCTACTGATTTGGTTTTGAAAATATTTAGATTTCAAATGGAGGTTTTTTTAAATAAATTAAAACCTATTTGATTTATTAACTAGTGTCCATTTTATTTAATTATAAATGGACTCTAAAATAAAAATATTATTTTATTTTGGACTTTGGTTTATGTGTTAAATAGAACCAAATTCAAATGAAAAGTATGGTGATTGTTTGATTTGTTTTGATTGTTTGATTTTCAAAACAGAAAATAGAAATAGAAAAGGAAAAACAATTTGAAACAAAAAAAATTAGAATTGGACTCAGCCCAACTGGCCAAGCCCAACAAGACCCAATCCAGCCCACCTACTCTCTCCCGCGGCGAAAAGTTTTCCACTCAGAACCGCACCCGCACAGAAGTTGACTGGTGGACCTCCTTTCCTTCTCGCCTCCTCACTGACGATAGGACCCCACTTCTCCTGTTCATCGTCCTCACCCCGAGCTAATTCCTCCTCGCCGTTTCCTGCCTTAACGCCGGCGATCAATTCGCGATAATCACGACCATTACTCCCCCTGCGACCACGTCCTATTAAACGCATGCATCTTCTCCTCCTTTCCCCTCTGTCGCCATAACCAACACGCCCCCAGGCTACACAAATTTCGCCAGAGACCACCCTCGGCTCCGACGAGGTCCGGTGCCAATTCCGGCGACCCAACGCTGCCCCTTGCCTCACCAACCACGCACACATACTCTCCACCTCCTGGCGTATCTGTCTGTGCCTTTCGTTCAACTGTGGGCGCCCCAGAACGTCGTCCTCGACAAAGCCCTGAGCGCCGCCGCGTCTGCAACTTCTCCGGCGAGTTCCCCAGGTGAAATCCGACTGCCCCTCTTCTTCTCCTTCTCCTTCACGCACACAGCTCTGCCTTGATCTTGCGCACCTAACCATGCCCTCTGTTTTCCTTCTCGTGATCTGTAGCGACGACTCCGACCACGACCAGACCACCCGACGCTGTTCTCCACTCCGGCGAGCAATCGCTGCTGTTCCAGAATGCACCTTGCCACGCCGACCACACGACGAGCATCACCATGTCCTCGCGATCACGGTGAGCATCCCCACCTCATTCTTTGCTTCCTAGAACCATCGCTAGCACCTCGCCTGACCGTCGCCGCCGTCTGCCGCCGCGCAGCGCAGCCAGCTTTTGGTGAAGCACGCTAGAGCCGTTAGATCCCCATCCTGTGGAGTAGATAGAACGAATTAAGCGAACCAGTATGGAAGCATCTGAGCCGCACAATTCGCATTAGATCCAACGCACCACAGAGCTGATCCAACCGAAGCGGTACCAGCCAATGGGTTTGTGACGCGTGGCCAGTATTAGATTTAAAAACAGATTTGAAAACAGATTTGAGTTGCAAATTGAAATCCCTATAACTTTTGATCCACACGTCCAAAAATTGCAAACTTTATATCGTTGGAATCAATGGAACAAGCCCTAGACAACCATGCAATTTGTTTAGTAAATAGTATCTGTTAGATTGTTTGTTTTTGAAGAAACATTTGTATGCTTGTTTAGATTAGAAAAATTGTTCAAAAATGTTTTTAAGGTTAAAATCTTTGCAAATTAGTTTGTGGTGAACTTACTGACCCTAGGAACCAACCCATGGTTTGAAAATGAATTTTGTGAAGTTTAGGATGGATTAATTGGTTTAGTCCATTTCTAGCCAAATAAAAATAATGGTTTTGTTATGAAAATGTTTTTGGAGTAAAAACTTGGGAAAATGATTGGAACAAACCTACTGACCCTAAACACCAAGTTTTGAGAAACAACTTATTTTGTGAACAACCTAAAGTTGTTGCTTTGATAAAAATGTTTTTCACCACATAAAATAAAGAATGGATTTAAAATGGTTTGGGAATAAAACCCTTTTTGCAAATGACTTTGCCACTTTGGAAAATGACCACTTTGAACCTTACAAAGTATAGAAGCCTAGTGGAGACCACCTTTGAAAATAGAACCATCTCTTGCATGCTTACATGCATGAATTAGATCCCATTGTTTTATGTGTGTGAATTGTTTGATTGACTATTGGTTTGGAATGCTAGTTGATATTGTGTTTGCTTGATTGATTGTAGTGAAATTAGAAAAGTGTGAGACTAGAAAGATCAAGGAGTGAACCATCATTCCCTACCAAAAAGGCAAGTTACACTATCATCTAAAGTCCTACTATTTTCATTATACTTAGTGGATTTTGAAACATGCATGAAAAGAACTTCTATAGTTATGTTATGCTAAATCCTAATAGGATACCCTATACATTCCTTGGTGAAAACAATGTAGTTGTTACATGCTTAGCCATGCTATATTTTGAAAAGAGATACATGTTGAGATTTTATGAAGTTGAGAAAAGGACTTGTGTTTTTATCTAATAAAACAAGGACTCAATGAACCACCTGGGTGGCCAAGGATACTTTGAGTTTTGGAGAAGGTGGCAACAAAAGGAACCATGTCTATGGAAATCTCTTTGTGTTGTGCTCCAAAGGAAACCACCCAGGAAACTTAGAGATTGAACATGTTTCTCCAATTGTGGCTTTCGTGTGCAACCACATGCTATTTATGGCTCTGGCTTAGTCAACTACATTGGGAAGACCCATGCATTGTATTCAGGCTACTGGACGTGAGGACCTGGAATCCTACATGGGTACTTGAAGATAATCTAGCAATGGTGTATGGGAGGACCCTCTGGAAAGACTTCGTCACATTCTCAATCTGCCAGTACTCCATCTTGGTGAGCACTAATCCAGTGGCCACTGGTGGCAAAAGATGAGATTGTGACATGTGGGTAAAGTGTACTACTGCAGAAGATAATAAAATCTAAGTACTTAGCCGTGTCCCCGGTTATGGACAATACTAAGCAACTAAAGTTTGAAGCTATGGGAAATCTCGACATTCTAATTTCTAAAAGAAAACTTTTTAAAACTTGATGTACTTGGGGGTACCAAGGAACTCAAGAGATTTTGATGAAAACTTGATGTACTTGGGGGTACCAAGGAACTCAAGATATTTTTGATAAAACTTGATGCACTTGGGGTTACCAAGGAGCTCAAGAGATTTTGATAAAACTTGATGCACTTGGGGGTACCAAGTAGCTCAAGGGATTTTTGACAAAGATTTGAATACTTGGGGATACCAAGGAGTTCAAGGGATTTTGATAAAGATATTTGACAAAGGAAACAAAGCCATTTGAAAAGATAGGATAAATTATTGCTTTCTGCAAATTAAGCCTTAAACCCTACTTAGCCAAAAATGCATGTAATGATAGGATCCAGTCATATTAAACTTAGTAGTGAAACTTGCCAATACAATTCAAATGTATTGACCCTTGTGGCTGTAACTTGTAATGTTGCAGGTTTGATTGATTTTAGTGAAGATTGATTGATTAGGATTACAAAGTCTACAACCAACATGTCTGCCTGTGGCACTTTGAAGATGAAGGACCCATGATTGTAGTTATTCCGCTGCAATGTAATATAATAGCCAAATGAGCTATGTAAGATGTAATAAAATTATGTTATTCCTGGTTATAAAGTTATATTATGAACTTTGTTTCTTGATATTACATCTTAACTATGGATGCTAGCTATTGATCCAGGGACTAAGATTGTAAACACAGGGGACTCCACCTTATATTAAATAAAGGTTGGGACACTCCCTCTACAACATTTCCCGAAACACCATAGGAATATGGAGTGTTTGAGATTTGTAATGAAACCTTGTTTGACATGGTTGGATCAAAGGTGTTATTTATAAAACTAACATTATGTTTTAAAAGATTAAAGCTTTAGAGACTACCGCTTTTATACTTAAAAGAGCTCCATCTTGATCCGTTGAAATGACACCATGTAAGTTATGGTTTGGGGTAAATCTCAAGTTGTCCTTTCTTAAATTTTGGTATGCTAAGCATAAGTAAGATGTTTACAACCAAAGTCGGATGAGCATGAATTTGTAGGTTATTTCGAATAACCATTGGGTATTCATCCATAACACTGAGTACAAAAGGGTTTGTCGCTTGAAAGGTGAATTTTCTTGAAAAAAGTAATTTTTCACAAAAAGTGAAGTGGGAGGACAATAGAACTTTGATAAGGTTAACGAACCTTAGCTATATGTGGTGAGTTGCGTAGCGCCGGAAAACGTTCTGGAGCTAGCCAGGATGCTCATGGCTCACGTGCCTCAAAGGTTGTGGTCACAGATGTCTAAGTACCTATTGAACCAAGTAGGTCGGATAAACAATCAAATGCTAAGATTTGGGAGTAAATCATTGATGTTTGACAATGATGAACCGACTACATGCAAAGAAGCAATGATGAGCCCTGACTCCGTCAAATGGCCTGAAGCCATAAAATCCGTGATAGTTCCATACACGAGAAATCAAGTTTTTTAAACTTGGAAGACCCTCTGGAAAGGTGTAAAAACCTATCGGTCGTATTTGGACCTATAAAGAAACAAACATGGATGTGGCGCACTGGCGCGCTCTCGGCTCGCACGCAGAGAGACTGGGCTCATGCTTGGCGGGTGGTCCAGTGGCTGGCTGTGCTCGGGGATAGGACAGGGAGTGGCGGTGGACGGTGTTGCGTGTTCTAGACAATGTTGGCGGGGCTAGTTCTTCCTCTAGCTCGCTGGCAACATTGGGGTTGGCAAATAGGCTTCGTATGGTCACCATTAATGGCTATGCTAAGCTCACAGTGGTGCTAAGGCTTGTTATTTGGGCTAGATCATCTACTGAGAGTGTAGTGAGAGCTAGAGAGGGAACAAGGTTGGCCAAATTCACTGCTCACTATAGTGTTTGTTGTTTGTTTGTTTGTTTGTTTGTTGCTAGCAAGGTGTTTGATGAAATGGTCGAAAGAAATTCAAATTTGAATTTTGGATTCAATCTTGGTGGGTTTGCTAGGCACATACTAGGGAGTCTCTGGTTAGTTCGATTAGTCAAGGGGTACTGGTTTGGTTGGTTTTGAAAATTTGTGATCTTCACATATGTTAAAGATTCAATTTTGAATTGTCATTTGAATGAGGTTGCCAAATGTTTCTGCAAGTTTGAATGGTGGGATTTCCTTCAATTTTACTTGGTCTAGCAAGGGGTGAAAAGAATTGGAAAAGTTTCTGTTCGAAATCTTGGACTAGAAACACTCAAAGTTACCTAGTGAGCAAGATTGGCAAAAAAGACCATTTGCCTTAATTGATTTGTTTTTGATTTTCTCTTTATTTGTTTCTTCTTGGAAATGTTTTATATGATGTTATTTTCATATTTAAACCATTTCTTGCTATTTAGGTTAATCACACAAGATCATTCATGCATTTATCAAATCATCACATACACACATGCATTCATATGATTTAAATTACTCAAAGTTTTTGTTAACCCTAATTTTAGTGATTAGAGTTTGATGATCATTGTTTTATTTTTTTGGGATGTTACAAATACGGTCTAGGAGATCCCATTTAGCTTTTTCCTTCATATGTGTGAATGATCCAGCACAAGAAGCATCTAGTAAATCTTTATCATGAAGAGAAAGACTTGCATAAAAGTTATTGATAATAATATTGTTAGGGAGTTCATGAATAGGATATTTAAGCATTAGTAACTTCAATCTCCCCCAAGCTTGAGATGTACTCTCTCCATCACGAGGCCAAAAGTTATATATTAGATTCCTATCCTTATGAATCTCACTGGGAGGATAGAATTTAGGATAAAAGAGAGGTACTATTTCCTCCCATTCCATGGATTGTCCATTCTTCAGCAGCTTATACCATTCTCCAGCTCTTCGTTTCAATGATATAGAGTGTAAATTCTCCTTCACCTGTTCAGTTCTGATACCTGCACACTTAAACAAACCGCATAATTCGTGGATAAAAAGATAGTGATCACCAGGGTGGATAGTTCCATCCCATAAATAATAGTTATCCATAACACGATCAGCAATACTTGTAGGTATCTTAAAAGGATCTATCTCAACAGGCGATGGTTCATCTACTACCCTAACAGTGGTAGTAGTTTTCCCAAACAACAAACCAAGTGGGTTATCCATATTAGAAACAAAGTAACAAACATAAATAAAAAGCAATACTCATAGTAGAAGTTTCCTTTACCAGTTCCACTCTTCAATAGCGCTTCACTCCCCGGCAACGGTGCCAAAAAATATTCTTGATGACCCACAAGTATAAGGGGTGTATCATAGTACTTTTGATAAATAGGAGTGTCAATCCCAACGAGGAGCACAAGGTGTTGACTAGTGGTATGCAGCCGGAAATCTCTGCAAATACTTAGCAAACTGATTTCTAGGGGTTTTCTGATAAAGCAAGGAAATAAAGTGCAAGTAATAAAGAAATCAAACAATTGCAGCAAGTGGCCCAATCCTTTCTTAGCAAAGGACAAGCCAGTGGAAATACTAATGAGGACCAAACATTCTCGAGGACACATGGGAATACTGTCAAGTGCTTTGGCTTCATATAGCTGAGTAGTCTTCTTTGGTTTTATAAGTGTTGTGTGGGTGAACCTGTCCTAATGTAACAAACTTACTTGGACTAATACATACTTGTGATTAAACCCCTTGCAATCATCCGCAACTACAAGAAATCAATTAAGATATAAACTTAACCACAGCCCTAAACTCTGAGATCCTGCACTCCCTTGTGCAATCGTTTCATAGCGGGGTTTCAGGTTTCTGTCACTCCGACAACCCCACAATTAGTAGCCAAATACATAATGCATTCCCCTAGGCCCATAAATGGTGAAGTATCATGTAGTCGACGTTCACATGACACCACTAGAAGAATAGCACCACAACTTAAATAATAAACCATTGAATAATACCCCAACAATATTCCACTACTAACAACATGACTTCTCCCATGTCCTCAAGAACTAAAAGAACTACTCACGAGACATCATATGAATCAAGATCAGAGATGATATGATAAAGGATAACAATCTGAACATGAATAATAATCCAATGGTTCCACTCACAAGCATCAACCACAATAGTAATCAACACCGGGAAAGTTTCCCCTAAGAACTATGCAAGATTCATCACAATTGTTACATGGGGATGGAGTGGTGATGATGGTGCTGATGGAGATGATGGTGTGGATGATGATGATGATCCCTATGAAGTCTAGCTTGATGATGGTGTTGATGGCGATGATCTCCCCTCTCCAGGAAGGAATTTCCCCGGCAAAAATCTGTCCGCTGGAGAGCTCTTTCTCTCTCAATGTTTTTCGCCCCGTAGACGTGGCAGAATCTTTCTGTGGTCGCTCCCTGTGTATTAGGGTTTCGAGGAGAAGATATAGGCGAGAGGGTGGAGCCATGTAGTGACCTTGGATCAATAAATATCCTAAGTCCCTGTGATTTACATGCTAGTCCCTGGATCAATAGCTAGCACTCACAGTCGATGAATATCATGTAAAACACAAAGTCTTTATTACACGGAGAATCCAGAGTATGAATTTATTACAAATTTTCTTATCATAAGGCTAGATCAAATAACAGGGGAAACATAAAAGCAGATTGAGTCCATCAACGCCCCAGGCTTGTCGAGTGTAGACTCGCGATCCCTACGCACCTTTCAATTTTCGGATTCTGCACATAAGACGTGCAGCCAACAAGTTGGGTAAATACTTTGAATGTATTGGCAGTTTACAACAAGGAAGGAAAAGACTATCTCTACATGCAAGGCTAGTTTAGGCTGTAGAGTTCATTTGCTCAAAGCTAGTTTTTCTTAAGTAGAGATAAGAAGAGAAGATTTTCCCTACTTTGTAAACATTTTCTTAGATTAAATAGGGTCGAATGGCACACGAGGATATTACTCACCAAGTGTCCAAACAACCAAACACTTGGATATTACTCACCAAGTGACACTTGGATATTACGCACCAAGTTCCCAAAATCCCACCCATTGCGATATTACTCACGCCATGGGGTTTCAAAACTTTGTTTAGAAAAGAGAGAGGAAGATCCTTCAGAGGCTCCATCCTTCAGATTCTCAATGTTGTTCTGTTTCCGTGAACACGACTGATTGATCAGATTGCAATACTATCGAGATTTTTTGCACTTTACCCACAATCCATGATCAAGTCCTTTTACAAACAAGACCATGGCGAGGCTTTCCCTTAGTAGCCCCTCTTCCTTCTGGATCGAACCGTGCCAAGAACCTCCAAATTTTGGTACCCAGGTGAGGTTTCCCACTAAGTACTGGGCCAAGACAGAGCCCATATGTATTATGGTTGCACTGGAAGCTTCTGAATTCCGAGACATGGCAGACTTCTTTGATTCCTGGGCGGCCGTCCTCCACCAAAATCTCACTCGTTGACCCGACAACCATTCCACCCAGAAGAAAACATAGTTTTATTTTGAAGTGGATTTGAGAAGAAAAAGTTTGCTCAAGAGAGACTTTATACTTAGAAAAATTCATTGTCTTTCGAACCCCCCAACGGTACTTTACATATATATAGCATAGCAAGCAATACTTAGCAAAACAGGGGAACCTATTAGGAGGGTAAATCCAAAGTATAGATCTACTCATGGCATACTACATAATCATCGCACTTGCAAAATAATACTAAGGAAAAATTCTACTAGAACATCCTACACATGCATACTACAGAATTTTGAAGATCACATGCATAGAATTAAAACTGGGATAAAAGTTATGAACAAGTGGTGTAACTTTCCTTGATCCGAGCAGCACTCTACACAATAGCACTCCTCAGCGCACTCCGGACAATCTAACAAAACACAAACATGGATCTAATTAAAATATGCCACAGAGATAATATGCATGCATGCATGCATGCATCATGGTACTTATGCAAGATTTGTTTTCTAAATTGACCAAGGTAGTATAATTGGATTGCAATTGTTTTAGGGATGTTATTAATATTGATTTCCCACGGGTTACCAAAATTTGGGTCTTACTTCTAAAATCTTGGCTCACTAGTAGATCCAACCATCTAATTTAGCCCCAAATCAAATCTAATGTTCTTAAGCAATGTTCCATAATTTTGTTCGGTAGGTGTTGTGAAAACAAAGTCATCACAACAAGAATCAACTAAATCAGAGTTTTAATTATTTTTCTATAGATTAAACACTCTAATCTAGAGATTACATTCTACACCAAAAACCCTATTGTAAACTTGGAATTTTATTGAAGATCTGGGTTCTACATAATTTTGTGAATCCAACGGTATATTATATGCTAAATTTGTCCAAGTAATTAATTTTCTATGAATTTCGCAAGTTTTAAACTAAATCTGCCAAATAAAATCATCCCAAACCGAGAACACGACGCGTGGCAGTTTCTGATTGGGCCAGCTAGGTGAAGCGGTCTTGTGGCGTCAGAATCGGCGCGAGCATGACCCGCCTTGACGCTGGCGCGATACCGCCGGGTTTGCTTCTAATCTGAGCCACAGCTTGCAGATCTAACGGACGGGGGAAGGACGGCAACTTACCGCGGTGGCGTCGATGGCGAGACAGCGGCGGCGCTGTCGGACATGGTCGTCGGTGGCGCTGTGGTGGCACTTCGGGGAAGCGGAGAGTATGATGGTGCGCGGCTCATCCTTGCGGTCCCGCGTGCGAGATCGGCTTCGGCCTTCTCTTCCTCCTCCAACCGCACGGCTCTGCCGGTCCCCGCGAGCTTCGGCGACACGTCGGCGAGCAATTCCCGACGATTGGCTGCAGAAGGGAGAGGGAAAAGTATACGAAGCGAATCAGTAGTGGATGGGGGAAAGTTCCAGGGGAAGAAGAGAGCAAGGGGGTTCTGAACCATCTCGGCGAGAGCAACCCGATGGCGGCCGGCGCGAGAGATGTTTGGGCTACGGTTTGTGAGAAGGAAAACTCGAACGAGGCGAGGCCGAGGGTTGCGGGGAGTTATATGGGGGCGGAAACTTGGGCGAGGGGCTAGGATCGGTCGCGAATCCTACCGGATTCCATTCAAATGTGCTGCAGGCGGACTCTAGATCGAGGTAGGGGACGAACAAGTGGGTCCCGCGTGTCGGTGGCGGAGAGGGAAGTGGGCTAGCACGAGGTGCGTGCCATGCAGGCGACAGGGACGGGGGAGGGGTATTGGGCTGGGCCCGTTCAGTCTTGTCTTTGGCTAAGAAATTTGTGGTAGAATAGGTAGTGGGCCTGGTTCGATGTCCTGGCAAGGTTAGGGTTGCTCTTTTTTATTCCTTATTATTTTTTTCATTTTCTGTTTTAATAAAACTCCAATAAATTTTGCATATCAAGTCTAAAAGTGATGAAACCAACTTCTAAATTTTTGTAAAAAGAAGGTGGTCATCATAGGACCATCGATTATTATCCTTACATGACTTTTAGAAGGGCCAAGCATGACTACATCATTTTTTCTTACTTAGGGAAATCTTTATTAAGGTTTGGTAGATTCTGATGTTAGGGTTTTTGATGCAACTGCATTTGTAGGATGCAATGATGCAAGGATGATGCATGCTTCTAGTAACATCATATAATAAAACCTGGGATGTTACAAGCCAGAGGTGGGACACACCCCTATAGGCTAGGGTGGCCCGCGCCGAGGGGTGTGTGGGCCCCCTATGGCCCAACTCCGCCTCCCCTTCTAGCATTCTTCGTCTTCTAGGAAAATAGGATTTTCCGTAGTTTTTCTGGTATTTTTCTAGTCTTCGTGAAATTGCATCAAAACATCGCTTTTTCCATCAGAATCCTGACTCCGACAGTTCATCCTCCAAGAATCATCCAACATGCAAAAACAGATAAAAAGACATAAGTAACACCTCTTAATATGAAATATATCAATGAATAGAGGAAAATAATAATATAGAATGGTGATGCAAATTGGACGTATCAGGGAACACAGAGGTGGAGCTGCCATGGCCACCTGCAGGAGCGTATGAGACGAGGAGCAGAACCACCACTGCCGCCTCTTCGGAACCACAGCAGGAGGAGCCGGAGCTATCGGTGACTTCCTCCTTGTCTCTGTTGCGGTCGTGACCAAGCAGGATGCCCCGTTGCCACCGCCCTATCCATCTTCCTCCGTCCCCGACCCCAATTCCGGCGGGAATTGGTCAAGGTGAGTGCCACCTCCTCCCCCCCTCTTTTTCCCCACCTTCCCGCATCATGCCGCCCTGAATCGCAGTCGCCGTCATCGGTAACCACCGCCGTGTGCGCAGCCGCCATAGTTAGCAGCCGCAGCAACATGCCTACCTGGTCCTCGTTTGACGGAACTCAGAACACCAAATCTGTAGCCCTTTCTCCCCTCTTTCCAACCGGATCAACCCCGCCTCGATAATCACCTGCAGATCTTGGGAGCATCCACGAAAGTTGAAGAGAATATCAGGAATCTTATGATAGTTTAGCCTTTGTTTTTGTCGTTGTTCATCGCCAGTTTTTGGAGTACACAGACCTCTTCCGAGGAAACGGTGAACACAATTTTTTTAACCCTATATGAGATCTACAACTTCCGTTTTTTATGTCTGTGGAAAAATCGTCTCCGTTTGGATCTGATCTATCTCTCAAGGTGGTGCCATTCTGTGTAAAAACATGTACATAACCAGTTCGTCGGTCTGTTCCCACTATTGTTGTGTTTTCCTCTGTTCATCATCTTATACCTTCAATTACATCCCTTATCCGAAGTAACTTCCTGAACCAAAGTTGTAGCCCTATCTGTACTATTCAATTCTTGTGTTCATAGTTTTTCCAAAAACTCGTCAGATCGCTTGCCATCTTCTGAGGAAGTTCAATGAAATTCGCGGGTTCCTGTCTTTTTCGGTTCAGTTCATTAGGCTCAAACTGACAACCTCATTTTTGTTTTGCAAAAGCCCCCTAGGTATTTCATCTCCTCAACTCGCACTACACAGCGGTCTCCAACGTGTCAGCGCCCAAATGGCTGCACACGCGTGTGGGCCTTCTCCCATTCTGGACCACTTGTCTATACCGGTGGGTACACTCACCCCGAGTATTAAAAGTTTGGCTATTATCTGAATTTGAAATAAATAATAGAATTTTATTTTATATGAGTTCACTTGTAACTTTCATATGGTTTAGAATTTGAATATTTTCCTAATATGAAATTTTTGTCTATATTGGTACATGAATATAAATTCAAATTCAAATGTTTTCAAATCTGTGTCAAAATAGTCAAACCTTTGACTTTGACCCCTCTTTAATGTATTTTATTTAAATATTGTTTTAAATTATAAATCCAAATAATATGTATAATATATCATTTTTAATCAGAAAAACATGAGCATTGTGAATATGCTATTTATAATATCATTTGAGAAATTTAAATTTTTGTATTAATAAATGCCTTTTCTTAATAAATTCATAACTTTAAAACCATGATATGTCCAAATCAATTAGTGCAACGAGACCTCTCCAACCATGATATCCATGTTATCATTTTCATCATCCATTAAGAGCAGTTTTATAATCAGTACTATTTATGCAAGGAAAACATGATAAATAAAATTGGGAACTAATTGTTTCTTATTAATAATGCCTCACGAATGATATATCATCATTGTGTTATGCCCCTAATACCTTTTTTACATAGTTTGCATCATTAACTTGCCATGTCATGCATCATATCATGATCATGCCGATTCTTCCGCATTAGTTGTAATTGCTACATCGCTTGTTCCTTTTAGTGTTTTTCTTCTTTCCGGATAGGACGATGAGATGTTGTGAGCTTCGATGAGTTCTTCGGTTATGAATCTTCGGCAATGTTTTCCAGGCGATCATTCCCTCCCTTTGTACCTATCTTACTTTTATAGTCTTTATTTCCTCATGTTAATCTATTGCTACCTATGTTGCGATGCTCTAGTTTTCGTATATGTGATATCCCTTGCAGCCATTATATTGCCTAGGAAACCTCCTATTACCTATTGTTTGGTAGATAGTCGTCCTTGCGAGTCATAGTTGCTTTCTCAGGTGTTTTTTCGATGCTGTGAAGTACCATCATTGTTGGAGAAATGCCTCATTCTTTATGTTGGAGATTATCATGGCTTTAATTACAGTTTAACAACTAATATTGAAAGTAGGTAAATAATGTAGAGGCACCGCTGGGAAATAGTGTTATTCGGTTTTTAACCGCTCACTGGTGTCCTGTAGGACCCCAAGTACTTGATACCTGTTCCTTGACTATATGCACTATCCACATGTGGGACCAAGAATCTGTGGAGGTCCCAACCTGATAAGGTAGAGATCCCTGTGTTTACAATACTAGTCCCTGGATCAATAGCTAGCATCCATAGTTTAAGATGTAATATAAAGAAACAAAGGTCATAGTACAAGTTTATAACCAGGAATAAAATAATTCATTACATCTTACATAACTCATTTGGCTATCTCATTACAATGCAGAAGAAATAACTATATAGCGTGGAGTCCATCATCTTCAAAGTGCCACAGTGTGAGACCCTGGCGCATGGCTCAATAGGATTGATAGGAAAACCCATACCAACAAGTTGCAACTTCTTTTCCGAAAGCTCATTCAAAAAGAACTCTAAGGTTAAGCATTCTTGGCCTAGAGCAATTCTAGGATGGGTGACCGACCGGTAAGTGGGTAACCGGGTGCGCATGAGTGAGGACAAAGTGCGCAGAAAAGACTAGTGTTGATCTGTGGGGATACTCTAGAGATCCTATTGAGCTGTCAGAAGTGACATCCGTCGGTCCGGAGTGGCCGGGGGTGTTACAAGATGGTATCAGAGCATAAGTTGACTGTAGATCGTGACCCTAGACATGGAAAAACCTTAGGACAAATATTTTCTAAGTTATTTCAGAAAACTCTCATACTTCCCATCATCTACCTTGGGGTTTTAAAAATTTCTTAAGTCTCTTCTTTTCAACATTAGAAAATGACCACTACACACTTCAAGAAGAAACTTTTCTCAAGATTACCTTTTCAAAGAAGATCATCTCAATGTTTCGATTAAGTTGGTACTTGAAGACCTCCATGAAAGATGTTCCAAGACTGAAGCTACGAGATTAAAGACTTCAAAGGCCTTAAGTCAATGTTATTAACTAAAGAACTCGAAAGATTGAAGATTATGAAGAACATGAAGACTATCAAGAGCACGAATACTTTTGGAGACTCGAAGCCTCGAAGATTCCAAGTGACCTATTAGGAACCAAACCCGAATAAGATTTCGCTAAATATCGATACGACAAATTGTTTGCTATCTTGTATGGTTTATTAACATAGCTAATGAAAACCTATTTTCTAAACAATATTTCTTGTATGGGTTATTCTTCTTCTTTCCATACTCCATTCGTTCCTACTCTAAACCTTGGTCAACTCGACGGATGGACCATATCAATAAGGAGGACAAGGAACTCAACTCCACCAAGCGTAAGAGCCACACCGATGCAAAGAAGTGGATGCTCCAGGTTGAAGAAAGAATGAAGGACGCCAACATTGAAGTCAACAAAATGCCTCATTATGCCACCCAATTCCTAAAGGACGACGGTCCAACACGGTGGTAATGCAACACACCATTGATGATCATCAAGGGGTGATATCTTAGGAAGAATTTAAAGTGGTTCTGCTTCAATCTCGTCTCGTATACCAAAAATCCAAGAAGTTGAAGTCTCGAAACTGTTAGCTTGCACGATCTGTGGAGAAATAGGGCATATCACCAAGGAGCATCATGATCAGCGCCCCTACTGTGAAGGAAGGCACCCATCAGAAGAATGTCCCACCTCTCAAGTTACATTATTCCTATGCGAAGGGACCAATCACAACCCCGCTCAATGCACCTCTACCCGGTGGTACATCAACTGAATCAACAATTCAGAGACGAAATGCGCCAAGACCTCATGAAGCTCCGCGAGGACACGACAAATACAAGGAATGGATTCAAGACTCTAGACCCCGCACCCAAAGTCATCACTTCGCAATACTCGACATATGAAAGGAATGCCCATTTTCCCCAAACTGGCCCAAGGAAACGATCAAGGCTTCCAAATGTTGAGGTAGAGCATGAAGAACCACAAGACGGGATGTCCTTGCCAAAAAGGAGGAAGGATCTAAGCAAAAGTCCTATGCTTCCAGTGTCACAATCCTGGGCATTATGCTGATAATTGTCCAAAACATGTGAATGTAGCTGGAAAGGATAAAAACGACGATGGTAATAGCAATAGAAGACCTCTATTAGGAGAACTATCATATTTTATATTTATTAGATGTTCTTATACTTCTTGTCTATCTTTTCTATAACCTCTTCTTGTTCAAATTGTAGTTGTCCATTCTTATGATACCTATATGAGAGTTAGCTAAGTAAAAGAACAAATAGTATGACATAAATAAACATCTCATCAAGTTTGGTTAGGTCTGGACCACCATATTTTATCTCTTTAGGAGATCATCGCTATCGTGTTAGCATATTGTTTTTACCAACTTATGTGGTATGACAATATAGGTTGCTTGCTGGTTTGTACTGAATCATATCGTGTGATGCCTTGTTTAGGATCTGTTGTTTTGAAACTCTAAAGTTGCTTTGGAACTTTCGTGTGGTTTTAAGATTAGTTTAATGGTGTGAATTGATTGAAATTCGATTTTCTTCTGCAGCTTTTCTCACGACCTGTTGTACCGCGATTTTTCATATTTTATTGGTAATTCAGAAAATCTAAAACAATAGGGTCTGGAGTATAATTACTGTAGTACATGAACAAAATTGGCTAGAATTCCTAACGAGTTTAGGTCGGTTAGAAAAAATTCGTGAAGTCTCAGCACTGCTTTTGATGATTTTGTTTATCGCTTATATGTTGCTCTATTTTACTCTAGTATTGTTCCCAATGCTTTCAAACTATTTTGTGGTTATATACTACTAAGTTTATACACCTGTAATGTTATTATACAAGTGTTTGATTGAGTGTTGATCGCCTATGATTCCTTCCTTGTTTGTAACATTGATTGCTTCATATAGTTATGGGTAGGATTATTTTCTTAGTCGTTTCTTTCCAATAGAATCTATCCTTTCCTATCTTGAACCCTTGGAGATATAATGATGTGTTAAGTGGAATGTTTTACAACACAATGCATTTAGTAAGGGAATGCTCCACCTAATAGAAAAAAGGATGTGGAAGTATGAAGTGTTGCACATGATGTTATGTAGTAGATTACCCAACCTGAAAGTTAAAGTATCGATACCTTAGTTTTAGTAGTAGATTTTTTGATTGAATACATGGGAGTATACATAGAGCATTAGTTCGCGCCCATGGAAACATTCTTCAAGGCAAGTAAGAATGCCCGAGTGATAGAAAAACGTGATTCGCCTATCCTCATACATGGTAATTATTTGGGTGCAGGATGGATTGATCACCATTCCTACTACTCTTATTATTCGCTCTTGTACTGTTGGCTTTGCGAATCTTGAGTGCCTTTTTCAACCTTAGCAGAGAGTCGACGTTGAGCCTAAACCCTAGAATGGTATATTGTTACACCCTTCTAAAAGCATCCATTGCTAAGCATAGGATGTACGGTAAGGATGAATCCCAACCGTGAATTATGGGCACCGTGAAGTAAACGCTCCCTATTTACCCACCATGAGAGTTTTGCTAGTTTAAGAAGTGCTTTCTCGGAAACTATCAATCATGATGTTTAGAATGTGCTAGAGACATTGTGCCAATAAAAGTCTAAAGGAAAACCAATCTGAGCTAAGTGAATCCTCGAGAAGTGACCTTGTCAATTTTCTTTTAAGGGTGGTAGCATCCTAAAGGATCCCGAGCCTTACTTTCTTTCTAGCCTTCCCAAATCTCGGGACGAGATTTCTTTTAAGGGTGGTAGTCTGTCACATCCCAAAATTTTCCTAATTTTGGAATGTGAAACAAATGAATAAGATTGATTGATTGTTTGACTTTGTTGAAAATTCTCAAAGAGAAGAAACTTTTTGAATAGAAAATCCTCTCAACCTTGAATTCAAAATCTTATATTCTTTTGTTAAGACCTAAGTAGCCATATAGGCAAAAGGGCATGGATTGATTATGGATTGTAGAATTTGTGTGCAAGATTCAAAATGAAAATCATGAAGCATTCATAAGCATTTCATCCATGCAAAGTTCTCACAAGCTAAATCCAAACCCTGGTATCTAAATCCTATAGTTGATTCGCCCAAATGTTTCTAAGGGGAAATTAAATTGACTTTTTAAAACCCACTATTGCTAAGACAGCGATTATTGCTAAATTATAGCCTAAAAGGATCCAATTAATATTACAAAATTTTAGAAACAAAATTGAGCTCATTTGGAGCTAGTATGAAAAAGTTATGGAACAAATACAAACACATAAAGATATAAATAAAATGAAATATACAAGGATTTATAAACCCACTACTTTAAAACTAGTAAAAATATTACAAATATGATCCTACAATGATCTATTTGATTTTAGAAAAATTTAGAAACAAGAATCATGTCATTTGGAGTTCGTATGCAAAAGATATAAGGAAAACAAGTAAATAGAAAAAGAAAAAGAAAAAAAACAAAAAAAAAACTAATGGGCCGGCCCACCCAGACCGAGGGAGCACCAGGCAGAGCACGTACATGAGGGATCGATCCGAGTGCTTTAAAAACCGTGCAAATCAGTTTTCTCAAACCTATCTCCATTCAAACTCTCGTAACTTTTTATCTACAACTCCGAATTGACTTCCGTTTGTTTCTACTTGTTCCTTACTACAAGGCCTATCTCTACAACGTATAAAACCTCCATATAAACTCATGGAACCATGGTTGTACGAGTTTCTATTCTCGAAATCCCGAATCTACCTATTCCCGAATCTTGTTTCGCTTTTTAACCCATCTAGACTTCGTCGTTTGCTTTCGGTCAAAACACGAAAGTTGTAGGGATCGTCGAAATATTTCAATCCCGACAAACCTCACCTCTTTTCATCCACCACATCCAGAGAATTTCGTATCGCAATATTTCAGATCTTACGGTGTAAATCCAAGATGTACTCGCGCTCGTTTGTTCAAATCCAAATTCCTTTGGTGAGAAGGTAGGAATAATGATTCTCCACAACTTTCATGTTCTGAGTTTTTCGATTTGACCTACAGATTTGTCTCTCTAACACAGATCTATTTTTTTTGTCTATTCTGAGCCAAAATCGGGTCAATCTCTTCTTCTAGCCACCGGATCCTATCCAGACGGTCGAGATCCAATCAAACCGATGCGTGCCATGTCGTCATCCCGGTCATCTTCCTCATCAACGCCACGTCAACGTAAGGTCAAGATCTAGTCGATCAAGATGCAAAGTCAACTGTTCGATCCGGAATATTCCACGGAATATTCCGTTCGGATTTAAAATTGCATATTATAGATCTAACTTGTAAAATTCATTAGAAATTCATACCATGTCCAAAATTGCGTATAATATATAAAATTGAAGATAATTTCACGTAGAATCATCTTATTGAATAGATCCAACTTTACTGTACGTGGTTACTGCAGTAATTTAATTAGTTTTAATGGTCTTTTAGGTTAATAAATTCATAAGAAATTATCTGTAACTCCGAAAAATATGAATAATATATCAATTTGAAGCTACTGTAATTTACTTTAATAATATCTGGTTGGATCTAGCCTTTTCAGATTATTTAACCCGTAGAAATTTAATTAGTTTTAATGCCTTTATAAATCATTAAATTCATAGTAAGTTAATTGCTTGTCACAAAAATACAAATGATATACCGATGGAAAGCTGGTTCCATGTAGATCATCAATCTGCAATTAGTTTGGCATTTTACTGTAAGGTTTTGACGTGAAGATTTAAATAGTTTAATGGCTTATTTAGAGTAATAAATTCATAAGAAAATAAATACTATTCAGAAAATTACAAATAATATGTCCCTGAAATCACAATTCCGTGGAGATTACAGATATAATTTTTGTTTGATTTTAGGAAACAGAAACTGTATGAATCATTTAAAACCCATTAAACACTATTTAAATCATATAAAAGATCTATAACTTCTATTAGGTTGAATCCAACGCCTCTGGTTCGTATTAACGTCCTCTATCCAAAGAAACCCAAGAAACAAATTTAATTATACAGTTAGAACAGGCGTTACAACAGAACTATCAAAACCCTTATATTGGCAAGTAATTATTAATAACAAGTACCCTATTGCATTAAATGAACTCATACATGCATCATATGATATATTAATATTCATAAAACTAATTATACCCATTGTGTAATGTTGAATCATCATGCATGTTTTCGATCATCCTTGTTGTGTTTGCTATGTTTGCAATTGTTTTGATTGGAACTACCTTGTCCTCGTATTAGATTGTTCGGAGAGTGCGATTGCTGCAGGGAAATATAATCAACACCCATATTATCAACATAAGGCAAGTTACACCACTTGTTCATAATTTTGTCCCAGTTTTGATTCTACGCATGTGATCTTTAAAATTCTGTAGTATGCATGTGTAGGATGTTCTAGTAGAATTTTTCCTTAGTATTATTTTGCAAGTGCGATGATTTTGTAGAATGCCATGAGTAGCTCTATACTTAGGATTTCCCATCCTAATAGGTTACCCCTGTTTTTGCTAAGTATTGCTTGCTATGCTATATATATACAAAGTACCGTTGGGGGGTTCGAAAGACAAAGAATTTTCTAAGTATAAAGGCTCTCTAGAGCAAACTTTTCCTCTCAAATCCACTTCAAAATAAAACTAAGTTTTCTTCTGGGCGGAATGGTTGTCGGGTCAATGAGTGTGATTTTGGTGGAGGACGGCCGCCCAGGAATCAAAGAAGTCTGCCATGTTTCGTAATTCAAGCTTCAAAGGCAACCACAATACATTATGGGCTCTGGCCTAGTACTTAGTGGGAAACCTCACCGGGTACCAACATTTGGAGGTTCTTGGCACGGTTGGATCCGGAAGGTAAGGGGCTAAGGGGAAAGCCTCGCCATGGTCTTGTCTCGTAAAAGGGCTTGATCGTGGATTGTGGGTAAAGTGCACAAACTCTCGAGAGTATTGCAATGATCGATCGGTAGTGTTCACGGTAACAGAACAACAACAATGAGCGTCCAAGGACGGAGCCTCAAGGATCTTCCTCTCTTTTCTAAAACAAAGTTTTGAAACCCCATGGCGTCGTAATATCGCTAATGGGTGGGAATTTGGGAACTTGGTGTGTAATATCCAAGTGACGCTTGGCGTAATATCCAAGTGTTTGGTTGTTTGGACACTTGGCGTAATATCCTCGTGCCACTCGACCTTATTTTATCTAAGCAAATGTTTACAAAGTAGGACAATCCTCTCTTCTTCTCTCTACTTAAGAAAACTAGCTTTGAGCAAATGAACTCTACAGCCTATACTAGCCTTGCATGTAGAGATAGTCTTTTCTCTCCTTGGTGTAATTTGCCAATACATTCAAAGTATTGACCCAACTTGTTGGCTGCACGTTCATGTGCGAATTTGAGATCGTTGAAAGGTGCGCTAGGATCGCGGGTCTTCACTCAACGTGCCTGTGGCATTGATGGGACTCAAGTTGTATTTATATCATACATTGTAATAATGTAAACTCTGGATTACTCGATTCATGTAATAAAGACTTGTGTTTTACATGATATTTCATCGACTGTGAGTGCTAGCTATTGATCCAGGGACTAGCATGTTATTCACAGGGACTTAGGATCTTACTTGATCCGAGGTCACTACATAAAACCATGCCTTAATTATTTATTTATATTAAGCATTGAAATTGGTTTTAATTTAGAATATTGTCTTGAAAATTTCAGTAAGCTTTTGAAATCAACATTCAAACGTACATCCAAACCTTACTGATTGAAACAAAGTATTCTCATAATTTCAGAGTGAAAAATAAAGCCATTGCCTTTTCTACATAAAATAATAGGCAACAATTTGCTTCTGTTTTGAAATCTTATTTGAAAATGATCCTAAATTCTTATGAATGCATGAATGATATGCAAACTTTATAAACCATGATTTTTGGGATGTTACAGATAGCATGAGTCATTCTGATAACATAAGCAGTGGGCAGTTTTAGTTAACCATTCCGGTGCAATTGCATTACTTACAAGTCAGATACATAGAACATGAGACATTCAAAAACCTAGTAGTTGTTGGTACTTTTATTTAGCCATTCCATTGTACTGAACCTAATTACTAGTCATTTCAGGGTCAAATTTATAGCACTACTTTAGTTATAGTTGTCTATGATCGAGATACTATTCTCCAAGTCATCCATAACCGCGAACACGGCTTTCAGAAAGTTTTACCCTATAGGGGGGCACAAATAGCAACACACGCATGATCAACCTCGGAAAAACCAAATGAAAACTGAACGAGGCATCACGACAAAGAGATCGGAAGATTCATATAATATTTCACGAGGCCACCCCACCAAGCTACCCGCGACGAAGTTGTTCGGCTCCGAAACGGACCCAAAGGTTTGCGTCAATGGCAGTAAACGACTGAGAACCCGAATGTGTGACTGGGCTTGTCAATACCGCGAAAACACTCCACTTAACTAAACAGTACAGGCGCTCCACGCGCAATAGTAAATAAATAAGTAAAGCTTGGCATAAGTACATGATAGTAAATAAATCCCCAAACTAGTTTGTGGCCCCAAGAAATTAGATATGACTCAAGCTCTCGCTAAGGGGATTCTGTCACATCCCAAAGTTTTCGAAATTTTGAAATGTGACAAATAAATAAACAAAATAAATAATTGTTGTAATTTTGGGTGAAAAGAAACTTTTTGATTCTAAATGGAAACATCAAAACCCTTCTTGAACAAAATTTGAATGAAAAGGGAATCCAACAAAATTTCAATCAAGTAAAATGCATTCATCAATGAATGTATCTTGAAATTTAAAACTTTGGAAAAATTGAACCAAAATCCCAAAACCCTAATGGAAGAAAATCATTTCCATGATCTCTCTAAGACTACAGATTTGATCCATAAAAAATTCAGCAACAAACATTTTTTAATTATCAAAAATGATAAATAAAAATATTATAAAACCATATAAATTCGTTTCATTTAATTTGGAGCCATGGATAAAAACTTATGAATTTAATAAGATGAAAGGAATTAATTTCCAAATTTAATCAAACTCCTAGTTAAAATCCATACCAAATTGTGAGCAAATTAATCCTAAAAGGATTTAATAAGATAAACAAATATTACGTAAAATCATACAAATTGGTATCACCAAATAAAAAGTTATGGATTTTATAAGGCAAAGAAAGAAATAAATAAATAAGGAATATTTAAAGGCCAAATGAAAACTTGGCCAAATCCATAAACAACTTGAAGTGATTGAATAACAAAAAGGAGTAAAAGATTATTTAAATAAACACATAAGGATTGAACAATATCCAATTTTACTTAAATAAAGACAAATTGCCTATAGTAAATGATAAATTCTAAGAAAATTATTTTAGAAGATAATTTAAACCTTGAGTTAAATCCATAAGCAAATGAAATAAAGATAATCCAAATAAAATAAAAAAATAAAAATTATTTGAATAAAAACTTATATGGACTTGAACCATATTTGTTTTAAATAAATACAAAATCCCTAATATAAATGATTAATTAAATCATGGGAAAAATAATTGAAATAACAAAAGTGGATTAAAAAGTTATCCAATTATTTAAACAAGATTAATTAAAATACATAATAAATCATGGGAAAATATTTATTTTCTAAAGTCGGCCAACTAATCAAAAATGATTTTAAACCTACTAAAAAGGTTTTGCAAAAATTTGAAATCAAATAGAAGCTTAAAACATTTGATTCAAATGAAAACATAAATTATAATGGGAATAAAGACACAAATATTAAACCCTAAAAGAATATAAAAAGTATTATAAAATGGACTTTAAAATACATTGTTAAAACAGTATAAAAACACATTGGAAAGTTTGGAAAAGTTTTGAATTAAAATGAGTGTTTGAAATATTTGATTCAAATCAAAACAGAAAATGAAATCAGAAAAAGAAAAAGATTCAGAAGGAAAAAATAGAAAACAGACGACCCAACAGACCCCAGTCCTACTAACCAGCCCATCAGACCCAACTCCCAGCCCACCTCTCTCTCCCCGCGAGCTCCCTTTCTCACTCATGCGCTTACCCATTCGCCCACTAACCGCGTGAGCCACCTGGCCAGCTCATCGTCGTCTTCAACCTCTGACTCGTTCCCCCTAATCCCGGTCGTTTCCAACGATTAATTCTCTCTTCAATTCACATTGATTTCGCTAATAATTCACCCTGCGACCATACCCTACTTAATCACCTCCCTCTTCCCTACCTTTCCCCTTAAACACTAGGCTGCAGGAATTGCTGCCCACACCGTCGCTGCTCCGGAGAAGTCCAACCCCAATCCCGTCCAACACAGTCACCCCCACTGCCCCTGGAACCCACGAGCTTACTCGCCAGCATCTACCGCACCTACCAGCACTCATCGCTTTCACGTGCTCATCCTACAAGCTCGGATTTGTCTTTGTCTGAGCGCCGCCGCTGTCGGCTTCGACTCGTTGGATGACACTCGTGCACTCGCCATCGTATTGCGCATCTAACAGCACCATTTGTTTGCCTTAGCGTGGTTCGTAGCCTTTCCAACGTCGATACCAGAATGAACCCAACGATAGAGACGACTCCGGTGAGCAATCCCCGGCGTCACCGTGCGCCTCTTGGTCTACAACGACCACCTCAAGCTTCAGCACGTCATGGCGAACCTGGTAATGCCCTCCTCCCTCTCCCTTGCTTCCTGATTGCACCGGACGACTGCTGGCAGAGCCGGCCTCCGCTCGCCGCCTCCCAGTGCCGCTAGTTCTTGTCAAAGTGCTGAGATCCGTCAGATCCAGATCGTAAGGATACAATAGAATGACTTAACGAAGAGGTACGATCTAATCTGTGTCATGCATTGTTAGTTAGATCTAACGGTCAGTAATGCTCGATCCGAACGAACCATTATTAGCCAGTAGGAAACAGCCACGTGGCATGTCTTTTGTTTTAAAACAGAAACATTTCTATTAGATGTTAGATTTTGTAAATTTCATAACTTTTGATCCACACGTCCAAAAATTGCAAATTTTATATCATTGGAATCAGGAAAATGAAACCTTTGTAACCATGCCATTAGTTTAGTGTTCTGCCTCTAGAAAATTAGTTCTTTTTACAGAAACATTTCTAGGCCTGTTTTATGTATAAAATTTATTCCAAAATTGATTTTTGAGTAAAACCTTTGGCAAATGATTTTATTTAAACTCTCCGACCCTAAACACTAAGTTTTAGATTTAAAAATTTATTTGATTAATCATAGACAATTATTCCTTTGAATAAAGGCAATTCTAGTAAAAAAATGTTGCTAATATTTAAAAATGATTTTTGGATGAAATATTTTGTAAATGCATTAGTTTTAAACACATTGACCATAAACACTATAATTTGTGTTTAAAAATATATTTGGCAAACATTATAAATTATGCCTTTGATTAAAATCATTTCTAGCAAAACAAAAATGATTTAAATGGCCTATTTTCACTAACTTGATTTTTAAATGGTTTTGCCACTTTTATAAATGACCAATAGGTGTTTTAAAATGTTTATAGCCTATTAGAAACCACTATTCCAAATAAACCAATCTTTTACATGCTTGCATGCATTGCTTTGTTTTTATTATTTCATGTGGTGAATTGTTTGAATGATAGTTTGAATTTGTGCCTTGATTGAATTGTAGTGAACTTTGAAGAGTGTGACCATTGCGACATCATGGAGTGAACCAATATTCTCTACCAAAAAAAGGCACGTGGTGTTTCACACATTTTTTCCTAATATTTTCACTATGCATTAGTGATATTTTGAGTAGGACTTGCCTGAAATTTTTACTAAGTATACTATGCCTAATATTCTCTACCAAGGGTGGATTATATTCATGCTATGAAATATTTCTAAGTCTACGACTTGTGTTTTGTTTAATAAAACAACTATGGGAATGAATCAGCTAGGTGGAATGATGATAATGGATTTATGTTGAGTGGTTACACAGGGCCAGTAAACTGGCGAAAACTTGTGTATCACACTTGTTGAAAGCCACCTAGGAACAAAGAGATTTGAGATGTCAGATGTTTAGAAGCTTCAAGTGCAGCCACATGGCAATATGGGCTCTGCCTGGATCATATAGGTTGCAATAACTTAGCCAGATGGACAGTTGGTGGTAGGGGTGATAGGATGGAGCGCGTCCATTTGGTCTAAGGGAAGGCTTCTGAAAGATCTTGTCTCGATGCATGTCGAGTCTTGTGGGGAAAGTGCACCACCTCTCGTGAGAGTAAAATCTAAGTACTTAGCCGTGCCCCCGGCAATGGACAATTTGAGCATCAAAACATGGAAGCTATCAAGGATATCCTCATCCCAATTTCTATGTTAAAAGTTTATGGTTGAACAAGGGTAAAGTTTAACCAATTCAATAGGTTGTTCCTTGGGTGATTTTGACAAACAAAAACTTGGTGTTTTCAAATGATAAGGAAAATCTATTTTAAGCAAAGCAAGCCTAAGCTCCAGTTAGCCAAATGCATATAGATGATAGATACCACTATTCTACCATAGTATCACTTGCCAATACAATTCAAATGTATTGACCCTCGTGGCTGTAACTTATTATGTTGCAGGTTTGTTTGATGTTAGTGAAGTGTGTTGATTAGGATTACAAGTCTACAACCAACATGATTGCCTGTGTGTCACATCCCAAAATTTTCCTAATTTTGGAATGTGAAACAAATGAATAAGATTGATTGATTGTTTGACTTTGTTGAAAATTCTCAAAGAGAAGAAACTTTTTGAATAGAAAATCCTCTCAACCTTGAATTCAAAATCTTATATTCTTTTGTTAAGACCTAAGTAGCCATATAGGCAAAAGGGCATGGATTGATTATGGATTGTAGAATTTGTGTGCAAGATTCAAAATGAAAATCATGAAGCATTCATAAGCATTTCATCCATGCAAAGTTCTCACAAGCTAAATCCAAACCCTGGTATCTAAATCCTATAGTTGATTCGCCCAAATGTTTCTAAGGGGAAATTAAATTGACTTTTTAAAACCCACTATTGCTAAGACAGCGATTATTGCTAAATTATAGCCTAAAAGGATCCAATTAATATTACAAAATTTTAGAAACAAAATTGAGCTCATTTGGAGCTAGTATGAAAAAGTTATGGAACAAATACAAACACATAAAGATATAAATAAAATGAAATATACAAGGATTTATAAACCCACTACTTTAAAACTAGTAAAAATATTACAAATATGATCCTACAATGATCTATTTGATTTTAGAAAAATTTAGAAACAAGAATCATGTCATTTGGAGTTCGTATGCAAAAGATATAAGGAAAACAAGTAAATAGAAAAGAAAAAGAAAACAAAAAAAATCATTGGTCGGTTACTCGATCGACGGATGTCACTTCGACAGTTTTTGTCTCACTCATGCATTTACTCACTTTTGGTCACCATTGCTCTACCAAGAACTTAACCTAGAGTTCTTTTGAAAGAAGTTGCACACCTTTGACGTCCTCGTCGATCAACCACAAGCCAGGAACGTCCCCTCTTGACACACGTCTGTGCGTCCAGTGCCGGCACATGTGCCATGCCGTGTCCACTCCGGGCCACACGCGCCATGCGCCACATGTCCGCCACAGAGCCGACCCTCGCGGTTAAACGGGCGTGTGCGGGTCAGTGGCGGACATGTGGCGCATGGCGCGTGTGGCGGAGGACACCAAGATGGCACATGTGCTAAGATCGGACGCACAGACGTGTGTCAAGAGGGGACGTTCCTGGCTTGTGGTTGATCGACGAGGACGTCGATCTTCTAAGGGTGGGTGTATGTGAGACCCTGGCGCATGGCTCAATAGGATTGATAGGAAAACCCATACCAACAAGTTGCAACTTCTTTTCCGAAAGCTCATTCAAAAAGAACTCTAAGGTTAAGCGTTCTTGGCCTAGAGCAATTCTAGGATGGGTGACCAACCGGGAAGTGGGTAACCGGGTGCGCATGAGTGAGGACAAAGTGCGCAGAAAAGACTAGTGTTGATCTGTGGGGATACTCTAGAGATCCTATTGAGCTGTCAGAAGTGACATCCGTCGGTCCGGAGTGGCCGGGGGTGTTACATTTTATTTTAATTTCAATGGGCCAATGTATTTTTGAGTGAACAGCAATGTTTTGTACTAAAAAATGAGCATGGTTCACCTTACAAAAATCCAGAAGTGGTTTGAATTCAAAGTATTTGTAATTCATTTGAATTTAGTTTCTGAAAATCAAAACAGAAATAGAAAAGGAATACAGACAAGAAAAGGGCCAGCGCCAGCCTTTCGGCCCAGCAACAGAGCCAGCCCAACAACCAGCCCACCCGGGGTTTCCCTCTCCCTCTGTTTCTCACCCGCGCGATCACCCCCTCTCGCTGATGCCCTGGACCCACCTGCCCCGTCATCGTCGTTCCCAAACCCCGCCCACGACCTGGCCTCGCCTTTTCTTCCTCCTCCTTCACTGCCGCGTTTTAATTCGATTAATTACCGTTGATTCCGTAAGCAATCCTCACCCCGGCTATGACTACTTAATCCCTCCTCGGCCATTTCCAACACAACCAGCCGGCGTTAGGCTCATGATTCGCTTGCACCGTCGCAGCACCGAGCAGCTCCGGCAACCGATTCCGGTGAGTTCCAACCGCCCCTTGCCTCCTTCTTGACCCTGTCGAGTTCACCATGTCTTGGTGTATCTTACAATACCTCTGGTTTGCCTGCCCATGACCAAGGTCGCCGTCCTTGTCCACCTCTGCAAACGATAGAGCCGCCGCTCAACTCCGACGAGCGATTTAGGTAAAACCCGACCGCCCCTCGCCTTCTCCCTGACCCTATCATGTTCTTTAAGGTTTCCAACCTTTAATAAGGTATATATCCTTGTGTTTACAATGCTAGTCCCTGGATCAATAGCTAGCATCCACAGTTAAGATGTAATATCAAGAAACAAGGGTCATAATACAACTTTATAACCAGGAATAAAATAATTTATTACATCTTACATAGCTCATTTGGCTATTTAATTACAATGCAGCAGAATATAATAATAGCATGGGGTCCTTCATCTTCAAAGTGCCACAGGCAGTCATGTTGGTTGTAGACTTGTAATCCTAATCAATAAACTTCACTAACATCAAACAAACCTGCAACATAATAAGTTATAGCCACAAGGGTCAATACATTTGATTTGTATTGGCAAGTGATACTATGATAATATAGTGGAGTCTATCATCTATATGCATTTGGCTAAGTGGAGCTTTGGCTTGCTTTGCTCAAAATAGATTTTCCTTATCATTTGAAATCACTAAGTTTTTGTTTATCAAAATCACCCAAGGCATCTCCCAATAGAAATTGGTGATCCTTCATCCCTTGTTCACCCACAAGTTTTTAACTTAGAAATTGGGATGAGGAGATTCTTGATAGCTTCCACGTCTTGATTATCAAATTGTCCTTTACCAGGGACATGGCTAAGTACTTAGGTTTTTCACTCTGCAGAGGTGGTGCACTTTCCCCACAAGACTTGGTTTCACCAAGACAAGATCTTTCAGAAGCCTTCCCTTAGACCAGAATGGACGCTCTCCAACCTATCATTCCCCTACCACCAACTGTCCATTTGGCTAAATTATTGCAACCTATATGATCCAGGCAGAGCCCATAATGCCAAGTGGCTGCACTTGAAGCTTCTCAACATTTGACATCTCAAATCTGTTTGTTCCTGGGTGGCCATCCACAAGTGAGATACACAAGGTAAGACATAGAAATTGGCCTTGTGTAACCACTCAACACAAACCATTCCTTCCATTCCACCCAGGTGATTCATTCACTTAGTTGTTTTATTAAACAAAACACAAGTCCTTGACTTAGAAATTTTCCATAGTATGAATATATTCCACCCTTGTTTTCTACTAGCTAAGCTAAGCATGATGGTAGTAGGAATCTTAACTTTTAGGAAATTTCTACTAAGGTTTCATCTACTAGGATTTCCCATGGCATAGTTTATACTTAGCAAAAATTCCATGCAAGTCCTACTTAGAAATATCACTAATGCATAGTGAAAATAATGGGACAAAAGTATGAAGCATCACTTGCCTTTTTGGTAGAGAATATAAGTTCACTCCTTGATCTTGCAATGTTCACACTCTTCAAATTCCACTACAATTCAATCAAGCAAGCAATATTTCAATCTACCATTCAAGCAACATCACATAAAATAACAGAAACAAAACAATGTATGTGAGCATGCCAAACATTGTTTTATTTACAAAAATGGTTTCTAATAGGTTATAAACATTCTAAAACACTTATTGGTCATTTTATAAAGTGGCAAAACTATTTGCAAAAGATTTTACCTATAAACCATTTTTAAACCAAATCAATATTTTATGTGGTTAGAATTGCCTTTAGCAAAGCAATATATTTTATAGGGTTCACCAAATACATTTTTAAATCGTAACACTTGGTGTTTGAGGTCAGAGAGTTTAAATCAAAACATTTCCCAAAGGTTTTCCTCCAAAATAATTTTTAAACCATAATCAACATTTTTAATTGGCTAGAAATTCTTTTATTCAAAGATTTATTCTTTTTCTTCACCAAATATATTTTTGAAACCACAAATTGATTTATATGATCAGTAGGTTCAAAACAAACCATTTTCCAAAGATTTGATCCCCAAAATAATTTTAGAAAGAATTTTATACTCAAAATATGCCTACACAAGTTTCTGCAAAAACAATCATTTTTCCATAAGAAATTCAATAAACAAAGTACATGGTTGGGTAGGATTTGTCTTGCTGATTCCAATGATATAAAATTTGCAAAATTTGGATGTGTAGATTAAAAGTTATGCAATTTACAAAATCAAACAACTAATAGAACAAATCCTGTTTTTAAAACAAAGTCTGGGCCACGTGTCTGATTCTTATTGGGCGATAACGGTTCGTGTGGATCGACTGATACAGACCACATGATCTAACTTGATCGCACATCACAATTCGCTAATACCCCTTTGACTATGTTCTATCGCGTTCGTCCGATATATATCGCACGGTTCTGATTTACTCGACCACAAAGTGGCGGCGCTGGTGGCGGCGCTCTCTGACGTGGTTGTTGCCGATGATGCAGGATGCGAGAAAGAGAGGGAGGAGGCTCACCGAGTTCACCTCATCGCGCTGAAGCTCAAGGTTGTCGTTGTTTGTCGAGGGGCGCACAAAGTTGACTGGGATTCCTCGCCGTAGTTGCAGTCGGTGTCTGGCGGCTCTGTCCATCGTCGGGGCGAAGCTAGAGGTCGCTCTAGAATAATTAGACAACACAGTTAGGCTCGCAAGAGGAAGGCGAGTATGAGAGTGTCAACGAGGGTGAGAGGGGCGGTCGGGTTTACCGGGGAGAGGTCGCCGGAGACGAGACAGACGGCGGCGGAGTTCGGGTGTGGTCATTGTCGATGATACGGGGCTCGCGCGGATGAACGGAAGGCCTAGGAAGATGCGCCAGAGACTGGGGATCACGCTCGCGTGAACTAGGAGGCGAGAGAGGGTCAGACGGCGCCGGAATTGGCCGACAACTCGTCGGAGCAGAGAGCATTGTCGCTAGCAATACAGGCAGCCTGGGGGCGAGGAGAGTCGGGCGAGTGAGGGGAAAGAGAGAGGGGGCGCAGGCGGTTTAGTACGCGTGATCACGGGACTGAATCAACGCACGGTTAATGAGGATTTAAGCGAGTTTTAACGGGCAGAAACCGCCGGCGAGGTTTGCGCGCGGGTGAGAACGAAGGAGTGGCGGTGGGCTGCGCCGCCGAGTGAGAGAGAGTGGGGTCTGGTTGTCACCATCAGCAGTTCGGTTCATGAGTGAAAACGGTTCATCTGCGGTGGAGTTGGGCTTGCTGGGCTTAGTGGGTTAGCTGGGTTCTGATGCTCTGTTTTATATTTTTTTCCTCTTCTGTTATTTTTCTTTTTCTATTTCCATTTATGTTTTGATTTTGTTTAATCAATTCAAACAAAAATTTGAATTCAAACTTCAACAAAACTTTGTGGATAGGTTTTAATACTGATTAATAACACATTCCAAAGTCCAAAATAGAACAATTCTTTTATACTTTTAGGATCTATTAATAATTAAATAAATAGACCTTAGTCTTTATTTCAAATAGGATTTAATTTATTTTTTTAAAACTCTATTTGAAATCCAAATAATACCAAAAACTTTTCAGTAGGTTTTAATTGAAATGATAAAACACTTTGAAAATTTATTTAAAACACTTTAATAAGTTTTTAATGTTTATTTTTAAAATGGAAAAAGCCTTTACTCAAATAAAATTGGATATTAATAAATCCTTATTATTTTATTTAAATAAATCTTTACTCTACTTTATTAAAATAGAAATATTTTCTTTCATTTGCTTGGCCAAGATTTAATTTGGCTCTATAAAATAATCCTTATTTATTATTTCTACTTTGTTTATGAAAACCATGTCTTTTTATTAAAAGATCCAAAAATGGTGATTCCAACTATTATAACTTTATTTATTTATTTATATTTTTAAATCTCTTTAGGATTTTATTGGATCAAAATATGTTTTGATGTTTCCAATTGGAATCAAAAAGTTTCTTCTCACCCTAAATTTCACCAAATTTTTATTTTGTTTATTTATTTTTCACATATAATAATTTAGAAAATTTTGGGATGTGACATGGTGTCACATCCCAAGATTTTCCATATCTTGTAATGTGGGAATAAATTAATAAAATAAAACTTTGATTGATTTTCAGAGCCAGAAGAAACTTTTTGAATTCAATTGGAACTTCAAACCCATTTGAATTAAATAAAATCCTGGAAGGATTCAAAAAGATAAACATTTTAAATAAAGGAAAATAAAATATTTTGATATTACTAATTTAGACCTTTTAATAAGAGATTTGGTTTTCAAAAGAAAAGATGAGTTTATAAATAAAGAATAACTTATAAAGCCAAAATTAAAACCTTGGCTAAGCTTTTGAATTAAACACTTTATTTGCAAGGATTTAGTTGATTAATTAATAAGGATTTAATATCCGAACTTTATTTAAATAAAAGGTTTACCATTTTGAATAAAACATCAAAACTTATTAAATTATTTGAAATAAGTTTTCCAAATATTTGATATTCACAAATAAAACCTACTGGATGGTTTTGGCAATATACTGATTTCAAAATAAAGTTTTCAATAAAACAAATCCTATTTGATTTAATAATGAAAGTCTATTATATTTAATTAATAATGGACCCTAAAATGTTATTTTGTTTTAAACAAGTTTCCAAATATTCTTTACTTTCAAATAAAACCTACTGAATTGGTTTTGAAAATATTTGGGTTAAAAATGAAGATTTTATTAATTAAAACAAACCCTATTTTATTAAATAACTAAAGATCCATTTTATTTTAATTAAAGAATGGATCTTAAAAAGAATAAAAAGAATTATTATCATTTTGGATTTTGGTTTATGTTACTGAACAGAACCAAATACATAGTTGCAAGGTTTGTTGATTGTTTGAATTGATTTGAGTATGATTTGGTTGTTTGAAAATTCAAAACAGAAATCAGAAATAGGAAAAAAAAGTACAGAATAAAAAAAAAGGATTTGGACCCAGCCCAGCTGGCCAAGTCCAGGAGGCCCAGCGCCAACCCAGCTCCTCTATCCACAGCGAAACGTTTTCCTACCTAAGCACTGACTCAAACAGACACTGACGGGTGGACCCTTCCCCACGTTTCTTTCCCACTGACGACTGGACCCCCTTTCCACTGTTCTTCCTCCCCACCCGCAGACCACGCCTTCCCCCTCGCTGCCATTGCTGCCATTCAAAGCCGCGATCAATTCGCAGTGATGCCGCGCCTTAATCTTCGCCGTGAAGGCACGCTATTAAGCGCCAACGCCTCCTCCACATTTCCCCTCTGTCGCCACTCCCTCTCTGCCCCTAGGCTGCCGCCAATCTCCGCTGCACCGCCGCCGTCTCCGACAAGCTTAGCTCTCAATCCGGCCACACACTGCCTCCCCTTGCTTCATCGACCAAGCACGCACGCTCCCCATCCTCTGGCGCTTCTGTCCGTGCCCTCCGTTCCACCGCGGGCGCCTCGAAGCGTCGGCTTTGACAAGTTCCGACGACGCCGCCGTCTGCAACCTCTCCTACGACGTTTACCAGGTGAACCAGACCGCCCCTTCACCCCTCGATCACGCACATAGCATTGCCTTGATCCCGCGCATCTGACCGCGCCTTCGTTTTTCCTTAGGGTGATCTCCAGTGACGTCCTCGACCACGACCAGAACCACCCGTCGCCAGAACCAACTCCGGCGAGCAATTACCGCAGTACCCGAGCGCCCCTTGTCAAGCCAACAGCACGTCGAGCATCACCACAACCCTGCGAGCCTGGTGAGAACTTTCCCTCCCCTCTTTGCCTCCTATAGCCGCCGTAGCGCCACCACCTGTCCGTGCGCCGCCGCTACCACCGTCGGCGCCGCTCACTTTTGGTCAAGCAAACCAGTACCGTAGGATCTAGATCGGGCGAGCGAGATTAGATCACTTAAACTCGAAAAGGTACGCAGCCAGCGCCGTGCGATGCCACTTGATCTAACGGCCTGCAACCCGCGATCCACCCGAACCGGTACCGTCCAGTTAAAACACGTCGCGTGTCCCCTGGTTTGTTTAAAAAACAGATTTGAATCAGATTTAATTGCAAACTTTAAACCCTTGTAACTTTCAAACCACACGTACAAAAATTACAAATTTTATTTCGTTGGATTCAGGAGAGCAAGACCTAAACAACCATGGCCTTAGTTTGGAAAATAGTATCTGTTTGTTTGCTGGTTTTTGCAGATTCATATGTGAGCTTATTTAGAGTAGGAAAATTGATTAAAATTGATTTTTGGGTTAGATCTTTTTGCAAATTGGTTTTATGTGACCTTACTGACCCTAGGAACCAACCCTTGGTTTTGAAAATGATTTTTGGAAAAATTTGGGTTGAATTATTTGACTTAGCCATTTTCAAGCCAAATAAAATTATTAGGTTTATTATGGAAATGATTTTTGCAAGGAAAACTTTGGGAAAATGTTTTGAACCAAACCTACTGACCCAAAACACCAAGCCTTGAAAATGGCAACCCACTTGGTGAAAAATATAAAGTTTTGCCTTGATAAAAATATTTTTCACCACATGAAATGATGGTTGGATTTTTAAAATAGTTTATGAACTAAAGCCTTTTGCAAATGACTTTTCCATTTTGATAAATGACCAATGTGGACCTTACAAGGTTATAAGCCTAGTGGAGACCTTCCTTGTGAATAAAACCATCTTAAGAAGTGGTTTTGGATCCATTGCTTTGTGTGTGTGAAATGTTGTTTGAGTATTGGTTTGGAATGCTATTTGATACTATGCTTGTTTGATTGATTGTAGTGAAATTATCAAAGTGTGAGACTAGCAAAATCAAGGAGTAAACCCTCATTCCCTACCAAAAAGGCAAGTGAAACTATCATCTAAAGTCCTACTATTTTCATTATACTAAGTGGATTTTGAAAACATGCATGAAAAGATATTTCTATACTTATGCTATGCTAAGTCCTAATAGGATTCCCTATACACTCTTTAGTGAATATATTGAAGTTGTACATGCTTAGCCATGCTATGTTTTGAAAAGAGAATACATGTTGAAATTTTACAAAGGTTGAGAAAAGGACTTGTGTTTTACATAATAAAACAAGGACTCAATGAACCACCTAGGTGGTGGACACTTTAAGTTTTGGAGAAGGTGGCGACAAAAGGATCCATGTCTATGGGAATCACTTTGTTGTTGTGCTCCAAAAAGAAAACCACCTAGGAAAATTAGAGATTGAACATGTTTCTCCAATTGTGGCTTTCGTGTGCAACCACATGATATTATGGCTCTGGCTTAGTCAACTACATTAGGAAGACCCATACATTGTATTTAGTTACCGGACATGGGGATCTGGAATGCTTCATGGGGGCTGAAGACAAGCTAGCAATGATGTATGGGAGGACCTTTTGGAAAGACTTCGTCACACTCTCAGTCTGCCGGTACTCCATCTTGGTGAGCACTAATCCAAGAGGCCACGGTGGCAACAAGATGGGATTGTGTCATGTGGGTAAAGTGTACTCCTTCTGCAGAAGTTAATAAAATCTAAGTACTTAGCCGTGTCCCCGGTTATGGACAATACTGAGCAACTAAAGTTTGAACTATGGGAGATCTCGACATTCCAACTTATAAAATAAAAACTTGATGCACTTGGGGGTACCAAGGAATTCAAAGAGATTTTGTTAAGCTTGTTGCACTTGGGGTTACCAAGGTGCTCAAGAGCATGATGTACTTGGGGTTACCAAGGAACTCATGAGATTTTAATACTTGTTGCATTTGGGGTTACCAAGTGGCTCAAGAGATTTTGACAAGGACTTGAACACTTGAGTTTCTACCAAGGAGTTCAAGGGATTCTTGGAAAAGAGATTTGACAAAGGATTAAAAACCATTTCTAAAAAGATAGGATAAAATATTGCCTTGTGCAAATAAGCCTCAAACTCTACTTAGCCAAATATGCATGTATTGATAGGATCCACTCTTATTATACATAGAAGTGAAGCTTGCCAATACAATTCAAAATGTATTGACCCTTGTGGCTGTAACTTGTAATGTTGCAGGTTGATTGTTTTTTTAGTGAAGATTGTTTGATTGACTAGGACTAAAAAGTCTACAACCAACATCTGCCTGTGGCACTTTGAAGATGAAGGACCCATGACTATAGTTATTCCGCTGCAATGTAATGTAATAGCCAAATGAGCTATGTTTGATGTAATAATCTTATGTTATTCCTGGTTATAAATTTATATTATGACCTTTGTATCTTGATGTTACATCTTAACAGTGGATGCTAGCTATTGATCCAGGGACTAGCATTGTAAACATAGGAGGAATCTACCTTATTAGGTCAAGATCCCCTTTAAGATGGTATCAGAGCAATGTGTTGCCTGTAGGATTTGTAAACCTAGGATTGGACAAAACCCTTAGAAAAATAGGAGTCATATTTTGCTCCAAAAACTTATTTTACAAACACACTTGTAAGCTCTCTCCTCAACCATTTTGGTTTCAACTCTACTTCTCTTCTACTCAACTTAATGGAAAAGCTACCCATGGCCAAGGACTACACCATGTGCAAAGGATGATTTCAACATCTTCAACTCTAATGACTTCAACATCTTCAGCATATTTCCCAAGGACTTCCAACTTGGAAACTGCTAAGGACCACAAGTGAAACAAGGAAATCTTACTCAAGAGTTAGAGACTGAGGGAATGCAAAATAAGAAGGAGCCATCAACAACTTGCAGTTTTGTGACCAAGGAGTTTTTCTCAAGGAAACCTTGATCTCATGTAAGAAGATGCAACCAAGAATGATGGAAAGATCACAAGTGAACCATATAGATGGACCACCATAATTTAGTTAGGTCCAACACACCAACTTATGTGGTATAACAAAAATGTTTTATTGACAAAGTATGTGCTTAAACCTTGTTTGAATGAAATATTTGACTTGTGATTGCATGCACATTGTTTGTGTGAATTGTGATGTGTGTAAACTAGAATTGATTCCTTAGAAATATCTTGCCTATTCTAATCTCCCTTCAACCCAAACAGATGACTACTCCAAAAGACTCCAAGGTTGATGACACCAACACCAATCAAGCTGATAGCATGAAGGAGCTCATAGCAACCCAACACCAGTTGAACCAACTGACAGCTCAGTTCTTAGCCAACAATAGTGGTAAAGATCCAGCACTCCAAAAGTTTTTGGAGGAACAATCTCAACTGATGCTTAAGGTGAATAATCAAATGATTAGCATGGAAGAAAGCTATCCCAAAGGGGTTTATGATAACAAGGATGACAAGAATGTTATTCTGGATGGAGCCCCAGCTTGCATTATTTGTGGAGACAAGGACCATACTTCCAAGGAGCATGAAGGACAATGCCCCAATTGTGAAGAAGAACATCCTATTGGACAATGCCCTACCTCTCAAGCTACTTGCTACCTATGTGAAGGAAGTGATCACACTCCTAACCAATGTCCCATCTATGCCATGGTGGAACAAAGGAAACAAGAAGGATCCAAGTCTACCAAAGGAAAAGGACCACTCATACCTCCAAACAAGACAACCCAATTCAAAGGACTAAAGAAACCTAAGAAACAAAAGCAAGACATGAGCCTTGCACAATGTCGTAAATGTAAGGAAATGGGACACTACTCCAGTGGATGCCCAGAGAACAAGAAGAATAAAGAGATTGACCAAGTGTGGTGCAACAACTTCAAAGAGTTGGGCCACTATGTAGCAACTTGTCCACAAGAGCCACGCAAAGAACTCAAGGACATTCATTGTTTCAATTGCAAGAATCCAGCACACTATGCAAGCAACTGTCCAGAAAAGATGAAGAACAAGTTGCACAAGCCTATGGATAAGCTCAACCTTGGCTCATGAGTCAAGCATGGAAATAAGGGACACTATGCAAAAGTTTGCCTAGAGAAGTTTTCCAGGATCCCAAGGACAATATGTAATTTTTGTTTGAAAATTTTTAAGGGTGGTAGTACCCTAGTTGTTTTGAACTTGCTTGTAACCCTAGCCTTCCCAAATCTCGGGACGAAATTTATTTTAAGGGTGGTAGCCTGTCACATCCCAAGATTTTCCAAATCTTGTAATGTGAAAATAAATTAATAAAATAAAACTTTGATTGATTTTCAGAGCCAGAAGAAACTTTTTGAATTCAATTGGAACTTCAAACCCATTTGAATTAAATAAAATCCTGGAAGGATTTAAAAAGATAAACATTTTAAATAAAGGAAAATAAAATATTTTGATATTACTAATTTAGACCTTTTAATAAGAGATTTGGTTTCAAAAGAAAAGATGAGTTTATAAATAAAGAATAACTTATAAAGCCAAAATTAAAACCTTGGCCAAGCTTTTGAATTAAACATTTTATTTGCAAGGATTTAATTGATTAATTAATAAGGATTTAATATCCAAACTTTATTTAAATAAAAGGTTTACCATTTTGAATAAAACATCAAAACTTATTAAATTATTTAAAATAAGTTTTCCAAATATTTGATATTCACAAATAAAACCTACTGAATGGTTTTGGCAATATACTGGTTTCAAAATAAAGTTTTCAATAAAACAAATCCTATTGATTTAATAATGAAAGTCTATTATATTTAATTAATAATGGACCCTAAAATGTTATTTTGTTTTAAACAAGTTTCCAAATATTCTTTACTTTCAAATAAAACCTACTGAATTGGTTTTGAAAATATTTGGGTTAAAAATGAAGATTTTATTAATTAAAACAAACCCTATTTTATTAAATAACTAAAGATCCATTTTATTTTAATTAAAGAATGGATCTTAAAAAGAATAAAAATTATTATTATCATTTTGGATTTTGGTTTATGTTACTGAACAGAACCAAATTCATAGTTGCAAGGTTTGTTGATTGTTTGAATTGATTTGAGTATGATTTGGTTGTTTGAAAATTCAAAACAGAAATCAGAAATAGGAAAAAAGTACAGAATAAAAAAAAATGGATTTGGACCCATCCCAGCGCCAACCCAGCTCCTCTATCCATAGCGAAACGTTTTCCTACCTAAGCACTGACTCAAACAGACACTGACGGGTGGACCCTTCCCCTCGTTTCTTTCCCACTGACGACTAGACCCCCTTTCCACTGTTCTTCCTCCCCACCCGCAGACCACGCCTTCCCCCTCGCTGCCGTTGCTGCCATTCAAAGCCGCGATCAATTCGCAGTGATGCCGCGCCTTAAACCTCGCCGTGAAGGCACGCTATTAAGCGCCAACGCCTCCTCCACATTTCCCCTCTGTCGCCACTCCCTTCGCCCTAGGCCGCCAAACTCGCCGCCGCTGCCTCCGACGAGCTTAGCTCTCAATTCCGCCACACTGCCTCCCTTGCTTCATCGACCAAGCACGACGCTCCCACCCTCCGGCACTTCGTCCGTGCCTCCGCTCCACATGTCGCCTGGCGTCGGCTTTGACAAGTTCCGACGACGCCGCCGTCTGCAACCTCTCCTACGACGTTTACCAGGTGAACCAGAATGCCCCTTCACCCCTCGATCACGCACATAGCATTGCCTTGATCCCGCGCATCTGACCGCTCCTTCGTTTTTCCTTAGGGCGATCTCCAGTGACGTCCTCGACCTCGACCAGAACCACCCGTCGCCAGAACCAACTCCGGCGAGCAATTACCGCAGTACCCGAGCGCCCCTTGTCAAGCCAACAGCACGTCGAGCATCACCACAACCCTGCGAGCCTGGTGCGCACTTTCCTCCCTCTTGCCTCCGTAGCCGCCAGAAGCGCCACCACGCCGGCGCGGCGCCGCCACCGTGGCGCGCCACTTTTGGTCAAGCAAACCGATCAGAGGATCTAGATCGGGCGAGCGAGATTAGATCACTTAAACTCGAAAAGGTACGCAGCCAGCGCCGTGCGATGCCACTTGATCTAACGGCCTGCAACCCGCGATCCACCCGAACCGGTACCGTCCAGTTAAAACGCGCCGCGTGTCCCCTGGTTTGTTTAAAAACATATTTGAATCAGATTTAATTGCAAACTTTAAACCCTTGTAACTTTCAAACCACACGTCCAAGAATTACAAATTTTATGTCGTTGGATTCAGGAGAGCAAGAACTAAACAACCATGGCCTTAGTTTGGAAAATAGTATCTGTTTGTTTGCTGGTTTTTGCAGATTCATATGTGAGCTTATTTAGAGTAGGAAAATTGATTAAAATTGATTTTTGGGTTAGATCTTTTTGCAAATTGGTTTTATGTGACCTTATTGACCCTAGGAACCAACCCTTCGTGTTGAAAATGATTTTTGGAAAAATTTTGGTTGAATTATTTGACTTAGCCATTTTCAAGCCAAATAAAATTATTAGGTTTATTATGGAAATAATTTTTGCAAGGAAAACTTTGGTAAAATGTTTTGAACCAATCCTACTGACCCAAAACACCAAGCCTTGCAAATGGCAACCCACTTGGTGAAAAACATAAAGTTTTGTCTTGATAAAAATATTTTTCACCACATGAAATGATGGTTGGATTTTAAAAATAGTTTATGAACTAAAGCCTTTTGCAAATGACTTTGCCATTTTGGTAAATGACCAATGTGGACCTTACAAGGTTATAAGCCTAGTGGAGACCTTCCTTGTGAATAAAACCATCTTAAGAAGTGGTTTTGGATCCTTTGCTTTGTGTGTGTGAAATGTTGTTTGAGTATTGGTTTGGAATGATATTTGATACTATGCTTGTTTGATTGATTGTAGTGAAATTAGCAAAGTGTGAGACTAGCAAAATCAAGGAGTAAACCCTCATTCCCTACCAAAAAGGCAAGTGACACTATCATCTAAAGTCCTACTATTTTCATTATACTTAGTGGATTTTGAAAACATGCATGAAAAGATATTTCTATACTTATGCTATGCTAAGTCCTAATAGGATTCCCTATACACTCCTTAGTGAAAATATTGAAGTTGTACATGCTTAGCCATGCTATGTTTTGAAAAGAGAATACATGTTGAGATTTTACAAAGGTTGAGAAAAGGACTTGTGTTTTACATAATAAAACAAGGACTCAATGAACCACCTAGGTGGTGGACACTTTAAGTTTTGGATAAGGTGGCGACAAAAGGATCCATGTCTATGGAAATCACTTTGTGTTGTGCTCCAAAAAGAAAACCACCTAGGAAACTTAGAGATTGAACATGTTTCTCCAATTGTGGCTTTCGTGTGCAAGCACATGCTATTATAGCTCTGGCTTAGTCAACTACATTAGGAAGACCCATACATTGTCTTTAGTTACCGGACATGGGGATCTGGAATGCTTCATGGGGGCTGAAGACAAGATAGCAATGATGTATGGGAGGACCTTTTGGAAAGACTTCGTCACACTCTCAGTCTGCCGGTACTCCATCTTGGTGAGCACTAATCCAGTAGGCCACTGGTGGCAACAAGATGGGATTGTGTCATGTGGGTAAAGTGTACTCCTTCTGCATAAGTTAATAAAATCTAAGTACTTAGCCGTGTCCCCGGTTATGGACAATACTGAGCAACTAAAGTTTGAACTATGGGAGATCTCGACATTCCAACTTATAAAATAAAAACTTGATGCACTTGGGGGTACCAAGGAATTCAAAGAGATTTTGTTAAGCTTGTTGCACTTGGGGTTACCAAGGTGCTCAAGAGCATGATGTACTTGGGGTTACCAAGGAACTCATGAGATTTTAAAACTTGTTGCATTTGGGGTTACCAAGTGGCTCAAGAGATTTTGACAAGGACTTGAACACTTGAGTTTCTACCAAGGAGTTCAAGGGATTCTTGTAAAAGAGATTTGACAAAGGATTAAAAACCATTTCTAAAAAGATAGGATAAAATATTGCCTTGTGCAAATAAGCCTCAAACTCTACTTAGCCAAATATGCATGTATTGATAGGATCCACTCTTATTATACATAGAAGTGAAGCTTGCCAATACAATTCAAAATGTATTGACCCTTGTGGCTGTAACTTGTAATGTTGCAGGTTGATTGTTTTTTTAGTGAAGATTGTTTCATTGACTAGGACTACAAAGTCTATAACCAACATCTGCCTGTGGCACTTTGAAGATGAAGGACCCATGACTATAGTTATTCCGCTACAATGTAATGTAATAGCCAAATGAGCTATGTTTGATGTAATAATCTTATGTTATTCCTGGTTATAAATTTATATTATGACCTTTGTATCTTGATGTTACATCTTAACTGTGGATGCTAGCTATTGATCCAGGTACTAGCATTGTAAACACAGGAGGAATCTACCTTATTAGGTCAAGATCCCCTTTCATGTCGCATGATCATTGCGCATACGCTGATGCCTTTGGTTTGTGTTAGGGCAGTCTAGAACATTGCCAATGTCTCTGTCCACCCAACCCCGACGCTGTTCGCAACTCCGACGAGCTCCCACGGCCACAGCAGCTCGCCCCTATCCTCGCCGGTAGCACCTTGAGCATCCTCGCTGCCTTGCGACGCTGGTAAGCACCGCCACTGCCCCTTGACCCCTCTGGAATCACCGGAGAACCATCGCCAGTAGCGCCGCCACCGCTCCTCCATCGCTAGCGCCGCCCATCCATGGTCGCGTGCTCAGCAGCCGTTAGATCTAGATCTAGCGCTTAGGATTAGTTCACTTAACGAAGGGGTACCAGTAGATATGGCCCGTGCGATTTCATTTAGATCATGCGGATCACGTTGATCGATCCGTGTGAATCGGTATCAGCCAATAGAATCATTCCACGTGGCCTAGCCTGTCTGTTTAAAATTCCAGAAATGAATTTTGAATGTTTAAACTTGTAAATTCAATAACTTTTGTTCTGTTTATCCAAAAAATGCAAATAAGATATCAATGGAATCACAAAAATAAATACTACACATCGTAGGCTTATTTTTGTATTTTGCCTCTATTAAAATAGAAGTTTATGAAGAGACATTTGTAGGCCTATTTTGTGTATAAAAATTATTTGGAAAATGTTTTAAAAGCCAAATTAAGTTTATTTGGTATATAAATGTTTAGTTTATTGTTTAGTACTGTTTTACTTGTCTTGTTTAGTTTATAAAAATCATCACATGGCATTTGCATGCATTCATATATTTTTGCTTGATTATTTGAAATATGAATTTGGTGCTATCATTTTATGTCTAAATTTTGGTGCTAGTGGTGATTGTGACTGTGAGGATTGTTGTTACTCCCCCAACTACCAAGGCAATTGGTGCTTCATATTTTTGTCCCAATATTTTGACTATGCATTAGAGATATTTTTTATAGGGCTTGCATGATAATTTTTGCTATGTATCTATATGCTATGCTTGGGAAATCCTATTAGTTGTAGAACTGTTAGAATTTTCTCTAAGTTAAGATACTTTCTATTGCCATACTTAGTATAGCTAGTAGCAACCAAGGGGGATTATATACATGCTATGGAAAAATATTGCTAAGTCTTTGACTTATGTTTTTGCTTAATAAAACAACTAAGTGAATGAAACACCTGGGTGGAATGGTAATTGCTTGGTTGGATTTTTTTTGAGTGGTTACCAGGGCCCATTTTTCAATGGTATACCCTGTGTTTCTCACTTGTGGAATGCCACCTAGGAACAAAGGGATTTGAGATGCCATATGTTAAGAAGCTTCTAGTGCAGCAACATGGCATTATGGGATCTGCCTGGATCATATAGGTTGCGGTAACTTAGCCAAATGGACAGTTGGTGGTATGGGGTGATAGGTTTGAAGCGCGTCCATTCTGGTCTAAGGGAATGCTTCTGAAAGGTCTTGTCTTAATGAAAGTCAAGTCTTGTGGGGAAAGTGCACCACCTCTGCAGAAGGAAGAATCTAACTACTTAGCCGTGTCCCTGGAAATGGATAAATTGAGCATCAAGCCATGGAAGCTATCAAGAATCTCCTCATCCCAATTTCTAAGTTAAAACTTGTTTTTGAACAAGGGTAAAGGATCACCAATGTCTATTGGTGGCTCCTTGGGAGTTTTGGCCAAACAAAAAATTTGTGTTTTCAACTGATAGGTAAAACCTATTTTGAGCAAAGCAAGCCTAAGTTACACTTAGCCAAATTCATATAGAAGCTAGATCTATTATTCTACTAAGGTATCACTTGCCAATACTATTCCAATGTATTGACCCACTGTGGCTGTAACTTGTGATATTGCAGGTTACTCCGATGAGGATTAGGGTTATGAGTCTACACTCAACATGCTTGTCTGTAGCACATGAAGATGAATAATTTTATTTATATTGTTAATTTAAACTCTTGTACTAGCCTATGGCTATGGAGTTGTAAAAGACTATGTTATCTCTGGAATGACGATGTAAAAATGACCTTCGTTTTTGTGTACTTCATCTTAAACTGTGGATGCTAGCAATTGATCCAGGGAATAGCATTGCAATCACAGGGACCTTTACCTTTATAAAGGTGGGGTCTTACAGATGGTATCAGAGCACTGTGTTTCCTGTACTATTATGACCCTAGGATTGGATTAGACTAAGAAACCACTAAGGAAAAAATTTCAACACTTTGAAAAATTTCCACACTTGTCTTTTTCTTCTCGTAAACTTTTCTAATCTTCTTTCTCATCTCTATTTGTAGATGAACTCCATCAACGAAGCTGTGAGTAAGGGACCACTCATGACCATGACTTTGGAGTGTGAGACTGAATTTCCCAAGGCACTCAAGAACCTTATGGTTACCATGGGGATACATGGTGCAGCTGTGTACAAGTGATTCCCTGTGATGGATGAAGGAGAAGAGTATTGGTGGGTGCAACTTCACTTGTAAAAAACAAGGAAGACAACCACAAGGAGTCAGGATTTTGCATGGTCACCAACTCTAAAATGCACACAACATTCTTTGACTCTGCAAGAAATGCATCTTGGAATGCCATCAAGGAGCTTGGTGCTAGACTCAAGTGCAGAATGCTCAACACCCAAAATGACCTTAGAGAAGAAAAGAAGCATACCCAAGAATTAGAGACTACCAACCAACAACTAAGGGGAGACATCATAGACTTAATATGGGAATCTTGTGAACAAGATAGACAGATGGCTACTAAGGATGCGCTGATAGCTATTTTGTCTAGTGAGTGAGAGTTGTAACGTACTTCGTTAGTTGGACCACTACACTTATCGTTTTTACTTCCAAAAGATTTGTCTAAGTTTTGTTGAACCTTTGATGTTTGTAATGGAATTGTGTATGCCATGACTTGTGTGTTTGTTGCTAAAGGATGTGCCTGTGTTTGATTCTAACTTTTCTCTATCTTATAAAAATAGATCCCTAATGTTGTTATCAACACGGCCGAGGAGTTCAAGGGAACTCGTTTTGGTACTCGTCTCATTGAGCTCACTAGTGTGCTCAACCTTCCACTTCCTAGCATCATGACACTCCAGCTCACCAAGTTTGAGAGGAAGGACCTATGGGGCTTCAGAGTCACACAGCAGGGACGCCAGACAGAGCCAACCACGGAGGCCATCACTTTCAAGCTGATGCATGACGACAAGGAGAAAGGCTTAGATGTAGTCATGCAGGAGTTACTTGGACACTTGGTAGGGAGGCACTCCACCGAGATTAGAGGTATTTACTTTCACCCCTTCGGGAGATGCAACGAGGAGGGTGAGGCTATAGAGTACGAGGATGCTGCTAGAGAGACGATGGAGCCGATTCGTCTGTACCTTCAGTACCTAGAGGGTCTTATTAGACACCTAGATACTGATAGGACCAACACCATGCTTAGCAATGACGAGCTCCGGGTTCAGCTTCGAGAGAAGGACAAGCTCTTTGCGGAGCAAGACGAGATTGTCAAGGAAATGGAGGCCAAGTTTGAAAACCAGGACAAGAAGTTCAAGAGCCAGGAGAAAAGGGTGCAAGACAGAAGCAAGAAGATCCGGGAGATGAAGGAAGAGCTAGAGTCCAAGGACTTCGAGCTTGAGCATCAGCAGGGAGTGATCGAGAGGCTTCGCTCACAGAAGAGGGCTCTTAGGGCCAAGATTGAGGCCTTGACTGCTAGTGTTGATGAGTACAAGACCGCCATGGAGAATGTAGGTCTTACCCTTGTTGATGTGGAGATTGATGCGGAGGAGTAGTGTAGACTACTCATTTATCTTTCATCTACCGTACCTCGATTATTGAGTCGCAATGACCATCCAACATGTGGATGGCTTGCTATGATGTGTTTGCATTTCCAAAACATGTCGTTTATGTCGTTCAAACTCTATGTTATTTAGATGCTTGGTTATTGTGATTGTCTTTGAGATGTATTGTGCATGTTAATCATCTATGGGTATCTCATTCTTATCCTTATTAAAACCATAGATGCCTCCTCAACGTGCCAAACCCAACCAAAACAACAACAACAACGTCACTCCCGTGATGCAACAGTTGATGATAGCGCAAGATCAACTGATGCAGATGATGACAACCTTCATGCAGAACCAGAACCAGAATAACAAAAAAACAACAACAGCAACAACAAAAATAACAACAACAACCAGAATAATCCGCCAGGATATGACATGCTCACCAGATTTCTAAGACTGAGGCCTGCAAAGTTCTCAGGAACCACATATCCAATGGTAGCCAATGACTGGTTACATTCAGTGAACAAGGATTTAGTGACTGTTGGCTACACCAGACGAAGAGAAGGTCAGGTTTGCAGCACATCTGCTAGAAGGGCCAGCAGCAACTTGGTGGGACAACTTTTAGATCACCACTCCCATTGAGGATGTGACTTGGTCTATCTTTGTGGATGGATTCCGTACAGCTCCCATCGCATCCGTAGTGATGAATTTGAAGAAAAAGGAGTTTCACAATCTGAAGCAGCATCACCGCAGTGTGGCCGGGTACATTGAGCAATTCAACAATCTGGCGCGTTATTCACCAGATGAAGTTGATACAGATGCCAAGAGGAAGGAGAAATTCCTCGAAGGACTTAATGATGAGTTGAACCTGCAGCTGTCTGTTGCCTATGTCCCAACCTATAAATCACTTTGTGAAAAGGCTACCATCTTGGAGAACATGATGAAACAGGTTGAGAGCAGGAAAAGGAAGCATAGCTTTGATAAGCACAGCTCGGGATCGTCTCACAAGCGTTCCCATCATGATGACAGTGGGAGTTCTGGATCCCACAAACATGGAAAGTACAACAACCACCACAACCACAACCATCATCATGACAACAAGCATCAACGCAGTCATGATAATGACAAGTATAAGAACCACAAGAGTGTACATAAGAGCCACTACAGTGGAAGTGGAACTGGAAGTCAGCCTGCAAACAGATATATCAGTCAGGTTGAGTGTTTCAAGTGTAAGAAGATGGGACACTATGCTAATGAGTGCCCAGAAAAGAAGGTTGAAGGTGCCAACAAGCCCAATCCCTTCCAAAAGGGACAAGTGAACCACATCAATGTGGAAGAAATCTATGAAGAATCTGATGATGTGGCTGGTAAGTTCAAACTCAATTCTATTCCAGCACATGTTCTTTTTGATACTGGTGCATCGCATTCATTCATATCAAGAGCATTTGTTGATAGAAATGGATTTCCAACTGAAAATATTGGGTGTCCTATAAAAGTAAGTTCTCCCGGTGGAGATATGATAGTAAGTCTTGGATGTCGTGATCTGGTAATAAAATTTGGAAAGCATAAGTTTCTAGTTAGTTTGATAATCCTAGATTCACAAGGATTGGATGTTATTTTGGGAATGGATTTGATGACCAAGTACAAGGGAGTACTAGATTGTGTCAATCATACTGTCACACTCACAACCCCGAGTAATAAAAGGATTAGATTCAAGTCTAACTTTGAATCAAAAGGGAGTAAGCTAAATTCTCTTAAGGGGGTTAGCATAGACAATGTGCTAATTGTGAGAGAATATCCGAATGTGTTTCCAAAGGAATTGACGGGAATGCCACCAGATAGAGATGTGGAGTTTCTGATTGACTTGTTGCTAGGATCTGGACCAATAGCAAAGAGACCTTAACAAGATGTCAGTTGATGAGTTGAAAGAACTCAAGAAACAACTTGGAGAACAGTTGCAGAAAGGATTTATTCAACCAAGTTCTTCATCTTGGGGATCACCAGTCTTGTTTGTTGAAAAGAAAGATAAAAGTCAAAGGTTATGCATAGATTATCGTTCACTGAATGAGGTGACTATCAAGAACAAGTATCCTTTGCCCAGAATCAATGACTTGTTTGATCAGTTAGAAGGAGCCCGTGTGTTCTCAAAGATTGATCTTCGATCGGGCTATTTTCAACTAAAGATAAGGGAACAAGACATACCTAAGACTGCTTTCACTACTAGGTATGGATTGTATGAGTACACCGTGATGCCATTTGGTTTGACCAATGCACCAGCCTACTTCGTGAATATGATGAACAAGGTGTTCATGGAATTTCTTGACAAGTTCGTTGTCGTTTTCATAGATGACATTTTGATCTACTCCAAGAGCAATGAAGAGCATGAGGAACATTTACGAATGATACTATAGAAGCTTAGAGAGCATAAGCTGTATGCCAAATTCAGCAACTGTGAATTCTGGTTGAATGAAGATGGATTTCTTGGACACGTTGTGTCAGGAGATGGTGTAGCAGTTGATCCCGCAAAAGTGTCAGCTGTAACTGAGTGGGAGTCTCCTAAGTAAGTGAAAGAAGTTCGTAGTTTCCTTGGCTTGGCAGGATACTATAGAAGATTCATTGAGAATTTCTCTAAGGTAGCTAAGCCAATGACGAAGTTACTTAAGAAAGATAAGAAATTTGATTGGACTGAAGGATGTGAACTCTGTTTCCAAGAGTTGAAGAAGAGACTAGCGACAACACCATTATGTCTGCCAGATTTGGAGAAGGATTTCCAAGTTTATTGTGATGCATCTCACCAAGGTTTGGGTGCAGTTTTGATGCAAGAAGGGAAAGTTGTGGCATATGCCTCGAGACAACTCAAAACTCATGAAATGAATTATCCTACCGATGATTTGGAGTTAACCTCTATTGTCCATGCACTCAGAACATGGAGACATTATCTTTTGGGAAAGCGATGTGAAGTGTTCACAAATCACAAAAGTTTGAAGTATATCTTCACTCAGAAAGAAATCAACATGAGACAAAGAAGATGGCTAGAACGCATCAAGGACTATGACTTGAGTTTGCAATACCACCCCGGTAAAGCAAATGTTGTAGCGGATGCATAAAGCCGTAAGGTATATGTGAATGGCCTTACTAAAGGAGAATTTCCAGATGATCTGTGTGCCTAATTCAAAGATCTCAGATTGGAGATAGTGCCTGAAGGACATCTCATGTCTTTGGATGTTCAACCCACCTTATTGGACAAAATCAAGGAAGCCCAAAAGATAGACAAGGAAATTGAAGAGATTAAGGAAAAGATTGGCGAGGGAAAAGCCAAAAGATTCCATGAAGACGAACATGGTACTTTATGGTATGGAAAACGTATCTGCATTCCGCAAGATCCGGAGCTTCATAAACTAATTTTATAGGAAGCACACAACTCACCATATTCCATTAATCCAGGTAACACCAAAATGTACATGAATGTGAAGGAAAGTTTTTGGTGGAATAATCTCAAGAAGGACATCGCCGAACATATTGCTTTGTGTGATGTATATAGCAGAGTGAAAGCGGAACATCAGAAACCAGCATGATTGTTACAACCACTACCTATTCATGATTGGAAGTGGGACAAGATTGGCATGGATTTCATCACTGGACTGCCAAGGACTAGATCAGGATATGATTCTATTTGGGTCGTAGTAGATCGCCTAACTAAAGTGGCTCATTTAATACCCGTGAAGACAACCTACACAAGTGCTAAGTTAGCGACGATTTATATGAATAGGATTGTGTGTCTGCATGGAGTACCCAAGAGTATTGTGTCTGATAGGGGAACTCAATTCACATCCCATTTCTGGAGGCAACTGCATGAGTCATTGGGAACAAGATTGGAATTCAGCACTGCTTTTCATCCCCAGGCTGATGGACAGACAGAAAGGACCAACCAGATTCTAGAGGATATGTTGAGGGCATGTGCCCTAGATTATGGTGCTAGTTGGGATGAAAGTCTGCCTTACACAGAATTCTCTTACAACAACAGCTACTAATCTAGTATTGAGATGGCACCGTTTGAGTTTCTCTATGGGAGAAAGTGTACTACACCATTGCTATGGAATGGTGTTGGATAAAGAAACTTGTTTGGGCCAGAACTAATCAAGGAAGCTGAAGAGAAAGTCAAGTTGGTAAAGGACAGATTGAAGATAGCACAGTCCTGACAAAAGAGCTACGTAGATCCAAACCATAGAGAAGTCACCTATGAGGTGGGTGATAGAGCTTATATTAGAGTATCACCACTTCGTGGAGTGAAGAGATTTGGAGTCAAAGGAAAATTGGCACCAAGATATGTTGGACCATTTAAAATTTTGAGCCGTAAAGGAGAGGTAGCATATGAGATTGAATTGCCTGAACCATTGTCTGCCGTTCACAATGTATTTCACGTAAGTCAGCTAAAGAAATGCCATCCGGAGATGGAAGAGACTTCTTTGAAGGATACTATACATTTGGAAGAGGTCCAATTGGAGAGTGATCTTACTTATAAGGAAAAACCTATCAAGATTCTTGAGACTGCGGAACGAGTTACTCGGACAAAGACTATCAAATTCTGCAAAGTTAAGTGGAACCATCATTCCGAGGAAGAAGCAACATGGGAAAGAGAAGATGATCTTCGGAAAGACCACCCTCACCTATTTGCTAGCCAATCTGAATCTCGAGGGAGAGATTCACCTTAAGGGGGTTAGATTTGTCACATCCCAAAAATCATGGTTTATAAAGTTTGCATATCATTCATGCATTCATAAGAATTTTTGATCATTTTCAAATAAGATTTCAAAACATAAGCAAATTGTTGCCTATTATTTGATGTAGAAAAGGAAATGGATTTATTTTTCACTCTCAAATTATGAGAATACTTTGTTTCAATCAGTAAGGTTTGGATGTAGGTTTGAATGTTGATTTCAAAAGCTTACTCAAATTTTCAAGACAATATTCTAAATTAAAACCAATTTCAATGCCTAATATAAATAATTAATTAAGGCATGGTTTTATTTTAATTTCAATGGGCCGATGTATTTTTGAGTGAACAGAAATGTTTTGTACTAAAAAATGAGCATGGTTCACTTTACAAAATTCCAGAAGTGGTTTGAATTCAAACTATTTGGAATTCATTTGAATTTAGTTTCTGAAAATCAAAACAGAAATAGAAAAGAAATAAAGAAAAAGAAAAGGGCCAGCGCCAGCCTTTCGTCCTAGCAAAAGAGCCAGGCCAACAACCAGCCCAACCGGGGTTTCCCTCTCCCTCTGTTTCTCACCCGCGTGACCACCCCCCTCTCGCTGACGCCCCGGACCCACCTGCCCCGTCATCGTCGTCCCCAAACCCCGCCCACAACCTGGCCTCGCCGTTTCTTCCTCCTCCTTCACTGCCGCGTTTTAATTCGATTAATTACCGTTGATTCCGTGCGCAATCCTCGCCCCTGCTTTGGCTACTTAATCCCCTCCCCCTCGCGGCCATTTCCCCCAACACAACCAGCCAGAAGCGCCACCAGGTTCTGCGAATTCCCGCTTGCACCGCCGCAGCACCGAGCAGCTCCGGCAACCGATTCTGGTGAGTTCCGACCGCCCCTTGCCTCCTGCTTGACCCAGTCGAGTTCGCCATGTCCTGGTGCATCTTCTAATACCTCTAGTTTGCCTACGCATGACCCAGGTCGCCGCCCCAGTCCACCTCTGCAAACGACAGAGCCACCGCTCAACTCGGACGAGCGATTTAGGTAAAACCCGACCGCCCCTTGCCTTCTCCCTGACCCTATCATGTTCGCCTGATCGTTGCGCATACGCTGATGCCTTTGGTTTATGTTAGGGAAGTCCAGAACGTCGCCAACGTCGCCGTCCACCCAAGAACGATGATGTCTGCAGCTCCGACGAGCTCCCATGGCCACAACAGCTCACCCCAGTCCACCCCAGCAGCACCTTGAGCATCCTCGCAGCCTTGCGACGCTGGTAAGTGTCACATCCCAAGATTTTCCAAATCTTGTAATGTGGAAAATAAATAAACAAAATAAATAATTGTTGAAAATTAGGGTGAAAAGAAACTTTTGTTTCTAAATAGAAACTTAAAAATCCCATCTTGAACAAAGTTTGGTTAAAGTTTGAATCCAACTAAATTCAAATCAAGTGAAATGCATTATTCATAAATGCATCTGGAAATTTAAACACTTGGAAAATAAACCAAAACCCTAAAACCCTAATGGAAGAAAATCATTTCAAAAGATATCTCTGAGACCATGAATTTGATCCAAATAAAAATTTGTCAACAAACATTTACAAATGATCAAGATTGACAAATAGAAATATTATAAAACCATAGATATTGATTTCATTCAATTTGGAGCCATAGATAAAATCTTATGAATTTAATAAGATAAGGGAATTGAATTTCCAAAGCTAATAAAGCACCCATCTAGAAATCCATACCAAATGGTGAGAAAATAATCCTAAAGATATTTAAAAAGATAAATAAATATTAAATAAAAATATACAAATTGGAATCACCAAGTTTGGATCTATAACTAAAAAGATATGGATTTTATAAGATAGAGAAAGAAATATTAAATGAGGAATATTGAAAGACCAACTTAAATCTTGGCCTAATCCATAAGAAAATGGAATGAATATAATCCAAATCCAAATAAAATAAATGGATAAAGAATTTTACAAATAAAATAAAGTGGCATTAACCAAATTCTATTTATATTTGAATAAAGACAAATCCCTATTAGAATTGATTAATTAAATCAGGGAAAATAATTTGAATTTACTCAAGAAGAATAAAAGTTGTTTAATTAACTTAAATGGGATCAAATAAATCAACTAAATAATTTTATGGAATTAAACTCATAATTATTTTCATTAGAATAAAGACAAGTACCCAAATTAAAATGATTAATAAATCATATTAAAAATATTCCAAATAATTCAAAGTGAAGTATTTGACACCCTAACAAATATATAAAACCTACTGAAAAGGTTTTGTGAAAAATTGAAATTAAATCACAGTTAAAAATATATTTGTTATTAATTGAATTTAAAGCAAGGGCTTTGTTTTAAATAATTAAAAGACCCTAAAAAGAATAAAATTATTATTCTAAATTGACCTCAGAATATGTTAATAAACAGAATTTGAATACACACAAAGATTGGTTGAAGTTTGAAATCAAATGAATGTTTGAATTGATTAAACAAAATCAAAACAGAATAAAAGAATTGGAAAAAGAAAAACAAACAGGAGAAGAAAAAAATAAACAGAGGAGCCCAACCAGACCTGGCCCACTAAGCCAGCCAGCCCACTCCTCTTCCCCCCGAACCGTTTTCTTCTACTCGCGAGCAAACCCGCGAAGACGCTGACGTTTGGCCCCATCTCCCCTCTCCCTCTCTCGCTGACACCAGGACCAACTGCCCCGTCAGCTTAGTCCTCCCCGCGGTGACCATGACCTCAACCCCTCCTCGTCGTTTCTGTCTGTTGATGACGGCATCAATATGCGTTACTGCCTCCATTAATTCCCCCTGACCTCGCATACTTAATCTCCATGCTCCTCTCTCCCTTTTCCCCCAACCAGCACCACCAGAGAGCCACCAGGGTGCTCCTATTTTGCTCGGAACCATCACTGCCTCCAGCAAGCTCCGGTGAAGATTCCGGCCAAGAGGCACCTGCCCTCGCCCCCTCGACCACGCGGGCATATTCCCCAGACCCCTGGGCACCTCCCAGTGTCGCCCGTTCATCCGCGCATGCTCTGCTTCATCGACAACATCATCACTGAGCAAGCGCCGCCATCTGCTTCAACTTCGGCGATGCCTCCCTGTAAGCCACGTCTCCCCCTCCATCTCTGGATGACCCTCCTACACTTACCACTCTCCCGCGCATCTAACCATGCTTTCCTTTTTCTCTGGCATTCCCTCAAGCCTCGTCTTCAACATCGTCTGAGCACACCCGACGGTTCCACGAACTCCGGCGAGCAATCGTCAAAGTCTCCGTTTTCCCCTTGGCCAACCAAAGCAACGACGAGAATCAGTGCATCAAGGCGATTCTGGTGAGCATCCTCGCACCTCCCCGCACGTCCTAGTTCGTCGGCAGCGTCACCGACAGAGCGCGCCGCCGCCTGTCGCTGCTGCTAGCGCCGCCCATTTAGGGTTAGCCGCTTAGGGCCGTTAGATCTTGATCCACTGGCTGCGATTGATCATAACTCGAAAGGGTAAGTTTGATCCTGTGCCGTACGATTTCATTTTGATCCAACTCACCACACAGCATGATCCGCACGAAACGTTTTCGGCCAATCAAAACACAACACGTGGCCAGCCTTTTGTTTTAAAAACAGAAACTAATCTATTAGATGTTTGATTTTGTAAGTTGCATAACTTTCAAAACACACGTCCAAATTTTGAAAATTTTATATCAATGTAATCAGCAAGACATACCCTACTCAACCATGCACTTTGTTTAGTAAATTGCCTCTGGTAAAATGGTTGTTATTGCAGAAACTTGTGTAGGCATATTTTGAATATAAAATTCTTTCTAAAATTATTTTGGTGATAAAATCTTTGGAAAATGTTTTTTTGAACCTACTGACCATAGAAATCAATTTGTAGTTTCAAAAATATATTTGGCAAAACAAAAGAATAAATCTTTGATTTAAAACATTTCTAGTCAAATAAAAATGTTGTTCATATGTTGAAAATACTTTTTGGAGAAAAAACCTTTGGAAAATGTTTTGAATTAAACCCTTTGACCCTAAACACAAATTTTTATGAATTAAAAACATATTTGGTGAACCCTATAAAGATTTTTTGCTTTGCTAAAGGCATTTTCAACCACATAAAATATTGATTTGGTTTAAAAATGATTTATAAGTAAAATATTTTTCAAATGGTTTTGCCACTTATATAAAATGACCAATAAGTGTTTTAGAATGTTTATAACCTATTAGAAATCACTTTTCCAAATAAAACAACCTTTGGCATGTTTACATGCATTGCTTTGTTTCTATTATTTTATGTGTTGTTTGCTTAAATGGTAGATTGAATTTGTACCTTGCTTGATTGAATTGTAGTGGAATTTGAAGAGTGTGATCATTGCAAGATCAAGGAGTGAACTTATAATTCTCTACCAAAAAGGCAAGTGATGCTTCATACTTTTGTCCCATTATTTTCACTATGCATTAGTGATATTTCTAAAGTAGGACTTGCATGGAATTTTGCTAAGTGTAAACTATGCCATGGGAAATCCTAGTAGATGAAACCTTAGTAGAAATTTCCTAAGTTAAGATTCCTATTACTATCATGCTTAGATTAGCTAGTAGAAAACGAGGGTGGAATATATTCATACTATGGAATGTTTTTAAGTCAAGGACTTGTGTTTTGTTTAATAAAACAAATAAGTTAAGGAATCACCTAGGTGGAATGGAAGGAAGGGTTTGTGTTGAGTGGTTACACAAGGACCATTTCTTTGTTTTACCTTGTGTATCTCACTTGTGGATGGCCACCCAGGAACAAAGAGATTTGAGATGTCACATGTTGAGAAGCTTCAAGTGCAGCCACTTGGCATTATGGGCTCTACCTGGATCATATAGGTTGCAATATCTTAGCCAAATGGACAGTTGGTGGTAGGGGTTTGATAGGTTGGAGCGCGTCCATTTTGGTTTAAGGGAAGGCTTCTGAAAGATCTTGTCTTGGTGAAACCAAGTCTTGTGGGGAAAGTGCACCACCTCTACAGAGTGTAAAATCTAAGTACTTAGCCATGTCCCTGGTAAAGGACAATTTGAGCATCAAGACATGGAAGCTATCAATAATCTCCTCATCGCAATTTATAAGTTAAAATTTTGTGGTTGAACAAGGGTTGAAGGATCACCAATTTCTATTGGGAGATGCCCTGGGTGATTGTTGACAAACAAAATCTTAGTGTTTTTTCAAAGGATAAGAAAAATCTATTTTGAGAAAAGCAAGCCTAAGCTCCACTTAGCCAAATTCATATAGATGATAGACTCCACTATACTACCATTGTATCACTTTCCAATAAAATTCAAATGTATTGACACTTGTGGCTGTAACTTATTATGTTGCAGGTTTGTTTGATGTTAGTGAAGTTTATTGTTTAGGATTACAAGTATACAACCAACATGACTGCCTGTGGCACTTTGAAGATGTAGTACCCCATGCTATTGTTATATTCTGCTGCATTGTAATGAGATAGCCAAATGAGCTATGTAAGATGTAATAAATTATTTTATTCCTGGTGATAAAGTTGTATTATGACCTTTGTTTCTTGATATTACATCTTAACTGTGGATGCTAGCTATTGATCTAGGGACTAGCATTGTAAACACAGGGATCTCTACCTTATTGAAGGTTGGGACCTCTACAGATGGTATTAGAGCACTGTGTTGCCTGTAGGATTTGTAACCCTAGGATTGGACAAAACCCCTTAGAAAAAAAGGAGTTGTATTTGTTACAAAACTTATTTACAAAAAATCTTGTAAACTCTTTCCTCAACCATTTTTGGTTTTGATTTTACATCTCTTCTATTTCAAATTTGATGGACAAAGCCTACCCCATGGCCAAAGACTTCAACATGAACAAAGGACTTCACCAACTCAAGTGATTTCAACCTTATTCTCAACAAGGACTTCAACTTGAATATCACTAAGGCCTACAAGCGAGATAAGTAATGTTGCTCAAGAATTGAAGACTAAGGAAACACAACTTAGAAGGAACCATCATCACCTTTGAAGTTTTTGTGACCAAGACACAAGAATTTTCCCAAGGAAACCATGATCTCATTCAAGAAGAATCAACTAAGAAGGATGGAATGATCTCAAGTGAACCATATAGTTGGACCACCATGTTTAGTTTAAATTAAACACACCAACTTATGTGGTGTAGCAAAAATATTTTATTGCCTAAAAATGTGCTTGAAACTTGTTGTTTGAGTGTAATGTTTGTTTGTGATTGCTTGCACATTGCTTGTGTGAATTGTGATGTGTGTGATTAGAATTATTTCCTTAGAAATCTCTTTCCTATTCTAATCCCAATCCAACCCAAACAAATGACTACTCCAAGAAACTCCAACATCAAGGATGGTGACAACAACAACAACCAAGATGCCAACATGGGAGAAATCATAGTAACCCAAACCCAGTTGAACGAAGTAACAACTCAGTTTTTAGCCAACACCAGTGAGTTAGATCCAACCATGCAAAGGTTTTTGGAAACCCAAACCCAATTGTTGCATAAGGTGACAAATCAAATGATCAACATGGGAAACAACTCTTCCCAAGGATTTTATGACAGCAATGATGTCAAGGATGATATTATAGAAGGAACTCAAGCTTGCAATGTTCGTGGAGACAAGGATCACACTTCCAAAGAGCATGAAGATCAATGCCCCAATTGTGAATAGAAACATCCAACTAATCAATGCCCCACATCTCAAGCCACGTGTTTCCTATGTGAAGGAAATAATCATGTCCCCATCCAATACCCCATCTATTCCATAGTTCAACAAAGGAAACAAGGTGGAGTGCAACAACAGATTGTAGACTTCCATGAGAGAACAACTTCTACCAAGAGGGATGAAGACAAAGGAAAATCTCAGCTTGCACCTCCATGCAATATGACTCAATTTGATGGACCAAAGAGGAGACATATGTATTACCCAAGGAAAAGATCAAGGAGACCAGGAAACTTCCCCACCTTTGAGATAAGATATGAAGAGCATGAACTAGAAACACTCCTAGATTTGGAGAAAACCAAGAAGAAGAAGGACAAAAGTCAAGTGCAATGTTGCCATTGCAAAGAGATGGGACACTATGCCAATGAATGTCGAGAGAAGAAGAAAAAGTATAAGGAAATCAACCAAGCGTGGTGCAACAACTGCAAAGAGATAAGCCATTATGTGTCAACTTGTCCACAGAAGATACGTGAAGAACTCAATCTTGTCACATGTTATAATTGTGGTAACCAAGGACATTATGCAAGAAATTATCCAGAAAAGATGAAGAAAAAGATAAAGCCTATGAAGGATCTCAGCCTTGTCACATGTTTCAAGTGTGGAAACAAAGTACACTATGCAGCTGTTTTCCCAGAGAAGTATCATCAAGACCCCAAGCAAGCCAAGATGTAATCTAGTTGAATTTTTTTAGGGTGGTAGTACCCTATTTGCTGTTAGCCAAATTGTAACCCTAGCTTTCCCAAATCTCGGGACGAGATATATTTTAAAGGTGGTAGCCTGTCACATCCCAAGATTTTCCAAATCTTATAATGTGAAAAATAAATAAACAAAATAAATAATTGTTGAAAATTAGGATGAAAAGAAACTTTTGTTTCTAAATGGAAACTTAAAAATACCATCTTGAACAAACTTTGGTTAAAGTTTGAATCCAACTAAATTCAAATCAAGTGAAATGCATTATTCATAAATGCATCTAGAAATTTAAACACTTGGAAAATAAACCAAAACCCTAAAACCCTAATGGAAGAAAATCATTTCAAAAGATATCTCTGAGACCATGAATTTGATCCAAATAAAAATTTGTCAACAAACATTTACAAATGATCAAGATTAAGAAATAGAAATATTATAAAACCATAGAAATTGATTTCATTCAATTTGGAGCCATAGATAAAATCTTATGAATTTAATAAGGGAATTGAATTTCCAAAGCTAATAAAGTACCCATATAGAAATCCATACCAAATGGTGAGCAAATAATCCTAAATATATTTAAAAGGATAAATAAATATTAAATAAAAATATACAAATTGGAATCACCAAGTTTGGATCTATAAATAAAAAGATATGGATTTTATAAGATAGAGAAAGAAATATTAAATGAGGAATATTTAAAAACCAACTTAAATCTTGGCCTAATCCAAAAGCAAATGGAATGAATATAATACAAATCCAAATAAAATAAATGGATAAAGAATTTTCCAAATAAAATAAAGTGGCATTAACCAAATTCTATTTCTATTTGAATAAAGACAAATCCCTATTAGAATTGATTAATTAAATCAGGGAAAATAATTTGAATTTACTCAAGAAGAATAAAAGTTGTTTAATTAACTTAAATGGGATAAAATAAATCAACTAAATAAATTTATGGAATTAAACCCATAATTATTTTCATTAGAATAAAGACAAGTACCCAAATTAAAATGATTAATAAATCATATTAAAAATATTCCAAATAATTCAATGTGAAGTATTTGACACCCTAACAAATATATAAAACCTACTGAAAAGGTTTTGTGAAAAATTGAAATTAAATAAGAGTTAAAAATATATTTGTTATTAATTGAATTTAAAGCAAGGGCTTTGTTTTAAATAATTAAAAGACCCTAAAAATAATAAAATTATTATTCTAAATTGACCTCAGAATATGTTAATAAACAGAATTTAAATACACACAAAGATTGGTTGAAGTTTGAAATCAAATGAATATTTGAATTGATTAAACAAAATCAAAACAGAATAAAAGAATTTGAAAAAGAAAAACAAACAGGAGAAGACAAACATAAAACAGAGCAGCCCAACGAGAGCTGGCCCACTAAGCCAGCCTGCCCACTCCTCTTCCCTCCCCCCGAATCGTTTTCTTCTACTCGCGAGCAAACACGCGAAGACGTTGACGGTTGGACCCCATCTCCCCTCTCCCTCTCTCGCTGACACCAGGACCCACTGCCCCGTCAGCTTCGTCCTCCCCGCGGTGACCACGCCCACAACCCCTCCTCGCCGTTTCTGGCCGTTGAAGACGGCATCAATATGCGTTACTGCCTCCATTAATTCCCCTGACCTTGCATACTTAATCGCCATGCTCCTCTCTCCCTTTTCCCCCAACCAATACCACCAGAGAGCCACCAGGATGCTCCGATTTTGCTCGGAACCATCACTGCCTCCGGCAAGCTCCGGTGAAGATTCTGGCCAAGACGCACCTCCCCTCGCCCCCTCGACCACGCGGGCGTGTTCCCCATACCCCTGCGCACCTCCCAGTGTTGCCCGTTCATCTCTGCATGCTCTGCTTCGTCGACAACATCATCACTGAGCAAGCGCTGCCGTCTGCTTCAACTCCGGCGACGCCTCCCTGTAGGCCACGTCTCCCCCTCCATCTCTCGATAACCCTCCTACACTTACCACTCTCCCTCGCATCTAACCATGCTTTCCTTTTTCTCTGGCATGCCCTGAAGCCTCGTCTTCAACATCGTCTGAGCACACCCGACGGTTCCACGAACTCCGGCGAGCAATCTTCAAAGTCTCTGTTCTCCCCTTGGCCAACCAAAGCAACGACGAGAATCAGTGCATCAAGGCGATTCTGGTGAGCATCCTCATACCTCCCCGCACGTCCTAGTTCGCCGGCAGCGTCACCGACAGAGCGCGCCGCCGCCACTAGCGCCGCCCATTTAGGGTTAGTCGCTTAGGGCCGTTAGATCTTGATCCACTGGCTGCGATTGATCATAACTCGAAAGGGTAAGTGTGATCCTGTGTCGTACAATTTCATTTTGATCCAACCCACCACACAGCACGATCCGCACGAAACGTTTTCGGCCAATCAAAACGCAACACGTGGCTAGCCTTTTGTTTTAAAAACAGAAACTAATCTCTTAGATGTTTGATTTTGTAAATTTCATAACTTTCAAACCACACGCCCAAATTTTGCAAATTTTATATCAATGGAATCAGCAAGACAAACCCTACCCAACCATACACTTTGTTTAGTAAATTGCCTCTGGTAAAATGGTTGTTTTTGCAGAAACTTGTTTAGGCATATTTTGAATATAAAATTCTTTCTAAAATTATTTTGGTGATAAAATCTTTGGAAAATGTTTTTTTTGAACCTAATGACCATAGAAATCAATTTTTGGTTTCAAAAATATATTTGGTGAAGCAAAAGAATAAATCTATGATTGTAAACATTTCTAGTAAAATAAAAATGTTGTTCATATGTTGAAAATACTTTTTGGAGAAAAACCCTTTGGAAAATGTTTTGAATTAAACCCTTTTGACCCTAAACACAAATATTTATGAATTAAAAACATATTTGGTGAACCCTATAAAGATTTTTGCTTTGCTAAAGGCATTTTCAACCACATAAAATATTGATTTGGTTTAAAAATGATTTATAAGTAAAATCTTTTGGAAATGGTTTTGCCACTTATATAAAATGACCAATAATTGTTTAAGAATGTTTATAACCTATTAGAAACCACTTTTACAAATAAAACAACCTTTGGCATGTTTGCATGCATTGCTTTGTTTCTATTATTTTATGTGTTGTTTGCTTGAATGGTATATTGAATTTGTACCTTGCTTGATTGTATTGTAGTGGAATTTGAAGAGTGTGATCATTGCAAGATCAAGGAGTGAACTTGTAATTCTCTACCAAAAAGGCAAGTGCTGCTTCATACTTTTGTCCCATTATTTTCACTATGCATTAGTGATATTTCTAAAGTAGGACTTGCATGGAATTTTGCTAAGTGTAAACTATGCCATGGGAAATCCTAGTAGATGAAACCTTAGTAGAAATTTCCTAAGTTAATATTCCTATTACTATCATTCTTATCTTAGCTAGTAGAAAACAAGGGTGGAATATATTCATACTATGGAATGTTTTTAAGTCAAGGACTTGTGTTTTGTTTAATAAAACAACTAAGTGAATGAATCACCTGGGTGGAATGGAAGGAAGGGTTTGTGTTGAGTGGTTACATAAGACCCATTTCTATGGTTTACCTTGTGTATCTCACTTGTGGATGGCCACCCAGGAACAAAGAGATTTGAGATGTCAAATGTGGAGAAGCTTCAAGTGCAGCCACTTGGCATTATGGGCTCTGCCTGGATCATATAGGTTGCAATATCTTAGCCAAATGGAAAGTTGGTGGTAGGGGTTTGATAGGTTGGAGCTCGTCCATTCTGGTCTAAGGGAAGGCTTCTGAAAGATCTTGTCTTGGTGAAACCAAGTCTTGTGGGGAAAGTGCACCACCTCTACAGAGTGTAAAATCTAAGTACTTAGCCATGTCCCTGGTAAAGGAAAATTTGAGCATCAAGACATGGAAGCTATCAAGAATCTCCTCATCCCAATTTCTAAGTTAAAATTTTGTGGTTGAACAAGGGTTGAAGGATCACCAAGTTCTATTGGCAGATGCCCTAGGTGATTTTTGACAAACAAAATCTTAGTGTTTTTCAAAGGATAAGAAAAATTTACTTTGAGCAAAGCAATCCCAAGCTCCACTTAGCCAAATGCATATAGATGATAGACTCCACTATACTACCATTGTATCACTTGCCAATACAATTCAAATGTATTGACCCTTGTGGCTGTAACTTATTATGTTGCAGGTTTGTTTGATGTTAGTGAAGTTTATTGTTTAGGATTACAAGTCTACAACCAACATGACTGCCTGTGGCACTTTGAAGATGAAGGACCCCATGCTATTGTTATATTCTGCTGCATTGTAATGAGATAGCCAAATGAGATATGTAAGATGTAATAAATTATTTTATTCTTGGTGATAAAGTTCTATTATGACCTTTCTTTCTTGATAGTACATCTTAACTGTGGATGCTAGCTATTGATCCAGGGACTAGCATTGTAAACACAGGGATCTCTACCTTATTGAAGGTTGGGACCTCTACAATAAGCACCGCCACTTCCCCTAGCCCCCTTTGGAATCGCCGGAGCACCATCGCTAGTAGCACCGCCGCCGCGCCGCCTTCGCTATATTTTTCCCAATATTTTGACTATGCATTAGAGATATTTTGTATAGGGCTTGCATGATAATTTTTGCAAAGTATCTATATGCTATGCTTGGGAAATCCTAGTAGTTATAGAAATGTTAGAATTTTCTCTATGTTAAGATACTTGCTATTCCCATGCTTAGTCTAGCTAGTAGCAACGAAGGGGGATTATATACATGATATGGAAAAATATTGCTAAGTCTTTGACTTATGTTTTTGCTTTATAAAACAACTAAGTGAATGAAACACCTGGGTGGAATGGTAATTTCTTGGTTGGATTTTTTTGAGTGGTTACCAGGGCCCATTTTTCAATGGTCTACCCTGTGTATCTCACTTGTGGAATGCCACCTAGGAACAAAGGGATTTGAGATGCCATATGTTAAGAAGCTTCTAGTGCATCCACTTGGCATTATGTGATCTGCCTGGATCATATAGGTTGTAGTAACTTAGCCAAATGGATAGTTGGTGGTAGGGGGTGATAGGTTTGGAGTGTGTCCATTCTGGTCTAAGGGAAGGCTTCTGAAAGGTCCTATCTTGATGAAAGTCAAGTCTTGTGGGGAAAGTGCATCACCTCTACAGAAGGAAGAATCTAAGTACTTATGTCACATCCCAAAATTTTCCAAATTTTGAAATGTGAAAATTAAATAAACAAAATGAAACTTTGTTGAAATTTAGGGTGAGAAGAAACTTTTTGATTCCAATTGGAAACATCAAAACCTATTTTGATCAAATAAAATCCTAAAGGGATTTAAAAAGATAATCAATTAATAAATAAAACTATGATAGTTGGAATTACTATTTTTGGATCTTTTAATAAAAAGATTTGATTTTCAAAAGCAAAAGTAGAATTATAAATAAATATTATTTTATATAGCCAAATTAAATCTTGGCCAAGCTTTTGAAATAAAATATTTCTATTTGATAAAAAGTGTAAAGGTTTATTTAAATAAAATATGAGGATTTATTAATATCCAATTTTATTAAAGTAAAGGCTTTTCCTTTTTAAATAAACACTAAAACTTATTAATTTATTTTAAATAAAGTTTTCCAAGTGTTTTATTTATTCAAATAAAACCTAATGAAATGATTTTGATATTATTTTAGATTTCAAATAGAGTTTTAAAATAAATCAAATCCTATTTGAATTAATGACTAAGGTCTATTTATTTAATTATTAATGGATCCTAAAAAGAATAAAAATTATTTTGTTTTGGACTTTGAGTTGGGTTGTTAAACAGAATTAAAATGAATGCTAAGTTTGGTGGTGGTTTGATTTGATTTGTTGTTTGAATTGTTTGTTTGAAAATAAAAACAGAAAATCAAATAGAAAAAGAAAAAGCTTCCTGTATAAAAAAAGTGAATCAAACCCAGCCCAGCAAACTGGCCCAACAAGGCCCAGTCCAGCCCACCAGCTCTCCCCCACGGCGAAACATTTTCTACGCACAGACATACCCATAGAGACGCTGAGCAGTGGACCCAACGACCTCTCTCTCTCCCTCGCTGACAGACAGGCCCCACACCACTATGCATCGTTTCAACCAGCGCCAGGCGTTCCCCCCTCAACGGCGTTCTGCCGATTAACTCCGGCGTTGAATTCGCGTTAATGGCAGCCTTATTTCCTCCAGTGACCACGCCCATTTAACCGCCCGTTCCTCCTCTATCTTTCCCCACAAACACCGCCTCCTCTCTGCCACCGGGCTGCTCAAATCGCGAGCTCGAAACCTTCTGCTCTTACGAGGTTCCCCGAGCAATTCCGGCGAACCACAGCCGCCCCTCTCCTCCATCTGCACGCGAGCTGGTTCTCCACCTCCAGGCGCACCTGCCAGTGCCTCCCACTCGCCCGCGCGTGCCCCAGGAGCTCGCCTCGGTCTGCCTCTGAGCATCGCCGCCCTTTGCCGAATCTCCGGTGAGTCTTAGCCCTCAACCTCATGCGCGCCTCGAGTTGCGACTTACACCATTTGGTTCGCCTATCTCCTGTGCATCTCCAGGTGCCCTGCAATAGTCCGCGCGTGGCCTACAAGCTCGCCTCCGACTTCAACAAAGAGCATCCGTCGTCAGAAGCTACTCCAGCGAGCAATCCCTGACATCACCGTGCGCCCCTTGGATTATTACGACCACGTCGAGCTTATCTGCACCCTTGAGAACTCTGTGAGCATATCCTCTCCCTCCCTTCCTTCCTGCTTCGCCAGAACCACAATGAGCAAATCCGCGCCGCCGTTTGCCGCCGCGCAGCGCCGCTAGTGGATGGTCAAACCCCTGTGAACCGTTAGATCGTCATCCAGTGGATTAGACAGAATAACTTATCGAAAGGGTATGGTGCGATCTGAGCCGTGCGATACACCTTAGATCCAACAGTCCACAGAGCTCGATCCGCATGAAGCGGTACCGTCCAGTAGAAACGGGCCACGTGGACGGGGTTTTGATTAAAAACAGAATTAGAATCTGTTTGAATTGCAAACTTGTAAAATTCATAACTTTAATTCTACACGTCCAAATTTTACAAATTATATATCAATGGAATCAGTAGAACAAGTACTTTACAACCATGCACTTTGTTTAATGTTTTGCTTCTGGAAAATTGGTTGGATTTGCAGAAACATGTGTAAGCTTATTATGAATATAAAAATTGTTCTAGATATATTTTTAATGTGAAATCTTTGCAAAATGGTTTGTTGTGAACCTAATGACCCTAGGAACCAACTTATGGATTTAAAAATGTATTTTGTGAAGTTAAGGAGTAAATATTTGAAATAGCTCATTTCTAGTCAAATAGAAGTATTGATTTTGGTTTAGAATTGAATCTTGAATAAAACCTTTGAGAAATGTTTTGATTCAAACCTTATGACCCTAAACACCAAGTTTTGAGAATTAAAATATATTTGGTGAACTCTTTAAAGAATATTTGCTTTGCTAAAAGCATTTTCACCCACATAAAATAATGATTTGATTTAAAAATAGTTTATAGATAAAACCTTTTGCAAATGGTTTTACCACTTCAGTAAATGACCACTTTTGAACTTTATAATGTTTAGAGCCTAGTAGAAACCACTTTTGCAAGTAAAACTATCTTTTGCATGCTTGCATGCATGACCTTGTTTCTATTATTTTATGTGTGATAAATTGGTTGGAATGCTAGTTGATTATATGTTTGCTTGATTAAATTGTAGTGGAATTAGAAGAGTGTGATATTTGCAAGATTAAGAAGTGAACCATCATTCTCTACTAAAAAGGCAAGTGACACTATCATCCAAGTCCTACTATTTTTATTACACTTAGTGGATTTTTGTAACATGCATGATAAGGACTACTATATTTTATGATATGCTAAATCCTAATAGGATACCCATATATTCCCCTTAGTGGAAAAATTGTAGTTGTAGTATGCTTAGCCCTGCTATATATTGGGATGGGATACATGTTATGATTATATGAAGAGTTGAAAAAGATATATGTTTTATATAATAAAACAAGTACTCAATGAACCATCTGGGTGGACAAGGATACTCAAGTTTTGGACAAGGTGGCAACAAAAGGAACCATGTTTATATGGCTATCTCTTTTTGTATGTGCACTAGAAGAAAACCACCCAGGGACTTAGAGATTGAACATGTTTCTCGTATAGTGGCTTCCGTGTACAGCCACATGCTAAATGGGCTCTGGCTTAGTCAACTACATAGTGGAAGACCCATGCATTGGCATCTTCAGGTTAACTAGAATTGTGTATGGGAAATATATCCCTATATTGGTGCCTGGTAGAAAAGCTAGCATGGTGTATTGGGAGGACTCCTATGGAAAGACTTTGTCACATTGCCAATCTGCCAGTACTCCATCTTGGTGAGTACTTATCCAGCGGCCACTGGTGGCATCAAGATGAGATTGTGTCATGTGGGTAAAGTGTACAACTTCTGCAGAAGATCAAAAATTCAAAGTACTTAGCCATGTCCCCGGTTATGGACAATACTGAGCAACTAATGCCTGAAGCTATGGAAGATCTCGACATTCCAATTTCTCAAAGTTAAAACTTGATGGTGACAACAAGGGATTTGAAGCACTTGGAGTTTTCCAAGAAGATTAGGAAGATTTTGACAAAAGATCAAAACTATTTTGAAAAGATAGGACAAAACTATATTGCTTTTTGCAAATGAGCCTAAACCCTACTTAGCCAAATATGCATGTAATGATAGGATCCACTTATTTCTACATAGTAGTGAAACTTGCCAATACAATTCAAATGTACTGACCCTTGTGGCTGCAACTTATTATGTTGCAGGTTTGTTTGATGTTAAGTGTGTTGATTAGGATTACAAGTCTACAAACAACATGTTTGCCTGTGGCACTTTGAAGATGAAGGACCCCATGCTTTAAAGTTATTTTGCTGCAATGTAATGTGATAGCCAAATGGGCTATGTAAGATGTAATGAATTATTTTATTCCTGGTTATAAAGTTGTATTATGAACTTTATTTCTTGATATTACATATTAACTGTGGATGCTAGCTATTGATCCAGGGACTAGCATTGTAAACACAGGGATCTCTACCTTATTAAAGGTTGCGAACCTTACAACTTAACCGTGTCCCCGGAAATGGACAAATTGAGCATCAAGACATGGAATCTATCAAGAATCTCCTCATCCCAATTTCTAAGTTAAAACTTGTGGTTAAACAAGGGTAAAGGATCACCAATGTCTATTGGTGGTTCCTTGGGAGTTTTTGCCAAAAAAAAAACTTAGTGTTTTCAACTGATAGGTAAAACCTAATTTGAGCAAAGCAAGCCTAAGCTACACTTAGCCAAATTCATGTATTGACCCACTGTGGTTGTAACTTGTGATGTTGTAGGTTACTCTGATTAGGATTAGGGTTATGAGTCTACACTCAACATGCTTGCCTGTGGCACATGAAGATGAAGGCTTTTATTTATATTGTTAAGTTAACTCTTGTACTAGCCTATGTATATGTAGTTGTAAAAGACTATGTTATCTCTGGAATGACGATGTAATAATGACCTTTGTTTTTGTGTACTTCATCTTAAACTGTAGATGCTAGCAATTGATCCAGGGACTAGCAATGCAATCACAGGGACCTTTACCTTTATAAAGATGGGGTCTTACACTATCTATATCTGACTAGTAAGTGATGCAACTATAATCGAATGAGTAAAACTACCAACTGTGTGAGTTCCTCAGTTTAAGTTCCTCATTTGGTCTCGAGGGGGAAATACTAGGATGGATATGTTTGGTGTTAGTCTCAGGTTGGAACGGAAAAGGTTTTTATGATCCCTCTCTGATAGCCACTAGTTGTATCGAGTCTCTATAGGTTGTTTAGTGCATGCTGCGTTGCCGCTTTAGTACACAATACCTATGTAGGCGAGGACCGCCGAATTCTAAGACTCGCCGTGTACTGGCCTCAGTACTAACCGCTCTCTTTTTCTTTTTCCCTTTGTCGGCACCCCCTTTGTTTAAGCTGGTTTTGAAATCAACGTCGTTAGTAGGGTTACCCTTCCGGCTTGGCCTGGGCAGGGTTATGGACGCCATTAGTTATTCTTTAGGGCTCTTAGCCTAATTTGCATCTTGTTCATACACGGACATTGTATTGTTTTCAAGGTGTTTTGGATCTTTGTAATCTATAGTTGTATTCTTGACTCGATGAGTCGCTGTTGTATATATCTGTTCTGTGGGTTCCATCGTGGACTATTGTGTAATGATATTACTAAAGGGAATATGCCCTGAGAGGCAATAATAAAGTGGTTATTATGTATATTCCAACTAAATGATAGATGTTTATTTTGCATGCCATAATTGTATTAATACGGAAACATTAATACATGTGTGTTTAATAAATAAACAGAAAGTTCCTATTTATGCCTCTCTTATAAACTGGCTCGTTGATTAAAAATATGATCAAGGTTTTCTGATCATGGACATTGGATGTTGTTAATAACAAGATCACAAAATTATTGGAATGGTGTGATGAACATTCATCCTAAGTATAGCATTATGATCAAATTCATTCTGTTTATATTATGTAACATCATATGAAGTAATCCTAATCCTTAGACCATGAGATCATGTCAATCACTAACACTAGAAGAGTATCTTGATAACATCAAACGTCACATCGTAACAGGGTAATTATAAAGATGGGTTCAGTGCTAATAAAGTGTTATGTTGAGGCCCATGGATCAAGAGTGGAATTTTTTCATCCCGATGAAAGATAGATATACTCTGGGCCCTCTCGGTGATATCACATTAGTTAGCTTGCAAGCAAGTGATTTGATCACTAGAATGTTATATCACGGTAACGATAAAAGAGTACATGTCAGTAACGATATCAAACTAGGTATGAAGATGACAATGATCGAATATCGGACATGTAGTACGCGAGACAAAGGGGTTAATATTCTAGCATAAAAGGTTCTCACGATCACAAGAAAGTCATCATTGAATGTGTGGGAGTCAGTATGGATCTCTAGGTCCCACTTCTGATTATTGATCCGAGAGGGGTCTCGATCATGTATGCATTATTCGTCAACCATAGGGTGACACACTTAAGAGACACCGACACCATTTGGAACAAATAGTTTCATGCTGAAAAGATTTACAAAGCGCAGGAATTTATTTCACTAGACATTGGAATCATTTCGGGTGAAATTCCTGAAAGTGTTTCTACATGTGAAATGAAATACTAGCAAGGGGTTATATGTGAATGTTTGTCCATTAAGGTAATTTAGAAACTTCTGAATAAATAAAAAGACTTTTATTTGATGAGATATTGCATTAAATTTGGTGGAAATTTAATAGAAATTTTGAGTGGAGAAATGAAGGGGCTATTTTGTGAGTGGGAGCTCCACCCACATGAATGGAAGACAGGAGGGGCATCCCCCATGCGCCGGCCACCCCCTTGGGGTGCCCCTACCTCCTATATAAAGCCCCCTCTCCCTATCTCAGTCACACCTCCTCGTGAAGGATCTCTCTCCCCCTCTAGTTTTTATCCCCCATGGTCTCAGACTAGCGAGATACATGTTCCTGGTGGATTTTGGGCAAGAAAGAGTTGTTTGTTTCGCTGCATCACTGGAGTGAGGAGGCGTAGGTTGCTCGGTGGCTCGGATGTGTGTGCGAGCACAGATACACCGCTGATTTGCTGCGCTAGGACTTCCTCTTGATCTTGAGATCGACAAGCATTCGTCTACATCATCCATGAGGACAACCTCGTTAAACTTTGTCGGTCTTCAATGGTATGTTCTCTATGGATTTATATCCGCCCGTTGCTTGTATCTAGTAGATAGATCTTGGTACATAGTTGTCCTATCATAGGAATTTTTTTGTTTTCTATGCTGCGAACCCTATAGTGGTATCAGAGCCAGATATATGCATAGATGCTTTGCATGGGTAGTACACATATGAGTATGTGGGCGATGATGATCATGTTATTACTTCTTAGTTGTACTTTGGATATTGGTGGCATAGTGGGGTGAAGCGGCTCGGACAAACTTTACATGTCCTCGCACATGAGATCTGTTCCACGCTTGACATGCAACTAGTTTTGCATAAGTGTCTAGCGGGTGTCTGTCTATCCTATTATAGTCAATATCTAATTTGCAACAAGTTGTCAATAATTTGGTTATCCTCGTTGTGGTTCCATGTTCGTAGGTAAGAACGGTTCTATCTTCGAAAGCCCTATGCCACGTAAAACTTGTAATGGATAAATTAGAAGAGTCTAGTTTAGATTGTTGTTGGGCTAGTGTCATGATATGGTGATGTTGTAAGTAAAAGTATAAGTCAATACTCAAACAACACACATAACGTGTAATTTCCATAGACCTTGGCCTTACACATAAAGAAATGATGAAGATCATACCACGATGCACATGATGAATATCAAGTGCAAGAACCATATCTTTTCACTATTAACATGTGATGTTTGTTGCATCTTATATTGCTTGTTTGGCGTTTTATTAGCATAATAAGATGATCACTCATTTATATATCAAGATAAAAATGTGTTCTTCCTTAAGTATGCACTGATTATGTTTCGCCGCTCCAAGACATCACGTGATGATTGGGTGTTCTTGGATCCATGATCATATTTCAGGTGTAAGACAGTTTACACACGAGAATACTAAGGTTATTACTTGGAGAGCCTAGCATGTACGGACATGGCCTCGGAACACGGACCGAAAGGTTAAGAATGAGTCATATGAAGATATGATGCCCATATAGATGCTCGCCTTTGAAGCTAGACCGACTCACGTACTGATCGGACTTGGTGTAGTTGATTTGGTTCATTTAATCACCAAAAAGGCACGAGGGATGTATTTTTTGAGTGGGATTTCATTCTTAATTTTGGATTAGTTGAACTCTATCTATCATAAACTTAGAATAAACTTTACAAATTCTATTGTAGATGGCACCACCTGATTTTAATTTCAATGTGTTCATGGATAAAGAGAAACTTGCAATCAATGGTAGCAAGTTTACCAACTGGTTCTTGAATTTGAGGTTTTTCCTCAATGCTGCACAAAATCAATATGTGCTAGAAGGTCTTATAGGTGACTCTCCTACAAGCAATGCATCTCAGTATGAGCGAAATGTGTACGATACAAATCTTAATGACTACACTCTTGTGAAATATGTGATCCTTCTGTCATTGGAGCCTAAACTCCATGGACGCTTTGAACTTAGCAATGTTGATGCTATGCTGAAGGAACTCAAAGCTATGTTTGAAAGACAAATCCATGCTGAGACATATGCTATCTCTAGCAAGTTCTTTAGTGTAAAGATGAAGGAACACAACTCTGTGAACGATCACGTCATGATGATAATGGGATATGTTCAACGTCTTAAGGCACTAGGATATGATATCCTAAGTGACCTTGCGATGGATAGAGTTCTGCATTCGCTCCCACCCAGCTACAAAGAGTTTGTGTTGAATGACAAGAAAAGTGGTGCGATTGGATCGCTCACCGAACTTGCTGCCATCTTGGTAGCTATTGATAGACATATTGAATAGGCATATGGATTTGATAATCATTAAGACCACATCTTATAGAGAAAGTGTTGTGGCCAAAGCTAAACTCAAGATGGGCAGTACTTTTGTTGTGGCTTAGAGAATGGTCAATGGAGGTCCTAAGCCTAATACTGAATGGGTTTATTACAATGAGTTGGGTCACTGGAAACGGAACTACCCCAAGTATTTGGTAGACAAGAAGGCCGACAAGGCAAATAAAGGTATATACGATATACATGTTATTGATGTGTACTTGACTAGTACTCGAAGTAGCACCTAGGTATTTGATACCGGATCGGTTACTAATATTTGTAACTCTAATCAGGGACTAAGGAACAAGCGGTCGCTAGAAAGGGGTGAGGTCAAGATGCGTGTCGGCAACGGATCAAGAGTTGATGTGATTGCCTTTGGAACGCTACCTCTACAATTATGTAACATCCCAAAAATATTGATCAAGGATTATCAAATTCCAATCACCAAAGTCAGGGTTAACAAAAACTTTTGTTAATCAAAATCAATATGAATGCATGTGTGTATGTGATGATTGTATGAATGCATGAATGGACTTGTGTGATTGTTGTGAATAGCAAGGAATGGTTTAAAGATGAAAACAACATCATCTAAATCAAATCCAAGCAGAAACAAATCAAGGGAAATTCAAAAAAAAAAAAACAAGCAAATGGTCATTTTTGCCAATCTTGCCCACTAGACCACTTTGAGTGTTTCTAGTCCAAGATTTTAAATAGAAACAATTCCATTTCTTTTAACCCCTTGCTAGACCAAGTGAAAGTGAACCCAATCCCACCTTTCAAGCCCATAGAAACATTTGGAAACTTGATTCAAATGACAATTCAAAATTTAATCTATATCATATGGGGAGATCACCATTTCTCAAAACCCCACCAAACCAGTTCACCTTGACCATTCCAAGCAATCAGAGACTACATAGTATGTGACTAGTACACCCACCAAGTTTCACTCAAAAATTAAAATTCGAATCTCTTGCGGCCATTTCATCAAACACCTTTTGAACACAAATCAAATAAAACATTAAACACTATAGTGAGTAGTGTTGTGCCTAACTTGTCTCCTCTCTAGCTCACACTACACTCTCAATAGACGATCTAACTTATTTCAAAAGGCCTAGGTCACTGTAAACTTGACAATATCATCAATGGTGACCATGGCTAAACCCAACTTTCCACCCCAATATAATGTTGACAGCAAGCTAGGAGCCTCACCAAGCCTAGCCACCTTGTCTGGGACATAAGCCACCGTCCACCGCCACCCCCTGTCCAGAGCCCAAGCCTTGCTATCCACTGGACCACTCAGAACGAGCGCTCCCAGTCTCTCTGCAACCATGCCGAGAGCACGCCAGAGCGTCGCGCTCGAAATGCGAGCACAGACCGCTCCCCACCTTTGCCACCCTCATGCGTGATCACCACTGCCTCAGGAACCTCCTGGACATGCCCGTTCGCCGCCGCATGGACCGTAGACGCTATGCGCCATTAAATTTCCTATCGGACCCGTCCAGAGCATCGAAGTGTTCAAACCAATTTGCATCACCCCACGCCTCGCCACCATGCCGTTGAGCTTCGCCAGGAGGCAGTGCACCATCCCCTACCCACAGCCATGCCATTAGCTCGCTGTGCAGACGACCACGACGAGCTCCACCCACACCCTTAGGTCCCCTTGTCGCACTATAAATAGAGGCCTTTCCCATTTGATTTCAGCACACCATCTCACTCCCCACCTCTCACTTATCTCACCCACTCAGCCGCGGAGCAAGGCGAGCACTAGGTGGCCGGAATTTCGCCGGAGCTTGCCGCTGCTGGAGGAGTAGGGCACTGTCGATTGGAGCCACCGGTACCAGGAGGACCGCCGTCGTCGACTTCGTCGTTCGCCACAGAAATGGATTAAATGTGTTCAAAACCAATCTTCGGAAATACTTCCTAGACTTTACATAATTTAGTAAAGAAGATTGATGATCAAATAAAGGAGTTGGATTGGGATACCTAATCCAGGAAATGAACTAAAGAAGAGACCCCAATTTAAGGAGTTTATAACAATGACTTATCCCTAAGGGAGTAAATTAAAAGGAACTTTGGAGTATTGGAGACAATAAGTTGAAGATTGATGAGTATGATAAGAATGTAAGGAAAAGATCTGGATATGGGATACTGCAATTATTCCCAATGAGATTACCATGGAACTGAGTCGTGTCGTAACCAATACAGGACAATTCTTCATTCAAAAACGTGAGAGTGTACGAACTTCGAGGACAAAGTTTATTTTAAGGGGGAGAGTGTGTAACATCCTAGCATTAGAGCTTAGAAGTAAGATGAACAAAACTTGCCAAAGTGATTGAAGCTTCTCTCAACTTGATGGAATTGAAGTAGATCATCAAGTTGACTGCGATAAGTTTCAATATTACCTTTGTTAAACCCCTATTTTTGGTAAAGGAGATTTGATCTAAGGGTAGATCAAATGTAATAAAAGTTAAACCCTAATACATTACTTAATGATTAATACCTGATCTTTAAGAGATCATATCATAGTATTCATTACCATCACTCATGAATACCAAGTTAAGAATATAACCCAAGTAACAAGAATTCAATAACTAAGTCTTGACCTATATCATTCTCATCCATTACTACCATGAGCATCATGGTACTTCTTAAACACTAATTCTTCATGACTTGTTGAATAGGAAGTAAATCAAGTCAAGACCATTCACCATATATATTTCTTTCCATATCAATCCTTATCATCTTTACTGAACTTTATCCTAATATCTGTTGTTCATCAATGTTGAGTAATCAACTATTGATGCAGCAATTCTTAACTTATCAATTCTTCTCACCATAACAATCACGTTAAGCCTGTAAAGAAATAAGTAAGAAGAGGTAAGTGGTAATGCTAGTTCTAGATATCGTCTATAGGATGGGAGTGTCTGAAGAGAATCAAATCAATATGATAATTGATGCAGTTAACTCACTCCTGAGTGGATAGAAGAGTTATCTGGATTAGATATTCATATGGTAACAAAGAAGATTACAATAAGGAATTCTGAAGATGGTTACCAGGAGTAATCCTATTGGATCAAGTAGGTATAGTCAATCAGTAATACCTCCTAATCCAATAGAGATACTAGGAAGATAACTATAATACAACTATATTGTTGTATTGATGAAGTCCTTGATTAGCCAACTGGAAACCTAAGCAATAAATGATCAAAGGATTATAATGATCATGCTTAAGTCATTAAGAGTGAATGATTATATCATGTATAAGTGACATTGGTGGATAGAACATGATTCAACCCTAGTAAAGTTATGTTATCCTAGGTTAGCCATGGAAAGTCACCATGATATGATGTGAAGTTTGAATATAAGATATAAGATAGTATGATTAAGCTGAAGCTAGAGTAGAATGGTGTTATTGAAGTAGTGTTATTCCTCTTTAGGGATAGTAAACTTTGAAGGAGAGTAGAATTGGAAATATAGATCTCTTGGAGTAATGTTAGTGATGGATGATGAAGGAAATGTATGAATGGAGTTAGAATTAACTACTTAGTGGATTAGAGGTTATCATTATTAGAGTACTTTGATATAACCCAATTATAGATGTGAGCAGGTTATGGGAAGCTTTAGTATCAAGATCATTGGATTTACAAATGGATTTAGAGGGGGAAGTGATTAGTAAAAGTATATGTAGTAAAGCTGATAAACTTAACACATGATGATGGATATGAAGAAATAGTATATCTAGGAAAGGAATTCCTTAATTAGGAGCCCAAACTTATGAAATATGGAATCTAGGAATTCTTGGTAAAGACTCAGCTTTAAATCCTTAACCAAATATAATACCATCTAATCTGATTGACTTATCATCCTATTTCCACAATTATTTATATGAATATTTTCCTATATCAAGCACTTAAGCATATCTTGTTATTACAAAACATGAACACTATAAGTGCCTAGGAATCATAATTTTCCACCGTTATTTAAAAAAAGTCATTTAAAAAAGGAACAACTCTAATATTTTACCTTATATAATGATCTCATTTGTGATCACAAATACAAGTGCATTATGTCTTCAACGATAATGTTAAATCACATTTATAAAACAATAATATAAACCCTAGAATGAACTATTTCTACCAATGGTATGTCTTGAGAAAAATCATAGAAATATAGGATAACTATGAAGAATATATATAAGTGCCTTAATTGTTCCTCCAGAATAATGGATTAATTGTTTCCTATTATTAAAATGCACATTCTTATGTGCTTGAGCTTAAATAAATTAAAATCCTAAAACAAGAAATTTTGAAACACATTTAATAATAAATTCAAAGTATGTTATGAAAATAAAGATTCATAACACAAGTACTTATATAAAGAAAAATAATAAATAAATATCATTATATTAAAAGGCTCATAAAAAGAACCCTAACTAATCTTTATTATTGTTGCAACCATTAAACAAGTAAACTCTATAAAGAAAATTGAAATCAAAGGATCAAATTTAAATCTGAAATCAAAACAGAAAATTGAAAAAGGAAATAAAAAGGAAAGGAGGATCTGGCCCGAGCAGCAGGCCATCCCAGCAATTCCTCTGCTTATTTGTCGCTCATAGGTTGCACCCATCTCTTTCCGCTTGATTCATCGAAGCCCAACACCGGCCTAGGCCCACATACCCCTTTGTCCGTTCTTCCAACATCGTCCACCTCGCGCAACCGCCGAAGCAGCTCGCTGGCGCCAGTGTCGCCGCTCTCTGGCATGGATATTCATGCCGCCGACCGCTAGAGGGGATAAGGAGGCCACGACGACGATGATCTGCCTCGTCCTCATCCACTTCCTCTTCCTTTGAAACACTCTCTCTGGATTTCTTCCTTAGAGCCAAAACCCTAGCTAACCTCGCCGTCATGCCACACCTCCCCACTCCTTTCCAAGTAGCCATGGAGACGCCCCGTGCTCCGTAGATCCTCTGGGTGGAGTCCAGCATCAAGGGAAGCACTGGGAAGGAAGGATTTTTCCGTTCCTTTCCACGGAGGTTCGTCGGAGAGCTCATCTCTGACCACACCAGTCCTTTCCTACACCACCATCTACAGTCAGGGTGAGTCCCTGATGCTCAAGCTTCGATCCTCTCTTCCTATCGCTCTCTCTAGCATGCTCGCGTAGCATCGCCGTACACCGCCGTCAGTCGTCGTTGTTCCAGTAGCTCCGAAGACCATATTCGAGCAACGCCACCACTATATGGTTCAGCATATCACGCTGATTCAAACTAGACTAGCTTCGTTTGTTAGGACACCGTAGATACTCGCCGGCGACCATCAACTGGCGGTGGTGGTCGTGCTGACGTCATTCTGACGCCATGCTCGTATCATCCTTGACCCAGTCCACTAGTTGACCAGTCCACACCTAGGTGGCATACTGACGTGGCCTTGCCCAACTGGTCAGTGACCTAGGGTAGCTCTAGCAGTGGTATAAAAAGTTATTCCTGTTTAGAAAACAAATGGTAAGGTTCCCAACATATAGTTTTATTTGAAAAAGTGGTTTCTACTAGGCTCTAAACATTATAAAGTTCAAAAGTGGTCATTTACTAAGGTGTTAAATCCATTTGCAAAAACCTTTTATCTATAAACCATTTTTAAATCCAAACCATATTTTATGTGGTTGATTATGCTTTTAGCAAAGCAATAATTTTATATTGTTCATCAAACAAGTTGTTAATTCACAAAACTTGGTGTTTAGGTTCAGAAGATTTGAATCAAATCATTTCCCAAAGGTTTTACTCAAAAAATCATTTCTAAAACAAAATCAATATTTTTATTTGACTAGAAATGAGATAATTCAATTATATATTCCCTAACTTCACAAAATTCATTTTTAAATCCATAAGTTGGTTCCTAGGGTTAGTAGGTTCAAAACAAACCATTTTGCAAAGATTTCACATTAAAATTATATCTAGAACAATTTTTATATTCAAAATAAGCCTACACAAGTTTCTGCAATTTCAACCAATTTTACAGAAGCAAATCATTAAACAAATTGCATAGTTGCAAAGTACTTGTTCTTCTGAATCCATTGATATAAAATTTGCAAAATTTGGATGTGTAGAACTAAAGTTATGAATTTTTCAAATTTGCAAATCTAATAGAACATATTTCTGTTTTTAATCCTGAGTCTGGCCACGTGGAGTGTTCTTATTGGACAGTACCGCTTCGTGCGGATCAGCCTTTCTGGACCGCAGGATTTAAGCGAGATCGTGCGGCGCAGAGACACTCGTACCTCTTTGTTTAATGATTCTATCTAAGCCGCCAGATGGAGATCTAACGGTGTATCACGATTTGACCTAAATCGAGCGGCGTTGATGGCGGTGCTCTGGCGGCAGCGCTCTGGCGTGGTCGTCGCCGGTGATTCATGATGCGAGAAATAATGGGAGAGGGCTCACCGTGTTCGCCTTAACGTGATGATGCTCAACCTGTTTACGAGGACGCAGGGGGCGCATTGTAATGGAGGGGATTTCTCGCCGGAGTCGGTGGCGGCGTCAGGCAGTTCTGTTCGTCATCGGGGACGGAGCTGCAGGTCGTGCCGAGGCAAAACAACGACATGGTTAGATGCGGACGAATGTGGGGTTCACGTGAGCATCATCGAGAGGTGCTGGGGCAAACGGAGCTTATCGGGGAAGCTCGACGGAGACGATATTGACGGCGGCGCACGCTCGGTGATGACGAAGCTGAGGCTACGGGGCACGCGCGGGCGAGTGGAGCACATGGGCAGATGCGCATGGGTCTGAGGAGCAGGCTTGCGTGCTCTGGGAGGCGAGGGGCGGCTAGACGGCGCCGGAATTGCTCGCGAAGCTCGTCGGAGTCCGCGGCGGTGCAAGAGAAAATCGGGGGCAGCCTGGTGGTTGGGATTGGCTGGAGCTTGGGGGGAAAGAGAGAGGGGAACCAGGCTATTAATCGAGCGTGGTCGCAGGCAGTATTAACGCAGGAATTTACTCGAATTTAACGGAATTAACTCGCGACAGAACGGCGACGAGCAAGGGGGAAATGGCCGGCGCGGGGTTGATGACGATGACGAGGCAAAGCGTCTTGTCGATGAAAGAGGGAGAGAAAGTGGACCGAGCGCCAAGGATCGGGTGGGTTCTTTTCCGGTGAAAACGTTCTGCATGGTGAGAGCTGGTGGGCTGCGCTGCTGGGCCTGTTGGGTTGGGTTGGGTTGGTTCGTTTCACTTTTTTTTATACTGAAGCTTTTTCCTTTTTCTATTTGAATTTTTGTTTTCATTTTCAGACAAACAATTCAAATCAAACCACCACCAAACTTTGTATTGATTTCATTTCTGTTTAACAACACAATCCAAAGTCAATAATAAAATAATACTTTTATTCTTTTATGATCTATTTAATAATTAAATAAAATAGACCTTAGTCATTATTTCAAATTGGATTTGATTTATTTTAAAACTCTATTTGAAATCTAAAATAATATCAAAATCATTTCAGTAGGTTTTATTTGAATAAATAAAACACTTGGGAAAACTTATTTAAAATAAATTAACAAGTTTTAGTGTTTATTTAAAATGGAAAAGCCTTTACTTAAATAAAATTGGTTATTAATAAATCCTCATTATTTTATTTAATTAAACCTTTACTCTTTTTAACAAATAGAAATGTTTTATTTCAAAAGCTTGACCAAGATTTAATTTGGCTCTATAAAATAATCCTTATTTATAATTCTACCTTTTCTTTTGAAAACCAAATCTTTTTATTAAAAGATCCAAAAATAGTAAATCCAACTATCATAATTTTATTTATTAATTGTTTATCTTTTTAAATCCCTTCAGGATTTATTTGATCAAAATAGGTTTGGATGTTTCCAATTGGAAAATTTTATTTTGTTTATTTATTTTTCACATTTCAAAATTTGGAAAATTTTGGGATGTGACACAAATAAAATGTTATAAGTCTAAATTTAAATATTCTAGAAATTAAATAAAATAATTAATTCTTATTAAATGAATAACTTCTATTTTCTAATTCAGAAAAATATGTGTAATATATGAAAATGTTTAGAAAAATGAAATGTACAACTTAAAACTATTCTCAAACATTATTATGTTAATAATTTAAATAAATATTATTCAATAAATATTTATTAAGTAATAAAAACATTGATAATTCATATTTTAATAATGGTAGAGTATAAATATATAAATAATATATCAAAATTCTTAGAAAAATAAGAACTATATCTTAATACTATAATCATGTAATATTATTTCACCTAATTAAATAATTATCATTTATTAAATGTTTATAAAGTAGTAAATCTAATAAAAGACATATCTTATTATTTACAAATCACAAAAATAAATGTAATATACCAAAATGATCAAAAAAACAGTACATACATGTTAAAAAATATAATATTCCACTTTCGAGGTAAATAAAACTTAATACCCTAACAACTTGAATTTAAACCTAATTTCCTTAATTAATAATTCTCATAAGGGTAAATAAAATTGATAATATTTCTAAAATTATCCAAATGAAGTCTAATAAATAATATTATTCTTAAATATTGGTAATATGAAGACAAAATGGTTCAACACTATAGTATTGGTAATATTGGTAATATGAAGACAAAATGGTTCAACACTATAGTATTGGTAATATTGGTAATATGAAGACAAAATGGTAATATTGGTAATATGAAGACAAATTGCTAATATTTCTAAAATTATCCAAATGAAGTCTAATTGATAATATTATTCTTAAATACAATCTTATTGAATTATCATTCAACAATAAGTGTAAATTATTTTCTAAAAAGGATCACTATGAAATTCTAAAATCTTCAGTAATAATATTCCTAACTAAGTAAATCCTTTTACCATTACTTGAACCACAAAATTATAAACATACCAAAACACTATAGTGACTTCATAAGTAGTCACTAGTATTGTTTACTTATCCACAAACCATAACCACACTTTTATAAGGAGATAAATAATTCCATTCTAGTATAAAAATAAGAAATCACTACTCAAATAAAAGTACTACCATTCTTAGTTAGCTTTAAAGAAACAATATGAAGTGAATAAGATACAAATATCATAAGCATTACAACCTAAGACCATCTATGTTCTTAAAGTTAACTTTAGTCTACAAAAATTTAAGTATAATGCTAAAGATCTTATTATGTGTTTTATATTTAACTTTGGTCTGTTATAATTAAAGTCGTAAAGAATCTCAACTCCAAACTATTCGAACAAGCACAAACAACATCGACCATATTTGATTAACCACAAAGATTGTTTAGACCTTAGAAAAGAAATCTTTTCTTCAAAAGTTATTCTTTTTGCCACTTCAATCAACAAATAACAACTAGTCATAATCACATTACTTTATACTTTACTTGTATATTAGGATTATAAATACTTAAGTTCCTTATAAATGCCTATACTTGTAAAGTAAGATTTGAAAATAAGGCAATTCTTATATAAGTAATCTTTGAATAGAATTCCACAATTTTGTATATTATTATTGTATGATATTGTAATTACATGTTGTTTAACACACACCCACAAGCCTTAATAAGAAGCACAAATGAGAAGCTTATGTAAAAGTACAACACATTCTACAGAAACCATTTCCAGCATCCAAACCCTAGATCAACGCTTATTCCGGGGATTCGGGTTTATCAAATTGCATTACATTACTATGCACAATAGCATCTTGCTTCTTTAAACATTAGTCCTTACTAGACCAATGATGCTGATTTCAGATATTGGATCTTATATTCTCTTGAAGACCGTGAGTACATAATCTTGCAATCACAAAAGACAATTTCACAATTGCTCATGTCCTTTTATTATTTCTGTAAAGTATTTTGCAAATCCATTGTTGTCATCACCTGCATTTGAAAATGGTCAGAAAATACTATTTTCATAATAATATGATTATAGGTTATTTACCATGAGGTAATAACCTTCTATGAAAGTTCTGGTGGTAAAGGAACATATTATCTAGGACTTAACAACCAATGTCGCCAGTGATTCTTGCGCCATATATCACGCGTTAAACATGAGATTTGGAATGGGACGGATAAGTCAGCTGTATCCTTTTCCTTCTGCATGTAGGCAAGATGACCTCAACGTGACGTTGTGATTCCTTGTGTGGATCCAACATATGGGTGGGCACCCTTACGCCCCATGCTTTTGGTGTCTAGATTATCTATGAGTGGTTTTTAGTGGTATAGTCCATCTGATATGGAACTTGCCAGGGCATCACCAGCTCATAGAGTCTTTGAGAACTCACCAGGGTTTTATCCTGCCCGAAAGGGGGCTTAACGGAGGTGAGCCAGCCCCGAAGGATCGTGTAGACATGTGGAGTCATAGAGAGGGCAGTGATTTTCTTGGATCTTAGTCTGGGCCAAATACCAAGGAAGTATGAACGGGTTCGCGGCCCGGATGTGCAACAAAGCTAAGATCTATCATGGGAAAAGTAACACACCTCTGCAGAGTATAAGAACTGTCACTTGTTACTCCCTGTTCCAGGAAGGATCTGCGAACACTGCGGGAAAGGAACTCCATGAAAGTTCTGGTAAACCCGTGAAGGATGACGGACATAGATTTTCAGAATAAAAGAAACCTTGGAAGAAATGTTTACAAAAACCTACATTGCCTATGACCTACGGTGTGTGGCTGTAGATATAGTGCATCAAAAACTCCTTTTTAGTGAACTTGCTGAGTACGCTCATACTCAACGTATCTTCTTAACCCTTGCTAGATTCTGAAGCCGACACAGACGATGTCTACATCAACTCATGCTCCGGGGAATCATCGTCAATAGCTCAAGTTCTTCCATGAAGTCAATGAAGTCAACATATACATCAATTGAAGTTAAGACGAAGTTGCTGATTAGATAGGAATATAATCTCTAGCCATAGAACCTACTTATGTAGAGTATTGTAGTAGAAGCAATGCAAGCCCAGTAGTTCAGATACTAGTCTTATAAGTAAGATATATTTCAGTTGAATATTTCTGATTCTTCTTTGTAAGAAGTTTATTTCTATCTCTTTAACCTAGAGTGTTCTTTGGATCTTTTGTAAAGAGTCGATTTGTAACCTATAGTCATGTCTTGGACCTGTTGTGTTTCTGTTGTACCACTCTGAGGGATGTAATACTAGTGAATGGTGTTTCATTGGTGTTATGTCAACGACTATAGTGTACTACATCATGCAGTGGTATGCTGGGTCATCGTAGTTGGTATCAAAGCATATGCTTTGACATTAGGTTGTAAACCTAGTAAATGGGTAGAACCTGTAGGAAACAGATCTGCAATAATAAAGAGTTCTCTAGTGATATGATGGATATTCAACTGAGAATAGTCCTTTCATGTTGCTAGTGCGATAATTCTTTAGTGAGATTACAATTCTAATCATTACCAAGAGTTTTAACTCTATGTGACTAATGATAATTTATTATCTACTGTTCTACATGGCACCTCGATATCCACCCCGGAATGTTCAAGTGATGAACATGATATTAAATGACTACGAAGGGGATTGGACAGATAATCTCCGACAACTTCTATGGAGTTTCGATTATGAATCAAGGCTCTTGGTCAAGATTTAGAGTTACTATGATGGGCAGGTATTAGCTAAATACTGTTTCATGATCATGTTACCCAAGAAGTTGGGACTTAAGGGAGAAATGCCATCAAGAGAGGAAAGGTGCATGGCATCTGCATATCAGATTGCAGTAACAGCAGCCATAACCATGATCCAAGAACAGAAATCCCAAGCTCTAAAAGCTAGTACCCACACCATTATACCCCATGAAACCTCCAACACGGAGCATGCGTTAGATAACTCTACTTTGGTCCAAACTGAACCTACTTTAGCCGTAGAGTATATGGATCGTTATCGGTCTTTGCTAAACACCTACCATAACACTCACCAAGTCCTAGTTCAGGAGCTGGATACTATCATTGAGGATTTTACTGATCCTGTTAAGGCAATGACACGTAGAAAGAAGTTAGATAAAGAAGCTAGGAATCCCAAACATATATTTTTAGGATAAGTGTATGAGGAAACCAAATTCGATGATCCACGATCAGAAACCTATGCCTACTACCAAAATAAACCCTAGCCACCTGAAGATCTATGGACCAAGTATATCTCCGAACAAAAGGAATGGGCGGGAGCTATTCCAAATAACCCTAAGCAGAACCATTATGAATGGGTAGTAGAATCTCAGGATGGAACTATAAGAAATCCTATACCTTGTGATACAGGTATCGGAGAAGAAATCCACTATAACCATAGAGAGCCTTATGGTCCATTGACACATCCCAAAATTTTCCCAAATTTTGAAATGTGAAAAATAAATAAACAAAATAAATAATTGTTGAAATTTAGGGTGAAAAGAAAGTTTTTATTTCTAAATGGAAACTTAAAAACACATCTTGAAGAAACTTTTAATAAAATTTGACTCCAACTAAATAAATGCATTCTTCATAAATGCATTCTTGAAATTTAAACACTTGGAAAATAAACCAAAATTCTAAAACCCTAAAGGAAGAAAATCACTTCCAAGATCTCTCTAAGACCATGGATTTTAACCATATATAAATTGGTCAACAAATATTTATAAATGATAAAGAATGATAAATAAAAATATTATAAAACCATGGAAATTGGTTTCACTTAATTTGGAGCCCTAGATAAAATCTTATGAATTTAGTAAGATAAGGAAGGAAATAAATAAATAAGAAATACTTAAAAGCCAAATTAAATCTTGGCCAAATCCATAAGCAAATGGAATGAATAAAATCCAAATCCAAATAAAATAAATGGATAAAGAATATTCAAATAAAAATAAAATGGCCTTAACCAAATTCTATTCCATTTGAATAAAGACAAAATCCCTAATAGAAATGATTAACTTAATCATGGGAAAATAATAATTGGATTTTACCCAAGTGAAATAAAAGTTATTCAATTAAATTAAATAGAATCAAAGAAATCATCTAAATAAAATTTATGGAATTAAAATCCATAATTGCTTTCATTGGAATAAAGACATTTGCCCAAATTAAATGTTTGATAATCATATTAAAATACTTTAAATATTTCAAAGTGAGTAATTTAAACACCCTCATAAATAAATAAAACCTACTGAAAAGGTTTGGTGAAATTTTGATTTCAAATAAGAGTTTGAGAATTTAATTAAATCTTATTTAATAAAGAAAAGTGCCCTTTTTAAATAAAATATAAACCATAAAATAATAAAATAAATGTCCCAAAATTAACTTAAAAATCCATGTTTAAACAGTATAGAAAACTTACAGAAAGTTTGGCAAGGATTTGAATTCAAATGTTAGATTGAATTGTTTGAATAAAATCAAAACAGGAAAACAAAATAGAAAAAGAAAAATGAATCAGAACAAAAAAAATGGAAGGACCCAACCCAGCTAACCTAGCCCAGTCCAGGCCCAGCAAGCCCATTTCTTCCTCCCTCTCCTGAAGCGTTTTCCACCAGAAACCACACCCGCACCGTCCCTGACCGCTGGACCCCATCGTCCCTCTCTCTCTCTCTCTCTCTCTCTCTCTCTCTCTCTCTCTCTCTCTCTCTCTTGCTGCCGCCGGGACCCACTGCTCCGTCATCGTATTCCTCACACGCGCGCTAATCTCGCCGGCCATTTCCTGCCGTTGATGCCGACGATTAATTCTCATAAATGCCATATTAAACCTCGCCGCGACCACGCTCGATTAAACGCCTGCTCCCCCTCTCCATTTCCCCCAGAAGCCACCCACCCTCTGCCACCAGGCCGCTCAAATTTTGCTCGAGAACTCCCACTGCTCCGGCGAGGATTTTCTCAAATTCCGGCCAGCCACCGTCGCCCTTGCCGCGCAAGCCCCCTAGCATCGGCAACCTTAATGCCCACTCGCCACCGCTGTCTGCTTCGACTCCGACGACGGCTCCCTGTAAGCCATGTCCTCCCCTCCGTCTCTGGATGAGACTCCTACGCTCTCCTCCCTCTCACGCGTATAACAGACCCTCTGCTTCGCTCTCCCGTTCCTTGCAGCCTTGTCCCCATCGACAACCGTGCTACCCCGAGCCATTGGACAACTTTGACGAGCAATTGTCGTTAACCCCGAGAGCCCCTTCGATGACCAAGCACACGTCGAACATACCCATGCCATAGCAACCTCGGTGAGCTACCTCTCTCCCTCTCTTGCTTCCTGAATCACCGGGAACACCACCGTCTGACCGCGTCGCCGCCAATCACCGCCGCCAGCGCCGCCCGTTCCTGGTCATACGATTTAGGCCGTAGGATTTTGATCGGATGCACACGATAGATTCATTAACCGAAGGGGTATCTAGTGCATTGAGCCGTGCGATCCACATTAGATCTGATGCACCACAGCAGCCGATCCGCATGAATCCTTTTTGACCAATAATAACAAGATGCGTGGCACAGTTTTGATTTAAAAGATAGATTTGTTTCTAGTAGATGTTAGAAATTGCAAAATTCATAACTTTTGATCCACACGTCCAAATTTTGCAATTTTTATATCAATGTAATCATCAAAACAAATAATTTCCAACTATGCACTTTTTTTAGTAAATTGCTTCTGTTAAATTGGTTGTTTTTACAGAAACTTGTATAGGCATATTTTGTGTATAAAATTTATTCTAGAAATGTTTTTAGGATAAAATCTTTAGAAAATGGTTTGTTTTGAACCTACTGACCATATAAACCAACTTTTGGAATTAGAAGTGTAATTTTGTGAAGTTAAAGAATAAATCTTTGAATTAGAACATTTCTAGTCAAATAAAAATATTGTTTATGTGTTAAAAATGCTTTTTGGAGTAAAACATTTGGGAAATGATTTGAATTAAACTCTCTGACCCTAAACACCAAGTTTGGAGATTTAAAAATATATTTGGTGAACCCTATAAAATTATTACTTTGTTAAAAGGCATTTCCAACAACATAAAATATTGCTTTGGTATAAAAATGGTTTATAAGTAAAACCTTTTGCAAAATGGTTTTAATAATAAACACTTGACCATAAAACACTAACATTTGTGTTGAAAAATATATTTGTCAAACACTAGGAATTGTCACTTTGGTTTAAACCATTTCTAGGAAAACAAAAATGACTTAGAGTGGCCATTTTCACTAACTTAATATCAAATGATTTTGCCACTTTTATAAATGACCAATAGGTGTTTTATAATGTTTTTAGCCTATTAGAAACCAATTTTCCAAATAAAACAATATTTGGCATGCTTGCATGCATTGCTTTGTTTTTATTATTCTATGTGATGAATTGCTTGAATGGTAGATTGAATTTGTGCCTTGCTTGATTGTATTGTAGTGTAATTTGAAGAGTGTGACTACTCCAAGATCAAGGAGTGAACTTATATTCTCTACCAAAAAGGCAAGTGGTGCTACATACTTTTGTCCCATTATTTTCACCATGCATTAGTGATATTTCTAAGTAGGACTTGCATGTAATTTTTGCTAAGTATAAACTATGCCATGGGAAATCCTAGTAGATGAAACCTTAGTAAATTTTCCTAAGTTAAGATTCCTACTACTATCATGCTTAGCCTAGCTAGTAGAAAACAAGTGTGGATTATGTTCATGCTATGGAATATTTCTAAGTCAAGGACTTGTGTTTTGTTTAATAAAACAACTATGTGAATGTATCACCTGGGTTGAATGGAAAGAATGGTTTGTGTTGAGTGGTTACACAAGGCCCATTTCTATGGATTACCTTGTGTATCTCACTTGTGGAATGCCACCCAGGAACAAAGAGATTTGAGATGTCAAATGTTGAGAAGCTTCAAGTGCATCCACTTGGCATTATGGGCTCTGCCTGGATCATATAGGTTGCAATAACTTAGCCAAATGGACAGTTGGTGGTAGGGGATGATAGTTTGGAACGCGTCCATTCTGGTCAAAGGGAAGGCTTCTGAAAGATCTTGTCTCTATGCATGTCGAGTCTTGTGGGGAAAGTGCACCATCTCTACAGAGTGAAAAATCTAAGTACTTAGTCATGTCCCCGACAATGGAAAATTTGAGCATCAATACATGGAAGCCTCAAGAATCTCCTCATCCCAATTTCTAAGTTAAAAACTTGTGGTTGAACAAGGGTTAAAGGATCACCCATTTCTATTGGGAGATGCCTTGGGTTATTTTGACAAACAAAAACTTAGTTCTTTCAAAGTGTAAGGAAAATCTATTTTGATCAAGGCAAGCCTAAGCTCCACTTACCCAAATGCATATAGATGATGGTTACCACTATACTACCATAGTATCACTTGCCAATACAATTCAAATGTATTAACCCTTGTGGCTGTAACTTATTATGTTGTAGGTTTGTTAGATGTTAGTGAAGTGTGTTGATTAGGATTACAAGTCTACAACCAACATGATTTCCTGTGGCACTTTGAAGATGAATGACCCCATGCTATAGTTATTCTGCTGCAATGTAACGTGATAGCCAAATGAGCTATGTAAGATGTAACGAATTATTTTATTGCTGGTTATAAAGTTGTATTATGACCTTTGTTTCTTTATTTTACATCTCAACTGTGGATGCTAGCTATTGATCCAGGGACTAGCATTGTAAACACAGGGATCTCTACCTTATTAAAGGTTGGTACCTCTACATATGGTATCAGAGCACTGTGTTGCCTGTAGGATTGTAAACCTAGGATTGGACAAAACCCCTTAGATAAATAGGAGTTGTGTTTGTTCCAAAACTTATTTACAAACAATCTTGTAAACTCTTTCCTCAACCATTTTTGGTTTTGATTCTACATCTCTTCTATTTAAACTTGATGGACAAAGCCTCAACATGAGCAAAGACTTCAACAAGAACAAAGACATCAACATGAGCAAAGGACTTCACCAACTCAAATAACTTCAACTTCAACATCATCAAAGACTTCAACTTTATTTTCACCAAGCACTTCAACTTGGATATCACTAAGGACTACAAGTGAGACAAGAAGTGTTTCTCAAGACTTGAAGACTAAGGAAACACAACTTAGAAGGAATCATCAACACCTCTGAAGTTTGTGACCAAGACACAATGATTTTCCCAAGGAAACCATGATCTCATTCAAGAAGAAACAACAAAGAAGAATGGAATGATTTCAAGTGAACCATATAGTTGGAACACCATATTTAGTTTAGATCAAACCCACCAACTTATGTGGTGTTGCAAAAATATTTTGTTGCCTAAAAATGTGCTTGAAACTTGTTGTTTGAGTGGAATGTTTGTTTGTGATTGCTTGCACATTGCTTGTGTGAATTTTGATGTGTGTGATTAGAATTCTTCCTATAGAAATCTTTTTTTATTCTAATCCCAATCCAACTCAAACAGATGAATACTCCAAGAAACTCCAGCATCAATAATGGTGACAACAACAACCAAGAGATGCACATGAGAGAACTCATAGTAACCCAAACCCAGTTGAACCAAGTGTCAACTCAATTTTGGGCCAACAACAATGAGTAAGACCTAACCATGCAAAGGTTTATGGAAACCCAAACCCAATTGTTGCAAAGGGTGACAAATCAAATGATCAACATGGGAGAGAACCTTTCCCAAGGAGCTTGTGACAACAAGGATGTCAAGGATGATATTATAGAAGGAACTCAAGCTTGCAATATTTGTGCAGACATGGATCACACTTCCAAAGAGCATGAGGATCAATGCCCTAACTGTGAAGAGAAACATCCAACTAATCAATGCCCCACATCACAAGCTACTTGTTTCCTATGTGAAGGAAATAATCATGTCCTTATCCAATGGCCCTTCTATTCCATAGTTCAATAAAGGAAACAAGTTGGAGTGCATCAAAATTTTGTAAACCCCCATGAGGAAACAACTTCTATCAAGAAGGATGAAGACAAAGGAAAATCTCAGCTTGCACCTCCATGCACGATGACTCACATTGATGGACAGAAGAATAAACATATGTATTATCCAAGAAAAATATTAAGGTGACAAGGAGACTTTCCCACCTTTGAGGTGAGATATGAAGAGCATGAACTAGAAGAACTCCTAGCTTTGGAGAAACCCAAGAAGAAGAAGGACAAAAACCATGTGTAATGTTGCAATTGCAAAGAGATGGGACACTATGCCAATTAATGTCGACAGAAGAAAAATAAGTATAAGGAAATTAGCCAAGTATGGTGCAAAACTGCAAGGAGGTACGCCATTGTATATCAACTTGTCCACAGAAGATACGTGAAGACTCAATCTTGTCACATGTTACAACTGTGGTAAACAAGGACATTATGCAAGCAATTGTCCAAAAAATATGAAGTACAAGACAAACAAGCCTATGAGATATCTCAGCCTTGTCACATGTTTCAAGTGTGGAAACAAAGGACACTATGCAGATGTTTGCCAAGAGAAGATTCATCAAGATCCCAAGCAAGCCAAGATGTAGTCTAGTTGGAAATTTTTAAGGGTGGTAGTACCCTAGTTTCCTTGAAGCCAACTTGTAACCTCTAGCCTCCCCAAATCATGGGACGATATTTCTTTTAAGGGTGGTAGCCTGCCACATCCCAAAATTTTGCCAAATTTTGAAATGTGAAAAATAAATAAACAAAATAAATAATTGTTGAAATTTAGGGTGAAAATAAACTTTTTATTTCTAAATGTAAACTTAAAAACCCATCTTGAACAAACTTTGAATAAAATTTGAATCCAACTAAATAAATGCATTCTTGAAATTTAAACACTTGGAAAATAAACCGAAATTCTAAAACCCTAAAGGAAGAAAATCACTTCCAAGATCTCTCTAAGACCATGGATTTTAACCATATAGAAATTGGTCAACAAATATTTATAAATGATCAATAATGATAAATAAAAATATTATAAAACCATGGAAATTGGTTTCACTTAATTTGGAGCCCTAGATAAAATCTTATGAATTTAATAAGATAAGGAAGGAAATAAATAAATAAGAAATACTTAAAAGCCAAATTAAATATTGGCCAAGTCCATAAGAAAATGGAATGAATAAAATCCAAATAAAATAAATGGATAAAGAATATTCAAATAAAAATAAAATGGCCTTAACCAAATTCTATTCTATTTGAATAAAGACAAAATCCCTAATAGAAATGATTAACTAAATCATGGGAAAATAATAATTGGAGTTTACCCAAGTGAAATAAAAGTTATTCAATTAACTTAAATATAATCAAAGAAATCTTCTAAATAAAATTTATGGAATTAAAATCCATAATTGATTTCATTGGAATAAAGACATTTGCCCAAATTAAATGTTTGATAATCATATTAAAATACTTTAAATAATTCAAAGTGAGTAATTTAAACACCCTCATAAATAAATAAAACCTACTAAAAAGGTTTGGTGAAATTTTAATTTCAAATAAGAGTTTGAGAATTCAATTAAATCTTATTTAATAAAGGAAAGTGCCCTTTTTAAATAAAATATAAACCGTAAAATAATAAAAGAAATATCCCAAAATTAACTTTAAAATCCATTTTTAAACAGTATAGAAAACTTACAGAAAGTTTGGCAAGGATTTGAATTCAAATGTTAGATTGAATTGTTTGAATAAAATCAAAACAGGAAAATAAAATAGAAAAAGAAAAATGAATCAGAACAAAAAAATGGAAGGACCCAACCCAGCTAACCTAGCCCAGTCCAGGCCCAGCAAGCCCATTTCTTTCCCCCTCTCGTGAAGCATTTTCCACCATAAATCACACGCGCACCGTCCCTGACCGCTGGACCCCATCGTCCCTCTCTCTCTCGGTGTCGCCAGGACCCACTGCCCCATCACCGTCTTCCTCACCCGCGCGCTAACCTCGCCGGTCGTTTCTTGTCGTTGATGCCGATGATTAATTCGCATAAATTCCGTACTAAAACCTCGCCGCGACCACGCTCGATTAATCGCCTACTCCCCCTCTCCATTTCCCTAGAAGCCACCCACCCTCTACCACCAGGCCGCTCAGATTTTGCTCGAGAACTCCCACTGCTCCGGTGAGGCTTTTCTCAAATTCCGGCCAGCCACCGTGGCCCTTGCCTCCCAGATCCCACTAGCGCGTTCCCCATCACCCCCTGTATCTCCCAGTACCCTGAGCTCAGCCGCGCAAGCCCCCTAGCATCGGCAACCTCAATGCCAGCTCGCCACCGCCGTCTGCTTCGACTCTAGCGACACCTCCCTGTAAGGCATGTCCTCCCCTCCGTCTCTAGATGATACTCCTATGCTCTCCTCCCTCTGCTTCGCTCCCCTGTGCCTTGAAGCCTCGTCCTCATCGACAATCGTGCGAGCCCGAGCTAGTGGACAACTCTGACGAGCAATTGTCGTCAACCCCGAGCGCCCCTTCGACGACCAAGCACATGTAGAGCATACCCATGCCACGCAACCTCTATGAGGTACCTCTCTCCCTCTCTTGCTTCCTGAATTGCCGGGAACACCACCGTCTGACCGCCCCGCCGCCAACCACCGCTGCCAGCGCCGCCCGTTCCTGGACATACAATTTAGGCCGTTGGATTTTGATCGGATGCACATGATAGATTCATTAACCAAAGGGGTATCTAGTGCTATGAGGCGTGCGATCCACTTTAGATCTAACGCACCACAGCAGACGATCCGCACGAATCGTTTTTGACCAATAATAACAAGACGCGTGGCACAGTTCTGATTTAAAAGACTGATTTGTTTCTATTAGATGTTAGAACTTGCAAAATTCATAACTTTTGATCCACACGTCCAAATTTTGCAAATTTTATATCAATGGAATCATCAAAACAAGTAATTTCCAACTATGCACTTTGTTTAGTAAGTTGCTTCTGTTAAATTGGTTGTTTTACAGAAACTTGTTTAGGCATATTTTGTGTATAAAATTTATTCTAGAAATGTTTTTAGGATAAAATGTTTGGAAAATGGTTTGTTTTGAACCTACTGACCATATAAACCAACTTGTGGAATTAAAAGTGTAATTTTGTGAAGTTAAACAATAAATCTTTGAATTAGAACATTTCTAGTCAAATAAAAATATTGTTTATTTGTTAAAAATGCTTTTTGGAGTAAAAGCTTTGGGAAATGATTTGAATTAAACTCTCTGACCCTAAACACCAAGTTTGGAGATTTAAAACTATATTTGGTGAACCCTATAAAATTATTACTTTGTTAAGAGAAATTTCCAACAACATAAAATATTGCTTTGGTATAAAAATGGTTTATAAGTAAAACCTTTTGAAAAATGGTTTTAATAATAAACACTTGACCATAAAACACTAACATTTGTGTTTAAAAATATATTTTTCAAACAGTAGGAATGGTCACTTTGGTTTAAACCATTTCTAGCAAAACAAAAATGACTTAAAGTGGCCATTTTCACTAACTTAATATCAAATGATTTTGCCACTTTTATAAATGACCAATAGGTGTTTTATAATTTTTATAGCCTATTAGAAACCACTTCTCCAAATAAAACAATATGTGGCATGCTTGCATGCATTGCTTTGTTTTTATTATTCTATGTGATGAATTGCTTGAATGGTAGATTGAATTTGTGCCTTGCTTGATTGTATTGTAGTGGAATTTGAAGAGTGTGACTATTGCAAGATCAAGGAGTGAACTTATATTCTCTACCAAAAAGGCAAGTGGTGATACATACTTTTGTCCCATTATTTTCACTATGCATTAGTGATATTTCTAAGTAGGACTTGCATGGAATTTTTTCTAAGTATATACTATTCCATGGGAAATCCTAGTAGAAGAAACCTTAGTAGAATTTTCCTAAGTTAAGATTCCTACTACTATGAAGAAAACTTAGTAGAAAACCATGGTGGATTATGTTCATGCTATGGAATATTTCTAAGCAAGGACTTGTGTTTTGTTTAATAAACAACTAAGTGAATAATCACCTGGGTGGAATGGAAAGAATGGTTTTTGTTGAGTGGTTACACAAGGCCCTGTTCAATGGTTTACCCTATGTATCTCACTTGTGGAATGCCACCCAGGAACAAAGATATTTGAGATGTCAAATGTTGAGAAGCTTCAAGTGCAGCCACTTGGCATTATGGGGTCTGCTTGGATCATATAGGTTGCAATAACTTAGCCAAATGGACAGTTGGTGGTAGGGCATGATAGGTTGGAACGCGTCCATTCTGGTCTAAGGGAAGGCTTCTGAAAGATCTTGTCTCAATGCATGTCGAGTATTGTGGGGAAAGTGTACCACCTCTGCAGAGTGAAAAATCTAAGTACTTAGTCGTGTCCTCGGCAATGGACAATTTGAGCATCAAGACATAGAGCTATCAAGAATCTCCTCATCCCAATTTCTAAGTTAAAAAATTGTGGTTGAACAAGGGTTAAAGGATCACCAATTTCTATTGGGAGATGCCTTTGGTGATTTTGACAAACAAAAACTTAGTGCTTTCAAAGGATAAGGAAAATCTATTTTGAGCAAAGCAAGGCTAAGCTCCATTTAGCCAAATGCATATAGATGATAGTTACCACTATACTACCATAGTATCACTTGCCAATACAATTCAAATGTATTGACCCTTGTGGCTTTAACTTATTATGTTGGAGGTTTGTTTGATGTTAGTGAAGTGTGTTGATTAGGATTAAAAGTCTACAACCAACATGATTGCCTGTGGCACTTTGAAGATGAAGGGCTCCATGCTATAGTTATTTTTGTTGCATTGTAATAAGATAGCCAAATGAGCTATGTAAGATGTAATGAATTATTTTATTCCTGGTTATAAAGTTGTATCATGACCTTTGTTTTTTGATATTACATCTTAACTGTGGATGCTAGCTATTGATCCAGGGACTAGCATTAAAAACACAGGGATCTCTAACTTATTAAAGGTTGGGACCTCTACATCCATATGGGGGGTAATACTAATCCAATCGACTTAGAGGAGTATTCCGGTAGCTACTATACCAATATGTATGAATGGACCCAAGAAAAGGAGAAGGAAACCTCTTACGTTGAGGAAGCATTGCCGGAAGCGCATGTATATCCTGTAGAAGATTACGCCAACTCTAGTAATTTTTCAATGACTAATCTCAGTCTAGGTACTTATAATCAAGAATACTCATCTCCTAGATGCTCTTATGCTCCAGAAGGAAGTCGTAGGACTTCACGTCATCATGGACGGAGCTCGAGGAAGCACTAGAAGAAGATGAAAGTAAGAATGTAAGGAAGTCCGAAGGGATGAGTGCTTAAATGTATATATAGGGTAATGCGTATTGTAGTTTGAGAGGTTTGCCAAAATAAGTGAGGATATTCTCACAAGAACAAGAAGTTCTTGAAAGATAGCTATGTAAATTAAGTAAGAGGCAAAGCGTGGGAACATTCAGTGCATATGTAAATTATCTAAAACCTATGTATAATACATGGTATATGTTTTGTTGTTTATCGACTTTTGGATTTTCTTGCATCTTCTTAAGTGACTAGATATGTACATGAAGTTTGACTTGGTGTGCAAATGCATGATGTAACACCTAGTTATTACTTAATGTTATAGACCTACATAGGATTGGGAATTTGTGTAAGGGAGTGACGAGTTCCATATACCAAGAAGGAGATTTACATGAAGAATGAAGCAACAAGAAGTAGTAAAATTAATTTCACCCGAAATAGGTGATGTTGCTAAGAAGTTAGTAAAGTAGTTATACCATATTCATGGAAGTATCATGAATAGAACAACTAAAACATTTTGGAGCAAAGTGGTATTCCATCTCTGATAATTCAGAGGGAATACCAGTATTAGGTCATAAACCGTAGGGTAATACCTATTACCTAGGATGATCTTTAGCTCGGTATTTGAACCAAAGTTGGTATCTTGTCCACAGCTGGTATTGGTTAAAATAGTTAATCAGCTCAGCTTAAAGGTTGCATAAAGATCATAAAACTTTGCCTAAATAAGAAAAGAGACAAGGAAGTATAATATTAAGGCGATAGACTTCGAAATGTCCCGCGAAATCAACCCTATCCAGGATATAATGTCCAAACAATTTTTTAAATAAATATTGTAGTAAGAACCGCTTCGGAGATCCACAAATAAGTGGGTATACCGTAAATCTTTCATGAAACCATAAACAAGTGAAGTAAGTCTATGGTTACTATATAAGTAGTATCGAGACCTGAGTAAACCCTAAGGGGGAGAGTAAATAGTAAATGTAAATATTGTTAACTAAACCTCGGTGTAATGATACTTAAAAAGGTATTAAAGATACTAACAAAATGCCGTTTAAAAGCTGAATCGGGTAAAAACTTGAGTGTGATAAATTAGATTAGTGTTAATGAACTAATTTTGAAGAAAACAACTCTTAGATAGTCCTGAAAAGGAATGGATTAAATGTGTTCAAAACCAATCTTCGGAAAGACTCCCTAGACTTTACATAATATAGTAAAGAATATATGATGTGAAGTTTGAATATAAGATATAAGATAGTATGATTAAGCTGAAGCTAGAGTAGCATGGAGTTATTGAAGTAGTGTTGTTCCTCTTTAAGGATAGTAAACATTGATGGAGAGTAGAATTGGAAATATAGATCTCTTGGAGTAATGTTAGTGATCGATGATGAAGGAAGTGTATGAATGGAGTTAGAAGTAACTACTTAGTGGATTAGAGGTTATCATTATGAAAGTAATTTGATATAACCCAATTATATATGTGAGCAGATTATGAAAAGCTTTAGTATCAAGCTCATTGGATTTACAATTGGATTTAGAGGGAGAAGTGAATAGTAAAAGTATATGTAGTAAAGATGATAAAGTTAACACATGATGATGGATATGAAGAAAGAGTATATCTAGGAAAGGAATTCCTTAATAAGGAGTCCAAACTTATGAAATATGGAAGCTATGAATTCCTGGTAAAGACTCAGCTTTAAATCCTTAACCAAATATAATACCATCTGATCTGATTGAATTATCATCCTATTTCCACAATTCTTTGTAGGAATATTTTCCTATAGCAAGAACTTAAGCATATCTTGTTATTTCAAAACATGAACACTATAAGTGCCTAGGAATCATAATTATCCACCCTTATTTTTTTTAAGTCATTTAAAAATAAGGAACAACTCTAATACTTTACCTTATATAATGATCTCATTTGTGATCACAAATACAAGTGAATTATGTCTTCAACCATAATGTTCATTCACATTTATTAAACAATAATATAAACCCTAGAATGAACTATTTCTACCAATGGTATGTCTTGAGAAAAATCATAGAAATATAGGATAACTATGAAGAATCTATATAAGTGCCTTAATTGTTCCTCCAAAATAATGGATTAATTGTTTCATATTATTAAAATGCACATTCTTATGTGCTTGAGCTTAAATAAATTAGAATCCTAAAAGAAGAAATTTTGACACAGATTTAATTATAAATTCAAAGTATGTTATGAAAATAAAAATTCATAACACAAGTACTTATATAGAGAAAAATAAGAAATAAATATCATTATATTAAAAGGATCATAAAAAGAACCCTAAATACACTTTATTATTGTTGCAACCATTCAACAAGTAAACTCTATAAAGAAAATTCAAATCAAAGGATCAAATTTAAATCTGAAATCAAAACAGAAAATTGAAAAAGGAAATAAAAAGGAAAGGAAGATCTGGCCCGAGCAGTAGGTCAGCCCAGAAATTCCTCTGCTTCTTCGTCGCTCACAAGCCGCAGCCAGCTCTTTCCGCTTAATTCATCGAAGCCCAACACCGGCCTAGGCCCACATACCCCTTTGTCCGTTCTATCATCATCGTCTACCTCGCGCAGCCACCGAAGTAGCTCGCTGGTGCCAGCGCCGCCGCTCGCCAGCGTGGAGATTCGTGCCGCCGACCGCTAGAGGGGATAAGGAGGCCACGACAACGGCGCTCTGCCTCGTCCTCATCAACTTCCTCTTCCTCTGAAACTCTCTCTCGATTTCTTCCTCAGAGACGAAACCCTAGCTAACCTCGCCGTTGTGCGACACCTCCCTACTCCTTTCCAAGTAGCCATGGAGACACCCCGTGCTCCGTAGATCCTCTAGGTGGAGTCCAGCATCAAGGGAAGCACTAGGGAGGAAGGATTTTGTTGTTCCTTTCCGCGGAGGTTCGTCGGAATCCTCGTCGGAGAGCTCATCTCCGACCACACCCGTTCTCGGCGACACCACCACTGCAGTTAGGGTGAGTCCTTGATGCTCAAGCATCGATCCTCTCTTCCTATCGCGCTCTCTAGCATGCTCGCACCGTATCACCGCCGTACGCCACTTTCAGTCGTCGTCGTTCCAGTAGCTCCGATGACCATATTCGAGCAACGCCACCACTATATGGTTCAGCATGTTGCGCTGATTCAAACTAGAATAGTTTAGTTTGTTAGGACGCGTAGATCATCATTGACGACCATCAACTGGCGGTGGTGTTCGCAGTGCCGTCATTCTGACGCCATGCTCGTGTCATCCTTGACCCAGTCCACAACTTGACTACTCCACGCCTAGGTGGCATACTGACGTGACCTTGACCCCACTGGTCAGTGACCTAGGGTAGCTCTGGCAGTGGAATAAAAAGTTATTCCTGTTTATAAAACAAATAAAATGTTATAAGTCTAAATTTAAATATTCCAAAAATTAATTAAAATCATTAAATCTTATTAAATCAATAACTTTTATTTTCTAATTCAGAAAAAATATGTGTAATATATGAAAATGTTTATAAAAATAAAATATACAACTTAAAACTATTCTCAAACATTATTATGTTAATTATTTAAATAAATATTATTCAATAAATATTTATTAAGTAATAAAAACTTTGATAATTCATATTTTAATAATGGTAAAGGATAAAAATATAAACCCATGAAGGATGACGAACATAGCTTTTCAAAATAAAAGCAACCTTTGAATAAATGTTTACAAAAACCTGCATTGCCTACGACCTACAGTCTATGGCTGTAGATATAGTGCATCAAACACTCATTTTTAGTAAACTTGCTAAGTACGCTCGTACTCAACGTATCTTCTTAACCCTTGCTAGATTCTGAAGCCGATACAGACGATGTCTACATCAACTCATGCTCTAGGGAATCGTCGTCAATAGCTCAAGTTCTTCCATGAAGTCAATGAAGTCAACATATACATCAATTGAAGTGAATAAGAAGTTGCTGATTAGATAGGAATATAATCTATAGCCATAGAACCTACTTATGTTGAGTATTGCAGTAGCAGCAATGCAAGCCCAGTAGTTCAGATACTAGTCTTATAAGTATGATAGATTTGAGTTGAATATTTCTGATTCTTCTTTGTAAGAAGTTTATTTCTATCTCTTTAACCTAGAGTGTTCTCTCGATCTTTTGTAAAGAGTCGAGTTGTAACCTATAGTCATGTATTGGACCTGTTGTGTTTCTGTTGTACCACTCTGAGGGATGTAATACTAGTGAACGGTGTTTCATTGGTGTTATGTCAACGACTATAGTGTACTACATTATGCAGTGGTATGCTGGGTCACCGCAGAAGATTGAAGCCCCCACCTTGGAGGGAGTCTAGTTCACCTTAAGGGAGAACAACTGGCTAGATGGACTTTTCAGGGCCATGCAGGAAGCTCTTGCCCGTCTGTGTGTCCAGAGTATCAATCATATCAAGGGTACCCGCTTTGACTTCTGCCCAAGGCATGATATTATGGGACAGCCACTAGAGGCACCATAGCACCCTGAGATGAAGAATCAAGTGGACCACCTCAGCTTCATGATGTATGACCGACAGAAGGAGTTGGACAATGCCCGCTCCTACGCCAACCATAACTATGCCATCGCTTTCAAGAAGGACCAGACCATTGACATGCTGGTGAAGGATCGCCAGTCTCGCTGCCTTCAGCTTGACAAGGAGCGCATCATTGCCCACCTTCATCACAGGATCATAGACTTGGAGCAGACCATCCACGAGAGGGACATGCAGCTTGAGGAGAGGGAGAATGCAGGAGAGGATATCCGTGGAGACCCATACTCTTACCTCAGTGACGATGATGAATTTCTGGAGGATCAAGCCATGGACTTCTTCACCGATGAGGATGACTTCGCCTTCATTGATGATGATGAGGAGGAGGAGGAGGATGATGAAGCCACCGATTCCAAGGAGTAGTAGCAATTGATCACTAGCGTTAGTGAAGTTGTATCCGGTCCCACTATATCGTAGTTTCCCCGAATGGTTCTTAAAACCATAGGTTTTCCTTGTTGTGGTGTCTGTTTGTATCATGTGCTATGAATGAATGAAAAGCAAGTTGCTAGAATAATATGAGTCAAACTTTGAAAACTTTTCAAGAACAAAAACCAAACTTTCGAAATTTCCCTCTTGTCTCATGATCTATCTCAATCTTCAGATGCCTCGCGGAGAAGCACTTCGTCCCCGGACCAAATGTTGCAGATGTTGAAAATGTTGGTTTCTGACCGTGAAGCTGAAAGAGCCGAACATCAAGCCAACTTAGCCACCCTTAAACGGATAGCTCAGATGGCCAACAACAACCAAGGCCATAAAAATCAGGACAACCATGGATCAAAGGTCAAGAACTTTCAGAACACCAATCCACCTATCTTTACTAAGTCTGAAGAGCTCCTAGATGCAGATGATTGGCTGCAGACCATGGAGAACAACTTAGAAGTGGCAGGAGTAGAGGCCAACGAGAAGGTACTGTTTGCCACCCACTATCTGGCCGGAGACGCAAGAGCATGGTGGAACAACGTTCGCTCCATGAATGGAGGACAAATGATGACTTGGGATGAATTCAATCTCAAGTTTAGAAGAACCCATGTGACACCGGGTTTGATCAAGAGGATGAGAGATGAATTCAGAGAACTGAAGCAATAGAGGATGACAGTAGTTGAGTACCGTGACAAAATTTTGTCATTGGGTAGGTGTGCACCGGATGAGATTTACCCCGAAGCCAAGAAGAAGGAGAGATTCTTGAATGTTCTGCATGATGATTTGCAAACAGTTTTGGTCAACATCCCATTTTCTAAAATTGAAGCCTTAATAGATGAAAGTACAAAGGAAGTCGCCTAGAGGGGGGTGAATAGGGTTTTAAAATTATTATGGTTTAGGATCAAGTAAATGCGTAATAAAACTAAAGTTTAATTTATTGAGCACAAAACCTAGCCACTAAGTTCGCCTAAGTGCACCAACAACCTATGCTAAGCAATACAAGAAACAAGGTGATAGCAAGATATAAATACTTCAAGCACGATGGCTATCACAATGTAAAGTGCATAATAAAAGGTCTCGGTTGAGAGATAACCGATGGACGCGGAGACGAAGATTTGTTTCCTGAAGTTCACTTCCCAAGAAGCTACGTCTCTGTAAAACCCCACCTTTATAAAGGTAAAGGTCCCTGTGATTGCAATGCTAGTCCCTGGATCAATTGCTAGCATCCATAGTTTAAGATGAAGTACAAAGAAACAAAGGTCATTATTACATCGTCATTCCAGAGATAACATAGTCTTTTACTACTCCATAGCCATAGGCTAGTACAAGAGTTTAACTTACCAATATAAATAAAATTCTTCATCTTCATGTGCCACAGGCAAGCATGTTGAGTGTAGACTCATAACCCTAATCCTCATCAGAGTAACCTTCAACATCACAACTTACAGCCACAGTGGGTCAATACATTGGAATAATATTGGCAAGTGATACCTTAGTAGAATAATAGTATATAGCTTCTCCATGAATTTGGCTAAGTGTAGCTTAGGCTTTCTTTGCTCAAAATAGGTTTTACCTATCAGTTGAAAGCACTAAGTTTTTGTTTGGCAAAACTCCCAAGGAACCACCAATAGACATTGGTGAACCTTTACCCTTGTTCAACCATAAGTTTTTAACTTAGAAACTGGGATGAGGAGATTCTTGATAGCTTCCATGTCTTGATTCTCAAATTGTCCATTTCCGGGGACACAACTAAGTACTTAGATTCTTCCTTCTACAGAGGTGGTGCACTTTCCTCGCAAGACTTGATTTTCATCAAGACAGGATCTTTCAGAAGCCTTCCCTTAGACTAGAATGGACGCGCTCCAAACCTATCACGCTCTACCACCAACTGTCCATTTGGCTAAGTTATTTTAACCTATATGATCCAGGCAGATCCCATAATGCCATGTGGCTGCACTAGAAGCTTCTTAACATATGGCATCTCAAATCCCTTTGTTCCTGGGTGGCATTCCACAAGTGAGATACACAGGGTAGGCCATTGAACAATGGGCCCTAGTAACCACTCAACAAAAATCCATCCATGCAATTACCATTCCACCCAGGTGTTTCATTCACTTAGTTGTTTTATTAAGCAAAAACACAAGTCAAAGACTTAGCAATATTTCTCCATAGCATATATATAATCCACCCTTGGTTGCTACTAGCTAAGATAAGCATGGCAATAGCAAGTATCTTAACTTAGAGAAAATTCTAACAATTCTACAACTACTAGGATTTCCCAAGCATAGCATATAGATACTTAGCAAAAATGATCATGCAAGCCCTATACAAAATATCACTAATGCATAGTCAAAATAATGGGATAAAAATATGAAGCACCACTTTCCTTGGTATTTGTGGGAGTAACAACAATCCTCATAGTTACAATCACCACTAGCACCAAAATCTACACATAAAATGATAACACTAAATTCATATTTCAAATAATCAAACAAAAATATATGAATGCATGCAAATGCCATGTGATGATTTTTCTATACCAACCAAGATAAGTAAAACAGTACTGATCAATAAACTAAACATTTATACGTCAAATAAACTTAATTTGGCTTTTAAAACCTTTTCCAAATAATTTTTATACACAAAATATGTTTAAAAATGTCTCTGCATAAAATTCTATTTTAACAGAAACAAAATACAAAACGAAGACCATAGATGTGTAAGATTTATTTTTGTGATTCCAATGGTATATTATTTGTATTTTTTGGATAAACAGAACAAAAATTATTGAATTTACAAGTTTAAACATTTAAAAATCATTTCTGGAATTTTAAACGGACAGGCTAGGCCACGTGGAATGATTCTATTGGCTGACACTAATTCGCACAGATCGATCAACGAGAGCCGCACGATCTAAATATAATCGCATGGGCCAGATCTACTCGTACCCTTTTATTAAGTGATCTAATCCTACGTGCTAGATCTAGATCCAACGGCTTCCGAGCATGCGACCAAGGATGGGCGGCGCAAATGGATGCTGGCGGCAGCGGCGCTACTAGAGACAGTGGTCCGGCGATTCTAGCAAGGGATGGGGGTGGTGATGTTGCTTACCAGACTCGTACGTGCACGAGGAAGCTCAATGTGGTCGCAATTGGGACGGGGGCGTGCTGTAGCGGTGGCTAGGGGTCGTCGGAGTTGCGGACAGCGTCAGGCTCGGGTGGACGGCGACGCTGGCGATGTTCTGGACCACCCTAAGACAAAGCAAAGTCATCAGCGCGTGCACAGATATCAGGCGAACATGGTAGGGTCAGGGAGATGGCACGGGGCGATCGGGTTTTACCTAAATCGCTTGTCAGAGTTGAGCGGCGGCTCTGTCGCTTGCAGAGGTGGACGGGGACGGCGACCTGGGTCATGCACGGGCAAACCAGAGGAATTAGAATAAGCAAAAAGACATGGCGAACTTGACAGGGTCAAGCAGAAAGGAAGGGGCACTAGGAACTCACGGAATCGATCCGGAGCTTTCGGTCTTTGGCGGTGCAAGCGAGAATTGCGAGGCTGGCGCACGGCTGGTTGTGTTGGGGGAAATAGCCGCGAGGGGGAGGTGATTAAGTAGCCAGAGCAGGGGCGGGGATTGCGCACGGAATCAACGGCAATTAATCAAATTAAAATGCGGCAGTGAAGGAGGAGGAAGAAATGGCGGAGGCCAGGTCATGGGCGGGGTTTGGGGACGACGATGACGGGGCAAGTGGGTCCGAGGCGTCAGCGAGAGGGGGTTCTCGCGTGGGTGAGATATAGAGGGAGAGGGGAGACCCGGGTGGGCTGGTTGTTGGGCTGGATCCAGTGCTGGGCCAGATTGGCAACACTGGCCCTTTTTCTTTTCTTTATTCCTTTTTCTATTTCTGTTTTGATTTTCTGAAATCATTTTCAAATGTTTTTCAAATGAGTTTGAATTCAAACTTTCTCTAGATTTTTTTAAAGTGAACCATGCACATATTTGAGTATAAAACATTGTTGTTCACTCAAAAATACATTGGCCTATTGAAATTAAAATAAAATCATGCCTTAATTATTTATTTATAAATAGGCATATGAATGGTTTTGACATTAGATTTTTGTTTTGAAATTTTTAACAAGCTTTGGAATCAACATTCAAACCTATAATCAAACCTTTTTTGGTTGAAACAAAGTATTCACATTTTGGAGAGTAGAAATAAATCCATTGCCTTTCCTACATAAAACATTAGGCAACAATTTACTTCTGTTTTGAAATCTTATTTGAAAAATGATCCAAATGCTTATGAATGCATGAATGATATGCAAACTTTATAAATCACAATTTTTGGGATGTTACAAATCTAACCCCCTTAAGATGAATCTCGCCCTCGAGATTCGGATTGGCTAGAAAATAGGTGAGGGTGGTCTTTCTGAAGATCATCTTCTCTTTCCCATGTTGCTTCTTCCTCGGAATGATGGTTCCACTGAACTTTGCAGAATTTGATAGTCTTTGTCCGAGTAACTATTTCTGTAGTCTCGAGAATCTTGATAGGTTTTTCCTCATAAGTGAGATCACTTTCCAATTGGACCTCTTCCAAAGTTATAGTATCCTTATGAAGTCTCTTCCATCTCCGGATCGCATTTCTTTAAGTGACTCACATGAAACACATTGTGAACAGCAGACAATGATTCAGGCAATTCAATCTCATATGCCACTTCTCCTTTATGGCTCAGAATCTTGAATGCTCCAACATATCTTGGGCCCAAATTTTCCTTTGACTCCAAACCTCTTCACTCCACGAAGTGGTGATACTCTAAGATAAGCTCTATCACCCACTTCATAGGTGACTTCCCTACGCTTGGGATCCGCGTAGCTCTTTTGTCGGGACTGTGCTATCTTCAATCTGTCCTTTACTAACTTGACTTTCTCTTCAGCTTCCTTGATTAGTTCTGTCCCGAACAAGTTTCTTTCTCCAACACCATTCCATAGTAATGGTGTAGTACACTTTCTCCCATAGAGAAATTCAAACGGTGCCATCTCAATACTGGCTTGATAGCTGTTGTTCCGCGTAAGGCAGACTTTCATCCCAACTAGCTCCATAGTCTAGGGCACATGCCCTCAACATATCCTCTAAAATCTGGTTGGTCCTTTCTATCTGTCCATCAGTCTGGGGATGAAGAGTAGTGCTGAATTCCAATCTCGTTCCCAATGACTCATGCAGTTGCCTCCAAAAATGGGAAGTGAATTGAGTTCCCCTATCAGACACAATACTGTTAGGTACTCCATGCAGACACACAATCATATTCATATAGATGTTGGCTAACTAAGCACTTGTATAGGTGGTTTTCACGGGTATGAAATCAGGCACTTTAGTTAGGCGATCTACCACGACCCAAATAGAATCATATCCTGATCTAGTCCTTGGCAGTCCAGTGATGAAATCCATACCAATCTTGTGCCACTTCCAATTAGGAATAGGTAGTGGTTGCAACAATCATGCTGGTTTCTGATGTTCCGCTTTCACTCTACTACATACATCACACAAAGCAATATGTCTAGCGATATCCTTCTTGAGATTATTCCACCAAAATCTTTCCTTCACATCCATGTACATTTTGGTGTTACCCGGATGAATGGAATATGGTGAGTTGTGTGATTCTTGTAAAATCAGTTTTCTAAGCTCCGAATCTTGCGTAATGCAGATATGTTTTCCATACCATAAAGTACCCTGTTCGTCTTCATGGAATCCTTTGGCTTTTCCTTTACCAATATTTTCCTTAATATCTTAAATTTCCTTGTCTGTCTTTCGGGCTTCCTTGATTGTGTCCAACAAGGTGGGTTGAACATCCAATGACATGAGATGTCCTTCAGGCACTATCTCCAATCTGGGATCTTTGAATTGGGCACACAGATCATATGGCAATTCTCCCTTAGTAAGGCCATTCACATAAACCTTACGGCTTAATGCATCCGCTACAACATTTGCTTTACCGGGGTGGTATTGCAAACTCAAGTCATAGTCCTTGATGAGTTCTAGCCATCTTCTTTGTCTCATGTTGATTTCTTTCTGAGTGAAGATATACTTCAAACTTTTATGATCCGTGAACACTTCACATCGCTTTCCCAAAAGATAATATCTCCATGTTTTGAGTGCATGGACAATAGAGGCTAACTCCAAATCATGAGTAGGATAATTCACTTCATGAGTTTTGAGTTGTCTCGAGGCATAAGCCACAACTTTACCCTCTTGCATCAGAACTGCACCCAATCCTTGGTGAGATGCATCACAATACACCTGGAAATCCTTCTCCAAATCTGGCAGACATAAGACTGGTACAGTCACTAGTCTCTTCTTCAACTCTTGGAAACTGAGTTCACATCCTTCAGTCCAATCAAATTTCTTGTCTTTCTTAAGTAACTCCGTCATTGGCTTAGCTACCTTTGAGAAATTCTCAATGAATTCTATAGTATCCTGCAAAGCCAAGGAAACTATGAACTTCTTTCACTGACTTAGGAGATTCCCATTCAGTTACAGATGACACTTTTGCGGGATCAACTGCTTCACCATATCCTGACACAATGTGTCCAAGAATTCAGCCAGAATTCACACTTACTAAATTTGGCATACAACTTATGCTCCTTCATCTTTTCAAGTATCAATCACAAATGTTCCTCGTGCTCTTCATTGCTCTTGGAGTAGATCAAAATGTCATCGATGAAAATGACAACGAACTTTCATGAAATTCCATGAACACCTTGTTCATCATATTCATGAAGTAGGCTGGTGCATTGGTCAAACCAAATGGCATCACAGTGTAATCATACAATCCATACCTAGTGGTGAAAGCAGTCTTAGGTATGTCTTGTTCCCTTATATTAGCTAAAAGTAGCCTGATCGAAGATCAATCTTTGAGAACACACGGGCTCCTTCTAACTGATCAAACAAGTCATTGATTCTAGGCAAAGCATACTTGTTCTTGATAGTCACCTCATTGAGTGAACGATAATCTATGCATAACCTTTGACTTCTATCTTTCTTTTCAACAAATAAGACTGGTGCTCCCCAAGATGAATAAATTGGTTGAATAAATCCTTTCTACGACTGTTCTCCAAGTTGTTTCTTGAGTTCTTTCAACTCATCAACTGACATCTTGTAAGGTATCTTTGCTATTGGTCCAGATCCTGGCAGCAAGTCAATTAGAAATTCCACATCTCTATCTAGGGGCATTCCTCCGGAAACACATCCGGATATTCTCTCACGATTGGCACACTGTCTATGCTAACTCCCTTAAGAGAATTTAGCTTACTCCCTTAAGAGAATTTAGCTTACTCCCTTTTGATTCAAAGTTAGACTTGAATCCAATCCGTTTCTTATCTGGAGTTGTGAGTGCAACAGATCGGTTGTCACAATCTAGTACTCCTTCATACTTGGTCATCCAATCCATTCCCAAAATAACATCCAATCCTTGGGAATCTAGGATTATCGGACTAACTGGAAACTTATGCTTTCCAATTCAATTTCTAGATCACGACATCCAAGGCTTAATATCATATCTCCACCGGGAGAACTTATTTTTATAGGACACCCAATATTTCTATCAACAAATGCTCTTGATATGAATGAATGCGATGCACTAGTTCAAAAAGAACAAGTGATGGAATATAATTGAGTTTGAACTTACCAGCCATAGCATCAGATTCCTCATAAATTTCTTCCACATTGATGTGGTTCACTTGTCCCTTCTGGAAAGGGTTGGGCTTGGTGGTTCCTTCAACCTTCTTCTCTGGGCACTCATTTGCATAGTGTCCTATCTTCTTACACTTGAAACACTCAACCTGACTAATATCTCTCTTTGTAGGCTGACTTCCACTTCCACTGTGGCGACTCTTGTGTCCACCCTTGTGATTCTTATACTTGTCATTATCATGACTGCAGTGATGCTTGTTGTCATGATGGTGGTTGTGGCTGTGGGGGTTGTTGTACTTTCCATGTTTGTGGGATCCAGAACTCCCACTATCATCATGATGGGAACGTTTGTGAGACGATCCCGAGCTGTGCTTATCGAAGCTATGCTTCATTTTCCTGCTTTCAACCTGGTTCATCTTGTTCTCCAAGATGGTATCCTTGTCACAAAGTGATTGGTAGGTTGGGACATAGGCAACAGACAGCTACAGGTTCAACTCATCATTCAGTCCTTCGAGGAATTTCTCCTTCCTCTTGGCATCTGTATCAACTTCATTCAGTGCATAACGCGCCAGATTGTTGAATTCCTCAATATACTCAGCCACACCGCGATGACGCTGTTTCAGGTTGTGGAACTCCGTCTTATTCAAATTCATCACTCCGTATGAGATGTGAGTTGTACGGAATCCATCCTCAAAGATAGCCCAAGTCACATCCTCATGGGAGTGGTGATCTGAAAGTTGTCCCACCAGGTTGTTGCTGGCCCTTCTAGCAGATGTGCGGCAAACCTGACCTTCTCTTCGTTGGTGCAGCCGACAGTCACTAAGTCCTTGTTCACTGAACGTAAACAGTCATTGGCTACCATTGGATATGTGGTTCCCGAGAACTTTGTAGGCCTCAGTCTTAGAAATCTGGTGAGCATGTCAAAACCTGGCGGATTATTCTGGTTGTTGTTGTTATTGTTATTGTTATTGTTGTTGTTGTTATTCTGGTTCTGGTTATGTATGAAGGTTGTCATCATCTGCATCAGTTGAGCTTGTGCTATCATCAACTGCTGCATCTCGGGAGTGACATTGTTGTTGTAGTTGTTGTTGTTTTGGTTGGGGTTGGCACGTCGAGGAGGCATCTGTGGTTTTAATAAGGATAAGAATGAGATACCCATAGATGGTTAACATGCACAATACATCACATAGAACAATCACAATAACCAAGCATCAAAATAACATAGAGTTTGAACGACATAAACAACAAGTTTTGAAAACGCAAACACACCATAGCAAGCCATCCACTTGTTGGATGGTCATGGGGACTCAATAATCAAAGTACGGTAGATGATAGATAATCGAGTAGTCTACACTACTCCTCCGCATCATCTCCAAATCAACGAGGGTAAGACCTGCATTCTCCATGGCGGTCTTGTACTCATCAACACTAGCAGTCAAGGCATCAATCTTGGCCCTAAGAGCCCTCTTCTGTGAGCGAAGCCTCTCTATCACTCCCTGCTGGTGCTCAAGCTCGAAGTCCTTAGCCTCTAACTCTTCCTTCATCTCCCGGATCTTCTTGTTCCTATCTTGGAATCTTTTCTCCTGGCTCTTGAACTTCTTGTCCTGGCTTTCAAACTTGGCCTCCATTTCCTCGACAATCTCATCTTGCTCCGCGAAGACCTTGTCCTTCTCTCGGAGCTGAACCTGGAGCTCGTCATTGCTAAGCATGACGTTGGTCCTATCAGTATAAAGGTGTCTAATAAGACCCTCTAGGTCTTGAAGGTATAGACGAATCGGCTCCATCGTCTCTCTAGCAGCATCCTCGTACTCTATAGCCTCACCCTCCTCGTTGCATATCCCGAAGGGGTGAAAGTAAAGAACTCTAAGCTCGGTGGAGTGCCTCCCTACCAGGCACCCAAGTAGCTCCTGCATGACTACATCTAAGCCTTTCTCCTTGTCGCCATGCATCATCTTGAAGGTGATGGCCTCCATGGTTGGCTCTGTCTGGCGTCCTAGCTGTGTGACTCTGAAGCCCCATAGGTCCTTCCTCTAAAACTTGGTGAACTGGAATGTCATGATGCTATGAAGTGGAAGGTTGAGCACACTAGTGAGCTCAATGAGACGACTACCAAAACAAGTTCCCTTGAACTCCTCGGCCGTGCTGATAACAACGTTAGGCATCTATTTTTATAAGATAGAGAAAAGTTAGAACCAACACAAGTAGAGAAAATCATAAGAAAAAACATCACATGCACATAATTTAGCAACAAACACACAAGTCATGGCATACACAAATCATTACAACATCAAAGGTCAACATAACATAGACTAACGAAGTACGATACAACTCTCACTGACTAGAAAAAATAGATATCAGGGCATCCTTAGTAGCCATCTGTCTATCTTGTTCACAAGACTCCCATATTAAATCTATGATGTCTCCCGTTAGTTGTTGGTTGGTAGTCCCTAATTCTTGGGTATGCTTCTTTTCTTCTCTAAGGTCATTTTTGGTGTTGAGCATTCTGCACTTGAGTCTATCACCAAGCTCCTTGGTAGCATTCCAAGCTGCATTTCTTGCAGAGTCAAAGAATGCTGTGTGCAATTCAGAGTTGGTGACCATGCAAAATCCTGACTCCTTGTGGTTGTCTTCCTTGTTTTTCTACAAGTGAAGTTGCACCCACCAATACTCTTCTCCTTCATCCATCACAGGAAATCCCTTGTACATAGTTGCACCATGTAACCCCATGGTAACCATAATGTTCTTAAGTGCCTTGGGAAATTCAGTCTCACACTCCAAAGTCATGGTCATGAGTGGTCCCTTCTTCACGGCTTCGTTGATGGAGTTCATCTACAAATAGAGATGAGAAAGAAGATTAGAAAAGTTTACGAGAAGAAAAAGACAAGTGTGGAAATTTTTCAAAGTGTTGAAATTTTTTACTTTGTGGTTTCTAATCCAATCCTAGGGTCATAATCCTACAGGTAACACAGTGCTCTGATACCATCTGTAAGACCCCACCTTTATAAAGGTAAAGGTCCATGTAATTGCAATGCTATTCCCTGGATCAATTGCTAGCATCCAATGTTTAAGATGAAGTACACAGAAACAAAGGTCATTATTACATCGTCATTCCAGAGATAACATAGTATTTTACAACTCCATAGCCATAGGCTAGTACAAGAGTTTAACTTAACAATATAAATAAAAGTCTTCATCTTCATGTGCCACAGGCAAGCATGTTGAGTGTAGACTCATAACCCTAATTCTCATCAGAGTAACCTGCAACATCACAAGTTACAGCCACAGTGGGTTAATACATTGGAATAGTATTGGCAAGTGATACCTTAGTAGAATAATAGTATCTAGCTTCTACATGAATTTGGCTAAGTGTAGCTTAGGCTTGCTTTGCGCAAAAAAGGTTTTACCTATTAGTTGAAAACACTAAGTTTTTGTTTGGCAAAAACTCCCAAGGAACCACCAATAGGCATTGGTGAACCTTTCCCTTGTTCAACCACAAGTTTTTAACTTAGAAATTGGGATGAGGAGATTCTTGATAGCTTCCATGTCTTTATGCTCAAATTTTCCATTTCCGGGGACACGGCTAAGTACTTAGATTCTTCCTTCTGCAGAGGTGGTGCACTTTCCCCACAAGACTTGATTTTCATCAAGCCAGGATCTTTCAGATGCCTTCCCTTAGACCAGAATGGACGCGCTCCAAACCTATCACCCCCTACCACCAACTGTCCATTTGGCTCAGTTATTGCAACCTATATGATCCAGGCAGAGCCCATAATGCCATGTGGCTACACTAGAAGATTCTTTACATATGGCATCTCAAATCCCTTTGTTCCTAGGTGGAATTCCACAAGTGAGATACACAGGGTATGACATTGAACAATGGGCCCTGTTAACCACTCAACAAAATCCATCCATGCAATTACCATTCCACCCAAGTGCTTTATTAAGCAAAAACATAAGTCAAAGACTTAGCAATATTTTTACATGGCATATATATAATCCAACCTTGGTTGCTACTAGCTAGGCTAAGCATGGCAATAGAAAGTATCTTAACTTAGAGAAAATTCTAAAAATTCTACAACTAATAGGATTTCCCAAGCATAGCTTATAGATAATTAGAAAAAATTATCATGCAAGCTCTATACAAAATATCACTAATGCATAGTTAAAATAATGGGATATAAATATGAAGCACCACTTGCCTTGGTATTTGGGGGAGTAACAACAATCCTCACAGTCACAATCACCACTAGCACCAAAATCTACACATAAAATGATAGCACTAAATTCATATTTCAAATAATCAAACAAAAATATATGAATACATGCAAATGCCATGTGATGATTTTTCTATACCAACCAAGACAAGTAAAACAGTACTGATCAATAAACTAAACATTTATACATCAAATAAACTTAATTTGGCTTTTAAAACCTTTTCCAAATAATTTTTATACACAAAATATGTCTACAAATGTCTGTGCATAAAATTCTATTTTAACAGAAACAAAATACAAAACTAAGACCATATATGTGTAGGATTTATTTTTGTGATTTCAATGGTATATTATTTGTATTTTTTGGATAAACAGAACAAAATTTATTGAATTTACAAGTTTAAACATTCAAAAATCATTTCTAGAATTTTAAACAGACAGGATAGGGCACGTGGAATGATTTTATTGGCTGATACCGATTCGCATGGATCGATCAACGAGAGCCGCACGATCTAAATAAAATTGCACGGGCTAGATCTAGATCCAACGGCTGCCGAGCAGGCGACCAAGGATGGGTGGCACAAATGGATGTTGGCGGCGACGCTACTGGCGACAGTGGTCTGGCGATTCTAGCGAGGGATGGGGGTGGTGGTGTTGCTTACTAGACTCGTACGTGCACGAGGATGCTCAACGTGGTCGCGGTTGGGACGGGGGCGTGCTATAGCGGTGGCTAGGGGTCGTCGGAGTTGCGGACATCGTCGGTCTTGGGTGGACGGCGACGTTGGCGATGTTCTAGACCGCCCTAACACAAAGCATAGGCATCAGCACATGCACATTGATCAGGCGAACATGGTAGGGTCAGGGAGAAGGCACGGGGCGGTACGGTTTTACCTAAATCGCTCGTCGGAGTTGAGCGGCGGCTCTGTCGCTTGCAGAGGTGCACGGGGACGGCGACCTGGGTCATTTGCGGGCAAACCAGAGGCAGTAGAAGAAGCACAAAGACATGGCGAACTCGACAGGGTCAAGCAGAAAGTAAGGGGTGCTCGGAACTCACCGGAATCAGTCGTCGGAGCTGCTCGGTGCTGCGGCGGTGCAAGAGAGAATTTGCAGAGCCTAACGGTGCTTCTGGCTGGTTGTGTTGGGGGAAATGGCCGCGAAGGGGATGTTATTAAGTAGCCAGAGGAGGGGAGGGGATTGCACACGGAATCATCGGCAATTAATCGAATTAAAATGCAGTAGTGAAGGAGGAGGAAGAAACGGCAGATGCCGGGTCGTGGGCGGGGTTTGGGGATGACGATGATGGGGCAGGTAGGTCTGAGGCATCAGCGAGAGGGGGGTACTCGCGTGGGTGAGAAACAGAGGGAGAGGGGAACCCCAGGTGGGATGGTTGTTGGGCTGGATCCATTGCTGGGCCAGATTGGCAACAGTGGCCCTTTTTCTTTTCTTTATTCCTTTTCTATTTCTGTTTTGATTTTTTGAAATTAATTTCAAATGTTTTTCAAATGAGTTTGAATTCAAACTTTCTCTGGATTTTTGTAAAGTGAACCATGCACATATTTGAGTATAAAACATTGTTGTTCACTCAAAAATACATTGGCCCATTGAAATTAAAATAAAATCATGCCTTAATTATTTATTTATAAATAGGCATATGAATGGTTTTGAATTTAGATTTTTGTTTTGAAATTTTGAACAAGATTTGGAATCAACATTCAAACCTATAATCAAACCTTTTCTGGTTGAAACAAAGTATTCACATTTTGGAGAGTAGAAATAAATCCATTGCCTTTCCTACATAAAATATTAGGCAACAATTTACTTCTGTTTTGAAATCTTATTTCAAAAATGATCCAAATGCTTATGAATGCATGAATGATATGCAAACTTTATAAATCATGATTTTTGGGATGTTATAGTCTTCGTTGGAGAGGTGCGATGGTGCAATGCTCTCCAAACGCCACAAATGGATCACCTCGAGGTGTGGTGGCTCGATGCTCACCCAAGGCCACACAAGGCCTCACCCTGGATGCGGAAGCACGTAACTCACCGACGCCACAAAAGGCTCACCTATTCCCCCCGAGTGCGCACCACAAAAAGCGTGCATGCCCTCCACCATGGGACTCTTGAGGGCAGTCACCGAACCCGTACAAGATTGGGGCTATATCCACAACTCAATTGGAGGCTCCCAAAAACAAAGCCACAAAAGGCTACAACGCCACAAAAGTCCAACAAAGCCACAAAAGGCTACAAGACCACAAAAGGTCAACAAGACCACAAAAGGTCAACAAGACCACAAAAGGTCAACAACCCAACCGCACAACCTTCACTAGTAGGAAAAGGGCTGTTGGTGGCGCACCTAAAAATCCCATACGTGGCGCACTAGTGGTGCGCCACTAAGCATCTGTTGACTAAAAAGTGCCAGGCGCACTACTGACGCCATCTTGTTATATGGGGATAGGCGTGGCACTACAGTGCGCCACGGGTAGGAAATCAGGCGCCACGGATGTTTTTTCAAAAACAAAAATGCAAAAACACCCTCGTTTGAATTGCAAAAGCAATCGGTCCATCGCTCATTGCCGTGTCGCCTCATTTGGAGCATGGTGGCCGTGGCCACGACCTACCACCATAGGGAGGTGCGGGAGGCCGTGGCCGTGCTAGTCCTCGCCGGCATCAAGGAAGAGAGGGAGAAGGAGGTGTGGCTGGAGAAGGGAGGAGGTCGCCGCAAGGAGAAGGAGGTCGCCAGCGCTCGTCGTCGCTGCAAGGAGGAGCAGGCCGCAATGAGGAGGTTGTCATCGCTCGTCGTGACTGCAAGGAGGAGGAGAAGGTCGCCATTGCCATCGTCACTGCAAGGAGAGGAGGATGATAGAGCAAGGAGGAGGAGGAGAAGGAAGAGAAGGAAAAGGAGGAGAAGAGACAAGGAAAAGGAGGAGGGAGGAGAATTAAAAGGAGAAGAGGGAGGGAAGAGAAGAGGGCTAAGTGGGCGGGTGGGGATTCAAATTTTGAATCCCGCCCATTTTACTCGTAGCGCACTAGGTGGTGGTGCGCTACGGGTAAGTTGCCCTATAATTTTTTCTGCAGGAAAAAACGGATCGTAACTTTTTACTCTTTTTGAATTCTGAAAATCTAAATAATCCCTAAACAATCGGAGGTGGTTGCGAGAGGATGCAAAATCTCGTTCTCGTCATTTTGGTATATTATACGATTTTTTTTAACATCGTATGCAAAAGTTATGGCCATTTTACCGTGGCATGACTTTTTTTTGCAGAAAAAGTGGAAAATCATGTTTGTTAATTTTCCTAGAAACTATACCACATTACCTACCTACATATGAAATGATTTTATTTCTTGAAGTGTTTATCATTTTATTTTATTTTTTGCAAAGCCTAAAAAGGCGATCCACGGTGTCCTAGTGCCCTACGGCTAAGTTGACCCAGCTGCTCCAGCACACATGCCCGTAGCGCACTAGGTCAGGGTGCCCTACGGCTAAGTTTCACATCCGTAGCGCACCATGACCTAGTGCGCTATGGGTATGTGTGTTGCGGACACCTGTGCCCTGGCCCAAACATAGGCGTGGCGCACCACCCCCATGTGCGCCATGCTTACGGTAGTTAGCCGTAGGGCACCTGTGGGCAGTGTGCCACGCCTATTTTACCCATGGGGCACCACTAGCACGTGCGCCACGGATGTGTGGATTACCTATAACCGTTTTCCTAGTAGTGCATCTAGGGTTCCAAGAACCCAAGAGAAACAAGACCACAAGCTTGAACTCACTGAATCTCCGAGGAGAACTCAAACCTATGAACCAAATGCAAGGGCAAGTCCTTCTCTCCCAAATTCCAACAAAGCTACAAAATCTATTGGGGGAATAAGGGAGGAAAAACACAAGAGGAGAGCTCAAAACTATGCACCAAATGCAAGGGCAAGTCCTTCTCTCCCAATTTCCAACAAATCTAGAAAAGCTATTAGGGGAATAAGGGAGGAAGAACACAAGAGGAGAACTCAAAACTCTCCAAGATCTAGATCCCAATGATTCCTTCACAAAGAAGGGATTTAACTTGGGGGGATTATAGATCTAGATATCCTCTCACTTTTCCCTTAAAAATATGTAAGAACCATGGGAGGAAGAGGGAGTCAGAAATCTCAAATAGGTCAACAATGGTGGGCAAAAACGAGCTCAAAAGATGGGGAACCATTGGGGAAGAAGCCCCCCTTATATAGGACAAGGAAAAACTGACCGTTTGGGCCAGATTCATGCACCACCGGAACTTCCGGCCCCCCACCGAAACTTCCGGCAAATAGAAACACAAGTTACTGAACCTGACCAGAACATGGGTCGGAACTTGGACCGGAACTTCCGCTCAAGCAAAAACGCAGGATAACATTGCACGAAAACTTCAATAACTTTTGATTTCGGACTCTGTTTTTTATGATCTTGGGCTTGTATTGAAGAGAACGAAAAGCTCTACAATATTATGCAAATAAACATCATAGTATAGCATGTAAGGATAAAACCAAATTGATAAAGGTATAACCTCTCTAGAAGCGATGAACCGGTAAAATCTCCAAAACCCAAAACACAAGAAGTTGAGATTGGAAACATCGATTGAGATGAAACCAATTTTGTTGGGAAGATAAAACCAAGTAGAACCCAACAAAATGTAATATATTGGATACCACCAAGGGAGAAAATATAAAGTATATATATGTGAGATATCTCCTAAGGCGTGGAGCTAGAAAAACCCGCACGATCAAGAATGCAATAAGATATGCAAGGGAACTCCTTATTTGATTAACTAGAGATTGTTATGATGATAACCACAATATCTAGATCCTATCATGGATAAGAACCAAATAACAACCAAGAAATATGATGCTATGAATGCAAAAGGTTTGAGCTCTCTCCGAACGATGCGATCGAGACACCCGCTTGAGAGAACCTCTTGATAGTACGGCTATCTATGCTAAACCCGGTCTCCCAACAACACGAGACCGGCAAAAGAGAAGACCTATCAAGATCATACCTTTGCCTTTAGCAATCCACTTGAACTTGATGTAGACCGTCTTGTTCTTCTCAAGTGGGAACACCTTTCTTGATTGCTCTTGCTTGATGAAGACGAGGACTTGCAAATTGCTCCCCCATACTCCATGGGGAAACTTATTATTTGAACTTGTCTTCATCACTCCATGATCACGAGGATGGCAAGCTTCAAGCATGAGGTCTTCTAGAGATGGCGCATCTTGAGCTTTCCCTTCTTCATCCCTTCTCGAGGTTGATCCATCTTGATGCAACTCTCTGCACTAGTCTTGATCAACCTTCAAGCTCCTTCTTTCTTCATGATTCCAATGGCACAAAGCCCTTGGACATTCTTCATCTTTCAACCTTGAGACCAACACATGGCCCAAGCGATACCAATGGAAAAACCTACAACTGAAACTCAATTTACACATTAGTCCATAGAGATTGTCATTAATTACCAAAATCACACATGGGGACATACAGGCCCTTTCAGTAGATTCTGCCATTCAGATGGAAGGCAAGATCAACCAAGACAATGAGAACCGCAAGCGTAGAATGATGCATCAACCAGAACCCACCATACCCCAAAGTATCGCCCCAACCCTGTCAGGTTAGAAAAGATCGAAGATCTGAGACAGGCTCTTTACTCTGATCAAGATATCATGCATGCATTGGATTTGAAATTTGTCCCTAGCAAAGATCTGGTTTTTTAAATAATGGGACGTTGCTCCAGATGTGGATATCGTGATCATCTTGTGGATTCTTGCCCGACAATTTGTGTTTGTAATCCTGCTGTGGGCCATAAATGTTCGAAGTGTTCTGGATCGCGTAACCCCTAGTGTGTTAAATGTCTAATATCTGGTCACCTGGCGAGTAATTGCATTTTGGGCTGGCGTTGTCGGAGCTTCCATTTATTGGGCCAGTGGGCCAGGAGTTTCCCAAAGAAGATACGAAAGGTTTGGCAAATAAAGAAAACAACCACAAACAAACATACCGATATTCCTGGTCGGAATATCTGGGTAATTGAGAAGCAGACAACTTTTTCACCTGGAGTTTCACCCCCCTCTCCTACCTCTTCATCTCCTTCTCTGCCGGCTGACGACGCATCTCTCTCCACCACAACAATGGCCAAATATCCTGTTAATCCACTAGCTTTTCTCCCCAATGGCTTGACAATAGATCCGGGGCCAGTGGACCGCTTGGTGAGATCGCACATGGTGGTGCTAGCTGAAGCTCCTCTGCAGCATGATCACAAGGTAATTGCCGAGACCAATATATTTATTCCTATTCAGCTCATAGAGGACTATAGGGTTCAGGTGATGAATATTTTGAATGATTCACAGTTGTTTGTCAGTCGTTTCGATGATCACCCTCTAGGCCTTGGCATTTATACTATGACTGAAACCCTGATTGCGGATGCTACAGTAGGGACATCCTTTGAGATTGATGATATCACCACTGTCACTTTTGTGAGACACAACAAAGCCAGAAACATGTGTCTTACTGCTTTTGGCAGGGAAACTTGGATACAGTTCTTAGCTTTCCCCTGGATTATCAGACTAGCCAGTACAGTCATAGCGTTGTTCAGGATTTTGGTTTGCTATCTATGTGGCATAATACTAGAGGATATGATAAATATGTGTTGGTTAAGGTTTGGATTGTTCATCCTAAGTTTGTGCCCAAAAGTTTGGTTATTCATCAGCTTGGTGGGGCCAGACACTCCTGGACTGTACCTGTTATTTTAGTTAGATGTGCTAACTGGAATGCTCATTTGCCTGAAATCCTGCCTCCTCCCGAAGACCCAGAACTAGATGATGGTAACCCTCATCCCATGAATTGAGAGGGCCTAACAACTGAACATCTCTACCAACAGCAACTTGACAACTGGAATCACCATAATCAGATGCCTGGAGGTGTAAATGCTCAAGGTGGGCATAATGGAGGACATAACAATGCTTCCCTTTTTCACCAGCAAGGACAGTTTTTCCCTGCTCAAGTGATTGCTGCACTTTTTGATAATAATGTTGCACAAAATGAAAATATTGTTGCACCACTGGAAGATGATGTTGCAGTAGTTCCAAACCCTCCTCTGGTCAATTTTCAGCAAAACTTAGCTGCACAAGGGGTTTCTTTCCAGGATGGTGTGCCACCCCCAAACACCAATGTTCAGGATAGTCCTATGCAAGCCTGGCATGATAGTTTATCTGATGTGTCTGATGGAAATTCATCTGGATAATACTTGATGCAAGTTGACACCACCTTGTCCATTAATTATGCTCTGGTTAATGACAATATATTGAATGTTAACTCTAAAATCTGGATGGCAAGGAAATTTTCTCATTCTGCCTTCAAGGAATTTTGTTTCCCCAACTTTGCTCTAGATAATGCCAAGCTCCTGCCTGTCTTTGTTCCTATGCCAAAGTTTATCTAGTTTGAAATGGTTGATGAATGGGAGTTGCTGCTTCAATCAAAGAAGAGGAAAGTGATGAATACTTATCAAACTATGGTGATCTCTGGTATGCAACCCTTCTCACAAGTTGCCACCAAAAGAAAGATTCCAGTGTTAGATGATTCTGAAGATTTTCCCTTTGGGACACCAATTTCCACCAACCAAGTTAGAAGGAACTCGAGGACTACTAGATATAGAGGCTTTAAGGCTAAAATCATTTGTGATTCCAAGCAAACTAAATCAAAAGTGAAGCCAAGGAAGGTTCCAGAAGTGGAAGTTGTGGAAGTCACAGAGGAGGCTAAGATGACTCAGATAATATCTATCAATGAAGACCTGATTACTGACAGGACTCTTCTTGCAACCCCAATCCCAGTGCTCTAGTCTATTGGAATTTCTCTTTGTGGTGTTCCTCAAGATGAACTCACTCCTAAGAAGCTCATGGAAGGCTTGCAGGAGAAGGAGAATGCTGACCGTGCCTAATGCCTGTATGGTGGCGTGCCTGTTTATTTCTATTTTGGTTTCTATACTTTTGAGTTGTAATAATGTCACTGTTTAAACAATGGGTTATTCTATGCTGGAACTTTAGGGGGCTTAATGCAAGAGAGAAACAATTAGCCTTAATGAATGCTATTAATGTAAGTGGATGCTCAGTTATTTGCTTGCAAGAGACAAAAAGGAAGATTTTGATCTGAAGTTTATTAAAGCTTGTTGTCCAGCAAGATTTGATGAGTTTGTTTATGTGCCTTCTGTGGGTGCTTCTAGAGGCCTCATTATTATTTGGAATAGTTAAATTTTGTGTGGAATGGTTATGCATTGTGAAAAATTTGCTCTCTCTGTTCATTTCAAATCTACCCATTCAGATCTATCTTGGACTTTAATTAACATCTGTGGCCCCTGTAATGGTGAACTGAGGGAAAAATTTATTGAATGGATGTTTGAGGTAAATATTCCTGATGATGAAGACTGGATCTTAATGGGAGACTTTAATTGCATTAGGTCCCCTGCATACAGAAATAAGCTTGGGGGAATGTTAATGACATGCTAATTTTCAATAATTTCATTAGAGAGCAACATCTCACTGAATTGCCAATTAAAGGAAGAAAGAACACCTGGAGCAACATGCAACAACATCCTTTGTTAGAGCAACTTGATTAGTTTTTTACTTCCATGCACTGGACAATTAGCTATCCTAACATAGTTGTTTCAACACAAGGCAAACCAACCTCTAATCACACTCCTTGTGTTGTTTCTATACAGACTAAGATCCCTGGAAGTAGGGTTTTTAGATTTGAAAAGTTTTGGATTGCACATCCTGGTTTTCTGGAAGCTGTAACAAAGAGTTGGGGTAAACCAACTCACAAGTCCAATAGTGCTACAAATCTAAATGCAAAGTTTAAAAAGTTGAGATATGATTTGAAATTTTGGAGAAAATCAATTTCAAAGTTATCCACTTGTATCGAAAATAGCAACAAGGTTCTCTCTGAACTTGATAATCTTGAAGATAGAAGGCCTTTGTTCTGTCAAGAAGCAAATTTTAGGAAAATTCTAAAATCCCATTTAGCAAGGTTGCTGCAGTACCAAAATGCATATTGGAAGAAAAGGTGCACAGTTAGATGGACAAAGTTTGGGGATGAGAACACAAAATTCTTTCATAATTTTTCTACTGAACGATATAGAAGGAACAATATTGCCTCCCTCAAACTATCTGATGGTTCTTTAGTCACTGAGCATGCTGACAAAGAGAGTGCTATTTTTCAAACCTACAAGGAAAGATTGGGTAATTATACTCACCCTGAGATGCTTTTTGACTTACTCCAACTGAGGGCCTTGAAGTTTTATCCATACCATTCACGAGAGAGGAAATTGACAAAGTGGTTAAAGAAATGCCAAATGATAAATCCCCAGTCCAGATGGATTTAATGGCCTCTTCCTAAAAATTTGTTGGCACATCATCAAGGAAGATATTTACTCCTTATGCTTTCAATTTTATGAGGGACACCTAAATCTAGAAAGTATTAATATGGGACACATAACACTCATTCCAAAGATGGGTTCACCTAAAACTGTCAATGATTTCAGGCCATTTACTCTGCTAAATTGTGTGTTGAAGTTGATCACCAAAATCTTGGCTAACAGGATCTAGAAGGTAATACTGAAAATTATTCATAAAAATCAATATGGTTTCTTAAAAGGCAAAAACATTCAGGATTGCCTTGGTTGGGATTTTGAATTTCTCTTTCAATGTGAAGCCTCTAAGAAAGAAATTATTTTGCTTAAGCTGGATTTTGCCAAAGCCTTTGATACCATTGATCATCTAGCTATGATGAAAATTATGAAACAGATGGGTTTTGATGATAAGTGGCTAAAATGGATTGAAATTATTTTTGGCACTGGAAAGTCTGATGTTCTGCTTAATGGAGTACCTGGGAGGCAATTTCACTACAAAAGAGGTGTCAGGCAAGGAGATCCCTTGTCTCCTCTGATTTTTGTTCTAGCTGCTGATTTACTACAATCTGCAATCAATAATGCATTCGGAGAAAACATCCTCAAAGCTCCATTCTCCCCTGATTTTGATCAGGATTTTCCAGTTGTCTAATATGCTGATGACACTTTGATCATAATGCAAGCAGATAAAGAACAAGTCCAAGTAATGAAAAGGATTCTTCACAATTATGTTGTTTCTAATGCTTACAGATCAATCTTCACAAGTCTCACCTAATACCAATAAATCTGGCAGACAACATCACTAAGGAAATTGCAGATATGTTGGGTTGTTCAATTGCCAAATTGCCTTTCACTTACCTGGGGCTCCCTCTTGGAACCACTAATCCCACAATGTATGATCTAATTCCACTGATTGATAGAATTGGGAGAAATGTGTCTACATCATTCATAATGATGTCTTATAGTGGGATAGTGACTGTGATTAACTCCTTACTGCCTTCAGTTGCAACCTTCACAATGTGTGCAATCAAATTACCAGATAAAATTGTGGGGCACATAGTGAAAATTCAGAGACATTGTTTGTGGAATAAAAAAACTAAAGAAGGTGAACAATGCAACTCTCTTGCTGCTTGGGACATGATTGTAGGCCAAAGAATAAATGAGGTATTGGCATACTCAACCTAAAAATTCAAAATGAAGGCTTGCTGCTAAAGTTCCTTCATAAGTTTTAACATGGATGACACACCCTGGGTCTCCCTGGTTTGGAATGCTTATTACAATAATTTTGTTCCACATGCTACTAGGCCTTGTGGTTCTTTCTGGTGGAGAGATGTCTTTAGACTCTCCCATTTGTTTAGAGGGGTAGCTAAAAGTACAATTATTTTGGAAGGATCAGTGGTCTAACACTATTTTAGAAGAGAGTCACCCAATTATCTATTCTTATGTGAGGAATGAACATATCTCTGCCCAAGAGTTCCTAAATACAGACAGTTTGACACATCTCTTCTACCTTCCTTTGTCACCTGAAGCTTTAGCTAAACTAAAAACAATTGAAAATAGTTCCGGAGAGATAAAACTCAATGAGCACTTACAAGACACTTGGAGTTATGTTTGGGGAGCCAAAGATTTCACATCCAGCAAATATTATCAGTATAATTTTAGAAACCTTAACCCACATATATGTTTCAAATGGCTGTGGGAATCAAAGTGCACTGCGAAAGTGAAGTTCTTTGGATGGCTTGTTCTGTATAACGGGTTGAATACAATAAACATGCTTAGAAGAAGGCATTATGCACTTGGGACTGGATATGATTGTTTAATGTGTAGTCCTACTACTGAAGAAACAATTGAACACTTGCTCTTTCATTGCCCTTTCAGTCAAGCTTGCTGGGATTCATTTATATCTCCTGGTCTATGGCTAGCTCAAGGCTTCAGATCATTGAGCAAGGAAAACAAAACTGGAATAAAAAGTTGTTTATGGAAATTACTCTACTTGGATCCTGGAACATCTGGAAGGAGAGAAACAATATCTGGTTTAATAACATATAACCCTCTGTTCAGGCCTGGAAGTCAAGATTGGCTGATGATCTTTCACTACTGATTCACAGGACAAAGGAGGATTTACACCCACTCATCAAGAACATTATCCATAGTTTGTAAACTCTGTGAGGTCTTAGGTTTTCTAACCTTTTTTGGGTGATATTTTATCCATTTGTGTTCTATAAATATGTAAATTTCCCGACTCTGACCATTTATTAATGAAAATGAGGCAGTAGGAACCTTTCCTACTGTTAATACCCTAAAAAAAAGGTTTGAGCTCTCTCTGAACGATGCGATCGAGACACCCGCTTGAGAGCCCCTCTTGATAGTACAGCTATCTATCCTAAACCCGGTCTCCCAACAACACGAGACCGGAAAAAGAGAAGCCCTATCAAGATCATACCTTTGCTTTAGCAATCCACTTGAACTTGATGTAGACCATCTTGTTCTTGTCAAGCGGGAACACCTTTCTTGATTGCTCTTGCTTGATGAAGATGAGGACTTGCAAATTGCTCCCCCATACTCCATGGGGAAACTTATTCTTTGAACTTGTCTTCATCACTCCATGATCACGAGGATGGCAAGCTTCAAGCATGATGTCTTATAGCGATGGCGCATCTTGAGCTTGCCCTTCTTCATCCCTTCTTGAGGTTGATCCATCTTGATGCAACTCTTTGCACTTGTCTTTATCAACCTTCAAGCTCCTTCTTTCTTCATGATTCCAATGGTTCTTCATCTTTCAACCTTGATACCAACACATGGCCCAAGCGATGCCAATGGACAAACCTACAAGTGAAACTCAATTTACACATTAGTCCATAGAGATAGTCATTAATTACCAAAACCACACATGGGGGGCATACATGCCCTTTCAATCTCCCCCATTTTGGTAATTGATGACAATAACTTAGCGAGGGTTTAAATATGACAATTAACAACCAAAGAGGGTGCTCGAACATCAAATACTACACAAGTATGTGATTTTGGTAGAACCACAATATATAGAGCAAACTCCCCCACAATCTATGCATGTGTGATGAACTTGAATTTCATTGCATCGATTGCCAACCTTTACCGTTGGTTGAGTTTCCTCTATATATTCAACATGCAAAGCAGCCACAATCATGCAAGAGCATGAGAGGCAAATGCTTAATAACACAATCAAAGCAAAATCAAAGCTAAGCCCAACTTCCCTTAAACCCTCCAAAACTTCTCCCCCATTGGCATCGATTGCCAAAATGGGTGAAAAGTTCTAGACAGCCAATATAGTGAGAATTCCTCCAAAGGTGTGCATATGCACAGGTCAAATTATGAGTACTTGGGAGGAAGTAAAACTATATTGAGGGCCCAAAGATTGGAAAAGGACAATAAAAGGAAATAAACCTCAACAAATGAAGCGAGCAACGAAAAGATCCAAAAGGACCAATTGAACAACCAACAAATGATATCAAATGGAAACAACAACAAAATGTTTAAATGAAAATAGAGAAGCTCCCCAAACTTTGTGCAAATTTAAAATACTTGTATTTGAATACAATATGCACAAATATGGAATCCTCGCTCCTCCATAAGCATTTAAATCACAAGAAATGAGACACAACTAGAAAACAGGCCTTCGGTTCAATCAGAGCAACGTCACCAGTCCCGGCCCGTCACGAACCGCGACTAGTGCTAGCACTAGTCCCGGTCCGTGAGGCCTCCAACGGCTAGAAATGGCCATAAGCACTAGTCCCGGCGGACGAGCATTAGTCCCGTCCGTGTCGGCCAAGGACTAATAAGCTGGAAGCGGCCAACAGCTCTTTTCGGGACTATTAGTCCCGGGTCGTATCATGACGGTACTAATGTCCATCACTATATATGACTCCTGGCCATCTGCCCTAAAGCATATGGTGGCCATTTTTCTCAATGAAGCAAGAGAGTTCATGCCATTTTTTTCTCAAGATTTAGTTTGCAACACCTAAATCCAAAGCTTTAAAAGGTTAGAACTTCATTCTTTCATCTCTTATTGCTACTTTACCTCTATAATGCTCTAGAAGTATAGAGATATGGATCAAATGCATGCATGCTCTAGAAGTAGCTAGAAGGATTTTGATATATATGTGTAACAAATTTTGATTAGGCACATAGTTACTGAAAATTGAAATGTGTAATTTTAGAGTTTCATAGCTTAGAATGGAATGAGGTTTTCACTGATAAAACAATAATAAAAAACTCCACATTTATCATGTTGATTGTTTTCTCCAATTCACAAATTGGTGCATGTAAATTTTTCAAAATTCAAAATTAATGCTCTAGAAGCTCTCAATATAACTTGTAATAATTTTATCATGTTGTGTAATGGTTTTTGATATACTTTTACTATAATGCAGATGGTCCGAGAATGGATGTATGCAGTCTTGATCGACGCTCGGCGAGTTCATTAATGGCATGCATGAATTCATCCGTGTATTCTGCAACAAGAACAATGGTTTTGTATTCTGTCCATGTAATGGATGTAGGAATCAGAAGGATTACTCTGACTCAAAAACCCTTCACAGCCACCTATTGAAGTCCGGCTTCATGCCCAGTTATAATTGTTGGACCAAGCACGGAGAGAGAGGGGTTATAATGGAAGGAAATGAAGAAGAGGAGGAGGATGACAACTATCATGGTTTCCCTGAGTACGGAGATACTTCCATGGGGGATGCTGAAGGGAATGATGAAGAAGAGACACATGATGAACCCGCTGATGATCTTGGTCGGACCATTGCCGATGCACGAAGATATTGTCAAACTGAAAAGGATAGGGAGAAGTTCAATCACTTGCTAGAGGATCACAAAAAGTTGTTGTAACCAAATTGTGAAAATGTTCTGAAAAAGCAGGGCAGCACTCTGGAATTGCTGCGATGGAATGCTGAGTGTGCTATACCTGACTCCTCATTTGAAAAGTTGCTAAAAATGATGAAGAATATGCTTCCAAAAGATAACGTATTGCCCACCAGTACGTACGAAGCAAAGAAGGTTGTCTGCCCTCTAGGTTTAGAGGTTCAGAAGATACATGCATGCCCTAATGACTGCATCCTCTACCGCGGTGAGGAGTATGAGAATTTAGATGCATGCCCGGTATGCACTTCACTTCGGTATAAGATTAGACGAGATGACCCTGGTGAAGTTGAGGGCGAGCCCCCCGTAAGAGGGTTCCTGCGAAGGTGATGTGGTATGCTCCTATAATACCATGGTTGAAATACTTATTCAGAAACAAAGAGCACGCCAAGTTTTTGCGATGGCATAAAGAGGAACGTAAGTCAGACGGGATGATGAGACACCCCGCTGATGGGTCGCAGTGGAGAAAAATGATAGAAAGTACTCGGACTTTGCAGATGACGCAAGGAGTTTAAGGTTTGGTCTAAGTACAGATGACATGAATCCCTTTGGGGAGCAGAGCCCCAGTCACAGCACCTAGCCCGTGACTCTATGCATCTATAACCTTCCTCCTTGGTTGTGCATGAAGCGGAAGTTCATTATGATGCCAGTGTTGATCCAAGGTCCGAAGCAACCCGGCAACGACATTGATGTGTACCTAAGGCCATTAGTGGAAGAACTTTTACAGTAGTGGCACGAACCCGGGATACGCGTGTGGGATGAGCACAAGAAGGAAGAATTTAACCTCCGAGCATTGCTTTTCGTAACAATCAATGATTGGCCTGCTCTTAGTAACCTTTCAGGATAGTCAAACAAGGGATAGAATGCATGCACACACTGTTTAGATGAGACTAAAAGTATATATTTGGAACATTGTAAGAAGAATGTATACAATGAGCATCGTCAATTTCTTTTGGCCAAGCATCCCTTAAGAAAGAAAGGCAAGCATTTCAACAGTCTGGCATGTCACCAGACGAAGCCTAAGGAGCGTACTGGTGCTGATATATTTGATATGGTCAAAGATTTGGATCAACTGGTAACCTTTGGAAAGGGTCCTGGAGGAAAATCTATTCCGAAATACGCTGAAGGACACACACCCATGTGGAAGAAGAAATCTATATTTTGGGACCTACCATATTGGAAATTCTTAGAGGTCCGCTCTGCAATCGATGTGATGCATGTGACGAAGAATCTTTGCGTGAACCTGCTAGGCTTCTTGGTTGTGTATGGCAAGACAAAAGATACACCGGAAGCACGAAAGGACCATCAACGTATGAAAGAACCAGATGGCCTGCATCCAGAATGGTTTCAAGGTCATGCCAGCTACGCTCTTACCAAACAAGAGAAGGAAATATTTTTTGAATGCCTAAGCAGTATTAAGGTCCCGTCTGGCTTCTCGTCAAATATAAAGGGTATAATAAATATGGCAGAAAAAAGTTCCAAAACCTAAAGTCTCATGACTGCCACGTGATTATGACGCAAATGCTTCCGATTGCATTGAGGGGGCTTCTACCAGATAATGTTCGAGTACCCATTGTGAAGCTATGTGCATTTCTCAATGCAATCTCTCGAAGATAATCAATCACGAAGATCTACCACGTTCTGAGAATGATGTGGTCCAATGTCTTGTCATTTTGAGTTGGTGTTCCCACCATCCTTCTTCAATATTATGGCCTTTTCTGGTTCACCTAGTCGAAGAGATTTCCATTCTCGGTCCTGTATTTCTACACAATATGTTTCCCTTTGAGAGGTTCATGGGAATCTTAAAGAAATATGTTCGTAACCTTCCTAGGCCAGAAGGAAGCATCTCCAAGGGCTATGGAACAGAGGAGGTCATTGAATTTTGTGTTGACTTTGTTCCTGACCTTAAGCCGATTGGTCTTCCTCAATCGCGGTATGAGGGGAGCCTGAGTGGAAAGGGTACTCTAGGAAGGAAATCAATAATATGTAGAGACGGACATTCTTACACCGAAGCACATTACACCATTATACAGAATTCTATCTTGGCAGCCCCATATATCGAGGAACACAAGAAAATCTTACGCTCCAACAACCCTGGAAAGCATGACTCTTGGATTAGCGATGAACACATGCAGAGTTTTGGCGGTTGGTTGCAACATCTCATCAAAAACAACACTCTTGGAGATCAGCTATACTTGTTGTCTAGGTCACCATCTTCGACTATATCGACTTTCCAAGGGTACGAGATAAATGGGTATACATTTTACACGATAGCCCAAGATAAAAAGAGCACCATCCAAAACAGTGGTGTCTTCTTTGATACAACAGACAACAATGGGTCAAAGACCACATATTATGGTTACATAGAGGAGATATGGAAACTTGACTATGGACCTACTTTTAAGGTCCCCTTGTTTCGGTGCAAATGGGTCAAGCTGACAGGAGGAGGGGTTGAGGTAGACAAGAAATACGGAATGACATCGTTGGATCTCAACAATCTTGGGTACTTAGACGAACCATTCGTCCTAGCCAATGATGTGGCTCAGGTATTCTATGTGAAGGACATGTCTACCAAACCTAGAAAAAGAAAAAATAAGAAAAAGAATACATCAGACGATGAGACAAAGCGCCACATAGTTCTTTCAGGAAAAAGAAACATCGTGGGAGTGGAGGACAAGACAGACATGTCAGAAGATTGTGATAAGTTTCATGAAATTCCTCCCTTCGCGGTGAAGGATGACCCAAGTATCATGTTAATGAATGAAGATGCTCCATGGATACGACGGGATCAGAAAGGAACACACGCGAAGAAATGATATGTAATAATTGTAACATTTTATGAGTGAAGATGCTCCATGTATGTGTCCATTTTTAATAGTGTTGTCTGCAAACAATCTTGAGTGTGTTAATCCCGATTCATACTTACCATTAAGATCTGATCTCCAAACGCGTGATGTCACATATTAGGGAATGCCTCTATGACGGTTTCGGAGATCTTGGGAGGACGGGCTCTGTCGGCATCTCTCTGGCCGTAGTGGTGTCCCTTCTCGAAAACCATCTTGCAGCTTGTAACTTCTCTAACTAGATCAATACGCTGGGGCTAACTAATTTTACATATTAGAGTGCCTCTATGACCAGTTCTCGGAGATGCTTGGGAGGCCCAGGCTCGTCGGCATCTCCTGAACCGCCATAGTGGTGTCCCTGCTCTCGAAAACCATCTTGGCGATGCCTCAAACTGGCTGGAGGACTGCACTCACAAGGATGCCTATTTATAGTACAAGCAGCTCCGCATAATGTCGACACTCACGACATAATGTCGACACTCACCCCTATTATTAGTGATGACTCATGTTTAGCCCCGGTTGGTGTCACCAACCGGGATAAGGTACAAGCCGCACGACATAATGTCGACACTCACACCTATTATTAGTGTTGCCTGGCCCAATCTGCCGCAATCCCTTCAGTCGCGGTTGGTTTCTCCAACCAGGACTAAAGATGAACCCTATCTTTATATAGGCATTTCCCTCTATTTATTAGGTAACACTCAAGACATTTATTAATATTAAAAATCGGGACAAACTGGGACTAGCTAACACTGAGGACTAAAGCCGCCCCCTTTAGTACGCACCTTCAGGGTCTTCTTCGTCATCTTCATCATCATCGTCATCGTCACCTGCCACTCCAGGGATCCTCAGCCCATCCATGGCATATACCAGGGGCCATTCCAGCCTCGGATTCACGGTGGGCGGGGGAGGGGTCTCCTAGAAGACGATTCCGCTACCGCCGGGCTGGTGTGGGGCATTTTTGTGGCTCTGTGGCGGGTGGACTCGTGGGCACCGCAGGCGATGGTTGTCTCCCCCGGCGATGTAGCGCATCACTCCGATGATAGTACGGTTCGCCCACAACAGACGACAGCTGGCTTCGTTGTGGTTCACCGGTGGCGGGCTATCATCCTCGTACCTGACGAGCTCCCTTTCCCGCCTATTAGCGAAGAAGGCATTCCAGGTGTCGTAGTTGTCGGGATCTCACTCGGGATCCATCCGCTGCTCCGGCGTTAGCTCGTGGTAGAAGTGGTTTGTGATGGCCGCCTGGCATGCGGAACCTTGAGGGACAGGAGGGACAGGAACACCTCCAGCGCTCAGCATCCAGCCGGTAGTGGCCCGGACAAGGGTAGTTGGAGGCGCACAGCGCCTCGGTCTCCTCGAGGGTCAGAATGGCCCAGTAGGCGTTGTCCATTGTTCTAAGAGAGGAAGGTGTGGATGTGTGGATAGAGATGGCGCGATCGCCCTAAATATAGAGGGAAAGGGCGGGAAAACTTGGCGTGAATCTTTGGGAAATGGCAGGAAATATATTTAGTCCCGGTTAGTGACTACATCCGGGACTAAAAGCTCTCGTAGAAAGGAAAGGGCGGGAAAACTTGGCGGGAAGCGGTGGGAAATGGCGGGAAATATCTTTAGTCCCGGTTGTGACTACAATCGGGACTAAATGGATATTATATAAGATTCTTTATATTTTTTTGATAATAATAGACATATTTTTTGTTTTATTTGGATTATTACAATAAAAGATATGATTTTTCAAAGTTTTTATATTTGATTTGAATTAAAAAAAGAAAATTTACAAATGAAATAACTTATAAATGATGCAAACAGATAAATGGATATTATATTAAAATTATTTATATTTTTTTGATAATAATAGACATATTATTTGTTTTATTTGGATTTATTACAATAAAAGATATGATTTTTCAAAGTTTTTATATTTGATTTGAATTAAAAAAGAAAATTTACAAATGAAATAATTTATAAATGATGCAAACAGATAAATGGATATTATATTAAATTTCTTTATATTTTTCTGATAATTATAGACATACTATTTATTTTATTTGGATTATTACAACAAAAGATATGATTTTTCAAAGTTTTTATATTTGATTTGAATTAAAAAATAAAATTTACTAATGATGCAAACAGATAAATGGATATTGTATTAAAATTATTTATATTTTTCTGATAATAATAGACATATTATTTCTTTTATTTGGATTATTACAATAAAAGATATGATTTTTCAAAGTTTTTATATTAGTTTTGAATTATAAGAAAATTTAAAAAAAACAAATAGTCGCGAGTCGTGGCTGGAGCCGGGACTAAAGGGTGAGTGTGCGCGCGAAAACGAAGCGGCCGAAAAACCCTTTAGTCCCGGGCCGTGGCTTAGCCCGGGACTAAAGGTGGGGTCTTTAGTCGTGGGTTAAGCCACGGCCCGCGACTAAAGACCCTTTAGTCGCGGGCGGTGGCTTAGCCCGGGACTAAAGGTCTGTCCCTTTATATTCTGGCGCCAGCGGAGGTGCTGCGCCCCAACACTATGCATTTCTCGTCGACGACGAAGCACACACGAAGATGAAGCCTGAGCGAAGGGGAGGTCTTTGTCGATTCGCCGCCGCTCCGCCGTCGTGCTTAAATCATGTCGCCGCTCCATGGTGAGATGGTTCTCCAGGACGTGGCGCAGGTGAGATGGTTCTCCAGGTGCGACAGTTAGGGTTCGGCCAGGGAAGGAAACGAGAGAGAGGGAGCGAGCCTGGGGGGGATGAGAGGATATGGGAGAGGGAGAGGCGTGCTCTCAATGGCGGTGGCGGCGCGGATCGGCGACTAAAACCGCCGGCGAGGGCGTCGCGCGCCACACTGACGCTTTGGCCAGAGGACGGGGAAGGACGGCCGGCGAGGTGGGCCGTGTTGGGCTGTTGGCCTGGTAGGGGAGAGGGAGAGATGGGCTGGCCTGGTTGGGGTCGGGCTACTTTTCTTTTCCGAAATTTTTTCTTTTTCTGTTTTTCCTTTTCTCTTTGTATTTTTTTAAATACAAGTCTGTTTTATATTTTTTTTAATTATTATTTTAATTATAATTAGCTAGTATTAGGATTATATTGTTAGCTAGGCTTATTTTAATTATAATTAGCTAGGGTTATTTTTTAATTATTGTTTTAATTATAATTAGCTAGGGTTATTTTTTTAATTATTGTTTTAATTATAATTGGCTAGGGTTATTTTTTTTGTTTTAGTTATTAGCTATGATTATATTGTTTTACCACAATTAATATTAGGATTATTGTTTTACCACAAATAATATAAGGTTTTACCATAATTAATATTAGGAAATGTTATAGTTTTTTTTCTATAGTTTTTTATAGTTTTTTTATATTAGGGTTTTTTGTTTTAGTATTAGGATTATTGTTTTAATTAAAATATTATAATTAGGATTAGTATTATTGTTTTAGTGATTTTTTTGTTTATTTATTAAGATTAGAATTAGGATTAGGATTAGGGTTATTTTTTGTTTTAGTTATTATTATTATTGTTTTAGCACAATTAATATTAGGATTATTATAATTAGGATTATATTGTTCTAGTTATTAGGATTTTTTCCTAACCTGTTTAACTCTCTTTTTGTTATAGATAATTAAGTCATGGATCCATCCGAAGATCCTGGTCGCATCGGTGAAGGTTTTCTTCAGGGCATGATAAGAGGTGAAATTCCTCTTATTACTACCGGCGCCGAAGATATTTTGCTCAAGGAAGAGATATCCTCATATCTGAATCCATCCGGTGATGGACTAGAGGAAAACCAAGGGGAAGACCAGATGGACGAAGGGCAAACAAATAACAACAATAATGATGGCACCTCGACATGATCCGGCGAGGTACATATATATATGTATAAAGTCTCATGTTACCTCTATTCATTAACTGATCTAGATATATATTAATCACTCTCTCTTCTTCTTTTATCCCACCTGATCGAATCAATCGATAGCTCGAACAAAACGAGGGCCGAACAAAAAGTTGGATGGTAATTAGAGGTTCACCATCGAAGAAATAGATGATGATGGTGAACCGATTGCTCCAGAGAAGCACTAGAGGATGTTTATAAATCAATGCGGGGTGCTTGTTAGGGACAACCTGCCGATCACCATCCAAGAATGGAATAAGTAAAAGAAAGCCGGTGAAGAATCCAACAGCTATGTCACCGATGATGCCAAAGATGACCTTTGGCAGAAGCTCATAACGCATTTCATACTACCTCCAGAGTATGAGGAATTTGAGCTAGATGGTATTACCCCAAGGCCGGGTGGGCTTGAAAATAGAGCGAAAGTCAAGGAGTGGGCACTAAGCAAGATGGCTGAACTGTACCGGAACCACAAGAAAAGTTTATACGCGAAATATGTCGCGAAAAAGAAAACTCCACACTTCAAAGGAGTAAACGAGAAGTCGAGAGAAAAGTGGCCCGATTTTGTACAGTACAAGCAATCTGATAAAGCAAAGGCAAAGTCGGCAAAGAACACGTTAAATGCTGCCAACAAGAAATACCATCATAAAATGGGGACATGTGGCTACAAGAGTGCCATCCCTAAGTGGGAAACTATGGAGAAGGATATGAGGGCTAGAGGCGTCACTCCTGGTACAGATGGATGGCCCGAGAGGTCAAAGCACTGGTGAATGCAGGCACGGGGGATCCTTGGACCCAGAAACAGGGAAGACATTATTTCATGATGAAATTCTAAAACCCTCCCAAGACCTTATTCAAGCAATGAACGATGCTCAATTGGGATTGTTTCGTCCCGAGAGAGAGAGAACGACGAGCTGACACGTGCCCTAGGGAATCTTGAAAAGGGAGGACGAACACGAGGCAAAGGCTCCGGTGTCTCGTGGAAGAAAGGGTTTCCTCAGTACGATGCCAGTTACATAAGCCGTTAGAGGAAGAAGGACCGGGAGGCAGACCGGATATCCAGGGTAGAGCAGGACCTAGCTGATCTGAAGAACCCCATGCATGAAATTAGCCAAAGGCCGCCGTCGTCAACTCACCCGTGGTCTGATGATCCTACGTTGGATCTTAGCCAACGGAGAAGCAGCGTTGCTTCCACGGAGGTCCGTGCTGATGATCAAGCACTGCTGGATGATGCACCGGCTCCTCACTACCCCGTGGATGATGTCAGAGAGATGGCACGATGTGAGCTACATCAGCCAATGAACAACCTGTCCTTCAAGGTGGCAATCGGCACTGCTTTACCTTGTCTACCTGGAGCACTCCACCATTCACTTCTGATTCCACCAGGCTATGCTCGTGTCACGGTGGATGACATAGTGGAGGATTTTGCGGACCTAGAGATTGAAATCGCTACGCCTGAAGGCCTTACGAAACTAGGAGATGTCAAGCGCAACATCATTCTATGGAATAAGAAGTACATCAAGTTTCTAGGCTCGGCGCCAAGGCCACCGACTCCAAGGAATCCAAATCCACCCCACATTGAATATCGTCAACCTCCAATTCCACCCCAACCCGATTATCGCCAACCTCCAAGTCCACCCCGACCCGATTATCGCCAACCTCCAAGTCCACCCCGCCCCACTGACGATCGCCGCAGCAGGAGTACATCAACTCGATCTCCGCCTCCGCCTCCGTGCAATACTACTACCTCGTCGAAGAAATGGAAGTTCGACGGTCCCCCGCGCCCCACATCGAAGAAAGGTCAAACGCCGAAGATAGTCGATATCCCGCCAGCTCTTCCAAAGAGACCTTATGACAAGACCGATGAGGAAACTAACGCGGATGTGGTTGCCCAAGTTAAGGCGCATTTTGCACCCAAAAAGCCTGAGCCAAAGCCGGTACATAACGAAAAAACAAAAAAGTGGATTATTAAGCCAAGTCCTTTCTTGAGCAACCATCCCAGATATTGATGAATCTGGAATTAGACTATGACTGGGAGATTATTAAGAAAGCACAGAAGAAAAAAATCACAAGTGCAAAAAGCGGGAAGCAAGTTGCCCAGCTCGGAGCACAGAAGAATCAATCGGTCGCCCCGCTCAAAGTCATTTCAGACCTCGACAAGGCCTTTAGAGCTGAAATGGATATGGACATGCAAATAATGGACCCTAGAGCCCGTAATAATGCTGCACTTATGGGAATCACTGTATCGGAGGCCAAAGCACTTGCTAACGAAGAAAATATGTCTCTTGGTCAATATTTAGGCTATGAAGATACGCCAGTTGGTCAGATAGTACGGCAGTATGTCCAAGGGCAGCCTCTAGTAAGTAATGAGGAGCTCGCGCGTCTATCCACATATATGCGAAATCTGCATGAATGGTACATTTCGCAAGAAGAAAAAAAGCATCATAAAGATTGGTTTAGGGTGGACGTTAGAAAGGAGCATCACTTCAAACCATACTCGTCTGAGTTCAAATGACCGAACATTTGATTATACAACCAGCGCGCCCTCGACAAATCTATCATTGGTTGCTGCTATCTGTAAGTTATTTATTTATATAGTTAAGTTTGTAGCTTTATCTCGTTCATTGCATTTAATATATTATCCTAACTATATATCCTTTTGTATGATGATATTATATTCCACAGAATGAAGATGCTTGAATGCAAAAGAGCTAGAAGGTACGACGTTTGGTTCATTGACCCATATATCATTAATGAATATACGTTAAAGAATCAACCCAAAGACGTGGAGGAAGACCTGTCCAGGTTCTTAACCGAGCATAATTTTGTTAAGGAAATACTATTTCCTTACAACTTCAAGTGAGTGTTTATATCTTGTACACATTTTATTTTTGCTTACTGGATGAGCTATGCATGTATGCTTATGTAAATGTCTGCAGATTCCACTGGATCATGCTAAATATTCAAGTTGACAACTCCCTAGTTGAAGTCCACGACTCATTAAGTTGGGACCAAGAGAAGTGGAGTGACATGAAAGCAATGCTCCATAAGTAATTTCAATCATTATCGCATTATATCGTCCTCTTTCATTCATTTCCTGATATCAAGTAACTAATAACTCATTTGTTCATTTTCTTGGCCGAGCAGGTGTTGGACACGGTTCAGACAAATAATACCAGGTCCATTCAAAGAGGAGCTAACTTATAAAATGGCGAAGAGTTTACAGCAGCCACCGGGAACTCATTTATGTGGATACTACGTCTGCGAGTACATCCGCGAGTTGACCAGTGAGAGGAAAGTTAACTCACATTATATTTATGATTTGCGAGAGAAACTACAGCCAGACCAACGCATAAGAGCAATTCAAGAGGAGCTGGCGGGATTTATGATGAAGGAAGTGCTTGATGTACATGGAGAGCATTATGTGGATGACGTGGAACTCGATTTGCCTTAGTCATCTCCATGTAGCTCATATGATATATATATTCATCAATGACCATGTAATTTCAAAACATTTCTTCCTTTCGATATGATTGATTATATGTATGCTTGCAAGGGATCGATTAATTATATAAATGCATCGACGTGTAGTGTGTATGTAGTAGCGTATAATATGTATACTGAAATATATGTTTGTTATAGTGAAACACAAAACAAAAAAGGAATAAAATGGCAAAAAAAGGAAATACACAATCTCGTAGTGGCGAATGTAGTGTTCTCTGCATGGCGAAACCTTTAGTCTGGGTGGTGTTACAGCCGGGACTAGAGGTTCCTTTATTGCAACAGCCACGTGGCTGTTATCAGTCGCGGGCCGTTGCGAGCCGGGACTAGAGGGGGGCCTCTAGTCCCGTTTTCGCAGTCCTGGGCCCAAAACCGGGACTAGAGTCCGTTGCGGCCCGGGACTAGAGGCCTGTTTTCCACCAGTGAGAAAGAAGGGAATTGTGCACTATTAAGTGAATTAGAGAAGCTCCACAAAGATGATGCACCAATTATAAAAATTGTATTTGGAAACAACATGCAAAACCATGGAATCGTCACTACTCCAAACTCATCTAACAATTCACACAAAGGTCAATAAATTTGGAAACCACCAAAGAATCAAAAAGAAATAAGTGGTGGTTTCCAAGAAATGCAAAAACAACCAAAGAATGATATTCTGTGTGTGTAAATTTCTAGGTGGAAAATAATATGTTTTTCTTGAAAGCATGCCCAAGGGCTCAAATATATCTTATTGTTCATCGATGAGATCCAAACACCAACATACTCCATACATAACAACTATTACCAAGCTAAGAAGGGGATAGAAGGAATATATGGAGAAAGGAAACAAGTATCACAAGATAGAAATCAACTTGGCAAAAATAATCACTATTGCACATGAGAGATAATGAGGAAACGATATGCAACAAAATTGCTAGATAGACATATTTGGGATTGGTGAATCATGTGCATGATTTAGTATAGTCCCCATTATATGCACTCATCTCAACATACACACATTTGCAATAGAGAGAAATCTTCAAAGCCAAAGCAAGAAACCAACCATGGAAAGTTCACAAATTCATGACAACAAGCAACCTACAAAAGGTTGGGAACAAGATATGTAAGCATGAGAGTGAGATACTTGTTACCGAGATATAATTGGTAGGATGAAGAAGATATGAATTTGTTGATCATCCTAGCTTGCATCCAATTGACATGTAGACGTGAATTATTCCTTGTTCAAGATACATGCACCAAATATATATCTCCAATGTACCTAAAACACAAATAAGTACACTACAGTCCCCAAACAAATTGGGTCCAAAGTAGTTAGTGCAACTATAATACATAGGAGAGCCTCCACACAAATATGTGCATATTCATATGAAATTGAATTTCATGCACATCTTAGCCCATTAGGATTTGGTGGATTTTCCCTTATATATTGGATCAAAGAAAGCAAGCATGCCATAATATATATAAGAAGTATATATGCATGCATAGACTTTCAAGAACCAAAAGGAGATACAATTTGAACAAAAACACCAAGTAAACCAATAAGACACACAAAAAGGTGTGACTCGACAAAAGGTGTCCAAATTGTAACAAAGAGCCAAATCAACACATGAAAGAACACAAGTTCAAGAAATGAACTAGAAAGATCCAAATAAAAAAGATAAAAAAATACCAAGGCTCGAGGATTTATCTCATCCTAAAAGAACAAAAACAAGTGACAAGGAATGAGATAAAACCAACTCCCAACGAGAGCAAGGAAACAACAACCAGAAAAAATCTCTTCACGCTTTTCATGATGGCACACAAAGTACCAACACAAAAAGGATCGAGCTTCCAAGCAAAAATGGATCAAATCAAGTGGCATGAAACAATGTTCTAGATAATATAGGAGAGGTCCCCCATAAGTAGAGCATTATATATAATTTTGCCTTTGAATGCAAAATGCCCATAAATGAGATCATCACTACTACCTACACTAAATAAAACACAAGGGGATACCGAAAAAAGATCCACCAGATGCAAAGAAAGCTTGGGAGAAAAAAGAAAAACATTTTCTTGGCCAAACATAAGGCAAATAGGCAAAGGCCAAAGTGAATATGATCATTAAAATCTACCATATATGGAGTACCAATTGTCCAAAGACAAAAAATATAAGGGAAATTTTCCAGAGGTAGTTTGCAAGGATATCACGATCATATTCACACCAAGAAGCATATAACAAAGCATAAGAAATGAGCTTGATGCTTTGAGAGAGATTCTTGATTGCTTGAAATAGTCACAATCACTAGTGATTAGATTAAATAGAAGCAAGTGGTTCCCATGAGGATATAAAGATCCAAATATGAGGAAACACATACCAAGAATCACTCTCACACACAAGATCCAAGAGAAGAGCAATAAAACATCCAAGCAAATTGGAACTTGTATGAGAAAATGTGCCACATAAGAGCTTGATAATTCAATATCAATTCTAAGTGGCACTACCTCAAATGTCCACATTTTCTAGGTTTGTAATATGCACAAAGCATATGACTCCCCCATAATGTGATAAACCAAGAAATCTCAACAAGAGGCCAGAAAATCAAAATAGAGGTGTTAATGGACATTATGGAATGTTAGTTTATCATCAGAAAGGCATAGCACATACAGACTAGATAAAAATACAATATAACTACTAAGTGGTTTTTCTCATGTACACACATTTTAGGATTGTTGAGTTCCCAAGCATGACACTCCCCCAAAACAGAATAGTCCATTAATCCTCACAAGAGCCAAATAAGATACCTAATAGAAACAATAATGGCTCCAAACCAAGAAACACAAATACATGGTGTGCCAACCAACATACACAAACATACATCATAGGTCAATATAAGTAAGTGGGAAGCACAACATGTACAAACACATGCAAGGTACAAAGCCAACGCATGAACAAGGGAGCAAGTAACTATTAATGTAAAGGATTTAAGACAAGTTACCAGAAGGAGAAACATTGGATATAGAATAGAAACATGATAACCCAAATGAATTGACTTTGATAACAAGAATATGATCAAGATCCCTCAATTCTTCATAAGGTAGCCAAGTCTTCAATTCCCTCCAAGAACACCTATTGATCAAGTTTTAGCTTGTTGGTACCCAAACAAGTTGGGTCCTAAGAAGTTAGTCACGATAGGTTTGGCCACCCAAATGGTTCTTCTCTTGACACCACTTTGGGCACCAACAAATTCGGCAAACACATTTCCCATCTCATCCTTACGAAGAAAATAAGCATCATCAATCAAGATAAAATGAGATGAGGAGATACCCATGGTGCATGAGGAAGAAAGGTGTCCCTTCTCACGACATATGTAGAAAGTTCTTCTCTTGCCATCTTTCTTCTTGCGAGGAGCTGCACCATGAAGAATAGTTTGAGGATTCTTGGGAAGAGGCCCATATTGAGCTTGTGGAGGAGCTTGAGGCCGCTTCCCTCGTTGCTTCTCACTAAGAGGCTTCTTCTTCAATGGGCAATCCCTCACATGATGCCCTTCTTCCTTGCACTTGAATCACACAATGTTGGCCGGATTATTCACTTGTCCTTGGCCCTTCTTCTTGTTTCCCTTGTGCTTCAACGAGTTAGTGGGATTGCTCTTGGTGTTGGAGTCGAATCCAAGCCCACTCTTGTCACTTGGGGGGTGTTGCACACTCAACATATTCTTGAGTGTGGTCTTCCCTTCATGACACCCTTTCAAGTCATTCTTCAAATAAGTGACTTGATCCTTGATCTCTTTGACTTACTCTACATGGTTAGTATCAATAACAATACTAGAGGGAGTAGAGGCTTCATTGTTAGAGCAACAAGGCAAGGAATGCAATTCATCACAAGATATAGAATGGTTGTGAGAGGATGAATTACAAGGTCTAGTACATGGCAATATAACATTGGGAGTAGATATAGTGCTAATGTCCACATGAGGCCCACTAGATGTTACCTTTGACATAATGGCCTCATGAGCTAACTTTAGCCAACCATGGGAGACTAGAAGATCCTCATGCGAGCTTGAGAGCTTGGCATGACTTTCTTCTAATTTCCCATTGTTGCTAGTTAGAAAAGCAAGTTGATCCTTTAGATCAACATTATCCTTCAAGATAGATGCTTCACAAGAAATAGAGTTAGTAGCACAAGCATCATCATTTAATGCAAGAGGTGAGGGCAACGTGGAAAGCTCTTTAGAATATGAAGCTTTAAGTTGCTCAGGTGACTCGGTGAGTTTGATGAGCTCACCCTTAATGACCCTAGAGCCATTTTTGAGGTTCTCAAAATCCTCAAGGAGTTTAGCATAAGCAACTTCAAGTTCATCATTTTTAATTTGAGGGTAACTTTCCACCTCATAATCTCTATCATGAGATTTCTTCAATCTAGATAGATCTAGAGCAAAGGTCTCCTCAAGAGATTCCTTAGTGGTTTGTTCTTCTTCAAGAGCTTCATTTAGGTTGGCAATGTCATTAGCATACTCACTCTCAAGACTACCCATTTTGTCAATCGTATCCTCATGCTCATCAATAAGTTGCCTACTTTCTATAACATAGGTTAATATCTCAATGAAAGAAGAGCAAGCATTTTTATTTGTATGAAGAGCACGAAGGACTAGCCCCCCTTCTCTTTTAAAGAAGCAACATCATCATCTACTTCATGATCAACATTCACATCATCATGAGATATATTGGGATCCATAGGAGAGGTTACCTTTGAACCCTTAGCCATGAGGAACAAGTGAACATTGGGAGAAGATGATGATGAGGGAACACATGAAGCTCCAATGGCAACCTTGCCTTGGCCCACACATTCTTCAATTTCCTCTACATGGTTAGCAACACAAGTACTAGAGGAAATAGAAGCACATTTATTATGGCAACAAGGCAAAGCAATCATATCATCATGAGACATATTCAAGGCATTTCTACATGATATGCAAGGGCAATCAACACTAGGATGTAAATCACATGTGGTTCTACAAGTGTTCATGCCCAAAGATACAACATTGCAATGAGATAGAGACAAAGGATCATGAATGTTGATCTCACTATCTACATTGCAAGTTCTATCACCACTCACCATATCATTACCTTGAGATAACTCATATGTTGGTGAACTGGAAGAAGATGAGAACTCATCACGGACGGAGGTGGAGGGAACACAATCATCCTCATTAGTCTTGGACATATCATATTTTGCTTGAAGCTTGGTCCAAATATCATGAGCATTCCGGAAAGGCATGATTGAGGAAAGAACTACAAAGATCAGAACATTAACAAGAAACTTAGATGCTTGAGCGTTGAGATAAGAGTTTGTCTCCTCCTCCTCCAAAGATAGATTTTGGGGATCCTTCGGAGGAAACAAGCCCATATCTAAAATCCGCTCAATATTTGGGTTAATGACCCGGAAATGACTAAGCATGCGAAAATGCCAAACATCATAATTTGTGCCATCAAATGTAAATGCGGTGAAGCCTAGAAGCAAGAGACCTCGCTCTGATATCAATTGAAAGTACAAAGGAAGTCGCCTATAGGGGGGTGAATAGGCTTTTAAAATTATTACGGTTTAGGCTCAAGTAAATGCGGAATAAAACTAACATTTAATTTATTGAGCACAAAACCTAGCCACTAAGTTCACCTAAGTGCACCAACAACCTATGCTAAGAAATACAAGCAACAAGGTCATAGCAAGATATAAATACTTCAAGCACGATGGCTATCACAATGTAAAGTGCATACGAAAAGGGATCGGTTGAGAGATAACCGATGGACGCGGAGACGAAGATTTGTTTCCCGAAGTTCACTTCCAAAGAAGCTACGTATCCGTTGGAGAGGTGCGATGGCGCAATGCTCTCCAAACGCCAAAAATGGCTCACCTCGAGGAGTGGTGGCTCGATGCTCACCCAACGCCACAGAAGGCCTCACCACGGATGCGGAAGCACGTAACTCACCTACGCCACAAAAGGCTCACCCTGTTCTCCCGAGTGCGCACCACAAAAAGGCGGGCACTCGCTCCACTATGGGACTCTTGATGGTGGTCACCAAACCCGTACAAGATTGGGGCTATCTCCACAACTCAATTGGAGGCTCCCAACAACAAAGCTACAAAAGGCTACAACGCCACAAAAGGCCAACAAATCCACAAAAAGCTACATGACCACAAAAGGTCAACAACCCAACCACACAACCGTCTAGGGTTCCAAGAACCCAAGAGAAACAAGCCCACAAGCTTGAACTCAACGAATCTCCGAGGAGAACTCAAACCTATGAACCAAATGCAAGGGCAAGTCCTTCTCTCCCAAATTCCAACAAAGCTACAAAAGCTATTGGGGGAATAAGGGAGGAAGAACACAAGAGGAGAACTCAAACCTATGCACCAAATGCAAGGGCAAGTTCTTGTCTCCCAAATTCCTACAAAGCTACAAAAGCTATTGGGGGAATAAGGGAGGAAGACCACAAGAGGAGAACTCAAAACTCTCCAAGATCTAGATCCCAATGATTCCTTCACAAAGAAGGGATTTGACTTGGGGGGATTGTAGATCTAGATCTCCTCTCACTTTTCCCTTAAAAAGATGTAAGAATCACGGGATTTAGAGGGAGTAATAAAGCTCAAATAGGTCAACAATGGTGGGCAAAAACGAGCTCAAAAGATGGGGAACCATTGGGGAAGAATCCCCCCTTAAATAGGACAAGGAAAAACTGACCGTTTGGGCCAGTTTCACGCACCACAGGAACTTCCGGCAAATAGAAACACAAGTTACTGAACCTGACCGAAACTTGGGCCGACTCTCAAGCAAAAACGCAGGATAACATTGCACGAAAACTTCAATAAATTTTTATTCCGGACTCCGTTTTTGATGATCTTGGGCTTGTTTTGAATAGAACGAAAAGCTCTACAAGATTATGCAAAAGAAACATCATATTATCGCATCGAAGGATAAAACCAAATTGAGAAAGGTATGACCTCTCTAGAAGCGATGAACCGGTAAAATCTCCAAAACCCAAAACACAAGAAGTTGAGCTTGGAAACTTCGATTGGGATGAAACCAATTTTGTTGGGAAGAAAAAACCATGTAGAACCCAACAAAATGTAAAATATTGGATACCACCAAGGGAGAAAATATCATATATGTATGTGATATATCTCCTGAGGTGTGGAGCTGGAAAAACCCGGACGATCAAGAATGCAATAAGATATGCAAGGAAAATCCTTATTTGATGAACTAGAGATTGTTATGATGATAAACACAATCTATAGATCCTCTCAAGGAGAAGAACCAAATAACAACCAAGAAATATGATGCTATGAATGCAACAGGTTTGAGCTCTCTCCGAACGATGCGATCGAGACACCCGCTTGAGAGCACCTGTTGATAGTACGGCTATCTATCCTAAACCCGGTCTCCCAACAACACGAGGCCGGCAAAAGAGAAGGCCTATCAAGATCATACCTTTTCCTTTAGCAATCCACTTGAACTTGATGTAGACTGTCTTGTTCTTCTTAAGTGGGAACACCTTTCTTGATAGCTCTTGCTTGATGAAGATGAGGACTTGCAAATTTCTCCCCCATACTCCATGGGGAAGCTTCTTCTTTGAACTTGTCTTCATCACTCCATGATCACGAGGATAGCAAGATTCAAGCATGAGGTCTTCTAGATATGGCGCATCTTGAGCTTGCCCTTCTTCATCCCTTCTTGAGGTTGATCCATCTTGATGCAACTCTTTGCACTTGTCTTGGTCAACCTTCAAGCTCCTTCTTTCTTCATGATTCCAATGGAACAAAGCCCTTGGACATTCTTCATCTTTCAACCTTGAGAACAACACATGGCCCAAGCGATGCCAATGGACAAACCTACAAGTGAAACTCAATTTACACATTAGTCCATAGAGATTGTCATTAATTACCAAAACCACACATGGGGCATACATGCCCTTTGAGTAGATTTTGCCATTCAGATGGAAGGCAAGATCAACCAAGCCATTGAGAACCGCAAGCGTAGAATGATGCATCAACCAGGAACCCACCATACCCCAAAGTATCGCCCCAACCCGTCTCCAGGATTTGCCCCAAGAAACAATAGACCCCCGATGAACCGTCCAACCTATCCCAACCGTGGAGGAGGAAACCCAAGGCCCGGAGGAAACCACAACAACAACCCCAGCAATTTCAATCGTGCACCACCAAAGTTCAACAACAACAATGTCGCCACCAACACCAATACTTCTCCGAGAACTGGGAGAAATGTTGTGCCTGTTGAAGCAAAGAACAAGTCCCAAGTGACTTGTTATGAATGTTGAACCAAGGGTCACTATTCCAATGAGTTTCCCAAGAAGATTGTCGTAGCCCCCAATGTGAATGCCCTAGCTCAGCAGCAGCATCATGTTCAGCCTAGAAGAAGATTTGCCCCAGGAAATTCACTCAACTACAACGGTCGTATGTTTCTCATGAATGACGAAGAAGCACAAGAAGCGCCAGATGTCGTGCTGTGTATATTTTCTATTAACTCAGTACTTGCAAGAGCGTTGTTTGATTCTGGAGCATCGCACTCGTTTGCTATCGAAGAATTTGCATGCACTAGTAAGATTCAACCAACAAAATTGAAGCATGTTATGATAGTTCAAATACCTGGTTCAACCACCAAAGCTAGACAAATTTGCAAGGTCGTACCTATCCGAATCTATGGCATATATTTTTATGCTAATATAATTGTACTCAGAACTAAAGGTTTGGAAGTAGTACTAGGAAAGGATTGTATGTCAAAATATAAAGGATTAATCGACTATGCCAAGAAAGCCATAACCATGACCAGTACAACCGGAATATCAGTAGAGCATGTATCTGAAACCTTGCCCCGTCAATTCAAGTGCAACAAGAGTCTAGCCCAACCAACCCTTGACCAAGTCAGAATAGTCTGTGAATACCCCGATGTATTTCCGGATGTTTTGCCCGGTATGCCCCCAGATCGGGATATCGAGTTTATCATTGAACTAATCCCTGGACCCGGACCCATAGCCAAGAGACCATATAGTATGAACCCGTCTGAGTTAGTGGAGTTGAAGAAGCAACTGGATGCTATGCTGGAGATAGGAAGGATTCAACCAAGTGCTTCGCCATGGAGATCACCTGTTTTACTTGTGGACAAGAAAGATGGAGGTAACCGTTTGTGTATGGATTATTGGAAGCTGAATGATGTCACCATCAAGAACAAGTACCCACTACCAAAGATAGAAGACATGTTTGTCCAGTTGACCGGTGCCAAAGTGTTTTCTAAGATTGATCTTAGAACTGGTTATCAGCAACTCAAGATTCGCATAAAGGATATTCCAAATACTGCCTTTACCACCAGATATGGACTGTATGAGTACTGTCATGTCTTTTGGATTAACCAATGCCCCCGCTTATTTCATGAACCTCATGAATAAGATTTTTATGGACATCCTGGATAAGTTTGTCGTTGTTTTCATCGACGACATTTTGATCTATTCAAAATCAGAAGAAGAACATGAGCTACACCTAAGGACCATCCTTGGAACCATTAGGGAGCATCACTTGTATGCCAAGTTTAACAAATTGAATTATGGTTACAGGAAGTAGGATTCCTCGGACATATTGTATCAGCCGGAGGAATTGCCGTTGACCCTGCAAAGGTGAAGGATGTTGAAGAATGGCAAGCCCCAACCACTCAAACCCAAGTTCGTGCATTTCTCGGATTAGCGGGATATTACCGCAAGTTCGTAGATGGATTCTCGAGTATCACAAGACCCATGACCCAATTGTTGAAGAAAGATAAGAAGTTTGAATGGATGGACATATGTGAAGTGATTTTTCAAGAACTTAAGAAGAGATTGATCTCAGCCCCAATCTTGATCATGCCGGATATCATGAAGCCTTTTGATGTATATTGTGACGCATCCAAGATCGGTCTCGGATGTGTGTTGATGCAAGAAGGCAAAGTAATATCTTATCTATCCAGACAACTGAAGCAACATGAGCATAATTATCCTACCCATGACCTTGAACTAGCAGCTATAGTTCTAGCCCTGAAGACATGGAGGCATTACCTTATTGGAAACCATTGTGAGGTTTATTTGGATCACAAGATCCTGAAGTACATTTTCCTACAAGCTGAATATGAGGCAAAGGAGATGGATAGAGCTAATCAAGGACTATGATCTGGACATCCACTATCACTCTGGTAAAGCCAATGTGGTAGTAGATTCCCTTAGCAGATTGTCGTGTCGCTTGAAATCCATGATTCTAAAGGAGCAACCAAGTTTGCACAAGGATATGGAAGATTTTAGAATGGAATTAGTAAGTGAAGGATTTTTGTCTAGCATAGAACTTCAACCCACTTTGACCAGTCATATTAAGGAGGCGTAGAAAGGAAATGCTAGTATCGATAGAATCAAACGTCGTATCGGAACAGGCAAAGTACCTGGATTCATCGAAGATGAAGAAGGAGTTTTGTGGTACAAAGGACGTCTCTATGTACCAGCAGATTCCGAGTTGAAGCAAGTTATTTTGAAAGAGGCCCATGATACCCATTATTCTATCCACCCCGGAGGAACGAAGATGTATCAGGATTTAAAGGAGCAATTTTGGTGGCATAAGATGAAGAGATAAATTAGAAGCTATATATCCAAGTGTGATATTTGTCAGAGAGTTAAGGAAGGACATCAGAGACCTGCAGGACTGTTTCAACCATTGCAGATTCCGGAATGGAAATGGGATTCCGTAGGAATGGATTTTATCACCGGTTTGCCTACATCTAGTAGGGGAAATGACTCTATTTGGGTCATAGTTGATAGACTGTCCAAAGTTGCCCATTTCTTACCTGTCAAGACCACTAATCAAATCTCGAAGCTAGCAGAGTTGTACATTGATAGAATCATCAGTTTGCATGGAGTCCCCAAGAACATTGTGTCGGATCCAGGAACTCAGTTTACCTCGAGATTTTGGAAGAAAGTCCAAGAAGGATTAGGAACCCAACTAGATTTTAGCACAGCTTATCACCCTCAGACTGATGGACAAACGGAACGAGTAAATCAAATACTCAAAGATATGTTGAGAGCCTGTGTGCTAGAGTATGGATCCAAATGGGAAGATTGTCTGCCTTTCATAGAATTTTCATACAACAACAGTTATCAAGCCATTTTGCAAATGTCCCCATTTGAATTCATGTATGGAAGGAAGTGTGGTACCCCTTTGAATTGGTCGGAAGAAGGAGAGAGTCATATTTTCGGACCTGACATCCTACGGGAAGCCGAAGAGAAAGTTCACAAGATTCGTGAGAACCTCAAGACCGCCCAATCCAGACAGAAGAGTTATACCGACAAGAGACGTCGAGACATCACCTTGAATATCGGAGATTTTGTGTATCTCAAAGTGTCGCCTTTGAAAGGAATGCAACGTTTCCAGCTCAAAGGAAAGTTATCCCCCAGATATATCGGACCTTTCAAGATTATGTATTGTCGAGGAGAAGTATCATATCAACTGGAACTATCGGAGGAGATGTCAGCAGTGCATAATGTGTTCCATATATCGTTACTTCGGAAATGCCTATAAGTCCTAGAGAAGACTGAAGTTTTCAATAACATTGATCACCGAGCCATAGCGATCAACAATGACCTAACGTATCCCGAAGTACCCATCTGTAATTTTGAGGAAGCTTTCAGAACCACCAGGACCCGGAGTATCAAGTTTCTCAAGATCTAGTGGAGCAACCATACTGAAGAAGAAGCTACCTGGGAGCAAGAAGATTACATTAGGATGGAGTTTTCCGATCTCTTTAAATCCTATTTTTTCTTTTTCTCAAATCTCGGGACGGGATTTTTTTTAAGGAGGGAAGGTTTGTAACATCCCAAAAATATTGATCAAGAATTATTAAATTCCAATCACCAAAGTTAGGGTTAACAAAAACTTTTGTTAATCAAGATCAATATGAATGCATGTGTGTATGTGATGATTGTATGAATGCATGAATGGACTTGTGTGATTATTGTGAATAGCAAGGAATGGTTTAAATATGAAAACAACATCATCTAAATCAAATCCAAGTAGAAACAAAACAAGCAAATGGTCATTTTTGCCAATCTTGCTCACTAGACCACTTTGAGTGTTTCTAGTCCAAGATTTTAAACATACACAATTCCATTTCTTTTCACCCCTTGCTATACCAGGTGAAAGTGAACCCAAGCCCACCTTTCAAACCCACAGAAACATTTGGCAACTTGATTCAAATGACAATTCAAAATTGAATATATATCATATGGGAAGATCACCATTTCTCAAAACCCCACCAAACCAGTTCACCTTGACCATTCCAAGCAAATAGAGACTACATAGCATGTGACTAGTACACCCACCAAGTTTCACTCAAAAATTCAAATTCAAATCTCTTGCGGCCATTTCATCAAACACCTTCTTAACACAAATCAAATAAAACATCAAACACTATAGTGAGCAGTGTTGTGCCTAACTTGTCTCCTCTCTAGCTCACACTACACTCTCAATAGATGATCTAACTTATTTAAAAAGCCCTAACTCACTGTAAACTTGACAATATCATCAATGGTGACCATGGTCGAACCCAACTTGCCACCCCAATGTCGACAGCAAGCAAGGAGCCTCACCAAGTCTAGCCACCTTGTCTAGGACACAAGCCACCGTCTACCACCACCCCTGTCCAGAGCCCAAGCCTTGCCAGCCACTGGACCACTCAGAACGAGCGCGCCCAGTCTCTCTGCAACCATGCCGAGAGCGCGCCAGAGCACCGCGCTCAACACGCAAGCACAGACTGCGCCCCGCCTTCTCCGCCCTCATGCGTGATCACCACCACCCCAGGAACCACCCGGACATGCCCGTTTGCCGTCGCGCGGACCATAGACGTTGTGCTCCATTAAATTTCCCGTCGGACCCGTCTAGAGCATCGAAGTGTTCCGACCAATTTGCATCGCCCCACGCCTCGCCACCATGCCGTTGAGCTTCACCAGGAGGCAGCACACCGTCCCCTACCCCCAGCCATGTTGTTAGCTTGCTATCCATACAACCATGATGAGCTCAACCCGCACCCTATGGTCCCCTCGTCGCACTATAAATAGAGGCCTTCCCCATTCGATTTCAGCACACCATCTCACTCCCCACCTCTCACTGATCACACCCACTCATCCCCGGAGCAAGGCGAGCACCAGGTGGCCGAAATTTCGCGAAAGCTTGCCGCTACTGGAGGAGAAGGGCTCCGTCGATTGGAGCCGTACCAGGAGGAGCCACTGGTACCAGGAGGATCGCCGTTGTCGACTTCGTCATTCGACCCCATCGCCGACCATCGCCGGAGCCCCGGTGAGCCCCCACTGACCCACTAGTCGCGCTATGGTTCGACCTCGCCGCTTTCTGTTCAAACATGGACGATGAACCTCATCCGTAGATCTAGCTTCTAATCCTACGACCCTAATCATCCCGTACCCCTCCGCACCATCCTGTCTCGCTGACTGGTGGGGACAGCCACTTAAACCCACCCGCACTGACGCTGTGCGCAGTGGGCCGGCCCAGTTACACTCCCGCGTGACCCAGCAATTCAAGCTTAGGTTTTTCCATTTAGTTTCAAACTTAGTTCTGTCTCTAGATTCAAAAATCATTTTAGAGAGATTCAGTAAACCAAATTGCATGAAACTAATTTTGCTAGAAAGGTACTAAAATTATTAATCCAAGCCCGTTGGATTCAAATCATTTGTAATTATAGATCACCTATAGTAAATAACAAGGCAGATACTTTTCTGCATTCAAACGTTTTTCAAAATTCAACCATAAAAGCTTTTGAGTTGATTCCAACTCTCAAAAATCACATTTAACAAGACCTTTCTAAATATATAAAAATATCTAGGTTTAATTGCAGAAATGATGGACAAGTAATAAAAGAATTCCCCATATGCATTTCTAGTCACTTTATTCAATTACTATAAAAAGGTTAAACCTTATTAAATTGTGACACCACTTTAAATCACATTTCCAAGTACTAAAATATGTGGTGATGACATGTGTCAACATGATCCTATGTTTTAGTTGGAGAATATTAAATCTTAAGTAGTTTTTCAATGAGTAGAAATTACTTTTCTAAAATAAAATAATTGAAACTAGTGCTTTATTTCTTGTGATAATAGCGATGATGCTAGATCATCTAGTGTGAACCTTTGTGTGCTAAGTAGAGTAGTTAAGTATTGTTGGTGATTGTGTACCTCGTATTTATTTATAGACACTAGTACCGACCAAGGATACAAAGAGGAAGGAGGATACTACAATGAGGAAGCAGAGGAGAACTTCAACCACTGCTCTGCACAAGGAAAGCTAGAACTTTGCAAGTTAACCCTTGCAGTATAACTATGCCAATTAGATGCATTAAACACGCATTAGTTCCACCACTTGATTATACCAAACCCAGTTTTACTTCCACGCTTGATTCTTTTATTTCTTTATCAAAGCTTTTCTTTCTGTTTACTTAGTAATTTGTAGAGTTAAGAAATACTTTTCAAGGTAGCATAAAGAGCATAAATTTTTGCCTAAGTTAGATAAAGCTTGATGTCATCTTGAGGCATGAGATTGAACCTAGATAAGTCACACTTGATTACCACCCCTCATTAGTGTTTACCCCCACTTGTAGATTCTATTGCTAAGCATAAAACTTGATCACTTTAGATGGGATTACTTGGTGAAAATGGTTATGAAAACCTTAGAATGATGAGTCATTCTACTGAAATGTTTTGACATGTGTTCTTGAACACCATATGATTTTGATGATAAAAATGTTGAGGCATGAGCCTTAGACCTTTATAAAAGTGATGGTTGTCTGGATGCGATACCATTCCAATTTTACCGTACAGCCACAATACCCGAAATTTGGGTAGGGCTGCAGGGTTTCGTAGCATGGAAAACAAAAAATTTCTACTGCATACAAACAAACAAGCCAAGATCTATCTACTAGATTGTAGCAACTAGTCGATAGAATAACTCACCCTTGAAGATTCCAAAGTGTTTAACGAGAGCGTATTCTCGTGGGTGATGTAGTCGTACTCTTCCCAATCTCAAGATCGCGTAGACGATCCTTCCGGCGCTGCGTTCCGGTAGCGCTCCCGCAGTCGGTCACACGTTTGGTACTCGACGAAGACCTTCCTCTCCCTTGTTCCAGCAGGCAGCGGAGGTTGTAGCACTCTCCTCGTGATTCTGGCAGCACAACGGCGTGGTACCGGAAGTAGAGGGGAGATCTCGCAGGGCTTCTCCTTAAGCCGGAGCGAGTATGGTGGACTATGAGAGAGCCCTCGATGATCTAGGGTTTAGACATGCCGAGGAGGGGGCAAGCCGGCGGCAAGGGTTAGCTAGGCGGCGGCGGCGGTTTGCCCTAGGGCGGTGGAGGTGGCGGCGCAGGCGGCTAGGGTTTAGAGGTGGGAAACTTGTGTATCTAGGAGGGGAGCCCTGCCCCTCCTCTTATAGGTGGAGGGAGGCGCGCCAGGGGAGGGGAGTCCCTCCCCAACTCGGACCCAAGGTGGGACGGCGGTGGAGGTGGAGGGACTCCTCCCCAACTCGGATTCCACCTCCCCTCCACTTCCCAAAATTAGCCGTTTGACTTTCAAATTGGCGTTTGACTTTTCAAACAAGGATTTGATTAAATCCTCTATTTTGTTCAGCGATGACACTTAGTACATGATGCAATCATACCAACTTGATATAACACATTCATGTACCCTTCCCCTCCGGAGTGCCGGACATTCCGGAACCTTCTAGAACATTCCCGATGAAAACACCGGAACCATTCCCCAACTCCGAAACAGGACTTTCCTTATATGAATCTTATTCTCCGGACCATTCCGGATCTCCTCGTGATATCCCGAATCCCATTAGAGACTCCGAACAACATTCGGACTCTTTCTCATCATTCCATAACTACTCAAACAACGTCGAATCCTTAAGTGTGTCTCCCTACGGTTCGTGAATTATGCGGACATGATCGAGACACTTCTCCGAACAATAACCAATAGAGGAATCTGGAAATTCATATGGCTCCCACATATTTCTACGATTACTTTGCGATCGAATGAACCACTTACATACGATACCAATTTCCCTTTGTCTCACGATAGTTTACTTATCCGAGGTTATGATCGTCTGTATCTCTGCATACCTAGTTCAACCTCGTTACCGATAAGTACTCTTTTCTTGTTCCCGTGATATGTGATCCCTTGTGAGCCAGTCACATGCTTGCAAGCTAATTGGATGACATTTCACCGAGAGGTCCCAGAGTATATCTATCCGTCATATGGATGGACAAATCCCACTCTTGATCCATGTGTTTCAACCAATAGAATCCGAACACTCTTTGCCACCTTTATAGCCACCCAGTTACGGTGTGGTGTTTTATGTAATCAAAGCATCCATCCGGTAAAGGTGATATGCATGATCTCATGGTCGAAGGAATTAGGTTACTATGTATCAGAAAGCATATAGCAATTGAACTATTAAAATGACTTGATCTTTATGCTACGCTTATCTATAGGAGTATGTCCATCATATCATTCTCCTAACGATATGATCTTGTTGTTAATAACATCTCAATGTTCATGATAGGGAAACCACAATCATCTATTAACCAACAAGCTAGTGATGTATAGAGGCTTTACTAGGGACTTCAATTTAAGTTTACAAATCACACAAGTATTAATGTTTCCTTGTTAATACTATTATAGCATTAATGTAAACACTTATCATAAACACAAAGATATAATAATAACTACATTTATTATTGCCTCTAGGGCATATCTCCAACAGTCTCCCACTTGCACTAGAGTCATCTAATCTAGATTACATGGTAATATACCGAACACCCATGGCAGTTTGGTGCTGGTCATGTTTTGCCCTCGGGAGAGGTTTAGTCAACGGATCCGCCACATTCAGATCTGTGTGTACTTTGAAAATATTTATGTCCCCATCTTGGACATGTTCTCGAATAGCGTGAAAACATATCTTGATATGCTTCAGCTTCTTGTGTGACCTTGGTTCTTGCGCATTGGCTATGGCACCCATGTTATCACAGTAGATAGACATTGGTTCCAGCGCACTAGGAACCACACCCAGCTCTTTAATGAACTCTTTCATCCATATCGCTTCTTGTGAAGCCTCCGAAGCAGCCATGTATTCCTATTCAGTTGAAGATCTTGCCACAACACTTTGCTTTGCACTCTTCCAGCTAACTGCCGCACCATTCAAAATAAATACGTATCCAGATTGTGATTTAGAATCATCCGGATCGGTGTTCCAACTAGCATCGGTGTATCCATTAACAACGAGCTGTTCATCACCTCCATAAGAAAGAACCATATCCTTAGTTCTTCTCAAGTACTTAAGGATGTTTTTGACCGCTATCCAATGATCCACTCCTGGATCACTTTGATATCTGCTAGTTAAACTAACATCATATGCAATGTCGGGTCTAGTACATAGCATGGCATACATTAGAGATCCTATGGCTAAGGCATAGGGAGTCTTACTCATCCTTTCTCTATCTTCTGCCGATGTCGGACTTTGAGTTTTACTCAAGGTCGTATTGGGCAACATGGGCAAGAACCCTTTCTTGCTATCTTCCATTACAAACCTATTTAGAACTTTGTCCAAATATGTACTTTGTGACAATGATATTTGGCGTCTTGATCTATCTCTATAAATCTTAATGCCTAATATGTAAGCTGCTTCGCCAAGATCTTTCATTGAAAAACTATTATTCAAATATTCCTTGACACTATTAAGAAGGTCTACATCATTCCCAATCAACAATATGTCATCTACATATAGTATTAAGAATGCTACAGAGCTCCCACTCACTTTCTTGTAAATACAAGCTTCTCCATAAGTTTGTATAAAACCAAAACTTTTGATTACCTTATCAAAACGTTGATTCCAACTTCGGGATGCTTGCTTCAATCCATAGATGGACCGTTGAAGTTTGCATACCTTGTTAGCATCTTTAGGATCGACAAAACCTTTGGTTTTCATCATATACAACTCTTCATCAATGTCTCCATTGAGGAATGCTGTTTTGACATCCATCTGCCATATCTCATAATCATAATATGCAGCGATTGCTAACATAATCCTCACAGACTTTAGCTTTGCTACTGGTGAGAAAGTCTCATCGTAGTCAACTCCTTGAATTTGTCGAAACCCCTTTGCGACAAGTCGAGCTTTATAGAAAGTAACATTACCATCAGCATCTGTTTTCTTCTTGAAAATCCATTTGTTCTCGATATCCTTCCGGCCATCCGGTAAATCCACCAAAGTCCATACTTGGTTTTCGTACATGGATCCAATCTCGGATTTCATGGATTCTTGCCATTTATTGGAATTTGGGCTCATCATTGCTTCCTCATATGTCTCAGGGTCATCGGTGCTGTCCACCAACATGACACTCATAACGGGATCATACCAATCTGGAGTGGTACGAGTTCTCGTTGACCTGCGAGGCTCTGTAGCAACTACAACCGAAGTTTCATGATCATCATCATTAGTTTCCTCTCTTATTGGTGCAGGCACCACAGGAACTTCTTCCGGTGTTGCGCTACTCGCAATTTCAAGAGAAGGTTCGACAACCTCGTCGAGTTCTACTTTCCTTCCAGTCACTTCTTTCGAGAGAAATTCCTTCTCTAGAAAGGATCCATTCTTGGCAACAAAGATTTTGCCTTCGGATCTATGATAGAAGGTATACCCAATAGTTTCCTTCGGGTATCCTATGAAGATGCATTTTTCCGCTTTGGGTTCAAGCTTGTCCAGTTGTAACTTCTTTACATAGGCTTCGCAACCCCAAACTTTAAGGAACGACAATCTAGGTTTCTTCCCAAACCATAATTCATACGGTGTCGTTTCTACGGATTTAGATGGTGCCCTATTTAAAGTGAATGCGGCTGTTTCTAATGCATAACCCCAAAATGATAGCGGTAAATCTGTAAGTGACATCATAGAACGAACCATATCTAAGAGAGTTCGATTACGACGTTCGGACACACCATTACGCCGTGGTGTTCCCGGCGGTGTCAATTGTGAAAGTATTCCGCATTTCTTCAAATGCTCACCAAACTCGTAACTTAGATATTCACCTCCACGATCAGAACGTAGAAATTTAATCTTCTTGTTACGTTGATTCTCTACCTCACTTTGAAATTCCTTAAACTTCTCGAAAGTTTCGGACTTATGTTTTATGAAATAGATATACCCATATCTACTCAAGTCATCTGTGAAGGTAAGAACATAACGATAACCACCGCACGATGCTACACTCATTGGACCACACACATCGGTATGTATGATTTCCAATAAGTCCATAGCTCGCTCCATCATACCAGAAAATGGAGTCTTAGTCATTTTTCCCATCAGACATGCTTCGCATCTTTCAAGTGATTCAAAATCAAGTGATTCAAGAAGTCCATCGGAATGGAGTTTCTTCATACGCTTCACTCCAATGTGACCAAGACGACAGTGCCACATATAGGTCGAGTTATCGCTCGATTTCAAACGTTTAGCCTCAATGTTATTAATATGTGTATTTCCACTATCGAGATTCAATAAGAATAGACCATCTATCAAAGGTGCATGTGCATAAAACATATTACTCATATAAATCGAACAACCATTATTCTCGGACTTAAACAAGTAACCATCTCGCAATAAACAAGATCCCGATATAATGTTCATGCTTAACGCAGGCACCAAATAACAATTATTTAAGTATAAAACTAATCCCGATGGTAGATGAAGGGGTAGCGTGCCGACCGCGATAACATCAACATTTGATCCATTTCACACGCGCATCGTCACCTCGTTCTTCGCTAGCTTCCGTTTATTCTGCAGCACCTGTTTCGAGTTACAAATATGAGCAACCGAACCAGTATCAAATACCCAGGCACTACTACGAGTACTAGTGAGATACACATCAATAACATGTATATTAGATTTACCTTTCTTCTTGATGTTGTCATTCTTCAAATCCGCCAAGTACTTTGGGAAATTCCGCTTCCAGTGACCTTCTCCCTTGCAGTAAAAGCATTCAGTATCAGGCTTAGGTCCAGCCTTGGTCTTCTTCATTGGCGTGGTAACTTTCTTACCACCCTTCTTGAAGTGTCCCTTCTTCTTAGACTTGCCTTTCTTGAATTTGGTGGTCTTATTGACCAACAACACTTGGTGCTCTTTCTTGATCTCCACTTATGCAGATTTCAACATGGCAAAGAGTTCTGGCAACGTCTTGTTCATGTTTTGCATGTTGTAGTTAATCACAAAGTTCTTGTAACTTGGTGGTAGTGATTGGAGGACGCGGTAAATCCCCAAAGCATTAGGAATCACTATACCGAAGCTTTGAAGTTTGTTTGCGTGCCTAGACATCTTAAGCACATGCTCACTGACGGAGCTGCCCTCTTCCATCTTGCAGTTAAAGAACTTTTCAGAAGCCTCATAGCTTTCAATTGCCGCATGAGTCACAAAGATCAATTTGAGATCCTCGACAATATCATATGGGTCTGAATTCTCAAACCTTTTCTAAAGCTCCGATTCTAAACCATACAAGATAGCACACTGAACTGTGGAGTACTGAGTCTTCCGAGTGAGGTAAACATTCTTTACTTCATTGGCAGCATCAGCTGCAGTGGTCACCCAAATGTGCATCCAAAGACATAGGTCAAATTACCAGCTGTGAGTACAATCCTCAAATTGCGGAACCAATCCGCGAAGTTGCTTCCATTGTTTTTCAACTTTTATTTCTCTAGGAACGCATTAAAATTGATGGTAGGGGTTGCCATTGATCTACAACATATTTGCAATAGTTTAGACTAAGTTTATGACAAATTGAGTTCAAAATAATAATAAAATTAATCTAGGTGAACTCCCACTCAAAACAATATCCCTCACATTGTTTTAGTGATCACACGAACCAAATCCACCACATCAACACCGATCATCATGAGAGTTGATATAGTTTCAATGGCGAACAATCGACATGTTCATCATATCTACTATATGATTCATGCTTTACCTTTCGGTGATCCGTGTTCCGAGACCATGTCTGTACATGCTAGGCTCATCAAGATCAAACCTTAGTTTCCGCATGAGCAAAATTGGCTTGCTCACGTTGTATACACTTGCGGAATCTAACACACCCGATCATCATGTGGTGCTTCGAAACAACAAGCTTTAGCAACGGTGCTAACTAAGGGTGAACACTTTATGACTTGAAATTCATGTGCATGAGGGATCATCTTATAATGCTACCGTCGTCTACCAAGCAATACAAGATGCATAAAGGATTAACATCACATGAAATTCATAATATGTGATATGATATGGCCTTTTCATCTTTGTGCTTCTGATCTCCATCTTCAAGCACGAACATGATCTCCATCATCACCGGCATTGCATCAAGGTCAATGACGCTTCTTCATGGTTGTCGTCCACCGGCTTCAACTATTACAACTACTTTGAATAGACACGCGGGTCTTAACATAAATTAAAGACAACCATATGGCTCCTGCCGGTTTCCAACATACAATAAGGAACATTGCATACATCAGATATAATCACAATCATGGCCATATCACTTCACTGCACACCCCTGCAAAACAAAGTTAGACGCCTCTACTTTCTTTGCATGTTTTACGTGGTTTGGGGCTTTCAATAAGTGTCGTTCTAACTTACGAACATGAACCACAACATTGATACTAGTATTGTTAATGACACGTTTTAAATTGGATCTTAACAATGCTAGGAGAAACAGGAACCCGCAAAGCCACTTATGCAATACAAGTTGCATGTCAAGCGTGGATCAAGTCTCATGAACGATGTCATGTAAGGTTAGCCCGGGCCGCTTCATCCCAACATACCGCAAGATGCAAAGTACACAAGAAGCAATCGACAATAAAAGCATCAACGCCCACAATGACCATTGTGTTCTACTCGTGCAACAGATCTACATATAAACACGGCTCTGATACCACTGTAGGGTTTCGTAGCATGGAAAACAAAAAAATTCTACCGCATACAAACAAACAATCCAAGATCTATCTACTAGATTGTAGCAACGAGTCAATGGAATAACTCACCCTCGAAGATTCCAAAGTGTTTAACGAGAGCGGATTCTCGTGGGTGATGTAGTCGTACTCTTCCCGATCTCAAGATCGCGTAGACGATCCCTCCGGCGCTGTGTTCCAAGGCGCTCATGATCGGTCACACGTTCGATTTCGGACGAAGACCTTCCTCTCCTTGTTCCAGCGGCGGCGGAGGTTGTAGCACTCTCCTCGTGATTCGGCGGCTGGCGTGGTACAGGAGTAGAGGAGATCTCATGAGCCGCCTTAAGCCGGAGCGAGTATGGTGGAATATGAGAGAGCCCTCTACGATCTAGGGATAAAGACACGCCGAGGAGGGGGCAGGCGGGCGGCTAGGGTTAGCTAGGCGGCGGCGGCGGTTTGCCCTAGGGCGGCGGCGGCAGCGGAGGTGGCGGCGCCGTCGGCTAGGGTTTAGAGGTGGAAAACTTGTGTGCTAGGAGGGGAGCCCTGCCCCTCATCTTATAGGTGGAGGGAGGCGCGCCAGGGGAGGGGAGTCCCTCCCCAACTCGGACGCAAGGTGGGCCGGCGGTGGAGGTGGAGGGACTCCTCCCCAACTCGGATTCCACCTCCCCTCCACTTCCCAAAATTAGCCGTTTGACTTTCAAATTGGCATTTGACTTTTCAAACAAGGATTTGATTAAATCCTCTATTTTGTTCAGCGATGACACTTAGTACATGATGCAATCATACCAACTTGATATAACACATTCATGTACCTTCCCTCCGGTCTTGGGACATTCCGAAACCTTCTAGAACATTCCCGATGAAAACACCGGAACCATTCCCCAACTCCGAAACAGGACTTTCCTTATATGAATCTTATTCTCCGGACCATTCCGGATCTCCTAGTGATATCCCGAATCCCATTAGAGACTCCGAACAACATTCGGACTCTTTATCATCATTCCATAACTACTCAAACAACGTCGAATCCTTAAGTGTGTCTCCCTACGGTTTGTGAATTATGCGGACATGATCGAGACACTTCTCCGAACAATAACCAATAGAGGAATCTGGAAATTCATATGGCTCCCACATATTTCTACGATTACTTTGCGATCGAATGAACCACTTACATACGATACCAATTTCCCTTTGTCTCACGATACTTTACTTATCTGAGGTTATGATCGTCGGTATCTCTGCATACCTAGTTCAACCTCGTTACCGATAAGTACTCTTTTCTCGTTCCCGTGATATGTGATCCCTTGTGAGCCAGTCACATGCTTGCAAGCTAATTGGATGACATTTCACCGAGAGGGCCCAGAGTATATATATCCGTCATATGGATGGAAAAATCCCACTCTTGATCCATGTATTTCAACAAATACTTTCCGAACACTCAATGCCACCTTTATAGCCACCCAGTTACGGTGTGGTGTTTGATGTCATCAAAGCATCCATCCGGTAAAGGTGATATGCATGATCTCATGGTCGAAGGAATTAAGTTACTATGTATCAGAAAGCATATAGCAATTGAACTATTAAAATGACTTGATCTTTATGCTACGCTTATCTATAGGAGTATGTCCATCATATCATTCTCCTAACGATATGATCTTGTTGTTAATAACATCTCAATGTTCATGATAGGGAAACCACAATCCTCTATTAACCAACAAGCTAGTGATGTATAGAGGCTTTACTAGGGACTTCAATTTAAGTTTACAAATCACACAAGTATTAATGTTTCCTTGTTAATACTATTATAGCATGAATGTAAACACTTATCATAAACACAAAGATATAATAATAACTACATTTATTATTTCCTCTAGGGCATATCTCCAACAAGGGCTTGACTAGAAATTTATATACCTTAGTATGGGTTCCCTTGCGGCCAAGGTTTGAGCTGAGGCTACCTTGTGAAGATCTTCCACCTATGAAGTTCCCAAGATGATAGTTGGTCATGGTTGGGAGGCCAAACTCATAGTAGAGGTGCCTATACTAGGGTGTGTAATTGAAAGGTTAGGATTGATTATCTACATACTGAGTATGGTGAATTCAGGAATGTTCCTGACGGATGTATCGAATATTGTGGTGAAAGTGGACCACCTCTGTAGGGTGTAAAACTATTCGAATAGCCGCGTCCGTGGTTATGGACAATTGGAGTGTCCATACTGTTCCGTCGTCAAATGTTTTCAAAATGACTTGTGAAATGATTCATGACTTTGGCTTGACCACAACTGGGTTGTGAAAGAGAAAGCTAAATTCCAACTTAGGTGTTACAAAACATTAAACTAGATTTCTTTGCTTCTGAACTCAGTTAAGATAAATCTGGCTTTTTTCAAAACAACCTAGAGCCTAGGATTTCCTACTCAAAACCACTTCACTTGTTAGTCTTAGTTTGCGAGTACTTAAAGAGTACTCATGGCTTTGTCCCTGGCTATTCCCATGGCCATACTATGAAGAGGACTATCAGGAGGATGGACCATAGGATGGTTACTTCAACTAGGATCATCTCCCATCATCATCATTGCCTGTGACCATGAATATGAAGCCTCGCCCACGCTATCGTGATTATTATATTATTCCGTGTCTATGATTGTATAAAGACTAGATCATGAGATCATTTATTTGTTGTAAGACCTTATCTATGGTTTGTAATGGATGATGTACTGTGATATCCAATCTGTTATGTCTCGCAAAAATGGTAATCCTGGGATTGTGATGTATGGAATATCAGGCATCTGGGATTAAAAATCCGGGTGTTCACAACTTACCATCGGGATTAGTTATAAACTTGAATAATTGTTATCTGGTGCCAGCACTGAGCATGAACATTGTATCCGGATCATGTTTGATGAGCGGTGGTTATTCATTTAAATCCAAAAACAATGGTTATTCAATTTATATGAATGATATATTTTATGGTGATGCACCGATGATGAATGGTTTATTTCTGTTGGATCTCGATAATAGTGTTACACATATTCATAATGTTGATGCTAAAAGGATTAAACTTAATGATGATATATCTGCATATATGTGGCACTGCCGTCTAGGTCATATTGGCGTTAAACGCATGAAGAAGCTCCGTTCAGATGGACTTTTGGAATCACTTGATTTCGAATCATTTGATACATGTGAGCCATGCCTTATGGGCAAGATGACTATAATGCTGTTTTCCGGTTCAATGGAACGGACGACAATAAAAACGAAGTGTTTAGAAAGACTTGAGATTTTTATTGATGAAGAAGCGGATGTCTTGGGCATCCCCAAGCTTTGACGCTTGTACCTCTTGGATATTTCTTGGGGTGACACTGTAAGAGGTCCCAACCTTTAATAAGGTAGATATCCCTGTGTTTACAATGCTAGTCCCTGTATCAATAGCTAGCATCCACAGTTAAGATGTAATATAAAGAAACAAAGGTCATAATACAATTTTATAACCAGGAATAAAATAATTCATTACATCTTACATAGCTCATGTGGATATCTCATTACAATGCAGCAGAAATAACTATAGCATGGGGTCCTTCATATTCAAAGTGCCACAGGCAATCATGTTGGTTGTAGACTTGTAATCCTAATCAACACACTTTACTAACATCAAACAAACCTGCAACATAATAAGTTACAGCCACAAGGGTCAATACATTTGAATTGTATTGGCAAGTGATACTATGGTAGTATAGTGGAGTCTATCATCTATATGTTTTTGGCTAGGTGGAGCTTAGGCTTGCTTTGCTCAAAAATAGATTTTCCTTATCATTTGAAAACACTAAGTTTTTGCTTGACAAAAATCACCCAAGGAACCACGAATAGAAATTGGTGAACCTTCAACCCTTGTTCAACCACAAGTTTTTACTTAGAAATTGGGATGAGGAGATTCTTGATAGCTTCCATGTCTTGATGCTCAAATTGTCCTTTACAAGGGAAATGGCTAAGTACTTAGATTTTTCACTCTACAGAGGTGGTGCACTTTCCCCACAAGACTTGGTTTCACCAAGACAAGATCTTTCAGAAGCCTTCCCTTAGACCAGAATGGACGCGTTGCAACCTATCATTCCCTACCACCAACTGTCCATTTGGCTAAGTTATTGCAACCTATATGATCCAGGCAGAGCCCATAATGCCAAGTGGCTGCACTTGAAGCTTCTCAACATTTTACATCTCAAATCTCTTTGTTCCTGGGTGTCATTCCACAAGTGAGATACACAAGGTAAACCATAGAAATGGGCCTTGTGTAACCAATCAACACAAACCATTCTTTCCATTCCACCCAGGTGATTCATTCACTTAGTTGTTTTATTAAACAAAACACAGTCCTTGACTTACAAATATTCCATAGCATGAATATAATCCACCTTTTTTTCTACTAGCTAAGCTACGCATGATAGTAGTAGGAATCTTAACTTATGAAAATTCTACTAAGGTTTCATCTACTAGGATTTCCCATGGCATAGTTTACACTTAGCAAAATTCCATGCAACTCCTACTTAGAAATATCACTAATGCATAGTGAAAAATAATGGGACAAAGTATGAAGCATCACTTGCCTTTTTGGTAGAGATTATAAGTTCACTCCTTGACCTTGCAATATTCACACTCTACAAATTCCACTACAATTCAACCAAGCAAGCAATATTCAATCTACCATTCAAGCAAACATCACATAAAATAATAGAAACAAAGCAATGCATGCAAACATGCCAAAGGTTGTTTTATTAGAAAAAGTGGTTTCTAATAGGTTATGAACATTTGAAAACACCTATTGGTCATTTACATAAGTGGCAAGGTCATTTGTAAATGTCTGTCACATCCCAAGATTTTCCAAATCTTGTAATGTGAAAAATAATTAAACAAAATAAAACTTTGTTGAAATTCCGGGTGAGAAGAAACTTTTTGAATCCAATTGGAAACTTTCAAACCTATTTGGATCAAATAAAATCCTAAAGGGATTTAAAAAGATAAACAAATAATAAAGAAAGTTCTGATAGTGGGAATTACTATTTTAGACCCTTTAATAAAAAGATTTGTTTTTCAAAAGCAAAAGGTATAATTATAAATAAAGATTATTTCTTAAAGCCAAATTAAAATCTTGGCCAAGCTTTTGAAATAAAACACTCCTATTTTATAAAAAGAGTAATGATTTATTTAAATTAAATAATGAGGATTTAATATCCAATTTTATTTAAGTAAAGGCTTTTCCATTTTAAATAAACACTAAAACTTATTAATTTATTTTAAATAAATTTTCCAAGTGTTTTATATAACCAAATAAAAACCTACTGAAAAGATTTGGAAGGTTTTGGAAAACCAAAATGGTGTTTAGAAATATTATTAAATATTATATGATTTAAAACAAAGGCCTTTTTGAATAATTAAAAGACTTAAAAAAATAGATAAATTATTCTAAAAATGAGTTCAGAATGTTTTACTAATCAATATTTAAACCTACACAAATTTTGGCAAACGTTTGAATTCAAATGAGTGTTTGAATTGGTTGTTTAAAATCAAAACAGAAAAATCAAAAGAGAAAAAGAAAAACAAGCGAGCAGAAAAAAAATAAGAAAAGGACCCAGCCCAACTAGCTTTGGCCCAACTAAGCCTAGCCTTGCTCCTCCCATGAAAGAAACGCCTCACTCGTAAACTCACCCAGAGAGCAGCGAGATGGACCCCACCTCCCTCTCTCACTCATGGCGCCCACGCCCACGTCACCTTCTTCCTCCCCGCGATGAACACGCCTGGCCGTTTCATGTTGTTGATTCCTCTGATTGAATTCGCCATAACGCTGCGTTTATTCCTCGCCGTGACGATGCTAGTTAAAGCGGCTCTCCCTCCTCTCCCTTTCCCCTCTGTCGCCCCACCTTAGCGTGCCCACAGGCCGCCCAATTCCTCTCTGCACCGTCCTCTGTCCGACGACTCTCTGGCGACGATTCCGGCCAGTTCCCTCCGCCCCTTGCCTCCTCGAGCACACGAGCATCTTCTCCAACCTCTGGCACACCTCACAGCAACTTCCATTCATCCGCGCGTGCAGTAAATCGTCCACAACACCATCACTGAGCAAGCGCCGCCGCCTGCTACCTCTCCGGCGAGCTACTGACGCCCAACCCTTGCGCCCCTTGCTCGCTGGTGAGCGACCCTTGAACTCGTGCGCACCATCCTGATGCATTGTTTTTCTCGTTTGCGTCCCAGAGACCCGCCACCGTCGACGTCTGACCGCACCCGAGGCCTAGATCAACTCCGGTGAGCGATTAAGGACAATCTCGTGTGCCCCTTCACCAGCCAGTACCACCTTGAGCTTCCCCAAGCTTCGGCGAACACGGTGAGCATCTTTCCTTCCTCCCTCGCTTCCTGCATCGCCAGCTTCGCCGCCACCAGACACGCCGCCGCCAGCGCCGCTGAGCAATGGTCAAAGTAGTTAGGACCGTAGGATTTGGATCTGACGATTAGTATAGAACATGAGCGAAAGGGTACACGCTCTTCTGAGCCGTGTGATCCCACTAAAATACAACGGCCTGCATCGCTTGATCCACGCGAAACGTTTTCGACCAATAGAAATAAGACGCGTGGCCAGTGTGTTGTTTAAAAACCAGAATTTGATCTATTATCTTTCCAAATTTGTAAATTGCATAACTTTCAAACCACATGTCCAAATTTTGCAAACTTTATATCAATGGATTCAAAAAACAAGCCCTAGCCAATCATGCACTTTGTTTAGTAAAAATATTCTGGTAAAATGTTTGTTTTTCAGAAACTTGTGTATGCATATTTAGAGTATAGAAATTGTTCTAAAAAGTTTTTGAGGATAAAAATCTTTGGCAAATGGTGTGTTTTGAACCTACTGACCATAGGAAACAAATTGTGGTTTCAAAAATTTATTTGGTGAATCAAAAGAATAAACTTTGGATTTAAACCATTTCTAGTCAAATAAAAATATGGTTTGATTATTAAAAATGGTTTTGGAAGAAAACCTTTGAGAAATGTTTTGGAAATAAACTCTCTGACCCTAAAAACAAGGTTATATGGTTTGAAAACATATTTTGTGAAACCTATAGAATTTTTCCTTGATCTAAAATGGTTTATGAAGTGAAATCTTTTGCAAATGATTTTATCACTTTATAAAATGATAATTAGGTGTTTTCAAATGTTTATGAACCATTAGAAAACCACTTCTCCAGATAAAACAATCTTTAGCATGCTTGCATGCATTGTTTTGTTATTATTATTTTATGTGTTGAATTGCTTGAATGGTAGTTTGAAATGTTGTTTGCTTGATTGAATTGTAGTGACTTGAAGTGTGTGAACATTGCAAAGATCAAGAAGTGAACCTATACTCTACCAAAAAGGCAAGTGATGCTTCATACTTTTGTCCCATTATTTTCACTATGCATTAGTGATATTTCTAAGTAAGACTTGCATGGAATTTTGCTAAGTATAAACTATGCTATGGGAAATCCTAGTAGAAGAAACCTTAGTAGAAATTTCCTAAGTTAAGATTCCTATTACTATCATGATTAGCTTAGCTAATAGAAAACAAGGGTGGAATATATATTCATGTTAAGGAAAATTTCTAAGTCTGAGGACTTGTGTTTTGTTTAACAAAACAACTAAGTGAATGAATCACCTGGGTGGAATGGAAGGAACGGTTTGTGTTGAGTGGTTCACAAGGCCCATTTCTATGGTTTACCTTGTGTATCTCAATTGTGGATGGCCACCCAGGAACAAAGAGATTTGAGATGTCAAATGTTGAGAAGCTTCAAGTGCAACCACTTGGCATTATGGGCTCTGCCTGGATCATATAGGTTGCAAGAACTTAGCCAAATGGACAGTTGGTGGTAGTGGGAATGATAGGTTGGAGCGCGTCCATTCTGGTTTAAGGGAAGGCTTCTGAAAGATCTTGTCTTGGTGAAACCAAGTCTTGTGAGGAAAGTGCACCACCTCTGCAGAGTGTAAAACCTAAGTACTTAGCCATGTCAATGGTAAAGGACAATTTGAGCATCAAGACATGGAAGCTATCAAGAATCTCATCATCCAAATTTCTAAGTTAAAAACTTGTGGGTGAACAAGGGATTGAAAGGATCACCAATTTCTATTGGGAGATGCCTTGGGAATATTTTGTCAAAGTAAAAACTTAGTGTTTTCAAATGTTAAGGAAAATCTATTTTGAGCAAAGCAAGCCTAAGCTCCATTTAGCCAAATGCATATAGATGATAGTTACCACTATACTACCATAGTATCACTTGCCAATACAATTCAAATGTATTGACCCTTGTGGCTGTAACTTGTTATGTTGCAGGTTTGATTGATATTAGTGAAGTTTAATGATTAGGATTACAAGTCTACAAACAACATGTCTGCCTGTGGCACTTTGAAGATGAAGGACCCCATGCTTATAGATATTCTGATGCAATGTAATGTAATAGCCAAATGAGCTATGTAAGATGTAATAAATTATGTTATTCCTGGTTATAAAGTTGTATTATGACCTTTGTTTCTTTATATTACATCTTAACTGTGGATGCTAGCTATTGATCCAGGGACTAGCATTGTAAACACAGGGATCTCTAACTTATTAAAGGTTGGGAACCTTACAGATGGTATCAGAGCATTGTGTTGCCTGTAGGATTTGTAAACCTAGGATTGGACAAAACCCCTTAGAAAAAATAGGAGTTGTATTTGTTCCAAAACTTATTTACAAACAATCTTGTAAACTCTTTCCTCAACCATTTTGGTTTTTATTCTACATCTCTACTATTTCAAACTTGATGGACAAAGCCTACCCCATGGCCAAATACTTCATCTTGTGCAAAGGACTTCATCAACTCTAATGACTTCAACATCTTCAACTCTAATGACTTCAACATCTTGGATATAACCAAGGACTTCAATCTTGGATATCACTAAGGACTACAAGTGAGACAAGAAAAGTTACTCAACACTTGAAGACTAAGGAAACACAACTTAAGAAGGAAACGTAATCACCTTGAAGTTTGAGACCAAGATGCAACAAATTCTCTAAGGATACAAAGATCTTATTCATAAAGAATCAACTAAGAAGGATGGAAAGATTTCAAGAGAACCATATAGATGGACCACCATATTTAGTTTAAGTCAAACCCACCAACTTATGTGGTGTAACAAAAATATTTTTGGTTGCCTAAAAATATGATTGAAACTTGTTGTTTGAGTGGAATGTTTGTTTGTGATTGCTTGCACATTGCGTGTGTGAATTGTGATGTGTGTAATTAGAATTATTCCCTTAGAAATATTTTGCATATTCTAATCCCTACCCAACCCAAACAGATGACTTATCCAAGAAACTCCAACATCAAGGATGGTGACAACAACAACAACCAAGAGGACAACATGAGAGAACTCATAGTAACCCAAACCCAGTTGAACCAAGTGACAGCTCAATTTATAGCCAACACCAGTGAGGTAGATCCAACCATGCAAAGGTTTTTGGAAACCCAAACCCAATTGTTGCATAAGGTGACAGATCAAATGATCAACATGGGAAACAACTCTTCCCAAGGAGTTGTGATAACAATGATACCAAGGATGATATTCTAGAAGGAACCCAAGCTTGCAATGTTTGTGGAGACAAGGATCACACTTCCAAGGATCATGAAGATCAATGCCCCAATTGTGAAGTGAAACATCCAATTGACCAATTCCCCACATCCCAAGCTACTTGTTACCTATGTGAAGGAAACAATCATGTCCCTATCAAATGCCCTATATATTTCCTAGTTCAACAAAAGAAACAAGGTGGAGTGCATCAACAGTTTGTAAAGCCTCATGAAGGAACAACTTCTACCAAGAAGGATGAAGGCAAAGTAAAAACTATGCATCATAAGGCCAAATCCAAAGTGTCCACAAAGTGTTGCTACTCTTGTGAAGAAGAAAGTCATATCTATAGTAAATGCCCCAAGAAGTGAAAAAGATTTCCCACCTTCGAGGTGAGATATGAAGAGCATGAACTAGAAGAACTCCTAGCTTTGGAGAGACCCAAGAAGAAAAAGAAGAAATGCCCCAACCCTAGCAAGAAGGATATTACCCAAGAGCAATGTTACACTTGCAAAGAGATGGGACACTATGCCAATGAATGCCCAGAAAAGAAGAAGAACCAAGGAAATAAACAAAAAGAATTGATACCCAAGGAAAAGAAAGATATCAGCCAAGTGATGTGTTTCAAATGCAAAGAGCTAGGCCATTATGCATACAAGTGTCCAGGGAAGTTTCAACAAGATCCCAAGCAAACCAAGATGTAATTTAGTTGGAAATTTTTTTAAGGGTGGTAGTACCCTAGTTGCTTTGAGCCAACTTGTAATCCCTAGCCTCCCCAAATCTCGGGACGAGATTTATTTTAAGGGTGGTAGCCTGTCACATCCCAAGATTTTCCAAATCTTGTAATGTGAAAAATAATTAAACAAAATAAAACTTTGTTGAAATTCAGGGTGAGAAGAAACTTTTTGAATCCAATTGGAAACTTTCAAACCTATTTGGATCAAATAAAATCCTAAAGGGCTTTAAAAAGATAAACAAATAATAAAGAAAGTTTTGATAGTGTGAATTACTATTTTAGACCCTTTAATAAAAAGATTTGTTTTTCAAAAGAAAAAGATAGAATTATAAATAAAGATTATTTCTTAAAGCCAAATTAAAATCTTGGCCAAGATTTTGAAAGAAAACACTCCTATTTGATAAAAACAGTAAAGATTTATTTAAATTAAATAATGAGGATTTAATATCCAATTTTATTTAAGTAAAGGCTTTTCCATTTTAAATAAACACTAAAACTTATTAATTTATTTTAAATAAGTTTTCCAAGTGTTTTATATAACCAAATAAAAACCTACTGAAAAGATTTGGAAGGTTTTAGAAAACCAAAATGGTGTTTAGAAATATTATTAAATCTTATATGATTTAAAACAAAGGCCTTTTTGAATAATTAAAATACTTAAAAAAAATAGATAAATTATTCTAAAAATGAGTTCAGAATGTTTTACTAATCAATATTTAAACCTACACAAATTTTGGCAAAGGTTTGAATTCAAATGAGTGTTTGAATTGGTTGTTTAAAATCAAAACAGAAAAATCAAAAGAGAAAAAGAAAAACAAACAGAACAGAAAAAAATAAGAAAAGGACCCAGCCCAACTAGCCTGGCCCAACTAAGCCCAACCTAGCCCACTGCTCCTCTCCCGCAGTAAAACGCCTCGCACTCAGAAACTCACCCGCAGAGGCACTGACAGATGGACCCCCACCTCCCCTCTCTCTCACTCACTGACGCCACGACCCCACGCCCACGTCACCTTCTTCCTCCCCGCGATGAACACGCCTGGCCGTTTCATGCCATTGATTCCTCTGATTGAATTCGCCATAACGCTGCGTTTATTCCTCGCCGTGACCACGCTAGTTAAAGCGCCTCTCCCTCCTTTCCCTTTCCCCTCTGTCGCCCCACCTTAGCGTGCCCCCAGGCCGCCTAATTCCTCTCTGCACCGTCCTCTGTCCGACGACTCTCCGACGACGATTCCGGCCAGTTCCCTCCGCCCCTTGCCTCCTCGAGCACACGAGCATCTTCCCCAACCTCTGGCGCACCTCACAACACCTTCCATTCATCTGCGCGGGCAGTAAATCATCAACAACACCATCACTGAGCAAGCGCCGCCGCCTGCTACCTCTCCGGCGAGCTACTGACGCCCAACCCTTGCGCCCCTTGCTCACTGGTGAGTATTCTAGCGACCCTTGAACTCGTGCGCACCTTCCTGATGCATTGTTTTTCTCGTTTGCGTCCCAGAGACCCGCCCCCGTCGATGTCTGACCGCACCCGAGGCCCAGCTCAACTCCGGTGAGCGATTAAGGATAATCTCGTGCGTCCCTTCACCAGCCAGTACCACCTTGAGCTTCCCCAAGCTTCGGCGAACACGGTGAGCATCTTTCCTTCCTTCCTCGCTTCCAGCATCGCCAGCTTCGCCGCCACCAGACACGTCGCCGCCAGCGCCGCTGAGCAATGGTCAAAGTAGTTAGGACCATAGGATTTGGATCTGACGATTAGGATAGAACGTGAGAGAAAGGGTACGCGCGCTTCTGAGCCGTGTGATCCCACTAAAATCCAACGGCCTGCATCACTTGATCCACGCGAAACGTTTTCGACCAATAGAAATAAGACGCGTGGCCAGTGTGTTGTTTAAAAACCAGAATTTGATCTATTATCTTTCCAAATTTGTAAATTGCATAACTTTCAAACCACACGTCCAAATTTTGCAAACTTTATATCAATGGATTCAGAAAAACAAGCCCTAGCCAATCATGCACTTTGTTTAGTAAAAAGATTCTGGTAAAATGTTTGTTTTTGCAGAAACTTGTGTATGCATATTTAGAGTATAGAAATTGTTCTAAAATGTTTTTGAGGATAAAAATCTTTGGGAAAAGGTGTGTTTTGAACCTATTGACCATAGGAAACAAATTGTGGTTTCAAAAATGTATTTGGTGAATCAAAAGAATAAACTTTGGATTTAAACCATTTCTAGTCAAATAAAAATATGGTTTGATTATTAAAAATGGTTTTGGAAGAAAACCTATGAGAAATGTTTTGTAAATAAACTCTCTGACCCTAAAAACAAGGTTATATGGTTTGAAAACATATTTTGTGAAACCTATAGAATTTTGCCTTATTAAAAGCATTTTTACACCACATAAAATAATGACTTGATCTAAAATGGTTTATGAAGTGAAATATTTTGCAAATGATTTTGTCACTTTATAAAATGATCATTAGGTGTTTTCAAATGTTTATGAACCATTAGAAAACCACTTCTCCAGATAAAACAATCTTTAGCATGCATGCATGCATTGTTTTGTTATTATTATTTTATGTGTTGAATTGCTTGAATGGTAGTTTGAAATGTTGTTTGCTTGATTGAATTGTAGTGACTTGAAGTGTGTGAACATTGCAAAGATCAAGAAGTGAACCTATACTCTACCAAAAAGTCAAGTGATGCTTCATACTTTTGTCCAATTATTTTCACTATGCATTAGTGATATTTCTAAGTAAGACTTGCATGGAATTTTGCTAAGTATAAACTATGCTATGGGAAATCCTAGTAGATGAAACCTTAGTAGAAATTTCCTAAGTTAAGATTCCTATTACTATCATGCTTAGCTTATCTAATAGAAAACAAGGGTGGAATATATATTCATGTTATGGAAAATTTCTAAGTCTGAGGACTTGTGTTTTGTTTAACAAAACAACTAAGTGAATGAATCACCTGGGTGGAATGGAAGGAACGGTTTGTGTTGAGTGGTTCACAAGGCCCATTTCTATGGTTTAACTTGTGTATCTCACTTGTGGATGGCCACCCAGGAACAAATAGATTTGAGATGTCAAATGTTGAGAAGCTTCAAGTGCAACCACTTGGCATTATGGGATCTGCCTGGATCATATAGGTTGCAAGAACTTAGCCAAATGGACAGTTGGTGGTAGTGGGAATGATAGGTTGGAGCGCGTCCATTCTGGTCTAAGGGAAGGCTTCTGAAAGATCTTGTCTTGGTGAAACCAAGTCTTGTGGGGAAAGTGCACCACCTCTGCAGAGTGTTAAACCTAAGTACTTAGCCATGTCCCTGGTAAAGGACAATTTGAGCATCAAGACATGGAAGCTATCAAGAATCTCATCATCCAAATTTCTAAGTTAAAAACTTGTGGGTGAACAAGGGATTGAAAGGATCACCAATTTCTATTGGGAGATGCCTTGGGAATATTTTGTCAAAGTAAAAACTTAGTGTTTTCAAATGTTAAGGAAAATCTATTTTGATCAAAGCAAGCCTAAGCTCCATTTAGCCAAATACATATAGATTATAGTTACCACTATACTACCATAGTATCACTTGCCAATACAATTCAAATGTATTGACCCTTGTGGCTGTAACTTGTTATGTTGCAGGTTTGATTGATATTAGTGAAGTTTAATGATTAGGATTACAAGTCTACAACCAACATGTCTGCTTGTGGCACTTTGAAGATGAAGGACCCCATGCTTATAGATATTTTGTTGCAATGTAATGTAATATCCAAATGAGCTATGTAAGATGTAATAAATTATGTTATTCCTGGTTATACAGTTGTATTATGACCTTTGTTTCTTGATATTACATCTTAACTTTGGATGCTAGCTATTGATCCAGGGACTAGCATTGTAAACACAGGGATCTCTACCTTATTAAAGGTTGGGAACCTTACAATGTCGTAAAATCATTTGATATTAAGTCAGTGAAAATGGCCATTTTAAGTCATTTTTATTTTGCTAGAAATGGTTCAAACCAAAGTAATATTTTCTAGTGTTTGACAAATAAATTTTTAAACACAAATGTTGATGTTTTATGGTCAAGTGTTTAATATTAAAAACATTTGCAAAAGGTTTCACCTATAAACCATTTTTACACTAAATCAATATTTTATGTTGTTGAAAATGCCTTTAGCAAAGTAATAATTTATAGGGTTCATCAAAATACATTTTTAAATTTGAAAACTTAGTGTTTAGGGTCAGAGAGTTTAACTCAAAACATTTCCCAAAGTTTTACCTCCAAAAAGTATTTTTAACATATAAACAACATTTTTATTTGACTAGAAATGTTCTAAATCAAGGATTTATTATTTTGCCTCACAAAATATGTTTTTGAATCCACAAGTTGGTTTATATGGTCAGTAGGTTCAAAAAATCTATTTGCCAAAGATTTTATCACAAAAATAATTTTAAAATGAATTTTATATTCAAATTATGCCTACACAAGTTTCTGCAAAAACAACCATTTTACAAGAATAAATTTATTATACAAAGTGTATGGTTGGATAGTACTTGTTCTGCTGATTCCATTGATATAAAATTTGCAAAATTTGGACGTGTGGTTCAAAAGTTATGAATTTTACAAACTTGAACATCTAATAGATCATTTCTGGTTTTTATAAAACAGACTGGGCCACGTGGCGTGATCTAACTGGCCAATAACGGTTCGCACGGATCGACTAACGTGGAGCGTCAGATCTAATGTGCATCGCATGGCTCTGATCAAAACATACCTCTTCGACTAAGCTTCTATCGTATCCCTTAGATCAAAATCGAACGGTGTACAGTATGCTAACCCTAGATGGGCGGCGCTGGCGGCGGCTGTGCAGCGGCGGTGCTCTGGCGGCGGTGTTCCGGCTAATACAGGAAGCAAGGGAGAGGGAGGAGTAGCTCACAGTGATCGCAGGGGTGTGGCGAAGCTCAAGGTGGTCTTCGGATAGTAGGGGACGCACGAGGATAGTGACAATTTCTCGTCGGAGTTCATTCTGGCGACGGACGTGCTCTGGTGTTGTTGAAGATGAACCTACAAGGTGCGCTAGGATGCGAAACAGGTGGCATTAGATGCGCGAAGGAACGTAGAGTGTAGTGGTATCCTCTAGAGAAAGGGGGAAATGACGGGGCTTACGGGAAGGGTCGCCGGAGTTGATGTAGTCGACGGTGGCGCTCTGTCAAAGACGTGGACGAGCCTCTGGGGCAAGCGCGGCCGAGAAGATGATACGAGCAGGTGAGTAAGGTTCTAGTGAGCAAGATAGTGTGAAGCAGGGATGGTGGGGTGGGTCGTGTTCGCCGGAATCGTCCGGGGAAGGTCGTCGGGGCAGTGGGGGCGCGTGGAGAAATTCTTCCAGCCTAGGGGCTCCTGGGAGGCGTCGACTGAGGGGAAAGAGGGAGAAGAGGGAGGCATTTAAGGGAGCGTGGTCAGGTGCAAGAATTATGCGGCCATTAACCCGAATTAATCGCGAGAGATCAGCGGCAGAAACGGCCGAGGAAGGGCGTGGTCGCCACGGCGGGTAGGAGAGAAGACTGGAAGGTGGGGCAATGTCGTCAGCGAGTGAGAGAGAGGGGAGGTCGGTTCCAGTCGTCAACGAGGCTGCGGGTTCACTGTTGAGTAGGAAAACGATTCGGGGGGGGGGAGGAGGGACTGGGCTCGCTGGCTTAGATGGGCTGGGTTAGTGGGCTGGCTTTGTTCATTTTTTTGTTCTGCTTCTCTTTTTCTTTTTCCATTTCTATTATTATGTTTTTATTTTGTTTAATCATTTCAAACAACCATTTGAATCAAACCTTTGCCAAACTTGGTGTACATTTTTAATTCTGTTTATGACATATTCTGAAGTCAAATTTAGAACAATATTTTATTATTTTTAGGGTATATTAATTATTTAAAAATAGGCCCTTGTATGAATTTAAATAAGATTTATTATTGTTTTCAAACTCCATTTGAAATCTAAATTTTTCCAAATCTTTTCAGTAGGTTTTATTTATTTATTAGGGTGTCAAATAATTCAATATTTTTTTAATATGATTTATTAATCATTTAAATTGGGTATTTGTCTTTATTCCAATGAAATTAAATATGGTCTTAATTCCATAATTTTATTTGGAATATTTCTTTGATCCCATTTAAGTTAGTTAAATAACTTTAATTCCACTTAGGTAAATTCTAAATATTATTTTCCCATGATTTAATTAATCATTCTTATTAGGGATTTTGTCTTCATCAAATGGAATAGAATTTGGTTAAGGCCATATTATTTTATTTCAATATTATTTATCCATTTATTTCATTTGAACCTGGATTATGTTTATTCCATTTGTTTATGGTCTTGGCCAAGTTTTATTTGGCTCTTATCAAATAGTCCTTATTTATTATTTCTTCCTTTGTCTTTAAAAACCATATCTTTTTATTTAAAGACCAAAACTTGGTGATTCCAATTTGTAAAATCTTATTTAATATTTGTTTATCATTTTAAACGACTTTAGGATTATTTTCTCACCATTTGCTATGTATTTTTAGATAGGTGCTTTATTAGCTTTGGAAATTCAATTTCCTTATCTTACTAACTTCATAAGATTTTATCTTTGGTTCAAAATTGAATGAATTCAATTTCTATGGTTTTATAATATTTCTATTTCTCATTCTTAATCATTTATAAATGTTTGATGACGAATTTTTATATGGATCAAATCCATGGTCTTTTGAGCTAACTTGGAAATGTTTTTCTTCCATTAGGGTTTTAGGGTTTTGGTTTATTTTACAAGTGTTTAAATTCCAAGATGCATTTATGAAGAATGCATTTCACTTGATTTGAATTTAGCTGGATTCAAATATTATTCAAAGTTTGTTCAAGATGGGATTTTAAGTTTCCATTTAGAAACAAAAAGTTTCTTCTCACCCTAAATTTCAGCAATTATTTATTTTGTTTATTAATTTTTCACATTACAAAATTTGGAAAATTTTGGGATGTGACAGACACCAGGGTGGAATCCCCAAGTTTGAGCTTTTGTCCATTCGTCATCTCATTACATCATTCTCTCTCTACACCTGAATTTTTTTTCCTTCATACAAAACTTCACACAATCTTCATTAGCAACATTAGTGTATTCAAAAGATAATAGACCCTTATGTTTAGCTTTAGAAAAGATTTTTTCACTAAAAGCACAATCTACTGTAGAAACTCCTTCAAAAAGCTCAATTTCCCAAAAAGGAATCAATAAGAAGCAAATGCAAATAATGGCAGAAATCTGTCAAAACAGACCAGCAGGTAGAAACCGATTTTTATGAAGACTTTATGTTGCTCAAATTGAAAAGTGTTGAACTAACTAAAGTTATCTAAAATACTGGTCGATTTATTCATCAATTTTCAGCTTAATTGGACTTATAGAGGCTCCTAACGAATTTTTATGGTGGAGGACAGAAATCTGTTTCGGGACAACAACTCCCCAAATATTACTTCCCTCTCTTTAGAGGTCATTATTGGCACAAAAAGTAAACAAAAGAGATAAGGAGAGGTCATTACAGAAGTAATGACTTCCAAGATTCAATAATACTCTTGGGTTATCTCCCAACAAGTACTTTTCTTTGACGCCTTTAAGCTAGGCACAAGAAGCAGGAAATCAAGTATTTTCAAATGAAGAAGCATTAACATCACACATTGCTTTCAAAGGAGAAGAAAAAAGCATATTAATAATGTATTACCAACTATATTCTACTTTCCTAGGAAGAGAAGCTTTGTGTTTTAACTTCTCTTCCTTAATTTTAACAAGAGCATTTGTAATGTGTTTGGTGAAAGCAACATGCATATCACTAGCATCAAGACTTCTAGCAAGCTTTTGCAGGAACATAATCACTTCAGAAATATTGCAACCATCAAGATCAAAATCAAACTTAGCATCACTAGTAGTAGACTCATTGGCCTTAGGCATTGTTGGAGGAGTAATAGGAACTTCTTATGGTTTAGTGGTATCCATATTGGTGGTGATAGTGCACACACACTATTGTTTCTAGAAATTTCATCTTCTCTTTCCCACTTAGCATGAAGCTGGGCTAACAGTCTAATATTTTCATCAATAGTTACTTGTATGGCATGAGTAGCAGAAAAGGTACTTTCCATGGTTTTAGGTTTAGCAGCCATTTTATTAATCAAATAGGACTGTGATTCAGACAAAGAGGAAATATTTTTCTCTACATTTAAAAGCTTTTCCTCCATAGTCTTGTTGAAAGTGGTTTGTTTACTAATAAAGTCTTTGAGCATGACTTCAAGTTCAGAGGGGGAACTTCTAGCATTGTTGTAGGAGTTTCCATAGGTATTTCCATAATTAGGAGGATAAGGCCTATAGTTATTACCATAAGTATTTTTGCCAAAATTGTCGTTTCTAATGAAGTTCACATCAACTTGCTCTTCTTGAGCAACCAAAGAGGCCAAGGGAACATTATTTGGACCTAAAGGAGCTTTCTCATTAACAAGCATAGCCATGATAACATCTATCTTATCACTCAAAGAGGAGGTTTCTTCAAGAGAATTTACCTTCTTACCATATGGATCTATCTTAGTGTGCCATTCAGAATAATTAACCATCATATTATCAAGGAGTTTTATTGCATAACCCAAGGTGATGGTCATACAGTTAACTCCAGCAGCTGAATCCAACAGGTTTCTTGAAGTGAAGTTCAAACCTGCATAAAAAGTCTGGATAATCATCCAAGCAGTAAGTCCATGAGTGGGACAATTCTTAACAAAAGATTTCATTCTTTCCTAAGCTTGAGCAACATGCTCATTATCAAGTTTTTTAAATTTCATAACATCACTTCTCATAGATATAATCTTAGCAGGAGGGTAGTACTTTCAAAAAAAAGCATCTTTGCACTTAATCCAAGAATCAATACTATTTCTAGGCAAGGATAGCAACCATTATTTAGCTTTTCCTCTCAAGGAGAAAGGAAACAACTTGAGCTTAATCAATACTTTTTCATCTCACAAAGTTCAACAAAGTTATGGAGATGGGCAGCTGCATCATTAGAACTAGCACTAGAAAATTTCTCTCTCATGCAAAGATTCAACAAAGCAGGCTTAATTTCATAAAAGGTAGTATTAGGAGCAGGTGGAGCAATAGGAGTGCTTAGGAAATTATTGTTGTTTGTGCTAGAGAAATCACACAACTTGGTGATCTCAGCAGAGTTCATTTTGGCAAAAGTGGAGCAAGCCAAAAACAGCAGCAGCAGCTAGAGCAGGACTTAATTTTTTGTGTGTTTTTGATAAGAAAAAGCAAACCAAACTAAACTAAATTCTTTTGATTTTTTGATAAAAAGAGGCAAACATAACCAAGCAAAAGAAACTAAGCAAACCAAAAACAAAGTAAAGAGAAAGGTTGAGGAGGACTCCCCTTGTGAAGACATCCTTAGCCTCCCCAACAACGGCGCCAGAAAATCTTGCTGGCGCTGCGTCAACGTGGAGCGCTTCGTCAGGAAACCCCAAGAGCAAGGTCTGATGCAGCACAACAGCATGTCTTCCCTCAGTAAGAAACCAAGGTTATCGAACCAGTAGGAGGAAGGAAACGTCTCAAAGGTGTTGCAAGCAATGTGGAAACCTGCACAACACAAATTCAAGACTTTGCCCCAACTAACAGTGAGGTTGTCAAACTCACCGGTTGATGTAACAAAGGATTAAATGAATGGTGTGGAAGGTTAAAGAGGTTTGCAGCAAGTAAACAGTAACATTGGAATATGTATCAATGGTAAAGATTGGACCAGGGTCCATAGTTCACTAGAGGTGTTCTGCTTAGATAAACAAACATGGCATGCTTGGTAAACAAATTATAGCAGGGCAATTGACAGGATTGATCAAGGCATAACAATGCAATATTAGACATAAAGATCCTATGAGATTCGATTGGGAAATACAACAAGATACATAGACCTCCATCCAACTGCATCTATGACTAGAAGTCCACCTTTGGGTTATCATCCGAACCCCCACTAGTATTAAGTTGCAAGCAACAGACAACTGCTTTAAGCAAAGTGTGTAAGGTAAACAAACCACTTGTTCCATGAACAAGAGACCTTTGTTTTCCCCCTACTGGCAACAACACATCTACAACCTTAGAGATTTTTGTCACTTCCCTTAGATTAAATAGAGGCATGAACCCACTATCGAGCATAAATACCCCCTCTTGGAGTCACTAGCAACTACTTGGCCAAGATAGCTACTAACAACGGAGAGCATGCAAGATCACAAACAACACATACATGATAGAATAAATAAGATAAAGCCATTAATAAATCTGACATAGTAATCTCAATATCCATCGGATCCCTGCAAAAACAATAAGCATGATTACAAATAGATGAGATCTTGATCATGAACGGAGCTCACAAGATCTATACATGAAAGCACAAATGAGGAGATACAACCATCTAGATACTACATGGACCCGAAGTCCAAGGTGTAACTACTCATGCTTCATACTGGAGGCTGGCATGATGAAGAAGAAGTCCTCCGGGATTATCTCCCCTCCGGTAGGGTGACGGGAAGAGCTTCAGATCCCCCCAATCTAGGGACGGTGGTGGCAGCGGCTAGAGACGGTTTCGTGGAATATTGATCCGGTGCTTAGGGTTTAGGCATCGGGGGCTTTTTATATGCGAAGAGGCAAGGCTGGGAGGCGGCTAGGGGGCCCACACCCTTCCCAAGCGCGTCCTAGGGTGGGCCCGCGCCTGTTGGGTGCGGCCGCCCTGTGGCGCCCCTCTGTCTCTCCTCTAGACTCCGTGTTCTCCTCGGTGAAATATTGACTTTGGCTTTTGTCCCGTCCAATTCCGAGAATATTTCCTTACTAGCTTTTCTGGAACCAAAAACAGCAGAAAACAGGCAACTGGCATTGTGACAACTTGTTAATAGGTTAGTACCAGAAAACATATAAAAAGAACCTCAAAGTGTGGACAAAGCAAAGCAAAGTAAATAGTATGCAAGCATGGAACATCAAAAATTATAGATAGGTTTCCGACGTATCAGGCCTCAAGGGAATCTTCTGGCAATTAAGTTACTCCTTTTAATAGAGCACCGGATCAATGAAATAACACTCCGTGAACACATGTGATCCTCATATCACAGCCATCCCGTCCGGTTGTCCCAATTTCTATCACTTCGGCGCCTTTGGTTCTGAACAATGATATGTGTACACAACTTGCAGATAAGATCACAAACAATAATATCATCATGAATCAATAATATGTTCAGATCTGAGATCATGTCACTCGGGCCCTAGCGACAAGCATTAAGCACAACAAGTTGCAACAAAGTAAAATAGCACCAATAAACATACTAGACACCATTCCCTAACAATATTATTCGATTACATGATAGATCTCACCCAATCCCTACCATCCCCATAGCCTACAGCGGGGGATTACTCACTCGTGGTTGGGGGAAACATGAATGGTTTATGGAGAGGCATCGGTGATGATGATGGCGATGATCTCCTTCAAATCCTCGTCCCGACAGGGTGCCAGAACGGAGTTTCTGATTCCGAATCGCGGTTTCTGGTGGTGGCAACGCAAGGGAACTATTTTTGGAAAAACGTTGAACCCCCCAGAGTTTTTAGGTCAGGAGGCTTTAAGTAGGCAAAGAGGGAGGCCGAGGGCGTGCCCGAGGTGGCCACACCCCCTCCAGGCGCGGCCAGGCCCAGCCCGCGTGGCCAGGGGGTGTGGGCCCCTCGTGGCCCACCTCTGCCTCATCATCTGGCTCCATGAGTCTTCTGGTAAAATAGGATTTTTGGCATATTTTCCAGGATTTTTCCTCAAAGATGATTTCTTGCACAAAAAATAGAGACCAAAGAAATTCCGCTTAAAGCAGCATAAGTCCGTGTTAGTTGTATCCAAATCACACAAGTTTAGAGGAGAAACAATAGCAAAAGTATTTGGGAAATTAGATACGTTTTGGACGTATCACACTCCATCGGCCAGTGGTTGTCTTAGGGCGATAACTCTATATCGGCCATATGTGCTAAGGGCGATAAATATATATCGGAAATTTTATGTCCAGACTTGTTGCCACTTGGGTATAATATCTTCAAATAATTTGCATTAAGAACAACCACTTCATCTTGAATATCACAATTGTCTTTGAACAACTTCCACAATTATCCTCGCCTAGTCTTCATCTGAACTGTCATGTTCACCCTTTAGTTCAGATTTTCATGTAATAAACATTGGATTTCATTTGTTCTTCATCTTCACCCGCACTAGATATTTTATTAGTGACTGACACGATGGTCTCCAATCTGGCCTTATCTATGTTGGCAAAACAAAGCATTGGCTCTTCTGGAATATGAAATATATCATGAATAACATGATAGCCAAATGTTTATTGAGCCAACTCATTTGCTCTTCAGTTTTCATGTCTATATATATGAGCAATGATAAATCAATCCAAGATGAAATTCACATATAGACATGTATCAAGATAAATAACAAGTGATTCGTCGAAACTTCGGTAAACCATGGACATTGTTGCACTACTCACAATGAATCACTAGAAGTCTCAATATGTGTAGCACCTATAGCAATAAGAAGTTCTAGCGCGAATAGCAAAGCTTCACATTCCGCTATATGGTTTGTGCAAGATATTCTAGGCAGCATGAGACTTCATAAAACTGTACCATAAGGAGATAAATAAACAATACCAATGCATTAGCTCACTTTTAAAATAGAACAGTTAAAATGTAATTCCCATGGTACTATAGAGACAAGATCAATATCAATATCATGCTCATCATGTATGCCTATTAATGAAATTAAAGACAATTTGTCCTTTCATAGATTTCAAAGATTTATAAGCCAAATTATCAACACATAAGCATAAGAACAATTTCTAATGAATGCATACCTTGTCTCGGTCTCAAATAACACTAAGGACAATGTTAGAACACCACATCGGCTATGATTGGATAATGATCTCAGGGCGATAAAATAAATACCGTCCATATATCTTTGCCCCAATGGGCATGCATAATCCATCCACCAGAGTATGTACAGACGAAGTAAACAAAACAGCAAATCTTATTATGAACTTCAAGCATTTGGCCTATTGGATTAGTAACAAAATTGCAACTAATCAAATGAATAATGATTTGGGAATACCCTTTCATGATGTATAGAATCATGTTGCATCCAAGGATCAAAATAAAACCATGGTGGGTAACCAATCATACCTAGGGATGAATTCCATGGTATAGGAATTAATGGTGAAGTATAATAATATGGATGATGTGCTGGCCGAAGTTTTTGATAGTGATACCAAATTCTTTGGCCTGATTGCTTGTTGATTTTATTCTTTTTGTTCTCCACTCTTGCCGCCTTTCTTATGACAGGATTTCGCACATCTTCCTTTCCTTGAGGGTTTACTTTGGGAACCCACTCCATGTTTCTTTTATTTAGCTCCTCGGCTCTAAGCCGAAATGGATTCCTCTCTTTCCAATGTGATAAGCCGAGTGGGCATCTCGGCTGTGGTTTTGTTCGCACATTGGTATGACTTTATTAATCTTGTGCACTTTCGACTTGGCTTGTTTGGACTCGATGATTGGGACTTTGAAAGTTAATTGCTTCACTTCCTTTCCCTTAGTAGCCAACATCAATTCAGCTGGATTTTCATTATTTGGAGTCGAGTCTGAAACAACACACTTGTGTCCATCTTTTTTGATTCGGTATACTTGCTTGACCACTTCTTTCTTTACCCATAAACTCTGGACCGATTATTTTCTATTGGAACGGTCTTTGACTTGTGACTCCTTATCAATTGACCTTCTTCTTAGAGCGACATAATTTGTGTGAGATGATCTAGAATTAGATGGATAACGTGCCCATGAATCATACCTTTCCCATGATGGATATGAATAAAAATTAGAATAGGGAGGTATCCATGACATTGGCATTGGTGGACCAAAAGGAGGATATGAATTTGTTGCATTGAATGTCTCCTTTCTCCAATCCTTATCTTTAGACTTTTGCCTTGGGGATGATCTTGATGCTTTTGCACTACTTGGCCGATAAGAAATTTTTTCTTCACTCTCTTTTTTATATATTTCCAGCAGTTGTGCGAAAGTGACTTTTGGTTTGCTACCCTCGTTCCTATTAAGGCCTTTGTCTTTGTGAGCTTTGCACACATTTATCTTCAATTTTTTTTGTTTACCCCAAGTGCTTGATGTCTTCATTGTATCTTCAATAGAACTCTCGCCTTCAAGAATATTTGCAATATGCTCTTCAACAATCTCTTTGTTGAAATCTTGATCCCATCTCCTTGGTGTGTAACTGCTCCTAATCGTATGAATCGGCTATAGGAATCCAATTCAATGTGGTTTGGCCATCAAGACCAATCAAAATATATTCCTCATCAATTTGTGTTTTAGCAAATTTCAATCATCCTTTATTAACAACCGATTGTACTATTTGATGAAACGTGTTGCAACTCTCTATACTATGCTCGAACGAATCATGCAACTTGCAATACATTCGTCCTTGCAATGAAGGATCAGCATTGTGATCAAGAATTCAAATGTAATCAATTTTCAACAATACTTCAAAGATATGATCACACATACTCAAACTGTAGGTACACCTTTTATCTTCTAATCGATCTTGTTGTGAGAATGAATTTGAAATTAAGCAACCGAATGGTTCAGATTTTACACCACCCAATTCAGTTATGCATTGTTTTCTGCACTTATTTTTCGATGTTTCTGAATACACAGTTATACTAGCATCGACTTTCTTAAGAGACAATAACCTTGACTTTAGGTTTCTGAAACCAAAAAGATTAAAACACATATGTCTACTTGCGACCAAATGTTAGCCAAGTATGAAATAAACAAAGCTACCCATGTAGATATAAAATGCATATAAAATACTAGGGATAACTTATACTGTGATAATTTGTTTCTATCGGTCTCTCTAAAGGGTACAACATGTTGACCGGTAAGTTCTGTGAAAATTATATTTCGAATAAATAAATTACCTCTCTCGATTGTTCTTTCATAGCTTATGAGAATTTTTCTAACAGATGTATCAATATTAAAGTCTTGACCAAATCGGAATATAACTAAATTATTTGCTAGTGTACCTCTTTGAAGACGTTGGAAGCGTATGATGGACAAATGTCCTGAACAATATCTTGCTCGGGATCTAGATAATTCTCCAACGCCTTGTCTTCTTTGTTTTCTAGATTTTGTGCCTCTTCCCTTTGATGCTCTTCGTCAACCAAACATTTTTCGACTATATCTTGTTGTCGATGTTCACAAATTCCTTTGGAACAAAATTCATCAGGCAACATGTAAACTCCCTTACATCTAGAAAATTCAATCACGACAGATTTGCTAATCTATCTATGCTCTTGATCAACGAAGCTTGCTTCTTCTGATTTGGTAGATTCAGCACATGTATTTTCTGATTCGGCTTTTTCAATAACCGAATTAACCATGTTATCCGAATCATTTATACCTTCATGGGTTTCATTAGATTGCAAAGCTTCCTCTTTTTGCCTCAGCGTAGTAGAGGTTCCAACTTTTTTGCTGCATGGAGGAAGGGATTTGATATACTGAAGATCATTCGCGAGCTTTACAAGAAACTCCTTGATGGTAGCTCAGGTCACTTTCGAGCTTCGTTGGGAGTCCCCAAGAGGAAGGTGTGATGAGCACAGCAGTATGACTTCCCTCAGTAAGAAAACAAGGTTATCGAACAGTGGAAGATGTATCAATGGTAAAGATTGGACCGGGATCCATAGTTCACTAGAGGTGTTCTCCTTAAGATAAACAAACATGGCATGCTGGGTAAACAAATTACAACAGGGAATTGAGAGGACTGAGCAAGGCATAACAATGCAATACTAGACATTCATGATCTTATGATATTCGATTGGGGAATACAACAAGATACATAGACCGCCATCCAACTGCATCTATGACTAGTAATCCACCTTCAGGTTATCATCCGAACCCTCTACAGTATTAAGTTGCAAGCAACGGATAACTGCTTTAAGCAAGTGTGTAAGGTAAACAATACACTTGTTCCATGAACAAGAGACCGTTGTTTTCTCCCTAGTAGCAACAACACATCTACAACCTTAGAGATTTCTATCACTTCCCTTAGATTAAATAGAGGCATGAACCCACTATCGAGCATAAATACCCCCTCTTGGAGTCACTAGAATCTACTAGGCCAAGATAGCTACTAGAAACGGAGAGCATACAAGATCACAAACAACACAGACATGATAGAATTAATAAAACAAAACCATCAATCAATCTCACATAGTAATTTCAATATCCATCGGATCCGCGCAAACACAACATGTATAATTACAAATATATGATATTGATCATAAACGGAGCTCACAAGATCTAAACATGGTAGCACAAAGGAGGAGAAACAACCATCTAGCTACTACATGGACCCGTAGTCCAAGGTGGAACTACTCACGCTTCGTACCGGAGGCTGACATGATGAAGAAGAAGGCCTCCAGGATGATCTCCACTCCAGAAGGGTGCCAGGAAGAACTTTAGATCCCCCTAATCTAGGGACGATGGTCGCGGCGGCTATGGACTGTTTCGTGGCAGATTTATCGGGTCCTTAGGGTTTTGGTATCGGGGGATCTTTATAGGCGAAGAAGCGAGGCAAGGGGGCACCTAGGGTAGCCGCACCTCCTAGGCACGGGCCAACCTAGGCCGCGCGGCCAGGGGTGTGGCCCCCTGATGGATCTTCTCCATCTCGTACTCTCCCTTAGTGTTCCCCACGGTAAAATATTGACTTTGGCTTTTGTACCGTCCAATTTCGAGAATATTAATTTTCTGCCTTTTCTGGAACCAAAAACAGAAGAACACAGGCAACTGGCAAAGTATAGAAAAAGCAAAGAAAAGTAGATACTAAACAAGCATGGAACATAAAAAATTATAGATACATTTCCGACGTATCAAGCATTCCCAATCTTAACTCCTGCTCGTCCTCGAGTAGGTAAGTTATAAAAAAATAATTTTTGAGGTGACATGCACCATCAAAATCTAGATCAAACCATTTGCAAGCATTGAAAGCTGGGATCAAAGAACTCTAAACATAAGCATGAAAGATGGAGTTCTAACAGTAAGACAAAGTAACTATGCATGCAACATGAAAGGTTACAAACAAAGATCATGAATAACAATGCATTAAAAGACATTTGTTTGTTTCACATAGTAAATGTGCACGTGCAATGCACGTCTCCACAAAAATCAAATGAAAAATGAATTGTATGATACTCGATGTTTCAATATGTACTAATTGATATGGAAAGAGAAAATTAGAATTTTTTTGTTTGATTGGGCATGTTGCCAAAATCACAAACTTAAGGAGCCATTATGTTGAGAATCATACATGATACTCCGTCTGATTCATAATAAGTACCGCCGTTTTGAACTAACCTGTAACACTTATTATGGATGGGATGTAGTACAACAAATGTGCACGTTCAGAACTATAAACTGCAGGTATCGATGTTTGTTCAGAGAAGAATAAGCCTGACAGCTCAAAAAGGCCTTAAGGACAATGTACAACTCGTGCAGTGTTCTCAAAATCGAATAAAAATAGCTAGAATCTTTTCCCATTGGTTGCATTCCCACAACAAGGACATATATAAGTAAATCATGAAAGAAGTTTAATATCATTACCCAAGTAGAAAACTAATAAAGTTGTCACACCTATTTATTTTGTAATATTTTTAAGCAGCAATTGACATAAGTACAATATGTAGATCTGGTGGCACATCTATCCACAGACAGCGACCTGGTTCAACGCTAGAAGAATACTTGACCAGGTTATGCACATCTCTATTACAATATCTCTTTTCATGCTTAAAATAAACTATTTTAAACCAGGGAATCAAAGCTTGAATGTCCTTAATAATTGAGCTACGTGTGCCTGAATTGATTGCATCGACCACTCCACTGCAGTCAGAGGTAACATCAACTCGCCGTGCGCATATCTTGGTCCAGTGCTAGATCTTCTTGGAAAAGCAGTGCCTCCAAGATTTGCGGTTCAAAAATTTAGTCCATTACTACCACACTGGATCCCTGATAGAGGCCAGCTCCAACTACTGCCCAGGATCCTCTCGCTAGCCACCTTTGCTTGAGTACCATCAACATTCATTTTCAGGAAGCCTTCCCACGGAGCAGACCATCCCTGCCTCCGCTGTTGTATTACCGAAACTCTTTGTTTCTTACTACCATCACGTACCATCATTAGCTCTTTCAGGTAGCTTGTTATAAAATTAAAAATAGATAGAGGTACCGTGGGTCTGTTAGGTACTTAAATGGGGAACTCAAACCAAATCACAAAGAACATGCACCCGACTGATTATCCAAATGCAATAGACTGATATCTGGATGTAAACACAAATTCAAATTATAGTCAGTTGAGAGCAAATTAAAAGTATAGATATGTAGATTAATCAATATGTAATCATGGTTTCTTTGCACATGCTATAATTGAACTGAACCTTATTACGTGCTACTAGGGTACAATCAGCTACTTTAAATGTTCAGTTAACAATGAATTTCATAAGATAACTTGTAGCACCTCTAGATGATAGATTGTTTGCACACTTCCTTAGCTAATGAGGATACTAAACCAACTTTGTACGGTATGCAAACTTGTGAATAAAGATGAAACCAAAAAATGAAAATAGACAACTTGTGATTCCTGACTCCTAATTTCATTCAGGTTCAGGTTTCACTATGTATATTGGTCTGCTCAGCCATAAATGAAGGAAAAAGGTCCTCTGATGCATAAGCTAATTCAGATAGTTTTGCCTCACTAGTGCAGAGCCCCCCCTTTAACTCCGGTTGGGAGGGCCCTCTAACAGCGGTTCCCCAACCGCTGTTGAGGGTTCGGTGTTAGAGGGGGGGCCCTTTAACACCGGTTCTTATACGAACCGGTGTTAAAGGGTGGCGCACGTGGGGCTGCCGCAGGCCTCAGCCCCCCCTTTAACACCGGTTCGTATCTGGAACCGGTGTTAAAGGTTCTTCTGCCGCGGCAGAGATTTAGGCCGTTTTCCTGCCGCGGCAGGAAAACGGCCTAAATCTCTGCCGCGGCATTTCCGCCTGCCCGTTAAGGCGTATTTCTGCGGGGGGGGGGGAGCGAGGGGGAATCGATCGGGAGCGGTATACACATAAATCGTCATCGGTACATACGAGTACATGAATAATTAAGCAACTATTATTATACACAAACATCGTCATCGGCACATACATCGTCATCGGCACATACATCGTCATCGTTCATTTTGGTGGATATCTAAAGAGTTCTCCGCCAGGCGTGACGACCTCATCAAGTATGAACCCCGCCAATTCCTCTTGAATGGCTCGTATGCGTTCAAATGGTAGGAGTTGGTCCCGCATCCGTTCGATCTGAATATATATGAAGAATGGGTCGTCAATATATATATAAGAATAAAACTCAACACAATTGATGGTAATAAAATAATGTTGTGGACTTTGTTTACTTACTCTAAGTTGTTCTAGTGCGGCTTGGCCCATCGCACATATCGTGTTGCGAATGAACTCGCAAACATAGTACCCACATAAGTTATTGCCGTATCCCTGATGCGCGCACTTTACGAGAATAGAGAGTTCAATCAAAATAATAATCAATAAAGCATGATATAATGGAATTAGAAGCTAGCTAGTATTACTTACATTTTGGTCTACAAATTTTAGTTCTTCTGACCATTCACCCACAGCCCTGCCAGTGAACCTTTTCCAAACCCTGTCCGGCAAATAAAATGGATAAAGGAGTAATTAATTACTTGTTGTCACGAAAGTTGCCGATCTAGTGCGATAATATGATTGAAATTACCTCTGGAGCATCTCTCTAAAGTCTGCCCATATCTCTTTTTTTTCGTAACGAGTCCATGACAAGGACTTTTCCTGAGTCGGGCTGAATGACTAGCAGAATAAAGTGGAACCTACGCATAACTCATCATCAGTTACACTTAACATCGAGTAAGCGAAACAGAATGTGTACAAGAGAGAGGGTACTCACGAGAAGTTGTAAGGCAATAGTATTTCCCTTTTGGTTTGTTGTCTCAGTAAAGACTTTAGCAAGTAATCTTCTGTTTGCCCGGGTCTGGTTCTTACCACTTCTTCATGAACTCTATTTGGGTCAACGAACCCAATGTCAAAAGGGCCTCCTTTCATGCATTCCATAACCTTTTTCCTGCATAATAGTATATACATATATGGTGAGCATATATATATACATGCAATTAATGAAGTGAATGAGATGAGATAAAAATTACAGAAATAGTACTTACACACAATAAAGGCTGATGGCAGATTTGTCGAGTTCCTTCTGATTGAATAGAAAATGCAAGTCTTGAATGTTGAAGTCGATCGCGTCATCTCCACACAAGAAAATCTGATCTCTTATATGCGCCTGATCCATTCTTCTTTTCTCGTCTTGCAGAAATGAAGGTACCACTTGTGCAATTTTCGCATCTTTGTTGGTAGATTCTTGAGCTCCTCTTTCTTGACTAGATTCTTACCATACTTCCATGGCTGTATGGGGTTGACATCGCATTTGGGAAAGTTGTCTCCCATGACGTTCAAGTATGCAACGTAAGTTATCCCCATCTCATTGGCCTTTCTTTGTAGCTCTGCCTCGTAATCATCTATGGGAGGAGCGTCCCGTTTGTCAAACATTTGGAGCGGGGCGCATGATTGGTTTTCCGGCTCTCCGAGCATGGGAACTATTTTCTGGGGTGCCTCACGACTACTACTTTCAGTCTCCCTACGGCGCCTTGCATCCGCCTACAAAATCTGGCGCTCGTAGTCCGGCACAAGTGGGGTTTCAGGTTTCAAAAGATTTTTGTAAAACTTCTCCACCACCGCCGGATCTATTTTCTCCTTTGGCTCGGCCCGTCTAGGTGCAAAGAATATCTTGACCTGTTCTCCCGAGATCCTATTGGTCTCCTCGTCGCTGCGATTCCACGGTAAAACCGGCAATGGCTTGGCGGAAGGCTGCGGGACGTAGTTTTTTGAACTCTTTGGCGTACGGTTTCCTGCGGATTTCTTTGTGGCAGTGCTCGATGCTCCTCGTGGCAGTGCTCTTCCGCTTCTGTTGAGGAGATGGCTGAAGCAGGAGATGACCGACGGGCCGGAGATGGCTGCCGACAGAGATGGTGACGGGCGGAGATGGCTGCCGCAAGGGAGATGGTGACGGGCCGGAGATGGCTGCAGCCAGAGATAGCTGAAGCGTCTCGCATCCGACGCCATGGAGGCAGCGGGGTGCGTGACCTCAATTTGGAAGCACAATGTGTTCCTTCTTCCAAAGAATGGTTGTTTTCACCGCAAATTTGAGTTGAGTTTCCCTTCACCGTAGCATGGTCAAGTTGTGCTTCCTCATATTCCTTCACAACCTCATCCACCCGACAATAGCATAGCCATCGGAATCGGTCGGCGGTGGTAAGTTCCACCAGCTACGGGAGGTAAGGCATAGCCGACCACCTTAATGGATAAGCCCATTAATCTCACATGCAGCTCAGCGTGTTCGCTCTCCGTGATCTCATCAACGGGTATCGAGGACCCGTCATTTCAAGCGTGGGCTGCACGTTCTCCGTGGAAGCCACACCGCTTTTCCGATGCAGTCCGGGACGCGGCAGTTTCAATGCGATCTCTTCGTGCCGCTGAGATGGGCGGTAGCTTGATGGCTTTGTTGTGCATTCACTTGCGCCAGCGCCGCAAGTGCATGTTCTATCTGTGTCATCCGCTCAGACGCTCTTTTCTTTTTCGCGCCATCTGTAAGAGTCGCTCCAGTCGACAAACCCATCCTTCCATGTCATACCCCCTGTTCCTCGTGCATGTCCAGGGTGTTCTTTTTTACCGATGGCGCGTGTGAGCTGGTCATTCTATCTGTCGGGATGGAAGGTCCTGGCGGATGTTTCCTCGTATGTCGTGATGAGTTCAGTGACGGGTTTGGCAAGGATGGTTGGGAAGATACACAATCCTGTTTCTGGGTCCAACCTTGCCCCGATTCCGTAGAACCAAGTCTTTGCACGTAGGTCCCACCCATCTGTTTGGGGTGTGATCCCTCTCTCGCGCAGGGCCCTCTCAGCTTCCTCCCACTTAGGCCTCTGAGATATGTAGCCACCTGACCCCGTCCTCTGGTGATATTCCTTCTTCAGGGCATTAAGCGTATTGGTTTCTGACCTCTTTTTAGCTATAGAACTTTTTTTATATGTCTCAAATTCGGTCCAGTGAGGTCTTATCTTCGCATAATATGCGTCTTCGAAATCTGGAGTCTCGCGAGCTTTGACAAATTTGTTCAATTTTGTCTTCCGATTATGGAAAGCCTCAGCCATCTTCTTTAGAGTCCACTCTTTGACCTTTTCTTTATAACCGGGTTGTTTTCATCCTCCTCTAGCGGAAGGGTGAAATTTACCAACGAATTCCAAAGCGTTTCTTTGGATCTGTCATCGACAAAGGTACCGTCGCCCTTCTTTGGCTTATTCCAATATTCAATTATGATTGGGATTTGGTCCCTAACAAGAACTCCTGCCTGACGTATAAATTTGTCTGCTGCCTTCTTGGGCTCCATCGGCCTGCCATCAACACGGACTGCTTCGATCGTGAACTTTACACGATCTTTCAACCGCTGGCTCGCGCCTCGCTTGCTCTTTTTCGTAGAAGAAGATGGTTGCTGGCTGGTCGATCCAGAGGGCTAAAAGAAGAAAGAAGTGTTAATTAATACATGTAGAAGAAGATTGTTGGTGGAAGTCAGCTGAGGCTCACCAAAAGGATTCATGCCGTCTGTACTTAGACCAAACCTTAAGTTCCTTGCGTCACGTGCGAAGTCCGGGTACTCTCGCTCGACTTTTCTCCACTGTGACCCATCAGCGGGGTGTCTCAACATCGCGTCTTTCTTACGGTCTTCCATGTGCCATCGCAACAACTTGGCATGCTCTTTATTTATAAAGAGACGTTTTAACCGTGGTATTATAGGAGCATACCACATAACCTTGGCGGGAACCTTCTTCCTAGGGGCCTCGCCCTCAACATTGCCAGGATCGTCTCGTCTGATCTTATACCGCAGTGCAGTGCATACCGGGCATGCATCCAAATTCTCGTACTTCTCACCGCGGTAGAGGATGCAGTCATTAATGCAGGCATGTATCTTCTGCACGTCTAATCCTAGAGGGCAGACAACCTTCTTTGCTTGGTATGTACTGTCAGGCAACTCATTATTCCATGGAAGAAGATTCTTCATTTTTACCAACAACTTTGAAAATCTTGTCGGTCACACCATTCTCGCCTTCCATTGCAGCAAATCGATGTGGCACCTAGCTTTTTGTGGCCATCTTCGCAAGTTGGATACAACAATGTTTTGTGATCCTTTAACATCTGCTCCAGCTTCTCCTTCTCCTTTTCAGTTTCACATTCTTCCTTTGCATCAGTAATGGCCCGACCAAGATCGTCATCAGCGGGACCATCTGCTCCCTCTTGATCTTCATTATCTACCTCCGTTGCATTATCATCATATTCAGGATACATACTATGATAGTTTTCATCATCCTCTTCTTCTTCGGTGTATTCCATCACAACCCCTTTTTCTCCGTGCTTGGTCCAACAATTATAGCTGGGCATGAAACCGGATCGAAGCAGGTGGGCGTGAATGGTTCTGGTATTTGAGTAGTCTTTCTTGTTCTGACAGTGAACACACGAACATCACATAAAACCATTGTGACCACGGTTTGCATTAGCCACAACGATGAAATTTTGGAGGCCCGTAATGTACTGGGAAGTGCGGCGGTCACCGTGCATCCATTGCCGATTCATCTGCATTAATATGTAGTATATATCAAAAAATAATAGGGAGATGACCATTTATATATATAGTACATCAATGACACATGAAACTATAGTTGCCGACCTCGACCGAGACGGAAAGAGCAACAAGAAATCTTATTTTGAGATCTCGGGCATTTCACCGAACACCTCTAGTGCATATGAAAAAACACAAACTAGCACTCTTCACACCCTCTTGCTAGGCTCCAAAATGTGAAAGAATGGAAGAGTGGGGTGTGTGTGGGCTGGGTGGTGTCTATATAGCCCCCTTTAACACCGGTTCGTGCCACGAACCGGTGTTAAAAGGGGGTGTAACCAACATGCGGGGACCTTTAACACCGGTTCGTGGCACGAACCGGTGTTAAAGGGGGGGTCCTTTAATGCCGCAGGGGCCACGCTGGTACGGCCCCCCCTTTAACACCAGTTCGTAGAAGAACCGGTGTTAAAGCCCCTTTTCGGGATCAACAAAAGCCCTCGTTTCCACTAGTGCCTCCACACAACGGTTCCTCAATTATGCCAATCTTCTAGGTTAATCTCAATATGCTACACCCGGAATGAACTATAAAACCTTCTTCAATAGCTGTCTAAGATATCCAAATTGTGGTTAGGAAATTGGAAGAGTGTAGTTTACAGAATCTTAAATAATATGATTGTTGACTCAATATTGATAGCATGGTTGCATCAAAAGTATCTTCAACTTTCAGTTTCTTACCATTCTACTCACGGTAGAATTGAGTAGAATCCAGGTTCAGTAGTTAGTTATGTGTGGTTTAGATTCCGACGATGGAATGGTAGGCTCTATGTGTAACTCTACTTGATTTTATTGGCGATGGTAATCTTACAAATATAGAGATCAGAAAGTATTAAATTTGGAAGAGGTGCTCGATGATTATCTGAATAACTACAAGCCTCTGTTGCATCTTGAAGATCCAGCAAGTTTGAAAATCTAAGTCAGTAACCACCTTAAATTCAAATAACATGTATAGGCCATCATCAGACAATGATATACTTGGCACATACACATGACATAGGAGGAACAATAAGAGGACAAATTTCCAAAATCACAACAAAAAAGAACCAAAAGTACTTGGTGTAAAATGTTCTGTAAACTGAATGAAAACAACATCAATTTAAGAAATATGATCCCAACATTCGTGTGGGACGCCGGCCGGCGAGGCAGCGAGTTGGCGCGAGGAGCTCACGTGCACACACAGGGGAGGAGGCGCGTGGACAGGCAGAGTAGTAGAGAGGCGGGGGCAGCGTCGTCGGTGGCTTGCGCGGCGTCGGGGTTGCGTGCCGGTGGAGGGAAGCATCAGGCGTGGCGGGGTAGGGGGCGGGGGTGAGTACGTGGAAGGCGGTGGTTTGCACAGTGCAGGAGGTGGCTTGCGCGGTGGAGGCGGTGGCTTGTGCAGCGTCGGGGTTGCGTGCTGGCGGAGGGCGGCATCTGGCGGGGTAGGGGGCAGGGGCATGTATGGGGGAGGCGGTGGTTTGAGCGACGCAGGAGGTGGCTTGCGCGACATCGGGGTTGCAACTGCTTTCGTAGGGATGGAACAGGTCAAGCGGTAAAAAAAGATAAGGGGGTCGCAGGATTGTCTGCTCGTCCACGATGAGCCGATAAAGACGGGTGGACTCTCATGCGTCGGATAATTGCATCGTACGTTCAGTATTTGTTGCATCAGACCCTCTAGGTCTTTTAATATTGGTATAGATATAGAAAACATAAAATAGTGGCATTCAGCTTGTCCCTCATGGAGTAGCAAATAGATGCATAGAACACCTTCAAAGTTTATAAGAGTGACTAGATACAAATAGCACAAGAACAAGCAATAGAAATAATATGCATCAATCAATAAGTTTTAGGACAATGCACATAGAACTAAGAATGGCAACTATGCTCTCTTAACTGGTGCCTAAGGATAGAAGGTGGAGACTCAATATAATGGTGGAAGAAAGGCCCTTCTCAAAAGGGAAGCAGGGATTTCAAGTCTCAAAAAGAGCTTCCAAAAATTATGGTACTTGTTAGCTTTTAGCCCTCATTGCCCCTATCATAAGCATCTTGAAGTGATTAAGGTTAAAGTGAAAAAACTATGGAGTATATTCTTGATAAAGTATAAGTTGGCATCTCATGTCCCTTGAATACGAGGCCGCTCCTCATGCTACTCAACTTTAGTCACCTGTAAGTTCTTATCATAGTAAGTACATGTTTATCATAGAGAACCGCCAACGGGGTGCCCCTTGCACATGATACATGAGCTATCCCATAATCAAAATGACAAGGCAAGCAGACAATGAGCATCTCAGCAATCTTATTATTTACCATGGGAAAATTGTTCTTTTTTCTCTCTTTCCACTTTTCAGTATGTCTTCTTTTTTATAAGAAGAAAGCTTCATAGATTGCTCTCTATGGTGATGCTGAAAGTTTCCACCATGATTAGGCATGGCTTAGTCTAGTGGCACAGGCGTTTCTCTAACACACATACATAACTCCATGGACTTACAAGCTCCCCTTTTATTTCACATCGACGACATCCATAGACAAAAGATAATGATATCAACTGTTTACAATGTACAAGTGCAATGTTGAAAGCATTCCCCGTGACAGCACGGTTCTGCTAATTCCAACATATAAGTGTAATCATATACAACATAGATGACACAATGGTTCAATTTTATCAGGGGCAAGAAAAATAAAGTGTGCCATCAAGTTCGTGAGAGCTTTAATCACTAAGTTATCACATAACAAAAAGATTTTTTAATTGGAAGGTAGATGAAAACAAGAATATACTTGGAATGATGTAACACACCATGCATAGGAATTTATATTGGACACTTTGGAATAACTTGGTTTGTTGGGAGTTGGATGCATGAGTAGAGCTTACTCATACAAGTGGAGGCTATCAAAAGACTGGGAGCGACCAACTAAGAGAGAAATAATGGCCATAATCATGCAGAACGACAAAACATTACTAATGAAAGCATAAAGTGGTACTACAAGTCAAGGAATAAATGATCATAGAGGCTATGGTGACTTGTTCATAGTAATAACATGGTGTAAGCATGTGCCAAGTCAACCCAAACAAAGCATCAAAGGAGAATACCACAATACTATGATTTTGTATGCTAAAACAACGCATGAGTCCTTCAAGGCACATTAAGAAATTCCAATTGTTTGGAACAAGTCATGCTCATAGCAATAATCACTAAGCACAAAGTCAAAACAACATCTAGCATGACATGCTAAGGTCTAAGTCACAGTCAAAGCAAGCTCCTCTTGCACTATTCAAACAAGAACTTTCTACTCCTCTCCAACACCAATCAACTTATTTGCAACAACATAAAGAGAACAGGGTTCCAAAATACTTTATTTAGGCAAACTAAGAAAACTAAAACGAAAACTAAGACGCTCCAAGAACAACACAATAGTGCATGAAACAATAAAAATGAAGTGTCTAGAAAGACCTGAGCTTTTTATTGATGAATAAGGGGATGCCTTTGGCATCCACAAGCTTTGACGCTTGTACGTCTTGAATATTTCTTGGGGTGACACGGGGTGGCATCCCCAAGGTTGAGCTTTTGTCCATTCTTCATCTCATTACATCATTCTTTCTCTACACCTAAAATTTTTCCTTCATACAAAACTTCACACAATCTTCATTAGCAACATTAGTGTATTCAAAAGATAATAGACCCTTGGGTTTTAGTTTTAGAACAGAAAAACTTTCACTAAAAACATAAGCTACTATAGCAATTCCGTCAAAAATTTCAATTTCCCAAAAATAATCCAAAAAGGAATCAATAAGAAGCAAATGCAAATTATGGCAGAAATCTATCAAAACAGACCAGCAGGTAGAAATCGATTTTTTTGAAGATCTTTTGTTGCTCCAATCAAAAAGTGTTGAACTAATAAAAGTTAGCTAACAAACTGGGGTATTTATTAATAAAATAATAGCTCAATCCGACAAACAGAGATTTTTCATGAATTTTTACAGTGGAGCACAAAAATCTGTTTCGGGACAACAACTCCCAAAATCTTACTTCCCTCTCATTAGAGGTTATTTTTGCCACAAAAAGCAAATAAAAAGGATAAGGAGAGGTCATTACAGAGGTAATAACTTTCAAGACTCAAGAAAACTTTTGGGTTATCTCCTAATAAGTACTTTTGTTTAATTCCTTTATGTTAGGCACAAGAAGGAAGAATCAAGTATTTTCAAATGAAGAAGCATTAAGATTAATCCTTAATTTCAAAGGAGGATCAAAAATCAACTTCTCTCTCCTCATAGGGAAGTGTTCAATACCTTTCTTTAATGAAAATTTATATTTCATGGTGCCTTCTTTCATATCAATGATGGCACCAACAGTTCTAAGAAAAGATCTTCCCAAAGTCATAGGACAAGAAGCATTGTATTGAACATCCAAAACATAGAAATTAACAGGGACATAAGAATTGTTAACCATAATAAGAACATCATTAACACTCCCCATGAGTTTCTTTTTAGCATTATCATTAAGTGGGACATCCAAATAACAATCTTCCAAAGGTGGCAAATCAAGCACTTCATAAATCTTTCTAGCCATAATACAGACACTAGAACAAAGATCACATGAAGCTTTAAGATCAAAGTCATTCACTTGCATATTAATGATGGGTTCCCAACTATCTTCTACTTTTCTAGGAATAGAGGCTTTGTGCTTCAACATTTCTTCCTTACTTTTAATGAGATCATCTGTAATGTGTTTGGTGAAAGCTACATTCATATCACTAGCATTAGGACTTCTAGCAAGCTTTTGTAGGAACATAATCACTTCAGAAATATTGCAACCATCAAGATGAAAATCAAACTTAGCATCACTAGTAGTAGACTCATTAGTTTTAGGCATGGTGGTATGAGGAATAGGGACTTCTTGTGGTTTGGTGGCATCCATATTGGTGGTGGTAATAGTGCACACACTATTGTTTCTAGCAATTTCAGCTTCTCTTTCCCACTTAGCATGTAATTGGGCTAAAAGTATAACATTTCCGTCAATAGTAATTTGTATGGCATGATTAGCAGCAAAGGTACTTTCCAAAGTTTCAGGTTTAGCCGCCATTTTATTAATCAAAGAGGACTATGCTTCAGATAAAGAGGAAATATTTTTCTCAGCACTCAATTTTTTTTACTATAAACTAGGAATTTTTCTATTCAAATTCTCAAGTTGATGACTAATATTTTTCAAGATAGCAGATTATGCTTCCATAGTTTTAGTGAATATCTTGTTTTTCTCAAATTGCATTTGCATAAAGTTTTTAGTGAATCTTTCAACTTGTAGAATCCTATCTTCACTAGGCATTCCAGGTCTACCATGATTAGGGTTGCAATTATAAGGAGGATAAGGCCTATAGTTATTACCATAAGCATTGTTGCCAAAATTATTATTCCTAATGAAGTTCATATCAACTTTCTCTTGTTGAGCAACAAAAGAGGCTAAGGGAACATTATTTGGATCAATATGAGCTTTTCCATTAACAAGCACAACCATGATAACATTAATCTTATCACTCAAAGTGGAGGTTTCTTCAACAGAATTTACCTTCTTACCATGTGGAGCTCTCTCAGTATGCCATTCAGAATAGTTCACCTTCATATTATGGAGCTTTGTTGCAGCACCCAAGGTAATGGTCATAAAGGTAACTCTAGCAGCTGAATACAACAAGTTTCTTGCAGAGAAGTTCAAAATGCATAAAAAGTTTCGATAATCATCCAAACAGTAAATCCATGAGTGGGACAATTCTTAACCAAAGATTTCATTATTTTCCAAGCTTGAGCAACATTTTCATTATCAAGTTGTTTAAATTTCATTATTTCACTTCTCATAGGTATGATCTTAGCAGGAGTATAGTAATTTCCAATAAAATCATCTTTGCACTTAATCCAAGAATCAACACTAGTTCTAGGCAAGGATAGCAACCATTCTTTAGATTTTCCTCTCAAGGAGAAAGGAAACAACTTGAGCTTAATAATATCTCCATCTACATCCTTATATTTTTTCATCTCACAAAGTTCAACAAAGTTATTTAGGTGGGAAGCAACATCATCAGAACTAGCACCAGAAAATTGCTCTCTCATCACAAGATTCAACAAAGCAGGCTTAATTTCATAAAAGGTAGCATCAGGAGAAGGTGGAGCAATAGGTGTACTCAGGAAATCATTGTTGTTTGTGCTAGTGAAGTCACACAACTTGGTGTTCTCAGCAGAGTTAATTTTGGCAAAAATGGAGCAAGCCAACAGCAGCATCAACTAGAGCAGGAACTAATTTTTTTGTGTTTTTGATAGGAGAAAGAACTAAACTAATTTTTTCGAGTTTTTGATAAAAAGAGGCAAACAAAACCAAGAAAAATAAACTGAGCAAAAAAAACAAAGTAAAGAGAAAGGATGTGAAGGACTCCCCTTGTGAAGCCATCCTTAGCCTCCCCGGCCACGGCGCAAGAAAATCTTGATGGCAGCTCAGATCATTGTAGAGCTTCGTCGGGAGTCCCCAAGAGGAAGGTGTGATGATCACAGCAGCAAGTCTTCCCTTAGTAAGAAACCAAGGTTATCAAACCAGTAGGAGGAAGGAAACGACTCAAAGGTGTTGCTAGAAACTTGGAAACTTGCACAACACAAACTCAAGACTCTGCCCCAACGAACAGTGAGGTTGTCAATTTCGCCAGTTTGCTGAAAACAAAGGGTTAACCGTATGGTGTGGAAGGTAATGGTGGTTTGTAGAAATGTAAAATGTAACAGTGGAAGATGTATCAATGGTAAAGATTGGACCGGGGTCCATAGTTCACTAGAGGTGTTATCCTGTAGATAAACAAACATGGCATGCTGGGTAAACAAATTATAGCAGGTAAATTGACAGGACTGAGCAAGGAATAACAATGCAATACTAGACATTCATGATCCTATGATATTCTATTGGGCAATACAACAAGATACATAGACCGCCATCCAATTGCATCTATGACTAGAATTCCATCTTTGGGTTATCATCCGCACCCCCTCTAGTATTAAGTTGCAAGCAACGGATAACTGCTTTAAGCAAAGTGTGTAAGGTAAACAATCCACTTGTTCCATGAACAAGAGACCGTTGTTTTCTCCCTTGTAGCAACATCACATATACAACCTTAGAGATTTGTTTCACATCCCTTAGATTAAATAGAGGCATGAACCCACTATCGAGCATAAATACCCCCTCTTGGAGCCACTAGCATCTACTTAGCCAAGATAGCTACTAGAACCAGAGAGCATGCAAGATCACAAACAACAAAGACATGATAGAATCAATAAGACAAAACCATTAATCAATCTGACATAGTAATATCAATATCCATCTGATCCCCGCAAATACAACATGCATGAACGAAGCTCACAAGATCTAAACATGGTAGCACAAAGGAGGAGATACAACCATCTAGCTACTGCATGGACCCGTAGTCCAAGGCGGAACTACTCACGCTTCATACCGGAGGCTGGCATGATGAAGAAGAAGGCATGCGAGATGATCTCCCCTCTAGCAGGGTGCCGACAAGAACTTTAGATACCCCCCCCCCCGATCTAGGGACAATGGTGGCGGCGGCTATGAACTGATTCGTGGAAGATTGATCGGGTCCTTATGGTTTAGGTATGGGGCTCTTTATAGGTGAAGAGGCGAGGCAGGGGGAACCCAGGGTGGCAGCACCCCCAGGCACGGGCCCACCTAGGCCGCGCGGCCAAGGTGTGTGGCCCCCTGGTGGTTCATCTCTGTATCGTACTCTGGCTTCGTGTTCCCCATGGTAAAATATTGAATTTGGCTTTTGTACCGTCCAATTCCAATAATATTGATTTTCTGCCTTTTCTGGAACAAAAAATGGAAGAAAACAGGCAACTGGAATTGTGGCATCTTGTTAATAGTTTAGTACGAAAAAACATATAAAACACCTCAAAGTGTAGACAAACAAAGCAAAGTAGATACTAAACACGCATGGAACATCAAAAATTATACATATGTTTCCGACGTATCACTCCTGCATATCTTCCTCCTCACGCTTTTTCTGGAGCGCCTCGGTTTCTTATATTCACTTCTTATTGAGTACATCATAAGCTTGGCGATGTTCCTCAGGTAATTCCTCAAATGTCGGCGTAGTGAAGTCATCGTTGTTACTCCTTGATAGCGTTGGGTTTTCTTTGTTTGTACCAAGCATGATTTTTTCCTTAACCTCATCCCAACTTGGATAGGTTTGCCCCCGGCACTTTCAGTTTCTTTCGGCCATGGTTTGCCAAAATTCAGCAATTGCGCAAAGGGCGTACCATAAGCATCAACAGTAGATGAATGCACATGAGGTTTTACTGAACTCCCATTTATTCGGCCGGAACCATTGTAAAGTTGTGTAGCCGAATCATGAATATCTCCAGTTGCATATGGTGCTGAAAAGTGAAGGGAATATGCCCTAGAGGCAATAATAAAGTGGTTATTATCGTATTCCTTATTTATGATAAATTTTTATTTTACATGCTATAATTGTATTAATACAAAAACGTTAATACATGTGTGTTTAATAAACAAAAGGAAGTTCCTAGTTATGCCTCTCTTATAAACTAGCTCGTTGATTACCAAGATGATCAAAGGTTTCCTGATCATGGACATTGGATGTTGTTAATAATGACGTCACAACATTGTTGGAATGATGTGAAGAACATTCATCCGAAGTATAGCATTACGATCAAGGTCATTGTGTTTATATTTCTATAACATCATACGAAGTAATCTTAGTCCTTAGACCATGAGATCATGTCAATCACTAACACCGGAAGAGTATCTTGATAACATCAAACGTCACACCGTAACAGGGTGATTATAAAGATGGGTTCAATGCTATGAAGGTGTTATGTTGAGGCTCGTGGATCAAGAGTGGAATTTGTCCATCCCTATGACGGAGAGATATACTCTGGGCCCTCTCGGTGATATCACATTGGTTAGCTTGCAAGCAAGTGATTTGATCACTAGAATGTTATATCACGGGAACGAGAAAAGAGTACATGTCGGTAACTAGATCAAACTAGGTATGGAGATACCGATGATCGAATCTCAGACATGTAATATATCGCAAGACAAAGGGATTGGGTTACATGCGTATAAGGTTCACACGATCACAGAAGTCATCGTTGAATATGTGGCAGTCAGTACAGATCTCTAGGTCCCGCTGCTGATTATTGATCGGAGAGGGGTATTGATCATGTCTACATTATTAGCGAACCGTAGGGTGACACAATTAAGGGATACCGACACCATTCGGAGCAAATGATATGCTAGAGAAAGAAAAGAAAGCGCAGGAATTTATTTCAATAGACACCGGAATTGTTTCGGTTAAAATTGCTGAAACTGGTTCTGCATGTGAAATTGAACACTAGCAAGGGATTTTATTTGAATTTTTTTAATTAATGTAATTAACAAAATTCTGAATAAAATAAATAAAAGAGTTTTATTAAATGTGAGCTTGCATTAATTTTGGTGGAAAATTAATGCATGTAAGTGGAATTGTGAGTGGAGGTGTTTTTATGTGAACTGAGCATCCACCACATGAATGAGGGAGAGGTGGGGGCACCCTACATGGCCGGCGACCATGCCCCCTTGGGATGCCCCCCTATCATATAAAAGGACCCCCTCCTCTCACTTGTCACTCACACCTCCTCGCGAAAGATCTCTCTCCCCCTTTAGAATTTCCCCACGGTCTCGGATCAGCGAGATACATGTTCCCGGTGGCTTCCGCTACTTCGCTGGAGAGAGGGAGCGGAGGTTGTCGGGGTAACCGGACGTGTGTGTGATCACGGATGCACCACTGCTTTGCGGTGCTAGACGTGATGGTGTTGGACCAGATGGACTTCATCACGATCTTGAGATCGGCAAGCCTTCGACTATATCATCCACGAATACAACCTCGTTAACGCTATACGGTCTTCGAGGGTATGTATTCTATGTATGTATATCCACCCGTTTCTTGTATCTAGTAGATAGATCTTGGTACTTAGATGTTCGCATCGTAGGAAATTTTTTGTTTTCTATGTTGCGAACCCTACAGTGGTATCAAAGCCGGATCTATGCGTAGATGCTTTGCACGGGTAGTACACATATGAGTATGTGGGAGATGATGATCATTTTATTTCTTCTTAGTTGTACTTTGGATATTGGTGGCATAGTGGGATGAAGCGGCCCGGATAAACTTTACATGTCCTCGCACATGAGACATGTTCCACGCTTGACATGCAACTAGTTTTGCATAAGTGGCTAGCGGGTGTCTGTCTCTCCTACTATAGTCAATACATAATTTGCAAGGAGTTGTCATCAATTTTATTATCCTTGTTGTGTTTCATGTTCGTAGGTAAGAACGGTTCTATCTTCGAAAGCCCTAAGACACGTAAAACTTGCAATGGATAAATTAGAGGCGTCTAGATTAGATTGTTGTTGGGCTAGTGTTTATATATGGTGATGTTGTAAGTAGAAGTATGAGATGATACTCTTACAACACACATAACGTGTAAGTTCCATAGACCTTGGCCTTACACATATAGGTATGATAGTGATCATACCATGGTGCACATGATGGAGATCATATGCAAGAACCATATCATTTCACTTATTAACATAGGATGTTTGTTGCATCTTGTATTGCTAGTTTGGCATTTTATTAGCATAATAAGATGATCCCTCATTTAGATATCAACATAAGAATGTGTTCTTCCTTAAGTATGCATCGACAATGTTTCGTCGCTTCAAGACATCACGTGATAATCGGGTGTACTTGAATCCACGAGCATATCTCGGGTGTACGACAGTTACACACGGGAATACTAAGGTTCTTACTTGGCGAGCCTAGCATGTACAGACATGGCCTCGGAACACGGACCGAAAGGTTAAGCATGAGTCATATGTTTTGATATGATGACCATCTGGATGCTCGCCTTTGAAGCTACACCGACTCACGTGATGATTGGACTTGGTGTAGTGGATTTGTTTCATGTAATCACCAAAAAGACACGAGGGATATCGTTTTTGAGTGGGATTTGATTTTTAATTTGGATTAGAAGAACTCAATTTATCATAAATTAAATCAAAGTGAATTTTCATAATTTGTTGTAGTCATTGGCACTCGTTCACCACCTTATGCATAGTTGTAATTGAGATAATAGAACTATAGAATTCTGGATATTTACTTTACGAACTGGTATCGTATTGTGTTGAGTGTCAATCTAAAGTTTAAAGTCCTATTGCAAACTTTCAGCAAACTCTGTTTACTCCGTGAAATTTTACAATTGGTATTAAATTAAGAATAACAATTCCAGTGTTAGTATATGTGGCATCCCGCAAAAACCACTACTAGAAAATATCGTTGTTTTTGTGCATTGCATCATCATGACCGCATGCTCATGTCATCATGCCACATTGCATTTGAGCATCGTCATGTCATCTTGCATTTGTTTGCATAAAAATAATTTCGAAAAACATATTTTGTTTCTAAATACCCCGCCTTTAATTCAAAATCCAAAAACCCGGGTCTCCGGAATATTTTGTTTCGTCTACCAACGGATTTCAAACGCCCCGTTTTAAATAATAAAATATTTATTTTATTTTTAGGGGGCAGCCGTACCGGGCCGATCCGACCCGGTCGACCACCCCCAGTGCAAAACCAGCCCCTCCCCTAAACCCTTTTCCTACCCAATCCTATTCTACCCCCTCTGCCTCCACCTCACCCCACCCAATAGCCTGCCGCCACCTCACCACTCCCTTCCCCCTGTCCTATCCTGTGCCTCCACCTCACCAACCCCACCCCAATCCCCAGAGCCACCACACACACACACCACCATGCTCTCACCTGACCCCACTTGTGCCCCACCCCGGTCCCACCGCGCCCTGGCCCACCACTCCCTCACCTCCACGCAGCCACTCCCACACCCACCTCCCCGACCCGTCTCTCTCCCTCTTTTCTCCAACCTCCGCCGCCCATCTCCGTGCCAGTCCCGCGCCTCCGCCATCGTCGCCCAGGGGACCCGCTCGCCCTGCCGCCCGAGCTGCTCCCCGCCGCCATCCGCGTCATCTCTGGCACCCCGCGAGCCTCCCTCGAGCCTGGTCGCCAGCGTGCCGCCCGACCACAACCATCTCCGGTGTCACGCGCGTCTCCCGCCTCCGGCCGGCCCTGCCTGCAAGCCGCCATCGACCTTCCTCGCTTGCGTCACCAGGGACCTCCTCTGACCCCGCGGCCCTTCTCCGTCGCCCAGGACGCCGCCGAACCTCCTCCGGCCGCCAGCATCTGAGGCCGCCCAAGCCACTCGGTCCCGTCCACGTCTGGCAGCGCAAGCCTCCCTGGCCGCCCCTATCCACCTCGTCGCCATGCCCTCCTCCGTCCCCCGCAAGCCAGGACCCGCACAAGCACCGCCCGCAGTGCCCCTGATTCCACCCCTGGAGGCCGCGTGCTCCGTCGCTCGTCTCCGGCGATCCGTGCAACACCGTTGTCGCCCCCAGTTTCCGCGACCTGACCGCCCTCCTGAGAGCGTCACCGCCTCTATCATACCTCCTCTCCGGTTTGCAGCATGTTGTACCGCCCGCTTGTTTCCCTGCCTCATCTGTGTGTCCAGCACCTACTTGTGCTTTGGTCTCCATGGGAATAAATCGAAGCATGTGACCCTTCAATTTGTTCAGCTGCCTCTAGTCTCCTCTCGGTAAGGTGAAGGGGAGTGGTAGTATGTTGCTGTATCAAGGAAGACCAATCGGGGATGTTGTGGATTGACGACCTCGATTCCGGTGCGAGCAAGGTCATGATGTTGCAGCGTCACGGCGTGGTGCTACGACAAGGACTTCCCCTGATTTGTGCCGACAAGATCTCCAACATGGATAAGATGACCGGACCCCGAAGACCGAACCCAGGCGCGCCAAGTTCTTTGATCCGAGACCCCGGTGCGACAAGTACTCCTTCCCGGAACACCGAGTGCACCGACATGGATCCGAAGTCCGAGCCCTCGACACGCCAAGGTCTTCTCCCCGGAACGCCGAGTTCTCCATCTTGGACGTCAAGCACGTCGACATGAAACCGAAGGACGCCGAACGCCAAGCTCTTCATCTCGGACCCAGTAGCCCTGATCCGCACCTGATCCCCGTCGAACCCTGAGACCAACCCCGAACCCCCGGATCCCAAGATCTGCCGAACCGTAATGTGTGACCCCTTTCTCGAGCCCTATTTTTATAAATGTAATATATACTTGTTGCAAATCAATTGTTCATACTTGCATACATTGTGTGGTTTGGGGGCATTATGCCGATTCACCTCATAATTAAATATGGGGCCCATATGCGGGAAAATCTAGCCTTACTTTGCCTCCATTTAATTTTGTGTAGCGAACCGGTGATATGTTTTGCCATGATTAAGACAACATTTAATTTGCGGGGTAGATAAACAACTTGAACCTATTAAATAATTGTCGGGACCCGGTTACGCTTAAAATGACCTAATTGCATCGCATCCTTGCCATGTCATACATCATACATGCATCATGCCCGGTCTTCTGCCGTAATCTTAAATAGTGCATCCGATGTTTCTTCTAGTGTTTTGCTTCTTCGCGGATAAGGCCGTTGAGTTGATGTGAGCTTTGCCCCGATCTTCGGATGAACCTTCGGCAATGTTTTCAGGCGATCATCTCCCCCTTTCTACCTATCTTACTTTTATAGTATTTATTCCCTCATGTTGATCTATTGCTATCTGTGTTGCGATGCTCTAGTTTTCGTATCCGTGATATCCCTTGCAGCCTTATATTGCCTTGGACACATCCTATTACCTGTTGTTTGGTAGATAGTTGGACTTGCGCGTCGTAGTCGCTTGCTCAAGTGTTGTTGCGTGTCGTCAAGTACCTCAGTTGTTGGAGTATTGCCGTATGTTTAATGTTGAAGTTGATCATGGCTTTAATTATTGTTTAATAACTAAAAATTGAAGTAGGTAAATGCAAAGGCACAGGTGGGCAATAGATGTTATTTGGTTGTTAACCGTCCACTTGTGTCCCGTAGGACCCCGAGTTCTTGACACATTAGAGATCGAGCGCTAACCACATGTGGGATGTATGGGCACCCCATCGATTTAGTACCGATTCCAAAATCATCTTGGGGCCACAAGTAGTTTGGGGCTTTATTACTATTGTACTTATGCCATGCTTTATCGCTTTATTTAAATTGTGCGATGTCTTGCCTGTCTGTTTAGGATCGGGACACGTTTTGTGTCGACAAGCCAGTCATCTTTGGGTTCCCGATCGTTCTGACCGTCCACCCAAACCCTGAGTCCGTCTCGGAGACCGGCCGACTTCGTTGCGGGTAGCTTAGTGGGGTGGCCCCCATGTACTTTCTTTGGGTCTGGGAAACGTCATGACTTAGGCCCCGCCGACATACCGATGGGTGTATGTTAATTGATCTGCCAAAAAGGGTCGAAGTGCGTGTGGATACTTTGGTGCACCCCTGCAGGGTTAAATCTTTTCGAAAAGCCGTGTCCGCGGTTATGGACGACTTGGAGCACAGGTCTCGATCATAGACAACTATAACTAAAGTTTACTTCTATAATTTGACATGTATCCGATATGACTAGTAATTAGCTTCACTGCAACGGAATGGCTAAATAAAAGTACCAACAACTGCTGGGTTTGGGATATCTCATGCTTATTGTATCTGACTAGTAAGTGTTGCAACTACAACGGAATGTTTAACTAAAACTGCCCACTGCTTATTATATCAGGATGACTCATGCCATCTTTATTTGACTAGTAATTGCTGCAACGATAACTGAATAAATAAAACTGCCAACTGCGTGAGTTCCTCGGTTGACTTCCTCGTTTGGTCTCGAGGGGGAAACACCAGGATGGGTATGTTTGGTGGTAGTATCAGGTTGGTTCCGGATAGGTCTTTCTTACCCCTCTCTGATAGCCGTCAGTTATATCGAGTCTCTATAGGGTGTTTAGTGCATGCTGCGCTGCCGCTTCAGTCCACCATACCTATGTAGGCGAGGACCGCCGTATTCTAGCCTTGCCGTGTACTAGCCTCAGTACTGACCGCTCTCTCTTTTTCCTTTTCCCTTTGTCGGCACCCCCTTTGTTTAAGCAGGTTTTGAGATCGACGTCGTTTGCAGGGTTACCCTTCCGGCTTGGCCTGGGCAGGGTTATGGACGCCATTTGGTTATTCTTCAGGGCTCTTAGCTCAATTTGCATCTTGTCCGTACTCGGACGCTGATTCGTTTTCAAGGTGATTTGGATCTTTCTAATGTATATCTGTATTCTTGACTCTTTGAGTCGCTGTTGTATATATATGTTTTGTGGGTTCCATCGAGGACTATTGTGTAATGGTATTACTTCGTTTTCCACCCGCACGCAAGTGCCTGGTGGGAACCTTTGAATCGTTTCTATGCGGGTTTTGGTGGAAGCGCTGAAACTTGCATAGGGCCGATTCTGAGGGTGTTACAATATCTTAAGTATCATGTTTTCCTCCATGATTCTTGATTGTTTTAATATCAAGTTTATGTAGGAGCTAAATTGTTTCAGAAACCATCATGTGTGGTAGATATAACAATATCTGAAACAATGTTTTTGGTTGCAATATGATAGAGTATAATATATGTTCTCATATTGGATGAGAATTTGCAAAGGTTGGAGATGCTAGACATCCTAATCTTCCAAAAGGGTTTTGGAAAGTAATGTTATACTCACGATTCTCCTTTATAAGCTACATTAGCTTGATCATGAAAGTTTTCATGATAAGGGTGAATAGAAGATGTATGTAAAGTGTTTACTACACTAAAAATATTACTAAAGAATGGATTTTGAAAGAATACCGATCATTTGATGATGGGGATCTACTTCAAAGTGCAAGTCCAAAGGTATTATTATTTGAATATACACGCTTTGGACTATGTGTCATGTATATTGTGCCACTGTTGATGTTGATAGATTCTTTTAAAAAGAAAGAGGAAATGCCGAAAGAGAATCTATAAAATATATTTGGGAGAAAAGAAAAGATTGGAAATATACAATTTAGGTATATAGATGATATACATGTTATGGTTGTATTCTTTGCTTGTTAAACAATGTGGTTCTTGGGTATTGAATACCGAATTGGTTTGTATGAAATTTCATATAAAACGATGCAATTCATGAACTACAATGGCCTAAGTAACTAGCAAGAGAATATGTGATGATGTTCATCGAAAACAAACAAACTGTTGTTTGTATTTCTCGTTGATATCGAAGCTTGCCTTCAAGATTTGTTTTAATAATAGTTATTTAAATCAGGTATTATGAGAACAAAGGTTGTTCAAATAATTACCGTATTCCATATAAGATGGATGATTTACAAATCAAGTTGGATAAATCACATCCATAAAAACTAATTCTCAAATGTCGCAAGAAAAATTATTGGAAGATCACTTACGAAGTGATATCGCCGTTTAAATTATATTGGAAAGAAAAAATGAAGAAACTCCATTTTCATGGATTTTTGGAGTCTATGATTTGATCAAATGACGCTTGTGAGACTTTCTTCGGGATAATTAAAACTTCGTTTAAAGGCCAAAGAAGAACGATCGACTAAATTATTGGAATTTATACATATCGATGTATGTAGTCCATATGTGTAGTCGTAAGTGATGGACTTCAACTTCATATGCTTTCTCCGGAAATTTGAGTGAATGTTCACTTAATGAGAAATAAGTATGAAATATTTCAAAACCTTCAAAGACTTTCAAGATGAAGTGGAAAATCATTGTAACAAGAAAATAAATGATTTATGATTTTATCATAAAGGGATTTATTTGAGTTACAAGTGTAACAAGAAAAATAAATGAATTATGATTCATCATAAGGGGATTTATTTGAGTTACAAGTTTAGCAAAACACCTAAATTTACATATCCCGAAACACAATAGGAGTATGGAGTGTTTGAGATTTGTAATGAAACCTTGTTTGACATGGTTGGATCAATGGTGTTATTTATAAAACTGCCATTATTTTTTAAAAATATTAAAGCTTTAGAGACTACAGCTTTTACACTGAAAAGAGCTCCATCTTGATCCGTTGAAATGACACCATATGAGTTATGGTTTTGGGTAAAACCCAAGTTGTCATTTCTTAAATTTTGGTATGCTGAACATAAGTAAGATGTTTACAACCAAAGTCGGATGAGCATGTCTTTGTAGGTTATTTAGAATAACAATTGGTTATTCCTCCGTAACACCAAGGACAAAAAGGGTTTGTCTCTTGAAACGTGAAGTTTCATGAAGAAGGAATTTTTCATAAAAGTTAAGTGGGAGGACAATAGAACTTTGATAAGGTAAACAAACCTTAGCTAAATGTGCTGAGTTGCGCAGCGCCGGAAATCGTTTTAGAGGCTGCCATAATGCTCATAGCTTATGTGTCTCCAAGGTTGTGGTCACGGAGATCTAAGTTCTTATTGAACCACGTAGGTCAGATAAACAATCAAATGCTGAGATTTGAGAGTAAATCATTATTGTTTGACAATGATGAACCGACTACATGCAAAGAAGCGATGATGGGCCCTGACTCCGTCAAATGGCTTGAAGCCATAAAATCTGTGATAGTTCCATACACGAGAAATCAAGTTTTGAACTTGGAAGACCCTCCGGAAAGGTGTAAAAACCTATCGATCGTATTTGGATCTATAAAGAAACAGACATGGATGTTTCACATCTATGAAATAGTCGACATGTCATAAAGTATTTTATGACAATGTTCAAAGAGTTGACTATGAAAAGATTGGATATTTCGTAACGATATTTAGTCTGGACGGATTAAAGTAGCAATGTATGATCCCTCCCTCTATAAAGGTAAGGATCCCTGTGATGTCAATGCTAGTCCCTGGATCAATGCTAGCATCCACAGTTTAAGATGAAGTACACAGAAACAAAGGTCATTATTACATATCACTCCAGAGACAAACATAGTCTTTTACAAACTCCATGGACACAGGCCTAATACAAGATTTCAAATATATAATAAGATAAATAAGTCTTCATCTTCATGTGCCACAGGCAAGCTGTCACATCCCAAAATTTTCCAAATTTTGAAATGTGAAAAATAAATAAACAAATAATCAATTTTTAATTTTTAGGGTGAGAAGAAACTTTTTGATTCCAATTGGAAACAACAAAACCTATTTTGATCAAATAAAATCCTAAAGGGATTTAAAAAGATAAACAAATAATAAATAAAGTTATGATAGTTGGAATCACTATTTTTGGATCTTTTAATAAAAATATTTGGTTTCAAAAGCAAAGTAGAATTAATAAATAAGGATTATTTTATAGAGCCAAATTAGATCTTGGCCAAGCTTTTGAAATAAAATATTTCTATTTGATAAAAAGAGTAAAGGTTTATTTGAATAAAATAATGAGGATTTATTAATATCCAATTTTATTAAAGTAAAGGCTTTTTCCTTTTTAAATAAACACTAAAACTTGTTAAAAAAATTTAAATAAGATTTCCAAGTGTTTTATATTTTTAAATAAAACCTACTGAAATGGTTTTGATATTAATTAGATTTCAAATAGAGTTTTTAAATAAATAAAATCCTATTTGAATTAATGACTAAGATCTAATTATTTAATTATTAATAGATCCTAAAAAGAATAAAAATTATTTTGTTTTGGACTTTGGATTATGTTGTTAAAACATAATTAAAATCAATACAAAGTTTGGTGATGGTTTGATTTGAATTGGTGTTTGAATTATTTGTTTGAAAATCAAATCAGAATATTCAAACAGAAAAAGGAAAAACATTTGGTATAAAAAATGAAAGAAACGAAACAGCCCACTGCCAGGCCCAGCCCAGCCCAGCAACCTAGCCCAGCTGCTCACCCCCGCAGTGAAACGTTTTTCACCCAGAAAAGAACCCGCTGAGACGCAGACAAGTGGACCCATCTTTCCCTCCCTCACTCTCGCTGACAGACGGACCCCACGCCACCTCAGCATCGTCTCCCTCGCGACCACGTCGATTTGCCGTTTCTGCCATTAACTCCGGCGATCAATTCGAGTTACTGCCTGCGTTATTCTTGCCCCCGACCATGCATAATTAAGCGCCTGCCTCTCCTCTCTCATTCCCCTCGCTCACCCCACAATCTCTGCCCCTAGGCTGCCCGGATTTCCACCGGCAACGCCACTGCTCCGACGAGCTTCTCCAGCGAATTTCGGCCACGCCTCGCCTCCCTCTACACGCGAGCTTGTTCCCCATCGAATGGAGCACCTCCCAGTGTCAACCGCTTGGCCGCGCTTGCCCCAGAGCATCGGCAAGGACGACCTCAACACGCCGCCGCCGTCTGTCTCGTCTCCGACGAAGTTCCCTGGTAAGCCTCGACCGCCCCAAGATCCCCTGTTGATGCTCCCGTACTCCCCACGTTCGCCCGCGTCTAACCGTGCCCCTATCTTTCCTTAGGGCGACCTGCAGCCTCGCCCCCGACAACCTCCAGAGACACCCGTCGCCAGGAGCAACTCCGGCAAGCGATTGTCGTCCACCCCGAGCGCCCCTTCGACGGAGAAGCCAACGTTGTGCTTCAACATCGCCCTGCGAATCCTGTGAGGATCTCATCTCCCTCCCTTCCTTCCTGCTTCGCCAGAATCATCATGCGAGCCAGCCGGCCGCCACCGCCAGTAGCCCATTCTCGGTCAACCACACAAAGAATCGATCTTGATCAAACGCACGAGATTAGAATTAACTCGAAAGGGTATGGGTGAATCTGAGCCGTGTGATACAATTTAGATCTAACGACTCACATAGGCTGATCCGCACGAAGCGGTACCGGCCAATAAGATCGAGCCACGTGGCCAGTCTGTTTGAATAAAACCAGAAAATGTTCTATTTGATTTGGAAACTTGTAAAATTCATAACTTTAATTCTACACGTCCAAATTTTGCAAATTTTATATCAATGGATTCAGCAAGACAAGTGCTTTGCAACCATGCACTTTGTTTAATGATTTTCTTCTGTAAAATTGGTTGAAATTGCAGAAACTTGTGTAGGCTTATTTTGAATATAAAAATTGTTCTAGATATATTTTTTGTATGAAATCTTTGCAAAATGGATTGTTGTGAACCTACTGACCATAGGAACCAACATATGGAGTTAAAAATGTATTTTGTGAAGTTAAGGAGTAAATATTTGAGTTAGCACATTTCTAGTCAAATAAAAAAATATTGTTTTTGTTTTAGAAATGTTTTTTGAGTAAAACCTTTGGGAAATGATTTGATTCAAACCTTCTGACCCTAAACACCAAGTTTGAGAATTAAAATATATTTGGTGAACCCTTGAAAGAATATTGCTTTGCTAAAAGCATTTTCAACCACATAAAATATTGATTTGGTTTAAAAATGATTTATAGATAAAACCTTTTGCAAATGGTTTTACCACTTTAGTAAATGACCACTTTGAACTTTAAAATATTTAGAGCCTAGTAGAAACCACTTTTGCAAATAAAACTATCTTTTGCATGCTTGCATGCATGACCTTGTTTTTGTTATTTTATGTGTGATAAATTGTTTGAATGTTGTTTTGAAAATGTGTTTGCTTGATTGATTTGTAGTGAAGTTAGAAGAGTGTGATATTTGGAAGATCAAGAAGTGAACCAACATTCTCTACTAAAAAGTCAAGTGGCACTATCATCCGTGTCCTATTATTTTCATTACACTTAGTGGAATTTTGAAACATGCATGGAAAGGATTACTATATTTTATGCTATGCTAAATCCTAATAGGATACCCTTATATATTCCTTAGTGGAAACATTGTAGTTGTTATATGCTTAGCCCTGCTACATATTTGGGATGGGATACACGATATGACTATATGAAGTATTGAAAAGATATATGTTTTATATAATAAAACAAGTATTCAATGAACCACCTAGGTGGACAAGGATACTCAAGATTGGACAAGGTGGCAACAAAAGGAACCATGTTTATATGGCTATCTCTTTTTGTATGTGCACTAGAAGAAAACCACCCAGGGACTTAGAGATTGAACATGTTTCTCGTACAGTGGCTTCCGTGTACAACGACATGCTAAATGGGCTCTGGCTTAGTCAACTACATAGTGGAAGACCCATGCATTGGCATCTTTAGGTTAACTAGAATTGTCTGGTTGGCAAGCTAGCGTTGTATATTGGGAGGACTTCTATGGAAAGACTTTGTCACATTCTCGATCTGCCAGTACTCCATTTTGGTGAGTACTTATCCAGCGGCCACTGGTGGCGTCAAGACGAGATTGTGTCATGTGGGTAAAGTGTACAACTTCTACACAAGATCAAAAATTCTAAGTACTTAGCCGTGTCCCCGGTTATGGAAAATACTGAGCAACTAAGGCCTGAAGCTATGCAAGATCTCGACATTCCAATTTCTCAAAGTAAAACTTGATGGTGACAACAAGGGATTAGAAGCACTTTGACTTTTCCAAGGAGTTCAGAAAGATTGTCAAAAGATCAAAACTATTTTGAAAAGATAGGATAAAACTATATTGCTTTCTGCAAATGAGCCTAAACCCTACTTAGCCAAATATGCATGTAATGATAGTATCCACTTAAATTATACTTAGTAGTGAAACTTGCCAATACAATTCAAATGTATTGACCCTTGTGGCTGCAACTTATTATGTTGCAGGTTTGTTTGATGTTAGTGAAGTTTGTTGAATAGGATTACAAGTCTACAACAACCATGATTGCCTGTGGTACTTTGAAGATGAAGGACTCCATGCTATAGTTAATTCTGCTGCATTGTAATGAGATAGCCAAATGAGCTATGTAAGATGTAATGAATTATTTTATTCCTGGTTATAAAGTTGATTATGACATTTGTTTCTTGATATTACATCTTAACTGTGTATGCTAGCTATTGATCCAGGGTCTAGCATTGTAAACACGGGGATCTCTACCTTATTAATGTTTGGGAACCTTACAGATGGTATCAGATCACTGTGTTGTCTGTAGGATTTGTAAACCTAGGATTGGAAAAACCCCTTAAAAAATAGGAGTTGTATTTGTTCCAAAACTTATTTACAAACAATCTTGTAAACTCTTTCCTCATCCATTTTGTTTTTGATTCTACACCTCTTCCTTTTCAACTTGATGAACAAAGCCTTCACCATGACCAATGACTTCAACTTTAGTCTCACCAAAGATTTCAACTTAGACATCACTAATGACTACAAGTGAGAACCAAGAGACATTAGATTGCGTACCAAAGACATTGATATCAAGTTAGAGTATGGATCATATTGACCTATGAGGTATGACTATACTAGGTTGATTATTTCAAGAAAACTTGTTGTTTCCTTCAACTCATGAGTTAAGCTCATAAGTTGTTAAGTGAATATTTGCTTGTTGATTGTTTGATTGTTTGATTGAACTTGGTTGTTTTGAGTTGTGTTTTAGAACTTCTTAAAACCTATCCATCATTACTCATCCCTATCAAACCAACAGATGCCTCCCCGTCGTGCCAACCCCAACCAAAACAACAATATCACTCCTGAGATGCAGCAGATGATGACAGCTCAAACACAACTGATGCAGGAGATGACCACATTCATACAGAATCAGAACAACAACAACAACAACAACAACAACAACAACAACAACAACAATCAGAATAATCCTCCAGCACTTGACATGATCACCAAGTTTCTAAAACTAACACCTGCAAGGTTCTCTGGAACAACTGATCCAATGGAAGCCAATGATTGGTTACGTTCGGTGAATAAGGACTTACTGACTATTGGCTGCACCAATGAAGAAAAAGTTAGGTTTGCAGGATTTTTGCTTGAAGGGCCAACAGCAACATGCTGGGACAACTTTCAGATCACCACTCCCCTTGAAGATGTAACTTGGGCTATTTTTGAGGATGGTTTCCGTATAACTCACATCTCACCTGGAGTGATGTACTTGAAGAAAAAGGAGTTTCACAATCTGAAACAGCGTCACCTCAGTGTGGCTGAGTACATTGAAGAATTCAACAATCTGGCACGCTATGCACCGGATGAAGTTGATACAGATGCTAAGAGAAAGGAGAAATTTCTTGAAGGACTTAATGATGAGTTGAACCTGCAGCTAGCTGTTGCCTATGTACCAACTTATCAATCACTCTGTGACAAAACCACCATTTTGGAAAACAAGATGAATCAAGTTGAGAACAGAAAGAGGAAGCATAAACTCATGTATCACTCAAGATCATCACAAAATAAGCGTTCATTCAAAAAGAGCAATGAAGATTCTAAACCACATCAGTATCACCACAACAACAATGGAAGTGATAATAATGTAAATGATATTGACAATGGACATGACCTTGGTCATAGCCAACATGACACTTTCTGGAAGAAAGACATTAGCCAGTTGCAGTGCTGTAATTGTAAGGAACTTGGACACTATGCATCAGACTGTCCTGAGAAGAAAAAGAAAAAGGATGCTAGAAGAGCCAATGGAAATGACTCCAATGTGACCCAGAAAGGACACAGCAGGAGATGACCACATTCATATAGAATCAGAACAACAACAACAACAACAACAATCAGAATAATCCTCCAGCAGTTGACATGCTCACCAAGTTTCTAAAACTAAGACCTGCAAGGTTCTCTGGAACAACTGATCCAATGGAAGCCAATGATTGGTTATGTTCGGTGAATAAGGACTTAGTGACTGTTGGCTGCACCGATGAAGAAAAAGTTAGGTTTGCAGGATTTTTGCTTGAAGGGCCAGCAGCAACATGCTGGGACAACTTTCAGATCACCACTCCCCTTGAAGATGTAACTTGGGCTATTTTTGAGGATGGTTTCGGTACAACTCACATCTCACCTGGAGTGATGTACTTGAAGAAAAAGGAGTTTCACAATCTGAAACAGCGTCACCTCAGTGTGGCTGAGTGCATTGAAGAATTCAACAATCTGGCACGCTATGCACCGGATGAAGTTGATACAGATGCTAAGAGAAAGGAGAAATTTCTTGAAGGACTTAATGATGAGTTGAACCTGCAGCTAGCTGTTGCCTATGTCCCAACTTATCGATCACTCTGTGACAAATCCACCATTTTGGAAAACAAGATGAATCAAGTTGAGAACAGAAAGAGGAAGCATAAACTCAAGTATCACTCAGGATCATCACAAAAGAAGCATTCATTCAAAAAGAGCAATGAAGATTCTGAACCACATCAGTATCACCACAACAACAATGGAAGTGATAATAATGTAAATGATATTAACAATGGACATGACCTTGGTCAGAGCCAACATGACACTTTCTGGAAGAAAGACATTAGCCAGTTGCAGTGCTATAATTGTAAGGAACTTGGACACTGTGCATCAGACTGTCCTGAGAAGAAAAAGAAAAAGGATGCTAGAAGAGCCAATGGAAATGACTCCAATGTGACCCAGAAAGGACATGTGAACCACATTGACATGGATGGAAATTTTGAAGAAATAGAGGATGTGGATGTCAGGAATTAGTTAAGTCAGTTGAGTTAAATAAGGATTCCTTGTTGGATATCAATCATTAAGCCATAGTCAAGTGAGCCATCAATGTAATCCTATAAGACTTTCTTTTAAGGGTGGTAGTACCCTAGTTGTTTTCAAGCCAACTTGTAACCTCGAGCCTTCCCAAATCTCGGGACGAGATTTATTTTAAGGCTGGTAGCCTGTCACATCCCAAAATTTTCCAAATTTTGAAATGTGAAAAATAAATAAACAAATAATCAATTGTTGATTTTTAGGGTGAGAAGAAACTTTTTGATTCCAATTGGAAACAACAAAACCTATTTTGATCAAATAAAATCCTAAAGGGATTTAAAAAGATAAACAAATAATAAATAAAGTTATGATAGTTGGAATCACTATTTTTGGATCTTTTAATAAAAAGATTTGGTTTCAAAAGCAAAGTAGAATTAATAAATAAGGATTATTTTATAGAGCCAAATTAGAACTTGGCCAAGCTTTTGAAATAAAATATTTCTATTTGATAAAAAGAGTAAAGGTTTATTTGAATAAAATAATGAGGATTTATTAATATCCAATTTTATTAAAGTAAAGGCTTTTTCCTTTTTAAATAAACACTAAAACTTGTTAAAATATTTTAAATAAGATTTCCAAGTGTTTTATATTTTTAAATAAAACCTACTGAAATGGTTTTGATATTAATTAGATTTCAAATAGAGTTTTTAAATAAATAAAATCCTATTTGAATTAATGACTAAGGTCTAATTATTTAATTATTAATGGATCCTAAAAAGAATAAAAATTATTTTGTTTTGGACTTTGGATTATGTTGTTAAAACAGAATTAAAATCAATAAAAAGTTTGGTGATGATTTGATTTGAATTGGTGTTTGAATTATTTGTTTGAAAATCAAATCAGAATATTCAAACAGAAAAAGGAAAAACATTTGGTATAAAAAATGAAAGAAACAAAACAGCCCACGCTGTGCCCAGCCTTAGCAACCTAGCCCAAATTTCAGCAGTGAAACGTTTTCACCAAAAAGAACCCACCGAGGCAGCATAAGTGGCCCCATCTTTCCCTCCCTCACTCTCGCTGACAGACGGACCCCACGCCAGCTCAGCATCGTCTCCCTCGCGACCACGTTGCCTCGCCGTTTCTGCCATTAACTCTGGTGATCAATTAGAGTTACTTCCTGCGTTATTCTCGCCCCCGACCACGCATAATTAAGAGCCTGCCTCTCCTCTCTCATTCCCCTCGCTCACCCCACCATCTCTGCCCCTAGGCTGCCTGGATTTCCGCCGGCAACACCACTGCTCCGACGAGCTTCTCCAGCGAATTCTGGCCACACCTCGCCGCGCCTCGCCTTCCTCTGCACGCGAGCTTGTTCCCCATCGCCTGGCGCACCTCCCAGTGTCAACTTCTTGGCCGCGCTTTCCCAGAGCGTCGACAAGGACGACCTCAACACGCCGCCGCCGTCTGTCTCGTCTCCGACGAAGTTCCCTGGTAAGCCTCGACCGCCCCAAGCTCCCCTGTTGGTGCTCCTGTACTCCCCACGTTCGCCCGCGTCTAACTGTGCCCCTATCTTGCCTTATGGCGACCTGCAGCCTCGCACCCGACAACCTCCAGAGACACCCGTCGCCAGGAGCAACTCCGGCGAGCGATTGTCGTCCACCCCGAGCGCCCCTTCGACGGAGAAGCCAACATTGAGCTTCAGCATCGCCCTGCGAACCCTGTGAGCATCTCATCTCCCTCCCTTCCTTCCTGCTTCGCCAGAACCACCGCGAGCAGAGCTAGCGCTGCCAGTCGCCGCCCATTCCTGGTCAACCACACAGCAACCATCAGATCTTGATCAAATGCACGAGATTAGAATTAACTCGAAAGGTTATGGGTGAATCTGAGCCGTGCGATACACTTTAGATATAACGACTCACAGAGGCTGATCCGCACGAAGCGGTACCGGCCAATAAGATCGAGCCATGTGGCCAGTCTGTTTGAATAAAACCAGAAAATGTTCTATTTGATTTGTAAACTTGTAAAATTCATAACTTTAATTCTACAAGTCCAAATTTTGCAAATTTTATATCAATGGATTCAGCAAGACAAGTACTTTGCAACCATGCACTATGTTTAATGATTTTCTTCTGTAAAATTGGTTGAAATTGCAGAAACTTGTGTAGGCTTATTTTGAATATAAAAATTGTTCTAAATATATTTTTTGTATGAAATCTTTGCAAAATGGATTGTTGTGAACCTACTGACCATAGGAACCAACTTATAGATTTAAAATTGTATTTTGTGAAGTTAAGGAGTAAATATTTGAGTTAGCACATTTCTAGTCAAATAAAAATATATTGTTTTTGTTTTAGAAATGTTTTTTGAGTAAAAACTTTGGGAAATGATTTGATTCAAACCTTCTGACCCTAAACACCAAGTTTGAGAATTAAAATATATTTGGTGAACCCTTTAAAGAATATTTATTTGCTAAAAGCGTTTTCAACCACATAAAATATTGATTTGGTTTAAAAATGATTTATAGATAAAACCTTTTGCAAATGGTTTTACCACTTAAGTAAATGACCACTTTGAACTATAATGTTTAGAGCCTAGTAGAAACCACTTTTTCAAATAAAACTAACTTTTGCATGCTTGCATGCATGACCTTGTTTTTGTTATTTTATGTGTGATAAATTGTTTGAATGTTGTTTTGAAAATGTGTTTGCTTGATTGATTTGTAGTGAAGTTAGAAGAGTGTGATATTTGCAAGATCAAGAAGTGAACCAACATTCTCTACTAAAAAGGCAAGTGGCACTATCATCCATGTCCTACTATTTTCATTACACTTAGTGGAATTTTGAAACATGCATGGAAAGGATTACTATATTTTATGCTATGCTAAATCCTAATAGGATAGCCTTATATATTCCTTAGTGGAAACATTGTAGTTGTAGTATGCTTAGCCCTGCTACATATTTGGGATGGGATACATGATATGACTATATGAAGTATTGAAAAGATATATGTTTTATATAATAAAACAAGTATTCAATGAACCACCTGGGTGGACAAGGATACTCAAGATTGGACAAGGTGGCAACAAAAGGAACCATTTTTATATGGCTATCTCTTTTTGTATGTGCACTAGAAGAAAACCACCCAGGGACTTAGAGATTGAACATGTTTCTCGTACAGTGGCTTCCGTGTATAGCCACATGCTAAATGGGCTCTGGCTTAGTCAACTACATAGTGGAAGACCCATGCATTGGCATCTTCAGGTTAACTAGAATTGTGTAAGGGAAATTAGCCCTACATTGGTGCCTGGTTGACAAGCTAGCATTGTGTATTGGGAGGACTTCTATGGAAAGACTTTGTCACATTCTCGATCTGCCAGTACTCCATTTTGGTGAGTACTTATCCAGCGGCCACTGGTGGCGTCAAGAAGAGATTGTGTCATGTGGGTAAAGTGTACAACTTCTGCACAAGATCAAAAATTCTAAGTACTTAGCCGTGTCCCCGGTTATGGACAATACTGAGCAACTAAGGCCTAAAGCTATGGAAGATCTCGACATTCCAATTTCTCAAAGTAAAACTTGATGGTGACAACAAGGGATTAGAAGCACTTGGACTTTTCCAAGGAGTTCAGAAAGATTGTCAAAAGATCAAAACTATTTTGAAAAGATAGGATAAAACTATATTGCTTTCTGCAAATGAGCCTAAACCCTACTTAGCCAAATATGCATGTAATGATAGGATCCACTTAAATTATACTTAGTAGTGAAACTTGCCAATATATTCAAATGTATTGACCCTTGTGGCTGCAACTTATTATGTTGCAGGTTTGTTTGATGTTAGTGAAGTTTGTTGAATAGGATTACAAGTCTACAACCAACATGATTGCCTGTGGCACTTTGAAGATGAAGGACTCCATGCTATAGTTAATTCTGCTGCATTGTAATGAGATAGCCAAATGAGCTATGTAAGATGTAATGAATTATTTTATTCCTGGTTATAAAGTTGATTATGACATTTGTTTCTTGATATTACATCTTAACTGTGTATGCTAGCTATTGATCCAGGGACTAGCATTGTAAACACAGGGATCTCTACCTTATTAAAGGTTGGGAACCTTACACAAGCATGTTGAGTGTAGACTCATAATCCCTAATCATCATCATAATAACCTTCAACCTCACAAGTTACAGCCATAGTGGGTCAATACATTGGAATAGTATTGGCAAGTGATACCTTAGTAGAATTTTAGTAGACTAGATACTATATGCATTTTTGGCTAAGTGTAGCTTAGGCTTGCTTTGCTCAAAATAGGTTTTACCTATCAGTTGAAAACAATAAGTTTTTCTTTGACAAAACTATCCCAAGGAATCACCAATAGAAATTGGTGAACCTTCACCCTTGTTCACCCACAAGTTTTTATTTAGAAATTGGGATGAGGAGATTCTTGCTAGCTTCCATGTCTTGATGCTCAAGTTTTCGAATACCAGGGACATGGCTAAGTACTTAGATTCTTCCATCTGCAGAGGTTGTGCACTTTGCCCACAAGACTTGATTTTCACCAAGACAGGACCTTTCAGAAGCCTTCCCTTAGACCAAATGGATGCGTTCCAACCTATCATCCCACTACCACCAACTGTCCAAATTGCTAAGTTATTGCAACCTATATGATCTAGGCAGAGCCCATATTGCCATGTGGCTACACTAGAAGCTTCTTAACATTTTGCCTCTCAAATCCCTTTGTTCCTGGGTGGCTTTCCACAAGTGATGTACACAAGGTAAGCCATAGAAATGGGCCTTGTGTAACCACTCAACATAAACCATTCTTTCCATTCCACTCAGGTGTTTCATTCACTTAGTTGTTTTATTAAGCAAAAACATAAGTCCAAAGACTTAGAAATATTTTCTCATAGCATGAATATATAACCACCCTTGGTTGCTACTGTAGGGGTTCGTAGCATGGAAAACAAAAATTTTCTATCGCATACAAACAAACAAGCCAAGATCTATCTACTAGATTGTAGCAACGAGTCGATAGAGGAACTCACCCTCGAAGATTCCAAAGCGGTTAACGAGAGCAGATTCTCGTGGGTGATGTAGTCGTACACTTCCGATCTCAAGATCGCGTAGACGATCCTTCCGCCAAGTGCTCGGGCAGCACTTCCATGATCGGTCACACGTTCGGTACTCGACGAAGACCTTCCTCTCCCTTGTTCCAGCAGGCAGCGGAGGTTGTAGCACTCTCCTCGCGTTTCCGGCAGCACAACGGCGTGGTACCGGAAGTAGAGAGGAGATCCCGCAGGGCTTCGCCTTAAGCCGGTGCGATTATGGTGGAGCTTATGAGAGAGGCTATTAGTGGTCTAGTAATTAGACACACCAATTAGAAGGCTCTAAACCAATTAGAAGGCTCTAAACCGCTGGATAAAGCAATTAGAAGCTCTAAACCAAAACGGCTCTAAACCGGAGATTTAGAGTAGAAAGTTATGTGTCTATGGGAGGAGCCCTGCCCCTCCTTATATGGGAGGGGGGTCCTTGGCCAGGAGGAGAGGAGTCCCTCCCAACTCGCCTAGGGCTGGCGCCTGGAGGAGTCCAACTCCTCCTCCAGGTTGGTTCCAACTCCTCTTGCTTGTTTCCCACAGTTTCTTGTTTTGGCAGTTTGACTTTCAAGCTGGACATTTGACTTTTCTGTTTTAGGATTCAATTTAATCCTTTATTTGGGACAGCAAGAACACTTAGTACATGATGCAATCATTCAATGAGCAATGACACATTCATGTACCCTTCCCCCCCGGAGTGCCGGACAATCCGGAACCTTCTAGAACATTCCCGATGAAAACACCGGAATCATTCCCGAACTCCGAAACGGGACTTTCCTTATATGAATCTTATTCTCCGGACCATTCCGGATCACCTCGTGATATCCCGGATCCCATCCGAGACTCCGAACAACATTCGGTCTCTTTCTCATAATACCATAACTACTCAACCAACGTCGAATCCTTAAGTGTGTCTCCCTACGGTTCGTGAATTATGCGGACATGATCGAGACACTTCTCCGAACAATAACCAATAGAGGAATCTGGAAATTCATATGGCTCCCACATATTTCTACGATTACTTTGCGATCGAATGAACCACTTACATACGATACCAATTTCCCTTTGTCTCATGATATGTTACTTATCCGAGGTTATGATCGTCGGTATCTCTGCATACCTAGTTCAACCTCGTTACTGATAAGTACTCTTTTCTCGTTCCCGTGATATGTGATCCCTTGTGACCAAGCCACATGCTTGCAAGCTAATTGGATGACATTCCACCGAGAGGGCCCAGAGTATATCTATCCGTCATGAGGATGGACAAATCCCACTCTTGATCCATGTGTTTCAACCAATACTTTCCGAACACTTAATGCCACCTTTATAGCCACCGCCACGGTGTGGTGTTTGATGTCATCAAAGCATCCATCCGGTAAAGGTGATATGCATGATCTCATGGTCGAAGGAATTAGGTTACTATGTATCAGAAAGCATATAGCAATTGAACTATTGAAATGACTTGATCTTTATGCTACGCTTATCTATAGGAGTATGTCCATCACATCATTCTCCCAATGATATGATCCTGTTGTTAATAACATCTCTATGTTCATGATCAGGAAACCATGATCATATATTAACCAACAAGCTAGTTTAACAAGAGGCTATACTAGGGACTCTTATTTTAGTTTACAAATCACACAAGTATTAATGTTTCCGGTTAATACAATTATAGCATGGTATGTAAACATTTATCATAAGTGTGAAGATATGATAATAACCACTTTATTATTGCCTCTTGGGCATATCTCCAACAGTCTCCCACTTGCACGAGAGTCAATAATCTAGTTTCAAACCTTTGTGTATATAACACCTATGGCTTTCCGGTGTTGTATGTACACGATTGCTAGTGGTCAACTGATCTCCGGATCTGACACTTCCATGTCCGTGTGTAATTGCATGTCTTTGCGTCTCTACGCATCACTCATTCTCTAATGAGATGGCTTTGTATAAATTTAGTTTCAAAACATGTTGATAATATTGTCGCACAATATATCTTCATAGTATTATCCCACTGTGAACTACACCTAGTTTGATAACAAACTACTTGACACAAATGCCCTCTTTTGCTGCTAAAATAGCAGTTATATACTTGGCCTTTTGTTGTAGTATCTGTCACATGTCTTAACTTTGGAACTCATTCAAATCCATTATGGAACTCACCTTCCATTATATTGTGCCACCCTTAGTTTAGATTGAGATAAACTTAATTTGTACTTTGTGACAAAGCTAGTATCAATGTAGTACTTTTACAATGAACTAACCATCTATTTGTCACTTCTACAAATATTATACTCTTAGTTCTTCCAAAATATCATAAGAATATCCTTACTATTGTCCAATGATCATCTTATGAATCATTCTGGTATATGCTCACAACATTTAGAGCATAGGACATATCTGGATTTGTACATATCACAGTATGATTGATATAAATACTCTTTGTGATTTCATACATCAAGTATCAATCTATACTTGATTATTTGTTTCACTTTACCAAATGTCAATACACTTGAATATATCATCAACATTGAACTTATTCAATCCTTTCTGTGTGACAAGAACCTCTCTTGTAGTTTCTATATTGAACTCATTCAATATCTTGTCTATGTACTTCTGGCACAACCATATTAGCGTCTATTGATGCCAAATATTTAGGTTTTGCCTAAGTCTTTCATCGGGATGAAACTCTTAATATGTGTTAATAAAAGATACATTATTTACAATCAACAATATGTCTTCCACATAATGTATTAGAAACATGTCTTAGCGCTCCCACTTAATTTCTTGCAAATGCAAGCATCTTCATTGTCTCTAATGAACTTTTAAACTCCTTTAACAGTTTCATCATAGTGAAGATTCCAACTCCGCGATGCTCACTTCAACCATTGAAGTTTGCATATGCTTTTAGCATCCTATGAATTAACAAAACCCTATGGACCGTGTTATGCACATGTCCTAGGTAACGATTCTATTAGAAGAACTTGTTTTGTTTATTCAACTATCATATAACAAAATTATATGTAGTGGTTGCTACATTAATCCGTCTAGACTAAATATCACTATGAAAGATCAAATCTTGTCATAGTCAACCTTTGAACATTGTTGTGAACTCTTTCCCAACATGTTGACTATTTCATAGATGTGAAACATCCATGTATATTTCTTTATAGATCCAGACACAACTATAAGGTCTTACACCTTTCTCGAGGGTCCTTCAAGTTCAAAACTTGATTTTCTCGTGTATGGAACTATCACGGATTTTATGGCTTCAAGCCATTTTACGGAGTCAGGGCCCATCATCGCTTCTTTGCATGTAGTCGGTTCATTATTCTCAAATAATGATTCAACCCTCAAATCTTGGTATTTGATTGTTTATCCGACCTACTTGTTTCAATAGGAACTTGGATCTTCGTGACCACAACCTTTGAGGTACGTGAGCCATGAGCATTGTTGCTGCCTCCGAAACACTTTTCGGCGCTGCGCAACTCTGCACATATAGCTAAGGTTCTTTTAACCTTATCAAAGTTCTATTGTCCTCCCACTTAACTTTTCACGAAAAATTCCTTCTCAAAGAAACTTGACGTTCTAAGTGACAAACACTTTTGTCTCCGATGTTATGGAGGATTACTTAACAGTTATTCAAAATAACATACAAAGACAGGTTCATCCGACTTTGGTTGCACACATCTTTCTTATGCATAGCATACCAATGTTTAAGAAAAGACAACTTGGGTTTTATCCCAAACCATAACCTTATATGGTGTCATTTCAACGGATTATGATGAAGCTCTTTTCAGTGGAAAAACGGTAATCTCTAAAGCTTTTAATCTTTAAAATATAATGGCAGTTTTATGAATTACACCTTCGATCTTACCATGTCAAACAAGGTTTAATTACATATCTCGAACACTCCATACTCTTATGGTGTTTCGGGAAAATGCAAATCCACGGAACGATTCCTTTAAATCTTAGGTATTATGCTAAACTTGTAACTCAAATATCTTCCTTTATGATCTTATCATAAACTATTTATATTCTTGTTACAATGATTTTGCACTTCATCTTGAAATTCCTTGAACTTTACAAATGTTTCACACTTCATCCTTATTAAGTAAATATTCATATATTCACTCAAATTTTCGGAGAAAGCACATGAAGTTGAAATCCATCGCTCTTGACTATACATAATGGACTTCATACAACAATATGTACAAGTTCCAATAAGCTAGTCTATCGTTCCCTTTTGGCCTATGAACGAAGTTTTAATTATCTCTAGGAAAGTTTCACAAGCGTCATTTGATCAAAATCAAATAGACTCCAAAATTCCATCCATATGGATTTTCTTCATGTTTTCTTTCCAATATAATTTAAACGGCGATGTCACTTCCTAAGTAATCTTTCAATCAATTTGTCTTTCGACATCTTTAGCACTAGTTTTATGGATGTGATATCTCCAACGAGATTTGCAAATCATCCATCTTATATAGATTACGGCAATTATTTGAACAACCCTTTTGTTCTCATAATACCTGATAAAACAAATCTTGAAGGCAAGCTTTGATGTTTAACGAGCAACACAATAACCCTTTATTTTGTTCTCGATGAACATCATCACATATTCTTTGCTAGTTACTTAGGCCACTTTGTAGTTCATGAATTCATTGTTTTGTATGACGATTCATACCAACAAATTCAGTATCAAATACTTAAGAACCACATTGTTTAATAAGCAAAGAATATAGCCATAACATGTATATCATCTATATACTTAAATTGAACAATTCTAATCTTTTCTTTTCTGCCATATATTTATGAGATTCTCTTTCGATTTCCTTTTACATTTGAAAGAATCTATCAATATCAATAGTGGAGTCATATATATGACACATAGTCCAAAGCGTGTATAGTTAAATACCAATGTCTTTGGACTTGCACTTGAAGTAGATCACCATCATCAAATGTTTGGTGTTCTTTCAAATTCCTTTATTTAGTAATCTCTTGGTGTAGTAAACATTTTACCTACATCAAATATTCATCCTTATCATGGAATCGTCCATGATCAAACTACTTTTAGTTTGTAATGGTGAATCGCAAGTATAATGTTGCTCTCCAAAACCTTTTGGAGGATTAGGACAACTAGTGTCTCCAACCTTTTTGCAAATTCTCATCAAATATGAGAACATGACTTTTGCCATATTATACTCTATCATGTTGCAACCAAAACTTTGTTTCAGATATCACAATATCTTCCACACATCATGGTTTCTGAAACAACTCTTTCAGATCCTAGATAACCTTGATATTAAGAGAATCCTTTGAATATCAAGAATCGTGGAGACAAACATGATACTTATATACTAACATTGGAATTGTTACTCTTGTTTTAATACCAATTATTAAATTTCATGGAGTAACTGAACTTCTTGAAAGTTTGCAATAGGACTTTTAAACTTTAGATTAACACTTCAAAACAATACGATACCAGTTAAAAGTAACTAACCAGAATTCTATAGCTCTATCATCTCAATTATAACTAAGCGCAAGGTGGTAAACGGATGCCAATGACTACAACAACTATGCAAATTCACTTTGATTTAGTTTATGATAAATTGAGTTCTAATTAATAATTAAATTAATCTAGGTGAACTCCCACTCAAAACAATATCCCTCACATTGTTTTAGTGATCACACGAACCAAATCCACCACATCAAAACCGATCATCACGAGAGTTGATGTAGCTTCAATGGCAAACAATCAACATGTTCATCATATCTACTATATGACTCATGCTCTACCTTTCGGTAATCCGTGTTCCTGAGGCCATGTCTGTACATGCTAGGCTCGTCAAGATCAAACCTTAGTTTCGCATGAGCAAATCTGGCTTGCTCACGTTGTATACACTTGCGAATCTAGCACACCCGATCATCACGTGGTGCTTCAAACAACAAGCTTTAGCAACGGTGCTAACTAAGGGTGAACACTTTATGATTTGAAATTGATGTGCATGAGGATCATCTTATAATGCTACCGCGTCTACTAAGCAATACAAGATGCATAAAGGATTAACATCACATGCAATTCAATATATATGTGATATGATATGGTTTTCTTCTTCGTGCCTCCGATCTCCATCTTCAAGCACAAACATGATCTCCATCATCACCGCATTGCATCAAGGTCAATGACGCTTCTCCATGGTTGTCGCCCACCGGCTTCAACTATTACAACTACTTTGAATAGACACGCGGTCTTAACATAAATTAAAGACAACCATATGGCTCCTTGTCGGTTTGACTTACAATAAGGAACATTGCATACATCAAATATAATCACAATCATGGCCATATCACATCATCGCACACCTCGCAAAACAAAGTTAGACGCCTCTACTTTCTTTGCATATTTTACGTGGTTTGGGGCTTTCAATAAGTGTCGTTCTAACTTACGAACAAGAACCACAACATTGATACTAGCATTGTTGATCACCCGTTGTAAATTGGATCTTAACTATGCTAGGAGAAACATGCACCATAAAGCCACTTATGTAATACAAGTTGCATGTCAAGCGTGGAGCAAGTCTCATGAACGATGTCATGTAAGGTTAGCCCGGGCCGCTTCATCCCAACATACCGCAAGATGCAAAGTACACAAAAGGCAATCTACAATAAAGCATCAACGCCCACAATGACCATTGTGTTCTACTCGTGCAACAGATCTACATATAGACACGGCTCTGATACCACTGTAGGGGTTCGTAGCATGGAAAACAAAAAATTTCTATCGCATACAAACAAACAAGCCAAGATCTATCTACTAGATTGTAGCAACGAGTCGATAGAGGAACTCACCCTCGAAGATTCCAAAGCGGTTAACGAGAGCAGATTCTCGTGGGTGATGTAGTCGTACACTTCCGATCTCAAGATCGCGTAGACGATCCTTCCGGCGCTGCGTTCCGGCAGCGCTTCCGCAGTCGGTCACACGTTCGGTACTCGACGAAGACCTTCCTCTCCCTTGTTCCAGCAGGCAGCGGAGGTTGTAGCACTCTCCTCGCGATTCCGGGCAAAGACAACGTAGTGGAAGTAGAGGGGAGATCCCGCAGGCTTAAGCTTAAGCGAGTATGGTGGAGCTTATGAGAGAGGCTATTAGTGGTCTAGTAATTAGACACACCAATTAGAAGGCTCTAAACCAATTAGAAGGCTCTAAACCGCTGGCTAAAGCAATTAGAAGCTCTAAACCAAAACGGCTCTAAACCGGAGATCTAGAGTAGAAAGTTATGTGTCTATGGGAGGAGCCCTGCCCCTCCTTATATGGGAGGGGGGTCCTTGGCGCGCCAGGGGAGGGAGGGAGTCCCTCCCCAACTCGGCCTAGGGCTGGCGCCGGCCTGGAGGAGTCCAACTCCTCCTCCAGGTTGGTTCCAACTCCTCTTGCTTGTTTCCCACAGTTTCTTGTTTTGGCAGTTTGACTTTCAAACTGGACATTTGACTTTTCTGTTTTAGGATTCAATTTAATCCTTTATTTGGGAAAGCAAGAACACTTAGTACATGATGCAATCATTCAATGAGCAATGACACATTCATGTACCCTTCCCCCCCGGAGTGCCGGACAATCCGGAACCTTCTAGAACATTCCCGATGAAAACACCAGAATCATTCCCGAACTCCGAAACGGGACTTTCCTTATATGAATCTTATTCTCCGGACCATTCCGGATCACCTCGTGATATCCCGGATCCCATCCGAGACTCCGAACAACATTCGGTCTCTTTCTCATAATACCATAACTACTCAAACAACGTCGAATCCTTAAGTGTGTCTCCCTACGGTTCGTGAATTATGCGGACATGATCGAGACACTTCTCCGAACAATAACCAATAGAGGAATCTGGAAATTCATATGGCTCCCACATATTTCTACGATTACTTTGCGATCGAATGAACCACTTACATACGATACCAATTTCCCTTTGTCTCACGATATGTTACTTATCCGAGGTTATGATCGTCGGTATCTCTGCATACCTAGTTCAACCTCACATCGATAAGTACTCTTTTCTCGTTCACGTGATATGTGATCCCTTGTGACCAAGTCACATGCTTGCAAGCTAATTGGATGACATTCCACCGAGAGGGCCCAGAGTATATCTATCCGTCATGAGGATGGACAAATCCCACTCTTGATCCATGTGTTTCAACCAATACTTTCCGAACACTTAATGCCACCTTTATAGCCACCCAGTTACAGTGTGGTGTTTTATGTCATCAAAGCATCCATCCGGTAAAGGTGATATGCATGATCTCATGGTCGAAGGAATTAGGTTACTATGTATCAGAAAGCATATAGCAATTGAACTATTGAAATGACTTGATCTTTATGCTACGCTTATCTATAGGAGTATGTCCATCACATCATTCTCCCAATGATATGATCCTGTTGTTAATAACATCTCTATGTTCATGATCAGGAAACCATGATCATATATTAACCAACAAGCTAGTTTAACAAGAGGCTATACTAGGGACTCTTATTTTAGTTTACAAATCACACAAGTATTAATGTTTCCGGTTAATACAATTATAGCATGGTATGTAAACATTTATCATAAGTGTGAAGATATGATAATAACCACTTTATTATTGCCTCTTGGGCATATCTCCAACAGCTACTAGCCAGGCTAAGCATGGCATTGATAAGCATAACTTAGAAATTTCTAGCAATTCTACAACTACTAGGATTCCCCAAGCATAGCATATAGATCAAAATATTCATGTAGGTCTAGCAAAATATTTCTAGTGCATAGTTGAAAAACATAGGAATAAAATAATGAAGCACCACTTACCTTGGTATTTTGGGGAGTAGCAACAATCCTCACAATCACAATCACTATTTGCACCAAAATCTACACATAAAATAATGGCACCAAATCACATACAAAATATATACAAACAAAAATATATGAATGCATGCAAAATGCCATGTGATGATTTTCTACACCAAAAAATACAAGTGCACAGTACTGAATCTTAAACAGATTCAAATCTTGCCAATTAAACTTTATTTGAACAACAGAACATTTTTCATATAATTACTATACACAAGTTATGCCTACAAATGTTTCTGTAAAAACAATCATTTTAATAGAGACAAAACATTAAACACATTGCATAAATGGAAAGGATTTTCTCTCCTGATTCCAATGATATAAAATTTGTCAAATTTGGACGTGGGAATCAAAAGTTATGAATTTTACAAGTTTAAACATCTAATAGATCTAAATTCTGATTTTAAATCAAACCTACTGACACGCGGCGTGTTCTGATTGGTTGATACCGCTTCGTGCGGATCGATCAATCAGGGTCATTAGATCTAACTTAAATCACACGGCCAGATCTGTTCCATACCCCTTCGTTAAGTGATATATCCTACACGTTGGATCTAGATCCAACGGTCCTGGACCATGCAACCAAAGTTCGGCGGCGCTGGCGACGGTGGCGCGGCGGCCGCGCTCTGTCAGCGACGCTCTGGCAAATACAGAGAGGGTTGAGGTGTGTGGCGTGGCTTACCAGATTCGCACGAACACGAGGAAGCTCAACGTGGTCTTTGCTTGGACAGGGGCGCACTGGCACGGCCGGAAATCCTCGTCGGAGTTTGCTTTCGCGTCGGGTGCTCACTGCCGGAGACGGATGCGACGTTCTACGGCGTAATAAGATGCACTAATAGCATTAGGAGATGCACAGAGTCCAGGCGAACACGGACGTGTGAACTAGGGATCAAGGGGCGGTATGTTCTTACCGTGATTGCTCGTCGGAGTTAGACGGTGATTCGGTTGTTTGCGGCTTTCGACACAGACGATGGCCTGGGGTGATATAGAGCAAACAGAATGTGTGAGAAGATGCGCACGGGCATGTTGATCACGCTCGTATGAAACAGATACAGGGGGGTGGACGGTGCTCACCGGAATCGGTCGCCAAAGGTCGTCGGTGCTGCGGGGTTCTGAGCTTGAATGCGCGCAGCCTGGTGGCGGAAATGGTGCGCCGAGTGAGAGGAAATGAGCGTAGAGGGGAGGGGGCATTATAGCCGGAGCAGGGGCGAGAATATCGCGAGGAAACGTCGGCAATTAAGCCTTCTTCAATCGCGGCAGTGATGAGGTAACGGCGGCGTCGACGGGGTCGTGGGGGTGCGTGGCTGGGGACGATGCTCGCGTGGCACTTGGGTCCACCAGTTAGCGAGCGCGGGGTATGTCGCCACGTGAGAGAGAGAGAGAGATAAGAACCCCGAGTGGGCTTAGAGGGCTAGGTCTGTTGTTGGGCTGAAAGTCTGGCGCCGGCCCTGTTGGGTTTTCTATTTGCTTTTCTTTTTCTGATTTGATTTTCAGGAATCAGTTTCAAATAAACTCAAAAACAATTAAATTCAAATCTTTTCTGGATTTTTGTAAAGTATAAACTTCATAAAATTAGACATAGAACCTTGCTGTCTCATTGGATTTGCTTGGTCTTATTGGAGAAATCAAAATAAACAGTGCCATAGCATTTGATTTGAATATGTTTTGGAGATGGTTTTAAAACCATATTTGTTTTGTAAAATTTTATCCAAACTCTAACATTTAACCAAAACGACATGAGAGCAAACAAAACTTTGTTTAAAACAATTATACTCTCACTTGAGAGTGGCATTAGATCAATGCATGATCACATAAAATAATAGCACTTAGTGCTTCTGTTTTCTTGAAATGAGTTTGAGATTTGATCCCTAAATGATATGCATGCATGAATGATATGCAATCTTGAAATCATGATTTTAGTGATGTTACAAGCAACCACTACATATAATTTGGTATATGGTAGATGAATAAACAAAACAAAGTTGTTCTAATAGAATAGTTACCTAGGACGTGTACATGACACGGTCCACAGGGTTTTGTTAATTCAAAGTATGCTAAAAGGACATGCAAACTTCAATCGTCGAAGTAAGCATCGCGGAGTTGGAATCTTCACCTTGATGAAAAGGATTTTTCATCAAGAGACGATGAAGATGCTTGCATTTGCAAGAAATTAAGTGGGAGCGCTGAGACATATTTCTAATACATTATGTGGAGGACATCTTCTTGATTAGAAATGATGTATCTTTTATTGACAAAAGTTAAGAATTTCATTTTGATGAAACACTTAGGCAAAACCAGAACATTTAGCATGAATGTCTATAGCGGATAGACTGTGGCGCTAATATGGTTGTGCCAAACGTACATATGTGAGATATTGAAGGAGTTCAATATAGAAACGACAAGAAGCAGTTCTTGTCGCATGGAAAGGAATTGAATCAAGATTCAAGTGTATCGACACTTGGTAAGTGAAACAAGATTCAAGTATTTTGACACTTGATGAGTGTAATCACAAGAATTTTTGATCAATCATATGTCACATCCCAAATTTTAGATTTGGTTCTGCATATCATTCATAACATTGCATCATGCTATTCCATACAAAACCGTCGATCGAGATGAATCGGCGAAACGCTATTTTCGAAACCCCTTTCCTATTCTTCTACGAGGCTCCTGCGGGAGGCTTTAGAAGAACTAGTGTTGCCACCCTTGTAGCCTAGTGGTTTCGCTCAACCTTTGACCCTAGATTGTTCCCCTCGACTTTACAAAACCGTAGGAGCAAGAATCGCTCGATTCGGAGCTCGTACGGAGAAGTTACGGCCGTTTTATTAAAAGGTGGAAAACGGGACAAAAATCGGGCCGTTTTTCCGAGTTCGTGTCCAACTTCGCGCTGAATCGGATTAGGACCCGCAAGGGGGCCCCACAAAAGGGCAGCCGCCGCTGCCTTGGACTCCGTGCCCACCGACCCCGCCGCCTCGTAGATCGCGCCAGCGCCGCCTCCCGGGATCGCCCCGCCACCCGCCTCCTCCTCGCTTCCCGCGCCGCCGCCGGCCGCCAAGACCCGTCGCCGCCTTCCCGCTGCCATCGCAGTACGCCACCTCCGCCGCCGCCTAGGGCCCGCGCCCGCACCACCGCCTGCGCCACCAGCGCCACCGCCCCGCCTCGAAGCCACCCGCGCGCCAGCCGCTCCCGCCGCCAGCCGCCCGCCGCCGCCCGCGCGCCGCTGCCGCTTCTTGCCTGCTTACTGCGCCGGTACCGCTTCTTGCCGCGCTAACTGCCTCTTGCACGCATCGCCGCCTTGCGCCCTACCGCTACAGCGCGCCGCGCCACCGCGCATACGTCGCCGTCGCCATCGCCACCGCACGTCGCCGCCTCGCGCCGCGTTGTTTGTCTCGAACCACGCGCTGATCGTTTTCCCTACCGCGCAGGTAACCGTCGTCGCCGGAACCGATCGCCGCACCGTCCGGAGTTTGTTTCGCCGTTTGTCTCCGGTAAGCCTGCAACCACCGTTAGATTTCAGATCAGTGGTTCAGATCAGCCGTTGACCGGTCAGACTCAGGCGTTGACTAGTCAGATGCCCAGTCAGCAGACGCGTTGACCAGTCAACAGACACAGTTGACTGGTTAATTTCGTAAATCGCTTTAGTTGACAGATTTCTGTAGAATCTTTTAATTGCGTAGAAATTAAACCGCTTGGCCAAAAATTGCAAATAAAATATGTGTAGATTCAGTGAGTCGTGTAGAATCTCGCTGTACCTTTGGTTCAGGCTTTTGCAGCAAGGTTTAGTACAGTTTAATCAAACTAGTTAGTGGCCTTTTCGGAGTAATAAGTTCGTAGAAAAAGATCCGTAGCTCCAAAAATCGCGTATGATATGTCCCTGGATTCAGTGGACGAGGGGAATCTCATCGTGAATTAAAAGGATAGGCTTACAGTGAAAACTTCTGCAGAAACTGTCTAGTGGCTTTCTGCAGTGTTTTAATTACTCCGGGAGTTTTCTAATTCCTTTTTGAGTATTTCCAATTGGTACTGTTCCTAAATAGCAATACCTATACGGTAGAATTTTCCCAAGATTTTACAAACAGTATACTGCCGGTAGTGAATTATTTGAGTTCTAGCTCTAGTTTTGAGCATTATATTTTGCATAATAGTTTTCCTTGCGCTAAAACTATTTTCCATGCATGCAATCAGTAGTATTATTGAATAGGATTATGTGGTGCCGCTGTAGCACCAATTCACTTGCCTTGCATACCTTCATGCATCATCTCTGTTGCATATGCTTGTGGATTGTTTGTTTATGATTGCAATTGTATCGTGTAGATTGTGACGAGTGCAACGCTTGCTCGTGTGTGGATTGTTCTTCCGACCGCTAAAATCAAGGCAAGTAAATGCTACCTTGTTCATGATATCGTCCTACTATTTTCAATGCATTGTCGTGTATTTTGTAGATGCATGTGTAGGATGATACTATCGCTATGCTATGACCTATTATGTGGTAGGGCTTTCCTTGTAGATGAACCACCGTTGGTAGATGTGCTTAGCCATGCTATGAACGAGGGCTGGGTTACATCATTGAGACTTGTTTCTAAAAGTATTGGTTTGTGAAAACTAAAACAACTTAATCAATGAATCTCCTGGGTGTGATGGTATTGATAATTTTTGGTGGTTTCATTGCGGAAAGGCACCCAGGTATCAAGAGAGAATGATTGGCTTCTTTATTGTGTAGCTTACGTGTATAGCCATGTGCCAATAATGGAATGGGCGGTTGGTTGGACTTAGTAGGTTGTGGTAGCTCGAACCCGCGTATCCAGAGATGTAGAATTTTGGTAGTATGGACCGGTGCGCGTCGGGATTGAGGAGCTACTTCCCGAACAGTCTCTTCTTGGACTTCTCCCTATCACCACTCAAAATGAGAGTGATGGTACGAGCTGGGCTTTCCAATTCACATGGGTAAAGTGTACTAACCCCTGCAGGGTGTATAATCTAATCGATTAGCCGTGTCTCCGGTTATGGACAACTGAGTTGCTTGATATTGATTCCATGACATGTTTCTCGCTCATTCCAATTTCATAATTGTTTTTAATATTGTTGGGTTAACTTAATTGGGATCTTTTCAAAGAAAATCAAAACTGTTTATGAAAGTAGGACAAATGTATTTGCAAATGCAAGCTAGACACGGCTCCAATTGCCAAATATGCATGTAGATGTTAGTACTATTGTCTTCTTTACTAGCTCTACTTGCCATACATTCTACACTCCATGTATTGACCCTTCGGGGCTGCTACGTTTCATGTTGCAGGTTATTCCGAATCTGAGTAATCGATATAGGCCACGGTACTCCACTCGGCACTTGTTCACTTGTGGGCAATTTGAAGAATGGATGATTTACGTTATTTATGTTGCTACCTGAATAATTTGAGCTAGCTTTGGGCTAAGCTTTTATTGTAATAATGGTACTCTGGATCTTCGTTATTCATGATACACGGATATTTTGCTATGTTATTCATCTTATTCTATTATGGGCCAATGAACCGATCCAGGGATTGGCATGTCACATAGAAGTCACGGTCTTTTCAGAACCGCGGTGTTACAGGATGGTATCAGAGCCCGTGTGTCGACTGTAGGATCGTGACCTAGGATTGGATTAGGAAGCCATAGATTTATTCAGCCTATATTAACTTTGTCTTTCCTCTTATGCCTTTCACCCTCGTAAATTCTCACCAAATGCTATTCTCACACTTTCCTCTTTTACTTGATAGATGGGAGAAGTCAGGACTGAGTATGCCAACATGGAGTCACCAAGGACCTTTGCAAGGCAGTTAGCTCAGCTCTCGCAGTCATTGGGATTGCCGTTGACCATGTTCAAGGGGAGAAGGCTGTACACCTATGGATATGGAGAGGATGCATGGGAGATCACTACCTTCATATTCAGGGATGCCGCCTTGCCAAACCCCATGCACTTGATCTACACCAAGACATACTGCAACTGGGGACTTGGAATCAACTTGGCCATACATGAAGCCCTGTCACGCCAGTGCCATAACGTCTGACACCTACTTCCAGCAGATTCACCCTACCGTGACTATGGGAGGCGTGATGAAGATGGGCACATTGTGGTTACTCCGGGCGGCAGGAACAACATGCTGCCCCGTCGGAGGCACATAGAGGACATGGAAAAGGAGAATGGAGCTCTAGCTGAGAAAGTGATGATGATAAAGGAGATTGCAGATTTTGCTAGCAATGGTATGGTGGTCCAAGGACAGGAGATTGACACCTTCCATGAAGCCGTGGGAGTTCTGGAGAATGCCCTGGTAGCCAGAGATGCAACCATAGCTCATCTTCATGGCACTGTGCAGGATAACACCCAGAACATACAACAACTGCAAGGGACCGTCCAGGAAAGGGATCAAACTATTGAAGCTATGACAGCCCAGATTGCCGCTCTCCAAGCACAGCTGAATCCACCCTCTGATGATGACAATGGAGATGATGGCAACAATGGGGATGATGATGACAGTGAGGACGATGATGATGATGAGGACGAGAATGATGATGATGGAGACGATGATGGTGGAGGAGATGAAGTCATTGCGATTGCGGTGAGTGAAGAAGAAGAGGAGGATCCAGAAGAGGTGGAGTTTGAGATCTCAAGCGATGATTCAGGAGAGGTGTACACTCCGCCTCCATAGTTGTACCGCGAGCCGAAGCGCCAACGCATGACAGCTAGGACCTACTGCAACCTCTTCAAGAAGTAGATAGAAGTCCACCAATTAGTCCACGTTAGGCGAATTCGTTAGGATTAGTCTCGATCGATGTGAAGCTTAGTTCGTGTTAGTTTAAGAGTGTTTAGTTGCTTATTTGTGTACTCCAATATCCCAGGAATTATTTGTGCGAATCTTATTAAAGAGTTATGGCAATTTTGGTTACTATCTGTGTTATTTTCGCTTCAGTTTTCTGCTGATACAGCAGTACCGTACGATTTTTCATATTTTTCTGGTAACTGGGAAAAATCTGAAAACAATTGGGCTGATGCGAAACTCTATTTACTATATGTGCAAAAATCAGCTAAATTTTCTGACGAGATTAAGTCAGGCGGAAAAATTCGTGAACGCTGCTGGACTATTCAGGCAGATTGCTGTTTTTGTTGTTTAGTTGATCAACTGTTTAGTTAACCATTGCCAACTCTTGTTAAACTATTTCAGTAGTTATATACTGCTAGGATAACCCCTGGGATGTTGCTGGATCACTTGTTTGTTGATGTGTTGCTTGCTTGTGATTGTCTGCTATTGTTTGTTGTTGTTTGATCATATGCATGGGTAGAATCCTATTGTCGTAGTTGATTCTTTCTAAACTTACCTGTGCTGAACCGCAAATGCCTCCCCGCCGTCAACCCACTGAGTTGGAGCAGCTCATGGCAGCTCAGGAACAGCTGACCCAAGTGATGACTCAGTTCATGGCAAATCAGAACAACAACAATGGAAACAATCAGCCTCAGGGAGATGCTCTCACCAGGTTTCTGAGGCTAAGGCCAGCTAAGTTCTCTACTGCAACGGACCAATGGTTGCTCTCGACTGGTTGCGTTCAGTAAACAAGGATCTGGAAACCATAGGATGCACTGATGCCGAGAAGGTGAGGTTTGCCGCTCACCTACTGGAGGGACCAGCCGCTTCTTGGTGGGACACTTTTCAGATCACCCACCCGCTGGACACTGTGACTTGGGAAATGTTTGAGGAAGGTTTTAGGACCAACCACGTGTCTTCGTGGAGTTCGAGCTCGAAGAGGAAGGAGTTCATAACTTGCGCCAAACCAATCGCACCGTGGCCGAGTACATTGAGGAGTTCAACAACCTGTCCCGTTATGCACCTGAGGATGTTGACACTGATGCAAAAAGGAGGGAGAGATTCCTGGATGGCCTCAGTGATGAGCTTTCAGTACAGCTACTGGTGGTTTACTGCCCCACTTTCCAGGAGCTTATGGACAAGGCCAGGATCTTGGAAGGGAAGCACAAGCAGGTGGAGAACCGCAAGAGAAAGAACAACAATCACCACTCTGGTTCACATCACAAGTCTCGCACTTCATATGATGGATACTCCAAGCATGCAGGGAGTGATCATGGGAGCCATGACCGCCACCACCATGGAGGCGATGGGCATCGTCATGACAACCATAGGAGCAACCACCACAACCACAAGGGAGGACACTCTCACCAGTTTGGAGGACACGATGGACATGACCGCAACCGTGATCGCACCTTTGTGAAGAAGGATCTGAGTGAGGTGACGTGCTTCAAGTGTAAGCAGAAGGGACACTATGCTGACAACTGTCCGGAGAGGAAAGGACTGAATCCAACCAACAACGAGAAGGCCACAGTGAACCACATGAATGTGGAGGAGATTCCAGATGAGCCTGACCTTGTGATTGGTAAGTTTCCAATCAACACTTACCCTACACTTATACTTTTCGATACTGGTGCATCGCATTCATTCATATCAAGGGCATTTGTGGATAAGTATAAGTTACCTACTGAGTCTATGAGAAGGTGTATTAGAGTGAGTTCACCTGGAGGAGATATGATAGCTAGCGCGGGATGCCGCGATTTAACTGTGAGGATTGGAACACACAACTTTAGTGCACACTTGGTAGCGTTGGAATCACAGGGTTTAGATGTTATTCTGGGTATGGATTGGATGTCTATGCATGGGGGACACATAGATTGTGCACATCGAGCTGTTTCACTCAAAACCCCGGATGGTAAGAGGATTAGATTCAAGTCGGTTGTACGACCAGGAAGGTGTAAGTTGAATTCTCTTAAGGGGGTTAGCATGGATACTGTGCCAGTAATTAGGGATTTCCCCGACGTGTTTCCGGAAGAGCTGCCAGGGATGCCACCTGACAGGAAAGTAGAGTTTCTTATCGACCTGAGGCCGGGAACAGGACCAATAGCAAAGAAACCATATAAGATGGATGTGGATGAGCTGAAGGAATTGAAGAAGTAGTTGAAAGAGCAGCTGGAAAAGGGATTCGTTCAGCCTAGTTCTTCGTCATGGGGAGCACCTGTTCTGTTTGTGGAGAAGAAAGACAGCAGCAAGAGATTAGTGGTGGACTATCGCTCGCTGAATGAAGTAACCATCAAGAACAAGTACCCTCTACCGAACATAAATGAATTGTTTGATCAACTGGAAGGAGCGAAGGTGTTCAGCAAGATTGATCTGCGATCAGGCTACTTCCAATTGAAGATCCGAGAGGAGGACGTACCAAAAACCGCCTTCACCACTAGGTATGGTTTATATGAGTATACAGTTATGTCTTTTGGACTAACGAATGCCCCGACATACTTCATGACTATGATGAACAAGGTAGTTATGGAGTACTTGGACAAGTTCGTGGTAGTGTTCATTGATGACATACTGATATATTCCAAGGATGATGCCTAACATGAGAAACATCTGCGACTGATTATGGAGAAGCTGAGGGAACACAAACTGTATGCCAAATTCAGCAAGTGTGAATTCAGGCTTATCACTGTTGGGTTTCTTGGACACGTAGTGTCAGGAGAAGGAGTCGCTGTTGATCCAAGCAAAGTGACTGCAGTAACTGAGTGGGAAGCACCCAAGAATGCGGGAGAGATTCGAAGCTTTTTGGGACTTGCTGGATATTACAGGAGGTTCATTGAAAACTTTTCCAAGATTGCTAAGCCGATGACTGAACTTCTGAAGAAGGATAGGAAGTTTGAATGGTCAGACGTATGTGAAGCCAGCTTTCAGGAACTGAAGCGTCGACTAGTGACCGCACCAGTTCTATGTTTACCAGATCTTCAAAAAGATTTCCAAGTGTACTGTGATGCTTCTCGACAGGGACTTGGTAGTGTGCTGATGCAAGATGGGAGAGTAGTGTCATATGCCTCGCGACAACTCAAGCACCATGAGCGGAATTACCCCACACACGACTTGGAGTTAGCGTCAGTGGTTCATGCGCTCAAGGTATGGAGGCATTACTTAATGGGAAAACACTGTGATGTATACACCGACCACAAGATCCTGAAGTACATATTTACACAGAAGGAACTGGACATGAGGCAACGGATATGGTTGGAACTTATAAAGGATTATGATATGAATCTACAATACCACCCATGAAAGGACAATGTAGTAGCAGATGCTCTGAGCTGAAAGGTTTATGCCAATGGATTGACAATTGGTGAATTGCCTGAGGATTTGTGCAAGCAATTCAAGGACCTTAGACTGGAAGTAGTGCCTAAAGGATACTTGGCTACAATGGAAGTCCAACCGACGTTACAGGACAGGATCAAAAAGGCTTAGGTAGGAGACAAGGAAATAGAGGAGATAAAGGAAAAGATGAAGGAGAATCGGGAAAAGGATATTCGCGAGGATGAGAATGGTACCTTGTGGTATGGAGACCGTTTGTGTGTGCCCAGCGACCCGGAGATAAGGGAGTTGATTTTGCAGGAGGCTCATAACTCGCCATACTCCATACATCCGGGCAACACAAAGATGTATATGGATTGGAAGAGCAGATTTTGGTGGAACAACATGAAGGGAGATATCTCCAAGCATATTGCCCTATGTGATGTGTGCAGCCGAGTGAATACGGAACACCAGAAGCCAGCAGGACTGCTACAGCCATTGCCTGTGCCGGATTTGAAGTGGGATATAGTGGGAATGGACTTTATCACAGTATTGCCCAGGACCAGGTCAGGATATGACTCTATTTGGGTAGTGGTCGACCATTTGACCAAGGTAGCCCACTTTATACCGGTGAAGACGACCTATACGAGTGCAAACTTGGCCAAGATTTATATGGACAGAATTGTGTGCCTACATGGAGTTCCCAAGAGTATTGTATCTGATAGAGGAACCCAATTTACCTCACACTTCTAGCGCCAGCTGCACGAGTCACTTGGTACTAGATTGGAGTTTAGTACAGCGTTTCACCCATGCATCGATGGATGCAGAGAGGGTGAATCAGATTTTGGAAGACATGCTGAGAGCTTGCGCCTTGGCTCATGGGTCTAGTTGGGATGAGAATTTGCCGTATGCGGAGTTTTCCTACAACAACAGCTATCAAACCAGCATCAAGACGTCACTGTTCGATGTGCTATATGGGAAACGGTGCCGAACACAATTTCTATGGGATGGAGTAGCAGAACGCCAGTTGTTTGGACCTGATTTGATCAAGGACGCTGAGAAGAAGGTCGCCTTGATTAGGGACAGGCTGAAGATAGCACAATCAAGGCAGAAAAGCTACGCTGACGCCAAGCGCAAGGAAGTGGTGTATTACATAGGTGATAGAGCATACCTCAGAGTGTCGTCACTTCGTGGGATCAAGAGATTTGGAATTAAGGGTAAGCTGGCACCTCGATTTATTGGACCGTATCGGGTCTTAGCACGCAAAGGAGAAGTTGCTTATCAGTTGGAGTTGCGGAGGCTCATTCATTCACAATGTGTTCCACGTATCCTAGCTGAAGAAGTGCCATCCGGAGATGGTGGATACACCATTGAGAGACACTGTACCGCTAGAGGAGGTTCAGCTTGAGAACGACTTAACCTATGAGGAGAAACCGGTCAAGATTTTGGAGACAGCGGAGAGGATTACCCGTACCAAGACGATCAGGTTTTGCAAGGTACAGTGGAGCCACCACACCGAAGAGGAAGCCACTTGGGAGCGTGAGGATGACATCCGAGAGGACTACCCACACCTATTTGCTAGCCGCGCCGAATCTCGAGGACGAGATTCATCTTAAGGGGGTTAGTCTTGTCACATCCCAAATATTAGATTTGGTTCTGCATATCATTCATAACATTGCATCATGCTCTTCCATACAAAATCGTCGATCGAGATGAATCGGCGAAACGCTATTTTTGAAACCCCTTTCCTATTCTTCTACGAGGCTCCTGCGGGAGGCTTTAGAAGAACTAGTGTTGCCACCCTTGTAGACTAGTGGTTTCGCTCAACCTTTAACCCTAGATTGTTCCCCTCGACTTTACAAAACCGTACGAGCAAGAATCGCTCGATTCGGAGCTCGTACGGAGAAGTTACGGCCGTTTTATTAAAAGGTGGAAAACGGGCCAAAAATCGGGCCGTTTTTCCGAGTTCGTGTCCAACTTCGCGCCGAATCGGATAAGGACCCGCAAGGGGGCCACACAAAAGGGCAGCCGCCGCTACCTTGGACTCCGTGCCCACCGACCCTACCGCCTCGTAGATCGAGCCAGCGCCGCCTCTCGGGATCGCCCCGCCACCCGCCTCCTCCTTGCTTCCCGCGCCACCGCCGGCCGCCAAGACCCCGCCGCCGTCGCCCTTCCCCGCCGCCATCGCAGGTACGCCGCCTCGCCGCCGCTTAGGGCCCCTTCCGCGCCCGCCTCCAGCGCCGCACCACCGCCTGCGCCACCAGCGCCACCCGCCTCCGAGCCACCGCCGCCGAGCGCTCCGCCGCCAGCGCCTACCAAGGCTGATCGCTGCGCCAATGCCGCTTGTTGCTTACGCGCGCTGCTTCTTCTTCGCGCCGCCTTGCCTTCTGCTGCGCGGACCGCTGCATACCGAGCCGTCGCCGTCGCCATCGCCGCCGCACGTCGCCGCCTCGCACCGCGTTGTTTGTCTCTAACCACGCGCTGATCGTTTCCCCTACCGCGCAGGTAACCGTCGTCACCGGAACCGATCGCCGCACCGTCCGGAGTTTGTTTCGCCGTTTGTCTCCGGTAAGCCTGCAGCCACCGTTAGATTTCAGATCAGTGGTTCAGATCAGCCGTTGACCGGTCAGACTCAGGCGTTGACTAGTCGACGATCGGCGCCAGTCGTGACGACGTTAACCGATGACAGACCGCTTGATGGTTAATTTCGTTAATCGCTTTAGTTGACAGATTTCGGTAGAATCTTTTAAATTGCATAGAAATTAAACCGCTTGGCCAAAAATTGCAAATAAAATATGTGTAGATTCAGTGAGTCGTGTAGAATCTCGCTGTACCTTTGGTTCAGGCTTTTGCAGCAAGGTTTAGTACAGTTTAATCAAACTAGTTAGTGGCCTTTTTGGAGTAATAAATTCGTAGAAAAAGATCCGTAGCTCCAAAAATCGCGTATGATATGTTCCTGGATTCAGTGGAACGAGGGGAATCTCATCGTGAATTAAAAGGATAGGCTTATAGCGAAAAATTCTGCAGAAACTGTCTAGTGGATTTCTGCAGTGTTTCAATTACTCTGGGAGTTTTATAATTCCTTTTTGAGTAATTCCAATTGGTACTGTTCCTAAATAGCAATACCTATACGGTAGAATTTTCCCAAGATTTTACAAACAGTATACTGCCGGTAGTGAATTATTTGAGTTCTAGCTCTAGTTTTGAGCATTATATTTTGCATAATAGTTTTCCTTGCGCTAAAACTATTTTCCATGCATGAAATCAGTAGTATTATTGAATAGGATTATGTGGTGCCTCTGTAGCACCAATTCACTTGCCTTGCATACCTTCATGCATCATCTTTGTTGCATATGCTTGTGGATTGTTTGTTTATGATTGCAATTGTATCGTGTAGATTGTGACGAGTGCAACGCTTGCTCGTGTGTGGATTGTTCTTCCGACCGATACAACCAAGACAAGTAGATGCTACCTTGTTTATGATATCGTCCTACTATTTTCAATGCATTGTCGTGTATTTTGTAGATGCATGTGTAGGTTGATACTATCGCTATGCTATGACCTATTATGTGGTAGGGCTTTCCTTGTAGATGAACCACCGTTGGTAGATGTGCTTAGCCATGCTATGAACGAGGGCTGGGTTACATCATTGAGACTTGTTTCTAAAAGTATTGGTTTGTGAAAACTAAAACAACTTAATCAATGAATCTCCTGGGTGTGATGGTATTGATAATTTTTGGTGGTTTCATTGCGGAAAGGCACCCAGGTATCAAGAGAGAATGATTGGCTTCTTTATTGTGTAGCTTACGTGTACAGCCATGTGCCAATAATGGAATGGGCGGTTGGTTGGACTTAGTAGGTTGTGGTAACTCGAACCCGCGTATCCAGAGATGTAGAATTTTGGTAGGATGGACCGGTGCGCGTCGGGATTGAGGAGCTACTTCCCGAACAGTCTCTTCTTGGACTTCTCCCTATCACCACTCAAAATGAGAGTGATGGTACGAGCTGGGCTATCCAAGTCACATGGGTAAAGTGTACTAACCCCTGCAGGGTGTATAATCTAATCGATTAGCCGTGTCCCCGGTTATGGACAACTGAGTTGCTTGATATTGATTCCATGACATGTTTCTCGCTCATTCCAATTTCATAATTGTTTTTAATATTGTTGGGTTAACTTAATTGGGATCTTTTCAAAGAAAATCAAAACTGTTTATGAAAGTAGGACAAATGTATTTGCAAATGCAAGCTAGACACAGCTCCAATTGCCAAATATGCATGTAGATGTTAGTACTATTGTCTCCTTTACTAGCTCTACTTGCCATACATTCCATGTATTAACCCTTCGGGGCTGCTACGTTTCATGTTGCAGGTTATTCTGAATCTGAGTAATAGATATAGGCCACGGTACTCCACTCGGCACTTGTTCACTTGTGGGCAATTTTAAGAATGGAGGATTTACGTTATTTATGTTGCTACCTGAATAATTTGAGCTAGCTTTGGGCTAAGCTTTTATTGTAATAATGGTACTCTAGATCTTTGTTATTCATGATACACGGATATTTTGCTATGTTATTCATCTTATTCTATTGTGGGCCAATGAACTGATCCAGGGATTGGCATGTCACATAGAAGCCACGGTCTTTTTAGAACCGCGGTGTTACATCATACCATGATATGTACACATCTAGTTATGTCCTATGCTCTAAATGTTATGAGCATATTCCAGAATGAATCATAAAATGATCATTGGACGATAGTGAGGATATTATTATGATCTTTTGGAAGAACTAAGAATATATTTGTGTAGAGGTGACAAACAATTACAAATAGTTCACTGTAAAGCGTTACATTGATACTAGTTTTGTCACAAGATACAAATTAAGTTTATCTCAATTTAAACTATGGGTGGCACAATGTAATGGAAAGGAGTTTCCATGATGGATTTGGAAGTGTTCCACAGTTAAGACATTGTGACGAATGCTACAACAAAAGGCTAAGTATATGACTGCTATAGTAGTTATCAAACTAAGGTGTCAAGTAGTTTGTTATCAAACTAAGGTGTGGTTCGCAACGGGCTAACACTAAAGATATATTGTATGACAATAGTATCGACATGATTTAACCTCAAGGAACTAAAGGTCTCACCGAAAGAACAAATTTATACAATGCCATCTCATTAGATAATGAGTGATGCATGAAGACGCAAAGACATGCAAATACACACGGACCTGAAAGTGTCAGATCCGTAGATTATGTTAACCACTCGCAATCACGTATATGGAACACCAGAAAGCCATAGGTGTTCAATACGCAAAGTTTTTCAAACCACATTATTTTCTCTAGTGCAAGTGGGAGACTGAAGGGAATATGCCCAAGAGGCAATAATAAAGTGGTTATTATCGTAGTCCTTATTTATGATAAATGTTTATTTTACATGCTATAATTGTATTAATACGGAAACGTTAAAACATGTGTTTTTAATAAACAAAGGGAAGTTCCTAGTTATGCCTCTCTTATAAACTAGCTCGTTGATTAACAAGATGATCAAAGGTTTCCTGATCATGGCATTGGATGTTGTTAATAACGAGGTCACAACATTGTTGGAATGATGTGATGAACATTCATCCGAAGTGTAGCATTACGATCAAGGTCATTGTGTTTATATTTCTATAACATCATACGAAATAATCTTAGTCCTTAGACCATGATATCATGTCAATCACTAACACCGGAAGAGTATCTTGATAACATCAAACGTTAGACCGTAACAGGGTGATTACGAAGGTGTTATGTTGAGGCTCATGGATCAATAGTGGAATTTGTCCATACCGATGACGGAGAGATATACTCTGGGCCCTCTCGGTGATATCACATTGGTTAGCTTGCAAGCAAGTGATTTGATCACTAGAATGTTATATCACGGGAACGAGAAAAGAGTACATGTCAGTAACGAGATCAAACTAGGTATGGAGATACCGATGATCGAATCTCGTACATGTAATATATCGCGAGGCAAAGGGATTGAGTTACATGTGTATAAGGTTCACACGATGACAGAAGTCATAGCTGAATATGTGGGAGTCAGTACGGATCTCTAGGTCCTGCCGCTAATTATTGATCGGAGAGGGGTTTCGATCATGTCTACATTATTCACGAATCGTAGGGTGACACACTTAAGGGATACCGACACCATTCGGAGCAAATGATACGCCAGAGAAAGAAAAGAAAGCGCAGGAATTTATTTCACTAGACACCGGAATTGTTTCCGTTAAAATTGTTGAAACTGGTTATGCATGTGAAATTGAATACTAGCAAGGGGTTTTATGTGAATGTTTGTTAATTAAAGTAATTAACAAAATTCTGAATAAAATAAATAAAAGAGTTTTATTAAATGAGAGCTTGCATTAATTTTGGTGGAAAATTAATGCATGTGAGTGGAATTGTGAGTGTAGGTGTTTTTATGTGAGTGGAGCATCCACCACATGAATGAGGGAGAGGTGGGGGCACCCTACATGGCCGGAGGCCATGCCCCCTTGGGATGCCCCCTCCCCTTACCCCCTCCTCTCACTTGTCACTCACACCTCCTCGTGAAGGATCTCTCTCCCCCCTTTCGAATTTCCCCATGGTTTCGGATCAGCGAGATACATGTTCCCAGTGGCTTTTTCTGGAAGGATTTGTTGCTTCCGCTGCTTCGCTGGAGCGAGGGCACGGAAGTTGTCGGCGTACCCGGACGTGTGTGTGATCACGGATGTACCATCTGCTGCGGTCTTTGGACGTGATGGTGTCTGCATTTGGACCAGATGGACTTCATCACGATCTTGAGATCGGCAAGCGTTCGACTACATAATCCAAGATTACAACCTTGTTAACGCTATACGGTCTTCGAGGGTATGTATTCTATGGATGTATATCTACCAGTTTCTTGTATCTAGTAGATAGATCTTGGTACTTAGATGTTCCCATCGTAGGAAATTTTTTGTTTTCTATGTTGCGAACCCTAAAAAAAGTTAGTAACAAAAGGAGTAGCTTATGATGGCTGAGAATAATTGGCCAAATAGCTAGCATTATCTTGGCCAATTCCTCTGTCCATTGTTACGTGTGAAGGTGAATCAACATATTGCAAATTATTTGTTGATGAATAAAAAGACCAAACATCCTCATGCATGCTGTTGAAATTTCTAACAATGGGTATTTCATATTGATTGACCGAAATTATCATGGTGTTCATCGGCATATGGATTTCCGGGGTTGCCAATGCATGATAATTCGAGTTTACATATCGCAAGTATCTAAAACTAGATGAAGCTTGTAGATAATTTTGCATCGCCTGTTGCACATAGTTAGAACTAGGGCTAGCCGATACACCACACATATCAAAAGATCTAGAAACATGGGCATTAGAGTTACTTGCATCTACATAATTGGATTGAGTATTCATATCGTAGTAGATTGCAGCCTCTTGATGACACTCTCTTCGTAGCAAGAACTGGCCGGAGACCATTCAAAGCATCTTCCCCAGCAGAGTCATCAAAAAGTGTGTTCGCACAAGAAGACGTCACCGTGTACCCTCGGCGCCGAGTGCGATGCGCGGCAGCACACGCTGAGGGAGGCTCGCCGGAAGCGCAATACGCAAGACAGTCCGGCGGGCTCTTTTGAGACCCGAAACCCCACTCGCCCGGGAGGGACCCCGTCAGGGCATCGCTGCGGCTATGGGCTGCCCTAGGTCGGCCTGACCACCCCTAGAGCCTCGTGGATTCGTAGCCTCCAAACTTGAAGAACGACGAAGAACGAGAAAAAAGATACAAAGAAAGAGGGATAAAAGTAGATGAACACAGAAAAGTAGTATATTTGTTTTTTTTGATTGGTGTTGGTTCAATCGGTTGTCAACCCTCGTGTATATAAGGAGTGGATAGACTTTACGTGCAAGGAAGAGGGTTGGATTCATGTCCAAAACCCTAGTTGGGGTCCAACTAGAACAAGCAAACCCGAAATTTGCGTAACTGTTCAGTCAAAAACGTGCATATACCTTCTGGACTACTTTTGAGATAGTAAACGATGTTGTTGGTCTAGAAAAAGTTGTTCGTCTAGAAAATACGAAGAACTTTTATGTTGGGAACTTTTCCATCTGACCTGATATTGTTGGTCGTTTCCTCTTATTTTTTATCACACTCGGATTTTGAAATCGAAAGATTTTAGATTTGTTCGTTCGTATACTTGCTCAGATGAAGATGGCTCCAAACTCAAAGTTGTTCGTCTCTAAAACACCGAAAAACTTTCATGTTTTGTGATTTTCCACCCGAGTTGAGCTTGATTTCTTAAATTAAGTCGTAACCAGACTGATCGAATTAGAATATTTTCTGGGTCATTATGTCCAAACACTCTCTCCTAAGGTGAGATATGGTCTTGGGTCGGGCGACCACGGTCCTGACCGTGCTAATTCGGCCTCTAGAATTATTTTGGCTCTAGATTTTGCATACTTATTCAGATCGAGATGATTCAAAAACCAAAGTTGCTTATTTCGATGAGACACATAGCTTTTATGTTTGGAACTTTTTTATTTGAGGTCATCTTGAAGGAGTCATAGTTGAAGCCTCCATATATTAGTCCCTGAATCTTCTCTGAACATTAGCATAATTGTCTATTAAGCCTAATCATGGCTTGACTTGATACCATACCTCTTTGATGATGATTAGTAATCCTCGTAGTGGATCTTTCTAAGTGTTTCTCAGAATTAGCCTTGACTGGATAGAAGCCCAAAACGGGTGCCAACACAACCGCTATGGCAAGGTGGAAGAACTTCACCAAAAGATCTCTGAGATGGAAGGTATCCCCTCTTCCTCGTGATTTTAATATATATATTCCATGTATTCATTTCTACATAGTTTCCTATCTTGGTGCAGCCTAGAAAGCCGCTATTGCAGAAAAATTTCAAGACTATGTATCTATGCAAGAACTTATGAATCTTTTTCTGTAACAAGAAGGGCAACACCAATTCGAACCCAAGAAAGAGAGAGATGAGATATCTCGGCTCAAGGAGAAAACTACGTATATGAAGAAGAAGAATGATTCTGAGATTGAAGGTGTTCGTCAAGAGTTTGCTAAGGAGAAGAGTCAACTATAAGGCAAGATTCATACGTATGATGAATTGTTGAAAACTGCCGAGTCTTTGTTGAATTGATCTTAGCAAGACCTTTATGCTCTTAAGGACAAAACAAAGACTTGGTTGTCGGAGCTGTGCCAAATGAATGCATATCATGGAAGTAATTTCTTACCCTTATTTTGCTTGCTAACATTCCTTCATAGCTCAGCTTTTATCTGACACTCTTTGTTGTTTTTCTTCAGAAAACTTCCCTGAGGCTACCATGCTTGTTGTCAAAGATTTTTGACAAGTACAGATCCAAGAAAGCCAAGTATACCTCCTCTTTAGGCGATCTCACCATTGATGGGAATCTTCTTCCTTTGCTGCTCAAACCAAATCAATGAAATCCTTCGGGGTTTATCTCCTCAAGGCCGGCATCCTTGTTTTCAATACACTATGGCCGATAGAGAAAGCTCCAGACAATGTCCTAGAATTGGCCGCAACACTGATGTGTAGCGAGGATAGGCTCGATGAATGGCGCGAGTCAGTTGACCGAGTTGGTGCCAATGAAGGTTTGGCATTTTTGCTCTCTTGGTATAAGACAATCAACCTTGATGTCTCGCAACATTTGCGGGAGGGTGCCAAGTGGACCACTGATCCGGATCTTATCAAGCAGCGCCAAGACAGAGCTTATGCTTTTAGCCAATACGCAGATGTGCATGCCTTTAGGAAAGGGAGAAGCTTCCTTGATATGGATACAAAGAATACGGGACGAGGAAGAAGAGGAGATAGATGGTGAGGATATTGAGGCAGATGCCCCCTACAAAAACAGATGCCTCTACCTCTAATCCTGAGGATATTGAGACATTTATGCTCCGAGCTCTAATCCTGCCCGCACTGGTTCTGGCCCTGCAACCTCTTAAGGCTTTGAAAAACTTTAGTTCGTTAAATCCCTTGTATGTCAGGTGCATATGTAACACATACTTGGTTAATTTTGTGGCCTTTCGCACAACTTTAATATTTAACGATGGGGGCTTGATGCCGAATTGCTTTTGGGCAAGTCCCCGAGTTAGTTTTCTTTTTTACCCAATTTCATAACTTTGGCTCTTGTCTAACTTTTTCGGTGTTCTACATATGAGTCTCAAGGTCATAAAAATTAAGTTAACAATACTCAAACCTTTGGGATTTGACACAAAGCCATCCGACTTGAGCGAAGAGATACTAGATAAATGGATAGTCAAAAACAAAGAATGTCGGCTCGCCTATTTTTCCCTTCCTTAGTCTTTCGTGTTTATCTACCTTTATCTTTTGCTCTTGCTTTCCGTGAAGCCGTGTTTCTGACAATAGCTAAGTCGAAGAGTTAGACATTTGGTATTTATACATTACTAATCCTACATAAAGAAAGAAAGAGCAGAGCCAGCTGACATAAATAATAAAATATTGAAATAAAGACAAAAAATCTTATGACAAAGGAGTCCCCGAGTTTCATTCGAGGCTCCACATTTTCATTCATAGCTCATATACAGTATACATATCCGACATAGGAGAGAGTTTAGAGATACATATATTCTTCCTTTAAGTATAAAAGGGTCGAAGCAAAGCTATATTCCATGGCCTCTTGGTTTCTTTACCTGACCTGTCTTCCTTGTTCTTCTGCGGTGCCTGAGCGTGTATGAGATAATATGCATCATTGTGTAGGGATTTGCTCACAATAAATGGTCCCTTCCATGGGGTGATAATTTGTGCATCCCGGCAGTGCTTTTTTGACCCTGGACTGTGAGACAAAAGCCACATAGTAAATTTATTTCTGAAAACCCAAAACAAGTACATGTATATATATATATACATAAGAAGGAAAGAAAACACTCACCTAATAGCACTCACCTACAGATTAACATAAGGAACCTAACCATAACTTCAAAGTCGCTCTGTGTTTCTTCTTATATGTACTAATAAATGAAGATCATATACAAATTTACACTTCCACCTAGCAAAGGTGGGTCTCTCACCTTGAAAGATGCAACTGTTTTGTTGTTTCTAGATGTGCCAGCATGTGAGCATCATAACTTCCATGAAAAAGGGCTTACCAAAAGCCCTTCTTGCCTCAGCAACGGCTGTCTGCAAATTGTCACTCAATGGCTAATCAATATGCAAATAGGTCGATATCCTCTGACTGTAATTACATGTAAAAATAGGTGGAAACGTTTCTCATATGTTCTTGTGGGACACAACACAAATAAATTGTTTCCAGTGATCTTCTAATTCCTTCGCACCAACAGATCCTTGGTGTTTAATCTGTCACTTAATAAAATCTAAGCAAACACCTTGATCTTGTTAACACAAGCAGATTTCCACAACCATTTGTATACCCCAGGTACAACCAAGTGAAATTGCACATGAGAATATTACAAGCCAGCATCCTAATTTTTTCCCCACACATATATCCAAGTATCATTCTCAGTAGTCAGGGGATGATTAAACATACTCTCCTCAACTAAACATAACTCCTCATATGCCTGGACTAACAATGTCAAGTATAGAAGTGATGTAATATCAGTTGTTTCATAAACCTCTTCTGGAGTGAGATCCTTATCGAGGACAAAAGAAAAAAGTCTTGGATATCTTAATGCCAAAGGTTGGGTGGATCCCATGAATTGCCATGCATCTGTCCAAAAGTAGAATGTATTTCCCATACCAGCCTACATAGTAGAAATTTCCTTATATTTTCCATGCAGTTTTAATATGTCTCTCCACCAGAAGCATGTGCATGGTCTTTGTGAGACCCCATATTTACGGTCCGAGAATCTTCGTTATGAATACAATTCACGTTCCCATGGTCAGTGAGCCGTGACCATAACCGACTAGTATCATTACAACATCCATAAAGAACGATTACAAAACTTAAAGTGTTGCCATTATGGCGATTACAACATCAAATAGCGGGATTATTCATCGTACCTCCCATGTCTTGCCTTAACCTATAGGCGACTGACTGGGAAGACGGCCTAGATCGCATAGGCGTCAGCTTCTTCATCGCTTGTCACATCCCAAGATTTTCCAAATCTTGTAATGTGAAAAATAAATGAATAAAATAAAACTTTGTTGATTTTCAGGGTGAGAAGAAACTTTTTGAATCCAATTAGAAACTTTCAAACCTATTTGGATCAAATAAAATCCTAAAGAGATTTAAAAAGATAAATAAACAATAAAGTTAAAAATATTTGAAGTTACTATTTTGGATCTTTTAATAAAAAGATTTGGTTTTCAAATGAAATATAAATAAAAGAATATTTTATAGAGCCAAATTAAAACTTGGCCAAGCCCTTGAAATAAAATATTTCTATTTGATAAAAATAGTAAAGGTTTATTTAAATAAAATAATAAGGATTTAATATCCAAGTTTATTAAAAATAAAGGTTTTACTATTTTTAATTAAACATCAAAACTTATTTATTTATTTTAAATAAGTTTTACAAGTATTTTATATTTCCAAATAAAACCTACTGAATTGGTTTTGATGTTATTTAGATTTCAAATAGTTTTTTTTAAATAAATCAAATCCTATTTTTGATTTAATAAACAAGGACTATTTATTTAATTAATAATGGACCCTAAAATAAAAATATTTTTTTGGGACATAAATTGTTGTTGTTAAACAGAAGCAAATTCAATTACAAAGTTTGGTGAAAGTTTGATGTGAATTGAATGTTTGTTTTGTTGTTTGAATTTCAAAACAGAAAATAGAAATAGAAAAAGGAAAAGATTACTGAACAAAAAATAAGGGATCAGACAAACATCAACCCACAAAGCCCACTCGCAGCCCAGTCTCTCTCCCCCTCTGTGAAACGTTTCCCACTTAAACTCGCACCCGCAGAGCAACTGACTGGTGGACCCTGTTCCCTAACTCTCTCACTCACTGACGCCAGGACCCCACCTCTCATGTTCATCGTTTTCCCACTGACCGCGTCGCCTCGCCGTTTCCTGTCCTTTACTCCGGCGATCAATTCGCGCTGTTAACGTCCATTACTTCCCCGGCGACCACGCTCCTTTAAACTTCTCCCCCTCCTCTCCATTTACCCTCCCTCGCACGCACCAGCTTGCCACCAGGCTACGCTAATTTCCCCAGAGACCGCCACTGCTCCGACCACCGTCCCCAGCCAATTCCGGCGACTTTGCGCCACCCCTTGCCTCCCCAAGCACACGGGCACATTCCCCAGACCTAGACGCTTCTCCCTGTGCCTTCCATTCACTCGCGGGCGCCCCAGAACGTCGACTTCGACAAATCTCCGAGCGCTGCCGCGTCTGCTACTTTCTCCGGCGATGTCCCCTGGTAAGCATAGACCGCCCCACGCCCTCTCATTCATTCTCCTACACTCGCCACACTCGGCTGCATCTAACCATGTCCTCGTTTTGCTTCGGAGTGAACCGCGACACCATCCTCGACAACGACCAGAGCCGCCCGACGCCGTCCCCCACTCCGGCGAGGAATCACTGTTGTCCCTGAGCGCCCCTTGCCAAGCCGACCACACGTTGAGCACCACCTCGACCTCGCGAACACGGTGAGCACCTACCCCTCTCTCCTTGCTTCCTGTAGCTGCCGTAGCGCCACCTCCTGACCGTGCGCCGCCGCCACTAGTTAGCAAGCGTGCTGCATGCCATTGGATCGTAATCGTACGCACGTGATAGAAGCTTAGCCAAAGGGGTATCGATCTATCTGTGACGTGCGTTGTTAGTTTAATCCTACGGCCAGCATCACTCGATCCACCCGAACCGGTATCGACCAGTAGTTTTGCGCCGCGTGGCACTAGATCTGTTTAAAAGAAATTTTGAATCTGATTTAGATGCAGATTTGAAAACCTTATAACTTTTGTTCCACACGTACAAAATTTGCAAACATTATATCAATGGAATCAGTGGAACAAGCCCTAGCCAACCATGTAATGTGTTTAGTAAAAAGTTTCTGTTAGATTGATTGTTTTTGCAGAAACATTTGTATGCTTGTTTAGACTATAAAAATTATTCCAAAATGTTTTTAGGCTTGAAATCTTTGCAAATTAGTTTGTTGTGAACCTACTGACCCTAGGAACCAACCCATGGATTTAAAAATGTTTTTGGTGAAGATTAGGGTTGATTAATTGAACTAACCTAATTCTAGTCAAATAGAAACATTGATTTTGTTATGGAAATGGTTTTTGAACAAAAACCTTTGGGAAATGTTTTGCTTCAAACCTACTGACCCTAAACACGAAGTTTTGAGAATTAACAACTTATTTGGTGAACAACATAAAGTTGTTGCTTTGATAAAAACATTTTCCACCACATAAAATAATGATTGGATTTGAAAAATGGTTTATAGATAAAACCCTTTTGCAAATGACTTTGCCACTTTGGAAAATGACCACTTTGATCCTTACAAAGTTTAGAGCCTAGTAGAAACCATCTTTGCAAATAAAACTATCTTTTGCATGCTTGCATGCATGACTTAGTTCCTATGATTTTATGTGTCTTTGATTGTTAGAATATTGGTTGGAATGCTAGTTGATATTGTGTTTGCTTGATTTTTTTGTAGTGAAGTTAGAAAAGTGTGAAACTGGCAAGATCAAGAAGTGAACCAACATTCCCTACCAAAAAGGCAAGTGACACTATCATCTAAAGTCCTACTATTTTCATTATACTTAGTGGATTTTGAAAACATGCATGAAAAGAATTTCTATACTTATGCTATGCTAAATCCTAATAGGATACCTTATATATTCCTTAGTGAAAACAATGTAGTTGTAAAATGCTTAGCCATGCTACTTATTTTGAGAAGAGATACATGTTGAGATTTTTTATGAAGTTGAGAAAAGGACTTGTGTTTTTTTATATAATAAAACAAGTACTCAATGAACCACCTGGGTGGACAAGGACACTCCAGTTTTGGACAAGGTGGCAACAAAAGGAACCATGTCGATGGCAATCTCTTTGTGTTGTGCACCAAAAGAAAACCACCCAGGGACTTAGAGATTGAACATGTTTCTCCAATTGTGGCTTTCGTGTACAGCCACATGCTACATATGGTTCTGGCTTAGTCAACTACATTGGGAAGACCCATGCATTGTCTTCAGGTACTGAAAATGAGGGAACTCGAAACCCTACATGGGTGCCTGAAGACAAGCTAGCAATGGTGTATGGGAGGACCCTCTAGAAAGACTTCGCCACATTCTCAATCTGCCAGTACTCCATCTTGGTGAGTACTTATCCAGCGGCCACTGGTGGAAACAAGATGAGAGTGTGTCATGTGGGTAAAGTGTACAACTTCTGCAGAATATAATAAAATCTAAGTACTTAGCCATGTCCCCGGTTATGGACAATACTGAGCAACTAAAGCTTGAAGCTATGGGAAATCTCGACATTCCAATTTATAAAAGAAAAACTTTAAAGTGACAATAAAAACTTGAAGTACTTGGGGTGTACCAAGGAGCTCAAGAGATTTTGATAAAAACTTTAAGCACTTGGGGATTTACCAAGGAGCTCAAGAGGTTTTGATAAAAACTTGAAGTACTTGGGGTGTACCAAGGAGTTCAAGAGATTTTGATAAAGACACTTGGGGATTTACCAAGGAGTTCAAGAGATTTTGATAAAGACACTTGGGGATTTACCAAGGAGTTCAGAAAGATTTGACAAAAGGAACAAAATCATTTTTGAAAAGATAGGATAAATTATTGCTTTCTGCAAATGAGCCTAAAACCCTACTTAGCCAAATATGCACGTAATGATAGGATCCACTTATGTTCAACATAGTAGTGAAACTTGCCAATACAATTCAAATGTATTGACCCTTGTGGCTGTAACTTGTTATGTTGCAGGTTTGTTTGATATTAGTGAAGTTGATTGATTAGGATTACAAGTCTAGAACCAACATGTTTGCCTGTGGCACTTTGAAGATGAAGGATCCCATGCTTATAGATATTCTGCTGCAATGTAATGTAATAGCCAAATGAGCTATGTAAGATGTAATAAAATTATGTTATTCCTGGTTATAAAGTTGTATCATGACCTTTGTTTCTTGATATTACATCTTAACTGTGGATGCTAGCTATTGATCCAGGGACTAGCATTGTAAACACAGGGATCTCTACCTTATTAAAGGTTGGGACCTCTACATCGCTCCTCATTCTTCTGGGAATCTGTCCAAGTAAATAGCTAGGGACAATGTTGGTGAGTACATTGAATGTACTCACAAACCACCCTAAGATAATAGTAATAAAGGATCTACAGTATGGCTGTGGTAGTAGGAGGGTTCCATAAGAGGTTCATTTATAAACTAATTTCTCTTGTAGATATAGAATCTATAAGGTTTTGTTTGAAAAAAATTATAAAACCATTTTGGCAACCTTTTGAAAAGTTTTGGGAGCTAGGAATTGGTCACCCTATTTCATCTTCCCGGTCCTCAACTGACCGGGTTATCCTCTTCCTTCTCTTGTGTACCCCGGACCACTAGGTTTAGAAAACACTTTCTTTATCGAAAACAGTTTTGAAAACAAAATCGGCACCGCTCTACATCAACCTACGCTACCGTCCATGACCGTGGACACGGCTATTCAAATATATTCACACTCTATAGAGTTTGTACACTTCACCCACACCAAACGGGTACCCTGCCCTGATCTACACCGATCATGGGTCGAGTAACCGTCAAGGCTCTCCGGATGCCACTCTAGTATAGGCCCTACCCTATGAGTTGTTCCTCTCAACACCGGGATATCAGGATCCACAGACCGACTAGAGTGCTCCCAACTCCTCCGGAGCCGACACTTTCAATGAGAGGCTCATAGTATCTCCCAGCCACTCACATGGGTGGTACTGCCTCCTCCAGGTCACTGCCTAGCAGTTGAACCTTTTTGTAAAGGAAGACCGAGTTTCAAGGGAGATGATCACTTATAAGTAGTTGTGATAATTCCCACTCTAGAGTAGCAAACATTAAGTCTAGCCCTGTTCCCATTCTAGAGTAATGTGGTTGCACGGGTTAATTGTTCTGGCAAAACTACAAAGAACCAGGTGCCTTTTTGTAAACCCTTTTTCCTCCTCTTCTTCCCAACATTTTGTAAAATAAAACATTTTATTTTTCAAACCTATCTTGGTAGGTCAAACCTCACCAAGATTTTCTTATAGAACATTTTATAACCATATACCCGGGGTCTTCCAATCCTATACTTTTGCTTAGGCTAAAACAAGGTCTCCAAGGGGTTATGGTTTTAAACACCATCTACCATGCTAGGGACAAATAGGTGTCATAAAAGGGTGGTACTAAAGTGGGAATGGTTTGGAGGATCCAATCATTTCCACATCTAAAGCATTATATAGAAAGACAATGCGGTTATATAGATAACAGGTAAAACATGCATAAGTGAAATATTAGGGAAAAGGCTTATGAGCAAGAAGTTGGCCTGCCTGTGACCAGCGAGATGTCCCGGACTTCTTGAGAAAACCAGAATACCAATATAATAATAATTACTCTAAGGCTTCCTTCTTCTCTGAGTCACATAATCACAACTATTGCCATTTATCGAGAAAACATGTAAGCAAAGAATACATCAATCAATACAAAGCATACAAGCATCAAAGCAATACAACAAGGAAACTAGAAATATATGTTACAATTCAAAAGGGTTTGGGAATAAATTGATTTGAAAAGATAGGGAAATGTCTTGGAGCATTTTAGGGGAATCCATATATGTTTTAGTGTCTAGAAACTAGGTAGGAGAGAGTTTCTAGATCAAGGTCCCTTTCTGTATGATATCAATATGAAAAAAAATAATATCATCAGAAAGGTATAGATAAAATTAAACCAAAAAAGTGGTTTCACTATTTTATCAATTACCCTTCATTTATAAAGAATTTTCTATTGAATAAAACTCTAGTTTTAGGAAATAAATAACTAGAAAATTTCTATAGTTCCAAAAATTATTTCCTTGGATACTTAGGTAGTGTTTGATGGACCGATTCACTGCGAGCTAGAATCATCCCAAAATAATTACCGTAATGCCCTCAGGAAATTCCCAAAGGCAGTACTAAAGGGTTTTGTCTTTTTCACCATATTAATTATGTATGGGCTTTTGATGTGATTCCAAAGACACATGATAATTATTTAGGATGACATTCTGTAGAAATTGGAATCACCCATTTTAGATTTATAGAACTACTATGGTGATTTTATTAGTGAATAGCTCATACACAGAAGAGTTTAGTTCACAATAATTCACCATGGGCATAGAAAATTGTGGGCTCCAGGGGTTTGAAGGATATATATGTATGCACGTCTACTGGGATTTGGAATTTGGTCAGGACAATTTATGGTCAGGACAATTCTGAAATGGTCTTTTTTTGTTATTTTTACTACAATAAACTTACTGTTCCACTTGGCATGAGACACATTCCATGATATGGGTACAAGCAACACCTACCAGGGGCAGTTGGTTTTGTTCATTTTGGACTGATGAATCTTACTGGAGTATTTATTTATTAAAAGTAGCACAAGGTGGGAGTTTATTTACTAGAAAATAAATGTAACTTATTAAACTGCAAAACTTGTTCTTCATGGTTAAGAAAACCTTAGGGAACCTATATAAATTTAGATCTGGTCAATTTAGGAGGTTTTTCATGTTTGAATTGAATTAAACCAAACATGCATAAAATAGATCTGGTAAAAAGAATAAAAACTAAAATGAATCGGGATAGATCTGCTGGGAGTTTGGCCGTAGAGGGGAAATCGGCCCACTAGCGGAGGGCGACGCGTGCGGGTGCCCGCATTTGAACGCCGGGGCATGGCCCACCTGTGGGCGGGAGCGGAGTCGCAAAGGGGTAAGGATGGCTGTGTAACATCCCAACATTAGAGCTTAGAAATAAGCTGAACACAGATGTGTGCATTGCATTCATGCATAGAAAATCCGAATAATTTTCGCGCCTTTGAACAAAACTTGTCAAAGTGATTGAAGCTTCTCTCAACTTGATGGAATTGAAGTAGATCATCAAGTTGATTGTGATAAGTTTCAATCTGACCTTTGCTAAAACCTTATTTTGTGTAAACATGATTTGATCTAAGGGTAGATCAAATATAATAAAACTAAACCATCAACACATGGCTTAATGAGTGATAGTTGATCCTTAATAAATCATATCATAGTATTCATTACATAACTCATGATTACCAAGTTGAAATTACAAATCAAGTAACAACAATTTAATAACTAAATCTTTACCTATCTATTCTCATGTATTTCTACCATGACTATCATGGCAATACCTAACCTTAACTCTTTAGTGAGATTGAGTAGGAAAGAAACCAAGTCAAGATCATTCACCACATATATTCCTTCCCATATCAATCTTTAGCATCTCTATTGAACCTTATTCTCATATTTGTTGTTCATCAATGTTGAGTATCAACTATTGATTCACCAATTCTTAACCTATCAATTATTGATCTATCAACTCTTGTCCATATCATAGCATTCACTTAAGGCCTATAAAGCAAGAAGTAAGAAGAGGTAAATATTAATGCTATCTTTAGATATCATCTATATGATGGGAGTGTTGGAGGAGAATAGGATCAATATGATAATTGATGGAGTTAACTCACTCCTAAGTGGATAGAAGAGATATCTGGAATATGTATTTGTATGGTAACAAAGAACATTACAAAGATGAATATTGAAGATACTTACCAAGGAGTAATCCTATTGGATTAAGTAGGCATAGTCAATGAATAATATTTCTTAGTTAGGTAGAGATACTAAGAAGATAATTATAATACAACTGGAATGTTATATTGATGAAGGCCTTGATTAGCCAACTGGAAACCTAAACCATAAAGGATCAAAGGATTGTAATGATCATGCTTTAGTCACCAAGATTGAATTCTTATATCATGTATAAGTGACATTGGTGAATAGAACATGATTGAACCCTAGTATAGATATGTTATTCTAGGTTAGCCATGACAAGTCACCATGATATAATGTGAAGTTGAGTATAAGATATTGGAGTCAAGTAGAGATAAGATAGTATGATTAAGATGATGCTAGAGCAACATTGGACTATAGAAGTAGTATTTTCCTCTTGGGAAATACTGAACACTTGAGGTGAAGTAGGATTTGATATATATATATATATATATATACATTTACCGGAGTAATGTTGGTGATGGATGATAAAGGAAGAGTATGAATGGAGACAAATGTAACCATCTGCTGGATTGGAGATTATTAGTACTAGAATAGTTTGATAACCAAGTATAGATATGAGAAGATTATGAAGATCTTTAGTGTCAAGCTCATTGGATTTACAAATGGATTCAACAGGATAAAGGGAGGATAAGATTATTCTTGTGAAGTAAATCTCATCATGTTAACACATGATGATGTATAGGAATAAGTAGAAAATTCAGGAAAGGAATTCCTTAATTAGAAGTCTAGAATTATGAAGTTTGGAAGATAGGGATTCTTGATAAACACTTAACCTTAAATCTATAATCAAACTTAATATATATCTCATCTGTTTGATCAATCATCTTATTTCCACAATGGCTAATAGGAATATTTTCCTATGTCAAATCACTTGAGCACATCTTTGTCATTTTCAACCATCATTATCATAGGTGCTTAGGAACTATCTTTATCAATTCTTTCTCATAAGTTAGCCTAGAAAATAACCCTACTATTTTACTTTAGATGGTGATATCATTCATGATCATAAACATAAACACAATATGTCTTAATGATTCACCTTTTATTCACAATTATAAAAGAATATCGGTATATTAAATATCCTAGGAATTTATGGTAAGCATTTACAGTTCAAACCCTAACTCCTATGTTTGTTATAATAAAATATATATACCTTGTTATTTCCTAGATTCATGCGAGCAATATTAACCATATTAAATCCTTAGAATATCATGCATAAAAAAACAGGCTCATTATATAAAAGCTTCCCTCCCCTTTCTGACGCTCGCGCGCGCCACACTGCAGCCCACCTTGCCCAGGACCAGCCTGCTAGAGGCCCATACCCCTTCAGCCTTTCAGCTATCGTCGTCTTCCTCACAGTAGTGAAGCAGCTGTGTGGGCAAACCAATGCTGTTCACCGGTGACCTCGCTCCGCGATGCCCACTGCCGCCTGTCCTATTATGGAGACGGAGATAAGACCGCCGCACGCTCCGTCTCTCATCCTTATCCCCATTCTTCCCCTCTGGAGCTCTCTCTCGATTTCTTCTTTCAAAATCGATACCCTAGCCTCAAACCCCGTCGGAGCTCGTCGATGTAGACCTCCCCGCGACTATCTGAGGTGCCCAGGAGAATATCCTCGCCACCCTCGTTCTCCCCGGCCAGGTCACGAAAGCCTGAGAGTCCCCTGTCGACCTAATCGACATGTCATCTCCGTCGCCGGCCATCTTCGTCAATCGTCGATTGCCGCTTCCACAGGGCTCCTCTGGTCACGTCGTCGCGCCCTTCAGCTTCACGGTGAGCTACCGGTGCTCACGCACCTTCTTGATTTCCTCCTTGCTTCCTCGTTTTCTCTACCACCGAGCACCTTCCACCACCGCCGTGGTAGCTCGTCACCAGTGTCGCTCCGGTGACCCAAAAATGGTGGCGCCTCCACACCAAGGTTCCTCCCAGTCGCCCGTGTCCAGCACAAACACTCTCGCTAGCCCGCACGCCTCCAATCGCTGACCCCGAGCGTTAACTATGAGGAATTCCATTGATGATGTCATGCCGACGTCATCATGAGCCAATAAACCATTTTCTTTTGTTTAATAATTTCTATAATTCTTTTATGGAAAATAAATAACCTAGTGGGCCCATTCGTCATTGACTGTGAGTATAAAAAGGTGGAGTAACAAATGTGTTAACTAGCCTAGGCATGTGATGTGGCCCCTGGCCCACTAGTCAGTGATTGAGGTTAGAAATAGCCCTGGTGAGAAAAGCCCTTCACCCCATGCTGACATCAGCATTACATCATAAATCATTTAGTTATTTATTTTAATTCTAGAAAATGATTAAATCTTAAAAAATCAATAACTTTTTTTACAGTTCAGAAATTTGTGTTTAATATACGAATTTTTTTAGAAAAATAAAATCTACAACTTAAAATTATTATCAAACATTATATTGTTAATTATTTAATAAAGATTTTATAAGTAATTAAACTTTGATAATTCATATTTTAATAATGGTAAATGATAAAAATATAAATATTATATCAAAATTATTAGAAAAATAAGAAATATAACTTAAAACTATAATCATGTATTATTATTTCACTTAATTCAATATCTATTATTTATTAAATGTTTATAAAATAATATCTACATGTTAAAAATATAACATTCCACTTTTAAAGTAAAAAAAACTTAATACTCTAATAACTTGAATTTAAATCTAAATTCCTTAATTAATATTTCATAAAAGGGTAAATAAAATTTGTTAATATTTCTAAAATTAGCCACTTGAGTCTAATAAATAGTATTAGTCTTGAATATTGATAATATGGAGTCAAAATGGTTCAACACATTTTAAATACAATCCAATTGAATTATCATTCAACTATATGTGTAAATCATTTTCTTAAAAAAATTCTTATCAATTATAAAACCTTCAAGAGTGATATTTTCAACCAAATAAAACATTTTACCATTGTTTCACTCACAACTTTATAATGGACTAAATCCAAAGATAATTCATAATTAGTAAATGATATTGTTTACTTGTTCACACACAATAACCACACCCTTATAAGGAGATAAATCCTTTTATACATTTATAACATTAGGAAATCTACTAAAATAGAAGTAATATCATTATTAAATAAGTTTAAGGAAATATTATAAGATGAGCAAATACAATATCATAAGCCTTACACCTTAAATCCATCCATGTTCTTAAAGTTAACTTTAGTCTACAAGACATTAAGTGTAATGCTAAAGACCTTATTATGTGTTTTATAGTTAACTTTGGTCTGTTATAATTAAGTCGTAAAACATCTCAAGTCCAAACTATTCAAGCAGGCACAAACAACATAAACTACATTTGATTAACAACAAAGATTGTTTAGACCTTAGAAAAGAAATATGTCCTTCAAATGTTATTCTTTTTTCCACTTCAATCAACAGATGACAACTAATCATAATCACACTACTTTATACTTTTCTGGTATATTAGGATTGTTAATACATAAGTTCCTTATAAATGTCAATACTTGTAAAGTAAGATTTAAAAATAAGGCAATTCTTATATAAGTAATCTTTGAATAGCATTCCAGAATTTTGTATCTTATTGTTGTATGATATTATAATTACATATTATTTCACACACACTCAGAAGACCTAATAAGAAGCACAAATGTGAAACTTATTTAAAAGTATAACACATTCTAAAGGAACCATTTCTAGCATCCAAACTCTAGATCAACGCTTATTCCGGGGATTCAAGTTTACAAAATTGCATTACATTACTTATGCATAATAGTATCTTGCCTCTTGAAACATTAGTCCTTATCGGACCAATGATGCTGATCTCAGATATTCGATCTTATACTGTCTTGAAGACCGTGAGTGCATAATCTTGCAATCACAAAAGGCAAGTTCACACTTGCTCATGTCCTTTGATTATTTTCTGTAAATTATTTTGCAAATCCAGTGTTGTCATCACCTGCATTTTAAAAAAGGTCAGAAAACACTATTTTCATAATAATATGATTATAGGGTATTCACCATGAGGTAATAACCTACTATGAAAGTTCTGGTGGTAAAGGAACATATTATCTAGGACTTAACAACCAATGTCGCCAGTGATTCTTGCGCCATATATTACGCGTTAACCACGAGATTTGGAATGGGACAGAGAAGTCATCTAGATCGGCTCGCTTACGCATGCATTGGACGCTGTTCTGGGCATTTGTAAGTTGCAGATCGTGGGTATAGCCGTTTTATACGGGGAAAAGTCTACCTTGGATCTGGGCTTACAATAGACAAATTTCTAGTGTTAAATTGTTGTAGTGTGTATGCAACTAAGGTATAGCCGTTTTATACGGGGAAAAGACTACCTTGAGTTTGGGCATACGATAATTGCGGTGTATGCGGGGTCACGGAGAAGGACAGTGATTGGCTTGGATCTTAGTCTGGGCCTCATACCAAGGAAGTATGAACGGGTTGGCCGCTCGGATGTGCAACAAAGCTAAGATCTCTCATGGGAAAAGTAACTCACCTCTGTAGAGTGTAAAAATTGTAACTTGTTACTCCCTGTTTCGGGAAGGAGCTGCGAACGCTGCGGGAAAGGAACTCCATAAAAGTTCTGGTAAACCTGTGAAGGCTAACGGACATAGCTTTTCAGAATAAAAGCAACCTTTGAAGAAATGTTTACAAAACTTGCATTGCCTACGACCTATGGTCTGTGGCTATAGATTTAGTGCATAAAACACTCCTTTTTAGTGAACTTGCTGAGTACGCTCGTACTCAACATATCTTTTTAACTCTTGTTAGATTCTGAAGCCATTAAGACAACGTCTACATCAAGTTATGCTCCAGGAATCATCATCAAAATCTCAAGATCTTCAATGAGGTCAAGAAAAACAACATATACATCTACTCAAGTGAATATGAAGTTGCCGATTAGATAGGAATACAATATCAAGCCATAGAACATATTTCTGTAGCAGCAGTGCAAGCCCAATAGTTCAGATGCTAGTCTATTAGTATGTTGGTTATGATTTGATTATTTATGATTATTCTTTGTAAGAACTTTCTCTCTCTCTCTTTAACCTAGAGTGTTCTCTAGATCTTATGTAAAGAGTCGAGTTGTAACATATAGTCATGTCTTGGACCTGCTATGTTTCTTTTGTATCACTGATACGTTGGAAACGTATCTATAATTTTTGATGCTCCATGCTTGTTTAGTATCTACTTTGCTTTACTTGTCTACACATTGAGGTTCTTTTTACATGTTTTCTGGGACTAACCTATTAACAAGTTGCAACAGTGCCAGATGCCTGTTTTCTGCTATATTTGGTTTCAGAAAAGTTAGTAAAGAAATATTCTCGGAATTGGATGGGACAAATGCCAAAGTCAATAACTTTCCGTGGGGAACGAGAAGTCCAGAGGATAGCCGGAGGGGCTGTCCAGGGGGGCCAGACCCACCCCAGGCGCGGGGTCAGGTGGACCCGCTATAAGATCCCACATTTATAAAGGTAAAGATCTATGTGATTGCAATGCTAGTCCCTGGATCAATTGCTAGCATCCACAGTTTAAGATGAAGTATACAGAAACAAAGGTCATTATTACATCGTCATTCCAGAGATAACATCGTCTTTTACAACTCCATAGCCATAGGCTAGTACAAGAGTTTAACTTAACAATATATATAAATAGAAGTCTTCATCTTCATGTGCCACAGGCAATCATGTTGAGTGTAGACTCATAACCCCTAATCATCATCAGAGTAAACTGCAACATCACAAGTTACAGCCATAGTGGGTCAATACATTGGAATAGTATTGGCAAGTGATACCTTAGTAAAATATTAGCATCTAGTTACTACATGAATTTGTCTAAGTGTAGCTTAGGCTTGCTTTGCTCAAAATAGGTTTTACCTATCAGTTGAAAACACTAAGTTTTTGTTTGGCAAAAACTCCCAAGGAACCACCAATATAAATTGGTGAACCTTCACCCTTGTTCAACCACAAGTTTTAACTTAGAAAATTAGGATGAGGAGATTCTTGATAGATTCCATGTCTTGATGCTCAAGTTGTCCATTACCGGGGACACGGCTAAGTACTTAGTTTCTTCCATCTGCAGAGGTGGTGCACTTTCCCCACAAGACTTGGTTTCACCAAGACAGGACCTTTCAGAAGCCTTCCCTTAGACCAGAATGGATGCGCTCCAAACCTATTATTCCCCTACCACCAAATGTCCATTTGGCTAAGTTATTCAACCTATATGATCCAGGTAGAGCCCATAATGCCATGTGGCTGCACTAAAACCTTCTTAACATTTGGCATCTCAAATCCCTTTGTTCCTGGGTGGCAATCCACAAGTGAGATACATAAGGTAAACCATAGAAATGGGACTTGTGTAACCACTCAACCAAAAACCACCAAGCAATTACCATTCCACCCAGGTGTTTCATTCACTTAGTTGTTCTATTAAGAAAAAACCATAAGTCAAAGCCCTTGGTTGCTACTAGCTAGGCTAAGCATGACAATATCAAGTATCTTAACTTAGAGAAAATTCTAACAATTCTACTAATACTAGGATTTCCCAAGCATAGCATATAGATACTTAGCAAAAATAATCACGCAAGCCCTATACAAAATATTTCTAATGCATAGTAAAAATATTGGGACAAAAAAATGAAGCACCACTTGCCTTGGTAGTTGGGGAAGTAGTAACAATCTTCACAACCACAATCACTATTAGCACCAAAATCTACATATAAATGATAGCACCAATTTCACATATAAAAATAAACAAGCAAAAATATATGAATGCATGCAAATGCCATGTGATGATTTTTCTAAATCAAACAGACCAATGAAACAGTACTGAATCATAAACAAAAAAATTATACACTAAATAAAATTAATTTGGCCCTTAGAACATTTTCCATACAATTTTACAGATGTAATTTATTAAACAAAGTGCATAATTTATTAGAATTCTTTCTCCTGATTCCAATGATATAAAATTTACAAAATTTGAACGTGTGGATCAAAAGTTATGAATTTTGCAAGTTTGAACAACTAATAGATCTAATTTCAGATTTTAAATCAAAACACAAGCCACGTGGCGCTGTCTCATTGGTTGCTACCGTTTCGCGAGGATCATGCTCGCGGGCCGTTGGATCTAACTAGCTACGCACGGCTCAGATCTGCCTGTACCGCTTCGCCTAAGAACTAATCGCGGCCGTGAGATCCAGATCCAACGGGCACCTTTGCCCTGACAAAAACTGGCGGCGCTGAGTCAACGGCAAGCGGTGGCGCGCTCGGCCAGTGATGGTCCGGTGGTTCTGGGAAGCGAGGGAGCAAACACATGGGCTTACCGATCTCGTGGGGTCGTCGCGGTGCTCAAGGTGGTCGTAGGAGGGACAGGGACGCACGGATTCGACGTCTATTGCTCGCCGGAGAAGCGTATGTCGTCAGGTACGACTGGTCGTCGTCGTTGGCAAGGCTACAGACCGCGCCTAGACAAAATAACAGTGACGTTAGATGCGCACAAGCCTGGCGAACATGTGAGTAACCAGAAGAGAGAAAGGGGCGATCAAGAACTACTAGAGGGTGTCGCCGGAGTCGAGCAGCGGCTCTTTCACTTGCGGAGGTGGACAGGGACGGTGTCCTGGGTCATGCGCGGCCAAACGAAAGGGGTCAGGGGATGCACAAGGTTGTATAGAACACGCTCGTAAGAATCAGAAAGGCAGGGGTGGTCTGGCTCACCGGAATTTCATCGCCGGAGCTCGTCGGTACAGCGGCGGTGTGAGAGCAATTGGGGGCATCCTGGTGGCGGATTGAGTGAGTCGAGGGAGGGGAAATGGTCGTCGAGGGGTGGGGATTAAGTAGCCGAGCGAGGAGGGGGAATTACTCCGCGAATCAAGCGCAATCAAAGGATTTGAATTCAGGAGGAAACGACAGCGGCGAGCAGTTCCTCCGGCACGTGATTGACGACGATGCTGAGGTTGATGGTGGGGTCGGAGCGTCAGTGAGGGGGTGCGCACGGTTTGAGAGAAATAGAGGGAGAAGGGAAACTCCGGGTGGGCTGCTTTTGCTTCTGGGTCCAAAGAGTGGCGCCGGCCCGTTTTTATTTCTTTTATCTTTTTCCATTTCTAATTTGATTTTATGGTTTGAATTCAAATGCCCAATTCAAATCTGTTTTAATTGATATTTTTCTGCACACTTTTATATTGTGATTCCTGTGTCCTAGGGTGTGTAAAACATTTAGTCACACATAAAAACAAGTTGGGTTTGAAAATGAAATTTAACCATGCCCTAATTAAATATTTATAATTAGTATATGAATGGTTTCTAATTCATAAATTTGTTTTTGAAAACCTTGACCAAACCTTATAAACATCACTCCAGCTCATGAGCAAATCCTTACTGATTAAAATAAGTATTTTTCATATGAGAAGGTAGCATTATGGCCATTGTCTTGCTTACATAAAATAATAGATCACAAATTTTCTATTTTTGAAGAAATGAACCTAAAATGATTATGAATGCATGAATGATGTGCAAACTTTTAAATCATGATTTTTTGGGATGTTACAAATCTAACCCCCTTGAGATGAATCTCGCCCTCGATATTCGGGTTGGCTAGCAAATAGGTGAGTGTGGTCTTTCTGAAGGTCATCTTCTCTTTCCCATGCTGCTTCTTCTTGGGAGTGATGGTTCCACTAAACTTTTCAGAATTCGATAGTCTTTGTCCGAGTAACTCTTTCTGCAGTCTCAAGAATCATGATAGGTTTTTCCTCATAGGTAAGATCACTTTCCAATTGGACCTCCTCCAAAGGTATAGTATCCTTCAAAGAAGTCTCTTCCATCTCTGGATGGCATTTCTTTAGCTGACTCACATGAAACACATTGTGAACGATAGCCAATGATTCCGGCAGTTCAATCTCATAAGCTACTTCTCCTTTACGACTCATAATCTTAAATTGTCCAACATATCTTGGGGCCAATTTTCCTTTGACTCCAAATCTCTTCACTCCACGAAGTGGTGACACTCTAAGATAAGCTCTATCACCCACCTCATAGGTGACTTCTCTACGGTTAGGATCTGCGTAGCTCTTCTGCCGGGACTGTGCTATCTTCAATCTGTCCTTCACTAACTTGACCTTCTCTTCAGCCTCTTTGATTAGTTCTGGCCCAAACAAGTTTCTTTCTCCCACACCATTCCATAGTAATGGGGTAGTACACTTTCTCACGTAGAGAAACTCAAACGGTGCCATCTCAATACTGGCTTGATAGCTGTTGTTGTAAGAGAATTCTGCGTAAGGCAGACTTTCATCCCAACTAGCTCCATAGTCTAGGGCACATGCCCTCAACATATCCTCTAAAATCTAGTTGGTCCTTTTTGTCTGTCCATCAGTCTGGGGATGAAAAGCGGTACTGAATTCTAATCTCGTTCCCAATGACTCATGTAGTTGCCTCCAAAAATGAGAAGTGAATTGAGTTCCCCTATCAGACACAATACTCTTGGGTACTCCATGGAGACACACAATCCTATTCATATAAATCTTGGCCAACTTAGCAGTTGTATAGGTTGTCTTCACGGGTATGAAATGAGCCACTTTAGTTAGGCGATCCACTACTACCCAAGTAGAGTCATATCCTGACCTGGTCCTTGGCAATCCGGTAATGAAATCCATGCCAATCTTTTCCCATTTCCAATCAGGAATAGGTAGTGGTTGTAACATTCCTGCTGGTTTCTGATGTTCCGCTTTCACTCTACTACATACATCACACAAAGCAATATGTTCGGCGATGTCCTTCTTGAGATTATTCCACCAAAATCTTTCCTTCATATCCATGTACATTTTGGTGTTACCCAGATGAATGGAATGTGGTGAGTTGTGTGCTTCCTGTAAAATCAGTTTCCGAAGCTCCAGATCTTGCGGAATGCAGATACGTTTTCCATACCATAAAGTACCTTGTTTGTCTTCATGGAATCCTTTGTCTTTTCCCTTTCCAATATTTTCCTTCATCTCTTCAATTTCCTTGTCCATCTTTTGGGCTTTCTTGATTTTGTCCAACAAGGTGGGTTGAAGATCCAATGACATGAGATGTCCCTTAGGCACAATCTCCAATGTGAGGTCTCTAAATTGGGAACACAGATCATCTGGCAACTCTCCCTTAGTAAGGCCATTCACAAATACCTTACGTCTTAGTGCATCCGCTACAATATTTGCTTTACCGGGGTGGTATTGCAAACTCAAGTAATAGTCCTTGATGAGTTCTAGCCATCTTCTTTGTCTCATGTTGATTTCTTTTTGAGTGAAGATATACTTAAAACTTTTGTGATCTGTGAACACTTCACATCGCTTTCCCAAAAGATAATGTCTCCATGTTATGAGTGCATGGACAATAGAGGCTAACTATAAATCATGAGTAGGATAATTCACCTCATGAGTTTTGAGTTATCTCGAGGCATAAGCCACAACTTTCCCTTCGTGCATCAGAACTGCACCCAATCCATGATGAGATGCATCACAATAAAATTGGAAATCCTTCTCCAAATCTGGCAGACGTAGGACTGGTGCTGTCACTAGTCTCTCCTTCAGTTCTTGGAAACTGAGTTCACATCCTTAAGTCCAAGAAAATTTCTTGTGTTTCTTTAGTAACTCCGTCATTGGCTTAGCTACCTTGGAGAAATTCTCAATGAATCTTCTATAGTATCCTGCCAAGCCAAGGATACTACGAACTTTCTTCACTGACTTGGGAGATTCCCATTCAGTTACAACTGACACTTTTGCGGGATCAAATGCTACACCATCTCCTGACACAATGTGTCCAAGAATTCGAACTTCATTCAACCAGAATTCACACTTGCTGAATTTGGCATACAGCTTATGCTCTCTAAGATTCTCAAGTATCAAACGCAAATGTCCTTCATGCTCTTGTTTGCTCTTGGAGTAGATAAAAATTTCATCGATGAAAACGACAACAAACTTGTCAAGGAACTCCATGAAAACCTTGTTCATCATAGTCATGAAGTAAGCTGGTGCATTGGTCAAACGAAATGGCATCACGATGTACTCATACAATACATACCTAGTGGTGAAAGTTGTCTTAGGCATGTCTTGTTCCCTTATCTTAAGCTGAAAATAACCTGACCGGAGATCAATCTTTGAGAACAAACAGGCTCCTTCAAACTGATCAAACAAGTCATTGATTCTAGGCAAAGGATATTTGTTCTTAATAGTCACCTCATTGAGTGAACAATAATCGATGCATAACCTTTGACTTCTATCTTTCTTTTCCACAAACAAGACTGGTGCTCCCCAAGATGAAGAACTTAGTTGAATAAATCCTTTCTACAACTATTCTCCAAGTTGTTTCTTGAGCTCTTTCAACTCATCAACTGACATCTTGTAAGGTCTCTTTGCTATTGGTCCTGGTCCTGCCAGCAAGTCAATCAGAAATTCCACATCTCTATCTGGTGGTATTCCCGGCAATTCTTCCGAAAACACATCTGGATATTCTCTCACAATTGGCACACTGTCTATGCTAACCCCCTTAAGATAATTTAGCTTACTCCCTTTTGATTCAAAGTTAGACTTGAATATTATCCGTTTCTTTACTGGGGTTGTGAGTGCGACAGTACGATTGGCACAATCTAGTAATCCTTCATACTTGGTCATCTAGTCCATTCCCAAAATTACATCCAGTCCTTGGGAATCTAGGATTATCAGACTTACTGGAAACTTATGCTTTCCAAATTCTATCACTAGATAACGACATCCAAGACTTACTATCATATATCCACCTAGAGAACTTACTTTTATTGGACACCCAATATTTTTAGTTGGAAACCCATTTCTATCAACAAATGCTTTTGATATGAATGAATGTGATGCACCAGTATCAAAAAGAACAAGTGCTGGAATAGAATTGTGTTTGTACTTACCAGCCACAGCATCGGACTCCTCATAAATCTCTTCCACATTGATGTGGTTTACTTGTCCCTTCTGAAAAAGATTGGGCTTGGTGGCTCCTTCAACCTTCTTCTCTGGGCACTCATTTGCATAATGCCCCAGCTTCTTACACTTGAAACATTCAACCTGACTGATATCTCTCTTTGAAGGCTGACTACCGCTTCCACTTCCACTTCCACGGTGATGCTTGTTATCATGATGGCGGTTGTGGATGTGGTGTTTATTGTGCTTTCCATGTTTGTGGGATCCAGAACTCCCACTATCATCGTGATGGGAACGCTTGTGAGACGATCTCGAGCTGTGCTTGTCAAAGCTGTGCTTCCTCTTTCTGCTTTCAACCTGTTTCATCTTGTTCTCCAAGATGGTGGCCTTGTCACAAAGTGATTGGTAGGTTGGGACATAGGCAACAGATAGCTGCAGACTTAGTTCATCGTTCAGTCCTTCAAGGAATTTCTCCATCCTCTTGGCATCAGTATCAACTTCATCCGGTGCATAACGCGCCAGATTGTTGAACTCCTCAATATATTCAGCCACGCTGTGGTGACATTGTTTCAGGTTATGGAACTCCTTCTTCAAATTCATCACCCCGGATGAGATGTGAGCTGCACGGAATCCATCTTCAAAGATGGCCCATGTCACATCCTCAATGGGAGTGGTGATCTAGAAGTTATCCCACCAAGTAGCTGCTGATCCTTCCAACAGATGTGCTGCAAACCTAACCTTCTCCTCATCGGTGCAGCCGACAGTTACTAAATCCTTGTTCAACGAACGTAGCCAATCATTGGCCACCATTGGGTCATTGGTTCCTGAGAACTTTGAAGGCCTCAGTCTTAGGAATCTGGTGAGCATGTCAAATCCTGGTGGATTGTTTGGATTGTTGTTGTTGTTGTTGTTATTCTGATTCTGCATAAATGTGGTCATCATCTGCATCACCTGTGCTTGTGCTGTCATCAGATGCTGCATCTCGGGGGTGACATTGTTGTTGTTTGGGGTTGGGGTTGGCACGTCGAGGAGGCATCTGTGGTTTTCATAAGGATAAGAATGAGACACCCATAGATGCTTAACATGCACAATACATCACATAGACAATCACCAAAACAAGCATCAAAATAACATAAGGTTCAAACAACGTAAACAACAAGTTTGTAAAAGTAAACACACCATAGCAAGCCACCCACATGTTGGATAGTCATTGCGACTCAATAATCATAAGTACGGTAAATGAAAGATAAATGAGTAGTCATCACTACTCCTCTTCATCAACCTCCACATCAACAAGTGTAAGACCCGCATTCTCCATAGCGGTCTTGTATTCCTCGACATTGGTAGTCAAGGCCTCTATCTTGGCCCCAAGAGCCCTCTTCTATGAGCGAAGTCTATCGATCACTCCCTGCTGATGCTTGAGATCGAAGTCCTTGGCCTCCAGTTCTTCCTTCATCTCCCGGATCTTCTTGTTCCGGTCTTGGACTCTCTTCTCTTGGCTCTTGAATTTCTTGTCCTGGCTTTCAAACTTGGCCTCCATTTCCTTGACTATCTCATCTTGCTCCGCGAAGAGCTTGTTCTTCTCATGAAGCTGCACCTGGAGCTCGTCATTGCTAAGCATGACGTTGGTCCTATCAGTATCTAGGTGCCTAATAAGAACCTCTAGGTATTGAAGGTACAGATGAATCGGCTCCACCGTCTCTCTAGCAGCATCCTCGAACTCAATAGCCTCACCCTCCTCTTCGCGTCTCCTGAAGGGGTGAAAGTAAAGACCTCTAAGCTCTCTGGAGTGTCTCCCTACCAGACGCCCAAGGAACTCTTGCATAACTATATCTAAGCCTTTCTCCTTGTCATCATGCATCAGATTGAAGGTGATGGTCTCCGTGGTCGGCTCTGTCTGGCGTCCGGGCTGAGTGACTCTGAAGCCCCAAAGGTCCTTCCTCTCAAACTTGGTGAGGGGAAGTGTCATGATGCTAGGAAGTGGAAGGTTGAGCACGCTAGTGATCTCAATGAGACGAGTACCAAAACGAGTTCCCTTGAACTCCTCGGCTGTGTTGATAGTAACATTAGGCATCTATTTTTACAAGATAGAGAAAAGTTAGAATCAACATCAATAGAGAAAAATCACAAGACAAAATATCTTTTGCAACAATCACACAAGTCATGGCATACAAAAATCCATTACAAGCATCAAAGGTTGAACATAACTTAGATAATTTTTTTCGAAATAAAACGATAAGTGTGGTGGTCCAACTAACAAAGTACATTACAATCCCTACTCACTGGCCAAGTTGGCTATCAGGGCATCCCTAGAGGCAATCTGTCGATCTTGATCACATGACTCCATTGCTAAGTCTATGATGTCTTCTCTTAAATGTTGGTTGGTAGCCTCTAATTCTTGGGTATGCTTCTTTTCTTCCCTCAGGTCATTTTGAGTGTTAAGCATTCTGCACTTGAGTCTATCACCAAGCTCCTTGATAGCATTCCATGCTGCATTTCTTGCAGAGTCAAAGAATGTTATGTGCATTTTTGAGTTGGTGACCATGCAAAATCCTGACTCCTTGTGGATGTCTTCCTTGTTTTTGTACAAGTGAAGTTGCACCCACCAGTACTCTACTCCTTCATCCATCACGGGGAATCCTTTGTACACAGCTGCACCATGTATCCCCATGGTAACCATGAGGTTCTTGAGGGCCTTGGGGAATTATGTCAAACACTCCAAGGTCATGGTCATGAGTGGTCCCTTTCTCGCGGCTTCTTTAATGGAGTTCACCTACAAATATAGATGAGAAAGAAGATTAGAAAAGTTTACGAGAAGGAAAAGAGAAGTGTGGACATTGTTGAAATTTTTTCCTTAGTGGTTTCTAATCCAATCCTAGGGTCATAATCCTACAGGCAACACAGTTCTCTGATACCATCTGTAAGATCCCACCTTTATAAAGGTAAAGATCCCTGTGATTGCAATGCTAGTCCCTGGATCAATTGCTAGCATCCACAGTTTAAGATGAAGTACACAGAAACAAAGTTTATTATTACATCGTATTCCAGAGATAACATAGTATTTTACAACTCCATAGCCATAGGCTAGTACAAGAGTTTAACTTAACAATATATATATATAAATAGAAGTCTTCATCTTCATGTGCCAGAGGCAATCATGTTGAGTGTAGAATCATAACCCCTAATCATCATCAGAGTAACCTGCAACATCACAAGTTACAGCCATAGTGGGTCAATATGTTGTATAGTATTGGAAACTGATACCTTAGTAAAATAGTAGCATCTAGTTACTACATGAATTTGTCTAAGTGTAGCTTAGGCTAGCTTTGCTCAAAATAGGTTTTACTTATCAGTTGAAAACACTAAGTTTTTGTTTGGCAAAAACTCCCAAGGAACCACCAATAGAAATTGGTGAACCTTCGCCCTTGTTCAACCACAAGTTTTAACTTAGAAAATTAGGATGAGGAGATTCTTGATAGCTTCCATGTCTTGATGCTCAAGTTGTCCATTACCGGGGACACGGATAAGTACTTAGTTTCTTCCATCTGCAGAGGTGGTGCACTTTTCCCACAAGACTTGGTTTCACCAAGACAGGACCTTTCATAATCCTTCCCTTAGACCAGAATGGAGACGCTCCAAACCTATTATTCCCCTACCACCAACTGTCCATTTGGCTAAGTTATTGCAACCTATATGATCCAGGCAGAGCCCATAATGCCATGTGGCTGCACTAAAAGCTTGTTAACATTTGGCATCTCAAATCCCTTAGTTCCTGGGTGGAAATCCACAAGTGAGATACACAAGGTAAACCATAGAAATGGGCCTTGTGTAACCACTCAACCAAAAACCACCAAGCAATTACCATTCCACCCAGGTGTTTCATTCACTTAGTTGTTTTATTAAGCAAAAACCATAAGTCAAAGACCTTGAAATATTTTTCATAGAATGTATATATAACCACCCTTGGTTGATACTAGCTAGGATAAGCATGGCAATAACAAGTATCTTAACTTAGAGAAAATTCTAACAATTCTACTACTACTAGGATTTCCCAAGCATAGCATATAGATACTTAGCAAAAATACTCATGCAAGCCCTATACAAAATATTTATAATGCATTGTCAAAATATTGGGACAAAAATATGAAGAACCACTTGCCTTGGTAGTTGGGGGAGTAGTAACAATCTTCACAACCACAATCACTATTAGCACCAAAATCTACACATAAAATGATAGCACCAATTTCACGTATCAAAATAAACAAGCAAAAAATATATGAATCCATGCAAATGCCATGTGATGATTTTTCTAAATCAAACAGACAAGTGAAATAGTACAGAATCATAAACAAAATAATTATACACTAAATAAAATTAATTTGGCCCTTAGAACATTTTCCATACAATTTTTATATACAAAATAAGCTTATAAATGTCTCTGCAAAAACAAACCACAGATGTAATTTATTAAACAAAGTGCATAATTGGATAGAATTCTTTCTCCTGATTCCAATGATATAAAATTTACAAAATATGAACATGTGGATCAAAAGTTATGAATTTTGCAAGTTTGAACAACTAATAGATCTAATTCTAGATTTTAAATCAAAACACAGGCCACGCGGCGCTGTCTGATTGGTTAGTACCGTTTCGTGCGGATCACGCTCGCGGGCCGTTGGATCTAACTAGCTACGCACGGCTCAGATCTGACTGTACCGCTTCGCCTAAGAACTAATTGCGGTCGTGAGATCCAGATCCAACGGGCACCTTTGCCCTGACCAAGAACTGGCGGCACTGAGTCAACGGCGAGGGGCGGCGCGCTCGACCAGTGATGGTCCGGTGGTTCTGGGAAGCGAGGGAGCAAACAGAGGGGCTTACCGAGCTCGTGGGGTCGTCGCTGTGATCAAGGTGGTCATAGGAGGGACAGGGGCGCATGGACTCGACGTCTATTGCTCGCCGGAGAAGCGTCTGTCGTCATGTACGGCTGTTCGTCGTTGTTGGTGAGGCTATAGACCGCGCCTAGCCAAAAGAACGGTGCCGTTAGATGCGCACAAGCCTGGGAAACATGTGAGTAACCACAAGAGAGAAATGGGCGGTCAGGAACTACCAGAGGGTGTCGCCGGAGTCGAGCAGCGGCTCTGTCACTTGCGGAGGTGGACGGGGACGGCGGCCTAGGTCATGCGTGGCCAAACGAAAGGGGTCAGGATATGCACAAGGTTGTAAGGAACACGCTTGTAAGAATAAAAAAGGCAGGGGTGGTCTGGCTCACCGGAATTTCGTCGCCGGAGCTCGTCGGTACAGCGGCGGTGTGAGAGCAATTGCGGGAAGCCTGGTGGCGGAGTGAGTGAGTCGAGCAAGGGGAAATGGTCGTCGAGGGGTGGGGATTAAGTAGCCGAGCGAGGAGGGGGAATTACTCCGCGAATCAAGTGCAATCAACGGCACCGGTGGACGGTGGGGTCGGAGCGTCAGTGAGGGGGTGTGCGTGGTTTGAGTGAGAAACAGAGGGAGAAGGGAAACCCCGGGTGGGCTGCTTTTGCTTCTGGGCTGAAAGAGTGGCGTCGGCCAGTTTTATTTCTTTTATCTTTTTCCCTTTCTGATTTGATTTTCTGGTTTGAATTCATATGCCCAATTCATATCTGTTTTAACTGAAATTTTTCTCCACACTTTTATATTTAGATTCCCGTGTCCTGGGGTGTGTAAAACATTTATTCACACTTAAAAACAAATTCGGTTTAAAAATGAAATTTAACCATGCCCTAATTAAATATTTATAATTAGTATATGAATGGTTTCTAATTCATAAATTTGTTTTTGAAAACCTTGACCAAACCTTATAAACATCACTACAGTTCATGATCAAATCCTTACTGATTAAAATAAGTATTTTTCATATGAGAAGGTAGCAATATGGCCATTTCCTTGCTTATATAAAATAATAGATCACAAAGTTTCTGTTTTTGAAGAAATGATCCTAAAATGATTATGAATGCATGAATGATGTGCAAACTTTGAAATCATGATTTTTTTGGATGTTACACCCGCTCCTGGGTAGGGTTTGGCGACCCTGGTCGCCTCCCGGACTCACCGCTTCGCCTATAAGAAGCCCCCGATACAGAAACGCTCGGCACCTGATCAGAAATCCACGAAAACGTCTGTAGCCGCCGCCACCATCGTCCCTAGATCGGGGGGGGGGTCTGAAGCTCTTCCCGGAACCCTGCCGGAGAGGAGATCATCCCAGAGTCCTTCTCTCCGATATGATTTGTGAGTAGTTCCACCTTGGACTATGGGTCCATGTAGTAGCTAGATGGTTGTATCTCCTCCTTTGTTCTTTCATGTATAGATCTTGTCAGATCCTTTCATGATCAAGATCTAATCTATTTGTAATCATGCATGTTGTGTTTGCGGGGATCCGATGGATATTGAGATTATTATGTTGGTTTGATTAATGATTTTATATTTATGATTCTATCATGTTTGTGTTGTTTGTGATCTTGCATGCTCTCCGTTGCTAGTGGTTATCTTGGCCAAGTAGTTGCTAGCGACTCCAAGAGGGAGTATTTATGCTCAATAGTGGGTTCATGCCTCTAGTTTCCAAGGGAAGTGACAGAAATCTCTTTGATTGTAGAGGTGCTATTGCTACTAGGGAGAAAACAATGGTCTCTTGTTCATGCAACATGTGGAATGTTTACCTTACACACTTTACTTAAAGAAGTTGTCTGTTGCTTGCAACTTATACTGGAGGGGGTTCGGATGATAACCTGAAAGTGGACTTCTAGTCATAGATGTAGTTGGATTATGGTCTATTTATATTGTTGTATTGCCCAATCAACTTCATATGATCTTTCTAGCTAGTAATTGTATTGTTATGCCTTGCTCAGTTCCTTTCAATTGCCCCGCTGGAATTTGTTTACCCTTCATGCCATGTTGTTTATCTAAGGAGAGCACCTCTAGTGAACTATGGACCCCGGTCCAATCTTTACCATTGATACATCCTCCACTGTTACTTGTTTAATTGCTGCAAACCATTACCTTCCACACCATATGTTTAATCTTTTGTTACAGCAAACCGGTGATCTTGACAACCTCACTGATTCGATGGGGCAAAGTCTTGAGTTTGTGTTGTGCAGGTCTCCACGTTGTCAGCAACACCTTTGAGACAATTCCTTCCTCCTTCAGGTTCGATAACCTCGGTCTCTACTGCGGGAAACTTGCTGCTGTGCTCATCACACCTTCCTCTTGAGGTTCCAACAAAGTGTCCCACATCAACACGGGGTGCACGCATTAAGATTTCTGGCACCGTTGCCGGGGAGGCAAAGGACGTCTTCACTAGGGGAGTCCTTCAGTTCCTTTCTCTTTACTTTGTTTCTTTTGCTTGGTTTTGTTTTCCTCTTTTCAAAAAACCCAAAAAATTAGTCTAGTTTGGTTTGCTTGCTTTATTCAATAACACGCAAAAATTAGTTCCTGCTCTAGCTGCTGCTGCTGTTTTTGGCTTGCCCATCTTTGCCAAAATAAACTCTGCTGAGAACACTAAGTTGTGTGACTTCACTAGCACAAACAACAATGATTTCCTAAGAACACCTATTGCTCCACCTGCTCCTGATGCCGACTTTTATGAAATTAAGCCTGCTTTGTTGAATCTTGTGATGAGAGAGCAATTTTCTGGTGCTGGTTCTAATGATCCTGCTGCCCATATTAATAGCTCTGTTGAACTTTGTGAGATGCAATAGTATAAGGATGTAGATGGATATATTATTAAGCTCAGGCTTTTTCCTTTCTCTTTGAGGGGAAAAGCTAAAGAATGGTTGCTATCTTTGCCTAAAAATAGTATGGATTCTTGGACTAAGTGCAAAGATGCTTTTATTGGAAAGTACTACCCTCCTGCTAAGATTATTGCTATGAGAAGTGATATTATGAAATTTAAACATCTTGATAGTGAACATGTTGCTCCTGCTTGGGAAATAATGAAATCTTTGGTTAAAAATTGCCCTACTCATGGACTCACTGCTTGGATGATTATCCAAACTTTTTATGCAGGTTTGAACTTCTCCTTAAGAAACCTGTTGGATTCTGCTGCTGGAGGTTCTTTTATGGGACTCACTTTGGGTGCTGCAACAAGGCTCCATGATAATATGATGGTTAACTACTCTGAATGGCATGTTGAGAGAGATCCACATGGTAAGAAGGTAAATTCTATTGAGGAAACTTCCTCTTTGAGTGAAAAGATTGATGTTATTATGGCTATGCTTGTTAATGGGAAATCTCCTCTAGATCCTAATAGTGTTCCCTTAGCCTCTTTGGTTTCTCAAGAAGAGTAAGTTGATGTGAAATTCATTAGAAACAACAATTTCAACAACAATGCCTATAGGAATAATTTTGGTAACAACAATAATTATAGGCCTTATCCTCCTAATAATGGCAATTCCTATGGAAGCTCTTACAATAATGCTAGAAGTGCCCCCTCTGAACTTGAAGTCATGCTGAAGGACTTTATTAGTAAAAAACCACTTTCAATAAGACTATAGAAGAAAAGATTTTAACTGTTGAGAAAAATATATTCTCTTTGTCTGAAGCCCAAACTTCCTTGGTTAATAAAATGGCTGCTAAACCTGAACCTATGGAAAACACCTTTGCTACTGCTCATGCCATACAAGTTACTATTGATGAAAATGTTAGGCTGTTAGCTCAACTTCATGCTAGGTGGGATAGGAAGCTGAAATTGATAGAAATAATATTGTGTGCAGTATCACCACTAAAACACAAGTAGCCCCTATTCCTCCTACTATGCCTAAGCCTATTGATTCTACTACTAGTGATGCTAAGTTTGATTTTGATATTGATGTTTGCAATATTTCTGAAGTGATAATGTTCGTACAAAATCTTGCTAGAAGTCCTGATGCTAGGGATATGCATGTTGCCTTTACCAAACACATTACAGATGCTCTTGTTAAGATTAAGGAACAAAAGCTAAAACACAAAGCTTCTATTCCTAGGAAAGTAGAAGATAGTTGGGACCCATTATTAATATGCAAGTGGATGACTATGATCTCAAAGCTTCATGTGATCTTGGTTCTAGTGTCTCTATTATGTCTAGGAAGATTTATGAAATGCTTGATTTACCACATTAGAAGATTGTTATTTGAATGTCCCACTCAATGTTAATGCTAAGAAGAAACTCATGGGGAGTATTAATGATGTTCTCATTATGGTTAACAATGCTTATGTCCATGTTGATTTCTATGTTTTGGATGTTTAATACAATGCTTCTTGTCCTATTACTTTGGGTAGACCTTTTCTTAGAACAGTTGGTGCCATCATTGATATGAAAGAAGGCACCATTAAATATTATTTTCCATTCAAGAAAGGTATTGAACACTTCCGTATGAGGAGAGAGAAGTTGCTTTTTGCTCCTCCTTTGAAAGCAAGATTTGATGTTAATGCTTCCTCATTTGAAAATACTCGATTCTTCTTGCTTCTTGTGCCTAACTTAAAGGCGTTAAAAAAAGTACTTGTTGGGAGATAACCTAAGAGTTTCCTTGAGTCTTGGAAGTTATTACTACTGTAATGACCTCTCCTTATCCTTTTTGTTTGCTTTTTCTGCCAAGAATGACCTCTAATAAGAGGGAACTAAGATTTGGGGAGTTGTTGTCCCGAAACATATTTGTGTCCTCCACCAAAAAATTCGTGAGGAGGCTCCATAACTCGGATTGAGCTCAAAATTTACGAATAAATCCCCCAGTATGTTGGATAACTTTATTTAGTTCAACACTTTTTGATTTGAGCAACAGAAGATGTTCGAAAAAATTCGTTTCTACCAGCTGGTCTGTTTTGACAGATTTCTGCCATTATTTGCATTTGCTTCTTATTGATTCCTTTTTGAGCTCCTTCAGGTAAATTGAGTTTCTTTGAAGGAGTTACTATAGTAGCTTGTGTTATTAGTGAAAATACTTACTGTTCCAAAGCTTTTATAGTGGTCTAATATCTTTTGAATAAGCTAATGTTGCTAATTGTCACATCCCAAAATTTTCCAAATTTTGTAATGTGAAAAATAAATAAACAAAATAAATAATTGTTGAAATTTAGGGTGAAAAGAAACTTTTTGATTCCAAATGGAAACTTAAAATCCCATCTTGAATAAACTTTGATTAATGGTTGAATCCAACTAAATTCAAATCAAGTGAAATGCATTCTTCATAAATGCATCTTGAAATTTAAACACTTGGATAATAAACCAAAACTCTAAAACCCTAATGGAAGAAAAACATTTCCAAGTTATCTCCAAGATCATGGATTTGATACATATAAAATTTGTAAACAAACATTTATAAATGATCAATAATGACAAATAGAAATATTATAAAACCATATGAATTGGTTTCACTTAATTTGGAGCCATAGATAAAATCTTGTGAATTTAATAAGATAAGGAAAAAGTAATTTCCAAAGCTAATAAAGCACCTATATATAAATCCATAACCAATGGTGAGAAAATAATCCTAAAGATATTTAAAAGGATAAACAAATGTTAAATAAGATTTTACAAATTGGAATCACCAAGTTTGGACCTTTAAATAAAAAGATATGGACTTTATAAGATAAAGAAGAAATAATAAATAAGGACTATTTAGTAAGAGCCAAATTTAATCTTGGCTTAATCCGTAAGCAAATGGAATGAATATAATCCAAACCTAAATAAAATAAAAGGATAAAGAATTTTCCAAAATAAAATGGCATTAACCCAATTCTATCCCTATTTGAATAAAGACAAAATCCCTAATGGAAATGATTAATTAAATTAGGGGAAAATAATTGGAATTTACCCAAGTGGAATAAAAATTATTTAATTAACTTAAATGAAATAAAAGAATCATTTAATTAAATTTATATGGAATTAAAACCATATTTGAATTTCATTGGAATAAAAACAATTGCCCAAATTAAAATGATTAATAATCATATTAAAATACTATAAATAATTCAAAGTGATTTATTTAGCACCCCATTAAATAAATAAACCTACTGAAAAGGTTTTGTGAAAAATTGAAACTTAAATAAGGGTTGAAAATATATTTGATCTTATTTGAATTTAAAAACAAGGGCCTACTTTAAATAATCAATATACCCTAAAAAGAATAAAAGAATTATTCTAAATTTGACTTCAGGATATGTTAATAAACGGTGTTTGATTTTACACAAAGTTTGGTTGAAATTTAAATTCAAATTGTTGTTTGAAATGATTAAACAAAATCAAAACAGAATAAAAAGAAATTGAAAAAGAAAAAGAAACAGATCAAAAAAATGAAACCAACCAGCCCAACCCAACCTGGCCCATCTAGCCCAACTAACCCCCTCCCCCGAAGCTTTTCTTTTACTCGCAACCACACCCGTAGAGTCTATGACGTCTGGACCCCACCTTCCCCCTCTCTCATTCACTGACGACGCTACCCCACAGCCACATTCACCGTCTTTGCGTGTTTAATTCGCATCAATGCCGCGTGATTATTGCCCCCTGACCACGCAAACTTAAGCGCCCGTTTCTCCTCTAACTTTTCCCTCAGCCCTCACACCACCGGAGCCCCTAGGTTGCCCGTATTTCTTGTGACAACATCTCTGTCTCCGACGAGCATCCGCGGCGATTCCAGCCAGCCCACGCCTCCCCTTGCTCCCTGGCGCATACAAGCCTACTCCCTAGACATTGGAGCATCTCCCAGTGTCGTCCGGTCAACCGCTAGTGCCCTGTATCGTCGACTCCGTCTTCGTCTGAGCATCGCCGCCATCTCCTCCTTCTCCAGCGAGTTCCCCACGTAGCGTCTGACCGCCCCTCTCCTCCTCCTTCACACGCGTGCACTCATCACTCTCCTGTGCATCTAACCATGCTCCTGTTTTTCTCTGGCATGTTCTGAAGCTTCGTCTACATCAACGTCTGAGCGCACCCGACGGTTCCACGAACTTTGGCGAGCGATTCGAGCCAGCACCGTGCGCCCCTCCATCGACAGAGACCACCATGAGCATCCACTTTCCACGGCTATCTCGGTGAGCCCCTCCCCTGTCTCTTTTGCTTCCTGCATCGCCAGCGCCACCCTCGTCTGAGTGCGCCGCCGCCAGTCGCCGCCGCTAGCGCCGCCCGTTTTAAGTTAGTCAGTTTAGGCCGTTAGATTTTAATCTGACACATGCGATAGATTCATTAACTCGAAAAGGTATAGACAGATCTGTGTCGTGCGATGTTAAGTAGATCCTGTGGTCCACGTCGCCTGATCCGAACGAATCGGTACGAGCCAATGAAAACATGACGCGTGGCCTAGAGTTTGTTTTAAAACCAGAATTTGTTCTATTAGATGTTCAAAATTTTAAATTGCATAACTTTTAATCTACACGTCCAAATTTTGCAAATTTTATATCAATGGAATCAGAAATACAAGTACTTTCCAACCATGCACTTTGTTTAGTAAGTTGCTTCTGGTAAAATAGTTATTTTTGCAGAAACTTGTGTAGGCATAATTTGAATATAAAATTCATTCTAAAATTATTTTTGTGATAAAATCTTTGGCAAATGTATTGTTTTGAACCTAGTGACCATAGAAACCAACTTATGGATTTAAAATGGTATTTTGAGAAGTTAAAGAATGAATCCTTGAATTAGAACATTTCTAGTCAAGTAAAAGTAATGTTATTATGTTAAAAATGCTTTTGGAGAAAAATCTTTGGGAAATGTTTTGGATTAAAATCTCTGACCCTAAACGCAAAATTTTATGATTTAAAAATATATTTGGTGAACCCTATATAGATTATTACTTTGCTAAAAAGCATTTTTTCAACCACATAAAATATTGATTAGGTTTAAAAATGATTTATAGGTAAAATCTTTTGCAAATAGTTTTCCCACTTTTATAAAATGACCAATAGATGATTTAGAATGTTTATAACCCATTAGAAACCACTTTTGTGAATAAAACAATCTTTGGCATTCTTGCATGCATTGCTTTATCAAGGAGTGAACTTATAATATCTACCAAAAGGTAAGTGATGCTTCATACTTTTGTCCCATTATTTTCACTATGCAATAGTGATATTTCTAAGTAGGTCTTGCATGGAATTTTTGCTAAGTATAAACCATGCCATGGGAAATCCTAGTAGATGAAACCTTAGTAGAATTTTCCTAAGTTAATATTCTTCCTACTAGCATGCTTAGCTTAGCTAGTAGAAAACAAGGGTGGATTATATTCATACTATGGAATATTTCTAAGTCAAGGACTTGTGTTTTGTTTAATAAAACAACTAAGTGAATTAATCACCTAGGTGGAATGGAAGGAATGGTTTGTGTTGAGTGGTTACACAAGGCCCATTTCTATGGTTTACCTTGTGTATCTCACTTGTGGATGGCCACCCAGGAACAAAGATATTTGAGATGTCAAATGTTGAGAAGCTTCAAGTGCAGCCACTTGGCATTATGGGCTCTGCCTAGATCATATAGGTTGAAATAACTTAGACAAATGGACATTTGGTGGTAGGGGATTGATAGGTTGGAGCGCGTCCATTTTGGTCTAAGGGAAGGCTTATGAAATATCTTGTCTTGGTGAAACCAAGTCTTGTGGGGAAAGTGCACCACCTCTGCAGAGTGTGAAATCTAAGTACTTAGCCATGTCCCTGGTAAAGGACAATTTGAGCATCAAGACATGGAAGCTATCAAGAATATCCTCATCCCAATTTCTAAGTTAAAAACTTGTGGTTGAACAAGGGTTGAAGGATCACCAATTTCTATTGGGAGATGCATTGGGTGATTTTATCAAGCAAAAACTTAGTGATTTCAAATGATAAGGAAAATCTATTTTGAGCAAAGCAAGCCTAAGCTCCACTTAGCCAAATGCATATAGATGATATACTCCACTATACTACCATAGTATCACTTGCCAATACAATTCAAATGTATTGACCCTTGTGGCTGTAACTTATTATGTTGTAGGTTTATTTGATGTTAGTGAAGTGTGTTGATTAGGATTACAAGTCTACAACCAACATGTTTTCCTGTGGCACTTTGAAGATGAAGGAACCCATGCTATATAGATATTCTGCTGCATTGTAAAGTGAAAGCCAAATGAGCTATGTAATATGTAATGAATTATTCTATTCCTGGTTATAAAGTTGTATTATGACCTTTGTTTCTTGATATTACATCTTAACTGTGGATGCTAGCTATTGATCCATGGACTAGCATTGTAAACACAGGGATCTCTACCTTATTAAAGGTTGGGACCTCTATAGATGGTATCAGAGCACTGTGTTGCCTATAGGATTGTAACCCTAGGATTGGACAAAACCCCTTATAAAAATAGGAGTTGAATTTGTTCCAAAACATATTTACAAACAATCTTGTAAACTCTTTCCTCAACCTTTTGGTTTTAACTCTACATATCTTCTATTTCAAACTTGATGGATAAAGCCTCCACCATGAGCAAAGACTTCAACATGAGCAAAGGACTTCACCAACTCCAATGACTTCAACTTTATTTTCACCAAGGATTTCAACTTGGATATCACTAAGGACTACAAGTGAGACAATAAATGTTACTCAAGACTTGAAGACTAAGGAAACACAACTTAGAAGGAACCATCATCACCTTTGAAGTTTTGTGACCAAGATGCAAGAAATTCTCCAAGGATACAAAGATATTGATCAAGAAGAACCAACCAAGATGAATGGAATGAATCCCAGGTGAACCATATGGTTGGACCACCATATTTAGTTTAAATCAAACACACCAACTCATGTGGTGTAGCAAAATATTTTGTTGCTTAAAAATGTGCTTGAAACTTGTGGTTTGAGTGGAATGATTTTTTGTGATTGCTTTCACATTGCTTGTGTGAAATTGTGTTGTGTGTGATTAGAATTATTTCCTTAGAAATATTTTTGCCTATTCTAATCCCAAATCCAACTTAAACAGATGACTAATCCAAGGAACTCCAACATCAAGAATGGTGACAACAAAAACAACCAAGAGGTCAACATGAGAGAACTCATAGTAACCCAAACCCATTTGAACTTAGTGAAAACTCAATTTTGGGCCAACAACAATGATTTAGACCCAACCATGCAAAGGTTTTTGGAAACCCAAACCCAATTGTTGCATAGTATGAAAAGTCAAATGATCAACATGGGGGGCAACCCTTCCCAAGGAGTTATGACAACAAGGATGTCAATGATGATATTCTAGAAGGAACCCAAGCTTGCAATGTTTGTGGATACATGGATCACACTTCCAAAGAGCATGAAGATCATTGCCCTAATTGTGAAGATAAGCATCCAACAAATCAATGCCCCACATCTCAAGCTACTTGTTTCCTATGTGAAGGAAATAATCATGTCCCGATGCAATGCCCCATCTATTCCATAGTTCAACAAAGGAAACAAGGTGGAGTACATCAACAGATTGTAAACCCCCATGAGGGAACAACTTCTACCAGGAAGGATGAAGACAAAGGAAAATCTCAGCTTGCACCTCCATGCAATATAACTCAATTTGATGGACCAAAGAGGAAACATATGTATTATCCAAGGAAAATATTAAGGAGACCAGGAAACTTTCCCACCTTTGAGGTGAGATATGAAGAACATGAACTAGAAGCACTCCTAGCTTTGGAGAAACCCAAGAAGAAGAAGGACAAAAGTCAAGTGAGGTGTTGCCATTGCAAAGATATGGGAAACTATGCCAATGAATGTCCAGAGAAGAAGAAGAAGTATAAGGAAATCAGCCAAGTTTGGTGCAACAACTGCAAGGATCTAGGACATTATGTGTCAACTTGTCCACAGAAGATACGTGAAGAACTCAATCTTGTCACATGTTACAATTGTGGTGATCAAGGCCATTATGCAAGCAATTGTCCAGAAAAGATGAAACACAAGAAGACATGGTTATACCCCACGGGTACATGATCTCAGCATACCTGGTCCAGCCCAAGGAAGGCTCACGGCAATTACACGCCGGCCCATGAAGATTTTCGGGTGGCTAAGGCCCATGATGCTTTCGGATCTTTGGAGAACAAGACTAGAGTAGATAGGAAATTCAAAGGGGTAAAACCCTAGAACCTGTAACCGACTAGGTCTACGCCCGGGACCTGCCTGAGTCTATATAAAGGCTAGGAGGGCACGACCTAGATCTTCTCCTCATACTTTCGCATACACACCTCCACGCCAGATTGCATCTGACCATCAGAACCTTCGGTTCCACCATAATCAAGAGCAGACAAGCAGGAGTAGGATTTTCCCTCCGGGGGCCTGAACCTGGGTAAACCTTGTGTCCCCGTGTTGCTTGTTTGCTAACCTTTCCACGATCTCCAGCACCCCCATCTTCTCCAAAACCCAAGTCCATAACAATGGGCATTGATGAGATCAAACCTCGTCACACGATAAACAAGCCTATGAAGGATCTCAGCCTTGTCACATGTTTCAAGTGTGGAAACAAAGGACACTATGCAGATGTTTGCCCAGAGAGGTTTCATCAAGATCCCAAGCAAGCCAGGATGTAATCTAGTTGGAAATATTTTAAGGGTGGTAGTACCCTAGTTGCTTTGAGCCAACTTGTAACCCCTAGCCTTCCCAAATCTCGGGACGAGATTTATTTTAAGGGTGGTAGCCTTTCACATCCCAAAATTTTCCAAATTTTGTAATGTGAAAAATAGATAAACAAAATAAATAATTGTTGAAATTTAGGGTGAAAAGAAACTTTTTGATTCCAAATGGAAACTTAAAATCCCATCTTGAACAAACTTTGCTTAATGGTTGAATCCAACTAAATTCAAATCAATTGAAATGCATTCTTCATAAATGCATCTTGAAATTTAAACACTTGGATAATAAACCAAAACTCTAAAACCCTAATGGAAGAAAAACATTTCCAAGTTATCTCCAAGATCATGGATTTGATACATATAAAATTTCTCAACAAACATTTATAGATGATCAAGAATGACAAATAGAAATATTATAAAACCATATAAATTGGTTTCACTTAATTTGGAGCCATAGATAAAATCTTATGAATTTAATAAGATAAGGATGAAGTAATTTGCAAAGCTAATAAAGCACCTACCAAGAAATCCATACCCAATGGTGAGAAAATAATCCTAAATACATTTAAAAGGATAAAAAAATGTTAAATAAGATTTTACAAATTGGAATCACCAAGTTTGGACCTTTAAATAAAAAGATATGGACTTTATAAGATAAAGAAGAAATAATAAATAAGGACTATTTAATAAGAGCCAAATTAAATCTTGGCTTAATCCATAAGAAAATGGAATGAATATAATCCAAACCTAAATAAAATAAAAGGATAAAGAATTTTCCAAAATAAAATGGCATTAACCAAATTCTATCCCTATTTGAATAAAGACAAAATCCCTAATGGAAATGATTAATTAGATCAGGGGAAAATAATTGGAATTTAACCAAGTGGAATAAAAATTATTTAATTAATTCAAATGAAATAAAAGAATCATTTAAATATAGTTATATGGAATTAAAACCATATTTGAATTTCATTGGAATAAAAACAATTGCCCAAATTAAAATGATTAATAATCATATTAAAATACTATAAATAATTCAAAGTGAATTATTTAGCACCCCATTAAATAAATAAACCTACTAAAAAGTTTTTGTGAAAAATTGAAACTTTAGTAAGGGTTGAAAATATATTTGATCTTATTTGAATTTAAAAACAAGGGCCTACATTAAATAATCAATATACCCTAAAAAGAATAAAAGAATTATTCTAAATTTGACTTCAGGATATGTTAATAAACAGTGTTTGATTTTACACAAAGTTTGGTTGAAATTTGAAATCACATTGTTGTTTGAAATGATTAAACAAAATCAAAACAAAATAAAAAGAAGTGGAAAAGAAAAAGAAACAGATCAAAAAAATGAAACCAACCAGCCCAACCTAACCTGGCCCATCTAGCCCAACTAACCCCCTCCCGTGAAGCGTTTTCTTTTTCTCGCAACCACACCCGCAGAGTCTATGACGTCTGCACCCCACCTTCCCCCTCTCTCACTCACTGACGACGCTACCCCACAGCCACGTCACCGTCTTCAATCCCGCGGACCCCTTCTTCCTCCCTCTCTCTCCCGTTTCTGCCGATTGATTCACGTGTTTAATTCGCAGCAATGCTGCGTCATTCTTGACCCCTGACCACGCACACTTAAGCACCCATTTCCCCTCTAACTTTTCCCCCAGTCCTCACACCACCGGAGCCCCTAGGCTGCCCGTATTGCTTGCGACAACATCTCTGTCTCCGACGAGCATCCGCGGCGATTCCGGCCAGCCCACGCCTCCCCTTGCTCCCTGGCACATACAAGCCTACTCCCTAGCCACTGGCGCATCTCCCAGTGCCGTCCGTTCAACCGCGCGTTCCCTGTATCATCGACTTCGTCTTCGTCTGAGCATCGCCGCCGTCTTCTCCTTCTTCGGTGAGTTTCCCAGGTAGCGTCTGACCGTCCCTCTCCTCCTCCTTCACACGCGTGTACTCATCACTCTCTCGCGCATCTAACCATGCTCCCCTTTTTCTCTGGCATGCTCTGAAGCCTCGTCTTCATCAACGTGTTCCACAAACTTCGGCGAGCGATTCGAACAAACACCGTGCGCCCCTCCATTGATAGAGACCACCTTGAGCATACACTTGCCACGGCTATCTCGGTGATGCCCTCCTTGTCTCTTTTGCTTCCTGCATCGCTATAGCCACCCTCGTCTGAGCGCGCCACCGCCAGTCGCCGCCGCTAGCGCCGCCCGTTTTAAGTTAGTCAGTTTAGGCCGTTAGATTCTAATCTGACGCATGCGATAGATTCATTAACTCGAAGAGGTATAGATAGATCTATGACGTTCGATGTTAAGTATATCCTGCGGTCCATGTTGCCTGATCCGAACGTATCGGTACGAGCCAATGAAAACAGGACGCGTGGCCTAGAGTTTGTTTTAAAACCAGAATTTGTTCTATTAGATGTTCAAATTTGCAAATTGCATAACTTTTAATCTACACGTCCAAATTTTGCAAATTTTATATCAATGGAATAAGCAAGACAAGTAATTTACAACCATGCACTTTTTTTAGTAAATTGCTTCTGGTAAAATAGTTGTTTTTGCAGAAACTTGTGTAGGCATCATTTGAATATAAAATTCATTCTAAAATTATTTTTTTGATAAAATCTTTGGCAAATGGATTGTTTTGAACCTACTGACCATAGAAACCAACTTATGGATTTAAAATGGTATTTTTAGAAGTTAAAGAATGAATCCTTGAATTAGAACATTTCTAGTCAAGTAAAAATAATGTTATTATGTTAAAAATGCTTTTGGACAAAAATCTTTGGGAAATGTTTTGGATTAAACTCTCTAACCCTAAACGCAAAGTTTTATGATTTAAAAATATATTTGGCGAACCCTATATAGATTATTACTTTGCTAAAAAGCATTTTTTCAACCACATAAAATATTGATTAGGTTTAAAAATGATTTATAGGTAAAATCTTTTGCAAATAGTTTTTCCACTTTTATAAAATGACCAATAGATGATTTAGAATGTTTATAACCCATTAGAAACCACTTTTGTGAATAAAACAATCGTTGGCATGCTTGCATGCATTGCTTTATTTTTGTTATTTTATGTGATGATTGCTTGAATGGTAGTTTGAATATTTGCTTGCTTGATTGAATTGTAGTGGAATTTGAAGAGTGTGAATATTGCCAGATCAAGGAGTGAACTTACAATCTCTACCAAAAGGCAAGTGATGATTCATACTTTAACCCATTATTTTCACTATGCATTAGTGATATTTCTAAGTAGGTCTTGCATGGAATTTTTGCTAAGTATAAACCATGCCATGGGAAATCCTAGTATATGAAACCTTAGTAGAATTTTGCTAATTAAGATTCCTACTACTATCATGCTTAGCTTAGCTAGTAGAAAACAAGGGTGGATTATATTCATACTATGGAATATTTCTAAGTCAAGGACTTGTGTTTTGTTTAATAAAACAACTAATTGAATGAATCACCTAGGTGGAATGGAAGGAATGGTTTGTGTTGAGTGGTTACACAAGGCCCATTTCTATGGTTTACCTTGTGTATCTCACTTGTGGATGGCCACCCAGGAACAAAGATATTTGAGATGTCAAATGTTGAGAATCTTCAAGTGCATCCACTTGGCATTATGGGCTCTGCCTAGATCATATAGGTTGCAATAACTTAGCCAAATGGACAGTTGGTGTTAGGGTATTGATAGGTTGGAGCGTGTCCATTCTGGTCTAAGGGAAGGCTTCTGAAATATCTTGTCTTGGTGAAACCAAGTCTTGTGGGGAAAGTGCACCACCTCTGCAGAGTGTAAAATCTAAGTACTTAGCCATGTCCCTGGTAAAGGACAAGTTGAGCATCAAGACATGGAAGCTATCAAGAATATCTTCATCCCAATTTCTAAGTTAAAAACTTGTGGTTGAACAAGGGTTGAAGGATCACCAATTTCTATTGGGAGATGCCTTGGGTGATTTTGTCAAGCAAAAACTTAGTGATTTCAAATGATAAGGAAAATCTATTTTGATCAAAGCAAGCCTAAGATCCACTTAGACAAATGCATATAGATGATAGACTCCACTATACTACCATAGTATCACTTGCCAATACAATTCAAATGTATTGACCCTTGTGGCTGTAACTTATTATGTTGCAGGTTTGTTTGATTGACCCTAATGGAAACTAAAAATCCCATCTTGAACAAAATTTGATTAACGGTTGAATCCAACTAAATTCAAATCAAGTGAAATGCATTCTTCATAAATGCATCTTGAAATTTAAACACTTGGATAATAAACCAAAACTCTAAAACCCTAATGGAAGAAAAAAAATTCCAAGTTATCTCCAAGATCATTGATTTGATACATATAAAATTTGTCAACAAACATTTATAAATGATCAATAATGAAAAATAGAAATATTATAAAACCATATAAATTGGTTTCACTTAATTTGGAGCCATAGATAAAATCTTATGAATTTAATAAGATAAGGAAAAAGTAATTTGCAAAGCTAATAAAGCACCTATCTAGAAATACATACCCAATGGTGAGCAAATAATCCTAAAGAAATTTATAAGGATAAACAAATGTTAAATAAGATTTTACAAATTGGAATCACCAAGTTTGGACCTTTAAATAAAAAGATATGGACTTTATAAGATAAAGAAGAAATAATAAATAAGGACTATTTAATAAGAGCCAAACTAAATCTTGGCTTAATCCATAAGCAAATGGAATGAATATAATCCAAACCTAAATAAAATAAAAGGATAAAGAATTTTCCAAAATAAAATGGCATTAACCAAATTCTATCCCTATTTGAATAAAGACAAAATCCCTAATGGAAATGATTAATTAAATTAGGGGAAAATAATTGGAATTTACCCAAGTGGAATAAAAATTATTTAATTAACTTAAATGAAATAAAAGAATCATTTAATTACAGTTATATGGAATTAAAACCATATATGAATTTCATTGGAATAAAAACAATTGCCCAAATTAAAATGATTAATAATCATATTAAAATACTATAAATAATTCAAACTGAATTATTTAGCACCCCATTAAATAAATAAACCTACTGAAAAGGTTTTGTGAAAAATTGAAACTTAAATAAGGGTTGAAAATATATTTGATCTTATTTGAATTTAAAAACAAGGGCCTAGTTTAAATAATCAATATACCCTAAAAAGAATAAAAGAATTATTCTAAATTTGACTTCAGGATATGTTAATAAACAGTATTTGATTTTACACAAAGTTTGGTTCAAATTTAAATTCAAATTGTTGTTTGAAATGATTAAACAAAATCAAAACAGAATAAAAAGAAATTGAAAAATAAAAAGAAACAGATCAAAAAAAATGAAACCAACCAGCCCAACCCAACCTGGCCCATCTAGACCAACTAACCCCCTCCCCCGAAGCTTTTATTTTACTCGCAACCACACCCGTAGAGTCTATGAAGTCTGGACCCCACCTTCCCCCTCTCTCATTCACTGACGACGCTACCCCACAGCCACATCACCGTCTTCAACCCCGCGGACCCCTTCTTCCTCCCTCTCTCTCCCGTTTCGACCGATTGATTTGCGTGTTTAATTCGCATCAATGCCACGTGATTCTTGCCCCCTGACCATGCACCCTTAAGCGCCCATTTCCCCTCTAACTTTTCCCCCAGTCCTCACACCATCGGATCCCCTAGGCTGCCCGTATTGCTTGCGACAACATCTCTGTCTCCGACTAGCATCCGCGGCGATTCCGGCCAGCCCGAGCCTCCCCTTGCCCCCTGGCGCATACAAGCCTACTCCCTAGCCACTGGCGCATCTCCCAGTGCCGTTCGTTCAACCGCGCGTGCCATGTATCGTCGACTCCGTCTTCATCTGAGCATCGCTGTCGTCTGCTCCTTCTCCGGCGAGTTCCCCATGTAGCGTCTGACCGCCCCTCTCCTCCTCCTTCACACGCGTGTAATCATCACTCTCCCGCGCATCTAGCCATGCTCCCCTTTTTCTCTGGCATGCTCTGAAGCCTCGTCTTCATCAACGTCTGAGCGCACCCGACAGTTCCACGAACTCCGGCGAGCGATTCGAGCCAGCACCATGCGCCCCTCCATCGACAGAGACCACCTTGAGCATCCACTTGCCACGGCGATCTCGGTGATCCCCTCCCCTGTCTCTTTTGCTTCCTGCATCACCAGCACCACCCTCGTCTGAGCGCGCCGCCGCCAGTCGCCGCCGCTAGCGCCGCCCGTTTTAAGTTAGTCAGTTTAGGCCGTTAGATTTTAATCTGACGCATGTGATAGATTCATTAACTCGAAGAGGTATAGACAGATCTGTGCCGTGCGATGTTAAGTAGATCATGCGGGCCACGTCGCCTGATCCGAACGAATCGGTACGAGCCAATGAAAACACTACGCGTGGCCTAGAGTTTGTTTTAAAACCAGAATTTGCTCTATTAGATGTTCAAATTTGTAAATTGCATAACTTTTAATCTACAAGTCCAAATTTTGCAAATTTTATATCAATGGAATTAGGAAGACAAGTACTTTCCAACCCTGCACTTTGTTTAGTAAATTGCTTCTGGTAAAATAGTTGTTTTTGAAGAAACTTGTGTAGTCATAATTTGAATATAAAATTCATTCTAAAATTATTTTTGTGATAAAAATCTTCGGCAAATGGATTTTTTTGGAACTACTGACCATAGAAACCAACTTATGGATTTAAAATGGTATTTTGAGAAGTTAATGAATCCTTGAATTAGAACATTTCTAGTCAAGTAAAAATAATGTTATTATGTTAAAAATGCTTTTGGAGAAAAATCTTTGGGAAATGTTTTGGATTAAACTCTCTGACCCTAAAAGCAAAGTTTTATGATTTAAAAATTTATTTGGTGAACCCTATATAGATTATTACTTTGCTAAAAAGCATTTTTTTCAACCACATAAAATATTGATTAGGTTTAAAAATGATTTATAGGTAAAATCTTTTGCAAATAATTTTGCCACTTTTATAAAATGAACAATAGATGATTTAGAATGTTTATAACCCATTAGAAACCACTTTTGTGAATAAAAAAATCTTTGGCATGCTTGCATGCATTGCTTTATTTATGTTATTTTATGTGATGATTGCTTCAATGGTAGATTGAATATTGGCTTGCTTGATTGAATTGTAGTGGAATTTGAAGAGTGTGAATATTGCAAGATCAAGGAGTGAACTTATAATCTCTACCAAAAGGCAAGTGATGCTTCATACTTTTGTCCCATTATTTTCACTATGCATTAGTGATATTTCTAAGTAGGTCTTGCATGGAATTTTTGCTAAGTATAAACCAGGCCATGGGAAATCCTAGTAGATGAAACCTTAGTAGAATTTTCCTAAGTTAAGATTCCTACTACTATCATGCTTAGCTTAGCTAGTAGATTCCTACTACTATCATGCTTAGCTTAGCTAGTAGAAAACAAGGGTGGATTATATTCATACTATGGAATATTTCTAAGTCAAGGACTTGTGTTTTGTTTAATAAAACAACTAAGTGAATGAATCACCTGGGTGGAATGGAAGGAATGGTTTGTGTTGAGTGGTTACACAAGGCCCATTACTATGGTTTACCTTGTGTATCTCACTTGTGGATGGCCACCCAGGAACAAAGAGATTTGAGATGTCAAATGTTGAGAAGCTTCAAGTGCAGCCACTTGGCATTATGGGCTCTGCCTAGATCATATAGGTTGCAATAACTTAGCCAAATGTACAGTTGGTGGTAGGGGATTGATAGGTTGGAGCGCGTCCATTCTGGTCTAAGGGAAGGCTTCTAAAAGATCTTGTCTTGGTGAAACCAAGTCTTGTGGGGAAAGTGCACCACCTCTGCAGAGTGTAAAATCTAAGTACTTAGCCATGTCCCTGGTAAAGGACAATTTGAGCATCAAGACATGGAAGCTATCAAGAATCTCCTCATCCCAATTTCTAAGTTAAAAACTTGTGGTTGAACAAGGGTTGAAGGATCACCAATTTCTATTGGGAGATGCCTTGGGTGATTTTGTCAAGCAAAAACTTAGTGATTTCAAATGATAAGGAAAATCTATTTTGAGCAAAGCAAGCCTAAGCTCCACTTAGCCAAATGCATATAGATGATAGACTCCACTATACTACCATAGTATCACTTGCCAATACAATTCAAATGTATTGACCCTTGTGGCTGTAACTTATTATGTTGCAGGTTTGTTTGATGTTAGTGAAGTGTGTTGATTAGGATTACAAGTCTACAACCAACATGTTTGCCTGTGGCACTTTGAAGATGAAGGAACCCATGCTATGTAGATATTCTGCTGCATTGTAAAGTGATAGCCAAATGATCTACGTAAGATGTAATGAATTATTTTATTCCTGGTTATAAAGTTGTATTATGACCTTTGTTTCTTGATATTACATCTTAACTGTGGATTCTAGATATTGATCCAGGGACTAGCATTGTAAACACACGGATCTCTACCTTATTAAAGGTTAGGACCTCTACACTAATGAAGATTGTGTGAAGTTTTGTATGAAGGAAAAATTTCAGGTGTGGAGAGAGAATGATGCAATGAGATGAAGAATGGACAAAAGCTCAAGCTTGGGGATGCCACCATGGTGTCACCCCAAGAAATATCCAAGAGGTACAAGCGTCAAAGCTTGGGGATGCCCAAGGCATCCCCTTCTTCATCAATAAAAAGCTCAGGTCTGTCTAGACACTTCAATTTTATTGTTTCATGCATAGTTGTGTTGTTCTTGGGGCGTCTTAGTTTTTTGTTTCCTTTGCTTAGCTTTTTAGTTTACTTTTGAAGTTTGGACGCCTGTTCTCACTGTGTTGTTTTGCAAATAAGTTTGCTTGGTGTTTGGAAAGGAGTAGTAAGTTCTTGCTTGAAGTGCAAGAGGAGCTTGCATTGACTGTGAATTAGACTTTAGCATGACATGCTAGGTGTTGTTTTTGCATTATGCTTAGTGACCATTGCTGTAGAATGTCTTGTTCCAAACAATTGGGATTGCTTAGTGCGCCTTGAAGAAATTATACGTTGTTTTAGCATGCAAAAGCATAGTATTGTGGTATTCTCCTTTGATGTTTTGCTTGGGTTGACTTGGCACATGCTCACACCATGTTATGACTATGACAAGTCACCATTAGCCTCTATGATCATTTAGTCCTTGACTTGTAGTACCACTCTTTGCTTTGATTAGTTTGCTTTGTTGCATTGCATAATTATGGCCATTATTGCTCTCTTAGTTGGTTGCTCCCAGTCTTTTGCTAGCCTCCACTTGTATGAGTATGTTCTTCTCATGCTTCCAACTCCCAAGAAACCAAGTTATTCCAAACTGTCCACTATAAACTCCTATGCAATGTGTGTCACATCATTCCAAGTATATTCTTGTTTTCAACTATCTTCCAATTAAAAAATATTTTGTTATGTGAAAACTTAGTGATTAAAGCCCTCACGAACTTGATGGCACATTTTATTCTTTGCCCCTAATAAACTTGAACCATTGAGGCAACTTTGTTGTATATGCTTGTGAAGGGTTTCGCGGCATAGTAAATCAAAATTTTCTACGGATGCGAACAGAGGGAAAGCCAAGATCTAATCTAGGAGATGCAATCAACGAGAGAGATTGGATTAGATCTTCATACCCTTGAAGATTCAGATGTGGAACGCGTTTAACGGGCGTGGGTGATGTAGTCGATCGCTTCTCCTCCTCGCGATCCGATCCGATCTAGCACCACAAGTGGTGGTGCCTCCGTGAGATGCACACGTGCAGACCTCGACGCCTCCTCCTTCCTCGGACCAGCAAGTATGGTGGAGAGATAGATTGGATCTACAACACGGCGTGGTGTATATGGTGGAGAATTTCTGCAGCAGGCTTCGCTACAAACAATGGGAGGGAGAGAGGAAAGCTAGCAAGGCGGCTAGGGTTTGGAGGAGAGGTGTGGGGGTTGGTGCGCCTCACCCCTCTTTATATAGAGGGGCGCAGCCTAGCCCTCCCCCAAGCCCAAAGGATAAGGAGTGGGGGCATGGACTCTCCTCTTCTAGAAACCCTATCTCTAGTTTAAACGATTTAAACTCTCTAGGATCGGTTGGGCCTTGTGCCCTGGCCCAATGCGGCCAGGACACTCCTCATAGGCCCATGCCCCTCCCGGAAGGTGGGGCCACGTTGGTCCCCTTCCGGAAGGTTCTAGAAGCTTCCGGTATAATACCGATTAACCCGGAACAATTCCGAACTCCAAAAACTGCATTGCCTTATATGAATCTTATTCTCCGGACCATTCCGGAACCTCTCATGATATCCCGGATCCCATCCGAGACTCCGAACAAAAATTCATAAACCAATTATCCAATCTATCCTAGCGTCGAGATATGTTAAGTGTGTGACCCTGCGGGTTCGAGAATATGCAGACATGATCTTCTATCAATAATCAACAACGGGGTATGGGCACCCATATTGACTCCCACACATTCATCCATGATCATATCGGATGAACCACGATGCCAGGATTCAATCAATCCCATATATATATTCCCTTCGTCTCGCGATATTTTACTTGCCCGAGATTCGATCGTCGGTACCGTCATACCTAGTTCAATCTCGTTCACAGCAAGTACTTTACTCGTTCCGTAATCCGATATCACTTTGTGATTAACTCCTTAACCACATGCTTGCAAGCGGTGTTGATATCGATTACCGAGTGGGCCCGAAGTATATCTCTCCTACTTGGGAGGGACAAATTCCATCTCGATACATACAACCCAACAAATACTTTCCGATCACCTGAGAGACACCTTTATGATCACCCTCTCATAGGATTACGTTTGATGACCTCAAAGCTTTCTTCCGGTACCAGGGAGTTGCATTATCTCATGGTCTAAGGAATACAATATTTGACATAGGAAAAGCTTCGCAAAGATGAACACGATGAAACGATCTAATTGCTTCGCTTAGTTTGGGTTTGTCCATCATATCATTATCCAATGATATGATCTCATTATCAATTGACAACTCATGTCTATGGTTAGGAAACCTTAACCATCATTGATCAATGAGCTAGTCCATAGAGGCGTACTAGGGACACGGTGTTGTTCACAAACCACACAAGTATTAATGTTTCCGCTTAATACAATTCTAGCATGGAATATAAACTTTATCATGAACAAGAATTATAATAATAACATCTTTATTATTGCCTCTAGGGCATAATTCCAACAGCTTGCACTTATAAGTTGGGATTAGCAGAATCATGCTGTCACGGGGAATGTTTTCAACATTGCACTTGTACTTTTTGTACTCCGTTGATCTCATGCTCTTTTGTCTATGGATGTTACCGGTGTGAAATGAAGTGGGAACTTGTAATTCCATGGAGTTTGTATTATGTGTTAGAGAAACGCCTGGGAAGCTAGCCTAAGCCATGCCTAATCATGGTGGAAACTTGCAGCATCACCATAGTGACATCTATGAAGCATTCTTCTTATAAAAAAAGAGAGAGACATTGAGAAAAGAGGAAAGAGAGAAAAAAGCACCATATTCCCATGGTACATAAGAAGAATTGCTTAGATGCTCATTGTCTGCTTGCCTTGTCATTTTGGTTATGGGAAAGCTCATGTGCCATGTGCAAGGGGTACCCCGTTGGCGGTTCTCAATGATATGCAAATACTTAAAGTGACAAGAACTTGCCTGGGCCCTAATTTGAGTATCCATGAGGTGTATCCCTCATAGTCAAGGGACTTGAGATTGCCAACTTATACTTTGTCAAGCATATACTCCAGCTTTTCCACTTTAACCTTAACCACTTCAAGATTCTTATGATAGGGGCAATGAGGGCTGAAAGCTAACTAGTACCATAATTTTTGGAAGCTCTTTTTGAAACTTGTAATCCCTGCTTCCTTTACAAAAAGGTCTTTCTTCCACCATTATTGAGTCTCCACCTTCTACCTTTAGGCACCATTAAGAGAGCATAGTTGTCATTCTGTGTGCAGTGTTCCAAAGCTTATTAATTGATGCATATTGTGTTATTACTTGCTCTTGTGCTACTTGTTTCTAGTCACCCTTGTGAACTTTGCAGGTGTCCTATGCATTATATTGCTACTCTATGAGGGACAAGCTGATTGCCACTATGATATGTTTTTTGCATGTGAAACAAAAAAACGTTTTTCAATACATATTATTCATGATCTTTGTTTGTAGCTTGCCATGTTGCATGCATAGTTACTATGTCCTATTGTTAGAACTCCATCTTTCATGCACATGTTTAGAGTTCTTTGATCCCAGCTTTCAATGTTTGCAAATGGTTGGGTCTTTATTGTGAGGGTGCATGTCACCTCAAAAATTATTCTTTTATCACTTACCTACTCAAGGACGAGCAGGAGTTAAGCTTGGGGATGCTGATATGTTGGAAACGTATCTATAGTTTTTGATGCTCCGTGCTTCTTTAGTATCTACTTTGCTTTACTTTTCTACACTTTGAGGTGCTTTTTACATGTTTTCTGGTACTAACCTATTAACAAGTTGCAACAGTGCCAGATGCCTGTTTTCTCCTGTTCTTGGTTTCAGAAAAGTTAGTAAAGAAATATTCTTAGAATTGGACGGGACGAAGGACAAAGTCAATTAATTTCCGTGGGGAACAAGAAGTCCAGAGGAGAGCCGGAGGGGCCGCCGCCACCATCGTCCCTAGATCGGGGGATCTGAAGCTCTTCCCGGTACCCTGCCGGGGGGGAGATCATCCTGGAGGCCTTCTCTCCGGTATGATTTGTGAGTAGTTCCACCTTGGACTATGGGTCCATGTAGTAGCTAGATGGTTGTATCTCCTCCTTTGTGCTTTCATGTATAGATCTTGTGAGCTCCATTCATGATCAAGATCTAATCTATTTGTAATCATGCATGTTGTGTTTGCGGGGATCCGATGGATATTGAGATTATTATGTTGGTTTGATTAATGGTTTTATCTTTATGATTCTATCATGTTTGTGTTGTTTGTGATATTGCATGCTCTCCGTTGCTAGTGGTTATCTTGTCCAAGTAGTTGCTAGTGACTCCAAGAGGGAGTATTTATGCTCGATAGTGGGTTCATGCCTCTAGTTTCCAAGGGAAGTGACAGAAATCTCTTCGGTTGTAGATGTGTTGTTGCTACTAGGGAGAAAACAACGGTCTCTTGTTCATGGAACATGTGGACTGTTTAACTTACACACTTTGCTTAAATCAGTTGTCTGTCCTTGCTACTTAATACTGGAGGGGGTTTGGATGATAACCTGAAGATGGACTTCTAGTCATAGATGCAGTTGGATTATGGTCTATGTATATTGTTGTATTGCCCAATCAACTTCATAGGATCTATCTAGCTAGTAATTGCATTGTTATGCCCTGCTGAGTTCCTGTCAATTGCCCCGCTGTAATTTGTTTACCCTTCATGCCATGTTGTTTATCTAAGGAGAGAACCTCTAGTGAACTATGGACCCAGTCCAATCTTTACCATTGATACATCCTCCACAGTTACTTGTTTACTTGCTTCAAACCATTACCTTCCACACCATACATTTAATCCTTTGTTACAGCAAACCGGTGAGCTTGACAACCTCACTAATTCGTTGGGGCAAAGTCTTGAGTTTGTGTTGTGCAGGTCTCCACGTTGTCAGCAGCACCTTTGAGATGTTTCCTTCCTCCTTCAGGTTTGATAACCTCGGTCTCTACTGAGGGAAATTTGCTGGTGTGCTCATCACACCTTGCTCTTGGGGTTCCAACAAAGTGTCCCACATCAACACGGGGTGCACGCATCAACAACTCTGAGGGATGTAATACTAGTGAACGGTGTTTCATTGGTGTTATGTCAATGACTATAGTGTACTACATCATGTAGTGGTATGATGGGTCACCGCAGTCTGTCAGTCGTCGGATTAGAAAAAGATCGATGGTGCGGTGCCATCATCTTACTCTACCCGTGCCCGAGTGAACAGAAACCCTAGCGGCGAGTTGGGCGGCGCCGAGAGATCACCATGCGGCCGAGGAGGCTAAGAGGAGGTTGAGGGTCAATGCGGTCCACTGCGTCAGAATGCCTAGGTTTGGTGCAAATCAGGCGTTCACACGTCTCCCGTGGGGGTGTAGACTCAGAGCTCGCCAAAGAGCGCTCTAGTGCGTCTACATGTCGAAGGGGAGAGGTGTGAGAGGTTTCTGGGGCCCTGAGGAAGGTGGGGAAGAAGTGGCTACCGCAGGAGGAGCTAGAGGGGATGGACTTCGTTGGAGAAGCTCCGCTCGGGCATGTTCGTCAATGGCAAACTCCGGGGGTCCTGCAACAAGGGAGAAGGCATCAGGGGGAGTAGATCAGGTGCAGGGTATGTTGAGTGGAGCACATGCAAGGGAGGGGAGGCAGGGGATGGATGATACATCCAATTTGCATCACCATTCTATATCATAATTTTCCACTATTCATTGATATGTGTCTTATTATGAGGTGTTACTTATGTATTTTCCTCTGTTTTTGCATGTTGGATGATTCTTGGAGGATGGACTGCCAGCGTCAGGTTTCTTATGGAAAAAGAGGTGTTTTGACGCAATTTCCTGAAGATCATAAAAATAAAAGAAAAATATTGGAAAATTATATTTTCCCAGAAGACGAAGGAAACCAGAAGGGGAGGCATAGCTGGGCTACAGGGGGGCCACACCCCCTAGGCACGGGTCCCCCTGGGCCGCGCCTAGGGCAGGTGTGGCCCACCTGGCCGGCCTCTGACTTTGCCCTCTCGCCTATATCTTCCTCTCGGAACTGTAATACCAAGGGAGCGATCACAGAAAGATTTTCGCCGCCTCTGCGGGGCGGATAACACCGAGAGAGAAAGATCTCTCCGGCAGACAGATTTCTTCCGGGGAAATTCCTTCCTGGAGAGGGGAGATCGTCGCCATCAACATCGTCATCAAGCTAGGCTTCATCGGGATCATCATAATCATCCACATCATCATCTCCACCAGCACCATCATCACCACTCCATCCCGCTGTAACAATTGTGTTGGATCTTGCATTAGTTCTTAGGGGAAACTTTCCCGGTGTTGATTACTATTGTAGTTGATGCTTGTGAGTGGAAACATTGGATTATTTTTTATGTTGATATTGTTATCTATCATATTTGATCTTGATCCATATGATGTCTCGTGAGTAGTTTGTTTAGTTCTTGAGGAGATGGGAGAAGTCATGTTGTTAGTAGTGGATTTGTGTTGAGATATTATTCAATGGTTTAGTATTTAAGTTGTGGTGCTATTCTTCTAGTGGTGTCATGTGAACGTCGACTACATGATACTTCACCATTTATGGGCCTAGGGGAATGCATTATGTATTTCGCTACTAATTGTGGGGTTTCCGGAGTGACAAAAACCTGAACCCCCGTTAGGACACCATTGCACAAGGGAGTGTAGGATCTCAGAGTTTAAGGCTGTGGTTAGGTTTTTATCTTAATTACTTTCCTGTATTTGCGGATGCTTGCAGGGGGTTTAACCACAAGTATGTATTAGTCCAAGTAAGGCCGGTACATTAGCACAGGTTCACCCACACAACACTTACAACACCAAAGAAGAGTACTCACCTATTTGAAGAGAAAGCACTTGACAGAATTCCCATGTGTCCTCGAGAATGTTTGGTCCTTATAAGTATTCTCACCTGCTTGTCCTTTGCTAAGAAAGGATTGGGCCACTTGCTGCGTTTGATCGTTGTCTTTATTACTTGTACTTTGTTTCTTTGCTTTATTAGAAAACCCCTAAAATCCGTTTGCTAATTATTTACAGAGATTTCCTGCTCCATACCACTAGTCAATACCTTCTACTCCTCATTGGGATCAACACTCCTATTTATCGAAAGTACTGTGATACACCCCCTATACTTGTGGGTCATCAAGACTATTTTCTGGCGCCGTTGCCGGGGAGTGAAGCGCTATTGAAGAGTTGAACTAGTAAAAGAAACTTCTACTGTGAGTATTTCTTTTTGTTTCTGTTTGTTACCTTGTTTCCAATATGGATAACCCACTTGGTTTTCTGTTTGGGAAAACTACTACAACTGTTAGGGTAGTAGATGAACCACCACCTATTGAGATAGATCCTTTTAAGATACCTACAAGTATTGTTGATCGTGTTATGGATAATTATGATTTAGGGGATGGAACTGTCCACCCTGGTGATCATTTGCTTTTTATCCATGAATTATGCGGGTTGTTTAAGTGTGCAGGTATCACAACTGAACAGGTGAAGAAGAAGTTACTCTCTATATCCTTAAAAGGGAGAGCTGAAGAATGGTATAAGTTGCTGAAGAATGGACAATCCAAGGAATGGGAGGAAATGGCATATCTCTTTTATTCTAAATTCTATCCTCCCAGTGATATTCATCAGGATAGGAATCTGATATATAATGTTGGCCTCGTGATGGAGACAGTACAGCTCAAGCTTGGGGAGATTGAAGTTACTAATGCTTAAATTTCCTATTCATGAACTCCCTAAAAATATTATTATCAATAACTTTTATGCTAGGCTTTCTCTTCATGATAAAGATTTACTAGATGCTTCTTGTGTTGGATCATTCACATGTATGAAGGAAGAAGCTTCAAGAGAACACTGAAGCTTGGGAGAATGACAAAGGAAGAAAGTCAGGTATAAACTATTATTATGAATGCATAAAATCTTTTATGGGAACTGATGACTTCCGTGATATTAGTAATGAGTTTGGTCTTGACTCCCAAAGTATTGCCAATTGTTTTAAGGCCTTTGCCTCTTACATAGAAATTCCTAAAAAGAAGTGGAATAAGTACCAAGCACCTTATAAATATGTTGTTAGTCATGTTCCTGTTGGAAGCACTGAAGTTTGCACTACTAATCATATTGTACCTGAACCTCATGTTGAAAAAATACCTTTCCCAGCTAAGGTAAAGGAGTACTCTACGATAATTAGTGCGAATAATAGAGGTACAAAGAAAACTGTGGAACCTGATGAGAAAATGAATAGAGGATGAGCAGATTGTCTTCTGTGAAGACACTTCTAATATTATTTCTCATCCCAGTAGATCTAGAAAAGCTAGTGTGCATGTGCTTTCTGTTAAAATTGGTGATCATTGCTACTATGGTTTATGTGATATTGGTGCTAGTTCTAGTGCTATTCCTTATGAGCTTTACAGGGACATTATTCATGAAATTGGTCCTTGTGAGCTTGAGGACATTGATGTGGTTATTCACCTTGAAAATAAGGAAACCATTTGCCCTATTGGTATTGTAAGAGATGTGGAGGTTCTCTGTGGTAAAATTTAGTATCCTGCTGATTTTCTAGTGCTTAATTCAGCAGCTAGCAAAACTTGTCCTATCATTTTTGGTAGACCTTTCTTGAACACTTGTGGAGCTATTATAGATTCTAAGAAGGAGAAAGTCTTAACTAAGTTTGATGGAGATTCTTATGAGTTTAACTTTTCCAAATTTGCTAAAGCTCCTTGTGAAAATAGCTTGCCTAATAACGATTTCTGGATGGAACAACTTGCTTCTATTGATCTGGTCTGTAACCTTGGGCCTCTTTTTGGTGACTACAAGTATGCTCATTCTGATGATAGAGTTGTTCCTTTGACAGTTATATTGTCAACTTTATTCAAAGTTCTACTGAAAGTTATTATGAGAGAGGGAAACATGGTTTTATGCATCTCAATAATGTTAAGTTTCCCCGTTTTATGTTGAAAGCTTTGAAGTTGCATTTGTTTTGTCTTCCTATGCTAGTGGCTTTTTGTTTCAACAATTTCTTTTCTCATGATACCCCCATGCATAGGAAGTGGGTTAGACTCAAATGTGTTGGTTATTTGCTTCTTGATGCTCTCTTTCACTCCAGATATATATCTCCTATGTGAGCATCTTTGAAACTATCAAGCCTAACTTAAAGGCATGAAAGAAAAGTACTTATTGGGAGATAACCCAAGAGTTTGGTCGAGTCTTGGAAGTTATTACCTCAGTAATAACCACTCCTTATCCTTTTTGTTTTGGTTTTTGTGTCAAGTTCAACTACTTTTGAAATGTGGCTGTCCTGGGACAGATTTTGTGCTGAACTGGAAATTTTGTGAGGGATCTCAGTACTTCGGATGGACCTGTATTTTTCTGTGCTTGTTCTCCAAGTTTTTACCCAACTTTCATTAGTTTTGCACTTTTTGATTTGAGGAACATAAGGTTTTCGAAAAAATCAATCTTTACCTGCTGGTCTGTTTTGGCAGATTTCTTTCATCATTTGCATTTGCCTCTTATAGAAGCCTTTGTTTTGATGGACTTCAGTTGAAGTGTGTACCTAAAGGTTTATTGTTTTTGCATACACTAATGTTGCCATTGAGGTTTTGTGTGACATCTTATAGGAAAGGAATTTCCAGGAGAATGAGAAAAGGAGTCTGCAGAGTTCGTCTTTGAATAGGTAAAAGTGGTGAAAACAGAAGGTTCATGAAAACCCTATCTTTTTATATTTCTGACATTTTTATTACATATGGAAGGCTATGAAATGAAATAGAGGAGGAAACGGAGGCCGGGGTGGCCACACCCACCCCAGGCGCGGGCCCCAGCTAGCCGCGCCTGGAGGGGGTGTGAGCCCCCTGAGCTCCGTCTCCGCCTCATTTTCATACCAGTACCTTCCTTATGCATTGAAATTCCGTAATATATAACCCCCCCGGATCCCCCGAGGTTCGTGCGTCATGTTCTCGTCGTGTTTTCGTTTTGATTTGTTTCTGTTAGTATTTCTTCTCAAGTTTAGAGCACCATGGTCTCCGCCAACGACAAAGGCAAGAAGCCCGAGGAAGATGATCCTCAAAACCCTAAGGAGGAGGAGATTTTGGTAGGGGATGAGGAAGACATGGAGGATGAAGAGCATCTGGAAACCCGCGCCACCGTTGCAAGCGTCGTAGTGGTGGCAAAACCTACCAATCTTAGGAGGACAGCATGGATATCTACAGGAGGGAAAACCCTGCGTCATATCCTCGCTCCACGGACACCTCCTCCATGTACCAAGAATCCCTTCCATAATCTTATACATGAGCATTAATACAAATAGATTCCCAAAGGGAACTTGCCCTCAATGTGGGATTTACCTCATTCTAACCATGCAGGGGAGGTACACACTAAGAAGGAAGAGTGGGGAAAGAATAGCAAGGACTGGGAATCTCGGTCTGATACGATCATGAACCGCATTGAGAAAAATTGGGAGTTGATTCGTACTCTGACCTTTGAGATTGAGGATTTGAGGGAACTGATTGAGGAGCTTATCAAGAGAATACCACCACCATCGAAGGAGTAATTCGTCATCAGGTTTGGCATCTCCTTGGCTTGTTCCAAGCCTGGGGGAGTGCCGCGGTATCACATCATTTTATTTTATCTTTTACCTTTTTAGTGGATTCATATCTTTTGTAGAGAAGTTATCTTATAGGTTGGTTTGCATGTGTAAGTATCTCTCCTCTAGTTGATTATCTATGCATCCCTTGGTGTGAGTGCCTTTATGGAATATTACTGAGAAGTTTCATCTTTTACTTTTTGCACTTCTTATATTAGTTTGCAATCTGTATTATATGATTGATCTTGTTGATCAGTATTGGCATCACTTTGGGAGCATCAAGTAAATCTAAATTGGTTTTGGCAAACCGAGCTCTGGTTAGTAGCAACACTTTTTGAGGTTTGGAAGAAAAAATAAAAAGCTTACAAGTATTTTGTATCATTTATTTTCTTTCTTAATTGGATCATAAGCTTAGTATTCTTTATTTAAGATATTTTGTGTCTTCAAGGAAGATTGCATGTTTGGCTTTATCACTTGTATGATTGTTTTTTTCTTTCAACTCTTTTGCTTGCTAACCAGCCTTGCTAGCCAAAAACCTGTTTTGAGAAGGCATACTTCTCATGCATCAAATCCATTCGAACCAAAACATGTGTCATTTGTGTCCACCATATCTACATATTAGCATTATTGCTATTCCAAGCAAATTCTCAAGCTTCATCTATTTTTCGAATTAAAAACTATTTTGTTATGTGAAAACTAGTTAGTAAAGCTCTCACGAACATGATGGCACACCTTATTTTCTTGCCCCTAATATACTTGAACCTTTGTGTCATCAAAGTTTTTTATGCTTGCATCTATACGTTGGGATTAGCAGAACCGTGCTGTCATGGGAAACGCTTTCAACACTTATGGATACTCATCCAGTAAATATCATGCTCTTTTGTTTGCGGATGTCGTCAGTGTGGAATAAAAAGGGAGCTTGTAAGTCCATGGAGTGATGTATGTGTGTTAGAGAAACGTCTGGGCCGCTAGCCTAAGTCATGCCTAATCATGTGGAAACTTGCAGCATCACCATAGTGAGCAATCTGTGAAGCATCCTTAATAAAAAGGTATGCACATAGTAAATAAAAAGATCGCTGAGATGCTCACTGTCTGCTTGCCTTGTCATTTTGATTATGGGATAGCTCATGTATCATGTTCAAGGGGTACCCCATTGGCGGTTCTTTATGATACACATGTACTTACAATGACAAGAACTTACCGGTGACTAAAGTTGAGTAGCATGAGGAGTGTCCCTCGTACTCAAGGGACATGAGATTGCCAACTTATATTTCGTCAAGCATATACTCCATCATGGTTCCCTTTAACCTTAATCCTCTCAAGATTCCTATGATAGGGGAAATGAGGGCTCAAAGCTAGTAAGTACCATAATCTTTTGGAAGCTCTTTATGACATTAAATCCCTGCTTCCCTCTATGAAGGGACATTTCTCCTATTTTCTGAGTTGAGTCAGTAAACCTACTTCCTCTCTATCTCCAGCAAGCATTTAAGTTGTTGTGTTGCAAGCATTCATATGGTGATTTATTCAATCATGTTATTTATATTCCTTGTTTGCACAAGACTCTTATCTATTGAGTATTGTGAAAAAACCTTTTATGTTTGAGCAAAGAGTACTCTTGTTATGAAAACTTTTATAAAATCTTTTTGTGAAACTGTTTGCCAGATGTTCTTTGACCAAGAACAACGTTTTCCAATTCCAATTATGATATATCTTTATGCATCTCTATTTTGACTCATTTACTTGTTGCAACCTAAATTATACAATGGTGAGTTGCTTTCTTATATGAGTTGTGTAATGGTAAGTGTGATGCTTCTTGTCCGTATTCTTTTATCGACACTTCACTCCATAAACCTGTGGACATGTTTACTGAGCTCAGTTTTCTCTTGGGGACAAGCGAAGGTCTTAACTTTCGGGGATGGATGATACATCCAATTTGCATCACCATTCTATATCATAATTTGCCTCTATTCATTGTTATGTGTCTTATTATAAGGTGTTACTTATGTCTTTTCCTTTGTTTTTGCATGTTGGATGGTTCTTGGAGGATGGACTGCCGGAGTCAGGTTTCTGATGGAAAAAGAGGTGCTTTGATGCAATTTCACGAAGATCAGAAAAATACCAGAAAAATATTGGAAAATTATATTTTCCCTGAAGACGAAGGAAGCCAGAAGGGGAGGCGTATCTGGGCCACAGGGGGCCACACCCTCCTAGGAGCGGGTCCCCCGTACCTAGGGCAAGTGTGGCCCACCTGGCCGGCCACCGACTCCTCCCTCTCGCCTATATCTTCCTCTCGGAACTCTAATACCAAGGGAGCGACCTCAGAAAGATTTCCGCCACCTTTGCGTGGCGGAAAACACCAAGAGAGAAAGAGCTCTCCGGCAGGCAGATTTCCTCCGGAGAAATTCCTTCCCAGAGAGGGGATATCATCGCCATCAACACCGTCATCAAGCTAGGCTTGATCAGGATCATCATCATCATCCACACCATCATCTCCACCAGCACCATCATCACCACTCCATCCCGATGTAACAATTGTGTTGGATCTTGCATTAGTTCTTACGGGAAACTTTCCCGGTGTTGATTACTATTGTAGTTGATGCTTGTGAGTGGAACCATTGGATTATTGTTTATGTTTATATTGTTATCCATTACCATATCATATTTGATCTTTATCCATATGATGTCTCATGAGTAGTTCATTTAGTTCTTGAGGACATGGGAGAAGTCATGTTGTTAGTAGTGGATTTGTGTTGAGATATTATTCAATGGTTTAGTATTTAAGTTATGGTGCTATTCTTCTAGTGCTGTCATGTAAACATCGACTACAGGATACTTCACCATTTATGGGCCTAGGGGAATGCATTGTGTATTTGGCTACTAATTGTGGGGTTGCCGGAGTGACAGAAACCTGAACCCCCATTAGGACACCATTGCACAAGGGAGTGTAGGATCTTAGAGTTTAAGGCTCTAGTTAGGTTTTTATCTTAATTACTTCCCTATAGTTCCGGATTCTTGCAGGGGGTTTAACCACAAGTATGTATTAGTCCAGTTAAGGTCGGTACATTAGCACAGGTTCACCAACACAAAACTTACAACACCGTCTTGGTCCCGTGTGTACTCAGCTATTTGAAGCGAAATCACTTGACAGAATTCCCATGTGTCCTCGAGAACGTTTGGTCCTTATAAGTATTACCACCATCTTGTCCTTTCCTAAGAAAGGATTGGGACACTTGATGTGTTTGATCGTTGTCTTTATTACTTGCACTTTGTTTTTTTGCTTTATCAGAAAACCCCTAAAAAACCGTTTGCTAAGTATTTACAGAGATTTACTGCTCCATACCACTAGTCAACACATTATGTCCCTCGTTGGGATTGACACTCATATTTATCAAAAGTACTGCGATACACCACCTATACTTGTGGGTCATCAATGGACAACCTCGAGCTTGAGCTAAGAAATGGACGAGAGGGCCATTTCTTTTCTTTGGGCCAGCTAAGAGGGGAGGAGGGAGAGGAGAGCTCGGGGGAGCTAAGTGGGAAGGGGAGGAAGCAAAATAGGTTCAGGATTAGGGGGATGAGGGCCTCAAGCCCTTTTTTGCAAGGAAATGGCCTAAAGGTGGAAATGTCCATTTTGGACATGGGGTGGGGTAGGGATGGCTTGGTTGTGTCCAGGTGGAGGTTCTAGAGGGTGTGAGGTGCTCTGGTCGGTCAGGGGAAGAGAGGGAGTGGGGTGGTTATGTGTTGAATAAGAGAGGGAAGGACAAGACATGCCCTTTTTGTCTCCCTCAACAAACACATGGGACAAGTGTTGTAAGTGTGATACAATGCTTAGCTACAGTGTTCACGACCAGGGGTTGTGCTGGGTGCAAGAGAAACTTATTTGAGAAGCTTTGATGATGGTTGGAGGTGGTTTGGTTGGTGATTTTGTATTAGACTCCATTTGGCCATTTGGGGTGGTTATGAAGAAACACTTGATTTAGGAGAAGGGAAGCATGGGGCAATGGTATTGTTGGATGGGTATGATTAAATCATGATCATAGGAATTGTTTGGTATTTTTCAATTCATTAAACGTCCACTTAATCACATTTATTCAAAAAGTGCATAAATGATTTATAGAAGATAATGTGATATTTTTACCATGGCAAGGTGATATTTTGGTGTGAAATAGTTCTAAATACTATATCACACATTGGGTGATTTTAGTAGAATTTATCGAGAAGGGAAAGTATTTTTAAGTTATTATTTCATGTTTCTACCAATTAACAAAAAGGGAAATAAGCAATAATAAAGTTTCTCAAAAATATTTATTTCTGAGATAGGCAGATAAGCTATGATATGTAGGCATCAAATGTTCCTTGAGATTGCAAGGTAGTTTGTATAAAAACAAACTTGGCTTTATAGAGAAGGTTTTGATGATTTAGTAATTAAAGGAAGTTAAATAGTATTAGTCTCAAAATAATTATGGGGTTTATTTGGAAATATTTATATCCAAGGTGGGTGATGTCAACTTGAAGTATCTATCATAACCAACCTTGGTTTTCGCAAATGGGAGTTGGATTTGGAAAAGAACAAGGGTTAGATGATCTAGGGTTTTGTTATTTTCATACCACCTAAACATGGTTGGATTAGGGAGCTCAGAGCTCACTTTGATACAATTCTTAGATGGATGGATAGACCAAGTTATATAGATGATCATATCAATAAGATTTTGGCCTTGTTATATTTGAGGCGACCTAGAAGGGATGGCAAACATTGTTGAAAATAAGGCTGCCATAACAGATGAGTCATGAGGCCTCATAAACCATGTGGGTTTAAGATGCACAATTCTCCAATGGAAACAAGTGAGGTATGGATTGATAGACCATTTTTAGTATATCATAACCATGCAAAGAGTTGGTCAAGGGAAGATGTCATATGGATGGGAGCTTCTGCCAAAATAGGCAAGATGATAAAATTTGGAGAAAAGGTTATTGTCATGACTACAAAACCATCATGGATGAGTAGGTTCAAGAAGGTTTAGCCGATAGAAGAAGTGGTCCTTGTTAGTACTCATGATGTAATACAAGATGGTTCAGGTACATTCTCAAGAATGCACATAGGTTAGAATGGATGGAGTCTCAAAGATTGAATCTTGTCAAAGACTCCAGACTTGGCCAAATTTGGCAGACTTGGGGATTTGGACTATTATGAAGGAGGGAAGGATACAAGGGTTTATTCTTATCATCAAGTGGATGATGTTGAAGTATAGATTAAGTAGAGGGGATCCATGATTGTATTTGGTCTTTGATGAGTTGGATGCTAATACAAAATATTAGCTTAGAAATGATCTCGTGATATAGTTTGGGATCACTTGAATGGCTTAGGATAGATCCAGTTTGGGATGCTTGGTTTGAGATTGATGATATCAAACATATATGGGTCCTAAGGAATGATATACTAGGTTAACTCACTCTAGTTCCTAAGCACACAAGGCAATCATCAAATCAAGAAAGTTCATCAGACAATAGATCAAGGCAATTCATCTTATCAAACTTATCAAACTACTACTAAGGTTACCCTCAAGCCTAGCTTGAGGTAAGTAGGGATATTTTGAAGAGGTTGTGTTTTGAAGTAAGATGGGTTCATCTTGGTATTTCTACCAAGGTTGGAATAAAAAGGTTTTTAGAAAGGTTTTTGGAAAACCTAGGGATAAGAGTAGTTGAATTGTTCTGTCTTGAAATCAAAAGTAGATTATATGTAGGTCTCCATAGTTTTTGTAAGTAGAGACTAGGTAATTAGTTTTTGTTAACTAGTGTTGATGTAAGAAGTATATCCTCTAATACACAAGCAATTGCATAAGCACAAACAAACAATCAACAAACATTGCGGCAGTTAACAAGAATTTTTTCCCCCTGCTTTTTGCCTTTTAACAAAAGATCAGGCTTACTAAGATTGGGATGTTACAGACCTTTCCCCATTAAAATAATCTCGTCCTGAGATTTTGGAGGAGTAGTGTAGCACCCAGAGAAACCACTACTAGAAAATAGCTATGTTTTTGCTTTGTGCATCATCATAACATCATCATGCATATTTTTGTGCATTTTTCTAAGCATAAAATTATTTTATTAAATATCGTATTTTGTTTGATTAAAATATCCGTATGGTATAATATATATATAAAGTCGGTTCTGCCCTTTTCTAATTTGAATTAAAATAAACTAGCTGAATGCCTATGCGAGCCACGGCAATCAAATTTTTTTCCTGTCCCCAAATGTAAAATGTCCATTGTGCATTGAAAGTTTATGTTAAAGATATGGTTTGCGCTTTCCGAATCGTTCTTCAAGTAAACACCTAGCTATTAAGATACAGTGAACCGTTAATTCACACTGAATGCAGTACCAATTGCATGTTCGATGCATTACAAAGAATATACAAAAAAGAAGAGAAGAAATATGTAAAATATAGAGCAAACGGTGGCATGCTTATAAGTACTTCTTTTCATAAACGGTAGTAGGTCCACGACATTGTCAACCTGTCCAGGAGCTTTACATTCAGCAGCCAATTGTCTAACTTGACCATGAATAAAGCATTTTTCATGTTATATTGGCATAATGATCATCTACAAAGTGAGTTGAATTCCGTAGTTATAGAAGCACTTGCAAATACCTTGACAAACACAAAATTATACTTCATTAGTGACGGGCATATGACATGATCTTGTGTTCCACCTCACTAGGAACATTTGAGTCCAATAATATTACCTTACAAAATCCACCCAACGTGCTTTCCTTTTAAAGAAGTGAATTCATTTAAAAATTATTGGCCGATGGCTTGCTTGTACTGTGATCCATACTACCATAACTCGCTAGTTTCCAGTAAAAAAATAATTGAACAACGGGACCTCATTTGCGTTCCACATTGTAGCCAAGCAGCCACCTACACTCCAATAGTAATGCATTTCCAAAAATCCTTCATATTAGTAATGGGGCAACTCAAAGTATTAGGAACTGGCTGGCGGACGGTCCTCTACACAACGACGCCAGCACATGTGGCCAATGTGCTCATTGTTGGTGTGTCATCGCCACGATCATCGACCGAGACATTGTCATCTGCGTGCACATGGCCTAGGCCGTTTTGGAGGATGGTGAGGCCATACCACCGTTTGTTGACCTCGACCAAGGCCGTGGTCGAGGACCGCCTCGCATGTTTGTGCCATTGACATCGCTTCCTATGTCTAGAGAGACGCAAAAGAAAAGCGATGTCAAGGACTCATCAGGCTTTACAACTTTGCAGTTCCATTGATATCTTCTAATCTACTTTGAAAGGTTGGTACATGGTCCATTCTTAACTACGATCCGTAGACACATATCACACAAAAAAATGAGACATGTTGCTGCTATTCTCAAAAAATACAAACTCAAAATCTTAAAGAACGGTGGAGATCTTTGTGTGAAGTCTCATTCAGTAATCTGGTTGCTCGATTTTCTACAACTTCTTTCCTTCTTGGCAGTTTTTTAAACTTTATCAAACCTTTACAAACCGTCCTCACATACCACCACAAGCTAGCTATTAAGAAAAAGTTATAAGTTATTTCTATAGTCCTAACTTTTTTTCTTGTGTTAGATTCCTCTACGTGATCAACATATGAGGCGATGAACGGAAACATACCGTACGTTTAGAACCTTTGGTTAGCATGCTTCTCCCAGGCAATCACTTCGATTGTTTTGTTTGTCCATGGGTGTCACTCACACTACACTGTCAGATTGGAGCACATGCATGGCCCTGATCCAGCTTAGGCGGAGGTCGCGATGTTGCCAAAGTTCTGCTAACTATCCGATTTCTTGACCAGTCTCGTTCTAAATTTATCTAAATTTTGATATTTCTAAACACTATTTAGTATATAGATACATCCCTAATTTCTCTGTCCTGAAAAAAATGTAATAAATTTGTCTAAACTTAACGTAGCTAGACACTATTTAGTATATAGATATATTCAAATTTTGATAAACTTGTGATAAATTTTTTAGAACGGAGAAAGTAGTTTTTGGGGGGAAGAAGATGATATGTTTACATTAAAAAATCGTTGAATGGCGATTATCAAAAAAACTGCAACCACTGGTAGAAAACGCCCCATGCGTCCCGGTTGGTAAGGGTCATTAGTCCCGGTTGCCCAACCGGGACGGGGCAATCGGGACTAAAGCTCTAACCTTTAGTCCCGGTTGCCCCACCAACCGGGACAAATGGGGGCACACGTGGCGGCATCAGAGCGCGAGGGGGTGGAGCATTAGTCCCGGTTCGTAACACGAACCGGGACTAATAACCTGCTGCCACGGCAGAGATTTGGCCCATTTCTCTGTCGCGGCAGAGAATTCATTTTGGCACATTTTGTTGCCGCGGCAGCATTTTCGCCACTTTTTGTGCCGCGGCAGAGAATTCATTTAGGTTGTTTTATTGTTTATTTAGTGTTTTGCACTTATCAATGAAGGAACCTTATATTACACAAGATCATCATGACAATATTACATTCAATACACGGATCGAGTTCATGCACTACATACAAAAGTTGCTATTCGATGCTACAGGCCAATTCCTTCAAAGTTGATATTTTTACAATCCCTATTGTCTATACATAGCAGAATAGTATTCCCCTTTCGGGTCTAGGACTTCTGCATCAAAAAATCCCGCCAATTCCTCCTGAATTGCTCGTACGCGATCCGTTGGCAGAAGACCTTCCCGTAGACGTTCGATATGATTTAAAAAAGGAGTCAGCCTATATGAATAAAACTAAGCACAATTTGTTTGAAATTAGAAACTATAGAAATTGTTTACGTACGTGGAGTTGCTCTAAATTTCTGTCCTTCTCATCGCACGTCTGCCGGATGAACTCGCAAACATAGTATCCACAGAGATTGTTACCTGGTCCCTGCGTCAGGCACTTTACGAGAACAGAGTTCAATCAAAATAATAATCAAACATGATAATAACTGTATCAAAACTAGAATCAAAGAGATGCGTGGATATAGCTAGTGGTGCTTACATCTAGTGCTTCAAATGTAAGCTCCTCTTTCCAAACACCCCTAGCCTTTTTGGTGAACCTTTTCCAAGCGCTGCCCGGCGAAGAAAACGAATAAAATAAGTTATTATGTACTTGATATCATAAAATTCACGAACGTTGTCGATATAGTGTCGTAATGATTAGAATTGCCGCTGGAGAAGTATCTGCATGTCCTTCCACGTCTCAAGGGGTTTATGTTTCGAGTCCATGACTAGTACACTCCCTTTGTCAAGTTGAATGATTAACAGAATATAGTGGTACCTGGCCGAATGCAGAACTAATCAATTATATACTTAACATCGAGTAAGCGAAATAGAAAGTGTATACAAGACAATAACACTCACTGGAAGTTGTAAGGAAATAGTATTTCCCTTTTGGTTTCTTGAAACCTTAACGCGTGTACTATATTATCCTCCGTATCCTGGGGGCTTATTTTAAGATTAGCTTCATGAACCCAATATGGGTCAATGAAGCCAATGTCATAGATTTGTCCTCTGCTGCATTCGAGAATCTTCATTCTGCATATTACAGTATGATTATATACATGCAATAAACAAAATAATATAGCTGGAGACTAAATTAATTATAGAATTAGTACTTACAGACAATAGGCACTGATGATCGATTTGTCCAAGGCGTCTTGATTGAATAATTGAAATAGTTCATCAAATTCAATGGATATCATGTCATCCCTTTCTTTCCCATGATGCTTTTTTGTAACCCTAGCACTATCCAGTTAGCCCCGGCGGACGTGGCATGCATGTACCAGTTATGCAATCTTCGCATTTTTGTTGAAAGATTGTTTACCTCCTCAGGTTTGACGAGAGGTTTGCCGTACTGGTATTTGTATGCTACTTCACTAAAGGGGAAGAACTCTAACTGGGATAAGTACTGGGCAATACTCATACCTTGAGCAGCGGCAGCTTCTCCGTATTGTGCAACTACCTCTGGATCATACTGCTCTTCGGCCCCATATTTGCTCGACCCCACATTGGTTTGAGAAATCACCTTGAGAGGGACGCAAGACTGTTTTGCTTGTTCTCCGAGCTGGGCAACAGATTTCCCGCTTGCATCAGTACTGCTCTTCGAGGCTTTTTGTGCCGCATGTGACTTGAGAATAGAACGGTCATAGTCTTATGACAGCTTTGGCTCGGGTTGATGAAGATTCTTTAGCATTTTAAACACTTTGGCTTTTTCTTCTTTGGTGCTGGGGAACTCTGGCTCTTTCGGCCGCCTCAGCTTAGCAAAAAACGCTGTCGTTTCCGCATCAACGATCGCCGTAGTCTCCTCTTCAGTACAGTCATAATCTCTCTTGGGAGGAACCTTTGGTACATTTGGAAGAGGCTCTTGTTTACGTTTCGGCGATCGCTTACGACGCACAGTAGCGGTACGCTTACGCTTTTTATCCTGAGGCGCCGGCGATGGCTGCATTGGAGATTGGTGAGGCGACGGAGCCGGGTGAGGCGACAAAGACGGCTGCCGCGGCGGCAACGACCTCGCTGGAGACGGGTGAGGCGGCGGCGAAGATGGCCTTGGCGTGTGATTTTGAAGCACGATACATTCCTTCGGCCATAGAATGGTGACTTTTTTGTGTCACCCAGCACAGTCACATCCCCTTCACCAGCAGGGTAGTGAAGATCCAAAACCTCAAAGGTGGGCATGATTTCATCCACGCCGACAACAGCGTAGCCCTCTGGAACCGGACGACAGTGGTAAGTTGGTGTGGGTCCAATTGGTAAGGCATAGTCGACCGCCACCTTCATGGATATGTTCACAACTTTGACATGTAGCTCGCAGTGTGTCATCTCTATGATATCATCCACTGGGTAGCCAACAGGAGCCATCGTCGGTGCATCATCGTCATCGCCATTGTCATCACCCGGGACCTCGGTGGAAGCCACACTGCTTTTTCGATTATTCGATAGGCTGGTAGCATCGAATGCAGTGTGCTGCTGAGATGGGCCGGTAGTACTTTGCTCTTTAAGTGCGTTAATTTCATCTTATTGTTTCTTTAATCGTTCTTCAATTAAACGCATTCGCTCTTTCTGACTTTCTACTTCAACTGTCGCCCTGTCCTTACTCCTCTGACGGCTTCTATCAGGATATTTCTTCCTCTCTTCGGGAAACCCAGTCCTCCATGATTGGGAGCCTATTGTGCCTCGTGTTCATCCATCATGTTCCTTATTTCCAAGGGCGAGTGTGAGCTCATCATTCTCTCTATCGGGAATGAAGTCCCCATCTTTAACAGCCTTTACTGCTTTTCTGATCCTCTCGATTAGCAAGGGGTCTTCTTTATGTCGTATGTTATATGTACACCTCCCTTCCGAGTCCAACGTGCCCCCATGCCCGTAAAACCAATTCCTTGCACGTTCTACCCAATCGTCTGTCTCTAGGGTGATCTTTTTATCACGCAGTTCCTGCTCAAGTTTCTCCCACTTAGGAATGCCAGCCCTATAGCCACCTTGCCCCATAGTATGGTGATACTTCTTGTTAGCAGCATTCAGCTTATTCGTTTCAGACATTTTCTTAGCTTTTTCTGATTTCTTGTATTCCACAAACTCAGCCCAGAATGGTTTTATCTTCTCAAACTGAATATTCTTGAAATCGGGAGTCTTCTTTTTCACGACATAGTCAAGGTGCAATCTTTTCTTCCAGTTGGTGAAACACTAGGCCATCTTTTTCAAAGCCCACTCCCTGACCTTAGCCTCCATGGCTCTCCGTTGTAAGGCGTCCTCAACTGGATCCTCCGCATTAGGATCCAGCTCTATCTTCGGTAGTTTGAAATTAACCATGAGCCTCTTCCACAGTAAATCTTTGGCGTGGTTAGGGACAAATAAACATGTTCCCTCTTCATCTGCATTAGCAGGCCTATTCCAATTTCTAATGGTGATCAGGATTAAGTCCCTAACGATTACTCCGCATTGCGCCACAAATTTGGTTGCGACAACTTCGGGAGCCGTCGGTTTGCCGTCTTCAGCGACATCTTCGATCCTGAACCTCTCATGGTCTTGCAAGTTTTTGGTTGGGCCTCGTCCGCTCTTTTCAGTAGATTCCTTCGATCCGGAGGGCTAAAAGAAGAAAGATCGTCGTTACTATTTCTATATAGATAGCAGATGATTAATTAATGAATTGATTTATATTACATGCACCTCGCCGGAGCGGTCGTCTTCTCGATTACACAAGGCATCGCCTTCTCCCTCGCGGAAGGCAACACCTTCAACCTCAAACAAGTTGTCTACTCCGGTAAAAAGAGGATCACCCTCACCGGAGTTGTTCAGAAACTTTGATACGTCTAAATTATCTTCCCCACGGATCACACCTTGGATCAACTCTTCCTTTTCTTCGTCTCTGACGTGTGGGTCTATATTTACTGCATAGGTGGAAAAACGAATAAGTCAAAGCGGCTAAAGGAGAAATTTAAGTACGGTGTTGAGAGATATAAACCCTAATTCAGAGAAACCCTAAAATATACATACACAATAATAAAAATGAAGAGAAAGGGAAACCGTGTAGTAGATAGGCACATCGTCGAACCCACATGCACCTAAGTTGCTTGACAATGTGAATCGGGTTTGGGCTACCCACAGTGACTGACCAGTGGGACGGAAGACCAATAATACCAAAGTAATTAATAAACCTAATAATACCTAACTCATAATAAACCTAATAATCGAAACACCGAAAAGAAAGGAAAGCAATCAACACATGGCATCGATACAATGCTCAAGCAATTATGATGATATTACAAGTTAATTTGCATTGAATGTAACCCTAAGACATGCTCGACGATTTAATCGGGGTTCCGAGGGGTGAAAACCCTAACTCGGGGAAACTCCGGAACATATGAGAGGGGTGCATTTGTTCTTCTAATTATACTTGTCATTTAAGTTGTTGAACAATGCATGATTATAGTTTAGATAGATAGGTTTCATTTTTCTGAACAATTTGATATATTATTTGTATTTTTCTGACTTATAAACAATAAGTTATTGATTTTACAATATTAAATCATTTTTTGAAATTAAAAAAAAGGCAAATAGTTTTTACACTGGGGCGCCCCCTAGCCAGTGAGACTGACAGAAGGGCCCCAGTGCCAACTCAGCCTCCACGCGTACAGATCATTTTCCTACCACAGAGAAGTCTACCTCGAGGTCTGATGGGCCCCGAGCCACATCACCGCCACGCTGAGCACGAGTGATGTCGGCCGCGATGTCACGCGCGGTGAGCTCCAGCGGCAGCGGCGGCGATATGAGCACCCACGCGGATGGGCGCGTTAGAGAGAGCGCGATGCAGGGAGAAAGGGAGTGGCAGCGCCGCTCCTTGTTGGTCACCGGAGCGTCGCCTCCGTCGAGCTCGAGCGGCGGCGGCGTCGGGCACACGCGGGGAGAGTAGTACAGGAGGAGAGGGAGATAAAGAAGAACACCGTGAGGATCAGTAGCTCACCAGGAACACGACAGAGATAGTGGCGAGGCCGGGCGAGCTCGGGAGATGCCGGAATCGACGGAGGCGACGCGTGGACGGAGCTTCCAATCCAGGCGATTGAGGTCACGCGCGAGGGGGAAAAGTAGCAGGGGCGCGCATGGACGGAGGCAGCGGCGGTGGCGGACGGAACGCGCGGGTGGCGGCGAGCTCGGGTAGCCTGCCGGCGTAGAGTGTGCGCGCGTCGGTGAGAAGCAGAGAAGTGAGATGGGGAAGAAGAAAGGAGACGCGTCAGTTATAAACGAAGGGCCTTTAGTCCCGGTTGGTGGCTCCAACCGGGACTAAAGGGGCATACGTCCCGGTTGGAGCCACCAACCGGGACGTATACTCCAATATTTTTAGCAGACCAAGGGTTGGCGCGCAGGGGGTCTTTAGTCCCGGTTGGTGGCTCCAACCGGGACATATTCCCCTGATTTCAAATTTTTTCAGGTATTTTCTCTCTGTTCCCGCCTTATTTTTTATTTTGGGGTTTAAATTTGTATTGTTTTTTAAATGATAATTAATTTGGAATTTAGAAAAACTTTAAACATAAAAAGTGTTTGGATTTAAATAAATAATTCAAAACCATTTTCTGTTTTAAAAAATAATTAATGTAACCATTTAAAATATGAACCACTTACAATTAAAAATGAATTAACCACCGAACACACACCAGCCACACAACGCCGCAAAACACACGCCCAGCCACACACGACATCACGCACACGGGACCCAAACTTCATCTCCTTCCTCCCGACGGGAACCTTGCCGAGCTCCTCCCCGTGGAAACCCCTCCCCCTCTCCCCACTGCCATCTACTACCTCTGATCCCCGCTGTCAAATCAACGCCTGCCCCCGGTGGCTGGCCCGAATCGGCCCTTCCCCGACTTCGCCTCCCATGGAACCCCCTCCTCTCCCTAATCCATCCCCACCGCCAGATCGACGCCTGCCGGTCGCTGGCCTCGACAACCTCGCCTCCTGCTCCTCTCCTCTGGCCCCGCCTAGGGGCGATTCTCGTCTTCCTCGGTCGTTCCCTCATGTGTGTATCCGTTTGTTCTCTCTCGCCGATTTAACTCCTTTCTCTTATTTGATTTGATTTCAGAGATCAATCAACGGCAGTCCTTCTTATTTGGTTCCCGATCGGCTTGCTGATTCCAACCACCTGAGAACGTATATGAACATGCAGAATTTAGTATATACGGGGGAGGTGGGACTATTCATAGCTCTGATTGATGCCTACAGAGTCGCAGTTCGGAGGTTTAGAGGAACTGGCCACCTGTGCGTGTTGCGGCCTAGTCGATTTTCAGCCCAAACGATTTCCACCGGTAAAGAAGAGAATATATAACTTAGCAGTGCTAGCTGGCTAATTTGCTCAGAATTATATGGACAAAATCGTCTAAAAAAGTATTGGACCGGAAGAAACATTTCGTACTTTATTATTATTAGGTATATATAACATCGTTTTTGATACAAAGACCATCAGGGGGTTCTAGGAACCAAACTTGACGTCCACCATTATTTGAAGTAGCAGATCGTGCCAACCTATGGGATTCAGAGTTCGAAGCTATATTTTCATGCCTAAAAGATGCCTCTAGAAAAATGTTTGTTGTAGACTTTATTTCCTTGAGGACCATGTTGTAGCATCCAGCGGATGGTCGTTCCAAGTCGTTCAACATTGAGATGCAGTCGTAATCCTATGTAGCTGGAGGTCTTGAGCTAGAGAAAGCGCATCTCTACAGGCCAGCGCCTCCATGACGCCTCTCTACAGGCCAACGCCTCCATGACGCTAGGGTCAGTGATTCCTGCCACTATCAGAGCAGAAGCTCCGAGGAACTCACCAGACTCGCTCCTGCAAATAACCCCAACTGCACCACCTAGACCTGTCTTCGCCATAGCAGCGTCAACAACTGAACATTCAACTTAGCACATCCTGTGGCCGGAGGGATCCACTGTCGGGGGCCCCGTATGAAGCATACCTCCAATGCATATATGCCTCCCACCTCTCGCGAGATTGTCTCCTCTTGTCTCAAGAAGGCCTCTTGGTGGGAAAGGGTCAATTGTTGCAAGTAAGTGGATATTCGCAAATCTCAATACACTCAATATCATGAAACTAGGCAAGTCTTGCACAATCAACAAGTGATTCTCAATTCTATCAATGCTAAGGATGGTGAGTCCCCTGAGGCAGCTGAAGGCGAGGAAGAGTCTGAGGGCACGCTTTCGTTTGGAAAATGGAGCGAAGGACTTGTCCATTGGACTGATTTTGAGGACATATCTTCCGTCGTGACATCTTCTTCTCGCCCTCACGACAAGGGTCCTGCTTCTCGCAATGATGTTCCACCAGCCTCCACCTCCTCCGATGATGCTGATTATGATGCGGGTGACGACGAAGAGGAGTGATCCCCGTGGGACGAGTAGTATCGCTCTTTTCCCTTTTTGGCGTCTTGATGCCAAAGGGGGAGAAGTAGCCTATGTAGGTTGCGGGATTTGCATGGGTTAAAGTCACAAGCTCGTTCTTCCTTTGATCTTTTATTGCTTGTGAACTTTCTCTTGTCGCCTCTTATTATGTGTGAACCTTATGTGTCTTGTGTGAACTTGTTGTGATCGATATGTGGAAGACTATGTGGCTATTTATATGTATGTATCTAATCTCTTGAGATGAAGCTACATCTCTTTTGTTGATCATTATACTATTCATCATATATTATCTTGTGCAAAGGTATGAGCCTCTAGTCATTCATTATTGTCTTTGCACCATTTGTTGGTTTGTGAAAGGGGGAGTGTTGTCTCTAGTATGTGCTTTGTGGTGGTTGCACATATCTAGGGGATCCCGTCTTCATTTTACAAATAGTTTTCCCCTTTTCTATGCAAATGTATGTGTTGTCATCAAACACCAAAAAAGGGAGATTGAAAGGGCATTTCCCTATTTTTGTGTTTTGGTGTTTGTTTAAAAACACATTTGTGGACTAACCATGTGCTAGGTGTTTTCAGGATCAATTCATGTCACTACATTTGCTAGACTTTGTGCAGCTGGAAAAGTTGTTCTGAAGAAGATTTTTATCTGGTTGTTGCCTGCTCCTGGCGTCTGGCCGGAATTTCCGGCTCCTTGGCTGGAGTTTCCGCCATTTCATTAGCCGGAGTCTCCGGCGTGCTCCATTAGGCCCAGGTGCTGCAAGCCCCTGGAAGCAGCTCGGAGTCTCCGCTTTAGGATCCGGAGTTTCTGTCCCATCTGGAGTTTCCAGCTGGACTTCACTCGGAATCTCCGCCCCGCCCTCAAGACCAAGCTGCTACAACTTCCTGTCTCCATCCTGGATTTTCTGCCTGTTTAGTTGGAGTTTCCGAATAGGCCGGAGATTCCGGTCAGTTGGAGCCGGAGTCTCTGGGTTAAGTGGACTGCAACGGCTCTATTTCGAGGGAGGCTATTTATAGCCCCCTTCTTCTCCAAGCTCAAGTTGTGGCTTTAACTCTCTCTCCTCCATTAATGCTGAGCTCCAACCTCGTAGTTTTCCCTCTCTAGCCACTCAAACTTGTTGCCCCTTGGGGATTTGAGGGAGGACCTAGACCTAGCTTTCCACCAAAGGGATGTGTGTTTCCCCTCCATTTGTGTAAGTTGTGGTTGCTCTAGTGTTTGATGAAACCTAACTTGGTGAAGTCGCCCTCCATAGCTCATCCTCGTGTGTAAGTGCTTCGAGGTCGTCTTGGGAGCCTCCAATTAAGTTGTGGAGAAGTTCCCCAAGCATTTGTACAAGGTTCCGGTCGTCACCTTGAAGTCCACCGTATAGTGGATCGTGTGCTTTCCGTGAGGCAGGTGCTCGGGAGAATAGGGTAAGGCCTCTCATGGCGCTGGTGGTCTTAGTATCTCCCACCGTTCCAACGGAGACGTACTTCTCAAAAGGAAGGAACTTAGGGATAACATCTCCGTGTCAACTCTCGGTGACTTATATCCTTCATCTCTTTACTGTACTTTCTTGCTTGTCATATAGGTTCTCTCACTTAGTTGCATATCTAGAGAACTTACTTTGTGTCAAGCCCTAAATTGAATAAGGAAATAAAAATTGAGTAGCGCCTATTCAACCCCCCCTCTAGTCGCCTATACCGATCTTTCACTTGTAGTCCAAGATGTAGTAGTTACCGACTCTGTAACATAGCCGGATAGGTTTCTCCTGTAACCCTAGGTCTTGACGCCTTTATAAGCCGAACCTGAGGGAGCCTTTAGGGCACAATCTTTAATACAACCAAAACCAACTCGCACAGCCAAACCTCTCTTGTAATCCGCTATAACATCTGGATCTCGCCGATATATTACTAGGTTGCTAGCAGGAGTAGGATCCGATCACCAAAGTCGGATCTGAACCTGGTGAAATGGATCGTATGGGAACCTAGAGGGGGGTGAATAGGTGCTAACCAATTTTTAATAATTTTTCAATTTTAGGCTTGACACAAAGTAAATTATCTAGATATGCAACTATGAGAATTTCCCTATATGTAACCCTAACTACTAAGCACGTAAAAGAGGAGCGAGGAAACCGTAGTGGAGCACGCAGAGACACAGGGATTTGTTTTACCGTAGTTCCTTCCTTGTTAAGGGAAGTACATCTGCGTTGGAGGGGTGGGAGGTTCTAAGACCACCACGCCACAATAGGCCTCACCCTATTCTCCGATGGATCTCGCCACAAGAGGCCTGATCCACCTTCTCCACTATTGGATCCCTTCGAGGGAACCGTGCCTTTTACAACACTATCGGGCACACACCACAACCGAATTGGGGATCGAGATGACAACAAGCTGCCACAAGAACAAGGTTTATCAATATAAACAAAAACGAGGATCTAGATATTTGCAAGAAATACTAGATCGGAGGTTCTCCAAATGAATGGAGAGGAGATGAAGCGCTTGATTGCTGATGATGAAGATCGAGTTCTCCTCCTTTGATTCCCCAAGGGATGGGGCCTTTGGGTGGATCTAGGTGGAGCACTCTTGGATGAAGCTTTCAGATCTGATCTGGTCTTTTTCGACATGAATCAAGAGTTCTGGTAGGAGGGGGATGGCTGGCTTAAATACCCCCTCCCCAGATCTGGCCGTTGCACAACTTTGGGGGCGGATTATCCGCCCCCCACTTGGGGCGGATTATCCTCCCCCTGGGAAAACTCCGCCCTAAGGTCGGATTCTCCGGGGGAAACTCCGCCCCCTCTCTGGGGCTTGCGCCTTGGTGAAGCTTGGTGAAGTTCTTGGGGGGCGGATAATCCGCCCCCCTGAGGGGCGGATTATCCGGCCAAGCCGGAAAGCCCGGCCAAAACTCCGCCCCCTCTCTAGGGCTTGCGCCTTAGCGATGAGCAGGGGGGCGGATTATCCGGCCCCCTGAGGGGCGGATTATCCGGCGGGGCCGGAAAATCCGGCCAAAATTCCGCCCCCCTTCTGGGGCTTGCGCCTGCTTGGGCAAAGGGAGGGGCGGATTATCCGCCCCTGGTGGGGCCGGATTATCCGCCCCCAAAGGCAGAGTTCTTTTCCCTTTATTCTCAAATAGAGCTGCAACACTTCAACACACATTAAATGATCCTTGGTATTGTTATCTAACACACAAAACACTAGGGATTAAGAAATGTTCTTTCAATCTCCCCCTTTTTGGTGTTAGATGACAATACTAGGATTTGCAATAAAACCGGCAAATGCCACCTTAAATAATGAAAGACGCTCCCCCTAGATGTGTGCATATTTAAGATTTGCATTTGAATACAAATACACACACTAGGGAGAACATTACTTTAAGGTTTGGGAAATAATGTCATACCACCAGAATGAGAATATAGCCAAAGCATACATAGATAATCCCATGAATCCATATGCCATCAAATATGCTCCATAATTCCAGAATTCCATGGGGTCCATGATAGATAAATCCAGAATTCCATGAATACCAAACATAGTACCAAATCGTAAGTACGACATAGTCTTACAAAAACAAACACAAATAGCAACTGAGTTCACGCTAGAAAAAGGCACAAGCAAGCAAATAAAAACGACTAAAATCGAAAAGCTTGTGCCCAACCCTTGCAAATCCACGAGACCTAATAGAACTACTTCTACCCCTTTGGCATCGAAACGCCAAAAAGGAAGAAGAGCGATGCTAACGCCCCTAGAGATCACTCCTCCTCATCCTCGTCGTAGTCCTCCCCGTCCCCTTCCTCTTCATCATACTCATCATCGTCATCAGCTGGAGGAGTGGGTGCCCTCGGTGGAGGAGGAAAGAGACAACTCTCGAGCTCGCCATAGTTGATCCCTGAGGTGTTCCACTGAGCATACGGATCCGGAGCCATGGGAGGAGGTGGATGGCCAGTGGCACCTGAGACATGGTGGAGGATAAGCTGCTGCGTGTGATCCCTCTCATGATCCCTATGGTACGCCTCATATTGGTCCTTGTGAATGTCAATACCCATGAAAAACCAACTCTTCTCAAGGAAGAGGGCGGTGGCCGAAGCCACCATGTTGGAGCGCATGGCATGACACCGCGAAGATATATCTTGAGTTCAAAACCAATGCTCATCGATGACCCACATATCACAAAATGATATTAAGGGAAATGATTTTACTTGCTTTCGGCATTATGGGGGGAGGGTTGACCCAATCAATTGGGACCACACTCCCCCTATGTCTATGCCCGCATCTAAACCAAATACATGAATAAGAGCAAGTGAGTGTGCAAGGGTAGTCAAGCCAAGCTCCTTGAATCTATGATATTTAGCTCATTCCTCAAATAACAAAATCTTGCTTCATCAAGGGGCTTCGTGAAAATATCAGCAAGTTGGTTCTTCGTGCTCACAAAGGATAGAGCAATATCTCCATGAGCAACATGATCCCGAATAAAGTGGTTGTGAATCTCTATATGTTTTGTTCTTGTATGTTGCACGAGATTGTAAGCAATTTTGATAGCACTTCCATTGTCGCATAAAAGAGGCACTTGTCACAATTGACACCATATTCCTTTAAAGTTTGCCTCATCCATAACAATTGAGTACAAGCACTTGCAGCAGCAACATATTCAGCTTCGGCGGTTGAGAGTGAAATACAATTCTGTTTCTTTGATGACCAACACACTAGAGACCTGCCCAAGAATTGGCATGCACCAGAGGTTGATTTCCTATCATATTTGTCACCCGCCCAATCTGAATCAGTGTAACCACATAGAGAGAAACTTGAACCCTTGCGATAACATAACCCAAAATTTGGGGAATGAACCAAATATCGGAAGATTCGCTTGACTACCACTAAGTGGATTTCTTTAGGAGAGGCTTGGTACCTTGCACACACTCCTACACTTAACACGATATCGGGCCTAGATGCGCAAAGGTAAAGGAGAGAGCCGATCATGGATCGGTATACCTTTTGATCCACGTCTTTACCCTTGGGATTGAGCTCAAGATGACACTTTGTTTGCATTGGGGTAGCACCGCCATTGAGATCCGTCATCTTGAACCTTTTGAGAAAGTCTTGGATGTACTTAGCTTGATTAATAAAGGTTCCCTCTCTAAGTTGTTTGATCTCAAATCCAAGAAAGAACCTGAGCTCACCCATCATGGACATCTCAAACCTGTCAGTCATAAGCTTTGAAAATTCATCGTTAAAAGCTTGGTTAGTAGAGCCAAAAATAATGTCATCTACATAAAGTTGGCATACAAAAAGCTCCCCATTAACCTTCTTAGTAAAAAGAGTGGGATCGATTTGCCCAACTTCGAATCCACGGTCTAGCAAAAGCTCTTTAAGGTGCTCATACCACGCACGTGGGGCTTGTTTAAGGCCATAGAGCGCCTTACCGAGTTTGTAGACATGGTTCGGAAATTTGGGGTCCTCAAACCCCGGAGGCTGCTTGACGTATACTAACTCATGTAGAGGGCCATTAAGGAAAGCGCTCTTAACATCCATTTGTTGTAATTTAAAATTATGATGGGCTCCATATGCAAGAAGGATACGGATGGACTCAAGACGAGCCACAGGAGCGTAAGTCTCGCCAAAATCAATTCCTTCCACTTGAGAGAATCCTTGAGCCACGAGTCGTGATTTATTCCTCACAACAATGCCATTTTCATCCTGTTTGTTCTTGAAGATCCACTTGGTGCCGATAACATTGCGTCAATCCTTTGGTTTTTCTACGAGCTTCCAAACTTTGTTGCGTTCGAAGTTATTTAATTCTTCATGCATTGCAACAACCCAATCGGGGTCTTCAAGAGCATCAAAAACCTTCTTCGGTTCAACCATGGAAATGTGAGCTTGATGATCACAGAAGCTTTCAAGCTCTCTTCTAGTGGATACCCTTCGTCGTAGATCACCAACAACCTTGTCAAGAGTGTGACCACTTAGTTCAAGGTTCCGATCAGCACGAGCCTTGCGACGAGCCTCAATGTCCTTATTGTTTCTAGGAGGAGTGGATTCAATAGTTGTATCCTTGTCTTGATTACTGCCCTGCCCTCGATCTTGTTCACCGTTACTGCCAGAAGATTGTTGCTGAACATTTTCTTCAGGCCCGGATAATCCGCCCCTTGGAGGGGCCGGACTATCCGGCCTGGGAGGTGAAGAACCATCTTCCTGAGAATGCCTGATGAGAGTTGGAGACCGGGGCGGATAATCCGCCCTGGGCCGGAGAATCCGGCTGGGAGCTTCGAGTTGACTTCTCCTTGGATCCTCTGGAACGGGTTGGAGTGCGGGCGGATTGTCCGCCTTGGAGGCGATAGTCGGCTGGGACTACCAACTTGTCCAGAGGAGATGATCTTCAACGGTTGTGGTGTTGGTGCGAGTTTTCTCCAAAGAGGAGCTTGTTGATCTTGTGTAGATGAGGGCTCCACTTGAGTGGAGCACTATCCTTCCGGTCATACAAGGGGTTCCTCAATGGGGCGGAAAAATCCCACGCCCATTCTTCTTATGGCATCTTGGGGTATTTCAACATCTGCATCACAAACATCAACTTGCCCTACAAAGGAGCCGTTATTTTCATCGAACTCCACACTACAAGATTCTACAACAATCCCAGTGAGCCTGTTGTAGACTCTATAAGTGTGGGATTCGGCACCGTAACCAACAAAAATACCTTCTAAAGCCTTGGACTCAAATTTTGACAAACGGACACCTTTAATAAGAAAGAAACACTTACACCCGAATACTCTGAAGTATGAGATGTTGGGCTTGTTACCGGTAAGTATTTCATAAGGAGTCTTGTCCAAAATATTTCGAAGGTAGAGCCGGTTGGATGAGTGGCAAGCAGTGGATATGGCTTCACCCCAAAAATTATAAGGAGACTTGAATTCAGCTAGCATAGATCTTGCCATATCCATCAAAGTCCGGTTCTTCCTCTCGGCTACACCATTTTGTTGAGGGGTGTAACGCAGCGGAATATTGGTGTCTAATCCCCTCTTCGCTAAGAAACTCGTTTAAAGTGTAGTTCTTGAATTCTGAGTCGTTGTCACTTCTAATTGCCAAGATAGGAACATTGTGTTGACGTTGAACTTCATTGGCAAAGTCGATGACATTTTGTTGAGTCTCACTTTTCAGCTTGAAGAAGTATACCCATGTATATCTTGAGTAATCATCGACAACGACCAAGCAATATTTCTTCAAAAGGACCGACATAATAAGCATAAACATTGCCATAGTCATCACAAAAGAGTTCATAATTCGGATTGTGAGACCCTGCTAAACCAATATTATTAGTCTTGTCTTTTGTGACAACCTTCTCAGCAGTGCTTGTCTTTAATTGCACATCCTTGGTCTTGTTCTTCTTGGTCTTCTTCTTCTTGGACTTGGTGACATACCCAAGTCCCTCTTTACTATGATTTGACCTTTTCTTGCCAAGGACTTCATCAAGCACACCTTTGTCCTTGGTAGTGATGTCCTTGATCACTTCTTTTTCCACATTAGCATTTTCCTTGTTACTATATGTTGAGTTTGACGAGCTAGGAGTATCATATTTGGCCAATCGACTTTGAAGCTGATCATGTGACTCATTGAGAATAGAGAACTCAATTTTAAACGCCTTGTGAGCATTGTCAAGTTTCTCCAATTCCTCGGAGAGTCTATCATGAGCAGACCCAAAGTCAATCCTTTCCTTCTTTAACTTCTTTGCCTTGGTGACAGCATTGTCACGTTCCTTAACGAGTTTAGTCACAATTTCTTCATGTGACTCTTCCATAGACTCAAGCCTCTCTTCAAGAGAGACCCGAGCTTCTTCTTCTTCTTCAAGAGCATTTTTTAGGGATGCAATTTCCATTGCATCCTCCCTTTCAATTCTGCCCTTTTCTTCGAGGAGTGCTTCGTTTTGGGCCAGCTGATCCATAAGAGCCTCAAAACGAACTTTGTGCTCACCTTGCAAGTTAGTATAGAAATAATCCAAAGCAATAATCTCTTCTTTAACCTTAAGGGCCTGTTTGTTTGGGCTATGGCTGGCTGTGCAGCTGTGCAGGAAAAGCTACTTTTCTGAGTTTGACTGTTTGGCAACTTGGCTGGATGTCTGGCTGTGTGCTAAGGAATTGTCTGTAATGCCCCTATAATTAATATAACACGTAAACTTCACTATTGAAGTACATAAACGCATATTTTTATATTACATACCATATGTCACATATTGGTTTGTCCAAAATACATATCCAACCATTAAACAAATAAAGATAGTCGCATAATGAATATAGATACATCCACACCGGTCAAACCGATCATCTTCTTCTAGCATTGTACAATGCAGTAGCGATGCGATCATGCGTTGAGTTCATGTCTACCGTGTGTAGTCCACTCGGAGCAGTATCACCGACTGATGTTATTGGTTGCCTTTGGACCTTAGGAAGGTAGTCCTCATCTGCATCACACCGATCAAACTGCTTGTCGCGTAAGTTGGAGTCTCTAATAAAATTATGAAGTGCTATGCAAGCAAGAATAATTCTTTTCTGAGTAACCAGACCGTAAGAAGGAATATACTTCAATATGCGCCACTTGTTTTTCAAGATACCGAAGACACGCTCGATAGCATTCCGGAGCGATGAGTGTAGATAGTTGAAAATCTCTTCCCTATTTGTTGGTCTCCCTTCTCGACGAAAATCCGGTATGTGGTATGTCTTCTGCTTGTAAGGAGCTAAGAACCCTTTTCTATTTGGATAACCAGAATCAACAAGGTAATATGTATCTGCACATGAACGAAAAAAATCAAACATCAACAACAATGCATTTGTAACTATGTGTGTACCATGTAGACAAAGATATAGAATATTACCACCAGGAGGGGTCGGAAACTCTATTGGATACTTCTCAATGGAGCATTGTAGAATGCGTGTATCATGCGCCGAACCAGGCCATCCAGCAACAACAAAGGTGAATCTCAAATCGACGTCACATATCGCCAGAATATTCTGTGATGTGTAACCATGCCTTCCTGTATGGTTAACCACCTCTTCTGCAGGTACTTCAACTGGAATATGCGAGCCATCTATGGCGCCAATGGCATCTTTGAAATGAGGCCAGAAGCATGCATCTTGAAGTCTTGGATGCACATCCTTGAACTCTTGATCTACTGGCTTTATGTTATCCTTACCCAACTTGTACAAGCAATCCAAAACCATGTGAAACTTCCTATGAATGGTTTCAGTTGAACGACAAAAATGGTTCTCAACTTGGCTAAATGACTGTGGTCCTCCAACCATCCATAGAAACATAGCTAGGCATTCAGGATGACATGTCTCTAGTTGACTTCAACCCATAGCTTGAAACTAGAAGATCGTGCAATGCATGAAACACATCAGGATACATTCTAAACATTTTGTAGCATCTTTTCCTATTTCCAAGTTGTTCATTCACCCATTCAAGACCAGTTTGTTCCGGAACCCTCCTAGGTTATTTATTCAAGTACTTCTGACTATAGAGATTACCATAATATCCCAACACGGCAAGGTCATGCACCATTCCGAGCAACTGCAGTGTCTTTTCTAGTTCATAGTCACGATCATCACCACCACCATCCATCTACAAAATAATTAGAACATTTCAAAATTAGCAAATTCTTCACAAAATAATTACTAGACATGCAACAATCAGCAAATGCTTCACAAAATAATGACTAGACATGCAACAATCATCAAATGTTTCACACAACAATCAGCAAATGTTTTACAATGATCATAAATAGTCTCGACAAAAATAGAGAAAGAATAATAACAAGTAGTCTCCAACGGATACATAGTAGCCACAAGTTCTGTAATGACAACAAAGCAATTATACATCTACTTGTTCATCTCATCATGTGTCCTCTGGAGCCAATCGAGCCTCCCCGCAGTTGTTGCAAATGCTGCGAACACCTCTCTATGATCCTTGTTCATAGCTAGCTTGCCAGCAGTGTACATGATAGCAGTTCCTTCACTCACTCCACAATCTCGAACCATTCCTAAAAACTCTTTCATAGTTGGGACCTGATCATCCTTACTGCTAGAACTTCCTTCAATGTGCCTTGATACAATTGTGTTCAGTGCATTGTTGTAAGCCGAGAAAAAATCCGAGCCCACATGCTTGCGTTTCCCAGTTCCCATTTCATTCTCTACATGCTTGAGTTTCGCTATTGCATTGTTGGAAGGCGAGGTATCATCATCAAGCATTATTGGAGCCTCATTGCCATTTCCTTCTTCCTGACCTGCAATGGCAGCTGATTGTCCTGTGACATGTGCCTTCCTAAACATAACATCCTATTGTTCCAAGTTGGGAGGTGGACCATTCCTAAATTTTGCATGGTCAGGATGAATCTGTAAATAAGAACATAATAGAGAGATCAGTCTGATGATCATAATACCAAATACAAAGGAAAGACGAGTATAAAACATAGTAACTTACAGCTATGTGATTCTTCCACCAATCATCATTTGCATCCATAGTTTTTTTTATAGGATCCCAAACAAGCCCGATCGCATTTTGCAGTTCCATCCACCCCGTGTAATCCTTCTTTAAAGAATCCCATTTGTTCTTGAATTGTTTTTGCGTTAATCTTTCCCCTGTTTTTTTGGCAAATTTGTCTCCAAGATTTTTGTACCCTTTTCTACTCAAGCAACCCCCATCCCTATTGTTGCCGTTCACTTCCTCCATACAAATGTCACAGAAAACTCTAGTATGGTATGGATCCCAAATCATCTTCGACATTTCAGCAAGACCAACACGTAGCAATACTACAACAAGCAACATAATTTCAGCAAGACCAACACATTATTAGCAGCAAATAACCTCACATTACTAGCAGCAAACATCATCAAATTGTACATCAGTACCACAAATGACATCAAATTTTCATGCAACACCACATCAAGAAATACATGTATGAAATTATATGGCAGTACTACATCAAACAATACCAAATTTCATACCACGGATTAGAAGTACCGCATCCGAAATCAATAAAAAATTGCTAGAATTATGGCATCTCACATCAAAACAGTGCCTCACCTTGTACTGGAACTGCCAGGGGCGAGAGAAGGCGTCTTGGCGGCGGGCAGCAGGTTCGGCGGCGGCGAGTACCAGGTCCGGCGGCGGGTTGCTGGCACGTGAGGTCCGCCGGCGAGCATGGGAGGTCCGGCGGCTGGCTGCAGGGCACGGGAGGTCTGGGCGAGCAGGGGATGTCCGGGGCGAGCACGGGATGTCCGGGGCGAGCAGGGGAGGTCCGGGGCGAGCAGGGGAGGTCCGGGGCGAGCAGGGGAGGTCCGGGGTGAGCAGGGGAGGACGGGAACGTGGAGGAGGGCGGCGGGGTACCAGGTCCGGCGGCGGCCGAGAGGTGGGCTAGTTGGAGGGGAGGCGCTGACGGGAGTCGGCCGGAGGGAGTGTTGGAGGGAGTGGTGCAGCTGGAGTGTAGTAGGGCGCTGGAGGGGAGTAGGGCGTTGACGGGGAGCAGTTTTTTTACTAGGTTGGGATGTTTATCGGTGGCATATGCTGTAAATATCGCTCCAAACTAGAAAACGGTTCGCTGGACTTTGCGGGAAGCTGCAAGAAGCACCTAGCGACGTGCTTTGGCCGTGATGCCTATTTTGTAGAAGTACTTTGTCAAAAGCCTGACCCACAGCTGGCCGTTTGTTTCGTTTTTCTGGCTTATTCCAGTGGAAAAGTGGTCAAAAGCCGAAACAAACAGTCCCTAAGACTAGCAGGGTCATCCATGTCTATCATAGCCTTGGGAAAAGAAGAGTTAGAAGAAATTACCTCGGAGCTTCTTGCCATGAGGCAAGTAGCATTCTTGTTGATGATGTTTTCGTTCGTAGAGTCGAAGAGAGATGTTGATGTAGATGTGGTGGCTATAGCAGCCACCTCTTGAGAGCTATCGTCCTCGTCCTCATCTTCACTCCCCGATGAATATTCTTCTTGATCCACTAGAACAATCTTTGGTTGCTTCTTTAAAGGAGCATTCTTCTTTACAAACTGTTTCTTACGTGGAGCTTTTGATTTTTCCTTGAAAATGAGTCTTCCTCCATTATCCTCTCTACTTTGATATGGACACTCAGCTACGAAGTGCAGCCGGTCACCACAATTAAAGCATGTTCTCCGCTTGGGACCATTTTCTTTTCTTCCATAGGCTCCACTCTTGCGATCTAGTTCAGCTTTAGCCTTGGCTGGATCTTTCCAAAAGTTTCTTGCATAAAGAGCCAAGTATTGTCCGTGGATCCTTTTTATATCTTCGGGATAGTCCAGACCTTCTACCGCATATTCATCATGATCAATCACACTAGTCTTCAAGGCCATGTTGACCCCCTTTTGCATCCCCATAGCTCGAGCACGAGCATCTTCGGCATTCTTGGCAGCCACTTTGAAGGCGGCCATTTCTTGCATTACCTCATTGGATGACATGAGGTGATAGTTATGCCTACCTTGGAGACTTTTCAAATCAGGCTCAAATGGCATAAGAGCACCGACATACTTGATCCAAGCATCATCAACATGAGCTGCACCGTGGTTTCTGAAGGTTGTGGCTATTGCCTTGAGCCTCCTATACATGTCCTCGTGGTCTTCTCCATCCAGCATATAAAATCCTTCAGCTTCATTGCTCAAGGCATCATATCTATTCCTTCTCATACTTTAATTTCCGATGAAGAGCTCGGTAAGGGCATCCCAAGCTTCTTTAGATGTGCTAAGATGTTGAATGTGTGGCATGTCTTTGTCACCCACACCAAGCTGTATCATGTGTAGAGTTGTAGCATTGAGTTGGCTATCGACCACTTCTCTTCTTGTGAGATTGTTAGGGTTTCCAACATGAAGACCATTTTCGATGATCTTCCACAACTCTATGGAGGAACTGCACACATGAGATTTCATCAAAAATTTCCATTGAGAGAAAGTAGATGCTGAAATTTTGGGTGGATCACCCCTATTATGTATATGTGGGTGAGGGATAGGAGGATCAGGGGAATAAACATGAGAAACCTCATTGTATCCATCCTTAACGCTATCCTTTTTCGAGGAGGAGCTCTTGCTAGTATCATCACCTACCACTTCGTTATCTTTGGAAACAGTTTTACCTGTTTCCTTGGATTGCGGAGTTGTATCCTCAGAGTTAGATGGAGGTGATGCTGTGGATGTGGAGAGACGCATTATCAATTAACGCATCTCTTCCATCTTAGACTCCATTGAACTCACCAAGGTTGTTTCCAACGTCTTGAGATCGTTCATGGTGACTACCTCCGGAGCATCACTCCCATCTCCCTTGGAACCCATACTTCTCTTAGGCGGTTAAGCCCGAAATAAGAGACGAGGCTCTGATACCAATTGAAATGGATCGTATGGGAACCTAGAGGGGGGGTGAATAGGTGCTAACCAATTTTTAATACTTTTTCAATTTTAGGCTTGACACAAAGTAAATTCTCTAGATATGCAACTACGAGAATTTCCCTATATGTAACCCTAACTACTAAGCACGTAAAAGAGGAGCGAGGAAACCGTAGTGGAGCACGCGGAGACACAGGGATTTGTTTTACCACAGTTCCTTCCTTGTTAAGGGAAGTACATCTGCGTTGGAGGGGTGGGCGGTCTAAGACCACCACGCCACAATAGGCCTCACCCTATTCTCCGATGGATCTCGCCACAAGAGGCCTGATCCACCTTCTCCACTATTGGATCCCTTCGAGGCGGGAACCGGTGCCTTTTACAACACTATCGGGGCACACACACCCACAACCGAATTGGGGGCTCCCGAGATGACAACAAGCTGCCACAAGAACAAGGTTTATCAATATAAACAAAAACGAGGATCTAGATATTTGCAAGAAATACTAGATCGGAGGTTCTCCAAATGAATGGAGAGGAGATGAAGCGCTTGATTGCTGATGATGAAGATCGAGTTCTCCTCCTTCGATTCCCCAAGGGATGGGGCCTTTCGGTGGATCTAGGTGGAGCACTCTTGGATGAAGCTTTCAGATCTGATCTGGTCTTTTTCGACATGAATCAAGAGTTCTGGCAGGAGGGGGATGGCTGGCTTAAATACCCCCTCCCCAGATCTGGTCGTTGCACAACTTTGGGGGCGGATTATCCGCCCCCTAGGAAAACTCCGCCCCAAGGGCGGATTCTCCGGGGGAAACTCCGCCCCCTCTCTGGGGCTTGCGCCTTGGTGAAGATTGGTGAAGTTCTTGGGGGGCGGATATTCCGCCCCCCTGAGGGGCGGATTATCCGGCCAAGCCGGAAAGTCCGGCCAAAACTCCGCCCCCTCTCTGGGGCATGCGCCTTGGCGATGAGCAGGGGGTAATCCGCCCCTCCTGAGGGGCGGATTATCCGGCGGGGCCAGAAAATCCGGCCAAAATTCCGCCTTCCTTAGGGGCTTGCGCTGCCAGGCAAGGGAGGCGGATTATCCGCCTGGTGGGGCCGGATTATCCGCCCCCAAAGGCAGAGTTCTTTTCCCTTTATTCTCAAATAGAGCTGCAACACTTCAACACACATTAAATGATCCTTGGTATTGTTATCTAACACACAAAACACTAGGGATTAAGAAATGTTCTTTCACCTGGGTAAATCTGTGCTCACCGCTCCCGAAACACCATACGACACACACGCCATCTTCTCAACGCTGCTAGGACCCCCTATGGCGTACTTGTCATCAACTCGAAGACAACGACCCCTCAAAGCAGACTACTGCCCCGCCCCGCAGCACCTCCGGCGAGGTTGGCCTCCATGACCCCTCCGGTGAGGTCAGCCTCCACGATCCCCTGCTCCGCAGCACCTCCATCACTGATGCATCGCTGAGTTGATGGTGGAGCACTACGTTGGAAACCCCAAGAGCAAGGTGTAAAGCAGCAAGCAGCAAGTCTTCCCTCAGTAGAGACCGAGGTTATCGAACCAGAAGGAGGAAGGAAACGTCACACAGGTGTTGCAAGCAACGCGGAGACCTGCACAACACAAACTCAAGACTTTGTCCCAATGAATCAGTGAGGTTGTCAAGCTCACCGGTTTGCTGTAACAAAGGATTAAACGTATGGTGTGGAAGGTAATGGTTTGCAGCAAGTAAACAGGTAACAATGGAAGATGTATCAATGGTAAAGATTGGACTGGGGTCCATAGTTCACTAGAGGTGCTCTCCTTATATAAACAACATGACATGAAGGGTAAAAAAATTACAGCAGGGCAATTGACAGAGGCCAGGCAAGGCATAACAATGCAATTACTAGTCAGAAAGATCCTATGAGATTCGATTGGGAAATACAACAAGATACATAGACCGCCATCCAACTGCATCTATGACTAGAAGTCCACCTTCAGGTTATCATCCGAACCCCCTCCAGTATTAAGTTGCAAGCAACAGACAACTGCTTTAAGCAAAGTATGTAAGGTAAACAATCCACTTGTTCCATAAACAAGAGACCATTATTTTCTCCCTAGTAGCAACAACACATCTACAACCGAAAAGATTTCTATCACTTCCCTTGGAAACTAGAGGCATGAACCCACTATCGAGCATAAATACCCCCTCTTGGAGTCACTAGCAACTACTTCCCCAAGATAGATACTAACAACGAAGAGCATGCAAGATCACAAACAACACAGACATGATAGAATCATAAAGACAAAACCATTAATCAATTTGACATAGTAATCTCAATATTCATCGGATCCCCGCAAACACAACAAGCATGATTACAAATAGATTAGATCTTGATCATGAACGGAGCTCACAAGATCTATACATGAAAGCACAAAGGAGGAGATACAACCACCTAGATACTACATGGACCCATAGTCCAAGGTGGAACTACTCACGCACCATACCTGAGAGAAGGCCTCCGGGATGATCTCCCCTCCGGCAGAGTGCCGGGAAGAACTTCAGACCCCCCGATCTATGGACGACGGTGGCGGTGGCTACAGTAGGTTTCGTGGAGTTTTGTTTGGGTACTTAGGGTTTCTGTATCGGGGGATTCTTATAGGCGAAGAGGCGAGGCCGGGAGGCGAACAGGGGGGCCACACCCTACCCAGGCACGGGCCCACCCCTGGCGTGCCTAGGGGGGGTTTGGACGCCCTAGTTTGCTTCTCCGTCTCGTCTTCTAGATTCGTGTCCCCCACGGTAAAATATTGACTTTGGCTGTTGTCCCGTCCAATTCCGAGAATATTGATTTTCTGCCTTTCTAGAACCAAAAACAGAAGAAAACAGGCAACTGGCGATGTGGGAACTTGTTAATAGGTTAGTTCCAGAAAAGATATAAAAACACCTCAAAGTGTAGACAAAGCAAAGCAAAGTAGATACTAAACAAGTATGGAGCATAAAAAATTATAGATACGTTTCCGACGTATCAATCGCCGTAGCACCATCGGCGGCACCGCTGGTAGCATCGCCATGGTAGCAGCGCCATGGTAGTAGCGCCCTTGTACCCTTGAAGCAAAACCCCTGTCCATCGGTAGCAACTCTGGCGGCTGGTTGTAGCATACCCGTCGTTCGTCACTAGCAACTCCGGCGACTGGTTGTAGCAATGGTGGCGGCCGCTTGTAGCAAGGCCTGCGACCGATTGTAGCAACTCTGACGGTCGATTATATCAAAACCACCGGTTGTCGGTACCAACTTCGGCGAACGGTTGTAGCCATGGCGGTGGCCGATTGTAGCAAGGCCCACGACCGATTGTAGCAACTCCGGCAGCTGGTTATAGCAAGGCCGACGGCCACTAGCGGTGGTTGGTTGTAGCAAGGCCCACGACCGATTGTAGCAATTCCGGCGGCTGGTTGTAGCAAGGCCGCCGGCCACCGGCCACCGGCGGTGGCCAATTGTAGCAAGGACGCTGGTCGGTTGTAGCAACGACGACGGTCAGTTGTAGCGAATTGACGATAGTTTGTAGCTTTGGATAGAGGAAGTAGGATCCATGGCGAAGGTAGGAAGGATGGGTCTAAACTAGGTGCCCCGATGGTTGGAGAGACAGCGGCTCCGCAGGGTGTCGCGCGGGGGAGGGGAAGGGGGGAGAAGCTCATGGTCAATAGGGATAAAAGCTCAGGGGAATTTTGGAGAAGGAAGAAGATAAGGAAACCGGGGTGTGGTGGGCCTATGCACAGGGAAGTGTCGCGTGGGGCGGGGTGAAACCCGATCCGGACGATGATCGTCCGGGGAAGGGAATCATTTTCCTTAAAAGAGACAGGTTTTATGGGATAGACAAGAGATGCTCTAATCGACGGGGTGCAAAGAAACAAGCTAGTGATCAAGAGTTCAATACCAGTCATGTCAAAAAAAAGAAGAGTTCAATACCAGTATAGCCATACGCAACCAGTTCGCTAGCCAGCGTGTGCAAGTCCCTGTCAGTTTGTTGACTATAGATATGTGCTCGATCGATCGAGTAGGAGAGCCATCCGGCTGTCAACAACTGAAACTTACGAGTTACGACTTTAATGGAGTACAATTCAGTGTAGTGGTTACCTATCGTCCGGACCAGACGCGTAAAATTAATTACACAGGATCGACATGGCAACATCGTTAACTCACTGTCTCTCGTTGTTAACCCACATTGCCCCATCTCACAATTAACCGTCCTTATGTATGGTCCCAGATCTGCGCGACAAAGACGCGTATGGCCAAATGAGAGGTTCGAAATCATACAAATCCAACTGAAATGCCACTCGCACTAGTAATAGAACTAGTGTCAGTGTGTGCAGGGCTGCGAGCACGTGTACTATGTAGTGACTGTCGCAGTATGGAATACTGGCCTTCGATCTAAAGGAAATTAAGGCAAGAAATAGAAGGACACATCAGAAAAAAAATTTGTATATATACATACGTAGGTACAATAAGTGATGATCAGTTCCCAGAGATTCAGTAAGTGAAAAAGTCAAATAGAGTAGTCTCCTGAAACTAGAACATTTATATACTACTATTACTAGGTACAAGTGTGTCAATCAAAGTAAACACAAACGCATGGGCGTCATGCATCTAGGCTCTACTGTCTGTACTGAATTCTTATTTAGCGAATCATGCATGAGGTAATCGATGTTCACTGCTCCAAGTGAAGATGTGAGGCAGCAGTAGCACTAGCAGCAGAGTAGGAGTCGTGGAGCAGCGACGTGGACAGCAAGCTGTCCAGGAAGTTCCAGTCGATGGCATTGGCAGACGCCCCTTGTCCCTGCTGCTGCTGCTGAACGATGTCGTCGCGGCAACCTAGGACGGCGGCGGTGGTAATCGGCGGGCTCTCGACCAGCTGAGGGATACTGCTGAACAGGTTCTTCTTGGACTCGAAGTCCTCAGAAAACTGATCATGGCCGGGAAAGGCGAAGCCACCCGCTCCGGAAGCGGCAGGGTGCAAGTAGTGGAGCTCCCTGCCATGGCCATGGCCGTGGAGGTGCAGCCGCGCGTCGTCGTAGTAGCTGCCAGGAGCTGCGGCGTAGGCGGGGAAGACGAAGCTCCTCTGGTTCGGGACAGGCTTTTGGAACGCGCGGCACACCACCCATCCTTCCTCCTGCACATCATCATCGCCATTAACGCTAAATTAGAAGGAGGAAGAAGAATAGCTCAAGAAATGGAAGAAGACTGTTTGATGAAGAACTACCTGGGTGGGGGCGTGCTCGTTGGTCTGGAGGCGGTACTCATGGATGATCCAGTCGGTCTTCCTGCCATTCGGCGCGCGGCCCTTGTAGAAGACGAGCGTCTTCCTCATGCCGATCACGCCCCGGCTCGACCTCGACGACAGCACCGGCTTGTCGCGGCCGGTGGCCTTCCAGAACCCGGCCGCCGTCGCCCGGTTCGTGCGCGTCCCGCTTGGGTACTTGCGGTCTTTGAAGCTGAAGAAGTAGCGCTCCGACGATGACGACAGGTCATCTTCTCCACCGCCGCCTCTGCCGCACCTCTCTGAGTGCACAAAGAAATGCGAAATTGTCCATGAGAAACTTGCATAGATTTGATCGATCACCATGCCTGTGCCAACCACAAGATCAACTGCTCGATGAGGTTGGGATGAATCTGTGCGTGCGTACCTTGCAGGTCCCATGGCTCGATCCGGTAGAGATCCACCTCCTGGATGATGTCGAGGTCGATCTTCTGGGCGGCCACCTTCCTGGCGAGGTAGTAGCCGACCAGCTCCTCCTCCGTGGGGTGGAACCTGAACCCTGGGGGAACACACGACTCCTCCTGGTGGTGATGCTGGTCCATCGCTAACATCTACACCTGCCTTCCCTGCAGGTAGCTAGTTAGCCGGCTCTCTTCCGGGCTGACTGAAACCAAAGCACAACCTTTTCAAGCTGCTACTACTGGGTAGCTACTATATATGCTGAGACTAGCTGAGAGCAACAATGGCGTGTAAGCGTGTGGACCAAAGAAGGAGGCAGATCTTTATATAGATAGCCAGAGAGATCTGGAGAAGCACAATGACTGCTACTCCAGCTAGCTATAGCTAGGTTAGTGCACTCGTGCAATACTGCGATGAGACGACTATGAGAGGCGACCTGACATCGAGCAGAACACACGTATGCGCACGCTCGCATGTCTGCTTTTTATGCATACTGTGATGAGTCTAGCAGTAGCTATAGCTCCCACCAAATCTATCTAATCTACTATAAGGGCAGTGCAATCATGTCCTGGATCCATTGGTGAGGACAATTTAAGTACACACTGCTTGTAATCTAGCCTGATTGCAAGCACTACTTTGATGGGATGGAATGGAATGGAAGAATGTGTGGGTCATCTAGCTTGTAAAGTGGGAATGGAAGAGAGGGGGATGAAAAGGACCCGCAGTGCATGCTAGCTGCTGCTTCTGGCCGGCTAGCTGTGAGTGCGAAGCTTTTAGGGGCATGAATGCAATACATTCATGTTCCTTTGAGTGCACTTCAGGATTGGCCTGATGTGCCTCTCGCACATCCACCGCCACCTCTCTCTCTCTCTCTGTGTATGATCTCGGCCGTGGAGTATTTTTCATCATTTTTCTGCGCCGACCTACTAGTACTGGACGCGTACCTACACTATAGGTAGACAGAATATCTGGTCTCGGGTCAATTTTGCGGTGGACCGGAATACTACATGTACAGTACGTACTCTTGCATGCGCTGCAGGGACGAAGATTCAAGCTAAACACGGAGGACAAGTTAGTTAATCAGCTCAGCTCTACCGGCGGACCGGTCGATGTACCTCTGAAACCTTCTTCCTCTCCATGTGCTGGTACGCTGGAGAAACTCGACACCACGTACTTGTAGAGTATCTATGAGGCGGCCGGAGTACCAAACTCTAACGCATATATACTGACTATCACGTCTTAGTATGTTAGCTACATATGGAAGTACTAGCTGGTAGTACCATACTGCATGCAGTGCAGGGCGATGGACCAAACAAACTAATTAACAAACAGTACACACACACACACACAATTAACCATATCACAGGGTAGGGACTCACCAAACCAAGGAGGACACAATGGAGACGAAGAGGGCTATAGAATTGCTTTGGTTGTTGGAGCAGAGGGAACTACTGGAACTGCTGTGTTTCTATGGTGCAGATGCAGCAGTTAGCTAGTAGAGAGCAAAAACCAGAGATGAGGCGAGGAATGTTGGTAACTAGGGAAGCTTAACCGGGGCCCTATTTATACAAGCCAGAAGAAAGCATCCATCCATCGGTTTCGCAGCGCGACAGCGAGAGGCTAGAGAGAGCATGCCGAGGCAGGGCTGATCTCTCCTGGTAAAAAAGCCCTGGATCGCGCATGGGGGTGGCTACAAGGGCTAGCGTGGGGGTGGAACGGGTGGTGGCGGTCGATTTGGTCGGCTGGGACGAACAAAAAGAAGAGCCATGGTCCTCAAGTTAATTAGCGACCACTAACCACCACCCCACACCACCCCCACAGCAAGAATCTTTCCGCCTCAATCGGCCTGTCCTTATCTCCGCTGAATTACCTTTCCTGCCGTTATATTGGTGTGCAAGGCTTGCTCACTTTCGCTGCTTGCAACACACGTTAACTACATTTTACCTCACTCATTCCGGCATCACCTGATCGACCCATCAATATATATACACACGGAATCAAATGAATCAAGATGATCAAGATAAATGTGTATAGCTTTTGCTTACTACCAATTGGCAGACACTTGCTGGTGGGCCTACCCGGCCGGCGAATCGTCCTCGGGGAATGCGCACCCAATCATTGCATCCCCATTCAGTCTATACACCACTATAGTAGTAGTGTAGGCAGTAGCTGGATTGTAATATGCACCATGAGTCGTCCTTGTCCGGCTTGGTGAATGGGATGCCTTCTACTCCATCGAGGATTTTACTTGCCGGGGCTGTGCGCAACCATCGATCATGGCGTGCAGCTGCCCGTGGCCGCCCTTTGGTCTGTTGATCAGGACATGTCGTTGCATGCATGCTTCGTATCTTATGCATAGATTAGACGGATCCTGCAAATTAACTTGCTTAATATAAGATGTAAAATTGCAAAGGCGGTCGATTAATCTGTCTGTTCACCCATTCATAATTATTGTGTGGGGTGGGTAGGAATTGTTTCTCCGCTGCCATGAGTAATAATAGCACTGAAACTACAATTTGTTTCATTCACAACATTATGTCTGGTGCAACCATGTTTGTTTTGCTTTCGATCAATGATGCTTCAATTTGAATAAGAACTTTCTCCAATCAAAATAGAACAGGGTACTGCCTACTACTAGTGAGATCTAGCATGGCCAACTCCTTACGCACCATCTATTTGGACTTAGGCTAGTCATAGTGAAAGTAACTTAAGTATTAACATAGATGCCACCTAAGCATAAAAGATGATGTGGCGGATAATTAATGAAGAGAGAGATAAACGGAGTAACATCATATGTTACCATCACATCACATTTTTCAACAGAAAATGAGTGTATAAACTAAAAAATAAGGCTTTCTATGTTACTCAAATTATAACACTACCCACTATGGAGGTAGTAACTTAGAGCAGTAGCATACCCACTATGACCAGCCTTACATGCCGCATCTCCACTTCCATCTCATTTAGACTCTAAAGCTACAGAGCTCATGATCCTTTCCCTTCTTATGTAACTTATAAGTTGAAGTATACTCTCTTTGTTCCAAAATTTAAGGCGCTTTATTTTGCAGGGTCCTCGGTGCACGACTTTTACCACTAATACATATTAAATTACATAGATCGAAAATGTTTAAATGGTATTGTTGTGTTTTTCTTGAAAAACTCTTTCATTTTGTAGATCTTTATGCTAATTTCATGGACATATTATAAGTAAAAAAACGTATTTAAAGTTATAAGTTTGACCAGCAAAAATTAAGGACACCTTACAATTTTAGACATAGGCAATACAAAATATGACTATTCGCATTATTTTGTCTTGCACTACCACTACCATAGAATAGGTATCAACATATGTTAATTACCTCTTCGCAAAAAAATAATATGTTAATTACCTTGCATGTTTGGACCCGTCACTGAAAATCGTCCTCTAGTGAGGGGATAGCCCGTTAGTGGAAAGCTCTTTAGTGTTGCGCATAGGCCCTTTGGACGGACTTACATTGACAGACTTTTGTTTTATAACCAGCAGTGTATTTTTCTGATTACAAATCCACATGGTTCACAAATTCGCCAAGTTTTAGAAATTTTCCACATTTTAGAAACTTGTCGAATTCTATTAGTTTGCGAAGTTTATCGATGTCCATCACATATTCACTCCACGAGCATACAACTACATCATATATATACGCCATGATGGCCACATGGCATCAGAAGCAAAATGCATGCGACCAATAATGAAGTTACATTCAAGCAAAAGTAGGCCATGGCCCTCCAAAAGTTTTACAATTTACATGCTTAATTAAGTATATGTCTAGTAGCCAATAAAAATCTTCATTGCCCCCCCCACACACACACACACACACACTCACGAGAATTATATTGAAGTTCTGTCACTGCCTGATACCGCTTCCTCCCCGTCCTCATCCTCACACACGTTCAGATCCACCATGTCCACATCCAGGATTAAAGAATGTCTCAAACTTAAAAAAATCAGGTACATCAAAGCACTTACGCAAACTATGATAAAGAAAATAAAATGTTTGTTTACTTTAGGATCTTGTTACCTTATTTGAGGCCTTTCAAGTTATCGAAAAGGTCCAAATAATTACTTATGTAGGGCTTGGACTATATAATTGATTTTGCAAAAAAAAATTGAGATTAGCTAAACAGATTTGATCTTTTGTACGATTTGAATGGATTTCCCGTCAAAATCTTCCAAAGACAGACGTCCCTATGGTATTTTTTAACAAATTGTGTGTACACACATCACTACGCCGTAACCCATATAAGGTTGAATTTTCATACTCTTTGAAAACTTCAAACGAATAAGAAGCGGGATTTTGCGTCGTGGAAACTAACTAGGTGGTAAAGTACTCAGGAATACGATAGTTTATGGGGTTAAGTGACCTGGTAAAGTACTCCTCGAAACAGGCATACGCCCATCTTTATAAATAAAGCAACAACCGTACAATATCCAGACCACAAGAGGAAGTAGCAACAAACACAAAGTCCACAACACATACTCAGCACAACACAAAGCCTAGCACACACAGATACAGACACACCCGAAGACATGCTCAAGGACCAGCGGGGGAAGCAAGTTGGCGCGCCGCCACGATAAGGTGCTCTATCATCCCGTCCAGTCGCGCTATGTCTCGCTGCCTACTCAACGGATACCACTGCTGCAAAAAAGCCAGAAATTTGAAGGTTGAGTCAGAGGCACAGCGAAGAAAGACATGCTCAATGACCATCTTATTGCGGATGTTCCATAGAGTCCAGGTCATCCCTGCAAACATGAACCAGAAGAGGCATCTCCTCCTGCCGGTCCGGTTTGCATTGGCTTCCAGGAACTCCCCCAGGTCCGCGGCCTGCCATGACGGCCCCAGAGCCTCATGGGTGAAGTTCCACAGGAAGCGAGCAGCGGGACAGGAGAAAAAATGTGGTGCCCCGTTTCTGGGACCGCACAAAGAGGACAAAGGCCATTCCCTGGGCCCTGCCGCTTGGCTACCTCCACCCCGGAGGGAAGCCGATCGCGTAACAACTGCCAAAGGAAGATCTTAATCTTCAGAGGAAGGGGGGCCTTCCACAGATGGGAAGTCCACGAAATGGACGGCCCACCAAACAGGGCCCGATACATGGACCCCACCGAGAAGATGCCCGAAGGCGAAAGTTGCCAAGACATATTATCTGGGGATAGGGAATGGGGCAGCGGGAGGCTGTCCCGAAGTCCCTCCTAGGACGCCCACTCGGCACCCCCCAGGTTCCGGCGAAAAGTAACTTGCCAGACCCCGTCCTGGAGAGCATCAGCCACCAAGAGCAGGGGGTCCGTGCAAATCGCGAACAGCTCGGGGACCTCAAGGCGTAGGGGGCGCCCATCGACCCACGGGTCGAGCCAGAAGATGGTATTTCTCCCATTTCCGACGGAAATGGCAATCCCCTTCCGGATCGCTGGCTTAATGTCATGGATGGCTCTCTGCAAAACTGAGATCCCTCCCGACGTTCACAGGCCAGAAGCGACCGCCCTCGCAAATACTTAGCTTTGATCAGCTGCAGCCACAGTCCCCCATCGTACGTCAAGATCCGCCAGACCCAACGTAGCATGAGGGCCACATTCATATGGCGAGAGGAAATGATCCCTATGCCCCCAGATCCTTGGGGGCGCAAATGTCCGCCCACTTAACCATATGGTACTTTTGGTGGCCATCAGTCTCCATCCAAAAGAACCGAGAAAGCTCCTTGTCAAAGTTGGCGTGAACGCCTTCCTGCAGGATATACAACCCCATGATATACATGGGGAGGCTGGATAAGCAGGCGTCAATGAGGATGGTCTTGCTCCCTTTGGAGGTAAACCTGCTTTGCCATGGTTCAGATTTCGCCTTAACCCGACTCAAAAGGGGCTCCAGATCTCTAGAGAGAATCCTGGTGTCCCTGACTGGCATCCCCAGGTAGTTCATGGGGAAGGTTGCCAGCCGACAATTCAAGTTATCCGCGATCCTCTGCTGAGAGTCCAAGGGATAGCCCAACACCATCACTTCGCTCTTATCGAAATTAATTTTGAGGCCTGATATGGCCTCAAAGCAAAGGAGCAAGAATTTCAGGTTGATGATATCCTGCTCCGATCCCTCCACCATAAGCATGGTGTCATCCGCATACTGGAGGTGGGTGACACCCCCTCCCGGGATAAGATGCCCCACCACACCTGAGATGTGGCCGGAAATCTTGGCTTTCTCCATGATTTCCGCCAGGGCATCCACCGCGGCATTAAACAAGATTAGGGAGATCGGGTCCCCTTGTCTAACCCCACACGTGGGTTTGAAATATGGGCCAACCTACCCATTGATGTTTATTGCCGTGTTCCCGCTCATGACGATCTGCATGATCCACCCGATCATGCGATCATCGAGGCCCCTGCGTTGGAGGACTTGGCGAAGGAAGGCCCAGTCTAGCCTATCATACGCCTTCTGGAAGTCAAGCTTCAGAAAGACGCCCCGCTGGCGCCTCACCTTCACTTCGTGAATAATCTCGTGGAGAGCCAGGATCCCATCGTGGATGAATCTGCCTTTAAGGAAGGCGAACTAGTATGGGTGAGTCAGGCGCTCCATGAGCGGCGCCAACCGACGCGCACACACCTTGGACATAATCCGTTGGATTACATTGATTACCGTGATCGTCCTAAACTGCCGAATGTCCGTGGCTCCCATCACCTTGGGAATCAAGGTAATCACGCCAAAGTTTAAACGCGACATCACAGGAGTACCGACGTAGAGCTCCTGAACATAGGCATGACAACCCCCTGTAAACAGCCCCAGAATTTCTGAAAGAACAGTACAGGAAGGCCATCCGGGCCCGGGCCGAGTTAGCCTTCATCTCCATGATGGCTAGCTCCACCTCTGCTGACAAGAACGGGAGCGAGAGCTCCAAGTTCTTCGCGTCGGATACCCTGGCCCTCTCTGACCAGAAGTCTCCGGCTAACGCGACCCCAGACCGGGGGCCAGCAGAGAAAAGCTCCTTATAGAAGGAGTGGATATGGGAGGTGATATCTCCATATGGGACATTTCCTACGCCTGCCATTAGCAATGGCATGGAAGTAGGCCGTGTTCGCATCCCCTTTGAAGAGCCAGTTTTGACGGCTCCGCTGCCGCCAGAACGTCTCCTCCCCCCGAAAAATCTCCATAAGGGAATCCTCCAATGCATAGCGTTGGAGCCATTCCTCCATAGAGAGGCCAACTGTGTCGGCAGTCCGATCTAAGTCCTGGATGGACGTGAGGAGTTCCCCTTTCCTGTGCCGCAGCTCGGCACCAAGGTTATCTCCCCACCCACGCATGAACTGACGGGCCATCAGAGCACAGAAGTGCCAAACATCCACCGCCGTGCGCGCCCTTGGAACCGACCCAACCGCTGCATTCCACTTGGCCTGGACCATCTCCCCAAACCCTGGCTGCTGGAGCCAGAAGTTCTCGAAGTGGAACCGATTGAGCTTCGGCGGGGGGCCTTCACCCGTTGAAAGAAGGAGCGGGCAATGGTCCGAACTAACCCTCGTGACCGCCCGCAGCGAGCACAGGGGGTAGGCCATTTCCCACTCAACCGATACTAGAACCCGATCCAGCACACTCCTGATCGGGTCCACCCGGTTGTTAGACCAGGTATACCGGCCCCCCACACGGGGTATCTCCCGCAATGCGAGGTCAGCTATGCAGTCATTGAACATACGCATCCTAGGCCAATCCACGTGTTCCGAGCTCTTTTCTTCTGGGGAGCGAATAAGGTTAAAGTCCCCAGCCACCACCACTGGACTAGTGCATCTCCCCACCTTGGCTGAGAGTTCAGCCAAGAAACCAGGGGAACGGCGATGGTCCGCAAGGCCATAAACAATGATCACCTCCCAACTGAGGTTAGATTATCTATGGGTGAGTAGCATACTCACGAAGAATTCCCCACGGTCCATGTCATCCACCTCGAAAGTATCCTCCTTTGTGCCTAAGAGGATACCTCCCGAGTGGCTGTTGGCCGGCAACCAGTGCCAGGCAAACTTGTGGCGGCTCAGACCCTGCAGCTCAGGAATCATGAAGTCTTGGCGAATCGTCTCCTGGAGGCCCACAATGTCGACATCCTCTTGTCTCAAGTAGTCATGCAGCTGTTGCCTGCGGCCAACATTCCCAAAGCCCCGGATGTTCCAATCTAATAGGAATATCGGGCGACTCATTGGGGAACACTATCAGGGGTGATCCCCTTACGGGGGACAGATCGGGCCCTACCTCCAGTCGAGGGCCTGGACACTGGTTTGGGAGGTCTTCCTCTCTCCCCCCCGCCCCCCGCCTGGGGAGTCGGGAGAGGGGCCTCCACAATCGACGGGCGAGGTGGGCTGCCTCCCCTAGTCACCGGGCCCTACAGCCCTGTGCTAGAGGTGGCACGGAGACTGGCCTGCTTCTCTTGCTCCGTCTGAGCACGAGAAGCCGCCAACACTCCGTCATAGACCTCCTTCGCCTTCAGTTCCGCAATCTGCTCCAAGCGTGGGCCGCGCTCCCCGCGGAACACGATCCCACTATCCCTGGCCACAATAGCTAATTGCTCCTCGGGAACATCTGCCAAAACCGAAAACCTAGACCCAGAAGGTGGAGAAGGACAAGTAGGGGGGAGCACGGGGGGGCAAGACGTACCTGGGTCAAGGTTGCGAGACGCCGCCAGTGCCTCCGCCTGCTCAAGGACGGTCGGCTCCCGCCCCTCCCCACCAGACCTGGCTCGCGCAGTGGCAATCCTGGCACTAGCGCGGGAGGGAGGAGGAGGAGGTGGACGCGGACGCGGACGCCGAGAGGGGTGCACCTTAACCGTCGCCTCGGGCGTGTCGGGGTAGACCGAGAGAGAAGCACGTGTCGGCGGGGTCCTGGTCCCCGCCGCAGCCTTCTTGGGCGTCAGGGAGCGGGGAGAGTGTAGCACACCGCCCCGGGAGACCGCGGGGACGACGGCGGAGCCACCACCATCCCCTCGTTGGGAGAAGACCGAGGCACCGTGGGGATGCGGAGAGGTGAGGAGTGCACCGCGGCCCAGCCCGAGAGCCCCAGGTACTCCAGCCCCGCGCCCAGGTTCGATCTGTAGGGGGCGACGTCCATCTCCTCTGAAATCAGAGGGTCAGAGCGACGGCACCTGGGGACGTCCACCGGGGGTAGGGCCAGAGTGAGGACCGGCCCCAGGGTCAGAGTAGCCGCAGGTGGGGCCGTACCTCCCGCAGCAGCCGGAGGAGGGGCGCCCCCCAGGGAAGACAGGGCCGGCGCGGAGGGGTCCTGGTCCCCCTCTGAGTCCTCCTCACTGGATCGGCCAGCTCCTCCCTCTTCGGGCTCGTGCTGGTGGTCGGAGGGGTCAGGAGAAGGGGACCGAGATCCCACCTCCTCCCGCTCCAGCTCCATAGTGAGGGTCCTGCCCGGAGTGCCGAAGTAGAAGGGAGGGAGGGTACAGTCCAGTTTGGCCGGATCCGGGTGCCTGACCTGGACCCGCACCGGACCCAGACCACGGAGAGAATCCAAGTTGACACTCACAAACTTGCCAATGGCCTGAAAGATCAGCTTGATGTATTTCTCCTTCCTTGCCTCCTCTGGGATGCCGTGGATGCGAACCCAGACGGTAGAGAGCGCCGCTGTAGTGTCAGGGTGCACACATGACTCACGGATCGGCACCTTGATGTTGTGGATGGGGAGGAACGTCGACTGGCTCCAAGACAGAGCCCGCAGCGCCACCCTGGACGGGAAGATTACCGAGAACACCATGGGGGCAGTCTCCCTCACGTTCCACACGAAGTCGGAGTCATATGACCTCAACTCCGCGCGGATGATGTCCTCAGTAACCTCCACCAAGAGGGGTGGGTCCTGGTCTGGCAGCACGCGGATCTCAGCGAGGTTCTGGGGAACAGAGAGGGCCACCTTGCCCAGATCAATGTAGTAGAATCCCAGGTCGATCCCGTGGCCAAGGAGCTCTAGGGTGCTGCGCTCGCGGTGCGGAGAGCGGGCCGTGCAGTCAAGAACCCGGTGAGAAGGGTCGCCAGGAATACGATATTTTCCAATTGAAAAATATAGCTGGAAAGTGCACTTGTAAGAAACGGCCCCAACAGAAAAATATATACAGCTGGAATAGTGCTAAGAAGTCCCTCTGAATCTCGGATCAGATAGTTAACTAGCGCTATTTTTTTCGAAAAAAAAAACTAGCGCTATTTAAAATATGCTGCGAAGGAAGCATGCATCCAACAGTGGCAGACAGGGCGCAACAGCAAGCTAGCTCGATCTGTACAAATTTCTCCACTACTAGGTATAGCTCTTGCTTGCATCCTACGGACGGTTGGGTTGGGCTGTTCGTTCCAGGTTATTATTAGTTAATCAACCCCTTTGAGTCGTACATAATCGTGGAAAAAGTGGAGATATGGAGCTGCCGCTGTTTGCAAGTTGCAACTGCATTTTCAGGTACTACGTACAACGTACGTACCGTGTTGATCGCGATGCAACTTGTGAGACACAAAAGTGCTCATAGCGTGTACCGTAATTGCGATGCCAACCGGTGATCAGGCATAGACTAGCAGTTTAGAGCAAGTGCAGCGTTATAAAAATACTAGGTCTAAAAAAGCTTATACATGTGTCTGGTCGGTCGAGAAAAGATGGCTAAAAAAAAGATTTTCTAGAGCGTGTCTAGTATTAGACACAAGGTCCAACTGAATTCATTTTAGTACTTGACACATGTCGCTTGACTAGAGGAGTTTGGCCGAAAAAGTGTGGTGTTACTGGGTTCTACAAGTTGTGCTGGACTCTCTCTAAATGGTGGAGGGGTTTCGTTTGGTTAGACTCTTGTCAAACTTTTTTGCTAGACCCATAAACACGCTGTACATGCTCTTATACACCTTTGTGGAGCTAGGTAGCTAGTGATTATACTGCGATAAAAAAGAGTGAGAAATTCTATGCGTACGATAATTTATGTACGATTTGCGCCATCTAATCGTTTCATCCCTGTGACTGAATTGCTCATCAGAAAAAAGATATGTCCTAGACAGGAAGGTTAATGTACGTAGACATTTTTAGTGTGTTGATTTAAATAAATCTAGACACTAAAAAATATCTAAATATATCTCTTTCATAAATTCAAAACATGAGGAAGTACATCATCAATAAATGTTGATGAGCAGAGTCTATATATGGACCGATCATGGGCCTGCTGAGAGCCATACGTACATATACACCAAATAAAGTACAGTGAGAAAAAGACAGAGAAAAGCCCAGAAATGCCCAACACAGGAGGTATATATAATATATGAGGTGGACACCAGGACACGTAGCTTGTGAATCGGACTTGGGAGTCGTGGTTTGAATGATAAATGGTACAGTGATCTCGTGTATCAAAGTGATAGTTGCAGGTCGATCTGGACTGACAACTACTCCTGTTTATATAGAGCTACCTAGATAGATGTCTGAATCCATCAGCCACACGTACAGATGGTCATTTCTTGTTTAGCTAGTGATCATTCCTGGGCTGCTAGTATAGATAGATGTGTACGGTGACTGGAATTTCAACACGGGACGTCTCGCTTTCTCGTTTTGAAAAGACTGCTAAATTCAACACGGGACGCGTGGGGTCACTGTATCTTCTCTCTCGACAGGTCGCTGTTTTTTTTTTTTTTTTGAAAGTGTGGACGATCCCAAATGTGATGTGGGTGCTTGGACTGACTAGGACATGGATGTAAGAGGTTTTTATGAACTGTTTTTGTAAACGAATTCATGGCCAGCGATCTACTATAAATGTGGACGAATTAATACACGGCCGGGACTCTTGATCGGCCAAATAATGCCTGAAATCGAGCAAGAATTCAACTTTGAGTCAAGACACATAGAACATACTACTAGTAGGAGTAGCTATATGCCTAGCTATGTCACCATTTGTTTTAGAAGGGTGGCCAAATTACGGATCATGTCATCTTTGCGACCAAATTCATGAAATGGCCGGTCACCTTTTGTTTCAATGCCACTTCACTAACCAAGTGTGATGCAATTTGAAAAATTGACTAGGCCAACATTATGTTCAACCCTATACCATGTCGCTCGGAGAGGGGGGAGGGGGAGAAACCCTAGTCTGTTCCCGCGGTAGGATATCCCTGGCCTAGATCACGAAGGCAGCCATGTCGACTGCGGGCAGCAGTCTTGGGACGGTGGGGGCCTACCTACCAGGGCAGCCAGCAATGCAGCGGCGGCACTGAGGCCGCGCTCGTCTCTTCGAGCTGATGGGCCTATGGAGCGGTATCTAGAAGCATGGCTTCATATAGATTTAATTACACAAATATACCGCTCTCCTCCGTCTCAGTTTATTAGGCTTAGTAGAAATGACTATGCGATTTAGGTATTAGTGATTGGCTTTAGTTGTCGCCCTTTTCTTCTCAAATGTCGACGTAGTTATGCCTGAAACGCCATGCTTAAATGCGATGATGAAACTTGGCGCGTCTAGCATTCCAGGAACCTCTCGAAATAGGCTTTCACCCCGCTATGTTAATATAGCAACCACATAATACAACTTGTGAGATTTTTGTCTGGCGCTGACAGCACAAAAGAATCCCAAAAGAAAATACAAAAGAACGAAAGAGAAACTAATGCATAACAGCGTCGGATCGACAAACGACGATGACTCGCAACCGATGTGCTCCTCGGAGAAGTCCCACGACGATCATATGCCACTGAATTGCCGTGTACCAAGCAACACCTTTAAGAAGGAATGTGACGATGTTGTCCGGACTCCTCATAGGATTTTTTTCGACACGTGTAAGGGAGGAGAGAGAGAGAGAGAGGGTACATCTGGCGCCCTTCAAGAGGGAAGGCGGCATCGCAGGTGTCACTGCGTTGGAGCCGTCCTAACCGGCAACGATTTTTCCCGACCCCCAAATAACCACAACCACATTCTTGTTACGCCAACTCACCATGGCAAACACTGCGGCCACCGCTCCACCGCATAGCAGTAGCAGACCGGACGCATCCATAGAAGCATACCATGCCAATTAGCCCCGGTCGGGCCCGGAGCGGGTCGTCGCTCCCCCTGCCCCAAGATGTTCCCTGGTCCAACCATTGCGGCGACCTGAGCACGAGCTAGCCCGGATCTAGGGTTTAAGGCCGCTGCCAAGCCTCGCTCTGCCATCACCATCGCCACCGCGTCGTCGCATTCCAGGAACCGGGGCAGATTGGCGCCAGGAGAGGAGACATGCAGTGCATCTTCTTCTCCTTGGCCCCCTCCAAATGCATGCACCCATCGCTGCCTGCGAGACAAGATAAGAGAGCTACTGATCGTACTCCAACCGATGCTGCCTACATGACCACACACATTTCCCTCTGTCGAGGAAGAAGCCAGCAAATCTAATTACTAATGCGCGTGCATGCACCAGTCGGTCGATCAATGTCGGTCACTCTCACATCCTGATTGCCAATCGATTCTCCCTCTCCTTTTCGCTCTAGCTTCCTCTAGAGAACTACTACTATTCACAGTACCCAACCGATCGATCGAGCAGACGCGACAGCGACGACGACGATGACGATGCCGCGTGGTCAAGGAGGAAAATCGAGACGGATCCTACTCCGTTTAATTTCGTCGCTCTGTTGATTATTCTTCAGGATTCTACGACACAAAGCCTACTCTATGCCGGTCGATCTGCGGCCGTTTGTTGCTTTCTGTCCTCTCCTTTCGATTGCAAGACCGCCCGGGTGGTTTAGTCTTGGACGACCGACCCGAAAGACGGGTCTAAACTGAGTTCTTGTCTGTTTCTGTCCTCTGCTTTTTCCCTTCTTTTTTCGTTGCACGTTTGCAGTAGAGTATACCACAAAGCAGATAGGCTGGTCGGTGCATGGCTGCTGTAGACGATTGTCTTTTCTGGTCAAGGTCGGCTTTGTTGGATCCTCTCCATCTATATCTCCATGGATCGATCAGGATCCACTTTGCATCCTCTTACGTATCTACAGTATGTTGCATTGCGTGTTCTGCTTTTCCTTTACTGCAAACTGACCGGTTAGCTGCTATTAGTACATGCCCGAAGCTTCTAGAAGATCTGCGACAACGACTTTAGTTCTTGAAGACAACCTACGTCGACACATTTTCTTTCAGCTCGGTGTAGTCAGGGTGGGGCTTTCGGTCTTGAGATCTCCCGGGCCGATCCCACTTGGAAAACGAATGCATGCATGGCTACCGGTCTGCTGCATGTGGAATAAAATATTACCGCCAGATAGATGTGAAAGTGAGACCATCATGCATGCATGCAGCTTCACAACGCACACAATTTAATAGTACTCCCTTGTTGTGACCAGGGGGTGATTCTTTAGTGAAAACAAAAAAGCCTTGCGTTTCCATGTATTGCTAGAAAACATCCATACGGAGTACGTAAAGGTCCTGCAAACAACCAAGCTGCACCATACAACTCAACCGTAGATCACACTTCTCGACCTATTTACTGTAAATTAAGGACGGAAGGGAAGAAGCCTTGGCTCTTCTACATTTTCTTTTCTGCACCAACCATAATCAAATTATGTTATCGAGGAGGTAAACGCGGTCGTGTCACCTAAGAGCACCTCGATTGTTCGGCGTTCCCATGGCAAAACCTGGCGCTAAATAGTGCCAGAGGGATGTAACTTTTGATCCAAGAATGGTTAGATTCCCTCTCGCGTGGTTTGACCAAATTTCATTCAAACTCGGCAAATTTTAGAGATATAGGCGATTTTTATTAATAGTGGGGAGTTCATACATACCACATCAAATTCGGGCGAACATCCAAAATTTGACTTTATTAGGCTAAAAAAACTTAGAAATGCCAAGGCCGAGGCCGATGCCGGCAGACGCCGCTCACATGCCGAAGTTACGGTAGAGGCATGTGTAGCCGGGGTCTGCCTTGTCGTCGTCGTCGCCCGGCGGCTGCGGGGGCGGGAGTTGCCCTAGCCGGCGTCGCCGTACCGCCACGGCTAGGAAGAGGGGCCGGCGTCATCGAGGAAGATGAGCGGCGCGCCCTGGTAGGCGCAATCCTGGCGAGCTCTGGCTACGCGCTCGGCCTCCTCCTGGTGGCGCTGAACTCAGTGTGCCTCCTCGCGCTCCCAGTCGGCCCTGGACCAGCGAGGGCATCCGGCTCTGGCATCGGCGAGACGTCGTTGAGAGAGCTCGTCATCGCCATCCTCATGGCGAAGGCGTCCTCGTCGATGGGGACCGTCCAGTCCGTCGGCTCCGGCTTTGGCTGGCGCAGGCGCAGCCGGCCGGTCGGCGGCGATGGTGCGCGGGGCTCGTTGATGACGATGCCTCGCGACCTTGTCCTCGGCAGGGAGCACATCGGTGTGTCAGCCTCCCGCTTAATGGGACGCAGATCCTCGCCGCTAGCCCGCGTCGACTGTGTCGGCACAGAGCAAGACGAGCGGGAGGCCGAGGCGGCGGAGGACGACGAGCTGAGGCTGCCCATCCTCCTGGGCTGCCAGTTCGCCGGAGGGGTGCGCCTCGCCATTGCCGGCAGTGGCGGCGAGCGGGGGAAGCCCAGCCTACTGCGGTTGCCCGTGGCGGTGTGCTCTAGGACCGTTGTCAGCGTCCTTCTCGACTGTTGGGCCACTTAGAGATAAAACAAAAACTTTTTCCTCTAACGTGGTGATCCCAAGATCTAGCCGAGGTAGAAGGCCGCGAGGTTTACCACTAGACGCGCAGTTGCGGATTACTGATGAAGCACGTCTGTTGAATACAATGCAGTCCTTACGATCCGATCGTCCTGGTGCTGCACCTCTGCTGGTATCCACACGTACAAGGAGAAGCACCAGCGACGAACTGTTAGGTTCGTTATGACGGCAGGAATGCTGTGGAGCTAGGGTTTCCAACTCATGGAAACCTAACCGATCAACCCTTCTGGGTTACTGTGCTCCACTATATATAGGGAGTGAACGTGGGCTCCACTCACGTGGCCTATTCACTAAAGCCCATATAATGCCAGTCACCGTGAGTCCGACTCACTGACTTAGTCCAAATCCGTCTCGTGTCCAACCCAACCAGATTTCTGGTTCAGATCCAATCCGAATTTGCTCTCACTCTTAAGTGTGTGACCCCGCAGGCTCTTGGCAACTTGGACACGATTAGAGTCTGACTCTTAATCGATCAGTCGATAGCGACTCCTAGCAGAACTTGCCGACTCCCAAGTATCAAAGAGTCATGACGACTTGCCTTTCCAATACGACTTGCGTCCGAGTCCCTTTTGCCTCACAATATACCTTGTCAGACTATAGGCGAATATTTGTTATCCCTTAAATAGTCTGACTCTCTTCTCGATCCGAGATAAGTGATTCACCCGACTAACTCTTAGTCGATTGCCTCGGTTAACACTTAACCGAGTCGTGCATGACCATGCTTTCCCAATCATATCATCCGAGAGGGCCCAAATAATATCTCTCCAAGTGGAGGGGCAAAATCCCATCTTGGTTATTCACATCACGCAGCTTGATTCTCAGTCGATCCGAACTCTGCATTTATAACTGTCCAGTTACGGATCAGCGTTTGACAGAACCTAAGTCGGTGATCCTCAACTCGGACTATGCAACAACCTCAGGTCTAAGGATTATATTGATTGAGATATACAAATGACAACTTGTTCGTTGTACCTCAATATGGGTCAATCCGACTTGCTAAACTCTTTAGTGGAATCTGTGTAAGTTGGAATGGCATCTCCATGCCCATGACAAGTGGAACTGAGTCATCAAGCCGACTTTCACATTGTTTTAAGTTGTGTGTCCAGCACAACCTCACCGACCAAGGATATTTAGTACAAATAACATGAATTTATAGTTCCACAACCAAATCACATATTCAATGATATACATTAGATGCTCATACAAGGACAACTTAATAACTTTATGAATACAATGGAAAATATCATCATACATGATTGCCTCTAGGGCATAATCCCAACATCGACGCACTCCACCAGCGATAGCGAGAAGCCGCGTTGTTGCGCTTTGGCAGCGAGCCGGGCGGGCCGTCGTGGGTGCAAGTTCCCGGAGCTGGCGGTCGACGAAGAACTGGCCCCAGTAAGCAAGGTTACCGGGGTCTTTGGCGAGGTCGGGATCCTCCATCCCCGCGATTGCGGCCTGGATCTCCTCGACCATCTTGTCGTCCTTAGGCACCGACGACACCGGCATGCCGCTGGCGCTGAGCTTCCAGTTGGGCGGGCACCGGAAGTCGGGCAGCACCATGTAGCCATCGTCGTGCAACATCCGGGCCTCCCATGGCTGCAGGGTACGCCGGCCAAAGCCGTTGGCCGCCGCCAGGTCGCCTGGGTACCTCTCCGCCATGGCTTCCGACGAGAACTTCTACTCGCTAGAGTTGAATTTCATGGTCGGGGGAATGGGAGAAGCTTGAGAGTGTATGTTGTGAGCCGGCGAGGGCGCCGCTTTTTATAGCCGAAATGGCCAGCGAAGGCGGGAGGGATGTAGCGGCGTGGAAAAGAGAAAATGGCGGGAAGGCGAGCTGGCGCTGGCATGCCATTACGGCGACGCGTGGTTGACGAGACGGACAGTCAATGCCCGACAGTCTGTCGGGGGAGCCGAGGTGAAGGGATGACAAGGAATCGGCTTCCGGTCGCTGACAGAACAGAGCCACAAGCGGAGCCTTTTTTTTATTCCACTTCATCTGACATTTTCAGAACGTTCCTAGTCATTTCCAACGCCCCGGGATTGTCCTAAAAATCCCGGCCGAAAGTTGGCCAAATCCAAACGAATTCGGCTTGCTAAAAACATGACATAGCCATTTTTTGTCGATGAAAGAATCATCCTAGAAACAACCTACTCAAACCCGAGTAAAGATGTCTAATCCTCCTCTTACCACGTGCTACGAAATGTTTTAGGGCGCCATTCTCTCTCATTATTTTTTGCTGACATACAGCATGTACACGGAACGAGAAAATGGAACAGATAGAGAAATCTTCTATATCTAAATAGGAATCCCCCACTACCTCATTTCTCTCAACATGCAAGCCTCCCACCTCATCATCAACATGCAGCCATACACCTCATCAACTATGCCATGTCAGCAGTCCTCCGTTTCTTTCGGATTCGTTTTGCATTTCTATTTTTTTTCCCGACGAATGATTTATGTTATGTGCTGGTCTTTAGCACTAGAACCCTTTCGCTTCGTCTCCTCCACTATTATAAACGAGACTGGTGGATTTCTTAATCCCTCCACTACTATAACTGATGACATGCTCTCTCCTTTTTAAGCTGAGTCGTTTCCCACCGTCTACTTCAGAGCATGGTACACGCACGTCATATTTGAGATTTCTTTACGCAAAGTCAATATGCTGGTGGCGAGGAATTTGAAGACCCCGTCAACCGGCGCCCATGCCCCCATGGCTTCCATCAGACTGTAAGCAACGCGCGCGGGTTCATCCGGGCTGGACAGGATGCCCGTTCAACCGGGCTGGGGCATATCACCTGAACCAGGGGAATATAGGAATATGGAGTTCCCGCTGTACTATACCAGGTTAGTCTAGATCCCCAGATCCCAACCTCTCTCTGTTATTTTCCTCTTTTACCGCCACAACACCGTTCAGCTGGCCTGTGTTGGTTAATTTTTCAACGTCTCATGTGTGTATGGTTTATGTATCTCTGTACTTCGTTTTGATGGAAAATTGCATGCATATATGAAAACAAAGGTTCAGTTCAGTTGAAGATAATTGTATACTCTGTTTTCAGTAATCGAGGTAGCAGCAACAAGTAGGTCACTTCCCTAAAATTTACGTTTATGGTAGATTCAATTGCTGCAAATAAGTAAGGTCTACCTCCTATTTTTTCTGTTCGTATGATCATTGATCAAAGTATTTTCGGATCTACATATCATCCCCATGGATTACAGGCTGGAATGCTGGATCACAGATAAGAAGGCATGCACCTTTGATCAGTTATTAGATCAGGTATTGTTACCACCGTATTTTGGCTAAAGACGGAGATGGGCCGTGATCAAGATGGGCTTGGAAGATATGTATATTCAACGAGTTGTTGGATCGGCCTAGTATGTGGATTTGGGCTAAATTGCCCGTGTATCTTGTATCATAGTAGGTTTCGTGTTTGTTTAGGTTCCGTTTATGTTTAGGTAAAGATAGAGTTGTAGAGTTATTCCAAAAGTAGAGAGTCTCCGGACTATAAATATGTACCTAAGGTTATCGAAAAAGGAGGACAACCACGTTCACAACAAACACAATCTCGGCGCATCGCCACCCCTTGTTTCTAGGGTTTCTTTCGGGTAAGTGCCATGCTGCCTAGATCGCATCTTGCGATCTAGTCAGTATCTACTTATGCGTTACCTGGTTTTACTCGTACTGAAGCGTTGTTGATGGCGAGTAATACCATTATCATAGATTGTTTGAGGCTAGCATCGGTGCCTTTTCATTACTATCGTCGAAGTTATGCTACCTCTAGCTATCTCGCTACCCTTGCACCTTTTCCCAAAGTGCAAGGGTAGCACCTTGCTTGATCTTTATTTAGTCGATTCGATCTGTTATAGTTGTGCCTTGTTCGCCAAGGTTTAGTTTAATATCTACGTAATCAGGCCTTACAAACGGGTTGAACGATCCAGTAATGCATAAGGACGTGGCTTATTCGTTCTAGAGAAGATGTTCCGGTAATTGGCTTTACGTTGGTTATTAGGCCTCCTCTAGGGTTAATATTCTTCATCTTTTGTACGTATCAGGCTCAATCACGCGTAGGACGTTCCAGTTACGTGGTGAAAACATTAGACTATCGTAGATCGATTTAACTTGTAGTGATCAAGCAAAACCCCATGTTATCATAAATCTAACGCAGAACCATGGGGCAATCGGCTTTAGGAGCCGATTTACAGGGAAACCTGGGAGCCGATTACGGCTCGAATTTTACGATACTTGTTTACCATGCAGAAATCAATCAAGCAATCCTTCACCTTCCCGACCAGGTATAGGTCAGTGGCACGCCGAACCAAACCAGACGTGTCGGAGCTTTTATGCGTCGCCGAGGGACCAGGGCCCACCAGAATCCTGGAGCCTCCGGCTCTCCGTGTTGCCGGCCGCTCGCCCGGTGGGTTTTGGCAGGCAACACATTCGCACGCCAGTGGGACCTTCGACAACATCTACATCTACATCCGACGCTGCAATGGAGAATGACTACCACTTGACGATCTACCCGAGCACAAGGCCAAGTACGACGAGATCAAGGCTCTCTTCGAGGAAGACCTCATCGGCTCTTTCGAGAGGACCCGTAAGCATGGCATCAGGTGGAAGGGGTTCTCCCCTGAGGGCGCTCTCAATGAGGTGGATCTGTCTCTCCCTTCGGAGGAGCGCACCAGAGCTCTACGACAGGAAGTCAACTACATGGTGGCTCATTCTCTGCACCGCCATTCTGAGAGCCTGGTGAACGCTTTCGAGCGGGTCGCGGTTCGCGTAGTTCAGGAGATCATGAAGCATCAGTACTCTCCGTCGGGACCTACTTTAGGGACTCACCAGGGAGAAAGACCGCTCCAAACCAGGCCACAGCTCCCGTTCGCACTTGCCGCCCGAGCCGCCAGAGCAGCGCTTACGTCGTCTACAAGGCCGAGGCGACCAGCGATTGCCAATTCCTGTTTGATCCACCTAAGGAGATCCCACACGGATACATATGCGCCTACGTGCCGGACTGCAATAACCTGACACGCACCAAACAGATTGCAACCGCAGGGGTTTCTGGGCCAGGAGTGCGTGGGGCAGGATCTTCCGGCAGCGTGTCCGAGCAGCGATGGCTGGGATGGACGACAAACAAAGCGGCTAGCCAAGTATGCCATCGAACAAGTCATGAGAATCTAGCCCCTACAGCTCAAACAAAGGAGCAAATCGGTACCATCTGAGGGACCGGTTCGACTGCGAAGAGAAGGACAATCGGCTATTCAAAGCCGTACCCCAACGAAGTTTGATCGATTCCGCCGCCACCCAAGTATAAGCTCCCGAGTTCTCAAGGTTCGCCGGGTCAAGGGTCGAGCTCGATCGAGCACATAAGCCGATACCGCACAACTAGGCATGATTTCGCATCGGATCGATGCGTGTGAGATTTTTGCGCAATCTCGACAGACCAGCCTTTGGGTGGTACACCTCACTACCACCGATTCAATTCATACCGAAGCAACCGGAAGAGCAGTTCCACATCCGTACCATTCAGAGGCTACCGAGGTGGCATTGCGCACTGGCGAAGCGCGCGTAGCGAGGAGAAATCGAGCCGAGTACATCCAGCCAGATCGTCAAGAACCGATGTTACTCGCTCGTTAATCGAGAAGGAAGCAATGAGCCGAAGTGTTGGGTCTCTCAAGACCCATCAAGGATCTGGCGTTCGGTAGAGTACAACTCATTGGCACATGGCCCGTAAATCGACGATGAGCAGCGCCACCGAGTTGTACCAAGACAAATTCAACGTCCGATAAGCACGGTCGATGCGTAAGAAGAAGATCCTACACAGACCGTGAGGTGGCCGAATGAATGGGCTCGGGGCGATCACGTGGGCTCGCAAATGGGTGAAACAGAAGGGCCCGCAAAGGGTTCGACTGATGTGAGCAAAGCCGAGCAGATATTTGATTTGCTGAAGGAGAAGTACCGAGGTTACCGAAGGCCACAAAATCCCTACGGCTCAGGAAATGAACGGGAGGCCATACTGCAAGTGGCATCACTCGTTCACCCATACCACCAATGAGTGCAAAGAGCTGCGCCGCCAAATCCAAATGGCGATCGAGCAAGGTCGTCTGATCCTTGGGCAGTTTCGCCATGAAAGTAGATACAAACCCATTTCCCGGCGTCAACATGGTAGAACTCAGTCGTTCCGCGAGGCGTAAACTGGATCTCTCGTGCGGCGTTAATATGACAGGGTCTGGTTACCACCACGGCACGTACAAGCCCGAAGGTGGTCGCACTTTCAAGGAAAAGAAAGGAGGCTAGTCCATGCGACCGCCCAACCACGACAGCAAGATTTAACAGAGGAACAAGTGAGGAGAGTGCGATATCAGAAGCCACATTCTACGCATCTCCTTAACAAGTATGAGCGCCAGTATGACCAACGTCGCTGGCGCGGCAGAGACGACGAAGGATATGAGCACCTTGCTAGGGGGCCGTCGAAAAAGAAGGAAGGCGCAGACAGGCATTGGGATTGCCCTTTCTTCAAGTATTGTCAAGGGAATGAGCCGATTGCCTTAATCGACAACTGCCCGGAATGCGGTCAGCAAAAGGAAGACACGAGGCCAGTGTCAGTATTCAAACGTCTAGGGCCTCTTCAGCCCCAGGGCCGTCACAGGGAGTCCGCTCGAGCAGAGGACCTCGAGAAGCCAAAGGATGACAAGGACGAGGACAGGTATCACCGTCCAAGGTGGTGCCTGACGGACTCAGACACACCTGTAAGCGTGAGTGCGTAACTTAGAGGAAGCGAGCGCAGATTCCACGCTTTGAAGAAAGCACGGCCTGATCGGGCCAAAGTGAGGCATGTGGAAGCGGAAGACCGCCCGACCAGGAAAGAGTGGCGCCCAAACCGGTAAAAGCCGATGCAAAGACATCGGTTGGCACAAACATGGTGTTCGATTCGCCGTAATTCTGCGCCAAAGAACCGATGAGCTACCCGTGGCATAGTTTGATCGCGCCCACGGCCGTTATCTTTGAGAAGCCACGTGAGAAGGGTTACAAACATCCGAAAGCCACTGCACTGCGAGGTTACATCAATGGGCAACCTGTCGCCAAGATGTTGGTGGACACCGAGCGGCGCCAATATCATGCCATACTCCATGCTACGACGCTTGGGACGCCCACTGCAGATCCGATCAAAACCAACGCCACGTTGAGCGACTTCAACGGTCGATCTTCGAAGGCGATCGAACGTGGACTTGATAATGGGCAGGAAAACCGTACCACGTCATTCTTCGTCGTGGACAACAAGAGCACTTACATCGCCTTGCTAGGAAGGGATTGGATTCACGCTAATTGCTGCATCCGTCCACAATGCATCGGTGCTCGATCCATGGGATGGAGAAGTGGAGGTCATCCACGCAGACGATTCTATCGAGATCTCCATAGCTGGCATGAACGTCGGAAGCGAAGACCAAGAGCCGATCTCGAATCAATCTAGACGGCTGCGAGCGTATTGAAGCTACAAAAAGCGGGTGAGGCTGGTCTTATCCATCGCCTTACAGAGTAGAAAATCCCACGATCATTCAGGGTACGGCCGATCCTCGCGATCGGCCACAAAAATAAAAAGCAGCGATCATACGACAAGGCTCATGTAGTCGTAGGCAGAGATGCTCGCCACCGTAAAATAATGAGGTGTAAACCGTCCTTGACCGATGCGAAAAGGGGCGATTCAGCGATCGGCCCAAATTATTTTTGTTGTCCTCACCCACCGCTTTGCCTGTGTTTAGCGTCGATTTGACAGTGACGGAAAGCTAGGGTACGGGTTTACATCCGCCGATGAGCTAGAAGAGATCGACATTGGTCCCGGGATAAGCCACGACCAACATTTATCGCCAAAAGTTAGAGCCGAGTCCGGGCCCGGCGATAGCCTGTTGAAACAATATCCATCGCTTACCTGGGACTACACAGAGATGCTGGTTGACAGAGCATCATCGAGCATCGACTCAGCTCAAAAGGATTTCGCCGTTCAAAGCCGAGCACGACAAATAAAGGCCGAAATTCGGAAGAAGTCAAGAAAGAGGTCGAGAAAATGTTGATGCCAAGTTGATCGACCATGCGTGTATGCTGAGTGGATTTCTAGTATCGCACCTTAGAGAAGAAGGGTGGCCAATGGCGTGTTGCTATAGATTTTCGAGATCTCAACAGAGCTACCCCAAAGGATGAGTATCCGGCGTCGGTGGCGTAAACATTAAACAATGCAGCATTTGGTCATAAATTTTGAGCTTCATGGACGGCAATGCCGGGTACAACCAGATCTTCATGGCTCCGTAAGACATACACAAGATCGCATTGAGTCCTGTGGTCCGTGGGGTTATTTGAATATGTAGTCATGACGTTTGGACTAAAAATGCCGCGCCACGCACAAAGGGCCATGAATTATATTTTCCATGATCCGATCGGCAAACTGGTTGAAATCTACATCGATGACGCGTGGTGGTCAAGTCTCGCTTCAAGACGGACACTTGGACGATTCGAAAGCCCCGGACCGAACAAGAAAATTCGGCCTACGGATGAATCCAAAGAAGTGTGCTTTCGGGGTGACGGCCGGTCAGTTCTTGGGTTTTTTGGTCCATGAACGCGGAATTGAGATCGGCCTGAAAAGTCAGGAGGCAGTATGGACAATGAAGCCACCCACCACGAAGAAAGAACTACAGTCCCTTATCGGCAAGATCAACTTCGTCAGACGATTCATCTCCAATCTGTCAGAAAGGATTGAGCCGTTCATGGGACTAGTAAAAATCAAATCTGACGAGGAATTCCGCTGGGGGGCAGAACAACAACGAGCCTTTGACGAGATCAAAGAATATTTGACAAAGCCGCCAGTGTTAATTCCACCTCAGCCTGACAGGACATTCTACATTTACTTGTCAGTGCCTGACACGTCCATCGCCTCGGTAGTGGTGCAAGTTTATGATGGGCTGGAGCGGGTCGTCTTTTACATAAGCAGGAGGATGCTGGACGCAGAGACGAGGTACCCTGATATCGATAAGTTGTGCCTCTGTCTATTTTTCACCTGCACTAAGTTGGGCCACATTTTGCTATCAGCAGAGATCATCATCATATGCAAATCAGACGTCATAAAGCACATGCTGTCGGCTCCTATGTTAAAAGGCCGACTGGGCAAATGGATGTTTGCATTATCAGAGTTTGACATCCGGTATCAACCTGCGAAAGCAGTTAAGGGACGGGCCGGCCGATCTTATCGCTGAAAGGATCAACACAAACATAGTCGCACCGTCCATAAGAGTGGGCTATGTTTTTGACGGATCATGTGACGATGGCTGCATCGGCATTTTACTAAATGTCGCCCCGGGGGGCAACATTTTCCTTCTCCATCAGATTGTCTACCTCTCGCACCAACACGAGGCGATATGCAAGGGGATGGAGTTACTCCTCGAAGCCGGAGCGGAAGCAGTGGACATTTTTGGAGACTCCAAATTGGTGATTTCCCAGCTCACGGAGGACTACAAGTGCGAGAGTCCCTCTTCCCATTATGGCTGAATCGCCGTGAGTCGATGACGCAATTTGCACGTAAACTTCACTTGGATCCCATGATCGCAGAATCACCGAGTAACGATCTTGCGCAGATGGCTTCGTGGATACAAGGACGCGTGGTAGAGCCGACGTGTATGCCTCGGAAGCGACGATCGAGAGCCGATATCTTCAATTACTTGAAAGATTCGGCTCGGGGGGCACCTAAATGGATAAGGTACAAAGCCATGAAGTACGTGATTATTGGGGATGACATGTTTTACAGGACTCTGGAAGGACTATTGCTCAAATGCCTGGGGTCAGACGAAGCCAATCGGCTCCTACACGAGGTACACGGCGCTGTGGAACTCACCAATCGGCTCATAAGATGAAATGGTTGATTAGGCGATCGGGTTTTATTGGCCCACCATGCTTGAGGACTGTTTCAACTACTACAAAGGGTGTCAAGCATGTCAAGTTTGAAAATCCAGATGGTGCCACAAAGGCAATGAACCCCATCATCAAGCCTTGGCCATTCCGAGGTTGGGGCATGGATATGATCGGCAAAATCAATCCTCCATCGAGTAAAGGCCACATGTGGATTCTGGCCATTACTGACTACTTCACTAAGTGGGTGGAGGCTGTCCCGATGAAGTCAGTAAACTCGAAGGATGTTATCAATTTTGTAAAAGAGCATGTCATCCATAGATTCGGGATTCCCCAAACTATCACGACTGATGGAGGTTCGGTCTTTATTTCTCAGGAGTTCAGAAAGTTCTGCGAGGACATGGGGATTAAGCTGATTAGATCATCTCCATACTATGCTCAAGCAAATGGGCAAGTCAAGGCCCAACGAGCCTCATCAAGTTGATCAAGAGAAAAGTCGATGAGCACCCAAGGCGTTGTACGAGGTTTTGTCGAGGCGTTATGGGCTTATCGTATGTCATGCCATGGAGCAATAAAAACCTCACCATACCATCTAGTATATGGACAAGAAGCCGCCCTACCGGAAATTACAATTGGATCAAGACGCCACTTTTCGTGACGATCTAACGATCAAGAATACGCAACCACGATGAGTGAGTGTAGAGGATTTAACCGAGCTCAAAGCTATGGTCACTCGAGAAAATCAAAGAGAACAAGGCCAAAGTAGCTCGTGCATACAACAAGAAAGTGAAGCCAAAGGAGTTCCACGTTGGTGATCCGGTATGGGAAGTCATGTCTTTTGGGGACTAAGGATGCGACATATGGTAAATGGTCTCCAAATTGGCACGGTCCGCAGGTTGACCAAGTTTTAAGAGGAAACGCATACATGCTCGAGCGGTTGGATGGCGTAAAGTTCCCGATGGCGGTCAACGGTCAACATCTCAAGAAATATTTCCCAAGCATGTGGGATGTTGGACAATAGAACTTGGTTTCGAGCACGTGAGACGATGGGATGGGGGCCGATTTTAGAATCGGCCGAAAAAAAATATATATAAATTTTTATAGCGATGCACGGTCATCGACTCTAGAGGTTCACACATGTTACAAACAGGTACACCTCGGCGATCTCAGCTTCGTCATCTTCATCTTTGCTTATCACTAGTCGTTTGTGCGGGGCACGTTTTTTGATGGGCAATTGGAGATTTGGGTCGCCCGTGTTGAGGAAGGTCGCAGGTCATCATTTGAAACCAAGAAGTGGCGTTGTAATGTGTCTAAGGATGCGACCAAGGTTGACCCCATCAACGTTTTTGGGAGAAGCCGATGGGTAGTCATCGGCTCTGTGCGATTTGACTTGTTTGACTGTATGCGTGAAGTATGTTGAAAGCCGATACAGTGTCATCGACTTCTGAAGCATCGACCTATTTCGGTTGTCGGCAAAATTGAAGCAAAGAGGAACAATATTTGGGAAACAGGTTTTCATTCATTCAAAAGATCATTGCTTACAGGACGATCGACATAAAAGGGGCCTACCATCGCTACGGCTATTACTCGATTCCTAATCTAGGCCGAGGTCGCCGTCGTCGTCCGCCGCCGGCCTCTTATTGTCTTCAGCTACGCCGTCAGATCGCTCCGCTTCTTTGAAGAAACCAGCGGGGACCTCTTCGTCCCGTCGTCATCTTGATGTCGCTGGACCCGGCGAAGCGCTCGTCAGCGGATACTGCCGAGGAGGTGTCCTCCTCCGATTCCTCCTCGTCCGGAAGATTCGACGCCGTCCACGACCAGGCGTCGCTGCTTTTCGCCTCCGTCCCGTCGACGAGGAATCAGGCTCTCTTCGCCGTCGAGGACGATCATCCTCCGACCAGACGGCGGTCAGCCTTTCGCCCCACCATCGTGGGCGAAGTATCAGACGCCGCATGGTAGTGCTCAAGGCGTCGGCTCTCGGTCGCTAATCGAGTTGGAAGCGTGGGAGGACACACCGGAGGAAGCAGAGGAGGCCATGGCGAAAGAGGGTTTTTTCGAAGAAGGAGAGGGTTTTCCGCAACCGGAGGAAGATGGGGACCGTGAACTGCTGATTTAAATAAGGGAATAGTGGAGAGACGGTTCAATGCCATAGCGGTTTCCCAGTTACCGCCAAAATCGTCAAATCACGCCGCGCAGGAGTTGAGAAGACAGGGCATCATGATGAAGGGGTAGCGTGACGTTACTGCTCGCCACGATTCCGCTTCCACGCAACCCGATACAAAAAAAAGAGGGGAAGAGGAAAAAAACACACAGAGTGGTTTTGGAATTATCATTGCCAAAACCAGGGGGGCATGTGTTACCACCGTATTTTGGCTAAAGACGGAGATGGGCCGTGATCAAGATGGGCTTGGAAGATATGTATATTCAACGAGTTGTTGGATCGGCCTAGTGTGTGGATTTGGGCTAAATTGCCCGTGTATCTTGTATCATAGTAGGTTTCGTGTTTGTTTAGGTTCCGTTTATGTTTAGGTAAAGATAGAGTTGTAGAGTTATTCCAAAAGTAGAGAGTCTCCGGACTATAAATATGTACCTAAGGTTATCGAAAAAGGAGGACAACCACGTTCACAACAAACACAATCTCGGCGCATCGCCACCCCTTGTTTCTAGGGTTTCTTTCGGGTAAGTGCCATGTTGCCTAGATCGCATCTTGCGAACTAGGCGATTCATCTATCGTTACCTGGTTTTACTCGTACTGAAGCGTTGTTGATGGCGAGTAATACCATTCTCATAGATTGTTTGAGGCTAGCATCGGTGCTTTTTTCATTACTATCGTCGAAGTTATGCTGCCTCTAGCTATCTCGCTACCTTGCACCTTTTCCCAAAGTGCAAGGGTAGCACCTATGATCTTTATTTAGTCGATTCGATCTGTTATAGTTGTGCCTTGTTCGTCAAGGTTTAGTTTAATATCTACGTAATCAGGCCTTACAAGCGGGTTGAACGATCCAAGAATGCATAAGGACGTGGCTTATTCGTTCTCTAGAGAAGATGTTCCGTAATTGGCTTTACGTTGGTTATTAGGCCTCTAGGGTTAATATTCTTCATCTTTTATGCATTTCGTGCTCAATCACGCGTAGGACGCCCAGCCACGTGGTGAAAACATTAGACTATCGAGATCGATTTAACTTGTAGTGATCAAGCAAAACCCCATGTTATCATAAATCTAACGCAGAACCATGGGGCAATCGGCTTTAGGAGCCGATTTACTGGAAACACGGGAGCCGATTACGGCTCAATTTTACGATACTTGTTTACCATGCAGAAATCAATCAAGCAATCCTTCACCTTCGACCAGGTATAGGTCGTGGCACGCCTCGAACCAAACCAGACGTGTCTTGAGCTTTTATGGCCGTCGCCGAGGGACCGTGGCCCACCAGCCCCTGAGCCTCCTGCCTCCGTGTTGCCAGTCGCTGCTCGCCGGTGGGTTTTGGCAGGCAACAGGTATATCTTTTGCCCCCTAAGGCCCGAACCTGTATACATGTTCTACATAATTGGAAAAACTCCGTTGCTGTAGTTCTATATGTGTAAATTGAGGTTATACAGACTATAGCTCTTCTCTATATGTGTAAATTGAGGACACAATTTGAAGGTATTATCTTCCACGTGCTAACACCTACAAGCAAGTTGAAAAGTGCTGTAGTTGGCATCAGCCAGTTTATCATTTGAGAAACAAATTGGCCAAGGTATCTATTGGGCAACTCAAATACCTTTGTGTTTCCAAGTTCATAGCATTGCCACTGTTTCATTTTTCTCTCTCATACGAGTCTTCCAGAAAATCATTGCTCTGTCATCTGAAGTATTCGTTTATCCAAGGCTGATGTAGATATACCATGCATAACCTCAAGAAACAAAAGGTGCATATGTCTATCTTTTTATGTAAATTCCACGTAGGTACAAATACTAACATTTCTATCATTAGAAATCATGTCAACTAATGTTGAACTACTTTTGTATGAGATTATTGTCAAAACATGCTATTTTTGCTTCATGTGCAGTTTATACAGCCGACCTGACATATGTGTGGTTCTCTCATGGAGCTTACGGCTGATACAATAATATGTAAAAATTTGTTCCATAAATCAGTCTGAAATTTTTTGGGCGATTGATATTCATTGTAGTTGAAGGAGCAGACAAGTGATAGACCTTATCATATGTAAGCTATCCATAGTAAATACAATAGTATAGTTGGTTTTACTTTTAAATCTGAACTGAAAAGATAATTCAAAGGCAAAGTTAAACCGCCTTTACAATGTATCCACTGTTTTACGGTTTGTTCTCATTGCCTACTCTCACATTTGTCATATGATCGAAGATCAAGATCGTTAGCTTAATTATACAATAGCCAACGGAGTTTCTTGAACACATGGTAACAACCATGTACATTGTGATTCCTAATTGTTATTATTTCATTTTCAACAAAATAATAATTGTACCAACCTCCCTTTTGTTCTCTTTCTGTTAGTACTTACAAATCTCCATTTGAGTCGATTAACATGCTTATGTCCCACATAAATTAGAGTTTATATTTTGTAATACTATCCAAAAAAAATCCATCCGTAGATTCCCGCAGCAACGCGCGGGGTATTCTCTAGTAATATAAGTGATCTGGTGATTAACACGAGTAGACATTTTTTTCTTCCAGAAAATAGAACGAGTCGACAGGCAAAATAAGACCAAGAAGACAAGAGGGTGCTACTCCGAGGAGCCCAGTCCATTTTATTAAACAGGTAGGGGACCCAACCGTGCCACTCCAAGGCCCAAGACGTACCATTCAAATCAGTATATAATTAACCTAGGGCCCACGACGGTGAAGATTATTTTAGTTTACCAAAAAAGAAGGCAAAACAATGCACACATGGCAAGTAAATGTCATGTTGAAAGTCAAAAGCTCTCCCTATTATTATGTAACAAACAAGTCAACATCAACAATAATCATTGACAATACCAAGGCTACTAAGGTTTTTCCTTGAACAAAAACACTATGAAGGGAGTGACTTGCAAGTGTCATCCACACCGGATCGAACCGTTGAAGACCCTGGGTCATATATTTTCATCCTCGGATAGAAATTTGGAAGAAATTCCAAGCCAAAATTGTCAACCAGGAAATGACGTGATAAAATCGCCATGCCAATGATGTGGAGCTGGTTGAATGTGCAACACAACCCCTCGCGACATGGGTAACTGTACATGCATCATCGAGAAGTATCAGAAGTCGTCTCACCACTGAGGACCTTTCTCACCATCGACGATGCTGACGGCCTAGGAACCATGTATCCATGACAAGGTTGAACATATTTGTAGCAAGGGATCAATAAGTTGTCAACACGGTATTAGGAGAGGCACCAAAAAATATCAAGGTTGAGGGGTGGATAGGGCATAAAAACGACAGGCGGTGTTTTCATCCCATAACCTAGGCTAGTACTAAAGAATGTCATCGTCGAACTGAAGTAACCATGTACTATTGCCATGTGTAAAAGAGGTCCCAAGATAGGCACACATACAAACCTTGATGCTCCGACCAATCCAATGCATAGCATTTAGGAGAAAAGATGCTCACACACAATGTTGAGGTAAACGTTGGCATTGGATCAAAGAAAAACCATGAATATGCGGGAATTGAATAGTGTAAGGGAATTTGCAATGTGATGATATTATACTTCCTTTATAGTTGCAACTGTTGGATTTTTTTGTTGCAGGAGAGAGGATGCATAAATGTTCTCTTAGATAAAGGAGGACCTCTTAGAAAATAAGAGATGGTTATTTTCTTTATCATCGTGCATATGTATTTTCTTATAGCAATACAATATCATAATAAAATTTATTATTCTATCTAATTGATATGGTCCCGTGCCAGCCCCCTAGGTTGGGCCAGCCAGGAATTGTAGGTTGTTTTATTTTGAGCTTGAGAAATGACCGGCATCGTATTAGAAGCATAGTGTGAGCCAAAAAAAGATTAAAATACATGGTTAGTACACTAACTTCGATTCACAAAAAAGGTACACTAACTTATACACACGAATCGGATTAGTCAAAAGGCAAAAAAATGATTAGAGGTGGAAAAGAGAAGGTAGACCAAGCAGCTCTGCAAGAGCAGCAGAGCAATCAGCTAAGAGGGAGAAGAGAGCATATGATGCTGAGATCAACAGGCTTGCCAAGACAAAAGCTACAAGAGTCACAGAAGAGGTAAAAAGAATCTGCTGAAAAGAAGAAGAGAGAAGTTGGGGAGAAGAAGAAATTATACATATATGTTGTGGTAGTTGTCTGGTTAAAAGAGCAACACACAAACCATGAATAACATCCCAACTATAATCTGTAGTAGCATTGTGATCGGCTTTAGTGCATCAACCAATGCCAACAGGTTCTTGAATTTTGACCATATTCTCCCGCTTAGCACATGCTCCTCCATCCCCTGCAACTTCTCTTTCAGCCTACCTCAACTGCACTTCCTCCCTCCTTTTCTCTGCCGAACCAAGTGCATCAACAACAACATCCCCATGAAGATAATGATTATCAAGAAAAAACCCTACATACTCTAATTCCTAGTGCCAAAAACAACATTCATGATGTCAAATTTTCAGACAAAAGACAACGTCAAAATTCAGCAAATCCTCAATATCCTCAAAATCTCCCAATCGAAATGGTGCATTTCAGCCAGAAGATCTACCCTAGGACGCTGACACTTGTAGTACGTCCAGCTGGTGTGCTCTGGCGTCCTTGACACGCTCTGCATCACCGCCTTGCCGCAGTCGGGGCAGGGGAATGAGAGGGATGTAAGGACCGCGGCGACGACGTGCAGAGCTACACGAGCTGGCAGTTGCCATTCCGTCGTCACTCGACCGTCGACGATGAGGGGGATGAATGGGGCTCTGTCGAGGAGAGTGGCAAACCGGCGACAACGGGTAAGGGATTTTAGCCAAGCGAAGGCAAATCGGTGCAGCTCGTTATAACACAACGATGATACTTTTGCACATTGTTCGTGTTGCGTGTGGTCTTGGCTAATACAGACCGGCACATGCGCGGTGACCATATAAAACTCCCACGGCGTCTTTAATGATCGTAAATTGGTATTCCAATTGTATACCGACCAAGTGCAACGCGGGTGCTTGCAGTCGGTGCTTCTGGAAAAAACCGGGTTTTTTCTGCCATCTCAGACTCATCAGGTGCTTATAGAAAGTAATGAGTGCCTAGTTTAGCTTCGACTCCTCATCGGTGCTAAAGAGAAAAACCGTTCCTTTTTCACATACGGGGCTAGACTAGTGCATGTACCCGTACCTTTTTTTTCTTCGTGTATAGAGAGAGGCCCACGACTGAAGCTCTTCGGCAGATCTACTAGCATTGAAGAATAGGACGCTTAAGAGGGTGCTTTGCATTTCTGTCTCCTTTAAGCACTTGCGTTTAGGCACTCTACAGATACATGCTCTCCATGTATTTTACTTAAAAAAACACCAACCCTCTAAAAAAAACTACTGGGCCGTTGTTGGGCTGTGGGTGTGCTCTGACCGGTTGCTTGAGTTGAGGTAAAAGCTTTTTTTTCTTTGTTTATTGCGTCGTTGTTGTTCTCTCGTTGCTTCCGGAACTTTCCAGGAAAGAAAATACAAGCCGTCCTCACCATCATCGATGCATGGATCCGACGGTTCCAAGCACCATCACCACGTCACCTAGCCACATCGGCGTCCAACCACGTTCCCGGCCAATCGCCTGCGCTATAGCGGCCACGGCAACGTGTCCGAACAACGTGCATCCGTCCGATCCAGGAGGAACGGTCAGCCTGGCTTCTTCCCATCTGGAAGTCTCGCGCAGCGACCTTCCCTACTTGTTCTTCTCCACGGTGCTCGCACGAGACCTACGACTAGGAGAGAAGGAAGCCGATACGAGACTTTGGAGGCTCCGAATCGATCGCCCCCGCGCAACGAGATGTCTTCCCCCGGAGAGTGAGTCCTCTCGAATCCTACGACGGCTTCATCGCCTCGTCCGTTGCTCAAATCTCAAATTCCTAGGCGCGGATGCCGTTTTTCGGATCGGGTGGTCTTGGGTGGGGGGATCACTGTCGCAATTGGAGCAATATTGTTCAGATTGAATGCTAGTTTAGTATTCTCGTGAAAATTTGGGTGGGACTGCGCCGCTGCTGCGTGGGGGGTGAGGGGCGGGATTCGTTGTAGCGTATTTTAGTGTTGTTACGGCGAATTTAGTGGTGTTAGTTGCCCCCCTAGGGTTCGGGTTTGGAACTTGCTTGAGGAATTTACGCTATTTGTTCTGTTTCATTTAGTTGGTCTGATCTGTTCCATGCTGGAGCCGAGAGATTATCCTAGCAAGTTCGTGACATGTAAAGGCCATCAGGGGATAGTCTCTGCAGTTGGAGCAGGAGCTCATGGCCACCTTCTCTATTCAAGGAAAATTGATCCCTGAGTTGATGATTCTACCAATTGACTCCTGTGACACCTCCTAGGCCGTAGTTCTGGAGTTCAGCACCCATTCGAAGGAACACACTTATGGTCTATACGGTTGTCGTTTTAATAGCTATATATATTTGTAATGCTCATAGACAACATTGTTCTCGGACTCTCAGTTAGTTATGCTGATGTTTGCTGTTAGGAGTTCTTTGTCTTGGCTACAAGTTTCTCTTGGTTTGTAAAATTTGGTTCCTGGGGCATGGTTCTCGAGTACCACCAAGAGAAGACATAGAATGGGCAGTGACACACTTTGTTTTCCTATGTATGATGTATACCTGCTGCCTGCCGGTTCATATTAGCTAGTACATGAACTGGTGTGCTCTAGGATTTCACTGTCTTCAAAAATTACAATGCTCCTTGCTAGTCATCATTAGTATGAACAACACAGTTAAAATAACCTACTTGTTAGTCCCTCTGTTCTCTTTTACTTGTCATTTTAGAATCCATGCAGTCAAAATTTGAAACTTCCTATGCTGGGAAATATTTATAGTTTTTGCGCAAAAGTGAATTGATCACACACAAAAGATCTTTAATGTTTAAAAGACGAGCATATAAATTATTGCCTCCTGCAGCTAATTTAGAAATTGAAGGTCTTACTTTCCTATTTCAGGTACTACAATTCGCTTCCTCCAATAAGCAAGGCATTTGGGACATTGTGTTTCTTTACCACTGTGCTGGTTCAGCTCCAAATACTGAACCCAGGCCTTCTGTTCTTATCTTATCCTTATGTGTTCAAGAATTTCGAGGTCAGTATTTGCTTATCTCTCCCTTTTCTTCTGATTGCACCATATGTATACAATTTCAGTTTCTCACTTCCATAGCAAATGGTATGAAATACTGTTTGTCTGGTTTGTTGGTCTTCAATCCCTCTCCTCTTGGTAGGATTAGCTATTTGTATTTTTTTAATACACCCTATTCCAAGAATTTGTTATTTAAAATGTGTATTAGGAGGGGTGAGCATTATGATTCTGCTTGGTGCTATGTGGATCAGTTAGAAATTTTGGTTTGATGTAATCAGCACTGCAGATTATCCTCGGCTAGTCTGCTCTGCTAAGGGTTCGACTGTTCGAGATTGTACAATAATCTTGCAGTACTCTGGCCCTGTGTCTTTTTAATTTAGTGAAATGTTTCTGGACCTGACAGATATGGAGGCTATTTACAAGCTTCTTTTTTCTGGGCAAGTTCTCCATCAACTTCGGTATCCGCCTTCTGATGATGTAAGCCTTGTTTTATACCCTACTAATCACAAATACTATAAACAAGGTTATTTCCAGAATATCGTAAAGATAAACTGGCAGGCGTTGGTTAAAATTGGTTTATGTATGTTGGCATGCAGAGCAAGATATGGTGTGCAGTTGGAGAAGGGTTCATTTGAGAAGCGGACAGCAGATTTCTTGTGGATGATGATATTTGGTGCGATCTCACTACTGGTTAGTGACACTACAGTTTTTTTACATTATCGCAAACCGCAAGAAATTGAACTCTTATACTTAAACATATATCTATCTTGATTTGATCAGGTACTATCAGCTATTCCCTTTCTCCAGACCTATTTCTTGGCTGTTCCTATGGTTAGCATGCTTCTTTATGTCTGGAGCAGGGAGTACCCAAACTCTCAGATAAGCATGTATGGTCTCGTCCAACTGAGGGTATGCTTTGTTCTCATACTATTACTAAGTGCCAGTTGACCGTCTTAAAGAACTGCCCTAGATTGAGTATACTCATGTCTTTGATGTAATTGCTATTTGTGCAGTCCTTTTATCTACCATGGGCTATGCTTGGATTGGATGTGATATTTGGTTCCCCAATAATGCCTGGCCTTTTGGGCATTCTGGTTGGACATTTGTACTACTTCTTTTCAGTGTTGCATCCGCTAGCCAGTGGAAAGAACTACCTCAAGACTCCCATGTGGGTGTATCCTTACAGTTCATGGTCGAAGCATTTTTTTTTATCAATCAACGTTACCTACTTACATTGTTTAGTGCAATTCCTATAATATGGTTACTTCATCCTCAGTGGCTTATGCTCTTCGATTCCTTAACCTGCTGCACTTGAACAGACACAAGATTGTTGCTCGATTTAGGATAGGTATGCAGGCGAACGCTCCCGTCCGGGCAGCCAACACCGGCCCTAGTGCCTTCAGAGGAAGAGGATACAGGCTCAATCAGTAGAATTGACTTGGAGGAGAAGCACAAAGCGACAAATTGTCACGACCCTGCGATGCATAAGAGACATGAACAGGTTAACTAGACTCAGCCTAGACTGTCTGGCGGCTATACAAACTCGAGTAGGATCCCCCACCTCAAGGAGAATGTTGAATCTGTAATTGCTCGTCGAATCTCAACTGATGCACGCTTACATTGTACCTGGGAAGTACTGCTGCCTGTCTTTTGTTTCGGTTTTACTAGAAAAGCTGCATGTATGTCATACTTGCGCGCATGATCATGTTGTATTATGAGCCGTTGAAATGTACAAAATGTAGTGGAGAACTACTCATTTTGCTGAAATGCTGCCGTTGAAATGTGGAAATGCTTGAGCACTCGATGGATACGGCTTAAGCACTCATCATGAATTCATGATAGCTAGTTGCTTTGAGACCTTTACGGATGATGAAATTAACAAAAACGGTGAGCAGTCTGTCCTCCTGTTTGTTCCACTGTTCTGAAGTCGCCAGTTCCAGCCCTGATTCGTTTAGCGGTTACTTGGGACTCCAAATGCTCCTACGTTTAAATTGGAGTATATTTCACATAGCCACCAAGTATGTAGATAGTTCGAACAGGCCGCCCAATAGAAGGAATGCATGTTGGTTTGGAGTAAAAAGAATACTCGTATATTTTTAGAAGTCTTGCTTCTTCTTTGCGATTTTACCATCCATCCTGGGAGCATGTGCCTCAATGTACCATCTGACGCTGAAAAAAATTCTAAGTTATGCATGATTGAACTACTCTGTAAAGAAACATAAAAAATACATGCCTGGTTCATAGTGTGCCAAATTGTATTTCTGGCATATGCCCAAACACCACCTGCCACATGCCCTTATATTTTGAAGCTGAGGGAGCAACTCCTGGAAGGTCGTTAAAGAGTAAATGATTTCCTGCTAAATGCAGAACCAGCATTATTCGCATTCATAGCAGTGAACTGCAGAAGCAACATTTATGTCTATCCAGGCTCCAGCAGTGATGATCTATTGTCCATTTCCCCCCCCCCCCCCCCTACATCTTTATTTCAGCAACAACTTAATATGTGTTGCTTCCTGCCAGGACAACTCACGTGAACAACTGCAGGCTTGCGTCTGCAAAAACCTGAATTCACAGGCAAAGCAACAACTGCTTAGCACTAGTTTCTTTGTTTTCAGTTCTGGGAATGAAAATTGGCTTACAATTGCGTGCCATGAGATGGACTGATATGGAACTGAACTAAACTCCTTGTTTCTTGTTGGGAGGAATGCAAGGGAAGAACTGGGGCACTCAGAATTTCAGATTTCAGAACCTGACATTTCCTGAAGCACTTGCAAATGATTTTTTCTTCATAAGCTGTCCTTTTATTATTCCGAAGTTTGTTTACTGTATTGCTTTGATTTTTTTCCCCTGTAGATCAGCAGGAATTCCCTTTGAGATCCCCACCCTAGAGTAGAACAGTATTATCCGTAGCTTGCCTGGCTTTTAATTCTCATCTTGCAGGTGAGAAGGGGTCTTTGACTGTGCAGTCATGTGCACTTCTTCAGTTCATGTGGCTTCAGTTCTTCAGGTCAGAAGGGCTCTTTGCCTGCTAACATGTCAGAGAATGAAATGATTTCCGGGTATTGTAACATCTCCCAGAATTCCGGGTACACTATCTTTCGTTCTCGAATTCTACAGCTCAGGAGAAGATGTGCGGGCGAATGAAATGATTTGCCTCGACAACTCCCTTGCGATTCTCAGAGAATGGTACGCGATGATTCTCTCCAAATAGATGCTCCTAACTGTCGGCAAATGCTGTCAACAGCCATAATTCAAATGGCGTGGTGTTTGGAAATGCCTGTTTCAGGTGTTCATTTCTTCTTCTTTTATAATTTATAATATGTTTGGAAATGCTTGTACTATATATCTTCTTCATGGAGGGGAAGCCATGATTTGAATTTTTGAACTCTAGCTACCCAGGTTTCAGCAGATAAGAAAGTACATGCATCCATGATTGCGCCTCCATTACTGGCCTGTAGATCGACAATGAATGGAGAGTCCGTTCAAAGCGTCTCATGGCTTTGGAGCATTGCTCTTGGTTTTGCTTCCCAAAACTTATTCGATCGATTCCACATACGACCTATGTCGAGTCATTGATTGATCTTTTTGCTCCTCTGTCGTTCAACGAGAGTTATGATGATCGATGATGTTGTTTCTGCTGCCTGAAATCACTCCGTAGCTTCACTATCCGCAATTTTGCTCGGGGGAAACATGGTTCGACCAATAGGCGTGTAAGATGTAGTATTTATTAGCTACTAGTCGGTGCCCTCAACATTATGCCACAAAAAATTGCACACTAATAGTTGCTAGCTACTACTCCACTACTCCCAACATTCCATAATTTTTGTGGTGGTTCTAGTTCAAATTTAAACCACAATCATGAAAAAATTATAAAATGGAAAGAGTAATAGCTTTTTGGATAAAGTTAATATATTAATATCGCGAAGATACCCGTTACACCCATGCTTCACATGAACAAGATGTCCAGAAACATTAGGAATACACACAACCAATATAAAAATAAAAAGAAGAGAAAAAGAAAATAAAGACCCTGCACCAAAGACAACACGTGGACTTCAAAGGAGATTTACCAAAAGCAAAGCCTCCAAGAAGGGAGCAACGCATAAGCGTTGTCGTCGCTCGATCAAAGATTTTTGGGTTTTCACCTTGGAAAATTACCGAGTTTGCAACAATGCCTCAAGAAGGCCATTGCTAGGTATAACCAATGAAGGTCAGACCTTGAGTTTTTACCATGAAAATCGTGCCTCTGTACTCGAGGAGCAACACCAAGAATGCAGTCCACCAGAGCCGCCACCGCCGCTTGCCAAGGTCGCCGTTGCAAGTCGCCAAACACCCGACACACAGAAAAAACCTGTATCGCATTATCTTCATCGCAACTAGTACCCTCTCCTCCATTTCCAACCTCCAATCGCGGTCGCCGTGACTTTCTCCACCTCTGTCAGTTTCCTTGAAATCTATATGAAGACATGTCATGTGGCACTGACAAGATGAAACTTCGTGCCTTGCCCAAATAACATGGACGCACATGACCGCATCGATTCTGCTCAACATATCTAGTAAAATCATGTGTCAAACTGTGGAAATCTCCGAGAGAATGACGAAACTCGTCGACGGCCAGATCGAGGAGGACAACATGAAGCGGATCGACGCCATGGTGCTCGAAGACAACAGGATCTGATTACCTTTATTCCTGTGCGCCATCATCTCCAGCAGAAGGTAGAGACGATCGCCGGCAGCCTGCACCGCCCATAGCCCTCGTCACCCAAAGAATTTGGCCAACAAGATCTAATCACCTTTATTCCGCCACGCCATCATCTCTACCAGAAGGGAGAGACGATCGTCGGCAGCCCGTGCCACCCATAGCCCTCGTCGCCCAAAGAATCTAGCCAGCAGAGCCACCGTCAATCCAGGCGCATACCACCACCTCGTCGCCACAGGGCGAGCCCGAACGCCGCCTCTATGGCCCCCAACGCAGCGCCATTCCTGTTACAATTGCGACAGAAAGATAACGAAGAACGAAAACGAAAAACATAGCAAGGGGACACAGATTTAACGTGGAAAAACCTCTCCAACAAAGAAAGGAAAAAACCACGGGCGCCAACCAGCGAAACTTCACTATATCGTGGAGTGTTTACAAACGCTGGGGATTTCACAGATGCAACTCTCCCAACCGGTGGCTTACAAGGGGTTTATATATCGGTGGAAACCTAGGTCTTCGACGATCCGTACCGTACCGCCGACAAATTACACTCGGCCCAAGCCTCCCGGCGACGGGCCTCGCTCCACTCGTCAGAAGTTGGCCTATACTTTGTAGAATTTGGATCAACACATAACAAACTCCACCTTGAGACCAAATTCCTCCTTGTAGCATCAATAGAAATCATCTCCCTGAACAAACAAAGCAAATACTTTCGGCGCCAATAGCCACTTGGGCTAATCAGTTAAACCAACTAAGTTCGAGCAAAGCTCAAACTTAGCAACAGGAACAGGTTTAGTCATCATATCAGCAGGATTATCATAAGTGCTGATCTTGCATACCTTTAATTTACCTTGAGCAACAATGTCTCTAACAAAATGGTACTTGACATCAATGTGCTTAGTTCTCTCATGGAACATCTGATCTTTTGTAAGGTATATGGCACTTTGACTGTCACAAAACAAAGTAATGCAAGAATCATCTCCACAAAGCTCAGCAAACAAACCTTTCAACCAAACAGATTCTTTGCAAGCTTCAACAATAGCCATGTATTCAGCTTCAGTAGTAGATTGTGCAACAACAGCCTGCAATATAGCCTTCCAGCTAACAGCACAACCACCAACATTACACATAACCTGTGAGGGATCTTCTCTTATCCAAATCGGTAGCAAAATCTGAATCCACATAGCCAACGAGTCCCTCACTGGTCCTGCCAAACTTCAAACAAGCATTGGAAGTGCCAAGAAGGTACCTGAAAACCCACTGAACAGCCTTCCAATGTTCTTTACCAGGATTAGCCATGTATCTACTTATCAAACTCATAGCATATGATAAATTAGGACGAGAACAAACCATGGCATACATCAAAGAACCAACAGCACTAGAATATGGCACCTTTGACATGTACTCAAACTCTTCATCAGTAGTAGGACATTGAGAAACTGACAATTTAAAATGAGGAGCAATAGGGGTACTAACTGAGTTGGCACCATCCATATTAAAGCGATGAAGAACTTTCTTAATGTAACTTTGCTGACTAATAAATAACAAACCAGATTTTCTATCTCGGGTAATATCCATACCTAAGATCTTCTTAGCAACACCAAGATCCTTCATCTCAAACTCACTACTTAGGTGTGCCTTCAAAGTAGTGATTTCTTTCATGCCCTTGGCAGCAATTAACATATCATCAACATATAGCAGCAAGTATATAGGTGACCCATCAACAAACTTGATATAAACACAACTATCATATTTAGACCTTTCAAAACCATGTGAGATCATAAATGAATCAAACCTTTTATACCACTGTCTTGGAGATTGCTTTAAGCCATAAAGAGACTTCTTTAATTTGCACACAAAATCCTCTTTACCAGGCACTATGAACCCTTCTGGTTGGTCCATGTATATTTCCTCATCAAGCTCTCCATGCAGAAAAGCAGTCTTGACATCTAACTGCTCAAGCTCAAGATCACGCATAGCCACAATACTAAAGAAAGTACGAATGGAACTATGCTTCACAACTGGAGAGAACACTGTCAAGCTTCATGCACTAGCCAAGACAACCAAAAGTCCGAACTGATAGAAAGGGCTAGTGCAATCCACTTATACACTTCAACATCCCCTCTCACGTGTGACAGGGAGAAGTCAGCACGTGCAACCGGAAGAGAGCGACGGCGCGCGAAACTCACGTATGACTCAAGAAGCCTATACGTGGACACAGAGGGGTCAACAACAATTTTAGGATAAATTGCGAAAGCCAGGACTCGAACTCGAACTCGAGACCTTAGGCTCTGATACCATGTCAAGCTTCATGCACTAGCCAACGCAACCAAAAGTCCGAACTGATAGAAAGGGCTAGTGGAATCCACTTATACACTTCAACAAACACATCATTGTAATCAATACCTGGAATCTGGCTGAACCCTTTTGCTACTAACCTTGCCTTATACCTTGAAGGCTCTTTGGGAGATAGACCTTCCTTTTTCTTGAAGATCCACTTGCAGCGGACTGCCTTCTTTTGTTTAGGCAAGCGCACAACATCCCATGTGCCATTTTTCTGAAGCGATTGCATCTCTTCTTGCATAGCAGAAACCCACTTCTCGCGGTCAACGGATGCAATGGCTTCATTATATGTAGAAGGTTCAGAATCATTCTCCACCTGTTCAGCACAACTCAAAGCATAATGTACAAGATTACACTATTCAATTAAACGATGACGAGGACCACAGTTACGCCTTGGTCTATCAGCAGCAATGGACTCATGTGGCTGCAAAACAAAGAGGGTCGATCTTTGAACAACAATATCATCAATATTTTCCTCATGTGTATCTTCAACGATAACATCATTATCAACAGTGTTCTGCAGGTTCTCCACCTGCACACTAATTCCCTCCTCTCCAACAGCAATAGGAGAGGTATCTGATGGCAAGCTATCATGATACATAACGGACTCATTGAAAACAACATTTCTACTTAGCAAAATCTTTTTAGTTTCAGGATTCCATAGTTTATAAGCCTTAACTCCTGAACCATAACCAAGGAATATGCATTTAACAGCCCTAGGCTCTAACTTTCCATTATCAACATGAGCATATGCAGTGCAGCCAAAAACTCTCAACTGTGAATAATCAAGCGAACTGACCATACCTCAATGGGAGTTTTCTTCTCAAGTGCAATAGAAGGTGACCTGTTGATGAGGTAACACGCTGTGTTGGCTGCTTCAGCCCAGAAACGCCTATGCATACCTGCATTAGACAACATACAACGAACCCTCGAGATGATGGTTCTGTTCATGCGCTCTGCCACGCCATTCTGCTGAGGAGTATATGGGATGGTGTGATGCCTGATCATACCATCGTTACTGCAAAACTCCTCAAACTCATTAGTACAGAATTCCATACCATTGTCAGTACGTAGTACCTTTACCTTATTCTCAGTTTGCTTTTCAACCATAACTTTCCACTTCTTAAAAGCATCAAAAACATCAGATTTATGCTTCAAAAAATAAGGCCACACTTTTCTTGAGTAATCATCAATAATAGTAAGCATGTAATTAGCACCACCAATAGAAGTCTTACGGGACGGACCCCATACATCAGCATGCACATAACCTAATATTCCTTTGGTGGTGTGAACGGAAGCATTGAATTTAACTCTTTTATGCTTACCAAAGATGCAGTGCTCACAGAACTCAAACTTACTCATGTTGCAACCATCAATCAGCTCTCTCTTGACCAACTCTGCCATGCCTTGTTCGCTCATATGCCCAAGACGCATATGCCACAGATGTGTTTTACCACAATCATCAGAATCATTAGAAGTAACAGCAGCAATACCAGGCAAAGTGCTACCTCTAAGAACATATAATTTAGCAGAATTCATATCACCTATCATGTGGATAAGAGAACCTTTTGATACCTTCAGAACTCGATGACCACCGACATACTTGTATCCATCAACGTCCATGGTACTCAGGGAGATCAAATTTCTGGCCATGCTTGGTATGTACTTCACCTCACTCAACGTGCGTGTCACGCCATCATGTGTCCTGATCTTAACAGATTCAACACCAACAATATGGCATGGGTTGTCATTCCCCACACACACAAAATCTCCAGTCTGCACAGACTCATATGAACTGAACCAATCTTTGTTACAACAAATATGAAACGAACATGCAGTATCAAGTATCCATTCATTATCACGAGAATCACAAGCAGCAAAAACAGCTAAGCATTCACCATCAAAACTATCAGAAACAATAGCAGCCTTACCAGTACCTTCAGCCCTATCTTTCGGTTGGTAAGTTCCGTTTCTTTTCTCCTTATTCTGCAACTTCCAACAATCATCAATAACATGATTAGATTTCTTACAATACCTGCAGAATTTATCCTTTCCCTTGGACTTTGAACGACTTCTACCGTCCTTGCTCTTATCCCTGTTGCCATAGTTGTTGTATCTCTGCTCGGTCCTGCCACAAACCTGCAGAGCCTCGGCCTTGGATGACGTCCCATCTGACCCTACCATAGTTTTCATCTTTTCCCTCTGTTTGAGGGCGTCATGTACTTCGGCAAGGGTTAGTTCATCATGGCTCAACAATATTGTATCACGAAAATGTGTATAGGAACTAGGCAACGAGCATAAGAGTAGAAGAGCTAAATCCTCATCATCATATTTTACCTCCATAGACTGCAAGTCTGAAACAATCTCTTTAAAAAAAGATATGTGATTCATTACCGATCCACCTTCTTGCAGCCTATGCGAGAACAACTTCATCTTCACGTTCATCTTACTAGTTAGATCTTTTGACACACAGATCGTTTCCAGTTTTTCCCATAGGCGACAGATTTCATCTTGATTTCTCGCAAAATATTATTGGATAGATAAAGTTGAATCAAAGACAAAGCCTTACGGTCCTTCCGCTTCTCTTCGGCGGACCAGGTCTTAGCATCCTTTTCACCGAATCCATCTAGCGCTTCATCCAGAACAGAAGTTTGGGCGAGAATCGCCCGCATCTTCACCTGCCACAAGGAGAATCTTGTGGTGTAGTCCACCTGTGGTAGATCGAACTTCAATGACGACATGTTGCAAACCCTAGATTAAAACCTGGGGCTCTGATACTACTTGTTACAATTGTGACAAGAAGATAACGAAGAACGAAAACGAAAAACATAGCAAGGGGACACAGATTTAACGTGGAAAAACCTCTCCAACAAAGAGAGGAAAAAACCACGGGCGCCAGCCAGCGAAACTTCACTATATCGAGGAGTGTTTACAAACGCTGGGGATTTCACGGATGCAACTCTCCCAACGGGCGGCTTACAAGGGGTTTATATATCTGTGAAATCCCCGGCGTTTGTAAACACTCCTCGATATAGTGAAGTTTTGCTGGCTGGCGCCCGTGATTTTTTCCTCTCTTTGTTGGAGAGGTTTTTCCACGTTAAATCTATGTCCCCTTGCTATGTTTTTCGTTTTTGTTCTTCGTTATCTTCTTGTCGCAATTGTAACAATTCCCTGTCAAGGAAGTGTGCCATCACGTTTGCCCTGCCACGCAAGGGAACAAATAATCCCGGCCAGGGCTTTGCCCGGTCACGCCCCATGGCGGCGACAAAGGAGGATGGAGGAGTGGGAGTGAACGAAGGGAGGTGGAATCTAGGATTTCCTCCCGGCCGCCATGCGGGGATGACATGGGAGGGATGGGAGAGAGAGTAGTAACTATTACTACATCTGTTTTAACAGTTCACTAAAAAGATTACATTTTAAAACGAAGGTAGAATATCAAATTAGAGAGAGAGAAGGGGGGGGTTGATTAGAAACACGGTATAACCTTCTTCTTTTTTGCTAAAACATATTTCTTCGAATTCTACTCAGTATATTTGAAGATCTCGTTGAGAATAAATTATTTGAAACATATCATTATTTTAATTTAGACGCTAGGTCCCAATTTTACAAGTTTCTTTACTGAAATTAGTTACTCTTTTTTTTGACAGAGAAATTAGTTACTCTTAAGTTCACGTGACGCCAGCGGTAGCAATACAGTTACGTAGTAGGTAGATGCTTTGTTGCCTGGTCGGGACCTTATTTAAAAGGCTGCCGTACATGATAGTTTCAGTTTCGAAAACTTTGGTCTGATAAAATCGGAGACAGGACTAGCATGTCGGTCGTTACAGCCACACCCAGTTTAAAAAATGTATCACTATCTTGCCATCGTTACTTACACAATCTTATCGACGCCATTAAGAAATAGAAATCCTCGCAGCATCCCAAAGTCTGCAAGTACTGCGTACAGTGCACGACTAACCCATCCATGTCAGTCCTTCCTTGTCCTCTGTCACATCTTAAAAAAAATCTGTCTCAACAAAGTAAAACCGCTATTGAACTAGCTTAGGGCATGCGCATTCGTTTAGACTGCTGCTGTCCGTAGGTTTTCTCCACGTCATTGGGAAGGAGTACAATAGCCGATGTTTACAATAGGTCATCTATTTCTCTATCTGTAATGACCGCAGAATCTGGGACTTCAGTTATCGAGATAGGACCCAGGACCAATAGGAACGCTCGAGTTATTTCAGATACAGACTCCTCCTATACAATAGGATGTTGCCGTTGGTTGCGAGCGAATTTTTAGGCATGTAGACCGTCTGGATATCTACCGACGGACTCGTTTTCTCTTCCCTCTCTTTCCTCCACGTTAGAAAAAATCCTAGTTGGCAGCCCTTCTAGACAGCTGATGGTGGACTATTGTACACGCCCTTAAGCACCAGAAGTGAATTTTTATTCAACTGATTTGCCGTAAGATGAAGCGAATTCCTCCAGACACTTTATGAATCGCACCAGAAGTGTAGCATCCCAACTCAAGGCACACATGCACGATTCGATCTGCCTCCTTTTGAAATTTGAAGGACGGCGGTTGCTACTATGAACAATGATGAATGCATCTGTAGTGCCTCGTGCTTGGGATAAGGTTTGTCCAGCAATCGTCGGAGCCAGTCTGGGACATGACTAGGGAGATGAGATTGCTGCGTACGTACAGGACACGCAGGCGGCGGATAAGGTTGATCTGTCATTCGACAGCGAAATCAAGGGTAGTGGCTATGGCATCATCGATTCATCGAAGCCATGGTGGCTAAAAAACTTCCCTCCTAACTGTTACTTTGGGAGGCTCCGTGGGAGTCAAACAAAAGAATGAAATCAAAGCATTTCCAACCTGCAAAGGAAAGATTATATTCACAAAAAGAATGTCGATCTGGAATGAAAGATTTATGTCTATGGACGCTAAAGAAACTCTTATCAAGTCCGTTGCCTAGGCCCTGCCCATCTATGTTATGGCAGTTTTCAAACTGCCAGCTTCCTTTCATAAAGATTACATAAGAATAATAAGGAATTTCTGGTGGGGCGAAGATAAAAATCAACGTAGAGTTCACTGGGCTTCTTGGAAATCTCTTATAGCTCCAAAACATCAGGGTGCTATGGGCTTTAGAGATACAAGGTTGTTCAACCAGGCGCTGCTCGCTCGCCAAGCTTGGCGCCTAATTCAAAATCCAAATAGTATGGCAGCAAAATTGATGAAAGCCATATATTATCCGAGAGACAATCTGGTGGATACTGTTTTTAGAAGTGAAGCTTCTCCTGTGTGGAGAGGAATTGAGCATGGTCTAGAGATGTTAAAACAGGGCATTATCTGAAGAATAGGTGATGGAAAAAGCATAAGGATTTGGAGAGACAACTGGATACCCAAGAACTATGGGTTAAAACCCCTAGAAGGAAAAACAAAGACAATATTTAGGAGAGTTAGTCAGTTGGTGTTGGCAGAATCCAATTCTTGGAATGAAGCCTTAATAAAAAAGGATCTTCTTGTTAGATGTATATATTTTGTATATTGTATTTCCCCTATATGTTAGGGGGCTTCCTGCATATTTGCCCTGTACCTGTACTATATATTGTGGCCTTTGGCCCCCAGAGGAATATAACATGTCTATTCCTAACATGGTATGGGGACAGATGACGGAGGACAGCCGGGAAGAGGACCACGGCGAAGAGAACTTCAACGCAAACGCGGCCAGAACGGGAACCGGCGAGGCCGGGGCGAGATGACGGCGGCGGCGATTATGAGAACCCTAAAACTTGAGATCCATCAGAGCGAGCAGAAAAGAAGACTCAGAGGTCATATGAAAAGAAGCTCCAGAATCCAGTGCTATTCGGACGCTACGTGGGCGAGTGATCATTCGGATCGTCGTTCACTTTCTGCTTACTGTGTGTTTCTTGGTGGTTTGCTTATTGCTTGGAAGACGAAGAAACAGACAGCGGTTTTTCATTCGAGTGTTGAGGCTGAGTTGCGTGCTATGGCTTTGTTGACCGCTGAGGTGACCTAGTTACGGTGGTTACTTGCGGATTTTGGGGTCTCTGTTACCACACCCAGTCTGGTTTTGTCTGACAGTACAGGTGCTATTAGTGTTGCACGTGATCCGGTCAAGCATGAACTTACCAAGCATATTGGTGTTGATGCTTTCTATACACGTGCTCAGCTGCAGGCTCAAGTTGTTGCGCTTCAGTATGTGCCTTCAGATTTACAGTTGGCGGATTTCTTCACGAAGGCACAGACCAGAGCGCAACATGATTTCTTACTCTCCAAACTCAGTGTTGTGGATCCACCATGAGTTTGAGGGGGGTGTTAGATGTATATATTTTGTATATTGTATTTCCCCTATATGTTAGGGGGCTTCCTGCATATTTGCCATGTACCTGTACTATATATTATGGCCTTTGGCCCCCAGAGGAATATAACTTGTCTATTCCTAATACTTCTATCAAAATGGTGCTGAGTCAATTCTCTATCTCAATGCCGCTGAAAACAATAAAAAATATTTCCTTGCCTGGAACTATGAGAATAATGGGGTGTTCTCTGTCAAAAGTGCCTATAAGCTGGCGTATAATCTGGCAAATAATTGCCAGAGCCTAGCTAGCTCTAGTTCGGCCCAAGATAGGGAAGGAAAGTTTGGAGTAACATTTGGAATGCTCCAGTGCCAAACAAAGTGATAATTTGTGGATGGAGGGTGGCAAAGGACAATTTGGGAACAAAGAAAAATAAATTCCAAAGAACACTAGAATTGGACAATATTTGTTCAGTCTGTGGAAATGATACTGAAACTAGATACCATGCTACCGTGGCTTGTACAAAGGCCAATGCACTTAGAAGAGAGATGAGAAAGTATTGAGACCTCCCACCTGAGGAAATGTTCAGATATACGGAACCAGATTGGCTCCCTATACTCCTTGCAAATGTTAGTAAAGATAGAAGAGGGCTTATCATGTTAGTTCTTTGGAGATCTTGGCACCTAAGAAACGACTTTGTGCATAAAAAAGGTGAAGCTACAATTGAACAATCAGTAAATTTTCTGACTCGTCTTACATATGAACTGGGATTACCTATTACAGACCTTGCAGATAAGAAGGGTAAGAAACCAGTGCTGAATAGTGGAAACCCCAATTTTACCTGTCATAAGCTTGATTGTATCCATGACGTGAAGGAAAGCTCAGAAAAATGGGTACCTCCAGTAAAGATTGGATTAAAATTAACGTGGATGCCTCTTTTGTTCAGGAATTAGGGGACTGCTCCATTGGATGTGTAGCTCGAGACTATATGGGTAATTTGATCTGGGCATGCAACCGATCAAAAATTAAATGTCTGGATGTTTTTAAGGTTGAGTCCATTGCTTGTCTGTTGGGTCTTCAAAATCTGAACCAGAGAAGTTTGTGCTCTGTCATCCTTGAATCAGATAACGCTGGAGTGGTTGATGCAATTAGGTGACAAAACCAAGGTATGTCTAGATGGTGGAAATTATTTGATGATATTAGAGAGATTAGCTTAAGTTGTGATCGTTTCGTAGCAAAGAGGATAGGAAGATGTAATACCCTCAGAATCGGACCTATGCAAGTTTTAGCGATTCCCGCCAAACCCGCATAGAAACGATTCAAAGGTGCCCACCAGGCACTTTCGTGCGGGTGGAAAACGAAGTAATAACATTACACAACAGTCCTCGATGGGACCCACAGAACAGATATATATACAGCAGCGACTCAATGAGTCAAGAATACAGATATAATATAAAAAGATGCCAAATCACCTTGAAAATGATACAGCGTCCGACTACAGACAAGATGCAAATGGGTCTAAGAGCCCTGAAGAATAACCAATGGCGTCCATAACCCTGCCCAGGCCAAGCCGGAAGGGTAACCCTGCTAACGACGTCGATCTCAAACCTGCTTAAACAAAAGGGGTGCCAACAAAGGGCAAAGGAAAAGAGGAGCGTCAGTACTGAAGCCAGTACACAGCGAGGCTAGAATTCGGCGGTCCTCGCCTACATAGGTATGGTGGACTGAAGCGGCAGCGAAAGCTTGCACTAAACAACCTATAGAGACTCGATACAACTGGCGGCTATCAGAGAGGGGTAAGAAAGACCTATTCGGAACCAACCTGATGCTACCATCAATCAAACCCATCCTGGTATTTCCCCCTCGAGACCAAACGAGGAAGTCAACCGAGGAACTCACACAGTTGGCAGTTTTATTTATTCAGTTATCGTTGCAGCAATTACTAGTCAAGTATAGATAATCGTCCTGATATAATAAGCAGTGGGCAATTTTAGATAACCATTCCGTTGTAGTTGCGACACTTACTAGTCAGATGCAATTGGTGTGAGGTAACCCAAAAACCCAGCAGTTGTTGGTACTTTTATTTAGCCATTCCGTTATAGTTGCAATACTTACTAGTCAGATACAATTGTCGCAAGCGACAAACCAAACAAGCAATTGTTGGCAGATTTATTTAGCCATTCCATTATAGTAAAGCTGATTACTAGTCATTATAAAGTCAAATTTATAGCACTACTTTAGTTATAGTTGTCTATGATCGAGATACTGTGCTCCAAGTCGTCCATAACCGCGGACACGGCTTTCAGAAAGTTTTACCCGGCCGGGGTGCACCGATAGCAACACACGCTCGATCAACCTCGGAAAAACCAAATCAAAACCCAACGAGGCCTTCACGACAAAGCAATCACAGGATTCAGAAATATTTCAGGGGGCCACCCCTTGGAGTACACCCGCAACGAAGTTAACTGACTCCGAGACGGACCCGAGGTTTGGGTGGACGGCTGTGAACGACTGGGAACCTAAAACTGGGCTTGTCAACACCGCGGAATCGTTTCCCGATCCTAAACAGTACAGTGTGCTCCTCGCACAATCGTAAATACAGTAGTAGCATGGCATAAGTACAGGATAGTAAATAAAACCTCAAACTAGTTTGTGGCCCCAAGAAATAAGACTGAATCAAGCTCTGGTTGAGGGGGGTCCCATAATCCTCCCGGATGTGGATAGCGCGATAAATCAAGGAACAGGTATCAAGTACTCGGGGTCCTACGGGACACAAGTGGACGGTTAACAACCAAATAACATCTATTGCCCACCTGTGCCTCTGCTTACTTACTTCAATTTTAGTTGTTAAACAGGAATTAAAGTGAACAATAATTAAAGCCATAAACATCTCCAACATCAACATGCGGCAATACACCAACAACTGTGGCTCTTGACGACACGCAACAGCACTTGAGCAAGCGACTACGACGCGCAAGTCCAACTATTTACCAAACAATAGGTAATAGGATGTGTCCAAGGCAATATAAGGCTGCAGGGGATATCACGGATACGGAAAACTAGAGCATCGCAACACAGATAGCAATAGATCAACAAGAGGGAAATAAATACTATAAAAGTAAGATAGGTAGAAAGGGGAAGATGCTCGCCTGAAAACATTGCCGAAGGTTCAACCGAAGATCGGGGCGAAGCTCTCATCAACTCAACGGCCTTATCCGCGAAGAAGCAAAACACTAGAAGAAACACCGGATGCACTATTTAATACTACGGTAGAAAATCGGGCATGATGCATGCATGGTGTATGGCATGGCAAAGATGCGATGCAATTAGGTCAATATTAAGTGGAACCGGGGTCCCGACAATCAATTAGGTGGTTCATGTTGTTTAGCTACCCCGCCATTTAAATGTTGTTTAACAAGGCAGAATATATCACTGGTTCACTACACAAATTTAAATGAGGCCAATATGAGACTAGATCTGCCCGCATATGGGCCCCATATTTAATTATAAGGTGAATCGGCATAAGGCCCCCAAACCACACAAACATGCATGCGAGATAATGATTATTATGCAACAGGTTTTATATTTAGCATTTATAAAATAGGGGCCCGGGAAAAGGTTCACACATTAGGGTTCGGCAGATCTTGGGTTCCGGGGTTCGGGGTTCGGTCTCAGGGTCCAGGGCTCGACGGGATCATTCTCGGATAGCGGAGTAGATCTTGGCATTCCGGGAGGAAGGACTTGGTCGGCGTCGGGGCGCACCGGACTCGACCTGGTCGGTGTCGATCTTGTCGTCGATGGCGAACTTGAGTGGATCGGGTACCGGGGTCTTCGGATCCGTGAAGTAGATCTTGTCGCACGGTGTTCGGGGTAGACGAACTTGGCGTCCGTTTCAGAGTTCTCGGGTGCCGGTGTCGGTCTTGGGTTTTGTCGCCGGTGGATCTTGGCGATTCCATGTCGAAGGCCCGAGGAAGATCATGTCGATACGAAGCATTTTTAACGAGTTGGTCTCGGACGCCAGATCCCTGTGGACGATCTTGGGTTACCACCTAACCGGTGACGGAGGACTTGGCGTGCGTCATCATGTAGGAGTACTTGGTGTCCCGTGGTCTTCGGCTCCATGGGGTAGGTCTTGGCGTCTAGGGCTCGGAATCCCTGGCCGGTATTCGACTAACCGCACAGATGTCCTGGTGGCATCATCGGTCAGAGCTGTGCGTCTTGGGACGGTCATATCCCTCTTTGGTCATGACGGCCTTGGCGATTCCGAAGATCTTGGCGAGGTGGAACTCAACGTCTAACGAGGAGCAAGGGATTGAGTGGCTCTCCAAGGGGTGGTGGTGTACGGGGAGACGACGGTGGCGCGGATCCCGTCGACGGTGGCTCGCAGAGGCAGGGCGGAGGAGAGGCGTCCTCGGGGTGACGACAGAGGAGGCACCGCGAGGCCGGGCCGGAGGACGTCCGCGATTGGCGGCGCCACTCGACGAGCTGCCGCCACCCGAGGAGGAGGCCGCGGTGAGGACGCGAAGGAGCGGCGGCTCCGGCAACAGAGGCGCGCGAGTGGAGGGGCCGAGAGGAGGGGGGACCATGAGGCAGAGGGCAGGCTGCGGCGAGAGGGAGGAGGAAGAGGAGAGGAGGCGGCGGCGTCAGAGAGGAGGAGGATGTCGGGCGAGAGGAGCGTGGGGGGAGAGAGGTTGGGGACAAAGGGTCGGGTGGGCCGGGGGACGTGGTCTGGGCGTGGGGCCATGGTGGGCAAGGTGGGGGTGAGGGGTGTGGGGGGCGCAGGGGTGGGTCCCATGAGAGAGGTGGGCCGGCCAGTGAGGAGGAGTGGGTGGGTGGTGTGAGTGTGGTTGAGGAGTGGGGTGGGTTTGACCAGGGGGAAAAGAGAGAGAGAGGGCTGGTGGCCAGCACAGTGGGGCCAGTGTAAGGAAAGGGTGGCTGGGTGGGTGGAGTGTGTTTGTGTGAGAAGAGTGAGGGAATGGGAATGTGGATTGATGATGTGGCGGGGTGGGTAGGAATTGGGGGAGAGGGTGAGGTGGCGAGCTGTGAGTGGTGGGTAGATTGGGGTTGGGTAGTTTTAGGATTTAGGTGGGGCTGGTTTGGGTGGACCGTTTTAATACTGGGGGTGGTCGACTGGGTCGAATCGGCCCGTTCGACTGCCCCACTAAAAATAATTAAATATTTTATTGGTTTAAACAAGGCTTTTGCAAACCGATAGCAGACAAAACAAAAATAATTCCGGAGACCCGGGTTTGCGTTTGAATAAAGACGGGGCGTTTAGAAAATAAGGACAGGTTTTTCCGCCAATAGTTTTATACGAACAAATGCAAGATGATGACGATGCTCAATTGCAATGTGGCATGATGACATGAGCATGCGGTCATGATGATGCAATGCACAAAAATCAACGCGATTTTCTAGTAGTGGTTTTGCGGGATGCCACAGAAGAGAGAGTAATATGGCGGCTCATGCTCTAGCTGTTGTAGCTAGGAAATATGAACAGAACAATTTCTGGTTGCGGTCTGTCCCACCGGTTATTGTGGATATTGTTACCAGGGAGTCTGTAAACCATGTTTGTGTTGATCAATGAAATCTCTCTTTTCCCCTAAATTTTTTCACCACTGGTAGAGGGCTAAGGCAGGGGATCCTCTCTCTCCTTTGCTCTTTGATCGGGTAGTTGATTCTTTGTCTAGAATGTTATTCAAAGCTGCTAATGCTGGTCTGATAAAAGGACTCTGCTCTGATCTTTGCCCTAGTGGTGTGATCTGTCTACAATATGCAGATGACACTATCCTCTTTATAGATAGTTCTGTTGAGATAGCTTCTAACCTTAAATGTGTGCTCACTTGTTTTGAGCAAGTTTCTGGCATGAGGATCAACTATATTAAAAGTGAGTTGGTCCCTCTGAGACTCTCTCTAGAGGAAACTGAAACTTTTGCTCAGGTGTTTGGTTGTTGTGGCATCCCGCAAAACCACTACTAGAAAATCGCGTTGTTTTTGTGCATTGCATCATCATGACCGCATGCTCATGTCATCATGCCACATTGCATTTGAGCATCGTCATCATCATGCATATTAGTTTACTTGAAACTATGTCGCGAAAGTCTACTATTTTCTGAAAACTAGCCCTCCTTCTATTTCAAATGAAACCCCGAATGCTTCCGGATATTTTGTTTGTCTAAAATCTATTTATAAAAGTTTATTGCAAATTAAATAAATATTAAATTATTTTAGTGGGGGCAGTCGAACGGGCCGGATCGACCCGAACGACCACCCCCAGGAATTAAAACGGACACCTAAATCCCTAGTCTACCCAACCTATTCTACCCAGCCCCTCTCCACATCACCCCCACTTATCCCAGGCCGCCACATCACCCTGGCCATTCCCCCACCCTATCAGGCAGTGCCACCTCACCCCTCCAACTCCCTCTCCCTCCACCCATCTCACCCGCCGGCTCCACCCCACACACGCCACCTTCCTTCCTCACAACCACTCACCCCATGGCCCCACTTTTCCCCTGGGTCCCACCTTCCTCCCTGAACCGCCCCGCCATCTCAAGACGCTGCCCTCCTTCTTCCTCCTCCCGCCCTCGTCCCCTTGGGCTGCGCCACCGCTCCCGGCCCGCCTCCTCGCCTCCGCTTCTGCTTCTTCTCCTCTCCAAGGCCTCGCCCCTCTCCCTCCGCTCTCCCCGCCTGGCCCTGGCCACCTCGGCCGCCTCCCTCATGACGGCCGCCTGAGCTCGCCTGATTTCACCTCGCTGAACCGCTGTCCCTCGACCACCATGCCCCGCCCGTCTCTGAAGCTCCGGCGCGTCTGCGTCGCCGGCTCCGCCTCTCCGGTCTCGCCTCCTTGTCCGCCGCCAGGGATGCCTCCTCCGCCGGCCGCCTCGAGCTCCTCGACGCCCTCCGTGCCTCTCCTGTGCCGGCCTGCCTCGCCGTTCCTCGAGCCGCCAAGACCGCCTCTTTGCCGCATCCGAAGCGCAAGGTCATTGCCGCCGGGTCCGCGCTGTTTGCCGCCCGAGCTCGAAGGCGTCGGCCTACACCTCTACCTCGCCTAGCGGCCCTTCTCCAAGCCTCGCCCAACCTCCTTCCATAACATCACCGTCCGCACATACGCGCTTTCTATCTACACACCGAGAGCTGCATGTACCGATGCGCCTTTTGCTGCTGCCCGCTCCCCTGCAAGGGTTCGGGATAATGCCCGTACAGGACAGGACCTCCTCGTGATGTTCCTCTGTTACGCCCTAAGCGGTGTATGTCTTCGACCGTGTGCATGCGTCCTGTATCCGGTGTAATACCACTACAAGCCTCTTGAACCCGACAATATCTCCATCACGGACTTCAAGTACCCCCTCGGATGCGATTCCTCCCGGACCCAAGAACTCCTTCCCGCCCGCTAGCCGAAACCTCAAGGCCGCGATGATGTTGAATCAAGATCGCCATCGCCAATGGAACCGAACACCTGACCTTCGCATGGGATGCTCAACGACAAGACCGGCTCAATGCCGATGGGCTCGAGGGGTGTACATGGTGCCACTAGAAGACCGCCAAGATCGCCACCGGAACTACAAGCACTTCACCCCGGACACCGAGACCCTGAACGACAAGTTCTCCTTCCCGGAAGAATCCGATGCGCCCCGACGCCACGCCAAGTTCGTCTACCCGAACGCCAAGATCTACTCTGCATCCGAGAACGATCCCGTCGAGACCGTTCCGTTTAACCACGAACCACGAGACCGACCCAAACCGGAACCCCAAGCTCGTCGAACCCTAATGTGTGAACCCCTTCCTGAAACCCTATTTTATAACATAATACAACTTGTCGCATAATAATTGTCATGCATGCATCCTTGTCTGTGGTTTGGGGGCACTATGACGATTCACTGCATAATTAAATATGGGGCCCATATGCGGGCAAATCTAGTCTTATATTGGCCTCATTTAAATTGGTGTAGCGAACCGGTGATATATCTTGCCATGTTAAATCAACATTTATTTGCGGGGTAAATAAATAACTCGAACCGTTTAATTAATTGTCGGGACCCCGGTTCCGCTTAATATTGACCTAATTGCATCACACCTTTGCCATGTCATACATCATACATGCATCATGCCCGATATTCTGCCGTTGTATTAAATATTGCATCCGGTGTTTATTCTAGTGTTTTGCTTCTTCGCGGATAAGGCCGTTGAGTTGATGTGAGCTTCGCCCCGATCTTCGGTTGAACCTTCGACAATGTTTTTAGGCGAGCATCTCCCCCTTTCTACCTATCTTACTTTTATAGTATTTATTCCCTCCTGTTGATCTATTGCTATCTGTGTCGCGATGCTCTAGTTTTCGTACCGTGATATCCCTTGCAGCCTTATATTGCCTTGGACACATCCTATTACCTGTTGTTTGGTAGATAGTTGGACTTGTGCGCCGTAGTCGCTTGCTCAAGTGCTGCCGCGTGTCGTCTAGTACCACAGTTGTTGGAGTATTGCCGCCTGTTTGATGTTGGAGATGATCATGGCTTTACTTATCGTTCACTTTAATTCCTGTTTAAACAACTAAAATTGAAGTAAGTAAGCAGAGGCATCGGTGGGTGATAGATAATATTTGGTTTCCGAACGCCCACTTGTGTCCCGTAGGACCCCGAGTACTTGATACCTGTTCCTTGATTTATCGCGCTATCCACATCCGGGAGGATTATGGGACCCCCTTAGCCAGAGCTTGATTCAGTCTTATTTCTTGGGGCCACAAACTAGTTTGAGGTTTTATTTACTATCCTGTACTTATGCCATGCTACTACTGTATTTACGATTGTGCGAGGAGCACACTGTACTGTTTAGGATCGGACCACGATTTCGCGGTGTCGACAAGCCCCGTTTGGGGTTCCCAGTCGTTTCACAGCCGTCCACCCAAACCTCGGGTCCGTCTCGAGTCACTAACTTCGCTGGTGTACTCCAAGGGGTGGCCCCCTGAAATATTTCTGAATCCTGTGATTGCTTTGTCGTGAAGGCCTCGTTGGGTTTTGATTTGGTTTTTCCGAGGTTGATCGAGCGTGTGTTGCTATCGGTGCACCCCGGCCGGGTAAAACTTTCTGAAAGCCGTGTCCGCGGTTATGGACGACTTGGAGCACAGTATCTCGATCATAGACAACTATAAATAAAGTAGTGCTATAAATTTGACTTTATAATGACTAGTAATCAGCTTTACTATAATGGAATGGCTAAATAAATCTGCCAACAATTGCTTGTTTGGTTTGTCGCTTGCGACAATTGTATCTGACTAGTAAGTATTGCAACTACAACGGAATGGCTAAATAAAAGTACCAACAACTGCTGGGTTTTCGGGTTATCTCATGTTAATTGTACCTGACTAGTAAGTGTTGCAACTATCACGGAATGGTTAACTAAAAGTGCCCACTGCTTACTTTATCAGGATGATTAACTATACCTGAACAGTAATTACTGCAACGATAACTGAATAAGTAAAACTGCCAACAGTGTGAGTTCCTCGGTTGACTTCCTCGTGTGGTCTCGAGGGGGAAACACCAGGATGGGTTTGTTTTATGGTAGTATCAGGTTGGTTCCGAATAGGTTTTTCTTACCCCTCTCTATAACCGCCAGTTGTACCGAGTCTCTATAGGTTGTTTAGCGCATGCTGCCGCTGCCGCTTCAGTCCACCATACCTATGTAGGCGAGGACCGCCGAATTCTAGTCTCGCTTGGCCTCGATCGACGCTCCTTTTTCCTTTGCCCTTTGTCGGCACCCCTTTTGTTTAAGCAGGTTTTGAGATCGACGTCGTTAGCAGGGTTACCCTTCCGGCTTGGCCTGGGCAGGGTTATGGACGCCATTGGTTCTTCTTCAGGGCTCTTAGCCCCATTTGCATCTTGTCCGTAGTCGGACGCTCTATCATTTTCAAGGTGATTTGGATCTTTGTATATTATTTCTGTATTCTTGACTCAGGGAGTCGTGTTGTATATATATCTGTTCTGTGGGTCCCATCGAGGACTTTTGTGTAATGTTATTACTTCGTTTTCCACCCGCACGAAAGTGTCTGGTGGGCACCTTTGAATCGTTTCTATGCGGGTTTGGCGGGTTTCGCTAAAACTTGCATAGGTCCGATTCTGAGGGTGTTACAGTTGTGCTACTGGGATGTTTCCCATTAAATATCTAGGCATTCCTCTCCATTATGAGAAGTTGAGAAGGGAGAATCTCCAACCTCTTATTGATAAAATCCTGAAAAGAATAGTTGGTTGGAGGGGCAAGCTCCTTTCTTATGCTGCTAGGGTGATTCTTATTAAAACTTGTCTGGCTAGCATTCCCATTTATCTTTTTTTCTTTCTTTAAATTCCTTAAATAGGCCCTGGATTTAATTAATTCTCAGATGGCAAATTGCATGTGGAATGACTTTGAAGGACATAGGAGAAATTTTATTTCCTCCCTGTTAATTAACTGGTATGACCTTCTTGGTATTGCTTCAGGCATCTCTTTTAATAATGACCGTGAATTCCACTTCTTCTCTCTACAACATTATTAGTTTTGGTGGAGTTACTCCCATTTTTATTCCTGCTGTGTGGAAACTTCATGTGCCTCCAAGGCTCCATATTTCCCTTTGGCTCCTTGCACAAAATAATCTAATGACCAGAGATAATATGAAAAAAGGAACTTGCATAAACCCGAGGACTCTGTTTTCTGCATTGAGTTAGAAATTGTGCATCACTTGTTTTTTGAGTGCATTGTTGCCAGGCAGATTTGGTCTCAAATTGCCCTTTTTTAAAAATCAAAATTGGAGAATCTTATGAATCTATTGCCAGATTTTGGGTCTCCAATACGAAAAACTCCGTGTTAAATTCTGTTTGTGCTTCTGTCCTTTAGAGTATATAGAAAATTAGGAATGGTTTGATCTTCAACTGTCAACCTTGGATTGGCATTAAACACGTGTGAAGGCTAATTCTCAGTTCTCTCAAAAGATGGAAGCTGATATTCAAGGAGTATATGATGGACCTGGCGGACAGTTTTTGTGCCCATGTCTCTCTTCTGCTTCGAGCTGCCATGCAACTTGCGAACAACTAGACATGGAGGTCCAGGACAATGCCAGAGATGTGTGCTCGCCGATGGCCAAAAGCATGCTGGAGCTGGGACTTGGCTCACTCCTATGACAGTCCTCGGCGGCATGGCTTCTTCTCCTGAAGCTCTGGGATAATAGTTCTAGTTTTGCCTTCTTTTCGAGTTGGGGACGTCCTGATGTGTGTCTCCCCCCTCAGGAATTGTTTTTTTGTTCTTATTATTTCCTGGACTTGGTCATATACTGAACCTGTTTTGTGGGGTTTTGTTTCTATGAAATGGAACCGGGGCGAGACTCCTGTTATTCTAAAAAAACTTCCGTCCTGTCTTTTTTAGTTGGTATATATCAAACTAACACGATTTCTTTCAGATCAGTGCATGCCAATAATTTTCAAACATAACAATAAAATTGAGATATTTGTCAGTTCCAGGATAGGCAGCGACCAAAGTAGCGAGAAAATCGCAAATCTCTCTAACGACAATAGCTCCAGGCATAGGAGTCACCACTCCTGACTTAGCAGCCCCATCACCTGTGGAAACCATAAGCCTCCCAGACTCATGCGAGAGAGGGAATGCAGCATCGACATCACCACTCTCCTCGAAGTCAAGCTCCTCAGCCATGATCAAACCCATGCCCTCACACTCAGAGGCAGCCGGCACAACAGGCTGTGACAACGGACCACGAGGAGAGAAACAACTATAGAGTTGCTCTTCCTTGACCACAAACGACTTTTGCTCGGAGGAATCAAGCACAGTCCAATCCTGCGCTTCAGCGTGCACTAGACCATCAGAAGGGCATGCCTCTATCGGCTCTAGAGAACCAGCACCATGCACCAACAACTTGAGAGATGCCACCTCTTCACGAAGGGGGCGACACACCTCCTCGATGCGAATGTCAACCAACTGATGGAGCTCCATGCGCATCAAGGCAACCTGGGACTGGAAGAGAGAGTCCAAGGCGGCGTTGATCTTGAACTGCCCGCAACACCTAGGAGAGGGACTTGACGGCACCACTGCAATCACCGACGAGTGGCCCACAACCTCAGCCCAACTTCGGGGTGACGAGGGACGACGAGGCTGAGCAAAAGGAGAACGGCTCTGCTGGCAAGGAGCATGAGCGACCATAGAAGGAGCACGGGTGACAACCTCGTCTCCAAGAGCAACTGGAAAGCGAGCACGACAGAAACGCTCCCGATGACCAGAACGACGACAGTGGATGCATCTGAAGGGCTCGCGGTAAGTGTTGACCTGGTGGCCACACTCGAGGCACCGAAAGCATCTCCCTCGAGCCCAACGCTTGAAGGCAAGACTTCGCTCAAGACCTTCCTTCCGAAGTAAAGGCAATGCCTCGCGACAGGGGTGGCCCCCCGACCCACATGAACCCAACCTTCCTCGTCTCCTAGAGCGGCAGTTGCAGCAGAGAGGCCATTGGAAGGCTCCGCTGGCGCCGTCACATTAGCGGTGCAGTGTACCGAGCAAGAAACAGAGCTTGATGGTGTCCTTGGATCCAACCCTTCGTCGTTGTTGTCTTCATCGGAGCTCAAGGAAGCATACCAAAGTGGGTTCACAGTCGACAGAGTTGCACCAACAAGAAGGGGCATCTCGATAGAGGTAGGGCCTCCCAAGTCACCTGGCGGCAATGACAAGGACCCGAGCCCCTCAACCATCACTGCAGGGTCACACAACAGCTCATCGGAAGGGCGAGAAGCTGTAGGATGCACCATCCCAGACTTGCGGAAGCGATAAGTCCGACACATCTTCCCACCAATGGCCGGGTCGGACCTGCGACGAGCGAGGGCGGCCGCAACAAGCATGACGGCGGGCTTTGGAGATGCAACAGCTGTGGCAATGGCCTCGCCAAGAGCGTTGCCTATGGGAAGTCCGACGGACATGGCGACCTGAGGCCGCGGCAGCATGCCGGCCGGCCAAACCTTGGCGGCCCGAGCTCACCCAGAGCCACCCATGGATTGGATGTAAGGTTAAGTCCATGAGAGATGGTGCTAGGCCAAGATAAGCCTTTGGGAAGAAGAAATCAAGCAAAAGAGGGGTGCTATAGGAATTGCATCCGTAGTTATTTAATGGATGCACCTTTTTCCTAGCATGTCCTTGTCGGTGCAATATAGGAGGGTTGTGTTTGGTGTTTCGTTCGTGTGGCTCTCTAAGTCTTCTATTAGGATGTGGGTGTTGTCCCTGTATTGTAGTGTATGGGTGAACTTGGCTTGATGTTGTAGGTTTTCATCTAGTTTTTTTCTAAAAAAACTGGACACCTTCTTCTTAATTAATAGATGGGACAAAGCTTTTGTCTCTGTTTCAAAAAAATAACATTAAGCTATGAGGGGCACTCGTTTGCATATCGCACAATAAGCGTGCTTGCTTACCTAATTGGCACGACACCAAAATTTGTTAGCCTCCAATTCCACTTTTAACCCTAAGATACAAGTTGGTACAATTTTTACACTATATTTAATTTAATTGACATTCCTCCAAAATTCCCTGTTTGGAAAAGTTTCTTCTAATTTTTTTACCTCTTATAAAGTTTTTCCTCTATATCTATTAAGTGGGGCCTGCTAGCAATCCGAGTCACGCGTTGAGTGTTCCTACGGAAACATTCAACACATCAGATGTGGCGCAATGCAAATTGTTAGGATGGACAATCTCGCGCGATTTGGATGCAATGCCTCACAACAATTAACAACAGGTATGGTTTGGATCGTGAGAGCGGACTCGACCAATTTGCTATTCACAAAATACTGGGTATGAATCTAGGCCACTTTAGTTTTTCTTTCACAAATATACCCTTTTGTATGTTGCTGACCCCACTTATAAAAAAGTAAAAAACTAGTTCATTTGGAACTCGAGATCGTTGGAGGGTAACGTAATGGTCCAAAATATGTTTGTTGAATGTAATTTTAATTTTTCATTAAGGTAATTAATGATAGAAATATTCTAGTGGTTGATGATATTATCTCACCTATTCAAACAGTTTTTACTAAGGGTAGATGTATTTTAGATGGAGCGGTTCTGTTACATGAAACTATATGAACTGAAAAGTAGGAAAATTGCAGCGGTGTTTTTCAACTAGATTTTGAGAAAGCTTATGATAAAATAGAGAAATCCTTTCTAGAACAAGTTTTAAGAATTAAAGGTTTTCCCCATGTTTTTATTAGCTAGGCAATGGCTATTATTAATGATGGTAAGGTTGTTGTGATGATTAATGACCAAACATGATCTTATTTTAGGAATGAGAGGGGGTTGAGACAAGGGTTCCCTTGTCTCCAATTCTTTTCAATTATATAGTAGATGCCATAGCTATCTTTATTCGTAGAGCTCAAGAACAAGGTTTAATCAATGTGGTGATTAGAGATTTAGTTGCCGATGGTGTTTCTATGCTACAATATGTTGATGCTACTATTTTTATATTTGAGGACTGTCTAGATAGTGCTAGAAGCCTTAAATTGATTTTGTGTTTGTATGTGTTGGGTCGCGGGCAGATAAACAAAACTTTTATCCAACACGGTGCTCCTAAGATCCAACTCATTTAATAGGCCACGAGATTTACCACTAGACGCGTAGGCGTGGATCATCGATGAAGCGCGCCAGTTGATGCAGTGCCGATCAATCTCACGAACAGCTCCACCGGATCCCCACGAACTCCTTCGCCAGATACCTTTGTCTCCAGTGCCGCACGTGCAACGCCTCTACTGGTATCCACACGTACATGAAGGAGCACGGGCAGAGGACTGCTAGATCCTGTCTAACCCGATTTGGGAGTGGACAAAGTGACGGCTAGGTCAGGAACTATCCCTTGTCGTTCCACTTATATAAACACCTAGTTGGTATCAAATCTTGAGGCCCATTTAGGCTGTAACCCAACTACCACATGGATCTCATCCACATGGGCTCCTTACCCTTAAGTGTGTGTGACCCTATAGGTTCACGCACATATGGACACGACATGAGCTACACCTCCAAGTATCCCGTTATAGTTTTGAGTCTCACTCACTCCCATGAACACTTGGTCTCAAGTCGATAGATGGTAACGGCCTCTAGCAAGGCGTGCCATCTCCCAAATGTCGTAAAGTACGGAAGAAAAACCTTCAATGTGACATTCGTCCAAGTCCCTTTGCCACACGATATACATTTTCAAGCTATAGACGAGTTGTTGCCATCCCTTAAATAGCTTAACCTCTCTTCTCGTACCATGATATGTGATTCACTAGACTTAGTCCGACTCCTCAGTTAACACTTAGTCGAGTTGCGCATGGCCATGCTTCTGAATCATATCACATGAGAGGGCCCAGATAATATCTCTACATTACAGAGGGGTAAATCCCATCTTGGTAATCCATGTCACGCAGCTTGATTCACAACTAACCCGAACTCTACCTTTATAACTGCCCATTTACGGAACATCGTTTGATAGAACCTAAGTTGGCGATCCATAACTCGGATCATGCGATCACCTTAGGTCAAAGGATTCCATTGGATGAGACTACAAATGACAATATCTTCATTGCATCCCAACTATGGGTCAGCCTGACTCGCTAAACTCTTTAGCCGAGTCTGTGCAAGTTGGAATAGCATCACCATGCCCACGACAAGTGGAACTGTGTCATCAAGCCAACTTCACATTAGTCTAAGTTGTTTGTCCAGTACAATTCAACGACTAAGCACAACTAGTATGAACAACATGAATATATAGTTCCACAACCGAATTACGTATTTGATGATATATATCAGAAGTTCATACGAGGACAACTTAATAACTTTATGAATAACTTGGGGAATATCATCATACATGATTGCCTCTAGGGAATATTCCCAAGAGTCTCCCACTTGCAATAGAGTCAATCATTCTGACATAACATGTCTAGGCATCTAATGCCCATTGCTCTGATGTGCGCCTCATGCTTAGGCTGTGGAAGTGGCTTTGTCAACGGATCTGCAGAATTTGCATCCGTGTGTACCTTGCATAACTTGATATCACCTCGATCCATGAACTGGCGAATCAGATGGTATTGCATGAGTATATGTTTGTTCTTCTGGTGTTGTCTAGGTTCCTTGGCTTGTGCAATAGCATCATTGTTGTCACAATACACATATAACAGATTGGACAAGCCCTGAACCACACTAAGATCCATGAGGAAATTCCTCATCCAAACAACTTCCTTTGCTGCCTCCGAGGCGGCAATATACTTAGCCTCCGTTGTAGGTGCTGACATAGTCTCTTGCTTGAAACTTTTCCAGCTCACAACCCCTTTGTTTATAATAAACACGTATACAGATTGCGAACGAGAATCGTCTGAATCAGTGAGATAACTCTCATTAGTGTAACCCATTACACTGAGTTCATACTCATCCCCATAAACTAGGAACACATCCTTAGTCCTTCTCAAGTACTTTAGGATGGTCTTAGCCGCTGCCTCGTGGATTTCTCCAGGGTCAGCCTGGTATGTGCTCACAACACTTAGAGCATAGGAAACATCTGGCCTAGTACAAATCATGGCATACATGATGGATCCGATCACTGAAGCATACAAAATCTCACTCATCTGACTTCGCTCATCAGTTGTCGAAGGACACTGAGTCTTGCTAAGTTTTATACCATGGGACAGGTAAGAACCCCTTCTTAGAAGATTCCATGTTGAAATTTTCCAACACTTTGTCCAAATATGTACTCTAACTCAATCTAATGAGCCGCCTAGATCTATCTCTATAGATCCTGATTCCTAGAATATAAGTTGCCTCACCCAAGTCCTTCATTGAGAAACGCCTTTCCAATGACTCCTTGGTTTCTTGCAACATCTGTACATCATTTTCAATCAATAATATGTCATCGACATATAAGATTAGAAAATTTACTTTGCTCCCACTAAACTCCTTGTATAAACAAGAATCATGATCACCCTTGATGAAGCCAAACAATTTGACTACCTCATCAAAGCGAATATTACAACTCTGAGATGCTTGCTTCAACCCATAAATGGATTTCTGAAGTTTGCATACCTTTTCAGCATTAGTCGGATCGACAAAACCCTCGGGATGTATCAAATACATGTCCTTGGTTAATTTTCCATTAATGAAAGCCGTTTTGACATCCATCTTCCATATTTCATAATCGAAATAGGTTGCTATAGCTAACATGATCTGAACTGACTTAAGCATCGCTATGGGTAAGAAAGTCTCATCGTAGTCAACTCCTTGAACTGCCGGAACCCCTTCACAACAAGCCGTGCTTTATAGGCAGAAACATTTCCATCCATATCAGTTTTCCTATTAAAGACCCATTTGCACTCGATGGGTTTTGCACCGTCTGGCAGATCAACCAAGTTCCAAACTTGATTTTCATCCCTGGAATTTAACTCAGATATCATGGCTCCAAGCCATGACTTAGAATCAGAACCCACCATCACTTCCGAATAAGTTTTCGGTTCATCACCATCTAACAATAATACATCACGAACATTTCGCAATCTGGCAGATCTTCACGACTTAGGTGTAGCTGCCGACCTAGTTACCACGACCGACTCAACTTCCAAGGCTTTTCTCGATACGCTACTAGCCAGTTCCTCTTGAACTTCTTTGAGCTGCACCGTGCTCCCACTGACTCCCCGTCTGAGAAAATCTTTCTCAAGGAAGACACGATTCTGAGCGACAAACACTTTGCCCTCTTCTCGGTTGTAGAAGTAGTAACCCAAGGTTTCCCTCGGATACCCCTACGAAAATACACTTATACGACTTGGCTGTAAGCTTGTCCGACTGAAGTCGCTTGACAAATGCTTCACAACCCCAAATCTTAAGAAAATACAATCTTGGCTTTTGGCCCGTCCACATCTCATGCGGTGTCTTCTCTACCGATTTAGATGGTACTCTGTTTAGTGTGAAAGCTGCAGTTTCTAGACAACAACCCCAAAATGATAAAGGTAGATCTGTCTGACTCATCATTGATCGTACTGTTGGGAATATGCCCTAGAGGCAATCATGTATGATGATATTTCCCGTTGTATTCATAAATATATTAACTTGTCCTTGTATGAGCATCTGATGTATATCATTGAATATGTGATTCGGTTGTGGAACTATGCATTCATGTTGTTCATACTAAATATCCTTGGTCATCGAGGTTGTGCTGGACACACAACTTAGACCAATGTGAAAGTCGGCTTGATGACTAGGTTCCACTTGTCATGGGCATGGAGATTCCATTCCGACTTACATAGATTCGGCTAAAGAGTTTAGCGAGTCGGATTGACCCATATTGAGGTACAACGAACAAGTTGTCATTTGTATATCTCAATCAATGTAATCCTTAGACCTGAGGTTATTGCATAGTCCAAGTTGAGGATCACCTACTTAGGTTCTGTCAACCGTTGATCCATAACTGGGCAGTTATAAAGGCAAAGTTTGGGTCGACTAAGAATCAAGCTGCGTGATGTGAATAACCAAGATGGGATTTTGCCCCTCCACTCGGAGAGATATTCTCTGGGCCCTCTTGGATGATATGATTCGGAAAGCATGGCCATGCACGACTCAGTTAAGTGTTAACCGAGGCGATCGACTAAGAGTTAGTCGGGTGAATCACTTATCTCGGATCGAGAAGAGAGTCGGACTATTTAAGGGATGCCATTATTCGCCTATAGTCTGACAAGGTATATCGTGAGGCAAAAGGGACTCGGACGCAAGTCACATTGGAAAGGCAAGTCGTCATGACTCTTTGGTACTTGGGAGTCGGCACGTTCTGCTAGGAGCCGCTACCGACTGATCGATTGAGAGTCGAAATCTAATCGTGTCCAAGTTACCATGAGCCTACGGGGTCACACACTTTAGAGAGGGAGCAAGTTCGGATTGGATCTGAACCGGAAATCTGGTTGGGTTGGACCCAAGCCAGATTAGGACTGAGTCAGTGAGTTGGACTCGCGGTGACTAGTGTTATATGGGCTTTAGTGAATGGGCCACGAGAGTGGATCCCACGTTCACTCCCTATATATAGTGGAGCACAGTAACCCAGAAAGGTTAATCGTTGATCGGTTAGGTCATTCCATGTGTTGGAAACCCTAGCTCCACAGTAGTCCTTCCGAAGTTATGAACCTAGCAGTTCGCCGCCGGTGCTCCTCCTTGTACGTGTGGATACCAGCAGAGGTGCTGTACGATCAGCACCAGGACGATCGGATTGCAAAGGGACCTTTGCATTAAGCGGCGCACTTCATCGGTAATCCGAATCGCTGCGTCTAGTGGTAAACCTCGTGGCCTTCTACCTCATCTAGATCTTGGGATCACCATGTTAGAGGGAAAAGTTTTGTTTTATCTCTACGTGGCCCAAAAGTGGTGTCAGAGCGATAGCTTCTGGTTTTAGGCTCGAGATCTTGCATATGTGATACGCGGTTGGCTGTATGAGATCTATATGTTGTTTGGTGGTCGATCTATGAGATAGATCGGTTTTGTACGAGGTTGATTGGATCAAATGTACTCGGGGAATGGTAGATCTGATTTCTGTGATCATACTGCTAAGGTCGTGGAATGACATACCCCTACCGGTCGGCTTCCACCATCGGGGTAGACTGTGACACGTAAATCCAGAGGCGGTGATCGAAGATCAAAGAGTTTGATCGAGTCGGAACGATGGTCGGAATCCATGTTCGGATCATAGATGAGATATATGTTTTCAGAAAAATCATCGGCTTCGCCCTGTCGTAGCACCTTAGATGTCGTTGCGAGTTTCACAACGCCGGAAGATATTGTAACTATGCATAACATGTTTTTGCAGGAAGTTGTGAATGGTATGGTTCATGTGCATATGATGTATGTGTGTAATCCATACGTGATCTATGAATCACGGTTTTTGTCAGCCGGCTGGAGCCTAGGTGTTGTCACTTTATTGTATAACGACCTACGTGTCAGATTCTCTATGTAATTTACTTTACTAAGCTAGTGTAGTTGTTTGGAGAACCCGGATGACATGCAAGGCGATATACATGTCGGCGACATGGAGTAAGACGGCAAATGACAAGAGTTGGCACGAGTCGGATTACAGGCTTTGTGGAGATGGAGATCGCCATGAAGAGGGCCATACCATTTCACATTATAATTGCTTTATTTTGTGTTATTGTTATGTCTCTATTTTACCTCTATTAGATAGTTGGTAAAATCTAATCCCTCAAAGAAGGTCTAGTCGGTTTTCCCGCCAGTGTTTGCACCATCACAAGTCGGACATTTTTGGTAGTGGGATCATAAAATTGAGGTGCTGCCAATTCTTTCCGACTAGGTGGGTTCGAGTCGGACTCTTACTGCGGAAACACTTGGTAAGCTAGACGGGTCTATCACAGGGCTCGGGAAAAAGTCGGATGGGAGCCAGGGCATGTGATGCCACCCGTCCAACAAGAGTCGTATGAGATACGATTGACAAGGAGTTGTCTACCTAGATCACTTGGCAGCTAGCGGTGATGCTAAAGCTCACTAGCCGACTTGCTTATTTAGGATCCTGAATCACTGAGTAACCATCGGAGGGGTGTTGGTTCTAGTGGGAGCATAAAATATTAAAGTGTTTAATATGCTTGCTCTTTTATGAATACATGTCTTAAGTGTTTTGCATATTTTCTGTTGTAGATCATGGCACCAAGTAGCAGTCACTCTCAGATATCCGGTTTTGCGTTGAGAACTATCCTTGAGAAAGATAAAATGAACGACACTAATTTTACCAACTGGTATCGAAATCTGAGAATTGTTCTCAAACAAGAAAAGAAGTACCATGTCCTAGACAACCCACTTCCAAATGAGCCGAATGAGAATGCGACTATCGCTGCCACCAATGCCTACCATCGGGCTAAGGATGAGTCCACGGATATTAGCTGTCTTATGCTTGCTCACATGGAACCGGACTTGCAAAAGCAGTTCGAGCATGTTGAGGCCTACGATATGATCGAAATCCACAAAAGTATGTTCTAGGATCAGGCGAAGACTGAGAGGTATCAAGTCTCTCAGGCTTTGCTGAGTTGCAAGCTTAAGGATGGTGATCCACTGAGTCTGCATGTGATCAAAATGGTTGGTTATGTGCAGTCTTTGGAGAGGCATGGCTACCCCATTAGTGAAGAGTTCACTACAGATATAATTCTGAACTCTCTTCCTAGTGCATATGGGCAGTTCATTTCGAACTACCACATGCATGGTATGGATAAGAAGCTCACTGAATTGCATGAGATGCTCAAGCAGGAAGAGGCGGATCTCAAGAAGGGCACCAGTCAAGTGTTGATGGTGCAGAATAAGGCTAAGTTCAAGAAGAGTTCTTGGACTAAGAAGAAGGCTAAGTCAGGAGGAAATCAGGCTCAGGACCCGGTCCCAAGCGCTTCCTCAGGGACTAAGCCATCTCCTTCAGCCGGATCCACTTTCTTCTACTGCAAGGCGGATGGCCACTGGAAGAGGAATTGCAGAAAGTACTTGGCCGACAAAGCCAAGAGTGGAGGTATGACTTCTGACTCAGGTACACTAGTTTTCAGTGTTATAGACATATATCTTGCTGATGCACCTAATAGTTATTGGGTATATGATACCGGATCAGTTATTCACATCTGTAACTCGTTGCAGGGACTAGTAAGAACTAGGAGCGTGGCAAGAGGCGAGGTTGATATTCGAGTCGGCAATAAAGCAAGAGTTGCTGTGTTGGAAGTCGACACGATGCAACTTCATTTACCTTCTGGATTCATTATGGAACTGAATAATTGTTATTATGTTCCAGTGCTCAGTCGAAACACTATTTCTGCTTCATGTTTGATGAGGCAAGGCTATGAATCGAATATCAATAATAATGGTTGTTCTTTATATTTGAATGACATGTTTTATGGCTTTGCACCCGTCCAGGACGGGTTATTTATTTTGAATCTTGATGGTGAGTCGGTTTATAACATAAATGTTAAAAGGTTGAAACCAAATGATCTGAATATCACTTACTTTTGACATTGTCGGTTTGGTCATATAAGTTGGAAACGCATGAAGAAGCTCCATGATGATGAACTCCTAACTTTGTTCGACTTGGAGTCATTCGAGACATGCGAATCTTGCCTACTCGGCAAAATGACCAAGACACCTTTTGCAAAGAGTAACGAAAGGGCGTCCGACTTGTTTGGAATAGTACATAGTGATGTATGTGGACCAATGAGCACGACAGCCAAGGGTGATTATGAGTACTTCATTACCTTCACTGATGATTTGAGTAGGTATGGATATATCTACTTGATGAAACATAAGTCGGAAGCCTTTGAAAAGTTCAAAGAATTCCAGAATGAAGCACAGAATCAACTCGGCAAGAAAATAAAGTTTCTACAGTCGGACCGAGGAGGCGAGTACATGAGCCATGAGTTTGATGACCATCTGAAAAGTTGTGGAATAGTTCCTCAACTTACTCCGCTAGGAACGCCGCAAAGGAACGGTGTTTCGGAAAGGCGGAATCGGACCTTGTTGGACATGGTACGATCAATGATGAGTCGGACAGATCTGCCTTTATCATTTTGGGGTTATTGTCTAGAAACAGCGGCGTTCACACTAAATAGAGTACCATCAAAATCAGTAGAGAAGACACCACATGAGATGTGGACAGGCAAAAAGCCGAGTTTGTCTTTTCTTAAGATTTGGGGTTGTGAAGCATTTGTCAAGCGACTTCAGTCGGACAAGCTTACAGCCAAGTCAGATAATTGTATTTTCGTGGGGTATCCGAGGGAAACCTTGGGTTACTACTTCTACAACCGAGAACATGAAGTCTTTGTCGCTCGGAACGGTGTCTTCCTTGAGAAAGAGTTTCTCAGTCGGGGAGTAAGTGGGAGCACGGTGCAGCTTGAAGAAATTCGAGAGGAACCGGCTAGTAGCGAGTTGGCAAAAACCTTGGAGGTTGAGCCGGTCGTGGTAGCTGAACCGGAAGCAGCACCTGTACTACGAAGATTGGCGAGATTACGAAGTGTTCGTGATGTATTACTGTTAGACAGTGATGAGCCGGCAAATTATTTGGAAGCGATGGTGGGATCTGATTCCGAGTCATGGATTGGAGCCATGAACGAGTTAAAGTCCATGGATGAAAATCAAGTTTGGAACTTGGTTGATCTGCCAGATGGTGCAAGACCTGTCGAGTGCAAATGGGTCTTTAAGAAGAAAACTGATATGGATGGAAATGGTTCTGTTTATAAATCACGCCTTGTCGTGAAGGGGTTCCTACAAGTTCAATGAGTTGATTACGACGAGACTTCCTCGCCCATAGCGATGCATAATTCAGTTCGGATCATGTTAGCTATAGCGGCCTATGTCGACTATGAGATATGGCAGATGGATGTCAAAACGGCTTTCCTTAACGGAAATTTAACTGAGGACGTGTATATGATACAACCCAAGGGTTTTGTCGATCCGGCTAATGCTGACAAGGTGTGCAAACTTCATAAATCCATTTATGGGTTGAAGCAAGCATCTCAGAGTTGGAATATTCGCTTTGATGAGGTAGTCAAATCATTTGGCTTCATCAAGAGTGATCATGATTCTTGTTTATACAAGAAGTTTAGTGGGAGCAAAGTAAACTTTCTAATCTTATATGTGGATGACATATTATTGATTGGAAATGATGTCCAGATGTTGCAAGAAACCGATGAATCATTGGAAAGGAGTTTATCAATGAAAGACTTGGGTGAGGCAACATATATTCTCGGAATACGGATCTATAGAGATAGATCAAGAAGGCTCATTGGATTGAGTCAGAGTACTTATTTGGACAAAGTGTTGAAGAAGTTCAACATTGAATCGTCTAAGAAGAGGTTCTTACCGATGTCCCATGGTGTAAAACTTAGCAAGACTCAGTGTCCTTCGACAACTGATGAGCGAAGTCAGATGAGTGCAATTCCGTATGCTTATGCAGTCGGATCCATCATGTACGATATGATTTGTACTAGGTCGGATGTTTCCTATGCTCTAGGTGTTGTGAGCAGATACCAGGCCGATCCTAGAGAAATCCACTAGACAGCGGCTAAAAATATCCTAAAGTACTTGAGAAGTACTAAGGATATGTTTTTGGTTTATGGTGGTGAAGATGAACTCAGTGTAAAGGGTTACACAGATGCGAGTTATCTTACCGACTCTGATGATTCTCGTTCGCAATCTGGATACGTGTTTATTATAAACGGAGGTGCTGTGAGATGGAAGAGTTCCAAGCAAGAGGCGTATGCATCTACAATGAGGCTGAGTATATTGCCACCTCGTGAGGCTGAAAGGCTGTTTGGATGAGGAATTTCCTCATGGATCTTGGTATGGTTCAGGGCTCGTCCAATCCGTTAGACGTGTATTGTGACAACAATGGTGCTATTGCACAAGCCAAGGAACCTAGAAAACACCATAAGAACAAGCACATACTCATGCGGTACCACCTGATTCGCCAGTTCGTGGGTCAGGGTGATATCATTATGCAAGGTACACACGGATGCAAATATTGCGGATCCGTTGACAAAGCCGTTACCACAGCCGAAGCATGAGGCGCACTTGAGAGGCATGGGCATTAGATGCTTAGACATGTGATGTCGGAAGATTGACTCTAGTGCAAGTGGAAGACAGTTGGAAATATGCCCTAGATGCAATCATGTATGATGATATTTCCCATTGTATTCATAAAGATATTAACTTGTCCTTGTATGAGCATCTGATGTATATCATTGAATATGTGATTCGGTTGTGGAACTATGCATTCATGTTGTTAATACTAAATATCCTTGGTCATCGAGGTTGTGCTGGACACACAACTTAGACCAATGTGAAAGTCGGCTTGATGAATCGGTTCCACTTGTCATGGGCATGGAGATTCCATTCCAACTTACATAGATTCGGCTAAAGAGTTTAGCGAGTCGGATTGACCCATATTGAGGTACACCGAACAAGCTGTCATTTGTATATCTCAATCAATGTAATCCTTAGACCTGAGGTTATTGCATAGTCCGAGTTGAGGATCACCGACTTAGGTTCTGTCAAAACGTTGATCCATAACTAGGCAGTTATAAAGGCAGAGTTCGGGTCGACTGAGAATCAAGCCGCGTGATGTGAATAACCAAGATGGGATTTTGCCCCTCCATTCGGAGAGATATTCTCTGGGCCCTCTCGGATGAAATGATTCGGAAAGCATGGCCATGCACGACTCAGTTAAGTGTTAAATGAGGCAATTGACTAAGAGTTAGTCGGGTGAATCACTTGTCTTGGATCGAGAAGAGAGTCGGACTATTTAAGGGATGACAATTATTCGCCTATAGTCTGACAAGGTATATCATGAGGGAAAAGGGACTCAGAAACAAGTCACATTGGAAAGGCAAGTCGTCATGACTCATTGGTACTTGGGAGTCGGCACGTTCTGCTAGGAGCCGCTACCGACTAATCGATTGAGAGTCGGACTCTAATCGTGTCCAAGTTACCATGTGCCTGCGGGGTCACACACTTTAGAACGGGAGCAAGTTCGGATTGGATCTGAACCGGAAATCTGGTTGGGTTGGACCCAAGCCGGATTAGGACTGAGTTAGTGAGTTGTGTTGGAGATATGCCCTAGAGGCAATAATAAAAGTAGTTATTATTATATCATTGTGTTTATGATAAATGTTTACATTCATGCTATAACAGTATTAACAAGGAAACATTAATACTTGTGTGATTTGTAACCTAAATTAGAGTCCCTAGTAAAGCCTCTTTATAATACTATCTTGTTGGTTAATAAATGATTGTGGTTTCCCTATCATGAACATTGAGATGTTATTAACAACAAGATCATATCGTTAGGAGAATGGTATGATGGACATACTCCTATAGATAAGCGTAGCATAAAGATCAAGTCATTTTAATAGTTCAACTGCTATATGCTTTCTGATACATAGTAGCCTAATTCCTTCGACCATGAGATCGTGCTTATCACCATCACTGGAAGGATGCTTTGATGACATCAAACACCACACCGTAACTGGGTGGCTATAAAGGTGGCATTGAGTGTTTGGAAAGTATGGGTTGAGACACATGGATCAAGAGTGGGATTTGTCCATCCATATGACGGATAGATATACTCTGGGCCCTCTCGGTGGAATGTCATCCAATTAGCTTGCAAGCATGTGACTGTCTCACAAGGGATCACATATCACGGGAACGAGAAAAGAGTACTTATCAGTAACGAGGTTGAACTAGGTATGTAGAGATACCGACGATCAAAACCTCGGATAAGTAAACTATCGTGAGACAAAGGGAAATTGGTATCGTATGTAAGTGGTTCATTCGATAGCAAAGTAATCGTTGAAATATGTGGGAGCCATATGAATTTCCAGATTCCTCTATTGGTTATTGTTCGGAGAAGTGTCTCGATCATGTCCGCATAATTCACGAACCGTAGGGAGACACACTTAAGGATTCGATGATTGTTGAGTAGTTATGGAATGATGAGTAAGAGACCGAATGTTGTTCGGAGTCTCGTATGGGATCCGGGATATCACGAGGAGATCCAGAATGGTACGGAGAATAAGATTCATATAAGGAAAGTCATGTTTCGGGGTTGGAGAATGATTCCGGTGTTTTCATCGGGAATGTTCTAGAAGGGTCCGGAAGGTCCGACACTCCGGAGGGGAAGGGTACATGAATGTGTCATAACAAGTTGGAATGGTTGCATCATGTAATAGGTGTCATCGCTGAGCAAAATAAAGGGATAAATCAAATCCTAGTTTGAAAAGACAAACGCCAATTTGAAAAGTCAAACGGCAAGTTTGCTTGGTGGAGGGAGAGTAGGAAACCTACTTGGGGAGGAAGTCCTCCTCCCTCCACCGCTGGCCAAGGAGGCCGATTTGGGGGAGGACTCCCTCCTCCCAACCGGCGCCCTCCCACCTATATAAGGAGGGGCAGGGGTGCCCCTCTAGCCTACACCTCTCACCACCCAAACCCTAGCCCTAAGCCGCCGGTGCCACCAACCCCTGCTGCCGCCGCCACCTAGGGCACCACCAACTCGCCGAGTTGGGGTGAAACCCTAACCCTAGCCGCCGGCTAGGCTCCTTCCTTGGTGTCTCTAAACCCTAGATCGCCAAGGCCTCTCTCATAGTCCACCATACTCGCTCCGGCTTAAGGCGAAGCCCTGCGAGATCTCCCCTCTACTTCCGGTACCACGCCATCGTGCTGCCGAAATAGTGAGGAGAGTGTTACAACCTCCGCTGCCTGCTGGAACAAGGGAGAGGAAGGTCTTCATCGAGTACCGAACGTGTGACCGACTGCGGAAGCGCTGCCGGAACGCAGCGCCGGAAGGATCGTCTACACGATCTTGAGATCGGCAAGAGTACGACTACATCACCCACGAGAATTCGCTCTCGTTAAACACTTTGGAATCTTCGAGGGTGAGTTATTCTATCGACTCGTTGCTACAATCTAGTAGATAGATCTTGGCTTGTTTGTTTGTATGCGGTAGCAATTTTTTGTTTTCCATGCTACGAACCCCTACAGTGTTATCAGAGTTGTTTCTATATGTATATCTGTTGCATGAGTAGAACACAATGGTCATTGTGGGCGGTGGTGCTTTTATTATCAATTGCTTCTTGTGTACTTTGCATCTTGCGGTATGATGGGATGAAGCGGCCCGGGCTAACCTTAAATGAGATCGTTCATGATACTTGCTCCACGCTCAACATGCAACTTGTATTGCATAAGTGGCTTTGCGGGTGTCTGTCTCTCCCATTATAGTATAGATCCAATTTACAACGGGCACTTGATAGTTCAAACATCAACGCTGTGGTTCTTGTTCGTAAGTTAGATCGACACTAATTGAAAGCCCCAAACCACGTAAAATATGCAAAGAAATTAGAGGCGTCTAACTTTGTTTTGCAGGGGTGTGCTGTGATGTGATATGGACATGATTGTGATTATATTTGATGTATGCAATGTTCCTTATTGTAAGTTGGCAACCGGCAGGAGCCATATGGTTGTCTTTAATTTCTGTTAAGACCCGCGTGTCTATTCAAAATAGTTGTAATAGTTGAAGCTGGTGGATGACAATCATGGAGCAGCGTCATTGACCTGGATGCAATGCCGGTGATGATGGAGATCATGTTCGTGCTTGAAGATGGAGATCGGAAGCACAAAGAAGAAAGGCCATATCATATCACATATTATGAATTGAATGTGATGTTAATCCTTTATGCATCTTGTATTGCTTAGTTAACGACGGTAGCATTATAAGATGATCCCTCATGCACATAAATTTCAAGTTCTAAAGTGTTCATCCTTAGTAAGCACCGTTTCTAAAGCTTGTTGTTTCGAAGCACCACGTGATGATCGGGTGTGTTAGATTCTGCAAGAAGTATACAACGTGAGGAAGCCAGATTTGCTCATGCAGAAGCTAAGGTTTGATCTTGACGAGCCTAGCATGTACAGACATGGTCTCGGAACACGGATCACCGAAAGGTAAAGCATGAATCATATAGAAGATATGATGAACATGTCGATTGTTCGCCATTGAAGCTACATCAACTCTCGTGATGATCGGTTTTGATGTGGTGGATTTGGTTCGTGTGATCACTAAAACAATGTGAGGGATATTGTTTTGAGTGGGAGTTTCACCTAGATTAATTTAACTGTTAATTAGAACTCAATTTGTCATAAACTTAGTCTAAACTATTGCAAATATGTTGTAGATCAATGGCGGCCCCTAGCATCAATTTTAATGCGTTCCTAGAGAAAGAAAAGTTGAAAAACAATGGAAGCAACTTCGCGGATTGGTTCCGTAATTTGAGGATTGTCCTCAATGCTGGTAATTTGACCTATGTGCTGGATGCACCACTGGGTGACCCGCCTGCAGCTACTTCTACCGATGAAGTAAAGAATGTTTACCTCACTCGGAAGAATTAGTACTCCACAGTTCAGTGTGCTATCTTGTATGGTTTGGAATCGGAGCTTCAGAAAAGGTTTGACAATTCAGACCCACATGATATTGTCTGTGAACTCAAATTGATATTTGAGACTCACGCGGCAGTTGAGAGCTATAAGGCTTCTGAAAAGTTCTTTAACTGTAAGATGGAAGAGGGCAGCTCCGTCAGTGAGCATGTGCTTAAGATGTCTGGGCACGCAAACAAACTCCAAAGCTTGGGTATAGTGATTCCTAATGCTTTGGGGATTTACCGTGTCCTCCAATCACTACCACCAAGTTACAAGAACTTTGTGATGAACTACAATATGCAAAGCATGAACAAGCAGTTGCCAGAACTCTTCTCCATGTTAAAATCTGCAGAAGTGGAGATCAATAAAGAGCACCAAGTGTTGATGGTCAATAAGACCACCAAATTCAAGAAAGGAAAGTCTAAGTAAAAGGGACACTTCAAGAAGGGTGGTAAGAAAGTTACCGCACCGACGAAGAAGAACAAGGCTGGACCAAAGCCTGATACTGAGTGCTTTTACTGCAAGGGAGAAGGTCATTGGAAGCGGAATTGCCCAAAGTACTTGGCGGATTTGAAGAACGGCAACATCAAGAAGAAAGGTATATCCGATATACATGTTATTGATGTGTATCTCACTAGTACTCGTAGTAGTGCCTGGGTATTTGATACTGGTTCGGTTGCTCATATTTGTAACTCGAAACAGGTGTTGCAGAATAAACGGAAGCTAGCGAAGAACGAGGTGACGATGCACGTAGGAAATGGATCAAAGGTTGATGTGATCGCGGTCGGCACGCTACCTCTTCATCTACCATCGGGATTAGTTTTAAACTTAAATAATTGTTATTTGGTGCCTGCGTTAAGCATGAACATTATATCAGTATCTTGTTTATTGTGCGACGGTTACTTGTTTAAGTCCGAGAATAATGGTTGTTCGATTTATATGAGTAATATGTTTTATGCACATGCACCTTTGATAGATGCTCTATTCTTATTGAATCTGGATAGTGGAAATACACATATTAATAACATTGAAGCTAAACGTTTGAAATTGAGCGATAACTTGACCTATATGTGGCACTGTCGTCTTGGTCACATTGGAGTGAAGCGTATGAAGAAACTCCATTCCGATGGACTTCTTGAATCACTTGATTTCGAATCACTTGATTTCGAATCACTTGAAAGATGCGAAGCATGTCTGATGGGTAAAATGACTAAGACTCCTTTTTCTGGTATGATGGAGCGAGCTACGGACTTATTGGAAATCATACATACCGATGTGTGTGGTCCAATGAGTGTAGCATCGCGCGATGGTTATCGTTATGTTCTTACCTTCACGGATGACTTGAGTAGATATGGGTATATCTATTTCATGAAACATAAGTCCGAAACTTTCGAGAAGTTTAAGGAATTTCAAAGTGAGGTGGAGAATCAACGTAACAAGAAGATTAAAATTCTACGTTCTGATCGTGGAGGTGAATATCTAAGTTACGAGTTTGGCGAGCATTTGAAGAAATGCTGAATACTTTCACAATTGACACCGTCGGGAACACCACAGCGTAATGGTGTGTCCGAACGTCGTAATCAAACTCTCTTAGATATGGTTCGTTCTGTGATGTCACTTAAGATTTACCGCTATCGTTTTGGGATTATGCATTAGAAACAGCCGTATTCACTTTAAATAGGGCACCATCTAAATCTGTTGAAACGACACCATATGAATTATGGTTTGGGAAGAAACCTAAATTATCGTTCCTTAAAGTTTGGGGTTGCGAAGCCTATGTAAAGAAGTTACAGCCAGACAAGCTTGAACCCAAAGCGGAAAAATGCGTCTTCATAGGATATCCAAAAGAAACTATTGGGTATACCTTCTATCATAGATCCGAAGGCAAAATCTTCGTTGCCAAGAATGGATCCTTTCTAGAGAAGGAATTTCTCTCAAAAGAAGTGACTGGAAGGAAAGTAGAACTCGACGAGGTTGTCGAACCTTCTCTCGAACTTGCGAGTAGCGCAACACCGGAAGAAGTTCCTGTGGTGCCTGCACCAATAAGAGAGGAAGCAAATGATGACGATCATGAAACTTCGGTTGAAGTTGCTACAGAGCCTCGCAGGTCAACGAGAACTTGTACCACTCCTGATTGGTATGATCCCGTTATGAGTGTCATGTTGGTGGACAACACCGATGACCCTGCGACATATGAGGAAGCGATGATGAGCCTAGATTCCAATAAATGGCAAGAAGCCATGAAATCCGAGAATGGATCCATGTACGAAAACCAAGTATTGACTTTGGTGGACTTACCGGATGGCCGGAAGGCTGTCGAGAACAAATGGATTTTCAAGAAGAAAATAGATGCTGGCGGTAATGTTACTGTCTATAAAGCTCGACTTGTCGCAAAAGGGTTTCGACAAATTCAAGGAGTTGACTACGATGAGACTTTCTCACCAGTAGCAAAGCTAAAGTATGTGAGGATTTTGTTAGCAATCGTTGCATATTACGATTATGAGATATGGCAGATGGATGTCAAAACAACGTTCCTCAATGGAGACATTGATGAAGAATTGTATATGATGCAACCCAAAGGTTTTGTCGATCCTAAAGATGCTAACAAGGTATGCAAACTTCAACGATCCATATATGGATTGAAGCAAGCATCCCGAAGTTGGAAATAACATTTTGATAAGGTAATCAAAAGTTTTGGTTTTATACAAACTTATGGAGAAGCTTGTATTTATAAGAAAGTGAGTAGGAGCTCTGTAGCATTCTTAATACTATATGTAGATGACATATTGTTGATTGGGAATGATGTAGACCTTCTTAATAGTGTCAAGGAGTATTTGAATAATAGTTTTTCAATGAAAGATCTTGGCGAAGCAGCTTACATATTAGGCATAAAGATTTATAGAGATAGGTCGAGACGCCTAATATCATTGTCACAAAGTACATATTTGGACAAAGTTCTAAAGAGGTTTGGAATGGAAGATAGCAAGAAAGGTTTCTTGCCCATGTTGCCCAATACGACATTAAGTAAAACTCAAAGTCCAGCAACGGCAGAAGATAGAGAAAGGATGAGTAAGACTCCCTATGCATCATCCATAGGATCTCTAATGTATGCCATGCTATGTACTAGACCCAACATTGCATATGCTATTAGTTTGACTAGAAGATATCAAAGTGATCCAGGAGTGGATCATTGGACAGCAGTCAAAAACATCCTTAAGTACTTGAGAAGAACTAAGGATATGGTTCTTTCTTATGGAGGTGATGAACAACTCGTTGTTAATGGTTACACCGATGCTAGTTGGAACACCGATCCGGATGATTCTAAATCTCAATCTGGATACGTATTTACTTTGAATGGTGCAGCAGTTAGCTGGAGGAGTGCAAAGCAAAGCGTTATGGCGAGATCTTCAACTGAATCGGAATACATAGCTGTTTCGGAGGCTTAACAAGAAGCGATATGGATGAAGGAGTTCATTACAGAGCTCGGTGTGGTTCCAAGCAAGAACCAAGGTCACACAAGAAGGTGAAGCACATCAAGATACGTTTTCATGCTATTCGAGAACATGTCCAAGATGGTGACATAAAGATTTGCAAAGTACACACAGATCTAAATGTGGCGGATCCGTTGACTAAACCTCTCCCGAGGGCAAAACATGACCAACACCAAACTGCCATGGGTGTTCGGTATATTACCATGTAATCTAGATTAGCTGACTCTAGTGCAAGTGGGTGACTGTTGGAGATATGCCCTAGAGGCAATAATAAAAGTAGTTATTATTATATCTTTGTGTTTATGATAAATGTTTACATTCATGCTATAACAGTATTAACAAGGAAACATTAATACTTGTGTGATTTGTAAACTAAATTAGAGTCCCTAGTAAAGCCTCTTTATAATACTAGCTTGTTGGTTAATAAATGATTGTGGTTTCCCTATCATGAATATTGAGATGTTATTAACAACAAGATCATATCGTTAGGAGAATGTTATGATGGACATACTCCTATAGATAAGCGTAGCATAAATATCAAGTCATTTTAATAGTTCAACTGCTATATGCTTTCTGATACATAGTAACCTAATTCCTTCAACCATGAGATCATGCTCACCATCACCGGAAGGATGCTTTGATGACATCAAACACCACACCGTAACTAGGTGGCTATAAAGGTGGCATTGAGTGTTCAGAAAGTATGGGTTGAGACACATGGATCAAGAGTGGGATTTGTCCATCCATATGACGGATAGATATACTCTGGGCCCTCTCGGTGGAATGTCATCCAATTAGCTTGCAAGCATGTGACTGTCTCACAAGGGATCACATATCACGGGAACGAGAAAAGAGTACTTATCAGTAACGAGGTTGAACTAGGTATGTAGAGATACCGACGATCAAAACCTCGGATAAGTAAACTATCGTGAGACAAAGGGAAATTGGTATCGTATGTAAGTGGTTCATTCGATAGCAAAGTAATCGTTGAAATATGTGGGAGCCATATGAATTTCCAGATTCCTCTATTGGTTATTGTTCGGAGAAGTGTCTCGATCATGTCCGCATAATTCACGAACCGTAGGGAGACACACTTAAGGATTCGATGATTGTTGAGTAGTTATGGAATGATGAGTAAGAGACCGAATGTTGTTCGGAGTCTTGTATGGGATCCGGGATATCACGAGGAGATCCAGAATGGTCCGGAGAATAAGATTCATATGTCATGTTTCGGGGTTGGAGAATGATTCCGGTGTTTTCATCAGGAATGTTCTAGAAGGGTCCGGAAGGTTCGACACTCCGGAGGGGAAGGGTACATGAATGTGTCATAACAAGTTGGAATGGTTGCATCATGTAATAGGTGTCATCGCTGAGCAAAATAAAGGGGTAAATCAAATCCTAGTTTGAAAAGTCAAACGCCAATTTGAAAAGTCAAACGACAAGTTTGCTTGGTGGAGGGAGAGTAGGAAACCTACTTGGGGAGGAAGTCCTCCTCCCTCCACCGCTGGCCAAGGAGGCCGAGTTGGGGGAGGAATCCCTCCTCCCAACCGGCGCCCTCCCACCTATATAAGGAGGGGCAGGGGTGCCCCTCTAGCCTACACCTCTCACCACCCAAACCCTAGCCCTAAGCCGCCGGCGCCACCACCCCCTGCTGCCGCCGCCGCCACCTAGGGCACCACCAACTCACCGAGTTGGGGTGAAACCCTAACCCTAGCCGTTGGCTAGTCTCCTCCCTTGGTGCCTCTAAACCCTACATCGCCAAGGCCTCTCTCATAGTCCACCATACTCGCTCCGTCTTAAGGCGAAGCCCTGCGCGATCTCCCCTCTACTTCCGGTACCACGCCGTCGTGCTGCCGGAATAGTGAGGAGAGTGCTACAACCTCCGTTGCCTGCTGGAACAAGGGAGAGGAAGGTCTTCATCAAGTACCGAACGTGTGACCGATCAGGAGCGCCGAGCACTTAACGCCGGAAGGATCGTCTACACGATCTTGAGATCGGCAAGAGTACGACTACATCACCCACGATAATCTGCTCTCCTTAAACACTTTGGAATCTTCGAGGGTGAGTTATTCTATCGACTCGTTGCTACAATCTAGTAGATAGATCTTGTCTTGTTTGTTTGTATGCGGTAGAATTTTTTTCCATGCTACGAACCCCTACAAGTTGGACTCGCGGTGACTAGTGTTATATGGGCTTTAGTGAATGGTCCACGAGAGTGGAGCCCATGTTCACTCCCTATATATAGTGGAGCATAGTAACCCAGAAAGGTTAATCATTGATCGGTTAGGTCATTCCATGTGTTGGAAACCCTAGATCCACAACAGTCCTGCCGATGTTACGAACCTAGTAGTTCTCCACAGGTGCTCCTCCATGTACGTGTGGATACCAGCAGAGGTGTTGTACGATCAGCACCAGGACGATCGGATCGCAAAGGACTGCACTGCATCAACTGACGCGCTTCATCAGTAATCCGCAACTGCGCGTCTAGTGGTAAACCTCGTGGCCTTCTACCTCAGCTAGATCTTGGGATCACCACGCTAGCGGGAAACGTCTTGTTTTATCTCTACGTGGCCCAACACGTACCATGTCCAACAAGGTCCGATTCCGCCATTCTGAGACACTGTTCGTCTGCGGCGTTCTCGATGGAGTGAGCCGAGGAACTATTCCACAACTCTTCAGATGGTCATTAAACTCGTGGCTCATGTACTCGCCTCCTCGGTCCGAACGAAGAAACTTATTTTCTTGCCGAGTTGATTTTGTACTTAATTATGGAATTATTTGATCTTTTCAAAGGCTTCCAACTTATGTTTCATTAAGTAGATATATCCATACCTACTCAAATCATCAGTGAAGGTAATGAAGTAATCATAACCACCCCTGGCTGTCGTGCTCATTGGACCACATACATCACTATGTATTAGTCCCAACAAGTCAGACACCCTTTCATAACTCCTTGTAAAAGGTGTCTTGGTCATTTTGCCGAGCAGGAAAGATTCGCATGTCTCGAACGACTCCAAGTCGAACGAAGTTAGAAGTCCATCATCATGGAGCTTCTTCATGCGTTTCCAACTTATATGACCAAGCCGACAGTGCCAAAAATAAGTCATATTCAGATCATTTGGTTTTAACCTTTTCACATTTATGTTAGGCATTTCTATTTTCGTGCCCATGGTTCGTTAGTTGTACTCACTTTCCCAAGCCGCTTAGTTTTTCCTCACCTTTTTCCAGTTCCTATTATGGAACTCTCACATCGGTCAAAAACTCGCTCTCCGTCGGGTCCCGTTAGTGCTTCGATGTTACGTGCTAACAAGTGGGGCCGCATTCAGTTGGTCCCATAGTGGACCCTCGCCGTTACCCGCTAACAAGTAGGACCCACCCCCGTTACGTGATTATAGGTGGCGCCACATTCAGTCGGGTCTCGTAGTAGGACCCTCCATGGTGTGGGGCCGGCTTGTTGGGAACGCGTTTTGGGGGATGTGGCGTGGGACCATGTGGGGCGCGTATGGTAGTTACGTGCACCATATCGCCTAAATTGGAAGATTTATTTTTTGTTATTTTTACGATTGGCCTTTTTAAGAGCGCCTTTTCCCCTTTATATTGCTAACAATTGTTATTTTTGCCTAAAAAGGCAGGAAATCTAGAGCAGCTTCTCTCTTTATTCATGGTTCCTTTTGGCCCTCGTATTTTCCCAATCTGGCAGCAAATCTAACCAGCACCATAAATATATAGATAAACAGAGCATATGTAGACAAAGCAGCTAATAAATGATTATATAGTGTGGTACTTAAACTAGGTTCGACAATTAGGCTACTCAGCAGCAGCTTACAAGTTCAACACAGACAACAAAACAAAAGAAGCTGCTTTACAACAGTAGCAGCATCAGCACATGATCAATGGCCTCTCATGGCCTCCGCCTCCTCCCTGTGGCGATTCCTCCACTTCATGTTGCCTAGTCCCTTGACCTTAGGCACCTTGGGCTTGATCGGGGGCATGCGACCTTCCTCGATGGCCACCTTCTGGAGGTTGCAGAGGTGAAAACCGAGCGCCTTGTGCTAGGCTCTGAAGGAGTTGGCATTCTTTGATGGGCCGCAGGTCTTCACATCCTCGGCATGCATCACGAGGGAGTTGAAGTCGGTGGCGATGCTCCTGGTGCAGAAGAGGAACCTATAGACATCGCCGGCGAAGAAGTTGTTGAACTTGCCGGACTTCAGCTTCCTCAGCACCTGACGAGTCTTGGTGTCCATGGACTCGTCGTCGCTGCAGACGTCGCTGCTATCCACCTATTACAAAAAAAGTAGCGTGCAATAAGGTCATGATTGAGATAGAGTGATTATCAGGATTGATTACTTTCATAAATTAACCGATTGAGATCCCCTAATTATTCCCTAATCCCCAAATATCAAACCAAATAGAATACTGATCCTAACTACATATCGGTGATAGTACTAATCCCAACTTCAGATCCGTGCTAGTACTGATCCCAACTATAGATCGGTGCTAGTACTGATCCCAACTGGGGGAATTTATCGAAATACGAGATCTAACACAAGAGGATTAGCTACTGTAAAATAACCTAGCATCCATCGATTGAAAATACGAACAACCGAGCCCTAATAACACACGATCTAGCATCCAACAATGGGAATGGGGGAAGAACAAAGGAAGGGGATAAAACCCTAGTTACCTCCGACCATGGGTCAGCTAAGCTTATGTCGAAGGGGTTCTCCGGCCTGATGTAATCGTTGTCCCCGTAGGGGTCCCAACCGTGCGGGATCTGCATGAGAATGGCGGGGGCCTGTATAGGGACAGTGGCGTCCTCGCCAGCGGCTACGGCGGAAGCGGGGATGGGGGTCTGGACGGGGATGGCGGCTGCCTTCAATGCCTCGACAGGGGCCTGTATAGGGACGAGGGCCTCCTCGTCGTCCGCCTTGGAGGCGACGATGTCCACTGCGCCGTTCTTCTCCATCGCCAGCGTGGCTGGGGTTTTCTTGGGGGTTTGCTGAAGGTGATGGGACAGTGGAGATGGTTGCGTGAGGGAGTGAGCGAGTGAGTGATGAGTGAGAGTGAGTAGGCCTCTATAAAGGTGAAGGGAGGAGACGTTTTGTTGCACCACCGTGCACCGCGTACCCGCGTGCGCAAATGCACCGTGCACGGCCACACGCGTCCGCTACTGCCCCATGCACCGCGACACGCGTACCGTGCGTCACGTTTTCCCTCTCGTGTCTAACCTTGGCCACTTAGTTGTGCTCATTTATACCCTTGAGTGTAGAACTGGCAGTTTGGTTGTACTCAGTTTTTCTCTCAAGTACTAACACTGCCGTGTGCAATATACTCACTTTTACCCTCCGATGGCTGGTCAACAGAGAGTCAACAAATGGGTTTTAGCTAGCCAATTGAGTCATTTTATGCACAACAAATTCAAAAAGATCAAAACATAGTGGCATCTACCCGGGGAGTCTTATTATGTGACCTGCCACCATAAGAAATGTATATAAATAGTGTTTTAACCTAAATCACCACTTCTCAAATCACCTACTATCTATGAAGGTTCATGACTTTCTACATAAGCCTCTTCCCAAAACATCCCTCTCCAAAACATAATTTGTCTGAATGAGGCAATAATTGTCAAACTGATGTATATTTAAATTGCAAATAGTTAGATGTATGCCAATATGTATTTTATTGTATAAAGGAAGCATTTTCCATTTTTTAAATCTCTTTTTGTTTTGTTTTTGAACCCCCTTGTCAGTTTTGCCATTGGTTTAAATTCTACTCAGTTTTGCCCTTGGTTTTTAAGTTCTACTCAGTTTTTCCCTCCCTCTTAGTGACAAACTCTCACACATGTGATCATCTTGGCTGCTACGCTCTGATTGGTCCAGACAGTTGTCACGTGGATCGTACTCACCAACCTTTGATCCTCTGATGATCCTCTGTGATCTAGCGGACAGGATAACCCTTGTATCTGTCGGGGGGCACCCTCTATCCATGCAAAATAACAAGTTTGCCACCGATTCTTTAACTCCATAAACAAATGATTTTGAATATAATTTTAAGGGAAAGTGTTCAAAGGTGTATAATTTTTGCATTATATTTCACTTCATGTCCTAAGTGCGATTTCAAAGAGTTCACATGTGTATAATTTTTTCCATATGCAAGTTTATGCATTACATCCCTACATTCTATGAAAATGATAATCTCTCAAGATTTTATTAGCACGTCATTATCACGTATTAAGTGCGATTTCACATTGTTTAAAGGTTTATAATTTTCGTATACACAAGTTTAGGGATCATTTTTCACACTATAAAAATGGTAAACACCCTTTTCCTTTACATTAAGAGTGGTATAATTTTTTAATTTGAAAGTGTTCAAGAGTAGTGTCAATTATAAACACTCTTTTACATTAAGAGTTGTATAATTTTTTCAATTTGAAAGTGTTCAAGAGTAGTGTCAATTATAAACACTCTTTTACATTAAGAGTTGGATGATTTTTTCAATTTGAAAGTGTTCAAGAGTTGTGTCAATTATAAACACTCTTTTACATTAAGAGTTGTATGATTTTTTTTAATTTGAAAGTGTTCAAGAGTTGTGTCAATTATAAACACTCTTTTACATTAAGAGTTGTATAATTTTTTTAAATTTGAAAGTGTTCAAGAGTTGTGTCAATTATAAACACTCTTTGTCGTGGTTTTGTCAACACGTACGCCATAGGGATATCCCAATGGCGAGTTTAGAGACGTGGGGGGAAGACGGAGAGCGTCTGGGTCGGCGTGAAACAGTCTACCCAGGTTCAGATCTCACGACGGTGGCGAGATCCTACTCCTGCTATAAATCACTATAATGGCAATACGCCGAGTTACAAGATTGGGGGGTTCGCTGTGTGCGGGTAGTGCTATGCACTTGGTGTTCTCTGCCCTAAAGGCTCCCGTAGGCCGGCTTATAAGGACGCCAGGACCTAGGGTTACAAGGAGAGTCCTAGCCGGATACGATTACAGAGTCCTAGACTAACACTAACTAGTCTTCGTGTCCTCCAAGGCTCCAGATTCCATCTAAGGCGGTGGCACGTCGCCTTCCTTTATCCCTTCTGGACCTCCGGTTTCCTATCAGCAACTGGGCCGCCCGGTTATGCCATAGGCCTAACCACCAACTGTGGGCCACCCGGGCTTGCCGGTATGAGACTATGCCATAGGTATACCCATTTGGTATATCCACAACACTCTTTTACATTAAGAGTTTTATAATTTTTTTTTGATTTGAAAGTGTTCAAGAGTTGTGTCAATTATAAACACTCTTGTACATTAAGAGTTGTCTAATTTTTTTTAATTTGAAAGTGAATCGCTAGCCGTGCAAGAGTTGTGTCAATTATAGTTTCAGACCGTGCGAGATTTTCATAATTATAAACACTCTTGAAAACCAACTAAATCGCCACTGCTCTAGGGGAATTTACAATATATTTTAGGGAGATTTTATCTATATCTGAGAGTTATGGAGGTTGAAACCACCGCTGGGAAGTAAAATCCAGAGAGATATTGTTCTACGAATTACGCCAGCACTGGATCAATCCTATTCGAAAGCAAGGCAGTTAGTTGAGCACCAGTGATTCGCGTTCAAATACTATCAATAATCAACCCACAAAAGGGAAACAATGCTAATCCAGATGGAATCCATGCATTAGATCCCTGCGATTCCACCCAATCTTCTCCGTGCTCGACGGGGATGGACGGTGCACCAGTCGGTGTTGCATACTGTTCCGCGAAAGGGGTAGATCTAGTAGGGGCGGGAGCAGAACTGGAGGTGGAGTTGGCTCGAAGGCTAGGGGGAGGGGGCGGCTCTGGGGCCGAGGACTACATAAGGTAAGAGGGCACGACAGCGGGGCAGCGGAGCGGTGGTGTGGGAGCTGTTCCAGGCTCGGGGGAAGCGAATGCTTTGGGTGAGCGAGAATGGCCGGTCCGACGTGTCTCCATGCGGCCCCACTCTTCACCACGTATGCAAGACCCGTCCCAACGTGGCCCCACCCTTCACCACGTATGCAGGACCCGTCCCAACGCGACCCCACCGGTCAGGCATGTAACGGTCGAGGCCTCATAACATAACGCTCAACGTCAGACCCGCCCCAACTCGGTCCCACCAGTCAGCATGTAACGGTCAAGCCTTTGACCTAACGACATCCCTCTGCCCGAGCGCCCGCAAGGGTTTCTTAACATGGCTAGGGGAAAAGTGAGGAAAAGTTAAGCATCTGGGGAAAAGTGAGTACAACTAACGATCCAATGGCACGAAAATAGAAATCCCTTTATGTTATATACCGACCCACCATCAAAAGATTCAAAATATATAACTTGTCCTGTATGGGCGCATAGCCGCGAAACATATCATGCAAATATATAGAACAGCCATTGTTCTTAATATTAGACTCATAGCCTTGTATCGTCAAACATGAGGCAGAAATGATGTTTGACTAAGAACTGGAACATAGTAACAATTATTAGTTCCCTTAAGAATCTTGAAGGTAACTAAAGTTGCATCGTGCCGACTTTCAACGCAGCAACTCTTGCCTTGTTGCTGACCCGAATGTCAACCTCGCCTCTTGCTATGCTCCTAGTTCTTACCAGTCCCTGCAATGAGTTGCCGATATGAATGACAGATCCAGTATCATATACCCAAGAACTACCAGGTGCATCAGAAAGATAAATTGTTGAGTAGATATTTTGTGTATAGTATATTAGCGATTAGGCCCCTCCTCTATTTTATGTCTGAGCGTATGGAGGCCTCCCATTGTACCTATATATGTACGTGCTCTGCACCAGAGTAATACAACGTGTTATAATCCTCTCTCTACATGGTATCAGATTCCTCTAGATCCTAGCCCTAGTCGCCGTCGTGCTGCCTCCCCCGCGCGCCGCCGCCGCACCCAACTTACGTCGCCATCGTCACATCTGCCGCGCCGCCGCGCACTCCTCCTCCCCTCCCCGCGCCGCCTCTCCAGCCATGTTCCTTCTCCTGTCCCCTCCCCATCCGCAAAAACCTACCGCCGTCGTACCGCCTATCTCGCGCGCCCCCGCTATGTCGTCCATCTCCTCCGCCAACCCCTTCGGCTCCACTGACACCTCCGACGGCTCTACTCCACCGAACCCCGCGGTCATCTGCACGATCCACGTCACCGACCACATCCCCATCAAGCTCTCCGTCACCGAGAAAAACCACCATGCCTGGAGGACGTACTTCTATCTTCTCTTCCGCGAGTACCACTTGCGCGATCAGGTCGACGGCTCCGTCGATATCTTCAACAGCCGTGACCCCGACTGGCTCGCCATCGATGCCACCATCATCCACTGGCTCTTCCTCACCATCTCGCCAGACATCTTCAAGACCGTCGTCTACGAGGGCGATGACGCTCGCATGATGTGGAAAAAGATCAACGGGCTCTTCACCAACAACAAGCTCCAGCGGATTGTATTCCTGCAGCATGAACTTTTTGGCACGCCACATAACGACTAGACCCTGGACGCCTACTGCCTGTGCCTCAAGGCGATCTCCGACGAGCTCCACGACCTTGGCTTACCGATCGGGGAGGAGCTCCTCCTCACCACCCTCATCGCCGGTCTCAGTGAATATCTCGGCAACGCCGCCTCCAACCTCACCCTCATGGCCGAGCCCACCTTCGAGCGCGTCGTAGCCTATCTTCCTCTCGAAGATCGCCGCCTAAAGAACCTTCGCAACCGCACCGTCCACACCGCCTTCGCCGCCGGGTACCGCACCCCAGCCCCCGCCCTTCCAGCAGCCGCCGCATCCCCCGGCGCCCGTGGCGCCCTTCCCCGCCCCGTGGCAGCAGCAGCGCAATGGCGGTGGCCACCGTCATGGCGGTGGTGGCCGCAACAACAGTGGTGACAATGGCGGCGGTAATGGCGGTGGTGGCGGCAACGGCGGCAGTGGCAACCAGCAGCCGACACCCCCATGAAGTGGCGGCTACAACCCATGGACGGGGGTCATCCATGCCTACACCATGCCGGTGCCACACCCGTCCGCCCCCGGTCTACTCGGCCTGCGCCCACCAACCCACCAGGCCCTCTTCGTTGTGACACCGCCCTACGCCCGGGCCTACAACACCACCCTGGCTTACAACACCGCTCCACCAACCTACGCTCCTACTTTCGGTGGCCCATCATCATACGCGCCTTAGCAGTCCATATGAGACCTGGCTCTCTCCACCGCACTCCAGCAGGCGCCTACGCCCAACTCCTACACCGGTGGTGGCGATTGGTTCATGGACACGGGCGCATCCTCCCACATGGCCGCTTACCCGGGTAACCTTTCTCATTCTTTTCCAACTTCCACCGAGTCTCGCATAATTGTCGGTAACGGCGTCGGTCTTCCTATTTCTCACATTGGTTCTTCTAGTTTTCCTTCCTCTTCCAAACCATTGTCTCTCAATAATGTCATTGTCTGTCCCCATCTCATTCAGAATTTAGTCTCTATTAAAACTCGTTCTCGTGAAAATTCTGTAACCGTGGAATTTGACGCTTCTGGCTGTTAAGGACGCCCGTACCCGGATGGTACTCCACCGATGTGAGAGCCCCGACGACTTGTATCCGGTCCACGCGTCTTCCACCTCCGGCGCCGGTCCTCTTTATTTCTCCGCTGGCATTGACCTTTGGAATGCTCGTCTTGGACATCCTAGTGCCAACACGCTTCATCAAATAATGAGGGGATTTTCGTTTTCATGTAATAAAAATGCTAAGCATAGTTGTGAAGCCTATCGTGTCGGCAAACATGTTTAGCTTTCTTTTAGCAATTCTTCCATAGTTGCGTATTTTCTGTTTGAGTTAATTCATAGTGATGTCTGGACCTCTCCTATTCCGAGTAATTCTGGTTTTGTTTACAACCTAGTAATTCTCGGTGATTTTTCTCACTTTGTATGGATGTCTCCTCTTTGTAAAAAATCTGATGTCGCCACCACTCTCACTTCCTTTTACGCCTATGTGTCCACACAGTTTGGTCGTCCCATAGACGCCTTACAAACTGACAACGGAAAAGAGTTTGACAATGTTGCCGTCCGCCTCTCCTATCCTCTCACGACACTATTTTCCGTCTAACCTGTCCATATACCTCACAGCAAAACGGCCGTGCTGAGCGTGTCCTCCGGACCCTCAACGACTGCGTCTGCACCCTCCTCTTTCACGGTCATGTCCCACCCTCCTTCTGGCCCGAGGCCTTAGCCACCGTCACACTCCTCGTTACCCTCCATCCGTGTCGTAATCGCTAGAACTATGTGCCACACCACCTCCTTTTTGGTTCTTCTCCTTACGACGGTCTTTAGATCTTTGGTTGTCGTTGTTACCCTAGTGTCGCCGCCACCGCCCCTCATAAACTCGCTCCGCGTTCCATCCCGCGTGTCTTCCTTGGTTACCCGCTAACACCAAAGGATATCTCTGCTACGACCTCGTGTCCCATCAGGTCATCACCTCGAGCCACGTTTACTTTGATGAGTGTTGCTTCCAGTTTGCACCGGAATAGGTGGCATCTTCTTCTCCTTCCGCGGGTGATACCCCGCGGCGTCGCACCCTCGCACCGGCTGCCCTGGCCCCGCCCTCGAGCTCGAGCTCGGGTGCTGCCTCGTCGAACCCGCCGTCATCGCCCTCGATCCCCCGCTCGGGCGCTGATCTACTGACACGCCCGCGTCGCCCTCGAGCCCCAGCTTGGGCGCCGCTCTGTCGACACTGCCCGCCGAACCCCCGAGCTCACCGGCTGTGCCGACCCTTCCCTCGAGCCCTATCTCGGGCACCGCTCTGTCGACTGCATCACCCTCGAGTGGACACTAGGGTGAACCCGCGCCTACCCCTCCGGGTCCAGTCACCCGTGTACGTGCTGGTGTCTTCCTCCCGTCGACGCGGTACCCTGCGGACGTATGCGTCTGCAATGTCGTGATAGCTCCGTCGCCGCCACCGCCGCCTACGACGCTGTCTCTTCTCCCCGCCTTGGCCCGGGCGGCTCTCCGCGACCCGCTGTGGCTCGCGGCCATGCAGGTGGAGTTCGACGCCCTACAGCGCAACCAGACATGTCAGCTCGTTCCTCGACCGCACCATGCCAACATCATCACCGACAAGTGGGTCTTCAAGAACAAGTTCCATTCGGATGGAACCCTTGATCGACACAAGGCGCGATGGTCGTTCGCGGCTTTTGTCAGCGCGCCGGTGTTAACTTTGCCGAGACCTTTGCCCCGGTGGTCAAGCCCGGCACCATCCGCACCGTGCTCTAGCTCGTCGTGTCTTGCCGCTGGCCTGTTCACCAGATGGACGTCTCCAACGCCTTCCTTCATGGTCATATTGAGGAGCACGTGTTCTGCCAGCAGCCCACCGGCTTTGTCGACTCCACTCATCCAGATCATGTGTGCCTGCTCATCGCAGTGTTTATTCACCAACTCGGCTTCTGCTCCACACGCTTCGATGCCTCGCTGTTCGTCTCCCATATGGGAGACGCCACGGCGTACCTGCTGCTCTATGTCGACGACATCATCCTGATAGCCAGCACCCCTGCGCTCTTGCAGCAGCTCACCGACCGGCTTCGTGTTGAGTTCGCGCTCAAGAACTTGGGGCCCCTACACTACTTCCTCGGCATTGAGGTTGTGCGCCGATTGGATGGATTCTTCCTTCATTAGAATAAGTATGCTCATGAGCTCCTCGATCATGCCAGGATGCTTAACTGCAGCCCCGTCTCCACGCTCGTCGACACGAAGGCCAAGCTCTCCGCCACATATGGCTCTCCGGTGCCTGACGCCTCGCGCTACTGATAACCCACATGTGTAGGGGATCGCAACAGTCTTCGCGGGTAGTATTACCCAATTTATTGATTCGACACAAGGGGAGCCAAAGAATACTTGCAAGCCTTAACAACTGAGTTCTCAGTTCAGCTGCACCTGGAAATAGTTCTCGCTCACAAAAGTTTATCAGTAGCAACAGTTTGGTAGTAGAAATAGTAAAGCAACAACAACAGTAACAGCAACAGTGAATAGTAGCAATAGTAACAGTAACGACAACAGTAGGATTCGAATGCGGTAGGCATAGGGATGGATGGACGGGTGTTGCATGGATGAGTCTAAACATGTAACATTAAGATCTAGGGCATTGCAGATAAATAATAACAAGCATCCAAGTACTAAACAATCCTAGGCATGTGCTCCAAATATAGTCATATGTGCTCGCAATGAGAACTTGCACAACATCTTCTGTCCAGCCAGCCCGTGGCAGCGGGGCCTCTAGGGAACTACTAGCAATTAAGGTGCTCCTTTTAATAGAACACCGGAGCAAAGCATTAACACTCCGTGAACACATGTGATCCTCACACCACAACCATCCCCTCCGGTTGTCCCAATTATTGTCACTTTGGGGCCTTTGGATCCGGATAATGATATATGTACACAACTTGCAGATAAGATCACAAACAATACTATCATAATGATTCAATAATAATTTCAAATCCGAGATCATGGCACTCGGGCCCTAGTGACAAGCATTAAGCATAACAAGTTGCAACAAAGTCAAATAGCACAAGAGATACTAGGCACTATGCCCTAACAATCATATTCGATTACATGATAGAACTCATCCAATCCCTACCATCCCCACGCCTACAGCGGGGGATTACTCACTCATGGATGAGGGAAACATCAGTGGTTGATGGAGATGTGTTGGTGATGACGATGGCGATGATCCTCTCCAAATTCCCCGTCCCGGCAGGCTGCCAGAACGGAGTTTCTGGATCCGAATCTTGGTTTCTGGTGGCGGCGGTGGAGCGTAACTCTTTTTGGAAACTATCGAACCCCCCTCGGTTTTTAGGTCGAAGGGCAACTTATAGGCGCAGAGGGAGGCCGAGGAGCTGCCTGGGGTGGCCTCACCCCCACCAGCAGCCTGCCACAGGGCCCGCTACGGGTGGGTCTAGGCCCCTGTGCCCCTCTCAGATCTCCTTCTGGCTCCGTGGATCTTCTGGTGAAATATTATTTTTGGCATATTTTCCGGGATTTTTCCTGATAGTTGATTTTCGCACAAAACAAGACAAAAGTAATTCTGAAACAACACAATCCGTGGTAGTTGTATCCAAATCACATAAGTTTAGAGGAGAAAAGTCTTCGAGAAAGTAGATACGCTTTGGACGTATCAACTCCCCCCAAGCTTAGCTTATTGCTTGTCCTCAAGCAATTCAGTTGAAAACTGAGTGCGATAAAAGAACTTTCACGAACACATTGCTTCATATGATGTATATATTATCAACACAGGAGTAGATGCTTAGACAATTCATAATAAAGAGTATGCAACTAAGTCTACTCAATAGTCATTGCAAGCTATGAAGAGAAACCAACTCAAGAATAATAAGTAGCATGAAACATAAGCAACATTGCAATGCTCATAATAAGGTATGATAGAGTGGTATCTCGCTTGCCTTTGTTTGAAGAGCGCAATAAATGCCAAGGCACCTCTAAAGTTCACATGAAGACTAGAGATAAAGATATCAGAGATACAAGCATCAAAGTCATGACATAATTAACCAAGTTTTGAAACAAACACAAGAATGACAACTATGCTCTCAAGAAGGTGCTCATAGAATAAGTGGTGACTCAACAAGGTTGTGAAAATAGTTTTTGAAAGGTTTGAAAGTCTTCCAAATGCTGAAAGGAAGGTACTCATTATCTTTGAGATCTCATTGCCCCTATCATAAGCATCTTTATGTGTTTAAGGTGAAATTGAGGTCCACTCTGAATCATATGCTTGACAGACCATAAACTGGAAATCCCTAGTCCTTTGAGTACGAGGGCCGCTCCGCATGCTACTCAACTTTGGGTCCAGGCAAGATCTTGTCTTTGTAAGTATTTGCATATCATTGAGAACCGCCAACGGGGTACCCCTTGCACATGGTACATGAGCTTTCCCATAACCAAAATGACAAGGAGAGCAGACAATGAGCATCTCACCAATATTTTTATTTACTATATGCATAGTTTTTATTGAGGATGCTTCATAGATAACTCACTATGGTGATGTTGCAAGTTTCCACCATGATTAGGCATGGCTTAGGCTAGCGGCCCAGGCGTTTCTCTAACACAGAATACAAACTCCATGGACTCACAAGTCCCCCTTTCATTTCACATCGTCGACATCCGCAAATAAAAGAGCATGGTATCAACTAGATATAAATATATCTAAAAGGTGTTGAAAGTGTTTCCCTTGATAGCATGGTTCTACTGACTCCCAGCATATAACTTTCATGGACAGGTCACAATGGTTCAGAATTATTAAGTGCAAAGAATAAAGTGTGCCATCAAGTTCGTGAGAGATTTACTAACTAACTTTCTCAAAACAGACAAACATTTTATTTTGGAAGAAAACAAGGCATATAGAATATGCACTGAAGTAGCAAATGATGCTAATAGGTAGGTATAGTGGACACAACTGGCAATAATGGTTTTGGGGAGTTGGAAGCACAGGTAGAGCTCATACTCAGTGCAAGTGAAGGCTAGCAGTAGAAAGGAAGCGACAAACGAGAGAGCAATAGCTGTCATAATCATGCTTGCAACAAAACAAGACTAATTATGGCATGAAAGTGATACAAGAACTCTGAGGCAAAATAAATCATCGAGGCTTATTGACTATTGATTAGTCATATGCATGTGTGAGCATGTTCCAAGTCGATTCACATGAACAGTCAGAGGAGGATACCACAATATCATACCAAAGTATGAATAAAACAATGCAAGCAAACATTCATATGACATGCTACAAACTATTAGCAAGCTGGAGCTAATCATAGACAAGCAAGAACTACTAAGCATCCATAATGACATACACCTTACACAAACAGGCTAAGAATGCTCACAATGATGAGTATATGTGCAAAAATGAAACAAATAGAGTACGTTACCAGCCTCTTACCACTCCTCGAGTTGTCTTAATCTTCATTATTGATCTTCACTTGTGTGACTTGAATGATAACATGAAACCAAAATCCACTGAGAGCGGCTGAACCCTGCAAAGAACTCACAAAACCAAAGAAGAACAACAAATATTTTTGGTGTTTTCGATTTTTTAGAAACAAGCAAACAAAGAAAAAACAAGCAAACAAAACAAAGCAAACAAATCAAAATATTTTTGTATTTTTATTTTAAGATAAACCAAAACAAAAAGCAAAGAAATAAACCAAGAGAAACAACGAAAATATTTTTGGTATTTTTGTGTTTTTGAGAAAGAGGCAACAAGAACCAAAAAGAAAGCGAAACAATGGATATACAAAGAACCGACCGAACATGATATATATATGAGTGTGATATCGGTGTACCTCCCCCAAGCTTAGGCTTTTGGCCTAAGTGGGGCTCAATCCCATGGTGTCCAAGAGGATGAACCTCCGTAGTATGTCGAGGAAGCTCCCTCGTCCTGGTATGAGCTTGAGGCCTCCTCCATGTAATACACAGAGGGGTCGTATGATGGTGCTTCCTCCTGATAGTGCCCGTGGAAGTTAAGGGAGCGCAACGTTTCATCGATATCCACCTTGGAGCGTGACAAAGGTCCCTGAGAAATACTTAACAAGGTAGTTTGGGGTAGAGGGATCTCTCTCTCTCTCTCTCTCTCTCTCTCTCTCTCTCTCTCTTTACCATGTTTATTAGCAATAAAATCTTCCTTCGTGTACCTAGTGTTTTTAGTGTGTTTCTAAGGTTCTTCCTCAACTTCCTCATTATCAGGAGCATCATTCTTATCATTACCATTCTCAGTTTCAGCATTAGAGACAAATATACTATTAGGATCTACAACAGGTTCAAGTGGTTCGTCAACTATCTTATGTTTCTTTTTCTTCCTCTTACGAGGACTAACACTATCTTCTACTTGTTGGGAATCATGTTCTATTCTTTTAGGGTGTCCTTCAGGATATAAAGGACCTTGAGTAATTATACCACTCCTAGTTTTAATTCCATAAGCATGTTTATCTCCTGAAGCATTAACTAGCATATCCTTTTGTACCTTAGCAAGTTGATCAAGTTGGGTTTGAACCATTTGAAAGTGTTTACAAAGCATCTTAATATCATTAGAAGTTCTTTCCACAATATCTGTCAACTCATTGATAGCTCTAGAGTTTTCCAATAAATGATTCTGAACTTGTTTATTAAAATTACCTTATTTAACAATAAAAATGTCAAGTTCCTCTAAGCATTGATCAGGAGGCTTACTATAGGGAATATCACCTTCATCAAAGTGTTGGAGAGAGTGTACCTCAATAGTAGATGAGTGGGGAATTGGCTTACATAATTCTTCCATAGGAGGTAGATTCTTCACATCTTCGGCTCTAATACCTTTCTCCTTAAGACACTTCTTAGCTTCCTTCATCACTTCATCATTTAATGCAATAATTCCTCTCTTCTTTGGTGTTGGTGTTGGAATTGGTTCAGGAACATCTGGTTCAGGAGTAGTAGGCTCAGGTGTATTCAACTCAGTTGAACTCCAATCATCATAATTCTTGCTTATCTTAGCCATTAATTCTTCAACATCTGTAGGAGTTCTTTTCCTAAAAACACAATCAGCAAAGATATCTAGGTAGGTCCTAGAATCATCAGTTAGTCCATTATAATAAATATCAAGCAACTCATTCTTAGGTAATGGACATCCAGGATAGGCATGAATCAAGGCACATAACCTTGTCCATGACTCTGGCAATTTCTCTTCTTCTCCCTGTTTAAAATCAAAAAGTCTCTCCAAAGCAGTATGTCTAGCACTGGGAGGAAAATATTTCTAGAAGAAAGAAGCAATCAGACAATCAGGGCTATCAATGGAACCAACAGGTAATCTATTAAACCAAGCCCTAGCTTCTCCTTTTAGTAAAAAGGGGAAGATCTTAGCAACAAAGTACTTGCGCATCTTAAAATCATCAGAGAATAAAGCACTCATAGTAGAAAGCTCATTCATATGAGCCACGACACTCTCATTTTCAGTCCCACAAAAAGGTTCTTTCTCAACAATATCTAAATAAGATAAATCATAATCTTTATCTTTAATATCAATGGAAGAAGCAGCAAACTTAGGATCAGAGGACAACTTAGGCATAATAGTACGTCTAGCAAGGAGACTCTTAATAGCACTAGTACCATGTGTGTTTCGGCACTCTTCAACAAAATCATCAGTGAGCTCAATGTAACCATCATTAATATCATAACTCTCACTAGCAGGTGAGCTAACAGGTGTAATAGTGTCTTCACTAGGAGTTTCGGTATTTCCTAGACTAGCCATAGTAGCATCTAGAAAAGGACCTAGTGAACCAGTCGCATCAAGCACAGTAGAAGTAACATCATGAGTATCAAAAGCAGTTTTAGATTCAACAATAGTAGCAGTTTGTGTAGCATGAGGATGTGGTGGTGGTGTGACAATCTTACTTAAAACAGACGGTGAATCAAGAGCAGCATAAGTGTTTAGGACAGTACCTCTTCTTGTAGTGGATGGTAAATTAGGGAACTTTCCATCACGAGTATTCCCCATGATGAAAGGAGTAGCAGTGAACAATAATATATCCAAGTGAACATAAAAATAAAGCTATGCTCCCCGGCAACGGCGCCAGAAAATAGTCTTGATAACCCACAAGTGTAGGGGATCACAACAGTCTTCGCGGGTAGTATTACCCAATTTATTGATTCGACACAAGGGAAGCCAAAGAATACTTGCAATCCTTAACAACTGAGTTGTCAGTTCAGCTGCACCTGGAAATAGTTCTTGCTCACAAAATTTTATCAGTAGCAACAGTTTGGAAGTAGCAATAGTAAAGCAACAACAGCAGTAACATCAACAATGAACGGTAGCAATATTAACAGTAACGGTAACAATAGGATTCGAGTGCGGTAGGCATAGGGATGGATGGACGGGCATTGCATGGACGAGTCTAAACATATAACTTCAAGATCTAGGGCATTGCAGATAAATAATAACAAGCATCCAAGTACTAAACAATCCTAGGCATGTGCTCCAAATATATTCATACGTGCTCGCAATGAGAACTTGCACAACATCTTCATCTACCAGCCCGTGGTGGGGCCTCTAGGGAACTACTGGCAATTAAGGTGCTCCTTTTAATAGAGCACCAGAGCAAAGCATTAACACTCCGTGAACACATGTGATCCTCACACCACAGCCATCCCCTCCGGTTGTCCCAATTATTGTCACTTTGGGGCATTTGGATCCGGACAATGATATGTGTACACAACTTGCAAATAAGATCACAAATATTACTATCATAATGATTCAATAATAAGTTCAGATCTGAGATCATGGCACTGGGCCCTAGTGACAAGCATTAAGCATAACAAGTTGCAACAAAGTCAAATAGCACAAGACATACTAGGCACTATGCCCTAACAATCATATTCGATTACATGATAGAACTCATCCAATCCCTACCATCACCAAGCCTACAGCGGGGTATTACTCAGTCATGGATGAGGGAAACATCGGTGGTTGATGGAGAGGCGTTGGTGATGACGATGGCGATGATCCTCTCCAAATTCCCCGTCGCGGCAGGGCGCCAGAACGGAGTTTCTAGATCCGAATCTTGGTTTCTGGTGGCGGCGGCGGAGCGGAAATATTTCTGGAAAACTATCGAACCCCCCTCGGTTTTTAGGTCGAAGGGCAACTTATAGGCGCAGAGGGAGGCCGAGGAGCTGCCTGGGGTGGCCTCACCCCCACCAGGCGCGGCCAGTGGTGGGCCCGCGCCTGGGGTGGGTCTGGGCCCCCCAGGCCCCCTCTCTATCTCTCCTTGTGGCTTCATGGATCTTCTGGTGAAATATTATTTTTGGCATATTTTCCGGGTTTTCTTAATAGTTGATTTTCTGCACAAAAACAAGACATCAAAGTAATTCTGCTGAAAACAGCGTCAATCTGTGTTAGTTGTATCCAAATCACATAAGTTTGGAGGAGAAACAATAGCAAAGTGTTCGAGAAAGTAGATACGTTTTGGACGTATCAGCTACCGGTCCATCATTGGTGCGCTCCAGTACCTCACTCTCACCAGACCGAAGCTACAGTATGTTGTTCAAAAGGTGTGCCTTCATATGCATACCCCCCGTGATGCTCATTGGACTTCGGTAAAGCGGATTCTATGCTACATCCGCGACACTTTGGACCTTGGTCTCTCGCTGCACGCCTCTGCCGACACGGACATCATCGCCTACTCTGATGCAGACTGGGTCGGCTGCCCTGACACGTGGAGCTGCACCTCAGGGTACCGCGTCTACCTTGGACCCTCGCTCATCTCGTGGTCGTCCAAGCGGCAGCCTACGGTCTCTCGCTCTAGCGCCGAGGCAGAGTATCCGGCTGTTGCTAATGCTATCGCCGAGTGCTCTTGGCTTCGATAGCTCCTTCAGGAGCTCTCTTGTCTCGTCGACAAGGCTATCATGGTCTATTGTGACAATGTCTCCGCTGTGTTTCTCTCCACCAACCCCGTCCATCACTGCCGGACGAAGCATATCAATCTCGACATTCACTTTGTTCGCGAACAGGTGGCTCTTGGTCGTATATGTGTGCTACACGTACCTACCTCACAGCAGTTCGCGGATATCATGACCAAAGGATTGCCTAGGGCGTCCTTCGAGGGGTTTTGATCCAGCCTTTGCGTCTGCTCTGCCGACGCTTCTACTACGGGGAGGGGGGTGAGTAGATATTTTGTGTATAGTATATTAGCAATTAGGCCCTCCTATATTTTATGTTTGAGGGTATGGAGGCCTCCCATTGTACCTATATATGTACGTGCTTTGCACCAGAGTAATACAACGTGTTACAATCCTCTCTCTACATAAATGTCTATAACATTGCACACGAGTGTACCTGAGCCGGAAGTCACACCTCCGCTCTTATATTTTTCGGCCAAATACTTGCTGCAATTCCTATTCCAGTGGTCATCCTCCTTGCAATAAAAGCAATTGGATCCAGACTTAGTCCCTGAGAAAGCGCTTGGGATCGAATCCTGAGTGTTACCTCCTGACTTAGTCTTCATTTTCTTAGTCCAAGAACTCTTCTTGTACTTAGCCTTATTTTGTACCATCAACACTTGATTGGTACCTTTCTTGAGATTAGCATATGCCTGCTTGAGCATCCCATGTAATTCAGTGAGCTTATTATCCATACCATGCTTGTAGTAGTTCGATGTGAATTGACCATACACACTAGGAAGAGATTTAAGAATTACATCTGTAGCAAACTATTCTCTAATGGGGTAGCCAAGCCTTTCCAAATACTGCACATAACCAACCATTTTGATCACATGCGGACTCAGTGGATCATCATCCTTAAGATTGCAGCTTAGTAAATCTTGAGATACTTGATACTTCTCGGTCTTTTCCTGAGCCTGGAACATACTTTTGAGGCTTTCGATCATATCGTTGGCCTCAACATTCTCGAACTGCTGCTGCAAGTCCGGTTACATATGAGCAAGCATAAGACAACTAATTTCCGTGGACTCATCCTTGGTCCGACGGTAGGCATTGGTAACAACAACATTTGCATTCTCATTCGGCTCATCTGGAAGCAGGTTATCTAGAACTTGATCCTTCTTTTCTTGCTTGAGAACAATTCTCAAATTATGATACTAGTTGGTAAAATTAGTTCCATTTAACTTATCCTTCTCAAGGCTTGTTCTCAATGCAAAACCGGATATCAGAGGGAGATGATACGTCCTAAACGTATCTATAATTTTTGATGTTGCATGCTTGTTTTGTGCCAACTATCTTATGTTTTGTCTACACTTTGAGCGACTTTTATACATTTTCTGTGACTAATCTATTGACAAGATGCCACAGTGCCAGTTGCTTGTTTTTTTTGTTGTTTTTGGTCTCAGAAAAGCTAGAAAATAAATATTCTCGGAATTGGACGGGACAAAAGCCAAAGTCACTATTTTTCTCGACAAGACACGAAGCCCGAAGGAGAGACGGAGGAGGGCACCAGGGTGGGCACACCCTGTGGTGGCGCGGGTACCCCTGGTGGCGCCACCAGGGGTGTGGCCCCCTTGGCTGCCTCCTCGCCTCGCCTCTTCACCTATAAGAAGCCTCCGATGCAGAAACCCTAAAACAATCAGCCTCCATCCACGAAAAGTTCCGCAGCGCCGCTGCCACCTAAGGGGAGATTCGAGGGGCAGAAGTCTTTGTTCCGGCACCCTGCCGGGACGGGGAATTGCCCCCGGAGCCATATCCATCAATCTCCATCACCATCTCCATCGTTGTTGCTGATTCCCATGATGAGGAGGGAGTAGTTCTTCCTCAAGGCTAAGGGCTCTACCGGTAGCTATGTGTTCTTCTCTCTCTATGCGTGATCTTATTGTGAACATGAGCTTTGTAATCAAGTAGATCTACTCTGCTACTCAAGTGTTTTAATAGATCTATGCTTTTCCCCACGTGTGTGAAAGTGACAGCGTGCGCACCCTGTGGCACTTAGGCTATAGATTACATAAATACTTGTCATGAGTTATATTTTGAGTTGTATGTCTCTATGAAATTCTGGTGTTTGAAGGAACCATTTAGGGCTCAAGGTGACAGTGTGGGGTTATCTAGATGGGGAAAGCAAACTTTGAGGTATGCTGTTATATCCCTACCGTGGATTAGAGTTGTCCAACCAGAGAGTAGTTTAGAGTTGTATCATTAAGAGAAGATATTTATATGAGAGTGTTCACTAGTGTAAGTATGATCCCTAGGCCTTGTTTCTAAGCATTGAAACACCATTTACAACTAGTCCTTCTACATGTTTGCTTGCTTCCATCTTTATTTCAGATTGCCTTTAGTCTCTTCCACCCGCCAAGTTCTTTTCTGGCACCGTTGTCTTATAATCATCCATACTACTTGTATTTTACTATCTCTTCGCCGAACTAGTGCACCTATACACCTGACAAGTGTATTGGGTGTGTTGGGGACACAAGCGACTTCTTGTATCTTGATTACATGGTTGCTTGAGAGGGATACCTTTGACCACTTCGTCCCTGAGTTCGATAAATCTTGGGTAATCCACTTAAGGGAAACTTGCTGTTGTTCTACAAACCTCTGCACTTGGAGGCCCAACAACTGTCTACAATAATAGAAGTGCGTATACATCGGGAGACTGCTACTAGGTTCCATTATGTATAACAAAAAATGCAATAACACTTAAGACATGTATTCGTAAAAGAGCAAGCATATTAAACACTTTAATACTTATGCTCCCACTAGAACCAACACCCCTCCAATGGTTACATAGTGATTCAGGATCCTAAATAAGCAAGTCGACTAGTGAGCTTTAGCATCACCGCTAGCCGTCAAGAGATTTAGGTAGGCAACTCTTGCCAATCGCATCTCATGCGACTCCTGTTGGTTGAGTGGCATCTCATGCCCCGGCTATGATCGACCTATTCCAGAGCCCCACAATCGTTGTGATAGACCCATCTAGCTTACCAAGTGCTTCCGCTATAAGAGTGCGACTCGAATCCACCTAGTCGAAAAGAATTGGCAGCACCTCAATTTTATGAGCCCACTAACCAAAAATGTCCGACTTCTGATGGTGCAACATTGGCGGGGAGACCGACTAGACCTTCTTTGAGGGATTAAAGTTTACCAACTATCCAATAGAGGTAAAACTAGAGATATAACAATATCATAAATAATCTCATTATAATGTGAAATGGTATGGCTCTCTTCATGGCTATCTCCATCTCCATGAACATGTTCATCATGACTCTGGCTGCCGTGTCCTTCAAGTCCTCCAAACATGCTACACTAGCACTAAGGAATATGCAAGAAAATAGCATCACATGCCGACACGCGGGTCGTTATACAATAACATTGACAGCACTTTGGCTGCAACCAGCTAACAAACCAGTGATTCACAGATCACGTATGGATTACACACATACATCACATGTACATGAACCATACCATTCAAAAATTCTTGAAAAAAATGAGTTCTGCATAGATACCATATCTACTGGCGTTGTGAAACCCACAACGACCTCTAAGGCGCTACGATAGGGTGAAGCCGCCGGTCCTGCTAGCCAGATAGCGAGCGGAGATCGAAGGGGCGGGGCCCTCGCGGTTACGAGCAGCGCATGATAATTTTTTCGAAATCGTAGATTTTATCTACATTCCTAACCATGGATTTATTATTTGGATAAAACACTTTTACCCAAATTTGATCCCTGTGCAGATCTGTCCAATCGCATTTATCATCTCCCACTTGATCTTCCATGAACCCCCAAGTGCTATTGATCCAATCAATCTTGCACAAAACCGATCTATCTCGTAGATCGACCACCATAACCCTAAGTAGATCCGATCTACCACCGCATGCATATCACATATGCACAGATCAAGAGCCTAAAACCAGAAGCTTTCGCTCTAATACCACTGGTGGGCTGCGGGCCGATAAACAAAAGTTTTATCTAAAGCGGTGCTCCCAAGATCTAGATCAGGTAATAGGCCACGAGATTTACCACTAGACGCGCATGTGCAGTTCATCGATGAAGCGCGCTAGTTTTGCAGTGCCGATCAATCTCACGAACAGCTCCACCGGATCCCCACGAACTCCTTTGCCAGATCCCTTTGTCTCCAGTGCCGCACGTGCAATGCCTCTACCGGTATCCACACGTACAAGAAGGAGCACGGGCAGGAGACTACTAGATCCTGCCTAACCCGATTTGGGAGTGGATAAAGTGAAGGCTAGGTTAGGGACTATCCCTTGTTTCTCCACTTATATACACACCTAGTTGGTCTCAACTCTTGAGGCCTATTTAGGCTGTAACCCAACTACCACATGGATCTCATCGACATGGGCTACTTACCCTTAAGTGTGCCCTGCAGGTTCACGCATACATGGACACAAAATGAGCTACACTTCCAAGTATCCCGTCATAGATTTGAGTCTCACTCACTCCCATGAACACTTGGTCTCAAGTCGATAGATGGTAGCGGCCTCTAGCAGGACGTGCCATCTCCCAAGTGCCATAAAGTATGGAAGACAAACCTTCAATGTGACTTTCGTCTAAGTCCCTTTGCCACACGATATACCTTGTCAAGCTATAGGCGAGTTGTTGCAATCCTTAAATATCTTAACCTCTCTTCTCGTACCATGATATGTGATTCACTAGAATAACCCTTAGTCCGACTTTTGAGTTAACACTTAACCGAGTCGCGTATGGACATGCTTCTGAATCATATCACACGAGAGAGCTCAGAGAATATCTCTCCATTACGGAGGGGCAAATCCCATCTTGGTAATCCATGTCACGCAGCTTGATTCACAACCAAACCAAACTCTACCTTTATAACTGCCCATTTACGGAACAACGTTTGATAGAGCCTAAGTTGGTGATCCACAACCAGGATCATGCAATCACCTCAGGTCAAATGATTCCATTGTATGAGACTGCAAATGATAACATGCTTGTTGCATCTCAACTGTGGGTCAGTTCGACTCACTAAACTCGTTAGCCGAGTCCGTGCAAGTTGGAATAGCATCGCTATGGCCATGACAAGTGGAACCGTGTCATCAATCCAACTTCACATTAGTCTAAGTTGTGTGTCCAACACAACCTCGACGACTAAGAACAACTAGTATGGAGAACATAAATATATAGTTCCACAACCAAATCACGTATTCGATGATATATATCAGAGGTTCATACAAGGACAATTAATAACTTTATGAATACCTTGAGGAATATCATCATACATGATTGCCTAGGGCATATTCCTAACAGTATGAACACTTATCTGTTTGAAAGTTAATTTTCATAAGTGTGAGATTATTTGTCTTGGTGATGCAATACGCATGGCGGAATATTATACTGCTATTTTTACCTTTGTTGAGGGGAAGTTAACTTTTAAATATCTAGGATCCTAGTTCATTGTAAGAGACTTAGGAATAGTGATTGGAAGAACTCTAAGGATAAGATGGAAAATAAGTTACATACATGGCAAGGAAATTTTCTTTTTATAGGGGTAGATTGACTTTACTTAGACGTTATTTAAGTAATGTCCCTCTTCATATGCTTTCTTTATAGAAATTCCTAAAGGCCCTAAGAAAAGGATGGAATTCTTTATGAAAACATTATTATGGCATGAGAAAGATGGGACTAAAAAATATGATTTAGTCAACTAGAAGGTTGTCAAAAATGGAGGGTGGGGTGGTAGACCTAGGTATCATGAATAAATGTTTGCTTAGTAAATGGTTACGGATGTTGCAGACTTCTAAGGGTATTTGGCAAGATCAAGTGCGATCCAAGTACCTGAGGAATTGCTCTTTATCTCAGTGTGCTAGAAAATCTTCTCATTCTCATTTTTGGCCGGGACTGATGAATGTCTCTAGTTTATTTTTTTGTTTATGTAGAAAGGTTGTTGGTAATGGAGAACCTTGTTTTGGGAGGATGTATGGTTAGGAGATAATCCACTTAGAGAAAATTTTGCTAGCTTATACTTGCTTACTTTTAGTGTGAACTTTTATGTTGCTAAAGATTTTCCTGAAGGTTGGAGGTGTATTCATTTCCGCAGAAATCTGTTTGGAGACACTACCATCCTCTGGAGTGAATTGACGGATCTTTGTAGAGATGTTGTTCTAACTAATGAACAAGTTAGTTCTAGATGGATGCTGGAGAAAAAAAAAGGTGTTTTACTTTCAAGTCTATGTACATAGCTGTAAAAACTCATCAAGTTAATGTTCCTTACAACAAGTTTTGGTTAGCCAAGGTGCCTCTCAGAATTAAATTTCTTCTCTGGTTATGCACTACGGGACACGCGCGCTACGCCGAGGGCAAAAGGTCGCTTACGTGAGCCAAAATGCCCTCAGTATGAGTACCGAGGGCTGCTCAGCGTGTGCCGTCGGCACAGCCTGTCGACTGGTTGCAAAAATATTTCTTTTTTTGATATTTTTTTTGAAAAAAAATATTTTTTTTCTTTTTTTTTCTTTTTTTTATTCTTTGAATAGTTTTACTTGTTAATCTCCTACTTTGAACATTTTTAACACTAATTATACTTACTATTTGATTAAATTCCAGTCTTAGTCAAACTTCCCCGCAGGTCACCCATCCTAATACTACTCCATTTTCAAAGACGCTTAACATCCTCTCCTTCGTAATCCGCTTTCAAAGTAATTCATACATTGGTGTCAATACTATGATATCAATCCTATTAACTCTTATATCATCATGTCACATGTTTGTATTTTTTGAAATTACAAACAATTATTTAAGTAAATATTAATGAATAAGTAAAAATATTATTGAATTCAAATAAAAATATAATAATTTTATTTTTTTTGTATTTTTCTATTTAATATAGAATAATTAATATCTTTAAATCTGTAAATCGAAATTCAACAAATAATATGTTTAAATTGATTAGAAAAATGAGAGGAATTCAAATATGATATCCATATCAACTAATCACAAACCCTCCGTTTTTGAATTAGCTATTTGGTGGTTGCTTTAGAAAATTTCCTTTTTGCGCTCGGATAATGAAAAATGCATTTTTGGTGCGATGAAAAGGAAAACTTGCATTGGATCTTTGATAAAATAGCATATTGTGAACCTAAAAATGATTTTTGTAAAAAAACATGAGCATCGGATCATGTACCTGTAGTTCATATCTGACCCACTTCCTGCCGATTCGGCAGGAATTTGTCTTTTTCACCAAAGGTGGACGGAAAGGTTTCGGATCCCCCTGTTGGGACATTGTCCATATAAGGTGATATATTATTTTTGTAAAATGTGGTGGTAGTATTTTGAATTAGCCATTTGGTGGTTGCTTCACAAAACCGTCCGTTTTTTATACTTGGAAAATAGAAAATGGCCTTTTGGTGTGACGAAAAGGAAAACTTCCTCCTGCAACATTGTTCGCCATCCCATGATGCATGTGTATGCACAATATGGGCACATTATCACAAACTATGCCTTGATTCTAGCCATAACATTGGTCATTTGACCCGAAAGCCAAGAAACCTCGAATGAGATAGGTCATTTTGTGAAGGGTTTTTTGAGACATAATCAATATATCAAGTTTGCTATTTTTCCTTATAAATATGTCACATAATATAACACCACGCGAAGGTTTTGCATTGTTTCGATCGTTTTTCAATTTTTTATGCCTGTTTTAAACTATTGTTAAACTTTGTCGAACGGCGGACATAAAGATTCTTAGCTCGGGGCCGAGCCTCGCTAAAATTTCATTAGATCTTTGATAAAATAACATATTGTGAACCTAAAAATGATTTTTGTAAAAAAACATGAGCATCGGATCATGTACCTGTAGTTCATATCTGACCCACTTCCTACCGATTCGGCAGGAATTTGTCTTTTTCACCAAAGGTGGACGGAAAGGTTTCGGATCCCCCTGTTGGGACATTGTACATATAAGGTGGTATAGTATTTTTGTAAAATGTGGTGGTAGTATTTTGAATTAGCCATTTGGTGGTTGCTTCACAAAACCGTCCGTTTTTTATGCTCGGAAAATGAGAAATGCCTTTTTGGTGCGACGAAAAGGAAAACTTCCTCCTGCAACATTGTTCGCCATCCCATGATGCATGTGTATGCACAATATGGGCACATTATCACAAACTATGCCTTGATTCTAGCCATAACATTGGTCATTTGACCCGAAAGCCAAGAAACCTCGAATGAGATAGGTCATTTTGTGAAGGGTTTTTTGAGACATAATCAATATATCAAGTTTTCTATTTTTCCTTATAAATATGTCACATAATATAACACCACGCGAAGGTTTCGTATTGTTTCGATCGTTTTTGAATTTTTTATGCCCGTTTTAAACTATCGTTAAACTTTGTCGAACGGCGGACATAAAGATTCTTAGCTCGGGGCCGAGCCTCGCTAAACTTTCATTGGATCTTTGATAAAATAGCATATTATGAACCTAAAAATGATTTTTGTAAAAAAACATGAGCATCGGATCATGTACCTGTAGTTCATATCTGACCCACTTCCTACCGATTCGGCAGAAATTTGTCTTTTTCACCAAAGGTGGACGGAAAGGTTTCGGATCGCGCTGTTGGGACATTGTCAATATAAGGTGGTATAGTATTTTTGTAAAATGTGGTGGTAGTATTTTGAATTAGCCATTTGGTGGTTGCTTCACAAAACCGTTCGTTTTTTATGCTCGGAAAATGGGAAATGGCTTTTTGGTGCGACGAAAAGGAAAACTTCCTCCTGCAACATTGTTCGCCATCCCATGATGCATGTGTATGCACAATATGGGCACATTATCACAAACTATGCCTTGATTCTAGCCATAACATTGGTCATTTGACCCGAAAGCCAAGAAACCTCGAATGAGATAGGTCATTTTGTGAAGGGTTTTTTGAGACATAATCAATATATCAAGTTTTCTATTTTTCCTTCTAACTATGTCACATAATATAACACCACGCGAAGGTTTCGCATTGTTTCGATCGTTTTTGAATTTTTTATGCCCGTTTTAAACTATATATAATGTTTTATATTTTACTTAATTTTTATTTATAAATGTGTAATATTTAAGTGTAGATAGATAGGTCTTATTTTTCTGCAAATTTTGATATATTATTTGTATTTTTCCGAATTAGAATGATTTAGTTATGATTTTTCAAAGTTTAATGAGATAAAATAAAAAGTAGCTATACGTGAGGGCAGCCGTCGTAGCATAGAATATGCCGAGGGCAATTTTACGCCGACGGCTGCTTGGCGGGGCTGGCCTGAACGATGGCTACGCCGACGGCCCCGACGTTTGGCCGTCGGCGTAGCGACCGGCCGTCGGCGTAGCTTCCCAGTCCTGTAGTGATGTTTTAGAAACAACATTCTTACTAAGGGTACCTTAGTCAGGAGAGGCTGGATGGGTGTTGAAACTTGTATGTTTTACTACCGCAAAAAGACAATGTAGCATTTTTTAGTGTGCTATTGCTAGATATGTATGGGATGTGGTAGCTTGTTCGTTTAATTAGCAAAAACTTCTTGTAGTACGGTTACTGTTTGTAGTTGGGTTTTATCTCGATCTTGTGGAAGACTAGAAATGGGGCTTGTTTCAGTAATATAGTACCTAATGATCCTGTTAGCATTATTTCCAGAGTTTCACACTCTATACTTTTTTGGCACGTGTACAGAAGATAGAACTTCAAAGTGAACAACAAAGAATGGCGGAGAGGTTGTTAAAGGGGTGAATGGGGATTTCCACAGAACCAAGTGATATGGTCCCTGGGGACGAAACGCATTGCGACATAAGTTGGTTCTAGTTTCTTAAAAGTTGTGGTCTCTATGTCTGTGTTTTTTTGTAAGTTCAAGCTGGTATTGGCCTTGGTACTCACCTCCCCCTCGTATGTTCTCTTGTACTGGGTAAAAGTTTCTAAGTTTCTTAGTTTGGAAGTTGGTTGCTTGTTATAGTTGAGAGGTGATTTTTGCATGTATGGTCTGATGTAATAATGATACATGTAGACTATGCTGATATGCGTCTTTTTCAGGAATACAAGTAAGGTGTCAAGTGGGATCTGTCAAAATGAACAAAAGGTGTGATTTTGGCAAATTGAAGCTGGTGCTATGCTCTATGCTTGAAAAAAAATGGAGCAAACTTTACATGTTAAAAAAGCAAGTTAAAACTCCCATGCAGTTCCACGGTGTGGGTCTGGTCAACTTGGACCACGTTCATCATATTCAAACAAACCACATGCACGACGATGCTGGTCCGGTCCGGTCGTGCTTCGAGTTGGGCGAAATTTGCTCTCTTTCGCGGCCCGGCTTCCCATGCACGCATATACTAGTCCAGTAGTAGGAGTGCTTATATGTGATTGAATCACTAGGATATGCTTCATGGATCCTTCATTCATGGATGTATAGCTCCGCTTGGCTAGCCCGGTTCTCTGGGCGGCCGGCCAGGTCGTGGTTGAGCGCTCGAGACCTGAGCTGAACCACCCCACCTGCAGGCTGCACAGTCCGGTCAAACTTTCATGGCCAGCAGGAAAAATAAACAAGTAAGCCATTACATGGCTGCTCTAATGATAGGTTAAGCCGATAAAATGAGTTCATTTGCACCGAGTTCAGATCTCGCCTCACGCAAAGAGGCAAGTAGCTAAGCTGATTCAGCGAGACACCGTGCAAACGGCAACGCGCAACGTGTGCAGACCGGGACGGGGCGGGGCATCGGCAAGGACGAGAATCTCCAGAAAAGAACAAGAAAGTACTGCCCGTAACAGCTAGGGTGACTGCCGCCAGGCAAGAGAACGGACGTACCCTGCTACTGGTGCGTGCACGGTCGAGCAGGCCGGCCGCGTCAGCTAGCTAAGATCATCTATCAAATCAGAACCTAATCATTGCCGAAAAGAAAGAAAGCTACTCCACCAACACCAACAAACATGCACGGATAGATACATAGATGATAGATAGATGTACATTCATCATAGATGTGGATTGGTGGTGGTTTCAGTTTCGCTGCGAGGAGCAGCTAGCGGCAGGGCAGAGCATTCACCCAGGCCATGCATGGCATGCAGCTCGAGCTCGCCACTACCGGCCAGTCAAGCCCCGGCCCCCTGACCGCGCGCAGGGCCTCTCACATGCATGCATGCCCGCGAGCAAGTGGGGGGTAGGTAGGTTAAGCCAGCCGCCTGGGATCGCATTCAAATTTGGCAAAAAAAAGCATAGACTTTTTCGAGTTTCCTTGGAGTTTCTCCATGGAGCCGAGCTAGTTTCTCCTAACATCACAGGTTCGCAGACAAGTCTGGCAGGTCTTTAGCAATGGAGTCAGTCAGGGGCATCTTGACGAACCGTGACATCACAAACAGTAGGTAATGCGGTGCTCCCAAAGCAGCAGGCGCAGTTTGGTTGCTTTTTTACTCCGCCCGAGAAAAATGCAGTGTGGATAGATCGATCGATTGGGTTGGGTTGTGGGGGCCCGAGCACGGCCGGCAGGGCTGGCCCCCGCGCACGGACGGAGCCGGGCCAGCGCAGTCACGGGCTGCCAACGGTGGTCCGCTCGGTCTGCCCGGCTAGGCCACATGCGCCCCGCATTCCGTCCCCTCCCGGAACCAAATTCACGAATCTCGTCTATCATTCCATCTCTCCATCGGGCGATCGATGTGGACAACCCTACATGATCGGATCTCTTCTCGTCGATCCGTTGTTCAAAATATCTCCAATGATGCTTCTCGTTTTGTTTTGCACTGCCTGCGTTTTTTAATCATGGCTACGTTCCAAGTGGTGGAGCAGTGCTACTACTCGAGTACACGATCCTTTGCCTCGTCGATTATCTATACGAGGTTTTCTCCCCTTTTTTTTTTAACTTCTTATTATAGTGCTTTCTCTGGTTTAAATTAGTTGACTTAAATTTATCTAGATTTGTATCTCTAAACTTGTTTTAGTGCTAGATACATTCGAATCTAGATAAAACTAAATCAATTAATTTGGGTCGGAGGGAGTACATATAGGTGTTTAAATTATTTTCTCGCAATAACTTTTTGGGGTGCCTTTCGTCGTACGTCTCCTATTGGTCTTACTGAGAAACATATTCGTGCATTGCAACGAAAGCTAGACTGGGTGGAACACGTGCGCCAACAACATGATAGCCATGTGTTACCATTGCCACAACACCCCACTTCACGAAATCCTTCGCCTCCCTCGGGGTCGAGTAATAGAGGAAGCAAAGGAAGGCAGATAAATCATGAGAGGAGGAGTTGGAAATCGGATGTGCAGCGCCCACTCGATCATTTGCGGACGAATTCACATTAAACTAATACCAATGACATCAATATGAATGACATTGTTATTGTTTCACACTAAATTAAGTATTTCAAATATCTTTTTAAGGGGTTCGTAGCATGGAAAACAAAAAAAAATTATCGCATAAACACACACAAGCCAATATCTAATCTACTAGATCGGTGCAACGAGTTGATAGAGTACTAATCCTCGAAGATCCAAAGTGGTTAACAAGATCGGATTCTCGTGGGTGATGTAGTCGTTCACTTGTCGATCTCAAGATCGCGTAGACGATCCTTCCGGCACCGCGTTCCGACAGTGCTCCCGTAGTCGATCACACGTTCGGTACTCGATGAAGACCTTCCTCTCCATTGTTCCAGCAAACAACGGAGGTTGTAGATCTCTCCTCGTGATTTCAGCAACACGACGGTGTGGTGGTGGAAGTAGAGGGAAATCCCGCAGGGCTTCACCTAAGCCGAAGCGGGTATGGTGGAGTAGAGAGACCCTTGGCAACTAGGGTTTAGAGGCCAGGGGGTGGAGGTGGCCGGTGGCTAGAGAGGAGCTAGGCGACGGCGACTTGAGGAGATGCTTGGACGGCGGCGACTTGGGGGCGCGCGGCCGAGCTAGGGATTAGGTTTGAGGGGTAGGGGGTGAAAGAACATTTCATAATCCCTAGTGTTTTGTGTGTTAGATAACAATATTAAGGATTATTTAATGTGTGTTGAAGTGCTGCAGATCTCTACCTTGAAAAGGATTCGGAAATTGTTTTTGGGGGGCGGATAATCCGCCCCTACCAGGGGCGGATAATCCACCCCTCCCCAAACTCAGAAGAGCGCAACCCTCAGAATGGGGGCGGAATATCCCACAGATTTTTCGGCCAGGCTGGATAATCCGCCCCTCCAGGGGCCGGATAGTCTCCCCCTAGGATCTGTCTCGAAGGTTGGCAAGGCGCATCGCTCAGACAGAGGGCAGAGTTTCCCCCGGACTCTCCGTCTCTGGGGCGGATAGTCCGCCCCTTGAGGGGGCGAATAATCCGCCCCCTCGAGGATTTACCAAGTCAAGACCGGCGCGACCTTCTGTATGGGGGGCGGATTTTCCCCTAGGGCGGATAGTCTGCCCCTAGTGAGGGGCGGATAATCCGCCCCAAACTTCACCAACGGCCAGATCTATGCAGGGGTTATTTAAGCCAGCCTTCCTCCTCCTGCCAGAACTCTTGGTTCATTCGAAAAAGTCAAGATCTGTTCTTCAAGCTTCATCCAAGAGAGCTCCACCTTCATCCACCTAAAGGCCCCGTTCCTTGGGGAATATAAGGAGGAGAACTCGATCTTCAACAACAGCAATCAAGCGCTTCATCTCCTCTCCATTCATTTGGAGAATCACTGATCTAGTATTTTTTGCAAATATCTAGATCCTTGCTTTTGATTATATTGATAATACTTATCCTTGTGACAGCTTGTTGTCATTACGGGATCCCCCAATTCAGTTGTGGGTGTGTGCCCCGGTAGAGTTGTAAAGGCACCGGTTCCCGCCTCGAAGGGTACCAATAGTGGAGAAGGTGGATCAGGCCTTTCGTGACGAGATCCATCAGAGAATAGGGTGAGGCCTATTGTGGCGTGGTGGTCTTAGAACCGCCCACCCCTCCAACGCAGATGTACTTTCCTTAACAAGGAAGGAACTACGGTAAAACAAATCCCTGTGTCTCCGCGTGCTCCACTACGGTTTCCTCGCTCCTGTCTTTACTTGCTTAGTAGCTAGGTTTGCATATAGGGAAATTCTCGTAGTTGCATATCTAGAGAATTTACTTTGTGTCAAGCCTAAAATTGAAAAAGAACTAAAAATTGAGTAGCACCTATTCACCCCCTCTAGGTATTAGAGCCCGAATTAAGATCCCGAAATGGATCCATTTCAATTGGTATCATATCCCTGTATCAGAGCCCGGATTACGATCCATTTCAATTGGTATCAGAGCCCCGACTCTTAATTCGGGCTTAATCGCCTAAGAGAAGTATGGGTTCCAAGGGAGATGGGAGTGATGCGCCGGAGGTAGTCACCATGAACGATCTCAAGACGTTGGAAACAACCTTGATTAGTTCTATGGAGACTAAGATGGAAGAGATGCGTCAAATGATAATGCGTCTCTCCCCATCCACAGCATCACCTCCATCTGCCTCAGAGGCTACCACTCTGCAATCCAAGGAAATGGGTAAAACCGATTCCAAAGATAACGAAGTGGTTGGTGATGGCACTAGCAAGAGCTCCTCCTCGAAAAAGGATAGTGGTAAGGAAGGATACAATGAGGTTTCCCATGTGTATTCTCCTGATCCACCTATCCCACACCCACATATACATAATAGGGGTGATCCACCTAAATTTTCAGCATCTACTTTTAATCAATGGCAATTTTTGATGAAGTCTCATGTGTGCAGCTCCTCCATTGAGTTGTGGAAAATCATAGAGAATGGTCTTCATGTTGGAGATCCCCACAACCTAACAAGAAGAGAGGTTGTTGACATTCAACTCAACGCTACGGCTCTACACATGATTCAGCTTGGTGTGGGTGACAAAGACATGCCACACATTCAGCATCTTAACACGGCTAAGGAAGCTTGGGATGCCTTCACCGAGCTCTTCACTGGAAATGAAAGCATGAGAAGAAATATATATGATGCTTTGAGTAATGAAGCTGAAGGATTCTGTATGTTGGATGGAGAAGACCACGAGGACATGTAATAGGAGGCTCAAGTCAATAGCCACCACTTTCAGAAATCATGGTGCCTCTCATCATTCATGATGCTTGGATCAAGCGCAAGTATGTCAGTGCTATTATGCCATTTGAGCCCATAGATTTGAAGAGACTCCAAGGAAGGCATAACTACCACCTAATGACATCCAATGAGTTAATGCAAGAGATGACAGCTTTCAAAGTGGCTGCTAAGAATGCCGAAGATGCTCGTGCACGAGCTATGGGGATGCAAAAGGGAGTCAACATGGCCTTGAAGACAAGTATGGCTGATCATGATGAAGATGACATAGAAGATATGGACTATCCCAAGGATGTAAAAAGAATTCATGGACAATACATGGACTTCTATGCTAGAAACTTTTGGAAGGATCCAGCCAAAGCCAAATCTGAACTAGAACGCAAGAGTGGAGCATATGGAAGAAAGGAAAACGGTCCCAAGCTGAGAACTTGTTTCAAATGTGGAGACCGACTGCACTTTGTAGTCGAGTGTCTATAGCAAAGTAGGGAAGATAATGGAGGAAGATTCATTCTCAAGGAAAAGTCAAAGGCTCCATGCAAGAAGAAATTTGTAAAGAAGAATGCTCCTTTCAAGAAGCAACCAAAGATTGTTCTAGTGGCTCAAGAAGAATATTCTTCGAGAAGTGAAGATGAAGACGAGGATGATAGCTCTCGAGAGGTGGCTGCTATAGTCACCACATCTACACCAACATCTCTCTTCGACTCTCCGAACAAAAACGTCATCAACAAGAACGCTACTTGTCTCATGGCAAGAGGTTCCGAGGTATCAACTTCCAACACTTCTTTTCCTAAGGCTATGATTGACATGGATGATCCTACTAGTCTTAAGGTTAAAGAAGAGATTATTGCTTTGGACTATTTCTTCACTAACTTGCAAGGTGAGCACAAAATACATTTTGAGGCTCTTATGGACCAGCTGTCCCAAAATGAAGTGCTTCTTGAAGAAAAGGGCAGGATTGAAAGGGAGGATGCAATGGAAATTGCATCCTTAAAAAATGCTCTAGAAGAAGAAGAGGCACGAGTTTCTCTTAAAGAGAGGCTTGATTCTATTGAGGAGTCACATGAAGAAATGATGACAAAGCTTGTTAAGGAACGTGATAATGCAGTAGCAAAAGCAAAGAAGCTAAAGAAAGAAAAGGTTGACTTTGGGGCTGCTCATGCTAGACTCTCCGAGGAATTGGAGAAACTTGACATTGCTCACAAGGCTTTGAAAAGTGAATTCTCTATTCTCAATGAGTCACATGATCAGCTCCAAATTCTATTGTCCAAATATGATGTTCCTAGCACATCTAAATCAACATATATTCACAAGGAAAATGCTAGGGTGGTTGATGAGCTTGTCAATGACTCCACACCTAAAGGTAAGGGTGTTCTTGATTATATTCTTGGCAAGCAAAGATCAAATCTTGGAAAAGAGGGACTTGGATATGTCACCAATTCCAAGAAGAAGAAGAACAAGAAGAAGAAGACCAAGATTGAACAAGCAAAGACAAACACCGTTGAGAAGAATGTCACAAAAGACAAAACTAACCATATTGGTTTTGCAGGGTCTCACAATCCAAATTATGAACTCTTTTGTGATTATTATGGCGATATGTATGCTTATTATGTTGTTCCTTTTGATGAATATGTTTCTTGGTCTATTTGGGTTCCAAAGACCCTTGTTACTGACATGAGAGGACCCATTGAAAAATGGGTACCTAAAACCAAGTACTAATTCTCTTGCAGGCCTATGCTTCCGGTGGGTCTAAATGGGTGTTGGATAGTGGATGCACTAGTCATATGACCGGAAGCAAGGAGATCGTCATGGAGATGCGACCCAATCATGATCATATTACAGTCTCCTATGGTGATACGTATAAATCTGAGTTATTGGGTCTTGGCAAGGTTGTGGTCGCCCACGATATCTCCCTCGTGGACGTCATGCTTGTTGAGAGCCTCGGTTACAACTTACTTTCTGTTCGTGCCCTTGGTAAGATGGGCTTTGCTGTTTTCATTGATGGTGATTTAGTGGTACTCTTGTGGAGCAAGTATCTAAAGGGCGCTTTTGTTGGGTACGTCGAAAATGACCTGTATGTGGTGGACTTTTCGGGGAAAACCACTTCGGGTCCGATGTGCTTATTCAGAAAGGCCGACGTGGTCTGGCCATGGCATTGCCGTTTAGCCCATGTCAACATGAGAACTTTGCAAAGTATTCACAAGGGTGGCCACATCCTTGGACTAAAATACAATGTTTCCTTTGCCAAAGATCGTGTTTGCAGGGCTTGTGTTGAAGGAAAAATGCATGACTCTCCTCACAAGAGGAAAACTATTGTCTCCTCAAAGAGGATCTTGGAGTTACTTCATGTGGACTTATTTGGTCCTCCATCTCATGCTATCCTCGGTGGGAAGAAATATTGCTTGGTGATAGTTGATGATTACTCAAGATACACTTGGGTCTATTTCTTCAAGCTAAAGAGTGAGACTCAACAAACTGTCATTGATTTCGGCAATGAAGTTCAGCATCAACACAACGTCCCCATTTTAGCAATTAGAAGTGACAACGACTCTGAGTTCAAGAACTACACGTTAAATGAATTTCTAAGTGAAGAGGGGATAAGACATCAATATTCCGCTGCGTACGCCCCTCAACAAAATGGTGTAGCTGAGAGGAAGAACCGCACTTTGATGGATATGGCTAGATCAATGTTGGCTGAATTCAAGTCTCCTTACAACTTTTGGGCTGAAGCCATATCCACCGCTTGTCATTCATCAAATCGGCTCTACCTCCGCAAGATCTTGGACAAAACTCCGTATGAAATACTTACCGGTAACAAGCCCAACATTTCGTACTTCCGGGTATTCGGTTATAAGTGTTTCTTTCTCATCAAGGGAGTATGTTTTTCTAAATTTGAGTCTAAGGCTTTAGAAGGTATTTTTGTTGGTTACGGTGCCGAATCCCACACTTATAGAGTATACAACAAGATCTCCGGAATTGTTGTAGAATCTTGTAGTGTGGAATTCAATGAAAATGATGGCTCCGATGTGGGGCAAGTTGATGTTTGTGATGCAGATGTTGAAATACCCCAAGATGCCATAAGAAGAATGGGCGTGGGATTTTTCCACCCCATTGAGGAACCCCTTGTGGCGGATCGGGAAGGACAATGCTCCACTCAAGTGGAGCCCTCATCTACACAAGATCAACAAGCCCCTACTGCTGGAGAAACCTCTGCACCAACACCACAACCTGCTGAAGATCACCCGTCTTCTAGGCAAAATGGTAGTCCTAGGCCGGACTATCCGCCCCCTCCAAGGGGCGGACAGTCCGCCCCTGGAACTCCAACTCGCTCCAGGGGACATCACGAAGAGCAAACCAGTCAAGAAAATCCCAGGCCGGATTATCCGACCCCAAGGGGCGGATTATCCGGCCCTGGATCTCCAAGTACCACTAGGGTTGTTCAGGAAGAAGAAACTGTGGCCACTTCTCCCAGGCCGGATAGTCCGGCCCCACCAAGGGGCAGATTGTCCGGCCCTGAAGAAACTGAATAGTAACAGCTGCCTGTTTCAAGCACAGATCAGAACCAAGGGCAAGGTAGTGGCCAAGACAGGGATCCAAATGCTGAATCAACTCCTTCTAGAAACAACAAGGAAATTTAGGCTCGTCGTAAAGCTCGCGCTGATCAGAACCTTGAGTTAAGGGGCCACACTCTTGACAAGGTTGTCGATGATCTAAGAAGAAGAGTGTCTACTAGAAGAGAACTTGCTAGCTTCTGTGAACATCAAGCTCACATTTCAATGGTTGAACCAAAGAAGGTCTTTGATGCTATTGAAGATCCCGATTGGGTGGTTTCAATGCATGAAGAAATCAATAACTTCGAGCGCAACAAGGTTTGGAACCTCGTAGAGAAACCCAAATGAGTGCCGCAATGTTATCGTCACCAAGTGGATTTTCAAGAACAAACAAGATGAAAATGGCATTGTTGTAAGGAATAAAGCAAGGCTAGTGGCTCAAGGATTCTCTCAAGTGGAAGGCATTGATTTCGGCGAAACATATGCTCCCATGGCTCGTCTTGAGTCCATCTGTATCCTTCTTGCCTATTTCGCTCATCATAATTTTAAATTACAGCAAATGGATGTTAAGAGTGCTTTTCTTAATGGTCCACTACATGAATTGGTATACCTCAAGCAACCCCCGGGATTTGAGGATCCCAAATTTCCGAACCATGTCTACAAACTCGATAAGGCGCTCTATGGACTTAAACAAGCCCCACGTGCATGGTATGAGCACCTTAAAGAGCTTTTGTTAGACCGTGGATTCGAAGTTGGGCAAATCGATCCCAATATTTTACTAATAAGGTTAATGGGGAGCTTTTTGTATGCCAACTATATGTAGACGACATTATCTTTGGCTCTACTAACCAAGCTTTTAATGATGATTTTTCAAAGCTTATGACTGACGGGTTTGAGATGTCTATGACGGGAGAATTGAGGTTCTTTCTTGGATTCGAGATCAAACAACTTAGAGAGGGAACTTTCATTAATCAAGCTAAGTACATCCAAGACATGCTTAAGAGGTTCAAGAAGACGGATCTCAATGGCATTGCTACTCAAATGCAAACTAAGTGTCATCTTGAGCTTAATCCAAACGGTAAAGACGTGGACTAAAAGGTATACTGATCCATGATTGGCTCTCCCCTTTACCTTTGTGCATCTAGGCCTGATATCGTGTTGAGTGTAGGAGTGTGTGCAAGGTACCAAGCCGCTCCTAAAGAAAGCTACTTAGTGGCGGTCAAGAGAATCTTCAGATATTTGGTTCATTCCCCAAATTTTGGTTTATGGTATCCCAAAGGCTCTAGTTTCTCTCTATGTGGTTATACTGATTCAGATTGGGCTGGTGATAAAGATGATCGAAAATCAACTTCTGGTGCATGTCAATTCTTGGGCAGGTCTCTAGTGTGTTTGTCTTCGAAGAAATAAAATTGCATATCACTCTCAACCGCCGAAGCTTAATATGTTGCTGCTGCAAGTGCTTGTACGCAATTATTATGGATGAGGCAAACCTTAAAGGAATATGGTGTCAATTGTGACAAAGTGCATCTTTTATGTGAAAATGAAAGTGCTATAAAAATTGCTTACAATCCGGTGCATCATACAAGAACAAAACATATTGAGATTCGCAATCATTTCATTCGGGATCATGTTGCTCGTGGCGATATTGCACTATCTTTTGTGAGCACGAAGAACCAACTTGCTGATATCTTCACGAAGCCTCTTGATGAAACAAGATTTTGTTATTTGAGGAATGAGCTAAATATCATAGATTCAAGGAGCTTAGCTTGACTACCCTTGCATACTCACTTATTCTTCTTCATGTATTTGGTTTAGATGCGGGCATAGACATAGGGGAATGTGGTCCTAATTGATTGGGCTAACCCTCCCCCCATAATGCCAAAAGCAAGAAAAATCATTTCCCTTAATATCATTTTGTGATATGTGGGTCATCGATGAGCATTGGTTCTGAACTCAAGATACATCTTCGCGGTGTCATGCCATGCGCTCAAACATGGTGGCTTCGGCCACCGTCCTCTTCCTTGAGAAGAGTTGGTTTCTAGTGGCTCTCTTTGGATTTTCTTGCATATCTTTTGTTCTTATGGAAAACACACCCAATTTTGGATTTTGGTTGATTTGTTCTTGCAACTTTGGGTGTGTAGTACCATCTCAGTTTGTTGCTCTCAACCCAAGCCTTTTTCCCTCCTTGAACCATCTATTCTTGCACACAAGTCCTTTATACACTTTCGAGGGGTTTTGCGAGGAGTGCTTCGGCCTGAATCTGTGTTTACAAAAATTCAGAGGGGGGGGACTATCCGCCCCAAGTGGGGGCCAGATTATCCGCCCTAGGCGAAATCTTCCTCTTAAGGGCTAGGCTCGGGGAGTAAGGGCTCAAACAGAGCAACCAGTCCTCCCCCAACCCGTGCCCTGCCCCCAGCCGCCGCCGCAGCCTCCGCCCCTTCCCCAAGTCGATTCGACCACCGGATTCTCCGGGCCCTTCCCGGATCTTCTCCCCCACGCCTCCGGGTACCTTATCCTCCGAGATTTTCCTCCAATGAGTGAGGGTAACTCCCTCATCCATCTCCTTTGTATGGGATTCATTGTTTTTGGTGGAAATATCATTGTAGAAGATACTTTGTGTTTCCCATGTTTGTTAGAATCGGTAGTATTGCAACCCTAGTGCCCGATCTGTGTTGCCTTCGTGAATCTGGGCCGAACCTGAATTTTTTTGCGGGGGCGGATTATCCGCCACTGCTAGGACCGGATAATCTGGCCTGGAGATTCAATGTATGTTCTGGTTTGGTTCAGATTTCCACAATCCACATCTCTGGACCATGGATAGTTTTCCTACTATTTCTAATATTCCTCTTGGACTTGTGTGTGTGCTTATCCCCATGGTACCTCTCCCATGCTTTTCACAGGTGGTTCAAGTGCTCCTAAGACCTACAAACATTGTCCCCGTGCCTGTTACCTCAGGCCCACTACAGAGGGTAAATTTGTTGACGAAACTGAGGTCCGCAGGTTGGCAAGATAGTCTGAATGGATGGCTGAGGCAGCTAAGAAAGCCAAGAGGGTTGCATCTCGCAAGGGCAAGGGCAAGCAGTCCTAGACCAACTACAAGGCCATGGACAGCGTTGAGTACTCCTCCATTCGCCAAACCGATTATTATGCCGATGCTGACAATGATGGTTCTCCGGAGGATTCCATGTTTTGGTGCTCTCACTTTCGGTCTATTCATGATGATGTCTATGTTCCTCTCAAGATTCGCCCTATGCATCCTCTAAATATGTCTGAGGCCCAAACCAAGGCAAGACTTCGTGAAGCTTTGGATGTGACTAATAAGATGGGGCTACATCACCTTATGACTCTTCAGTGCCACTATGACTCCTTGGTGGTGAAGCAGTTTTTCTCTACTCTTGTGATCTGCGGAGATGAGCTTCGCACCATGAAGTGGATGACCGGGACAACAATGATTCAGTCAGACTTCGATACCTTTGGTCAGGTCCTTGGGTATGCCTTTCATGGGCGTGACACATCTTCTGGCCACCGCACCATTTCTCCGCTCAGGCCATCCAAGGACACTATTCTTTCTCCATGTCTGACATCAGATGGCATTACTGGTACTTTTGCTGGCCTCTCTCCTTTGTATGCCACTCTTGTTGGCATGTTTCGGGACAACATCTCTCCAAATGGGGGAAACAATGATAAGATCCGCGGTCACCTGGTTCCCTTGCTTTATTTTGCCCATGAGTGTGCCACCAATGTTGGTTCATATATAGGTTACAAGCTGGATGTTATGGACTATATCTATCATGATATGACTAATGCTATGCTCAACCATCTCTCCATCCCATATGATCCTTTTATTATGATGCTCATCAAGCACATGTTGCCACATGAGGACTTTGGTACTGGTTTGGATGGTATTCAGAAGCCCAAGAAGATCTACAACAAGGCTTAGAAGACCTCTCACCCTTCCACTGCCCCTGAGTCCTTCATGCGTGATGCAAGGGTTAGTGGTCATCGTCCCGCGGTGTCCCAATGGCACGTGAGGTCAAGCAGCTCAATTGGTTTCAGTGGCACATTCTTTGCATGGGCATTGATACTCACAAGGGCTAGTATGAGGAGTACAAGCGGAGCCATGAGATGGCCCACACCCAGCAGCTCATTCTTCACCATGTGTCTTGGGCAAATGGTCATCCACCACCTCCTACAGCTCTGGAGCCGTATGCTCAGTGGAACACATCAGGGATCAACTATGGAGAGCTCGAGAGTCACCTATTTCCTCCACCACCGAGGGCGACTACTCCTCTGGTTGATGATGGTGATGATTATGACAAGGAAGGGGACGGGGATGACTACAACGAGGACAAGGACGAGGAGGAGTGATCTTCTGGGATGCTAGCATTGCTCTTCTTCCTTTTTGGCGTTTCGATGCCAAATGGGGAGAAGTAGTTCTATTAGGTCACGGATTTGCATGGGTCGGGCGCAAGCTCTTGCCTCTTTTTCATTCATTTTATTTGCTTGCTTGGGCCCTCTTTAGTGTTGAACTTTGTGTTCTTGGTTTGTATAATACTATGTCGTGTGATACTTTGTGCTCGTGTTTGGATCTCTGGAATTCTGGATTTATCTTGTGGAACTACTCATATGGAATTCTGGATTTATCTATGGAGTATGGTATTGTATTGATGGCATATGTAATTATGGAATTATCTATTGATTGCATCAATATTATGGGATGTACTTGAGGCCTAATAATCTCATTATTCACATTGGCTATTTTCACATCCTGGTGGTATGAATTTGTTTCCTAACTCACCTTGTTTTAATTGTCTTTGTTATGAAATTGGCTTGCTCTTTAGTGTTTGCATTTGTATTCAAATGCAAATTATAAATATGCACACATTTAGGGGAGCCTCTTTCATTTCCTTAAGGTGTTGTTAGTAGGTTTCGTTGCAAATCCTAGTATTGTCATCTAACACCAAAAAGGGGGAGATTGAAAGAACATTTCGTAATCCCTAGTGTTTTGTGTGTTAGATAATAATATCAAGGATTATTTACTGTGTGTTGAAGTGCTGCAGATCTCTACCTTGAAAAGGATTCAGAAACTATTTTGGGGGGGGGGGGATAATCCGCCCCTCCCCAAACTCAGAAGGGCGCAACCCTCAGAATGGGGGCAGAATATCACACGGATTTTCCGGCCAGGCCGGATAATCCGACCCTCCAGGGGCCGGATAGTCCTTACCCCCAGGATCTGTCTCCAAGGTTGGTAAGGCGCATCGATTAGAGAGGGGGCGAAGTTTCCCCCGGACTCTCCGTCTCTAAGACAGATTTTCCCCAGGGGCGGATAGTCCACCCCTTGAGGGGGGCAGATAATCCGCCCCCTCGAGGATTTTCACCAAGTCAAGACCGGCACGACCTTCTGTATGGGGGCGGATTTTCCCCCAGACTTTCCGTCCAGGGGGCGGATTTTCCCCCAGGGCGAATAGTCCGCCCCTAGTGGGGGCGGATAATCTGACCCCGAACTTCACCAACAACCAGATCTGTGCAGGGGATATTTAAGCCAGCCTTCCCCTCCTGCCAGAACTCTTGGTTCATTCGAAAAAGACAAGATCTATTCTTCAAGCTTCATCCAAGAGAGCTCCACCTTCATCCACCTAAAGGCCCCGTTCCTTGGGGAATAGAAGGAGGAGAACTCGATCTTCAACAACGGCAATCAAGCGCTTCATCTCCTCTCCATTCATTTGGAGAATCACTGATCTAGTATTTCTTGCAAATATCTAGATCCTTGCTTTTGATTATATTGATAATACTTATCCTTGTGACAGCTTGTTGTCATTACGGGATCCCCCAATTCAGTTGTGGGTGTGTGCCCCGGTAGAGTTGTAAAGGCACCGGTTCCCGCCTCGAAGGGTACCAATAGTGGAGAAGGTGGATTAGGCCTTTCGTGACGAGATCCATCAGAGAATAGGGTGAGGCCTATTGTGTCGTGGTGGTCTTAGAACCGCCCACCCCTCCAACGTATATGTACTTCCCTTAACAAGGAAGGAACTGCGGTAAAACAAATCCCTATGTCTCCGCGTGCTCCACTATGGTTTCCTCGCCCCTCCCCAAACTCAGGAGTCCTCCCCCAACTCCTCTTCATGGCTGACAGCTTGGGAAGGGAGGGGAAACCTTCCCTAAATGGGTTTCATCTCCTCCCTCCACTAGGCAACCATGTTGGGATTTGAATTTTCAAATTGGCGTTTGACTTTTCAAACTAGAGTTTGATTTGTCTTCCCATTGCCTAGCCAAGTGACCTCGGACATGATGCAACCATTCTACATTGGTATGACACATCCATGTACCCTTCCCACTCCGGATCGGTGGACCTTCTAGACCCTTATAGAACATTCTGGTGAAAACACCAAAAACATTTCCGAACTCTGGAATTGTACTTTCCTTATATGAATCTTATTCTCCGGACAATTCTGGATCTCCTCGTGATGTCCTGGATCCAATCTGAGACTCTGAACAACATTCGGTCTCTTACTCACATTCCATATCTACTAAACAACATTGAATCCAAGTGTGTCTCCCTACGGTTCGTGAATTATGCAGACATGATCGAGACTCTTGTCCGATCAATAACCAATAGAGGAATCTTGAAATTCATATGGCTCCCACATATTTTTACGATTACTTCGTGATCGAATGAACCATTTACATACGATACCAATTTCCATTTGTCTCGCGGTACTTTACTTATCGAGGTTTGATCGTCGGTATCTCTGCATACCTAGTTCAACCTCGTTACCGATAAGTACTCTTTACTCATTCTTGTGATATGTGATCCCTTGTGAGCCAGTCACATGCTTGCAAGCCAATTGGATGACATTCCACTGAGAGGGCCTAGAGTATATCTATCCGTCATATGGATGGACAAATCCCACTCTTGATCCTTGTGCCTCAACACACACTTCCCGAATACTCAATTCCAGCTTTATAACCACCCAGTTACGAAGTGGTGTTTGATGTCATTAAAGCATCCATCCGGTGATGGTGATTAACATGATCTCATGGTCGAAGGATTTATGTTACTCTGTATCTAAAAGCTTATAGCAAACGAACCATTGAAATTATTTGATTTTATGATACACTTAACTATAGAAGTATGTCCATCACATCATTCTCCTAATGACATGACCTTGTTATCAATAACATTCAATGTTCATGATCGGGAAACCATGATCATCAAACAATCTAACAAGCTAGTTTAACAAGAGGCTTTACTAGGGACTCTTTTATGTTTACAAATCACACAAGTATTAAAGTTTCCGATTAATACAATTATAGCATGTGATGTAAAAATTCATCATAAACAGAAAGATATAATAATAACTATTTTTATTATTGCCTCTTGGGCATATCTCCAAGACATTTTTGGGAACAAATTTTTGGCTCTTGCAGTCTGTCGAACTTTGGGTTGTGCGAAGAAATCTTGAAGCCCTTTGGCATCAAAGATTGCCGTATGGCTCGGATGAAGCATCTAGCGCTGATGGCGCTGCGTCAATGTGGGAGCGCTTCGTCGGGAAACCCCAAGAGCAAGGTGTGATGCAGCACATCAGCAAGTCTTCCCTCAATAAGAAACTGAGGTTATCGAACCAGTAGGAGGAAGGAAACGTCTCAAAGGTGTTGCAAGAAACTTGGAAACCTACATAGCACAAACTCAAGACTTTGCCCCAATGAATAGTGAGGTTGTCAATCTCAACGGTTGCTGTAACAAAGGATTAACTGTATGGTGTGGAAGGTGAAAGTGGTTTACAGAAAGTAAACAGTAACAGTGGAAGATGTATCAATGGTAAAGATTGGACCGGGGTCCATAGTTCACTAGAGATGTTCTCCTTAGATAAACACACATGGCATGCAGGGTAAACAAATTACCATAGGGCAATTGACAGGACTGAGCAAGGCATAACAATGCAATACTAGACATCAAGATCCTATGAGATTCGGTTGGGCAATACAACAAGATACATAGACCGCCATCCAACTACACCTATGACTAGAAGTCCACCTTTGGGTTATCATCCGACCCCCCTACAATATTAAGTTGCAAGCAACAGACAACTGCTTTAAGCAAAGTGTGTAAGATAAACAATCCACTTGTTCCATGAACAAGAGATCGTTGTTTTCTCCCTAGTAGCAACAACACATCTACAACCTTAGAGATTTATATCACTTCCCTTAGATTAAATAGAGGCATGAACCCACTATCGAGCATAAATACCCCCTCTTGGAGTCACTAGAAACTACTTGGCCAAGATAGCTACTAACAACAGAGAGCATGCAAGATCACAAACAACACAGACATGATAGAATCAATAAGACAAAACCATTAATCAATCTGACATAGTAATCTCAATATCCATCGGATCCCCGCAAACACAACATGCATGACTACAAGTAGATGAGATATTGATCATGAACGGAGCTCACAAGATCTAGACATGAAAGCACAAAGGAGGAGATACAACCATCTAGCTACTACATCGACACGTAGTACAAGGTGGAACTACTCACGCATGATGAAGAAGAAGGCCTCCGGGATGATCTCCCCTCCGGCAGGGTGCCGAGAAGAGCTTCAGATCCCCTGATCTAGGGACGATGGTGGCGGCGGCTATAGACGGTTTCATGGAATATTGATCAGGTACTTAGGGTTTAGGCACCAGGGGCTTCTTATAGGCGAAGAGGCAAGGCTGGGAGGCAGCCAAGGGGCCCACACCCTGCCCAGGCGCGGCCTAGGGTGGGCGCCCGCTTGGGGGGTGCATCCGCCCTATGGATCCCCTCCGTCTCTCCTCTGGACTATGTCTTCTCCTCGATGAAATATTGACTTCGGCTCTTGTCCCGTCTAATTCCAAGAATATTTCCTTACTAGCTTTTCTGGAACCAAAAATAGCAGAAAACAGGCAACTGGCACCGTGGTAACTTGTTAATAGGTTAGTACCAGAAAACAAATAAAAAGCACCTCAAAGTGTGGACAAAGCAAAGCAAAGTAGATACTAAACAAGCATGGAACATCAAAAATTATAGATACCTTTCCGACGTATCAAGCATACCCAAGCTTAACTCCTGCCCGTCCTCGAGTAGGTAAGTGATAAAAAGAATAATTTTTGAGGTGACATGCACCATCAAAAACCATGATCAAACCATTTGCAAGCATTGAAAGCTGGGATCAAAGAACTCTAAACATGAGCATGAAAAATGGAGTTCTAATAGTAAGACAAAGTAACTATGCATGCAACATGAAAATCTACAAACAAAGATCATGAATAACATGCATTGAAAAAATGTTTGTTTGTTTCACATACATAAAACATGGCATAGTGGCATTCAACTTGTCCCTCATGGAGTAGCAACTAGATGCATAGGACACCTTCAAAGTTCATAAGAGTGACTAGATACAAATAGCACAAGAACAAGTAATATCAACAATATGCATCAATCAATAAGTTTTGGGACAATGCACATAGAACTAAGAATGGCAACTATGCTCTCTTAACTGGTGCCTAAAAGGTAGAAGGTGGAGACTCAATATAATGGTGGAAGAAAGGCCCTTCATAAAGGGAAGCAGGGATTCAAAAAGAGCTTCCAAAAATTATGGTACTTGTTAGCTTTTAGACCTCATTTACCCTATCATAAGCATCTTGAAGTGATTAAGGTTAAAGTGAACAAACTATGGAGTATATGCTTGACAAAGTATAAGTTGGCAATCTCATGTCCCTTGAATACGAGGGCCGCTCCTCATGGTACTCAAGTTTAGTTTCTTGCAAGTTCTTGTCATAGTAAGTACATGTGTATCATAGAGAACCGCCAACGGGGTACCCCTTGCACATGGTAAAGGAGCTTTCCCATAACCAAAATGACAAGGCAAGCAGACAATGAGCATCTCAGAAATTCTTCTTATGTACCATGGGAATATGGTGCTTTTTTCTCTCTTTCCTCTTTTCTCAATGTGTCTCTTTTTTATAAGAAGAATGCTTCATAGATGTCACTATGGTGATGCTGCAAGTTTCCACCATGATTAGGCATGGCTTAGGCTAGCGGCCCAGGTGTTTCTCTAACACAAAATATATAACTCCATGGACTTACAATCCCCCCTTTCATTTCACACCAACGACATCCATAGACAAAAGAGCATGATATCAACTGTGTACAAAGTACAAGTGCAATGTTGAAAGCGTTCCCCGTGACAGCACGGTTCTGCTAACTCCAACGTATAAGTGCAAGCATATACAACATAGATGACACAATGATTCAAGTTTATTAGGGGCAAGAAAAATAAAGTGTGCCATCAAGTTCGTGAGATCTTTAATCACTAAGTTTTCACATAAAAAATACTTTTTAATTGGAAGATAGATGAAAACAAGAATATACTTGGAATGGTGTAACACACCATGCATAGGAGTTTATAGTGGACACTTTGGAATAACTTGGATTCTTGGGAGTTGGAAGCATGAGTAGAGCTTACTCATACAAGTGGAGGCTAGCAAAAGACTAGGAGCAACCAACTAAGAGAGCAATAATGGCCATAATCATGCAGAGCGACAAAATATTACTAATCAAAGCATAGAGAAGTACTACAAGTCAAGGACTAAATGATCATAGAGGCTATGGTGACTTGTTCATAGTCATAACATGGTGTGAGCATGTGCCAAGTCAACCCAAATAAAGCATCAAAGGAGAATACCACAATACTATGCTTTTGTATGCTAATACAACGCATGATTCCTTCAAAGCACACTAAGCAATCACAATTGTTTGGAACAAGTCATGCTACAACAATAATCACTAAGCATAAGGTCAAAAAACACCTAGCATGACATGCTAAAGTCTAAGTCACAGTCAAAGCAAGCTCCTCTTGCACTATTCAAGCAAGAACTTTCTACTCCTTTCCAACACCAATCAACTTATTTGAAACAACACAGCGATAAAGTGGGTCCAAACTACTTTATTCAAGCAAACTAAACAAACTAAGAAAAGCAAACAAAAACTAAGACGCTCCAAGAACAACACAACAGTGTATGAAACAATAAAAACGAAGTGTCTAGAAAGACCTGAACTTTTTATTGATGAAGAAGGGGATGCCTTGGGCATCCCCAAGCTTTAATGCTTGTACCTCTTGAATATTTATTGGGGTGACACCGGGGTGGCATCCTGATGACCCACAAGTATAGGGGGTTTATCGCAGTACTTTTGATAAATAGGAGTGTTGATCCCAACGAGGAGCGGAAGGTGTTGACTAGTGGTATGGAGCAGGAAATCTCTATAAATACTTAGCAAACGGATTTTTAGGGGTTTTATGATAAAGCAACAAAACAAAGTGCAAGTATTAAAGACAACAAACAAAACGCAGCAAGTGGCCCAATCCTTTCTTAGCAAAGGACAAGCCGGTGGAAATACTTATAAGGACCAAACGTTCTCGAGGACACATGGGAATTCTGTCAAGTGCTTTCGCTTAAAATAGCTGAGTACTCTTGTTTGGTGTTGTAAGTGTTGTGTGGGTGAACCTGTGCTAATGTACTGACCTTACTTGGACCAATACATACTTGTGATTAAACCCCCTGCAAGCATCCGCAACTACAAGAAATTAATTAATATATAAACCTAACCACAGCCTTAAACTCTGAGATCCTACACTCCCTTGTGCAAAGGTGTCCTAACGGGGGTTTAGGTTTCTGTCACTCTGGCAACCCCACAATTAGTAGGCAAATACACAATGCATTCCCCTAGGCCCATAAATGGTGAAGTATCATGTAACCGACGTTCACATGACACCACTAGAATAATAGCACCACAACTTAAATAATAAACCTTTGAATAATAACTCAACACAAATACACTACTTACAACATGACTTCTCCCATTTCCTCAAGAACTGGACGAACTACTCATAAGACATCATATGGATCAAGATCAAAGATGATATGGTAATGGATAACAATCTGAACATAAACAATAATCCAATGCTTCCACTCACAAGCATCAACTACAATAGTAATTAACACCGGGAAAGTTTTCCCCTATGAACTAATGCAAGATCCAACACAATTATTACAACGGGATGAAGTGGTGATGATGGTGCTGGTGGAGATGATGGTGTGGGTGATGATGATGATGATCCCGATGTAGCCTAGCTTGATGATGGTGTTGATGGAGATGATCTCCCCTCTCCGAGAAGGAATTTAACCGGCAGGAATCTGCCTGCTGGAGAGATCTTTCTCTCTTGGTGTTTAATGGTGCTGACGTGGAGAACTTCGTTGGAAACACCAATAGCAAGGTGTGAAGCAGCAAGTCTTCCCTCAGTAGAGACCGAGGTTTTCGAACCAGAAGGAGGAAGGAAACGTCACACAGGTGTTGCAAGCAACACGGAGACCTGCACAACACAAACTCAAGACTTTCCCCAACGAACAGTGAGGTTGTCAAGCTCACCGGTTTGCTGTAACAAAGGATTAAACGTATGGTGTGGAAGGTAATGGTTTGTAGCAAGTAAACAAGTAATAGTGGAATATGTATCAATGGTAAAGATTGGACCGGGGTCCATAGTTCACTAGATGTGCTCTCCTTAGATAAACAACATGGCATGAAGGGTAAACAAATTACAGCAGCGCAATTGATAGGAACACAATGCAATTACTAGTCAGAAAGATCCTATGAGATTCGATTGGGCAATACAACAAGATACATAGACCGCCATCCAACTGCATCTATGACTAGAAGTCCACCTTCAGGTTATCATCCGAACCCCCTCTAGTATTAAGTTGCAAGCAACAGACAACTGCTTTAAGCAAAGTGTGTAAGGTAAACAGTCCACATGTTCCATGAACAAGAGACCATTGTTTTCTCCCTAGTGGAAACATCACATCTACAACCGAAGAGATTTATGTCACTTCCCTTGGAAACTAGAGGCATGAACCCACTATCAAGCATAAATACCCCCTCTTGGAGTCACTAGCAACTACTTGGCCAAGATAGCTACTAACAACGGAGAGCATGCAAGATCACAAACAGCACGGACATGATAGAATCATAAAGACAAAACCATTAATCAAACCAACATAATAATCTCAATATCCATCGGATCCCCGCAAACACAACATGCATGATTACATCATACCGGAGAGAAGGCCTCCGGGATGATCTCCCCTCCAGCAGGGTGCCAGGAAGAACTTCAAATGCCCCCGATCTAGGGATGATGGTGGCGGCGGCTACAAACGGTTTAGTGGAGATTTGATCAGATGCTTAGGGTTTCTGCATCGAGGGATTCTTATAGGCGAAGGGGGAGGCCGAGGAGGCGGCCAGGGTAGCCAAACCCTAGCCCGGCGCGGGGCTAGGCCCACCCGCGCCTAGGGTGGGTTTGGCCCCCCTGGCTGGCCCCTCCGACTCCCCTCTAGACTTCTTGTTCCCCACGGAAAGTAATTGACTTTGACGTTTGTCCCGTCCAATTCCGAGAATATTTCTTTACTAACTTTTCTGAAACCAAAAACAGCAGAAAACAGGCATCTAGCACTGTTGCAACTTGTTAGTAGGTTAGTACCAGAAAACATGTAAAAAGCACGTCAAAGTGTAGACAAGTAAATCAAAGTAGAAACTAAACAAGCAAGGAGCATAAAAAATTATAGATACGTTTCCAACGTATCAGCATCCCCAAGCTTAAATCTTGCTTGTCCTCGAGTAGGTAAGTGATAAAAAGAATAATTTTTGAGGTGACATGCACCCTCACAATAAATCCAACCATTTGCAAGAATTGAAAGCTGGGATCAAAGAAATCTAAAAATGTATATGAAAGATGGAGTTCTAATAGTAGGACATAGTAACTATGCATGCAACATGACAAGCTACAAACAAAGACCATGAATAACATGCATTGAAAAACGTTTGTTTGTTTCACATGTAGAAAACATATCATAGTGGCAATCAGCTTGTCCCTCATAGAGTAGCAAATAGATGCATAGGACACTTGCGAAGTTCACAAGGGTGACTAGAAACAAGTAGCACAAGAACAAGTAATATCACAATTGTCACATCCCAAGATTTTCCAAACCTTGTAATGTGAAAAATAAATGAATAAAATAAAACTTTGTTTGATTTTCAGGGTGAGAAGAAACTTTTTGAATCCAATTGGAAGCCTTCAAACCAATTTTGGAACAAATAAATCCTAAAGGGATTTAAAAAGATAAACATTTATTAAAGGAAAATAAAAATATTTTGGATTACTATTTTGGATCTTTAATAAAAAGATTTGTTTTTCAAATGAAATAGAAGTTTTATAAATAAGGATTATTTTATAGAGCCAAATTAAACCTTGGCTAAGTTTTTGAAATAAAATGTTTTGTTTTGATAAAAATAGTAAAGGTTTTATTTGAATAAAATAATAAGGATTTAATATCCAAGTTTTATTAATAAAGGTTTTTACTATTTCTAAAACATCAAAACTTATTTATTAAAAATAAAGTTTTCCAAGTATTTTATATTCTCAAATAAAACCTACTGATTTGGTTTTGAAAATAATTAGATTTCAAAAGGAGTATTTCAATAAAACAAATTCTATTTTGATTTATTAAACATGGTCTATTTATTTAATTAATAATGGACCCTAAAATAAAATTATTATTGTGGTTTTGGAATTTGGTTTAAGTTACTGAACAGAACCAAATTCAAAGTTGTTTGGTGTGGTGATTGTTTGAATTGATTTGAGTATTGTTTGGTTGTTTGAATTTCAAAACAGAAATTGAAATTGGAAAAATAAAAAGATTTCAGAATAGAAAAAAAATGGATTTGGACCCAGCCCAGCCGGCCAAGCCCACGAGCCCAAAAACAGCTCCCCTCCGAAAAAACGCCGCACTGTGGCAATTCGCAGAGTGACTGACTGGTGGACCTTCCCCTCACTCTCTTTCTCACTGACCAGCCAACCCCACCCTCTCCTGTTCATCCTCCTCACTTGCGCGACTTCTTCTTCCCCCAAACCTCGTCGCTGTTTCTGTTAGATAACTGCGTGCTTAGTTCCTCTTAATCACGCGTTGAATCAGCCCAGTGACTGCGTGCACTTAAGCGTGTCCCTCCCCTCTTCTGTTTCCCCAAACATCGCCCCCTCTCTGCCCTCAGGCTGCTCGCATTACTTGCGACAACCCCCTGCCTCCGACAAACAACCACGGCAAATTCCGGTGACCCAGCGCCGCCCCTTGCCTCATCAACCCCACACACACACTCACCACTCCCTGGCACATCTTCCTATACCCGCCGTTCAACCGCGGGCGCCCCAGAGCGTCGACTACGACAAGCCTCCGAGCGCCGCCGCGTCTGCAACTTCTCCGGCGAGTTCCCCAGGTAGAATCCGACCGCCCTGACCCCTCTCGTTCACGCACACGTCATCTCCTTGATCGTACGCGTCTGACCCTGCTTCTTGTTTTCCCTTCCGTGACCCGTAGCACCGTCCTCGACCTCGACCGCGTGCATCCGCCGCCAGACCCAACTCCGGTGAGGAATCCCGCCTGTCCTCGTGCGCCCCTTGCCAAGCCGACCGTACGTTGAGCACCACTTCGACCTCGCGAACGCGGTGAGCCTCCTCCCTCCCTCTCTCGCTTCCTGTTTCGCCAGCGCCGCCAGCATCTGACTGCACCGTCGCTCGCCGTTGACCTTGCGCCGCCAGTTCTTGGCCAGGCAGTAGCAGCCATTCGATTTAGATCGAAGAGACGAGATTAGATCACTTAACTTTGAAAGGGTACGCTTCCAGAACCGTGCGATCTATTTAGATCCAACGCCCCATAGAGCGAGATCCGCGCGAAGCGGTACCGCCCAATGAAATCATGCCGCGTGTCACCTGTTCTGTTTAAAAACAGATTTGAAATCAGATTAGTTTGTGATTTTCAAACCTTTGTAACTTTTGATCCACACGTCCAAAATTCACAAATTTGATATCATTGGAATCAGTGGAGCAAGCCCTAGCCAACCATGCCATTGGTTTAGTAAATAGTATCTGTTAGATGGTTTGTTTTTGCAGAAACATTTGAATGCTTGTTTAGATTAGAAAAATGATTCAAAAATGTTTCTGAGATTGAAACCTTGGCAAATTGGTTTGTTGTGAAACTACTGACCCTAGGAACCAACCCATGGTTTTGAAAATGGATTTGGTAAAGTTTAGGATGGATTAGTTGGTTTAGCCCATTTCTAGCCAAATAAAATTAATGGTTTTGTTATGAAAATGTTTTGGAGTAAATTTTTTGGGAAAATGTTTTGGATCAAACCTACTGACCATAAACACCAAGTTTTGAGAAACAACAACTTATTTGGTGAATAACATAAAGCTGTTGCTTGGATAAAAATATTTTCCACCACATAAAATGATGATTGGATTTAAAAATGGTTTATGGACAAAACCCTTTTGCAAATGACTTTGCCACTTTGGAAAATGACCACCTTGAACCTTGCAAAGTTTAGGAGCCTAGTGGAGACCATCTTTGCAAATAAACCTATCTCTTGCATGCTTACATGCATTACTTAGATCCTATTGTTTTATGTGTGTGAAATGTTTGATTGATTATTGGTTTGGAATGCTTGTTGATATTGTGTTTGCTTGATTGATTGTAGTGAAGTTAGAAAAGTGTGAGACTAGCAAGATCAAGGAGTAAACCAACATTTCCTACCAAAAGGCAAGTTACACTATCATCTAAAGTCCTACTATTTTCATTGTACTTAGTGGATTTTGAAACATGCATGAAAAGAATTTCTATACTTAAGCTATGCTAATCCTAATAGGATTCCCTATACATTCCTTAGTGAAAACAATGTAGTTGTTACATTCTTAGCCATGCTATAGTTTGAAAAGAGATACATGTTGAGATTTTATGAAGTTGAGAAAAAGGACTTGTGTTTTTTATATAATAAAACAAGGACTCAATGAACCACCTGGGTGGCCAAGGATACTTTGAGTTTTGGAGAAGGTGGCAACAAAAGGAACCATGTCTATGGCAATCTCTTTGTGTTGTGCTCCAAAGGAAACCACCCAGGAAACTTAGAGATTGAACATGTTTCTCAAATTGTGTCTTTCGTGTGCAACCACATGCTATTTATGGCTCTGGCTTAGTCAACTACATTGGGAAGACCCATACATTGTCTTTAGTTTACTGGACATGGGGACCTGGAATCCTACATGGGTGCTGAAGACAAGCTAGCAATGGTGTATGGGAGGACCCTCTGGAAAGACTTTGTCACATTCTCAATCTGCCGGTACTCCATCTTGGTGAGCACTAATCCAGTGGCCACTGGTGGCAAAAGGATGGGATTGTGACATGTGGGTAAAGTGTACTACTTATGCAGAAGATAATAAAATCTAAGTACTTAGCCGTGTCCCTGGTTATGGACAATACTGAGCAACTAAAGTTTGAAGCTATGGGAGATCTCGACATTCTAATTTCTAAAAGAAAACTTTTAAAGACTTGATGCACTTGGGGGTACCAAGGAGCTCAAGAGACTTTGATAAAACTTGATGTACTTGGGGTTACCAAGGAACTCAAGAGATTTTGATGAAAACATGAACACTTGGGGTTACCAAGGAACTCATGAGATTTTGATAAAACTTGATGCACTTGGGGTTACCAAGGAGCTCAAGGGATTTTGACAAGGACTTGAACACTTGAGTTTCTACCAAGGAGTTCAAGGGATTTTTGAAAAGGAGATTTGACAAAGGACCAAAACCATTTTGAAAAGATAGGATAAAATTATTGCTTTATGCAAATGGGCCTTAAACCCTACTTAGCCAAAATGCATGTAATGATAGGATCCACTCATATTATAACTAGAAGTGAAACTTGCCAATACTATTCCAAAGTATTGACCCTTGTGGCTGTAACTTGTAATGTTGCAGGTTTGATTGATTTTAGTGAAGAATTGATTAATTAGGATTACAAAGTCTACAACCAACATCTGCCTGTGGCACTTTGAAGATGAAGGACCCCATGACTATAGTTATTCCGCTGCAATGTAATGTAATAGCCAAATGAGCTATGTAAGATGTAATAAAATTATGTTATTCCTGGTTATAAAGTTATATTATGACCTTTGTTTCTTGATATTACATCTTAACTGTGGATGCTAGCTATTGATCTAGGGACTAGCATTGTAAACACAGGGGACTCCACCTTATATTGTGTAAAGGTTGGGACACTCCCTCTACAGATGGTATCAGATAATTGTGTTGCCTGTAGGATTTGTAAACCCTAGGATTGGACAAAAACCCTTAGAAAAATAGGAGTTGTATTTGTTCCAAAAACTTATTTACAAAACAAACTTGTAAACTCTTTCCTCAACCATTTTGGTTTCAGCTCTACACCTCTTCTATTTCAAACTTGATGGACAAGCCTACCCCATGGCCAAAGACTACACCATGTGCAAAGGACTTCTTCAACACTTTCAACTCTAATGACTTCAACATCTTCATCATGTTCACCAAGGACTTCCAACTTGGATACCACTAAGGACTACAAGTGAAACAAGGAAACCTCGCTCAAGGTTTAGAGACTGAGGGAATGCAAAAGTTAGAAGGAGCCTACATCATTTGAAGTATTGTAACCAAGAGATTTTTCTCAAGGAAACCATGAGCTCATGCAAGAAGAATCATAAAGGAAGGAAAGATCACAAGTGAACTATATAGATGGACCACCATATTTTAGTTAAGACAAAAACCACCAACTTATGCGGTGTTACCTAAGTATGTGCTTGAACTTTGTTGTTTGAGTGAAAATTTGTTTGTAAATGTTTGTGCATTGCTTGTGTGAATTGTGATGTGTGTGATTAGAATTGATTCCTTAGAAATATCTTGCCTATTCTAATCTCCCTTCAACCCAAACAGATGATTACTCCAAGAGACTCCAACATCAAGGTTGATGTCACTAACACCAACCAAGAGGACAACATGAAAGAGCTCATAGCAACCCAGAATCAGTTGAACCAAGTGACAGCTCAATTCATAGCCAACTCTAGTGGAGAAGATCCAACCCTACAAGGATTTTTGGAAACTCAAGGCCAACTAATGCTCAAAGTGACTGATCAAATGATCAAAATGGAAGAAAGCTATCCCAAAAGAGTCTTTGACAACAAGGATGACAGAAATGTTATTCTAGATGGAGCCCCAGCTTGCATTATTTGTGGAGACAAGGATCATACTTCCAAGGAGCATGGAGATCAATGCCCCAACTGTGAAGAGGAACATCCTGTTGGACAATGTCCCACCTCTCAAGCTACTTGATATCTATGTGAAGGAAACAACCATGTCCCTATCCAATGCCCCATCTATTCCATTGTGGAACAAAGGAAACAAGAAGGATCCAAGTCTACCAAGAAGGCTGATGACAAAGGAAAAGGACCACTTATACCTCCAAACAAAACAACCCAATTCAAAGGATCAAAGAAGCCCAAGAAACAAAAGAAGGACAAAAGCCATGTGCAATGTCATAAGTGTAAAGAAATGGGACACTATTCTGGTGAATGTCCGGAGAATCCGAAGAATAAAGAGATTGGCCAAGTGGTGTGCAACAACTGCAAAGAGCTAGGCCACTATGTAGCAACTTGTCCACAAGAGCCACGTAAAGAACTCAAAGACATTAACTGTTTCAATTGTAAGGAACCAAGACATTATGCAAGCAACTGTCCAGAAAAGATGAAGAACAAGTTGAACAAACCTATGGAGAAACTCAACCTTGGCCCATGAGTCAAGTATGGAAACAAAGGACACCATGCAAATGTTGCCCAGAGAAGTTTCCCCAAGATCTCAAGCAAGCCAACTTGTAATTTTTGTTTGAAAATTTTTAAGGGTGGTAGTACCCTAGTTGTTTTGAGCCTACTTGTAACCCTAGCCTTCCCAAATCTCGGGACGAGATTTATTTTAAGGGTGGTAGCCTGTCACATCCCAAGATTTTCCAAATCTTGTAATGTGAAAAATAAATGAATAAAATAAAACTTTGTTTGATTTTTAGGGTGAGAAGAAACTTTTTGAATCCAATTGGAAGCCTTCAAACCAATTTTGGAACAAATAAATCCTAAAGGGATTTAAAAAGATAAACATTTATTAAAGGAAAATAAAAATATTTTGGATTACTATTTTGTATCTTTAATAAAAAGATTTGTTTTTCAAATGAAATAGAAGTTTTATAAATAAGGATTATTTTATAGAGCCAAATTAAACCTTGGCTAAGGTTTTGAAATAAAATGTTTTGTTTTGATAAAAATAGTAATGGTTTATTTGAATAAAATAATAAGGATTTAATATCCAAGTTTTATTAATAAAGGTTTTTACTATTTCTAAAACATCAAAACTTATTTATTAAAAATAAAGTTTTCCAAGTATTTTATATTCTCAAATAAAACCTACTGATTTGGTTTTGAAAATAATTAGATTTCAAAAGGAGTATTTCAATAAAACAAATTCTATTTTGATTTATTAAACATGGTCTATTTATTTAATTAATAATGGACCCTAAAATAAAATTATTATTGTGGTTTTGGAATTTGGTTTAAGTTACTGAACAGAACCAAATTCAAAGTTGTTTGGTGTGGTGATTGTTTGAATTGATTTGAGTATTGTTTGGTTGTTTCAATTTCAAAACAGAAATTGAAATTGGAAAAAGAAAAAGATTTCAGAATAGAAAAAAATGGATTTGGACCCAGCCTAGCCGGCCAAGCCCACGAGCCCAGCAAACAGCCCAGCTCCCCCTCCCCGAAGAAAACGCTTCACATCTGGCAACTGACCCACAGAGTGACTGACTGGTGGACCTTCCCCTCACTCTCTTTCTCACTGACCAGCCGACCCCACCCTCTCCTGTTCATCCTCCTCACCGGCGCGACTTCTTCTTCCCCCAAACCTCGTCGCCGTTTCTGTTAGATAACTGCATGCTTAATTCCTCTTAATCACGCGTTGAATCAGCCCAGTGACTGCGTGCACTTAAGCGTCTCCCTCCCCTCTTCTGTTTCCCCAAACATCGCCCCCTCTCTGCCCTCAGGCTGCTCGCATTACTTGCGACAACCCCCTGCCTCCGGCGAACAACCACGGCAAATTCCGGTGACCCAGCGCCGCCCCTTGCCTCATCAACCCCACACGCACACTCACCACTCCCTGGCACATCTTCCTGTACCCGCCGTTCAACCGCGGGCGCCCCAGAGCGTCGACTACGATAAGCCTCCAAGCGCCGCCGCGTCTGCAACTTCTCCGGCGAGTTCCCCAGGTAGAATCCGACCGCCCCGACCCCTCTCGTTCACGCACACATCATCTCCTTGATCATACGCGTCTGACCCTGCTTCTTGTTTGCCCTTCCATGACCCGTAGCACCGTCCTCGACCTCGACCGCGTGCATCCGCCGCCAGACCCAACTCCGGTGAGGAATCCCCCCGTCCTCGTGCGCCCTTGCCAAGCCGACCGTACATTGAGCACCACTTCGACCTCGCGAACGCGTTGAGCCTCCTCCCTCCCTCTCTCGCTTCCTGTTTCGCCAGCGCCGCCACCATCTGACCGCACCGCCGTTGCCCGCCAGTTCTTGCGGCCAGTGGCACCTGCTCGATTTAGATCGAAGAGACGAGATTAGATCACTTAACTTTGAAAGGGTACGCTTCCAGAACCATGAGATCTATTTAGATCCAACGCCCCACAGAGCGCGATCCGCGCGAAGCGGTACCGCCCAATGAAATCATGTCGCGTGTCACCTGTTCTGTTTAAAAACAGATTTGAAATCAGATTAGTTTGTGATTTTCAAACCTTTGTAACTTTTGATACACACGTCCAAAATTCACAAATTTGATATCATTGGAATCAGTGGAGCAAGCCCTAGCCAACCATGCCATTGGTTTAGTAAATAGCATCTGTTAGATGGTTTGTTTTTGCAGAAACATTTGAATGCTTGTTTAGATTAGAAAAATGATTCAAAAATGTTTCTGAGATTGAAACCTTGGCAAATTGGTTTGTTGTGAACCTACTGACCCTAGGAACCAACCCATGGTTTTGAAAATGGATTTGGTAAAGTTTAGGATGGATTAGTTGGTTTAGCCCATTTCTAGCAAAATAAAATTAATGGTTTTGTTATGAAAATGTTTTGGAGTAAAATTTTTGGGAAAATGTTTTGGATCAAACCTACTGACCCTAAACACCAAGTTTTGAGAAACAACAACTTATTTGGTGAATAACATAAAGTTGTTGCTTGGATAAAAATATTTTCCACCACATAAAATGATGATTGGATTTAAAAATGGTTTATGGACAAAACCCTTTTGCAAATGACTTTGCCACTTTGGAAAATGACCACCTTGAACCTTGCAAAGTTTAGGAGCCTAATGGAGACCATCTTTGCAAATAAACCTATCTCTTGCATGCTTACATGCATGACTTAGATCCTATTGTTTTATGTGTGTGAAATGTTTGATTGATTATTGGTTTGGAATGCTTGTTGATATTGTGTTTGCTTGATTGATTGTAGTGAAGTTAGAAAAGTGTGAGACTAGCAAGATCAAGGAGTAAACCAACATTCCCTACCAAAAGGCAAGTTACACTATCATCTAAAGTCCTACTATTTTCATTGTACTTAGTGGATTTTGAAACATGCATGAAAATAATTTCTATACTTAAGATATGCTAATCCTAATAGGATTCCCTATACATTCCTTAGTGAAAACAATGTAGTTGTTACATGCTTAGCCATGCTATATTTTGAAAAGAGATACATGTTGAGATTTTATGAAGTTGAGAAAAAGGACTTGTGTTTTTTATATAATAAAACAAGGACTCAATGAACCACCTGGGTGGCCAAGGATACTTTGAGTTTTTGAGAAGGTGGCAACAAAAGGAACCATGTCTATGGCAATCTCTTTGTGTTGTGCTCCAAAGGAAACCACCCAGGAAACTTAGAGATTGAACATGTTTCTCCAATTGTGGCTTTCGTGTGCAACCACATGCTATTTATGGCTCTGGCTTAGTCAACTACATTGGGAAGACCCATACATTGTCTTTAGTTTACTGGACATGGGGACCTGGAATCCTACATGGGTGCTGAAGACAAGCTAGCAATGGTGTATGGGAGGACCCTCTGGAAAGACTTCGTCACATTCTCAATCTGCCGGTACTCCATCTTGGTGAGCACTAATCCAGTGGCCACTGGTGGCAAAAGGATGGGATTGTGACATGTGGGTAAAGTGTACTACTTATGCAGAAGATAATAAAATCTAAGTACTTAGCCGTGTCCCTGGTTATGGACAATACTGAGCAACTAAAGTTTGAAGCTATGGGAGATCTCGACATTCTAATTTCTAAAAGAAAACTTTTAAAGACTTGATGCACTTGGGGGTACCAAGGAGCTCAAGAGACTTTGATAAAACTTGATGTACTTGGGGTTACCAAGGAACTCAAGAGATTTTGATGAAAACATGAACACTTGGGGTTACCAAGGAACTCATGAGATTTTGATAAAACTTGATGCACTTGGGGTTACCAAGGAGCTCAAGGGATTTTGACAAGGACTTGAACACTTGAGTTTCTACCAAGGAGTTCAAGGGATTTTTGAAAAGGAGATTTGACAAAGGACCAAAACCATTTTGAAAAGATAGGATAAAATTATTGCTTTATGCAAATGAGCCTTAAACCCTACTTAGCCAAAATGCATGTAATGATAGGATCCACTCATATTATACCTAGAAGTGAAACTTGCCAATACTATTCCAAAGTATTGACCCTTGTGGCTGTAACTTGTAATGTTGCAGGTTTGATTGATTTTAGTGAAGAATTGATTAATTAGGATTACAAAGTCTACAACCAACATCTGCCAGTGGCACTTTGAAGATGAAGGACCCCATGACTATAGTTATTCCGCTGCAATGTAATTTAATAGCCAAATGAGCTATGTAAGATGTAATAAAATTATGTTATTCCTGGTTATAAAGTTATATTATGACCTTTGTTTCTTGATATTACATCTTAACTGTGGATGCTAGCTATTGATCCAGGGACTAGCATTGTAAACACAGGGGACTCCACCTTATATTGTGTAAAGGTTGGGACACTCCCTCTACAACAATATGCATCAATTAATAAGCTTTGGAACAGTGAACACAGAATGACAACTATGCTCTCTTAATGGTGCCTAAAAGTAGAAGGTGGAGACTCAATAGTGGTGGAAGAAAGGCCTTTTTTGTAAAGGAAGCAGGGATTACAACTTTCAAAAAGAGCTTCCAAAAATTATGGTACATGTTAGGTTTCAGCCCTCATTGCCCCTATCATAAGCATATTGAAGTGGTTAAGGTTAAAGTGGCAAAGCTGGAGTATATGCTTGACGAAGTATAAGTTTTCAATCTCAAGTCCCTTGAATACGAGGGCCACACCTCATGCATACTCAAATTTGGGTCCAGGTAAGTTCTTGTCACCGTAAGTATTTTCATATCATTGAGAACCGCTAATGGGGTACCCCTTGCACATGGTACATGAGCTTTCCCATAACCAAAATGACAAGGCAAGCAGACAATGAGCATCTCAGCAATCTTTTTATTTACCATATGCATAGCTTTTTATTGAGGATGGTTCATAGATAGCTCATTATGGTGATGCTGCAAGTTTCCACCATGATTAGGCATGGCTTAGGCTAGCGGCTTAGGCGTTTCTCTAACACAGGATACAAACTCCATGGACTTACAAGTTACCTCTTTATTTCACACCGGTGACATCCATAGACAAAAGAACATGATATCAACTTAGTACAAAGTACAAGTGCAATGTTGAAAACGTTCCCCATGACAGCATGGTTCTGCTAATTCCAATTATAAGTGCAAGCATATACAACAAAGTTGTCACAATGGTTCAAGTTTATTAGGGGCAAAGAATAAAGTGTGCCATCAAGTTCGTGAGGGCTTTAATCACCAAGTTTTCACATAACAAAATAGTTTTTAATTGGAAGATAGATGAAAACAAGAATATACTTGGAATGGTGTAACACACCATGCATAGGAGTTTATAGTGGACACTTTGGAATAACTTGGTTTCTTGGGAGTTGGAGGCATGAGTAGAACTTACTCATACAAGTGGAGGCTAGCAAAAGACTGGGGGCAACCAACTAAGAGAGCAATAATGGCCAAAATCAAGCAGTGCAACAAAGCATACTAATCAAAGAAAAGAGTGGTACTACAAGTCAAGGACTAAATGATCATAGAGGCTATGGTGACTTGTGAGAGTCATAACATGGTGTGAGCATGTGCCAAGTCAACCCAAGCAAAGCATCAAAGTAGAATACCACAATACTATGCTTTTGCATGCTAAAACAACGCATAATTTCTTCAAGGCACACTAAGCAATCTCAATTGTCTGGAACAAGACATGCTACAACAATAATCACTAAGCATAAGATCAAAACAACACCTAGCATGTCATGCTATAGTCTAAGTCACAGTCAATGCAAGCTCTTCTTGCACTTCAAGCAAGAACTTACTACTCCTTTCCAAACACCAAGCAAACTTATTTGCAAAACAACACATCGAGAACGGGGGTCCAAACTACTTTATTCAAGCAAACTAAACAACCTAAGCAAAGCAAACGAAAACTAAGACGCTCCAAGAACGACACAACTGTGCATGAAACAATAAAAACGAAGTGTCTAGACAGACCTGAGCTTTTTATTGATGAATAAGGGGATGGCTTGGGCATCCCGAAGTTTTGACGCTTGTACCTCTTGGATATTTCTTGGGGTGACACCATGGTGGCATCCCCAAGCTTGAGATTTTGTCCATTCTTCATCTCATTGCATCATTCTCTCTTTACGCCTAAATTTTTTTCCTTCATACAAAACTTCACACAATCTTCATTAGCAACATTAGTGTATTCAAAAGATATTAGACCTCTGGCAAAGCTTGGAACAACAAGACTTTTCACTAAAAACACAAGCTACTATAGTAACTCCTTCAAAAAGCTCAAATTCACCTAAAGAGAACTGAAAAAGGAATCAATAAGAAGCAAATGCAAATAATGGCAGAAATATGTCAAAACAGACTAGCAGGTAGAAACCGATTTTTTTCGAACATCTTCTGTTGCTCAAAAAAAAAATTGTTGAACTAACAAAAGTTAGCTAACATACTAGGGGATTTATTCTTATATTTTGTGCTCAATCCGAGTTCCAGAGCCTCCTCACGATTTTTTTTTGGTGGAGGACAAAAATCTGTTTCAGGACAACAACTGCCCAAATCTTACTTCCCTCTCATTAGAGGTCATTCTTCGCACAAAAAGCAACAAAAAGGATAAGGAGAGGTCATTACTGAAGTAATAACTTTCAAGACTTAAGGAAACTCTTGGGTTATCTCCCAACAAGTACTTTTCTTTAACGCCTTTAAGTTAGGCACAAGAAGCAAGAAGAATCAAGTATTTCCAAATGAAGAATTGCCCCTCTTGTTCCTTCCTTTCTTACCTTTCTTTTTATCTTTAGGGAAGATACGATTGCTTACCGGAAGAGAAAAGTGCATAATGCCTTTTCCCACATCTATTACTGCTCCAAGGTGCTTCAGTAGGGATCTTCCAAGTGTGATTTGTCCTTTGCCTACACATTGAATAACAAGATAGTCGGTAGACACCATTTTCCCTGAGATTTTTATAAACACACCTTCAACTATTCCAATGGGAAATATAGTGGCATTGTTGGTAAGAGAGATTTCCTCTCCTCCTTCAGTAAGCCCCCAAAGAATCAAGGAATCATAAATATCTTTAGGCATGAGGCAAAATTCAGACATGATATCACAGCGAGCATCAAAAAGTGTAGTATTTATAGAGACTTTGATTGTGGGAAACCACTTTGAAGGCTCAGAATTTATGGGAACATAATCATGGTAAGCCCTAAGCGTGTGATAGCAACTATTCATAGCAGCAATAGTAGTCTCAATAGTGTTCAACCAGGCAAAAATATTTATGAAAGAGGAATCAGACTTACCAGGTGTACCATAGATCATGATTAATTTCCTTATGGCATCAAAAGCTTCATCCTCAGTACATAGCAAAAAATATTTCTCAGCCACAGCATCCAAAGCATATCTATAATGAAGAGCAATACCGCGGTAGAAACTATCAATAACCAAGCTAAGGCTTACCTCAGGCTCAGTTTCCTTCTGGAAAGCAGAGATTCTAGACCAAGCTTCTTTAAAACTTTCTTCACTTTTTTGATTAAAAGTGGAGATTTATACCATAGGGGAAATAAAGGTTGGTCCAAAACCCGACATGGCAGCAACTAGAGCAAGAACTAATTTTTTTCTGTTCTTGAATAAAGCAAGCAAACCAAACTAGACTAAATTTTTTTAAAGAGGCAAACAAAACCAAGCAAAAGAAACAAAGCAAACTAAAAACAAAGTAAAGAGAAAGGAAGTGAAGGATTCCCCTAGTGAAGACGTCCTTAGCCTCCCCGGCAACGGCGCCAGAAAACTTGTTGATGGTGCTGGCATGGAGCACTTTGTTGGAAACCCCAAGAGCAAGGTGTGAAGCAGCAAGCAACAAGTCTTCCCTCAGTAGAGACCAAGGTTATCGAACCAGAAGGAGGAAGGAAACGTCACACAGGTGTTGCAAGCAACGCGGAGACCCGCACAACACAAACTCAAGACTTTGCCCCAACGAACCAGTGAGGTTGTCAAGCTCACCGGTTTGTTGTAACAAAGGATTAAACGTATGGTGTGGAAGGTAATGGTTTGCAGCAAGTAAACAAGTAATAGTGGAAGATGTATCAATGGTAAAAGATTGGACCATGGTCCATAGTTCACTAGAGGTGCTCTCCTTAGATAAACAACATGGCACGAAGGGTAAACAAATTGCAGCAGGGCAATTGACAGGAACTGAGCAAGGCATAACAATGGAATTACTAGTCAGAAAGATCCTATGATATTCGATTGGGCAATACAACAAGATACATAGACCGCCATCCAATTGCATCTATGACTAGAAGTCCACCTTCAGGTTATCATCCGAACCCCCTCCAGTATTAAGTTGCAAGCAACGGACAACTGCTTTAAGCAAAGTGTGTAAGGTAAACAGTCCACATGTTCCATGAATAAGAGACCGTTGTTTTCTCCCTAGTGGCAACAACACATCTACAACCGAAGAGATTTCTGTCACTTCCCTTGGAAACTAGAGGCATGAACCCACTATTGAGCATAAATACCCCCTCTTGGAGTCACTAGCAACTACTTGGACAAGATAGCTACTAACAACGGAGAGCATGCAAGATCACAAACAACACAGACATGATATAATCATAAAGACAAAACCATTAATTAAACCAACATAATAATCTCAATATCCATTGGATCCCCGCAAACACAACATGCATGATTACATATAGATTAGATCATGATCATGAACGGAGCTCACAAGATCTATACATGAAAGCACAAAGGAGGAGATACAACCATCTAGCTACTACATGGACCCATAGTCCAAGGTGGAACTACTCACGCATCATACCGGAGAGAAGGCCTCCGAGATGATATCCCCTCCGGTAGGGTGCCGGGAAGAACTTCAGATCACCCCAATCTAGGGATGATGGTGTTGGTGAATACAGACGGTTTCGTGGAGATTTGATTGGGTGCTTAGGGTTTCTGCATCGGGGGATTCTTATAGGCGAAGGGGGAGGCCGAGGAGGCGGCCAGGGTAGCCAAACCCTAGACAGGCGCGGAACTGGGCCCACCCGCGCCTACGGTGGGTCTGGCCCCCCTGGCTGGCCCCTCCAGATCCCCTCTGGACTTCTTGTTCCCCACGGAAAGTAATTCACTTTGACGTTTGTACCGTCCAATTCCGAGAATATTTTTTTACTAACATTTCTGAAACCAAAAACATGCATCTGGAACTGTTGCAACTTGTTAATAGGTTAGTACCAGAAAACATGTAAAAAGCACCTCAAAGTGTAGACAAGTAAAGCAAAGTAGATACTAAACAAGCATGGAGCATCAAAAATTATAGATATGTTTCCAACATATCAGTGTTTTCCGCCCCGTAGAGGCGGCGAAAATCTTTCTATGGCCACTCCTCTGGTATTAGGGTTCCGTGAGGAAGATATAGGAGAGAGGGCGGAGTCAGGAGCCGGCCAGGTGGGCCACACCTGTCCTAGTGGTGGCCCAGGGGGACCCGCACCTAGGGGGTGTGGGCGCCTGTGGCCCAGCTACGCCTCCCCTTTTGGCTTCCTCCGTCTTCTGGGAAAATATAATTTTCCAATATTTTTCTGGTATTTTTCTGATCTTCGTGAAATTGCATCAAAAAACCTCTTTTCCATCAGAATCCAGACTCCGGCAGTCCATGCTCCAAGAATCATCCAACATGCAAAAACAGTGGAAAAGGCATAAGTTATACCTTATAATAATACATATATCAACTAATAGAGGCAAATTATGATAAAGAATGGTGATGCAAATTGGATGTATCAACTCCCCCAAGCTTAGACCTTCGCTTGTCCCCAAGCGAAAACTGAGCTCAGTAAACAGGTCCACAGGTTTATGGAGTGAAGTGTTGATAAAATAATACGGACAAGAAGCATCACACTTACCATTACACAAATCATAGAAGAAAGAAACTCACCATTATATAACTTAGCTTGCAACAAGTACATGAGTCACAATAGAGATGCATAAAAATAAATCATAATTGGAATTGGCAAACTCTTGTTCTTGGTCCGAGAACAGCTGGCAAACAGTTTCAGAAAAAGCTTTTTGCAGAAGTTTTATAGCAAGAGCACTCTTTGCTCAAAAAGGTTTTTCAATGAAGGCTTTCAAAGTAATACTCAATAGATAAGAGTTTTGTGTAAACAAGGAAGATAAAGAACATGATTGAATAAATCACCATATGAATGCTTGCAATACAACAACTCAAATGCTTGCAGGAGATAGAGAGGAAGTAGGTTTACTGACTCAACTTAGAAATTAGGAGAAAGGTCCCTTCATAGAGGGAAGCATGGATTTCAAGTCATAAAGAGCTTCCAAAATATTATGGTACTTACTAGATTTGAGCCCTCATTGCCCCTATCATAGGCATCTTGAGATGATTAAGGTTAAACTGCACAAAGATGGAGTATATGCTTGACGAAATATAAGTTGGCAATCTCATGTCCCTTGAGTACGAGGGCCGCTCCTCATGCTACTCAACTTTAGTTACCGGTAAGTTCTTGTCATTGTAAGTATATGTATATCATAGAGAAGCGCCAACGGGGTACCCCTTGCACATGGTGCAGGAGCTATCCCATAACCAAAATGACAAGGCAAGCGGACAATGAGCATCTCAGCAATCTTTTAATTTACTATGTGCATAGCTTTTTATTGAGGATGCTTCACAGATAGCTCATTATGGTGATGCTGCAAGTTTCCACCATGATTAGGCATGGCTTAGACTAGCGGCCCAGGAGTTTCTCTAACACACATACATCACTCCATGGACTTACAAGTTCCCTCTTTATTTGACACCATCGACATCCGCAAACAAAAGAGCATGATATCAACTGTGTACTATGTACATGTGCAATGTTGAAAGCGTTCCCCGTGACAGCACGGTTCTGCTAATTCCAACGTATAGATGCAAGCATATACAACTTCGATGACACAATGGTTCAAGTCTATTAGGGGCAAGAAAACAAGGTGTGCCATCAAGTTCGTGAGAGCTTTACTAACTAGTTTTCACATAACAAAATACTTTTTTAATTTGAAAGGTAGATGAATCTTGATAATTTGCTAGGAATAGCAATAATTCTAATAGGTAGATATGGTGGACACAAATGGCACAGGTTTTGGTTCAAAGGGTTTGGAAGAGTGAGAAGTATGCCTTCTCAAAACAGGTTTTTGGCTAGCAAGGCTGGGTAGCAAGCAATAGAGTTGAAAGAAACAAGCAAACCTACAAGTGATAAAGCCAAACATGCAATCTTCCTTGAAGACACAAAAGATCTTAAATAAAGAATACTAATATTATGAGCCAACAAGAAAGAAAATAAATGATATAAAATACCTGTAAGCATTTCTCTTTTTCTTTCAACCCTCAAAAAGTGTTGCTACTGACTAGAGCTCGGTTTGCCAAAACCAATTTAGATTTACTTGATGCTCCCAAAGTGATGCCAATACTGATCAACGAGATCAATCATATAATAGAGATTGCAAACTAAAACAAGAAGTGCAAAAAGTAAAAGATGAAACTTCTCATTAATATTCCATAAAGGCACTCACACCAAGGAATACATAGATAATCAACTAAAGGAGAGATACTTACACATGAAAACCAACCTATAAGATAACTTCTCTACCAAAGATATGAATCCACTAAAAAGGTAAAAGATGAAAGATAATGATGGTGATACCGCGGCACTCCCCCCAAGCTTGGAACAAACCAAGGGGATGCCAAACCTGATGACGAATTACTCCTTCGGTGGTGGTGGTGTTCTCTTGTCATCATAAAACTTCCAAGGAAAAGGTTCCCCATCCAAAAAGGATGTCCTAGTTTTTGCAATCCTGAAACTAGCAGCAGAGCTTATGCGATCAAATCTAGACTCATACTCACAGTTTTGATTTTGTATGTCGTAGAGTTTTGCTTGTAATTGGTTGGTGGTCTGATGGAGCGAGAAGATCTCTTCTCAGAGCGCAACAACCTCCTCCTCGTGCTTGACAATGAGGTTTGAACTTATCTTGTGAATAACATCCACTTTATGTTCCGCCATCTTCTGGTACCTAAAAACCTCCTGCTCCAATGCTTCCATCCTGTCTTCCAGACTGCCTTCTCCTTTAGGGCCTTAAACTTCCTTCATTTGTACCTTCCCATCTTTGAGAATCAACTACTTGGGATGGATCTTCAACTCATACATATACGGGTTGAGGACATACGCAAAGTAGTCCTCCATGGGTGATACAGAGGAAGACATTGTAGCTCCAAAACCGAGAATTTGCGTGACAAAAACAGATCCAAACAAAAACACGACGAGAACTTGATAGAAGAACCTCGGGGGATCCGGGGGTTATATATTACGAGGTTTCAATGCATAAGGAAAGTGTCGGTACGAAAAGTAGGCGGAGACGGAGCTCGGGGGACGCACACCCCCTCCAGGCGCCGGGCAAGGTGGGCTCGCGCCTAGGGTGGATTTGGCCACCCCGGCCTCCGGTTCCTCCTCTGTTCCGTCTCGTAACTTCCCTTATGTATTAAAAACGTCAAAAATATAAAAATATCGGGGTTTCACGAACCTTCTATTTTCACCTCCTTTACCTATTCAAAGACGAACTCTGTAGTTTGTGGCGTTTGGTTTCTAATAAATTCTTCCGGAGTCACCATTTGAATAATATCAACTTCTTCATTATAAGAATCTCTAGAAATATTATGTTTTAGTCTTTGACCATTCACCACCTGTGTTGTGTCATCCTTCAAAGAAGATAATTTGATAGCACTTGAATGATATACTTCCTCAATAACAAAAGGTCCTTACCATTTTGAGAGTAGTTTCCCTGCAAAAAATCTAAGACGAGACCTATACAAAAGAACTTTCTCGCCAACATAGAACTCCCTTTTGAGAATTCTCTTATCATGCCATCTTTTTACTTTTTCCTTAAAGAGTCTAGCATTTTCGTAAGCTTCACTTCTCCACTCATCTAAGGTACTCATGTCAAGCAGTCTTTTCTCACCAGCAAGTTTAAAGTCTTTATTCAACTCTTTCACTACCCAATAAGCTTTGTGTTCTAATTCTGAAGGCCAATGACAAGCTTTCCCATAGACCATTTTGTAAGGAGACATCCCCATAGGATTTTTATAAGCAGTTCTATAAGCCCATAAAGCGTCATTCAACTTTTTAGCCCAATTTTTTTCCTAGATCTATTGATAGTCTTTTGCAAAATAGATTTAATTTCCCTATTGGAGGGTTCTACCTGCCCACTGGTTTGGGGGTGATAAGTTGAAGCAATTCTATGGTTTACATCATACTTAGCGAGAGTTTTTCTAAAAACCCCATGAATAAAATGAGAGCCTCCATCAGTCATGATATATCTAGGCACACTAAACCTAGGAAAAATAACATCCTTAAGCATTTTCAAAGAGGTCTTACCATCAGCACTATTTGTAGGTATGGCTTCTACCCACTTTGTAACATAGTCGACAACAACAAGAATATGAGTGTGCCCTTTTGAAGGGGGAAAAGGTCCCATAAAGTCAAATCCCCAACAATCAAAAGGTTCAATAACAAGAGAATAATTCATAGGCACTTCATTGCGTCTAGAAATGTTACCTACTTGTTGACATTCATCACATGATAAGACAAACTTCCTTGCAACTTTGAAAAGGATAGGCCAATAAAATCCAGATTGTAAAACCTTTTGTGTAGTCCTATCCCCTGCATGATGTCCTCCATAAGAACCGCCATGACATTTTCTCAATATCTCTTGTTGTTCAAATTCTGGAACACATCTTCTCATAATACCATCTACTCCTTCTTTATATAAGTGTGGGTCCTCCCAAAAGTAATGCCTTAGATCATAAAAGAATTTTCTTCTTTGCTGGGCTGTAAAGGTTGGAGGCAAATACTTGGAAACAATAAAGTTAGCATAATCATCATACCAAGGACTTTCATGTGGACTTACCCTTATTGCAGCCAACTGCTCATTTAGAAAGCTATCATTAACAGGCAATGGGTCAAAAGAAATGTTTTCCAAACGAGATAAATTGTCAGCAAAAGGATTTTCAACACCTTTCCTATCCATAATATGCAGATCAAACTCTTGCAAAAGAAACACCCACCTAATAAGCCTAGGCTTAGCGTCCTTCTTTGTCATAAGGTACTTAATAGAAGCATGATCAGTATGAATAGTAACCTTTGAGTCAACAATATAAGGTCTAAACTTATCACAGGCAAAGATTACAGCTAAGACCTTTTTTCAGTAGTAGCATAATTCTTTTGAGAAGAATCTAGAGTCTTTCTAGCATAATGAATAACATTCAACTTCTTATCAATACGTTGCCCAAGGATAGCACCCATAGCAAAATCACTAGCATCACACATAATTAAAAAAGGTAAACTCCAATAAGGTGGTTGAACAATAGGATCAGTAGTCAAAGCTTTTTTTAAAGTTTCAAAAGCTTCCTTACAATCATCATCAAAGACAAAAGGTACATATTTTTGAAGAATATTAGTAAGGGGCTTTGAAATTTTGGAGAAATCTTTAATAAACCTCCTATAGAAACCAGCATGACCAAGGATACTAAGAATACCTTTGATATCTCTAGGACAAGGCGTCTTCTCAATTTTGGCTCTGTCAACTTCAATGCCTCTTTCAGAGATCTTGTGTCCAAGAACAATCCCTTCATTAACCATAAAATGGCATTTCTCCCAATTAAGAACAAGGTTGGTTTCTTCACATCTCTACAAAACTTTATCAAGGTTGTGCAAACAGTAATCAAAAGAAGTTCCATAGACGGAGAAGTCGTCCATGAAAACCTCCACAATTTCTTTACAAAAACCATGAAAAATAGTAGACATACATCTCTGAAAGGTAGCAGGAGCATTACATAAACCAAAAGGCATACGCCTATAAGCATAAGTACCATAAGGACAAGTGAAAGTAGTTTTCTCTTGGTCTTGTGCTTTCACAGAAATTTGAGAAAACCCAGAATAACCATCAAGAAAACAAAAGTGAGTCTTTTTGGACAACCTTTCAAGCATTTGATCAATAAAGGGCAAATGATAATGATCTTTCTTAGTAACTTTATTAATGTTTCTAAAATCAATGCACATTTTGTACCCAACAACTACTCTTTGGGGTATAAGCTCATTATCTTCATTAGGCACAATAATTATCCCCCCTTTCTTAGGGACACAATGAACAGGGTTGACCCATTGGTATCAGCAATAGGGTAAATAATATCAGCATCAAGGAGTTTTAATACCTCATTTCTTACCACATCCTTCATCTTAGGATTTAGACGGCATTGGTGCTCAACAACTGGTTTTGCATTAGGTTCTATATTAATAGCATGTTGACATATAGTGGGAGAAATTCCTTTTAAATCATCAAGATTATAACCCATAGATCCTCGGTGTTTCTTCAGTATTTCCAATAACCTTTCTTCTTCCTTTCCTGAAAGTTAAGAACTAATAATAACAGGATATACTTTCTTATCATCAAGATAAGCATATTTAAGATCATCAGGTAAAGGTTTTAATTCGAAAACAGGGTCCCCTTTAGGTGGTAGTGTACCCAAATCTTCCACAGGTAGTTTATGCTTAAGTTGCTCAGGCTGACAAAGAAAAACCTTGTCAATCTCATTTCTTTCTTTCATGAAGACTTCGCTCTCATGATCTTCCATAAATTGCTGCAAGGCATTGTTAGGAGCAACAGAAATAGCAGAAAGTTGTTCAACCCTAAAATCCTCATTAGGCAGTTCATTTTCATAAGGAGTTTTAGCAAATTTGGTAAAATCAAACTCATAAGACTCTCCATCAAACTTAGTAAAAACTTTTTCCTTCCTACAATCTATAATAGCCCCACAAGTATTCAAGAAGGGTCTACCAAAGATAATAGGATAGGTTTTACTAGCTTCTTTACCAAGTACTAGAAAATCAGCAGGATATTTAATCTTACCACAAAGAACCTCCAGATCTCTTACAATACCAATGGGACAGACTGTCTCTCTATTAGCAAGGTGAATAACCACATCAATGTCCTCAAGCTCACAAGGACCAATTTCATGCATAATTTCCCTGTAAAGCTCATAAGGAGTAACACTAGAACTAGTTCCAATATCACACAAACCATAATATCTATGATTACCAATTCTAACAGAAAGCACAGGGACACTAGATTTTCTAGCTTTTTTAGGATGAGAAACAATATTAGTAGAGTATTCACAGAAGATAATGTGCTCATCTTCTATATTTCTAGTGACAAGATCTTTCACAATAGCTACCACAGGCTCAATATTAATAAGCTCATCAGGCTCCACAGTTTTCTTTGCACTTTTTCTAACCACATTAGCTATAGAATGTTCCTTTACCTTAGTAGGAAAAGGGATTTTCTCAACATAAGTTTCAGGCAAAATAGGATCAACAGTACAAACCTCTATGCTAGCAGGAACATGGGTACCAATGTCTTTATAAGGAGCATGGTACTTGTCCCGCTCTTTTTTGGGAATTTCAATATAAGAGGCAAAAGTCTTAAAACATTTTGCAAGAACTTGAGGATCAAGACCAAACTCATTGCTAATATCACGGAAGTCATCAGTTCCCATAAAAGATTTTATGCATTCATAATCATATTTTATACCCGACTTTCTTCCTTTATCATTCTCCCAAGCTTTAGTGTTCTCTTGAATACGGTCTAGGAGATCCCATTTAGCTTCTTCCTTCATACGTGTGAATGACCCAGCACAAGAAGCATCTAGTAAATCTTTATCATGAAGATAAAGCCTAACATAAAAGCTATTGATAATAATATTGTTAGGGAGTTCATGAATAGGACATTTAAGCATTAGTAACTTCAATCTCCCCCAAGCTTGAGTTGTACTCTCTCCATCACAAGGCCAAAAGTTATATATCAGAAATTTATCCTTATGAATCTCACTAGGAGGATAGAATTTAGAATAAAATAGAGATGCCATCTCCTCCCAATCCATCACGAGGCCGGGCCATGATGCTTTCACTGTTTCTAGTTCGCGATAATCAATCAGTTTATCGCGAACTAGAAAAATTGGACGACAACATGGTTGGGCTCAATTCATCTCTTCATTATTAGGGGAGCAATGGCCGATGAATGTTCTTTTTTAGATGAAAAGTACCTCGCTACAGTTCCCATTACTGAAACCACACGAGTTTTACAGGAAATTCAGTTCTCGGATCAAAAGTCACATGCATTGATTACAATACCACATACTCCCACAAAGGATTCTTATGCTAAATCTTTTTATCACAAAACTCATGAAACACTAGGGGGAACACTAATGAAGAAACACCCTGAAGCACTCGCCGTTCTAACCAGTGCAAGATCCTTAACCTCCAGAGTTTTCGACAAGTATTAGTTGTGATCCACATCTCGCCCATCATGGTGATGAAGTTTTTGAAATCCACCACCGCTTGTGACAGCCTTCTCTTTTCCACCGTCAACCAGGCTCCAGCCACAATAGCAGCGGAGGAGCTCATGCCAACACCTCCAGTCTGGACACCAGGATGTTTAGCTTTTCTCTTTCTGCCCCTCCCATAAGAATGGCCCATTGAGCAACGTTGAAGGCACACCTCCGCCAGATTTCATGCATTCCAGGCCACACAGATCGATTGAAACATAAGTCATTCTGTACTATCCATATCACCCAAAGCGCAGCATCACATATCACATTTTCCACTCTATAGAGTTTATTACTTCCCCATTTAGAACAAACATCAACCAACAATTTAGGTTCATTGGAAATCCCAGTGAATCTAACAATAACTTTCCAAACAATAGTAGCAACCACACATTTAAAGAATATATGATCACAAGTTTCAACTTCATTATAGAATAAACAAGTAAGATCATCTACATTCTGCCTTTTTACCAGGTTATCTCTAGTGAGAATCCTATTATGGGCCAAAAGACACAAGAAGAAAATATTTTTGGGAGGGATATTCAGCTCCCAAACATTCTGAACATATATAGGAACAACCTCTCTAAAGCTAATAGCTGTATATAGGGATTTTACACTAAAAATTCCACTTGGTTCCAGTTTCCAAACAAGGGTGTCCTCTTCCACACTAATATGCAGAGTTTGAGCAATATCCACAAGTTTATACCACTGTACCATCCTCCTATGATCAAAACACCTCCTAAAGGTAAATTTTAAGGAAGACCCATCCCACACATCATCTATGCAAGCATTCTGCTCATTCACCAGGATATAGATGTCTCAGTATTTGAGCAAACCAATGGTATTCCCAAAACTTAACCCTCCTCCCATTACCAACATTCCATTTGTAACCCATGTGTGATGCCTTAGCAGCCCGCATGATACCTTTCCAAAAAGGGGATGCCCCCACATTAGAGCAGGCAAAGATATTAGGACTATTCACCTCATAGTTATGGTCAATAATTTGCCTCCACAACTTCTTCTCATCAAAATTATATCTTTTAATCCAAGATGCTAGTAGACACCTGTTCATCATAGATAAATCTGGAATGCCTAGGACCCCAACCTCTTTTTTTAAGAAACCAAACCACAATTGGCTAAATGATATTTATGATGACCCTCATAATCATCCCATAAGCAATGTGCCATATGAGAATTAATAATGGTAAGAGCCCACTTGGGGAACTTAATCACACTAAGCAAGTAAATAGGGATACTTGTCAGGACACTCCTAACTAACTCTAACCTTACAACATGATTTGACAACCTACCTCTCCAACTTGTAGCTTTCTTAAGTGTTTTATTGTAATAGCCCAAAAATATTAATCAAGGTTATCATTTTCCAATCACTCAAATTTAGGGTTAACAAAAACTTTTGTTAAAAAAATCCATATGAATGCATGTGTGTATGTGATGAATGCATGAATGCTTGAATGGACTTGGGTGATTGTTATGAATGGCAAGGATTGGTTTAAATATGAAAACAACATCATCTAAATCATTTCCAAGCAGAATCATATCAAGAGAAATTCAAAAACAAACAAAATGAGCTATTGGTCATTTTTGCCAATCTTGTTCACTAGACCACTTTGAGTGTTTCTAGTCCAAGGTTTCAAACAGAAACAAATCCAATTCTTTTCACCCCTTGTTAGACCAAGTGAAAGTGAACCCAAGTCCACCTTGCAAACCCACATAAACATTTGGCAACCCTATTCAAATGACATTTGAAAATTGAATCTAGTTCATATGGTAAGATCACCATTTCTCAAAACCCAACCAAACCAGTTCACTTTGACAAATCCAATCAACCAGATACTCCCTAGTATGTGCCCAATACACTCACCAAGTTTCATCCAAAAATTCAAATATGAATTTCTTGCGGCCATTTCATCAAACACTTGGAGACACAAACCAAATTCTGCCAAACTTCACTGTTTTGAGAAGTAGTATTTCCAAACCTTGTTCCCCATTGATCATCCTTGTATCCCCCAGTGACAACCAATGCATTAAACCAGCCGAGACCCCTACCAATGCACCATGTCGTGCATGCCCGAGCCAACCCTGGCCAGCCGACCATGGCAAGCTAGAACCAGCCATTGCCGCGCCTAGCCACCATGTCCAGGAAGCACGCCACCGCCCACCACCACACTCTGTCCAGCCCTCGAGCCTTTACAAGCAGTGGACCACCGAGAACACACGCGCCCAGTTTTTCTCTGTCATGTCCAGAGCGCTCCAGCTCGACGCACATGACACGCTCGTACAGACCGTGCCTCGCCTTCGCCGTCCATGCATGCGATCACCATCGTCCTAGGAGACCACCAGACATGCCCGTTCGCCGCCGCGCGACCAGGAGCGCATGTGCGTCATCAAAAACATCGTCGGTGCCGCTCAGAGCACCAGCGTGTTCTACCAAACCGCACCGCCCCTTGCCGCGCCATCAAGCCGTTGAGCATCGCCAGGAGACCGTGCACCGTCCCCTAGCCTCAGCCATGCCGATAGCTCGCTGTAACCCCGACCCCGACGAGCACTGCCCATGCCGCTCATCCTCTCTCGCTCGCTTATAAAAGGAGGCCTTCCCCACTCGTTTTCTTCAACCATTTCACTCCCCACCTCTCACTAATCCTCCCCACTTCTTCCTGGAGCAAGACGAGTTCTCTCTCGCTAGAATTTCACCGGATCCTGCCGCTGCTGGAGGAGAAGGGCGTCGTCGATTGGAGCCATCCCAGGAGAAGCCGCCAGTACCAGCAGAACCACCGTCATCGACTTCGTCATTCGTCCCTATCGCCGACCATCGCCTGAGCCCCGGTGAGATGTCCCAGACTCCCACTAGTCGTGCTAGGGTTCGAGCCCGTCGTGTTCTGTTCGACGAGGATGATGGTCGTGAGCCGTTGATCCTTGATCTAATCCTACGGTCATAATCGCCCCGTACCCCTTTGCACTCCCCTGTCTCACTGAAGAATGGGAACACCACTTAACTAGCACGCGCACGTGCTGTGCGCAGTGGGCCGGCCCAGTTAGAATTCCCGTGCGACCTAGTAGTTTGAATTTAGATTTATCTATTTAGTTTCAAACCTAGTTTTGGCAGTAGATTCAAAATTCAATTCAGAGAGTTTTACTGAACCAAATATCATGAAACCAATTTTGTTAGAACGGTATGGAAATTCTTAATCCAAGCCCATTGGATTCAAACCATTTGGATTTCTAAATCACCTATGGTAAAAATAACAAGGCAGAGACTTTTCTGCATTCAAACATTTTTCAAAATTCAACCATACATGATTTTGAGTTGATTCCAACTCTCAAAAATCACATTTGATAAGACCTTTCTGAATAAATAAAATTATCTAGGTTTACTTGCAGTAATAATGGACAAGTAATAAAAGAATGCCCCATAGGCATTTCTATTCACTTTAATTAATTAAAATAAAAAGGTTAAACCTTATTAAATCGTGACACCACTTTAAATCACATTCCCAAGTATTGAAATATGTGGCGATGATATGTGTCAACATGATCCCATATTTTAATTGGATAATATTAAATCTTAAGTAGTTTTTCAATGAGTGGAAATTACTTTTCTAAAATAAATTAAATAAAACTATTTCCTTAATTCTTGTGATGATTGTGATGATGCTAGATCATCTAGTGTGAACCCTTGTGTTCTAAATAGAAGTAGTTAAGTATTGTTTGGTGATTGTGTACTTCGTATTTATTTATAGACGCTAGTACCGACCAAGGATATGAAGAGGAGGAGACTACTACGAGGAAGAAGCAGAGGAGAACTTCAACCACTGCACTACACAAGGCAAGCTATCTAAGCAAGCTAGAACTTTGCAAGCTAACACTTGCAAGATAACTATGACAAATAGATGCCTTATGCATATGTGATTATACCACCTTATTATACCGAATCCCAGTTTTACTTGCAAACTTTATTAGTTTATTTCTTTATCAAAATTCTTTGTTTACTTTTAGGTAGTGTTTGTGATATTTTGGAAAGATTGTAGAGGTAGCATAACGAGCATAAAACTTGGCCTAAGTTAGGTAGAACTTGATGTCATCCTGAGGCATGATATTATACCTAGATAAGCCACACTTGATTACCACCCCTCATTAGTGTTTACCCCCAACTTTAGTGGCTAGTGCTAACCATAAAATTTGATCACTTTAGATGGGAATACTGAAGGGTTTCGCAGCATAGTAAATCAAAATTTTCTACGGATGTGAATAGAGGGAAAGCCAAGATCTAATCTAGGAGATGCAAACAACGAGAGATATTGGATTAGATCTTCATACCCTTGAAGATTCGCACAGCGGAACGTTCGTCGGAACGTGGGTGATGTACTCGTACTCGCTTCTCCTCCTCGCGATCCGATCCGATCTAGCACCACAAGTGGCGGTGCCTCTGTGAGATGCACACGTGCAGCACCTCGACGTCTCCTCCTTCCTTGCTCCAGCAAGTATGGTGGAGAGACGGATTGGATCTACAACACGACGGCGTGGTGTATATGGTGGAGAATTTCTGCAGCAGGGCTTCGCCTACAAGCAGTCGGGAGGGAGAGAGGAGGGCAGCAGGGCGGCTATGGTTGGAGGGGAAGGTGTGGGGGGTGGTGCGCCCCCAGCCCTATTTATATAGAGGGGTGGGGCGCAGCCCTAGCCCCTCCCCCAAGCCCAAACCGGCGGCCCCAAAGGAGGAGGAGTGGGGGGCAAGGAAACCCCCCTTCTAGAAGCTCTATCTAGGGTTTAAACCCTCTTTGGCCGGATGGGCCCTATGGGGCCTTGTGCCCCTGGCCCAATGCGTCTAGGGAACTCCCTCATAGGACCATGCCCCCTCTCGGAAGGTGGGGCCACGTTGGTCCCCTTCCGGAAGGTTCTAGAAGCTTCCGGTACAATACCGATTAACCCGGAACAATTCCGAACTCCAAAAACTGCACTGCCTTATATGAATCTTATTCTCCGGACCACTCCGGAACCTCTCGTGATGTCCCGGATCCCATCCTAGACTTCGAAAAAAAACTCATAAACCAATTATCCAATCTATCCTAGCGTCGAGACACGTTAAGTGTGTGACCCTGCGGGTTCGAGAATATGCAGACATGATCTTCTATCAATAATCAACAACGGGGTCTGGAAACCCATATTGACTCCCACACATTCATCGATGATCATATCGGATGAAACACGATGCAAGATTCAATCAATCCCATATATATATTCCCTTCGTCTCGCGATATTTTACTTGCCCGAGATTCGATCGTCGGTACCGTCATACCTAGTTCAATCTCGTTCACAACAAGTACTGTACTCGTTCCGTAATCCGATATCACTTTGTAATTAACTACTTAACCACATTCTTGCAAGCGGTGTTGATATCGATTACCGAGTGGGCCCGAAGTATATCTCTCCGACTTGGGAGGGACAAATCCCATCTTGATACATACAACCCAACAGATAATTTCCGATCACCTGAGAGACACCTTTATGATCACCCTCTCATAGGATGATGTTTGATGACCTCAAAGCTTTCTTCCGATACCAGGGAGTTGTATTATCTCATGGTCTAAGGAATACAATATTTGACATAAGAAAAGCTTCGCAAAGATGAACACGATGATACGATCTAATTGCTTCGCTTAGTTTGTCATCCACCATATCATTCTCCCAATGATATGATCTCATTATTAATTGACAACTCATGTCCATGGTTAGGAAACCTTAACCATCATTAATCAATGAGCTAGTCCTTAGAGGCATACTAGGGACACGGTGTTGTTCACAAACCACACAAGTATTAAAGTTTCCGCTTAATACAATTCTAGCATGGAATATAAACATTATCATGAACAAGAATTATAATAATAACATCTTTATTATTGCCTCTAGGGCATAATTCCAACAGTCTCCCACTTGCACTAGAGTCAATAATCTAGTTTACATTTGGCAACAATATCACACCCATGGCACTGAGGTGCTGATCATGTTTTATACGTGGAAGAGGTTTAGTCAATGGATATGCGACATTCAGATCTGTATGCACTTTGCTAATCTTCAGATCTCCATCTGCTATATAATCTCGGATTATATGAAACTTGCGGTTGATATGCTTGGTCTTTGGATGATATCTTGGTTCCTTAGCGAGTGCTATGGCGCCAGTGTTGTCACACAATATCTCCAGTGGGTCCAATGCACTTGGAACCACGCCAAGATCAGTGATGAAGTTTCTGATCCAAACTCCTTCACTTGACGCTTCTGCAGCAGCCATGTATTCCGCTTCTACTGTAGATCCCGCGATCACGCTTTGCTTGCAGCTTCTCCAGCTCACAGCTCCTCCATTCAAAATATACACGTCCCCCGTCCGAGATTTAGAATCATCCTTGTCGTTGTCGAAACTAGCTTCGACGTAACCTTTACTGACGATTGTGCTCATCACCCCCATAGACTAAGAACATTTCTTTAGTTCTATTTAGGTACTTTAGGATGTTCTTCACAACTGTCTAGTGTTCCACTCCTGGATCACTTTGATACCTTCTCGTCAAACTAAGAGCATTGGACACATCCGGTCTATTACACAGCATGGCATACATGATAGAACCTATGGCCGAGGCATAAGGCACTTTTCTCATAGCTTCCCTATCATTTCATGGTAATGGACACTGAGCCTTGCTCAATATCTTACCTGACAACATAGGCACTGAACCTTTCTTTGCCTTATCCATTCTGAACCTTTTCAGAACTTTGTCTAGGTATGTACTCTGGCTTAAAGTTATCAGGCGTCTTTGTCTATCTCTATAGATTTTGATGCCCAATATATAAGCAGCTTCACCTAGGTCTTTCATTGAAAAACACTTGTTCAAATAACTCTTCACATCGTTAAGCATATTAATGTCATTTCCAATAATCAATATGTCATCCACATATAGTACCAGAAATGTCACCGAGCTCCCACTCACTTTCTTGTAGATGCAAGCTTCGTAGCAATTTGGAACAAATCCAAAGCTCTTGATCACTTGATCAAAACGAAGGTTCCAACTCTGAGATGCTTGCTTCAGTCCATAAATGGAACGCTGAAGTTTGCATACTTTATCAGCATCCTTAGGATCGACAAAACCTTCAGGTTGCATCATATACAACTCTTCATCAATGTTGCCATTGAGGAAAGCAGTCTTGACATCCATCTGCCATATTTCATAATCATGAAACGCAGCAATTGCTAATAAAATCCGAATGGACTTAAACATCGCTACGGGATAGAAAGTCTCATCGTAGTAAACACCTTGAACTTGTCGAAAACCTTTCGCAACAAGTCGTGCTTTATATACGGTAACATTACCATCCGCGTCCGTTTCCTTCTTGAAGATCCATTTGCACTGAACGGCCTTTCGGTCGCTAAGAGGTTCCACCAAAGTCCATACTTGGTTTTCGCTCATGGATCCCTATTCGGATTTCATGGCTTCTAGCCATTTCTCAGAGTCTGGGCTCATCATCGCTTCCTCATAGTTCGTAGGTTCACTGTCTTCTACCAACAAGACAGTCAAGACAGGGTTGACGTACCACTCAGGAGGGGCACGCGACCTTGTCGACCTGCGACGCTCAAGAGCGAGATCGTCCAAGCTTCATGATCCTTGTCATTAGCTTCCTCTATTGTTGGTGCACCTTTGGAACAATTTCAGGTGCTGCGCTACTCTCCAATTCAAGAGAAGGTTCAATAACCTCGTCTAGCTCTACTTTCCTCCCACTCACTTCTTTCGAGAGAAACTCCTTCTCAAGAAAGCAACTGTTCTTTGCGACAAATACTTTGCCTTCGGTTCTGTGATAGAAGGTATACCCAATAGTTTCCTTAGGGTATCCTATGAAGACGCATTTCTCCGCTTTGGGTTCGAGCTTGTCCGGCATCAACTTCTTGACGTAAGCTTCGCATCCCCAAACTTGAAGAAACGACAACTTAGGTTTAGCACCAAACCACAGTTCATACGGTGTCGTCTTGTAGGGGTCCCAACCTGATAAGGTAGAGTCCTCCTGTGTTTACAATGCTAGTCCCTGGATCAATAGCTAGCATCCACAGTTAAGATGTAATATCAAGATACAAAGGTCATATTATAACTTTATAACCAGGAATAACATAAGTTTATTACATCATACATAGCTCATTTGGCTATTACATTACATTGCAGCGGAATAAATATAGTCATGGGTCCTTCATCTTCAAAGTGCCACAGGCAGATGTTGGTTGTAGACTTTGTAATCCTAATCAAACAATCTTCACTAAAATCAATCAAACCTGCAACATACAAGTTACAGCCACAAAGGGTCAATACATTTGAATTGTATTGGCAAGTGATACTCTTAGTAGTATGGTAGAGTCTATCATCTATATGCATTTGGCTAAGTGGAGTTGAGGCTTGCATTGCTCAAAATAGATTTTTCCTTAACGTTTTGAAAATAAATAGTTTTGTCAAAACTTTTCCAATGCTTCTCTCAATCAAAGACTCAAGATCCTTCTCGAGGCATCTACAAATCAAAGACTGAAGTGCTTGGTAAAATCATTTTCCTCAATCCAAGATTTCAAGATCCTTATATCAAGCCATCTTTCCATCAAAGATTGAAGAATACACACAATCCCTTGTTCACCCACAAGTTTTATTTAGAAATTGGAATGATGAGATTCTTGATTGTTTCCATGTCTTGATGCTCAAATTGTCCTTTACAGGACATGGCTAAGTACTTAGGTTTTACACTCTGCAGAGGTGGTGCACTTTACCCACAAGACTTGGTTTCCCAAGACAAAATCTTTGAAGCCTTCCCTTAGACCAAAATGGACGCTCCAACCTATCAAACACTACCACCTGTCCATTTGGCTAAGTTCTTGCAACCTATATGATCATGGCAGAGCCCATATTGCCAAGTGGTTGCACTTGAAGCTTCTCAACATTTGACATCTCAAATCACTTTGTTTCCTGGGTGGCATTCCACAAGTGAGATACACAATCCAAGTCCATGGCCTTGTGAACCACTCAACCATTCTCCACCAAGCTATTCCATTCCACCCAGGTGATTCATTAACTTAGTTGTTTTATTAGACAAAATCACAAGTCCTTAGACTTAGAATATTTTCATAGTGTGAATATATATCCCACCCAGTTTTCTATTAGCTAGGCTAAGCTTGGTAGTAGTAGGAATCTTTAACTTAGGAAAATCCTACTAAGGATTCATTACTATGTTTTCCTATAGCAAGATCTATACTTAGCAAAATCCATGCAGGTTTTACTTAGCAAAATCACTAATGCATAATAAAAGTATTGGGATAGAAAGTATGTAGCATCACTTGCCTTCTTGGTAGAGTATAGGTTCACTTCTTGATCTTTGCAACAATCACACTCTTCAAGTCTCTACAAATCAATCAAGCAAGGCACAAACTCAATCTACCAATCAAGCAAAACAACACACATAAATAACCAAGTCAAAGAAATGCATGAAAGCATGCCAAGCTTTGTTTTGTTTGAAAAGGTGGTTCCTAGTGGGTCATGGTCATTTGGGTAAATCTAATGGTCATTTCCTAAAGTGGCTAAGTCATTTGCAAAAGGTTTCACTTTAAAACCATTTTCAAAACAAAGTGTTATTTTTATGTGGTGTAGAAATATTTTTACTAAGCCATTTTCCCATAGGGTTCACCAAATGAGTTGCTTTTGCAAAACTTGATGTTTTTGGGTCAGTAGGTTTGGTCCAAACCATCTACTAAAAATTTCCTTCCTTTAAACATTTCCATAGTAAAATCACTAATTTTATTTGGCTAGAAATGGACTAAACTAATTAATCCATTCTAAACCTTTCCAAATTCATTTTCCAAACCATGGGTTGGTTCCTAGGGTCAGTAGGGTCACAATAATCCAATTGGCAAAGGTTTGATCTCAAAATTCATTTTTAAATGATTTTTCTAATGTTAGCAAGCACACAAAAGAATCTGCAAATTTAAACAAGCTAACAAATACTATTTGACAAACTAAGGGTAGGGTTGACTAGGGCTTGTTCTCCTGAATTCATTGATATAAAATTTGTCAAATTTGGACGTGTGGTTTGAAAGTTACAAGTGTTTGAAATTGGCATCAAATTCTGATTTCAATTTCTATTTTTAACAAACAGATGACACGCGGCACGTTTCCATTCGACGGTACCGGTTCGGGTGGATCGCGATCGTGAGCCGCTGGATTAAGTTAGATCGAATGGTTCTGAGCGCATACCCCTTCGAGAATAAGTGGATCTATCTCGGGCGTTGGATCGAGATCCTACGGTGTTCGCTTTTCGGCCATTCAGCGCCCGTGGCTAACGGCGGTCAAATCTGGCAGTCTTGGCGAACAGGAAGCAAAACAGGGAGGGGAAAAGCTCACCGAGGTCGCGAGGCTATGGTGAAGCACGTCGTGTGGTCAGCGTGGCTCGGGGCGCACTGCGTCGGGGAGAATCTCTCGCCGGAGTTACTCTTGGCGACGGGCGGCTCTGGTCGACGACGGGGACGTTGCTGTGGTCCACGAGAATACAAACGAAGGGCTGGGTTAGACGCAGGAGGTCACGGAGATGATGTGAGCATGCACCAGAAGAAGAGGGACGACTGGGTTCTACCTGCAGGGCTCGTCGGAGAAGAAGGCTGACGGCGGCGCTTCTGATCCTTGTCGAAGACGACTTCCTGGGGCATCCGCGGTCGAGTGACTGACACAGAAGGATGCGCCGGTGTATGGTGAGTGTGCTCGTGTGCTCAGGGAGGCGGAAGGGAGCGTGTGCTGGCCGGAATTGGCGAGAGGGGTTGTCGGAGGCAGAGGAGCTCGGGGTGAAATTAGAACGGCCTGGGGGCGTGTCTGGGGAAGAAGGCAGAGGGAAACGAGAGAGGAGAGAGGGGCGCTTTAACCTGCGTGGTCAAGTGGCAGTTTCATTGCGAGATTAAGGCGTAATTAAGCCAGGAATTTATGTCTGCAACGGCGAGGAGAAGGGAAGAACAGCTCGCGGGGTGGGGTGGGGAAGAAGAGGCCGGTGGTGGGGTCTGTTGTCAGTGAGAAAAGGAGTGAGGGAGGAGGGTCCACTTGTCAGGGGCTTGTGGGTTGTTTCCGCGGTGTGGAAAACGGTTCGGGGAGGGGAGAGGGAAGCTGGGCCGCTGGTGGGCTTCGTGGGTTGCTGGGTTGGGTTGGTTTTCTTTTATTTTTTTCATCGCTTTTTTTTCTATTTTCTATTTACTGATTTGGATTTCAAACAACAATTCAATCAATCCAAATAAATTCATACAAACACCACATTTCAATTCTTTGAACTTGGTTCTGTTTATCAACATAAACCATCATTCCAAAATAAAATAATATTTTTATTCCTTTTTAGGATCTATTTAATATAAAATAGACCATAGTTATTTAATCAAATATGGTATGATTTATTTAATAAATCTCTATTTTAAATTCCAAAATATTTCTCCAAATCAAATCAGTAGGTATTATTTGGAAATAAATATTACTTGAAATACTTGTTTAAAATAAAATAATCCTTTTTCTTTAGGGTCCATTTATAATTAAATAAAATGGGCTTTAGTTATTAAATCAAATAGAGTTTAATTTTATTAATAAAATCTTTATTTGAAACTAAATATCTTCAAAACTAAATTAGTGGGTTTTATTTGGGAAATATAGAATACTTGGAAATTTGTTTTAAAACAAAATAACATTTTAGAGTCTATTATTAATTAAATAAAATAGACTTTCATTATTAAATCAACTTGGGTTTGTTTTATTGGGATATTTTATTTAAAATCTAAAATAAAGTCAAAGCACTTTAGTAGGTTTTTATTAGAGAATATAAAATATTTGGAAAACCTATTTAAAATAATTTTAATAAGTTTTGATGTTTTAATTAAAATGGTAAAGCCTTTTATTAAATAAAGTTGGATATTAAATCTTTATTAATTTATTTTAAATAAACCTTTGCTAAATTTATTTAGAATAAATGTTTTAATTCCCAAAGTTTGGTCAAGGTTTAATTTGGCTTTATTAAATAATCTTTATTTATAAAACTTCTATTTCATTTGAAAACAAATCTTCTCATTTAATTGTTTCAAAATAGTATTTCCAAATGTTTTTATTTTCCTTTTATTACATGTTTATATTTTTAAAACTCTTTAGGTTTATTTTAATTCAAATGGGTTTGAAGTTCCAATTGAATTCAAAAAGTTTCTTCTGGCTCTAAAAATCAAACAAAGTTTTATTTTATTAATTTATTTTCACATTACAAGATTTGGAAAATCTTGGGATGTGACAGGCTACCACCCTTAAAATAAATCTCGTCCCGAGATTTGGGAAGGCTGGGGTTACAAGCAAGTTCAAAACAACTAGGGTACTACCACCCTTAAAATATTGTCAAACAAAATTACATATTGGCCTTCTTGGGTCCTGGAATTTCTCTATGTTAAGACTTTGCTTTATTCCTATGCTTGACTCATGGTCCAAGGTTGAGCTTCTCCATAGGCTTGTTCAACTTGTTCTTCATCCTTTCTGGACAGTTGCTTGCATAGTGTCCTGGATTCTTGCAGTTGAAACAATTAATGTCCTTGAGTTCTTTGCGTTGCTCTTTTGGGCAAGTTGCTACAAAGTGACCTGGTTCATTACAGTTGTTACACCACACTTGGTCAATTCCTTTATTCTTTATGTTCCCTGGGCATCCACTAGAGTAGTGTCCCATTTCCTTGCATTTACGACATTGTACAAGGCTCATGTCTTGCTTGGGTTTCTTGATTTTCCTTGATCCTTTGAATTGGGTTGTCTTGCTTGGAAGTAGTAGTGGTCCTTTTCCTTTGGTAGACTTGGATCCTTCTTGTTTCCTTTGTTCTACCATGGCATAGATAGGACATAGGCCAGGAGTATGATCACTTCCTTCACAAAGATAGCAAGTAGCTTGAGAGGTAGGGCATTCTCCAACAGGATGGTCTTCATCACAATTGGGGCATTGTCCTTCATGCTCCTTGGAAGTATGATCCTTGTCTCCACAAATAATGCAAGCTGGGGCTCCATCTAGAACAACATTCTTGTCATCCTTGCTATCATACTCTTTTCTAGGATAATTTTCCTCCATGCTAATCATTTGATTAGTCACCTTAAGCATCAATTGGGACTGTTCCTCAAAAAACCTTTGCAGTGCTGGATCTTCATTATTATTGTTGGCTAGGAACTGAGCTGTCAATTGGTTCAATTGATGTTGGGTTGCTATGAGTTCTCCAAGGCTGTCAGCTTGGTTGGTGTTGGTGTCATCAATCTTGGAATCCTTTGGGGTAGTCATCTGTTTGGGTTCGAAGGGAGATTAGAGTAGGCAAGAAATTTCTAATGAGATATTTCTAATCACACATATCTCAATTCACACAAACAAGGTGCATGCAATCACGAACCAAACATTCACAAACAACTTTGCACCCAAACAACCAAGTTCAAGCACATACTTAGGCAACAAAATATTTTTGTTACACTACATAAGTTGGTGTGTTTGACTTAACTAAAATATGGTGGTCCATCTATATGGTTCACTTGTGATCTTTCCTTCCTTCATGATTCTTCTTGTAGGAGATCATGGTTTCCTTGGGAAAAGCTCTTGGTTTCAATACTTCAAAGTTGTTGATGGATCCTTCTTATTTTGCATTCCCTTAGTCTCTAAATCTTGAGTAAGAGTTCCTTGTTTCACTTGTAGTCCTTAGTAGTTTCCAAGTTGGAAGTCCTTGGTGAATATGCTGAAGATGTTGAAGTCATTAGAGTTGAAGATGTTGAAATCATTAGAGTTGAAGAAGTTGAAGAAGTCTTTTACACATGGTGTAGTCTTTGGCCATGGGTAGGTTTTTCCATCAAGTTGAAATAGAAGAGATGTAGAGTTGAAACCAAAATGGTTAAGGAAAGAGCTTACAAGTGTTTTTGTAAATAAGTTTTGGATCAAAATACAACTCCTATTTTTCTAAGGGTTTTTGTCCAATCCTAGGTTTACAAATCCTACAGGCAACACAATGCTCTGATACCATCTGTAGGGGTCCCAACCTGATAAGGTAGAGTCCTCCTGTGTTTACAATGCTAGTCCCTGGATCAATAGCTAGCATCCACAGTTAAGATGTAATATCAAGATACAAAGGTCATATTATAACTTTATAACCAGGAATAACATAAGTTTATTACATCATACATAGCTCATTTGGCTATTACATTACATTGCAGCGGAATAAATATAGTCATGGGTCCTTCATCTTCAAAGTGCCACAGGCAGATGTTGGTTGTAGACTTTGTAATCCTAATCAAACAATCTTCACTAAAATCAATCAAACCTGCAACATACAAGTTACATCCACAAAGGGTCAATACATTTGAATTGTATTGGCAAGTGATACTCTTAGTAGTATGGTAGAGTCTATCATCTATATGCATTTGGCTAAGTGGAGTTGAGGCTTGCATTGCTCAAAATAGATTTTTCCTTAACGTTTTGAAAATAAATAGTTTTGTCAAAAACTTTTCCAATGCTTCTCTCAATCAAAGACTGAAGATCCTTCTCGAGGCATCTACAAATCAAAGACTGAAGTGCTTGGTAAAATCATTTTCCTCAATCCAAGATTTCAAGATCCTTATATCAAGCCATCTTTCCATCAAAGATTGAAGAATACACACAATCCTTGTTCACCCACAAGTTTTTATTTAGAAATTGGAATGATGAGATTCTTGATTGTTTCCATGTCTTGATGCTCAAATTGTCCTTTACTGGGACATGGCTAAGTACTTAGGTTTTACACTCTGCAGAGGTGGTGCACTTTACCCACAAGACTTGGTTTCCCAAGACAAAATCTTTCAGAAGCCTTCCCTTAGACCAAAATGGACGCGCTCCAACCTATCAAACACTACCACCCACTGTCCATTTGGCTAAGTTCTTGCAACCTATATGATCATGGCAGAGCCCATATTGCCAAGTGGTTGCACTTGAAGCTTCTCAACATTTGACATCTCAAATCACTTTGTTTCCTGGGTGGCATTCCACAAGTGAGATACACAATCCAAGTCCATGGCCTTGTGAACCACTCAACCATTCTCCACCAAGCTATTCCATTCCACCCAGGTGATTCATTAACTTAGTTGTTTTATTAGACAAAATCACAAGTCCTTAGACTTAGAATATTTTCATAGTGTGAATATATATCCCACCCAGGTTTTCTATTAGCTAGGCTAAGCTTGGTAGTAGTAGGAATCTTTAACTTAGGAAAATCCTACTAAGGATTCATTACTATGTTTTCCTATAGCAAGATCTATACTTAGCAAAATCCATGCAGGTTTTACTTAGCAAAATCACTAATGCATAATAAAAGTATTGGGATAGAAAGTATGTAGCATCACTTGCCTTCTTGGTAGAGTATAGGTTCACTTCTTGATCTTTGCAACAATCACACTCTTCAAGTCTCTACAAATCAATCAAGCAAGGCACAAACTCAATCTACCAATCAAGCAAAACAACACACATAAATAACCAAGTCAAAGAAATGCATGAAAGCATGCCAAGCTTTGTTTTGTTTGAAAAGGTGGTTCCTAGTGGGTCATGGTCATTTGGGTAAATCTAATGGTCATTTCCTAAAGTGGCTAAGTCATTTGCAAAAGGTTTCACTTTAAAACCATTTTCAAAACAAAGTGTTATTTTTATGTGGTGTAGAAATATTTTTACTAAGCCATTTTCCCATAGGGTTCACCAAATGAGTTGCTTTTGCAAAACTTGATGTTTTTGGGTCAGTAGGTTTGGTCCAAACCATCTACTAAAAATTTCCTTCCTTTAAACATTTCCATAGTAAAATCACTAATTTTATTTGGCTAGAAATGGACTAAACTAATTAATCCATTCTAAACCTTTCCAAATTCATTTTCCAAACCATGGGTTGGTTCCTAGGGTCAGTAGGGTCACAATAATCCAATTGGCAAAGGTTTGATCTCAAAATTCATTTTTAAATGATTTTTCTAATGTTAGCAAGCACACAAAAGAATCTGCAAATTTAAACAAGCTAACAAATACTATTTGACAAACTAAGGGTAGGGTTGACTAGGGCTTGTTCTCCTGAATTCATTGATATAAAATTTGTCAAATTTGGACGTGTGGTTTGAAAGTTACAAGTGTTTGAAATTGGCATCAAATTCTGATTTCAATTTCTATTTTTAACAAACAGATGACACGCGACACGTTTCCATTCGACGGTACCGGTTCGGGTGGATCGCGATCGTGAGCCGCTGGATTAAGTTAGATCGAATGGTTCTGAGAGCATACCCCTTCGAGAATAAGTGGATCTATCTCGGGCGTTGGATCGAGATCCTACGGTGTTCGCTTGCTCGGCCATTCGCGAGCGGCTGACGGTCAGATTCTGGCGGTCTTGGCGAAGCAAAACAGGGAGGGGAAAAGCTCACCGAGGTCGCGAGGCTATGGTGAAGCACGTCGTGTGGTCAGCGTGGCTCGGGGCGCACTGCGTCGGGGAGAATCTCTCGCCGGAGTTACTCTTGGCGACGGGCGGCTCTGGTCGACGACGGGGACGTTGCTGTGGTCCACGAGAATACAAACGAAGGGCTGGGTTAGACGCAGGAGGTCACGGAGATGATGTGAGCATGCACCAGAAGAAGAGGGACGACTGGGTTCTACCTGCAGGGCTCGTCGGAGAAGAAGGCTGACGGCGGCGCTTCTGATCCTTGTCGAAGACGACTTCCTGGGGCACCCGCGGTCGAGTGACTGACACAGAAGGATGCGCCGGTGTATGGTGAGTGTGCTCGTGCTCGAGGCGGAAGGGCGTGTCTTGGCGGAATTGGCGAGAGGGGTTGTCGGCAGAGGAGCTCGGGGTGAAATTAGAACGGCACAGGGCGTGTCTGGGAAGAAGCGGAGGGAAGCGAGAGAGGAGAGAGGCGCTTTAACTGCGTGGTCAAGTGGCAGTTCATTGCGAGATTAAGGCGTAATTAAGCCAGAATTTATGTACCTGAACGGCGAGGAGAAGGAAGAACATTCATGGGTGGGGTGGGGAAGAAGAGGCCGGTGGTGGGGTCTGTTGTCAGTGAGAAAAGGAGTGAGGGAGGAGGGTCCACTTGTCAGGGGCTTGTGGGTTGTTTCCGCGGTGTGGAAAACGGTTCGGGGAGGGGAGAGGGAAGCTGGGCCGCTGGTGGGCTTCGTGGGTTGCTGGGTTGGGTTGGTTTTCTTTTATTTTTTTCTGTCTGCTTTGTTTTTTTCTATTTTCTATTTACTGATTTGGATTTCAAACAACAATTCAATCAATCCAAATAAATTCATACAAACACCACATTTCAATTCTTTGAACTTGGTTCTGTTTATCAACATAAACCATCATTCCAAAATAAAATAATATTTTTATTCCTTTTTAGGATCTATTTAATATAAAATAGACCATAGTTATTTAATCAAATATGGTATGATTTATTTAATAAATCTCTATTTTAAATTCCAAAATATTTCTCCAAATCAAATCAGTAGGTATTATTTGGAAATAAATATTACTTGAAATACTTGTTTAAAATAAAATAATCCTTTTTCTTTAGGGTCCATTTATAATTAAATAAAATGGGCTTTAGTTATTAAATCAAATAGAGTTTAATTTTATTAATAAAATCTTTATTTGAAACTAAATATCTTCAAAACTAAATTAGTGGGTTTTATTTGGGAAATATAGAATACTTGGAAATTTGTTTTAAAACAAAATAACATTTTAGAGTCTATTATTAATTAAATAAAATAGACTTTCATTATTAAATCAACTTGGGTTTGTTTTATTGGGATATTTTATTTAAAATCTAAAATAAAGTCAAAGCACTTTAGTAGGTTTTTATTAGAGAATATAAAATATTTGGAAAACCTATTTAAAATAATTTTAATAAGTTTTGATGTTTTAATTAAAATGGTAAAGCCTTTTATTAAATAAAGTTGGATATTAAATCTTTATTAATTTATTTTAAATAAACCTTTGCTAAATTTATTTAGAATAAATGTTTTAATTCCCAAAGTTTGGTCAAGGTTTAATTTGGCTTTATTAAATAATCTTTATTTATAAAACTTCTTTTTCATTTGAAAACAAATCTTCTCATTTAATTGTTTCAAAATAGTATTTCCAAATGTTTTTATTTTCCTTTTATTACATGTTTATATTTTTAAAACTCTTTAGGTTTATTTTAATTCAAATGGGTTTGAAGTTCCAATTGAATTCAAAAAGTTTCTTCTGGCTCTAAAAATCAAACAAAGTTTTATTTTATTAATTTATTTTCACATTACAAGATTTGGAAAATCTTGGGATGTGACACGTCTCAACGGATTTAGATGGTGCCCTATTTAAAGTGAATGCAGCGGTTTCTAATGCATAACCCCAAAATGATAACGGCAAATCAGTAAGAGACATCATCGATCGGACCATATCTAATAGGGTTCGATTCGCTGCTCAAACACACAATTGCGCTGTGGTGTTCCGGGTGGCGTGAGTTGCGAAACGATTCCGCTTGCTTTAAGATGCGTGAGAAAATCATAACTCAAATATTCACCTCCACGATCGGATCGTAGAAACTTAATCTTTCTGTTACGATGGTTCTCCACTTTATTCTGAAATTCCTTGAACTTTTCAAATGTTTCAGATTTATGTTTCATTAAATATATATACCCATATCTACTTAAGTCATCGGTAAAAGTGAGAAAGTAGCGATATCCACCGCGCGTCGAAACACTCATCGGTCCGCATACATCGGTATGTATGATTTCCAACAAGTCCGTTGCTCGCTCCATCATACCGGAGAGCGGGGTTTTGATCATCTTGCCCATGAGGCATGGTTCGCATGTGTCAAATGATTCAAAATCAAGAGACTCCAAAAGTCCATCAGAATGGAGTTTCTTCATGCGTTTTACACCAATATGACCTAGGCGATAGTGCCACAAATAAGTAGTATTATCACTATCTACTTTGCATCTCTTAGCCTCAATGTTATGGATGTGTGTTTCATCCCTTTCGAGATTTAGAAGAAATAAACCATTCACAATAGGTGCATGACCATAAAAGATGTTACTCATATAAATAGAACAACCATTATTCTCCGATTTAAATGAATAACCGTCTTGCAATAAACACGATCCAGAAATGATGTTCATGCTCAATTAAGGTTTAAAACTAATCCGGAAGGTAAAACTAAGGAGAGCGTGCCGACGGCCATCACATCAACTCTTGATCCGTTGCCAACGCGCATCGTCACCTCATCCCTATAAGCCGTCTATTCCGTAGCTCTGTTTTGAGTTACAAATATTAGCAACTGAACGGTATCAAATACCTGTGCACTACAACGAGGGCTAGTAAGGAAAACATCAAGAACATGTATATCAAATATACCTTTGATGGTGCCAGCCTCTTTCTTGTCCGCTAAGTACTTGAGGATGCTTCGGTGACCCTTGTCCTTGCAATAGAAGCATTCAGTGTCCGGCTTAGGACCAGACTTTAGCTTCTTCTCAGCAAGGGCAGTGTGCTTTCCGCCGCCCTTCTTGAAGGGCTTCTTTGCTCCCTTACCTTTCTTAAAGGTGGGCTTGTTGACCATCAACACATGATTATCCTTTTTGATGTCCACTTCCGCGGCCTTCAGCTTTGCGAAGAGCTCGGTGATTGTATCAGTGGAACCAATCTGATTATGAGTCACTACAAAACTTTTGTAGGGAGGAGTGATTGCAACCACAATCTTGATCTCCTCTGGAATCGTGCATTCGAATTGCTCAAGGCATTGAGTGTAGCCCGTCATCTTAATGGTGTGCTCACTAACGGAACTCCCTTCCTCCATCTTGCAGTTAAAGAACTTCTCAGAGATCTCATATCTCTTAGAACGGGCCTAAGTCTAAAACATGGTTTTTAGCTCTTCGAGAATCTCAAAGGGCCCGGGATAGTCTTCAAAACGATTTTGAAGTTCCGGTTCCATAGCAAACAACATGGTGCTCTTAATCACACCATAATCATCTTTGCGTGATCGACAGACTTTCTTATCACCAGTAGCGCTTGATTAGGGGGGTCACCTAACGCTTTCCCAAGGACATAGTCCTTTTGACCGCCAGAGAGAATGATTCTTAGATTGTGGAACCAATTGCTGAAGTTAGACCCATTGTTTCTAAGCTTTTCCTTCTCAGCGAAAACGTTGAAGTTGAAGTTGGACTTAGCCATTTGATCTACTGATGTGCAAGTACAAATTAGACTATGTTCATGATAACTAGTTCAACTTTTAATCAAATTACTAGATGAACTCCCACTAAATTCAACATCCCTCAAGTTGTTTAGTGAACACGATCCAAATTCACCACACCTAATCCGATCTTAACGAGAAGAGATGTGGTTTCAATGGTGGACAACGAAGTGTCGATCATATCATTCATATGACTCATGCTTAACCTTTCGGTTCATGTGTTCCGAGGCCATGTCTGTACATGCTAGGCTCGTCAAGTTAGACCCAAGTATTTCCGCGTGTGCAAAACTGGCTTGCACCCGTTGTATGTGAGCGTAGAGTATATAGCACCCGATCATGACGTGATTCTTGGACACGACGAACTTTCGCAACGGTGCATACTTAGGGAGAACACAGTTTTTATCTTGATCTTTAAGTGAGGAATCATCTTATAATGCTACCGTCGCGATCTAAGCATAATAAGATACATAAAAGGATAAACATCACATGCATATAACTTTATGTGACATGGTATAGCCAATCTTCGCGCAATGATCTCCATCTTGTGCGTTCCGGCATGATCTCCATCACTCCACCATGATTGCCTCCAGCACGAATAACAACTAAAACTATTGCTAACTACTTAGCGATAAAGTGAAACTATTACATGGCGCATAAGAAGTTGACACACAGGTCATACACAATTATAAAGACAACCATATGGCTCCTGCCGGTTGTGTACTCATCGACATGCAAGTCGTGAAAGATTACAAAACATGATCATCGCATACATTATACACATCACATCTTGGGCCATACCATATCACAGAAAACACTCCCTGCAAAAACAAGTTAGACGCCTCTACTTTGTTGTTGCATGTTTTACGTGGCTTATGGGAGTAGATGCTAAGAACGATTCTTACCTACGGAAAGCCACAACGGTGATATTATGGTTGGCAAACTCCGGTGTTAATCCCATGACAACTACAGTGAGAGAAACTGACATCCACCAGCCGCATGTGTGGAACAAGCCACACGTCAAGTGCGGAGCCGGTCTCGCGAACGATGTCGCGTAAGGTTGGCCTGGACCGCTTCAATCTCACTATCCCGCGTCATAAGAAGAACAAAAACAAGAGGCTTGCAATAGAAAACATCAACGCCCGCAACAACCATGTTGCGTTCTACCCGTGAAACACATCTACGCATAGATCTAGCTCTGATACCACTGAAGGGTTTCGCGGCATAGTAAATCAAAATTTTCTACGGATGCGAATAGAGGGAAAGCCAAGATCTAATCTAGGAGATGCAAACAACGAGAGAGATTGGATTAGATCTTCATACCCTTGAAGATTCGCACAATGAACGCTCGGAACATGGGTGATGTAGTCGTACTCGCTTCTCCTCCTCGCGATCCGATCCGATCTAGCACCACAAGTGGCGGTGCCTCCATGAGATGCACACTTGCAGCACCTCGACGTCTCCTCCTTCCTTGGTCCAGCAAGTATGGTGGAGAGAAGGATTGGATCTACAACACGACGGCGTGGTGTATATGGTGGAGAATTTGCGTGAGGCTTCGCCAAGCGGTCGGGAGGAGAGAGGAGGCAGGCGGCTAGGGTTGGAGGGTAAGGTGTGGGGGTGGTTCTCCCCCAGCCCTCTTTATATAGAGGGGTGGGGCGCAGCCCTAGCCCCTCCCCCAAGCCCAAACCGGCGGCCCCAAAGGAGGAGGAGTGGGGGGCAAGGAAACCCCCCCTTCTAGAAGCTCTGTCTAGGGTTTAAACCCTCTTTGGCAGCTGGGCCCTATGGGGCCTTGTGCCCCTGGCCCAATGCTTGTGGCACTCCTCGTAATCCCATGCCCCTCCCGGAAGGTGGGGCCACATTGGTCCCCTTAGGAAGGTTCTAGAAGCTTCCAAGACAATACCGATTAACTTGGAACAATTCGAACTCCAAAACTGCACTTCCTTATATGAATCTTATTCTAGGACCACTCCGGAACCTCTCGTGATGTCCTGGATCCCATCCGAGACTCGAAAAAACTCATAAACCAATTATCCAATCTATCCTAGCGTCGAGACACGTTAAGTGTGTGACCTGCGGTTTGAGAATATGGACATGATCTTCTATCAATAATCAACAAGTGCTGAAACCCATATTGACTCCCACACATTCATAGATGATCATATCGGATGAACCACGATGCCAGGATTCAATCAATCCCATATATATTCCCTTCGTCTCGCGATATTTTACTTGCCCGAGATTCGATCGTCGGTACCGTCATACCTAGTTCAATCTCGTTCACAGCAAGTACTTTACTCATTCCGTAATCCGATATCACTTTGTGATTAAATCCTTAACCACATGCTTGCAAGCGGTGTTGATATCGATTACCGAGTGGGCCTGAAGTATATCTCTCCGACTTGGGAGGGACAAATCCCATCTTGATACATACAACCCAACAGATACTTTCCGATCACCTGAGATACACCTTTATGATCACCCTCTCATAGGATGATGTTTGATGACCTCAAAGCTTTCTTCCGATACCAGGGAGTTGTATTATCTCATGGTCTAAGGAATACAATATTTGACATAAGAAAAGCTTCGCAAAGATGAACACGATGATACGATCTAATTGCTTCGCTTAGTTTGGGTCTGTCCACCATATCATTCTCCCAATGATATGATCTCATTATTAATTGACAACTCATGTCCATGGTTAGGAAACCTTAACCATCATTAATCAATGAGCTAGTCCTTAGAGGCGTACTAGGGACACGGTGTTGTTCACAAACCACACAAGTATTAAAGTTTCCACTTAATACAATTCTAGCATGGAATATAAACATTATCATGAACAAGAATTATAATAATAACATCTTTATTATTGCCTCTAGGGCATAATTCCAACAAATACTTGGTGAAAATGATTATGAAAACCTTAGAATGATGAGTCATTCTAATGATATCTTTTGACATGTGTTATGAACACCAGATGATTTTGATGATGAAAATGTTGAGGCATGAGCCTTAGCCCTTTATAAAACCGATGGTTGTGTTCGGATGCGATACCATTCCAATTTTACCGTACAACCACAATACCCGAATTTGGGTAGGGCTTGACTGGAATTTGTATACCTTAGTATGGGTTCCCTTGCGGTCGAGGTTTGAGATGAGGTTACCTCGTGATGATTGGTCACCTGTGTAGTTCCCAAGATGCCAGATGGTCATGGTTGGGAGGCCAAACTCATAGTAGAGGTGCCTATACAAGGGTGTGTAATTAAAAGGTTAGGATTGATTATCCGCATACCGAGTATGGTGAATTCAGGATTGTTCCAGACGGATCTATCGAATATTGTGGTGAAAGTGTACCACTTATGCAGAGTGTCAAACTATTCGAATAGTCACGTCCACGGTTATGGACAGTTGGAGTGGCCATACTATTCCGGCATCAGATGTTTTCAAAATGACTTGTGAAATGAATCATGACTTGGACTTGACCACACCAGGGTTGTGAAAGTGAAAACTAAGTTCCCACTTACGTGTTATAAAACCTTAAACTAGTTTTCTTTACTTATGAACTCAACTAGAGATAAACCTGGATTTTTGCAAAACAACCTAGAGGTTTGTACTCCTACTTGAAACCTCTTTACTTGTTAGTGATAGTTTGCGAGTACTTAAAGAGTACTCATGGCTTTGTCCCTGGCTATTCCCGTGGCCAGACTATGAGGAGGACTACCAGGATGATGGACAACAGGAAGTCTACGACAACTAGGATCATCTCCCATCGTCAGCATTGCATGTGACCCTGAAGATGGAGCTTCGCCCAAGCTACCATTATTATATTATTCCGTTGCGTTGATTGTACTAAGAATGGATCATGTGATCCTTTATTTGTAAGACCTTTATTATGGTTTGTAATGGATGATGAACTATGGTACCAATCTGTTATGTCTCGCAAAAATGGTAATCCTGGGATTGCGATGTATGGCATAACAGGCATCTAGGATTAAAATCCGGGTGTCGACAAGTTGGTATCAGAGCCATCCTGACCATAGGATACCCTAGTTAGAATGGACGCTTGAATCAAAAACTTAGTGTCAAAACAAAAGAAGTGAGTATTTATGAAAACCTATTCTCATTCTTACCACTTAGATTCTTTCATGAAAATTCATGTTCCCCAAAAAATTCTTGCAAACTTACATATAATTTGATACACTTGATCACTCTACTAACTTACTCATCCTACATTCTTATAGATGGACGTGCAGTATAGAAAATTTTATCAGTTGGGCAATGGAGGGGATATCATCTTTGAGTATGATTTGGACCACCTCTCAGAACTTTTGGAGCGCCCGCACCCCGAGTTGTTCAGTGCCCAGCTCAATGATCAAGAAGGAGGAGAATTGCAATGGCTGGTTGTTGCAAGTATCAGAGGGAAGATTGAAGCCCCCACCTCAAAGGGAGTCCAGTTCACCTTAAGAGAGAACAACTGGCTAGATGGACTCGCCAAGGCCATGTAGGAAGCTCTTGCTTGTCTGTGTGGGCAAAGCATCAATATGATCAAGGGCACCCGTTTTGAGTTCTATGCAAGGTGTGATGCTATGGGACAACCATTGGAGGTGCCATATCACCCCAAGCTGAAGCATCAGGTGGATCATCTCAGCTTCATGCTATATGATAGGCAGAAGGAGTTAAACAATGCCCGCTCCTACACCAACCACAACTATGCCATCACAGTCAAGAAGGACCAGACCATCGCCATGCTTGTGAAGGATCACCAGTCATGTCGCCGTCAGCTTGACAAGAAGGAGCACATTATTGCTCGCATTCGTCACAAGGTGATAGACTCGGAGGAGACCATCCAAGAGAGAGACATGCAGCTTGAGGAGAGGGAGAATGCAGGGGAAGATATCCGTGGAGACCCCTATTCCTACCTCTCTGATGATGATGACTTACTGGAGGATCAAGCCATGGACTTCTTCACCGATGATGATGACTCAGCCTTCATTGATGATGATGATTGAAAGGATCGTATGGGCACCTAGAGGGGGGTGAATAGGTGCTACTTCAAATTTTACTATTTTTCAAATTAGGGTTTGACAATAAAGGTAAATTCTCTAGAATATGCAACTATGGTGAATTTACCTATATGTCAAACAAGCACATACTAATACAACACTAAGCAAGAACAAGTAAGTAAAGTGCGGTAAAGGATAGAGGTAACCAAGGGAGTGGACGCGGAGACACAAGGATTTGTTTCCCGTAGTTCCTTCCTTTTGAGGGGAAGTACGTCTATGTTTGGAGAGGGGGTGGTTTCAAACCACCAACGCCACGAGAGGCCTCCCTTGTTCTCCGATGAACCTCACCCCAACGGGCTCGATTCACCTTCCACTATATCGGCAACCTTCGAGGTGGAAGCCGGCACCTTTACAACAAGTTTGGGGCACACATCCACAACTGAATTGGAGGCTCCCAAATACAAGCAAGATGTTAAGACAAATCAAAGACAAGCTTGTAAGAACCAAATCAAAGTTAGGGTTTCCAAAGAAACACTAGAGCTTGGGGGCCCTCAAGTGAATGAGGGGGAAATGAAGATCTCTCTTGGTGAAGATGTGAATCAAGGCCTCCTCCTTCGATTCTCCAAAGATCAATGACTTTGGATGGTTGGATGAAGAGATCTTGTGGATTTGGTGGCTCTAATGGTGTTGGTGTTCTTGAGCAGCTCGAGCAACTGGAGGAAGAAGATAAGGGTCCCTATTTATAGACAGCCCCCTCCACGAACTGTTTCGACTTGCGAGAAAAGTCGATCGAGACTCCGGTCTACACCGGAGACTCCGGCCAATCTCCGGACCAGTCTCCGGACTGCCCTTCTGATTGACCCAGGCCTGTTCTTAACTAGCAACACCGGAGACTCCGGCCTTTCAACACCGGAGACTTCGGACTGACCAAAGTCCGGAGACTCCGGAGTAACCTCCGGTGCAGCCTCCGGACCCCTAGTCAGTATGTCCCAGCCATGTCCTAGGAGGCACCACCGGAGCCAGAACCGGAAACTCCGGACCACACCGGAGACTCCGGTCTTGGCATCGAGACTCGTCGAGTTTCGAACGATGGCAAATGTATGTGGTCTTTTCCCAAGAGTGTATGTGATGTTTGTCTATGATAATACCAACCTGTGGACAATAACAAACTGTAAAATGATCTACTTGTTGTTAACGAACACCAAAAGTGATTATGACAATAAATGTCCTTTCAATCTCCCCCTTTTTGGTGTTCGATGACAACAAGTGATTTGCATGGAATAACATATAAATGTGGCTCCCCCTGACTATGTGCAACAAGATAATGAAGTAAATGATGTAAATAAAATAATACCAACGATAGCACACATGGATCTCACATGAGTTACAATAGATGTTGCACACAAGCACATAGTCATAGACACACATAAGAACAGTAGATAACACACATAAAGTTCAAGTTTGAATATCCAAATAAAAGGCAAATAAAAGCAGATAGTCGCAAATCCCAAGTCCCATGCAAAGCGATGAGAATGTCTTCTCCCCCTTTGGCATCGAAACGCCGAAAAGGGAAAAGACCTATACTAGCGCCCCAATAACTCAGTAGTCATCGTCATCCTCGTCATCCTCGGCATCCTCATCCTCATCCTGGTCATCATCGTCCTGGTCACCCTCATCCTGGTCATAGTCATCATCATCATCAGGGATAGCAGGCCCTTTGCCGTGAGGGCGAGAAGAGGAAGTACCCTGGTATCCAAACCCAAAGGTGACATCAGCAAACGTCTTCCAGTCCACCAGACTATCCTGTTGGGCATTCCATGCCCCAAATGAGAGAGTGTGATCAGACTCTGTGGACTGCTGGTGTCACATCCCAAGATTTTCCAAATCTTGTAATGTGAAAAATAAAATAAACAAAATAAATTATTATTGAATTTTACGGTGAAAAGAAACTTTTTGTTTCTAAATGGAAACTTAAAATCCCATCTTGAACAAACTTTAATTAAAGTTTGATTTCAACATAATCCAAATCAAGAGAAATGCATTCCTCATAAAAAGGCATCTGGAAATTTAAACACTTGGAAAATAAATCCAAACCCTAAACCCTAATGGAATAAAAATCATTTCCAAGTTATCTCCAAGCCTATGGATTTGATCCATATAAAATCTTGTCAACAAACATTTGCAAATGATCAAGAATGACAAATAGAAATATTATTAAACCATAGAAATTGGTTTCACTTAATTTGGAGCCATAGATAAAATCTTATGAATTTAAATAAGATAAGGAAAAGTAATTTCCAAAGCTAATGAAACACTTATCTAAAAACCATACCAAATGGTGAGAAAATAATACTAAAAGATATATAAAAGATAAATAAATATCAAATAAAATTTTACAAAGTGGAATCACCAAGTTTGGATCTCTAAATAAAAGATATGGATTTTATAAGACAAAGATAGAAATATTAAATAGAGAATATTTAAAGACCAAATTAAACCTTGGCCTAATCCATTAAGAAAATGGAATGAATATAATCCAAATCCAAATAAAATAAAAGGATAAAGAATTTCCAGAATAAAATAAAATGGCATTAACCATTCTATCCCTATTTTAATAAAGACAAATCTCTAATAAGAATAATTATATAATTCATGAGAAAATAGTATTTTGGAATTTACCCAAATGAAGTAAAATTTGTTTAATTCAACTTAATTAAGATTAAATAAATCTTCCAAATAAACTTTAGGGAATTGAAACTATATTTAATTCCATTGGAATTAAAATGAAAACCCAATTCAAATGATTTATGAATCATATTAAATACTTCCCAAATAATTCAAGATGAATTATTTTACACCCTATTAAACAAATAAAAACCTACTGAAAAGATTTGGATGGTTTTGGAAAATCAAATGGTGTTTAGAAATATTATTAAATCTTATATGATTTAAAACTAGAGCCTATTTTGAATAATGAAAAGACCTTAAAAAGAATAAATAAATTTTTCTAAAAATGATATCAGAATGTTTTATTAATCAGTATTTAAACCTACACAAATTTTGGCAAATGATTGAATTCAAATGAATGTTTGAATTGCTTATTCAAAATCAAAACAGAAAAATCAAATGAGAAAAAGAAAAACAAACAGAACAAAAAAAAGTAAAAGGACCCAGCCTAGCCGGCCAGCCCAACAAGGCCCAACAGCCATCTCCCTTTCCCGAACCGTTTTCCTTCTCACTCAGAAATGCGCCCGCTCAGCGACTGACCGATGGACCCCACTTCCCCTCCCCCTCTTTCGCTGACGAGATGACCCCACCGCCACATCATCGTCTTCCTCACCCGCTGACTCCGCCCCTCACCTCGCCGGCCGTTGCAGGCGATTAAGACACGGCTTAATTCGCATTAATGGGGCAGTTAACCCTCCCCCTGACCACACCCTCTTATTCGCCTGCGTTTCCTCTCTGTTTCCCCCTCAGACCCTCACCCTAGCGCGCCCCCAGCCCGCCCAATTCTCCCCTGCACCACACACTGTTCCGACGAGCTCCCCGAGGAATTCCGGAAGCTCCACGTCGTGTAACATCCCTAAATTCATATTCCAAAACTCATTCATATCATCCATGCATCCATCATCATTTAGGGTTTCAAAAAAATCAAAACCATTTCAGAGAAACAGAAACTTGGTGTTGATTTCATGTGAGCAAATTTAATTCAATTGGCCATCACCCTTTGAAACTGAAATGCTTAGGAACTTGTTTGTTTGCCTCCATTGTTGGAAAGTTTAGGTGCAAAAATTTGACCAAAGTTTTTCAACTTGGAAACAAATTCAAAATCCTATTATAAAAACATTTGCAAACCAGAGGCAAAGTCTCTGATTGATTTAAGTCCAAGCTTGACCAAGCCTTGCAGGGTAACCACATGGTTAAATAAACTGATGTTTGAAACCACAGTACCCTGTAAAAATCCCCATAATTGTTTAAATTCAAAAAGGTTTTGAATTCATATCAAATTCATTCCTGAAAACCAAAATAGAAAAGGAAAAGGAATAAATAAAATAAAAAGGCCACGCCAAAGCTTCGCAAAGATCGAATCGAGCCCAACTAGCCCACCCGGGTTTTTCTTTTCTCTCACACGCCCGGCCCCAGACCAGTCCTTGACGATCGGACCCCACCTCACTTCGCGCATCGACGCATGGCCCGCCCACGCTGTCCTCGTCTTCCCAAACCGCTCGCGACCACGTCGCAGTGGCGATCATAACGGTAATGGCGGCGTAAATGGGCATTATTCCGCGAGACTTTCCTGTCGCACCCGAGCCTATTTAACCCTCTCTGCCTCGCAAGCATTTCCCCCCAAACACCTCGCCCACTCTGCCACCAGGCTGCGCGCAATTGCATTCGAAGCTCCGCAGAACCGAGAACTCCAGCGACCAAATACGGTGAGCCTCGACCACCCCTCCCTCTCCGGTTCAAATGGGAATGATCAGAATGTTCTTGCGCACCATCTGATACTTTTGTTTTGGCTGCTCGTGACCCAGGTTGCCATCTCCATCCATAGCCGAAACCACCAGCGTCGCCGGCAAACCTCGGCGACCAATTAAGGTAAATCCAGACCGCCCCTTGCCTTCTTCCTCACACGAGCATGTTCGCCTGTGTCTTGCGCAAATACTGATGCCACACGTTCGTGCTAGGGCGACGCCAAGCCTCGGCAAGAACCACGTTTGCAAGCTACTGTCGCCGCCCGAAACTCCGACGAGCAATCCTCGCCGTGTCAGCGCGCCCCTCCGCAAACCAGTACCACGTCGAGCATCAGCACGCCTTTGCGGATCTGGTAAGCACCTTCTTGCTTCCTGGGGCGATCTAGAACGTCGGCACCGCCGTAGTCAGACGCGCCACCGCCAGTCAACGCCGCTAGCGCCGCCAGTTGATGGCTTGTTGATTTAGTCCGTTGGATCTGCATCGTAGGGCTAGGATAGATCTTAATCGAAGAGGTACGCGAGCATCTGAGCTGCCAGATCTAAGTTAGATCCTACGGTCTGCGGCTGCCGATCCACGCGAATCGGTACGCGCCAATAAGGACACGACGCGTGGCAAGTGTATGAACTAAAAACAGATTTAAAACCAGAATTTGATCCAAATTTCAAATGCTTATAACTTTTGATTGCCACGTTGGATTTTTACAAATTTTATACCGTTGGATTCAGTGAAACAAGACCTTTCTGAATATCCAATGTGTTTAACAAATAGTAACAGTTAAAATGACTTCATTTGCAGAATCATATTTAAGGCTATTTTAAGTATAGATTTGATTTTGTAAATTGTATTAGTGCCAAATAAGTGTAGTTGGCAAACTTGTGACTTGTTAAGTTTCTGTAAACATGGGCATGCTTGGTAGAGTTTTCAAAAAATCACCACTTGGTAAATTCTAGCATGCATGCATTCATATTATTTTTGTTTGTAAATGATTGTGTGTAATTGTATGCTATGATTTTTTAGATTTTGCTAGTGATTGTGATTGTGAAGAGTGCTACTCTCCCTACAACCAAGGCAAGTGATATTTCATGAATATTTCTATCCTATGTTTTGTACTAGCATTAGATATTTTGCTAAGTCTTGCATGCTATTTTTTCCTAGTGCTAAGTTGGGAAATCCTAAGTAAAGTAGAATTGTAGAATTTCTAGGGAATTTCCCTAAGTTAAGTTATCCTACCATGCTTAGCCTAGCTATTTAGTAAACAAGGGTTGGTGAAAATCTATACTTACTATGATGAAAATATTTCTAATTCATGAGACTTATACTTTACTAATAAAACAACTAAGTCAAATGAACCTCCTGGGTGGAATGGAAGGATTGGGTTATGTTGAGTGGTTACACAAGGCCATGGACTTGGGTTGTGTATCTCACTTGTGGTATGCCACCCAGGCACAAAGGGATTTGGAGGCCAAGTGTTGAGAAAGCTTACAGTGCAACCACTTGGCAATATGGGCTCTGCCATGATCATATAGGTTGCTAGAACTTAGTCACTTGGACAGTTGGTGGTAGTGGGAATGATAGGATGGAGCGCGTCCATTTGACTAAGGAAAGGCTTCTGAAAGGTCCTGTCTTGGGAAACCAAGTCTGGTGGGGAAAGTGCACAACCTATGCAGATGGAAAATCTAAGTACTTAGCCTAGTCCAAGGCAATGGACAACTTGAGCATCAAGACATGGAAGCTACAAGAATCTCATCACTCCAACTTCTAAGTAAAATTTGTGGGTGAACAAAGGGTGAAGGACCCCAATGTCTATTGGTGGTTTCTTGGGAAATTTTTGACAAAGAAAAACTTAGTGTTTTCAACTAATAGGGAAAAACCTATTTTCAAGCAAAGCCAGCCAAGCTACACTCAGCCAAAATGCATATAGTAATATAGTCCACTTAAAGTTTGCTAAGGTATCACTTGCCAATACTATTCCAAAGTATTGACCCTTGTGGCTGTAACTTGTGATGTTGCAGGTTACTCCGATGATGAGTAGGAGTCATGAGTCTACACTCAACATGCTTGCCTATGGCACATGAAGATGAGGACTTGTGTTTATTTACTTATTCCTTAAACTATTGTATTAGGCCTTTGGCCCTGAGTTGTAAAAGACTATGTTTATCTCTGGAATGAATGTAATAAACGACCTTTGTATCTGTGTACTTCATCTTGAACTGTGGATGCTAGCATTGATCCAGGGACTAGCATTGCAATCACAGGGATCCTTTCCTTTACAAAGGAGGGGTTTAACAGATGGTATCAGAGCACTGTGTTGCCTGTAGGATTATGACCCTAGGATTGGAAAACCACTAAGGAAAAGTTTTCAACTACTTCTACACTTGTCTATTCTTCTCGTAAAACTTTTCTAATCCTTCATTCCCAACTCCATTTGTAGATGAACTCCATCAACGAAGCCGTGAAGAAAGGACCACCCATGACCATGACCTTGGAGTGTGAAACTGAGTTTCCCAATATTCTCAAGGACCTCATGGTGGCAATGGAAGCACATGGTGCAGCTGTGTACAAGGGCTTTCCAGTGATGGATGAAGGAGTGGAGTATTGGTGGGTGCAACTTCACTTGTACAAAAACAAGGAAGACAACCACAAAGAAAGGGGATTCTGCATGTACACCAACACTGTAATGCACACCACATTCTTTGAGTCATCCAGAGATGCAGCTTGGAAGACTATCAAAGAACTAAGTGCTAGGGTCAAGTGCAGGATGCTCAACCTCCAAAAAGACTTAGAGAAGGAGAAAGAATTTACCCAAGAGTTGGAAGCCACCAACCAAGAGTTAAGGGGAGATATAATAGACTTAGTGATGGAATCATGTGAATAAGATTGGTGGATTGCCTCTAGGAACATTGTGATAGCCACTAGATCCAGTGAGATAGGATTGTGAGCACACTTCGTTAGTTGGACACCATTTATCACCTTATTTTCCAAAAATGATACCTTAAATAAGTATGGACCTTGATTGATGTAATGGACTCATGTATGCATGACTTGTGTGATGTTTGTGTTCCATGGATCTGTATGAATTGTTTGTCTTGTTTTATCTTAAATTGTGTTGTTCTAACTTTTTAATCTTATAAATAGATGCCTATTACAATCAGCACCGTTGAGGAGTTACAGGTTACCCGTTTTGGTCCCCGTATCGTTGAGCTTACCACCTTGCTCGATCTCCCTCTTCCCACTCACCAAGTTCGAGAGGAAGGACCTCTGGGGCTTCAAGGTGAACCAGCCCGGACGGCAGACAGAGCCGACTACAGAGGCCATCGTCTTCAAGTTGATGCAAGACGATAGGGAGAGAGGCATGGAGGTAGTCATGCAGGACCTGATAGGACGTCTGTTAGGCTGTCACTCCCGACAGGTTAGGGGCACTCACTTCCAAGTCTTCGGAAGACGTGATGTTCATGGAGAGTCCATCGACTTTGAGGACGACTCGAGGGGCCTTGGCGGAACGTCGTCTCTATCTCCAGGACTTAGAGACTCTCCTCAGGCACGTGGACACGTACAGGACGAATGTCATGCTCAGCAATGACGAGCTCCAGGTGCAGCTTCGCGAGAAGGACAAGCTTTTCGCACATCAGGATGAGATGATCAAGGAAATGGAGACGAAGTTCGAGGCCCAGGACCGCAAGTTCAAGAGTCAGGAGAAACACGTCCAGGATAGGAACAAGAAGATCCGGGACATGACCGAGGAACTGAAGTCCAAGGATTTCGAGCTAGAGCAGCAGCAGATGGTTATTGAGAGGCTTCGCTCCCAGAAGAGGGCTCTCAAGGCCAAGGTCGATTCCTTGACCACTACGATTGAGGAGAAAAAGAACGCGATGGAGAACGCAGGTCTTACCTTCGTCGAGGAGGAGATTGATGCTGAAGAGTAGACTTGACTACTCGTTTATCTTTCATTATCTTACTTGTTATTTGTGAACTTGTTATTGGACCATCCGACATGTGGATGGCTTGCCACTTGTGTGTTTTATTTCGAGAACTTCGTTATTCTGTTGATTGAGCTTTTATCCTTAAGTTGCACGTTATGTGTTTGCTTGTGATGTATTGTGCATAAAACATCTATGGGTATCTCATTCTTATCTATTTGAACAAACCACAGATGCCTCCCCGTCGTCAAACAAACCCCAACAACATCACCGGAAATGCAACAAATGATGAATGCGCAAAACAGCTTATGCAAATGATGACAACATTCATCCAAAACCGAATAACAACAACAACCCCAATAACAACAACAACCCTCCGGGTTTGATATGCTCACCAGATTTCGTGTTTGAGGCCAGCAAAGTTTTCGGGACGATCAGTCCATGGTGGCCAATGGTAGCTCGTTATGTGAACAAGGACTTAGTGACCGTGGGCTGCGGATCTTTGAAAAAGTCAGTTCGCAGACATCTGTTGGAAGGACCAGCCACATGGTGGGACAACTTCCAGATCACCACTCCTATTGATGAGGTGACTTGGGCTATCTTTGAAGATGGCTTTCGCACTGCTCATATCTCATCAGGAATGATGAGCCTGAAAAAGAAAGAGTTTCACAACTTGAAGCAGCGTCACCACAGCGTGGCTGAATACACAGAAGAGTTCAACAATCTGGCGCGCTATGCACCGGATGAGGTTGACACAGATGCCAAAAGAAAGGAGAAGTTTCTGGAAGGCTTGAATGATGAACTGAACCTACAGTTGTTTGTGGCATATGTTCCAACTTACCAGTCTTTGTGTGACAAGGCTTCTATTTTGGAGAGTAAAATGAAACAAGTCGAGAGTAGGAAGAGGAAACACTCCGACAAGCACAGCTCGGGATCGTCTCACAAACGATCTCACTATGATGATGATGGCATTTCGGGATCCCATAAGCATGGGAAATTCAACAAGCACCACAACCACAACCGTCATGACAACAAGCATCATCGCAGTCATGACAATGATAAGTACAAAAACCACAAGAGTGGACATAAGAACCAACACAGTGGGAATGGTAGTGGAAGTCAGCATGTTAAAAAGGACATCAGTCAGGTTGAGTGCTTCAAATGAAATAAACTAGGGCATTATGCTAATGAGTGCCCTGAGAAGAAAGTTGAAGGACCTAACAAGCCCAATCCTTTTCAGAAAGGACAGGTTAACCACATCAATGTGGAGGAGGTCTATGAGGAGCACGATCTTTGGTAAGTTCAGACTCAATTCCATTCCAGCATTTGTACTCTTTGACACTGGTGCATCTCATTCATTCATATCAAAAGCATTTGTTGATAGAAATGGGTTTGCATCTGAAAACATTGGGTGTCCAATAAAAGTTAGTTCTCCGGGTGGTGATATGATAGTAAGTCTTGGATGCCGGGATCTTGTCATAGAGTTTGGAAAGCACAAGTTTCCAGTGAGCCTGATAATCCTAGATTCCCAAGGACTAGACGTAATTTTGGGAATGGATTGGATGGCTAAGTATGAAGGAGTACTAGATTGTGCTAATCGTACTGTTGCACTCACAACCCCAGAAGGGAAAAGAATAAAATTCAAGTCAAACTTTGAATCCAAAGGAAGTAAGCTGAATTCTCTTAAGGGGGTTAGCATGGATAGTGTACCGATTGTGTGTGAGTATCCAGATGTATTTCCGGAAGAATTACCAGCAATGCCACCCGATAGAGATGTGGAGTTTCTAATAGATTTGGTACCAGGTTCTGGACCCATAGCAAAAAGACCGTACAAAATGTCAGTTGATGAACTGAAGGAGCTCAAGAAGAAACTAGGGGAACAGTTGCAGAAAGGATTTATTCAACCAAGTTCTTCATCTTGGGGAGCCCTAGTATTGTTCGTGGAGAAGAAGGATAGAAGCCAAAGGTTATGTATAGATTACCGTTCTCTCAACGAGGTAACTATCAAGAACAAATATCCTTTTCCTAGAATCAATGACTTGTTTGATCATCTACAGGGAGCTTGTGTGTTCTCAAAGATTGATCTTCGGTCAGGCTATTTTCAACTCAAGATAAGAGAGCAAGACATACCTAAGACAGCATTCACCAAAAGGTATGGATTGTATGAGTACACTGTGATGCCCTTTGGTTTAACTAACGCTCCAGCATATTTCATGAATATGATGAACAAGGTGTTCATGGAATTCCTAGACAAGTTTGTTGTCGTTTTCATCGATGACATCTTAGTCTACTCCAAGAGCAAGGAAGAACATGAAAGACACTTACGCTTGATACTTGAAAAATTAAGAGAGCATAAACTTTATGCCAAATTCAGCAAGTGTGATGGTTAGAGGAAGTTGGTTTTCTTGGTCATGTTATGACAAAGGATGGTGTGGCAGTTGATCCTGCTAAAGTTTCAGCTGTGACAGAGTGGGAATCTCCTAAGAACGTAAAAGAAATTCGCAGTTTCCTTGGTTTAGCAGGTTACTACAGAAGGTTCATTGAGAATTTCTCAAAGGTTGCTAAGCCAATGACTGAATTGTTAAAGAAGGACAAGAAATTTGCTTGGTTTGAAGGTTGTGAAGTCAGCTTCCAAGAATTGAAGAAGAGACTTGTGACAGCACCAGTTCTATGCCTGCCAGATTTGGAAAAGGATTTCCAAGTATATTGTGATGCGTCTCATCAAGGTTTGGGTGTCGTACTTATGCAAGACGGTAAAGTTGTGGCCTATGCCTCGAGACAACTCAAAACTCATGAAGTAAACTATCCTACACATGATTTGGAGTTAGCCTCCGTCGTCCATGCACTCAAAACATGGAGACATTACCTTTTGGGAAAGCGATGTGAAGTGTTCACCGATCATAAGAGTTTGAAGTATATCTTCACCGAGAAGGAAATCAACATGAGACAAAGGAGATGGCTAGAACTTATCAAGGATTACGACTTAAGTTTGCAGTACCACCCCGGTAAAGCAAATGTAGTAGCAGATGCTCTAAGTCGTAAAATGTTTGTAAATGTCCTTACCAAAGGTGAATTGCCAGATGACTTGTGTAAGCAATTCAAAGAACTCAGATTGGATATTGTGCCTGAAGGACACCTCATGGCCTTAGATGTTCAACCCACTTTATTGGACAAGATCCGAGAAGCTCAGAAGACTGATAAGGAAATTGAGAAGATTAAGGAAAATATTAGTCTGGGAAAAGCTAAGAGTTTCCATATAGACAAACAAGGTACTTTATGGCACGGGAAACGTATTTGCGTTCCACAAGACCCGGAATTGCGGAAACTGATTTTACAGGAAGCCCACAACTCTTCGTATTCTATTCACCCAGGAAACACCAAGATGTACATGGATATGAAAGAAAGATTTTGGTGGAACAATCTAAAAAGGGACATCGCTGAACATATTGCCATGTGTGATGTGTGTAGTAGAGTGAAAGCGGAGCATCAGAAACCAGCAGGTTTGCTTCAACCACTGCCTATTACTGAGTGGAAGTGGGAAAATATAGGTATGGATTTCATTACCGGATTACCAAGGACCAGATCAGGGTATGATTCTATATGGGTAGTAGTGGATCGCCTAACTAAAGTGGCTCATTTTATACCCGTGAAGACAACTTATACAAGTGCCAAGTTAGCCAAAATCTACATGAGCAGAATTGTGTGCCTTCACGGTGTGCCTAAGAGTATTGTGTCTGATAGAGGAACACAGTTTACTTCTCACTTTTGGAGACAACTTCATGAATCTTTGGGAACGAGGTTGGAATTCAGCACTGCTTTTCATCCTCAAACTGATGGACAAACAGAAAGGACTAATCAGATTCTTGAAGACATGTTGAGGGCGTGTGCCCTAGACTATGGAGCAAGTTGGGATGAAAGTCTGCCTTACGCAGAGTTCTCTTACAATAACAGTTACCAATCTAGCATTGGGATGGCACCATTTGAATTTCTCTACGGAAGAAAGTGTACCACCCCATTGCTATGGAATGGTGTGGGAGAAAGGAGTTTGTTTGGACCCGATCTTATCAAAGACGCTGAAGAGAAAGTCAAATTAGTTAAAGACAGGTTGAAGATAGCACAGTCCCGACAGAAAAGCTACGCGGATTCTAAGCGTATAGAAGTCACCTACGAAGTTGGGGATAGAGCTTATCTTAGAGTATCACCACTTCGTGGAGTGAAAAGATTTGGAGTCAAAGGAAAGTTGGCACCAAGATATGTTGGGCCATTCAAGATTCTAAGTCGCAAGGGAGAAGTTGCATATGAAGTTGAATTGCCAGATTCTCTGTCAGCTGTCCATAATGTGTTTCATGTGAGTCAGCTTAAGAAATGTCACCCAGAGATGAAGAATCATCTTTGAAGGATACCATACCCTTGGAAGAAGTCCAACTAGAAAGTGATCTCACCTATGAGGAAAAGCCTGTCAAGATTCTTGAGACCGCAGAAAGAGTCACAAGGACACAAACTATCAAGTTTTGCAAGGTACAATGGAATCATCATTCCGAAGAGGAAGCAACATGGGAAAGAGAAGATGATCTTCGAAAAGACCACCCTCACCTATTTGCTAGCCAATCCGAATCTCGAGGGCGAGATTCATCTTAAGGGGTTTAGATTTGTAACATCCCTAAATTCATATTCCAAAACTCATTCATATCATCCATGCATCCATCATCATTTAGGGTTTCAAAAAAATCAAAACCATTTCAGAGAAACAGAAACTTGGTGCTGATTTCATGTGAGCAAATTTAATTCAAATGGCCATCACCCTTTGAAACTGAAATGCTTAGGAACTTGTTTGTTTGCCTCCATTGTTGGAAAGTTTAGGTGCAAAAATTTGACAAAAGTTTTTCAACTTGGAAACAAATTCAAAATCCTATTATAAAAACATTTGCAAACCAGAGGCAAAGTCTCTGATTGATTTAAGTCCAAGCTTGACCAAGCCTTGCAGGGTAACCACATGGTTAAATAAACTGATGTTTGAAACCACAGTCCCTGTAAAAATCCCCAGAATTGTTTAAATTCAAAAAGGTTTTGAATTCATATCAAATTCATTCCTGAAAATCAAAATAGAAAAGGAAAAGGAATAAACAAAATAAAAAGGCCACGCCAAAGCTTCGCCAAGATCGAATCGAGCCCAACTAGCCCACCCGGGTTTTTCTTCACACGCCAAGTGCACCCAGACGGTCACCGACGATCGGACCCCACCTCACAAGACATCGCCGACGGCCCCCACGCTGTCCTCGTCTTCCCCAAACCACGCTCGCGACCACGCCGCGGCGCGATCATGGCGGTAATGGCGCGTAAATGGGCATTAATCATGCGTTCTGTCGCACCCAAGCCTATTTAACCCTCTCTGCCTCGCAAGCATTTCCCCCCAAACACCTCGCTCACTCCGCCACCAGGTTGCGCGCAATTGCATTCGAAGCTCCGCAGAACCGAGAACTCCGGCGACCAAATACGGTGAGCCTCGACCACTCCTCCCTCTCTGGTTCAAACGGGAATGATCAGAATGTTCTTGCGCACCATCTGATACTTTTGTTTTGGCCGCTTGTGACCCAGGTTGCCATCTCCATCCATAGCCGAAACCACCAGCGTCGCCGGCAAACCTCGGCGACCAATTAAGGTAAATCCAGACCGCCCCTTGCCTTCTTCCTCACACGAGCCTGTTCTCCTGTGTCTTGCGCAAATACTGATGCCACACATTCGTGCTAGGGCGACGCCAAGCCTCGGCAAGAACCACGTCTGCAAGCTACTGTCGCCGCCCGAAACTCCGACGAGCAATCCTCGCCGTGTCAGCGCGCCCCTCCGAAAACCAGTACCAAGTCGAGCATCAGCACGCCTTTGCGGATCTGGTAAGCACCTTCTTGCTTCCTGGGGTGATCTAGAACGCCGGCACCGCCGTAGTCAGACGCGCCATCGCCAGTCAACGCCGCTAGCGCCGCCAGTTGATGGCTTGTTGATTTAGTCCGTTGGATCTGCATCGTAGGGCTAGGATAGATCTTAATCGAAGAGGTACGCGAGCATCTGAGCCGCCAGATCTAAGTTAGATCCTACGATGACTGCCGATCCGCCTTGGTCGAAGACGCCAATAAGGACACGACGCGTGGCAAGTGTATGAACTAAAAACAGATTTAAAACCAGAATTTGATCCAAATTTCAAATGCTTATAACTTTTGATTGCCACGTTGGATTTTTACAAATTTTATACCGTTGGATTCAGTGAAACAAGACCTTTCTGAATATCCAATGTGTTTAACAAATAGTAACAGTTAAAATGACTTCATTTGCAGAAACATATTTAAGGCTATTTTAAATATAGATTTGATTTGGTAAATTGTATTAGTGCCAAATAAGTGTAGTTGGCAAACTTGTGACTTTTTAAGTTTCTGTAAACATGGGCATGCTTGGTAGAGTTTTCAAAAAATCACCACTTGGTAAATTCTAGCATGCATGCATTCATATTATTTTTGTTTGTAAATGATTGTGTGTAATTGTATGCTATGATTTTTGTAGATTTTGCTAGTGATTGTGATTGTGAAGAGTGCTACTCTCCCCACAACCAAGGCAAGTGATATTTCATGAATATTTCTATCCTATGTTTTGTACTAGCATTAGATATTTTGCTAAGTCTTGCATGCTATTTTTGCCTAGTGCTAAGTTGGGAAATCCTAAGTAAAGTAGAATTGTAGAATTTCTAGGGAATTTCCCTAAGTTAAATTATCCTACCATGCTTAGCCTAGCTATTTAGTAAACAAGGGTTGGTGAAAATCTATACTTACTATGATGAAAATATTTCTAAGTCATGAGACTTATACTTTACTAATAAAACAACTAAGTCAAATGAACCTCCTGGGTGGAATGGAAGGATTGGGTTATGTTGAGTGGTTACACAAGGCCATGGACTTGGGTTGTGTATCTCACTTGTGGTATGCCACCCAGGCACAAAGGGATTTGGAGGCCAAGTGTTGAGAAAGCTTACAGTGCAACCACTTGGCAATATGGGCTCTGCCATGATCATATAGGTTGCTAGAACTTAGTCACTTGGATAGTTGGTGGTAGTGGGAATGATAGGATGGAGCGCGTCCATTTGACTAAGGAAAGGCTTCTGAAAGGTCCTGTCTTGGGAAACCAAGTCTGGTGGGGAAAGTGCACAACCTCTGCAGATGGAAAATCTAAGTACTTAGCCTAGTCCAAGGCAATGGACAACTTGAGCATCAAGACATGGAAGCTACAAGAATCTCATCACTCCAACTTCTAAGTAAAATTTGTGGGTGAACAAAGGGTGAAGGACCCCAATGTCTATTGGTGGTTTCTTGGGAAATTTTTGACAAAGAAAAACTTAGTGTTTTCAACTAATAGGGAAAAACCTATTTTCAAGCAAAGCCAGCCAAGCTACACTCAGCCGAAATGCAAATAGTAATATAGTCCACTTAAAATTTTCTAAGGTATCACTTGCAAATACTATTCCAAAGTATTGACCCTTGTGGCTGTAACTTGTGATGTTGCATGTTACTCCGATGATGAGTAGGAGTCATGAGTCTACACTCAACATGCTTGCCTGTGGCACATGAAGATGAGGACTTGTGTTTATTTACTTATTCCTTAAACTCTTGTATTAGGCCTTTGGCCCTGAGTTGTAAAAGACTATGTTTATCTATGGAATGAATGTAATAAACGAACTTTGTATCTGTGTACTTCATCTTAAACTGTGGATGCTAGCATTGATCCAGGGACTAGCATTGCAATCACAGGGATCCTTTCCTTTACAAAGGAGGGGTTTAACAGATGGTATCAGAGCACCGTGTTGCCTGTAGGATTATGACCCTAGGATTGGAAAACCACTAAGGAAAAGTTTTCAACTACTTCTACACTTGTCTATTCTTCTCGTAAAACTTTTCTAATCCTTCATTCCCAACTCCATTTGTAGATGAACTCCATCAACGAAGCCGTGAAGAAAGGACCACTCATGACCATGACCTTGGAGTGTGAAACTGAGTTTCCCAATATTCTCAAGGACCTCATGGTGGCAATGGAAGCACATGGTGCAGCTGTGTACAAGGGCTTTCCAGTGATGGATGAAGGAGTGGAGTATTGGTGGGTGCAACTTCACTTGTACAAAAACAAGGAAGGCAACCACAAAGAAAGGGGATTCTGCATGTACACCAACACTGTAATGCACACCACATTGTTTGAGTCAGCCAGAGATGCAGCTTGGAAGACTATCAAAGAACTAAGTGCTAGGGTCAAGTGCAGGATGCTCAACCTCCAGAAAGACTTAGAGAAGGAGAAAGAACTTACCCAAGAGTTGGAAGCCACCAACCAAGAGTTAAGGGGAGATATAATAGACTTAGTGATGGAATCATGTGAACAAGATAGGTGGATTGCCTCTAGGAACATTGTGATAGCCACTAGATCCAGTGAGATAGGATTGTGAGCACACTTCTTTAGTTGGACACCATCTATCACCTTATTTTCCAAAAATGATACCTTAAATAAGTATGGACCTTGATTGATGTAATGGACTCATGTATGCATGACTTGTGTGATGTTTGTGTTCCATGGATATGTATGAATTGTTTGTCTTGTTTTATCTTAAATTGTGCTGTTCTAACTTTTTAATCTTATAAATAGATGCCTATTACAATCAGCACCCAGGAACAAAGAGATTTGAGATGTCAAATGTTGAGAAGCTTCAAGTGCAGCCACTTGGCATTATGGGCTCTGCCTGGATCATATTGGTTGCAATAACTTAGCCAAATGGACAGTTGGTGGTAGGGGATGATAGGTTGGAACGCGTCCATTTTGGTCTAAGGGAAGGCTTCTGAAAGATCTTGTCTTGGTGAAACCAAGTCTTGTGGGGAAAGTGCACAACCTCTGCAGAGTGTAAAATCTAAGTACTTAGACATGTCCCTGGCAAAGGACAATTTGAGCATCAAGACATGGAAGCTATCAATAATCTCCTCATCCCAATTTCTAAGTTAAAAACTTGTGGTTGAACAAGGGTTGAAAGGATCACCAATTTCTATTGGGAGATGCCTTGGGAAAGATTTTGTCAAGCAAAAACTTAGAGTTTTCAAATGATAAGGAAAATCTATTTTGAGCAAAGCAAGCCTAAGCTCCACTTAGCCAAATGCATATAGATGATAGATTCCACTATACTACCATAGTATCACTTGCCAATACAATTCAAATGTATTGACCCTTGTGGCTGTAACTTGTTATGTTGCGGGTTAGTTTGATATTAGTGAAGTTTAATGATTAGGATTACAAGTCTACAACCAACATGTCTGCCTGTGGCACTTTGAAGACGAAGGACCCCATGATATTGTTATATTCTGCTGCATTGTATTGAGATAGCCAAATGAGCTATGTAAGATGTAATAAATTATTTTATTCCTGGTTATCAAGTTGTATTATGACCTTTGTTTCTTGATATTACATCTTATCTGTGGATTCTAGCTATTGATCCAGGGACTAGCATTGTAAACACAGGGATCTCTACCTTATTAAAGGTTGGGAACCTTACAGCTGGGCCCCATGCTCATCATTGTATTCATCTTCACCTTCCTCAGTATCAGCAGCACCCTGGTCCTTGATATCTTTGAGGAGCTTCTCAATGCGGCGGTTGCTTTGGTAAGATGCATGCTGCTGCTTGCGAATGTCAATGTTCATGCAGCAAAGAGTCCTCTCCCAGAATCTGTCCTTCTTGACCCTCTCATGCACATAGTCTCTAGTCATGGTAGTCATAGGGACATTGGAGGCATTCTTCCTCCGAACTCTGGGTGGAGAAGGATCCCTCTCCGTCTCAATCTCCTCATCATCATCATTTCCATATCGGCGCCTTGGAGCTGGCCCCATGTGCCCCTTCTGCTGCAGAGAGACCAGAGTGTGCATCGTGAGGTGTGGTGGTATGCCATGTAGACAATCATGCGGCTGGGAGTTGATGAGTCTCATAATCAAGGGTGCTTATGGAGGAGATTTCTTGAAAATAATGGCATGGAACATCTCCTCGAAAATGAAGTCCATCACATCAATGGGTTCAGCATCAGCCTTAGGTCCAGCATTGAAGGTCCGGTGAGTATGGTACAGGAGGTTGACAAGCCCTCCCCTGAGAGCATCATCATTTCCAGCACTTGGAGCAATAGTGTGACAGAAAATCCTCGGCATAAGGTTGTAGAGGGGCTTGAGTCCCTTGGAGGCCCCCACAACACCATCATCATACAGAGGTGCCAGCTTTAACTTGTTCTCACCCAAGGCTGCTGAGTGCATGCGCTGCCCCACAGGAGTAGATACGCCGTGAAAAGTCTCAAAGATGACATTGGCAAAGTCATGAAAGGTAGCAGTGCAGCGAGTAGAGCCAGTCAACCACACCATGGTCCTGTCAAGATCAGACCCAAACACCACTGTGGCATAAAACTGCTGAACAAGGTGCACACTATAGTCTTCATGCAGCTCCATCAAGTTGTAGAGACCCAGCTTCTCACAGATCCACAGGGCATCATTGAAATAAGGGCTCTGGCGCATTTGCTCAATGTTCATGAACTTCTGAGGGAAAACAGGTGATTTGGTGAGTACACCATACACATCCTTCATGAACACACCCTGTTCTTTCCTCCAGAAACGAGGATCCTCACTAGTGCGAGGCAGTGCAAAGAAATCTGTCTTCCTCAGCTCACGGTACTCCTCTTTAGACATCTTGGCTAGGGACTGGAGGTTGTCATACTTGGCTCTCTTTGCACGTTCCTCCCTTTCAGCTCTCTCTTGATCCCTCTTCATGTAAGCTGCATCACGTGCCCGCTGTTTCCGGTTGGATGGAGGCACGATAAACTGACCCTGAGCTTCGTAATAGCGAGGATTGCCCCTTTGGGACTTAGCCTTGGTATGACGGGGACGACTAGAACCATCACCTGTGAACAGCAGTGAGGGAGATAGCATGGAGATGAGTATATATGTCCCAAAGATGCAGTACAAGAGCTTTGATGCATTTCTGGACTACTTTGATTCACCCAACACCGGAGTCTCCAGTTCAGACCGGAGTCTCCGGTCCTGGGGACCGGAGTCTCTGGCCTGGACCGGAGTCTCCGGACCTAAGTCCGGAGTCTCCGGTCAGGAGGCTCGGGTATGCGATGGGGAGATGCTAGTGAGGGTGAATCTAGTAGATCGGGCAATGCAACAAGGCTAAAGTACTAGATTGCATGCAAACAAGTGATTCCTATGGTCAAATAAGAAACATTCCACAAAAACACATCTAGGGTTGAACCCTAGGAAGAAAAAGGAGAGGAGAGGTACCAGATCTGTCCATGGGATCGATTCCTCCGGTGGGAATGACCCAATGGAGGAGAGGGGAAGGTTGGCCAGCTGCACGGCGGATCCCGGGGGCTTCTTGACCTCCGGGGAGGAGTTTTGGAGGAGGAGTCGACGGGTTTGGAGGTAGGGGACGGGGTGAAGAATGAGGAACTGTTGTTCCAGTTCACCCCGTGCCCCTTCTTTAAGTGGCAGAAACCGTCCAGACCGGAGACTTCGGTCAACACCGGAGACTCCGGCCTACATCGGAGACTCCGGTGTTTGTACACCGGAGACTCCGGTCCTCTTCGACCAAAAAATCTAGGAAAGGTGTTTGGGGACATATATGAGAGATAGATGGTTTTTAAGGTAGGAAAAGGGCTTGGGTTGAGACATCAAATTGTGAAGAACCAATAAGAGCCATAGAAGTTCGAAAATAATCAGAAAAACTTCAAAAGACTAAAATCAATCAAATGACGAACATGAGTAAGTGCCAACCTCTCAAATGAGAGAGGGCGGTGGCCTAGGCCACCATATTTGAGTATACTTGGCTTGGCACCACGAAGATATATCTTGGGTCCATTACCAAAACTCATCATTAAGCTCACATATCACTAAATGATATTAAGAGGAATGATTTTGATTGCTTTGGGCATAATGGGGGGAGGGATGGTCCAATCAATTAGGACCGCACTCCCCCTATATCCATGCCTGCACCTAGACCAAATATGAGATGAAACATAGGTGAGAGTGCAATAACATCAAGTCAAGCTCCTTGAATCTACGATATTTAGTTCATTCCTCAAGTAGCAAAACCTTGCTTCATCAAGTGGCTTCGTGAAGATATCGGCAAGTTGATCTTTGGTTGGTACATATGATAGATCAATATCACCTCGAGCAACATGATCTCTAATGAAGTGATGGCGAATCTCAATATGCTTTGTTCTTGTGTGATCCACCGGGTTGTAGGCAATCTTGATGGCACTTTCATTGTCACATAGAAGAGGCACTTTGTCACAATGGACACTGTATTCCTTTAAAGTTTGCCTCATCCATAGCAATTGAGTGCACGCACTAGCAGCTGCCACATACTCGGCTTCGGCGGTGGAGAGAGATATACAATTTTGCTTCTTGGAAGAACAACATACCAAGGACCTACCAAGGAATTGGCAAGCCCCGGAAGTTGATTTTCTATCATCCTTGTCACCCATCCAATCCGAATCCGTGTAACCACAAACAGCAAATGTTGAGCCTTCTGGATACCAAAGACCATAAAATGGGGTATGAACCAAATATCGAAAGAATATCTTGACCGCCATCAAAAGGCTTTCTTTAGGAGCCGATTGATATCTTGCACACACACCTACACTCAGCACAATATCGGGTCTAGATGCACAAAGGTAAAGCAAAGAACTAATCATAGACCGGTATACCTTTTGATCCACATCTTTACCATTTGGATTTTGTTCTAGATGGGTCTTTGTAGCCATGGGAGTAGGAGCTCCATTCAAATCTTGAATTTTGAATCTCTTGAGCATATCTTGAGTATACTTGGCTTGATTGAAGAATGTCCCGCCTCTAACTTGTTTGATCTCAAAGCCAAGAAATACTCTCAACTCCCCCATCAAGGACATCCGGAACCTACTAGTCATAAGCTTTGAGAATTAATCATTAAAAGCTTTGTTAGATGAGCCAAAGATAATATCATCAACATATATTTGGCCTACAAAAATATCCCCATTGACCCTCTTAGTAAAAAGAGTGGGATCGATTTTCCCAACCTCAAAGCCACGGTCAAACAATAACTCTCTAAGGTGCTCATACCACGTGTGTGGGGCTTGCTTGAGCCATAGAGCACCTTGTCAAGTTTGTAGACATGGTTTGGGAAGTTGGGGTCCTCAAATCCCGGGGGTTGCTTAACATATACCAATTCATTTAAAGGACCATAAAGAAATGCACTTTCTACATCCATTTGTTGCAACTTAAAGTTATGATGTGCCACATAAGCAAGAAGGATACGGATGGACTCAAGGCGAGCCACGGGTGCATAAGTCTCTCCATAATAAATGCCTTCAATTTGAGAATACCCTTGTGCAACCAATCTAGCCTTGTTCCTTACTATAATTCCATGCTCATCTTGCTTGTTCTTGAATATCCACTTTGTTCCAATAACATTGCGGCAATCCTTTGGCTTCTCAACTAACTTCCACACTTTGTTTCTCTCAAAGTTGTTGAGCTATTTGTGCATAGCTTCTAACCAATTCGAATCATCAAGAGCTTCCCACACTTTCTTTGGTTTAATCATGGAGATGTGTGCTTGGTGTTCACTGAACCTCTTCAATTGTGCTCTTGTGGAAATTCCTTTCCTTAGATCTCCAACAACATTTTGGAGAGTGTGGTCTCTTATTTCCAACATTCTTTCTTTTCTAGCTTCGCGACGAGCGTGGATCTCCTCATTGTTTCTTGGAGGACCCTCTTCATCATTTTGGTCCTCGTCTTGACCATCTACTTGACCTTGATCATCATTGGAGTCATCCTCTACATTGGGAGGCAAGGATTGACCTTGGTCTTGATCAAGTGCTCTTCTAGCATCAATTTGAGCACGTCTCAAAACAGTTTGGATGGATCTTCCTTGACAAATTGACTTGGCACCACTTGACAACCCATCGAATGGACCAAGCTCCCTTTGACTAGAGTTCACACATTGATCACTATGTTGAGGGTCCACATCTTGTCTTTGGCTTGAGTCAATGTCCTCTTCGGTAGATGGATCATGTTGAGGTTGTGAAGATGAGGGATCCACTCGAATGGAGCATAGTTCTTCTCGATCCGCCATAAGGGGTTCCTCAACGGGGCGGATATAACCCACACCCATTCTTCCTATGGCATCCTGAGGCATTTCATCATCTGCATCACAAGCATCAACACGCCCCCCTTGGGGACCATCATATTCTTCAAAGGTCACACTACAAGATTCTATGACGGCTCCGAAGAGCTTGTCATAGAATCTATAAGTGTGAGATTCGAGACCATAGCCAGCAAAAATACCCTCTAATTCTTTAGACTCAAATTTAGACAAACGAACACCTTTGATGAGATAGAAACACTTACAACCGAACACCCGGAAATAAGATATGTTGGGCTTGTTACCGGTAAGTATCTCATATGGAGTCTTGTTGATTTTCTTGCGGAGGTAGAGCCGGTTTGAAGCATGGCAAGCGGTGGAGACGGCTTCGTCCCAGAAGTTGTATGGAGATTTAAACTCCGCCAACATGGTCCTAGCCATCTCAATAAGAGTCCGGTTCTTCCTTTCGGCCACACCATTTTGTTGAGGGGTGTATGCAGCAGAATATTGATGTTTAATCCCCTCATCACTAAGAAAATCATTCAAGGTCTAGTTCTTGAACTCGGTGCCGTTGTCACTTCTTATAATCAACACGGTAACATTGTGTTGCCGTTGAACCAAGTTGATGAAGTCGATAAAATTCCTTTGAGTTTCACTCTTCAACTTGAAGAAATAAACCCAAGAGTATCTTGAAAAGTCGTCAACAATCACCAAACAATATTTCTTCCCTCCAAGACTTGCATGAGATGGAGGACCAAATAGGTCCACATGGAGGAGTTCCAAGATCTTGTTAGACTTGATTTGGTTCGTGGTCTTGTGAGGAGCGTCATGCATCTTCCCTAGAACACATGCCCTGCAAACACGATCTTTGGCAAAGGAAACATTTTCTTTTAGTCCAACAATATGGCCCTCTTTATGGAGACTTTGCAAAGTTCTCATATTGACATGGGCTAGTCGGTGGTGCCATAGCCAACCCACATCAGCCTTTCCGTATAAGCACATCGGACCTGCCGTGGCTTGCCCTGAAAAGTCCACCACATACAAGTCATTTTCGACATACCCAACGAAAGTGACCTTGAGAGACTTGCTCCACATGAGGACCACAATATCATCATCAATAAAGACGGCAAAGCCCATCTTTCCAAGAGCACGGACAGAAAGTAAATTGTATCCAAGGGTTTCAACAAGCATGGCGTTCACGAGTGTAATGTCGTGAGCCACCACTACCTTGCCGAAACCCATTACCTTAGACTTTGACTTGTCGGCATATGTGACGGTGATTTGATCTTCATTTGACACCAAGTCCTTGACAATAGACGAGCTTCCGGTCATATGAGTTGTGCAACCACTATCGATCACCCATTTTGACCCTCCAGAAGCATAAGTCTACAAAAAGATCAAGCTAGTTTTTAGGTACCCATTTTTCAATGGGTCCTCTTTTGTTAGCAACAAGGGTCTTGGGAACCCAAATAGACCAAGCAATATAACCATCATAAGGGCCAACATATTGTGCATACACATCACCATAATAATCACGCATTAGAACATAGTGAGGGTTAGCACTTCCCGCAAAATCATCATGGGACATAGTTTTACCATTTGTGGTCTTACTCTCCACAATGGTCTTGTTGGTATCTTGTGCGGGCTTGTCCTTCTTCTTCTTATTGTTCTTCTTCTTTGTTTTGGACACAAAACCAATGCCCCCTTTATCACCATTACGCCTTTGCTTGCTCAAAAGGTCATCAATAGACTTGTTGCCTTGTGGAAATGTGGCCTTAGCAAGCTCCCCCTTCAACCTAGCATTCTCTTCAAGAATAGTTGTGCTACTAGATGGAATGAAGTTACTAGGTGAAGGAATATTGGCCAATTGAGTTTGAAGCGTTTCATGGGACTTTGTGAGAGACAAGAGTTCACTCTCCAAGGCCTTGTGGGCCTTGTTAAGCAAGCTAAAGTCCTCGGCAAGTTTTTCATGAACCACACCAAACTCAATCTTGTCCTTTTTCGCTCTTTTATATTTAGCAATAGCATGATCACGCTCTTTGATGAGTTTGTTAACAATAATGTCATTGGCCTCATCAAGCCCTTCATGTTTTAATTCAAGTGACAACCTAGTTTCTTGTTCTTCTTCTAGAGCATTGTTTAGGGCCTCTAGCTCAATCATACGTTCATGCCCAAGTTTACATCTTACATCTAGAAGCTCTTGAGTATGTGATAGTTGATCTAAGATGTTTCCAAAATGTAGCTTAGCATCACCTTCTAGGTTAGTCATAAACTCATCAAAGGCAATTAATTCCTTTTTAACATCAAGAGACATCTCATCATCAATTTCATCATTATCTAAGTGAGTAGAGCGGGATGATGAAGATACCTCCGTTCCTCTTGCCATAAGGCAAGTGGCGTTCTTGGTGGAAGAGTTCTCATTTGGAGAATCGAAGAGTGAGAATGTCGGAGTAGAGGTGGTGGCAAGAGCAGCCACACCATGAGAAGTTTCCTCTTCGTCATCTTCATCATCTTCATTGTCGGAGGAGTACTCTTCATGAGTGATCAATACAATTTCTCCCGGCTTCTTGTTGATGGGATTCTTTTTGATGAAAGGTTTCTTGTACAGTCCCTTGAGAGTCTTCTTCAACACAAGCTTTCCACCATGATCTTCTCTATTCTCATAGGGGCAACTAGCTACAAAGTGGTAGCGGTCACCACAATTGAAGCAAGTTCTCAATCTTGTGGTATTCTCTCTTTTCCCATTTGGATTGCTTCTCCGTTCCATTTCCATCTTGGCCTTGGCGGGGTTGTTCCAAAAGTTCTTTGCATAGAAATCCATATATTGACCATGAGCAATCTTGAATTCATCGGGATGGTCCATGGAAAGCATTTCATCACTATCATCTTCATCCCCATGGTCCACAACTTTGTCCTTCAAAGCAACATTGACAACATTGCTCATACCAAGGGCACGAGCACGGGCATCTTTGGCATTCTTGGCGGCAACCTTGAAAGCAGCCATCTCTTGCATAACTTCATTTGAGGTCATGAGATGGTAGTTGTGTCTTCCTTGTAGGCTCTTCAAGTCGGTGGGCTCAAAAGGCATGAGGGCACTCACATATTTCCTTTTTATCCATACATCATCCACATGTGAGGCACCCACATTCCTAAAAGCAGTGGCGGTGGTCTTGAGCCTACGGTACATATCTTTGTGATCTTCACCTTCTTTCATGTAGAAGCCTTCGGCTTCATTGCTTAGAGCATCATATCGGTTCCTCCTCATACTCTCATTTCCAATGAACAACACAGTGAGAGCATCCCGAGCTTCCTTGGCAATGCTAAAGTGCTCAATGTGTGGATAATCCTTTGTCCCCAAACCTAGTTGAATCATATGCAGAGCAGTGGCATTGAGTTGACTATTAACAATCTCTCTTCTTGTCAAGTTGTTTGGATCCCCAATAAAGATTCCATGCTCGATGATGTTCCATAGTTCAATGCAAGAGCTGCGCATATGAGTTCTCATTAGTGATTGCCATTGAGAAAAGTAGCAGATTCTTCAAGCTTAGGTGGGTCACCTCTATTGTACACATGAGGGTGAGGGATGGGAGGATCGGGAGAGTAACAAGAATCACGGTGCTCACCCTTCCCCCCATCAATTCGTGTGGAGGAATTAGCGTTGTCTGGTTTTCCCCCTACCACCATACCCTCGGGGGATACCGGAGTATTCCCTTTAGGTACAACGGATGGTAGATCCTCTTGAGGAGATGGGGGTGATGAGCCATCTTTGTCTTTAAGAAGTTGCTCAAGCATCTTCTTGACTTTGTTGACCAAGGAAGAGCTCAATCTTGTTTCCAAGTTTCTGAGATCTTCCATGGTCACCGGGGTCGACTCACTACCACCATCCCCTTCTTGGCTACCCATATTCTCTTAGGCGGTAAAGCCCAAATAAAGAGCCGAGGCTCTGATACCAATTGAAAGGGTCATATGGGCACCTAGAGGGGGGTGAATAGGTGCTACTTCAAATTTTACTCTTTCTCAAATTAGGTTTTGACAAGAAAGGTAAATTCTCTAGAATATGCAACTATGGTGAATTTACCTATATGTCAAACAAGCACAGACTAATACAACACTAAGCAAGAACAAGTAAGTAAAGTGCGGTAAAGGATAGAAGTAACCAAGGGAGTGGACGCGGAGACACAAGGATTGGTTTCCCGTAGTTCCTTCCTTTTGAGGGGAAGTACGTCTATGTTTGGAGAGGGGGTGGTTTCAAACCACCAACGCCACGAGAGTCCTCCCTTGTTCTCCGATGAACCTCACCCCAACGGGCTCGATTCACCTTCCACTATATTGGCAACCTTCGAGGTGGAAGCCGGCACCTTTACAACAAGTTCGGGGCACACATCCACAACTGAATTGGAGGCTCCCAAATACAAGCAAGCTGTCAAGACAAATCAAAGACAAGCTTGTAAGAACCAAATCAAAGTTAGGGTTTCCAAAGAAACACTAGAGCTTGGGTGCCCTCAAGTGAATGAGGGGGAAATGAAGATCTCTCTTGGTGAAGATGTGAATCAAGGCCTCCTCCTTCGATTCTCCAAAGATCAATGACTTTGGATGGTTGGATGAAGAGATCTTGTGGATTTGGTGGCTCTAATGGTGTTGGTATTCTTGAGCTACTCGAGCAACTGGAGGAAGAAGATAAGGGTCCCTATTTATAGACAACCCCCTCCACGAACTGTTTTCTGACCGTTGCAGAAAAGTCAGACCGGAGACTCCGGCCAATCTCCGGACCAGTCTTCGGACTGCCCTTCTGATTGACCCAGGCCAGTTCTTAACTAGCAACACCGGAGACTTTGGACTAACCAAAGTCCGGAGACTCCGGAGTAACCTCCGGTGCAGCCTCCGGACCCCTAGTCAGTATGTCCCAGCCATGTCCTGGGAGGCACCACCGGAGCCAGAACCGGAAACTCCGGACCACACCGGAGACTCCGGTCTTGGCAGACCGGAGACTCCGGTCTGGAGTTTCCAGAACAGTGGCAAATGTATGTGGTCTTTTCCCAAGAGTGTATGTGATGTTTGTCTATGATAATACCAACCTGTGGACAATAACAAACTGTAAAATGATCTACTTGTTGTTAACGAACACCAAAAGTGATTATGACAATAAATGTCCTTTCAATCTCCCCCTTTTTGGTGTTCGATGACAACAAGTGATTTGCATGGAATAACTTATAAATGTGGCTCCCCCTGACTATGTGCAACAAGATAATGAAGTAAATCATGTAAAGAAAATAATACCAACGATAGCACACATGGATCTCACATGAGTTACAATATATGTTGCACACAAGAACATAGTCATAGACACACATAAGAACAGTAGATAACACACATAAAGTTGAAGTTTGAATATCCAAATAAAAGGAAAATAAAAGCAGATAGTCGCAAATCCCAAGTCCCATGCAAAGTGATGAGAATGTCTTCTCCCCCTTTGGCATCGAAACACCGAAAAGGGAAAAGACCTATACTAGCGCCCTAATAACTCAGTAGTCATCGTCATCCTCGTCATCCTCGGCATCCTCATCCTCATCCTGGTCATCATCGTCCTGGTCACCCTCATCCTGGTCATAGTCATCATCATCATCAGGGATAGCAGGCCCTTTGCCGTGAGGGCGAGAAGAGGAAGTACCCTGGTATCCAAACCCAGAGGTGACATCAGCAAACGTCTTCCAGTCCACCAGACTATCCTGTTGGGCATTCCAAGTCCCAAATGAGAGAGTGTGATCGGACTGTGGACTGGGCCCCATGCTCATCATTGTATTCATCTTCACCTTCCTCGATGTCAATGACACCTGGTCCTTGATCTCTTTGAGGAGCTTCTCAATGCGGCGGTTGCTTTGGTAAGATGCATGTTGCTGCTTGCGAATGTCAACGTTCATGCAGCAAAGAGTCCTCTCCCAGAAGCTGGCCTTCTTGACCCTCTCATGCACATAGTCTCTAGTCATGGTAGGCATAGGGACATTGGAGGCATTCTTCCTCCAAACTCTGGGTGGAGAGGGAGCCCTCTCCGTCTCAATCTCCTCATCATCATCATTTCCATATCGGCGCCTTGGAGCTGGCCCCATGTGCCCCTTCTGCTGCAGAGAGACCAGAGTGTGCATCGTGAGGTGTGGTGGTATGCCATGTGGAGAATCATGCGGCTGGGAGTTGATGAGTCTCATAATCAAGGGTGCATATGGAGGAGATTTATTGAAAAGAATGGCATGGAACATCTCCTCGAAAATGAAGTCCATCACATCAATGGGTGCAGCATCAGCCTCAGGTCCAGCATTGAAGGTCCGGTGATGTGGCATCCCGCAAAACCACTACTAGAAAATCGCGTTGAATTTGCGCATTGCATCGTCATCATCATGTGTTGTTCGTCAAAAAGTATTTCGTAAAACCCGATTTGTTTTCTACACGCCCCTCTTTATTCAAACCCCAAAACCGGGTCCCCGGAATATTTTGTTTTGGCCGTTATTGTTTTGCACACGGCCCGTTTAAAACAAATAAAAATTATATTAATTTTAGCGGCGGTCAGGCAGGCCGTCCCGACCGACCACCCCGGATATTCTAATCGCCCAACCTGCTGTCTACCTAAAGCCTAGACCTACCCAAAATCTACCCACCCTCTGAGGCCACATCACCCTGGCCACTCCCTAGCTGCCACATGGCCTACCCCTCACACTCAACCACTCACTGGCCGACACATCACCCCAACCCCCTCATCTCTCTCTCACCCCAACACGCACTAAACGCACCAAAGACTCTACCGCCCCCACTCAGCCTCCTCCACCCCTGCCCTAACCCACACACGTCCCACGACGACGCAACCGGACACGCAGCCCAGCGTCTTCCTCCTTCAGCTCACGCGCCGGCCCGCTGCCTCCCACCGCCTCGACGCCCCTGCCCGTCGCCTCCGGCGCCTACTCCCCGAAGACCAGCTCCCATCTGCGCCGCCACTTCCCGCGGCCTCGCCTCACCCCTCCTCCCGCCCGTGGCCGGCCTCCCGGCCTGGAGCCCGCCGTCGCCGCTCCTCCGCCCATCTTCCGCCCGAGACCTCTGCGCGCCCCGCACGCCATCGCCGCCGCCTCCGCTCGGCAGGCCCCGCGCGTCCGCCGTCACACCAAGCCCGCGCGCCCATCACCGGAGCCTCGCGTGCCCCGAGAGCGGCAGCGCGGACCCGCCCTCCGACCTCGCTTCCGGCCAACCCGTCCTCGCCGTCTCGCGGGCCGCCGCGCCCCTCGCGCGAGCCGCCCTGCCTCCTTCCCTGCGTCCGCCGTCGGCGGCCGCCCGCTCACCTCCCGACAACCACCCTCCGCCGCCTCGCGTCCGACCAGCGGCTCGAGCGCATCTCCGCCCAGCGCGCAGCGCTCCGCTCCGGGCGCTTCGCCTCCGCCCGGCCTCGGCCCGGCCGCGCCAGTAGCCTCCGTCTGCCGCCCCCCAGCCTCAAGCCCGCGGACCGCTCCACCGCCCCGAGCCCGCTCCGCCAGGCCCCTCACCGGCGGCCCTCCTCGACCGCTGCGCCTCCACGTCGCTCGTGCTCGTCCGTCGTCGCCCTCGGCCCCTCGGCCCGTCCTGCCCTCGAGCCACCGCTCCATCCGTCCTTCGCCTCGCTGGGCGCCACCGACGACACTGGGCCCTGCACGTGTGCTCGTGTATGCGTGCTCGTATGTGTGTGCTCGTGTATCGTGTGCTCGTGTATCGTGTGCTCGTGTATGTGTGTGCTCGTGTGCGTGTGCTCGTGTATGCGTGTGCTCGTGTATGCGTGCTCGTGTATGTGTCGTGTAAGCCGTGTGAACCCTATGGTCGTTTTGGAGCACCCGAGCTGCCAACAACCTTCGGCACCGAACCCTCGGGACGCAAGATCGCCACGAGACCGACAAGCACCTCCCAAGATCGACACGAACCGAGTTACGCTTCCGGACATCGAGGTCCCGAAGATCGCCCGGCGACGGCCGAGAACCCGACATGGACACACCAAGTTCTTCATCGAGAAGCCAAGGCCGTCGGCGTGGAACCATAACGAGCGCTTCACCGGACACCGAGAACATTCCCGGGCAAGACCATCTCGACCCGTGGAACCCGACAAGATCTGCACGGCAACAAGAACACCGACCGGAAGAATCCGATGCGCCCCGGCGCCACGCCAAGTGATTCACCCCGACACCGAGACCCCGACGCGACAAGTGCTTCATCCCGAACAACAAGAACGACACCGGACCAAGTCCTGCTTCCGGAACGCCAAGATCTACCTCTTTAATCCGAGAACGTCCCGCCGAGGCCGAACCCGTCGAACCCTGGACCCCGAGACCGAACCCCGAACCCCGGAAACCCCAAGTCCGTCGAGACCCCTCAATGTGTGAATCCTTTCCGAAACCCTATTTTATAACATGATAACAACTTGATGCATATTGAATTGTCATACCTGCATGCATAATCATGTGGTTTGGGGGCCTTTTGCCGATTCACCTAATAATTAAATATGGGGCCCATATGCGGGCAAATCTAGCCTTATATTGGCCTCATTTAAATTTGCGTAGCGAACCCGATGCTATCTTCTACCATGTAAAACAACATTTAATTTGCGGGGGTTCTAAACCACTTGAACCATTTAATTAATTGTCGGGACCCCGGTTCCACTTAACTTGACCTAATTGCATCGCACCTTTGCCATGTCATCCATCATACATGCATCATGCCGATCTTCTGCCGTTTTATTAAATAGCGCATCCGATGTTTCTTCTAGTGTTTTGCTTCTTCGCGGATTGGACCGTTGAGTTGATGTGAGCTTCGCCCCGATCTTCGGATGAACCTTTCGACAATGTTTTCAGGCGAGCATCTCCCCCTTTCTACCTATCTTACTTTTATAGTCTTTATTCCCTCCTGTTGATCTGTTGCTATCTGTGTTGCGATGCTTTAGTTTCCGTACCTGTGATATCCCCTGCAACCTTCTATTGCCTTGGACACATCCTAATACCTGTTGTTTGGTAGATAGTTGGACTTGCCTGTCGTAGTCGCTTGCTCAAGTGCTGGTGTGTGTCGTCATATGCCACAGTTGCTCATGTATTGCCGCATGTTGTTGTTGGAGATGATTCTAGCTTTACTTATCGTCACTTTAAATTTCTGTTTAACAACTAAAATTGAATAAGCAGAGGCATCGGTGGGTGATAGATAATATTTGGTTTTCCGAACGCCCACTTGTGTCCGTAAGACCCGAGTACTTGATACTGTTCCTTGATTTTGCGCTATCCACATCCGGGAGGTATATGGGACCCCCAGGCAGCTTGATTCATTCTTATTTCTTGGGGCCACAAACTAGTTTGAGGTTTTATTTACGATCTGTACTTATGCCATGCTTTACCGCTTTATTTACGATTGCAGGTAACTGCTTTGTCTTTATTTAGGTTGGACCACGATTTCGCGGTGTCGACAAGCCCGTTTGGGGTTCCCGATCGTTCACCGCCTAGCCAAACCTTGAGGCCGTCTCGGAGCTTGCTTTCCGTTCGGATTCTACTCTAAGGGTGGCCCCTGAAATATTCTGAATCTGTGATTGTTCACCGTGAAAGCCTCGTTGGGTTTTGATTTGGTTTTCGAGGTTGATCGGCGTGTGTTGCTATTGGTGCACCCGGCGGGTTAAAACTTTAAAAGCCGTGTCGCGGATATGGACGACTTGGAGCTGATATCTCGATCATAGACAAGCATAACTAAAGTTTACTGTTATAAATTTGACTTATAATGACTAGTAATCAGCTTTACTATAATGGAATGGCTAATTAATACTGCCCACAATTGCTTGTTTGGTTGTCGCTTGCGACAAATGTCTCTGACTAGTAAGTATGGCAACTTCTAGCGAATTGGCTGAATAAAAGTACCAACAAGCTGCTGGGTTTTATGGGATATCTCATGCTATCGTATTTGATTAGTAATTGTTGCAACTATCACGGAATGGTTAACTAAAAGTGCCCACTTTTTATTTTATCAGGACGATTATCTAAACTTGACTAGTAAAGTGCCGCAACTATAACTGAATAAATAAAACTGCCAACTGTGTGAGTTCCTCGGTTGACTTCCTCGTTTGGTCTCGAGGGGGAAACACCAGGATGGGTTTGTTTGGTGATAGCTTGAGTTGGATCCGGTTAGGTCAATCTTATCCCTCTGTTACCGCTTGATTGTATCAGTCTCTATAGGTTGTTTAGTGCATCTTTGCCGCCTTGATCCACCATACCTTTGTAGGCGAGGACCGCGAATTCTAGCCTCGCTGTGTCTTGGCCTCGATCTTGACGCTCCTTCTTTGTTTTCTGCTTTGCCCTTTGTCGGCACCCCTTTTGTTAAGCAGGTTTTGAGATCGACGCCGCTAGCAGGGTTACCCTTCCGGCTTGGCCTGGGCAGGGTTATGGACGCCATTGGTTATTCTTCAGGGCTCTTAGCCCCATTTGCATCTTGTCCGCAGTCGGACGCTCTCTCATTTTCAAGGTGATTTGGGTCTTGTATATTATATTTGTATTCTTGACTCCTTGAGTCGCTGCTATATATATCCGTTCTGTGGGTCCCATCGAGGACTGTTGTGTAATGTTATTACTTCGTTTTCCACCCGCACGAAAGTGCCTGGTGGGCACCTTTGAATCGTTTCTATGCGGGTTTGGCGAATTTGGCTCAAACTTGCATAGGTCCGATCGAGGTGTTCTGAGTGGTATCGAGCTCAGCGATTGCGATACCCCACAAGTCCAGCCTGTGGGATAACCTAGCTAACTACGAAGTAGAGTGTCGAAACTATTTTGAAAAATCGGTTGGATAGTTACGATTAGGTCTGATTTTACTCCTTACCCCTCTGCTATTCTCCTCTTACCTCGACGTGTTTTGAATCTGCTCTCTTCTCTCTCTTCGAGTCCAGGAATTCTCGTGGTTGGGTTTCCGTCGTACCTTCAGGGCTTCGCTTTCTTCCTTTTTGTAACGGAGGTGCCACAATCATCAATCTGCAACTTGTCTGTTGTACCCTTCCTCCAGTCTTTTAATCTTGAGCTCTTTATCCATCTGCGTTCCTTGCTGGATGTTAGTGTCGTTGAAAAACATATGAGAAGGACGAGCTTTGGTGAAGTTGGAGTCGACCTTGAGCATGTGTTGTTCATGCCAATGGAACCATCGCGAAACCTAATCAGGGTGTCTTTCATACGATTTCTGCTGGCAACACTCCCTTGTTTCCGAACCTCGTTTGTCGAGAACTTCAGTCTGATTCCGAGAGTTGGTTGCTTAATCCGCTTATTCGTGTGCAGAGTAATGGTTTGAGTGCGGTATGGAGTAGCTACCCTACCACTGCTCTTATCATTCGCCCTTGTATGTCGAATCAGTGGATCCAGCAGTTTTACTCCGTCCACGGAAGTTAGGGGTGGCCTTATTTGCGATACCTCTACCTTCGACCTTGTGTTCCCGGAGTGCTCCCTCGACGATCAGGAACAACGACCCTTTGTTGGTGGTGTCGCCAATTTCAAGATGGAGGATGAACTCTTGTTAGTGGTGTCGCGAGGATCTACACAAAGCGAGAAGACGAAGAACGCCGACCTTCCTTCCGGTACCATGAGGCGGATCTCGAGGGCGAGATCCATTGTTAGTGGTGTCGAATTGTGGCATCCCGCAAAACCACTACTAGAAAATCGCGTTGAATTTGCGCATTGCATCGTCATCATCATGTGTTGTTCGTCAAAAAGTATTTCGTAAAACCCGATTTGTTTTCTACACGCCCCTCTTTATTCAAACCCCAAAACCGGGTCCCCGGAATATTTTGTTTTGGCCGTTATTGTTTTGCACACGGCCCGTTTAAAACAAATAAAAATTATATTAATTTTAGCGGGGGCAGTCGAACGGGCCGTCCCGACCCGAACGACCACCCCCAGATATTCTAATCGGCCCAACCTGCCTGTCTACCTAAAGCCTAGACCTACCCAAAAATCTACCCACCCTCTGAGGCCACATCACCCTGGCCACTCCCTAGCTGCCACATGGCCTACCCCCTCACACTCAACCACTCACAAACTGACACATCACCCCAACCCCCCTCACATCTCTCTCTCACACCCCAACACGCACACACTAAACGCACCCAGCACTCTACACCGCCCCCACTCAGCCTCCTCCCTGCCCCACCTAACCCACACACACGTCCCACGCACGCACGCAACCGGACACGCGCAGCCCCAGCGTCTTCCTCCTCTGGCTCACTGGCCCGGCCCGCCTGCCTCCGCCCGCCGCCCCCAGCCTGCCGTCGCCTCCGGCGCCTACTCCCCGAAGACCAGCTCCCATCTGCGCCGCCACTTCAGCCTCGCCTCACCCTCCTCCGCCCGGCCGGCTCGCCTCCGGCATGAGCCCGCCGTCGCGCTCCTCCGCCCATCTTCCGCCGGGGACCCCTCTGCGCCGCCCTTTGTCGCCCGCCGCGCCTCCGCTCGCGGCAGGCCCGCCAGCGTCCGCCGTCCACACCAAGCCACCGCCGCCCATCCATCACGAGCCTCGCGTGCCCCGAGGCCGGCGCAGACCCGCCCTCCTCGACCTCGCTTACCCTCCCGTCTCGCCGTCCGGGCCGCGCCCCTCGCGCGAGCCGCCTCTGCCTCCTTCCCTGCGTCCGCGCGTCGCGCGGCGACCGCCCGCTCACCTCCCGACAACCACCCTCCGCCGCCTCGCGTCCGACCCATGGCTCGAGCGCATCTCCGCCCAGCGCGCCTCGCGCTCCGCCCGGCGCTCGCCTCGGGCCTACGCCCGGCCTCGGCCCGGCTCGCCATGATAGCCTCCGTCGTCGCCGCCCGGCCTCAAGCCCCCGGACCCGCTCCACCGCCCGAGCGGCCGCTCCGTCAGCCCTCACGGCGGCCTCCTCGACCGCTGCGCCTCCACGTCGCTCGTGCTCGTCCCGTCGTCGCCGCCCTCGGCCCCTCGGCCCCGTCCCTGCCCTCAGGCCACCGCTCCATCCGTCCTCTGCCTCGCCTGGGCCGCCACCGACGACCTGTGGGCCCGCTGCACGTGTGCTCGTGTATGCGTGTGCTCGTGTATGTGTGTGCTCGTGTATGCGTGTGCTCGTGTATGCGTGTGCTCGTGTATGTGTGTGCTCGTGTATGCGTGTGCTCGTGTATGCGTGTGCTCGTGTATGCGTGTGCTCGTGTATGTGTCGTGGTAAACGCGTGTGAACCCTATGGTCGTTTTGGAGCACCCCGAGCTCGCCAACAACCTTCGGCACCGAACCCTCGGGACGCAAGATCGCCACGAGACCGACAAGCACCTCCCCCGAAGATCGACACCGAACCGAGTTCTGCTTCCCGGACATCGAGGTCCCGAAGATCGGCGGCCGCCGAGAACCCCGACATGGACACACCAAGTTCTTCATCGAGGAAGCCAAGGCCGTCGACGTGGAACCATAGAACGCCGAGCGCTTCACCCGGACACCGAGAACATTCCCCCGGAACGCCAAGACCATCTCGACCCCGTGGAACCCGACAAGATCTGCACGGCAACAAGAACAGCACCGACCCGGAAGAATCCGATGCGCCCCGGCGCCACGCCAAGTGATTCACCCCGACACCGAGACCCCGACGCGACAAGTGCTTCATCCCGAACAACAAGAACGACACCGGACCAAGTCCTGCTTCCGGAACGCCAAGATCTACCTCTTTAATCCGAGAACGTCCCGCCGAGGCCGAACCCGTCGAACCCTGGACCCCGAGACCGAACCCCGAACCCCGGAAACCCCAAGTCCGTCGAGACCCCTCAATGTGTGAATCCTTTCCGAAACCCTATTTTATAACATGATAACAACTTGATGCATATTGAATTGTCATACCTGCATGCATAATCATGTGGTTTGGGGGCCTTTTGCCGATTCACCTAATAATTAAATATGGGGCCCATATGCGGGCAAATCTAGCCTTATATTGGCCTCATTTAAATTTAATGCGAACGATGCTATCTTCTACCATGTAAAACAACATTTAATTTGCGGGGGTTCTAAACCACTTGAACCATTTAATTAATTGTCGGGACCCCGGTTCCACTTAACTTGACCTAATTGCATCGCACCTTTGCCATGTCATCCATCATACATGCATCATGCCGATCTTCTGCCGTTTTATTAAATAGCGCATCCGATGTTTCTTCTAGTGTTTTGCTTCTTCGCGGATTGGACCGTTGAGTTGATGTGAGCTTCGCCCCGATCTTCGGATGAACCTTTCGACAATGTTTTCAGGCGAGCATCTCCCCCTTTCTACCTATCTTACTTTTATAGTCTTTATTCCCTCCTGTTGATCTGTTGCTATCTGTGTTGCGATGCTTTAGTTTCCGTACCTGTGATATTCCCTGCAGCCCTATATTGCCTTGGACACACCCTAATACCTGTTGCTTGGTAGATAGTTGGACTTGCGCGTCGTAGTTGCTTGCTCAAGTGCTGATGTGTGTCATCATATGCCACAGTTGCTGATGTATTGCCGCATGTTGTTGTTGGAGATGATTCTAGCTTTACTTATCGTCACTTTAAATTTCTGTTTAACAACTAAAATTGAATAAGCAGAGGCATCGGTGGGTGATAGATAATATTTGGTTTTCCGAACGCCCACTTGTGTCCCGTAAGACCCCGAGTACTTGATACCTGTTCCTTGATTTTGCGCGCTATCCACATCCGGGAGGTATATGGGACCCCGAGCGAGCTTGATTCATTCTTATTTCTTGGGGCCACAAACTAGTTTGAGGTTTTATTTACGATCCTGTACTTATGCACTGTTTTACTGCTTTCTTTACGATGTTGCGAGATACTGCACACTGTACGCTGTAGGATCGGACCACGATGCCGCGGTGTCGACAAGCCCGCTTGGGGTTCCCGATCGTTCTGGCCGTCTAGCCAAACCTTGAGGCCGTCTCGAGCTTGCTTACTCGTTCGGATTCTACTCTAAGGGTGGCCCCAAATATTTCTGAATCCTGTGATTGTTCAATCGTGAAAGCCTCGTTGGGTTTTGATTTGGTTTTCCGAGGTTGATCGGCGTGTGTTGCTATTGGTGCACCGGCCGGGTTAAAACTTTCAAAGCCGTGTCCGCGGATATGGACGACTTGGAGCACAGATCTCGATCATAGACAAGCATAACTAAAGTTTCTTGTTATAAATTTGACTTATAATGACTAGTAATCAGCTTTACTATAATGGAATGGCTAATTAATACTGCCCACAATTGCTTGTTTGGTTGTCGCTGCGACAAATGTATCGACTAGTAAGTATGGCAACTACAACGAATTGGCTGAATAAAAGTACCAACCACTGCTGGGTTTTGTGGGATATCTCATGCTATCTGTATTTGATTAGTAATTGTTGCAACTATCACGGAATGGTTAACTAAAAGTGCCCACTGTTTATTTTATCAGGACGATTATCTAAACTTGATTAGTAAAGTGCCGCAACTATAACTGAATAAATAAAACTGCCAACTGTGTGAGTTCCTCGGTTGACTTCCTCGTTTGGTCTCGAGGGAAACACCAGATGGGTTTGTTTGGTGATAGCTTCAGTTGGATCCGGTTAGGTCAATCTTATCCTCTCGTTCTACCGCCAGATTGTATCGAGTCTCTATAGGTTGTTTAGTGCATCTGCGCCGCCTTGATCCACCATACCTTTGTAGGCGAGGACCGAATTCTAGCCTCGCTGTGTCTTGGCCTCAATCTTGACGCTCCTTCTTTGTTTTCTGCTTTGCCCTTTGTCGGCACCCTTTTGTTAAGCAGGTTTTGAGATCGACGCTAGCGAGGTTACCCTTCGGCTTGGCTGGGCAGGGTTATGGACGCCATTGGTTATTCTTCGTGGCTCTTAGCCCCATTTGCATCTTGTCCGATGGACGCTCTCATTTTCAAGGTGATTTGGGTCTTGTATATTATATTTGTATTCTTGACTCCTTGAGTCGCTATATATATCCGCTCATGGGTCCCATCGAGGACTGTTGTGTAATGTTATTACTTCGTTTTCCACCCGCACGAAAGTGCCTGGTGGGCACCTTTGAATCGTTTCTATGCGGGTTTGGCGAATTTGGCTCAAACTTGCATAGGTCCGATTCTGAGGGTGTTACAGGTGAGTATGGTACAGGAGGTTGACAAGCCCTCCCCTGAGAGCATCATCATTTCCAGCACTTGGAGCAATAGTGTGACGGAAAATCCTCAGCATAAGGTTGTAGAGGGGCTTGAGTCCCTTGGAGTCCCCCACAACACCATCATCATACAGAGGTGACAGCTTTAACTTGTTCTCACCCAAGGCTGCTGAGTGCATGCGCTGCCCCACATGAGTAGATACGCCGTGAAAAGTCTCAAAGATGACATTGGAAAATTCATGAAAGGTAGCAGTGCAGCGAGTAGAGCCAATCATCCACACCATGGTCCTGTCAAGATCAGACCCAAACACCACTGTGGCATAAAACTGCTGAACAAGGTGCACACTGTAGTCTTCATGCCGCTCCATCAAGTTGTAGATACCCATCTTCTCACAGATCCACAGGGCATCATTGAAATAAGGGCTCTGGCGCATTTGCTCAATGTTCATGAACTTCTGAGGGAAATAGGTGATTTGGTGAGTACACCATACACATCCTTCATGAACACACCATGTTCTTTCCTCCAGAAACGAGGATCCTCACTGGTGCGAGGCGGTGCAAAGAAATCTGTCTTCCTTAGCTCATGGTACTCCTCTTTAGACATCTTGGCTAGGGAGTGGAGGTTGTCATACTTGGCTCTCTTTGCACGTTCCTCCGTTTCATCTCTCTCTTGATCCCTCTTCATGTAAGCTGCATCACGTGCCCGCTGTTTTCGGTTGGACGGAGGCACGATAAACTGACCCTGAGCTTCGTCATAGCGAGGATTGCCCCTTTGGGACTTAGCCTTGGTATGACTAGAACCATCACCTGTGAACAGCAGTGAGGGAGATAGCATGGAGATGAGTATATATGTCCCAAAGATGCAGTACAAGAGCTTTGATGCATTTCTGGACTACTTTGATTCACCCAACACCGGAGTCTCCGCACCAAACACCGGAGTCTCCGGTTTAGACCGGAGTCTCCGGTCCTGGGGACCGGAGTCTCTGGTCAGGAGGCTCGGGTATGCCATGGGGAGATGCTGGTGAGGGTGAATCTAGTAGATCGGGCAATGCAACAAGGCTAAATGTCACATCCCAAGATTTTCCAAATCTTGTAATGTGAAAATAAATGAATAAAATAAAACTTTGTATGAATTTCAGAGCCAGAAGAAAATTTTGAATTCAATTGGAACTTCAAACCCATTTGAATTAAATAAAACCTAAAGGGATTTAAAAAGATAAACATTTAATAAAAGGAAAAATAAAAACATTTGGAAATACTATTTTGAAAATCTTGAGTGAAAAGATTTATTTTCAAATGAAATAGAAGTTTATAAATAAAGAATGTTTTATAAAGCCAAATTAAAACCTTGGCCAAGCTTTGGAATTAGTACATTTTGTTTTGAATAAGAATAAACAAAGGATTATTTAAATAAATTAATAAGGACCTAATAACCAAATTTTATACAAATAAAAGGTTTTACCAATTTAATTGAAACATCAAAACTTATTAAATTATTTAAAATAAGAATTCCAAATATGATGTTCACAAATAAAACCTACTGATTTGGTTTTGAAAATATTTAGATTCAAAATGGAGATTTTACTAAATAAACCAAACCCTATTTTATTAATAAACCATGGTCCATTTTATTTAATTAATAAATGGAACCTAAAAAGATTTAAAATATTATTTCATTTTGGAAGTTGGTTTATACTACTAAACAGAACCAAAAACTCATTACAAAGTTTGTTGATTGTTTGAATCAATTTGAATGTGTTTTGATGTTTAAAATTCAAAACAGGAAATAAAATTTGAAAAGGAAAAGATTCAGAAACAGAAAAAAATGGAGTTTGGCCAACCCAACCCAGGCAGCCCAATAAGCCCACCAACCAGCCCAGTGCCTTTCCCCGAAGAAAAACGATTCACACGCAGTAACAGACCCGCACAAAGACTGACTAGTGGACCTCTCTCCTTATTTCTCTATTTCCACGGTGGACCCCACTTTCCCAGTCTCCTTCCTCGTGGCGACCATGCCGTTTACGCCCGTTGATGCCGCTAGCGTTGTGATAATGCAGTGATTCGCAGCGACCTTGCCCTCTTAAACACCCACTCTTCCTCTCCATTTCCCCTCTGTCGCCACTCCTTCACCGCCCCGAGGCTGCTGCAAATTAAGCTCGCACCGCCGCAGCTCCGACCACCGTCCTCATCGAATTCCGGCCAAACCACATCACCCCGAACCTCCCTGAGCACACTGACAGCTTCCCCATTCCCAGACGCTTCTTCGGGGGGGGTCCTTCACTTTCATGGGCGCCCAAGCGTCGGTTTGGACACAAGCTCGGCAGCGTCCGTTCTACTCCGGGCGACTTTCGGTGAACCAGACCGCCGACCCCTCGTTCACGCACACAAGATCGCTTACTCTTGCGCATCCGAGCGTGCTCTGTCTTACCTTAGGGCGTCTCGGCTGACTCCTACCGTCACCACCGTCGACTTAACTCCGACGAGCACTTCGGTATGCATCGACCACCGCGCCTCCTCGTTCACACTCCCGCACTCGCCACATCTTTCTGCATCTAAACGCATCATTGTTTTTCTTTGGGGTGATCCACAGCGTCGTCCACGACGACCACCTGAAGCACCCGACGCCGTCCTCCACTCCGGCGAGCAATCCTGCCAAGACCAGAGCGCCCCTCACCCGACCAACACCTCCTCGAGCATCACCGTGACCTCCTGAATCCGGTGAGCTTCTTCTCCTCCTCTCTCGCTTCCTCGAACCACCGTAGCACCACCGCCTGGCCGTGCGCCGCTGCTAGCCGCCGTCAGCGCCGCCCGCATATGGTCGAACTCTCCAGCACGGTAGGATGTAGATCCAAGCGCTGCGATTAGATCACTTACCGCGAAGAGGTACGCGTTCTGTGCCGCAAGATCCAACTTAAATCCAACGCTCCGCAGCACGTGATCCAGACGAACCGGTATCGGCCAATCACGGCTCGACGCGTGGCCAGGATTAAAACTAAAAACAGATTTGAATCAGAATTATTTGCAAACTTCAAACCCTTGTAACTTTCAAACCACACGTCCAAAAATTACAAATTTTATATCAATGGATTCAGTGGAGCAAACCCTAGCCAACTGTGGAATTAGTTTAGCAAATAGTATCTGTTAGCTTGTTTGAATTTGCAGAAACATTTGTGTGCTTATTTGTATTAGAAAAATTGTTTAAAATTGATTTTAAGGTTAAAACCTTTGCAAAATGGTTTGTTGTGACCTTACTGACCCTAGGAACCAACCCATGGTTTAGAAAATGAAATTAGAAAAAATTAGAATGGATTAATTGAATTAGTTTATTTCTAGCTAAATAAAGATAAGGATTTTTTATTATAAAAAGAGTTTTTGGAATAAAAACCTTGGGAAAGTATTTTGATTTAAAGCTACTGAACCAAAACACCAAGCCTTGAGAGTTAGAAACTTTTGGTGAGAAACTTAAGGAGTTTTGATTTGATAAAACCATTTTCCCACCATATAAAATATTGAATGGAATTTTAAAATGGTTTTTGGCAAAAACCCTCTAACTAATGACTTTGCCATTTTGGTAAATGACCAATTTGGACCTTACAAAGTTTAGAAACCTAGTAGAGACCACCCTTGCAATAGAACCATCCTTTGCATACTTATGCATGACTTAGACTCCATTGCTTTATGTGTGTGAGATTGTTTGTTTGACTTTGGTTTGGAATGTTAGTTGATTTGGTGTTTGATTGATTGACTTGTAGTGAAATTAGCAAAGTGTGAAACTAGCAAGATCAAGGAGTGAACCCTCATTCCCTACCAAAAAGGCAAGTGACACTATCATCTAAAGTCCTACTATTTTCATTATACTTAGTGGATTATGAAAACATGCAAGAAAAAGATTTCTTTACACTTATGCTATGCTAAAAACCTAATAGGATTCCCAATACACTCCTTAGTGAAATATTATAGTTGATACATGCTTAGCCATGCTTTATTTTGAAAAGAGATACATGTTGAGATTTTACAAAGGTTGAGAAAAGGACTTATGTTTTACATAATAAAACAAGGACTCAATGAACCACCTAGGTGGTGGATACTTTAAGTTTTGGAGAAGGTGACAACAAAAGGATCCATGTCTATGGGAATCACTTTGTGTTGTGCTCCAAAAGAAAACCACCTAGGAAACTTAGAGATTGAACATGTTTCTCCAATTGTGGCTTTCGTGTGCAACCACATGCTATTATGGCTCTGGCTTAGTCAACTACATTAGGAAGACCCATATATTGTCTTTAGTTACCAGACATGGGGATCTGGAATGCTTCATGGGGGCTGAATACAAGCTAGCAATGATGTATGGGAGGACCTTTTGGAAAGACTTCGTCACACTCTCAGTCTGCCGGTACTCCATCTTGGTGAGCACTAATCCAGTAGGCCACTGGTGACAACAAGATGGGATTGTGTCATGTGGGTAAAGTGTACTCCTTCTGCAGAAGTTAATAAAATCTAAGTACTTAGCCGTGTCCCCGGTTATGGACAATACTCAGCAACTAAAGTTTGAACTATGGGAGATCTCGACATTCCAACTTCTAATATAAAAACTTGATGCACTTGGGGGTACCAAGGAATTCAAAGAGATTTTGTTAAAGCTTGTTGCACTTGGGGTTACCAAGGTGCTCAAGAGCATGATGTACTTGGGGTTACCAAGGAACTCATGAGATTTTAAAACTCGATGCACTTGGGGTTACCAAGTGGCTCAAGAGATTTTGACAAGGACTTGAACACTTGAGTTTCTACCAAGGAGTTCAAGGGATTCTTGGAAAAGAGATTTGACAAAGGACTTAAAACCCTTTTTGAAAGATAGGATAAAATATTGCTTTATGCAAATAAGCCTTAAACTCTACTTAGCCAAATATGCATATAATGATAGGATCCACCCTTATTATACATGGAAGTGAAGCTTGCCAATACAATTCAAAATGTATTGACCCATGTGGTTGTAACTTGTAATGTTGCAGGTTGATTGTTTTTAAATGAAGATTGTTTGATTGACTAGGACTATAGAGTCTACAACCAACATCTGCCTGTGGCACTTTGAAGATAAAGGACCCATGACTATAGTTATTCCGCTGAAATGTAATGTATTAGCCAAATGAGCTATGTTTGATGTAATAAACTTATGTTATTCCTGGTTATAAATTTATATTATGACCTTTGTATCTCGATATTACATCTTAACTGTGGATGCTAGCTAATGATCCAGGGACTAGCATTGTATAACACAGGAGGAATCTACCTTATTAGGTTGGGACCCCTACAGATGGTATCAGAGAATTGTGTTGCCTGTAGGATTTGTAAACCCTAGGATTGGACAAAAACCCTTAGAAGAATAGGAGTTATATTTTGATCAAAAACTTATTTACAAAAACACTTGTAACCTCTTTCCTCAACCATTTTGTTTTCAACCCTACATCTCTTCTATTTCAAACTTGATGGAAAAACCTACCCCATGGCCAAAGACTACACCATGTGCAAAAGACTACTTCAACTTCTTCAACTCTAATGACTTCAACATCTTCAGCCTCTTCACCAAGGATTTCCAACTTGGATATCAATAAGGACCACAAGTGAAACAAGGAAAATCTTACTCAAGATTTAGAGACTAAGGGAATGCAAAATAAGAAGGAACCATCAACAACTTTGAAGTATTGTAACCAAGAGTTTATCTCAAGGAAACCATGATCTCATACAAAGAATCATAAAGGAAGGAAAGATCACAAGTGAACCATATAGATGGACCACCCTATTTAGATAAGTCAAAAACACACCAACCTTTGTGGTGTAGCAAAAATATTTTGTTAACTAAGTATGTGCTTGAACCTTGTTTGAGTGAAAGGTTTGGTTTGTGATTGCATGCACATTGTTTGTGTGAATTGTGATGTGTGTGATTAGAATTAAGCCCTTAGAAATATCTTGCCTATTCTAATTTTCCTTCAACCCAAACAGATGACTACTCCCAAAGACTCCAAGGTTGATGACACCAACACCAACCAAGCTGATAGCATGAAGGAGCTCATAGCAACCCAACACCAGTTGAACCAACTGACAGCTCAGTTCCTAGTCAACAATAGTGATAAGGATCCAGCACTACAAAAGTTTTTGGAGGAACAATACCAACTAATGCTTAAGGTGACTAATCAAATGATTAGCATGAAAGAAAGCTATCCTCAAAGAGTTTATGATAACAAGGATGACAAGAATGTTATTCTAGATGGAGCCCTAGCTTGCATTATTTGTGGATACAAGGATCATACTTCCAAGGACCATGAGGGACAATGCCCCAATTGTGATGAGGAACATCATGTTGGACAATGCCCCACCTCTCAAGCTACATGTTACCTTTGTGAAGGAAGTGATCATACTCCTGGCCAATGTCCCATCTATGCCATGGTAGAACAAAGGAAACAAGAAGGATCCAAGTCCACCAAAGGAAAAGGACCATTCCTACCTCCAAACAAGACAACCCAATTCAAAGGATCAAAGAAAACTAAGAAACCCAAGCAAGACATGAGCCTTGCACAATGTAGTAAATGTAAGGAAATGGGACACTACTCCAGTGGATGCCCAGAGAACAAGAAGAATAAAGAGATTGACCAAGTGTGGTGCAACAACTGCAAAGAGATGGGCCACTATGTAGCAACTTGTCCACAAGAGCCACGTAAAGAACTCAAGGACATTCATTGCTTCAACTGCAAGAATTCAGGACACTATGCAAGCAACTGTCCAGAAAATATGAAGAACAAGTTGAACAAACCTATGGAGAAGCTCAACCTTGGCCCATGAGTCAAGTATGGAAACCAAGGAAACCATGCAAATGTTTGCTATCAGAAATTTTCCCCAGGATCCCAAGAAGGACAATATGTAATTTTTGTTTGAAACTATTTTAAGGGTGGTAGTACCCTAGTTGTTTGAACTTGCTTGTAACCCTAACCTTCCCAAATCTCGGGACGAGATTTATTTTAAGGGTGGTAGCCTGTCACATCCCAAGATTTTCCAAATCTTGTAATGTGAAAATAAATGAATAAAATAAAACTTTGTATGAATTTTAGAGCCAGAAGAAAATTTTGAATTCAATTGGAACTTCAAACCCATTTGAATTAAATAAAACCTAAAGGGATCTAAAAAGATAAACATTTAATAAAAGGAAAAATAAAAACATTTGGAAATACTATTTTGAAAATCTTGAGTGAAAAGATTTATTTTCAAATGAAATAGAAGTTTATAAATAAAGAATGTTTTATAAAGCCAAATGAAAACCTTGGCCAAGCTTTGGAATTAGTACATTTTGTTTTGAATAAGAATAAACAAAGGATTATTTAAATAAATTAATAAGGACCTAATAACCAAATTTTATACAAATAAAAGGTTTTACCAATTTAATTGAAACATCAAAACTTATTAAATTATTTAAAATAAGAATTCCAAATATTTGATGTTCACAAATAAAACCTACTGATTTGGTTTTGAAAATATTTAGATTCAAAATGGAGATTTTACTAAATAAACCAAACCCTATTTTATTAATAAACCATGGTCCATTTTATTTAATTAATAAATGGAACCTAAAAAGATTTAAAATATTATTTCATTTTGGAAGTTGGTTTATACTACTAAACAGAACCAAAAACTCATTACAAAGTTTGTTGATTGTTTGAATCAATTTGAATGTGTTTTGATGTTTAAAATTCAAAACAGGAAATAAAATTTGAAAAGGAAAAGATTGAAACAGAAAAAATGGAGTTTGGCCAACCCAACGTGCAGCCCAATAAGCCCACCAACCAGCCAGCGCCTTTCCTCAAGAAAACGATTCACACGCGATATGAGACCAGACGGTAGACTGGTGGACCTCTCTCCCACTCTATTTCCCATTGACCAGCGGACCCCACTTTCCCAGCCGTCCCCTTCCTCGCGACGACCACGCCGGCCGTTTCTGCCGTTGATGCCGCGCGTTAATTCGCAGTAATGCCGCAGTGATTCCGCGCAGCGACCTTGCCCTCTTAAACACCCACTCTTCCTCTCCATTTCCCCTCTGTCGCCACTCCTTCACCGCCCCGAGGCTGCTGCAAATTAAGCTCGCACCGCCGCAGCTCCGACCATCGTCCTCATCGAATTCCGGCCAAACCACATCACCCCGAACCTCCCTGAGCACACTGACAGCTTCCCCATTCCCAGACGCTTCTTCCCGTGTCCTTCACTCGACCGCGGGCGCCCCGAAGCGTCGGTTTGGACAAGCTCCGACAGCGCCGCCGTCCGTTTCTACTCCGGCGACGACTTTCAGGTGAACCAGACTGCCCCGACCCCTCTCGTTCACGCACACAGCATCGCCTTGCTCTTGCGCATCTGAACATGCTCCTGTCTTGCCTTAGGGCGATCTGTAGCGAAGACTCCTACCGTCACCACCGTCTGACTTAACTCCGACGAGCACTTCTGGTATGCATCTGACCACCCCGCGCCTCCTCGTTCACACTCCCGCACTCGCCACATCTTTCTGCATCTAAACGCATCATTTTTTTGCTTTGGGGTGATCCACAGCGTCGTCCACGACGACCACCTGAAGCACCCGACGCCGTCCTCCACTCCGGCGAGCAATCCTGCCAAGACCAGAGCGCCCCTCACCCGACCAACACCTCCTCGAGCATCACCGTGACCTCCTGAATCCGGTGAGCTTCTTCTCCTCCTCTCTCGCTTCCTCGAACCACCGTAGCACCACCGGCTGGCCGTGCGCCGCCGCTAGCCGCCGTCAGCGCCGCCCGCATATGGTCGAACTCTCCAGCACCGTAGGATGTAGATCCAAGCGCTGCGATTAGATCACTTACCGCAAAGAGGTACGCGTTCTGTGCCGCACGATCCAACTTAAATCCAACGCTCCGCAGCACGCGATCCAGACAAACCGGTATCGGCCAATCACGGCTCGACGCGTGGCCAGGATTAAAATTAAAAACAGATTTGAATCAGAATTATTTGCAAACTTCAAACCCTTGTAACTTTCAAACCACACGTCCAAAAATTACAAATTTTATATCAATGGATTCAGTGGAGCAAACCCTAGCCAACTGTGGAATTAGTTTAGCAAATAGTATCTGTTAGCTTGTTTGAATTTGCAGAAACATTTGTGTGCTTATTTGTATTATAAAAATTGTTTAAAATTGATTTTAAGGTTAAAACCTTTGCAAAATGGTTTGTTGTGACCTTACTGACCCTAGGAACCAACCCATGGTTTAGAAAATGAAATTAGAAAAATTTAGAATGGATTAATTGAATTAGTATATTTCTAGCTAAATAAAGATAAGGATTTTTTATTATAAAAAGAGTTTTTGGAATAAAAACCTTGGGAAAGTATTTTGATTTAAAGCTACTGAACCAAAACACCAAGACTTGAGAGTTAGAAACTTTTGGTGAGAAACTTAAGGAGTTTTGATTTGATAAAACCATTTTCCCACCATATAAAATATTGAATGGAATTTTAAAATGGTTTTTGGCAAAAACCCTCTAACTAATGACTTTTCCATTTTGGTAAATGACCAATTTGGACCTTACAAAGTTTAGAAACCTAGTAGAGACCACCCTTGCAATAGAACCATCCTTTGCATACTTATGCATGACTTAGACTCCATTGCTTTATGTGTGTGAGATTGTTTGTTTGACTTTGGTTTGGAATGTTAGTTGATTTGGTGTTTGCTTGATTGACTTGTAGTGAAATTAGCAAAGTGTGAAACTAGCAAGATCAAGGAGTGAACCCTCATTCCCTACCAAAAAGGCAAGTGACACTATCATCTAAAGTCCTACTATTTTCATTATACTTAGTGGATTATGAAAAGATGCAAGAAAAAGATTTCTTTACACTTATTCTATGCTAAAAACCTAATAGGATTCCCAATACACTCCTTAGTGAAATATTATAGTTGATACATGCTTAGCCATGCTTTATTTTGAAAAGAGATACATGTTGAGATTTTACAAAAGTTGAGAAAAGGACTTATGTTTTACATAATAAAACAAGGACTCAATGAACCACCTAGGTGGTGGATACTTTAAGTTTTGGAGAAGGTGACAACAAAAGGATCCATGTCTATGGGAATCACTTTGTGTTGTGCTCCAAAAGAAAACCACCTAGGAAACTTAGAGATTGAACATGTTTCTCCAGTTGTGGCTTTCGTGTGCAACCACATGCTATTATGGCTCTGGCTTAGTCAACTACATTAGGAAGACCCATATATTGTCTTTAGTTACCAGACATGGGGATCTGGAATGCTTCATGGGGGCTGAAGACAAGCTAGCAATGATGTATGGGAGGACCTTTTGGAAAGAATTCGTCACACTCTCAGTCTGCCGGTACTCCATCTTGGTGAGCACTAATCCAGTAGGCCACTGGTGGCAACAAGATGGGATTGTGTCATGTGGGTAAAGTGTACTCCTTCTGCAGAAGTTAATAAAATCTAAGTACTTAGCCGTGTCCCCAGTTATGGACAATACTGAGCAACTAAAGTTTGAACTATGGGAGATCTCGACATTCCAACTTCTAATATAAAAACTTGATGCACTTGGGGGTACCAAGGAATTCAAAGAGATTTTGTTAAAGCTTGTTGCACTTGGGGTTACCAAGGTGCTCAAGAGCATGATGTACTTGGGGTTACCAAGGAAATCATGAGATTTTAAAACTCGATGCACTTGGGGTTACCAAGTGGCTCAAGAGATTTTGACAAGGACTTGAACACTTGAGTTTCTACCAAGGAGTTCAAGGGATTCTTGGAAAAGAGATTTGACAAAGGACTTAAAACCCTTTTTGAAAGATAGGATAAAATATTGCTTTATGCAAATAAGCCTTAAACTCTACTTAGCCAAATATGCATATAATGATAGGATCCACCCTTATTATACATGGAAGTGAAGCTTGCCAATACAATTCAAAATGTATTGACCCACGTGGCTGTAACTTGTAATGTTGCAGGTTGATTGTTTTTAAATGAAGATTGTTTGATTGACTAGGACTATAAAGTCTACAACCAACATCTGCCTGTGGAACTTTGAAGATAAAGTACCCATGACTATAGTTGTTCCGCTGCAATGTAATGTATTAGCCAAATGAGCTATGTTTGATGTAATAAACTTATGTTATTACTGGTTATAAATTTATATTATGACCTTTGTATCTCGATATTACATCTTAACTGTGGATGCTAGCTAATGATCCAGGGACTAGCATTGTATAACACAGGAGGAATCTACCTTATTAGGTTGGGACCCCGACACTAAAGTACTAGAGTGCATGCAAACAAGTGATTCCTATGGTCAAATCAGCAACAATCCTCAAAAACACATCTTGGGTTGAACCCTAGGAAGAAAAAGGAGAGGAGAGGTACCAGATCTGTCCATGGGATCGATTCCTCCGGTGGGAATGACCCAATGAAGGAGAGGGGAAGGTTGGCCGGCTGCACGGCGGATCCCGGGGGCTTCTTGACCTCCGGGGAGGAGTTTTGGAGGAGGATGCGACGGGTTTGGAGGTAGGGGACGGGGTGAAGAATGAGGAACTGTTGTTCCAGTTCACCCCGTGCCCCTTCTTTAAGTGGCATAAACCGTCCAGACCGGAGACTCCGGTCAACACCGGAGACTCCGGCCTACATCGGAGACTCTAGTGTTTGTACACCGGAGACTCCGGTCCTCTTCGACCAAAAAATCCAGGAAAGGTGTTTGGGGACATATATGAGAGATAGATGGTTTTTAAGGTAGGAAAAGGGCTTGGGTTGAGACATCAAACTGTGAAGAACCAATAAGAACCATAGAAGTTCGAAAATAATCATAAAAACTTCAAAAGACTAAAATCAATCAAATGACGAACATGAGTAAGTGCCAACCTCTCAAATGAGAGAGGGCGGTGGCCTAGGCCACCATATTTGAGTATACTTGGCTTGGCACCACGAAGATATATCTTGGGTCCATTACCAAAACTCATCATTAAGCTCACATATCACTAAATGATATTAAGAGGAATGATTTTGATTGCTTTGGGCATAATGGGGGGAGGGATGGTCCAATCAATTAGGACTCCCCTATATCCATGCCTGCACCTAGACCAAATATGATATGAAACATAGGTGAGAGTGCAATAACATCAAGTCAAGCTCCTTGAATCTACGATATTTAGTTCATTCCTCAAGTAGCAAAACCTTGCTTCATCAAGTGTCTTCGTGAAGATATCGGCAAGTTGATCTTTGGTTGGTACATATGATAGATCAATATCACCTCGAGCAACATGATCTCTAATGAAGTGATGGCGAATCTCAATATGCTTTGTTCTTGTGTGATCCACCGGGTTGTAGGCAATCTTGATGGCACTTTCATTGTCACATAGAAGAGGCACTTTGTCACAATGGACACTGTATTCCTTTAAATTTTGCCTCATCCATAGCAATTGAGTGCACGCACTAGCAACTGCCACATACTCGGCTTCGGCGGTGGAGAGAGATATACAATTTTGCTTCTTGGAAGACCAACATACCAAGGACCTACCAAGGAATTGGCAAGCCCCGGGAGTTGATTTTCTATCATCCTTGTCACCCGCCCAATCCGAATCCGTGTAACCACAAAGAGCAAATGTTGAGCCTTGAGGATACCAAAGACCATAAAATGGGGTATGAACCAAATATTGAAAGATTCTCTTGACCGCCATCAAATGGCTTTCTTTAGGAGCCGCTTGATATCTTGCACACACACCTACACTCAACACAATATCGGGTCTAGATGCACAAAGGTAAAGCAAAGAACCAATCATAGACTGGTATACCTTTTGATCCACATCTTTACCATTTGGATTTTGTTCTAGATGAGTCTTTGTAGCCATGGGAGTAGGAGCTCCATTCAAATCTTGCATTTTGAATCTCTTGAGCATATCTTGAGTATACTTGGCTTGATTGAAGAATGTCCCTCCTCTAACTTGCTTGATCTCAAAGCCAAGAAATACTCTCAACTCCCCCATCAAGGACATTCGGAACCTACTAGTCATAATCGCCCCGTACCCCTTTGCACCCCCTGTCTCACTAACGAATGGGGACACCACTTAACTAGCACGCGCACGCGCTGTGCGCAGTGGGCCGGCCCAGTTAGAATTCCCGCGCGACCCAGTAGTTTGAATTTAGATTTATCTATTTAGTTTCAAACCTAGTTTTGGCAGTAGATTCAAAATTCAATTCAGAGAGTTTTACTGAACCAAATATCATGAAACCAATTTTGTTAGAACGGTATGGAAATTCTTAATCCAAGCCCATTGGATTCAAACCATTTGGATTTATAAATCACCTATGGTAAAAATAACAAGGCAGAGACTTTTCTGCATTCAAACATTTTTCAAAATTCAACCATACATGCTTTTGAGTTGATTCCAACTCTCAAAAATCACATTTGATACGACCTTTATGAATAAATAAAATTATCTAGGTTTACTTGCAGTAATAATGGACAAGTAATAAAAGAATGCCCCATAGGCATTTCTATTCACTTTAATTAATTAAAATAAAAAGGTTAAACCTTATTAAATCGTGACACCACTTTAAATCACATTCCCAAGTATTGAAATATGTGGTGATGACATGTGTCAACATGATCCCATATTTTAATTGGATAATATTAAATCTTAAGTAGTTTTTCAATGAGTAGAAATTACTTTTCTAAAATAAATTAAATAAAACTATTGCCTTAATTCTTGTGATGATTGTGATGATGCTAGATCATCTAGTGTGAACCCTTGTGTTCTAAATAGAAGTAGTTAAGTATTGTTTGGTGATTGTGTACTTCGTATTTATTTATAGACGCTAGTACCGACCAAGGATTTGAAGAGGAGGAGACTACTACGAGGAAGAAGCAGAGGAGAACTTCAACCACTGCACTACACAGGGCAAGCTATCTAAGCAAGCTAGAACTTTGCAAGATAACTATGCCAAATAGATGCCTTATGCATATGTGATTATACCACCTTATTATACCGAATCCCAGTTTTACTTGCAAACTTTATTAGTTTATTTCTTTATCAAAATTCTTTGTTTACTTTTAGGTAGTGTTTGTGATATTTTGGAAAGATTGTAGAGGTAGCATAAAGATCATAAAACTTGGCCTAAGTTGGGTAGAACTTGATGTCATCCTGAGGCATGAGATTATACCTAGATAAGTCACACTTGATTACCACCCCTCATTAGTGTTTACCCCCAACTTTAGTGGCTAGTGCTAAGCATAAAATTTGATCACTTTAGATGGGAATACTTGGTGAAAATGATTATGAAAACCTTAGAATGATGAGTCATTCTAATGAGATCTTTTGACATGTGTTATGAACACTAGATGATTTTGATGATGAAAATGTTGAGGCATGAGCCTTAGCCCTTTATAAAACTGATGGTTGTGTTCGGATGCGATACCATTCCAATTTTACCGTACAACCACAATACCCGAATTTGGGTAGGGCTTGACTGGAATTTTGTATACCTTAGTATGGGTTCCCTTGCGATCAAGGTTTGAGCTAAGGTTACCTCGTGATGATTGGTCACCTGTGTAGTTCCCAAGATGCCAGATGGTCATGGTTGGGAGGCCAAACTCATAGGAGAGGTGCCTATACAAGGGTGTGTAATTAAAAGGTTAGGATTGATTATCCGCATACTGAGTATGGTGAATTCAGGATTGTTACAGATGGATGTATCGAATATTGTGGTGAAAGTGTACCACTTCTGCAGAGTGTCAAACTATTCGAATAGTCACGTCCACGGTTATGGACAGTTAGAGTGGCCATACTATTCCGTCATCAGATGTTTTCAAAATGACTTGTGAAATGAATCATGACTTGGACTTGACCACAACAGGGTTGTGAAAGTGAAAACTAAGTTCCCACTTACGTGTTATAAAACCTTAAACTAGTTTTCTTTACTTCTGAACTCAACTAGAGATAAACCTGGATTTTTGCAAAACAACCTAGAGCTTAGTACTCCTACTTGAAACCTCTTTACTTGTTAGTGATAGTTTGCGAGTACTTAAAGAGTACTCATGGCTTTGTCCCTGGCTATTCCCGTGTCCAGACTATGAGGAGGACTACCAGGATGATGGACAACAGGAAGTCTACGACAACTAGGATCATCTCCCATCGTCAGCATTGCATGTGACCCTGAAGATGGAGCTTCGCCCACGCTACCGTTATTATATTATTCTGTTGCGTTGATGTAACACCCTCGCCTGATAAGGCTGAGTTCATGTGTATAGTGCCAATCCCTGGATCGGTTCACTGGCACACACAGTACAAAATGATACCAAATATAACTGTGCATCATAAATACAACGAATATGATCCAGAATTTACATTATTCATTCAAGTACACAGCGGAAAACGAATACAAGGTAGATCTCCATCCTTCAAATGTGCCACAGGCGAGCAAATGTTGAGTGGAGTCTCGCGACCTATGAACGATCACTCAGATACGATATAACCTGCAACATGAAACGTTGCAGCCACGAATGGTCAATACATTGAATGTATGGCAAGTAGGCTAAAGTGGTTAACAACAGATCTATCAACTACATGCTTATTTGTCCAAGTGGAGTTCAGGCTCATTTGCATAAAGCAATACAACTTTTCCCTACTTTCAAAATACTTTTCTTTCTTCAAAAACAATCTTCTAAGGACATACCAGCATAAACCCATGTAGATACAAGACAGTTCAGATTTCGTATGCTCCTAAACCCATGTTCACCCATCAAGTTTTAGTAATTAAGAAATAAGGATGAGTGAGAAATATCATAGCATCAGTATCAGGTCGCTCAAATTGTCCATAACCGGGGACACGGCTAAGCACTTAGTTTGTACACCCTGCAGGGGTTAGTACACTTTACCCATGTGACTTGGCCAGCCCAGCTCGTACCACCACTCTCATATTGGGTGATGATAGGGAGAAGTCCAAGAAGGAACCGTTCGGGAAGTAGCTCCCCAATCCCGACGCCAAGACCGTCCAACCTACAATATCTACATCTCTGGATACGCGGGTTCGAGTTACCACAACCTACTGAGTTCAACCAACCGCCCATTTCATTATTGACACATGGTTGCACACGAAAGCTTCCAAACAAAGAAACCAATCATTTCTCAGTGTCCTGGGCGGCATTCCCCACCAAAATCCACACTCGATGACCCAATCAATGCCATTCCGCCCAGGTGGTTCATTAAAACATGGTGGTTTGTCATTTAGAAAAACATAAGCCTTTCAAAACACATAACTTTTCATGATGTGATTCCCTCCCTCGTCTAAATAGCATAGCTAAGCAATCTACCACTATGATGGCTCATAAACAAGGAATACTAGGGAATAATATGGGTCATAGCATAGCATATACACATCAATTCCTACATATGCAATTCTACAAAAACATCTACAATGCATAGGAAAACAGTAGGACATTTATGACCAAGATAGCACCACTTGCCTTTGTTGTAGATGTAGTCGATTAGATATAATCCTCACAATCCTCATAGATATAATGGTGGCACTCGTCATAACCACAATACTTACAATCATAGTAGTTGCAATCATAGTAGTTGCACTCCTCGCAATCTAACGTTTGAAGCAAACACAATAAACACCATTCAAAACATTGCAAACATACAACAGTGCAATATTACAAGAAAACAATGATGAACATATGCATGCATGACGATTTAACGAGTCACAATGGTTGCATTTAGTGTTCCGAACATAGTTAGATTACATGATGCATGTGGAAAGTCATTTAATGCACTAAAGCTTTTATTACTAAAGTTGTATCGATTTAATATGGTGTATACCACTTTAATTGAACTAAATATGTTTATGTCATATTAAATTGTGAACTAGATGCTACTGGATAGATAATGCAATTTAGAGATAGTGGCAATTTGAATCACCTAAAAAGGAGTTATAGATATTTTCCTATGATTAAAACACTATTTCAATGGGTTTAAATATTTCTGTATGAATTTCTACTTTAACAGTACCAAATAATTTGTCATGAAATTTCTCTGTATAGCTATTGTCAATACAAAACCATAGCACTTGGATTCACCCTAATCGGAGTTATAGATCTTTTTGTATGATTTAAATAGTGTTTAATGGTTTTAAATGATTCCTATAGTTTCTGTTGTCTAAAAATCAAACTAAAATTATATCTGTAATCTCCACGGAATTGTGATTTCAGGGACATATTATTTGTAATTTTCTGAATAGTATTTATTTTCTTATGAATTTATTACTCTAAATAAGCCATTAAACCATTTAAATCTTCACGGCAAAACCTTACAGTAAAAGGCTGAACTAATTGCATATTGATGATCTACATGGAACCAGTTTTCCATCGGTATATCATTTATATTTTTGTGACAAGCAATTAATTTACTATGAATTTAATGATTTATAAAGCCATTAAAACTAATTAAATTGCTACAGGTTAAATAATCGGCAAAGGCCAGATCCAACCAGATATTATTAAAGTACATTACAGTAGCTTCAATTTGATATATTGTTCATATTTTTCGGAGTTACAGATAATATCTTATGAATTTATTAACCTAAAAGACCATTAAAACTAATTAAATTACTGCAGTAACCACATACACTAAAAGTTGGATCTATTCTGATAAGATGATTCTATGTGAAATTATCTTCAATTTGATATATTATACGCAATTTTTGGACATGGTATGAATTTCTAATGAATTTTACAAGTTAGATCTATAATATGCAATTTTAAATTCGAACGGAATATTCCGCTGACTGGACAGGTTGACTTTGCATGCTGACTGGGACTAGATGTTGACCTTACGTTGACGTGACGTTGACGAGGAAGATGACCGGATGACATACATGGCACGCACCGGTTTGATTGGATCTCGATGCTGGATAGGATCCGTGGCTAGAAGAATGATTGACCCGATTTTGGCTCGAGAAGACAAAACAGTTGTGTTAGAGAGACAAATCCGTAGGTCAAATCGAAAAACTCAAAACATGAAAGTTATGGGGAATCATTATTCCTACCTTCTCACCAAAGGAATTTTGATTTGAAGAAACGAGCGCGAGTACATATTGGATTTACACAGTAAGATCTGAAATATTGCGATACGAAATTTCTGGCTGTGGTGGATGAAAAGAGGTGAGGCTTGTCGGGATTGAAATATTTCGACGATCCCTACAACTTTCGTTTTTTGACCGAAGGCAAACGACGAAGTCTAGATGGGTTAAAAAGCGAAATAAGATTCGGGCATGTGTAGATTCAGGATTTCGAGGAGAGAAACTCGTACAGCTATGGCTCCACGAGATTATATGGAGGTTTGAGACGGTGTAGAGATAGGCCTTGGAGTAGGGAACAAGTAGAAACAAACGGAAGTAAATTCGGAGTTGTAGATAAAAAGTTACAAGTGTTTGAGTAGAGATAGGTTTAGAAAAAACCGAATCGCACGGTTTTTAAAGCAACTAGAACAACCATCGGTCACGTAAAGTGGCTGGCTGCCTCGGTCGGTCCGGGTGGGCTGGCCCGCTCAGTTTTTTTTTTATACTTGTTTTTCTCTTATCTTTTGCATATGAACTCCAAATGACATGATTCTTGTTTCTAAATTTTTCTAAAATCGTATAGATTATTGTAGGATCACATTTGTAATCTTTTTACTAGTTTGGAAGTAGTGGATTTACAAATCCTTGTATATTCCATTTTATTTATATCTTTATGTGTTTGTATTTATTTCATAGCTTTTTCATACTAGCTCCAAATGAGCTCAATTTTGTTTCTAAAATTTTGTAATATTAATTGGATCTTTTTAGGCTATAATTTAGCAAAATCGTTGTCTTAGCAATAGTGGGTTTTATAAAGTCAATTTAATTTCCTTTAGGGACATTTGGGCAAATCGACTTGTTGCCTGCCAAAACCCACCGGCGAGCAGCGACGATCAACACGAAGAGCCGGGAGGCTCCCAGAACTGCTGGTGGGCCCTGGTCCCTCGGGCAACGGCCCGCAAAACTCCGGCACACATCCTGGCTTGGTTCGAGATGCCACTGACCTATACCGTCGGGAAGGTGAAGGATTGCTTCGATTGATTTCCTGCATGGTAAACAAGTATACGTAAAATTCGAGCCGTGACCGGCTCCCAGGTTTCCCTGTGAATCGGCTCCTAGAGCCGATTATCCCCATGGTTCTGCATTAGATTTACGATAATAGGGGGTTTTGCTTTATCATTACAAGTTAAATCGATCTACGACAGTTAAACGCTTTCACCACGTAACTGGAACGTCCTACACGTAATTGAGCCTGGTAGATACAAAAGATGATAGGATACTAATCCTAGAAGAGGCCTAACAACCGACGTAAAGTCAATTACCGGAACAACTTCTCTAGAACTAGCAAACCACGTCCTTACGTACTACTGGATCGTTCAACCCGTTTGTAAGGCCTGACTACGTAGATATCAAACTAAACCTTGGTGAACAAGGCACAACCATAACAGATCGAATCAGCTAAATAAAGATCAAGCAAGATGCTACCCTTGCACTTGGGAAAAGGTGCAAAGGTAGCGAGGTAACTAGAGGTAGCATAAATCAAACAATTATAACGAATAGCACCGATGCTAGCCTCAACAAATCTATGATAGTAGTGTTACTCGCCATCAACAAGGCTTCAGTACGAGTAACACCAAATAACGCATAAGTAAAAATACTGCCTAGATCGCAAGATGCGATCTAGGCGACATATTACTACGAAAGAAACCCTAGAAACAAGGGGTGGCGATGCGCCGAAATTGTGGTTGTTGTGAACGTGATTGTCCTCTTTTTCTTGATAACCCTAGGTACATATTTATAGTCCAGAGACTTTCTATCTTTGGAATAACTCTATAACTCTATCTTTACCTAAACTGAAACGGAACCTAAACTGAAACGAAACCTACTATGATACAAGATACACGGGCAATTTAGCCCAAATCCACGCACCAGGCCGATTCAACAACACGTTGAATATACGTATCTTCCAAGCCCATCTTGATCACGGCCCATCTCCGTCTTTGGCCAAAATATGGCGATAACACATGCCCCCCTGGTTTTGGCAATAATAATTCCAAAACCACTCTGTTTTTTCCTTCTCCCCCCCTTTTTTTGTATCGGGTTGCGTTGGAGAATCGCGCGAGCAGGATCGTCACGCTACCCCTTCATCATGATGCCCTGTCTTCTCAACTCCTTCGCAGTGCATGATTTGACGATTTTGGCAGTACATTCTGGGAAACCGCTATGGCATTGAACCGCTTCATACTATTCCCCTTATTTAAATCCATCTAAGCAGTTCGCAATCCCCATCTTCCTCCAGTAGCCAAAAAACCCTCTTCCTCCGTCGAAAAAACCCTCTTCCTCCGCCATGGCCTCTTCCTCTTCCGCCCGTTCCTCCCAGTCTTCCAACAGCATTAGCGGCCGGAGCGCCAGAGCACTACCGCGGCGTCTGATACTTTCGCCCCACGATGGTGGGACGAGAGGGATTGGGACTTCGCCGTCTGGTCGGAGGACGATGCGTCCCTGACCGACGGCGAGGAGGGCCTACAGTTCCTCGTTGACGGGGAACTGGAGGCGAAGAGCAGCGACGACGCCTGGTCTTGGGACGACGTCGAGTCCTCCGACGAGGAGGAGGAATCGGACGAGGACACCTCCTCCGACGAGTACCCGTCGGTGAAGCGCTTCCGCGCCGGGTCCATCGAGGACACCAAAGACGATGACGAGGACGAGGAGGCCCCTGATGGCTTCTTCAGCAGCAGCAGCGAGGACGACGCCGGCAGCAGCGCTGAGGACAGCGAACAAGACGGCGGCGATGACAGCGGCGACGACCTCGGCCTCTAGATTAGGAACCAGTAGTAGTAGTAGTAGTAGTAGTAGTAGTAGTAGTAGTAAGCTCCCTTTTGTAATCAATCATCCTTTTGTAAGCAATCATCTTTTGAATGAATGAATGAAAATCTGTTCCTCGAAGATTGCCTTGTTCGCCCCTAATTTTGCCGATAGTCAAAATAGGTCGATGCTTCAGAAGCCGATATCAACGTATCGGCTTTCACCTTGTTACGTTCATACAGTCAACCAAGCCACAGCTCAAAGAGCCGATGCACATCGGCTTTCCCAAAAACGTTGACAAGGTCAAAACTTGGCCGCATACTTAGGCAAACTTAAACGGCCATTTTCCAGTTTCAAACGGTAACCTGCGACCCTCTTCAAAAAGGGCGACCCAGATCTCCAATTGCCCATCGACGAGATTGAGCTCACAGCGACAAGAACCCTCAATCCTCAACTGCATAGATCCATCTCCGCCGGCAAACTAGATGGCGGAATCGTCCAACACCAATCCAGAGGTCTCCGGTCTGAAGGTACGCCTACTCCTCGCAGTCTGAACGCGATTAGAATTTAATGGCAAACACCTGAATTAATGCCTTCATTCCATCGTCAAACTTTCTAGGTTTCAGACATTCTGCTGCCGCATCCTTCTCTCCCAAATTCCCTCTGTCTTGGCCCTCGTACAGATTCTAGTCCTGCCCATTTGATTTCTTGCGAAGCAAATAGAATCCCCTTCGTAAGTCAAGACCTAGATCTGAACTCTTGGGCCGACTGCTTGCGAGCTTGGCCTAATCCCCCTGAACATTGGGTCTCTTGGTTCAGCAGAGTAGCTAGAGCTTACCAATCCCAATGGGAAACTACGGGAATAGCCGATGCCTTGCATCTATCATTGTCTCCTCTTGAGAAACACGAGAATCTTCTCAAAACCATTGGCTATTTCTGGTCTGACGCTCTGAACTGCTTCATGTTTGGTCATGGCCCCATGTCACCAACCTTGTTAGACGTGGTGATGATCACTGGTCTGGATGTTACATCACCCAGCCCCTCTGCCTTTAAACTGACCAAAGTCCCTTACAAACTGTCTTCTAAAGCAATTTGCCTGAATGGGGTGCCTACCTCCAACGCCATATGAAAACAAAGGGCCCTGTTTCAGAGAAATAACATACAGCCTTTCTCAACTTCTGGCTGGAGCATTTCATATTCTGTGACCCTTCCCTTGCTCCAACCAAAAACTATCTCTCCTTAGCCCACGAACTGGCCAAAGGTACTCAACTTGGCCTCGGCAAACTGTTTCTTGGAGAGGTCTATCGATACCTCCAGTTGATGTCATCGCTGTTCTGGCATAGCAGTCAAAACAGGTGGTCCTTGGTGGTTTATTCATCTATGGGCTCAGCTGTATTTCCAAAATCACATCCCAAACTTCCCCCTTTTGGCGAGCTGCACCTTTCCAGATGCAAAGGCGGATCCGATGCACCGCTATGGCCAAGCTTTGTATCGATCGCCAGGCGAGAACCCGACCCTCAGAGGCATCCAAGTGGTTCAGCACTTTCTTCCAAGGCCTGGACAACCCTACCTTCTTCCCTTACATGGAGGAATCGGAACACTTTGAAAATCCACTCTCCTTCAGGCTGGACAATTTTGCCGATGACACTAGCACTCGGCAGCTCTTTTCCACCGTGATTCGTCCCTGTTTCCTTCCAGTTGGCATGAGTACGTCCAACAGAATAATCAAACCTGGGTATGAATTCTACCAGCCAGTCGTAGTGGCCCGCCAATTCGTCCTTGGACAAGTAGCTCCCTACCTCTTTCTCCATCACCTTACGGAGAGCAGAGCCGACCTGCCTGATCCTCTTACCAGCCAAAGGTGTTATTCCTTCTTTGATGCTCTGACCATCCCAATTCCCAACGACCTCACCTTTGCCTCATCAACCGATGGCTTTGAAGACTGGTGGTCGATGTGGAAGACTCAAGCCTTTAGGAGAGCTCTGGGACCGTTGCTGAAACAGCTCGATGCTGACTATGACATCCCCGTGGAACAGGTACCACTACTTGCAAATTTCCTTGACGCAGCTTGCAATTGATCCTTTTATTAATCCATTCTTTATCTTTGCAGCAACAAGATGGCCCTGAGCCTACGCACAGTGATGGCTCCCCCTTCGAGTTCTTCCCGCCAGCTCCTGTGGTTCTTTTCTGCAAAAACTCGCCACCTCTGAAAAAGGTCATAATGCAGAAACAGCCGATAACACCACAATCGGCTTCCAAGAAACCAGCAACTCCCAAGTCAGCTGCCCCTCGAGTTCCGACTAAAACCAGAACGATGGTGAGGAAGGTAGCTGCCAGGAAGACCTTGAGGCGCCGGAGCCCTTCCCCAGACAGCTCGCGTGTAAGCTAATTCAGGCCTTGGTCGATCCTTGTCACTCTTCCATTCTTGCAGACATGCTCGCGCCATCGGTTCTCCTCTTTACAGGCTTCCGAAGACACCTCCGGAGGATACCTGCACAATCGAGGAGAACTAGGCCCAACGGATTCTGAGAGGACCATCACACCGAACCAGCCAGATTCACCACCATCGGCTTCCAGGAAAAGGTCGGCTCCTGAACCTACTGCCCCCCGAGCACCAGTCGAGGGGCCAGCTGCGGGTCCCAAGAGAGCTCGCAAAGGACTACAAGCTTCTTCGCTGCCGAGGTTTCAAAATCACCACCTTCATACTCTTACTACTTGTTTCCTTTTGTCTGCCGATTTATCATTATTTACATCGGCTAAGAACACCTTTCATGCAGCGTTTTCGACGCTTGGGAAAGAAAAGGCGACGCCGGATCTAGGAATCCCCGAAGGTGCAGATGAAACGGCTACCACTCTGGCCAAGCCTCCAGTGACCACACACAAGCCGATGGTCTCCTCATCGGCTATCCCCTCGATCTTAGGAGAGGTACGTTTAGGTTCTTTCGGCTCATCCTTACATGCTTGGATGCATACTGACGCTTTTCTGGCTGCCAGAGTGGTGATATTTCAGGTTTGCTGTCGTTCGACCCTGAATCCATCGAACCAACTCCCTTCGTTGCTGCTGATGAACCACGAGCCAGGGTTGTTCCACCTCAATTCCAGCGTCTCAAAGCCCTGCTGTCCTCCCCAATCGAAGAGCTGATCGAGGGTTCTGAGGAGGTGAAGAGCGTCCTGGCTGAAATAAAAGACCAACTCCCGAGCATTGCGGTGAAGCTTTGGCCAGAACTCTGCCTTTTCTACGGGCCAAGGGTGAAGTTCGCTCGTGAGAGGATCATCTGCGCCGCCCAACTCCCATCGAAGCCAATATCGCAGACGGATGCCAGCTCAACGAGAAAAAGGCGTCTCGATGCCAAACCGACACCTCACAAGGTCGCCGAGCTCGTATCCTTGAAAAGGAGTTGGAAGATCTTGAAGAGAAGGTCCGGGACTAAACAGCTCGTGATAAAGAAGAATCCATCGCCCGCTCAAGACGGCGTAAAGCCTCAAAGCTCAAATGAAGACCGATCTGAGAAATACGTGCTCGAACAAGCAGCTAGTGACGGCAAGGACGAAGACGACGGCCGAGATCGCCGAGGTGGATCGTGTCCTTGGCCGACGCCTCCATGCCTTCAAGCATTTCTTCAAGAGGCGTATGTGTAAACCGCACTGCTTGTAACATATGTGAACCTCTAGAGTCGATGACCGTGCATCCTTATATATTTTTGTTTTTATTTGGCCGATTTTATGTATCGGCCCCCCACATTTTACTGTCCAACGTCTCCCGTGCTTTTTACTTGGCCGATTTCATGCATCGGCCCCCATATTTTACTGCCCATCATCCCACATGCTTGGGAAATATTTCTTGAGATGTTGACCGTTGACCGCCACTGGGAATTTTACGCCGTCCAGCTCCTCGAGCATATATGTGTTTCCTCTTAAAACTTGATCGACCCTGTACGGACCGTGCCAATTTGGATACCATTTACCATATGTTGCATCCTTAGTCCCCAATGTCAACACAGCTTCCCATACCAGATCACCAACGTGGAACTCCTTTGGCCTCACTTTCTTGTTATATGCCCGAGCTACCTTGGCCTTGTTCTCTTTGATTTTCTCCAGTGACCACAGCCTGAGCTCGGTTAAATCCTCAACACCGCCACTCATCGTGGTTGCGTATTCTTCATCGTTAGATCGCTCAAAAGTGACACGTCTCGATCCAGCCGTAATTTCCTGTGGCAATACGGCTTCTTGTCCATATACTAGATGGTATGGCGAGGTTTTTATCGCTCCATGGCATGACATGCGATAAGCCCATAACGCCTCGACAAAACCTCGTACAACGCCTAGGGTGCTCATCGACTTTTCTCTTGATCGGTTTGATGAGGCTCGGTTGGATGCTTGACTTGCCCATTTGCTTGAGCATAGTATGGAGATGATTTGATCAGCTTGATCCCCGTGTCCTCACAGAACTTTCTAAACTCGTGAGAAATGAAGACCGAGCCTCCATCGGTCGTGATAGTTTGGGGAATCCCGAATCTATGGATGACATGTTCTTTCACAAAGTTGATAACATCCTTTGAGTTTACTGATTTCATCGGGACAGCCTCCACCCATTTAGTGAAATAATCAGTGATGGCCAAAATCCACATGTGGCCTTTGCTTGATGGAGGATTGATTTTGCCGATCATATCCATGCCCCAACCTCGGAATGGCCAAGGCTTGATGATGGGGTTCATCGACTTGGTACCATCTGAATTTTCCCAAATTTCGACATGCTTGACACCCTTTGTAGTACTTGAAACAGTCCTCGAGCATGGTGGGCCAATAAAACCCTTATCGCTTTGATCAACCATTTCATCTTGTGAGCTGATTGGTGAGTTCCACAGCGCCTTCGTACCTCGTAGGAGCCGATTGGCCTCTGTTCCTGCATTTGAGCAATAACCCTCCAGTCTGTAGAAACATGTCATCCCCAATAAGCACATACTTCATGGCCTTCTACCTTATCCGTTTAGGTGCCGAGCCGAATCCTTCAAGTAGTTGAAGATATCGGCTCTCCGCCGCCTTCCGTGAATCAGCACGAACATCGGCTCCTCTCGCACGCCCTTGTAGCACAAGCCATTTGTGCAAGATCAATTGCCTCGGTATTCGCGAACGGATCCAGTGAAGTTTATGTACCGAATCGTGCCATCAGCTAAAGGCAGCCATAATGGGTAGAGGGACTCGCTCGCATTTGTATTCTTCCGTGAGTTGAGAAATCACCAACTTGGAGTCTCCAAAATTTCCACGCTCGCTCCAGCGGCGAGAAACTCCATTCCCTTGCGTATCGCCTCGTACTCAGCGACGTTGTTGGTGCGAGGGGCAGATAACCCGATGGAGAAGGAAAATGTTGCCCCCCGGGGCGACACGAGTAGCATGCCGATGCTGCACCCATCGTCACAAACCGATCCGTCGAAAAACATAGCCCACGCTCGTATAGACAGTGCTGCTATATTAGTGTTGATCCTTTCAGCGATAAGGTCGGCCAACGCCTATCCCTTAATCGCTGCGGGTTGATACCGGATGTCAAACTCCGATAATGCAAACATCCATTTGCCCGGTCGGCCTTTCAGCATAGGAGCCGACAAAGATGTGCTTTATGACGTCGACTTGCATATGATGACAATCTCTGGCGATAGCAAAATATGGCGCAGCTTGCGTGTGTGAAAACAAAGAGGCACAACTTATCAATATCAGGATACCTTGTCTCTGCGTCCAGCATCCTTCTGCTTATGTAAAATACGACTCGTTCCAGCCCATCATAAACTTGCACCACCACCGAGGCGATGGACGTGTCAGCTACTGACAAGTAAATGTAGAACGGTCTGTCCGGCTGCGGTGGAACCAACACTGGCGGCTTGGTCAGATATTCTTTGATCTCGTCGAAGGCTCGTTGTTGTTCTGCCCCCCAGCGGAATTCCTCGTCAGATTTAATTTTCACTAGTCCCATGAACGGCTCTATCCTTCCCGATGATTAGAGATGAATCTTCCGGAAGTTGATCTTGCCGATGAGAGGCTGCAGTTCTTTCTTTGTGGTGGGTGGCTTCATTGTTCGTGACCGCCTCGACTTTTCAGGCCGATCTCAATTCCGCTCATGGACCAGAAACCCAAGAACTGACCGTCACACCCCAAAGGCACACTTCTTTGGATTCATCCGTAGCCCGAATTTTCTTGTTCGGTCCAGGACGCGTTGCAGATCGTCCAGGTGTCCTTGTGCTGAAGAAGACTTGACCACCACGTCATCGATGTAAATTTCCACCAGCTTGCCGATCATATCATGGAAAATATAATTCATGGCCCTTTGGTACGTGGCGCCAGCATTCTTCAGTCCAAACGTCATGACTACATATTCAAACAACCCCACCGACCCTGGGACTCTGAATGCAGTCTTGTGTATGTCTTCTGGAGCCATAAAAATCTGGTTGTAACCGGCATTGCCATCCATGAATCTCAAGATCTTATGACCAGCCGCTTCATTGATTAACGTTTCTGCCACCGGCATCGGATACTCATCCTTTGGGGTAGCTCTGTTGAGATCCCGAAAATCTATGGCAACACGCCAACGGCCATCCTTTTTCTCTACAGGTACGATACTAGAAATCCACTCAAAGATACCGCATGGCCCGATTAACTTGGTCACAACATTTTCTCGACCTCTTTCTTGACTTCTTCCAATTTCGCCTTCATCCGTCGTGCTCGCTTGAAATGGCGAAATCCTTTTTAGCGGAGTCGATGCTCAATGATGCTCTGTCTAACCCGTCATCTCTGTGTAGTCCCGGTAAGCGATACTTTTTCAACAGGGCTATCATAGGACCCCGCATACTCGGATCTAACTTCTTGCTGATAAATGTTGGTCGTGTCTTATCCCCAGGACCAATGTCGATTTCTTCTAGTTCATCAGCGGATGTAAACCCATACCCTAGCTTTCCGTCACCTGTCAAATCGATGCTAAACACAGGGCAAACGGTAGGTGAGGATAACAAAAATAATTTGGGCCGATTGCCTGAATCGGCCCCCTTTTTGATTGCATTAGTCAAGGACGGTTTACACCTTATTGTTTTACAATGGCAGGGCCTCTCCCTGCTACGACTACGTGATCTGCTTGTCGTATGATTGGTGCTTTTTATTTTTTGTGGCCGATCGCGAGGATCGGCATACCACGCTGATCGTGGACTTTGCTACTGTCGTGCCGTGGATAAGACCAGCCTCACCGCTTTTTGTAGCTTCAATGCGCCACAGCCTAGACGATTCCGGAGATCGGCTCTTGGTCTTCGCTTCCCATACGTTCATGCCAGCTATGGAGATCTCGATAGAATCATCTGCATGGATGACCTCCACTTCATCTCCATCCCATCAGACAGTAATCGTGCATCGTGGACGGAATGCAGCAGTTAGCGTGAATCCAATCTCTCCCTAGCAAGACAGCGTAGGTGCTTTTGCTGTCCACGACGAAGAATGACGTGGGGATTGTTTTCCTTCCCACGTTCAGATCTACGTTCAGTACGCCTTGCGTTTCAAGTCCGCCGTTGAAGTCGCTTAACGTGGCGTTGGTTTTGATCGATCTGCGGTGGGCGTCCCAAACGCCGAGCATGGAGTATGGCATTATATTGACCGCTCGGTGTCCACCAACATCTTGGCCGACAGGTTGCCCATTGATGTAACCTCGTAGGTGTGGCTTTCGATGTTTGTAACCCTTCTCACGTGGCTTCTCAAAGATAACCGTCCGTGAGCCGCAATAACGTGCCACCGGTAGCTCATTGGTTCTTGGCGCGACTCGGCAGGAGTATGAACACCATGTTTGTGCCACCGATGTCTTTGCATCGGCTTTTACCGGTTGGGGCGCCACTCTTTCCTTTTCGGGCGATCTTCCGTTTCCAAGGTCCTAATTTAACGGCCGATCGGGTCGTGCTTTTTAAAGCGTGGAGATCTGCGCTTGACTTCCTCCAAGTTACGCAGCCTTGCACTCACGCTTTTGGGTATGTCCGAGTCCGTCGGACACCACCTTGACGGTGATATCATCTTCTTCTTTGTCATCCCTTGGCTTCTCGAGGTCTTTTGCTCGGCGGACTCCTATAACGGCTACGAGGTGGGAGAGCCCTAGACGTTTGAACACCAAACTGGCCTCGTGTCCTCCTTCGCTGTCCGCATTCGGCGGTTGTCATTGTAGGCAATCGGCTCATTCCAGCCCCAAAGAATACTTGAAGAAAGGACAATCCCAATGTTTGTCTGCGCCTTCCTTTTCTTTTGACGGTCCCCTAGCGAGGTGCTCATATCCTTCATCGTCTCTATCGCGCCGGTGCCGTTGGTCATACTGACGCTCATACTTGTTAAGGAGATGTGTGGAATGTGGCTTCTGATACCGCACTCTCCTCACCTGTTCCTCTGTTAAATACCTCCTGTCATTGTGGCTGGGCCGGTCGCATGGACCAACCTCCTCTCTTTCTTTGCCCCGAGAGCGACCACCTTCCTCCTTGTACGTGTCATGGTGGTACCCAAACCCTGCCATACTAACACCGAACGAGAAATCCAGCTGACGCCTCGCGGAGTGATTGAGTTCTACCATATTGACGCCGGGGAATGGGTTTGTGTCCACTTTCATGGCGAACTGCCCAAGGATCAGACGGCCTTGTTCTATCGCCGTTTGGATCTGGCGACGTAACTCTTTGCACTCATTGGTGGTGTGGGTGAGCAGTGATGCCACTTGCGATGGTCTCCGTTCATCTCTGAGTGGGATTTTGTGGCCTTCGCAACTTCACCGCTTTTCTTTCAAAGAAGAAATCGAAGATCTGCTCAGCTTTGCTCACGCAAGTCGAACCCTTTGCAGGCCCTGCCGCTTCACCCATTTGCAGGACATAGGGTGCCCCCGAGCCCATTCACACGGCCACCTCACGGTCTTGTGTAGGATCATCTTCTTCAGACGACCAGGCCTATCGGACGCTTGAACTTGTCTTGGTACAACTCGTGGTGGCGCTGTTCATACATCGTTAGTTTACGGGCCATGTGCGCCAATGAGTTGTACTCTACTTGGAAAGCGGATCCTTGATGGGTGCTGAGAGACCCAACACCGCCACCGACCGCTTCCTTCTCTAAACGAGCTGAGTAACATCGGTTCTTGACGGTCCCGTTACCGGATGTACTCGGCCACGCTTTCTCCCGCTCGCCGCTGTGTCCGCAATGCCACCCTCGGTAGCCTCTGAATGATATTGGATGTGGAACTGCTCTTCCGTTGCTTCCGTGTCTGAATCGAATCGTGGCAACGAGGTGTACCACCCAAAAGCTGGTCTGCCGAGATTGCGCAAAAACCTTACGCGCATCCGATCCGATGCGAAATCATGCCTAGTGCTGTGTATCGGCACGTGCTCGATCGAGCTCGACCCTTCCGACCGCTAAACCTTGAGAACTCGGAGCCGATACTTGGGTGGCGTGAATCGAGATCAAACTTCGTTAAGTACGGCTTTGAATAGCCGATTGTCCTTCTCTTGACGGCCGAACTGGTCTCTCAAGATGGTACGGATTTGCTCCTTTGTTTGAGCTGCAGGGCTAGATTCTCATGACTTGTTCCATGGCATACTTGGCTAGCCACGCTTTGTCGATCCATCCCAGACATCGCTGCCCGTAAACGCCTCGCTCCCCGCTCCTGGTTGCAATCTGGTTGGTGCGTGTCGGGTTATTGCGATCGAACGTAGGTGCATACATATCCGTGTGGGATTTCCTTAGGTGGCTCAAACAGGAATTGGCATCGCCTGGTCGCCTCCAACCTTGTAGACGACGACGCATTGCTCCTGGCGGCTCGAGCCGCAAGTGTGAATGGCGGTGGGCTCGGTGCAGAGCGGTCTTTCTCCTGGTGAGTCCCTAAAGTAGGCCCCGACGGAGAGTACGATGTTTCATGATCTCCTGAACTACGCGAACCGCGACCGCTCAAAGCGTTCACGTGCTCTCGAATGGCGGTGCGGAGAATGAGCCACCATGTAGTTGACCTCCGTCGCAGAGCTCAGTGCGCTCCTGCGAAGGAACAGACAGATCCACCTCATCAAGAGCACCCTCGGTGAGAACCCCTCCACTTGATGCCATGCTTATGGGTCCTCTCAAAGAGCCGATGAGGTCGGCTCAAGAGAGTTTTGATCTCGTCATACTTCGCCTTGTGCTCCTCGGGCAGCTCAGACGTGATCGGTCTGCCCCCATCTCGTCGGATGTTGATGCAGATGTTGTTGAATGTCCCACCGGGCGTGCCAGAATGTGTTGCCTGTCAAAACCCACCGGCGAGCAGCGACGAGCAACACGAAGAGCCAGGAGGCTCCCAGAACTGCTGGTGGGCCCTGGTCCCTCGGGCAACGGCCCGCAAAACTCCAGACACGCCCCGGCTTGGTTCGAGGCGCCACCGACCTATACCTGGTCGGGAAGGTGAAGGATTGCTCGATTGATTTCTGCATGGTAAACAAGTATACGTAAAATTCGAGCCGTGACTCCCTGTGTTTTCGTGAATCGGCTCCTAGAGCCGATTATCCCCATGGTTCTGCATTAGATTTACGATAACAGGGGGTTTTGCTTTATCATTACAAGTTAAATCGATCTACGACAGTTAAACGTTTTCACCACGTAACTGGAACTTCCTACACGTAATTGAGCCTGGTAGATACAAAAGATGATAGGATACTAATCCTAGAAGAGGCCTAACAACCGACGTAAAGTCAATTACCGGAACAACTTCTCTAGAACTAGCAAACCACGTCCTTACGTACTACTGGATCGTTCAACCCGTTTGCAAGGCCTGACTACGTAGATATCAAACTAAACCTTGGTGAACAAGGCACAACCATAACAGATCGAATCAGCTAAATAAAGATCAAGCAAGATGCTACCCTTGCACTTGGGAAAAGGTGCAAAGGTAGCGAGGTAACTAGAGGTAGCATAAATCAAACAATTATAACGAACAGCACCGATGCTAGCCTCAACAAATCTATGATAGTAGTGTTACTCGCCATCAACAAGGCTTCAGTACGAGTAACACCAAATAACGCATAAGTAAAAATACTGTCTAGATCGCAAGATGCGATCTAGGCAGCATGACACTTACCCGAAAGAAACCCTAGAAACAAGGGGTGGCGATGCGCCGAAATTGTGTTTGTTGTGAACGTGATTGTCCTCTTTTTCTTGATAACCCTAGGTACATATTTATAGTCCGGAGACTTTCTATCTTTCGAATAACTCTATAACTCTATCTTTACCTAAACTGAAACGGAACCTAAACTGAAATGAAACCTACTATGATACAAGATACACGGGAAATTTAGCCCAAATCCACGCACCAGGCCGATTCAACAACACGTTGAATATACGTATCTTCCAAGCCCATCTTGATCACGGCCCATCTCCGTCTTTGGCCAAAATATGGCGATAACACGACTATAGGATTTAGATACCAGGATTTGGATTTAGTTTGTGAGATCTTTGCATGGATGAAATGCTTATGAATGCTTCATGATTTTCATTTTGAAATCTTGCACACCAATTATACAATCCATAATCAATCCATGCCCTTTTGCCTATATGGCTACTTAGGTCTTAACAAAAGAATATAGGATTTTGAATTCAAGGTTGAGAGGATTTTCTTTTCAAAAAGTTTCTTCTCTTTGAGAATTTTCAACATAGTCAAACAATCAATCAAACTTATTTATTTATTTCACATTCCAAAATTAGGAGAATTTTGGGATGTGACAGACTACCACCCTTAAAAGAAATCTCGTCCCGAGATTTGGGAAGGCTAGAAAGAAAGAAAGGTTCGGGATCCATTAGGACGCTACCACCCTTAAAATAAAATTGACTAGGTCATTTCTCGAGGATTCACTTGGCTTAATTGATTTTCATTGCACATTCTAATTCCAAGATTCATAGTTTCTGAGAAAACTCTACTTGAACTAGCAAAACTCTCATGGTGGTCAATTAGGGGATGTTTACTTCACGGTACCCATTAATCATGGTTGAGATTCATCCTTACCGTATATTCCTACGCTTAGCACTGGGTGCTTTTAGAAGGGTGTAACAATATACCATTCTAGGGTTTAGGCTCAACGCTGACTCTCTGCTACGGTTGAAAAGGGCACTCAAGATTCGCAAAGCCAACAGTACAAGAGCTAATAATAAGAGTAGTAGGAATGGTGATCAATCCATCCTGCACCCAAATCATTACCCTGTATGAGGATAGGTGAATCACGTTTTTCTATCACTCGGGCATTCTCACTTGCCTTGAAGAATGTTTCCAGGGGCACGAGCTAATGCTCTATGTATACTCCCATGTATTCAATCAACAAATCTACTACTAAAACTAAACTATCGATATTTCAACTTTCTGGTTGGGTAATCTACTACATAACATCATTTCAACACTTCATACTTCCACATCTCTTTTTTTTATTAGGTGAAGCATTCTATTTCCTAAATGCATTGTGTTGTCAAATCTTCCACTTAGCACATCATTATATCTCCAAGGGTTCAAGATAGGGAAGAATAGATTCTATAGGAAAGAAACGACTAAGAAAATAATCCTACCCATAACTATATAAAGCAATCAATATCACAACCAAGCAAACAATCATAAGGAATCAACACACAAGCAAACACTTGTATAATAACATTACGGGGGTCTCAGTATAGCGGTATATAACCACAAAATAGTTTGAAAGCATTGGGAACAATACTAGAGTAAAACATAGCAACATATAAGCAATAAACAAAATCTGTCAAAATGGTAAGCAGGTTTCACGAATTTTTCTGACCGACCTAAACTCACCAGGAATTTTAGCCAATTTTTGTGCGTGTACTACAGGTAATTACGCTCCAGATACTATTTTTTTAGATTTTTCTGAGTTACCAATAAAATATGAAAAATCGCGCGGTACAACAGGTCATGCAGAAAACTGCAGCAGTAATTCCACGAATTTCAATCAATTCACACCATTAAAATAATTTTAAAACCACACGAAAACTCCAGCAACTTTAGAGTTTCAAAACAACGGATCATAAACAAGGCATCACTCAATATGGCTCAATACAAACAAGCAAGCAACCTATATTGTCATACCACATAAGTTGGTAACAACAATATGCTAACACGATAGCGACGATCTCCTAAAGAGATAAAATGTGGTGGTCCAGACCTAACCAAACTTGATGAGAAGTTTATTTATGTCATACTATTTGTTCTTTTACTTAGATAACTCTCATATAAGTATTATAAGAATGGACAACTATAAATTTTTAACAAGAAGAGGTTATAGAAAAGATAGATAAGGAATATAAGAACTCTAATAAGTATAAAATATGATAGTTCACCTAATAGAGGTCTCCTATTGCTAATCCATTTATAAGGTCACGATCCTACAGTCAACACACAGCTCTGATACCATCTTGTAACACCCTCGCCTGATAAGGCTGAGTTCATGTGTATAGTGCCAATCCCTGGATCGGTTCACTGGCACACACAGTACAAAATGATACCAAATATAACTGTGCATCATAAATACAACGAATATGATCCAGAATTTACATTATTCATTCAAGTACACAGCGGAAAACGAATACAAGGTAGATCTCCATCCTTCAAATGTGCCACAGGCGAGCAAATGTTGAGTGGAGTCTCGCGACCTATGAACGATCACTCAGATACGATATAACCTGCAACATGAAACGTTGCAGCCACGAATGGTCAATACATTGAGTGTATGGCAAGTAGGCTAAAGTGGTTAACAACAGATCTATCAACTACATGCTTATTTGGCCAAGTGGAGTTCAGGCTCATTTGCATAAAGCAATACAACTTTTCCCTACTTTCAAAATACTTTTCTTTCTTCAAAAACAATCTTCTAAGGACATACCAGCATAAACCCATGTAGATACAAGACAGTTTAGCTTTCGTATGCTCCTAAACCCATGTTCACCCATCAAGTTTTAGTAATTAAGAAATAAGGATGAGTGAGAAATATCATAGCATCAGTATCAGGTCGCTCAAATTGTCCATAACCGGGGACACGGCTAAGCACTTAGTTTATACACCCTGCAGGGGTTAGTACACTTTACCCATGTGACTTGGCCAAATTGCGTACCACCACTCTCATATTGGGTGATGATAGGGAGAAGTCCAAGAAGGAACCGTCGGAAGTAGCTCCCCAATCCCGACGCCGGTCCAACCTACAATATCTACATCTCACGGATACGCGGGTTCGAGTTACCACAACCCATCGAGTTCAACCAACCGCCCATTTCATTATTGACACATGGTTGCACACGAAAGCTTCCAAACAAAGAAACCAATCATTTCTCAGTGTCCTGGGCGGCATTCCCCACCAAAATCCACACTCGATGACCCAATCAATGCCATTCCGCCCAGGTGGTTCATTAAAACATGTTGGTTTGTCATTTAGCAAAACATAAGCCTTTCAAAACACATAACTTTTCATGATGTGATTCCCTCCCTCGTCTAAATAGCATAGCTAAGCAATCTACCAATATGATGGCTCATAAACAAGGAATACTAGGGAATAATATGGGTCATAGCATAGCATGTACACATCAATTCCTACATATGCAATTCTACAAAAACATCTACAATGCATAGGAAAACAGTAGGACATTTATGACCAAGATAGCACCACTTGCCTTTGTTGTAGATGTAGTCGATTAGATATAATCCTCACAATCCTCATAGATATAATGGTGGCACTTGTCATAACCACAATACTTGCAATCATAGTAGTTGCAATCACAGTAGTTGCACTCCTTGCAATCTAACGTTTGAAGCAAACACAATAAACACCATTCAAAACATTGCAAACATACAACAGTGCAACATTACAAGAAAACAATGATGAACATATGCATGCATGACGATTTAACGAGTCACAATGGTTGCATTTAGTGTTCCGGACATAGTTAGATTACATGATGCATGTGGAAAGTCATTTAATGCACTAAAGCTTTTATTACTAAAGTTGTATCGATTTAATATGGTGTATACCACTTTAATTGAACTAAATATGTTTATGTCATATTAAATTGTGAACTATATGCTACTGGATATATAATGCAATTTAGAGATAGTGGCAATTTGAATCACCTAAAAAGGAGTTATAGATATTTTCCTATGATTAAAACACTATTTCAATGGGTTTAAATATTTCTGTATGAATTTCTGTTTTAATAGTACCAAATAATTTGTCATGAAATTTCTCTGTATAGCTATTGTCAATACAAAACCATAGCACTTGGATTCACCCTAATCGGAGTTATAGATCTTTTTGTATGATTTAAATAGTGTTTAATGGTTTTAAATGATTCCTATAGTTTCTGTTGTCTAAAAATCAAACTAAAATTATATCTGTAATCTCCACGGAATTGTGATTTCAGGGACATATTATTTGTAATTTTATGAATAGTATTTATTTTCTTATGAATTTATTACTCTAAATAAGCCATTAAACCATTTAAATCTTCATGGCAAAACCTTACAGTAAAAGGGCTGAACTAATTGCATATTGATGATGTACATGGAACCAGATTTCCATCGGTATATCATTTATATTTTTGTGACAAGCAATTAATTTACTATGAATTTAATGATTTATAAAGCCATTAAAACTAATTAAATTGCTACAGGTTAAATAATCAACAAAGGCTAGATCCGACCAGATATTATTAAAGTACATTACAGTAGATTCAATTTGATATATTGTTCATATTTTTCGGAGTTACACATCATATCTTATGAATTTATTAACCTAAAAGACCATTAAAACTAATTAAATTACTGCAGTAACCACGTACAGTAAAAGTTGGATCTATTCTGATAAGATGATTCTACGTGAAATTATCTTCAATTTAATATATTATACGTAATTTTTGGACATGGTATGAATTTCTAATGAATTTTACAAGTTAGATCTATAATATGCAATTTTAAATTCGAACGGAATATTCCAGGGAATATTCCGCTGACTGGACAGGTTGACTTTGCATGCTGACTGGGACTAGATGTTGACCTTACGTTGACGTGACATTGACGAGGAAGATGACCGGGATGACGACATGGCACGCACCGGTTTGATTGGATCTCGACCGTCTGGATAGGATGCGGTGGCTAGAAGAACAGATTGACCCAATTTTGGCTCAGAATAGACAAGAAACAGATCTGTGTTAGAGAGACAAATCCGTAGGTCAAATCGAAAAACTCAAAACATGAAAGTTGTGGGGAATCATTATTCCTACCTTCTCACCAAAGGAATTTTGATTTGAAGAAACGAGCGCGAGTACATCTTGGATTTACACCGTAAGATCTGAAATATTGCGATACGAAATTCTCTGGCTGTGGTGGATGAAAAGAGGTGAGGTTTGTCGGGTTTGAAAGATTTTGACGATCCCTACAACTTTCGTTTTTTGACCGAAGGCAAACGACGAAGTCTAGATGGGTTAAAAAGCGAAATAAGATCCGGGCTTGTGTAGATTCGGGATTTCGAGGAGAGAAACTCGTACAGCTATGGCTCCACGAGATTATATGGAGGTTTGAGACGGTGTAGAGATAGGCCTTGGAGTAGGGAATAAGTAGAAACAAACGGAAGTCAATTCGGTGTTATAGATAAAAAGTTACAAGTGTTTGAGTAGAGATAGGTTTAGAAAGAACCGAATCGCACGGTTTTTAAAGCAACTAGAACGACCATCGGTCACGTAAAGTGGCTGGCTGCCTCGGTCGGTCTAGGTGGGCTGGCCCGCTCAGTTTTTTTTTTAATACTTGTTTTTCTCTTATCTTTTTCATATGAACTCCAAATGACATGATTCTTGTTTCTAAATTTTTCTAAAATCGTATAGATTATTGTAGGATCACATTTGTAATCTTTTTACTAGTTTGGAAGTAGTGGATTTACAAATCCTTGTATATTCCATTTTATTTATATCTTTATGTGTTTGTATTTATTTCATAGCTTTTTCATACTAGCTCCAAATGAGCTCAATTTTGTTTCTAAAATTTTGTAATATTAATTGGATCTTTTTAGGCTATAATTTAGCAAAATCGCTGTCTTAGCAATAGTGGGTTTTATAAAGTCAATTTAATTTCCTTTAGGGACATTTGGGCAAATCGACTATAGGATTTAGATACCAGGATTTGGATTCAGTTTGTGAGATCTTTGCATGGATGAAATGCTTATGAATGCTTCATGATTTTCATTTTGAAATCTTGCACACCAATTCTACAATCCATAATCAATCCATGCCCTTTTGCCTATATGGCTACTTAGGTCTTAACAAAAGAATATAGGATTTTGAATTCAAGGTTGAGAGGATTTTCTATTCAAAAAGTTTCTTCTTTTTGAGAATTTTCAACTTAGTCAAACAATCAATCAAACTTATTTATTTATTTCACATTCCAAAATTAGGAGAATTTTGGGATGTGACAGTTGATTGTACTAAGAATGGATCATGAGATCCTTTATTTGTAAGACCTTTATTATGGTTTGTAATGGATGATGAACTATGGTACCAATCTGTTATGTCTCACAAAAATGGTAATCCTGGGATTGCGATGTATGGCATAACAGGCATCTAGGATTAAAATCCGGGTGTCGACAAGTTGGTATCAGAGCCATCCTGACCATAGGAGACCCTAGTTAGAATGGACGCTTGAATCAAAAACTTAGTTTCAAAACAAAAGAAGTGAGTATTTATGAAAACCTATTCTCATTCTTACCACTTAGATTCTTTCATGAAAATTCATGTTCCCCAAAAAATTCCTGCAAACTTACATATAATTTGATACACTTGATCACTCTACTAACTTACTCATCCTACATTCTTATAGATGGACGTGCAGTATAGCAAGTTTTATCAGTTGGGCAATGGAGGGGATCTCATCTTTGAGCGTGATTTGGACCACCTCTCAGAACTTTTGGAGCGCCCGCACCCCGAGTTCTTCAGAGCCTAGCTCAATGATCAAGAAGGAGGAGAATTGCAATGGCTGGTTGTTGCAAGTATCAGAGGGAAGATTGAAGCCCCCACATCAAAGGGAGTCCAGTTCACCTTAAGAGAGAACAACTGGCTAGATGGACTCGCCAAGGCCATGTAGGAAGCTCTTGCCTGTCTGTGTGTGCAAAGCATCAATACGATCAAGGGCACCCATTTTGAGTTCTATGCAAGGCGTGATGCTATGGGACAGCCATTGGAGGTGCCATATCACCCCAAGCCGAAGCATCAGGTGGATCATCTGAGCTTCATGCTATATGATAGGCAGAAGGAGTTAGACAATGCCCGCTCCTACGCCAACCACAACTATGCCATCACAGTCAAGAAGGACGAGACCATCGCCATGCTTGTGAAGGATCACCAGTCATGTCGCCGTCAGCTTGACAAGAAGGAGCGCATTATTGCTCGCCTTCGTCACAAGGTGACAGACTTGGAGGAGACCATCCACGAGAGAGACATGCAGCTTGAGGAGAGGGAGAATGCAGGGTAATATATCCGTGGAGACCCCTATTCCTACCTCTGTGACGATGATGACTTCCTGGAGGATCAAGCCATGGACTTCTTCACCGATGATGATGACTCAGCCTTCATTGATGATGATGATGATGATGATGATGATGAAGACACTGATTCCGAGGAGTATTAGCACTTGAGCACTAGCGTTAGTGAAGTTGTATCCGGTCCCACTGTATCTTAGTTTCACAGAATGGTTCTTAAAACCATCTGTTTCCTTGTTGTGGTGTGTGTTTGTATTGTGTGCTATGAATAAATGAATGAAAAGCAAGTTTCTAGTTAGAAAAACCTGAGTCAAACTCAAAGTTTAAAAACTTTGCAAAAACAAAACCCAGAACTTTAGGAATTTCCCTCTTTTCTCACGATCTATCTCAATCTTCAGATGCCTCACGGAGGAAGCAGTTCATCCCCGGACACAATGCTGCAAATCTTGCAAATGTTGGTTTCGGACCGCGAAGCTGAAAGAGCCAAACGTCAAGCCAACCTAGCCACCCTTCAACACATAGCTCAGGTGGCCAACAACAACCAAGGCCATGGAAACTAGGACAACCATGGATCCAAGCTCAAAAACTTTCAGAACACCAATCCACCCATCTTTAGTAAGTCTGAAGAGCCATTAGATGCTGATGATTGGCTGCAGACCATGGATAACAACTTAGAAGTTGCAAGAGTGGAGGCGAATGAGAAAGTACTGTCTGCCACCCACTATTTGGCAGGTGCAAGAGCTTGGTGGAACAGCGTTCACGCCATGAATGGAGGACAGATGATGTCTTGGGATGAATTCAAACTCAAGTTCAGCCGAACCCATGTGCCACCAGGTTTGATTCTGCGGATGAGAGATGAATTCAAGGAGCTGAAGCAAGGAAGAATGACTGTGGTAGAGTAATGTGACAGATTCCTATCTCTGTCTAGGTATGCCCCTGATGAGATTAGCACTGAAGCCAAGAAGAAGGAGAGATTCCTGAACGATTTGCATGACGAGATGCAGATAGTGTTATTCAATATCTCGTTTGCTGACCCTGAAGCCCTAGTGGATTCGGAAATCCAGATGGAAGGCAAGATCAACCAAGCTAATGAAAATCGCAAGCGTAGAATGATGAATCAACCAGGAACCCACCATACCCCAAAGTATCGCCCCAACCCGTCTACAGGATTTTCTCCAAGAAACAATAGACCCCCAATGAACCGTCCAACCTATCGCAACCGTGGAGGAGGAAACCCAAGGCCCGGAGGAAACCACAAAAACAACCCCGACAACTCCAGCAATTTCAACCGTGCACCGCCCAAGTTCAACAACAACAATGTCGCCACCAACACCAATACTGCCCCAAGGACTAGAAGCAATGTTGTGCCTATTGCAGGAAAGGACAAGTCTCAGGTGACTTGTTATGAATGTGGAACCAAGGGTCACTACTCCAATGAGTGCCCCAAGAAGCTTGCAGCAGCCCCCAATGTGAATGCCCCAGCTCAGCAGCAGCGTCGTGTTTAGCCTGGAAGAAGATTTGCCCCAGGGAATTCGCTCAACCGCAACGGACGTCTGTTTCAAATGAATGCTAAATAAGCCTAAGAAGCGCCATATGTCGTGCTGGGTATGTTTTCTGTTAACTTACTCTGGAGCATCGCACTCGTTTGTTATAGAAGAATTTGCATGCAGTAGTAAGATTCAACCAACAAAACTGAAGCATGTTATGATAGTTCAAATACCTGGTTCAACCACCAAAGTTAGACAAATTTGCAAGGCCGTACCTATCAGAATCCATGGCATAGATTTTTATGCTAATCTAATAGTACTTGGAACCAAAGGTTTGTAAGTAGTACTAGGAATGGATTGGATGTCGAAACATAAAGGATTAATCGACTGTGCCAAGAAATCCATAATCATGACCAGTACCACTGGAGTATCAGTAGAGAATGTATCTGAAACCGCCCCGTCAATTCAAGTGCAACAAGATTCTAGCCCAACCAACCATTGACCAAGTCAGAGTAGTATGTGAATACCCCGACGTATTTCCAGATGTTTTGCCCGGTATGCCCCCAGATCGGGATATCGAGTTTATCATTGAACTAATCCCTAGAACTGGACCCATAGCTCAGAGACCTTATAGTATGAACCCATCTGAATTAGTGGAGCTGAAGAAGCAACTGGATGCTATGCTGGAGATAGGACAGATTCAACCAAGTGCGTCGCCATGGAGATCACCTGTCTTGTTTGTGGATAAGAAAGATGGAGATAACCGTTTGTGTACGGATTATCGGAAGCTCAATGATGTCACCATCAAGAACAAGTACCCACTTCTGAAGATAGAAGATTTGTTTGAACAGTTGACTGGTGCCAAAGTGTTTTCTAAGATTGATCTTAGAACTTGAAGGGTTCGCAGCATAGAAAACAAAAAATTCCTACGATGGGAACAAAGTACCAAGATCTATCTACTAGATACAAGGAACGGGTGGATATACATCCATAGAATACATACCCTCGAAGACCGTATAGAGTTAACGAGGTTGTAATCATGGATGATGTAGTCGAACGCTTGTCGATCTCAAGATTGCGATGAAGTCCATCTGGTCCAGCCGGTCCAACACCATCACGTCTAGCACCGCAAAGCAGTGGTGCATCCGTGATCGCACACACGTCCGGGTACCCCGACAACCTTCGCGCCCTCCCTCCAGCGAAGCAGTGGAAGCAACAAATCCTTCCAGAAAAATCCACCGGGAACATGTATCTCGCTGATCTAAGACCATGGGGAATTTTAAAGGGGGAGAGAGATCCTTCGCGAGAAGGTGTGCTTTGAGAGGAGGAGAGGGGGCACCCCAAGGGGCATGGCGCCCAGCCATGGTGGCTTCCCCCACCTCTTCCACATTCATGTGGGTGAAGCTCCCACTCAAAATGAAAAGCCTCCACTCCCATAAAAATCCTCCACTCAAAAATCCACTCACATGCATTAAATTTCCACCAAATTTAATGCAAGCTCTCATTTAAATAAAACTCTTTTATTTATTTATTCAGAATTTTGTTAATTACTCTAATTAACAAACATTAATATAAAACCCCTTATAACATTTCAATTTCACATGCAGAACCAGTTTCAGCAATTTCAACCACAACAGTTCTGGTGTCTAGTGAAATAAATTCCTACGCTTTCATTTTTCTTTCTCTGGCATATTATTTGCTCCAAATGGTGTCGGTATCCCTTAAGTGTGTTACCCCACGGTTCAAGAATAATGTAGACATGATTGAGACCCCTCTCCGATCAATAATCAGCAGCGGGACCTAGAGATCCGTACTGACTCCCACATATTTAACGATGACTTATGTGATTGTGTGAACCTTATACGCATGTAACTCAATCCCTTTGTCTCGCGATATATTACATGTCCGAGATTAGATCATCGGTATCCCCATACCTAGTTTGATCTCGTTACCGACATGTACTCTTTTCTCGTTCCCGTGATATAACATTCTAGTGATCAAATCACTTGCTTTCAAGCTAACTAATGTGATATCACCGAGAGGGCCCAGATATATCTATATGTCATCTGGATGGACAAATTCCACTCTTGATCCATGAGCCTCTAGATAACACCTTCATAGCACTGAACCCATCTTTATAATCACCCTGTTACGGTGTGACGTTTGATGTTATCAAGATACTCTTCCGGTGTTAGTGATTGACATGATCTCATGGTCTCAGGATTAAGATTACTTCGTATGATGTTATAGCAATATAAACATAATGACCTTGATCATAATGCTATACTCCGAATGAATGATCATCACATCATTCCAACAATGTTGTGACCTTGTTATTAACAACATCCAATGTCCATGATCAAGAAACCTTTGATCATATTGTTAATCAACGAGCTAGTTTATAAGAGAGGCATAACTAGGAACTTTCTTTTTGTTTATTAAACACACATGTATTAACCTTTCTGTATTAATACAATTATATCATGCAAAATAAACATTTATCATAAATAAGGAATATGGTAATAACCACTTTATTATTGCCTCTCGGGCATATTCCCTTCAGAACTGGTTATCATCAACTCAAGATTCACGCAGAGGATATTCCAAAGACCGCCTTTACTACCAGATATGGACTGTATGAGTACATTTTCATGTATTTTGGATTAACCAATTCCCCCACTTATTTCATGAACCTCATGAATAAGATTTTTATGGACTTACTGGATAAGTTTGTCGTTGTTTTCATCAATGACATTCCGATCTATTCCAAATCAGAAGAAGAACATGAGCTACACCTGAGGACCATCCTTGGAACCCTTAGGGCGCATCAGTTGTATGCCAAGTTTAGCAAATGTGAATTATGGTTACAAGAAGTAGGATTCCTCGAACATATCGTGTCGGCAGGAGTAATTGCCATTGACCCCTCCAAGGTTAAGGATGTTGAAGAATGGCAAGCCCCAACCACTCAAACCCAAGTTCATGCATCTCTCGGATTAGCAGGATATTATTGCAAGTTCGTAGAAGGATTCTCGAGCATCGCAAGACCCATGACCCAATTGTTGAAGAAAGATAAGAAGTTTGAATGGACGAACAAATGTGAAGCGAGTTTTCAAGAACTTAAGAAGAGATTGATCTCAGCCCCAATCTTGATCATGTCGGATATCACGAAGCCTTTTGATGTGTATTGTGAGGCATCCAAGACCGGTCTCGGATGTGTGCTAATGAAAGAAGGCAAAGCCATACCATATATATCCCAACAAATGAAGCAACATGAGCAGAATTATCCTACCCATGACCTTGAACTAGCAGCCGTAGTTTTAGCCTTGATGACATGGCGACATTACCTCATGGGAAACCATTGCAAAATTTATTCAGATCACAAGAGCCTGGAGTATATTTTCACTTAGAAGGAGTTGAATATGAGGCAAAGGAGATGGATAGAGCTAATCAAGGACTATGATCTGGACATCCACTATCACCCCGGTAAACCCAATGAGGTAGCAGATGCCCTTATCATATTGCCGTGTCGCTTAAACTCCATGATTCTGAAGGAGCAACCAAGTTTGCACAAGGAGTTGGAAGATTTCATAATGGACCTAGTAAGTGAAGGATTTTTGGCTAGCATAGAACTTCAACCCACTTTGATCAGTCAGATCAAGAAGGCGTAGAAAGGAAATGCTAGTATCGACGGAATCAAACATCGTATCGGTATAGGGAAGGTACCCGGATTCACCGAAGATGAAGGAGTTTTTTGGTACAAAGGACGTATCTGTGTGCCAGCAGATTCAGAGTTGACACAAGCTATTTTGTAAGAAGCCCATGATACTCTTTATTCTATACACCACGGAGGAACGAAGATGTTTCAGGATTTGAAGGAGCAATTTTGGTGGCATAAGATGAAGAGAGAAATCGAAAGCTACATAGCCAAATGTGATATATGTCAGAGAGTCAAGGCGGGACATCAGAGACCCGTAGGACTGTTGCAACCATTGGAGATCCCAGAATGGAAATGGGATTCAGTTGGAATGGATTTTATCACCGGTTTTCCTACATCTAGTAGGGGAAATGACTCTATTTGGGTCATAGTAGATAGACTGTCCAAAGTCGCACATTTCTTACCTGTCAAGACCACTTACCAGATTTCGAAGCTAGCAGAGTTGTACATTGCTAGAATAGTCAGTTTACATGGTGTCCCCAAGAACATTGTGTCAGATCGAGGAACTCAGTTTACCTCGAGATTTTGGAAGAAAGTCCAAGAAGGATTAGGAACCAGACTAGATTTTAGCACAGCTTATCACCCTTAGACTGATGGAAAAACGAAGCTAGTAAATCAAATAATCGAAGATATGTTGAGAGCTTGTGTGTTAGAATATGGATAAAATGGGAAGACTGTCTGCCTTTCGTAGAATTTTCATATAACAACAGTTACCAAGCCAGTTTACAAATGGCCCCATTTGAATTCATGTATGGAAGGAAGTGTCGTACCCCTTTGAATTGGTCAGAAGTAGGAGAGAGTCAGATTTTCGGACCCGACATCCTACGAGAAGCCAAAGAGAAAGTTCACAATATCCATGAGCACCTCAAGACCACCCAATCCATACAGAAGAGTTATGCCGACAAGAGACGTCGAGACCTAGCCTTCAACATCGGAGATTTTGTGTATCTCAAAGTGTCACCTTTGAAAGGAATGCAACGTTTCCAACTCAAAGGAAAGTTAGCCCCCAGATATATTGGACCTTTCAAGATTCTGAATCGTTGAGGAGAAGTATCGTATCAACTGGAACTGCCAGAGGAGATGTCAGCCATGCATAATGTGTTTCATATCTCATTACTTCGCAAATGCCTATGAGTCCTAGAGAAGACCGAAGTTTTCAAGAATATTGATCACCAAACCATAGAGATCAACGATGATCTGACCTATCCCGAAGTACCCATCCGTATTTTGGAAGAAGCTTTCATAACCACCAGGACCCGGAGTATCAAGTTTCTCAAGATCCAGTGGAGTAACCACACTGAAGAAGAAGCTACCTGGGAGCGAGAAGACTACATTAGGGCGGAGTTTCTAGATCTCTTTAAATCCTAGTTTTCTTTTTCTCAAATATTGGGACGAGATTTTGTTTAAGGAGGGAAGGTTTGTAACATCGCAAAAATATTAATCAAGGTTATCATTTTCCAATCACTCAAATTTAGGGTTATCAAAAACTTTTGTTAATTAAATCCATATGAATGCATGTGTGTATGTGATGTATGCTTGAATGGACTTGGGTGATTGTTATGAATGGCAAGGATTGGTTTAAATATGAAAACAACATCATCTAAATTATTTCCAAGCAGAATCAAATCAAGAGAAATTCAAAAACAAACAAAATGAGCTAATGGTCATTTTTGCCAATCTTGTTCACTAGACCACTTTGAGTGTTTCTAGTCCAAGATTTCAAACAAAAACAAATCCACTTATTTTCACCCCTTGTTAGACCAAGTGAAAGTGAACCCAAGCCCACCTTGCAAACCCACAGAAACATTTGGCAACCCTATTCAAATGACATTTGAAAATTGAATCTAGTTCATATGGTAAGATCACCATTTCTCAAAACCCAACCAAACCAGTTCACTTTAACAAATCCAATCAACCAGATACTCCCTAGTATGTGCCCAATACACTCACCAAGTTTCATCCAAAAAATTCAAATATGAATTTCTTGCGGCCATTTCATCAAACACTTGGAGACACAAACCAAATTCTGCCAAACTTCACTATTTTGAGCAGTAGTATTTCCAAACCTTGTTCCCCATTGATCATCCTTGTATACCCCAGTGACAACCAATGCATTAAACCAGCCTAGACCCCTACCAATGCACCATGCCGTGCATGCCCGAGCCAACCCTGGCTAGCCAACTGTGGCAAGCTAGAACCAGCCATTGCCGCGCCTAGCCACCATGTCCAGGAAGCACGCCACCACCCACCACCACACTCTGTCCAGCCCTCGAGCCTTTACAAGCAGTGAACCACCGAGAAAACACACGTCCAGTTTGTCTATGCCATGTCCAGAGCGCGCCAGATTTCCGCACTCGACACGCTCGCACAGACCGCGCCTCGCCTTCGCCGCCCGTTCCTGTGATCACCACCGTCCTAAGAGACCACCAAACATGCCCATTCGCCGCCGCGCGACCAGGAGCGCCTATGTGTCGTCAAAAACATCGTCGGTGCCACTCAGAGCACAGCGCATTCCGACCGAACTGCACCTCCCCTTTCCGCGCCATCAAGCCGTTGAGCACCGCCAGGAGACCATGCACCATTCCCTAGCCTCAGCCATGCTGATATCTCGTCAGAACCGACCCGACGAGCACCTTCATGCCGCCTCTCTCGCTATATAAAAGGAGGCCTTCGCTTGTTTTCTTCCCCCGTCTTGCCGGAATCGCGAGGGAGAACTACAACCTCCACGCCTCTTTGGAACAAGGGAGAGGAAGGTCTTCATCGAAAATTTAACGTGATCGATCATGAAGCGCCGCTTAACGCAGGTTTGGGAAGGATCGTCTACGCGATTGTAACACCCTCAGAATCGGCCCTATGCAAGTTTCAGCGATTTCCGCCAAACCCGCATAGAAATGATTCAAAGGTGCCCACCAGGCACTTTCGTGCAGGTGGAAAACGAAGTAATACCATTACACAATAGTCCATGATGGAACCCACAGAACAGATATATACAACAATGACTCAAAGAGTCAAGAATACAGATATACAGTACAAAGATCCAAATCACCTTGAAATGATACAGAGTCCGACTACGGACAAGATGCAAATGGGGCTAAGAGCCCTGAAGAATAACCAATGGCGCCCATAACCCTGCCCATGCCAAGCCGGAAGGGTAACCCTGCTAACGACGTCGATCTCAAAACCTGCTTAAACAAAAGGGGTGCCGACAAAGGGCAAAGGAAAAAAGAGCGGTCAAGATCGAGGCCAGTACATGGCGAGGCTAGAATTCGGCGGTCCTCGCCTACATAGGTATGGTGGACTGAAGCGGCAGCGCAGCATGCACTAAACACCCTATAGAGACTCGATATAACTGTCGGCTATCAGAAAGGGATAAGAAAGACCTATCCGGATCCAACCTGATACTACCAACAAACATATCCATCGTGGTGTTTCCCCCTCGAGACGAAACGAGGAAGTCAACCGAGGAACTCACACCGTTGGCAGTTTTATTTATTCAGTTATCGTTGCAGCAATTACTAGTCAGGTATAGATAGTCATCCTGATAGAATAAGCAGTGGGCAATTTTAGTTAACCATTCCGTTGTAGTTGCAACACTTACTAGTCAGATACAATTAGCATGAGATAACCCCAAAACCCAGCAGTTGTTGGTACTTTTATTTAGCCATTCCGTTGTAGTGAAGCTGATTACTAGTCATATCGGATACAAGTCAAATTATAACAGTAAACTTTAGTTATAGTTGTCTATGATCGAGACATGTGCTCCAAGTCGTCCATAACTGCGGACATGGCTTCTCGAAAAGATTTAACCCTGCAGGGGTGCACCAAAGTTCACACACGCACCTACACCCTTGTTGTCAGATTAGGTAGGTACAAGATCACAAAACATACACCCAACGGTATGTCGACGGGGTTTCGGACACGACGTTTCCCAGACCCAAAGCAAGCACGGGGGGCCACCCCACTAAGATACCCGCAACGAAGTCGGCCGGTCTCCGAGACGGACTCAGGGTTTGTGTAGACGGCTGTAAACGACTGGGAACCCGAAAGTGTGACTGGGCTTGTCGATACAGCGAAAACGTGTCTCGATCCTAAACAGTACATGTGCTCCTCGCACAATCGTCAATAAAGCAGTAAAGCATGGCATAAGTACAGGATAGTAATAAAGCCCCAAACTACGTTGTGGCCCCCAGTACAATACTTGGAATCAGGTACTAAATCGATGGGGGTGCCCATACACCCCACCTGTGGTTAGCCTTTCGATCTCTAAGCAGTGTCAAGAACTCGGGGTCCTACGGGACACAAGTGTACGGTTAACAACCAAATAACATCTATTGCCCACCTGTGCCTCTGCATTTACCTACTTCAATTTTAGTTATTAAACAATAATTAAAGCCATGATCATCTCCAACATTAAACATGCGGCAATACTCCAACAACTGTGGTACTGGACGACACGCAACAGCACTTGAGCAAGCGACTACGATGCGCAAGTCCAACTATCTACCAAACAACAGGTAATAGGATGTGTCCAAGGCAATATAAGGCTGCAAGGGATATCACGGTGCGGAAACTAGAGAACAGCAAAATAGATAGCAATAGATCAACAGGAGGGAATAAATACTATAAAAGTAAGATAGGTAGAAAGGGGGAGGTGCTCGCCTGAAAACATTGCCGAGGGTTCATCCGAAGATCGGGGCGAAGCTCACATCAACTCAACGGCCTTATCCGCGAAGAACCAAAACACTAGAATAAACATCGGATGCACTATTTTATACTGCGGTAGAAAATCGGGCATGATGCATGTATGATATATGACATGGCAAAGGTGCGATGCATTTAGGCCATATTAAGCGGAACCGGGGTCCCGAGAGTTTATTGGATGGTTCAAGTTATTTATCTACCCCGCAAATTAAATGTTGTCTTAACAAGGAAAAATTATATCACCGGTTCGCTACACAAATTTAAATGGAACCAATATGAGACTAGAAATGTCCGCATATGGTCTCCATATTTAATTATGAGGTGAATCGGCATAAGGCCCCCAAACCACTAATATGCATGCGAGTATGAATAATTTAATATGCCACAGGTGATAAATATCATATTATAAAAATAGGGTCTTAGAAAGGGGTCACACATCGGGGGTCGGAGATCTTGGGGTTCGGTCTTTAGGATCTGTGAAGGAGGCTCGGCGTCTTCGGTTTCGGGGTGTCGAGGCTTGGTCTTCGGACCTTCAGATCTAGGGTTCTCGAACACACGACGGAGGACTTGGGGTTCCGTGCAGGAGTTCTTGTCGGTGGTCTTCGAGTGGCGCCGGCGGTGGATGAACTTGACGGTTCACGACGGTCTTGTCGATGATAAAAAGATCTTGGCGGGGTATCGTAGGCAAGTGTCGCCCACCCAACAACATTACCACCTCAACAGATACAAAGCTGCAACAGGGGGTCATGCTCATGACAGTCCAACAAATGGGACCCCAAGGAAGTGCGTGTGCCTGTGCAACATAGAGCAAACGCCCGAAGTGGCACCTCATGTAGCAAAACGACCACCAAGGCTTGTGGAGGCATCGGCAAGCAGGGAGCGCACAGCTCAGCGGGCATCGGCGAGGCGGGGCGGACTTGGCCAAAGGAAGGAGGTCGAGGTACTCGGGATCGGCGAGGAAGGACAGCCAGCGAGGGACAAGCTGCAATGTCGGTGGCGAGCGGTATTGGGCGGCTGAGGTAGCACGCCGGAGCTCTGCACGCGGGGAGGTCGACACCAACGGTGGCGAGGTGGCCGCGGGAGGAGGACGCGGGCGACGGTCATGGCTTGGAGGCGAACGAGGGGGAACCGGGCGGTTGGGAGGTGCAGGCAGGAGAAAATTCGCGGAGGGAGGTCGCAGCTCAGATATCTGGCCTCGGGCTCAGGCGGTGCAGGGGCTGGCCGGGTAGCAGGGAGGCGGCACCAGACGAGGGAACCTCGCATAAGGGTCCCATGTGGCGGCGCGGTAAGGAGCTCCGGACGGGGCGACGAGGAGGTGGTGATGCAGGGTGACGGGGTCGCGGCGAGGAAGGCGAGCGGGAGGAGGGTGGAAGGTCAGCGGCGGACGGGGAAAGGAGGCGCAGGCGTTGGGGAGAAGAGAGAGAGGAGCGGGCCGCACGCGAGGGGTAGGTGGGGGACGGGGGAGTCGTGCGGGAGGTTCCAGGGATCGTGTCGGGGTGGGGCCCGTGTGGGGTCTTGTGGTTGAGAGGGAGGGTGGGCTGGGAGGCTGGGTGGGACCAGGCGGGCGGGCCAGGCTGCAAGGGGAAGTGGGCAGGTGCGGGGCGACCAAGCTGGGGAGGTGGGACCGGAGGAGTGAGGTGGCGAGCCCGGATTGGCAGGGTGATGTGGAGAGGATGAGGTGGCAAACCGTGAGTGGTGGGAGTGAGGTGGAGGGCTGGATAGGACTAGAGTGGGTAGAGTATTTGGTAGCAAAGGGGTTTGGGGATAGACAGGGTAGGGTTTTAATTTGGAGGTGGCCGGCTAGGCTTTCGGGCCTGGCTGGCTGCCTCCCCAAAAATAATTTAAATATTTGATTTATTTAAAACGAGGCTTTTGCAAACCGTTGATAGACAAAACAAAATACTCCGGACAAGCCCGGTGTTTTTGATTTGAATTAAAGACGGGGTATATTTAGAAAATAAGTAGGCTTTTTCGAAATAGTTTTGAGATAAACCATGCAAGATGACATGATGATACTTAAAAGAAAAGCGGCATGATTACATGAGCATGCGGTCATGATGATGCAATGCACAAAAATAACGCGATTTTCTAGTAGTGGTTTTTGCGGGGCGCCACAATTCGACACCACTAACAATGGATCTCGCCCTCAAGATCCGCCTCATGGTACCGGGAAGAAGGGCGGCGATCTGAATCTTCTCGCATCGTGTAGATCCTCGCGACACCACTAACAAGAGGTCGTTGTCCGTGATCGTCGAGGGAACACTCCGGGAACAAAAGGTCGAAGGTAGAGGTATCAACAAATAAAGCCACCTCTAGCTTCGATAGAAAGAGAGAACCGATGCATTCTCATCCACTTCAATGTACAAAAGCGAATAGAAGGGGTAGTCGGCATGGGGGCCAATCCATCACGCACCCAAACTATTACTCTGCACAATCAGTAGAAAAGCGTGCAACCATTCTCGGAATCAGACTGAAGATCTCGACAATCGAGGTTCAGAAACAAAGGAGTGATGCAGACTCTGCATCGGATCTAGCGTAGATGATGTCGTCGCGTCAGAAAACACCGGAAGGCACGAGAAGGAACAAAGGGAAGTCCACCAGACGAAGGGTTCCTCAGATAGCATGAAGACCAGATGTAGCAACACCGTTACCAAAGGAGGAAGCGAAACCTCAAGTGCGATGGAACCCAACCACGAGAAATCCTGGACTCGGAGAGGGAGAAGGAGCGGATTCAAAACACGCAGGTGAGAGGAGAGCGAGAGGGTAAGGAGTAAAATCAGACCTAATCAGAACTATCCAACCGATTTTTCAAAAATAGTTTTGACACTCTACTTCGGCCGTTAGCTAGGTTATCCTACATGCTGGACTTGTGGGGTATCGCAACTGCTGAGCTCTGATACCACTCTGTAACACCCTCAGAATCGGCCCTATGCAAGTTTCAGCGATTTCTGCCAAACTCGCATAGAAACGATTCAAAGGTGCCCACCAGACACTTTCGTGCGGGTGGAAAACAAAGTAATACCATTACACAATAGTCCACGATGGAACCCACAGAACAGATATATACAACAATGACTCAAAGAGTCAAGAATACAGATATACAGTACAAAGATCCAAATCACCTTGAAAATGATACAGCGTCCGACTACGGACAAGATGCAAATGGGGCTAAGAGCCCTGAAGAATAACCAATGGCGTCCATAACCCTGCCCAGGCCAAGCCGGAAGGGTAACCCTGCTAACGACGTCGATCTCAAAACCTGCTTAAACAAAAGGGGTGCCGACAAAGGGCAAAGGAAAAAAAGAGAGAGCGGTCAGTACTGAGGCCAGTACACGGCGAGGCTAGAATTCGGCGGTCCTCGCCTACATAGGTATGGTGGACTGAAGCGGCAGCGCAGCATGCACTAAACACCCTATAGAGACTCGATATAACTGTCGGCTATCAGAAAGGGATAAGAAAGACCTATCCGGATCCAACCTGATACTACCACCAAACATACCCATCCTGGTGTTTCCCCCTCGAGACCAAACGAGGAAGTCAACCGAGGAACTCACACCGTTGGCAGTTTTATTTATTCAGTTATCGTTGCAGCAATTACTAGTCAGGTATAGATAGTCATCCTGATAGAATAAGCAGTGGGCAATTTTAGTTAACCATTCTGTTGTAGTTGCAACACTTACTAGTCAGATACAATTAGCATGAGATAACCCCAAAACCCAACAGTTGTTGGTACTTTTATTTAGCCATTCCGTTGTAGTGAAGCTGATTACTAGTCATATCGGATACAAGTCAAATTATAACAGTAAACTTTAGTTATAGTTGTCTATGATCGAGACCTGTGCTCCAAGTCGTCCATAACCGCGGGCACGGCTTCTCGAAAAGATTTAACCCTGCAGGGGTGCACCAAAGTTCCCACACGCACCTACACCCTTGTTGTCAGATCAGGTAGGTACAAGATCACAAAACATACACCCAACGGTATGTCGACGGGGTTTCGGACACGACGTTTCCCAGAACCAAAGCAAGCACGGGGGGCCACCCCACTAAGCTACCCGCAACGAAGTCGGCCAATCTCCGAGACGGACTCAGGGTTTGTGTAGACGGCTGTAAACGACTGGGAACCCGAAAGTGTGACTGGGCTTGTCGTCTGAAAACGTGTCACGATCCTAAACAGTACAGGTGCTCCTCGCACAATCGTAAATAAAGCAGTAAAGCATGGCATAAGTACAGGATAGTAATAAAGCCCCAAACTACGTTGTGGCCCCCAGTACAATACTTGGAATCAGGTACTAAATCGATGGGGGTGCCCATACACCCCACATGTGGTTAGCGCTACCGATCTCTAACAGTGTCAAGAACTCGGGTCCCACGGACACAAGTGGACGGTTAACAACCAAATAACATCAATTGCCCACCTGTGCCTCTGCATTTACCTACTTCAATTTTAGTTATTAAACAATAATTAAAGCCATGATCATCTCCAACATTAAACATGCGGCAATACTCCAACAACTGTGGTACTGGACGACACGCAACAGCACTTGAGCAAGCGACTACGACGCGCAAGTCCAACTATCTACCAAACAACAGGTAATAGGATGTGTCCAAGGCAATATAAGTCTGCAAGGGATATCACGGGTACGAAAACTAGAGCAACGCAACACAGATAGCAATAGATCAACAGGAGGGAATAAATACTATAAAAGTAAGATAGGTAGAAAGGGGGAGGTGCTCGCCTGAAAACGTTGCCGAGGGTTCATCCGAAGATCGGGGCGAAGCTCACATCAACTCAACGGCCTTATCCGCGAAGAACCAAAACACTAGAATAAACACCGGATGCACTATTTAATACTACGGTAGAAAATCGGGCATGATGCATGTATGATATATGACATGGCAAAGGTGCGATGCATTTAGGCCATATTAAGCGGAACTGGGGTCCCGAGAGTTTATTGGATAGTTCAAGTTATTTATCTACCCCGCAAATTAAATGTTGTCTTAACAAGGAAAAATTATATCACCGGTTCGCTACACAAATTTAAATGGAACCAATATGAGACTAGAAATGTCCGCATATGGTCTCCATATTTAATTATGAGGTGAATCGGCATAAGGCCCCCAAACCACAAATATGCATGCGAGTATGAATAATTTAATATGCCACAGGTGATAAATATCATATTATAAAAATAGGGTCTCAGAAAGGGGTCACACATCGGGGGTCGGAGATCTTGGGGTTCGGTCTTTAGGATCTGTGAAGGAGGCTCGGCGTCTTCGGTTTCGGGGTGTCGAGGCTTGGTCTTCGGACCTTCAGATCTAGGGTTCTCGAACACACGACGGAGGACTTGGGGTTCCGTGCAGGAGTTCTTGTCGGTGGTCTTCGAGTGGCGCCGGTGGTGGATGAACTTGACGGTTCACGACGGTCTTGTCGATGATGAAGATCTTGGCGGGGTATCATTGGCAAGTGTCGCCCACCCAACAACATTACCACCTCAACAGATACAAAGCTGCAACAGGGGGTCATGCTCATGACAGTCCAACAAATGGGACCCCAAGGAAGTGCGTGTGCCTGTGCAACATAGAGCAAACGCCTGAAGTGGCACCTCATGTAGCAAAACGACCACCAAGGCTTGTGGAGGCATCGGCAAGCAGGGAGCGCACAGCTCAGCGGGCATCGGCGAGGCGGGGCGTACTTGGCCAACGAAAGGAGGTCGAGGTACTCGGGATCGGCGAGGAAGGACAGCCAGCGAGGGACAAGCTGCAATGTCGGTGGCGAGCGGTATTGGGCGGCCGAGGTAGCACGCCGGAGCTCTGCACGCGGGGAGGTCGACACCGATGGTGGCAAGGTGGCCGCGGGAGGAGGACGCCGGCGACGGTCATGGCTTGGAGAGGCGGAACGCGAGGCAGGCGCGGCGGTTGGGCGGTCAAGGCGAGGAGAAAATTCGGCGGAGGAGGTCGCCGCAGCTCGTAGACGCTCGGGGCTCAGGCGGCGGTGCAGGGGCTGGCGGGCTGGGGGGTAGCAGGCGGCACTGACGAGGGAACCTCGCAGAAGGGGCCCATGTGGCGGCGCGGTAAGGAGCTCCGGACGGGGCGACGAGGAGGTGGTGATGCAGGGTGTCGGGGTCACGACGAGGAAGGCGAGCGGGAGGAGAGGGAAGGCCATGGACGGGAAAGGAGGCTAGGGGGTTAGGGAGAAGAGAGAGAGGAGCGGGCGCCGAGGGGTAGGTGGGGGGGAGTCGTGGGAGGTTCAGGATCGTGTCGGTGGGGCCGTGGGATGCGTGATTGAGAGGAGGCGGCTCTGGGAGGCTGGGTGTGGTGGGACCCAGGGGCAGGCGGGCCAGGCTGCAAGGGGAAGTGGGCAGGTGCGGGGCGACCAAGCTGGGGAGGTGGGACCGGAGGAGTGAGGTGGCGAGCCCGGATTGGCAGGGTGATGTGGAGAGGATGAGGTGGCAAACCGTGAGTGGTGGGAGTGAGGTGGAGGGCTGGATAGGGCTAGAGTGGGTAGAGTATTTGGTAGCAAAGGGGTTTGGGGATAGACAGGGTAGGGTTTTAATTTGGAGGTGGCCGGCTAGGCTTTCGGGCCTGGCTGGCTGCCTCCCCAAAAATAATTTAAATATTTGATTTATTTAAAACGAGGCTTTTGCAAACCGTTGATAGACAAAACAAAATACTCCGGACAAGCCCGGTGTTTTTGATTTGAATTAAAGACGGGGTATATTTAGAAAATAAGTAGGCTTTTTAGAAATAGTTTTGAGATAAACCATGCAAGATGACATGACGATACTTAAATGCAAAGCGGCATGATGACATGAGCATGCGGTCATGATGATGCAATGCACAAAAATAACGCGATTTTCTAGTAGTGGTTTTTGCGGGGCGCCACAGCGATCTTGAGATCGGCAAGTATACGACTACATCACCCACGAGAATCTGCTCTCGTTAACTGCTTTGGAATCTTCGAGGGTGAGTACTCCAATCGACTCGTTGCTACAATCTAGTAGATAGATCTTGGCTTGTTTGTGTTCATGCGGTAGAATTTTTTTGTTTTCCATGCTACGAACCCCTACAGTGGTATCAGAGCCTTGTCTATATGTAGATCTGTTGCACGAGTAGAACACAATGGTCATTGTGGGCGTTGATGCTTTTGTTGCCGATTGCTTCTTGTGTACTTTGCATCTTGCGGGATGGTGGGATGAAGCGGCCCGGGCTAACCTTACATGACATCGTTCATGAGACTTGCTCCACGCTTTACATGCAACTTGTATTGCATAAGTGGCTTTGCGGGTGCCTATTTCTCCCAATATAGTGAAGATTCAATTTACAACGGGTAATTGACAATACTAGTATCAATGTTGTGGTTCTTGTTCGTAAGTTAGAACGACACTTATTGAAAGCCCCAAACCACGTAAAACATGCAAAGAAAATTAGAGGCATCTAAATTTGTTTTGCAGGGGTGTGTTGTGATGTGATATGGTCATGATTGTGATTATATATGATGTATGCAATGTTCCTTATTGTAAGTTGGCAACCAGCAGGAGCCATATGGTTGTCTTTTAATTCCGTTAAAACCTGCATGTCTATTATTCAAAGTAGTTGTAATAGTTTATGCTGGTGGACGACAACCATGAAGCGGCCCATTGACCTTGACGCCATGCCGGTGATGATGGAGATCATGTTCATGCTTGAAGATGGATATCGGAAGCACAAGAAGAAAGGCCGTATCATATCACATATTATGAATTGCATGTGATGTTAATCCTTTTATGCATCTTGTATTGCTTAGTTCGCGACGGTAGCATTATAAGATGATCCCTCTAGCACAAAATTTCAAGTTATAAAGTGTTCATCCTTATTAAGCACCGTTGCTAAAGCTCGTTGTTTCGAAGCACCACGTGATGATCGGGTGTGTTAGATTCTGCGAGTGTATACAATGAGAGCAAGCCAGATTTTCTCATGCGAAAGCTAAGGTTTGATCTTGATGAGCCTGGCATGTACAGACATGGTCTCGGAACACAGATCACCGAAAGGTAAAGCATGATTCATAGAGTAGATATGATGAACATGTTGATTGTTCGCCATTGAAGCCAGATCAACTCTCGTGATGATCGGTTTTGATGTGGTGGATTTGGTTCGTGTGATCAGTAAAACAATGTGAGGGATATTGTTTTGAGTGGGAGTTCACCTATATTAATTTAACCATTAATTAGAACTCAATTTGTCATAAACTTAGTATAAACTATTGCAAATATGTTGTAGATCAATGGCGGCCCCTACCATCAATTTTAATGCGTTCTTAGAGAAAAAAAGTTGAAAAACAATGGAAGCAACTTCGCGGATTGGTTCTGCAACTTGAGGATTGTCCTCAATGCTGGTAATTTGACCTATGTGCTGGATGCACCGCTGGGTGACCCACCTGCAGCTGATGCTACCGATGAGGTAAAGAATGTTTTCCTCTCTCGGAAGAATCAGTACTCAACAGTTCAGTGTGCTATCTTGTATGTTTTGGAATCGGAGCTTTAGAAAAGGTTTGAGAACCATGACCCACATGATATTGTCCGTGAACTCAAAATGATATTTGAGGCTCACGCGACAGTTGAGAGTTATGAGGATTCTGAAAAGTTCTTTAACTGCAAGATGGAAGAGGGTAGCTCCATTAGTGAGCACGTGCTTAAGATGTATGGGCACGCAAGCAAGCTTCAAAGCTTGGGTACAGTGATTCCTAATGCTTTGGGGATTCATCGTGTCCTCCAATCACTACCACCAAGTTACAAGAACTTTGTGATGAACTACAATATGCAAAACATGAACAAGTCGTTGCCTGAACTCTTCTCCACGTTAAAATCTGCGGAAGTGGAGATCAAGAAAGAGCACCAAGTGTTGATGGTCAATAAGACCACCAAATTCAAGAAGCAAGGCAAGTCTAAGGAAAAGGTAAACTTCAAGAAGGGCGGTAAGAAAGTTACCGCGCCGTCAAAGAAGACCAAGGCTGGGCCTAAGCCTGATACTGAGTGCTTTTACTGCACGGGAAAAGGTCACTGGAAGCGGAATTGCCCTAAGTACTTGGTGGATTTGAAGAATGGCAACATCAAGAAGAAAGGTATATCCGATATACATGTTATTGATGTGTATCTTACTAGTACTCATAGTAGTGCCTGGGTATTTGATACTGGTTCGGTTGCTCATATTTGTAACTCGAAACAGGTGCTGTAGAATAGACGAAAACTAGCGAAGAATGAGGTGACGATGCGCGTTGGAAATGGATCAAAGGCTGATGTGATCGCGGTCGGCACGCTACCTCTTCATCTACCATCGGGATTAGTTTTATACTTAAATAATTGTTATTTGGTGCCTGCGTTGAGCATGAAAATTATATCCGGATCATATTTATTGCGAGACGGTTACTTGTTTAAGTCCGAGAATAATGGTTGTTCGATTTATATGAGTAATATGTTTTATGCACATGCACCTTTGATAGATGGTCTATTCTTATTGAATCTCGATTGTAGAAATACACACATTAATAACATTGAAGCTAAACGTTTGAAATTGAGCGATAACTCGACCTACATATGGCACTGTCGTCTTGGTCATATTGGAGTGAAGCGTATGAATAAACTCCATTCCGATGGACTTCTTGAATCACTTGAAAGATGTGAAGCATGTCTGATGGGTAAAATGACTAAGACTCCATTTTCTGGTATGATGGAGCGAGCTACGGATTTATTGAAAATCATACATACCGATGTGTGTGGGCCAATGAGTGTAGCATCGCGCGGTGGTTATTGTTATATTCTTACCTTCACAGATGACTTGAGTATATATGGGTATATCTATTCCATGAAACATAAGTCCGAAACTTTCGAGAAGTTTAAGGAATTTCAAAGTGAGGTAGAGAATCAACGTAACAAGAAGATTAAATTTCTATGATCTGATCGTGGAGGTGAATATCTAAGTTACGAGTTTGGCGAGCATTTGAAGAAATGCGGAATACTTTCACAATTGACACCGCAGGGAAGACCACAACGTAATGGTGTGTCCGAACGTCGTAATCGAACTCTCTTAGATATGGTTCGTTCTATGATGTCACTTACAGATTTACCGCTATCATTTTGGGGTTATGCATTAGAAATAGTCGCATTCACTTTAAATAGGGCACCATCTAAATCCGTTGAAACGACATCGTATGAATTATGGTTTGGGAAGAAACCTAAATTGTCGTTCCTTAAAGTACGGGGTTGCGAAGCTTATGTAAATAAGTTACAGCCAGACAAGCTTGAACCCAAAGCGGAAAAATGCGTCTTCATAGGATACCCGAAGGAAACTATTGGGTATACCTTCTATCATAGATCCGAGGGCAAAATCTTCGTTGCCAAGAATGGATCCTTTCTAGAGAAGGAGTTTCTCTAGAAAGAAGTGACTCGAAGGAAAGTAGAACTCGACGAGGTTGTTGAACCTTCTCTCGGACTTGAGAGTAGCGCAGCACCGGAAGTAGTTCTTGTGGTGCCTACACCAATAAGAGAGGAAGCTAATGATGTCGATCATGAAACTTTGGTTGAAGTAACTACGGAACCTCGCAGGTCAAAGAGAACTCATACCACTCCTGATTGGCATGATCCCGTTATGAGTGTCATGTTGGTGGACAACACCGATGACCCTGTGACATATGAGGAAGCGATGATGAGCCCAGATTCCAATAAATGGCAAGAAGCCATGAAATCCGAGATTGGATCCATGTACGAAAACCAAGTATGGACTTTGGTGGACTTACCGAATGGCCGAAAGGCTGTCGAGAACAAATGGATTTTCAAGAAGAAAACAGATGCTGATGGTAATGTTACTGTATATAAAGCTCGACTTGTCACAAAAGGGTTTCGACAAATTTAAGGAGTTAACTACGATGAGACTTTATCACCGGTAGCGAAGCTAAAGTCTATGAGGATTTTGTTAGCAATCGCTGCATATTATGATTATGAGATATGACAGATGGATGTCAAAACGGCGTTCCTCAATGGAGACATTGATGAAGAGTTGTATATTGTACAACCCAAAGGTTTTGCCGATCCTAAATATGCTAAAAAGGTATGCAAACTTCAACGGTCCATTTATGAATTAAAGCAAGCATCCCGAGGTTGGAATCAACATTTTGATAAGGTGATCAAAAGTTTTGGTTTTATACAAACTTATGGAGAAGCTTGTATTTACAAGAAAGTGAGTGGGAGCTCTGTAGCATTCTTAATACTATATGTAGATGGAATATTGTTGATTGGGAATGATGTAGACCTTCTTAATAGTGTCAAGAATTATTTGAATAATAGTTTTTCAATGAAAGATTTTGGCGAAGCAGCTTACATATTAGGCATAAAGATTTATAGAGATAGATCAAGACGTCTAATATCATTGTCATAGAGTACATATTTGGACAAAGTTCTAAAGAGGTTTGGAATGGAAGATAGCAAGAAAGGGTTCTTACCCATGTTGCCCAATATGACCTTGAGTAAAACTCAAAGTTCTGCAACGGCAGAAGATAGAGAAAGGATGAGTAAGACTCCCTATGCCTCAGCCATATGATCTCTTATGTATGCCATGTTGTGTACTAGACCCGGGACTGCATATGATATTAGTTTGAATAGCAGATATCAAAGTGATCCAGGAGTGGATCATTGGACATCGGTCAAAAACATCCTTAAGTACTTGAGAAGAACTAAGGATATGGTTCTTTCTTATGGAGGTGATGAACAACTCGTTGTTAATGGTTACACCGATGCTAGTTGGAACACCGATTCGGATGATTCTAAATCTCAATCTAGATACGTATTTACTTTGAATGGTGCAGCAGTTAGCTGGAGGAGTGCAAAGCAAAGCGTTCTGGCGAGATCTTCAACTGAATTGGAATACATAGCTACTTCGGAGGATTCACAAGAGGCGATATGGATGAAGGAGTTCATTACAGAGCTTGGTGTGGTTCCAAGTGCGTTGGACCCAATGTCTATCTATTGTGATAACATGGGAGCCATAGCCAATGCGCAAGAACCAAGGTCACACAAGAAGCTGAAGTACATCAAGCTACGTTTTCACGCTATCCGAGAGCATGTCCAAGATGGTGACATAAAGATTTGCAAAGTACACACAGATCTGAATGTGGCGGATTCATTGACTAAACCTCTCCCGAGGGAAAAACATGACCAGCACCAAACCGCCATGGGTGTGCGGTATATTACCATGTAATCTAGATTAGTTTACTCTAGTGCAAGTGGGAGACTTTACATTCATGCTATAATAGTATTAATCGGAAACATTAATACTTGTGTGATTTGTAAACTAAATTAGAGTCCCTAGTAAAGCCTCTTTATAATTCTAGCTTGTTGGTTAATGGATGATCGTGGTTTCTCGATCATGAACATTGAGATGTTATTAACAACAACATCATATCATTAGGAGAATGGTGTGATGGAAATACTCCTATAGATAAGCGTAGCATAAAAATCAAGTCATTTCAATAGTTCGTTTGCTATAAGCTTTCTGATACATAGTAACCTAATTCCTTTGACCATGAGATCATGCTAATCACCATCACCGGAAGGATGCTTTGATGACATCAAACACCACACCGTAACTGAGTGGATATAAAGGTGGCATTGAGTGTTCAAAAAGTATGTGTTGAGGCACATGGATCAAGAGTGGGATTTGTCCATCCATATGACGGATAGATATACTCTGGGCCCTCTCGGTGGAATGTCATCCAATTAGCTTGCAAGCATGTGACTGGCTCACAAGGTATCGCATATCACGGGAACAAGAAAAGAGTACTTGTCGGTAACGAGGCTGAACTAGGTATGCAGAGATACCGACGGTCAAACCTCAGATAAGTAAACTATCGCGAGACAAAGGGAAATTGGTATCGTATGTAAGTGGTTCATTCGATCACAAAGTAATCGTAGAAATATGTGGGAGCCATATGAATTTCCAGATTCCTCTATTGGTTATTGATCGGATAAGTGTCTCGGTCATGTCCGCATAATTCACGAACCGTAGGGAGACACACTTAAGGATTCGATGTTGTTTAGTAGATATGGAATGTAAGTAGGGAAACCAAATGTTGTTCAGAGTCTCAGATGGTATCTAGGATATCACGAGGAGATCCGGAATGGTCCAGAGAATAAGATTCATATAAGGAAAGTCCGATTCCGGAGTTCGGGAATGATTTCGATGTTTTCATCGGAGAGGTTCTAGAAGGTTCACTAGACCGAAAGGGGAATGGTCCATGAATGTGTCATGGGTAAATGGAATGATTGGGTCATGTCCTATGTCACTTGGTTGGTCATTTGCGAGAGAGAAATAAAGCTCTAAATTGAAAGTCAAAAGGGAGGTTTGAAAAGTCAAACTGGAACAATAATTTCCTAGTGGAAGAAGGAAAGAGTCCTTCCTTATATCCAACTTGGGTTTGGGTATGGATTCAAACTCCCCTCTCCCAAGCCTCCCTCCCTCTCATAAATAGAGGGGGAGGGCTGCCCCAAAGAGCACACAACACCAAGCCCTCCCCACCGTGCGCCGCCGCCGCCAAGTCGCACGCCGCCGCACGCCGCCGCCTCCGGCCCGTCGCCGTCACCCTAGCCGCCTCCGATACCACCTCCTCCTCTCCGTCCTTCTAAACCTAGATCGCCGGAAAACCCTAGATCCACCATAACTCACACCGGCTTAGGCGAAGCCCTGCGGGATCTTCCCTCTACTTCTGACACCACGTCGTCGTCTCCGCCGAATCGCGAGGAGAACTACAACCTCTGTCATCTGGAACAAGGGAGAGGAGGTCTTCATCGAAATCCGAATGTGTGACCGATCATGAAGCGCTTTAACGCAGGTCGGAAGGATCGTCTACACGATCTTGAGATTGGCAAGTGTACGACTACATCACCCACGAGAATCTGCTCTCGTTAACCGCTTTGGAATCTTCGAGGGTGAGTACTCCAATCGACTCGTTGCTACAATCTAGTAGATAGATCTTGGCTTGTTTGTGTGCATGCGGTAGAATTTTTTGTTTTCCATGCTACGAACCCCTACAGAACTATGGTACCAATCTGTTATGTCTCGCAAAAATGGTAATCCTGGAATTGCGATGCATGGCATAATATGCATCTGAGATTAAAAATCCGGGTATTGACATTTATCTACCAGGGGCTGCAGGTCCTCTTTCTTGAGCTTGATATAGTAAGGGGACCCCTAAATATTTCAGGGGAAACTTACCCAACCTACAGCTCAGAGTTTGAGCAACAGAATGGGCCATATCATCATCCACATTAATGGAAATAAGATCACATTTATGGAAATTGATGCGCATCCCAAACTTCTTCTCAAAACAAGATAGCAACCACTTTAAATTAATAGCAGTTGTAGGATTGTCATCTAAAAAATGTATCATCTGCATACTGCATACTAATCACTACAGTTTGATTAAGGCACTACATGAGACCATTTATATATATCATTGACCAACCGCTTTAATAAGCATTTTTGTGAAGACATCAACCATATAATTGAACAAAAGGGGAGATATGGGGTCACCCTGTCTCACCCCACGCCCAGACACAAAAAAATCACTGTTAACATCATTAATATGAACACCAACCGAAACATAGTCTAGCAAAGACTTGAAAATCCTAATGCATTTGGGGCTAAACCCCCTCTGACTTAGCATTCCCAAGAGGAACTCCCTATTAACCATGTCATACGCTTTCTCATAGTCTAATTTAAAAATAAAACCAGACTGCTTCTTCTGAACTACATCATGAATAATCTCATGAGCAGAAACCACACTTTGTAAAATGTATCTACCTTTAATAAAAGCAGTTTAATGTGGTGAGATCAACTCTTCACTCACCACACCCAATCTGTTGGTAGCACATTTGGAAAAAACTTTAAAACTGCAATTAGTAAGAGCAATTGTTCTAAACTTCTGTATAGATACAACATCAAGCTCATTAGGAATCAAGGTCAAAAGAGAGAAATTCAGCGTAAAAAGATCTAATTGACCATTATTCCAGTCATTAACCATGGCAATTAGATCATATTTGATCAACTCCTAGAAATGCTAATAAAAAAGAAAAGAGAAACCATCAGGTCCAGGAGCCCCATCAGCATAAGAGCCGAAAACATCCACTTTGACCTCCTCCTCTGTAAAGTCACTCTCAAGGAAAGAATTTTGCTATAAAGTTACTTTATCATCTATATCCCAAAAACCTTCAGTCAACTCAATATTTGGCTTAGATTCAAAACCAAACAACTTTTTATAATAAGTAACAACAATATCTAACATACCTTTAGTGTCTACCACAACACCTCCAGGGCCTTCCAAGGCAACAATCTGCTTTTTCCTCCTCCTCCTCCTGTTGGCTATAGAGTGAAAATAAGCATTGCTACGATCACCTTATAGAATATACCTCTCTCTAGACCTCTGTCTTGCTTTAATCTCCTCTTTTCTTCAAATCTCAGTCAACTCAGATTAAATATTTTTCATCCTAGTTCTGTGGGAGATAAAGGCTGAGACTCAGCCATGATATCTAATAAGTCATACTCTGTTACAAGAGCCTTCTTACTCTTACGTTGATCAGTTTCCCAACCTTTAAGGTTTTTCCTAGGCTTCCTAATTTTAAATTGCCACCTATCTAGAGCTCTACTAAGGTGACAGGGGCCAGACCAGCTTTTAGCAACTAGCTGATCAAAGCCTTCCACCTCTAACCTCCACTTCTTAAATCTAAATTGTTTATTTTTGGGGGAGCATAATTGCCCTAGTGTCAACAATCAGGGGAGTGTGGTCACTACCTACTCTTGGTTTTGCTATAACATTGTTGCATGGGAATAGAGCATCCCAACAAGTAATTACAAAAACCCTATCTAGTAAAGCCATGACCAAATTCTCCTGATTATTAGCCCATGTAAACCTTCTCCCCACATTTTTGATTTCCATAAGACTAAACTTATTAATCCAATCATTGAACAGATCTACCCAATGCTGATTAATATTGCGAGTGTTTTTCTCACAGCTTTCTCTAATAAGATTAAAGTCTCCCCCCACTAGTGTGGGACCATCCCACATATGAAAAACATTATGCAGCTCATTAATGAACTCAAGTTTAAATTCCAAATAAGCTGAACCATAAACAGATATAAATCTCCATACTACACCATCTTTTTTATTCTTAAGCAATGTAGAAACGGTGTGAGTATGGATGTTACATGACAATATATTAAACATATCCTCACTCACCCCCACAAGGATACCCCAGCAGTCTCCTTTGCAGGAAGCCAGTTCTAGGCATATTTCCCAAAAGGATCCAGCTGCCTCAGTTGGTAAGGAGTAAAATCCATCTTCTTAGACTCAGAAAAACTAATAATATCAGGGCATGTCTCTCTAATGAGTGAGGATTACGAGAACCATAAACCGATGAATATTCTTGTCGACAAAATGGCTTCTATATTTCAAGAAACATTCCCAAATTAGCTGAAGAAAAAAGGTCCCCCAAGGAGCCATCCTGCTCTTGATCATGATCTGCATGTGCTCGCAGCTATGAAAGTTCACTGAATGTCTGAAAACTTTTGTAAAGTTATTATGAGTGCTCTTCTGAAGAGCAGCATTACGAAGAAACCTAGTGTAGAGTTGATCAGGACGGAAGAACTCATGGATAGAGCAAGAATTTACATCCAAGTGTATCGGTTTTTTTTTGGAAATGAGCATATATTAATATCAAGAGATATCAATTACATCCGGCCTCTGCAACAACGCAATACCCTATTGGCATTACGGATGCACACAGCCAACAAAAGATAAAGAAAACTAAAAAAAAATACCCGCTACAGTGTTTCGGTCCTAGCAGCAACAGTACAACCACCACCAATACAACACCTGAACTCCAGGCTCTTCAAAAGCAACGCCTCCAAGAAGGGAACAGTGCACAAGCGCCGTCGTCATCCGATCAAAGATCTGGATTTTCACCCTGAAGATAATCCTCACTCTCAAAACAATGCCTTCAACAAGGTCATTGCTAGGCACAACCAGCTAAGACCAGACCTTGGATTTTCACCCTGAACGGTAAGATTCTGAAATCCACCTATGTTGCCGCCCTCACGTACATACGGCTGCTGTTTAGCCCAGAACACCAAGCAAGTCCTTCAACAATATGGTGACTTGAACCTCCGTAGATAGATCTCCAAACCATAATATTGCTTCTTCGGGATTTACTCTCTATATATACTTTTTCTTTTATAATGCAGTTGGCCTACCTTAAGGCTAAAAATTATAAATAATGGCAAGCAAAACGGTGGTACGGAATAGCATCCAATAGACCAAGCCACAATGCTTTCATCGTTTCTAGTTCGCTATAATCAGTAGGGTTATCACGAACTAGAAGGATTGGACGACAACATGGTGGGGCTCAATTCGTCTCTTCACTATTAGGGGAGCAATGGACAATGAATATTCTCGTGGACAAAACGTCTTCTATATTTTGAGAAACATTCCCATATTAGCTGAAGAAAAAAGGTCCCTCAAGGAGCCATCCTGCTCTTGATCATGATCTGCATGTGCTCGCAGCTATGAACTTTTTTAAAGTTATTATGAGTGCTCTTCTGAAGAGCAGCATCATGAAGAAACCTAGTGCAGAGTTGAGCAGGGCGAGTCCAGATGGAAGAACAGATGGATAGAGCAAGAATTTACATCCAAGTGTACCGTGGATCAAATTTTCCTAGTACACCTGTTTCCGACCCTCGAACACAAATAAAAGAAAAAGGACACAAATCACATGATTTATCACAAATTAAAACAATACCAAAACAAAAAGCATGGACGAGAACTCCCAAGAACACATAAAAACGCATTCTTATTGCTAATTACGCAAGGCTCTCGTCGTCTCACTGCCATCAGCCGTGTGGGGGTAGAACAGAGGAGAGCAGATCACCACCTCCTGTGGTGGTCGTTCTCGGTGGCCCCCGTCGACAAGCGGTCGAGGCGGCCGACGACTGCCGTCTTGAAGTTGAACGCCTCCTGCACCCGGTTGCACGACCGCTGCATGCCCACGCCGCTCAGGCTCGCCCGGGACTCCGTCACCACGACCTCGCTCAGCGGCACCCGCTTCCGGTTCGTGGTCGCCGTGGCGGCGGGGGGCTCCGGCCGCTGCTTCGGCGCGCTGTGCGACCGCACCTTGGCCTCGAACGACTGCGTGCTGGACATGTAGCTGGGGCAGTTGAGCAGCGACGACGAGGAGTAGCCGCCGGCGCCGCACACGCTCTTGGTCGGGGTGGCCGGCGCGTTCAACATGTACCGCGGCGTGCTCTGCGCCGTCGCCGGCCGGGCCTTCTCCATCGCGCACCAGTCGTACTCCGGGAAGTGGCGCGGGGTCGCGACGGCGATGCGAGGCGGCGCGCCGCCTGGCATGTGGCACGGCAGCAGCGGCGAGGACATGGGGTTGTTGGCGGCGCACCACTCGTCGCAGGGGTCGAGCATCGGGGAGCTGGCCCGGCGCGACGACGAGCGCGACTTGGGCCGGCCGGTGTCCATCTCCACGATCTTGGGGCTCCGGTCGTACCCGTACGACGACGACTCGATGCTCGCCGACAGCCTCCGGCTGTACGCCGCCACCCCGTGCTCGCTCCGCGTGTCGTCCGCGTACCGCTCCTGCTGCACCAGCCACCATTGCACATGATAGAATCGTCAACATTAATTGCAGATGTACGATGACCAGAGCGAGGGAACAAACACTGTTAGATTGCTGATGACGGCGTACCAGCGAGCGGCGGGGACGGTGGAGCTGCGGGAGAGCTGCGCTGGCGCCGGCGCGGTGGGCGCGCATGCTGGCCTGCGCGCGGACGAGGGCCTGCATGCTCTGCAGCGTGGCGGCCGCCTGCTTGCGCACGAGGTACCCGCGCACCAGCGCTTGTAGCTTCACCAGCGCCTTGAGCGCCCGCAAAGCTTTCTTGGCCTGGAAAAACAGATTTAGTTGATCCTCTTTAGATTATGACGCGAGATTCCGTTACGGTAATAGGAACAGAGCAAGAACACTGCTCGATTTGTAGTACTCCTAGATAAATTGAGTTGCTTACCAGGAAGCCTCGGAATGCCGTCTGGATCCGGACGGCCGCGGCGCCGGGGCCACGCGGGTGCTCGCCGGCGTGGACGGCCGTGGATCGGCCCTTGTTGGTGAGCCGCACGACGGCGACGGCGGCCTGGGCCGCAGCCACGGCCGCGTCGGCCGCCGCCGCGGTGGCCGCGGCCACGGCGATGGCGTGCTTGCTCTGCTCCCGCTCCGTCTCGTCGTAGACCGACCTGAGCCAGGCCGCCTCCGCCGCCCTCGCGATCGCCGCGTTGCCCCCGGTCCCGGCGGCCGACGTGGCCGCAGCCGCGGCGGCGGCCTCCGCCGAGTCCCGGGACGACTTGCCGAAGCTCCAGCGCTTGGCATTGGTGGGCGGCGCTATCGGCTTCTGATTTTCCTTGCTCTGCTCCTTCTTGCCGCCACCGCCACCGCCCAAGAAGCCACGAAACCAACGCGCCGCCTTGCCCATCGCCGGACCTGACGACTCCGGCCGGCGAGTGGCGGCAGTCGGGTTACTAGCTAGCGAACCAAGAAAGAAAGAGAGAGAGCAGTGGGAAGCGTGAGCGAGGTGGTAGAAAAAGAAGGGCGAGGTTTGAATAAGAGAGGGAAACGGGCGCGTGGATGGCGCCGTGATGGGAAATAAAAAGGAGGAGCTATCTACGCGATGAGGGCAGCCATTAGCGGACAAAGCATAACGTACTAGTGCTTCTACGGTGTACTACTACTGTTTCTCTCTCTATCTCTCATTAAAGAATGAAATTGATTATCGACGTCCAAGGAAGGAAGAAAAGGAAGGAAGGAGGCGGCATATGCCATGCATGAGATTTTGGGTGACCCAAGTTTCAAAAAGGGACAGCGTACGCCCAAAAAGACTCGAGCGAGAAAGGGGAAGAAGGAAAAGGAAAAGCAGTTGGAGAACGATCGAATCGAGTGGTACTGCATTTTTGAAGAATTCATTTTATTCTTTTAGCAGATCAGTTGTAGTTACACTTTTTTTCTCTCATGAACCAACCATGGAGACTTTGGAGGAGGATTTATCCTCTCTCCCTTGGCTGCGGTTCAACGATGTGAGTCCGTAAGAATTTTTTGTAAAACACGTCCGTAGGTGTAGCATTGCTCGAGGACTTACTCGATTCGATCCCTTTTCACCCCGGGCGCGCGCGCGGCCCCTCCAGTGCTCCACAGTGCGAGCCATCTGCCGCTGCCCCCCAGCAAGCAAGAAAAAGCCTACACCCAGACCAACACATGCGCGCACACTCACTCACACGAGTGAGGGAGTGAGAGGGAGGGAGATGCGTCCACGGAACAAGACAATGCGCGCATGCAAGAGTCCAAACAGAACGTGCAGAGCAAGTGAGCCCTACAGAACCCAGCAACGCCACTCGCATGAGATGATGGGAGAGAATATACATCCATCCATCGATCGATCGAGACGACGATCCGATCGAGATTGGACGATCCCCCAATCTTTGAGGTGCGCATGACAACTCTCCTCTCGTGAACAGAACCTTGACTCCCAGCCACTGTTCCCCTCCGTCCCTCCTTCACAGGCACACTACACATGACATGCTGCACGCACGAGAGCACGACGAGTGCATGCATGTACCACGATCCATTGCTAGCTAGGCTAGGGGAGGAGGCACAAAAGGCTAGCTAGCTACAGAGAAGCCATATCGATCGAGATCGAGACCGTACCTGCTAGCAGCTGCACGGGGCGTACTACTATAGGACCCTCGATCGCCAAGAAGGCATGCAACGGACGATCGACGATATCCTCCGGATCTCGCCGCGACGTCACCGGCACCCACCAAGGACGAGATCACAAGACCGACCCGGGCGCGTACGGATTCTCTCCGTCCGTCCGTCCGTCCGTCCGGCTAGCCTCGCAAAGCTGGTTGGATGGCGCTGCAGAAAAGGTGACCGCAAAAGTTGCTTATGTAGGAAGAGGGAGAAAAAAAGCATGCAGGATGCAAGTGCGAGGCTAGTCACATACATAATTAAAACGTACGGTGAAAGTGACACTATGTATGGTCTGTTTGTTGGGCCACTTGCATGGTTAATCAGCATCGTGCTTGCGCTTGCTTGCTCTTGCGTGGTGGCGCCCGATCGATGATGCTGCCTGCTGCTGCCGCACGGCATGTGTGGTGTTAGCAACTTAGCACGCAGGTAAACAGGCTACACGTGCGTCTCTGTGCTTCTACATATTATGTTTAACACTTACCACCAGGCTTACTACGACACGGCTGGCTGGCTGGTAGTACGAGCAGTACGAATGAGCGTGTCGCCGTAAGCAAGCAAGCATGATGATGCCTTTTGCCATCAAGATGCTGCTTTGCATGCATGCTGATCATCGTCGTGGAGGGCATGCAATCAAAGCCACCGGCCGTGCATGCATGCATGCATGCGTGGGTTCGATCGGGACATCGTCGAGCGATCCAGCCCGCTTCGTTTGTTTTGCTCCCCTTGGAAGGTACTCCTCCTAGTCGATCTATCGAGTAGGTTTTGAATTCGAACCTTTGCTTAGGTTTCGGAGGGAAAACTCCTGCAGCGGCAAATTAATTAATTTTAGTAGTACACCACCACCAGCACGTAGTACTGCTAGTGACGGGGCACGCGGTACAGTACATTGATTGTGGATGCCACCCCGTATTCATCAGCCATGTAGGGAGTAGCAGTACCAACAAACAGATGAAGCTAGTACACAAATTAACACGGCACAAGTAGTACTGTCTCACCAACGGAGTATGGTAATGGTTTTATTTGCTGTCTGTCTGAACCTTGCTGCAGAAGTTACATATGCACGCCAAGCTCAATTAGCTCGAACGTACGAATCATGCATGATCCACCAGTCAAGTGGCCAACGTACGGCGCAATCGATTAGCATTTCAAATGGTTACAGCTAGCTAGCTGCGGTTTATTTCGCAGAGGGGTAAAGAGGAGGCAAGCAAGCAAGCAAGCAAAGGCGGCAGTTAATCATGCAGATTTTGAACCCACGGAGGAATCGATTCCTACACCACCTGGCCGGGCCAGTTCTGAGACAGTCAAGAACGAACATGCATGCACTTGTTGGTCTGATCTGAATCTGATCCCTCGAGGCGAGACAGGAAAGCAAGCCCACAAAGGCGAATCATCACTCACGATAAACAAATACTACTACACCACCACTCTCCCGCAGATTTTTTTCCATCGCTCCCGTTCATGCCTTTCCAGATAGGCTATACTACCCCAGGGCAGGCACGTGCCACCGCTACCTGCCGAAGATGCCCCTGCGTGACCGACCCAATCACCGGAAAACCCAGCCGCTGCGGCGGTCAAAGCAGAGGGGCGTTTCCGACACGTTGCCTTGACGTGGCCAGCTAGCCAATGGCGATCTCGGGTTTTTTTTTTGCTTTATTATTATTACGGTCTGTTTCTGGATCGGACGGGAAATATACCAGTACCCGGGATTCGCGGCGGAATAGGAGTAGCCCAACAGGAATGGGCCGTCTGCTATTCTGCTGCGGTTGCTGTTGCTCTCCCGTAATTTTTTCATCTGATGGGACCAGATCAGTAGTATATTCAAAGCGCACGACCCCACCGGACCGGAGTGACTGTTACGGGTTCAGCGAAATACGTACCCCGTTCATCGTTCAAACGAGTGCTGTGGTAGCCGTGGCAGAATGGACAAAAATAACCATAATTCGAAAGGATTTTACGAAATGACCCATCTGGAAAACTATTTCACTGTCACTAACTCTTTTTGTAGCGCCTAACAGCAAGACGCTACACTCTACAGTGTAGCGTCTTTCAGCTAGGCGCTATGCCCCCTGCCAGCGTGGCACCGCCTGGCCCCTCCTCGCTGCAGACGCCCAGCGCCACGCCTGGGCGATTAACGCCTAGACGCTATGCCTGTGTAGCGCCTGCCGATAGGCGACACATTAAAGTAGCCCATCGTGTGCGCTACACTTTGAGACATAGCCTGCAGCCCCCCTCCCCACCCCTCCCCATTCACTCCCAGCTCGACCCAAGGAAGGAGAACAGCAAGGAGGCGCCCCCTTCTCCCCCCTCAAATCTCTCACATTGGAAGCTTTATTTTGTGGATTTGTGCCTCCTCACCGCTAGAGGTACCTCCTCATTCCCCTTCGTTTTGACCTTTGGAAATCTTTCATTTTGGTTAGACTTGGCTTGAAACCCTAGAAATTTGATTTGGAGAGAAATGTTTGGAAATTTGTTAGATTCATTGGCCAATGTTGGTTATAAATATGTGTATGAAGCATTTAGTTAGGTTTAGGGTTGTTGAAATGACATTGTTTGGTTTATTGGAATGTTATGGCTAGGTTTAGGGTTAGGGTTAGGGTTTGCTTATGTAAGAGAGGGTGTTCTTGTTAGCTTTATGGTTTGGTAATGTGTCTAGTATAGTTTTGTTTATCTTGTCATGGTTAGTTAATGAACATATTCTCCTATGTGTTAGGGATGGCAAGAATTGTTCATGTTCATCATGTGGACAAGGATGCCTTTTGAAAGGCAACATAGAACCGGACCGGATGAGCTAGATATTGTGTTTGAGCGTAGTCCCACCTATGCCGAGGTCTTGGAGCAAGTGAGGATTGAATTGAAATGGATGGACCCATGTGATGTTGTTGAGTTGGAGGGAAGACATAATGTGGGTTTTGGAATGCATATCCGTTGGAAGACCATGCGTATATTCTCCGAGGCTCGTTGGCTTGCATACAAGGAGGTGGTGGCCGAATCACTAGACAAGGCTCTTGAGCTATTTGCCACCAAGAAGGTTGATAGTTCATTGCCTTTGGACTTGAACCGCCGTGCTTCCCCATTGGATAGTAGGAGTCCTCCACCCGTGGAGCAAGAGCTATGGATTGAACCTCCTTTGAGCCAAACATTGAGCCCGATTTCAAGACACCAAGACGAAGTGTTGGAAGAGGACAATGATGATTGTGAGGGTGAAGATGATGATGATGTTGAACTCCATGACAACAATGTTGGTGATTTGGAGAAATATATCACTCAACATGACATGGACCGTGAACTCCCGTATTCTCGAGGCTATGCTTCGGACTCGGATGATGATGGTCCCGAAGAAGAAGTTGACGAGGAGGGTTTCACGGCTAGAGAGGCCGAAATCCACCATACCGTATTGGGGACCATCGGGTGCCTTTGTTTAGTGATCTTAGTCTCACGGATGAAGCCACGGTTGATGGTGGCAAAGGCATAGTGCTTGGACCAAGGACAAGTTCTTACCGGATGGCAATGAAGTGAATAATGGCTTTTGCAAAGGATCAAGGTTTAAGACCTTGTTGGAATTTAAGCAATGGATAAAGGACTTCTCGAAGCATCATCGTCCTTACGGTCGTGCACTCGGATATCAAGAAGCGTTACACGGTGAAGTGCGGTTTAAGGATGTCCTTGGATTGTGCGTGCTAGACCATTCAAGGAGGTCCCGATTGGCACATATCTAGTTGCGTATCAACTCACATGTGCCGAGGCCCGAAGGTGGATGGCAAGGATGCAAAGCATGAGCACCGACAACTCACCTCCGAGTTCCTCGCTTATAGGCTTTCGAATGACATCGCGTCGTTTCCAATAATGAGCATCAAGCAGGTCATGGAGTTTGTGAAGGCCCTTTAACTATGAGGTGAAGTACAGGAAGGCATGGAAGGCTAAGCAAGCCGCATTCAAGATGTTGTACGGTGATTGGGAGGAATCTTATAACCGAATCCCAAGGTTGTTGGGAGCGATGGCCGATGCTAACCCGGGCATGGTTCATGTGGTTGAACCTTTGGGGAACAAGACAAGGATTGTAAACGGAAGAACCGTTCGAGTTTTTGGCCGTGCATTTTGGGCTTTCGAGCAATGTGTTCAGGCATTTGAACATTGTAGGCCGGTCATCTCCGTTGATGGCACCTTTTTGACCGGTCAATTCAAGGGCACTATCTTGATTGCAATAGCCAATGATGCCAACAACCGGTTGATTCCATTGGCCTTTGCTTTGGTAGAGGTGGAAAACAATGATAATTGGGAGTGGTTCTTCCATCTTTTAAGAACCAAAATATTAACCCCTCATAGGGAAATATGTGTCATCTCGGACCGTCATCAAGGAATTCTTAAAGCGGTGGACCAACATATTCCCGAGCATGCTCTGTTGCACCATCGTTGGTGCATGAGACACTTTTGTTCAAACTTCTATAGGGCATGCAAGAGCAAGGATTTGGCCGATGATCTACAAGATTGTTGCCTCGCTTTCACGGAACGTCGTTTCTCAAACTTGTACAACAAATTGCTCTTCAACAAAGAGCTCGATGCGGGTGGTCGAGAGTTTCTCGATAGGAGCATTGGAGAAAGAACAAAGTGGGCAAGGGCATTCGATGACGGTGGCCGGAGGTACGGTCAAATGACAAGCAACATGGCAGAGGCCTTCAACAAGTTGCTCAAAGGTGTCCGTGCATTGCCCATCACGGCAATAGTCCGTTATACATTCGACATGATGAATGGGTATTTTCTTAAATACTCAGAGGAAACGGACCGGCAGATTGCGGGGGACTACAAGAACAAGCACAAATACAAGTACCCACCTAAGGTTGATGATTGGATGCAATTTCAGACAAAGAAAGCGGATGCCCAAGTTGTCACGGAGTATGACAACGACGAGCTAATTTACCAAGTTACGGAGCCTGGAGGTACAACGGCTGATGGTGTCCAACACGGAGGCTTTCAAGGTCTCACTCAAGACTTGTGAGTGCACATGCGGAAGGCCATCATTGCTTCATCTTGCCTGCTCGCACTTGCTCGTCGCGTCTCGCCGGCGACATTTGGATTACAATAATCCGCTCACGGTGAGAGAGGCTGAGTTCTCCATTGAGACTACTAAGAAGACATGGGCTCCTAGATTTCATCCATATTTGGACCAATCAAAATGGCCGGAGTACCATGGGATTCAACTATGGCCCGATCCGAAATGGAAAGTGATTAAACGTGGAAGACGCAAGACAAAACGCTTTAGGAGCGACATGGATGGATGGGGCCGTGGTGGTGCTCGAGAAACGGGCAATGACCAATTCCAAGAGCCTCGTGAGAGAGCCCGGTGTGGAACATGCAATGGTGAAGGGCACAATGCAAGAAAGTGTTCTCAAAGGAAAAGAGCAAAAGGAAACGAAGCAAGCACTAGCCAACCAAGTGGTAGCCAACAAGTCCCAAGCCAACCAAGAACTAGCCAACAAGCTCCAAGCCAACCAAGAACTAGCCAACAAGCTCCAGGCCAACCAAGAACTAGCCAACAAGCTCCAAGCCAACCAAGAACTAGCCAACAAGCTCCAAGCCAACCAAGAACTAGCCAACAAGCTCCAAGCCAACCAAGCCGTTGTGGCATATGAAACTCAACCGCCCAATTGCAAATCAATGGGCAACACATGAGCCAGAGAGATTGTTCCTCCAAGCACTTCGGGTTAATATCAAACCCGGGAGCAATACCAAACTCGTCCCCACAACCATAAGGCTCCCACTCCACCTGCAACATATCACAAGAACATGTTTGGTATCGATTTTGACTCGTGAAGTAAATATTATGGATAGTGACGTATAGATAAACATCTACCTTTCGGCGTAATCGCATCAAACTCGTTAGGTATTACTTGAGGTACATGGCATCAACATCGCTTGTCATCTCCGATACCATGTCCCACTTGTAAGCCTGTGTCGGTGGCGTGAGGGTTTCTATTATACGATGGCCAAGGATGGTGGCCCACCTCTTTGGGACGACCAACCGTAAGCGTTCGACTCCATATCGAGAGAAGAACCATAGCACCACCTATTCCGGCATTTCACCGCCTCACGATGCATCGTCCAACTGCAAGTGAACAAAAACGAGGTCAGTATAGCATATGTGTGGACTCGACATATACAAATGAATGTAGAGTGCACATGTGATTACCTGCCGGTACAAGTAGGCAAGAGCCGAACCCCGGTGATATTGCTATCCCGGTTTGCTAGTGCCTTGAGCCACATCCATCGGCGGTCCTACCTCATGTCTAAAGCAGAGTCCTAGAAAGGACATACCACACGTACACACGAGCATGTGTCTCGATCACCTCAACCTCGGCGGGGTTCGGGCATTCACTAAAGTTAGACACGATCCACACATATGTCGCGCCTGCTGGGACTCTATCTTTGCTCTTATCTTCAAGTTCTTCAGGAGCCATGCCAATAAGTAGCTCCATCGCATTGCGCCACCCATCGGAATCTGTGCTCATACAGAGAGGCTCCCCCGCGATAGGAAGTCCAAAGATCATGGAAACATCCTGAAGAGTAGGAGTGATCTCGCCGGTCCGGAGGTGGAAAGTGTGCGTCTCCGGCCTCCACCGGTCGACAAGTGCGGTGATAGCAGCCGCGTTGAGGTTCGGCGTCGGGCCAAACTCCTGGCGTGATGAAAGGGAGGAGGCCTAGCCGCTTGATGTACTCGGTGTACCGCTCGTCGTACGGCATGTCATTCGAAGACGCGCCATGAGACCGAATCTTGAGGGGACGAAGCCTCTGCATACATACAAGATCGAACATTATGCTTTTTCCAACACAATTGAATCAATAGAAAAATAAAAGCAAAGAAGTTCAACCATGGTTTTATTACCATATGCTTCTCCGCCATCAAGTATGCCCGGTGTTGATGATCATAGTAATCCTCAAGTAGCCACACCATCCTACATATATATTCCAAACATCAATAAAATGTTTGTGGTATGTAGAATCCATATATGGTAGCATATTATTCAAACATCCATACAAATCCATATACAACCATCATACAAATCCATATACAACCATCATATTATTCAAACATCCATACAAATCCATATAAAACCATCATACACAATGCAAATCAACAACACACTTCCATTCCCCATCAAATACAACTAATACATAACTTCCAAATAACCAAAAACATACACAAATAGGTCATATTATGAATCTAACTAGACCTAGGGTTTGAGGATAATGTGCAAGATTCATTGGATGAAAGAGAGGGAAAATGAGGGGATTACCTTGAGGGAGGGATGGGGAAGCAAATCCACGGTGAAATCCCTCAGATCTGTTGGATTTGAGGTGGGGATTTGAGAGAGGGGGAGAGACGAACCATTTGCTCCTCTCTGTGTTCTTCCAACGTCTGGGAGTGAATGGGTCGGGGTGGGAGGGGGGCTGCGGGCTGCTGAGTATGTCTCAAAGTGTAGCGCCTATCTGATAGGCGCTACACTTTAATGTGTAGCGTATCTGATAGGCGCTACACCTGAGGCATAGCGCCTGGGCGTTACTCTCCCCAGGCATAGCGCCTGGGCGTCACACGGCAGGGTGGGGCCAGGAAGGGGCCAGGCGGTGCCACGCTGGCAGGGGGCATAGCGCCTAGCTAAAAGGCGCTACACTCTACAGTGTAGCGCCTTGCTGTTAGGCGCTACAAAAAGGGTTAGTCCAGGGAAATAGTTTTCCAGATGGGTCATTTCGTGAAATCCTTTCGAATTTGGGTTATTTTTGTCCATTCTGCCGGTAGCCGTAAGCGCACATCCCTCGCCGCCGCCACGTTTCGCGCCTAGACGAGCCGGCCGGCCTGGAAGAAGCGTGAGACGTGACGTCGTGCGGGCACGTGACGAGGGCAAAGATCCTAGTGGCATCGGCGAGGACGTGGGCGCTTTCTGGTTTTCAGTGGTCATCACATCTCCGCACCGCCCAGGGTTTCATCGTTAACTAATAATCTTATTAAGCTGTAATAAAAACCCGTCCACCATCGGTCTGCTATGGGGAGCGTGTGGTTGTTTATCTGACGGGTGCGATCGCCGCCGACCGACTACTATTATAAGCAGCACGGCGAAGCGACGGCTTTTGTGGGCCGGGTCGTTGCTGCACCTGCACAGCCCCCATGCGTGCCTACGTTTGAATCCCAGAGGGAGAGAGAGGGGGCAGTAAAATACAGAGTACTCCGTACGGCAGCTCCCGCGGCTTTGTAAGGGATTATGCCCTGAGAGGCAATAATAAAGTGTTTATTATGTGTATTCCAAGTATATGATAGATGTTTATTTTGCATGCTATAATTGTATTGATACGGAAACGTTAATACATGTGTGTTTAATAAACAAACAGAAAGTTTCTAGTTATGCCTCTCTCATAAACTAGCTCGTTGATTAACAAGATGATCAAGGTTTCCTGATCATGGACATTGGATGTTGTTAATAACGGGATCACAACATTAGAGTAATGGTGTTATGAACATTCATCCGAAGTATAGCATTACGATCAAAGTCATTGAGTTTATATTGCTATAACAACTTACGAAGTGATCCTAATCCTAAGACCATGAGATCATGTCAATCACTAACACCGGAAGAGTTTCTTGATAACATCAAACGTCACACCGTAACAGGGTGATTATAAAGATGGATTCAGAACTAATAAAGTGTTATGTTGAGGCTCATGGATCGAGAGTGGAATTTGTTCATCCCGATGACGGATAGATATACTCTGGTCCCTCTCGGTGATATCACATTGATTAGCTTGCAAGCAAGTGATTTGATCACTAGAATGTTATATCACAGAACGAGAAAAGAGTGCATGTCGATGTGAGATCAAACTAGGTATGGAGATACCGATGATCGAATCTCGGACATGTAATATATTGTGAAACAAAGGGATTAAGATACTAGCGTAAAAGGTTCCGCGATCACAAGAAAGTCATCGTTGAATGTGGGAGTCGGTATGGGTCTCCGGATCCCGCTCGATTATTGATCCGAGAGGGGTCTCGATCATGTCCGCATTATTCACGAACCGTAGGGTGACACACTTAAGAGACACCGACATCCAATTGGAGCAAATGTTTCATGCCGAAAGAATGAACAAGCGCAGAATTTATTTCACTAGATCAAACAGGTTTTCGGGTGAAATTGCATAAAGTGGTTATGCATGTGAAATAGAATTCTAGCAAGGGGTTATTTGTGAATGTTTTCATTAAAGTAATTGACAAAATTCTGAATAAAATAAAAGAGTTTTATTTAATGAGAGTTTGTATTAAATTTGGTGGAAATTTAATGGGAATTTGAGTGGACTTTTGAGTGGAGGGATTTTAAAGGGCATTTTGTGAGTGGAGTGTCCACCCACATGAATGAAGGAGGGGAGGGGGCAGCCCCCATGGCCGGCGGCCACCCCCTTGGGTGCCCCCTCCTCCTATAAAAGGAGCCCCCCTCCTCACTTGTCTCTCACACCTCCTCGTGAAGGATCTCTCTCCCCCTCTAGAATTTATCCCCCATGGTCTCGGACTAGCGAGATACATGTTCCCGGTGGCTATTCGGCAAGAAAGAGTTGTGCTTCCGCTGCATCACTGGAGCGAGGAGGCGGAGGTTGCTCGGTGCCTCGAACGTGTGTGCGAGCACGGATGCACTGCTGATTTGCGGCGCTAGGACTTCCTCTCGATCTTGAGATCGGCAAGAGATCGTCTACATCAACCACGAGTTGAACTCGTTAAGATTTGTCGTTCTTCAAGGGTATGTTCTCTACGGATATACATCCGCCCATTGTTTGTATCTAGTAGAGAGATCTTGGTATATAGTTCACATCGTAGGAAAATTTTTGTTTTCTATGCTGCGAACCCTTCAGTGGTATCAGAGCCGGATCTATGCGTAGATACTTTACACGGGTAGTACACATATGAGTATGTGGGCGATGATGATCATGTTGTTGCTCCTTTGTTGTAATTTTGGATATTGGTGGCATAGTGGGATGAAGCGGCCCGGACAAACTTTACATGTCCTCGCACATGAGACCTGTTCCACGCTTGACATGCAACTAGTTTGCATAAGTGGCTAGCGGGTGTCTATCTCTCCTACTATAGTCAATATCTATTTTGCAAGCGAGTTGTCAACAATTTGATTATCCTCTTTGTGGTTCATGTTCGTAGGTAAGAACGGTTCTATCTCGAAAGCCCTAAGCCACGTAAAACTTGCAATGGATAAATTGGAGGCGTCTAGTCTAGATTGTTCTTTGGGCTAGTGTTATGATATGGTAGTGTTGTAAGTAGAAGTATGAGATGATACTCTTACAACACACATAGCGTGTAAAATCCATAGACCTTGGATTTACACATATAGGTATGATAGTGATCATACCACGATGCACATGATAGAGATCATCTGCGGGAACCATATCATTTCACTAATAAACATATGATGTTTTGATAGCATCTTATATTGCTTGTTTTGCGCTTTGTTAGCATAATAAGATGATCCCTCATTTAAATATCAAGATAAGAATGTGTTCTTCCTTTAGTATGCACCTATTATGTTTTCGTCGCTCCAAGACATCACGTGATGATCGGGTGTTCTTGGATCCACGACCATATTTCGGTGTAATCTGATTACACACGCGAATACTAAGGTTCTAACTTGGCGAGCCTAGCATGTACAGACATGCCCTCGGAACACGGACCGAAAGGTTAAGCATGAGTCATATAGTTGATATGATGCCCATTTGATGCTCGCCTTTGAAGCTATACCGACTCACGTGATGATCGGACTTGGTGTAGTGGATTTGGTTCATGTAATCACCAAAAAGGCACGAGGGATGTCGTTTTTGAGTGGGAGTTCATTCGTAATATAGATTAGTTGAACTCAATCTATCATACACTTAGTCTAAACTTTACAAATTCTGTTTTAGATGGCACCACCTGCTTTTAATTTCAATGTGTTCATGGAGAAAGAGAAACTAGCAACGAATGGTAGCAACTTTACTGAATGGGCCATGAATTTGAGGATTCTCCTCTCTGCTGCACAAAAGCAATATGTGCTAGAAGCGCCGTTAGGCCCCCCACCTTTTGATGATGCCCCTGACGAGGAGAAGAATGTCTATCAGACTCGTCAGGAGGACCACAACTTAGTTCATTGCGGCATATTGTATGGGCTAGAGACGGAACTTCGAAAGCGTTTCGAAAACGGCAATGCATTTGATACAATGGGTGAGTTGAAAATGATTTTCGACACACATGCTGCTGTAGAGAGCTACAACGCTTCAGAAAAGTTCTTTAGCTGCATGATGGAAGAGCACAGCTCCGTTAGTGAGAATGTACTCAAGATGTCGGGTTACGCCGATAAGCTTGTGTCCTTGGGAATATCGATTCCCATTGACTTAGGCATCCATCGTGTTCTGCAGTCTCTGCCACCTAGCTATAAGAGCTTCGTGATGAACTATAATATGCAAGGCATGAAGAAGTCTCTCCCGAGCTTCATCAATGCTTAAAAGCTGCAGTGGAGATCAAAAGGAACATCAAGTGTTGATGATCAATAGGAACACTGGTTTCAAGAAAGACAAGAAGGAAAGCGGAAGGAAGTAAGGCGGCAAGCTGTTGCGCCTGAAAAAACCCGAGTTGGACCTAAGTCTGCTTCGAGTGCTACTATTGTAAGGGATCAACTGGAAGCGCAATCGCCCAAGTATCTGGCGAGACAAGAAGGCCGCAAGGCAAACAAAGGTATATATGATATACATGTTATTGATGTGTACTTGACTAGTGCTCGCAGAGCACCGGGTATTTGATACCGGTTCGTTGCTAATATTTGTAACTTTCGAATCGTGGGTCGAGAACAAGCGACCGCTAGCAAGGGGTGAGGTCAAGATGCGTGTCGGCAATGGATCAAGTGTTGATGTGATCGTCGTTTAACGCTGCCTCTCCACTTGCCGTCGGGATTAGTTATAAACTTGAATAAATGTTATCGGTGCCGTGCATTGAGCATGAACATTGTATCGGATCGTGTTTGATGCAGTGGTTATTCATTTAAACCGAGAACAATGGTTGTTCCATTTATATGAATGAAATCTTTTATGGTCATGCACCGATGATGAATGGTTTATTTCTATTATATCTCGATGATAATGTTACACATATTCATAATGTTGATGCTAAAAGGATTAAACTTAATGATGATATATCCGCATATATGTGGCTTGCCGTCTAGGTCATATTGGCGTTAAACGCATGAAGAAGCTCCATTAATTTGGACTTTTGGAATCACTTGATTATGAATCATTAAATACATGTGAGCCATGCCTTATGGGCAAGATGACTAGAACGCGCTTTTCGGTTCAATGGAGCAGGCGGCAGTTTATTGGAAATCATACATTCGATGTATGTGGTCCAATGAGTGTGTCGGTGAGGTGGATATCGTTATTTTGTTACTTTCATGGATGATTTGAGTAGATACGGTTATATCTACTTGATGAAACACAAGTCGAAACCTTTGAAAAGTTCAAGGAATTTCGAATGAAGTGGAAAATCATCGTAATAGAAAGATCAAATTTCTACGGTCCAACCGTGGAGGTGAGTATCTAAGTTACGAGTTTAGCACTAACATGAAAGAGTGTGGAATTGTTTCACAACTCACACCGTAGGAACACCACAATGAAATGGTGTGTCGGAGCCGTAATCGTGCTTTATTATATATGGTTTGATCTATGATGTCTCCGGACTTGCGTTGTCATTTTGGGGTTATGCACTAGAAGCTGCTGCATTCACTTTAAATTAGGCACCATCTAAATCCGTTGAAAAGACACCGTATGAATTGGTTTGGAAACAAACCTAAGTTGTCATTTCTTAAAGTTTGGGGATGCGATATTTACGTGAAGAAACTTCAATCGGATAAACTCTAACCCAAAGCGGAAAAATGCGTCTTCATAGGATACCCTAAGGAAACTATTGGGTATTCCTTCTATCACATATCCCAGGGCAAGGTTTTTGTTGCCAAGAATGGATCCTTTCTAGAGAAAGAGTTTCTCGCGAAAGGTGTGACTAGTCGGAAGGTAGAACTCGAAGAGGTTGTTGAACCTTCTCTTCATAGTATGGCGAGTAGCGCGGAATTGTTCCGGAGTTAGCTCCACATGTTGAAGAGGGAACTAATGATAATGATCATGAAACTCGAAGAGAGTACTAGAACCTCGCAGGTCAACAGACGCGCGTCGACTCGAAATGTCACGGAAATCTGTCATGAATTTCATGGTTGATGAAAATGATGACCCTGCAACGTATGAAGAAGCGATAATGAGCCCGGATTCCAACAAATGGTTAGAAGCCATGAAATCCGAGATGGAATCCATGTATGAAAATCAAGTTTGGAACTTGGTGGAATTACCTCATGACCGAAAGGCCGTGGAGAACAAATGGATTTTCAAAAGGAAAAGCGTCTTGATGGTAATGTGACCATCTATAAAGCTCGACTTGTCGCAAAGGGGTTTCGACAAATTCAAGGAGTTGACTACGATGAGACTTTCTCTCCGTAGCGATGCTAAAGTCGATTAGGATTATGTTAGCAATTCTGCATATTTCGATTATGAGATATGGCGGATGGATGTCAAAACCGTTTCTCAATGGTAATATTGAAGAAGAGTTGTATATGATACAACCAAAGGGTTTTGTCGATCCTAAGGATGCTAACAAGGTGTGCAAGCTTCAGATCCATCTATGGATTGAAGCAAGCATCACAGTTGGAATCTCCCCTTTGATGAGGTGATCAAAAGTTTGGATTTGTCCAAACTTATGGAGAAGCTTGTATTTACAAGAAAGTGAGTGGGAGCAATGTGGCATTTCGATATTATATGTGGATGACATATTATTGATCGGAAATGATATAGATCTTTTAAACAGTGTTAAAAGTTATCTAAACACAAATTTTCAATGAAGGACCTAGGTGAGCGTCATACATATTAGGCATAAAGATCTATAGAGATAGATCTAGGCGCCTAATAGGGCTATCGCAAAATACATACCTTGATAAGATTTTAAAGAAGTTTAAAATGGACGGAAGTAAGAAGGGGTTCTTACCTATGTTGCAAGGCAAGACATTGAGTAAGACTCAAAGTCCGGCTTCGGTGGAAGAAAGAGAGATAATGGACAAAGTCCCCTATGCTTCAGCCATAGGCTCTATAATGTACGCCATGCTATGTACAAGACCGGATGTGGCACATGCTATTAGTTTGACTAGTAGGTACCAATCGGATCCAGGTTCGGAACACCGGATAGCGGTCAAGAATATCCTTAAGCACTTACGAAGAACTAAGGATATGTTTCTTGTATACGGAGGTGAAGAAGAGCTCGTCGCTAAGTGTTATGTCGACGCTAGCTTTGACACCGATCCGGATGACTCTAAGTCTCAATCCGGATACGTATTTCTCATGAATGGCGGAGCGGTTAGTTGGAGGAGCTCCAAACAACCTGTAGTAGCGGGATCAACAACGGATGCCGAATATGTTGCTGCTTCAGAAGCGGCTCAGGAAGCAGTTTGGATGAAGGAGTTCATATCCGAACTAGGAGTGGTGGCAAACGCGTTGGACCCAATGGTGATCTATTGTGACAACAATGGTGCCATTGCCAATGCCAAAGAGCCAAGGTGTCACAAGCATTCCAAGCATATTAAGCGCCGGTTTCACTCCATCCGCGAGCATGTCAAGGATGGAGATATAAATATTTGTAAAGTACATACGGATCTCAATGTAGCAGATCCGTTGACTAAAACTCTCCCTAGAGAAAAACATGATCAACACCAGAACTCAATGGGTGTTAGATTTATCACTATGTAACTAGATTATTGTCTCTAGTGCAAGTGGGAGACTGAAGGGAATATGCCCTGAGAGGCAATAATAAAGTGTTTATTATGTGTATTCCAAGTATATGATAGATGTTTATTTTGCATGCTATAATTGTATTGATACGGAAATGTTAATACATGTGTGTTTAATAAACAAACATAAAGTTCCTAGTTATGCCTCTCTCATAAACTAGCTCGTTGATTAACAAGATGATCAAGGTTTCCTGATCATGGACATTGGATGTTGTTAATAACGGGATCACAACATTAGAGTAATGGTGTGATGAACATTCATCCGAAGTATAGCATTACGATCAAAGTCATTGAGTTTATATTGCTATAACAACTTACAAAGTGATCCTAATTCTTAGACCATGAGATCATGTCAATCACTAACACCAGAAGAGTTTCTTGATGACATCAAATGTCACACCGTAACTGGGTGATTATAAAGATGGCTTCATAACTACTAAAGTGTTATGTTGAGTCTCATGGATCGAGAGTGGAATTTGTTCATCTCGATGACGGATAGATATACTCTGGTCCATCTCGGTGATATCACATTGGTTAGCTTGCAAGCAAGTGATTTGATCACTAGAATGTTATATCACGGGAACAAGAAAAGAGTGCATGTCGGTAATGAGATCAAACTAGGTATGGATATACCGATGATCGAATCTCGGACATGTAATATATCGTGAAACAAAGGGATTAAGATACTAGCATAAAAGGTTAGAGCGATCACAAGAAAGTCACCGTTGAATGTGTGGAGTCGATGGGTCTCGGATCCCGCTTCGATTATTGATCCGAGAGGGTCTCGATCATGTCCGCATTATTCACGAACCGTAGGGTGAAACACTTAAGACACCGACATCCAATTGGAGCAAATGTTTCATGCCGAAAGAATGAACAAGCGAGAATTTATTTCACTAGATCAAAAAAGCAGGTTTTCGGGTGAAATTGCATAAAGTGGTTATGCATGTGAAATAGAATTCTAGCAAGGGTTATTGTGAATATTTTTCATTAAAGTAATTGACAAAATTCTGAATAAAATAAAAGAGTTTTATTTAATGAGAGTTTGCATTAAATTTGGTGGAAATTTAATGGGAATTTGAGTGGACTTTTGAGTGGAGGGATTTTAAAGGGCATTTTGTGAGTGGAGTGTCCACCCACATGAATGAAGGAGGAGGGCAGCCCCATGGCCGTGCCACCCCTTGGGTGCCCCTCCTCCTATAAAAGGAGCCCCCTCCTCACTTGTCTCTCACACCTCCTCGTGAAGGATCTCTCTCCTCTAGAATTTATCCCCATGGTCTCGGACTAGCGAGATACATGTTCCCGGTGGCTATTCGACAAGAAAGAGTTGTGCTTCCGCTGCATCGCTGGAGCGAGGAGGCGGAGGTTGCTCGGTGCCTCGAACGTGTGTGCGAGCACGGATGCGCTGCTGATTTGCGGCGCTAGGACTTCCTCTCGATCTTGAGATCGGCAAGAGATCGTCTACATCAACCACGAGTTGAACTCGTTAAGCTTTGTCGGTCTTCAAGGGTATGTTCTCTACGGATATACATCCGCCCATTGTTTGTATCTAGTAGATAGATCTTGGTATATAGTTCACATTGTAGGAAAATTTTTGTTTTCTATGCTGCGAACCCTTCACTTCCGTGTCACGGAGTGGAAGCGCCGCTGGAGGGAGGGGCGCGGCATCAAGAACACAGATGTCTTCCTCCCCACCGGCTGACACTTCAACCTGGACCGTGTCCCGGTGCCTCCCATGCCCAAGAAGGGCAAAGGGCTGACAGAGGAGATCTGCCGCCGGATCAGCAACCTCCCGTCGGCCCAACGGTGGGAGAGGGGCTCCCACAGCGAGGAGTACTGGGTAGAGTTCCTAAGTGGGAGCACAAGGTGCGGCGTGCCACCACCATCCGCCGCGACCTGATGCCGGGGGAGGTCTACACCGTCCCCGACATCGACTCAGACAACGAGGGCGCCGTCAACCACTCCGATGCCGAGCTCGACAGCGAAGACAACAATGACGAGGAGGAGGACGACGACATCGTCGTCAAGCAGGAGGCGGTGGACGACGTAGTCGCGAAACTGCCCCGGGAGTACCGCGAGGTGCTGGCACGGGACTACCACAAGGACGCCTTCATGAGCAGGCCATTGCGGCCAGCGTGCGCGATGAGGACGCCTTGTGGCGCGGCTAGGAGGAGGCCGTCCAGCTCACCGGCCTGGTGGCCCATGCAAACGCCCAGCTGTCTCCACCGCCGCCGCTGCCGGGATGGGCGCCAACGATCGCTCCGGAGATGGGGATGGAGTTGGTGCACCTCCAGCACAGTTGGGCACCATGGCCTGGGCAGATGATGAATCCACCTGCGCCGCTCCCGCTCCGGCCCTGCCACTGCCCAACCTCTGGACGCCGCCGGAGTACATCGACCTCGACCCATAGATGGAGAAGACTGCGCCGGCGCGCGAAGATCGATAGCTAGGGTTAGGATTAGTTTAGATTCTCTTTTTATATTTTGAATGTAAATTAATTATGAACTTTGCCAATTTTTAATGTGAACGGTTTATGTTTGAATCTGCAAAGTTTGCCTAGGCCAGACAATCGTGCCGCTGGACGCGACTGACCGAACAAACCGGACTCCTTCACAAATAACCGTGACGAAGCCAAACGGACCGTTTGAGACAACCAATGGATCGGCCTAGTGAAGATGCACTTACGTCGTGCGGGCACGTGACGAGGGCAAAGATCCCAGTGGCATCGCCGAGTAGACGCTTTCTGGTTTTCAGTGGTCACACCTCCACTCCGCCCGGGGTTTCATCGTTAACAAATTTATGCTGTATAAAACCCGTCCACCATCGGTCTGCTACGGGGAGCGTGTGGTTGTTTATCTGACGGGTGCGATCGCCGCCGATCGACTATTATAAGCAGCACGGTGAAGCGACGGTTTTTGTGGGCCGGGTCGGTGCTGCACGGCCCCCATGCGTGCCTACGTTTGAATCCCAGAGGAGAGAGAGAGGGGGCAGTAAAATACTGAGTACTCCGTACGGCAGCTCCCGCGGCTTTGTAGGGGAAGTAGACGACGAGGAGGACCATGAGATCGCCCCGAATCTTTTTGAAACTTTCAGACAGCGGCGCCAGACCACACACACTACGGCACTACTACGCTCCGCAGATGATGATGGATGAGAGATAGAAAGAGATAAGGAATCTTCGGGCCTACGTCAGGTGACGGCATGGTCGGCGTTTATTCCCCTGACCCAGCACCCAGCAGCCTGCCCTGGCCTGGTCGTACTACTACGCGCCCCTCCCCTCCCCTACCCCTCGGGCCGCGCGCGCGACCACGGGCCTAGCTCGTTCATTCAAAACTGTACTACTGTCAGGGGTAACGCCGTCTTTTCAGCTGGCCCTCTCGTCACATGCGTAGTCGATGCGTGCGGGGACGGACGGGGCGCGTTTAACTTCCTCTGCCCTGCTGCATTAACACGCTCTTCTTGATTCGATGGTGGTGAATGCCGGTGACGTATTCTGCGCTTCGCCACAGTCGCGGGTAGAACGTACCACGCACGTACTCCGTACCTGCGTGCCGCGGCGGCATGCCGGCTCCTCCGGCGCGCGCCCCACGGCCACGTGGTTCTCGGGTGCCGTGCGCGCGGGAGGTGAACCACTGCCTCCTTCGATCGACTGGACTGCCGTCGGCTTCCAAGCGAAAACAGAATCAACGGTACAGCCGCCCGCCCGCCCGTCGCGTCCGTTCCGGCCCAATCATGGCTCGTGCCTGCCCACGCCGCATGCGCGCGCCGACCTCGTACGAGCACGTCCGGAGCACGAGGAGGCGGGCGGCGGCGGGAGCCGGGAGGCACACTCATCCGGCGGCACGGCGTAGCGTGGTTGGTGTGATCATCAGATCATGTCCCGTGCGTCCGAGCCACGCGAGACACGAGCTCAGAGTTGCAACGAGTGCTGCTGTACGTACGTACGTACGGTACTTGAAGAAGGGTTGTGGCTCGAGGGCGCGTGCGTGCCGACGTGCTTGATGAAGTACTACTAAGCACGCGTGTCGGTGACTTGTGGCCGATAATGACCTGCTTGATGTTTGTGTGGCATGTCAAGAAAAAAAGTTGTGTTTGGGCCTAATCCGGCTACGTAGATTACAGCCCGCAGGCCTGATTCAGGACCATGCTCTTCAGGTTCAGTAGGCCCAATTCAATGCAGCTGCACTAAAATGCTTCGTGTATGTTGGGCTCGGCCAAATTTGGCCTGCCACAAGCACTTGCCTTTTCTCTGAAATGAGCCCCCCTTCCCCTTCTGTCCACCTCCCAGCGGAGAATCGCTCAATCAACAAAAAAAAAAAACCTCCTATAGCGGAGAAGCTGAGCAAAACGGCTAATCTGGATCCAAACCCCTACCCACCATTTCGATTTCCTCTCTTAGTTCCTTCGCCGTCTGTTCTCGGCGGTTCTGAACTGCGCAGAGAAAGGCGGCGGTTTGGGGACGGTGACCCATGGCCGAGGGTGGAGACGGAGGGTCCTTCGATTTCCGTCGACTTCTTCTTGGTACGGCTTTCGCTGTATCTTATTAATCAATGGAACCGTATAGCCGTTTACAACACCTAATCATTGTACAGTAGTACCATATATTTTCAAACGGTAGTGTCTATACATTTTGTGGACGCTCCTACCTGTGAGACCACAATGCAGTTTGTGAATCTTATGCATTTTGTGGATCTTAATGCAGTTTGTGAATCTTAATAATTGGAATCATATAGCCGCTTACAGCACCTAATCATTGTACAGTACCATATATGTATTTTTCTACACATCTTGTGGACGCTCCTACCTGTGAGACCACAATGCAGTTTGTGAATCTACACACAAAATACTGTAGACCTTTCTTTTATCAAAATATGCAATTTATCTTTTATGGGAACTGCTTTTCTGAATGTGGACTAGAAGGGTACCTTATTATCCTACATGGTACAGTTCGTGGAGATATTTGATGTGTTTCTGCTTATTCCAGACGGCGCCATAGCTGGAGCAGTTGCAGGCGGTGTTGTGGAAACAGCTCTGTATCCGATCGATACGATAAAAACGAGGCTCCAGGCAAGTAAAATACAGGTCTACCATTTGAAAGATTGGTCTGAAAATTAGCGTAAGTGAAAAGCTATGTTGTCTGGTTTCTACAGGCTGCAAAAGGCATAAGTAAGATTGAATGGAAAGGCTTGTATGCTGGGTTAGCTGGAAACATTGCCGGTGTTCTTCCGTGAGTATATAGCAAAAAATAACATGTTTCTTTTAATAGTACATAATATGTTTCGTGTTGTCTGGTGCAGTATTGTCTGTGATCAGCTGTTTCAAGCATGCTTTGAGTACTAGTGGACAATTGGCACAAACAGCAGGAATTTTGAGCATTAAAATTTACATTGCACATAGTCAGATGGAAGATGGAAACATAGTACTACATCAGATCAAGAGCATTGATAAAATTGAAAAGAATGTGGTGCAGTAGCACTCAAGAAATGAACAAAGCAGGCATGGTGTCTGTACAATCTCATATGCAACCAATAATGGGTAAGATCAGCGAACAACAAGACAACTAAACTACGAGTGTAATTTAACAAATGGAAATATAATAATTAATCAAAGAAATGATAGTTAAAATGACATATTGTTCAAAGTTAACTATAGGTGAAGTGGGCTAGGCTATTTGAAGAAAGTGGACTGTATTTTGGAGGAAGTATTAAGATAAGTATGGTTTAAAAATCTTAATCCAACGGCTATAATTATTTGGGACAATGTGGAGCAAAGATGAGCATAGATTTGAAATCTCCGTGGGAGTTATGGTGTATCACTTGAGTAAGATATATAGATTAGTTCTATTCGCTTGAAATACTTCAAATACCAGTTCTTTCAACTTACTACGACACATGCTTCAAACACTAGTTCTATACTTCTATTCTCTTGCAGTACCATGTTGTACTATACTGTATATAGAAACTCAGGATCTGATTTCGAATGTTGGCCGCACCGTTTCCTGGATAAGTATTGCTATATATCCATGTTTGAGAGCATGATTATACCGTTGTTATAATTGTCTTGCAATATATCCTTTTTTATGTCCATTCTATAACCAAATCCATTTTTTCAGCGCTTCTGCAATATTTGTGGGAGTATATGAACCAACTAAAAGAAAACTGCTGGAAATGTGTCCTGAATATTTGAGTGCTGTTGCTCATCTGGTATGTTAGCATGAAGCTAACCCATCATGAATTTGTCAATCTTCATCTTTTTCTAGCTTATTAGTTGATATTTTACTGCTAAGATTAAGAAGTTTTCCTTGTGGTAGATTCGTGTTACTCCCTCTGTATTACTTGTCACAGATTTGTCTAGATACACATTTATCTAAACGTGTTTTAGTGTATAAATACATGTGAATCTAGGCAAATCTGCGACATCCAATTCGGGACGGAGCGAGTATTTTTTTGTCACCTTTGAATTTTTTTATCCTATGAAATAAGAATAATATGACATTATTTTCTGAAGAAGTATGCTACAGACTGCAGGGGCAATTGGAGGGGCTGCTTCTTCTCTTATTCGTGTTCCTACAGAGGTATTGTCTTTTTTGTATAAGATACCTACTTTTCTCAAGTTTGAATCACATTTGACTCCATTCAGGTGGTTAAGCAAAGAATGCAGCTGAGTGAATTCAAGTCTGCGCCTGATGCTGTCCGCCTTATTCTTCGCAAAGAAGGAATTAAAGGTCTTTATGCTGTACGTATTTGATTTTAAATATATTCCATGAAAAAAATTCTATTATTTTATCAGGGCATTGGAGTTAATTTCCTATGCCATTTCTAAGTTCAATGGCTCATCTGTTCCTTTTGTTTTCAGGGCTATGGATCCTTTCTGCTTCGAGATCTTCCATTTGATGCTATTCAGTTCTGCATATATGAGCAACTTCGGATCGGCTATAAACTGGTGGTATTTACCTTACTTATCCTAATTATCTTGGGACGAAATGTTATGTGCTTTGCTAAGTCACGACTTGTAATTGTTTCTACCTAAGTGCGACCTGTAGATAATAGTCTATAAAGTTTCAAGCATCCTCCACCCTTTGTGTATGAGGCTTCATGGTGGACCTGCAGATTGATCACCATTGTGACTGGCCATACCATTAGACAAAGGTAAAGTAGCAGACTTATGATTATGAGACACACTTGAGCTATGCAAGTGGTGCAAAAGGAACCGGGACACATCTGATGGTTGTAGACTGGTAGTGAGTACATTTGATGATGAAGAGGATTGAAAACAAGACCCAATGCAGGGAGGTGTCATAAGTCATATCTATGACGGAAGAATCATTGAAGAGGACAGAGTAGTAGAGGTCTAAAAGTAGCACGATGCTCTACAAAAGAGATAAACAAGAATGTGCAATCGGATGCCATCTTTGCAGTTGATTGAAGTAACTTGTGCTGAATTTATCACTATATTGGCCTAAACTGAACATGAATTAATGCAAATGATTAAAACTTTCCTGTGTGTGGTTCCCAGTTCTCATTCTCCAACTGCCATAGTTGATGTACCGGTGTGGCATGTACCCCTTTGTTTCGCAAAGTGGTGGCGAAAAACACTACTATCCTTGCAAAAGAGTGGCCCCACGCCACCTACCGGAGATTGAAGCATGACACGACAAGCCGTGAGCTATCATCAATTTGCTTTTATTTGTGTTATATGATTTAGACCAACATAGGAACAGAATTTAGCACAATCTACTTTGAATATTACATTGATGCCATTCTGTTATGTTTTATCTTTGATTGCATATGTTTGGATTTCGGTGTATGTAGTTGTCCATCTATGTTCTTATTTACATAAATTTTGTATTTGTATTTTCCAACAGAAGTAATTAAAACTATGCAAGTTTGGTTGCCTGTTTGATCTATAGCGGTTGCAAAAAACAAGTGAACTGGAGCGAACCTAAGGTATACCAATGCAGCTCATGATTGACGAGTACAAAGCACAAGAGGGAGCTTGTACAACTTTGATGGTGGCAGGCTCCTCTTCGTTCATATCTGGCTAGAACAAAGCGACAGTCCGTGAGTGAATAAAGAGCAAGTAGGAGCAGCACGCAAGCACAAAGGATGGCGGTAGTGTGAGAAGCCACCTGAATACCCTATCCCTTGGAGAAAAGCAAGTCTGATATAGGCATATAGCTGCCCAAGCTACAGCAGTGGAGAATCATATCTTGCATAAGCTGAACTCCAAATTTCTAAGGGAGCGGCGGCAGGGTAATGAAAAAAGGGCGAGGGCCTATGGAGATGGTTGTGGTGCTTCTGGAGGAGGCACACCAACACATGACTGGGAGCAGCCCATATATGGTTTTACCTTGAACTCTAATAACATGGTTAACTTAGCGATAGTTGCATTCCAGTGAAATGTGGTATACGCAGTTATGTACATGTATTGATGGGCTAACAGGCAAAATACACAAGAAAGTTATCTTCATGTCTAAGATTAGCATGGTTACCTAAACCTGACTTTCGATGATATAGTTTCATTATTTTAGTTGTTTCCTTGGTCATCCCCTGTGATTAGATATTTGCAAATTAATTGAGCCTAAATATAGATATGAGAAAGTGGTTAGCTTAACTCTTTTGTAATAAACATAATTGAAACTCCTTAAAACTGTTATGAGTTGCTGACCTGACCATCCTGTATGTAATGTTCAATGGATCCAGGCAAAGAGAGACTTGAAAGATGCAGAGAATGCAATTATCGGTGCTTTTGCTGGTACATGACCCGCTCTTGGTTTTGTTCAATTTTTTATTACTCTCATAATATCTGTGATACCTCACTAAATTTGGCTTTGTTCATCATAACCTTCTAAGAGCATTTTTATTTTCAGTATCTGTAACTGGCAATCTTCATATTTTCAGGTGTATTTACTGGGGCCGTAACAACACCCCTTGATGTCTTGAAGACAAGATTGATGGTTCAGGTGAATCCTTGTGACTCAACATTTCGGATGAAACACTTTTTTTTTTGCTAACTCAACATTTACTCCAATTTACAGGGACAAGCAAACCAGTACAACGGAATTATAAGCTGTGCTAAAACAATTCTGCGGGAAGAAGGCGCAGGTGCTTTCTTGAAGGTAAACATCAGTCAACTGGATGCTTTATTTATGCTACTGTACTAGTTACAACAACAATATATATGCAGAACACATCGATAGTTAACCCGAAAATGGCGTAAACTTTACCGTCTCTTGCATTTCAAATACCTTACCTAAACATTTTTCACTTCAAATGTCTTGTGATAGACTGCAGAATAATTGAGACACAACCTAGAGCTTCCACTTCTCTATGAGTTCCCTCTGCTTGTGTGCACTTTGATCAACACTGTTCTTCCTGCAGGGCATTGAGCCAAGGGTGTTGTGGATTGGCATCGGCGGATCCATATTTTTTGTTGTGCTGGAGAAAACAAAACTGATTTTAGCTGAGAAGAACAACCACAAAGAGGCCGAACACAGACTGTAGGATTTGTATCGAGGCCGTTTTCCTCGGTGTATGCAGTGGCCAGTGTGTGATGTGCGCCTAGTCCGATTTAGGAGCTCCGGTTCACATCTTCCTACATTGCCTTTGCGGTGTCGATTTTGCTAGGGCGGTTCTTCATGGGGTTAAACTTGTATGTCTGACCTTGTTTTTTTTTTAATGAAAAGGGATGATGTTTGGCATATTTTTAGATGGGAGATGTATCGACTGTTTGACTGAAGACGATACAGAATTAACCGCGATGGCCAGGCTGGACACCGGCTGGGTTATGCTGTGAGGCATCAGGTAGGTTGCCTCATGGCCCCTGCTTGGGTCACGGGCAGAAGAACTAGTGGTCCTGGAACCTCAATTTTGATAGGATCCTGTCGTGGATTGGCAAAAATCAAGAGAGCTGTACAGCAGCTCAATGTAGTGTGACACCTCTGGAGCCAATGTTGCTCGAGGCAAGTTAGAAATTGTAACCCAAATGCAATTGTGATGCAATGCCATAGACCATCCTTTGATGGTTTCTTTCATTTGCCGGCCTATGGTGCGAGCTGCGGAGGGTGGCTTGAATTTCTAGTGCCCGGTTGGTGGTCACTGGTCAGAGATGTGACGGCCAAAACAAGATACATTTCCGGGAGAGAGTACCAACTAGCCTAGCCTAAAAGGAAAACTTTCGGAAGGATTCCATAAAAAAGTTCTATGATGGTGCAACCCACTTAGACCATGAAACAACATAGAAATTCTGAAGACAAGAGTAATGACTTTGGTACGGTGTTTATAAAAGAATCCTAAGTGTGGCTCTGTTTGTTTCTACGGACGGTAGTTGGCATGAAGATCAAGCTGACGTCTGAGGCGGCTTATTGGCGAGCCTCCTTTAATCTCTTTGTTATTCTATTTGCTTGGTTAAAGCTGACCAACAGGCGGCTAAGCTAAAGGAGCTAGTAATAAAAGTCGATTAGAAATCTAGAATAAAGCATTAAGACGTCCATTTTCATGAAAAAAAAATCGATGACCGCACGAATCTGCGCCACTACACTTATTTTCACTAGTACTCGCTCCATGCCTCCATTTCGAATTATAGGGCTAAATTAGAAAAATACTACTACCTCCATTCTGATTTATAAGGCAAATACGTAGTTCGAGAAAATAGTTTGACCGTAAACAATATTATACTCGCGATTCACCGTTATAAGCTAAAAATAGCTTGATCATGAATAATTCCATGATAAGGATGAATATTTGATGTAGGTAAAATGTTTACTACACCAAGAGATTACTAAAGAAAGGAATTTGAAAGAACACCAAACATTTGATGATGGTGATCTATTTCAAAGTGCAAGACCAAAGACATTGGTATTTAACTATACATGCTTTGGACTATGTGTCATGTATATGGCTCCACTATTGATGTTGATAGATTCTTTCAAACAGAAAAAGAAATACTGAAAGAGAATCTCATAAATATATGGCAAAAAAGAAAAGACTAAAATTGTTCAGCTTAGATATATAGAGGATATACGTGTTATGGCTGTATTTTTTGCTTGTTAAATAATGTGGTTCTTAAGTATTGGATACTGAATTTGTTGGTATGAATCGTCATACGAAATAACAGAATTCATGAACTATAATGGTCTAAGTAACTAGCAAAAGAATATGTGTTCATCGAGAACAAATAAAGGGTTATTATGTTGCTCGTTAAACATAAAAGCTTGCCTTCAAGATTTGTTTTATCAGGTATTATGAGAACAAAAGGGTTGTTCAAATAATTGCCGTAATCCATAAAAAATGGATGATTTACAAATCTCGTTGGAGAAATCACATCCATAAAACTAGTGCTAAAAATGTCGAAAGACAAATTGATTAAAAGATCACTTAGGAAGTGACATCGCCGTTTAAATTATATTGAAAAGAAAACATGAAGAAACTCCATGTGGATGGAATTTTGGAGTCTTCTGATTTTGATCAAATGACGCTTGTGAAACTCTCCTAGAGGTAATTAAAACTTCGTTCATAGGCCAAAAGGAAACGAATGACTAGCTTATTGGAACGTGTACATATTGTTGTATGAAGTTCATTATGTGTAGTCAAAAGCGATGGATTTCAACTTCATATACTTTCTCCAAAAATTTGAGTGAATATCTGAATATTTACTTAATAAGGATGAAGTATGAAACATTTGAAAAGTTCAAAGACTTTTAAGATGAAGTGCAAAATCATTGTAACAAGAATATAAATAGTTTATGATAAGATCATAAAGGAAGATATTTGAGTTACAAGTTTAGCATAATACCTAAGATTTAAGGAATCGTTCCGTGGATTTGCATTTCCCGAAACACCATAAGAGTATGGAGCGTTCGAGATATGTAATTAAACCTTGTTTGACATGGTAAGATCAAAGGTGTAATTCATAAAACTGCCATTATATTTTAAATATTAAAAGCTTTAGAGACTACCGTTTTCCCACTGAAAAGAGCTCCATCATAATCTGTTGAAATGACACCATATAAAGTTATGGTTTGGGATAAAACCCAAGTTGTCCTTTTTTAAACATTGGTATGCTATGCATAAGAAAGATGTTTGCAACCTAAGTCGGATGAACCTGTCTTTGTATGTTATTTCGAATAACTGTTAAGTATTCCTCCATAAAATCGGAGACAAAAGTGTTTGTCGCTTAGAACGTCAAGTTTCTTTGAGAAGAAATTTTTCGTGAAAACATAAGTGGGAGGACAATAGAACTTTGATAAGGTTAAAAGAACCTTAGCTATATGTGTGAAGTTGCGCAGCGCTAAAAAGTGTTCCGGAGGCAGCAACGATGCTCATGGCTCACGTGCCTCAAATATTGTGGTTACGGAGGTCAAAGTTTCTATTGAACCAAGTAGGTCGGGTAAACAATCAAATACCAAGATTTGAGGGTTGAATCATTATTTGAGAATAATGAACAGACTACATGCAAAGAAGCGATGATAGGCCCTAACTCCGTAAAATGGCTTGAAGCCATAAAATCTGTGATAGTTCCATACACGAGAAATCAAGTTTTGAACTTGAAGGACCCTCAAGAAAGGTGTAAGACCTTACAGTCGTGTTTGGATCTATAAAGAAATAGACATGGATGTTTCACATCTATAAAATAGTCGATATGTTGGGAAAGAGTTCACAACGATGTTCAAAGGTTGTATATGACAAGATTTGATCTTTTATAGCGATATTTAGTCTAGACGGATTAATGTAGCAACCACTACATATAATTTTTTTATGTGGTAGTTGAATAAATAAAACAAGTTCTTCTAATAGAATTGTTACCTAGGACGTGTGCATAACACAGTCCAAATGGTTTTGTTAATTCAAAGGATGCTAAAAGCATATGCAAACTTCAATGGTTGAAGTAAGCATCGCGGAGTTGGAATCTTCACCATGATGAAATTATTAAAAAAGTTTAAATTCATCAGAGACGATGAAGATGCTTGCATTTGCAAGAAATTAAATGGGAGCGCTAAGACATATTTCTAATACATTATGTGGAAGACATATTGTTGATTGGAAATGATGTATCTTTTATTAACACATATTAAGAATTTCATCCTGATAAAAGACTTAGGCAAAAACCCAAATATTTGGCATCAATAGACGCTAATATGGTTGTGCCGAAACTACATAGATGATGTATTGAATGAGTTTAATATAGAAACTACAAGAAAGGTTCTTGTCGCACAGAAAGGATTGAATGAGTTCAATATTGATGATATATTCAAGTGTATTGACACTTGGTAAGTGAAACAAAGATTCAAGTATAGATTGATACTTGATGTATGAAATCACAAAGAGTATTTATACCAATCATACTGTGATATGTACAAATCCAGATATGTCCTATGCTCTAAGTGTTATGAGCATATACCAAAATGATTCATAAGATGATCATTGGACAATCGTAAGGATATTCTTATGAATCTTTTAGAAGAACTAAGAATATATTGTTTTGTAGAGGTGACAAATAGATGGTTAGTTCATTGTAAAAGTGTTACATTGATACTAGTTTTGTCACAAAGTACAAATTAAGTTTATCTCAATCTAAACTAAGGGTGGCACAATATGATGGAAAGTGAGTTCCATAATGAATTTGGATGAGTTCCAAAGTTAAGACATTATGACAGATACTACAACAAAAGGCTAAGTATATAACTGCTATTATGGCAGCAAAAGAGGGCATTTGTGTCAAGTAGTTTGTTATCAAACTAGGTGTAGTTCACAGCAGGGGTAATACTATGAAGATATATTGTACGACAATATTATCAACATGTTTTAACCTCAAAGAACTAAAGGTCTCACCAAAGGACCAAATTTATTCAAAGTCATCTTATTAGAGAATGAGTGATGCGTAGAGACGCAAAGACATGCAATTACACACGGACTTGGAAGTGTCAGATCTAGAGATCAGTTGACCACTAGCAATCGTGTACATCCAACACCGGAAAGCCATAGGTGTTGAAAACACAAAGGTTTGAAACTAGATTATTCACTCTAGTGCAAGTGGGAGACTGTTGGAGATATGACCAAGAGGCAATAATAAAGTGGTTATTATCATATCTTCATGCTTATGATAAATGTTTACATACCATGCTATAATTGTATTAAACGAAAACATTAATACTTGTGTGATTTGTAAACATAAAAGAGTCCCTAGTAAAGCCTCTTGTTAAACTAGCTTGTTGGTTAATATATGATCATGGTTTCCTAATCATGAACATAGAGATGTTATTAACAACAGGGTCTTATCATTAGGAGAATGATATGATGGACATACTCCTACAGATAAGCGTAGCATAAAGATCAAGTCATTTAATATAGTTCATTTGCTATATGCTTTCTGATACATAGTAACCTAATTCCTTCGACCATGAGATCATGCTAATCACCATCACTAGAAGGATGCTTTGATGACATCAAACACCACATCGTAACTGAGTGGCTATAAATGTGGCATTGAGTGTTCAGAAAGTATGGGTTGAGACACATGGATCAAGAGTGAAATTTGTCCATCCATATGACGGATAGATATACTATGGGCCCTCTCAGTAGAATGTCATCCAATTAGCTTGCAAGCATGTGACTGGATCACAAGGGATCACATATCACGGGAACGAGAAAAGAGTACTTATCAGTAACGAGGTTGAACTAGGTATGCAGAGATACCGACGATCAAAACCTCGGATAAATAAACTATCGTGAGACAAAGGGAAATTGGTATCGTATGTAAGTGGTTCATTCGATCGCAAAGTAATCGTAGAAATATGTGGGAGCCATATGAATTTCCAGATTCCTCTATTGGTTATTGATCGGAGAAGTGTCTCGATCATGTCCGCATAATTCACGAATCGTATGGAGACACACTTAAGGATTCGATGTTGTTGTGTAGTTATGGAATGATGAGTAAGAGACCGAATGTTGTTCGGAGTCTCGGATGGGATCCGGGATATCATAAGGAGATCCGGAATGGTCCGGAGAATAAGATTCATATAAGGAAAGTCCTGTTTCGGAGTTTGGAAATGATTCCGGTATTTCCACCAGGAATGTTCTAGAAGGGTCTGGAAGGTCCGGCACTCCGGAGGGGGAAGGGTACATGTATGTGTCATGAAAATGTGGAATGGTTGCATCATGTACTAGGTCACTTGGCTGGGCAATATGATGAGAGAAATCAAATCCAAGTTTGAAAGTCAAACGCCAATTTGAAAAGTCAAATCCGAAGTTTGCTTGGTGGAGGGAGAGTAGGAAACCTACCTAGGGTGGGAGTCCAACTCCCTCCACCCACCGGCCAAGGAGAAGGAGTTGGAGGAGGACTCCCTCCTCCCAACCGCCTCCCTCCCACCTATATAAGGAGGGGTAGGGCGCCCCTACCCTCACACACCCAAACCCTAGCCCTTGGCGCCACCACCTCCAAGTGTTGCCGCCGCCTAGGTCTCCTCTTCTAGCCGACTTGGGGCAAACCCTAGCTTTCCCTAGCCGCCGGCCAAGCCCACCCCTTGGTGCCTCTAAACACTAGATCGCCAAGGCCCTCTCTCATACTCCACCATACTCGCTCCGGCTTAAGGCGAAGCCCTGCGGGATCTCCCCTCTACTTCCGACACCACGCCGTCGTGCTATCGGAATCACAAGGAGAGTGCTACAACCTCCGCTGCCTGCTGGAACAAGGGAAAGGAAGGTCTTCATCGAGTACCGAACGTGTGACCGACTGCGGAAGCGCTGCCGGAACGCAGCTCTGGAAGGATCGTCTACGCGATCTTGAGATCGGAAGTGTACGACTACATCATCCACGAGAATCTTCTCTCGTTAACCACTTTGGATCTTCGAGGGTTAGTACTCTATCGACTCGTTGCTGCAATCTAGTAGATAGATCTTGGCTTGTATGTGTTCATGCGATAGAATTTTTTTGTTTTACATGCTACGAACCCCTACACGAAGACGAAGAGCACATGCAGATCCTCGCATCGCTCGCCCAGCTATACATGCAGATGGCAAAGCCGAAGCGCGGTGGTTCGGATCCAGGTCGCCAGAAATGCAAGGCGAGACAAAGGATAGAGGGCTACTTCATGTTGTACGCCGACCAGCCACTCCATCAGGGGCGGAGCTGAGGCCGGTGCTACCGGCGCTGTAGCACCGGTCCAGCTGACTAGACAAAGGTAATTAGCACTCTTAGATTAGCGGCAGCACCAATATTAGCACTATATACGCTCGTTCATGTAGCCTGATCACTTGGCCCTAGTGGTGTAGTAGCGATGGACTGAAAGTCGCCTCTAGAAGTTAGCACCCCTCTTTCTTCGTTTTGGGCTCCACCACTGCACTCCATGGTGAGGACGTGTTTCGTCGCCGTTTCAGGATGAGCCGGAAGCTCTTCCTCAAAATCGTGCATGCCATCCGAGAGTTCGACCCATATTTCCTTTGCAAGAAGGACTGCACCGGCTTGGTTGGGTTTTCCTCGCTTCAGAAGTGCACCGTGGCGATGAGGTTGCTTGCATATGGAGCGCCGGCTGATGCTGCCGATGACTATCTCTGCATCACCGAGTCCACCGCTCTTGATTGCTTGTACAAGTTCTGCAGGCGTGATTGCGGTTTCGGGAAGCGATTTGAGATCACCCATCGTCGAAGACACTTTCATGGACGTAGATGCCGAGCATGAACTGGCCGAACTTGCCGAAATATATTGTACTTTTATTACAGGCCGAACTATGCTTACATTTACGCCGAACTCTGTTTAAAATTTCGCCGAACTTTGGTCTTAAAATGTTCTGTATTTATTGCATGACGAACTATGCCAAAATCTGGACGAACTTGAGCGGAATTTGAGTAAAAACGGACGATCTAGAAACTTGGCCTGGGTACGCGAGTGAAAAACTGGACGTGTCTAGTTCAAAAACTTGCGCCGTCCGGCTAAGATTTAGTCCGGATTTCGACGCAACGAGTCGAGATGCTCTTAGCCCCACGTCCTCCATCCTCGACGCCATGCACCGGTCAGATGCATGCCACGGTTTTCATGCAAGGAAACGTCACCGATGGAGAAGAGGAATCGGTTGGAATAATTAGAGGAGAGTAAATAGGAATAATAAATATATAAATTAGCCTAATTTTTCAGAATCTCTTTAAAATTGCGAATACGTTTATTACCAGTGGGTGGATGCGTATACTGTCGACCTGCTTAAAATGACATGAAGTTCCAGTGCTAACCCTCCAATTTACTTTGGCGGTAACTTATTTTGGTCGCAAAAAAAAACATTTAACCAGTCCAGCCTTGTCCTCTCTTCCAAATTCCAATCAACACACGGCAAATTACTCACCGTCGCTCACAGGCTCACATCGAGCTGATTGGCTTCGAGGGTGGCCTTTCGCAGGCCCACCACCAGCTGATGCGATCACTGGATCAGAGGTCAGAGCAGTCATGTTGCCACGTCAGAGTGAGTTGTCGAGCCCATCTCGCTAACCACCACGTTGAGGTCAAACCACCCGGCCCTACCCGAGGCGAAACGGCGTTCTTCAGCAGCCGCCAAGTGTATAAACATGAACAACCCCTAGCGCACAGCATACACTAGTTACAGATTTTCACACGTACGGGTTGCTCAAAAGGCAGACCAGCAATTAGTTTTCTAGTACTGTATTATTTTAAAACCATCTCGTGCTACCTACTTTTCAAATTATATGTCGTATTTTGATTGTTCAGATTTTATGTTTTGACCAGTGATTAGTCTTATAATTATACTCCCATTTCTAAATATAAAAATATTTTAATGAGTCAAATTGACTTCTCAAAATGTCTTCTATTTAGGAACAGAGGAAGTAGTTTGTATTGTAGAAAATAGACATGGTTAAATTCGTATTCAAAAGAACTTCTGTAACATCCCAAGATTCGGCTTTTTTTGTCGTAGGAAAGTTACCACATTAGCCATCGAGGGTAACTTAAAAGGGTGGAGTGAAGCCACGGCAAGGCTATCAGGGGGGACAGGGTCGGTACCCACGAATTTTTATTGAGATATTTTATTTTGGCTTTGTCATGATTTACTTTGGATATTCCATCTCTTTCAAATTCTCAAACGTTGCCCTAGCTTGAGAATTGATGGGTTTTCAATATTTTACACCTGATATGATCTAGTAGATGAGTCATTACATATTTTATCAAAGCAGAACTCTTGAAAAATATTTCTATTTATGCATTTCAAAAAAACTTCTATTCTAGCCTTTCTAAGAAACTTTATTTTCGTTGTTTATAAAATTCTCCATAATTCGGGGAGTCATCCCTAGGCCATATATAGCCAATATGTGCAAAATATTTGATATCGCCTTAGGGAAAAAAATCCATGATTCCTATACACTCTCCGCGTCCCAAAATAAGAGGTGTGGTTATATCTAGATTCTAGATACATACGTATCTAGACAAAGTCACGTCACTTATTTTGGAACAGAGGAAGTAGTTTATTTGATAGCTATTTTATCTAAATTATTATATTAGAAATACCTAATAAATGTTCACATTATGTGTACCGACAATGGGTGGGAAACAAAGCCCATCCACTTTGCATGCCCTACTAAAAGTTCACCTTTCTATTTTACCAAATGTGTTATTCAAAAATTTCACCATAGACCAACTTTGGGTTTTGGCAAAACTATCAACATATAAAAGTTTGAATTTTTCATTTGGCACAACAGTGAAAGTCCCATATCTTTTGGAGTTGTAAGCTCAGAGTTCGAGGACCATGCCGCTCTTGGCAAGGTCTCTGGTATGGTCACCGTCAGCATGACCATATCAATTTTTGTCATTTTTGCATATTAAAAAGAATTGTGGATTGCGATTATCATTGACAAAGTTCATAATTGTATTCAATTGTTTGAAACTCATGAATATGATTTTTTTTATTTTTTTATGTAGAGAGATCACTGGAGCTCATGTGCAGCAATAACTTTTCGCTTTGAAGCTATGAGTATCATTTTCTCTCAATACTTGAGTCCTTGCATTGGGGCGTCTTTACGTCTAGCTATTTATTTATGAAAATTATATGTTTGTCCTATGTTGGTGTGTTTCCCAGAAAAAAACAGCTCTCACGACCGACTGACGGTCGCCGGTGCATCCCCTGCCTCTGGTCGAGCTTCCCCACCTTCTCCTGCTCCTCCCTGCTCTCCTCGATGTGCGGCGCGGGGCTAGCCCTGAACAACGCCAGCATTGGCTGTCTCTGGCTTCTCCCCTCACGGTCTCATACTATCGCGGGGACGACATGAGATGGTGAGGTTGTTGGGGTTCGAGGGCAGAAAACAAAAAATTTCCTACGATCAAAACCCTAATGCCAGGATATATCTACTAGTAATGCAGTAATAGGAAGAAATACGGTATTCATATCTTTGAAGACCAAACACGGTTAATGTACCACGGGGAACGTGGTTGATGAAGTCGTATTGACGCCGACAAGGGGTGACCTTGGCAATGCCCATTGTTATGGACTTAGGGTTTGATAGAAAAGAGAGCGTTTGTGATTTCGTCGGTTGATCGGACAAACAAGGAAGTCGACGTAGTCTGATTATTGAAAAAACTCGGTTACAAAGTCGCCGGTTCGCTAGTTGTGCCTAGCTCACGGCGGATTACAGAAAAACTAAGGTGTCCTCTCTATCATGTCCTCCCAGCATTTATATGAGAGGTTGGGTCCTGGATCTGTAGTTGGAGAGGTTACAAGTTAATATTCTTAATACAAACTCTGTATCGGTTTTTAGATATTCCTTGACGGTCAAGATAAGTCTTTATTCCGCCAGGTGTCTCTTGGACTTCGTTGGACTTTCATGGGCCATAAGCTTTTATGCACCTAGGGTGACTAAGCATAGGGATCCGATTAGTCATACCCATGTCAGACGCTGACCTCGAGGTCACGAAATCCAATAGTTTCGATAACTCCTAGCGCTGAAAGAACGACGCCGCTAGAGGGAGTCACACGCGTACGGTTCTTGACGACGACTCCCGCTTCTCCCTGATCTAGCCGAGATTACGGAAGTAGATCTCTCGGCTCCGAATCCCGCAGAGCGACGACGATTCGCGGTGAAAAACTCCTCGCTCGCACAACCCTGACAAGGGGGCCACAATCGCAAGCGAGAGAGAAGAGATAGGCAACCAATGACATTTTCTTATTTTTTGTGTATTTTATTCCTCCTATGTGCACCTCTATATATATGCAGCGGGAGGTGTTTCCTCCCTTTTAAGTGCCCCGTTTGGGACTAAAATCCAAAGGCAAAAGGAAAAACCGAGCTGCTAGCCGGGTGGGCCATGATGCCCTGCAGCCTAACAACTGTAGGAGAGGCGTCGGCGGGTGGCGGCCTCCGCACCCAGCCCGGATCTTTGGCGGAGGCGGCGGGCCTGGATGGGCGGCCCACTGGCGCGCATACATGCATGCAGGCGGGGAGGAGGCGGCGACGGTGGGCCTCTGGCCCGCTAGCCATCCCATCCTGCCTGCCCGCCTGGCTCTTCGCGATCTCCCTTGGGTGGGGTTGAGAAGGTTGCCGCGGTGGCTTGTAGCGGCTGCCTCCCCGTGCGGCGCGTATTACCTACGGCCCACGCACGAGTGGGCTGGTTTGACCAGCCCATTTTGTTGTTTTTCTGCCTTTTACTTGCAGTTTTTTCTTAGGTAAAATCCCTCCGAGGTTTTTCCTAATAAAATAAAATTGCTTTTAGAAATGTTAATCTAAATATTTATTTAGAATATATTAATTTGCAATAAACATATAATAAATATATATTATAAAATTCCATTTATCCGAAACTCCTTTCGGTCTCTTTCCTTCATTCTTTCCCCGAACACCTTTGAATCTATAACAACCCAAAATTCATAAATTACAAAAGCATGCATTGCATTCATATATACATAGCATTCTTGACTTGCACAAAATTTTCAAATCAAAACTCCAAATAAAACCAATTTTATGCCTATTATTTATATATCATTAAGGCATGGTTTTATTTTATTTTCAAAGGATCAAAGTGTATTTGAGTAAACAGAAGTGTTTGACACACATTTGAGTGCAAAGTTCACTGTATAAAAATCTAGAGAATATTTGAAATCAAACTTATTTGAATTAGGGTTTGAAAATCATTTCTGGAAAATCAAACAGAAAAAGAAAAGAAAAAAGGAAAAAAATAAAACCGGGTGCCCACTTTTCGGCCTAGCACTACTAACAGCCCACGAGCCTACCCGGGCCTTTCCCCCTCTCCCCCTGTTTCCTACCCCGCGCGCGCACCCACTCGCTGACGACTGGGCCTATGGCCACGTCACTTCTTCGTCCTCAATCAGCCGACGACCACCTCGCCGTTGCTGTTTTCCCCATCACTGCCACGCTTATTTGCATTGACTCGGCGAGTAATTTCCTCCCCCGATCCCCTCTACTTAACCCCTCCTTCCGCTTTTTTCCCCTCACGCCACACCCGCAAAGAGCCCCCAGGCTGCCCACACACGAGCTCAATTCGTCGCGGTACCGAGCCTGTCCGGCGATCAATTCCGGTGAGAACTCCCCGCCCTTGCCCTCTAGTTCTTGCTATCGTGTTCGCCACACTCCCGCGCATCTAACACTTCTTGTGGGCTTCCTTTTGGTGGCTTGTAGCGTCGCCTTCGCCGACGACCGTGCGTGCCCGACGACAAGCTCTACTCCGGCGAGAAAATACGGTAAACCTAGCCCTCCCCCTTCTCTCTGGTTGATGATCGTGCATTCATCGTCCTCTTGCGCGTCTAACGTCACCCTATGCTGGTCTTCTCGTGCCTCGTAGCGCTGCCAGCGACGACGCCCGTATGCACCCAACGCCGTCCTCACCTCCGGCGAGGAATCCCCGACGACTCCGCACGCACGAGCCTCCATTTCGTCGACCATCGTCACCATCTCGTCTCCGCGCTTCGTTAACGACCCATGCATTCCCCTCTCACCCCCTAGCGCCACCAGTACACCGCCGATAGGAGCGTCGCCTTCGCTCTGGCCATTCGCGCCGCCCCACTTTGGTCAAAGTTGCCAGCGCCATTAGATCTAGATCTAGTGGATCAGATTAGATCCTACTCGAAACGGTATCGATCAATCTGGCCCGTGTGATTTTATTTAGATCTTGTGGATCTTGTTGATCGATCCAACCGAACCGGTACGGGCCAATCAGCCACAGCCACGTGTCTATGATTTTGTTTTAAATCTGTTTTTGAATCTATTAGGAATTTAAACTTGTAAAATTCATATCTTTTGTTCTGTTTATCCAAAAAATGCAAATAATATATCATTGGATTCAGAAAAATAAATCCTAAATTACTGTGGGATTAAATTTGTATTTTTTTCTGGAAAAATAGAATTTTATGCAGAACACTTTGTAGGCCTATTTTGACTATATAAAATGTTTATAAAATGATTTTAAAGCAAATTTAAGTTTTTTTAGACTTTAAATAGATGGATTTGTGTTCAGTACTGTTTGATTTGACTTGTTTAGTATATAAAAGTCATTTCATTGCATTTGCATGCATTCATAATATTTTTGCTTGAATATTTGAATGTGAATTTGGTGCTATTATTTTATGTGTAGATTTTGGTGCTAGTGGTGATTGTGAGTGTGAGGATTGTTGCTACTCCCCCAACTACTACCAAGGCAAGTGGTGCTTCATGTATTTGTCCTATTATTTTGACTATGCACTAGTGATATTTTGAATAGGGCTTGCATGGTAATTTTGCTAAGTATATAAATATGCTATGCCTTAGGAAATCCTAGTAGTTGTAGTCTTAGTAGGATTTTTATCTAAGTTAAGATAGTTGTTATGTTATCATGCTTAGCCTAGCTAGTAGCAAACAAGGGTGGATTATATCCATGCTATGGAAATTTTGCTAAGTCTTTTGACTTGTGTTTTTGCTTAATAAAACAACTAAGTGAATGAATCACCTGGGTGCGATGGGATGATGGTTTGAGTTGAGTGGTTACACAAGGCCCATGTCTATGGTTTACCTTGTGTATCACACTTGTGGAAAGCCACCCAGGAACAAAGGGATTTGAGATACTTAGTGTTTAGAAGCTTCTAGTGCAACCACATGGCATATGGGCTCTGCCTTGATCACATAGGTTGCAATAACTTAGCCATATGGACAGTTGGTGGTAGGGTGATAGGATGGAACGCATCCATGGTGGTCTAAGGGAAGGCTTCTGAAAGGTCTTGTCTCGATGCATGTCGAGTCTTGTGGGGAAAGTGCACCACCTCTCGAGAGGGTAAAACCTAAGTACTTAGACGTGTCCCCGACAACGGACAATTTGAGCATCAAGACATTGAAGCTATCAAGGATCTCCTCATCCCAATTTCTAAGTTAAAACTTGTGGTGGAACAAGGCTTAAAGGTTCACCAATGTCTATTGGTGGTTCCTTGGGAGTTTTTGACAAACAAAAACTTAGTGTTTTCAACTTATAGGAAAAACCTATTTTGAGCAAAGCAAGCCTAAGCTACACTTAGCCAAATTCATATAGATGTTAGATACTACTATTCTACTATGGTATCACTTGCCAATACAATTCCAAATGTATTGACCCCTTATGGCTGTAACTTATGATGTTGCAGGTTAGTCTAATGGAGATTAGGGTTATTAGTCTACACTCAACATGCTTGCCTGTGGCACATGCAGATGAAGACTTTATTTTATTTACTTATGATATGAACTCTTGTACTAGCCTTTGGATATTGAGTTGTAAAAGACTATGTTATCTCTGGAATGACGATGTAATAACGATCTTTGTATCTGTGTACTTCATCTTAAACTGTGGATGCTAGCATTTGATCCAGGGACTAGCATTGCAATCACAGGGACCTTCACCTTATAAAGGTGGGGTCTTACAAATGGTATCAGAGCACTGTGTTGCCTGTAGGATTATGACCCAAGGTTGGATTAGACTAAGAAAACCACTAAGGAAAAATGCAACTCTTTGCAAATTCCACACTTGTATTTTTCTTCTCGTAAACCTTTTCTAATCTTATTTCTCATCTCAATTTGTAGATGGCCGCCATCAACGAAGCCGTCAAGAATGGAGCACTCATGACCATGACTTTATAATGTGAGACGGAGTTTCCCAAAGCACTCAAAACCCTTATGGTTAGCTTGGGGATACATGGTGAGGCCGTGTACAAGGGATTCCCAGTGATGGATGAAGGAGAAGAATATTGGTGGGTGCAACTTCACTTGTACAAAAACAAGGGAGACAACCACAAAGAGTCGGGATTCTATATGGGCACCAACTCAGAAATGTATACAACATTCTTTGACTCTGCAAGAAATGCAGCTTGGAATGCTATCAAGGAGCTTGGTGAAAGACTCAAGTATAGAATGCTCAACACCCAAAATGACCTTAAGGAGGAGAAGAAGTATACCCAACACTTAGAGACCGCCATAAAACGTCTAAGGGAGGATATCATAGACTTAGCATATGAGTGAGAATTGTAACGTACTCCGCTAGTTGGACCACCACACTTGTATTTTCTCGCAAAAAAATGTCTAAGTTATGTTTAACCTTAGTGCTTGTGGTAGACTTTGTATGCCATGACGTGTATGTTTTATGGACGATTGTGTGCTTTTGGCTATCTTTTACTGTCTTGTTTTCTCTTACTTGTGTTGTTCTAATATTTCTCTATCTTACATATTAGATGCCTAGCTTTATGATCAGTACTGCCCAGGAGTTCAATGGAACTTGTTTTGGTTCACATATCGTGCAATTCACTAGCGTGCTCAACCTCCCACTTCCTAGTATCAAGGCACTTCAGCTCACCAAGTTTGAGAGGAAGGATCTTTGGGGCTTTAGAGTCACACAACCAGTACGCTAGACAGAGCCACTCATGGAGGAGATTTCCTTCAAGCTGATGCACGATGACAAGGAGAAGGGACTAGGTGTAGTGATGTAGGAGCTACTCAGACGCCTCTGTGGACGCCACGCCATCGAGCTCAGAGGCCTCTACTTCCACCCGTTCGGGAGACGTGACGAGGAGGGAGAGGCATTGGTGTATGAGGGTGCTGCTAGAGAGACGATAGAGCGAGTTCGTCTGTACCTCCAGGACCTAGAGAGCCTTATTAGACACCTCTACACAGATAGGACCAACGTCATGCTTAACAATGATGAGATCCATGTTCAGTTGAGGGAGAAGGACAAGCTCTTCGCGGAGAAAGACGAGATCGTCAAGGATATGGAGGCCAGATTCGAGAGCCAGGACAAGAATTTAAAGAATCGGGAGAAGAGAGTTCAGGATAGAAACAAGAAGATCAAGGACATGAGGGCCGAGATAGAGGCCAAGGACTTCGAGTTAGAGACTCAGTAGGGAGTGATAAAGAGGCTTTGCTCGCAGAAGAGAGATCTTCGCGCGAAGATTGAGGCCTTGACCACCAGCGTGGAGGAGTACAAGTCAGCTATGGAGACATCCGGACTTACTCTTGTGGACGTGGAGGTCGACATGGAGGAGTAGTTGACTATTCGGCTACCTATTTATCTATTATCCTTTGATTATTGAGTCGCAATGATCATCCAACATGTGGATGGCTTGCTATTATGATTACTTTTCCAAAACTTGTTGTTTACGTTGTTTAAACTCTTTGTTATCTTGTGATTGTTTAATTTGTTTGTTGCTATGTGATGTATTGTGCATGGCATCTATGGGTTATATCTCATTGCTTATCCTTATTGAAACCACAGATGCCTCCCCGTTGTGCCAATCCCAACCCAACCAACAACAACAATAACGTCAATCCTGAGATGCAGCAGTTGATGACAGCTCAAGATCAACTGATGCAGATGATGACCCAGTTCATGGCTAATAAAAATCAAAATCAGAACAATAACAACAACAAAAACAACAACAACAACAACGACAACAACGACAACAACGACAACAACAACAACAACAATCCCAACAACCCACCAGCCTTTGACATGCTCACCAGGTTTCTAAGGTTGAGGCCAGCCAAGTTCTCGGGAACAACTGATCCAATGGTAGCTAATGACTGGTTACATTCCGTGAACAAAGACCTAGTCACTGTTGGCTACACCGATGAAGAAAAGGTCAGGTTCTCAGCACATCTGCTTGAAGGACCAGCAGCAACATGGTGGGACAACTTTTAGATCACCACTCCCCTTGAGGATGTGACTTGGGCTATTTTTGAGGATGGATTCCGTATAACTCACATCTCATCAGGAGTGATGAATTTTAAGAAGGAGTTCCACAATCTGAAACAGCGTCACCGCAGTGTGGCTGAATACATTGAGGAGTTCAACAATCTAGCGTGCTATGCACCAGATGAGGTTGATACGGATGCCAAGAGGAAGGAGAAGTTCCTCGAAGGATTGAATGATGAAATGAACCTGCAGCTATCTGTTGCCTATGTTCCAACATACCAATTACTATGTGACAAGGCCACCATCTTGGAAAGTAAGATGAAGCGGGTTGAGAACAGAAAGAGGAAGCATCACTGTGACAAGCACAGCTTGGGACCGTCTCACAAGTGTTCCCATAATGATGATAGTGGAGGTTCTGGATCCCACAAGCATGGGAAGTATAACAACCACCACAACCATAACCGTCACCATGAAAACAAGCATCATCACAGTCATGACAATGACAAGTATAAGAACCACAAGAGTGGACACAAGAGCCACCACAGTGGAAATGGTAATGGGATTCAACCGGCAAAAAGAGGCATCAGTCAGGTTGAGTGCTTCAAATGCAAGAAAACTGGGCACTATGAAAATGGATGCCCAGAAAAGAAAGTTGAAGGAGCCAACAAGCCCAACCCTTTCCAGAAGGGACAAGTGAACCACATCAATATGGAAGAAATTTATGAAGAGTCTGATGTTGTGGCTGGTAAGTTCAAGCTTAATTCTTTTCCAGCACTTGTTCTTTTTTATACCGGCGCATCGCATTCATTCATATCAAGAGCATTTGTTGACAAAAATGGACTTCCAACTGAAACTATTGGGTGTCCTATAAAATTAAGCTCTCCCGGTGGAGAGATGATAGTGAATTTTGGATGTCATGATTATAGAATTTGGAAAGTATAAGTTTCCAGTTAGTCTGATAATCCTAGATTCCCAAGGATTGGATATAATTTTGGGTATGGATTGGATGACTAAGTATGAAGGAGTACTAGATTGTGCCAATCGTACTATTACACTCACAACCCCGGATAAGAAAAGGATCTCCTCATACCAATTTCTAAGTTAAAACTTGTGGAAGAACAAGGGTTAAAGGTTCACCAATATCTATTGGTGGTTCCTTGGGAGTTTTTGACAAACAAAAACTTAGTGTTTTCAACTGATAGGAAAAACCTATTTTAAGCAAAGCAAGCCTAATCTACACTTAGCCAAATTCATATAGATGTTAGATACTACTATTCTACTATGGTATCACTTGCCAATACAATTCGAAATGTATTGACCCCTCGTGGCTGTAACTTATGATGTTGCAGGTTACTCTGATGGAGATTAGGGTTATGAGTCTACACTCAACATGCTTGTCTGTGGCACATGGATATGAAGACTTTATTTTATTTACTTATGATATGAACTCTTGTACTAGCCTTTGGCTATTGAGTTGTAAAAGACTATGTTATCTCTGGAATGACGATGTAATAACAACCTTTTTATCTGTGTACTTCATCTTAAACTGTGGATGCTAGCATTTGATCTAGGGACTAGCATTGCAATCACAGGGACCTTCACCTTATAAAGGTGGGGTCTTACAGGATCTCTCCAGAACAATTTTGGTTTCTCTCTCTCTTTTATGTGATTCCGAATATGCCAATAAAAATTTCAGAGCTTTGTCAAACCCTTAAGCGTGCTACCCAACGGTTCACGAACACGCCAGACATGGTTAAGACTCCTGTCTGACCAATGATCATTAGCGAGACCTAGATGCCCATGATGACCACATGTGCATTCCATGAAACTTGTAGTTGAACCATCAACGTTGCGTCTTATTCCTTTTGTATCTGTGATACTTGTATTGTCTGAGGCTTGATTAAAAACATCACCATGTAGGATTCAACCTTGTTACCAACAATAGCTACTTTACTCGGTCTGATAAGTGATATCCTCGTGACCTAATCACACGCTGCGTAGTTTATGAATATAACTCACCCGAGTGGGCCCAGAGTATCTTCAGTCACGCGGATGGACAAATCCCTCTCTTAACGCATATGCCTCTACCTGTTCCTCTAGATACCTAATGACATCCTTATGATCACCGTTCCACCGAGTGACGTTAGATGCCACTAAAGTATTCTCGGGAGACAATGATTATATATGGACTCACGGCCTAAGGAATGAGTCACCACATTTCCTGATCATCGCAACTTGAACTTTGTGACATGATCGTGTTATGATGCTTTAGATAGGCTATGTTCACCATCTCATTCTCCAATGATATGACTTCATTGTTAATTGACGCCAAGGCACCAACATGATCGGAAAACCTTGATCATCAGTTGACCAATAAACTGTAGGGGTTCGTAGCATGGAAAACAAAAATTTTCTATCGCATACAAACAAACAAGCCAAGATCTATCTACTAGATTGTAGCAACGAGTCGATGGAATAACTTACCCTCGAAGATTCCAAAGTGTTTAACGAGAGCAGATTCTCGTGGGTGATGTAGTCGTACTCTTTCCGATCTCAAGATCGTGTAGACGATCCTTCCGGCGCCGCTCCATGGCTCCTGATCGGTCACACGCTCGTACTGACGAAGACCTTCCTCTCCCTTGTTCCAAAGTGACGGAGGTTGTAGCACTCTCTCGCGATTCCGGCAAAGACAACGTGGTACCTAAGTAGAGGGAGATCCCGCAGGCTTCGCCTTAAGCCGAGCGAGTATGGTGGATTATGAGAGGGCTATTAGTGGTCTAGAGATTAGACACACCAATTAGAAGGCTCTAAACCGCAGGCTAAAGCAATTAGAAGCTCTAAACCAAACGGCTCTAAACCGGAGATTAGAGGTAGAAACTTGTGTGTCTCAAGGAGGAGCCCCGCCTCCTTTTATAGGTGGAGGGCTAGGCGCCAGGAGGGAGGAGTCCTCCCCAACTCGCCTAGGGCTTGCCGCCCGGAGGAGGGACTCCTCCTCCAAGTTGGTTCCAACTCCTCTTGCTTGTTTCCCACAGTTCCTGTTCCCACAGCTCGCTTTTCCACAGTTTCTGTTTTAGCCGCTTGACTTTCAAACGCAATTCGACTTTCATGTTTTGGAACAGCAAGAACACTTAGTACATGATGCAATCATTCAATGACACACTCATGTACCCTCCCCGAGTGCCGGACAATCCGGACCCTTCTAGAACATTCCCGATGAAAACACCTAATCATTCCCGAACTCAAATGGGACTTTCCTTATATGAATCTTATTCTCCGGACCATTCCGGATCACCTCGTGATATCCGGATCCCATCCGAGACTCAACAACATTCGGTCTCTTTCTCATAATACCATAACTACTCAAACAACGTCGAATCCTTAAGTGTGTCTCCCTACGGTTCGTGAATTATGCGACATGATCGAGACACTTCTCAACAATAACCAATAGAGGAATCTGGAAATTCATATGGCTCCACATATTTCTACGATTTCTTTGCGATCGAATGAACCACTTACATACGATACCAATTTCCCTTTGTCTCACGATAGTTTACTTATCCGAGGTTATGATCGTCGGTATCTCGCATACCTAGTTCAACCTCGCATCGATAAGTACTCTTTCTCGCTCCCATGATATGTGATCCCTTGTGAGCCAGTCACATGCTTGCAAGATAATTGGATGACATTCCACCGAGAGGGCCCAGAGTATATCTATCCGTCATATGGATGGACAAATCCCACTTGATCCATGTGTTTCAACCAATACTTTCCGAACACTTAATGCCACCTTTATAGCCACCCGTTATGGTGTGGTGTTTGATGTCATCAAAGCATCCATCCGCAAAGGTGATATGCATGATCTCATGGTGAAGGAATTAGGTTACTATGTATCAGAAAGCATATAGCAATTGAACTATTGAAATGACTTGATCTTTATGCTACGCTTATCTATAGGAGTATGTCCATCACATCATTCTCCTAATGATATGATCTTGTTGTTAATAACATCTCTATGTTCATGATCAGGAAACCATGATCATATATTAACCAACAAGCTAGTTTAGCAAGAGGCTTTACTAGGGACTCTTATTTTAGTTTAAAAATCACACAAGTATTAATGTTTCCGGTTAATACAATTATAGCATGGTATGTAAACATTTATCATAAGTGTGAAGATATGATAATAACCACTTTATTATTGCCTCTTGGGTATATCTCCAACAGTCTCCCACTTGCACTAGAGTCAATAATCTAGTTTCAAACCTTTGTGTATATAACACCTATGGCTTTCCGGTGTTGTATGTACACGATTGCTAGTGGTCAACTGATCTCCGGATCTGACACTTCCAGGTCCGTGTGTAATTGCATGTCTTTGGGTCTCTACGCATCACTCATTCTCTAATGATATGGCTTTGTATAAATTTGGTCTTTCGGTGTGACCTTTAGTTCTTTGGGGTTAAAACATGTTGATAATATTGTCGCACAATATATCTTCATAATATTATCCCTCTGTGAACTACACCTAGTTTGATAACAAACTACTTGACACAAATGCCCTCTTTTGCTGCTATAATAGCAGTCATATACTTAGCCTTTTGTTGTAGTATCTGTCACAATGTCTTAACTTTGGAAATCATCCAAATCCATTATGGAACTCACTTTCCATTATATTGTGCCACCCTTAGTTTAGATTGAGATAAACTTAATTTGTACTTTGTGACAAAACTAGTATCAATGTAGTACTTTTACAATGAACTAACCATCTATTTGTCTCTTCTACAAATAATATACTCTTAGTTCTTCCAAAATATCATAAGAATATCCTTACTATTGTCCAATGATCATCTTACAAATCATTCTGGTATATGCTCACAATATTTAGAGCATAGGACATATCTGGATTTGTACATATCACAGTATGATTGATATAAATATTCTTTGTGATTTCATACATCAAGTATCAATCTATACTTGATTATTTGTTTCACTTTACCAAATGTCAATACACTTGAATATATCATCAATATTGAACTCATTCAATCCTTTCTGTACGACAAGAACCTTTCTTGTAGTTTCTATATTGAACTCATTCAATATCTCGTCTATGTATACGGCACAACCATATTAGCATCTATTGATGCCAAATATTTGGTTTTGCCTAAGTCTTTCATCGGGATGAAATTCTTAATATGTGTTAATAAAAGATACATTATTTCCAATCAACAATATGTCTTCCACATAATGTATTAGAAACATGTCTTAGCGCTCCCACTTAATTTCTTGCAAATGCAAGCATCTTCATTGTCTCGATGAACTTTTAAACTCCTTTAACAGTTTCATCACGTTGAAGATTCCAACTCATGATGCTCACTTTAACCATTGAAGTTTGCATATACTTTTAGCATCCTTTTGAATTAACAAAACCCTATGGACCGTGTTATGCACATGTCCTAGGTAACGATTCTATTAGAAGAACTTGTTTTGTTTATTCAACTACCATATAACAAATTATATGTAGTGGTTGCTACATTAATCCGTCTAGACTAAATATCACTATGAAATATCAAATCTTGTCATAGTCAACCTTTGAACATTGTTGTGAACTCTTTCCCAACATGTCGACTATTTCATAGATGTGAAACATCCATGTCTATTTCTTTATAGATCCAAACACAACTGTAAGGTCTTACACCTTTCTCGAGGGTCCTTCAAGTTCAAAACTTGATTTCTCGTGTATGGAACTATCACGGATTTTATGGCTTCAAGCCATTTGACGGAGTCAGGGCCCATCATCGCTTCTTTGCATGTAGTCGGTTCACTATTCTCAAATAATGATTCAACCCTCAAATCTTGGTATTTGATTGTTTACCCGATCTACTTGTTTCAATAGGAACTTAGATCTCCGTGACCACAACCTTTGAGGCACGTGAGCCATGAGCATTGTTGCTGCCTCCGAAACACTTTTCGGCGCTGCGCAACTCTGCACATATAGCTAAGGTTCTTTTAACCTTATCAAAGTTCTATTGTCCTCCCACTTAACTTTTCACGAAAAAATTCCTTCTCAAAGAAACTTGACGTTCTAAGCAACAAACACTTTTGTCTCCGGTGTTCATGGAGGAATACTTAACAGTTTATACAAAGATAGGTTCATCCGACTTTGGTTGCAAACATCTTTCTTATGCATAGCATACCAATGTTTAAGAAAGGACAACTTGGGTTTTATCCCAAACCATAACTTTATATGGTGTCATTTCAACGGATTATGATGGAGCTCTTTCAAAGGAAAACGGTAATCTCTAAAGCTTTTAATCTTTAAAATATAATGGCAGTTTTATGAATTACACCTTCGATCTTACCATGTCAAACAAGGTTTAATTACATATCTCGAACGCTCCATACCCTTATGGTGTTTCGGGAAATGCAAATCCACGGAACGATTCCTTAAATCTTAGGTATTATGCTAAACTTGTAACTCAAATATCTTCCTTTATGATCTTATCATAAACTATTTATATTCTTGTTACAATGATTTTGCACTTCATCTTGAAAGTCTTTGAACTTTTCAAATGTTTCACACTTCATCCTTATTAAGTAAATATTCATATATTCACTCAAATTTTCGGAGAAAGCACATGAAGTTGAAATCCATCGCTCTTGACTATACATAATGGACTTCATACAACAATATGTACAAGTTCCAATAAGCTAGTCTATCATTCCCTTTTGGCCTATGAACGAAGTTTTAATTATCTCTAGGAAAGTTTCACAAGCGTCATTTGATCAAAATCAAATAGACTCCAAAATTCCATCCATATGGATTTTCTTCATGTTTTCTTTCCAATATAATTTAAACGGCGATGTCACTTCCTAAGTGATCTTTCAATCAATTTGTCTTTCGACATCTTTTTTTAGCACCAGTTTTATGGATGTGATTTCTCCAACGAGATTTGCAAATCATCCATCTTTTATAGATTACGGCAATTATTTGAACAACCCTTTTGTTCTCATAGTACCTGATAAAACAAATCTTGAAGGCAAGCTTTGATGTTTAACGAGCAACACAATAACCCTTTATTTTGTTCTCGATGAACATCATCACATATTCTTTTGCTAGTTATTTAGGCCATTGTAGTTCATGAATTGTGTTGTTTCGTATGACGATTCACACCAACAAATTCAGTATCAAATACTTAAGAACCACATTGTTTAATAAGCAAAGAATATAGCCATAACATGTATATCATCTATATACTTAAACTGAACAATTCTAGTCTTTTCTTTTCTGCCATATATTTATGAGATTCTCTTTCAGTATTTCCTTTTCTGTTTGAAAGAATCTATCAATATCAATAGTGGAGTCATACATATGACATATAGTCCAAAGCGTGTATAATTAAATACCAATGTCTTTGGACTTGCACTTTGAAGTAGATCACCATCATCAAATATTTGGTGTTCTTTCAAATTCCTTTCTTTAGTAATCTCTTGGTGTAGTAAACATTTTACCTACATCAAATATTCACCCTTATCATGGAATCGTCCATGATCAAGCTACTGTTAGCTTATAACGATGAATTATGAGTATAATGTTGCTATCCAAAACCTTTTGGAGGATTAGGACAACAAATGTCTCCAACCTTTTGCAAATCCTCATCAAAATATGAGAACATGAACTTTGCCATATTATACTCTATCATGTTGTAACCAAAACTTCGTTTCAGATATCACAATATCTTCCACACATCATGGTTTCTGAAACAACTCTTTCAGATCCTTAGATATCCTTGATATTAAGACAATCCTTTGAATATCAAGAATCATGGAGACAAACATGATACTCATATACTAACACTTGGAATTGTCACTCTTGTTTTAATACCAATTATTAAACTTCATGGAGTAACCGGAACTTACTGAAAGTTTGCAATAGGACTTTTAAACTTTAGATTAACACTTCAAAACAATACGATACCAACAGAAAGTAACTAACCAGAATTCTATAGTTCTATCATCTCAATTAAAACTAAGCACAAGGTGGTAAACGGATGCCAATGACTACAACAACTATGCAATTTCACTTTGATTTAGTTTATGATAAATTGAGTTCTAATTAATAATTAAATTAATCTAGGTGAACTCCCACTCAAAACAATATCCCTCACATTGTTTTAGTGATCACAGAACCAAATCCACCACATCAAAACCGATCATCACGAGAGTTAATATAGCTTCAATGGCGAACAATCAACATGTTCATCATATCTACTATATGACTCATGCTCTACCTTTCGGTAATCCGTGTTCCTGAGGCCATGTCTGTACATGCTAGGCTTGTCAAGATCAAACCTTAGTTTCCGCATGAGCAAATCTGGCTTTCTCACGTTGTATACACTTGTAGAATCTAACACACCCGATCATCACGTGGTGCTTCGAAACAACAAGCTTTAGCAACGGTGCCAACTAAGGGTGAACACTTTATGACTTGAAATTCATGTGCATGAGGGATCATCTTATAATGCTACCGTCGTACTAAGCAATACAAGATGCATAAAGGATTAACATCACATGCAATTCATAATATGTGATATGATATGGCCTTTCTTCTTTGTGCTTCCGATCTCCATCTTCTAGCACGAACATGATCTCCATCATCATCGACATTGCATCAAGGTCAATGATGCTTCTCCATGGTTGTCGTCCACCGCCTCCATCTATTACATCTACTTTGAATAGACACTTGGTCTTAACAGAATTTAAAGACAACCATATGGCTCCTGCCGGTTGCCAACTTACAATAAGGAACATTGCATACATCATATATAATCACAATCATGGCCATATCACATCACAGCACACCCCTGCAAAACAAAGTTAGACGCCTCTAATTTTCTTTGCATGTTTTACGTGGTTTGGGGCTTTCAATAAGTGTCGTTCTAACTTACGAACAAGAACCACAACATTGATACTAGCATTGTTGATCACCCGTTGTAAATTGGATCTTAACTATGCTAGGAGAAACAGCACAGAAAAGCCACTTATGCAATACAAGTTGCATGTCAAGCGTGGAGCAAGTCTCATGAACGATGTCATGTAAGGTTAGCCCGGGCCGATTCATCCCAACATACCGCAAGATGCAAAGTACACAAGAAGCAATCGACAATAAAAGCATCAACGCCCACAATGACCATTGTGTTCTACTCGTGCAACAGATCTACAAATAGACACGGCTCTGATACCACTGTAGGGGTTCGTAGCATGGAAAACAAAAATTTTCTATCGCATACAAACAAACAAGCCAAGATCTATATACTAGATTGTAGCAACGAGTCGATGGAATAACTTACCCTCGAAGATTCCAAAGTGTTTAACGAGAGCAGATTCTCGTGGGTGATCTAGTCGTATTTCTTCCGATCTCAAGATCGTAGACGATCCTTCCGGGCTGCGTTTCGCAACGCTTCATGATCGGTCACACGTTCGGTACTCGACGAAGACCTTCCTCTCCCTTGTTCCAAAGTGACGGAGGTTGTAGCACTTCCTCGCGATTCCGCAGACAACGGCGTGGTACCTAAGTAGAGGGAGATCCCGAGGCTTCGCTTAAGCCGAGCAGTATGGTGGATTATGAGAGAGGCTATTAGTGGTCTAGAGATTAGACACACCAATTAGAAGGCTCTAAACCGAGGCTAAAGAAATTAGAAGCTCTAAACCAAACGGCTCTAAACCGGAGATTATAGGTAGAAACTTGTGTGTCTCAAGGAGGAGCCCCGCCTCCTTTTATAGGTGGAGGGCTAGGCGCCAGGAGGGAGGAGTCCTCCCCAACTCGGCCTAGGGCTTGGCGCCCGGGAGGAGGGACTCCTCCTCCAAGTTGGTTCCAACTCCTCTTGCTTGTTTCCCACAGTTTCTGCTTCCCACAGTTTCGCTTTTCCACAGTTTCTGTTTTAGCCGCTTTGACTTTCAAACTGGCAATTTGACTTTCATGTTTTGGAACAGCAAGAACACTTAGTACATGATGCAATCATTCAATGACACACTCATGTACCCTCCCCGAGTGCCGGACAATCCGGACCTTCTAGAACATTCGATGAAAACACCGGAATCATTCCCGAACTCCGAAACGGGACTTTCCTTATATGAATCTTATTCTCCGGACCATTCCGGATCACCTCGTGATATCCCGGATCCCATCCGAGACTTCGAACAACATTCGGTCTCTTTCTCATAATACCATAACTACTCAAACAACGTCGAATCCTTAAGTGTGTCTCCCTACGGTTCGTGAATTATGCGTACATGATCGAGACACTTCTCCGAACAATAACCAATAGAGGAATCTGGAAATTCATATGGCTCCCACATATTTCTAAGATTTCTTTGCGATCGAATGAACCACTTACATACGATACCAATTTCCCTTTGTCTCATGATAGTTTACTTATCCGAGGTTATGATCGTCGGTATCTCTGCATACCTAGTTCAACCTCGTTACCGATAAGTACTCTTTTCTCGTTCCCGTGATATGTGATCCCTTGTGAGCCAGTCACATTCTTGCAAGCTAATTGGATGACATTCCACCGAGAGGGCCCAGAGTATATCTATCCGTCATATGGATGGACAAATCCCACTCTTGATCCATGTGTTTCAACCAATACTTTCTGAACACTTAATGCCACCTTTATAGCCACCCGCCACGGTGTGGTGTTTGATGTCATCAAAGCATCCATCCGCAAAGGTGATATGCATGATCTCATGGTCGAAGGAATTAGGTTACTATGTATCATAAAGCATATAGCAATTGAACTATTGAAATGACTTGATCTTTATGCTACGCTTATCTATAGGAGTATGTCCATCACATCATTCTCCTAATGATATGATCTTGTTGTTAATAACATCTCTATGTTCATGATCAGGAAACCATGATCATATATTAACCAACAAGCTAGTTTAGCAAGAGGCTTTACTAGGGACTCTTATTTTAGTTTACAAATCACACAAGTATTAATGTTTCCGGTTAATACAATTATAGCATGGTATGTAAACATTTATCATAAGTGTGAAGATATGATAATAACCACTTTATTATTGCCTCTTGGGTATATCTCCAACTTAAACGAGTGAATAGAGTTTCACTGGGAACTACTAGATGTTTGTATATCACACGTGCATTGACAGTTCTATTCAATACAATTATAGCATGCTATTATTATTAGTCTCTAGGGCATAGTTCCTTCAGAGGTGCACACAGGCGGCGACATGCTGACGCGGTGGTGGGGCAACCCGACGGTGGCGCGGGTGGCTCCGAGACGTGGAGGACCGGCCAATTAGCTATAGAAGGTGGCGGTAGACCAAGCGGCTGATGGCTCAGTTGATGTGGAGCCTGTTGGGAACCCCAAGATCAAGGTATGATGAGCACAACAACAAGTTTTCCCTCAGTTATAGAACCAAGGTTATCGAACTTGTAGGAGAAAGAAAACACTTCCGAAGGTGTTGCTAGCAACATGGAACTTGCACACAACACAACCAAAATACTTTGCCCCAACTTATCAGTGAGGTTGTCAAGCCCACTGGTTTTGCTGAAAACAAAGGATTAAACGTATAGTGTGAAAGAAAGTAATTGCTTGTAGTAATTACAGAAAGTAAACAGTAGATGGAATATCAGTGGGAAGGAATAGACCGGGGTCCATAGTTCACTAGAGGTGTTTCTCCATAAGATAAATAACATGTTGGGTGAACAAATTACAGCTGGGCAATTGACAAATAGAGAATGCATAACAATGCATGTACATGACATGATAATCACTATGAGATTCACTTGGGCATTACAACATGATACATAGACCATAATCCAACTGCATCTATGACTAATAATCCACCTCTGTGATATCATCCGAACAACCCTCGGGTATTAAGTTGCAAGCAACAGATAATTGCATTAATCAAAGTGTGTAATGTAAACAATAAAATTGCCCTTGGACGAAGGATTGTTGTTTTCTCCCTAGTAGCAACATCACATCTACAATCTTATAAGTTTCTATCACTCTCCCAGATTACTAGAGGCATGAACCTACTATCGAGCATAAATACCCCCTCTTGGAGTCCACGGTGACCCAGCATACCACTGCATGTGTAGTACACTATAGTCATTGACATGACATCCACAGAACACCGTTCTGTAAATATCACATCCCTCAGAGTGGTACAACAGAAACATTGCGGGTCAATATTACAAACACTCACACATTATTATTACAATACCAGAAGTTCAAGACTTCAAAAAGATTCAACTTACAAACCAAAATATAAAGTGTTTCAACGGAATTTAAAAGTAGCAACTCCAACTAGGAGTAGAGCTCAGCAGCCTATTCTATAAGGTTCATTCTGCTCGGCTCCATCGGTTCCTACTAACTAGAGTACTTAGTTTGACTCGTTTTCATCGACACCATAGCGAATTTGTAATCCACTCCTTCAACACCTCCTAACAGGTCAGGTTCCTCGTAGAACACATCTTCTTGGCATTTGGCTGCATACATTTGCGTGTCTTCGGGATCCTTAGAGTCTAAGCAAGGGATCAAAGAAAAGGATGAGTAACAGAGTTACCCAACAAGTTCATTATATGCAAGGTGGGTAGTTTGATGCTCTAACTACCACCTTAGACTATAAGTCCTTGGCACTATGCAGTTTTTGTAAATCTTTCTTCAAATATTGATTTTATTATGAAAATCTATGACCATCAGCCTTCACAGGTTGACCAGAACTTTCATGGAGTTCCTTTCCTGCCACATTCGTAGCTCCTTCCCGGAATAGGGAGTAACAAGTTACAATTCTTACACTCTACAGAGGTGCGTTAATTTACCCATGAGAGATCAACTCCTTGTTGCAAAACCGGGCGTACTTTCCCGTCCACAATTCCATCATGTGGGGCCCAGTAGGTGATCCAAGCCAATCACTGCCCCCTTCGCGACCTCGCATGCCTCCTTGGTGTACACCATGCCCACATATTGAATTACGACAATGGTTTGTACAGACCGTTAGATGCCAGAACTATCATGGGACATTGAGGGTTCCCACCCATATGCTGCATATCCTTTACGAATTACCAATTAATATGCACGCTACAAGTGATAACAGCCACGGCCTGCACATCCGGCTACATGCGAGAGGAAGAAGATACAGCTGACTTCTCTATCCTATTCCAAATCTCATGGTTAATGCGTGATCTACGACGCTAGAATCACTGATTTCATGGGTTATTAAGTCCCTAATTGATCATCAATGTTGCAAATAGAACCCTAAGTTCTATTGCTCCATTATATCATCACTTAGGATGATACCTAAGATTTCTTTATTTGAGAAAATAATATTTTCTTTCTTTGGAGAATATATGACCACACACAATTTGCAAATACTTTGATAAAGACTATTCAAAGGACATGAACAAGTGATGAACTTGCCTTGTGATTGCATGGTAGTGAAGTCGGATGTTTCACTGGACCTTGAGCTTCTATGTCTACAAAACATCATTATTGCCCGGTAAGGACAATATTTAAAGAAGCAAAATGATTATGCAAAGTAATGTAATGCATTATTTAGTTTGGTGTGTATTCTTCCCCATTATTTTAAATTATAAAAACTCTTTTCATAAGTAAATAATTTATGAATATTAATTATTAATATTTATTGAATATTGTATTCCTTATTTTCTTTCATTTTATTTGAATTTTACTTATTTAATAATTCCTTTAAGAAATATCATGAAAAAAATATAAATTATTTGTTTAGTATTTTTCTAAAATACTACAATATTGGTATATAATAAAAGTGATTTTTATTTATTTTTATCATCTTTCATTAATTTTATAAAATTCCATAAGGAATATATATATTATAAAATTCTTGATAAAAAGTTAGATGCCTAAAATTTTATTTCTTAATTTTTTTAGATAGATTGAATTATTGTGAATCCAAAAATATTTTATTTATAATTTTTGGATTTTTATTTTACTTTCTAGAATTTATTTTATTTCAGGGGCATTTTGGTCTTTTCTTAATTATTAAAACTATTTTAAGTGGTTGGGCTGGCTGTGTTTGCTTATTGGTCCGTTTTTGGCCCAATTGGCTATGATCAAAAGGGCTCCCCGAAGGGGTACTGGCCCTATCAGCCCACTCACATCATCTCTCTCTCTTGAACTCTCTTCTTCTCCTCCCTCGACCCCGTGGTCGGCGATGCCACCGCCGGCGATTCACGCCGCCGTGGACCTCCCCGACCGCCGCCGTGATGCATGGGGTCGTTGTTGACCCCGCTCCTCCTTCCTGTCCATCTCGATTTGGACCCGGGGCCCTCCTGTGGCCAGGCCAGCTCCGTCCCGAACCCTAGGGTTTGGGTTGGTGCTGGTGCTACCGGCGCCGCTGCTCCCGTGTGTTGTGGTGGTGTCCCTCGTCTTCATATGTGGCTGTGATTGCCACCTCGGCGTGGTGCGGGTCGCAGCGCCCCCTTGGGGTGCTCCCCGTGCCGCCGTGTTTGTCGACACCCTCTGCTTCCTCTTCTCGCCCACAACAACAACCTTCAGTAAGTTGTTGTTTCTCCCTCTCTCGTCCTCTGTGCTATGCCACCCTGTGCTATGTGTTTCTAGTGGCTAACCCTGGCTAGTGTTCATGTTCTTATTAGGGTTCATATCCTAATTAGGGTTCTTGTTCTGATTAGGGTTCATGTCAATCTGTTGATCATATATATGATGATTTGGATCTAGTAATGATGATAATCTTTGAGCATGATGAATGACTATTTGCTATGGATTATTGCTTATAGATGGCTTTGGTGATGCTAGTGGCTTACAAGATTGATTCCATTGGTTAATTTGATGTGGTTCAAATGATAGTATTACAGTAGAATTACTGCTTGGAAATCCTAGTGATTTGAAAGTTCACCGCTGTCATTACTTGGCTATTGACAGTGATTTGTGAGTGATGTAGTCACTGTATTTGTAATTGTTGGCTTATGGATTATACATATTGAGATAAATTGGTATCTTACAGTGATGTTATGTATATATATACCTGGAAATGATTCCTGTGATTAATACCAGGAAAATGATGCTTAGTTGTCTATGAGTTTATCTGTGAAAGCTAGATACTTAATCTGCTTGGTTTAGAAGTTGTTCTTGTGACACCATTCTAAAATGGCACATAAGACTAGGTTCTACTACTTGGCATGATTGTGTTTATGCTTAAGTTTGGCTTGATACCAAAGATAGGTTGAAACTTTCTTTCTTTCAACCTCAATGCCAATGATGTTGGTCTGAGGCTTAGGGACTAGGTCCTTATCTTGTTGTTCCTCATGGATCTGTTCTGGTAGTGATACCAGCTACTAATTCTTGAGTCAAATTTGGGAAAAAAATGATTTGTAGGATTATTAAGTTATATAAATGCATAAGATCTGGAAATTCTAAGGTGCTACTCCTGTTTAAGAGATGTGCCTAGAATTCCATATCTTAGCTATATTTATTCTTGGAATTTAAGATATGGCTTTGTAGCTAGGATCAATGAGGTTGTTCTGAGATCCTGGTTGGATCTATATAGTTTTCTGATGGCTTTTAGTGTTTAAAATCTTCTATGATGGACTCACCCCACTTGGGTGTTTCTCTGAGAAATTGAGTATAAGACAACACATGAATTCTTGTCTAGCTTAGATAGATAAATCATGTGATGGTTTTATACTACTCACCACAACAGTGGAGTTGTTGAGGTTGTAACTTGCTGATCCTGTGGCTTGATCTTGCTGGTTGTGTGGCTAGCCTGATCTGGTCCTCCTCCTAATGCTGCCCTGCTACTTCTAGCTCCTAGAACTTGTTCTTGTTCTTGCTGTCCACCTCCTGGTCCTGTTAGCTTGGCCTTGTTCTTGCTATCCACCTGATCCACCCCCTCCTTATGTCACCATCTTGGTGGGATGATAAAGTGTGTGGTTGGTTTGGTTTGGTTTGGCTGGTGGTGCTAGATGTGTATGAGCAAGGAAATGAGGTTGGGGTGCTTGCCCACAGCTGTGTTGATCTGTTTTGATTGTGTGGCAGCAATGGCTATGCTTGACAGCACACACCATGCATTTAGGTGTGTGTGCTGATTGTGTGCCTGATGCACCCTTGTGGATATGCTCAGGGAATGGAAGTTACCTTTTTATCTGTTTACCACTTAACTACTTGGTGAAACTTGCCCCTCTCTCTGATTAAAATTATTTGACTTGTGGCTTAAGGATTATGAAAGATTTATTTCTTTCATATTGGTGAAACTTGCCCCTAAAGATTACTCAGTGATGTAAAGTTGAACAGTGCACCTCACTGTCACTACTAAGATTAAAAAATATCCTAATCTTTTATTTTCTTTCTTTTAGTTTGTGTTTTGTTTTGCAGGTAAAAAACTTGAAGATTCAAGATTTAGAATAGGTCTTCTAGATTCAAGATTTAGAATAGGTCTTCTTTTAGATAGAATAATTCCATTGTAATATTTATTTTATTCTTTTGTAATCTTTATTTTATCCTTTTGTAATAAAGATTGTAATATTACTCAATATATAATGTTTTTCTTTTATTTCATTTACTATTGTAAAGATCCTTGATTACTTTTATAAGTTAAATTTTGTAACTTATTTATTGAATAAAGATATGGAATGAATATTCACTTTCTTGATTATGTTATTTTATTTAAAGTTTAAGTTACTTATTATTAACTCTTGATTCAATCAAATTACTCAAACATAATTCTAATTCCTTTTAAATTATAAATCCAACACTCAAGTTTCAATTCAAATTTCATTTCCCAAAACACACTAATCCACAAAGATCATATCAAAGTTTATAACGATCATTCTCCAAGACTATTCCTAATCTTAAAGAGTGAGAGAAACCTTGATAACTTTAGGTTTTTATTTGGCGAAAAATTTACCCACATTTTTACAGATGAATGCATGCAATTGCACAGATTCCTAAATCTACCCTTCGTTGGTTCCTAAATGTTGGGATGTTACAGACTTCCCCCCTTAAATTAAACTTCGTCCCGAAGTTTGCTAAAGTATACCTGAACAGTTCTGGATAGGCTTTTCTTAAATCATCTTATTTTTCCCAAGTGGCTTCCCTCTCACGGTGATGTTCCCACTGTACCTTGTAGTACTTGATTGCCCTATTCCTCAACCTTTTCCAGTTTTCTTCCAAAATTTTACAGGGTTTCTCTACATAGGTCAAGTCTGCTTGTAATTCTAACTCTTGATGTGTAATCACATCATCTGGAACCTTCAGACATTTCCGGAGTTGTGACACATGGAAAACATTATGAACTTGAGCCAATCTTGAGGGTAACTCTAAAGCATAAGCTATAGTCCTATTCTGACTCAGTATCTTAAATGGCCCGATATATCTTGGACTCAGTTTTCCTTTAACTCCGAACCTTTTAACTCCCTTCATTGGGCTTACCTTCAAATATACCATGTCTCCTACTTCAGGATGCCATGATCTTCGACTTTGATCAACATAACTTTTCTGCCTACTTTGAGCTATTTTCAATCTATCCTCAATTTTATCAATGATATCTTGTTTTTTCTGGATATAGTCTGGCGCAAATTCTTTGTTGCTTCCAGGCTCAAACCAACATATTGGTGATCTACATTTCCTTCCATATAGAACCTGATATGGAGCTGCCTTCAGACTACTCTGATAGCTATTATTGTAGGAAAATTCTGCCAATGGTAGATGATCTTCCCATGTACCTCCAAAATCTAATGCACAAGCCCTTAACATGTCCTCCAGTATCTGATTTGTTCGTTCTGTTTGACCCCCTGTTTCTGATGATAAGATGTGCTAAAATCTAACTTTGAACCAAGTGCTTCATGTAATTGCTTCCAAAATGCTGAAGTAAACACTAATCCCCTATCAGTTACAATCTTTTTGGGCATTCCGTGCTTACTTACTATTTCTTTAATGTAAGCTTCTAGTAACTTCTCGACATTATCCTTCTGATTTACCGGAATAAAATGTGCACTTTTAGTGAGTCTATCCACAATTACCCATATCATATCCTTCCGTTTAGGTGTCATGGGCAATCCTGTGATGAAGTCTATACCTATTTCCTCCCACTTACATTCGGGAATTTCCAAAGGTTGCAATGGTCCTGCCGGACTTTGATGTTCAGCCTGCACCCTTTGGCAAGTATGGCATCCAGATACATATTTAGCAATGTCTCTTTTCATGTTATTCCACCAGAATAGTTCTTTCAAATCCATGTACACCTTAGTACTTCCTGGATGTATAGAATATGGTGTTTCATGAGCTTCCCTAAGTACGACTTCACGAATCTCAGTCACATCTGGAACGCAAAGACAGTCTTGAAAACACAAAGACTCATAATCTCCCAGGTGAAAAACTGATGTTTGCCCTTGAGATATCCTCCGAATTTCTTCAGCAATGAAAGGATCTTCTGTTTGATGTCTAAAAATTTCGTGCTTAAGATCACTGTCCTTCTCTACAACTACCTGCATAGTAGCTAATCCTCCAAGCATCTTTGTTCTAATGAATTGAAGCTCTAATCTTTCCAAGTCCATCTATAACTCTTTTGGTAGCTCCTGATTTCTAGGCTAAATATCTACACTTTTACGACTTAAAGCATCTGCTACAACATTTGCTTTTCCTAGAGTATAGTTGATTGTTAAATCATAATCTTTGATTAGTTCCAACCAACGCTTATGTCTCATATTCAATTCCTTTTGGGTGAAGAAATATTTAAGACTTTTATGGTCAATGTATAACTCACATCTGGCTCCATAAAGAAAATGCCTCCATCCTTTCAACGCAAAGACTACTGCTGCTAACACTAAATCATGAGTTGGATAGTTGACTTCATGCGGTTTTAGTTGTCTTGAACCATAATCAATCACCTTTCGATCTTGCATTAATACACAACCCAAACCTTCTTTTGATGCATCACAGTATACTGTAAAGTCTTTTCCTGTTTCTGGAACTGCTAAGATTGGAGCTGTGGTTAACCTGGTCTTCAACTCCTAAAAACTTGATTCACATTTCGCATCCCAATTAAATGGTGTATTCTTTCTTAACAATTTGTTCATTGGTCTAGCTATTTTGGAGAAACCTTCAATGAATCTCCGATAATAACGAGCCATCCCCAAGAAACCTCGAATTTGTGTCACATTGGTTGGTGCAGTCCACTCTAGTACTCATTGAACTTTGGATGGATTTACAGCAATTCCATCTTTACTAATCACATGGCCGAGGAATTCTACCTCATCTAGCCAGAATTCACACTTACTAAACTTAGCATAAAGTTTATGTTCTCTTAGAGTCTACAATGCTATTCTCAAATGATCAACATGCTCTTCCTTATCCTTGGAATATATCATAATATCATCAATAAAGACTATGATGAACTTATCCAAATATGGCATGAAGATTTTGTTCATCAGATTCATGAATATTGCTGGTGCATTGGTCAAACCAAATGGCACAACCAGATACTCATGGTGTCCATACCTTGAGACAAATGCTGTCTCTGGAACATCTTCAAGCTTAATTTTTATTTTATGGTATCCAGATCTTAAGTCGATTTTTGAAAATACTCCATCTCCTTTCACTTGATCAAACAAATCTTGAATCCTTGGTAAAGGATACTTATTCTTTAAGGTAACATTGTTCAGATTTTTGTAGTATCCGCACATACTTCTACCACCATCCCTTTTATCCACAAAGATCACTGGTGTTCCCCATGGAGATACACTTTCTTGAATAAATCCTTTTCTGTCTAACTCATCAATTTGCTCCTTGAGTTCTTTTAATTCTTTTGGTCCCATATTATATGGTGCTTGAGCTATTGGTACTGTACCTGGAATTAGATCAATAGTGAACTCTATTTCCTGATCTGGTGGCATTCCAGGTAGCTCTGCTGGAAAAATATCTTGAAATTCATTTACTACAGGAATATCCTCCAACTTGACCTCCTTCATTGAGTTCAACTGAAGATCCACCATGATATGACTGTGCCTATCTGCTTGATACACTATTCTTGCTCCACTTGGAGTTTTTATTGAGACAGTTTTCTCCTCACAATTTATCTGAGCCCCTTGTTCAGTCATCCAGTCCATCCCCAACACTACTGTAAAAGGAATCACATAAAGGTCCGCAAAGTATGTACAACCACAGATCGAGATAACCTGATCTTGTTTAATGTGGCGTACAACTATATTCCCCCCTTCCGTCACCACGGTCATAGGAATTTCTAATGTTGACCTTCTAATACCAAATTTATCATAGAATTCTTCAGAAATGAATGAAGTAGTTGCACCAGTATCAAATAGAACTTTGCCGGGATTGGTAAGGATATTGATCGTACCTATCACTGCATGCTCCGAGTTATCCACCTCCTCTAGGGTTGTGCAATTTAGCTTCCCGGTAGGTCTGTTCCTCTTGCCATTGTTGTTCTTGACCTTATTTCCTCCTCGATTAGGCTGTCCATTTCCTCCACTGTCTTGTCCTCCTCCCTTGGTAGTCCAACCACCTGGTGGTTTGCTCGGACAGTCGGGCTTGATATGCCCCTTCTGACCACAACCGTAACAGATCACTACCGGCTTTTTGCATTCCCTCTGGAAATGCCCTGGAATTCCACAGTTGTTACAGATAACATTCCTCCTAGGATTGGATTGATTTCCACCACTTCCCTTGTTATTGTTACCGTAGGCCTTGTTTCGAGGTTTGAACTCCAAATTGGGTTTAGGTTTACTTGCCTGAATTCTCTTGGTTTCCTTCTTGGCTCTCTTCCTCCTATCCTCTTGGACATTCTTGTAGTCATCTTCGAAAGTGATAACTGCATCCAACAGCTGCTGCTAAGTTTGCTTATTATCCAACCTTAACTGCATCCTCACAAATGGTTTAACCCACACAGGAAACGCTTCTTCCGCTTCTCTTCTGTGTTAACATCTTCCTCAGCATAACGAGACAGTTGACTAAACTCCCGGATATACTTCATGACACTAGTATATCCCTGCTTTATCTCCTCAAACTCTCTTCGCTTCAACTCCATAACACTTTTCGGAACATGATATTCACGGAATCTCTATTTGAACTCTTCCCAAGTGTACTCCCTTCCTGGCTGTTGCATGGCTAACTAATTTTCCCACCATGATGATGCAGGTCCAGTCAGAAGATGAGTTGCATACCTCAATTTCTCCTCATCATTACAACCTACAGTCTTTAGCTTTCTTTCTGTATCTGCTAGCCAATCTTCTGCATCCATTGGTTCAGGAGCTGATGCAAAAGGTAACGGCCTTGCATTCTGGAAGTCAGAAAGACTCACTCCTCCACCTTTAGGAGCTCTTTGATTCCCGGCTCGTCCCAGCAGCTCTTCCATGAACTTGTTCTGCTCCATTAACGGCCTCATTGGTGGCGGTGGTGGTAATGTTCCCTGATTTCCTGCATCTGCATTGGCCTTCTCTTTGGCCTCACGTTTCATTCGCTGCTGTTCAGATTCGGTCTCTACACCTGTATCCATGTGTTGGAATTATGCCCTAGAGGCAATAATAAAGATGTTATTGTTATAATTCTTGTTCATGATAAAGTTTATATTCCATGCTAGAATTGTATTAAGCGGAAAGTTTGATACTTGTGTGGTTTATGAACAACACCGTGTCCCTAGTACGCCTCTATGGACTAGCTCATTGATTAATGATGGTTAAGGTTTCCTAACCATAGACATGAGTTATCGATTAATAATGAGATCATGTCATTGGGAGAATGATATGATGGACATACCCAAATCAAGCAGAGCAATTAGATCATGTCATCGTGTTCATCTTTGCGAAGCTTTTTCTTACGTCAAAATATTGTATTCCTTAGACCATGAGATAATGCAACTCCCTGGTATCGGAAGAAAGCTTTGAGGTCATCAAACGTCATCCTATGAGAGGGTGATCATAAAGGTGTCTCTCAGGTGATCGGAAAGTACTTGTTGGGTTGTATGTATTGAGATGGGATTTGTCCCTCCCAAGTCGGAGATATATACTTCGGGCCCACTCGTTAATCGATATCAACATCGCTTGCAAGCACGTGGTTAAGGAGTTGATCACAAAGTGATATCGGATTACGGAACGAGTAAAGTACTTGATGTGAACGAGATTGAACTAGGTATGTCGATACCAACGATCGAATCTCGGGCAAGTAAAATATCGCGTGACGAAGGGAATATAAATATGGGATTAATTGAATCCTGGCATCGTGGTTCATCCGATATGATCATCGATGAATATGTGGGAGTCAATATGGGTTTCCAGATCCCACTTTTGATTATTGATAGAAGATCATGTCTGCATATTCTCGAACCCGTAGGGTCACACACTTAACGTGCCTCAATGCTAGGATAGAATGGATAAATGGTTTATGAGTTTTTTTTCGGAGTCTCGGATGGGATCCAGGACATCACGAGCGGTTCCGGAATGGTCCGGAGAATAAGATTCATATAAAGGAAAGGAGTTTTTGGATTTCAGAATTGTTTCGGAATGTTCGGTATTGTACTGGAAGGTTCTAGAAGCTTCCGAAGTGGGACCAACATGGCCCCACTTGTAGGAGGGGGCGTGGGCCTACGAGGGAGTGCCCTGGCCGCATTGGGCCAGGGGAACAAGGCCTCATAGGCCCAGCCGACCAAAACCCTAGGGGAAACCCTAGGGGACCTTCTAGAAGGGAGGGGGAAACTTGCCCCCCACTCCAACCCTTGGGGCCGCCGCCCTAGGGCTTGGAGGAGGGGCCAAGGGGCCGGCCAGCCCTCTATATAAAAAGGGCAGGGGTGCACCCTCCTTACCCCACTCCTTCAACCCTAGCTGCCATACTGCTTCTCTCTCTCTCTCTCTCTCTCTATATATATATATATATATATATATATATCTCAACTGCGCGTAGGCGAAGCCCTGCCGCAGAAACTCGCCACCATAGCACCACGCCGTAGTGTTGTAGATCCAATCTATCTCTCCACCCCACTTGCTGGACCGAGGAAGGAGGAGACGTCGCGGTGTCGTACGTGTGCATCTCTCGGAGGCGTCGCCACTTGCGGCGTTGGATCGGATCGGATCGCGAGGAGGAGAAGGCTAGTACGACTACATCAACCACGTTCTGTTGAATGTTCCGCTGTGCGATTTATTCAAGGGTATGACGTTCTCATCTATCCCTCTCGTTGATTGCATCTCCTAGATTAGATCTTGGCTTTCCCGTTCGCATCCGTAGAATTTTTTTGATTTACTATGCTGCGAAACCCTTCAGTGGTATCAGAGCTAGATCTATGCATATATGTGTTTCACGAGTAGAATGCAACATGCTTGTTGCGGGCGTTGATGTTTTCTGTTGCAAGCCTCTTGTTGTGTACTTCTTATGACGCGGGATAGTGAGATCGAAGCGGTCTAGGCCAACTTTACGCGACCTTGTTCGCGAGACCGGCTCCGCACTTGACGTGTGGCTTATTCCACACATGCGGCTGGTGGATGCCAGTTTCTCTCACTATAGTTGTCATGGGATTTACACCGGATGTTGGCAACCATAATATCACCGTTGTGGCTTTCCGTAGGTAAGAATCGTTCTTAGCTTGTTACTCGCATAAGCCACGTAAAACATGCAACAACAAAGTAGAGGCATCTAACTTGTTTTTGCAGGGAGTGTTTCTGTGATATGGTATGGCCCAAGATATGATGTGTATGTTGTATGCAATGATCATGTTTTGTAATATTTCACGACTTGCATGTCGATGAGTACACAACCTGCAGGATCCATATGGTTGTCTTTATAATTGTGTATGACCTGTGTGTCAACTTCTTATACGCCATGTAATAGATTTAATTTTTCGCTAAGTAGTTGGCAATAGTTGTAGTTGCTATTCGTGGTGGAGGCAATCATGGTGGAGTGATGGAGATCATGCTGGCACACACAAGATGGAGATCATTTGCGCGGAGATTGGCTATACCATGTCACATAAGATCATATGCATTTGATGTTTATCCTTTTATGTATCTTATTATGCTTAGATCGCGACGGTAGAATTATAAGATGATTCCTCACTTAAAGATCAATATAAAATTGTGTTCTCCCCATGTATGCACCGTTGAGAAAGTTCGTCATGTTCAAGCACCTTGTGATGATCGGGTGCTATAAACTCTACGTTCACATACAACGGGTGCAAGCTAGTTTTGCACACGCGGAAATACTTGGGTTTGACTTGACGAACCTAGCATGTACAGACATGTCGTGGGAACACACGAACCGAAAGGTTAAGCATGAGTCATATGAATGATATGATCGACACTTTGTTGTCCACCATTGAAACCACATCTCTTCTCGTGAAGATCGGATTAGGTGTGGTGAATTTGGATCGTGTTCACTAAACAACTTGAGGGATGTTGAATTTAGTGGGAGTTCATCTAGTAATTTGATTAAGTTGAACTAATTATCATGAACATAGTCTAAATTGTACTTGCAAATTTTGTAGATCAAATGGCTAAGTCCAACTTCAACTTCAACGTTTTTGCTGAGAAAGAAAAGCTTAAGAACAATGGGTCTAACTTCACCAACTGGTTCCGCAATCTGAGAATCATTCTCGCTGGCGGACAAAAGGACTATGTCCTTGAGAAAGCGCTAGGTGACGCCCTGCTATAGATGCGCCGGCTGATGAAAAATCTGTTTGTCAGTCGCGCAAGGATGATTATGGTGTGATTAAGATCACCATGTTGTTTGCTATGGAATCAGACCTTCAAAATCGTTTGGAGGAGTTCGCCGGGCCCTTTGAGATTCTTGAGGAACTGAAAACCATGTTTCAGACTCAGGCCCGTTCTGAGAGATATGAGATCTCTGAGAAATTATTTAATTGCAAGATGGAGGAGGGAGTTCCGTTAGTGAGCACGCCATTAAGATGTCGGGCTACACTCAACGTATTGAGCAACTGGACTGCAAGATTCCAGAAGAGCTCAAGATTGATAGAGTTCTGCAATCACTCCCTCCTAGCTACAAAGGTTTTGTAGTTACTCATAATCAGATTGGTTCCACTGATACGATCACTGAGCTCTTCGCTAAGCTGAAAGCTGTGGAGGTGTACATCAAGAAAGATAATCATGTGTTGATGGTCAAAAAGCCCCCCAGCTTTAAGAAAGGTAAGGGTGCAAAGAAGCCCTTCAAGAAAGGCAGCGGCAAGCGTGTTGCCCCTGCTGAGAAGAAGCTCAAGGACAAGGGTCACTGGAAGCGCAACTGTCCGAAGTACTTAGCGGACAAGAAGGCTGGCACCATTAAAGGTATATTTGATATACATGTTATTGATGTTTACCTTACTAGCGCTCGTTGTAGTGCCTAGGTATTTGATACTGGTTCAGTTGCTAATATTTGTAACTCGAAACAGGTGCTACGGAATAGACGTCGGCTAGCAAGGGATGAGGTGACGATGCGCGTTTGCAACGGATCAAGAGTTGATGTGATGGCCGTCGACACGTTCTCCTTAGTTTTACCTTCGGGATTAGTTTTAAACCTTAATAAATGTTATTATGTGCCTGCGTTGAATCATATCTGGATCATGTTTATTGCAAGACGGTTATTCATTTAAATCGGAGAATAATGGTTGTTCTATTTATATGAGTAACATCTTTTATGGTCATGCACCTGCTATGAATGGTTTATTTCTTCTGAATCTCGAAAGCAATGAAACACACATCCATAACATTGAGGCTAAGAGATGCAAAGTAGATAGTGATAATTCGACTTATTTTTGGCACTGCCGTCTTGGTCATATTGGTGTAAAACGCATGAAGAAACTCCATTCTGATGGACTTTTGGAGTCTCTTGATTTTGAATCATTTGACACGTGCGAGCCGTGCCTCATGGGCAAGATGATCAAAACCCTGTTCTCCGGAATAATGGAGCGAGCAACGGACTTGTTGGAAATCATACATACCGATGTATGCGGACCAATGAGTGTTTCGACGCGTGGTGGATATCGCTATTTTCTCACTTTTACTGATGACTTAAGTAGATATGGGTATATCTATTTAATGAAACATAAATCTGAAACATTTGAAAAGTTCAAAGAATTTTAGAACGAAGTGGAAAACCATAAATAGAAAATTAAATTTCTATGATCCGATCGTGGAGGTGAATATTTGAGTTATGATTTTCTCACGCATCTTAAAGCAAGCGGAATCGTTTCGCAACTCACGCCACCCGGAACACCACAGCTCAATGGTGTGTCCGAACGCCGAAATCAAACTCTATTAGATATGGTGCGATCGATGATGTCTCTTACAGATTTGCCGTTATCATTTTGGGGTTATGCATTAGAAACCGCTGATTTCACTTTAAATAGGGCACCATATAAATCCGTTGAGACGACACCGTATGAACTGTGGTTTGGTGCTAAACCTAAGTTGTCGTTTCTTAAAGTTTGGGGATGCGAAGCTTACGTCAAGAAGTTGATGCCGGACAAGCTCGAACCCAAAGCGGAGAAATGTGTCTTCATAGTATACCCTAAGGAAACGATTGTGTATACCTTCTATCACAGATCCAAAGGCAAAGTGTTTGTCGCAAAGAACGAATCCTTTATTGAGAAGGAGTTTCTCTCGAAAGAAGTGAGTGGGAGGAAGGTAGAGCTAAACGAGGTTATTGAACCTTCTCTCGAGTTGGAGAATAGCGCAGCACCTGAAATTGTTCCACTGTCGTCTGCACCAACAAGAGAGGAAGCTAATGATGAGGATCATGAAACTTCGGACGATGATACTGCTGAACGTCGCAGGTCGACAAGGTCACGTGCCCCTCCTGAGTGGTACGGCAACCCTGTCTTAACTGTCTTGTTAGTAGACAACAGTGAACCTGCGAACTATGAGGAAGCAATGATGAGCCCAGACTCTGAGAAATGGCTAGAGGCCATGGAATCCGAATTGGGATCCATGAGCGAAAACCAAGTATGGACTTTGGTGGACCCTCCTAGCAACCGTAAGGCCGTTGAGTGCAAATGGATTTTCAAGAATAAAACGGACGCGGATGGTAATGTTACTGTCTATAAAGCTCGGCTTGTCGCAAAAGGTTTTCGACAAGTTCAAGGTGTTGACTACGATGAGACTTTCTCTCCCGTAGCGATGTTTAATTCCATTTGGATTTTATTAGCAATTGCTGCATTTCATGATTATGAAATATGGCAGATGGATGTCAAGACTGCGTTCCTCAATAGCAACATTGATGAAGAGTTGTATATGATGCAGCCCGAAGGTTTTGTCGATCCTAAGGATGCTGATAAGGTGTGCAAACTTCAGCGTTCCATTTATGGACTGAAGCAAGCATCTCGGAGTTGCAACCTTCGTTTTGATCAAGTGATCAAGAGCTTTGGATTTTTTCCAAATTGTTACGAAGCTTGTATCTACAAGAAAGTGAGTGGGAGCTCAGTGACATTTCTAGTACTATATGTGGATGACATATTGATTATTGGAAATGACATTGGTATGCTTAACGATGTGAAGAGTTATTTGAATAAATGTTTTTCAATGAAAGACCTAGGAGAAGCTGCTTATATATTAGGCATCAAAATCTATAGAGATAGACAAAGACGCCTAATAGCTTTAAGCCAAAGTACATACCTAGACAAAGTTCTGAAAAGGTTCAGAATGGATAAGGCAAAGAAATGTTCAGTTCCCATGTTGTCAGGTAAGATATTGAGAAAGGCTCAGTTTCCAGCCACGGTAAACGATAGAGAAACCATGAGCAAAGTGCCATATGCCTAGTCCATAGGTTCTATCATGTATGCCATGCTGTGTACTAGACCGGATGTGTCCAATGCTCTTGGTTTGTGTAAGATCCCTCCTTTATAAAGGAAAAGGATCCCTGTGATTGCAATGCTAGTCCCTGGATCAATGCTAGCATCCACAGTTTAAGATGAAGTACACAGAAACAAAGGTCATTATTACAGTCATTCTAGAGACAAACATAGTCTTTACAACTCCTAGGCCACAGGCCTAGTACAAGAGTTTGAATAAGTAAATAAGTAAAAGTCTTCATCTTCATGTGCCATAGGCAAACATGTTGAGTGTAGACTCATGACTCCTAATCCTCATTAGAGTAACCTGCAACATCACAAGTTACAGCCACAGTGGGTCAATACATTGGAATAGTATTGGCAAGTGATACCTTAGCATAATTTAGGTGGACTAGATACTATATGCAATTTGGCTAAGTGTATCTTGGCTTGCTTTGCTCAAAATAGGTTTTGCCTATTAGTTGAAATCACTAAGTTTTTCTTTGTCAAAACTTTTCCCAAGGAACCACCAATAGACATTGAGGTCCTTCACCCTTGTTTACCCACAAGTTTTTAACTTAGAAATTGGGATGATGAGATCCTTTATAGCTTCCATGTCTTGATGCTCAAGTTGTCCTTTTCCAGGGACATGGCTAAGTACTTAGGTTCTTCCATCGGCAGAGGTTGTGCACTTTCCCACCAGACTTGATTTTCACCAAGATAGGACCTTTCAGAAGCCTTACCTTAGACCAAAATGGACGCGTTCCAACCTATCATCCCACTACCACCAACTGTCCAAATGGCTAAGTTCTAGCAACCTATGTGATCCAGGCAGAGCCCATATTGCCAAGTGGCTGCACTAGAAGCTTCTTAACACTTGGCCTCTAAAATCTCTTTGTTCCTGGGTGGCTTTCCACAAGTGAGATACACAAGGTAGACCATAGAAATGGGCCTTGTGTAACCACTCAACATAAACCATTCCTTCCATTCCACCCAGGTGTTTCATTTACTTAGTTGTTTTATTAGGCAAAACACAAGTCCAAAAGACTTAGAAATATTTTCATCATAGCATGTATATTTCACCAACCTATGGTTGCTACTAGCTAGGCTAAGCATGGTATAGATAATCATCTTAACTTAGAAATTTTCTTAGTAATTCTACAACTACTAGGATTTCCCAACATGGCATATAAGCAAAATACAGCATGCAAGACTAGCAAAATATTTCTAATGCTTAGTAGAAAACATAGGGATAAAAATATTCATGAAGCACCACTTGCCTTGGTAGTTTGGAGAGTAGCTACACTCCTCACAATCACAATCACTAGCACCAATATCTACACAAAGAATCATAGCCACAAATCACATACAAAACATATACAACCATAAATATATGAATGCATGCAATATGATATGTGATGATTTTTTTTAAAACTCAGCAAAGCAAGTGTAAAGTACCGGTTCATTATAAGTTTAAAACTTGCCAAACAACAATTATTTAAACCTTAAATCATTTCCTAAACAATTCATATACTCAAATTATCCCTACACAAGTTTCTGCAAATAAAACCATTTTAACAGAAGCAAAACATTAAACACATTGCATACTTATAAAGGGCTTGCTCTGTTGATTCCATTGATATAAAATTTGTCAAATTCTAACATGGGGATAAAAAGTTATAGCCAAAACAAATTCAAACATCTAATAGATTCAAATTCTGTTTTTAAATCTAATTCCTGGCCACGCGTCTTATTCTGATTGGCCCGTACCGCTTCGCGTTGGATCACGCTTCTGAGCCACAGGATCTGACTTAATCGCACAGCCCAGATCTACCTATACCGCTTCGCTAAGTGATCTAATTCCACGCGCTGGATCCAGATCCAACGGTCCTAGATCAAACTGTTGGAATTATGCCCTAGAGGCAATAATAAAGATGTTATTATTATAATTCTTGTTCATGATAAAGTTTATATTCCATGCTAGAATTGTATTAAGCGGAAACATTAATACTTGTGTGGTTTGTGAACAACACCGTGTCCCTGGTACGCCTCTAAGGACTAGCTCATTGATCAATGATGGTTAAGGTTTCCTAACCATAGACATGAGTTGTCAATTGATAATGAGATCATATCATTGGGAGAATGATATGATGGATGACCAAACTAAGCGAAGCAATTAGATCGTTCATCGTGTTCATCTTTGCGAAGCTTTTCCTATGTCAAATATTGTATTCCTTAGACCATGAGATAATGCAACTCCACACCGGAAGAAAGCTTTGAGGTCATCAAACGTCATCCTATGAGAGGGTGATCATAAAGGTGTCTCTCGTGATCGGAAAGTATCTGGGTTGTATGTATCGAGATGGAATTTGTCCCTCCCAAGTCGGAGAGATATACTTGGGCCCACTCGTAATCGATATCAACACCGCTTGCAAGCATGTGGTTAAGGAGTTAATCACAAAGTGATATCGGATTACGGAACAGTAAAGTACTTGCCGTGAACGAGATTGAACTAGGTATGACGCACCGACGATCGAATCTCGGCAAGTAAAATATCGCGAGACGAAGGGAATATATATATGGGATTGGTTGAATCAGGGCATCGTGGTTCATCCGATATGATCATCGATGAATGTGTGGGAGTCAATATGGGTGCCCAGACCCCGTTGTTGATTATTGATAGAAGATCATGTCTGCATATTCTCGAACCCGCAGGGTCACACACTTAACGTATCTCGACGCTAGGATAGATTGGATAATTGGTTTATGAATTTTTGTTCGGAGTCTCGTATGGGATCCGGGATATCACGAGAGGTTCCGGAATGGTCCGGAGAATAAGATTCATATAAGGCAGTGCAGTTTTTGGAGTTCGGAATTGTTCCGGGTTAATCGGTATTGTACCGGAAGCTTCTAGAACCTTCCGGAAGGGGACCAACGTGGCCCCACCTTCCGGGAGGGGGCATGGGCCTATGAGGGAGTGTCCTGGCTGCATTGGGCCAGGGGCACAAGGCCCCATAGGGCCTAGCCGATCCTAGATAAGTTTAAATCGTTTAAACTAGAGATAGGATTTCTAGATAAGGGAGAGTTTAAATTGTTTAAACTAGAGATAGGCTTGGAGGAGGGGAAAGGGCTGGCCGCCCCCCCTCTATATATAGAGGGGTGGTGCGCCCCCTCCCCACTACTACACACCTTCCTCCAAGCCCTAGCAGCCTTGCTACCTTCCTCTCTCCCTCCCGACTGTTTGTAGGCGAAGCCCTGCAGCAGAAATTCTCCACCATATACACCACGCCGTCGTGTTGTAGATCCAATCTATCTCTCCACCATAATCGCTGGTCCGAGTAAGGAGGAGACGTCGAGGTGCTGCACGTGTGCATCTCACGGAGGCACCGCCACTTGTGGTGCTAGATCGGATCGGATCGCGAGGAGGAGAAGCGAGTACGACTACATCACCCACGTTTCGACGAACGTTCCGCTGTGCGAATCTTCAAGGGTATGAAGATCTAATCCAATCTCTCTCGTTGTTTGCATCTCCTAGATTATATCTTGGCTTTCCTCTGCTCGCTCGTAGAAAATTTTGATTTACTATGCCGAAACCCTTCTGGGTATCAAAGCTACATCTATGCGTAGATGTGTTTCACGAGTAGAACGCAACATGGTTGTTGCGGGAGTTGATGTTTTCTGTTGCAAGCCTCTTGTTTGTGTTCTTCTTATGACGTGGGATAGTGAGATTGAAGCGGTCCAGGCCAACCTTACGCGACGTTCGCGAGACCGCTCCGCACTTGACGTGTGGCTTGTTCCACACATGCGTGGTGGATGTCGTTTCTCTCACTATAGTTGTCATGGGATTAACACCGAGTTTGGCAACCATAATATCACCGTTGTGGCTTTCCGTAGGTAAGAATCGTTCTTAGCATCTACTCCCATAAGACACGTAAAACATGCAACAACAAAGTAGAGGCGTCTAAGTTGTTTTTGCAGGAGTGTTTTCGTGATATGGTATGGCCCAAGATGTAATGTGTATATTGTATGCGATGATCATGTTTTGTAATGTTTCACGACTTGCATGTCGATGAGTACACAACCGCGTGAGCCATATGGTTGTCTTTATAATTGTGTATGACCTGAGTCAACTTCTTATACGCCATGTAATAGCTTTACTTTATCGCTAAGTAGTTAGCAATAGTTGTAGTTGCTATTCGTGGTGGAGGCAATCATGGTGGAGTGATGGAGATCATGCCGAACGCACAAGATGGAGATCATTGCGAAGATTGGCTATACCATGTCACATAAAGTTATATGCATGTGATGTTTATCCCTTTATGTATCTTATTATGCTTAGATCGACGGTAGCATTATAAGATGATTCCTCACTTAAAGATCAAGATAAAACTGTGTTCTCCCCAAGTATGCACCGCTATGAAGTTCGTGTCCAAGCATCACGTGATGATCGGGTGCTATAGACTCTACGCTCACATACAACGGGTGCAAGCCAGTTTTTGCACACGCGGAAATACTTGGGTCTAACTTGACGAGCCTAGCATGTACAGACATGGCCTCGGAACACAAGAACCGAAAGGTTAAGCATGAGTCATATGAATGATATGATCGACACTTTGTTGTCCACCATTGAAACCACATCTCTTCTAATGATGATCGGATTAGGTGTGGTGAATTTGGATCGTTTTCACTAAACAACTTGAGGGATGTTGAATTTAGTGGGAGTTCATCTAGTAATTTGATTAAGTTGAACTATTTATCATGAACATAGTCTAAATTGTACTTGCAAATACTGTAGATCCAATGGCCAAGTCCAACTTCAACTTCAACGTTTTTGCTGAGAAAGAAAAGCTTAGAAACAATGGGTCTAACTTCACCAACTGGTTCCGCAATCTAAGAATCATTCTGTATGGACAAAAGGACTATGTCCTTGAGAAAGCGTTAGGTAACCCCTCGTGCAACTACGCCTACCGATGAGAAAGATGTCTATCGTCAAGAAAGATGATTATGGTGTGATTAAGAGCACCATGTTGTTTGCTATGGAACCGAGCTTCAAAATCGCTTTTGAAACCTATCCGGCCCTTTGAGATTCTCGAGGAGCTGAAACCATGTTTCGCACTCAAGCCCGCTCGAGAGATATGAGATCTCGAGAAGTTCTTTAATCGCAAGATGGAGGAAGGGAGTTCCGTTAGTGAGCACGCCATAAAGATGTCGGGCTACACTCAACGCTTGAGCAACTGGAATGCACGATTCCAGAGGAGCTCAAGATTGACAGGTTTCGCAATCACTCCTCCCAGCTACAAAAGTTTTGTAGTGACTCATAATCGATTGGTTCCATCGATACGATCACCGAGCTCTTCGCAGTCAAGGCTGCGAAGTGGACATCAAGAAGGATAATCATGTGTTGATGGTCAACAAGCCTCCTTTAAGAAAGGTAAGGAGCAAAGAAGCCCTTCAAGAAGGGCGCGACAAGTTTAATGCCCCGCTGAGAAGAAGCTCAGTGCGGTCCTAAGCCGCATAATCGAGTGCTTCTATTGCAAGGACAGGGTCCTGAAGTGCAATCGTCTCAAGTACTTAGCGGACAAGAAGGCTGGCACCATCAAAGGTATATTTGATATACATGTTATTGATGTTTTCCTTACTAGCCCTTGTTGTAGTGCCCGGGTATTTGATACGGTTGCTAATATTTGTAACTCAAAGCAGAGCTACGGAATAGACGACGGCTTGCGAGGGATGAGGTGACGATGCGTTGGCAACAGATCAAGAGTTGATGTGATGGCCGTCAAGACGCTCTCCTTAGTTTTACCTTCGGTATTAGTTTTAAACCTTAATAAATGTTATTATGTGCCTGCGTTGAGCATGAACATTATTTCCGGATCATGTTTATTGCAAGACGGTTATTCATTTAAATCGGAGAATAATGGTTGTTCTATTTATATGAGTAACATCTTTTATGGTCATGCACCTCTTGTAAATGGTTTATTTCTTCTAAATCTCGAAAGGGATGAAACACACATCCATAACATTGAGGCTAAGAGATGCAAAGTAGATAGTGATAATACTACTTATTTGTGGCACTGTCGTCTAGGTCATATTGGTGTAAAGCACATGAAGAAACTCCATTCTGATGGACTTTTGGAGTCTCTTGATTTTGAATCATTTGACACATGCGAACCATGCCTCATGGGCAAGATGATCAAAACCCCGTTCTCCGGTATATGATGGAGCGAGCAACGGACTTGTTGGAAATCATACATACCGATGTATGCGGACCGATGAGTGTTTCACGACGGTGGATATCGCTATTTTCTCACTTTTACCGATGACTTAAGTAGATATGGGTATATCTATTTAATGAAACATAAATCTGAAACATTTGAAAAGTTCAAGGAATTTCAGAATGAAGTGGAGAACCATCGTAACAGAAAGATTAAATTTCTACGATCCGATCGTGGAGGTGAATATTTGAGTTATGATTTTCTCACGCATCTTAAAGCAAGTGGAATCGTTTCACAACTCACGCCACCCGGAACACCACAGCGCAATGGTGTGTCGGAACGCCGGAATCGAACCCTATTAGATATGGTCCGATCAATGATGTCTCTTACTGATTTGCCGTTATCATTTTGGGGTTATGTATTAGAAACCGCTGCATTCACTTTAAATAGGGCTCCATCTAAATCCGTTGAGATGACACCGTATGAACTGTGGTTTGGTGATAAACCTTGTTGTCGTTTCTTAAAGTTTGGGGATGCGAAGCTTACGTCAAGAAGTTGATGCCGGACAAGCTCGAACCCAAAGCGGAGAAATGCGTCTTCATAGGATACCCTAAGGAAACTATTGGGTATACCTTCTATCACAGAACCGAAGGCAAAGTGTTTGTCGCAAAGAACGGTTCCTTTCTTGAGAAGGAGTTTCTCTCGAAAGAAGTGAGTGGGAGGAAAGTAGAGCTAGACGAGGTTATTGAACCTTCTCTTGAATTGGAGATTAGCGCAGCACCTGAAATTGTTCTAGGTCACTGCACCAACAATAGAGGAATCTAATGACAAGGATCATGAAGCTTGGACGATGTGCTCATCGAACGTCGCAGGTCGACAAGGTCGCGTGCCCCTCTGAGTGGTACGGCAACCTGTCTTGAGTCTTGTTGGTAGAAGACGGTGAACCTACGAACTATGAGGAAGCGATGATGAGCCCAGACTCGAGAAATGGTGGAAGCCATGAACCAATTGGGATCCATGAGCGAAAACCAAGTATGGACTTTGGTGGACCCTCCTAGCGACCGAAAGGCCGTTGAGTGCAAATGGATCTTCAAGAAGAAGACGGACGCGGATGGTAATGTTACCGTCTATAAAGCACGACTTGTCGCAAAAGGTTTTCGACAAGTTCAAGGTGTTGACTACGATGAGACTTTCTCTCCCGTAGCGATGTTTAAGTCCATTCGGATGTTATTAGCAATTGCTGCGTTTCATGATTATGAAATATGGCAGATGGATGTCAAGACTGCTTTCCTCAATGGGAACATTGATGAAGAGTTGTATATGATGCAACCCGAAGGTTTTGTCGATCCTAAGGATGCTAGTAAAGTATGCAAACTTCAGCGTTCCATTTATGGACTGAAGCAAGCATCTCGGAGTTGGAACCTTCGTTTTGATCAAGTAATCAAGAGCTTTGGATTTGTTCCAAATTGGTACGAAGCTTGTATCTACAAGAAAGTGAGTGGGAGCTCGGTGACGTTTCTGGTACTATATGTGGATGACATATTGATTATTGGAAATGACATCAACATGCTTAACGATGTGAAGAGTTATTTGAACAAGTGTTTTTCAATGAAAGACCTAGGTGAAGCTGCTTATATATTGGGCATCAAAATCTATAGAGATAGACAAAGACGCCTGATAGCTTTAAGCCAGAGTACATACCTAGACAAAGTTACGAAAAGGTTCGAATGGATAAGGCAAAGAAAGGTTCAAGGCCTATGTTTCGTGTAAGATATTGAGCAAGGCTCGGTGTCCGCCTACGGTAAATGATAGGGAAGCTATGAGCAAAGTGCCTTATGCCTCGCCATAGGTTCCATCATGTATGCCATCTTGTGTACTAGACCGGATGTGTCCAATGCTCTTAGTTTGACGAGCAGATATCAAAGTGATCCAGAGGAACCTCGGACAGCCGTGAAGAACATCCTAAAGTACCTAAATAGAACTAAAGAAATGTTCTTAGTCTATGGGGTGATGAACAACTTGTCGAAAAGGTTACGCCGATGCTAGTTTCGACGACAAGGATGATTCCAAATCTCGATGTGATACGTTTATATTTTGAATGGAGGAGCTGTGAGCTGGAGAAGCTACAAGCAAAGCGTGATCGCGGGATCTACAGTGGAAGCGGAATACATGGCTGCTGCAGAAGCGTCAAGTGAAGGAGTTTGGATCAGAAACTTTATCACTGAGCTTGGCGTGGTTCCAAGTTGTAGCACCCTCAGAATCGGACCTATGCAAGTTGAAGCAAAATTCGCCAAACCCGCATAGAAACGATTCAAAGGTGCCCACCAGGCACTTTCGTGCGGGTGGAAAACGAAGTAATAACATTACACAACAGTCCTCGATGGGACCCACAGAACAGATATATATATATAACAGCGACTCAAAGAGTCAAGAAGACAGATATAATATACAAGATCCAAATCACCTTGAAAACAGTAGAGCGTCCGACTACGGACAAGAAGCAAATGGGGCTAAGAGCCCTGAAGAATAACCAATGGCGTCCATAACCCTGCCAAGCCGGAAGGGTAACCCTGCTAACGACGTCGATCTCAAAACCTGCTTAAACAAAAGGGGTGCCGACAGAGGGCAAAGGAAAAAGAAAGGAGCGTCAGTACTGAGGCCAGTACACGGCGAGGCTAGAATTCGGCGGTCCTCGCCTACATAGGTATGGTGGACTGAAGCGGCAGCATGCACTAAACAACCTATAGAGACTCGATACAACTAGCGGTAATCAGAGAGGGGTGAGAATGACCTATCCGGATCCAACCTGAAGCTAACACCAAACAAACCCATCCTGGTGTTTCCCCCTCGAGACCAAACGAGGAAGTCCACCGAGGAACTCACACAGTTGGCAGTTTTATTTATTCAGTTATAGTTGCGGCACTTTACTAGTCAGGTTTAGATAGTCGTCCTGATAAAATAAGCAGTGGGCACTTTTAGTTAACCATTCCGTTATAGTTGCAGTAATTACTAATCAGATACAGATAGCATGATATAAACCCAAAACCCAGCAGTTGTTGGTATTTTTATTCAGCCATTTCGCTAGAAGGTTGCAATACTTACTAGTCAGATACAATTGTCGCAAGCGACAACCAAACAAACAATGGTGGGCAGTATTAATTAGCCATTCCATTATAGTGAAGCTGATTACTAGTCATTATAAGTCAAATTTATAGCAGTAAACTTTAGTTTTGCTTGTCTATGATCGAGATATCGTGCTCCAAGTCGTCCATATCCGGACACGGCTTTCGAAAGTTTTACCCGCCGGGTGCACCAATAGCAACACACGCTCGATCAACCTCGGAAAAACCAAATCAAAACCCAACGAGGCTTTCACGTTGAACAATCACAGATTCAGAAATATTAGGGGCCACCTTGAAGTATACCAACGAAGTAAGCAAGATTCGAGACGGACCCAAGGTTTGCGACAATGGTCAGAACGACAGAGGTCCCCAATCGGGGATGCCGATACCGAAAACATTACGCTTACCTAAAGACAAAGTGTGCTCTCGCACAATTTAAATACGTAAAGTAGCATGGCATAAGTACAGATAGTAAAAACACCTCAAACTAGTTTGTGGCCCCAAGAAATAAGAATGAATCAAGCTGCCTCGGGGGTCCCATATACCTCCGGATGTGGATAGCGCCAAAAATCAAGGAACAGTATCAAGTACTCGGGGTCTTACGGACACAAGTGGGTTGGAAACCAAATATTTTCTATCACCCACCGATGCCTCTGCTTATTTCAATTTTAGTTGTTAAACAGAAAATAAAGTGAACAATAAGTAAAACTAGAATCATCTCCAACATCAACATGCGGTAATACATCAGCAACTGTGGCATATGACGACACACATCAACACTTGAGCAAGCAACTACGACGCGCAAGTCCAACTATCTACCAAACAACAGGTAATAGGATGTGTCCAAGGCAATATAGGGCTGCACGGTATATCACAGGTACGGAAACTAAAGCATCGCAACACATATAGCAATAGATCAACAGGAGGGAAGTAAATACTATAAAAGTAAGATAGGTAGAAAGGGGGAGATGCTCGCCTGAAAACATTGTCGAAGGGTTCAACCGGAGATCGGGGCGAAGCTCACATCCACTCAACGGCCTTATCCGCGAAGAAGCAAAACACTAGAAGAACACCGGATGCAATATTTAATACTACGGCAAAAGATCGGCATGATGCATGCATGATGGATGACATGGCAAAGATGCGATGCAATTAGGTCATATTAAGCGGAAACGGGGTCCCGACAATTAATTAGGTGGTTCATGTTATTTAGAAACCCCGCATTTTAAATGTCGTTTGAACAAGATAAAAATACAGCACCGGTTCGCTATGCAAATTTAAATGAGGCCAACATGAGACTAGATTTGCCCGCATATGGGCCCCATATTGAATTATTAGGTGAATCGGCATAAGGCCCCCAACCACATGATTATGCATGCGAGATGTCAATTAAACATGCAACAAGTTGTTATGTTATAAAATAGGGTTCGAGGAAAAGGGTCACACATTTAGGGGTCTCGACGATCTTGTTAGGGTTCCGGGATTCGGGGTCGGGGTCCAGGGTTCAGGGTGCGACGGCCTTGGCGGGATCGTTCTCGGACTCCGGGGGTTAGGGTCTCGGATCGGGGTAGGTCTTGGCACAACCGGGGAGCAGGGCTTGGTTGGCGTCGGGGGCGCATCGGGTTTCCCGGACGGGGCGTTCTTGTCGCGTTCGCGGTCTTCAGGTCATGTCGTCGGTCATGGCGTTCGGGGTGAAGCACTTGTCGTATCCGCATCGGCGTTCTTGGCGTTCGGGAAAAGAGCTTGGCGTTCTGCGTCGGTGTCGATCTTGTCGTTGCGACGATCTTGTCGGGATCGGGCTTCAGATCCAGGGTCGAAGAACTTGGTGTCCGTGAAGGGGACCTTGGCGTTCTGTGACGACGTTCTTGGTCCGAGGTCATCGGTCCCTTCTCGGTGACCTTGGGGTTCGCGGCTCCACTTTCGATGACGCTCTTGTTTAATTGTCGGAGCCGTCGGAAGATCTTGTCGGCACCAGATCGGATGCCATGCCCACCCTTTGTCGTAACCACGGCCACAACATCATCATCTTCGGGGCACCACAGCAGCACACGTGACCGAGTCCCAGAGAAACGGGTCATACGCCCACTGTTGCGCGCCTGGCAGGGGACGAACACAAGCAGAGCCGGCTCGGGTCGCGCGAGAGTAGGTGCTGCAGGGCTCGGCGGGCGACGGGGACGGCGGAGGAGGCACCTGGCCGCTGGGCGGCGGCTCGACGGCAGACGGAGGGGCGACCGGGCCATGGGACAGCGGGAGGGAAGGCGTCGAGGCTGCATGTGACGCAGCGGGCAGAGCGGAGGGCGAGGCCTGGCGCAAGGTCGGCGAGGCGGCTCGCGAGGGCGGTCGGGCGCTGGCGGCGGGCCTGACGTGGTGGAGGCTGCCGGCTAGGGGGGCGGGTGCTCGCATGCGGGGAGGGGCGGCCGCGGACGGATGGCGTGGAGGTTGCGGCAGCGCAGCAACGCCGGTCGGCAGACGCGGAGGTGCACGGCGACGGGAAGCCGGAGCGGGCGAGCTTGAGCGAGGCGGGCGGCAAGGCATCTTTGGCGCTGGGTGGAGCGGGCGCCAGAGGCGAGGTGGTGGCGGCATGGGGCGGGCGGCACGGGCTCAAGGGAGGCGCGGGGTCGAGGTGGGCAAGACGGGAGGCGAGGTTCTGGCGGCGCTCGGGGATGAAGAGAGAGGCGGTGTAGGAGGGGAGAGATGAGCGGCCGGAGCTAGGGATGAGGAGGCGAGCAGCGGGGCGGGGGAGGGAGCGCGTGAGGGGAGATAGGAAGGAGGGGCGCGTGGGGCGGGCCAGAGAGAGCTGTGGAGAAGAGGAACAGGGAAAGAGGTACCGGGGCGTGGGACGTCAAGGGCCTGGGGGCAGGGAGTGGGTGGGTCAGGGGGCTGGCTGCGGTGGAGAGTGTCTTGCTGCGTGGGGGCGCAGCATGAGCTGGGATCATGCATGCTGGTGGCAGTGCGTGTGTGTGTGTTAGCTGGTGGGGGAGTGGGGTGAGAGGGAGAGGAGAGAGAGAGGGGGAGGGCTGGGGTGATGTGGCACTGATTGATTGGGTGAGGGAGAGGGGAAGCTGAGGTGGCAAGGCGTGATAGGTAGGAGTGAGGTGGCCAGGGGTTTGGGTAGGAAAAAGGGTAGGTTTAGGAATTAGAGGGGCAGGCTTGGGGTGGACCGATTTAGTTTTTCCTGGGGCGGTCGATCGGGTCTATCGGCCCGTTCGACTGCCCCGCTAAAAATAATTATAATTTTTATTATTACAAACAAGGCTTTTGCAAACCGATTTCGGGCAAAACAAAATATTCCGGGAACCCGGTTTTCGGCGTTTGAATAAGATGGGGCGTTTAGAAAACAAGGACGGGTTTTGCGAACATAGTTTTGGCAAACAATGCATGACGATGACGATGCAATGCACAAATCAACGCGATTTTCTAGTAGTGGTTTTGCGGGATGCCACACAAGTGCATTGGACCCACTGGATATATTGTGTGACAACACTGGCGCCATAGCACTCGCTAAGGAACCAAGATATCATCCAAAGACCAAGCATATCAACCGCAAGTTTCATATAATCCGAGATTATATAGCAGATGGAGATCTGAAGATTAGCAAAGTACATACGGATCTGAATGTCGCAGACCCATTGACTAAACCTCTTCCACGTGTAAAACATGATCAACACCTCAGTGCCATGGGTGTGAGATTGTTGCCAGATGTAAACTAGATTATTGACTCTAGTGCAAGTGGGAGACTGTTGGAATTATGCCCTAGAGGCAATAATAAAGATGTTATTATTATAATTCTTGTTCATGATAAAGTTTATATTCCATGCTAGAATTGTATTAAGCGGAAACATTAATACTTGTGTGGTTTGTGAACAACACCGTGTCCCTGGTACGCCTCTAAGGACTAGCTCATTGATCAATGATGGTTAAGGTTTCCTAACCATAGACATGAGTTGTCAATTGATAATGAGATCATATCATTGGGAGAATGATATGATGGACAGACCCAAACTAAGCGAAGCAATTAGATCGTTTCATCGTGTTCATCTTTGCGAAGCTTTTCCTATGTCAAATTGTATTCCTTAGACCATGAGATAATGCAACTCCCTGGTACCGGAAGAAAGCTTTGAGATCATCAAACGTCATCCTATGAGAGGGTGATCATAAAGGTGTCTCTCAGGTGATCGGAAAGTATCTGTTGGGTTGTATGTATCGAGATGGAATTTGTCCCTCCCAAGTCGGAGAGATATACTGGGCCCACCGGTAATCGATATCAACACCGCTTGCAAGCATGTGGTTAAGGAGTTAATCACAAAGTGATATCGGATTACTGAACGAGTAAAGTACTTTGCGTGAACGAGATTGAACTAGGTATGACGGTACCGACGATCGAATCTCGGCAAGTAAAATATCGCGAGACGAAGGGAATATATAGATGGGATTGATTGAATGGCATCGTGGTTCATCCGATATGATCATCGATGAATGTGTGAGAGTCAATATGGGTGCGGACCCGCTGTTGATTATTGATAGAAGATCATGTACGCATATTCTCGAACCCGCAGGTCACACACTTAACGTATCTCGACGCTAGGATAGATTGGATAATTGGTTATGAATTTTGTTCGAGTCTCGGATGGGATCCGGGATATCACAAGAGGTTCCGGAATGGTCCGGAGAATAAGATTCATATAAGGCGGTGCTTTTGGAGTTCGAATTGTTCCGGTTAATCGGTATTGTCTTCGAAGCTTCTAGAACCTTCGGAAGGGGACCAACGTGGCCCCACCTTCCGGGAGGGGCATGGGCCTATGAGGGAGTGTCCTGGCGCATTGGGCCGGGGCACAAGGCCCCATAGGGCCCAGCCGATCCTAGATAAGTTTAAATCGTTTAAACTAGAGATAGGATTTCTAGATAAGGGAGTTTAAATTGTTTAAACTAGAGATAGGCTTGGAGGAGGGGCAAGGGCTGGCCGCCTCTATATATAGAGGGTGGTGCGCCTCCCACTACTACACACCTTCCTCCAAGCCCTAGCAGCCTTGCTACCTTCCTCTCTCCCTCCCGACTGTTTGTAGGCGAAGCCCTGCAGCAGAAATTCTCCACCATATACACCACGCCGTCGTGTTATAGATCCAATCTATCTCTCCACCATACTCGCTGGTCCGAGGAAGGAGGAGACGTCGAGGTGCTGCACGTGTGCATCTCACGAAGGCACCGCCACTTGTGGTGCTAGATCGGATCGGATCGCGAGGAGGAGAAGCGAGTACGACTACATCACCCACGTTTCGACGAACGTTCCGCCGTGCGAATCTTCAAGGGTATGAAGATCTAATCCAATCTCTCTCGTTGTTTGCATCTCCTAGATTAGATCTTGGCTTTCCCTCTGTTCGCTCCGTAGAAAATTTTGATTTACTATGCCGCGAAACCCTTCACAAACGACCAAAGCTGGGCGGCGCTGGCGGTGGCTACTGGTGGCGGAGAGCTCTGCCTACGGCGGCGCGACGCTACAGGTGGCTCTGGGGTCGTCGGAGAGGCTTACCAGAAACGTGACGATGTGATGATGCTCAACCTGGCGACGGCTTGGAAAGGGGCGCACGGACATAGTTGCTGGAGCTCGTCGGAGTTGCGGGCGGCGTCTGCTGCTTACTGTCGAAGACATTGCCGAGGCTCTGCGTCGACCTAGCACAAGCCAGAGGGTTTAGGAGATGCGCAAGGGCCTGGCGAACACGACAGTATCAAAGGGGAGGCAAGGGGAGGTCTCTTCTTACCTGTATCGCACGTCGGAGTCGAGCGGCGGGTCTGGTGCTCGCGGTTGAGAACGAGGACGTCGCTCTGGGTCATGAGAAAGCAAACGGAGGGCATTAGCGGATGCGCAAGGTCATGCTGGACACAGTGGTTTGAACTAGAGGCAGAGGAGCGGTCTGTGCTTACCGAGATTCGTCGCCGGAGCTGTTCTGTCTGCGGCGGCGCAAGGGCAATTGCGGGCAGCCTGGGGGCGTAGAGGTGGCGCTAGGTGAGGGGAAATGGCCGCAGTGCAGAGGGGGTCTTATAGCCAGAGCCGGGGCGAGGATCGCGCGGTGTATCAATGGCAATTAAGCGCGTACTGATTGCGGCGAGGTAACGGCGGAGCGAGCGTCGCGGCCGCGCGTGATTGACGATGAAGACGACGTGGTCGCAGGGTCTACTTGTCAGCGAGTTAAACAGAGAGGGGGTGGGGTCCTGGCGTCAGTCGCTCAGTGGGTTGGTCTGCGAGTGAGAAAGAGAGAGGGGGAACCCGGGTGGGCTAACTGGCTGGATTCGCAGTTGGGCCAGATAGGTAGCGCTGGCCTTTTTCCATTTCTTTTCTCCTTTTCTTTTTCTGTTTTGATTTTCTGGAATGATTTTCAAATCCAAAACAAATGAGTTTGAATTCAAATATTCTCTAGGTTTTTATACTGCAAACCTTGCACTCAATTGTGTGTCAAACACTTCTGTTCAATCAAAACACTTTGATCAAATGAAAATAAAAATAAAACCAAGCCTTTATGTGATATATATAATAGGCATAGTATTGGTTTTATTTTACTTATTTTGTTTTGAAACTTTGTTCAAACTTTTGATGGTGCCTAAGTTTGAATTCAAACCTTACCGAACAAATCAAGAACTCTTCTTATTGAAAGGTAGCACAAAGGCTAGAGCAACTTACATGAAATGATAAGCATAAATGCTTCTGTTTTGAAATGATTTGTTTGAAATGAAATTCATATGATCATGGATGCATGGATGTTATGCATGAGTTTGAAACATGATTTTAGGGATGTTACGAATCTAACCCCCTTAAGGTGAATCTCGCCCTCGAGATTCGGATTGGCTAGCAAATAGGTGAGGGTGGTCTTTCCGAAGATCAGCTTCTCTTTCCCATGTTGCTTCCTCTTCGGAATGATGGTTCCACTGCACTTTGCAAAACTTTATAGTCTTAGTCCGTGTGACTCTTTCTGCAGTCTCAAGAATCTTGATAGGTTTCTCCTCATAGGTAAGATAACTTTCCAACTGAAACTCCTCTAAAGGTATAGTGTCCTTCAAAGAAGTTTCTTCCATTTCTGGATGACATTTCTTAAGCTGACTCACATGAAACACATTATGGACAGCTGACAAAGACTCTAGCAATTCAATTTCATAAGCAATTCTCCTTTGCAACTCAGAATCTTGAATGGTCCAACATATCTTGGGGCCAACTTTCCTTTGACTCCGAACCTCTTCACTCCACGAAGTGGTGACACTCTAAGATAAGCTCTATCACCAACTTCGTAGGTGACTTCTCTACGCTTAGGATCTGCGTAGCTTTTCTGTCGGGACTGTGCTATCTTCAATCTGTCCTTAACCAACTTGACCTTCTCTTTGGCTTCTTTGATAAGTTCTGGTCCGAACAAACTTCTTTCTCCCACACCATTCCATAACAATGGGATGGTACATTTTTTCCCGTAGAGAAACTCAAATGGTGCCATCTCAATGCTGGCTTGATAGCTGTTGTTATAAGAAAATTCTGCGTAAGGCATACTTTCATCCCAACTGGCTCCATAGTCTAGGGCACATGCCCTCAACATGTCTTCAAGAATCTGATTAGTCATTTCTGTCTCTCCATCAGTTTGAGGATGAAAAGCAGTGCTGAATTCCAACCTCGTTCCCAATGACTCATGCAGCTGTCTCCAAAAATGGGAAGTGAATTGAGTTCCCCTATCAGACACAATACTCTTGGGCACTCCATGTAGACATACAATTCTGCTCATATAGATTTTGGCCAACTTAGCACTTGTATAAGTTGTCTTCACGGGTATGAAATGAGCCACTTTAGTTAGGCGATCCACTAGTACCCAAATATAATCGTATCCTGACCTGGTCCTTGGTAATCCGATAATGAAATCCATACCAATCTTGTCCCACTTCCAATCAGGAATAGGTAGTGGTTGAAGCAAACCGACTGGTTTCTGATGTTCCGCTTTCACTCTACTACACACATCACACAAAGCAATATGTTCGGCGATGTCTTTCTTGAGATTATTCCACCAAAATATTTCCTTCATGTCCATGTACATTTTGGTGTTACCCAGATGAATGGAATATGGTGAGTTGTGTGCTTCTTGCAAAATCAGTTTCCGAAGCTCCGGATCTTGTGGAACACAGATACGTTTCCCATGCCATAAAGTACCCTGTTCGTCTTCATGGAATCCTTGGCTTTTCCTTTGCCAATATTTTCCTTAATCTCTTCAATTTCCTTATCAGTCTTCTGGGCTTCTTTGATCTTGTCCAACAAAGTGGGTTGAACATCCAAAGACATGAGATGTCCTTCAGGCACAATCTCCAATATGAGATCTCTAAATTGGGCACACAAATCATCGGGCAATCCTCCCTTGGTAAGGCCATTCACAAAAACCTTACGGCTTAAAGCATCCGCTACAACATTTGCCTTACCGGGATGGTATTACAAACTCAAGTCATAGTCCTTGATGAGTTCTAGCCATCTTCTTTGTCTCATATTAATTTCCTTCTGGGTGAAGATATACTTCAAACTCTTATGATCTGTGAACACTTCACATCGCTTTCCCAAAAGATAGTGTCTCCATGTTTTGAGTGCATGGACAACAGAGGCTAACTCCAAATCATGAGTAGGGTAGTTCACTTCATGAGTTTTGAGTTGTCTCGAGGCATAAGCCACAACTTTTCCTTCTTGCATAAGTACTGCACCCAAACCATGATGAGATGCATCACAATATACTTGGAAATCTTTTTCCAAATCTGGCAAGCACAAGACTGGTGCTGTCACAAGTCTCTTCTTCAATTCCTGAAAGCTGAGTTCACAACCTTCAGACCAAGCAAATTTCTTGTCTTTCTTTAGCAATTCTGTCATAGGCTTAGCAACCTTGGAGAAATTTTCAATGAACCTTCTGTAGTAACCTGCTAAGCCAAGGAAACTACGAACTTCTTTCACTGACTTGGGAGATTCCCATTCAGTTACAGCTGAAACTTTAGCAGGATCAACTGCTACACCATCTCCTGACACAACGTGTCCAAGAAATCCAACTTCATTAAGCCAGAACTCACACTTGCTGAACTTGGCATACAGTTTATGCTTTCTAAGCTTCTCAAGTATCAAACGCAAATGTCCTTCATGCTCTTCTTTGCTTTTGGAGTAGATTAAAATGTCATCGATGAAAACGACAACAAACTTATCAAGGAATTCCATGAACACCTTGTTCATCATATTCATAAAGTATGCTGGAGCATTGGTCAAACCAAATGGCATCACTGTATACTCATACAATCCATACCTTGTGGTGAAAGCTGTCTTAGGTATGTCTTGCTCCCTTATCTTGAGTTGGAAATAACCTGACCGGAGATCAATCTTTAAGAACACACAAGCTCCTTCTAACTGATCAAACAAGTCATTGATTCTAGGCAAAGGATATTTGTTCTTGATGGTCACCTCATTGAGTGAACGGTAATCTATGCATAACCTTTGACTTCTATCCTTCTTCTCCACAAACAAAATTGGGGCTCCCCAGGATGAAGAACTTGGTTGAATAAATCCTTTCTGCAACTGCTCTCCAAATTGTTTCTTGAGTTCTTTCAGTTCATCAACTGACATCTTGTATAGTCTCTTTGCTATTGGTCTAGATCCTGGTAGCAAATCAATAAGGAACTCCACATCTCTATCTGGTGGCATTCCCGGCAATTCTTTCGGAAACACATCCGGATATTCACTCACAATTGGCACACTGTCTATGCTAACACCCTTAAGAGAATTTAGCATACTCCTTCTTGCTTCAAAGTTGGTCTTGAATCTGATCCTTTTATTTTCTGGAGTTGTGAGTGAGACAGTATGGTTGGCACAATCTATCACTCCCTTGTGCTTAGTCATCCAGTCCATTCCCAAAATGACATCCAATCCTTGGGAGTTTAGAATTATCAAGTTAACGGGAAACTTATACTTCCCAAACTCTATGACTAGATCATGAAATCCTGAATTCACTATCATTTCTCCGCCAGGAGAACTTACTTTTATAGGACACCCAATAGTCTCTACCGGTATTTCATTTCTTTCAACAAATGCTCTTGATATGAATGAATGAGATGCACCAGTATCAAAGAGAACAAATGCTGGAACAGAATTGAGTTTGAACTTACCAAAGACAAAGATCGTGCTCCTCATAAATTTCCTCCACATTGATGTGGTTCACTTGTCCCTTCTGAAAAGGGTTGGGCCTTTTGGGTCCTTCAACTTTCTTTTCTGGGCATTCATTTGCATAATTCCCCATCTTCTTGCACTTGAAGCATTCAACCCGACTAATGTCTTTCTTGAAAGGCTGGCTTCCACTGCCACTTCCATTACCACTGTGGTGGCTCTTATATCCACCCTTGTGGTTCTTGTACTTGTCATTGTCATGACTACGGTGATGTTTGTTGTCATGACAGTTGTGGTTGTGGTGCTTGTGAATTTCCCATGCTTGTGGGATCCTGATCTTCCGCTATCATCATAATGGGAACGCTTGTGAGACGATCCCGAGCTGTGCTTGTCTGAGTGCTTTCTTTTCCTGCTTTCAACTTGCTTCATTTTGCTCTCCAAAATAGCAGCCTTATCACAGAGAGACTGATAAGTAGGAACATAGGCCACTGATAGCTGCAAGTTCAGTTCATCATTCAGGCCTTCAAGGAACTTTTCCTTCCTCTTAGCATCAGTGTCAACTTCATCCGGTGCATAATGCGCCAGATTGTTGAACTCCTCAATATATTCAAATCACTGTTGTATACCGTCATTATGGAATTCTTTCTTTTTCAGACTCATCACTCCAGATGAGATATGAGCAGTACGAAAGCCATCCTCAAAGATAGCCCATGTCACATATTCTATGGGAGTGGTGATCTAGAAGTTATCCCACCAAGTGGCAGCTGGTCCTTCCAGCAAATGTGCTGCAAATCTGACCTTTTCTGCATCAGTACAACCCACAGTTACCAAGTCCTTGTTCACAGAGCGTAGCCAATCATTGGCCACCATGGGATCAGTTGTTCCTGAGAACTTTGCTGGCCTTAATCTCAAGAACCTGGTAAGCATATCAAAACCCGGTGGGTTGTTGTTGTTGTTGTTGTTGTTGTTGTTGTTGTTGTTGTTGTTGTTGTTGTTGTTGTTGTTGTTGTTGTTGTTGTTGTTGTTGTTGTTGTTGTTGTTGTTGTTGTTGTTGTTGTTGTTGTTGTTGTTGTTGTTGTTGTTGTTGTTGTTGTTGTTGTTGTTGTTGTTGTTGTTGTTGTTGTTGTTGTTGTTGTTGTTGTTGTTGTTGTTGTTGTTGTTGTTGTTGTTGTTGTTGTTGTTGTTGTTGTTGTTTTTGTTGTTGTTGTTGTTGTTGTTGTTGTTGTTGTTTTGGTTCTGGATGAACGTCGTCATCATTTGCATCAGCTGAGTCTGCGATGTCATCATTTGCTGCATCTCAGGAGTGATGTTGTTGTTGTTGGGGTTGGGATTGGCACGACGGGGAGGCATCTGTGGTTTGTTCAATAGAGATAAGAATGAGATACCCATAGATGCTTTCATGCACAATACATCACATAAACAATCACAAACCATGCAACATAATGATAAAGGTTCAACAACCATATAACAAGTTCGCAAAGTAAAACACACACAAATAACAAGCCATCCACATGTTGGATGGTCAAATAACAAGTTCTCAACGACAAGTATGATAATAAATGATAAATGAGTAGTCAAATCTACTCCTCGGCATCAACCTCCTCCTCGACAAAGGTAAGACCTGCGTTCTCCATCGCGGTCTTGTATTCCTCGACGCTGGTGGTCAAGGTCTCTATCTTGGCTTTGAGAGCCCTCTTTTGGGAACGAAGCCTCTCAATCACCGTCTGCTGATACTCGAACTCGAAATCCTTGGCCTGCAGTTCTTCAGTCATGTCCCGAATCTTCTTGTTCCTATCCTGGACTCGCTTCTCCTGACTCTTGAACTTTCTGTCTTGGCTTTCGAACTTTGCCTCCATCTCCTTGACTATTTCATCTTGCTCTACGAAGAGCTTGTCCTTCTCGCGAAGCTGCACCTGGAGTTCGTCATTGTTGAGCATGACGTTGGTCCTATCAGAGTCCATGTGCCTAATGAGAGCCTCTAAGTCCTGGAGGTATAGGCGAATCGGCTCCGCTGTCTCCCTCGAAGTGTCCTCGAAGTCGATGGACTCTCCATCCTCATCACGTCTACCGAAGACGTGGAAGTGAGTACCTCTAACCTGTCGAGAGTGTCTCCCCAGCAGACGTCCTATCAGATCCTGCATGATTACCTCAAGGCCTCTCTCCTTGTCATCGTGCATGAGCTTGAAGACGATGGCCTCCGTGGTAGGCTCAGTCTGGCGTCCGGGCTGATTGACCTTGAAACCCCAAAGGTCTTTCCTCTCGAACTTGGTGAGGGGAAGCACCATGATGGTAGGAAGAGGGAGATTGAGCAAATTAGTAAGCTCAACAATACGAGGACCAAAGCGAGTTCCTTGGAACTCCTCAACAGTGCTGATGGTAACATTAGGCATCTATTTATAAGATAGAAAAAGTTAGAACAACACAATTTAAGATAAAACAAAGGCTAAACATACATATCCTTGGAAATCAAAACACACAAGTCATGGCATACATAAATCCATTACAACAACCAAGGTTCAACTTATTTTAAGCAACATTTGGAAAATAAGGTGATAAGTGGTGGTACAACTAACGAAGTACGTTTACAATCCTATCTCAATGGATCTGTTGGCTAACACAATGTTTCTAGAAGCAATTACTCTTTCTTGTTCACATGACTCCATCACTAAGTCTATAATGTCTTATCTTAAGGTTTGGTTGGTAGCCTCCAACTCTTGGGTATGTTTCTTCTCTTATTTTAGGCTATTTTGGATGTTGAACATTCTGCACTTGACTCTTTCACCAAGTTCTTTGATGGTCTTCCAAGCTGCATCCCTTGCTGAGTCAAAGAATGTAGGGTGCATCACTGAATTGGTGAACATGCAGAATCCTAAGTCCTTGTGGTTGTCTTCCTTGTTTTTATACAAATGAAGTTGCACCCACCAGTACTCAACTCCGTCATCCATCACAGGAAAACCTTTGTACACAACTTCACCATGTATTTCCATTGCAACCATGAGGTCCTTGAGAGCCTTGGGGAATTCTGTCTCACACTCCAAAGTCATTGTCATGAGTGGTCCTTTCCTCACGGCTTCGTTGATGGAGTTCATCTACAATTTTAGATGAGAAAGAATAGTAGAAAAGTATACGAGAAGAATAGACAAGTGTAGAAGTTGTTGAAAATTTTTCCTTAGTGGTTTCCAATCCTAGGGTCATAATCCTATAGGCAACACAGTGCTCTGATACCATCTGTAAGATCCCTCCTTTATAAAGGAAAAGGATCCCTGTGATTGCAATGCTAGTCCCTGGATCAATGCTAGCATCCACATTTTAAGATGAAGTACACAGAAACAAAGGTCATTATTACAGTCATTCCAGAGACAAACATAGTCTTTAAAACTCCAAGGCCACATGCCTAGTACAAGAGTTTGAATAAGTAAATAAGTAAAAGTCTTCATCTTCATGTGCCACAGGCAAACATGTTGAGTGTAGACTCATGACTCCTAATCCTCATCAGGGTAACCTGCAACATCACAAGTTACAGCTATAGTGGGTCAATACATTGGAATAGTATTGGCAAGTGATACCTTAGCATAATTTAGGTGGACTAGATACTATATGCAATTTGGCTAAGTGTAGCTTGGCTTGCTTTGCTCAAAATAGGTTTTGCCTATTAGTTGAAATCACTAAGTTTTTCTTTGTCAAAACTTTTCCCAAGGAACCACCAATAGACATTGAGGTCCTTCACCCTTGTTCACCCACACGTTTTTAACTTAGAAATTGGGATGATGAGATCCTTGATAGCTTCCATGTCTTGATGCTCAAGTTGTCCTTTTCCAGGGACATGGCTAAGTACTTAGATTCTTCCATCTGCAGAGGTTGTGCACTTTCCCACCAGACTTGATTTTCACCAAGACAGGACCTTTCAGAAGCCTTCCCTTAGACCAAAATGGACGCGTTCCAACCTATCATCCCACTACCACCAACTGTCCAAATGGCTAAGTTCTAGCAACCTATGTGATCCAGGCAGAGCCCATATTTCCAAGTGGCTGCACTAGAAGCTTCTTAACACTTGGCCTCTAAAATCTCTTTGTTCCTGGGTGGCTTTCCACAAGTGAGATAAACAAGGTAGACCATAGAAATGGGCCTTGTGTAACCACTCAACATTAACCATTCCTTCCATTCCACCCAGGTGTTTCATTTACTTAGTTGTTTTATTAGGAAAAACACAAGTCCAAAAGACTTAGAAATATTTTCATCATAGCATGTATAGTTCACCAACCCATGGTTGCTACTAGCTAGGCTAAGCATGGTATAGATAATCATCTTAACTTAGAAATTTTCTTAGTAATTCTACAACTACTAGGATTTCCCAACATGGCATATAAGCAAAATATAGCATGCAAGACTAGCAAAATATTTCTAATGCTTAGTAGAAAACATAGGGATAAAAATATTCATGAAGCACCACTTTCCTTGGTAGTTTGGAGAGTAGCTACACTCCTCACAATCACAATCACTAGCACCAAAATCTACACAAAGAATCATAGCCACAAATCACATACAAAACATATACAACCATAAATATATGAATGCATGCAATATGATATGTGATGATTTTTTTTAAAACTCAACAAAGCAAGTGTACAGTACTGGTTCATAATAAGTTTAAAACTTGCCAAACAACAATTATTTAAACCTTAAATCATTTCCTAAACAATTCATATACTCAAATTAGCCCTACACAAGTTTCTGCAAATAAAACCATTTTAACATAAGCAAAACATTAAACACATTGCATATTTAGAAAGGTCTTGCTCTCCTGATTCCATTGATATAAAATTTGTCAAATTCTAACGTGGGGATCAAAAGTTATAGCCAAAACAAATTCAAACATCTAATAGATTCAAATTCTGTTTTTAAATCTAATTCCTGGCCACGCGTCTTATTCTGATTGGCCCGTACCGCTTCGCGTTGGATAACGCTTCTGAGCCGCAGGATCTGACTTAATCGCACGGCCCAGATCTACCTATACCGCTTCGCTAAGTGATCTAATTCCACGCGCTGGATCCATATCCAACGGTCCTAGATCAAACGACCAAAGCTGGGCGGCGCTGGCGGTGGCTACTGGCGGCGGAGAGCTCTGCCTACGGCAACACGGCGCTAAAGGTGGCTCTGGGGTCGTCGGAGAGGCTTACCAGAAACGTGACGATGTGATGATGCTCAACCTGGTGACGGCTTGGCAAGGGGCGCACGGACACGGTCGCTGGAGCTCGTCGGAGTTGCGGGCGGCGTCTGTTGCTTGCTGTCGAAGACGTTGCCGAGGCTCTGCGTCGACCTAGCACAAGCCAGGGGGTTTAGGAGATGCGCAAGGGCCTGGCGAACACGACAGTTCCAAAGGGGAGGCAAGGGGCGGTCTCCTCTTACATGAATCGCACGTCGGAGTCGAGCGGCGGCTCTGGTGCTCACGGTTGAGAACGAGGACGTCGCTCTGGGTCATGAGAAAGCAAACGGAGGGCATTAGAGGATGTGCAAGGTCATTCTGGACACAGTTGTTTGAACTAGAGGCAGAGGGGCGGTTTGTTCTTACCGAGATTCGTCGCCGGAGCTGTTCTGTCTGCGGCGGCGCAAGGGCAATTGCGGGCAGCCTGGGGGCGTAGAGGTGGCGCTAGGTGAGGGGAAATGTCCGTGGTGCAGAGGGGGTCTTATAGCCAGAGCGGGGGCGAGGATCGCGCGGCGTATAAATGGCAATTAAGCGAGTACTGATTGCGGCGAGGTAACGACGGAGCAAGCGTCGCGGCCGCGCGTGATTGACGACGAAGACGACGTGGTCGCAGGGTCCACTCGTCAGCGAGTTAAACAGAGAGGGGGTGGGGTCCTGGCGTCGATCGCTCAAAGGTTGGTCTCATGAGTGAGAAAGAGAGAGGGAACCGGTGGGCTAACTGGCTGGATTCAGCTGGGCGGATAGGTAGCGCTAGCCTTTTTCCATTTCTTTTCTCCTTTTATTTTTCTGTTTTGATTTTCTGGAATGATTTTCAAATCCAAATCAAATGAGTTTGAATTCAAATCTTCTCTAGGTTTTTATACTGCAAACCTTGCACTCAAATGTGTGTCAAACACTTCTGTTCAATCAAAACACTTTGATCAAATGAAAATAAAAATAAAACCAAGCCTTTATGTGATATATATAATAGGCATAGTATTGGTTTTATTTTACTTATTTAATTTTGAAACTTTGTTCAAACTTTTGATGGTGCCTAAGTTTGAATTCAAACCTTACTGAACAAATCAAGCACTCTTCTTATTGAAAGTAGCACTAAGGCTAGAGCAACTTACATGAAATGATAAGCATAAATGCTTCTGTTTTGAAATGATTTGTTTGAAATGAAATTCATATGATCATGGATGCATGGATGATATGCATGAGTTTGAAACATGATTTTAGGGATGTTACAGTTTGACGAGCAGATACCAAAGTGATCCAGGAGTGGAACACTGGACAGCCGTAAAGAACATCCTAAAGTATTTAAATAGGACTAAAGAAATGTTCTTGGTCTATGGAGGTGATGAGCAGCTCGTCGTAAAAGGTTATGTTGACGCTAGTTTCGACATCGGCCCGGATGATTCTAAATCTCATACAGGATATGTTTATATTTTGAATGGAGGAGCTGTGAGCTAGAGAAGCTGCAAGCAAAGCGTGATCGTGGGATCTACAGTAGAATCGGAATACATGGCTGCTGCAGATGCGTCAAGTGAAGGAGTTTGGATCAGGAACTTCATCACTGAGCTTGGTGTGGCTCCAAGTGCCTTGGACCCACTAGAGATATTGTGCGACAACAATGGCGCCATAGCATTGGCTAAGGAACCAAGATATCATCCAAAGACTAAGCACATCAACCGCCGATTTCATATAATTCGAGATTATATAACAGATGGAGATCTGAAGATTAGCAAAGTACATACGGATCTGAATGTCGCAGATACGTTGACTAAACCTCTTCCACGAGCAAAACATGATCAGCACCTCAATGCCATGGGTGTTAGATTGTTGCCAGATGTAAACTATATTATTGACTCTAGTGCAAGTGGGAGACTGTTGGAATTATGCCCTAGAGGCAATAATAAAGATGTTAATGTTATAATTCTTGTTCATGATAAAGTTTATATTCCATGCTAGAATTGTATTAAGCGGAAACTTTGATACTTGTGTGGTTTATGAACAACACCGTGTCCCTAGTACGCCTCTATGTACTAGCTCATTGATTAATGATGGTTAAGGTTTCCTAACCATAGACATGAGTTGTCGATTAATAATGATATCATGTCATTGGGAGAATGATATGATGGACAGACCCAAATCAAGCAGAGCAATTAGACCGTGTCATCATGTTCATCTTTGCGAAGCTTTTTCTTATGTCAAAATATTGTATTCCTTAGACCATGAGATAATGCAACTCCCTGGTATCGGAAGAAAGCTTTGAGGTCATCAAACGTCATCCTATGAGAGGGTGATCATAAAGGTGTCTCTCAGGTGATCGGAAAGTACTTGTTGGGTTGTATGTATCGAGATGGGATTTGTCCCTCCCAAGTCGGAGAGATATACTTTGGGCCCACTCGGTAATCGATATCAACACCGCTTGCAAGCACATGGTTAAGGAGTTGATCACAAAGTGATATTGGATTACGTAACGAGTAAAGTACTTGCTGTGAACGATATTGAACTAGCTATGCCGATACCAACGATCGAATCTCGGGCAAGTAAAATATCGCGTGATGAAGGGAATATAAATATGGGATTAATTGAATCTTAGCATAGTGGTTCATCCGATATGATCATCAATGAATATGTGGGAGTCAATATGGGTTTCCATATCCCGCTATTGATTATTGATAGAAGATCATGTCTGCCTATTCTCGAACCCGTAGGGTCACACACTTAACGTTCCTTGACGCTAGGATAGAATGGATAAATGGTTTATGAGTTTTTGTTCGGAGTCTCGGATGGGATCCAGGACATCACGAGAGGTTTCGGAATGGTCCAGAGAATAAGATTCATATAAAGGAAAGCAGTTTTTGGATTTCGGAATTGTTTCGGAATGTTCGGTATTGTACCGGAAGGTTCTAGAAGCTTCCGGAGTGGGACCAACGTGGCCCCACTTGTCAGAGGGGGCGTGGGCCTACGAGGGAGTGCCCTGGCCGCATTGGGACAGGGGCACAAGGCCCCATAGGCCTAGCCGGCCAAAACCCTAGGGGAAACCCTAGGGGATCTTCTAGAAGGGAGTGGGAAACTTGCCCCCCACTCCAACCCTTGGGGCCGCAACCCTAGGGCTTGGAGGAGGGGCCAAGGGGGCCGGCCAACCCTCTATATAAAGAGGGCAGGGGCGCACCCTCCTTCCCCCACTCCTTCAACCCTAGCCGCCATACTGCTTCCCTCCCTCTCTCTCTCCCGACTACGCGTAGGCGAAGCCCTACCGCAGAAACTCTCCACCATAGCACCACGCCGTCGTGTTGTAGATACAATCTATCTCTCCACCCCACTTGATGGACTGAGGAAGGATGAGACATCGCGGTGCCGTACGTGTGCATCTCTCGGAGGCGTCGCCACTTGCGGCGTTGGATCGGATCGGATCGCGAGGAGGAGAAGGCTAGTACGACTACATCAACCACGTTCTGTTGAACGTTCCGCTGTGCGATTTCTTCAAGGGTATGAAGATCTCATATATCCCTCTCGTTGATTGCATCTCCAAGATTAGATCTTGGCTTTCCCGTTCGCATCTGTAGAATTTTTTTGATTTACTATGTTGCGAAACCCTTCACCATGACCCCCTAGTCCTACAACATAAAGCGAATACTCATAGTTACATCATGCACATGTGTTCTGAGCTCGACTTTACGCACAAAACTAGTCACATAATGAAAATCCAAATAAAATCCAAATATGAATTTCACATATTATACATTACAACATCTTAATAATACAAAGTCATTACAACACATACCATATAGTTATAATCACAACCCTACCTTATTTATCTAACTACCTTATTTTCTTGGATTACAATACACAGTACCTGATACTTCTAAATAGCCGCCTATTTCTAGTAACTACTACACTCATCATACATGCCTGATGTCCAACCGTGATGACATGATGTTCGTCGCACAGTTTGTGGAACAAATGGCCTTCCAGAAGGAACATACTCAGTATCTGAAGTGTCAAGACTTGAGTCATTACTCAACCTTAGCGCATTGACTCCCTCCAGCTCAGCTGAAAAGTCTTCAGCATATTCAACATTATCTCCCACTTGCATCTCCTGAGCTTCATTCCTTGAGTCGCCAACAGACTACGCAGATCCTGCTACTCCCCAGGTGCTCTGTTGGGCAAGATAGTTAAACACCGGATAATGTATATTCCCTGGGTTTTGAGAAGGTGTTGATGATTCAAACACTCTCTTCCCAGGATCTTCTTCTTCATCCTGATTATCTATGAACATGGCATTTCTACTACTATTACTAGGGTTAATTCTTGCACCCATCCAGCTAGATTGTCCAACATTTCTGTCAGAACTATCTATAGACATCTGGTGTTTATGGGATCCTTCATATGATCCCATTCTCCAACCATCAGAATTCTCAATAGGAAGTTCTGAATCAGAACCATCCTCTGAACCATGTGGTACTGCATACCTCATATCTAGAGTAGGATCATAAATAGGTTCAGGCCTTGGTGAATAAGGATATGGTATAAAATATTCGGGATCTATAGGTATATCCTTAAAGATAGGTTTTGCACTACTACTTGCTTCCTTCTCCAACTGGAATGCTAACTGTTTCCTCCTTTACGGATCAGTTAGATCCTCTAACATGTCATTTTTATCTTCGAAAATCACTTGATGTGTCTTACAAAAAGACGCAACAAGTGTTCAGTATCTATCCATAAACTTGGAAGCTAACTTAGGATGCTTCTTAACCAAAGTAATATGATCCGGTACAGTCTCCGAGTCTATAGAATCATGAGGTATCACAGAAAATGTGCTACCATACAACTCCTTGGCTTTATGCTCCCGGATATTAGCTATCGCCTCCACAACAACAACATGATATGCTGCTAAGTGACTCCTACCTTCACCTATAGGTAGATCGTGATATAATCCAAGATCCTCTGGGAGTTGGATACTCACACGATACTTGGATAACATTCGACCATCATAATAGGTTATGCTGTTCACTGGAATTCTAGTTGAACAACTAAAAATCTTTAGAAGTTGACGAAGTTGGTCTGTGAATGATCCTTGATAATCAAGTCTGTTTTGGAAACTTTGGTGCCATAGCTCTGTATATAAGAAAAATATTTTTATTAGTAACCAATAATATATTGCATCATAACAATGAATTATTGCACTAAAACATATAACTGAATATTCTTAGTTGAATACCCATTATATTTCCTTTAGAGAATTCTTTATTGTTGCTACACACCCCTACAGGTAATACCCTTTACTAGGTTTCCAACCTAAGGTCAAAGCAATTTTCTCTGATACCAACGGTGACCCAGCATACCACTGCATGTGTAGTACACTATAGTCGTTGACATGACATCCACAGAACACCGTTCTGTAAATATCACAACCCTTAGAGTGGTACAACAGAAACATTGCGGGTCCATATTACAAACACTCACACATTATTATTATTACAATACCAGAATCACTAGATTACAACAGAAACATTGCGGGTCCATATTACAAACACTCACATATTATCAGAGTGGTATAGCGCTAGAATCACTGATGTCATGGGTTATTAAGTCCGTAATTGATCATCATTTTTGCAAATAGAACCCTAAGTTCTATTGCTCCATTATATCATCACTTAGGATGATACCTAAGATTTCTTTATTTGAGAAAATAATATTTTCTTTCTTTGGATTATATATGACCACACACAATTTGCAAATACTTTGATAAAGACTCTTCAAAGGACATGAGCAAGTGATGAACTTGCCTTGTGATTGCAAGGTAGTGAAGTCGGATGCTTGCACTGGACCTTGAGCTTCTATGTCTACAAAACATCATTATTGCCCGGTAAGGACAATATTTAAAGAAGCAAAATGATTATGCAAAGTAATGTAATGCATTATTTAGTTTGGTGTGTATTCTTCCCCATTATTTTAAATTATAAAAACTCTTTTCATAAGTAAAGAATTTATAAATATTTATTGAATATTGTATTCCTTATTTTCTTTCATTTTATTTGAATTTTACTTATTTAATAATTCCTTTAATAATTATCATTAACAAAATATATAAATTATTTGTTTAGTATTTTTCTAAAATACTACAATATTGGTATATAATAAAAGTGTTTTTTATTTATTTTTATCGTCTTTCATTAATTTTATAAAATTCCATAAGGAATATATATATTATAAAATTCTTGATAAAATGTTATATGCCTAAAATTTTATTTCTTAATTTATTTATATAGATTGAATTATTGTGAATCCAAAAATATTTTATTTATAATTTTTTGATTTTTATTTTATTTTCTACAATTTATTTAAATCTAGGGGCATTTTGGTCTTTTCTTAATTATTAAAACTATTTTTAAGTGGTTGGGCTGGCTGTGTTGGCTTATTGGGCCATTTTGGCCCAATTGGATATGATCAAAAGGGCTCCCCAAAGGGGTACTAGCCCTAACGGCCCCTCACATCATCTCTCTCTCTCTCTCTCCCGAACTCTCTTCTTCTCCTCCCTCGACCCCGTGGTCGGCGATGCCACCGCCGGCGATTCACGTCGCCGTGGACCTCCCCGCCCGCCGCCGTGATGCATGGGGTGGTTGTTGACCCTGCTCCTCCTTCTTGTCCATCTCGATTTGGACCTAGGGCCCTCCTGTGGCCAGGCCGGCTCCATCCCGAACACTAGGGTTTGGGGTGGTGTTGGTGTCGCCGCCGCCGCTGCTCCTGTGTGCTGTGGTGGTGTCCCTTGTCTTCAGATGTGGTTGTGGTCGCCGCCTCGGTGTGGTGCGGGTCGCAATGCCCCCTTGGGGTGCTCCCCGTGCCGTCGTGCTTATCGACACCCTCTGCTTCCTCTTCTCGCCCACAGCAACAACCTTCAGTAAGTTGTTCTTTCTCCCTCTCTTGTCCTCTGTGCTATGCCACCCTGTGCTATGTGTTTCTAGTGGCTACCCATGTCTAGTGTTCATGTTCTGATTAGGTTTCATATCCTAATTAGGGTTCTTGTTTTGATTAGGGTTCATATCCCTCTGTTGATATATGATGATTTGGATCTAGTAATGATGATAATCCTTGAGCATGATGAATGACTGTTTGCTGTGGATTATTGCTTATAGTTGGTTTTGGTGATGCTAGTGGCTTACCAGATTGATTCCATTGGTTAATTTGATGTGGTTCAAATGGTAGTGTTATAGTAGAATTACTGCTTGGAAATCCTAGTGATTTGAAAGTTCACCACTGTCATTACTTGGCTATTGACAGTGATTTGTGAGTGATGTAGTCACTATATCTGTAATTGTTGGCTTATGGATTATACAGATTGAGATAAATTGGTCTCTTACAGTGATGTTATGTATATATATACCTGGAAATGATTCCTGTGATTAATACCAGGAAAATGATGCTTACTTGTCTATGAGTTTATCTGTGAAAGCTAGATACTTAATCTGCTTGGTTTAGAAGATGTTCTTGTGAAACTATTCTAAAATGGCACATAAGACTAGGTTCTACTACTTGGTTTAATTGTGTTTATGCTTAATATTGGCTTGATACCAAAGATAGGTTGAAACTTTCTTTCTTTAAACCTCAATGCCAATGATGTTTGTTTGAGACTTAGGGATTAGGTCCTTATCTTGTTGTTCCTCATGGATCTGTTCTGATAGTGATACCAGCTACTAATTCTTGAGTCAAAGTTGGGAAAAATGATTTGTAGGCTTATTAAGTTATATAGATCCATAAGATCTAGAAATTCTAAGGTGCTACTCATGTTTAAGAGATGTTCCTAGAATTTGTAGAGGTCCCAACCTATAATAAGGTAGAGATCCCTGTGTTTACAATGCTATTCCCTGGATCAATAGCTAGCATCCGCAGTTTAAGATGTAATATCAAGAAACAAAGGTCATAATACAATTTTATAACCAGGAATAAAATAATTCATTACATCTTACATAGCTCATTTGGCTATCTCATTACAATGCAGCAGAAATAACTATATTGCATGGAGTCCTTCATCTTCAAAGTGCCACAGGCAATCATGATGGTCGCAGACTTGTAATCCTATTCAACACACTTCACTAACATCAAACAAAACCTACAACATAATAAGTTACAACCATAAGGGTCAATACATTTGAATTGTATTGGCAAGTGATACTATGGTAGAATAGTGGTGTCTATCATCTATATGCATTTGGCTAAGTGTAGCTTAGGCTTGCTTTGATCAAAATAAGTTTTCCTTATAAGTTGAAAACACTAAGTTTTTGTTTGTTAATCACCCAACGCATCTACCAATCAAAGATTGAAGATCCTTTACCCTTCTTCAACCACCAGTTTTTAACTTAGAAATTGGGATGAGGAGATCCTTGATAGCTTCCGTGTCTTGATGCTCAAATTGTCCATTGCCGGGGACACGACTAAGTACTTAGATTTTACTCTCTCGAGAGGTGGTGCACTTTCCCCACAAGACTCGACATGCATCGAGACAAGATCTTTCAGAAGCCTTCCCTTAGACCAGAATGGACACGCTCCAAACCTATCACCCCTACCACCAACTTTCCATTTGGCTAAGTTATTGCAACCTATATGATCCAGGCAGAGCCCATATTGCGATGTGGCTGCACTTGAAGCTTCTAAACATTTGACATCTCAAATTTGTTTGTTCCTAGGTGGCTTTCCACAAGTGAGATACACTAGGGTAGGCCATAAATATGGGGCCCTGTGTAACCACTCAACATAACCCATTCACACCATTCCACCCAGGTGATTCATTCACATAGTTGTTTTATTAAACAAAACACAAGTCATAGACTTAGAAATATTTCATAGCATGAATATAATCCACCCTTGTTTTCTACTAGCTAAGCTAAGCATGATATTAGTAGGGATCTTAACTTAGGAAATTCTACTAAGACATCATCTACTAGGATTTCCCAAGGCATAGCATACTTAGTAAAATTCCATGCAAGTCCTACTTAGAAATATCACTAATGCATAGTGAAAATAATAGGACAAAAGTCTGAAGCACCACTTTCCTTTTTAGTGGAGAATATAAGTTCACTCCTTGATCTTGCAATAGTCACACTCCTCAAATTTCACTACAATTCAATCAAGGCACAAATTCAATCTAGCATTCAAACAATTCATCACATAAAATAAAGAAAACAAAACAATGCATGCAAGCATGCAAAAGATTGTTTTATTTGGAAAGGTGGTTTTTAATAGGCTATAAACATTATAAAACACCTATTGGTCATTTATAAAAGTGGCAAGGTCATTTGAAAACAAGTTAGTGAAAATGGCCATTTAAATCATTTTTGTTTTGCTAGAAAATGATTTAAATCAAAGTAATATTTTCTAGTGTTTGACAAATATATTTTTATACACAAATGTTAGTGTTTTAAGGTCAGGTGTTTAATATTAAACCATTTGCAAATGGTTTCACCTAAAAACCATTTTTAAATCAAAGCAATATTTATTTTGTTAGAACTGCCTTTAAACAAAGTAATAATTTTCTAGGGTTCATCAAATATATTTTTAAATCCCAAAACTTATTGTTTAGGGTCAGAGAGTTTAATTCAACCCTTTTGCAAAAAGTTTTACTCAAAAACTATTTTCAAAACATAATCAATAATTTTATTCTACTACTAAATGCTTTTATTCAAGGAATAATACCTTAGTGTCACAAAATATACTTCTAAATCCATAAGATGGTTTTTATGGTCAGTAGGTTCAAAAAAATCCATTTACAAAATATTTTACCCTAAAAACATTTCTAGAATATATTTTATACACAAAATATGCCTAAACATGTTTTTGAAAAAACAACTAATTTTTTAGAAGCAAAACACTAAACAAAGGGCATGGTTGGAAAGTATTCTTTTTCCTGATTCCAATGATATAAAATTTGCAAAATTTTGACATGTAGATTAAGAGTTATGGATTTTACAAAATCTAGCATCTAATAGAAAAGTTTCTTTTTTGAAAACAAAGCCTGAGCCACGTGGAGAAATCCTATTGGAGCACACCGTTTCGCACGGATCGGTTAGTGTGGATCTTCAGATCTAAATAGAATCATGCGGCATAGATGCAAACTTACCCCTTCGCTTAAGATTCTATCGTGACCACTAGATCAATATCTAACGGCTCAGGGCGCTGTGACCAAGTACTGGCGGCGCTCGACGGTGGCGCGCGGCGGCGACGCTCTGGCGGTGGCGTAACAGCGACTCTAGGAAGCGAGAGGAGGAGTGGAATGGCTCACCAGATTCGCCGAAGCTTGCAGATGCTGAACGTCGTCTTCGCAGGGACAGGGGCACACGAGGTTGGCGTAGATTGCTCGCCGGAGTTCCTTCTGGCGATGGTACGCTCGGGCTTTCATCGCTGGTGACGTTACGGGTCACGCCAAGGCAAGATAAATGGTGGGTCAGATGTGCAAGACGGTGCTGGTTACACGAGTGTCAATGAGGGGGAGAGGGGCGGTCGGAAATTACCACGGGAGCTCGTCGGAGATGTGGCAGACGGTGGCGACGCTCAGTCGAAGACGTTGCTGACGCTGTGGGGCTTGCGCGGGCGAACCGAGGCTACGAGCAGGTACGTTAGATGATGGGGAACAAGCTAGTGGGTGCCAGGGAGTGGGAGGTGGTCTGGCTTCACCAGAATTCACCGGGAAAGCTCGTCGGAGCAAGAGTTGTTCGGGTGAGAAAATCAGGCAGCCTTGGGGCAGAGAGGGTGTGGCGTCTAGGGGGAAAGGTAGAGGGGAGATGGGCACTTAATTGGGAGAGGTTACTGAGCTGAATCAACGCGTCAATAAAGCGAATAAAATCGGCGGAATTAGAGGCAGAAACGACGAGGAGGGGGATGAACTGGTCGCGTGAGGTTGATGATGATGACAGCGCAGCAGTGGGGTCCAACGGTCAGTGAGTTGAAGGTTTGCATGTGGGTTCTGGTCGTCAGTGGGTGACTGGGTCGATTCGCTGGTGAGAGAAAGACGGTTCGGGAAGTGAGGGGGAGATGGGCTATTGCTGGGCTAGATGGGTTGGGCTGCTTCTTTTTATTTTTTTCTTCTTCTGTTTTCTTTTTCCTTTTGTATTTTCATTTTCGCTTTTGAATTCATTCAAATGACCCTCCTTCATTTCAACTCTTTTCAAACTTTTCAGTAAGTTTCTATACTGTTTTAAACATGTATTTAAAGTCCATTTTAGAATAATTATTTTATTCATTTATGGTTTATTATTTATTTAAATTAAGCACTTGTCTTTATTTAAATAGGATTTTAAATATGTTTTTAATCCATATTATTTTATTCAAAAACATCTATTTTGAATTCAAATGTTTATCAAACATTTTTAGTAGGTTTTATTTATTCAATAGGGTGTTAAATAATTCACTTTGAATTATTTGAAATATTTTTAATATGTTTTATTAATCATTTAAATTGGACATTTGTCTTTATTCAAATAATCAAATATGGTTATAATAAATTTTATTCAAATGATTCTTTGATTCCATTCAAGTAAATTATATAACTTTTAAACCACTTTGGTAATTTCATTTATTTTCCCATGATTTATTTAATCATTTCTACTAGGGATTTTGTCTTCATTTAAATATAGTTTTAATATGGTTTAATCCCAAATGTTTTTATTTTATTATTCTTTATCCCTTTATTTTATTTGGATTTGAATTCTCTTTGTTCCATTTGATTATGGATTTAATTCAAGATTTTAAATTGTCTTGTAAATAATTTTCTTATTATTTAGTTTAGGCAATTTGCCTTTATTTAAATAAAACTGGATATTGTTCAATCCTTATGATTTTATTTAAATAATATTTTACACCTTTTTATTATTCAATAAACTTTCATTTGTTTATGGATTTGGCCAAGATTTAATTTGGCTTTTAAATATTTCTTATTTATTTATTTCTCTCTTTATCTCATAAAATCCATATCTTTTTATTTATAGATCCAAAATTGGTGATTCCAATCTGTATAATTTTATTTAATATTTGTTTATCTTTTTAAATCCTTTTAGGATTATTTTGCTCATAATTTGGTATGATTTTAGATAGGAACTTTATTAGCTTTGATATTTATTTTCTTTACCTTATTAAATTCATAAATTCTTATACATGGCTCCAAATTAAATGAAACCAATTTCTATGGTTTTATAATATTTTTGTTTAACATTTTTGATCTTCTATAAATGTTTGTTGCTAAATTTTATATGGTTTAAATCCATAGTCTTAGGGAGATCTTGGAAATGATTTATTCCATTAGGGTTTTAGGGTTTTTGGTTTACTTTTCCAAATGTTTAAATTTCAAGATACATTCATTAATGAGTGCATTTCACTTGATTGAAATTTTGTTGGATTCCATTTTATTCAAATTTTGTTTAAGAAGGGTTTTGAAGTTTCCATTTAGAAGCAAAACGTTTCTTTTCACCCTAGATTTCAACAATTATCTATTTTGTTTATTTATTTTTTCATATTTAAAAATTTGGAAAATTTTGGGATGTTACAGGCTACCACCCTTAAAAGAAATCTCGTCCCGAGATTTGGGAGGGCTATAGGTTACAAGTTGGCTTCAATACAACTAGGGTACTACCACCCTTAAAAAGGTTTACAACTAGATTACATCTTGGCTTACTTGGGATCTTGATGTAACTTCTCTAGACACTTGTTTGCATAATGGCCCAGCTCTTTGCATTTGAAACACATCACTTGGCTAATATCTTTCTTCACCTTTGGTATCATTGTCTCTTGTTTGTTTCCTTGGTTCTTCTTCTTTTCTGGACATTCACTGGCATAGTGTCCCATCTCTTTGCAATTGTAACATTGCACTTGGATTTTGTCCTTCTTCTTCTTTTTGGTTCTCTCCAAAGCTAGCAGTTTTTCTAGTTCATGCTCTTCATATCTCACCACAAAGGTGGGAAATCTTTCTCTCTTCTTGGGGCAGTTACTAGAGATATGATCTTCTTCTCCACAAGAGTAGCAACACTTTGTGGTCACTTTGGATGTGGCTTTATGAGGCATGGTTCTAACTTTGTTTTTATCCTTCTTGGTAGAAGTTGTCCCCTTATGGAGGTTTCCAAACATTTGATGCATTCCATCTTGTTTCATTTGTTGAACTATGGGATAGATGGGGCATTGCATAGGGACATGATCATTTCCTTCACATAGGAAATAAGTCACTTGGGATGTGGGGAATTGTTTAGTTGGATGTTTCTCTTCACAACTAGGGCATTGATCTTCATGATCTTTGTAAGTGTGTCCTATGTCTCCACAAATATTGCAAGATTGAGTTCCTTCTAAAATATCATCCTTGATGTCATTGTTGTCACAATCTCCTTGGGAAAGGTTGTCTCTCATGTTGATCATTTGATTGGTCATCCTTTGCAACAATTGAGATTGGATTTCCAAAAACTTTTGCATGGTTGGGTCTAACTCATTGTTGTTGGCTAAAAACTGAGTTGTCACTTGATTCAACTGGGCTTGGGTTGCTAGAAGTTGTTCTCTCATGTGCATCTCTTGGTTGTTGTTGTCACCATTCTTGATGTTGGAGTCTCTTGGAGAAGTCATCTGTTTGGGTTGGATTGGGATTAGAATAGGCAAAAGATTTCTAAGGAAGAAGTCTAATCACACACATCACAATTCACACAAGCAATGTGCAAGCAATCATAATCAAACATTCCAATCAAACAACAAAGTTCAAGCACATTTTTAGGCAACAAAATATTTTTGCTACACCACATAAGTTGGTGTGATTGATCTGACTTAAACACTAGTATGGTGGTCCAACTATGGTTATCACTTGGGATCATTCCATTCATCTTAGTTATTTCTTCATGAATAAGATCTTGGTATCATTGGAAAAATTCTTACATTTTGGTCACAAAACTTCAAAGGTGATGATGGTTCCTTCTAAGTTGTGTTTCTTTAGTCTTCAAGTCTTGAATATTATTCTTGTCTCACTTGTAGTCCTTAGTGATATCCAAGTTGAAGTCCTTGATGAAACTAAAGTTAAAGTCATTGGTGATGTTGAAGTATTTTCTTATGTTGAAGTCTTTGTCCATCAAGTTTGAAAAGGAAGGGATGCAGAATTAAAAACAAAAAGGTTAAGGAAAGAGTTTACAAGATTGTTTGTAAATAAGTTTTGGAACAAATACAACTCCTATTTTTCTAAGGGGTTATGTCCAATCCTAGGGTTACAATCCTACAGGAAACACAGTGCTCTGATACCATCTATAGAGGTCCCAACCTTTAATAAGGTAGAAATCCATGTGTTTACAATGCTAGTCCCTGGATCAATAGCTAGCATCCACAGTTTAAGATGTAATATCAAGAAACAAAGGTCATAATACAATTTTATAACCAGGAATAAAATAATTCATTACATCTTACATAGCTCATTTGGCTATCTCATTACAATGCAGCAGAAATAACTATATAGCATGGAGTCCTTCATCTTCAAAGTGTCACATGCAATCATGTTGGTTGTAGACTTGTAATCCTATTCAACACACTTCATTAACATTAAACAAAACCTACAACATAATAAGTTACAACCACAAGGGTCAATACATTTGAATTGTATTGGCAAGTGATACTATGGTAGAATAGTGGTGTCTATCATCTATATGCATTTGGATAAGTGGAGCTTAGGCTTGCTTTGCTCAAAATAAGTTTTCCTTATAAGTTGAAAACACTAAGTTTTTGTTTGTCAATCACCCAAGGCATCTGCCAATCAAAGATTGAAGATCCTTTACCCTTGTTCAACCACAAGTTTTTAACCTAGAAATTGGGATGAGGAGATACTTGATAGCTTCCATGTCTTGATGCTCAAATTGTCCATTGTCGGGGACACGGCTAAGTACTTAGATTTTACTCTCTCGCGAGGTGGTGCACTTTCCTCACAAGACTCGACATGCATCGAGACAAGATCTTTCAGAAGCCTTCCCTTAGAACAAAATGGATCCGTTCCCAAACCTATCACCTCCTACCACCAACTGTACATCTAGCTAAGTTATTGCAACCTATATGATCCAGGCAGAGCCCATATTGCCATGTGGCTGCACTTGAAGCTTCTCAACATTTGACATCTCAAATATCTTTGTTCCTGGGTGGCTTTCCACAAGTGAGATACACTAGGGTAGGCCATAAATATGGGTCCCTATGTAACCACTCAACATAACCCATTCACACCATTCCACCCAGGTGATTCATTCACATAGTTGTTTTATAACAAAACACAAGTCATAGACTTAGAAATATTTCATAGCATGAATATAATCCACCCTTGTTTTCTACTAGCTAAGCTAAGCATGATAATAGTAGGGATCTTAACTTAGGAAAATTCTACTAAGGCATCATCTACTAGGATTTCCCAAGGCATAGCATACTTAGTAAAATTCCATGCAAGTCCTACTTATAAATATCACTAATGCATAGTGAAAATAATAGGACAAAAGTATGAAGCACCACTTGCCTTTTTAGTGGAGAATATAAGTTCACTCCTTGATCTTGCAATAGTCACACTCCTCAAATTTCACTACAATTCAATCAAGGCACAAATTCAATCTAACATTCAAACTATTCATCACATAAAATAAAGAAAACAAAACAATGCATGCAAGCATGCCAAAGATTGTTTTATTTGGAAAGGTGGTTTTTAATAGGATATAAACATTATAAAACACTTATTTTTCATTTATAAAAGTGACAAGGTCATTTGAAAACACGTTAGTGAAAATGGCCATTTAAATCATTTTTTTTGCTAGAAAATGATTTAAATCAAAGTAATATTTTCTAGTGTTTGACAAATATATTTTTAAACACAAATGTTAGTGTTTTAAGGTCAAGTGTTTAATATTAAACCATTTGCAAAAGGTTTTACCTAAAAACCAGTTTTAAATCAAAGCAATATTTATTTTTTTAGAACTGCCTTTAAACAAAGTAATAATTTTCTAGGGTCAAGAGTTTAATTCCACCCTTTTGCAAAAGGTTTTACACAAAAACTATTTTAAAAACATAATCAATAATTTTATTCTACTACTAAATGCTTTTATTCAACGTAATTCCTTAGTGTCATAAAATATACTTTTAAATCCATCAGTTGGTTTTTATGGTCATTAGGTTCAAAAAAATAAATTTACAAAAGATTTTACCCTAAAAACATTTTTAGAATAAATTTTATACACAAAATATGCCTAAATATGTTTATGCAAAACAACTAATTTTTCAGAAGCAAAACACTAAACAAAGGGAATGGTTGGAAAGTATTATTTGTCCTGATTCCAATGATATAAAATTTGCAAAATTTGGACGTGTAGATTAAAAGTTATGGATTTTACAAAATCTAACATCTAATAGAAAAGTTTTAATTTTTAAAACAAAGCCTGGGCCACGTGGAGCAATCCTATTGGAGCATACCGTTTCACACGGATCGGTCAGTGTGGATCGTCAGATCTAAATAGAATCATGCGGCACAGATGCAAACTTACCCTTTTGCTTAAGCTTCTATCGTGACCACTAGATCAATATCTAACGGCTCAGGGCGCTGTAACCAAGTACTGGCGGCGCTCTACGGTGGCGCGCGGCAGTGACGCTTTGGCGGTGGCGTAACGGCAACTCTAGGAAGCGAGAGGAGGAGTGGAATGGCTCACCAGATTCGTCGAAGCTTGGAGATGCTCAACGTCGTCTTCGCAGGGACAGGGGCGCATGAGGTTGGCATAGATTGCTCGCCGGAGTTCCTTCTGGCAACGGTACGCTCGGGCTGTCGTTGTTTTCAACGTTACGGATCATGCCAAGGAAAGATAAACGGTGGGTCAGATGCGCAATACGGTGCTGGTTACATGAGTGTCAACGTGGGGGAGAGGGGCGGTCGGAAATTACCACGGGAGCTCGTCGGAGATGTGGCAGACGGTGGCGACGCTCAGTCGAAGACGTTGCCAACGTTGTGGGGCTTGCGCGGGCAAACTGAGGCTATGGGCAGGTACGTTAGATGATGGGGAACAAGCTATGGGTGCCAGGGAGTGGGAGGTGGTCTGGCTTCACCGAAATTCACCGGGAAAGCTCGTCGGAGCAGGAGGTGTTCGGGTGACCAAATCGGGCAGCCTTGGGGCAGAGAGGGTGTGGCATCTAGGGGGAAAGGTAGAGGGTAGAGGGGCGCTTAAATGGGCGAGGTTACTGAGCTGAATGAACGCGTCAATAACGCGAATTAAATCGACGAAATTAGAGGTAGAAACGGCGAGGAGGGCGATGAATTGGTCGCGTGAGGTTGATGACGATGACAGCGCAGCAGTGGGGTCCAGCTGTCAGCGAGTTGAAGGTTTGCATGTGGGGTCTGGTCGTCAGTGGGTGACTGGGTCGATTCGCAGGTGAGAGAAAAACGGTTCGGGGAGTGAGGGGGATATGGGCTCATTGGCTAGATGGGTCAAATTGCTTTTTTATTTTTTCTTCTTTCTTTTTTCCTTTTCTATTTTCATTTTCTGTTTTGAATTCATTCAAATGGTTTCAAACCCTCTTTCATTTCAACTCTTTTCAAACTTTTCAGTAAGTTTCTATACTGTTTTAAACATGTATTTAAAGTCCATTGTAGAATAATTATTTTATTCATTTATGGTTTATTATTTATTTAAATTAGGCACTTGTCTTTATTTAAATAGGATTTTAAATATGTTTTTAATCCATATTATTATTATTCAAAAACATATATTTTGAATTCAAATGTTTATAAAACATTTTTAGTAGGTTTTATTTATTCAATAGGGTGTTAAATAATTCACTTTGAATTATTTGAAATATTTTTAATATGTTTGATTAATCATTTAAATTGGGCATTTGTCTTTATTCAAATAATATCAAATATGGTTTTAATAAATTTTATTCAAATGATTATTTGATTCCATTCAAGTAAATTAGATAACTTTTAATCCACTTTGGTAATTTCATTTATTTTTCGCATGATTTATTTAATCATTTCTATTAGGGATTTTGTATTCATTTAAATATAATTTGAATATGGTTTAATCCCAAATATTTTTATTTTATTATTCTTTATCCCTTTATTTTATTTGGATTTGTATTATATTTGTTCCATTTGCTTATGGATTTAATTCAAGATTTTAAATTGTATTCTAAATAATTTTCTTATTATTTATTTTAGGCAATTTGCCTTTATTTAAATAAAATTGGATATTATTCAATCCTTATGATTTTATTTAAATAATATTTTACTCCTTTTTATTATTCAATAAACTTTCATTTGATTATGGATTTGGCCAAGATTTAATTTGGCTTTTAAATATTCCTTATTTATTTATTTATTTATTTCTATCTTTATCTCATAAAATCCATATCTTTTTATTTATAGATCCAAAATTGGTGATTCCAATTATAATTTTATTTAATATTTGTTTATCTTTTTAAATCCTTTTAGGATTATTTTACTCATAATTTGGAATGGATTTTAGATAGGAACTTTATTAGCTTTGATATTTATTTTCTTTATCTTATTAAATTCATAAGTTCTTATCCATGGCTCCAAATTAAATGAAACCAATTTCTATGGTTTTATAATATTTTTGTTTAACATTTTTTATCTTCTATAAATGTTTGTTGCTAAATTTTATATGGTTCAAATCCATAGTCTTAGGGAGATCTTGGAAATGATTTATTACATTAGGGTTTTATGGTTTTTGTTTTACTTTTCTAAATGTTTAAATTTCAAGATACATTCATTGATGAATGCATTTCACTTGATTGAAATTCTGTTGGATTCCCTTTTATTCAAATTTTGTTTAAGAGGGATTTTGAAGTTTCCATTTAGAAGCAAAAAGTTTCTTTTCACCCTAAATTTCAATAATTATTTATTTTGTTTATTTATTTTTTCACATTAAAATTTCTAAAATTTTGGGATGTGACAGAATTCCAGATCTTAGCTATATTTATTCTTGGAATTTAAGATATGGCTTTATAGCTAGGATCAATGAGGTTGTTCTAAGATCTTGGTTGGATCTGTATAGTTTTCTGATGGCTTTTAGTGTTTAAAATCTTCTATGATGGACTCACCCCACTTAGGTGTTTTTCTGAGAAGTTGACTATAAGACAACACATGAATTCTCGTCTATCTTAGATAGATAAATCATGTGATGGTTTTATACTACTCACCACAACAGTGGAGTTGTTAGGGTTGTAACTTGCTGATCATGTGGCTTGATCTTGCTGGTTGTGTGGCTAGCCTCATCTGGTTCTCCTCCTGATGTTGCTCCTGCTACTTCCAGCTCCTAGAACTTGTTCTTGTTCTTGCTGTCCACCTCCTGGTCCTGTTAGCTTGGCCTTGTTCTTGCTATCCACTTGATCCACCCCCTCCTTATGTCACCATCTTGGTGGGATGATCAAGTGTGTGGTTGGTTTGGCTACTGATGCTAGATGTGTATGAGCAAGGAAATGAGGTTGGGGTGCTTGCCCATGGCTGTGTTGATCTGTTTTGATTGTGTGGCAACAGTGGATGTGCTTAACAGCACACACACCATGCATTTAGGTGTGTGTGCTGCTTGTGTGCCTGCTGCACCCTTGTGGATATGCTCAGGGAATTAAAGTTACCTTTTTATCTTTTTACCACTTAACTGCGTGGTGAAATTTGCCCCTCTCTGATTAAAATTATTTGACTTGTGGCCTATGGATTATGAAAGATTTATTTCTTTCATATTGGTGAAACTTGACTCTAAAGATTACTCAGTGATGTAAAGTTGAACAGTGCACCTCACTGTCACTACTGAGAGTAAAAAAATATCCTAATATTTTTTTTCTTTCTTTTAGTTTGTGATTTGTTTTGCAGGTACAAAACTTGAAGATTCAAGATTTAGAATAGGTCTTCTAGATTCAAGATTTAGATTAGGTCTTATTTTAGATAGAATAATTCCATTGTAATATTTATTTTATTCTTTTGTAATCTTTATTTTATCTTTTGTAATAAATATTTTAATATTACTCAATATATAATGTTTTTCTTTTATTTCATTTACTTATTGTAAAGATCCTTGATTACTTTTATAAGTTACATTTTGTAACTTATTTATTGAATAAAGATATGGAATGAATATTCACTTTCTTGATTATGTTATTTTATTTAAAGTTTGAGTTACTTATTGTTAACTCTTGATTCAATCAAATTAATCAAACATAATTCTAATTCCTTTTAAATTTTAAATCCAACACTCAGGTTTCAATTCAAATTTCATTTCCCAAAACACACTAATCCACAAAGATCATATCAAAGTTTATAACGATCATTCTCCAAGACTATTCCTAGTTTTTTATTTGGCGTAAAATTTACCCACATTTTTACAGATGAATGCATGCAATTGCACAAATTCCTAAATCTACCCTTCGTTGGTTCCTAAATGCTGGGATGTTATAGAGTCATAAGCAAATACTTGGCCAGAGTAACTACAAGCAACAGAGAGCATGCAAGATCACAAATAACATAGACATGATAGAACAATAATCAATATGAAATAATACTCAATATTTATCGGATCCCAGCAATCACAACATGTAGAATTACAATAAGATGATCTTGATCATGATAGGTAGCTCACAAGATCTAAACATGGTGGCACAAATAGGATAAACAACCATCTAGCTACTGCTATGGACCCATAGTCCAAGGATGAACTACTCACACATCACTCCGGAGGCAGGCATGATGATGATAAGGCCTTGTCAACACCCGTATTTTTCAATCCTAGATGCCTGTTATGCCATACATCGCAATCCCAGGATTACCATTTTTGTGAGACATAACAGAATTGGATACCATAGTACATCATCCATTACAAACGATATATAAGTTCTTACACAAATAGGGATCTCATGATCCAGTTCTTAATACAACATCAAGCAACGGAATACGTAACAATAACGGTAGCGTAGGCGAAGCTCCATCTTCGGGGTCACAGGCAATGCTGACGATGGGAGATGATCCTAGTTGTCGTAACCTTCCTGGGGTCCATCTTCCAGGTACTCCTCTTCATAGTCTGGCCATGGGAATAGCCTGGGACAAAGCCATGAGTACTCTTTAAGTACTCGCAAACTAATACTAATAGGTAAAGGGGGGTTTTGGATAATAGGACACTAGGCTCTAGGGTTGTTTTGCAAAAGCCAGATTTATCTCTACTAAGTTCTAAAACTAGTCACAAATTTATAAATCCTAAGAGGGAACTTGTATTTCATATCACAACTCTGTTGTGGTCAAGTCAAAGTTTCAATTCATCTCACAGGTCATTTTGAAAAGTCTGACTGGGGAACAGTATGGCATCTAATGTCCATAATCATGACGCGGCTATTCGAATAGTTTGACACTCTGCAGAGATTGTACACTTTCACCACAACATTCGATACATCTGTCAAGAACAAATCCTGAATTCACCATACTCAGTATGCGGATAATCAATCCTAACCTTTCGATTACACGCCCTAGTATAAGCACCTCTCCTGTGAGTTTGGCCTCCCAACCATGACCAACTGTCATCTTGGGTACTGCACAGGTGGACAATCTTCACAAGGTAGGCTCAGCTCAAACCTTGGTCGTGAGGGAACTAATACTAAGGAATATAAGTTTCCAATCAAGCCCTACCCAATATTCGGGTATTGTGCTTGTACGATAAAATTGGAATGGTATCGCATCCAGACAACCATCAGTTTTATAAAGGGCTAAGGCTCATGCCTCAACATTTTTATCACCAAAATTATCAAGTGTTTGGAAAAATATTTCCAAAACATTTCAATAGAATGATCCATCATTCCAAGGTTTTCATAACCATTTTTCCACCAAGTACTCCCATCTAAGGTTTATCAAGTTTTATGCTTAGCACTAGCATCTACAGGTGGGGGTAGTAATGATGAGGGGTGGTAACTAGTGGAGTTTCAACTAAGTACAACCTTATATATCAGGCTGATGTCAAGGTTTCTAACTTAGGCCAAATTTTATGCTCTTAATGCAACCTTCAGCATCTTTCCAATATCTACCAGTCACTTAAGTAAACTCTAAGTAAGATTTGATACAGAAATAAAGTAAGAAGCTTGCACATAAAACTAGGATTGGTTTATCAAATGGGTATGATTACATATGATTAAGGCATAGTAACAAGTAGGGGTTTGTTGCATCAGTAGGGTATATTGCAAGTGTTAGCTTGCACATTCACTAGTTGTATTAGGCTTGCTAAAGTAGAGTGTCTTGCAAGTTTTAGCTTGCATTGGTATAGTATCAGCTTGCCTTGTGCAGAGCAGTGGTTGAAGTTCTCCTCGGCTTCTTCTTCGTAGTATCCTCCTTCCTCCTCGTATCCTTGGTCGATACTAGCGTCTATGAATAAATACGAGGTACACAATCACCAAAAAATACTTAACTACTTGCAATCATCACACACAAGGGTCCTATGATGATCTAGCATCATCCCTAACATTACAAGGTTAAGGCTTGGTTTAAATCTTTTTATTTTTAGAAAAGTAATTTCTACTCATTGAAAAACTACTTAAGATTTAATATTCTCCAAACCCAACATGGGATCATGTTGACACATGTCATCACCACATATTGTAGTCCATGGGAATGTGATTTAAAGTGGTGTCACAATTTAATAAGGTTTTACCCTTTTATTTTAATTAATTAAAGTGGCTAGAAATGCTTATGTAGCATTCTTTTATTACTTGAACATTATTTCTGCAAGTAAACCGCTATATTTTTATATATTCTGAAAGGTATCATTAAATGTGATTTTTGAGAGTTGGAATCAACTCAAAATCTATTATGGTTTAAATATGAAAAAAATTTGAATGCAGAAAAGCTTCTGCGTTGTTATTTTTTACCATGGGTGATCTATAGATCCAAATTACTTGAATCCAACAGGCTTGGATTCAGCATTCACGGACCTTTCCAACAAAATTGGTTTCATTCAATTTGGTGTACTGAATCGATCTGGGTTGATTTTTTAAGTTGGGTACAGAAGTGTGTTTGAATTGAAATAGAAAAAGTTTAATTTGAATAACTGGGCTTGCGCGGGAAAAATTACTGGGCCGTCCTGCTAAGCGCAGTGCTCCTGCGGGCTGCTTAAGTGGGTGTCCCCACTCGTCAGTGACACGGGGCTGGGTGAAGCGGTATGGGGCGACGTGGATCGTTCGATCTAGTTCTAATCTAACGGCTGGGAGTCATCGTCGACGCGAGACAACTCCGGCGATAACGAAACCTAGCGGCGGTGAGGGTCGCTGGGCTCACTGCAGGGTCTTGGCGAGGTGGTGGAATGACACGAAGTCGACGACGGTGAACTCAGGGGTGGTCGCGGCAGCTCCTGGGGCGGCTCCAATCGTTGGCTCCCTTCTTCTCCGGCAGCGGCAGGCTCCAGTGAAATTCCGGCGGGGTGGTGCTCGCCTTGATCTGAGCATGGTGTGGCACGATCAGTGAGGAGAGGGAGTGAGATGGTGTGAAGAAATTGTGCGGGGGTGGCCTCTATTTATAGTCGAGCTCTATTTATAGTCGGGGCGCACGGTGAGCTCGTCGGGGGCGAGGTTACAGGCGGCTAAAGGCATGGGCAAGGGTAGGGGACGGTGCGGTGTCTCCTGGCGATGCTCAATGACATGGTCTCGAGGCATGGGGCGGTGTGGTTTGGTCTAGAAGCGGTGTGCTCTGCTGGCGGGCGGCGTCTTCGGCGGCGGTGGGCTGTCTTGACGCGGCAAATGGGGATGTCTGGCGGTCTCTGGGTCGGTGGGATTGTGTATGCCGCGAGAGCGGCGCTGTGATGGTGATGGTCGAGGGTGGCGCTCTGGCGCACGCTCGGCATGGTCAGGGCACGGCTTGTGCGCGTGGTCCAGGGCTTGGCAACACTCAAGGCTGGGACAGTGAGTGGCGGTGGACGGTGGGCTGCCTCCCAGACATGCTGGCTAGGCTTGCTGCTGATCCTAGCTTGTTGTCGACTATGGGGTGGCAAGAGAGTGCTCGGCTATTCACCATTGATGACAATGGCAAGCTCACAGTGGTGCTAGTTGTCGTGGGAATGACCACGGCAGATGCTGCAATCGGCAGCGAGTAGTAGAACGAAGGGCAAGGGCGGCCAGCCATCTGCGGTGCGAGATGAGGGCAAAGACACAGGGTTTTACCCAGGTTCGGCCCCCCGGAGGGTAAAGACCTACTCCTGCTAGATTGTATTATGGAGGCGTTACGATTGGCGAACTCGGCGACTAGGCGAAGTTGCTTGGGTGTATGAGGGAACGATCTCTACTCACCCCTTAGGGAGGTTTATATAGGCTTACCTCCCTAGGGTTTACATATCTCAACCGATTGTTACAACTTTGTCAATCGTTTAATTCAGACCGTGGGCCTATCTACTACTTTGGGCCTTGACCTCCGATGCTGGTACCTTGATGGGCTTTGATCCACTCGCCGTTCTGCAGCCCACTCGCCAGCCCTTGGGCGGTCGGAACGTCCACCGAGGATACCCAAAGAGGCATATCCCCATCGAGTCCCCGAGGCCGTCGTTGATTGGGCACGGTGGGCTGGCGATCGGAGTATACGGCTTCAAGTTGGCATCCATCGAATCGTCGGCGGGCTCCTGCCTGAAGGAAAAATCCGGCGAACCGAGTTGCGTCTTGGGTGAATCAAACCAACGGGTGCGACCTCGTGAGTAACTTAGCGAGCCGTGGCGGAGGCGGACCGTCGGCGTGGTCAAACTAGCCGTTAAGGTAACTGCGGTAACTTTCGGCGCAATCATCGCGCGATGCGGCCCCTAATTTGGCGGGCAGCTTCCGCTATATAAGAGGAATGGTAGGCTATCGGAAAGCCAACCGCCCACCATTTCTTCCGAGTACGCACATCTTTCGCCCGCTGATCCCGCGATCTGATCGACCCGCAATCCTCCGACCTCCAAGCAAATCCTCAGCCATGGCCTCTCCATGAACCTTGGGTAGATCCAAATGCACCAGGCATGGGCCTCCTTCGAGGCGGAATCCTGGGCATGTCTGGCGAATCCCCGCAGCCGGAGAAACGACCCCGAACCCGCGCGAGAGAGAGTTCATCTGCTTCACTAGTCACCTCGAGCGGGGTTTAGGGTTTCCCACCTCTCTGTTCTTCCGGCGCTTCTGCGCCTACTACGGGATCCAGCCCTCGGATCTGGGTCCCCATAGCATCGAGCAGCTCGCCATCTTCGTGGCGTTCTGCGAGTGCTACTTGGGCTGCCGGCCCTATTTTCCCTTGTGGCAAGATCTGTTCCATGGACGGATCAGCCGCGAGGAGGCGGCCCAATGCTAGCCGTGGCGGCTTAACCTTCCAACTGAAATCCAAAGCCTCCTTCTTCGACTTGATGCTGCCGGCCAAAGCAGCGAGCGACTGGAAAAAGTCTTGGTTTTATGTGACCGAGGCGACCCCGGAGGACGAGGCGGCGATCCCACGGTACTCGGCCGACCGTTCCGAGCCGCGCAATCTCCAGGTCGTCAAGCTCCCCGACGACTAGCGGATGGTCGTCGACGAGATGCTCCAGACCATTAGCGGTCTGAAGAAGAAGGGGCTCCAGACGGTGAACCTGTACAACTGTTGGCTTGGCGGCGATTGCCCGCCGCCCAACGCGAGCATTACATGTACCAGTACACGGGCCGAGAAGACTCGACGAAGGCCTGCCTCGCCGAGTGGAAGCTGGAGGACTATCTCCTGGCGCTGAAGAGGATCACCCAGGCGGCATACACGGATGCGCAGGCCGGGGTCCCTCCATACACCGCGAAGCGTCCGGCTCCAACGGTAATCATTTTATCTTGTTCGCAGTCGCAGCATGTGCAGTCGCGGTAATTCTAACTTTACTTCGTGTTTAACGCAGCTATTCCAAGTGGTGGAAGGGTGGCTACCACCCGCCGATGACGAGAGCTCCGGGCCATCCGCCCAGGACACAAGCGAGTCGCCTCCCACCAAGGGTAACGAGGACGATGAGGACGAATCCGAAGAGGAGATCGCCCCACTGGTCCGAAAGACCCGCGGGCAACGTCAGCGAACTCGAGGCGAGCAGGAGCCTCGAGCGTCATGACGATGACGAGGAACTCCGGAGACCACCTCGCTCGTCAGGCCACTCCGCAAAGAAGAAGAAGGAGAAAGAGGCGAGGCCCCGAGGAGGAGGACGAAGCCGCCAACGATGGCCTCCCCGCCGCGCTCAGCGAGCAGCTCCGATGCCCACAGCTCGGACGGTGACGGGGCGGCCCCGGCAACAACCGCGCTAGATGCGCCATCCATGGAGGCACCGCTGGCCTCGATGCCCCGCCCGCGCCGGTCTCGGGCTGGGAAGGCTCCGGAGGCGACTTCGCCGCAAAGGGGTCCCGGCGTGGCGGTCTCGCCGCAAGGAGGCTCCGTTATGCGCAGCTCGCAAGGAAACCTCCGAAGGCGCCGGAGGCGCCAACCGCTACCTCAACATCAAAGAAACCGTCCGTATCCTGGGCCTGGCGCCTGGAACTGGGCTCGATCGCCGGCTTGGCCCGCTGGAGAAACCGCCGGCCTTCGCAGGCTGCGTTTCATTCCGATCGCCAAGTGAGTGTACTCGGCTTCGCCTTTCTCTTAGTATTTTGAATGTTTTTCTGAATTATCTCGTGCGTAGGACGGAGTGAAGAAGATGGGCCACCCGACGGTGGTCAAGGTGCCCTCCGCCACTAGCGAGGAGGACCCTTCCGTAAGAGGAAGGTGGACGAGGTCGCCGCTTCCACGGAAGGCAGCAAGAAGGCCAAGGCGATGACATCGTCCGTCTCGACGACACGGCAGTCGCGCTGGGCCCGGTGGAAGCGACCGCGTCCACGAAGGGGGCATTTCGTTGCCTAGGCCGGAGGAGGCGAGCTCCCTTGGGGCGGGCGCGTCAATCGCTACCTTCCCCCGCTTCATGACCAAGGCGGCCACGGCGAGTGCGGCTGCGACTGCGAGCCCCGCTCCAGAGACCGCCGGCGCTGAGATTGACCAACGTCGCGGGCACACACCGGCGCTGCTTGCGTCTGTGGACGCGGCGCAACTGCACGGCATGCTTGGCGCGGCCATCCAGGTACCTCCAGTCCCCGAGGATCAGGTCGGTGCTTTGCAGCGGCCTGATTCTTTATAGTTACTTGTTTTGTGCGTTCGAGTCCAGTCCCCGAGTGCGCACTCGCTAAATTGTAGCGGGTGGGCACTGAGTAATTTTCGAGCCGCCAGTCCCCGAGTGTGCACCCGCTAAATTGTAGCGGGTGGGCACTGAGTGATTTTCGAACCGCCAGTCCCCGAGTGCGCACCCGCTAAATTGTAGCGGGTGGGCAGTTAGTAATTTTCGAACCGCCAGTCCTCGAGTGCGCACCCGCTAAATTGTAGCGGGTGGGCACTGAGATGTTTTCGTGTGTACTGACTTTGAGAATTTGCAGGGTTTACAACTGGAGTCGGCAGAGCGATTGGCTGCGAAGCAGCGTGCTGAGAAGGAGTTGGGCGCTCTCCAAGAAGTAAACAAGGAGCTTCAAGCAATTGCTGCGCAGGCAGAGGTGGCTCGCCAGGAGCTTGTCCCTGCTGGCGAGCTGATGGCGGCGAGATCTGCGTTAAGCACTGCTGAGCAAAGGATCGCCGACCTCGAGCGCGAACTGCGGGAGGCGAAAGAAGAAGCGAGCTCGGCGAACGGGCGAGCTAAGGCCGCCGTTGCTGCCGCGGAAGAAGACCGGAAGGTGTCGGAAGCCCTCATCGTTGGGCTTCAGGACGATAAAACGTCGCTTCAAAGCTTCATCACGGGGCTCGCCCGCCCGTTGCTCGGTGAGTGCGTCTTCCCAGTCTTGTAGTTATATTGTTTGTGGTTTCCGTGGTGCTCACAACTGTTTCCGTCTAGCAGGCCATGTGATTGGTAGCCATGAAGAAGCGAGTTCTCTTGATGCGAGGGAGTGCGTGAGCATGCTCGTCGACTCGGCGACGCTGTCGGCGACTTGCATCCGCGCCTACCTTCAAGAGATGTCGCCCACGGAGGTTATTCCAAGTGACCTCGTTGAGGTGTGGGAGTACTTGGAGAAGGCGCCCGCGGTCGTGGAGTTCATGACGCGGTCGGCCTTTCGACGTGGAGCGTCGACGGCCTGGGACTCGCCCACTTCGAAGACTTCGACCTCGGCGATGTGACGAGCGGTATCCTTCATCGCCCGGGCGCGGTGGATCTGTCGAAGTTCTTAAGATGCGAGGCGTGCGTACTCGGAGCGTGTTTGGGCGATGGGCGACCTCCTTCCGTACCAGGAAACGGTCGTCGCGCCGAACGACCCCGAGCCGCCGCATCGCGACTTCAAGGTCGAGCAGCCCTTCCGCGCGGCGATGGCGGGCGAGCTGACGACTTATCCATCGAACCCGTACACTGCATTCATCCGGAAGCGCCGGGACGCTGGTGCATCATCGTCGAAGCCTGCGGAATAGTGTTAGTAGCAGTTCTGCCGAACAGGCATAGTTTGTAATATAAGACATTGCGATGTGCGATTGAATTGGATGTTGTGTCCGTTTTGCTAATATTTGTCGTGTTATGGATTTGATTTTAGGATGAGTCCCCGAGCGCGTCCGCCCTTTTGTGGGGTTCACCTTAGATATGATGTTTTGTTGTTTATCATGTGTGTTGTTGGTTGAGTCGACTCGCCCGAGCTCGGAGAGCCAGTCGCAAGGCGACTCCCTTGAGTGCTCTGTACTTTACCGTTTTCCCGTACGCGAACGGGGCCGGGTGGCCGAGTCCCCGAGCGTGGTACTTGGTAGTTCAAGGCGCGACTCGAGGGTGGTTGAGGATCGAGCGTTGGTGTGAGCGTCACTCCCGCTGGCCCGGTGGGTCGATCGCGTGGCAGTCTGGGCACGCTCTTACTTGGCGTTTTCCTGTCCGATCGACGAACTGGTATCCAGTCCCGGCGTGGTACTTAGCCGCTCGAGTCGCTATGCCGAGGATGCGGAGGACCAGGTCATTTGGGAAGCGAGGACGGATGTCTTGGTTCGTAAAACCAGTCGAGCTAAGCGACTCCGATGGGGCTCGGGTTGGCGTTTTAAGTGGACGATGCAAGACCTGAAATGACTCGTGCTCTTACATCGCACTACTTAGCCGTGCGGTCGCTGTACCAAGGGTTGACTTCGTATTTTAGCATGACGCTGTTAATTACGAGTGCGAGTGGCACAAGGCATGGAGAGTAGACAATTTTGCGATGAACCGTTTCTTTTATTTATAGCGACTGGAGTACATATGTGGGGTTCTAGGTATAGAACTTCGGAGGAGATTTACATTCCACGGCCGCTGACGTCGAGTTCGCCGTCCCCGGACATCGACGAGGTAGTAGGCGTCGTTGCACGCGCCCGATAGCGACGGGCCTTCCACGGAGGGAGAGCTTGTGCATGCCCTTCTTGTCTGGATGAGGCGTAACACCAAGTCGCCTTCTGGAAGGTGCGGGTTTTCACCGTCGGTGTGGTAGCGATGGAGCCCTTGGCGATAGATAGCGGTGCGCGATCGGGCGAGGTCGCGTGCTTCGTCGAGTTGGTCGAGCCCATCTTGGCGGGCCAGTTCGTTATGCCTCCGTATAGTGGACGATCCGCGGCGAGTCGTGTTCGAGGTCGGTTGGCATGACGGCTTCAGCGCCGTAGACCATGAAGAAGGGGGTGAATCCCGTCGACCTGTTGACCGAGGTGCGGATTCCCCAGATGACGGAGGGAAGCTCTTCGACCCAGCATCCAGCGGTGCGCTCGAGTGGTACTTGGAGTCGCGGCTTCAGGCCGTGGAGGATGCTTTGGTTGGCTCGTTCCGCCTGGCCGTTCGATTCCGGTGTCTCGACGCGAGGTCGAGCCGGATGTGGTGCTCCTCGCAGAACTCGGCCATTGCTCCCTTGGCGAAGTTTGTGCCGTTGTCCGTGATGATGCTGTTAGGGAAACCGTAGCGGTATATGAGCTCGCGTAGGAACTTAGTGGCAGTCTTCCCGTCGCATTTCCGGACTGGCTTGGCTTCTACCCACTTTGTGAATTTGTCGTGGCGACCAGCGGTGGGTGTAGCGGAGGGCCTTCTTGAAGGGCCTACCATGTCCATGCCCACGGCGAATGGCGGTGATGGGGATTGTTTTGCGCCGAACTTGGGCGTGCGTCGGTTGGCGTATTCGGCACCCGGCGCATCGCTGGGCGATATCGACAGCGTCGGCGTGTGGGCGATAGAAGCCGTGTCGCATGGCTTTGGCGATCAGGAGCGGCGTGGTGGCGATCGCTGAGTGGATGTCGTAAGATTTTGCGTCCTTCACCGGTTGGACGCAGCGTTGAACACGCCGGTGACGCTGCGCTTGTGTAGCTCGCCGTCGATGATGGTGTAGGACTTGCATCGGCGATCATTCGAGCGCTTGTCTCGCTGCGGGCAGGTTACTCTCGGTAGGCGATGTAGGGCTTGGTCGATCGTTCGGCTCGGTGACGAAGTGCGACCAAGGCTGCCTCTGGTTGAGCGGGACTCGATGTCGATCTCCCTCGGGAGAGGCGATGGCGTGAAGATGGTGTCGAGGAACACGCGGCGGTGGTGCGGTCGAGCCGACCCGATGCGAGAGGCGTCGGCCTCCTCGTTTTCCTCTGTCGATCCACTCGGCAGTAGCCGTGAAATGGCCGCCCACCTTGTCCACCTCTTGGCGATGCGCGCCATGGTAGGGAGACGGCGTCGCGTGCGGCGACTTGACCCGCAACGAGGTCGGAGTCTCCGTAGCGAAGCGATTGACGCCATCTCCTCTGCGGCTCGCATGCCGTGGAGTAGGGCCTCGATTCGGCCATGTTGTTGGTGCAGGCGTGAATTGAGGCGGAGGATGTAGCGGAGCTTGTCGCCTTTGGTGAGGTCGGCACTATCCCGCTCTGCCGTCCGCGTTCTTGGACCCGTCGAAGTGCAGGCTCGGTAATGTAGGTACGGCGGCTTCTCTCTTGGGCCTCCTCCCGGTCGGCGAAGTCGGCCAGTGCTGCGTCTTAATCGCCCTGGCTCGTATTTAATGTTGTGGACGCCGATCTCGACGGCCCACTTGGCGACCGCCGTCGCCTCGCGATTCGGATGATATCTTGTAGTGGTCGAGGAGACGACCGTGATCGGGTGCTCTGGAAGTAGTCGCGGCCGTGAGCCTGAACCGCGTATACCAGTTTTTGTATCGTGGGTATCGCTGGCGCGACTCGGTGAGGACCTCGCTGATGTAGTACACCGGCATTGGACGGCGCTCCTTTCCTTCCTCGGTCGTTCGACGACCATTACAATGACGACAGCTCGGACGCCCGACGTAAACCAGCATGGGCTCTTTGTCACCGGTGTGGCGAGTGGTGCGGCGAGTAGCACCTTTTGAGGTCGCGAGCGCCTCGTCCGCCTCCTTGTCCCCTGGAAGGTGGGGTTCTTGCGCATCGGTGACAGGGGCATCGCCTTTTCGCCCGGCGGGATGAAACGACCGAGCGCTACCGCCCGGCCAGCTTCGGGCGTCGCAGCACTCGGGTTTTGCCGAGCCGGCGATCGTGTCGATCTTCGTTGGGTTCGCCTCGATCCTCGTTTGGAGACGACGTATCGATGGTTGCCCGGCGGGTACACCGAAGGTGCACTTGCTTGGATTGAGCTTTATTTTGTACCTTCGTAGATTGGCGAAGGTCTCTGCTAGGTCGGCGAGTAGGTCGCCTTGGCGAGCGGATTTGACGACCACGTCGTCGATGTAGACGTGGATGTTGCGGCCAATTTGGCTCGCGAGGCATTCTTGCATGCACCGCTGGTAGGTTGCTCCGGCGTTCTTGAGGCCGAAGGTCATGGCGGTGTAGCAGAAGGCTCCGAATGGCGTGATGAACGCCGTCTTCTCCTCGTCCTCGACCGCCATTTTAATCTGGTTGTACCCGGAGTAGGCGTCGAGGAAACACAGCGACTCCGAGCCCGCGGTTGAATCGATTATCTGATCGATCCGCGGGAGGGAACCTCCTTTGGGCGGTATTGTGTTTGTGTAGTCGATACACATTCTCCAGGTCCCGTTTTTCTTCTCGACCAGGACTGGGTTTGCCAGCCACTTGGAATATTTGATTGGCCGGATGAAGCCTGCAGCGAGCAGGCGCTGCACTTCTTCGGCGATTGCTCGACGGCGCTCTTCATTGAAGGGCCGTAGCGACTGCTTGACTGGTCGCACTTTGGGGTCGGCGTTTAGTTTGTGCTCAGCGAGCTCCCTAGGGACACCAGGCATGTCGGAGGGTTTCCATGCGAAGATGTCCCTGTTCTCACGGAGGAACTCGATGAGCGCGCCTTCCTATGCTGGGCTCATGCCTGTCCCGATCGTCACCGTCTGGCTGGAGTCGCCTGGGACCAGCTCAACGGTGCGAGTGTGTGTCGTAGCCTCGAACGTTGAGGTGTTTGCGCCCTCTGAGTTGGGCTTCTTGAGTATTGTGGGGTCGTCATTGTTGACCCCGCTCGCGTATTTGGCGAGCTCATCGGCGTGACTAGCTTCCGCCGCGATGACGGCGTCGGCGAGTTCGGCTCCTTTGGCCTCGCATTCGGCGGCCATGTCAGGGTCGCCGTTAATGGTGATGACGCCGCACGGCCCGGGGAGCTTCATCGCGTTGTACGCGTAGTGGGGTGCCGCCATGAATTTGGCGAACGCCTGGCGCCCCAGGACGCAATGGTAAGGGCTGTCGAAGGGCACCAGCTCGAAGACGATCCGCTCGGTGCGGAAGTTTGCCGGAGTGCCGAAGGTGACGGGTAGCGTGACCTTGCCGATCGGGTACGCCTTCCGACCGGGGACGATGCCGTGGAACGTGGTGTGGGTGTTCTCGATCATCATTGCGGGAGCATGACGCTGAAGGTGTCGAGGTAGAGGATGTTGATGGAGCTGCCGCCGTCCGCCGGTGTCTTGAGGAGCGAGTCGCCGACCTTGGGCTTGACCACCAAGGCGACTCGTCCCGGTACTCGATGCATGGCGAGTGGTCTTGTCGGCTCCGGTGATGGGCTGTTCCGACCAGTTCGAGGCGGGGGCGTCTGTTTGGGCCACCGTTGGCGACGGCAGCGGGCGATGACCTTCTTTTCGCTCGTGTTGAAGCCTGTGAAGGTATGGAGCGAGCGGCTACTTTGCGAATTTTCCGCCGCTCGGCGGGTCGTTGTCGGTGTCTTCCAGCGTGCGTGCCTTCTCGATCTCCACGAGGGTGTGGCGATCGGCGGTGGTGTGCGTGGCGGGCTTTCCTTCCCTGCCGTAAACGCACATGGTTGGTTAAGGAGGGCGCGGATCGAACCTTGGCTTGTTCTTGTAGTTCCCGCCATCGTCGTTGCCCTCCGTCCGGCGGTAGCTCTTGGGTCGCGTTGCGTGCCCGGCATTGGCGGCGAAGTCGACTCGCCCGTCGTTGGCGCTTGCTGTGGCGAGTGCCGCTGTAGCGTAGGTCGGTTCGGCGGCCACCATCGTTGCCGCCCGTGCGGCGTTGCCCTCCGGACTCGTCATCGACGTCTTGGTTGGGATCCTCCTCGGCGTATCGTTTGGCGATCTCGAGGAGGTCGGGGATGTTGTCGAGTGTGCGGGCGTGTCGCTTGAGCTTGGCGACTAGAGGCTCGTAGCGGCACGAGGTCTTGAAGCAATGGATCGCGGTGTCCGGGTGGATGCCGACCGCGTTGTACCAGAGTTCTTGCCACCGTTGGAACCAGTTGCGGGTCGACTCGCGGGGTCCCTGGACGCATCGTTCCAGGTCCTCGATGGTGGTGGCGCGGGTGTAGGAGCACTCGAAGTGCCTGACGAAGGCGTCTCGCATTTCCTCCCGTGAGTCGATCATCACCGGGGCGTGTTGATCCATTGCCTGCGTCCCTCCATCATTAGTGGGAGGTAACAGGCGTGAGTAGGTCGGTGACCCGCGATCCCCATTGCCATGAGGTATGTGTCGAGCCGGACGCGGGGTCGTCTGAGTCGTATTTTTCGATCTCCTTTGGCGCCTTGAAGTTGGGTGGGTACTTTTGCCTCGGATCATTGGTCCGAAGCACTTGGGCCCTAGTCGGTGGCGATCCCATAGGCTCGCCATCGCGGCAGTAGTTAGGGTGTGCGCGAAGTCGTCGGGCTGGCGTATGATTTTGGTTATTGATGATGTGAGTGCGGCGTCGATTGGCTCTCCATTAGCGGCGAGGTTGGTCGCCCGGCCTGGGATCGTTGGTGGAGAGTGCGATTCGCGGGTCGTTGGAGCTCGGTGGCTCGGCGGCGGGCAATTGAGGTGTTGCCACCGCTGGGCGGCGCTTGAGGCCGCCTGCTTCGAGGCGAGTACACTCGCCTGCAGTCGGCGCGCTTTTGCTGTTCCACGGCCTTCGAGTAGGGCCACGACGTCTTGGATCTGTAAGGCGCCGCCGGTCGCCGTGATCTTGTCGGCGCGGCTCGGCTGCCACGAGGTTGTCCATCGGGGTGGAGAACGTGGAAGGCGTTCGCATCTCGCTCCCGTGAGGAGACGACTATCCGGCTGGTCCACAGGAGGTGTGCGGTTGGGTGGTGGTGGGGCACCCATCGCCGTTGATCTTGGCGGGGTCGGCGCTTCGGTGGCGCGTTCTCGCAGATCGCGCTTTCGGCTATCGCGAGCGGGTCGTTCGTCGTCGAAGTTCAGCGCGCCCTGAACGGTGGGGTTCAGCGTGACCTGATCCGGCTGCTGGTGGTAGCGTGGCGGTTCTGCTTGTCACCGCTCGAGGCGAATTTTTCGCTCGGCCTGCTCTAACGTCTGCCTCCGATTTCAGGCGGAGTTCCTCGACCTCTGTCGCCGTGGCGTTAGGAGGGATCGGGGTGGAGAAAGGGTCCTCCGGTGGATCGGTGCCGGTGGCCATGTAGGTCGCGGCATGGCGACTGGCACCGTCGTGGAGGTCGGCGGAATTTTCCGACCCGGAGTCGAATTCGAAGATCCCGAGGATGGAGGGGTCCTCGAAATCTCCCGCGTTGGAGACCTGGACGATGGAGCCCGCGGACGAGGCCGCGGTGATGGATCCGGCGAGTGACGCCGGGGTCGCCGAATCGGCGTCGTCGGTGAGGGTCGCGTCTTCCGCGGCCGCTGAGTTCTCGGCCCGCGTTCTTGTGGGCGAGTTGTACTCGGCGGCGGTGGATCGTGCGGGTTTGGCTCTCGGAGAGCCGATCGCGTGGTGGCGACTCGCGGATGCGAGCCGAGTCCTCCGAGGTGATGACGTCGGTGAAGCCGACGAAGAGGCTGATCGTGTAGACTGGCAGGATCACGCTGTGTGTGACGGGTCGCGTCGCCGGGACGTAGCTGCTCGGCAAGATCTGGAGCATCTCGCCGATCGCTATCATGCGGCCGGTGGCGACCGTCTCGTTGATGGGCAGATTGGATCTCGCCGCAGAACACCGGCCAGACCGGCCAGGCCCCACGGTGGGCGCCAGCATGTGGGAATGACCACGGCGAATCTTGCAATCGGCGGTAGTAGTAGAAACGAAGGGCAAGGCCAGCCATCTGCGGTGCGAGATGAGGGCAAAGACACGGTTTTACCAGGTTCGGCCCCGGATAAAGACCTACTCTGCTAGATTGTATTATGGAGGCGTTCGGGCGAACTTCGGCGACTAGGCGGCGAGTTGCTTGGGTGTATGAGGGAACGTATCTCTACTCACCCCTTAGGGAGGTTTATATAGGCTTACCTCCCCTAGGGTTTACATATCTCAACCGATTCGGTTACAACTTTGTCAATCGTTTAATTCAGACCGACTGGGCCTATCTACTCGCCTGGGCCTTCGACCTCCAGTCGCCTGGTACCTTGATGGGCTTTGATCCACTCGCCGTTCTGCAGGCCCACTCGCCAGCCCTTGGGCCAGTCGGAAACGTCCCGCTGAGGATACCCCAGTAGGCATATCCCCATCACTAGTGCCTGGCTAATCTTCCTAGATGATCTACTGAGTTGTGTGTGAGCTAAATGGGGAACCAGTTAGGCAAGAATCACTGCTCACAATAGTGTTTGATGTTTTGTTTGATTTGTGTCTGCAACTTGTTTGATGAAATGGCCGCATGAAATCAAGTTTTGAATTTTGAAATGATTTTTGGTGGGTTTGCTAGATTGGTGCTGGTGAGTCTACAGATGCTTGGGTTTTGAAAATTGAGCTTGTTTGAGTAGTTTTTGAAAAAGTGGGATCTTCCCATATGATAAAGATTCAATTTTGAATTGTCATTTAAACTATGCATTTGAAAGTTTCTGGATGATCACAAAGTGGGCCTTGATACCTTGTTATGAGTACATTCAAGGGTGCAAAAGATCGAGAAAAGTTTATTAGGTTCGAAAGTTTGAGACACCAAAGTAGGCATGGGAGTTAAATTGGCCAAAATGACCATTCATTTCATATATGTGTTTTGATTTACTTGTCTTTAGGAAAAGTGTGGAAATGATTTAGATGATGTTTATTTCACCTAAGAAACATTTTACAAGCAATGGAACAAACAAACAAGGTGGTTTTAAAGGATTTCAAAATCTATGCATACACATATGCATGCATTCATGATTTCATTTAGAAAAGTTTTGTTCACCCTAATTTTGATGATTAGAATTTGATGATCCAAGCTTAGTATTTTGGGATGTTACAGGCCTGGATGATCTCCCTCTCTGGCAGGGTTAGGGAAGAGCTTGAATCCCTCGAACTAGGGACGGCGGTGGCGGTGGCTACGAACCTTCGTGGAATTCGATCGAGTACTTAGGGTTTTTGTCTCGAGGGATTATATAGGCGGAGGCAAGGTCGGTGGAGTCGTGAGGGGGCCACACCCTAGTGTAACATCCCAAAAATACTAAACTTGGACCATCAAACTCTAATCATCAAAATTAGGGTTAACAAAAACTTTTCTAAATAAAAATAGGAAGGCATGCATGAGAGTATGCATTTCATTTTGAATTCTTTTGAACCACCTTGTTTGTGTGTTCCTTTGCTTGTAAATGGATGCTTAGGTGAAATAAACATCATCTAAACAATTCCCAAACTTTTCTCAAAGACAAGTAAATCAAAACAAATAAAATAAGGGAATGGTCTTTTTGACCAATTTAACTCCCATGCCTACTTTGGCTGTCTCAAACTTTCAGAACTTAACAGAAACTTTTCTGGATCTTTGCAACCCCCTTGATAGTACTCATAACAAAGTATCAAGGACCACTTTGTGATCATCCAAAAACTTTCAAATATATAGTTTAAATGACAATTCAAAATTGAATCTTTATCATATGGGAAGATCCCACTTTTTCAAAAACCACTCAAACAAGCTCAACTTTCAAAACCCAAGCATCTGCAGACTCACCAGCACCAACCTAGCACACCCACCAAAAATATTTTCAAAATTCAATACTTGAATTCTTATGCCATTTCATCAAACACTTGCGAAACAAATCAATGACCTAACTTCACCGCTTTGGAGCGATAATTTGGCTAAGCAATGTTCACCATTGATCACCCTTGTCTCCCCAGTGCCAACGGTGCTTGGAAAAACCCTAGCCCCTACCCTTTGCCCCATGCCATGCCAACCCGAGAGCATCCCTTGCCCGGCCGACAATGGCTAGCTAGCCATAGCAAGCACCAAGCCTAAACAGCATGTCTAGGAGGCAGCCAACACCCCACCGCCACTCCCTGTCCAGCGCTCGAACCCTGCCAGCCACTAGACCACACGCATGAACCATGCCAAGCTCGCCAGCAACCATGCCGAGAGCACGCCCCGTGCGCCATGCTCGACCGACGCCCACAGACCGCGCACCGCCCTCGCCGCGTGCATACGTGATCACCATCGTCCCAGCAACCCCGCAGACACGCTCGTTTGCCGCCACGCGGACCACGCGTGCTGTGCGCCATTAAATCTTCCGTCGAGCATGCGCAGAGCACCGCCGCGTTCTGACCAAACCGCACCGCCTCACGTCTCGCCACCGTGTCGTTGAGAATCGCCAGGGAGCACCGCACAGCCCCCTACCGTCGCCCACGCCGATAGACGTCTGTACCGTCGACCACAACGAGCTCACCTTGCGCCCCGTCGGTCCCCTCTCGCCACTATAAATATAGGCCACCCCTAGCCGAATTGAGCACACCATCTCACTCCCCTCTCTTCACTGATCGTCCCACCCCTTTGCCAGAGCAAGGCGGGCAGCACTTCGCCGGAATTTCACCGGAGCCCGCCGCCTCTGGAGAAGAAGGAAGCCAGCGATTGGAGCCGCCCCTGGAGAAGCTGCCGGTACCAGGAGGTTCGCCGTCATTGACTTCGTCGTTCGTCCGCCTCGCCGACCCTTCCAAAAAAATTGGTTTCATTCAATTTGGTGTACTGAATCGATCTGGGTTGATTTTTGAAGTTGGGTACAGAAGTGTGTTTGAATTGAAATAGAAAAACTTTAATTTTAATAATTGGGCTTGCGCGGGAAATATTACTGGGCCGGCCTGCTAAGCGCAGTGCTCCCGCGGGCTGCTTAAGTGGGTGTCCCCACTCGTCAGTGACACGGGGCTAGGCGAAGCGGTATGGGGCGACGTGGATCGTTCGATCTAGTTCTAATCTAACGGCTGGGAGTCATCGTCGACGCGAGACAACTCCGGCGAGAACGAAAACTAGCGCGGCCAGTGAGGGTCAGGGGCTCACCGAATCTGGCGAGGTCTGAGGCGGGCGAACGACGAGTCGACGACGAACTTCGAGGATGGTCGCGGCAGCTCTGGGCGGCTCAATCGCTGGCTCCCTTCTTCTCCGCGTGGCGGGCTCCGGTGAAATTCGGCGGGTGGTGCTCGCTTGCTCGAGAATGGTGTGGCGATTAGTGAGGAGAGGAGAGTGAGATGGTGTGAAGAAATCGCGGGGTGGCCTCTATTTATAGTCGAGTGAGGGGACCGTCAGGCGCCGTGAGCTCGTCGGGCGAGGTTCTGGCGGCTAAAGGCATGGGAAAGGGTAGAGGACGATGCGGTGTCTCCTGGCGATGTTCAACGACATGGTCTCGAGGCATGGGGCGGTGGGGTTTGGGCTGGAGCGGGCGGTGCTCTGCTGGCGGCGTCTTCGACGGCGGTGGCTGTCTTGACGCAGGCGTGACGGGATGTCTGGCGGTCTCCTGGATCGGTGGGGATTGTGTATTCACGCGGCAAGGGCGGCGCGCGGTCTGTGGGTGACGTTCAAGGGTGGCGCTCTGGCGCACGCTCGGCATGGTCTAGGCGCGGCTTGTGCATGTGGTCCAGGGCTTGGAAACGCTCACGGCTGGGACAATGAGTGGCGGTGGACGATGGGCTGCCTCCCAGACATGCTGGCTAGGCTTGCTGCTGATCCTAGCTTGTTGTCGACTATGGGGTGGCAAGAGGGTGCTCAGCTATTCACCATTGATGACAATGGCAAGCTCACAGTGGTGCTAGTGCCTGGATAATCTTCCTAGATGATCTACTGAGTTGTGTGTGAGCTAAATGGGGAACCAGTTAGGCAAGAATCACTGCTCACAATAGTGTTTGATGTTTTGTTTGATTTGTGTCTGCAACTTGTTTGATGAAATGGCCGCATGAAATCAAGTTTTGAATTTTGAAATGATTTTTGGTGGGTTTGCTAGATTGGTGCTGGTGAGTCTCTGAGATGCTTGGGTTTTGAAAATTGAGCTTGTTTGAGTAGTTTTTGAAAAAGTGGGATCTTCCCATATGATAAAGATTCAATTTTGAATTGTCATTTAAACTATGCATTTGAAAGTTTGGATGATCACAAAGTGGGCCTTGATACCTTGTTATGAGTACATTCAAGGGGTGCAAAGATCCAGAAAAGTTTACATTAGGTTACGAAAGTTTGAGACACCAAAGTAGGCATGGGAGTTAAATTGGCCAAAATGACCATTCATTTCATATATGTGTTTTGATTTACTTGTCTTTAGGAAAAGTGTGGGAAATGATTTAGATGATGTTTATTTCACCTAAGAAACATTTTACAAGCAATGGAACAAACAAACAAGGTGGTTTTAAAGGATTTCAAAATCTATGCATACACATATGCATTCATGATTTCATTTAGAAAAGTTTTGTTCACCCTAATTTTGATTATTAGAATTTGATGATCCAAGCTTAGTATTTTTGGGATGTTACAGGCCTCCGGGATGATCTCCCCTCTCTGGCAGGGTTCCGGGAAGAGCTTGAGATCCCTCCAGAACTAGGGACGACGGTGGCGGTGGCTACGAACCTTTTCGTGGAATTCTGATCGAGTACTTAGGGTTTTTGTCTCGAGGGATTATATAGGCGGAGAGGCAAGGTCGGTGGAGTCGTGAGGGGGCCACACCCTAGTGTAACATCCCAAAAATACTAAACTTGGACCATCAAACTCTAATCATCAAAATTAGGGTTAACAAAAACTTTTCTAAATAAAAATAGGAAGGCATGCATGAGAGTATGCATTTCATTTTGAATTCTTTTGAACCACCTTGTTTGTGTGTTCCTTTGCTTGTAAATGGATGCTTAGGTGAAATAAACATCATCTAAACAATTCCCAAACTTTTCTCAAAGACAAGTAAATCAAAACAAATAAAATAAGGGAATGGTCTTTTTGACCAATTTAACTCCCATGCCTACTTTGGCTGTCTCAAACTTTCAGAACTTAACAGAAACTTTTCTGGATCTTTGCAACCCCCTTGATAGTACTCATAACAAAGTATCAAGGACCACTTTGTGATCATCCAAAAACTTTCAAATATATAGTTTAAATGACAATTCAAAATTGAATCTTTATCATATGGGAAGATCCCACTTTTTCAAAAACCACTCAAACAAGCTCAACTTTCAAAACCCAAGCATCTGCAGACTCACCAGCACCAACCTAGCACACCCACCAAAAATATTTTCAAAATTCAAAACTTGAATTCTTGCGGCCATTTCATCAAACACTTGGCAGAAACAAATCAAACTGACCTAACTTCACTGTTTGGAGCAGTAATTTGGCTAAGCAATGTTCACCATTGATCACCCTTGTCTCCCCCAGTGCCAACCAGTGCTTGGAAAAACCCTAGCCCCTACCCTTTGCCCCATGCCATGCCAACCCGAGCATCCCCTTGCCAGCCGACAATGGCTAGCTAGCCATAGCAAGCACCAAGCCTAAACAGCATGTCTAGGAGGCAGCCAACACCCCACCGCCACTCCCTGTCCAGCGCTCGAACCCTGCCAGCCACTAGACCACACGCATGAACCATGCCAAGCTCGCCAGCAACCATGCCGAGAGCACGCCCCGTGCGCCATGCTCGACCGACGCCCACAGACCGCGCACCGCCCTCGCCGCGTGCATACGTGATCACCACCGTCCCAGCAACCCCGCAGACACGCTCGTTTGCCGCCACGCGGACCACGCGTGCTGTGCGCCATTAAATCTTCCGTCGAGCATGCGCAGAGCACCGCCGCGTTCTGACCAAACCGCACCGCCTCACGTCTCGACACCGTGTCGTTGAGAATCGCCAGGGAGCACCGCACAGCCCCTACCGTCGCCCACGCCGATAGACGTCTGTACCGTCGACCACAACGAGCTCACCTTGCGCCCTGTCGGTCCCCTCTCGCCACTATAAATATAGGCCACCCCTAGCCGAATTGAGCACACCATCTCACTCCCCTCTCTTCACTGATTGTCCCACCCCTTTGCCAGAGCAAGGCGGGCAGCACTTCGCCGGAATTTCACCGGAGCCCGCCGCCTCTGGAGAAGAAGGAAGCCAGCGATTGGAGCCGCCCCTGGAGAAGCTGCCGGTACCAGGAGGTTCGCCGTCATTGACTTCGTCGTTCGTCCGCCTCGCCGACCCTTCCAAAAAAAATGGTTTCATTCAATTTGGTGTACTGAATCGATCTGGGTTGATTTTTGAAGTTGGGTACAGAAGTGTGTTTGAATTGAAATAGAAAAACTTTAATTTTAATAACTGGGCTTGCGCGGGATATATTACTGGGCCAGCCTTCTAAGCGCAGTGCTCCCGCGGGCTGCTTAAGTGGGTGTCCCCACTCGTCAGTGACACGGGGCTAGGCGAAGCGGTATGGGGCGACGTGGATCGTTCGATCTAGTTCTAATCTAACGGCTGGGAGTCATCGTCGACGCGAGACAACTCCGGCGAGAACGAAAACTAGCGCGGCCAGTGAGGGTCGCCGGGGGCTCACCGGAATCTTGGCGAGGTCGTGGCGGTGAGCAAAGTCGACGACGGCGAACTCAGGGGTGGTCACGGCAGCTCTTGGGGCGGCTCCAATCGCTGGCTCCCTTCTTCTCCGTCAGCGGCAGGCTCCAGTGAAATTCCGGCGAGGTGGTGCTCGCTTGCTCTGAGAATGGTGTGGCACGATTAGTGAGGAGAGGGGAGTGAGATGGTGTTAAGAAATCGTGCGGGGGTGGCCTCTATTTATAGTCGAGCGAGGGGACCGTCAGGCGCCGGTGAGCTCGTCGGGGTGAGGTTACTGGTGCTAAAGGCATGGGAAAGGGTAGAGACGATCACGGTGTCTCTGGCGATGTTCAACGACATGGTCTCGAGGCATGGGGCGGTGTGGTTTGATGCAGAGCGGTGCTCTGCTGCAGAGGCGTCTTGACGGCGGCGGTGGCTGTCTTGACGCAGGCGTGACGGGATGTCTGGCGGTCTCCTGGATCGGTGGGGATTGTGTATTCACGCGGCAAGGGCGGCGCGCGGTCTGTGGGTGACGTTCAAGGGTGGCGCTCTGGCGCACGCTCGGCATGGTCTAGGCGGCTTGTGCATGTGGTCAGGGCTTGGAAAGCTCACGGCTGGGACAATGAGTGGCGGTGGGCGATGGGCTGCCTCCGGACATCTTGGCTAGGCTTCTTTGATCCTAGCTTGTTGTCGACTATGGGGTGGCAAGAGGGTGCTCACTATTCACCATTGATGACAATGGCAAGCTCACGATGGTGCTAGTGCAGATAATCTTCCTAGATGATCTCTTGAGTTGTGTGTGAGCTAAATGGGGAACCAGTTAGGCAGAATCACTGCTCACAATAGTGTTTGATGTTTTGTTTGATTTGTGTATGCAACTTGTTTGATGAAATGGCGCATGAAATCAAGTTTTGAATTTTGAAATGATTTTTGGTGGGTTTGCTAGATTGGTGCTGGTGAGTCTGAGATGCTTGGGTTTTGAAAATTGAGCTTGTTTGAGTAGTTTTTGAAAAAGTGGGATCTTCCCATATGATAAAGATTCAATTTTGAATTGTCATTTAAACTATGCATTTGAAAGTTTACGGATGATCACAAAGTGGGCCTTGATACCTTGTTATGAGTACATTCAAGGTGCAAAGATCCAGAAAAGTTTACATTAGGTTCTGAAAGTTTGAGACAGCCAAAGTAGGCATGGGAGTTAAATTGGCCAAAATGACCATTCATTTCATATATGTGTTTTGATTTACTTGTCTTTAGGAAAAGTGTGGGAAATGATTTAGATGATGTTTATTTCACCTAAGAAACATTTTACAAGCAATGGAACAAACAAACAAGGTGGTTTTAAAGGATTTCAAAATCTATGCATACACATATGCATGCATTCATGATTTCATTTAGAAAAGTTTTTGTTCACCCTAATTTTGATTATTAGAATTTGATGATCCAAGCTTAGTATTTTTGGGATGTTACAGGCCTCCGGGATGATCTCCCCTCTCTGGCAGGGTTCCGGGAAGAGCTTGAGATCCCTCCAGAACTAGGGACGACGGTGGCGGTGGCTACGAACCTTTTCGTGGAATTCTGATCGAGTACTTAGGGTTTTTGTCTCGAGGGATTATATAGGCGGAGAGGCGAGGTCGGTGGAGTCGTGAGGGGGCCACACCCTAGTGTAACATCCCAAAAATACTAAACTTGGACCATCAAACTCTAATCATCAAAATTAGGGTTAACAAAAACTTTTCTAAATAAAAATAGGAAGGCATGCATGAGTATGCATTTCATTTGAATTCTTTTGAACCACCTTGTTTGTGTGTTCCTTTGCTTGTAAATGGATGCTTAGGTGAAATAAACATCATCTAAACAATTCCCAAACTTTTCTCAAAGACAAGTAAATCAAAAAAAAAAAAAATAAATGAATGGTTTTTTTTTTGATTTTCCTGCTCTCCCTTCTAAACTTTTTAACTTACTTTTGTAAAACTTTTTTTACGGATCTTTAACAACCCTTGATAGTACTCATAACAAATCATCAAGAGACACTTTTTCATCATCAAAAAACTTTCATATATATATTAAAAAACAATTCAAAAATTGAATCTTTATCATATGGGAAGATCCCACTTTTCAAAAACCACTCAAACAAGCTCAACTTTCAAAAACCCAAGCATCGCAGACTCACCACACCAACCTAGCACACCCACCAAAAATATTTTCAAAATTCAAAACTTGAATTCTTGCGCCATTTCATCAAACACTTGGCGTAAAACAAATCAAACTGACCTAACTTCACTTTGTTTGGGCGATAATTTGGCTAAGCAATGTTCACCATTGATCACCCTTGTCTCCCCAGTGCCAACCAGGTGCTTGGAAAAACCCTAGCCCCTACCCTTTGCCCATGCCATGCCAACCCGCATCCCTTGCCACCGACAATGGCTAGCTAGCCATAAGCACCAAGCCTAAACAGCATGTCTAGGAGGCAGCCAACACCCCACCGCCACTCCACATGGCCTTTCGAACCACGCCACCACTAGACCACACGCATGAACCATGCCAAGCTCGCTTGACAACCATGCCGAGCACGCCCGTCGCCATGCTCGACCAGCACGCAGACCGCACCGCCCTCGCCGCGTGCATACGTGATCACCACCGTCCCAGCAACCCCGCAGACACGCTCGTTTGCCGCCACGCGGACCACGCGTGCTGTGCGCCATTAAATCTTCCGTCGAGCATGCGCAGAGCACCGCCGCTTTCTGACCAAACCGCATCGCCTCACGTCTCGCCACCGTTTCGTTGAGAATCGCCAGGGTGCACCGCACAGCCCCTACCGATAACGCCGATAGACGTCTGTACCGTCGACCACAACGAGCTCACCTTGCGCCCCGTCGGTCCCCTCTCGCCACTATAAATATAGGCCACCCCTAGCCGAATTGAGCACACCATCTCACTCCCCTCTCTTCACTGATCGTCCCACCCCTTTGCCAGAGCAAGGCGGGCAGCACTTCGCCGGAATTTCACCGGAGCCCGCCGCCTCTGGAGAAGAAGGAAGCCAGCGATTGGAGCCGCCCCTGGAGAAGCTGCCGGTACCAGGAGGTTCGCCGTCATTGACTTCGTCGTTCGTCCGCCTCGCCGACCCTTCCAAAAAAAATGGTTTCATTCAATTTGGTGTCTTGAATCGATCTGGGTTGATTTTTGAAGTTGATGCAGTGTGTTTGAATTGAAATAGAAAAACTTTAATTTTAATAACTGGGCTTGCGCGGGATATATTACTGGGCCGGCCTTCTAAGCGCAGTGCTCCCGCGGGCTGCTTAAGTGGGTGTCCCCACTCGTCAGTGACACGGGGCTAGGCGAAGCGGTATGGGGCGACGTGGATCGTTCGATCTAGTTCTAATCTAGCTGGGAGTCATCGTCGACGCGAGATAACTCGGCGAACGAAACTAAGCGCGGCGTGAGGGTCGCCGGGCTCACGAAGTCTTGGCGAGGGTCGGCGGCGAAGTCGACGACGGCGAACTTCGGGATGGTCGCGGCTCTGAGGCGGCTCAATCGGCTCCCTTCTTCTCCGGCAGCGGCAGGCTCCAGTGAAATTCCGGCGGGGTGGTGCTCGCCTTGCTCTGAGAATGGTGTGGCACGATTAGTGAGGAGAGGAGAGTGAGATGGTGTGAAGAAATCGTGCGGGGGTGGCCTCTATTTATAGTCGAGTGAGGGGACCGTCGGGGCGCACGGTGAGCTCGTCGGGGGCGAGGTTACAGGCGGCTAAAGGCATGGGAAAGGGTAGAGGACGATGCGGTGTCTCCTGGCGATGTTCAACGACATGGTCTCGAGGCATGGGGCGGTGTGGTTTGGTCTGGAACGGGCGGTGCTCTGCGCGGCAGAGGCGGCGTCTTCGACGGCGGGCATGTGACGCAGGCGTGACGGGATGTCTGGCGGTCTCCTGGATCGGTGGGGATTGTGTATTCACGCGGCAAGGGCGACGCGCGGTCTGTGGGTGACGTTCAAGGGTGGCGCTCTGGCGCACGCTCGGCATGGTCTAGGCGCGGCTTGTGCATGTGGTCCAGGGCTTGGCAACGCTCACGGCTGGGACAATGAGTGGCGGTGGACGATGGGCTGCCTCCCAGACATGCTGGCTAGGCTTGCTGCTGATCCTAGCTTGTTGTCGACTATGGGGTGGCAAGAGGGTGCTCAGCTATTCACCATTGATGACAATGGCAAGCTCACAGTGGTGCTAGTGCCTGGCTAATCTTCCTAGATGATCTACTGAGTTGTGTGTGAGCTAAATGGGGAACCAGTTAGGCAAGAATCACTGCTCACAATAGTGTTTGATGTTTTGTTTGATTTGTGTCTGCAACTTGTTTGATGAAATGGCCGCATGAAATCAAGTTTTGAATTTTGAAATGATTTTTGGTGGGTTTGCTAGATTGGTGCTGGTGAGTCTACAGATGCTTGGGTTTTGAAAATTGAGCTTGTTTGAGTAGTTTTTGAAAAAGTGGGATCTTCCCATATGATAAAGATTCAATTTTGAATTGTCATTTAAACTATGCATTTGAAAGTTTCTGGATGATCACAAAGTGGGCCTTGATACCTTGTTATGAGTACATTCAAGGGGTGCAAAGATCCAGAAAAGTTTCTGTTAGGTTCTGAAAGTTTGAGACAGCCAAAGTAGGCATGGGAGTTAAATTGGCCAAAATGACCATTCATTTCATATATGTGTTTTGATTTACTTGTCTTTAGGAAAAGTGTGGGAAATGATTTAGATGATGTTTATTTCACCTAAGAAACATTTTACAAGCAATGGAACAAACAAACAAGGTGGTTTTAAAGGATTTCAAAATCTATGCATACACATATGCATGCATTCATGATTTCATTTAGAAAAGTTTTTGTTCACCCTAATTTTGATGATTACAATTTGATGATCCAAGCTTAGTATTTTTTGGATGTTACAAACCTTCCCCCCTTAAACAAAATCTCCTCCCGAGATTTGAAAAAGGACGAAAAGATTACCTAGGATTTGAAGAGATCGAGAAACTCCGTCCTAATGTGATCTTCGCGCTCCCAGGTAGCTTCCTCTTCTGTGTGGTTGCTCCACTGAATCTTGAGAAACTTGATGCTTCGGGTTCGGGTAGTTCGAAAATCTTCTTCCAAAATGCGGATGGGTACTTCGGGATAGGTCAGGTCATTGTTGATCTCTATGGTCCGGTGGTCGATATTCTTGAACACTTCGGTCTTCTCGGGGACTTCGAGACACTTGTGAAGTAACGAGATATGGAACACATTGTGCACAGCTGACATCTCTTCAGGTAGTTCCAATTGATACGATACTTCTCCTCGACGGTTCAGAATTTTGAAAGGTCCGATATATCTGGGGGCTAACTTTACTTTGAGTTGGAAACGCTGCATTCCCTTCAATGGTGACACTTCCAGGTAAACAAAATCTCCTATGTTGAAGGCGAGGTCTCGACGTCTCTTGTCGGCATAACTCTTCTTTCGGGATTGGGCGGTCTTGAGGTGCTCACGAATCTTGTGAACCTTCTCTTCTGCTTCTCGTAGGATGTCGGGTCCGGAAATCTGACTCTCTCCTACTTCCGACCAGTTCAAAGGGGTGCGACACTTTCTTCCGTACATGAATTCAAATGGGTCCATTTGCAAACTGGCTTGGTAACTATTGTTGTAGGAAAATTCTGCAAACGGCAGACAGTCTTCCCACTTGGATCCATATTCTAGTACACATGCTCTAATCATATCTTCGAGTATTTGGTTTACTCGCTCCGTTTGTCCATCGGTCTGAGGGTGATACGCGGTACTGAAATCCAGGCGGGTTCCTAAACCTTCTTGGAATTTCTTCCAGAATCTCGAGGTAAACTGAGTTCCTCGATCCGATACTATGTTCTTGGGGACTCGTAAACCAGCGATTCTAGCGATGTACAACTCCGCTAGCTTCAACTCGATAGGTGGTTTTAACGGGCAAGAAATGGGCGACTTTGGACAATCATGTCCACTATGACCCAGAGAGTCATTTCCCTACTAGAAGTAGGTAGTCCAGTGATAAAGTCCATTCCTACAGAATCCCATTTCCATTCCGGAATTTGCAAAGGTTGCAACAATCCAGCAGGTCTTTGATGTCCTGCCTTGACTCGCTGACATATATCACACTTGGCGATATAGCTTCCGATTTCTCTCTTCATCTTATGCCACCAAAAATTGCTCTTTCAAATCTTGATACATCTTAGTTCCTCCGGGATGGATAGAATAAAGAGTATCATGAGCCTCCTTCAAGATAACTTCCTTCAACTCCGAATCTGCTGGTACACAAAGGCGTCCTTTGTACCACAGAACTCCTTATTCGTCCTCGATGAATCCGGGTACTTTGCCTGTACCGATACGACGCTTGATTCCGTCGATACTGGCATTTCCCTTCTGCGCCTCTTTAATCTGACTGATCAAAGTGGGCTGAAGTTCTATGCTAGCCAAAAATCCTTCACTTACTAATTCCATACGAAAATATTCCATCTCCTTGTGCAAACTTGGTTGCTTCTTCAAAATCATGGATTTCAAGCGGCACGGCAATCTGCTAAGGGCATCGGCTACCACGTTGGCTTTACCAGGGTGATAGTGAATGTCCAGGTCGTAATCTTTGATTAGCTCAATCCATCTTCTCTGCCTCATATTCAACTCCTTCTGAGTGAATATATACTTTAGGCTCTTGTGATCCGAATAAATCTCACAACGGTTTCCCATTAGGTAATGTCTCCATGTCTTCGGGGCTAGGACTACTGCTGCGAGTTCGAGGTCATGGGTTGGATAGTTTTGCTCGTGTTGCTTCAATTGTCGAGATAGATATGATATAACTTTGCCTTCTTGCATTAGCACACATCCGAGACCAATCTTGGATGCGTCACAATACACATCGAAGGGCTTCGTGATATCCGGCATGATCAACATTGGGGCTGATATCAATCTCCTCTTGAGTTCTTGAAAACTCGCTTCACACTTGTCTGTCCATTCAAACTTCTTGTCCTTCTTCAGCAATTGGGTCATGGGTCGGGCGATACTCGAGAATCCTTCTACGAATTTGCGGTAATATCTCGCCAATCCGAGAAAAGCACGAACTTGGGTTTGAGTGGTTGGGGCTTGCCAATCTTCTACATCTTTCACTTTGGTAGGGTCAACGGTAATTCCTCCGGCTGATACAATGTGACCGAGGAATCCTACCTCCTGTAACCAGAATTCACATTTGCTAAACTTTGCATACAGCTGATGCTCTCTAAGGGTTCCAAGAATGGTCTTCTTCTGATTTGGAATAAATCAGAATGTCATCGATGAAAACAACGACAAACTTATCCAGGAAGTCAATAAAAATCTTATTCATGAGGTTCATGAAATAAGCGGGGGCATTGGTTAATCCAAAATACATGACTGTATACTCGTACAATCCATATCTGGTGGTAAAGGCAGTCTTTGGAATATCCTCTGCACGAATTTTGAGTTGATGATAGCCAGTTCTAAGATCAATCTTAGAAAACACCTGGGCACCGGTCAACTGATCAAACAAATTTTCTATCTTGGGCAAGGGGTACTTGTTCTTTATGGTGACATCATTCAACTTCCGATAATCCGTACACAAACGGTTACCTCCATCTTTCTTGTCCACAAATAAGACAGGTGATCTCCATGGTGACGCACTTGGTTGAATCAATCCAATTTCTAGCATGGAATCCATTGCTTCTTGATTACGCTAGTTCGACGGGTTCATACTATAGGGTCTCGGGCTATGGGTCCTGTTCGGGATTAGTTCAATGATAAACTCGATATCCCGATCCGGGGCATACCGGCAAAACATCTGAAATACATCGGGTATTCAGACTATCCGGACTTGGTCAATGGTAGGTTGGGCTAGACTCTTGTTACACTTGAATTGGCGAGGTAAGGTTTTATATATGCTCAATCGATATTCGGTGGTACTGGGTCATGGTGATGGCTTTCTTAGCACGATCAATCAATCCCTTATGTTTGGACATCCAATCCATTCCTAGTACTACTTCCAAACCTTTAGTTCCGAGTACTATTAGATTAGCATAAAATCTATGCCATGGATTCGGATAGGGACGGCTTTGCAAATTTTCCTAGCCTTGGTGGTTGATCCGGGAATTTGCACAATCATAACATGCTTCAGTTTGGTTGGTTGAATTTTACTAGTGGAGGCAAATTCTTCGGTGACAAATGAATGCGATGCACCAGAGTCAAACAACACTCTTGCAAGTACTGAATTAACGAAAACATACCCAAGACGACGTCTGGCGCTTACGAGCTTCTTCAAGATGCATGAGAAAAGACGGCCATTGGTTGAGTGAATTCCACAGGGCAAATCTTCTCCTGGCTGACACGACTTGGCGATGAGCTGGGGCGTTGGCATTGGGGGCTGTAGCGTTCTTCTTGTTGGGGCATTCGTTGGAATAGTGGCCTTTATTTCCACAGTCATAATAGGTCACTTGTGATTTGTCCTTGGATGCGATAGGCATAGCATTGCTTCCAGTCCTCGGAGCAGTGTTGGGGTTAGCGGTAGCATTGTTGTTGTTCAATTTGGGTGGGGCACGGGTGAAATTGCTAGGGTTACCGGGGTTGTTGTGATTTCCTCCGGGTCTAGGGTTTCCACGGTTGGGGTAGGTCGGACGGGTCATAGGGGGTCTGTTGGTTCTTGGGGCAAATCCTGGAGATGGGTTGGGGCGATACTTTGGGGTCTGATGGGTTCCGAGTTGATGCATAATGCGACGCTTGCGGTTCTCATTGGCTTGGTTGATCTTTCCTTCCATCTGGATAGCAGAGTCGACAAGGGCTTCAATATCAGCAAAGGGGATATTGACTAACACCGCCTGCATCTCGTCATGCAGACCATTCAGCAATCTTTCTTTCTTCTTGGCTTCGGTGTCTATCTCGTCTGGGGCATACCTAGCTAATGACAAAAATTTGTCACGGTATTCCACTACAGTCATCCTTCCTTGCTTTAGCTCTCTGAACTCGTCTCTCATTCTCTTGATCAAACCTGATGGCACATGGGTTCTGATAAACTTGACCTTGAATTCCTCCCAGGTCATCATCTGGCCTCCGGTCATTGCACGAACACTGTTCCACCATGCCCTGGCATCTCCGGCTAGATAATGGGTGGCGAACAGGACTTTCTCGTTGGTTTCCACTCCGGCAACTTCTAGGTTGTTTTCCATGGTTTGCAGCCAATCATCGGCATCTAGGGGTTCTTCTGACTTGGTGAAAACGGGTGGGTTAGTATTCTGGAAATTCTCGAACTTAGATCCATGGTTGTCTTGATTTCCGTGGCCTTGGTTGTTGTGGGCTAGCTGGGCTATCTGTTGCAGAGTGGCTAGGTTGGCTTGACATTCCGCTCTTTCAGCTTCGCGGCCAGAAGTCAACATTTGCAGGATCTGCAACATCGGGTCCAGGGCTGAACCACTTCCTCCACGTGGCATCTGAAGATTGATATAGATCATGAGAAAAGAGGGAAATTTCTAAGGTCTTGGGTCTTTGAAAAGTTTTAAATGTTTGACTCATATTTTTCTGGCAACTTGATTTTTCATTCATTCACTCATAGCACACAGTACAACACACACCACAACAAAGAAAAATAGACGGTTTTCAGAACCATTCTGGAAACTACGATACAATGGGACCGACTACTACTCACTACGCTAGTGCTCAGTGCTACTACTCCTTGGAGTATGTGGCTTCATCATGGATGAAGGCGAAATCATCCTCATCGGTGAAGAAGTCCATGGCCTGATCCTCCAGAAAATCATCGTCGTCGCTGAGATAAGAGTAAGGGTCTCCACGAAGATCCTCTCCGGCATTCTCCCTTTCCTCCAACTGCATGTCTCTCTCGTGGATGGTCTCCTCCAGAGATGAGATGCGGTGGCGAAGACGGGCAATAATGCACTCCTTCTTGTCGAGCTGACGGCGGCGAGACTTGCGATCCTTTGCTAGCATGGCTATGGTCTGATCCTTCGTCTTGATGATGGTAGACTTGTGGTTGCAATAGTCACGGCAGTTGTCCAACTCTGGCGGCGATCATACATCATGAAGCTAAGGTGGTCCAATTGAGTCTTCAGCTCGGGGTGGTATGGGGCTTCCAGTGGTTGTCCATTTGCATCACGCCTTGGGCAAAACTCAAAGAGAGTACCCTTGATCTGATTGATGCTCTGCCCACACAGACGGGAAAGAGCTTCCTGCATTGCTCTGGCAAGTCCATCGAGCCAGTTGTTTTCCCTCAAGGTAAACTGAATTCCCTCCGCAGTGGGAGGTTCAATCTTTCCTCGAAGACTTGCAACAATTAGCCACTGCAGATCTTCTCCCCCTTGATCATTGAACTGAGCTCCAAAGAACTCGGGGTGCGGATGCTCCAGAACTTCCGAAAGCTGATCCAGATCCCTCTCAAAGATAAGGTCTCCCCCATTCCCAAGTTGGTAAAACTTGTTGTACTTCACATCCATCTATAAAAATAGAGGATGAGTAGATTAGCAGAGTGATCAGGTGTGTCAAAATTTTATGTATTTTGCAAGAGTTTTTGAGGAACATGAATTTTTATGAAAGAATCAAAGAGATAAGAATGAGAATAAGTTTTTGTAAATATTTGTTTTCTTTGGTTTTGAAACTAAGTTTTTGGATTCTAACGTCCAGTCTAACTAGGGTCTCCTATGGTCAGGATGGCTCTGATACCAACTTGCCAACACCCGGATTTTTCAATCCTAGATGTCTGTTATGCCATACATCGCAATCCCAGGATTACCATTTTTGCGAGACATAACAGAATTGGATACCATAGTACATCATCCATTACAAACGATATATAAGTTCTTACACAAATAGGGATCTCATGATCCAGTTCTTAATACAACATCAAGCAGCGGAATACGTAACAATAACGGTAGCATAGGCGAAGCTCCATCTTCGGGGTCACAGGCAATGCTGACGATGGGAGATGATCCTAGTTGTCGTAACCTTCCTCGGGTCCATCTTCCAGGTACTCCTCTTCATAGTCTGGCCATGGGAATAACCAGGGACAAAGCCATGAGTACTCTTTAAGTACTCGCAAACTAATAGTAATAGGTAAAGGGGGTTTTTGGATAATAGGACACTAGGCTCTAGGGTTGTTTTGCAAAAGCCAGATTTATCTCTACTAAGTTCTAAAACTAGTCACAAATTTATAAATCCTAAGCGGGAACTTGTATTTCATATCATAACTCTGTTGTGGTCAAGTCAAAGTTTCAATTCATCTCACAGGTCATTTTGAAAAGTCTGACGGGGGAACAGTATGGCCACTCCAACTGTCCATAACCGCGGACGCGGCTATTCGAATAGTTTGACACTCTGCAGAGATTGTACACTTTCACCACAACATTCGATACATCTGTCAAGAACAAATCCTGAATTCACCATACTCAGTATGCGGATAATCAATCCTAACCTTTCGATTACACGCCCTAGTATAAGCACCTCTCCTGTGAGTTTGGCCTCCCAACCATGACCAACTGTCATCTTGGGTACTGCATAGGTGGACAATCTTCTCAAGGTAGGCTCAGCTCAAACCTTGGTCGTGAGGGAACTAATACTAAGGAATATAAGTTTCCAATCAAGCCCTACCCAATATTCGGGTATTGTGCTTGTACGATAAAATTGGAATGGTATCGCATCCAGACAACCATCAGTTTTATAAAGGGCTAAGGCTCATGCCTCAACATTTTTATCACCAAAATTCTCAAGTGTTTGGAAACACATGTCCAAAACATTTCAATAGAATGATCCATCATTCCAAGGTTTTCATAACCATTTTTCCACCAAGTACTCCCATCTAAGGTTTATCAAGTTTTATGCTTAGCACTAGCATCTACAGGTGGGGGTAGTGATGATGAGGGGTGGTAACTAGTGGAGTTTCAACTAAGTACAACCTTATGTCTCAGGCTGATGTCAAGGTTTCTAACTTAGGACAAATTTTATGCTCTTAATGCAACCTTCAGCATCTTTCCAATATCTACCAGTCACTTAAGTAAACTCTAAGTAAGCTTTGATACAGAAATAAAGTAAGAAGCTTGCACATAAAACTAGGATTGGTTTATCAAATGGGTATGATTACATATGCTTAAGGCATAGTAACAAGTAGGGGTTTGTTGCATCAGTAGGGTATATTGCAAGTGTTAGCTTGCACATTCACTAGTAGTATTAGGCTTGCTAAAGTAGAGTGTCTTGCAAGTTTTATCTTGCATTGGTATAGTATCAGCTTGCCTTGTGCAGAGCAGTGGTTGAAGTTCTCCTTGGCTTCTTCTTCGTAGTATCCTCCTTCCTCCTCGTATCCTTGGTCGATACTAGCGTCTATGAATAAATGCGAGGTACACAATCACCAAACAATACTTAACTACTTGCAATCATCACACACAAGGGTCCTATGATGATCTAGCATCATCCCTAACATTACAAGGTTAAGGCTTGGTTTAAATATTTTTATTTTTAGAAAAGTAATTTCTACTCATTGAAAAACTACTTAAGATTTAATATTCTCCAAACCCAACATGGGATCATGTTGACACATGTCATAACCACATATTGTAGTCCATGGGAATGTGATTTAAAGTGGTGTCACAATTTAATAAGGTTTTACCCTTTTATTTTAATTAATTAAAGTGGCTAGAAATGCTTATGTAGCATTCTTTTATTACTTGAACATTATTTCAGCAAGTAAACCTCTATATTTTTATATATTCTGAAAGGTATGGTTAAATGTGATTTTTGAGAGTTGGAATCAACTCAAAATCTATTATGGTTTAAATTTGAAAAATGTTTGAATGCAGAAAAGCTTCTGCGTTGTTATTTTTACCATGGGTGATCTATAGATCCAAATGACTTGAATCCAACAGGCTTGGATTCAGCATTCACAGACCTTTCCAACAAAATTGGTTTCATTCAATTTGGTGTACTGAATCGATTTGGATTGATTTTTTAAGTTGGATACAGAAGTGTGTTTGAATTGAAATAGAAAAAGTTTAATTTGAATAAGCTGGCTTCTGCGGAAAAATTCGGGTCTGCTAAGCGCAGGTGCTCCCGGGCTGCTTAAGTGGGTGTCCTCACTGCCGGTGACACGGGCTGGGCGGTATGGGGCGACGTGGATCGTTCGATCTAGTTCTAATCTAACGGCTGGGAGTCATCGTCGACGCGAGACAACTCCGGCGAGAACGAAACCTAGTGCGGCCAGTGAGGGTCGCTGGGGGCTCACCGGGGTACTGGCGAGGGTCGGTGAGGCGGGCGAACGACGAAGCCGATGACGGTGAACTCGGGGGTGGTCGCGGCAGCTCCTGGGGGCGGCTCCAATCGCTGGCTCCCTTCTTCTCCTGCAGCGGCAGGCTCCAGTGAAATTCCGGCGGGGTGGTGCTCGCCTTGCTCTGAGAATGGTGTGGCACGATCAGTGAGGAGAGGGGAGTGAGATGGTGTGAAGAAATCGTGCGGGGGTGGCATCTATTTATAGTCGAGCTCTATTTATAGTCGGGGCGCACGGTGAGCTCGTCGGGGGCGAGGTTACAGGCGGCTAAAGGCATGGGCAAGGGTAGGGGACGGTGCGGTGTCTCCTGGCGATGCTCAACGACATGGTCTCGAGGCATGGGGCGGTGTGGTTTGGTCTGGAATGGGTGGTGCTCTGCGCGGCAGAGGCGGCGTCTTCGACGGCGGCGGTGGCTGTGCGGCACGGGGCGGCAAACGGGGATGTCTGGCGGTCTCCTGGGTCGGTGGGGATTGTGTATGCACGCGGCGAGGGCGGCGCGTGGTCTGTGGGTGATGGTCGAGGGTGGCGCTCTGGCGCACGCTCGGAATGGTCTGGGCACGGCTTGTGCGCGTGGTCCAGGGCTTGGCAACACTCACGGCTGGGACAGTGAGTGGCGGTGGACGGTGGGCTGCCTCCCAGACATGCTGGCTAGGCTTGCTGCTGCTCCTAGCTTGTTGTCGACTATGGGGTGGCAAGAGGGTGCTCGGCTATTCACCATTGATGACAATGGCAAGCTCACAGTGGTGCTAGTGCCTGGCTAATCTTCCTAGATGATCTACTGAGTTGTGTGTGAGCTAAATGGGGAACCAGTTAGGCAAGAATCACTGCTCACAATAGTGTTTGATGTTTTGTTTGATTTGTGTCTGCAACCTGTTTGATAAAATGGCCGCATGAAATCAAGTTTTGAATTTTGAAATGATTTTTGGTGGGTTTGCTAGATTGGTGTTGGTGAGTCTGCAGATTCTTGGGTTTTGAAAATTGAGCTTGTTTGAGTAGTTTTTGAAAAAGTGGGATCTTCCCATATGATAAAGATTCAATTTTGAATTGTCATTTAAACTATGCATTTGAAAGTTTCTGGATGATCACAAAGTGGGACTTGATACCTTGTTATGAGTACAATCAAGGGGTGCAAAGATCCAGAAAAGTTTCATTAGTTACGAAAGTTTGAGACAGCCAAAGTAGGCATGGGAGTTAAATTGGCCAAAATGACCATTCATTTCATATATGTGTTTTGATTTACTTGTCTTTAGGAAAAGTGTGGGAAATGATTTAGATGATGTTTATTTCACCTAAGAAACATTTTACAAGCAATGGAACAAACAAACAAGGTGGTTTTAAAGGATTTCAAAATCTATGCATACACATATGCATGCATTCATGATTTCATTTAGAAAAGTTTTTGTTCACCCTAATTTTGATGATTAGAATTTGATGATCCAAGCTTAGTATTTTTGGGATGTTAAAGGCCTCCGGGATGATCTCCCCTCTCTGGCAGGGTTCCGGGAAGAGCTTCAGATCCCTCCAGAACTAGGGACGACGGTGGCGGTGGCTACGAACCTTTTCGTGGAATTCTGATCGAGTACTTAGGGTTTTTGTCTCGAGGGATTATATAGGCGAAGAGGCGAGGTCGGTGGAGTCGTGAGGGGGCCACACCCTAGTGTAACATCCCAAAAATACTAAACTTGGACCATCAAACTCTAATCATCAAAATTAGGGTTAACAAAAACTTTTCTAAATAAAAATAGGAAGGCATGCATGAGAGTATGCATTTCATTTTGAATTCTTTTGAACCACCTTGTTTGTGTGTTCCTTTGCTTGTAAATGGATGCTTAGGTGAAATAAACATCATCTAAACAATTCCCAAACTTTTCTCAAAGACAAGTAAATCAAAACAAATAAAATAAGGGAATGGTCTTTTTGACCAATTTAACTCCCATGCCTACTTTGGCTGTCTCAAACTTTCAGAACTTAACAGAAACTTTTCTGGATCTTTGCACCCCTTTGATAGTACTCATAACAAAGTATCAAGGACCACTTTGTGATCATCCAAAAACTTTCAAATATATAGTTTAAATGACAATTCAAAATTGAATCTTTATCATATGGGAAGATCCCACTTTTTCAAAAACCACTCAAACAAGCTCAACTTTCAAAACCCAAGCATCTGCAGACTCACCAGCACCAACCTAGCACACCCACCAAAAATCTTTTCAAAATTCAAAACTTGAATTCTTGCGGCCATTTCATCAAACACTTGCGAAACAAATCAATGACCTAACTTCTTGTTTGGAGCAGTAATTTGGCTAAGCAATGTTCACCATTGATCACCCTTGTCTCCCCCAGTGCCAACCAGTGCTTGGAAAAACCCTAGCCCCTACCCTTTGCCCCATGCCATGCCAACCCGAGCATCCCCTTGCCAGCCGACAATGGCTAGCTAGCCAGAGCAAGCACCAAGCCTAAACAACATGTCTAGGAGGCAGCCAACACCCCACCGCCACTCCCTGTCCAGCGCTCGAACCCTGCCAGCCACTGGACCACACGCATGAACCATGCCAAGCTCGCCAGCAACCATGCCGAGAGCACGCCCCGTGCGCCATGCTCGACCGACGCCCACAGACCGCGCACCGCCCTCGCCGCGTGCATACGTTATCACCACCGTCCCAGCAACCCCGCAGACACGCTCGTTTGCCGCCACGCGGACCACGCGCGCTGTGCGCCATTAAATCTTCCGTCGAGCATGCGCAGAGCACCGTCGCGTTCTGACCAAACCGCACCGCCCCACGTCTCGCCACCGTGTCGTTGAGAATCGCCAGGGAGCACCGCACCGCCCCCTACCGTCGCCCACGCCGATAGCCGTCTGTACCGTCGACCACAACGAGCTCACCTTGCGCCCCGTCGGTCCCCTCTCGCCACTATAAATATAGGCCACCCCTAGCCGAATTGAGCACACCATCTCACTCCCCTCTCTTCACTGATCGTTCCACCCCTTTGCCAGAGCAAGGCGAGCAGCACTTCGCCGGAATTTCACCGGAGCCCGCCGCCTCTGGAGAAGAAGGAAGCCAACGATTGGAGCCGCCCCAGGAGAAGCTGCCGGTACCAGGAGGTTCGCCGTCATTGACTTCGTCGTTCGCCCGCCTCGCCGACCCTCACCTGAACCCCGGTGAGCCCCCAACGACCCCCGCTGGCCACGCTAGGTTTCTGTCTCGCCGGCGTTGCCCAACATCGATGATGACCCTCAGCCGTTGGATTAGAACCAGATCGAACGCCCCACATCGCCCCATACCGCTTCACACCCCCTCGTCTCACTGACGCGTGGGGACAGCCACTTAACTAGCCCGCGTAAGCGCTGTGATTAGCAGGCCGGACCAGTATCGCTTCCCGCGCAGCCCAGTTATTTGAATTTAACCTTTTTCATTTTATTTCAAACACACTTCTGTACCCAGTTTCAAAAATCAACCCAGGTCGATTCAGTGAACCAAATTGAATGAAACCAATTTTCTTAGAAAGTTCTGGGAATGCTGAATCCAAGCCCGTTGGGTTCAATTCATTTGGATCTGTAGATCATCCATGGTAAAAATAACAAGGCAAAAGCTTTTCTGCATTAAAACATTTTTCAAATTTAAACCATAATAGCTTTTGAGTTGATTCCAACTCTCAAAAATCACATTTAACCATACCTTTCAGAATATATAAAAATATATAGGTTTAATTACAGAAATAATGACCAAGTAATAAAAGAATGCCACATAGGCAATTCTAGCCACTTTAATTAATTAAAATAAAAGAGAAAAACCTTACTAAATTTTGACACCAATTTAAATCACATTCCCATGGACTAAAATATGTGGTGATGACATGGGTCAACATGATCCCATGTTTGGTTTGGAGAATATTAAATCTTAAGTAGTTTTTCAATGAGTAGAAATTACTTTTCTAAAAATAAAAGGAATTAAACCAAGCTTTAATCTTGTAATGTTAGTGATGATGCTAGATCATCTATAGGACCCTTTGTGTGATGATTGCAAGTAGTTAAGTATTATTTGGTGATTGTGTACATCGTATTTATTTATAGATGCTAGTACCGACCAAGGATACGAGGAGGAAGGAGGATACTACGAAGAAGAAGCTGAGGAGAACTTCAACCACTGCTCTGCACAAGGCAAGCTTTACTAACTAAGTGGACCAATGCAAGCTAACACTCGCAAGATACTCTACTTTAGCAAGCCTTACTAATCAAGTTGACCTATGCAAGCCAATACTTGTTTGTCAACTATATGCCTTAAGCATATGTGATCATATCCACTTGATAAACCAAGCCTAGTTTTATTTGCAAGCCCTCTACTTTATTTCTTTATCAAAGCTTTAACTTTGAGTTGACTTAAGTGACTTGTAGATTCTAGAAAGATATATTGAAGGTTGCATAAAGAGCATAAAATTTGGCCTAAGCTAGATAATCTTTATGTCATCCTAAGGCATAAGATTGAACTTAGCTGAAACTCCACTAGTTTACCACCCCTCATTAGTACTTACCCCCACTTGTAGATGCTAGTGCTAAGCATAAAACTTGATCAACATTAGATGGGAATACTTGGTGAAAATGGTTATGAAAACCTTAGAATGATGGATCATTCTATTGAGATGTTTTGACATGTGTTTCCGAACACCAGACGATTTTGGTGATGAAAATGTTGAGGCATGAGCCTTAGCCCTTTATAAAACTGATGGTTGTCTGGATGCGATACCATTCCAATTTTATCATACAACCACAATACCCGAAGATTGGGTAGGGCTTGACTGTAAACTTATATACCTTAGTATTAGTTCCCTCACGGCCAAGGTCTGAGCTGAGGCTACCTTGTGAAGATTGTCCACCTGTGCAGTACCCAAGATGATAGTTGGTCATGGTTGGGAGGCCAAACTTACAGGAGAGGTGCTTATACTAGGGCGTGTAATTGAAAGGTTAGGATTGATTATCCGCATACTGAGTATGGTGAATTCAAGATTTGTTCCTGACAGATGTATCGAATGTTGTGGTGAAAGTGCACAATCTCTGCAGAGTGTCAAACTATTCGAATAGCCGCATCCGCGGTTATGGACAGTTGGAGTGGCCATACTGTTCCCCCGTGAGATGTTTTCAAAAGACTTGTGAAATGAATTGAGACCTTGACTTGACCACAACAAGGTTGTGATATGAAATACAAGTTCCTACTTAGGAGTTATAAAATTGTGACTAGTTTCTCTTGCTTCTAAACTTAGTAGAGGTAAATCTGGCTTTTGCAAAACAACCCTAGAGCCTATTGTCCTATTATCAAAAACCCCTTTCACTTGTTAGTATTAGTTTGCGAGTACTTAAAGAGTACTCATGACTTTGTCCCTGGCTATTCCCGTGGCCAGACTATGAAGAGGAGTACCTAGAGCATGGACCACAGGAAAGTTACGACAACTAGGATCATATCCCATCGTCAGCATTGCCTGTGACCCCGAAGATGGAGCTTCGCCTACGCTACCGTTATTATTACATATTCCGCTGCTTGAAGTTGTATTAAGAACTGGATCATGAGATCCCTATTTTTGTAAGAACTTATGTACGGTTTGTAATGGATGATGTACTATGGTATCCAATTCTGTTATGTCTCGCAAAAATGGTAATCCTAGGATTGCGATGTATGGCATAACAGGCATCTGGGATTAAAAATCCGGGTGTTGACACCTAGGGTGGCGCCCCCTGGCCGTGCATGGCCTAGGTGTGGCCGCCCTGGGGTGCGCCTCCCCCTGGCCTTTAGACTCCATCTCCGTCTATGAAAAATAGGAAGGTTGGCTTTTGTTTCGTCCAAATCCGAGAATATTTCTTTACTAACTTTTCTGAAATACAAAAACAGCAGAAAACAGGAAACTGACTCTGTGACACTTGTTAATATGTTAGTTCCAGAAAATTCATAAAAATGCCATAAAGTGTAGACAAAAACATAAGATAATTGGTGCAGAACAATCATGGAGCATAAAAAATTATAGATACGTTTGCAACGTATTAGCATCCCCAAGCTTAACTCCTGCTCGTCCTCGAGTAGGTAAGTGATAAAAAAATAATTTTTGAGGTGACATGCACCATCACAATCTTGATCAAGGTATTGCAATGCATTGATAGTTGGGATCAAAGTACTCTAAACATAAGCATGAAAGATATATTTCTGACAATAAGACTTAGCAACTATGTTGCAACATGAAGGAAACACAAACAAAAGATCATGAATAATGCTTTGAAAGACATTTGTTTGTTTCACATAGAGAAAACATAACAAGAGTGGTATTCATGTTGTCCTTCATTGAATAGCAAAACATAAATGCATAGGACACCTTCAAAGTTCATAAGGGTGACTAGATACAAATAACTTAAGAACAAGCAATACCGGAATTATGAATCAATCAACAGGTTTTGGGACAATGCACATTGAACTCAGAATGAAAACTATGCTCTCTTAGCTAGTGCATAAAGATAGAAGATGGAGACCCACAAAAAGTAAAAATTAAGGCCCTTCGCAGAGGGAAGCAGGGATTAAATGGTTTTATAAAGCTTCCAAAAATTATGGTACTCATTAGCTTTGAGATCTCATTACCCCTATCATAAGAATCTTGAAGTGATTAAGGTTAAAGTGAGGGAAAATATGAGTTATATCCTTGACAAATCACAAGTTGAAATTATCATGCCCCTTGAGTACGAGTACCGAGGCCTCATGCTTCTCAACTTTGGTCCTAGGCAAGTTCTTGTCATTGTAAGTATATGTGTATCATACAAAACCGCCAACGGGGTACCCCTTTCCCCATGACACAGGAGCTATCCCATATCAAAATGACCAGGCAACAGACAGTGAGCATCTCAGCAACCCCTTTTTTGCTATTTGCATAGTTTTTTATTGAGGATGCTTCATAGAATGCCACTATGGTTTTGCTACAAGTTTCCACCATGATTAGGCATGGCTTAGGCTGGGTGACCAGGTGTTTCTCTAACACATATACAAACTCCATGGACCTGCAAGCTCCCATCTCATTTCATACCGACGACATCCATAAACAAAAGAACATGATATCAACTGAATAAATAAGTGAAATCTTGAAAGTGTGGCCCATGAAAGCATGGTTTTGCTAACTCCCAACTTACAATTTACAAGAATATAGGCATCATAAGATAGTCACAATGGTTCAGGTTTATTAAGTGCAAGAAATAAAATGTGCCTTCAAGTTCATGAGAGCTTTAATCACTAATTTTCACATAACAAAAAATTAATTTGGAAGATAGATAAAAACACGAATATACTTGGAATGGTGTAATACACCATGCATAGGAATTTATAGTGGAATCTTTGGAATAACTTGGTTTCTTGGGAGTTGGATGCATGAGTAGAGCCAATACTCAGTACAGGTGGAGGCTAGCAAAAGACTGGGAGCGACCAACTAAGAGAGCAATAATGGCCATAATCATGCAGAGCGACAAAACATTATTAATCAAAGCATAAAGTTATATCACAAGTCAAAAACTAAATGATCATAGAGGCTAAGGTGACTGGTTCATAGTCATAACATGGTGTAAGCATGTTCCAAGTCAACCCAAATAAAGCATCAAAGGAGAATACCATAATATTATGATTTTGTATGCTAAAACAATGCATTATTCTTTCATCGCACATTAAGCAATCTCAATTATTTGAAACAAGTCAATCTACAACAATAATCACTAAGCATATCATCAAAGCAACATCTAACATGACATGATAAAGTCTAAGCCATAGTCAATTCAAGCTTCTTTTTGTACCACCATAAGCATGAATCAATCTACTCTTTTCAAATGACAATCAACTTATTTGAAACAACTCACAAAGATAATAATAAATAAATACCAAAGAACTTGTATCACCTAAATAAAAAGAACAAGAAAACTAAAGCTAAACGCAGTACTAGCAAAAGAGAACACTCGAAGAACAATAAGAGTGAAAACTAGAGTGTTCTAGGCAATGAAGAACGGGGTGTGACTTCTCCAAAATAAGTGTGATGGGATCCAACCAACATATTGCAGCAAACACATCAAAATAAAACTAAAGACAAAAACAAAGATGCTCCAAGAACAACACATAGTGCATGAAGCAATAAAAATATAGTGTCTTGAAAGAAGACCTGAGATTTTTGTTGATGGAGAAGGGGATGCCTTGGGCATCCCCAAGCTTTGACGCTTGTACCTCTTGAATATTTCTTGGGGTGACAAGGGTGGCCTCCCAATCTTGAGCTTTTTTCCATACTTCATCTCATCACATCATTCTCTCCCTACACTTGAAAACTTCCTTCATACAAAACTTCACACAATCTTCATTAGCAACATTAGTGTATGCAAGATAATAAACCTTTGTTCAGTTTCAACTCAAGTAAAACATCCATTAAAACATAAGCTACTGTAGCAAATCCTTTTAAAATTTCTTGTGATCAAAAGAACTCAAAAAGAAATCGATTAAGAGGCAAATGCAAATAATGGCAGAAATCTATCAAAACAGACCTGCAGGTAAAGACCGATTTTTTCGATAATCTTCTGTTGCTCAAATCTAAAAGTGCAAAACTAACGAAAGTTGGGTAAATACCAGGGGCATACGCAAAAACAATTTCAGCTCAATCCGACGTTCTGGCTAAGAGAATGAATTTTTACGGTAACAACATAGAATCAGTTTTGGGACAGTAACTTCCCCAAATCCTAGTTCCCTCTCATTAGAGGATATTCTTGGCACAAAAACCAAACAAAAAGGATAAGGAGATGTTATTAAAGAGGCAATAACTTCCAAGACTCAACAAAAGAAAAACTTACTAAAATAAAAATTGGGTTATCTCCCAAGAGTTCTTTTCTTTAACGCCTTTCAGCTATTCACAGAAAGCAAGAATCAAGTATTTTCGAATGAAGAAGCACCAAAATCAAAATTTGTTCTAATAAGAGAATCAAAAGATAGCTTCTTTCTTTTTCGAGGGAAGTGTTCCATACCTTTCTCGAGTGGGAATTGATATATAATGGTTCCTTCCTTCGTATCAATAATGGCACCAACAGTTCTAAGAAAAGGTCTTCCCAAAATAATAGGACAAGAAGCATTGCATTCAACATCCAAAACATAGAAATCAACAGGGACAAAAATATTATTAACCATAATAAGGACATCATTAATTCTCCCCATAGATATCTTTTTAGCATTATCATTAAGATGAACATCCAAATAACAATCTTCCAATGGTGGTAAATCAAGCATATCATAAATTTTTCTAGGCATTATATAGGCACTAGCACAAATATCACATAAAGCTTTGAAATCAAAATCATTCACTTTCATATTAATGATGGGTTCCCAACCATCTTCTAATTTCCTAGTAATAGAAACTTCATGTTTCAATTTTTCTTCTTTAATTTTCATGAGAGCATTTGTAATATGTTTTGTAAAAGTCATATCCATAGCACTAGCATTAGGATTTCTAGCAAGCTTTTGCAAGAACATAATTACTTTAGAAATATTACAACCATCAAGATCAAAATCAAAATTATCCTAAAAGGTAGTAGAACTATTCTCCCATATTTCAAAAAAAATCAGCATTTTTATTAGAAAAAGTTTTAGTGGGTTTAGGTAATTTTGCAAAAAGAGTGAGGACTTTGTCTACACCAATTATTTTACCACTAATAGTAGGACATTTGCTAGCATCAACATCACTAGTGGTGGTAATGGTACAAATTTTAGTCATATTATCTTCTCTTTCCCACCTAGCATGCAATTCAGCTAACATCCTAACATTTTTATCAATTATAACTTGAATGGCATTCAAAGTCTTACTTTCTTTAACATCACGAGGCATAACCTTTAATTTAAGAAGTTTAACATCAAAGGCAAGGCTATCAACTTTATAAGAAAGATCATCAATTTTTCCAAGCTTTTCCTCAACAGTTTTATTGAAAGCAGTTTGTTTACTAAAAAAATCATTAAGCATGACTTCAAGTTTAGAGGGTGCACTTATATTGTTGTTGTAGGAATTTCCATAAGAATTTCCATAAGCATTACCATTTTTAGAAGGATATTCAATATGAATATTATTACCAAAATTATCCCTATAAGCATTGTTGCTAAAATTATTACTTCTAATGTCGTTCACATCAACTTGCTCTTCTTGAGCAACCAAAGAGGCTAAAGGAACATTATATGGATCAATATGATATTTTCCACTAACAAGCATAGACATAATAGTATCAATCTTATCACTCAAGGAGGAGGTTTCTTCAACAAAATTTACCTTCTTACCTTGTGGAGCTCTCTCAGTGTGCCATTCAGAATAATTAATCATCATATTATCGAGGAGCTTTGTTACAACACCCAAAGTGATGGACATAAAGGTACCTCCAGCAGCCGAATCTAGCAAATTTATTGAAGAAAAAATAATCCTGCATAAAAGGTTTGGATAATCATCCAAGTAGTCAGTCCATGAGTGGGGCAATTCTTCACTAAAGATTTCATTCTTTCCCAATCTTGAGCAACATGTTCATTATAAAATTGTTTAAATTTCATTATGTCACTTCTCATGGATATAATCTTAGCAGGAGGATAATATTTTCCAGTGAAAACATCTTTGCATCTAATCCAAGAATCAATACTATTTTTAGGCAAAGATAGCAACCAATTTTTAGATCTTACTCTTAAAGAGAAAGGAAACAATTTAAGCTTAATAATATCTCCATATATATCCTTATATTTTTGCATCTCACAAAGTTCAACAAAATTATTAAGGTGAGCAACAGCATCATCAGTACTAACACCAGAAAATTGCTCTTTCATAACAAGATTTAGCAAAGCAGGTTTAATTTCATATAACGTAGCTTCAGGAGCAGGTGGAGCAATAGGTGTGCAAATCAAATCATTGTTGTTTGTGCTAGTGAAGTCACACAACTTAGTGTTTTTAGGAGTAGTCATTTTTGCAAGATTAAAGCAAGCCAATAAAAATGGCAACTAAAGTAGGAACTAAATATTTTGTGTGTTTGATAAAAAGAGGCAAACAAAACAAAGCAAAAGAAACAAAGCAAAACAAAAACAAAGTAAAGAGATTGGTAGTGAGAGATTCCCCTTGCAGAAATCTTCTTTCTCCCTGGCAACGGCGCCGGAAAAGCTTGTGATGGCTCAGTTGATGTGGAGCCTGTTGGGAACCCCAAGAGCAAGGTATGATGAGCACAGCAGCAAGTTTTCCCTCAGTTATGGAACCAAGGTTATTGATGTTGCACTCAACAGGGAGGAAGAGGTTGATGTAGGAGTGCTTCGTTGGGAACCCCAAGAGCAAGGTGTGATGGAGCACAGCAGCAAGTTTCCCTCAGTAGAGACCGAGGTTATCGAACCAGAAGGAGGAAGGAAACGTCTCAAAGGTGTTTCAAACAACATGGAGACCTGCACAACACAAACTCAAGACTTTGTCCCAACGAATCAGTGAGGTTGTCAAGCTCACCGGTTTGCTGTAACAAAGGATTAAACATATGGTGTGGAAGGTAATGGTTTGCAGCAAGTAATAAGATGATGGAAGATGTATCAATGGTAAAGATTGGACCGGGGTCCATAGTTCACTAGAGGTTCTCTCCTTAGATAAACAACATGGCATGAAGGGTAAACAAATTACAGCGGGGCAATTGACAGGAACTGAGCAAGGCATAACAATGCAATTACTAGCCAGAAAGATCCTATGAGGTTGATTGGGCAATACAAAAATATACATAGACCGTCATCCAACTGCATCTATGACTAGAAGTCCACCTTCAGGTTATCATCCGAACCCCCTCCAATATTAAGTTGCAAGCAACAGACAACTGCTTTAAGCAAAGTGTGTAAGGTAAACAGTCAACATGTTCCATGAACAAGAGACCGTTGTTTTCTCCCTAGTAGCAACAGCACATCTACAACCGAAGAGATTATTGTCACTTCCCTTAGAAACTAGAGGCATGAATCCTCTATCGACCATAAATACTCCCTCTTGGAGTCACTAGCAACTACTTGGCCAACATAACCATTAGCAACGGAGAGCATGCAAGATCACAAACAACACACAGATGATAGAATCATAAAGACAAAACCATTAATCCTATGGACTTCTTGTTCCCTACGGAAAGTTATTGACTTTGTCCTTCATCTCGTCCAATTCCGAGAATATTTCTTTACTAACTTTTCTAAAACCAAAAACAGCAGAAAACAGGCATCTGGCACTGTTGCAACTTGTTAATAGGTTAGTACCATAAAACATGTAAAAAGCACCTCAAAGTGTAGACAATTAAAGCAAAGTAGATACTAAACAAGCATGGAGCATAAAAAATTATAGATACTTTTCCAACGTATCAGCATCCCCAAGCTTAACTCCTGCTTGTCCTCAAGTAGGTAAGTGATAAAAGAATAATTTTTGAGGTGACATGCACCCTCACAATAAAGATCCAACCATTTGCAAGCATTGAAAGCTGGGATCAAATAACTCTAAACATGTGCATGAAAGAATGGAGTTCTAACAGTAGGACATAGTAACTATGCATGCAACATGGCAAGCTACAAACAAAGATCATGAATAACATGCATTGAAAAACATTTGTTTGTTTCACATACAAAAAACATAGCATAGTGGCAATCATATTGTCCCTCATATATTAGCAATATAGATGCATAGGACACCTTCAAAGTTCACAAGGGTGATTAAAAACAAATAACACAAGAGCAAGTAATAACACAATATGCATCAATTAATAAGCTTTGGAACACTGCACACAGAATGACAACTATGCTCTCTTAATGGTGCCTAAAGGTAGAAGGTGGAGACTCAAATAATTGTTGAAGAAATGCCTTTTTGTAAAGGAAGTGGGGATTACAAGTTTCAAAAAGAGCTTCCAAAAATTATGGTACTAGTTAGCTTTCAGCCCTCATTTCCCCTATCATAAGCATCTTGAAGTGGTTATGGTTAAAGTGGCAAAGCTGGATTATATGCTTGACGAAGTATAAGTTGGCAATCTCAAGTCCCTTGAATATGAGGGCTACACCTCATGGATACTCAACTTAGGGCCCAGGCAAGTTCTTGTCACTGTAAGTATTTGCATATCATTGAGAACCGCCAACAGGGTACCCCTTGCACATGGTACATGAGCTTTCCCATAACCAAAATGACAAGGCAAGCAGACAATGAGCATCTCAGAAATTCTTCTTATGTACCATGGGAATATGGTGCTTTTTTCTCTCTTTCCTCTTTTCTCAATGTGTCTCTTTTTTATAAGAAGAATGCTTCATAGATGTCACTATGGTGATGCTGCAAGTTTCCACCATGATTAGGCATGGCTTAGGCTAGCGGTCCAGGCGTTTCTATAACACAGAATACAAACTCCATGGACTTACAAGTTCCCACTTCATTTCACACCGGTAACATGTTGAAAATGTTCCTCGTGACAGCACGGTTCTGCTAATCCCAACTTATAAAAGTGCAAGCATATACAACAAAGTTGTCTCAATGGTTCAAGTTTATTAGGGGCAAATAATAAAGTGTGCCATCAAGTTCATGAGGGCTTTAATCACTAAGTTTTCATATAATAAAATAGTTTTTATTTGGAAGATAGATGAAAACAAGAATATACTTGGAATGGTGTAACACACCATGCATAGGAGTTTATAGTGGACACTTTGGAATAACTTGGTTTCTTGGGAGTTGGAAGCATGAGTAGAACTTACTCATACAAGTGGAGGCTAGCAAAACACTGGGAGCAACCAACTAAGAGAGCAATAATGGCCGTAATTATGCAATGCAACAAAGCAAACTTATCAAAGCAAAGAGTGGTACTACAAGTCAAGGACTAAATGATCATAGAGCCTAATGGTGACTTGTCATTGTCATAACATGGTATGAGCATGTGCCAAGTCAACCCAAGCAAAACATCTAAGGAGAATACCACAATACTATGCTTTGCATGCTAAAACAATGCATAATTTGTTCAAGGCACACTAAGCAATCCCAATTGTTTGGAACAATACATGCTACAACAATAATCACTAAGCATAATGCAAAAAACAACGCCTATCATGTCATGCTAAAGTCTTAGTCACAGCCAATGCAAGCTCCTTTTGCACTTCAAGCAAGAACTTACCACTCCTTTCCAAACACCAAGCAAACTTATTTGCAAAACAACACAGCGAGAACGGGGGTCCAAATTACTAAAGCAAACTAAACAACCTAAGCAAAGCAAACGAAAACTAAGACGCTCCAAGAACAACACAACTGTGCATGAAACAATAAAAGTGAAGTGTCTAGACAGACCTGAGCTTTTTATTGATGAAGAAGGGGATGCCTTGGGCATCCCCAAGCTTTGACGCTTGTACTTCTTGGATATTTCTTGGGGTGACACCATGGTGGCATCCCCAAGCTTGATATTTTGTCCATTCTTCATCTCATTGCATCATTCTCTCTCTACACCTGAATTTTTTTCTTCATACAAAACTTCACACAATCTTCATTAGCAACATTAGCTTATTCAAAAGATATTAGACCCCTGGCAAAGCTTTGGAACAACAAGGATTTTCACTAAAAACACAAGCTACTGTAGTAACTCCTTAAAAGAAACTTAATTTGCCTGAAGAGAGCTCAAAAAAGGAATCAATAAGAAGCAAATGCAAATAATGGCAGAAATCTGTCAAAACAGACCAGCAGGTGGAAACGATTTTTTTTTAACATCTTCTGTTGCTCAAATCAAAAAGTGTTGAACTAACGAACGTTAGCCAACATACTGGGGGTTTATTCTTAAATTTTAAGCTCAATCCGAGTTACTGAGCCTTCTCACAAATTGTTTTGGTGGAGAACAGAAATCTGTTTCGGGACAGCAACTCCCCAAATCTTACTTCCCTCTCATTAGAGGTCATTATTGGCACAAAAAGCAAACAAAAAGGATAAGTAGAGGTCATTACAGAATTAATAACTTCCAAGACTCAAGAAAACTCTTGGATTATCTCCCAACAAGTACTTTTCTTTAACGCCTTTAAGTTAGGCACAAGAAGCAAGAAGAATCAAGTATTTTCAAATGAAGAAGCATTAACATCAAATCTTGCTAAATATTCAGTTATGAAAGGTATCTCATCCAAATGGGTTTTGGAGGATCCTTTCTCATCTCTCTTCGGTCTACTACCTTCATCAAAAAGATTTTCAGGGGCAGTCCAATCAAATTTCTTTTCAAAGGCTTCATGCATTCCAACAAGCTTAAAGGGTATGGGTATATTGAATTCCTTTCTAGGCTTAGTTTTATCAAAAATACCCACAACATCTACACTTGAACCTAGCATATTGAAATGTTCGAAAAAAAATTTAGCTTCCCTAGCAACCTCATGGAATTCTTTTGATAAAGTTTCAAGGATGAATTCCCTTTTTTCAACATTCTTCTCTTGTTTTAGTTTTAGGAATAAGAATTGTATGAAGGGGTTAAGGCTAACAAACCTAGCCTCCAACATATGAACTAAAGAAGCTGCATCAATCTCATAATTAGGAGCAAGTTCAGCTATAGATTTACCAATATCCTCATGCTTGCTAACATAATTAAAGAATTCTTCAATATTATCTTTCCCAATTATGGAGCCACTTCCTATTGCAAGATTTTTCAGACCGAACTGGGGGAGCAACATGGTGGGCTAGAGCAAGGTGGCAACTAGAGCAAGAACTAATTTTTTTGTGTTTTTGAATAAGGCAAGCAAACCAAACTAGACTGATTTTTTGGGGTTTTTTGAAAAGAGGCAAACAAAACCAAGAAAAAGAAACAAAGCAAACTAAAAATGAAGTAAAGAGAAAGGAAGTGAAGGACTCCCCTTGTGAAGACGTCCTTAGCCTCCCCGGCAACGGCGCTAGAAATCTTTGATGCTGCACTCAACAGGGAGGAAGAGGTTGATGTAGGAGTGCTTCGTTGGGAACCCCAAGAGCAAGGTGTGATGGAGCACAGCAGGAAGTTTCCCTCAGTAGAGACCGAGGTTATCGAACCAGAAGGAGGAAGGAAACGTATCAAAGGTGTTGCAAGTAACGTGGAGACCTGCACAACACAAACTCAAGACTTTGTCCCAACAAATCAGTGAGGTTGTCAAGCTCACCGGTTTGCTATAACAAAGGATTAAACGTATGGTGTAGAAGGTAATGGTTTGTAGCAAGTAAACAATAACCATGGAAGATGTATCAATGGTAAAGATTGGACCGGGGTCCATAGTTCACTAGAGGTGCTCTCCTTAGATAAACAACATGGCATGAAGGATAAACAAATTACAGCGGGGCAATTGACAGGAACTGAGCAAGGCATAACAATGCAATTACTAGAGAGAAAGATCCTATGAGGTTGATTAGGAAATACAACAATATACATAGACCGTCATCCAACTACATCAATGACTAGAAGTCCACCTTCAGGTTATCATCCGAACCCCCTCCAGTATTAAGTAGCAAGCAACAGACAACTTCTTTAAGCAAAGTGTGTAAGGTAAACAGTCCACATGTTCCATGAACAAGAGACCGTTGTTTTCTCCCTAGTAGCAACATCACATCTACAACCGAAGAGATTATTGTCACTTCCCTTGGAAACTAGAGGCATGAATCCACTATCGACCATAAATACTCCCTCTTAGAGTCACTAGCAACTACTTGGCCAAGATAACCACTAGCAACGGAGAGCATGCAAGATCACAAACAACACACACATGATAGAATCATAAAGATAAAACCATTAATCAAACCAACATAATAATCTCAATATCCATCGGATCCCCACAAACACAACATGCATGATTACAAATAGATTAGATCTTGATCATGAACGGAGCTCACAAGATCTATACATGAAAGCACAAAGGAGGAGATATAACCATCTAGCTACTACATGGACCCATAGTCCAAGGTGGAACTACTCACGAATCATACCGGAGAGAAGGCCTCCGGGATGATCTCCCCTTCGGCAGGGTGCCGGGAAGATCTTCAGATCCCCCTCCCCCCCCCCGGATCTAGGGACGATGGTGGCGGCGGCTACAGATGGTTTCGTGGATTTCTGATCGGATGCTGAGAGTTTCTGCATCAGGGGCTTCTTATAGGCGAAGGGGCGAGACCGGGAGGCGGCCAGGGTGCCCAAACCATAGCCAGGCGCGGGCTAGGGCCCACCCGCGCCTAGGGTGGGTCTGCCCCCCTGGCTGGCCTTCCGGGCTCTCCTCTGGACTTCTTGTTCCCTACGGAAAGTTATTGACTTTTTCCTTCGTCCCGTCCAATTCCGAGAATATTTCTTTACTAACTTTTCTGAAACCAAAAACAGCAGAAAACAGGCATCTGGCACTGTTGCAAGTTTTTAATAGGTTAGTACCAGAAAACATGTAAAAAGCACCTCAAAGTGTAGATAAGTAAAGCAAAGTAGATACTAAACAAGCATGGAGCATCAAAAATTATAGATACGTTTCCAACGTATCAGTTATCAAACCAGTAGGAGAAAGAAACCACTTCCGAAGGTGTTGCTAGCAATGTGGAACCTTCACACAATACAACCGAAATAATTTGCCCCAACTTATCAGTGAGGTTGTCAAGCTCGCTGGTTTTGCAGAAAACAAAGGATTAAACGTATAGTGTGGAAGAAATTAATTGCTTATAGTAATTGCAGAAAGTAAATAGTAAACAGTAGCTGGAATATCAGTGGGAAGGAATGGACCAGGGTCCATAATTCACTAGAGGTGTTTCTCCATAAGATAAATAACATGCAGGGTGAAAAATTACAGCTAGGCAATTGACAAATAGAGAATACATAACAATGCATGTACACGAAATAATGATCGCTATGAGATTCACTTGGGAATTGCAGCATGATACATAGACTATAATCCAACTGCATCTATGACTAATAATCCACCTCTAGGATATCATCTGAACAACCCTCGGGTATTAAGTTGCAAGCAACAGATAATTGCATTAAGCAAAGTGGGTAATGTAAACAATACAATTGCCCTTGGGCAAAGGATTATTGTTTTCTCCCTAGTAGCAACATCACATCTACAATCTTAGAAGTTTATGTCACTCTCTCAGATTACTAAATGCATGAACCTACTATCGAGCATAAATACCCCCTCTTGGAGTCACTGATACGTCGGAAACGTATCTATAATTTTTTATGTTCCATGCTTGTTTAGTATCTACTTTGCTTTGCTTTGATTTGTCTACACTTTGAGGTGTTTTTAAATGTTTTCTGGTACTAACCTATTAACAAGATGCCACAGTGCCAGTTGTCTATTTTCTTCTATTTTGGTTCCAGAAAGGCAGAAAATCAATATTCTCGAAATTGGATGGGACAAAAGCCAAAGTTAATATTTTACCATGGGGAACACGGAGCCAGAATACGAGACGAGGTGAGGCACTAGGGGGCCACACCCCCTGGCGGCGCGGGCTAGGGTTAGCCGCGCCTGGGGGGTGTGACCACCCTGGCCGCCCCCTGCCTCGCCTCTTTGCCTATAAAGACCCCACGTTTCCAAAACCCTAAGGACCCGATGAATATTCCACGAAACCGTTTGTAGGCGCCGCCACCATCGTCCCTAGATTGGGGGGATCTGAAGCTCTTCCCGGCACTGACGAGGTTTGATCTCATTAATGCCCATTGCTATGGACTTGGGTTTTGGAGAAGATGGGGATGCTGGAGATCGTGGAACGGTTAGCAAACAAGCAACACGGGGTCACAAGGTTTATCCAGGTTCAGGCCCCCGGAGGGAAAACCCTACTCCTGCTTGTCTGCTCTTGATTACGGCGGAACCGAAGGTTACAGGGGTGCGCAGATGCAATCTGGCGTGGAGGTGTGTATGCGAAAGTATGAGAGAGAGGAGATCATAGATCTGTCTATTGCGTACGTGCCCTTCTCGTTGGACCCTCCTAGCCTTTATATATGGGGAGGCTAGGTCTCAGGTACCGATACGAGTAGGTTACAAGTTGTATTCAAACTCTAGTCTTGAGGTTTCCTTGTCTTGTGCGCCTGGGAGTCCGTGTCCATATGGGCTTCATAGCAGCCGAAACGTCATAGGCGTCATGGACCCTGGCAGATCATCGAGTGGGCCTTCCTTCGGGCTGGACCAGGTAGGCTAACATCGGGTACCCGTAGGGTATATCCATGTCAGTAGCCCCCGAGTGTTCAGTCGAATCGTAGATTCGGCTGAGGACTCTTCAATCCTTCGGGTGCAGCTATCTCTATTTTTCTAGAGAATGATTTGAGTGTGTAGGGATTGTTGATGCGTGCGCCTGACTCTACCGACAGATCAGGGTCAATTAACTGTCTTAGGACAAAACAACACGATCTTCTTCAGATTCGAGTCCCTCGACTCGAACCCGGAACATATGCTGGCGTAATTCGACTCAGGCCGCGGAGGACTTACAGGAGTGGAATTCCAGTAAATTTTAAATGATGTACCCAACGCGTCCGTCGGGACTTTTCATCGCGCCTGCTGGCACGGATTTTTACTAGCAGCCTTGATGCGTGTGCGTTACGTGCCATCAGATGGTATCTGTAGGTCTTATCTTTGCGTCACGGACGCAGCATCCGAATGTTTATCACCGCGGAGGTGTTTTGGGTGGCCAAGGAGGACGTTGCTCACTTAGCGTTAATTGGGGCAGAGTTGCCGAAAAAAAATTTGCATACTGGTCCGCAGAACCGCAGTCGAAGATTCATAGGGTGCGCGACCAGCGCTCCCTATGGAAGTAGCCCCCGAGTGTCTGTTCGAGTCGTAGACTCGGGCAGAGGCTTTAATTCAGCCATTGTTAGCTTCAGGTCCATAGGACACAATTTTTTGGATGCTTGAATCAATCCTCCCTATGGGAGTAGCCCCCGAGTCCGTAGTGGAGTCGTAGACTCGACGTAGGACTCGAAGAATAGATCGTTGGTGTAGTACCTTAATCGTGCGTCGGGTACGCGGCCAGCGCTCCTGATAGGAGTAGCCCCCGAGTCCTTAGTCGAATCATTTATTCGAGTGAGGAATCGAAGCGTGCCACTCGAAGATCTTCTGTGTGCGCGATCAACGCTCCAGTTTGGAGTATCCCCCGAGTGTCTGGCGGAGTCGTAGACTCGGGCAGAGACTTGAGACTTGTATCTTGTAGATGTAGTTGACAATCTCGCGGGCGTACCGCTAACCCGGAAGTACATCGGGTGCGCGACCAGCGCTCCTGATAGTTGTAGCCCCCGAGTGTCTATTCGAGTCACAGACTCGAGTGGAGACTCATGCGAGGAAAAACCACTAACCCAGAAGTGCATCGAGTTAGCGTCTCACACATAAGGAGCCAGGAGTCAACGTAGCGGAGTGATGCGGCATTTTAGCCGGAAGGACTCGACGTTGCGGGTGAAGTCGACTCGCTTTCTGCCGGGTGCGCCAGCGCCGCTTTTGTCGATGATTGATGTTGTCATCCGAGGAATGCTTCGACTCGGGTCTTGGCGTCTGTTGACGTGACTGGCGCTGGTCGACTCTGTTGGAGGACCCGATAGAATAGCTCGGCGCATTTGACATCCTTGTAAGCTGTAGAAAACATAAAGAATTGTGAAGTACTTGTATCTTGTAAAGAATATTTGCCTTTTGGCTTGTATAGTAAGATTCAGGTGCCGATCGAGTCGACACTATTGCACTGTATGCTAAGACTTTTCGTTAGCTTGATTACTCTTAGTCTCAGTACCTTGCCGAGGCACTCGGAGTTCAAGGATTCGATGATCAGGCAGAATCAGCTACTCAGGCTGTCGCTTTCGAGGTGCTCGAGTGCGTGGAGCCGATGGCACATTAGGTTACTCGAAGAGGGGGCAGCCCACGAGTGTTTCTAGTGCGAGTTAAAATTGAAATCAGCTCTAAGAAGAGGGAAACTTAGCTTTGTTGGTTGTCGTGGACGAAGTTGATGCGACCACGGACGTAGTCGACGCGATAGTGGGTCACGCAGCGGACGTAGTTGACATAGCGGAGTCGGTGTGATGGCGAGTCATCGAAGTCGAAAGATGTGGCGGGTCACCTCAGTCGAAGACATGGTGGGTCGCCGCATCCGAAGACCGTGGCAGGTCGTTGAAGTCGAAGAAGAGCCCGGGTCGCCGGAGCCGAAGACCATGGAGGGTCGCCGGAGTCGAAGGAGCTCCTGATTCGTGGTTGCTGACGCTGATGCGATCGGTCACCGCAATCGAAGATCGTAGTAGGTCGTCGCATCCGAAGGATGCAGCGGGTCACCGCAGTTGAAGACCGAAGTGGATCGTCGCAGTCGAAAACCGCAACAGGTCGATGGTCGTGAGTCGTGTGGCCAAGTGGGCGCAGCCCCCGAGCGTGGAGTTGGTGTGGTCGAGGCGGCGTCCGAGAGCCGATGCGGCGTACCGGAGTCAACGCGACAGCGGGTCGCCGAGGCTGATAGTGGCAATAGTTTGCCGCAATCGAAGATCGCAGAAGGTCGATGTAGTCGGAGAATGCAGCAGGTCGTCGGGGTCAAACACCACAATGGGTTATGCGGTGGAGTTGGCGCAGCGCACGTGTCCACGCAGCTCCCTTGTGTAGTTGATGGGTCATGGGATCGTCGGAGCGGCGCCTACCAATGGACAAGAGTCGACGCAGCAGCGGGTTGGCCCAGCCCCCGAGCGTAGAGCTGTTGGTGAAGGGATCGAAAAGACGTCGGACAGAGCCACAGAGCGGAATCGCCAGATTTTTTTTTGTCATCCAGTCTTTTTCTTTTGGCTGATCTGAATCGGATACGTTCGTAAAAAACCAGGCTAGCTAGCTTTGATTGACCCATGTTTTTCTCTTTGCTTGAATTGCTGCACGACTTGATCTGCATCTGGAATCCTTGGTTGATTGATCTTGATGCAAATTTGGTGCATGCTCTGTTAGACGCTGTGTGTACGTACAAGCTAGACATGGTCTTCACGCGAAATAACTTGGTATCACGTGCAGCTTGAATCTTTTGGCATGTCGTGCACCCAGCGGCTAAAGCTGCCAAAATTTGACGCGTGCGGTTTGATACAATGATGCACGTACTTGACTGACCGAATCGGCGTGTAATTTTTCCTTTGGTCTTGCTCTGACCTCTCCTTGAATTTGGGATATAGTAGAAATCTGATCGGTCTCTGCTAGCCTTCAAACAGAAAGAATAATAGACCGGAACTGACCCGTCTCCCAAGGTGATTCGACGAATAGCCTGTGGGTGCGCGAGACGCGTGTGCTGTGATGAGCCCGACTATGCATGATCTTTCCATTGTAGAGTTTTGTTGATTCGCTGACCCAACATAGGACAGGATGATGACGATAGAACTTGTCGATGTTGTTGTTGATGAGGAAGACGAAGTGGATCTGTGTCTCCGAAGTCGGCGAATCGGAGATTGCTGATGATGGGACCGTCACGATCGCACAATCAGCGTTCCCGATTCCCACAGACGGCGCCAATTGAGGAGGTTTGATCTCATCAATGCCCATTGCTATGGACTTGGGTTTTGGAGAAGATGGGGATGCTGGAGATCGTGGAACGGTTAGTAAACAAGCAACACGGGGACACAAGGTTTACCCAGATTCAGGCCCCCGGAGGGAAAATCCTACTCCTGCTTGTCTGCTCTTGATTACGGCGGAACCGAAGGTTACAGGGGTGCGCAGATGCAATCTGGTGTGGAGGTGTGTATGCGAAAGTATGAGAGAGAGGAGATCATAGATCTGTCTATTGCGTACGTGCCCTTCTCGTTGGACCCTCCTAGCCTTTATATATGGGGAGGCTAGGTGTCAGGTACCGATACGAGTAGGTTACAAGTTGTATTCAAACTCTAGTCTTGAGGTTTCCTTGTCTTGTGCGCCTGGGAGTCCGTGTCGATATGGGCTTCATAGCAGACGAAACGTCATAGGAGTCATGGACCCTGGCAGATCATCGAGTGGGCCTTCCTTCGGGCTGGACCAGGTAGGCTAACATCGGGTACCCGTAGGGTATATCCATGTCAGTAGCCCCCAAGTGTTCAGTCGAATCGTAGATTCGGCTGAGGACTCTTCAATCCTTCGGGTGCAGCTATCTCTGTTTGTCTATAGAATGATTTGAGTGTGTAGGGATTGTTGATGCATGTGCCTGACTCTACCGACAGATCAGGGTCAGTTAACTGTCTTAGGACAAAACAACATGATCTTCTTCAGATTCGAGTCCCTCGACTCGAACCCGGAACATATGCTGGAGTAATTCGACTCAGGCCGCGGAGGACTTACAGGAGTGGAATTCCAGTAAATTTTAAATGATGTACCCAACGCGTTCGTCGGGACTTTTCATCGCGCCTGCTGGCACGGATTTTTACTAGCAGAGCGCAGTCGTGTGCGTTACCAGGCCATCAGATGGTATCTGTAGGTCTTATCTTTGCGTCACGGATGCAGCATCCGAATGTTTATCACCGCGGAGGTGTTTCGGGTGGCCAAGGAGGACGTTGCTCACTTAGCGTTAATTGGGGCAGAGTTGCCGAAATTTTTTTTGCATACTGATCCGCAGAACCGCAGTCGAAGATTCATAGGGTGCGCGACCAGCGCTCCCTATGGAAGTAGCCCCCGAGTGTCTGTTCGAGTCGTAGACTCGGGAAGAGGCTTTAATTCGGCCATTGTTAGCTTCAGGTCCGTAGGACACAATTTTTCGGATGCTTGAATCAATCCTCCCTATGGGAGTAGTCCCCGAGTCCGTAGTGGAGTCGTAGACTCGACGTAGGACTCGAAGAATAGATCGTTGGTGTAGTACCTTAATCGTGCGTCGGGTGCGCGGCCAGCGCTCCTGATAGGAGTAGCCCCCGAGTCCTTAGTCGAATCATTTATTCGAGTGAGGAATCGAAGCGTGCCACTCGAAGATCTTCTGTGTGCGCGATCAACGCTCCAGTTTGGAGTATCCCCCGAGTGTCTGGCGGAGTCGTAGACTCGGGCAGAGACTTGAGACTTGTATATTGTAGATGTAGTTGACAATCTCGCGGGCGTACCGCTAACCCGGAAGTACATCGGGTGCGCGACCAGCGCTCCTGATAGTTGTAGCCCCCGAGTGTCTAGTCGAGTCACAGACTCGAGTGGAGACTCATGCGAGGAGAAACCACTGACCCAGAAGTGCATCGAGTCAGCGTCTCACACATAAGGAGCCAGGAGTCAACGTAGCGGAGTGATGCGGCATTTTAGCCGGAAGGACTCGACGTTGCGGGTGAAGTCGACTCTGTTTCTTCTGTCGGGTGTGCGGCTAGCGCCGCTTTTGTCGATGATTGATGTTGTCATCCGAGTAATGCTTCGACTCGGGTCTTGGCGTCTGTTGACGTGACTGGCGCTGGTCGACTCTGTTGGAGGACCCGATAGAATAGCTCGGCGCATTTGACATCCTTGTAAGCTGTAGAAAACATAAAGAATTGTGAAGTACTTGTATCTTGTAAAGAATATTTGCCTTTTGGCTTGTATAGTAAGATTCAGGTGTCGATCGATTCGACACTATTGCACTGTATGCTAAGACTTTTCGTTAGCTTGATTACTCTTAGTCTCAGTACCTTGCCGAGGAACTCGAAGTTCAAGGATTCGATGATCAGGCAGAATCAGCTACTCAGGCTGTCGCGTTCGAGGTGCTCGAGTGCGTGGAGCCGATGGCACATTAGGTTACTCGAAGAGGGGGCAGCCCCCGAGTGTTTCTAGTGCAAGTTAAAATTGAAATCAGCTCTAAGAAGAGGGAAACATAGCTTTGTTGGTTGTCGTGGACGAAGTTGATGTGACCACGGACGTAGTCGACACGATAGTGGGTCACGCAGCGGACGTAGTTGACATAGCGGAGTCGGCGTGATGGCGAGTCATCGAATTCGAAAGATGTGGCGGGTCACCTCAGTCGAAGACATGGTGGGTCGCCGCATCCGAAGACCGTGGCAGGTCGTTGAAGTCGAAGAAGAGCCCGGGTCGCCGGAGCCGAAGACCATGGAGGGTCGCCGGAGTCGAAGGAGCTCCTGATTCGTGGTTGCTGACGCCGATGCGATCAGTCGCCGCAATCGAAGATCGCAGTAGGTCGTCGCATCCGAAGGATGCAGTGGGTCACCGCAGTTGAAGACCGAAGAGGATCGTCGCAGTCGAAAACCGCAACAGGTCGATGGTCGTGAGTCGTGTGGCCAAGTGGGCGCAGCCCCCGAGCGTGGAGTTGGTGTGGTCGAGGCGGCGTCCGAGAGCCGATGCGGCGTACCGGAGTCAACGCGACAGCGGGTCGCCGAGGCTGATAGTGGCAATAGTTTGCCGCAATCGAAGATCGCAGAAGGTCGATGTAGTCGGAGAATGCAGCAGGTCGTCGGGGTCAAACACCACAATGGGTTATGCGGTGGAGTTGGCGCAGCGCACGTGTCCACGCAGCTCCCTTGTGTAGTTGATGGGTCATGGGATCGTCGGAGCGGCGCCTACCAATGGACAAGAGTCGACGCAGCAGCGGGTTGGCCCAGCCCCCGAGCGTAGAGCTGTTGGTGAAGGGATCGAAAAGACGTCGGACAGAGCCACAGAGCGGAATCGCCAGATTTTTTTTTGTCATCCAGTCTTTTTCTTTTGGCTGATCTGAATCGGATACGTTCGTAAAAAACCAGGCTAGCTAGCTTTTATTGACCCATGTTTTTCTCTTTGCTTGAATTGCTGCACGACTTGATCTGCATCTGGAATCCTTGGTTGATTGATCTTGATGCAAATTTGGTGCATGCTCTGTTAGACGCTGTGTGTACGTACAAGCTAGACATGGTCTTCACGCGAAATAACTTGGTATCACGTGCAGCTTGAATCTTTTGGCATGTCGTGCACCCAGCGGCTAAAGCTGCCAAAATTTGACGCGTGCGGTTTGATACAATGATGCACGTACTTGACTGACCGAATCGGCGTGTAATTTTTCCTTTGGTCTTGCTCTGACCTCTCCTTGAATTTGGGATGTAGTAGAAATCTGATTGGTCTCTGCTAGCCTTCAAACAGAAAGAATAATAGACTGGAACTGACCCGTCTCCCAAGGTGATTCGACGAATAGCCTGTGGGTGCGCGAGACGCGTGTGCTGTGATGAGCCCGACTATGCATGATCTTTCCATTGTAGAGTTTTGTTGATTCGCTGACCCAACATAGGACCGGATGAGGAGATTGCTGATGATGGGACTGTCACGATCGCACAATCAGCGTTCCCGATTCCCACAGACGGCGCCAATTGACGAGGTTTGATCTCATCAATGCCCATTGCTATGGACTTGGGTTTTGGAGAAGATGGGGATGCTGGAGATCATGGAACGGTTAGCAAACAAGCAACACGGGGACACAAGGTTTACCCAGATTCAGGCCCCCGGAGGGAAAACCCTACTCCTGCTTGTCTGCTCTTGATTACGGCGAAACCGAAGGTTACAGGGATGCGCAGATGCAATCTGGTGTGGAGGTGTGTATGCGAAAGTATGAGAGAGAGGAGATCATAGATCTGTCTATTGCGTATGTGCCCTTCTCGTTGGACCCTCCTAGCCTTTATATATGGGGAGGCTAGGTCTCAGGTACCGATACGAGTAGGTTACAAGTTGTATTTAAACTCTAGTCTTGAGGTTTCCTTGTCTTGTGCGCCTGGGAGTCCGTGTCCATATGGGCTTCATAGCAGACGAAACGTCATAGGCGTCATGGACCCTGGCAGATCATCGATTGGGACTTCTTCGGGCTGGACCAGGTAGGCTAACATCGGGTACCCGTAGGGTATATCCATGTCAGGCACCCTGTCGGAGGGGAGATCATCCCGGAGGCCTTCTTCTTCATCATTCCAGCCTCCGGTATGAAGCGTGAGTAGTTCCACCTTGGACTATGGGTCCATGTAGTAGCTAGATGGTTGTATTTTCTCCTTTGTGCTACCATGTTTAGATCTTGTGAGCTCCGTTCATGATCAAGATCATCTATTTGTAATCATGCATGTTGTGTTTGCGGGGATCCGATGGATATTGAGATTACTATGTCAGATTGATTAATGGTTTTGTCTATTTGATTCTATCATTTCTGTGTTGTTTGTGATCTTGCATGCTCTCTGTTCTAGTAGCTATCTTGGGCAAGTAGATGCTAATGACTCCAAGAGGGGTATTTATGCTAGATAGTGGGTTCATGCCTCTATTTATTCTAAGGGAAGTGACAGAAATCTCTAAGGTTGTAGATGTGATGTTGCCACTAGGGAGAAAACAACGATCTCTTGTTCATGGAACAAGTGGATTGTTTACCTTACACACTTTGCTTAAAACAGTTATCTGTTGCTTGCAACTTAATACTGGGGGGGGGGGGTCGGATGATAACCTAAAGGTGGATTTCTAGTCATAGATGTAGTTGGATGGAGGTCTATGTATCTTGTTGTATTGCCCAATCGAATCTCATAGGATCATGAATGTCTAGTATTGCATTATTATGCCTTGCTCAGTCCTATCAATTGCCCTGCTATTTGTTTACCCAGCATGCCATGTTTGTTTCTTAAGCAGAACACCTCTAGTGAACTATGGACCCCGGTCCAATCTTTACCATTGATACATCTGCCATTGTTACTGTTTACTTGTTGCAAACCACTATTACCTTCCACACCATAGAGTTAATCCTTTGTTACAGCAACCGGTGAGATTGACAACCTCACTGTTCGTTGGGGCAAAGTCTTGAGTTTGTGTTGTGCAGGTCTCCAAGTTGCTAGCAACACCTTTGAGTTGTTTCCTTCCTCCTACTGGTTCGATAACCTCGGTTTCTTACTGAGGGAAAACTTGTTGCTGTGCTCTTCACACCTTGATCTTGGGGTCTCCCAACGAGGCGTCAATAACACGCCAACAAGCTTTTTCTGGCGCCATTGCCGGGGAGGATAAGGACGTCTTCACAAGGGGAGTCCCTCACAACCTTTCTCTTTACTTTGTTTTTGTTTTGCTTGGTTTTGTTTGCCTATTTTTATCAAAAACTCCAAAAAATTAGTTTAGTTTAGTTTGCTTTCTCTTATGAAAAACACAAAAAGTTTAGTTCCTACTCCGGTTGTTACCTTGCTCTAGCTCACCATGTTGATCCCAAAGTTCACCCTGAAAGACCTTTCAATAGGTAGTGACTCCATAATTGGGAAAGAAAATATTGAAGAATTATTTAATCATGTTAGCAAAACATGAGGATATTGAGGATAGATCTATAGCAGAACTTTCTCCTAATTATGAAATTGATGCAGCTTCGTTAGTTCATATGTTGGAGGCTAGGTTTGTTAACCTTAACCCCATGATGCAAATTTTGTTTCTCAAACTAAAAGAAGAAGACGATCCTAAAAAGAGAGAATTTATCCTAGAAACTTTGCTGATGACCCACAAGTATAGGGGTGTATCATAGTACTTTCAATAAATAGGAGTGTCGATCCCAACAAGGAGCAGAAGGTGTTGACTAGTGGTATGGAGCAGGAAATCTCTGTAAATACTTAGCAAACGGATTTTTAGGGGTTTTCTGATGAAGCAAAGAAACAAAGTGCAAGTAATAAAGACAACGAACAAATGCAACAAGTGTCCCAATCCTTTCTTAGCAAAGGACAAGCCAGTGGAAATACTTATAAGCACCAAATGTTCTCGAGGACACATGGGAATTCTGTCAAGTGCTTTCGCTTCAAAAAGCTGAGTAGTCTTCTTTGGTGTTGTAAGTGTTGTGTGGGTGAACCTATGCTAATGTACCGACCTTACTTGGACTAATACATACTTGTGATTAAACCCCCTACAAGCATCCGCAACTACAGGAAAGCAATTAAGATATAAACCTAACCACAACCTTAAACTCTGAGATCCTACACTCCCTTATGCAATGGTGTCCTAACGAGGGTTCAGGTTTCTGTCACTCTGGCAACCCCACAATTAGTAGCCAAATACACAATGCATTCCCCTAGGCCCATAAATGGTGAAGTATCATGTAGTCGACGTTCACATGACACCACTAGAAGAATAGCACCACAACTTAAATATTAAACCATTGAATAATATCTCAACACAAATCCACTACTAACAACATGACTTATAACATGTCCTCAAGAACTAAACGAACTACTCACAAGACATCATATGGATCAAGATCAAAGATGATATGGTAATGGATAACAATCTGAACATAAAAAATAATCCAATGGTTCCACTCACAAGCATCAACTACAATAGTAATCAACACCGGGAAAGTTTCCCCTAAGAACTATGCATTCCCCTAGGCCCATAAATGGTGAACTATCATGTAGTCGATGTTCACATGACACCACTAGAAGAATAGCACCACAACTTAAATACTTAACCATTGAATAATATCTCAACACAAATCCACTACTAACAACATGAATTCTCCCATGTCCACAAGAACTAAACAAACTACTCACAAGACATCATATGGATCAAGATCAAAGATGATATGGTAATTGATAACAATCTGAACATAAACAATAATTCAATGGTTCCACTCACAAGCATCAACTATAATAGTAATCAACACCGGGAAAGTTTTCCCTAAGAACTATGCAAGTATTCAACACAATTGTTACAGCGGGATGGAGTGGTGATGATGGTGCTGGGGGAGATGATGATGTGGATGATGATGATCCCGTTGAAGTCTAGCTTGATGAAGGTGTTTATGGCGAGGATCTCCCCTCTTCGGGAAGGAATTTCCCTGGCAGAAATTTGTCTGTCGAGAGCTCTTTCTCTCTCTCTCTCGGTGTTTTCCGCCCTGTAGAGGCAGCGGAATCTTTCTGTGGTTGCTCCCCGTGTCTTAGGGTTTCGAGGAGAAGATATAGGCAAGAGGGCGGAGTCGGATGCCGGCCAGGTGGGCCACACCCTCTCTAGGCGCGACTCAAGGGGGGCCGCTCCTGGGGGGTGGGCCCCCTATGGCCCATCTCCGCCTCCCCTTCTGGCTTCCTTCGTATTCTGAGAAAATATTATTTTCCATGATTTTTCTGGTATTTTTCTGATCTTCGCGAAATTGCATCAAAACACCTATTTTTCCATCAGAAACCTGACTCCGGCAGTTCATCCTCCAAGAATCATCCAACATGCAAAAACAGATGAAAAGACATAAGTAACACATCTTAATAAGAAATATATCAATGAATAGAGGCAAATTATGATATAGAATGGTGATGCAAATTGGACGTATCAACTCCCCCCAAGCTTAGACCTTCGCTTGTCCCCAAGTGAAAACTGAGCTTAGTAAACATGTCCACAGGTTTATGGAGTGAAGTGTCAATAAAAGAATACGGACAAGAAGCATCACACTTACCATTACACAACTCATAGAAGAAGGCAACTCACCATTATATAACTTAGCTTGCAAAAATTATAGGAGTCACAATAAAGATGCATAAAGATAAATAATAATTAGAATTGGCAAACTTTGTTCCTGGTCAGAGAACAACTGGCAAACAGTTTCACAAAAAGCTTTTTGTAGAAGTTTTCACAACAGGAGTACTCTTTGCTCAAACATAAAAGGTTTTTCACAATGAAGGATTTAAAAGTAATACTCAATAGATAAGAGTCTTGTGCAAACAAGGAAGATAAAGAACATGATTGAATAAATCATCATATGAATGCTTGAAAAACAACAACTCAAATGCTTGCTGGAGATAGAAAGGAAAAAGGTTTACTGACTCAACTTAGAAATAGGAGAAAGGCCCTTCATAGAGGGAAGCAGGGATTTCAAGTCATAAATAGCTTTCAAAGATTATGGTACTTACTAGCTTTGAGCCCTCATTTCCCCTATCATAAACATCTTGAGGTGATTAAGGTTAAAGTGAACAAGGATGGAGTATATGCTTGACGAAATATAAGTTGGCAATCTCATGTCCCTTGAGAGCGAGGGTCGCTCCTCATGCTACTCAACTTTAGTTACGGGTAAGTTCTTGTCATTTTAAGTACATGTGTATCATAAAGAACCGCCAATGGGGTACCCCTTGCACATGATACATGAGCTATCCCATAATCAAAATGACAAGGCAAGCAGACAGTGAGCATCTCAGCGATCTTTTTATTTGCTATTTGCATAGGTTTTTATTGAGGATGCTTCACAGATTGCTCACTATTGTTATGTTGCAAGTTTCCACCATGATTAGGCATGGCTTAGGCTAGCGGCCCAGGCGTTTCTCTAACACACATACATAACTCCATGGACTTACAAGCTCCCCTTTTATTTCACACTGATGACATCCACAAACAAAAGAGCATGATATCAACTGGATATGTATCCATAAGTGTTGAAAGTGTTCCTCGTGACAGCATGGTTCTGCTAATCCCAATGTATAGATTCAAGCATATACAACTTCGATGACACAATGGTTCAAGATTATTAGGGGCAAGAAAATAAGGTGTGCCATCAAGTTCGTGAGAGCTTTACTAACTAGTTTTCACATAACAAAATAATTTTTAATTCGAATGATAGATGAAGCTTGAGAATTTTCTTAGAATAGCAATGGTGCTAATAGGTAGATATGGTGGACACAAATGGCACAGGTTTGGTTCAAAGGGGTCGGATGAATGAGAAGTATGCCTTCTCAAAATAGGTTTTTGGCTAGCAAGGCTGGGTAGCAAGCAAAAGAGTTGAAGGAAACAAGCAAACCTACAAGTGATAAAGCCAAACATGCAATCATCCTTGAAGACATCTTAAATAAAGAATACTAAGTTTATGATCCAATCAAGAAAGAAAATAAATGATGCAAAATACTTGTAAGCTTTTTCTCTTTTCCTTTCAAACCTCAAAAAGTGTTGCTACTGACCAGAGCTCGGTTTGCCAAAACCAATTTAGATCAACTTGATGCTCCCAAAGTGATACCAGTACTGATCAACAAGATAAATCATATAATAGAGATTGCAAACTAAAATAAGAAGTGCAAAGAGTAAACGATGAAACTTCTCATTAATATTCATAAAGGCACTCACACCAAGGGATACATAGATAATCAACTAAGGAGGGATACTTCCACATGCAAACCAACCTATGAGATAACTTCTCTACCAAAGATATGGGTCTACTAAAAGGGTAAAAGATAAAAGATAATGATGTGACACCGTGGAACTCCCCCAAGCTTGGAACAAGCCAAGGGGATGCCAAACCTGGTGACGAATTACTCCTTCAGTGGTGGTGGTGCTCTCTTGGTAATCTCCTCAATCAGTTTCCTCAAATCCTCAATCTCGAAGGTCAGAGTACGAATCAACTCCGAGTTTTTCTCAATGCAGTTTATGATCATATCGGACCGAGAGACCTAGTCCTTTCTATTCTTTCCCCACTCTTCCTTCTTAGTGTGTTCCTTCCATGCATGATTAGAGCGAGGCAGATCCCAAACCGAGGGCAAGTTCCCTTTGGGCACATGTTGGTATTGTTGCTCATGTATAAGAGTATGAAAAGGATTCTTGGTACGTCGAGGAGGTTACCGTGGAACGAAGATAGGACGTGGAGGTTTCTCTCATGTAGACATCCGTGCTGTCCTCCTAAGCTTGGTAGGATTTTCCACCACTCCAATCCTTGCGACGGTAGCGCGGGTGTCCGGATGCTCGTCCTCCTCCATTTCTTCTTCATCCCCAACCAAGATCTACTCCTCCTTCGGGTTTTTAGGATCATCCTCTTAGGGCTTCTTGCCTTTGTCGTTGGCGGAGACCATGGTACTCTAAACTTGAGAAGATTTCCTGATAGAAACAAATCAAAACGAAAACACGACAAGAACACGATACAAGAACCTCGGGGGATCCGGGTGGTTATATATTATGAAGTTTCAATGCATAAGGAAGGTACTGGTGCGAAAACGAGGCGGATACGAAGCTCGGGGGATCACACCCCCTCCAGGCGCGGCCAGCTGGGGCACGCGCCTGGGGTGGGTGTGGCCACCCCGGCTTCCATTTCCTCCTCTGTTTCGTTTCGTAACCTTCCGTATGCGATAAAAACATCAAAAATATAAAAAGATTAGGCTTTCACGAACCTTCTGTTTCACCACTTTTACCTATTCAAAGACGAACTCTGCAGACTCCTTTTCTCCTTCTCCTAGAAATTCCTTTTCTCATAAGGCATTACACAAACTTCAATGGCAACATTAGTGTAAGCAAAAACAATAAACCTTTGGTTCACACTTCAACTGAAATCCATCAAAACAAACGCTATTGTAGCAGCTCCTTTCCAAAAACCCAAAAGAATCTGGAAGGGAATCAATATAAGAGGCAAATGCAAACGATGGCAGAAATCTGTCAAAACAAACCAGCGGGTAAAGATTGTTTTTTTTTAAATCTTCTATTGCTCAAATCAAAAAGTGAAAAACTAATGAAAGTTGGGTAACAACTTGGAGAAAAAGCACAGAAAAATACAGCTCCATCCGTTGTACTGAGATCCTTCACGAATTTTTACAATGCAACACAAAAATCTGTCCCAGGACAGCCACTTTTCACAACTCTACTTCTCAAAAGTAGTTGAACTTGATACAAAAACCAAAACAAAAAGGATAAGGAGCGGTTATTACTAAGGTAATAACTTCCAAGACTCTACCAAACTATTGGGTTATCTCCCAAGAAGTACTTTTATTTAATTCCTTTAATTTAGGCTTGAAAGTTTCAAAGATGCTCACAAAGGAGATATATATTTGAAGTGAAAGAGAGCATCAAGAAGCAAATAACCAACACATTTGAGTCTAACCCACTTCCTATGCATGGGGGTATCATGAGGAAACTAATTGTTGAAACAAAAAGCCACCAGCATAGGAAGACAAAACAAATGCAATTTCAAAGCTTTCAACAGAAAACAGGGAAACTTAACATTATTGAGAGGCATAAAACCATGTTTCCCTCTTTCATAATAACTTTCAGTAGAACCTTGAATAAAGTTGACAATATAACTGTCACTGTCAACAACTTTATCATCAGAATGAGCATACTTACAGTCATCAAAAGGAGGACCAAGGTCATAAACTGGATCAATAGAAGAAAGTTGGTCCATCCTGAAATCTTCATTAAGCAAGCTGTTTTCACAAGGAGCTTTAGAAAATTTGGAAAAGTTAAACTCATAAGAATCTCCATCAAACTTAGTCAAAACTTTTTCCTTCTTACAATCTATAATAGCTCCACAAGTGTTCAAGAAGGGTCTACCAAAAATTATAGGACAAGTTTTACTAGCTGCCGAATTAAGCACTAGAAAATCAGCAGGATACTTAATCTTACCGCAAAGGACTTCCACATCTCTTACAATACGAATAGGTCAAATGGTTTCCTTATTAGCAAGGTGAATAACCACATCAATGTACTCAAGCTCACAAGGACCAATTTCATGCATAATTTCCCTGTAAATCTCATAAGGAATAGCATTAGAACTAGCACCAATATCACATAAACCATAATAGCAATGATCACCAATTCTCACAGGAAGCACATGGACACTAGCTTTTCTAGCTTTACTAGGATGAGAGACAATATTAGATGCATTTTCATAGAAGAAAATGTGCCCATCCTCTATATTTTTAGTAACAAGATCTTTCACAATAGCTAACACAGGTTCAATATTCATTTGCTCATCAGGTTCCACAGTTTTCTTTGTACCTTTGCTATTCGCACTAATTATCATAGAGTACTCCTTTACCTTAGCTGGGAAAGGTGCTTTCTCAACATAAGGTCTAGACACAATATGATTAGTAGTACAAACTTCGGTGCTTCTAACAGGAACATGACTAACAACATCTTTATAAGGTGCATGGTACTTATTCCACTTCTTTTTAGGAATTTGTATGTAAGAGGCAAAGACCTTAAAACAATTGGCAATACTTTGGGAGTCAAGATCAAACTCATTACTAATATCACGAAAGTCATCAGTTCCCATAAAATATTTTATGCATTCATAATCATAGTTTATACCTGACTTTCTTCCTTTGTCATTCTCCCAAGCTTCAGTGTTCTCTTGAATATGGTCTAGTAGATCCCATTTAGCTTCTTCCTTCATACGTGTGAATGATCCAGCACAAGAAACATCTAGTAAATCTTTATCATGAAGAGAAATCCTAGCATAAAAGTTATTGATAATGATATTGTTAGGGAGTTCATGAATAGGACATTTAAGCATTAGTAACTTCAATCTCCCCCAAGCTTGAGTTGTACTCTCTCCATCACAAGGCCAAAAGTTATATATCATATTTCTATCCTTATGAATCTCACTGGGAGGATAGAATTTAGAATAAAAGAGAGGTACTATTTCCTCCCATTCCATGGATTACCCATTCTTCAGCATCTTATACCATTCTTCAGCTCTCCCTTTCAAAGATATAGAGAGTAACTTCTTCTTCACCTGTTCAGTTGTGATACCTGCACACTTAAACAACCCACATAATTTATGGATAAAAAGCAAATGATCACCAGGGTGGACAGTTCCATCCCCTAAATAATAATTATCCATAACACGATCAACAATACTTGTAGGTATCTTAAAAGGATCTATCTCAACAGGTGGTGGTTCATCTACTACCCTAACAGTGGTAGTAGTTTTCCCAAACAGAAAACCAAGTGGGTTATACATATTGGAAACAAAGTAACAAACATAAATAAAAAGCAATACTTATAGTAGAAGTTTCCTTTACTAGTTCCACTCTTCAATAGCGCTTCACTCCCCGGCAACGGCGCCAGAAAATAGTCTTGATGACCCACAAGTATAGGGGGTGTATTCTAGTACTTTCGATAAATAGGAGTGTTGATCCCAACGAGGAGCAAAAGGTGTTGACTAGTGGTATGGAGTAGGAAATCTCTATAAATACTTAGCAAACGGATTTTTAGGGGTTTTCTGATAAAGCAAAGAAACAAAGTGCAAGTAATAAAGACAACAAACAAACGCAGCAAGTGGCCCAATACTTTCTTAGCAAAGGAAAAGCCGGTGGAAATACTTATAAGGACCAAATGTTATCGAGGACACATGGGAATTCTGTCAAGTGCTTTCGCTTCAAAAAGCTGAGTAGTCTTCTTTGGTGTTGTAAGTGTTGTGTGGGTGAACCTATGCTAATGTACCGACCTTACTTGGACTAATACATACTTGTGATTAAACCCCCTACAAGCATCCACAACTACAGGAAAGCAATTAAGATATAAACCTAACCACAACCTTAAACTCTGAGATCCTACACTCCCTTATGCAATGGTGTCCTAACGGGGGTTCAGGTTTCTGTCACTCCGGCAACCCCACAATTAGTAGCCAAATACATAAAGCATTCCCCTAGGCCCATAAATGGTGAAGTATCATGTATTCGACGTTCACATGACACCACTAGAAGAATAGCACCATAACTTAAATACTAAACCATTGGATAATATCTCAACACAAATCCACTACTAACAACATGAGTTCTTCCATGTCCTCAAGAACTAAACAAACTACTCACAAGACATCATATGGATCAATATCAAAGATGATATGGTAATGGATAACAATCTGAACATAAACAATAATCCAATGGTTCCACTCACAAGCATCAACTACAATAGTAATCAACACCGGGGAAGTTTCCCCTAAGAACTATGCAAGTATTCAACACAACTGCTACAGCGGGATGGAGTGGTGATGATGGTGCTGGTGGAGATGATGGTGTGGATGATGATAATGATCCCAATGAAGTCTAGCTTAATGAAGGTGTTGATGGCGACAATCTCCCCTCTCCGGGAAGGAATTTCCCCAGCAGAAATCTGTCTGCCGAAGAGCTCTTTCTCTCTCGGTGTTTTCCGCCCCAGAGAGGCGTCGGAATCTTTTTGTGGTCGCTCCCCATGTCTTAGGGTTTCGAGAAGAAGATATAGGAGAGAGAGCGGAGTCGGAGGCCGGCCAGGAGGGCCACACCCCCTCTAGGCACGGCTTACGGGGGCGCACCTGGGGGGTGTGGGCCCCCTACGGTCCATCTCCGCCTCCTCTTCTGGCTTCCTTCGTCTTCTGAGAAAATATTATTTTCCATGATTTTTCTAGTATTTTTCTGATCTTCGCGAAATTTCATCAAAACACCTCTTTTTTCATCAGAAACCTGACTCCGGCAGTTCATCCTCCAAGAATCATCCAACATGCAAAAACAGATGAAAATACATAAGTAAGACCTCTTAATAAGAAATGTATCAATGAATAGAGGCAAATTATGATATAAAATGGTGATGCAAATTGGACGTATCATGTACTAAAAGAATTCAATGATGTTGTTAAGGAATCCAAAAAAGGTCTTTGAACGTTTTAATATGCTAGGCTCATGTGTAGATGTTATGGGTACTTTATAAAAGTTGGATAAAACCAAACCCAAAGAGGAAATTAAGATACACATACCTTTTAAACTTGTAGGAATGCATGAAGCCTTAGAAAAGAATTTTGATTGGATTGTTCCTGGAAATCCTTTTGATGAAAGTAGTAAACTAAGGAGAGATGAGAAGGGATCCTCTAAAACTCATTTGGATGAGATACCTTTCCTAGTTGAAGAGATTGCAAGTATTGTTCTTAATGCTTCTTCATTTGAAAATACTTGATTCTTGCTTCTTGTGCCTAACTTAAAGGCGTTAAAGAAAAGTACTTGTTGGAAGATAACCCAAGAGTTTTCTTGAGTCTTGAAAGTTATTACTTCAGTAATGACCTCTTATTATCCTTTTTGTTTGATTTTTGTGCTAAGAATAACCTATAATGAGAGGGAAGTAAGATTTGGGGAGTTGTTGTTCCGAAACAGATTTTTGTGCTACACCTAAAAAATTCGTGAGGAATCTCTGTAAGTCGGATTGAGCTGATATTTTGTGAATAAATACCCCAGTATGTTAGATAACTTTAGTTAGTTTGACACTTTCATATTTGAGCAACATAAGGTCTTCGAAAAAATCAGTTTCTACCTGTTGGTCTGTTTTGATAGATTTCTGCCATTATTTGCATTTGCTTCTTATCGATTCATTTTTGGGTTCTTTTTGGGAAATTGAGATTTTGAGGTAATTGCTACAGTAGCTTGTGTTTTAGTGAAAGTTTTGCTGTTATAAATCTAAATCAAAGTGTCTATTATCTTTTAAATACACTAATGTTGCTAATGAAGATTGTGTGAAGTTTTGTATTAAGAAAAATTTTCAGGTGTAGAGAGAGAATGATGTAATGAGATGAAGAATGGACAAAAGCTCAAGCTTGGGGATGCCACCCCGTGTCACCCCAAGAAATAATAAAGAGGTACAAGTGTCAAAGCTTGGGGATGCCTTGGGCATCCCCTTCTTCATCAATAAAAAGCTTAGGTCTTTCTAGACACTTTATTTTTATTGTTTCATGCACTATTGTGTTGTTCTTGGAGCGTCTTAGTTTTTGTTTAGTTTGGTTAGTTTGCTTGAATAAAGTAGCTTGGAACCCCGTTCTTGTTGTGTTGTTTCAAATAAGTTGATTGGTGTTGGAGAAGAGTAGAAAGTTCTTGCTTGAGTAGTACAAGAGGTGCTTGCTTTGACTGTGACTTAGACTTTATCATGTCATGTTAGGTGTATTTTTGACCTGATGCTTAGTGATTATTGTTGTAGCATGACTTGTTCCAAACAATTAGGATTTCTTAGTGTGCCTTCAAGGAATCATGCGTTGTTTTAGCATACAAAAGCATAGTATTGTGGTATTCTCCTTTGATTCTTTGTTTGGGCTAACTTGGCACATGCTCACACCATGTTATGACTATGAAAAAGTCACCATAGCCTCTATGATAATTTAGTCCTTACTTGTAGTGCCACTTTATGCTTTGATTAATAATGTTTTGTCGCTCTACATGATTATGGCCATTATTGCTCTCTTAGTTGGTCGCTCCTAGTCTTTTGCTAGCCTCCACTTGTATGAGTAAGCCCTACTCATGCATCCAACTCCCAAGAAACCAAGTTATTCCAAAGTGTCCACTATAAGTTCCTATTCATGGTGTGTTACAACATTCCAATTATATTCTTGTTTTCATCTATCTTCCAATTAATAAGTATTTTGTTATGTGAAAACTTAGTTATTAAAGCTCTCACGAACTTGATGGCACACCTTATTTTTCTTGCCCCTAATAAACTTGAACCATTGTGTCATCTATGTTGTATATGCTTGCACTTATACGTTGGAATTAGCAGAACCGTGTTGTCACGGGGACGCTTTTAACATTGCACTTGTACTTTGTACACAGTTGATATCATGCTCTTTTGTCTATGGATGTTGTCGGTGTGAAATGAAAGAGGAGCTTGTAAGTCCATGGAGTTATGTATATGTGTTAGAGAAACGTCTGGGCCGCTAGCCTAAGCCATGCCTAATCATGGTGGAAACTTGCAGCATCACCATAATGACATATATGAAGCTTTCTTCTTATAAAAAAGAGAGACATATTGAAAAGAGGAAAGAGAGAAAAAACACCATATTCCCATGGTAAATAAGAAGATTGCTGAGATGCTCATTGTATGATTGCCTTGTCATTTTGATTATGGGATAGCTCCTGTATCATGTGCAAGGGGTACCCGTTAGCGTTTCTCTATGATACACATGTACTTACTATGACAAGAACTTGCAAGTGACTAAAGTTGAGTAGCATGAGGAGCGACCCTCGTATTCAAGGGACATGAGATTGCCAACTTATACTTTGTCAAGCATATACTCCATAGTTTGTTCACTTTAACCTTAATCACTTCAAGATGCTTATGATAGGGGCAATGAGGGCTGAAAGCTAACAAGTACCATAATTTTTGGAAGCTCTTTATGAAACTTGAAATCCCTGCTTCCATTTATCAAGGGCCTTTCTTCCACTATTATATTGAGTCTCCACCTTCTACCTTTAGGCACCAGTTAAGAGAGCATAGTTGCCATTCTTAGTTCTATGTGGATTGTCCCAAAACTTATTGATTGATTCATATTGTTGATATTACTTGTTCTTGTGCTATTTGTATCTAGTCACGCTTATGAACTTTGAAGGTGTCCTATGCATCTATTTGCTACTCCATGAGGGACAAGTTGAATGACACTATGCCATGTTTTCTGTATGTGAAACAAACAAACGTTTTCCAATGCATGTTATTCATGATCTTTGTTTGTATACTTTCATGTTGCATGCATAGTTACTTTGTCTTACTATTAGAACTCCATCTTTCATGCTCATGTTTAGAGTTCTTTGATACCAGCTTTCAATGCTTGCAAATGGTTTGATCTTGATTTTGATGGTGCATGTCACCTCAAAAAATATTATTTTTATCACTTACCTACTCGAGGACGAGCAGGAGTTAAGCTTGGGGATGCTTGATACGTCGGAAACATATCTATAATTTTTGATGTTCCATGCTTGTTTAGTATCTACTTTGCTTTGCTTTGTCTACACTTTGAGGTGTTTTATATGTTTTTTGGTACTAACCTATTAACAATATGCCACAGTGACAGTTGCCTATTTTCTTCTGTTTTTGGTTCCAGAAAGGCAGAAAATCAATATTCTTGGAATTGGACGGGACAAAAGCCAAAGTCAATATTTTACCATGGGGAACACAGAGCCAGAATACGAGACGGAGGGGAGGCACCAGGGGCCACACACCCTGCCCCCTGCCTCGCCTCTTCGCCTATAAAGACCCCCCGATGCCAAAACCCTAAGGACCCGATCAATATTCCACAAAACCATCGGTAGTCGCCGCCACCATCGTCCCTAGATCGGGGGGATCTGAAGCTCTTCCCGGCACCCTGCCGAAGGGGAGATCATCCCGGAGGCCTTCTTCTTCATCATGCCAACCTCCGGTATGAAGCGTGAGTAGTTCCACCTTGGACTATGGGTCCATGTAGTAGCTAGATGGTTGTATCTCCTCCTTTGTGCTACCATGTTTAGATCTTGTGAGCTCTGTTCATGATCAAGATCATCTATTTGTAATCATGCATGTTGTGTTTGCGGGGATCCGATGGATATTGAGATTACTATGTCAGATTGATTAATGGTTTTATCTATTTGATTCTATCATGTCTGTGTTGTTTGTGATCTTGCATGCTCTCTGTTCTAGTAGCTATCTTGGCCAAGTAGATGCTAGTGACTCCAAGAGGGGTATTTATGCTATATAGTGGGTTCATGCCTCTATTTAATCTAAGGTAAGTGACGGAAATCTCTAAGGTTGTAGATGTGATGTTGCCACTAGGGAGAAAACAATGATCTCTTGTTCATGGAACAAGTGGATTGTTTACCTTACACACTTTTATTAAAGCAGTTATATGTTGCTTGCAACTTAATACTGGAGGGGGTTCAGATGATAACCTGAAGGTTGATTTCCAGTCATAGATGCAGTTGGATGGCAGTGTATGTATCTTGTTGTATTGCCCAATCAAATCTCATAGGATCATGAATGTCTAGTATTGCATTGTTATGCCTTGCTCAGTCCTGTCAATTGCCCTGCTGTAATTTGTTTACCCAGCATGCCATGTTTGTTCCTTAAGGATAACACCTCTAGTGAACTATGGACCCCGGTCCAATCTTTACCATTGATACATCTTCCACTATTACTGTTTACTTGTTGCAAACCACTATTACCTTTCACACCATATAGTTAATACTTTGTTACAGCAACCGGTGAGATTTGCAACCTCACTGTTCGTTGGGGAAAAGTCTTGAGTTTGTGTTGTGCAGGTCTCCAAGTTGCTAGCAACACCTTTGAGTTGTTTCCTTCCTCCTACTGGTTCGATAACCTCGGTTTCTTACTGAGGGAAAACTTGCTGCTATGCTCTTCACACCTTGCTCTTGGGGTCTCCCAACGAGGCATCAATAACACGCCAACAATCACAAGCAAATACTTGGCCAGAGTAACTACTAGCAACGGAGAGCATGCAAGATCACAAATAACATAGACATGATAGAACAATAATCAATCTGACATAATACTCAATATTCATCGGATCCCATCAAACACAGCATATAGCATTACAATAAGATGATCTTGATCATGATAGCCAGCTCATAAGATCTAAACATGGTGGCACAAATAGGAGAAACAACCATCTAGCTACTGCTATGGACCCGTAGTCCAAGGATGAACTAATCACACATCACTCCGGAGTCAGGCATGCTGATGAAGAAGGCCTCCGGGATGATCTCCCCTCTCCGGCAGGGTGCCGGGAAGAGCTTCCGATCCCTCCCGATCTAGGGACGACGGTGGCGGCGGCTACGGACTTTTTCGTGGAACTCTGATCGGGTACTTAGGGTTTTTGTCTCGGGGGGATTATATAGACGTAGAGGCGAGGTCGGCGGAGTCGCGAGGGGCCACACCCTAGGGCGGCGTGCCCCCTGGCCGTGCCTCCCCCTGGCCTCCGGACTCCGTCTCCGTCTCTCAAAAATAGGAAGGTTGACTTTTGTTTCGTCAAATTCCGAGAATATTTCTTTACTAGCTTTTCTAAAATACAAAAACAGCAAAAAACAGGAAACTGGCTCTATGGCACTTGTTAATATGTTAGTTCCAGAAAATTCATAAAAATGACACAAAGTATAGACAAAAACATAAGATAATTGGTGCAAAACAAGCATGGAGCATCAAAAATTATAGATACGTTTGCAACGTATCAGCGGCCCCACCTTCGGGCCTAGATTTGGGTCTGCCGAGCCCCATCTAGGTCTAGGCGGGCTGCCGAAGGCATGGTGGTGGCTCTCCTGGTGACCGGGAAGCGGGAACTTGGTCTCGAGTAGACGGTGATGATGGTGCCCTTGCTGTAGTGCGGCGGCGGGGCTTTACGAGCCCATTAGGGCTTTGCCGGGCTGGAGGGCCTAGTTTTCCTCTGCTGGTGCATCCGATCGGCGCCCGCCTTATGATGGTGAGGTAGTTCCCTTTTGCGTGCTACTTTCAATGTGGGCCACAGCGATACGATGGTGATGACTGCAAGAATGTGGTGGCCTGTGCTGGTGGGTGGCAAGTTGGGTGGAGCGATATGGAGCATTTGGGGGATGTTTGGGGGGGTCAGGAGAAACCCATGCCGTCTCGGCACTAACATGGTGACGCCTGCGGGTGTCACTGTCCTTCCTGAAGGGCATCGTATGTACCTCTTCCCCACCCCTGTAGTGTACCCGGGGAAACCCTAGAACTCGTTTCGGGAAAAACCCTAAAACTCGTTCCGTGGGGAACCCTTGGATTGAATCGGGAAGTATCATCATCGTTGTCGCTGAAAGGATCATATGGGCACCTAGAGGGGGTGAATAGGTGCTACTTCAAATTTTACTCCTTTTCAAGTTAGGGGTTTGACACAAAGGTAAATTCTCTAGATTATGCAACTATGGTGAATTTACCTATATGTCAACCTAGCACAAACACTAAGCAAGAACAAGATAAGTAAAGTGTGGTAAATGATAGAAGTAACCAAAGTGGAGCACGAGGAGACACAAGGATTTGTTTCCCGTAGTTCCTTCCTTTTGAGGGGAAGTACGTCTGCGTTTGGATAGGGGGTGGTTTCAAACCACCAACGCCACAAGAGGACTCCCTTGTTCTTCGATGAACCTCACCCCAAAGGGTTCGATTCACCTCTTCCACTATATCGGCAACCTTCGAAGTGGAAGCCGGCACCTTTAGAACAAGTTTGAGGCACATATCCACAACTGAATTGAAGGCTCTCGAATGCAAGCAAGTGTCACACAATCAAAGACAAGCTTGTAAGAACCAAATCAAGAACTAGGTTTCCAATGAAACACTAGAGCAAAGGGCCCTCAAGTGAATGAGGGGGAATGAAGATATCTCTTGGTGAAGCTATAGATCAAGGTCTCCTACTTCGATTCTCCAAAGATCAACGACTTTGGATGGTTGGATGAAGTGATCTTGGTGACTTGGTGGCTCAAATGGTGGGGTACTTCTATTCTGGAACGAGCAACTGGAGGAAGGGGATGAAGTCCCCTATTTATAGCCCCATGGTCGTGAAGCGTTTTCTGACCGTTGGTGAAAGTTCCACACCGGAGACTCCGGCCAATCTATGGTCCATCTCCGGACCACCATACATAGATAAGTCCACTCCGAAGATTCTTCAGAGACTCCGAACTCGAGCACATCGGAGACTTCGTGTAGCATCCCAATTGTCTAACAATTGCAATGCTACTAGCCTAGTCTATATAAATTCTACTTCCTATATATAATTGTTGCATCATAATTATATCATGCTCATGTCATCATGCCACCTTGCATTTGAGCATCATATAAAACCCTTTTTGGTTTGGTTCTTCTCTCATATGCATTGTTAATTGTATTTGCCTCTTGATATTGTATTTGGTTATTGATATATTGTTTAAATGCCCAAGTTGAGTTGGGGGCATATCTTTTATTCAACTCCATCACCTTTCTCTGCCACCACCTTATAATTCCACCATCCAACTAAATATGAGCTTTGCACTTTATTGGGTTTTACCTCTAGCTCATGTGGGTTGGGATGGATCCAATTCTATTTCCACATGCTCTCATCTTAGCATCATGTTGTTTTCACATTATTGATATGTGGAGCCACCTTTGCATGCATTATGAGTAGTGCTCCTTTTCCTAGTTTTCATATGGATTATCATGGATTTATGCTCATGTTGGGATATTTATGGGACTATTAAACATCTAGTGGAATAAACACACTAGCAAGTCCCAATTATAATCAAATGTGATCATCTCCATCTACTCCATCTGGAATTTTCCTTTAAATTCTTTTGCTTGGCTTAATTCCACTTTTGGGAATGCATAGGAATAATGCCATGTAAATATTATTGTTTTCACAAGAATAAGCATGGCATTAATTGTTTTGCATGGGCCATGCAAGAACCTACACATTATCGTCTTTTGGGTTTTTATTTGACTCTTGAGTGGATCATCTCTCCCTCTCTCTCTCTAGATCTCTCTCTCTCTGCCTTGCATGCCCCACAAGCCCGAGCCTCCCCTGCCTGCCTGGCCTCGCTCTGACCCCACCTGTAGCCCCATGCGCCTGCCCTGCTCCTGCCCCGACCCGAGCACGTGAAGGATAGGAGGGAAAAAGGGGCCGAAGCCACCTTTATCTCCAACCTGCTCCCACACGGCACCCACGCCTCTCCCTCACTTTTCCCTCCTCCCACACGCCTCCTCTAGCCTCTCCAGATCCGCCCGAGCCTGCCTCCTCTCCTCCCTTTCTTCTCCACCGCCACCAGCTACCCCATCGCCACGGCCGTGGTCTCCACTGTTCCCCCTCCTGCGGTGGCGAGGTGTTACAGGTGTCGAGGAAGACCGGGACCCTCCTGCGTCTGTCGTGCAGCGAGGAGGAGGAGGACCAGAAGCCCATGACCATCACCGCTAGCCGAAACCCTAGATCGCCGGACCGCCCGGCCTCGTCGGTCCTTTGCTCCTCCGATCCGACCAACCACCTCCCGGTGAGCTCCTCCTCTCCCTGCCACCTCCGTTCGCCGTGGCTCCTTTGCTCGCCGAACCTTTCGAGGCGGCCTCTGGCGTCGGCACGCTGCTGCGCAGCCACGGTAGCTACACCTAGCCGTGTCGCGCTTGCCCTGCATCAACCCCCGCCTAGCCCAGTGGTCGCCGCCGTCTGCGCGCGCGCCCCAGGTCGCGTGTTCGAGCCTCGCGCGCCGCGCTCTGCCGCTGTCGTGCACCGACCCGTCGTCAGAGATCAGAGAAGAAGCACAGTGCCGCCGTGCGTTTTGCGGAACCCCCCCTAGCTTTTTAATCCTAACCCGCGCTCCTAGAGGCCCCACCCGTCGATCACCCTGGCGTTTTCACGAATCGGTCCCTGGTTTTTCCACAGCCTCAGCCCGCGCTCCCTCGGATCTGCCGCGTGTCACGCCCCGGCTGGCGCGCCCGCGTGTGGGCCCGCGTGTTCTCCGGCCCCATCTGTCAGTCTCGCGGGCTAGCCACACCTGCGGTAGGAAAAGCCCCAGCGACATTGCGCCCCTTTCTTCTTGAGTCAGCGCAAGGCCCACCCGTCAGCGTCAGTGGCTGGATCTGCCTGAGTACAAAAAGGATTTTTCTGTTTTCTGTTTTGATTTAAATCTTTTCAAATTAATTTAAATTCAAATTTCAAATCTGGTTTCAAATAACTTTTAAAATATAACTCCAAATTAAACATGTAATATATGTTTTGAAATCAGGAAAATGTGAGGAATTCAAATCTTCCATCCAAAATATATTTTGAACACTTAAAAGTTCAAGTTGATTAAAATTACAATAAAATGCCCTTTTTCCTTAATTAATTAATAACTTTTGATTTATAACTCCAAATTTAACAAATAATATGTCTAAAATGTTTAGCTCGACGAGACCTTTCTGTTTATGCATACCATGTTCTGAATTGCAGCATGCATCATATAAATATAAAGTATACAGCAACTTATTTGAGTATAAAATATGATTAAAACTCCATAAAATGCTTTATTTCTTGTATTCCACACCTCACCCATGCCATGCTACTTTATTGCCATGCAAATTGTGCATCATACATCATGCCATGATTGTTTGCTTGTCGCATTTAATTCATATGCTTGTGCACTTTATTTATGTTGGCCCTTGTTTGTTTGGTTCTTCTTCGAATAGACGCTGAGTAGGGGATATATCAAGAAACCCAGGAGCACTACCCAGATCCTTCTCTCAAGCTGAGCTACCGGCAAGCACTAGCACATGCTTGCATACATATAGTACCTATTGCCTCTATCTTATTCTTGCATCATTGAGTCGCGATCGCATTAAATCGAATCCCAAATCTTGCATAGCCTTTACTTTTAAACCCACAAGCTTGTTCCTCCATCCCATGAACCATTACTACAGGAGTTGTTTGAGCCATGCGGGTCGAGAACGACATGTGTAGGGTATGTGAGTGTCGATGGATAACGAGGTACCTATACAACTTAACTTTGAGTAGTAATGGGATAACTAATGAAAGTGGCAACGGTGAGCAATATCTGCTATTTGGTTTTCATACTCACTTGTGTCCTGTGGGACCCCGAGTACTTGATTCCTGTTCCTTGAATATTCGCTATCCACATCCGGGAGGCTTATGGACCCCCCTGAGCCAGAGCTTGATTCATTCTTATTTCTTGGGGCCACAAAGTAGTTTGGGGCTTTATTACTATCCTGTACTTATGCCATGCTTTACTGCTTTATTTACGATTGTGCGAGGAGCACCTGTACTGTTTAGGATCGTGACACGTTTTCGCTGTATCGACAAGCCCAGTCACACTTTCGGGTTCCCAGTCGTTTACAGCCGTCCACACAAACCTTGAGTCCGTCTCGGAGCCGGCCAACTTCGTTGCGGGTAGCTTAATGGGGTGGCCCCCTGAAATATTTCTGAATCCTGTGATCGCTTTGTCGTGAATGCCTCGTTGGGTTTTGATTTGGTTTTTCCGAGGTTGATCGAGTGTGTGTTGCTATTTGTGCACCCCTGCAGGGTAAAACTTTTTGAAAGCCGTGTCCTCGGTTATGGACGACTTGGAGCACAGTTTCTCGATCATAGACAAGTATAACTAAAGTACCGCTTTTAATTTGACTAAGCCCGACTAGTAAATAGTGCAACACTCATGGAATGGATAATAAAACGCCAAGCGGATGGGGTTGTTAAGTCCGCTTCCTCGTTGGTAGCGAGGAGGAGGATGGATCATTAATATTCTTGTTATAAGCTGTTATTAATTCACGGACATCCGTCTATCTTTGGTTAGGCGGATGGTTAGCTAGTATCTATAGAATTGTTAGGTATTATCTTTTGCTGCAATTGTGTCACCCAGGATGTGTCCCTTTAGAGGCATAAAGACTGTGAGTACCCTAGGGTCTCACACGATAAATTATTTGATTCGGATGAACAGTACACTCACAAGATGGATCTTTGGGTGGAGGAGGCAGACGATGTGGGCAACTATCATTCGGTGTAGAGATTAGGAGCAGGATCCGTGAGATCTGTGGGCGGGATGTGTTTATTATGGGGCATCTTATGCCGATTTGCTTCTTATCCGTACTCGGATCTTGTTTGCCGCTTCCGCCTGACACTCTGATGTTTGATGTATGAGGAGATATCCTAAACTATTATATCTATCTAGGACGTTTGGATCTTGCCGTATGGCGTTGCAATATTTCTATTTCTTTTAGATGGAATGGCTCTGAGGACTGTTGTATGGTGGCTTACATACATACTCATTTGTGTATGTAGTTGATCCCTTCGCCTGCCGATTACGCCGCCCGTTCTTGTCCCGATGTTTGGAAATGGTTAGGACGGCCGAAAGGTCTACCTATGAGTGGCATTTGGGCCCCACCGTACTATTTTAACCATTTCCGCTCATCCAGGCTTGTAACTAGGAGCGTAATTCACCGAGGTAGTTACAATTGGTATCAGAGCCATCCCGCCCTTCAGGGTCTCAGCCAAATGGTCGTTGTCAGTCTAGCAAATATTTTGGTAGCTATGTATACTAGGGAAAAACAAAACGCGAGAGTAGGACTGCTTCCACTTTTCTTCTTACCCACCCACCCACCCATTTCTGGTAAGGAAGTGTAACGTTTTCTATCCTCTTCTTAAATTCAAACTAGGATTCACGTGTTCTGGGTTTCCGTAGTACCATAGGTTGAGTGTGTGTGTGTGTGTGTAATTCCTTGTCTATCTGTTGTATCCAACATGTTATCTTTATCTGCCTTTGGTTATCAACTGTTGGTACATTCCATACTGACAGGCTTTTGAAAACCGGCGCGATCTATCCGACTCCTTGTTAACCGGTGCCATCTTCTTAAGGGTGTCCTTCCTTCTAGCAACTCCACATTCTGTGTAACCATCAGTTGCTAATCGCTACCTGATAAGTGTTTTTGCGCATCTATTGGTATTTTAATGCCGAAAAATACGGAAAAAATTTCTTTGATACATCTGTGTTTCCACACTCCTTTCCAGTCGTGTGTGAAACATTATCTATCTCCCTTTTATCAGCATGTCCATGCTAACTCATTCTTTTGTCACCGGCGCTTAATCCTAGAGTTTCTTTTCATCTCCAATTCTCTCGGGCTAATTACATAACATGTGTCGATCCGATGCTGGTGATTGTAATTTGGTTCTCGGCATAGCTATATGACACTTATCTTGAGTGGAATATGGAAAATGCAATCACCACTATCCTCCAAATGGTGACGGTTATCTCCTATGATTTTGAGTACACCGCGATCATATCTATGCATATTCAAGCATCTTTGGCAATCCAGAGTTTCTCCAAGCACTACGGCGGTCTATCATCTGTCCATCATGCTGCACATCCTTTTGAACCCCATATCTGCACAATTCTCCTGGATACGAGGGAATTGCATCTTTTAAATCTCGATAGCTTTGCTTAAGGTATGAGCTATCATCGGTTCTTATCCAAGATCTCTTTATCTTTGTAACGGTGATCCGATCGACAATGTGAACCGGTGACATCTCTTTTTCTTCCGAAGGACCGGTTAACCTATTCTCACAAGCATCTTCTTCAACAGGAATCCTTACTCGTAACGTTGATCTTTCAAAGAGCGTTGAGCTCAGAAAGTGTTTCGAGCATTTGTTCGTTCTCCCGCCTCTTGAACTTGGTATTCTAGGAATATCTTGTTAATCCACGGTGGTATATGTTGATAATATGCTTGCCTATTCGATATCTATGGAAGGACATGGAAGATCATCTGTGTCTCTTTCTCTCGAGCTTCGTGAGCACTGCCTGTGTGCAAAGTATCAAAGTGAGAATTCTGACTTTTTGAAGTCACATATCTCGACCACGTCCTTCTGCTAAATACATTACTTCAACTCTGGAATCAGCAAGTCCATTGTTAATTCCATCCTCCATCTTCAACCAATCCGGAGTTGTTCCTTGTTGGCAAGTTATCATCGTCGTTCCGCTGAAGATTTCCTCAAGGATGCTAAATCTCTCTCAATCATTTCAAGAAGAACATGGAGTTATTTCACCTCAATCTCGTTAAGTAATCTCTTGAAACCCTCTTGCTCTATCGTCTATGCTCAATCCACTGGAGGCCATGAAGACCTTCCAGATCTTGTATTCCTTCTGTTCAAGTGGTGCTATCTTTTTCTATATCTGTGAAATTTTGCAGTTGTCTCCGTGATCTTCCTTTATATCTCTCCGGTGGCTTGGTACTTCTGACATGACGACAACATCATCATCTTTATCTATCTATGAATCCGGCGAATCGTTTGCATCTATCCTTGTTTTCTAACGGAGTTCTATGAGTTTTTGCCAACACCTTGATCTTTTGGTAGTTGGGTTGCATGATTTTCTTATTCATGTGCGGAGTAATGCTTTGAGTGCGGGATGGAGTAGCTACCATACCACTACTCTTATCATTCGCTCTTGTACATTGAATTGGTGAATTCATGTGATTTCACTCATTCCACGGAAGTTAGAAGTGGCCTTTATCCCTTGATACTTTTACTTCCGTCCTTGTTTTTCCGGTGCTCTTTCAAGAAAGTAATCAATAATCTCTTGTTGGTGATCTCACCCTTTCTACACGGAGAAAAATCCTCAATTATCTGGTGGAAACAACGCAAACCTTTATCTATCCTCGTCTTTCTACCGATGCTCGATATCCCCAAACAAGATTAAAGGAAACTATCTCTCTCTTTGTTTCATCAATTCTTTTTACGTGGTAAAGCCAATTATGGTTGATGCCATCACCGCAAATCTATTGCGTTAGCCTCATGGCTAAAGAAAGCAATAAGTATCTCTACAATAAACTCGGATCCTCCATATTCTTTGCTTCTCGATTCCACCATGATCGGCTTCACATCCATCTCTGGAAGTTATATCTGCGCACCTAAATTGCGTGATCCTTGGTTCTTACCGCAACAAGAATCTAATCCGACGATGTCTAACTAAATCTTTACATTGTTCTCAAGGGACTCTATTGTTTGAAGGCAATATTGTTTCGAACTTCTTTTCTCAAATCCGAGAGAAGATCGATGCTATTCTAATAGTGGTTCAAAACCTCTCCAATCTAGCTCCTTTCTTCCGTGAGACAAAGATTCATCCTCTCTCGTATCGGTAAATCTTTAATCTTAATGGTGTGTCTTTATTTATCCATGATACATCATCTTCTCCTTTTCTTTCACAAGTGGTTATATTCTTTTATCATGATTCTTGGGAAAACCGAGCTATGCCCATCCTATCCTTCTTGTCTCACGACAATCCTTCAACTCTTCTAACCCGTTGTTTCTCAAGCAAAGCATAAGACTCAACAAGTCTAGCAAGTTTTTCAAGGTGTAGTGGTCGCACCATTCCGTTGTTCATCAACTTGGGAACGTGAGGGTCACCTTCGTTCGAACACCCGCCTCTCCTTGTGTTGTTTTTTTCCTAGGAATCTCGGGCGAGATTCTTGTTTAGTGGGGAGTTGTAGCATCCCAATTGTCTAACAATTGCAATGCTACTAGCCTAGTCTATATAAATGCTACTTCCTATATATAATTGTTGCATCATAATTATATCATGCTCATGTCATCATGCCACCTTGCATTTGAGCATCATATAAAACCCTTTTTGGTTTGGTTCTTCTCTCATATGCATTGTTAATTGTATTTGCCTCTTGATATTGTATTTGGTTATTGATATATTGTTTAAATGCCCAAGTTGAGTTGGGGGCATATCTTTTATTCAACTCCATCACCTTTCTCTGCCACCACCTTATAATTCCACCATCCAACTAAATATGAGCTTTGCACTTTATTGGGTTTTACCTCTAGCTCATGTGGGTTGGGATGGATCCAATTCTATTTCCACATGCTCTCATCTTAGCATCATGTTGTTTTCACATTATTTATATGTGGAGCCACCTTTGCATGCATTATGAGTAGTGCTCCTTTTTCCTAGTTTGCATATGGATTATCATGGATTTATGCTCATGTTGGGATATTTATGGGACTATTAAACATCTAGTGGAATAAACACACTAGCAAGTCCCAATTATAATCAAATGTGATCATCTCCATCTACTCCATCTGGAATTTTCCTTTAAATTCTTTTGCTTGGCTTAATTCCACTTTTGGGAATGCATAGGAATAATGCCATGTAAATATTATTGTTTTCACAAGAATAAGCATGGCATTAATTTTTTTGCATGGGCCATGCAAGAACCTGCACATTCTAGTATTTTGGGTTTTTATTTGACTCTTGAGTGGATCATCTCTCCCTCTCTCTCTCTCTAGCTCTCTCTCTCTGCCTTGCATGCCCCACCAGCCCGAGCCTCCCCTGCCTGCCTGGCCTCGCTCTGACCCCACCTGCAGCGCCTGCTCTGCTCCCAGGCCGAGCACGTGAAGGAGAGGAGGGAAAAAGGGGCCGAAGCCACCTTTATCTCCAACTTGCTCCCACACGGCACCCACGCCTCTCCCTCACTTTTCCCTCCTCCCACACGCCTCCTCTGGCCTCTCCAGATCCGCCCGAGCCTGCCTCCTCTCCTCCCTTTCTTCTCCACCACCACCAGCTACCCCATCGCCGGCCACCGTCGGTATCCACCGTTCCCCCCCTCCTGCAGCCGGTGGCGAGGTGTTCTGGGTGTCGAGGAAGACCGAGGACCCTCCCGCTTCGTCAGACGTGCAGCGAGGAGGAGGAGGACCAAGCCAGGACCATCACCGCTAGCCGAAACCCTAGATCGCCGGACCCCAGCCTCGTCGTCGGTCCGCTGCTCCGCCCGATCCGACCAACCACCTCTCGGTGAGCTCCTCCTCTCCTGCCACCTCCGTTCGCCGTGGCTCCTGTGCTCGCCGAACCTTTCGTGAGCGGCCTCTGGCGTCGGCGTGCAGCGTCGCTGCGTTGCGCCACGGTAGCTACACCTAGCCGTGTCGCTTGCCACGCATCAACCCCGCCTAGCCCGGTGGTCGCCGCTGCCGCGCGCTGTGTCAGCGTGTTCGAGCCTCGCTCTGCCGCTGTCGTGCCACCGTCGTCGAGATCGGAGAAGAAGCAGTGCCGTGCGTTTTGCGGAAACCCCCCCCCTCCCTAGCTTTTTAATCCTAACCCGCGCTCCTAGAGGCCCCACCCGTCGATCACCCTGGCGTTTTCACGAATCGGTCCCTGGTTTTTCCACAGCCTCAGCCCGCGCTCCCTCGGATCTGCCGCGTGTCACGCCCCGGCTGGCGCGCCCGCGTGTGGGCCCGCGTGTTCTCCGGCCCCATCTGTCAGTCTCGCGGGCTAGCCACACCTGCGGTAGGAAAAGCCCCGCGCAGCCGCTGCGCCCCACCTGCTGCTGAGTCAGCGCAAGGCCCACCCGTCAGCGTCAGTGGCTGGATCTGCCTGAGTACAAAAAGGATTTTTCTGTTTTCTGTTTTGATTTAAATCTTTTCAAATTAATTTAAATTCAAATTTCAAATCTGGTTTCAAATAACTTTTAAAATATAACTCCAAATTAAACATGTAATATATGTTTTGAAATCAGGAAAATGTGTGGAATTCAAATCTTCCATCCAAAATATATTTTGAACACTTAAAAGTTCAAGTTGATTAAAATTACAATAAAATGCCCTTTTTCCTTAATTAATTAATAACTTTTGATTTATAACTCCAAATTTAACAAATAATATGTCTCAAATGTTTAGCTCGACGAGACCTTTCTGTTTATGCATACCATGTTCTGAATTGCAGCATGCATCATATAAATATAAAGTATACATCAACTTATTTGAGTATAAAATATGATTAAAACTCCATAAAATGCTTTATTTCTTGTATTCCACACCTCACCCATGCCATGCTACTTTATTGCCATGCAAATTGTGCATCATTCATCATGGCATGATTGTTTGCTTGTCGCATTTAATTCATATGCTTGTGCATTTTATTTATGTTGGCCCTTGTTTGTTTGGTTCTTCTTCGAATAGACGCTGAGTAGGGGATATATCAAGAAACCCAGGAGCACTACCCAGATCCTTCTCTCGCTTCAACTGAGCTGCCAGGCAAGCACTACCACATGCTTGCATACATATAGTACCTATTGCCTCTATCTTATTCTTGCATCATTGAGTCGCGATCGCATTAAACTGAATCCTGTCTTGCATAGCCTTTACTTTTAAACCCCAGAAGCTTGTTCCTCCATCCCATGAGCCATTACTACAGGAGTTGTTTGAGCCATGCGGGTCGAGAAACGACATGTGTAGGGTATGTGAGTGTCGATGGATAACGAGGTACCTATACAACTTAACTTTGAGTAGTAATGGGATAACTAATGAAAGTGGCACGGTGAGCAATATCTGCTATTTTGGTTTTCATGCTCACTTGTGTCCGTGGGACCCCGAGTACTTGATTCCTGTTCCTTGAATATTCGCGCTATCCACATCCGGAGGCTTATGGACCCCCGAGCCGAGCTTGATTCATTCTTATTTCTTGGGGCCACAAAGTAGTTTGGGGCTTTATTACTATCTGCTTATGCCATGCTTTATCGCTTTATTTACGATTGTGCGAGGAGCACTGTCTTGTTAGGATCGTGACACGTTTATTTATCGACAAGCCCGATCACACTTTCGGGTTCCCGATCGTTCTGACCGTCCACAAACCTTGAGTCCGTCTCGGCCGCCAACCGTTGCTGGTAGCTTAATGGGGTGGCCCCAAATATTTCAATCCTGTGATCGCTTTGTCGTGAATGCCTCATTGGGTTTTGATTTGGTTTTCCGAGGTTGATTGAGTGTGTGTTTCTATTTGTGCACCCTAGGTAAAACTTTCTGAAAGTCGTGTCCATGGTTATGGACGACTTGGAGCACGTTCTCGATCATAGACAAGTATAACTAAAGTACCGCTTTTAATTTGACTAAGCAATGACTAGTAAATAGTGCAACACTCATGGAATGGATAATAAAACGCCAACGTATGGGGTTGTTCGTCCGCTTCCTCGTTGGTAGCGAGGAGGAGGATGGATCATTAATATTACGTTATAAGCTGTTATTAATTCACGGACATCCGTCTATCTTTGGTTAGGGATGGTTAGCGGTATCTATAGAATTGTTAGGTATTATCTTTTGCAATTGCGTCACCCAGGATGTGTCCCTTTAGAGGCATAAAGACTTGCCGAAAGTACCTAGGGTCTCACACGATAAATTATTTGATTCAGATGAACAGGTACACTCACAAGATGGATATTGGGTGGAGGAGACGGACGATGTGGGCAACGATCATTCGGTGTAGAGATTCCGGGAACGGGGATCCGTGAGATCTGTGGGCGGGATGTGTTTATTATGGGGCATCTTATGCCGATTTGCTTCTTATCCGTACTCGGATCTTGTTTACCGCTTCCGCCTGACACTCTGATGTTTGATGTATGAGGAGATATCCTAAACTATTATATCTATCTAGGACGTTTGGATCTTGTCGTATGGCGTTGCAATATTTCTATTTCTTTTAGATGGAATGGCTCTGAGGACTGTTGTATGGTGGCTTGCATACATACTCATTTGTGTATGTAGTTGATCCCTTCGCCTGCCGATTAAGCCGCCCGTTCTTGTCCCGATGTTTGGAAATGGTTAGGACGGCCGAAAGGTCTACCTGTGAGTGGCATTTGGGCCCCACCGTACTATTTTAACCATTTCCACTCATCCAGGCTTGTAACTAGGAGCGTAATTCACCGAGGTAGTTACACTTCGGTCTGGGAGGATGCATCGGAGATTCCGGTCTGGCTCTGGTCCATCTCCGGACCACCATACAGAATGTCCCAAGAATGTTTCTGGAGGCCCCTCCAGGTACTTTGGGGGAAACTCCGGACCACACCGGAGACTCCGGTGTTTGCACACCGAAGACTCCGGTCTGAAATTCCCTGAAACTTGTAGTTGCTTGCAGGGACATTTCCACAGGGCACAAGACTTTTCAGTATATCATCCTGTAGACACTATCACACTATAAAATGATCTACACATTGTTAACGAACACCAAAACTGATTAAGACAATAAATGTCCTTTCAGTCGCTTCTCTCTTAAAAATGCTACTTGGTACGCGATGCTTCGAAGTACCAGGACCGTGCTGTAGTGGTGACAAGTCATCTCCTTTTCCGTTGAACCGCTGATGTCGGTATTGTTTTCTCTTTGTTTTTCTTTATAGTTTCTTGTGGGCTGAATTTGTGTTGTTTCCCTAACAGTGGTATTACTGTTGTATCGATCGATTGATATATTAACATAGCGGAGAGAAAGCCTGTTCTTTATCGTGCTAGATCTTGCTAGTTTGTTAGTATCTTCCCTCTTTGCTTGTTTAGCACCAAATCTAGTTAGAAATTGATAACTGCAAATAGATAGGATTTTGTTGGGTATGGAAATAAATCCCGGGTCCCCTTTTCTATCTTACCGAAGTACTGGTAACTAATTTATTTCCTTTTTACTTTTGGATATCGGATAATTTTTTGGATCTGTTTTGTCCTTATCCCAAAAGAAAAAGGAAAGTCGTAATGTGCCATGACTTTACTGTTGACACGTCATCTGACTAGAACTGTTCGTTAATTTTTGGCACGTCGAGTGTGCCCCTGGCGGGTCAAAGTCATACGCTCCTCGTGAAGGCTGAAAGCAGCGGCAACACTCTTGGCGACGGCCTCTCTCAGCGGCCGGTGGTCGTCATCCAGCAGCCAGCCCAACAGCCTCCTCGAAACAGACCAATAATAAGAATTACAAAATAGTGTAAAATAAAACATAGTTCTTCAAACTAGCTAAGGAAGATCTATCCGCAGCAATTTTTGCCATCCATGCCGGAAGAAGATATCTCGCGCCGTATCTTCTAACCGCCTACAACCCAACGCAAACAAGTCGCGGAACTCCATACGTTGTAGAGAATTCCATGATTGGGGGACAGCCATGGCTCGATAGATCACCTGCAAGGGAGAAGATACAAAATTTTGTCATTTCTACATAGCCAAAGCGACCAAATAATGGCAAGTGCTCCCACCCTAAATAAAGTCCCATATTTATCATCAATCTCATTCATCCAGTTGCCAAATACATTGACTACCGATCGAGGAGGAGATAAACCAGAGGCTATTTGGATGATTGACCATATAGCACGAGCAAATTTACAATGGAAGAATAAATGGCGTATTTTCTCATTATGGTGACAAAATACGCATTCAGTGCTACCATGCCAATTCCTCTTAACAAGATTATCTTTTGTGAGGATCACCCCTTTACGGAGATACCAAGCGAATATCTTCGTTTTAAAGGGTATCCTCATCTTCCAAATTTTACTATTGTCATCGACTGGAATATTAGGTTGGTTCAAAGCTCTATAAAATGAATCAACAGAAAATTTACCACTATGTAATAATTTCCATTTGAATTCATCTATGCCCTCAGATAGCTGTATTCTGGATAATCTTACTAAAAGATTATTCCAAGACACCAGTCTAGGACCTAGGAGACTTCGTCTGAAAGACATATTAGGAGGATTGGTTTTCATTACCTCAGCTAGAGTATCCCCTTTGTGCCTAACAATCAAATATAAAGCTGGATATTGTTCATAGAGAGAATTTTGGCCAAGCCATTTATCTTCCCAGAACCTAATCTGTAAACCATCCTTAATATTAAAATTGCCAAACCGGAAGAAGTGCGTTTTGGAAGCCATTAGTCCAGCTCAAAAGTGTGAATCACCTGGTTTCTAAACTAGTGTAGACACCGCTTTTGAGCCAACATATTTCCTCCATAGAATGGTTTGCGGACCCTTCTTCAGAGAAGTTTGAATAACCATTTACCCAGTAATGCGGTGTTTTTGACTTTTAAATCATGTATGCCCAATCCACCATATTCTTTGGGTCGGCAAACGACATTCCATTTGGCCAGTCGATATTTCTTTTTCTCACTATCACCTTGCCAAAAGAATCTTGAGCGGAAATAATCCACTTTTGACAAGACACCTTTTGGTAACTGAAAGAATGGGATCATATACATTACCATGTTGGTGAGTACTGAATTAATTAGTACCAGTCTTTCACCGAGGGATAGCAATTTACCTTTCCAACTATTAAGACGTTTCTAAAGTCTTTCCTCAACGAGTTTCCATTCAGCTATCGTGAGACGCCGATAATGTATCGGTATTCCCAGATAATTGATTGGAAATTGCCCTTGACCACAGCCAAAGAGATCGGCATACAGGTGGGCCTCGCCAAAACAATACAAATCACTCTTATGAAAGTTTATTTTTAACCCAGATAGCTGCTCAAATGCTGAAAGTATTAATTTCAGGTTCTTGGCTTTTTCCGGATCATGTTCCATAAATAGTATTGTATCATCGGCGTATTGAAGAATAGATAGACCACCATCAACAAGATGTGGAACCAATCCTTCAATTTGGCCATCAGCATTTGCTCTCTCAATAAGGATAGCCAACATATCTGCCACTATATTAAATAGTATAGACGATAGTGGATCCCCTTGTCGAAGCCCTTTTTTGGTCTGGAAGTAATTACCTATATCATCTTGACATTAATGGCAACACTACCATGGGACACAAAAGACTATATCAGAGCACACCACTCTTGTGAAAAACCTTTCATACGGAGTCATGGCAACGACTTGAATCGAGGCGTCTTCATATGTACTAGCTCTTTATTTATACCGTAACTTACATTCTTCTTTGTTTAAAAAAACTTACACTGCTTTGCTCGTCTGCTAGTTTGTTGTACATGTTTAGTATCTTCGGTCTTACATAGTTACATGTTTAGCAACAAATCTAATATAGTTAAAAGTTGATAACTAGATAGGATATATGTTTTTTGAACTGAGAGATAGTAGGATTTTGTTGGGTAACGAAATAAAGCCCCGGTCCCCTTTTCTATCTTACCGAACTAGTAGTAACTAATTTATTTCCTTTCTTACTTTTGGATATAGGATAATTTTCTGAATCTGTTTTGTCCTTATCCCAAAAATAAAGAAAAAAAGTCGTAATGTGCCATGACTTTACTGTTGACACGTCATCTGACTAGAACTGTTCGTTAATTTTTGGCACGTCGAGTGTGAAACCCCTGGCGGGTCAAAGTCATACGCTCCTCGTGAAGGCTGAAAGCAGCGGCAGCACTCTTGGCGACGGCCTCTCTCAGCGGCCGGTGGTCGTCGTCCGCAGCCAGCCCAGCAGCCTCCTCGAAACAGAACAATACTAGTAATAAGATAAGCACTAGTATTAGTCGAAGAAGATGTATCCGACGCAGCCTCCACCCATCCATATCCGACCCGTCCTCAGCCCTTTCTCGGTCGCTTTCTCCACCCGATCCGCCCCTATATAAATTCAGCCAAACACCCCGAGCCCTTCCTCCTCCTCCCAGGATTGTGTTTGTGTCTTCTTCTTCTTCTTCTTCACGAACAAGAAGCAGAGGAAAAAGAAACCTTTCCGAGGTCAACACACGACCGCGGAAGGTTCCTCAGCGGCCTTCTTTTCCTGTCCCTAGCTGTCGATCCATTGCTGTTCGGAGCCGCGCATTCCCCCTGTTGGGTTCGTCGGGATCGACCATGGTGGCCGCGGTCGAGGCGGTGGCGGAGCAGGTGGTAACGCAGCTCCGGGAGGACTGCGCGACGCCGGCGGCGCGGCTGGATCGCGTGGCCGCGGCGATGGAGGAGGAGATGAGGGCGGGGCTGCGCGAGGAGGGCGGCAGCAAGATCAAGATGATCGTCTCCTACGTCGACAACCTCCCCAACGGGTAAATAATCCTTCACCTCATCCGCCGTTTCCGTATTACTTTCCAGTAAATTTCTTGCTTCAGTTTGCTTTCCCGTGACCGTGATGGGTTGTTATTAGCAGAAATTAGAGTCAATGGATTCATATTTTTGCCTAGCTTATTATTAGTCTGACGATGCTACTCCCTCAGTTCCATACTAATGTTCTCAATCTCAACTTTGTATAAATTCGCATATATATATATATATATATATATATATATATATATATATATATATATATATATATATATATATATATAATTAACCATTTAGATTAGATGTATTTGTATCTGGATAATGTCGAGAACACTGATACGGATCAGCTGTAGTAGTAGTTGAGTTTCTCTGTGAGGTGTAGGATTCCTAGTTGCCTTCAGCTTGGTTAAGGAAAAAACGAATTGGTTGGTAGCGAAGCTGGATTTGACGGATCGATGGTTGTGCGGTGCACGTGACACAAGTTTTTGTCTGCTTTTATCACCCGTACACGTTCTTTCGTCCCTTTCAGCCCCGTGTCTAGCTACAAGCGTCCGTGCCACAGCCCACAGGTACGCCTGCACGTGTGTGTGTGCGCGCGTGTTCGCGACCTCGGTGCTCAACTGCAACGTGGTTTCTAGAACTTCTGGCCTGGATATGAACTTTCATCCTGGTTGGAATTTTAGGTTCAGTAATTTGAACACTTAGTAGTTTGAACATTGCTATCTACCAAACATGGCATTGTGGTGGCTTTTCAAAAGAATTAACTTACTATCCGGATCGAATTTTTCTTCACGTTTAATTCCACGAGTTTTTCCTTGCAAAAATCAGTGGACTTACGCTACTTGCTACTGAATTTAGGAGCGAAGAGGGCCTGTTCTACGCGCTGGACCTAGGAGGAACCAACTTCCGCGTCCTGCGGGTGCAGCTCGCCGGCAAGGAGAAGCGCGTCGTCAAGCGCGAGTCCAGGGAGGTCTCCATCCCTCCCCATCTCATGTCGGGCAGCGCCGCGGTGAGTAAACCTGCCCGCACTTCTCGCACTCTGCATCACACCCTGTTCGGCCATCTGATCAGATGATCTCATCGCCGATGTTTGTAATTCTGCCTCTGTCCATCCAGGAGCTTTTCGGCTTCATCGCCTCCGCGGTAGCCAAGTACGTCGCGGACGAAGGGCGTAACGGAGTATTGGCCGGCAAGCAGAGGGAGCTGGGGTTCACCTTCTCTTTCCCCGTCAGGCAGACCTCCATCGCGTCTGGCACGCTCATCAAGTGGACCAAGGCGTTTGCCGTAGATGACGCGGTAAGTATTACTCCTTCCTATTATATGTGTGGTTATATATACAGTCAACAAAAAAAATCCAGCTTTCAGTTAGTAGTGTGTCTTGTCAGGGTTGTGGCATTTTTCGCTTCAAATTGACTCTGAAATTCGGCAGGTTGGTGAAGATGTAGTAGCTGAGCTGCAGACGGCCATGGAGAAGCAAGGCGTCGACATGCGCGTCGCTGCATTGGTCAGTTCCCTGATCTCGACGCTGTTCTGTATCCTTACACTGTGGGGTCACATTATGACACTACTTGTTCTTGGTTCAGATCAATGACACTGTCGGGACATTGGCTGCCGGCAGCTACAACGATGCAGATACTGTGGTCGGCGTGATATTAGGTACCGGCTCAAATGCCGCATATCTTGAAAAGGCAAGCGACATACCCAAGTTGGAAGGAGAGTTGCCGAAATCAGGAAACATGGTAAGACTTGTCACTTCCGAATAACTACTAGTTTGCAGTGCGCAAAAAACATTTGTATCTGTTTTCTGCAATCTTCCCCTCACTGTACTTTCTTCATTTCAGGTTATAAACACGGAATGGGGTAACTTCTCTGCGTCGTGCCTTCCAATCACGGAATATGATGAAGCGCTAGATGAGGAGAGCCTAAACCCCGGAGAGCAGGCAAGTGTCTGCAGAAGACCACGCATAATTCTCATTCTCATTCATGTCAAAACTTTGCTTGCGCTGTGTAAACTAACACTGACTTTCTTCTCAGATCTTCGAGAAGTTGATTTCTGGATTGTATCTAGGCGAGATCGTGAGGAGGGTGCTTCTTAAGATCGCCATGCAGTGTTCGATTTTCGGCGACGTCGACCGCACCAAGCTCAGAACTCACTTCAATCTGAGGTACATTGCTAGCTGCATTATGCGCAGCATGTCTTTGACACCTGAATCATCACTAGTTTCTTCTAATGATCAGTAACGGTAGAGAACGGGTAACGGTGGCTTAATTTTGATGTGACTGAGGACTGCGATGCGATGTGTCCTGACAGAATCTTCCTCAATACCTCTGTGTGACATCCAGGACTCCTGATATATCAGCAATGCACCACGACGAAACGCCTGATCTGAGCATCGTGGCCGAGAAACTGGCTGGACATCTGAAGATCACAAACACGGCCTTGGAGACACGGAAGATGGTCGTGGAGGTCTGCGACATCGTGACCCGCCGGTCTGCCCGGCTGGCCGCGGCAGGGATCGTGGGGATCATCAGGAAGATCGGGAGGGCCACCCCGGGCGACAAGAGGAAGACGGGCATCGCGATCGACGGCGGGCTGTTCGAGCATTACGGCAAGTTCAGGGAGTGCCTGGAGAGCACGCTGGCGGAGCTGCTGGGAGAGGAGGCGTCGGAGTCGGTGTCTGTCAACCTCACCAAAGACGGGTCGGGGCTCGGAGCGGCGCTCATCGCGGCCGCGCACTCCCAGTACGCCAAGTGATCATGGTTTAGCTCTTGTAGCTGCTGTTCAAGTGTAGTGTGCATTTCGAAGAAGCCTGGTAGTTCTCTACGAAACGAATGTATCAGGAGTGCTGTGCACCACACGAACTGTCAATGAAAATGGGCTTTCTATTTGTTACTGCAGCCTCCAGTTTCTGTAGAGCGAATCATGTTTCATGTCCCTAGGAGTAGTAACTTTTAGTTTCTGTAGAGCGAATCATGTTTCATGTCTCTAGTAGTAGTAACTTTTACCTTTGCAAGAGTAAGACAAATTATGAAATAGTTCGATTGGAGCAAATTATGAAATAGTTCGATTGCCGCTCCAAAACATGCATTCGGCTTGTTTCTTTTCTTGCTTGCTCATTTTGGTCACGATTCTTTTAGAGTAAGAATCTCTGTTTCAGGATGTAGTTGCGGTGAAGGCAAAGGGGGAACTGGATGTTTGCTTGAAATCACTGTTTTGGATGAGTTTTCATCGTGGAGCTGTTTAAGGCTCCTTGATGTCTTTTTTTTCGAGAGCATCTTTATAGAAGAAAGAAGACTCAAATTACAAGAAAACCAAGAGCCAACTGCGAACAGTTGGATTGGCTAAACACACATAAACTCCACTCCACTCCAAGACTAAGTCTACTCTCTCGCTCTAACACGCCTCCCTCCAACTCTCGCCAGTTCTCAGAGACGAAACTCCTCTTTAATCCTATCTGTGAGTTGTGTGTGTTAGATAGATCTCAATGTGACTGGGCCCAACGGCCCAGCACGCCCCTAACTGCGCCCTGATCGGGGGCGCCCATCCTTATCTAGGTTGGTGGGCCCCTGTCGTCAGCGCTATATAAAGTGGTGGGGAGCCGGCAGCACGACCTATGAGGTTAGCCGTGCCCTAGCCGCCCCACCTACAAGCCAATCCGATCTAGGCTAGCGTTGCGCCGACGGGAAGCTCCACCGCCGCCACCCTAACCGCACGCTCGCCACACTCAACCCCTTTCCACCCATGGCCAATGACGGAGGTTCTAGCTCCGGCACCAGTTCGGGCATTCCCTCTGGCTCGTGTCTGTCGAGCCAGGGAGCAGGTAGAGCTCGTCTCTGTTCTCTCTCTCTCTCCGTTCTTGATCTACAAAGGTGATGTTTAGTGCTACTGTTAGATCTAGACTAGATCCGTGGTAAAGGTGATTTTAACATTGGTATCAGACCCACGTTTTAGTTGCTAGATTTTACAGTGCTTTTTTTGTAGAAAGTAAGAGTTCAAAAGGAAAGAATTAGATCCAAAGTGCGTCTGCCCTATGGCCACGCCGTTCCTCTCGATCTAGATGGGCATCCATTGTGGAGACATCTAGAAGAAGAACACACCCTTCGGGTCAAAGCAAAACCCTAGATCTAAAGCCCCCCAAAAGATCCCGAACGCAAGTTCTAACCCCATAGATCCCCAAAGAAAAGGCAATTAAAAAAAAGGGGGTCCACTCCGGCCATCGCCGGGAAAAGTTTCCGCCCCACACCTCGGCCACTTGACGACGGTGCACCCACTCTCGGGTGGATGCACACATCGGCAGGAGCAAGGTGGGGGGCGCCGCCGCAGTTTTCACTATGGACCAAGCAAAAAAAAGGAGCAAAAGGCTCCACCACGCCTCTTGACGCAAGGAGGCGGGGCCATGGCTCACCGTGAGCTGAGGAGGGTGCGCCAGGAGCGCCACCTCGCCGCCCGACTTCATGGCTCGCTCACGAGCGGGCAGAGGGGAGGCACGCTGAGGCGCCTCGCCTCGCCTCGTGCTCGACCGAAGGCCAGAGCTCGGCCGAGGAGGGCGGGCCGGAGGCGGCCGCCTCGGCTGAGCGGGCCGCGCCACGAGCAGAGGAGGGCTCAGAGGCGTGGCCTCACCGGCCCGAGGCGACGTCGCCAACGCGGGCAGCCATGGGACGCAGCAGACGGATACTGGGGCTAGGGTTCTTGGGGTCGGCTGGGTCTTTTATACCCCGAAGAGGGCTACCACTGCTCGATCTAGGTTTGCTCCCATCAACGGCCGTGATCGAGCGATCGGGGAGCGGCGAGCTGTGCCGGCTTGTCGGGCGAGTGAGGCGGCGACCGGCTGGCGGTGTGTCATGGGCATGACGGCTGCCGACGCGCTAGGGCGACAGCGTGTGATTTGATAGCCGCGGCGGATGGGCATTGGGTCATTGGCGGGCTCATGATGCTGGGCAATGAGAGTCAGAGGTCGCCATTGGCCCAGTAGGGCATTTTTTTTAACAGTTTTCTGTTTTATTTTTACAGAGTTGTTTTTAATGGTTTTTTGCTTAGTTTTAAGCAATTTTTCAACATAGTTTTCTCTAGTCATTTTATTTTTATGTATATTTTGATTAGAGAACGTTATAAAGGTAGATTTTCTTTCTGTAAAGTATGAGTTTCTATGAAAGTCATTATTAAAGTTTCCGCTGCAAACAGTTATTTTAAATTGTAAATAGATGTTTTAAATTGCAATAATGCAACAAAGTTCGTTTAAATTTTGTTATAAAGATGTGATAAAGTAATTAAAGTGATTATGTCTCATGCTATTAATTGACCAACGTTATTAATAAACATGACCATAATCTTTTCCATTGAGTATTAAAGGTGCATTTAAATTTATTTCTGCCCAACGGTGATGTAATTTTAAATAGTACAAAACGATTGCATGCTTAATTTATACCAACGTTGAATTAACGCATACAGTTGTTTTCCTTGGTGATCTCACATCTTTTGTGATTTTCAGGAGGTCTCAACCTCATGGCATGTTTGAAGGACATCCCGCTCCTAAGGGGGACAACTACTCCGAATGGAGGAAGAAAGTTGATTTGGCGTTCGTATGCGCCGAAGTGGATTGGGTGGTTGACACCAAGAAACCAGATCAAGCCATTGACCCGGGGAGTCTGCCGAGGAAAGTCCGACTTTGAGAAAGGAAGAGGGACCATGCTCCATTGAGCTGGCCTACTCGATTGATAACCGAAATAGGTGAACTCCAACAAGAAGTGTCCGCCTTCGTAAAGAACACAACCGAGAACGCAATAGTGGGCTCAATTGGAGAGTGCTACCGTAGTATTCGCCAAGATAAAGAGTCGATTTTGGCTCTTCAAAGATATCACGACCACCGTTAAAACATTTGGTTCTTGAAAAGTATACGGGAGGACCCCACGTAATAAGAGAGCACATCTTGAGGATGTCAAACATGGCAGCGAAGCTCAAGCCCATGGATGAGGACCTCGAGCTAAAGCCAGCACTCTTGGTGCACCTTGTGATGGCCTCACTTCCACAGCCTTTTGAAAACTTTGTAATAAACTATAATATGTCCCCTGAAAAGTGGGACATAGAAAAGACCATTGGGATGTGCTCCCAAGAAGAGGAAAGGCTGAAAGCCCTTCACGGCGGTTCCCTGAACTTCGTGAAGGACAATAGGAAGAGAGGCTTCACAGGCGGCAACCATGGTGGCTCACCCTCCAAGCCACATGGCAAGGGTCCAATGCAAAGACCAAGACAAAGATCACCACCCCCACAGGAAGAAAGATCAGTGCCATCACTGTAAAAAGTCGGGCCACTACAAGAAAGACTGCCCAATTTGGCTGAAGTACATCATGGCCAAAAATGGTAAAGATATTGTTTCTTTTGTTAATGAATCTCTGTATGAAAAGTTTACTAGATCCACTTGGTGGATTGATTCTGGTGCAACTGTTCATGTTTCCAACTCTTTACAGGGGTTCCATTCGACAAGGACCACGCCAAGAAGAGAAAGACACATTGAAGTGGTGAATGGAATAGAAGCAGAAGTGGAGGCCATTGGTGACGTCCCTCTGGAGCTGGCTGATGGCTCTTTCCTTTTGCTCAAAGATGTGCTTTTTGTTCCCTCATTACATAGAAATTTAATAAGCGTTTCCTGTTTGGACAAAGATTCTTATGAATGTTATTTCGGAAATGGCAAGTGTGCCATTTGGTTGAAAGACAAATGTGTGGGTGTTGCTACATTATTTGATAAGTTATATTTGTTATCCCTGCATGAGAAAGTTCTTTCTGTGTGTGATGTGAATGAAAAAGTTTCCTTATCGAACAAAGAACAAAAGAAAAGAAAGCGAACTCTTGACTCATCGAAACTATGGCACTATAGACTAGGCCATATTTCGAGGGGAAGAATAGAAAGCCTCGTTAAAAATGACATTCTTCCTCAGTTAGAGTTCTCCGACATAGAACAATGCATATATTGCATTAAAGGAAAGTATGTCAAACAAATTAAAAAGGGTGCAAACCGAAGCATAGCTACACTAGAAATAATCCACACGAATATTTGTGTACCGTTTCCGGTGAAAAGTGTGGATGGCTATGATTCATTCATAACATTCACGGATGATCACTCCCGGTATGGTTATATTTATCCAATTAATGAAAGATCTGAAGCATTGGATAAATTTAAAATTTTCAAAGCTGAAGTAGAAAATCAGCACGATAAATGAATCAAAATAGTTCGGTCCGATCGTGGGGGGGGGAGTACTACAGTCGGCATACTCCATATGGTCAAGTACCAGGACCCTTTGCAAGGTTCCTGCAAGAAAATGGAATAGTCGTCCAGTATTCTATGCCGGGCGAACCTCAGCAAAACGGAGTAGCTGAAAGGCGCAACCGTACCCTTATGGATATGGTGCGCAGCATGATGAGCTACTCCACCCTCCCATTGGGATTGTGGATGGAGGCGCTTAAAACCGCCATTCACATTCTCAACAGAGTACCAAGTAAGTCGGTTCCCAAAACACCGTATGAATTATGGACAGGCAGAGTCCCCTCTCTGCACCACTTGAGGGTCTGGGGGAGCCCAGCTGAGGCAAAAGTCTTCAATCCAAACATTGCAAAGTTAGACCCCAAAACAGTATCTTGCCATTTTATTGGCTATCCAGATAAGTCCAAAGGCTATCGTTTCTACTGTCCTGACAGATACACAAAGTTTGTAGAAACGAGACATGCAGTCTTCTTGGAGGACGAATTGATGAGGGGGAGCACGGTAGCTAGGAAAAATGATCTTGAGGAGAAGAGGGTGCATGCACCTAATCCGATGACTCAGGAGCCATTTTTCTCGCTACCTGTTGTGCCACCATCTACCACCCCTGAGGTTGTGGTGCCAACACCTGTTGTGACTCCACACGTGACAACAATGAGCGAAAGTTCGGAACCTGTCCATCAGGAGCCACCTGAACCCACTGTTGAGCACGAAAGGGAGCCAGAACAGCCACCTACTGTAAATGTGCCTAAACCCGAGGCAAAAAATGAGCAAGAGTCTGATGAACTCAGACGGTCTAAAAGAGAACGAAGACCAGCCATTTCCAAAGAAATCTACAAAGTTTACAATGTAGTTCATATGGAGGGCGATCCTACCTCATATGAAGAAGCCATGAGTAGCCCTCACTCAGCCAAGTGGGTGGAGGCAATGGAAGATGAAATGAAATCGATGAGTTCCAACAATGTTTGGGACTTAGAGGAAATTCCCAAAGGAGCCAAAACAGTAGGATGCAAGTGGGTCTACAAAACAAAGTATGACTCCAATGGGAATGTAGAAAAGTACAAAGCTAGACTCGTGGCAAAAGGCTTTATGCAAAGAGAAGGCGTAGATTACAATGAGACTTTTTCTCCGGTCTCATGTAAGGACTCCTTCAGAATCATCATGGCACTAGTTGCTCATTTTGATTTAGAGTTACATCAAATGGATGTCAAGACGGCATTTCTAAATGGAGATTTAGAAGAAAACGTTTACATGAAACAATCCAAGGGTTTTTTCATGGAGGGGAAGGAACATATGGGATGCCGCCTAAAGAAATCCATTTATGGGTTAAAGCAAGCCTCTAGGCAGTGGTATTTAAAGTTTAATGATACCATTAAAAGATTTGGATTCAAAGAAAATGTTGAGGACAACTGCATTTATGCAAAGTTCAAAAGTGGGAAATATATTTTCCTAATTCTATATGTGGATGACATTCTGCTTACTAGTAGTGATGTTAGTCTACTACTAGAAACAAAGAAGTTCTTGTCATCAAATTTTGACATGAAAGACCTTGGTGAAGCCTCTTATGTTTTGGGCATAGAAATTCACCGAGACAGAAGAATGGAGTGTTAGGACTGTCATGTAAAGCGACATTGTGAAAAGATTTTAAAGAAATACAATATGCATGCGAGTAATTCAACACCTGCTCCCATAGTCAAGGGCGATAGTTTTGGGAAATCCCAATGTCCAAAGAATCAATATGAGATCGATCAAATGAAGTCAGTACCATATGCTTCGGCTGTTGGAAGCTTACAGTATGCACAAGTGTGCACTCGCCCTGACTTAGCATTTATCACCGGGGTACTCGGTAGATATCAAGAGAATGCAGGCATAGAGCACTGGAAGATGGTAAATAAAGTTTTGCGTTATGTGCAAGGCACAAAAGGCCTCATGCTTATATATAGAAGATCTGATTCCCTAGAGATAAAAGGGTATTCAGATGCAGATTTTGCGGGAGATAAAGACGACCGAAAGTCCATGACAGGGTATGTCTTTACTCTCGCAGGAGGTGCTATTTCGTGGAGAAGCGCCAAACAGTCGATAGTTGCATCATCTACAATGTATGCAGAATTTATAGCGTGTTATGAGGCCATGGGACAGGCGTTATGGTTAAAGAAATTCTTACCCGACTTGAAAGTGGTTGACTGCATCAGCAGGCCAATAAAGATGTACTGTGACAACGAGCCCGCAGTATTCTATGCTCACAACAACAAGTCGAGTAATGCTTCAAAGTCTATAGATATAAAGTATTATGTTGTGAAGGACAAAGTCCAGGATCAAACTATAAGTCTCAAGCATATAAGGACAAAGGATATGCTTGCGGATCCGCTAACGAAAGGCTTACCACCCAATGTGTTCAAGGAGCACATAGCCGGCATGGGTTTAACGGGAAGCCTATGACTCCTGGACTAAAGAGGCCCAAAAGTAACAGAATTTGTTTAAGAACATGAAGGTATATAGTGGCTGTCTGATTCTATCGGCAATTGAGCTGAGACGATGAAACATGCTCTGTGTATCATTCTGTGATGGAATAAGTAAAGAACAAGGTTAAAAGTAAAGTCGAGATCTAGGGGGAGAATGTGTGAGACCCTGTCGCATGGCTCAATAGGATTGATAGGAAACCCATACCAACAAGTTGCAACTTCTTTTCCGGAAGCTCATTCGAAATGAACTCTAAGGTTAAGCGTGCTTGGCCTAGAGCAATTCTAGGATGGGTGACCGGAAGGGAAAGTGCAAGGTGCATGAGTGAGGACAAAATGCGCAGAAAAGACTAGTGTTGGTTTGTGGGGTAAGTCTACAGATCCTATTGAGCTGCTAGAAGTGACAGTCGTCGGTCCGGAGTGACCGGGGGTGTTACAGAATGTTAGATAGATATCAACGTGACTGGGCCCAGCACGCCCCTAACTGCGCCCTGATCGGGGGCGCCCATCCTTATCTAGGTTGGTGGGCCCCTGTCGCCAGCGCTATATAAAGTGGTGGGGAGCCGGCAGCACGACCTATGAGGTTAGCCGTGCCCTAGACGCCCCACCTACAAGCCAATCCAATCTAGGCTAGCGCTGCGCCGACGGGAAGCTCCACCGCCGCCACCCTAACCGCACGCTCGCCACACTCAACCCCTTTCCACCCATGGCCAATGACGGAGGTTCTAGCTCCGGCACCAGTTCGGGCATTCCCTCTGGCTCGTGTCTGTCGAGCCAGGAAGCAGGTAGAGATCGTCTATGTTCTCTCTCTCTCTCTCTCTCTCTCTCTCTCTCTCTCCGTTCTTGATCTACAAAGGTGATGTTTAGTGCTACTGTTAGATCTAGACTAGATCCGTGGTAAAGGTGATTTTAATAGTATGACACTGCATTGCTCTCTCGTGTTTCCGAAGATCCTAGAATTCATTTGTTTCCATAACATCCATGAAACAAGGATGACTAGAGTATCAAATTTCCTCTTGTCAGCAGCCACCACTCCTTCCCTCACTTGCAGCCACCAGTTCTCCAAAGTGCTCCCCTTTTGAGGCTCCTCCAACTGCAGCGCCGCTGCTTGCAAGCAATTGTACCACACTTGTCTTGCAAAAACACATTGCACGAGGATATGCTCAACATTATCCTCCTCTTGAAGACATGTGAAACACGTACTTGGCTGATCTTGCAGGCTGTGTTTGTGTCGCCTGTCAGAAGTACAAAGTCTTTTCTTCAGCACTAGCCAACTAAAGATTTTGCATTTGGTAGGTGCGAATGATCTCCATATAGGTTTGTGCATGCTGAACCTATATGTCCCGTGGAATAGCACTTTGTATGTATAGGCTCCTTGATGTCTCACTATTGAAGTATGGGTAGTTTGATGTGAGGGTGCTTTTTGCTCCAGATAACGCGCCAATCAAGCCATGTAGTACAACATAACCTGATATGCTAAAATGTGATGGAAAAGACGTCCACACTCTGTGTATTCTGTTCTCCCTCGTCTACTCACAGAAATTATGAATCAGACAATTGGTGGTCTTCGCATTTGTATTACTCCAGTTGCAAACAAGCAGACAAAAGGGGGAGAACTGATGAAAGAACTGGATGGAGATCTGCCATCGCCTCACTAGCAGGTCAGAGAAGAACCGGGCGGTCGCCTGCGAACTGCATCAAAACGGCTCATCTCTCCTGGAGCTCTAGTTGATTCTCCATGTTCCCCGCTTCATTCCTAATTCTTGGGAAGATCATCTCTTGACCACCACATGCTTGTTCATGGAGTCACCTTCACCCGTAGACCATCAAACAGTTCTACTGTACATGTTCACGCTCAGCAAGCATTAGCTCCGCTCCATGCAGTAAGGTGTCAAGTGAGTTAGAAGTGGGATTTTGGTAGGATCAAACTGACATCTCTACCATGGGCACTCGGCAAACCAGGGTGCTTGCACCTACGGCATCATTTGGCAAGTTCACATATTCAGCAACCTACTGTAGTAAGAATCAGCAATTTCCCAGGATATGTTCAATACGGACTATGACTCCACATTTGTATTAGATACGATAAACAGACATCCACAGGACCTAGTTTTCCAGTATATCATCTGACTGCCGCAATACAATAGAGGATATGGCTTGCTACATTCATATTAGAGACGATAAACAAACGAGACATCTACAGAACCTACAGATGAAGCACTGGGCACCACACAAACACTAGCATCGCAAACTAGTAAATCCTCGCATCTGAATCAAAAAGCATCCATGAATGTAGACATCTTTAACATTATAAAACCTCAATGCACAGGTTCTCATTGACGTCCAACAGTCAAGCAGGGCAGATAGGGGTCTGTCAGTTTCTGAAACTAAGATGACACATTAGCACCTAAGCGCCCACTATACATTATACAACCTCTGACAGACTATTTTTTACACTGTACTTCACATATATTGCCAAATTTGACAACAGATTCAGAAACCTGGCAAGACACTCCACCCCAAATATAGGAACCTCAAACACAATTTTCATGTGATAAAGACTTAGATAACACGTCCAAGATCAGCTATCTTCCCATTTGACTGGCAATTCAATAGGGAATATGATGACTTGCCACATTCATATCGGAGACAACAATCACATGAAGGATCGACAGCACCTATTAATGAAGCACTAGCATGGCACAAACAGTAGCACCACAATCAAGCAGTATACGTGAATGTAGAGACATCTTCAACATAAAAGTTTCCACTAAGTTCAGCACAAGTACAACAAAATACATCCATTCTTTTTTGTTCTAGCACATCTGATGAGAAAAATAGAAATCCCACAAATTCAGAATATGACCACTGATCCGAATGTATAAGCACATAAGATTACTCTTCCATGGCGTCGCCCGCAGTCACCACAGGCCTCAGCTGTGTGATCTTTGTGGACAATACCTCTGCAAACAACAGATGGGATTATATATTAACTTGGTATCAATGGAGCACCACTAGATATATCGTCCATAACACCATCAGACACTTACCAGTATGCCCCTTGGTGAAGCTGAAACCCTTTGAGCTAGCGTAAGTCCTTGGATTTGGTTCCTGATGGTTTCTCAAGTACTCTGTTTTCCCCTGGTATTATTAACAGGAAATTGGGTTAGTGAAAGGGGAATAAAAACACCCTCATGCATTGCACTACTCCTGAATATCACAGATACAAATAACGTCTTATTTTTCTTACTGGGGGTACTTAGATAATCGAATGCAACTGTGTATCACCTGCTTAATGTTACACAAGTTGGCATCTTATAATTTGCCTCACACGGCAAAAGGCAGAATGCATTGGCATATGTAATTAAGTTAAGCATTTGATTTAAGAGAAATATAAGTCAGCCATGTGCAACGAGGAATGTAGAGCACTAGAAAATTAAAACGCCATGAATATAATTTGGAAAGTCATTCTCTGAAAAGTGAACATTTTATCAAATGGTGTTTTGACAGCTACGGGAATAGAATTACCATACCTTGGTTATTACACAAACATCCACATTGCTGCCACTACCCAAGTCATTGAAGATACCAGCACAGATTGCTTCAGCTACAAGTTGTATTCCCTCCTCCCTCTATAGGATAAAAAGGCATCGGTTAGTACAATGTTGCTGATTTGATGGAAAAATCAAAACAAGCACTTTGGCATGCAAATGCTATTCAAGACACCTTGCATGAAAACACACATAATATCACCATAGACAAGTGCAGGAACTATTGCATTTTTTCACTTACAGTGAGGCCTTCTTTGTACTTCGATTCAAACACAGACATTGCGGCAAGGGATCCAGAACCCATTGTGGCAAAAGGAAGAGTATCTGTGGATCCATGTGGATAAACCTGGGATGCAAAAGCTAATAAATTAACAAGACTCTTCCAGAAGATCATAAAAAAAGCATACTCAGTTACTCACAGTGTGTAGATGTGGTCCAGTAACATCTACTCCGCCAAGAACAAGGGCAGCACTGACATGACCTTGGTAGTTAAACAAGTGTGTCTTGAGTAGTGTAAGAGCGGTCACAACTCTTGACTCGCGACTAGTAGCATAACGGTGAAGTTGCAGCTGGGAGCTGACCATGTCTGGAGTAAAAGCACGCATCATGTTTGTGTGATAGATGCAAAAACAAATACAAGGAATCAAATGAGGATTAGTTTGGTTTCTTTCTGTCAATAACTTCTTACCTGTCACCGCCTCCGTGTCAGCAGCAGTTCCAGCACCACAGCAGTAGATGTTTGGTGCCATAAAATGAATTTTCTCGCAGTTCTTATCAGCAACTATAGGACCCTCTGTTGCCCTTGTATCTGCCCCAAGAACCACTCCATCCTAGATATGAAACATAATCCATTGACACATTATTATTAGGTGACTTTTCATGAGAACCACAAAAAAGGATGCCAGTTTGAAACCATATTGCACAATCTTCCACCCCTTATCAGTTACTAAGAACTACCGTGAGGGTCAGAATTGGGATCGGCGCACAAACTGCTAGACAATTGTGTAATCATGGAAAAACCTACTCCATTATTCATTATTAGGTAACTCTTCATGACAGCCACAAAAAGGATGCCAGTTGGAAACCATATTGAACAATCTTCCATCCATTATCAGTTACTAAGAATCAGAACAGGAACTGACACACAAACTTGTATACTATTGTTTTATCATAGACAAGCATACTCCATATTTCGAAAGTAAAGCTCATACTTGCCATCAAAAGATAATTAAATGTAGGTTTGTGCTAAAACAGAAGGTTAAAATGTAATCAGAACTACCTAAGACACATACTAGCCATCGACAGATAGCCAAATGTAGGTATGTGCTGATACGGAGGGGGTTAACTGGTGATTAAACTAAACTCCACGCAGAGTCTAAGTTGCAGTCGTCATTATCGGTAGCTAATACTACATGACTGACTGTCCCCTGATTTCCGCCTATCAAATATGCAGAGTACCAACCCTCACAGAACAACACAGCGAGGAGTAGTAACACAGGAAAAGAGCAGCGCCAGACCTTAAACACGAGGCCGACGATGGTAGTCCCGGTCTTCAAGAACCCGGGCATCTTGAGGCCACTCTTCTCCAGCATGGCGTTCCTGCGGCACAGTCCGAAGTCGAAGCCGCCCTTGGAGGGGAGTTCCATCGATCCAGCCATCCTGTAAACAGAAAACGAATCAGGATCGCCCCAACCAGTTCCACCCGAATCACCGCAACACGCGCCCCGATCCACACACTCCCCTGACCTCGGTTCCTCAATACAGGGAAGAGGATTCGCGACGGAAACCCTAGAAAACTTCCCCGCGGAGATCTATATTCGGCGAGTAAAGGGAAAATAAATCGCGCAAAGCACTTGGGGATAAGTGGCGGCAGGAAGGAGGCGGATTAGAAGCCGGGGCTGTACCTGATCCCGGATCGTGAGTGAGTCGGAGACGACGACGGGGAGGAGAGCTAGCTTCGTGTTCCTCTGCTTCGTTCTCGAACTGGTTTTGTTTTGGCGAGCTGGATTGGGGGAGAAGAAAGGAACGGACGCCGGTGCCAATATCGGGCTGGGCTAGATGCAGAAGAAGACTCCTATTTACCGCGTAAAGCGGCAAATTCAGGAGCATACGCACACCCCATAAGTTGTGGGCTTGGCCCATTTACAGATCGGAGACAGCTTCTCCTTTTTTTTCCTTACGAGTTTTTTGTTGTTGGATTTGCTAGTTTTTGCCCGATTTTTGTCAGTCAACGAGCGAAAGGGTTTCCTGGTATGTTTGGAAGCATAGATTGTATGCACTAAGAATGAAAGAATTATCCATTTACTTGTCAAGGACAATACAAAGACCATGCGGAAGGATGCATGGTCATACTTGAGACGGTTACATCACAAGATATATGGATTTGACACTCTTTATTTAGTATGGAAGACTATCACAATGACATCAACATGCGTCAACGCTCTCGGCTTGCGGACAACCATGCTCCAAAGGTTATCGATGAGATCACTGGACACACTTATGACAAAGGGTACTATCTCGCCGATGGTATCTATTCTCCATGTACCATTTTTGTGAAGAAAATCCGCAAAGCTATAGACAAGGCCGAGAGTAGGTTTGATAAAGAGCAAGAGGTCGTTAGGAAGAATGTGGAGCGGGCATTTGGTATCCTCCAAACTCGTTGTGCCAGGCATGGGGCATGGAGCAGATGTGGGAGGTCATAACCGCTAATGTGATCATGCAGATCATGATCATTGAGAAGGAGCACGATAACAATGTATACAGCCAAGGAAGGGAATTTCAGGGTGAATTGATTGAGGCCTAGCCCGGTCCAGAACTTTTTAGAGTCCATAACTCACAACCAACTTCAAAACTATTTGGTTATAAACATACGTGGAATCATGTTGGAATCCACTAGGCCTTTGTTACTCAAATTCAAATGATTATAATGAATTATGGTTAAACTATGTATGAACGACTAATTTGTTACTTTTCTATGAACTGTGATGTCTAAAAGTTGATTCTCACAATCCAAGAAGTTGATTCTCACAATCCAAGAAGTCTGTATTGAACTTCAGTCAGTTCAAAATACCTTTGTCCAGTAAAATCTCTGCTACGGAGCAGAGTAGCTTTTTTCATTTAGCAGGCCCGTGTGTTCCGTTGCTCGCTGGCGCAAAACACGCCACCAAACTGTGCAGACATCACGAGAATCCATGGCACTGGCATTCAAGATGAAAACCAGTGCAGCAAGCAACAATACAACGCTGTGCATGGACAGTGATGAAAGAGTGGCGATGTCTGCACTGGACCAAGATTCCCTCTCACAGGGCTGGGCAGCAGGAAGGAACAGCGGTCGATCGATACGGCCAAACTTGGCATTCCAAAAATCAACACCTTACGAGTTACGACACTGCTGAACGAACCCAGATACATGATCTTAACAGTACAAGTCTGGTGGTCTACTACTTGATGATAGCAACGTGACATGGTGATGATATTGCAAAAGATCTCGGAAATTTTATACAGATCGATATTCGATAGTAGGAAGCCTAGCTCTAGTAGTGCAAAAAAGAAAGAAAATATAATAGCTCGGCACTCAGCAGTCAGCACTCGGCTGCTCCCCTCTTCCGGCTCACCGCCGCTCGTAGCTGCAAAAGATAAGAGGAAGGATCAGCTCAGCTGCAACTTGTGGAGAAAACATCCGAACACAGATTCAGTAATTTCGGTTGAACTGACCGAGGACGCGTTCAGATCCGAGCTCCGCAGCACGCGCAGCCTCTTCGCGGTGGCGATGAACATGCTGCGAAGTTTCAGAATCGCGTCAAGAGAAAGTCATAGTTCAGGTTGCATTAATTTGGAAGACTGAAGCGAAGCTTACTGCCACGGGACGTCGCCGACCAGCATCTGGTCGCCCTCGTCGTCCTCGTACACCAGGGTGTACTCGCCGGTGCCGTCCAGGAGCCCCGTGATCGGCGGCCGCTTCTCCCCTGCGCAGGAGTTCTGGTCCCTGCTTTGAGCTGCGGCACACACGGTGGAGAGAGCAAGTTCAGGTTCGCCCTCCACATAAGCCAGGTTACATGCATGCCGGCCGGGAGGTGCTCGCGAGCGTACGTACCGGCGAGGAGGTCCCGGAAGAGGAGGTCGACGGCGACGGAGAGGTTGCCGTAGCTTCCGTGCGCCTTGAGGTCCACCTTCCGGCCGATGGGGACGCCGTCCATGTTCACCTTGACGAAGAGGCCCTTGTAGCTGTCCCCCGCGCCGTGGCGCGGCTCGGCGGGCGGCGGCGGCTTGGACGAGGACGAGGAGGCCAGGTTCCGCCGGAACGAGCGCACCGGAGGCCACCCCACCACCGGAGCCGCGGCCGGCGGCGGCCTGCTGCACGTTGCACAGACAGACAGCAAGTGAATCAGCGCAATCTTGTAACAAAAAAAAATGGCTCTTTTGTTCCAGACATTGCCATGGCATCCCCACTCCACTACTAAAGATTTTGTCGAAGCAACGGTGCATATCTCACTGAGCTTCATACAGACGCACCACGATAAAAAAAAAGGATAATTGGATGCTAGTGGCTGGCAGCAAGAATTTCTTCATTCAGAGAAAAGACAGAAGTGGACGACAAGCACAAGGAAGCTAAGCTAATCAGCTGTCACTGCAAAGGATAAGCCAGGCGAACCTCGTCTTGGAGCCGTTGCTTCTACCACCCTTTGCCCCAGCAGCGGCACCGCGGCTCCCGTCCTCCTTCCAACCTGAAACAAGCCGATCAAAAAAACTGAAACTTTGGGGAGCAAGAACAGGAATCAATCAAGGAGGGGCAGAGACACGAAACACCACCTGCTCGGCCTTGCGATCCGGAGAAGTACCCCGGCAAGCCGAGGCTGAGCTCAAGCCCGCTCTCCTCGTTGCCGGAACCGTTCCAAGCCATCTTTGTCTGTCTCTACGCTCGCTGCTCAGCCAAACTCACGGGAGAGACACGGCAGGCTCACTACTGAGATCAGAGGTCACAAGACAAGAGCGTGTGTGTGTGTGGGTTGGAGCGCAGGAAATGGGGGAGCATATATAGGTGAGATGACAGGGGAGGGAAAGGCTGCTTGAGCTCGGGGGGGGGAGGCGCTGCGCCCGAGAGAGGAGCAGGCAGAGACCGGAAAGGCCAAGGGGAGGCTTGGGGAAGGGACAAGGGTTGAGGGGTTTGAGAGGAGCATGAAAAGGGAGGGATTTGTGGCAGCGTCTGTGTATGTAGAGATGGAGAGAGACAGAGACAATGGAGGCCAGGGGCTACCGCCTTTCCACTCTCTAGCTGTCTGTCTCTCTCTACTCGATTGCTGCTCCCCTCCTCTCCTCTCTCCCGATGCTCCATTGCTCCTCTCGCTCTCACATATCTCTCTCTCTCTCTCTGGGCTGTAGGCTACGCTTCAGCTGAAGGATAGAGAGAGAGAGAGAGGAGAGAAGTCTACTCCATCCATCTGTATCTTTTTCACATGCATCCATGAAAGATCACCTTTTGAAAATTCTTGCAGCCTTTCGCTGTGATCTCAACAATCTCTCTCTCTCTCCAAATGCTCTGTCTCTTGTATCCTCGGCCTTTTTCAGCAGCAGCTCTCTCTCTCTACTAGAGGTGCAGTAATAAAGGGTGGGGAAGTAGCTGCGCTGTGCAGTGCAGTGCAGTGCAGAGACGGGGGAATAAGGCAGGGAGGGATTCCAGGGCTGCGACAGGGCCCCGGAAAGGCAAACGGGAGAGCATCTACGCTGCTGCTGCTGCCCGCCCACGAGAGTACGGGGGTACGCGCAGCAAGCAAGCAGAGCCAGCAGCTGACCACACACACACAAACCTGCACCGCCTGACTCGCACCTCTCCCCGTCTTCGGTTTCTCGTGCTCGTGACTCGAAACTTTGAAATGGAAATTTCGTGGTTTATAGATTCCATTTTTAACGGAGCAGCATTGAATGCTCAACGATTGATGTGTTTCGCACTAGACATGCTCAACGACGGTGTCAGGAATCGCCGTCGATCGCCTAGAGTTGGAAAATGGTTGCCAGCTCCTTCATATATCATGAAAATGAGGCTAAACTATTATAGTGCCATCTCTATATCGAAGGGAATTAAAGAAGGAATTTTAAATACATTGATCAAGTTTATACATAAAAAATATAAACATCTACAATATTAAATCAATATTAACAGATTTACAATAAAGTATGTTTGTTCAATGTGCCCATTTAATATTGCAGATGTTGATATATTTTTCTAAATATTTGGTTAACCTCACTGGGATTTGACTTTTGACTAAACCTATATGCCTTGTATTTTATTAGGTTAAATCAACAAACTTTGTGTGCTCACTAGTTTACTTCTCAAAATATTGCTAACGTTATTTTTGTTTAATTCAAAATAATATTCCCTCTGTCCCAAATAGATGTCTTAAATTTGTTAAAATTTAGTGAATCTAGACACTATTTAGTATATAGATTCATCCAAAATTTGAAAAACCTAAAACATCTATTCTTGGACGGAGGGAGTAGAAAAATTAAGCCACGTATAAAATACCTGGAATCCACTAGGTATTCAAGGAAATCAATATGACAACCATTTTTAGAAAGAAAAAAAGAGCACCACGATAACATACAAAATGTAACAGTGAAGTCTTACTCTCTTCGTATGCATTGCCATTAAATATAACAATAAATTATACTAGTTGTAAACCAGAGACGAATGAATCTCATGAGGAGATACTTGGAATTTAGATAATAATAGAAACATAGAGAGGCCTCATATGTCATCCTCTCCAATAATATTTGCAACCACTAGAAAAAAACTTTTATATATATAATTGGAACTGAAACCATTATGAGCACAAGAAAATTGTAAATCACGGGGATAATCCTCAACATAACCATATTTCTCCTCTAAAATATAGTTGGATAATTATAGAATGAAATAGGTGTAGCAAATGTGAGAGCAATATTACCATCGACAATTAAATCATTTGTATGTGCATCATAAGATTTGGAATTAAAAAGGATTTTCATATAAGGAGGGAAAAGGGTGTTTAACAACATTAGATGTTATTTTTTATCCTTCCCATAGCTAGTCACAATTTCTCCACGTGGAGGATCATCATTTAGTTCATCAACATATGATAAATCAATATAATACTCATAATTAATACAAATTGAGATAATAGTGCTACAAGGATATTTTTTTATCTTCTACGAGAAATCCTTTGACCCAATTATCATAAAATTCACCATAAAAAGCCTAACTTCAAAGGAGTCGTCAAGTAAAGGTTCATCATAGGAAGTATCAGAATTACTAACAAATTTATTAGAGAAAACATACGTTCGAGTTTGAGAGTTACCATTATTGAGGAGGAGGAGGAGGAGGATGGGTAGCTAATCCATTCCTCCCACTTCTTATATATGTTCTTCAATCTATTTATCCATTTGTTCTCACTTTTCACATTCAAAGCATTTCATCTCCATAAGCACATTTTTGTTCATTAGAAACAATAGTTGTACCAATAGATAAATCACAAACATAATTGTCATTGTTATTAACATATAATATCATGAAATACAAGACAATTCCATTCATAACCATGTCAAAAACTTGTGACTTTTTTATACAGTGCAAACAATAATAAAAGGTTAGCACCAAGCTTCTAGCTACGACGCCAAAAAGTGCTCTCGTCTCTCCACTAGGACCGCCATCCGGTTGCTAGCACTTTTCATGAGCACGTCCTCACAACCACTTCATCGGCGCCACATGGTTTATCAATGTATGACTCTACAAGTGGCTAGGTGAAGAGTGGGGATGTAGGGGTGACAACATCTAGGATCTCTACTGGAGAGGAACGGTTCAGAGGCTAACACTAGTACAGAGCGATGCTAAGGACACCGCACTGTTAGCTAGGAAGGCCACGGTTTAAAAAAATGTGCATTTCCAAGGAGGCCTTCGTGACTTGATGGCCCGCGTCCGGAATGATATCGGCAACAAGCAATATTTATTGCCCGTTTCTTATATTTAGGCAACGTCTATTTATGTTATACCATGTGTGATGTATGCAAGTCTCAATAGCATTAGAGATTCATGGGTAAACATTGGCAATGATAAATTATGTGCTTGATTCCCATATAAACATGTTCATTAATTGTGTGGTTGATTCTCATGTAAACCTAAGCGTGTTCACACTGGTACAGATAATGCTTTTCACATCGACTGCAACTACAACGCCTATAAAATCATCTTTGTACTACAAATAATCGCATAATTATCCTCCCTTTTCCACAACTCTCAACAAGAACACAAGGCTAAGATGCCTCCGTTCCATTCCAATGCAACTCGTAGTACCAAACTCCCGGATCTACATGTTTGACATTCAAGGCATGGACTTCAAGGTAGGTTCGCCCACCATGCAATATAGGTGGAGAGGTGGACCCGTTGGGTCAAGGAGGAGTTCCTCGACCATGCACTGATAAAGGTTGTTGACTTGGATTGCAAGTTCACGGACGCAAAGAGGAATGTAAGCCATAAGGATCTTCCATACGAGAAGAGGCAACACGCCGCCATACTGCAACTTTCGGTGGTGCACAAGTGTGTCGTATTCCAGATTTGTCATGTTGGTGGAGTGTCGGAGCTCCTCATGCCGTTACTGAGGGATGCAAACATTAGGTTCCACAAAGCCGCTATCTAGAATGATGTGTGTATGCCACAATACAATGACATGATCATTCCTTCAGGAATCAACCTCTAGCAGGTCCTCTTGAACCCAACCTGCAACAATCATCCATCACTCTTTTCTTTGTTTGATGCTTATCCAGGGACTAATCTTTCGAAGGATAATCCGAGGATAAAAGCAATCAAAGAAGACAGATGGGGCATTCTTTCATTGAGCTACAATACAATCAAGTATGCAGTCATGGATGCTTGCATCACTTTTGAGATGCTATGAAGCACTGGAACATACTCATAATATGTACTAGTTGTTTAGTTTAAGATTTTGAATAGTTTTCATATATATCCTCTTTCAATGAAGTTTGTTTTCTCAATTAGGAGATGGAACCTTTGTATTTACAAAAAATAGAGTTTCTTTCAATAAAATTGTTGTCTCATATTGTGTACCTATTGATCCCTCATGTTTATGCACAAAAATAAGTTGTCTCAATGCAAACATTCTAACAACTTAAGCATTGTCGATGTCTTAGTGCACATATAAAAGGTTGTGTAACCCATAGAAAACCATAGCCTTCTCATTCTCCCCACATACTCCCCTGTGTGACGGTGGTGCTCGAGGTAGTATCAAAATACCAGGGCAATCGATGGTATGCTCCCCCCATTGGGCATATCTGGCCATCAGTGGTGCAAGAGGCCGGCGATGACACGAATTAGAAGATGATTGGGCGGATCTATTGGTGTCATGGAGGAGGTGGCTTCGGAGGATAGGCCATGGAGGATTTGTTGGCGTCATGGAGGAGTCGGCCCAGGAGGATATACCATGGAGGATCTGATGGCGCAGTGGAGGAGGTGGTCCGGAGGGGATGTCGTGGAGGATTTGCCGGTGCCATTGATGAGGTGGCCCGAGAGGTGAGCCGTCGAGGATCCGTTAGGGCCGTGGAGGTAAAAATTAGTCTATATGGGTGCTATGTTCATGATTTTTCTATTTTGGTTTCAAACCATAACATTTCATAGCTAAAACCCAGTGCAATCTTTTGAACCATACCTATCTCGCTTATGCGTCGTTTCTGTATAACTAAGATGAGAAATGTTTTTGTGTATTTTGTTTAGAACCATGTCGATTAATATATTGTTGTATTGTTTAAATTATATATCACACTTCAATGCCATGTTTTAGTAACCCCAATCCAAACTCAACATTTCCATGTTTATGTTCAAAGATAGAGTTTATTTCAGGGGCACCGCATAAAGATGATCTAGCCGATGGTGTACCGAAGCTTATAGACATAAAGAATTGGTGCCAAAGATGTCGCTCGACACATTTTCCACAAAGAGTAACGACCCAATCAAAGAATTTTGCAAGGTTAGCAATTATGGCATGGAAATGTAAGTTTGTTTTTCTGTCTTTTGTGTCCTTTATGTTTTGTGTGCAGTGAGCTAATATGGAGGATCAATTCAGTCTTTCCTTTTGCAGTGGCCATTTATTTGTGTGAGCTCGGTGTAGTTTCTTGCATCCAACCTCGGCATCTTTTAGTTTCTATTAACAGCGTATGTTTATCCTTCTTTTTCTCACTTGTTAGGGACTATGTTCTGTCCATATACGAACTTGCAAAATAACATAGGTGGCAGAAAGTATGATAAATAGGTGGTTAGGAAAAGCATGAAATAGATAGGCGGGCCTCTTTGCAAGACCGTTGGGCATCACGAATCGGAAGACATGAAACATATTATCATGACAGATGTTATGGTAAGTATTATTAGTCTTTGTGAAATACTATTGCTATTAGCATTAAAATGTGTAATAGGTCTAGTTATGGTACAAATGTAATGATACAATGACATATGTTACCGTTTTAGTGCTCGTGCATCTCTGCAATTTAATATGTTGTGAAATATAAATTCTTGTTATTGACAAATAAAAATAGCTAAGTGCGAATGAGTGGAATATGAATAATCATAATTGTTGAGTTCCACCTGAAGGAAACGGGTAGATGACGAACATCATTGCTAAAAAAATCCCCTATCGCTGACTGATTTAGGCTCCTTTGCCACATAGGTCTTCGCATCAGCGACCGGTCCAGCAACATAGCATTTTTAGTTTCCAAGGGGGTTTTGACCCGTCTCCATAGTGTCGCTTTTTACTGGTGTAAGGATTATAATTTTGGACCGGGGAGTGATGACCCACAAGTATAGGGGGTGTATCGTAGTACTTTCGATAAATAGCAGTGGCGATCCCAACGAGGAGCAGAAGATATTGACTAGTGGTATGGAGTAGGAAATCTCTATAAATACTTAGCAAACGGATTTTTAGGGGTTTTCTAAATAAGCAAGGAAACTAAGTGCAAGTAATAAAGACAACAAACAAACGTAGCAAGTGGCCCAATCTTTTCTTAGCAAAGGACAAGCCGGTGGAAATACTTATAAGGACCAAACGTTCTCGAGGACACATGGGAATTCTGTCCAGTGCTTTCACTTTAAATAGCCGAGTACCCTTCTTTGGTGTTGTAAGTGTTGTGTGGGTGAACCCGTGCTAATGTACCGACCTTACTTGGACTAATACATACTTGTGATTAAACCCCCTTCAAGCATCCATAACTACAGGAAAGCAATTAAGATATAAAACTAACCACAACCTTAAACTCTAAGATCCTACACTCCCTTATGCAATGGTGTCCTAACGGGGGTTCAGGTTTCTGTCACTCCGGCAACCCCACAATTAGTAGCTAAATACACAATGCATTCCCCTAGGCCCATAAATGGTGAAGTATCATGTAGTCTACGTTTACATGACACCACTAGAAGAATAGCACCACAACTTAAATACTAAACCATTGAATAATATCTCAACACAAATCCACTACTAACAACATGACTTATCCCATGTCCTCAAGAACTAAACGAACTACTCACAAAACATCATATGTATCAAGATCAAATATGATATGGTGATGGATAACAATATGAACATAAAAAATAATCCAATGGTTCCACTCACAAGCATCAACTATAATAGTAATCAACACCGGGAAAGTTTCCCCTAAGAACTATGCAAGTATTCAACACAATTGTTAGAGCGGGATGGAGTGGTGATGATGGTGTTGGTGCAGATGATGGTGTGGATGATGATAATCCCGATGAATTCTATCTTGATGACGGTGTTGATGGCCACGATCTCCCCTCTCCGGGAAGGAATTTCCCTGGCAGAAATCTGTCTGCCGTAGAGCTCTTTCTCTCTCGGTGCTTTCCGCCCCGCGGAGGCGGCGGAATCTTTCTATGGTTGCGCCCCGTGTTTTAGGGTTTCGAGGAGAATATATAGCCGAGAGGGCGAGCCAGAGGTGGGACGGGTGGGCCACACCCCCTGTAGGCGTGGGGTAGGGGTGGCCCGCGCCTGGGAGGGTGTGGGCCCCTTTTGGCCCATCTCCGCCTCCCTTCTGGATTCCTTCGTCTTCTGGGAAAATATGATTTTCCGTAATTTTTCTGGTATATTTCTGATCTTCGCGAAATTGCATCGAAACACCTCTTTTTCCATCAGAATCCTGACTCCGGCAGTTCATCCTCGAAGAATCACCCAACATGCAAAAACAGATGAAAAGACATAAGTAACACCTCCTAATATGAAATATATCAATGAATATAGGAAAATTATGATATATAACGGTGATGCAAATTGGACGTATCAACTCCCCCCAAGCTTAGACCTTCGCTTGTCCCCAAGCGAAAACTGAGCTCGGTAAACATGCCCACAGGTTTATGGGGTGAAGTGTCCATAAAATAATACGGACAAGAAGCATCACACTTACCATTACACAAATCATAGAAGAAAGAAAATCACCATTATTTAACTTAGCTCGCAACAAGTACAGAAGTCACAATAGAGATGCATAAAGATAAACCATAATTGGAATTGGCAAACTTTTGTTCTTGGTCAAAGAACAACTGGCGAACAGTTTCACAAAAACTTTTGTAGAAGTTTCACAATAGGAGTACTTTTTGCTCAAACATAAAAGATTTTTCACAATGAAGGCTTTCAAAGTAATACTCAATAGATAAGTGTCTTGTGCAAACAAGGAAGATAAAGAATCATGATTGAATAAATCATCATATGAATGCTTGAAACACAACAACTCAAATGCTTGCTGGAGATAGAAAAGAAGTAGGTTTACTGACTCAACTTAGAAAATAGGAGAAAGGCCTTTCATAGAAGGAAGCAGGGATTTCAAGTTCATAAAGATCTTCCAAAAGATTATGGTACTTACTAGGTTTGAACTCTCATTGCCCTATCATAAGCATCTTGAAATGATTAAGGTTAAAGTGAACAAAGATGGAGTATATGCTTGACGAAATATACGTTGGCAATCTCATGTCCCTTGAGTACGAGGGCTGCTCCTCATGCTACTCAACTTTAGTTACCGGTAAGTTCTTGTCATTGTAAGTACATGTGTATCATAAAGAACCGCCAACGGGGTACCCCTTGCACATGATACAGGAGCTATCTCATAATCAAAATGACAAGGCAAGCAGGCAGTGATCATCTCAGCGATCTTTTTATTTGCTATTTGCATAGGTTTTTATTGAGGATGCTTTATAGATTTCTCACTATGGTTATGCTGCAAGTTTCCACCATGATTAGGCATGGCTTAGTCCAGCGGCCCAATCGTTTCTGTAACACACATACATAACTCCATGGACTTACAAGCTCCCCTTTTATTTCACACCGACGACATCCGCAAACAAAAGAGCATGATATCAACTGGATATGTATCCATAAGTGTTGAAAGCGTTCCCCGTGACAATACGGTTCTGCTAATCCCAACGTATATATGCAAGCATATACAACTTCGATGACACAATGGTTCAAGTTTATTAGGGGCAAGAAAATAGGGTGTGCCATCAAGTTCGTGAGAGATTTACAAACTAGTTTTCACATAACAAAATAATTTTTAATTCGAAAGATAGATGAAGCTTGAGAATTTGCTTAGAATAGCAATAATGCTAATAGGTTGATATGGTGGACTCAAATGGCACAGGTTTGGTTCAAAGGGGTTGGATGCATGAGAAGTATGCCTTCTCAAAATAGGTTTTTGGCTAGCAAGGCAGGGTAGCAAGCAAAAGATTTGAAGGAAACAAGCAAACCTACAAGTGATAAAGCCAAACATGCAATCTTCCTTGAAGACACAAAAGATCTTAAATAAAGAATACTAAGATTATGAGCCAATCATGAAAGAAAATAAATGATACAAAATACCTGTAAGATTTTTCCCTTTTCCTTTCAAATCTCAAAAAGTGCTGCTACTGACCAGAGCTCGGTTTGCCAAAACCAATTTAGTTATACTTGATGCTCACAAAGTGATACCAATACTGATCAACAAGATAAATCACATAATAGAGATTGCAAACTAAAATAAGAAGTGCAAAAAGTAAAAGATGAAACTTCTCATTAATATTCCATAAAGGCACTTACACCAAGGGATACATAGATAATCAACTAAAGGAGAGATACTTCCACATGCAAACCAACCTATAATATAACTTCTCTACCAAAGATATGAATCTACTAAAAAGGTAAAAGATAATGATGTGATACCGCGACACTCCCCCAATCTTGGGACAAGCCAAGGGGATGTCAAACCTGATGACGGATTACTCCTTCGGTGGTGGTGGTGTTCTCTTTTCATCATCAAACTTCCAAGGCAAAGGTTCCCCATCCAAAAAGGACGTCCTAGTTTCCACAATCCTGAAACTAGCAACAATGCTTATGCGATTAAATCTAGCCTCATACTCACAGTTTTGATTTTGTATGTCGTAGAGTTGTGCTTGTAATTAGTTGGTGGTCTGACAGAGCAAAAAGATTTCATCTCGGAACTCAGCAACCTCCTCCTCGTGCTTGGCGATGAGTTATGAACTTATCTTATGGATGACATCCACTTCGCGTTCTGCCATCTTCTTGTACCTAAAAACTCCATGCTCCAATGCTTCCATATTGTCTTCCAGACCGCCTACTCCTTTAGGGCCTTGAACTTCTTTCATCTGCACCTTCCCATCCTTGATAATCAACTCCTTCGGATGAATCCTCAACTCATACATGTACGGGTTGATGACATCCGCGGAGGAATCCTCCATGGGTGATCCAGAGGAAGACATTGTGACTCCAAAATTGAGAATCTGCCTGACAGAAACAGAAACAATACGAGAACACGATACACGAACCTCGGGGGACCCAGGGGGTTATATATTACGAACTTTCAAAGCATAAGGAAGGTATTGGCGTGAAACCGAGGCTGAGATGGAGCTCAGGGGCCTCACACCCCCTCCAGGAGCGACCAGCTGGGGTCCGCGCCTAGGGTGGGTGTGGTCACCCTGGCCTCTGTTTCCTCCTCTATTTCATTTCGTAACCTTCCGTATGTAATAAAAACATCAAAAATATAAAAAGATAGGGTTTTCATGAACCTTCTGTTTTCACCACTTTTACCTATTCAAAGACAAAATCTGCAAATTCTGGTGTTTGGTTTCTAATAAATTCTTCCGGAGTCACCATTTGAATAATGTCAACATCTTCATTATAAGAATCTCCAGAAATATAATGTTTTAGTCTTTGACCATTCACCACCTGTGTGGTGTCGTCCTTCAAAGAAGATATTTTGATAGCACCTGAACGATATACTTCCTTAATATCAAAAGGTCCTTCCCACTTTGAGAGTAGTTTCCCTGCAAAAAAATTGAGATGAGACCTATACAAAAGAACTTTATCACCAACATGGAACTCCCTTTTTAGAATTCTCTTATCATGCCATATTTTTACTTTTTCCTTAAAGAGTCTACATTTTCATAAGCTTCACTTCTCCACTCATCTAAGGTACTCAAGCCAAGCAATCTTTTCTCACCAGCAAGCTAAAAATCTCTATTCAATTCTTTCACTGCCCAATAAGCTTTGTGTTCTAATCCCGAAGGCAAGTGACAAGCTTTCCCATAGACCATTTTGTAAGGAGACATCCCCATAGGATTTTTATAAGCAGTTCTATAAGCCCAAAGAGCATCATTCAACTTTTTATCCCAATTTTTCCTAGATCTATTAACAGTCTTTTGCAAGATAGATTTAATTTTCCTATTGGAAAGTTCTACTTGCCCACTGGTTTGGGGGTGATAAGATGAAGCAATTATATGGTTAACATCATATTTGGCGAGAGTTTTCCTAAAAACACCATGAATAAAATGAGAGCCTCCATCAGTCATGAGATATCTAGGCACACCAAACCTAGGAAAAATAACATCCTTAAGAATTTTCAAAGAGGTCTTACCATCAGCGCTGTTTGTAGGTATGACCTCTACCCACTTTGTAACATAGTCAATAGCAACAATAATATGAGTATACCCTTTTGAAGGAGGAAAAGGTCCCATAAAGTCAAATCCCCAACAATCAAAAGGTTTAATAACAAGAGAATAATTCATAGGCATTTCATTGCGTCTAGAAATGTTACCAAATCTTTGACATTCATCACATGATAAGACAAACTTCCTTGCATCTTTGAAAAGGGTAGGCCCATAAAATCCAGATTGTAAAACCTTTTGTGCAGCCCTATCACCAGCATGATGTCCTCCATAAGCACTACCATGACATTTTTTCAATATCTCCTGTTGTTCAAATTCTGGTACACATCTTCGCATAATACCATCTACTCCTTCTTTATATAAATGTGGGTCATCCCAAAAGTAATGCCTCAAATCATAAAAGAATTATCTTCTTTGCTGAGTTGTAAAGGTTGGAGGCAATACTTGGAAACAATAAATTTAGCGTAATCATCATACCAAGGACTCTCATGCGGGATTACCCTTATTGCAACCAACTGTTCATTTGGAAAACTATCATTAACAGGCAAAGGGTCAAAAGACATATTTTCCAAACGAGATAAATTGTCGGCAACAGGGTTTTCAACACCTTTCCTATCTACAATATGCAGATCAAAGTCCTATAAAAGTAACACCCATTTAATAAGCCTAGGCTTAGCGTATTTCTTTGTCATAAGGTACTTAATAGCAGCATGATCAGTATGAATAGTAACCTTTGAATAAAAAATATAAGGTCTAAACTTATCACAGGCAAAGATTACAGCTAAGAAGTCCTTTTCAGTAGTAGCATAATTCTTTTGAGAAGCATCTAGAGTCTTGCTAGCATAATGAATAACATTCAACTTCTTATCAACACGTTGCCCAAGAACATCAACCACAGCAAAATCACTAGCATCAAACATAATTTCAAAAGGTAAACTCCAATCAGGTGGTTGAACAATATGAGCAGTAGTCAAAGCTTTCTTCAAAGTTTCAAAAGCTTCCTTACAATCATCATCAAAAACAAAAGGTACACCTTTTTGAAGAAGATTGGTAAGGGGCTTTGAAATTTTGGAGAAACCTTTAATAAACCTCCTATAGAAACCAGCATGACCAAGGATAATACGAATACCTTTAATATCCCTAGGACAAGGCATCTTCTCGATTGCTTCAATTTTGGCTCTATCAACTTCAATGCCTCTTTCAGAAATTTTGTGTCCAAGAACAATCCCTTCATTAACCATGAAATGGCAATTCTCCCAATTAAGAACAAGGTTGGTTTCTTCACATCTCTACAAAACTTTATCAAGGTTGTGCAAACAGTTATCGAGAGAAGTTCCATAGATGGCGAAATCGTCCATGAAAACCTCCACAATTTCTTCACAAAAACCATGAAAGATAGCAGACATACATCTCTGAAAGGTAGTAGGAGCATTACATAAACCAAAAGGCATACGCCTATAATCATAAATGCCATAAGGACAAGTGAAAGTGGTTTTCTCTTGGTCTTGTGCTTTCACAGCAATTTGAGAGAACCTAGAATAACCATCAAGAAAACAAAAGTGGGTCTTTTTAGATAACCTCTCAAGCATTTGATCAATAAAGGGCAAAGGATAATGATCTTTCTTAGTAACTTTATTAACCTTTCTAAAATCAATGCGCATCCTATACCCAACCACTACTCTTTGGGGTATAAGCTCATTATTTTCATTAGGCACTATAGTGATTCCCTTTTTTGGGACACAATGAACAGGACTAACCCATTGACTATCAGCAATAGGGTAAATAATAACAGCATCAAGGAGTTTTAATACCTCATTTCTTACCACATCCTTCATTTTAGGATTTAGACAGCGTTGGTGCTCAACAACTGGTTTTGCATCAGGTTCTATATTAATAGCATGCTGACATATAGTAGGAGAAATCCCTTTTAAATCGTCAAGAGTATAGCCCATAGCTCCTCGGTGTTTCCTCAGTATTTCCAATAACCTCTCTTCTTCCTTTCCTGAAATTTTAGAACTAATAATAACAAGATATACTTTCCTATCATCAAGATAAGAATATTTATGATTATCAGGTAAATGTTTTAATTCGAAAACAGGGTCCCCTTTAGGTGGTAGTGTGGTACTCAAATCTTCCACAGGCAGATTATGCTTAAGTAACTCAGGCTGACGAAGGAAAACCTCGTCAATCTCATTTATTTCCTTCATGAAGACATCACTTCCATGATCTTCCATAAACTGCTGCAAGGCATTGTTAGGAGCAAGAGAAATAGCAGAAAGTTGTTCAACCCTGAAATCCTCATTAGGCAGTTCATTTTCATAAGGAGTTTTAGCAAATTTGGAAAAGTTAAACTCATAATACTCTCCATCAAACTTAGTTAAAATTTGTTCCTTCCTACAACCTATGATAGCCCCACAAGTATTCAAGAAGGGTCTACCAAAGATAATATGATAGGTTTTACTAGCTTCAGAACGAAGTACTAGAAAATCAGCAGGATATTTAATATTACCACAAAGAACCTCCACATCACTTACAATGCCAATGGGACAGACTGTCTCTCTATTAGCAAGGTGAATAACCACATCAATGTCCTCAAGCTCACAAGGACCAATTTCATGCATAATTTCCCTGTAAAGCTCATAAGGTATAGCACTAGAACTAGCACCAATATCACATAAACCATAGTAGCAATGATCACCAATTCTAACAGAAATCACAGGGACACTAGCTTTTCTAGATTTTTTAGGATGGGAGACAATATTAGAAGCGTCTTCACAGAAGACAATGTGCTCATCCTATATATTTTTAGTGACAAGATTTTTCACAATAGCTACCACAGGCTCAATATTTATTTTCTCATCGGGTTCCACAGTTTTCTTTGTACTTTTGCTAACCACATTAGTTATGATAGAATGTTCCTTTACCTTAGCAGGAAAAGGGATTTTCTCAACATAATGTTCAGGCAAAATAGGATCAATAGTACAAACTTCTATGCTAGCAGGAACATGGGTAACAATGTCTTTATAAGGAGCATGGTACTTGTAACACCCTCAGAATCGGCCCTATGCAAGTTTTAGCGAAACCCGCCAAACCCGCATAGAAACGATTCAAAGGTGCCCACCAGGCACTTTCGTGCGGGTGGAAAATGAAGTAATAACATTACACAACAGCCCTCGATGGGACCCACAGAACAGATATATATATAACAGCGACCCAAAGAGTCAAGAATACAGATATAATATACAAAGATCCAAATCACCTTGAAATCGATAGAGCGTCCAGCTATGGACAAGATGCAAATGGGGCTAAGAGCCCTGAAGAATAACCAATGGCGTCCATAACCCTGCCCAGGCCAAGCCGGAAGGGTAACCCTACTAACGACGTCGATCTCAAAACCTGCTTAAACAAAAGGGGTGCCGACAAAGGGCAAAGGAAAAAGAGGAGCGTCGATCGAGGCCGATGCAGCGAGACTAGAATTCGGCGGTCCTCGCCTACATAGGTATGGTGGACTGAAGCGGCAGCGCGGCATGCACTAAGCAACCTATAGAGTCTCGATACAACTAGCAGCTATTAGAGAGGGGTAAGAAAGACCTATTCGGAACCAACCTGATGCTATCATCAAACAAACCCATCCTGGTGTTTCCCCCTCGAGACCAAACGAGGAAGTCAACCGAGGAACTCACACAGTTGGCAGTTTTAGTTATTCGGTTATCGTTGCAGCAATTACTAGTCAAGTATAGATAATCATCCTGATAAAACAAGCAGTGGGCACTTTTAGTTAACCATTCTGTTGTAGTTGCGTCACTTACTAGTCAAATACAATTAACATGAGATAACCCAAAACCCAGTAGTTGTTGGTACTTTTATTTAGCCATTCCGTTGTAGTTGCAATACTTACTAGTCAGATACAATCGTCGCAAGCGACAAACCAAACAAGCAATTGTGGGCAGTTTTATGTAGCCATTCCATTATAGTGAAGCTGATTACTAGTCATTATAAAGTCAAATTTATAGCACTACTTTAGTTATAGTTGTCTATGATCGAGATACTGTGCTCCAAGTCATCCATAACCGCGGACACGGCTTTCAGAAAGTTTTACCGGCCGGGTGCACCAATAGCAACACACACTCGATCAACCTCGGAAAAACCAAATCAAAACCCAACGAGGCTTTCACGACAAAGCAATCACAGGATTCAGAAATATTTGGGGCCACCCTTGAGTACACCATAGCGAAGTTAGTGACTTGAGACGGACCCGAGGTTTGTGGGGCCGGTACATGGCGGGAACCCAAACTGGCTTGTCGATACTGCGTAACGGGTCACAATTCCTAAGCGATGACTGTGCTCCTCACAATCGTAAATAAAGCAGTAGCATGGCATAGGTACAGGATAGTAAATAAAACCTCAAACTAGTTTGTGGCCCCAAGAAATAAGACTGAATCAAGCTCTGGCTCAGGGGGGTCCCATAATCCTCCCGGATGTGGATAGCGCGATAAAACAAGGAACATGTATCAAGTACTCGGGGTCCTACGGGACACAAGTGGACGGTTAACAACCAAATAACATCTATTGCCCACCTGTGCCTCTGCTTACTTACTTCAATTTTAGTTGTTAAACAGGATTTAAAGTGAACAATAAGTAAAGCCATGATCATCTCCAACATCAAACATGCGGCAATACACCAACAACTGTGGCACTTGACGACACGCAACAGCACTTGAGCCAGCGACTACGACGCGCAAGTCCAACTATCTATCAAACAACAGGTAATAGGATGTGTCCTAGGCAATATAAGGCTGCGAGGGATATCACGGGTACGAAAACTATAGCATCGCAACACAGATAGCAATAGATCAACATGAGGGAATAAATACTATAAAAGTAAGATAGGTAGAAAGGGGGAGATGCTCGCCTGAAAAACATTGCCGAAGGTTCATCCGAAGATCGGGTCGAAGCTCACATCAACTCAACGGCCTTATCCGCGAAGAAGCAAAACACTAGAAGAAACACCGGATGCAATATTTAATACTACGGCAAAAGATCGGCATGATGCATGTATGATGCGTGACATGGCAAAGGTGCAATGCAATTGGATCATATTAAGCGGAACCGGGGTCCCGACAATTAATTATGTTGTTCATGTTGTTTAGCTACCCCGCAATTTGAATGTTGCTTTATCAAGACAAAAGTTAGCACCGGTTCGCTACACAAATTTAAATGAGGCCAATATGAGACTAGATTTGCCCGCATATGGGCCCCATATTTAATTATGAGGTGTATCGGCCTAAGGCCCCCAAACCAATGATATGCATGCGAGTATGACAATTAATATGCACAAGTTTTATTATATTATAAAATAGGGTTTTCGGGAAGGGGTTCACACATTGAGGGGTCTCGGCGATATTGGGTTCCGAGGGTTCGGGGCTCGGGGTTAGGGTTCGACGGGAGCGGTCTCGGCAGAACATTCTCGAACAACGGGGCAGATCTTGTCGCATGTGCGTCGATGCTTCCGGGAAGGAGAACTTGGTCTGGCTTCGGGGGCACATCGGTCTCGCCCTGGTCGGTGTCGATCTTGTCGGGCCCGCGTATCAGGTCTGTCTTGGCATCCGGGATGAAGAACTTGGCGTTCTGCGTCGGTGTCCTTACCGTCCGGGTTCTCGAGCATCACATCCGGGAAGGAGTACTTGGCGTCCATCGGTTCCATGTCGACGACCTTGGTCTCCTCGATGGCGAACTCAGTGTATCCGTGTCGTGGTTCTTGTCGGGGTTCTCGGCTTCGGCGCCGGGATCGGGCTTCGAGTCCGACCATCGGATCCATGTCGATGATCTTGCGGTTCCATCCAACCCATGAAGGAGATATTCTCGATCCGGTTCATGACAGTCCACGAGCTCGCAAACAAATGACAAGGAATGGCGGAGCCCTGGAACAGGGGATCCGAACCTGAGATAAACCAAGACTCGATCTGATCTGTTGTTCAAAAACACACAAGGATAAACACCACACAACAAACAAGCAGGGACTTCACGTGACAGGCGTGGGACGGCAAAGCGACGACTCCGCACACTGCTGCAAGCACAGGATTCACAGGGGCATCCTCGGCGGGGTTGTAGTCGGTGCTCTAGAGTGGCCGGCGACGAGCGATGTTGGCGGCTCTGACAAAAGGTCCCCGGCGAGGCGGACGAGGTAGGGGACGGCCGTGGCTTCACGCAGCGTCTGCGACTCAGGAGGACAAGACCAGCGGCGAGGCACGAGGCAGCGGCGAGCAGGAGGAACTGTGGGCGCCACCGGTGGCGGGCTGGAGCTCTGGCGGCGGCGGCGGAGCAAGGCTTACCTGGCGAGGCGGCCGGAAAGTGGCTCATGACAGCGAGGCGAGCCGCCAGCGGCAGCGCCAAGCAGCGAGGAGAGGTTGAGCGGCCTTGATTGATAGAAGCGCATGACGGCGAGCGGAGGAGGGCAACCTGAGCGGAGGAGGAGGGCGGAGCTCGGGAACAGGTGCTTAAGCGGTAGTGATGAGCTCGGCGCTTGGGAAGGAGAGGCGGACGGCCGGAGGAGAGCCGAGCCGGAGTGGCGAGGCTGCACGGGCCGGAGGCGGTGGAGAACCTGCGGCGCCAGAGAAGGGAGGCTGAGGCGAGGAGAGAGGAGCCACAGGGAGAGAGAGAGGTTGGGGAAATGTCGAGGCGGAGAGGCGATGGGGAGGGCAGTGGAAGAGGAGGAGGTGGCGGACGGGGAGAGGAAGGTTGGAGCAGCTGGCCTTGGTTGGTGGGGCTCGCGGGGTGGGTCCGGGTGGTTGGTGCGGGGAGGGAGAGGCGCGTGAGGGAGGTGGGGAGTGGGGCCCGGGGCACAGCGAGTTGGGGGGTGGGGTTGCTGGTGTTGGGTGGGTCAGGAGAGAGAGAGAGGGGGAAAAGGAGAGGGGGTGTTTGGGGGGTGAGTTGGCAGCTTATGAGTGGTGGGGAGGGGGAAGAGAGGTGAGGTGGCGACATAGGATAGGTTGGGGTGAGGTGGAGGGGTTGTGGGTAGATTAGGTTGGGTAGCTTTAGGATTATGGGTGGACCGTTTTGAAAATGGGGGTGGTCGTTCGGGTCGAAGCGGCCCGTTCGTCTGCCCCCACTAAAATAATTAAATATTTTTATTTAATTTGCAATAAACTTTTGTAAATAGTTTTTAGACAAACAAAATATCCGGAAGCATCCGGGGGTTTAATTTGAAATTGAAGGAGGGCTAGTTTCAGAAAATAGTAGACTTTCGCGACATAGTTTCAAGTAAAATAATATGCATGGTGATGACGATGCTCAAATGCAATGTGGCATGAAGACATGAGCATGCGGTCAAGATGATGCAATGCACAAAAACAACGCGATTTTCTAGTAGTGGTTTTGCGGGATGCCACAGTACTTGTCCCACTCTTTTTGGGGAATTTCAATATAAGAGGCAAAGACCTTAAAACATTTTGCAAGAACTTGAGAGTCAAGACCATACTTAGTACTAATATCACGGAAGTCATCAGTTTCCATAAAAGATTTTATGCATTCATAATCATAATTTATACCTGACTTTCTTCCTTTGTCATTCTCCCAAGCTTCAGTGTTATCTTGAATATGATCTAGGATCCCATTTAGCTTCTTCCTTCATACGTGTGAATGATCTAGCACTAGAAGCATCTAGTAAATCTTTATCATGAAGAGAATGCCTAGCATAAAAGTTATCGATAATAATATTGTTAGGGAGTGCATGAATAGGATATTTAAACATTAGTAACTTCAGTCTCCCCCAAGCTTGAAATGTATTCTCTCTATCATGAGGCCAAAAGTTATATATCAGATTTCTATCTTTATGAATTTCACTGGGAGGATAGAATTTAGAATAAAAGAGAGGTACTATTTCCTCCCATTCCATGGATTGTCCATTCTTCAGCAGCTTATAGCATTCTTCATCTCTCCCTTTTAAGGATATAGAGAGTAACTTCTTCTTCACCTATTCAGTTGTGATACCTGCACACTTAAAAAACCTGCATAATTCATGGATAAAAAGCAAATGATCACCAGGGTGGACAGTTCCATCCCCTAAATAATAATTATCCATAACACGATCAACAATTCTTGTATGTATCTTAAAAGGATCTATCTCAACAAGTGGTGGTTCATCTACTACCCTAACAATGGTAGTAGTTTTCCCAAACAGAAAACCAAGTGGGTTATCTATATTGGAAACAAAGTAACAAACAGAAATAAAAAGCAATACTCACAGTAGAAGTTTCTTTTACCAGTTCCACTCTTTAATACCGCTTCACTCCCCGGCAACGGCGCCAGAAAATAGTCTTGATGATCCACAAGTATAGGGGGTGTATCATAGTACTTTCGATAAATAGGAGTGTCGATCCCAACGAGGAGAAGAAGGTGTTGACTAGTGGCATGGAGCAGGAAATTCTGTAAATACTTAGCAAACAGATTTTTAGGGGTTTTCTGAATAAGCAAGGAAACAAAGTGCAAGTAATAAAGCTAACGAACAACACAACAAGTGGCCCAATCATTTCTTAGCAAAGGACAAGCCAGTGGAAATACTTATAAGGACCAAACGTTCTCGAGGGCACATGGGAATTCTGTCAAGTGCTTTCGCTTAAAATAGTTGAGTACCCTTCTTTGGTGTTGTAAGTGTTGTGTGGCTGAACCTGTGGTAATGTACCGACCTTACTTGGACTAATACATACTTGTGATGAAACCCCCTGCAAGCATCCACAACTACAGGAAAGAAATTAAGATATAAACCTAACCACAGCCTTAAACTCTAAGATCCTACACTCCCTTGTGCAATGGTATCCTAACGGGGGGTTGTGTTTACATCCCAAGAACCCCACAATTAGTAGCCAAATACAAAATGCATTCCCCTAGGCCCATAAATGGTGAAGTATCATGTAGTCAACGTTCACATGACACCACTAGAAGAATAGCACCACAACTTAAATACTAAACCATTGAATAATATCTCAACACAAATACACTACTAACATGACTTCTCCCATGTCCTCAGAACTAAACGAACTACTCACAAGACATCATATGGATCAAGATCAAAGATGATATGGTGATGAATAACAATCTGAATATAAAAAATAATCCAATGGTTCCACTCACAAGCATCAACTACAATAGTAATCAACACCAGGAAAGTTTCCCCTAAGAACTATGCAAGTGTTCAACACAATTGTTACAGCGGGATGGAGTGGTGATGATTATGCTGGTGGAGATGATGGTGTGGATGATGATGATCCCTATGAAGTCTAGCTTGATGACGGTGTTGATGGCGATGATCTCCCCTCTCCGGGAAGGAATTTCCCCGGCAGAAATTTGTCTATCGGAGAGCTCTTTCTCTCTCGGTGTTTTACGCCCCGCAGAGGCGACGGAATCTTTTTGTGGTCGCTCCCCGCGTTTTAGGGTTTTGAGGAGAAGATATAGATGAGAGGGCAGAGCCAGAGGTGGGCCAGGTGGGCCACACCCCTGTAGGCGCGGGGTAGGGGTGGCCCGCGCCTGGGAGGGTGTGGGCATGATATGCCCAATTTGCATCACCATTCTATATCATAATCTACCTCTATTGGTTGATATTTGTCTTATTATGAGGTATTTCTTATGTCTTTTCCACTGTTTATGCAAGTTGGATGATTCTTGGAGGATGGACTGCCGGAGTCTGGATTCTGATGGAAAAGAGGGCGTTTTGATGCAATTTCGCAAAGATCAGAAAAATACCAGAAAATATGGGAAAATATTATTTTTCTAGGAGATTGAGGAAGCCAAAAGGAGGGACTAAGAAGGGCCGCAGGAGGCCCACACCCTCCCTAGGCACGGTCCCACCCTAGGCCACGCCTAGGGTAGGTGTGGCCCACCTGCCTGGCTCCCGACTTCGCCCCTTTGCCTATATCTTCCCTACGGAACCCTAAGGCTCGGGGGGCGACCACAGATAGATTACCGCCGCCTCTAGGGGGCGGAAAACACCGAGAGAGAAAGATCTCTCCGGCAGACAGATTTCTGCAGGGGGAATTCCTTCCTGGGGAGGGGAGATCGTCGCCATCAACACCATCATCAATCTAGGCTTCATCGGGATCATCATCATCCACACCATCATCTCCACCAGCACTATCATCACCACTCCGTCCCGCTGTAACAATTGTGTTGGATATTGATTTAGTTCTTAGGGGAAACTTTCCCGGTGTTAATTACTATTGTAGTTGATGCTTGTGAGTGGAACCATTAGATTATTGTTTATGTTCAGATTGTTATCCATTATCATATCATCTTTGATCTTGATCCATATGATGTCTTGTGAGTAGTTAGTTTAGTTCTTGAGGACATGGGAGAAGTCAAGTTGTTATTAGTGGATTTGTGTTGAGTTATTATTCAATGGTTTAGTATTTAAGTTTTGGTGCTATTCTTCTAGTGGTGTCATGTGAACGTCGACTACATGACACTTCACCATTTATGGGCCTAGGGGAATGCATTGTGTATTTGGCTACTAATTGTGGGGTTCCCGCAGTGACAGAAACCTGAACCCCTGTTAGGACACCTTTGCACAAGGGAGTGTAGTATCTTAGAGTTTAAGGTTGTGGTTAGATTTATATGTTAATTACTTTCCTGTAGTTACGAATGTTTGCAGGGGGTTTAATCACAAGTATGTATTAGTCCAAGTAAGGTCGGTACATTAGCACAGGTTCACCCACACAACACTTACAACACCAAAGAAGAGTACTCAGCTATTTGAAGCGAAAGCCCCTGACAGAATACCCATGTGTCCTCGAGAACATTTGGTCTTTATAAGTATTTCCATCGGCTTGTCCTTTGCTAAGAAAGGATTGGGCCACTTGCTGTGTTTGTTCTGTATTACTTGCTCTTTGTTTTGTTGCCTTCTCAGAAAATCACTAACAATCCGTTTGCTAAGTATTCACAGGGATTTCCTGCTGCATACCACTGTTCAACACCTTATGCTCCTCGTTGGGATCGACATTCCTATTTATCAAAAGTACTACGATACATCCCCTGTACTTGTGGGTCATTAGGGCCCCTATGGCCCATCTCCGCCTCCCCTTCTAGCTTCCTTCGTCTTCTGGGAAAATATGATTTTCCGTATTTTTTCTTGTATTTTTTTGATCTTCGCAAAATTGCATCGAAACACCTCTTTTTTCCATCAGAATCCTGACTCCGGCAGTTCATCCTCCAAGAATCATCCAACATGCGAAAACAGATGAAAATACATAAGTAACACCTCTTAATATGAAATATATCAATGAATAGAGGTACATTATAATATAGAATGGTGATGCAAATTGGACGTATCAGGGAGTTGAACCTACGTGCCACGTCATGGAAATTCTCTAGTACACGTAGAACTTACGAGTTATAGTCATCTATTAGGGATTATGATAGAATCTCCATCAATGCCCCCAATAGGATGCCTGGCAGTATCACTGACCAGATGCAATCGAGGGTGTTGGCACATGTTGTCACCGTATACGAAGGGGCTGTCCACACTGGATCTTCGAATACAGTAGACCCAGTAGATGTTAGATCATTTTTTTACAACTAGAAACATATTGCATAGTTAAAACTAGTAATTTCACGATAATTCAAACCATATTTCATAGTTTAAACATATAAATAGTTTCACAAATTAATCAAACATATAAATAATATTATATGTACAACAGTTCAGATAAATTGCAATTCAAGAACTCACGAGTTCAACTAGATAAAGACTTTTGAAGCGCTTACAAATGCTCTAATAGATTATCTTGTAGTTGGCGATGCACCTATTTGTCACATATTTGTTGATGCATAGCAAGGAAGTAGCAGCAAAATGGGCTAACACCTTGTGATCAACTTCGGTAAGAGGGCCCTAGTGATCTTACAGATGATCGTCAATCACTTTTGATGACCATATTATGCATGATAACACAACAACTAATGAACCCCCCTATCTAAGATGCCAACCAGGTAATAATAGGGTACCAAACAGTAGAAATTCGAGTTTGGGGCACACCAAATGTCTACTCGACATCCTTCCTACAACTCTCCTGGCATGAAGCAAACCAGGATTTTTTTCTCAGTAAAAGGGTTGGGGATTGTCTTCACAAATATGGACCATTTTGGATAGATGTCATCGGCTAGGTAGTAACCTTTGGTGTATGGTGTCCATTGATCTCATAGTTCCAGTTGAGCATGTCTCTCATCAAGTATTGCAAACACCAAAGATCGTAGCGACATGTTGATATTAATTTTAGATCCCGCCATGCTAAATCCACATGTCATAATGTACCACATCTTCAACCATTTCCAAGCGAATGAACAATTCTTACATTCCCAATGCATATGCCGTACTTCGAAGTATCCAAGGAAAACCTATCGCTACTTTTTGTGCTAGGATTCAAGTTTTCTCTTCGTAATTTGATGCTCTCAAATAGATTGGTCCAAACACTTCCACGACTTTCCAGCAAAACTTGTATGCTCTATCAAAGCATGTGGTCTCATACGTTGATGTGGGTATGGCCTATCGGGTACCCGTTGTTAGTATACCTGCTTCAACCCAACTAGAGGCCCACGTGATGGTTTGCTGAGGACCACGAAGCCCAAGATAAGATAGTATCTATGGAGCTTTAGAATCCCGTATTCATTGTGTGTGAACCAGGACAAGCCTAGATTAGGAAATCCTAGGGTTCACCCTTAACATGTAACCGACTCGGTCATGGTACCTGAGTCCTAGCCTCCTGTATAAAGGCTACGAGGGGCCGTCGGGGAGGACTCTCCAACTCATGCATAATCTGCCTTAGGCAAGATCCGATCTACACCACCATAGCCATTTCAGTGACTTTGTAATCTCCAACAATAATCAAGAAAAGACAAGCAGGAGTAGGATATTACCATCCGGGGCATAAACCTGGGAAAACCTCTCCTTATCCCTTGTTTCTTTGCCAACGAATTTACTAGCGCACCTCTTTCCCTAAAATCAAGTCCAGCATCCATGTGAAGGGGTTCGTTGCATAGAAACAAAAAATCCTACGGTTGCAACTGCCAAGATCAAATCTAGGCGATACTTGTAACGGTTACATATGGACTCACCCTCGTAGACCGCAAGTGGCATAACGTTCCCGCAAATAAATGTGGTTGATGTAGAGTGTACACGGACATCCTCAAGGACATGCAGACGATCAACACCACAATGGGCAGCGCCTCTGTAATCAGTCACACATGCGGTGCACCGACGACTCCCGAACCCTTGCTCCAGCCGGACAACAAAAGTAGTGGCTCCCCAGGAACTACACCAGCGCTATGTCATGGTAGTGATGGTGGAGGTGGAGGATTAGATCAGAGCTTCGCCTAAGCACCTCGCTCGTGGCAATTGACAAGCTAGAAAGAGGGGGAAGATGCTAACCAAAGGGCATATGAGAGAATGGTGAATGAGTGTGTTGAGAGGAGTAGGAGGTCACGTCCTTTTATAGGCGCCATGAGGATGCCCCCTCGTATCCTCTCATTCAATCTCCATTAAAGCACTTTAATTCCCTTAAAGGTCCATTAAAACATTTTAATTCCCTTAAAGGTATCTCCATTAAAGCACTTTAATTTCATTAAAGCGTTTTAATTCCCTTAAAGGTCTATCCATTAAAGCACTTTAATTCCATTTTCATGCAACTCAATTTAATGAACACTTCATTTAATGAGTACTTCATTTAATGAGCACAAAAACATTTTGATCCCTTGCTTTGTTTTAATACCCCAAAACTATTTCGGCAGATTCAGCAGAACAATTTTATGTGATGTCCATTGACTTCCCATGTGTTTCCTATCCGCTCAAACGCGTCGATTAACCTTAAGTGTGTCTCCCTATGGGTTCAGGAACTATTTAGACATGATCAAGACTTCCTCCGATCAATAATCATTAGCGAGACCTGGAGATCCATAATGCCTTCCACTAGTTCCTCGAAGATCTCATGATCGTCCGAACCTCTTTTGTTGTAATCAAATTCCTTTTGTCTCACGATATTTTACTTGTCCGATATCCGATCACTTGGTATCAACCATACCTCATTTAATCTCGTTCCTGACAAGTACTATTTTTCACATTCCTATGATATGACATTCTAGTGATCAAATCACTTGCTTTCAAGGCTATGCCAATGTGATATCACCGAGAGAGCCCTAAGTATATCTCTTCATCATACGGATGGACAAATACCACTCTTGATCCATGATCCCCAACTAACACTTTCCAAATACCCGACGACACCTTTATAATCACCCTTTTACGATGTGACATTTGATGCAATCGAAGTACTCTTCTGGTGAAGGTGATTGACATGATCTCATGGTCTAAGGAAATTGAGTTGATAGTAATTTAAACTTGATGACATGATTGTATTGCTACATCTACTTCGGGTGACTATTCATCATATCATTCTTCAATTGATATGACCCTATTATTTTACAACATCTAATGTTATAATCAGGAAACCTTTGATCATCCGTTAATCAACATGCTAGTATAAAGAGAGGATTTACTAGGAACCTTATCTGTTTATAATTCACACATGTATTAACATTTCCTTATTAATACAATTATAGCATAAAAATAAACATTTATCATAAATATGAAATAGTATAATAACCACTTTATTATTACCTCTCAGGCATATTCCTTTCACCATGGGCATTGCCGTGGATACCCCATGTCATACATGTACATGCACTCGTCTTGTGCATCGAGAGGGGTTCCTAGTGCAAGACACCTCAAGATAGCCGTGCATTTGTACCGATGAGAAACTAAACAATCTATTGTAGTATTTCTTGCACATGAAGTAGTCATCATACTCCCTCACACCATAGACAGTCTGCATGAACAACTCCTTATTCATCCTAAAGCGTTGACGAAAATACTTGGGCATATGTATTTGCGTGTTGGCAAAATAGTCATCCTCAAGCACCATAATACTCATCATCCATTGTCGGTCCTTGTTCTTCGCTTCCAACCCTCGAACCTCCAAGCCAAGAAATGTCATTCATCTTCTCTTGGTAATGAAGAAGAGAAGACGAGATCATCAAGCACTCTTCATCTTCGTCGGCGACATCGGTTTTCTCTTGCACCAATAGTTGGATCATAATCTCATCGTCGCTGTTTATAGTCTATGAATCAGACAACAAAGCAATTGAACAACCAAACACTATCTAATCTACGAAGGCCAAAAACTGAACAAAACATATACCTAGGGAAAAGACCGAACACCTTATGTGCAAGGTGGGAGTGAGGTGGTCTCGACCATTGTTATGTACATGCATGAAAGTCGACAAGCCACGGTCGAAGATAAGTTGCAAACTGGCACATGCGAGACAGAATATGAGGTCACACAGAGTGCGGTAGCGCCGCCGGCAGGTGCGGTACTCAGTAGTATATTGTTGAAGCAGTAGTGGTCGAGCAATAGTGAGAAACGGTGCCTCCAAAACAAAACGAGCGCGAGTCAGTTGCCTCAAAGCGGGGTGATGGTGGCGATTCATCAGGGATATGAGCACATGAGAAGTGACGTAGGGCAGGGGAAATGATTCTATTGCTGCCACGGCTGTCCTGCCAACAAAATTTCTACATTGCATCGTGTGATGACGATCCCACACTAGTCCCTCTGAATCAGGACCGACGTTGAAGTTCCAGACACATTATTGGGTCGTTCCTGATGCCGAGGGTATATAGGGGGCCGCTAAGAGCCTAGTTCATGGTCCGGGCCCAATATCCCCATTGGGATGCTGTTGGGGGCGTCAGTGGAGATGCTCTAAAACCAAAGTACCAATTTAATTAAGGAGGTAAATTACTCACTACCATTATTTAATGCATGCACCAATAAAATTCACATCGACGGAGGAGAGAGGGAAAAGAGGCAAGATATTTTAAGGGGACACAACATGTATCGGGGAGAAATACAAAAGATACATGAACTATGACCAGTAAATAAGAAAGATCGTGTAAATTTAAAGACATACTTTACACTTTAATAATGGGGTTTCTTAGCATTGTATCATATGTATTTTAATGGTCTAACATGCCATTTAAGAAAAAAAGAATATGTTGTATCTTAGCTAAGATACAACTTCTTGCACATGGTCATAATAGTGTGACATGTCATTTAGAAAAAAGAATGTGTTGTATCTTAGGTAAGATACGACTCCTTGCACATGATCATAGGTAAAAAATTTGGCGAGTCCAATTAGACATGTGCTTAAAAACAATGCATTGGATAATTGTCCTAAATTTTAACTTCCTTCATAAAAACAGGCTAAACTATGTAATCCCTCTGTCTATAAAAAAATATGCTAGTGATTTATTTAGATTCGTATATATCTAGACGGACAGAGGAAGTATTATGAAAGGCCATGTAGTTTTTTTTGAACAGGAATGGGCCCGAAGACCCTAGAGGCTGCTCAATTAACAAAGCGGTGGGTACATTTTACAGAAAGGCACCTAAAAAAGGTGCAAGGTAAAAGCAATACTGAAACAATAGCAAAGAACACCCTAGAACTAGAAAATAAAAAGCAACCAGGTCCTTGGGTATCTTCTCCACCGCATACGACGAGCATCTTCCGCCGGTCTCCAGAGCGCCGTCGGGGACGAACCACTTGGCAACACCTAGGAGGTAACTCCGACGAGATGCTCCTGACAGGGCCTCCATGTTGAAGGTTTGAGATTGCGCAGACACGGCGCATACCGGTCACCCTTCGACCATAGCAGGCAGCAGCTCCATGGCCTTCATCGCCATTCTCGAGCCACTACGACTGAACCTCAGGGGAAGCAGCCAGAGGAGAAGCCGAAGCAGGCCGATAGAAGCACGATGTCCGCCAGATGCCACCACCTCGGTGTAACCATCTAGACAGCACACTCGCCATCCATCTGCACCGCTTCTCCAGGAAGAAGACCTTCCAGATCCATCGGGAGGAAGGAAGAACAGAAGGCTCTAGCACGCCATCCCTATCCTCTCCGCACAGCTGGACATAGGGATCACATCTGCAGCCTTCCAGGAACCGTACCGCTCCCCCTCGCCGCCTCGGCCGGCCAGGAGCGCCACCGGACCAACACCTCCTCTACACCAATGAAACAAAACGGCTTTATTGACAGTACCTGGCTCCGACCGCCGGAGCACCACTACAAGGAGCAGAGGGAGAAGACATATCCAGATCTAGCCGAAGGGATTCATAGTCTTGCTCTCTCGGGCACAACGCCCACACACGGCATCGAGCCGAACCCTACAACTACAACTACTACTAGAACCTACAGCTACGCCGACGCCAACCTCTCGCCGCCGCTCACCGGCTAGTCCGGCGAGGGAGGCATGAGAGGGGCCCGGGAAGGGGAAGGGGACTCTCAAGGAGGAGCTCTAACTTGCCCCTCGTTTCGTGCGGGTGGGGGCGGTGAGTGACAAGGCCATGTAGTTCTAGTCAACTATTTAAAACGCACGATGTAGATGCACGAAGGTTGACAAGACTTACTAGAGATGCAACATGTGTGTAATTTGATAAGAGGGATGCATATATGGATAAGAAAAGCTCAGCACTTGGCACACATCTGCTTCAGTTGGTTAGCATTTGTTTAATCTCTTCCTTAACCACAGGGAAAACATGACCCGATTAAAATAGGAACAAGAGGAAATCTCAAGACTACTACTATAATAAAACGAGATGGAAGATGCATCGTGATGTGAAGCAAAATCTATGATGCTAGTGCCAGTGGTTGGCTAGCTTTGCTCACGAGTGATTATAGTGGCAAGTGTCGACGGAAGAACATCGAACCAAGACATGATGGGGAGAGCATCTTCCAGGATTTGTCACGTGTGATAATCTCCGTGGAAGTGCACGTCGAAAGTAAAGTTATCCTTCACTTGATGGCAAATACCCGGGAAGAAATTGAGTTCACTGTAAAATTAAATTATTTGGTGAATGTGGTGGCTTGCATCGGGGCTGCGGCTGCTGCCACGGGAACGAAGACAAAAAGTTTGACAGAGACATGTACTACAAGTACAGTGGAGTGCTAGGGAAGATGTTCCGGACCTTTTCCCCAAAAGGAGCTTTTTGAGTGCTTGCAATTGTTAACCTCCATGAAAGTAGAAATCTAGTGCATGCATAAAAAGAAGATAGCAAGAATCTGAAAGAGACGTTTGGACGCTTCACGGCAGAAATACAGAAAATAAAAACGACATGGCTATAAAAACATACAACATGAAAGCAAGAAATTGCTTTTAATCTATTTTCCTTTGTTCACAAATTTTGTCGGAGCAAGTCCTTTTCCAGTCTGTCTCTGCACCAGGGATTTGCTTTCAACCTACTCTCTACAACCACATAGTACAAGTGAAAGTATAAGAATTTTAAGACAGATTTTGGGGTGAGGTAGTAAGTGCATTGGAAATGTACCACCCACCATCTATCCTCTTTAGTTCTCTAACTTTAATGAGGCAACTCCAATCGATGCCCCGCAAACGGATTGAGCCTGTCTAATTATGTCCGTTTTGCTCTCATTTTAACTCTAAATTTAGGTTTACTTTGCGATGGATGTGGGCAACATGTACGTCCGCGCGGGTCCTTCCCTAGTCCTCGTGGGCCTGCGCGTCAAGGAGAGAAACTGAAGCGGTGCATCTATCTCCTTTAGTCATTTAATGGGGACCCGTCATCTCCATCTTTATCCACGGGGCACTCCTGGTTCCCAGTCCTCTACACGTAAAAACGCTAAACCCTAGCTTCCACAACCACGATGGCGAAAGCACAGGCTGGTTTGGCTCCAGCCACAAAAACCACGAGGCAGGGTCCTCCGGCGGCGACCGTCGTTTCTTCCACATGCCTCCTGGTGTGGCGCCAAGGACAACACAAGCTCAAGGTCCCATGCTAGTTCGCGGCCTTGGGCGAGCTAATGTCGTGGCTAGATGTTCACCTACCCCACTGCTAGCATCTGGACAAGGCACGCGTGCCGGTGCCGACCATTCCAATGAGCGGCCCGTCCCGCCTCCACGAGATCCTCCGACGTTGGGCCTTCCTCCCGCCGATATGCGAAGGGACACATGTACGCCGTCTATTCACCACTATGGAAACTATGGTTTGAGGATGAGCACGACGCTCGGCGGTAGTCCATTGAGGCCCACCTATAGGGCCTCGATGACGAGGACAAGGATTACGAGGAGTGCGATGAGACGAAGCAGAAGCCGAAGATGGAGGAGTGGGCGGGGTATGCATTCCCACCCTAGAGCATTGTCGATCGAATTGGTCGTATTACTGACATGCGGAGACACAATACGTGGACCCACCACCCATGTTGCCATCGTAGCCATGGGGCATCGTCAAGGAGGATATGGTGGAGGAGCCACCAGAGGATTCCAAGTCGATGGAGGAGCAGCCGCTGATGACTGATGAGGAGGACCTGTAAGTCGCCATCTAGGGCCTCCATGCAGGAAGAGCTAGCCAAGTGGGATGGCCTGGAAGAGGCTATCAATGAGTCGACGATGCTTGCGGCGACACCACTACCCGCTTATCCTGCGCCACTTCTGATTCCACCGTTGGCCACCGCCACCGCAGATCTTCATATGCATCGACCACTAGGGACTCCACGGCCGTCCGCCACCTCCTAACTGGCACACCCTTCTATACAAGGGTGTTTTATTTTTAAGATTTTCTTTTTTTGCAGACTAAACTATGCCCTTAATTTAGTATATGTATATTAATTTTTATATACTTTTTGTGCGTTTGTTTGCAGACTGTTGGATGCACAACCAGCCCCAAACAGATAGAACAAGGACACAGAAGTCTCTCCTGTCCAGAATGTCCCTCAAACAGACCAGATCGAACATTTTTGGTGTCTGAAAGGGATACCGTTGGAGTTTCTCTAAGTGCGTTGAAAAATGAAAATAAATCAAGGATTAAATGTCATTGGTCTATATTTCTTCGTGTTGTAAGAAAAAAAATAGAAGTATATTTTTTTTGGAAAAATTCCTAAGGCTAAACATCTACCAATACTTATTTGTGAATGGCCATCTCAAGCAGCGACCCACAAATGTATCGGGCGCATTCAATCATGTCTAAACAGATAGAGGATAAGGCCCAACACTCACCCGCAAATGGATTGCTGCCCCAGATTAGTACGTTTGGATCCCGTTTCGAATTCTAATATGGCTGGAAATGCGTCGACCGCGAACACCATGTGTCATGCTGGTCCTATCGGTCAGCGATCAAAGGAGAGGAATCGTCGATGTCCACCTACCTTCCAGTCCTTTTTAATGGGGACCCGCAACATCCTCATCCTATCTGGTCTACTTCTAATCAAACCCTTGTCCTAAACCCTAGCCGTTGAACTCCCTCATCCCCGACGATGACAAAGTCTAGGTGGTTCAACCTGGCTCATGGCCAGCCAGTGCACCACACCCACCCACCCCGTTCCCTTCCCTCCCGCATCCCACCACTTGCGCCACCCCATCCCACCTTCAAGTGATGGTGAACATGCATCGAGGTCACACGCTCGCTCGCGGAGGCGGACATGTGATGGCAACAACTCCGTGTGTACCAATCGTTGGGACTCCAAGTGCAGAGTGTTGTATCAAGCATCTTTTCACCACAAGGGTGTGTCGGGGTTTATACCGAACTCTCGGGGAATTGGCTTAGAGATTTCTCTTGCTTTCTTCTTCAAGCAACCTACAAAACAAAGTATTTGCCTTGTGTCCCCAACTCCACCATGTAGTTTTCAAGTAGAAGGTTTTGTATTAGTAAAACTGAAACGAACTATAAATAAATAAAATTAAAAGCAATCTATAACTAGACAAGAAAGTAAAAAATAATAAAGTAAAGTTCTTTTTCGGTTTTTATTTATGTTTACTAACATTAAAAGTGTTTTTGTATTTTAAGATTTAATTAGTCCAGCAAGTATAAAAGCAGTAAACGAAAGTTGTTTCTTATAATAAAGCTGGACCGGAGTTTCATAGGTTCACTTATCTATTCTCTCATAAAGTGTACTGGGCATAAAACAACTCATAATCAATACAATATTGATAAAAACTTCATTATGTGTATGACAAGCATTTATATGGGCATCACGTCCTATCATATAGATGATGGAACACATCTCACTTATACTCCTCTAGAAAGGAAAACTCCAAGCAATATAGAATTAAGAAAAAACAGAGTATAGCTTTAGGTACTTTTGACATAATGTTTGAATAACAAATGTGCTATATTGAAAAAACAAGATCATATGGACTGTCACTAGATGATAATAACACATGCATTCACTTTATTCATAGTAGGATAGATCTTGAATTTGTTGTCTCTATCCAATCACCATCGCCATGTTACTCCAACTAATATACGCGTTCCCCCACACATGCCATTTCATACATGTTGGATCGAAACAAGTACTAAAGAACGGGGTACATAATATGCATCTACTAATACATCTCACACATAATAGAAATTCAATCTCAAATATCAACTCAATAAATAAAGATCCACCACACAGAAATTACATAGACGAGCATAATCATGTTGGGCAGCTCATATGGTCCTAGAATAATGATAGATCAAGATATAAATAGATGGAGCTACTCCCATAAACACATAGTCCAGAGGTGGACTACCCCCTCTTTATCATGGTGATGAAGCCGAAGATGTTGGAAAGGTAGAGATTCCACCGGTGGAAGTTATGGCGGCGGTTGACCCTCCAATCTTTGTTGGTTCTATCTCTGTTTTGGTGATTTTGTCTTTCTATGCTGCCTCCTTCGAGATCGTCCTAGGGGTCTTTTTATAGGAGTTTTTAGGTCAAGACTTCGAGGCCGAGATGAAGACAGACGATTGTGGATGCTCGAGGAGAGAACGACCTATGGTGGCATGGCCCGGGGTGGGGCCCTTCCTACCTGGGCTTGTTTGTATCTCGAGCCTCCCCTCTCGTGGTTCTTGTGCTCTGGATGGTTCTCTTCGTGAAAAAATACTTCTCGAAAAATCCTAGGTCCATTTGACTCCCTTTAGATCTCTGAAACTTAATAATACGCAAAACAGTGTTTTCCTATCCTACAAAGTTATAAACCAAATAAAGGGGATCATTGGTAAATCCCATCAATCAATGTAAAACATGAATATAACACCATATAAGTTGAAAATACGTGTGAACATGTAGTAATAAACTACAAAGTTCATTTATACATTTTACATCCATCGACATGCCATGCCAGTGGCCACATGTTCACATGCCGAACATATGGCCACTCAATCAGACTTCCGTCCCGGTGTCGGCCATCCCAAAGAACGGGCCGACGCGCTAGACGCCGTGAAGCCCGATCTGGTTATAGATGAGGAACTCCAGGGCACCCTCGAGGCCTCCCAGCTGGAGGAGCTCGCGAAGTGGGACATGTTGGGTGAGGCTCTCCATGAGTCAGCTCGGCTGGCGGCGGCTCAAACTGCCTCTCCTGCTCCATCGGCCTCTAACACATGGCCACCGACCCAATCTTCATCAGCATCAAGGAGGACGACTAGCCCACCAAAACCGCCATTAACAACTCCACCGTCGCTACCTAGGCCACCGTACTAGTGTAGGATGTTATCATTATTTCTTTTATCTTGAGTTGAATTGTGTTAAATTTTAACGTCTATGTATAATTAAATTCATTTTATATTTTATTTTATTATTTTAGTTTTGTGCATATGGGTGCACTACTCACCCAATGAATAGGATGCGCCCGTATTCTATTTTTAAAAATACTTTTTTTAATGATGCTAATTTTATACCAACAATTTTTATATATTTAAAATAATTCTCAGTGAAGAAAAACAGGTAAAACGAGAGGCCCCTTAGTTTTTTTTTGAAACGGAGGAGTATTGGAAAATAAACGAGGGAGAGAGAAAAATATACTCTTGTACCGGTAATATCTTTTTGCAGAGAGGCAGAATATTTTGGAAGGAGACATGTCCCTCTTCTGTTCTCTCTCGCAAGGACAGAGAAAAAAGTCTCGCCGGTAATGATTGTATTCTCCGGATCGTACAACGTAGGAGTACGTAGGTAGTCCCAGGAGTGTAGTACAGCCAGCCTGCCTGCCTGGCTGCGTTGTCAGTTTTTTTATTTACAAAGTCTAAACTTGACCAGGACCAAATCTTCGTTGCAGGGCAGTCAGTAATAATGATCCCCCGCCGTGCTCCCTTTTCCAGGGCTGTAAAAGCACCGAGTACTACCACCGCCTGTTGACCATGGTGTAGAACAAGGTTCCACATTCAATGCTTTTCTACAAGTAGTACTACCGTTGAGGCGTTAAGTTACTTTGGAGAATCTTTTAGTAGTTTTGTTTGTTTGATAACGTAAAAGTGTGCTGACGGTTTTGCAACATTGTCTAAGTTGAAAATTCGCCTTCATTTTATATTTTAGGTTCACAAAACCATTTGTTTACTACTCCGTATCATTTTATCCATTAGAGTGAGTGACCTGTTTCATTTTGTATCCTAATGGAGTAATGGTGGAAATTTTAGAGCCTTAGGAACTGAAATGCAAAAAACGTAAAGCAAGCGTCAAGAGGGGTCAAGCAAAACTAGCTCTATAAGCTCTTTAAAACGAGCTAGAACCGCATCAATCGAATTCAAGGTAATAAAAATCCCACTGATAAAAAGGCACAACAATGGATGTAATGTACGATATATTTTTTTAGTGAAAATAGGACAACATTAATTTATATATAGTACGGGAATATGTTTTAAGATAAACCTAATAAAACTAATTCAATGATGCATATGTTGAAACGACTTTTTCTTATAATTGATCAAGCTTAAAAAGGAATGACCGAGGGCAAAACTTGTACTCCTTGGGTTACTCCGAAGTGGGTGGAGTATGTGTTATGAAATTGGATTGATCCAACTCTATGATCAAAGACCGTAGATGAACAAAATTCTTAGGATTTCAACTCTACCCCTCTTCTAAATTTCTTTGTTCCACGGAGGCCTTATATAGGGGCATGTTTTAGTACTTCGAAAGCATTATATACTTTGTATTTCTTTGTTATTCTTTCGGTCCATAAAATATACATACTAAAACTTTCTTTGAGCCTTTCTGGAATAAAAATGTGATACTCTGTTTTTCTCTACAAGACTTTACTTGGAGCAGCCAAGGTCGCTGGAGGCGAGAGTCACCGCACACAACAGTTGGATGTACTCCCTCGTAAATAAGTGCACTTCTAGGTTTGCATTTGAGTAAAAAAATTTAATATTTAACCAATTTTGTAGACAAATTTGACAACATATATACAACCAAATTAGTAGATCATGAATCTACATTCCAAAACGGATCTAATGATATTAATTAAGTATCATGAATGTTGCTTCATTTTTTTCTATAAAGTTGATCATATTTTATTAAATTTGACTTAAAATAAAGTCTAAAAATACATTTATTTATAGACGGGAAGTAGCCAGTAGAGCGGCAACACGCGTAGCACCGCAAGAAGCGAAGCTACGGGAGTGCGTTTGGCCCGTCGTGACTCATGCTACATCCGACGGTGGCCAAATGTAGCGCCACCATTCCTCCCTCCCAGTCCTAGTCCCATCCCAAACCAAGCGCGGAGAGTATGTTGGCACGTTGTCATTTCATTATCAACCCCCATTACACGGCAGGATAACCGAGGTGATGTTTGTGCTCTGGAGATCAGGGTTCAGGGCCTCCGGAACCCAGCCAGCCACGTTACCGGCTGAGAGGTGAAAGTCACGCCCTGCGCTGTCGATGAAGTCAGTGTTACTTTGATTTGGTCCATTCTCAGCCGTTCGATGGGTGTCAATCGGCAGTGCTACTTTGATTTGGTCCCCTTTCTCAGCCGTTCGATGGGTGACTTGACATTGCCAGTGTATGTTGGTTCCTGTAGCATGGTCCCTCTAGAACACGACAGTGTGATTTTCCGAGCCTCCATAAAACTGAAGCCTAATGACAGTTCTAATGATTTGATCCTGGGACCATTGACAGTTTTGAATAATCTAGTGATTGGTTTGCACATGTGGCAACCTAATCAGCAGATAACAGGAAAAAAGTTGTTTTTTAAAAGGGGAAGTCAATTATATTTTCATAGAAATAATAAAAACGGTGGATGGAAAGACTGAAATCAACAAATACCACTTGCGAGATCCCCACGCTTCTTTTTTCGGCAAGAAACAAAATTTTCCTTGTGACAAGACAAGATAAAGGGAAACTAGACGTTGCAGAATTCCGCAAGTGGCATTTTCACTCCACCCGGCACGAAACATCTTGATTCTAAATGACGGTCATTTCAGGGAGGAAAAACGTTTTCTCAAGACATTTTAGTGGGCGATAGGGATCACCAAAGTGAAAAAGCGCACGCCTTTTTTCAAGTTCAACAACAAAGAAATTATACCGAGAGGACGTCGGTGGAGATTGCAACTTGTTTTACAGCTGACTCCTCAGATGCATGCATGGTGACATAGTGTCGTGCGACCTCATGCCGCGTCATAATCTTTTTTTGTGTGTGTGGAGAATTACAGTTCAAGGATCAAGCTATGAGTGTAAGATTCTACCACCAAGTCATTTTTCAACTTTATTTTCGAACAAAAGTAACGATAAGGTGTGTCTGCTTTTTTGTTATTTTCTCTTGTTCTTTATCGTTGGAATGCAGAGAAACATATTCCAATGGACGGTTTCTCAATAGGGCGCACATATGGACTCGGTCCAGTCATGTAGAAAAAGCATAATCGGCTAGAAAAATCGTGCCTTTTCTTTTTTGCTCAAGGGATTTTCTAGGGAAAAAAAGCAAATGCTAGCCGTTTTTTAACATCACTAAGATTTATGACACAAAAAGGGTAGAATTGGGATATGTGCATTTGCATTGCATGTATTTAAAAAAGTGGAAAGTATTTGAACTTTTCTTTTCAAAAAGCAAAGTGATTGAGATTTCTATCAAGTTGATGGATTAGAGATAGATCATCACAAGATTGCTATAAATTTTAACATGATCTTTGTGCATTTTAAAAAAAATGGATTCAAAGAAAATATGTGTCTTTAACTCATAACAATTCACACACAAATATTTGAATTTAAAATGGAGTTTGAATCTCACACTCTAACTTGAATTCAAATAGACATATTCAAAATTCACATAAATCACTACAAGAAAAATAAAAGGAAAATACCACAATGATCACAAGAATATTTTTATTTATTATTAGAAGATTTATTACAAGGAGAAATATATGAAACATAAAATTACAAAGATAGAAGAAAAATCCTATACAAAACTACTAAGATCCTAACTACACTTCTATTCTCCGTATCTTCTTATTTTCTTGTAGATACCTGCAACACAAACATAGACATAAAGAACATTTTGGTTATGTTAAAATGTTTTCCTTCAGCACATGGTTGAGGAAATTGATGTTTGGATTCAACTATGCATTATTCTAGGAAGAACTCCTAGAACACATGGTCATATTGAGTGAAGATCTTTAAAATGCAACACTTGGAACTTAAGAAATATTAGTCAATGCATGTAAGAGACATACATGCAACTATATTAGTGCATTGAACTAGATCATAAAGTAGTTTACGCAAAAAAGCAACATTAAGCAAGAGAAGACAACAAAAGAAACTGATCCACAAAGACATCATTAGGCAACAATAAGTAACAAGTCACTAAATCTTAGATGAACCCATTTAAATGGATCTTAATTGACTTAATTCCTCACTAAGATCCTAACCAGCAATCTTTAAGCCAGATTAGATTATAGATAAATCTGTAGCTAAAGGACAAGAAGGAAATCACATAATCCACTTGGCATTGCCAAACAAAGCATGAGAACAAAAGTACAATTTCAAATTGACATGTCAAATTAGGAAAATAATAAACTGACTAAGAACCGACCGACATGACCACCGAACCTATGAAACTGAGTATAAAGCCAAGCATCAAAGGCGATTCTCAAAAACCCAAGCAACTTAGTGGCATGCAAAATTGTATTTTTTTCACACACTTAGAGAACCCGAGACACTATAAATAGGGAAGACACCTAGGAGAAGGATCACAACTCACCAAGCTCAGTTATGATCACCATAGACCACAAGCTTGCACACAAACTTGAGAGCATAATTATATAGATAGAGAGTGATCTAGAGAGACAAGTGAAGTAGCTAGGAGGAGGTCAACCACAAGAAGCAGGTTTTTCGTCCTCTAGAAGAACAACTACACTTCAGGAACATGTTGATATGGAAGACTATGTGTAATATCTGTTCAGCATAAGAGATATCATCCAGATCTACTATAACATAAGGAAATGGAAATTTAGTGAAGAGATTGAACCAGGGGATCAATCTACCTAGTTAATGCTCCACTACCAGCAGATCATGCTCATACATGCATTTTATCACTCGAAGGATAGCACCTACAACATTAAATCATGCCAAACTTGTTGAACACACCCGTGCAAACTCAAATGAGGCACCACATGTATGCAAATCATGTTGGCAGAACACATGGTCACATTCTAGCCTAATAAAAATTTACCGACATAAAGTAAGCTCAAATATACAGTCAAAAGGAATAAGAGTATATATCCATATTGCACATGTATTATCACACCGTAATTTGCAAGATAAGCTATATCACATTGATCAAGCTATAATCAATTATTTAAACAACACCGTCGGGCATTGCCTACCTTTCCCACCTAAGTGGATTTCATATAAGTGAATTAGGAACATAAGATAGAAAATGACAGATAAGGTTCATGAGTGATGAACTATTTGAATGTAGAAACATTTGCAGTTACTCAACCATAACTAAATGTCACAACTTATTCTAAGAAAAAACTAGAATATAAGCATCTATAGCAGCACCTAATATACCATGTAGAGAAACTAAATCACTTCTTAGTTAACAGATGAAACTAAACCTAAAGTTCAGTCAACACTGCATTTTACATTTACACTCTAGCACATCATGAATACATGGATAAATCCATCACTAAGATGATCAAGAAGTACTTTAAACACCTGAAACTACATAGATTATCACTTAATCATGATTAGTTGCTAGGACCAGAAAATTAAACCCTAGAATTAGTGTGCGAATTCTAGTACATAGAGTAGAGAGGGCATTAAAGAGGGGTATATGGCAAGGAAGTCGCGGTAGGGAGCCCAACTCAACCAGGAAATGGCCGGAGCCAGAGACACTTGTGTGTGGGGGTGGGGGTGGCTAAGCTTGGCGCCCAAGGGGAGGTGGCGGCTACACTCCTTTACCCATTTTCTGTAGGGGGTCGTAGCATGGAAAACAAAAAAATTCTACCACATGCACACAAACAAGCCAAGATCTATCTACTAGATTTTAGCAACGAGTCGATAGAGGAACTCACCCTCGAAGATTCCAAAGCGGTTAACGAGAGCAGATTCTCGTGGGTGATGTAGTCGTACTCTTGCCGATCTCAAGATCGCGTAGACGATCCTTCCGGCGGTGCGTTCCGGCAACACTTCCGCAGTCGGTCACACGTTCGGTACTCGATGAAGACCTTCCTATCCCTTGTTCCAGCAGGCAGCGGAGGTTGTAGCACTCTCCTCGCGATTCCGGCAGCACGAAGACGTGGTGTCGGAAGTAGAGGGGAGATCTTGCAGGGCTTCGCCTTAAGCCGGTGCGAGTATGATGGAGCAAGAGAGGTGCCTTGGCGATCTAGGGTTTAGAAGCACCAAGGGGGGAGCTTGGTCGGTGGCTAGGGCTTGGGAAGCCCCAACTCGGCGAGTTGGGAGGAGCCCTAGGCGGCGGCTTGGAGGTGGCCGGCGACTTGGAGGCTAGGGTTTTGGGTGTGAGTGGTAGGGGGCGCCCTACCCCTCCTTATATAGGTGGAAGGTGGCTGGTTGGGAGGAGGGAGTCCTCCTCCAACTCGGCCTCCTTGGCCGACGGGTGGAGGGAGGGGAACTCCTCCCCAAGTAGGTTTCCTACTCTCCCTCCACCAAGCAAATTTGCCGTTTGACTTTTTCAAATTGGCGTTTGACTTTTAAACTAGGATTTGATTTCTCCCTTTATTTTGCCCAGCCAAGTGACCTAGTACATGATGCAAGCATTCCATATTGTCATGACACATTCATGTACCCTTCTCCTCCGGAGTGCCGGACCTTCCGGACCCTTCTAGAACATTCCTGATGAAAACACCGAAATCATTCCCCAACTCCGAAACAGGACTTTCCTTATATGAATCTTATTATCCGGACCATTCCGGATCTACTCGTGATATCCCGGATCCCATTCGAGACTCCGAACAACATTCGGTCTCTTTCTCATCATTCCACAACTACTCAACAACATCGAATCCTTAAGTGTGTCTCCCTACTGTTCGTGAATTATGCGGACATGATCGAGACACTTCTCCGATCAATAAACAATAGAGGAATATGGAAATTCATATGGCTCCCACATATTTCTACGATTACTTTGCGATCGAATGAACCACTTACATACGATACCAATTTCCCTTTGTCTCACGATAGTTTACTTATCCGAGGTTTTGATCGTCGGTATCTCTGCATACCTATTTCAACCTCGTTACTGATAAGTACTCTTTTCTCGTTCCCGTGATATGTGATCCCTTATGAGCCAGTCACATGCTTGCAAGCTAATTGGATGACATTCTACTGAGAGGGCCCAGAGTATATCTATCCGTCATATGGATGGACAAATCCCACTCTTGATCCATGTGTCTCAACCCATACTTTCCGAACACTCAATGCCACCTTTATATCCACCCAGTTACGGTGTGGTGTTTGATGTCATCAAAGCATCCTTCCGGTGATGGTGATAAGCATGATCTCATGGTCGAAGGAATTAGGTTACTATGTATCAGAAAACTTATAGCAATTGAACTATTAAAATGACTTGATCTTTATGCTACGCTTATCTATAGGAGTATGTCCATCATATCATTCTCCTAATGATATGACCTTGTTATTAACAACATCTCAAATGTTGATGATCAAGAAACCATGATCATCTATTAATCAACAATCTAGTATTATAAAGAGGCTTTACCAGGGACTCTAATTTAGTTTACAAATCACACAAGTATTAATGTTTTTGGTTAATACTGTTATAGCATGAATGTAAACATTTATCATAAACACAAAGATATAATAATAACTACATTTATTATTGCCTCTAGGGCATATCTCCAATAGTCTCCCACTTGCACTAGAGTCAACTAATCTAGATTACATGGTAATATACCGAACACCCATGGCAGTTTGGTGTTGGTCATGTTTTGCCCTCGGGAGTGGTTTAGTCAACGGATCCGCCACATTCAGATCTGTGTGTACTTTGCAAAACTTTATGTCACCATCTTGGACATGTTCTCGAATAGCGTGAAAACGTAGCTTGATGTGCTTTAGCTTCTTGTGTGACCTTGGTTCTTGCGCATTGGCTATGGCGCCCATGTTATCACAGTAGATAGACATTGGGTCCAGCACACTTGGAACCACACCGAGCTCTGTAATGAACTCATTCATCCATATAGCATCTTGTGAAGCCTCCGAAGCAGCTATGTATTCCGATTCAGTTGAAGATCTCGCCACAACGCTTTGCTTTGCACTCCTCCAGCTAACTGCTGCACCATTCAAAGTAAATACGTATCCAGATTGAGATTTAGAATCATCCGGATCGGTGTTCCAACTAGCATCGGTGTAACCATTAACAACGAGCTGTTCATCACCTCCATAAGAAAGAACCATATCCTTAGTTCTTCTCAAGTACTTAAGGATGTTTTTTTTGACCGCTGTCCAATGATCCACTCCTGGATCACTTTGATATCTGCTAGTCAAACTAACATCATATGCAATGTCGGGTCTAGTACATAGCATGGCATACATTAGAGATCCTATGGCTGAGGCATAGGGAGTCTTACTCATCCTTTCTCTATCTTCTGTCGCTGCTGGACTTTGAGTTTTACTCAAGGTCGTATTGGGCAACATGGGCAAGAACCCTTTCTTGCTATCTTCCATTCCAAACCTCTTTAGAACTTTGTCCAAATATGTACTTTGTGACAATGATATTAGGCGTCTCGATCTATCTCTATAAATCTTTATGCCTAATATGTAAGATGCTTCGCCAAGATCTTTCATTGAAAAACTATTATTCAAATAATCCTTGACACTATCAAGAAGGTCTACATCATTCCCAATCAACAATATGTCATACACATATAGTATTAAGAATGCTACAGAGCTCCCACTCACTTTCTTGTAAATACAAGCTTCTCCATAAGTTTGTATAAAACCAAAACTTTTGATTACCTTATCAAAACGTTGATTCCAACTTCGGGATGCTTGCTTCAATCCATATATGGACCGTTGAAGTTTGCATACCTTGTTAGCATCTTTAGGATCGACAAAACCTTTGGGTTGCATCATATACAACTCTTCATCAATGTCTCCATTGAGGAACGTCGTTTTGACATCCATCTGCCATATCTCATAATCGTAATATGCAGGGATTGCTAACATAATCCTCATAGACTTTAGCTTCGCTACTAGTGAGAAAGTCTCATCGTAGTCAACTCCTTGAATTTTTCGAAACCCTTCTGCGACAAGTCGAGCTTTATAGACAGTAACATTACCACCAGCATCTGTTTTCTTCTTGAAAATCCATTTGTTCTCGACAGCCTTCCGGCCATCTGGTAAGTCCACCAAAGTCCATACTTGGTTTTCGTACATGGATCCAATCTCGGATTTCATGGCATCTTGCCATTTATTGGAATCTGGGCTCATCATCGCTTCCTCATATGTCGCAGGGTCATCGGTGTTGTCCACCAACATGACACTCATAACGGGATCATACCAATCAGGAGTGGTACGAGTTCTTGTTGACCTGCGAGGTTCTGTAGCAACTTCAACCGAAGTTTCATGATCATCATCATTAGCTTCCTCTCTCATTGGTGTAGGTGCCACATGAACTACTTCCGGTGCTGTGCTACTCGCAAGTTCGAGAGAAGGTTCAACAACCTCGTCGAGTTCTACTTTCCTTCCAGTCACTTCTTTCGAGAGAAATTCTTTATCTAGAAAGGATCCATTCTTAGCAACGAAGATTTTGCCCTCGGATCTATGATAGAAGGTATACCCAATAGTTTCCTTCTTGTATCCTATGAAGACGCATTTTTCCGCTTTGGGTTCAAGCTTGTCCGGCTGTAACTTCTTTACATAGGCTTCGCAACCCCAAACTTTAAGGAACGACAATTTAGGTTTCTTCCCAAACCATAATTCATACGGTGTCGTTTCAACGGATTTAGATGGTGTCCTATTTAAAGTGAATGCGGTTGTTTCTAATGCATAACCCCAAAATGATAGCGGTAAATCTGTAAGTGACATCATAGAACGAACAATATCTAAGAGAGTTCGATTACGACGTTCGGACACACCATTACGCTGTGGTGTTCCCAGCGGTGTCAATTGTGAAAGTATTCCGCATTTCTCCAAATGCTCGCCAAACTCGTAGCTTAGATACTCACCTCCACGATCAGATCGTAGAAAGTTAATCTTCTTGTTGATTCTCTACCTCACTTTGAAATTCCTTAAACTTCTCGAAAGTTTCAGACTTATGTTTCATGAAATAGATATACCCATATCTACTAAAGTCATCCGTGAACGTAAGAACATAACGATAACCACCGCGCGATGCTATAATCATTGGGCCACACACATCGGTTTGTGTGATTTCCAATAAGTCCGTAGCTCGCTCCATCATACCATAAAATGGAGTCTTAGTCATTTTACCCATCAGACATGCTTCGCATCTTTCAAGTGATTCGAAATCAAGTGATTCAAGAAGTCCATCGGAATGGAGTTTCTTCATACGCTTCACTCCAATATGACCAAGACGACAGTGCCACATATAGGTCGAGTTATCGCTCAATTTCAAACGTTTAGCTTCAATGTTATTAATATGTGTATTTCCACTATCGAGATTCAATAATAATAGACCATCTATCAAAGGTGCATGTGCATAAAACATATTAATCATATAAATCGAATAACCATTATTCTCGGACTTAAACAAGTAACCGTCTCGCAATAAACATGATCTAGATATAATGTTCATGCTCAACGCAGGCACCAAATAACAATTATTTAAGTATAAAACTAATCCCGATGGTAGATGAAGAGGTAGCGTGCCGACCGCGATCACATCAACCTTTAATCCATTTCCAACGCGCATCGTCACCTCGTTCTTCGCTAGCTTCAGTTTATTCTTCAACACCTGTTTCGAGTTACAAATATGAGCAACCCAACCAGTATCAAATACCCAGGCACTACTACGAGTACTAGTGAGATACACATCAATAACATGTATATCGGATATACCTTTCTTCTTGATGTTGCCGTTCTTCAAATCCGCCAAGTACTTTGGGCAATTCCGCTTCCAGTGACCTTCTCCCTTGCAGTAAAAGCAATCAGTATCAGGCTTAGGCCCAGCCTTGGTCTTCTTCATCGGTGCGACAACTTTCTTACCACCCTTCTTGAAGTTTCCCTTTTGCTTAGACTTGCCTTTCTTGAATTTGGTGGTCTTATTGACCAACAACACTTGATGCTCTTTCTTTATCTCCACTTATGCAGATTTCAACATGGAGAAGAGTTCTGGCAACGTCTTGTTCATGTTTTGCATATTGTAGTTCATCACAAAGTTCTTGTAACTTGGTGGCAGTGATTGGAGGACACGGTAAATCCCCAAAGCATTAGGAATCACTATACCCAAACTTTGGAGTTTGTTTGCGTGCCCAGATATCTTAAGCACATGCTCACTGACGGAGCTGCCCTCTTCCATCTTGCAGTTAAAGAACTTTTCAGAAGCCTCATAACTCTCAACTGCCGCGTGAGCCTCAAATATCATTTTGAGTTCACAGACAATATCATGTGGGTCATGGTTCTCAAACCTTTTCTGTAGCTCCGATTCCAAACCATACAAGATAGCACACTGAACTGTGGAGTACTAACTCTTCCGAGTGAGGTAAACATTCTTTACTTCATCGGTAGCATCAGCTGCAGGCGGGTCACCCAGCGGTGCATCCAGCACATAGGTCAAATTGCCAGCATTGAGGACAATCCTCAAATTGCGGAACCAATCCGCGAAGTTGCTTCCATTGTTTTTCAACTTTTTTTCTCTAGGAACGCATTAAAATTGATGGTAGGGGCCGCCATTGATCTACAACATATTTGCAATAGTTTAGACTAAGTTTATGACAAATTGAGTTCTAATTAATAGTTAAATTAATCTAGGTGAACTCCCACTCAAAACAATATCCCTCACATTGTTTTAGTGATCACACGAACCAAATACACCACATCAAAACCGATCATCACGAGAGTTGATGTAACTTCAATGGCGAACAATCAACATGTTCATCATATCTACTATATGACTCATGCTTTACCTTCCGGTGATCCGTGTTCTGAGACCATGTCTGTACATGCTAGGCTTGTCAAGATCAAACCTTAGCTTCCGCATGAGCAAATCTGGCTTGATCACGTTGTATACACTCGCAGAATCTAACACACCCGATCATCACGTGGTGCTTCGAAACAACGAGCTTTAGCAACGGTGCTTACTAAGGATGAACACTTGAAAACTTGAAATTTGTGTGCTTGAGGGATCATCTTATAATGCTACCGTCGTTAACTAAGCAATACAAGATACATAAATGATTAACATCACATGCAATTCATAATATGTGATATGATATGGCCTTTCTTCTTGTGCTTCTGATCTCCATATTCAAGCATGAACATGATCTCCATCATCACCGGCATAGCGTCAAGGTCAATGGCGCCGTTTCATGGTTGTCGTCCACCAGCTTCAACTATTACAACTACTTTGGATAGACACGCGGGTCTTAATAGAATTTAAAGACAACCATATGGCTCCTGCCGGTTGCCAACTTACAATAAGGGACCTTGCATACATCAAATATAATCACAATCATGGCCATATCACATCACAGCACACCCCTGCAAAACAAAGTTAGACGCCTCTAATTTTCTTTGCATATTTTACGTGGTTTGGGGCTTTCAATAAGTGTTGCTCTAACTTACGAACAAGAACCACAACATTGATGCTTGAACTATCAAGTGCCCGTTCTAAATTGGATCTATACTATGATGGGAGAGACATGCACCCGCAAAGCCACTTATGCAATACAAGTTGCACGTTGAGCGTGGAGCAAGTCTCATGAACGATGTCATGTAAGGTTATCCCGGGCCGCTTCATCCTATCATACCGCAAGATGCAAAGTACACAAAAAGCAATTGATAATAAAAGCACCACCGCCCACAATGACCATTGTGTTCTACTCGTGCAACAGATTTAGATATAGACACGGCTTTGATACCACTGTAGGGGTTCGTAGCATGGAAAACAAAAAATTTCTACCGCATGCACACAAACAAGCCAAGATCTATCTACTAGATTGTAGCAACGAGTCGATAGAGGAACTCACCCTCGAAGATTCCAAAGCGGTTAACGAGAGCAGATTCTCGTGGGTGATGTAGTCGTACTATTGCTGATCTCAAGATCGCGTTGACGATCCTTCCGGCGCTGCGTTCCGGCAGTGCTTCTGCAGTCGGTCACACGTTCGGTACTCGATGAATACCTTCCTCTCCCTTGTTCCAACAGGTAGCGGAGGTTGCTCTCCTCGCGATTCCGGCAACACGACGACGTGGTGTCGGAAGTAGAGGGGAGATCTCGCAGGGCTTCGCCTTAAGCCGGTGCGAGTATGATGGAGCAAGAGAGGTGCCTTGGCGATCTAGGGTTTAGAAGCACCAAGGGGGGAGATTGGCCGGCGTCTAGGGCTTGGGAAGCCCCAACTCGGCGAGTTGGGAGGAGCCCTAGGCGGCGGCTTGGAGGTGGCCGGCGACTTGGATGCTAGGGTTTTGGGTGTGAGTGGTAGGGGGCGCCCTAACCCTCCTTATACAGGTGGAAGGTGGCCGGTTGGGAGGAGGGAGTCCTCCCCCAACTCGTCCTCCTTGGCCGGCGGGTGGAGGGAGGGGAACTCCTCCCCAAGTAGGCTTCCTACTCTCCCTCCACCAAGCAAACTTGTCGTTTGACTTTTTCAAATTCGCGTTTGACTTTCAAACTAGGATTTGATTTCTCCCTTTATTTTGCCCACCCAAGTGACCTAGTACAAGATGCAACCATTCCATATTTTCATGACACATTCATGTACCCTTCTCCTCCGGAGTGCCGGACCTTCCAGACCCTTCTAGAACATTCCTGATGAAAACACCGAAATCATTCCCCAACTCCAAAACAGGACTTTCCTTATATGAATCTTATTCTCCGGACCATTCCGGATCTCCTCGTGATATCACGGATCCCATCCAAGACTCCAAACAACATTCGATCTCTTTCTCATCATTCCATAACTACTCAACAACATCGAATCCTTAAGTGTGTCTCCCTACGGTTCGTGAATTATGCGGACATGATCGAGACACTTCTCCGATAAATAACCAATAGAGGAATCTGGAAATTCATATGGCTCCCACATATTTCTACGATTACTTTGCGATCGAATGAACCACTTACATACGATACCAATTTCCCTTTGTCTCATGATAGTTTACTTATCCGAGGTTTTGATCGTCGGTATCTCTGCATACCTAGTTCAACCTCGTTACTGATAAGTACTCTTTTCTCATTCCCGTGATATGTGATCCCTTGTGATCCAGTCACATGCTTGCAAGCTAATTGGATGACATTCTACCGAGAGGGCCCAGAGTATATCTATCCGTCATATGGATGGACAAATCCCACTCTTGATCCATGTGTCTCAACCCATACTTTCCGAACACTCAATGCCACCTTTATAGCCACCCAGTTACGGTGTGGTGTTTGATGTCATTAAAGCATCCTTCCGATGATGGTGATAAGCATGATCTCATGGTCAAAGGAATTAGGTTATTATGTATCAGAAAGCTTATAGCAATTGAACTATTAAAATGACTTGATCTTTATGCTATGCTTATCTATAGGAGTATGTCCATCATATCATTCTCCTAATGATATGACCTTGTTATTAACAACATCTCAAATGTTCATGATCAAGAAACCATGATCATCTATTAATCAACAAGCTAGTATTATAAAGAGGCTTTAACAGGAACTCTAATTTAGTTTGCAAATCACACAAGTATTAATGTTTCTGGTTAATACTGTTATAGCATGAATGTAAATATTTATCATAAACACAAAGATATAATAATAACTACATTTATTATTGCCTCTAGGGCATATCTCCAACATTTTTTGTGTTGCTCTCCCTTCCCCTATATAAAGACATCAAGTGTTACCCTAAAGAAAATAGTTTATTCTCTCCACAAAGGCGCAACCCCTCTCTCTCTCACGGATAATTCTCCATATGCATACATAAGTCATAATGCCATGGAGTTGATCGTTATAGACACTAATCTCTTGCATATTATTAGATAGTGGTATGCATGAACAACGGTGGAGGGATTGCACCTTTAATCCGCGCACAAGATTTGTTCGCGGGAATCGACGAGTTCTTCATCAATGATCATTGCAAAATTATGTTGCTTGAATGTTGGTACGATGATCTAGATTTTGTCTCGTTCTTGTAATATCCATAGATGCTCTTGGTGTTCATAGTAAGGTGGGATTTTTTATTTCCCATATCGAAACCCTAACAGTAACATATGCAACAAATTCCAAATTGGGTGTAGCAGGACGTAAGATCTTGTCGCTATTTGAAAAAAATCAACATACTCATGTAGCAAAAACCATATGTGTGTGCGGCATGTTAAAACATCATGCTCAACATCTGCAAATCTTGATCACCAGTGACCACAAACCATCAACCATGGAGGTTGGAGGCAGCCTCTCTAAGCCGATTTTGGCTTGCAACCCATATACCTAAATCGGTGGAACCCCATGGGCGATAGATTAGGTGGACTCGGATCTATTACCCTCTTCGTCGTCGCTATGCCGAAGGTCAATCAGAGAGCTAGATTGGGTCAAATCCCTAGCAACCCGCTCATGGACGTCGTCCTTGAAGAGCTCTAAGCTCATCTACCGAGTGTCTGCGTCAGCGTCGATGGAAGGGGATGGCTGCTATGGTGAGCAACAAAGGAGGTGGAGGGGGCTGGCCGCTCGCATCTTCAGGGAGGGCATCACCTACCTTTGGTAGGAGTAAGGAGGCGGAGGGGCTGGTCGCTCACATCGCCGTGTTGGCCGTTCATGTCTCGGGTTGAGCATGACCTACCTCTTTAGAGGTATCCAATAGCGAGGGGATGAAGGGTGTTGTACAATGTACCATATGCCATACTTCGCTCCTTACCACTAGATACCAGGAAAAAATAAACGATGATGTTGTTTTTGCGCCAGCAGACATGTTTGAATTTCAAAGTTGCTCTCGCCTTTCCACCTACGAAATTCAATGGATCAAAAAGAGTCCATAACTTTTTGTGCCTCAACTGCTTTATAAACATAATGCAATATGCTATATCACATCACGATGAACATTTTTACTTTTAGAGTGGTGGACCAACTCAACACCAATGGAACAAGTTTGATAAAAAAGGTAGCAGAAAAAAACAAATGCGGAATAACTCTCACAAATATGAAACTGTTCCTCTGAGCTGCGACCAGTTATGTCGCCTATCTCTGACGAGGTCGATTGATACGTCCAATTTGCATCACCATTCTATATCATAATTTGCATCTATTCATTGGTATATTTCTTATTAAGAGGTGTTACTTATGTCTTTTTATCTGTTTTTGCATGTTGGATGACTCTTGGAGGATGAACTACCAGAGTCAGGATTCTAATGGAAAAAGTGGTGTTTTGATGCAATTTTGCGAAGATCAGAAAAATACTAGAAAAATTATGGAAAATTATATTTTCCCAGAATACGAAGGAAACCAGAAGGGGAGGCGGACTTGGGCCACAGGGGGCCCACACCCCCCCGGGGCGCAACCCCCTGGGTCGTGCCTAGGGTGGGTGTGGCCCACCTGGCCAGTATCCGACTCTGCCCTCTCGCCTATATATTCCTCTCAGAACCCTAATACTAGGGGAGCGACCACAGAGATTCCGCAACCTCTGCGGGGCGGAAAACACCGAGAGAGAAAGAGCTCTTCGGCAGACAGATTTCTGTCGGGGAAATTCTTTCCCGGAGAGGGGAGATCGTCGCCATCAACACCATCATCAAGCTAGACTTAATCGGGATCATCATCATCATCATCATCATCCACACCATCATATCCACCAGCACCATCATCACCACTCCATCCTGATGTAACAATTGTGTTGAATACTTGCATAGATCTAAGGGGAAACTTTCCCGGTGTTGATTACTATTGTAGTTGATGCTTGTGAGTGGAACCATTGGATTATTGTTTATGTTCAGATTGTTATCCATCACCATATCATCTTTGATCTTGATCCATATGATGTCTTCTGAGTAGTTTGTCTAGTTCTTGAGTATATGGGAGAAGTCATGTTTTAGTAGTGGATTTGTGTTGAGATATTATTCAATGGTTTAGTATTTAAGTTGTGGTGCTATTCTTATAGTGGTGTCATGTGAACGTCAACTACATGATACTTCACCATTTATGGGCCTAGGGGAATGCACTGTGTATTTGTCTACTAATTGTGGGGTTGCCGGAGTGACAGAAACCTAAACCCCCTTTAGGATACCTTTGCACAAGGGAGTGTAGGATCTCAGATTTTAAGGCTGTGGTTAGGTTTATATCTTAGTTGCTTTCCTGTAGTTGCGGATGCTTGCAGGGGGGTTAATCACAAGTATGTATTAGTCCAAGTAAGGTCGGTACATTAGCACAAGTTCACCCACACAACACTTACAACACCAAAGAAATACTACTCAGCTATTTGAAGCGAAAGCACTTGACAGAATTTCCATGTGTCCTCGAGAATGTTTGGTCCTTATAAGTATTTCCACTGTTTTGTCCTTTGCTAAGAAAGGATTGGGCCACTTGCCAGTTGTTCGTTGTCTTTATTACTTGCACTTTGTTTCTTTGCTTTATCAGAAAACCCCTAAAAATCTGTTTGCTAAGTATTTACAGAGATTTCCTGCTCCATACCACTAGTCAACACCTTCTGCTCCTCGTGGGGATCGACACTCCTATTTATCGAAAGTACTGCGATACACCCCCTATACTTGTGGGTCATCAAGACTATTTTCCGACGCCGTTGTCGGGGAGTGAAGCGCTATTGAAGAGTGGAACTGGTAAAGGAAACTTCTATTGTGAGTATTGTTTTTATTTCTGTTTGTTACTTTGTTTCCAATATGGATAACCCACTTAGTTTTCTGTTTGGGAAAAATACTACCACTGTAAGGGTAGTAGATGAACCACCACCTATTGAGATAGATCCTTTTAATATACATACAAGTATTGTTGATCGTGTTATGGATAATTATTATTTAGGGGATGGAATCGTCCATCTTGGTGATCATTTTCTTTTTATCCATGAATTATGCGGGTTGTTTAAGTGTACATGTATCACAACTGAACAGTTTAAGAAGAAGTTACTCTCTATATCCATGAAAGGAAGAGCTGAAGAATGGTATAAGCTGCTGAAGAATGGACAATCCATGGAATGGGAGGAAATCGCATCTCTCTTTTATTCTAAATTCTATCCTTCCAGTGAGATTCATAAGGATAGAAATATGATATATAACTTTTGGCCTCGTGATGGAGAGAGTACAACTCAAAATTGGGGGAGATTGAAGTTACTAATGCTTAAATGTCCTATTCATGAACTCCCTAACAATATTATTATCAATAACTTTTATGCTAGGCTTTCTCTTCATGATAAAGATTTACTAGATGCTTCTTGTGTTGGATCATTCACACGTATGAAGGAAGAAGCTAAATGGGATCTCGTAGACCATATTCAAGAGAACATTGAAGCTTGGGAGAATGACAAAGGAAGAAAGTCAGGTATAAACTATGATTATGAATGCATAAAATCTTTTATGGGAACTGATGACTTCCGTGATATTAGTAATGAGTATGGTTTTGACTCTCAAGTTCTTGCAAAATGTTTTAAGGCCTTTGCCTCTTATATTGAAATTCCAAAAAAGGAGTGGGACAAGTACCATGCTCCTTACAAATACATTGTTACCCATGCTCCTGCTAGCATAGAAGTTTGTACTGTTTATTCTATTTTGCCTGAAACTTATGTTGAGAAAATCTCTTTTCCTACTAAGGTAAAGGAACATTCTATCATAGCTAACATGGTTAGCAAAAGTACAAACAAAACTGTGGAACTCAATGAGCAAATAAATATTGAACCTGTGGTAGCTATTGTGAAAGATCTTGTCACTAAAAATATAGAGGATGAGCACATTGTCTTCTGTGAATACACTTCTAATATTGTCTCTCATCCTAGAAAAGCTAGAAAAGCTAGTATCCCTGTGCTTTCTGTTAGAATTGGTGATCATTGCTATTATGGTTTATGTGATGTCGGTGCTAGTTTTAGTGCTATTCCTTATGAGCTTTACAGGGAAATTACGCATGAAATTGGTCCTTGTGAGCTTGAGGACATTGATGTGGTTATTCACCTTGCAAATAAGGAAACCATTTGCCCCATTGGTATTGTAATAAATGTGGAGGTCCTCTGCGGTAAGATTAAGTATCCTGCTGATTTTCTAGTGCTTAATTCAACAACTCTCAAAACTTGTCCTATCATTTTTGGTAGACCTTTCTTGAACACTTGTGGAGCTATTATAGATTGTAAAATGGAAAAAGTTTTAACTAAGTTCGATGGAGATTCTTATGAGTTCAACTTTTCCAAATTTTCTAAAGCTCCTTGTGAAAATAGCTTGCCTAATAAAGATTTCAGTATGGAACAACTTGCTTCTATTGATCTGGTTTATGACCTTGGACCTCTTTTTGGTGATTGTAAGTATGCTCATTCTGATGATAAAGTTATTTCTTGTGACAGTTATATTGTCAACTTTATTCAAAGTGCTACTGAAAGTTATTATGAGAGAGGGAAACATGGTTTTATACATCTCAATAATGTTAAGTTTCCCCGTTTTATGTTGAAATCTTTGAAGTTGCATTTGTTTTGTCTTCCTATGCCAGTGGATTTTTGTTTCAACAATTTGTTTTCTCATGATACACCCATGCATAGGAAGTGGGTTAGACTCAAATGTGTTGATTATTTTCTTCTTAATGCTCTCTTTCACTTCAGATATTTATCTCCTATGTGAGCATTTTTGAAACTATCAAGCCTAACTTAAAGGCATTAAAGAAACGTACTTCTTGAGAGATAACCCAATAGTTTTGTCGAGTCTTGGAAGTTATTACCTCAGTAATAACCGCTCCTTATCCTTTTTGTTTTGGTTTTTGTGTCAAGTTCAACTACTTTTGAGAAGTAGAGGAATTGTGAAAAGTTGCTTCCTGGGATAGATTTTTGTGCTACATTGGAAATATTCGTGAGGGAGCTTAGTACTTAGGATGGAGCTGTATTTTTCTATGCTTGTTCTCCAAGTTGTTACCCAACTTTCATTAGTTTTGCACTTTTTTATTTGAGCAACAGAAGGTTTTCGAAAAAATCAATCTTTACATGTTGGTCTGTTTTGACAGATTTCTTCCGTCATTTGCATTTGCCTCTTATATTGATTCCCTTCCAGATTCTTTTGGGTTTTTGGAAAGGAGTTGCTATAGTAGCTTTTGTTTTGATGGATTTCAGTTGAAGTGTGTACCTAAAGGTTTATTTTTTTTGCTTACACTAATGTTTCCATTGAAGTGTGTGTATTGCCTTGTGAGAAAAGGAATTTCCAGGAGAAGGAGAAAAGGAGTCTGCAGAGTTCGTCTTTGAATAGGTAAAAGTGGTGAAAACAGAAGGTTCGTGAAAACCCTATCTTTTTATATTTTTGATGTTTTTATTACATACGGAAGGTTACTAAAAGAAACTGAGGAGGAAACGGAGGCCGGGGTGGCCACACCCACCCCAGGCACGGGCCCCAGCTGGCCGCGCCTGGAGGAGGTGTGAGCCTCATGAGCTCCGTCTCCGCTTTGTTTTCGTACCAGTACCTTCCTTATGTTTTAAAACTTCGTAATATATAGCCCCCCCGGGTTCCCCAAGGTTCTTGCATCGTATTCTCATCGTGTTTCTGTTTCGATCTGTTTCTATCAGGCAGATTCTCAGTTTTGGAGTCACAATGTCTTCCTCTGGATCACCCATGGGGGATTCCTCTGCGGATGTCATCAACCCGTACATGTATGAGTTGAAGATTCATCCCAAGGACTTGATTCTCAAGGATGGTAAGGTGCAGATGAAGGAAGTTTGAGGCCCTAAAGGAGAAGGCAGTTTGGAAGATAGGATGGAAGCACTAGAGCAGGAAGTTTTCAGATACAAAAGGATGGCGGAACGCGAAGTGGATGTCATCCATAATATAAGTTCAGAACTCATCGCCAAGCACGAGGAGGAAGTTGCTGAGCTCCGAGATAAATTTTCTCGCTCCGTTAGACCACCAACAAATTACAAGCACATCTCTATGACATACAAAATCAAAACTGTGAGTATGAGGCTAGATTTAATCGCATAAGCTCTGCTGCTAGTTTCAAAATTGTGGAGACCAGGACGTCCTTTTTTGATGGGGAACCATTTCCTTGGAAGTTTGATGATAACAAGAGATGACCACCACCACCAAAGGAGTAATTCGTCATCAGTTTGGCATCCCCTTGGCTTGTTCCAAGCTTGGGGGAGTGTCGTGGTATCATATCATTATCTTTTATGTTTTACCTTTTTAATGCTTTCATGTCTTTGGTAGAGAAGTTATCTTATAGGTTGGTTTGCATGTGGAAGTATCTCTCCTTTAGTAGATTATCTATGTATCCCTTGGTGTGAGTGCCTTTATAGAATATTAATGAGAAGTTTCATCTTTTACTTTTTGCACTTCTTATTTTAGTTTGCAATCTCTATTGTATGATTGATCTTATTGATCAGTATTGGCATCACTTTGGGAGCATCAAGTAGATCTAAATTGGTTTTGGCAAACCGAGCTCTGGTCAGTAGCAAAACTTTTTGAGGTTTGTAAGGAAAGGAGAAAAGGCTTAAGGTATTTTGTATCATTTATTTTTCTTTATTGATTGGCTCATAAGCTTAGTATTCTTTATTTAAGATCTTTTGTGTCTTCAAGGAAGATTGCATGTTTGGCTTTATCACTTCTAGGTTTGTTTGTTTCTTTCAACTATTTTGCTTGCTACCTAGCCTTGCTAGCAAAAAACCTGTTTTGAGAAGGCATACTTATCATGCATCCAATCCCTTTGAACCAAACTTGTGCCATTTGTGTCCACCATATCTACCTATTAGCATTATTGCTATTCCAAGCAAATTCTCAAGCTTCATCTATCTTTTGAATTAAAAAACTATTTTGTTATGTGAAAACTAGTTAGTAAAGCTCTCACGAACTTTATGGCACATCTTATTTTCTTGCCCCTAATAGACTTGAACCATTGTGTCATCGAAGTTGTATATGCTTGCATCTATACGTTGGTATTAGCAGAACTGTTCTGTCACGGGGAACACTTTCAACGCTCATGGATACATATCTAGTTGATATCATGCTCTTTTGTTTGCGGATGTCGTCGGTGTGAAATAAAATGGGATCTTGTAACTCCATGGAGTTATGTATGTGTGTTAGAGAAACGCCTGGGCCGCTAGCCTAATACATGCCTAATCATGGTGGAAACTTGCAGCATAACCATAGTGAACAATCTATGAAGCATCCTCAAAAAAACCCTCTGAAAATAGTAAATAAAAAGATTGCTGAGATGCTTACTGTCTGCCTGCCTTGTCATTTTGATTATGGGATAGCTCCTGTATCATGTGCAAGGGGTACCCTATTAGCGGTTCTTTATGATACACATATCCTTACAATGACAAGAACTTACCGGTAACTAAAGTTGAGTAGCATGAGGAGCAGCCCTCGTACTCAAGGGACATGAGATTGCCAACTTATATTTCGTCAAGCATATAGTCCATATTTAACCTTAATCACCTCAAGATGCTTATGATAGGGGCAATGAGGGCTCAAATCTAGTAAGTACCATAATATTTTGGAAGCTCTTTATGAACTTGAAATCCCTGCTTCCCTCTATGAAGGGACCTCTCTCCTATTTCTAAGTTGGGTCAGTAAACCTACTTCCTCCCTATCTCCAGCAAGCATTTGAGTTGTTGTGTTTCAAGCATTCATATAATGATTTATTCAATCATGTTCTTTATCTTCCTTGTTTGCACAAGACTCTTACCTATTGAGTATTAATTTGAAATCCATCATTGTGAAAACCCTTTTTTGTTTGAGCAAAGAGTACTCCTATTGTAAAATTTCTTCAAAAGCTTTTTGTGAAACTGTTTGCCAGCTGTTCTCTGACCAAGAACAAAGTTTGCCGATTCCAATTATGATTTATCTTTATGCATCTCTATTGTGACTCCTCTACTTGTTGCAAGCTAAGTTATATAATGGTAAGTGTGATGCTTCTTGTTCGTATTCTTTTATCGACACTTCACTCCATAAACCTGTGGACATGTTTACTAAGCTCAGTTTTTGCTTGGGGACAAGCGAAGGTCTAAGCTTGGGGGGGGGGGGAGTTGATACGTCCAATTTGCATCACCATTCTATATCATAATTTGCCTCTATTAATTGATATATTTCTTATTACAAGGTGTTACTTATGTCTTTTCATCTGTTTTTTGCTTGTTGGATGATTCTTGGAGGATGAACTGCCCAAGTCAGGATTCTGATGGAAAAAGAGGTGTTTTGATGCAATTTCGCGAAGATCAGAAAAATAACAGAAAAATCATGGAAAATTATATTTCCCAGAAGACGAAGGAAGCCAGAAGGGGAGGCGGAGTTAGACCATAGGGGCCCACCCCCCAGGCGCGGGCCCCCCTAGGCCGCGCCTAGGGTGGGTGTGGCCCACCTGGCCGGCCTCCGACTCTGCCCTCTCGCCTATATCTTCCTCTGAGAACCCTAATACCAGGGGAGCGACCACAGAAAGATTCCGCCGCCTCAGCGGGGCAGAAAACACCGAGAGAGAAAGAGCTCTCCGGTAGACAGAGTTCTGCCGGGGAAATTCCTTCCCGGAGAGGGGAGATCGTCCCCATCAACACCATCATCAAGCTAGACTTCATCAGGGTCATCATCATCATCCACACCATCATCTCCACCAGCACCATCATCACCACTCCATCCCGATGTAACAATTGTGTTGAATACTTGCATAGATCTGAGGGGAAACTTTCCCGGTGTTGATTACTATTGTAGTTGATGCTTGTGAGTGGAACCATTGGATTATTGTCTATGTTCAGATTGTTATCCATCACCATATCATCTTTGATCTTGATCCATATGATATCTTGTGAGTAGTTCGTCTAGTTCCTGAGGACATGGCAGAAGTCATGTTGTTAGTAGTGGATTTGTGTTGAGATATTATTCAATGGTTTAGTATTTAAGTTGTGGTGCTATTATTCTAGTGGTGTCATGTGAACGTTGACTACATGATATTTCACCATTTATGGGCCTAGGGGAATGCATTGTGTATCTGGCTACTAATTGTGGGGTTGCCGGAGTGACAGAAACCTGAACCCCCGTTAGGACACCTTTGCACAAGGGAGTGTAGGATCTCAGAGTTTAAGGCTGTGATTAGGTTTATATCTTAATTGCTTTCATGTAGTTGCGGATGCTTACAAGGGGTTTAATCATAAGTATGTATTAGTCCAAGTAAGGTCGACACATTAGCATAGGTTCACCCACACAACACTTGCAACACCAAAGAAAGACTACTCAGCTATTTGAAGCGAAAGCACTTGACAGAATTTCCATGTGTCCTCGAGAACATTTGGTCCTTATAAGTATTTACACCGACTTGTCCTTTGATAAGAAAGGATTGGGCCACTTGTTGCAGTTGTTCATTGTTTTTATTACTTGTACTTTGTTTCTTTGCTTTATCAGAAAACTCCTAAAAATCCATTTGCTAAGTATTTACAGAGATTTCCTGCTCCATACCACTAGTCAACACCTTCTGCTCCTTGTTGAGATCGACACTCCTATTTATCGAAGGTACTGCGATACACCCCTATACTTGTAGGTCATTATCGATATGGTGGGAGTCTAGATTGCCTATGTGTGGTTTTCGCCATCTTCAGCTCCCGCTCAACGCCGAACGGACCTTGGCACACCTCTCACCCGACATGAGAGTCGACTTGCTTGGCGATGCAAAGACCAATTACAATATGTTTTTAATGAATTAGAGGTGAGATACAAGAAAATAAAAGAAGCGGTGGCAGATTAATAATCAGCTGCAACACGTTCTCCTAAGCTATTTGCCCAAGTGCAAGGTGAGTCATATATATTAATAAAATTGTACATATTTGTAACTATTAGTATATTATACATGATAACCATATGGTTAACTATAAATAACATGAAAATGACTCGAGCTAACCGCTCTACTGGAGGCCTTCGGCTTTTGTGATGACATGCATAAGTGTAAGGTCAGAGCACTGGCCTTGTAGCCACCTCATCATTGGAGTTGTAGATGTTGCGACTGTTGTCATTAGTGAGTGACTTGGGGCTGATCTATGTAATATATTTGTATGGTTTTATTGAATAAGAAATAAAAAGGTTGTGTGAATCATTTTGATGCACCACATTTCAAAAGAAAAAAAAGTAAACTGCTCTACTACTTGCTCCGATCCATATTAGTTGTCATAAAAATAGATGTGTCTAGACATATTTTAGTGCTAGATATGACAATTAATATGGATCGGAGAGAGTATTAAACTTGTTGTAAAGGCCATTAAAAAAAAGCGTTTCTCTAGAGATGTTGTATAGGAATATATATGGCAGCTCCCAAAATGATCGTCCGACAATCACTAATCATTGTCATGGGCTCGATATAAAGAAAAAAAATAACGTCAATATAAAGTAAACGGACTTGTCGGCCTTGTCATACTGGGCCAGATTTGGATGGCTCATGAATTGGACCTATATTTTTGACTGCCGGAAACTAGTCTATGTTGTCTGGTCAATATTCTAGTGATCACAACGCCAACAGAGCCCTAGACTTTCTCTGTTTTGAATGGGCTAGCTACGTCACCATGGAGAAATGCCGTCTCCCACGGGCCTTTCTGCTTTGCCCAGGCTATTTGAATGGGCTAGCTACGTCACTGTTACAGAATTTCACGCAATGGTGTTGTCGCCATGGATCTCAGCATGTGTCACATTTAGGTTTAACTGTATCTGTCTAGGTAAAAAGTGAATCTTCATAATCCTGTTTAGGCCCCGTTCGGTTAGTGTTGGATTGGGATGCATTGGCATGGATTGGCCTAGATTAAATCCTATCTAAGTCAAAATTCTTTCTAATCCTCTCCAATCCCATCCAATCCACTTCTAGGCCTTAGGGGTGGGCAAAAACTGACACCGTTCAAACAGCCCAAACCGTCAAAAGTGGAGCTAGTTTATTTTCCTTAACAAACTCAATCAAGATCTCCAATCTAGTTAAATAAATGAACTACTTCCTCCGATTCATATTAATTGACTTTGATTTGTCAAAATTTAGATGAATCTATATACTCCCTCCGACCCATATTAGTTGACTCTAATTTGAATGTATCTATCACAAAAACTTGTCTAGATACATCAAAATTAAAGTTAACTAATATAGATCAGAAGGAGTACTAAATAGTGTCTAGATTCATTCAAATCTAGATAAATTTGAGTCAATTAATATGGACCGAATGGAGTAATCCAAACTGGTTAAACCGGTAAACCGTTTTTGCCCAGGCCTAATCGTGTCCTTTTAATAGGAAGACCTCCAACTACAACGTTTCACTTTTAAACCCACTATCTAGCTGGCAAAGGCGTACACCCACTGTTTGAGAAGAACCAAAAAGAATACAAAGTGCGTGATGCAATTGTCCCCGTAAACGATTTAACGCTTTATCTTGCTTGATTTCCAAGTAATGTTTTGTGTTAAAAGGATTTATTTTGGAAATTAAGTAAAGCTTCAAAAGGATTGCAAGAATACACATTTTTATGTGAATCAATCCTGCAACTTGGAAGAAAAAAACCACTTACTATCTAAGGTTCCAAGTCATCTATCTTGCAACAAGATAGATCTGCTACTTAAAAAAAACTCCTAAATCCATTTCCCATGTGCATCCTCCTCCTATTTTGCAGAACACATCTCTAGTTGACTATTCTGAGATGTATGCACAGGCAGTTCCTATAAATCTTTTTTTAGACAGCAGAACATAGCTCGACGTTAAACTAGTAACGCCTAAAACAGCCCGTAATAGTTGGGAAGTACACATGCAAACACAAGATTAGACAAACACCATTGAAATAAAAGCTCTTGGAGTTGGTATGAACAACAACAAAATCTGAAGACCTAGACGCCAAAAGGGGGAAGTAGAAACAACCAAAACACAAAATAGTCATCACATCCTCATTTTTATTACCATACAAGGACATGCTTTTATGTGTGAATTGTTGGATTCTTGGGTGGAACATTGTCTCTCTTTCGAGGACCAGGGCACGTGTTATATGTCAAGGAATAGCCCCTTGCGTGGCTTCTATAGAATTTGGTACGTATACGGTTGGTACATACACCATACCATACCGTATACTAACGATATTACATGTCGAATGCCCCCTTCATCTAACCTGGGAGATGTTTAGATTATGCAAAAAATTGGCTAGTTTTTTAGAACATAAAGTTTTGGTAAAACCATCAGCAATCTGATCCTTGCTAGAGATGAACCTGACATCAAGTTGCTTACTAGCAACCAGTTCTCGAACAAAATAGAAGTCAATCTCAATATGTTTTGCGCGTGCATAAAATACTGGATTAGCAGACAGGTAGGTGGCACCAAGATTATCATATCATAAGCATGGTTTCTCTTTGAGTCAAACACCAAGTTCACGAACCAGTGCTTCGACCCAAATAAGCTCAGCAGTGGCATTTGCAAGGGCCTTATATTCAGCCTCTGTACTTGACCTGAACCCAGTAGGTTGTTTCCTAGCACTCCAAGAAACAAGATTGAGACCAAAAAGTATAGCAAAACCACCAGTTGAACGTATGTCATCTAAATCACCTCTCCATTCTACATCTGAATAGGCACTAAGCAAGGTGAAACTGGACCTATGGAAAGTAAGACCAACCTTGCTTGTATAATGAATGTATCTCAAAATCCGCTTGACAACAGTCCAGTGTGCAGTAGTGGAAGCATGAATATACTGATATACCTTATTAAGCGAAAAACAAGTATCAAGTCTAGTCGGTGTTAAATATTGAAGTGCACCTATAATACTCGTGTAGCGAGTCATATCCTCAGGGCCAAGAGGAGAACTATCTGTCAAGGCTAGTGTATCAGTCGTGGAGAGTGGTGTTGGACAAGATGTACAATCCTTCATACCAACACGAGTCAACAATTTTGTAGCATATATTTCCCGAGTTAATAGCAAATCATTGGACTTTTTATGAACTTCAAGTCCCAGAAAGTAATGAAGATCTCGGAGATCCTTAAGATCAAACTCATTACTCAAGTTATGAAGAAGAGCTGAGATGGTTGAATTAGAGGAGGTCGTCACTATGATATCATCAACATAAATCAATAGAAACATAGTAATACCTGAATTGTTGAAAAGAAATAGAGAGGTGCCAGCCTTGGATGGAAGGAAACCAAGTGTTTGTAACTTGGAGCTAAGACGAGAGTACCAAGATCAAGGGGCCTGCTTCAGACTATATATTGCCTTGTCAAGTTTACAAATGTAATTTGGAGTAGCAGAAGACTCAAAACCAGGTGGATGTGCATGTTGGCCTAATCTCCGCCCCTATAACAAACAAAAACTTTCTTTCCACTCCAAAAGATGTGTTTTTCTTGGCTATAGTTCTAAACATAAAGGAGTAAGATGTCATGATGTGTCCACTGGCTGTGTTTATGTTTTTCGTGATGTTGTATTTGAGAAAATTCTCTTGACTGCATTTCATTGCAGGGGCGCGCGGATGGATCCCGATGCGGATGACGACGAGGAAGTCGCCATCTAACTTGCAGAGTCCTGATGAAGAAGTAGATCGGTCCTGAGGGAGAAGATCGTGTTGTCCTTGGTGGTGACGGAATTAATCTAGGGTTTTTGTGGTCATGATCTGGAAAAACCAGGGCAGGGAATTGAGAGCCCCGACGGAGATCGTTGTCATGGTCATGATTGAACAAAGAACGAAGGTCCTGGCGGTGGCATGGCAAGGAACACCGGCGGCGGCATATAGAAGTGAAGAAGAGGAGCTCCTAATACCATGTTGGATTCTTGGGTGGAACAGTGTCTCTTTTTTGAGGACACGGGTAGGTATTATATGGCAAGGAATAACCCCTTGCGTGACTGTATAGAGTTTGGTACGTATACGATTGGTATACTATACCATATAGTTCTGATATTACATGTCTAATATAAATCTATCATGCAACTTGGAAGAAAATACGACGCACTATCTAAAATTCAAAGTCATCCATCCCGCAAGATGGATCTCCAATTCTAAAATTCTCAAAAATGGCTTTCGTCACGCTTTATAAATAAAGCAACACTATCTCCGCATCGCCGAGTCCACCGCCCTTTAATGCTTGTACAGGTTCTGCAGGGCAGTGATTGCAGTGTTCGGGAACAGTACTTGAGATCACCCACTGCTGAAGACACTGCTCGGATCCTCGCAGTCAATGAAAGTAGAGGATTTCCTGGTATGCTTGGAAGCATAGATTGCATGCATTGGGAGTGGAAGAACTGTCCATTTGAATGGCAAGGAATGTACAAAGGCCACAAAGGAGGATGCACTGTTATACTTGAGGCAGTTGCTACATATGATCTTTGGATCTGACACTCCTTCTTTGACATGACAGGATCGAACAACGACATCAATGTTCTCAACTCCTCAACTGTATTTTCCAAGCTTGTTGAGGGTCATGCCCCCCCTGTGGAATTTGAGATCAACGGGCGTCACTACAACAAGGGATACTATCTAGCAGATGACATCTATCCAAGATGACCAACATTTGTGAAGACTACTCAGGCCCAATGCTCCCCAAGCATTCTCACTTTGCCAAGGAACAGGAAGCTTGCAGGAAGGACATGGAGCGGGCATTTGGTGTGCTCCAGCAGAGGTTTCAGTTATTCGGTTCCCTTCTATGACCTGGTCGAAAGATCAGATGTGGGAAGTGATGAACTGTTGTCTGACCTTGCACAACATGATCATTGAGGATGAGAAGAAGGATCCAATGAGTTTGCTCGAGGAGGACGAGCCATACCATCTACAGGGTCCTCTTGCCGAGCCTAATCATCAGGTGCCTCCAACATGGGCTGCATTCATCGCAATGCGTCAGGATATCCGAGATCCGGCGATGCATCAACGGCTGCAGGATGATCTTTTCGAGCACCTATGGACACACAGGGGCAACACGACGTAGATGCTGAGCATGAACTGGCCGAACTTGGCCAAAATATGTTGTAATTTTATTGCAGGCCGAACTATGTTTACAGTACGCCGAACTCTGCTTAAAAATTTCGCCGAATTTTGGTCTTAAAGTGTTCTATATTCGTCGTATAACGAACTATGCCGAAATTTGGACGAAGTTTAGCCGAATTTGAGCGGAAACGGGCGATCCGGGAACTCGGCCTGGGTACGCGAGTGGGAAATTGGGCGTACCCAGGCCAAAAACTTGCGCCGTCCGGCCAAAGTTTGGTCCGGATTTCGGCCTGGGTTCGGCCAACGAGTGGAGATGCTCTAATTCTAACAATTACCCTCAAACCCATCTCCAAAATCTCTAAATACCCCCACTCTAGTCTAGATATTTCATGCCTAAACCCGCTCGCTTATCTCCCCCTCATCCCGTGTTGTAGTACCTGGAACGACAAAACGAGAAAGAAGAGGAAATTACAACTACTTGTCCTAGGGTAGCGGTTGTGCACCTTGACGAAGCGGAAGTCCTTCCGCCACAAGGCAGAACAAACATGTGATGGTAACTCGGGATGTGGTCACAACCGATGCCGGGGTCCGAGTTCAAGTCCTTGTACACCAGCCAGACCTTTCGTAACAACGAACAACCATCAGCGATAGAGTGCCACACATTGCTCCGACCTTGTATGTGGCATCCCGCTAAACCACTACTAGAAAATCGCGTTGTTTTGTGCATTGCATCATCATGACCGCATGCTCATGTCATCATGCCGCATTGCATTTGAGCATCGTCATCATCTTGCATTTGCTTGCATAAAATTATTTGCGAAAAAACCGGTTCATGTTTTCTAAACGCCCCGTCTTTGTTCAAACACAAAACCCGGGTCACCGGATTATTTTGTTTTGTTTGCTATCGGGTTGCAAAAGTCTGTTTGAGACAAATAAAATATTTAATTATTTTTGTGGGGGCAGTCGAACGGCCGAACCGACCCAGTCGACCACCCCCAGAATAAAACGGTCCACCTAATCAGCCCCCTCTAAATCCTAAAACTACCAGTCCTATTCTAGCCACCCCTCCTCCACCTCACCCCCTCCAATCCCCTCTCGCCACCTCATCACCTCCCTTCCCCTAGCCTATCCCTGGCTGCCACCTCATCCTCACCCCACTCCCTCTCTCACACAGCCACTCCCTCACCCTCTCTCGCCTGGTCCCACCGCAGCCTACCTGCAGCCCCACTGGCCCCGTCCCCACCCGTCCCCCACACCTGGGACCCACGCGGTCAACCCCGACCCCACATGGAACCCGCCTCCCCCGCCTGGCCCCCGTCCACGTCCCACGCCCGACCTGCTCCTCCCTCCTTTCTCTCCCCTCACCTTCTTCACCCTCTCCGTCTACCCTCACCTCCGCCACGCCTCCGCCTCCTCTCCAGGCGCTCTCCTCCCTCTGCCTCTTGGCCACTGCCCCAAGACGCCCTCCCGCCGCACCTCCGACCACCCCCTTCGCGTCGCCTCCGCCATGCCCATCTCGCCTGCCCTCTCCTCCAGCTCCGCCGAGGCTTGCCCGTCAGCCGCGCCGGCGCTCCCCCACGCCAAGATGCTCCGCCCGCCTCGCTCAAGGCCAAGCGCCGCCATCGCTGCCGGCCGCCTCCTCTCTCGGCGACCACCTCCGCCTCGCAGCCTCGCCGCCCAGGCCACCCGAGCCGCGAGCCTCACGCCGGCAGCGCCGCCTGCCGTCTGGTCTTCCCGCCTCGCGAGCCCGCCGCCACCACTGCTCGGCTCAACAGCGCCCCAAGCTCCTCGCCGCCTGACTGCCGCTTCGCCGCCGCCTCCGCAAGGCCCCACCGCTGCCTTCCCGAGCTCCGCCTGCGTGCTCTCTGAGTTCGCCACCGGCTCGCCGGGCGTCGCCGGCTGGCCCGCCTCGCCCCTTCACAAGGCCACAGCTGCTCGACGCCGCCCGGCGCCCTCTGGCCTCCGACGAGCCTCCGACCCAGCGCCACGACGACTGTCGCCGCCGGAGACCTCCGCCCAGCTTGTCGCCTGTGCGTTACGCCGTCGACCCCATCCCGATGAGCGCTGTTGTTGCGTTGTATGTTGAGGGATGGTTCCGCTTGTGTTCCTTGGTGAGGTGACCATGTGGTGAGCTTGGCTCCTTTGGCTAACTCAACCTCGTCCAGGAATCCGAAGAATCGGTGATGTTGTTCGAAAACCACGCGCGACCATGTGTAGACCCTCGTCTCCACTAGAGATGCAAGGACCGTCCCGGTGTCTCCAAGACCTCCGACCCCAAGCTCTCCTTCATGGACCGGAAGGCGCCGAGACCCCGAACCCGAAGACCGATCCCGTACCCGGTGCCGCGCCAAGATCTCCGAAAAACCCCGGTACCGGACAAGTTCTCCATCGACCTCGAGAACGCCTACGCGGAACGACAAGATCGCCCCACGGACGCGAACCCCAAGATCCTGAGGCCCCGAGCCGAAGACCGATCCGAAGCGCCAAGGCCTTCGACAGGGAATCGACAAGATCATCGCGGAACTCCAAGGTCTACTTCGAAGTTTGCCGAACGCCGAGATCTTCAATCGGATCCGAGGACACTGAGACCCCGATGCGACAAGTACTTCATCCCGAACGCCATGACCTCCAACATGACCCAAAGACCACGGATACGCCAAGATCTACCCTGTTATCTGAGAACGCTCTCGCCGAGACCGAACCCCAGATCCGAACCTTGAGACCGAACCCCGAACCCCGGAACCCCAAGTTGTTCGAGACCCCCTAAAGTGTGAACCCCTTCCCGAAACCCTATTTTATAATATAATACAAACTTGTCGCATTTTAATTGTTCATCTCGCATGCATATTGTGTGGTTTGGGGGCCTTATGCCGATTCACCTTATAATTAAATATGGGGCCCATATGCGGGCAAATCTAGTCTCATATTGGCCTCATTTAAACTTGTGTAGCGAACCGGTACTATCTTTTGTCTTGATAATGCAACATTTAATTTGTGGGGTAGATAAATAACTAGAACCATATATATAATTGTCGGGACCCTGGTTCCGCTTAACATGACCTAATTGCATCGCATCTTCGCCATGCCATGCATCCTCCATGCATCATGCCCGATCTTCTGCCGTTGTATTAAATAGTGCATCCGGTGTTTATTCTAGTGTTTTGCTTCTTCGCGGATAAGATCGATGAGTTGATGTGAGCTTCGCCCCGATCTTCGGTTGAACCTTCGGCAATGTTTTCAGGCGAGCATCTCCCCTTTCTACCTATCTTACTTTTATAGTATTTATTTCCTCCTGTTGTTCTATTGCTATATGTGTTGCGATGCTCTAGTGTTCGTACCCGTGATATCCCTTGCAGCCATATAATGCCTTGGACACATCCTATTACCTGTTGTTTGATAGATAGTTGGACTTGCGTGTCGTAGTCGCTTGCTCAAGTGCTGTTGCGTGTCGTCAAGTACCACAGTTGTTGGAGCCTTGCCGCATGTTTGTTGTTGGAGATGATTATGGCTTTAATTATCGTTCACTTTAATTACTGTTTAACAACTAAAATTGAAGTAAGTAAGCAGAGGCATCGGTGGGTGATAGATAATATTTGGTTTCGAGCCCACTTGTGTCCGTGGACCCGAGTACTTGATACCTGTTCCTTGATTTATCGCGCTATCCACATCCGGGAGGATTATGGGACCCCCCTGAGCCAGAGATTGATTCAGTCTTATTTCTTGGGGCCACAAACTAGTTTGAGGTTTTATTTACTATCTTGTACTTATGCCATGCTACTACTGTATTTACGATTGTGCGAGGAGCACACTGTACTGTTTAGGAAAGCGGAGTGTTTTCGCGGTATCGACAAGCCCAGTTTTGGGTTCCCAGTCATTTACAGCCATTGACGCAAACCTTGAGTCCGTCTCGGAGTCAGCTAACTTCGTTGCGGGTCTACTCAATGGGGTGGCCCCCTGAAATATTTCTGAATCCTGTGATTGCTTTGTCGTGAAGGCCTCGTTGGGTTTTGATTTGGTTTTTCCGAGGTTGATAGAGTGTGTGTTGCTATTTGTGCACCCGCCGTAAAACTTTCTCAAAGCCGTGTGTCATGTTATGGACGACTTGGAGCACAGTATCTCGATCATAGACAACTATAACTAAAGTAGTGCTGTAAATTTGACTTTATAATGACTAGTAATCAGCTTCACTATAATGGAATGGCTAAATAATACTGCCCACAATTGCTTGTTTGAGTTGTCGCTTGCGACCATTGTACCTGACTAGTAAGTATTGCAACTACAACGGAATGGCTAAATAAAAGTATCAACCACTGCTGGGTTTTGGGTTATCTCATGCTAAATGTATTTGACTAGTAAGTGTTGCAACCATAACGGAATGATTAACTAAAAGTGCCCACTGCTTATTTTATCAGGACGACTATCTTTACCTGACTAGTAACTGCTGCAACGATAACTGAATAAATAAAACTGCCAACTGTGTGAGTTCCTCGGTTGACTTCCTCGTTTGGTCTCGAGGGGGAAACACCAGGATGGATTTGTTTGATGGTAGTATCAGGTTGGTTCCGAATAGGTCTTTCTTACCCCTCTCTGATAACCGCTAGTTGTATCGAGTCTCTATAGGGAGTTTAGTGCATGCTGCCGCTGCCGCTTCAGTCCACCATACCTATGTAGGACCGCCAATTCTAGCCTCGCCGTGTCTTGGCCTCGATCGACGCTCCTCTTTCCTTTGCCCTTTGTCGGCACCCTTTTGTTTGAGCAGGTTTTGAGATCGGCGTCGTTAGCGGGGTTACCCTTCCGCTTGGCTGGCGGGGTTATGGACGCCATTGGTTATTCTTCAGGGCTCTTAGCCCCATTTGCATCTTGTCCGTAGTCGGACGCTGTATCATTTTCAAGGTGATTTGGATCTTTGTTCTGTATATCTGTATTCTTGACTCATGGAGTCGTGTTGTATATATATCTGTTCTGTGGGTCCCATCGAGGACTGTTGTGTAATGTTATTACTTCGTTTTCCACCCGCAAAAAAGTGCCTGGTGGGCACCTTTGAATCGTTTCTATGCGGGTTTGGCGGGAATCGCTGAAACTTGCATAGGTCCGATTCTGAGGGTGTTACATTGTAGAGGAACAATACTTTATCGTGATAAGCGGGGGAAGGGCGGGGTTGCTGTGGTGGAGGTAGACGCACTCTCCACACCACACTACACATATGACTTCAACGGCGGCAACACAACTCATCGTAGCCATCCCAAGTAACCATTAGAAATATGCTTAGAGGCAATCTATCCCATGGAAATGCTTATATTTCATTGTATTGTTGATTCGTTCTGCTAGCAGCCATGTCATCATCGCCCATCTTTCCCCCGCTCTTTCTCACGACGGCGATCCTCCACCTTCCTCTAGCACCAACACCGGTCCTTAGTCTGATCCCTCCGACGCCCATTGGTGTCTCTGAAGGGTTTCACGACATAGTAAATCAAAATTTTCTACGGATGCGAACAGAGGGAAATCCAAGATCTAATCTAGGGGATGCAAACAACGAGGGAGATTGGATTAGATCTTAATACCCTTGAAGATTCAAGATGAACGTTCATCTAACGCGTGGGTGATGTAGTCGTACTCGCTTCTCCTCCTCGCGATCCGATCCGATCTAGCACCACAAGTGGCGGTGCCTCCTGAGATGCACACGTTCAGCACCTCGACGTCTCCTCCTTCCTTGGTCCAGCAAGTATGGTGGAGAGATGGGTTGGATCTACAACGCGATGGCGCGGTGCAATTGGTGGAGAATTTCTGCAGCAGGTCTTCGCCTACAAGCAGTCGGGAGGGAGAGAGGAGGGCAGCAGGGCGGCTAGGGTTGGAGGGGAAGGTGTAGGGGGGTGGTGCGCCCCCACCCCTCTTTATATAGAGGGGGGGCACAGCCCTAGCCCCTCCCACAAGCCCAAACCGGCGGCCCCAAGGAGGAGGAGTGGGGGGCACGGAAACCCCCCCTTCTAGAAGCTCTATCTCGAGTTTAAAACTCTCTTGGCCGGCTGGGCCCTATGGGGCCTTGTGCCCCTGGCCCAATGCGGCCAGGGCACTCCCTCATAGGCCCATGCCCCCTCCCGGAAGGTGGGGCCACGTTGGTCCCCTTCCAGAAGGTTCTAGAAGCTTCCGGTACAATACCGATTAACCCGGAACAATTCAACTCCAAAACTGACCGCCTTTATATGAATCTTATTCTTGACCACTCGAACCTCTCATGATGTCCCGGATCCCATCCGAGACTCGAACAAAAACTCATAAACCAATTATCCAATCTATCCTAGTGTCGAGACACGTTAAGTGTGTGACCTGCGGGTTCGAGAATATGCGCACATGATCTTCTATCAATAATCAACAACGGGCCCGGAAACCCATATTGACTCTACACATTCATCGATGATCATATCGGATGAACTACGATGCCAGATTCAATCAATCCCATATATATTCCCTTCGTCTCGCGATATTTTACTTGCCCGAGATTTGATCGTCTTGCCGTCATACCTAGTTCAATCTCGTTCATAGCAAGTACTTTACTCGTCGTAATCCGATATCACTTTGTGATTAACTCCTTAACCACATGCTTGCAAGAGGTGTTGATATCGACCGAGTGGGCCCGAAGTATATCTCTCCGACTTGGGAGGGACAAATCCCATCTCGATACATACAACCCAACAGATACTTTCCGATCACCTGAGAGACACCTTTATGATCACCCTCTCATAGGATGACGTTTGATGACCTCAAAGCTTTCTTCCGATACCAGGGAGTTGTATTATCTCATGGTCTAAGGAATACAATATTTGACATAAGAAAAGCTTCACAAAGATGAACACGATGACACGATCTAATTACTTCGCTTAGTTTGGGTCTGTCCATCATATCATTCTCCCAATGATATGATCTCATTATCAATTGACAACTCATGTCTATGGTTAGGAAACCTTAACCATCATTGATCAATGAGCTAGTCCATAGAGGCGTACTAGGGACACGGTGTTGTTCACAAACCACACAAGTATTAAAGTTTCCGCTTAATACAATTCTAGCATGGAATATAAACTTTATCATGAACAAGAATTATAATAATAACATCTTTATTATTGCCTCTAGGGCATAATTCCAACAGTCTCCCACTTGCACTAGAGTCAATAATCTAGTTTACATCTGGCAACAATCTCACACCCATGGCATTGAGGTGCTGATCATGTTTTACACGTGGAAGAGGTTTAGTCAATGGATCTGCGACATTCAGATCTGTATGTACTTTGCTAATCTTCAGATCTCCATCTGCTATATAATCTCGGATTATATGAAACTTGCGGTTGATATGCTTGGTCTTTGGATGATATCTTGGTTCCTTAGCGAGTGCTATGGCGCCAGTGTTGTCACACAATATCTCCGTGGGTCCAATGCACTTGAACCACACCAAGCTCGATGATGAAGTTCTGATCCAAACTCCTTCACTTGACGCTTCGGCAGCCATGTATTCCGCTTCTCGTGGATCCCGATCACGCTTTGCTTGCGCTTCTCCAGCTCACAGCCTCCTCCATTCAAAATATACACGTATCCGTCTCGAGATTTAGAATCATCCTTGCGATTGTCAAAACTAGCGTCGACGTAACCTTTTACGACGAAATGTTCATCACCCCATAGACTAAGAACATTTCTTTAGTCCTATTTAGGTACTTTAGGATGTTCTTCACGGCTGTCCAAAGGTTCCACTCTGGATCACTTTGATACCTGCCGTCAAACTAAGAGCATTGGACACATCCGTCTAGTACACAAAGATAGCATACATGATAGAACCTATGGCCGAGGCATAAGGCACTTTGCTCATAGCTTCCCTATCATTTACCGTAGCTGGACACTGAGCCTTGCTCAATATCTTACCTGACAACATAGGCACTGAACCTTTCTTTGCCTTATCCATTATGAACCTTTTCAGAACTTTGTCTAGGTATGTACTCTGGCTTAAAGCTATCAGGCGTCTTTGTCTATCTCTATAGATCTTGATGCCCAATATATAAGCAGCTTCACCTAGGTCTTTCATTGAAAAACACTTGTTCAAACAACTCTTCACATCGTTAAGCATGTTATTGTCATTTCCAATAATCAATATGTCATCCACATATAGTACCAGAAATGTCACCGAGCTCCCACTCACTTTCTTGTAGATACAAGCCTCGTAGCTATTTGGAACAAATCCAAAGCTCTTGATCACTTGATCAAAACGAAGGTTCCAACTCCGAGATGCTTGCTTCAGTCCATAAATGGAACACTGAAGCTTGCATACTTTATCAGCATCCTTAGGATCGACAAAACCTTCGGGTTGCATCATATACAACTCTTCATCAATGTTGCCATTGAGGAACGCAGTCTTGACATCCATCTGCCATATTTCATAATCATGAAATGCAGCAATTGCTAATAAAATCCGAATGGACTTAAACATCGCTACGGGAGAGAAAGTCTCATCGTAGTCAACTCCTTGAACTTGTCGAAAATCTTTCGCGACAAGCCGTGCTTTATAGACGGTAACATTACCATCCGCGTCCGTTTTCTTCTTGAAGATCCATTTGCACTCAACGGCCTTACGGTCGCTAGGAGGGTCCACCAAAGTCCATACTTGGTTTTCGCTCATGGATCCTAGTTCGGATTTCATGTCTTATAGCCATTTCTCAGAGTCTGGGCTCATCATCGCTTTCTCATAGTTCGTAGGTTCACTGTCTTCTACTAACAAGACAGTCAAGACAGGGTTGCCGTACCACTCAGGAGGGGCACGCGACCTTGTCGACTGCTGACGACAAGAGCAAGATCGTCCAAGCTTCATGATCCTTGTCATTAGCTTCCTCTATTGTTGGTGCAGCGGCATCGAACAATTTCAGGTGCTGCGCTACTCTCCAATTCAAGAGAAGGTTCAATAACCTCGTCTAGCTCTACTTTCCTCCCACTCACTTATTTCGAGAGAAACTCCTTCTCAAGAAAGGAACCGTTCTTTGCGACAAACACTTTGCCTTCGGTTCTGTGATAGAAGGTATACCCAATAGTTTCCTTAGGGTATCCTATGAAGACACATTTCTCCGCTTTGGGTTCGAGCTTGTCCGGCATCAAGTTCTTGACGTAAGCTTCGCATCCCCAAACTTTAAGAAACGACAACTTAGGTTTAGCACCAAACCGCAGTTCATACGGTGTCGTCTTAACGGATTTAGATGGTGCCCTATTTAAAGTGAATACAGCGGTTTCTAATGCATAACCCCAAAATGATAATGGCAAATCAGTAACAGACATCATCGATCGGACCATATCTAATAGGGTTCGATTCCGGCGTTCAGACACACCATTGCGCTGTGGTGTTCTGGGTGGCGTGAGTTGCGAAACAATTCTGCTTGCTTTAAGATGCGTGAGAAAATCATAACTCAAATATTCGCCCCCACGATCGGATCGTAGAAACTTAATCTTTCTGTTATGATGGTTCTCCACTTCATTCTGAAATTCCTTGAACTTTTCAAACGTTTCAGATTTATGTTTCATTAAATAGATATACCCATATCTACTTAAGTCATCGGTAAAAGTGAGAAAATAGCGATATCCACCGCACGTCGAAACACTCATCGGTCCGCATACATCGGTATGTATGATTTCCAACAAGTCCGTTGCTCGCTCCATCATACCGGAGAACGGGGTTTTGATCATCTTGCCCATGAGGCATGGTTCGCATGTGTCAAATGATTCAAAATCAAGAGACTCCAAAAGTCCATCAGAATGGAGTTTCTTCATGCGCTTTACACCAATATGACCTAGACGACAGTGCCACAAATAAGTAGTATTATCACTATCTACTTTGCATCTCTTAGCCTCAATGTTATGGATGTGTGTTTCATCCCTTTCGAGATTTAGAAGAAATAAACCATTCACAAGAGGTGCATGACCATAAAAGATGTTACTCATATAAATAGAACAACCATTATTCTCCGATTTAAATGAATAACCGTCTTGCAATAAAGACGATCCAGAAATAATGTTCATGCTCAACGCAGGCACATAATAACATTTATTAAGGTTTAAAACTAATCCCGAAGGTAAAAAAAAGGAGAGCGTGCCGACGGCCATCACATCAACTCTTGATCCGTTGCCAACGCGCATCGTCACCTCATCCCTCGCAAGCCGCCGTCTATTTCGTAGCTCCTGTTTCAAGTTACAAATATTAGCAACTGAACCGGTATCAAATACCCAGGCACTACAACGAGGGCTAGTAAGGAAAACATCAATAACATGTATATCAAATATACCTTTGATGGTGCCAGCCTTCTTGTCCGCTAAGTACTTCGGACAATTGCGCTTCTAGTGACCCTTGTCCTTGCAATAGAAGCACTCAGTGTCCGGCTTAGGACCAAACTTGAGCTTCTTCTCAGCAGGGGCAACGCGCTTGCCGCCGCCTTTCTTGAAGGGCTTCCTTGCACCCTTACCTTTCTTGAAGGTGGGGGGCTTGTTGAACATCAACACATGATTATTCTTTTTGATGTTCACCTCCGCTACTTTCATCTTAGCAAAGAGCTCAGTGATCATATCAGTGGAACCAATCTGATTGTGATCAACTACAAAACTTTTGTAGCTAGGAGTGTCAATCTTGAGCTCCTCTGGAATCTTGCAGTCCAGTTGCTCAAGGCGTTGAGTGTAGCCCGTCATCTCAATGGCGTGCTCACAAACGAACTCCCTTCCTCCATCTTGTAGTTAAAGAATTTCTTAGATATCTAATTTCTCTCAGAACGGGCTTGAGTCTGAAACATGTTTTTCAGCTCCTCGAGAATATCAAAGGGCCCGACGAACTCCTCAAAACGATTTTGAAGATACGATTCCATAGCATACAACATGGTGATCTTAATCAAATCATAATCATCCTTGCGCGACTAATAAACAACTTTTTCATCATCCGGCGCATCTATAGCAGGGGAGTCACCTAGCGCTTTCTCAAGGACATAGTCCTTTTGTCCGCCAACGAGAATGATTCTCAGAATGCGGAACCATTTGGTGAAGTTAGACCCATTGTTTCTAAGCTTTTCTATCTCAGCAAAAACGTTGAAGTTGAAGTTGAAGTTGGCCATGTGATCTACAGTATTTTCAAGTACAATTTAGACTATGTTCATGATAAATAGTTCAACTTAATCAAATTACTAGATGAAATCCCACTAAATTCAACATCCCTCAAGTTGTTTAGTGAACACGATCCAAATTCACCACACCTAATCCGATCATCACGAGAAGAGATGTGGTTTCAATGGTGGACAACGAAGTGTCGATCATATCATTCATATGACTCATGCTTAACCTTTCGGTTCTTGTGTTCCGAGGCCATGTCTGTACATGCTAGGCTCGTCAAGTTAGACCCGAGTATTTCCGCTGCAGTAAAACTGGCTTGCACCCGTTGTATGTGAGCGAGAGTCTATAGCACCCGATCATCATGTGATGCTTGGACACGATTTAACTTTCGCAACGGTGCATACTGGGGAGAACACAGTTTTATCTTAATCTTTAAGTGAGGAATCATCTTATAATGCTACCGTCGATCTAAGCATAATAAGATACATAAAAGGATAAACATCACATGCATATAACTTTATGTGACATGGTATAGCCAATCTTCGCAAGAATGATCTCCATCTTGTGCGTTCGGCATGATCTCCATCACTCCACCATGATTGCCTCCACCACGAATAGCAACTACAACTATTGCTAACTACTTAGCGTTAAAGTGAAACTATTACATGGCGCATAAGAAGTTGACACATGTCATACACAATTATAAAGACAACCATATGGCTCGCCGTTGTGTACTCATCGACATGCAAGTCGTGAAATATTACAAAACATGATCATCGCATACATTATACACATCACATCTTGGGCCATACCATATCACAGAAAACACTCCCTGCAAAAACAAGATAAACGCCTATACTTTGTTGTTGCATGTTTTACGTGGCTTATGGGAGTAGATGCTAAGAACGATTCTTACCTACGAAAGCCACAACGGTGATATTATGGTTGCCAAACTCCGTGTAGATCCCATGACAACTATAGTGAGAGAAACGACATCCACCGCATGTGTGGAACAAGCCACACGTCAAGTGCGGAGCCGGTCTCGAACGGCGTCGCGTAAGGTTGGCCTCGACCGCTTCAATCTCACTATCTGCGTCATAAGAAGAACACAAACAAGAGGCTTGCAACAGAAAACATCAACGCCGCAACAACCATGTTGCGTTCTACTCGTGAAACACATCTACGCATAGATCTAGCTCGATACCAATGAAGGGTTTCAAGCATAGTAAATCAAAATTTTCTACGGATGCTAACGAGGGAAAGCCAAGATCTAATCTAGGAGATTCAAACAACGAGAGAGATTGGATTAGATCTTCATACCCTTGAAGATTCAAGATGAACGTTCATCGGAACGTGGGTGATGTAGTCGTACTCGCTTCTCCTCCTCGCGATCCGATCCGATCTAGCACCACAAGTGGCGGTGCCTTCGTGAGATGCACACGTGAAGCACCTCGACGTCTCCTCCTTCCTTGCTCCAGCAAGTATGGTGGAGAGATGGGTTGGATCTACAACGCGACGGCGCGGTGCAATTGGTGGAGAATTTCTGCAGGCTTCGCCTACAAGGTCGGGAGGAGAGAGGAGGGCAGGCGTCTAGGGTTGAGGGAAGGTGTGGGGTGGTGCCCCCACCCTCTTTATAGAGGGGGCAGCAGCCCCTCCCAAGCCCAAACCGGCCCCAAGGAGGAGGAGGGGGGCAAGGAACCCCTTCTAGAAGCTCTATCTCGAGTTTAAACCTCTCTGGCCGGCTGGGCCCTATGGGGCCTTGTGCCCTGGCCCAATGCGCCAGGCACTCCCTCATAGGCCCATGCCCCTCCCGGAAGGTGGGGCCACTTTGGTCCCTTCCGAAGGTTCTAGAAGCTTCCTACAATACCGATTAACCCGGAACAATTCAACTCCAAAAACTTTCGCCTTATATGAAACTTATTCTCGACCACTCGAACCTCTCGTGATGTCCCGGATCCCATCCGGACTCAACAAAAACTCATAAACCAATTATCCAATCTATCCTAGCGTCGAGACACGTTAAGTGTGTGACCCTGGGTTCGAGAATATGCGTACATGATCTTCTATCAATAATCAAAAGCGGGCCTGAAACCCATATTGACTCCTACACATTCATCGATGATCATATCGGATGAACCACGATGCAGGATTCAATCAATCCCATATATATATTCCCTTCGTCTCGCGATATTTTACTTGCCCGAGATTTGATCGTCGATGCGTCATACCTAGTTCAATCTCGCTCACAAAGTACTTTACTCGTTCAGAATCCGATATCACTTTGTGATTAACTCCTTAACGACATGCTTGCAAGCGTGTTGATATCGACACGAGTGGGCCCGAAGTATATCTCTCCGACTTGGGAGGGACAAATCCCATCTCGATACATACAACCCAACAGATACTTTCCGATCACCTGAGAGACACCGTTATGATCACCCTCTCATAGGATGACGTTTGATGACCTCAAAGCTTTCTTCCGATACCAGGGAGTTGTATTATCTTATGGTCTAAGGAATACAATATTTGACATAAGAAAAGCTTCGCAAAGACGAACACGATGACACGATCTAATTGCTTCGCTTAGTTTGGGTCTGTCCATCATATTATTCTCCCAATGATATGATCTCATTATCAATTGACAACTCATGTCTATGATTAGGAAACCTTAACCATCATTGATCAATGAGCTAGTCCATAGAGGCGTACTAGGGACACGGTGTTGTTCACAAACCACACAAGTATTAAAGTTTCCGGTTAATACAATTCTAGCATGGAATATAAACTTTATCATGAACAAGAATTATAATAATAACATCTTTATTATTGCCTCTAGGGCATAATTCCAACAGTCTCTACCTCCTCACGGCTTAGGCACAACCACGTCGTTCGAGATCATTTGTCAAACCACCTCATGCTCACCGACCCCTATGTTTTAAGTGTGGTGGTATGAGGTAAGTTCACCACATTGATAAGAGATAAGACTACATATGAATATGCAACCAACCAATCAAAACCACTCTTACGTTGTCAGCGATGCGACGTGAGAGACCAAACAAAGTGGACACCATTTTTCTGGTCCAGTTTTACATGGCAATGCATCCTAGAGACTACCCCTGAAAGAAAAAATGGCTACGGAAACCAATCATGCCCCAACATGTTATAGATATTTGTTCTTTAATACTTTGAACATGTCCTTTTTTGGCGCATCTCGGACAGTTTTTAGCTGCACCAAGGTCCCCAAAGGTCCGGGTGAACCGACGTGTGACATGAGGAAGAAGTTAGGTGATCGACGATGCTCCTAAAAAACCCATCTAAGCCCCTAAAAACCCATCTAGGGTTCCGCTCCTCTCGCTGGAGACGTCGTCGGTCCGCTCCACCTCCGGTGGCCTTAGGGACTTGGAGGTGTGGCGGGCCACGGCCCCTCGCCAGTGGGAGGTTTCAGGTCTTTGTTTAGTGTGCTATCCAGTGTCTTTTTCTGGATGGTGAGGCAACGGCTACATCCAAAAGACAAAATAAGTCCTCCTTGTCCTATCCTCGCTTCAGGTGTGCGTCTAGCACCAGCAGGGACGCATGGAGTCATGTGTCGAACGAATCTTGTGTGGTTTTAGGTCTGTCTTTTCTGATCCACGATTGTCATTATTGGCGAGGACTGCCACTTTGGTGCGTTGTACTTTTGAGGGCTTATCACGACGACTTTCTGTGTCTACTACAACAAGCTCTCCTACGACAAACTTTGTCCGGCTGTTGTGATAGAGGGGCTAGGATGATGGTGATGGGGATATGCCTACCGGGGTATACCCAGCAGGACATTTCCGACTGGCCCAAGACTCGACGAGTGGGCCTGCAGAACGGCGAGTGGATCGAAGCCCAGCCGAGCGATCGAAGTGAAGGCCCAAAGTAGTAGATAGGCCCAGTCGGGTAAGGTTAAACGGCTATTGAAGCTTTAACCGAATCGGTTGAGATATGTAAACCCTAGGGGAGGTGAGCCTATATAAACCTCCCTATGGGGTGAGTAGAGACACGTTCCCTCATACACCCAAGCGACTCGCCGCCGAGCTCGCCCATTGTAACACCTCCATAATACAATCTAGCGAGTAGGTCTTTACCCTCGGGCCGAACTGGTAAAACCGTGTCTTTGCCCTCATCTCGCACCGCAGATGGCTGGCCCTTGCCCTCGTTCTACTACTACGCTGCCGATTGCAACATCTCGCCGTGACAATTCCCACGATGGCGCCCACCGTGGGGCCCGCCGGTCTGGCCGGTGTTCGCGGCGATCCAATCTGCCCATCAACGAGATGGTCGCCACCGCCGCATGATAGCGATCGGCGAGATTCTCCAGATCTTGCCGAGCAGCTACGTCCGGGCGCGACGTCACGACAACGTGATCCCGCTTATCGCACGATCAGCCTCTTCGTCGGCCTCACCGACGTCATCGTCTCGGAGGACTCGGCTCGCATCCGCGAGTCGCCGCCACGCAAACGGCTCTCCGAGAGCCAGATCCGCACGATCCACGTCTCGCGCCGAGTACAACTCGCCCACGAACGTGGTGGGAATTCAGCCGCAGAGGATGCGGCCTCACGACGATGCCGACTGGCGACCCGACGTCACTTGCCGGATCCATCACCGCCTCGTCTGGCTCCATCGCCCGTCTCCAACGCGGAGACTTCGAGGACCCTCCATCCTCGGATCTTGAATTCGACCACCGGTCGGAGAACTCACGACCTCGCGACGGAACGGTCGCCACGCCGCGACCTACATGGCCACCGCCGATCCACCGGAGGATCCTTTCTCCACTAATCCCTCCTAACGCCACGGCAACGGAGGTGAGGAACTCGCCTAAATGGCGGAGAGCGCGCGATAAAGCCGAGCGAAAATTTCGCCTCGAGCAGTGACGGCGCAGAGCTATCACGCTACCAAAGAGCGGATCAGTCACGCTGAACCAACCGTTCAAGCGTGCCTGAACTTCGACGACAAACGACTGCCCGCGTGGCGAACGCCCGATCTGCGAGCGTCGCTGCCGCCAGAGGAAGCGCCGCCCCGCCAGATCAACGCGGCGCCCCACCACCACCCAACCGCACCCCTCCCAGGGACCAGCCGCGGATAGTAGTCTCCTCACGGGAGCGAGACGCAAACGGCCTCCCGCTGTTCTCCCCAAGACACTGATGGACGGCGGCAGCTCCATCAACATCCTCTACCTCGACACCTTCAGGCGGCTGCGGCTCCCGCAGTCGATGATCGAGACGACCCACACCACATTCCACGGCATCGTCCCCGGTCGGAAGGCGTACCCGATCGGCAAGGTCACGCTGCCAGTCACCTTCGGCACACCGGCAAACTTCCGCACCGAGCGGATCGTCTTCGAGCTGGTGCCCTTCGACAGCCCCTACCACTGCGTCCTGGGGCGCCAGGCATTCGCTAAATTCATGGCAGCACCCCACTACGCGTACAACGCGATGAAACTCCCCGGGCCGTGCGGCGTCATCACCATCAACGGCGACCCCGACATGGCCGCCGAGTGCGAGGCCAAAGGAGCCGAGCTCGCCGACGCCGTCATCGCGCGGAGACCAACCACACCGATGAGCTCGCCAGCACGCAACAGGGGTCAACAACGACCCACCATACTCAAGAAACCCAACTCGAGGGCGAAACACCTCAACCTTTGAGGCCACGACGACACCCGCCGTCGAGCTGGTACCAGGTGACTCCATGACGGTGGACGATCGGCAGGCATGAGCCCAGCATAGGAAGGCGCGCTCATCAAGTTCCTCCGTGAGAACAGGGACATCTTCGCATGGAAACCCTCTGACATGCCCGGTGTCCCTAGGGAGCTCGCTGAGCACAAGCTAAACGCCGACCCCAAAGTGCGACACAGCCGTCGGCCCTTCAATGAAGAACGTCGTCGAGCAATCGCCGAGGAAGTGCAGCGTCTACTGCCGGCTTCATCCGACCAATCAAGTATTCCAAGTGGTCGGCAAACCCGCCTGGTTGAGAAGAAACGGGACTGGAGAATGTGTATCGACTACACAAACTGAACAGCGCTGCCCAAAGGAGCATTCGTCCTCAGCGGATCGACCAGATAATCGATTCAACCGCTGGCTCGAGTCGCTATGTTTCCTCGACGCCTACTGGGTACAACCAGATCAAAATGGCCGTCGAAGGCGAGGAGAAGACGGCGTCATCACGCCATTCGCCTTCGCTACACCGCCATGACCTTCGGCCTCAAGAACGCCGGGGCGACCTACCAGCGGTGCATGCAAGAATGCCTCGCGAGCCAAATTGGCCGCAACATCCACGTCTACATCGACGACGTGGTCGTGAAGTCCGCTCGCCAAGGCGACCTACTCGCCGACCTGGCGGAAACTTTCGCCAACCTGCGAAGATACAAGATAAAGCTCAACCCAGGCAAGTGCACCTTCGGTGTACCCGCCGGACAACTACTGGGGTACGTCGTCTCCAAACAAGGGATCGAGGCGAACCCCACAAAGATCGACACGATCGCCCGGCTTGGCAAACCCGAGTGCCTGCGCGATGTCTAGAAACTGGACGGGCGAGTAGCGGCTCTCAGTCGCTTCATTCCCCGCCTGGGCGAAAAGGCGATGCCCCTATACCGCCTGATGCGCAAGAACCCCACCTTCTAGTGGGACAAGGAGGCGGATGACGCGCTCCGCGACCTCAAAAAGGTGCTACTCGCCGCACCACTACTCGCCGCCCCCGTCGACAAAGAACCCATGCTGGTTTACGTCGCGGCGTCCGAGCGCGTCGTCAGCGCCGTGATGGTCGTCGAGCGACCAGAGGAAGGAAAGGAGCGCCTGGTTCAGCGGCCGGTGTACTACATCAGCGAGGTCCTCACCGAGTCGCGCCAACGATACCCACAGTACCAAAAGCTAGCATACGCGGTCTTCAGAGCTCAGCGGGCGATCGCCAAGACTACTTCCAGAGCACCCGATCACGGTCGTCTCTCGCACCATTGCAAGACATCATCCGCAATCGCGACGGGCGAAGTCGTCGCCAAGGGCCGCCGAGATCGGGCGTCCACAACATCAAATATGAGCCACGAAGGCGATCAAGTCACGTGCATCGCGTTTCATCGCCGATCGAGGAGGCCTAGCAGCCCAGAGAAGCCGCCAGATTTCCACCATGGAGCCTGCACTTTGACGGCTCCAAGAACGCGACGGCAGCGCGGGATAGTGTTGACTTCACCAAAGGGCGACAAGCTCCGCTACATCCTCTGCCTCGACTTCACGCCCGCACCAACAACATGGCTAAACACGAGGCCCTACTCCACGGCATGCGAGCCGCCAAGGAGATGAACGTCAATCGCCCGCTTACGGAGATTCCGACCTTGTCAGGCAAGTCGCCGCACCGCGACGCCTCCCCTACCATGGCGGCGCATCAAGCGGTGGACAAGTTGGGCGCCACTTCACGGCTACTGTCGAGTGGATCGACAGGAAAACGAGGAGGCCGACGCCTCTCTCGATCGGGTCGGCTCGACTCGCACCACCACCGGCGTGTTCCTCGACACAATCTCAAGCCATCAATCTCCCCGAGGGAGATCGACATTGGGGTCCCACTACAACCGAGGCAGCCTTGGTCGCTTTCGTCAACGAGCCGCACGACCGACCAAGCCCTACATCGCTTACCGAAGCCGCACTGCCAGAGACGAGACAGACGCCGAATGATCGCCCGTCGATGCAAGTCCTACACTATCATCGACGGCGAGCTCCACAAGCGTCACCGGCGTCATTCAACGCGGCCCAACCAGTGAAGGACGAAAATCCTCCACGACATTCACTCGTGATCGCTACCACGCCGCCGCTTCCCTCGGTCGCCAAGGCTATGCGACACGGCTTCATCGCCCACCGCGACACGCCGACGCTGTCGACATCGCGCCGATGCGCCGGGTGCGGCACGCCAATCGACGCACGTGAAGCTCGGCGCCAAAACAATCCCCATCACCTGGCCATTCGCTGTGTGGGGCATGGACATGGTAGGCCCCTTCAAGAAGGCCCCCTCTGGCTACACCCACCTGCTAGTCGCTGTCGACAAATTCACGAAGTGGGTGGAGGCCAAGCCAGTCCGAAAATGCGACGGGAAGACCGCCACTAAATTCTTACGCGAGCTCATATATCGCTACGGGTTCCCCAACAGCATCATCACGGACAACGGCACCAACTTCGCCAAGGGAGCCATGGCCGAATTCTGCGAAGAGCACCATATCCGGCTCGACCTCGTGTCAGTCGCCCACCCGGAGTCCAACGGCCAGGCAGAACGGGCCAACCAAAGCATCCTGCACGGCCTGAAGCTGCGACTACAAGTACCACTCGAGCGCACCGCCGGGTGCTGGGTCGAGGAGTTGCCCTCCGTCATATGGGGGATCCGCACCTCAGTCAACATATCGACGGGATTCACTCCCTTCTTCATGGTCTACGATGCCGAGGCAGTCATGCCCACCGACCTCGAACACGACTCGCCGTGGGTCGTCCACTACACGGAGGCTGCAAACGAGCTTGCCCGCCAAGACGGGATCGACCAACTCGACGAAGCACGCGACCTCGCTCGGTCACGCACCTCCATCTACCAGCAAGGAATCCGCCGCTACCACAGTCGGCGGGTGAAAGCTCGCACCTTCCAGGAAGGCGACCTGGTGTTACGCCTCATCCAGGACAAGAAGGGCATGCACAAGCTCTCCCCTCCGTGGGAAGGCCCATTCGCTATCGGGCGCGTACTCGTCAACGACGCCTACTACCTCATCGATGTCCGCGGGGACGGCGAACTCGACGTTAAGCGACCATGGAATGTAAACCTCCTCCGGAAGTTCTACTCCTAGAACCCCACACATGTACTCTCCAGTCGCTATGAAATAAAAAGAAATGGTTACCGCAAATTGCGCCTACTCTCCATGACTTATGCCACTCGCACTCGTAAAAATAGCGTTATGCTAAATGTAGAAGTCAACCTTTGGTACAGCTATCGGCACGGCTAAGTAGTGCGGTGTAAGAGCACTGAATCACTTCAGGTCTTGCATCGTCCACGAAAAACGCCAACCCGGAGCCCCACTGGAGTCGCCTAGATCGACTGGTTCTACGAGCCAAGACAACTGCCCTCGCTTCTCACAGCGACCTTGGTCCTCCGCATCCTCGGCATAGCGACTCGAACGGCTAAGTACCACGCTCGGGATCGAAGACCAGGTCATGAGCGCTGTGGAAAACGCCAAGTAAGAGAGCATGCCCAGACTCACACGCGACCCAACGGGCAGGAGCGAGCGCTCACACCAACGCTAAATCCTCAACCACCCTCGAGTCGCGACTAGAACAACCAAGTACCACGCCGGGACTCGCCACCCGACCTCCTTCGCAAGGGAAAACGGTAAAGTATAGAGCACTCAAGGGAGTCGCCTTGCGGCTCTCGAGCTCGGTAGTCGACCAAATCAACAAAACACATGATAACAACACACACATCATATCAGGTAAACCCCACAAAAGGGCGACTACCGGGACTCGTCCAAAATCAATCAAAAGCACACAAACAAATATCAAAATAGATGTAACACCCTCAGAATCGGACCTATGCAAGTTTTAGCAAAACTCGCCAAACCCGCATAGAAACGATTCAAAGGTGCCCACCAGGCACTTTCGTGCGGGTGGAAAACGAAGTAATAACATTACACAACAGTCCTCGATGGGACCCACAGAACAGATACATATAACAGTGACTCCCTGAGTCAAGAATACAGATATAATATACAAAGATCCAAATCACCTTGAAAACGACAGAGCGTCCAGCTACGGACAAGATGCAAATGGGGCTAAGAGCCCTGAAGAATAACCAATGGCGTCCATAACCCTGCCAAAGCGGAAGGGTAACCGCTAACGGCGTCGATCTCAAAACCTGCTTAAACAAAAGGGTGCCGACAAAGGGCAAAGGAAAAAGAGGAGCGTCGATCGGGGCCAAGACACGGCGAGGCTAGAATTCGGGTCCTCGCCTACATAGGTATGGTGGTCGAGCGCAGCGGCAAAGATGCACTAAACAACCTATAGAGACTCGATACAATGGCGGTTATCGAGGGGGTGAGAATGACCTATCCGGATCCAACCTGAAGCTATCACCAAACAAACCCATCTGGCGTTTCCCTCGAAACAAACGAGGAAGTCGTCGAGGAACTCACAGCTGGCAATTTTATTTATTCGGTTATCGTTGCAGCAATTACTAGTCAGGTATAGGTAATCATCCTGATAAAATAAGCAGTGGGCACTTTTAGTTAATCATTCCGTTATAGTGGCAACACTTACTAGTCAGATACAATTAGCATGAGATAACCCAAAACCCAGCAGTTGTTGGTACTTTTATTCAGCCATTCCGTTGTAGTTGCAAGATTTACTAGTCAGATACAATTGTCGCAAGCGACAACCAAACAAGCGTCTGTGGGCAGTATTAATTAGCCATTCCGTTATAGTGAAGCTGATTACTAGTCATTATAAGTCAAATTTATAGCAGTAAACTTTAGTTATGCTTGTCTATGATCGAGATACTGTGCTCCAAGTCGTCCATATCCGCGGACACGGCTTTCAGAAAGTTTTACCCGGCCGGGGTGCACCAATAGCAACACACACTCGATCAACCTCGGAAAAACCAAATCAAAACCCAACGAGGCTTTCACGACTGAACAATCACAGGATTCAGAAATATTTGGGGCCACCCTTGTAGTACACCGCAACGGTAAGCAAGCTTGAGACGGACCCAAGGTTTGTGGGGCGCAGAACGATGGCAGATCCCCAAACGGGACTGTCGATACCACGAACGGGTCACAATTCCTAACAAGACAGTGTGCTCCTCGCACAATTTAAATACGTAAAGTAGCATGGCATAGGTACAGATAGTAAATAAAACCTCAAACTAGTTTGTGGCCCTAAGAAATAAGACGAATCAAGCTCGCTCGGGGTCCCATATACCTCCGGATGTGGATAGCGATAAATCAAGGAACAGTATCAAGTACTGGGTCTTACGGGACACAAGTGGGCTCGAAACCAAATATTTTCTATCACCCACCGATGCCTCTGCTTATTTCAATTTTAGTTGTTAACAGAAATTAAAGTGACGATAAGTAAAACTAGAATCATCTCCAACATCAACACGCGGCAATACATCAGCAACTGTGGCATATGACGACACACATCCGCACTTGAGCAAGCAACTACGACGCGCAAGTCCAACTATCTACCAAACAACAGGTAATAGGGTGTGTCCAAGGCAATATAGGGCTGCACGGTAATCACAGGTACGGAAACTAAAGCATCGCCACACAGATAGCAATAGATCAACAGGAGGGAAGTAAATACTATAAAAGTAAGATAGGTAGAAAGGGGGAGATGCTCGCCTGAAAACATTGTCGAAGGTTCAACCGAAGATCGAGGCGAAGCTCACATCAACTCAACGGCCTTATCCGCGAAGAACGAAAACACTAGGAGAAACACCGGATGCAGTATTTAATACATGACAGAAGATCGGCATGATGCATGGCATGGCAAAGGTGCGGTGCAATTAGGTCAATATTAAGCGGAACCGGGGTCCCGACAATTAATTAGATGGTTCGAGTTGTTTAGCCACCCCGCAAATTTAAATGTTGTTTTAACAAGGCAAGAATATAGCACCGAGTTCGCTACACAAGTTTAAATGAGGCCAATATAAGGCTAGATTGCACGCCTATGGGCCCCATATTTAATTATTAGGTGAATCGGCATAAGGCCCCCAAACCACAGTTATGCATGCGAGCATGGCAATTCAATATGCAACAATTCATATAGTTGACCATTTATAAAATAGGGTTCTCGGAAAGGGGTTCGCACATTTAGGGGGTCTCGCCGAACTTGGGGTTCCGGGGTTCGGGGTTGGTCTCGGGGTCCAGGGTTCGACGGGTTCGGTCTCGGCGGAAGCGTTCTCGGTCAACGGAGAAGATCTTGTCGCATCCACGAAGAAGGACTTGGTCCGGCGCCGGGGCGCATCGGGTTCTTCCGGGGCGGTGTCGTTCTTGTTGTCGTGCAGAACCTGTCGGGTCCGTGCTTCAGATGCCGGGAGGCGATCTTGCCGCTCCGGGCCGAAGTCCTTGGGTTTCCTCCTTAGACACCGATGGCGAACTTGGCGTCCCGATTGGCGACCTAGGGGTTTGTCGGGTGTCGGGCTCGGGTGTGGCGACGATGACTCCATGTAGGAGACTCCCGGGTACCGCGGCGGAGTTCTCGGGTTTCGATGAAGATCTTGGCGTGCGACGTCGCCGGCATCGGTCTTGTACTTCGAGTGTCGTTGTGGATCTTGTCGAATATGGTGTGGTCTTCGCGAGATATGGTCGGTGTCACTAATATTCGGCTCCATGTAAAACTTGCAACCAACGAACTTGTTGTTTTGTCTGCCCAGAGTCTTCGAATAACTTGCTCGCAGGTTGTGGTCGAGGCAGGGGCGCCGTACGTGGAGTCTCTGAGCGGCCACTCGGAACAAGGCTAGCATGGTAAGCTCGAGGAGGGCGTCAGGGACGTCACGGATGTCTGCAGGCGTCGGTGGCGACCCAGGACGAAGACAGAGTGGCGAGGCGGACGTGGTAGCGGTCGGCATCGTCGGTTCCCGAGGCAGCAAGGCGGAGGAGAACTCCAGCGAGGCTGGCGCAAACGGAAGAGGCGGCCGGAAGGCGGAGGCGCGGACAGCGTGAGGTTGAGGGAGCTCCGGTCGGTTGAGGGCGGCGCGTGCTGGGGAAGCGGTGGCCGCCGGCGATGGGGAGAGGGCTCGGGGCGGCGCAGGCGCTCGGGGCCGCGGGTCGGGGATGCGGGGTCGGCAGCGGGGCGATGGTCGGAGGGGATGAAGAAGGCGAGCGCGAGGCGGAGCTCGACGGAGGGGCGCCGCCGAGGGGAGAGGAGGTGGCACGGGCCCGGGGACGCGCAGAGACGGTGGCGGAGGCTCGCGGACGGAAGGGGCGACCTGCGGCAGGCGGCCCAGAGGAGGAGGCCTTGGCCAGCATGAGTGGTGCTGAGGGACGGCGAGGAGGGAGCGCGGGCGACGGGCGTGGGCGGAGCGGGGGAGGAGAAGGCGGGCGGCGTCGCAAGCTCATCATGGCTGGCGGTCGCTGTGGGGACGCGGGCGGAAAGGAGGGGAGGGCGCCTGGGAGGCGGGCGCGGGCTGAGGGAGCGGGACGCGTGCGGGCAGGCTGCCGCGCGGAAGGAGGTGGGGAGGGGAGGAAGAGGCGTGGGGAGGAAGAAGAGGTGGGGCCGGGGCTGCGTGGGCCAGGGCGGTGAGTGGAAGGCGGGTCCCGCGTGGGGCCGGGGGTGGTACGCGCGTGGGTGTGGCTGTGGTTGCAGCGTGCTATGCGTGTGTGGGGCCGGCGGTGAGGTGGGATGAGAGAGAGAGCTGAGTGAAGGGAGGTGGCCAAGTGGCAGCACCTGGTTGGTGAGGGTTTGGGGAGGGACGACGTGGCGTTCAGGGATTGGCCAGGGTGAGGTGGAGGGTAGGTTGGGTAGGAATTTGGGTAGCTATAGGATTTAGAGGGGCAGACTAGATGGACCGATTTAGTTTTCTGGGGGTGGTCGTCGGTCGCCTGCTCGATCGCCTCCGCTAAAATAAATATAAATTTTATTTGTTTTAATTGGACCATTTGCAAACCGATAGCAACAAAACAAAATACTCCGGAGACCCGGGGTTTTGCGTTTGAATAAAGATGGGGCGTTTGGAAAACAAATCGGGGTTTGAAAAATAGTTTTATGCAAACTATGCATGCTGATGACGATGCAATGCACAAATTCAACGCGTTTTTCTAGTAGTGGTTTTGCGGGATGCCACAATTCGACACCACTAACAATGGATCTCGCCCTCGAGATCCGCCTCATGGTGCCGGAAGGAAGGTCGGCGAACTGCGTCTTCTCGCTTCGTGTAGATCCTCGCGACACCACTAACAAGAGGTCGTTGTCCGTGATCGTCGAGAGAACTCTCCGGAACAAAAAGGTCGTAGGTAGAGGTATCAACAATAAGCCACCTCTAGCTCCGATGGAAAGGGGGAACCGATGCATTCTCATCCACTTCAATGTACGCGAGCAAATAGAAGGGGTAGTCGGCATGGGGGCCAATCCATCACGCACCCAAACTATTACTCTGCACAATCAGTAGAAAAGAGTGCAACCATTCTCGGATTCAGACTGAAGATCTCGACAAACGAGGTTCGGAAACAAAGGAGTGATGCAGACTCTGCATCGGATCTGGCGTAGAGGATTTCGTCGCGTCGGAAACACTGGAAAACACATCAAGGAACAAAGGAGGGTACCACAGACGAAGGATTCCTCGGATAGCATGAAGACCGGATGTAGCAACACCGTTATCAGAGGAGGAAGCGAAACCCTGAAGGTACGACGGAAACCCAACCACGAGAATTCCTGGACTCGAAGAAAGAGACGAGAGCGGATTCAAAACACGTAGAGGTAAGAGGAGAACAGCAGAGGGGTAAGGAATAAAATCAGACCTAATCAGAACTATCCAACCGATTTTGCAAAATAGTTTTGACACTCTACTGCGGCCGTTAGCTAGGTTATCCTACAGGCTGGACTTGTGGGGTATCGCAACTGCTGAGCTCGATACCACTCAGTAACACCCTCGATCAGACCTATGCAAGTTTAGCAAAACTCGCCAAACCCGCAGAAACGATTCAAAGGTGCCCACCAGCACTTTCGTGGAAAACGAAGTAATAACATTACACAACAGTCCTCGATGGGACCCACAGAACAGATATATATAACAGCGACTCCATGAGTCAAGAATACAGATATAATATACAAAGATCCAAATCACCTTGAAAACGTTAGGGCGTCCAGCTACGGACAAGATGCGAATGGGGCTAAGAACCCTGAAGAATAACCAATGGCGTCCATAACCCTGCCCAGGCCAAGCCGGAAGGGTAACCCTGCTAACGGCGTCGACCTCAAAACCTGCTTAAACAAAAGGGTGCCGACAAAGGGCAAAGGAAAAGAGGAGCGTCGATCGAGGCCAAGACAGCGAGGCTAGAATTGGCGGTCCTCGCCTACATAGGTATGGTGGTACGGCGCAGCGGCAAAGATGCACTAAACAACCTATAGAGACTCGATACAACTGGCGGTTATCAGAGGGGGTGAGAATGACCTATCCGGATCCAACCTGAAGCTATCACCAAACAAACCCATCCTGGCGTTTCCCCCTCGAAAACAAACGAGGAAGTCGACCGAGGAACTCACACCGTTGGCAATTTTATTTATTCGGTTATCGTTGCAGCAATTACTAGTCAGGTATAGGTAATCATCCTGATATAATAAGCAGTGGGCACTTTTAGTTAATCATTCCGTTATAGTGGCAACACTTACTAGTCAGATACAATTAGCATGAGATAACCCAAAACCCAGCAGTTGTTGGTACTTTTATTCAGCCATTCCGTTGTAGTTGCAAGATTTACTAGTCAGATACAATTGTCGCAAGCGACAACCAAACAAGCGTCTGTGGGCAGTATTAATTAGCCATTCCGTTATAGTGAAGCTGATTACTAGTCATTATAAGTCAAATTTATAGCAGTAAACTTTAGTTATGCTTGTCTATGATCGAGATCTTGTGCTCCAAGTCGTCCATATCCGCGGACACGGCTTTGAAAGTTTTACCCGGGGGTGCACCAATAGCAACACACGCTCGATCAACCTCGGAAAAACCAAATCAAAACCCAACGAGGCTTTCACATTGAACAATCACGATTGAAATATTTCAGGGGCCACCCTTGTAGTACACCATAGCAGTAAGCAAGCTTGAGACGGACCCAAGGTTTGTGGGGCGGTAAGCAACAGCGAATCCCCAAGCGGGATTGTCGATACCACGTAAGCGGGTCACAATTCCTAAGCGATCTGATGTGCTCCTCGCACAATTTAAATCTGAAAGTAGCATGGCATAGGTGCAGGATAGTAAATAAAACCTCAAACTAGTTTGTGGCCCCAAGAAATAAGATGAATCAAGCTCGCTCGGGGTCCCATATACCTCCCGGATGTGGATAGCGCGATAAATCAAGGAACAGGTATCAAGTACTCGGGGTCTTACGGGACACAAGTGGGCGTTCGGAAACCAAATATTTTCTATCACCCACCGATGCCTCTGCTTATTTCAATTTTAGTTGTTAACAGAAATTAAAGTGACGATAAGTAAAACTAGAATCATCTCCAACATCAACACGCGGCAATACATCAGCAACTGTGGCATATGACGACACACATCCGCACTTGAGCAAGCAACTACGACGCGCAAGTCCAACTATCTACCAAACAACAGGTAATAGGGTGTGTCCAAGGCAATATAGGGCTGCACGGTAATCACAGGTACGGAAACTAAAGCATCGCCACACAGATAGCAATAGATCAACAGGAGGGAAGTAAATACTATAAAAGTAAGATAGGTAGAAAGGGAGATGCTTTGAAAACATTGTCGAAGGTTCAACAGAAGATCGGTGACTCACATCAACTCAACGGCCTTATCCGCGAAGAACCAAAACACTAGGAGAAACACCGGATGCAGTATTTAATACACGACAGAAGATCGGCATGATGCATGTATGATGCATGGCATGGCAAAGGTGCGGTGCAATTAGGTCAATATTAAGCGGAACCGGGGTCCCGACAATTAATTAGATGGTTCGAGTTGTTTAGCTACCCCGCAAATTTAAATGTTGTTTTAACAAGGCAAGAATATAGCACCGAGTTCGCTACACAAGTTTAAATGAGGCCAATATAAGGCTAGATTGCACGCCTATGGGCCCCATATTTAATTATTAGGTGAATCGGCATAAGGCCCCCAAACCACAGTTATGCATGCGAGCATGGCAATTCAATATGCAACAATTCATATAGTTGACCATTTATAAAATAGGGTTCTCGGAAAGGGGTTCGCACATTTAGGGGGTCTCGCCGAACTTGGGGTTCCGGGTTGAGGTTGGTCTCGGTCCGAGGTTCCGGGTTCGGTCTCGGCGGAAGCGTTCTCGGTCAACGGAGAAGATCTTGTCGCATCCACGAAGAAGGACTTGGTCCGGCGCCGGGGCGCATCGGGTTCTTCCGGGGCGGTGTCGTTCTTGTTGTCGTGCAGAACCTGTCGGGTCCGTGCTTCAGATGCCGGGAGGCGATCTTGCCGCTCCGGGCCGAAGTCCTTGGGTTTCCTCCTTAGACACCGATGGCGAACTTGGCGTCCCGATTGGCGACCTAGGGGTTTGTCGGGTGTCGGGCTCGGGTGTGGCGACGATGACTCCATGTAGGAGACTCCCGGGTACCGCGGCGGAGTTCTCGGGTTTCGATGAAGATCTTGGCGTGCGACGTCGCCGGCATCGGTCTTGTACTTCGAGTGTCGTTGTGGATCTTGTCGAATATGGTGTGGTCTTCGCGAGATATGGTCGGTGTCACTAATATTCGGCTCCATGTAAAACTTGCAACCAACGAACTTGTTGTTTTGTCTGCCCAGAGTCTTCGAATAACTTGCTCGCAGGTTGTGGTCGAGGCGAAGCCCGTCGTGGAGTCTCTGGCGGCCACCGGAACAAAACTAGCATGGTAAGCTCGAGGCGTCGGGGCGTCACGGATGTCTGCGGCGTCGGTGGCGACCGGAGCGAAAACAGTGGCGGCGGACGTGGTAGCGGTCGGCATCGTCGGTTCGAGCGGCAAAGCGGAGAGAACTCAGCGAGTGGCGCATAAGCGGAAGGCGCCGGAAGGCGGAAGCGCGACAGCGTGAGTTGAGAACTCGGTCGGTTGAGCGGCCCAGCGGCGCGCGTCTTTGAAAGCGGTGGCGCCGGCGATAGGAGAAGGCTCGGGAGCGCTTGGCCTCAGGAGCATGGTCGAGATGCGGGTCAGCGGGCGATGGTCGGAGGGATGAAGAAAGCGGCGGGCGGAGCTCGGCAGGCGCCGCCGAGGAGGAGGTGGCAGGCCGGGGCCAGAGGCAGTGGCGGAGGCTCGCAGACGGAAGGGCGACCTGCGGCCTTGGCAGGAAGGAGGCGCTTGGCTGAGTGGTGCTGAGGGCGGCGGGAGGCGAGGGCGGCAGCGTGGCCAGCGCTGAGGAGAAAGGCGGCGTCCGTGAGCTCACTTCAGCGTGATCAGCGTGGGGCTGGCGGTCTTGTTGGCGAGGGCGGTTACAGGGGCAGCGGGCCGGGCTGCAGGGAGGCAGGGCCAGCGTCTTGGGCTTGCCGCGGAAGGAGGTGGGGAGGGAGGAAGGCGTGGGGAGGAAGAAGAGGTGGGGCCGGGGCTGCGTGGGCCAGGGCGGTGAGTGGAAGGCGGGTCCCGCGTGGGGTAAATGGTCTGGCGTGGGTGTGGCTGTGGTTGCAGCGTGCTATCGTGTGGGGCCGGTGAGGTGGGATGAGAGAGAGCTGAGTGAAGGGAGGTGGCCAAGTGGCAGCACCTGGTTGGTGAGGGTTTGGGGAGGGACGACGTGGCGTTCAGGGATTGGCCAGGGTGAGGTGGAGGGTAGGTTGGGTAGGAATTTGGGTAGCTATAGGATTTAGAGGGGCAGACTAGATGGACCGATTTAGTTTTCTGGGGGTGGTCGTTCTGGTCGGTCGGCCCGTTCGACCGCCCCGCTAAAATAAATATAAATTTTATTTGTTTTAATTGGACCATTTGCAAACCGATAGCAACAAAACAAAATACTCCGGAGACCCGGGGTTTTGCGTTTGAATAAAGATGGGGCGTTTGGAAAACAAATCGGGGTTTGAAAAATAGTTTTATGCAAACTATGCATGCTGATGACGATGCAATGCACAAATTCAACGCGATTTTCTAGTAGTGGTTTTGCGGGATGCCACAATAGACACGACGTCTCATTCAATCACATGTTGCATTGTTTCATGTTACAAAATATGCCCGCGTGGCAGAACTGCTGCTAACGCCACAAGGCAAACTAACCTACTCTGCAGTTCGGCGATGACGCCAAACATCCCGGCGATCGCGGATGAACGCCGTGTACGGGTTGGATGGATACGTCGAGTTCACCCGCCATCGCCGCGAAAAGGCTGCTCGACCTTGAAGTCACGGCGGCGGCTCGGGTCGTTTGGCGCGACAACCGCCTCTGGTACGGCAGAGGTCGCCCATTGTCCGACCGCGTTAAAATGCGTGGCGACGTTCTGCTACTTGAGAACCTCGGACAGCTCCACCGCCGATCGGCGATGGATACCCACTCGTCACATCGTCAATGTCGAAATCTTCGGGAAGTGCGAGTCCAAGGCTCGCCGTCGACGCTCCACGCCAAACGCCGACCGCCATGAACTCAACGATCATGGCGCCTTCTCCAAATACTTCCACACCTCAACGAGGTCGCTGGGAATCACCTCCGTGGGCGATATTTCTTGAAGATAGGCACGGATGCACGTGTCGCCGACAACGTCGCCGAATCGACGAGCATGCTTACGCACTGCCTCGCGTCGAGCGAGCTCTCCTCTTCTTCGCTATCAATGATGCGACCTGCGAGTAGAAGACAATGATAAGTACGACGGACACCACAAAAACCACAACTATTACAAAGGGGAGATGCACTCACCAAGCAACGGGCGGGCGAGTCCCGTGATGAAGCACTGAAGCGACGTGTGGTCGTCCTGAAGCCCAGCAATAAGGACTTCCGACACCTTGCGATCCTCCTCAGCGGCCGCAATGGCGGCCTTAGCCCGCCCGTCCGCCGAGCTCGCTTCTTCTCTCGCCTCTCGCAGTTCGCGTTCAAGGTCGGCGATCCGCAGTTCAGCGGCACCCAGAGCAGATCGCGCCGCCACCAACTCACCAGCGGGGACAAGCCCCTGGCGAGCTTCCTCTGCCTTCGTGGCAACAGTCTGAAGCCCTTTGTTTGCCTCCTGGACGATGGCCAGCTCCTTCTCTGCGCGTTGTTTCGCGGCCAATCGGTCCGCTGACTCAAGCTGCAGACCTGCACATCACCAAAAAAGGGTTAGTCAAATCAAAATTCCTAAGTGCCCACCCGCTGAAATTCAGCGAGTGCGCACTCGGGGACTGGCGATCAAAAAAAATTCCTAAGTGCCCACCCGCTAAAATTTAGCGCGCGCGCACTCGGGGACTGGATGCGACAAACAAAAAGATGTGAAATTATAAGAATCAGGCCGCTGCAAAGCACCGACCTGATCCTCGGGGACTGGATGTACCTGGATGGCCGCGCCAAGCATGCTGTGGAGTTGTACCGCGTCCACGGATGCGAGAAGTGCCGGCGTGTGCCCGCGACGTTGGTCGACTTCAGCGTCGGCGGTCCCAGGAGCGTGGCTCGAGGGTGCAGGCCCACTCGCCGTGGTCGCCTTGGTCACAGCGGGAAGGTAGCGATAGAGGTACCTGCCGAGAGAGGTCGCCCGCTCCTGCAAGGAAGCACCCTCCTTCGTAGACGCGGCTGCTTCCATCACGGGCCCGGCTGGTGCGACCGCTGTATCGTCAGAGATAGTGATGGTGTCGTCGCCCTTGGCCTTCTTACTGCCATCCGCCGAGGCGACGACCTCGTCCGCCTTCCTATTGCGGGAAGGATATTCCTCGCTAGCGGTGGAGGGCACCTTGGCCACGGTCGGGTGACCCATCCTCTTCACCCCGGTCCTGCGCATCAATCGAATCAACAAAAACAATCGAAATAGTTATGAAAAATAAGGAAAGGTGAGCGAACTCACTTGGCGACTGGGATGAAACGCAGTCCTGTACGGAGGCCGGCCGGTTTCTCCAGCTCAGGGCCCAGACGGCGAGTGAGCCCCAACTCCAGGACGTCGCATGCCCAAGACACGGACGGCTTCTTCGTTATTGAGGCCGCAGCTGGCGCCTCTGTAACATCCTCAGCCGGAGCCTCCTTGCAGGCGGCCGCCGGAGCCTCCCTAGCCCGAGACTAGGCGAATGGTGGAGGCATTGAAGCCAGCACTTCCACGTCGCCGCATCCAGACGGTTGTCGCTGGTGGCGCCGCCGGGCCGGGCTGGGAGCGTCGAGCTGCTCGCCGAGTGACGGGCGAGGCCGACTTCGACGGCCTCGTCTTCTTTTCGGGGGCCTCGCCTCCTTTCCTTCCTCTTCTTCTTTGATGGGGTGGCTTGACGCGCGAGGTGGTCTCTGGAGCTCGTCATCGTCATGACGCTCGAGGCTTCGCTTGCCTCGATCTCGCTGTCGTTGCCAGCGGGTCTTCCGGACCAGTGGACGACCTCCTCTTCAGACTCTTCCTCGTCCTCGTTGCCCTTGGTAGGCGGCGATTCGCCTATGTCCCGGCGGATGGGCCCGAGCTCATCATCCGAGGGTGGAGCCACCTTCCACCACTTGGAATAGCTGCAACAAATACAAACGGAATCAGAATTACCGCGATTGCATTTCTGCGATCATGAGTAAGGTAAAGAAATTACCGTTGAGCCGGACGCTTCATGTATAGGGGGCGACCCGACTGCGCATCCGTACACCTCTGGGTAATCTTCTTCAACGCCGGGAGATAATCCTCGCTTCCACTCGTCGAGACAGCCTTCGCCGAGTCTCCGCCCGTAATCGTACATGTAGTGATCGCGGTGGGCGAGTGGAACGAGCCGCCCGAGCCAGCAATTGTACAAGTTTATCGCTTGAAGGCCCTTCTTTTCAGGACTACGGATGGTCTGGAGCATCTCGTCGACGACCATCCGCTGGTCGCCGAGCTTGCCGACTTGGAGATTGCGGCTCGGAGCGACTAGCGGAGTACCAGGATCGCCACCTCGCCTCGGGTCGCCTCGGCCACGTAGAACCACGACTTCTTCCACCGCCGCTGCCTTGGCGGTAGCATCGATCAAAGAAAGAAGCTTTGGACTTGAGCTGAACGCTGCCGCCAAGGCCAGCATTGGCCGCCTCGCGCTGATCCGTCCATGGAGCAGATCTTGCCACAAGGGAAGTAGGGGCAGCCCATAGTATTCGCAGAACGCCATGAAGATGGCGAGCTGCTCGATGCTATGGGGACCCAGATCCAAGGCTGGATCTCGTAGTGGTAAGCGCAGAAGCCCGGAAGAATAGGACGAGGAAACCCTAGCCCCGCCGAGATGACTGGTGAAACAAACGAATTCCCTCTCGCGGGTTTGGGGTCGTTTCTCCGCTGGGATACGCCAACAGCTCGGCCAAGGATCCCGCCTCGAAGGAGGCCACCGTGCCCTTGTGCACTTGGACCTACCCACTCGGTGGAAAGGGCCATGGCCGAGATTGGTTGGAGATCGGAGGATTTGGTCGGTCGGATCGCGGAGCGAAGGAAAGAAAATGCGCGCACTTCGGAAGAAGTGGTGAGGAGTTGGCTCTCGATTGCTCGCCATTCCCTTATATAGCGGAGTTACCCGCCAAATCGAGGAGCCGTTACCACGCCGATGATTACGCCGAAGTTACCGTTGGATTACCCCAACGGCTAGTTTGACCACGCCCGACGGTCCAACCACGGCCACTTTCGCCGACCCAATCACTAAGATGTTTTCGCCGACTCGACTCGGCCAAGGTCACCTGGATCATTGGTTGTCTCCTTTATCTGAGAGCCATGACGATCTGACCGGTGCCTACTCAAGCCAGATACTCCGATCGCCAAGAGCCACCCACGCCTAATCGACGGCCTCGGGACTCGATGGGGATATGCCACCGGGTATACCCAAAGTAGTTTCCGATCGCCCAAGACCGGCGAGTGGGCCTGCAGAACGGCGAGTGGATCAAGCCCAGAGCCGAGCGATCGAAGTGAAGGCCCAAAGCGAGTAGATAGGGCCGGTAAGGTTAAACGGCTATTGAAGTTTTAACCGAATCGGTTGAGATATGTAAACCCTAGGAGGTGAGCCTATATAAACCTCCCTATGGGGCGAGTAGAGACGCCTCATACACCCAAGCGACTTCGCCGCCGAGCTCGCCCATTGTAACACCTCCATAATACAATCTAGCAGAGTAGGTCTTTACCTCCGAGGCGAACACAGGGTAAAACCCTGTGTCTTTGCCCTCATCTCGCACCGCAGATGGCTGGCCGCCCTTGCCCCTCGTTCTACTACTCGCTGCCGGTTGCAGCATCTGCCGTGACAATTCCCACGACAGATGGCGTGCCTTCGACTCGTGCCAGTGTCCACTAGATGACCCAACGATCTAATTATAATTCTTATTATCTTTTTATACTCTTTTATGATTATTAACATATCGGGGAATTTTTGCAAAGAAAAAGCCCTCATGGTCCAATCAACAGTAGAGGCACCATGGAGCCGTTAACCCTTTTCTATATAAAAAATTCCAACCCTGGTCCGCACCAGAATGCCTACGTTCAACTGCTCGCCACTACCACGTGGGCCTCCACTGTCAGGCAAGGGGTGCGACATGACAGCATGGTCCGTCATCAGACGGAACGAAGGGGTTGTTGGCGGCGACTGAAGTGTAAAAATAGTCAGCGTCGCAAAAGCCGGTGTGTGGTGGAGCTACCGCTCCCCGGTCAGGCGGCGACCTGACCGCCGCGGCGCCGCGAACGAAACCGCACCACACCTCCACGCGGTTACGCTGCTTTACGCTTACCTTTTCTGTCACGTCTTTCGGCTTTTCCATTGACGAATATTCCTTTTCTCTTCTGCACATTCAGGACTTTTCTTGCTTTCCAGACAACACCTATGGACTGACTGCACATGTTCTTTCTCCGCAAGAAAAAAACACCTCGACAGAGTTTTCTCCCCAAGAAAATGAGAGAGAGAGAGAGCGAGAGAAAGCTCCTTTTGATAAATTGGAGGTGAAGTGAGAAACTGAGACGACGTCCTGTGGGGTTGACCATGGCCGGCCAGGCCGTTGAAAGAACAAGAATTGACTTGGCGAGCATGCGCTTTTTATTTCACCGGAGGAGTACAAACTGTCGAGCTTTGACATTGGTGTCGGCCACGCCCGAGCATGTGTCATCAAGCTCGTCGGTGTAGGATACTAGTTTTACCAACTGATATGTATCGTTATGGTATCTAAATTTAGTAGTAGTATTTTAGAGCATCTCTACTCTTCGGCGTTTTTCCGCTAAATAGAGCGGGACGGATATAACTTTTGGCCTAAAAACGGTCAGTTTTTCACTCGATTTCTCGTTCTCGGGCCGAGTTTCTGGGTTTGGCCAATTTTAATCAAACTCGGTAAAATTTGGACGAATATAAGCGATTTCATTAATATTGGGCGAGTTTATACATATTACATCAAATTCGAGCGAACACCGGAATTTTGACTTTATTAGGATAAAAAACTAAAAACCTTAGAAATAGCCGACGTTGATAGCCGATGTCGATACTAATGTCGTCGGACGCTGCTCACATGCTAAAGTTACGGTAGAACATCGTGTAGTCGGGGTCCGCCTTGCCGTCGTCGCTTGACGGCTGCGGGGGCCGTGAGCTGCCCTGGCCGGCATCGCCGTACCGCCACGCTACGGCAACATACGACTGACGAGTCTATGACTTTACCTTCACTGCGTCCTTCTGTAACTTCCCTTCTTTCACCCATCCTATGAATTGAAGTAAAAGAGATTATAAAAAGCAAATTCAAAACATATTTAAGTCTAACCCACTTTCTATGCATAGGAATCTTGTAAGAAAATAAATCAAAGAAGCACATAGTAACAAGAATGTGTAGATAAAACAAAAGCAACTTTAAAACTTTTAGCACATAGAGAGGTGTTTCAGTACCATGAAAACTTTTACAACCATATTTTCTTATCATAGTAATTTTCAGTAGCCTCATGAATAAACTCAACATATAACTATCACATAAAGCATGCTTTTCATGACCTACAGACACATAATTTTTATCAAGCTCAAAAATAGTGGGATTAAAACCTTTAAACCCACTTTTAACAATTTTATAACCAGATGACCGGTCATTCTTAAGAGGTATGGGGTTCCAATATAAAGTAAAGACCTCTCCAATCTCATTTTCAATAATAGTACTATTAATATTATCAACCAATATAGGACCATCATTTAGAGCTTTATCATAAACATTTTCTAAGCAAAACTCTTTAGTACCATGCATTTCGAAGTCAGGCACAAATAAAGGATTATCATAGATAACATGAGCATACTTATTATCACAAGTTTTACTCATAGTAGATATTTCAAAATGATCCACATGAGCATAACATTCATCCTCCTTTGGTAAGCATGGGGGACAATCAAATAATATAAGGGATGAAGAGTTACTCTCATTAGAAGGTAGACATGGTTAGATCCATTATTCCTCCTTTTGTTCATCACTCTCCTCCTATTTTTCATCTAATGATCTTTCAGGTTCAGCAATTTCTTCTTTCATAAGCTCCTGCAAGGCATTAGTCTCTTCCGTTTATGGAAAGTATCTATTAATATATTCAAGAATATAGCCATTTTCTTCCTTGTAATTATAAAATCAAAATTTAAGTATATCATAAACCTCATATTCATAAGGTGAATCATCAGTATTTTCAAGCAAACTAGCAAGTTCAAATGCACCCTTCCAAGCAATAAATTTTTCAATTTGTTCCACATCATAAAAGTCATATTTTCCTTTAACATAAGAAGATATGGTAACATTATCATTATACTCACATTGAAAAGGGAGGTGTTTATACCTCCTACAGCAAAAGGCTTTATCACAGCAATAAGTAACATTATAAGTAGAGCACACATTTCTATCAATGGTATTCAATTTGTTCCCATAAGTGTTTCCCTTTTTGTGACAAGTGGTGTTCCTTATAATAATATTTTTGTTCTTCCGTGAACCCAGCTTGCCAATAAGAACTAGTTTCAAAGAAACCAACCATTGATATAAAGCATGACAAATCAAGGCAATAACAGACCAACAACTAAAGTAGAAACTAATTTTTTTGTGTTTTTTATTTAAAAAAGCAAACCAAACGAAACTAATTTTTTGGAATTTTTGATAAAAAGAAGCAAACAAAACAAAGAAAAAGAAACTAAGAAAAACAAAAACAAAGTAAAGAGAAAGATTGTGAAGGACTCCCCTTGTGAAACCATCCTTAGCCTCTCCGGCAATGGCGCCAGAAAACTCGTTGATGCAGATCAGATCACTATAGATCTTCGTTGGGAAACCCCAAGAGGAAGGTATGATGAGCACAGTAGCAAGTCTTCCCTCAGAAAAAAACCAAGGTTATCGAACTAGTAGGAGGAAGGAAACGACTCAAAGGTGTTGCTAGTAACTTGGAAACCTACACAACACAAACTCAAGACTTTGCCCCAACAAATAGTGAGGTTGTCAATCTCACCGTTTGATAAAAACAAAGGATTAAACATATGGTGTGAAAGGTAATGGTGGCTTGCAGAAAGTAAACAGTAACAACGGAAGATGTATCAATGGTAAAGATTGGACCGGGGTCCACAGTTCACTAGAGGTGTTCTCCTTAAGATAAACAAAATAATATGATGGGTAAACAAATTACAGCAGGACAATTGACAGGACTGAGCAAGGCATAACAATGCAATACTAGACTGTAACATCCCAAAAATATTAAACTAGAATCATCAAACTCTAATCATCAAAATTAGGGTTAACAAAAACTTTTCCAATTAAAAATATGAAAGCATTCATATGTGTGGGTATTGAAATTTGGATTCTTTTGAATTGCCATGATTATGTGTTTCTTTGCTTGGAAAATGATTATTAGGTGAAATAAACATCATCTAAACAATTCCAAAACTTTTCTCAATGACAAATAAATCAAAACAAACAAATTAAGTGAATGGTCACTTTGGCCAATTTAACTCGCATGCCTACTTTGGCTATCTCTAACTTTCAGAACTTAACAGAAACTTGTTTGGATCTTTTCACCCCTTGATAGTACTCATAACAAAGTATCAAGGCCCACCTTGTGATCATCTAGAAACATTCAAATGCATAGTTTAAATAACAGTTTGAAATTGAATCTATTTCATATGGGAAGATCCCACTTTTTCAAAAACCCCTCAAACCAACTCAACTTTCAAAACCCAAGCATCTACAGACTCACCAGCACATGCCTAGCACACCCACCAAAAATCTTTTCAAAATTCAAAACTTGAATTCATGCGGCCATTTCATCAAACACCTTGGAAATACAAATCAAACAAAATCTAAACACTATAGTGTGCAGTGATTCTGGCCAAACTTGTTCCCCCTCTAGCTCACAACAACATCAGTAGATCATCTAGCAAACTTAACTAATCACTAGCCCCACTGTAAGCTCGCCAATGTCATCAATGGTGAACAGGACGAGAGCACCCATGTCACCCCAGTGTGGACAACAGGCTAGAGGAAGAACTAGCCGTGCCAACCTTGTCTGGGATGTAGCCCGTGTCTCACTGCCCCCTCTCGACCAGCCCTGCCTCACAGAAAGCAACCAGAACTACCCGGAACGCCGCGCCCGTGTCGCTGTCGACCATGCCGACGTGCACCACAGAGCACACACCGTTCCCACGCAACCCTACCACCTCGAGCCCTCGCCGCCCGCCAGCATGCTCCCGACCGTCCCAGGAGACCGCCAGACATGCCCATTTAACCGCCCGTGCCCCGTAGCCATTGCTCGCCGTCGAAGACGCCGCCTCTGCCTCGCAGAGCATCGAGCGTTCCCGACCATTTGCCACCGCCCCTACACACGCATTTAAACCATAGAGCATCGCCAGGAGACCACCGATCGATCGCCACCCTCGGCCATGCCTCTAGCTGCCCGTAGCCATGTCGCCACTGTCGTCTGCCCATCCCGTTCGGTCTCACCGTGGAGCCTATAAAAGGAGACGATCCCCAGCCGAATTGAGCACACCATCTCACTCCCCTCACCTCACTGATCGTTCTTCCTCATTCCCAAAGCAAGGCGAGCAGCGCATCGCCGGAATTGCGTTGGAGCAGGCCGCCTCTAGAGAAGAAGGGCGCCGTCGATTTTGTCCACCCTAGGAGGAGCTGCCGGTACCAGGAGGTTCGCCGACTTCGCTGCTCGCGCATCGACCTTCGCTCGAGCCCGGTGAGCCCCGACGACCCCACCGCCGCGTTAGGTTTACTGGCGCCGCCCGATGTGGACGATGAGTAGCAGCCGTTCGATTAGAATTAGATCATGCGGATGAGATTGCCCCATACCGCTTCGCGTTTAAAGAGCCACTGACTGGTGGAACCTCCTCGATTGAGCCCCGTCTTGCTGGAGTGACACTGGTCGGCCCATTAGCAGTTCCAAGAGCCACTGCTTGAATTTAACTTTCTCCATTTTAGTTCAAACCTAGTTCTATACCTAGTTTCAAAAATCAACTCAGCTCGATTCACTGGACCAAATTGAATGAAACCAATTTTTTAGAAAGGTTTTGAAATGCTCAATCCAAGCCCGTTGGATTCAAATCATTTGGATCTGTAGATCAACGTTGGTAAAAATAACAAGGCAGAACCTTTTCTGCATTCAAACATTTTTCAAATTTAAACCATAATAGCTTTTGAGTTGATTCCAACTCTCAAAAATCATATTTGATCATACCTTTCAGAATATATAAAAACATATGGGTTTACTTACAGAAATAATATTCAAGTAAAAAAAGAATGCCACATAGGCAATTCTAGTCATTTATTTGTATTTGAAATAAAAGGTTAAATCTTATTAAATTGTGACACCACTTTAAATCATATTCCCATATACTGAAATATGTGGTGATGACATGTGTCAACATGATCCCATGTTTGGTTTGGAGAATATTAAATCTTAAGTAGTTTTTCAATGAGTAGAAATTACTTTTCTAAAAATAAAATAAATAAGACAAATGCTTTATTCTTGTGATGTTAGTGATGATGCTAGATATTTGTAGAACCCTTGTGTGTGATGATTGAAAGTAGTTAAGTATTGTTTGGTGATTGTGTACCTCATATTTATTCATAGACGCTAGTACCGACCAAGGATACGAGGAGGAAGGAGGATACTACGAAGAAGAAGCCGAGGAGAACTTCAACCACTGCTCTACACAAGGTAAGCTAAGACTTGCAAGCTGATACTGATACTTATGCAAGCCTTATTAATCAAGTTGACCTATGCAAGCTAACACTTGCAAGATACTCTACTTTAGCAAGCCTAATACTACTAGTTGATTATGCAAGTTAACACTTGCAAGATACTATACCTATGCAAGCAAATACTTGCTTATTACCATGCCAAATATATGCCTTAAGCATATGTGATCATACCCACTTGATAACCCCATTCCTAGTTTTACTTACAAGCTTTATACTTTATTTATTTATCAAAGCTATTACTTAGAGATTACTTAAGTAAATTGTAGATATTAGAAAGATAATTGAAGGTTGCATAAAGAGCATAAAACTTGGCCTAAGCTAGATAATCTTTATGTCATCCTAAGGCATAAGATTGAACTTAGTCAAACTCCACTAGTTTACCACCCCTCATTAGTACTTACCCCCACTTGTAGATGCTAGTGCTAAGCATAAAACTTGATCAACATTAGATGGGAATACTTGATGAAAATGGTTATGAAAACCTTGGAATGATGGATCATTCTATTGAGATGTTTTGACATGTGTTTCCGAACACCAGATGATCGTGGTGATGAAAATGTTGAGGCATGAGCCTTAGCCCTTTATAAAACTGATGGTTGTCTGGATGCGATACCATTCCAGTTTTACCGTACAACCACAATACCCGAGAATTGGGTAGGGCTTGACTAGAAACTTATATACCTTAGTATTGGTTCCCTCACGACCAAGGTCAGAGCTGAGGCTACCTTGTGAAGATTGTCCACCTGTGCAGTAACCAAGATGACAGTTGGTCATGGTTGGGAGGCCAAGCTCACAGGAGAGGTGCTTATACTAGGGCGTGTAATTGAAAGGTTAGGATTGATTATCCGCATACTGAGTATGGTGAATTCAGGATTTGTTCCTAACAGATGTATCGAATGTTGTGGTGAAAGTGTACAATCTCTGCAGAGTGTCAAACTATTCGAATAGCCGCGTTCGCGGTTATGGACAGTTGGAGTGGCCATACTATTCCCCTGTCAGACGTTTTCAAAATGACTTGTGAAATGAATTGAGATTTTGACTTGACCACAACAGAGTTGTGATATGAAATACAAGTTCCCACTTAGGTGTTATAAAACTTCAACTAGCTTTCTTTGTTTCTAAACTTAGTAGAGGTAAATCTGGCTTTTTGCAAAACAACCCTAGAGCTTAGTGTCCTACTACAAAAACCCCCCTTCACTTGATAGTATTAGTTTGCGAGTACTTAAAGAGTACTCATGGCTTTGTCCCGGGCTATTCACGTGGCCAGACTATGAAGAGGAATACCAGGAGGATGGACCCCTGGAAGGTTACGACAACTAGGATCATCTCCCATCGTCAGCATTTCCTGTGACCCCGAAGATGGAGCTTCGCCTATGCTACCGTTATTATTACGTTATTCCGCTGCTTGAGTTGTATGAAGAACTGGATCATGAGATCCTTATTTGTGTAAGACCTTATATATGGATTGTAATGGATGATGTGCTGTGGTATCCAAATCTGTTATGTCTCGAAAAAATGGTAATCCTGGGATTGCGATGTATGGCATAACAGGCATCTGGGATTAAAAATCCGGGTGTTGACAAGTTGGTATCAGAGCCATCCTGACCATAGGAGACCCTAGTTAGATTGTACGTTTGAATCAAAAACTTAGTTTCAAAACCAAAGGAAGCAAATATTTACAAAAATTTATTCCCATTCTTATCACCTTGATTCTTTCATAAAAATTCATGTTCCTCAAAAACTCTTACAAAATACATAAAATTTGACACACTTGATCACTCTACTAACTTACTCATCCTATATTATTATAGGTGGACGTGAAGTACAACAAGTTTGACCAGTTGGGAAATGGCGGTGACCTTATCGTTGAGCAGGATTTGGACCAGCTTTCGGAAAATCTCGAGCGTCCGCACCCCGAGTTCTTCGGAGCTCAGATCAATGATCAAGGAGGAGAAGATCTGCAGTGGCTAATTGTTGCAAGTCTCTGAGGAAAGATTGAACCCCCCACTGCCGAGGGAATTCAGTTCACCTTAAGAGAGAACAACTGGCTAGATGGAATTGCCAGGGCCATGCAGGAAGCTATTGCCCGTTTGTGTGGGCAGAGTATCAACCAGATCAAGGGTACCCGCTTTGAGTTTTGTCCAAGGCGTGATGCTAATGGTCAGCCACTGGAAGCCCCATACCACCCCGAGCTGAAGACCCAATTGGACCACCTCAGCTTCATGATGTACGATCGTCAGCAGGAATTGGATAATTGCCGTGACTATTGCAACCACAAGTCCGCCATCATCAAGACCAAGGATCAGACCATCGCCATGCTAGTGAAGGATCACAAGTCTCGTCGCCGTCGGCTCGATAAGAAGGAGCACATCATTGCCCGTCTTCGCCACCGTATCTCGGATTTGGAGGAGACCATCCACGAGAGGGATATGCAGTTGGAGGAAAGGGAGAATGCCGGAGAAGATCTTCGTGGAGACCCCTACTCCTATCTCAGCGATGATGATGATTTTCTGGAGGATCAGGCCATGGACTTCTTCACCGATGAGGATGATTTCGCCTTCATCAATGACGATGAGGATGATGAGGATGACGGCTACACCGAATCCGAGGAGAAGTAGCACTTGAGCACTAGCGTAGTGAGTAGTATTCGGTCCCACTGTATCGTAGTTTCCAGAATGGTTCTTAAAACCATCTGCTTTTCTTGCTTTGTGGTGTGTGTTTGTATCGTGTGCTATGAATGAATGAAAAGCAAGTTGCTAAAAAAATCAGAGTGAAACTTTAAAATCTTTTCAAAGTCCCTGAACCTTAGAAATTTCCCTATTTTCTCATGATCTATCTCAATCTTCAGATGCCTCGTGGAGGAAGTGGATCATCCCCGGACCCGATGTTGCAGATCCTGCAAATGTTGGTTTCTGACCGCGAAGCTGAAAGAGCCGAAATTCAAGCCAATTTAGCCACCCTTCAACAGATAGCTTAGCTAGCGCACAACAATCAAGGCCACATAAATCAGGACAACCATGGATCTAAGCTTAAGAATTTCCAGAACACCAACCCACCTGTTTTCACTAAGTCAGAAGAGCCCCTAGATGCAGACGATTGGCTGCAGACCATGGAAAACAACCTAGAATAGCCGGAGTGGAAGGTAACGAGAAAGTTTTGTTCGCCACCCACTATCTAGCCGGAGATGCCAGAGCATGGTGGAACAGTGTTCGTGCGATGACCGGAGGACAGATGATGACCTGGGAGGAATTCAAGGTCAAGTTCAGCAGAACCCATGTACCCCCGGGTTTGATCAAGCAAATGAGAGATGAGTTCAGAGAACTGAAGCAAGGAAGGATGAACGTAGTGGAATACCATGACAAATTCTTGTCATTAGCTAGGTATTCCCCGGATGAGATCAACACTGAAGCCAAGAAGAAAGAAAGATTCTTGAATGGTTTGCATGATGAGATGCAGACAATGTTAGTCAATATCCCCTTTGCTGATATTGAATCCCTTGTCGACTCTGCCATCCAGATGGAAGGAAATATCAAGCAAGCGAATGAGAACCGCAAGCGTCGCATGATGCATCAGCCAGGAACCCATCAGACTCCAAAGTATCGCCCCAACCCATCTCCAGGATTTGCCCCGAGAACCAACAGACCCCGCATGAACCGTTCGACCTATACCAACCGTGGAAACCCAAGGCCCGGAGGAAATCACAACAACCCCAGAAACTCTAACAATTTCAACCGTGCCCCAGCCAAGTTCACCAACAACAATGCTACCGCCAACACCAACACTGCCCCTAGGACTGGAAGCAATGCTGTGCATGTTGCAGCAAAGGACAAGTCGCAAGTGACTTGTTATGACTGTGGAAATAAGGGTCACTACTCCAACGAGTGCCCCAACAAGAAGAATACTGCAGCCCCCAATGCAAATGCCCCAGCTCAGCAGCAGCGTCGTGTTCAGCCCGGAAGGAGATTTGCCCCAGGGAATTCACTCAACCTCAACGACCGTCTTTTTCTCATGCATGCTGAAGAAGCTCAGGAAGCGCCAGACATCGTGCTGGGTATGTTTTCTGTTAATTCAGTACTTGCAAGAGTGTTGTTTGATTCTGGTGCATCGCATTCATTTGTCACCGAAGAATTTTCCTGCACTGGTAAGATTCAACCAACCAAACTGAAGCATGTTATGATTGTTCAAATCCCCGTTTCAACCACCAAGGCTAGGCAAATTTGCAAAGTCGTCCCTATCCGAATCCATGGCATAGATCTTTATGCTAAGCTGATAGTACTCGGAACTAAAGGTTTGGAAGTAGTACTAGGAATGGATTGGATGTCCAAATGTAAAGGATTGATTGACTGTGCCAAGAAATCCATAACCATGACCAATACCGCCGGAATATCAGTAGAGCATATATCTGAAACCTTACCTCGTCAATTCAAGTGCAACAAGAGTATAGCCCAACCTACCATTGACCAAGTCCGGATAGTCTGCGAATACCCCGATGTATTTCCAGATGTTTTGCCTGGTATGCCCCCAGATCGGGATATCGAGTTTATCATTGAACTAATCCCCGGAACAGGACCCATAGCCCAGAGACCATATAGTATGAACCCGTCGGAACTAGCAGAACTGAAGAAGCAACTGGATTCCATGCTGGAAATTGGATTGATTCAACCAAGTGCATCACCATGGAGATCACCTGTCTTGTTTGTGGACAAGAAGGATGGAGGTAACCTTTTGTGTACGGATTATCGAAAGTTGAATGATGTCACTATCAAGAACAAGTACCCATTGCCCAAGATAGAAGATTTGTTTGATCTGTTGACCGGTGCCAAAGTGTTTTCTAAGATTGATCTTAGAACAGGCTATCATCAACTCAAGATTCGCGCAGAGGATATTCCAAAGACTGCCTTTACCACCAGATATGGATTATACGATTATACTGTCATGTCTTTTGGATTAACCAATGCTCCCGCTTATTTCATGAATCTCATGAATAAGATTTTTATGGACTTCCTGGATAAGTTTGTCGTTGTTTTCATCGATGACATACTAATTTATTCCAAATCAGAAGAAGAACATGAGCTACACCTAAGGACCATTCTTGGAACCCTTAGAGAGCATCAGTTGTATGCCAAGTTTAGCAAATGTGAATTCTGGTTACAGGAGGTAGGATTCCTCGGCCACATTGTATCCGCCGGAGGAATTGCCGTTGACCCTGCAAAGGTGAAACATGTCGAAGATTGGCAAGCCCCAACCACTCAAACCCAAGTTCGTGCATTTCTCGGATTGGCGGGATATTACCGCAAGTCCGTAGAAGTATTCTCGAGTATCGCCAGACCCATGACCCAATTGCTGAAGAAAGACAAGTTTGGATGGACCGAAAAATGTGAAGCGAGTTTTCAAGAACTCAAGAGGAGATTGATTTCAGCCCCAATCTTAATCATGCCGGATATCACGAAGCCCTTCGACGTGTATTGTGACGCATCCAAGATCGGTCTCGGATGTGTGCTAATGCAAGAAGGCAAATTTATACCTTATCTATCCCGCCAACTGAAACAACATGAGCAAAATTACCCAACCCATGACCTCGAACTCGCAGCCGTAGTTCTAGCCCTGAAGACATGGAGGCATTACCTGATGGGAAATCGTTGTGAGATTTATTCGGATCACTAGAGCCTGAAGTATATATTCACTCAGAAGGAGCTGAATATGAGGCAGAGAAGATGGATTGAGCTAATCAAGGATTACGATCTGGACATTCACTATCACCCTGGTAAAGACAACGTGGTAGCAGATGCCCTTAGCAGATTGATGTGCCGCTTAAACTCCATGATTTTGAAGGGGCAACCAAGTTTGCACAAAGAGATGGAAGATTTTCGAATGGAATTAGTGAGTGAAGGATTTTTGGCTAGCATAGAACTTCAACCCACTTTGATCAGCCAGATCAAAGAGGCGCAGAAAGGAAATGCTAGTATCGACGGAATCAAGCGTCGTATCGGTACATGCAAAGTACCCGGATTCACCAAAGATGAACAAGGAGTTCTGTGGTACAAAGGATGCCTTTGTTTACCCGCAGATTCTGAGTTGAAAGAAATTATTCTGAAGGAAGATGATGATACTCTTTATTCTATCCACCCCGGAGGAACTAAGATGTATCAAGATTTGAAAGAGCAATTTTGGTGGCATAAGATGAAGAGAGAAATTGGAAGCTATATCTCCAAGTGTGATATATGTCAGAGAGTCAAGGCCGGACATCAAAGACTCGCTGGATTGTTGCAACCATTGCAGATTCTGGAATGGAAATGGGATTCCGTTGGAATGGACTTTATCACCGGATTGCCTACTTCTAGTAGGGTAAATGACTCTATTTGGGTCATAGTGAACAGATTGTCCAAAGTCGCCCATTTCTTACCCGTCAAGACCACATATCAGAGTTCGAAGCTAGCGGAGTTATACATCGCTAGAATCGTCAGTTTGCATGGAGTCCCTAAGAACATCGTATCAGATCGAGGAACTCAGTTTACCTCGAGGTTCTGGAAGAAAGTCCAAGAAGGTTTAGGAACCCGCCTAGATTTCAGCACCGCTTATCACCCTCAGACCGATGGACAAACGGAGTGAGTAAATCAAATACTCGAAGATATGCTGAGAGCATGTGTGTTAGAATATGGATCTAAGTGGGAAGATTGTCTGCCGTTTGCAGAATTTTCATACAACAACAGTTACCAAGCTAGTTTGCAAATGGCCCCATTTGAATTCATGTATGGAAGGAAGTGTCGCACCCCTTTGAACTGGTCGGAAGTAGGAGAGAGTCAGATTTTTGGACCCGATATCCTACGAGAAGTAGAAGAGAAGGTTCACAAGATTCGTGAGCACCTCAAGACAGCCCAGTCCAAACAGAAGAGTTACGCCGACAAGAGACGTCGAGACCTCGCCTTCAACGTAGGAGATTTTGTGTATCTGAAAGTGTCGCCATTGAAAGGAATGCAGCGTTTCCAACTCAAAGGAAAGTTAGCCCACAGATATATCGCCCCTTCAAGATTCTGAACCGTTGAGGAGAAGTGTCGTACCAATTGGAACTACCCGAAGAGATGTCAGCCGTGCACAATGTGTTCCATATCTCATTACTTCGCAAGTGTCTCGAAGTCCTGGAGAAGACCGAAGTATTCAAGAATATTGATCACCAGACTATAGAGATCAATGATGACCTGACCTATCCTGAAGTACCCATCTGTATTTTGGAAGAAGCTTTCAGAACTACCAGAACACGAAGCATCAACTTTCTCAAGATTCAGTGGAGCAACCACACAGAATAGGAAGCTACCTTGGAGCGCGAATATCACATCAGGATGGAGTTTCCCGATCTCTTCAAATCCTAGGTAATCTTTTCGTCCTTTTTCAAATCTCGGGACGAGATTTTGTTTAAGGGGGGAAGGTTTGTAACATCCCAAAAATATTAAACTATAATCATCAAACTCTAATCACCAAAATTAGGGTTAACAAAAACTTTTCCAATTAAAAATATGAAAGCATTCATATGTGTGGGTATTGAAATTTGGATTCTTTTGAATTGCCATGATTATGTGTTTCTTTGCTTGGAAAATGATTCTTAGGTGAAATAAACATCATCTAAACAATTCCCAAACTTTTCCCAAAGACAAATAAATCAAAACAAACAAATTAAGTGAATGGTCACTTTAGGCAATTTAACTCCCATGCCTACTTTGGCTATCTCTAACTTTCAGAACTTAACATAAACTTGTTTGGATCTTTGAACCCCTTGATAGTACTCATAACAAAGTATCAAGGCCCACCTTGTGATCATCCAGAAACATTCAAATGCATAGTTTAAATAACAGTTTGAAATTGAATCTATTTCATATGGGAAGATCCCACTTTTTCAAAAACCCCTCAAACCAACTCAACTTTCAAAACCCAAGCATCTACAGACTCACCAGCACATGCCTAGCACACCCACCAAAAATCTTTTCAAAATTCAAAACTTGAATTCATGCGGCCATTTCATCAAACACCTTGGAGATACAAATCAAACAAAATCTAAACACTATAGTGTGCAGTGATTCTGGTCAAACGTTTTCTCTCTCTAGCTCACATCAACCTCAGTAGATCATCTAGCAAACTTAACTAATCACTAGCCCCACTGTAAGCTCGCCAATGTCATCAATGGTGAACAGGCCGAGAGCACCCATGTCACCCAAGTGTGGACATCAGGCTAGAGGAAAAACTAGCCGTGCCAACCTTGTCTGGGATGTAGCCCGTGTCGCACCGCCCCCTCTCGACCAGCCCTGCCTCGTAGAAAGCAACCAGAACCGCCAGGAACGCCACGCCCGTGCCGCTGTCGACCATGCCGACGTGCACCGCAGAGCACGCACCGTTCCCACGCAACGCGACCACCTCGAGCCCTTGCCGCCCGCCAGCATGCTCCCCACCGTCCCAGGAGACCGCCGGACATGCCCATTTCACCGCCCGTGCCCCGTAGACACCGCTCGCCGTCGAAGATGCAACCTCTGCCTCGCATAGCATCGAGCGTTCCCGACCATTTTCCACGCCCCTACACGCGCATTTAAACCATAGAGCATCGCCAGGAGACCACCGATCGATCGCCACCCTCGGCCATGCCTCTAGCTGCCCGTAGCCGTGTCGCCACCGTCGTCAGCCCATCCCGTTCGGTCTCACCGTCGAGCCTATAAAAGGAGACGACTCCCAACCGAATTGAGAACACCATCTCATTTCCCTCACCTCACTGATCGTTCCACCTCATTCCCGAAGCAAGGCGAGCAGCGCATCGCCGGAATTGCGTCGGATCAGGCCGCCTCTGGAGAAGAAGGGCGTCGTCGATTTCGTCCACCCCAGGAGGAGCTGCCGGTACCAGGAGGTTCGCCGTCGTCGACTTCGTCGTTCGCCCGCATCGCCGACCTTCGCCTGAGCCCCGGTGAGCCCCCGACGACCCCCACCTGCCGCGTTAGGTTTCTGTCTCGCCGGCGCCGCCCGAAGTTGACGATGAGTAGCAGCTGTTCGATTAGACTTAGATCCTGCGGATGAGATTGCCCCGTACCGCTTCGCGTTTAAAGGGCCACTAACTGGTGGAACCATCCTGTCAGTTGAGCCCCGCTCCGCGGAGTGACACCGGGCCGGCCCATTAGCAGTTCCCGCGTAGCCCAGTCGTTTGAAGTTAACTTTCTCCATTTTAGTTCAAACCTAGTTCTGTACCTAGTTTCAAAAATCAACTCAGCTCGATTCACTGAACCAAATTGAATGAAACCAATTTTGTTAGAAAGGTTTTGAAATTCTTAATCCAAGCCCGTTGGATTCAAATCATTTGGATCTGTAGATCAACCTTGGTAACAATAACAAGGCAGAACCTTTTCTGCATTCAAACATTTTTCAAATTTAAACCATAATAGCTTTTGAGTTGATTCCAACTCTCAAAAATCATATTTGATCATACCTTTCAGAATATATAAAAATATATGGGTTTACTTACAGAAATAATGTTCAAGTAATAAAAGAATGCCACATAGGCAATTCTAGTCATTTATTTGTATTTGAAATAAAAGGTTAAATCATATTAAATTGTGACACCACTTTAAATCATATTCCCATATACTGAAATATGTGGTGATGACATGTGTCAACATGATCCCATTTTTGGTTTGGAGAATATTAAATCTTAAGTAGTTTTTCAATGAGTAGAAATTACTTTTCTAAAAATAAAATAAATAAGACAAATGCTTTATTATTGTGATGTTAGTGATGATGCTAGATCATCTATAGAACCCTTGTGTGTGATGATTGAAAGTAGTTAAGTATTGTTTGGTGATTGTGTACCTCGTATTTATTCATAGACGCTAGTACCGACCAAGGATACGAGGAGTAAGGAGGATACTACGAAGAAGAAGCTGAGGAGAACTTCAACCACTGCTCTACACAAGGCAAGCTAACACGTGCAAGCTGATACTGATACTTATGCAAGCCTTATTAATCAAGTTGAACTATGCAAGCTAACACTTGCAATATACTCTACTTTAGCAAGCCTAATACTACTAGTTGATTGTGCAAGTTAACACTTGCAAGATACTATACCTATGCAAGCAAATACTTGCTTGTTACCATGCCAAATATATGCCTTAAGCATATGTGATCATACCCACTTGATAACCCCATTCCTAGTTTTACTTACAAGCTTTATACTTTATTTCTTTATCAAAGATATTACTTAGAGATTACTTAAGTAAATTGTAGATATTAGAAAGATAATTGAAGGTTGCATAAAGAGCATAAAACTTGGCCTAAGCTATATAATCTTTATGTCATCCTAAGGCATAAGATTGAACTTAGTCAAACTCCACTAGTTTACCACCCCTCATTAGTACTTACCCCCACTTGTAGATGCTAGTGCTAAGCATAAAACTTGATCAACATTAGATGTGAATACTTGATGAAAATGGTTATGAAAACCTTGGAATGATGGATCATTCTAAATTGAGATGTTTTGACATGTGTTTCCGAACACCAGATGATTGTGGTGATGAAAATGTTGAGGCATGAGCCTTAGCCCTTTATAAAACTGATGGTTGTCTGGATGCGATACCATTCCAATTTTACCGTACAACCAAAATACCCAAGAATTGGGTAGGGCTTGACTGGAAACTTATATACCTTAGTATTGGTTCCCTCACAGCCAAGGTCTGAGATGAGGCTACCTTGTGAAAATTGTCCACCTATGCAGTACCCAAGATGACAGTTGGTCATGGTTGGGAGGCCAAACTCACAGGAGAGGTGCTTATACTAGGGCGTGTAATTGAAAGGTTAGGATTGATTAACCGCATACTGAGTATGGTGAATTCAGGATTTGTTCCTGACGGATGTATCGAATGTTGTGGTGAAAGTGTACAATCTCTGCAGAGTGTCAAACTATTCGAATAGCATCCATGATTATGGATAGTTGGAGTGGCCATCTTGTTCCCCGTGGATGTTTTCAAAATGAATTGTGAAATTAATTGATATGTTGACTTGACCACAACAGAGTTGTGATATGAAATACAAGTTCCCACTTAGGTGTTATAAAACTTCAACTAGCTTTCTTCGTTTCTAAACTTAGTACAGGTAAATCTGGCTTTTTGCAAAACAACCCTAGAGCTTAGTGTCCTACTACAAAAACCCCCTTCACTTGTTAGTATTAGTTTGCGAGTACTTAAAGAGTACTCATGGCTTTGTCCCTGGCTATTCCCGTGTCCAGACTATGAAGAGGAATACCAGGAGGATGGAACCCAGGAAGGTTATGACAACTAGGATCATCTCCCATCGTCAACATTGCCTGTGACCCCGAAGATGGAGCTTCGCCTACGCTACCGTTATTATTACGTTATTCCGCTGCTTGAGTTGTATTAAGAACTGGATCATGAGATCCTTATTTGTGTAAGACCTTATATATGGATTGTAATGGATGATGTGCTGTGGTATCCAAATCTGTTATGTCTCGCAAAAATGGTAATCCTGGGATTGCGATGTATGGCATAACAGGCATCTGGGATTAGAAATCCGTGTGTTGACATAGACATTCATGATCCTATAATATTTTATTGGGAATTACCACAATATACATAGACTGTCATCCAACTGCATCTATGACTAGTAATCCACCTTCAGGATATCATCTGAACCCCCTCCAGTATTAAGTTGCAAGCAACAGATAACTGCTTTAAGCAATGTGTGTAAAGTAAACAATATAATTGTTCCATGAACAAAAGACCGTTGTTTTCTCCATGTAGCAACAACACATCTACAACCTTAGAGATTTCTGTAACTTCTCCAGATTCAATAGATGCATGAACCCACTATCGAGCATAAATACTACCTCTTGGAGTCACTAGCATCTACTTGGCGAAGATAGTTACTAGAAATGGAGAGCATGCAAGATCTCAAACAACACAGATATGATAGAATCAATAAGATAGAATCATTAATCAATCTGACATAGTAATCTCAATATCTGTCGGATCCCCGCAAACACAACATTAATGATTACAAATAGATGATCTTGATCATGAACGGAGCTCATAAGATCTAAGCATGGTAGCACAAAGGAGGATAAATAACCATCTAGCTACTGTATGGACCCATAGTCCAAGGTGGAACTACTCACGCATCATACCGGAGGCTGGCATGGTGATGAAGATGTAGGGGTTCGTAGCATGGAAAACAAAAAATTTCTACCGCATGAACACATAATCAAGATCTAATCTATGATCAAGCCAAGATCTATCTACTAGATTGTAGCAACGAGTCAATAGAGTACTAACCCTCGAAGATCCAAAGCGGTTAACGAGAGCAGATTCTCGTGGATGATGTAGTCGTACACTTCCGATCTCAAGATCGCGTAGACGATCCTTCCGGTGCTGCGTTCCGGCAGCGCTTCCGCAGTCGGTCACACGTTCGGTACTCGATGAAGACCTTCCTCTCCCTTGTTCCAGCAGGCAGCGGAGGTTGTAGCACTCTCCTCGCGATTCCGGCAGCACGACGGCGTGGTACCGGAAGTAGAGGGGAGATCTCGCAGGGCTTCGCCTTAAGCCGGAGCGAGTATGGTGGACTATGAGAGAGGCCTTGGCGATCTAGGATTTAGAGGCACCAAGGAGATAGAGCTAGGCCGGAGTCTAGGGCAAGGGGAGGGCCCCAACTCGGCGGCTAGGCAAACCCTAGGGGCGGCGACGACTTGGTGGAGGCCGGCGGCTAGGGCTAGGGTTTAGAGGAGAGAGGTGTAGGGAAGAGGGGCACCCCTGCCCCTCCTTTTATAGGTGGGAGGGAGGCGCGGTTGGGAGGAGTGAGTCCTCCTCCAACTCCTCCTCCTTGGCCGGCAGGTGGAGGGAGTAGGACTTCCTCCCTAAGTAGGTTTCCTACTCTCCCTCCACCAAGCAAACTTGCCGTTTGACTTTTCAAATTGGCGTATGACTATTCAAACTAGGATTAGATTTATCCCTTTATTTTGCTCAGCGATGAAACCTAGTACATGATGCAACCATTCCAACTTGTTATAACACATTCATGTACCCATCCCCTCCGGCGTGCCGGACCTTCCGGACCCTTCTAGAACATTCCTGATGAAAACACCGGAATCATTCCCCAACTCCGAAACAGGACTTTCCTTATATGATTCTTATTCTTTAGACCATTCCGGATCTCCTCGTGATATCCCGGATCCCATCCGAGACTCCGAACAACATTCGGTCTCTTTCTCATCATTCCATAACTACTCAACAACATCGAATCCTTAAGGGTGTCTCCCTACGGTTCGTGAATTATGCGGACATGACCGAGACACTTCTCCGATCAATAACCAATAGAGGAATCTGGAAATTCATATGGCTCCCACATATTTCTACGATTACTTTGCGATCGAATGAACCACTTACATACGATACCAATTTCCCTTTGTCTCACGATAGTTTACTTATCCGAGGTTTTGATCGTCGGTATCTCTGCATACCTAGTTCAACCTCGTTACTGATAAGTACTCTTTTCTCGTTCCCGTGATATGTGATCCCTTGTGAGCCAGTCACATGCTTGCAAGCTAATTGGATGACATTCCACCGAGAGGGCCCAGAGTATATCTATCCATCATATGGATGGACAAATCCCACTCTTGATCCATGTGCCTCAACCCATACTTTCCAAACACTCAATGCCACCTTTATAGCCACCCAGTTACGGTGTGGTGTTTGATGTCATCAAAGCATCCTTCCGGTGATGGTGATTAACATGATATCATGGTCTAAGGAATTAGGTTACTATGTATCAGAAAGCTTATAGCAAATGAACTATATTAAATGACTTGATCTTTATGCTACGCTTAACTATAGGAGTATGTCCATCACATCATTCTCCTAATGATATGACCCTGTTGTTAATAACATCTCTATGTTCATGATTAGGAAACCATGATCATATATTAACCAACAAGCTAGTTTAACAAGAGGATTTACTAGGGACTCTTTTATGTTTACAAATCACACAAGTATTAATGTTTCCGGTTAATACAATTATAGCATGGTATGCAATCATTTATCATAAGTATGAAGATATGATAATAACCACTTTATTATTGCCTCTTGGGCATATCTCCAACAGAAGAAGGCCTCCGGGATGATCTCTCCCCTCCGGCAGGGTGCCGGGAAGAGCTTCAGATCCCCCGCAATCTACGGACGATGGTGGCGGCGCTACGGAATTTTTTGTGGAGATCTGATTGGGTCCTTAGGGTTTAGGTATCAGAGGCTTCTTATAGGCGAAGGGGGAGATCGAGGGGGTGCCCGAGGCGGCCGCACCCCACAGGCGTGGGCCAGGCCTGGCCGTGTGGCCAGGGTGTGTGGGCCCCTCGAGGTCCTCCTCTGTATCATCTTCTAGCTCCGTGGTCTCTTCGGTGAAATATTGACTTTGGCTTTTGTCCTGTCCAATTCCGGGAATATTCATTTTCTGGCTTTTCTGGAACCAAAAACAACAAAAAATAGGCAACTGGCACTGCGGCATCTTGTTAATAGGTTAGTCCCATAAAACATATAAAAATACCTCAAAGTGTAGACAAAGCAAAGCAAATTTGATACTAAACTAGCATGGAACATCCAGAATTATAGATACGTTTACGACGTATCACGAGCGCATGGGCGTCTCAACCTCCCGCTTCACGGGCTATAGTGCCTCGTCGTTGGGTCGTGGTGACTGTGTCGGCGCAGAGCCAGACGAGAGCTAGGCAGAGGCGGTGGAGGACGACGAACTGAGGCTGCCCAAACACTCAATGCCACCTTTATAGCCACCCAGTTATGGTGTGGTGTTTGATGTCATCAAAGCATCCTTCCGGTGATGGTGATTAACATGATCTCATGGTCGAAGGAATTAGGTTACTATGTATCGGAAAGCTTATCGCAAATGAACTATATTAAATGACTTGATCTTTATGCTACGCTTAACTATAGGAGTATGTCCATCACATCATTCTCCTAATGATATGACCCTGTTGTTAATAACATCTCTATGTTCATGATCAGGAAACCATGATCATATATTAACCAACAAGCTAGTGTAACAAGAGGCTTTACTAGGGACTCTTTTATGTTTACAAATCACATAAGTATTAATGTTTCCGGTTAATACAATTATAGCATGGTATGTAAACATTTATCATAAGCATGAAGATATGATAATAACCACTTTATTGTTGCCTCTTGGGCATATCTCCAACAGTCTCCCACTTGCACTAGAGTCAATAATCTAGTTTCAAACCTTTGTGTATTCAACACCTATGGCTTTCTAGTGTCGTATGTTCACGATTGCTAGTGATCAACTGATCTCCATATCTGACACTTCCATGTCCGTGTGTAATTGCATGTCTTTGCGTTTCTACGCATCACTCATTCTCTAATGAGATGGCTTTGTACAAATTTGGTCCTTTGGTGTGACCTTTAGTTCTTTGGGGTTAAAACATGTTGATAATATTATCGTACAATATATCTTCATAGCATTATCCCTGCTGTGAACTACACCTAGTTTGATAACAAACTACTTGACACAAGTGCCCTCTTTTGCTGCTATAATAGCAGTTATATACTTAGCCCTTTTGTTGTAGTATATGTCACAATATCTTAACTTTGGAACTCATCAAAATCCATTATGGAACTTACTTTCCATTATATTGTGCCATCCTTAGTTTAGATTGAGATAAACTTAATTTGTACTTTGTGACAAAACTAGTATCAATGTAGTACTTTTACAATGAACTAACCATCTATTTGTCACTTCTATAAATAATATACTCTTAGTTCTTCCAAAAGATCATAAGAATATCCTTACTATTGTCCAATGATCATCTTATGAATCATTTTGCTATATGCTCATAACATTTAGAGTATAGGACATATCTGGATTTGTACATATCACAGTATGATTGATATAAATACTCTTTGTGATTTCATACATCAAGTATCAATCTATACTTGAATCTTTGTTTCACTTACCAAGTGTCAATACACTTGAATATATCATCAATATTGAACTCATTCAATCCTTTCTGTGCGACAAGAACCTTTCTTGTAGTTTCTATATTGAACTCATTCAATGCATCATCTATGTACTTTCGGCACAACCATATTAGCGTCTATTGATGCCAAATATTTGGGTTTTGCCTAAGTCTTTCATCGGGATGAAATTCTTAATATGTGTTAATGAATGATACATCATTTCCAATCAACAATATGTCTTCCACATAATGTATTAGAAACATGTCTTAGCGCTCCCACTTAATTTCTTGCAAATGCAAGCATCTTCATCGTCTCCGACGAATTTAAACTCCTTTAACAGTTTCATCATGGTGAAGATTCCAACTCCGCAATGCTTACTTCAACCATTGAAGTTTGCATATTCTTTTAGCATCCTTTGAATTAACAAAACCCTATGGACCGCGTTATGCACATGTCCTAGGTAACAATTCTATTAGAATAACTTGTTTTGTTTATTCAATTACCACATAACAAAATTATATATAGTGGTTGCTACATTAATCCGTCTAGACTAAATATCGCTATGAAAGATCAAATCTTGTCATAGTCTGAAAGATCAAATCTTGTCATAGTCAACCTTTGAACATTGTTGTGAACTCTTTCCCAACATGTCGACTATTTCATAGATGTGCAACATCCATGTCTATTTATTTATAGATCCAAACATAACTGTAAGGTCTTACACCTTTCTGGAGGGTCCTTCAAGTTCAAAACTTGATTTCTCGTGTATGGAACTATCACGGATTTTATGACTTCAAGCCATTTTACGGAGTCAGGGCCCATCACGCTTCTTTGCATGTAGTATGTTCATTATTCTCAAATAATGATTCAACCCTCAAATCTTGGTATTTGATTGTTTACTCGACCTACTTGGTTCAATAGAAACTTTGACCTTCGTAACCACAACCTTTGAGGCACGTGAGCCATGAGCATTGTTGCTGCCTCCGGAACACTTTTCGGCATTGCGCAACTTTGCACATATAGCTAAGGTTCTTTTAACCTTATCAAAGTTCTATTGTCCTCCCACTTATATTTTCACGAAAAATTCCTTCTCAAAGAAACTTGACGTTCTAAGTGACAAACACTTTTGTCTCCGATGTTATGGAGGATTACTTAACAGTTATTCGAAATAACATACAAAGGCAGGTTCATCCGACTTTGGTTGCAAACATCTTTCTTATGTATAGCATACCAATGTTTAAGAAAGGACAACTTGGGTTTTATCCCAAACCATAACTTTATATGGTGTCATTTCAACGGATTATGATGGAGCTCTTTTCAGTGGAAAAAATGGTAGTCTCTAAAGCTTTTAATCTTTAAAATATAATGGCAGATTTATGAATTACACCTTCGATCTTACCATGTCAAACAAAGTTTAATTACATATCTCGAACGCTCCATACTCTTATGGTGTTTCGGGACATGCAAATTCACGGAGCGATTCCTTAAATCTTAGGTATTATGCTAAACTTGTAACTCAAATATCTTCCTTTATGATCTTATCATAAACTATTTATATTCTTGTTACAATGATTTTGCACTTCATCTTGAAAGTCTTTGAACTTTTTAAATGTTTCATACTTCATCCTTATTAAGTAAATATTCATATATTCACTCAAATTTTTGGAGAAAGCATATGAAGTTGAAATCCATCGCTCTTGACTACACATAATGGACTTCGTACAACAATATGTACAAGTTCCAATAAGCTAGTCATTCGTTACCTTTTGGCCTATGAACGAAGTTTTAATTATCTCTAGGAAAGTTTCACAAGCGTCATGTGATCAAAAATCAAAAGACTCGAAAATTCCATCCACATGGAGTTTCTTCATGTTTTCTTTCCAATATAATTTAAACGGCGATGTCACTTCCTAAATGATCTTTCAATCAATTTGTCTTTCGACATTTTTAGCACTAGTTTTATGGATGTGATTTCTCCAACGAGATTTGTGAATCATCCATCTTTTATGGATTACGGCAATTATTTGAACAACCCTTTTGTTCTCATAATACCTGATAAAACAAATCTTGAAGGCAAGCTTTGATGTTTAACGAGCAACACAATAACCCTTTATTTGTTCTCGATGAACATCATCACATATTCTTTTGCTAGTTACTTAGGCCATTGTAGTACATGAATTGTGTTGTTTCGTATGACGATTCACACCAACAAATTCAGTATCAAATACTTAAGAACCACATTGTTTAATAAGCAAAGAATATATCCATAACATGTATATCATCTATATACTTAAACTGAACAATTCTAGTCTTTTCTTTTCTGCCATATATTTATGAGATTTTCTTTCAGTATTTCCTTTTCTGTTTGAAATAATCTATCAACATCAATAGTGGAGTCATACATATGACACATAGTCCAAAGCATGTATAATTAAATACCAATGTCTTTGGACTTGCACTTTGAAGTAGATCACCATCATCAAATGTTTGGTGTGCTTTCAAATTCCATTCTTTAGTAATCTCTTGGTGTGGTAAATATTTTACCTACATCAAATATTCACCCTTATCATGGAATTATTCATGATCAAGCTAGTTTTAGCTTAGAAAGATGAATCGCGAGTATAATGTTGCTCTCCAAAACCTTTTGGTGGATTAGGACAACTAGTGTCTCCAACCCTTTGCAAATTCTCATCAAATATGAGAACATGACTTTTGCCATATTATACTCTATCATGTTGCAACCAAAACTTCGTTTCAGACATCACAACATCTTCCACACATCATGGTTTTTGAAACAACTCTTTCAGATCCTAGATAACCTTGATATTAAGACAATTCTTTGAATATCAAGAATCATGGAGACAAACATGATACTCATACACTAACTCTTGGAATTTTCACTCTCGATTTAATACCAGTTATTAAACTTCATGGAGTAACCGGAACTTACTGAGAGTTTGCAATAGGACTTTTAAACTTTAGATTAACACTTCAAAACAATACGATACCAATTCGTAAAGTAACTAACCAGAATTCTATAGTTCTATCATCTCAATTATAACTAAGCGCAAGGTGGTAAACGGATGCCAATGACTACAACAATTATGCAAATCCACTTTGATTTAATTTATGATAAATAGTGTTCAACTTTTAATCATATTGCCGTTGAACTCCCACTCAAAACAATATCCCTCACATTGTTTTAGTGATCACATGAACCAAATCCACCACATCAAAACCGATCATCACGAGAGTTGATGTAGCTTCAATGGCGAACAATCAACATGTTCATCATATCTACTATATGACTCATGCTTTACCTTTCGGTGATCCGTGTTCCGAGACCATGTCTGTACATGCTAGGCTCGTCAAGATCAAACCTTAGCTTCCGCATGAGCAAATCTGGCTTGCTCACGTTGTATACACTCGCAGAATCTAACACACCCGATCATCACGTGGTGCTTCGAAACAACGAGCTTTAGCAACGGTGCTTACTAAGGATGAACACTTTAAAACTTGAAATTGTGTGCTTGAGGGATCATCTTATAATGCTACCGTCGTTAACTAAGCAATACAAGATGTATAAAAGTATTAACATCACATGCAATTCATAATATGTGATATGATATGGCCTTTCTACTTGTGCTTCTGATCTCCATCTTCAAGCACGAACATGATCTCCATCATCACTGGCATTGCATCAAGGTCAATGACGCCACTCCATGGTTGTCGTCCACTAGCTTCAACTATTACAACTACTTTGAATAGACACGCGGGTCTTAACAGAATTTAAAGACAACCATATGGCTCCTGCCGGTTGCCAACTTACAATAAGGAACATTGCATACATCAAATATAATCACAATCATGGCCATATCACATCACATCACACCCCTGCAAAACAAAGTTAGATGCCTCTAATTTTCTTTGCATATTTTACGTGGGTTGGGGCTTTCAATAAGTGTCTCTCTAACTTACGAACAAGAACCACAACATTGATACTAGTATTGTCAATCACCCGTTGTAAATTGAATCTTAACTATGTTGGGAGAAACAGGCACCCGCAAATCCACTTATGCAATACAAGTTGCATGTCAAGCGTGGAGCAAGTCTCATGAACGATGTCATGTAAGGTTAGCCCGGGCCGCTTCATCCCACCATCCCGCAAGATGCAAAGTACACAAGAAGCAATCGACAACAAAAGCGTCAACGCCCACAATGAACATTGTGTTCTACTCGTGCAATAGATCTACATATAGACACAACTCTGATACCACTTTAGGGGTTCTTAGCATGGAAAACAAAAATTTTCTACCGCATGAACACACAATCAAGATCTAATCTATGATCAAGCCAAGATCTATCTACTAGATTGTAGCAACGAGTCAATAGAGTACTAACCCTCGAAGATCCAAAGCGGTTAACGAGAGAAGATTCTCGTGGATGATGTAGTCGTACACTTCCGATCTCAAGATCGCGTAGACGATCCTTCTGGCGCTGCGTTCCGGCAGCTCTTCCGCAGTCGGTCACACGTTCGGTACTCGATGAAGACCTTCCTCTCCCTTGTTCCAGCAGGCAGCGGAGGTTGTCACACTCTCCTCGCGATTCCGGCAGCACGACGGCGTGGTACCGGAAGTAGAGGGGAGATCTCGCAGGGCTTCGCCTTAAGCCGGAGCGAGTATGGTGGACTATGAGAGAGGCCTTGGCGATCTAGGGTTTAGAGGCACCAAGGAGAGAGAGCTAGGCCGGAGGCTAGGGCAAGGGGAGGGCCCCAACTCGGCGGTAGGCAAACCCTAGGGGCGGCGGCAACTAGGCAAACCCTAGGGGCGGCGACGACTTGGTGGAGGCCGGCGGCTAGGGCTAGGGTTTAGAGGAGAGAGGTGTAGGGAAGAGGGGCACCCCTGCCCCTCCTTTTATAGGTGGGAGGGAGGCGCGGTTGGGAGGAGGGAGTCCTCCTCCAACTCCTCCTCCTTGGCCGGTGGGTGGAGGGAGTAGGACTTCCTCCCTAAGTAGGTTTCCTACTCTCCCTCCACCAAGCAAACTTGTCGTTTGACTTTTCAAATTGGCGTTTGACTTTTCAAACTAGGATTTGATTTATCCCTTTATTTTGCTCAGCGATGACACCTAGTACATGATGCAACCATTCCAACTTGTTATAAAACATTCATGTACCCTTCCCCTCCGGAGTGCCGGACCTTCCAGAGCCTTCTAGAACATTCCCGATGAAAACACCGGAATCATTCCCCAACTCCGAAACATGACTTTCCTTATATGAATCTTATTCTCTGGACCATTCCGGATCTCCTCGTGATATCCCGGATCCCATCCGAGACTCCTAAAAACATTCGGTCTCTTTCTCATCATTCCATAACTACTCAACAACATCGAATCCTTAAGTGTGTCTCCCTACGGTTCGTGAATTATGCGGACATGACCGAGACACTTCTCCGATCAATAACCAATAGAGGAATCTGGAAATTCATATGGCTCCCACATATTTCTACGATTACTTTGCGATCGAATGAACCACTTACATACGATACCAATTTCCCTTTGTCTCACGATAGTTTACTTATCCGAGGTTTTGATCGTCGGTATCTCTGCATACCTAGTTCCACCTCGTTACCGATAAGTACTCTTTTCTCGTTCCCGTGATATGTGATCCCTTGTGAGCCAGTCACATGCTTGCAAGCTAATTGGATGACATTCCACCGAGAGGGCCCAGAGTATATCTATCCGTCATATGGATGGACAAATCCCACTCTTGATCCATGTGCCTCAACCCATACTTTCCAAACACTCAATGCCACATTTATAGCCACCCAGTTACGGTGTGGTGTTTGATGTCATCAAAGCATCCTTCCGGTGATGGTGAGTAACATGATCTCATGGTCGAAGGAATTAGGTTACTATGTATCAGAAAGCTTATAGCAAATGAACTATATTAAATGACTTGATCTTTATGCTACGCTTAACTATAGGAGTATGTCCATCACATCATTCTCCTAATGATATGACCCTGTTGTTAATAACATCTCTATGTTCATGATCAGGAAACCATGATCATATATTAACCAACAAGCTAGTTTAACAAGAGGCTTTACTAGGGACTCTTTTATGTTTACAAATCACACAAGTATTAATGTTTCCGGTTAATACAATTATAGCATGGTATGTAAACATTTATCATAAGTACGAAGATATGATAATAACCACTTTATTATTGCCTCTTGGGCATATCTCCAACAGAAGAAGGCCTCCGGGATGATCTCTCCCCTCCGGCAGGGTGCCGGGAAGAGCTTCAGATCCCCCGCAATCTAGGGACGATGGTGGCGGCGCTACGGAATTTTTTGTGGAGATCTGACTGAGTCCTTAGGGTTTAGGTATCAGAGGCTTCTTATAGGCGAAGGGGGAGATCGAGGGGGTGCCCGAGGCGGCCGCACCCCCCAGGCGTGGGCCAGGCCTGGCCGTGTGTCCAGGGTGTGTGGGCCCCTCGAGGCCCTCCTCTGTATAATCTTCTAGCTCCGTGGTCTCCTCGGTGAAATATTGACTTTGGCTTTTGTCCTGTCCAATTCCGGGAATATTCATTTTCTGGGTTTTATGGAAGCAAAAACAACAAAAAATAGGCAACTGGCACTGCGGCATCTTGTTAATAGGTTAGTCCCAGAAAACATATAAAAATACCTCAAAGTGTAGACAAAGCAAAGAAAATTTGATACTAAACTAGCATGGAACATCTAAAATTATAGATATGTTTACGACGTATCACGAGCGCATGTGTGGCATCCCGCAAAACCACTACTAGAAAATCGCGTCGTTTTTGTGCATTGCATCATCATGACCGCATGCTCATGTCATCATGCCACATTGCATTTGAGCATCGTCATCATCATGCATATTATTTTGCTTGAAACTATGTCGCGAAAGTATACTATTTTCTGAAACTAGCCCTCCTTCTATTTCAAATGAAACCCCGGATGCTTCCGGATATTTTGTTTGTCTAAAATCTATTTATAAAAGTTTATCGAAAATTAAATAAATATCTAATTATTTTAGTGGGGCAGTCGAACGGGCCGATTCGACCCGAACGACCACCCCCAAAAATAATCGGTCCGCCCAAAAACCCTATCCTACCTAGTCCTAATACACCCACCCTTCAGCCACATCACCCCGACCACTCCCCTCGTGCCACCTCACCTCACCCCTCTCCCTTACCCAACCCCAGCCCGCCACCTTAGCTGGCCCATCCCTCTCACCTCACACCACGCACCCATCTGGCCCACCGACCCAGTCCACACCGCCCCAACTCCCCACCTCACCTCGCTCATGTCCCACCCCGACCTCCCTGCCCAGATCCCCATCGTGTCCGAGCCCCACCCACAGCATGCACGCTCCCCCGGTCCCACCTCTCGTCGCTCACGCCCCGCGTCCCTCGCTCGCACCCCACCTCCTCCCGTGCTTCTTCTTCCTCTCTCTCGCCCCGACGCCGCCACCTCTCGGCCGAGCCGCCGTCGGCTGGAGCCACCGCAGCCTCGCCTCGCGCCTCCTCTCGCCCGCCTCGCCTCGCGACCCGCTTCCTCCCACGCTCCGCCTCCCCATCCTCCGGCTGCCGTGGGCCCGCCACCACCTTCGGCCGTCCCTGCTGAGCGCCGCAGCGCCTCTTCGCTGCGTGCCCTGGCGTCCCTCGCTTCCTCTCGCCCGCTCTACCACAACCACCCCGCCCATCTCTCCTCCTCGCTCGCGTCTGCGCCGCTGCCGGCTCGGCCCCGCCCGCCCGTGCCGTGCCGCATCCGCGCCCAGCAAGGCCTCCTCTTCCCCCGGCCTGCCGCTTCACAGCAGCGCGCCCCGCGGCCGCCTTCGTCCCCCGAGCCCTGCCACCTTCTCTCCATCGTCCGGTCAACACCGCCTTGGCCTCCCCTGCGTGTGCGTGCCAAGCACGACCCTGAGGGCCCCGTGCACCTACACCTGCCAGAAGGCCCTCGTTGGAGGAGATTTTGTGCGGCTCCAACTGTCCTAGTGTCTGTGTGTTGTTGAAGTTTTGCTGAGTACAAGCCGGAGACCGCAACTTCTCGAGGGATTTATCGATAAGATCTTCGTCCGCTGTGATGTTCTGGGAACGCCGAGTTCTCCATCCTGGATCCGATGCGCCAGATCAACGAGATCTCCTTCTCGGAGTCGATGACCTGAAAACCCCGGTACCGGACAAGTTCGCCATCGACCTCGAGAACGCCTACACGGAACGACAAGATCGCCACACGGACGCGAACCCCAAGACCCTGAGGCCCCGAACCGAAGACCGATCCGAAGCGCCAAGACCTCCGACAGGGAACCGACCAGTTCGCCAAGAACCGCACCCGAACCTGAAGCACGACGAGATCTGCCCCGTTGTTTGAGAACGTTTCCGCCGAGACCGACCCCGAACCCCGGAACCCCAAGACCGTCGAGAACCCTCAATGTGTGAACCCCTTCCCGAAACCCTATTTTATAATGTAATAACAACTTGTTGCATATTAATTGCCATACTTGCATGCATATTTGTGTGGTTTGGGGGCCTTATGCCGATTCACCTAATAATTAAATATGGGGCCCATATGCGGGCAAATATAGTCTTATATCGGCCTCATTTAAATGTGTGTAGCGAACCGGTGACTCATTTTGCCTTGTTAAACAACATTTAAATTGCGGGGTAGATAAATAACTTGAACCATCTAATTAATTGTCGGGACCCCGGTTCCGCTTAATATGACCTAATTGCAACGCATCTTTTGCCATGCCATGCATCATATCATAAGCATGCCGATCTTTTGCCGTAGTATTAAATATTGCATCCGTTGTATTCTAGTGTTTTGCTTCTTCGCGGATAAGGCCGTTGAGTTGATGCGAGTGTCGACCCGATCTTCGGTTGAACCTTCGACAATGTTTTCAGGCGAGCATCTCCCCCTTTCTACCTATCTTACTTTTATAGTATTTATTCCCTCCTGTTGATCTATTGCTATCTGTGTTGCGATGCTCTAGTTTTCATACCCGAGATATCCCTTGCAGCCTTATATAGTCTTGGACACATCCTATCACCTGTTGATTGGTAGATAGTTGTACTTGCGCGTCGTAGTCGCTTGTTCAAATGCTGTTGCTTGTCGTCAAGTGCCACAGTTGTTGGCGTATTGCCGCATGTTGATGTTGGAGTTGATCATGGCTTTACTTATCGTTCACTTTAATTCCTGTTTAACAACTAAAATTGAAGTAAGCAGAGGCATCGGTGGGTGATAGATAATATTTGGTTTCGAGCACTTGTGTCCGTAGGACCCGAGTACTTGATACTGTTCCTTGATTTATCGCTATCCACATCCGGAGGATTATGGGACCCCACGAGCGAGCTTGATTCATCTTATTTCTTGGGGCCACAAACTAGTTTGAGGTTTTATTTACTATCCTGTACTTATGCCATGCTACTTCGTATTTACGTTTGTGCGAGGACACTGCTCGCTTTAGGATCGTGGCACGATTCATGTGTCGACAAGCCCAGCCACACTTTCGGGTTCCCGATCGTTCACGTACCGTCCCCACAACCTTAAGTCCGTCTCGGAGCCGGCCGGCTTTGTTGCGGGTCTACTTTAAGGGGTGGCCCCCTGAAATATTTCTGAATCCTGTGATTGCTTTGTCGTGAAGGCCTCGTTGGGTTTTGATTTGGTTTTTCTGAGGCTGATCGAGTGTGTGTTGCTATTTGTGCACCCCGGCCGGGTTAAAACTTTCTGAAAGCCGTGTCCGCGGTTATGGACGACTTGGAGCACAGTATCTCGATCATAGACAACTATAAATAAAGTAGTGCTATAAATTTGACTTTATAATGACTAGTAATCAGCTTCACTATAATGGAATGGCTAAATAATACTGCCCACAATTGCTTGTTTGGAATGTCGCTTGCGACCATTGTACCTGACTAGTAAGTGTTGCAACTACAACGGAATGGCTAAATAAAAGTACCAACAACTGCTGGGTTTTGGGTTTATCTCATGCTATCTGTATCTGATTAGTAATTGTTGCAACTACAACGGAATGATTAACTAAAAGTGCCCACTGCTTACTTTATCAGGATGATTATCTAAACCTGACTAGTAATTGCTGTAACGATAACTGAATAAATAAAACTGCCAACTGTGTGAGTTCCTCGGTTGACTTCCTCGATCGGTATCGAGGGGGAAACGCCAGGATGGGTTTGTTTGATGATACTATCAGGTTGGTTCCGGATAGGTCCTTCTTCCCCTCTCTGATTGCCGCCAGTTGTATCGAGTCTCTATAGGTTGTTCTAGTGCATGCTGCCGCTGCCGCTTCAGTCCACCATACCTATGTAGGCGAGGACCGCCGAATTCTAGTCTCGCTGCAATGGCCTCAAGATCGACGCCTCTTTTCCTTGGCCCTTTGTCGGCACCCTTTGTTTAAGCGGTTTTGAGATCGACGCCGTTAGCGGGTTACCCTTCCGGCTTGGCTCGGCAGGGTTATGGACGCCATTGGTTATTCTTCGTGGGGCTCTTAGCCCCATTTGCATCTTGTCCGTAGTAGGACGCTCTATCATTTTTCCGGTGATTTGGATCTTTGTATATTATATTGTATTCTTGACTCGTTGAGTTGTCGCTGTGTATATCTGCCTGTGGGTCCCATCGAGGACTGCGTAATGTTATTACTTTTTTCCACCGCATTTAAAGTGCTGGTGGGCACCTTTGAATCGTTTCTATGCGGGTTTGGCGAGTTCGCTAAAACTTGCATAGGGTCGATTCTGAGGGTGTTACAGAGTGGTATCAGAGCTCAGCAGTTGCGATACCCCACAAGTCCAGCCTGTAGGATAACCTAGCTAACGGCCGAAGTAGAGTGCCAAAACTATTTTGCAAAATCGGTTGGATAGTTCTGATTAGGTCTGCTTTTACTCCTTACCCCTCTGCTGTTCTCCTCTTACCTCTACGTGTTTGAATCCGCTCTCGTCCCTTTCTTCGAGTCCAGGAATTCTCATGGTTGGGTTCCGTCGTACCTTCAGGGTTTCGCTTCCTTCTTTGATAACGGTGTTCTACCATCCGGTGTTCATGCTGCTTGAGGAATCCGTCTGCTGTGGTACCATTCTTTGTTCCTTGTTTGTGTCTTCCGGTGCTTTCCGACGCGACGACATCCTCTATGCCAGATCCGATGCAGAGTCTGCATCACTCCTTTGTTTCCGAACCTCGCTTGTCGAGATCTTCAATCTACTTCCGAGAGTTGGTTGCATAACCCGCCTATTCGTGTGCAGAGTAATGGTTTGGGTGCGCGATGGACTGATCACCATCCGACTACTCTTATCATTCGCTCTTGTACATCGAATCGATGGTCAACAATTTTACTCCGTCCACGGAAGCTAGAGGTGGCTTTATTTGTTGATACCTCTACCTTCGACCTTTTTGATCCCGGAGTGTTCTCTCGACGATCACGGACAACGACCTCTTGTTAGTGGTGTCGTGAGGACCGACACGAAGCGAGAAGACGCAGATCGCCGACCTTCCTTCCCGGTACCATGAGGCGGATCTCGAGGGCGAGATCCATTGTTAGTGGTGTCGAATTGTGGCATCCCGCAAAACCACTACTAGAAAATCGCGTCGTTTTTGTGCATTGCATCATCATGACCGCATGCTCATGTCATCATGCCACATTGCATTTGAGCATCGTCATCATCATGCATATTATTTTGCTTGAAACTATGTCGCGAAAGTCTACTATTTTCTGAAACTAGCCCTCCTTCTATTTCAAATGAAACCCCGGATGCTTCCGGATATTTTGTTTGTCTAAAATTTATTTATAAAAGTTTATCGCAATTTCAAATTAAATAAATATCTAATTATTTAGTGGGGTAGTCGAACGGGCCGATTCGACCCGAACGACCACCCCCAAAAATAATCGGTCCGCCCAAAAACCCTATCCTACCTAGTCCTAATCCACCCACCCTTCAGCCACATCACCCCGACCACTCCCCTCGTGCCACCTCACCTCACCCCTCTCCCTTACCCAACCCCAGCCCGCCACCTCAGCTGGCCCATCCCTCTCACCTCACACCACGCACCCATCTAGCCCACCGACCTAGTCCACACCGCCCCAACTCCCCACCTCACCTCGCTCATGTCCCACCCCGACCTCCCTGCCCAGATCCCCATCGCGTCCGAGCCCCACCCACAGCACGCACGCTCCCCCGGTCCCACCTCTCGTCGCTCACGCCCCGCGTCCCTCGCTCGCACCCCACCTCCTCCCGTGCTTCTTCTTCCTCTCTCGCCCGACGCCGCCCACCTCTCGGCCGAGCCCGCCCGTCGGAGCCTCGCGCCTCCTCGCCCGCCCTCGCCTCGCGACCCCGCTTCCTCCCCCTGTCACGCGCTCCGCCTCCCCATCCTCCGGTCGTCGCCAGGGGCCCGCCACCACCTTCGCCGTCCCGAGGTCGCCGCAGCGCCTCTCTTCGCCTGCGTGCCCTCGTTGGCCTCGCCTTCCTCTCGCTCCGCCTACCACAACCACCCCGCCGCCCATCTCCTCCTCCCTGTCGCGTTCGCCCGCCGTGCTCGGTTCTGGCCGGCCCCGCCGTCTTGGTGCCACCGCATCCGGCGCCCAGCCGCGCCTCCTCTTCCCCCGGCCTGCCGCTTCACAGCAGCGCGCCCCGCGGCCGCCTTCGTCCCCCGAGCCCTGCCACCTTCTCTCCATCGTCCGGTCAACACCGCCTTGGCCTCCCCTGCGTGTGCGTGCCAAGCACGACCCTGAGGGCCCCGTGCACCTACACCTGCCAGAAGGCCCTCGTTGGAGGAGATTTTGTGCGGCTCCAACTGTCCTAGTGTCTGTGTGTTGTTGAAGTTTTGCTGAGTACAAGCCGGAGACCGCAACTTCTCGAGGGATTTATCGATAAGATCTTCGTCCGCTGTGATGTTCTGGGAACACCGAGTTCTCCATCCTGGATCCGATGCGCCAGATCGACGAGATCTCCTTCCCGGAGTCGATGACCTGAAAACCCCGGTACCGGACAAGTTCGCCATCGACCTCGAGAACGCCTACACGGAACGACAAGATCGCCACACGGACGCGAACCCCAAGACCCTGAGGCCCCGAACCGAAGACCGATCCGAAGCGCCAAGACCTCCGACAGGGAACCGACCAGTTCGCCAAGAACCGCACCCGAACCTGAAGCACGACGAGATCTGCCCCGTTGTTTGAGAACGTTTCCGCCGAGACCGACCCCGAACCCCGGAACCCCAAGACCGTCGAGAACCCTCAATGTGTGAACCCCTTCCCGAAACCCTATTTTATAATGTAATAACAACTTGTTGCATATTAATTGCCATACTTGCATGCATATTTGTGTGGTTTGGGGGCCTTATGCCGATTCACCTAATAATTAAATATGGGGCCCATATGCGGGCAAATATAGTCTTATATCGGCCTCATTTAAATGTGTGTAGCGAACCGGTGACTCATTTTGCCTTGTTAAACAACATTTAAATTGCGGGGTAGATAAATAACTTGAACCATCTAATTAATTCGGGACCCCGGTTCCGCTTAATATGACCTAATTGCAACGCATCTTTTGCCATGCCATGCATCATATCATAAGCATGCCGATCTTTTGCCGTAGTATTAAATATTGCATCCGTTGTATTCTAGTGTTTTGCTTCTTCGCGGATAAGGCCGTTGAGTTGATGCGAGTGTCGACCCGATCTTCGGTTGAACCTTCGACAATGTTTTCAGGCGAGCATCTCCCCCTTTCTACCTATCTTACTTTTATAGTATTTATTCCCTCCTGTTGATCTATTGCTATCTGTGTTGCGATGCTCTAGTTTTCATACCCGAGATATCCCTTGCAGCCTTATATAGTCTTGGACACATCCTATCACCTGTTGATTGGTAGATAGTTGTACTTGCGCGTCGTAGTCGCTTGTTCAAATGCTGTTGCTTGTCGTCAAGTGCCACAGTTGTTGGTGTATTGCCGCATGTTGATGTTGGAGTTGATCATGGCTTTACTTATCGTTCACTTTAATTCCTGTTTAAAAACTAAAATTGAAGTAAGCAGAGGCATCGGTGGGTGATAGATAATATTTGGTTTCCGAACGCCCACTTGTGTCCCGTAGGACCCCGAGTACTTGATACCTGTTCCTTGATTTATCGCGCTATCCACATCCGGGAGGATTATGGGACCCCGAGCGAGCTTGATTCATCTTATTTCTTGGGGCCACAAACTAGTTTGAGGTTTTATTTACTATCCTGCTTATACCATGCTACTTACGTATTTACGTTGTGCGAGGAGCACCTGTACTATTTAGGATCGTGGCACGATTCGCGGTGTCGACAAGCCCAGCCACACTTTGGGTTCCGAGTCGTTCATGACCGTCCCCACAACCTTAAGTCCGTCTCGGAGCCCGGCTTCGTTGGGTCTACTTTAAGGGTGGCCTCAAATATTTCTGAATCCTGTGATTGCTTTGTCGTGAAGGCCTCGTTGGGTTTTGATTTGGTTTTTCCGAGGCTGATCGAGTGTGTGTTGCTATTTGTGCACCCCGTCCGGGTTAAAACTTTCTGAAAGCCGTGTCCGCGGTTATGGACGACTTGGAGCACAGTATCTCGATCATAGACAACTATAACTAAAGTAGTGCTATAAATTTGACTTTATAATGACTAGTAATCAGGTTCACTATAATGGAATGGCTAAATAATACTGCCCACAATTGCTTGTTTGGAGTGTCGCTTGCGACCATTGTACCTGACTAGTAAGTGTTGCAACTACAACGGAATGGCTAAATAAAAGTACCAACAACTGCTGGGTTTTGGGTTTATCTCATGCTATCTGTATCTGATTAGTAATTGTTGCAACTACAATGGAATGATTAACTAAAAGTGCCCACTGCTTACTTTATCAGGATGATTATCTAAACCTGACTAGTAATTGCTATAACAATAACTGAATAAATAAAACTGCCAACTGTGTGAGTTCCTCGGTTGACTTCCTCGATCGGTATCGAGGGGGAAACGCCAGGATGGGTTTGTTTGATGATACTATCAGGTTGGTTCCGGATAGGTCCTTCTTCCCCTCTCTGATTGCCGCCAGTTGTATCGAGTCTCTATAGGTTGTTCTAGTGCATGCTGCCGCTGCCGCTTCAGTCCACCATACCTATGTAGGTGAGGACCGCCGAATTCTAGTCTCGCCGTGTACTGGCCTCGATCGACGCTCCTCTTTTCCTTGGCCCTTTGTCACCCCTTTTGTTTAAGCAGGTTTTGAGATCGGCGTTAGCGGGGTTACCCTTCCGGCTTGGCACAGGTTATGGACGCCATTGGTTATTCTTCGGGCTCTTAGCCCCATTTGCATCTTGTCCGTGACAGACGCTCTATCATTTTTCGGTGATTTGGATCTTTGTATATTATATCGTATTTTGACTCGTTGAGTCGTTGTATATATATCTGCCTGGGTCCCATCGAGGACATTGCGTAATGTTATTATTGCCGTTTTCCACCCGCGAAAGTGCTTGGTGGGCACCTTTGAATCATTTCTATGCGGGTTTGGAGTTTTGCTAAAACTTGCATAGGGTCGATTCGAGGGTTACTGAGTGGTATCGAGCTCGAAGTTGCGATACCCCACAAGTCCAAATGTAGGATAACCTAGCTAACGGCAAGTAGAGTGTCAAAACTATTTTGCAAAATCGGTTGGATAGTTACGATTAGGTCTTTTACTCCTTACCCCTCTGCTGTTCTCCTCTTACCTCTACGTGTTTGAATCCGCTCTCGTCCCTTTCTTCGAGTCCAGGAATTCTCATGGTTGGGTTTCGTCGTACCTTCAGGGTTTCGCTTCCTTCTTTGATAACGGTGTTCTACCATCCGGTGTTCATTCTGCTTGAGGAATCCGTCTGCTGTGGTACCATTCTTTGTTCCTTGTTTGTGTCTTCCGGTGCTTTCCGACGCGACGACATCCTCTACGCCAGATCCGATGCAGAGTCTGCATCACTCCTTTGTTTCCGAACCTCGCTTGTCGAGATCTTCAGTCTACTTCCGAGAGTTGGTTGCATAACCCGCCTATTCGTGTGCAGAGTAATGGTTTGGGTGCGCGATGGACTGATCACCATCCGACTACTCTTATCATTCGCTCTTGTACATCGAATCAGTGGGTCCAGCAATTTTACTCCGTCCACGGAAGCTAGAGGTGGCTTTATTTGTTGATACCTCTACCTTCGACCTTTTTGATCCCGGAGTGTTCTCTCGACGATCACGAACAACGACCTCTTGTTAGTGGTGTCGTGAGGACCGACACGAAGCGAGAAGACGCAGATCGCCGACCTTCCTTCCCGGTACCATGAGGCGGATCTCGAGGGCGAGATGCATTGTTAGTGGTGTCGAATTGTGGCATCTCGCAAAACCACTACTGGAAAATCGCGTCGTTTTTGTGCATTGCATCATCATGACCGCATGCTCATGTCATCATGCCACATTGCATTTGAGCATCGTCATCATCATGCATATTATTTTGCTTGAAACTATGTCGCGAAAGTCTACTATTTTCTAAAACTAGCCCTCCTTCTATTTCAAATGAAACCCCGGATGCTTCTGGATATTTTGTTTGTCTAAAATCTATTTATAAAAGTTTATCGCAATTTCAAATTAAATAAATATCTAATTATTTTAGTGGGGCAGTCGAACGGGCCGATTCGACCCGAACGACCACCCCCAAAAATAATCGGTCCGCCCAAAAACCCTATCCTACCTAGTCCTAATCCACCCACCCTTCAGCCACATCACCCCGACCACTCCCCTCGTGCCACCTCACCTCACCCCTCTCCCTTACCCAACCCCAGCCCGCCACCTCAGCTGGCCCATCCCTCTCACCTCACACCATGCACCCATCTAGCCCACCGACCCAGTCCACACTGCCCCAACTCCCCACCTCACCTCGCTCATGTCCCACCCCGACCTCCCTGCCCAGATCCCCATCGCGTCCGAGCCCCACCCACAACACGCACGCTCCCCCGGTCCCACCTCTCGTCGCCACGCCCTCGCTCGCACCCCACCTCCTTCCGTGCTTCTTCTTCCTCTCTCGCCCCCTCGCCACCCTCTCGGAGCCCGGCAGTGAGCCCGACCGCAGCCTCGCGCCTCCCTCCTCGCCGCCCTCGCCGCCTCGCGACCCTGCTTCCTCCCCCTGTCACGCACTCCGCCTCCCCATCCTCCGGTCGTCGCCAGGGGCCCGCCACCACCTTCGGCCGTCCCCGTCGAGCCGCCGCCGCAGGCACCCTCTGCTCGCCTGCGTGCCCTCGTTGGCGTCCCTCTCGCCTCGCCCGCCACCACAACCACCCGCCGCCCATCTCTCCTCCTCCTGTCGCGTCGTCCGCCGTGCAGGCTCCGGCCCGCCCGCCGTGTCGTACCGCATCCGGCGCCCAGGCGCCTCCTCTTCCCCGCTGCCGCTTCACGGCGGCGCCGCCGCCGAGCCTGCCACCTTCTCTCATCGTCCGGTCAACACCGCCTTGGCCTCCCTGCGTGTGCGTGCCAAGCACGACCACGAGGCCCGTGCACCTACACGCGCCAAGGCCCTCGTTGGAGGAGATTTTGTGCTCAACTGTCCTAGTGTCGTGTGTTGTTGAAGTTTCTGAGTACAAGCCGGAGACCGCAACTTCTCGAGGGATTTATCGATAAGATCTTCGTCCGCTGTGATGTTCTGGGAACGCCGAGTTCTCCATCCTGGATCCGATGCGCCAGATCAACGAGATCTCCTTCTCGGAGTCGATGACCTGAAAACCCCGGTACCGGACAAGTTCGCCATCGACCTCGAACGCCTGCGAACGACAAGATCGCCACACGGACGCGAACCCCAAGACCCTGAGGCCCCGAACCGAAGACCGATCCGAAGCGCCAAGACCTCCGACAGGGAACCGACCAGTTCGCCAAGAACCGCACCCGAACCTGAAGCACGACGAGATCTGCCCCGTTGTTTGAGAACGTTCCCGCCGAGACCGACCCCGAACCCCGGAACCCCAAGACCGTCGAGAACCCTCAATGTGTGAACCCCTTCCCGAAACCCTATTTTATAATGTAATAACAACTTGTTGCATATTAATTGCCATACTTGCATGCATATTTGTGTGGTTTGGGGGCCTTATGCCGATTCACCTAATAATTAAATATGGGGCCCATATGCGGGCAAATATAGTCTTATATCGGCCTCATTTAAATGTGTGTAGCGAACCGGTGACTCATTTTGCCTTGTTAAACAACATTTAAATTGCGGGGTAGATAAATAACTTGAACCATCTAATTAATTGTCGGGACCCCGGTTCCGCTTAATATGACCTAATTGCAACACATCTTTTGCCATGCCATGCATCATATCATAAGCATGCCGATCTTTTGCCGTAGTATTAAATATTGCATCCGTTGTATTCTAGTGTTTTGCTTCTTCGCGGATAAGGCCGTTGAGTTGATGCGAGTGTCGACCCGATCTTCGGTTGAACCTTCGACAATGTTTTCAGGCGAGCATCTCCCCCTTTCTACCTATCTTACTTTTATAGTATTTATTCCCTCCTGTTGATCTATTGCTATCTGTGTTGCGATGCTCTAGTTTTCGTACCCGAGATATCCCTTGCAACCTTATATAGCCTCGGACACATCCTATCACCTGTTGATTGGTAGATAGTTGGACTTGCGCGTCGTAGTCGCTTGTTCAAATGATGTTGCTTGTCGTCAAGTGCCACAGTTGTTGGTGTATTGCCGCATGTTGATGTTGGAGTTGATCATGGCTTTACTTATCGTTCACTTTAATTCCTGTTTAACAACTAAAATTGAAGTAAGCAGAGGCATCAGTGGGTGATAGATAATATTTGGTTTCCGAACGCCCACTTGTGTCCCGTAGGACCCCGAGTACTTGATACCTGTTCCTTGATTTATCGCGCTATCCACATCCGGGAGGATTATGGGACCCCCCTGAGCCAGAGCTTGATTCAGTCTTATTTCTTGGGGCCACAAACTAGTTTGAGGTTTTATTTACTATCCTGTACTTATGCCATGCTACTTCTGTATTTACGTTTGTGCGAGGAGCACACTGTACTGTTTAGGATCGTGGCACGATTCCGCGGTGTCGACAAGCCCAGCCACACTTTCGGGTTCCCAGTCGTTCACAGCCGTCCCCACAACCTTAAGTCCGTCTCGGAGCCGGCCGGCTTCGTTGCGGGTCTACTTTAAGGGGTGGCCCCCTGAAATATTTCTGAATCCTGTGATTGCTTTGTCGTGAAGGCCTCGTTGGGTTTTGATTTGGTTTTTCCGAGGCTGATCGAGTGTGTGTTGCTATTTGTGCACCCCGGCCGGGTTAAAACTTTCTGAAAGCCGTGTCCGCGGTTATGGACGACTTGGAGCACAGTATCTCGATCATAGACAACTATAAATAAAGTAGTGCTATAAATTTGACTTTATAATGACTAGTAATCAGCTTCACTATAATGGAATGGCTAAATAATACTGCCCACAATTGCTTGTTTGGAGTGTTGCTTGCGACCATTGTACCTGACTAGTAAGTGTTGCAACTACAACGGAATGGCTAAATAAAAGTACCAACAACTGCTCGGTTTTGGGTTTATCTCATGCTATCTGTATCTGATTAGTAATTGTTGCAACTACAACGGAATGATTAACTAAAAGTGCCCACTGCTTACTTTATCAGGATGATTATCTAAACCTGACTAGTAATTGCTGTAACGATAACTGAATAAATAAAACTGCCAACTGTGTGAGTTCCTCGGTTGACTTCCTCGATCGGTATCGAGGGGGAAACGCCAGGATGGGTTTGTTTGATGATACTATCAGGTTGGTTCCGGATAGGTCCTTCTTCCCCTCTCTGATTGCCGCCAGTTGTATCGAGTCTCTATAGGTTGTTCTAGTGCATGCTGCCGCTTGATCCACCATACCTATGTAGGCGAGGACCGAATTCTAGTCTCGCTGTCTTGGCCTCGATCGACGCTCCTCTTTTTCCTTGGACCTTTGTCGGCACCCCTTTTGTTTAAGCAGGTTTTGAGATCGACGCCGTTAGCAGGGTTACCCTTCCGGCTTGGCCTGGGCAGGGTTATGGACGCCATTGGTTATTCTTCAGGGCTCTTAGCCCCATTTGCATCTTGTCCGTAGTCGGACGCTCTATCATTTTTCCAGGTGATTTGGATCTTTGTATATTATATCTGTATTCTTGACTCGTTGAGTCGCTGTTGTATATATATGTTCTGTGGGTCCCATCGAGGACTGTTGCATAATGTTATTACTTTGTTTTCCACCCGCACGAAAGTGCCTGGTGGGCACCTTTGAATCGTTTCTATGCGGGTTTGGCGAGTTTCGCTAAAACTTGCATAGGGTCGATTCTGAGGGTGTTACAGCATGGGCGTCTCGACCTCCCGCTTCACGGGCTATAGTGTGTAGCACCCCGAGAAAACCACTACTAGAAAATCGCCTATCTTTATCTATGTGCAGCATCATGACATCAACATGCATCTATTTGTCTGAAACTATTTGCGAAAAGCCTTATTTTTGTTTTCTACAAATACCCCGTCTCTTTATTCAAATACGAAACCCCGATCGATCCAGATATGTTATTTGTCTAACAACTATTTACGAAAATATTTTTAAACTAAATCAATTAAATAAAATATTTTTGTATCGGGGGAGGCAGCCGCAGGCCAGGCCCAAAAGCCCAGCCCGCAGCCACCTACCACCCCAACCTAGCAAACCCTATTCTAACCTACCTTAGACAAACCCTAGAATCCCCATCTGCCCTACCCTACTCCCTCACCCCGCCGCCGCACACACCCAGTGCACACACGCTCCACACACACCTGAACCACACTGGACACACGCAGTGCACACAACACCCTAACCGCCACTCGGCCACCCTCCCAGCATCGATCCCACGCTTCCCCTGTTCCCCTCCTGGCCCCACCTCGCAGCCCCACCAACTCCCCGCTCCTCTCGATCCATCTTCGTCCCGAGCCGCACCCCGCGTCTGCCTCTCCTCTTCCTTTCGACGTGAGCGCCGGCTGCCGCTCGGCTCCCTGCGCCCCGCCGCCGAGGCCTTCTCCTCGGCACGCGTCGATCGGCCGTCTCCTTGGTGCCCTCCTCCCGGCCTGCGTCCAGCCTACGCCACGACGCCGTGCCTGCAAGGTCGCCAGGCGCCCCGCCCGCCTCTCTGCCGCTCCTCGGTTGCGCCCTGGTGCCCTCGAGCCCTCTCCGGCCCCCTCCCTCGCAGGAACGGCGTCGTCCTTCACCAGATCCCCGCGAACCGGAGCCGCCACCACCTCCCCGTGCTCGCCCGCGAGCGGTTCCTCGCCGGAGCCGGCCTCCCCGTGCGACCTCGCCCTCTTCCGCCTTGCGCGTCTGCGGGCTCTCCTCCGTCCCGGAGCCCTCCTTGCGACCGCCCCCGCCAAGAGCTCCGCGGGTCCCCGTCGTCCCTGGCCGCCCCGAGTGCTGCCGTCCCCGGCCGCCTCTGCCTCACCTCCCCCTCGGCGCTGCTCCCCTCTCGTGTCCCGCCGCCGCCGCGGCCCCTCCTTTCCAACCTCCATCAACCAGGGCCTCCTCTGCGTCGCCGCCAAGCTCGACCAGTACCACCCCAAGCTCACCGGCCGTCGCGCCACCCCGCAGCGAACCGCCGACCCCGCACTTCTCTGTCGTGCGCCGCCCCTGTTCCTTCCCTCCGTCTGCTCCGCCGTCCTGTGGACCCCTCTCCAGCCGTCCTCCTCAGTTGCCGCTTCAGCCCTTTCGGCCGAGGGCGCCTGCGAGCAGCCCGACACCGCCGTCCGCCCGCGTGCAGCGCCGACCCTCTGCGTGCCGCCCCGTGTGCAAGAGCGACACACTGCCTGCGTGGTTGCGTTTTGTTCCAGGGAAGTGGTACTGCTATCATGTGATCTGCTGCTAACTGGCAATAAAACCGTTTCTGTTTAGCCATGTTGATGGGTGTTTGGACACCCTCATCGGCTAACTTTGTTTCTGATGCCGACAAGATCTCCATCACGGAACTCCGATGTCTTCGACATAGAGCATTGAGGATGCCGTCACGGACCCGGAAAAAATCCCCGGACACCAAGACCTCCACACGGAACCTGATCCTGGACGCCAAGCTCTCTTCCTCGGACTTGAGACCCGAAGACTGTTCCTGATCTCGCCGAACCCCAAGATCTTCGGACCCTAATGTGTGACCCCCTTTTCCAAGCCCCATATTTTTATAATATGATATATATCTTGTGCATATTAAATCATTCATGCTTGCGTACATATAGTGTGGTTTGAGGGCCTTAGGCCGATTCACCTAATAATTAAATATGGAGGCCATATGTGGGCGAATCTAGTCTTATATTGGCCCCAATTAAATTTGTGTAGCGAACCGGTGACATGTTGTGACTTGTTAAGACAATATTTAAATTGCGGGGTATCTAAACAACATAAACCTATTAATTAGTTGTCGGGCCCTTGGTTCCGCTTAATATGACCTAATTGCATCGCACCTTTGCCATGTCATACATCATGCATGCATCATGCCCGATCTTCTGCCGTAGTATTAAATAGTGCATCCGGTGTTTCTTCTAGTGTTTTGCTTCTTCGCGGATAAGGTCATTGAGTTGATGTGAGATTTGCCCCGATCTTCGGAGGAACCTTCGACAATGTTTTCCAGGCGATCATTCTCCCCCTTTCTACCTATTTTACCTTTCTAGTCTTTATTTCTTCCTTTTGATCTATTGCTATCTGTGTTGCGATGCTCTAGTTTTCGTACCCATGATATCCCTTGCAGCCTTATATTGCCTTGGACACATCCTATTACCTGTTGATTGGTAGATAGTTGGACTTGCGCGTCGTAGTCGCTTGCTCAAGTGCTGTTGCGTGTTGTCAAGTACCACAGTTGTTGGAGTAATGCCGCATGTTTAATGTTGGAGATGATCATGGTTTTAATTATTGTTTAATAACTAAAATTGAAAGTAGGTAAATGCAGAGGCACCGGTGGGTAATAGACAATATTTGGTTTTAACAGCTCCTTTGGTGTCCGTGGGACCCGAGTTCTTGACACTGTTCGAGATCGAGCGCTAACCACGTGGGGTGTCAGGCACCCCATCGATTAGTACCTGATTTCAAAGTCTTGTGCGGGCCACAAAGTATTTGGGGCTTTATTACTATCCTGTACTTATGTCATGCTTTCTTGCTTTATTTACGATTCGCGTGGGCCTTTGTCTGTTAGGAACCCGTGATACATTTTCGCTGTATCGACAAGCCCAGTCACACTTTCGGGTTCCCAGTCGTTTATAGCCGTCGACACAAACCCTGGGTCCGTCTCGAAGACCGGACGACTTCGTTACGGGTAGCTTAGTGGGGTGGCCCCCTGTGCTTGCTTTGGGTCTGGGAAACGTCGTGTCCGAAACCCCGTCGACATACCGTTGGGTGTATGTTTTGTGATCTTGTACCTACCTGATCTGACAACAACGGTGTAGGTGCGTGTGGGAACTTTGTGTAACACCCTTAGAATCGGCCCTATGCAAGTTTTAGCAAAACTCGCCAAACCCGCATAGAAACGATTCGAAGGTGCCCACCAGGCACTTTCGTGCGGGTGGAAAGCAAAGTAATAACATTACACAACAGTCCTCGATGGGACCCACAGAACAGATATATACAACAGCGACTCAAAGAGTCAAGAATACAGATATAATATACAAAGATCCAAATCACCTTGAAAACGATAGAGCGTCCAGCTACGGACAAGATGCAAATGGGGCTAAGAGCCCTGAAGAATAACCAATGGCATCCATAACCCTGCCGGGCCAAGCGGAAGGGTAACCACGCTAACGACGTCGATCTCAAACCTGCTTAAAACAAAGGGTGCCGACAAAGGGCAAAGAAAAAGAAGGGCGTCGATCGAGGCCAGATTGCAGCGAGGCTAGAATGGCGGTCCTCGCCTACATAGGTATGGTGGATGCGGCAGCGGCAAAGATGCACTAAACAACCTATAGAGACTCGATACAACTGGCGGATATCAGAGAGGGATAAGAATGACCTAACCGGATCCAACCTAAAGCTATCACCAAACAAACCCATCCTGGTGTTTCCCCCTCGAGACCAAACGAGGAAGTCAACCGAGGAACTCACACAGTTGGCAGTTTTACTTATTCAGTTATAGTTGCGGCACTTTACTAGTCAAGTTTATATAATCATCCTGATAAAGTAAGCAGTGGGCACTTTTAGTTAACCATTCCGTTATAGTGGCAACACTTACTAGTCAGATACCATTATCATGAGATAACCCCAAAACCCAGCAGTTGTTGGTACTTTTACTTAGCCATTCCGTTGTAGTGAAGCTGATTACTAATCATATCGGAAACAAGTCATTTTAAAACAGTAAACTTTAGTTATAGTTGTCTATGATCAGACACTGTGCTCCAAGTCGTCCATAACCGCGGACACGGCTTCTCGAAAAGATTTAACCCTGCAGGGGTGCACCAAAGTATCCACAGGCACTTCGACCCTTTTTGCCAGATCAGTTAACATACACCCATCGGTATGTCGGCGGGGCCTAAGTCACGACGTTCCCAGACCCAAAGCAAGCACGGGGGGCCACCCCACTAAGTACACCCGCAACGAAGTCGGCCGGTCTCCGAGACGGACTTAGGGTTTGCGACAATGGCTGTAAACGACAGCAGGTCCCCAATCGGGGACTGTCGATACAGCGAAAACATTCCGCTTCCTAAACAGTACAGTGTGCAGTACCTCGCACAATTTAAATACAGAAAGTAGCATGGCATAAGTACAGGATAGTAAATAAAACCTCAAACTAGTTGTGGCCCCCAGTACAATACTTTGAAATCAGGTAATTATCAATGGGGGGCCCATATCTCCCCACCTGTGGTTAGCGCGCTCGATCTCTAACAGTGTCAAGCACTCGGGTCCTACGGGACACAAGTGGGCGGTCGGAAACCAAAACTTACCTATCACCCACCGATGCCTCTGCTTAATTCAATTTTAGTTGTTCAACAGGAATTAAAGTGATACAATAATTAAAGCCGTGATCATCTCCAACGTCAACATGCGGCAAATCCTCCAACAAAGGTGGTACTTGACGACAAGCAAAACACTTGAGCAAGCGACTACGACACGCGGGTCCAACTATCTACCAAACAACAGGTAATAGGATGTGTCCAAGGCTATATAGGGCTGCAAGGGATATCACGGTACGAAATCTAGAGCATCGCAACACAGATAGCAAAGATCAACAGGAGGGAAGTAAATACTATAAAAGTAAGATAGGTAGAAAGGGGGAGATGCTCGCCTGAAAACATTGTCGAAGGTTTTTCCGAAGATCGGGGCGAAGCTCACATCAACTCAAAGGCCTTATCCGCGAAGAACCAAATCACTAGAAGAAACACCGGATGCAATATTTAATACTACGGCAGAAGATCGGGCATGATGCATGTATGATGCATGGCATGGCAAGATGCGATGCAATTAGGTCATATTAAGTGGAACCGGGGTCCCGACAATTAGTTAGGTGGTTCATGTTATTCAGAAGCCCCGCATTTTAAATGTTGTTTTAACATGGTAAAAGATAGCACCGGTTCGCTACACAAGTTTAAATGAGGCCAATATGAGTCTAGATTTGCCCGCATATGGGCCCCATATTTAATTATTAGGTGAATTGGCATAAGGCCCCCAAACCACAGATATGCATGCGAGATGGCAATTAAATATGCAACAAGTTGTTATGTTATAAAAATAGGGTTCGAGGAAAAAGGGGTCACACATCAGAGGGGGCTCGACGATCTTGGGTTCCGGGGTTCGGGGTCGGTCTCAGGGTTCGACGGATCTGGGGTTCGGGGGTTCGGCGGAAGCGTTCTCGGACTCCGGGGTCGTTCTCGGTATCGGGGCAGATCTTGTCGCATCGGGGTCTCGATGTCCGGGGAGCAGAACTTGGGTCGGTGTCGGGGCGCATCGGCTTCTTCCGGGTCGGTGCCGTTCTCGTCATCGCGAAGGTCTTGCCGGTTCCCACGGGGTCGGTCTTGCCATTGCGAGGGTCTTGTCGGGCCCGCGCCATCGAGGCGGTCTTGGCGAGGGAAGAAGAACTTGTCATCCTCGTGGCGATCTTGGAGTCCCGGGGGTTTTTCCGGTGTCCGTGATGGAGGTCTTGTCGGCTTCCTGTCGGAGGTCTTCGGGTACGGGGATTCTCGACACCGTCGCTCTTTTGCTATCTGGATCCTTCGTGTTCCATGTTCCCCATCCACGTCGGCACCCTGAGGAGCTCCTCGGGTAGCTTGGCGGACTTGCTTGCAGCTTGGCTGCGACTCCACCGACGCCTGAAGGTGGGGCCCAGGGGCTTGAGCCGGGCTTGGGGAGGCTCGGCGGCACGGTCACGGCTCGGGGCGGCTCGCTGCAGAGAGCTGGGCGAGAAGCGGTCAGGGCAGGGCGGGGCTAGCCTGAGGCTGAGAGGGGCGAGCAGGCGCTTCGGGCGAAGGATGCCGAGTGCGCAGCTGGACTGGCCCAGGCGGCGGTTGAGGTGGGGTCGTGAGACGGATCGGCCTGTGACGGGGGCAGTCATGTGAGGGCCTTGGGCAGAGGCGGGCCTTGGGCAGCGAGAGGTGGCGGACTCCAGCGGGCGGGCGCCCGGCGGAGGGCGCAGGCAGGCGAGCAGTGCCCGCCGGAGCAGGAGAGCCAGGAGGAGGCGGGAGCTCGCGGAGGTGGGGCCAAGACGCGGCGAGGCCTGCCGGGAGGCTGCTCAAGGGCCCACGACGCTGGCTGGCAGAGAGGGAGAGGCCATGGAGGAGGAGGAGGGCGGTTGGCGGGAAGCGTGCAGGCGGCGGCGGGGCGCGGAGGAGGCGAGGGGTTGCTCATGGAGGGTGGAAGCGGTCGGGCGTCAGGCGCCGTGAGGCAGTGGCGGAGGCGGGCACGGTCTGAGGAGACGGGTGGTGGGGCGATCGGGTTGGGAACGGAGGGAGAAGAGGAGCGTGAGAAGAGAGAGAGGAAGGTGAGGACGGGGACAGGGGCCAGGGGTGGGGCTCAGGGCGGTGTGGGGGTTTGACTGGGAGGTGGGGTCGGGGGCAGGCGTGCGTGGTGTGAGTAGGACCGGTGGGTGCTGGCGCGTGTGTGGGGGAATCTGGGAATCGTGTGTGTGTGGGTTTGGGGAGAGAGAGGGGGTGAGAGGCCAAGTGGCAGGTGGGGATTGGGTAGAGGGGAGAGGGGCGCTGAGGTGGCGGTTGCTGAGTGGCTGGGGTGAGGTGGCCAGGGGTGTGGGTAGGATAGTGGGTAGCTTTAGGATTTAGGTAGGGCTGGCAGGGTGGACCGTTTTATTTTCTGGGGTGGTCGTTCGGGTCAACTTGGCCCGTTCGACTGCCCCACTAAAAATACTTTGTTATTTTATTTGTTTTAAACACGGCTCCTGCAACCCAGTAGCAGGCAAACAAAATAATCCGGAGACCCGGGGTTTGACATTTGAATAGAGGTGGGGCGTTTGGAATACAAAATAGGTTTTCGAAATTGGTTTTTGACAAACAACATATGATGATGACGATGCAATGCACAAATTCAACGCGATTTTCTAGTAGTGGTTTTTGCGGGATGCCACAATTCGACACCACTAACAATGGATCTCGCCCTCGAGATCCGCCTCATGGTACCGGAAGGAAGGTCGGCGATCTGAACCTTCGCGCTTCGTGTAGATCCTCGCGACACCACTAACAAGAGATCGTTGACCCCGTTCGTCAAGAGAACACTCCGGATAAACAACGGACGAAGTTAAAGGTAAGGCCACCTCTAACTTCCATGGAAGGAGTAGATTTGCATCGATCCACTATTCAATATACAGAGCAAATGATAAGAGTAGTGGTATGGTCGCGACTCCATCCCGCACTCAAAGCATTACTCTGTACACGAACAGATAGATTATGCAACCAACCCTCAGGATTCAGACTGAAGATCTCGACAAGCGAGGTCCGGAAACAAAGGAGTGATGCAGACTCTGCATCAGATCTGGCATAGAGGATGTCGTCGCGTCGGAAACACCGGAAGGCACAAACAAGGAACAAAGAATGGTACCACCGGACGAAGAGTTCCTCGGATAGCATGAAGACCAGATGTAGCAACACCGTTACCAAAGGAGGAAGCGAAACCCTGAAGGTACGACGGAACCCAACCACGAGAAATCCTGGACTCGAAGAAAGAGAAGAGAGCGGATTCAAAACTTTGTGCACCCCTGCAGGGCTAAATCTTTTCGAGAAGCCGTGTCCGCGGTTATGGACGACTTGGAGCACAGTTCTCGATCATAGACAACTATAACTAAAGTTTACTGTTATAATTTGACTTGTATCCGATATGACTAGTAATCAGCTTCTTTACCGCGGAATGGCTAAATAAAAGTACCAACAACTGCTGGGTTTGGGATATCTCATGCTAATTGTATCTGACTAGTAAGTGTTTCAACTACAACGGAATGGTTAACTAAAAGTGCCCACTGCTTATTATATCAGGATGACTATCTATACCTGACTAGTAATTGCTGCAACGATAACCGAATAAATAAAACTGCCAACTGTGTGAGTTCCTCAGTTGACTTCCTCGTTTGGTCTCGAGGGGGTTATACCAGGATGGTATGTTTGGTGGTAGTCTCATGTTGGTTCCGAATATGTCTTTTTTATCCCTCTCTGATAGCCGACAGTTATATTGAGTCTCTATAGGTTGTTTAGTGCATGCTGCGCTACCGCTTCAGTCCACCATACCTATGTAGGCGAGGACCGCTGAATTCTAGTCTCGCCGTGTACTGGCCTCAGTACTGACCGCTCTCTTTTTCCTTTGCCCTTTGTCGGCACCCCTTTTGTTTAAGCAGGTTTGAGATCGACGTCGTTAGCAGGGTTACCCTTCTGGCTTGGCCTGGGCAGGGTTATGGACGCCATTGGTTATTCTTCAGGGCTCTTAGCTCAATTTGCATCTTATGTACTTTCGAATGTATGTCGTTTCAAGGTGATTTGGATCTTTATACTGTATATCTGTATTCTTGACTCATTGAGTCGTTGTTGTATATATGTTTTGTGGGTTCCATCGAGGACTATTGTGTAATGATATTACTTCGTTTTCCACCCGCACGAAAGTGCCTGGTGGGCACCTTTGAATCGTTTCTATGCGGGTTTGGCGGAAAGCGCTAAAACTTGCATAGGGCTGATTTCGAGGGTGTTACATAGTGCCTCGTCATTGGGTCATGGCGACTGTGTCGGCGCAGAGCCAGACGAGAGCTAGGCAGAGGCAGTGGAGGACGACGAACTAAGGCTGCCCATCCTCCTGGGCAGCCAATTCGTCAGGGGGGTGCTTGCCCTCGCCACGGGAAGCGGCGAGAGAGGGAAGCCCAGCCTCAGGCGGTTGCTGGCAGCGATATGATCCAGGACCACGGTGAGCGTCCATCCCGACGCGCTCCACCAGTGACGGCGAGACGCCTCGATGTTGCACTTCGGTGGCGTGCCGGGCGGGCCTTCGTGGGCGGGGAGCTCTCGGAGCCAAAGCTCGGCAAAGAACTGCTCCTAGTAAACAAGGTTACCAGGATCTTTAGCAAGGTCCAGATCCTCCATCGCCGCGATTGCGGCCTGGATCTCCTCGACCATCTCGTCATCCTCAGGCACCAGCAGCACCAGCACACCATCGACGCTGAGCTTCTAGTTGGGCGGGCACCGGAAGTCGAGAGGCTCCATGTAGCCGGCATCGTGCGGCATTCGAGCCTCCCACAGTTGGAGGGTACATCGGCCAAAGCCGTTCGCCACCGCGGGGACGCCTGGTTACCTCTCCGCCATTGCGTTTGCCGAGAGCTTCTTCTCGTCGGAGGTGGCTTTGTTGGCCGAGGGAATGGGAGGCTTGAGAGTGTGTGCTCTGAGACGTCAAGGGCGCAGGCTTTTATAGCCAAAATGGGCGATGAAGGCGGGAGGGGTGTAGCGGCGTGGGCGGGAAAAGGGGAAACAGTGGGAAGGCGAGCCGACAGTGGTGCACCATTACAGCGACGCTTGGCTGACAAGACAGGCAATAATTGCCCGACGGTCCGTAGCGGGAGACGAGGCAAAGGGATGAAGACGACTCGGCTTCCAGTCACTGATAGGGCGGGGCTACACGCGAATCTATTTTTTCGCCAATTCCACTGTGTCCGGTGTTCCCAGGGTGTTCCCAGCGCCCTCGGATCGGCCTGGAAACGCCGGATGAAAGTTGGGCCAAATCCGGACCAAATCGTTATCCTGGGAATGTGACTGGGCCATTTTTCGCCGTTCGGATGAAAATATCGCCCTGAGAACGGCCTCGTGGGAATCCGAGTGGAGATGCTCTTACTCATATGAGGATACGTATCGTGATATCTCTAGTATCCAGCCTCCTTTATTTGGTTTCCTCTGGGACTATTAGTTGTCCCCGTAAACGCCCCACGCTTGTAGGTCATCCCTGCGGGCGACCAGGGAAACTCAAGCTGCCCCACCCCCATCCACCCCTTCTCTACTCCCCTCCCCGTCCACGCCCCCTCCTCCCACCGCTGGGCAAAGCCCATGCGGTTCCGGCAGCGGCAGAGCTTGGTGGCACGGGCACCTCACATCGATGTCAATGGTTGCTGCTACAGCTTCTTCGGGAGTTCTGCGCCGATGGTTGGGCAAGGCCCAGGGCCTCCTTCACCGGAGCCGATGGTGGTAAGGACTAGGATAGTGACAAATAAGTAATGGCAGAAGGCAGATATGGCTTGAATGGAGGAGGACCTGCCTCGAACGAGATATAGGCCCGCTCGGGCCCGATTTGGGTTGGCAGGCCATGCTCCATACGAGGTTTTAGGGTGAAGGGTTTCGTAGCATAGTAAATCAAAAAAATTCTACGGATGCGAACGAGAAAGCCAAGATCTAATCTAGGAGATGCAATAAACGAGAGAGATAGATGAGATCTTTATACCCTTGAAGAAATCGCATAGCAGAAACGTTCAACAGAACGTGGGTGATGTAGTCGAACTAGCCTTCTCCTCCTCGCGATCCGATCCGATCCAACGCCGCAAGTGACGGCGCCTTCGAGAGATGCACACGTACGGTGCCGCGACGTCTCCTCTTTCCTTGGTCCAGCAAGTGGGGTGGAGAGATGGATTGGATCTGCAGCACGACGGCGTGGTGCTATGGTGGAGAGTTTCTGCGGCAGGGCTTCTCCTACGCGCAGTCGGGGGATAGAGAGAGGTAGAGGGCAGCTGGACGGTGGCTAGGGTTGGAGGAGTGGGGGGAGGGGTGCGCCCCTGCCTACCTTATATAGGGGACTGGCCGGCCCCCTTGGACCCTCCTCCAAGCCCTAGGGCGGCGGCCCTAAGGGTTATAGTGGGGGGCAAGTTTCCCCCCCCCTTCTAGAAGGGTTCCCTAGAGTTTCCCCTAGGGTTTGGCCGGCTGGCCTATGGGGCCTTGTTCCCCTGGCCCAAAGCGTCCAGGGCACTCCCTCTTAGGCCCACGCAGTCCTCCGACAAGTGGGGCCACGTTGGTCCCACTCCGGAAGCTTCTAGAACCTTCCGGTACAATACCGAATACTCCAAAACGATCCCGAAACTCAAAAACTGCTTTCCTTCGATTCATTCCGGAACCTCTTGTGATGTCCTGGATCTCATCCAAGACTCCTAACAAAAACTCATAAACCAATTATCCATTCTATCCTAGCATCGAGGCACGTTAAGTGTGTGACCCTACGGGTTGGAGAATATGTAGACATGATCTTCTATCAATAATGAACAGCGGGATCTGGAAACCCATATTGACTCCCACATATTCATCGATGATCATATCGGATGAACCACGATGCCAGGATTCAATTAATCCCATATATGTATTCCCTTCGTCACGCGATATTTTACTTGCCAGAGATTAGATCGTTGGTATCGGCATACCTAGTTCAATCTCGTTCACAGCAAGTACTTTACTCATTCCGTAATCCGATATCACTTTGTGATTAACTCCTTAACCACGTGCTTGCAAGCGGTGTTGATATCGATTACCGAGTGAGCCCGAAGTATATCTCTCCGACTCGGGAGGTACAAATTCCATCTCGATACATACAACCCAACAAGTACTTTCCGATCACCTGAGAGACAACTTTATGATCACCCTCACATAGGATGACGTTTGATGATCTCAAAGCTTTCTTCCGATACCAGGGAGTTGTATTATCTCATAGTCTAAGGAATACAATATTTGACATAAGAAAAAGCTTCGCAAAGATGAACACGATGACACGATCTAATTGCTCTACTTAATTTGGGTCTGTCCATCATATCATTCTCCTAATGACATGATCTCATTATTAATCGACAACTCAAGTATATGGTTGGGAAACCTTTAACCATCATTAATCAATGAGCTAGTCCATAGAGGCGTACTAGGGACACGGTGTTGTTCATAAACCACACAAGTATCAAAGTTTCCGCTTAATACAATTCTAGCATGGAATATAAACTTTATCATGAACAAGAATTATAACAATGACATATTTATTATTGCCTCTAGGGAATAATTCCAATAGTATCCCACTTGCACTAGAGTCAATAATCTAGTTTACATCTGGCAACAATCTAACACCCATGGCATTAAGGTGCTGATCATGTTTTGCTCGTGGAAGAGGTTTAGTCAACGGATCTGTGACATTCAGATCCGTGTGTACTTTTCTAATCTTCAGATCTCCATCTGCTATATAATCTCGAATTATGTGAAAACGGCGGTTGATGTGCTTGGTCTTTGCATGATATCTTGGTTCCTTAGCCAGTGCTATGGCGCCAGTGTTGTCGCACAATATCTCTAGTGGGTCCAAGGTACTTGGAACCACACCAAGATCAGTGATGAAGTTCCTGATCCAAACTCCTTCACTTGACGCTTCTGAAGCAGCCATGTATTCCGCTTCCGTTGTAGATCGTGCGATCACACTTTGCTTGCAGCTTCTCCAGCTCACAGGTCCTCCATTGAAAATATAAACATATCCTGTCTGAGATTTAGAATCATCCGGGTCGGTGTCGAAACTAGCGTCGACGTAACCTTTTACGACGAGCTGCTCATCACCTCCATAGACCAAGAACATTTCTTTAGTCCTATTTAAATACTTTAGGATGTTATTTATGGATGTCTAGTGTTCCACTCCTGAATCACTTTGGTATCTGCTCGTCAAACTAAGAGCATTGGACACATCCGGTCTAGTACATAGTATGGCATACATAATAGAACCTATGGACCAGGCATATGGCACTTTGCTCATAGTATCTCTATCTGTTACCGTAGCTGGACACTGAGCCTTGCTCAATATCTTACCTGAAAACATGGGCAATGAACCTTTCTTTGCTTTATCCATTCTGAACCTTTTCAGAACTTTGTCTAGGTATGTACTTTGGCTTAAAGCTATTAGGCGTCTTTGTCTATCTCTATAGATTTTGATGCCCAATATATAAGCAGCTTCTCCTAGGTCTTTCATTGAAAAACATTTATTCAAATAACTCTTCACATCGTTAAGCATACCAATGTCATTTCCAATAATCAATATGTCATCCACATATAGTACTAAAAATGTCACTGAGCTCCCACTCACTTTCTTGTAGATATAAGCTTCATAGCAATTTGGAACAAATACAAAGCTCTTGATCACTTGATCAAAACGAAGGTTACAACTCCGAGATGCTTGCTTCAGTCCATAAATGGAACGCTGAAGTTTGCACACCTTATCAGCATCCTTAGGATCGATAAAACCTTCGGGCTCATCATATACAACTCTTCATCAATGTTGCCATTGAGGAACGCAGTCTTGACATCCATCTGCCATATTTCATAATCATGAAATGCAGCAATTGCTAATAAAATCCGAATGGACTTAAACATCGCTACGGGAGAGAAAGTCTCATCGTAGTCAACGCCTTGAACTTGTCGAAAACCTTTTGCGACAAGCCGAGCTTTATAGACAGTAACATTACCATCTGCGTCCGTTTTATTCTTGAAAATCCATTTGCATTCAACGGCCTTACGGTCGCTAGGAGGGTCCACCAAAGTCCATACTTGGTTTTCTCTCATGGATCCCAATTCGTATTTCATGGCCTCTAGCCATTTCTCAGAGTCTGGGCTCATCATTGCTTCCTCATAGTTCGCAGGTTCACTGTTGTCTAACAACAAGACGGGTAAGACAGGGCTGTCGTACCATTCAGGAGTGGCACATGACCTTGTTGACCTGCGAAGTTCAGTAGTAGCATTGTTCGAAGTTTCATGATCCTCGTCATTAGCTTCCTCTCTTGTTGGTGCAGACGGCACTGGAACAATTTCAGGTGTTGCGCTACTCTCCAACTCGAGAGAAGGTTCAATAACCTCGTCTAGCTCTACCTTCCTCCCACTCACTTCTTTCGAGAGAAACTCCTTCTCAAGAAAGGATCCGTTCTTTGCAACAAACACTTTGCCTTCGGATCTCTGGTAGAAGGTATACCCAATCGTTTCCTTAGGGTTTCCTATGAAGACGCATTTCTCTTCTTTGGGTCCGAGCTTGTCCGGCATCAACTTCTTGACGTAAGATTCACATCCTCAAACTTTAAGAAATGACAAATTAGGTTTAGCACCAAACCACAGTTCATACGGTGTCGTCTTAACGGATTTAGATGCTGCCCTATTTAAAGTGAATGCAGTGATTTCTAATGCATAACCCCAAAATGATAACGGCAAATCTGTAAGAGACATCATTGATCGCACCATATCTAATAGAGTCCGATTCCGGCATTCAGACACACCATTGCGCTATGGTGTTCCGGGTGGCGTGAGTTGCGAAACGATTCCGCTTGCTTTAAGATGCATGAGAAAATCATAACTCAAATATTCACCTCCACGATCGGATCATAGAAATTTAATTTTCCTGTTACGATGGTTTTCCACTTCGTTCTGAAATTCCATGAACTTTTCAAACATTTCAGATTTATGTTTCATTAAATAGATATACCCATATCTACTTAAGTCATCAGTAAAAGTGAGAAAATAGCAATATCCACCGCCCGTCGAAACACTCATTGGTCCGCATACATCGGTATGTATGATTTCCAATAAGTCTGTTGCTCGCTCCATTATTCCGGAGAACGGGGTTTTGATCATCTTGCCCATGAGGCACGGCTCGCACGTGTCAAATGATTCAAAATCAAGAGACTCCAAAAGTCCATCAGAATGGAGTTTCTTCATGTGTTTTACACCAATATGACCTAGACGGCAGTGCCCAAAATAAGTTGGATTATCACTATCTACTTTGCATCTCTTAGCCTCAATGTTATGGATGTGCGTTTCATTGCTTTCGAGATTCAGAAGAAATAAACCATTCACAACAGGTGCATGACCATAAAAGATGTTATTCATGGAAATAGAACAACCATTATTCTCCGATTTAAATGAATAACCTTCTTGCAATAAACACGATCCAGATATGATGTTCATGCTCAACGCAAGCACATAATAACAATTATTAAGGTTTAAATCTAACCCCGAAGGTAAAACTAAGGAGAGCGTGCCGACAGCCATCACATCAACTTTTGATCCATTAACAACACGCATCGTCACCTCATCCCTCGCTAGCCGCCGTCTATTCCGTAGCTCCTGTTTCGAGTTACAAATATTAGCAACTGAACCAGTATCAAATATCCGGGAACTACAACTGGCGCTAGTAAGATAAACATCAATAACATGTATATCAAATATACCTTTAATGGTGCCAGCCTTCTTGTCCGCTAAGTACTTCGGACAGTTGAGCTTCCAGTGACCCTTGTCCTTGCAATAGAAGCACTCAGTGTCCGGCTTAGGGCAGACTTGAGCTTCTTCTCAGCAGGGGAAACGCGCTTGCCGCTGACTTTCTTGAAGGATTTCTTTGCACCCTTACCTTTCTTGAAGCTAGGGGTCTTGTTGACCATTAACACATGATTATCTTTCTTGATACCCACCTCCGCAGCTTTCAGCTTATCGAAGAGCTCAGTGATCGTATCAGTGGAACCAATCTGATTGTGAGTAACTACAAAACCTTTTGTAGCAAGGAGGGAGTGATTGCAGAACTCTGTCAATCTTGAGATCTTCTAGAATCTTGCAGTCCAGTTGCTCAAGACGTTGAGTGTAGCCCGACATCTTAATGGCGTGCTCACTAACAGAACTCCCTTCCTCCATCTTGCAGTTAAAGAACTTCTCAGAGATCTCATATCTCTCAGAACGGGCCTGAGTCTGAAACATGGTTTTCAGTTCCTCAAGAATCTCAAAGGGCCTGGCGAACTCCTCAAAACGATTTTGAAGGTCCGATTCCATAGCAAACAACATGGTACTCTTAATCACTTCATAATCATCTTTATGCGACTGATAAACAACTTTTTCATCAGCCGGCGCATCAATAGCAGGGGCGTCACCTAGCGCTTTCTCAAGGACATAGTCCTTTTGTCCGCCAGCGAGAATGATTCTCAGATTGCGGAACCAGTTGGTGAAGTTAGACCCATTGTTCTTAAGCTTTTCTTTCTCAGCAAAAACGTTGTAAGTTGAAGTTGGACTTAGCCATTTGATCTACAAAATTTTTAAATACAACTTAGACTATGTTCATGATAACTAGTTCAACTTAATCAAATTACTAGATGATCTCCCACTAAATTCAACATCCCTCAAGTTGTTTAGTGAACACGATCCAAATTCACCACACCTAATCCGATATTCACGAGAAGAGATGTGGTTTCAATGGTGGACAACAAAGTGTCGATCATGTCATTCATATGACTCATGCTTAACCTTTCGGTTCGTGTGTTCCGAGGCCATGTCTGTACATGCTAGGCTCGTCAAGTCAAACCAAGTATTTCCGCGTGTGCAAAACTGGATTGCATCCGTTGTATGTGAACGTAGAGTTTATAGCACCCGATCATCACGAGGTGCTTGAACACGACGAACTTTCGCAACGGTGCATACATGGGAAGAAGACAATTTTATCTTGATCTTTAAGTGAGTAATCATCTTATAATGCTACCGTCGCGATCTAAGCATAATAAGATACATAAAAGGATAAACATCACATGCATATAATTATATGTGACATGGTATAGCCAATCTCCGCCTAATGATCTCCATCTTGTGTGCTCCAGCATGATCTCCTGTAGCGACCTCGGATCGGTAAGGATCCTAAGTCCCTGTGATTAACATGCTAGTCCCTGGATCAATAGCTAGCACTCATAGTTGATGAAATATCATGTAAAACACAAGTATTTATTACATGAATCGAATAATCCAGAGTTTACATTATTACAACAGAAGCGATATAAATACAACTTGGAGTCCCATCAATGCCACATGCAAGTTGAGTGAAGACCCGCGATCCTAGCGCACCTTTCAACGATCTCCGAAATTCTACACATGAAACGTGCAGCCAAAAAGTTGGGTCAATACTTCGAATGTATTGGCAAATTACACCAAGGAAAGAAAGGACTATCTCTACATGCAAGGCTAGTTTAGGTTGTAGAGTTCATTTGCTCAAAGCTAGTTTTTTTTAATTAGAGAGAAGAAGAGAAGATTTTTCCCTACTTTGTAAAAATTTGCTTAGGTTAAATAAGGTCGAGTGGCACACGAGGATATTACGCACCAAGTGTCCAAACAACCAAACACTTGGATATTACGCACCAAGTGACACTTGGATATTACACACCAAGTTCCCAAATTCCCACCCATTGGCGATATTACTCACGCCATGGGGTTTTAAGAACTTTTGTTTAGAAAAGAGAGAGAAAGATCCTTCAGAGGCTCCATCCTTCAGATGCTCAATGTTGTTCTGTTTCCGTGAACACGGCTGATCAATCAGATTGCAATACTCTCGAGAGTTTGTGCACTTTACCCACAATCCACGATCAAGTCCTTTTATAGACAAGACCATGGCGAGGATTTCCCTTAGTAGCCCCTCTACCTTCCGGATCCAACCGTGCCAAGAACCTCCAAATGTTGGTACCCAGGTGAAGTTACCCACTAAGTACTAGGCCAAGAAAGAGCCCATAATGTATTGTGGTTGCACTGGAAGCTTCTGAATTCTGAAACATGGCAGACTTCTTTGATTCCTGGGCGGTCGTCCTCCACCAAAATCTCACTCGTTGACCCGACAACCATTTCGCCCAGAAGAAAACTTAGTTTTATTTTGAAGTAGATTTGAGAAGAAAAGTTTGCTCTAGAGAGCCTTTATACTTAGAAAAATTCTTTGTCTTTCGAACCCCCCAACGGTACTTTGTATATATAGCATAGCAAGCAAGCAAAATCAGGGGTAACCTATTAGGAGGGATAATCCTAAGTATAGAGCTACTCATGGCACACTACAAAATCATCGCACTTGCAAAATAATACTAAGGAAAAATTCTACTAGAACATCCTACACATGCATACTACAGAATTTTGAAGATCGCATGCATAGAATCAAAACTGGGACATAAATTATGAACAAGTGGTGTAACTTGCCTTATGTTGATAATATGGGTGTTGATTGTATTTTTCCGTAGAAATCGCACTCTCCGAACAATCTAATACGAGGACAAGGTAGTTCCAATCAAAACAATTGCAATCATAGCAAACACAACAAGGATGATCAAAAACATGCATGATGGTTTAATATGTTACAATGCTTATATTTAGTTCTCTAGACATTGATAGATCATACGATGCATGTATGAGATGAATTAAAGCAATATGGTACTTGTTATTAATAATTACTTGCCAATATAAGGGTTTTGATAGTTCTATTGTAACGCCTATTATAACTATCGAATTAAATTTGTTTCTTTGTTTTACTGAATAGAGGACGTTAATACGAACCAGTAGGCGTTGGATTCACCCTAATCGGAGTTATAGATCTTTTTGTATGATTTAAATAGTGTTTAATGGATTTTAAATGATTCATACAGTTTCTGTTGCCTAAAATTCAAACTAAAATTATATCTGTAATCTCCACCGAATTTTGATTTCAGGGACATATTATTTGTAATTTTCTGAATAGTATTTATTTTCTTATGAATTTATTACTCTAAATAAGCCATTGAACCATTTAAATCTTCACGGCAAAACCTTACAGTCAAAGGCTGAACTAATTGCATATTGATGATCTACATGGAACCTGCTTTCCATCGGTATATCATTTATATTTTTGTGACAAGCAATTAATTTACTATGAATTTAATGATTTATAAGGCCATTAAAACTAATTAAATTGCTACGGGTTAAATATTCGGCAAAAGCTATATCCAACCAGATATTATTAATTTACATTACAGTAGCTTCAAACTGATATATTATTCATATTTCTCGGAGTTACAGATAATTTTCTATGAATTTATTAACCTAAAATACCATTAAAACTAATTAAATTACTGCAGTAACCACGTACTATAAAAGTTAGATCTATTCTGATAAGATGATTGTACGTAAAATTATCTTCAATTTGATATATTATACACAATTTTTGAACGTGGTATGAATTTCTAATTAATTTTACAAGTTAGACCTATATATGCAATTTTAAATTCGCACGGAATATTTCAGGGAATATTCCGCTGACTGGACAGGTTGACTTTGCATGCTGACTGTGACTAGATGTTGACCTGACATTAACGTGGCGTTGATGAGGAAGCTGACCGGGATGACGACATGGCACGCACTGGTTTGATTGGATCTCGACCGCCTGGATAGGATCTGGTGGCTAGAAGAAGAGATTGACCCGATTTTGGCTCAGAATAGACAAGAAACAGATCTGTGTTAGAGAGACAAATCCGTAGGTCAAATTGAAAAACTTAAAACATGAAAGTTGTGGGGAATCATTATTCCTTCCTTCTCACCAAAGAAATTTGGATTTGAAGAAACGAACGCGAGTACATCTTGGATTTACACCGTAAGATCTGAAATATTGTGATGCGAAATTCTCCGACTGTGGTGGATGAAAAGAGGTGAGGTTTGTCGGGATTGAAAGATTTCGACGAGTTCTACAACTTTCGTTTTTTGGCCGAAGGCAAACAAAGAAGTCTAGATGGGTTAAAAAGCGAAATAAGATTTGGGCATGTGTAGATTCGGGATTTGGAGGAGAGAAACTCATACAACTGTGGCTCCACGAGTTTATATGGAGATTTAAGATGTTGTAGAGATAGGTATTGGAGTAGGGAACAAGTAGAAACAAACGGAAGTCAATTCGGAGTTGTAGATAAAAAGTTATGAGAGTTTGATTAGAGATAGGTTTGTCAAAAACTGATTCGCACCATGTTTTTAAAGCAACCGATCGATCCTTCTTGTATGTGGCTGCCTCGGTCGGTCCGGGTGGGCCGGCCCGTTAGAAAAAAAAATCCTTTTTTTTCTTTTTTTTTCTATTTACTTGTTTCCCTCATATCTTTTGCATAGGAACTCCAAATAATATGATTCTTGTTTCTAAAATTTTCTAAAATCGAATAGATCATTGTAGGATCATATTTGTAATATTTTTACTAGTTTGCAAGTAGTGGGTTTATAAATCCTTGTATATTCTATTTTATTTATATCTTTATTTGTTTGTATTTATTCCATAACTTTTTCATAATAGCTCCAAATGAGCTAAATTTTGTTTCTAAAATTTTGTAATATTATTTGGATCTCTTTAGGCTATAATTATCAATAATCTATGCCTTAGAAACATTGGGTTTTATAAAGTTAATTTAATTACCTTTAGGAACATTTGGGCGAATCAACTATAGGATTTAGATACCAGGATTTGGATCCAGTTTGTGAGAACTTTGCATGGATGTAATGAAATGCTTATGAATGCTTCATGATTTTCATTTTTAAATCTTGCACACCAATTCTACAATCCATAATCAATCCATGCCCTTTTGCTTATATGGCTACTTAGGTCATAACAAATGAATATAAGATTTTGAATTCAAGGTTGAGAGGATTTTCTATTCAAAAAGTTTCTTCTCTTTGAGAATTTTCAACAAACTCAATCAATCAATCAAGCTATTGATTTTATTTATAACATTCCAAAATAGGAATTTTTTTGGGATGTTACATCTCCATCACTCCACCATGATTGCCTCCACCACGAATAGCAACTACAACTATTGCTAACTACTTAGCGATAAAGTAAAGTTATTACATGGCGTATAAGAAGTTGACACATAGGTCATACACAATTATAAATACAACCATATGTCTCCTGCCGGTTGTGTACTCATCGACATGCAAGTCATGAAATATTACAGAACATGATCATCGCATACATCGTACACATCATGTCTTAGGCCATACCATATCACAAAATACTCCCTGCAAAAACAAGTTAGACGCCTCTACTTTGTTGTTGCATGTTTTACGTGGCTTATGGGAGTAACAAGCTAAGAACGATTCTTACCTACGGAAATCCACAACGGTGATATTATGGTTGCCAACATCCAGTGTAAATCCCATGACTACTATAGTGAGAGAAATTGGCATCCACCAGCCGCATGTGTGGAACAAGCCACACGTCAAGTGCGGAGCCGGTCTCGCGAACAAGGTCGCGTAAACTTGGACTGGACCGCTTCGATCTCACTATTCCGCGCCATAAGAAATACACAACAAGAGGCTTGCAATAGAAAACATCAACGCCTGCAACAAGCATGTTGCATTCTACTCGTGAAACACATCTACGCATAGATCTAGCTCTGATACCACTGAAGGGTTTCGTAGCATAGTAAATCAAAAAAATTCTACGGATGCGAACGAGAAAGCCAAGATATAATATAGGAGATGCAATCAACAAGAGAGATAGATGATATCTTCATACCCTTGAAGAAATCGCACAGCAGAAACGTTCAACAGAACGTGGGTGATGTAGTCGAACTAGCCTTCTCCTCCTCGCGATCCGATCCGATCCAACGCCGCAAGTGACGGGGGCCTCCAAGAGATGCACACTATGGTGCCGCGAAGTCTCCTCCTTCCTTGGTCCAGCAAGTGGGGTGGAGAGATGGATTGGATCTGCAGCACGACAGTGTGGTGCTATGGTGGAGAGTTTCTAAAGGGTTTCACAGCATAGTAAATCAAAAAATTTCTACGGATGCGAACGGGAAAGCCAAGATCTAATCTAGGAGATGCGATCAACGAGGGGGATTAGATGAGATATTCATACCCTTGAAGATTCGCACAGCGGAACGTTCGATGGAACATGGGTGATGTAGTCGTACTCGCTTCTCCTCCTCGCGATCCGATCCGATCTAACACCGCAAGTGGTGATGCCTCCGAGAGATGCACACGTGCGGCACCTCGACGTCTCCTCCTTCCTCGGTCCAGCAAGTATGGTGGAGAAACGGATTGTATCTACAACGCGACGGCACGGTGCAAGTGGTGGAGAGTTTCTGCAGCAGGGCTTCGCCTACGTGCAGTCGGGAGGGAGAGAGAGAGGAGGGCAGCAGGACGGCTAGGGTTGTGGAGGAGGTGTGGGGGAGGGTGCGCCCCAGCCCTATATATATAGAGGGGTGGGCGCCAGCCCTAGCCCCTCCCCGAAGCCCTAGGCCGGCGGCCAAGGAGGGAGGAGTGGGGGGCAAGTTCCCCCCCTTCTAGAAGCTTTCCTAGGGTTTGCCCTAGGTCTGGCCGGATGGGCCCTATGGGGCCTTGTGCCCCTGGACCAATGCGGCCAGGGCACTCCCTCATAGGCCCATGCCCCCTCCCGGCAAGTGGGGCCACGTTGGTCCCCTCCGGAAGGTTCTAGAAGCTTCCGGTACAATACCGATTAACCCGAAACAATTCCGAACTCCAAAAACTGCATTGACTTATATGAATATTATTCTCCGGACCATTCTGAAACCTCTCGTGATGTCCCGGATCCCATCCGAGACTCCGAACAAAAACTCATAAACAAATTATCCAATCTATCCTAGCGTCAAGACACGTTAAGAGGGAACTAATGATAATGATCATGAAACTCCGAAAGAGAGTACTACTGAACCTCGCAAGTCAAGAAGGACGCGTGCAGCTCCCGAGCTGTACGGAAATCCTGTCATGAATTTCATGGTTGATGAAAATGATGACCCTGCAGCGTATGAAGAAGCGATGATGAGCCCGGATTCCAAAAAATGGTTAGAAGCCATGAAATCCGAGATGGAATCCATGTATGAAAATCAAGTTTGGAACTTGGTGGAATTACCTCACGACCGAAAGGCCGTGGAGAACAAATGGATTTTCAAAAGGAAAACTGATGCTGATGGTAATGTGACCGTCTATAAAGCTTGACTTGTCGCAAAGGGGTTTCGAAAAATTCAAGGAGTTGACTACGATGAGACATTCTCTCCCGTAGCGATGCTAAAGTTAGTTAGGATTATGTTAGCAATTGCTGCATATTTCGATTATGGGATATGGCAGATGGATCTCAAAACCGTGTTTCTCAATGGTAATATTGAAGAAGAGTTGTATATCATACAACCAAAGGGTTTTGTCGATCCTAAGGATGCTAGCAAGGTGTGCAAGCTTCAGCGATCCATCTATGGATTGAAGCAAGCATCACGAAGTTGGAATTTCCGCTATGATGAGGTGATCAAAGAGTTTGGATTTGTCCAAACTTATGGAGAAGCTTGTATTTACAAGAAAGTGAGTGGGAGCAATGTGGAATTTCTGATATTATATGTGGATGACATATTATTGATCAGAAATGATATAGATCTTTTAAACAGTGTTAAAAGTTATCTAAACAGCAAATTTTTAATGAAGGACCTAGGTGAAGCGTCATACATATTAGGCATAAAGATCTATAGAGATAGATCTAGGCGCCTAATAGGGCTATCGCAAAGTACATACCTTGATAAGATTTTAAAGAAGTTTAAAATGGACGGAAGTAAGAAGGGGTTCTTACCTATGTTGCAAGGCAAGACATTGAGTAAGACTCAAAGTCCGCTTGCGGAAGAAAGAGAGATAATGGACAAAGTCCCTATGCTTCACCATAGGCTGTATAATGTACGCCATGCTATGTACAAGACCGGATGTGGCACATGCTATTAGTTTGACTAGTAGGTACCAATCGGATCCGGTTTGGAACATTTGGATAGCGGTCAAGAATATCCTTAAGTACTTACGAAGAACTAAGGATATGTTTCTTGTATCTGGAGGTGAAGAAGAGCTCGTTGCTAAGTGTTATGTTGACGCTTAGCTTTGACACCGATCCGGAAGACTCTAAGTCTCAATCCGGATCGTATTTCTCATGAATGGCGGAGCGGTTAGTTGGAGGAGCTCCAAACAACACGTGGTACCGGATCAACAATGGAGGCGAATATGTTGCTTTGCCGAGCTCAGAAGCGATTTGGATGAAGGAGTTCATATCCGAACTAGGAGTGGTTGCAAACGTGTTGGACCCAATGGTGATCTATTGTGACAACAATGGTGCCATTGCCAATGCCAAAGAACCAAGGTCTCACAAGCATTCCAAGCATATTAAGCGCCGGTTTCACTCCATCCGCGAGCATGTCAAGGATGGAGATATAAAGATTTGTAAAGTACATACAGATCTCAATGTAGCAGATCCATTGAATAAAACTCTCCCTAGAGAAAAACATGATCAACACCAGAACTCAATGGGTGTTAGATTTATCACTATGTAACTAGATTATTGTCTCTAGTGCAAGTGGGAGACTAAAGGGAATATGCCCTGAGAGGCAATAATAAAGTGTTTATTATGTGTATTCCAAGTATATGATAGATGCTTATTTTGCATGTTATAATTGTATTAATACGGAAACATTAATACATGTGTGTTTAATAAACAAATAGAAAGTTCCTAGTTATACCTCTCTCATAAACTAGCTCGTTGATTAACAAGATGATCAAGGTTTCCTGATCATGGACATTGGATGTTGTTAATAACGGGATCACAACATTAGTGTAATGGTGTGATGAACATTCATCCAAAGTATAGCATTACGATCGAAGTCATTGAGTTTATATTGCTATAACAACTTACGAAGTGATCCTAATCCTTAGACCATGAGATCATGCCAATCACTAACACCAGAAGAGTTTCTTGATAACATCAAATGTCACACCGTAACAGGGTGATTATAAAGATGGATTTAGAACTAATAAAGTGTTATGTTGAGGCTCATGGATCGAGAGTGGAATTTGTTCATCCCGATGACGGATAGATATACTCTGGGCCCTCTCGGTGATATCACATTGATTAGCTTGCAAGCAAGTGATTTGATCACTAGAATGTTATATCACGAGCGAAAAGAGTGCATGTCGGTAACGAGATCAAAATAGGTATGGAGATACCGATGATCGAATCTCGGACATGTAATATATCGTGAAACAAAGGGATTAAGATACTAGCATAAAAGGTTCCGACGATCACAAGAAAGTCATCGTTGAATGTGTGGGAGTCAGTATGGGTCTCCAGATCCCGCTTCTGATTATTGATCCGAGAGGGGTCTCGATCATGTCCGCATTATTCACGAACTTTAGGGTGACACACTTAAGAGACACCGACATCCAATTGGAGCAAAAGTTTCATGCCGAAAGAATGAATAAGCGCAGGAATTTATTTCACTAGATACCGAAACAGGTTTTCGGGTGAAATTGCATAAAGTGGTTATGCATGTGAAATAGAATTCTAGCAAGGGGTTATTTGTGAATGTTTGTCATTAAATTAATTGAAAAAATTCTGAATAAAATAAAAGATTTTTATTTAATGAGAGTTTGCATTAAATTTGGTGGAAATTTAATGGGAATTTGAGTGGACTTTTGAGTGGAGAAAATTGAAGGGCCATTTTGTGAGTGGAGTGTCCACCCACGTGAATGAAGGAGGGGAGGGGGCAGCCCCCATGTCCGGCGGCCACCCCCTTGGGTGCCCCCCTCCTCCTATAAAAGGAGCCCCTCCTCTCACTTCTCACTCACACCTCCTCATGAAGGATCTCTCTCCCCCTCTAGAATTTATCCCCCATGGTCTCGGACTAGCGAGATACATGTTCCCGGTGGCTATTCGGCAGGAAAGAGTTGTGCTTCCCCTGCATCGCTGGAGCGAGGAGGCGGAGGTTGCTCGGTGCCTCGAACGTGTGCGAGCAAGGATGCGCTGCTGATTTGCGGCGCTAGGACTTCCTCTCGATCTTGAGATCGTAATGAGATCGTCTACATCAACCACGAGTTGAACTCATTAAGCTTTGTCGGTCTTAAAGGGTATGTTCTCTACGGATATACATCCGCCCATTTTTTGTATCTAATAGATAGATCTTGGTACATAGTTCACATCGTAGGAATTTTTTGTTTTCTATGCTGCTAACCCTACAGTGGTATCAGAGCCGGATCTATGCGTAGATGCTTTACACGGGTAGTACACATATGAGTATGTGGGAGATTATGATCATGTTGTTGCTCCTTTGTTTTAATTTTGGATATTGGTGGCATAGTGGGATGAAGCGGCCCGGACAAACTTTACATGTCCTCGCACATGAGACCTGTTCCACGCTTGACATGCAACTAGTTTGCATAAGTGGCTAGCGGGTGTCTGTCTCTCCTACTATAGTCAATATCTATTTTGCAGACGAGTTGTCAACAATTTGGTTATCCTCGTTGTGGTTCATGTTCCTAGGTAAGAACGGTTCTATCTCGAAAGCCCTAAGCCACGTAAAACTTGCAATGGATAAATTAGAGGCGTCTAGTTTAGATTGTTGCTGGGCTAGTGTTATGATATGGTGATGTTGTAAGTAGAAGTATGAGATGATACTCTTACAACACACATAGCGTGTAAAACTGCATAGACCTTGGATCTACACATATAGGTATGATAATGATCATACCACGGTGCACATGATAGAGATCATATGTGGGAACCATATCATTTCACTAATAAACATGTGATGTTTGATAGCATCTTATATTGCTTGTTTAGCGCTTTGTTAGCATAATAAGATGACCCCTCTTTTAAATATCAAGATAAGAATGTGTTCTTCCTTTAGTATGCACCAATTATGTTTTCGTCCCTCCAAGACATCATGTGATGATCGGGTGTTCTTGGATCCACGACCATATTTCGGGTGTAAAACAGTTACACACGCGAATACTAAGGTTCTAACTTGGCGAGCCTAGCATGTACAGACATGGCCTCGGAACACGGACCGAAAGGTTAAGCATGAGTCATATAGTTGATATGATGCCCATTTGATGCTCGCATTTGAAGCTATACCGACTCACGTGATGATCGGACTTGTATAGTGGATTTGGTTCATGTAATCACCAAAAAGGCACGAGGGATGTCATTTTTGAGTGGGATTTCATTCGTAATATGGATTAATTGAACTCAATCAATAATAAACTTAGTCTAAACTTTACAAATTCTGTTGTAGATGGCACCACCTGCTTTTAATTTCAATGTGTTCATGGAGAAAGAGAAACTAGCAACGAATGGTAGCAACTTTACCGAATGGGCCATGAATTTGAGGATTCTCCTCTCTGCTGCACAAAATCAATACGTGCTAGAAGCGCCACTAGGCCCCCACCTCTTGATGATGCCCCTGATGAGGAAAAGAATGTCTATCATACTCGTCAGGAGGACCACAACTTAGTTCATTGCGGCATATTGTATGGGCTAGAGCCGGAACTTCGAAAGCGTTTCGAAAACGCCAATGCATTTGATACAATGGGTGAGTTGAAAATGATTTTCGACACACGTGCTACTGTAGAGAGCTACAACGCTTCAGAAAAGTTATTTAGCTGCATGATGGAAAAAGCACAGCTCCGTTAGTGAGCATGTACTCAAGATGTCGGGTTACGCCGATAAGATTGTGTCCTTGGGAATAACGATTCCCATTGACTTAGGCATCCATCGTGTTCTGCAGTCTCTGCCACCTAGCTATAAGAGCTTTGTGATGAACTATAATATGCAAGGCATGAAGAAGTCTCTCCCCGAGCTTCTGTCAATGCTTAAAACTGCAGAAGTTGAGATCAAAAAGGAACATCAAGTGTTGATGATCAATAGGAACACTGGTTTCAAGAAAGAAAATAAGGGAAAACGGAAGGGTAGTAAGGGCGGCAATCCTGTTTCCGTGCCTGAAAAGAAACCCCGAGTTGGACCTAAGTCTGATACCGAGTGCTACTATTGTAAGGGGACTGGCCACTGGAAGCGCAACTGCCCCAAGTATCTGTCAGACAAGAAGGCCGGCAAGGCAAACAAAGGTATATATGATATGCATGTTATTGATGTGTACTTGACTAGTGCTCGCAGTAGCACCTGGGTATTTGATACCGGTTCAGTTGCTAATATTTGTAACTCGAATCAGGGGTTGCGGAACAAGCGACCGCTAGCAAGGGGTGAGGTCAAGATGCGTGTCGGCAATGGATCAAGCGTTGATGTGATCGCTGTCGGAACGCTGCCTATCCACTTGCCATCGGGATTAGTTATAAACTTGAATAATTTTTATCTGGTGCCTGCACTGAGCATGAACATTGTATCTGGATCGTTTTTGATGCGAAGTGGTTATTCATTTAAATCTGTGAACAATGGTTGTTCCATTTATATGAATGAAATCTTTTATGGTCATGCACCGATGATGAATGGTTTATTTCTATTAGATCTCGACGATAATGTTACACATATTCATAATGTTGATGCTAAAAGGATTAAACTTAATGATGATATATCCGCATATATGTGGCACTGCCGTCTAGGTCATATTGGCGTTAAATGCATGAAGAAGCTCCATTCGGATGGACTTTTGGAATCACTTGATTTTGAATCATTTGATACATGTGAGCCATGCCTTATGGGCAAGATGACTAGAACGCCGTTTTCCGGTTCAATGGAACGGGCAACAGATTTATTGGAAATCATACATTCTGATGTATGTGGTCCAATGAGTGTGTCGGAGCGAGGTGGATATCGTTATTTTGTTACTTTCACGGATGATTTGAGTAGATCGGTTACATCTACTTGATGAAACATAAGTCTGAAACCTTTGAAAAGTTCAAGGAATTTCAGAATGAAGTGGAAAATCATCATAATAGAAAGATCAAATTTCTACGGTTCGACCATGGAGGTGAGTATCTAAGTTACGAGTTTAGCACTCACATGAAAGAGTGTGGAATTGTTTCACAACTCACGCCTGCCGGAACACCACAGCGAAATGGTGTGTCAGAACGTCGTAATCGTACTTTATTAGATATGGTTCGATCTATGATGTCTCTGACGGACTTGCCGTTGTCATTTTGGGGTTATGCACTAGAAACTGCTGCATTCACTTTAAATCGGGCACCATCTAAATCCGTTGAAAAGACACCGTATGAATTGTGGTTTGGAAACAAACCTAAGCTGTCTTTTCTTAAAGTTTGGGGATGCGATGTTTATGTGAAGAAACATCAACCGGATAAACTCGAACCCAAAGCGGAAAAATGCGTCTTCATAGGATACTCTAAGGAAACTATTGGGTATTCCTTCTATCACAGATCCAAGGGCAAGGTTTTTGTTGCCAAGAATGGATCCTTTCTAGAGAAAGAGTTTCTCGTGAAAGGTGTGAGTAGTCGAAAGGTAGAACTTGAAGAGGTTATTGAACCTTCTCTTCAAGTATGGCGAGTAGCGCAGCGCCGGAAGTTGTTCCGGAGTTGGCTCCACCTGTTGAAGAGGGAATTAATGATAATGATCATGAAACTCCGAAAGAGAGTACTACCGAACCTCGCAGGTCAAGCAGGACGCGTGCAGCTCCCGAGCTGTACGGAAATCCTGTCATGAATTTCATGGTTGATGAAAATGATGACCCTACGACGTATGAAGAAGCGATGATGAGCCCGGATTCCAACAAATGGTTAGAAGCCATGAAATCCGAGATGGAATCCATGTATGAAAATCAAGTTTGGAACTTGGTGGAATTACCTCACGACCGAAAGGCCTTGGAGAACAAATGGATTTTCAAAAGGAAAACTGATGCTGATGGTAATGTGACCGTCTATAAAGCTCGACTTGTCGCAAAGGGGTTTCAAAAAATTCAAGGAATTGACTACGATGAGACATTCTCTCCCGTAGCGATGCTAAAGTCAGTTAGGATTATGTTAGCAATTGCTGCATATTTCGATTATGAGATATGGCAGATGGATGTCAAAACCGCGTTTCTCAATGGTAATTGTATATGATACAACCAAAGGGTTTTGTCGATCCTAAGGATGCTAACAAGGTGTGCAAGCTTCAGCGATCCATCTATGGATTGAAGCAAGCATCACGAATTTGGAATCTCCGCTTTGATGATGTGATCAAAGAGTTTGGATTTGTGCAAACTTATGGAGAAGCTTGTATTTACAAGAAAGTGAGTGGGAGCAATGTGGCATTTCCGATATTATATGTGGATGACATATTATTGATCGGAAATGATATAGATCTTTTAAACAGTGTTAAAAGTTATCTAAACAGCAAATTTTCAATGAAGGACCTAGGTGAAACATCATACATATTAGGCATAAAGATCTATAGAGATAGATCTAGGCGCCTAGTAGGGCTATCGCAAAGTACATACCTTGATAAGATTTTAAAGAAGTTTAAAATGAACGGAAGTAAGAAGGGGTTCTTACCTATGTTGCAAGGCAAGACATTGAGTAAGACTCAAAGTCCGGCTTCGGCGGAAGAAAGAGAGATAATGGACAAAGTCACCTATGCTTCAGCCATAGGCTCTATAATGTACACCATGCTATGTACAAGACCGGATGTGGCACATGCTATTAGTTTGACTAGTAGGTACCAATCGGATCCAGGTTCGGAACACTGGATAGCGGTCAAGAATATCCTTAAGTACTTACGAAGAACTAAGGATATGTTTCTTGTATACGGAGGTGAAGAAGAGCTTGTTGCTAAGTGTTATGTTGACGCTAGCTTTGACACCGATCCGGATGACTCTAAGTCTCAATCCGGATACGTATTTCTCATGAATGGCGGAGCGGTTAGTTGGAGGAGCTCCAAACAACCTGTGGTAGCGGGATCAACAACGGAGGCTGAATATGTTGCTGCTTCAGAAGCGGATCAGGAAGCAGTTTGGATGAAGGAGTTCATATCCGAACTAGGAGTGGTTGCAAACGCGTTGGACCCAATGGTGATCTATTGTGACAACAATGGTGCCATTGCCAATGCCAAAGAAACAAGGTGTCACAAGCATTCCAAGCATATTAAGCACCGGTTTCACTCCATCCGCGAGCATGTCAAGGATGGAGATATAAAGATTTGTAAAGTACATACAGATCTCAATCTAGCAGATCTGTTGACTAAAACTCTCCCTAGAGCAAAACATGATCAACACCAGAACTCAATGGGTGTTAGATTTATCACTATGTAACTAGATTATTGTCTGTAGTGCAAGTGGGAGACTGAAGGGAATATGCCCTGAGAGGAAATAATAAAGTGTTTATTATGTGTATTCCAAGTATATGATAGATGTTTATTTAGCATGCTATAATTGTATTAATACGGAAACATTAATACATGTGTGTTTAATAAACAAACAGAAAGTTCCTAGTTATACCTCTCTCATAAAATAGCTCGTTGATTAACAAGATGATCAAGGTTTCCTGATCATGGACATTGGATGTTGTTAATAACGGGATCACAACATTAGTGTAATGGTGTGATGAACATTCATCCGAAGTATAGCATTACGATCAAAGTCACTGAGTTTATATTGCTATAACAACTTACGAAGTGATCCTAATCCTTAGACCATGAGATCATGTCAATCACTAACACCGGAAGAGTTTCTTGATAACATCAAACGTCACACCATAACAGGCTGATTATAAAGATGGATTTAGAACTAATAAAGTGTTATGTTGAGGCTCATGGATCGAGAGTGGAATTTGTTCATCCCGATGACGGATAGATATACTCTGGGCCCTCTCGGTGATATAACATTGATTAGCTTGCAAGCAAGTGATTTGATCACTAGAATCTTATATCATGGGAACGAGAAAAGAGTGCATGTCGGTAACGAGATCAAACTAGGTATGGAGATACCGATGATCGAATCTCGGACATGTAATATATCGTGAAACAAAGGGATTAAGATACTAGCGTAAAAGGTTCCGACGATCACAAGAAAGTCATCGTTGAATGTGTGGGGGTCAGTATGGGTCTCCAGATCCCGCTTCTGATTATTGATCCGAGAGGGGTCTCGATCATGTCCGCATTATTCACGAACCATAGGGTGACACACTTAAGAGACACCGACATAAAATTGGAGCAAAAGTTTCATGCCGAATGAATGAACAAGCGCAGGAATTTATTTCACTAGATACCGAAACAAGTTTTCGGGTGAAATTGCATAAAGTGGTTATGCATGTGAAATAGAATTCTAGCAAGGGGTTATTTGTGAATGTTTGTCATTAAATTAATTGACAAAATTCTGAATAAAATAAAAGAGTTTTATTTAATGAGAGTTTGCATTAAATTTGGGGGAAATTTAATGGGAATTTGAGTGGACTTTTGAGTGGAGAAAATTGAAGGGCCATTTTGTGAGTGGAGTGTCCACCCACATGAATGAAGGAGGGGAGGGGGAAGCCCCCATGGACGGCGGCCACCCCCTTGGGTGCCCCCCTCCTCCTATAAAAGGAGCCCCTCCACTCACTTCTCACTCACACCTCCTCGTGAAGGATCTCTCTCCCCCTCTAGAATTTATCCCCCATGGTCTCGGACTAGCGAGATACATGTTCCCGGTGGCTATTCGGCAAGAAAGAGTTGTGCTTCCGCTGCATCACTGGAGCGAGGAGGCGGAGGTTTCTTGGTGCCTCGAACGTGTGTGCGAGGACGGATGCGCTGCTGATTTGCGGCGCTAGGACTTCCTCTCGATCTTGAGATCGGCATGAGATCGTCTACATCAACCACGAGTTGAACTCGTTAAGCTTTGTCGGTCTTCAAGGGTATGTTCTCTACGGATATACATCTGCCCGTTGTTTGTATCTAATAGATAGATCTTGGTACATAGTTCACATCGTAGGAATTTTTTGTTTTCTATGCTGCAAACCCTACAGTACTCACCAGAAAGCGAGGGGCACACGGGTTGGGCGTCAGTAGCTCGCCGGAGCTGGTGCAGACGACGGTGGCGGTCAGTGGTTGTCCTTGCCGACGCTCTGGGGCGAGCGCGGCCGAGCTGATGCTACGGGGAGGTTCGCCAGGAGGTGGGGAGCATGTGAGCGTGGTCGAGGAGGCGAGGTGTGGCGAGGGGCTGCTGGAATCGGCTGGGGAAGTCGTCGGAGACAGTGGCTGTGAAGGGCGAAATTCAGCAGCCTGGGGGCGCGCTAGGGTGAGGCGACTGGGGGGAAATGGAGAGGAGATGCTGGCGATTAAGAAGGCGTGGTCGCAGGGGGAATTCACTGCGCCATTTACGCGTATTGATTCGAGCAATCAACGTCAGAAACGGTCAGGAGAGTTCATCGCGGGAGGAAGACGATGACGCGTGGTCTTGGCACCGAGAGAGAGAGGTTAGGTGGGGGCGTGAGTCGCCGGGGCTGGGGTAAGTTTGCGAGTGGAAAACGTTTCACTGCGGGAGGGGGAAGATGGGCTACTGATGGGCTGGACTGGGCCTGCTGGCTGGGTCGACTTGTTCTTTTTTTATATTGCTTTGTTTTTCTTTTTCTATTTTTAATTTCTGTTTTGGTTTTGTTTAATTAATTCAAACACTCATTTGGATTCAAATCTTTGCCAAATTTTGTGCAAACTCAAATACTGATTATTAGTATAATCTGAAGTCAATTTTGGAATAAAATTTTATTCTTTTTGGGGTCTTTTTAATTATTCAAAAAGGCCCTAGTTTTAAATCAAATAAGTTTTAATAATATTTCAAACACCATTTAAATTCTTTAAACTTTCCAAATATTTTCAGTAGGTTTTTATTTGTTTAATAGGGTGTCAAATAATTCATCTTTGAATTATTTGGAAAGTATTTAATATGATTCATAAATCATTTGAATTGGGTATTTGTTTTAATTCCAATGGTATTTGTTTTAATTCCAATGGTATTTGTTTTAATTCCAATTGAATTATTTGGAGGATTTATTTTATTTAAGTTATTTAAACAAATTTTTATTCCACTTGGGTAAATTCCAAAATACTATTTTCTCAAGAATTAAGTAATTATTCTTATTAGAGATTTGTCTTTATTAAAATAGGGATAGAATGGTTAATGTCATTTTATTTTATTTTTGGAAATTCTTTATCCTTTTATTTTATTTGGATTTGGATTATATCTTATTCCATTTGCTTATGGTCTTTGCCAAGATTTAATTTGTTCTTTAAGTATTCTTTATTTAATCATTCTTTCCTTATCTTATAAAATCCATATCTTTTTATTTTAAAGATCCAAACTTGGTGATTCCAATTTATAAAATCTTGTTTAATATTTGTTTATCTTTTTAAATCTCTTTAGGATTATTTGCTCACCATTTTGTATGGATTCTAGATAAGTGTTTTATTAGCTTTGGGAATTCAATTCCTTTATCTTATTAAATTCATAAGATTTTATCTATGGCTCCAAATTAAGTGAAACCAATTTATATGGCTTTATAATATTTCTATTTGTCATTCTTGATCATTTGTAAATGTTTTTTGACAAGATTTTATATGGATCAAATCCATAGGCTTGGAGATAACTTGGAAATGATTTTTATTCCATTAGAGTTTTAGGGTTTGGATTTATTTTCCAAGTGTTTAAATTTCAAGACACATTCATTGAGGAATGCATTTCTCTTGATTTGGATTTTTGTTGGTTTCAAACTTTAATTAAATTTTGTTCCAGATGGGATTTTAATTTTCCCTTTAAAAACAAAAGTTTCTTTTCACCCTAAAATTTAACAATAATTTATTTTGTTTATTTATTTTTCACATAACAAGATTTGGAAAACTTGGGATCTGACAGGCTACCACCCTTAAAATAAATCTCGTCCCGAGATTTGGGGAGGCTAGGGGTTACAAGTTGGCTCAAAGCAACTAGGGTACTACCACCCTTAAAAAATTTCCAACTAGATAACATCTTGGCTTTCTTGGGATCTTGTTGAAACTTCTCTGGACACTTGTCTGCATAATGGCCTAGCTCTTTGCATTTGAAACACATCACTTGGCTATTATCTTTATTCTTCTTGGGTAGAAATTCCTCTTGTTTATTTCCTTGTTTCTTCTTCTTTTCTGGGAAATCACTGGCATAGTGTCCCATTTCTTTGAAATTGTAACATTGCAATTGGCTTATGTCCTTCTTCTTATTTTTGGGTCTCTCCAAAGCTAGGAGTTCTTCTAGTTCATGCTCTTCATACTTCACCACAAAGGTGGGAAATCTTTCTCTCTTCTTGGGGCATTTACTAGAGATATGACCTTCTTCTCCACAAGAGTAGCAACACTTTGTGATCACTTTGGATTTGGTCTTATGATGCATAGTTTTGGCTTTGCCTTCATCCTTCTTGGTAGAAGTTGTTCCTTCATGAGGGTTTACAAACTGTTGTTGCACTCCACCTTGTTCCCTTTTTTGAACTATGGAATAGATGGGGCATTGGATAGGGACATGATTATTTCCTTCACATAAGTAACAAATAGCTTGAGATGTGGGGCATTGATTTGTTGGATGTTTCTCTTCACAATTGGGACATTGATCTTCATGTTCCTTGGAAGTGTGATCCTTGTCTCCACAAATGTTGCAAGCTTGGGTTCCTTCTAGAATATCATATTTGTCATCCTTGTTGTCACAAACTCCTTTGGAAGAGTTGTTTCCCATGTTGATCATTTGATCTGTCACCTTATGCAACAATTGGGTTTGGGTTTCCAAAAACCTTTGCATGGTTGGATCTAACTCACTGGTGTTGGCTATAAATTGAGCTGTCACTTGGTTCAACTGGGTTTGGGTTACTATGAGTTCTCTCATGTTGTCCTCTTGGTTGTTGTTGTTGTTGTCACCATCCTTGATGTTGGAGTTTCTTGGAGAAGTCATCTGTTTGGATTGGGTTGGGATTAGAATAGGCAAAATATTTCTAAGGAATCAATTCTAATCACACACATCATAATTCACACAAGCAAAGTGCAAGCAATCACAAACAAACATTCCACTCAAACAACAAGTTTCAAGCATATTTTTAGGCAACCAAAAGTATTTTTTCTACACCACATAAGTTGGTGGGTTTGACTTAAACAAAATATGGTGGTACATCTATATGGTTCACTTGAGATCTTTCCATCCTTCTTTGTTGATTCTTTTTGAACAAGATCTTTGTATCCTTGGAGAAAATTTCTTGGTCACAAGAACTTCAAAGGTGATCGTGGTTCCTTCTAAGTTGTGTTTCTTAGTCTTCTAGTCTTGAGCAACATTTCTTGTCACACTTGTAGTCCTTAGTAATATCTAAGGTTGAAGTCCTTGGTGAAAATGTTGAAGTCATTAGAGTTGAAGATGTTGAAGTCATTAGAGTTGAAGATGTTGAAGTCATTAGAGTTGATGAGGTCCTTTGCTCATGGTGAAGTCTTTGGCCATGGGGTAGGCTTTATCCATCAAGTTGAAATACAAGAGATGTAGAGTCAAAACCAAAATGGTTGAGGAAAGAGTTTACAAGATTGTTTGTAAATAAGTTTTGGAATAAATACAACTCCTATTTTTCTAAGGGGTTTTGTCCAATCCTAGGTTTACAAATCCTACAGGCAACACAATTCTCTGATACCATCTGTAAGGTTCCCAACCTTTAATAAGGTAGATGTCACATCCCAAGATTTTCCAAATCTTGTAATGTGAAAAATAAATGAATAAAATAAAACTTTGTTGATTTTCAGGGTGAGAAGAAACTTTTTGAATCCAATTGGGAACTTTCAAAACCTATTTGGATCAAATAAAATCCTACAGGGATTTAAAAGGATAAATAAACAATAAACTTCAAAATATTTAAAATTACTATTTTTGGATCTTTTAATAAAAGATTTGGTTTTCAAAGGAAAAGGTAGATTTATAAATAAAGATTATTTTATATAGCCAAATTAAAACCTTAGCCAAGCTTTTGAAATAAAACATTTTGTTTTGATAAAAATAATAAAAGTTTAATTAAATAAAATAATAAGGATTTATTAATATCCATTTTATTAAAATAAAGGTTTTACCATTTTTATTAAACATCAAAACTTATTTATTTATTTTAAACAAGTTTACCAAGTATTTTATAATCTCAATTAAAACCTACTGAAGTGTTTTTTGTTTTATTTTAGATTTCAAAATAAAGATTTTAATAAAACAAATCCTATTTGATTTAATAACTAAGGTCCATTTTATTTAATTATTAATGGACCCTAAAATAAAAATGTTATTTTATTTTAAACAAGTTTTCCAAGTATTCTTTATTTTCAAATAAAACCTACTGATTTGGTTTTGAAAATATTTAGATTTCAAATGGAGATTTTATTAAATAAATCAAACCCTATTTGATTAAATAACTAAGGTCCATTTTATTTAATTAATGAATGGATCCTAAAAATATTAAAAATATTATTTTATTTTTGGACTTTGGTTTATGTTGTTAAACAGAACCAAAACTCAATACAAGTGTGGTGGATGTTTAAATTGTTTTGAATGTTTGTTTTGTTGTTTGAATTTCCAAAACAGAAAATAGATTTAGAAAAAGGAAAAGCATTCAGAAAGAAAAAAATAGAATCAACAGCAGCCCAGCCGGCCAGCCCAACAAGCCCAACATCAAGCCCACCCCACTCTCTCTTGCGAAACGTTTTCACCGTAAGTAACCCACAGAGTCAATGACACGCGGACCCCCACCTCCCCTCTCTCTATCGCTGCCAGCGGACCCCACCGCCAGCTCATCTTCTTCCTCCCCGGGATGACCACGCTGGCCGTTTCCTGCCGTTGATGCCGAGGTTAAATTCGCCTTAACGCCTTCGCCATTACTCACTGCGACCACGCACGTTAAAGCGTCTCCCCCTCCTCTCTTGTTCCCCTCTGTCGCCCCACCTCAACACGCCCCCAGGCCGCCCAATTCCTCGCCACACACCCTCTGTCCGACGAGCATCTCCAGTAAATTCCGGCCGAACCTCGCCGCCCCTTGCCTTCCTAAGCACACCGCCGTGAAACCCACTCCCAGGTGCATCTGTCAAGATTCTCCCATTCACCTGGGCGCCTGTAACGCCGACTTGACAACCTCCGAGCGCCGCCGCGTCTGCCTCTCTCTCCGGTGAGTTTTTCTGGTAAGTCAAGACCACCCCGAGCCCTCTCAATCACGCACACATCATCGTCGTGTCTTTGTGCGTCTGACCATGCGTTTAGTTTGTCTCCTAGTGACCCATAGCACCGTCCTCGACGATGACAGAGCGTGGCCGAGGCGCAGCTCCACTCCGGCGAGCGATTAAGCCCGCCCAAAGGCGCCCTCGCCCAGACAGCACCACCTTGAGCTTACCCAGTACCCTAAGAACACGGTGAGCATCCTCGTTTCCTCGGTTGCTTCCTATAGCCAACGTAGCACCACCGCCTGACCGTGCGCCGCCGCTAGCCACCGACGGCGTCGCTCGAGTTTGGTCAATCGGATTTGCACCGTTAGATCTCAATCCTAGGGATAATATTAGAACCTGAGCGAAAGGGTACGGGCTAGTATGAGCCGCGCAATCTATTTAGATCCAACGCCCCGCAGAGCGCAATCCGCGTGAACCGGTACCGCCCAATAAGGACATGCCGCGTGGCACTGATGATTTAAAACAGAAGTTTGAAATCTGATTTAGATGCAGATTTGAAAACCTTGTAACTTTTGAACCACACGTCCAAATTTTGCAAACTTTATATCAATGGAATCAGTGGAACAAGCCCTAGCCAACCATGCAATTTGTTTAGCAAAAAGCTTCTGTTAAAATGTTTGTTTTTGCAGAAACATTTGTATGCTTGTTTAGATTGTAAAAATTGTTCAAAAATGATTTTGGGGATAAAATCTTTTGCAAATGGAGTGATTTGAACCTACTGACCATCAGAAACACTTTGTGGTTTCAAAAATTTATTTGGTGAAACAAAAGAATGATTCTTTGATTTAAAACCATTTCTAGACAAATAAAAGTATGGTTTATATATTAAAAATGGTTTTGGAAGAAAACCTTTGGGAAATGTTTTGTTTTAAACTCTCTGACCCCAAACACCAAGTTTTATGATTTGAAAATGTATTTTGTGAGCCCTATAGATTAATGCCTTAGTAAAAACATTTCTACACCACATAAAATGATACTTTGTTTTGAAAATGGTTTATGAAGTAAAATCTTTTGCAAATGACTTTGCCACTTTATAAAATGACCATTAGGTGTTTTCAAATGTTTATGACCCATTAGGAACCACTTTTTCAAATAAACAAAGCTTGGCATGCTTGCATGCATTATCTTGTTTATATGATTTTATGTGATGAATTGCTTGATTGGTAGATTGAACTTGTGCCTTGCTTGATTGAATTGTAGTGACTTGAAGAGTGTGATTTTAGAAAGGACAAGGGGTGAACTTATACTCTACCAAAAAGGCAAGTGATACTTCATACTTTTTTCCCATTACTTTCACTATGCATTAGTGATTTCTCTAAGTAAAACTTGCATGGATTTTTGCTAAGTATAAACCTTGCTATGGGAAATCCTAGTAGATGAAACCTTAGTAAAATTTCCTAAGATTAAGACTCCTACTACTATCATGCTTAGCTTAGCTAGTAGAAAACAAGGGTGGAATATATATTCACACTATGGAAAAGTTTCTAAGTCTGAGGACTTGTGTTTTGTTTAATAAAACAACTAAGTTAATGAATCACCTGGGTGGAATGGTAATTGCTTGGTGGTTTTTGGTTGAGTGGTTACACAAGGCCAGGGGACTGGTGAACCTTGTGTATCTCACTTGTAGATGGCCACCCAGGAACAAAGAGATTTGAGATGTCAAATGTTGAGAAGCTTCTAGTGCAGCCACTTGGCAATATGGGCTCTGCCTGGATCATATAGGTTGCAAGAACTCAGCCATATGGACAGTTGGTGGTAGGGTTTGATAGGTTGGAGCGCGTCCATTTTGGTCTAAGGGAAGGCTTCTGAAAGATCTTGTCTTGGTGAAACCAAGTCTTGTGGGGAAAGTGCACCACCTCTGCAGAGTGTAAAATCTAAGTACTTAGCCATGTCCCTGGTAAAGGACAATTTGAGCATCAAGACATGGAAGCAATCAAGAATCTAATCATCCAAATTTCTAAGTTAAAAACTTGTGGTTGAACAAGGGTTTAAGGATCTTCAATCTTTGATTGGGATATGCCTTGGGAAATATTATTTTATCAAGCAAAAACTTAGTGTTTTCAAATGGTAAGGAAAATCTATTTTGAGCAATGCAAGCCTCAACTCCACTTAGCCAAATGCATATAGATGATAGACTCCACTATACTACCATAGTATCACTTGCCAATACAATTCAAATGTATTGACCCTTGTGGCTGTAACTTGTATGTTGCAGGTTTGATTGATATTAGTGAAGTTGATTGATTAGGATTACAAAGTCTACAACCAACATGTCTGCCTGTGGCACTTTGAAGATGAAGGGCCCCATGCTTATAGATATTCTTCTGCAATGTAATCTAATAGCCAAATGAGCTATGTAAGATGTAATAAATTATGTTATTCCTCGTTATAAAGTTGTATTATGACCTTTGTTTCTTGATATTACATCTTAACTATGGATGCTAGCTATTGATCCAGGGACTAGCATTGTAAACACAGGTGACTCTACCTTATTAAAGGTTGGGAACCTTACAGATGGTATCAGAGCACTGTGTTGCCTGTAGGATTTTGTAACCCTAGGATTGGACAAAACCCCTTAGAAAGATAGGAGTTGTATTTGTTCCAAAACTTATTTACAAACAATCTTGTAAACTCTTTCCTCAACCATTTTTGTTTCAACTCTACATCTCTTCTATTTCAACTTGATGGAAAAGCCTAGCCCATGGCCAAAGACTTCACCATGTGCAAAGGACTCCTTCAACTCTAATGACTTCAACTTCTTCAACTCTAATGACTTCAACATCTTTAGCATATTCACCAAGGACTTCAACCTTGGATATCACTAAGGACAAGTGAGACAAGAAAATCTTGCTCAAGATTTGGAGACTAAGGAAACACCAAATAGAAGGAGCCATCATCACCTTTGAAGTTTTGTGACCAAAGACATGAGAAATTTTCTCCAAGGATACAAAGATTTTGTTCAAGGAGAATCAACCAAGAAGGATGGAAAGATCTCAAGTGAACCATATAGATGGACCACCATATTTAGTTAAGTCAAACACACCAACTTATGTGGTGTAACAAAAATGTTTTGTTGCCTAAAAATGTGCTTGAACTTTGTTGTGTGAGTGAAATGTTTGTTTGTGATTGCTTGCACATTGCTTGAGTGAATTGTTATGTGTGTGGTTAGAATTATTTCCTTAGAAATATTTTTCCTATTCTAATCCCAATCCAACCCAAACAGATGACTTCTCCAAGAAACTCCAACATCAAGGTTGATGAAAACAACAACCAAGAGGACAACATGAGAGAACTTATAGCAACCCAAAACAAGTTGAGCCAAGAGACAACTCAGCTTTTAGCCAACAACAATGGACTAGACCCAGCCATACAAAGGATTTTGAAACTTCAATCCCAATTGTTGCAAGGATTGGTTACTCAAATGATCAACATGGGAGAAAACTCTTCCCAAGGAGTTTATGACAACAAGGATGACAAAGATGCTATTCTAGAAGGAACCCAAGCTAGCAATACTTGTGGAGACAAGGATCATGCATCCAAGGAGCATGAAGATTAATGCCCCAAGAAGAGAGAAAGATTTTCCACCTCTGAGGTGAGGTATGAAGAACATGAACTAGAAGAACTCCTAGCTTTGGAGAGACCCAAGAAGAAGAAGAAATGCCCCAACCCTAACAAGAAGGATATTACTCAAGTGCAATGTTACAATTGCAAAGAGATGGGACACTATGCCAGTGAATGCCCAGAAAAGAAGAAGAACCAAGAAGACAAACAAAAGCTAGTGAAACCCAAGGAAGGATTTTAGCCAAGTGATGTGCAACCACTGCAAAGAGTTAGGACATTATGCATCATATTGTACAGAGAAGCCACCTCAAGACCTCAGCCTTATCACATGTTTCAAATGCAAGGAACTAGGCCACTATGCAAACTTCTGTCCAGGAAAGTTACACCAAGATCCCAAGAAGGCCAGTATGTAATTTAGATGGAAATTTTTAAGGGTGGTAGTACCCTAGATGCTTTTGAGCCAACTTGTAACCCTAGCCTTCCCAAATCTCAGGACGAGATTTATTTTAAGAGTGGTAGCCTGTCACATCCCAAGATTTTCCAAATCTTGTAATGTGAAAAATAAATGAATAAAATAAAACTTTGTTGATTTTCAGGGTGAGAAGAAACTTTTTGAATCCAATTGGGAACTTTCAAAACCTATTTGGATCAAATAAAATCCTACAGGGATTTAAAAGGATAAATAAACAATAAACTTCAAAATATTTAAAATTACTATTTTTGGATCTTTTAATAAAAGATTTGGTTTTCAAAGGAAAAGGTAGATTTATAAATAAAGATTATTTTATATAGCCAAATTAAAACCTTAGCCAAGCTTTTGAAATAAAACATTTTGTTTTGATAAAAATAATAAAAGTTTAATTAAATAAAATAATAAGGATTTATTAATATCCATTTTATTAAAATAAAGGTTTTACCATTTTTATTAAACATCAAAACTTATTTATTTATTTTAAACAAGTTTACCAAGTATTTTATAATCTCAATTAAAACCTCCTGAAGTGTTTTTTGTTTTATTTTAGATTTCAAAATAAAGATTTTAATAAAACAAATCCTATTTGATTTAATAACTAAGGTCCATTTTATTTAATTATTAATGGACCCTAAAATAAAAATGTTATTTTATTTTAAACAAGTTTTCCAAGTATTCTTTATTTTCAAATAAAACCTACTGATTTGGTTTTGAAAATATTTAGATTTCAAATGGAGATTTTATTAAATAAATCAAACCCTATTTGATTAAATAACTAAGGTCCATTTTATTTAATTAATGAATGGATCCTAAAAATATTAAAAATATTATTTTATTTTTGGACTTTGGTTTATGTTGTTAAACATAACCAAAACTCAATACAAGTGTGGTGGATGTTTGAATTGTTTTGAATGTTTGTTTTGTTGTTTGAATTTCCAAAACAGAAAATAGATTTAGAAAAAGGAAAAGCATTCAGAAAGAAAAAAATAGAATCAACAGCAGCCCAGCCGGCCAGCCCAACAAGCCCAACATCAAGCCCACCCCACTCTCTCTTGCGAAACGTTTTTCACCAGAAACAGAACCCACAGAGTCAATGACACGCGGACCCCCACCTCCCCTCTCTCTATCGCTGCCAGCGGACCCCACAGCCAGCTCATCTTCTTCCTCCCCGGGATGACCACGCTGGCCGTTTCCTGCCGTTGATGCCGAGGTTAAATTCGCCTTAACGCCTTCGCCATTACTCACTGCGACCACGCACGTTAAAGCGTCTCCCCCTCCTCTCTTGTTCCCCTCTGTCGCCCCACCTCAACACGCCCCCAGGCCGCCCAATTCCTCGCCACACACCCTCTGTCCGACGAGCATCTCCAGTAAATTCCGGCCGAACCTCGCCGCCCCTTGCCTTCCTAAGCACACCGCCGTGAAACCCACTCCCAGGTGCATCTGTCAGTACCTCCCATTCACCCGCGGGCGCCCCAGAACGTCGACTTCGACAACCTCCGAGCGCCGCCGCGTCTGCCTCTCTCTCCGGTGAGTTTTTCTGGTAAGTCAAGACCACCCCGAGCCCTCTCAATCACGCACACATAATCGTCGTGTCTTTGTGCGTCTGACCATGCGTTTAGTTTGTCTCCTAGTGACCCATAGCACCGTCCTCGACGATGACAGAGCGTGGCCGAGGCGCAGCTCCACTCCGGCGAGCGATTAAGCCCGCTCCAGTGCGCCCCTCGCCCAAACAGCACCACCTTGAGCTTACCCAGTACCCTAAGAACACGGTGAGCATCCTCGTTTCCTCGGTTGCTTCCTATAGCCAACGTAGCACCACCGCCTGACCGTGCGCCGCCGCTAGCCACCGACGGCGTCGCACCGAGTTAGATCTCAATCCTAGGGATAATATTAGAACCTGAGCGAAAGGGTACGGGCTAGTATGAGCCGCGCGATCTATTTAGATCCAACGCCCCGCAGAGCGCAATCCGCGTGAACCGGTACCGCCCAATAAGGACATGCCGCGTGGCACTGATGATTTAAAACAGAAGTTTGAAATCTGATTTAGATGCAGATTTGAAAACCTTGTAACTTTTGAACCACACGTCCAAATTTTGCAAACTTTATATCAATGGAATCAGTGGAACAAGCCCTAGCCAACCATGCAATTTGTCTAGCAAAAAGCTTCTGTTAAAATGTTTGTTTTTGCAGAAACATTTGTATGCTTGTTTAGATTGTAAAAATTGTTCAAAAATGATTTTGGGGATAAAATCTTTTGCAAATGGAGTGATTTGAACCTACTGACCATAGGAAACACTTTGTGGTTTCAAAAATGTATTTGGTGAAACAAAAGAATGATTCTTTGATTTAAAACCATTTCTAGACAAATAAAAGTATGGTTTATATATTAAAAATGGTTTTGGAAGAAAACCTTTGGGAAATGTTTTGTTTTAAACTCTCTGACCCCAAACACCAAGTTTTATGATTTGAAAATGTATTTTGTGAGCCCTATAGATTAATTCCTTAGTAAAAACATTTCTACACCACATAAAATGATACTTTGTTTTGAAAATGGTTTATGAAGTAAAATCTTTTGCAAATGACTTTGCCACTTTATAAAATGACCATTAGGTGTTTTCAAATGTTTATGACCCATTAGGAACCACTTTTTCAAATAAAACAAAGCTTGGCATGATTGCATGCATTATCTTGTTTATATGATTTTATGTGATGAATTGCTTGATTGGTAGATTGAACTTGTGCCTTGCTTGATTGAATTGTAGTGACTCGAAGAGTGTGATTGTAGCAAGGACAAGGGGTGAACTTATACTCTACCAAAAAGTCAAGTGATACTTCATACTTTTGTCCCATTACTTTCACTATGCATTAGTGATTTCTCTAAGTAAAACTTGCATGGATTTTTGCTAAGTATAAACCTTGCTATGGGAAATCCTAGTAGATGAAACCTTAGTAAAATTTCCTAAGATTAAGACTCCTACTACTATAATGCTTAGCTTAGCTAGTAGAAAACAAGGGTGGAATATATATTCACACTATGGAAAAGTTTCTAAGTCTGAGGACTTGTGTTTTGTTTAATAAAACAACTAAGTTAATGAATCACCTGGGTGGAATGGTAATTGCTTGGTGGTTTTTGGTTGAGTGGTTACACAAGGCCAGGGGACTGGTGAACCTTGTGTATCTCACTTGTGGATGGCCACCCAGGAACAAAGATATTTGATATGTCAAATGTTGAGAAGCTTCTAGTGCAGCCACTTGGCAATATGGGCTCTGCCTGGATCATATAGGTTGCAAGAACTTAGCCATATGGATAGTTGGTGGTAGGGTCTGATAGTTTGGAGTGCGTCCATTTTGGTCTAAGGGAAGGCTTCTGAAATATCTTGTCTTGGTGAAACCAAGTCTTGTGGGGAAAGTGCACCACCTCTGCAGAGTGTAAAATCTAAGTACTTAGCCATGTCCCTGGTAAAGGACAATTTGAGCATCAAGACATGGAAGCAATCAAGAATCTCATCATCCAAATTTCTAAGTTAGAAACTTGTGGTTGAACAAGGGTTTAAGGATATTCAATCTTTGATTGGGAGATGCCTTGGGAAAGATTATTTTGTCAAGCAAAAACTTAGTGTTTTCAAATGGTAAGGAAAATCTATTTTGAGCAATGCAAGCCTCAACTCCACTTAGCCAAATGCATATAGATGATAGACTACACTATACTACCATAGTATCACTTGCCAATACAATTCAAATGTATTGACCCTTGTGGCTGTAACTTGTATGTTGCAGGTTTGATTGATATTAGTGAAGTTGATTGATTAGGATTACAAAGTCTACAACCAACATGTCTGCCTGTGGCACTTTGAAGATGAAGGACCCCATGCTTATAGATATTTTGCTGTAATGTAATGTAATAGCCAAATGAGCTATGTAAGATGTAACAAATTATGTTATTCCTTGTTATAAAGTTGTATTATGACCTTTGTTTCTTGATACCTTATTAAAGGTTGGGAACCTTACAGTAGAGATCCCTGTGTTTACAATGCTAGTCCCTGGATCAATAGCTATCATCCACAGTTAAGATGTAATATCAAGAAACAAAGGTCATAATACAACTTTATAACCAGGAATAAAATAATTCATTACATCTTACATAGCTCATTTGGCTATCGCATTACAATGCAGCAAAAATAACTATATAGCATGGAGTCCTTCATCTTCAAAGTGACACAGGTAATCATGTTGGTTGTAGACTTGTAATCCTAATCAACACACTTCACTAACATCAAACAAACCTGCAACATAATAAGTTACAGCCACAAGGGTAAATACATTTGAATTGTATTGGCAAGTGATACTATGGTAGTATAGTGGAGTCTATCATCTATATGGGATAAGTGGATCTTAGGCTTGTCAAAAATAGATTTTCTCATCATGAAAAAACTAAGTTTTTGCTTTGACAAAATCTTTCCCAAGGCATCTTCCAATAGAAATTGGTGATCCTTTCAATCCCTTGTTCACCCATAATATTTTTAACTTAGAAATTTGGATGATGAGATTCTTGATAGCTTCCATGTCTTGATGCTCAAATTGTCCTTTGACATGGTGGCTAAGTACTTAGATTTTTCACCGCAGAGGTGGTGCACTTTCTCAAAAGACTTGGTTTCACCAAGACAAGATCTTTCAGAAGCCTTCAATGGACGCAACCTATCATCCCCTAACCAACGTCCATTTGGCGCAACTATATGATCCGCAGCCCATAATGCCAAGACTTAGCTCATTTGACATCTCAAATCTCTTTGTTCCTCGGTGGCCATCCGTGTGTGATACACAGGTAGTCCATTGAAATGGGCCCTGATTAACCACTCAACACAAACCAATCCTTCCATTCCACCCAGGTGATTCATTCACTTAGTTGTTTTATTAAACAAAACACAAGTCCTCAGACTTAGAAATTTTCCATAGCATGAATATATATTCCACCCTTGTTTTCTACTAGCTAAGCTAAGCATGCTAGTATTAGGAATCTTAACTTAGGAAATTCTACTAAGGTTTCATCTACTATGATTTCCCATGGCATAGTTTACACTTAGCAAAATTCCATGCAGGTCCTACTTAGAAATAGCACTAATGCATAGTGAAAATAATGGGACAAAAGTATGTAGCATGACTTGCCTTTTTGGTAGAGAGTATAAGTTCACTCCTTGATCTTTGCAATGTTCACTCACTTCAAATCACTACAATTCAATCAAGCAAACAACATTTCAATCTACCATTCAAGTAATTCATCACATAAAATAATAATAACAAAACAATGCATGCAAGCATGCTAAAGATTGTTTTATTTGGAGAAGTGGTTTCTAATGGGTTATAAACATTTTAAAACACCTAAGGGTCATTTTATAAACTGGCAAAACCATTTGCAAAAGGTTTTACTACATAAACCATTTTTAAACCAAATCATTATTTTATATGGTGAAGAAATGCTTTTAGTAAGGCAACATTCTATAGGTTTCACAAAATATGTTTTCAAACCATAAAACCTTGTGTTTAGGGTCAGAGAGTTTATTTCCAAAACATTTTTCAAAGGTTTCCTTCAAAAACCATTTTTAATAATTAAACCATATTTTTATTTGACTAGAAATGTTTTAAATCAAAGATTCATTCTTTTGTTTCACCAAATACATTTTTGAAACCACCAATTGATTTCTAGGGTCAGTAGGTTCAAAAAAAACCATTTACCAAAGATTTTATCTTCAAAATCATTTTAGAACAATTTTTATATTCTAAACATGCATACACAAGTTTCTGCAAAAACAAACATTTTACCAGAAGCTTTTTACTAAAAATGTGCATGGTCAGAAAGTACTTGTCTTGCTGATTCCATTGATATAAAATTTGCAAAATTTGGACGTGTGGTTTGAAAGTTATGAATTTTGCAAGTTTACTAATTCAATAGATCAAATTCTGTTTTAATTCAACACACTAGCCACGCGTCGCTTTCTTATTGGTGCATACCGTTTCGCGCGAATCGGTCGTTTTGAGGCGTTAGATCTAAGTTGGATCGAGCGGCACATATCTATCCGTAACGGTTCAGTTAAGTCATCTATCGTATCCCTACGATCTGCATCTAACGGCTGGAGACGATCTGACCATACTCTGGCGGCGCTTAGCGGCAGCGCACGGCGGCGACGTTCGGCTAGCGGCGGAGCTGGTAAAATAGGAAGAAAGGAAGGTAGAGAGGTGGCTCACCGTGATCGACGTGGCATGGGGAAGCTCAAGACGGTCCTTGCTGGCGAAGGGGCGCACGAGGATGACCTCAATCGCTCACCGGAGTTGAGTTGCGCCTCGGGTGCGCGCGGTCGTGGTCGAAGACGAGCGCCTGGGATGCAAGCAAACAAGGAAAAACATCAGGAGGATGCCACGGTTTCGGGGGTTGTAGAGGTACTCACCAGAACGCGAGGGGCGTCAGTAGCTCGCCGGAGCTGGTGCAGACGACGGTGGCGGTCAGTGGTTGTCCTTGCCGACGCTCTTGGGCGAGCGCGACCGAGCTGATGCTACGGGGAGGTTCGCCAGAGCTGATGTGAGCATGGTCGAGGAGGCGAGGTGCGGCGAGGGGCTGCCGGAATCGGCCGGGGAAGTCGTCGGAGACAATGGCTGTGAAGGGCGAAATTCAGCATCCTGGGGGAGCGCTAGGGTGAGGCGACTGGGGGAAAATGGAGAGGAGATGCTGGCGATTAAGAAGGCGTGGTCACAGGGGGAATTCACTGGGCCATTTACACGTATTGATTCGAGCAATCAACAGCAGAAACGTTCAGGCGAGTTCATCGCGGGGAGGAAGACGATGACGTGGTGCTGGGGTCCGTTGGCAGTGAGAGAGAGAGGTTAGGTGGGGTCCTGTAGTCAGCGGCGCTGGGGGTAAGTTTGCGAGTGGAAAACGTTTCACTGCGGGAGGGGAAGATGGGCTACTGATGGGCTGGACTGGGCCTGCTGGCTGGGTCGACTTGTTCTTGTTTTTATACTGCTTTGTTTTTCTTTTTCTATTTCTAATTTCTGTTTTGGTTTTGTTTAATTAATTCAAACACTCATTTGGATTCAAATCTTTGCCAAATTTTGTGCAGACTCAAATACTGATTATTAGTATAATCTGAAGTCAATTTTGGAATAAAATTTTATTCTTTTTAGGTCTTTTTAATTATTCAAAAAGGCCCTAGTTTTAAATCAAATAAGTTTTAATAATATTTCAAACACCATTTAAATTCTTTAAACTTTCCAAAAAATTTCAGTAGGTTTTTATTTGTTTAATAGGGTGTCAAATAATTCATCTTTGAATTATTTGGAAAGTATTTAATATGATTCATAAATCATTTGAATTGGGTATTTGTTTTAATTCCAATGGTATTTGTTTTAATTCCAATTGAATTATTTGGAGGATTTATTTTATTTAAGTTATTTAAACAACTTTTTATTCCACTTGGGTAAATTCCAAAATACTATTTTCTCAAGAATTAAGTAATTATTCTTATTAGAGATTTGTCTTTATTAAAATATGGATAGAATGGTTAATGTCATTTTATTTTATTTTTGGAAATTCTTTATCCTTTTATTTTATTTGGATTTGGATTATATCTTATTCCATTTGCTTATGGTCTTTGCCAAGATTTAATTTGGTCTTTAAGTATTCTTTATTTAATAATTCTTTACTTATCTTATAAAATCCATATCTTTTTATTTTAAAGATCCAAACTTGGTGATTCCAATTTATAAAATCTTGTTTAATATTTGTTTATCTTTTTAAATCTCTTTAGGATTATTTGCTCACCAATTTGTATGGATTCTAGATAAGTGCTTTATTAGCTTTGGGAATTCAATTCCTTTATCTTATTAAATTCATAAGATTTTATCTATGGCTCCAAATTAAGTGAAACCAATTTATATGGATTTATAATATTTCTATTTGTCATTCTTGATCATTTGTAAATGTTTTTTGACAAGATTTTATATGGATCAAATCCATAGGCTTGGAGATAACTTGGAAATGATTTTTATTCCATTAGGGTTTTAGGGTTTGGATTTATTTTCCAAGTGTTTAAATTTCAAGACACATTCATTGAGGAATGCATTTCTCTTGATTTGGATTTTTGTTGGTTTAAAACTTTAATTAAAGTTTGTTCCAGATGGGATTTTAAGTTTCCCTTTAAAAAAAAGTTTCTTTTCACCCTAAAATTTAACAATAATTTATTTTGTTTATTTATTTTTCACATAACAAGATTTGGAGAATCTTGGGATGTGACACCTAGTTCAATCTCGTTCACAGCAAGTACTTTACTAGTTCCGTAATCCGATATCACTTTGTGATTAACTCCTTAACCACGTGCTTGCAAGCGGTGTTGATATCGATTACCGAGTGGGCCCGAAGTATATCTCTCCGACTCGGGAGGGACAAATTCCATCTCGATACATACAACCCAACAAGTACTTTCCGATCACCTGAGAGACACCTTTATGATCACCCTCACATAGGATGACATTTTATGACCTCAAATCTTTCTTCCGATACAAGGGAGTTGTATTATCTCATGGTCTAAGGAATACAATATTTGACATAAGAAAAAGCTTCGCAAAGATGAACGCGATGACACGATCTAATTGCGCTGCTTAATTTGGGTCTGTCCATCATATCATTCTCCTAATGACATGATCTCATTATTAATCGACAACTCATGTCTATGGTTGGGAAACTTTTAACCATCATTAATCAATGAGCTAGTCCATAGAGGCGTACTAGGGACACAGTGTTGTTCATAAACCACACAAGTATCAAAGTTTCCGTTTAATACAATTCTAGCATGGAATATAAACTTTATCATGAACAAGAATTATAACAATAACATCTTTATTATTGCCTCTAGGGCATAATTCCAACACAGGGTCACCCGACTTTTCTGGGAGCCCATCCTATGGCCATGGAGTGCTCGGGGTGCTAAATCTGGTGTCTGTCTAGCAGCCCCGTCCCTTAGGTTATGCGGGTTTAACCGGTGGGTGTATCCTGCTAGTTGAACCCCCGATGTTTGAGTACTAGATGGACTAGACCTCCCTTGTCCGCATCAATGGACTATCTATTGTGGCCTCTGCTGCGTCGTGTGCACGAGCTCGGATGCCGGGGCGATAGCCCTAGAAGGTGGATTACGTGGATGATTCTACGGCGAGCGACGTGGCGGTGGTGGTCTCTCTTCGGTCATGTGGATGGCCAGGAGTAGACAAAGGTAAATCTTAGTGTTGGCGGTGCTTCGGCTTTGGCAGCTCCTAGATCGTGTTTCAGAGGCCAATCTCGGGGATAGCGGACGGTTTGAGCTCTCGGGAGTGGTGCGAAGGTTTTTCTGAGCGAAATCTCAACAATTTGGCATCAACAACGACGGTGCCCACGGGTGTCGTTTTCCCTCTTTGGGCGCCATTGTGGTTACCTTCTCCGTGTTGTATCTGGATGAAAACTCTTGACTTTTGCGGTCTCGGCGATGGCAGCATTTGTGTCATTACCCTATTGGGAGCGTCGTCGTGGAGCCCCGGACTCATTCGGGCTCATTTTGATATCTTCGTAGTTTTAGGTTTTCTTTGTGTTCTTTTGCTTACCTTTGATATATTTTGTTAGAGGGTCTCCTCATCACTTTGTATCGGTTCGGACGTTATGATTTTATTTATATAAAGTGGGATGAAATTGTGGTTTGAGGATATCTCTAGTACCCGATAAAAAAGCGATAATATGTGATCCTACACTGATGCTAAAATATAGGAAAATGATTCCCTCGTTCGGGTCGGCTTGTTCCTTCCGATCACGCCTGATCGTTACGTGTTTGCACACCACTCTTACCATAACCCCTTACAGCCATGCGTACTTGCCGGACCCACCACCACCCTGCTTCCTTATCTCTTCCATGGGAGACTAAGACCAAATCAAGCTCCTCCACCATGTGCATCGCGGCCACCAAATCCCGGTCGATCTCCCCAGCGCCACCAAATCCCGACGCTGATCACCGCCTCTCCCCGTATAGTCCTTGCCGCCACCAAATCCCAGCGCAGTCGGCCCCATACACCGGCCCCTTTGGCTCATATCGTCGCGTCTTCTCCAAGGCTGTCGCCGCCCAAGATCCCATCGGAGCCGGTGGTGGCGATGCTCGTGCTCCGCAATGCTACATACAGTTTCGGCTTTTTCTACTTTGGGCAACCAATGTTGCTACCTTGGGCGGGCGATGCTGCTACCTTGGGAGGGCAGCGCTACTACTAGTGGTGACCATACGTGCTACCTTGGGCAACCGGTTTTGCTACCTTGGGAGGGCGGCTCTGCTAGCCTGCTACCAATGGTGACCAGAGTTGCTACCTTGGGCAACCGGTGTTGCTACCTTGGGCGGCGGTGGCACTACCAGCGGTTCCCACGTTCTACTACCTATGGTGGCCGGCGTTGTTTCCTTGGGCAACCAGCTCTGCTATCGGTCGTGGGTGGCGCTGCTACAAGGGGCGAGAAGGCTTTGCTACAGGTGGTGTCTTCTCCGGCGACAATGGCTTTGCTGCATTTGGTAGGGGTTCTTCTACTAGCAGTGGGATGCACTGCTACAAAGGGTGGTTGGCATTGCTACCGCCACGCCGACGTCTTCTCTGGCGACGGCTTCTCCTCTGGCGACAACTTCTCCACTGGCGACAACATCACTACAAGCGGTGGGGGATCTACTACCTGTGGAGGGATACACTGCTACAAAGCTTGGTTGGCGTTGCTACCACTGCGCCGACGTCTTCTCTAGAAATGGCTTCTCCTCCGGCAGCAACGTCTTTCTTGGCAACGACGTCTTCGCCGGTGACGGTGTTCTCCAATGACGATTGGGATCACAACGAAGCGACGGGAATGAGGGATTCAGTAACTATGTAGGTTCCTTTTTGTGCTTGGGAGAGAGGGAGAGGTGCGCACGTCACCCGCGTTGACCACTTGAGGGGACACGTGTCATCCTCTCGATCAGGACGATGGGGCGTTCCCATCGTCCAGGGAACGCCTAGCACCGGGATAAAATATAAGGCACGATGGACATACAACATAATGATGAAAGTTGGTTTTGAGCTGCAAGCTAAGAGCATCTCCACTCGCCTACCCAGGACGCCGATCCGGACGCTGAATTCAAGACGGACAAAAATCGCCCAGCCGTACGAGGACCCGTGTTCGTCCGGATTTGGCGTGTTTGTCCGCCTACCCAGCCGAACCTGTGATCCCGCACGCCTTGGGGACGCCGGACTCAGCGAAAACGGGCGTGGGCCAGCTCTGTCGGCGAGACAGTCCCATTCCCACCCACTCCACTCGCCCAGATTGCCGCGAAGAGCTCTGTCGCCATGACTTCGCCGGCGGAGCTCCCCCGCGCCAATACATGCCCTCGCCTCTAGCTACGCTCGCCGTCATTGCCGCCCACCACCATGCCTTCTCCGCCGCCGCTTTCGCCGACCTATCCTCGCCGTAGCTGTGCTTCGTCTCCGTGCGCCCGCCACCACGCCCGCCAGGTGTTCGACATTTGGCCGGACTCGGCAATGGACTCCGACGCGATGAGGTATTGTCCACTGACTCTGACGAGGGCGAGATACTCGTCATGGATTCCGAAAATGAGGAGTTGCTCGCCATACTCCTGGAGAAGGAGAGCGCCGAGGTCGCCGAAAGTGAAGAGCACTTGCTGCTCCTTGCATCGCTCGCCCAGCTGTACATGCAGATGGCAAAGCCGAAGCGCGGTGGTTCGGCGCCAGGTCGCACGAAGTGCAAGGCGAGACAGAGGATATAGGGCTATTGCATGTTGTACGCCGACTACTTCGCCGACCAGCCACTCCACGGAGAGCACGTCTTTCGCCGCCGTTTCAGGATGAGCCGAAAGCTCTTCCTCAAGGTCGTGCATGCCATCCGGGAGTTGGACCATATTTCCTTTGCAAGAAGGACTACACCGGCTTGGTTGGGTTTTCCTCGCTTCAGAAGTGCACCGTGGCGATGAGGTTACTTGCATATGGAGCGCCGGCTGATGCTGCCGATGACTATCTCCGCATCGCCGAGTCCATCGCCCTTGATTGCTTGTACAGGTTCTGCAGGGCAGTGTTTGGGGAAGAGTACTTGAGATCATCCACTGATGAAGACACTGCTCGGATCCTCGCAGTCAATGAAAGTAGAGGATTTACTGGTATGCTTGGAAGCATAGATTGCATGCATTGGGAGTGGAAGAACTGTCCATTTGAATGGCAAGGAATGTACAAAAGCCACAAAGGAGGATGCACTGTGATACTTGAGGCAGTTGCTACACATGATATTTGGATCTGGCACTCCTTCTTTGGCATGGCAAGATCGAACAACGACATCAACGTCCTCAACTCCTCAACTGTCTTTCCCAAGCTTGTTGAGGGTCATGCTCCCCCTGTGGAATTTGAGATCAACGGGTATCGCTACAAAAAGGGATACTATCTAGTAGATGGCATCTATCCAATATGGCCAACATTTGTGAAGACTATCTCAGGCCCAATGTTCCCTAAGCATTCTCACTTAGCCAAGGAACAAGAAGCTTGCAGGAAGGACGTGGAGCGGGCATTTGGTGTGCTCCAGCAGAGGTTTGCAGTTTTCCGGTTCCCTGCTATGACCTGGTCGAAAGATCAGATGTGGGAAGTGATGAACTGTTGTGTGACCTTGCACAACATGATCATTGAGGATGATAGGAAGGATCCAATGAGTTTGCTCGAGGAGGACGAGCCATACTATCTACAGGGTCCTCTTACCGAGCCTGCTCATCAGGTGCCTTCAATATGGGCTGCATTCATCGCAATGCGTCAGGAGATCCGAGATCCGGCGATGCATCAACAACTGCAGGATGATCTTGTCGAGCACCTATGGATACGCAGGGGCAACACAACGTAGATGCTGAGCATGAACTGGCCGAACTTGACCGAAATATGTTGTAATTTTATTGCAGGACGAACTATGTTTACATTACACCGAACTCTGTTTAACATTTCGCCGAACTCTGGTCTTAAAGTGTTATGTATTCATTGTATGGCGAACTATGCCGAAATTTGGACGAAGAATTTGAGCCCAATTCTAGCGGAAACGGGCGACCCGGAAACTCGAACTGGGTACGCGAGTGGGAAAATGGGCGTACCCAGACCGAAAACTTGCGCCGTCCGGCCAAAGTTTGGTCCGGATTTCGGCCTGGGTTTGGCCCCGAGTGGAGATGCTCTAATCTAAATACTCTCTCCGTCTCAAAATAGATGTTTCAAATTTGTCAAAATTTGGATAAATCTAAACATTATTTAATATATAGATTTGTCTAAATTTTGAAAAACCTAAGTCATCTATTTTGAGATGGAGAAAGTATTTAAATAACATTACATATAACCATATATTAAAGCTTCGCGATTAGTTAGCACGCCAAATCATCGAATTTACTGTAGGTGTCAACAGTATCTCACATCTACAGTAATTGTGCAATGCTGTCGTAGTTTGCCGTCACTGCTTCATAAGTACTCAACCTAGGCAGCACATAGTGAATTGTTCTTTTTGACTCTGAAGCCCTAACTACAGTTACAACATTGCACTAGAATTGTAAGATTAAAAAGGAGCCAAGGGCGCGGCGTGCACGTTCCCTAGTCGTTATCTTAAAAGAAAGTAGGGAGACGCATTCCTACAAAGTTTCTGAACAGAGCATGTGAAAAGATGACAGAATCTAAGACAAAATATCAACATTTAACTATATATGTTCGTCCGGGGCAGGTTCAGTTACATCCCATTAACTCGGCATTAAACGAACGGTACCAAATCAAGAAGGACGATTCTAAAAATCTACACGGGAAATGGCATGGAATTGAATAAACAATTGCAAGAAACAAATTAATCACGGGAAATGGCACTGGTGACATATGTCCATGGAATTGAATAAACAATTGCAAGAAACAAATTAATCAAATCTTGGTGGTCTGCTTCAATTCGGACGCGGACGGATGCATCACATCACTTGCGGCCGCACTCCCCGGGGAATCCCTTGGGGAACCGCCAGCCATCAGCGCAGTAATTGTAGGAGAGGCAGTTGCGCTCTGCCCATGCGACGGTGCGGAGTTCCTCGTCGCCGAGCTCCCTGTGCATCCAGGCGTCGGAGCCGTCGGGGCACCGCGAGGAGTTCTTGCTGTGGACGCAGCCGTTGGCGTGGTAGGCGCGGTAGGAGACGACGAAAGGATCGGGCCTCCAGTGGATCTTTACGTTGCCGTGCTGCGTTGCCCAGTAGCTGCCGTCCCACAGCGTGGCGTGCACCTCCATCGGCCTGCTTGTCGGGAACGGCAGGTCATCGTAGTTCTTGAAGGTCCTCACGGGCACGTTGTCCACTTCGAATCTGGCATTATGGCAATTTGGTCGCGAATCGAGTCAATAAGCAGTTGAATAATCTGTCTCAAAATTCGAACTCGTTAGTCGGTCGGGCTGGATGATATGGTGCGTACATGATGTTCTTGGGGTTCCAAGTGATCTTGTAGGTGTGGAAGTCGGCGGAGGGGTCGAACCAGAGGTAGAACTGGTGCTCCTTCTTGCCGTCGCCGCTGGCCCAGACGTTGGTGTTCATCACGTAGGGTTGGCCGCTCGAGTTCCCCATGAACTCGATGTCAATCTCGTCGTGGGTACTGCTTTCCCCGGACGTCAGCTAAATAAACATATCCATCCACCGGTATTGAGTTTAGCCAAAAGAAAAGAAAAGAAAAGAGAAATCAGCGTCCTCGGCAGTGAACAGATGAAATGGGTGTCTGGGGCTTACGTAGAAGGATGTGACCGTGCCAGCAGAGTTTCCGTCGACAAGCTTCATCCGAACGCTGAACTCGCCGAAGAGATACTTGGCTTTGGATTTGAAGCCGGATCCGGATTCTTGGTCGAGCTCCAGAGAGAATTCCTGGCCGCCGTTGCCGTCGTCTTTGTACCCGATGTGGTCGCGGTCGCCGATCACCTCGAACTGCTCGTCGAAGTCGGCCTTCGCCGTAAGGACGACGACGAGGGCCAGAAGGGCGAGGAGGGACAGGCGTGCTGCTAACCTCGCAGCCATGTTCGCTGCTGCTCTGCTTCCTGTATGCTGGTACAGCGGTGGTGTCAGTGTGTGGTTTCCCAACGGGGTTTCTCCTCCGCTTTAATACTAGTAAAGAACTAAACAATTAGAAATGGTGAGCTGCACATAATCTGTCGCATATCCCAAATACACACTATCTATTTTGCAAGCAAACCAAAATCAGCACATCATACTCGGTAATTTGTAAGTATCTACCAAATCAGCGCATCCTAGTAGTAATCTCACATACAAACCAAAATCACCACATCGTGCAGGAAGTTGAGGCCGACCTGGATGTGCTGCAGCCGGTCGTGGTGCTCGAGGTCCAGGCGCGGCGGCCGGTCGTCCGCGTCTAGCTGCTTCGGACGGTGAGGAGATGGGGCGGCCGGCACGATGGGGAGGCGACGGGGCGGGCGACAGGACGGGGTGGAGGATGATGATAGGGGACGGGGTGGAGGATGATGATAGCTGATTCGAACGGTGAGCTGTCCGTGTGTCACTAGTGCTAGAGCCAGCCTGTAGAGGACAGGAGGGATCCGTCGAAACCGGACGTAAATTCGCTCTTACGTGCAGGGGGGCCGCCGGTCCTTTTCTGTGCCCGGACGGGAGGGATCCGTTGAAACCGGACGGAAAGCGATAGCCGAGGGCCGACGGGGCTGCTACTGCTAGTGGATTTTTTTACAAATATAACCCCTGCAATTTACTATAGCCAAAACTGCCCCGTCACTGCAAAAGCAAAACTGTCGTGGCACATCCCGCCAGGGCTTGTGGCGGGCCAGACTTTCAGCCGTAGGCAGTGGCGGGAGGATCATACCACCGGTGTAACATTCCAAAAATACTAAACTTGAATCATCAAACTCTAATCATCAAATTTAAGATTAACAAAAACTTTTCTAAATAAAATTATGAAGGCATGCATGTGAGTATGCGTTTTATTTTGAATTCTTTTGAACCACCTTGTTTGTGTGTTTTTTGCTTGTCAAATATTTTTTAGGTGAAATAAAAATCATCTAAAACATTTCCCACACTTTTCCAAAGACAAATAAAGCAAAACAAATAAAATAAAGGAATGGTCATTGTGACCAATTTAACTCCCATGCCTATTTTGGCTGTCTCAAACTTTCAGAACCTAATAGAAACTTTTCTGGATCTTTGCACCCCTTGAATGTACTCATAACAAAGTATCAAGACCCACTTTGTGATCATCCAGAAACCTTCAAATGCATAGTTTAAATAAAAATTCAAAATTGAATCTTTATCATATGGGAAGATCCCACTTTTTCAAAAACCACTCAAACAAGCTCAACTTTCAAAACCCAAGCATCTGCAGACTCACCAGCACCAACCTAGCACACCCACCAAAACTCTTTTCAAAATTCAAAACTTGATTTCATGCGGCCATTTCATCAAACAGGTTGCAGACACAAATCAAACAAAACATCAAAAACTATTGTCGTTGAGCATCGCCAGGGAACACCACACCGCCCCTACCTTTGCCCATGCCAATAGCCGTCTGTACCATCGCCCCCGACGAGCTCACCGTGCGCCCCGACGGTCCCCTCGCTCGACTATAAAAAGAGGCCACCCCGCTCGAATTCTTCACACCATTCTACTCCCCTCTCACCACTGATCGTGCCACACCATCCCCGGAGCAAGGCGAGCAGCGCTTCACCGGAATTTCACCGGAGCTCGCCACCTCTGGAGAAGAAGGGAGCCATCGATTTCGTCCACCCTGTGAGAGATGCCGACCACCCCGAGTTATTTGTCGTCGACTTCGCTGCTCGCCCGAGCCGACGCTTGCACCGGTGAGCCCCAACACCCTCACCGGCGGCTATGTTTCTTTCTCGCCGGCGTAGCCCAACGTCGAAGATGACTCCCAGCCGTTGGATTAGAACTAGATCGCACGATCCACATCGCCCCATACCGCTTCGCACCCCCTGTCTCACTGACGAGTGGGGACACCCACTTAAGCAGCCCGCGGAAGCGCTTCGCTTAGCAGGCCGGCTCAGTAACTTTTCCCGCGCAACCCAGTTATTTGAATTAAACCTTTTCCATTTTATTTCAAACACTCTTCTATACCCAACTTCAAAAATCAACCCAGAATCGATTAAGTGCACCAAATTGAATGAAACCAATTTTTTTAGAAAGGTCTGAGAATGCCGAATCCAAGCCCGTTGGATTCAAGTCATTTGGATCTATAGATCACCCATGGTAAAAATAACAAGGCAGAAGCTTTTCCGCATTCAAACATTTTTCAAATTTAAACCACAATAGCTTTTGAGTTGATTCCAACTCTCAAAAATCACATTTAAGCATACCTTTAAGAATATATAAAAATATATAGATTTACCTTCAGAAATAATGTTCAAGTAATAAAAGAATGCTACATAGGCATTTCTAGCCACTTTAATTAATTAAAATAAAAGGGTAAAACCTTACTAAATTGTGACACCACTTTAAATCATATTCCCATGGACTAAAATATGTGGTGATGACATGTGTCAACATGATCCCATGTTTGGTTTGGAGAATATTAAATCTTAAGTAGTTTTTCAATGAGTAGAAATTATTTTTCTAAAAATAAAAGGAATTAAACCAAGCTTTAATCTTGTAATTTTAGTGATTATGTTAGATCATCTATAGGACCCTTGTGTGTGATGATTGCCAGTAGTTAAGTATTGTTTGGTGATTGTGTACCTCGTATTTATTCATAGACGATAGTACCGACCAAGGATACGAGAAGGAAGGAGGATTCTACGAAGAAGAAGCCGAGGAGAACTTCAACCATCGCTTCCGCACAAGGCAAGCTTATAATTAATCGATGCAAGCCTAATACTACTAGTGAATGTGCAAGCTAACACTTGCAAGATACTCTACTGATGCAACAAACCACTACTTGTTACTATGCCCACTATATGCCTTAAGCATATGTGATCATATCCACTTGATAAACCAATCCTAGTTTTATTTGCGAGTCTATTACTTTATTTCTTTATCAAAGCTATTACTTAGAGTTTACCGAAATAAATGGTAGATACTAGAAGGATACTTGAAGGTTGCATAAAGAGTATTAAACTTGGCCTAAGTTAGATAATCTTGATGTCATCCCAAGGCATAAGATTGAACTTAGTTAGAATCTACTAGTTACCACCCCTCATTAGTGCTTATCCCCACTTGTAGATGCTAGTGCTAAGCATAAAACTTGATCAACTTTAGATGGGAATACTTGGTGGAAAAATGGTTATGAAAACCTTGGAATGATGGATCATTCTATTGAAATTTTTTGGACATGTGTTTCCGAACATCTGATGATTTTGGGGATGAAAATGATGAGGCATGAGCCTTAACCCTTTTGTAAAACTGATGGTTGTCTGGATGCTATACCATTCCAATTTTATCGTACAACCACAATACCCGAATATTGGGTAGGGCTTGACTCGAAACTTATATACCTTAGTATTAGTTTCCTCACGGCCAAGGTCTGAGCTGAGGCTACCTTGTGAAGATTGTCCACCTGAGCAGTACCCAAGATGATAGTTGGTCATGGTTGGGAGGCCAAACTCACAGGAGAGGTGCTTATACTAGGGCGTGTAATTGAAAGATTAGGATTGATTATCCGCATACTGAGTATGGTGAATTCAGGATTTGTTCCTGACGAATGTATCGAATGTTGTGGTAAAAGTGTACAATCTCTGCAGAGTGTCAAACTATTCGAATAGTCGGTCATGATTATGGACAGTTGGAGTGGCCATACTGTTCCCCCGTCAGACTTTTCAAAATGACTTCTGAAATGAAGTGAGACTTTGACTTGACCACAACGGAGTTGTGATATGAAATACAAGTTCCCACTTAGGAGTTATAAAATTGTGACTACCATTCATTTGCTTCTAGATTTAGTAGAGATAAATCTGGCTTTTGCAAAATAACCCTAGAGCCTAGTGTCCTATTGTCAAAAACCCCTTTCCCATGTTAGTATTATTTTGCGAGTACTTAAAGAGTACTCATGGCTTTGTCCCTGGCTATTCCCATGGCCAGACTATGAAGAGGAGTACCTGGAGGATGGACCCCAGGAAGTTTACGAAAACTAGGATCATCTCCCATCGTCAGCATTGCATGTGACCCCAAAGATGGAGCTTCGCCTACGCTACCGTTATTATTACGTATTCCGCTGCTTGATGTTGTATTAAGAACTGGATCATGAGATCCCTATTTGTGTAAGAACTTATGTACGGTTTTTAATGGATGATGTACTATGGTATCCAATTCTGTTATGTCTCGCAAAAATGATAATCCTGGGATTGCGATGTATGGCATAACATGCATCTGGGATTAAAAATCCGGGTGTTGACAGCCGGTGCACGCGGCGGGATGAGGTAGGGCCCGGGGCAGGAGGTGGGCGCTCCGCTGGCGGGACGTTGTGTCGAACTTTGGGACAGTGGCGGTGGCGGACAGTTTATTCCGCCCTAGGCGGTGGCGGTATGTGCTGCCCCTCCGGCAGCAGATGTCCCCTAAAGTGACACGACTCGACGTGACTGCACATTAATTAGACTAAAGCGCTTGTACAGTAATTAGACCACCGACGGGCTCGTTGAAACTTGTAGCTACTTTTGCTTTCTTGAAACTTGTTTGTTGTTCTGCTCAAATGGATGATCCGTCTGTTCCTTTAAATACCGCAGGTGCTGCTCAGTTCACTCTGCGACTCTGCGACATATTTCGGTCCGTTTACTCACACGCTCCGTGATCTCTCTAATCATGTGAGGCTGCATTAGTGCTCGTCTGAGGCTGCATTAGTGTTCGGAGGATGGAAAGAGACACTCATCGGTTAAGGTAAGTTGTTTCCGTTGATTGTTTTTTAAGCCATACATGTTGTATATTAGTCAGTTTTTAGACCATATTTTACTATCGATTCGCTTTGCAACTTAGTTAGCCCGCGTAGAAATATTTTGATTTCATATAGTAACATTTGAGCGAAGAAACTGGCAGCCATACGAGCGTCATGTAGAAAATGTTGAGCTCTTATAGTAATAATCTACATAAGCAACCTAATTATGTCATGTAGAAATATTTGAGGTCTTGTAGTAATATTTTAGCTATGCAACCTAATTAGGTCTTGTAGAAATATTTTTGCTAAGCAAGACAATTAGGTTGTGTAGAAATATTTGTGCTCTTCTAGCAGTATTGGAGGTATGCACCTTAATTGAACGTGCAGAAATATTTGAACTCATCTAGTAATATTTTAGCTATGCAATCTTAGCGGACTACTTCCGTTTGCTAGGATGATATCCACGTCTCAGTTATTTTCTTGTCTTCTAACATCACTTGTTGACCGGTGAAGATCAGAGACACACACCTTCCACTTTCGGTGGGGAGAGATGACATCGACACTTCAGGATGTATCCATGATCACTGGGTTTCCACTTCGTGGTATTCCTCTCGTGTTGCTGCCAGCACGGGCATCCTAGAAGGAAGATTTTGAACAACTGATGGGTCAATTTATTCCGAGAACTCGTACTAATAAGTTAGCTAGAGGTGTCCCTATCAGCTGGCTAGTAAATTTTATTGACTTCCTAGACGAAGTTTCTGAGGAAATAGTACGTCAACACCTGGTTGCATACTTACTCTACCTATTTGGCATGTTGTTCCCATCGGGAAATGGTGAAGTAGTCAACCCAATTTTTATTAGACTAGAAGAACACATAACCCTTCCTCTGGACAATTTAGAGATCACCCAGTACAGCATCGGTTCGGCGGTGCTATGTCAGACTTACAGGGGTTATGTGATGCCTCATATAGGAGAAAGAAGGTCAATATTGCAGCCTCAATTCTATGTGTATGCTATATTTTCCTCCAGTTGTGGTCTTGGGAGCACATACCCGTCGGACGATCGATGATAGAAGATCCAGTGGTCACGACGTCCAGTTTGATTGTGCGACCATGTGTACCCAGTGGACATATGGCGCATTACGTTGGGCCCGTGATTTGGTTTCAAAGTGATATCCTCTTTACCATGAAGATTTGGAGACCATACATCATTCTTCTATCACATGATGCGTGGCATGAAGATTATGTAACACACGTGGCTGGGAATAGGGGTTTAGCAATTGATTGCTACCGAGACCAGGAGCTTTGGTGGACATGTACCCCGAGCGTGTGATGCGGCAACTTGATCTCTACCAGGAGGTCTCTCCCCCGCCTCCCAACTGTGTCGAGTCTACATTTTCCGAGTACGTTCTCAATATTAAATTAGTTTAAATTATTCAATGTTTTTTATCAAATATTATAACAATGGTTATGCGTATTTCAGACAAAGCAATTAAGGGAGAAAGAATCATAATTGGCTGCACACCTAGAAGCTATGAATAGATCAATGGAATTCGAAAAAGCTTGCGAGTTCCAGAAAATAGGTAATTTTTTTAGATTATTTAAATTCTTACTAGTATGCTTATAACACTAAACATGCAGGGTGTTTTCTTATAATACGTGGGATGCTTATATGACATGGTACAATGCGAGCACACGTTCCAAGCTCATCCGCGCTCCAACGGATAGACCAGCACACCGCACACGTCAAGACCAGCTAGAGGGAAGGATAGAACGTACTGCAGCAAACCGCCGTGATGACACGGTATGTATATTTTTAGCACTGTATTTATAATTCTACATTTACGAGAATAACATTGATCGTTATTTTCAACTAAGTAAGAAGCATAGCATAATGGAAGATGTGCGTGAAATAGTTAGAGAAAACTCTCGATCCATGCCGAATAACATCAAGAGTAGGTTGAGGCGCATTTTTTAGAATGCTTTACATACCGCTACTAACTGGAGTTGTGGCGAGCGGATGATATTATGCTAGCACGGTATAACATGCCTCAGTCTTTCTCGTCGCGGCCGAGTGAAGCGAGAGCAAGCCTTGGAAATCCAGCACGCAGCGCATGTATGCGTGAGAATGTACGTGTTTTCTATGCTTAAAAATCTGTTTAAAAAAACAATTATTTATAATGTCTTTGTGCTGACTGACTAGAACACGCCAAGACGCTACTCTTATGCGTACATCATCGAGGATTACCATCGAACCCTCTAGGCCCGAATCTTCAAGACAACTGCCATCCTGAGTCCAATACTTTTAATCCACGTCTGCTATAATAATTGAATTCTAACATGCAGTCCATTTTTTAGATTGATTTCGGTTCAACGCATCAATCAGCACGTAGAGGAATATTTGCAGAAATTACTAGAGAACTATTTCAGAAAACACCGGTATGCATTTTATAATCGCACTAACTTATTATTATATTTTACTCATTCTAATACTTATTGTTTCTATACAGACCACTCCTGACGATGCATTTGACGATGATGATGCTAGATTTAATTTCAACATGCCACCTCCTCACCCATCTATAAGCCATGACAGTTACTACACATATGATCAGCCATACGACCAACCTCAGTCTTCGTACAACCCTGAACCATCACATCCAACATATGATCCAATGATGAATTTCTTATATACTGATGTTGGTACGAGCCAAATTCCTGACAGTCAATAAGATACAGAAACCAGAGATCATTTTATACCATCACCACCAAATCTCCGCACAAATCCCAGGCCAACGGACCCATGGAGTTATCCTTTAGATCACATATACGGAGGACGTGCGAGGAAACAACCGAGACAATGAGATGATTATTGTAGCTAAGGCGGTGTAGCCGGTTTCTATTTGAACATTAATGTATCGTTCTATATTTGTAAAAGACATATTACTATTATCTTGTCTTGCTGTTCAAAAAACAATTTCAAATAAAAATTCACAGATATATAAGATATAAATAAAATAAAAAATACTTAGGTACTTATTTTTCATTACCACACGGTACAACAGAAATTAGGATACATTTAAATGCATAATTTAAAATACGAGTACTTTAATTAAGATACAATGGAAGGCGTGGATTCAGACACTAGGACAAAAGTCTAGTCGTCTTGCGTCTAGCGTGGCCATTTTCATGTCTTATCACCGCGTTCTTCAGCTGCCCTTGCCTCAGCAGCCCTTTCTCTCAGAGTCTGCCTGTATGCCTCCCTAGCCTGTCGTTCCTCCTCCTCCCTGAGGCGTCGTTGTTCCTCTCTCTGCCTTCGTAGCTCCTCTAACCGACATTGTTGCTCCTGTTGCGCCGCCCTACGCTCTTCCGCCTCTTTCTCACGACGCTCGTCCTCGTGAAAGTTTTGCCACGCACGTCAACTCCTCTCTTCTATCTCACGAATCGCCCATTCGGGCTGCACCGTGTCAATCCAACGACACCATATGCACAAGGGTGGAGAAGACTGCATCACAAATAAGAACATAGTAAATATTCCATAAAACAAAAAAATATATCATTTTGTTATAGATGAAACATACCAGAGGCCTGTTGTAACTCCAGGGAGCTGGATCATAATGATAGTTGGGACACACGAAAAACTTCATGCCCATTTTATCAGAAAAATATGTGGACTCCTTCACCTTGCAAAGAGTCCCGCACCAACATCGAAGATGTTCCACACCAGGAGGCAAACTCGCATCCTTCATATTTCTCGGCCTGTAGTCTTGGTCAGAGCAAGGCAAACTCATAGCCATCAAAGAAAATAGCAAACAAAGGAAGAAACGAAGAAATGCATATGTGAAGAGCGTGATACTACTCCTTTTATAAGCCAGCCTTCTCTACTAGCGGGACAAATCTGCATGCGAGTGCGCTGCAAAGTTCGGTAATCAATTTGTTGTATCGGTGCTCTTTCGGCGGTCTATTTTCTGTAGCTCCCGTTGTATAATTACTGTGCAGTCACGTCGAGTCGTGTCACTTTAGGGGACATCTGCTGTCGGGGGGGGGGGGGGCAGCACATACCGCCACCGCCTAGGGCGGAATAAACTGTCCGCCACCGCCACTGTCCCAAAGTTCGACGCAACGTCCTACCGGCGGAGCGCCCACCTCCCGCCCCGGGCCCCACCTCATCCCACCGCGTGCACTAGTGGTATGATCCTCCCGCCACTGCCTATGGCTGGAAGACTGGACCGCCACGAGCCCTGGAGGGATGTGCCACGTGCCACTTTCCTAGCCTCCCGCTAGGGCAGTTTTGCCTTTTGCAGTGACAGGGGGCAGTTTTGGCTATGGGAAATTGCAGGGGGTTATACTTGTAAAAAAATACTAGCCCACTGAGATCAAAATGTTAGAGCTCTCCACTCGCCTACCGCCGACTCGGACGCCGAATTTAGGTCCTGACGCCGAAAACCGGTCAGTCGTATACACAAAGACTTGTTTTCGTTCGAATTTGGACCAACTTTGGTCCGGACTACTCAGGCCATACCCAGGATCCCGGGTATACCTTGGGAACGTCGGACGCAGCGAACCGGCGAGAAAAACAAAGCGGCGCGTGGATTCGCCGATTCAGCGATGGAATTCGAGTCGTCGTTATCCTCGAAACCACGCGGCGACCGCCGGACAATAATTGCCCGTCGCTTCGGCCATGCGTCACCGAATTGCCGCGCCACCGCCGCCGCCTCGGCTCCCGCGACGGACTGGCGGGCACTAACTTCCCGCCGTTTCCCCTTTTCCCGCCCTCGCCGCTACACCCCTTCCGTCCTCACCGCTCATATCGGCCTATAAAAGTCGTACCCCTCGCCGGAGTTCCTCGCACTCTCACTGCTCCCCAACCCACAACTCCAGCGAACACACAACTCTCCTCCCCCACTTAGCCATGGCCGAGCGATATCCCGGCGACGGTGCGGCGGCGAACGGCTTCGGCCGACGCACGCTCCAGGCTTGGGAGGCACGCCTGCTCTACAAAGTCGCTACGTGGCGCCACCGGACAGAAGGGCTCCACCGGGATGGAAGCTTAGCGCCGGCAGAATCCCTATCCCACCGGAACCAACGCCGGAGGAACTGCCCTACGAGATCTAGTCCTTCATCGCGGCCATGGATGATCCCTCCGACACCGAGATCCCCGACAACCTCCTCTACTGGGAGACGTTCTTCACTGACCTCCATGCCAGGAGCTCGCCCGCCACGAGGAGCCGCCAGACGACGCGCCGAAGCGCAACAATGCGGCCGATCGCCGGTGTTTTTGGAGCACGTCAGGCTGGACGCTCGCGTCGGTGCTGGAGCACATCAACGCGGGGAACACGCTGCCTCTATTCATTGATATATGTCTTATTATGAGGTAATACTTATGTATTTTCATCAGTTTATGCATGTTGGATGATTCTTGTAGGATGAACTGCCGGAGTCTGGATTCTGATGGAAAAAGAGGTGTTTTGATGCAATTTCGCGAAGATCAGAAAAATACCAGAAAAATATGGGAAAATTATATTTTCCCCGAAGACAGAGGAAGCCAGAAGGGGAGGCGAAGAAGGGGCACATGGGGCCGACACCCCCTAGGCGCGGGTCCCCCCTAGGCCGCGCCTAGGGTAGGTGTGGCCCACCTGCTCGGCTTCCGACTCCGCCCTCTCGCCTATATCTTCTTTACGGAACCCTAACACCGGGAGAGCGACCTCAGATAGATTTCCGCCGCCTCTGCGGGGCAGAAAAAACTGAGAGAGAAAAATCTCTCCGGAAGACAGATTTCTGCCAAGGAAATTCCTTCCCGGAGAGGGGAGTCATCGCCATCAACACCATCATCAAGCTAGGCTTCATCGGGATCATCATCATCATCCACATCATCATCTCCACCAACACCATCATCACCACTCCGTCCTGCTGTAACCATTGTGTTGGATATTGCTTTAGATCTTAGGGGAAACTTTCCCGATATTAATTACTATTGTAGTTGATGCTTGTGAGTGGAACCATTGGATTATTATTTATATTCAGATTGTTATCCATTACCATATCATCCTTGATCTTGATCCATATGATGTCTCGTGAGTAGTTCGTTTAGTTCTTGAGGACATGGGAGAAGCCATGTTGTTAGTAGTGGATTTGTGTTCAGTATTAGTATTTAAGTTGTGGTGCTATTCTTCTAGTGGTGTCATGTGAACGTCGACTACATGATACTTCACTATTTATGGGCCTTGGGGAATGCATTGTGTATTTGGCTACTAATTGTGGGTTGCCGGAGTGACAGAAACCTGAACCCCCGTTAGGACACATTTGCACAAGGGAGCGAGGATCTCAGAGTTTAAGGCTGTGGTTAGATTTATATCTTAATTAATTTCCTGTAGTTGCGGATGCTTGCAGGGGGTTTAAGCACAAGTATGTATTAGTCCAAGTAAGGTCGGTACATTAGCACAGGTTCACCCACACAACACTTACAACACCAAAGAAGAGTACTCAAGTATTTGAAACAAAAGCACTTGACAGAATTCCCATGTGTCCTCGAGAACGTTTGGTTCTTATAAGTATTTCCACCGGCTTATCTTTTGCTAAGAAAGGATTGGGCCACTTGCTCGTTGTCTTTGTTACTTATACTTTGTTTTGTTGCTTTATTAGAAAACCCCTAAAAATCTGCTTGCTAAGTATTATAGAGAGTTCCTGCTCCATACCACTAGTCAACACCTTCTGCTCCTCTTTGGGATCGACACTCCTATTTATCGAAAGTACTGCGATACACCCCCTATACTTGTGGGTCATCAAGACTATTTTCTAGCGCCGTTGCCGGGGAGTGAAGCGCTATTGAAGAGTGGAACTGGTAAAGGAAACTTCTACTGTGAGTATTGATTTTGTTTATGTTTGTTATTTTGTTTCCAATATGGATAACCCACTTGGTTTTCTGTTTGGGAAAAACTACTACCACTGTTAGGGTAGTAGATGAACCACCACCTGTTGAGACAGATCCTTTTAAGATACTTACAAGTATTGTTGATCGTGTTATGGATAATTATTATTTAGCGGATGGAACTATCCATCCGGGTGATCATTTGCTTTTTATCCATGAATTATGCGGGTTGTTTAAGTGTGTAGGTATCACAACTGAACAGGTGAATAATAAGTTACTCTCCATATCCTTGAAAGGGAGAGATGAAGAATGGTATAAGCTGCTGAAGAATGGACAATCCATGGAATGGGAGGAGATGGCATCTCTCTTTTATTCTAAATTTTATCCTTCTAGTTCGATTCATAAGGATAGAAATCTGATATATAACTTTTGGCCTCGCGATGGAGAGAGTACAACTCAAGCTTGGGGGAGATTGAAGTTACTAATGCTTAAATGTCATATTCATGAAGTCCCTATCAATATTATTATCAATAACTTTTATGCTAGGCTTTCTCTTCATGATAAAGATTTACTAGATGCTTCTTGTGCTGGATCATTCACACGTATGAAGGAAGAAGCTAAATGGGATCTACTAGACCGTATTCAAGAGAACACTGAAGCTTGGGAGAATGACAAAGGAAGAAAGTCAGGTATAAACTATGATTATGAATGCATTAAATCTTTTATGGGAACTGATGACTTCCATGATATTAGTAATGAGTTTGGTATTGATCCTCAAGTTCTTGCAAAATGTTTTAATGATTTTGCCTCTTATATTGAAATTCCCAAGAAAGAGTGGGACAAGTACCACGCTCCTTATAAAGACATTGTTACCCATGTTCCTGCTAGCATAGAGGTTTGTACTGTTGATCCTATTCTGCCTGAACCTTATGTTGCGAAAGTTCTTTTCCCATCTAAGGTAAAGGAACACTGCATCATAACTAATGTGGTTAACAAAAGTGCAAATAAAACTGTGGTGTCCAATGAGCAAATTAATATTGAGCCTGTGGTAGCTATCGTGAAAGATCTTGTCACTAGAAATATAGAGGATGAGCATATTGTCTTCTGTGAAGACGCTACTAATATTGTTTCTCATCCTAAAAAAGCTAGAAAATCTAGTGTCCATGTGCTTTCTGTTAAAATTGGTAACCATAGCTATTATGGTTTATGTGATATTGGTGCTAGTTCTAGTGCTATTCCTTATGAGCTTTACAGGGAAATTATGCATAAAATTGGTCCTTGTGAGCTTGAGGACATTGATGTGGTTATTCACCTTGCTAATAGAGAGACAGTCTGTCCCATTGGCATCGTAAGAGATGTGGAGGTTCTTTGTGGTAAGATTAAATATCCTGCAGATTTTCTAGTACTTGGTAAAGAAGCTAGTAAGACCTATCCTATTATATTTGGTAGACCCTTCTTGAATACTTGTGGGGCTATCATAGATTGTAGGAAGGAATTTTTTTTGACTAAGTTTGATGGAGAGTCTTATGAGTTTAGTTTTGCCAAATTTGCTAAAACTCCTTATGAAAATGAACTGCCTAATGAGGATTTCAGGGTTGAACAACTTTCTGCTATTTCTCTTGCTCCTAACAATGCCTTGCAACAGTTTATGGAAGATCATGAAAGCGATGTCTTCATGAAGGAAAGAAATGAGATTGACGAGGTTTTCTTTTGTCAGCCTGAGTTACTTAAGCATAATCCACCTGTGGAAGATTTGGGTACCACACTACCACCTAAAGGGGACCCTGTTTTTTAATTAAAACCTTTACCCGATGATCTTAAATATGCTTATGTTGATTGTCACATCCCAAGATTTTCCAAATCTTGTAATGTGAAAAATAAATGAATAAAATAAAACTTTGTTTGATTTTTAGAGCCAGAAGAAACTTTTTGAATTCAATTGGAACTCCAAACCCATTTGAATTAAATAAATCCTAAAGGGATTCATAAAGATAAACATTTAATAAAGGAAATTGAAATTTGTTGGAATTACTATTTTGGATCCTTTAATAAGAGATTTGATTTTCAAAAGAAATAAAAGATTTATGAATAAAGAATATTTTATAAAGCCAAATTAAACCTTGGCCAAGCTTTGGGAATTAAACATTTTATTTTTAATAAAATTAGCAAAGGTTTATTTAAATAAAATAAGAAGGAATTAATATCCAAACTTTATTTAAATAAAAGGTTTTACCAATTTAATTGAAACAACAAAACTTATTAAAATTATTTAAAATAAGTTTTCCAAATATTTGATATTCACAAATAAAACCTACTAAAGTGTTTTGGCTTTATTTTAGATTTCAAAATAAATATCTCAATAAAACAAATCCTATTTGATTTAATAAGGAAAGTCTATTATATTTAATTAATAATGGACTCTAAAATGAAAAGGTTATTTTGTTTTAAATAAATTTCCAAGTATTCTATACTTCCCAAATAAAACCTACTGATTTGGTTTTGAAAATATTTGGATTTAAAATAGAGATTTTATCAAATAAACCAAACCCTATTTTATTAATAAACCATGGTCCATTTTATTTAATTAATAAATGGAACCTAAAAAGATTTAAAATATTATTTTATTTTGGAAGTTGGTTTATACTACTAAACAGAACCAAAAACTCATTACAATAGTTTGAATTGTTTGAATGGTTTGAATGTTTGAAATGTTGATTGAAAATCAAATCAGCAAATAGAAATAGAAAAGGAAAATGTTTCTGTACAAAAAAAAGGGGAAACAACAGCAGCCCAACTACCCCAGCCCAACTCAGCCCAACCGAGCCCACCTCCCTCTCTCAGCGAAGTGAATCGTTTTTCACCGCAAAACAAACCCACGCAGTGAATGACAACTGGAGCCCACCTGAAACTTTCCTCACTACCGACAAGCAGCCCCACATCCCCACCATCGTCTTCAACGAGACACCGTCGACCGTTCAGAGAGAATTACTCCGGCGATTGATTGCACATGAAGGAGGCTTTGATTTCTTGTAATGACCACGCCCCTTTAAACGCCAGTGACTCCTCTCCATTTTCCCTCTGTCGCCTCACTTCGACACGCCCCGAGGCTGCCCCAATTCCTCCTCGAGCCTCTCTGTCTCCGACGAGGTCCATTGTCGATTCCGTCCAAACCTGACCACCCCATGCCACACTGACCACACGAGAAAGTTCCCCAATCCCAGACGCTTCTCCCCGTGTCCTTCACTCGACCGCGGGCGCCCCAGAGCTTGGCTTGGACTACCTCTGACAGCGCCGTCGCCTGTTTCTTCTCCGACGACGATCCCCGGTAAGCACTGACCGCCCCGCATCTTCTCGATCACGCAAGCATCTTTGCCATGGACTTGCGCAGCTAACCCAGTCCTCCGTTTGTCTTCCCGTGGACCACAACGTCGTCCTCGACCTCGACCGCGCGCGTCCGTCGCCAGAATCAACTCCGGCGAGAAATCCTGCCCGTCCCCGTGCGCCCCTTGCCACGACGACCACACGAACAGCATCACCTCATCCTCGCGACGTCGGTGAGATTGCTCCCTCCCTGTTTCGCTTCCTGCCTCGCCAACGCCGCCGCCAACTGGCCGCTCCGCCGCTCGCCGTTTTCATCGCGTCGCCAGTCCTTGGCCAGGCAGCAGTAGCCGTCCGATCTTGATCCAGTGGATAGGATAGAAAGTAGAGCGAAGGGGTATCGAGCAACCAGTGTCGTGCGATTCCACTTAGATCCAACGATCCAGAGAGATCAATCCGACCGAACTGGTACTGTCCAGAAGGATACTGCCGCGTGTCACCAGGAATTTGAAAAACAGAATTTGAACCTGATTAGAATGCAAACTTGTAATTGCTATAACTTTCAAACCACACGTCCAAATTTTGCAAACTTTATATCATTGAAATCAGGAGAACAAGACCTAGCCAACCATGGCCTTTGTTTAGCAAAAAGCTTATGGAAAATGGTAGTTTTTGCAGAAACATTTGTATGCTTGTTAAGCTTATAAAAAATTGTTTAAAAATGAATATGGGGATAAAATCTTGGGCAAATGGTGTGATTTGAACCTACTAACATTGTGAAACACTTTGTGGTCTCAAAAATGTTTTTGGTGAAACAAAAGAATGATTCTTTGATTTAAAATCATTTCTAGTCAAATAGAAATGTGGTTTATTTATTAAAAATGGTTTTGGAAGAAAACTTTGGAAAATGTTTTGTTTTGAACTCACTGACCCCAAACCCCAAGTTTTGTGATTTGAAAACATATTGGGTGAACCCTATAGGTTAATGCCTTATTAAAAATATTTCTACACCACATAAAATGATACTTTATTTTGAAAATGGTTTTGAGGTGAAACCTCTTTGCAAAAGACTTGGCCCCTTTACAAATGATCAAATAGGTGCTTGCAAATTTTTATACCCATTAGGAACCACTACTTCAAACAAAACAAAGCTTGGCATGCTTGCATGCATTACTTTGACTTTGTCATTTTATGTGTTGTTCTGCTTGTTTGGTAGATTGAGTTGTGCCTTGCTTGATTGATTTGTAGTGACTTGAAGAGTGTGATTGTTGCAAGGACAAGGAGTGAACCTATACCCTCTACCAAAAAGGCAAGTGATGCTTCATAATTTCTATCCCAATACTTTCACTATGCACTAGTGATTTTGCTAAGTAGACTTGCATGGATTTTGCTAAGTATAGATCTTGCTATAGGAAAACCTAGTAGATAAATCCTTAGTAGGCTTTCCTAAGTTAAGATTCCTACTACTATCAAGCTTAGCCTAGCTAATAGAAAACATGGGTGGAATATATATTCACACTATGGAAAAATACTCTAAGTCTGAGGACTTATGTTTTGTTTAATAAAACAACTAAGTTAATGAATCACCTGGGTGGAATGGAAAGATTGGGATATGTTGAGTGGTTACACAAGGCCAGGGGACTGGTGAACCTTGTCTATCACACTTGTGGATGGCCACCCAGGAAACAAAGGGATTTGAGATGTCAAATGTTGAGAAGCTTCAAGTGCAACCACTTGGCAATATGGGATCTGCCATGATCATATAGGTTGCAAGAACTTAGCCAAATGGACAGTGGGTGGTAGTGTTTGATAGGTTGGAGCGCGTCCATTTTGGTCTAAGGGAAGGCTTCTGAAAGATTTTGTCTTGGGAAACCAAGTCTTGTGGGTAAAGTGCACCACCTCTGCAGAGTGTAAAATCTAAGTACTTAGCCATGTCCCTGGTAAAGGACAATTTGAGCATCAAGACATGGAAGCAATCAAGAATCTCATCATTCCAATTTCTAAAGTTAAAACTTGTGGTTTGAACAAGGGTTGTTTGAAATCTTCAATCTTTGGTTGATAGATGCCTTGGAAAGGATCTTCAATCTTTGATTGGGAAAAATGTTTTTGTCAAGCAAAAACTTAGTATTTTCAAAATGTTAAGGAAAATCTATTTTGAGCAATGCAAGCCTCAACCCCACTTAGCCAAATGCATATAGATGATAGACTCCACTATACTAATATAGTATCACTTGCCAATACAATTCAAATGTATTGACCCTTTGTGGCTGTAACTTGTATGTTGCAGGTTTGATTGTTTTAGTGAAGATTGTTTGATTAGGATTACAAAGTCTACAACCACCGCACTGTGGCACTTTGAAGATGAAGGACCCCATGATTATAATTATTCCGCTGCAATGTAATGTAATAGCCATATGAGCTATGAAAGATGTAATAAAATTATGTTATTCCTGGTTATAAAGTTATATTGTGACCTTTGTTTCTTGATATTACATCTTAACTGTGGATGCTAGCTATTGATCCAGGGACTAGCATTGTAAAACACAGGAGGCTCTATCTTATCTAAGATTGGGACCTCTACATTGATGATAAGAAAGTGTATCATGTTATTATTAGTTCTAAACTTTCAGGAAAGGCAGAAGAAAGGTTATTGGAAATATTGAAGAAACACTGAGGAGCTATGGGTTATACTCTTGATGATTTAAAAGGAATTTCTCCCACTATATGTCAGCATGCTATTAATATAGAGCCTAATGCAAAACCAGTTGTTGAGCACCAACGCCGTCTAAATCCTAAGATGAAGGATGTGGTAAGAAATGAGGTATTAAAACTCCTTGATGCTGGTATTATTTATCCTATTGCTGATAGTCAATGGGTTAGCCATGTTCATTGTGTTCCCAAGAAAGGGGGAATAACTGTTGTGCCTAATGAACATAATGATCTTATACCCCAAAGATTAGTGGTTGGGTAAATAATGTGCATTGATTTTAGAAAGATTAATAAAGTTACTAAGAAAGATTATTATCCTTTTCCCTTTATTGATCAAATGCTTGAGAGGTTGTCCAAAAAGACTCACTTTTGCTTTCTTGATGGTTATTCTGGGTTTTCTCAAATTGCTGTGAAAGCACAAGACCAAGAGAAAACTACTTTCACTTGTCCTTATGGTACTTATGCTTATAGGCATATGCCTTTTGGTTTATGTAATGCTGCTGCTACCTTTTAGAGATGTATGTCTGCTATTTTTCATGTTTTTTGTGAAGAAATTGTGGAGGTTTTTATAGACGATTTCTCTGTCTATGGAATTTCTTTTGATAATTGTTTGCACAACCTTGATTAAGTTTTGCAGAGATGTGAAGAAGCCAACCTTGTTCTTAATTGGGAGAAATGCCATTTTATGGTTAATGAAGGGATTGTTCTTGGACACAAGATCTTTGAAAGAGGCATTGAAGTTGACAGATCCAAAATTGAAGCAATTGAGAAGATGCCCTGTCCTAGAGATATCAAAGGTATTTGTAGTATCCTTGGTCATGCTAGTTTCTATAGGAGGTTTATTAGATTTCTCCAAAATTTCAAAGCCCTTACTAATCTTCTTCAAAAAGATGTACCTTTGTTTTTGATGATGATTGTAAGGAAGCTTTTGAAACTTTGAAGAAAGCTTTGACAACTACTCCTATTGTTCAACCACCTGATTGGAGTTTACCTTTTGAAATTATGTGTGATGATAGTGATTTTGCTGTGGGTGTTGTCCTTGGGAAACATGTTGATAAGAAGTTGAATGTTATTCATTATGCTAGCAAGACTCTAGATGCTTCTCAAAAGAATCATGCTACTACTGAAAAAGAGTTCTTAGCTGTAATCTTTGCTTGTGATAAGTTTAGACCTTATATTGTTGATTCAAAGGTTATTATTCATATTTATCATGCTGCTATTAAGTACCTTATGACAAAGAAGGACGCTAAGCCTAGGCTTATTAGGTGGGTGTTGCTTTTGCAAGAGTTTGATCTGCATATTGTGGATAGGAAAGGTGCCGAAAATCATGTTGCTGATAATTTATCTCGTCTGGAAAACATTTCTTTTGACCCATTGCCTGTTAATGATAGCTTTCCAAATGAGCAGTTGGCTGCAATAAGGGTAAGTCCGCATGAAAGTCCTTGATATGCTGATTATGCTAACTTTATTGTTTCCAAGTATTTGCCTCCAACCTTTACATCTCAGCAAAGAAGAAAATTCTTTTATGATCTAAGGCATTACTTTTGGGATGACCCACACTTATATAAAGAAGGAGTAGATGGCATTATGCAAAGATGTGTTCCAGAATTTGAACAACAAGAGATATTGAGAAAATGTCATGGCAGTGCTTATGGAGGACATCATGCAGGGGATAGGACTGCACAAAAGGTTTTACAATCTGGATTTTATTGGCCTACCCTTTTCAAAGATTCAAGGAAGTTTGTCTTATCCTGTGATGAATGTCAACGAGTAGGTAACATTTCTAGACGCAATGAAATGCCTATGAATTATTCTCTTGTTATTGAACCTTTTGATTGTTGGGGATTTGACTTGATGGAACCTTCTCCCCCTTCAAAAGGGTACACTCATATTCTTGTTGTTGTCGACTATGTTACAAAGTGGGTAGAAGCCATACCTACAAATAGTGCTGATGGTAAGACCTCTTTGAAAATGCTTAAGGATGTTATTTTTCCTAGGTTCAGTGTGCTTAGATATCTCATGACTGATGGAGGCTCTCATTTTATTCATGGGGGTTTTAGAAAAACTCTCGCTAAGTATGATGTAAACCATAGAATTGCTTCAGCTTATCACCCCCAAACCAGTGGGCAAGTAGAACTTTCCAATAGGGAAATTAAATCTATATTGCAGAAGACTGTCAATAGATCTACGAAAAATTGGGCTAAAAAGTTGAACGACGCTCTGTGGGCTTATAGAACTGCTTATAAAAATCCTATGGGGATGTCTCCTTACAAAATGGTCTATGGGAAAGCTTGTCACTTGCCTTCAGAACTAGAACACAAAGCTTATTGGGCAGTGAAAGAATTGAATAGAGATTTTAGACTTGCCGGTGAGAAAAGACTGCCCGACTTAAGTAATCTAGATGAGTGGATAAGTGAAGCTTATGAAAATGCTAGGATCTTTAAGGAAAAAGTAAAAAGGTGGCATGATAGGAGAATTCTCAAAAGGGAGTTCCATGTTTGTGAGAAAGTTCTTTTGTATAGGTCTCATCTCAGATTTTTTGCAGGGAAACTACTCTCAAAATGGGAAGGACCTTTTGTTATCAAGGAAGTATACCAATCAGGTGCCATCAAAATATCTTCTTTGAAGGATGACACAACACAGGTGGTGAATGGTCAAAGACTAAAGCATTATATTTATGTATATTCATATAATGTAGACGTTGACACAATTCAACTTGTGGCTCCAGAAGAATTTATTAGAAGCCAAACACCAGATTCTGCAGAGTTCGACTTTGAATAGGTAAAAGTGGTGAAACAGAAGGTTCGTGAAACCCCAATATTTTTATATTTTTGATGTTTTTAATACATAAGGGAAGTTACGAGACAGACCAGGGGAGGAATCGGAGGCCGAGGTGGCCAAACCCACCCCAGGCGCGGGCCCTAGCTGGCCGCGCCTAGAGGGGGTGAGACCACCCCGAGCCCCGTCTCCGCCTTGTTTTCGTATTAAAACCTTCCTTATGCTTTGAAAATTCGTAATATATAACCTCCCCGGGTTCCCCGAGGTTCTTGTATCGAGTTCTCGTCGTGTTTTTGTTTCGATCTGTTTCTGTCAGGCAAATTCTCAGATTTGGAGCGTCATTGTCTTCCTCTGGACCACCCATGGAGGATTCCTCTGTGGACGTCCTCAACCCGTACATGTATGAGTTGAGGATTCATCCCAAGGAGTTGATTCTCAAATATGGGAAGGTAAAGATGAAAAAAGTTCAAGGCCCTAAAGTAGAAGGCAGTCTGGAAGATAGGATGGAAGCATTGGAGCAGGAAGTTTTTAGGTACAAGAAGATGGCAGAACACGAAGTGGATGTTATTCACAAGATAAGTTCAGAACTCATCGCAAAGCATGAGGGAGAGGTTTCTGAGATCCAAGAAGAGATATTCTCACTCCTTCAGATCACCAACCAGTTACAAGCACAGCTCTAAGACATACAAAAACAAAACTGTGAGTATGAGACTAGATTTGATCGCATAAGCTCTGCTGCTAGTTTCAGGATTGCGGAAACCAGGACATCCTTTTTGGATTGGGAACCTTTGCCTTGGAAGTTTTACGATGACAAGATAACACCACCACTACCGAAGGAGTAATTCATCATAAGGTTTGGCATCCCTTTGGCTTGTTCCAAGCTTGGGGGGAGTGACGCGGTATCACCATCACCATCTTTTATCTTTTACCTTTCTAGTGGATTCATATCTTTGGTAGAGAGGTTATCTTATAGTTTGGTTTGCATGTGGAAGTATCTCTCCTTTAGTTGGTTATCTATGTATCCCTTGGTGTGAGTGCCTTTATTGAATATTAATGAGAAGTCTCATCTTTTACTTTTTGCACTTCTTATTTTAGTTTGCAATCTCTATTATATGATGGATCTTGTTGATCAGTATTGGCATCAATTTGGGAGCATCGAGTAAATCTAAATTGGTTTAGGCAAACCGAGCTCTGGTTAGTAGCAACACTTTTTGAGGTTTGAAAGGAAAAGAAAAAGAAGGCTTACAGGTATTTTGTATCATTTATTTTTCTTTCTCGTTGGCTCATAAGCTTAGGATTCTTTATTTAAGATTTTTTGTGTCTTCAAGGAAGGTTGCCTGTTTGGATTTATTACTTGTATGTTTGCTTGGTTCTTTCAACTCTCTTGCTTGCTACTCAGCCTTGCTAGCCAAAAACCTGTTTTTGAGAAGGCATACTTCTCATGCTTCCAACCCCTTTAAACCAAAACCTGTGCCATTTGTGTCCACCATATCTACCTAGTAGCATTTGCTATTCCAAGCAAATTCTCAAGCTTCATCTATATTTCGAATTAAAAAGTATTTTGTTATGTGAAAACTAGTTAGTAAAGCTCTAACGAACTTGACGGCACACCTTATTTTCTTGCCCCTAATAGACTTGAACCATTGTGTCATCGAAGTTGTATATAATTGCATCTATATGTTGGAATTAGCGGAACCGTGCTGTCACGGGGAACGCTTTCAACATTGCACTTTTACCTTGTACACAGTTGATATCGCGCTCTTTTATCTGTGGATGTTAACTGTGTGAAATAAAGAGGGAACTTGTAAGTCCATGGAGTCTGTATTTTGTGTTAGAGAAACGCTTGGGCCACTAGCCTAAGCCATGCCTAATCATGGTGGAAACTTGCAGCATCACCATAGTGAGATATCTATGAAGCATCCTCAATAAAAAGCTATGCACATAGTAAATAAAAAGATTGCTGAGATGCTCATTGTCTGCTTGCCTTGTCATTTTGGTTATGGGATAGCTCCTGTACCATGTGCAAGGGGTACCCCGTTGGCAGTTCTCTATGATACGCATGTACTTACAATGACAAGAACTTATCGGTAACTTATGTTGAGTAGCATGAGGAGTGGCCCTCATATTCAAAGGACATGAGATTGCCAACTTATATTTCGTCAAGCATATACTCCATCTTTGTGCACTTTAACCTTAATCATCTCAAGATGCCTATGGTAGGGGCAATGAGGTCTCAAAGCTAGTAAGTACCATAATCTTTTGGAATCTCTTTATGACTTGAAATCCATTCTACCCTCTATAAATGGAACTTTCTCCAACTTCCAAGTTGAGTCAGTAAACCTACTTCCTCTCTATCTCCAGCAAGCATTTGAGTTGTTGTGTTTCAAGCATTCATACGGTGATTTATTCAATCATGTCAACTATCTTCCTTGTTTGCACAAGACTATTATCTATTGAGTATTACTTTGAAAGCCTTCTTTGAAAAACCTTTTTGAGCAAAGAGTGGTCCTGTTTGAAAACTTCTACAAAAGCTTTATTTGTGAGACTGTTTGCCAGCTGCTCTCTGACCAAGAACAAAGTTTGCCAATTCCAATTATGATTTATCTTTATGCATCTCTATTGAGACTCCTGTACTTGTTGCAAGCTAAGTTATGTAATGGTGAGTTGCTTTCTTCTATGAGTTGTGTAATGGTAAGTGTGATGCTTCTTGTCCATATTATTTTATCGACACTTCACTGCATAAACCTGTGGACATGTTTACTGAGCTCAGTTTTCGCTTGGGGACAAGTGAAGGTCTAACCTTGGGGGGAGTTGATACGTCCAATTTGCATCACCATTCTATATCATAATTTTCCTCTATTCATTGATATATGTCTTATTATGAGGAAATACTTCTGTCTTTTCATCTGTTTATGCATGTTGGATGATTCTTGGAGGATGAACTGCCGGAGTCTGGATTCTGATAGAAAAAGAGGTGTTTTGATGAAATTTCGCGAAGATAAGAAAAATACCAGAAAATATGGGCACATTATATTTTCCCCGATGACAGAGGAAGCCAGAAGGGGAGGCGAAGAAGGGCCACAGGGGTCCCACACCCCCTAGGCACGGGTCCCCCTAGGCCACGCCTAGGGCAGGTGTGGCCCACCTGCTCGGCCTCTGACTCCGCCCTCTCGCCTATATCTTCCTTACGAAACCCTAACACCAGGAGAGCGACCACAGATAGATTTCCGCCGCCTCTACGGGGCGGAAAACACCGAGAGAGAAAGATCTCTCCGGCAGACAGATTTTTGCCGGGGAAATTCCTTCCCAGAGAGGGGAGATCGTTGCCATCAACACCGTCATCAAGCTAGGCTTCATCGGGATCATCATGAATCATCATCCACACCATCATCACCACTCCGTCCTGCTATAACAATTGTGTTGGATATTGCTTTAGTTCTTAGGGAAACTTTCCCGGTGTTAATTACTATTGTAGTTGATGCTTGTGAGTGGAACCATTGGATTATTGTTTATGTTTAGATTGTTATCCATTACCATATCATCCTTGATCTTGATCCATATGATGTCTCGTGAGTAGTTCGTTTAGTTCTTGAGGACATGGGATAATTCATGTTGTCAGTAGTGGATTTGTGTTGAGTTATTATTCAATGGTTTAGTATTTAAGTTGTGGTTCTATTCTTCTAGTGGTGTCATTTGAACGTCGACTACATGATACTTCACCATTTATGGGCCTAGGGGAATGCATTGTGTATTTGGCTACTAATTGTGGGGTTGCCGGAGTGACAGAAACCTGAACCCCCATTAGGACACCTTTTCACAAGGGAGCGTGGGATCTCAGAGTTAGTGACAGAAATCCTATCTCTACCTAATTTATCCCTAACCGTAATTATACTCTAACATCCCCCCGTAGTCGTAGCGGCAACGTCTTGATCAACTGGAACATCACGGACGGTCAGACTAGAGATAAACCGAAGTAGAACCAGTGGGCTGACATCCCCCCGCGGTAGGAGCGGGAATGTCGTGGACGGTGTCGCGTCATGGTAGCTTGGACTATAGAGGATGCTGATGATGCTCAAGCGAGGTGGTAGCCCTTGTGCCGATGTCGAGGGAGCTAAGAGCATTGGGTAGTGTCGAGGTCGGGGTAGCCGTTGCAGGGAGTCGCCATGGTCGATGTCGTGGTCGGGGATGACGGTGTCGAGGTAACCACACGTGAAGCCGCATGTGCATAATGCATGAGGAGGATGACGGAGACGCATCGAGGCAGTCGTCGAGAATGTCGATGATGAAGCTGATCCAGTCCGAGCTGTCGAGGACGAGGTGCAGACATAGTTTTGCTAGAACTAGGCGCACGTCGAGGACGAACGCACACCCCGGTTTTGCCAGAGGGGTCGATGCCGAAGAAGACATTGTCGAAGCCTATGAAGATGAGGCGCCGATTCGAGCTTGCCACACTCGGGAACGAGTCGGGGACGAAGGCACTCCCAGTGTTTCCAGTACCAGGCGTGCGGGGGTAGGAACCATTATGAACTTGTCGCCATATCAGAAATACTAGCAGAGGAAGCCTCTAGAGCGGTTGCAACGCGCAGAGTGGCAAAGGGAGAGATGTCGGCGCTGTCGATGGTTATCAGAGTAGATTATAAGGTGGTGTAGTCGGGGATGAGGCGATGACGCTGACAACGAAGTTGTAGTGAAAGAAGACATAGAAGGCAGCGAAAACAGCAACGACCTGGGGTATTCATGCTGGATGCCTGGAGTGGTGATGGGGTAGTCGGCGGGACCTGCAACAGCGTGAGATCGCCCTGCATGTTACCTTGTGAAGTGCGGTGGTGGTGCTCGAAGTAGGCGAGGTAGAACCCGGTGGCGTGACGAAGACCATGCGCAGACGGCGGTGACCCGTTCCAGAGGAGATGGAGCGGTGGAAACCGAGAACGTCGATGCGTGAGGACAGCAAAGTAGACTGCATGCAGCGACGCTACGACCCGAGGGGGCGACATAGCTGCAGGGCACAAGTCGGTGCTGCGGCTGGGAGACCACCAGCGACGTACATGCCAAGGAAGGCGTGTTGGAAGCCGGTAGCATGGACCAAAGGTAGTTCCGCTGCGGCCTGAAGGGGCGACACAGCGGCAACCCATAGCTCGATCGGTGGTAGGCGGGTGCTCAGGGACGTGCTTAGCATAGACAAGCACATGATCGGTTGATCAGATCGATGTTGCGCCGTATGTGTCATGGGATGGACGACGCGTAGATAGGAGTCAATGGCGGCGTTGTCGATGAAGTCCCAGACGATGAAGACGAATATAATCCGAGGGGGGCAGCCGCGGCAACCTTCCAAGTAAGGCATAGCAACCGTCCGCGGTGCGCGGCAGCCTGCCATGAGGCCGCAACAGCCTGCCGAGGCAGGCGCGATAGCGGAGTGTGTAGGCGCACAAGCGCGGTGTAGATCGTCGGTGCCGATGGTCGGAGTAGAGGCGCGGAGATGACGACGGCGATGGGAGACGCAATCCTATTTAAGATCGGTAAACCATTATAAGAATACCAGTCAAGATATCGGGAAAAAAATACTTATAGGGCAGCCGATCACGGATCGGCGGACGAACCCTGCGTACGGATTGCGCGGTTCCTGGTGGAGATCATGGATATCGAACTCCCCGGGGACGGTGCGGCGGAAGCGTGTTGTTCGTCTAGCATTGCGCCATGGTGGGAGGCGACGCTAGGGTCGGCTAGGTCAAGGATCTTGCCGCTCTGATACCATGTGGAACGATAGAGAGGGAATTGGCGAAATATGTTGGATGTATTATTGAGCCTCATGGGCGAGTATATATAGGCGTACACGGATCAACTTGGAGTACAAGACAGGACACAAATCCTATATCTACCTAATTTATCCCTAACCGTTATTATACTCTAGCATGATAGGAGGCCTCTGAAAACTCCCCACGTTAGCACTGGAAATGCCTCGAGCATCCAGGACATGAAATTGCCTACCGATGACAATGGACCAAGACCGAGTGGTATCGGGCACCACGAACGCTCTCACGAGGGTCACGATGTAGCACGCCGCCGCCGAGACCAGGCAAAGTATCGAGAATCAGGTTGGAGGATGTAGATGTATGAGTATACGACACACTTGTTAATATGCAAGTAAAAAGTCTTGATATGACACTCCCTTTTCCTAAGAGCATTCCCACTCGTTGGGCGATCCCAGGCAGAAATCCGGACCAGTTTTGGGCTGAACGAAACTCGTTTTTGGCCTGGGAACGCTGAGTTTTCCACTCACGTTCCCAGGCCGAGTTCCCGCGTTCGGCTAAAATTCAGTCAAATTTGGAAAATTTGGGTGGATTTCATTAATTATGGGTGAAAATAGGCGGATTACATTGAATTCGGGTGAACACCTGAATTTAGGCTAGATAATAAACTAAAAACATAAAAAGCTGCCGTCGATGTCGACGCCGCTTCTACATGTCGAGGTTGCCGTAGAAGGAGGTGTAGCCGGGATCAACATTGCCTTCATCTTCACCACTGTCATCATCGTCGCTCGGCGGCTGCGATGGGCAGGATCTCCCCTGGCCGGCATTGCCGCACCTCCAGGGCTGGTGGGAGGGGCCGTCCTCCTCGTCACCGTCGAGGATGACGAGCGGGGCGCCCTGGTAGGCGAGCACGCGGCCGGACCACGCCTGGCGCTCGGCATGCTCCTGCCGGTGCTGGACGCGGAGGTGCTGCTCCTCCTCCCAGTCCTCCCTAGACCAGGCGAGGATGTACGGCGACGACGGCTCCACTGGTGATTGCGGTGCCAACTCCCGGAGTAACTGCTCCATCGCCATCTTTATTGCAAAGGCGTCCTCGTCAACGGGCACCGCCCAAACGGACGCCTTTGGCTTCGGCTGGCGAAGGAGGTCAGTTGGCAGCGACTGCGTCGGCATGCGGGGCTTGTTGATTACGATGCCCCACAACGATGTCAGCGGCGGCGAGTGGACAGGCGAGTCCACCTCGCGCTTGACTGGGCGCAGCGTCAGCGAAGGCGCTGGCATGGACAACGACAAGCGAGTGGCCGAGGCGGAGGAGGAGGAGCTCAAGCTGGCCATCCTCCTCAGCAGCCAGTTGGCCGGAGGGTGCCGCCCCGCCCTGGACATCGGCGCCAGCATACGTGGGAAGCCAAGACGCGGAGTGTTGTCGACGTGGATGTGTTGCAGCACCACCGCAAGCGTCCGGCCTGGCGCACTCCACCAACACCGGCGACCCGCCGTGCGTTTTTGCTCTTCGGCGGCGAGTCGAGCGACCCCTTGTGGCGGGCGTGTTGGAGATATGCCCAAGAGGTAATAATAAAATTATTTATTATTATATCTTCGTGTTTATGATAAATGTTTACAGTCATGCTATAATTGTATTAACAAGAAACATTAATACTTGTGTGATTTGTAAACATGTAAGATTCCCTAGTAAATCCTCTTTCTAATACTAGCTTGTTGATTAATAGATGATTATGGTTTCCTAATCATGAAGATTGGATATTGTTAATAACAAGATCATATCATTAGGAGAATGGTGTGATGGACATACTCCTATAGTTAAGAGTAGCATAAGATTAAGCAATTTCAATAGTTCGTTTGCTATAAGCTTTCAGATACATAGTAACCTAAATCCTTCGACCATGAGATCATGTTAATCACCATCACTGGGTGGATGCTTTGATGACATTAAACACCACTTCGTATCTGGGTGGTTATAAAGGTGGCATTGAGTGTTCGGAAAGTATGTGTTGAGGCACATGGATCAAGAGTGGGATTTGTCCATCCATATGACAGATAGATATACTCTGGACCCTCTCGGTGGAATGTCATCCAATTAGCTTTCAATCATGTTGTTGGATCACAAGGGATCACATATCACATGAACGAGTAAAGAGTACTTATCAGTAACGAGGTTGAACTAGATATGTAGAGATACCGACTATCAAACCTCGGATAAGTAAAGTATCGAGACACAAAGGAAAATTGGTATCGTATGTAAATGGTTCATTCGATCACAAAGTAATCGTAGAAATATGTTGGAGCCATATGAATTTCCAGATTCCTCTATTGGTTATTGATCGGAGAAGAGTCTCGATCATGTCTGCATAATTCACGAACCGTAGGGAGACACACTTAAGGATTCGATGTTGTTTAGTAGATATGGAATGTGGGTAAGAGACCGAATGTTGTTCGGAGGATCGGATTGGATCTAGGATATCACGAGGAGATCCGAAATGATCCAGAGAATAAGATTCATATAAGGAAAGTCCAATTCTGGATTTCGGGAATGGTTTCGGTGTTTTCACCGGAATGTTCTAGAAGGGTCTGGAAGGTCCATCGATCCGGAGTGGGAAGGGTACATGGATGTATCATGACAAAGTGGAATGGTTGCATCAGGTCCTAGGTCACTTGGCTGGGAATGGGAAGAGAGAAATCAAACTCTAGTTTGAAAGTCAAACGCCAGTTTGAAAAAGTCAAATCCCAACATGGTTGCCTAGTGGAGGGAGGGAAGGAATCCTACGTAGGGGAGGATTCCACCCCTTACCTTGACGCCAGCCACAAGGAGGAGTTGGGGGAGGACTCCCCCCAACCACCTCTCCCACCTATATAAGGAGGGGTAGGGCTCCCCTACCCCTCACCACAAACCCTAGCTCGGTCATGCCTCCACCCAAGTCATTGCCGCCCTAGACCTCCTCCATGTCGCTGCTGCCTAGGCCCTCACCTAGCTTCCAGCCACCACCTCTCCTGGGCCCTCTAAACCCTAGATCACCAAGGACCTCTTCCACTCCACCATACCCGCTCCGACTTAGGCGAAGACGTGCGGGATTTCCCCTCTACTGCCGCCACCACGCCGTCGTGCTGCCAGAATCATGAGGAGAGATCTACAACCTCCGCTGCCTGCTGGAACAAGGGAGACGAAGGTCTTCATCAAGTACCGAACGTGTGACCGACTACGGGAGGACTGCCGGAACGTGGCGCCGGAAGGATCGTCTATGCGTTCTTGAGATCGGCAAGTGAACGACTACATCACCCACGAGAATCCTATCTCGTTAACTGCTTTGGAATCTTTGAGGGTTAGTACTTTATCAACTTGTTGCTACAATCTAGTAGATAGATCTTGGCTTGTGTGTGTTCATGCGGTAGATTTTTTTTGTTTTCCATGCTACGAACCCCTGAGTGGTATCGGAGCCATGTATATAAGTAGATCTTTTGCACGAGTAGAAACAATGGTCATTATGGGCGTTGGTGATTTTATTATCAATTGCTTCTTGTGTACTTTGCATCTTGCGAGATGGTGGGATGAAGCGGCCCGGGCTAACCTTATATGACATCGTTCATGAGACTTGCTCCACGCTCGACATGCAACTTGTATTGCATAAGTGGCTTTGCGAGTGTCTGTATCTCACATCATAGTGAAGGTTCAATTTACAACAGGCACTTGATAGTACTTGCATCAACGTTGTGGTTCTTGTTCGTAAGTTAGAACATTTGTTATTCGAAAGCCCTAAAGCACGTAAAACATGCAAAGAAAATTAGAGACGTCTAACTTTGTTTTGCAGGGGTGTGATGTGATGTGATATGGCCATGATTGTGATTATATATGATGTATGCAATGATACTTATTGTAAGTTCGCAACCGGCAGGAGCCTTATGGTTGTATTTTAATTTCGTTAAGACCCACGTGTATATTATTCAAAGTAGTTGTAATAGTTGACGCTGGTGGATGACAACCATGGAGCGGTTCCATTGACCTTGACGCCACGCCTGTGATGATGGAGATCATGTTCGTGCTTTGAGATGGAGATCTGAAGCACAAGAAGAAATGCTCATATCATATCACATATTATGAATTGCATGTGATGTTAATCCTTTTATGCATCTTGTATTGCTTAGATCGCGACGATAGAATTATAAGATGATCCCACTCACAAAATATCAAATAATAAAGTGTTCGTCCTTAGTAGGCACCGTTGCTAAGACTCGTCATTTCGAAACACCAATTTTTAGGGTTTAGGGTTTAGGGTTTAGGATGATCGGGTGTGATAGATTCTACGTGTGCATACAATGGGAGCAAGCCAGATTTGCTCATGCGAATACTATGGTTAACCTTGACGAGCCTAGCATGTACAGACATGTTCTTGGAACACAAAATACCGAAAGGTAAAGCATGAGTCATATAGTAGATATGATGAACATGTTCATTGTTCGCCTTTCAAACTACATCATCTCTCGTGATGATCGGACTTGATGTAGTGGATTTGGTTCATGATATCACTAAAACAATGTGAGGGATATTGTTTTGAGTGGGAGTTCACCTAGATTAATTTAAGTATTAATTGAACTCAATTTGTCATAAACTTAGTCTAAACTATTGCAAATATGTTGTAGATCATGGCGACCCCTACCACCATTTTAAATGCATTCCTAGAGAAAGAAAAGTTGAAATGCAATGGAAGGAACTTCACATAATGGTTCTGTAACATGAGGATTGTCCTTGATGCTGCAAATTTGACCTATGTGCTGGATGCACCGCTAGGTGACACCTTCAAATACTGCGTCTCGAGATGAGTGCAGTGTGTATGACACAAAGCGTGATGACTACAATCTTGTGAAATATGCGATCCTTATGACGATGGATCCTGCGCTCCAAGAATGCTTTGAACTTAGCACAACTACTGCCATGGTGAAGTAACTCAAAGCCATGTTTGAGGGCCAAATACATGCTAAGAGATATATGATCTCTAGCGAGTTCTTTAGTGTTAAGATGAAGGAACAAAAATCTATGAAAGATCACGTCATGATGATGATGAACGATTTTCATCATCTCAATACACTTGGATATGTTATCCCAGCTGATATTGTGATGGATAGAGTTGTGCAGTCGCTCCCACCCAGTTACAAAGAGTTTGTGCTGAATTACAAGATAACTAGTGTGAGCGGATCGCTCACTAAACTTGCTGCCACTTTGTTGGTTACAGAAGTAGACATGAAGGCAAAGGGTGAGCCCAAGGGTAACTTCAAGAAGGACAGCAAATATGTTGCTACACTTGAGAAGAAGACCTGAGTTGGCCCTAGCTATGATGTAGAATGCTTTTGTTGCAAAGAGTGTGGTCACTAGAAGTGGAATTTCCCTAAGTACTTGGCAGAACTAAAGAACGGCAACATTAAGAAGAAATGTATATCCCATATACATGTTATTAATGTGTATCTTACTAGTAATCGTAGTAGTGCCTAGGTATTTGATACTGGTTTGGTTGCTCATATTTGTAACTCAAAACAGGTTCTACAGAATAAACTGAGACTAGCGAAAGACGAGGTGACGATGTGCGTTGGAAACGGATCAAAGGTTAATGTGGTCGCGGTCGGCACGCTCCTTCTTCATCTACCATCAGGATTAGTTTTATACTTAAATAATTGTTATTTGGTGTCTGCGTTGAGAATGAACATTATATCAGAATCTTGTTTATTGCGAGACGGTTACTTGTTTAAGTCTGAGAATAATGGCTGTTCGATTTAATGAGTAATATCTTTTATGGTCATGCACCTTTGATAGAAGGTCTATTCTTATTGAATCTCGATAGTAGTGATACATATGTTCATAGTATAGATGCTAAACGTTTGAAATTTATTGATAATTCTACATACATGTGGCACTATCGTCTTGGTCATATTGGAGTGAAGCGTATGAAGAAACTCCATTCTAATGGACTTCTTGAATCACTTGATTTCGAATCACTTGAAAGATGCGAAGCATGTCTGATGGAAAAATGACTAAGACTCCTTTTTCTGGTATGATGGAGCGAGCTGCAGACTTATTAGAAATCATACATACCGATGTGTGTGGTCCGATGAGTGTGGCATAGAGCGGTGGTTATCGTTATGTTCTTACTTTCACAGATGACTTGAGTAGATATGGGTATATCTATTTCATGAAACATAAGTTCGAAACTTTCGAGAAGTTTAAGGAATTTCAAAGTGAAGTAAAGAATCAACGTAACAAGAAGATTAAATTTCTACGATCTGATCGTGGAGGTGAATATCTAAGTTACGACTTTGGCGATCATTTGAATAAATGCGGAATACTTTCACAATTTACACTGTCGGTAACATCACAACGTAATGGTGTGTACGAACATCGTAATCGAACTCTTTTAGATATGGTTCATTCTATGTTGTCACTTACAGATTTACCATTGTCTTTTTGGGGTTATGCATTAGAAACAACCTCATTCACTTTAAATAGGGCACCATCTAAATCCATTGAAATGACACCGTATGAATTATGGTTTGGGAAGAAACCAAAATTGTTGTTCCTTAAAGTTTGGGGTTGCGAAGCTTATGTAAAGAAGTTACAGCCCGACAAGCTTGAACCCAAAGCGGAAAAATGCGTCTTCATAGGATACCCGAAGGAAACTATTGGGTATACCTTTTATCATAGATCCGAAGGTAAAATCATCGTTGCCAAGAATGGATCCTTTCTAGAGAAGGAGTTTCTCTCGAAAGAAGTGACTGGAAGGAAAGTAGAACTCGACGAGTTTGTCGAACCTTCTCTTGGATTTGAGAGCAGTGCAACACACTACTAGGAAAACGGCCTTTAGTGGCGCACCTGAAAACATCATCTGTGGCGCACTAGCAGTGCGCCACGTGCCTTGCGCTACGGCTATCTCTCGGTAGTGGCGCCTTAGTGCGCCACGGTTGTGTAGAGACAGGCTTAGCGCTCCTGCTAGTGCGCCACAGATGTTTGGGCAGGTGCGCTACCCCTAGGATCTTCTGTGGCGCACTACCTAGTGCGCCACTAAGCTTCTATAGTGCGCTTTAGCTGTAGTGCGCCACAGAAGGTAGATCATGTGCGCCACAGATGTGTGTTTTGTTTTTTTTTTAATTTCCGAGCCAGATTATATACAATACAGATTATATACAATATTAGAGCAGATATACACACACAGATACAAGATATACAATTATATACATAAATACACAATATGAAAAACAAGATTGAAACAAATACATATAGATAAGTCTCATACATGAATACATAGTATAAGTTACATTGTTTCGATCAAGTTACAAAGTAGTAGTTGGTGACATGCGAATACATGTGTCGATCGAACAAGTTAGAGCTCGGAAGCTCGCCTAGACATCTAAACTAGCTAGACACAAACGCGGGATAAACAATCAAAGAAGATAAGCATGATCACCGCCGCGACGAAGGTGTAGGTCTTCATCCGGTTCCTTGTCCTAACTCCCGCTAGATAGCGTGTGTATATAGCTTCCGCCTCTGCCATAGTGTTGTACCCTTTGTAGCTATTGCCGCTGAAACGGTGCACCTGTCTCCGGCAGTCTTCCCAATCATCGTAGACTCCGGGAACCCATCCCTTGTACACGACGTACCACGTCATCTATAAGTTGACAATAATAATTAACCGGTGATTGAAAAAAACATATATAATTAAGGTCGCATATGAAGATACACTTATAGAAAGTACTCCTAAATAAAAAAGACCAAACTCAAAAAGGATGCCTCATATATACCTAGGTTGTTCGACACAGGAATATGCTACGATGGAACTGTTCGCCAAGTAGGATGCACAACACCTGGACCTGTGAATAGCACAAGGCGAACAATCCCATCGCAACACATTCACATATAGTGTGCCACGACATTTCAATCATCGGCATTATTCTTGAAAAAGACCAAAGTAACTCAAAAAGCATGCCTCATATATATACTTAGGTCGTTGGACACAGGAATATGCTACGATGGAACCGTACACCAAGTAGGATGCACAACACCTGGACTTGTGCATAGCACAAGGCGTACAATCCCATCGTAGCATATTCACATATATAGTGTGCCACGACATTTCAATCATCGGCATTATTCTCGAAAAAGACCAAAGTAGCTCGAAAAGAATGCCTCATATATAACTAGCTAGGTCGTTGGACACAGGAATATGCTATGAGACGATTAGCCAAGTAGGATGCACAATTCACGGACTTGTGCATATCACAAGGCTAACTATCCGTCATAGCACATTCACATATATATTATGCCACGATTTAAATTATCGGCATATTCTCGAAAAGACAAAATAACTCGAAAGAATGCCTCATATATATACATAGGTCGTTGGACACGGATATGCTCTGACGAACAATCGACCAAGTAGGATGCATAATTCCTGGACTTGTGCATATCATAAGGCTAACTATGCCGTCGTAGCACATTCACATATATATTGTGCCACGACATTTCAATCATCGGCATTATTCTCGAAAAAGAAAAAAATAACTCGAAAAGAATGCCTCATATATATACATAGGTTGTTGGACACAGGAATATGCTACGATGGAACGGTGAGCCAAGTAGGATGCACAAGACCTGGACTTGTGCATATCACAAGGCTCACAATCCCATCGTAGCACATTCACATATATAGTGTGCCACGACATTTCAATCATCGGCATTATTCTCGAAAAAAGAGTAAGGAAAAAAAGAAGGACCAAAGTGAGCAAAGGACAAAAGAGTAATAAAAAAACCAAGCATTGATTGATATATAATAATAATAAGCAAAATAAGTAAGCGATGATTCATAAACCTAATAAGATAAGTACACTTGTCCACACACACACACACAGGTCATCTATAGTTTGTAACTACAACTAGGCCAACATCAAGCCTTTTGGCTCGGCTTAGGGAACGGGAGGACGCCTTGTCTCGTCATGAACTTCCTATAGTCACCCTGCATCTCTAGGCGATCTTCTATGTCACGGTTATTCGGGATATTTCCTCCATAGAAGACCCCCCCCCCCCCAAAGTCATGACATCACAAAAGATGATTGCCCCAAACTGCTGCTGGATGCGATACATCTCTTGTCTAATATCCGAATCATTGATCTTGTCCTTTGCTTCGGCCCACTGTTTGAGATAATCTGGCAGCGTAGAATTTTGCTGGTCAAGTAGGAACGCCCTCATGTGATGGAGTGCGTAGTAGGCTTCCTTCTTACTGTTTTCCGGCTGCTTCACGCAGGGGAACTCCGTTACGTGGTTGAAGACGTGCCTGCCGAACTTGACCTTCGTACGCACGAAGGTGGTGCCTTCCGTCGAGGCAAATCCAGTAAGAGCATCATCCAGAACTTCCTTGATCTTGTCGTAGTTTTTTTTTTCTTTTCTAGACTCCCCGAGTCGAAATACGAGGCGTGGGAATGCTTCGGCGATAAGGAGATGAGCGTGCAGTGTTCATCTCTACGCAAAAAATTCAAATGGAATGTGTTGGAAAAAGAGTGATGATGATCTAATAAAGCCAATCGACGGTGGCGAGTGAATAACGACTTACTCGGGAAAGTAAGGCATGAGAATGTATTCCTTTGTCTTGTTCGCCACGAAGATTCTTTTTAGGTACGAGGCCACGATACGTCGTTCGGCGGGGGAACCCAAGCAGCCGTCACGCATGTAGTAGGGGTCCACTATAGCGATGCCCGGTGTGTTCTCTCTAATGATCTGCATGGACAAGCTGAGAGAAAAGAGACGGACCATGGTATAGTGCAGCGGGTATAGGTGGAACATATTGAAGATGTCGTCGAACCGCAGGAAGAACAGATCCGCAGGGGCATTGTCGACGAAGCCCAAGCCTGGAGGCATCTTAACCACGAATACCGGGTGCGAGGGATCTTGTAACATCCCAAAAATACTAAGCTTGGATCATCAAATTCTAATCATCAAAATTAAGGTTAACAAAAACTTTTCTAAATGAAATCATGAATGCATGCATATGTGTATGCATGGATTTTGAAATCCTTTAAAACCACCTTGTTTGTTTGTTTCATTGCTTGTAAAATGTTTCTTAGGTGAAATAAACATCATCTAAAACATTTCCCACACTTTTCCTAAAGACAAGTAAATCAAAACACATATATGAAATGAATGGTCACTTTGACCAATTTAACTCCCATGCCTACTTTGGCTGTCTCAAACTTTTAGAACCTAACAGAAACTTTTCTGGATCTTTGCACCCCTTGAATGTACTCATAACAAGGTATCAAGGCCCACTTTGTGATCATCCAGAAACTTTCAAATACATAGTTTAAATGACAATTCAAAATTGAATCTTTATCATATGGGAAGATGCCACTTTTTCAAAAACCACTCAAACAAGCTCAACTTTCAAAACCCAAGCATCTTCAGACTCACCAGCACCAATCTAGCAAACCCACCAAAAATCTTTTCAAAATTCAAAACTTGATTTCATGCGGCCATTTCATCAAACAGGTTGCAGACACAAATCAAACAAAACATCAAAAACTATTGTGAGCAGTGATTCTTGCCTAACTTGTTCCCTAGTTAGCTCACACACAGCTCAGTAGATCATCTAGGAAGTTTAAATAAGGACTAGCACACCTGTGAGCTTGCCATTGCCATCAATGGTGAACAACCGAGCACCCCCTTGTCACCCCATCGTGGACAGCAGGCTAGAGGAAGAACTAGCCTTGCCAACCTTGTCTGGGAGGCAGCCCACCGTCCACCGCCACTACCTGTCCCAGCCGCGAGAGTTGCCAAGCCCTGGACCACGCGCACAAGCCGCGCCTAGACCGCTAGAGACCATGCCGAGCATGCGCCAGAGAACGACCCTCGACCGAAGCCCATAGACCGCGCGCCGCCCTCGCCGCGTGCATACACAATCCCCACCGACCCAGGAGACCGCCAGACATCCCCGTTTGCCGCCCCGTGCCACACAGCCACCACCTGCCGTCGAAGACGCCGCCTCTGCCGCGCAGAGGACCGCCCATTCCAGACCAAACCACACCGCCCATGCCTCGAGACCATGTCGTTGAGCATCGCCAGGAGACACCGCACCGTCCCCTACCCTTTCCCATGCCATTAGCTGCCTGTAACCTCGCCGAGCTCACCAGGCGCCTGACGGTCCCCTCGCTCGACTATAAATAGAGGCCACCCCCGCACGATTTCTTCACACCATCTCACTCCCCTCTCCTCACTGATCGTGCCACACCGTTCTCAGAGCAAGACAAGCACCACCCCGCCGGAATTTCACCGGAGCTTGCCGCCTCTGGAGAAGAAGGGAGCCAGCGATTGGAGCCACCCCAAGAGAAGCCACCGGTACCAGGAGATTCACCGTCATCGACTTCGTCGTTCGCCCGCCTCGCCGACCCTCTACAGTATCCCGGTGAGCCCCTAGCAACCCCCACTGGCCGCGCTAGGTTTCGTTCTCGCCGGAGTTGTCCCGCGTCGATGATGACTCCCAGCCGTTATATTAGAACTAGATCGAACGATCCACATCGCCCCATACCGCTTCACCCAGCCCCGTGTCACTGACGAGTGGGGACACCCACTTAAGCAGCCCGGTGGAGCACTGCGCTTAGCAGGCCGGCCCAGTAAATTTTCCCGCGCAAGCCCAGTTATTCAAATTAAACTTTTTCTATTTCAATTCAAACACACTTCTGTACCCAACTTCAAAAATCAACCCAGATCGATTCAGTGCACCAAATTGAATGAAACCAATTTTGTTGGAAAGATCCGTGAATGCTGAATCCAAGACCGTTGGAGTCAAGTCATTTGGATCTATAGATAACCATTGGTAAAAATAACAAGGCAGGAGCTTTTCTTCATTCAAACATTTTTCAAATTTAAACCATAATAGCTTTTGAGTTGATTCCAACTCTCAAAAATCACATTTAACCATACCTTTCAGAATATATAAAAATATATAGGTTTACTTGCAGAAATTATGTTCAAGTAATAAAAGAATGCTACATAAGCATTTCTAGCCACTTTAATTAATTAAAATAAAAGGGTAAAACCTTATTAAATTGTGACACCACTTTAAATCACATTCCCATGGACTACAATATGTGGTGATGACATGTGTCAACATGATCCCATGTTGGGTTTGGAGAATATTAAATCTTAAGTAGTTTTTCAATGAGTAGAAATTACTTTTCTAAAAATAAAAGGAATTAAATCAAGCCTTAACCTTGTAATGTTAGGGATGATGCTAGATCATCCATAGGACCCTTGTGTGTGATCATTGCAAGTAGTTAAGTATTGTTTGGTGATTGTGTACCTCGTATTTATTCATAGACGCTAGTACCGACTAAGGATACGAGAAGGAAGGAGGATACTACGAAGAAGAAGACGAGGAGAACTTCAACCACTTCTCTGCACAAGGCAAGCTAAAACTTGCAAGACACTCTACTTTAGCTAGCCTAATACTACTAGTGAATGTGCAAGCTTATACTGATATTGATGCAAGCTGATACTATACCTATGCAAGCTAACCCTTGCAAAATACCCTAGTGATGCAACAAACCCATACTTGTTCTATGACTACTATATGCCTTAAGCATATGTGATCATACCCACTTGATAAACCAATCCTAGTTTTATGAGCAAGCTTCTTACTTTATTTCTTTATCAAAGCTTACTTAGAGTTTACTTAAGTGACTGGTAGATATTGGAAAGATGCTGAAGGTTGCATAAAGAGCATAAAATTTGGCCTAAGATAGAAACCTTGACACCAGCCTGAGACATGAGGTTATACTTAGTTGAAACTCCACTAGTTACCACCCCTCAATAGTACTACCCCCCACCTATAGATACTAGTCCTAAGCATAAAACTTGATCAACTTTTAGATGGGAATACTTGGTGGAAAAATGGTTATGAAAACCTTGGAATGATGGATCATTCTATTGAAATGTTTTGGACATGTGTTTCCGAAAACACCGGATGATTTTGGTGATGAAAATGTTGAGGCATGAGCCTTAGCACTTTATAAAACTGATGGGTTCCAATTTTATCGTACAACCACAATACGCGAATATTGGGTAGGGCTTGACTGGAAACTTATATTCCTTAGTATTAGTTCCCTCATGGCCAAGGTCTGAGCTGAGGCTACCTTGTGAAGATTGTCCACCTGTGCAGTACCCAAGATGACAGTTGGTCATGGTTGGGAGGCCAAACTCACAGGAGAGGTGCTTATACTAGGGCGTGTAATCGAAAGGTTAGGATTGATTATCCACATACTGAGTATGGTGAATTAAGGATTTTTTCCTGACGGATGTATCGAATGTTGTGGTGAAAGTGTACAATCTCTGCAGAGTGTCAAACTATTCGAATAGCCGCGTCCGCGGTTATGGACAGTTGGAGTGGCCATACTGTTCCCCCGTCAGACTTTTCAAAATGACCTGTGAAATGAACTAAGACTTTGACTTGACCACAATAGAGTTGTGATATGAACTACAAGTTCCCAGTTAGGAGTTATAAAATTATGACTAGCTTTAGAACTTAGTATAGATAAATCTGGCTTTTGCAAAACAACCCTAGAGCCTAGTGTCCTATTATCCAAAAACCCTTTTACCTGTTAGTATTAGCTTGCGAGTACTTAAAGAGTACTCATGGCTTTGTCCCTGGCTATGCCCATGGCCAGACTATGAAGAGGAGTACCTGGAAGATGGACCCCAGGAAGGTTACGACAACTAGGATCATCTCCCATCGTCAGCATTGCCTGTGACCCCGAAGATGGAGCTTCGCCTATGCTACCGTTATTATTATTATTCATTGCTTGATGTTGTATTAAGAACTGGATCATGAGATCCCTATTTGTGTAAGAACTTATGTATCGTTTGTAATGGATGATGTACTATGGTATCCAATTCTGTTATGTCTCGCAAAAATGGTAATCCTGGGATTGCGATGTATGGCATAACAGGCATCTAGGATTGAAAAATCTGGGTGTTGACAAGTTGGTATCAGAGCCATCCTGACCATAGGAGACCCTAGTTAGACTGGACGTTTGAACCAAAAACTTAGTTCCAAAACCAAAGAAAACAAATATTTACAAAAACTTATTCTCATTCTTATCTCTTTGATTCTTTCATAAAAATTCATGTACCTCAAAAACTCTTGCAAAATACCTAAATTTTTTGACACACTTGATCACTCTGCTAATCTACTCATCCTCTATTCTTATAGATGGACGTGAAGTACAGCTAGTTTTACCAACTCGGGAATGGAGGAGACCTTATCTTTGAGAGGGATTTGGACCAGCTTTCGGAACTTCTGGAGCGTCCGCACCCCGAGTTCTTCGGAGCTCAGCTCAATGATCAAGGAGGAGAATATCTGCAGTGGCTAATTGTTGCAAGTCTCCGAGGAAAATTGAACCTCCCACTGCGGAGGGAATTCAGTTTACCTTGAGGGAAAACAACTGGCTCGATGGACTTGCCAGAGCAATGCAGGAAGCTCTTTCCCGTCTGTGTGGGGAGAGCATCAATCAGATCAAGGGTACTCGCTTTGAGTTTTGCCCAAGGCGTGATGCAAATGGACAACCACTGGAAGCCCCATACCACCCCGAGCTGAAGACTCAACTGGACCACCTTAGCATCATGATGTATGATCGTCAGCAGGAGTTGGACAACTGCCGTGACTATTGCAACCACAAGTCCGCCATCATCAAGACGAAGGATCAGACCATCGCCATGCTAGCAAAGGATCGCAAGTCTCGCCTCCGTCAGCTCGACAAGAAGGAGCGCATCATTGCCCGTCTTCGCCACCACATCTCATCTTTGGAGGAGACCATCCACGAGAGAGACATGCAGTTGGAGGAAAGGGAGAATGCCGGAGAGGATCTTCGTGGAGACCCTTACTCCTATCTCAGCCATGACGATGATTTTCTGGAGGATCAGGCCATGGACTTCTTCGCCGATGAGGATGATTTCGCCTTCATCGATGATGATGAAGATGATGAAGCCACATACTCCAAGGAGTAGTAGCACTTGAGCACTAGCGTAGTGAGTAGTATTCGGTCTCACTGTATCGTAGTTCTCAGAATGGTTCTTAAAACCATCTGTTTTTCTTTGTTGTGGTGTGTGTTGTACTGTGTGCTATGAATGAATGAAAAAGCAAGTTGCTAGAAAAAAATCTGAGTCAAACCTTTAAAACTTTTCAAAGTCCCCGAAACCTTAGAAATTTCCCTCTTTTCTCATGATCTATCTAAATCTTCAGATGCCACGTGGAGGAAATGGTTCAGCCCCGGACCCGATGTTGCAGATCCTGCAAATGTTGACTTCTGACTGCGAAGCTGAAAGAGCGGAACGTCAAGACAACCTAGCCACTCTGCAACAGATAACCCAGCTAGCCCACAACAACCAAGGCCACGGAAATCAGGTCAACCATGGATCTAAGCTCAAGAATTTACAGAATACCAACCCACCTGTTTTCACTAAATCAGAAGAACCCCTAGATGCCGATGATTGGCTGCAAACCATGGAAAACAACCTAGAAGTCGTTGGAGTAGAAGCCAACGAGAAAGTCCTGTTCGCCACCCATTATCTAGCCGGAGATGCCAGGGCATGGTGGAACAGTGTTCGTGCAATGACCGGAGGCCAGATGATGACCTGGGAGGAATTCAAGGTCAAGTTTAGCAGAACCCATGTGCCACCAGGTTTGATCAAGAGAATGAGAGACGAGTTCAGAGAGCTGAAGAAAGGAAGGATGACTGTAGTGGAATACCGTGACAGATTTTTGTCATTAGCTAGGTATGCCCCGGACGAGATAGACACCGAAGCCAAGAAGAAAGAAAGATTCCTGAATGGTCTGCATGACGAGATGCAGACGGTGTTAGTCAATATCCCCTTTGCTGATATTGAAGCCCTTGTCGACTCTGCTATCCAGATGGAAGGTAAGATCAACCAAGCCAATGAGAACCGCAAGCGTCGCATGATGCATCAACCAGGAACCCATCAGACCCCAAAGTATCGCCCCAACCCATCTCCAGGATTTGCCCCAAGAACCAACAGACCCCCGATGAACCGTCCGACCTATCCCAACCGTGGAAACCCTAGACCTGGAGGAAATCACAACAACCCCGGTAACTCTAGAAATTTCACCCGTGCCCCACCCAAGTTCAACACCAACAATGCTACCGCCAACACCAACACTGCCCCGAGGACTGGAAGCAATGCTGTGCCTGTCGCAGCCAAGGACAAGTCGCAAGTGACTTGTTATGATCAGTGGAAATAAAGGCCACTATTCCAACTAGTGCCCCAACAAGAAGAATGCTACAGCCCTAATGCCAATGCTGACTCAACAAAGAGGTCGTGTCCGGCCAGGAGAAGATTTGCCCTGAATTCACTCAACCGCAATGGCCGTCTTTTTCTCATGCATGCGAAGAAGCTCGAGCGCCAGCGTCGTCTTTGGGTATGTTTTCTGTTAATTCAGTACTTGCAAGAGTGTTGTTTGATTCTGGTTCCTCGCATTCATTTGTCACCGAATAATTTGCCTGCACTAGTAAAATTCAACCAACCAAACTGAAGCATGTTATGATTGTGCAAATTCCCGGATCAACCACCAAGGCTAGGCAAATTTGCAAAGCCGTCCCTATCCAAATCCATGGCATAGATTTTTATGCTAATCTAATAGTAATCAGAACTAAAGGTTTGGAAGTAGTACTAGGAATGGATTGGATGTCCAAACATAAAGGATTGATTAACTGTGCTAAGAAAGCCATCACCATGACCAGTACCACCAGAATATCAGTCGAGCATATATATGAAACCTTACCTCGCCAATTCAAGTGTAACAAGAGTCTAGCCCAACCTACCATTGACCAAGTCTGGATAGTCTGTGAATACCCCGATGTATTTCCAGATGTTTTGCCCGGTATGCCCCCACATCGGGATATCGAGTTTATCATCGAACTAATCCCCGGAACCGGACCCATGGCCCAGAGACCCTATAGTATGAACTCGTCGGAACTAGCCGAACTGAAGAAGCAACTAGATTCCATGCTAGAAATTGGATTGATTCAACCAAGTGCGTCACCATGGAGATCACCTGTCTTATTTGTGGACAAGAAGGATGGAGGTAACCGTTTGTGTACGGATTATAGGAAGTTAAATGATGTCACCATCAAGAACAAGTACCCCTTGCCCAAGATAGAAGATTTGTTTGACCATTTGACCGGTGCCCAGGTGTTTTCTAAGATTGATCTTAGAACTGGCTATCATCAACTCAAAATTCATGTAGAGGATATTCCAAAGACTGCCTTTACCACCAGATATGGATTATGCAGTATCTGATCATGTCTTTTGGATTAACCAATGCCCCCGCTTATTTCATGAACCTCATGAATAAGATTTTTATGGACTTCCTGGATAAGTTTGTCGTTGTTTTCATCGATGACATTCTGATTTATTCCAAATCAGAAGAAGAACATGAGCTACACCTAAGGACCATTCTTGGAACCCTTAGAGAGCATCAGCTGTATGCAAAGTTTAGCAAATGTGAATTCTGGTTACAGGATAGGTTTCCTCGGTCACATTGTATCAGCCGGAGGAATTGCTGTTGACCCTGCCAAAGTGAAAGATGTAGAAGATTGGCAAGCCCCAACCACTCAAACCCAAGTTCGTGCATTTCTCGGATTGGCATTATATTACCGCAAATTCGTAGAAGGATTCTCGAGTATCGCCCGACCCATGACCCAATTGCTGAAGAAGGACAAGAAGTTTGAATGGACCGACAAATGTGAAGCGAGTTTCAAGAACTCAAGAGGAGATTGATTTCAGCCCCAATCTTGATCATGCCGGATATCACGCAGCCCTTCGATGTGTATTGTGACGCATCCAAGATTGGTCTCGGATGTGTGCTAATGCAAGAAGGCAAAGTTATATCTTATCTATCTCGACAACTGAAGCAACATGAGCAAAACTATCCAACCCATGACCTCGAACTCGCAGCAGTAGTTCTAGCACTACTAGGAAAACAGCCTTTAGTGGCGCACCTGAAACCATCATCTGTGGCGCACCTGCAGTGCGCCACGGGCCTTGCGCTACGGCTATCTCTCAGCCGTGGTGCACTGCCTAGTGCGCCACGGTTGTGTAGAGATAGGCGTAGCGCACCTGCTAGTGCGCCACAGAAGTTTGGCGTGGTGCGCTACCCCTTGGATCTTCTGTGGCGCACTACCTAGTGCGCCACTAAAAATCCATGGTGCGCTTTAGGTGTAGTGCGCCACAGAAGGTAGACCATGTGCGCCACAGATGTATTTTTTGTTTTTTTTTTAAATTCCAAGCCAGATTATATGCAATACAGATTATATACAATATTACAGCAGATATACACACACAGATACAAGATATACAATTATATATATAAATACTCAATATGAAAAACAAGATTGAAACAAATACATATAGATAAGTCTCATACATGAATACATAGTCCAAGTTACATTGTTTTGATCATGTTACAAAGTAGTAGTTGGTGACATGCGAATACATGTGCCGATCGAACAAGTTAGAGCTCGGAAGCTCGCCTAGACATCTAAACTAGCTAGCTAGACACAAACGCGGGGTAAATAACCAAAAAAGATAAGCATGATCACCGTCGCGACGAAGGTGTAGGTCTTCATCCGGTTCCTTGTCCTAACTACCGCTAGATAGCGCGTGTATCTAGCTTCCGCCTCCACCATAGTGTTGTACCCTTTGTAGCTATTGCCTGAACGGTGCACTGTCTCGGCAGTCTTCCCAATCATCGAGACTCGAACTCGGGAACGTCCCTTGTACACGACGTACCACATCATCTACAAGTTGACAATAATAACTAACCGGTGATTGAAAAAACATGTATAATTAAAGTCGCATATGAAGATACACTTATAGAAAGTACTCTTAAATCAAAAAGAGCAAACTCAAAAAGCATGCCTCATATATAACTAGGTTGTTGGACACAGGAATATGCTTATGACGGGACTGTTAGCCAAGTAGGATGCACAATTCCTGGACTTGTGCATATCACAAGGCTAACAATCCCGTCATAGCACATTCACATATATATTGTGCCACGACATTTCAATCATCGGCATATTCTCGAAAAAGACAAAAATAACTCGAAAAGCATGCCTCATATATAACTAGCTAGGTCGTTGGACACGAATATGCTTATGGCGGAATTATTAGCCAAGTAGGATGCACAATTCCTGGACTTGTGCATATCACAAGGCTAACAATCCCGTCATAGCACATTCACATATATATTGTGCCACGACATTTCAATCATCGGCATATTCTCGAAAAGGACAAAAATAACTCGAAAAGCATGCCTCATATATAACTAGGTTGTTGGACACAGGAATATGCTTATGACGGGACTATTAGCCAAGTAGGATGCACAATTCCTGGACTTGTGCATATCACAAGGCTAACAATCCCGTCATAGCACATTCACATATATATTGTGCCACGACATTTCAATCATTGGCATATTCTCGAAAAAGACAAAAATAACTCGAAAAGCATGCCTCATATATAACTAGCTAGGTCGTTGGACACAAGAATATGCTTATGACGGACCGTTAGCCAAGTAGGATGCACAATTCTGGACTTGTGCATATCACAAGCTAACAATCCGTCATAGCACATTCACATATATATTGTGCCGACATTTCAATCATCGGCATATTCTCGAAAAGACAAAAATAACTCAAGAGAATGCCTCATATATAACTCGCTAGGTTGTTGGACACAGGAATATGCTTATGACGGGAATGTTAGCCAAGTAGGATGCACAATTCCTGGACTTGTGCATATCACAAGGCTAACAATCCCGTCATAGCACATTCACATATATATTGTGCCACGACATTTCAATCATCGACAAATTCTCGAAAAAGACAAAAATAACTCACACTTGTCGTCCGAGAACCAAAGAGTAAGCAAAAACCAAAGAGTAAGCAAAAAACCAAGCATTGATTGATATATAATAATAATAAGCAAAATAAGTAAGCGGTGATTCATAAACCTAATAAGATAAGTACACTTGTCGTCCACACACACACAAAGGTCATCTATAGTTTGCAACTACTAGGCCAACATCAAGCCTTGGCTCGGCTTAGGAGCAGGAGGGCCTTCTGTCGTCATGAACTTCCTATAGTCACCACTGCATCTCTAGGCGATCTTCTATGTCACGGTTATTCGATATTTCCTCGTGAAGATCCCCGAAGTCATGACATCAAGAAAGATGATTGCCCCAAGCTGCTTTGGATGCGATACATCTCTTGTCTAATATCCGAATCATTGATCTTGGCCTTTGCTTGACCTTGTTTGAGATGATCTGGCGGTGTAGAATTCTGTGGTCAAGTAGGAACGCCTCATGTGATGGAGTGCGTGGTAGGCTTCCTTCTTACTATTTTCCGGCCGCTTCACGCAGAACTCCATTACGTGGTTGAAGACGTGCTGCGAACTTGACCTTCTTACGCACTGGGCTGGTGCCTTCCATCGAGGCAAAGCCGGTGAGCATCATCGAACTTCCTTGATCTTGTCGTAGTTTTCTTCTTTTCTAGACTCCCGAGTGAAATACGTGGCGTGGAATGCTTGGCGATAAGGAGATGAGCGTGCGGTGTTCATCTCTGCGCAAAAATTCAAATGGAATGTGTTGAAAAAGAATGATGATGATCTAATAAAGCCAATCGACGGTGGCGACTGAATAACGACTTACTCGGGAAAGTAAGGCACGAGAATGTATTCCTTTGTCTTGTTCGCCACGAGGATTCTTTTTAGGTACGAGGCCACGATACGTCGTTCGGCGGGGGAACCCAAGCAGCCGTCACGCATGTAGTAGGGGTCCACTATAGCGATGCCCGGTGTGTTCTCTCTAATGATCTGCATGGCCAGGATGAGAGAAAAGAGACGGACCATGGTATAGTGCAGCGGGTATAGGTGGAACATATTGAAGATTTCCTCGAACCGCAGGAAGAACAGATCCGCGGGGGCAGTGTCGACGAAGCCCAAACCTGGTGGCACCTTAACCACGAATACCGGGTGCGAGGGATCTTTCTCCGATAGAAGGCGTCTCTCTATCATCAGCACACCGTCATGCACACTCTGCAGTTCCGAACTGGCGAGCTTCCGCAAATTATTAGGTAGCATGGGCTCACCTGCCACATGAATCCTCCACATAATACCCTCGGGTCTTGGTGGCCCGTCCCGAAACCTGATCGTATTCGCAGTTGTTGACGCCACCGGCTGGCTCGAGCTGCTAGATTTTCTTTTCCTGCCCTTTTTCCTTTTGGAGAGCGGGCAGGCACCGCAATCTGAGCACCGGCCGCCCTATCTAGTGTGTCAGGGCTTAGAATATAGGGCCGGTTGGTTGTATCATCTGGCTCTGTAAAGGCGCAAGCTGGAGGCGTCTCCTGAGAACCAAACAGACGCTTGGTGATAGTGGCTTTCTCTGTGGGGCTACCAGCTAGGTCTTCTTCGTTGCCAAACTGAGTGCTGAAGAAGTGATCATTCCAGTCTTGAAGTCCTCGGCGGATCTGCGCCATGTGCATATCATCAACATGATCATCCGACCCACCGCGTGAGGTGACGGCGAGGCGATAAGGGCCTTGCCACCGCTTGTCGGCACGACGGTGATCTTTGTCTGTGGCGTGATGGCCCCCGTCCCCAAACGGATCATGCTCTTTGGCCATAGCAAGAACAAGAAGCAACTTCGAGGACGACTCTTCTTCATCCGCTCACGGGGTTGAATGGGAGGTTCAGTCGTCGCAGCCCTTAGCACCCGACTAATTTTAACCACATGCACGCTATCTAGCATCGGTTTTGAGTGGAGCGTGCTGCAAGGGTTGAACGATGGTACCCTTGGCAACATCCTCACTCGTTGTTCACGTAGCATAAGAGAGTGCAAGGAACATCCTTCCGAGAAAACATGTACGGCATCGTCGGGCGAGATGCCACAAGAGTAATATATAGATGGCATGAAAGGCGGTAATTAAAGCAATTTTTTACCGTGATGGCGTCGAGATCGGCTAATGTCGACGCACCGCGCATGACGGGCGTGCAAGAGATGGAGGGGCTGCTTGATGGCGCAGTGCTGGCCGCCAGTGTATTCTCCCTACCGGGTGCTTGGAGCTCTAGTGCCGCCGCGACGATGGCAGGGGGGCACCAACATGTACTCCGGCGCCGCGGTGATGGCAGGGGGAGTCACCAACACTTGCGGCGCCGCGGTGCTAGCGGGCGGAGTCACGAACACGTAGTTCGCCTGATTCGTCGGCGCCGTGTTGTTCGAGTGGCTGCTGACCATGCTTGGAATCGGGCACGGCCCTACTCGACCACCCGCACTCCAGTTCGCTATTGACTCCACCAAGGTAGGCAGGAAGGACGTAAGGGTGATTGCCAGGTTGTCTTGGACGATCTGCGGGATCCGCGCCACTTGTGCCTTAAGTTCTTGAACCTCTTTGTTTTCCTCCTCGCTCCTTCCCGACGGCGCCACATGCGTCCTCGGCGGTGGACCAAAATGATCCACCCAATTCTTACCCCCGAGGCCGGCCAGACGGCCAGCCGACGACGGCTTCTTCGTTCAACCCTTGCACGGAAATACCGGTCTTCTCTTTCGACGCTCTTTGCCCATCTGACACGGAATATCGACACCTTTTCTCCACAGTAGTCGAGCTCCCAGATCTCCTCGATTCTTCCGTAGAATCTTTCCTTCACATTGTCATTGGTGTAGAATTCCGACGTTACGCCTGAGTTCTGATAATCACACTTGTTGTCCTTTTCCTCCGTGTAGAATGTGTAGCCGTTGATATCATACGCCTGATAGGTCACCAGGTTTTGCATCGGTCCCTGCGACAAGGTGAATATGATCTTTTCAGTGTCAGAAGAATGCGAGCGCGGGGGATTATCAAGGAGCGTCTGCCTAAACCAACGCGTGAAATCTGAGTTGTGCTCTTTGATTATTTCTCCCTGCATCCTCTGTATGCCCCGGTCACTGTACTTCTTCTCGATTAACCTTTTGTGTACATGCCCAAGGATCGACCAGTTCTAAATGCTTTGTAGCGCGAAGAGGTTTGCTCGATCAAAGTCTAGCGTCAAAAATCGAAGTCTGCATGCGATGCGGCGACCCTCTCGGTGACCAGATCCGTCGAGCTTGCCAAGGTGTCTGTGGCGGGAAGACCGGAGTTCTCGATGTCTAGATAATTCATGCGAGAAGAGATGCACTCTTGCCGAAAGCCCTTGGCTATGCTTCCATCTGGGCCGGGACCATTGCGACGTATCCTTTGATGTGTCCGTTCATCCTTTGAACGCCATCATCTGCGGAGAAACATCGGCCCGAGTATACGATGTCCTCCACGACATGGACCAGCAGATGCACCATAATGTCGAAGAATGCGGGTGGGAAGTAGACCTCAAGCTCACATAGTATCACCACGATCTCCTCCTGTAGCCTTCCGAGCTGATTCAAGCCAATCGACTTCCTAGAGATGACGTCGAAAAACTTGCATAGGCCAAATAATGTTTCACGGACGTGCTCGTCCATTATCCCTCTTAGTGCGACCGGAAGTACCTGTGTCATTAGCACGGCAAGTCGTGAGACTTCATGCCATCGAACCTCGCTTCGCCTCGTCTAGGTATCGCTTATCTTGCCAGCGTGGCCGTAAGGAAATTTGACTCCTAGAAGGCACTTGAAAAACTGTTTGATCTCATCACGGCTTAGAGTGAAGCAAGAAGGAGGCGTAATATTCGTTCTTCTTGAACTTTTACCCTTCCGACGACCTTGTGTGTCTCCGACTCATGATCATCGTCATTTTCCGATCATCGGGGTAGTCGTCCTCCGTGAAGCTCCTTCCGGATACCCAAGCATATCAGGTCGTGCCTTGATTTCGGACCATCTTCGTCCTATCGGCATGTTGATTATGGTGGCGACGGACTCGCACTACGTTTTTCGTGATATGCATGATGTCGAGGCTATGAGGCGTGCGGAGAAACTTCCAAGATGGCAACTCTCGAGAAAACAGACCTTGTTTTCCATACCTTCATCGGCTTGTCTTGTTGCTGCCTCTTTCGCTTCTTTCCGTGCTTAGGACAATCTTTCCAGTTTTCAGCAACTCTTCCACTTCTTGATGCTCCTACGCCCGGGATTCCTCGGGTCTCTAATTTGCCATCGAACAGGTCTCCACGTTTTCTCCATGGATCATTCTTGAGCCACCTCCGTGCGCCATGAACACGGTTTTCGATGACCCGGATCTTTCTCTAGTTGGAGATAGCTTGTGTTATCCATGCACCTAACGCATGCAGAATCCTTGGATAACCTGCCCGAGATATACCCGCAACTGGATAGTCTTGCACCGTAGTGACCAACGCTCTCATAGTGAAATAATCTTGTGCGACGGCGTCGTAAGTATTGGCTCAGTTCCCATAACGTGGCTAGCTCCTCTTTCAACAGCCCGAGATACTGATTGATGTCGGTGCAGGTTGTTTCGCCCTTGAATTAGCATACTCATTTGTATGTACTTCTTCTTCATGCACAACCATGGAGGAGGTTGTACATCCATACAAACACGGGCCAAGTGCGTGCTGCTCGGCTACCGAGCGGATTGAGTCCATCGGTGCTCGCACCAAGCCGATGTTCATCGAATCTCCACCGGTCGGAATTCGAGGTCCAATGCTTTCCACCGCTAGCATCGAAGGTGCGTCGGCAGCTCATCCTTTCGGTCATCATCATTTCTGGCTTCTTCCTTTCCGCATGACATCGCATGAGCTTCACTTCCTTAGGGTCCGCGAAATAGCGCCGCTGCGAGGGTGATAGGAAAGTACCATACCACTTTTCGAGGTGCTTTTTCCCTTTCTTGTATCGACTCACGCCGCACCGGACATGTGGTTTTCTCCGCGTCCTCGCCCGATAAATGATGCAATCGTTGATGCATACGTGATATCTAACGTGCGGTAGATCGAGAGGACGACGATTTTCTTGGCATCCTCGATACTAGTTGGACATGTGTTCCCCTCGGAGACGATCGTGCTGAATGCCATCATATCGTCGAAGCTTGCGTCGCTCAATTTGTGCTTTGCCTTCATATCCATAGCCTTGAGCGTTACATTCAACCGGGTATCATCGCTGCATCCTTCATACAATGGAGTAACCGTCTTTCTCAAGTTGCGCAAGCTTGGCTTTCTCTCTAGCGGCAGCTGGCGTTACCGTCTGCTTGAGAAGCAGCTCTTGCACATAAGGGTCCCGCACCCAGCCTGACGTTGTTCCATCATCGTCTGCTCCTCCGGCATCTAGATCATCATCATCCCGGTCTGCTTCCGCACCTTCACCATCTCCAGGAGCCTCTTCATCATCTCGCCCGTTCTCGCCGTGATGATGATCATCGTCATGTTGGCCACCTTATTCACCGTCTCCATCATCTACGCCATCGCTTATCCAACGAGTGTATCCATCCATGAAACCATGGCGGAGCAGGTGCGCCTGCAGATTCCCAGAATCTGGGTCGATCACCCAGTTGAGTTTGCATCTTCTGCACGGACATCTTATATCTGTCTTGTTATTTCGTATCATGTCGGCCGTAGCACATTTCAAAAATCTAGCCACAATGCCTTCGCTCATTATGCGGACCATTTTTGCCTGCACGATGTACACGGTACAATTTTGAAGTCTATTAGAACCACATAATGAATGCATGCATGCAATGGTCGATAGAAAATTTCGGCATGACCTATCCTAAAATTAGGACCTTTGCGAAATGCCAAAGTCTTGCCAAAATGGAAATGGATCAACATTTTGGAAAAACAAATGGCAACTTGTTCACATACAAACACAAGAGAGAGAGACCGATCCATACACACATGAACATATCATTATCCTCTCCATACACACATGCATGAGCATCATCGATACTCTCCATATACACACACATATGACCATCGATCCTCTCCACACATACACACATCATGAGCATCGATCATCTACATACATATGAGCACATGCATCATCCATATACACATGAACACATCCTTACATGGACAACTTACCGAGATGAGAGACCGATCGCGAGAAAGATGGAAAGGAGAGGTGCGCGCGTCGACCGGAGACGGATAGATGAGAGACCGGAGACCTCCTCTATTACTTATGTAGCATCCAAAGAAAGTTTTACATGCTAAAAATGGTGAATGTGTGGAGAAATTGAGGTGGGAAGGAGAAGATCCCGACTAGATCAAAGGAGGAAGAAGAAGGGGAAAGTGAAGTGTGGGGTGGTGGATGTGGTCACACATGTGCACATAAAGTGTTGTCCTAAATAAATCGACACATCCGTGGCGCACACGGCCCTAGTGCGCCACAGGGAGTACAAACATCTGTGACGCACTACACCATGTGCGCCACAGATGCTACCCTCCGTGGCGCACTAGGCAATGCGCCATGTAAATTTGTGGCCGTTTGAGCGAGGGGGCATGCGCTTAGGCGTAGCGCACCAGGCACACATGCGCCACAGATGACCTTAACAACCGTGGCGCACATGGCTATAGTGCGCTATAGATGTTTGGCGTGTGGCCAACAGGGCCCTGGCCCACACACATCTGTGGCGCACTATAGTCATGTGCGCCACGGTTGTTCTAGTTATTAGTAGGGCACTGCCCACAGGTGAGCCATGCCTGTTTTAGCTGTGGGGCACTTCAATCATGTGAGCCACGGATGTGCTGATTACCTATAGCTGTTTTCCTAGTAGTGTAGCCCTGAAGACATGGAGACATTACCTAATGGGAAACCGTTGTGAGATTTATTCGGATCACAATAGCCTAAAGTATATATTCACTCAGAAGGAGTTGAATATGAGGAAGAGAAGATGGATTGAGCTAATCAAGGATTACGACCTGGACATTCACTATCACCCTGGTAAAGCCAACGTAGTAGCCGATGCCCTTAGCAGATTGCCGTGCCGCTTGAACTCCATGATTTTGAAGGAGCAACCAAGTCTGCACAAGGAGCTTGAATATTTTCGAATGGAATTAGTAAGTGAAGGATATTTGGCTAGCATAGCACTCCAGCCCACTTTGATCAGTCAGATTAAGGAGGCGCAGAAGGAAAATGCCAGTATCGACGAAATCAAGCGTCGTATCGGTACATGCAAAGTACCCGGATTCACCAAGGACGAAGAAGGAGTTTTGTGGTACAAAGGACGCCTTTGTGTACCAGCAGATTCAGAGTTGAAAGAAGTTATCTTGAAGGAGGCTCATGATACTCTTTATTCTATCCATCCCGGAGGAACTAAGATGTATCAAGATTTAAAAGAGCAATTTTGGTGGCATAAGATGAAGAGAGAAATCGGAAGCTATATCGCCAAGTGTGATATATGTCAGCGAGTCAAGGCAGGACATCAAAGACCCGTTGGATTGTTGCAACCTTTGCAAATTCTGGAATGGAAATGGGATTCTGTAGGAATGGACTTTATCACTGGACGACCTACTTCTAGTAGGGGAAATGACTCTATTTGGGTCATAGTGGACAGATTGTCCAAAGTCGCCCATTTCTTGCCAGTCAAAACCACCTATCAGAGTTCGAAGCTAGCAGAGTTGTACATCGCTAGAATCGTCAGTTTGCACGGAGTCCCCAAGAACATAGTATCCGATCGAGGAACTCAGTTTACCTCGATATTCTGGAAGAAAGTCCAAGAAGGTTTAGGAACCCGCCTCAATTTTAGTACTGCGTATCACCCTCAGTCCGATGGACAAACGGAGCGAGTAAATCAAATACTCGAAGATATGCTTAGAGCATGTGTGCTAGAATATGGATCCAAGTGGGAAGTCTGTCTGCCGTTTGCAGAATTTTCCTACAACAATAGTTACCAAGCCAGTTTGCAAATGGGCCTATTTGAATTCATGTACGGAAGAAAGTGTCACACCCCTTTGAACTAGTCGGAAGTAGGAGAGAGTCAGATTTTTGGACCCGACATCCTCCGAGAAGCAGAAGAGAAGGTTCACAAGATTCGTGAGCACCTCAAGACCGCCCAATCCCGATAGAAGAGTTATGCCGACAAGAGACGTCGAGACCTCACCTTCAATATTGGAGATTTTGTTTATCTGAAAGTGTCTCCATTGAAGGGAATGCAACGTTTCCAACTCAAAGGAAAGTTATCCCCCAGATAGATCGGACCTTTCAAAATTCTGAAACGTCGAGGAGAAGTATCATATCAATTGGAACTACCTGAAGAGATGTCAGCTGTGCACAATGTGTTCCATATCTCGTTACTTCGGAAATGTCTCGAAGTCCCCGAGAAGACCGAAGTGTTCAAGAATATCGATCACCGGACCATAGAGATCAACGATGACCTGACCTATCCCGAAGTACCCATCCGCATTTTGGAAGAATCTTTTCGAAATACCCGAACCCGAAGCATCAAGTTTCTCAAGATTCAGTGGAGCAACCACACAGAAGAGGAAGCTACCTGGGAGCGCGAAGATCACATCAAGACGGAGTTTCCCGATCTCTTCAAATCCTAGGTAATCTTTTTGTCCTTTTTCAAATTTCGGGACGAGATTTTGTTTAAGGGGGGAAGGTTTGTAACATCCCAAAAATACTAAGCTTGGATCATCAAATTCTAATCATCAAAATTAAGGTTAACAAAAACTTTTCTAAATGAAATCATGAATGCATGCATATGTGTATGCATGGATTTTGAAATCCTTTAAAACCACCTTGTTTGTTTGTTTCATTGCTTGTAAAATGTTTCTTAGGTGAAATAAACATCATCTAAAACATTTCCCACACTTTTCCTAAAGACAAGTAAATCAAAACACATATATGAAATGAATGGTCACTTTGACCAATTTAACTCCCATGCCTACTTTGGCTGTCTCAAACTTTTAGAACCTAACAGAAACTTTTCTGGATCTTTGCACCCTTGAATGTACTCATAACAAGGTATCAAGGACCACTTTGTGATCATCCAGAAACTTTCAAATACATAGTTTAAATGACAATTCAAAATTGAATCTTTATCATATGGGAAGATCCCACTTTTTCAAAAACCACTCAAACAAGCTCAACTTTCAAAACCCAAGCATCTGCAGACTCACCAGCACCAATCTAGCAAACCCACCAAAAATCTTTTCAAAATTCAAAACTTGATTTCATGCGGCCATTTCATCAAACAGGTTGCAGACACAAATCAAACAAAACATCAAACACTATTGTGAGCAGTGATTCTTGCCTAACTTGTTCCCTAGTTAGCTCACACACAGCTCAGTAGATCATCTAGGAAGTTTAACTAAGGACTAGCACCCCTGTGAGCTTGCCATTGCCATCAATGGTGAACAGCCGAGCACCCCCTTGTCACCCCATTGTGGACAGCAGGCTAGAGGAAGAACTAGCCTTGCCAACCTTGTCTGGGAGGCAGCCCACCGTCCACCGCCACTACCTGTCCCAGCCGCGAGCGTTGCCAAGCCCTGGACCACGCGCACAAGCCGCGCCCAGACCGCCAGAGACCATGCCGAGCATGCGCCAGAGCACGACCCTCGACCGAAGCCCACAGACCGCGCGCCGCCCTCGCCGCGTGCATACACAATCCCCACCGACCCAGGAGACCGCCAGACATCCCCGTTTGCCGCCCCGTGCCGCACAGCCACCACCCGCCGTCGAAGACGCCGCCTCTGCCGCGCAGAGCACCGCCCGTTCCAGACCAAACCACACCGCCCCATGCCTTGAGACCATGTCGTTGAGTATCGCCTGGAGACACCGCACCGTCCCCTACCCTTGCCCATGCAATTAGCTGCCTGTAACCTCGCCCCCGACGAGCTCACCGTCCGCCCCGACGGTCCCCTCGCTCGACTATAAATAGAGGCCACCCCCGCATGATTTGTTCACACCATCTCACTCCCCTCTCCTCACTGATCGTGCCACACCGTTCTCAGATCAAGACAAGCACCACCCCGCCAGAATTTCACCGGAGCCCGCCGCCTCTGGAGAAGAAGGGATCCAGCGATTGGAGCCGCCCGAAGAGAAGCCACCGGTACCAGGAGATTCGCCGTCGTCGACTTCGTCGTTCGCCCGCCTCGCCGACCCTCGCCAGTACCCCTGTGAGCCCCCAGCAACCCCCACTGGCCGCGCTAGGTTTCGTTCTCGCCGGAGTTGTCTCGCGTCGACGATGACTCCCAGCCGTTAGATTAGAACTAGATCGAACGATCCACATCGCCCCATACCGCTTCGCCCATCCCCGTGTCACTGACGAGTGGGGACACCCACTTAAGCAGCCCGGGGGAGCACTGCGCTTAGCAGGCCGGCCCAGTATCCTTTTCCGTGCAAGCCCAGTTATTCAAATTAAACTTTTTCTATTTCAATTCAAACACACTTCTGTACCCAACTTCAAAAATCAACCCAGATCGATTCAGTGCACCAAATTGAATGAAACCAATTTTGTTGGAAAGATCTGTGAATGCTGAATCTAAGCCCGTTGGAGTCAAGTCATTTGGATCTATAGATCACCCTTGGTAAAAATAACAAGGCAGAAGCTTTTCTGCATTCAAACATTTTTTAAATTTAAACCATAATAGATTTTGAGTTGATTCCAACTCTAAAAAATCACATTTAACCATACCTTTCAGAATATATAAAAATATATAGGTTTAATTGCAGAAATTATGTTCAAGTAATAAAAGAATGCTACATAAGCATTTCTATCCACTTTAATTAATTAAAATAAAAGGGTAAAACCTTATTAAATTGTGACACCACTTTAAATCATATTCCCATGGACAACAATATGTGGTGATGACATGTGTCAACATGATCCCATGTTGGGTTTGGAGAATATTAAATCTTAAGTAGTTTTTCAATGAGTAGAAATTACTTTTCTAAAAATAAAAGGAATTAAATCAAGCCTTAACCTTGTAATGTTAGGGATGATGCTAGATCATCCATAGGACCCTTGTGTGTGATGATTGCAAGTAATTAAGTATTGTTTGGTGATTGTGTACCTCGTATTTATTCATAGACGCTAGTACCGACCAAGGATAGTAGAAGGAAGGAGGATACTACGAAGAAGAAGCCGAGGAGAACTTCAACCACTGCTCTGCACAAGGCAAGCTAAAACTTGCAAGACACTCTACTTTAGCAAGCCTAATACTACTAGTGAATGTGCAAGCTTATACTGATATTGATGCAAGCTGATACTATACCTATGCAAGCTAACCCTTGCAAAATACCCTACTGATGCAACAAACCCATACTTGTTCTATGACTACTATATGCCTTAAGCATATGTGATCATACCCACTTGATAAACCAATCCTAGTTTTATGAGCAAGCTTCTTACTTTATTTCTTTATCAAAGCTTACTTAGAGTTTACTTAAGTGACTGGTAGATATTGGAAAGATGCTGAAGGTTGCATAAAGAGCATAAAATTTGGCCTAAGATAGAAACCTTGACACCAGCCTGAGACATGAGGTTATACTTAGTTGAAACTCCACTAGTTACCACCCCTCATTAGTACTACCCTCACCTGTAGATACTAGTGCTAAGCATAAAACTTGATCAACTTTTAGATGGGAATACTTGGTGGAAAAATGGTTATGAAAACCTTGGAATGATGGATCATTCTATTGAAATGTTTTGGACATGTGTTTCCGAAAACACCGGATGATTTTGGTGATGAAAATGTTGAGGCATGAGCCTTAGCACTTTATAAAACTGATGGTTGTCTGGATGCGATACCATTCCAATTTTATCGTACAACCACAATACCCGAATATTGGGTAGGGCTTGACTGGAAACTTATATTCCTTAGTATTAGTTCCCTCACGGCCAAGGTCTGAGCTGAGGCTACCTTGTGAAGATTGTCCACCTGTGCAGTACCCAAGATGACAGTTGGTCATGGTTGGGAGTCCAAAGTCACATGAGAGGTGCTTATACTAGGGCGTGTAATCGAAAGGTTAGGATTGATTATCCACATACTGAGTATGGTGAATTCAGGATTTGTTCCTGACGGATGTATCGAATGTTGTGGTGAAAGTGTACAATCCTTGCAAAGTGTCAAACTATTCGAATAGCCGCGTCTGCGGTTATGGACAGTTGGAGTGGCCATACTGTTCCCCCGTCAGACTTTTCAAAATGACCTGTGAAATGAACTAAGACTTTGACTTGACCATAGCAGCGTTGTGATATGAAATACAAGTTCCCAGTTAGGAGTTATAAAATTGTGACTAGCTTTAGAACTTAGTAGAGATAAATCTAGCTTTTGACACAACCCTAGAGCCTAGTGTCCTATTATCCAAAAACCCCTTTTACTTGTTAGTATTATCTTGCGAGTACTTAAAGAGTACTCATGGCTTTGTCCCTGGCTATTCCCATGGCCAGAATATGAAGAGGAGTACCTGGAAGATGGAACCCAGGAAGGTTACGACAACTAGGATCATCTCCCATCGTCAGCATTGCCTGTGACCCCGAAGATGGAGCTTCGCCTACGCTACCGTTATTATTACGTATTCCGTTGCTTGATGTTGTATTAAGAACTGGATCATGAGATCCCTATTTGTGTAAGAACTTATGTATCATTTGTAATGGATGATGTACTATGGTATCCAATTCTGTTATGTCTCGCAAAAATGGTAATCCTGGGATTGCGATGTATGGCATAACAGGCATCTAGGATTGAAAAATCCGGGTGTTGACAGATCTTTCTCCGATAGAAGGCGTCTCTCTATCGTCAGCACGCCGTCATGCACACTCTGCAGTTCCGAACTGACGAGCTTCCGCAAATTCTTAGGTAGCATGGGCTCACCCGCCACATGAATCCTCCACATAATACCCTCGGGTCTTGGTGGACCGTCCCGCAACCTGATCGGATTCGGAGTTGTTGACGCCACCGGCTAGCTCGAGCTGCTAGATTTTCTTTTCCTGCCCTTTTTTCCTTTTGGAGAGCGGGCAGGCACCGCAATCTGAGCACCGGCCGCCCTATCTAGTGTGTCAGGGCTTAGAATAAAGGGCTGGTTGGTTGTATCAGCTGGCTCTGTAAAGGCGCAAGCTGGAGGCGTCTCCTGAGAACCAAACAGACGGTTGGTGATAGTGGCTTTCTCTGTGGGGACACCAGCTAGGTCTTCTTCGTTGCCAAACTGAGTGCTGAAGAAGTGATCATTCCAGTCTTCGTCGTCCTAGGCCGGACTTAGCCATGGTGCGCTACGCCTATGTGGGTTGGACTATCAGATAAGAGGGCGGCCACCCCACTAGTTAACACTAGTACTGTCTTATCCCATTGGTTCTTCCCACTACTATATTCTAAACTATGAGCACCCAGGTTCGAATCCTGGTGCCCCAATTTTTTATTTTTATTTTAAAAATACTTTTAAATGTTCCAAAAAATGTCCAAAAGTGGTGATTTATGCCATACAAGTTTTGTTTTGTTTTTAAAATACTTTTAAATATTCCAAAAATGCCCAAAAGTGATAATATATGTCATAAAAGTGTTACAAATATGATTCAAAGTATAACTAAATTTCATCATAATTTGTCCATGAATATTACAATCTTTTTCAACCACGCTTTTTACAATATTTTTTGAGCTAGCGTTTTACAATCTTTTTTCCCTTCTTTGTCGCGGTTGAATAATTTAGCCCCGGCACTTTAATGTTTCTTCTTTCGAACGGGCTACCTTTTTTGGGTAGGGTTGTCCTTTTTCTTCTTGTGATGTATGTTGCTGCATCGTAGTCGTCGTCATCTTCAATCTTTGGATCGCCGTACTGGTCGAAGTCTTGCTCGTTGGCGACTCCATCCATTTCGATGATGTTTCTTTTTCCTCTCCTCACGACAACACGACTAGGCTTTGTCGGGTTGGTAATGAAAAAACATTGGTCCACTTTGGTAGCCAGTACCCACGGTTCATTTTTCGCGGCCACGTTTGCACCGGCGGCCTTGGATTTGGCTGCTTCGGGTATAACCATGGTTGTGAAATACCGGTCTTCTCTTTCGACGCTCTTTGCCCATCTGACACGGAACATCGGCACCTTTTCTCCACAGTAGTCGAGCTCCTAGATCTCCTCGATTCTTCCGTAGAATCATTCCTTCACGTTGTCATCGGTGTAGAATTCCGACGTTACGCCTGAGTTCTGATAATCACACTTGTTGTATTTTTCCTCCGTGTAGAATGTGTAGCCGTTGATATCATATGCCTGATAGGTCACCAGGTTTTGCATCGGTCCCTGTGAAAAGGTGAATATGATATTTTCTGTGTCAGAAGAATGCGATCGCGGGGATTATCAAGGAGCATCTGCCTAAACCAACGCGTGAAATCTGAGTTGTGCTCTTTGATTATTTCTCCCTGCGTCCTCTGTATGCCCCGGTCACTGTACTTCTTCTCGAATAACCTTTTGTGCTTGCACTCCAAGGATCGCCAGTTCTAAATGTCAGAAAGCGACGAGGTTTGCTCGATCAAAGTCCGCACGTCGAAAATCAAGTCCGCATGCAAGATGCGACGACCCTCTCGGTGACCAGATCCATCGAGCTTGCCAAGGTGCTGTTGACGGAAGACCGCAGGTTCTCGATGTCTAGATAATTCGTGCAGAAAGAGATGCACTCTTCAGCCAGAAAGCCCTTGGCTATGCTTCCATCTGGACGGGACCTGTTGCGAACATATCCTTTGATGTGTCCGTTCATCCTTTCGAACGCCATCATGTTGCGGAGGAACATCGGCCCGAGTCGTACGATGTCCTCCACGACATGGACCAGCAGATGCACCATAATGTCGAAGAATGCGGGTGGGAAGTAGACCTCAAGCTCACATAGTATCACCACAATCTCCTCCTGTAGCCTCCCGAGCTGATTCACGCCAATCGACTTCCTAGAGATGACGTCGAAAAACTTGCATAGGCCAAATAACGTTTCACGGACATGCTTGTCCATTATCCCTCTTAGTGCGACCGGAAGTACCTGCATCATTAGCACGACACAGTCGTGAGACTTCATGCCACTGAACCTCTGCTTCGCCTCGTCTAGGTATCTGCTTATCTTGCCCGCGTAGCCGTAAGGAAATTTGACTCCTAAAAGGCACTTGAAAAACTATTTGATCTCATCCTGGCTTAGAGTGAAGCAAGAAGGAGGGCACTAATATTCGTTCTTCTTGAACTTTTTACCCTTCCGACGACCTTGTGTCGTCTCTGACTCATGATCATCGTCATCTTCCTGATCATCAGGAGTAGTGCGTCCTCCGTGAAGCTCCTTCCGGATACCCAAGCATATCAGGTCGTGCCTTGCTTTCAGACCATCTTTCGTCCTATCTGGCATGTTGATTATGGTGGCGACAAGACTCTCGCACACGTTTTTCATGATATGCATGATGTCGAGGCTATGAGGCATGCGGAGAAACTTCCAGTATGGCAACTCCCAGAAAACAGACCTTGTTTTACTTACCTTCATCAGCGGCTTGTCTTGTTGCTGCCTATTTCGCTTCTTTCCAGGCTTAGGACAATCTTTCCAGTTTTTCAGCAACTCTTCCACTTCTTCGCTGCTCCTACGCTCTGGGATTCCTCGGGTCTCTGATTTGCCATTGAACATGTAAGGTTCCCAACCTTTAATAAGGTAGAGATCCCTGTGTTTACAATGCTAGTCCTTGGATCAATAGCTAGCATCCACAGTTAAGATGTAATATCAAGAAACAAAGGTCATAATACAACTTTATAACCAGGAATAAAATAATTCATTACATCTTACATAGCTCATTTGGCTATCACATTTCATTGCAGCAGGATATCTATAAGCATGGGGTCCTTCATTTTCAAAGTGCCACAGGCAATCATGTTGGTTGTAGACTTGTAATCCTATTCAACACACTTCACTAACATCAAACAAACCTGCAACATAATAAGTTGCACCCACAAGGGTCAATACATTTGAATTGTATTGGCAAGTTTCACTACTATGTAGAATATAAGTGGATCCTATCAATACATGCATATTTGGCTAAGTAGGGTTTAGGCTCATTTGCAGAAAGAAATATAGTTTTATCCTATCTTTTCAAAATAGTTTTTGATCTTTGTCAAATCTTTTGAACTTCTTGGAAAACTCCAAGTGCTTCTAATCCCTTGTTGTCACCCTCAAGTTTTAACTTTGAGAAATTGGAATGTCGAGATCTTCCATAGCTTCAGGCCTTAGTTGCTCAGTATTGTCCATAACCGGGGACACGACTAAGTACTTAGAATTTGATCTTCCGAAGTTGTACACTTTACCCACATGACACAATCTCATCTTGATGCCACCAGTGGCCGCTGGATAAGTACTCACCAAGATGGAGTACTGGCAGATTGAGAATGTGACAAAGTCTTTCCATAGAAGTCCTCCCAATACACAATGCTAGCTTGTCTTCCAGGCACCAATGTAGGGTTCCAAGTTCCGTAGCACAAATCTAGTTAACCTGAAGATGCCAATGCATGGGTCTTCCACTATGTAGTTGACTAAGCCAGAGCCCATTTAGCATGTGGCTGTACACGGAAGCCACTGTATGAGAAACGTGTTCAATCTCTAAGTCCCTGGTTGGTTTTCTTCTAGTGCACAACAAAAAGAGATTGCCATATAAACATGGTTCCTTTTGTTGCCACCTTGTCCAACCTTGAGTATCCTTGTCCACCCAGGTGGTTCATTGAGTACTTGTTTTATTATATAAAACATAAGTATTTTCAATACTTCATATAATCATAACATGTATCCCATCCCAAATATATAGCAGGGCTAAGCTTACTACAACTACAATGTTTCCACTAAGGGAGATATAAGGGTATCCTATTAGGATTTAGCATAGCATAAAATATAGTAAAGCTTATCATGCATGTTTCAAAAATCCACTAAGTGTAATGTAAATAATAGGACTTGGATGATAGTGTCACTTTCCTTTTTGGTAGAGAATGTTGGTTCTCTTCTTGATCTTGCTAATATCACACTCTTCTAACTTCACTACAAATCAATCAAGCAAACATAGATTCAACTAGCATTCCAACCAATATTCAAACAATTCATCACACATAAAATAATAGAACAAAGTCATGCATGCAAGCATGCAAAAGATAGTTTTATTTGCAAAGGTGGTTTCTACTAGGATCTAAACATTATAAGGTTCAAAGTGGTCATTTACTAAAGTGGTAAAACCATTTGCAAAAGGTTTTATCTATAAACCATTTTTAAGTCATTTCATTATTTTATGTGGTTGAAAAATGCTTTTAGCAAAGAAAAAAATTTATATTGTTCATCAAATAAGTTGTTAATTCACAAAACTTGGTGTTTAGGGTCACAAGGTTTGAATCAAAACATTTCCCAAAGATTTTACTCAAAAATCATTTCCATATCAAAATCAATATTTGTATTTGAATAAAAATAAGCTAATTCAAGTATTTATTCCTAAACTTCACAAAATTAATTTTTAAATCCATGAGTTGGTTCCTAGGGTCAGTAAGTTCACAACAAACCATTTGCAAATATTTCACATTAAAATTTTATGTAGAACAATTTTTATATTGAAAATAAGCCTACACATGTTTCTGCAAATTCAACCAATTTACCGGAAGCAAATCATTAAAAAAAGTGCATGGTTGCAAAGTACATGTTCTACTGAATCCATTGATATAAAATTTGAAAAATTTGGACGTGTGGATCAAAAGTTATGCAATTTACAAGTTTGCAATTTAATCAGATTCTAAATTCTGTTTTAAACAAAACTAGTGCCACGCGGCGTGTTCTTATTGGCCGGTACCGTTTCGTGCGGATCGAACTCTCTGGACCGCATGATCAACTTAAAACGCACGGCGCTGATCAACTCGTACCTCTTCAGTTAAGATCTAATCTCAGCCAATGGTTTCTAATCTAACGGACATGGTCGCATGGTCAAGTACTGGCGGCGCTGCGCGGCGGCTGGCAGCGACGACGCTCGGCTAGCGGTGCTGCGGCAGCTACAGGAAGCTAGGTAGAGGAAGGAGGTGCTCACCTTGTTCGCCTTGACGTGCTGATGCTCAACCCGTTCACGAGGAGGCAGGGGGCGCACGGGAACGAAGGAAATCGCTCGCTGGAGTAGTTCCTGGCGACTGGCGGCTCTGGTGGTCGTCGGGGATGGAGCTACAGATCGTGCCGAGGAAAAACAAGGACAGGGTCAGATGCGGAAGAGCGTGGGGAGTACAGGAGTGTCAACAGGAGGGCTTGGGGCGGTCGGAGTTACCTGGGAAAGGTCGCCGGAGCAATGGCAGACGGTGGTGGTGAGTTGAGCTTGAAGTTGCCGACGTTCTGGAGCGGGCGCGAGCGAACAAGTGGCACGGGGAGATGCGCTAGGAGGTGGAGAATGTGCTAGCGTGCAGATGGAGGCGAGAGGTGGCCGTGGTTCGCCGGATATTTTTGGAGAAGGTCGCCGGAGCAGAAAGTTTCGAGCTCTCGATTCGCTCAGCCTGGGGGCAGAGAGGGAGAGGCGAGTGAGGGGAAAGGTAGAGGAGAGGCGTGTGCTTAAGTGTGCGTGATCACGGCGAGGATTAAGTCAGGCAATTAAGCGTATTGATGCCGGCAATAACACGGCAGCAACGGCAGGGGCGTGGTTTGGGGTTGAAGACAACGGTGAGGTGGCGGTGGGACCTGTCCGTCAGCGAGGTGGAGGTGAAAAGAGTGGGGCCTGCCTGTCTGCGTCTGTGTGGGTGTGAGTGTGGGTGAAAAAATGTTTCGTGCATGGGGGTTTAGTTGGGCTGGACTGGTGGGCTGCTGGGCCTACTGAGTTGGGTCAGGTTTGATTCATTTTTTATACTGATTGTCTTTTTCTTTTTCCATTTGATTTTCTGTTTTGAATTACAATCAAACAATTCAACAACAAATGGATTCAAACTTTTGCTAAACTTTGTATTGATTTTAGTTATGTTTAACAACACAATTCAAAGTCCAAAATAAAATAACACTTTTATCCTTTTAGCATCTATTTAATAATTAAATAAAATATTCCTTAGTTATTAATTCAAATAGGATTTGATTTATTAAAATTTCCATTTGAAATCTAAATAATACCAAAATCATTTCAGTAGGTTTTATTTGAAAATCTAAAACACTTGGAAAACTTATTTAAAATAAAATAATAAGTTTTAGTGTTTATTTAAAATGGGAAAAGCCTTTACTTAAATAAAATTGGATATTAAATCCTCATTATTTTATTTAAATAGACCTTTACTCTTTTTATCAAATCGAAATATTTTATTTCAAAAGCTTGGCCAAGTTTTAATTTGGCTTTATAAAATAATCCTCATTTAATATTCTACCTTTGCTTTATAAAAACCATAACTTTTTATTTAAAGGTCCACAATAGTAATTCCAATTATTAAAACTTTCTTTATTAATTGTTTATCTTTTTAAATCCCTTTAGGATTTTATTTGATCCAAATAGGTTTGAAAGTTTCCAATTGGATTCAAAAAGTTTCTTCTCACCCTGATTTTCAACAAAGTTTTATTTAGTTTATTTATTTTTCACATTTCAAAATTTGGAAAATTTTGGGATGTGACAGAACAGGTCTCCACGTTTTCTCCATGGATCATTCTTGCCGAGCCACCTCCGGTGCGCCATGAACACGGTTTTCGATGACCCTGGATCTTTCTCTAGTTGGAGATAGCTTGTGTTATCCATGCACCTAACGCATGCGTAGAACCCTTGGATAACCTGCCCCGAGATATACCCGCAACCTGGATAGTCTTGCACCATAGTGACCAATGCAACTCTCATAGTGAAATAATCTTGTGCGACGGCATCGTAAGTATTGGCTCCAGATTCCCATAACGTGGCTAGCTCCTCTTTCAACAGCCCGAGATACAGATTGATGTCGGTACCAGGTTGTTTCGGCCCTTGAATTAGCATACTCATTTGTATGTACTTCTTCTTCATGCACAACCATGGAGGGAGGTTGTACATCCATATAAACACGGGCCAAGTGCTGTGCGTGCTACTCTGGCTACCGAACGGATTGAGTCCATCGGTGCTCGCACCAAGCCTGATGTTCCTCGAATCTCCACCGAATTCTGGGAATTCGAGGTCCAATGCTTTCCACTGGCTAGCATCTGAAGGGTGCGTCAACAACTCATCCTTTTCGGGGTCATCATCATCATCTCCTGGCTTCTTCCTTTCCGCATGCCATCGCATGAGCTTCGCTTCCTTAGGGTCCCCGAAATAGCGCTGCAGACGAGGAGTGATAGGAAAGTACCATACCAATTTTCGAGGTGCTTTCTTCCCTTTCTTGTATCGACTCACGCCGCACACCGGACATGTGGTTTTCTCCGTGTCCTCGCCCCGATAAATGATGCAATCGTTGATGCATACGTGATCTCTAACGTGCGGTAGATCGAGAGGACAGACGATTTTCTTGGCGTCCTCGATACTAGTTGGACATGTGTTCCCCTCCGGGAGACGATCGTGCCAGAATGCCATCATATCGTCGAAGCTTGCGTCGCTCAATTTATGTTTTGCCTTCATCTCCATAGCCTTGAGCGTTACACTCAACCGGGTATCATCGGGCCAGCATCCTTCATACAATGGAGTAACCGCGTCTTTCTCAAGTTGCGCAAGCTTGGCTTTCTCTCTAGCGGCAGCCCTGGCGTTACTTGTCTGCTTGAGAATAAGCTCTTGCACATAAGGGTCCCGCACCTAGCATGACGTTGTTCCATCATCGTCTGCTCCTCCGGCATCTAGATCATCATCATCCCGGTCTGCTTCCGCACCTTCACCATCTCCAGGAGACTCTTCAACATCTCGCCCGTTCTCGCCGTGATGATGATCATCGTCATGTTGGCCACCTTCACCGTCTCCATCGTCTACGTCATCGCTTATCCAATGAGTGTATGCATCCATGAAACCATGGCGGAGCAGGTGCGCCTGTAGATTCCCGGAATCTGGGTCGATCACCCAGTTGAGTTTGCATCTTCTGCACGGACATCTTATATCCGTCTTGTTATTTCGTATCATGTCGGCCATCGCTGTAACACCCTCAGAATCGGACCTATGCAAGTTTGGGCAAAATTCACCAAACCCGCATAGAAACGATTCAAAGGTGCCCACCAAGCACTTTCGTGCGGGTGGAAAACGAAGTAATAACATTACACAACAGTCCTCGATGGGACCCACGAGCAGATATATATAATGACTCAAAGAGTCAAGAATACAGATATAATATACAAAGATCCAAATCACCTTGAAAACGATAGAGCGTCCAGCTACGGACAACATGCAAATGGGGCTAAGAGCCCTGAAGGATAACCAATGGCGTCCATAACCCTGCCCAGGCCAAGCCGGAAGGGTAACCCTGCTAACGGCGTCGATCTCAAAACCTGCTTACAAAAGGGGTGCCGACAAAGGGCAAAGCAGAAAACAAAGAAGGAGCGTCGATCTTGAGGCCAAGACAGCGAGGCTAGACCGCGGTCCTCGCCTACATAGGTATGGTGGACTGAAGCGGCAGCGGCAGCATGCACTAAACAACCTATAGAGACTCGATACAACTGGCGGTTATCAGAGAGGGGTGAGAATGACCTATCCGGATCCAACCTGAAGCTAACACCAAACAAACCCATCCTGGTGTTTCCCCCTCGAGACCTAACGAGGAAGTCAACCGAGGAACTCACACAGTTGGCAGTTTTATTTATTCTGTTATCGTTGTAGCAATTACTAGTCAAGTATAGATAATCGTCCTGTTAAAGTAAGCAGTGGGCACTTTTAGTTAACCATTCCGTGATAGTTGCAATAATTACTATTCAGGTGCAGATAGCAAGAGATAAACCCAAAACCCAGCAGTGGTTGGTACTTTTATTCAGCCAATTCGTTGTAGTTGCAATACTTACTAGTCAGATTCGTTTGTCGCAAGCGACAACCAAACAAGCAATGGTGGGCAGTATTATTTAGCCATTCCGTTATAGTAAAGCTGATTACTAGTCATTATAAGTCAAATTAATAGCAGTAAACTTTAGTTATGCTTGTCTATGATCGAGATACTGTGCTCCAAGTCGTCCATATCCGCGGACACGGCTTTCAGAAAGTTTTACCCGGCCGGGGTGCACCAATAGCAACACACGCTCGATCAACCTCGGAAAAACCAAATCAAAACCCAACGAGGCTTTCACGACTGAACAATTGCAGGATTCAGAAATATTTCAGGGGCCACCCCTTAGAGTAGAATCCGCAACGGAGTAAGCAAGCTCCGAGACGGCCTCAAGGTTTGGACGGTCGTGAACGATCGGGAACCCCAAACGGGGCTTGTCGACACATGGAATCGTGGTCCGATCCTAACAGACAGGTGCAGTACCTCGCACAATCGTAAATAAAGCGGTAAACATGGCATAAGTACAGATCGTAAATAAAACCTCAAACTAGTTTGTGGCCCCATGAAATAAGAATGAATCAAGCTCGCTCGGGGGTCCCATATACCTCCGGATGTGGATAGCGCAAAATCAAGGAACAGTATCAAGTACTCGGGTCTTACGGACACAAGTGGGCGTTCGAAACCAAATATTATCTATCACCCACCGATGCCTCGCTTATTCAATTTTAGTTGTTAAACAGAAATTAAAGTGACGATAAGTAAAACTAGAATCATCTCCAACATCAACATGCGGCAATACATCAAGAATCGGCATATGACGACGCGACAACACTTGAGCAAGCGACTACACGCAAGTCCAACTAGCTACCAAACAATGTAATAGGATGTGTCCAAGGCAATATACGGCCATAGGGATATCAAAGGGTACGAAAACTAGAGCATCGCAACACGTATAGCAACATCAGGAGGGAATAAAGACTATAAAATTAAGATAGGTAGAAAGGGGGAGATGCTCGCCTGAAAACATTGTCGAAGGTTCGATCGAAGATCGGGCGAAGCTCACATCAACTCAACGGCCTTATCCGCGAAGAAGCAATTCACTAGAATAAACACCGGATGCAATATTTAATACACGGCAGAAGATCGGCATGATGCATGTATGATGTATGACATGGCAAAGGTGCGATGCAATTAGGCCATATTAAGTGGAACCGGGGTCCCGACATTTAATTAGTTGGTTCATGTTATTCAGATACCCCGCAATTTAATGTTGTTTTGTCAAGGCCAAAATATAACACCGGTTCGCTATATCAAACTTAAATGAGGCCAATATAAGGCTAGATTTGCCCGCGTATGGGCCCCATATTTAATTATTAGGTGAATCGGCATAAGGCCCCCAAACCAATGCTATGCATGCGGGAATGACAATTCATTATGCAATCAAGTTGTTATGTTATAAAAATAGGGTTTCGAGAAGGGGTTCACACATTGGGGGGTCTCGACGAACTTGGGGTTCCGGGGTTCGGGGTTCGACAAGGTCCAGGGTCGGCCTCAGGGTCCAGGGTTCGACGGTTCCGTTCTCGGTTATCGGGGTCGGTCTCAACCAACGAGGCAGATCTTGTCGCATTCGCGGCCTTCGTGCACGGGATCGGTCTCCGGGGTCGTGCTCGGACATCGGGGGTAGTTCTTGTCGCGTCCGGGTGCGGGACTTGGTTCGTGCCGGGACGCATCGGGTTCGTTTCGGTCGGTGCCGTTCTTGTCGTCGTGCAGAACCTGTCGGGTCCGTGCTTCAGATTCCGGAAGGCGATCTTGCCGCTCCGGGCCGAAGTCCTTGGGGTTTCCTCCTTATACACCGGTGGCGAACTTGGCGTCCCGATTGGCGACCTTGGGGTTTGTCGGGTGTCGGGCTCGGGTGTGGCGACGATGATTCCACGTAGGAGACTCCCGGGTACCGCGGCGGAGTTCTCGGTAGCGCGGCGAAGGTCTTGGTTCGGGTTCGCGAGATTGGCCTTCGGTCTCGGACACCGGATCGGCTCGAATCGGGCAGGAGATCTTGGCAACACCGAGGGTTCGAGCTTGAATTGCACCAATTCCTTGGTCTCCGAGCTCTTGCCGAGATATCTAGGATCGAAAGTCCGTGCCAAGGTGAACTGGAGCAACAAACAGTCACCACCAAGACAATCATCCAACGACATACATCAGCACACATCGCATCAACGGCCCGGTGGCTGCACTTAACTTCACCGAGGATGCCCGTGCGCCGCTGGCCGACGAGGAGGTGGCGAGCAGAGCGCGAGGCGACGCGGGAGCCGCCGGGCGCTGCGGCGGGCGGGCACGGTGACGACGCGGCGAGCTCGAGGCGCGGAGGGCGGCGAACGGCAGGTTGGGGGCGGCGAGCGGCGCTGCGCAGGGACGAGGCGAGAGGCGGCTCGAGGCGACGGTGGTGGCGAGCTTGGCGAAGCGCGGGCAGGAGCCGAGACGCCGGAGGGGAGAGGCGGATGCGGGTTGCTGGCCGGCCCGACGGGAGGCGGACGGAGAGAGATGAGCGGCAGCGGCTGCGCGCGGCTCGGCTTGCCGGTGGCGGGGAAGAAGGAAGAGGCGGCAGAGCGGCGGAGCCTGGGAGCGTACGCGACGGGGGAGGGTGCGCGCGCGGGTTGCGGGGAGGCAGGAGGAAGAGGGTGATCAGGGGCGGGGCACGCGGTAGGTGGGGTCGGGGACAGCTGGGGGAGGCGCGGGGTTGGCGTGGACCGGGTCCAAGGGCGGGCAGGTGGGGTGTTTGGGGGTTGTGGTGTGAGGTTGACGAGTGGGACCAGGTGGGGGTGGGCCAGGAGTGGAAGGGACACGGGGCAGGGAGAGGGCCAGTGGTGAGGCGTTGCGCGCGTGCTGTGTGTGTGTAGTGGGTTAGGTGGGACAGGGAGTGAGAGGGAAGGGAGAGAGGGGTTTGGGGATGTGGCAGCTTGTGAGTGGGTGAGGGAGAGGGAGAGGGGTGAGGTGGCAGCATGCCATAGGGTGGAGTGATGTGGCTGCTAGGGGTGGGTTGAAAACTGGGTAGGTTTAGGATTTAGATGGGGCAGGTTAGATGGACCGATTATTATTCCTGGGGGTGGTCGTTCGGGTCGGAACGGCCCGTTCGACTGCCCCCACAAAAATAATTAAAATATTTTATTTAAATGAATTGGGCCGTTTGAAACCCGATAGCAACAAAACAAAATTATTCCGGAGACCCGGTGTTGACATTTGAATAGAGGTGGGGCGTTTAGAAAACAAACCGGGCTTTGCGAAATAGTTTTATGCAAACAATGCCTGATGATGACGATGCAATGCACAAATTCAACGCGATTTTCTAGTAGTGGTTTTGCGGGATGCCACAATTCGACACCACTAACAATGGATCTCGCCCTCGAGATCCGCCTCATGGTACCGGAAGGAAGGTCGGCGATCTGCGTCTTCTCGCTTTGTGTAGATCCTCGCGACACCACTAACAAGAGGTCGTTGTCCGTGATCGTCGAGAGAGCACTCCGGAAACAAAAGGTCAAAGGTAGAGGTATCGACAAATAAAGCCACCTCTAACTTCGGTGGGAAGAGGGAATCGATGCATTCTCGTCCACTTCAATGTACAAAAGCGAATAGAAAGGGTAGTCGGCATGGGGGCCAATCCATCACGCACCCAAACTATTACTCCGCACAATCAGTAGAAGAGCGTGCAACCATTCTCGGAATTAGACTGAAGATCTCGACAAGCGAGGTTCGGAAACAAAGGAGGGATGCAGACGCTGCATCGGATCTGGCGTAGATGATGTCGTCGCGTCGGAAAACACCGGAAAGCACAAACAAAGAGCAAAGGACGGCACCACAGACGAAGGATTCCTCGGATAGCATGAAGACCAAATGTAGCCACACCGTTATCGAAGAAGGATGAGAAACCCTAAAGGTACGACGGAAACCCAACCACGAATTCTGGACTCGACGAAAGGGACGAGAGCGGATTCAAAACACGAAGAGGTAAGAGGAGAACAGCAGAGGGGTAAGGAATAAAATCAGACCTAATCAGAACTATCCAACCGAGTTTGCAAAAATAGTTTTGACACTCTACTTCGTCCGTTAGCTAGGTTATCCTACATTTGGACTTGTGGGGTATCGCAACTGCCGAGCTCGATACCACTCAGAACACCCTCAGATCGGACCTATGCAAGTTTGGGCAAAATTCACCAAACCCGCATAGAAACGATTCAAAGGTGCTCACCAAGCACTTTCAAGGGTGGAAAACGCAATAATATTACACAACAGTCCTCGATGGGACCCACGTAGCAGATATATAACAGCGACTCAAAGAGTCAAGAATACGATATAATATACAAAGATCCAAATCACCTTGAAAACGATAGAGCGTCCACTACGGACAACATGCAAATGGGGCTAAGAGCCTCAAGGATAACCAATGGCGTCCATAACCCTGCCCAGCCAAGGGTAACCACGCTAACGCGTCGATCTCAAAACCTGCTTACAAAAAGGGTGCCGACAAAGGGCAAAGCAGAAAACAAAGAAGGAGCGTCGATCGAGGCCAAGACACGGAGAGGCTAGACCGCGTCCTCGCCTACACAGGTATGGTGGACTGAAGCGGCAGCGACAGCATGCACTAAACAACCTATAGAGACTCGATACAACCGGCGGTTATCAGAGGGGGTGAGAATGACCTATCCGGATCCAACCTGAAGCTATCACCAAACAAACCCATCCTGGTGTTTCCCCCTCGAGACCAATCGAGGAAGTCAACCGAGGAACTCACACAGTTGGCAGTTTTATTTATTCTGTTATCGTTGTAGCCATTACTAGTCAAGTATAGATAATCGTCCTGTCAAAGTAATCAGTGGGCACTTTTAGTTAACCATTCCGTGATAGTTGCAACAATTACTATTCAGGTGCAGATAGCAAGAGATAAACCCAAAACCCAGCAGTGGTTGTTACTTTTATTCAGCCAATTCGTTGTAGTTGCAATACTTACTAGTCAGATTCGTCGCAGTTTACAACCAAACAAGCAATGGTGGGCGATTATTTAGCCATTCCGTTATAGTAAAGCTGATTACTAGTCATTATAAGTCAAATTAATAGCAAGAAACTTTAGTTATGCTTGTCTATGATCGAGATATCGTGCTCCAAGTCGTCCATATCCGCGACACGGCTTTCGAAAGTTTTACCCGGCCGGGTGCACCAATAGCAACACACGCCGATCAACCTCGGAAAACCAAATCAAAACCCAACGAGGCTTTCACGAACAATTGCAGGATTCAGAAATATTTGGGGCCACCCTTAGAGTAGAATCCGCAACGGTAAGCAAGCTCCGAGACGGCCTCAAGGTTTGGCGGACGGCCAGTGAACGATCGGGAACCCCAAACGGGCTTGTCGACACCGCGAATCGTGGTCCGATCCTAAGCGATAAAGATGCGCAGACTCGCACAATCGTAAATAAAGCGGTAAACATGGCATAAGTGCAGGATCGTAAATAAAACCTCAAACTAGTTTGTGGCCCCATGAAATAAGAATGAATCAAGCTCGCTCGGGGTCCCATATACCTCCGGATGTGGATAGCGCAAAAATCAAGGAACAGTATCAAGTACTCGGGGTCTTACGGGACACAAGTGGGCTCGAAACCAAATATTATCTATCACCCACCGATGCCTCTGCTTATTCAATTTTAGTTGTTAAACAGAAATTAAAGTGACGATAAGTAAAACTAGAATCATCTCCAACATCAACATGCGGCAATACATCAGCAACTGTGGCATATGACGACACGCGACAACACTTGAGCAAGCGACTACGACACGCAAGTCCAACTAGCTACCAAACAACAGGTAATAGGATGTGTCCAAGGCAATATACGGCTGCAGGGGATATCAAAGGGTACGAAAACTAGAGCATCGCAACACAGATAGCAACAGATCAACAGGAGGGAATAAAGACTATAAAATTAAGATAGGTAGAAAGGGGGAGATGCTCGCCTGAAAACATTGTCGAAGGTTCGATCGAAGATCGGGCGAAGCTCACATCAACTCAACGGCCTTATCCGCGAAGAAGCAATTCACTAGAATAAACACCGGATGCAATATTTAATACACGGCAGAAGATCGGCATGATGCATGTATGATGTATGACATGGCAAAGGTGCGATGCAATTAGGCCATATTAAGTGGAACCGGGGTCCCGACATTTAATTAGTTGGTTCATGTTATTCAGATACCCCGCAATTTAATGTTGTTTTGTCAAGGCCAAAATATAACACCGGTTCGCTATATCAAACTTAAATGAGGCCAATATAAGGCTAGATTTGCCCGCGTATGGGCCCCATATTTAATTATTAGGTGAATCGGCATAAGGCCCCCAAACCAATGCTATGCATGCGGGAATGACAATTCATTATGCAATCAAGTTGTTATGTTATAAAAATAGGGTTTCGAGAAGGGGTTCACACATTGGGGGGTCTCGACGAACTTGGGGTTCCGGGGTTCGGGGTTCGACAAGGTCCAGGGTCGGCCTCAGGGTCCAGGGTTCGACGGTTCCGTTCTCGGTTATCGGGGTCGGTCTCAATCAACGAGGCAGATCTTGTCGCATCCGCGGCCTTCGTGCACGGGATCGGTCTCCGGGGTCGTGCTCGGACATCGGGGTAGTTCTTGTCGCGTCCGGGTGCGGGACTTGGTTCGTGCCGGGACGCATCGGGTTCGTTTCGGTCGGTGCCGTTCTTGTCGTCGTGCAGAACCTGTCGGGTCCGTGCTTGATTCGAAGGCGATCTTGCCGCCCGGGCAAGTCCTTGGGGTTTCTCCTTATACACCGTGGCGAACTTGGCGCCCGATTGGCGACCTTTGGGGTTTGTCGGTGTCGGGCTCGGTGTGGCGACGATGATTCCACGTAGGAGACTCCCGGGTACCGCGGCGGAGTTCTCGGTAGCGATGAAGGTCTTGGTTCGGGTTCGGCGAGATTGGCCTTCGGGGTCTCGGACACCGGGATCGGCTTCGAATCGGGCAGGAGATCTTGGCAACACCGAGGGTTCGAGCTTGAATTGCACCAATTCCTTGGTCTCCGAGCTCTTGCCGAGATATCTAGGATCGAAAGTCCCGTGCCAAGGTGAACTGGAGAGCAACAAACAGTCACCACCACAGTACAATCATCCAACGACATACATCAGCACACACATCGCATCAACGTCGTCCAGTGGCTGCACTTAACTTCACCGAGGATGCCTGGTGCGTCGCTGGCCAGACGAGGAGGTGGCGGAGCAGAGCGGCGAGGCGACGCCGCGGGAGCTCGCCGGCGCGTGCTGGCGGGGCACGGTGGACGACGGCGGCGAGCTCGAGGCGCGGGAGGGCGGCGAACAGCGGTTGGGGCGGCGAGCGCCATGGACGAGGGGAGGCGAGAGGGGCGGCTCGAGGCGACGGTGGTGGCGAGCGAGCTTGGCGAGCGCGGCAGAGGAGCCGAGGACGCCGGAGGGGAGAGGCGGGATGCGGGGTTGCTGCGCGCCGGCGGCGCTCCGACGGGAGGGCGGAGCCGCGGAGAGAGATGAGCGGCAGCGGCTGCGCGCGGCTCGGCTTGCCGGTGGCGGGGAAGAAGGAAGAGGCGGCAGAGCGGCGGAGCCTGGGAGCGTACGCGACGGGGGAGGGTGCGCGCGCGGGTTGCGGGGAGGCAGGAGGAAGAGGGTGATCAGGGGCGGGGCACGCGGTAGGTGGGGTCGGGGACAGCTGGGGGAGGCGCGGGGTTGGCGTGGACCGGGTCCAAGGGCGGGCAGGTGGGGTGTTTGGGGGTTGTGGTGTGAGGTTGACGAGTGGGACCAGGTGGGGGTGGGCCAGGAGTGGAAGGGACACGGGGCAGGGAGAGGGCCAGTGGTGAGGCGTTGCGCGCGTGCTGTGTGTGTGTAGTGGGTTAGGTGGGACAGGGAGTGAGAGGGAAGGGAGAGAGGGGTTTGGGGATGTGGCAGCTTGTGAGTGGGTGAGGGAGAGGGAGAGGGGTGAGGTGGCAGCATGCCATAGGGTGGAGTGATGTGGCTGCTAGGGGTGGGTTGAAAACTGGGTAGGTTTAGGATTTAGATGGGGCAGGTTAGATGGACCGATTATTATTCCTGGGGGTGGTCGTTCGGGTCGGAACGGCCCGTTCGACTGCCCCCGCAAAAATAATTAAAATATTTTATTTAAATGAATTGGGCCGTTTGAAACCCGATAGCAACAAAACAAAATTATTCCGGAGACCCGGTGTTGACATTTGAATAGAGGTGGGGCGTTTAGAAAACAAACCGGGCTTTGCGAAATAGTTTTATGCAAACAATGCCTGATGATGACGATGCAATGCACAAATTCAACGCGATTTTCTAGTAGTGGTTTTGCGGGATGCCACAATCGCACATTTCAAAAATCTAGCCACAATGCCTTCGCTCATTATGCGGACCATTTTTGCCTGCACGGTGTACACGGTACAATTAGAAGTCTATTAAAACCACATAATGAATGCATGCATGCAATGGTCGATAGAAAATTTCGGCATGACCTATCCTAAAATTAGGACCTTTGCGAAATGCCAAAGTCTTGCCAAAATGGAAATGAATCAAAATTTTGGCAAAATAAATGGCAACTTGTTCACATACAAACACAAGAGAGAGAGAGAGACCGATCCATACACACATGAACATATCATTATCCTCTCCATACACACACATATGACCATCGATCGATCCTCTCCATAGACACATCATGAGCATCGATCATCTACATACATATGAGCATATCATCCATATACACATGAACACATCCTTACATGGACAACTTACCGAGATGAGAGACCGATCGAGAGAAAGATGGAAAGGAGAGGTGCGCGCGTCGACCGGAGAAGGAGATGAGAGACCGGAGACCTTCCTCTATTACTTATGTAACATCCAAAGCAAGTTCTACATGCTAAAAATGGTGAATGGGTGGAGAAATTGAGGTGGGGAGAAGATCCCGACTAGATCTAAGGAGGAAGAAGAAGGGGAAAGTGAAGTGTGGGGTGGTGGATGTGGTCACATATGTGCACATAAATTGCTGTAAAAAAAATCGACACATCCGTGGCGCATTTACCTAGCGTACAGGGAGATCCGTGGCGCACTATGACATAGTGCGCCACGGATGCCTACTGTGGTGCACTAGGCAGTGCGCCATGTTTCGGACGTTCACAGCAGAGGGGCATGCGCTAGGCGAGCGCACTTCCCATGCGCCATTGCTGACACTAACAACCGTGGCGCACATGACTATAGTGCGCTACAGATGTTTGGCATGCGGCCAACAGGGCCCTGGCCCACACATATCTGTGGCGCACTATAGTCATGTGCACCACGGTTGTTCTAGTTACTAGTAGGCACTGCCCATAGGTGAGCCACGCCTGTTTTAGCCGTGGGGCACTTCAACCATGTGAGCCACGGATGTGCTGATTACCTATAGCCATTTTCCTAGTAGTGACACTGGAAGAAGTTCCTATGGCGCCTGCACCAATAAGAGAGGAAGCTAATGATAGTGATCATGAAACTTCTTACGAAGTTACTATGGAACCTCGCAGGTCGACGAGGACTTGTACCACTCCCGATTGGTATTATCCTGTTATGAGTGTCATGTTGGTGGACAACACCCACGACCCTGCAACATATGAGGAAGCGATGATGATCCTAGATTCCAATAAATGGCAAGAAGCCATGAGATCCGAGATTGGATCCATGTACAAAAACCAAGTATGGACTTTGGTGGACTTACAGGATGGCTGAAAGGCTGTCGAGAACAAATAGATTTTCAATAAGAAAACAGATGTTGATGGTAATGTAACCGTCTACAAAGCTCGACTTGTCGCGAAAGGGTTCTAAAAAATTCAAGGAGTTCACTATGATGAGACTTTCTCACCGGTAGCGAAGCTAAAGTCTGTGAGGATTTTGTTAGCAATCGCTGCATATTATGATTATGAGATATGGCAGATGGATGTCAAAACGGCGTTCCTCAATGGAGACATTGAAGAGTTGTATATGGTACAATCCAAAGGTTTTGTCGATTCTAAAGTTGCTAACAACGTATGTAAACTTCAAAGGTCCATTTATGGATTGAAGCAAGCATCCCGAAGTTGTAATCAATGTTTTGATAAGGTGATCAAAAGTTTTGGTTTTATACAAACTTATGGAGAAGCTTGTATTTACAAGAAACTGAGTGGGAGCTCTGTAGCATTCCTGGTACTATATGGGGATGATTGGTACTATATGGGGATGACATATTGTTGATTGGGAATGATGTAGACCTTCTTAAAAGTGTCAAAGATTATTTGAATAATAGTTTTTCAATGAAGGATCTCGGCGAAGCTGCTTATATATTAGGCATAAAGATTTACAGATATAGATCGATACGCCTAATATTGCTTTCACAAAGTACATATTTGGACAAGGTTCTAAAGAAGTTTGGAATGGAAGATAGTAAGAAAGGGTTCTTGCCCATGTTGCCCAATACGACCTTGAGTAAAACTCAAAGTCCTGCTATAGCAGAAGATAGAGAGAGGATGAGTGAGACTCCCTATGCATTAGCCATATGATCTATCATGTATGCCATGCTATGTACTAGACCGGACATTGCATATGTTGTTAGTTTGACTAGCAGATATCAAAGTGATCCAGGAGTGGATCATTGGATAGCGGTCAAAAACATCCTTAAGTAGAACTAAGGATATGGTTCTTTCTTATGGAGGTGATGAATAACTCGTTGTTAATGGTTACACCGATGCTAGTTGGAACACCGATCCAGATGATTCTAAATCACAATATGGTTACATATTTACATTGAATGGTGCAGTAGTGAGATGGAGGAGTGCAAAGAAAAGCGTTGTGACGATATCTTCAACTAAATCGGAATACATATCTGCTTCGAAGGCTTCAAAAGAGGCGATATGGATGAAGGAGTTCATTACGGAGCTTGGTGTGGTTCCTACTGTGCTGTACCCAATGGCTATCTACTGTGATAACATGGGTGCCATAGCCAATGCGCAGGAGACAAGGTCACACAACAAGTTGAAGCATATCAAGCTACGTTTTCACGCTATTCGAGAGCATGTCCAAGATGGTGACATGAAGATTTGCAAAGTACACACAAATCTGAATGTGGTGGGTCCGTTGACTAAAACTCTCCCGAGGGCAAAACATGACCAGCACCAAACCGCCATGGGTGTTAGGTATATTACCATGTAATCTATATTATTGACTCTAGTGCAAGTGGGAGACTGTTGGAGATATGCCCAAGAGGTAACAATAAAAGTAGTTATTATTATATCTTCGTGTTTATGATAAATTTTTACATTCATGATATAATTGTATTAACCAGAAACATTAATACTTGTGTGATTTGTAAACATGTAGATTCCCTAGTAAAGCCTCTTTATAATACTAGCTTGTTGATTAATAGATGATTATGGTTTCCTAATCATGAACATTGGATGTTGTTAATAACAAGATCATATCATTAGGAGAATGGTGTGATGGACATACTCAAGTCATTTCAATAGTTTGTTGGCTATAAGCTTTCAGATACATAGTAACCTAAATATTTGACCATGAGATCATGTTAATCACCATCACCGGACGGATGCTTTGATGACATCAAACACCACTTTGTAACTGGGTGCTTATAAAGGTGGCATTGAGTGTTCAGAAAATATGTGTTGAGGCACATGGATCAAGATTCCTCTATGTGGGAGCCATATGAATTTCCAGATTCCTCTATTGTGGGAGCCATATGAATTTCAGATTCCTCTATTGTTTATTGATCGGAGAAGACTCTCGATCATGTCTGTATAATTCACGAATCGTAGGGAGACACACTTAAGGATTCGATGTTGTTTAGTAGATATGGAATGTGAGTAAGAGATAGAATGTTGTTTGAAGTCTCGGATTGGATCCAGGATATCACGAGGAGATTTAAAATGGTCTAGAGAATAAGATTTATATAAGGAAAGTCCAATTCTGGAGTTCGGGAATGGTTTCAGTGTTTTCATCGGAATGTTCTAGAAGGGTCTAGAAGGCCACCGATCCAGAGTGGTAAGGTTATATGGATGTGTCATGACAAAGTGGAATGGTTGCATCATGTCCTAGGTCACTTTTCTAGGCAATGGGAAGAGATAAATCAACCTCTAGTTTGAAAGTCAAACGCCAACTTGAAAAAGTCAAATCCCAACATGGTTGCCTAGTGGATGGAGGGAAGGAATCCTACCTAGGGGAGGATTACTCCCCTTCCCTTGCCACCGGCAACAAGGAGGAGTTGGGGGAGGACTCCCCTCCCCCCAACCGCCTCTCCCACTGATGTCTACGCACGCTTCTATTCTTGTAGACAATGTTCGGCCTCCAAGTGCTGAGGTTTGTAGAACAACAGTGATACGTAGGAAAAGTATATGTAATTTTTTATGTTCCATGCTTGTTTAGTATCTACTTTGCTTTGCTTTGTCTACACTTTGAGGTGTTTTTATATGTTTTCTGGAACTAACCTATTAACAAATTGCCATAGTGCTAGTTGCCTGTTTTCTTTTGTTTTTGGTTCAAGAAAGGTAGAAAATCAATATCCTCGGAATCGGACGGGACAAAAGCCAAAGTCAATATTTTACTGTGTGCAACACGAAGCCAAAATAAGAGACGGAGGAGGCTCACCAGGGGGCCACACCCCCTGGCGGCGCGCCCTAGGGCTGGCCGCGCCTGGGAGGGTGCAGCCACCCTGCCTTGCCCTGTTCGCCTATAAAGTCCCCCCGATGCCAAAACCCTAAACACGCAATCAATATTCAACGAAACCGTCTGTATCCGCCACCACCATCGTCCCTAGATCGGGGGATCTAAAGTTCTTCCCGGCACCCTGTCGGAGGGGAGATCATCCGGGAGGCCTTCTTCTCCGGTATGAAGCGTGAGTAGTTCCACCTTGTACTACGGGTCCATGTAGTAGCTAGATGGTTGTATCTCCTCCTTGTGCTTTCACGTATAGATCTTGTGAGCTCCGTTCATGATCAAGATCTAATCTATTTGTAATCATGCATGTTGTGTTTACGGGGATCCGATGGATATTGAGATTACTATGTCAAATTGATTAATGGTTTTGTCTATTTGATTCTATCATGTCTGTGTTGTTTGTGACCTTGCATGCTTTCCGTTGTTAGTAGCTATATTGGCCAAGTAGTTGCTAGTGACTCCAAGAGGGGGTATTTATGCTCGATAGTGGGTTCATGCCTCTAGTTTTCAAGGGAAGTGATAGAAATCCCTTCAATGGTAGATGTATTGTTGCCCCGGTCCAATCTTTACCATTGATACATCTTCCACTGTTACTGTTTACTTGCTGCAAACCATCATTACCTTCCACACCATACAGTTAATCCTTTGTTACAGCAAACTAGTGAGATTGTGTAACACCCTCAGAATCGACCCTATGCAAGTTTCAGCGATTCCCGCCGAACCCGCATAGAAACGATTCAAAGGTGCCCACCAGGCACTTTCGTGCGGGTGGAAAACGAAGTAATAACATTACACAACAGTCCTCGATGGGACCCACAGAACAGATATATATATACCACAGTGACTCAATGAGTCAAGAATACAGATATAATATACAAGATCCAAATCACCTTGAAAATGATAGAGCGTCCGACTACAGACAAGATGCAAATGGGGCTAAGAGCCCTAAAGAATAACCAATGGCGTCCATAACCCTGCCCAGGCCAAGACGGAAGGGTAACCCTGCTAACGACGTCGATCTCAAAACCTGCTTAAACAAAAGGGGTGCCGACAAAGGGCAAAGGAAAAAGAGAGAGCGGTCAAGATCGAGGCCAAGACACGGCGAGGCTAGAATTCGGCGGTCCTCGCCTACATAGGTATGGTGGACTGAAGCGGCAGCGGCAGCATGCACTAAACAACCTATAGAGACTCGATATAACTGGCGGCTATCAGAGAGGGATAAGAAAGACCTATTCGGAACCAACCTGATGCTACCATCAAACAAACCCATCCTGGTATTTCCCCCTCGAGACCAGACGAGGAAGTCAACCGAGGAACTCACACCATTGGAAGTTTTATTTATTCAGTTATCGTTGCAACAATTACTAGTCAAGTATAGATAATCGTCCTGATAAAAATAAACAATGGGCCGTTTTAGTTAACCATTCCGTGATAGTTGCAACACTTACTAGTCAGATACAATTAGCATGAGATAACCCAAAACCCAACAGTTGTTGGTACTTTTATTTAGCCATTCCATTGTAGTTGCAATACTTACTAGTCAGATACAATTGTCGCAAGCGACAAACCAAACAAGCAATTGTGGGCAGTATTATTTAGTCATTCCATTATAGTGAAGCTGATTACTAGTCATTATAGAGTCAAATTTATAGCACTACTTTAGTTATAGTTGTCTATGATCGAGATACTGTGCTCGAAGTCGTCCATAACCGCGGACACGGCTTTCAGAAAGTTTTACACGGCCGGGGTGCACAAATAGCAACACACACTCGATCAACCTCGGAAAAACCAAATCAAAACCCAACGAGGCTTTCACGACAAAGCAATCACATGATTCAGAAATATTTCAGGGGGCCACCCCTTGGAGTACACCCGCAACGAAGTTAGCTGACTTCGAGACGGACCCGAGGTTTGTGGGGGTCAGAGATCGGGAACCCAAACTGGGCTTGTCGATACCGCAGAACGGGTCACAATTCCTAACAGACAAAGGTGCTCCTCGCACAATCGTAAATAAAGCAAAGAAGCATGGCATAAGTACATGATCGTAAATAAAACCTCAAACTAGTTTGTGGCCCCAAGAAATAAGACTGAATCAAGCTCGCTGTGGGTCCCATAATCCTCCGGATGTGGATAGCGCGATAAATCAAGGAACAGTATCAAGCACTCGGGGTCCCACGGACACAAGTGGACGGTTAACAACCAAATAACATCTATTGCCCACCTGTGCCTCTGCTTACTTACTTCAATTTTAGTTGTTAAACATGAATTAAAGTGAACGATAAATAAAGCCATGATCATCTCCAACGTCAAACATGCGGCAATACTCCAACAACTGTGGCACTTGACGACCCGCAACAGCACTTGAGCAAGCGATCACGACGCCGCAAGTCCAACTATCTACCAAACAGGTAATAGGATGTGTCCAAGGCAATATAAGGTCATAGGTATATCACGGGTACGAAAACTAGAGCATCGCAACACAGATAGCAATAGATCAACATGAGGGAAATAAATACTATAAAAGTAAGATAGGTAGAAAGGGGGGAGATGCTCGCCTGAAAACATTGCCGAGGGTTCAACCGAAGATCGGGGCGAAGCTCACATCAACTCAACGGCCTTATCCGCGAAGAAGCAAAACACTAGAAGAAACACCTGATGCAATATTTAATACAACGGCAGAAGATCGGGCATGATGCATGTATGATGCATGACATGGCAAAGGTGCGATGCAATTAGGTCATATTAAGCGGAACCGGGGGTCCCGAAATTTAATTAGACGGTTCAAGTTATTTAGATACCCCGCATTTAAATGTTGTTTTAACAAGGCAAAATATATCAACGGTTCGCTACACAAATTTAAATGAGGCCAATATAAGACTAGATTTGTCCGCATATGGGCCCCATATTTAATTATATGGTGAATCGGCATAAGGCCCCCAAACCCACATGAATATGCATGCAAACATGAACAAGTTGATATGCAACAATTTGATATTTCATTTATAAAAATAGGGCTCGGGAAAAGGGGTCACACATTAGGGTTCGGCAGATCTTGGGGTTCCGGGGTTCGGGGTTCGGTCTCAGGGTTCAGGGTTCGACGGGAAGCGACGGAAGCGGATACAAGGCGGAGAACTTGTCGTTACGTGCCGGGGATCTTGGTTCCAAGCGGTCGATCTTGTCGGGCCCGCGGATCGGCCGGTCTTGTCGTTCGGAAGTAGATCTTGTCGTCCTTGTGGCGATCTTGGCGTCCTTCCGGTTCGGGTTTTGGCGTCCGAGGGAATTACTTGGCGTCCGGGTCACGGCGTCTTCGGGTCCGAGAGAAAGAACATGGCGATTCGTGTCGACGACTGGCGTCGGGTTCTCGCCATCCGATCCGGAAGAAGCACTTGTCGACCGGGTCTCGCGCCCTCGGATCCGAGAGGAAGACTAGGCGTCGGGTTCGGTCTTTGGATCGGGCTCCGGATCGTTCTTCGTCCGCGAAGGATATCTTGTCGCCATCCATGGCACGGCTTCGAATCGGTGGAGATCTTGTTGAGGGAACTTGAGTCACACGGGTCCTCGGCTAACTGCACGGTCGTTCTGGCATCTACGAGGTAGGTCTTGTCGGTTCACCTCGACGACCTTGGGGTGGTCTGACCGCCGCTGACGGAGGAGGCCTCGCGGATCCCGGCGTCGGCGGTCTCGGATACGCCAGATCTGCACTCGCATCAGCTCCCCGTCGGTCGCCGGGCGCCTGGGGGATGGGGTGCTGGGCGGAGCTGGGCACGGGACGGCGCTGCGGGGCAGGGAGGAGGGCGTCGCGGAGGCGGGCCTGGAGCGGAGGGGCGACGCGGGCGGCTCGGGAGGCGCGAGGCGAGAGCCAGGCGCTTAGGGCACGAAGCGCCATGACGGCGGACGCAGAGGCAAGAGCGCAGAGGCGGGCGGAAGACCGAGCAGAGGCTCGGGAGGAGGCCGAGGAGCAGCCGTGGCGTGGGCGGGTCGACCGGGGAAGGCGGCGAGGAGGGCGCGGGGCGAGCGCGACGCGGCCGCACAGAGGGAGGCGGGCGAGGAGCTCGACACGGAGGGGCGGCTCAGTGACGGGCGGAGGAGGGTGGAGCGGAGGCTGGCAGCTGGGAGGACGGAGGTGGGCGGCCGGGCGAGCCGGGCGGAGCCGAGGACGGAGACGAGGTGGTGGGGGGCAGAGGGAGGAGGGAGAGACGGGCCAGCAGGCGCCTGGGAGGGAGAGGAGCGGGACCTGGGGAGAGAGGAGAAAGGGGAGCCGGGCTGGGCGGGCCATGAAGGGTCGAGGAGCGTGCCGGAGCGAGAGGGAGGTGGGGATGGGCACGGGGGAAGAAAGGAGAGAGGGAGGAAGTGGGGACAGGTGGGGTCGGGTGGGTCCGGCGGGCTGTGGAACGTGACAGGTGGGTGCTATGCAGGTCTTGTGTGGTTGCGTCTGTGTGTTGGGGTGGGGGCTATGGGTGGACAGAGGGGAAAGGGTAGGATTAGGTGGCGGCCTGGAATAGGTTAGGGGAAAGGGGCAGGGTGACGTGGCGTCTCGCGATAGAATGGGGTGATGTGGCTGGTTGGGTGGGTAGACTAGGTCCGGGTGCAAAAGGGTTTAGGTGGACCGATCTGCTTTGTACGGGGTGGTCGACTGGTCGAATCGCCTGCTCGATCGCCCCTAAAAATAATTGAATATTTTATTTATTTCAAACAGGACTTTTGCAAACCGATAGCAGACAAAACAAAATAATCCGGAGACCCGGGTTTTGCGTTTGAATTAAGACGGGGCGTTTGGAAAACAAATTAGGTTTTCCCGAAAATAGTTTTACGCGAACAAATGCAAGGTGATGGCGATGCTCAAATGCAATGTGGCATGATGATAGGAGCATGTGGTCATGATGATGCAATGCACAAAAACAACGCGATTTTCTAGTAGTGGTTTTGCGGGATGCCACAATTCGACACCACTAACAATGGATCTCGCCCTCGAGATCCGCCTCATGGTACCGGAAGGAAGGGCGGTGACCTGCTTCTTCTCGCTTCGTGTAGATCCTCGCGACACCACTAACAAGAGGTCGTTGTCCGAGATCATCGTGAGAACACTCCGGGAACAAAAAGGTCGAAGGTAGAGGTATCAACAAATAAAGCCACCTCTAGCTTCCGTGGAAAGAGGGAACCGATGCATTCTCATCCACTTCAATGTACAAAAGCGAATAGAAGGGGTAGTCGGCATGGGGGCCAACCCATCACGCACCCAAACTATTACTCTGCACAATCAGTAGAGAAGCATGCAACATTCTCGGAATCAGACTGGAGATCTCGACAAACGAGGGTCGGAACAAAGGAGGGATGCAGATTCTGCTTCGGATCTAGCGTAGATGATGTCGTCGCGTTGGAAAACACCAGAAGGCACAAGATGGAACAAAGAGAAGTCCACCAGATGAAGGATTCCTCGGACCGCATAAAGACCAGATGTAGACACACCGTTATCAGAGAAGGAAGCGAAAACCTGAAGGTACGACGGAACCCAACCACGAGAATCCTGGACTCGAAGAGAGAGAAGAGAGCGGATTCAAAACACGTGGAGGTAAGAGGAGAATAGCAGAGGGGTAAGGAGTAAAAGCAGACCTAATCAGATCTATCCAACCGATTTTTGAAATTAGTTTGACACTCTACTTCGGCCGTTAGCTAGGTTATCCTACAGGCTGGACTTGTGGGGTATCGCAACTGCTGAGCTCTGATACCACTCTGTAACACCCTCAGAATCGACCCTATGCAAGTTTCAGCGATTCCCGCCGAACCCGCATAGAAACGATTCAAAGGTGCCCACCAGGCACTTTCGTGCGGGTGGAAAACGAAGTAATAACATTACACAACAGTCCTCGATGGGACCCACGTAAGATATATATACCATGACTCAATGAGTCAAGAATACAGATATAATATACAAGATCCAAATCACCTTGAAAATGATAGAGCGTCCGACTACGGACAAGATGCAAATGGGGCTAAGAGCCACGAAGAATAACCAATGGCGCCCATAACCGCCTGTGCCAAGCCGGAAGGGTAACCCCGCTAACGACGCCGATCTCAAAACCTGTTTAAACAAAAGGGTGCCGACAAAGGGCAAAGGAAAAAGAGAGAGCGTCAAGATCGAGGAGGCAAGACACCGAGGCTAGAATTCAGCGGTCCTCGCCTACATAGGTATGGTGGATCAAGCGCAAAGATGCACTAAACAACCTATAGAGACTCGATATAACTGGCGGCTATCAGAGAGGGATAAGAAAGACCTATTTGGAACCAACCTGATGCTACCATCAAACAAACCCATCCTGGTATTTCCCCCTCGAGACCAGACAAGGAAGTCAACCGAGGAACTCACACCATTGGCAGTTTTATTTATTCAGTTATCGTTGCAACAATTACTAGTCAAGTATAGATAATCGTCCTGATAAAAATAAACAGTGGGCCGTTTTAGTTAACCATTCCGTGATAGTTGCAACACTTACTAGTCAGATACAATTAGCATGAGATAACCCAAAACCCAACAGTTGTTGGTAATTTTATTTAGCCATTCCATTGTAGTTGCAATACTTACTAGTCAGATACAATTGTCGCAAGCGACAAACCAAACAAGCAATTGTGGGCAGTATTATTTAGTCATTCCATTATAGTGAAGCTGATTACTAGTCATTATAGAGTCAAATTTATAGCACTACTTTAGTTATAGTTGTCTATGATCGAGATACTGTGCTCGAAGTCGTCCATAACCGCGGACACGGCTTTCAGAAAGTTTTACCCGGCCGGGGTGCACAAATAGCAACACACACTCGATCAACCTCGGAAAAACCAAATCAAAACCCAACGAGGCTTTCACGACAAAGCAATCACAGGATTCAGAAATATTTCAGGGGCCACCCTTGAGAGTACACCAAGAACGGTTAGTGACTGACTAGACGGACCCGAGGTTTGTGGGGCGGTCAGAAGCGATCGGGAACCCAAAACTGGGCTTGTCGATACCGCGTAAACGGGTCACAATTCCTAACAAGACAAAGGTGCCTCGCACAATCGTAAATAAAGCGATAAAGCATGGCATAAGTACAGATCGTAAATAAAACCTCAAACTAGTTTGTGGCCCCAAGAAATAAGATGAATCAAGCTCGCCTGGGGTCCCATAATCCTCCGGATGTGGATAGCGCGATAAATCAAGGAACAGTATCAAGCACTCGGGTCCCACGGACACAAGTGGACGGTTAACAACCAAATAACATCTATTGCCCAATTGCCTCTCGCTACTTACTTCAATTTTAGTTGTTAAACAGGAATTAAAGTGAACGATAAGTAAAGCCATGATCATCTCCAACGTCAAACATGCGGCAATCCTCCAACACATGTGGCACTTGACGACCGCAACAAAGACTTGAGCAAGCGACTACGACGCGCAAGTCCAACTATCTACCAAACAACAGGTAATAGGATGTGTCCAAGGCAATATAAGGCTGCAGGGTATATCACGGGTACGAAAACTAGAGCATCGCAACACAGATAGCAATAGATCAATATGAGGGAAATAAATACTATAAAAGTAAGATAGGTAGAAAGGGGGGAGATGCTCGCCTGAAAACATTGCCGAGGGTTCAACCGAAGATCGGAGCGAAGCTCACATCAACTCAACGGCCTTATCCGCGAAGAAGCAAAACACTAGAAGAAACACCGGATGCAATATTTAATACAACGGCAGAAGATCGGGCATGATGCATGTATGATGCATGACATGGCAAAGGTGCGATGCAATTAGGTCATATTAAGCGGAACCGGGGGTCCCGACATTTGATTAGACGGTTCAAGTTATTTAGATACCCCGCATTTAAATGTTGTTTTAACAAGGCAAAATATATCAACGGTTCGCTACACAAATTTAAATGAGGCCAATATAAGACTAGATTTGCCCGCATATGGGCCCCATATTTAATTATATGGTGAATCGGCATAAGGCCCCCAAACCCACATGAATATGCATGCAAACATGAACAAGTTGATATGCAACAATTTGATATTTCATTTATAAAAATAGGGCTCGGGAAAAGGGGTCACACATTAGGGTTCGGCAGATCTTGGGGTTCCGGGGTTCGGGGTTTGGTCTCAGGGTTCAGGGTTCGACGGGAAGCGACGGAAGCGGATACAAGACGAAGAACTTGTCGTGACGTGCCGGGGATCTTGGTTCCAAGCGGTCGATCTTTTCGGGCCCGCGGATCGGCCGGTCTTGTCGTTCGGAAGTAGATCTTGTCGTCCTTGTGGCGATCTTGGCGTCCTTCCGGTTCGGGTTTTGGCGTCCGAGGGAAGTACTTGGCGTCCGGGTCACGGCGTCTTCGGGTCCGAGAGAAAGAACATGGCGTATCCGTGTCGACGACCTGGGCGTCCGGGTTCTCGGCCATCTGATCCAGGAAGAAGCACTTGTCGCACCGGGGTCTCGGCGTCCTCGGATCCGAGAGGAAGACTAGGCGTGCCGGGTTCGGTCTTCGGATCGGGCTCCGGGATCGTTCTTCGGTCCGCGAAGGATATCTTGTCGCCATCCATGGCACGGCTTCGAACTGGTGGAGATCTTGTTGGAGGGGAACTTGGAGTCACACGGGTCCTCGGCTAACGGGTACGGTCGTTCTTGGCATCTACGAGGTAGGTCTTGTCGGTTCACCTCGACGACCTTGGGGTGGTCCTGACCGGCCGCGATGCGGAGGAGGCCCCTGCGGATCCTGGCGTCGGCGGTCTCGGATACGCGCATCTGCACTCGCATCAGCTCCCCGTCGGTCGCCGGGCGCTGGGATGGGGCCGGGCGGCGGAGCTGGCACGGACGCCAGGCTGAGGGAGGAGGGCGTCGCGAGGCGGGCTGGAGCGAGGGGCGGCTCGGAGGCGGCGAGCAGGGGAGAGCCAGGGCGCTGGGGCACGCAGCGCCGAGCCCATGACGGGCGCGGGCAGAGGCAGCGGGGAGGCGGGCGGAAGACCGGAGCAGAGGGCGGGAGGAGGAGGCCGAGAGCAGCGGCGGGAGTGGCTGGGTCGACGGCACCGGGAAGGCGGCGAGAGGAGGCGGGGCGAGCGCTGGGCGGCCGCATAGAGAGGCGGGCGGCGAGGAGCTCGACGCGAGGCGGCTCAGGACAGCGGAGGAGGGAGCGGAGGCTGCTGGTAGCGCGGGGAGGACGGAGGTGGGGCGGCCGGAGCAAGCCGCTGGGGGGCGGAGCCGAGGACGGCCGGAGACGAGGTGGGGCAGACGCCAGAGGGGGAGAGGAAGGGCACGGGGCCGCGAGCGCGTGCGCCCTGGGAGGGGGAGGAGCGGGACCTCGGGAGAGAGGAGAAGGGGGAGCAGCGGGTGGGGGAAGAGCCGTGAGTGGGCAGGGTCGGGAGCGTCTTGAGCGAGAGGGGGGTGGGGATGGGCGCGGGGGAAGAAAGGAGAGAGGGAGGCGGGGACAGGGGTGGGTCCCAAGGGCTGTGGAACGTGACAGGTGGGTGCGCGTGTCTGTGTGGTTGCGTCTGTGTGTTGGGTGGGGGCTATGGGGTGGACAGAGGTGGGGAAAGGGGTAGGATTAGGTGGCGGCCTGGAATAGGTTAGGGGAAAGGGGCAGGGTGACGTGGCGTCTCGCGATAGAATGGGGTGATGTGGCTGGTTGGGTGGGTAGACTAGGTCTGGGTGCAAAAGGGGTTTAGGGTGGACCGATCTGTTTTGTACGGGGGTGGTCGACTGGGTCGAATCGGCCCGTTCGACTGCCCCCCTAAAAATAATTGAATATTTTATTTATTTCAAACAGGACTTTTGCAAACCGATAGCAGACAAAACAAAATAATCCGGAGACCCGGGTTTTGCGTTTGAATTAAGACGGGGCGTTTGGAAAACAAATTAGGTTTTCCCGAAAATAGTTTTACGCGAACAAATGCAAGGTGATGGCGATGCTCAAATGCAATGTGGCATGATGACAGGAGCATGTGGTCATGATGATGCCATGCACAAAAACAACGCGATTTTCTAGTAGTGGTTTTGCGGGATGCCACAGATTGACAACCTCACTGATTTGTTGGGGCAAACTCTTGAGTTTGTGTTCTGCAGGTCTCCATGTTGTTTGCAACACCTTTGAGTCATTTCCTTCCTCCTACTAGTTCGATAACCTTGGTTTCTTACTGAGGGAAACTGCTGTTGTGCTCATCATACCTTGCTCTTGGGGTCTTCCAACAAAGCGCCCACGTCAACACCGTGAGCGTCATCAAGCTTTTTTTGGCGCCATTGCCGGGGAGTCTAAGGACGTCTTCACAAGAGGAGTCCTCTTAAACCTTTCTGTTTACTTTGTTTTTAGTTTGCTTAGTTTCTTTTGCTTGGTTTTTTTGCCTCTTTTTTATCAAAAACTATAAAAAAATAGTTTAGTTTGGTTTGCTTTCTCTATTCAAAAACACAAAAAATTAGTTCCTACTCTAGTTGCCACCTTGATCTAGCTCACCATGTTGTTCCCCAAGTTCGCCCTGAAGGATCTTGCAATAGCTAGTGGCTCCATAATTGGGAAAGATAATATTGAAGAATTCTTTAATCCTGTTAGCAAGCATCAGGATATTGAGGATAGATCCATAGCAGGACTTGCTCCTAATTATGAAATTGCTACAGCTTCTTTTGTTCATATGCTGGAGGCTACATTTGTTAGCCTTAACCCCATGATACAAATTTTGTTCCTAAAACCAAAAGAAGAAAAGAATGCTAAAAAGAGAGAATTTATCCTTGAAACTTTACTAAAAGAGTTCCATGATGTTGCTAAAGAAGCCAAAAAGGTCTTTGAGCATTTCAATATGCTAGGCGCATGTGTAGATGTTGTGGGTGCTTTATATAAAACCAAACCTAGAGAGGAATTCAAGATACCCATACCCTTTAAACTTGTTGGGATGCATGAAGCCTTTAAAAAGAATTTTGATTGGATTGCTCCTGAAAATCTTTTTGATGAAAGTAGTAAAACAAAGATAAATGATAAGGGATCCTCCAAACTCATTTGGATAAGATACCTTTCATAGTTGCTGACTTTGCAAGTATTGATCTAAATTCTTCATTTGAAAATACTTGATTTCTTGCTTCTTGTGCCTAACTTAAAGGCGTTAAAGAAAAGTACTTGTTGGGAGATAACCCAAGAGTTTCCTTGAGTCTTGGAAGTTATTTATTAAGTAATGACCTCTCCTTATCCTTTTTGTTTGCTTTTTGGCCAAGAATGACCTCTAATGAGAGGGAAGTAAGATTTGGGGAGTTGCTGCCCCGAAACAGATTTCTGTCCTCCACCATAAAAATTAGTGTGGAGTATATGTAACTCGGATTGAGCTTATAATTTACTAGTAAATCCCCCAGTATGTTAGATAACTTTCCTTAGTTCAACACTTTTTGATTTGAGCAACAAAAGGTTTTCGAAAAAATCGGTTTCTACCTGCTGGTCTGTTTTGACAGATTTCTGCCATTATTTGCATTTGCTTCTTATCGATTTATTTTTGAGTTCTCTTTTGGGGAATTGAGATTTTTAAAGGAAGTTGCTTCAGTAGCTTGTGTTTTTAGTGAAAGTTTTTCTGTTCCAAAGCTAATCCTAAAGGTCTATTATCTTTTGAACACACTAATGTTGCTAATGAAGATTGTGTGAAGTTTTGTATGAAGAAAAAATTTCAGGTGTAGAGAGAGAATGATGTAATGAGATGAATAATGGAAAAAAGCTCAAGCTTGGGGATGCCACCCCGGTGTCACCCCAAGAAATATCCAAGAGTTACAAGCGTCAAAGCTTGGGGATGCCCAAGGCATCCCCTTCTTCATCAATAAAAAGCTCAGGTATGTCTAGACACTTCGTTTTTATTGTTTCATGCATTGTTGTGTTGTTCTTGGAGCGTCTTTGTTTTCGTTTGCTTAGTTTGTTTAGTTTGCTTGAATAAATTAGTTTGTACCCCCGTTCTCGTTGTTTTGTTTCAAATAAGTCGATAGGTGTTGGAAAGGAGTAGAAAGTTCTTGCTCGGAAGTGCAAGAGGAGCTTGCATTGACTGTGACTTAGACTTTAGCATGTCATGGTAGGTATTGTTTTAACCTTATGCTTAGTGATTATTGTTGTAGCATGACTTGTTCCAAACAATTGGGATTGCTTAGTGTGCCTTGAAAGTGTTAGACCCCTCCTTTATAAAGGAAAGGATCCCTGTGATTGCAATGCTAGTCCCTGGATCAATGCTAGCATCCACAGTTTAAGATGAAGTACACAGATACAAAGGTCGTTTATTACATTCATTCCAGAGATAAAACATAGTCTTTTACAACTCAGGGCCATAGGCCTAATACAAGAGTTTAAGGAATAAGTAAATAAACATAAGTCTTCATCTTCATGTGCCACAGGCAAGCATGTTGAGTGTAGACTCATGACTCCTATTCATCATCGGAGTAACCTGCAACATCACAAGTTACAGCCACAGAGGGTCAATACTTTGGAATAGTATTGGCAAGTGATACCTTAATGTATTTTAAGTGGAATATATTACTATATGCATTTTGGCTAAGTGTAGCTTGGCTTCCTTTGCTTGAAAATAGGTTTTTCCTATTAGTTGAAAGCACTAAGTTTTTCTTTGTCCAAAACATTCCCAAGGAACCACCAATAGACATTGAGGTCCTTCACCCTTTGTTCACCCACAAATTTTACTTAGAAGTTGGAGTGATGAGATTCTTGTAGCTTCCATGTCTTGATGCTCAAAAGTGTCCATTTCCTTGGACTAGGCTAAGTACTTAGGTTTTCCATCTGCAGAGGTTGTGCACTTTCCCCACCAGACTTGGTTTCCCAAGACAGGACCTTTCAGAAGCCTTTCCTTAGTCAAATGGACGCGTTCCATCCTATCATCCCATCTACCACCAACTGTCCAAAAGACTAAGTTCTAGCAACCTATATGATCAAGGCAGAGCCCATATTGCCAAGTGGTTGCACTGTAAGCTTTCTCAACACTTGGCCTCCAAATCCCTTTGTGCCTGGGTGGCTTACCACAAGTGAGATACACAACCCAAGTCCATGGCCTTGTGTAACCACTCAACATAACCCATACTTTCCATTCCACCCAGGAGGTTCATTTGACTTAGTGGTTTTATTAGGAAAGTATAAGTCTCATGACATAGAAATATTTTCTTCATAGTAAGTGTAGTTTTCACCAACCCTTGTTTTGCTATAAGCTAGGCTAAGCAAAGTATGGCAACTTATCTTAGGGATAATTCCTTAGCAATTCTACTAGACTACATAGGATTTCCCATCTTTTGCATTAGACAAAATAACATGCAATACTATAACAAAATATCTAATGCTAGTTCAAAACATAGGACAAATATATTCATGTAAATATCACTTGCCTTGGTAGTGGGGAGAGTAGCACTCTTCACAATCACAATCACTAGCAAAATCTACACAAGAAATTTTAGCATACAATTACACACAATTATATACAAACAAAAATAATATGAATGCATGCATGCAAGAATTTACTGAGTGTGATTTTTGAAAAATTCTACCAAGTATGCTCATGTCTACAGAAACTTAACAAGTCACAAATTTGCCAACTAAACTTATTTGGCTCAAAAACAATTTACCAAAATAAAGCTCTACTTAAAATGGCCTTAAAACATGTTCTACAAATAAAATCATTTTAACTGTTACTATATGCTAAATAAATTGGATATTCTGAAAGGTCTTGTTTCACTGAATCCAACGGTATAAAGTTTGCAAAAATCTAACGTGGCAATCAAAAGTTATAAGCATTTGAATTTGGATCAAATTTCTGATTTTAAATCTAATTTTAGATCTAACCCTAGCCACGCGTCGCGCTGTGATTGGCGCGTACCGCTTCGGTTGGATCGCGCTTCTGCAGCCGCAGGATCTAAACAGATCGAACGCCTCATCGCTGCACCTCTTGGGTTAAGTGGATCTATCCTAGCGCTACGATAGATCTAACGATCTAAAACAACCGCCAAAAACTGGCGCTTATCACCGCGCGCGGGCGCGGCGACCGTGACGGCGGCGCCGGCGGTACAGATCGCTAGGTGGATGGCGGAGATGCTCACCGAGACCGCGAGGGTGTGGGGATGCTCGACGTGTGATCAGCTCGGCAAGGGGCGCTCAGTGTTGCGGTAGATTTCTCGCCGGAGTTGGATCTGGAAACGGTGGTTCTGCTCGAGGTCGGAGGCGACGTTGTTATTCACTAGGATGCCAAAGAAAGGTGTGGTTAGATGCGAACGATCACGGAGAACATGCGAGCGTGATCGACAAGGTTCGGGGCGGTCTGGACTTACCACTAGAGCTCGTCGGAGTTCGTGCAGGAGACGGTGGCGGCCAGTCGTCGACGTTGCCGAAGCTACGGGTCATGCGAAGGTAAACGGAGGGTGTCAGAAGGTGCACAGAGATTCACTGAACACGATAGCGTAAACGCGAGACCAAGGGGAACTCTATGCTCACCGGAATTTGCCGGCGCAGTCGTCGGAGACGGCGGGGTTGCAGAGAGAAATGCGCGCAGCCTGGGGGCGTTCTGTGCTTGGGGTTTGGGGAAAAATAGATAGGGGGCAGAGGGGGTTTATATAGCCTGATCACGAGCGAGAATCACTCGGCCATTGATTCGAATTGACTCCGCGAATTAAACACAGAAACGGCCGCGTTGATTGGGGATGAACTGGTCGTGCGGGTGGAGACGATGCTGGCGTGGAGGAGGCCCGCTTGTCAGCGACGTGCGCGAGGGGAGGGTCTCGCTGTCGGCTGAGAGCCGCTGCTCAAGGCGGGAGGAAAAGGAATGCCCCGGGTGAGCTAGTTGGGCCTGTTCCACTGCTGGGCTGAATTCCTGGCGCCTGGCCCTTTTCTTTTGTTTGCTTCTTTTCTTTTTCTATTTCTATTTTCTGGAATGATTTTTGATATGAATTCAAATACTTTTGAATTCAAACAAAAATGAGGATCTTTGCAGGGTTCTGTGGTTTCAAAATACAGTCATTTAACCAAGTGGTTACCTTGTAAGGGCCTGGTCAAGCTTGGGTTTGAAAAAACCAGAGACTTGTCTCTAGTTTGTGAATGATTGAAATAGGGTTTAGAAAATATTTTTAAATTGGAAACTTGGGTTAAAATGCTACACCTAATCTTTCCAACAATGGAGGCAAGCAATCAAGTTCCTAAACAATCTAATCTCAAAGGGTAATGGCCAATTGAGTTGAATTTGCACACATGAAATCATAGCTCAAACTTCTGTCTCCAAATGATTTTGAGAAAAACCCTAAATGGATGAATGATGCAAGAATGATATAAATGAGTTTTGGAATATGAATTTAGGGATGTTACAAATCTAACCCCCTTAAGATGAATCTCGCCCTCGAGAGATTCGGTTTGGTTAGCAAATAGGTGAGGGTGGTCTTTCCGAAGATCATCTTCTCTTTCCCATGTTGCTTCCTCTTCGGAGTGATGGTTCCATTGCACTTTACAAAACTTGATAGTCTTGGTCCTGGTAACTCTTTCTGCGGTCTCTAAAATCTTGACAGGCTTTTCCTCATAGGTGAGATCACTTTCTAGTTGGACTTCTTCCAAAGGTATGGTATCCTTCAAAGAAGATTCTTCCATCTCTGGGTGACATTTCTTAAGCTGACTCACATGGAACACATTATGGACAGCTGACAGAGATTCTGGCAATTCAACTTCATATGCAACTTCTCCTTTGCGACTTAAAATCTTGAATGGCCCAACATATCTTGGTGCCAACTTTCCCTTGACTCCAAATCTTTTTACTCCACGAAGTGGTGATACTCTAACTTCGTAGGTGACTTCTCTACGCTTAGAATCTGCGTAGCTTTTCTGTCGGGACTGTGCTATCTTCAATCTGTCCTTAACCAGTTTGACTTTCTCTTCGGCGTCTTTGATAAGATCAGGTCCAAATAAACTTCTCTCTCCCACACCATTCCATAGTAATGGAGTGGTACATTTCCTTCCGTAGAGTAACTCAAATGGCGCCATTCCAATACTAGCTTGATGACTATTGTTGTAAGAGAACTCTGCGTAAGGCAAGCTTTCATCCCAGCTTGCTCCATAGTCTAAAGCACATGCCCTCAACATGTCTTCAAGAATTTGATTAGTCCTTTCCGTTTGTCCATCAGTTTGGGGATGAAAGGCAGTACTGAATTCCAACCTCGTTCCCAAAGATTCATGAAGCTGTCTCCAAAAGTGTGAAGTGAACTGTGTTCCTCTATCTGACACAATACTCTTAGGCACACCGTGAAGGCATACCATTTTGCTCATGTAGATTTTGGCTAACTTGGCACTTGTATAAGTTGTCTTTACGGGTATAAAGTGAGCCAATTTAGTTAGGCGGTCCACTACCACCCATATGGAATCATACCCTGACCTGGTCCTTGGTAATCCGGTAATGAAATCCATACCAATATTTTCCCACTTCCATTCAGGAATAGGCAGTGGTTGAAGCAAACCTGCTGGTTTCTGGTGCTCCGCTTTGACTCTACTACACACATCACACAAAGAAATATGTTCGGCGACGTCCCTTTTGAGATTGTTCCACCAAAACCTTTCCTTCATGTCCATGTACATCTTGGTATTTCCCGGGTGAATAGAATACGGAGAGTTGTGAGCCTCTTGTAGAATCAGTTTCCGCAACTCCGGGTCTTGTGGAACACAAATACGTTTCCCGTGCCATAAGGTGCCTTGTTCGTCTATATGGAAACTCTTGGCTTTCCCTAGACTTATATTTTCCTTAATCTTTTCAATTTCCTTATCGCCTTCCGAACTTCGGATCTTGTCCAATAGAGTGGGTTGAACATCTAAGGACATGAGATGTCCTTCTGGTACAATCTCTATTCTGAGTTCCTTGAATTGCTTACACAAGTCATCTGGCAATTCCCCTTTGGTAAGGCCATTTACAAACGTCTTACGACTTAGAGCATCGGCTACTACGTTCGCTTTACCGGGGTGGTATTGCAAACTTAAGTCGTAATCCTTGATAAGTTCTAACCATCTCCTTTGCCTCATGTTGATTTCTTTCTGGGTGAAGATATACTTCAAGCTCTTATGATCGGTGAACACTTCACACCGCTTACCCAAAAGGTAATGTCTCCATGTTTTGAGTGCATGGACGACAGAGGCTAACTCCAAATCATGAGTAGGATAATTTACTTCATGAGTTTTGAGTTGTCTCGAAGCATAGGCTACGACTTTACCATCTTGCATAAGTACGGCACCCAAACCTTGATGAGACGCATCACAATATACTTGGAAATCCTTTTCCAAATCTGGCAGACATAGAACTTGTGTTGTCACAAGTCTCTTCTTCAACTCTTGGAAACTGACTTCGCAACCTTCAGTCCAAGCAAATTTCTTTTCCTTATTTAGCAATTCTGTCATTGGCTTAGCAACCTTTGAGAAATTTTCAATGAACCTTCTGTAGTAACCTGCTAAGCCAAGGAAACTACAAACTTCTTTTACATTCTTGGGTGATTCCCAATCTGTCACAGTTGAAACCTTAGCAGGATCAACTGCTACACCATCCTTTGTCATAACATGGCCAAGAAAACAAACTTCCTCTAACCAAAACTCACACTTGCTGAACTTGGCATAAAGTTTATGCTCCCTTAGTTTTTCAAGTATCAAGCGCAAGTGTCTTTCATGTTCTTCCTTACTCTTGGAGTAGACTAAGATGTCATCGATGAAAACGACCACAAACTTGTCAAGGAATTCCATGAATACCTTATTCATCATATTCATGAAGTAGGCTGGAGCATTGGTTAAGCCAAAAGGCATCACGGTATATTCATACAAGCCATACCTTGTTGTGAAGGCTGTCTTAGGTATGTCTTGCTCTCTTATCTTGAGTTGAAAATAGCCTAACCTAATATCAATCTTCGAGCACACACATGCTCCTTCTAACTGATCAAACAAGTCGTTGATTCTTGGCAAAGGATATTTGTTCTTGATGGTCACCTCGTTGAGAGATCGGTAGTCAATACACAATCTTTGCGTTCTATCCTTTTTCTCCACAAACAATACTGGGGCTCCCCAAGATGAAGAACTTGGTTGAATAAACCCTTTCTGCAACTGTTCTCCTAGCTGTTTCTTGAGTTCCTTCAGTTCATCAACTGACATTTTGTACGGTCTCTTAGCTATTGGTCCAGAACCTGGTACCAAATCTATCAGAAACTCCACATCTCTATCTGGTGGCATTCCTGGTAATTCCTCCGGAAACACATCCGGATACTCACACACAATTGGCACACTGTCCATGCTAACCCCCTTAAGAGAATTCAGTTTACTTCCCTTGGATTCAAAGTTAGATCTAAATTTTATTCTTTTTCCTTCTGGGGTTGTGAGTGCAACTGTATGATTAGCACAATCTAATACTCCCTCGTACTTAGCCATCCAATCCATTCCCAAAATCACATCCAACCCTTGGGAATTCAGAATTATTAGGTTCACTGGAAACTTATGTTTCCCAAACTCTATGACTAAGTCATGACATCCTGAGTTCACTAACATTTCTCCACCCGGAGAACTTACTCTTATAGGACACCCAATGGTTTCTACCGGTAGTTCATTTCTTTCAACAAATGTTTTTGATATGAATGAATGAGATGCACCGGTATCAAAGAGTACAAATGCTGGAATGGAATTGAGTCTGAACTTACCAGCAACGGCATCAGGCTCTTCATAGACCTCCTCCACATTGATGTGGTTAACCTGTCCTTTCTGGAAAGGATTTGGCTTTTTAGGTCCTTCCACCTTCTTCTCAGGGCATTCATTAGCATAATGCCCCAGTTTCTTGCATTTGAAGCACTCCACTTGACTGATGTCCTTTTTAACATGCTGACTTCCACTTCCACTACCATTTCCACTGTGGTGGCTCTTATGTCCACTCTTGTGGTTCTTGTACTTATCATTGTCATGACTGCGGTGATGCTTGTTGTCATGACGGTTGTGGTTGTGGTGCTTGTTGAATTTCCCATGCTTATGGGATCCTGAGCTGCCACTGTCATCATAGTGAGATCGTTTGTGAGACGATCCCGAGCTGTGCTTGTCGGAGTGTTTCCTCTTCCTACTCTCGAGTTGCTTCATTTTACTTTCCAAAATAGCAGCCTTGTCACACAACGACTGGTAAGTTGGAACATATGCCACAGACAACTGTAGGTTCATCTCATCATTCAAACCTTCCAAGAACTTTTCCTTTCTCTTGGCATCTGTATCAACCTCATCCGGTGCATAGCGCGCCAGATTGTTGAACTCTTCTATGTACTCAGCCACGCTACGGTGGCGCTGCTTCAGGTTATGAAACTCCTTCTTTTTCAGACTCATCATTCCTGATGAGATATGAGCGGTGCGAAAGCCATCTTCAAAGATGTCCCAAGTCACTTCATCAATAGGAGTGGTAATTTGGAAGTTGTCCCACCATGTGGCGGCTGGTCCTTCCAAGAGATGTGCTGCGAACCTGACCTTTTCAGCATCCGTGCAGCCCACGGTCACTAAGTCTTTGTTCACTGAACGTAGCCAGTCATTGGCTACCATGGGATCAGTTGTTCCCGAAAACTTTGCTGGCCTCAGACGCAGAAATCTGGTGAGCATATCTAAACCTGGAGGGTTGTTGTTGTTGTTATTGTTGTTGTTGTTGGGGTTGTTGTTGTTGTTGTTGTTGTTGTTGTTGTTGTTATTCTGGTTCTGGATGAATGTTGTCATCATTTGCATAAGCTATGTTTGCGCATTCATCATTTGTTGCATTTCCAGGGTGATGTTGTTGGGGTTGGGGTTTGCGCGACGGGGAGGCATCTGTGGTTTGTTCAAATAGATAAGAATGAGATACCCATAGATGTTTCATGCACAATACATCATAAGCAAACACATAACAAGCAACATAAGAATAGAAGTTCAACAACCACATAACAAGCTCATGAAGTAAAACACACAAGTGGCAAGCCATCCACATGTCGGATGGTCCAATAATAAGTTCACAATAACAAGTATGAATATGAAAGGTAAATGAGTAGTCAAGTCTACTCATCAGCGTCAATCTCCTCCTCAACAAAGGTAAGACCTGCGTTCTCCATCGCGGCCTTGTTCTCCTCAATCGTAGTGGTCAAGGAATCGACCTTGGCCTTGAGAGCCCTCTTCTGGGAGCGAAGCCTCTCAATAACCATATGCTGCTGCTCAAGCTCGAAGTCCTTGGACTTCAGTTCCTCTGTCATTTCCCGGATTTTCTTGTTCCTATCACGACGCTGCTTTCTCCGACTCTTGAACTTGCGGTCTGGGCCTCGAACTTTGTCTCCATTTCCTTGATCATCTCATCTGCTGCGCAAAAAGCTTGTCCTTCTCGCGTAGTCACAAGCTCGTCATTGCCAAGCATGACGTTCGTCCTATCCGTGTCCACGTGCACGAGGAGAGTCTCTAAGTCACGGAGATAGAGACGTATCAGCTCCGCCGTGTCCTCGAGTCGTCCTCAAAGTCGATGGAATCTCCATCAACATCACGCCTTCCAAGACGTGGAAGTGAGTGCCCCTAACCTGTCGGGAGTGACGGCTAACAAGCGTCCCTATCAGTCCTGCATGATTACTTCCATGCCTCTCTCCCCGTCGTGTGCATCGGTTTGAAGACGATGGCCTCGTAGTAGGCTGGCCCAAGGCCTGGCTGGTTCACCTTGAAGCCCCAGAGGTCCTTCCTCTCGAACTTGGTGAGTGGGTACACCGTGATGGTGGGTAGAGGGAGATCAAGCAGAGTGGTAAGCTCAATGATACGGGGACCAAAACGAGTAACCTGAAACTCCTCAACAGTGCTGATGGAAATAGGCATCTATTTATAAGAATGAAAAAGTTAGAACAACACAATTCAAGGTAAATGAAGACAAACATTCACACATATCCATGGAATACAATCATCACACAAATCATGCATACATAAGTCTATTACATCAATCAAAGGTCCACTCTTATTTAAAGTATCATTTTTGGAAATAAGGTGATAAATGGTGGTCCAACTAACGAAGTGTCCTTACAATCCAATCTCACGGGATCTATTAGCAAACACAATGTTCCTAGAGGCAATCCACCAATCTTGCTCTCTTGACTCTATCACTAAGTCTATAACATATCCCCTTATCTCTTGGTTGGTGTCTTCCAACTCTTGAGTAAGCTCCTTCTCTTTCTCTAAGTCCTTTTGGAGGTTGAGCAATCTGCACTTGACTCTAGCACTTAGTTCTTTGATAGTCCTCCAAGCTGCATCCCTGGCTGACTCAAAGAATGTGGTGTGCATTGAAGTGTTGGTGTACATGCAGAATCCCCTTTCTTTGTGGTTGTCTTCCTTGTTTTTGTACAAGTGAAGTTGCACCCACCAATACTCCACTCCTTCATCTATCACTGGAAAGCCCTTGTACACAGCTGCACCATGTGCATCCATTGCCACCATGAGGTCCTTGAGAATATTGGGAAACTCAGTTTCACACTCCAAGGTCATGGTCATGAGTGGTCCTTTCTTCACGGCTTCGTTGATGGAGTTCATCTACAAATGAAGTTGATAATGAAAAGATTAGAAAAGTTTTACGAGAAGAATAGACAAGTGTAGAAGTAGTTGAAAATTTTTCCTTAGTGGTTTTCAAATCCTAGGGTCATAATCCTACAGGCAACACAGTGCTCTGATACCATCTGTTAGACCCCTCCTTTATAAAGGAAAGGATCCCTGTGATTGCAATGCTAGTCCCTGGATCAATGCTAGCATCCACAGTTTAAGATGAAGTACACAGATACAAAGGTCGTTTATTACATTCATTCCAGAGATAAAACATAGTCTTCTACAACTAAGGGCCATAGGCCTAATACAAGAGTTTAAGGAATAAGTAAATAAACATAAGTCTTCATCTTCATGTGCCACAGGCAAGCATGTTGAGTGTAGACTCATGACTCCTATTCATCATCGGAGTAACCTGCAACATCACAAGTTACAGCCACAGAGGGTCAATACTTTGGAATAGTATTGGCAAGTGATACCTTAATGTATTTTAAGTGGAATATATTACTATATGCATTTTGGCTAAGTGTAGCTTGGCTTGCTTTGCTTGAAAATAGGTTTTTCCTATTAGTTGAAAGAACTAAGTTTTTCTTTGTCCAAAACATTCCCAAGGAACCACCAATAGACATTGAGGTCCTTCACCCTTTGTTCACCCACAAATTTTACTTAGAAGTTGGAGTGATGAGATTCTTGTAGCTCTTCCATGTCTTGATGCTCAAAAGTGTCCATTTCCTTGGACTAGGCTAAGTACTTAGGTTTTCCATCTGCAGAGGTTGTGCACTTTCCCCACCAGACTTGGTTTCCCAAGACAGGACCTTTCAGAAGCCTTTCCTTAGTCAAATGGACGCGTTCCATCCTATCATCCCATCTACCACCAACTGTCCAAAAGACTAAGTTCTAGCAACCTATATGATCAAGGCAGAGCCCATATTGCCAAGTGGTTGCACTGTAAGCTTTCTCAACACTTGGCCTCCAAATCCCTTTGTGCCTGGGTGGCTTACCACAAGTGAGATACACAACCCAAGTCCATGGCCTTGTGTAACCACTCAACATAACCCATACTTTCCATTCCACCCAGGAGGTTCATTTGACTTAGTGGTTTTATTAGGAAAGTATAAGTCTCATGACATAGAAATATTTTCTTCATAGTAAGTGTAGTTTTCACCAACCCTTGTTTTGCTATAAGCTAGGCTAAGCAAAGTATGGCAACTTATCTTAGGGATAATTCCTTAGCAATTCTACTAGACTACATAGGATTTCCCATCTTTTGCATTAGACAAAATAACATGCAATACTATAACAAAATATCTAATGCTAGTTCAAAACATAGGACAAATATATTCATGTAAATATCACTTGCCTTGGTAGTGGGAGAGTAGCACTCTTCACAATCACAATCACTAGCAAAATCTACACAAGAAATTTTAGCATACAATTACACACAATTATATACAAACAAAATAATATGAATGCATGCATGCAAGAATTTACGAGTGTGATTTTGAAAAATTCTACCAAGTATGCTCATGTCTACAGAAACTTAACAAGTCACAAATTTGCCAACTAAACTTATTTGGATCAAAAACAATTTACCAAAATAAAGCTCTACTTAAAATGGCCTTAAAACATGTTCTACAAATAAAATCATTTTAACTGTTACTATATGCTAAATAAATTGGATATTCTGAAAGGTCTTGTTTCACTGAATCCAACGGTATAAAGTTTGCAAAAATCTAACGTGGCAATCAAAAGTTATAAGCATTTGAATTTGGATCAAATTTCTGATTTTAAATCTAATTTTAGATCTAACCCTAGCCACGCGTCGCGCTGTGATTGGCGCTGCATCGCCGTTGGATCGCGCAGCCGCAGCAGGATCTAAACAGATCGAATGCTCCAGATCGCGTACCTCTTCGGGGTTAAGTGGATCTATCCTAGCGCTACGATACAGATCTAACGATCTAAAACAACCGGCCAAAAACTGGCGGCGCTTATTAGCTGTGCGCGGCGGCGACGACCAGACGGTGGCGGCGCCGGCGGTACAGATCGCTAGGTGGATGGGGGAGATGCTCACCGAGACCGCGAGGGTGTGGGGATGCTCGACGTGTGATCAGCTCGGCAAGGGGCGCTCAGGGTTGCGGTAGATTTCTCGCCGGAGTTGGATCTGGCAACGGTGGTTCTGCTCGAGGTCGGAGGCGACGTTGTTGTTCACTAGGATGCCAAAGAAAGGTGTGGTTAGATGCGGACGATCACGGAGAACATGCGAGCGTGATCGACAAGGTTCGGGGCGGTCTGGACTTACCACTAGAGCTCGTCGGAGTTCGTGCAGGAGACGGTGGCGGCCAGTCGTCGACGTTGCCGAAGCTACGGGTCATGCGAAGGTAAACGGCGGGTGTCAGAAGGTGCACAGAGATTCACCGAACACGATAGCGTAAACGCGAGACCAAGGGGAACTCTATGCTCACCGGAATTTCACTACTAGGAAAACAGCTATAGGTAATCAGCACATCCGTGGCTCACATGGTTGAAGTGCCCCACGGCTAAAACAGGCGTGGCTCACCTGTGGGCAGTGCCCTACTAGTAACTAGAACAACCGTGGCGCACATTACTATAGTGCGCCACAGATGTGTGGATGCTCGCCAAACATCTGTGGCGCACTAGGGCACTCTGCCCTAGTGCCCTACGCCTAAGTGGCATGCACCAACTCCACCCCGTGGATCGCCTTTTTAGGGTTTGCAAAAAATAAACGAAAATGATAAACACTTCAAAAAATTAAATCCTTTCATATTTAGGTAGGTAATGTGGTATAGCTTCTAGTAAAATTAACAGAAATGAGTTTCGACTTTATTTGCAAAAAAAAGTAATGCCACGGTAAAAAGGCCGTAACTTTTGCATACGATATCGAAAAAAATCGTATAATATACCAAAATGACGAGAACGAGATTCCAGATCCGCTTGCAACGCCTTTAGGTCGTTTAGCGATTTTTTAGATTTTCAAAATTCGAAAAGAGTAAAAAGTTATGATCAAAAAACCGTTTTTTCCTGCAGAAAAAAAAACAGGGTGACTTATCCGTAGCGCACCTACACCTAGTGCGCCACGGATAAGCTTGGGCGGGATTCAAATTTGAATCCCCACCCCGCCCTCCTCCCTTTTCCTTTCCCCTTTCCCCTTTTCCCTTCCCCTTTTCCCTCTTCCTCTCCTTTTCCCTTCTCCTTCTTCCTTCTTCCTTTCCCTTCTCCTTCTTCCTTCTTCCTTCTTCCTTCTCCCTTCTCCTCCTTCCCCTTCTCCTCTTCTTGCAGTGATGGCACGACGTCGACCTCCTTCTCCTCCTCCTCGCAGTGACAACGGGCGACGGCGGTGCAACGGCGGCCTCCTTCTCCTCCTCCTCGCGACGGCGGTGCAACGGCGGCCTCCTTCTCCTCCTCTTCCTCCTCTGCCTCCTGTTCTTCTCCTCCTCTTCCTCCTCTGCCTCCTCTTCTTCTTCTTCTCCTCCTCTTCCTCCTCTTCTCCTCCTCCTCCTCTTCTTCTCCTCCTCTGCCTCATCTTCTTCTTCTCCTCCTCTTCCTCCTCCTTGCAGTTCCGACGACGACACCGACGCACGACTTGATCGACGGTGATGGCGACCTGCACCGACGCCGCGTCAAGACCGACGAGATCCAGATCTGCTGCTTTTTTGAATTTTGAAATTTACATCCGTGGCGCAAAGCACCTAGTGCGCCACGGTTATCGTTCATACGCTGGCGCACCTGCCCAAACTTACATGGCGCCGGCATGTGTGCGCACATCTCTAAACTTCGTGGCATTAGGCGATGCGCCACGGTTTAAACTTCTGTAGCGCAAGGCACATGGCGCACTGCTAGTGCGCCACAGATGATGTTTCATGGTGCGCCACTAAAGGCCATTTTCCTAGTAGTGTTTGTCGGCGCAGTCGTCGGAGACGGTGGGGTTTCAGAGAGAAATGCGCGCAGCCTGGGGGCGTTCTGTGCTTGGGGTTTGGGGAAAAAGAGAGAGGGGGCAGAGGGGGTTTATATAGCCTGATCACGAGCGAGAATCACTCGACCATTGATTCGAATTGACGCCGCGAATTAAACACAGAAACGGCCGCGTTGATTGGGGATGAACTGGTCGTGCGGGTGGAGACGATGCTGGCGTGGAGGAGGCCCGCTTGTCAGCGACGTGCGCGAGGGGAGCGGGTCTGTCAGAACGCAAGCTGCAAGGGAGGAAAAGGAATGCCCCGGGTGGGCTAGTTGGGCTTGTTCCACTGCTGGGCTGAATTCCTGGCGCCTGGCCCTTTTCTTTTGTTTGCTTCTTTTCTTTTTCTATTTCTATTTTCTGGAATGATTTTTGATATGAATTCAAATCCTTTTGAATTCAAACAAAAATGAGGATCTTTGCAGGGTTCTGTGGTTTCAAAATACAGTAATTTAACCAAGTGGTTACCTTGTAAGGGCCTGGTCAAGCTTGGGTTTGAAACAACCAGAGACTTGTCTCTAGTTTGTGAATGATTGAAATAGGGTTTAGAAAATATTTTTAAATTGGAAACTTGGGTTAAAATGCTACACCTAATCTTTCCAACAATGGAGGCAAGCAATCAAGTTCCTAAACAATCTAATCTCAAAGGGTAATGGCCAATTGAGTTGAATTTGCACACATGAAATCATAGCTCAAACTTCTGTCTCCAAATGATTTTGAGAAAAACCCTAAATGGATGAATGATGCAAGAATGATATAAATGAGTTTTGGAATATGAATTTAGGGATGTTACAGAAAGAATCATGTGTTATTTTAGAATGCAAAAGCATAGTATTTTGGTATTCTCCTTTGATGTTTTGTATGGGTTGACTTGGCACATGGTCACACCATGTTATGACTACGAACAAGTCACCGTATCCTCTATGATCATTTAGTCATTGACGTGTAGTACCACCCTATGCTTTGATTAGTAATGTTTTGTCGCTCTGCATGATTATGGCCATTATTGCTCTCTTAGTTGGTTGCTCCCAGTCTTTTGCTAGCCTCCACTAGTATGAGTAAGCTCTACTCATGCTTCCAACTCCCAAGAAACCAAGTTATTCCAAAGTGTCCACTATAAATTCCTATGAATGGTGTGTTACACCATTCCAAGTATATTCTTGTTTTCAGCTATCTTCCAATTTAAAAGTATTTTGTTATGTGAAAACTTAGTGATTACATCTCTCAAGAACTTGATGGCACACTTTATATTATTTGCCCCTAATAAAATTAAACCATTGTGTCTTCTATGTTGTATATGCTTGCACTTATACGTTGGAATTAGCAGAACCATGCTGTCATGGGGAATGTTTTCAACATTGCACTTGTACTTTGTACACAGTTGATATCATGCTCTTTTGTCTATGGATGTCACCGGTGTGAAATAAAGAGGGAGCTTGTAAGTCCATGGATTTATGTATTTTGTATTATAGAAATGCCTGGCCGCTAGCCTAAGCCATGCCTAATCATGGTGGAAACTTGCAGCATCACCATAATGAGCATTCTGTGAAGCATCCTCAATAAAAATCTATGCAAATAGTAAATAAAAAGATCACCGAGATGCTCATTGTCTGCTTGACTTGTCATTTTGGCTATGGGATAGCTCCTGTACCATGTGAAAGGGGTACCCCGTTGGCGATTCTCTATGATACACATGTACTTACTATGACAAGAACTTACAAGTGACTGAAGTTGATTAGCATGAGGTGTGGCCCTCGTATTCAAGCGACATGAGATTGCCAACTTATACTTTGTCAAGCATATACGCCATAGTTTGCTCACTTTAACCTTAATCACTTCAAGATGCTTATGATAGGGGCAATGAGGGCTGAAAGCTAACAAGTACCATAATTTTTGGAAGCTCTTTTTGAAACTTGAAATCCCTACTTCCCTTTATGATGGGCCTTTCTTCCACTATTATATTGAGTCTCCACCTTCTACCTTTAGGCACCATTAAGAGAGCATAGTTGCCATTCTTAGTTCTATGTGCAGTGTCCCAAAACTTATTGATTGATTCATATTGTTGATATTGCTTGTTCTTGTGCTATTTGTATCTAGTCACTCTTATGAACTTTGAAGGTGTCCTATGCCATGTTTTCTGTATGTGAAACAAACAAACGTTTTTCAATACATGTTATTCATGATCTTTGTTTGTAGCTTTTCATGTTGCATGCATAGTTATTTTGTCCTATTGTTAGAACTCCATCTTTCATGCACATGTTTAGAGGTTTTTGATCCCAGCTTTCAATGCTTGCAAATGGTTTGATCTTGGTTTGGATGGTGCATGTCACCCATAGTTTACAAAACCATAGCGGTGACCGAACCGGTAAGGCTGTCGGTTCAGGTTTTTACCGGTCGGACCACTGGTTCACCGGTTCACTGTCTGGTTTTTAAAGATATAAAATATTATAATTTTACTTGTAAATGCTACAATAAATAAATATTTATGGATGGCAGAAATATTTTAGACTTAAATTTAGCAAAGAAACACGTAACAAATTTAATAGAGTAGTCAACAACCGAGCAATAGCATATTTCCATATGTCCAAAGTCCTAAACTTTACAGCCGAGCAAAGTACAGTCCACTGTCCATAATATGCGCAGGCTGAAATTTTTCAGTTCAGCATGTTATCATAGTAAAAGGTTCCGTTTCTGCTTTATGTATGTGAATCAATCCTAGGTCAGTTGGTAAGAGGATCCACACCAGCGACGCATGTGCGTCAGGTTTGAGTTCGATTCCCGTTTAAGCCAAATTAAAATTTTCAGCTCTAAAACAATTGGACCGGTCAGACCGATAGCCGGTTTAGTACAGAAAACCAGCGGTTCGACCGAGGTTTTCATGGTTTATTCCGGTTTGCTTGCGCGAGCGGTCCACTGCACTTAAAGAACCGACAGGAGCTCTGGTTCTGGTTTTTTCCGGTTAAACTGCCGGTCCGGTCCGGTCCGGTTTTTAAAACTATGATGTCACCTCAAAAATTATTTTTTATCACTTACCTACTCGAGGACGAGCAGAAGTTAAGCTCGGAGATGCTTGATACGTCGGAAACGTATCTGGAATTTTTGATGTTCCATGCTTGTTTAGTATCTACTTTGCTTTGCTTTGTTTACACTTTGAGGTGTTTTATATGTTTTCTGGAACTAACCTATTAACAAGTTGACATAGTGCAAGTTGCCTGGTTTCTTATGTTTTTGGTTCCAGAAAGGCAGAAAATCAATATTCTCGGAATTGGACGGGACAAAACCCAAAGTCAATATTTTACCGTGGGCAACACGAAGCCAAAATACGACATGGAGGAGGATCACCAAGGGGCCACACCTGGCTGGGCTGAGGCTGGCGTACAGGCAGCCACCTGGTGGCCTCTTCGCCTATGAAGTCCCCCCGATGCCAAAACCCTAAACACCCGATCAATATTCCACGAAACCGTCTGTAGCTGCCACCACCATCGTCCCTAGATCGGGGGGATATGAAGTTCTTCCCGGCACCCTGCCAGAGGTGAGATCATACCCGAGGCCTTCTTCTCCAGTATGAAGTGTGAGTAGTTCCACCTTGGACTACGGGTCCATGTAGTAGCTAGATGGTTGTATCTCCTCCTTGTGCTTTCATGTATAGATCTTGTGAGCTCCGTTCATGATCAAGATCTAATCTATTTGTAATCATGCATGTTATGTTTGCGGGAATCCGATGGATATTGAGATTACTATATCAGATTGATTAATGGTTTTGTCAATTTGATTCTATCATGATTGTGTTGTTTGTGATCTTGCATGCTCTCCGTTGTTAGTAGCTATCTTGGCCAAGTAGTTGCTAGTGACTCCAAGAGGGGGAATTTATGCTCGATAGTGGGTTCATGCCTCTAGTTTTCAAGGGAAGTGACAGAAATCTCTAAGATGGTAGATGTGCTATTGCCACTAGGGAGAAAACAACAATCTCTTGTTCATGGAACAAGTGGATTGTTTACCTTACACACTTTGCTTAAAGCAGTTGTCTGTTGCTTGCAACTTAATACTAGAGGGGGTTCAGATGATAACCTGAAGGTGGACTTCTAGTCATAGATGCAGTTGGATGGTGGTCTATGTATATTGTTGTATTGCCCAATCGAATCTCATAGGATCCTTTTGTCTAGTATTGCATTGTTATGCCTTGCTCAGTTCCTATCAATTGCCCTGCTGTAATTTGTTTACCCTTCATGCCATGTTGTTTCTCTAAGGAGAGCACCTCTAATAAACTATGGACCCCGGTCCAATCTTTACCATTGATACATCTTCCACTGTTACTATTTACTTGCTGCAAACCATCATTACCTTCCACACCATACAGTTAATCCTTTGTTACAGCAAACCGGTGAGATTGACAACCTCACTAATTCGTTGGGGCAAAGTCTTGAGTTTGTGTTATGCAGGTCTCCACGTTGCTTGCAATACCTTTTAGTCGTTTCCTTCCTCCTATTGGTTCGATAACCTTGGTTTCTTACTGAGGGAAACTGTTGTTGTGCTTATCATACCTTGCTCTTGGGGTCTTCCAACGAAGCGCCCACGTCAACACCGTGAGCGTCATCAAGCAGCAGGTTTCCCTTAAGTGGATCACCCAAGTGAAATGGATTGTATGGGCACCTAGAGGGGGGTGAATAGGTGCTACTCAAATTTTAGTTCTTTTTCAATTTTAGGCTTGACACAAAGTAAATTCCCTAGATATGAAACTACGAGAATTTTCCTATATGCAAACCTATCTACTAACCACGTAAAGTGAGGAGCGACGAAACCGTAGTGGAGCACGCGGAGACCAGGGATTTGTTTTACCGCAGTTCCTTCCTTGTTAAGGGAAGTACATCTATGTTGGAGAGGTGGACGATTCTAAGACCACCACACCACAATAAGCCTCACCGTATTCTTAGATGGATCTCGCCATGAAAGGCCTGATCCACCTTATCCACTATTGGTACCCTTCGAGGCGGGAACCAGTGCCTTTACAACTCTAGTAGGGCACACATCCACAACCAAATTGGAGGCTCCCGTAATGACAACAAGTTGTCACAAGAACAACGATTATCAATATAATCAAATCAAGGATCTAGATATTTGCAAGAATTACTAGATCGAGGGTTCTCCAAATGAATGGAGATGAGGTGAAGCGCTTGATTGCTGTTGATGAAGATCGATCGCTCCTCCTTCTATTCCCAAGGGTCGAGGCCTTTGGGTGGATGAATGTGGAGATCTCTTGGATGGAACTTGAGGAGCAGATCTTGTCTTTTTTGAATGAACCAAGAGTTCTGGAAGGAGGGGGAAGATGGGTTTAAATACCCTCTGCCCAGAACTGTTCGTTGGAGCTTTTTGGGGGCGGATTATCCACCCCCCACTAGGGGCGGACTATCCGCCCAGGGGAGAAAATCCTCCCAAGGCCGGAATGTCCGGGGGAAAATGTAAGATCCCTCCTTTGTAAAGGAAAAGGATCCCTGTGATTGCAATGCTAGTCCCTGGATCAATAGTTAGCATCCACAGTTAAGATGTAATATCAAGAAACAAAGGTCATAATACAACTTTATAACCAGGAATAAAATAATCTATTACATCTTTCATAGCTAATTTGGCTATTACATTACATTGCAGCAGAATATCTATAAGCATGGGGTCCTTCATCTTCAAAGTGCCACATGCAAACATGTTGGTTGTAGACTTGTAATCCTAATAAATCAACTTCACTAATATCAAACAAACCTGCAACATAACAAGTTACAGCCACAAGGGTCAATACATTTGAATTGTATTGGCAAGTGATACTATGGTAGTATAGTGGAGTCTAACATCTATATGCATTTGGCTAAGCTGAGTTGTCTCTTGGCTCAACTGGTTTTGGGTTTCTATAAGTTCTCTCATGTTGTCCTCTTGGTTGTTGTTGTTGTTGTTGTCACCATCCTTGATGTTGGAGTTTCTTGGAGAAGTCATCTGTTTGGGTTGGATTGGGATTAGAATAGGTAAAATATTTCTAAGGAAATAATTCTAATCACACACATCACAAATCACACAAGCAATGTGCAAGCAATCACAAACAAACACCTCACTCAAACAACAAGTTTCTAGCATATACTTAGGCAACCAAAAATACTTTTGTTACACCACATAAGTTGGTGGGTTTGACTTAAACAAAATATGGTGGTCCATCTATATGGTTCACTTGTGATCTTTCCTTCCTTCTTGGTTGATTCTTCTTGTATGAGATCATGGTTTCCTTAGGAAAAATTCTTGGTCACAAAACTTCATAGTTGATGAGGACTCCTTCTAACTTGTGTTTCCTTAGTCTCCAATTCTTAAGCAAGATTTCCTTGTCTCACTTGTCTTTAGTGACATCCAAGATTGAAGTCCTTGGTGAATATGCTGAAGATGTTGAAGTCATTAGAGTTGAAGAAGTTGAAGTCATTAGAGTTGAAGAAGTTGAAGTCATTAGAGTTGAAGAAGTCCTTTGCACATGGTGTAGTCTTTGGCCATGGGGTAGGCTTGTCCATCAAGTTGAAATTGAAGAGATGTAGAGTCAAAACCAAAATGGTTGAGGAAAGAGTTTACAAGATTTTTTGTAAATAAGTTTTGGAACAAATACAACTCCTATTTTTCTAAGGGGTTTTGTCCAATCCTAGGTTTACAAATCCTACAGGCAACACAATGCTCTGATACCATCTGTAAGATCCCTCCTTTGTAAAGGAAAAGGATCCCTGTGATTGCAATGCTAGTCCCTGGATCAATAGCTAGCATCCATAGTTAAGATGTAATATCAAGAAACAAATGTCATAATACAACTTTATAACCAGGAATAAAACAATCTATTACATCTTTCATAGCTCATTTGTCTATTACATTACATTGCAGCAGAATATCTATAAGCATGGGGTCCTTCATCTTCAAAGTGCCACAGGCAAACATGTTGGTTGTAGACTTGTAATCCTAATCAATCAACTTCACTAATATCAAACAAACTTGCAACATAACAAGTTATAGCCACAAGGGTCAATACATTTGAATTGTATTGGCAAGTGATACTATGGTAGTATAGCGGAGTCTATCATCTATATGCATTTGGCTAAGTGGAGCTTAGGCTTGCATTGCTCAAAATAGATTTTCCTTATCATTTGAAAACACTAAGTTTTTGCTTGACAAAATAATCTTTCCCAAGGCTAAGGTTCTATCGTGAGCGTCAGAGCAAGATCCTACGGTGCGCAGCACGCTTGCCAACTAGTGGCGGCAGCGCTCAGACGAGGTCGTCGCCGGAGATACAGGAAGCTAGAGGAACAGTGTGGTAGCTCACCAGAATCGCCGAATCTTGCTGATGCTCAACGTGGTTGTCGCTGGGCAGGGGGCGCACGGGGTTGTCCTTAATCTTTCGCTGGAGTTCGTTCTGGCGACGGGCGTGCTGTGGTGCTGTCGAAGATGAACTTACTGAGCACGCTAAGGCAAACAGAGAGCAGTGTTAGATGCGCGCGAGAGAGGGGCATGCGAGAGCATCAACGAGAGGGGAAGGGGCCGACAGAAGCTACCTGGGGCACTCGCCGGAGTTAAACCAGACGGTGGCGGCGCTTGGAGTCGTCGTTGCCGAGGCTCAGGAATGCGCGCGAGCGAGCTATGGATGCAGAAAGGTCCGCCAGGTGATGGGGATCACGGCTGGGTGCTTGAGGAGGCGAGGGGTGGCGTGGGGCTGCTGGAATCTTCGCCGGAGTGTTGTCGGACAGTGGGTGGTGTGGCGAGGAATTGGGCGGCCTGGGGGCGTGTTGAGGTGGGGCGATAGAGGGGAACGAGAGAGGAGGGGGAGTCGCTTTATCGTGCGTGGTCGCAGGGCGGGGTTATTGCGCCATTAATCGAGAATTAAGCTCGCGAATTCAACGCAGAAACGAGAGAGAGGGGGAGGAGGAACTGGTCGCGTGGTTGAAGACAGGTGAGCTGGCGGTGGGTCCGCTTGGCAGCGTGAGAGAAGGAAAGGGAACGGGGTCCACCTGTCTGCGACTTGGTGGGTTCAATTGCGAGTGTGAATCATTTTCTACGGGAGAGGGCAGTGGGCTGGTTGTTGGGCTTATTGGGCTGGCCGGCTGGGCTGCTGTTGATTCTATATATTTTTTTCTCCTTCTGAATGTTTTATCTTTTTCTATTTCTATTTACTGTTTTGAAATTCAAACAACAATCAAGCATTCAATTCACATCAAACTTTCACCAAACTTTGTATTGAGTTTTGGTTCTGTTTAATCAACACAAACCAAAGTCCCAAAATAAAATAATATTTTTATTTTAGGATCTATTTAATAATTAAACAAAATAGACCTTAATTATTAATTCAAATAGGTTTTGATTTATTTAATAAAATCTCTATTTGAAAACTAAATATTTTCAAAACCAAATCAGTAGGTTTTATTTGAAAATATAAGATACTTGGAAAACTTGTTTAAAACAAAATAACATTTTTATTTTAGGGTCCATTAATAATTAAATAAAATGGGCCTTAGTTATTAAATCAAATAGGATTTGTTTTATTAAAATCTTTATTTTGAAATCTAAAATAAAACCAAAACACTTCAGTAGGTTTTATTTGAAAATATAAAATATTTGGAAAGCTTGTTTAAAATAAAATAATAATTTTGATGTTTAAATAAAATAGTAAAACCTTTTTACTTTTAGTAAACTTGGATATTAAATCCTTATTATTTTATTTAAATAAACTTTTACTCCTTTAATCAAAGCAAAACATTTTATTTTAAAAGCTTGGCCAAGGTTTAATTTGGCTATATAAATAATCCTTACTTATAAATCTACCTTTTCTTTTGAAAACCAAATCTTTTATTAAATGATCCAAAATAGTAATTTCAAAATATTTTTAACTTTATTGCTTATTTAAATTTTTAAATCCCTTTAGGATTTTATTTTATCCAAATAGGTTTTGAAAGTTTCCAATTGGATTCAAAAAGTTTCTTCTCACCTGAAAATCAGCAAAGTTTTATTTTATTCATTTATTTTTCATATTACAAGATTTGGAAAATCTTGGGATGTGACAGGCTACCACCCTTAAAATAAATCTTGTCCCGAGATTTGGGAAGGCTAGGGGTTACAAATTGGCTAAAAAGCATCTAGGGTACTACCACCCTTAAAAATTTCCAACTAGTTTACATCTTGGCTTGCTTGGGATCCTGATGTAACTTTCCTGGACAAAAGTCTGCATAGTGGCCTAGCTCCTTGCATTTGAAACATGTGACAATGCTGAGGTCTTGAGGTGGCTTCTCTGGACAATATGATGTATAATTTCCTAACTCTTTGCAGTGGTTGCACATCACTTGGCTAATGTCCTTCCTCATCTTGGGTTTCACTAGCCTTTGTTTATCTTCTTGTCTCTTCTTCTTTTCTGGGCATTCACTGGCATAGTGTCCCATCTCTTTGCAATTGTAACGTTCCACTTGAGTAATATCCTTCTTTTTAGGGTTGGGGCATTTCTTCTTCTTCTTGGGTCTCTCCAAAGCTAAGAGATCTTGTAGTTCATGCTCTTCACATCTCACCTCAAAGGTGGGAAATCTTTCTCTCTTCTTGGGGCATTCATCTTCATGATCCTTAGATGTATGATCCTTGTCTCCACAAATATTGCTAGCTTGGGTTCCTTCTAGAATAAAATCTTTTTCATCCTTGTTGTCATTAGCTCTTTGGGAAAAGTTTTCTCCCATGTTGATCATTTGAGTAACCAATCCTTGCAACAATTGGGATTGAAGTTTCAAAATCCTTTGTATGGCTAGGTCTAGTCCATTGTTGTTGGCTAAAAGCTAAGTTGTCTCTTGGCTCAACTGGTTTTGGGTTGCTATAAGTTCTCTCATGTTGTCCTCTTGGTTGTTGTTGTTGTCACCATCCTTGATGTTGGAGTTTCTTGGAGAAGTCATCTGTTTGGGTTGGATTGGGATTAGAATAGGTAAAATATTTCTAAGGAAATAATTCTAATCACACACATCACAATTCACACAAGCAATGTGCAAGAAATCACAAACAAACACCTCACTCAAACAACAAGTTTCTAGCATATACTTAGGCAACCAAAAATACTTTTGTTACACCACATAAGCTGGTGGGTTTGACTTAAACAAAATATGGTGGTCCATCTATATGGTTCACTTGTGATCTTTCCTTCCTTCTTGGTTGATTCTTCTTGTATGAGATCATGGTTTCCTTAGGAAAAATTCTTGGTCATAAAACTTCATAGTTGATGAGGGCTCCTTCTAACTTGTGTTTCCTTAGTCTCCAATTCTTAAGCAAGATTTCCTTGTCTCACTTGTCTTTAGTGACATCCAAGATTGAAGTCCTTGGTGAATATGCTGAAGATGTTGAAGTCATTAGAGTTGAAGAAGTTCAAGTCATTAGAGTTGAAGAAGTCCTTTGCACATGGTGTAGTCTTTGGCCATGGGGTAGGCTTGTCCATCAAGTTGAAATAGAAGAGATGTAGAGTCAAAACAAAAATGGTTGAGGAAAGAGTTTACAAGATTGTTTGTAAATAAGTTTTGGAACAAATACAACTCCTATTTTTCTAAGGGGTTTTGTCCAATCCTAGGTTTACAAATCCTACAGGCAACACAATGCTCTGATACCATCTGTAAGATCCCTCCTTTGTAAAGGAAAAGGATCCCTGTGATTGCAATGCTAGTCCCTGGATCAATAGCTAGCATCCACAGTTAAGATGTAATATCAAGAAACAAAGGTCATAATACAACTTTATAACCAGGAATAAAACAATCTATTACATCTTTCATAGCTCATTTGGCTATTACATTACATTGCAGCAGAATATCTATAAGCATGGGGTCCTTCATCTTCAAAGTGCCACAGGCAAACATGTTGGTTGTAGACTTGTAATCCTAATCAATCAACTTCACTAATATCAAACAAACTTGCAACATAACAAGTTATAGCCACAAGGGTCAATACATTTGAATTGTATTGGCAAGTGATACTATGGTAGTATAGTGGAGTCTATCATCTATATGCATTTGGCTAAGTGGAGCTTAGGCTTGCATTGCTCAAAATAGATTTTCCTTATCATTTGAAAACACTAAGTTTTTGCTTGATGCTCAATTTTTCCTTTACCAGGGACATGGCTAAGTACTTAGATTTTACACTCTGCAGAGGTGGTGCACTTTCCCCACAAGACTTGGTTTCAGCAAGACAAGATCTTTCAGAAGCCTTTCCTTAGACCAAATGGACGCGTTCCAACCTATCATCCCACTACCACCAACTGTCCAAATGGCTAAGTTCTAGCAACCTATGTGATCCAGGCAGAGCCCATATTGCCAAGTGGTTGCACTTGAAGCTTCTCAACATTTGACATCTCAAATCTCTTTGTTCCTGGGTGGCCATCCACAAGTGAGATACACAAGGTAAACCATAAACATGGGCCTTGTGTAAACACTCAACCAAAAACCACCAAGCAATTACCATTCCACCCAGGTGATTCATTAACTTAGTTGTTTTATTAAACAAAAACACAAGTCCTCAGACTTAGAAATTTTTCCATAGTATGAATGTATATATTCCACCCTTGTTTTCTATTAGCTAAGATAAGCTTGATAGTAGTAGGAATCTTAACTTAGGAAATTCTACTAAGGTTTTCATCTACTAGGTTTTCCCATAGCAAGGTTTATACTTAGCAAAATTCCATGCAAGTTTTACTTAGAAAAATCACTAATGCATAGTGAAAGTAATGGGACAAAGTATGAAGCATCACTTTCCTTTTTGGTAGAGGGTATAAGTTCACTCCTTGTCCTTGCAACAATCAAACTCTTCAAGTCACTACAATTCAATCAAGCAAGGCACAAACTCAATCTACCAATCAAGCAAAACAACACATAAAATCATAGAACCAAGATAATGCATGCAAGCATGCCAATGATTGTTTTATTTGAAAAAGTGGTTCCTAATGGGTCATAAACATTTGAAAGCACCTAATGGTCATTTTATAAAGTGGCAAAGTCATTTGCAAAAGATTTCACTTCATAACTTATTTTCAAAACAAGGTATCATTTTATGTGGTGTAGAAATATTTTTACTAAGGCATTAATCTATAGGGTTCACAAAATTCATTTTCAAATAATAAAACTTAGTGTTTAGGGTCAGAGAGTTTAAAACAAAATATTTCCCAAAAGTTTTCTTTCAAAACCATTTTTAATAAATAAACTATATTTTTATTTGACTAGAAATGGTTTTAAATCAAAGAATCATTCTTTTGTTTCTCCAAATACATTATTGAATCCACAAAGTGTTTCCTAAGGTCAGTAGGTTCAAAACAATCCAATTGCCAAAGATTTTATCCCCAAAATCATTTTTGAACAATTTTTATAACCTAAACAAGCAAACAAATGTTTCTGCAAAAGAAATCATTTTAACAGAAACGTTTTACTAAACAAATGGCATGGTTGGCTAGGGCTTGCTCCACTGATTCCATTGATATAAAGTTTGCAAAATTTGGACGTGTAGAACTTAAGTTATAAGGTTTTCAAATCTGCATCTAAATCAGATTACAAATTCTGTTTTAAATCGATCTATGCCACGTGGCGTGTTCTGATTCGTCCATACCGCTTTGGCCGGATCACGTGCTGTAGGCCGTTGGATCTAACTGATATCGCACGGCGCAGATCGATCGATACCCCTTCGGCTAAGGTTCTATCGTGAGCGTCAGATCAAGATCCTACGGTGCGCAGCACGCTTGCCAACTAGTGGCGGTGCTGGCGGCGGCGCTCAGGCGGCAGCGTTCAGACGAGGTCGTCGCCGGCGATACAGGAAGCTAGAGGAACAGTGTGGTAGCTCACCAGAATCGACGAATCTTGATGATGCTCAACGTGGTTGTCGCTGGGCAGGGGCGCACGGGGTTGTCCTTAATCTTTCATCGGAGTTCGTTCTGGCGACGGGCGTGCTCTGGTGCTGTCGAAGATGAACTTACTGAGCGCGCTAAGGAAAACGGAGAGCAGTGATAGATGCACGCGAGAGAGGGGCATGCGAGAGCATCAACGAGAGGGGAAGGGGCGGACATAAGCTACCTGGGGCACTCGCTGGAGTTAAACCAGACGGTGGCGGCGCTTGGAGTCATCGTTGCCGAGGCTCAGGAACGCGCGCGAGCGAGCTATGGATGCAGAAAGGTCCGCCAGGTGATGGGGATCACGGCTGGGTGTTCGAGGAGGCGAGGGGTGGCGTGGGTCTACCGGAATCTTCGCCGGAGTGTCGTCGGACAGTGGGTGGTGTGGCGAGGAATTGGGCGGCCTGGGGGGCGTGTTGAGGTGGGTCGACAGAGGGGAACGAGAGAGGAGGGGGAGGCGCTTTATCGTGCGTGGTCGCAGGGCAGAGAGGAGGGAGAGGAGGGGGAGGCGCTATATTCTAAGTATATGATAGATGTTTATTTTGCATGCTATAATTGTATTAATACGAAAACGTTAATACATGTGTGTTTAATAAACAAACAGGAAGTTCCTAGTTATGCCTCTCTTATAAACTAGCTCGTTGATTAACAAGATGATCAAGGTTTCCCGATCATGGACATTGGATGTTGTTAATAACGAGGTCACAACATTATTAGAATGGTGTAATGAACATCCATATGAAGTATAGCATTACGATCAAAATTCATTGAGTTTATATTGCTATAACATCATACGAAGTAATCCTAATCCTTAGACCATGAGATCATGTCAATCACTAACACTGGAAGAGTATCTTGATAACATCAAACGTCACACCATAACAGGGTGATTATAAATATGGGTTCAGTGCTTCTAAAGTGTTATGTTGAGGCCCATGGATCAAGAGTGGAATTTTTTCATCCCGATGACGCATAGATATACTTTAGGCCCTCTCGGTGATATCACATTGGTTAGCTTGCAAGCAAGTGATTTGATCACTAGAATGTTATATCACGGGAACGAGAAAAGAGTACATGTCAATAACAAGATCAAACTAGGTATGAAGATACCGATGATCGAATCTCGGACATGTAATATATCATGAGACAAAAGGATTAAGATTCTAGAATAAAAGGTTCGCACGATCACAAGAAAGTCATCGTTGAATGTGTGGGAGTCGGTATGGATCTCCAGGTCAGGCTTCTGATTATTGATCTGAGAGGGGTCTCGATCATGTCCGCATTATTCGTGAACCATATGGTGACACACTTAAGAGACACCAACACCATTTGGAACAAATAGTTTCATGCTGAAAAGATTAGCAAAGCGCAGGAATTTATTTCACTAGACACCGGAATTGTTTTGGGTGAAATTGCTGAAAGTGTTTCTGCATGTGAAATGAAATACTAGCAAGGCGTTATATGTGAATGTTTGTCCATTGAGGTAATTGACAAAATTATGAATAAATAAAAGGAGTTTTATTTAAGGAGAGATTGCATTAAATTTGGTGGAAATTTAATGGGATTTTGTGAGTGGGATTTTGAGTGGAGAAATGAAGGGGCTAATTTTGAGTGAGAGCTCCACCCACATAATGGAGGAAGGGGTGGGGCAAGCCATCATGGCTGCCGGCCACACCCCTTGGGTTTCCCCCTCCTCCTATAAAAGGAGCCCCTCTCTCTCACTCACACCTCCTCGTGAAGGATCTCTCTCCCCCTCTAGTTTTTATCCCCATGGTCTCGGACTAGCGAGATACATGTTCCTGGTGGCTTTTCGCCAAGAAAGAGTTGTTGCTTCCTGATGATGCTTGACGTGGCACTTCGTTGGTAACACCAAGAGCAGGGTGTGAAGAGCAAGCAACAAGTTTCCCCTCAGTTGAGACCGAGGTTATCGAACTAGAAGGAGGAAGGAAACATCACACAGGTGTTATAAGCACCGTGGAGACCTGCACAACACAAACTCAAGACTTTGTCCCAACGAATCAGTGAGGTTGTCAAGCTCACCGGTTTGCTGTAACAAAGGATTAAACGTATGGTGTGGAAGGTAATGGTTTGCAGCAAGTAAACAAGTAACAGTGGAAGATGTATCAATGGTAAAGATTGGACCGCTTCCCATAGTTCACTAGAGGTGCTCTCCTTAGATAAACAACATGGCATGAAGGGTAAACAAATTACAGAAGGGCAATTGACAGGACTGAGCAAGGCATAACAATGCAATTACTAGTCAGAAATATCCTATGAGATTCGATTGGGCAATACGACAAGATACATAGACCGCCATCCAAATGCATCTATGACTAGAATTCCACCTTTAGGTTATCATCCGAACCCCCTCCAGTATTAAGTTGCAAGCAACAGACAACTACTTTAAGCAAAGTGTGTAAGGTAAACAGTCCACATGTTCCATGAACAAGAGACCGTTGGTTTCTCCCTAGTAGCAACAGCACATCTACAACCGAAGAGATTATTGTCACTTCCCCTGGAAACTAGAGGCATGAACCCACTATCGATCATAAATACCCCCTCTTGGAGTCACTAGCAACTACTTGGCCAAGATAGCTACTAACAACGGAGAGCATGCAAGATCACAAACAACATAGACATGATAGAATCATAAAGACAAAACCATTAATCGAACCAACATAATAATCTCAATATCCATTGGATCCCCACAAACACAACATGCATGATTACAAATAGATTAGATCTTGATCATGAACGGATCTCACAAGATCTATACATGAAAGCACAAAGGAGGAGATACAACCATCTAGCTACTACATGGACCGATAGTCCAAGGTGGAACTACTCACGCATCATACCGGAGAGAAGGCCTCCGGGATGATCTCCCCTTCAGCAGGGTGCCGGGAAGAACTTCAGACCCCCCGATCTAGGGACGATGGTGGCGGCTGCTACAGAGGGTTTCCTGGAGTATTTGATTGGGTGCTTATGGTTTCTGCATCGGGGCTTCTTATAGGCGAAGGGGGAGGCCGAGGCGGTGGCCAGGGGCCCCACACCCTACCTAGGCACGGGGCAGGCCCACCCGCACCTAGGGGGGTCTGGCCGCCCTGGCTTGCCTCTACGGCTCCTCTCTGGACTTCTTGTTCCCCACGTAAAGTAATTGACTTTGACGTTTGTCCCGCCCAACTCCGAGAATATTTCTTTACTAACTTTTCTGAAACCAAAAACAGCAGAAAACAGGCAACTCGCACTGTGGCAACTTGTTAATAGGTTAGTACCACAAAACATGTAAAAAGCACCTCAAAGTGTAGACAATTAAAGCAAAGTAGATACTAAACAAGCATGGAGCATCAAAAATTATAGATACGTTTCCGACGTATCAACATCCCCAAGCTTAACTCCTACTCGTCCTCGAGTAGGTAAGTGACAAAAGAATAATTTTTGAGGTGACATGCACCCTCACAATAAAGATCCAACCATTTGGAAGCATTGAAAGCTGGGATCAAAGAACTCTAAACATATGCATGAAAGATGGAGTTCTAACAATAGGACATAGTAACTATGCATGCAACATGACAAGTTACAAACAAAGATCATGAATAACATGCATTGAAAAACGTTTGTTTGTTTCACATACAGGAAACATAGCATAGTGGCAATCAGCTTGTTCCTCATAGATTAGCAAATAGATGCATATGACACCTTCAAAGTTCACAAGGGTGACTAGAAAAAAATAGCACAAGAACAAGTAATATCACAATATGCATCAATCAATAAGCTTTGGAATACTGCACACAGAATGACAACTATGCTCTCTTAATGGTGCCTAAAGGTAGAAGGTGGAGACTCAATAATGGTGGAGAAAGGCCTTTTTGTAAAGGAAGCAGGAATTACAAGTTTTAGAAAGAGCTTCCAAAAATTATGGTACTTGTTAGCTTTCAACCCTCATTGCCCCTATCATAAGCATATTGAAGTGGTTAAGGTTAAAGTGGCAAAGATGGAGTATATGCTTGATGAAGTCTAAGCTGGCAATCTCAAGTCCCTTGAATACGAGGGCCACACCTCATGCATACTATACTTTGGGCCCAGGTAAGTTCTTGTCATTGTAAGTATTTGCATATCATTGAGAACCGCCAACGGGGTACCCCTTGCACATGGTACATGAGCTTTCCCATAACCAAAATGACAAGGCAAGCAGACATTGATCATCTCAGCAATCTTTTTATTTACTATATGCATACATTTTTTATTGAGGATGCTTCATAGATATCTCACTATGGTGATGCTGCAAGTTTCCACCATGATTAGGCATGGCTTAGGCTAGCGGCCCAAGCGTTTCTCTAACGCTAGATACAAACTCAATGGACTTACAAGTTCCCTCTTTATTTCACACCGGTGACATCCATAGACAAAAGAGCATGATATCAACTAAGTACAAAGTACAAGTGCAATGTTGAAAACGTTCCCCGTGACAGCACAGTTCTGTTAATTCCAACGTATAAGTGCAAGCATATACAACAAAGTTGACACAATGGTTCAAGTTTATTAGGGGCAAAGAATAAAAAGTGTTCCATCAAGTTCGTGAGGCCTTTAATCACTAATTTTTCACATAACAAAATAGTTTTTAATTGGAAGATAGCTGAAAACAAGAATATACTTGGAATGGTGTAACACACCATGCATAGGAGTTTATAGTGGACACTTTGGAATAACTGGGTTTCTTGGGAGTTGGAGGCATGAGTAGAACATACTCATACAAGTGGAGGCTAGCAAAAAGCCTGGGAGCAACCAACTAAGAGAGCATAATGGCCATAACCATGAAGAGCAACAAAGCATACTAATCAAAGCAAAGAGTGGTACTGCAAGTCAAGGACTAAATGATCATAGAGGCTAATGGCGACTTGTCATAGTCATAACATGGTGTGAGCATGTGCCAAGTCAACCCAAGCAAAACATCAAAGGAGAATACCACAATACTATGCTTTTGCATGCTAAAACAACGCATAATTTCTTCAAGACACACTAAACAATCCCAGTTATTTGGAACAAGACATGCTACAACAATAATCACTAAGCATTATGCTAAAACAACACCTAGCATGTCATGCTAAAGTCTAATTCACAGTCAATGCAAGCTCCTCTTGCACTTCAAGCAAGAACTTACTACTCCTTTACAACACCAAGCAACTTATTTGCAAAAAAACACAGCGAGAACGGGGGTCCAAACTACTTTATTCAAGCAAACTAAACAACCTAAGAAAAGCAAACAAAAACTAAGATGCTCCAAGAACAACACAACTATGCATGAAACAATAAAAACGAAGTGTCTAGACAGACCTGAGTTTTTTATTGATGAAGAAGGGGATGCCTTGGGCATCCCCTAGTTTTGACGCTTGTGCCTCATGGATATTTATTGGGGTGACACCATGGTGGAATCCCCAAGATTGATCTTTTGTCCATTCTTCATCTCATTGCATCATTCTCTCTTTACACCTGAAATTTTTCCTTCATACAAAACTTCACACAATCTTCATTAGCAACATTAGTGTATTCAAAAGATATTAGACCCCTGGAAAAGCTTTGGAACATCAAGATTTGTCACTAAAAACAAAAGATACTGTAGTAACTCCTTCAAAAATCTCAATTCACCTAAAGAGAACTAAAAAAGGAATCAATAAGAAGCAAATGCAAATAATGGCAGAAATCTGTCAAAATAGACCAGCAGGTAGAAACCGATTTTTTCGAACATCTTCTGTTGATCAAATAAAAAACTGTTGAACTAACGAAAGTTAGCTAACATACTGGGGATTTATTCGTAAATTTTGATCTCAATCCGAGTTACAGATACTCCTCACGAATTTTTTTGGTGGAGGATAGAAATCTGTTTCGGGACAACAACTCCCCAAATCTTACTTCCCTCTCATTAGAGGTCATTCTTGGCACAAAAAGCAAACAAAAAGGATAAAGAGAGGTCATTACTGAAGTAATCACTTCCAAGACTCAAGGAAACTCTTGGGTTATCTCCCAACAAGTACTTTTCTTTAACGCCTTTAAGTTAGGCACAAGAAGCAAGAAGAATCAAGTATTTTCAAATGAAGAAGCAACATCCATACTTGCAAAGTCTTCAACTATGAAAGGTATCTCATCCAAATGGGTTTTGCAGGATCCCTTCTCATCTCTCTTTGGTCTACTACTTTCATCAAAAAGATTTTCAGGAGCAATCCAATCAATTTTTTTTCAAAGGCTTCATGCATTCCAACAATCTTAAAGGGTATGGGTATCTTAAATTCTTCTCTAGGCTTAGTTTTATCAGAAATACCCACAACATCTACACTTGAACCTAGAATATTGAAACGCTCAAAGACCTTTTTGGGTTCTCTAGCAACATCATGGAATTCTTTTTATAAAGTTTCAAGGATGAATTACCTCTTTTCAGCATTCTTCTCTTATTTTAGTTTTAGGAACAAAAATTGTATGAAGGGGTTAAGGCTAACAAACCTAGCCTCCAACATATGAACTAAAGAAGCTGCAGCAATCTCATAATTAGGAGCAAGCTCTGGTATAGATTTATCCTCAATATCCCCATGCTTGCTAACATAATTAAATAATTCTTCAATATTATGTTTCCCAATTATGGAGCCACTACCTATTGCAAGATATTTCAGGGAGAACTTGGGGAGCAACATGGTGAGATAGAGCAAGGTGGCAACTAGAGCATAAACTATTTTTTTGTGTTTTTGAATAAATCAAGCAAACCAAACTAGACTAATTTTTTTGGGTTTTTTGAAAAGAGGAAAACGAAACCAAAAAAAAGAAACAAAGCAAACTAAAAACAAAGTAAAGAGAAAGGAAGTGAAGGACTCCCCTAGTGAAGACATCCTTAGCCTCCCCGGCAACGGTGCCAGAAAGTCTTGACGATGCTCGATGTGGCACTTCGTTGGTAACCCCAAGCACAGAGTGTGAAGAGCAAGCAACAAGTTTTTCCTCGGTTGAGACCGAGGTTATCGAACCAGAAGGAGGAAGGAAACATCACACAGGTGTTGCAAGCAACGCGGAGACCTGCACAACACAAACTCAAGACTTTGCCCCAACAAATCAGTGAGGTTGTCAAGCTCACCGGTTTGCTGTAACAAAGGATTAAACGTATGGTGTGGAAGGTAATGGTGTTGTAACATCCCTAAAATCATGTTTAAAAACTCATGCATATCATCCATGCATCCATGATCATGTAAGGTTCATTTCAAAAATCAATTCAAAAACAGGAGCATATGAGCTCATTATTTTATGTGATCAGCATTAAATCAAATGCTACTCTCCATTGAGAGATTGTTGTTCATGAATCAAACCTTGTTACTCTCAGATTGTTTTGCTTGATTGCTAGAGCATAAACCAAAATTTACAAAACAAATATGGATTTTGAAACCAAATTCAAAACTTGATCAAACCAAGTGCAATGTCACTGTTTATTTTATTTGATCAAAAGAACCAAGCTTGTACAGAGAGACCACATGTTTTTATGCCCAGAAATATGAATGTTGCACTCTACAAAAATTCTGAAAATGTTTGAATTCAAATAGCTTTTGAAATCATTTGAAAATGTTTTCTGAAAAAGCAAACAGAAATAGAAAAGGAATAAAGAAATAGGAAAAGGCCAGCGCCAGTCATTTGGCCCAACAAAGAAACCAGACCACTAAGCCCACCCGGGGTTTTCCCCTCTCTCTCTCACGCGCACCCACTCGACCCCGCGCTCACTGATCAGTGGCCCCATCGCCACGTCATCATCGTCTTCCCCAAATCCCGCGCGAGGAACACGTCGCCGCCCGTTTCTTCCCCGCCTCTGCTGCGAATTGAAATCCTTTAATTAGCGATGAATGCGTGCGAGATTCTCGCCCCTGCTCTGGCTACTTAAACCCCTTCCCCTCGCGACCATTTCCCCCAACCAAGCTAGCCAGGAGCGCCACCAGGCTGCTAGTATTTGCCCTCGCATCGCCGCAGTACCGACGACGTCCGGTGACCAATCCCGCTGAGCTCCGTGCGTGCCTTCCTCTCTGGTTCACGCGAACTGCTTCGCAACCTTCTTGCGCTCAGGTCGTCAACTCCAACAAGCACTAGAAGTTCCCGACGCCGTCTCCAACTCCGGCAAGAAAATTCGGTGAGAATCGACCGCCCCGTGCCTTCCCTTTGACACTATCATGTTCTCCTGATCGATGCCCACCCGCTGATGCCCTCTGTTTGTGTTAGGGCAGACCAGAACGTCGCCAACGTCGCCATCCACCCAAGTCCGACGCTGTCCTCTACTCCGACGAGACCCCACGGCCACTGCAGCACACCCCTTCGCCAACCGAGCACGCGTTGAGCATCTCCACGTCGCGGCGAATCTGGTGAGCATCCTTCAACCTCCCCAGGCGACCTAGTTCGCCGGCTCCGCCACTGACAGAGCGCTCCGCCGCCTGTTGCCGCCGCCAGCGCTGCCACTTGTTGGTCAAGTGTTGAGCGCCGTTAGATTTTGATCTAGTGGTCACGATAGATCATAGGCGAAGTGGTATGTTTCAATCAGAGCTGCGCGATTAAGTTAGATCCAATGGCTAAGAAGCATGATCCGGCGCGAAGCGGTACCATCCAGTTAGAAGCCGCCGCGTGGCACAAGTTTCGTTTAAAATTTTGAAATAGAACTATTAGATGTTTGATTTTGTTTTAATCATAACTTTTGATTCCAACGTCCAAATTTGACAAATTTTATATCAATGGAATCAGGAGACAAAGCCCTTTCCATTTATGCAATGTGTTTAAAGTTTTGTTTCTGTTAAAATGGTTTTATTTACAGAAACATGTGTAGACCTTTTTTGTGTATATTAATTGTTTGAGAAATGATTTAGTGTTCAAATAAAGATTGTTTGGCAAGTTTTGAACTTGTTTGTGATTCAGTACTATGCACTTGTCTTGTTGAGTATAGAAAATTATCACATACCATATTGCATGCATCCATATATTTTTGCTTGTATATATTTTGTTTGTGATTTGGTGTTATCATTTTATGTGTAGATTTTGGTGCAAATAGTGATTGTGATTGTGAGGATGGTAGCTACTCTCCAAACTACATAGGCAAGTGGTGCTTCATGATTTTATTCCTATGTTTTTCAAATATGCATTAGAAATATTTTTGCTAGACTTGCATGGATAAATTTTGGTCTTTATATGCTATGCTTGGGAAATCCTAGTAGTTGTAGAATTGCTAGAAATTTCTAAGTTAAGATGTTTATCTATGCCATGCTTAGCCTAGAAAGTAGCAACCAAGGGTGGTACAATATTCATGCTATGTTAAATATTTCTAAGTCTTTGGACTTGTGTTTTGCTTAATAAAACAACTAAGTGAATGAAACACCTGGGTGGAAGGGAAGGAATGGTTTATGTTGAGTGGTTACATAAGGACCATTTCTATGGTTTACCTTGTGTGTCTCACTTGTGGAAAGCCACCCAGGGACAAAGGGATTTGAGAGGCCAAATGTTAAGAAGCTTCTAGTGCAGCCACTTGGCAATATGGGCTCTGCCTGGATCATATAGGTTGCAATAACTTAGCCATTTGGACAGTTGGTGGTAGTGGGATTATAGGTTGGAGCGCGTCCATTTGGTCTAAGGTAAGGCTTCTGAAAGGTCCTGTCTTGGTGAATATCAAGTCTTGTGGGGAAAGTGCACAACCTCTGGAGATGGAAGAATCTAAGTACTTAGCCATGTCCCTGGTATTGGATAACTTGAGCATCAAGACATGGAAGCTATCAAGAATCTCCTCATCCCAATTTCTAAGTAAAAAACATGGGGTTGAACAAGGGTGAAGGACCCCAATGTCTATTGGTGGTTCCTTGGGAAAGGTTTTGACAAAGAAAACTTGGTGTTTTCAACTGATAGGCAAAACCTATTTTGAGCAAAGCAAGCCTAAGCTACACTTAGCCAAAATGCATATAGTATATAGTCCACCAATATTGTACTAAGTTATCACTTGCCAATAGTATTCCAATGTATTGACCCACTGTGGCTGTAACTTGTGATGTTGCAGGATATTCTGATGATGATTAGGAGTCATGAGTCTACACTCAACATGCTTGCCTGTGGCACATGAAGATGAAGACTTATTTACCTTATTATATATTTGAACTCTTGTATTAAGCATGTGGCCATGTAGTTGTAAAAGACTATGTTTATCTCTGGAATGATATGTAATAATGACCTTTGTTTCTGTGTACTTCATCTTAAACTGTGGATGCTATCATTGATCCAGGGACTAGCATTGCAATCACATGGATCCTTTCCTTTACAAAGGGGGGATCTTACAGATGTTATCAGAGCACTGTGTTGCCTGTAGGATTATGACCTTAGGATTGGAAACCACTAAGGAAAAAATTTCAACTACCTCCACACTTGTCTTTTCTTCTTGTAAACTTTTCTAATCTTCTTTCTCATCTCTATTTGTAGATGAACTCCATCAACGAAGCCGTGAAGAAGGGACCACTCATGACTATGACTTTGGAATGTGAGATAGAGTTTCCCAAGGCTCTCAAGGACCTCATGGTTGCCATGGGAATACATGGTGCAGCTGTGTACAAAGGTTTTCCTGTGATGGATGAAGGAGTTGAGTACTGGTGGGTGCAACTTCACTTGTATAGAAACAAGGAAGACAACCACAAGGACTCAGGATTCTGCATGGTCACCAACATAATAATGCACACCACATTCTTTGATTCAGCAAGGGATGCAGCTTGGAGGGCCATCAAATAACTTGGTGATAGAATCAAGTGTAGAATGCTTAACACTCAGAATGATCTTAAGGAAGAAAAGAAACATGCCCATGAGCTAGAGGCTACCAACCAAAGCCTAAGGAAGGACAGCATAGACTTAGCAATGGAGTCTTGTGATCTAGACAAACAGATTGCCTCTAGGGATGCCCTGTTAGCCAACTTGGCAAGTGAGATGGGATTGTAATGTACCACATTAGTTGGACCACCACACTTATCATTTTATTTTCCAAATGTTGTTTAAAATAAGTTGAACTTTGGTTGTTTGTAATGGATCCATGTATGCCATGACTTGTGTGTTTTGATTTCCAAAGTTATGCATGTGATGCCTTGTCTTTTGATTTGTCTTGAATTGTTTTGATTCTAACTTTTTCAATCTTATTAAATAGATGCCTAATGTTACTATCAGCACGGCTAAAGAGTTCAAGGGAACTCGTTTTGGCCCTCGTATTATTGAGCTCACTAGTTTGCTCAATCTCCCTCTTCCTACCATCATGGTACTTCCCCTCACCAAGTTTGAGAGGAAAGACCTTTGGGGTTTCAAGGTTAATCAGCCCAGACGCCAGACTGAGCCTACCACGGAGGCAATCATCTTCAAGTTCATGCACGATGACAAGGAGAGAGGCCTAGAGGTGGTCATGCAGGACTTGATTAGACGTCTGTTAGGGAGACACTCTCGACAGGTTAGAGGTACTCACTTCCACACCTTCGGTAGACGTGATGAGGAGGGTGAGGCCATTGACTTTGAGGATACTTCGAGGGAAACAACAGGGCCGATTCGTCTATACCTCCAGGACTTAGAGGTTCTTCTTAGACATTGGGGTCTAGTCTATATAACGAACGTCAAGCTCAGCAATGACGAACTCCAAGTTGTAGCATCCCAATTGTCTAACAATTGCAATGCTACTAGCCTAGTCTATATAAATGCTACTTCCTACATATAATTGTTGCATCATAATTATATCATTCTCATGTCATCATGCCACCTTGCATTTGAGCATCATATAAAACCCTTTTGTTTTGGTTCTTCTCTCGTATGCATTGTAAATTGTATTTGCCTCTTGATATTGTATTTGGTTCTTGATATATTGTTTAAATGCCCAAGTTGAGTTGGGGGCATATCTTTTATTCAACTCCATCACCTTTCTCTGCCACCACCTTATAATTCCCCCATCCAACTAAATATGAGCTTTGCACTTTATTTGGTTTTACCTCTAGCTCATGTGGGTTGGGATGGATCCAACTCTATCTCCACATGCTCTCATATAGGCACCATAGTGTTTCCACATTATTGGTTATGAGAGCCACATGGCCACCTTTGCATGCCTTGTGAGTGGAACCTTTTACCTAGATTCCATATGGGTTGTTTTGGGGTTATTATCATGTTGGGATATTTTTGGGCTTACTAAATACCTAGTGGAACCTACACACTAGCATGTCCCATTTGTATTCAAATATGATCATCTCCATCTACTCCACTTGGAACTTTCATGTAAATCCTTAGCTTGGCCCTTACCCCATATTTTGGAATGCATATGTATAAATGCCATGATTAATTATTTTGTTTTCACAAGATTAAGACATGGCATTTAATGCACTTGCATGGGCCATGCAACCATCTCCATATTTTTGCCCCTTTGTTTTTATTTGGTCTTTTTGAGTGGATCTTCCCCATATCTCCCTCTACCCCTCTTATGCTTGATCTTGCTTGAAGCATGCAAGCATCCAAAAACCTATAACCATCTCCATCTTACCTCACCACCTTTTATCTCACCCTCTCCTTTTCTTGTCTAGATCTTGTTTGAGCTTGGCATGTTCTTGCTTGATCTTGACAAAATAAAACCCCTCCACCTAATACCTCTCTTTAAACCCTAGGTCCCCTCCCTCATCTCTCTCTCACCTCACCTCTCCTCTCTAACCCGAGCCACCACCCCATGATCTACCCTAGTTCCTCTCAAACCCTAACCCGAGCTCCCTCTAGCTAACCCTAGTTCCCACCCTCTCTCTCTCGGCCTTCCTCCTCTTTCTGCCCTGCAGGCCCCACCTGACCACCCTGGACCCACCTAGCTGCCTCTCTCCAAGCCCTAACCCGAGCCATACCCCCCTCTCTCCAAACCCTAGCCCTACCTAATCCGAAGCCTCCTTCTTCTCTTTTTGCATAAAGGTGACCCCCCATGTGCCTCCCTGCTCGTTCTTATCTACCCCTCCTCTGCCTAGCAACCACAGCACTCCCCAGGCACCATCCTCCCCCCACCATTTTCACTTCTTCTTCCTCCCCCCACCATCCTTGCCATGGCCATGCTTCCTCTAAACCCTAGCTCCGGCCTGCCTTGCTAGCCGACGATCCCGAGCGCGCCAAGCTGTACAAGGAGCACGAGGGGCTTCGTCTGCTTCCTCTACCTCACCCTGCACCGGCCAAGCCTCGCCGGAGTCCTCTGGAGCTCCCTGGACACGCCGCGGCCACCGGATCAGAAGCTCGCGGGACCCCAGCCTCTGCTCCGATCCGATCCACCTCTAGCTCCATCAACGTCACCGACGCACTCCTGGTGAGCCCCTGCATCTCCTAGACATGGACCCCTGCCCTCTCTTGCACCGTAGCGCCGCCGCGCTCCGTCGAGCAGCCTTCGTGCACCGCCGCGCGTCGCGCTCGGGCAGACAGCAGCAGCCGCAGCATCCGTCCGCCTCTGTTCCTCACCCTGCCCCGCGCGCTGTAGACCTCCTCCGTGCTAGATCCCTGAACGAAAGTTGTAGCCCGTGGATCCATCTTCGTTTTTCGTTTTTGGGTCGTCGCGTTTCGTCCAGCGTACGCGTCGCCATCGTCGCCGGAAGACGGCCAGACTTTCGCCGCCGGCAGCACCGCGTCCGTCAGCAGACAGCAGCAGCCGCCGTCGTTTTGCAAAGAAACCCCTGGCCTTTTTCCCGCCTCAACCCGCGGTCCGCCGAGCCCACCAACCAGTCGCTGTGGAAACTTTGCGAATAGCACCCCGCAGATCTGAACTCCTCAACCCGCACTCCTCCGGATCCACCACGTGTCAGCGCCCGATAGCCGTGCGCGTGCGTGGCCCCCTACTCGCCTGGCCCGCCTGTCATCCTCCTTGGGTAGAAATCCAGCGAGTAACAAAATTCCAGAGAACCTTTTCTGAATTCAAATTCAATTTGTTTATATTCAGTTTAAATATAAACTAATTCATAACTTTCAAATGTTTTGGAATTTGAATTCAAACTCTATATGAAATATGTTTTGTTTTTGAATCTTAATTCAAATCTTTAGTCAAATATTTTCAGAACTAATTCAAACTAGTCAAACCTTTGACTTTGACTCCATTTGACTCAATTTGACTTTAATATAAATTTAAATTCATAATTCCAAATAATACAAATAATATATGTTTTGAAATCAGAAAAATGTGAGGAATTCAAATATGGCCTTCAAAATATATTTTGGACACTTTAAATTTCAAGTTGTTTAAAATTACAATAAAATGCCCTTTTTCTTAATTAATTAATAACTTTTGATTTATAACTCCAAATTTAACAAATGATATGTCTAAAATGATCAGCTCGACGAGACCTTTATGTTTATGCATTCCATGTTCTGAATTGTAGCATGAATCATAGAAATATAAAGTATACAGCAACTTCTTCGAGAATAAAATATGATTAAAACCCCATAAAATGTTTATTTCTTGTAATCTACACCTCACCCATGCCATGATACTTTATTGCCATGCAAATTGTGCATCATTCATCATGGCATGATTGTTTGCTTGTCGCATTTTATTCTTATGCTTGTGCACTTTATTTATGTTGGCCCTTGTTTGTTTGGTTCTTCTTCTTCGAATAGACGCTGAGCAGGGGATATATCAAGAAACCCAGGAGCACTACCCAGATCCTTCTCTCGCTTCAACTGAGCTGCCAGGCAAGCACTACCACATGCTTGCATACATATAGTACCTATTGCCTCTATCTTATTCTTGCATCATTGAGTCGTGATTGCATTAAACGCAATCCCAAGTATTGCATAGCCTTTACTTTTAAACCCCACCAAAGCTTGTTCCTCCATCCCATGAGCCATTACTACAGGAGTTGTTTGAGCCATGCGAGTCGTAGAACAGCATGTGTAGGGTATGTGAGTGTCTGATGGATAACGAGGTACCTAAACAACTTAACTTTGAGTAATGGGATAACTAATGAAAGTGGCACGGTGAGCAATATCTGCTATTTGGTTTTCATGCTCACTTGTGTCGTGGGACCCCGAGTACTTGATTCATGTTCCTTGAATATTCGCTATCCACATCCGGAGGCTTATGGGAGCCCCTGAGCGAGCTTGATTCATTCTTATTTCTTGGGGCCAAACTAGTTTGAGGTTTTATTTACTATCCTGTACTTATGCCATGCTTTCGCTTTATTTAAATTGTGCGATGTCTCGCACTTTGTCTTGCTTAGGATCGGGACACGATTTCGCGGTATCGACAAGCCAAGTCACACTTCGGGTTCCCGATCGTTCTGACCGTCCACCCAAACCTTGAGTCCGTTTGAGTCAGCTAACTTCGTTGGGTAGCTTAATGGGGTGGCCCCAAATATTTCGAATCTGTGATTGCTTTGTCGTGAATGCCTCGTTGGGTTTTGATTTGGTTTTCCGAGGTTGATCGAGTGTGTGTTGCTATTTGTGCACCCTCAGGTAAAACTTTCAAAGCCGTGTCCGGTTATGGACGACTTGGAGCAGGTTCTCGATCATAGACAAGTATAACTAAAGTACCGCTTTTAATTTGACTAAATGGCGACTAGTAAATAGTGCAATACTCATGGAATGGATAATAAAAATGCCAACGGATGGGGGGGGGTTGTTCGTCCGCTTCCTCGTTGGTAAGCGAGGAGGAGGATGGATCTGTTACTATTACTGTTATAATTGTTGTCTTTAATTCACGGACATCCGTCTATCTTTGGTTAGGCGGATGGTTAGCAAGTATCTATAGAATTGTTAGGGTTTATCTTTTGCTGCAATTGCGTCACCCCAGGTTGTGTCCCCTTTAGAGGCATAAAGACTTGCTGAGTACCCCTAGGGTCTCACACGATAAATTATTTGATTCAGATGAACATGTGCACTCACAAGATGGATACTGGGTGGAGGAGACGGACGATGAGGGCAACGATCATTCCGTGTAGAGATTCCGGGAACGGGGATCCGTGAGATCTGTGGGCGGGATGTGTTTATTATGGGGCATCTTATGCCGATTTGCTTCTTATCCGTACTCGGATCTTGTTTGCCGCTTCCGCCGGATACTCTGATGTTTGATGTATGAGGAGATATCCTAAACTATTATATCTATCTAGGACATTTGGATGTTGCCGTATGGCGTTGCAATATTTCTATTTCTTTTAGATGGAATGGCTCTGAGGACTGTTGTATGGTGGCTTGCATGCATACTCATTTGTGTATGTAGTTGATCCCTTCGCTTCTTGATTCGCGCCCGTTCTTGTCCCGATGTTTGGAAATGGTTAGGACGGCCGAAAGGTCTACCTGTGAGTGGCATTTGGGCCCCACCGTACTATTTTAACCATTTCCGCTCATCCAGGCTTGTAACTAGGAGTGTAATTCACCGAGGTAGTTACAATTGGTATCAGAGCCATCCCGCCCTTCAGGGTCTCAGCCAAATGGTCGTTGTCAGTCTAGCAAATATTTTGGTAGCTATGTATACTAGGGAAAAACAAAACGTGGGAGTAGGACTGCTTCCACTTTTCTTCTTGCCCAACCACCCACCCTTTTCTGGTAAGGGAGTGTAACGTTTTCAATCCTCTTCTTAAAAATTCAAACTAGGATTCACGTGTTCTAGGTTTCCGTAGTACCATAGAATGTGTGTGTGTGTGTGTGTAATTCCTTGTATATCTGTTGCATCCAACATGTTATCTTTATCTGCCTTTGGTTATCAACTGTTGGTACATTCCATACTGACAGGCTTTTGAATACCGGCACGATCTATCTGACTCCTTGTTAACTGGTGCCATCTTCTTAAGGGTGTCCTTCCTTCTAGCAACTCCACATTATGTGAAACCATCAGTTGCTAATCGCTACCTGATAAGTGTTTTTGCGCATCTATTGGTATTTTAATGCCGAAAAATGCGGAAAAAATTTCTTTGATACATCTGTGCTTCCACACTCCTTTCCAGTCGTGTGTGAAACATTATCTATCTCCCTTTTATCAGCATGTCCATGCTAACTCATTCTTTTGTCACCGGCGCTTAATCCTAGAGTTTCATTTCATCTCCAATTCTCTTGGGCTAATTACATAACATGTGTCGATCCGATCTTTGGTGATTGTAATTTGGTTCTCGGCATAGCTATATGACACTTATCTTGAGTGGAATATGGAAAATGCAATCACCACTATCCTCCAAATGGTGACGGTTATCTCCTATGATTTTGAGTACACCGCGATCATATCTATGCATATTCAAGCATCTTTGGCAATCCAGAATTTCTCCAAGCACTACGGTCTATCATCATCCATCATCTTTGCATCCTTTTGAACCCCATATATTTGCACAATTCTCCGGATACGAGGGAATTGCATCTTTTAAATCTCGATAGCTTTGCTTAAGGTATGAGCTATCATCGGTTCTTATCCAAGATCTCTTTATCTTTGTAACCGGTGATCCGATCGACAATGTGAACCAGGTGACATCTCTTTTTCTTCCGAAGGACCAGTTAACCTATTCTGTCAGCACATCTTCTTCAACAGGAATCCTTACTCGTAAAGTTGATCTTTCAAGAGCGTTGAGCTCAGAAAGTGTTTCGAGCATTTGTTCGTTCTCCCGCCTCTTGAACTTGGTATTCTGGGAATATCCTGTTAATCCACGGTGGTATATGTTGATAATATGCTTGCCTATTTGATATCAATGGAAGGACATGGAAGATCATCTATGTCTCTTTCTCTCAAGCTTCGTGAGCACTGCCTGTGTGCAAAGTCTCAAAGTGAGAATTCTGACTTTTTGAAGTCACATATCTCGACCACGTCCTTCTGCTAAATACATTACTTCAACTCTGGAATCAGCAAGTCCATTGTTAATTCCATCCTCCATCTACAACCAATCCGGAGTTGTTCCTTGTTGGCAAGTTATCATCATCGTTCCGCTGAAGATTTCCTCAAGGCTGCTAAATCTCTCTCAATCATTTCAAGAAGAACATGGAGTTCTTTCACCTCAATCTCGTTAAGTAATCTCTTGAAACCCTCTCGCTCTATCATCTATGCTCAATCCACCGGAGGCCATGAAGACCTTCCAGATCTTGTATTCCTTCTGTTCAAGTGGTGCTATCGTTTTCTATATCTGTGAAATTTTGCAGTTGTCTCCGTGATCTTCCTTTATATCTTTCCGGTGGCTTGGTACTTCCGACATGACGACAACATCATCATATTTATCTATCTATGAATCCGGCGAATCGTTTGCATCTATCCTTGTTTTCTAACGGAGTTCTATGAGTTTTTGCCAACACCTTCAGTCTGTTTCGGTAGTTGGGTTGCATGATTTTCTTATTCGTGTGCGGAGTAATGCTTTGAGTGCGGGATGGAGTAGCTACCATACCACTACTCTTATCATTCGCTCTTGTACATTGAATTGGTGAATGAATGTGATTTCACTCATTCCACGGAAGTTAGAAGTGGCCTTTATCCCTTGATACTTTTACTTCCGTCCTTGTTTTTCCGGAGTGCTCTCTCACAGAAAGTAATCCATAATATCTTGTTGGTGATCTCACCCTTTCTACACGGAGCAAAATCCTCAATTATCTGGTGGAAACAAACGCAAACCTTTTTCTATCCTCGTATTTCTACCGATGCTCGATATCCCCAAACAAGATGAAAGGAAACTATCTCTCTCTTTGTTTCATCAATTCTTTTTCTGTGGTAAAGCCAATTATGGTTGATGCCATCAGCCGCAAATCTATTGCGTTAGCCTCAAGGCTAAAGAAAGCAATAAATATCTCTACAATAAACTCCAGATCCTCCATATTCTTTGCTTCTCGGGACTCCACCATGATCTGGCTTCACATCCATCTCTGGAAGTTATATCCGCGCACCTCAATTGCGTGATCCTTGGTTCTTACCGGCGCAACAAGAATCTAATCCGACGATGTCTAACTAAATCTTTCTGTTGTTATCAAGGGACTCTATTGTTTGAAGGCAATATTGTTTCCGGACTTCTTTTCTCAAATCCGAGAGAAGATACGATGCTATTGTAATAGTGGTTCAAAACCTCTCCAATCTAGCTCCTTTCTTCCGGCGAGACAAAGATTCATCCTCTCTCGTATCGGTAAATCTTTAATCTTAATGGTGTGTCTTTCTTTATCCATGATACATCATCTTCTCCTTTTCTTTCACAAGTGGTTATATTCTTTTATCATGATTCTTGGGAAAACCGGAGCTATGCCCATCCTATCCTTCTTGTCTCACGACAATCCTTCAACTCTTCTAACCCGTTGTTTCTCAAGAAAGCATAAGACTATAACAAGTCTAGCAAGTTTTGCAAGGTGTAGTGGTCGCACCATTCCGTTGTTCATCAATTTGGGAACGTGAGGTCACCTTCGTTCGAACACCCTCTCCTTGTGTTGTTTTCTTTTCCTAGGAATCTCGGTGAGATTCTTGTTTAGTGGGGGAGAGTTGTAGCATCCCAATTGTCTAACAATTGCAATGCTACTAGCCTAGTCTATATAAATGCTACTTCCTACATATAATTGTTGCATCATAATTATATCATGCTCATGTCATCATGCCACCTTGCATTTGAGCATCATATAAAACCCTTTTGTTTTGGTTCTTCTCTCATATGCATTGTAAATTGTATTTGCCTCTTGATATTGTATTTGGTTCTTGATATATTGCTTAAATGCCCAAGTTGAGTTGGGGGCATATCTTTTATTCAACTCCATCACCTTTCTCTGCCACCACCTTATAATTCCACCATCCAACTAAATATGAGCTTTGCACTTTATTTGGTTTTACCTCTAGCTCATGTGGGTTGGGATGGATCCAGCTCTATCTCCACATGCTCTCATATAGGCACCATAGTGTTTCCACATTATTGGTTATGAGAGCCACATGGCCACCTTTGCATGCCTTGTGAGTGGAACCTTTTACCTAGCTTCCATATGGGTTGTTTTGGGGTTATTATCATGTTGGGATATTTTTGGGCTTACTAAATACCTAGTGGCACCTACACACTAGCATGTCCCATTTGTATTCAAATATGATCATCTCCATCTACTCCACTTGGAACTTTCATGTAAATCCTTAGCTTGGCCCTTACCCCATATTTTGGAATGCATATGTATAAATGCCATGATTAATTATTTTGTTTTCACAAGATTAAGACATGGCATTTAATGCACTTGCATGGGCCATGCAACCATCTCCATATTTTTTCCCCTTTGTTTTTATTTGGTCTTTTTGAGTGGATCTTCCCATATCTCCCTCTACCCTCTTATGCTCGATCTTGCTTGAATCATGCAAGCATCCAAAAACCTATAACCATCTCCATCTTACCTCACCACCTTTTATCTCACCCTCTCCTTTTCTTGTCTAGATCTTGTTTGAGCTTGGCATGTTCTTGCTTGATCTTGACAAAAGAAAACCCCTCCACCTAATCCCTCTCTTTAAACCCTAGGTCCCCTCCCTCATCTCTCTCTCACCTCACCTCTCCTCTCTAACCCGAGCCACCACCCCATGATCTACCCTAGTTCCTCTCAAACCCTAACCCGAGCTCCCTCTAGCTAACCCTAGTTCCCACCCTCTCACTCGGCCTTCCTCCTCTCTCTGCCCTGCAGGCCCCACCTGACCACCCTGGACCCACCTAGATGCCTCTCTCCAAGCCCTAACCCGAGCCATACCCCCTCTCTCTAAACCCTAGCCTACCTAATCCGAAGCCTCCTCCTTCTCTTTTTGCATAAAGGTGACCCCCCATGTGCCTTCCCTGCTCGTTCTTATCTACCCCTCCTCTGCCTAGCAACCACAGCACTCCCCAGGCACCATCCTCCCTTCTTCTTCCTCCCCCACCATCCTTTCCATGGCCATGCTTCCTCTAAACCCTAGCTCCGGCCTGCCTTCCTAGCCGACGATCCCGAGCGCGCCAAGTTGTACAAGGAGCACGAGGGGATTCGTCTGCTTCCTCTACCTCACCCTGCACCGGCCAAGCCTCGCCGGAGTCCTCTGGAGCTTCCTGGACACGCCGCGGCCACCGGATCAGAAGCTCGCGGGACCCCAGCCTCTGTTCCGATCCGATCCACCTCTAGCTCCATCAACGTCACCGACGCACTCCTGGTGAGCCCCTGCATCTCCTAGACATGGACCCCTGCCCTCTCTTGCACCGTAGCGCCGTCGGCGACCGTGCACTGCCCAGCGTCGCCTTCGGGTAGACAAGCAGCAGCAGACATCCGCCTCTGCTTCTCGCCGTGCCCCGCGCGCTGTAGCCCTCCTCCGTGCTAGATCCCTGAACGAAAGTTGTAGCCCGTGGATCCATCTTCGTTTTTCGTTTTTGGGTCGTCGCGTTTCGTCCAGCGTACGCGTCGCCATCGTCGCCGGAAGACGGCCAGACTTTCGCCGCCGGCAGCACCGCGTCCGTCAGCCGGCAAAGCGGCCCGTCGTTTTGCAAAGAAACCCGCCTTTTCGCCTCAACCCATCGCCCGAGCCCACCAACGATCATTGTGGAAACTTTGCGAATAGCACCCGCAGATCTGAACTCCTCAACCAAGCTCCTCGGATCCACTCACGTGTCGGTAGCCGATGGCGTCTTGGCGTCGTGGCCCTGCTCACTCGCCCGCCTGTCATCCTCCTTGGGTAGAAATCCTGAGTAACAAAATTCCAGAGAACCTTTTCTGAATTCAAATTCAATTTGTTTATATTCAGTTTAAATATAAACTAATTCATAACTTTCAAATGTTTTGGAATTTGAATTCAAACTCTATATGAAATATGTTTTGTTTTTGAATGTTAATTCAAATATTTAGTCAAATATTTTCAGAACTAATTCAAACTAGTCAAACCTTTGACTTTGACTCCATTTGACTCAATTTGACTTTAACATAAATTTAAATTCATAATTCCAAATAATACAAATAATATATGTTTTGAAATCAGAAAAATGTGAGGAATTAAAATATGGCCTTCAAAATATATTTTGGACACTTTAAATTTCAAGTTGTTTAAAATTACAATAAAATGCCCTTTTTCTTAATTAATTAATAACTTTTGATTTATAACTCCAAATTTAACAAATGATATGTCTAAAATGATCAGCTCGACGAGACCTTTCTGTTTATGCATTCCATGTTCTGAATTGTAGCATGCATCACAGAAATATAAAGTATACAGCAACATATTCGAGAATAAAATATGATTAAAACCCCATAAAATGTTTATTTCTTGTAATCTACACCTCACCCATGCCATGCTACTTTATTGCCATGCAAATTGTGAATCATTCATCATGGCATGATTGTTTGCTTGTCGCATTTTATTCTTATGCTTGTGCACTTTATTTATGTTGGCCCTTGTTTGTTTGGTTCTTCTTCGAATAGACGTTGAGCAGGGGATATATCAAGAAACCCAGGAGCACTACCCAGATCCTTCTCTCGCTTCAACTGAGCTGCCAGGCAAGCACTACCACATGCTTGCATACATATAGTACCTATTGCCTCTATCTTATTCTTGCATCATTGAGTCGTGATTGCATTAAACGCAATCCCAAGTATTGCATAGCCTTTACTTTTAAACCCCACCAAAGCTTGTTCCTCCATCCCATGAGCCATTACTACAGGAGTTGTTTGAGCCATGCAGTCGTAGAAAGCATGTGTAGGGTATGTGAGTGTCGATGGATAACGAGGTACCTAAACAACTTAACTCGAGTAGTAATGGGATAACTAATGAAAGTGGCACCGGTGAGCAATATCTGCTATTTGGTTTTTCATGCTCACTTGTGTCCGTGGGACCCCGAGTACTTGATTCTGTTCCTTGAATATTCGCTATCCACATCCGGAGGCTTATGGGACCCTGAGCGAGCTTGATTCATTCTTATTTCTTGGGGCCACAAACTAGTTTGAGGTTTTATTTACTATCCTACTTATGCCATGCTTCTTGCTTTATTTAAATTGTGCGATATACACTGTCTTGCTTAGGATCGGGACACGATTTCGCAGTATCGACAAGCGTCACACTTTCGGGTTCCCGATCGTTTCTGCCGTCCACCCAAACCTTGAGTCCGTTTCAGAGTCACTAACCGTTGCGGGTAGCTTAATGGGGTGGCCCCACAAATATTTGAATCTGTGATTGCTTTGTCGTGAATGCCTCGTTGGGTTTTGATTTGGTTTTTCGAGGTTGATCGAGTGTGTGTTGCTATTTGTGCACCTACAAGGTAAAACTTTCAAAGCCGTGTCATGTTATGACGACTTGGACAGTTTCTCGATCATAGACAAGTATAACTAAAGTACCTCTTTTAATTTGACTAAGTAACTGACTAGTAAATAGTGCAATACTCATGGAATGGATAATAAAAATGCCAACGGATGGGGGGGGTTGTTCGTCCGCTTCCTCGTTGGTAAGCGAGGAGGAGGATGGATCTGTTACTATTACTGTTATAACTGTTGTCTTTAATCCACGGACATCCGTCTATCTTTGGTTAGGCGGATGGTTAGCGAGTATCTATAGAATTGTTAGGGTTTATCTTTTGCTGCAATTGCGTCACCCCAGGTTGTGTCCCCTTTAGAGGCATAAATACTTTCTGAGTACCCCTAGGGTCTCACACGATAAATTATTTGATTCAGATGAATAGGTGCACTCACAAGATGGATACTGGGTGGAGGAGATGGACGATGAGGGCAACGATCATTTGGTGTAGAGATTCCGGGAACGGGGATCCGTGAGATCTGTGGGCGCGATGTGTTTATTATGGGGCATCTTATGCCGATTTGCTTCTTATCCGTACTCGGATCTTGTTTGTCGCTTCCGCCGGATACTCTGATGTTTGATGTATGATGAGATATCCTAAACTATTATATCTATCTAGGACATTTGGATCTTGCCGTATGGTGTTGCAATATTTCTATTTCTTTTAGATGGAATGGCTCTGAGGACTGTTGTATGGTGACTTGCATACATACTCATTTGTGTATGTAGTTGATCCCTTCGCCTGCTGATTACGCCGCTCGTTCTTGTCCCGATGTTTGGAAATGGTTAGGACGGCCGAAAGGTCTACCTGTGAGTGGCATTTGGGCCCCACCGTACTATTTTAACCATTTCCGCTCATCCAGGCTTGTAACTAGGAGTGTAATTCACCGAGGTAGTTACAATTGGTATCAGAGCCATCCCGCCCTTCAGGGTCTCAGCCAAATGGTCGTTGTCAGTCTAGCAAATATTTTGGTAGCTATGTATACTAGGGAAAAACAAAACGCGGGAGTAGGACTGCTTCCACTTTTCTTCTTGCGCAACCACCCACCCTTTTCTGGTAAGGGAGTGTAACGTTTTCCATCCTCTTCTTAAAAATTCAAACTAGGATTCACGTGTTCTGGGTTTCCATAGTACCATAGAATGTGTGTGTGTGTGTGTGTAATTCCTTGTCTATCTGTTGCATCCAACATGTTATCTTTATCTGCCTTTGGTTATCAACTGTTGGTACATTCCATACTGATAGGCTTTTGAATACCGGCGTGATCTATCTGACTCCTTGTTAACCGGTGCCATCTTCTTAAGGGTGTCCTTCCTTCTAGCAACTCCACATTCTGTGAAACCATCAGTTGCTAATCGCTACCTGATAAGTGTTTTTGCGCATCTATTGGTATTTTAATGCCGAAAAATGCGGAAAAAATTTCTTTGATACATCTGTGCTTCCACACTCCTTTCCAGTCGTGTGTGAAACATTATCTATCTCCCTTTTATCAGCATGTCCATGCTAACTCATTCTTTTGTCACCGGCGCTTAATCCTAGAGTTTCATTTCATCTCCAATTCTCTTGGGCTAATTACATAACACGTGTCGATCCGCTATGGAGAAAGCAGGTCTTACATTTTTTGAGGAGGAGGTTGATGCCGAGGATTAGTGATGACTACTCATTTACCTTTATTTATCATGTCTTTGATTATTGAGTCGCAATGACCATCCAACATGTGGATGGCTTGCCATTGGTGTGTTTACTTTGCAAACTTGTCGTTTATGTTGTTGAACTTTTATTATTATGATTCATGTTTGGTAATTGTTTATGTGATGTAATGTGCATGTTAGCATCTATGGGTATCTCATTCTTATCTCTATTGAACAAACCACAGATGCCTCCCCGACGTGCCAATCCCAACCCCAACAACAACAACATCACCCATGAGATGCAGCAAATGATGACAGCTCAGACTCAGCTGATGCAAATGATGACTACGTTCATCCAGAATCAGAACAACAACAACAACAACAACAACAACAACAACAACAACAACAACAACAACAACAACAACAACAATAACAATAACAATAACAACAATCAGAACAACCCACCAGGTTTTGACATGATTACCAGGTTCTTGAGACTGAGGCCAACAAAGTTCTCAGGAACTACTGATCCTATGGTGGCCAATGATTGGCTACGCTCTGTGAACAAGGACTTGGTAACAGTTGGATGTACTGATGAGGAGAAAGTCAGATTTGCAGCTCACTTGTTGGAAGGACCAGCAACCACTTGGTGGGATAACTTCCAAATCACCACTCCCAATGAGGATGTGACATGGGCTATTTTTTATGATGGTTTCCGTACTGCTCACATCTCATCCGGAGTGATGAGTTTGAAGAAGAAAGAGTTCCATAACCTGAAGCAGCGCCACCGCAGCGTGGCTGAATATATTGAAGAGTTCAACAATCTGGCGCGTTATGCACCGGATGAAGTTGACACTGATGCTAAGAGGAAGGAAAAGTTCCTTGAAGGGTTGAATGATGAACTGAACCTGCAGTTAGCTGTGGCTTATGTTCCCACATACCAGTCTCTTTGTGACAAGGCTGCTATTTTGGAGAACAAAATGAAACAAGTGGAAAGAAGGAAGAAAACGCACTCTGACAAGCACAGCTCGGGATCGTCTCACAAGCGTTCCCATTATGATGACAGTGGGAGTTGTGAATCCCATAAGCATGGGAAGTTCAACAAGCATCACAACCACAACCGTTATCATGACAACAAGCACCATCGTAGTCATGACAATGATAAGTACAAGAACCACAAGAGTGGATATAAGATCCACCACAGTGGAAGTGGAAGTGGCGGTGGAAGCCAGCCTGTCAAGAAGCATCTTAGTAAGGTTGAATGTTTTAAGTGCAAGAAGATGGGGCATTATGCAAATGAATGCCCAGAAAAGAAAGTCGAAGGACCCAACAAGACCAACCCTTTCCAGAAAGGGCAAGTGAACCACATCAATGTGGAGGAAATCTATGAAGAACCAGATGTTGTTGCTGGTAAGTTCAAACTCAATTCTATTCCAGCACTTGTTCTTTTTGATACTGGAGCATCGCATTCATTCATATCAAAAGCATTTGTTGATAGAAATGGGTTTCCAACTGAAAACACTGGGTGTCCCATAAAAGTAAGTTCTCCAGGTGGAGATATGATAGTAAGTCTTGGATGTCGGTATCTAGTGATAGAATTTGGAAAGCATAAGTTTCCAGTGAGTCTGATAATCCTGGATTCCCAAGGACTGGATGTAATATTGGGAATGGACTGGATGACTAAGAACAATGGAGTGATAGATTGTGCAAACCATACTGTCTCACTCACAACTCCAGAAAATAAGAGGATCAGATTCAAAACCAATTTTGAGGCAAAAAGGAGTAAGCTAAAATCTCTTAAGGGGGTTAGCATGGACAGTGTTCCCATTGTGAGTGAATATCCGGATGTGTTTCCAGAAGAATTGCCGGGAATGCCACCAAATAGAGATGTGGAATTTCTTTTTGATTTGCTACCAGGATCTGGACCAATAGCAAAGAGACCGTACAAGATGTCAGTGGATGAGTTGAAAGAACTCAAGAAACAACTTGGAGAACAGTTGCAGAAAGGTTTTATCCAACCAAGTTCTTCATCTTGGGGAGCACCGGTTTTCTTTGTGGAAAAGAAAGATAGAAGTCAAAGGTTATGCATAGATTACCGTTCACTCAATGAGGTGACTATCAAGAACAAATACCCTTTGCCTAGAATCAATGACTTGTTTGATCAGCTAGAAGGAGCTTGTGTGTTCTCAAAGATTGATCTCCGGTCATGTTATTTCTAGCTCAAGATAAGAGAACAAGACATACCTAAGATATCTTTCACCACAAGATATGGATTGTATGAGTATACCGTGATGCCATTTGGTTTGACCAATGCACCAACATACTTCATGAATATGATGAACAAGGTGTTCATGGAATTTCTTGATAAGTTTGTTGTCATTTTCATCGATGAAATTTTGATCTACTCCAAGAGCAAAGAAGAGCATGAAGGACATTTGCGTTTGATACTTGAGAAGCTTAGAGAGCATAAGCTGTATGTCAAATTCAGCAAGTGTGAATTTTGGTTGAATGAAGTTGGATTTCTTGGACACGTTGTGTCAGGAGATGGAGTAGCAGTTGATCCTGCTAAAGTCTCAGCTGTAACTGAATGGGAATCTCCCAAGTCAGTGAAAGAGGTTCGTAGCTTCCTTGGCTTAGTAGGTTACTATAGAAGGTTTATTGAAAATTTCTCCAAGGTGGCAAAACCTATGACAGAATTGCTAAAGAAAGACAAGAAATTTGCTTGGTCAGAAGGTTGTGAACTCAGCTTTCAAGAATTGAAGAAGAGACTAGTGACAACACCATTCTTATGTTTGCCAGATTTGGAGAAAGATTTCCAAGTGTATTGTGATGCATCTCATCATGGATTAGGTGCAGTACTTATGCAAGAAGGGAAAGTTGTGGCTTATGCCTCGAGACAACTCAAAACTCATGAAGTGAACTACCCTACTCATGATTTATAGTTAGCCTCTGTTGTCCATGCACTCAAAACATGGAGACATTATCTTTTGGGAAAGCGATGTGAAGTGTTCACAGATCACAAAGTTTGAAGTATATCTTCACCCAGAAGGAAATTAACATGAGACAAAGAAGATGGCTAGAACTCATCAAGGACTATGACTTGTGTTTGCAATACCACCCTGGTAAAGAAAATGGTGTAGCAGATGCTCTAAGCCGTAAGGTTTTTGTGAATGGCCTTACTAAGGGAGAATTGCCAGATGATCTGTGTGCCCAATTTAGAGATCTCAGATTGGAGATTGTGCCTGAAGGACATCTCATGTTTTTGGATGTTCAACCTACTTTGTTGGACAAGATCGAAGAAGCCCAAAAGACAGATAAGGAAATTGAAGAGATTAAGGAAAAGATTGGCAAGGGAAAAGCCAAAGGATTCCATGAAGACGAACATGGTACTTTATGGCATGGAAAACGTATCTGTGCTCCACAAGATCCGGAGCTTCGGAAACTGATTTTACAAGAAGCACACAACTCACCGTATTCCATTCATCCGGGTAACACCAAAATGTACATGGATATGAAGGAAAGATTCTGGTGGAATAATCTCAAGAAGGACATCGCCGAACATATTGCTTTGTGTGATGTATGTAGTAGAGTGAAAGCGGAACATCAGAAACCAGCAGGATTGTTACAACCACTACCTATTCCTGATTTGAAGTGGGACAAGATTGGTATGGATTTCATTACCGGATTACCAAGGACCAGGTCAGGATATGATTCTATTTGGGTAGTAGTGGATCGCCGAACTAAAGTGGCTCATTTCATACCCATAAAGACAACTTATACAAGTGCTAAGTTATCCTAGATCTATATGAGCAGAATTGTATGTCTACATGGAGTACCCAAGAGTATTGTGTCTGATAGGGGAACCCAATTCACTTCTCATTTTTGGAGGCAGCTACATGAGTCATTGGGAACGAGGTTGGAATTCAGCACTGCATTTCATCCTCAAACTGATGGACAGACAGAAAGGACTAATCAGATTCTTGAAGATATGTTGAGAGCATGTGCTCTAGACTATGGAGCCAGTTGGGATGAAAGTCTACCTTACGCTGAATTTTCTTACAATAACAGCTATCAAGCCAGTATTGAGATGGCACCATTTGAGTTTCTCTATGGGAGAAAGTGTACCACCCCATTGCTATGGAATGGTGTGGGAGAAAGAAGTTTGTTCGGACCAGAACTAATCAAAGAGGCTGAAGAGAAAGTCAAGCTGGTTAAGGACAGATTGAAGATAGCACAGTCCCGACAGAAGAGCTACGCAGATCCTAAGCATAGAGAAGTCACCTATGAAGTAGGTGATAGAGCATATCTTAGAGTGTCACCACTCCGTGGAGTGAAAAGGTTTGGTGTCAAAGGTAAATTGTCCCCAAGGTATGTTGGAACATTCAAGATTCTGAGTCGTAAAGGAGAATGAGCTTATGAGATTGAATTGCCAGAGTCTTTGTCAGCTGTTCATAATGTGTTTCATGTGAGTCAGCTTAAGAAATGTCATCCAGAAATGGAAGAGACTTCTTTGAAGGATACTATACCTTTGGAAGAGGTTAAATTGGAGAGTGACCTCACTTATGAGGAGAAACCAATCAAGATTCTTGAGACTGCAGAAAGAGTTACTCGGACTAAGACTATCAAATTCTGCAAAGTTCAATGGAACCATCATTCCGAAGAAGAAGCAACATGGGAAAGAGAAGATGACCTTCGGAAAGACCGCCCTGACCTATTTGCTCGCCAATCCGAATCTCGAGGGCGAGATTCACCTTAAGGGGGTTAGGTTTGTAACATCCCTAAAATCATGTTTCAAAACTCATGCATATCATCCATGCATCCATGATCATGTAAGGTTCATTTCAAAAATCAATTCAAAAAAAGGAGCATATGAGCTCATTATTTTATGTGATCAGCATTAAATCAAATGCTACTCTCCATTGAGAGATTGTTGTTCATGAATCAAACCTTGTTACTCTCAGATTTTTTTGCTTGATTGCTAGAGAATAAACCAAAATTTACAAAACAAATATGGATTTTGAACCAAATTGAAAACTTGATCAAACCAAGTGCAATGTCACTGTTTATTTTATTTGATCAAAAGAACCAAGCTTGTACAGAGAGACCACATGTTTTTATGCCCAGAAATATGAATGTTGCTCTCTACAAAAATCCTGAAAAGGTTTGAATTCAAATAGCTTTTGAAACCATTTGAAAATGTTTTCTGAAAATGCAAACAGAAATAGAAAAGGAATAAAGAAATAGGAAAAGGCCAGCGCCAGTCATTTGGCCCAACAGAGAAACCAGCCCACTAAGCCCACCCGGGGTTTTCCCCTCTCTCTCTCACGCGCACCCACTCGACCCCGCGCTCACTGATCAGTGGCCCCATCGCCACGTCGTCATCGTCTTCCCCAAATCCCGCGCGAGGAACACGTCACCGCCCGTTTCTTCCCCGCCTCTGCCGCGAATTGAAATCCTTCAATTGGCGATGAATGCGTGCGAGATTATCGCCCCTGCTCTGGCTACTTAAACCCCTTCCCCTCGCAACCATTTCCCCCAACCAAGCTAGCCAGGAGCGCCACCAGGCTTCCAGTATTTTCCCTCGCATCGCCGCAGTACCGACGACCTCCGGCGAACAATCCTAGTGAGTTCCGTGCGCGCCTTCCTCTCTGGTTCACGCGAACTGCTTCGCAACCTTCTTGCGCTCCTTCTGACATCTTTGGTTCGTCCTGTACTGCCCCAGGTCGTTGAATCCAACGAGCACCACAAGTTCCTGACGCCGTCTCCAATTCCGGCAAGAAAATTCGGTGAGAATCGACCGCCCCGTGCCTTCCCTTTGACACTATCCTATTCGCCCGATCGATGCGCACCTGCTGTTGCCCTCCGTTTGTGTTAGGGCGGACCAGAATGTCGCCAACATCGTCGTCCACCCAAGCCCGACGTTGTCCTCTACTCCGACGAGCTCCCACGGCCACTACAGCACGCCCCTTCGCCAACCGAGCACGCGTTGAGCATGTCCACGTCGCGGAGAATCTGGTGAGCATCCTTCCACCTCCCCGGGCGACCTAGTTCGCCGGCTCCGCCACTGTCAGAGCGCGCCGCCGTCTGTCGCCGCCGCCAGCGCCGCCACTTGTTGGTCAAGTGCTGAGCGCCGTTAGATTTATATCTAGTGGTCATGATAGATTATAGGCGAAGCGGTATGTTTCGATCAGAGCCGCGCGATTAAGTTAGATCCAACGGCTCAGAAGCGTGATCCGGCGCGAAGCGGTACCAGCCAGTTAGAAGCCGCCGCGTGGCACAAGTTTCGTTTTAAAATTTTGAATTAGAACTATTAGATGTTTGATTTTGTTTTAATCATAACTTTTGATTCCCACGTCCAAATTTGACAAATTTTATATCAATGGAATCAGGAGAGAAAGCCCTTTCCATTTATGCAATGTGTTTAAAGTTTTGTTTCTGTTAAAATGATTTTATTTACAGAAACATGTGTAGACCTTTTTTGTGTATATTAATTGTTTGAGAAATGATTTAGTATTCAAATAAAGATTGTTTGGCAAGTTATGAACTTGTTTGTGATTCAGTACTATGCACTTGTCTTGTTGAGTATAGAAAATCATCACATACCATATTGCATGCATCCATATATTTTTGCTTGTATATATTTTGTTTGTGATTTGGTGTTATCATTTTATGTGTAGATTTTGGTGCAAATAGTGATTATGATTGTGAGGATTGTAGCTACTCTACAAACTACCAAGGAAAGTGGTGCTTCATGATTTTATTCCTATGTTTTTCAAATATGCATTAAAAATATTTTTGCTAGACTTGCATGGATAAATTTTGGTCTTTATATGCTATGCTTGGGAAATCCTAGTATTTGTAGAATTGCTAGAAATTTATAAGTTAAGATGTTTATCTATGCCATGCTTAGCCTAGCTAGTAGCAACCAAGGGTGGTAAAATATTCTTGCTATGTTAAATATTTCTAAGTCTTTGGACTTGTGTTTTGCTTAATAAAACAACTAAGTGAATGAAACACCTGGGTAGAATGGAAGGAATGGTTTATGTTGAGTGGTTACACAAGGCCCATTTCTATGGTTTACCTTGTGTATCTCACTTGTGGAAAGCCACCCAGGGACAAAGGGATTTGAGAGGACAAATGTTAAGAAGCTTCTAGTGCAGCCACTTGGCAATATGGGCTCTGCCTGGATCATATAGGTTGCAATAACTTAGCCATTTGGACAGTTGGTGGTAGTGGGATGATAGGTTGGAGAGCCTCCATTTGGTCTAAGGGAAGGCTTCTGAAAGGTCCTGTCTTGGTGAATATCAAGTCTTGTGGGGAAAGTGCACAGCCTCTGGAGATGGAAGAATCTAAGTACTTAGCCATGTCCCTGGTATTGGACAACTTGAGCATCAAGACATGGAAGCTATCAAGAATCTCCTCGTCCCAATTTCTAAGTAAAAAACTTGGGGTTGAACAAGGGTGAAGGACCCCAATGTCTATTGGTGGTTCCTTGGGAAAGGTTTTGACAAAGAAAAACTTAGTGTTTTCAACTGATAGGCAAAACCTATTTTGAGCAAAGCAAGCCTAAGCTACACTTAGCCAAAATGCATATAGTATATAGTCCACCAATATTGTACTAAGGTATCACTTGCTAATACTATTCCAATGTATTGACCCACTGTGGATGTAACTTGTGATGTTGCAGGATATTCTGATGATGATTAGGAGTCATGAGTCTACACTCAACATGCTTGCATGTGGCACATGAAGATGAAGACTTATTTACCTTATTATATATTTGAACTCTTGTATTAGGCCTGTGGCCATGGAGTTGTAAAAGACTATGTTTGTCTCTGGAATGATATGTAATAATGACCTTTGTTTCTGTGTACTTCATCTTAAACTGTGGATGCTAGCATTGATCCAGGGACTAGCATTGCTATCATAGGGATCCTTTCCTTTACAAAGGAGGGATCTTACAGGTTTGCAGCAAGTAAACAAGTAACAGTGGAAGATGTATCAATGGTAAAGATTGGACCGGGGTCCGTAGTTCACTAGAGGTGCTCTCCTTAGATAAACAACATGGCATGAAGGGTAAACAAATTACAGCAGGGCAATTGACCGGAACTGAGCAAGGCATAACAATGCAATTACTAGTCAGAAAGATCCTATGATATTCGATTGGGCAATACAACAAGATACATAAACCGCCATCCAATTGCATCTATGACTATAAGTCCACCTTCAGGTTATCATCCGAGCCCCCTCCAGTATTAACTTGCAAGCAACAGACAACTGCTTTAAGCAAAGTGTGTAAGGTAAACAGTCCACATGTTCCATGAACAATAGACCATTGTTTTATCCCTAGTGGCAACAACACATCTACAACCGAAGAGATTATTGTCACTTCCCTTGGAAACTAGAGGCATGAACCCACTATCGAGCATAAATACCCCCTCTTGGAGTCACTAGCAACTACTTGGACAAGATAGCTACTAACAACGGAGAGCATGCAAGATCACAAACAACATAGACATGATAGAATCATAAAGACAAAACCATTAATCAAACCAACATAATAATCTCAATATCCATCGGATCCCCGCAAAAACAACATGCATGATTACAAATAGATTAGATCTTGATCATGAACGGAGCTCACAAGATCTATACATGAAAGCACAAAGGAGGAGATACAACCATCTAGCTACTACATGGACCCATAGTCCAAGGTGGAACTACTCACGCATCGTTCCGGAGAGAAGGCCTCCGGGATAATCTCCCCTCCGGCAGGGTGCCGGGAAGAATTCAGACCCCTCCGATCTAGGGACGATGGTGGCGGCGGCTACAGACGGTTTCGTGGAATATTTGATCGGGTGCTTAGGGTTTCTGCATCGGGGGCTTCTTATAGTCGAAGGGGGAGGCCGAGGCGGTGGCCAGGGGCCCCACACCCTACCCAGGCGCGGGGCAGGGCCTACCCCGCGCCTAGGAGGGTCTGGCCGCCCTGGCTTGCCTCTCCAACTCCCCTCTGGACTTCTTGTTCCCCACGGAAAGTAATTGACTTTGACGTTTGTCCCGTCCAATTCCGAGAATATTTCTTTACTAACTTTTCTGAAACCAAAAACAGCAGAAAATAGGCAACTGGCACTGTGGCGACTTGTTAATAGGTTAGTACCACAAAACATGTAAAAATCACCTCAAAGTGTATACAAGTAAAGCAAAGTAGATACTAAACAAGCATGGAGCATCAAAAATTATAGATACGTTTCCAACGTATCACTTCCGCTGCATCACTAGAGCGAGGAGGTAGAGGTTGCTCGGTGGCTCGGACGTGTGTACAAACACGGATGCGCTACTGATTTGTAGCGCTAGGACTTCCTCTCGATCTTGAGATCGGCAAGCGTTCGTCTACATCATCCATGAGTACAACCTCGTTAAGGTTTGTCGGTCTTCAAGGGTATGTTCTCTATGAATGTATATCTGTTTGTTGCTTGTATCTAGTAGATAGATCTTTGTACATAGTTGTTCCCATCGTAGGAATTTTTTTGTTTTCTATGCTACGAACCCTACAAACATAGGACTGCTTGCCCTTGCCCTTGCCCTTGCCCTTGCCCTTGCGAGAGGTGGTCCTCTTGGCTTTCCTAGCTGACTCGACCATCCGTTCAGACTCTCTTTTCAACATTAGGATTTCAGTCTTGTCACCAAGCTTACCCTCTTCGTTGGGCATGAGATAACGAGCACGGGGACGACGCTTGTAGGTCTTGGGAGCATTGGAACCACCTGTGAGAAGCAATAGATAGGTAGCATGGGGATAAGGATACACAGAAGTCCAAGAGGAATGTTAGATATTGTAGGAAAACAATCCATGGTCCAATGATGCGCAGTAGGAAAATCTAAGACAAAACCAAAATAGGCAGTGAACCTTCAGGCCGGATTATCCTTCCATGCCAGGGACGGACAATCCACCCCCCCCCCCACAAATTTTTTCGGTTTCAGCCTAGATTTACCATGGCAACGTAGATCAGGCAGTAGGGGTGAAATACTACAAAATATAACATGCAAGGGAAACACATAGTATCTTCTACAACGAGTTTTCCATGAATAACAACAATTTACATACACGCGAGATGGATGAGGGAGTTACCCTTACTCATTGGAGGAAAAGCTCGGAGGAGAAATTACCCGGAGGCGCGAGGAAGAAGATCCGGGGGGAGCCTAGAGAATTCGGTGGTCGAATCGACTTTGGGGAGGGGCGGAGGATCCGGCGGCGTCTTGGGGCAGGACACGAGTTGGGGGAAGATGGACTGCTCTGTTTGAGACCCTCCTCCCTGAGCCCAGTCCTTAAAGGATTGATGCGCCCGGGGCGGACTATCCGGCCCTCACTTGAGGCGGATAGTCCGCCTCCCCTCTGAATTTTCTGTTAGCACAGAATAAGGACGGAGCACCCCACGCAAACCCCTCACAAGTATACAAGGGACTTGTGTGCAAGAATAGATGGCTCAAGGTGGGGAAAAGGCTTGGGTTTAGAGCAACAAACTGAGATGGTACTACACACCCATATTGCAAGAACAAATCAACTAAATGCCAAGATTGGGTGTGTTTCCCATAAGAACATAAGATATGCAAGAAAATCCAAAAGGAGCCAATAGGAACCAACTCTTCTCAAGGAAGAGGGCGGTGGCCGAAGCCACCATGTTGGAGTGCATGGCATGACACCGCGAAGATGTATCTTGAGTTCAAAACCAATGCTCATCAATGACCCACGTATCACAAAATGATATTAAGGGAAATGATTTTTCTTGCTTTCTGCATTATGGGGGGAGGGTTAGCCCAATAAACTGGGACCACACCCCCTATGTCTATGCCCGCATCTAAACCAAATACACGAGGAAGTGCAAGTGAGTATGCAAGGGTAGTCAAGCCAAGCTCCTTGAATCTATGATATTTAGCCCATTCCTCAAATAACAAAACCTTGCTTCATCAAGTGGCTTCGTGAAAATATCAGCAAGTTGGTTCTTTGTGCTCACAAAAGATAACACAATATCGCCATGAGAAACATGATCCTGAATGAAATGATTGCGAATCTCAATATGTTTTGTCCTTGTATGATGCACCGGATTGTAAGCAATTTTAATAGAACTTTCATTATCGCATAAAAGAGGCACTTTGTCACAATTGACACCATATTCCTTTAAAGTTTGCCTCATCCATAATAATTGTGTACAAGCACTTGCAACATCAACATATTCAGCTTCGGTGGTTGAGAGTGATATGCAATTTTGTTTCTTCGAAGACCAACACACTAGAGACCTGCCCAAGAATTGACATGCACCAGAAGTTGATTTTAGATCATCCTTACCACTAGCCCAATCTGAATCAGTATATCCACATAGAGAGAAACTAGATCCTTTGGGATACCATAAACCAAAATTTTGGGAATGAACCAAATATCTGAAGATTATCTTGACCACCACTAAGTAGGTTTCTTTAGGAGCAGCTTGGTACCTTGCACACACTCCTACACTCAACACGATATCGGGTCTATATGCACAAAGGTAAAGGAGAGAGCCGATCATGGATCGGTATACCTTTTGGTCCACATCTTTACCCTTTGGATTAAGCTCGAGATGACATTTAGTTTGCATTGGAGTAGCAACACCATTGAGATCTGTCATCTTGAACCTCTTGAGCATGTCTTGGATGTATTTAGCTTGATTAATGAAGGTTCCCTCTCTAAGTTGCTTGATCTCTAATCCAAGAAAAAACCTTAATTCTCCCATCATAGACATCTCAAACTATCAGTCATAAGCTTTGAAAATTCATCATTAAAAGCTTGATTAGTAGAGCCAAAAATAATGTCGTCTACATATAGTTGGCATACAAAAAGCTCCTTGTTAACCTTCTTAGTAAATAGAGTGGGATAGATTTGCCCAACTTCGAATCCACGGTCTAACAAAAGCTCTTTAAGGTGCTCATACCACATACGTGGGGCTTGTTTAAGGCCATAGAGAGCCTTATCAAGTTTGTAGACATGGTTCGGAAACTTGGGATCCTCAAAACCCGGGGGTTGCTTAACATATACCAACTTATGTAGAGGACCATTAAGAAAAAGCACTCTTAACATCCATTTGCTGTAATTTAAAATTATGATGAGTAGCATAAGCAAGGAGGATGCAGATGGACTCAAGGCGAGCCACAAGAGCATAGGTTTCACCGAAATCGATGCCTTCCACTTGAGAGAATCCTTGAGCCACCAGCCTTGCCTTATTCCTTACAACAATGCCATTTTCATCTTTCTTGTTCTTGAAAATCCACTTTGTGCCGATAACATTGCGACAATCTTTGGGTTTTTCAACGAGCTTCCAAACTTTGTTACACTTGAAATTATTCAGTTCTTTATGCATTGCAACCACCCAATCTGGATCTTCAAGAGCATCAAAGACCTTCTTTGGTTCTACCAATGATATATGAGCTTCATGATCACCGAAGTTAGCAAGTTCTCTTCTAGTAGACACTCTTCGTTTTAGATCACCTACAACCTTGTCAAGAGTATGGCCCCTTAACTCAAGATTCCGATCAGCACGATCTTTGCGACGAGCTTCAATTTACTTATTGTTTCTTCGAGGAGTTGCTTCAACATTTGGATCCTTGTATTGTCCACTACCTTGTCCTTGATCTTGATATGTACTCATAACAAGATGCTGCTGCTGTTTCGGATCTTCAGGGCTAGATAATCCGCCCCTAGGTGGGACCGGATAATCTGGCCTAGGAGTTTCGGCTTCAGTTTCTTCTTCCTAATTTCCCCTGACATGACTTGGAGTGCCAGGGCCATATAATCCACCCCTTGGGGCTGGAGAATTCGTCCTGGGATTTTCAGAACTTTCCTGCTCGTCTTGATTTCCCCTGGAGCGTGTTGGAGTGCCAGGGGCAGATAGTCCGCCCCTTGGAGGGGGCGGAAAGTCCGGCCTAGGACTACCATTTTTCCCAGAAGACAGATGATCTTCGGGAGGTTTTGGTGTTGGTGCAGTAGTTTCTCCAGCAGTAGGGGCTTGTTGATCTTGTGTAAATGAGGGCTCCACTTGAGTGGAGCATTGTCCTTCCCGATCCGCCACAAGGGGTTCCTCGATGGGGAGGAAAAATCCCACACCCATTCTTCTTATGGCATCTTGGGGGTATTTCAACATCTGCATCACAAACATCAACTTGCCCCAAATGGGAGCCATCATTTTCATCGAATTCCACACTACAAGATTCTACAACAATTCCGGAGATCTTGTTGTAGACTCTATAAGTGTGGGATTCGGCACCATAACCAACAAAAATACCTTCTAAAGCCTTAGACTCAAATTTAGACAAACGAACTCCTTTGATGAGAAAGAAACACTTACAACCGAATACCCGGAAATATGATATGTTGGGCTTGTTACCGGTAAGTATTTCATATGGTGTTTTGTCCAAAATCTTGCGGAGGTAGATCTGATTTGATGAGTGACAAGCGGTAGATATGGTTTTAGCCCAAAAGTTGTATGGTGACTTGAATTCAGCCAACATTGATCTAGCCATATCCATCAAAGTGTGGTTCTTCCTCTCGGCTACACCATTTTGTTGAGGGGTGTACACAGCGAAATATTGATGTCTTATCCCCTCTCCATTAAGAAATTCATTTAATATGTAGTTCTTGAACTCGGAGCCGTTGTCACTTCTTATTGCCAATATGGGGACATTGTGTTGACGCTAGACCTCATTGGCGAAATCAATGATAGTTTGTTGAGTCTCACTCTTTAGCTTGAAGAAATAGACCCAGGTGTATCTTGAGTAATCATCGACTATCGCCAAGAAATATTTCTTCCCACCGAGGATAGCATGAGATGGAGGACCAAATAAGTCCACATGAAGTAATTCCAAGATCCTCTTTGAGGAAACAATAGTTTCCCTCTTGTGGGGAGATCGTGCATATTGCCTTCAACACATGCCCTGTAAACACGATCTTTGATAAAGGAAACATTGTATTTTAGTCCAAGGATGTGGACACCCTTGTGAAGACTTTGAAAAGTTCTCACGTTTAAATGGGCTAGACGGCGATGCCATAACAAGCCCACGCCGGCCGTTCCAAATAAGCACATCGGACCCGCAGTGGTTTTTCCAAAAAAGTCCACCACATACAGGTCATTTTCTACGTACCCAACGAAAGCGACCTTTAGAGACTTGCTCCACAAGAGTACCACTAAATCACCATCAATTAAAACATCAAAGCCTATCTTACCAAGGGCACGAATAGAAAGTAAATTTTAACTGAGGGTCTCAACAAGCATGACGTCCACGAGAGAGATATCGTGGGCAACCACTACCTTGACAAGACCCAACACCTCAAATTTAGACTTATCACCATAGGAGACTGTAATATGATCAGGATTGGGTCTCATCTCCGTGATGATCTCTTTTCTTCCGGTCATATGACTAGTGCACCCACTGTCCAGCACCCATTTAGAACCACCAGAAGCATAGCCCTACAAGAGAATTACTTCTTGGTTTTAGGTAACCATTTTTCAATGGGTCCTCTCATGTTAGTAACAAGGGTATTTGGAACCCAAATAGACCAAGAAACATATTCATCAAAAGGACCAACATAATTAGCATAGACATCACCATAGTAATCACAAAATAGTTCATAATTAGGATTGTTAGACCCTACAAAACCAATATGGTCAGATTTGTCTTTTGTGATGTTCTTCTCAACGGTGTTTGTCTTTGCTTCTTCACTCTTGGTCTTCTTCTTCTTTTTATTCTTCTTCTTGGAGTTGGAAACATAGCCAAGTACCTCTTTTCCAAGATTTGATCTTTGCTTGCCAAGAATATCATTAAGAACTCCCTTACCTTTGGGAGTGGAGTCTTTGGCAAGCTCATCTTCCACCCTAGCATTTTACATGTGAATATATGTTGATTTAGATGTTCTAGGAACATCATATTTAGTCAATTGAATTTGGAGATGATCATGAGACTCATTGAGAATAGAGAATTCACTTTTCAAAGTCTTGTGAGCAATGTCAAGTTTCTCCAATTAATCGGAGAGTCTAGCATGAGCAACCCCAAAGTCAACCTTTTCTTTCTTTAGGTTCTTTGCTTTGGCTATTGCATTGTCACGTTCCTTAACAAGCTTTGTCACCACTTCTTCATGTGACTCCTCAATAGACTCAAGTCTCTTTTGAAGAGAAACACGAGCCTCTTCCTCTTCTTCTAGAGCATTTTTTAGAGATGCAATCTCCATTGCATCTTCCCTTTCAATTTTGCCCTTTTCTTCAAGAAACACTTCATTTTGGGCCAGCTGGTCCATGAGAGCCTCAAAATGTATTTTGTGCTCACCTTGTAAGTTAGTGATAAAATAGTCCAAAGCAATAATTTCTTCTTTAACCTTAGGACTAGTAGTATCATCCATGTCAATCATAGCCTTAGGAAAAGAAGTGTTAGAGGATGATACCACAAAACCTTTTGCCATGAGACAAGTGGCGTTCTTGTTGATGACGTTTTAGTTCGGAGAGTCAAAGAGAGATTTTGGGGTAGATGTGGTGACTAGAGAAGCCACCTCTAGAGAGCTATCATCCTCATCTTCATCTTCACCTCCTGATGTATACTCCTCTTGAGATACTAAGACTATCTTTGGTTGCTTCTTGAATGGAGCATTCTTCTTCACAAATAGCTTTTTTCGTGGAGCCTTTGACTTATCTTTGAGAATGAGTCTTACTCCATTACTTCTGTACTTTGATAAGGACACTCAGCCACAAAGTGCAGCCGGTCTCCACAATTGAAACATGTTCTTAGCTTGGGACCGGTCTCCCTTCTTCCATTTTCTCCACTCTTGCGTTCTAGTTCATATTTGGATTTGGCTAGATCCTTCCAAAAATTTCTAGCATAGAAGGCCATGTATTATCCATGAGATCTCTTTACATCCTCGGGACATTCCATATATTCTATGTCATCTTCATCTTGATAAGCCACACTTGTCTTCAAGGCCATGATGACCCCCTTTTGCATCCCAATGGCTCGTGCACGTGCATCTTCGGCATTCTTGGCCGCAACTTTGAAAGCTGCCATTCCTTGCATTACCTCATTGGATGTCATTAGGTGGTAGTTATGCCTTACTTGGAGACTCTTCAAACATGTGGGCTCAAAAGGCATAAGATCACTAACATACTTTCGCTTGATCCAAGCATCATCAACATGAGAAGCACCATGATTTTTGAAAGTGGTGGCTATTGACTTGTGCTTCCTATACATGTCCCCGTGATCTTCTCCATCCAACATATAGAACCCTTCAACTTGGTTACTCAAAGCATAATACCTATTTCTTCTCATGCTTTCATTTCCAATGAAGATCTCGGTAAGGGCATCCCAAGCTTTCTTTGCTGTGTTGAGATGCTCTATGTGTGGCATGTCTTTGGTACCCACACCAAGATGAATCATGTGTAGATTTGTTGCATTGAGTTGACTGTCTATAACCTCTCTTCTTGTTAGGTTGTTTGGATCTCCAACATGAAGACCATTCTCTCTGATTTTGCACAACTCAATGGAGGAGCTTCACACATGAGACTTCATAAAAAATTGCCATTGATTAAAAGTAGATGCTGAAAGTTTGGGTGGATCACCCCTATTATATATATGAGGGTGTGGGATAGGTGGATCAGGTGAATACACATGGTAAACCTCATTGTATCCTTCCTTACCACTATCCTTTTTCGAGGAGGATCTCTTATTAGTGCCATCACCAACCACTTCGTTCTCTTTGGAATTGGTGTTACCGTTTTCCTTGGATTGCGGAGTGGTAGCCTCAGAGGCAGATGGAGGTGATGCTGCGGATGGGGAGAGATGCATTATCATTTGACGCATCTCTTCCATCTTAGCCTCCATAAAACTAATCAAGGTTGTTTCCAACGTCTTGAGGTCATTCATGGTGACTACTTTCGGAGCATCACTCCCATCTCCCTTGGAACCCATACTTCTCTTAGGCGGTTAAGCCTTTGGGTGGATGAAGGTGGAGATCTCTTGGATGGAAATTGAGGAGCATAACTTTTATTTTTCGAATGAACCAAGCGTTCTCGCAGGAGGGGGGAGATGGGTTTAAATACCCTCTGCCCAGAACTGGCCGTTGGAGCTTTTTGGGGGCGTATTATCCGCCTCCCACTAGGGGCCGACTATCCGCCCTAGGGAGAAAATCCGCCCCAAGGACAGAATGTTCGGGGGGAAATCTTCCCCCACACAGTGGGTCGCGCCGAGCTTGACTTGGTGAAAATCCTTGAGGTCAAGGGGCAGACTATCTGCCCCTGGGGAAAAATCCGCCCCAGAGACGGAAAGTCCATGGGAAATTCCGCCCCTCTCTGATTGACGCACCGTGTCGACCTTTGCAAAATTCCTAGGGGGCAGACTATCCGGCCCCCTTGAGGGGCGGATTATTCGGCCTGGGAAAAAACTCCGGCCCTGGCCGGAAAATACGGGAGATATTCCGTCACCCATACTACATAACGCGCCTTGGCGTTGTTTGTCGATTTGGGAGGGGCGGATAATCCGCCCCTACAGGGGCGGACAGGGGCGGATTATCCGCCCGCCCCCCCCAAAAAAACCACTTTTAAGCTCCTTTTCAATGTTAAGGTCTGCAACACTTCAACACACATTAAATAATCCTTGGTATTGTTATCTAAGACACAAAACACTAGGGATCATGAAATGTTATTTCACCAAGGTTTATCGAACTCAGGGAGGAAGATGTCAAAGGTATCCCTCTCAAGCAACCCTGCAATAAAGATACAAGAATTCTCTTGTGTCCCCAACACACCCAATACACTTGTCAGGTGTATAGGTCCACCAGTTCGGAGAAGAGATAGTGAAATACAAGTAATATGGATGATTAAAAGTGGTAATTGCAATCTGAAATAAAATTGGCAGCTAGCTAGCATGTAACTGGACTGATTGTAAACAATGTTTCAATGCTTAGAAACAAGGGCTAGGGATCATACTTTCACTAGTGGACACTCTCATATAAATATCTTCTCTTCATTATGCTACTCTGAACTACTCTTTGGTGTAGGGCTATAATAGCACACCTTGAAGTTCGCATTCCCCATCTAGATAACACCACACTATCACCTTGAGCACTAGATGGTTCCAACAAACACCACAATATCATAGAGACATCCAACTCAAATAATAACTCATGATAAGTATTTTTGTAATCTTTAGCCTAAGTGCCACACGGTGTGCACATTGTCAACTTCACACACATGTGGATAAGTGGAGATTACAATAATTAAAGAACTTGAGTAGCAAATTAGATATACTTATTCAACTAGATTACAAAGCTCATGATTACAATAAGATCACGCATAGAGAGAGAGAGATGAACACATAGCTACCGGTAGATCCCTTAGCCTCGAGGGAGAACTACTCCCTCCTCATCATGGGAGTCAGCAACAACGACGGATATGGCGGTGGAGTCGATGGAGATGGCTCCGGGGGCAATTCCCCGTCCTGGCAGGGTGCCGGAACAGAGACTTCTATCCCCTAAATCTCCTCTTCGGTGGCGGCGGCACTGCGGAACTTTTCTGGATTTCTGATCTGGTTAGGGTTTTCGTCTCGGGGAGACGTATATATAGGTGAAAGGGCAAGGTCGGTGGACGTCCGAGGGGCCCACACCATAGGGTGGCGCGACCAAGGGTGGACCCGCGCCATCCCTAGGTGTGGCCACCTCGTGGCTCCACTTCATCTCTCCTTCGGGCTCCGTGTTGCGTCTGGAAAAATAGGCACTTCATCTTTTGTTTCGTCCAATTTCGAGAACATTTACTTACTAGCTTTTCTAAAACCAAAAACAGTAGAAAACAGGCAATTGGTACTTTGGCATCTTGTCAATAGGTTAGTTCTATAAAATTTATAAAAATGCCTCAAAGTGTAGATAAATAATAAGATAGTTGGTACAAACCAAGCATGGAGCATAAAAAATTATAGATATGTTTATGACGTATCAAGCATCCCCAAGCTTAACTCCCGCTTGTCCCCGAGTAGGTAAGTGATAAAAAGAATAATTTTTGAGGTGACATGCACTATCACAATCTTGATCAAGATATTGCAAAGCATTGATAGTTGGGATCATAGTACTCTAAACATGAGCATGAAATATATAGTTCTAACAATAGGACAAAGCAACTATGTTGCAACATGAAAAGGTACAAATAAAAGATCATGAATAACAATGCATTGAAAGACATTTTTTTGTTTCACATATATAAAACATATCATGAGGGATATTCAGCTTGTACCTCATGGAATAGCAAAACATAAATGCATAGGACACCTTCAAAGTTCATAAGGGTGACTAGATACAAATAATTTAAGAACAAGCAATACCATGATTATGAATCAACCAATAAGTTTTGGGATAATGCACATTTAACTAAGAATGGCAACCATGCTCGCTTAACTGGTGCATAAAGATAGAAGATGGAGACTCAACATAAAAGTAAAAAAAGAAAGGCCCTTCATAGAGGGAAGTAGGGATTTCAAGTTTCATAAAGAGCTTCCAAAAATTATGGTACTTATTAGCTTTGAGCTCTCATTGCCCCTATCATAAGCATCTTGAAGTGATTAAGGTTAAAGTGAGACAAATATGAGGTATATGCTTAACAGATCATAAGTTGAAAATCCCACGTCCCTTGAGTACGTGGGCCGTTCCTCATGCTACTCAACTTTAGTCACAAGCAAGTTCTTGTCATTGTAAGTCTATGTGTATCATAGAGAACTGCCAACGGGGTACCCCTTGATCCATGACATAGGAGATATCCCATATAAAAATGACAAGGCAACAGACAATGAGCATCTCATCGATCTTTTTATTTACCATGAGCATGGTGCTTTTTTGTCTTTTTTCTATATTTTTTCTGAAGATGCTTCATAGATTGCTCACTATGGTTATGCTGCAAGTTTCCACCATGATTAGGCATGGCTTAGGCTAGCCGCCCAGGCGTTTATCTAACACATATACAATATTCCATGGACTTACAAGCTCCCCTTTTATTTCACACTGCCGACATCCATAAACAAAAGATCATGATATCAAATGGATAGATATGTATAAGTGTTGAAAGCGTTCTCCATGACGGCATGGTTTTGCTAACTCCCAACTTATAATTTGCAAGCATATAAGCAACATAGATGGCACAATGGTTCAAGTTTATTAAGTGCAAGAAAATAAAGTATGCCATCAAGTTTGTGAGAGCTTTAATCATTAATTTTGACATAACAAAAGTTTAATTTGTAAGATAAATAAACACATGAATATACTTGGGATGGTGTAACACACCATGCATACGAATTTATAGTGGACTCTTTGGAATAACTTGGTTTCTTGGGAGTTGGATGCACGAGTAGAGCTCATACTGAGTACAAGTGGAGGCTAGCAAAAGACTGGGAGCGACCAACTAAGAGAGCAATAATGGACATAATCATGCAGAGCCACAAAACAATATTAATTAAAGCAGAAAGTGATATCACAAGTCAAAATCTAAATGATCATAGAGGCTAAGGTGACTGGTTCATAGTATTAACATGGTGTAAGCATGTGCCAAGTCAACCCAAATAAAGCATCAAAAGAGAATACCACAATTTTATGCTTTTGTATGTTAAAACAATGCATGATTCTTTCAAGGCACATCAAGAAATATCAATTGTTTGAAACTAGTCATGCTACAGAAATAATTACTAAGCATATGGTTAGGGATGTAAACGGATCGGATCGGATCGGATATTGCTATTACCATATCCTTTACCATATTTTTTTAGCGGATTCAGAGCGGAGTGGATAATAGCCAGATAAGGATTCGAATGCGTATTATATCGGATTGTGGATATGGAGCGGACTTGGATCGGAAGAGGATCAAAAGAGGATAATCGAACAAATAAACATATAACCAGAAAAATTTATTTAGTTTATGCAAAAGAAATGACAAGAAAGCGTTCAACACTAGATTGCAGTAGTATAAAAGTGCAAGATTGATAATAGCATAGTATAACATGCATATGTAGCATGCATAGCCAATCGATATACTTACTACATTGTCTAAATAATAGGGTTGTGCTAAATTTATCGGATTATCCTATTTGAGTACCTCGGATAATCGTCATGAAATGTCGGATTATCCTTATCCATCGGATATCATCAATACCATATCCACTACCATATTTTTCAGATATCCTCTTGATAAATATCCGCATCCGCATCCATATCCGCCGGATATCTAAAAATACATACCATATCCTAAAAAATGGATGCGAATGCGGATTTGGAACGAAAATTATCCATACCATTTACATCCCTACATATGGTCAAAGCAACATCTAACATGACATGATAAATTCTAAGTCACGGTCAAAAGAAGCTTCCTTTTGTACCATTATAAGCATGAATTTTTCTACTCTTTTCCAACACCAATCGACTTATTTGAGAAAACTCACAAAGATAATAATTAATAAAGATCAGAGAGCTTGTCTCCCTAACTACAAAGAAGAACTAAAAGTTCTAATAAAAAATCATAAGAAAACTAAGGCTAAACATAGAGCTAGCAAAAGAGAACACTCACAAAACAGTAAGAGTGAAAACTGAAGTGTTCTAGGCAATGAAGAACTAGGTATGAATTCTCCAAAATAGGAGTGTTGGGGTCCGACCAAATTATTACAGCAAAAAAACAAAAGAAAACTAAAAACAAAAACAAAGACGCTCCAAGAACAACATAATAGTGCATAAAGCAATAAAAATAAAGTGTCTTGAAAGAAGACCTGAGATTTTTATTGATGAAGAAGGGGATGCCTTGGGCATCCCCAAGATTTGACACTTATACCTCTTGAATATTTCTTGGGGTGACACGGGTGGCATCCCCAAGCTTGATCTTTTGTCCATACTTCATCTCATCATATCATTCTTCCCCTACACTTGAAAATTTCCTTCATACAAAACTTCGCACAATCTTCATTAGCAACATTAGTGTATTCAAGATAATAAACCTTTGGTTTTAGTTTCAAATCAAGTAAAACTTCCATTAAAACATAGGCTACGGTAGAAACTCCTTCTAAAAGCTCAAGTGATCAAATATAACTCAAAAAGAAACTGATTAAGAGGCAAATGCAAATAATGGCAGAAATCTGTCAAAACAGACAAGCATGTAAAGAACGATTTTTTCATAAACCTTACGTTGCTCAAATCGAAAAGTGAAAAACTAACGAAAGTTTGGTAAATAACACGGTCATGCGCACAAAAAATTACAGATCGGTATGACGTTCTGGAATTTTTCAAGATTTGTTTACCGCGAAGCACGGAAACGTGTTTCGGGATAGCAACTTCCCCAAATCTTACTTCCCTCTCATTAGAGGCTATTCTTGGCACAAAAACCAAAAAAAAAATCCTAAGGAGAGGTTATTACAGAGGCAATCACTTCCAAGACTCAAAGAAACAAAAATAAATTGAAAGCAAAAATATAATGGGTTGTCTCCCAAAAGCTATTTCTTTATAGCCATTAAGATAGGCATGATAATTTTGATGATGCTCGCATAAGAAATATGAATTTGAAGTAAAAGAGAGCATCAAGAAGCAAAAATAAAACAAATTTAAGTCTAACCCACTTCCTATGAAAAATAATCTTGTAAAGAAACAAGTCATGAAAGCACAAAGCAACAAGCATAGGAAAGAAAAACAAGTGCATCTTCAAAATTTTCAGCATAAAGAGGGGAAACTTAATATTGTTGAGATACATAAAACCATGTTTCCCTCTCTCATAATAACTTTCAGTAGCATCATGAATAAAATTAACAACATAACTATCACATAAAACATTCTTATCATGAGCCACATGCATATAATAATTATTACTCTCCACATAAGCATAGTCATTCTTATTAATTGTAGTGGGAGAAAATTCAAAAAAATAGCTATCATTATTATTCTCATCACCATAATCATCAAATATAGGAGTCATATTGTAATCATAATTAACTCTCTCCTTAATAGGAGGTGGACTGAAAATATCATATTCATCATTGGAGGTATAGTATCATCATAAGCAATAGAATAGTTATCTTCCAAAGTGTGTTCATTTGTAAACATATCATCATTTGAAGGGACATGGATAGTACTAATAGTACATCAATTATTAACATCATCATTTTTAGAATTGGTACCAAAGAGATTCTCAATATCAAAAGTAGTGTGCTTTTCCCAATCATGATCACTACTATAGGTAATAGGCATAAGAATATCATCGAGTTCAGACTCATCAGCAAAAACTATAATAGGAGCAACATGCTTGGGGGAAAATACCGTTTCCTCTCTCCTTTTACTGCTCCTCTTCTTCTTCCCCTATTTAGGAGGGAGAGGCTTGAAAGGAAGCTTCTCCACATACCCTAGTTTATGGTTAGAGACAATAGAAGAAACTTTGGAGGATTCCTCCTTTTCATTAATAAGAACAAAACACATATTAGTCCTGTCATATTTTGGTAAAATCTCATCTTTTATAATATTTTGTATGTAAGTATTTGCATGGCAATTATCAACACAGTAAAGATGACAACCATGCAGGATGCTATTCATATCAAAAGCACTCATATCTACCAAAGAAATTTTTCTTGATAGCTCTTAACACCCCAAAAATAATGTAAGTTCATCATGGTGATTAGGAGTGATCATGTCATCACAATACAAACTTGCAGTACTCATTGGATTGGTTATTATTATGGCCTGAGCATTGAAAATTGAAATGACCCACTTTATAGAAATGTTCACAAATAAAAAGATAGAGGGCACAAACTTTTTTACCAAGATCATTCGATTTGGTTCTTTTCACAAGGTCTAAGTACTCCACAAAAATTAACATGCTTATAAGAAATAGTACTTTCGGAGGTTTGAGCATGTTTATTGCAATCATTAATAACAATTTCATTTTTCATGCAAGTGTCTTTAAAAGGTTCATGATACATGTCCCAATTTTCTTTAGGAGCATTAATATGAGAAGCAAAGTCTATACAACAATCAACATCAATTTTAGAATCAAGACCATATTTAGCACTAAGCTCTTGAAAATCAACAGTTTCAGCAAAAGACTTAATGCAATCATACTCATAGTTTATACTCGGTTCTTTACCTTTGTCGTTATCCCAATCGTCGGTATTCCTTTGCATTGTTTCAAGAAGATCCCACTTAGCTTTAACCTCCTTACTTCTGAGGTATCCCTCTAAACAGGTATCTAGACAGTCATTGTAATGTCATGAAAGCCTTGCATAAAAATTATCAATAATAATATTACCGGGGAGTTCATGAATGGGACATTTGAGAATTTGTGACTTCAATCTCTCCCATGCTTGGGCAATACTTTCTCCATCATGAGGATGAAAGTTATAAATGTAATTCCGATCTTTATGAATTTCATGAGGAGGATAAAATTTAGTGTAAAAGAGAGATTCAAGTTCCTTCCATTCCAAATGATGAGGATCATCTAGTAGCTCATACCACTCCCTTCTTTGTCCCTAATTGATAAAGAGAATAGCTTCCTCTTAACTTGGTCCATTGAAATACCTGCACACTTGAACATCTCGCATAATTCATGTATAAGGAGTAAATGATCACCAGGATGGATAATTCCATCTCCAAAATAGCAGTTATTCATAACACGTTCAACAATTTCCATAGGTATTTTAAAAGGGACACTTTTAGTATGTGGATTTAAAATATCACAAGCATCATCAGAATTACCACATATGGGAGATAAAGTATTAATATAGCAAATTTTCTCCTCTAAAGCTAGGGAACTAAGAAAAACATTTTCATTAAAACTAGCTTCCCCAAGCTTAGACGTTTCCATAGCATTAGTAACAAAGGTGTTCAAAAAATTCATACTAATAAGATTGCAATTAGCATGCATAGAGAGTTCCATAGGTTTTTTTTTTCAAACCATTCATGTTCTACCTCAGGGAAAATACTAAAAATCTCTCTAATTTTGTTGTTGTTTTCCATTAAGACTAACTAGTGAAAATAAAAACAAGAAACAAAAAGATATAATTGCATAATTTAAAGGAAATAACTTCGAGCACTCACACACCAGCAACAATACTAGAAGATAGCTTAGTAGCCAGAGGATGTGAGTACATTTTACCTTACCTCCCTGACAACGGCGCAAGAAAAGAGCTTCATGTCTATGCATGCTTCTATTCTTGTAGAAAGTATTGGGCCTCCAAGTGCAGAGGTTTGTAGAACAGCAGCAGGTTTCCCTTAAGTGGATCAACCAAGGTTTATCGAACCCAAGGAGGAAGAGGTCAAAGGTATCCCTCTCAAGCAACCTTGCAATCAAGATACAAGAAGTCTCTTGTGTCCCTAACTGTAAGAGGTCCCAACCTGATAAGGTAGAGATCTCTGTGTTTAAAATGCTAGTCTCTGGATCATTAGATAGCATCCACACTTTAAGATGTAATATCAAGAAACAAAAGTCATAATACAACTTTATAACCTGGAATAAAATAATTCATTACATCTTACATAGATCATTGGCTATGTCATTACAATGCAGCAGAAATAACTATATAGCATGGAGTCCTTCATCTTCAAAGTGCCACAAGCAATCATGTTGGTTGTAGACTTGTAATCCTATTCAACACACTTCACTAACATCAAACAAACCAGCAACATAATAAGTTACAGCCACAAGGGTCAATACATTTGAATTGTATTGGCAAGTGATACTATGGTAGTATAGTGGAGTCTATCATCTATATGCATTTGGCTAAGTGGAGCTTAGGCTTGCTTTGCTCAAAATAAGGTTTTCCTTATAAGTTGAAAACACTAAGTTTTTATTTGTCAAAATCACCCAAGGCATCTACCAATCAAAGATTGAAGATCCTTTAACCCTTGTTCAACCACAAGCTTTTAACTTAGAAATTGGGATGAGGAGATCCTTGATAGCTTCCATGTCTTGATGCTCAAATTGTCCATTTACGGGGACACGACTAAGTACTTAGATTTTACTCTCTCGAGAGGTGGTGCACTTTCCCCACAAGACTCGACATGCATCGAGACAAGATCTTTCAGAAGCCTTCCCTTAGACCATAATGGACGCGCTCCAAACCTATCACCCCTACCACCAACTGTCCATTTTGCTAAGTTATTGCAACCTATATGATCCAGGCAGATCCCATATTGCCATGTGGCTGCACTTGAAGCTTCTCAACATTTGACATCTCAAATCTCTTTGTTCCTGGGTGGCTTTACACAAGTGATATACACTAGGGTAGACCATAAATATGGGGCCTTATGTAACCACTCAACATAACCCATTCACACCATTCCACCCAGGTGATTCATTCACATAGTTGTTTTATTAAACAAAACACAAGTCATAGACTTAGAAATATTTCATAGCATGAATAAAATCCACCCTTGTTTCTACTAGCTAGGCTAAGCATGATAGTAGTGGAATCTTAACTTAGGTAAAATTCTACTAAGGCATCATCTACTAGGATTTCCCATGGCATAGTTTATACTTATAAAATTCCATGCAAGTCCTACTCAAAACATCACTAATACATAGTGAAAATAATGGGACAAAAGTATGAAGCACCACTTGCCTTTTTAGTAGAGAATATAGATTCACTCCTTGATCTTGAAAATGTCATACTCTTCAAGGTTCACTACAATTCAATCAAGCAAGGCACAATTTCAAAACTAACATTCAAACAATTCATCACATATAATAAAGAAAACAAAACAATGCATGCAAAAGATTATTTTATTTGTAAAGGTGGTCTCTAATAGGTTATAAACATTTTAAAACACATATTTGTCATTTATAAAAGTGGCAAGGTCATTTGAAAACAAGTTAGTAAAAATGGTCATTTAAATCATTTTTGTTTTGCTAGCAATGATTTTATCAAGTAATAATTCCTAATGTTAGAAAAAATGTTTTTAAACACCAATATTAATGTTTATGGTCAAAACAAATTTATTTACAAAAGGTTTCACCCAAAATCATTTTTAAATCAAAGCAATATTTTCATTTTGCTAGAAATGTCTTTAATCAAAGTAATTAATTTTCTAGGGTTTAATCAAATACATTTTAAATCCAAAACTTAGTGTTTAGGGTCAGAGAGTTTAATTCAACCAATTTGCAAAAGGTTTTACTCAAAAACTATTTTCAAAACATAATCAATAATTTCATTCTACTACTAAATGATTTTATTCAAGGAATAATTCCTTAGTGTCACAGAATATACTTTTAAATCCATAAGTTGGTTTTTATGGTTAGTAGGTTCAAAACAATCCATTTACAAAAGATTTTACCCTAAAAAAAATTTTAGAATAACTTTTATAATCAAAATAGGCCTACACATATTTCTGCAAAAACAACTAATTTTGCAGAAGCAAATCACTAAACAAAGGGCATGGTTGGAAAGTATTCTTTTTGCTGATTCCATTGATATAAAGTTTGCAAAATTTGGACGTGTAGATTAAATGTTATGAATTTTGCAAGTTTAAACATCTGATAGACAAGTTTCTGTTTTTAAAACAAATCACTAGACACGCGTCACGTTCTTATTGGTCAATAACGGTTCGCGTGGATCATGCAGTGTGGATCATTGTATCTAATGTAAATCGTGCGGCACGGAAGCAATGTACCCTTTTATTTAAGTGAATCTATCATAGACGACAGATCTGCATCCTACGGCTCCTAGCAATCTAACCAAGATTTAGCGGCGCTGCGACGGTGGACGGCGGTGGCGCGCTCGGGTGGTGATGTTGCCGGTGATACAGGAAGTGATAGAGAGAGAGAGAAGTAGCTCACCAGTGATCGCAGGGGTGTGGCGAAGCTCAAGGTGGTATTCGGAGAGAAGGGGGCGCACGAGGATGGTGACAATTGCTCGTCGGAGTTCCTTCTGGCGACGGGCGTGCTCTAGCGTTGTTGAATACGAACCTATAGGGCGTTCTTGGACACGAAACAGGTGGCATTAGATGCACACGGGAGAGGAGAGTACACGCGTGTGAATGAGAGGGAGAGGCGCGGTCGGACTTTACCAGGGGAGCTCGTCGGAGAAATGGTAGACGGTGGCGACGCTCTGTCGAAGACGTTGCCGATGTTGTGGAGCATGCGCGGGCGAGCTGGGGTTACTGGAGGATGTTCCTGGTTCTTTTGAGCATGCTCGTGAAGGTTAGGGGTAGTGGGGCGGTGAAGGTTGGCCGGAATCGGAAGGAAGGCTCGCAGGAGCAGTGGGCGTCTCGAGCAACAATTGCAGCAGCCTGGTGGCTAATAGGCAGAGGGGTTTGAGGGGAAATGGAGGCGAGGGTGGCGGTTAAGAGGGAGTGATCACAGGGCATAGTTAGCGTGGTATCAACATGAATTAACGCGAGCAGTAATTAATAGAAACAACAACGAGGGGGAAATGGTCATCACGGTGGGGAAGAAGACGATGACGGGGCAGTGGGGCTATGTTGTCAGCGGGTGAGAGAGGGTGGGTGTGGGGTCAGGCGATCAGTGGCTGCGCGGGTGCGGGTCTGAGTAGAAAAACGATTCGCTAGGGGAGAGAGAGGTGGGCTGCGAGTTGGGCCTGGGGCTTTGTTGGGCTAGGCTGGTTTATTTCCATTTTTTTCTTCCTGAAACCTTTTTATTTTTTGTTTTCTTTTTCTGTTTTGAATTTTGTTCAAATAATTCAAACACCATTTGAATTCAGATTTTTACCAAACTTTCAGCAAGCTTTGAATACTGTTTATTATTGTATTTTAAAGACCATTTTGGAATAATTCTTTTATTCATTTATGGTTTATTATTCATTTAAAATAGGCACTTTCCTTTATTTAAATAAGATTTTAAATATATTTTCAAACTTCTATTTGAATTCCATTTTTATAAAAAACCTTTTTCAGTAGATTTTATTTATTCAAAAGTCCAAATAATTCACTTAAATCATTTAAAATATTTTAATATGATTTAATAATCATTTAAATTGGCAGTTGTCTTAATTCGAATAAAATCAAATATGGTTTGAAATCCATATAAATTTTATTCAAATAATTATTTTATTCTTTTTAAGTTAATTAGATAACTTTTTAATCCACTTTGGCCAATTCCAATTCATTATTTTCTCATGATTTATTTAATCATTTACCTTAGGGATTTTGTCCCTATTTAAATATAATTTAGAATATGGTTTTATCCATATAATTTTATTGGAATAATATTTATCCCTTTATTTTATTTGGATTATCTTTATTCATTTGCTTATGTATTTAACTCAAGATTTAAATTATCTTCCAAATAATTTTCTTGGGGTTTATTATTTAGGCAATTTGTCTTTATTTAAATAAAGTTGGATATTGTTTAATACTTATGATTTTATTTAAACAATATTTTCTCCTTTTTATTATTCAATAACTTTTATTTGATTATGGATTTGGTCAAAATTTAATTTGGCTTGTAAATATTCCTTATTTATTTTCTTTCTTTGTCTTGTAAAATCCATATCTTTTTATTTATAGATCCAAAATAGGTGATTACAATTTGTTTAATTTTATTTAATATTTGTTTATCCTTTTAAATCCTTTTAGGATTACTTTGTTCATAATTTTGGCATGGATTTAGTTATGTGCTTTATTAGCTTTGGAATTTATTTTCCTTTTATCTTAATAACTTCATAAGTTTTTATCCATGGCTCCAAATTAAATGAAACCAATTTCTATGGGTTTATAACATTTTTATTTATCATTTTTGATCATTTATAAATGTTTGTTGCTAAATTTTTATATGGATCAAATCCATAGTCTTAGAGAGATTTTGTAAATGATTTCATTCCATTAGGGTTTTAGGGTTTTGGTTTACTTTTTCAAATGTTTCAATTTCCAAGATACATTCATGAATGCATTTCACTTGATTGAAATTTGTTGGATTCCATTTTATTCAAATTTTATTCAGGAAGGGTTTTGATGTTTCCATTTTGAAATAAAAAGTTTCTTTTCTCTCTAAATTTCAACAATTATTTATTTTGTTTATTTATTTTTCACATTTCAAATTTTGGAAAATTTTGGGATGTGACACTAACACACCCAATACACATGTCAGGTGTATAGGTGCACCAGTTCGGCGAAGAGGTAGTGAAATACAAGTAATATGGAAGATTATAAGTGGTAATTGCAATCTAAATAAAAATGGTAGCAAGCAAACATGTAACAGGACTGATTGTAAACGGTGTTTCAATGCTTAGAAACAAGGCCTAGGGATCATACTTTCACTAGTGGACACTCCCATATAAATATCTTCTCTTCATTATGCTTCCCTGAACTACTCTCCGGTTAGACGGTGTAGGGCTATAACAGCACACCTTGAAGTTCACATTCCCCATCTAGATAACCCCACACAATCACCTTGAGCGCTAGATGGTTCCAACAAATACCACAATCTCATAGAGACATCCAACTCAAATTATAACTGATGATAATTATTTCTGTAATCTTTAGCCTAAGTGCTACACAGTGTGCACACTGTAAACTTTGAACACATGGGGATAAGCGGAGATTACAATAATTAAAGCACTTGAGTAGCAGAGTAGATCTACTTATTCAACTAGATTACAAAGCTCAAAGCTCATAATCACAATAATATAATGCATAGAGAGAGAGATGAACACATAGCTACCGGTAGAGCCCTTAGCCTCGAGGGAGAATGACGCGGCCCAGTTGTAGATCTTCGTTGGGAGACCCCAAGAGGAAGGTATGATGAGCACAGCAGAAAATTTTCCCTCAGTTATGAAACCAAGATTATCAAACCAGTAGGGGTGATGACCCACAAGTATAGGGGATCGCAACAGTCTTCGAGGGTAGTATAACCCAATTTATTGATTCGACACAAGGGGAGCCAAAGAATATTGCGGTGACCCAGCATACCACTGCATGTGTAGTACACTATAGTCGTTAAAATGACATCCACAGAACACCGTTCCGTGAATATCACCTCCCTCAGAGTGGTACAACAGAAACATTGCGGGTCCAAATTACAAACATACACACATTATTATTATTACAATACCAGAAGTTCAAGACTTCAAAAGATTCAACTTACAAACCAAATATAAATTATTTCAGCAGAAGATTTAAAGTGACAACTTAAACTCCAAATTGATCTCAACAACTTATTGTTATATATTGTTCATGTTGCTCGGCTCAATTGGCTCCTAGAACTATGGTAATTATTCTGACTCCTAGTGATCTCTTCCGTAGACAACATCGTAGTCCACCCCTTCCACGGCACCGTACATATTGGGTTCTTCATAAAATACCTCCTCTTGACTTTCAGCTGCATACATTGGGGTTTCTTCTAGATCCTCAGAGTTTAAGCGGGGGATCAAAGGAGAAGGTGAGTAACAATGTTACCCAGCAAGTTCATTATATGCAAGGTGGAAAGTTTGATGCTCTATCTACCACCTCGGACTATAAGTCCTTGGCACTATGCAGTTTTCGTAAACCTTTCTTCAAAGATTGATTTTATTGTGAAAATCTATGACCATCAGCCTTCACAGGTTGACCAGAACTTTCATGGAGTTCCTTTCCTGCCACGTTCTTAGCTCCTTCCCGGAACAGGGAGTACCAAGTTGCAATTCTTACACTCTGCAGAGGTGCGTTACTTTACCCATGAGAGATCAAATCCTTGTTGCACAATCAGGCATACTTTCCCGTACACAATTCCATGATGTGGGTCCTAGTAGTTGGCCCAAGCCAATCACTGCCATTTCCGCGAACCCATATGTCTGCACGATCCTTCGGGGCTGGCTCACATCTATTGAGCCTCCTTTCGCGCAGGATGAAACCCTGATGAGTTCCCACAGTCTCTATGAGCTAACCCCCCGGTAGACACTCATAGATAATCTAGACATCAAAAACATGGGGCCTAAGGGTGCCCACCCATATGTTGGATCCACACAAGGAATCACAACGTCACGTTAAGATAGTCTTGCCTCCATACGAAGGGAAAAGGATACAGCTGACTTCTCTATCCCATTCCAAATCTCATGGCTAACGCGTTATATAAGGCGCTAGAATCACTGATGCCATGGGTTGTTAAGTTCCTAGTTGATCATCATTTTTGCAAATAGAACCTAAGTTCTATTGCTCACTATATCATCACTTAGGATCATATCAACAATTTCTTTACTTGAGAAAATAATACTTTCTTTCTTTGAAGCATAGATGATAACACACAATTTACATATGCTTTGATAAAGACTCTTCAAGGGACATGAACAAGTGATGAACTTGCCTTGTGATTGCAAGGTAGTGAAGTCGGACGCTTGCACTGGACCTTGAGCTTCTATGTCTACAAAACATCATTATTGCCCGGTAAGGACAATATGTAAAGAAGCAAAATGAATATGCATAGTAATGTAATGCATTATTTACCATTTACTTTTTCTTTGTGTGTTTTACCCATTATTTTAGTTTCAAGAATTACTTTAAGTAATAAAGGATTTAATTTAAAAAATAATATTTAATATTTATTGAATATTATATTTGCCATTTCATAAGTTAATAATTTATTTTTAGAATTAAAATTTAATATCATTTAATAAATCTTTTAATAATTAATATTTAAATAAAAGAATTTCTTTTTATAACTTCAAATATCTATTTAGCATTTTTCTAAAATACTACAATAATAAAAGTGATTTTTATTTATTTTTATCGTCTTAATATAATTTTATAAAATTCCATAAGGAATATATATTGTAATATTCTTGACTAAAAATAATATTTATAGAAATTATTTCTTAATTTAATTAAATAGGTTGGATTATTATAAATCCAGAAATATTTTATTTACAATTTTTAGATTTCTATTTTATTTTCTATGATTTTATTTAACTCTAGGGGTATTTTGGTCTTTTATTGGGCTAGTTCTATTGGGCTTATTGGTCCAATTTGGCCCAAGTGACTTTGACCAGAAGGGCACCCCGAAGGGTTCTGGCCCTATTGGCCCATTCCCTCTGTCTCTCTATCTCTTGACCTCACCTCCTCGACCTCGTGGGGTGCTGGCGCCGCCGTCGTGCGATGCTCTTCGCCGTGGTCCTCCCTGGCCATTTCCATGGTGCAGGGCGAGATTGTCGACCATGCTCGTCCATATTCTTTGTTTAGATGATTTCAGAGCCCTCCTGTGGCCAGGCTAGCCCCGTTCCCGAACCCTAGGGTTTGGGGATGGTGCTGCTACTGTTGCTGCTAATCCTCCCATAATGGTGTGTGGTGCTTGTGCGCTGCTGTGGCCGTCGCCGTGGCTGGTGCGGGTTGCAGCGCCCTCTGGGGTGCTCCCCGTGCCTCCACGAGCTCGTCGGCCCCTCTACTTCCTCTTCAATCCTTCAACGAGTACCACCGGTGAGTAATGTCTCTGTGATTACTCGTGCTTCTGGCTATCTCGAGTACCTCTGTGTATCTAGTGGCCAATCTATATTTAGGGTTTGCACTGATTCTAGGGTTCATTCTAAAATGTTGCTATAATCTGATAGTGATGCTCAATAAAGATTGTGTTGATCTGATGCTAGTGTTGGTCTGATGTTAGTGTTGATCTGATGCTAGTGTTTCATAGTGATGCCTCTGGTTGATAATATGGTGGCTTATTGTGTTCATCTTATGTCACTATCTTGATACTGACAGTAAAACTGTCAGTGATGATTCACTTCATCAGTGTTTGTTGGCTTGTATGCTTATCCATAGACTAAATTTATTCAATAGAGTATGATGATTCTTAAAATGAATGGATATATTGAATGATCTCTGAGTATGGTCTCAGGGAAATGATATATATTGGTCTGCTAGTTTAGTTAGGAAAGCTAGACTATCTGGTTGGCTTAGCTGTAAGATCATTTCTTGTGAAACCATCTTAGAATGGTACACAAGTTGATCTGGTTGTTGGATTTACTTATGTTCAGTACTTGAGACTTGATAAATGCTTAATAATAATAGGAAAAGTTGACTTATTGTTCATGCCTACGATGCTGGTCTAAGGCTCTAGGAACTAAGTTCCTATGTTGCTGTCACTTTCAAAATTGTCTAAGGCATCATAGTTGCTTACTAGATCTTGGATCCTAGTTGGTTAAGTTAATGAATTTATTTGTAGCTTATAATATCTGAGGTGCTACTCCTTCTTGGAGATGTGCCCAGATTTTAGAAGAACATATGAAGGAATATATAAGTTGCCTTTGGTATCACCAAATCTATGAGGCTGGTCTAAGATTTTGGTGTTTTTGATAGAGTTTGGTTCTGTCCTTTATATTTAAAACATGTAGGATAGGTTCACTCCACTTGGGTGATCATTGAGAGGTTGTCTTATGAAACAACACATATTTCTGTTTGGATAAGATGAACAGATCATGTGGATGTTTATGACACTCACCACAAAAACTGATGATTGTATTGGTTTGTTGTGCTAGTGGTGTTGCTGGCTTGATCATGTCCTTCACCTCCTGATGTTGTTCTTGTTTCCCTTGGTTCTTGTGTTTGGCCTTGATCTAGCCTACTCCTCCTAGCTACTGTGGCTTGGCCTTGCTGTCCACCTAATTATTCCCTCCTTATGTCACCATCTGGTGATGTTTGGGTTGATCTGGTGTGGAGTTTTTGTTGGCTGGTTTGCTTGGCTTTGGCTAAGCTGCTTGTTATTGTGTGGTGTGAGCAATGGAGAGGTGCACTAGTGCTTTCCCACGGCTGTGCTTGGATCTTTTACTTGTTGAAGCAGCTGTGGCTGTGTCGACAACACACCCATGCATTTTTGTGAGTGAGCTACTTGTGTGTCTGCTGCATGGTTGTGGATATGCTCAATGAGGTGTTCTACCTTTTGATCTTGTTACTATTAACCTGCCTGGTGAAACTTGCCCCTTTACTTGTTGTGATCATTTGACTTATGGCTTATTTATTATGAAAGATTAGATTCTTTCATATTGGTGAAACTTTCCCCTGATAGATTTACTCAATGATGTAAAATTGAGCAGTGCAACTCACTGCTCTCTACTAAGAGTAAAAATTAATAACTTAACCTTTATTTTCCCTTTTATTTGTTGTTTGTTTTGTAGGTACAAGATTTGAAGATTCAAGATTAGTATAGGTTTTCTTTTAAATAGATGCAATCCTTTGTAATTTTTATTTCATTCTTTTGTATGGAATTTTGTAATAGTTCATTAATATGTAAATATTCCTCCTTTTGTAATTTTATTTCTGTAAAGATTATTTATTGAATTAATGAGTTACATTTTGTAACTTATTCATGGAATAAATATTCATTTGTTTGATTGTATTTCTTATTTAGAGTTTCTGTTACTATATATTATTTCTTGATTAAATAATATTACTATATCATAACTCTAATATTTTAAAATATGAACTCAAATTTCAAGTGTGAATTCAAATTCCTTCCCCCAAAATACACTAATTCATAAAGATCATGTCAAAATTTATATCGATCACTCTCCAAAGATACTCCTAAACTTAGAGTGTGAAAGAAACTCTGATCACTTTAAATTTTTATTTGGCAAAAAATTTACCCACATTTTGTAGATGAATGCATGCATATGCACAATTTCCTAAATCTACCCTTCGTTTGTTCCTAAATGTTGGGATGTTTCAAACTTCCCCCCTTAAATTAAACTCCGTCCCGAAGTTTGCTGAAGTGTACCTAAATAGTTCTAGATAGGCTTTTCTTAAGTCATCTTCTTTCTCCCATGTGGCTTATCTCTCGAGATGATGTTCACACTGTACCTTGCAGTACTTGATTTCCCTATTTCTCAACCTTTTCCAGTTTTCTTCCAAAATTTTACAGGGTTTCTCAACATAAGTCAGGTCTGCTTGTAATTCTTTCTCTTGATGTGTAATTGCATCATCAGGAACTTTAAGACATTTTCGGAGTTGTGACACATGGAAAACATTATGAACTTGAGCCAATCTTGAGGGTAGTTCTAAAGCATAATATATTGTCCTGTTCTGACTCAGTACTTTGAATGGTCCTATATATCTTGGACTTAATTTTCCTTTAACTCCAAACCTCTTAAATCCTTTCATTGGGCTTACTTTTAGATATACCATGTCTCCTACTTCAGGATGCCATGATCTTCGACTTAGATCAGCATAACTTTTCTGTCTACTTTGGGCTATCTTTAATCTATCCTTGATTATATCAATGATATCTTGCCTTTCCTTGATATAGTTGGGCGCAAATTCTTTGCTACTCCCAGGCTCATAGCAACATATTGGTGATCTACATTTCCTTCCATAAAGTACTTGATATGGAGCTGCCTTCAGAATACTATGGTAGCTGTTATTGTAGGAAAATTCTGCCAATGGTAGATGATCTTCCTACGAACCTCCAAAATCTAATGCACAAGCCCTAAGCATGTCTTCCAGTATTTGATTGTTCTTTCAGTTTGACCCCTAGTTTCTGGATGATAGGCTGTGCTGAAATCCAATTTTGAACCAAGTGCTTCATGTAGTTGCTTCCAAAATGCTGAAGTAAAAACTGATCCTCTATCAGTTACGATCTTCTTGGGCATTTCGTGCTTACTTACTATCTCCTTGATATAAATTTCTACTAACTTCTCGGCATTATCCTTCTGATTCACCGGAATAAAATGTGCACTTTTAGTGAGTCTATCAACAATTACCCATAGCATATCCTTCCGTTTAGGTGTCATGGGCAATCCTGTGATGAATTCCATACCAATTTCCTCTCATTTCCACTCGGGAATTTCCAAAGGTTGCAATGGTCCCGCTGGACTTTGATGTTCAGCTTTTACCCTTTGGCAAGTATGGCATTCTGACACATACTTTGCAATCTCTCTCTTCAAATTATTCCACCAGAATAATTCTTTCAAATCCATGTACATCTTAGTACTTCCTGGATGAATGGAATATGGTGTCTCATGTGCCTCTCGAAGTATCACTTCACGAATCTCAGGCACATCTGGAACACAAATATGATCTTATAACCATAAATATCCATAATCTCCTAAGCGAAAAACTGATGTTTGTCCTTGAGATATCCTCTGAATTTCCTTAGCAATAAAAGGATCTTCTGCTTGATACCTAAAAATTTCGTGCTTAAGATCACTATTCTGTTCTACAACTACCTGCATAGTAGATAATCCTCCAAGAGTCGTTGTTCTTATAAATTGAACTTCTAATCTTTTTTCCAAATCCATCTATAACTCTTTTGGTAGCTCCCTATTGCTTGGCTGAATATCCGCACTTTTACGACTTAAAGCATCTGCTACAACATTTGCTTTTCCAGGGGTATAATTGATGGTCAAATCATAATCTTTGATTAGTTCTAACCAGCGCTTTTGTCTCATATTCAATTCCTTTTGAGTGAAGAAATATTTGAGACTTTTATGGTCAGTGTATAACTCACATCTGGCTCCATAAAGAAAATGCCTTCATCCTTTCAGAGCAAATACTACTGCTACTAACTCCAAATCATGAGTTGGATAATTAAATTCATGTGGTTTCTGTTGTCTTGATCCGTAAGCAATTACTTTACAATCTTGCATTAACACATAACCCAAACCTTCTTTGGATGCATCACAGTATATTGTAAAGTCCTTCCCTGTTTCAGAAACTGCTAAGCTTGGAGCGGTAGTTAATCTGATCTTTAACTCCTAAAAATTGGCTTCACACTTCGCATCCCAGATGAATGGTGTATTCTTCCTTAACAATTTGGTCATTGGTCCAACTATCTTGTAGAAACCTTCAATGAACCTCCGATAATAACCAGTCAGTCCCAAGAAACCTCGGATTTGTTTCACATTGGTTGGTGCAGTCCATTCTAATACTGATTTAACTTTGGATGGATTTACAGCAATCCCATCTTTACTAATCACATGACCGAGGAATTCTACCTCATCTAGAAAGAACTCACACTTGTTGAACTTAGCATAAAGCTTATGTTCTTTTAGGATCTGCAAGGCTATTCTCAAGTGATCAGTATGCTCTTCTTTATCCTTGGAATATATCAGAATGTCCAATGAACACTATGACAAACTTATACAAGTATGGCATGAATAATTTATTCATCAGATTCATGAGACCAAACGGTATGACAAGATACTCATGGTTTCTATACCTTGAGACAAATGCTGTCTTTGGAACATCTCCCGGTTTGATTTTTATCTAATGGTATCCAGATCTTAGATCTATTTTAGAAAATACTCCAGCTCCTTTAACTTGATCAAACAGATCCTGGATTCTAGGTAATGGATACTTATTCTTCATGGTAACATTATTGAGATTCCTATAATCCCCACACATTCTTCTCCCTCCATCTATTTTATCCACAAAAATCATCGATGTTCCCCATGGAGATACACTTTCTTGAATAAATCCTTTTCTGGTTAACTCATCAATTTGCTCTTTGAGTTCTTTTAATTCTTTTGGACCCATCTTGTATGGTGCTTGAGCTATTGGTGCGGTACCCGGAATTAGGTCAATAGTGAACTCTATCTCCCGATCTGGTGGCATTCCTGCTAACTCTGCTGGAAAAACATCTTGAAACTTATTTACTATAGGAATATCTTCCAACTTGACCTCCTTCATTGAGTTCAATTGAATATCCACCATGATATGACTATGCTTATCTGCTTGATAAACCATCCTTGCTCCACTTGGGGTCTTGATTGAGACAGTTTTATCCTCACAATTAATCTGGGCCCCATGTTTAGTCATCCAATCCATACCCAACACTACTGCAATTCCCTTCAAAGGAATCACATAAAGGTCCACAAAGTAGGTACAACCATAGATCGAGATAACCTGATCTTGTTTAATGTGGCGTATAACTACATTTCCCCCTGCCGTCACTACAGTCATAGGGTTTTCTAACGTTGCCCTTCTAATCCCGAATTTATCACAGAACTCTTTAGGAATTAATGAAGTAGTTGCACCAGTATCAAATAGAACTTTTCCGGGATTGTAAGGATATTGAGCGTACCTATCACTACATGCTCTGAGTTATCCACCTCCTCTAGGGTTGCGCAATTCAGCTTCCCGGTAGGTCTGTTCCTCTTGCCATTATTGTTCTTGACAAAATTTCCTCCTTTATTGAGTTGCCCATTGCCTCCACTAGTTTGTCCTCCACCTTTAACAGGCCAACCACCTTGTGGTTTGCTCAGACAATTTGGCTTTATGTGACCCCTCTGACCACAAGCATGGCACACTATTATTGGTTTCTGGCAATCCCTACTGATATGCCCTGGAAGTTTGCAATTATGGCATATAATATTCCTTTCGGTTGGATTTGCACTTCGGGGTTGGAATTATTATTGTTAGAGGGTCTATTCCTTGGATTGAATTCTAGATTGGGCTTGGGTTTACTTGCTTGTATCCTCTTAGTTCCCTTCTTAGCTCTCTTCCTTCTATCCTCTTAGACTTTCTTGTAGTCATCTTCAAAAGTGATGGCTGCATCCAGTAACGGCTAATAGGTTTTTTTATTGGCAAACCTCAACTGCATCCTTACAAATGGATTTAACCCTCGCAGAAAACGCTTCTTCCTCTTTTCTTCATTGCTGACTTCTTCCTCTGCATAACGAGACAGTTGTCTAAACTCCCGGATATACTACATGACACTAGTATATCCTTGTTGAATCTCCTCAAACTCTCTCCACTTAAACTCCATCACACTTTCAGGAACATGATACTCACGGTGGTTGTTGCATGGCTAACTAATTTTCCCACCATGATGTTGTAGGTCCTGTCAGAAGATGAGTTGCATACCTCAGTTTTTCCCCATCATTACAACCTACAGTCTTCAGCTTTCTCTCTGTATCTGCTAGCCAATCTTCTGCATCCATTGGTTCAGGAGATGATACAAAAGGTAGCGGCCTTGCATTCTGGAAGTCAGAAAGACTCACTCCTCCACCTTTAGGTGCTCTCTGGTTTCCAGCTCATCCCAAAAACTCTTCCATGAACTTGTTTTGGTTTTCTTGCATCATTTGCATATACTGCATAAAATTCTGCTCCATTAACGGCATCATTGGTGGTGGTAATGTTCCCTGATTTCCGGCATCTGCATCGGCCTTCTCCTTGGCCTCACGTTCCATGCGCTTCTGCTCAGATTCAGTTTTTACACCCGTGTCCATGACCATCTAGTCCTGCAACATAAAGCGAATACTCATAATTACATCATGCACATGTGTTCTGAGCTCAACTTTACGCGCAGAATCAGTCACACAATGGAAATCCAAATATGCCTTTCACATATTATACATTACAAGCCCCTTAACCAAGTATAAAGCCATTACACTTGTACCCTATAGGTACCATAGTAAAATAAGCATACTGCCTCACTTATTTATCTACATCATTTTCTCGGATTACAATACGCAATACCCGATACTTCCTAATAAGTCGCTTGCTTCTAGTATCCACGACGCTCATCATACATGCCTGAAGTCCAACCGTAATGACGTAATGTCTGTCGCATATTTTGTGGAACAAATGGCCTTCCAGAAGGAACATACTCAGTATCTGAAGTATCAGGAATTGAGTCATTACTCAACCTGAGTGTATTGACTCCCTCTGGCTCAGCTGAAAAGTCTTCAGAAACATGTTCAACATTATCACGCACTTGCATCTCCTGAGCTTCATGCCTTGAGTTGTCAACAGAATACGTAGGCTCTGCTGCTCCCCAGGTGCTCTATTGGGCAAGATAGTTAAACACCGGATAATGTATATTCCCTGGGTTTTGAGAAAATGTTGATGGTTCAAACACTCTCTCCTCAGGATCTTCTTCCTCATCCTGATCTTCGACGAATTTGGTATTTCTACTACTGTTGGTAGGATTGGTTCTTGCACCCATCCAACTGGATTGTCCAACATTTCTGTCAGAGCCATCTATAGACATCTGATTTCCTTGGGATCCTTCAAATGATCCCCTTCTCCAACCATCAGAATTCTCTATAGGAAGTTCTGAATCAGACCCTTCCTCTGAACCCTGTGGTACATCATACCTCATATATAATGTAGGATCATAGGTAGGTTCAGGTCTGGGTGAATAACGATATGGTGTAAAAGATTCAGGATCTATGGTTATATCCTTAATGATTGGTTTCGTACTACTGCTTGATTCTTTCTCCAACTGGAATGCTAACTGCTTCCTTCTTTTCGGATCAGTTAGATCCTCTAACATGTCATTTTTATCTTCAACAATAACTTGATGTGTCTTATAAAAAGACGCAACAAGTCTTCGGTATTGATCCATAACTTGGAGGCTAACTTAGGATGCTTCTTTACCAAAGTAAGATGATCCGGTACTGGCTCCGAGTCTATAGAATCATGAGGAATCACAGAAAATGTGCTCCCTTCTAACACTTTGGCTTTATGCTCCCGAATATTAGCTATTGCCTCCACAACATTAACATGATATGCTACTAAATGACTCCTACCTTCACCTATAGGTAGATCATGATATAATCAAAGCTCCTCTAGAAGTTGGATACTCACACGATACTTGGATAATCTCCGACCATCATAATAGGTTATGGTATTCACTAGAATTTTAGTTGGACAACTAAAAATCTTTAAGAGTTGACGAAGATAATCCGTGAATGGTCCTTGGTAATCATCAAGAGTCTCCTCTTTCCTTACCAAAGTTTGTTTAGGAAACTATGGTGCCATCACTCTGTATATTCAAAAATATTTTGATTAGTAATAGATAATATATCACATCATAACAAAGAATTATCGCACTAAAAATATATATAACGAAATATTCTCATTTGAATACCCATTATACCCTTTTTTGAGAATTCTTTATCGTTGCTATACACTCCTACAGGTAATACTCTTTACTAGGTTTCCAACCTACGGTCAAAGCAATTTGCTCTGATACCAACTGCGGTGACCCAGCATACCACTGCATGTGTAGTACACTATAGTCGTTGAAATGACATCCACAGAACACCGTTCCGTGAATATCACCTCCCTCAGAGTGGTACAACAGAAACATTGCGGGTCCAAATTACAAACATACAGACATTATTACTATTATTACAATACCAGAATTTCAAGACATCAAAAGATTCAACTTACAAACCAAATATAAAGTATTTCAGCGGAAGACTTAAACTCCAAATTGAGCTCAAAAACTTATTGTTATTTATTGTTCATGTTGCTCGGCTCAATTGGCTCCTAGAACTATGGTAATTATTCTGACTCCTGGTGCTCTCCTCCGTAGACGACATCGTAGTCCACCCCTTCGACGGCACCATACATATTGGGTTCTTCATAAAAGACCGCCTCTTGACTTCCAGCTACATACATTGGGGTTTCTTCTGGATCCTCAGAGTCTAAGCAGGGGATCAAAGGAAAAGGTGTAGCACCCCGGGTAAATCCAGTACTAGAAAATCGCATGTTAAAAATACTTTATGCATCATCATAACATCAGCATGCATCTGTTTGCCTAAAAGTATTTTCTAAAAGCCTATTTTTGTTTTCTAAAATATCCCTTCTCTATTTCAAATATAAAACCCTTGATCTGTCCGGATCTTTTGTTTTCCTAAACTATTTTACCAAAAAGATATTTAAAACTAAATAAAATAAATAAAACATTTTTGTCTGGGAAGGCAGTCCGACCGATTCGGCCAGAGGCCAACCGGCCCAGACTACCTACAACTCAGCCCACCTAAATTAAACCCTAACCCTAAATCCCCTCATGCCCTACCCTACTCCCTCACCCCGCCGCCGCACACACCCGGTGCACCTTCCTGTGCACACACACACCACGCACGCACGCTCCCTTCCTACCCCGGTCAAAGCCGACCCCACCCACGATCCCGCCATCCCCGCGCGATACCCCGTTCGCGATTTCCTGCCCGACCCGGTCTCCCCACGTTTCTCTACAGGCCCCACCGCGTCTCCACGCGAACCAACCCCACCCCCGTTCGTTCCCCTCTCCCTCGACAGCAACCCTAGAGCGCCGCCGTCGCTGGTTCCCCTTCCCGACGGTCTCGCGAACACCCTCTGCTGCCTTCGCCCGTGACCCCTCCACCTCTGGCCCAGTGGCCCTCTGCTTCTTCCAAACGCCTCCGCCAGGCACCCATTCCCCATCCCGTCTTACCCCGCCTTCCTGCAAGCTCGCCACCGACCCGCTTCTTCGGCCCCCTCCTCTACCTGGCTTGCATGGCCGTGCTCCGCGCCCACCCCGCATACCCCAAGCCACCCCCGCTCACAAGCTCTGAGCACGCTCGTCCTCACTGCGACGCCTCTCAGCCTTGGCACCGCGCCCTCCTTGCCGAGCCGCCGGAGCCTCTCCGCCCTTCCCGCGGCACTGCCACCGCGTGGACCCCGTTGACCCGCCTCTCTTCCTTAACCTCCGCCCCACGCTTGACCTCCAGCGACGCTCCTCCTGCGGACCACCTCGTACCGCGTCCCGAGCCGCCGTCCCACCTCTGCATCGTCTTCCCACGCCGAGGCCATGCCCTGCGCCTCCGCCTCGCCATGCCTTGCAGCACCGCTGCCGTGCGGCCGACGCCCGAGCATCTTTGCCTCCGTCTGCAGCGCTCCGGACGGCAGCAGTCGTCGCCCAGGGCACACCAAGCCCGTGCTCCCGTGCGTGTCCCTGTTTGTCAAAGGGTATAAGAACTGTATGACAAGGACCATCATCTGTTTTTGTCTCTAGGTATGCGTGCGTGCCGACAGGAGCTCAAGCCAACATATCATTGTCTCGTCAAGATCTCCTCGCCGACAAGACCGGCTTGATGCCGAGGATGTCGAAGGTTGTACATGAAGCCACTCGAAGGCATCGAACCCAGGAGGTCTCCTTCACGGACGTCAAGACCGATCTAGAACGACTAGGTCTTCTACCTGGACGCCAAGATCGCCGCTACCCGATGTGTGACCCCTGTTTTTCGAGACCCTTATTTTTATAAATGAAATCTACTTGTTGCATAAATTGTTCATATTCACATGCATATTATGTGGTTTGGGGGGGGGCCTTATGACGATTCACCTGAATTAAATATGGAGGCCATATGCGGGCGAATCTAGTCTAATATTGGTCCCATTTAAATTAGTGCAGTGAACCGGTGACATATTTTTGCCTTGATAAGACAACATTTAAATTGCGGGTATCTAAACAATATGAACTGTCTAATTAATTGTCGGGACCCCGGTTCTGCTTAATATTGCCTAATTGCATCGCATCTTTGCCATGTCATACATCATACATGCATCATGCCCGATCTTTTGCCGTAGCATTAAATAGTGCATCCAGTGTTTCTTCTAGTGATTTGCTTCTTCATGGATTAGGCTGACGAGTTGATGCGAGTGTCGACCCGATCTTCGGATGAACCTTCGGCAATGTTTTCAGGTGAGCATTCTCCCCTTTCTACCTATTTCACATTTCTAGTCTTTATTCCCTCCTATTGATATATTGCTATCTATGTTGCGATGCTCTAGTTTTCGTACCCGTGATATCCCTTGCAGCCTTATATTGCCTTGGACACATCCTATTACCTGTTGTTTGGTAGATAGTTGGACTTGCGCGTCGTAGTCGCTTGCTCAAGTGATGTTGCGTGTCGTCTAGTACCACAGCTGTTGGAAGGTTGCCATATGCTTTATGCTGGAGATGATCATGGCTTTAATTATTGTTTAATAACTAAAAGTGAAAGTTGGGAAATGCAGAGGCACCGGTGGGTAATAGACAATATTTGGTTTTTAACCGCTCACTGGTGTCCCGTAGGACCCCGAGTTCTTGACACATGTTCCGAGATCGAGCGCGCTAACCACATGTGGGGTGTGTGGGCACCCCCATCGATTAGTACCTGATTTCAAAGTACTGTACCGGGGGCCACAAAGTAGTTTGGGGATTTATTACTATCCTGTACTTATGCCATGCGTTACCGCTTTATTTACGATTGCGCGTGGAGCGCCTCTACTATTTTGGAACCAACGTGGAATGTTTTCGCGGTATCGACAAGCCCAGTCACACTTTCGGGTTCCCAGTCGTTTACAGCCATTGTCACAAACCTCTGGGTCCGTCTCGGAGCCGGCCGACTTCGTTGCGGGTAGCTTAGCGGGGTGTCCCCCATGTGCTTGCTTTGGGTCTGGGAAACATCATGTCCGAAACCCCGTCGACATACCATTGGGTGTATGTTTTGTGATCTTGTACCTACCTGATCTGACAACAAGGGTGTAGGTGCGTGTGGAAACTTTGGTGCACCCCTGCAAGGTTAAATATTTTCGAGAAGCCGTGTCCGCGGTTATGGATGACTTGGAGCACAGTTCTCGATCATAGACAACTATAACTAAAGTTTACTGTTATAATTTGACTTGTATCCGATATGACTAGTAATCAGCTTCACTACAACGGAATGGCTAAATAAAAGTACCAACAACTGCTGGGTTTGGGATATCTCATGCTAATTGTATCTGACTAGTAAGTGTTGCAACTACAACGGAATGGTTAACTAAAAGTGCCCACTGCTTATTATATCAGTATGACTATCTATGCATGACTAGTAAGTGCTGCAACGATAACTGAATAAATAAAACTGCCAACTGTGTGAGTTCCTCGATTGACTTCCTCGTTTCGTCTCGAGGGGGAAATACCAGGATGGGTATGTTTGGTGGTAGCATCAGGTTGGTTCCGAATAGGTCTTTCTTATCCCTCTCTGATAGCCGACAGTTATATCGAGTGTCTATAGGTTGTTTAGTGCGTGCTACGCTGCCGCTTCAGTCCACCATACCTATGTAGGCGAGGACCACCGAATTCTATTCTCGCCGTGTACTGGCCTCAGTACTGACCGCTCTCTCTTTTTCCTTGGCCCTTTGTCGGCACCCCTTTTGTTTAAGCAGGTTTTGAGATCGACGTCGTTAGCAGGGTTACCCTTCCGGCTTGGCCTGGGCAGGGTTATGGACGCCATTGGTTATTCTTCAGGGCTCTTAGCTCAATTTGCATCTTGTCCGTACTCAGACGCTGTATCGTTTTGAAGGTGATTTGGATCTTTGTATTGTATATCTGTATTCTTGACTCTTCGAGTCGCTGTTGTATATATCTGTTTTGTGGGTTTCATCGAGGACTATTGTGTAATGATATTACTTCGTTTTCCACCCGCACGCAAGTGCCTGGTGGGCACCTTTGAATCGTTTCTATGCGGGTTTGGCGGGAAGCGCTAAAACTTGCATAGGGTCGATTCCGAGGGTGTTACAGAGTGGTATCAGAGCTCAGCAGTTACGATATCCCACTGGTCCAGCCTATAGGATAACCTAGCTAACGGACGTTGTAGAGTATCAAAACTATTTTGCAAAATCGGTTGGATAGATCTGATTAGGTCTGCTTTTACTCCTTGCCCCTCTGCTATTCTCCTCTTACCTCTGCGTGTTTTGAATCTGCTCTCTTATCTTTTCTTCGAGTCCAGGAATTCTCGTGGTTGGGTTTCCGTCGTACCTTCAGGGTTTCGCTTCCATCCTCTTCTAACGGTGCTTCGACATCCGGACTTCTTGCTACCTGAGGAACTTTTCTCTATTGTACCTTTTAGTGGACCGGAAATTTACTAAATTTTTTCTCTCTATCCTCCGATGTTTTCCGATACGAAGAAGTCATCTACATCAGATCGGATGAAAATCTCCATCCCTCCTTTGTTTCTGAACCTCGTTTGTTGAGATCTTCAGTCTAAATTCTGAGGGTTGGTTGCATAGTTCGTCTGTTCGTGTATAGAGTAATGCTTTGAGTGCGGGATGGAGTCGCGACCATACCACTACTCTGATCATTCGCTTTTGTATATTGAATGGTGGATCGATGCAATTCTTACTCCTTCCATGGAAGTTAGAGGTGGCCTTACCTTTAACTTCGTCCGTTCATTATCCGGAGTGTCCTCTATGAACATGATCAAAGACCCCTTGTTGGTGGTGTCGCCGATATCAAGATGGAGAAAGAACCCTTGATAGTGGTGTCGCGAGGATCAACATGAAGCGAGAAGATTTCGGCCGTCGACCTTCTTCCCCGTACGATGAGGCGGATCTCGAGGGCGAGATCCATTGTTAGTGGTGTCGAATTGTAGCACCCCGGGTAAATCCAGTACTAGAAAATCGCATGTTAAAAATACTTTATGCATCATCATAACATCAGCATGCATCTGTTTGCCTAAAAGTATTTTCTAAAAGCCTATTTTTGTTTTCTAAAATATCCCTTCTCTATTTCAAATATAAAACCCTTGACCCGTCCGGATATTTTGTTTTCCTAAACTATTTTACCAAAAAGATATTTAAAACTAAATAAAATAAATAAAACATTTTTGTCTGGGAAGGCAGTCCGACCGATCAGGCCAGAGGCCAACCGGCCCAGACTACCTACAACTCAGCCCACCTAAATTAAACCCTAACCCTAAATCCCCTCATGCCCTCCCCTACTCCCTCACCCCGCCGCCGCACACACCCGGTGCACCTTCCTGTGCACACACACACCACGCACGCACGCTCCCTTCCTACCCCGGTCAAAGCCGACCCCACCCACGATCCCGCCATCCCCGCACGATACCCCGTTCATGATTTCCTGCCCGACCCGGTCTCCCCACGTTTCTCTCGCACCCGGCCCCACATCTGCGTCTCCTCCACGCGAACCACCCCCACCCCCGTTCGTTCCCCTCTCCCTCGACAGCAACCCTAGAGCGCCGCCGTCGCTGGTTCCCCTTCCCGACGGTCTCGCGACCACCCTCTGCTGCCTTCGCCCGTGACCCCTCCACCTCTGGCCCAGTGTCCCTCTGCTTCTTCCAACCGCCGCCGCCAGGCACCCGTTCCCCATCCTGTCTTACCCCGCCTTCCTGCAAGCTTGCCACCGAACCGCTTCTTCGGCCCCCTCCTCTGCCTGGCTCGCATGGCCGTGCTCCGCGCCCAACCCGCATACCCCAAGCCACCCCCGCTCACAAGCTCTGCCGAGCCTGCCGCTCGCCCTCACCTGCGACGCCGACGCCTCTCAGCCTTGGCACCGCGCCCTCCTTGCCGAGCCGCCGGAGCCGCTCCGTCCTTCCCGCGGCACTGCCACCGCGTGAACCCCGTTGACCTGCCTCTCTGCCTTAACCTCCGCCCCGCGCTTGACCTCCAGCGACGCTCCACCTGCGGACCACCTCGTCCCGCGTCCCGAGCCGCCGTCCCACCTCTGCATCGTCTTCCCGCACCGAGGCCATGCCCCGCGCCTCCGCCTCGCCATGCCTTGCAGCACCGTTGCCGTGCGGTCGACGCCCGAGCAGCTTTGCCTCCGTCTGCAGCGCTCCGGCCAGCAGCAGTCGTCGCCGAGGGCGCGCCAAGCCCGTGCTCCCGTGCGTGTCCCTGTTTGTCAAAGGGTCTAAGAACTGTATGACAAGGACCATCATCTGTTTTTGTCTCTGAGTATGCGTGCGTGCCCACAGGAGCTCAAGCCAACAGATCATTGTCTCGTCAAGATCTCCTCGCCGACAAGACCGGCTTGATGCCGAGGATGTCGAAGTTTGTATATGAAGCCACTCGAAGGCATCGAACCCAGGAGGTCTCCTTCACGGACGTCAAGACCGATCCAGAACGACTAGGTCTTCTACCTGGACGCCAAGATCGCCGCTACCCGATGTGTGACCCCTGTTTTTCGAGACCCTTATTTTTATAAATGAAATCTACTTGTTGCATAAATTGTTCATACTCACATGCATATTATGTGGTTTGGGGGGGGCCTTATGCCGATTCATTTGAATTAAATATGGAGGCCATATGCGGGCGAATCTAGTCTAATATTGGTCCCATTTAAATTAGTGTAGTGAACCGGTGACATATTTTTGCCTTGATAAGACAACATTTAAATTGCAGGTATCTAAACAATATGAACTGTCTAATTAATTGTCGGGACCCCGGTTCTGCTTAATATTGCCTAATTGCATCGCATCTTTGCCATGTCATACATCATACATGCATCATGCCCGATCTTTTGCCGTAGTATTAAATAGTGCATCCGGTGTTTCTTCTAGTGATTTGCTTCTTCACGGATTAGGCCGACGAGTTGATGCGAGTGTCGACCCGATCTTCGGATGAACCTTCGGCAATGTTTTCAGGCGAGCATTCTCCCCTTTCTACCTATTTTACATTTCTAGTCTTTATTCCCTCCTATTGATTTATTGCTATCTATGTTGTGATGCTCTAGTTTCGTACCCGTGATATCCCTTGCAGCCTTATATTGCCTTGGACACATCCTATTACCTGTTGTTTGGTAGATAGTTGGACTTGCGCGTCGTAGTCGCTTGCTCAAGTGCTGTTGCGTGTCGTCCAGTACCACAGCTGTTGGAAGGCTGCCATATGCTTTATGTTGGAGATGATCATGGCTTTAATTATTGTTTAATAACTAAAAGTGAAAGTAGGGAAATGCAGAGGCACCGGTGGGTAATAGACAATATTTGGTTTTTAACCGCTCACTGGTGTCCTGTAGGACCCCGAGTTCTTGACACATGTTCCGAGATCGAGCGAGCTAACCACATGTGGGGTGTGTGGTGTTGGAGATATGCCCTAGAGGCAATAATAAATGTAGTTATTATTATATCTTTGTGCTTCTGATAAATGTTTACATTCATGCTATAATAGTATTAACAAGGAAACATTGATACTTGTGTGATTTGTAAACTTAATTTGAAGTCCCTAGTAAAGCCTCTATATAATACTAGCTTGTTGGTTAATAGATGATTGTGGTTTCCCTATCATGAACATTGAGATGTTATTAACAACAAGATCATATCGTTAGGAGAATGATATGGTGGACATACTCCTATAGATAAGCGTAGCATAAAGATCAAGTCATTTTAATAGTTCAATTGCTATATGCTTTCTGGTACATAGTAATCAAATTCCTTCGACCATGAGATCATGCATATCACCTTTACCGGATGGATGCTTTGATGAAATCAAACACCACACCGTAACTGGGTGGCTATAAAGGTGGCATTGAGTGTTCGGAAAGTATTGGTTGAAACACATGGATAAATAGTGGGATTTGTCCATCCATATGACGGATAGATATACTCTGGTCCCTCTCGGTGAAAATGTCATCCAATTAGCTTGCAAGCATGTGACTAGATCACAAGGGATCACATATCACGGGAACGAGAAAAGAGTACTTATCGGTAACGAGGTTGAACTAGGTATGCAGAGATACCGACGATCATAACCTCGGATAAGTAAACTATCATGAGACAAAGGGAAATTGATATCGTATGTAAGTGGTTCATTCGATCGCAAAGTAATCGTAGAAATATGTGGGAGCCATATGAATTTCCAGATTCCTCTATTGGTTATTGTTCGGAGAAGTGTCTCGATCATGTCCTCATAATTCACGAATCGTAGGGAGACACACTTAAGGATTCGACGTCGTTTGAGTAGTTATGGAATGATGAGAAAGAGACCGAATGTTGTTCGGGGTCTCGAATAGGATTCGGGATATCATGAGGAGATCCGAAATGGTCCGGAGAATAAGATTCATATAAGGAAAGTCTTGTTTCAGAGTTAGAGAATGGTTCCGGTGTTTTCATCGGGAATGTTCTAGAAGGTTCCGGAATGTCCGGCACTCCGGGGGGGAAGGGTACATGAATGTGTCATTGCAAGTTGGAATGATTGCATCATGTACTAGGTGTCATCGCTGTCCAAAATAAAGGTTTTATTCAAATCCTAGTTTGAAAAGTCAAACGGCTAGTTTGAAAGTCAAACGGCAGTTTTTGGAAAGAGGAGGAGTGGGAAACCGAGTTGGGGAGGGTTTCCCTCCTCCAACCGGCGGCGCACCACCCAAGCCGAGTTGGGGAGGGACTCCCCTCTCTCCCCTTGGCCGGCCGGCGCCTCCACCTATATAAGGAGGGGCAGGGCTCCCTCCTAGAGACACACAAGATCCTCTCCTCCAAACCCTAGCCCCAAGCCGCCTCCGCCTCCATAGCCGCCGCCGGCCCTAGGGCAAACTGTCGCCGCCTAGCTAAACCCTAGCCACCGGCTTTCTCCTCCTCGGCGTGTCTAAACCCTAGATCGTCGAGGGACTCTCTCATACTCCACCATACTCGCTCCGGCTTAAGGCGAAGCCCTGCGAGATCTCCCCTCTACTTAGGTACCCTTGCCGTTGTCTGCCGGAATCGCGAGAGAGTGCTACAACCTCCGCTTCTTTGGAACAAGGAGAGGAAGGTCTTCGTCGAGTGCGAACGTGTGACCGTGCAAGGGGCGCTGCAGGAGCCTTGCGCCGGAAGGATCGTCTACGCGATCTTGAGATTGGGAAGAGTACGACTACATCACCCACGAGAATCCGCTCTCGTTAAACACTTTGGAATCTTCGAGGGTGAGTTATTCTATCGACTCGTTGCTACAATCTAGTAGATAGATCTTGGCTTGTTTGTTTGTATGCGGTAGAAAATTTTTGTTTTCCATGCTACGAATCCCTACAGTGGTATCAGAGCCGTGTCTATATGTAGATCTGTTGCACGAGTAGAACACAATGGTCATTGTGGGCGTTGATGCTTTTATTGTGGATTGCTTCTTGTGTACTTTGCATCTTGCGGTATGTTGGGATGAAGCGGCCCAGGCTAACCTTACATGACATCGTTCATGAGACTTGCTCCACGCTTGACATGCAACTTGTATTGCATAAGTGGCTTTGCGGGTGCCTGTTTCTCCTAGCATAGTTAAGATCCAATTTACAACGGTTGATTAACAATACTAGTATTAATGTTGTGGTTCTTGTTCGTAAGTTAGATCGACACTTATTGAAAGCCCCAAACCACGTAAAATATGCAAAGAAAGTAGAGGCGTCTAACTTTGTTTTGCAGGGGTGTGCTGTGATGTGATATGGCCATGATTGTGATTATATTTGATGGATGCAATGTTTCTTATTGTAAGTTGGCAACCATGATTGTGATGTATCAATGGCAGCCCCTACCATCAATTTTAATGCGTTCCTAGAGAAAGAAAAGTTGAAAAACAATGGAAGCAACTTCGAGGATTGGTTCCGCAATTTGAGGATTGTCCTCACAGCTGGTAATTTGACCTATGTGCTGGATGCACCACTGGGTGACCTACCTGCAGCTGATGCTACCGATGAAGTAAAGAATGTTTACCTCGCTCGGAAGAATCAGTACTCCATAGTTCAGTGTGCTATCTTGTATGGTTTAGAATCGGAGCTTCAGAAAAGGTTTGAGAATTCAGACCCATATGATATTGTCGAGGATCTCAAATTGATTTTTGAGACTCATGCGGCAATTGAAAGCTATGAGGCTTCTGAAAAGTTCTTTAACTGCAAGATGGAAGAGGGCAGCTCCGTTAGTGAGCATGTTCTTAAGATGTCTGGGCACGCAAACAAACTTCAAAGCTTGGGTATAGTGATTCCTAATGCTTTGGGGATTTACCGTGTCCTCCAATCACTACCACCAAGTTACAAGAACTTTGTGATGAACTACAACATGCAGAACATGAACAAGCGGTTGCGACTGTTTGCTATGTTAAAGTCTGCAGAAGTGGAGATCAAGAAAGAGCACCAAGTGTTGTTGGTCAATAAGACCACCAAATTCAAGAAAGGCAAGTCTAAGTAGAAGGGACACTTCAAGAAGGGTGGTAAGAAAGTTACCACGCCGACAAAGAAGACCAAGGCTGGACCCAAGCCTGATACTGAGTGCTTTTACTACAAGGGAGAAGGTCACTGGAAGCGGAATTGCCCAAAGTACTTGGCGGATTGGAAGAACGGCAACATCAAGAAGAAAGGTATATCTGATATACATGTTATTGATGTGTATCTCACTAGTACTCATAGTAGTGCCTGGGTATTTGGAAGTCTTTGGGAGATATGATGAAGATGTTGAAGTCATTAGAGTTGAAGATGTTGAAGTCATCCTTTGCACATGGTGTAGTCCTTGGCCATGGGTAGGTTTTCCATCAAGTTGAAATAGAAGAGGTGTAGAGTTGAAACCAAAATGGTTGAGGAAAGAGTTTACAAGTATTTTTGTAAATAAGTTTTTGGATCAAAACATAACTCCTATTCTTCTAAGGGTTTTTGTCCATTCCTAGGGTTTACAAATCCTACAGGCAACACAATGCTCTGATACCATCTGTAGGGGTCCCAACCTGATAAGGTAGAGTCCTCCTGTGTTTTACAATGCTAGTCCCTGGATCAATAGCTAGCATCCTCAGTTAAGATGTAATATCAAGATACAAAGGTCATATTATAACTTTATAACCAGGAATAACATAATTCTATTACATCATACATAGCTCATTTGGCTATTACATTACATTGCAGCGGAATAACTATAATCATGAGTCCTTCATCTTCAAAGTGCCACAGGCAGATGTTGGTTGTAGACTTTGTAATCCTAATCAATCAATCTTCACTAAAAACAATCAAACCTGCAACATACAAGTTACAGCCACAAAGGGTCAATACATTTGAATTGTATTGGCAAGTGATACTATGGTAGTATAGTGGAGTCTATCATCTAAATGCATTTGGCTAAGTGGACTTGAGGCTTGCATTGCTCAAAATAGATTTTTTCTTATCATTTTGAAAATACTAAGTTTTTGTTTGTTAAAAACATTTTTCTCAATCAAAGATTTCAAGATCCTTGTACCAAGCCATCTCTCCATCAATGATTGAAGAATTCAAACAACCCTTGTTCAATCCACAAGTTTTAACTTTAGAAATTTGAATGATGAGATTCTTGATTGCTTCCATGTCTTGATGCTCAAATTGTCCTTTACCAGGGACATGGCTAAGTACTTAGATTTTACACTCTGCAGAGGTGGTGCACTTTACCCACAAGACTTGGTTTCCCAAGACAAAATCTTTCAGAAGCCTTCCCTTAGACCAAAATGGACGCGTTCCAACCTATCAAACACTACCACCCACTGTCCATATGGCTAAGTTCTTGCAACCTGCAGAGCCCATATTGCCAAGTGGTTGCACTTGAAGCTTCTCAACATTTGACATCTCAAATCTCTTTGTTCCTGGGTGGCCATCCACAAGTGAGATACACAAGGTCATCCATAAACATGGTCCTTGTGAACCACTCAACCAAACACCACCAAGCAAGCCCATTCCACCCAGGGGATTCATTAACTTAGTTGTTTTATTAAACAAAAACTTAAGTCCTCAGACTTAGAGATTTTTCCATAGTGTGAATATATTTTCCACCCATGTTTTCTATTAGCTAGGCTAAGCTTGATAGTAATAGGAATCTTAACTTAGGATAATCCTACTAAGGATTCTTCTACTAGATTTTACTATAGCAAGGTCTATACTTAGCAAAATCCATGCAAGTTTACTTAGCAAAATCACTAATGCATAGTGAAAGTAATGGGACAAAAAGTATGAAGCATCACTTGCCTTTTTGGAAGGGAATGGTAGTTCACTCCTTGATCTTGTTAGTCTCACACTTCACTACAAGTCAAACAAGCAAACACTAATTCAATTTATATTCCAATCCAATAATCACTCAAACAATTTCACACACACAAGACAATGGAAATCAATTCATGCATGGGAGCATGCACAATATAGTTTTATTTTGCAAAGGGGTCTCTATGGGGTTTCTAAACTTTGTAAGATCCAAATTGGTCATTTACCAAAGTGGCAAAGTCATTAGCAAGAGGGTTTTGTCCAAAACTATTTTTAAATCCATTTATCATTTCATGTGGTGGAAAATGTTTTTATTAAGGCAAAACTCTTAAGTTGTTCACCAAATGAGTTGCTATTGCAAAACTTGGTGTTTTTGGGTCAGTAGGTTTGGTCCAAAACATTTCCTTAAAGTTTTCTTTTCTTAAACATTTTTATAACAAAAACCATTCTTTTTATTTGGCTAGAAAATGACTAAGTTAAGTAATCTAACCTAAATCTTACAAAAATCATTTCTAACACCAAGGGTTGGTTCCTAGGGTCAGTAAGATCACAACAAACCATTTTGCAAAGGTTTTAATCCAAAAATCATTTTTAAACAATTTTTCTAATCTAAACAAGTACACAATTGTTTCTGCAAATTCAAACAAGCTAATAGATACTATTTGTCAAAATAAGGCCATGGTTGGCTAGGGCTTGTTCTCCTGAATTCATTGATATAAAATTTGTAAAATTTGGACGTGTGGATCAAAAGTTATAAGGGTTTGAAAATGGCATCAAATTCTGATTTCAAACTCTATTCTAATTCATCCAGTGACACGCGGCACGTTCTTATTCGCTGAAAACGTTTCGCGTGGATCGACAGATATGGGCCGTTAGATTTTAGTTGCATCGCACGGTCCAGAGATGCTACTTACCTCTTCACTCTGGTTCTATCCTAATCGTCAGATCAAGATCGGATGGCTACGAGATGCTTGCCAGGAACTGGCGGCGCGATGTTACCGGCGAGCGGCGGAGCGACCAGTTGGCGGCGGCGCTGGCGAGGCAGGAAGCGAGGGAGAGGCTGGCAAGGCTTACCATGCTCGCAGAGACCTGCTGATGCTCGAGGTGGGGTCGGCTACTCGAGGGGCGCAAGGGGTTGCTGCTAATTGCTCGTCGGAGAAGCTGCGGGCGACGGTGCTCTCAGGTTGTCGTCGTTGGCGATGTTTAGGACCACACTAAGAAAAGTTAGGGGCTGCGTTAGCTGCGTATGCGGTCAGTGGTCATGTATGCATCATCAAGAGGAAAGGGGGTGGTCAGATAGTACCTGGAGGACTCGCCGGAAAAGTAGCAGACGGCGGCGGCGTATAGGTGGAGTTGTTGCCGACGCTCGAGCGCGAGCTGGCGCTACGGGGATGATCGCCAGAAGGTGGGGATCACGGGAGCATGGTCGGGGAGGCAAGGGGTGGCGAGGGGCTGCCGGAATCGGCGTCGGAGCGTCGTCGGAGACAGAGGAAGTGCAGGGCAAAATTCTTCGGCCTGGGGGCGTGTCGATGAGGGGTGTCTGGGGGAAATGTAGGAGAAGGCGCTGGCGCTTAAGTGTGCTTGATCGCTGCGAGTTATGGTGGCCGTGTTAAGGCGTAATCAAGCCACGAATCAATAGCCTGCAACGGCCGGCAAGGGGGAGAAGAGGTCGTGCGGGGTGAAGAGGAAGAACAGTGGAGTGGGGCACACCTGTCAGCGAAAAAGGAAAGAAGGGGAAAGGGTCCACTTGTCGGTTGCTCCGAGGGTTCTTTCTACGGTGAGAAACGCTTCGCTGCGGTGGGGTGGGAATTGGGCTAGGTGGGCTGTTTGGGCTGGCTCAGTTGGGTCAGTCCATTTCCATATTTTTTTTCTGTCTGATTCTTTTTCTATTTTCCAATTCTGTTTTGAAAATTCAAACAACTAAACAATGTCCAAAAACAAATCAAACATTCACCAAACCTTGCACTATGAATTTGGTTCTGTTTAGTAACCTGAACCAAAATCCTAAATAAAATAAATATTACTTTAATCTTTTTAGGTTCCATCCTTAATTAAATAAGTAGGCCATGGTTTATTAATTAAATGGAGTTTTTGTTGTTTATTAATAAAATCTTTATTTGTAATCCAAATGTTTTCAAAATCAAATCAGTAGGTATCATTTGGAAGTAAATAATACTTGGACACTTGTTTCAAACAAAATATTATTTTACTTTAGGGTCCAATATTAGTTAAATAAATGGGCCAAGGTTTATTAATCAAATAGGATTGATTTTATTAATAAAATCTTTATTTGAAACCTAAATATTTTCAAAACCAAATCAGTGGGTTTTATTTGGGAAATATAGAATACTTGGAGATTTGTTTTTAAAATAAAATAACATTTTATTTTAGGGTCCATTATTAATTAAATATAATAGACTTTCATTATTATTTCAAATAGGTTTTATTTTATTGAGATATTTATTTTGAATCTAAAATAAAGCCAAAACATTTTAGTAGATTTTATTTGTCAATTTCAAATAATTGGGAAAACTTATTTTATATAATTTAATAAGTTTTGATGTTTCAATTTAAATTGGTAAAACCTTTTATCTTCAAATAAGGTTGGATGTTAAATCCTTATTACTTTATTTAAAATAAACTTTTATTATTTTAATCAAAGAAAACTCTTTTGTTTCAAAATCTTGGCCAAGTTTAATTTGGCTTTATAAAATAATTCTTATTTATAAATCCATCTTTTCTTTTGAATACCAAAACCTTTTATTAAAAGATCTAAAATAGTATTTCCAAAATATTTTATTTTCCTTTGTTAATTGTTTTATGTTTTTAAATCCTTTTGGGATTTAATTGTTCCAAATAGGTTTGAAGATTCCTATTGGAATTCAAAAAGTTTCTTCTAGCCCTGAAAATCAAACAAAGTTTTATTTTATTCATTTATTTTTCACATTACAAGATTTGGAAAATCTTGGGATGTGACAGGCTACCACCCTTAAAATAAATCTCGTCCCGAGATTTGGGGAGGCTAGGGTTACAAGTAGGCTAAAAACATCTAGGGTACTACCACCCTTAGAATTTTCAAACAAAAATTACGCATTATCCTTCTTGGGATCCTGGGGAAAATTTCTCATAGCAAACATTTGCATGTGTCCTTGGTTTCCATACTTGACTCATGGGCCAAGGTTGAGATCCTTCGTAGACTGATTTAACTTGTTCTTCATCTTTTCTGGACATTTGCTTGCATAGTGGCCTAGTTCCTTGCATTTGAAACATGTGACAAGGCTGATATCCCTCATAGGCTGGTTTATCTTATGCTTCATCTTTTCTGGACAGTTGTTTGCATAATGTCCTAACTCTTTGCAATGTTTGCACATCACTTGGCTAATATCTTTCTTTTTCTTTGGTATTGCTGTCTCTTGTTTGTTTCCTTGGTTCTTCTTCTTTTCTGGGCACTCATTGGCATAGTGTCCCATCTCTTTGCAATTGTAACATTGCTCTTGAGTAATATCCTTCTTGTTAGGGTTGGGGCATTTCTTCTTCTTCTTAGGTTTCTCCAAAGCTAGGAGTTCTTCTAGTTCATGTTCTTCATAGGTGGGAGATCTTTCTCTCTTCTTGGGGCATTGATCTTCATGCTCCTTGGATGCATGATCCTTGTCTCCACAAATATTGCTAGCTTGGGTTCCTTCTAGAATAACATCTTTGTCATCCTTGTTGTCATTAGCTCTTTGGGAAAAGTTTTCTCCCATGTTGATCATTTGAGTTATGAGTCCTTGCAACAGTTGGGTTTGAAGTTTCAAAATCCTTTGTATGGCTGGGTCTAATCCATTGTTGTTGGCTAAAAGTTGAGTTGTCTCTTGGCTCAACTGGTTTTGGGTTGCTATAATGTCTCTCATGTTGTCCTTTTGGTTCTTGCTGTTTTCATCCACCTTGATGTTGGAGTCTCTTGGAGTAGTCATCTGTTTGGGTTGAATTGGGATTAGAATAGGCAAGATATTTCTAAGGAAATATCTCTAATCACACACATCACAATTCACACAACCAATGTGTATGCAATCGCAGGTCAAACATTTCACTCAAACAAGGTTCAAGCATATACTTAGTCAACAAAATATTTTTGTTACGCCACATAAGTTGGTGTGTTTTTGACTTAACTATAATATGGTGGTCCATCTATATGGTTCACTTGTGATCTTTCCTTCCTTCTTGATTCTTCCTACTTGGGATCATGGTTTCTTTGAGATAAACTCTTGGTTGCAATACTTCAAAGTTTGTTGATGGCTCCTTCTTATTTTGCATTCCCTCATTCTCTAAATCTTGAGTAGGATTTCCTTGTTTCACTTGTGGTCCTTAGTGATATCTAAGTTGGAAGTCTTTGGGAGATATGCTGAAGATGTTGAAGTCATTAGAGTTGAAGATGTTGAAGTCATCCTTTGCACATGGTGTAGTCCTTGGCCATGGGTAGGTTTTCCATCAAGTTGAAATAGAAGAGGTGTAGAGTTGAAACCAAAATGGTTGAGGAAAGAGTTTACAAGTATTTTTGTAAATAAGTCTTTGGATCAAAACATAACTCCTATTCTTCTAAGGGTTTTTGTCCATTCCTAGGGTTTACAAATCCTATAGGCAACACAATGCTCTGATACCATCTGTAGGGGTCCCAACCTGATAAGGTAGAGTCCTCCTGTGTTTTACAATGCTAGTCCCTGGATCAATAGCTAGCATCCACAGTTAAAATGTAATATCAAGATACAAAGGTCATATTATAACTTTATAACCAGGAATAACATAATTCTATTACATCATACATAGCTCATTTGGCTATTACATTACATTGCAGCGGAATAACTATAGTCATGAGTCCTTCATCTTCAAAGTGCCACAGGCAGATGTTGGTTGTAGACTTTGTAATCCTAATCAATCAATCTTCACTAAAAACAATCAAACCTGCAACATACAAGTTACAGCCACAAAGGGTTAATACATTTGAATTGTATTGGCAAGTGATACTATGGTAGTATAGTGGAGTCTATCATCTAAATGCATTTGGCTAAGTGGAGTTGAGGCTTGCATTGCTCAAAATAGATTTTTCTTATCATTTTGAAAATACTAAGTTTTTGTTTGTTAAAAACATTTTTCTCAATCAAAGATTTCAAGATCCTTGTACCAAGCCATCTCTCCATCAATGATTGAAGAATTCAAACAACCCTTGTTCAATCCACAAGTTTTAACTTTAGAAATTTGAATGATGAGATTCTTGATTGCTTCCATGTCTTGATGCTCAAATTGTCCTTTACCAGGGACATGGCTAAGTACTTAGATTTTACACTCTGCAGAGGTGGTGCACTTTACCCACAAGACTTGGTTTCCCAAGACAAAATCTTTCAGAAGCCTTCCCTTAGACCAAAATGGACGCGTTCCAACCTATCAAACACTACCACCCACTGTCCATATGGCTAAGTTCTTGCAACCTATGTGATCATGGCAGAGCCCATATTGCCAAGTGGTTGCACTTGAAGCTTCTCAACATTTGACATCTCAAATCTCTTTGTTCCTAGGTGGCCATCCACAAGTGAGATACACAAAGTCATCCATAAACATGGGCCTTGTGAACCACTCAACCAAACACCACCAAGCAAGCCCATTCCACCCAGGGGATTCATTAACTTAGTTGTTTTATTAAACAAAAACTTAAGTCCTCAGACTTAGAGATTTTTCCATAGTGTGAATATATTTTCCACCCATGTTTTCTATTAGCTAGGCTAAGCTTGATAGTAATAGGAATCTTAACTTAGGATAATCCTACTAAGGATTCTTCTACTAGATTTTACTATAGCAAGGTCTATACTTAGCAAAATCCATGCAAGTTTACTTAGCAAAATCACTAATGCATAGTGAAAGTAATGGGACAAAAAGTATGAAGCATCACTTGCCTTTTTGGAAGGGAATGGTAGTTCACTCCTTGATCTTGTTAGTCTCACACTTCACTACAAGTCAAACAAGCAAACACTAATTCAATTTATATTCCAATCCAATAATCACTCAAACAATTTCACACACACAAGACAATGGAAATCAATTCATGCATGGGAGCATGCACAATATAGTTTTATTTTGCAAAGGGGTCTCTATGGGGTTTCTAAACTTTGTAAGATCCAAATTGGTCATTTACCAAAGTGGAAAAGTCATTAGCAAGATGGTTTTGTCCAAAACTATTTTTAAATCCATTTATCATTTCATGTGGTGGAAAATGTTTTTATTAAGGCAAAAATCTTAAGTTGTTCACCAAATGAGTTGCTATTGCAAAACTTGGTGTTTTTGGGTCAGTAGGTTTGGTCCAAAACATTTCCTTAAAGTTTTCTTTTCTTAAACATTTTTATAACAAAAACCATTCTTTTTATTTGGCTAGAAAATGACTAAGTTAAGTAATCTAACCTAAATCTTACAAAAATCATTTCTAACACCAAGGGTTGGTTCCTAGGGTCAGTAAGATCACAACAAACCATTTTGCAAAGGTTTTAATCCAAAAATCATTTTTAAACAATTTTTCTAATATAAACAAGTACACAAATGTTTCTGCAAATTCAAACAAGCTAACAGATACTATTTGTCAAACTAAGGCCATGGTTGGCTAGGGCTTGTTCTCCTGAATTCATTGATATAAAATTTGTAAAATTTGGATGTGTGGATCAAAAGTTATAAGGGTTTGAAAATGGCATCAAATTCTGATTTCAAACTCTATTCTAATTCATCCAGTGACACGCGGCACGTTCTTATTCGCTGAAAACGTTTCGCGTGGATCGACAGATATGGGCCGTTAGATTTTAGTTGCATCGCACGGTCCAGAGATGCTACTTACCTCTTCACTCTGGTTCTATCCTAATCGTCAGATCAAGATCGGATGGCTACGAGATGCTTGCCAGGAACTGGCGGCGCGATGTTACCGGCGAGCGGCGGAGCGACCAGTTGGCGGCGGCGCTGGCGAGGAAGGAAGCGAGGGAGAGGCTGGCAAGGCTTACCATGCTCGCAGAGACCTGCTGATGCTCGAGGTGAGGTCGGCTACTCGAGGGGCGCAAGGGGTTGCTGCTAATTGCTCGTCGGAGAAGCTGCGGGCGACGGTGCTCTCAGGTTGTCGTCGTTGGCGATGTTTAGGACCACGCTAAGAAAAGTTAGGGGCTGCATTAGCTGCGTATGCGGTCGGTGGTCATGTATGCATCATCAAGAGGAAAGGGGGTGGTCAGATAGTACCTGGACGACTCGCCGGAAAAGTAGCAGACGGCGGCGGCGTATAGGTGGAGTTGTTGCCGACGTTCTGGAGCGCTCGGGGGCGAGCTGGCGCTACGGGGATGATCGCCAGAAGGTGGGGATCACGGGAGCATGGTCGGGGAGGCAAGGGGTGGCGAGGGGCTGCCGAAATCAGCGTCGGAGCGTCGTCGGAGACAGAGGAAGTGCAGGGCAAAATTCTTTGGCCTGGGGGCGTGTCGATGAGGGGTGTCTGGGGGAAATGGAGGATAAGGCGCTGGCGCTTAAGTGTGCTTGATCGCTGCGAGTTATGGTGGCCGTGTTAAGGCGTAATCAAGCCAGGAATCAATAGCCTGCAACGGCCGGCGAGGGGGAGAAGAGGTCGTGCGGGGTGAAGAGGAAGAACAGTGGAGTGCGGCACACCTGTCAGCGAAAAAGGAAAGAAGGGGAAAGGTTCCACTTGTTGGTTGCTCCGAGGGTTCTTTCTACGGTGAGAAACGCTTCGCTGCGGTGGGGTGGGAATTGGGCTAGGTGGGTTGTTTGGGCTGGCTCAGTTGGGTCAGTCCATTTCCATATTTTTTTTTCTGTCTGATTCTTTTTCTATTTTCCAATTCTGTTTTGAAAATTCAAACAACTAAACAATGTCCAAAAACAAATCAAACATTCACCAAACCTTGCACTATGAATTTGGTTCTGTTTAGTAACCTGAACCAAAATCCTAAATAAAATAAATATTACTTTAATCTTTTTAGGTTCCATCCTTAATTAAATAAGTAGGCCATGGTTTATTAATTAAATGGAGTTTTTGTTGTTTATTAATAAAATCTTTATTTGTAATCCAAATGTTTTCAAAATCAAATCAGTAGGTATCATTTGGAAGTAAATAATACATGGACACTTGTTTCAAACAAAATATTATTTTACTTTAGGGTCCAATATTAGTTAAATAAATGGGCCAAGGTTTATTAATCAAATAGGATTTGATTTTATTAATAAAATCTTTATTTGAAACCTAAATATTTTCAAAACCAAATCAGTGGGTTTTATTTGGGAAATATAGAATACTTGGAGATTTGTTTTTAAAATAAAATAACATTTTATTTTAGGGTCCATTATTAATTAAATATAATAGACTTTCATTATTATTTCAAATAGGTTTTATTTTATTGAGATATTTATTTTGAATCTAAAATAAAGCCAAAACATTTTAGTAGATTTTATTTGTGAATTTCAAATAATTAGGAAAACTTATTTTATATAATTTAATAAGTTTTGATGTTTCAATTTAAATTGGTAAAACCTTTTATCTTCAATAAGGTTGGATGTTAAATCCTTATTACTTTATTTAAAATAAACTTTTATTATTTTAATCAAAGAAAACTCTTTTGTTTCAAAATCTTGGCCAAGTTTAATTTGGCTTTATAAAATAATTCTTATTTATAAATCCATCTTTTCTTTTGAATACCAAAACCTTTTATTAAAAGATCTAAAATAGTATTTCCAAAATATTTTATTTTCCTTTGTTAATTGTTTTATGTTTTTAAATCCTTTTAGGATTTAATTGTTCAAAATAGGTTTGAAGATTCCTATTGGAATTCAAAAAGTTTCTTCTGGCCCTGAAAATCAAACAAAGTTTTATTTTATTCATTTATTTTTCACATTACAAGATTTGGAAAATCTTGGGATGTGACAACCGATGTGTGTGGTCCAATGAGTGTAGCATCGCGTGGTGGTTATCGTTATATTCTTACCTTCACGGATGACTTGAGTAGATATGGGTATATCTATTTCATGAAACATAAGTCCGAAACTTTCTAGAAGTTTAAGGAATTTCAAAGTGAGGTAGAGAATCAACGTAACAAGAAGATTAAATTTCTACGTTCTGATCGTGGAGGTGAATATCTAAGTTACGAGTTTGGCGAGCATTTGAAGAAATGCGGAATACTTTCACAGTTGACACCGCCGGGAACACCACAGCGTAATGGTGTGTCTGAACGTCTTAATCGAACTCTCTTAGATATGGTTCGTTCTATGATGTCACTTACAGATTTATCGCTATCATTTTGGGGTTATGCATTAGAAACAGCCGCATTCACTTTAAATAGGGCACCGTCTAAATCCGTTGAAACGACACCGTATGAATTATGGTTTGGGAAGAAACCTAGATTGTCGTTCCTTAAATTTTGGGGATCCGAAGCCTATGTAAAGAAGTTACAGCCGAACAAGCTTGAACCCAAAGCGTAAAAATGCATCTTCATAGGATACCCGAAGGAAACTATTGGGTATACCTTCTATCATAGATCCGAAGGCAAAATCTTCGTTGCCAAGAATGGATCCTTTCTAGAGAAGGAATTTCTCTCGAAAGAAGTGACTGGAAGGAAAGTAGAACTTGACGAGGTTGTCGAACCTTCTCTTGAAATTGCGAGTAGCGCAGCACCGGAAGAAGTTCCTGTGGTGCCTGCACCAATTAGAGAGGAAGCTAATGATGATGATCATGAAACTTCGGTTGAAGTTGCTACAGAGCCTCACAGGTCAACGAGAACTCGTACCACTCCAGATTGGTATGATACCGTTATGAGTGTCATGTTGGTGGACAACACCGATGACCCTGAGACAATGAGGAAGCGATGATGAGCCCAGATTCCAATAAATGGCAAGAAGCCATGAAATCCGAGATTGGATCCATGTACGAAAACCAAGTATGGACTTCGGTGGACTTACCAGATGGCCGGAAGGCTGTCGAGAACAAATGGATTTTCAAGAAGAAAACAGATCGATGGTAATGTTCGTCTATAAAGCTCGACTTGTCGCAAAGGGTTTCGACAAATTCAAGGAGTTGACTACGATGAGACTTTCTCACCAAGATGCGAAGCTAAAGTCTGTGAGGATTATGTTAGCAATCGCTGCATATTATGATTATGAGATATGGCAGATGGATGTCAAAACAGCATTCCTCAATGGAGACATTGATGAAGAGTTGTATATGATGCAACCCAAAGATTTTGTCGATCCTAAAGATGCTAACAAGGTATGCAAACTTCAATGGTGCATCTATGGATTGAAGAAAGCATCCCGAAGTTGGAATCAACATTTTGATAAGGTGATCAAAAGTTTTGGTTTTATACAAACTTATGGAGAAGCTTGTATTTACAAGAAAGTGAGTGGGAGCTCTGTAGCATTCTTAATACTATATGTGGATGACATATTGTTGATTGGGAATGATGTAGACCTTCTTAATAGTGTCAAGGAATATTTGAATAATAGTTTTTCAATGAAGGATCTTGGCGAAGCATCTTACATATTAGGCATAAAGATTTATAGAGATAGATCAAAACGCCAAATATCATTGTCACAAAGTACATATTTGGACAAAGTTCTAAAGAGGTTTGGAATGGAAGATAGCAAGAAAGGGTTCTTGCCCATGTTGCCCAATACGACCTTGAGTAAAACTCAAAGTCCGACATCGGCAGAAGATAGAGAAAGGATGAGTAAGACTCCCTATGCCTCATCCATAGGATCTCTAATGTATGCCATGCTATGTACTAGACCCGACATTGCATATGCTGTTAGTTTAACTAGCAGATATCAAAGTGATCCAGGAGTGGATCATTGGACGTGATCAAAAACATCCTTAAGTACTTGAGAAGAACTAAGGATATGGTTCTTTCTTATGGAGGTGATGAACAGCTCGTTGTTAATGGTTACACCGATGCTAGTTGGAACACCGATCCGGATGATTCTAAATCACAATCTGGATACGTATTTATTTTGAATGGTGCAGCAGTTAGCTGGAGGAGTGCAAAGCAAAGCGTTGTGGCGAGATCTTCAACTGAACCGGAATACATGGCTGCTTCGGAGGCTTCACAAGAAGCGATATGGATGAAAGAGTTCATTACAGAGCTGGGTGTGGTTCCTAGTGCGCTGGACCCAATGTCTATCTACTGTGATAACATGGGCGCCATAGCCAATGCGCAAGAACCGATGTCACACAAGAAGCTGAAGCACATCAAGCTACATTTTCACGCTATTCGAGAACATATCCAAGATGGGGATATAAAGATTTGCAAAGTACACACAGATCTGAATGTGGCGGATCCGTTGACTAAACCTCTCCCGAGGGCAAAACATGACCAGCACCAAACTGCCATGGGTGTTCGGTATATTACCATGTAATCTAGATTAGATGACTCTAGTGCAAGTGGGAGATTGTTGGAGATATGCCCTAGAGGTAATAATAAATGTAGTTATTATTATATCTTTGTGTTTATGATAAATGTTTACATTCATGCTATAATATTATTAACAAGGAAACATTGATACTTGTGTGATTTGTAAACTTAATTTGAAGTCCCTAGTAAAGCCTCTATATAATACTAGCTTGTTGGTTAATAGATGATTGTGGTTTCCCTATCATGAACATTGAGATGTTATTAACAACAAGATCATATCGTTAGGAGAATGATATGGTGGACATACTCCTATAGATAAGCGTAGCATAAAGATCAAGTCATTTTAATAGTTCAATTGTTATATGCTTTCTGGTACATAGTAATCAAATTCCTTCGACCATGAGATCATGCATATCACCTTTACCGGATGGATGCTTTGATGACATCAAACACCACACCGTAACTGGGTGGCTATAAAGGTGGCATTGAGTGTTCGGAAAGTATTGGTTGAAACACATGGATAAAGAGTGGGATTTGTCCATCCATATGACGGATAGATATACTCTGGGCCCTCTCGGTGAAAATGTCATCCAATTAGCTTGCAAGCATGTGACTGGATCACAAGGGATCACATATCACGGGAACGAGAAAAGAGTACTTATCGGTAACAAGGTTGAACTAGGTATGTAGAGATACCGACGATCATAACCTCGGATAAGTAAACTATAGTGAGACAAAGGGAAATTGATATCGTATGTAAGTGGTTCATTCAATCGCAAAGTAATCATAGAAATATGTGGGAGCCATATGAATTTCCAGATTCCTCTATTGGTTATTGTTCGGAGAAGTGTCTCGATCATGTCCGCATAATTCACGAATCGTAGGGAGACACACTTAAGGATTCGACGTTGTTTGAGTAGTTATGGAATGATGAGAAAGAGACCGAATGTTGTTCGGAGTCTCGAATGGGATTCGGGATATCATGAGGAGATCCGGAATGGTCCGGAGAATAAGATTCATATAAGGAAAGTCATGTTTCGGAGTTAGAGAATGGTTCCGGTGTTTTCATCGGGAATGTTCTAGAAGGTTCCGGAATGTCCGGCACTCCGGGGGGAAGGGTACATGAATGTGTCATTGCAATTTGGAATGATTGCATCATGTACTAGGTGTCATCGCCGTCCAAAATAAAGGTTTTATTCAAATCCTAGTTTGAAAAGTCAAACAACTAGTTTGAAAGTCAAACGGCAGTTTTTGGAAAGAGGAAGAGGAGTGGGAAACCGAGTTGGGGAGGGTTTCCCTCCTCCAACCGGAGGCGCACCACCCAAGCCGAGTTGGGGAGGGACTCCCCTCGCTCCCCTTGGCCGGCCGGCCCCTCCACCTATATAAGGAGGGGCAGGGCTCCCTCCTAGAGACACACAAGATCCTCTCCTCCAAACCCTAGCCCCAAGCCGCCGCCGCCTCCATAGCCGCCGCCGGCCCTAGGGCAAACCGCCGCCGCCTAGCTAAACCCTAGCCGCCGGCTTGCTCCTCCTCGGCGTGTCTAAACCCTAGATCGTCGAGGGACTCTCTCATACTCCACCATACTCGCTCCGGCTTAAGGCGAAGCCCTGCGAGATCTCCCCTCTACTTCCGGTACCACGCCGTTGTGCTGCCGGAATCGCGAGGAGAGTGCTACAACCTCCGCTGCCTGCTGGAACAAGGGAGAGGAAGGTCTTCTTCGAGTACCGAACGTGTGACCGACTGCGGGAGCGCTGCCGGAACGCAGCGCCGAAAGGATCGTCTACGCGATCTTGAGATCGGGAAGAGTACGACTACATCACCCACGAGAATCCGCTCTCGTTAAACACTTTGGAATCTTCGAGGGTGAGTTATTCTATCGACTCGTTGCTACAATCTAGTAGATAGATCTTGGCTTGTTTGTTTGTATGTGGTAGAAATTTTTTGTTTTCCATGCTACGAATCCCTACATGTGGGCACCCCCATCGATTAGTACCTGATTTCAAAGTACTGTACCGGGGGCCACAAAGTAGTTTGGGGCTTTATTACTATCCTATACTTATGCCATGCGTTACCGCTTTATTTACGATTGCGCGTGGAGCGCCTGTACTGTTTTGTAACCAACATGGAATGTTTTCGCGGTATCGACAAGCCCAGTCACACTTTCGGGTTCCCAGTCGTTTACAGCCATTGTCACAAACCTCTGGGTCCGTCTCGGAGCCGGCCGACTTTGTTGCGGGTAGCTTAGTGGGGTGGCCCCCATGTGCTTACTTTGGGTCTGGGAAACGTCGTGTCCGAAACCCCATCGACATACCATTGGGTGTATGTTTTGTGATCTTGTGCCTACCTGATCTGACAACAAGGGTGTAGGTGCGTGTGGAAACTTTGGTGCACCCCTGCAGGGTTAAATCTTTTCGAGAAGCCGTGTCCGCGGTTATGGACGACTTGGAGCACAGTTCTCGATCATAGACAACTATAACTAAAGTTTACTATTATAATTTGACTTGTATCCGATATGACTAGTAATCAGCTTCACTACAACGGAATGGCTAAATAAAAGTACCAACAACTGCTGGGTTTGGGATATCTCATGCTAATTGTATTTGACTAGTAAGTGTTGCAACTACAACGGAATGGTTAACTAAAAGTGCCCACTGCTTATTATATCAGGATGACTATCTATGCATGACTAGTAAGTGCTGCAACGATAACTGAATAAATAAAACTGCCAACTGTGTGAGTTCCTCGGTTGACTTCCTCGTTTGGTCTCGAGGGGGAAATACCAGTATGGGTATGTTTGGTGGTAGCATCAGGCTGGTTCCGAATAGGTCTTTCTTATCCCTCTCTGATAGCCGACAGTTATATCGAGTCTCTATAGGTTGTTTAGTGCGTGCTAAGCTGCCGCTTCAGTCCACCATACCTATGTAGGCGAGGACTGCAGAATTCTAGTCTCGCCGTGTACTGGCCTCAGTACTGACCGCTCTCTCTTTTTCCTTTGCCCTTTGTCGGCACCCCTTTTGTTTAAGCAGGTTTTGAGATTGACGTCGTTAGCAGGGTTACCCCTCCGTCTTGGGCTGGGCAGGGTTATGGACGCCATTGGTTATTCTTCAGGGCTCTTAGCTCAATTTGCATCTTGTCCGTACTCGGACGCTGTATCGTTTTGAAGGTGATTTGGATCTTTGTATTGTATATCTGTATTCTTGACTCTTCGAGTCGCTATTGTATATATCTGTTTTGTGGGTTTCATCGAGGACTATTGTGTAATGATATTACTTCGTTTTCCACCCGCACGCAAGTGCCTGGTGGGCACCTTTGAATCGTTTCTATGCGGGTTTGGCGGGAAGCGCTAAAACTTGCATAGGGTCGATTCCGAGGGTGTTACAAAAGGTCAGTAACAACGTTACCCAGCAAGTTCATTATATGCAAGGTGGGAAGTTTGATGCTCTATCTACCACCTCAGACTATAAGTCCTTGGCACTATGCAGTTTTCGTAAACCTTTCTTCAAAGATTGATTTTATTGTGAAAATCTATGACCATCAGCCTTCACAGGTTGACCAGAACTTTCAAGGAGTTCCTTTCCTGCCCCGTTCGTAGCTCCTTCCCGGAACAGCGAGTAACAAGTTACAATTCTTACACTCTGCAGAGGTGCGTTACTTTACCCATGAGAGATCAACTCCTTGTTGCACAACCGGGCGTACTTTCCCTCCACAATTCCATGACGTGGGGCCCAGTAGTTGGTCCAAGACAATCACCGCCCTTTCCGCGACCCCATATGTCTACACGAACCTTCAGGGCTGGCTCACCTCTGTTAAGCCCCCTTCCGGGAAGGTTAAAACCCTCATGAGTTCCCCGAAGTCTCTATGAGCTAGTGATGCCCAGGTAAGTACCTTATAGGTCCGGCTAAACCCCCGGTAGCCACTCATAGATAATCTAGACATCAAAAACATGGGGCCTAAGGGTGCCCACCCATATGTTGGATCCACACAAGGAATCACAACGTCACATTAAGATAGTCTTTCCTCCATACGAAAGGAAAAGGATACATTTGACTTCTCTGTCCCATTCCAAATCTCATGGCTAACGCGTTATATACGGCGCTAGAATCACTAACGCGATGGGTTGTTAAGTTCCTAGTTGATCATAATTTTTGCAAATAGAACATAAGTTCTATTGCTCATTATATCATCACTTAGGATGATATCAACAAATTCTTTACTTGAGAAAATAATACTTTCTTTCTTTGAAGCATAGATGATAACACACAATTTACAAATACTTTGATAAAGACTCTTCAAAGTACATGAGCAAGTGATGAACTTGCCTTGTGATTGCAAGGTAGTGAAGTTGGACGCTTGCACTCGACCTTGAGCTTCTATGTCTACAAAACATTATTATTGCCCGATAAGGACAATATTTAAAGAAGCAAAATGAATATGCATAGCAATGTAATGCATTATTTATCATTTATTTTTTGCTTTGTGTGTTTTACCTATTATTTTAGTTTCAAGAATTCCTGTAAATAATAAAGGATTTCATTTAAAAAAAACTTTAATATTTATTGAATATTATATTTGCCATTTTGTAAGGTAATAATTTATTTTTAGAAATAAAATTTAATATCAATTCCTATATTTATTCATTTAATAATTCTTTTATAAATAAATGTTTAAATAAAAGAATTTATTTTTATAATTTCAAATATCTATTTAGCATTTTTCTAAAATAATACAATAATAATATATAATAAAAGTGATTTTTATTTATTTTTATCCTCTTTCTATAATTTTATAAAATTCCATAAGGAATATATATTGTAATATTATTAACTAAAAATAATATTTATAGAAATTATTTATTAATTTAATTAAATAGGTTGGATTATTATAAATCCAAAAATATTTTATTTACAATTTTTAGATTTCTATTTTATTTTCCAGGAATTTCTTTAACTCTAGGGGTATTTTGGTCTTTTATTAATTATTAAGACTTCTTTTAAGTTTTGGGCTAGTTCTATTGGGCTTATTGGGCCAATTTGGCCCATGTGACTTTGACCAAAAGGGCACCCCGAAGGGTTCTGGCCCTATTGGCCCATTCCCTCTGTCTCTCTCTCTCGACCTCACCTCCTCTCCTCCTCGACCCTGTGGGGTGCTGGCGCCGCCGCCGTGCGATGCTCGCCACCGTTGTCCTCCCTGGCCGCTGTCGTGGTGCAGGGCGGGGTTATCGACCACACCCGTCCATCTTCTCCACTTAGATTTGATTTCGGAGCCCTCCTGTGGCCAGGCTAGCCCCGTTCCCGAACCCTAGGGTTTGGGGATGGTGTTGCTACTGCCGCTGCTGATCCTCCCATCATGGTGTAAGGTGCTCGTGCGCTGTTGTGGCCGCCGTCGTGGATGGTGCGGGTTGCAGCGCGCTCTAGGGTGCTCCCCGTGCCGCCACGAGCTCGTCGGTCCCTCTGCTTCCTCTTCAATCCTTCAGGGAGGACCAGTAGTGAGTAATGTCTCTGTGATTACTCGTGCTTCTGGCTATCTCGAGTACCTCTGTGTGTATCTAGTGGCCAATCTATATTTAGGGTTTGCACTGATTCTAGGGTTCATCCCTGGTGCTTGTAAAATCTTGCTATAATCTGATAGTGATACTCAGTGAAGATTGTGTTGATCTGATGCTAGTGTTGGTCTGATGTTAGTGTTGATCTGATACTAGAGTTTCATAGTGCTGCCTCTGGTTGATAATATGGTGGCTTAGTGTGTTAATCTTATGTCACTATCTTGATATTGATAGTAACACTGTTAGTGATGATTCACTGCATCAGTGTTTGTTGGCTTGTATGTTTATCCATAGACTAAATTTATTCAATAGAGTCTGATGAATCTTTGAAAATGAATGGATATATTGAATGATCTCTGAGTAAGGTCTCAGGGAAATGATATATATTGGTATACTAGTTTATTTATGAAAGCTAGTGTCAACACCCGAATTTTTAATCCCAGATGCCTGTTATGCATACATCGCAATCCCAGGATTACCATTTTTGCGAGACATAACAGATTTGGATACCACAGTACATCATCCATTACAAACCATACATAAGGTCTTACACAAATAAGGATCTCATGATCGAGTTCTTAATACAATTCAAGCAGCGGAAATACGTAATAATAACGATAGCGTAGGCGAAGCTCCATCTTCGGGGTCACAGGCAATGCTGACGATGGGAGATGATCCTAGTTGTCGTAACCTTCCTGGGGTCCATCCTCCAGGTACTCCTCTTCATAGTCTGGCCATATGAATAGCTAGGGGCAAAGCCATGAGTACTCTTTAAGTACTCGCAAACTAATACTAACAAGTGAAGGGGGTTTTTGTGGTAGGACACTAAGCTCTATGGTTGTTTTGCAAAAATCCAGATTTACATCTACCAAGTTTAGAAGCAACGAATGCTAGTTGAAGTTTTATAACACCAAAGTGGGAACTTGTATTTCATATCACAACTCTGTTGTGGTCAAGTCAAAGTCTCAATTCATTTCATAAGTCATTTTGAAAACATCTAACGGGGGAACAGTATGGCCACTCCAACTTGTTGGAATTATGCCCTAGAGGCAATAATAAAGATGTTATTATTATAATTCTTGTTCATGATAAAGTTTATATTCCATGCTAGAATTGTATTAAGCGGAAACTTTAATACTTGTGTGGTTTATGAACAACACTGTGTCCCTAATACGCCTCTATGGACTAGCTCATTGATTAATGATGGTTAAGGTTTCCTAACCATAGACATGAGTTGTTGATTAATAATGAGATCATATCATTGGGAGAATGATATGATGGATAGACCCAAATTAAGCGGAGCAATTAGATCGTGTCATCGTGTTCATCTTTGGGATGCTTTTCTTATGTCAAATATTGTATTCCTTAGACCATGAGATAATGCAACTCCATGGTATTGGAAGAAAGCTTTGAGGTCATCAAACGTCATCCTATGAGAGGGTGATCATAAAGGTGTCTCTCAGGTGATCGGAAATTACCTGTTGGGTTGTATGTATCAAGATGGGATTTGTCCCTCGCAAGTCGGAGAGATATACTTCGGGCCCACTCGGTAATCTATATCAACACCGCTTGCAAGCACGTGGTTAAGGAGTTAATCACAAAGTTATATCGGATTACGGAATGAGTAAAGTACTTGTTGTGAACGAGATTGAACTAGGTATGCCGGTACCGACGATCGAATCTCGGGCAAGTAAAATATCGCGAAACGAAGGGAATATATATATGGGATTGATTGAATCCTGGCATCGTGGTTCATTCGATATGATCATCTATGAATGTGTGGGAGTCAATATGCGTTTCCAGACCCCGTTGTTGATTATTTATAGAAGATCATGTCTGCATATTCTCGAACCCGAAGGGTCACACACTTAACGTGTCTCGACACTAGGATAGATTGGATAATTGGTTTATGAGTTTTTGTTCAGAGTCTCGGATGATATCTAGGACGTCACGAGAGGTTCCGAAATGGTCCGTAGAATAAGATTCATATAAGGCAAAGCAGATTTTGGAGTTCGGAATTGTTTCGGGTTGTTCGGTATTGTACCGGAAGCTTCTAGAACCTTCCGGAGTGGGACCAACGTGGCCCCACTTGTCGGGAGGGGGCGTGGGACTACAAGGGAGTGCCCTGGCCGCATTGGTCCAGGGGCACAAGTCCCCATAGGCCCAGCCGGCCAAGCCCTAGGGGAGCTTCTAGAAGGGGGGGAAACTTGCCCCCCCCCCACTCCTCCCTCCTTGGCCGCCGGCCCTAGGGCGTGGGGTAGGGGCAAGGGCCAGCCGCCCACCCCTCTATATAAAGAGGGATGGGGGCACACCCTCCCTACACCTCCTCCTCAAGCCCTAGCTGCCCTGCTGCCCTCCTCCCTCTCTCCCTCCCGACTGCGCGTAGGCGAAGCCCTGCCGCAGAAACTCTCCACCACTTGCACCACGCCGTCGTGTTGTAGATCCAACCTATCTCTCCACCCCACTTGCTGGACCGAGGAAGGAGGAGACGTCGAGGTGCCATACATGTGCATCTCTCGGAGGCATCGCCACTTGCGGTGTTGGATCGGATCGGATCGCGAGGAGGAGAAGCGAGTACGACTACATCAACCACGTTCCGTTGAACATTCCGCTGTGCGAATCTTCAAGGGTATGAAGATCTCATCTATTCCCCTCGTTGTTTGCATCTCCTAGATTAGATCTTGGCTTCCCAGTTCGCATCCGTAGAATTTTTTCGATTTACTATGCTGTGAATCCCTTCAGTGGTATCAGAGCTAGATCTATGCGTAGATGTGTTTCACGAGTAGAACGCAACATGCTTGTTGCAGGCGTTCATGTTTTCTGTTGCAAGCCTCTTGTTTCTGTACTTCTTATGACGCGGAATAATGAGATCGAAGCGGTCCAGGCCAACTTTACGCGACCTCGTTCGCGAGACCGGCTCCGCACTTGACGTGTGGCTTGTTCCACACATGCGGCTGGTGGATGCCAGTTTCTCTCACTATAGTTGTCATGGTATTTACACCGGAGTTTGGCTGTTGTGGCTTTTCGTAGGTAAGAATCGTTCCTAGCTTGTTACTCCCATAAGCCACGTAAAACAGGCAACAACAAAGTAGAGGTGTCTAACTTGTTTTTGCAGGGAGTGTTTCTGTGATATGGTATGGCCCAAGATGTGATGTGTATGTTGTATGCAATGATCATGTTTTGTAATGTTTCACGACTTGCATGTCGATGAGTACACAACCGGCATGAGCCATATGGTTGTATTTATAATTGTGTACGACCTGTGTGTCAACTTCTTATACGCCATGTAATAGCTTTACTTTATCGCTAAGTAGTTAGCAATAGTTGTAGTTGCTATTCGTGGTGGATGCAATCATGGTGGAGTGATGGAGATCATGCTGGCACGCACAAGATGGTGATCATTGCGCGAAGATTGGCTATACCATGTCACATAAAGTTATATGCATGTGATGTTTATCCTTTTATGTATCTTATTATGCTTAGATCGCGACGGTAGCATTATAAGATGATTCCTCACTTAAATATCAAGATAAAACTGTGTTCTCCCCATGTATGCATCATTGCGAAAGTTCGTCATGTTCAAGAATCACGTGATGATCAGGTTCTATAAACTCTACGTTCACATACAACGGGTGCAAGCCAGTTTTGCACACGCGGAAATACTTGGGTTTGACTTGACGATCCTAGCATGTACAGACATGGCCTCGGAACACACGAACCGAAAGGTTAAGCATGAGTCATATGAATGATATGATCGACACTTTGTTGTACACCATTGAAACCACATCTCTTCTCGTGAAGATCGGATTAGGTTTGGTGAATTTGGATCGTGTTCACTAAACAACTTGAGGGATGTTGAATTTAGTGGGAGTTCATCTAGTAATATGATTAAGTTGAACTAGTTATCTTGAACATAGTCTAAATTGTACTTGCTAATTTTGTAGATCAAATGGCTAAGTCCAACTTCAACTTCAACGTTTTTGCTGAGAAAGAAAAGCTTAAGAACAATGGGTCTAACTTCACCAACTGGTTTCGCAATCTGAGAATCATTTTCTCTGGCGGACAGAAGGACTATGTCCTTGAGAAAGTGCTAGGTGATGCCCCTGTTGTAGATGCGTCGGCTGATGAGAAAGCTGTTTATCAGTCGCGCAAAGATGATTATGGTGTGATTAAGAGCACCATGTTGTTTGCTATGGAATCGTACCTTCAAAATCGTTTTGAAGATTTCCCTGGGCCCTTTGAGATCCTTGAGGAACTGAAAACTATGTTTCAGACTCAGGCCCGTTCTAAGAGATATGAGATCTCTGAGAAATTCTTTAACTGCAAGATGGAGGAAGGGAGTTCCGTTAGTGAGCATGTAAGATCCCTCCTTCATAAAGGAAAAGGATCCTTGTGATTGCAATGCTAGTCCCTGGATCAATAGCTAGCATCCATAGTTAAGATGTAATATCAACAAACAAAGGTCATAATACATCTTTATAACTAGGAATAAATTAATTTATTACATCTTACATAGCTCATTTGGCTATCTCATTACAATGCAGCAGAATATAACAATAGCATGGGGTCCTTCATCTTCAAAGTGCCACAGGCAGTCATGTTGGTTGTAGACTTGTAATCCTAATCAATAACTTCACTAACATCAAACAAACCTGCAACATAATAAGTTACAGCCACAAGGGTCAATACATTTGAATTGTATTGGCAAGTGATACTATGGTAGTATGTGGAGTCTATCATCTATACGCATTTGACTAAGTGGAGCTTAGGCTTGCTTTGCTCAAAATAGTTTTTCCTTATCATTTGAAAAAACTAAGTTTTTGTTTGATAAAATCACCCAAGGCATGTCCCAATAGAAATTGGTGATCCTTCAACCCTTGTTCAACCACAAGTTTTTAACTTAGAAATTGGGATGAGGAGATTCTTGATAGCTTCCATGTCTTGATGCTCAAATTGTCCTTTACCAGGGACATGGCTAAGTACTTAGATTTTACACTCTGCAGAGGTGGTGCACTTTCCCCACAAGACTTGGTTTCACCAAGAAAAGATCTTTCAGAAGCCTTCCCTTAGACCAGAATGGACGCGCTCCAACCTATCAATCCCCTACCACCAACTGTCCATTTGGCTAAGTTATTGCAACCTATATGATCCAGGCAGAGCCCATAATGCCAAGTGGCTGCACTTGAAGCTTCTCAACATTTGAAATACACAAGGTAAACCATAGAAATGGGCCTTGTGAACCACTCAATACAAACCATTCCTTCCATTCCACCCAGGTGATTCATTCACTTAGTTGTTTTATTAAACAAAACACAAGTCCTTGACTTAGAAATATTCCATAGTATGAATATATATTCCACCCTTTTTTTCTACTATCTAAGCTAAGAATTATAGTAGTAGAAATCTTAACTTTGGAAATTTCTACTAAGGTTTCATCTACTAGTATTTCCCATGGCATAGTTTACACTTAGCAAAAATTCCATGCAAGTCTTACTTAGAAATATCACTAATGCATAGTGAAAATAATGGGACAAAAGTATGTAGCATCACTTGCCTTTTTGGTAGAGAATATAAGTTCACTCCTTGTCTTTGCAAAGATCACACTCTTCAAATCACTATAATTCAATCAAGCAAGGGCACAATTTCAATCTACCATTCAAGCAACATCACATAAATTAATAGAATCAAAACAATGCATGCAAGCATGCCAAACTTTGTTTTATTTACAAAAGTGGTTTATAATAGGTTATAAACATTCTAAAACACTTATTGGTCATTTTATGAAGTGTCAAAACTATTTGCAAAAGATTTTACATATAAACCATTTTCAAACCTAATCATTATTTTATGTGGTTGAAAATGCCTTTATCAAAGTAGAAATCTTTATAGGGTTTACCAAATACATTTTTAAATCCTAAAACTTGGTGCTTGGGGTTAGAGAGTTTATTCCAAAACATTTCCCAAAGGTTTTCTTCAAAAAGCATTTTTAACAAATAAACAATATTTTTAATTGACTAGAAATGGTTTAAATCGAAGGTTTATTATTTTGCTTCACCAAATATATTTTTGAAACCACAAATTGATTTCTATGGTCAGTAGGTTCAAAACAAACCATTTGCCAAAGATTTTATCTCAAAAATCATTTTAGCACAAATTTTATATTCTATACATCCATACACAAGTTTCTGCAAAAACAATCAATTTAACAGAATCAATTCACTAAACAAAGGGAATGGTCAGAAAGTACTTGTCTTGCTGATTCCATTGATATAAAATTTGCAAAATTTGGATGTGTGGTTTGAAAGTTAGGAATTATTCAAATTGGAACATCAAATAGATCAAATCCTGGTTTTTATAAACAGGCAGGGCCACGTGGCGTGTTACTATTCGTCGGTACCGCTTCGTGCGGATCGTGCAACGAGAGGTGTTGGATCTAACTAAATTGCACGGATAAGATCGCATACCCCTTCATTTTAAGTGAACCTATCGCGTGCCTTGGATCTGGATCGGACGGCTGCTGCGCGTCTGACCAAATGTTAGCGGCGCTGGCAGCGGCGACTGGCAGCGCTGGCTTTGCTACGGCGTCGCGGCGACTACAGGAAGCAAGGGAGGAAAGGGAATGGCTCACCAGGTTCGCGTGGTCGTGGTGATGCTCAAGGTGGCTGCAGTATGGACAGGGGCGCACGGTGTTATCTTGAATCACTCGCCGGAGTTCGTGTCTGCGTCAGGCTTGTCCTGTTGAAGACGATGGCGAAGGTACGCTGCACGCCAGAGAGAAAAAGAGGTGTCGTTAGATGCGCGGGGTCACGGCGATCATATGCGTGTGAAGGAGAGGGGTTAGGGTGGTCAGATTTTTACCTGAGGCTTCGCCGGAGAGGTGGTAGATGGCGGAGGTGCTCTGTTCAAGACGAAGGCGAGTGTCCAGGGCGTGCGCAGGCAAACTGGAGCTGCTGGGATGTGCGTCTGGTTCCTGTGAGCATGCTCGAGTGGTCGAGGAAACGAGGGGAGGCGAGGAGCTGCCGGAATTGCTCGGTGAGCTTGCCGGAGACAGTGGCGGTCGAAGCAGGAATCAGGGCAGCCTGGGGGCTCCGATGGTGCGGTGTCTAGGGGAAATGGAGAGAGGAGGGAGGCGATTAAGAGGGAGCGGTCACCGACGGGGGTTACTCGGCCAGTAAAGCGAATTCACGTCAGCATTCAACGGCAGTAATGGCCAGAGAGGGGGCGCAGTCAGCGGCGGGTGAGGACGACGGTGAGGTGGCAGTGGGGTCGCTTGGCAGTGAGAGAGGGAGCGTGGGGGTGGGGTCCAATGGTCAGCGACTTAGCGGGTTCATTCGCGATTGAAAAACGATTCACTGCGGGAGAGAAGGAGTGGGCTGCTGATGGGCTTAGTGGGCTAGCTGGGCTGGGCTGGGTTTGTTTCCATTTTTTTATCTGATTGTTTTTCCTTTTTCCATTTCTATTAATCTTTTTTGATTTTGATTAATCAATTTAAACATCAATTTGGTTTCGAAACTCAACCAAAATTTGTGTAGATTTATATACTGATTAATAACACATTCCAAAGTCAAATTTAGATTAATTTATTTATTCTTTTTAGGGTCCTTTAATTATTTAAAATAGGCTCTAATATTAATTAAATAAGATTTAATAATATTTTTCAATCTCCATTTGAATTCAAATCACCACCAAACTTTGGGTTAATTTTTATTCTGTTTATCAACATATTTCAAAGTCCAAAATAAAATAATTCTTTTATTCTTTTAGGATCTATTAATAATTAAATAAATAGACCATAGTTTTTAATTCAAATAGGTTTTAATTTATTTTAAAACTATTTTTGAAATCTAAATAATAACAAAATCTTTTCAGTAGGTTTGATTTGAAAAACTAAAATACTTGGAAACCTTATTTAAAATAAATTTACAAGTTTTAGTGTTTATTTAAAATGGAAAAGCCTTTTCTTTAATAAAATTGGATATTAATAAATCCTCATTATTTTATTTAAATAAACCTTTTCTCTTTTTATCAAATAGAAATATTTTATTTCAAAAACTTGGCCAAGGTTTAATTTGGCTCTATAAAATAATCCTTATTTATATTTCTACCTTTGCTTTATAAAAACCATACCTTTTTATTTAAAGATCCAAAAATAGTGATTCCAACTATTTTAACTTTCTTTATTAATTGTTTATCTTTGTAAATCCCTTTAGGATTTTATTTGACCAAAATAGGTTTTGATGTTTCCAATTGGATCAAAAGTTTCTTCTCACCCTAAATTTCATCAAAATTTTATTTTGTTTATTTGTTTTTCACATTTCAAAATTTGGAAAATTTTGGGATGTGACATGCTACCACCCTTAAAATAAATCTCGTCCCGAGATTTGGGAAGGCTAGGGGTTACAAGTTGGCTCAAAGCAACTAGGGTACTACCACCCTTAAAATTTTTCCAACTAGATTACATCTTGGCTTTCTTGGGATCTTGTTGAAGCTTCTCTGGACACTTGTCTGCATAATGTCCTAGCTCTTTGCATTTGAAACACATCACTTGGCTATTATCCTTCTTCTCCTTTGGTATCAATTCTTCTTGTTTATTTCCTTGGTTCTTCTTCTTTTCTGGGCAATCACTGCATAGTGTGCCATTTCTTTGCAATTGTAACATTGCAACTGGCTTATGTCCTTCTTCTTTTTGGGTCTCTCCAAAGCTAGGAGTTCTTCTAGTTTATGCTCTTCATACTTCACCACATAGGTGGGAAATCTTTCTCTCTTCTTGGGGTAGTTACTAGAAATATGACCTTCTTCTCCACAAGAGTAGCAACATTTTGAGGTCACTTTAGATTTGGCCTTATGATGCATAGTTTTCACTTTGCCTTCATCCTTCTTGGTAGAAGTTTTTCCTTCATGAGGGTTTACAAACTGTTGATGCACTCCACCTTGTTTCCTTTGTTGAACTATGGAATAGATGGGGCATTGGATAGGGACATGATTATTTCCTTCACATAGGAAACAAGTAGCTTGAGATGTGAGGCATTGATTATTTGGATGTTTCTCTTCACAGTTGGGGCATTGATCTTCATGCTCTTTGGAAGTGTGATCCTTGTCTCCACAAATATTGCAAGCTTGAGTTCCTTCTAGAATATCTTCCTTGATATCCTTGTTGTCACAAATTCTTTGGGAAGGGTTGTCTCCCATGTTGATCAATTGACTTGTCATCCTATGCAATAGTTGGGTTTGGGTTTCCAAAAACCTTTGCATGGTTGGATCTACCTCACTGGTGTTGGCTATAAATTGAGCTGTCACTTGGTTCAACTGGGTTTGGGTTACTATGAGTTCTCTCATGTTGGTCTCTTGGTTGTTGTTGTTGTCACCATCCTTGATGTTGGAGTTTCTTGGAGTAGTCATCTGTTTGGGTTGGGTTGGGATTAGAATAGACAAAATATTTCTAAGGGATTAATTCTAATCACGAACATCACAATTCACACAAGCAATGTGCAAGCAATCACAAACAAGCATTCCACTCAAACAACAGGTTTCAAGCATATTTTAGGAAACCAAAAATATTTTTGTTACACCACATAAGTAGGTGAATTTGGTTTGATCTACATATGGTGGTCCAACTATATGGTTCACTTGAGATCATTCCATCCTTCTTAGTTGGTTCTCCTTGAATGAGATCATGGTTTCCTTGGGAAAATTCTTGTGTCTTGGTCACTAAACTTCAAAGTGATGATGGTTCCTTCTAGTTGTGTTTCCTTAGTCCTCAAGTCTTGAGTAACATTTCTTGTCTCACTTGTAGTCCTTAGTGATATCCAAGGTTGAAGTCCTTGTTGAGAATAAGGTTGAACTCACTTGAAGATGTTGAAATCATTAGAGTTGATGAAGTCCTTTGCACATGGTGAAGTCTTTGGCCATGGAGAAGGCTTTATCCATCAAGTTGAAATAGAAGAGATGTAGAGTCAAAACCAAAATGGTTGAGGAAAGAGTTTACAAGATTGTTTGTAAATAAGTTTTGGAACAAATACAACTCCTATTTTTCTAAGGGGTTTTGTCCAATCCTAGGGTTACAAATTCTATAGGCAACACAATTCTCTGATACCATCTGTAAGATCCCTCCTTCATAAAGTAAAAGGATCCCTGTGATTGCAATGCTAGTCCCTGGATCAATAGCTAGCATCCACAGTTAAGATTTAATATCAAGAAACAAAGGTCATAATACATCTTTATAACCAGGAATAAATTAATTTATTACATCTTACATAGCTCATTTGGCTATCTCATTACAATGCAACAGAATATAACAATAGCATGGGGTCCTTCATCTTCAAAGTGCCACACGCAGTCATGTTGGTTGTAGACTTGTAATCCTAATCAATAACTTACTAACATAAAAAAAACCTGCAACATGATAAGTTACAGCCACAAGGGTCAATACATTTGAATTGTATTGGCAAGTGATACTATGGTAGTATAGTGGAGTCTATCATCTATATGCATTTGACTAAGTGGAGCTTAGGCTTGCTTTGCTCAAAATAGTTTTTCCTTATCATTTGAAAACACTAAGTTTTTGTTTGATAAAATCACCCAAGGCATATCCCAATAGAAATTGTTGATCCTTCAACCCTTGTTCAACCACAAGTTCTTAAATTATAAATTGGGATGAGGATATTCTTGATAGCTTCCATGTCTTGATGCTCAAATTGTTCTTTGCCAGGGACATGTCTAAGTACTTAGATTTTACACTCTGTAGAGGTGGTGCACTTTCCCCACAAGACTCGGTTTCACCAAGACAAGATCTTTCAGAAGCCTTCCCTTAGACCAGAATGGACGCGCTCGAACATATCAATCCCCTACCACCAACTGTCCATTTGGCTAAGTTATTGCAACCTATATGATCCAGGTAGAGCCCATAATGCCAAGTGGCTGCACTTGAAGCTTCTCAACATTTGACATCTCAAATCTGTTTGTTCCTGGGTGGCCATCCACAAGTGAGATACACAAGGTAAACCATAGAAATGGACCTTCTGAACCACTCAACACAAACCATTCCTTCCATTCCACCCAGGTGATTCATTCACTTAGTTGTTTTATTAAACAAAACACAAGTCCTTGACTTAGAAATATTCCATAGTATGAATATATATTCCACCCTTGTTTTCTACTAGCTTATCTAAGCATTATAGTAGTAGGAATCTTAACTTTGGAAATTTCTACTAAGGTTTCATCTACTAGTATTTCCCATGGAATAGTTTACACTTAACAAAAATTCCATGCAAGTCTTACTTAGAAATATCACTAATGCATAGTGAAAATAATGGGACAAAAGTATGTAGCATCACTTTCCTTTTTGGTAGAGAATATAAGTTCACTCCTTGTCTTTGCAAAGATCACACTCTTCAAATCACTACAATTCAATCAAGCAAGGTCACAATTTCAATCTACCATTCAAGCAACATCACATAAATTAATAGAATCAAAACAATGCATGCAAGCATGCCAAACTTTGTTTTATTTACAAAAGTGGTTTATAATAGGTTATAAACATTCTAAAACACTTATTGGTCATTTTATAAAGTGGCAAAACTATTTTCAAAAGATTTTACATATAAACCATTTTCAAACTAAATCATTATTTTATGTGGTTGAAAATGCCTTTATCAAAGTAGAAATCTTTATAGGGTTTACCAAATACATTTTTAAATCATAAAACTTGGTGCTTGGGGTCAGAGAGTTTATTCCAAAACATTTCCCAAAGGTTTTCTTCAAAAAGCATTTTTAACAAATAAACAATATTTTTAATTGACTAGAAATGGTTTAAATCAAAGGTTTATTCTTTTGCTTCACCAAATATATTTTTGAAACCACAAATTGATTTCTATGGTCAGTAGGTTCAAAACAAACCATTTTCCAAATATTTTATCTCAAAAATCATTTTAGAACAAATTTTATATTCTATACATGCATACACAAGTTTCTGCAAAAACAATCAATTTAACAGAAGCAATTCACTAAACAAAGGGCATGGTCAGAAAGTACTTGTCTTGCTGATTCCATTGATATAAAATTTGCAAAATTTGGACGTGTGGTTTGAAAGTTATGAATTATTCAAATTGGAACATCAAATAGATCAAATCCTGGTTTTTATAAACAGGCAGGGCCACGTGGCGTGTTACTATTCGTCGGTACCGCTTCGTGCGGATCGTGCAACGAGAGGCGTTGGATCTAACTAAATCGCACGGATCAGATCGCATACCCCTTTGTTTTAAGTGAACCTATCGCGTGCCTTGGATCTGGATCGGATGGCTGCTGCGCGTCTGACCAAATGTTGGCGGCGCTGGCGGCGGCGACTGGCGACGCTAGCTCTGCTACAGCGTTGCAGCGACTACAGGAAGCAAGGCAGGAAAGGGAATGGATCACCAGGTTCGCGTGGTCGTGGTGATTCTCAAGGTGGCCGCAGGATGGACAGTGGTGCATGGTGTTAGCTTGAATCGCTCGCCGGAGTTCGTGTCTGCGTCGGGCTCGTCCTGTTGAAGACGATGGCGAAGTTACGGTGCATGCCAGAGAGAAAAAGAGGTGTCGTTATATGCGCGGGGTAACGGCGATCATGTGCTTGTGAAGGAGAGGGGTTAGGGCGGTCAGATTTTTACCCAAGGCTTCGCCGGAGAGGTGGTAGACGACGGAGGTGCTCTGTTCAAGATGAAGGCGAGTGTCCAGGGCGTGCGCAGGCGAACTGGAGCTACTGGGATGTGCGTCTGGTTCCTGTGAGCATGCTCGAGTGGTCGAGGAAACGAGGGGAGGCGAGGAGCTGCCGAAATTGCTCGGTGAGCTCGCCGGAGACAGTGGCGGTCGAAGCAGGGATCAGGGCAGCCTGGGGGCTCCGGTGGTGCGGTGTCTGGGGGGAAATGGAGAGGGGAGGGAGGCGATTAAGAGGGAGCGGTCACCGACGGGGGGTACTCGGCCAGTAAAGCGAATTCACGTCGGCATTCAACGGCAGTAATGGCCGGAGAGGGGGGCACGGTCAGCGGCGGGTGAGGACGATGGTGAGGTGGCAGTGGTGTCGCTTGGCAGCGAGAGAGGGAGCGTGGGGGTGGGGTCCAATGGTCAGCGACTTAGCGGGTTCATTCGCGAGTGAAAAACGATTCACTGCGAGAGAGAAGGAGTGGGCTGCTGATGGGCTTAGTGGGCTAGCTGGGCTGGGCTGGGTTTGTTTCCATTATTTTTTTGATCTGATTGTTTTTCCTTTTTCCATTTCTATTAATCTATTTTGATTTTGATTAATCAATTTAAACATCAATTTGATTTCAAAACTCAACCAAAATTTGTGTAGATTTATATACTGATTAGTAACACATTCCAAAGTCAAATTTAGAATAATTTATTTATTCTTTTTAGGGTCCTTTAATTATTTAAAATAGGCTCTAATATTAATTAAATAAGATTTAATAATATTTTTCAATCTCCATTTGAATTAAAATCACCACCAAACTTTGGGTGAATTTTTATTCTGTTTATCAACATATTTCAAAGTCCAAAATAAAATAATTCTTTTATGCTTTTAGGATCTATTAATAATTAAATAAATAGACCATAGTTTTTAATTCAAATAGGTTTTAATTTATTTTAAAACTCTTTTTGAAATCTAAATAATATCAAAATCTTTTCAGTAGGTTTCATTTGAAAAACTAAAACACTTGGAAATCTTATTTAAAATAAATTAACAAGTTTTAGTGTTTATTTAAAATGGAAAAGCCTTTACTTTAATAAAATTGGATATTAATAAATCCTCATTATTTTATTTAAATAAACCTTTTCTCTTTTTATCAAATAGAAATATTTTATTTCAAAAACTTGGCCAAGGTTTAACTTGGCTCTATAAAATAGTCCTTATTTATATTTCTACCTTTGCTTTATGAAAACCATACCTTTTTATTTAAAGATCCAAAAATAGTGATTCCAACTATTTTAACTTTCTCTATTAATTGTTTATCTTTGTAAATACCTTTAGGATTTTATTTGACCAAAATAGGTTTTGATGTTTCCAATTGGATCAAAAGTTTCTTCTCACCCTAAATTTCATCAAAATTTCATTTTGTTTATTTGTTTTTCACAGTTCAAAATTTGGAAAATTTTGGGATGTGACAGAGCACGCCATAAAGATGTTGGGCTACACTCAACGCCTTGAGCAACTGGACTGCAAGATTCCAGAGGAGCTCAAGATTGACAGGGTTCTGCAATCACTCCCTCCTAGCTACAAAGGTTTTGTAGTTACTCATAATCAGATTGTTTCCACTAATACGACACCGAGCTCTTCGCTAAGCTGAAAGCTGCGGAGGTGGACATCAAGAAGGATAATCATGTGTTGATGGTCAACAAGCCCCCCAGCTTTAAGAAAGGTAAAGGTGCAAAGAAGCCCTTCAAGAAGGGTAGCGGCAAGCGCGTTTCCCCTGCAGAGAAGAAGCTCAAGTCTGGACCTAAGCCGGACACTGAGTGCTTCTATTGTAAGGACAAGGGTCACTGTAAGCGCAAATGTCTGAAGTACTTAGCGGACAAGAAGGCTGGCACCATCAAAGGTATATTTGATATACATGTTATTGATGTTTTCCTTACTAGCCCTAATTGTAGTGCACGGTATTTGATCGGTTGGTTGCTAATATTTGTAACTCGAAACAGGAGCTACGGAATAGACAGCGGCTAGCAAGGGATGAGGTGACGATGCGCGTTGGAAACGGATCAAGAGTTGATGTGATGGCCGTCGGCACGCTCTCCTTAGTTTTACCTTCGTTATTAGTTTTAAACCTCAATAAATGTTATTATGTGCCTGCGTTGAGCATGAACATCATATCTGGATCATGTTTATTGCAAGATGGTTATTCATTTAAATCTAAGAATAATGGTTGTTCTACTTATATGAGTAACATCTTTTATGGTCATGCACCTGCCTTGAATGGTTTATTTCTTCTGAGCATGAACATCATATCTGGATCGTGTTTATTGCAAGACGGTTATTCATTTAAATCTGAGAATAATGGTTGTTCTATTTATATGAGTAATATCTTTTATGGTCATGCACCTGCCTTGAATGGTTTATTTCTTCTGAATCTCGAAAGGGATGAAACACACATCCCTAACATTGAGGCTAAGAGATGCAAGGTAGATAGTGATAATACTACTTATTTGTGGCACTGCCGTCTAGGTCATATTGGTGTAAAACACATGAAGAAACTCCATTCTCATGGACTTTTGGAGTCTCTTGATTTTGAATCATTTGACACATGCGAACCATGCCTCATGGGCAAGATGATCAAAACCCCGTTCTCCGGAATGATGGAACGAGCAACGGACTTGTTGGAAATCATACAAACCGATGTATGCGAACCGATGAGTGTTTCGACGCGCGGTGGATATCGCTATTTTCTCACTTTTACTGATGACTTAAGTAGATATGAGTATATATATTTAATGAAACATAAATCTGAAACATTTGAAAAGTACAAAGAATTTCAGAATGAAGTGGAAAACCATCGTAACAGAAAAATTAAGTTTCTACGATCCGATCATGGAGGAGAATATTTGAGTTATGATTTTCTCACGCATCTTAAAGCAAGCGGAATCGTTTCGCAACTCACGCCACCCGGAACACCACAGTGCAATGGTGTGTCTGAACGCCGGAATCGAACTCTATTAGATATGGTGCGATCAATGATGTCGCTTACAGATTTGCCGTTATCATTTTGGGGTTATGCATTAGAAACCGCTGCATTCACTTTAAATAGGGAACCATCTAAATCCGTTGAGACGACACCGTATGAACTGTGGTTTGGTGCTAAACCTAAGTTGTCGTTTCTTAAAGTTTGGGGATGCGAAGCTTACGTCAATAAGTTGATGCCGGACAAGCTCGAACCCAAAGCGGAGAAATGCGTCTTCATAGGATACCCTAAGGAAACTATTGGGTATACCTTCTATCACAGATCCGAAGGCAAAGTGTTTGTCGCAAAGAACGGATCCTTTCTTGAGAAGGAGTTTCTCTCGAAACACTGAGTGGGAGGAAAGTAGAGATAGACGAGGTTGTTGAACCTTCTCTTGAGTTGGAGAGTAGCGCAGCATCTGAAATTGTTCTAGTGCCGTCTGCACCAACAATAGAGGAAGCTAATGACAAGGATCATGAAGCTTCGGACGATGCTACTACTGAACTTCGCAGGTCGACAAGGTCGCGTGCCCCTCCTGAGTGGTACGGCAACCATGTCTTAACTGTCTTGTTAGTTGACGACAGTGAACCTGCGAACTATGAGGAAGCAATGATGAGCCCAGACTCTAACAAATGGCTAGAGGCCATGAAATCCGAATTTGGATCCATGAGCGAAAACCAAGTATGGACTTTGGTGGATCCTCCTAGCGACCGAAAGGCCGTTGAGTGCAAAGGGATTTTCAAGAAGAAAACGGACGCGGATGGTAATGTTACTGTCTATAAAGCACGGCTTGTCGCGAAAGGTTTTAGACAAGTTCAAGGTGTTGACTACGATGAGACTTTCTCTCTCGTAGCGATGTTTAAGTCCATTTGGATTTTATTAGCAATTGCTGCGTTTCATGATTACGAAATATGGCAGATGGATGTCAAGACCGCGTTCCTTAATGGCAACATTGATGAAGAGTTGTATATGATGCAACCCGAAGGTTTTGTTGATCCTAAGGATGCTGATAAAGTATGCAAACTTCAGCGTTCCATTTATGGACTGAAGCAAGCATCTCGGAGTTGGAACCTTCGTTTTGATCAAGTGATCAAGAGCTTTGGATTTGTTCCAAATTGCTACGAAGCTTGTATCTACAAGAAAGTGAGTGGGAGATCAGTGACATTTCTAGTGCTATATGTGGATGACATATTGATTATTGGAAATGACATTGACATGCTTAACGATGTGAAGAGTTATTTGAATAAATGTTTTTCAATGAAATACCTAGGGGAAGCTGCTTATATATTGGGCATCAAAATCTATAAGACAAAGACGCCTGATAGCTTTAAGCCAAAGTACATATCTAGACAAAGTTCTGAAAAGGTTCAGAATGGATAAGGCAAAGAAAGGTTCAGTGCCTATGCTGTCAGGTAAGATATTGAGCAAGGCTCAGTGTCTAGCTACGGTAAATGATATAGAAGCTATGAGCAAAGTGCCTTATGCCTCGGCCATAGGTTCTATCATGTATTCCATGTTGTGTACTAGACCAGATGTGTCCAATTCTCTTAGTTTGACGAGCAGATACCAAAGTGATCCAGGAGTGGAACACTGGACAACCGTTAAGAACATCCTAAAGTACTTAAATAGGACTAAAGAAATGTTCTTAGTCTATGGAGGTGATGAACAGCTCGTCGTAAAAGGTTACGTCGATGCTAGTTTCGACACCGACAAGGATGATTCTAAATCTCAAACAGGATACGTTTATATTTTGAATGGAGGAGCTGTGAGCTGGAGAAGCTGCAAGCAAAGCGTTATCGCGGGATCTAAAGTAGAAGCGGAATACATGGCTACTGCAGAAGCGTCAAGTGAAGGAGTTTGGATCAGGAACTTCATCACTGAGCTTGATGTGGTTCCAAGTGCCTTGGACCCACTGGAGATATTATGTGACAACACTGGCGCCATAGCACTGACTAAGGAACCAAGATATCATCCAAAGACCAAGCATATCAACCGCAAGTTTCATATAATCTGAGATTATATAATAGATGGAGATCTGAAGATTAGCAAAGTACATACAGATCTGAATGTCGTAGATCCGTTGACTAAACCTCTTCCACGAGCAAAACATGATCAGCACCTTAGTGCCATGGGTGTTAGATTGTTTCCATATGTAAACTAGATTATTGACTCTAGTGCAAGTGGGAGACTGTTGGAATTATGCCCTAGAGGCAATAATAAATATGTTATTATTATAATTCTTGTTCATGATAAAGTTTATATTCCATGCTAGAATTGTATTAAGCGGAAACTTTAATACTTGAGTGGTTTATGAACAACACCGTGTCCCTAGTACGCCTCTATGGACTAGCTCATTGATTAATGATGGTTAAGGTTTCCTAACCATAGACATGAGTTGTCGATTAATAATGAGATCATATCATTGGGAGAATGATATGATGGATGGACCAAATTAGCGAGAACAATTAGATCGTGTCATCGTGTTCATCTTTGCGAAGCTTTTCTTATGTCAAATATTGTATTCCTTAGACCATGAGATAATGCAACTCCCTGGTATCGGTAGAAAGCTTTGAGGTCATCAAACGTTATCCTATGAGAGGGTGATCATAAAGGTGTCTCTCAGGTGATCGGAAAGTACCTGTTGGTTTGTATGTATCGAGATGGGATTTGTCCCTCCCAAGTCGGAGAGATATACTTCGGTCCCACTCGGTAATCGATATCAACACCGCTTGCAAGCACGTGGTTAAGGAGTTAATCACAAAGTGATATCGAATTACGAAACGAGTAAAGTACTTGCTGTGAACGAGATTGAACTAGGTATGCCGGTACCGACGATCGAATCTCGGGCAAGTAAAATATCGCGAGATAAAGGGGTATATATATATATGGGATTGATTGAATCCTGGCATCGTGGTTCATCCGATATGATCATCGATGAATGTGTGGGAGTCAATATGGGTTTCCAGACCCTACTGTTGATTATTGATAGAAGATCATGTCTGCATATTCTCGAACCCGAAGGGTCACACACTTAACGTGTCTCGACGCTAGGATAGATTGGATAATTGGTTTATGAGTTTTTGTTCGGAGTCTCGGATGAGATCCAGGACATCACGAGAGGTTCCGGAATGGTCCGGAGAATACGATTCATATAAGGCAAAGCAGATTTTGGAGTTCGGAATTGTTTCAGGTTGTTCGGTATTGTACCGGAAGCTTCTAGAACCTTCCGGAGTGGGACCAACGTGGCCCCACTTGTCGGGAGGGGGCGTGGGCCTACAAGGGAGTGCCCTGGCCGCATTGGGCCAGGGGAACAAGGCCCCATAGGCCCAGCCGACCAAGCCCTAGGGGAAACCCTAGGGGAGCTTCTAGAAGGGGGGAAACTTGCCCCCCACTCCTCCCTCCTTGGGCGCCGACCCTAGGGCTTGGGGGAGGGGCAAGGGCCAGCCGCCCACCCCTCTATATAAAGAGGGCTGGGGGCACACCCTCCCTACACCTCCTACTCAAGCCCTAGCCGCCCTGCTGCCCTCCTCTCTCTCTCCCTCCCGACTGCGCGTAGGCGAAGCCCTGCCGCAGAAACTCTCCACCGCTTGCACCATGTCGTCGTTGTTGTAGATCCAACCTATCTCTCCACCCCACTTGCTGGACCGAGGAAGGAGGAGACGTCGAGGTGTCGTACGTGTGCATCTCTCGGAGGCATCGTCACTTGCGGTGTTGGATTGGATCGGATCGCGAGGAGGAGAAGCGAGTATGACTACATCAACCACGTTCCGTTGAACGTTCCGCTGTGCGAATATTCAAGGGTATGAAGATCTCATCTATTCCCCTCGTTGTTTGCATCTCCTAGATTAGATCTTGGCTTCCCCGTTCGCATCCGTAGAAATTTTTTGATTTACTATGCTGCAAAACCCTTCACAACTGTCCATAACCGCGGACGCGGCTATTCGAATAGTTTGACACTCTGTAGAGATTGTACACTTTCACCACAACATTCGATACATCCGTCAGGAATAAATCCTGAATTCACCATACTCAGTATGCGGATAATCAATCCTAACCTTTCAATTACACGCCCTAGTATAAGCACCTCTCCTGTGAGTTTGGCCTCCCAACCATGACCAATTGTCATCTTGGGTACTGCACAGGTGGACAATCTTCACAAGGTAGCCTTAGCTCAGAACTTGGCCGTGAGGGAACTAATACTAAGGTATATAAGTTTCCAGTTAAGCCCTACCCAATTCTCGGGTATTGTGGTTGTACGGTAAAATTGGAATGGTATCGCATTCAGACAACCATCAGTTTTATAAAGGGATAAGGCTCATGCCTCAACATTTTCATCACCATAAATCATCTGGTGTTCGGAAACACATGTCCAAAACATCTCAATAAAATGATCCATCATTCGAAGGTTTTCATAACCATTTTTCCACCAAGTATTCCCATCTAAGTTGGTCAGTTTTTATGCTTAGCACTAGCATCTACAAGTGGGGGTAAGTACTAATGAGGGGTGGTAAACTAGTGGAGTTTTACTAAGTTCAATCTCATGCCTTAAGATGACATAAAGATTATCTAGCTTAGACCAAGTTTTATGCTCTTTATGCAACCTTCAATTATCCTTCTAGTATCTACAATTCACTTAAGTAAGCTCTAAGTACTAGCTTTGATAAAGAAATAAAGTATAAAGATTGCCAGTAAAACTAGGATTGGTTTATCAAGTGGTTATGATCATATATGCTTAGGGCATATAGTTGGCATGGTAACAAGCAAGTATTTTCTTGCATAGGTCAATTTGATTAGTAAGGCTTGCTAAAGTAGAGTATCTTGCAAGTGTTAGCTTGCACATTCAACTAGTAGTATTAGGCTTGCCTTGTGCGGAGCAGTGGTTGAAGTTCTCCTCGGCTTCTTCTTCGTAGTATCCTCCTTCTTCCTCGTATCCTTGGTCGGTACTAGCGTCTATAAATAAATACGAGGTACACAATCACCAAACAATACTTAACTAATTTCAATCATCACACAAAAGGGTCATATAGATGATCTAGCATCATCACTAACATTACAAGATTAAAGCTTGGTTTAATTTCTTTTATTTTTAGAAAAGTAGTTTCTACTCATTGAAAAACTACTTAAGATTTAATATTCTCCAAACCAAACATGGGATCATGTTGACACATGTCATCACCACATATTTTAGTCCATGGGAATGTGATTAAAAGTGGTGTCACAATTTAATAAGGTTTAACCTTTTATTTTACTTAAATAAAGTGACTAGAAATGCCTATGTGGCATTCTTTTATTACTTGAACATTATTTCTGTAAGTAAACCCAAATGTTTTTATATATTCTGAAAGGTGTGATAAAATTTGATTTTTGAGAGTTGGAATCAACTCAAAAGCTTCTATGGTTTAAATTTGAAAAATGTTTGAATGCAGAAAAGGTTCTGCCTTGTTATTTTTACCAAGGTTGATCTATAGATTCAAATGATTTGAATCCAACGGGCTTGGATTAAGCATTTATAGAACTTTCTAACAAAATTGGTTTCATTCAATTTGGTTCAATGAATCGAGCTGGGTTGATTTTTGAAACTAGGTACAGAACTATGTTTGAATTAAAATGGAAAAGTTAAATTCAAGCACTGGCTCTTGAGGAACTAATGGGCGGCCGGTGTCACTCCATGATCTTGAGGCTCAAGCCCATGGGGTTCCACCAGTCGTGGCTCTTAAACGCAAGCGATGCAGGCAATATCGCCCACACGATCTAAGTCTAATTGAACGGCTGCTACTCATCGTCCATGTCGGGTTGCGCCGGCGAGACAGAAACCTAACGCGGTAGCTGGGGGTCGCGGGGGATCACCGGGGCTCAGGCGAGGGTCGGCGAGGCGGGCGAACGACGAAGTCAACAACGGCGAACCTCCTGGTACCGGCAGCTCCTCCTGGGGTGGACGAAATCGACGGCGCCCTTATTCTCCAGAGGTGGCCTGCTCCGGCCAAATTCCGGCGATGCGCTGCTCGCCTTGCTCCGGCTACGGGTTGGAACGATCAGTGAGGAGAGGGGAGTGAGATGGTGTGAAGAGTTTGAGCGGGGGAGGCCTCTATTTATAGTCTCGACGGTGAGACCGAACGGAATGGGCAGGCGACGGTGGCGACATGGCAACGGGCTGCTAGAGGCATGGCCGGCGATGGCGATCGATCGGTGGTCTCCTGGCGATGCTCTATGGCTTTAATGCACGTGTAGGGGTGGTGTAAAACGGTCTGGAACATGTGATGCTCTGCGCGGCAGAGGCGGCGTTTTCGACGGCGAGCGATGGCTACGGGGCATGTGGCGGCGAACGGGGATGTCTGGCGGTCTCTTGGGACGGTGGTGATTGCGTATGCACGCGGCGAGGGCGGCGCGCGGTCTATGGGCGTGTGTCGAGGGTGGCGCTCTGGCGCACGCTCGGCATGGTTGACAGAGGCACGGGCGCGGCATTCCTGGGTGCTCTGGTTGATATCTTTGAGGCAGGGCTGGTTGAGAGGGGGTGGTGAGGTATGGGTGATCTCCCAGACAAGGTTGGCACGGCTAGTTCCTCTCCTAGCTTGTTGTCTACACTGGGGTGGCATGGGTGGCTTCGGCTATTCACCATTGATGACATTGCCAAGATTACAGTGGTGCTAGACGTTTACAAATGAGCTAGATGATCTACTAAAGCCTATTTGCAACCAGAGAGGGAACAGGTTATGCTCAAATCACTACTCCAAATAGTGTTTGGATTTTATTTGATTTGCATCTGCAAGGTGTTTGATGAAATGTCCGCATGAATTCAAGTTTTGAATTTTGAAAAGATTTTTGGTGGGTGTGCTAGGTTGGTGCTGGTGAGTCTGCAGATGCTTGGGTTTTGAAAGTTGAGCTTGTTTGAGTGGTTTTTGAAAAAGTGGGATCTTCCCATATGATATAGATTCAATTTTGAACTGTCCTTTAAACTATGCATTCAAATTTTTTTGGATGATCACAAGGTGGGCCTTGATACTTTGTTATGAGTAGTATCAAGGGGTGCAAAGATCTAAACAAGTTTCTGTTAAGTTCTGAAAGTTAGAGACAACCAAAGTAGGCATGGGAGTTAAATTGGTCAAAATGACCATTCACTCATTTTGTTTGTTTTGATTTATTTGTCTTTGGGAAAAGTGTGGGGATTGTTTAGATGATGTTTATTTCACCTAAGAATCATTTTACAAGCAAATAAACACATAAACAAGGCAATTCAAAATAATCTAAATTGGAATGCATACACACATGCATGCTTTCCTATTTTTATTTAGAAAAGTTTGTGTTAACCCTAATTTTTAAGATTAGAGTTTGATGATCCAAGTTTTAGTATTTTTGGGATGTTACAGCTAGACTATCTGGTTGGCTTAGCTATAAGATCATTTCTTGTGAAACATCTTAGAATGGTACACAGGTTGATCTGGTTGTTGGCTTTACTTATGGTCAGTACTTGAGGCTTGATAAATGCTTAATAATAAGTTGAAAAGTTCACTTATTTTTCAAGCCTATGATGTTGGTCTGAGGCTCTAGGAACTAAGTTCCTATGTTGTTGTCACTTTCAAAATTGGCTAAGGCATCATAGTTGCTTACTAGATCTTGTATCCTAGTTGGTTAAGTTAATGGATTTGTTTGTAGCTTATAAGATCTGAGGTGCTACTCCTTCTTGGAGATTTACCCAGATTTTATAAGAACAGATGATGGAATATATAAGTTGCCTTTGGTATCACCAAATCTGTGAGGCTGGTATGAGATTTTGGTGTTTTTGATAGAGTTTGGTTCTAACCTTTATATTTAAAACCTCTAGGATAGGTTCACTCCACTTGGGTGATCATTGAGAGGTTGCCTTATGAAACAACACATATTTATGTTTTGATAAGATGAATAGATCATGTGGATGTTTATGACACTCACCATAAAAACTGATGATTGTAGTGGTTTGTTGTGCTGGTGGTGTTGCTGGCTTGATCCTGTCCTTCACCTCCTGATGTTTCTCTTGTTTCCCCTGTTTCATGTGCTTGGCCTTGATCTAGCCTGCTCCTCCTAGCTCATGTGGCTTGGCCTTGTTGTCCACCTAATTCTCTCCCTCCTTAAGTCACCATCTGGTGATGTTTGGGTTGATCTGGTGTGGAGTTTTTGTTGGCTGTTTTGTTTGGCTTTGGCAAAGCTGCTTGTTCTTGTGTGGTGTGAGCAATGGAGAGGTGCACTAGTGCTTGCCCCCGGATGTGCTTGGATCTTTTACTTGTTGAAGCAGATGTGGCTGTTTCGACAGCACACCCATGCATTTTGGTGAGTGAGCTACTTGTGTGTCTGCTGCATGGTTGTGGATATGCTCAATGAGGTGTTCTACCTTTTGGTCTTGTTACTATTAACCTGCCTAGTGAAACTTGCCCCTTTACTTGCTATGATCATTTGACTTATGGCTTATTTATTATGAAATATTAGATTCTTTCATATTGGTGAAACTTCCCCCTGATATATTTACTCAATGATGTAAAATTGAGCAGTGTAACTCACTGCTCTCTACTGAGAGTACAAATTAATAACTTAACCTTTATTTTCCCTTTTGTTTGTTCTTTGCTTTGCAGGTACAAGATTTGAATATTCAAGATTAGTATAGGTTTTCTTTTAAACAGATGTAATCCTTTGTAATTTTTATTTCGTTCTTTTGTAAGGAATTTTGTAATAGTTCATTAATATGTAAATATTCCTCTTTTGTAATTTTATTTCAGTAAAGATTCTTTATTGACTTAATGAGTTACATTTTTAACTTATTCATGGAATAAATATTCATTTGTTTGATTGTATTTCTTATTGAGAGTTTCTGTTACTATATATTATTTCTTGATTAAATAATATTACTAAATCATAACTCTAATCTTTTAAAATATGAACTCAAATCTCAAGTGTGAATTCAAATTCCTTCCCCCAAAGCACACTAATTCATAAAGATCATGTCAAAATTTATAACTATCACTCTCCAAAGCTATTCCTAAACTTAGAGAGTGAAAGAAACTCTGATCACTTTAAGTTCTTATTTGGCGAAAAATTTACCCACATTTTGCAGATGAATGCATGCATATGCACAAATTCCTAAATCTACCATTCGTTTGTCACTAAATGCTGGGATGTTACAAATATTTATAAGCTAGTAATAGAAAGGGAGCGAAAAACGAGAGAGCATGATATATAGATGAGTGTGATATCGGTATACCTCCCCCAAGCTTAGTCTTTTGGCCTAACTGGAGATCAATCCCAGCGTGGCCAAGAAGGAGTGCCTCCATAATGCGACGAAGAGGTGCCTTCGTCTTGGCACGTGCTCGAGGAAGCCCCTGTGTAGTGCCCAAAGTAGTCATAAGAGGGCGCGCCCCCCTGGTATTTCCCGTGGAAACCAAGCACCCGGAGCCACTACTAAGAAACCAGCTATAGATAGACAAAACTTCTGTGGCGCATATGTGTGACCATGCGCCATAGATAAACACATGTGGCGCATTTTAGACCATGCGCCACAGAAAGCTACAACCTTCTGTGGCGCATATAGGAAAAATGCACCACGCACATGTCCATATGAGCCACATAAGTTCCATCTTCTATGGAACATATGGGCATATGCGCCACAGAAAGCTCGGGTGCACCCTACCACGGAATCTCGTTGACTGTACTCTGACCAACATTCTGTGGCGCATATAGAGGTATGCGCCATAGAATTGGAGTAGGAAAAACAGATTCCACCCCCCCCCCTGTGGATCGCCTTTTTAGCCTTGCAAAAAATAATAGAAAATGAAAAACACTTCAAAAAATAAAATCCTTTCACATAGTGATAGGTAATGTGGTCTAGTTTATAGGAAAATTAAAAAACATGCATTTCGACTTTTTATGCAAAAAAGGTTATGCCATGGTAAAATGACCGTAACTTTTGCATACGATGTCGGAAAAATATGTATAATATACCAAAATGACGAGAACGAGATTTCGCACGCGCTCGCAACCACCTTTGGTTGTTTAACGATTTTTTAGATTTTCAAAATTCGAAAAGAGTAAAAAGTTATGGCCAAAAGATCATTTTTCTGCAAAAAAATAAAAAAGGATTAGAAACTTCTGTGGCGCATTTCTTCCATATGCGCCACAGAAGTCTTGGGAGGGATTTGAAATTTGAATCCCGCCCCCCTTCTCCCTCTCATATACTCTTTCACTCCTCAATCCTTCTCCTCCTCCACTTCTTCTCTCATTCTCCTCACCTTCTCATCCTCCTCCTCCACCCCGGTGAGCTTCTCCTCCTCCTCCACCACCACCCCGGTGAGCTTCTCCTCCTCCTCCTCCTCCTCCACCACCACCCTGGTGAGATCCTCCATCCTCCACCCCGGTGAGATCCTCCTCCTCCTCCCACCTCCCTCCTCCTCCTCCCACCTCCCTCCTCCTCCACCCCGGCGAGCTCCTCCTCTGGCGACCTCCTCCTCCACCGGCGACCTCCACCTCTCCTCCACCAGCGACCTCCTTCTCTCCTCCATCCATCGGTGACCCCCACCTTTGACGAGCACCACCTCCGGCCAGATCTGTCCGGCTTTTTTTCTTGAAATTTGAAAAAAAAACCGTGGCGCATATTGGCAATATGCAGCACATAAGTTTGAGATCTGGTTTGGGACTTATGTGGAGCATTTTGGCAATATGCGCCACAGAAGTTTGCTTCTGTGGCGCATTTCAATATGCGCCACAGAACTGCACTTTAGTGGCGAGATAACTGTGGCGTATCCCATATGCGCCATACAAGTCCCAAATGGTGCGCCACTGATATGTCTTTTCCTAGTAGTGATATAATCGTCCATATCCTCCTTGGAGCGTGACCAAGGCCCCCTGCCAATACTGAACAAAGTAGACTGTGGCAAAGAAATTTCCCTCTCATCCTCGTTAGTAAACATCATCCTATAAACTAAACTCTCAAGGCTAGAGATAGTAGTAACAAAGTGATGTGCTTTCATGGCATCTAGATCAAGCCTCTGTGGTGCCATGACTATATCATTCGGATCAACAGAAAGTTCTAAGGCAGCAACTACACGTGCAACAATAATACCCTCATAGATGGGTCCTTTGGCAGCTATGCGGCGAGCAACGAGAGAACCAAGATTGTACCTGGTTTCATTGTTAAGTGCAGCAGCTAGGAAAGCCAAATTATAGTTGGAAATATTGCTAGTGTTCTCCCTACCAAGAATGCTATTGGCAAGATAGTAAGCAAAATATCTGAGAGCTGGGAGTTGAATATTTCTTATCTTCCCGCACTGGGCTGTGCGTTCATCATCATTTTTTACCCCATGGTAGAGCTCCAACAAATCAGCGGCTCGACCTTGAATCTTCTTCATCGTCCCAGCCATGCCAATACCTATAATGCTGTAAAATCTTTTCAATGTCATGGTGATAGGCTTATCATAGATTTTGAATGAAACATCTGCCCTGAAAGGGGTGTTAGTGAAAGTGAAACTCTCCACAAAAGTTTTGGTGAGGAAAGCATATTGCTCACTCTCATCCTGCATATAATTGGTCAGACAAACCCTCTGAACAAGAGTTAAGAAATCATCGAGGATCCCTGCAGCTTGCAAAAAGTTAAAACAGGGGAAGATAGAAGGATGCGCATCTCCCTCATCTCCCTCATTGCCAAAGCATGGCGCAATAAGATCTTCATTGTATGATGGCCTAGCTCGAGAGGCTGATCTCGAAGGCTTTATCCTCCTAGGTGCATCACTTTCAAACACTTGTGCAAAGGTATGGTTGTCCATGGCCATTTTTCTGATATTTTTAGATAAACATCAAACCAAGTTATTTCATAGTTGATAAATGATGGGGAACTACTATAGATACTTGCTAGAGGGCTAAACATGCATCAAAATGAAATCTCTAAGCATAGAACAAGCATGCAAGATTACACAACCTATCAACTACAGTAGCAAAATACTCAAGATACAATCCACCAATCAAAAATCTAATTGGACAAGCGGAGGAGGCACATACCGAAGAGCAATCCCTCCAAAAAACAGCAGCAAAGATGAGCTGAGCAAGGAGATAGAAAATCAGGAGCAAGAACAGCAGGAACTCGAGCTAAGCAAAGTTTTCCTATGTTTTTCGGGAGAGAGAAAGAAGTGGCTAGAAGGAGGCTAAGTGGAGGGCCAGGGTGGCCCACACCTGGGCCAGGTGCGTCCTGGGGCTAGCCACGCCACCAGGGGGTGTGCTGGACTCGTGGGTCCCCCTGGGTCACTCCAGGTGCCCCTCTGCCCAATTTTTCATGAAAACATTTAATATGAATTTTCTGGAATTTTTCGGGAAACTTTATTTTTGGCCAATTTTCAGGTTATGAAAATTGATTTTCTCGCACAAAAGATTTTTTTGAAAGACACAAAAGAAAACCAAAACTAAAACTATAGAAGTTCTAAGACGCTCTAAAAATCAAGGAACTAGCAAAACTAAGACTAACAATAGGAAAAACAAAGATTGGAAAGGAGAAAGATAAAAGTGAGCAAGGATAATCGTTGTGAAAGCATTGTTTTGTCCATTAAAATCCCTTTGTTAACAAGGTTGATAAAGTCTTGTTACCAAAACAATCTTATATGAAACAAAACTTTGCATTTCACTAAATGATTATGTTACTTCAATCTTGATAGCAATAGTCCCAATCATAACAGTTTCAAAACTTTCTTGTGGAATGAGACAATATATTTCTCCAACTTTGATGCTCTCAATATTTTAAATTGAATTTAGGCAATAAGCCTTATCAATCTTCTTGGGGAAATAGACAGTATGCTCCTTGTCATTAATATTAAAAGTTACTTTTCCTTGATTACAATTAATGACAGCACCTGCAATATTAAGAAAATGTCTCCCAAGAATAATAGACATATTATCATCTTTCAGGCATCTCAAGCACAACAAAATCAGTTAATACCAAGCAATTATGAGCCACTTGAAAAGGAACATCCTCACATATACCAACAGGGATAGTAGTAGACTTATCAGCCATTTGCAAAGATATATCAGTTGGTATCAATTTTTCTAGTTGAAGTCTCTTGTAGAGAGAAAAAAGCATAACACTAACTCTAGATCCCAAATCACACAAAGCAGTTCTAACATAATTATTTTTAATATAGCAAGGAATAGTTGGGATACCTCATCTCCAAGCTTCTTTGGAACCTTACCATTGAAGGAGTAATTAGCAAGCAAAGTACAAATTTCCTCATTAGGAATCTTCCTTTTATTAGAAACAATATCCGTCATATACTTTGAATAAGGAGGAAACTTAATAGCATCAGTCAAAGGAATTTGCAAAAATAAAGGTTTCATCCACTCACAAACTTGTTATAGTGTTCTTCTTCCTTTGAATTGTGTTTCTTATTAGGGAAAGGCATTGGTTTTTGAACCCAAGGCTCTCTTTCACTACCATGTTTATTAGCAACAAAATCTTCCTTAGTGTACTTAGTGTTCTTAGTGTGCCTCTCGGGTTCCTCTTCAATTTCTTCCTTATCAGGAGCATCATTTTTATCATTACCACTCTCTGTTTCAGCATCATAGGCAAATATACTATTAGGATCTATAGCAGGTTCAGAAGATTCTACAACGGTTTTATGTTTATTTTTCTTTCTCTTAGAAGAAGTACCTCTATTTTCAACTTGTTGAGAATCCTGCTCAATTCTTTTAGGATGTCCCTCAGGATACAAAGGATCCTGAGTGGCAGCACCACTCCTAGTTCTAATTTCATAAGCATGTTTATCTCCAGAAGCATTAACTAGCATAACTTTTTGTACTTTAGCAAGTTGATCAATTTGAGTTTGAACCATTTTGAAGTGTTTAACAAGCATTTTAACATCATTAGAAGTTCTTTACACAATATCTTTCAACTCATTAATAGCTCTAGAGTTTTCCATCAAATGGTTTTGAACTTGTTTATTAAAATTACCTTGCTTAACAATAAAAGTATCAAGTTTCTCTAAGCATTGATCAGGAGGTTTACCATAAGGAATATCACCTTCATCAAAATGTTGGAGAGAGTGTACCTCAATAGTGGATGAGTGAGAAATTGGCTTACATAATTCTTCTATAGGAGGTAAATTCTTCACATCTTCAGATCTAATACCCTTCTCCTTAAGACATTTCTTAGCTTCTTTCATCACTTCCTCATTTAATTCAATCATTCCCCTCTTCTTGGGTGTTGGTGTTAGAGTTGGTTCAGGGACAATTGATTCAGGTGTAGTTGACTCAGGTGTAATTGGCTTAGTTGTAGTCCAATCATCATGATTCTTGCTTATTTTAGCCATTAATTCTTCAGCTTCTGCAAGGGTTCTTTTCCTGAAAACACAATCAGCAAAACTATCTAGGTGTGTCCTGAAGCTCATTTTTAGGTAATGGACATCCAGGATGCGCATGAATCAAGGCACAGAACCTTGTCCATGACTCAGGCAATTTCTCCTCTTCTCCATGTTTAAAATAAAAAAGTTTCTGCAAAACAGCATGTCAAGCACTAGGATGGAAATATTTCTAAAATAAAGTAGCAATCAGGGCTATCAATGGATCCAGGCGGTAGACTATTAAACCAAGATATAGCCTCTCCTTTCAATGAAAAAGAGAAAATTTTAGCAACAAAGTATTTGCGCATATTAACATCATCAGAAAATAAGCCACTCATAGAAGAAAGTTCAGTCATAAAGAGAGAAATCATAATCTTTATCTTTAATGTTTATGGGAGAAGTGGAAAACTTAGCATCAGGAAATAGTTAGGTATAATAGTATGTTTCTCAAGAGACTCTTAATAGCACTAGCACCACGTGTGTTTCGATATTCTTCAATAAATTCATCAGTCATTTCAATATAACCATCATTGATATCATAACTTTCTCTAGACTTAGGTGAGCTAACAGGTGTAATAGTGTCTTCACTAGGAGTTTCATTGTTCCCCAATATAGTTCTAGCAATTGTAGCATCTAGGAAAGGATCTAATGAACCACTCTCACCAAGCACAGTAGAAGTAACATCATAAGCATTAGGAGCAATTTCAGATTCAGCAGTAGTAGCAGTGTGTGTAGCATGTGTGTGTGTGGTGGTGGTGGTGTAACAAGCTTACTTATAACAGATGGTGAATCAAGAGAAAGAGAGGTGTTTAGAACTGTACCTCTTCTTGTAGTGGATGGTAAAATAGGAAACTTTCCATCACGAGGCTTTCCCATGATGAAAATTATAGCAGCGAACAATAATAAATCCAAGTGAACACACAAATAAAGCTATCCTCCCCGTCAACGGCGCCAAAAAAATAGTCTTGATGACCCTCAAGTATAGGGGATCGCAATAGTCTTCGAGGGTAGTATAACCCAATTTATTGATTCGACAAAAGGGGAGCCAAAGAATATTTATAAGCCTTAACAACTGAGTTGTCAATTCAGCTGCACCTGGAAATGGTCTTGCTCACAGTAGGTTATCAGTAGCAACAATTTTGTAGTAGCAATAGCAAAGTAACAACATCAGTAAAATAAAGGCAGTAGTAACAATAGTAGCAAACAGTAGGATTTGAGTGCGGTAGGAATAGGTATGGATGGACGGGCATTGCATGGACAAGACTATTCATGTAATCTCAAGATCTAGGGCATTTGCAGATAAATAAGATAAAGCATCCAACTAAACAATCATAGGCATGTGTTCCATATATAGTCATACGTGCTCGCAATGAGAACTTGCACAACATCTTTTGTCCTTCCAGCCCATTGCAGCGGGGCCTTAAGATAATCTACTGGCAATTAAGGTACTCCTTTTAATAGAGTACCGGAGCAAAGCATTAACACTCCATGAACACACGTGATTCTCATATCATAGCCATTCCCTCCGGTTATCCCAATTTTTGTCACTTCGGGGCCTTTGGTTCTGGACAATAATATGTGTAAACAACTTGCATATAATATCACAAACAATACTATCATCATGAATCAATAACATGTTCAGATATGAGATCATGGCACTCGGGCCCTAGTGACAAGCATTAAGCATAACAAGTTGCAACAATGTCAAAAAGCACTAACAAAGATACTAGGCACCATGCCCTAACAATCCTATTCGATTACATGATAGATATCATACAATCCCTACAATCCCCATAGCCTACAGTGGGGGATTACTCAATCATGGATGGGGAAACATGGATGGTTGATGGAGAGGCGTCGGTGATGATGATGGCGATAATCTCCTCGAATTCCCCGTCCCGGCAGGGTGCCAGAACGGAGATTCTGGTTCTGAATCGCGGTTTCTGGTGGTGGCGGCGCAGTGGAACTCTATCTGAAAAAACGTCGAACCCCCCTATTTTTAGGTTAGAGGGCTTAAGTAGGCGAAGGGGCCGAGGGGGTGCCCGAGGTGGCCTCACCACCCCCAGGCACAGCCTAGCCTGGCCCGTGCGGCCAGGGGGTGTGGGCCCCTCGTGGCCCTCCTCCGTCTCGTCTTCTAGCTCCGTGAGTCATCTGGTAAAATAGGAGTTTTATGATATTTTCCGGGATTTTTCCTGAAAGTTGATTTTCTGCACAAAAAGGAGACACCAAAGCAATTATGTTGAAAACAGCGTCAGTCCATGTTAGTTGTATCCAAATCAACCAAATTAGAGGAGAAACAATAGCAAAAGTGTTCAGGAAAGTAGATATGTTTTGGACGTATCAAGGAGTAAGGAAACAACTCCAAGGTGTTGCTATCAACTTGGAATCCTACACAACACAAACTCAAGACTTTGCCCCAACTTATAGTGAGGTTGTCAATCTCACTTGTTTGCCGAAAACAAAGGATTAAACATATAGTGTGGAAGGTAATGATTGCTTGCAGAAAGTGAACGGAATAGTAGATGATGTAACAATGGTAAAGATTGGACTGGGGTCCACAGTTCACTATGGGTGTTCTCCTTAAGATAAATAACATAACATGTTGGGTAAACAAATTACAGCAGGGCAATTGACAGGAACTAAGCAAGGCATAATAATGCAAATACTAGACATTCATGATTCCTATGAGATTTGATTGGGCATTACAACAATATACATAGACCGCCATCCAACTGCATCTATGACTAATAATCCACCTTCAAGTTATCGTCCGAACCCCCTCTAGTGTTAAGTTGAAAGCAACGGATAATTGCATTAAGCAATGTGTGTAAAGTAAACAATACAATTGGTCCATGAACAAAAGATTCTTGTTTTCTCCCTAGTAGCAGCAACACATCTATAACCTTAGAGATTTTTGTCACTTCCCCAGATTCAATAGAGGCATGAACCCATTATCGAGCATAAATACTCCCTGATGGAGTCACTAGAATCTACTTGGCCAAGATAGATACTAGAAACGGAGAGCATGCAAGATCTCGAACAACACAGACATGATAGAATCAATAATCAATAAGACATGATAGAATCAATAATCAATCTGACATAGTATCTCAATATCCATAGGATCCCCACAAACACAACATGTATGATTACAAATAGATGAACTTGATCATGAACGGATCTCACAAGATATAAACATGGTAGCACAAAGGAGTGGAAACAACCATCTAGCTACTACATGGACCCATAGTCCAAGGATGAACTACTCATGCATCATACCGGAGGCTGGCATGGTGATGAAGAAGGCCTCCAGGATGATCTATCCCCTCCAGCAGGGTGCCAGGATGAGCTTCATACCCCCCCCCCCCGATCTAGAGACGATGGTGGCGGCGGCTACGGACTGTTTCATGGAGATCTGATCGGGTACTTAGGGTTTTCGCATCGGATGGATTTTATAGGTGAAGAGGCGAGGCAGGAGGGCGGCCAGGGCGCCCACACCATAGGGCGGCGCGCCCCAGGGTGGGCCCATGTGGCCCTAGGTGTGGCGGCCCTGTGGCGCCCCTCCATCTCTCCTCTAGACTTAGTGTTCTCCTCGGTGAAATATTGACTTTGGATTTTGTCCCGTCCAATTCCGAGAATATTTCCTTACTAGCTTTACTGAAACCAAAAATAGAAGAAAACGGTCAACTGGCACTACGGCATCTTGTTAATAGGTTAGTCCCAGAAAATGTATAAAAATACCTCAAAATGTAGACAAAGCATATCAAAGTTGATATTAAACAAGCATGGAACATCAAAAATTATAGATACGTTTATGATGTATCAGAGAACTACTCCCTCCTTATCATGGGAGTCAGCAACGGCGATGGAGATGGCGATGGAGTCGAATGAGATGGCTCTAGGGGCAATTCCCATCCCAGCAGGATGCTGGAACAGGGACTTCTATCCACCGAATCTCCTCTTCGGTGGCGATGGTGCTACGGAACTTTTCGTGGATTTCTGCTCTGGTTAGGGTTTTTGTCTTGGGGAGACGTATATATAGGCGAAAGGGCAAGGTCGATGGACGCCCGAGGGGCCCACACCATAGGGCGGAGCGTCCTAGGGTGGACCTGTGCTAGCCCTAGGTGTGGCCACCTGTTGGGGGGTGACCCCGGATAGGGTCAAGATAGGGGAAAGAAGAAAGGAGTCTCCCTTACCCTAAGCTGAATTACTGACTGAGTCGGCCGAATCATGCAATATCCGGCCGAGATAAGTTGAGCTTTGGCGAATATAAGAAGAGTAACCCCTTACTTGGCCGACGTATGAGCTATGTCGGCCGAATAAGGCTGACCGACTTGTATGCAGGTAAAGGCCGAGCCGAGTTATGCGAGATGAGGCCGAGTAATGTGAGACTTACGGGAGAAGGTGGAGCCTATAGTCAAACCCTAGTCTCTGGCTAGGAGTAATCTAGACATAGCCAAGCGCTAAGGACAAAGAGAAGAGTTGCAGAGGGGTAGACAAGCATCATGGAGGTGACAGTGAGGAAGCCCGAGGCGCACATGTGAGGGTCTCTGGAACATTGCCACTGATAGAAGGGGGACACGGAAAGGAGCCAAGTTACCACTTTTAGAAAAGCATATTCCAAGAATATGCTTGCCATGTCATCCCTAGAAGGAGTCAAGGAACCCCTTTATAAGGAGGGGTACGGGCTCCAGAGAGGGGGATCGATTCATTCCAGGACAAATGGCTCGTGTAGTACTTTTCTTCTTCCCTTTGATACAGCTCAAGGAGCATTTGTAGACCTTGAGAGGAGGAATAAAGAGATACTTGTTAGTCATCTGAGTGTAGAAATCACTACATCTTCCCTCCCCGGATCCCTCTAGCATCCATTAGCCCTGTACTTTAACCTACCCATGGCATCTGACGTGCCACCACCATGACAGTTGGTGCCCACCGTGGGGCCAGCGGCGGTGCTAGCTGGGGTTAAGATCCGGATGGGAAACTTCATCCACACCGGTGAGCGGGTTGTTTCTGGCCTAGTCCATAGATTTGATATCTGGGACTATGTCAGCGATAACGCTAGCAGTTTTAGGAGGAAAGCACCTCTGGGCAACGGCGTCTTCATCAACCTGGGCGCTCACAAGGTCTACGTCGGTGTTGACACTTCCTGCGTCTACCCGCGTCGAGTCATCGAGGCGGGAGAACCTCCCCTCTGTGCTGTGAGCGGTCCGCGTGGAGTACGCCCCGCAAGAAGCGTGGAGGTGATGTTGACGGCCCCGGCACCAGCAGCAGGAGCAGGCGCCGGACCAAGCAAGGACCAGGCAACAGGAGAACAGGTAGTCACGAAGCAGGTAGCTCCAAAACCCACCGAGGTAGATCCGCCAGCAACCAGGGCGGCCGAGGTGCAGGATGTGACCCCAAAGGCGGCAAGGGTGAGATGGCCTCCTCTAGAGAGACCAGAGAATATCCTTCAGGCGACTATAGATAACCTAACTATGCATGTAGCGCTGATACTTGACCCGGCAAATGCACAGGCAGATTTAGAAGAAACTAGACAGAAAGTGCTAGTAGAGGCAAAAAAGGTGTCGGCTTTGCGGGAGTCCTTAAACAGGACCCTACGAGAGTATGCTAGGGCAACCAAACTAGATGTGGCCCCTGAGCGAGTAGATGAGTTGAGATTAAGACGAAAGAACCTCATAAATGATATCAACAAAGATCATGAGGCTCGTCCAGATGATTCAGTCGATCCAGGCTTGCCGAGGTATAGTACCCCGGCAAAGAACCTCAGGGCGGCGAATGCCGCAGCCTTGGAGTTGGAAGGGTTAAGTGGGGAAACCCGGAAAAAATAGCAAGAAAGAGTAAATGAGCTAGTACGCATTGCGAACCAGCAGAATGAGGAAATGCTTAGGGCTGACCCGGCGAAGCCAGGAGCTTCTTGCATGGTTCATTCGGCAGGAGCTGCCCCCGCACTATTAGCGGCAGCGGCATCCTCACCCGGAAACAACACGCGAAAAGACAAGGCAGTGACTTCAGGAAAAAGAAAAAAGAAGATTGTCCCATATGAGCCTGCGGTGGCAGGGAAGTTCAATGAGAATAGAGGCAATATGAGCCGAGGTAACAGCGGTGATAGAAACCCTGGAAGGGGAAAACCATGAGAATAATAACCTGGCGGAAGGGAGGAGGTACCCCCCGCAGGAACCCCGGCCGAGGTATGAGCCTCGGGAAGAGCGAGAAGCAAGACCTGCTCTGCAAAATCAGGCGAATGATCGATACATTGATGGCTATTCAAACTTGGATTATGCTGAGAAGGGTAGACAAAATCACTATGGAGTACAAGAGAGAGTTATCTATAGAAACTTGCCATCAACGGACGCAAGATTGAAGCTGGATAGATTGTATCGGTCCGAGCTATTGGAAGAACAGGGTCCACCTGGTCCGGCGTGCTTTGGACCTCGGATCATGGGCGAACCACCTGTGCCGAACTTCCAGTTTTCAAGAGGCATGAAAACATACAATGGGAGTATGAAGCCACAAGATTGGTTAATTGACTATGCCACGGCAGTGAAAATAGCTGGCGGAAATTTACGATGGGCGGTAAGATACGTCCCACAGATGCTGGAAGGACCATCCAGAGTATGTCTGAACAATTTACCAACAGAAATTATCAACTGTTGGTTGGATTTTGAAGAAATGTTTGTCAGCAATTTCACCAGTACATATAAGAGGCCAAACATGCCACAACAGCTCGCAATGTGCAAGCAGAAGCCAAATGAAACAGATCGAGAATTCTTGACTCGGTGGTGCAACCTCAGAAACTCATGCGAAGGGGTCATAGAATCTCAAGCGATAACCTGGTTTTCTCAGGGCTGCAGATATGCAAGCGTGTTATGGCAGAGGTTGCAGAGAGATATGCCAACCACATTGGCGGAAACCATCAGAATAGAAGATTTGTACGCCTTAGGGGATCCGACTCAACCAGAGTTAATGTCGACAGAACATCGGGAGAAGCAGGATCGTTATGCTAGAGATGGAGCCGGATCCTCACGGCGCAACGAATACCGAGGCAAAAGAAGGGACGAGAGGCCGGAATACAGATATGCTTCCAATCAGGTGGTAACAGTTGTGCAGGATCAGCCGAGTCATGGGAACAATCAGCGACAGAAGAATGGTCCTCAGCAGTTGACGCCGAGGAATGAAGGGAAAAGGCAGTGGACGCCAGAATAGAAGAAGCAATGGCAAGAAAGGCTGAATTACACGTTTGAGTCCATGCTCGATCAGCCGTGTAAATTCCACATGCCTAATTCGGCCAAACCAGCCAACCACACTACTCGCCAGTGTGCTTGGATGAAAAATGCAATGGGAAACCCGGCGGGCATACAAGCGCCTCCTCATCAAGTACATCAACAAAGACCACAGCCTAACCGGGGCAATGCAAGCATGTTAATAATTACCACCCCCTCCGAGGTACGATAACTCGGACTGAAGGGATGTAGTACACCAAGTGGTAAATCAAAATCAAGATGGAAGAGGAAACCCCGGGAACAATGGACATAATGATTACAGCGAACATCACCAATCCTATTGTGTGTTCACAATAGAACAGCAAGATAGGCAGAGCGTACAGCGCCGGCATATGGAGGTAAATGCGGTTATGCCAGCAGTACCAAGGTACGTGCCATGGTCAGATCAAGAGATAACCTGGAGCATAAAAGATCACCCGAAGATAATGCCAAACCCAGGATCGTACGCATTGGTACTGGATCCGACGTTTGTCGGGCCTAGCATCAATGTGAAGTTCTCAAAGCTACTCATTGATAATGGAAGTAGTATCAAAATCATGTACAAGTATACAATGCACAAGCTCGGAATAACACAGAATATGCTGCAGGCCACAAGGACCACGTTCCATGGGATAGTGTTGGGGCTCTCATGCAAACCCATTGGGAAAGTTCGGGTAGATGTGTTATTCGGCACAAGAGATAATTGCATAGTTGAGAACCTGGAGTTTGAGGTGGTAGACCTAGAGAGTTGCTATCATGATTTACTCGGACGGCCAGCTTTGGCTAAGTTTATGAGCAGCTGCCACATTACCTACTTGAAAATGAAGATGACAGGGACTCAGGGGGTAATAACAGTGGCAGGGGATTACAGAAAATCTATGGAATGTGCTTCGGCCGGGTCAAACTTGGCTGAGTCATTGGTAATTGCAAGAGAGAAAAGAAGGATTCAACAGGTGGTAGCCTTGGCTCAGTCAGCGCAGCTTAATATGCCGGCATTAGCCAATCCGCATGGGAGTGTATCTTTCCAGCCGAATAAGGAGACGAAGAAGATCCAGATTGATGATCAGTTCCCGGAGCGCACCATCACGATCGGTGCTGGCCTAGATGCCAAATAGTAAAGCGAGCTCACCAACTTCCTCCGTGAGAATCGGGTATCTTTGCATGGTCAACTCAGGACCTGCAAGGTGTTCCGAGGGAGTTGGTTGAGCACTCTTTGCATGTAAGGCCAGGAGCAAGGCCGGTGAAGCAACCTCTCCGCCGCTTTGCCGAAGACAGGAGAAAGATAATAGGGGATGAGATAGCTCGGCTCCTTGCAGCCGGGTTCATCATGGAAGTGCTTCACCCGGATTAGCTATGAAATCCGGTGTTAGTAGAAAAGAAAAAGGATGACCCAAATGTAGCCGTCGTATGGCGAATGTGCATCGATTACACGAACCTCAATAAGGCGTGTCCCAAAGATCCTTTTCCTTTACCTAGGATAGACCAAGTCATTGATTCGACCGTAGGTTGTGAGCTATTATCATTTGTAGACACGTATTCTGGTTTCCACCAGATACCATTTAACCTGGCTGATCAAATAAATATTGCGTTTATTACCCTGTACGGGTCTTATTGCTATCGCACCATGCCATTCGGCCTGCGTAATGCAGGAGCAACATACCAAAGATGCATGCAAAAGTGTCTACATGACCAGATAGGAAAAATGTGCCAGTGTATGTAGACGATGTGGTTATAAAAACCAAAGAGAGCAAAACGCTCCTTGAAGATATTCGGCAGACATTCGCAAACTTGAGAAGGTTCTGAATGAAACTTAACCCGGAAAAATGTACCTTTAGTGTGCCGGCTGGAAAATTACTCGGTTTCCTCATGTCCAGCCGAGGTATAGAGGCAAATCCAACTAAGATCCGAGAAGCTGAAAGAATGGAACCGCCGAGGTGTCTGAATGATGTACAAAAATTTACAGGATGTCTGGATTCTCTGAGTCAATTCGTATGTCGGCTAGGGGGGAAAGCATTACCTCTATACCAACTGATGAAAAAATCTGACAAGTTCATCTGGACACCGCAGGCCGATAATGCATTTCATGAGTTAAAAAAGATGTTGGTCACAACACCGATTTTGTCTTCTCCATTGTCAAAAGAGTCTATGTTACTCTAAGTGGCAGCTACTAACACAGTGGTAAGTGCGGTAGTTGTCGTGGAGCGGAATGAAGGGGATAAATCAATACAAAGGCCGGTATATTACCTAAGTGAGGTATTATCGGCCTCGAAGCAGAACTACCCACACTACCATAAGATGGCTTATGGAGTATACATGTCGGCAAAAAAACTCAAGCACTACTTCGAAGAACATCCGATAAAAGTGATTTGTAAACCACCCATAGCCAAGATATTAAGCAACAAAGATGCAAGTGGACGAATAGCAAAATGGGCAATCGAGTTATCACCTTATGCTCCGCAATTTGATAGGCGAGATGCAATTAAATCTCAGGCAGTGGCCGACTTCTTTGTGGATTTGGCCGAGGTAGAGTATGAGCCCCCATTGCCAGATCCGAACTATTGGACAATGCATTTTGATGGGTCCAAGCTAGGAAATGGGATAGGGGCAAGAATAGTATTAACCTCACCGAAAAAAGATCAGCTGGAATACGTGTTGCAAATACATTTCGCCGCATCAAATAATGTTGCCGAATATGAAGCACTGGTCCATGGCCTGAAGATGGCAAAAGAGATTGGCATACGTCGGATTCTATGTTATGGGGATTCAGACCTCGTAGTACAGCAAGTATTAGGAAATTGGGACGCACTAGATGCGAATATGGCCTTGTATACGTTCCATGTGCAAAAAGTCAGTGGTTATTTCGACGGGTGCGAGTTTCATCACATACATTGGGCGGAAAATGACGCTGCAGATACACTGTCAAAACTCGGATCGACTAGGCAGTCAATTCCCCCAGGCATAGCTCTAGAGCACCTGAGAAAACCATCAACTACACCTTTGCCAGAATCCGAGTCAATTCGTATCTCGGCAGAACAGATAGAAGGAAATGTCCCAATGGAAATCAACAAAGAATATGACCCAAATTATTTAAGGGTTAATTCGGCCAACACACGGGTGAACACGAAAAATCCCAAAGATGTTATGTCGGCGGAAATTATGGAAGTTGACAATATAATTTCCCCGGAGAAAGTTACGCCGGCATGGGCACAACCCATATTCTCATTCCTTAAAGAAGAAATCTTGTCGGGTGATGAGGTCCTGGCTAGACAGATAGTGAGAAGAGCAAAAGCCTACACGGTCATAAACAATGAGCTATATAAGAGAAGTGTCACGAACGTACTGCAACGATGTGTTGACTCGGCAGAAGGGCAGGAAATACTTTTGGATATACATCAGGGAGAATGTGGGCATCACACCTCGTCCAGAGCCCTAGTGGCCAAAGCATTTAGGCATGGATTTTATTGGCCGACTGCGCTGAAGGAAGCAAAAGAATTGGTAGAAAGGTGTAATGGTTGCCAGAGATACGCCATAGATACATCCGCCGTCCGAGTTAAAAACAATACCAATCACTTGGACCTTTTCTGTATGGTGTTTGGATATGGTAGGTCCATTCAAGCCTGCCCGAGGCAGAATGACTCATATTCTGGTCATGGTGGACAAATTCATAAAGTGGATAGAAGTGAAACCAATAAGAAAATGTGACGGACCCACAGCGGTGAAATTCCTCAAAGATATTATCTTGAGATATGGATACCCACACAGTATTATCATGGATAATGGCACAAACTTCGCTGAAGGAGCTTTTGCTAGATTCTGCCAAGAGAAACACATAAGACTAGATGTTGCCTCGGTGGATCACCCGACATCGAATGGGCAAGTAGAAAGATCAAATGGACTGGTATTGTTAGGAATAAAACCTCGGCTAATCGAACCACTGCAAAAGGTCGGCAGGATGCTGGATTTAGGAGCTTCCAGCAGTACTGTGGAGCCTTAGGACCACCCCAAATAGATCGACGGGGTATACCCCATTCTTTCTAGTATACGGGGCAGAAGCTGTACTTCCAGCCGACATAATGCATGACTCGCCAAGAGTGGTCCGGTACACAAGTGTCGAGGTAAACGAAATATCGCGGCAAGACGATGTGAATCTGCTGGAGGAAGCAAGGGAATTGGCATTATCAAGATCAGCTATTTATCATCAAGAGCTTAGACGACATCATAGCAAAAAATTCAGTCCAAGAGTTTTTAAAAAGGATATTTAGTTCTTCGACTAGTGCAATGCACAGCCGGCATGCACAAGCTCTCACCCCCATGGGAAGGACCATTTATCGTGAGTAAAGCATTGCACAATGATGCATACTACCTGATCCACGCTTAGTCACCAGAAAAGAACAAGGCAAACAAGGCCGGAGATGAATCAAAAAGACCATGGAACATAGCCTTATTTCGCCCGTTATACACTTAGAAGCCCTATATTGCATATTGTGACGTGATGCACCAAGTCAGAATATCAAGCGTGCATCAAACTTCGGCACCCCGAGCAGTGACTCGGGGACTGCCCCATGTTATTTCTTATTTTGAACTATGTATCAAACTTCGCCACCCTGAGCAGCTAACGATTTCTAAAAATCATAGTAACAAGAATGAAAACCTCAGCACGTCGAGGTATAATAAAGGACGTAGCCTATCTATATCATTTTACCAATGAATACCTCGGGGAGGGTGGTAAGCCAATCTATGGGCTTAGAACATAGTACTTCAAGGAGAATTTGCGAAAACGACAACTATACAACCAAGTTTACATAAGGAACACAAGATACATGCCGAACGAAAATTAGTCATATGGGAAAATATGATCCGGGTCTACGAAGTTAAAATTTGGCAAAGCAAAGATACGATTCAAAAAGATTCAGCTAGATAAACTAACAATAGTTACCATTACCAGTGCCTCAGAGGCACAAGGCAAAAGGGTTCACACTATACCAAAAGGCGGACAATTGTTTCAAAAACATATGCCCGGCATACCGGGGACTTAAACGACTAAGAGTTTGTTGAACCAAGACACTGGCAGAGACCGAATCACCCGTAGGAGGGGCAGTAGCAGTATCAGGAGCATCAGACACAGGCGGAATGACCTCGGTCTCCTTCAGAAGGGTATATTTAGGAACTGGGCGCTCCGAGGTTGTTTGGGCCTCAGTAGAGGTTACCTCGGCATCAACGGAGGCCATAGTAACCTCTGGGCAAGCTCTGGCTGCTGGGAGACACCAATTTGGGCTCGAGAGGTTTCAGTTCCTTTGGAAGATGATCGCGCGTCGTCATCCCCATCTGAGGTATCATTGGAATCATTGGCATTATCCGAACCATCCTCCGATTCATCTTGATCGGCCGAGTCATCGCCCGATGCATCTTCAGCTTCAGCATCATCAGCCGGGTTGGGAAGAAAACTCGGCCCCTTGATCCAATGATGCAAATGTTGGAGATATGCCCTAGAGGCAATAATAAATATAGTTATTATTATATATTTGTGTTTATGATAAATTTTTACATTCATGCTATAATAGTATTAACAAGGAAACATTAATAATTGTGTGATTTGTAAACATAAAAGAGTCCCTAGTAAAGCCTCTTGTTAAACTAGCTTGTTGGTTAATATATGATCATGGTTTCCTGATCATGAACATAGAGATGTTATTAACAACAGGGTCATATCATTAGGAGAATGATGTGATGGACATACTCCTATAGATAAGCGTAGCATAAAGATCAAGTCATTTCATTAGTTCAATTGCTATATGCTTTCTGATACATAGTAACCTAATTCCTTCGACCATGAGATCATGCATATCACCTTTACCGGATAGATGCTTTGATGACATCAAACACCACACCATAACTGGGTGGCTATAAAGGTGGCATTGAGTGTTCGGAAAGTATTGGTTGAGACACATGGATCAAGAGTGGGATTTGTCCATACATATGACGGGTAGATATACTCTGGGCCCTCTCGGTGAAATGTCATCCAATTAGCTTGCAAGCATGTGACTGGCTCACAAGGGATCACATATCACGGAACGAGAAAAGAGTACTTATCAGTAACGAGGTTGAACTAGGTATGCAGAGATACCGACGATCATAACCTCGGATATGTAAACTATAGTGAGACAAAGGGAAATTGGTATCGTATGTAAGTGGTTCATTCGATCGCAAAGTAATCGTAGAAATATGTGGGAGCCATATGAATTTCCAGATTCCTCTATTGGTTATTGTTCGGAGAAGTGTCTCGATCATGTCCGCATAATTCACGAACCGTAGGGAGACACACTTAAGGATTCGACGTTGTTTGAGTAGTTATGGAATGATGATAAAGAGACCAAATGTTGTTCGGAGTCTTGGATGGGATTCGGGATATCACGAGGAGATCCGGAATGGTACGAAGAATAAGATTCATATAAGGAAAGTCCTGTTTCGGGGTTGGAGAATGGTTCCGGTGTTTTCATCGGGAATGTTCTAGAAGGTTTCGGAATGTCCCAGACCAAGGGGAAGGGTACATGAATGTGTCATACCAAGTTGGAATGATTGCATCATGTACTAGGTATCATCGCTGAACAAAATAAAGGGTTTAATCAAATCCTAGTTTGAAAAGTCAAACGCCAATTTGAAAAGTCAAACGGCTATTTTGGGAAGTGGAGGGGAAGGTGGAAACCGAGTTGGGGAGGAGTTCCTCCCCTCCACCGCCGGCCCCCTTGGGAAACCGAGTTGGGGAGGGACTCCACTCCCCTGGAGCGCCCCCTCCACCTATATAAGGAGGGGAAGGGCTGCCTCCCAGCACACAAGATCTCCACCCAAACCCTAGCCCCAGCCGCCACCTCCTTGCCGCCGCTTGGAAAACCGTCGCCTAGCTAAACCCTAGCCGCTTGCCCTCCTTGGTGTGTCTAAACCCTAGATCACCGAGGGCTCTCATAGTCCACTATACTGCCCGGCTTAAGGCGAAGCCTGCGAGATCTCCCTCTACTTAGGTACCACTGTTGCTTTTGGGAATCACGAGGAGAGTGCTACAACCTCATTTTCTGCTGGAACAAGGGAGAGGAAGGTCTTCGTCGAGTATCAAACGTGTGACGATCAAGGAGCGCAATTTAACGCAGCGCCGGAAGGATCGTCTACGCGATCTTGAGATCGGGAAGAGTACGACTACATCACCCACGAGAATCCGCTCTCGTTAAACACTTTGGAATCTTCGAGGGTGAGTTATTCCATCGACTCATTGATACAATATAGTAGATAGATCTTGGCTTGTTTGTTTGTATGCGGTAGAAATTTTTTGTTTTCCATGCTACGAAACCCTACAGTGGTATCAGAGCCGTGTCTATATGTAGATCTGTTGCACAAGTAGAACACAATGGTCATTGTGGGCGTTGATGCTTTTATTGTCGATTGCTTCTTGTGTACTTTGCATCTTGCAGGATGTTGGGATGAAGCGGCCCTGGCTAACCTTACATGACATCGTTCATGAGACTTGCTCCACGCTTGACATGCAACTTGTATTGCATAAGTGGCTTTGCGGGTGCCTGTTTCTCCCAGCATAGTTAAGATTCAATTTACAACGGGTGATTAACAATGCTAGTATCAATGTTGTGGTTCTTGTTCGTAAGTTAGAACGACACTTATTGAAAGCCCCAAACCATGTAAAACATGCAAAGAAAGTATAGGCGTCTAACTTTGTTTTGCAGGGGTGTGCAGTGATGTGATATGGCCATGATTGTGATTATATTTGATGTATGCAATGTTCCTTATTGTAAGTTGGAAACCGGCAGGAGCCATATGGTTGTCTTTAAATTCTGTTAAAACCCGCGTGTCTATTCAAAGTAGTTGTAATAGTTGAAGCCGGTGGACGACAACCATGGAGAAGCGTCATTGACCTTGATGCAACACCGGTGATGATGGAGATCATGTTCGTGCTTGAATATGGAGATCGGAAGCACAAAGAAGAAAGGACATATCATATCACATATTATGAATTGCATGTGATGTTAATCCTTTATGCATCTTGTATTGCTTAGTTAACGATAGTAGCATTATAAGATGATCCCTCATGCACATGAATTTCAAGTCATAAAGTATTCACCCTTAGTTAACACCATTGCTAAAGCTTGTTGTTTCGAAGCACCACATGATGATAGGGTGTGTTAGATTCCGCAAGTGTATACAACGTGAGTAATCCAGATTTGCTCATGCAGAAGCTAAGGTTTGATCTTGACGAGCCTAGCATGTACAGACATGGTCTCGGAAAACGGATCACCGAAAGGTAAAGCATGAATCATATAGTAGATATGATGAACATGTCGATTGTTCGCCATTGAAACTACATCAACTCTCGTGATGATCGGTTATGATGTGGTGGATTTAGTTCGTGTGATCACTAAAACAATGTGAGGGATGTTGTTTTGAGTGGGAGTTCACCTAGATTAATTTAACTATTAATTAGAACTCAATTTGTCATAAACTTAGTCTAAACTATTGCAAATATGTTGTAGATCAATGGCGGTCCCTACCATCAATTTTAATGCGTTCCTAGAGAAAGAAAAGTTGAAAAACAATGGAAGCAACTTCGCGGATTGGTTCCGCAATTTGAGGATTGTCCTCACATTTGGTAATTTGACCTATGTCTGGATGCACATTGGTGACCCACCAGCCATCGCTCTCGATGAAGTAAAGAATGTTTACCTCGCTAAGACTCAAGACTCCACAGTCAAAGGTGCTATCTTGTATGGTTTAGAATCGGAGCTTCAGAAAAGGTTTGAGAATTCAGACCCACATGATATTGTCCGTGATCTCAAATTGATCTTTGAGACTCACGCTGCAATTGAGATCTATGAGGCTTCTGAAAAGTTCTTTAACTGCAAGATGGAAGAGGGCAGCTCCGTCAGTGAGCATGTGCTTAAGATGTCTGGGCACGCAAACAAACTTCAAAGCTTGGGTATAGTGATTCCTAATGCTTTGGGGATTTATCGTGTCCTCCAATCACTACCACCAAGTTACAAGAACTTTGTGATGAACTACAATATGCAAAACATGAACAAGCAGTTGCCAGAACTGTTTGCTATGTTAAAATCTGCAGAAGTCGAGATCAAGAAAGAGCACCAAGTGTTGATGGTCAATAAGACCACCAAATTCAAGAAAGGCAAGTCTAAGCAAAAGGGACACTTCAAGAAGGGTGGTAAGAAAGTTACTGCGCCGAAGAAGAAGACCAAGGCTGGACCTAAGACTGATACTGAGTGCTTTTACTGCAAGGGAGAAGGTCACTGGAGGCGGAATTGCCCAAAGTACTTGGCGGATTTGAAGAACGGCAACATCAAGAAGAAAGGTATATCCGATATACATGTTATTGATGTGTATCTCACTAGTACTCATAGTAGTGCCTGGGTATTTGATACTGGTTCGGTTGCTCATATTTGTAACTCGAAATAGGTGCTGCAGAATAAACGGAAGCTAGCAAAGAACGAGGTGACGATGCGCGTGGGAAACGGATCAAAGGTTGATGTGATCGCGGTCGGCACGCTACCCCTTCATCTACCATTGGGATTAGTTTTATACTTAAATAATTGTTATTTGGTGCATGCGTTAAGCATGAAAATTATACCGGGATCTTGTTTATTGCGAGACGGTTACTTGTTTAAGTCCGAGAATAATGGTTGTTCGATTTATATGAGTAATATGTTTTATGCACATGCACCTTTGATAGATGGTCTATTCTTATTGAATCTCGATAGTGGGAATACACATATTAATAACATTGAGGCTAAACATTTGAAATCGAGCGATAACTCGACCTATATGTGGCACTGTCGTCTTGGTCACATTGGAGTGAAGCGTATGAAGAAAATCCATTCCGATGGACTTCTTGAATCACTTGATTTCGAATCACTTGAAAGATGCGAAGCATGTCTGATGGGTAAAATGACTAAGACTCCATTTTCTGGTATGATGGAGCGAGCTACGGACTTATTGGAAATCATACATACCGATGTGTGTGGTCCAATGAGTGTAGCATCGCGCGGTGGTTATCGTTATGTTCTTACCTTCACGGATGACTTGAGTAGATATGGGTATATCTATTTCATGAAACATAAGTCCGAAACTTTTGAGAAGTTTAAGGAATTTCAAAGTGAGGTAGAGAATCAACGTAACAAGAAGATTAAATTTCTGCGTTCTGATCGTGGAGGTGAATATCTAAGTTACGAGTTTAGCGAGCATTTGAAGAAATGTGGAATACTTTCACAATTGACACCGCCGGGAACACCACAGCGTAATGGTGTGTCTGAACGTCGTAATCGAACTCTCTTAGATATGGTTCGTTCTATAATGTCACTTACAGATTTACCGCTATCATTTTGGGGTTATGCATTAGAAACAGCCGCATTCACTTTAAATAGGGCACCATCTAAATCCGTTGAAACGACACCGTATGAATTATGGTTTGGGAAGAAACCTAAATTGTCGTTCCTTAAAGTTTGGGGTTGCGAAGCCTATGTAAAGAAGTTACAAATGACAAGCTTGAACCCAAAGCGGAAAAATGTCTTCATAGGATACGAAGGAAACTATTGGGTATACCTTCTATCATGGATCCGAGGGCAAAATCTTCGTTGAAGAATGGATCCTTTCTCTGAAGGAATTTCTCTCAAAGAAGTGACTGGAAGGAAAGTAGAACTTCGACGAGGTTGTCGAACCTTCTCTCGAACTTGCGAGTAGCGCAAGACCGGAAGAATTTCATGTGGTGCTGCACCAATAAGAGAGGAAGCTAATGATGATGATCATGAAACTTGGTTGTAGTTGCTCTGAGCCTCGCAGGTCAACGAGAACTCGTACCACTCCTGATTGGTATGATCCCGTTATGAGTGTCATGTTGGTGGACAACACCGATGACCCTGCGACATATGAGGAAGCGATGATGAGCCCAGATTCCAATAAATGGCAACAAGCCATGAAATCCGAGATTGGATCCATGTACGAAAACCAAGTATGGACTTTGGTGGACTTACCGGATGGCCGGAAGGCTATCGAGAACAAATGGATTTTCAAGAAGAAAACAGATGCTGATGGTAATGTTACTGTCTATAAAGCTCAACTTGTCGCAAAAGGGTTTCGACAAATTCAAGGAGTTGACTACGATGAGACTTTCTCACCAGTAGCGAAGCTAAAGTCTGTGAGGATTATGTTAGCAATCGCTGCATATTATGATTATGAGATATGGCAGATGGATGTTAAAACAGCATTAGTCAATGGAGACATTGATGAAGAGTTCTATATGATGCAACCCAAAGGTTTTGTCGATCCTAAAGATGCTAACAAGGTATGCAAACTTCAACGGTCCATCTATGGATTGAAGCAAGCATCCCGAAGTTGGAATCAATGTTTTGATAAGGTGATCAAAAGTTTTGGTTTTATACAAACTTATGGAGAAGCTTGTATTTACAAGAAAGTGAGTGGGAGCTCTGTAGCATTCTTAATACTATATGTAGATGTCATATTGTTGATTGGGAATGATGTAGACCTTCTTAATAGTGTCAAGGAATATTTGAATAATAGTTTTTCAATGAAGGATCTTGGCGAAGCAGCTTACATATTAGGCATAAAGATTTATAGAGATAGATCGAGACGCCTAATATCATTATCACAAAGTACATATTTGGACAAAGTTCTAAAGAGGTTTGGAATGGAAGATAGCAAGAAAGGGTTCTTGCCCATGTTGCTACACGACGTTGAGTAAAACTCAAAGTCCGACAACCAGAAGATAGAGAAAGGATGAGTAAGACTCCTATGCCTCGACCATAGGATCTCTAATATATGCCATGCTATGTACTAGACCCGACATTGCATATGATGTTAGTTTAACTAGCAGATATCAAAGTGATCCAGAGTGGATCATTGGACAATGTCAAAAACATCCTTAAGTACTTCAGAAGAACTAAGGATATGGTTCTTTCTTATGGAGGTGATGAATAGCTCGTTGTTAATGGTTACACCGATGCTAGTTGGAACACCGATCCGGATGATTCTAAATCACAATCTGGATACGTATTTACTTTGAATGGTGCAGCAGTTAGCTGGAGGAGTGCAAAGCAAAGCGCTGTGGCGAGATCTTCAACTGAATCGGAATACATGGCTGCTTCGGAGGCTTCACAAGAAGCGATATGGATGAAACAGTTCATTACAGAGCTGGGTGTGGTTCCTAGTGCGCTGGACCCAATGTCTATCTACTGTGATAACATGGGCGCCATAGCCAATGCGCAAGAACGAAGGTCACACAAGAAGCTGAAGCACATCAAGCTACGTTTTCACGCTATTCGAGAACATGTCCAAGATGGGGACATAAATATTTGCAAAGTACACACAGATCTAAATGTGGCGGATCCGTTGACTAAACCTCTCCCGAGGGAAAAACATGACCAACACTAAACTGCCATGGGTGTTCGGTATATTACCATGTAATCTAGATTAGATGACTCTAGTGCAAGTGGGAGACTGTTGGAGATATGCCCTAGAGGCAATAATAAATGTAGTTATTATTATATCTTTGTGTTTATGATAAATGTTTACATTCATGCTATAATAGTATTAACAAGGAAACATTAATACTTGTGTGATTTGTAAACTAAAATAGAGTCCCTAGTAAAGCCTCTTTATAATACTAGCTTGTTGGTTAATAAATGATTGTGTTTTCCCTATCATGAACATTGAGATGTTATTAACAACAAGATCATATCGTTAGGAGAATGATATGGTGGACATAATCCTATAGATAAGCGTAGCATAAAGATCAAGTCATTTTAATAGTTCAATTGCTATATGCTTTCTGATACATAGTAACCTAATTCCTTCGACCATGAGATCATGCATATCACCTTAACCGGATAGATGCTTTGATGACATAAAACACCACACTGTAACTGGGTGGCTATAAAGGTGGCATTGAGTGTTCGGAAAGTATTGGTTGAGACACATGGATCAAGAGTGGGATTTGTCCATCCATATCACGGATAGATATAATCTGGGCCCTCTCGGTGAAATGTCATCCAATTAGCTTGCAAGCATGTGACTGGCTCACAAGGGATCACATATCACGGGAACGAGAAAAGAGTACTTATCAGTAACGAGGTAGAACTAGGTATGCAGAGATACCGACGATCATAACCTTGGATAAGTAAACTATCATGAGACAAAGGGAAATTGGTATCGTATGTAAGTGGTTCATTCGATCGCAAAGTAATCGTAGAAATATGTGGGAGCCATATGAATTTCCAGATTCCTCTATTGGTTATTGTTCGTAGAAGTGTCTCGATCATGTCCGCATAATTCACAAACCGTAGGGAGACACACTTAAGGATTCGACGTTGTTTGAGTAGTTATGGAATGATGAGAAAGAGACCGAATGTTGTTCGGAGTCTCGGATGGGATTCGGGATATCACGAGGAGATCCGGAATGGTCCGGAGAATAAGATTCATATAAGGAAAGTCCTGTTTTGGGGTTGGAGAATGGTTCCGGTGTTTTCATCGGGAATGTTCTAGAAGGTTCCGGAATGTCCGGCACTCTGAAGGGGAAGGGTACATGAATGTGTCATACCAAGTTGGAATGATTGCATCATGTACTAGGTGTCATCGCTGAACAAAATAAAGGGTTTAATCAAATCCAAGTTTGAAAAGTCAAACGCCAATTTGAAAAGTCAAACGGCTATTTTGGGAAGTGGAGGGGAAGGTGGAAACCGAGTTGGGGAGGAGTTCCTCCCCTCCACCGCCGGCCCCCTTGGGAAACCAAGTTGGGGAGGGACTCCCCTCCCCTGGCGCAGCCCCTCCACCTATATAAGGAGGGGCAGGGCTGCCCCTCCTAGCACACAAGATCTCCACCCAAAACCCTAGCCCCGGCGCCGCCACCTCCTGCTGCCGCCGCCTAGGGCAAACCACCGCCGCCGCCTAGCTAAACCCTAGCCGCCGGCTTGCCCCCTCCTTGGTGTGTCTAAACCCTAGATCACCGAGGGCTCTCTCATAGTCCACCATACTCGCTCCGGCTTAAGGCGAAGCCCTGCGAGATCTCCCCTCTACTTCTGGTACCACGCCGTTGTGCTGCCGGAATCACGAGGAGAGTTCTACAACCTCCATCACTGGAACAAGGAGAGGAATGTCTTCGAAACCGAACGATGTGACCGATCATGGAGCGCCTTAGGAATGCAATGGGAAGGATCGTCTACGCGATCTTGAGATCGGGAAAAGTACGACTACATCACCCACGAGAATCCGCTCTCGTTAAACACTTTGGAATATTTGAGGGTGAGTTATTCCATCGACTCGTTGCTACAATCTAGTAGATAGATCTTGGCTTGTTTGTTTGTATGCGGTAGAAAATTTTTGTTTTCCATGCTACGAAACCCTACAGCAAATCAGCATACTCGATAAGCTGGAAGGCACGGGCTTGACAGCGAGCAACGAACTCCGGATTCTCAACCCAAGGAGAGCCGGTGTGCAGATTCATCAGAATATCGAGGGAGATATCCTCATACCAAGACAAAACGGCCGTAAGTGCCATATCAGCACCAGCCCTTCCAGCAGATTCCCTCCAGAGGTTAAGTTGAGTTTGAGATGCCATTAGCCTCGCCACAAGCACTTCAACTTCATCAATATCCGGCGAATTCAGCCAGAGAACATGGTAGGCTCGAATAGCTGCTTGCACCAGATCTCTTCCCATAATCTTCATTGGTCCAATAGCAGCACCGATGGCAATCAGGAAATCTTCTATGGAATACTCTAGACTCAACGCAACGGGAACACCTCGGCGCTCGTGAGCAGAAATCATAGCCTTGGAGCTCACAGGTTTAGCTTCTGGAAAATGATCTGCACGAAAGAACGACATATGGGTTAAAAAAAGAAAAGAGGAAGGATAACTCGATGAGAGACAAAAACTTACGATGGATGTAGTTCAGCATTTTATGGAGATCCCGGGACCAGTCGGTCCTACTCTTCTCAAAGCGAATGATTTCCTCACTCATCGCCCGGTTCTTTAGTTTGGCAGCATCAAGAAGTTCCTTGTCTTTCTGCAACTGCAGACTTAGTCGGTTCTTTTCTTCAGAGAACTCTTGATCAAATTTTTCCAACTCAGACTTCTGGGAAAGCTTGAGAGATTCAACCTCGGCGCGCAACCGGGTTATCTCGTCGTCTTTTTCCTTGAGTTGCGCCGAATGAGCGGCAGCTTGTTCTAAAAAATGCAGCATCATATCAGGCATAGATATTCATTCTTGATGTGACGCTGCAAGTGTTTATAACTCGGCTATACCAAAGTCAGAAGGTTGTAAGAGACCCAAGATTTACCTCGAACAAAAAGTCGACAAATTAAAAGGCAAAAGGAGTAAATAACCTTCAAGAACGCCAACTTTCTTGGTAAGGCGAGCATTCAGGTTGTTGATACCAGCTGCGCACCAACAACAAACTAATTATCGTGAAAAACTAAATCTATTAGAAAGATAAAAGAAATTACATGGACCAGTTAATTTACCAGTTTTCTTCACAACAGGGACAATCTGCTAATATGTATCTTGAAGTTTCTTGTGCGCAAAAAGCAACCTTTGAAATTCAGCTGTCCACCGATCATGGGCAACCTGAAAAAATGCAACAAGTTACGCAAAGAATAGACAGATCCGAATCAAGTAAACTTGACTCGGATCTAGATGGCTGGATATTCAAAAGCAAGACAGATCCGAATCAAGTAAAACTTGACTCAGATCTAGGTGGCTAGATACTCAAAAGTAAGGTAGATCCGAATCAAGTAAAACTTGACTCGGATCTAGATGGCTAGATATTCAAAAGCAAGACAGATCCGAATCAAGTAAAACTTGACTCGGATCTACGTGGCTAGATATTCAAAAGTAAGGCAGATCCGAATCAAGTAAAACTTGACTCAGATCTAGGTGGCTAGATATTCAAAAGCAAGACAGATCTGAATCAAGTAAGACTTGACTCGGATCTAGATGGCTAGATATTCAAAAGCAAGACAGATCTGAATCAAGTAAAACTTGACTCGGATCTAGGTGAATAGATACTCAAAAGTAAGTCAGATCCGAATCAAGTAAAACTTGACTCGGATCTAGGTGGATAGATATTCAAAAGTAAGGCAGATCCGAATCAAGTAAAACTTGACTCGGATCTATATGGTTAGATATTCAAAAGTAAGGCAGGATCCGAATCAAGTAAAACTTGACGCGGATCCAGATGGTTATATATTCAAACGTAAGATAGATCAAAATCAAGTAAATCATGTAGTGCATTTAAAACAAGATGAAACTTCCAAATGAACAACAAATTATCCGGTTGCAAGCTTCGGGGACTAGTGTATATATAATATCGTCTGGATAATAGGCAAAGTATCAACAAAGACGCTTAACTCGTTCATCTTATTACTTTCGAGAACAATCTTAGTAGCCATATGCAGACGACAGCTGATGTCGGAAAGTTGAAATGGTTGGCTACTTGGATTGCCCTCAAGTTGATCGGCGGCATTACAGTTGTTCACATATTACACCAGTGATTCGAGGCTATGCCCGCTCTCAGTACAGGTCAGCACTTTACCTCGGGCCTGCTGAGTAACTGCAGCTGCCGCCAGACTCTTATGAAGAATAAGCTGAGTGTCGGCAGCAAGGGCGACACCGGGTTTAGTAGTAGAAGCTCCTTTGCGAAGTGCATCAGCAATGCTGGGCTGAGAAGAGCTTGTTGGCCCCTTCTGAGATGCTGAGGGTTTAGTGACAACAACTTTCTTGCTCGTAGTAGATACTTCGGCGGGGGCAACAACTTCAGCACTGGGAACCACGTCCATGGCGGCAGGAGGAACTATAGTTTCCAAAGGGGCCGAGGTGGTGGTGTCCTTGGTAGGAATTGGAGTAGGAGCTGGAACTGCGGTGATCAAATGATCATTGGGGGAAACCTCGGGGGTCTTAAGAGGGACAGCAGGCTCGGTCGGGTGATCCGGTGTAGGGGTTACATCGGCAACAACGGTGGGAGCAATAGGCTCATCTTGTTGAGGCGATACGTTAGTCGGTGCAGGAGGAGAATCAACATGAGAGGGACTGGGAACTCGAGTATCCTTCGGAGGTGGGGGAGAAGACGGCCGAGTAGTATGGGTTGTCATACTCGGACCGCTTGGCTTTGCGGAAAGAGGAGCTCTGCAAGGGAGTAAAAGCTGAGTCAGAAACAGAAAGAGATAATAAAGAAATAAAAATAAAAATAAACTCACCCAGTAACCCCAGGCATGGTCTTACGCCTTGGGATATGCTGGGCAGATTTCTTGACTCGTTTCTTGGGGGCAGCACCAGAGGGATCCGTCGAAGCGGTGCGCTTCTTCGAAGCAACAGGAGCCTCGGAAGCAAGAGGTTCGGCATCGTGCACCTGACCATCTTGGTTAGCTGGGAAAGAAAGAGCCGGAAATGCGTAAGAGATAGGCACCGCGGCAACTACCTCAAGAATTTGGACATCGTCCGAATCACCTTCATCCGCACGGGCCGAGGTCTTGCTCCGGGTACGAACAGGAGCAGCATCCGACTTAGGGACAAACTCCTCCGGGTCAGGTTCCCCATTGTCCGGGGTATTGCGATCAGCAGTCTAGGGAAGAGCCAAAACCTCGGCATCTTATGTCTTCTGCTCCGTAAACCTCTGCGATAGAAGTAAATAAGAGTTAGCCAAAGAACAATTGAAAAAGCAACACGAAAGAAAACACTAGTGTTTAGCTTACCTGAGGAGGAGGATTCCCGCGAGAAAATGGCTTCAATCCCCATTTCCATTCTTCGGGCATCTCGGTCTTGAAAATAGCCCAAACGCGCATATAGATCTGATAATCATCAAGCTCAACCGTAGACTTGGTTGGGATCCAGAGGACCAATAATATAACAGAGCTTATGAGAGCGAAGCTGAAAAGGGCAGATTCGGCTGCTGACGAATGCAGTCATCAAATCTTCACCTCGGAGCCCAGCACGAATCAGTTCTTTAAGCCGGATCTCAAATGCCTCGGCAAGAGCATGGCTTTTCCTAGGGTTGTAGATCAAATTCTTCTTGGAGGGAGGACCGATAGAGAAAGCGGGGAGCCAAATCTTATCCTCTTTCCCAGTATTCTTGACATAGAAAAATGATTTATGCCACTTCGTACAAGATTCAAGGCCGGTGATACGGGGAAACACGGAGTTTTTCCGAGGTGTAATGGATGCAACCCCACATTGGGTGAGAGATTTCTCAGAAGGATGAAGATATTTGTCCGGCACTACGTTGGCTCGGATCTGAAAGAATTTGGACCAAATATCTACAGAAGGCCAGAGGCCGAAATACCCCGCCGAAGCCGAGATAAAGGCCGACAGAGAGGCAACGACGTTAGCCGGCAGGTGATGCGACTGAATACCGAAATAATGAAGGAAGCCCCTAGAAAAGTCGCTAAGAGGGAGGACAAATCCATGAGTGAAGTGGTACATAAAGACTACGTACTCTCCCTCATTAAGTACAGGGGATGATTCTTTGCCGGGTAAGCGACAACTTACCTCGGCAGGGATTCGGTGTGTTTTGATTAGCCACTCTATCTCCCGGCGAGTAACCGTGGAACCCTGCCAGGAACCACGCTCTGGACCGACCGCAAGGTCATCTTCCCCAACGAGAGCACCGCTAGCGGAGCTAGACATGGGCTCGTCGGAGGAATCGACTGAAGAAAAACTGGCGGCGGGGAGAGACCAAGAGGTGCAGGGCCCTGTCGCGACGGTGACAAATGCAACGGCGGAGCAGAAAGAGCACCTCCGCGAGAAATCTTTGAATAATAGAAAAAGCCTAACTCTGGGACCTAGCGGCGGCGTTGTAAGAAAACTCACCGGCGAGAACGCCCAAGCGGAGGCGCTACCGCGAAGTCGCGGGAGTCGGAGAACCGCAGCGTATCCGTCGAGAGGGAACGGCGGAGGCGCGGCTACTAGAGCGTGAACGGAGGCAGCAACGCGAGGAAGAATATGAAGGGGATAGAAAGGGGGAAAGTGAATCATCCTACCCCGCTCCCCTCTTTATAACCGCGTAGGGAAAACCATAGTGGGATCGTGGCTGTGCCACGTTAACCGCGTAATCGCGTGTATCTCTCAACCGCTCGCAGGTAGTGGAGCCGCGGCAAGGTCCACATGGCACATGAGGGGATCGGGCCTCCTGACCGCTGCGTTACTCGAGGCGTCACTGTGCCGACGCGACGGGCGCAGTAATCACTGTAGCCTGTCAGTAACCACTATAGAGGAACAAAAAACTAGAGAACAATAATGAAAGGTACACGTAGGACGAGGCTTACCTAGGAAGCCAAGTAAATACCTCGAACGAAAAGAGATAACTCAGAGCATAACCCAAATTGGGAAAAGGATGAAATGAAGGAGAGAATAACAGAAAAAGAACATCGGCTAAGAAATATCGCGGAAAGAAAGAATATAAATGTTTGGAAACTGATGTGGCCTAGCCGAGGTCTCCGGTAGGACCACACCAGCTTCGGGGACTAATGTTGGGGGGTGACCCCGAATAGGGTCAAGATAGGGGAAAGAAGAAAGGAGTCTCCCTTACCCTAAGCCGAATTACTGACTGAGTCAGCCGAATCATGCAAGATCTGGTCGAGATAAGTTGAGCTTTGGCGAATATAAGAAGAGTAACCCCTTACTTGGCCGACGTATGAGCTATGTCGGCCGAATAAGGCTGACCAACTTGTATGCAGGTAAAGGCCGAGCTGAGTTATGGGAGATGAGGCCGAGTAATGTGAGACTTACAGGAGAAGGAGGAGCCTATAGTCAAACCCTAGTCTCTGGCTAGGAGGAATCTAGACAGAGCCAAGCGCTAAGGACAAAGAGCAGAGCTGCAGAGGGGCAGACAAGCGTCACGGAGGTGACAGTGAGGAAGCCCGAGGCGCGCGTGTGAGGGTTTCTGGAACATTGCCACCGATAGAAGGGGGACACGGAAAGGAGCCCGCCGAGTTACCACTTTGAGACAAGCATATTCCAAGAATATGCTTGCCATGTCAGCCCTAGAAAGAGTCAAGGAACCCCTTTATAAGGAGGGGTACGTGTAGGGGTTCGTAGCATGGAAAACAAAATTTTCTATCGCATACAAACAAACAAGCCAAGATCTATCTACTAGATTGTAGCAACGAGTCGATGGAATAACTTACCCTCGAAGATTCCAAAGTGTTTAACGAGAGCAGATTCTCGTGGGTGATGTAGTCGTACTCTTTCCGATCTCAAGATCGTGTAAGCGATCCTTCCCGGCTGCGTTAAGCGGCGCTCCTTGATCGGTCACACGTTCGGACTGACGAAGACCTTCCTCTCCTTGTTCCAGCGAGCGGAGGTTGTAGCACTCTCCTCGCGATTCCGCAAAGACAACGGCGTGGTACCAGGAAGTAGAGGGAAATCATGGGCTTCGCCTTAAGCCGAGTATGGTGGATTATGAGAGAGGGCTATTAGTGGTCTAGAGATTAGACACACCAATTAGAAGGCTCTAAACCGCAGGCTAAAGCAATTAGAAGCTCTAAACCAAACGGCTCTAAACCGGAGATTAGAGGTAGAAACTTGTGTGTCTCAAGGAGGAGGCCCTGCCCCTCCTTTTATAGGTGGAGGGGCTAGGCGCGCCAGGGAGGGAGGGGAGTCCCTCCCCAACTCGGCCTAGGGCTGGGCGCCGGCTTGGAGGAGAGGAACTCCTCCTACAAGTTGGTTTCAAACTCCTCTTGCTTGTTTCCCACAGTTTCCTGTTTCCCACAGTTTCATGTTTTCCACAGTTTCCTGTTTTAGCCGTTTGACTTTCAAACTGGCAGTTTGCCTTTCAAGTTTTGGAACAGCAAGAACACTTAGTACATGATGCAATCATTCAATGACACATTCATGTACCCTCCCCCCCCCCCCGGAGTGCCGGACAATCCGGACCCTTCTAGAACATTCCCGATGAAAACACCAGAATCATTCCCGAACTCCGAAACGGGACTTTCCTTATATGAATCTTATTCTCCGGACCATTCCGGATCACCTCGTGATATCCCGGATCCCATCCAAGACCCCGAACAACATTCGGACTCTTTCTCATAATACCATAACTACTCAAAACAACGTCGAATCCTTAAGTGTGTCTCCCTACGGTTCGTGAATTATGCGGACATGATCGAGACACTTCTCCTAACAATAACCAATAGAGGAATCTGGAAATTCATATGGCTCCCACATATTTCTACGATTACTTTGCGATCGAATGAACCACTTACATACGATACCAATTTCCCTTTGTCTCACGATAGTTTACTTATCCGAGGTTATGATCGTCGGTATCTCTACATACCTAGTTCAACCTCGTTACCGATAAGTACTCTTTTCTCGTTCCCGTGATATGTGATCCCTTGTGACCTAGTCACATGCTTGCAAGCTAATTGGATGACATTCCGAGAGGGCCCAGTATATCTATCGTCATATGGATGAACAAATCCCTCTTGATCCATGTGTTTCAACCAATACTTTCCGAACACTTAATGCCACCTTTATAGCCACCCGATTACGGTGTGGTTTTTGATGTCATCAAAGCATCCATCCGTAAAGGTGATATGCATGATCTCATGGTCGAAGGAATTAGGTTACTATGTATCAGAAAGCATATAGCAATTGAACTATTTAAATGACTTGATCTTTATGCTACGCTTATCTATAGGAGTATGTCCATCACATCATTCTCCTAATGATATGATCTTGTTGTTAATAACATCTCTATGTTCATGATCAGGAAACCATGATCATATATTAACCAACAAGCTAGTTTAACAAGAGGCTTTACTAGGGACTCTTATTTTAGTTTACAAATCACACAAGTATTAATGTTTCCGGTTAATACAATTATAGCATGGTATGTAAACATTTATCATAAGTGTGAAGATATGATAATAATCACTTTATTATTGCCTCTTGGGCATATCTCCAACAGTCTCCCACTTGCACTAGAGTCAATAATCTAGTTTCAAACCTTTGTGTATTCAACACCTATTGCTAGTGGTCAAATGATCTCCGGATCTGACACTTCCAGGTCCATGTGTAATTGCATGTCTTTGCGTCTCTACGCATCACTCATTCTCTAATGAGATGGCTTTGTATAAATTTGGTCTTTCGGTGTGACCTTTAGTTCTTTGGGGTTAAAACATGTTGATAATATTGTCGCACAATATATCTTCATAGTATTATCCCACTGTGAACTACACCTAGTTTGATAACAAACTACTTGACACAAATGCCCTCTTTTGCTGCTAAAACAGCAGTCATATACTTAGACATTTGTTGTAGCATCTGTCACAATGTCTTAACTTTGGAACTCATCCAAATCCATTATGGAACTCACTTTCCATTATATTGTGCCACCTCTAGTTTAGATTGAGATAAACTTAATTTGTACTTTGCGACAAAGCTAGTATCAATGTAGTACTTTTACAATGAACTAACCATCTATTTGTCACTTCTACAAATAATATACTCTTAGTTCTTCCAAAAGATCATAAGAATATGCTTACTATTGTCCAATGATCATCTTACAAATCATTCTGGTATATGCTCACAATATTTAGAGCATAGGACATATCTGGATTTGTACATATCACAGTATGATTGATATAAATATTCTTTGTGATTTCATACATCAAGTATCAATCTATACTTGATTATTTATTTCACTTTACCAAATGTCAATACACTTGAATATATCATCAACATTGAACTCATTCAATCCTTTCTGTGCGACAAGAACCTATCTTGTAGTTTCTATATTGAACTCATTCAATATCTTGTCTATGCACTTCTGGCACAACCATATTAGCGTCTATTGATGCCAAATATTTGGGTTTTGCCTAAGTCTTTCATCGGGATGAAATTCTTAATATGTGTTAATAAAAGATACATCATTTCCAATCAACAATATGTCTTCCACATAATGTATTAGAAACATGTCTTAGCGCTCCCACTTAATTTCTTGCAAACGCAAGCATCTTCATTGTCTCTGATGAATTAAAACTCTTTTAACAATTTCATCATAGTGAAGATTCCAACTCCGCTATGCTTACTTCAACCATTGAAGTTTGCATATGTTTTTAGCATCCCTTGAAATTTAACAAAAAACCCTTTGGACTGTGTCATGCACACGTCCTAGGTAACCCTTCTATTAGAAGATTTTGTTTTGCTTATTCAACTACCATATAACAAAATTATATGTAGTGGTTTCTACACTAATCCGTCTAGACTAAATATCACTATGAAAGATCAAATCTTGTCATAGTCAACCTTTGAACATTTTGTGAACTCTTTCCCAACATGTCGACTATTTCATAGATGCGAAACATCCATGTCTATTTCTTTATAGATCCAAACACGACTGTAAGGTCTTACACCTTTCTCGAGGGTCCTTCAAGTTCAAAACTTGATTTCTCGTGTATGGAACTATCACGGATTTTATGGCTTCAAGCCATTTGACGGAGTCAGGGCCCATCATCGCTTCTTTGCATGTAGTCGGTCTATTATTCTCAAATAATGATTCAACCCTCAAATCTTGGTATTTGATTATTTACCCGATCTACTTGTTTCAATAGGAACTTAGATCTCCGTGACCACAACCTTTGAGGCACGTGAGCCATGAGCATTGTTGCTTCCTCCGGAACACTTTTCGGTGCTGCGCAACTTTGCACATATAGCTAAGGTTCTTTTAACCTTATCAAAGTTCTATTGTCCTCCCACTTAACTTTTCACGAAAAATTCCTTCTCAAAGAAACTTGACGTTTTAAGTGACAAACACTTTTGTCTCCGATGTTATGGAGGATTACTTAAGTTATTGAAATAACATACAAAGACAGGTTCATCCGACTTTGGTTGCAAACATCTTTCTTATGCATAGCATACCAATGTTTAAGAAAGGACAACTTGGGTTTTATCCCAAACCATAACTTTATATGGTGTCATTTCAGCGGATTATGATGGAGCTCTTTTCAGTGGAAAACGGTAATCTCTAAAGCTTTTAATCTTTAAAATACAATGGCATTTTATGAATTACACCTTCGATCTTACCATGTCAAACAAGGTTTAATTACATATCTCGAACGCTCCATACTCTTATGGTGTTTCGGGAAAATGCAAATCCACGGAACGATTCCTTAAATCTTAGGTATTATGCTAAACTTGTAACTCAAATATCTTCCTTTATGATCTTATCATAAACTATTTATATTCTTGTTACAATGATTTTGCACTTCATCTTGAAAATCTTTGAACTTTTCAAATATTTCACACTTCATCCTTATTAAGTAAATATTCATATATTCACTCAAATTTTCGGAGAAAGCATATGAAGTTGAAATCCATCGCTCTTGACTACACATAATGGACTTCGTACAACAATATGTACAATGTCCAATAAGCTAGTCTTCCGTTCCCTTTTGGCCTATGAACGAAGTTTTAATTATCTCTAGGAAAGTTTCACAAGCGTCATTTGACCAAAATCAAAAGACTCCAAAATTCCATCCACATGGAGTTTCTTCATGTTTTCTTTCCAATATAATTTAAACAGCGATATCACTTCCTAAGTGATCTTTTAATCAATTTGTCTTTCGACATTTTTAGCACTAGTTTTATGGATGTGATTTCTCCAACGAGATTTGCAAATCATCCATCTTTTATAGATCACGGCAATTATTTTGAACAACCCTTTTGTTCTCATAATACCTGATAAAACAAATCTTGAAGGCAAGCTTTGATGTTTAACGAGCAACACAATAACCCTTTATTTTGTTCTCGATGAACATCATCACATATTCTTTTGCTAGTTACTTAGGCCATTGTAGTTCATGAATTGTGTTGTTTCGTATGACGATTCACACCAACAAATTCAGTATCAAATACTTAAGAACCACATTGTTTAATAAGCAAGGAATATAGCCATAACACGTATATCATCTATATACTCAAGCTGAACAATTCTAGTCTTTTCTTTTCTGCCATATATTTATGAGATTCTCTTTCAGTATTTCCTTTTCTATTTGAAAGAATCTATCAACATCAATAGTGGAGTCATACATATGACACATAGTCCAAAGCGTGTATAGTTAAATACCAATGTCTTTGGACTTGCACTTTGAAGTAGATCACCTATCATCAAATGTTTGGTGTTCTTTCAAATTCCTTTCTTTAGTAATCTCTTGGTGTAGTAAACATTTTACCTACATCAAATATTCACCCTTATCATGGAATCGTCCATGATCAAGCTACTTTTAGCTTATAACGATGAATTATGAGTATAATGTTGCTATCCAAAACCTTTTGGAGGATTAGGACAACAAGTGTCTCCAACCTTTTGCAAATTCTCATCAAATATGAGAACATGACTTTAGCCATATTATACTCTATCATGTTGCAACCAAAACTTCGTTTCAGATATCACAATATCTTCCACACATCATGGTTTCTGAAACAACTCTTTCAGATCCTAGATAACCTTGATATTAAGAGAATCCTTTGAATATCAAGAATCATGGAGACAAACATGATACTTATATACTAACACTTGGAATTGTTACTCTTGATTTAATACTAATTATTAAACTTCATGGAGTAACCGGAACTTCTTGAAAGTTTGCAATAGGACTTTTAAACTTTAGATTAACACTTCAAAACAATACGATACCAGTTAAGTAGTAACTAACCAGAATTCTAAGTTTTATCATCTCAATTATAACTAAGCAAGGTGGTAGCAGATGCCAATGACTACAACAACTATGCAAATTCACTTTGATTTAGTTTATGATAAATTGAGTTCTAATTAATAATTAAATTAATCTAGGTGAACTCCCACTTAAAACAATATCCCTCACATTGTTTTAGTGATCACACGAACCAAATCCACCACATCAAAACCGATCATCACGAGAGTTGATATAGCTTCAATGGCGAACAATCAACATGTTCATCATATCTACTATATGACTCATGCTCTACCTTTCATTAATCCGTGTTCCTGAGGCCATGTCTGTACATGCTAGGCTCGTCAAGATCAAACCTTAGTTTCCGCATGAGCAAATCTGGCTTGCTCACGTTGTATACACTTGCAGAATCTAACACACCCGATCATCACGTGGTGCTTCGAAACAACAAGCTTTAGCAACGGTGTTAACTAAGGGTGAACACTTTATGACTTGAAATTCATGTGCATGAGGGATCATCTTATAATGCTACCGTCGTCTACTAAGCAATACAAGATGCATAAAGGATTAACATCACATGCAATTCATAATATGTGATATGATATGGCCTTTCTTCTTTGTGCTTCCGATCTCCATCTTCTAGCACGAACATGATCTCCATCATCACCGACATTGTATCAAGGTCAATGATGCTTCTCCATGGTTGTCGTCCACCGGCTTCAACTATTACAACTACTTTGAATAGACACGCGGGTCTTAACATAAATTAAAGACAACCATATGGCTCCTGCCGGTTGCCAACTTACAATAAGGAACATTGCATACATCAAATATAATCACAATCATGGCCATATCACATCACTGCACACCCCTGCAAAACAAAGTTAGACGCCTCTACTTTCTTTGCATATTTTACGTGGTTTGGGGCTTTCAATAAGTGTCGTTCTAACTTACGAACAAGAACCACAACATTGATACTAGCATTGTTGATTACCCGTTGTAAATTGGATCTTAACTATGCTAGGAGAAACAGGCACCCGCAAAGCCACTTATGCAATACAAGTTGCATGTCAAGCGTGGAGCAAGTCTCATGAACGATATCATGTAAGGTTAGCCCGGGCCGCTTTATCCCAACATACCGCAAGATGCAAAGTACACAATAAGCAATCGACAATAAAAGCATCAATGCCCACAATGACCATTGTGTTCTACTCGTGCAACAGATCTACATATAGACACGGCTCAGATACCACTGTAGGGGTTCGTAGCATGGAAAACAAAATTTTCTATCGCATACAAACAAACAAGACAAGATCTATCTACTAGATTGTAGCAACGAGTCGATGGAATAACTTACCCTCGAAGATTCCAAAGTGTTTAACGAGAGCAGATTCTCGTGGGTGATGTAGTCGTACTCTTTCCGATCTCAAGATCGTGTAGACGATCCTTCCAGGCTGCGTTAGCTCCATGATCGGTCACACGTTCGATACTCGTGAAGACCTTCCTCTCCTTGTTCCAGTGAGCGGAGGTTGTAGCACTCTCCTCGCGATTCCGGCAGCACAACGGCGTGGTACCGGAAGTAGAGGGGAAATCCCGCAGGGCTTCGCCTTAAGCCGGAGCGAGTATGGTGGATTATGAGAGAGGGCTATTAGTGGTCTAGAGATTAGACACACCAATTAGAAGGCTCTAAACCGCAGGCTAAAGCAATTAGAAGCTCTAAACCAAGCGGCTCTAAACCGGAGATTAGAGGTAGAAACTTGTGTGTCTCAAGGAGGAGGCCCTGCCCCTCCTTTTATAGGTGGAGGGGCTAGGCGCGCCAGGGAGGAGTCCCTCCCAACTCGGCCTAGGGATGGGCGCGGCTTGGAGGAACTCCTCCTCCAAGTTGGTTTCAAACTCCTCTTGCTTGTTTCCCACAATTTCTGTTTCCCACAGTTTCTGTTTTCCACGTTTCTGTTTTAGCGTTTGACTTTCAAACTGGCGGTTTGACTTTCAAGTTTTGGAACAGCAAGAACACTTAGTACATGATGCAATCATTCAATGACACATTCATGTACCCTCCCCCGGTCTTGGGACAATCCGGACCTTCTAGAACATTCCGATGAAAACACCGAAATCATTCCCGAACTCAAAGCGGGACTTTCCTTATATGAATCTTATTCTCCGGACCATTCCGGATCACCTCGTGATATCCGGATCCCATCCGAGACCCGAACAACATTCGGTCTCTTTCTCATAATACCATAACTACTCAAAACAACGTCGAATCCTTAAGTGTGTCTCCCTACGGTTCGTGAATTATGCGGACATGATCGAGACACTTCTCCGAACAATAACCAATAGAGGAATCTGGAAATTCATATGGCTCCCACATATTTCTCGATTACTTTGCGATCGAATGAACCACTTACATACGATACCAATTTCCCTTTGTCTCACGATAGTTTACTTATCCGAGGTTATGATCGTCGGTATCTTTGCATACCTAGTTCAACCTCGTTCGATAAGTACTCTTTTCGTTCCGTGATATGTGATCCCTTGTGACCTAGTCACATGCTTGCAAGCTAATTGGATGACATTCCACCGAGAGGGCCCAGAGTATATCTATCCGTCATATGGATGAACAAATCCCTCTTGATCCATGTGTTTCAACCAATACTTTCCGAACACTTAATGCCACCTTTATAGCCACCCGATTCACGGTGTGGTGTTTGATGTCATCAAAGCATCCATCCGGTAAAGGTGATATGCATGATCTCATGGTCGAAGGAATTAGGTTACTATGTATCAGAAAGCATATAGCAATTGAACTATTTAAATGACTTGATCTTTATGCTACGCTTATCTATAGGAGTATGTCCATCACATCATTCTCCTAATGATATGATCTTGTTGTTAATAACATCTCTATGTTCATGATCAGGAAACCATGATCATATATTAACCAACAAGCTAGTTTAACAAGAGGCTTTACTAGGGACTCTTATTTTAGTTTACAAATCACACAAGTATTAATGTTTCCGGTTAATACAATTATAGCATGGTATGTAAACATTTATCATAAGTGTGAAGATATGATAATAATCACTTTATTATTGCCTCTTGGGCATATCTCCAACAGTACGGGCTCTAGAGAGGGGGATCGATTCATTCCAGGCCAAAGGGCTTGTGTAGTAGTTTTCTTCTTTCCTTTGATACAGCTCAAGGAGCATTTGTAGCCCTTGAGAGGAGGAATAAAGAGCTACTTGTTCGTCATCCGAGTGTAAAAATCACTACATCTTCCCTCCCCAGATCCCTCTAGCATCCATTGGCCCCGTACTTTAGCCTACCCATGGCATCTGCCGTGCCACCACCACGACACCACCTCGTGGCTCCACTTCGTTTCTCCTTTTGGCTCCGTGTTGCGTCTAGAAAAATAGGCACTTCGGATTTTGTTTCATCCAATTCCGAAAATATTTCCTTACTAGCTTTTCTAAAACCAAAAACAACAGAGAACAGGCAACTGGCACTGTGGCATCTTGTCAATAGGTTAGTTCCAGAAAATGTATAAAAATGTCTCAAAGTGTAGACAAAATATAAGATAGTTGGTACAAAACAAGCATGGAGTATCAAAAATTATAGATACGTTTACGACGTATTACCCACCTATATAAGGAGGGGTAGGGCGCCCCCTACCCCTCACCACAAACCCTAGCTCGGTCGTGCCTCCACCCAAGTCGCCGCTGCCCTAAACCTCCTCCAAGTCACCGTCGCCTAGGCCCTCCCCTAGCCGCCGGCCACCACCTCTCCTCGGCCCTCTAAACCCTAGATCACCGAGGCCCTCTTCTACTCACCATACCCGCTCTGGCTTAGGCGAAGCCCTGCAGAATTTCCCCTCTACTTCCACCACCACGACGTCGTGCTACCGGAATCGTGAGGAGAGATATACAATATCCGCTGCCTGCTGGAACAAGGGAGAGGAAGGTCTTCATCGAGTACCGAACGTGTGACCGACTACGGGAGCGTTGCCGGAACACGGCGCCGAAAGGATCATCTACGCGATCTTGAGATCGACAAGTGAATGACTACATCACCCACGAGAATCCGATCTCGTTAACCGCTTTGGAATCTTCGAGGGTTAGTATTCTATCGACTCGTTGCTACAATCTAGTAGATAGATCTTGGCTTGTGTGTTTTCGTGCGGTAGAATTTTTTTGATTTCCATGCTATGAACCCCTACAGGGCAAGCTCCTGGAGGCGGTGCTCGACGAAGAAGTTCTCCTAGTAGAGGAGGTTGTCGGGATCCTCGGTGGCGGTGGGATCATCCATGGTCGCGATGAAGGCCTGGATCTCGTCGGCGAGCTCGTCGCTGGTCGGCACCGACGGGATGGGGATGCCGTCGGTGCTAAGCTTCCAGCCCGGCGGGTTCCGCGTGTCCGGCGGCGCCATGTAGCCCGTGTCGTAGAGCATGCGCGCCTCCCACGGCTGGAGGGTGCGCCAGACAAAACAGTTCGCCGTCGCGGGATCGCCGGGGTACCTCTCAGCCATTGCTCTCTTCTCGCCGGAGTTGATGTTCGCGGTGGAAAGGGAAATGGAGGAGCGTTGGGACTGAGTGAAATGAGCCGGCGATATCGCCATATTATATAGGCTGAAGGGACCGGCGAGGATGGGCGGGGTGTAGCGGCGTGGGCGGTAAAAGGGGAAACAACGGGAATTTAGTGACCAGCGGTCCGTCGCGGGAGCCCAGGAGACGGTGGCGCGCCATTACGGCGACGCGTGGACCGACGTACGGGCAGTTATTGCCCGACAGTCCTTCGCGGGGTTCGACATCGGAGGATAATAACGACTCGGCTTCAGTCGCTGACTAGGCGGGTCCACACGCCGTCTGTTTTTTTCTCGTCGAATTCGCTTCGTACGGCGTTTCCAGGACGTTTCCGGAATCCTGAGAATGGCATGAGAAGCCCGGACCAAACTTGACCTAAATCCAGACGAAAACAGGTCCTAAGAAATGACTGGGCCAAATTTCAGGCGTCCGAACATAAAATTCGCCATAGGATCGGTGTTCTAAAAATCTCGTAAAGTGAAGATGCTCTAAGCCACTACTTGAAGCGAATACCCTTTTGGAACACTGTTATGCGCATATCTATGAAAAATCACTGTTTGGCATTACCATTTGCCTTTACGACAGTAGGGGAAAGCTGATCGCTGGCACACAACTGAAACCAACTTAGAAAGCAACGCCTTCTCCACTACAGTCAGCATCACGCATTCGCGCATCATGAAACATCCATCGACCAAATTAAAGCCAACGTTAACCTCTAGCTCAGGAAAATCATGGCCGTAGGTCGATGTCGAACCAGAACTCCAAGAGTTGGGGGCGTAAGGCAAACGTGGACATGGCCCTCTCCTCTCTAGTGGGGCCAATCTTCGTGCGGCTCATGTTCACCTAGCAGTCGACATAATTCTGAATTGCTGGTATAACCATCTTGGTCCCTGCAGGTTTAAGTCTGCATTCATCATCTGCATCCGCCAATTAATCCCAGGAGTACTAGGAACCATGTATCCTAGCTGCCAAGCAACAATGCGAAGGTAGGTGAAAGGAACATGCGCGCACCAAATTATTACGGAGAAATTGATCGCGGAACCAATCGGGCTTCGTCTCCGGGTGCTACTTAGCGCAGAGCTCTATAACCAGGCTCGAATAGCTTCTTTTCTCCTCATCTCTCGTTTCCATCTCTAGTGCCTAGGAGTTCCATAACCAGGCTCTGCGAAGCCGACTGAGTTCGAAAATGGCACCTGACAACGCCGCCAAGCACGAGGAAGACGACGTAGCGCAAGGGGCAAGCTCATGCCGCCCAGATGGTTCCGGTGTTGGCAATCTGAGGTAAGTAATTTGGAGATTTATTATGACGTCGCACTGGTGTTTTTATATGTTGTATACACGGGCTTTTTAAGTATATTTTCTTTGATATTTTTTATAGTGGTTTCTTGCACTGGTTCTTACTTTCTGTTGATGTGTATGCATACGTACAATATTAGAAGCGTATGTCCTTCTTCTACCACATCATTTAGAGAAGACAATATATAACTCAGACAACGATTATCTCTTATTCTATCTCTAGCAATTAATAGAATTAACTATTTTAGTAAAAATTGGTTGACTAAGAAGGCATATGGTAAAATAGAGAAAAATAGTCTTATCTTATTGTTAAGAGATCATCCCGCTAAGGGAAGACAACCCTCTCTCTCTTTCTCTCTCCTCCAACCAAAAATCCAACGTGGCGGCGTAAGGGAAGGCTGGCGTCGCATTATGCGTGCTAGAGAAGGCATGTCTTCTCTTAGCTCTCCACATCATTTAGAGAAGACACAATATATAACTTGTACAATGCATTATCTCTTATTGCTATCTCTAGCAATTAATAGAATTAACTATTTTTAGTAAAAAATTGGTTGACTAAGAGAAGACATATGGTACAATGGAGAAAAATAGTCTTCTCTTATTGCTAAGAGATCATTCCTTAGCTAAGGGAAGACAACCCTCTCTCTCTTGTTTCTCTCTCCTCCAACTAAGCAAAAATCCAACGTGACGAGCGTAAGGGAAGGCTGACGTCACCGCATTGTACGTGTCCTAACATGCCATTACGGTCACAGAATTGTTGAGAGAGGCCAGTTTAGTCCTTCAACTCGGAATATATCCCTTTGTCGGGAGAGGATTTGTGGCTCCAGTGAAGCCGGGTTTTGAAAATTTTGAAATTGATAGTTTAAAGTTTCAAAAGTAAATAGAGAAAACTCCGTGAATACGTACACATGTCCTGTATATCTATGCAAAAGGGTTGTATTTTTTGCCACAGAAAAAAACACAAGTTTGTAGTTGTACAAAGTAATGAAAACTACTCCAGTACTATTTTATCCCCAAATTTATTCTTTTTGTGTATTCTAAAATACAATATATTTTTTAATGAAACTCGTCACGTACACATTAAACAAGTAGAAATTGTAAATATATTTTCAGTATTTATTGGTACCTAGAAATCACATTTTCCAATTTTTGAGAAAAATAAGAACACTATTGCTCATGCCCAACTAGCGGTTTTCGTTCCTTTGGCTAAGTATACTTGCTAATAAGTTCCATATATGAACACGATACTTCTCCATATTCTAATGACGTGGCGTGTATATGATACATGGAGCCCACAAAACCGTATATAAAAGATGTGATCTTTTTGACAACTTTCTTCCAATTCTCAAAACCACCCTCGAACCCATCTCCAAAATCTCTAAATACCCCCACTCTAGTCTAGATGTTTCATGCCTAGCTTCCATCTGCCGCTCGCTTACCCCCTCACCCCGTGTTGCAGTACCTGGCACGGTAGAACGAGAAAGAAGAGAAAACTCCAGCTCCTCCTTGTCCTAGGGTGGCGGTTGTGCACCTTGACAAAGCGGAAATTCCTTCCATCACAAGACAAAACAAACATGTGTTGGTAACTCGAGATGTGGTCACAACCGACATCGATAGAGTGCAACATGTTGCTCTGACCTTGTAGAGGAACAATACTCTACCGTGAGAAGCGATTGGAGGGCAGGGTTGTCGTGGTAATGGAGGTAGACGCACTCTCCACACCACACTACACACATATGACTTCAACGCCGACGATATGGCCCAAACAACAAGCCAACCCAAGCCAACGTTAGAAATATGCTTAGAGACAATCTCTCTCATGGAAATGCTTATATTTAATTGTATTGTTGATTTATTCTGCCAGCAGCCATGTCATTGGCACTCATCTTTCCCCTACTCTTTCTCATGTTGGCGAGACTCCGCCTTCCTCTCCTTCCTCTAGCCCCAACATCGGCCTTTAGAATTGGCTCTAATCCTTTCGACGCCCACTGATGTCTCTACCTTCTCACCGCTCAGGCACAACCGCGTTGTTTGAGATCATCCATCAACCACCTCACGCTCACCGTCCCTTGTGTTTCAAATGTGGTGGTGTGAGGTAAGTTCATCACATGAATAAGAGATGAGACTACACATGAGTATGCAACCAACCAATCAAAATTACTCTTATGATGTCAATGATGCTACCCGGGAGCGGGGATGGATGCAATATAGGTCAAGGGTGTACAAATATACACCCAAAACTTTATGCAATAAAATTTATATATAGTATATGGTGGACATATGTATCACTTGTGGTATTCCCTAGACTGTAAGCGTCGCATTTTCTCATCCAAATAGAGCTCAAATCTAGATTTAGGAAATAGTAGATCCTGATAAAGGAGCCCATTTTAGATTTTTGCCTTTATATTTTGTGTTGGTTGAAATTTATACACTCAAAATTAAATTGCTAGGTCTGGTCCCTGCCCGAGAGCAAACAAAGTGGACAACATGATTTTTGTTCAGTCTACGTGACAATGTTTTCCACATCTTTCCCCTGGAAGAAAAGGAAATGACTCAGACAACCAATCACACCACAACAGGTTATAGAGAATTGTTCTTTCAGACTTTTGACCTGTCGTTTTTGGCGCATCTCGAATAGGTTGTAGCTGCGCCAAGGTCCCTCAAGGTCCGGGTAAACCGGCACGTGACATGAGGCATAAGTCAGGCGATCGGTGACGCTCCTAACAACCCATTTAAGCACCTAAAGAACCCATCTAGGGTTTCGTTCCACTCACCGGCGACGTCATCATCCCGCTCCACCTCTGGTGGCCTTAGGGCCTTGGAGGCGTGGCGGACTATGGCCCCTTGCCGGCGGGAGGTTTCAGGTCTTCGTTTAGTGTGCTATTCAGTGTCTTCTTCGGGATGGTGAGGCAGCGGCTACACCCAAAAGCCAGAATAAGGTCTTCCTCGTCCTATCCTTGCTCTGGAGGTGCCTCTGGCACTAGCGGAGGGCGCATGAAGTCACGTGTCCAGCGGATCTTGTTGGATCCGGTCATTTTTCGTGTTTGTTTGATATGATTTCAAGTCTATATCTTCTGATGTACGATTGTCACCATTGTCGGGGATTGCCGCTTTCGTGTGTCCGTACTTTGAGGGATTAGCACAACGACTTCTCGTATGTCTAGTAAAACAAGTTCTACTACGACAAGCATTCTCCGGATCCTATGATGCAAAGAAACGAGTACGACGGCTCCTTCGGCCCGTGCCAATAATCGTCGCTAAATGGTCCAAATATATAATTGTAATCTTAATACCTTTTGGACTCTTTGCAGTGACGTTGATTGAAAATTAGAGGCACCACCGACCCCGTTAACCCTTTTCTCTGCCAAAAGAAAAACATCCAGCCCCGGTCGCACTAGAGTCTAGAAGGCCTATGTTCACGTGCTTGCCACTGCCACGTGGGGCTTCCACGCAAGGGGAGCGACATCATGGTTTGTCATCAGACGGAACGAAGTGGTTGGTGGCGGCGGCTGAAGGGTAAAAATGGTCAGCGTCGCAAAGCCGGTGCGTGGTGGAGCTACAGCTCATCCGGTCAGGCGGCGACCCGACCGCCGCGGTGGCGCCGCGAACGAAACCGCACCACACCTCCACGCGGTTACGCTGCTTTCCGCTTACCTTTTCTCGTCCTGTCTTCCGGTTTTTTCCTTGACGAATATTCCTTCTCTATTACACATAGGGCTTGTCTTGCTTTTCAGAGAACACCTATATACTCTTGACTGCACATGTTCTTTCTCCGCAAGAAAAAAAACACCTCGACAGAGTTTTCTCCGCAAGAAAATAAGAGAGAGAGGGAGGTGAAGTGAGAAACTGGGAAACAGTCCTATGAGGTTGACCATTGGAGGCCAGGCCGTTGAAAGATCATGGATTGACTTGGCGAGCATGCGCTTTTATTTCACCAGAGCAGGCCCGGTCAGTACAAACTGTCGAGCTTTTGACATTGATGTCGGCCACGCCCAAGCATGTGTCGTCAAGCTCGGCAGTATCCTTATTTTAAGATACTCCCTTTGACTCATAACTCATAATAGTTGACTCAATCTAACTAGCGGATGTACCTAACACTAAAACTTGACTAGATAAACATATATTTTGATAAATCTAAGTCAATTAGTATGAATCAGGCCTCCATTCCGGTTTATAAGATAAATACGTATTTCAAAAAATAGGTTGACCGTAAATTTGATCAATAAAATATAAACTATATTTAATAAAAAGTATACCATTAGATTCATATTTAAAATACGCTTTCGATGGTACAATTTTGCGATATATGATTTATATATTTTTGACCAAATTTATGGTTAAACTATTTTTTTAAAATAAGTATTAGCGCTATAATCTGGAATGGAGGGAGTACTAATTTTGTCAACTGATACATATCATTATGGTATCTAAATTTAATAGTACCTATTTTATTTTATTTTATTTTATTGAAATAAGGATGGTGACCCTTGCAAATGAGAGGGCATTGATTTTGACACACTAGACGTTAATGCACGGATATTCGTATTATGCTATTGGGAATAATATGGTTCAAGGCCACTGGAAACGCTCCTCGATTCAGGCTTTTATTCCGTTTATAAATAAAACATATAGGTGAAACCGCTGCTAGGCCAGACAGCATAACGTCCAAAGAAAATTTACGAACACTACTGGGGCGAACAACACAAGCAGAAGGCCAAGAGAAAATACAAAGAAAGAAAGACAAAAAAATGCAAAACAACGCCGGATCAACAACCGACAAAGTCTCGCAACCACTGCGCTCCTCGAAAAAGTCCTACCCCGATCCTATGCCTCCGAATTACTGTGTACCAAGCAACACCTTCAAGAATAAGTGCAACGATGACGACGCTGCAACCCGAACTTCTCCTAGGATTTTTCCCAGTACATGTAGGGGAGTGGGGCAGGGTACGTCTGACGCCCTTTAAGAAGGAAGGCGGCACCCATAGATGTCACCGCGTCGGAGCCAGCCTAGCCGGCAAGAATTTCTCCCGACCCTCAAAGAACCACGACCCCCTCCAATCCTTGCACTCCACCAAGCTTGCCGCCCGTCAACATGCGCCAAAACGGTCTTGCAGTCTTCATCGACGTCTCACCATGGCAAACACCGCGAGGTTGGCCGGACCAAGAAAACCCGTCGAAGACAAGGGACGCCAGCGCCGCTGCCACGTGTGAGGGACCAACCTCCACCGCCATAGCAGTAGCAGATCGAACGCACCCACAGAAGCATATCGGGCCAACTAGGCCCGTGAAGCTCCCACCGCCGCGCTGCAGCAGACATAGTGGCGTCGCCTCTCCCCCTGTCCCGAAAGTTTCCGGGCAGAGGTCCAGATCCGACTGGCGGGGCGACATGCCCCACGCATCCCTCCCGCCGCCTCCGAGCACGCCGAACCGCACCACGGCCGACTGCTGCCCAGGGACCCCTGGCTGCACACGCCGCTTCCGCGCAAAGCCGCCGCCAGGATTAGCCGGCCCACGCCTCCTCCTCCTCGTCGGCCTCCCCAGAGCACACCGCTAGAGCCGCACCACGGCCGACCGCTGCCCCAGGGCCCCTGGCTGCACACGTCGCTACTGCGCAAAGCCGCACGCGCACCGTTGCCGCCGGATTAGCCGGCCCACGCCTCCGCCCACTGCTGCGTCGAGGGCCTCCGCGCCGCCAAGATCACTTCCGTGGCCCGGTACGCGCGCCACCGCCAGTAACGCCCTCCGGGCGACAGTGACGAATCGACCCGTCCGCCCTTCACAAAGCGGCGAAGCGGCTTTGGCGGCCGTCTCTGGAAACGCCGCCAAGTTTTAGGTTTTCAATGTGTTCTTTTGCTTATCTTTGATCTGCTTTGTAAGAGAATCTCCTTATCACTTTGTATCGATTTGACCGTTGTGCTTTTATTTATATAAAGCGGGTGAAAGTCTATTTTGCGGATATCTCTAGTGACCCGATACAGAAGAGATAATATGTGATCCTACACTTATGCTAAAATATAAGTCGACTTACAACATAAGGCTGAAAGTTGATTTTGGGTCGGCTAATCTAAATATAAAGAGTGAATTCCATTTTTTACCTCCTAGTTTGTCATTTTTGACAACAATTACCCAATTTAACAAGAATTCTTTCTGGTTACCCCATTTAGTGAAATTTTTGCCAGATTTTACCCCTTCTAAGATTTAGAATCATTTTCCCTCACCCAGTCGTTAGGTCTAGACATATCTTCTCTCCTCCACACGTCTAGAAGAAAGAGTTTCTTAATCTAAAGGTGTATGGTGGTACTTATACACGCTTGGATTTTATTTGTGCATTTGATTGAACATTTCAGCGGTAGGAATGCCTACATAGATGGAGTAACCATGTTATGTGTGTGTAGGCTCAGTGCGCGTACAACATCCTAATGGTTGTGTGTAAGCTCCAGAAACAGCTTAGGCAGCTGTGCACGAGGCGCACATGCACCTGAGGGGTCTATGCCACTTTACGCGCCAGCTCAAGGATGCAAGCCACAGTGAGCGCTCGGCGATGATCCATGACTCAAGCAGGTACTTCTACTAGAATGACTTGCAACCGTTCTAGCAGACCATTCTGTGCTCGACCGATAGCGGCGAGATTGTATTTCATACCTATTCATAGCAATAGGAGGATTTTGGTTGGCGGCCACTACCAGCTATATTTTTCCTTGGCTTTCCAATAGCCCCGAGTGCCCTCATTCGTCTTCCATCACACACAAGTTAATGTGATAGATTGTTTTTATGTAGAGGTGCCAGGAGTGAGCGGTTACAACTGATAGAAAGCTTTCAACTCTTAAAATAGGTAAAATGTGGCACAAATTTTACTAAATGGGGTAAGTAGGAGGAATTTTTACTAAATGGGGTAAATGGTGTCACAGATACAAACTAAGGGGTAAAAAATGGAATTCACTCTTATAGAGAATGAATACGGAGTCTGTACTTGAAAGAAGTGAGTGAACTAACTATTTTGATATACTAGTTTGACGTACATATGAACCTCAACATTTTGTATTATGGGTTTATATAAAATTTGATGTGCTGATTTTTTTAAATAATAATTAATTTCAACATTTTAGGTATTTTTTTTGAATATGTACATGGATAATATAGAAAGATAAAAATCCCATGGTATCATGCTGCGACGACACGATTCTAATATATCTGATACAGTTGACGAGAAAACGATACTAGTAGTATATGGTAAACCTCGTGTGTCGTCGCAAAAAAAAAAACTTGTGTGTCATGCGTGTAGCTGAGCTGTCCGTGTGTCAACTACTGCTAGAGGCTTATCTAAAAAAAAAAAAAAACTACTGCTAGATGCTGTAGAGGATGATGATAGGGGACACGGAGTACTACAATAACGAGCAGGGGCGAGTGGCCACCGGTCCTTTTGTGTGCCGGGAGGGATCCCTCGAAACCGGACGGAAAGCGACGGCCGACGGGGCTGCTACCTGCTAGTGCTCGCTGAGATCAAACGTGCGCATGTTAGCACTACTACTACGTTAAAGTGTATTTTAATACAGCAGACCACATTAGCGGGATGTTTTATGCGATTTTTAATACTACAGCAGACCACATTAGCGGGTCGGAGAAGTTGCCTTACGTTCTTGGCCCCTCGCTGTCTACCGACTATGCTCGGCACATGGTAGCACCACGCGGCCACGATCGGCACATGCGCGGCATTCGTCCTGCCCGACCCGAACGTCCCCTTCCCTCCGTCGTGTACCCGTCGTCGGCTCCGTCGACCTCTGCTACCTCGTCGGCTCTCCTCCTTGGCAGTTGGCGTCCCTGTCGTTCCATCTCATACGGAAAATGACGCCGCAGCCGTGGCCCGTGGGGGAGGTTGGCCGCGTACGCATGAAACCAAAACTAGGCCCGAAAACGGTGACCAGAATTACCACTCCCGATATTCCGAGTGCCCGGGGAAGACCACCTTCTCCGACCCGCAGCCGAGAGAGGCTGCTACGGTGCCGCCCCTTCTCCCCCATGTTCCTTTTCATCAACCCTTTCCGAAAGAAAACTTCTTGTTTAATTTTCCACTTGTCAGGAAAAGAAAGGAAGGAAAGGAAGCCTCCTCTCTCTCGCCAGTCATCACCATCCGCGCCCCGATCTTTCCTCCCTTTCGCAGGACGTGCCCACCCCTCTCTGCCCGGTGGACCCGCGGGCGTCGGGATCGTTACTCCATAAATAGGCAGCGCTGCTCCCTCCGGTCTCCCACACGGCGTTCCGTTCCAGGAGATTAAAAAGGGAAGGGCAGACACAGGTCTCGATTCAATCCCACCGTTACGTAATCTTTCCTTCTTCCGTCCGTTCGCTAGCTGTAAGATCCGAGATCAAGGGCTGAGCAAGATGGCCGGCGGCGGTGTTGAGGACGTCTACGGCGAGGACCGCGCCACCGAGGAGCAGCTCATCACGCCATGGTCGTTCTCCGTCGCAAGGTAATACTGTTCCACAAAACCGAACGGGTAGTATTGTATTCGGCGGTGCTGCGCTTCTCGTTCCTTTTAGTTGTTGTATATACATCCTGCGATCGAAGTTCTAGTAGGAGTATGGCAAATCGAGTTCGGTTTTATGGAGCGGTGCTGTTCGTGTTTCCGTGATCCGTGCGTGGCCGCACTGCCCACTGCGAGATCATGCGATTCTGATGATGCCGGTCTCGTCTCATGGCTTATAACTACGGTTTAACCCGTAACATTATTGATTATTAGTGCGAGTATTTTAGGTGCGCTATAAAGTTTACTTTTCTTCTTCAAAGCCAGCGTTTTTAACTTCTTTTACCAGCACGTTGAAAGTTCTTCTTCTGTTTGTGGACGTTATCAGTCGCCGTTGGCACTGAAACGTCGGGGCACGCAGAGGATATGCGTTTCGCTAGCAGTTCGTGCCCAACGAACGAACAATTTCACCAAACAAAGAAACTCCGAGCCTTGAGCTGATGGAGATCACGAAATTTTTTTTAACATCGTTGATCTGTTTCCAACTCGAGCTGCGTATCGTGTTCTGACGAAACGCAAATAAAGAGTTCCTGCATTTGTTGTTTCTGACCAAACATTTTCCTTGTGCGCAACAGCGGGCACCAGCTCCTGCGTGACCCGCGGCACAACAAGGGGCTGGCCTTCACGGAGGCGGAGCGCGACGCGCACTACCTGCGGGGCCTCCTCCCGCCGGCGATCGTATCCCAGGAGCACCAGGAGAAGAAGGTCATGCACAACCTGCGCCAGTACACCGTGCCCCTGCAGCGCTACATCGCCATGATGGACCTGCAGGAGAGGAACGAGAGGCTCTTCTACAAGCTCCTCATCGACAACGTCGAGGAGCTGCTCCCCGTCGTCTACACGCCCGTCGTCGGAGAGGCGTGCCAGAAGTACGGAAGCATCTACCGCCGCCCGCAGGGACTCTACATCAGCCTCAAGGACAAGTGCGTCGCAGAAGTTTTCCTTTGATGCTACTCTGCATTTTTCTGACGACAAATGATGTTGTGGTCTGACGTGATGTGTGGTTTCAGGGGTAAGGTGCTTGAGGTGCTCAAGAACTGGCCTGAGAGGAGCATCCAGGTCATCGTCGTCACCGACGGCGAGCGCATTCTGGGGCTCGGAGATCTCGGTTGCCAGGGAATGGGGATTCCTGTTGGCAAACTGTCCCTCTACACCGCCCTCGGAGGAGTCCGTCCATCTGCTGTAAGTGTTGCTCTGAACGTTTTTTGTTTTTGCCATCCTCCTCTTCAGAGACCATAACAAAAGGATCAAATTAACTAGTGGCTGCTATGCTGACCGACTTTTTGTGCGATGGTGCTGCAGTGCCTGCCGATTACCATTGATGTTGGCACGAACAACCAGACGTTGCTCGATGACGAGTACTACATCGGGCTCAAGCAACGCCGTGCCACTGGCGAGGTACATACTGCATAGTTTGCCCAGCTCTGCATATCTTTTATGTGCAGGCTGTGGCTGTCTTGAATAGTTTGTGTTGATGCTAAATTTTGCGTCTGTTGCCAGGAGTACCATGAGCTTCTGCAGGAGTTCATGAATGCTGTGAAGCAGAACTACGGCGAGAAGGTCCTGGTCCAGTTCGAGGACTTTGCCAACCACAATGCCTTCGACTTGCTCTCCAAGTACAGCAAGAGCCATCTCGTCTTCAACGACGATATCCAGGTACTGTACTGATTCACTACGAGGTGAATCGTTTATGTTTTTATTAATACTGTCTTCATCCGCGAGAGTGACTAAACAAAAAATGGCTGAAAATTGCAGGGCACGGCATCAGTTGTCCTCGCAGGGCTCTTGTCGGCGCTGAAGGTGATCGGTGGAGGTCTTGTGGATCAGACCTACCTCTTCCTTGGTGCTGGAGAGGCTGGCACTGGCATTGCAGAGCTCATTGCTCTTGAGATGTCAAAACACGTAAGACAACATGACTACAATGTTTATGGATCATTCCAATGGTGTATAAATAATCATCGACTGATATTACCTGTGCCGAAACGTTGACGACTCGATTGTTTTCACAGGCGGATCTCCCGCTCGACGACTGCCGCAAGAAGATCTGGCTGGTGGACTCCAAGGTTTGTTGCTGATATCAGGAATTGCAGCAAGATGGAACATTGCAATTAGGAGTGTATTATCCCTGACACGTAGAGTACTTGTGTCATGTTCTGCAGGGACTGCTTGTGGAGTCTAGGAAAGAGTCTCTCCAGCACTTCAAGAAGCCATTCGCTCATGAGCATGAACCCCTGACGACCCTGCTGGAGGCCGTGCAGTCCATCAAGCCAACGGTGCTGATTGGAACGTCTGGCGTCGGGAAGACCTTCACCCAGGAGGTGGTCGAGGCCATGGCCTCTTTCAACGAGGTATATACAGACTTACTTTGTTCACTCTGCTGTTCTTCAATTGATTTCTTGATGAAATTCTGAACTTTCATGTGAATATAAATGTTCAGAAACCTGTCATCTTCTCGCTGTCGAACCCGACGTCGCACTCGGAGTGCACGGCCGAGGAGGCCTACACGTGGACCAAGGGCACGGCGGTGTTCGCTAGCGGGAGCCCCTTCGACCCCGTGGAGTACGAGGGGAAGACGTACAGCCCCGGGCAGTCGAACAACGCCTACGTGTTCCCCGGGTTCGGCCTGGGCGTGGTCATCTCCGGCGCCATCCGCGTCCACGACGACATGCTCCTCGCCGCGTCGGAGGCGCTGGCGGAGCAGGTGAGCCAGGAGCACTACGACAAGGGCCTCATCTTCCCGCCCTTCACCAACATCCGCAAGATCTCGGCCAACATCGCCGCCAAGGTGGCCGCCAAGGCCTACGACCTGGGCCTGGCCAGCAGGCTGCCGCGGCCCGACGACCTGGTCCAGTACGCCGAGAGCTGCATGTACACCCCGCTCTACCGCAGCTACAGGTAAGCGTGGCAAGCCAGTTTTGCACGCAGCGGGGACCGGGTCCGCCAATAAAAATTCCATTCCCGGCTCAAGCTTCCTTCAGTTATACGATGCTAAAAAAAGGATACGTTGTATACTCTTCGTGGTGTTTTACATTTTTGCTGTACTGTACTGTTTACGGGAACCCAGCACGCGCCTGTCTATCTATTGTGGAGAGGTGCTTGTCGTCGTCGATTATTTTGTCAGATTGAATTAAACGAGAGTGTGACAGCAGTCATGTTTGGTTTTTATTATATAGGAGTTTTCTTCCAATTCCTCGGGAACTCGGTTGCTGGTAGTCAGCTCGAAATTGCGTAAGAGCATCTCTAGCAGACATCGTAAAAGAACGGATTGTAAAACGCGTTCCTAGATCGTGTTTGTCGGGTTTTTCCAGACCGCGAGCGACGAGACGAACAGATCCCTTAAAACTGAACCAGAAAAAGAAATATTTCCTTTTTACAGTTTCACGCACACGGTTTTTGCAATACCAAAACCGTAAAACGAAACCACAAATGACAGAATTTAAACAAATTCAACAGTTCAACCGTGACAACCATCAAGTTTTAAGCAAATTTAACAAATTATATCGCTACCATGTCGCAGAACATCATCCAAAATATGAGTCATCACCACAACCCACGATGATCATCAAACATCGAAGCAAAGAGAAGCATCACCGCCACCACCACTTGCCGAAGCACCACCATGGCCACCATCACTTCCCGGAACTTGTCCTCGACCCTCTACCAATAACGCTTCCCGGTTTGGTTGGTGCCGGTCACGACATCGAGAGAGACAACCTCCCAAGCCTTGATCAAAGTCACGTCTTCAACTTGCGTGAAATTCTTCGCTCGGGTGCGGGTAGGCACTTGCGATCCATCGACCTCCTCCACCTCCACCTCCTCGTCTTCACCTGCACCGTCGACACCACCATCCGCCTCGTTGTAAATTTGTGACCCATCCAACTCATCTCCATAGCCGTCGAGCGGAGCCGTGTCGATGTCCACTGCATTGTTATTCAACAAATTGACGTAGGAGGTCGGAACCTCGTGCAAATCGCTGTGTAAAGCGCCAATTTGAATCAATTGTATACGCAATTAGCGGCGGCGGAAGGGGAATTGTTCATACCTAGGTCGGCTACCCGAGGCCGTTTTGGTGGATTTCACGGCGGTGGATGGTTTCCCGAGGCCTGCCTTCTGCTTCGCAACCGCTCTCTTCACCTTGCCCGGCGCCGGCTTCGACTTGGAGGTGGCGGCGGTAGCACCCACTTGAGCGTGGGGAGCAGCGGGACCGGCGGGAGAGGCGGAGCACCCATGGTGCCATCCTGGATGAGGACGGAGCCCTGCCGCTTCCGCTTCGTCGCAGCAGCATCCCCGACTGGGGACCGGCGACGGGGACGAAGACGATGGTGGTGGCTGCCAGATCTGGCAGACCCGTCGGAGGGGTCGCCTGCACCAGCGTGACCTCGCCGGAGCTCAGCGGCGGCTGCTGGACGTCCATGGAGGCCTTGGGTGGGGCTAGATGGAGGTGGGAAGGGCGGAGACGGGAGATCGAGCATGACGGCGGGGAATGGCGCGGTTGGAACTTCCCTCCCGCCAACGAAAACAGAGGATAGGGTTCGCGTCCAGGTCAGGCTCAAAAACTGAGTTTTCTCGGTTCCGCGGGGGTGTTTTCTCGGGGGCCCTAATTTTTTCCGGTTCGATCGGTTTTGAGGCATCTGTTCTGGCCACTTTTAGCACGAGAAACTGAAAAATGGCGGTTATTTTCTCGGTTCCGCCCTTTTACAGTGTCTGCTAGAGACGCCCTAAGTAGGGGTGAACTCGCCGGTAGCTTGGTTCGTTAAAGGTGTTTTTTCACGAAAAAAGGACAGTAGCCTTTGCGTTGAAAGGATTGACACATCCTTTATTTATTTCGAAGGTTTTAGAACCCTATTACTCGTTATTTCATACCATTTTTAAAAATATAAAAAATGCATCTTATACCCTAGTTAAAGATAGCATGTAAGACACCACCAACAATTGCAGCCAGTATCCATATGTCCTCGCTCCAAAGGCCCATGTAAAAAAATGGTATAAAAGTCTTATTAAAAACAACGTCGTTCTAGCAATTCAAAACTGGTCAAAAGTCCTTTAGATAACCTGTAAAAAATGGTACAAAATTCTTATTAAAAACAACGTCGTTCCAACAATTCAAAACTGGTCAAAAGCACAAACTGCCACATTAATTGGAGCCAGCAATTCCATTTAGCCAAAACATATTGGTTGTTGGTGTTTTTTATTTTTTCCGAAAAAGAAGTTGAGACCCTTGGCCTCTACATCTAAAAGATGCATACAACCATTTATTTAAATTTTATCCAACAAAGGTCTCACAAGCGCATTAAACAACCTGAAACCACCATTCAACACCTACAACCTGACAATAAGAAAAATCATGCATTAGGGCCTTATGCCCTAAAAACACACAAAAAACACAACCAGCTACGTATCGGGGGCATCACCAAGAGACCCTATGGGAACTGGGAGCACATAGCCGGTCCAGCAAACTTGAGTACCTCGTACGCACGTTTTAGAAGTGATGTCACTGTCGCCAAACTGTCGAGCAATATTCAAGGTAAAAATGAAGAACTCTCCTAGCCTAACGTGCAGGAGGACGAGATAAAATGGTATTCAATAGAGTCATGAGAATCACAAAATACACATTTTGTACATTCATTCCATCGCTTAAAATCTCGTGATTGCTAATAAGTGATGGATTAAGGATTGAAATTTCCGAACCAACAAAAACTTTTTGTTAATAAGTGATATGAGTTAAGTAGGGGTGAACTCACAAGCAGCTAGGTTTGTTAAAGGTGTTTTTCACGAAAAATGGGCAGTAGCCCTGGCCTTTATGCCGAAAGGATGCACATATCCTTTATTTATTTCAAAGTTTTTAGAACCAAAATTTATGAATAACGAGTCGCTCAAACAACAAAGATCAACCAACAAAAAAATAGTAAAAAATACATCTTGTATCCTGGTTAAAGATAGCCTATAAGACAACCTTCAACCGATTGTAACTAGTATCCATATGTCCTATTCTCAAAAAAAGACAAACAAACAAATAAAGCTTAGGCTTTTTATAGAAAAAAAGACAAACAAAGTATCCATATGTTCTAGCTCCATGGGTAAGAGAAAAGATTGCATGTGTATACAGTAGATAGCCCTATAGACAACCTGCAAAAAATGGTACAAAAGTCTTACTAAAAACAAATGCCAACTTAATTGAAGCATGTATTTTCTTAACAGTTCCATTTAATGAAAACATATTTGTAATATTGGTTGTTGGTGCTTTTTATTTTTTTGAAAAATAAGTTTTGACCCTTGGCCTTTGTGTCTAAAAGATGCATACAACATTTATTTGTATTTTATCAAATAAAGGTCTGACAAGAGCATACAACAAACCGAAACCATCATTCAACACCTAGAACCCGACAATAGGGAAAATCATGCATTATGCCCTTATGCCCTAAAAACACACAAAAAACACAACCAGCTAGGTATCAGGGGCATCACGGAGATACCCCATGGCGAAACAAGGGCACATATCCGGTCCATCAGACCCTCAACGAGTACCTCGTACACACGTTTTATAAGTCGTCACCATCACCAAACTACCGACCAATATTCAAGGTAAAAATGGAGACTCTCCAAACTGAACGTGTGAGAGGAAAAGAGATAAATTGGTGTTCAATAGAGTCATGAGAATCACAAAATACACATTTTGTACATTCAGTCCATCGTTAAAATCTCGTGATTCCTAATAAGTGATCGGTTAAGAGCATCTCTAGCCAGCCCCAAGAGCCCCTAGGACCCTTTTTTGCATGGACGGAGTGATTTTCTCCCAGTCGTCCTCCCAGAAGCCAAATATTCGCCGGATTGGGCCGAGCTTTCAACCGGCAAACCCAGGCCAAATGATAAAGAACACTTGAAGATCTTCGACTTCCTGGCAGGCCTGTACGCGCGGGATACAAATCCGCGGCGCGATGGCTCGGCACCAGTGAAAGGGCATGTATGCCCCCATGTGTGGTTTTCGTAATTAATAACACTCTCTATGGATTAATGTGTAAATTGAGTTTCACTTGTAGGTTTGTCCGTTGGATCTCTTGGGCCATGTGTTGGTCTCAAAGATGAAGAAATGAAGAAGGATGAGAAGAAATGTCCAAGGGCTATGTGCCCATTGGAATCATGAAGAAAGAAGGAGCTTGAAGGTTGATCAAGACAAGTGTAATGGGCTGAATCTCGTTGGATCAACTCTCGAGAAGGGATGAACAAGGGCAAGCTCAAGATACACCATCTCTAGAAGATCTCATGCTTGATGCTTCCCATCCTCGGTGATCATGGAGTTATGAAGACAAGTTCAAAGAATAGGTTTCCCCATGGAGTATGGGGGAGCAATTTGCAAGTCTTTATCAAGCAAGAGCGAGCAAGAGAAACAAGAAAGGTGTTCCATCTTGAGAACAACAAGATGGTCTATATCAAGTTCAAGTTGAATACTCAAGGCAAAGGTATGATCTTGATAGGGATTCTATTTTTCCGGTCTCGTATTGTTAGTTGGGATACTAGGTTTAGGATAGATAGCCGTACTATCAAGAGGGGCTCTCTAGCAGGTGTCTGGCTCGCATCATTCGGAGAGAGCTCAAACCTTTGCATACATAGCATCATATTTTTTGGTTGTTAGTTGGTTCTTGTCTATGAGAGGATCTAGATCTTGTGGTTATCATCATAACAAGCTATAGTTCATCAAATAAGGATTTACCTTGCATATCTTATTACGGTTGTTTTCTTGCGAGTTTTCCAGCTCCACAACTTGGGAGATACATCACACACGTATATATATATTCATGGTATTTTCTCCCTTGTTAGACTCTTCAGGTCGTTATCTTTCCAACAAAATTGGTTTCATCTCGTTTGGAGTTCGGATGCGAAAGTTATTGCAGTTTCGGTTTCTAGAGTTTCCCTGACCGGAAGTTCCGGCTTGCCACCGGTAGTACCGCTAGGGCATTTTGCCGCCGGTAGTTTTGGTGCTTCTTCCACTCATGTATTGTGACGTCTATGTTTTATGTGCTCTATTTGTCGGATCTTAGGTCGGAATTTCTGCCGGTAGTACCGGTCTCAGCGGAAGTTCCGGTGGACTGGCGGAAGTTCCGGCCAGGCTCATTTTTCAGTCTTTAGAATCGTTGTTTTCTAACCGTTGGATTGGTGCCACCAGAAGTTCTGACCAGGGTCGTAAATGCCCAAATAGTCAGATCTGGGAGCCCTTTAAAAGGGGCTTCTCTTGTGTAGCACCCCGAGTAAAACCACTACCAGAAAATCGCTTGCTAATTACTACTTTGTGCATCATCATGACATCATGCATCGTTTGTCTAAAATTATTTTCTAAAATCCTATATTTCTTTTCTAAATATCCTTGTGTAGGGTTCGCAGCATAGAAAACAAAAAATTTCCTACGATGTGAACTATATACCAAGATCTATCTACTAGATACAAACAACAGGCGGATGTATATCCGTAGAGAACATACCCTTGAAGACCGACAAAGCTTAACGAGTTCAACTCGTGGTTGATGTAGACGATCTCTTGCCGATCTCAAGATCGAGAGGAAGTCCTAGCGCCGCAAATTAGCAGCGCATCCGTGCTCGCACACACGTTCGAGGCACCGAGCAACCTCCGCCTCGCCTCCAGCGATGCAGGTGAGCACAACTCTTTCTTGCCGAATAGCCACCGGGAACATGTATCTCGCTAGTCCGAGACCATGGGGGATAAATTCTAGAGGGGGAGAGAGATCCTTCACGAGGAGGTGTGTGAGACAAGTGAGGAGGGGGGCTCCTTTTATAGGAGGAGGGGGGGACCCCAAGGGGGTGGCCGGCGCATGGGGCTGCCCCCTTGCCCTCCCCTCTTCATGTGGGTGGACACTCCACTCACAAATCTCCTTTAAATTCCCTCCACTCAAAAGTCCACTCAAATTCCCATTAAATTTCCACCAAATTTAATGCAAACTCTCATTAAATAAAACTCTTTTATTTTATTTAGAATTTTGTCAATTAATTTAATGACAAACATTCACAAATAACCCCTTGCTAGAATTCTATTTCACATGCATAACCACTTTATGCAATTTCACCCAAAAACCTGTTTCGGTATCTAGTGAAATAAATTCCTGCGCTTGTTCATTCTTTCGGCATGAAACATTTGCTCCTAATTGGATGTCGTTGTCTCTTAAGTGTGTCACCCTACGGTTCGTGAATAATGCGGACATGATCGAGACCCCTCTCGGATCAATAATCAGAAGCGGGATCTAGAGACCCATACTGACTCCCACACATTCAACGATGACTTTCTTGTGATCGTCGGAACCTTTTACGCTAGTATCTTAATCCCTTTGTTTCACGATATATTACATGTCCGAGATTCGATCATTGGTATCTCCATACCTAGTTTGATCTCGTTCGACATGCACTCTTTTCTCCTCGTGATATAACATTCTAGTGATCAAATCACTTGCTTGCAAGCTAATCAATGTGATATCACCGAGAGGGCCCAGAGTATATCTATCCGTCATCGGGATGAACAAATTCCACTCTCGATCCATGAGCCTCAACATAACACTTTATTAGTTCTGAATCCATCTTTATAATCACCCTGTTATGGTGTGATGTTTGATGTTATCAAGAAACTCTTCCGGTGTTAGTGATTGACATGATCTCATGGTCTAAGGATTAGGATCACTTCGTAAGTTGTTATAGCAATATAAACTCAATGACTTTGATCGTAATGCTATACTTCGGATGAATGTTCATCACACCATTACACTAATGTTGTGATCCCGTTATTAACAACATCCAATGTCCATGATCAGGAAACCTTGATCATCTTATTAATCAACGAGCTAGTTTATGAGAGAGGCATAACTAGGAACTTTCTGTTTGTTTATTAAACACACATGTATTAACGTTTCCGTATTAATACAATTATAGCATGCAAAATAAACATCTATCATATACTTGGAATACACATAATAAACACTTTATTATTGCCTCTCAGGGAATATTCCCTTCACCTTGTCTTTTATTTCATATCAAACCCCGATTGTCCGGATATTTTGTTTTGACGAAATAATTTATAAAAGTCCTTTGAAATAAATATATATAATAAAACCCTAAATATTTTTAGTGGGAAGGCAGCCACCGGCCAGGCCCAAAAAGCCCAACCGGCAGCCACCTACCACCCCACAAACCCTAACCCTAAGAAACCCTAACCTACCCCAGACCAAACTCTAACCCTAGATCTATTCTAGACCAAACCCTAAACCTAATCCCTAACCCCCAATTCCCCTCCCAGCCTCGACCACTCACCTCACATGCATCCGCCTTGCCCTACAACCCACCCCAGAACCCACCTACCCTTGCTGTGACGCGCCTCATGACCTTGGCAATGACCGCGGACCTACCCCGACCCCTCTCATGTTCTATCTCTCCCGAACCCACCCCCGGCCCGCGTGACCGACCGCAGACCCCGCCCCCGATTCTCCTTCCTCAAACCAAAGCCCGTCGCCGCCCCTTTGCCGTCGCCCGAGACGTCGCCCTGCCGCCCCACGGCGCCCCTATCCTCCTTCGCGGCCGGCCGTCGTGACTACCCTCGTCTTTTCCGAGCCTCCCTTGCAAGCTCCTCTCCACCGCCTACCCCGTCCTCCAGCGATACCCCTGCCGCCAACCTCTCCTGCCCGTATTCCTCTGCATCGAGCCCGCGACATTGCTGTGCGCAGCCGCCTCCATCCCCGAGCTCGCCTGCCCCTATGGCGTTCTCGTCGCGTCCGCCGGCCTCTACCCTGCGGCAGCGTCGCCAAAGACGGCTCCCGTGGTGTGTCGCGTCCTCCTCTGCCTTGCCTCCCGTCTCCCCGGCCAACACCACCGCCAAGTTCGTCGGCGCCCGGCCTCCCCGAGCGTTCCCGTCGACCTCCGGCCTCGCCCTCCCCTCGTGCCCAGTTTGTCCTTTCCTTGGACGTGCGTGTTCTTTGGAGCCTTTGCTGTTTCGTGCAGAGCCAGTACGTGTGTGGTTGTGTGGTGGCACCGCGAAGACAACATTGTGATGTGGGGCCAAAGACAGGGTCAACACCTCTGGAAATCCCAATTCAGAACTCAGGAGCATAGATGACCTCGACAAGATCTTTCCTAGTTCGAAGTCACACCGTACACGTCAAGATCTTCCCGATACAAGTTCTCCCAAGATCCTGACGCCTCGTCAAGTCCGAACCCCCAGTCGATGGCCCCGGATCAGAAAGAACATCCACATGGAAACCGAAGACCGATCCTGGCAAGACCGAACCCGAACCATAGAACGTCAAGATCGTCGAGTCCCCTCAATGTGTGACCCTAAGCCCCTATTTTTATAAATGATATATCTTGTTGCATATAAAATGTTCATGTTGCATACATGTTTGTGGTTTGGGGGCATTATGCCATATGCGGGTGTTTCTAGCCTCTTGTCTCTATTTAAATTTGTGTAGAGAACCGGTGTCATTGCTCTGCCTTGTTAAGACAACATTTAAAATTGCGGGGTAACTAAACAACTAGAATCATATATTTAATTTTCAGGACCCCGGTTCCGCTTAATATGGCCTAATTGCATCGCACCTTTGACATGTCATACATCATACATGCATCATGCCTGATCTTCGGCCGTAGTATTAAATATTGCATCCGGTGTTTCTGCTAGTGTTTTGCTTCTTCACGGATTAGGCCGATGAGTTGACGCGAGAGTCGACCCGATCTTCGGATGAAACTTTGGCAATGTTTTTCAGGCGAGTATTCTCCCCCTTTCTACCTATTTTACATTTCTAGTCTTTATTTCCTCATGTTGATCTATTGCTATCTGTGTTACGATGCTCTAGTTTTCGTACCCGCGATATTCTTTGCAGCCTTATATTGCCTTGGACACATCCTATTACCTGTTGTTTGGTAGATAGTTGGACTTGCGTGTCGTAGTTTCTTGCTCAAGTGTTGTTGCGTGTCGTCAAGCACCACAGTTGTTGGAAGACTGCCATATGCTTTATGTTGGAGATGATTATAACTTTAATTACCGTTTAATAACTAAAATTGAGGTAGGTAAATAATGCAGAGGCACAAGTGGGAAATAGATGTTATTTGGTTTTTAACCGTCCACTTGTGTCCCATAGGACCCCGAGTACTTGATACCTGTTCTTTGAATATTCGCACTATCCGCATGTGGGACCATGAATCCCCCTAGCCAGAGCTTGAGTCATATTTATTTCTTGGGGCCACAAAGTAGTTTGGGGCTTTATTACTATCCTGTACTTATGCCATGTTTCTCGTTTATTTATTACGATTGCGTGAGCGCTGTACTATTTTGGATCGCGGCACGATTACGCTGATCGACAAGCCTAGTCACACTTTTGGGTTCCCGATCGTTTACCGCTCAGAAACCTCCGGGTCCGTCTCGAGCCGCCAACTCAGAAGGGTATCTTGGTGGGGTGGCCCCCTGAAATTTATATGAATCTTGCAATTGCTCTGTCGTGATGCCTCGTTGGGTTTTATTTGGTTTTTCTCGAGGTTGATCGTGCGTGTGTTTCTATTTGTGGCCTCCTGCAGGGTAAAACTTTCTGAAAGCCGTGTCCGCAGTTATGGACGACTTGGAGCACAATATCTCGATCATAGACAACTATAACTAAAGTAGTGCTATAAATTTGACTTTATCATGACTAGTAATTAGCTTCACTATAATGGAATGGCTAAATAAAAGTGCCAACAACTGCTGGTTTGGGTTGTCACCTGTTACCATTGTATCTGACTAGTAAGTATTGCAACTACAACGGAATGGCTAAATAAAAGTACCAACAACTGCTGGGTTTTGGGATATCTCATGCTATATGTATCTGACTAGTAAGTACTACAACTACAATGGAATGGTTAACTAAAACTGCCCACTGCTTATTATATCAGGATGACTCATGCTATCTAAATTTGACTAGTAATTGCCGCAACTATAACGGAATGAATAAAACTGCCAACGATGTGAGTTCCTCGGTTGACTTCCTCGTTTGGTCTCGAGGGGGAAACACTAGGATGGGTATGCTTGGTGATAGTTTTAGGTTGGATCCGAATAGGTCTTTCTTATCCCTATCTGATAGTCGCCAGTTGTTTTGAGTCTCTATAGGTTGTTTAGTGCATGTTGCGCTGCCGCTTCAGTCCACCATACCTATGTAGGCGAGGACCGCTGAATTCTAGTCTCACCGTGTACTGGCCTCAGTACTGGCCGCTCTCCTTTTTCCTTTGCCCTTTGTTGTCACCCCTTTTGTTTAAGCAGGTTTGAGATCGACGTCGTTAGCAGGGTTACCCTTCCGGCTTGGCCTGGGCAGGGTTACAGACGCTATTGGTTATTCTTCAGGGCTCTTAGCCCATTTGCATCTTGTCCGTAGTCGGACATTGTATCGTTTTCAGGGTGATTTGGATCTTTGTACTGTATATCTGTATTCTTGACTCATGGAGTCATATTTTATATATCTGTTCTGTGGGTTCCATCGTGGACTATTGTGTAATGATATTACTTTATTTTCCACCCGCACGAAAGTGCCTGGTGGGCACCTTTGAATCGTTTCTATGCGTATTTGGCGGGAATCGCTGAAACTTGCATAGGGTCGATTCCGAGGGTGTTACATCTTCCCCTTCGTGGGCACGAGCTCTTTTCTTAGTTCTGTGCTTTATCTCTCCTCCATTGTTGACCTTAAAGAGTTTTCCCTCTCTCCTTCCCCCTCCTATGATTCTTGCATTTTTTTAGGGTTTTGAGAAAGGAGATCTACATCTACAATCCCCCAAACCAAATCCCTTATTTTTTGAAGGAATCATTAGGATCTAGATCTTGGAGAGATTTGTGTTCTCCTCTTGTGTTCTTCCTCCCTTATTCCCCCAATAGCTTTTGTAGCTTTGTTGGAATTTGGGAGAGAAGGACTTGTCCTTGCATTTATTGCATAGGTTTGAGTTCTCCACAGAGATTCAGCGAGTACAAGCTTTTGGTCTTGTTTCTCTTGGGTTCTTGGAACCCTAGACGGTTGTGGCTGGTGTGTTGACTTCTTGTGGCCTCCATTGTGGAGTGGCCTCAAGCTTGTGGCCTGTTGTGTCCTTGTTGCCTTTTGTGGATTTGTATCCTTTTGTGGCTTTGTTGTTGGGAGCCTCCAATTGAGTTGTGGAGATAGCCCCAACCTTGTATGGGTTTTGGTGACCGCCCTCAAGTGTCCCTTAGTGGATCGCGAGTAGGCCTTTGTGGTGAGATCACGGGATAATAAGGTGAGCCTTTTTTGGCGTCGGTGAGTTGTGTGCCTTTGCATCTTGTGGTGAGGCCTTGTGTGGCTTTGGGTGAGCATCGAGACACCACACCTCAAGGTGAGCCATTTGTGGAGTTCGAGGAGCATTACCCCATCGCACCTCTCCAATGGAGATGTAGCTTCTTTGGAAGTGAACTTTGGGATAAAAATCAATGTCTTTGCGTCCATCGATTATCTCTCAACCAAGCCCTTTACTTATGCATTTTATATTGTGATATCCTTCATGCTTGAAATATTATATCTTGCTATTGCCTTGTTGCTTGTCTTGCTTAGAATAGGTTGTTGGTGCACTTAGGTGAACTTAGTGGTTTTAGGTTTTGTGCTCTCTAAATTAAACATTAGTTTTATTCCGCATTTATTAGAGCCTAAACCGTAATATTTTTAAAAACCTATTCACCCCCCTCTAGGCGACGTCAGTTGCACTTTCAACTAGGTCGCCGCAAGAGCAAGCCAAAGTAGCGTCTAGAGGGACACTTCATGTTGTACGCCGACTACTTCGCCGACGACCCGTTGCACGGCGAGACGACATTTCAGTGCCATTTTAGGATGGGCCGGAAGCTCTTCATCAAGATTGTGCATGCCATCCAGGAGTTCGACACCTATTTCTAATGCAAGAAGGACTACACTTGTACAGTCAGATTTTACTTAATCCAAAAGTGCACGGATGCTTTTATATGTAGATCCTGTTGATACACAAGGTGACTATCTATGCATGGCCGAATCCATTGTTATTGAGTGCATGTACAAGTTCTGTAGGGTAGTGGTTGAAGTGTTTGGACTAACATACTTGAGATCACCCGAAGACACTGCTCGTGTAACATCCCTAAAATCATGATTTCAAAGTTTGCATATCACTCATGCATGCATATAGATTTGAGATCATATTCAAACTCATTTCAGGAAAACAGGAGCACTTGATGCTATGATTTCATGTGAGCAGATTTAATTCAAATGGCCATCACCATTTGAAAGCTTGAAAGTTTAGGAACCTAGATACTTATCTGCATTGTTGGAGAATTTGTGTGTAGAATTTGGACCAAAGTTTTCAACTTAGAAATAATTTCAAAACCCTTTTTAAACATTTGCAAATCAGATGCAAAGTCTTTGATTGTTTTAAATCCAAGCTTGAACCAGCTTATACAAAGTAACCCCATGGATTTTGACCTATTTCTGAGACCAATTCACCACTACAAAACCTCAGAAAGATTTGAATTCAAATTGAACTTGAAACCATTTGAAAACCTATTCAGAAAATCGAAATAGAAAAGGAAAAGAAGTAAACAAAAGAAAAAGGCCGTGCGCCAGTGATCTAGCCTAGCAACGAATCAAGCCCAACAAGCCCACCCGGGGCTTTTTCTTTCTTCTCTCACGTGCAAGCGCACTCCTTCAGTCACCGACAGCCAGACCCCACGCCCCCGGCCTCTGTCTATTTCACCGACCAGCGGGCCCCGTCCACGTCGTCTTCGTCTTCCCCCTGATTCCGCGCATGACCTCCGCCGCTGGCCCTTGCAGCATTGATACCGCGAGCTTAATTAGCATTGATGCGACGAGCATTTCCTGTCGAGCCTCGGGCTATAAGATCTCCCCTCCTCGCGACCATTTCCCCCCAATCAATTTTGCCTTCACGCCACCAGGCTGCCCACGACTCGCGACGACATTGCTGGCCGACGTAATTCCGGTGAGTTCCGAGCCCCTCCGCCTCTCATTCATGCTATCTTGTTCGGTGAGTCTCTGCGCACCATCGACACACCCCATTTGCCTCGCATGAACCGTAGCTCCGAACATCGACGATCGGCCGCCACCGTCTTCGCTTCAACTCCGATGACCTCCGGTGGTAAGTCCATCGCCCCAAGCCTTGTCTTTCACACACGCTTTTCTCCGTGATCTTCGCATCGACCACACCTCCGCTTGCCTCCTAGTGATCGACAACGCCGCCGACCTCGAGCAGAACCACTGCCGCGACTCAACTCCGACGAGAAATCATCGCCGTGTCAAGACGCCTTCGCAAAACCAACGCCACCTTGAGCTTCAGCGGCCTCCTGCGTTCTGGTATGACCTTCTCCTCTCGGACGACTTGAACGCTAGCGCCGCATAGACCGAAGCGCTCATCGACGCCGCGCCGCCAGGACATGGATGCGTGCTCGAGCACCGTTAGATCTAGATCCAAGCGTTAGGCTAGATTCACTTATCGCAAAGTGCAGCGTTTAGGGCCGTGCGATTTATTTAGATCCTACGGCTGCAGAACTCGATCCGGTGCGAACCGGTACGCTCCAGTGACGTTGCGACACGTGGCTAGGGTTAGATCTAAAAACAGATTTCAAACCAGAATTTGATCCAAATTTCAAATGGCTCTAGCTTTTGATTCCCACGTTGGAATTTTGTAAATTTTATACCGTTGGATTCAGTGAGTCAAGGCCTTTCTGAATCTACAATGTGTTTAACAAATAGTAACTGATAAAATGACTTTGTAAGCAGAAACATGTTTAGGTATATTTTGAGCATAGATTTATTTTAGTAATTTTTTTTAGGGCTAAATGAGTTTGGTTAGCAAACTTTTTGGCTTGGTTATGTTTCTGTTTCATGCACTTGCTTGGTAGAGATTTTCAAATTCATCACTTAGTAATTCTTGCATGCATGCATTCATATTTTTGATTGTATATAATTGTGTGTAATTGTATGCTATAATTTTTTGTGTACATTTTGCTAGTGACTGTGATTGTGAAGAGTGCTACTCTCCCCATTACCAAGGCAAGTGATATTTCATGAATATTTCATTCCTATATTTTGTACTAGCATTAGATATTTTGCTAAGTCTTGCATGCTACTCTTGCCAAATAAAAGATTGGGAAATCCTATGTAGTTAGAATGGTAGAATTGCTAGGAATTTTCCTAAGTTAAGTTACCATGCCATGCTTAGCCTAGCTACTAGCAAACAAGGGTTGGTATAATCTATTCATGCTATAATGACTATATTTCTAAGTCATGAGACTTATGATTTCTTAATAAAACCACTAAGTCAATAAACCTCCTGGGTGGAATGGAAAGATTGGTTTATGTTGAGTGGTTACACAAGGCCATGGATTTGGCTTGTGTATCTCACTTGTGGTATGCCACCCAGGCACAAAGGGATTTGGAGGCCAAGTGTTGAGAAAGCTTACGGCAACCACTTGGCAATATGGGCTCTGCCTTGATCATATAGGTTGCTAGAACTTAGTCATTTGGACAGTTGGTGGTAGTGGGATGATAGGATGGAACGCGTCCATTTGACTAAGGAAAGGCTTCTGAAAGGTCCTGTCTTGGGAAACCAAGTCTGGTGGGGAAAGTGCACAACCTCTGCAGATGGAAAATCTAAGTACTTATCCATGTCCATGGCAATGGACAACTTGAGCATCAAGACATGGAAGCTACAAGAATCTCATCACTCCAACTTCTAAGTAAAACTTGTGGGTGAACAAGGGTGAAGGACCCCAATGTCTATTGGTGGTTTCTTGGGAAGTTTTTGACAAAGAAAAACTTAGTGATTTCAACTAATAGGGAAAAACCTATTTTCAAGCAAAGCAAGCCAAGCTACACTTAGCCAAAATGCATATAGTAATATAGTCCACTTAAAATTTACTAAGGTATCACTTGCTAATACTATTCCAAAGTATTGACCCATTGTGGCTGTAACTTGTGATGTTGCAGGTTACTTCGATGATGAGTAGGAGTCATGAGTCTACACTCAACATGCTTGCCTGTGGCACATGAAGATGAGGACTTGTGTTTATTTACTTATTCCATAAACTCTTGTATTAGGCCTTTGGCCCTGAGTTGTAAAATACTATGTTTTATCTCTGGAATGGATTTAATAAACGACCTTTGTATCTGTGTACTTCATCTTAAACTGTGGATGCTAGCATTGATCCAGGGACTAGCATTGAAATCACAGGGATCCTTTCCTTTACAAAGGAGGGATCTTATATCAGAGCATTGTGTTGCCTGTAGGATTATGACCCCTAGGAATGGAAAACCACTAAGGAAAAAATTTCAACTACTTCTACACTTGTCTATTCTTCTCGTAAAACTTTTCTAATCTTCTCATTCTCATCTCCATTTGTAGATGAACTCCATCAACGAAGCCGTGAAGAAAGGACCACTCATGACCATGACCTTGGAGTGTGAAACTGAGTTTCCCAAAATTCTCAAGGACCTCATGGTGGCAATGGAAGCACATGGTGTAGCTGTTTACAAAGGCTTTCCAGTGATGGATGAAGGAGTGGAGTATTGGTGGGTGCAACTTCACTTGTACAAAAACAAGGAAGACAACCACAAAGAAAGAGGATTCTGCATGTATACCAACACTATGATGCACACCACATTCTTTGAGTCAGCAAGAGAAGCAGCTTGGAGGACTATCAAAGAACTAAGTGCTAGAGTCAAGTGCAGAATGCTCAACCTCCAAAAAGACTTAGAGAAAGAGAAGGAGCTTACCCAAGAGTTGGAAGCCACCAACCAAGAATTAAGGGGAGATATTATAGACTTAGTGATGGAATCATGTGAACAAGATAGGTGGATTGCCTCTAGGAACATTGTGTTAGCCACCAGATCCAGTGAGATAGGATTGTGAGCACACTTCGTTAGTTGGACCACCACCTATCACCTTATTTTCCAAAATGATACCTTAAATAAGTTTGGACCTTGATTGATGTAATGGATTCATGTATGCATGACTTGTGTGATTTTGTGTTCCAAGGATGTGTATGATTTGTTTGTCTTTGTTTATCTTAAATAGTGTTGTTCTAACTTTTCTATCTTTTAAATAGATGCCTATTACCATCAGCACCGTTGAGGAGTTCCAGGTTACCCGTTTCGGTCCTCGTATCATTGATCTTACCACTTTGCTCGATCTCCCTCTTCCCACCATCATGGTGCACCCACTCACCAAGTTCGAGAGGAAGGACCTCTGGGCTTCAAGGTGAACCAGCCCGGACGCCAGACAGAGCCTACTACAGAGGCCATCGTCTTCAAGATGATGCACGGCGACAGGGAGAGAGGCATGGAGGTAGTCATGCAGGACCTGATAGGACGTCTGTTAGGCCGTCACTCCCGACAGGTTAGGGGCACCAACTTCCACGTCTTCGGAAGACGTGATGTTGATGGAGAGTCCATCAACTTTGAGGATGACTCGAGGGACGTAGCAGAGCCGATACGTCTCTATCTCCAGGACTTAGAGTCTCTCATCAGGCACGTGGACACGGACAGGACGAACGTCATGCTCAGCAATGACGAGCTCCAGGTGCAGCTTCACGAGAAGGACAAGCTTTTCGCACAGCAGGACGAGATAGTCAAGGAAATGGAGACGAAGTTCGAGGCCCAGGACCGTAAGTTCAAGAGTCAGGAGAAACGCGTCCAGGATAGGAACAAGAAGATCCGGGACATGACTGAAGAACTGAAGTCCAAGGATTTCGAGCTAGAGCAGCAGCAGATGGTGATCGAGAGGCTTCGCTCCCAGAAGAGGGCTCTCAAGGCCAAGATCGATTCCTTGACCACTACGATTGAGGAGAATAAGACCGCGATGGAGAACGCAGGTCTTACCTTTGTCGAGGAGGAGATTGATGCTGATGAGTAGACTTGACTACTCGTTTATCTTTCATTATCGTACTTGTTATTCTTGAACTTGTTATTGGACCATCCGACATGTGGATGGCTTGTCACTTGTGTGTTTTATTTCGAGAACTTTGTTATTATGTTGTTGATCTTTTATCCTTGAGTTGCATGCTATGTGTTTGCTTGTGATGTATTGTGCATAAAACATCTAAGGGTATCTCATTCTTATCTCTATTTGAACAAACCACAGATGCCTCCCCGTCGCGCAAACCCCAACCCCAATAACATCACTCCAGAAATGCAACAGATGATGAATGCTTAGACGCAGCTTATGCAGATGATGACAACATTCATCCAAAACCAGAATAACAATAACAGCAACAACAACCCCAATAACAACAACAACAATAACAACAACAACAACAACCCTCCGGGTTTTTATATGCTCACCAGATTTCTGCGTTTGAGGCCAGCTAAGTTCTCGGGGACAACTGATCCCATGGTATCCAATGATTGGCTACGTTCCGTGAACAAGGACTTAGTGACCGTGGGCTACACGGACGCTGAAAAGGTCAGGTTCGCAGCGCATCTGTTGGAAGGACCAGCCGCCACATGGTGGGACAACTTCCAAATCACCACTCCTTTGGATGAGGTGACTTGGGCTATCTTTGAAGATGGCTTTCGCACTGCTCATATCTCATCAGGAATGATGAGTCTGAAAAAGAAGGAGTTTCACAACCTGAAGCAGCGCCACCGCAGCGTGGCTGAATACATAGAAGAGTTCAACAATCTAGCGCGCTATGCACCGGATGAGGTTGACACGGATGCCAAAAGAAAGGAAAAGTTTCTGGAAGGCTTGAATGATGAGTTAAACTTACAGTTGTCTGTGGCATATGTTCCAACTTATCAGTCCCTGTGTGACAAGGCTGCTATTTTGGAGAGTAAAATGAAGCAAGTCGAGAGTAGGAAGAGGAAACACTCCGACAAGCATAGTTAGGGATCGTCTCACAAACGATCTCACTATGATGACAGTGGAAGCTCAGGATCCCATAAGCATGGGAAATTCAACAAGCACCACAACCACAACCGTCATGACAACAAGCATCACCGCAGCCATGACAATGACAAGTACAAGAACCACAAGAGTGGACATAAGAGCCACCACAGTGGGAATGGTAGTGGAAGTGGAAGTCAGCATGCAAAAAAGGACATCAGTCAGGTTGAGTGCTTCAAATGCAAAAATGTGGGGCATTATGCTAATGAGTGCCCTGAGAAGAAAGTTGAAGGACCTGTCAAGCCCAATCCTTTCCAGAAAGGTCAGGTGAACCACATTAATGTGGAAGAGGTCTATGAGGAGCCTGACGCTGTTGCTGGTAAGTTCAGACTCAATTCCATTCCAGCATTTGTACTCTTTGATACTGGTGCATCTCATTCATTCATATCAAGAGCATTTGTTGAAAGAAATGAACTACCGGTAGAAACTATTGGGTGTCCTATAAAAGTAAGTTCTCCTGGTGGAGAAATGATAGTGAATTCAGGATGCCATGACCTAGTCATAGAATTTGGGAAGTATAAGTTTCCCGTTAACTTGATTATATTAAACTCCCAAGGTTTGGATGTCATTCTGGGAATGGACTGGATGACTAAGTACAAAGGAGTGATAGATTGTGCCAGCCATACTGTCTCACTCACCACTCCGGAAAATAAAAGGATCAGATTTAAGACCAGCTTTGGAGCAAAGAGGAGTATGCTTAATTCTCTCAAGGGGGTTAGCATGGACAGTGTGCCAATTGTATGTGAGTATCCGGATGTGTTTCCGGAAGAGTTGCCAGGAATGCCACCAGATAGAGATGTGGAATTTCTGATAGATTTGGTACCAGGATCTGGACCAATAGCCAAGAGACCATACAAAATGTCAGTTGATGAACTGAAAGAACTCAAAAAGCAACTAGGAGAACAGTTGCAGAAAGGATTTATTCAACCTAGTTCTTCATCTTGGGGAGCCCCAGTATTGTTCGTGGAGAAGAAAGATAGAAGCCAAAGGTTATGCATAGATTATCGTTCGCTCAACGAGGTAACTATCAAGAACAAATATCCTTTGCCAAGAATCAATGAATTGTTTGATCAGCTAGAGGGAGCATGTGTATTCTCAAAGATTGATCTCCGGTCAGGCTATTTTCAACTTAAGATAAGAGAACAAGACATACCTAAAACAACATTCACCACAAGGTATGGATTGTATGAGTATACCGTAATGCCTTTTGGCTTAACCAATGCTCCAGCATACTTCATGAATATGATGAAAAAGGTGTTCATGGAATTTCTTGACAAATTCGTTGTTGTTTTCATCGATGACATATTAGTCTACTCCAAGAGCAAGGAAGAACATGAGGGACACTTACGTTTGATACTTGAAAAGTTAAGAGAGCATAAACTTTATGCCAAATTCAGCAAGTGTGAGTTTTGGTTAGAGGAAGTTGGCTTTCTTGGTCATGTTATGACAAAGGATGGTGTAGCAGTTGATCCTGCTAAAGTTTCAGCTGTCACAGAATGGGAATCTCCTAAGAATGTGAAGGAAGTTCGTAGTTTCCTCGGCTCAGCAGGTTACTACAGAAGGTTCATTGAGAATTTCTCAAAGGTTGCTAAGCCAATGACTGAATTGTTAAAGAAGGACAAGAAATTTGCTTGGTCTGAAGGTTGTGAAGTCAGCTTCCAAGAATTAAAGAAGAGACTCGTGACAGCACCGGTTCTATGTGCGGATTTGGAAAAAGACTTCCAAGTATATTGTGATGCGTCTCATCAAGGTTTGGGTGCCGTACTTATGCAAGACGGTAAAGTTGTGGCCTATGCCTCGAGACAACTCAAAACTCATGAAGTAAACTATCCTACTCATGATTTGGAGTTAGCCTCTGTCGTCCATGCACTCAAAACATGGAGGCATTACCTTTTGGGAAAGCGTTGTGAAGTGTTCACCGATCACAAGAGTTTGAAGTATATCTTCACCCAGAAGGAAATCAATATGAGACAAAGAATATGGTTAGAGCTTATCAAGGACTATGACTTGAGTTTGCAATACCACCCCGGTAAAGCAAACGTGGTAGCGGATGCTCTAAGTCGTAAGGTATTTGTAAATGGCCTTACCAAAGGAGAATTGCCGGATGATTTGTGTAAGAAATTCAAAGAACTCAGATTGGAAATTGTGCCTGAAGGACATCTCATGTCTTTGGATGTTCAACCCACTTTGTTGGACAAGATTCGAGAAGCTCAGAAGTCCGATAAGGAAATTGAAGAGATTAAGAAAAATATTGGACTAGGGAAAGCTAAGAATTTCCATGAAGACGAATAGGGTACATTATGGCATGGGAAACGTATCTGTGTTCCACAAGATCCGGAGTTACGAAAACTGATTTTGCAAGAAGCGCACAACTCTCCGTATTCCATTCACCCGGGTAACACCAAAATGTACATGGACATGAAGGAAAGATTTTGGTGGAACAATCTCAAGAGAGACATCGCCGAACATATTGCTTTGTGTGATGTGTGTAGTAGAGTAAAGGCGGAGCATCAGAAACCAGCAGGTTTGCTTCAACCACTACCAATTCCTGATTGGAAATAGGACAAAATTGGTATGGATTTCATCACCAGATTACCAAGGACCAGATCAGGATATGATTCCATATGGGTAGTAGTGGATCTCCTAACTAAAGTGGCACATTTCATACCCGTGAAGACAACCTATACAAGTGCCAAGTTAGCTAAAATCTACATGAGTAGAATTGTATGCCTTCATGGTGTGCCTAAGAGTATTGTATCCGATAGGGGAACCCAATTCACTTCCCATTTTTGGAGACAGCTACATGAGTCATTGGGAACGAGGTTGGAATTCAGTACTGCTTTTCATCCTCAAACTGATGGACAAACAGAAAGGACTAACCAAATCCTTGAAGATATGTTGAGGGCATGTGCCCTAGACTATGGAGCAAGTTGGGATGAAAGTCTGCCTTACGCAGAATTTTCTTATAATAACAGCTATCAAGCCAGCATTGAGATGGCACCGTCTGAGTTTCTCTATGGAAGAAAATGTACCACCCCATTGTTATGGAATGGTGTGGGAGAGAGAAGTCTATTTGGGCCAGATCTTATCAAAGAAGCCGAAGAGAAGGTCAAATTGGTTAAGGACAGGTTGAAGATAGCACAGTCCCGACAGAAAAGCTACGCGGATCCTAAGCATAGAGAAGTCACCTACGAAGTTGGTGATAGAGCCTATCTTAGAGTATCACCACTCCGGGGAGTGAAAAGATTCAGAGTCAAAGGAAAGTTGGCACCAAGGTATGTTGGGCCATTCAAGATTCTGAGTCGCAAAGGAGAAGTTGCTTATGAAATTGAACTGCCAGCATCTCTATCAACAGTCCATAATGTATTTCATGTGAGTCAGCTTAAGAAATGTCACCCAGAAATGGAAGAATCTTGTTTGAAGGATACCATACCTTTGGAAGAAGTTCAACTAGAAGGTGATCTCACCTATGAGGAAAATCCTATCAAGATTCTTGAGACTGCGGAAAGAGTCACGAGAACAAAGACTATCAAGTTTTGCAAAGTACAATGGAATCATCATTCTGAAGAGGAAGCAACATGGGAAAGAGAAGATGATCTTCGGAAAGACCACCCTCACCTATTTGCTAGCCAATCCGAATCTCGAGGGCGAGATTCACCTTAAGGGGGTTAGATTTGTAACATCCCTAAAATCATGATTTCAAAGTTTGCATATCACTCATGCATGCATATAGATTTGAGATCATATTCAAACTAATTTCAGGAAAACAGAAGCACTTGATGCTATGATTTCATGTGAGCAGATTTAATTCAAATGGCCATCACCATTTGAAAGCTTGAAAGTTTAGGAACCTAGATACTTATGTTCATTGTTGGAGAATTTGTGTGTAGAATTTGTACCAAAGTTTTCAACTTAGAAATAATTTCAAAACCCTTTTTAAACATTTGCAAATCAGATGCAAAGTCTTTGATTGTTTTAAATCCAAGCTTGAACCAGCTTATACAAAGTAACCCCATGGATTTTGACCTATTTCTGAGACCAATTCACCACTACAAAACCTCAGAAAGATTTGAATTCAAATTAAACTTGAAACCATTTGAAAACCTATTCAGAAAATCGAAATAGAAAAGGAAAAGGAGTAAACAAAAGAAAAAGGCCGTGCGCCAGTGATCTAGCCCAGCAATGAATCAAGCCCAACAAGCCCACCCGGGGCTTTTTCTTTCTTCTCTCACGTGCAAGCGCACTCCTTCAGTCACCGACAGCCAGACCCCACGCCCCCGGCCTCTGTCTATTTCACCGACCAGCGGGCCCCGTCCACGTCGTCTTCGTCTTCCCCCTGATTCCGCGCATGACCTCCGCCGCTGGCCCTTGCAGCATTGATACCGCGAGCTTAATTAGCATTGATGCGACGAGCGTTTCCTGTCGAGCCTCGGGCTATAAGATCTCCCCTCCTCGCGACAATTTCCCCCCAATCAATTTTGCCTTCACGCCACCAGGCTGCCCACGACTCGCACGACTCCGCCGCTGTTGTTCGCTGCGGCCGCGAATTCCGGTGAGTTCCGAGCTCCCCTCTGCCTCTCATTCATGCTATCTTGTTCAGTGAGTCTCTGCGCACCTACTGACACACCCCATTTGCCTCCGCATGAACCGTAGCTCCAGCAACGTCGACGACTGGCCGCCACCGTCTTCGGCTTCAACTCCGATGACCTCCAGTGGTAAGTCCAGACTGCCCCAAGCCTTGTCTTTCACACACGCGTTTTCTCCGTGATCTTCTGCATCTGACCACACCCTCCGTTTGCCTCCTAGTGATCGACAACGTCGCCTTCGACCTCGAACAGAACCACCTGTCGCCAGACTCAACTCCGGCGAGAAATCATCGCCGTGTCAGCACGCCCCTTCGCAAACCAACGCCACCTTGAGCTTCAGCGGCCTCCTGCGGTTCTGGTATGACCCTTCTCCCTCTCGCGGACGACTTGGAACGCTAGCGCCGCCATAGACCGAGCGCTCCGCCGCTCACTGACGCCGCGCGCCGCCAGGACATGGATGCGTGCTCGAGCACCGTTAGATCTAGATCCAAGCGTTAGGATAGATTCACTTATCAGCAAAGGGGTACGCGTTTAGGGCCGTGCGATTTATTTAGATCCTACGGCTGCAGAACTCGATCCGGTGCGAACCGGTACGCTCCAGTGACGTTGCGACACGTGGCTAGGGTTAGATCTAAAAACAGATTTCAAACCAGAATTTGATCCAAATTTCAAATGGCTCTAGCTTTTGATTCCCACGTTGGAATTTTGTAAATTTTATACCGTGGGATTCAGTGAGTCAAGGCCTTTCTGAATCTACAATGTGTTTAACAAATAGTAACTGATAAAATGACTTTGTAAGCAGAAACATGTTTAGGTATATTTTGAGCATAGATTTATTTTAGTAATTTGTTTTAGGGCTAAATGAGTTTGGTTAGCAAACTTTTTGGCTTGGTTATGTTTCTGTTTCATGCACTTGCTTGGTAGAGATTTTCAAATTCATCACTTAGTAATTCTTGCATGCATGCATTCATATTTTTGATTGTATATAATTGTGTGTAATTGTATGCTATAATTTTTTGTGTACATTTTGCTAGTGACTGTGATTGTGAAGAGTGCTACTCTCCCCATTACCAAGGCAAGTGATATTTCATGAATATTTCATTCCTATATTTTGTACTAGCATTAGATATTTTGCTAAGTCTTGCATGCTACTCTTGCCAAATAAAAGATTGGGAAATCCTATGTAGTTAGAATGGTAGAATTGCTAGGAATTTTCCTAAGTTAAGTTACCATGCCATGCTTAGCCTAGCTACTAGCAAACAAGGGTTGGTATAATCTATTCATGCTATAATGACTATATTTCTAAGTCATGAGACTTATGATTTCTTAATAAAACCACTAAGTCAATAAACCTCCTGGGTGGAATGGAAAGATTGGTTTATGTTGAGTGGTTACACAAGGCCATGGATTTGGCTTGTGTATCTCACTTGTGGTATGCCACCCAGGCACAAAGGGATTTGGAGGCCAAGTGTTGAGAAAGCTTACAGTGCAACCACTTGGCAATATGGGCTCTGCCTTGATCATATAGGTTGCTAGAACTTAGTCATTTGGACAGTTGGTGGTAGTGGGATGATAGGATGGAACGCGTCCATTTGACTAAGGAAAGGCTTCTGAAAGGTCCTGTCTTGGGAAACCAAGTCAGTGTGGGAAAGTGCACAACCTCTGCAGATGGAAAATCTAAGTACTTATCCATGTCCATGGCAATGGACAACTTGAGCATCAAGACATGGAAGCTACAAGAATCTCATCACTCCAACTTCTAAGTAAAACTTGTGGGTGAACAAGGGTGAAGGACCCCAATGTCTATTGGTGGTTTCTTGGGAAGTTTTTGACAAAGAAAAACTTAGTGATTTCAACTAATAGGGAAAAACCTATTTTCAAGCAAAGCAAGCCAAGCTACACTTAGCCAAAATGCATATAGTAATATAGTCCACTTAAAATTTACTAAGGTATCACTTGCCAATACTATTCCAAAGTATTGACCCATTGTGGCTGTAACTTGTGATGTTGCAGGTTACTCCGATGATGAGTAGGAGTCATGAGTCTACACTCAACATGCTTGCCTGTGGCACATGAAGATGAGGACTTGTGTTTATTTACTTATTCCATAAACTCTTGTATTAGGCCTTTGGCCCTGAGTTGTAAAAGACTATGTTTTATCTCTGGAATGGATGTAATAAACGACCTTTGTATCTGTGTACTTCATCTTAAACTGTAGATGCTAGCATTGATCCAGGGACTAGCATTGCAATCATAGGGATCCTTTCCTTTACAAAGGAGGGATCTTACAGCTCGGATCCTAGCAATGAATGAAGATAGAGAATTTCCTAGGATGCTTGGAAGCATCGACTGCATGCATTGGGCAAGGAAGAACCGCCCATTTGCTAGGTAGGAAATGTACAAAATCCACGGAGGATCTTGAAATGTAATACGTGAGGCAGTGGCTACACATGATCTCTATATTTGGCATTCCTTCTTCGGAATGGATGGATCTCATAATGACATCAACGTCCTGTAGTGATCAAATTTATTTGCCAAGTTTGTTGTAGGACATGCTCCCCTGGTGGACTATGTGATCAATGGGTACCACTACAACAATGGGTACTACCTGGCAGAAGGACTCTATCCAAGATGGTCAACATTTGTGAAGACTATCTCAAATCCTGTTACGGGCAAGAATTCCAACTTTGCCAAGGAGCAAGAATCTTGCAAGAAGGATGTCGAGCAGGTATTTGGTGTTCTCCAAGCCCGATTTGATGTTGTTCGGTGCCCTTCTTTGACTTGGTCGAAAGATCAGATGTGGGAGGTGATGAATGCCTGTGTGATCTTGAACAAGATGATTAGTGAGAGTGAGCAGGAGGAGTCGGTGGTTGACATATCCATATTTTAGACAGGTTCCTCTTGCAGTTGTTGATCATGAGGTTCCGACATCATAGGCTGCCTTCGTCGCTATGCGTCAAGATATCTGAGACCCACATATGCATCAACAATTACAACATGATCTGGTGGAGCACCTATGTGTTGGGCAATGCGCTACGGAAAACAAAAAATTTCTAGCGCATAACCAAGATCCAATGCAAGGGTGAGGTAATGGAACATACCCTCGTAGATTGAACTAGTAGAAGTTTGTCGATGACGAGGTTGATCATGCGTCGATCCTTGCAACAAGCCTTACCGAGTTGCGAGGAGATGTATTATCCCACGGACGGCTTCGAAGAACTAGTGCTCCAAGTGTCGCACCTTCACCGGTATCCACACGTGCAACGAGAACTGCATTGCGTCGAGGCGATATCAAGAACTCACAGACAAAGCGGGAATGTGTCAATGAAGATCTAGCGGCACTCCCTCGTCCGTCAAGATTAGATCAAGACGGGGTATAAGAGGCGCTACTTTGGGCGTTGGTGAATATATCCTCCACGTGATGATGACGTCAACGCGAGGAAGAGGAAGAGAATCAAAGACCAAGGCGGCAGTGGTGGCCAGTGACGGGCGGCACGGCTCCTTTTGGAATTACTTCATCCAACTATCTCATTCGCACTCACATTCTAACATTCGGAAAATGTCTTAAGTGTGTGACCTAGTAGGTTAGGATATTTGCGGACATGTCCGGAACTCATTCCGTTGATAATGATTACTATCAGTGTCTTGATACAAGTAGCAACCTCCGCAAATAACACGAAGTTCTTCGTGCGAATCGTAGTATTGAGTCTGATACATATCGTATTGATTCGTCGATACTTTATATTTCCCGAGATGAAACACTAGGTTATTCTCATTTTCTGGCATGTAATCTTTACTCATCCCTTACTATTGATGTTCCTGTGTTCAACAACTTGATCACGTGTTCGGCCAGGCATGGCGAACATCATAGTATATGAGTGGGCCTAGAGTGTATCTCTCCATCGTCAGGAGTATCAATTCCCATAAGCACAATATGTAAATAATTGGTGAACCATCCGGGACAAACAAGCATCAACTTTATAATTACTCTGTTAAGAGCAACGTTTGCATAATCTTGCCACATCCATATTGTACCCAAGTTCATATGTGTCTTGTGGTCAAACGATTTCTAGTAAAGGCAATAGAATGTCTTATGAGATTAAAACGATAACTATATTGACGATGAGTTTCACGGTATTTCATGTTTGGGTCTATCCATCGTCGTTGTTCTCCAACAACTCCAATCACATATGTCGCCGACAACACCACACGATTTCTAGTAAAGGCAATATAATGTCTTATGAGATTAAACCGATAACTATATTGACGATGCGTTTCATTACATATCATGTTTGGGTCTATCCATCGTCGTTGTTCTCCAACTCCGATCACATATGTCACCGGCAACACCACAATCATATTGTCACTTTGCCCATAGTTAGGAAACCAAAACTATCGTTGACATGCATACTAGTCATAGAGGAATGACGAGGGATTTCTTTATATGGTGTTTATCATCCCACATGTTCATTAGGGTTTTCTTCCAAATACACATTATCCAGAACTAATACAATTATAGTACAGAACTATAAACTTAATTATGAAACATAAATATGAATAATAACACATTTATTATTGCCTCTAGGGCATATTTCCATCGCTATGGAGGCGCAAAGGCAATACCTAGTTTAATGTGTTTTAGTTTGTGTTTCAAAACTTGTTTAAATACATGCCGAACTATGTGCTTTGTTATAATATTTGCTAGCTTTGGTCGAACCTTTGGCCGAACTTATGTGGAAAGCGATGAATTTAAGACAAATTTGTACTGTTTCCCATCAAAATCGCCGCCTGGGTACAAACTCACGCACACGAATATATCATGTTTCCCATGTTGGCCTGAATCACCAACTCGATAGAATCCATGTGGAAAATACCGCCACGTAGAGATCCATGATGGAAAGATTGCCAAGAAATTCAATAGATTCCTACTATAAATAGATTGCAATTTAATAGATACCCAAAGGGAGAGATCAAAGGCAATAGAGTGCACAATAGTAAAGATCCAAATCACAAGCTGGGGTCTTGTACAACTCCAAGATGTGGATCTATGGAGATGTTCTCTCTATGGAAAGTGGAGGCTAAGACAATACAATTAAATTCAAATTCTAACCCTACATCTGAGATAGGAGGGGTCTATTTATGGTACTATGGCTAAGGGGTAAGTTATGGACAAGGTTACATGGCAAAGCGCCAATTTTGGGCTTGCAGTCCCGTGCCTTGGCGGTAGTACCTGTCCCATCTAAGCTTTTCATGTCCTATGTGGCAGTACCGGCGGCTGGGAGGTAGTACCGACCTATTTTTGTTCTAGAGGTTGGGAGACGCTAGCGGTAGTTTCGGTCTTGTTTTGGCCAAGTTTCGACAAAAATAGTGTTGGTGTTTTGAGCATTTTACACACTTTGTCGGTATTGCACCAGAAATTGGGTGGTAGTACCGGTTGAAGGGGTAGCGGTAGTTATGACTGGTTCCGGTTCAGTTTCAGTAAGAGGGTGCCAACTTGCTGGACAAGTTCTGAAGCATGGCACCCATTTAGCGGAACTTGGGTAGTAATGTTGGGTTTCACATAGGGAATTAAAGTTGTCCGGTATGACTAACACACAAACATCAATCTATGCAAGAACACAAGATATAAGAGATCTTGTGCTCACCCATGTTGCAGCTGAAGTTTGTTCTTTGATGAAGGAGTTGGTGATGTGCTCGATGTAGCCTCAAAGGTATGATCCGTCAGAAGGTATCCACACGTCTAGTGATCTTGTTCTGACAGAGCTTCGCTGTCTAGGGGCCATGTGTGGCTTGTATGTAGAGAAGGAGACTGGAGGGAGGGATGCAGCCAAGGTACTTCTGATGGGATGGTTTGGAGGCTGCCTCTCCATTCCTTTATATAGGAGGAGGGAAGGGGTTGTCGCGCCAGCATTCCCCTTGGACGCCTCCCCCGTAATACTCCTGGATCTCCTCCGTTCAGTGCATTGATCTCCCATTATGACTAATATCACTTCCTTCCTAAAATAGAATATATAATATCCTTTCATAATGCCTGGATCAAATCAAATTGCAATTAGCGATTATGATCGGTACCTTTCTAAAATAGATTGCATCAAAATAGGAAGGTGTGGAGCAGCCATGGTGAAAGGATCGTATGGGCACCTAGAGGGGGTGGGGGTGAATAGGTGATACTTCAAATTTTCTTCTTTTTCAATTTAGGGTTTGACAATAAGGTAAATTCTCTAGATAATGCAACTAAGGTGAATTTACCTATATGACAAATGAGCACAAGCTAACACAACACTAAGCAAGAACAAGTAAGTAAAGTGAGGTAAAGGATAGAAGTAACCAAAATGGTGGACACGGAGACACAAGGATTTGTTTCCCATAGTTCCTTCCTTTTGAGGGGAAGTACATCTACGTTTGGAGAGGGGGTGGTTTCAAACCACCAACGCCATGAGAGGCCTCCCTTGTTCTCCGATGAATCTCACCCCAACGGGCTCGATCCACCTTCCACTATATCGGCAACCTTTGAGGTGGAAGCCGGCACCTTTACAACAAGTTCAGGGAACACATCCACAACTTAATTGGAGGCTCCCAAATACAAGCAAGTTATCAAGACAAATCAAAGACAAGCTTGTAAGAACCAAATCAAAGTTAGGGTTTCCAAAGAAACACTAGAGCTTGGGGGCCCTCAAGTGAATGAGGGGGAAATGAAGATCTCTCTTGGTGAAGCTGTAGATCAAGGCCTCCTCCTTCGATTCTCCAAAGATCAATGACTTTGGATGGTTGGATGGAGATATATTGTAGATTTGGTGGCTCTAATGGAGTTGGTATTCTTGAGCAGCTCGAGCAATTGGAGGAAGAAGATAGGGGTCCCTTTTTATAGACAACCTCCTCCACGAACCGTTTTATGACCGTTGGAGAAAAGTCAGACCGGAGACTTCGGTCTGCACACCGGAGACTCCGGTCTGCATCGGAGATTCGTGCCAATCTCCGGACCATCCTCCGTACCGCCCATCTGAATGACCTGGGCCATCCATGACCCAACAAGACCGGAGACTCCGGTCTTCCAACACCGGAGACTCCGGACTGAGCTAACACCGGAGACTCCGGGGTAGCCTCCGGACCTGGCTCTAGACCCCCATACAGTATGTCCCAGCCCTGATTCTGGAGTCACCACCGGAGATAGATTCGGAAACTCCGGACCACACCGGAGACTCCGGTCTAGGCAGACCGGAGACTCCGGTCTGGAGTTTCCAGAACCATGTCACATAAGTAGGGACCTTTCCCAAGTGTGAGGGTTCTTTTCACTAATCATAATACCAACCTGTGGACAGTGACAAACTGTAAATTGATCTACTTGTTGTTAACGAACACCAAAAGTGATTATGACAATAAATGCCCTTTCAATCTCCCCCTTTTTGGTGTTCGATGACAACAAGTGATTTCGCATGGAATAAATATATATGGGGCTCCCCCTGACTATGTGCAGTAAGATAATTAAGTAAATCATGCAAGGTAGATAGTATCAATGATAGCACACATAAATCTCACATGAGTTACAATAGATAGTGCACACAAGCACATAGTCACACACATAAATGACAAATAACACATATGAAGTTCAAAGTTCAAATATGACAAATGAAAAGCAGATAGTAGAAAATCCAAATCCCAACCCCATGCAAATCGATGAGAATGTCTTCTCCCTCTTTGGCATTGAAACACCAAAAAAGGGAAAAGAACCTAGGCTAGCGTCCCAGCAAATCAGTAGTCCTCGTCATCCTCGTCCTCCTCCTCCTCATCCTGGTCACCACCACCCTCATCATAGTCATCATCATAATCTTCAGGGACAACATGCCCTTTGCCGTGGGGGTGAGAAGAGGAGGTACCCTAGTACCCAAAACCGGAGGTGACATCAGCAAATGTCTTCCAATCCACCAGACTATCCTGTTGGGCATTCCATGCCCCAAACGAGAGTGTGTGGTCAGAATCTATGGACTGTTAAGCACAGTGTTCATCATTGTATTCATCATCACCTTCCTCATTATCCCCTTCACCTTGTTCCTTGATTTCTTTGAGGAGTTTATCAATGCGACGGTTGCTTTGATAGGATGCATGCTGCTGCTTAAGAATGTCAACGTTCAACACAGGGTCCTCTCCCAAAAGGTGGCCTTCTTGACCCGTTCATGAACATAGTCTCGAGTCATGGTAGGCATTGGTGCATTGGAGGCATTCTTCCTTCGAACTCTAGGTGGAGAGGGAGCCCTCTCAGTCTCAATCTCCTCCTCATCATCATCCCCATAGTGACGCCTCGGAGCTAGCCCCATACGCCCCTTCTGCTGTAGTGAGACCAAGGCGTGCTCAATGAGGTGCGGTGCAGAGCCAAGTGAAGAATCATGCTCCTTGGAGTTGATGAGCCTCATAACCAAAGGTGCATATGGAGGAGACTTCTTGTACAGAATAGCATGGAACATATCCTCAAAGATAAAATCCATCACATCAATAGGTTCATCATCTGCTCAACACTCATGAACTTCTGAGGGAAGACATGTGATTTGGTGAGCACACCATATACATCCTTCATGAACACAGCCTGTTCCTTCCTCCAGAAACGAGGGTCCTCACTGGTAAGAGGCAGCGCATAGAAATCCGTCTTTCTCAGTTCACGATACTCCTCTTTTGACATTTTGTCCAAGGACTGAAGGTTGTCATATTTGGCCTTCTTGGCATGGTCCTATCGTTCAGCCCTCTCTTGGTCCCTCTTCAAATAGGCGGTATCACGTGCCTGCTGTCTACGGTTGGAAGGAGGCACAATAAACTGACCCTGAGCTTCATCATAGCGAGGATTGCCCCTTTGGGACTTGGCCTTGGTACGACGAGGACGACTAGAACCATCACTTATGAACAATAGTGAGGGAGATAGCATGGAGATGAGTATATATGTCCCAACAATGTAGTACAAGAGCGTTGTTGCATTACTGGTTTGTTTTGATTCATCCAACACCGGAGTCTCTATACCTCATACCGGAGTCTCCGGCTCAGACCGGAGTCTCCGGTCCTGAGGACTGGAGTCTCTGGACCTAAGTCCGGAATCTCCGGTCAGGAGGCTCGGGCATGATATGGGGAGATGCTGGTAGGGGTGAATCTAGTAGATTGAGCAATGCAGCAAGGCTAAAGTACTAGGGTGCATGAAAACAAGTGATTCCAATGGACAAATCAACACCAATCCTCAAAAACACATCTAGAGATGAACCCTAGGAGTAAAAGGAGAGGAGAGGTACCAGATCTGTCCATGGGATCAATTCCTCCAGTGGGAATGACCCAATGGAGGAGAGGAGAAGGTTGGCCGGCTGCACAGCGGATCCCGGGGGCTTCTTGACCTCCGGGGAGGAGTTTTGGAAGGGGAGGCAACGGTTTTGGAGGAAGGGGGACGGGGTGAAGAATGAGGAACTGTTGTACCAGTTCACCCCACCCCCTTACTATAAGTGGCAGAAACCGTCTGGACCGGAGACTCCGGTCTACACCGGAGACTACCTGCACCGGAGTCTCCGGTCCTCCTCCACCAAAAATCCAGGATATGTGTTTTGGGGACATATATGAGAGATAGATAGGTTTAAGACAGGGAATAGGCTTGGGTTGAGATATCAAACTATGAAGAACCAATAAGGGCCATAGAGATTCACAAAAAAAATCAGGAAAGCTCCAAAAAGACTAGAATCAAGCAATTGACAAACACGAGCAAGCACCAACCTCTATAATGTGAGAGAGCGGTGGCCTAGGCCACCATATTTGAGTATACTCGGCTTGGCACCACGAAGATATATCTTGGGTCCATTACCGAAACTCATCATTTAAGCTCACATATCACAAAATGATATTAAGAGGGATGATTTTGATTGCTTTGGGCATAATGGGGGAGGTATAGTCCAATCAATTAGGACCGCACTCCCCCTATATCCATTCCTGCACCTAAACCAAATATGGTTCAAATCATAGGTGATAATGCAAGATGATCAAGTCAAGCTCCTTGAATCTACGATATTTAGTTCATTCCTCAAATAGCAAAACCTTGCTTCATCAAGTGGCTTCGTGAAGATATCGGCAAGTTGATGTTTGGTTGACACATATGATAGAAAAATGTCACCACGAGCAACATGATCTGTAGAGGTCCCAACCTAATAAGGTAGATTCCTCCTGTGTTTTACAATGCTAGTCCCTGGATCATTAGCTAGCATCCACAGTTAAGATGTAATATCAAGATACAAAGGTCATAATATAAATTTATAACCAGGAATAACATAAGTTTATTACATCAAACATAGCTCCTTTGGCTATTACAATACATTGCAGCGGAATAACTATAGTCATGGGTCTTTCATCTTCAAAGTGCCACAGGCAGATGTTGGTTGTAGACTTTGTAGTCCTAGTCAATCAAACAATCTTCATTTTAAAAGCAATCAACCTGCAACATTACAAGTTACAGCCACAAGGGTCAATACATTTTGAATTGTATTGGCAAGCTTCACTCTTATGTATAATAAGAGTGGATCCTATCATTATATGCATATTTGGGTACGTAGAGTTTAAAGCTTATTTGCATAAAGCATTATTTTATCCTATCTTTTCAAAAAGGGGTTTTAAGTCCATTGTCAAATCTCTTTTCCAAGAATCCCTTGAACTCCTTGGTAGAAACACAAGTGTTCAAGTCCTTGTCAAAACTCCTTGAGCACCTTGGTAACCCCAAGTGCAACAAGTTTTATCAAAACTCATGAGTTCCTTGGAAACCCCAAGTACATCATACTCTTGAGCACCTTGGTAACCCCAAGTGCAACAAGCTTAACAAAATCTCTTTGAATTCCTTGGTACCCCCAAGTGCATCAAGTTTTTATATTAGAAGTTGGAATGTCGAGATCTCCCATAGTTCAAACTTTAGTTGCTCAGTATTGTCCATAACCGGGGACACGGCTAAGTACTTAGATTTTATTAACCTGCAGAGAAGGAGTACACTTTACCCACATGACACAATCCCATCTTGTTGCCACCGGTGGCCCTCTGGATTAGTGCTCACCAAGATGGAATCTTGGCGGTGAGAGTGTGAAGTCTTTCCAAAAGGTCCTCCCATACATCATTGCTAGCTTGTCTTCAGCCCCCATGAAGCATTCCAGATCCCCATGTCCGGTAACTAAAGACAATGTATGGGTCTTCCTAATGTAGTTGACTAAGCCAGAGCCATAATAGCATGTGGTTGCACACGAAAGCCACAACTGGAGAAACATGTTCAATCTCTAAGTTTCCTAGGTGGTTTTCTTTTGGAGCACAACACAAAGGGAATCCCATAGACATGGTTCCTTTTGTTGCCACCTTCTCCAAAACTTAGAGTATCCACCACCTAGGTGGTTCATTGAGTCCTTGTTTTATTATGTAAAACATAAGTCTTTTTCTCAACCTTTGTAAATCTCAACATGTATCTCTTTTCAAAATAAAGTATGGCTAAGCATGTACAACTTACAATATTTTCACTAAGGAGTGTATAGGGAATCCTATTAGGATTTAGCATAGCATAAGTACAAAAATTGTTTTCCTGCATGTTTTCATAATCCACTAAGTATAATGAAAATAGTAGGGCATTTGTATGATAGTGTAACTTGCCTTTTTGGTAGGGAATGAGGGTTCACTCCTTGATCTTGCTAGTCTCACACTTTGCTAATTTCACTACAAGTCAATCAAGCAAACACCAAGTCAACTAACATTCCAAACCACCATTACTCAAACAAAATCACACACACAAGGCAAGAAGGAAACTAAGTCATGCATAAGTATGCAAAGGATGGTTCTATTGCAAGGATGGTCTCCACTAGGTTTCTAAACTTTGTAAGGTCCAAATTGGTCATTTACCAAAATGGCAAAGTCATTAGTTAGAGGGTTTTGCTCAACAACTATTTTAAAATTCCATTCAATATTTTATATGGTGGGAAAATGGTTTTATCAAATCAATAATCTTTAATTTTCTCACAAAAAGTTTCTAACTCTCAAGTCTTGATGTTTTGGTTCAGTATTTTTGAATCAAAATATTTTCCCAAGGTTTTTATTCCAAAATCCTTTTTCATAATAAAACCATTATCTTTATTTAGCTAGAAATAGGCTAATTTAATTAATCCATTCTAAATTTTTCTAATTTCATTTTCAAATCCATGGGTTGGTTCCTAGGGTCAGTAAGGTCACAACAATCCAATTTGCAAAGGTTTTATCCTTAAATTCTATTTTAAACAATTTCTATACTCTAAACAAACATACAAATGAATCTGCAAAAATGAGCAAACAAACAGATACTATTTGCTAAACTAATTCCACAGTTGGGTAGGGCTTGTTCTCCTGAATCCAACGACATAAAGTTTGCTAAATTTGGACGTGTGGATCAAAAGTTATAAGGGTTTGAAAATGACATCAAATTCTGGTTTCAAATTCTATTTCAGATCATCTGATGCCACGCGTCATATTCTAATTCGCCAGTACCGTTTCGGGATGGATCACGGTGCAGACCTTCGGATCTAAGCAGATCGTTTGGCCCAGATCACGTACCCCTTCGCGTTTAAGTTATTCTATCTCATCCACTCGATTGATATCGGACGACTCCTATCTAATAGCCACGAACTGGTGGCGCGATAACAACGGCGAGTGGCGGAGCGGCCAGTTGGAGGCGGCGCTAGCGAAGCAGGAAGCGAAACAGGGAGGGAGCAAGCTCACCGAGGTCGCGAGGATGAGGCGATGTTGTTCGTGTGGTCGTCGTGGCAAGGGGCGCACGGGGACGGGCAGGATTTCTCGCCGGAGTCGGTTCTGGCGACGGATGCTTCAGGTGGTCGTCGTGGATGGCGCTGTGGATCACCCCAAGGAGAAAGGATGGCATGGTTAGATGCGCGGAACCAAGACAAAGCTCCTCGGGTGAATGAGAAGGCCCAGGGTGGTCAGTACTTACCGGGAAGTTCGACGGAGACGAGACAGACGGCGGCGCTGCCAGAGCTTGTCCTAGCCGACTCTCTGGGGCGCCCGCGGTCGAACGGAGAGCACGGACAGAATCGCCAGGGGATGGGGAGTGTGTGTGCGTGGTCAATGAGGTAAGGGGAGGTCTGATTTCGCCGGAATCGTCACCGGAACATCATCGGACAGAGGGTGGTGTGCGGTGTAATTCGTCCAGCCTAGGGGCAGAGAGAGGGAGTGGCTTGAGGGGAAAGGAGGGGAAGGCGCTGGCGCTTAATAGCGTGCAGTCACGGCGAGGTAAAGACGCGACATTAAGACGAATTGATCGCGGCATTCAAGGGCAGCAACGGCAGCGAAGTTTGGGGAAGGGAGGTCGCGCGGGTGAGGACGACGAACAGTAGTGGTGGGTCTACCTGTCAGCGGGGAAAGGAACGAGGAGGAGGTCCACTGGTCAGTCTCTGTGTAGGTCGGATGCGAGGTGTGAAACGTTTTCCTGCGGGGTGATGAAACTGGGCTGGCTTGCTGGGCTTATTGGGCTGCCTGGGTTGGGTCGGCCAAACTCCATTTTTTTTCTGTCTAAATATTTTTCTATTTCTGATTTCTGTTTTGAATTTCAAACAACCAATTCACGCTCAAAAATCTATTCAAACAATCAACAAATTTTGCAGTCATGAATTTGGTTCTTTTTATCAACATAATCCACATTCCAAAATAAAATAAAGATTTTATTCTTTTTAGGATCTAACCTTTAGTTAAATAAAATGGATCTTTTTGTTATTTAATAAAATAGGGTTTGTTTTATTGAGATATTTATGTTAAAATCTAAAGTGAAGCAAATCATTTTAGTAAGTTTTATTTGTGAATAACAAATATTTGGAAAACTTATTTTAAATAATTAAATAAGTTTTGATGTTTCAATTAAATTGGTAAAATCTTTTATTTAAATAAAGCTTGGATATTAATTCCTTATTATTTTATTTAAATAAACCTTTGCTAATTTATTATTAATAATAAAATGTTTTTAATTACCAAAGTTTGGCCAAGGTTTAATTTGGCTTTATAAAACCTTCTTTATTTATAAACTTCTATTTTATTTGAAAACAGTCTTTTCATCTAATTGTTTCAAAATAGTATTTTCAAATATTTTTATTTTTCCATTAATGAAATGTTTATCTTTTTAAATCCCTTTAGGATTTTATTTAATTCAAATGGGTTTGAAATTTCAATTGTATTCAAAAAGTTTCTTCTGGCTCTGAAATTTAAACAAAGTTTTATTTAATTCATTTATTTTCACATTACAAGTTTTGGAAAATCTTGGGATGTGACAGGCTCCACCCTTAAAATAAATCTCGTCCCGAGATTTGGGGAGGCTAGGGTTATAAGCAAGTTCAAAACAACTAGGGTACTACCACCCTTAAAATTTTCAAACAAAAATTACATATTGTCCTTCTTGGGATCCTGGGGAAAATTTCTCATGGCAAACATTTGCATGGTTTCTTTGGTTTCATTCTTGACTCATGGGCCAAGGTTGAGCTTTTCCATAGGCTTGTTCAACTTGTTCTTCATCTTTTCTGGACAGTTGGTTGCATAGTGCCCTGAATTTTTGCAGTTGAAGCAATGAATGTCCTTGAGTTCTTTACGTGGCTCTTGTGGACAAGTGGCTACATAGTGACCCATATCCTTGCAGTTGTTGCACCACACTTGGTCAATCTCTTTATTCTTCTTGTTCTCTAGGCATCCACTGGAGTAGTGTCCCATTTCCTTACATTTACGACATTGTGCAAGGCTCATGTCTTGCTTGGGTTTCTTGGTTTTCTTTGATCCTTTGAATTGGGTTGTCTAGTTTGGAGGTAGGAGTGGTCCTTTTCCTTTGGTAGACTTGGGATCCTTCTTGTTTCCTTTGTTCTACCATGGCATAGATAGGACATTGGCCAGGGGTATGATCACTTCCTTCACAAAGGTAACAAGTAGCTTGAGAGGTGGGGCATTGTCCAACAGGATGTTCTTGTTCACAATTGGGGCATTGTCCTTCATGCTCCTTGGAAGTATGATCCTTGTCTCCACAAATAATGCAAGCTAGGGCTCCATCTAGAATAACATTCTTGTCATCCTTGTTATCATACACTCTTCTAGGATAGCTTTCTTCCATGCTAATCATTTGATTAGTCACCTTAAGCATCAGTTGGGATTGTTCCTCCAAAAAAATTTGTAGTGCTGGATCTTTATCACTATTGTGGGCTAGGAACTGAGCTGTCAGTTGGTTCAACTGATGTTGGGTTGCTATGAGCTCTCTCATGCTGTCAGCTTGGTTGGTGTTGGTGTCATCAACCTTGATGTTGGAGTCCTTTGGAGTAGTCATCTTTTTGGTGTTGAAGGAAGATTAGAATAGGCAAGATATTTCCAAGGAAATATTTCTAATCACACACATCACAATTCACACAAGCAATGTGTATGCAATCACAAACCAAACTTTTCACTCATACATGGTTCAAGCACATACTTAGGCAACAAAATATTTTTGCTACACCACATAGGTTGGTGTGTTTTTGACTTAGCTAAAATATGGTGGTTTATCTATAGGGTTCACTTGTGATCTTCCCTTCCTTTGCATGAGATCATGGTTTCCTTGAGATAAGCTCTTGGTTACAACACTTCAAAGTTGTTGATGGTTCCTTCTTATTTTGCATTCCCTCAGTCTCTAAATCTTGAGTAAGATTTTCCTTGTTTCACTTGTGGTCCTTAGTGATATCCAAGTTGGAAGTCCTTGGTGAAGAGGCTGAAGATGTTGAAGTCATTAGAGTTGAAGAAGTTGAAGAAGTCCTTTGCACATGGTGTAGTCCTTGTCCATGGGTAGGTTTTTCCATCAAGTTGAAGTAGAAGAGGTGTAGAGTTGAAACCAAAATGGTTAAGGAAAGAGGTTACAAGTGTTTTTGTAAATAAGTTTTGGATCAAATTATAACTCCTATTTTTCTAAGGGTTTTGTCCAATCCTAGGGTTTACAAATCCTACAGGCAACACAATGCTCTGATACCATCTGTAGAGGTCCCAACCTAATAAGGTAGATTCCTCCTGTGTTTTACAATGCTAGTCCCTGGATCATTAGCTAGCATCCACAGTTAAGATGTAATATCAAGATACAAAGGTCATAATATAAATTTATAACTAGGAATAACATAAGTTTATTACATCAAACATAGCTCCTTTGGCTATTACAATACATTGCAGCGGAATAACTATAGTCATGGGTCTTTCATCTTCAAAGTGCCACAGGCAGATGTTGGTTGTAGACTTTGTAGTCATAGTCAATCAAACAATCTTCATTTTAAAAGCAATCAACCTGCAACATTACAAGTTACAGCCACAAGGGTCAATACATTTTGAATTGTATTGGCAAGCTTCACTTTTATGTATAATAAGAGTGGATCCTATCATTATATGCATATTTGGCTACGTAGAGTTTAAAGCTTATTTGCATAAAGCATTATTTTATCCTATCTTTTCAAAAAGGGGTTTTAAGTCCTTTGTCAAATCTCTTTTCCAAGAATCCCTTGAACTCCTTGGTAGAAACACAAGTGTTCAAGTCCTTGTCAAAACTCCTTGAGCACCTTGGTAACCCCAAGTGCAACAAGTTTTATCAAAACTCATGAGTTCCTTGGAAACCCCAAGTACATCATACTCTTGAGCACCTTGGTAACCCCAAGTGCAACAAGCTTAACAAAATCTCTTTGAATTCCTTGGTACCCCCAAGTGCATCAAGTTTTTATATTAGAAGTTGGAATGTCGAGATCTCCCATAGTTCAAACTTTAGTTGCTCAGTATTGTCCATGAAGGGAATATGCCCTGAGAGGCAATAATAAAGTGTTTATTATGTGTATTCCAAGTATATGATAGATGTTTATTTTGCATGCTATAATTGTATTAATACGGAAACGTTAATACATGTGTGTTTAATAAACAAACAGAAAGTTCCTAGTTAAGCCTCTCTCATAAACTAGCTCGTTGATTAACAAGATGATCAAGGTTTCCTGATCATGGACATTGGATGTTGTTAATAACGGGATCACAACATTAGTGTAATGATGTGATGAACATTCATCCGAAGTATAGCATTACGATCAAAGTCATTGAGTTTATATTGCTATAACAACTTACGAAGTGATCCTAATCCTTAGACCATGAGATCATGTCAATCACTAACACGGAAGAGTTTCTTGATAACATCAAACGTCACACCGTAACGGTGATTATAAAGATGGGTTCAGAACTAATAAAGTGTTATGTTGAGGCTCATGGATCGAGAGTGGAATTTGTTCATCCCGATGACGGATAGATATACTGGGACCTCTCGGTGATATCACATTGATTAGCTTGCAAGCAAGTGATTTGATCACTAGAATGTTATATCACAGAACGAGAAAAGAGTGCATGTCGTGAACGAGATCAAACTAGGTATGGAGATACCGATGATCGAATCTCGGACATGTAATATATCGTGAAACAAAGGGATTAAGATACTAGCGTAAAAGGTTCCGACGATCACAAGAAAGTCATCGTTGAATGTGTGGGAGTCGTTATGGGTCTCAGATCCCGCTCGATTATTGATCCGAGAGGGTCTCGATCATGTCCGCATTATTCACGAACCGTAGGGTGACACACTTAAGAGACACCGACATCCAATTGGAGCAAATGTTTCATGCCGAAAGAATGAACAAGCAGGAATTTATTTCACTAGATACCAAATGTGTTTTGGTGAAATTGCATAAAGTGGTTATGCATGTGAAATAGAATTCTAGCAAGGGGTTATTTGTGAATGTTTGTCATTAAAGTAATTGACAAAATTCTGAATAAAATAAAAGAGTTTTATTTAATGAGAGTTTGCATTAAATTTGGTGGAAATTTAATGGGAATTTTGAGTGGACTTTGAGTGGAGGGAATTTAGAGGAGTTTTGTGAGTGGAGTGTCCACCCACATGAAGAGGGAGGGCAGCCCCATGCGCTGCCACCCCTTGGGGTTCCCCTCCTCCTATAAAAGGAGCCCTCCTCCTCACTTGTCTCTCACACCTCCTCGTGAAGGATCTCTCTCCCTCTAGAATTTATCCCCATGGTCTCGGACTAGCGAGATACATGTTCCGTGGCTATTCGGCAAGAAAGAGTTGTGCTTCCGCTGCATCGCTGGAGCGAGGAGGCGGAGGTTGCTCGGTGCCTCGAACGTGTGCGAGCACGGATGCTTCATTGCTTTGGCGCTAGGACTTCCTCTCGATCTTGAGATCGGCAAGAGATCGTCTACATCAACCACGAGTTGAACTCGTTAAGCTTTGTCGGTCTTCAAGGGTATGTTCTCACGGATATACATCCGCCCGTTGTTTGTATCTAGTATATATAGATCTTGGTATATAGTTCACATCGTAGGAAATTTTTTGTTTTCTATGCGCGAACCCTACAAAGGGTATCGAGCCGGATCTATGCGTAGATACTTTACACGGTAGTACACATATGAGTATGTGGGCGATGATGATCATGTTGTTGCTCCTTTGTTGTGATTTTGGATATTGGTGGCATAGTCGGATGAAGCGCCCGACAAACTTTACATGTCCTCGCACATGAGACTGTTCCACGCTTGACATGCAACTAGTTTGCATAAGTGTCTAGCGGGTGTCATCTCTCCTACTATAGTCAATATCTATTTTGCAAGCGAGTTGTCAACAATTTGATTATCCTCGTTGTGGTTCATGTTCGTAGGTATGAACGGTTCTATCTCGAAAGCCCTAAGCCACGTAAAACTTGCAATGGATAAATTAGAGGCATCTAGTTTAGATTGTTGCTGGGCTAGTGTTATGATATGGTAGTGTTGTAAGTAGAAGTATGAGATGATACTCTTACAACACACATAGCGTGTAAAATCCATAGACCTTGGATTTACACATATAGGTATGATAGTGATCATACCACGATGCACATGATAAAGATCATCTGCGGGAACCATATAATTTCACTAATAAACATATGATGTTTGATTGCATCTTATATTGCTTGTTTAGCGCTTTGTTAAGCATAATAAGATGATCCCTCATTTAAATATCAAGATAAGAATGTGTTCTTCCTTTAGTATGCACCGATTATGTTTTCGCTCCAAGACATCACGTGATGATCGGGTGTTCTTGGATCCACGACCATATTTCGGTGTAAAACAGTTACACACGCAAAATACTAAGGTTCTAACTTGGCGAGCCTAGCATGTACGTATGGCCTCGAACACGATCGAAAGGTTAAGCATGAGTCATATAGTTGATATGATGCCCATTTGATGCTCGCCTTTGAAGCTATACGACTCACGTGATGATCGGACTTGGTGTAGTGGATTTGGTTCATGTAATCACCAAAAGGACACGAGGGATGTCGCTTTTGAGTGGGAGTTCATTCGTAATATAGATTAGTTGAACTCGATCTATCATACACTTAGTCTAAACTTTACAAATTCTGTTGTAGATGGCACCACCGCTTTTAATTTCAATGCGTTCATGGAGAAAGAGAAACTAGCAACGAACGTAGCAACTTTCTTGAATGGGCCATGAATTTGAGGATTCTCCTCTCTTGCACAAAAAGCAATATGTGCTAGAAGCGCCGTAGGCCCCCACCTTTGATGATGCCCCGACAAGGAGAAGAATGTCTATCGACTCGTCAGAGGACCACAACTTAGTTCATTGCGGCATATTGTATGGGCTAGAGCCGAACTTCAAAGCGTTTCAAAACGGCAATGCATTTGATACAATGGGTGAGTTGAAAATGATTTTGACACACATCTCTGCAGAGAGCTACAATGCTTCAGAAAAGTTCTTTAGCTGCATGATGGAAGAGCACAGCTCCGTTAGTGAGCATGTACTCAAGATGTCGGGAGAGGCCGATAAGCTTGTGTCCTTGGGAATAACGATTCCCATTGACTTAGGCATCCATCGTGTTCTGCAGTCTCTGCCACCTAGCTATAAGAGCTTCGTGATGAACTATAATATGCAAGGCATGAAGAAGTCTCTCCCCGAGCTTCTGTCAATGCTTAAAACTGGAAGTGGAGATCAAAAGGAACATCAAGTGTTGATGATCGATAGGAACACCGGTTTCAAGAAAGACAAGAAGGAAAAGCGGAAGGAAGTAAGGCGGCAAGCCTGCTGTCGCTGAAAAGAAACCCCGAGTTGGACCTAAGTCCGATACCGAGTGCTACTATTGTAAGGGGATCAGCCATCGAAGCGCAATCGCCCCAAGTATCTGGCATAAGAAGGCCGGCAAGGAAAACAAAGGTATATATGATATACATGTTATTGATGTGTACTTGACTAGTGCTCGCAGAGCACGGGTATTTGATACCGGTTCAGCTAATATTTGTAACTCGAATCGGGGTCATGGAACAAGCGACCGCTAGCAAGGGTGAGGTCAAGATGCGTGTCGGCAATGGATCAAACGTTGATGTGATCGCCGTCGAACGCTGCCTCCACTTACCGTCGGATTAGTCATAAACTTAAATAAATGTTATCCGGTGCACCTTGAGCATGAACATTGTATCCGGATCATGTTTGATGCAAAGTGGTTATTCATTTAAATCGAGAACAATGGTTGTTCCATTTATATGAATGAAATCTTTTATGGTCATGCACCGATGATGAATGGTTTATTTCGTTAGATCTCGATGATAATGTTACACATATTCATAATGTTGATGCTAAAAGGATTAAACTTAATGATGATATATCCGATATATGTGGCAATCGCCGTCAGGTCATATTGGCATTAAACGCATGAAGAAGCTCCATTCGGATGGACTTTTGGAATCACTTGATTATGAATCATTTGATACATGTGAGCCATGCCTTATGGGCAAGATGACTAGAACGCCGCTTTCCGGTTCAATGGAAGGCGGCATGATTTATTGGAAATCATACATTCGATGTATGTGGTCCAATGAGTGTGTCGGCGAGGTGGATATCGTTATTTTGTTACTTTCACGGATGATTTGAGTAGATACGGTTATATCTACTTGATGAAACACAAGTCTGAAACCTTTGAAAAGTTCAAGGAATTTCAGAATGAAGTGGAAAATCATCGTAATAGAAAGATCAAATTTCTACGGTCTGACCGTGGAGGTGAGTATCTAAGTTACGAGTTTAGCACTCACATGAAAGAGTGTGGAATTGTTTCACAACTCACACCTGCCGGAACACCACAGCGAAATGGTGTGTCAGAACGTCGTAATCGTACTTTATTAGATATGGTTCGATCTATGATGTCTCTGACGGACTTGCCGTTGTCATTTTGGGGTTATGCACTAGAAACTGCTGCATTCACTTTAAATCGGGCACCATCTAAATCCGTTGAAAAGACACCGTATGAATTGTGGTTTGGAAACAAACCTAAGCTGTCATTTCTTAAAGTTTGGGGTTGCGATGTTTATGTGAAGAAACTTCAACCGGATAAACTCGAACCCAAAGCGGAAAAATCGTCTTCATAGGATACCCTAAAGAAACTATTGGGTATTCCTTCTATCAGATCCGAGGGCAAGTTTTTTGTTGCCAAGAATGGATCCTTTCTAGAAAGAGTTTCTCACGAAAGGTGTGAGTAGTCGGAAGGTAGAACTCGAGAGGTTGTGGAACCTTCTCTTCAAAGCATGGCGAGTAGCGCATGACGGAAGTTGTTCGGAGTTGGCTCCACATTGAAGAGGGAACTAATGATAATGATCATGAAACTCCGAAGAGAGTATCGCGAACCTCGCAGGTCAAGCAGGACACGTGCAGCTCCGCTGTCAGCGAAATCTGTCATAAATTTCATGGTTGATGAAAATAATGACCTGCGACGTATGAAGAAGCGATGATGAGCCCGATTCCAACAAATGGTTAGAAGCCATGAAATCCGAGATGGAATCCATGTATGAAAATCAAGTTTGGAACTTGGTGGAATTACCTCACGAAAGGCCGTGGAGAACAAATGGATTTTCAAAAGGAAAAGCGTCTTGATGGTAATGTGACCATCTATAAAGCTCGACTTGTCGCAAAGGGGTTTCGACAAATTCAAGGAGTTGACTACGATGAGACTTTCTCTCCGTAGCGATGCTAAAGTCAGTTAGGATTATGTTAGCAATTGCTGCATATTTCGATTATGAAATATGGCGGATGGATGTCAAAAGCGTTTCTCAATGGTAATATTGAAGAAGAGTTGTATATGATACAACCAAAGGGTTTTGTCGATCCTAAGGATGCTAACAAGGTGTGCAAGCTTCAGCGATCCATCTATGGATTGAAGCAAGCATCGCAGTTGGAATCTCCGCTTTGATGAGGTGATCAAAGAGTTTGGATTTGTCCAAACTTATGGAGAAGCTTGTATTTACAAGAAAGTGAGTGGGAGCAATGTGGCATTTCGATATTATATGTGGATGACATATTATTGATCGGAAATGATATAGAACTTTAAACTGTTAAAAGTTATCTAAACAACAAATTTTCAATGAAGGACCTAGGTGAAGCGTCATACATATTAGGCATAAAGATCTATAGAGATAGATCTAGGCGCCTAATAGGGCTATCAAAGTACATACCTTGATAAGATTTTAAAGAAGTTTAAAATGGACGGAAGTAAGAAGGGTTCTTACCTATGTTGCAAGGCAAGACATTGAGTAAGACTCAAAGTCCCGGCGGAAGAAAGAGAGATAATGGACAAAGTCCCTATGCTTCACCATAGGCTCTATAATGTCACGCCATGCTATGTACAAGACCGGATGTGGCACACGCTATTAGTTTGACTAGTAGGTACCAATCGGATCCAGTTGAACCTTTGGATAGCGGTCAAGAATATCCTTAAGTACTTACGAAGAACTAAGGATATGTTTCTTGTATCTGAGGTGAAGAAGAGCTCGTCGCTAAGTGTTATGTCGACGCTTTGACACCGATCCGGATGACTCTAAGTCTCAATCCGGATACGTATTTCTCATGAATGGCGGAGCGGTTAGTTGGAGGAGCTCCAAACAACCTGTGGTAGCGGGATCAACAATGGAGGCCGAATATGTTGCTGCTTCGGAAGCGGCTCAGGAAGCAGTTTGGATGAAGGAGTTCATATCCGAACTAGGAGTTGTGGCAAACGCGTTGGACCCAATGGTGATCTATTGTGACAACAATGGTGCCATTGCCAATGCCAAAGAGCCAAGGTCTCACAAGCATTCCAAGCATATTAAGCGCCGGTTTCACTCCATCCTCGAGCATGTCAAGGATGGAGATATAAAGATTTGTAAAGTACATACGGATCTCAATGTAGCAGATCCGTTGACTAAAACTCTCCCTAGAGCAAAACATGATCAACACCAGAACTCAATGGGTGTTAGATATATCACTATGTAACTAGATTATTGTCTCTAGTGCAAGTGGGAGAGAAGGAATATGCCACGAGAGGCAATAATAAAGTGTTTATTATGTGTATCCCAAGTATATGATAGATGTTTATTTTGCATGCTATAATTGTATTAATACGGAAGCGTTAATACATGTGTGTTTAATAAACAAGCAGAAAGTTCCTAGTTAAGCCTCTCTCATAAACTAGCTCGTTGATTAACAAGATGATCAAGGTTTCACGATCATGGACATTGGATGTTGTTAATAACGGGATCACAACATTAGTGTAATGATGTGATGAACATTCATCCAAGTATAGCATTACGATCAAAGTCATTGAGTTTATATTGCTATAACAACTTACGAAGTGATCCTAATCCTTAGACCATGAGATCATGTCAATCACTAACACGGAAGAGTTTCTTGATAACATCAAACGTCACACCGTAACGGGGTGATTATAAAGATGGGTTCAGAACTAATAAAGTGTTATGTTGAGGCTCATGGATCGAGAGTGGAATTTGTTCATCCCGATGACGGATAGATATACTGGGCCCTCTCGGTGATATCACATTGATTAGCTTGCAAGCAAGTGATTTGATCACTAGAATGTTATATCACAGAACGAGAAAAGAGTGCATGTCGAACGAGATCAAACTAGGTATGGAGATACCGATGATCGAATCTCGGACATGTAATATATCGTGAAACAAAGGGATTAAGATACTAGCGTAAAGGTTCCGACGATCACAAGAAAGTCGTTGAATGTGTGGGAGTCGATGGGTCTCGGATCCCGCTCGATTATTGATCCGAGAGGGTCTCGATCATGTCCGCATTATTCACGAACCGTAGGGTGACACACTTAAGAGACACCGACATCCAATTGGAGCAAATGTTTCATGCGAAAGAATGAACAAGCGCAGAATTTATTTCACTAGATACCGAAACAGGTTTTGGGTGAAATTGCATAAAGTGGTTATGCATGTGAAATAGAATTCTAGCAAGGGGTTATTTGTGAATGTTTGTCATTAAAGTAATTGACAAAATTCTGAATAAAATAAAAGAGTTTTATTTAATGAGAGTTTGCATTAAATTTGGTGGAAATTTAATGGGAATTTTGAGTGGACTTTTGAGTGGAGGGAATTTAGAGGAGTTTAGTGAGTGGAGTGTCCACCCACATGAAGAGGGAGGGCAAGGGCAGCCCCCATGCGGCCCCCTTGGGGTCCCCCTCCTCCTATAAAAGGAGCCCTCCTCACTTGTCTCTCACACCTCCTCGTGAAGGATCTCTCCCCTCTAGAATTTATCCCCATGGTCTCGGACTAGCGAGATACATGTTCCGGTGGCTATTCGGCAAGAAAGAGTTGTGCTTCGCTGCATCGCTGGAGCGAGGAGGCGGAGGTTGCTCGGTGCCTCGAGCGTGTGTGAGCACGGATCTGCTTGTTTTGCGGCGCTAGGACTTCCTCTCGATCTTGAGATCGGCAAGAGATCGTCTACATCAACAACGAGTTGAACTCGTTAAGCTTTGTCGGTCTTCAAGGGTATGTTCTCTACGGATATACATCCGCCCGTTGTTTGTATCTAGTATATATAGATCTTGGTATATAGTTCACATCGTAGGAAATTTTTTTGTTTTCTATGCTGCGAACCCTACAGTCCATAACCGGGGACACGACTAAGTACTTAGATTTTATTAACTTCTGCAGAAGGAGTACACTTTACCCACATGACACAATCCCATCTTGTTGCCACCAGTGGCCTACTGGATTAGTGCTCACCAAGATGGAGTCTTGGCGGGAGAGTGTGACGAAGTCTTTCCAAAAGGTCCTCCCATACATCATTGCTAGCTTGTCTTCAGCCCCCATGAAGCATTCCAGATCCCCATGTCTGGTAACTAAAGACAATGTATGGGTCTTCCTAATGTAGTTGACTAAGCCAGAGCCATAATAGCATGTGGTTGCACACGAAAGCCACAATTGGAGAAACATGTTCAATCTCTATGTTTCCTAGGTGGTTTTCTTTTGGAGCACAACACAAAGGGAATCCCATAGACATGGTTCCTTTTGTTGCCACCTTCTCCAAAACTTAGAGTATCCACCACCTAGGTGGTTCATTGAGTCCTTGTTTTATTATGTAAAACATAAGTCTTTTTCTCAACCTTTGTAAATCTCAACATGTATCTCTTTTCAAAATAAAGTATGGCTAAGCATGTACAACTTACAATATTTTCACTAAGGAGTGTATAGGGAATCCTATTAGGATTTAGCATAGCATAAGTACAAAATTGTTTTCCTGCATGTTTTCATAATCCACTAAGTATAATGAAAATAGTAGGGCATTTGTATGATAGTGTAACTTGCCTTTTTGGTAGGGAATGAGGGTTCACTCCTTGATCTTGATAGTCTCACACTTTGCTAATTTCACTACAAGTCAATCAAGCAAACACCAAGTCAACTAACATTCCAAACCACCATTACTCAAACAAAATCACACACACAAGGCAAGAAGGAAACTAAGTCATGCATAAGTATGCAAAGGATGGTTCTATTGCAAGGATGGTCTCCACTAGGTTTCTAAACTTTGTAAGGTCCAAATTGGTCATTTACCAAAATGGCAAAGTCATTAGTTAGAGGGTTTTGCTCAACAACTATTTTAAAATTCCATTCAATATTTTATATGGTGGGAAAATGGTTTTATCAAATCAATAATCTTTAATTTTCTCACAAAAAGTTTCTAACTCTCAAGTCTTGATGTTTTGGTTCAGTATTTTTGAATCAAAATATTTTCCCAAGGTTTTTATTCCAAAATCCTTTTTCATAATAAAACCATTATCTTTATTTAGCTAGAAATAGGCTAATTTAATTAATCCATTCTAAATTTTTCTAATTTCATTTTCAAATCCATGGGTTGGTTCGTAGGGTCAGTAAGGTCACAACAATCCAATTTGCAAAGGTTTTATCCTTAAATTCTATTTTAAACAATTTTTATACTCTAAACAAGCATACAAATGAATCTGCAAAAATGAGAAAACAAACAGATACTATTTGCTAAAATAATTCCACAGTTGGCTAGGGCTTGTTCTCCTGAATCCAACGACATAAAGTTTGCTAAATTTGGACGTGTGGATCAAAAGTTATAAGGGTTTGAAAATGGCATCAAATTCTGGTTTCAAATTCTATTTCAGATCATCTGATGCCACGCGTCATATTCTAATTCGCCAGTACCGTTTCGGGATGGATCACGGTGCAGACCGTCGGATCTAAGCAGATCGTTTGGCCCAGATCACGTACCCCTTCGCATTTAAGTTATTCTATCTCATCCACTCGATTGATATCGGACGGCTCCTATCTAATAGCCACGAACTGGTGGCGCGATAACAACGGCGAGCGGTGGAGCGGCCAGTTGGCGGCGGCGCTAGCGAATCAGGAAGTGAAACAGGGAGGGAGCAAGCTCACCGAGGTCACGAGGATGAGGCGATGTTGTTCGTGTGGTCGTCGTGGCAAGGGGCGCACAGGGACGGGCAGGATTTCTCGCCGGAGTGGTTCTGGCAACGGATGCTTCAGGTGGTCGTCGTGGATGGCGCTGTGGATCACCCCAAGGCGAAAGGATGGCATGGTTAGATGTGCGGAACCAAGACAAAGCTCCTCGGGTGAATGAGAAGGCGCAGGGTGGTCAGTACTTACCGGGAAGTTCGACGAAGACGAGACAGACGGCGGCGCTGTCAGAGCTTGTCCTAGCCGACTCTCTGGGGCGCCCGCGGTCGAACGGAGAGCACGGACAGAATCGCCAGGGGATGGGGAGTGTGTGTGCGTGGTCAATGAGGTAAGGGGAGGTCTGGTTTCACCGGAATCGTCACCGGAACATCATCGGACAGAGGGTGGTGTGCGGTGTAATTCGTCCAGCCTAGGGGCAGAGAGAGGGATTGGCTTGAGGGGAAATGAGGGGAAGGCGCTGGCGCTTAATAGCGTGCAGTCACGGCGAGGTAAAGACGCGACATTAAGACGAATTGATCGCGGCATTCAAGGGCAGCAATGGCAGCGAAGTTTGGGGAAGGGAGGTCGCGCGGGTGAGGACGACAAACAGTAGTGGTGGGTCTACCTGTCAGCGGGGAAAGGAACGAGGAGGAGGTCCACTGGTCAGTCTCTGTGTGGGTCGGATGCGAGGTGTGAAACGTTTTCCTGCGGGGTGATGAAACTGGGCTGGCTTGCTGGGCTTATTGGGCTGCCTGGGTTGGGTCGGCCAAACTCCATTTTTTTTCTGTCTAAATATTTTTCTATTTCTGATTTCTGTTTTGAATTTCAAACAACCAATTCACACTCAAAAATCTATTCAAACAATCAACAAATTTTGCAGCCATGAATTTGGTTCTGTTTATCAACATAATCCACATTCCAAAATAAAATAAAGATTTTATTCTTTTTAGGATCTAACCTTTAGTTAAATAAAATGGATCTTTTTGTTATTTAATAAAATAGGGTTTGTTTTATTGAGATATTTATGTTAAAATCTAAAGTGAAGCAAATCATTTTAGTAAGTTTTATTTGTGAATAATAAATAATTGGAAAACTTATTTTAAATAATTAAATAAGTTTTGATGTTTCGATTAAATTGGTAAAATCTTTTATTTAAATAAAGCTTGGATATTAATTCCTTATTATTTTATTTAAATAAACCTTTGCTAATTTTTATTAATAATAAAATGTTTTTAATTACCAAAGTTTGGCCAAGGTTTAATTTGGCTTTATAAAACCTTCTTTATTTATAAACTTCTATTTTATTTGAAAACAGTCTTTTCATTTAATTGTTTCAAAATAGTATTTTCAAATATTTTTATTTTTCCATTAATGAAATGTTTATCTTTTTAAATCCCTTTAGGATTTTATTTAATTCAAATGGGTTTGAAATTTCAATTGTATTCAAAAAGTTTCTTCTGGCTCTGAAATTTAAACAAAGTTTTATTTAATTCATTTATTTTCACATTACAAGATTTGGAAAATCTTGGGATGTGACATGATCCCTAATGAAGTGATGACGAATCTCAATATGCTTTGTCCTTGTGTGATCCACCGGATTGTAGGCAATCTTGATGGCACTTTCATTGTGACATAGAAGAGGCACTTTGTCACTCTGGACACCGTATTCCTTTAAAGTTTGCCTCATCCATAGCAATTGGGTGCAAGCACTGGCAGCTGCCACATACTTGGCTTCGGCGATGGAGAGAGATATAAAATTTTTCTTCTTAGAAGACCAACATACCAAGGACCTACCAAGGAATTGGCAAGCCCCGGATGTTGATTTTCTATCATCCTTATCACCTGCCCAATCCGAATCCGTGTATCCACAAAGATCAAATGTTGACCCTCGAGGATACCAAAGACCATAAAATGGGGTATGAACCAAATATCGAAAGATTCTCTTGACCGCCATCAAATGGCTTTCTTTAGGAGCCGCTTGATATCTTGCACACACACCTACACTCAACACAATATCGGGTCTATATGCACAAAGGTAAAGCAAAGAACCAATCATATACCGGTATACCTTTTGATCCACATCTTTACCATTTGGATTTTGTTCTAGATGAGTCTTTGTAGCCATGGGAGTTGGTGCTCCATTTAAATCTTGCATTTTGAATCTCTTGAGCATATATTGAGTATACTTGGCTTGGTTGAAGAATGTACCTCCTCTAACTTGCTTGATCTCAAAACCAAGAAATACTCTCAACTCCCCCATTAAAGACATCCGGAACCTACTAGTCATAAGCTTTGAGAATTCATCATTAAAAGCTTTGTTAGATGAGCCAAAGATAATATCATCAACATATATTTGGCATACAAAAAGCTCCCCATTGACCTTCTTAGTAAAAAGAGTAGGATCGATTTTCCCAACCTCAAATCCATGATAAAACAACAACTCTCTAAGGTGCTCATACCACGTGCCTGGGGCTTGCTTGAGCCCATAGAGCACCTTATCAAGTTTGTAGACATGGTTTGGGAAGTTGGGATCCTCAAATCCTGGGGGTTGCTTAACATATACCAACTCATTTAATGGACCATAAGGAAATGCACTTTCTACATCCATTTGTTGCAACTTAAAGTTATGATGTGCCGCATAAGCAAGAAGGATACAGATGGACTCAAGGCGAGCCATAGGTGCATAAGTCTCTCCATAGTCAATGCCTTCAATTTGAGAGAACCCTTGTGCAACCAATCTAGCCTTGTTCCTTACTACAATTCCATGCTCATCTTGCTTGTTCTTGAATATCCACTTAGTTCCAATAACATTGCAGCAATCCTTTGGCTTCTCAACTAACTTCCATACTTTGTTTCTCTCAAAGTTGTTGAGCTATTTGTGCATAGCTTCCAACCAATCTGAATCTTCAAGAGCTTCCCACACTTTCTTTGGTTCAATCATGCAGATGTGTGCTTGGTGTTCACCAAACCTCTTCAATTGTGCTCTTGTGGAAATGCCTTTCCTTAGGTCACCAACCACATTTTGTAAAGTGTGGTCTCTTAATTCCAACATTCTCTCCTTTATAGCTTCACGACGAGCGTGGATCTCCGTGTTGTTTCTTGGGGGACCCTCTTCATCAGTTTGGACCATTAACTTGACCTTGATCATCATCTGAATCATTCTCTTCAGTGAGAGGCAAAGATTGACCTTGGTCTTGATCAAGTGCTCTTCTAGCATCAATTTGAGCTTGTCTCAAGGAATTTTATACGGATCTTCCTTGAGTAATTGCCTTGGCACCACTTGACATCCTGGAGAAAGAATCAAGCTCCCCTTGACTAGAGTTGTCACTTTGATCAACATGTTGAGGGTCCACATCTTGTCTTTGGCTTGATTCATTGTCCTCCTTGGTGGATGGAGCATGTTGAGGTTGTGAAGATGAGGGCTCCACTTGAGTGGAGCATAGTTCTTCTCGATCCGCCATAAGGGGTTCCTCAACGGGGCGGATATATACCACACCCATTCTTCCTATGGAATCCTGAGGCATTTCATCATCTGCATCACAAGCATCAACACGCCCCCCTTGGGGACCATCATATTCTTCGAAGGTCACACTAAAAGACTCTATGACGTCTCCGGAGAACTTATCATAGATTCTATAAGTGTGAGATTCGAGACCATAGCCAACAAAAATACCCTCTAATGCTTTAGACTCGAATTTGGACAAACGAACACCTTTTATGAGATAGAAACACTTACAACCGAACACCCATAAGTAATAATGTTGGTCTTGTTACCGGTAAGTATTTCATATGGAGTCTTGTTGATTTCTTTGCGGAGGTAGAGCCGGTTTGAAGCATGGCAAGCGGTGGAGATGGCTTCGGCCCAAAAGTTGTATGGAGATTTAAACTCCGCCAACATGGTCCTAGCCATCTCAATAAGAGTCCGGTTCTTCCTTTCGGCCACACCATTTTGTTGAGGGGTGTATGCAGCGGAATATTGATGTTTTATCCCCTCATCACTAAGGAAATCATTCAAGGTTTAGTTCTTGAACTCGGTGCCGTTGTCACTTCTTATGATCAATACGGGAAGATTGTATTGACGTTGGACCATGTTGATGAAGTCGATGAAGGTATTTTGGGTCTCATTCTTCAACTTGAAGAAATATACCCACGAGTATCTTGAAAAGTCATCAACGATCACCAAACAATATTTCTTCCCACCAAGACTTGCATGATATGGAGGACCAAAGAGGTCCACATGGAGAAGCTCCAAAATCTTGGTAGACTTGATGCGGTTCTTAGGCTTGTGAGGAGCATCATGCATCTTCCCTAGAACACATGCCCTGCAAACACGATCTTTGGCAAAGGAAACATTTTCTTTTAGTCCAACAATATGGCCCTGCTTATGGAGAATTTGCAAATTCTCAAATTGACATGGGCCAGTCGGCGATGCCATAACCAACCCACATCGGCCTTTCCGAATTAGCACATCGGACTTGTAGTGGCTTTTCCTGAAAAGTCCACCACATACAAGTCATGTTCGACGTACCCAATGAAAGCGACCTTGAGAGACTTGCTCCACAAGAGGACCACAATATCAACATCAATAAAGACGACAAAGCCCATCTTTCCAAGTGAATGGACTGAAAGTAAATTGTATCCAAGGGTCTCAACAAGCATGACGTTCACGAGTGTAATGTCGTGAGCAACCACAACCTTGCCAAAACCCATTACCATAGACTTTGACTTGTCGGCATATGTCACGGTGATTTGATCATCATTTTGCTTTAAGTCCTTGACAATAGACGAGCTTCCGGTCATATGACTCGTGCAACCACTATCAAGCACCCACTTTGACCCTCCGGAAGCATACGTCTACAAAAGATCAAGCTAATTTTTTAGGTACCCATTTTTCAATGGGTCCTCTTTTGTTAGTAATAAGGGTCTTGGGAACCCAAATAGACCAAGTGAAAGGGCATTTATTGTCACAATCACTTTTGGTGTTCGGTAACAACAAGTAGATCATTTTACAGTTTGTCTCTGTCCACAGGTTGATATTATGATAAGTGAAAAGTACCCTCACTCTTGGGAAAATTCCACACTCAGTTGACACATTTATGGAAACTCCAGACCAGAGTCTCCGGTCTGCCAAGACCGGAGTCTCCGGTGTGGTCCGGAGTTTCCGGACTTATCTCCGGTGGGGTCTTCAGGATCAAGGCTGGGACATTCTGACTAGGAGTCCGGAGCCTACACCGGAGGAGACACCGGAGTCTTCAGACTTTTGTTCAGACCGGATTCTCCGGTGCTGGAAGACCGGAGTCTCCGGTGTTGCTGGGACAGGTCTGCTCTGGGTCAGTCAGATGGGCAGTCCGGAGGCTGGTCCGGAGATTGTCCGGAGTCTCCGGTGTGGACCAGAGTCTCCGGTCTACATACCGGAGTCTCCGGTCTGACTTTTCTACAACGGTCAGAAACGGTTCGTGGAGGGGGCTGCCTATAAAAAGGGACCCTTATCTTCTTCCTCCAGCTGCTCGAGCTGCTCAAGAACTCCAACCCCATTAGAGCCACCAAATCTACAAGATCTCTTCATCCAACCATCCAAAGTCATTGATCTTTGGAGAATCGAAGGAGGAGGCCTTGATCTACATCTTCACCAAGAGAGATCTTCATTTCCCCCTTATTCACTTGAGGGCCCCCAAGCCCTAGTGTTCCATTGGAAATCCTAACTTTGATTTGGTTCTTACAAGCTTGTCTTTGATTTGTCTTGACAGCTTGCCTGCATTTTGGAGCCTCCAATTAAGTTGTGGATGTGTGCCCCGAACTTGTTGTAAAGGTGCCGGCTTCCACCTCGAAGGTTGCCGATATAGTGGAAGGTGGATCGAGCCCGTTGGGGTGAGGTTCATCGGAGAACAAGGGAGGCCTCTCGTGGCGTTGGTGGTTTGAAACCACCCCCTCTCCAAACGCAGACGTACTTCCCTTCAAAAGGAAGGAACTACGGGAAACAAATCCTTGTGTCTCTGCGTCCACTCCTTTGGTTACTTCTATCCTTTACCGCACTTTACTTACTTGTTCTTGCTTAGTGTTGTGTTAGCTTGTGCTTGGTTGGTATATAGGTAAATTCACCATAGTTGCATATGTAGGGATTCGTAGCATGGAAAACAAAAAATTTCTATCGCATACAAACAAACAAGCCAAGATCTATCTACTAGATTGTAGCAACGAGTCGATGGAATAACTTACCCTCGAAGATTCCAAAGTGTTTAACGAGAGCGGATTCTCGTGGGTGATGTAGTCGTACTCTTCCCGATCTCAAGATCGTTTAGATGATCCTTCGGCTGCGTTAAGCGCTCCTTGATCGGTCACACGTTCGTACTGACGAAGACCTTCCTCTCCTTGTTCCAAAGAAAATGGAGGTTGTAGCACTCTCCTCGCGATTCCGAAAGACAACTGGCGTGCACCGGAAGTAGAGGGAGATCCTGCAGGCTTCGCCTTGAGCCGAGTATGGTGGAGTATGAGAGAGTTCCTCGGCGGTCTAGGGTTTAGACACACCAATTAGAAGGCTCTAATCTGGAGGCTAGGGCAATTAGAAGCTCTAAACCAAAACCGCTCTAAACCGGAGGCTAGGGCTAGGGTTTAGATTTAGAGGATAGGAACTTGTGTGTCTAGAGGAGGAAGCCCTGCCCCTCCTTATATAGGTGGAGGGGCCGGCGCGCCAAGCGGAGGGAGGGGAGTCCCTCCCCAACTCGGCTTGGAGGAGGCGCCGCCGGTTGGAGGAGGGATTCCCTCCCCAACTCAGTTTCCCTCTCTTTCCTCTTTCTCTCTTTCCAATTTTAGCCGTTTGACTTTTCAAACTTGCTATTTGACTTTTCAATTTAGGATTCAATTTAATCCTTTATTTGGAACAGCGAGAACACTTAGTACATGATGCAATCATCCCAATATGCAATGACACATTCATGTGCACCTTCCCCTCCGGAGTGCCGGACATTCCGGAACCTTCTAGAACATTCCTGATGAAAACACCGGAATCATTCCCGAACTCCGAAACGGGACTTTCCTTATATGAATCTTATTCTCCGGACCATTCCGGATCACCTCGTGATATCTTGGATCCCATCCGAGACTTCGAACAACATTCGGTCTCTTTCTCATAATACCATAACTACTCAAACAACGTCGAATCCTTAAGTGTATCTCCCTACGGTTCGTGAATTATGCGGACATGATCGAGACACTTCTCCGAACAATAACCAATAGAGGAATCTCGAAATTCATATGGCTCCCACATATTTCTACGATTACTTTGCGATCGAATGAACCACTTACATACGATACCAATTTCCCTTTGTCTCACGATAGTTTACTTATCCGAGGTTATGATCGTCGGTATCTCTGCATACCTAGTTCAACCTCGTTACCGATAAGTACTCTTTTCTCGTTCCCGTGATATGTGATCCCTTGTGAGCCAGTCACATGCTTGCAAGCTAATTGGATGACATTCCACCGAGAGGGCCCAGAGTATATCTATCCGTCATATGGATGGACAAATCCCACTCTTGATCCATGTGTCTCAACCAATACTTTCCGAACACTCAGTGCCACCTTTATAGCCACCCAGTTACGATGTGGTGTTTGATGTCATCAAAGCATCCATCCGGTAAAGGTGATATGCATGATCTCATGGTCGAAGGAATTAGGTTACTATGTATCAGAAAGCATATAGCAATTGAACTATTGAAATGACTTGATCTTTATGCTACGCTTATCTATAGGAGTATGTCCACCATATCATTCTCCTAATGATATGATCTTGTTGTTGATAACATCTCAATGTTCATGATAGGGAAACCACAATCATTTATCAACCAACAAGCTAGTGATGTATAGAGGCTATACTAGGGACTTCAAATTAAGTTTACAAATCACACAAGTATTAATGTTTCCTTGTTAATACTATTATATCATGAATGTAAACATTTATCATAAACACAAAGATATAATAATAACTACATTTATCATTGCCTCTAGGGCATATCTCCAACAGTCTCCCACTTGCACTAGAGTCATCTAATCTAGATTACATGGTAATATACCGAACACCCATGGCAGTTTGGTGTTGGTCATGTTTTGCCCTCGGGAGAGGTTTAGTCAACGGATCCGCCACATTCAGATCTGTGTGTACTTTGCAAATCTTTATATCCCCATCCTGGATATGTTCTCGAATAGCGTGAAAACGCAGCTTGATGTGACTTCTTGTGTGACCTTGGTTCTTGCGCATTGGCTATGGCTCCCATGTTATCACGGTAGATAGACATTGGGTCCAGTAGACTAGGAACCACACCCAGCCTGTAATGAAATCTTTCATCCATATTGCTTCTTGTGAAGCCTCCGGCGACCATGTATTCTGATTCATTGAAGATCTCGCCACAACGCTTTGCTTTGCACTCCTCCGACTAACTTTGCACCATTCAAAATAAATACGTATCCAGATTGTGATTTAGAATCATCCGGATCGGTGTTCCAACTAGCATCGGTGTAACCATTAACAACGAGTTGTTCATCACCTCTATAAGAAAGAACCATATCCTTAGTTCTTCTCAAGTACTTAAGGATGTTATTGATCATGTCCAATGATCCACTCTGGATCACTTTGATATCTGCTAGTTAAACTAACGGATATGCAATGTCGGGTCTAGTACATAGCATGGCATACATTAGAGATCCTATGGTGAGGCATAGGAGTCTTACTCATCCTTTCTCTATCTTACGCGATGTCGGACTTTGAGTTTTACTCAAGGTCGTATTGGGCAACATGGGCAAGAACCCTTTCTTGCTTTCTTCCATTCCAAACCTCTTTAGAACTTTCTCCAAATATGTACTCTGTGACAATGATATTTGGCGTTTCGATCTATCTCTATAAATCTTTATGCCTAATATGTAAGCTTCTTCGCCAAGATCCTTCATTGAAAAACTATTATTCAAATATTCCTTGACACTATTAAGAAGGTCTACATCATTCCCAATCAACAATATGTCATCCACATACAATATTAAGAATGCTACAGAGCTCCCACTCACTTTCTTGTAAATACAAGCTTCTCCATAAGTTTGTATAAAACCAAAACTTTTGATCACCTTATCAAAACGTTGATTCCAACTTTGGGATGCTTGCTTCAATCCATAGATGGACCGTTGAAGTTTGCATACCTTGTTAGCATCTTTAGGATCGACAAAACCTTTGGGTTGCATCATATACAACTCTTCATCAATATCTCCATTGAGGAATGTTGTTTTGACATCCATCTGCCATATCTCATAATCATAATATGCAGCGATTGCTAACATAATCCTCACAGACTTTAGCTTCTACGGTGAGAAAGTCTCATCGTAGTCAACTCCTTGAATTTGTCGAAACCTTTTTGCGACAAGTCGAGCTTTATAAACGATAACATTACCATCAAGATCTGTTTTCTTCTTGAAAATCCATTTGTTCTCGACCCTTCCGCCATCCGTAAGTCCACCAAAGTCCATACTTGGTTTTCGTACATGGATCCAATCTCGGATTTCATGGCTTCTTGCCATTTATTGGAATCTGGCCTCATCATCGCTTCCTCATATGTCTCAGGATCATCGGTGTTGTCCACCAACATGACACTCATAACGGGATCATACCAATCTGGAGTGGTACAAGTTCTCGTTGACCTCCGAGGGTCTGTAGCAACTTCAACCAAAGTTTCATGATCACCATCATTAGCTTCCTCTCTTATTGGTGCAGCACCACAGAACTTCTTCCGTCTTTGCGCTACTCGCAATTCGAGAAGGTTCGACAACCTCGTCGAGTTCTACTTTCCTTCCAGTCACTTCTTTCGAGAGAAATTCCTTCTCTAGAAAGGATCCATTCTTAACAACGAAGATTTTGCCTTGGATCTATGATAGAAGGTATACCCAATAGTTTCCTTGGTACCCTATGAAGACGCATTTTTCCGCTTTGGGTTCAAGCTTGTCCGTTGTAACTTCTTTACATAGGCTTCGCACCCCAAACTTTAAGGAAGCAATCTAGGTTTCTTCCCAAACCATAATTCATACGGTGTCGTTTCAACGGATTTAGACGGTGCCCTATTTAAAGTGAATGCGGTGTTTCTAATGCATAACCCCAAAATGATAGCGGTAAATCGTAAGTGACATCATAGAACGAACCATATCTAAGAGAGTTCGATTACGTTCGGACACACCATTACGCTGTGGTGTTCCCGGTGTCAATCAGGAAAGTATTCCGCATTTCTTCAAATGCTCGCCAAACTCGTAACTTAGATATTCACCTCCACGATCGAGCGTAGAAATTTAATCTTCTTGTTACGTTGATTCTCTACCTTACTTTGAAACTCCTTAAAATTCTCGAAAGTTTGGATTTATGTTTCATGAAATAGATATACCCATATCTACTCAAGTCATCCGTGAAGGTAAGAACATAACGATAACCATCAGCGATGCTACACTCATTGGACCACACATCGGTATGTATGATTTCCAATAAGTCCGTAGCTCGCTCCATCATACCGTAAAATGGAGTCTTAGTCATTTTCCCATCGGACATGCTTCGCATCTTTCAAGTGATTCAAAATCAAGTGATTCAAGAAGTCCATCGGAATGGAGTTTCTTCATACGTTTCACTCAATGTGACCAAGGCAGCGGTGCACATATAGGTCGAATTATCGCTTGATTTCAAACGTTTAGCCTCAATGTTGTTGATATGTGTATTTCCAATATCGAGATTCAATAAGAATAGACCATCTATCAAAGGTGCATGTGCATAAAACATATTACTCATATAAATCGAACAACCATTATTCTCGGACTTAAACAAGTAACCGTCTCGCAATAAACAAGATCCCAATATAATGTTCATGTTCAACACAGGCACCAAATAACAATTATTTAAGTATAAAACTAATCCCGATGGTAGATGAAGGGGTAGCGTGCCGACCGCGATCACATCAACCTTTGATCCGTTTCCCACGCGCATCGTCACCTCGTTCTTCGCTAGCTTCCGTTTATTCTGCAATTTTGTTTCGAGTTACATATATGAGCAAGAACCAAGATCAAATACCAGCACTACTACAGTACTAGTGAGATACACATCAATAACATGTATATCGGATATACCTTTCTTCTTGATGTTGCTGTTCTTGGATCCGCCAAGTACTTTGGGCAATTCCGCTTCGGTGACCTTCTCCCTTGCGTAAAAGCACTCAAGATCGGGCTTGGGTCCAGCCTTGGTCTTCTTCACGGCGTGGTAACTTTCTTACCACCCTTCTTGAAGTGTCCCTTCGCTTAGACTTGCCTTTCTTGAATTTGGTGGTCTTATTGACCAACAACACTTGGTGCTCTTTCTTGATCTCCACTTGCAGACTTTAACATAGCAACAGTTCGGCAACTCTTTGTTCATGTTCGCATGTTGTAGTTCATCACAAAGTTCTTGTAACTTGGTGGTAGTGATTGGAGGACACGGTAAATCCCCAAAGCATTAGGAATCACTATACCCAAGCTTTGAAGTTTGTTTGCATGCCTGACATCTTAAGCACATGCTCACTAACGAGCTGCCCTCTTCCATCTTGCAGTTAAAGAACTTTTCGGAAGCCTCATAGGTTTCAATTGCGCATGAGTCTCAAAAATCAATTTGAGATCCTCGACAATATCATATGGGTCTGAATTCTCAAACCTTTTCAAGCTCGATTCTAAACCATACAAGATAGCACATCGACGTGATTCTTCCGAGCGAGGTAAACATTCTTTACTTCATCGGCAGCATCACGTGGGTCACCCAATGTGCATCCAAAGACATAGGTCAAATTACCAGCTGTGAGGACAATCCTCAAGTTGCGGAACCAATCCGCGAAGTTGCTTCCATTGTTTTTCAATTTTTCTTTCTCTAGGAACGCATTAAAATTGATGGTAGGGGCTGCCATTGATCTACAACATATTTGCAATAGTTTAGACTAAGTTTATGACAAATTGAGTTCAAATTAATAATGAAATTAAACTAGGTGAACTCCCACTCAAAACAACATCCCTCACATTGTTTTAGTGATCACATGAACCAAATCCACTACATCAACACCGATCATCACGAGAGTTGATACAGTTTCAATGGCGAACAATCGTCATGTTCATCATATCTACTATATGATTCATGCTTTACCTTTCGGTGATCCGTGTTCTGAGACCATGTCTGTACATGCTAGGCTCGTCAAGATCAAACCTTAGTTTCCGCATGAGCAAATCTGGCTTGCTCACGTTGTATACACTTAGAATCTAACACACCCGATCATCACGTGGTGCTTGAAACAACAAGCTTTATAGCGGTGCTAACTAAGGGTGAACACTTTATGACTTGAAATTCATGTGCATGAGGGATCATCTTATAATGCTACCGTTTTCTACTAAGCAATACAAGATGCATAAAGGATTAACATCACATGCAATTCAATAATATGTGATATGATATGGCCTTTCTTCTTTGTGCTTCCGATCTCCATCTTCAAGCACGAACATGATCTCCATCATCACCGGCATTGCATCAAGGTCAATGACGCTTCTCCATGGTTGTCGCCCACGGTCTTCAACTATTACAACTACTTTGAATAGACACGGTCTTAACATAAATTAAAGAAAACCATCGGCTCCTGGGTTGCCAACTTACAATAAGGATCATTGCATACATCAAATATAATCACAATCATGGCCATATCATCATCACACACTGCAAAACAAAGTTAGACGCCTCTACTTTCTTTGCATATTTTACGTGGTTTGGGGCTTTCAATAAGTGTTGTTCTAACTTACGAACAAGAACCACAACATTGATACTAGCATTTTTGATCACCCGTTGTAAATTGGATCTTAACTATGCTAGGAGAAACAGCACCATAAAGCCACTTATGCAATACAAGTTGCATGTCAAGCGTGGAGCAAGTCTCATGAACGATGTCATGTAAGGTTAGCCGGCCGCTTCATCCCAACATACCGCAAGACGCACAGCACACAAGAAGCAATCGAAAATAAAAGCATCAACTCGCACAATGACCATTGTGTTCTACTCGTGCAACAAATCTACATATAGACACGGCTCTGATACCACTGTAGGGATTCGTAGCATGGACAACAAAAAATTTCTATCGCATACAAACAAACAAGCCAAGATCTATCTACTAGATTGTAGCAATGGTAGTCGATGGAATAACTTACCCTCGAAGATTCCAAAGTGTTTAACAAGAGCGGATTATCGTGGGTGATGTAGTCGTACTCTTCCCGATCTCAAGATCGTGTAGACGATCCTTCCGTAGCTGCATTCGGCGCTTCCACAATCGGTCACACGTTCGATTTCGGAAGACCTTCCTCTCCTTGTTCCAAAGAGCGGAGGTTGTAGCACTCTCCTCGCGATTCCGGGAGCACAACGGCGTGGTACCGGAAGTAGAGGGGAGATCCCGCAGGGCTTCGCCTTAAGCCGGAGCGAGTATGGTGGAGTATGAGAGAGTTCCTCGGCGGTCTAGGGTTTAGACACACCAATTAGAAGGATCTAATCTGGAGGCTAGGGCAATTAGAAGCTCTAAACCAAAACCTCTCTAAACCGGAGGCTAGGGCTAGGGTTTAGATTTAGAGGATAGGAACTTGTGTGTCTAGAGGAGGAAGCCCTGCCCCTCCTTATATAGGTGGAGGGGCCGGCGCGCCAAGGGGAGGGAGGGGAGTCCCTCCCCAACTCGGCTTGGAGGAGGCGCCGCTGGTTGGAGGAGGGATTCCCTCCCCAACTCGGTTTCCCTCTCTTTACTCTTTCTCTCTTTCCAATTTTAGCCGTTTGACTTTTCAAACTTGCTATTTGACTTTTCAATTTAGGATTCAATTTAATCCTTTATTTGGAACAGCGAGAACACTTAGTACATGATGCAATCATCCCAATATGCAATGACACATTCATGTACCCCTTCCCCTCCGCAGTGTCGGACATTCCGGAACCTTCTAGAACATTCCCGATGAAAACACCGGAATCATTCCCGAACTCCGAAACGGGACTTTCCTTATATGAATCTTATTCTCCGGACCATTCCGGATCACCTCGTGATATCCCGGATCCCATCCGAGACTCCGAACAACATTCGGTCTCTTTCTCATAATACCATAACTACTCAAACAACGTCGAATCCTTAAGTGTGTCTCCCTACGGTTCGTGAATTATGCGGACATGATCAAGACACTTCTCCGAACAATAACCAATAGAGGAATCTGGAAATTCATATGGCTCCACATATTTCTCGATTACTTTGCGATCGAATGAACCACTTACATACGATACCAATTTCCCTTTGTCTCACGATAGTTTACTTATCCGAGGTTATGATCGCTTGTATCTCTGCATACCTAGTTCAACCTCGTTACCGATAAGTACTCTTTTCTTGTTCCAGTGATATGTGATCCCTTGTGAGCCAGTCACATGCTTGCAAGCTAATTGGATGACATTTCACCGAGAGGGCCCAGAGTATATCTATCCGTCATATGGATGGACAAATCCCACTCTTGATCCATGTGTCTCAACCAATACTTTCCGAACACTCAATGCCACCTTTATAGCCACCCAATTACGGTGTGGTGTTTGATGTCATCAAAGCATCCATACGGTAAAGGTGATATGCATGATCTCATGGTCGAAGGAATTAGGTTACTATGTATCAGAAAGCATATAGCAATTGAACTATTGAAATGACTTGATCTTTATGCTACGCTTATCTATAGGAGTATGTCCACCATATCATTCTCCTAATGATATGATCTTGTTGTTGATAACATCTCAATGTTCATGATAGGGAAACCACAATCATTTATCAACCAACAAGCTAGTGATGTATAGAGGCTATACTAGGGACTTCAAATTAAGTTTACAAATCACACAAGTATCAACGTTTCCTTGTTAATACTATTATAGCATGAATGTAAACATTTATCATAAACACAAAGATATAATAATAACTACATTTATCATTGCCTCTAGGGCATATCTCCAACAGCATATTCTAGAGAATTTACCTTTCTTGTCAAACCCTAACTTTAAAAAGAATAAAATTTGAAGTAGCACCTATTCACCCCCCTCTAGGTGCCCATATGATCCTTTCAATTGGTATCAGAGCGTCGGCTCTTTATTTGGGATTTACCGCCTAAGAGAATATGGGTAGCAATGAAGGGGATGGTGGTAGTGAGCCGACCCCGGTGACCATGGAAGATCTCAAAAACTTGGAAACAAGATTTAGCTCTTCCTTGGTCAACAAAGTCAAGAAGATGCTTGAGAAACTTCTTAAAGACAAAGAAGGCTCGTCACCCCCATCTCCTCAATAGGATCAACCATCCATTTTACCTAAAGGGAATACGTCAGTATCCCCCGAGGGTATGATGGTGGGGGGTAAACAAGACAACGCTAATTCCTCCACACAACTTGATGGGGGGAAGGGTGAGCACCGTGATTCTTGGTACTCTCCCGATCCTCTCATCCCTCACCCTCATGTGTACAATAGGGGTGACCCACCTAAGCTTGAAGAGTCGGCTACTTTTGCTCAATGGCAATCACTAATGAGAACTCATGTGCACAACTCTTGCATTGAACTATGGAACATCATCGAGCATGGACTCTTTATTGGGGATCCAAACAACATGACAAGAAGAGAGGTTGTCAATAGTCAACTCAATGACACTGCTTTGCATATGATTCAACAAGGATTGGTGACAAAGGATTATCCACATATTGAGCACTTGAGCATTGCCAAGGAAGCTTGGGATGCCCTCACCATATTGTTTGTTGGAAATGAGAGTATGAGGAGTAACCGATATGATGCCCTAAGCAATGAAGCCGAAGGCTTCTACATGAAAGAAGGTGAAGATCACGAAGACATGTACCGAAGGCTCAAAACCACCGCCACCGCTTTTAGAAATGTTGGTGCCTCACATGTGGATGATGCATGGATAAAAAGGAAATATGTGAGCGCACTCATGCCTTCTGAGCCCACGGACTTGAAGATCTTACAAGGTATACACAACTACCATATCATTACCTCCAATGAAGTTATGCAAGAGATGGCCGCTTTCAAGGTTGCCGCCAAGAATGCCAAAGACGCCTGTGCTCGTGCCCTTGGTATGAGTAATGTTGTCAATGTTGCTTTGAAGGCCAAAGTTGTGGATCATGGGGATGAAGATGATAGTGATGAAGGCCTCTCCATGGATCATCCCGATGAAGTAAAGATTGCTCATGGTCAATATATGCCCTTCTATGCAAAGAACTTTTGGACGAACCCCGCCAAGGCTAAGATGGAAATGCAACGGAGAAGCAACCCAAATGGTAAAAGAGAGAATACCACTAGGTTGAGAACTTGCTTCAATTGTGGTGACCGCTATCACTATGTGGCAAGTTGCCCCTATGATAAGAGAGAAGATCATGGTGGTAAACTTGTGTTGAAAAAGACTCTCAAGGCACCTTACAAGAAACCTTTCATCAAGAAGAATCCCATCAACAAGAAGTCGGGAGAAATTGTCTTGATCACTCATGAAGAATACTCCTCCGACAATGAAGATGAGGAAGAGGAAACTTCTAATGGTGTGGCTGCGTTAGCCACCACTTCTACTCCGACATTCTCACTCTTCGATTCTCCAAATGAGAACTCTTCCACCAAGAACGTCACTTGCCTTCTGGCAAGAGGAACGGAGGTATCCTCATCATCCCGCTCTACTCTCTTAGATAATGATGAAATTGATGATGAGATGTCTCTTGATGTTAAAAAGGAATTAATTGCCTTTGATGAGTTTATGACTAACCTAGAAAGAGATGCTAAGTTACATTTTGGGAACATATTAGATCAACTCTCACATACTCAAGAGCTTCTAGATGTAAGATGTAAACTTGGGCATGAACATATGATTGAGCTAGAGGCTTTAAACAATTCTCTAGAAGAAGAACAAGAAACTAGGTTGTCACTTGAATTAAAACTTGAAGGACTTGATGAGGCCAATGACACTATTGTTAACAAACTCATCAAAGAGCGTGATCATGCTATTGCTAAATACAAAAGGGCTAAAAAGGACAAGATTGAGTTTGGTGTGGTTCATGAAAAACTTGCCGAGGACTTTAGTTTGCTTAACAAGGCTCACAAGGCCTTGGAGAGTGAACTCTTGTCACTCACAAAGTCCCATTAAATGCTTCAAACTGAATTGGCCAATATTCCTTCACCTATTAACTTCATTCCATCTAGTAGCACAACTATTCTTGAAGAGAATGCTAGGTTGAAGGTGGATCTTGCTAAGGCCACATTTCCACAAGGCAACAAGTCAATTGATGATCTTTTGAGCAAGCAAAGGCGTAGTGGTGATAAAGGGGGCATTGGTTTTGTTTCCAAAACCAAGAAGAAGAACAATAAGAAGAAGAAGGACAAGCCCGCACAAGAGACCAACAAGACCATTGTGGATAGTAAGACTACAAGTGGTAAAACTATGTCTCATGATGACTTTGCGGGAAGTGCTAACCCTCACTATGTTCGAATGCGTGATTATTATGGTGATGTGTATGCACAATATGTTGTCCCTTATGATGGTTATATTGCTTGGTCTATTTGGGTTCCCAAGACCCTTGTTGCTAGCAAAAGAGGACCCATTGAAAAATGGGTACCTAAAAAATTAGTTTGATCTTTTGTAGACATATGCTTCTGGAGGTTCAAAGTGGGTGCTTGATAGTGGTTGCACTAGTCATATGACCGGAAGCTCGTCTATTGTCAAGGACCTAAAGCCAAATAATGATCAAATCACCGTGACATATGCCGATAGATCAAAGTCTAAGGTAATGGGTTTCGACAAGGTAGTGGTTGCTCACGACATTACACTCGTGAACGTCATGCTTGTTGAGACACTTGGATACAACTTACTTTCAGTCCTTGATCTTGGAAAGATGGGCTTTCCCGTCTTTATTGATGTTGATATTGTGGTCCTCTTGTGGAGCAAGTCTCTCAAGGTCGCTTTTGTTGGGTACGTCGAACATGACTTGTATGTGGTGGACTTTTCGGAGCAAGCCACTACAGGTCCGATGTGCTTATTCGGAAAGGCCGATGTGGGTTGGATATGGCATCGCCGACTAGCCCATGTCAATATGAGAACTTTGCAAAGTCTTCATAAGGAGGGCCATATTGTGGGACTAAAAGAAAATGTTTCCTTTGCCAAAGATCGTGTTTGCAGGGCATGTGTTCTAGGGAAGATGAATGACCCTCCTCACAAGCCCAAGAACCAAATCAAGTCTACCAAGATCTTGGAACTCCTTCATGTGGACCTATTTGGTCCTCCATCTCATGCAAGTCTTGGTGGGAAGAAATATTGTTTGGTGATTGTTGATGACTTTTCAAGATACTCTTGGGTTTATTTCTTCAAGTTGAAGAGTGAGACTCAAGAGACCTTTATCGACTTCATCAACTTGGTTCAATGGCAATACAATGTTCCCGTGTTGATTATAAGAAGCAACAACGGCACAGAGTTCAAGAACTTCACCTTGAATGATTTCCTTAGTGATGAGGGGATTAAACATCAATATTCCGCTGCATACACCCCTCAACAAAATGGTGTGGCCGAAAGGAAGAACCAGACTCTTATTGAGATGGCTAGGACCATGTTGGCGGAGTTTAAATCTCCATACAACTTTTTGGCTGAAGCCATATCCACCGCTTGCCATGCTTCAAACCGGCTCTACCTCCGCAAAGAAATCAACAAGACTCCATATGAAATTCTTACCGGTAACAAGCCCAACATATCTTACTTCCGGGTGTTTAGTTGTAAGTGTTTCTATCTCATAAAAGGTGTTCGTTTGTCTAAATTCGAGTCCAAAGCATTAGAGGGTATTTTTGTTGGCTATGGTCTCGAATCTCACACTTATAGAATCTATGATAAGCTTTCCGGAGCCATCATAGAATCTTGTAGTGTGACCTTCGAAGAATATGATGGTCCCCAAGGGGGGCGTGTTGATGCTTGTGATGCAGATGATGAAATGCCTCAGGATGCCATAGGAAGAATGGGTGTGGGATTTATCCGCCCCGTTGAGGAACCCCTTATGGCGGATCGAGAAGAACTATGCTCCACTCAAGTGGAGCCCTCATCTTCACAACCTCAACAAGATCCATCCACCAAAGAGGACATTGACTCAAGCCAAAGACAAGATGTGGACCCTCAACATGGTGATCAAAGTGACACTCTAGTCAAGGGGAGCTTGATCCATTTGCCAGGTTGTCAAGTGGTGCCAAGTCAATTTCTCAAGGAAGATCCGTACAAACTGCTTTGAGACAAGCTCAAATTGATGCTAGAAGAGCACTTGATCAAGACCAAGGTCAATCTTTGCCTCCCAATATAGAGGATGATTCCAATGATGATCAAGGTCAAGATGATGGTCAAGACGAGGATCAAAATGATGAAGAGGGCCCTCCAAGAAACAATACGGAGACGCTCGTCGTGAAGCTAGAAAGGAAAGAATGTTGGAATTAAGAGACCACTACCTCCAAAATGTAGATCTAAGGAAAGGTATATCCACAAGGGCACAATTGAAGAGGTTCAGTGAACACCAAGCACACATCTCCATTATTGAACCAAATAAAGTGTGGGAAGCTCTTGAAGATTTGGATTGGATAGAAGCTATGCACAAAGAACTCAACAACTTTGAGAGAAACAAAGTATGGAAGTTAGTTGAGAAGCCAAAGGATTGCCGCAATGTTATTGGAACAAAGTGGATATTCAAGAACAAGAAAGATGAGCATGTAATCATAGTAAGAAACAAGGCTAGATTGGTTGCACAAGGGTTCTATCAAATTGAAGGAATTGACTATGGAGAGACATATGCACCCGTGGCTCGCCTTGAGTCCATCCGTATCCTTCTTGCTTATGCGGCACATCATAACTTTAAGTTGCAACAAATGGATGTAGAAAGTGCATTACTTTATGGTCCATTAAATGAATTGGTATATGTTAAGCAACCCCCGGGATTTGAGGACCCAAACTTCCCAAACTATGTCTACAAACTTGATAAGGCTCTCTATGGGCTCAAGCAAGCCCCACGCACGTGGTATGAGCACCTTAGAGAGTTATTGTTTGATCGTGGCTTTGAGGTTGGGAAAATTGATCCCACTCTTTTTACTAAGAAAGTCAACGGGGAGCTTTTTGTATGTCAAATATATGTTGATGATATCATCTTTGGCTCATCTAACAAAGCTTTTAATGATGAATTCTCAAAGCTTATGACTAGTAGGTTTCGGATGTCTTTTATGGGGGAGTTAAGAGTATTTCTTGGTTTTGATATCAAGCAAGTTAGAGGAGGGACATTCTTCAATCAAGCCAAGTATACTCAAGATATTCTCAAGAGATTCAATATGCAAGATTTAAATGGAGCTCCTACTCCCATGGCTACAAAGACTCATCTAGAACAAAATCCAAATGGTAAAGATGTGGATCATAAGGTATATCGGTCTATTATTGGTTCTTTGCTTTACCTTTGTGCATATAGACCCGATATTGTGTTGAGTGTAGGTGTGTGTGCAAGATATCAAGCGGCTCCTAAGGAAATCCATTTAATGGCGGTCAAGAGAATCTTTCGATATTTAGTTCATACCCCATTTTATGGTCTTTGGTATCCTCGAGGCTCAACATTTGCTCTTTGTGGATACACGGATTCGGATTGGGCGGGGGACAAGGATGATAGAAAATCAACATCCGGGGCTTGCCAATTCCTTGGTAGGTCCTTGGTATGTTGGTCTTCCAAGAAGCAAAATTGCATATCTCTCTCCACCGCCGAAGCCGAGTATGTGGCAGCTGCTAGTTCTTGCACCCAATTGCTATGGATGAGGCAAACTTTAAAGGAATACGGTGTCCATTGTGACAAAGTCCTCTTCTATGTGACAATGAAAGTGCCATCAAGATTGCCTATAACCCGGTGGATCACACAAGGACAAAGCATATTGAGATTAGCCATCACTTCATTAGAGATCATGTTGCTCGAGGTGATATTGATCTATCATATGTGTCAACCAAAGATCAACTTTCCGATATCTTCACGAAGCCACTTGATGAAGTAAGGTTTTGCTACTTGAGGAATGAACTAAATATCATAGATTCAAGGAGCTTGACTTGATTTTCTTGCATTCTCACCTATGGTTCCACTCATATTTGGTTTAGGTGTAGGAATGGATATAGGGGGAGTGCGGTCCTAATTGATTGGACCATCCCTCCCCCCATTATGCCCAAAGCAATCAAAATCATTCCTCTTAATATCATTTAGTGATATGTGAGCTTAATGGTGAGTTTTGGTAATGGACCCAAGATATATCTTCGTGGTGCCAAGCCAAGTACACTGAAATATGGTGGCCTAGGCCACCGCCCTCTCTCATTCGAGAGGTTGGTACTTACTCATGTTTGTCATTTGCTTGATTCTAGTCTCTTGGAGCTTTTTTGAATATTATTTTGTGATTTCCTATGGCTCTTGTTGGTTCTTCACAGTTTGATGTATCAACCCAAGCCCTATCTCTACCTTATAAATTGTCTATCTATCATATATGTCCCCAAACAACTTTCCTGGAACTTTTGGTCGAGGAGGACCGGAGTCTCCGGCCCGGACGGTTTCTGTCACTTAAAGAATGGGGAACGGGGTGAATTGGTACAACAGTTCCTCATTCTTCACCCCGTCCCCTACCTCCAAACCTGTCGCCTCCTCTTCCAAAACTCTTCCCCGGAGATCAAGAAGCCCCCGGGATCCGCCGTGCCGCCGGCCAACCTTCCCCTCTCCTCCATTGGGTCATTCCCACCGGAGGAATTGATCCCATGGAAAGATCTGGTACCTTTCCTCTATTTTTTCTCCTAGGGTTCATCTCTAGATGTGTTTTTGAGGATTGTTGCTGATTTGTCCATTGGAATCACTTGTTTGCGTGCACTCTAGAACTTTAGCCTTGTTGCATTGCCCGATCTACTCGATTCACCCTCACCAGCATCTTATCATCTCATACCCGAGCCTCCTGACCGGAGATTCCGGACTAAGGTCCGGAGACTCCGGTCCAGGCCGGAGACTCCGGTCCCCAGGACCGGAGACTCCGGTCTGAGACGGAGACTCCGGTATAAGGTGCGGAGACTCCGGTGTTGGGTGAATCAAAATAGTCCAGAAATGCATCAAAGCTCTTGTACTGCATCATTGGGACATATATACTCATCTCCATGCTATCTCCCTCACTGCTGTTCACAGGTGATGGTTCTAGTCGTCCTCGTCGTACCAAGGCCAAGTCCCAAAGGGGCAATCCTAACTATGATGAAGCTTAGGGTCAGTTTATCGTGCCTCCTTCCAACCGGAAACAGCGGGCACGTGATGCAGCTTACATGAAGAGGGATCAGGAGAGGGCTGAACGGGAGGGCCGTGCCAAGAGGGCCAAGTATGACAACTTGCAGTCCTTAGCCAAAATGTCTAAAGAGGAGTACCGTGAGCTGAGAAAGACAGATTTCTATGCGCTGCCTCGTACCAGTGAGGATCCTCTTTACTGGAGGAAAGAACAGGCCGTGTTCATGAAGGATGTGTATGGTGTACTCACCAAATCCCCTGTCTGCCCGCAGAAGTTCATGAGTGTTGAGCAGATGCGCCAGAGCCCTTACTTCAATGATGCCATGTGGATCTGTGAGAAGCTGGGTCTCTACAACTTGATGGAGTTGCGTGAAGACTACAATGTCCATCTTGTCCAGCAGTTCTATGCCACAGTTGTGTTTGGGTCTGATCTTGACCGGACCATGGTGTGGATGTCTGGCACCACTCGCTGCACGACTACATTTCATGAATTTGCCAATGTCCATCTTTGAGACCTTTCATGGAGTATCCACTCCTGTGGGGCTGCGCATGCACTCAGCAGCTTTGGGAGAGAACAAGTTGAAGTTGGCACCTCTGTATGACGAAGGTGTTGTGGGGGGTTCCAAGGGACTCAAGACCCTCTACAACCTTATGCTGAGGATCTTTTGTCACACTATTGCTCCAAGTGCTGGCAATGATTATGCTATTAGGGGTGGGCTTGTCAACCTCCTGTACCATACTCACCGGACCTTCAATGCTGGACCTGAGGCTGAGGCTGCACCTATTGATGTGATGGACTTTATTTTCGAGGAGATGTTCCATGCCATTCTTTACAAGAAATCTCCTCCATATGCACCCTTGGTGATGAGGCTCATCAACTCCCAGGAGCATGATTCTCCACTTGGCATACCACCACACCTCACGGAGCACAATCTGGTCTCACTGCAGCAGAAGGGGTGTATGGGGCCTGCTCCAAGGCCTCGCTATGGGAATGATGAGGATGAGGAGATTGAGACGGAGAGGGCTCCCTCCCCACCTAGAGTTTGGAGGAAGAATGCCTCCAATGCCCCTATGCCTACTATGACTCGAGACTATGTGCATGAGAGGGTCAAGAAGGCCAGATTTTGGGAGAGAACCCTTTGTTGCATGAACGTCGACATCCGTAGGAAGCAGCATGCATCCTACCAAAGCAACCGTCGCATTGAGAAGCTCCTCAAAGAGATCAAGGAACAGGGTGCCGAGGAAGGTGAGGATGAATACAATGATGAGCATGGGGCTCAACAGTCCACAGAGTCTGATCATACCCTCTCATTTGGGGCATGGAATGCCCAACAGGATAGTCTGGTGGACTGGAAGACATTTGCTGATGTCACCTCTGGGTTCGGGTACCAAGGTACTTCCTCTTCTCGCCCTCACAGCAAAGGGCCTGCTGTCCCTGAAGACGATGATGATGACTATGACCAGGATGATGATGACCAGGAGGAGGATGAGGATGCCAAGGATGACGAGGATGACGATGACTACTGAGTTGTTGGGGCACTAGTGTAGGTATTTTCCCTTTTTCGGCGTTTCGATGCCAAAGGGGGAGAAGACATTCTCTCGGTTTTCATGGGCTTGGGATTTGGGATTTGTGACTATCTGCCTTTATTTGCCTTTTATTGAACTTGAACTTTATGTGTGTTATCTGCTGTTCTTATGTGTGACTATGACTATGTGCTTGTGTGCACCATCTATTGTAACTCATGTGATATCTATGTGTGCTATAGTTGATACTATCTTCCTAACATGATTTACTTAATTATCTTGCTGCACATAGTCAGGGGGAGCCACATTTATATGTTATTCCATGCAAATCACTTGTTGTCATCGAACACCAAAAAGGGGGAGATTGAAAGGGCATTTATTGTCATAATCACTTTTGGTGTTCGGTAACAACAAGTAGATCATTTTACAGTTTGTCTCTGTCCACAGGTTGATATTATGATAAGTCAAAAGCACCCTCACTCTTGGGAAAAGTCCACACTCAGTTGACACATTTATGGAAACTCCAGACCGGAGTCTCCGGTCTGCCAAGACCGGAGTCTCCGGTGTGCTTCGGAGTGTCCGGACTTATCTGGGGTGGGGTCTTCAGGATCAAGGATGGGACATTCTGACTAGGGGTCCGGAGCCTGCACCGGAGGAGACACCAGAGTCTCCAGACTTTTGTTCAGACCGGAGTCTCCGGTGCTGGAAGACCGGAGTCTCCGGTGTTGTTGGGGCAGGTCTGCTCTAGGACAGTCAGATGGGCAGCCGGAGGCTGGTCCGGAGATTGGCCGGAGTCTCCGATGTGGACCGGAGTCTCCGGTCTATAGAACGGAGTCTCCGGTCTGACTTTTCTACAACGGTCAGAAAACGGTTCGTGGAGGGGGCTGCCTATAAAAAGGGACCCTTATCTTCTTCCTCCAACTGCTCGAGCTTCTCAAGAACTCCAACCCCATTAGAGCCACCAAATCTACAAGATCTCTTCATCCAACCATCCAAAGTCATTGATCTTTGTAGAATCGAAGGAGGAGGCCTTGATCTACATCTTCACCAAGAGAGATCTTCATTTCCCCCTCATACACTTGAGGGCCCCCAAGCTCTAGTGTTTCATTGGAAACCCTAACTTTGATTTGGTTCTTACAAGCTTGTCTTTGATTTGTCTTGACAGCTTGCTTGCATTTGGGAGCCTCCAATTAAGTTGTGGATGTGTGCCCCGAACTTGTTGTAAAGGTGCCGGCTTCCACCTCGAAGGTTGCCGATATATTGGAAGGTGGATCGAGCCCGTTGGGGTGAGGTTCATCGGAGAACAAGGGAGGCCTCTCGTGGCGTTGGTGGTTTGAAACCACCCCCTCTCCAAACGTAGACGTACTTCCCTTCAAAAGGAAGGAACTACGGGAAACAAATCCTTGTGTCTCCGCGTCCACTCCTTTGGTTACTTCTATCCTTTACCGCACTTTACTTACTTGTTCTTGCTTAGTGTTGTGTTAGCTTGTGCCTGGTTGGCATATAGGTAAATTCACCATAGTTGCATATTCTAGAGAATTTACCTTTCTTGTCAAACCCTAACTTGAAAAAGAATAAAATTTGAAGTAGCACCTATTCACCCCCACTCTAGGTGCCCATATGATCCTTTCACCAAGCAATATATCGATCATATGGCCCAACACATCACCATAATAATCTCGCATTATAACACAGTGAGGGTTAGCACTTCCCACAAAGTCATCATGAGACATAGTTTTACCACTTGTCGTCTTACTATCCACAATGGCCTTGTTGGTCTCTTGTGCGGGCTTGGCCTTCCTTTTATTGTTGTTCTTCTTCTTAGTTTTGGAGACAAAACCAATGCCCCCTTTTTCACCACTAGGCCTTTGCTTACTCAAAATATCATCAATGGACTTGTTGCCTTGTGGAAATGTGGCCTTGGCTAGCTCTCCCTTCAACCTAGCATTTTCTTCAAGAGTAGTTGTGCTACTAGAAGGAATGAAGTTACTAGGTGAAGGAATATTGGCCAATTGAGTTTGAAGCGTTTCATGGGAATTTGTGAGAGACAATAATTTACTTTCCAAAGCCTTGTGAGCCTTGTCAAGCAAACTAAAATCCTTGGCAAGTTTTTCATGAACCACACCAAACTCAATCTTGTCCTTTTTAGTCCTTTTGCATTTAGCAATAGCATGATCACGTTCTTTGATGAGTTTGTTAATAATAACGTCATTGGCCTTATCAAGCCCCTCAAGTTTTAATTCAAGTGACATCCTAGTATCTTGTTCTTCTTCTAGAGCATTATTTAAATCCTCTAGCTCAATCATGTGTTCATGCCCAAGTTTACATCTTACATCTAGGAGATCTTGTGTGTGTGGGAAAGTTGATCTAAGATGTTTCCAAAATGAATCTTAGCATCCCCTTATAGGTTAGTCATAAACTCATCGAAAGAAATTAATTCCCTTTTAACATCAAGAGACATCTCATCATCAATTTCATCATTAGCTAAGGAAGTGGAGTGAGATGATGAGGATACCTCCGTTCCTCTTGCCATACGGCAAGTGACGTTCTTGATGGGAGAATTCTCATTTGGAGAATCGAAGAGTGAGAATGTCGGAGCAGAAGTAGTGTCTAGAGCCGCCACACCATTAGAGGTTTCCTCTTACTCATCTTCATCATCTTCATTGTCGGAGGAGTATTCTTCATGAGTGATCAAGACAATTTCTTCCAACTTCTTGTTGATGGGATTCTTCTTGATGAAGGGTTTCTTGTAAGGTGCTTTGAGAGTCTTCTTCAACACAAGCTTGCCCCCATGATCTTCTCTCTTCTCATATGGGCAACTTGCTACAAAGTGATAGCGGTCACCACAATTGAAGCAAGTTCTCAATCTAGTGGTATTTTCTCTTTTCCCATTTGAGTTGCTTCTTTGTTGCATTTACATCTTGGCCTTGGCGGGGTTCTTCCAAAAGTTCTTTGCATAGAAGGCCATATATTGACTATGAGAAATCTTAACTTCATCGGGGTGGTCCATGGAGAGGCCTTAATCACTATCATCTTTATCCCCATGGTCCATAACTTTGGCTTTCAAAGCAACATTGACAACATTGCTCATACCAAGGGCACGAGCACGGGCATCTTTGGCATTCTTGGCGGCAACTTTGAAAGCGACCATCTCTTGCATAACTTCATTGGAGGTCATGAGATGGTAGTTGTGTCTTCCTTGTAGGCTCTTCAAGTCGGTGGGCTCAAAGGGCATGAGTGCACTCACATATTTACTTTTTATCCACGCATCATCCACATGTGAGGCACCCACATTTATAAAAGCGGTGGCGGTGGTCTTGAGCCTTCGGTACATGTCTTCATGATCTTCACATTCCATCATGTAGAATCCTTCAGCTTCATTGCTTAGTGCATCATACCGGTTCCTCCTCATACTTTCATTTCCAACAAACAATACCGTGAGGGCATCCCAAGCTTCCTTGGCAATGCTAAAGTGCTCAATGTGTGGGTAATCCTTTGTACCCAATCCTTGTTGAATCATATGCAAGGAAGTGGCATTGTGTTGAATATTGACAACCTCTCTTCTTGTCAAGTTGTTTGGATCCCCAATAAAGAGTCCTTGCTCGATGATGTTCCATAGTTCAATGCAAGAGCTGCGCATATGAGTTCTCATTAGTGATTGCCATTGAGCAAAAGTAGCATATTCTTTAAGCTTAGGTGGGTCACCTCTATTGTATACATGAGGGTGAGGGATTGGCGGGTCGGGAGAGTACCATGAATCACGGTGCTCACCCTTCCCCCCATCATTTTGTGGGAGGAATTAGTGTTGTCTTGTTTACCCCTTACCATCATATCCTCGGGGGATACCGGAGTATTCCCTTTAGGTAAAACATATGGAGGATCCTCTTGAGGAGAGGGGGATGATGAGCCATCTTTGTCTTTAAGAAGTTGCTCAAGCATCTTCTTGACTTCGTTGACCAAGGAAGAGCTCAATCTTGTTTCCAAGTTTTTGAGATCTTCCATGGTCACTGTGGTGGGCTCACCATCACCATCTCCTTCGCGGCTACCCGTATTCTCTTAGGCGGTAAATCCCAAATAAAGAACCGAGGCTCTGATGCCAATTTAAAGGATCGTATGGGCACCTAGAGGGGGGGGGGTGAATAGGTGCTACTTCAAATTTTCTTGTTTTTCAATTTAGGGTTTGACAATAAGGTAAATTCTCTAGATAATGCAACTATGGTGAATTTACCTATATGAGAAATGAGCACAAGCTAACACAACACTAAGCAAGAACAAGTAAGTAAAGTGCGGTAAAGGATAGAAGTAACCAAAATGGTGGACGCGGAGACACAAGGATTTGTTTCCCGTAGTTCCTTCCTTTTGAGGGGAAGTACATATACGTTTGGAGAGGGGGTGGTTTCAAACCACCAATGCCACGAGAGGCCTCCTTTGTTCTCCGATGAATCTCACCCCAACGGGCTCGATCCACCTTCCACTATATCGGCAACCTTCGAGGTGGAAGCCGGCACCTTTACAACAAGTTTGGGGCACACATCCACAACTTAATTGGAGGCTCCCAAATACAAGCAAGCTGTCAAGACAAATCAAAGACAAGCTTGTAAGAACCAAATCAAAGTTAGGGTTTCCAAAGAAACACTAGAGCTTGGGGGACCTCAAGTGAATGAAAGGGAAATGAATATCTCTCTTGGTGAAGCTGTAGATCAAGGCCTCCTCCTTCGATTCTCCAAAGATAAATGACTTTGGATGGTTGGATGGAGAGATCTTGTAGATTTGGTGGCTCTAATGGAGTTGGTGTTCTTGAGCAGCTCGATCAACTGGAGGAAGAAGATAGGGGTCCCTTTTTATAGACAGCCTCGTCCACGAACCATTTTCTGACCATTGGAGAAAAATCAGGCTGGAGACTCTGGTCTGCACTGGAGATTCCGGCCAATCTCCGGACTAGCCTCCAGACTGCCCATCTGAATGACCTGGGCCATCCATGACCCAACAAGACCGGAGACTTCGGTCTTCCAACACCGGAGACTCCGGACTGAGCTAACACCGGAGACTCCGGGGTAGCCTCCGGACCCCCATATAGTATGTCCCAACCCTGATTCTGGAGTCACCACCGGAGAGAGATCTGGAAACTCCGGACCACACTAGAGACTCCGGTCTAGGCAGACCAGAGACTCCGGTCTGGAGTTTCCAGAACCGTGTCACATAAGTAGGGACCTTTCCCAAGTGTGAGGGTTATTTTCACTAATCATAATACCAACCTGTGGACAGTGACAAATTGTAAAATGATCTACTTGTTGTTAACGAACACCAAAAGTGATTATGACAATAAATGCCCTTTCACATGGGAGGCCCCATGTGCCACATCAGATGGGCCTGGCTGCCCATGCACCGCCACTAGGTGGGCCATGGGTAGCCTGGGCGCCACCCCCTTTGTAAGGGTGCACTCTAGCACTTCTTTCTCTCTCGGAACCATTCCGTAACTCCGAAACTCTTCTAGTTTTCTCCTGGGATTTCTCCCAATTATCTAGAACCATTTTAGAGCATCTATCACATACATATATGCTCTACACACTCTACAGAATAGCACACCATAAGCGTGTGACCCCGCAGGTTCTGTGTTATGTGGACATGTCCACCGAACTCCTTCTGGACAATAATTAAAAGTGGGATCTGGACACCCATATTGATTCCCACACAACCACAAAGTATTCGATCAAACCTATTGATGTCATGTACTATCCCTTTGCATCACGATACATGACAATCTCGTGGTAAGACAATTGGGTATCCTCATAATGCAACTCTTGATTACTATACCATGTTGACCTCGTTACTGGTTTGCTGTTCTATCTCTTGTTCATATATTCTGGTATCCGGTGAGTCACATCACCCTGTATTTGATCCGATGATTAGTGATGTCGTAATATCGAGAAGGGCCTAAGAGTATATCTCTATGACGGAGGTGTAGATCCCATTTCGGACTATCTTTTGCCCATTCATAAGTTTCCAACATATCCAAAGGAAGCCTTTATGAACACCCGGTGAAAGGTGAAATTGGGATGCAATCAGGACATGCCTTCCACTATGAAGGGAAACTGATATCATCATGGTCAAAGGACAAAGCAATATTTCAACAACAATGTTATACAACAACTACATGGCGACTTTTCTCCTTTAGTAGATCGTTTGACTTAGGTCGGTTCAGCATCCTTGTTGAGCCATAACAATATGCCCTCATTGTCAAATGGTTTCCTCGTTACAATAACTATACCATGATCTAGGAAACTTTATCATCTTTGACAATGAGCTAGTCATGCCCATGGGACCAGGAACACTTGGTCTTTATATATTTACACATGCCACCGAGTTTTCCTTCGATTCTCACAATCAAGATACATAGCAATTATAGCATGAAGAATAAACGACAATTATGAATAAGAGAATAGAAATAACCAGTTATTTGTCTCTAGGAAAGATTCCCAACAGGTAGTATAGTTGCGGGTGAGGACGTAGTATCGGCAGGAGTCGTAGCCACATGGTTGTGCTAGATTAGCAACGCCAGTAGTACTTTGTTGTATTGACGGTGGTACTGACGATACTAGTTTCTTCATATGGCTTGATTTCAGTGCTTTGTTCAAATTGATACAACTCTTGGGAATCATACCTAAGGATACATAGCATGTTTGCGTGAAGTAGCAATCCATCTAAGAAGGTATCAAATTCACACATGGAAAGAAGATAATTCTCCTTATCATGGAGAGTCTTGACACGTGCACGTATCATTGGTCCACTTTGGGAGGGGGACTTGTGGGTGTTGGAGTGGAGTCGTCTGTAGGGTGGACTACATCAGAAATTGTGTGACCGGAGAGGGGACAAGGACAAACGATACCTCTCAAATGGACTATGTGGTGCGGATTGGTCCGTTTTCCTAGATTTCTAGCGTAAATTTAGGATCGCTTCGCGGTCCAGGGGACAGCTCGCGCGTCCGGTCACACGTCTGTTTGTTTGGCTTAGGCCCTCCAGCCAGCTACATGTTGGCCACACACGAGCCTCCCATTCGCATCTCGCTCCTCCACTTACACCTAGACGCCACCTGCTGTTGATGAACCCTAGACATGTCAACGCAGGCGGTGTTCGTGATGGTCCCTCCAACGACACATAGGCTTGGGGCTCCGCCCCGACACGGCAGTGAGGACCCGTCTCCCAGACCACCGTCCGCCCCTTCGGCTAAGACTTCGTCGGTGGAGGCTTCCTGTCGGAGATGAAGCGCCTGCGAGCCCTCAGAGCCTCACTTGGAGAGCCTATGCGAGATGTGCGTGAATACCATTGACGCAGCTATGCGCGTGATGTTCATAAACAAAAGATGTGTTATACTCTTCATTTAATCCATTGCAATATTTAGGTGTTTAGTTCAGCATGCTAATTCCAAAGAAGCGAAGTAGTAGTACTCTCTTCGTACCACAAAAAAATGTCGCAATTTTTTCTAAATTTAAATGTGTCTACACATTATTTAATATAAGATACATTTAAATTTAAATAAATTTGCGCTATCCTTTTCAGGATGGAGGAAGTATGTGAAATTTTGTACTCCTTTGTACGTTATTTTTCAGCAGAAGTTTTTATACTATCACATGCTTTGAGCTTTACTTTACAGAGTGTCTGACTGTCTAGCATGTTACAGCGAGGGAAAACGACAAACCAGTTGTCAAGTCATAAGACCTTAACTTGAGCCAAAGCAAGAGAGACACATACGTAGTGACTGATCAATCAGTTACTCCCTCCTCCGTTCTAAAATATAAGACGTTTTAGGTTTATAAAAAAAATGTATCTAGACTTCTTTTTATGTGTTTGAGGTTTGGAGCGAACCTACATACTAAAAAAAGTCTAGATATATTCTCTTCACGAACCTAAAACATCTTATATTTTAAAACGGAGAGAGTAGTTAATTAATTTGTTAGACAGTTGTATATACTTGTACTACACTCTACACGCACCTAGGAAACGGCCATATATATATATACACCTACACCCCTGTATCCCGGCTCAATCACAAGCAAATCACTCACTCTGTCACTCGCTCACACCAGTCACCGCAAGCCCCGTCAGTGGATCTTCCGAACGGTAGCTACGCTATACAACATGAAGAGCAAGGCAGCAAAGATGGCAAGCTTCGGCTGCATGCCGCGGCTGACGAGGGGCAGCTGCCGCGCGTCGACGGCGCAGCCGGCCGCGTCGGTGTCGCTGCTGGAGCGCATCCGCGACGTCGTGCTCCGGCTCATCATGCTCACCGCCGTGTCCAAGGCCTCGGTGCAGCGTAGCAGCAGCAGGGGCAGCAGGGCCTCCTCCTCGCCACGCGCAGCTGCCGTGGCCGTGACGTGCCGCCGGGACGAGTCGATCAGGAACGAGGCCGTGGAGGAGTGCATCGAGTTCCTGAAGCGGTCGTCGGCCGAGGGCGACGCGGTGAAGCTGTCCAGCGTCACCGCCGAGACGGTCGCGGATGCGGTTGCCAGCACGGTGAACGGTGCGTCGCCGACGCGCCTGTCCAGCGTCGCCGCCGTGACAGAGAACGCCGCTGCGGTTGCTGCAGGCGTCGCGGACATTGCGAGTCAGTCCTCGGCAGCTGTCTGAGTCTGATCTAGCGAACCAATCTAGGACACGAGAGAATTGCTCCTTTTGTTAAATGTTTTTCTTGTTTTATACTACTATGAATGATGATTATGTTTTGGTTACAAAATGCTGTTGATATATTAGTGGAGTGGTTGTCAATGTAACGTAGTACGTTTGAGTCACCCTTTTCACTTTAAGTTGGTTTTCATGCGCCCTATGTGGTCAGCGTTGAGCTGGAAAGATGGGACCAAAGGGACGGTGACTCCAGTAAACAAACTCATCCTGACGGTGTAAAGAAATCTATGGAGTATGTTATTCTCTCGTCGTGTAGTGCAGCTGCTCGTAGTATGAGGTTGTCGGGAATATTCAAGTTTCGCACTGTCCTTATGCCCGTGAATGTGGGCTGAACAGCGATCAGCTTCTTTAATTAGTCTCAGACTTTCAGGTATTCGAGACTGTTGCCCTCGTGTAGGACGAATGAGGGAACCGCCGTCGGTGAGCCGGCGCGCACAACGGGGTTCGTGTACAAACGCCGCCGGTCCTCGGAAGCTACATAGGGCGGTCGGCGTGCTGGAACGGGAGGATCTCGCCGGCGATATGGTCGGTCGGGAGATGAGACGGCACCTACGACGAGTAGATGCATTCTTCTATGTCGAAAATGCACTGTACCGTGCCGTGCCGTGCGGCAGCTGCTCCGGGCATCTGCCGCATTTTTACCGCCGTTCAGCAGGGCCCACAGGGGTGGAGCTGTCCCTGGCCCGGCACGTGCCGCGTTCGCAGTAACTGGACGACCGGATGTGGCCCTCCCGAGGATTTGGATTTTGGAGTGCCGCCGCGACCATGGACAGAGCAACAGAGGCAGCTTCGTGGAGCTGCTCCATTCTGGAGGGAACATGGAATGCAGCTGCTTAGCTGCCTTTGCTGCTTCCGCACGCTCTACTTTCCCTTGAATTTCATGGTTCCTTTGTTTCTTCTCACAATATGAGCATCCACATTAGAAGAACCAGGCGTCTCCGGTGGCACGCCCAATATGTTGCCCAATGATAGTTGTATCAAACAAGCGCTATAGGGGCGCTGCCACATGTCGCCGCATATGAGGTTGTCTCTCTATGGCCGCGTCCAATATGTTGCCCAATGATAGAATCAAACAAACACAACATATGGGGGTCGTCTCTCACAGCCGCGCCAAATATGTTGCCCAATGATAGCATCAAACAAGCGTTATGGGGGCGCTCACACATGTCACCGCATATGGGGTGGTCTCTCCACAGCCCCGCCTCTAATACCCCTTAAATATAATAAATATAACCCTTTCCTCAAAGTTAACCATGATTTTAAATAATTGGATAAAATTTTAACACATAAATGAATTAGCTTATAATAATTCAAACATTAAAACAAAATAATTCATATAACAATTCAAATAAAAATGTTCCGTCAAGAGTCATGTGGCGTCTCCTTTAAACGCCCGCAAATGCCTATAAGATCATCGTGCAGTTGATGATGAACGAATCCGTCACAAATTTTTTGATGCATGGCGAGGGGTCAGCAAACTCAGCCGACACATGGTGGTAAACAATGGCAAGAGAACCATGTCAATCATACGGATGATCATCATTCGTTGGATCTCCGCTCTCACTCTCGATGATCATATTGTGCATGATCATGCAAGCATTCATAGCCTCCCATGTATGATCTTGAGACAATGTAAGAGCAGAGCATCGAACAATAGAAAAAACAAGATTGATGCACATCAAATGCCCGCTCGACGTTCTTCTTGCAACCCTGCGCGAAGCAAAGTGAGACTTTTCAGACCTACATGCTCCGAGAGTGTATTTACTATTTAGAAATGTCGACCATCTTGGATAGTTGTCGCCGGCTAGATAGTACGCTTTGGTACAATTGTGGCCATTTTTATCTCATAGTTGCACTCTAAAGCATGAACTTCAGCAAGTTACACAAACACCAGGGAGCGCTAAAACATGCTCATGTCATTGTGAGATACCGCCATGCAAATAAAGTGTGCCCAATCACATGTCGTAATCTGCCACAATTTCAAAAACATATATATGTAGACATGTTTTAGTGTGTAGGTTCATTCATTTTAGAGTGTACCTAATCTATTTTGAAATATCTAAAAAGTATTATATTAGTGAACAGAGGGAGTACAACACTTTACTCTCCATGTTGCCCTTTGTATAAACCTTGCCAAGTAAATGGCAATTCTTTCATGACTAATGCATGCAATCGATACTTCCAAGCATTCTGCTATATCCTCTTGCGGGGTTTTGTGCTATGATCCAAGTTGTTTCTTCTTCATTTGGTCGTCCCAAATAGTGTGGTACAAATACAACCACGGCCGCTGAAAGGATCGTATGGGCACCTAGAGGGGGGAGGGTGAATAGGTGCTACTTTAAATTTTACTCTTTTTCAAATTAGAGTTTGACAAGAAAGATAAATTATCTAGATTATGCAACTAAGGTGAATTTATCTATATATCAAACTAGCACCAACTATCACATACACTAATCAAGAACAAGTAAAGTGAAGTGTGGTAAAGGATAGAAGTAACCAAAGTGGAGCGTGGATACACAAGGGTTTGTTTTCCGTAGTTCCTTCCTTTTGAGGGAAAGTACGTCTACGTTTGGAGAGGGGGTGGTTTCAAACCACCAACGCCATGAGAGGCCTCCCTTGTTCTCCGATGAACCTCACCCCAAAGGGTTTGATTCACCTCTTCCATATCGGCAACCTTCAAGGTGGAAGCCGACACCTTTACAACACGTTCGGGGGCACACATCCACAACTTAATTGGAGGCTCCCAAATACAAGTAAGTTGTTAAACAATCAAAGAAAAGCTTGTAAGAACCAAATCAAAAGCAAGGGTTTCCAAAAAAACACTAGAGCATGGGGGCCCTCAAGTGAATGAGGGGGAAATGAAGATCTCTCTTGGTGAAGCTGTAGATCAAGGCCTCCTCCTTCGATTCTCCAAAGATCAATGACTTTGGATGGTTGGATGAAGAGATATTGTTGATTTGGTGGCTCAAATGGGGATGGTGTTCTTGAGTGGTTCGAGCAGCTGGAGGAAGGAGATAAGGTCCTCTATTTATAAGCAGCCCCTCCACTGAACCGTTTTATGACCGTTGGAGGATCTGCCAGACCGGAGACTCCGATGTGCAGACCACAGACTCCGGTCTACACCGGAGACTCTGGCCAATCTCCGGACCAGCCTCCAGACCACCTATCAGATTATCCTAGCGCCTCTAGGAACCAAGTGGATCGGAGACTCCGGCCCAACCACACCAGAAACTCCGGTCTGAGGATTGGACCGGAGACTCCGGTCAGTCTCCAGACTACCCATCAGACTATCCCAGGCTGATTTCTAGATCCCCCTTCGGAGACTCCAGGGGAAACTCCGGACCACGCCGGAAACTCCAGTCCACTCAGACCGGAGACTCCGGTCTGGAGTTCCCAGGAACTTGCATATGTGATCATAAATAATTCTGTAAGTCAAGGGTCCTCATTTGCATTATATCAATCTGTAGACATTAGCATACTGTAAAATGATCTACTTGTTGTTAACGAACACTAAAAGTGATTATGACAGTAAATTTCCTTTCAATCTCCCCCTTTTTGGTGTTCGATGAAAACGAGTGATTTTGCATGGAAATATTTGCAATAAGAAGATATGACAGTGTATAGCAATGCTCCCCCTGACTATGTGCAATAAGATAAACAATGTAAGGCATGCACGGTAGGTACTAGATGGATAATAAAACATAGTCATCACACGAGTTACAGTAATGTAGGAGAAACCATGTCCTCACACAAATAGCAAATAGTTCAAGATGGAAAATAAGAAGCAATAGAAAGCAAGTCAAGTCCAAGCCCATGCAAATCCCGATGACAATGTCTTCTCCCCCTTTGGCATCGAAACACCAAAATGGGAAAAGACCTAAGCTAGCGCCCCACCGGATCAGTATTCCTCGTCGTCATCATCCTCGTCCTCCTAATCCATATACATATCCTGATCCTCATCATCATCATCATAGTTATCATCACCATATGGAGCTGCAGGCCCTTTGCCGTGAGGGCGAGAAGAGGAGGTACCCTGGTACCCATATCCTGAGGTGACATCAGAGAAGGTCTTCCAATCCACCATACTGTCCTGTTGGTCATTCCATGCCCCAAAAGAAAGTGTGTAGTCTGACTGTAGCATCCCATTTGTCTAACAACTGTAATGCTACTTGGTCTAGTAATATAATGGCTACTTCATATATATAATTGTTGCATCATCATTATATCATGCTCATGTCATCATGCCACCTTGCATTTGAGCATCATATAAAACCCTTTTTGTGTTGGTTCTTCTCTCATATGCACTGTAAATTGTATTTGGTTCTTGATATATTGTTTAAATGCCCAAGTTGAGTTGGGGGCATATCTTTTATTCCACTCCACCACCTTTCTTTCACCACCTTATAATTCCACCATCCAACTAAATATGAGCTTTGAACTTTATTGGGTTTTACCTCTAGCTCATGTGGGTTGGGATGGATCCAATTCTATCTCCACATGCTCTCATATATGCACCATATTGTTTCCACATTATTGGTTTATGAGAGCCACATGGCCACCTTTGCATGCCTTGTGAGTGGAACCCTTTTCTAGCTTTCATATGTGTTGTTTTGGGGTTATTATCATGTTGGGATATTTTTGGGAATATTAAACATTCTAGTGGAATATACACACTAGCATGTCCCATTTTTATTCAAATATGGTCATTCCCTTCTACTCCACATGGAACATTCTATAATTCTTTTGCTTGGCCTTTATTCCACTTCTTGGGAATGCATAAGAATAATGCCATGCTAGTATTTTTGTTTTCACAAGGATTTAACCAAGGCATTTATTAATTTGCATGAGCCATGCAAGAGTACCATCACCTTTAGCCATTTGCTTTTCTCTTGGTTTATTTGGGTTTTCTCTTTATGAGGCCATATCCATCCATCACCTCTATCCCTCTCTTCCACTCCTTTTGTTTGATCTTGTTTGAGTTGCTAAACCCTATACCTCAATCACACCCCTCTCTAGCTAACTCTAATCACACCCTCACCTTCCTCTCCTTTTCACCCTCCATCCATGCATGATCAAGGGTGATCATCGCTAAGCCCTACCCTAAACCTCACCCCTCTCTCTAACCCTAAGCTTAATCCCTCGTCTAACCCTAGTTACACCCACCTCACCCTTACCTCTCACCTATGCCGAGCCTCCCCATGCTGGACCCACCTGGCCCTCTCTCCCTGGCCCACACCCAAAGCTACCAAAACCCTAGCCCGAGCCTCCCTCCTACCCTAGCTCTCTCTCTCCCTCTCTGTTTTCTCTCTGCCGTGTGACCCCACCAGCCCGAGCCTCCCCACTGTCCTTGCCGTCCCCACCCTGCATCCCTACACCCTGCCGAGCCGGTCATGCACGTGAGGGTGGAGAGAAAGGGAAAAAGGTGGCCACCCGACCACCTTTTCCACCCCGAGCCCCCACGCCATCTACCCCTCTCTCTCGTCCTTATCTACTCCCTCTGGCCTCTCCCAGATCTCCCTAGGGTCGTGCCCATCTTCTTCTTCCTCCCCATCTACCCCACCACCGTCTACCCGGTCGCCGCTCTCGGTGTCGCCGTCCAGCTACAGAACAAGGAGGCGGGCGTGCAAACGCGGGTGTCGGGGAAGACCACGGCCGTCTCAGGTCGCCAGACACTGCAGCAGCGAGGAGGCGAACAGCCACCGGAACCAGCGTCGCCGAAGCGAAACCCTAGCTCCGCCCGGCGTCTGCCTCGTCGCCGATCGACCGCTCCCCTGCCCGAACCAACCGCACCAATATCCTCCCGGTGAGCTGCTGAGCCTCCCTGACATCCCCTCCCTCGTTCATACCCTCTGATCGCACCGGTCACTCCGTCGAACGCCCTCGGTGCGCCGACGTCGTGTTCGGTTCCTCTCGCCGTGGCGTCGCAGAAGCTCATCTAGCCGCTTAGCCACTCCTCGCCAAGAACCCCACCCACCAAAGTGGTCTCCGCACGCAGACGCATGCGTCAGCGGATCGAGCCCCACCGCGCCGTGCGTTCCCGTCAGTTTCGTCAGAGAGAACGAGAAGAGAAACAGTGCACGGGCGCCCTTTTGCGCATACCCCCCCAAACCTTTTTTCCTCAACCCGCGGTCCAACCAGTCCCACTTGTCAGCCTCTCTGACTTTTTGCAAAAAGGTACCCCAGAGTCCAGTACCTCAACCCGCGGTCCCTGGCTCTGCCGCGTGGCCTCAGCTCGCCAGCTCAGCGCAGGCCCCACCCGTCAGTGACTGTGGCTGGGACTGTCTGAGTATAAAAAGGTTTTCTGTTTTCTGTTTTTAATTTAAATCTTTTCAAATTATTTTTAAATTCAAATTTAAATCTGTTTTAATATAACTTTTAAAATATGAATTCAAATAATACAAATAATATATGTTTTCAAATCAGAAAAATGTGAGGAATTCAAATATGCCCTTCAAATTATATTTTGGACACTTTAATTTCAAGTTGATTAAAATTACACTAAAATGCCCTTTTGCCTTAACTATTTAATAACTTTTGTTTTATAACTCCAAATTTAACAAATGATATATCTAAAATGATCAGCTCGACGAGACCTTTCTGTTTACGCATTCCATGTTCTGAATTGCAGCATGAATCATATAAATATAAAGTATACAACAACTAATATGAGGTTAAAATGTGACCAAAACTCAATAAAAGGCTTTAATCTTGTATTCCACATCTCACCCATGCCATGCTACTTTATTGCCACACAAATTGTGCATCATTCATCATGGCATGATTGTTTGCTTGTCGCATTTTATTCCTATGCTTGTGCACTTTATTTATGTTGGCCCTTGTTTGTTTGGTTCTTCTTCGAATAGACGCTGAGCAGGGGATATATCAAGAAACCCAGGAGCACTACCCAGATCCTTCTCTCGCTTCAACTGAGCTGCCAGGCAAGCACTACCACATGCTTGCATACATATAGTACCTATTGCCTCTATCTTATTCTTGCATCATTGAGTCGCGATTGCATTAAATTGAATCCCAAGTATTGCATAGACTTTACTTTAAAACCCCACCGAAGCTTGTTCCTCCATCCCATGAGCCATTACTACAGGAGTTGTTTGAGCCATGCGAGTCGTAGAACAACATGTGTAGGGTATGTGAGTGTCTGATGGATAACGAGGTACCTAAACAACTTAACCTGAGTAGTAATGGGATAACTAATGAAAGTGGCACCGGTGAGCAATATCTGCTATTTGGTTTTTCATGCTCACTTGTGTCCCGTAGGACCCCGAGTACTTGATTCCTGTTCCTTGAATATTCACGCTATCCACATCCGGGAGGCTTATGGGACCCCCCTGAGCCAGAGCTTGATTCATTCTTATTTCTTGGGGCCACAAACTAGTTTGAGGTTTTATTTACTATCCTGTACTTATGCCATGCTTTACTGCTTTATTTAAATTGTGCGAGGTACTGCACTTTGTCTTGTTAGGATCGGGACACGATTTCGCGGTATCGACAAGCCCAGTCACACTTTCGGGTTCCCAGTCGTTTACAGCCGTCCACCCAAACCTTGAGTCCGTCTCGGAGTCGGCTAACTTCGTTGCGGGTAGCTTAATGGGGTGGCCCCCTGAAATATTTCTGAATCTGGTGATTGCTTTGTCGTGAATGCCTTGTTGGGTTTTGATTTGGTTTTCAGGGTTGATCGAGTGTGTGTTGCTATTTGTGCACCCTGCAGGTAAAACTTTCGAAAGTCGTGTCGCGATTATGGACGACTTGGAGCACAGTTCTCGATCATAGACAAGCATAACTAAAGTACCTCTTTAATTTGACTAAGTAATGACTAGTAAATAGTGCAACACTCATGGAATGGATAATAAAACTGCCAGCGGATGGGAGGGTTGTTAAATCGCTTCCTCGTTGGTAGCGAGGAGGAGGATGGATCATTAATATTCTTGATATAGCTGTTGTTATTAATTCACGGACATCCGTCTATCTTTGGTTAGGCGGATGGTTAGCGTATCTATAGAACTATTAGGGTTTATCTTTTGCTGCAATTCGTCACCCAGTTGTGTCCCCTTTAGAGGCATAAAGACTTGCTGAGTACCCCTAGGGTCTCACACGATAAATTATTTGATTCAGATGAACAGGTGCACTCACAAGATGGATACTGGGTGGAGGAGACGGACGATGAGGGCAACGATCATTCGGTGTAAAGATTCCGGGAACGGGATCCATGAGATCTGTGGGCGGGATGTGTTTATTTATGGGGCATCTTATGCCGATTTGCTTCTTATCCGTACTCGGATCTTGTTTGTCGCTTCCGCCTGATACTCTGATGTTTGATGTATGAGGAGATATCCTAAACTATTATATCTATCTAGGATATTTGGATCTTGCCGTATGGCGTTGCAATTTTTCTATTTCTTTTAGATGGAATGGCTCTGATGTACTGTTGTATGGTGGCTTGCATACATACTCATTTGTGTATGTAGTTGATCCCTTCGCCTGCCGATTCGCTGCTGTTCTTGTCCCGATGTTTGGAAATGGTTGGGACGGCGAAAGGTCTACCTGAGTGGCATTTGGGCCCCACGTACTATTTCAACCATTTCCGCTCATCCAGGCTTGTAACTAGGAGCGTAATTCACCGAGGTAGTTACAATTGGTATCAGAGCCATCCCGCCCTTCAGGGTCTCAGCCAAATGGTCGTTGTCAGTCTAGCAAATATTTTTGGTAGCTATGTATACTAAGGAAAAACAAAACGTGAGAGTAGGACTGCTTCCACTTTTCTTCTTACCCACCCACCCACCCTTTTCTGGTAAGGAAGTGTAACGTTTTCAATCCTCTTCTTAACAGTTCAAACTAGGATTCACGTGTCCTGGGTTTCCGTAGTACCATAGGTTGTGTGTGTGTGTGTGTGTGTGTGTGTGTGTGTGTGTGTGTAATTCCTTGTCTATCTGTTGCATCCAAGTTGTTATCACAATCGGCCTTTTGGTTATCAACTGTTGGTACATTCCATACCGACAGGCTTTTTCAAACCGACGCGATCTATCTGATTCGTTGTATACCGCCGTGATCTGTCTTACCCTTTGTATCCGACGTTATCTTGTTTGGGGTGTTCGTTTCCGTAGTTACTAATCTTTAGGTTCATCGTGAGAAGAAGGGGTTAGGATATGTGTTCTACTTATTCATGTGCGGAGTAATGATTTGAGTGCGGGATGGAGTCGCGACCATACCACTACTCTTATCATTCTCTTTTGTATATTGAATTGGTAAAGTCACTAATCTTGATTCGGTAAGTGATTTTGCGCATCTACTGGTATTTTAATGCCGAAATTTGCGGAAATTTTTTCTTTGATATATTTGTGTACCACACTCCTTTTCAGTCGTGTGTGATATGCTTAATATCTTCTAGGTGCTTTGAACTTTGTTGATATTTTAATATCATCTTAGTAAATTGTATCCTTTAATCTTGGTTAATTCCATCTTGGTACTATTTTGGATTATTATTATTCTCCATTATAGTACTGACTTGTGTTTTATATCAATCACAGGATGGCACCACCACGCCGTTCTGATGAGCACATTCCACCTGAACTGGGGTCCGCGTTGTCAAACATCGCCAATGCCTTGGCAGCAATGCAGCAGAACCAGCAGCATTTTGAAGAGAGTGTTCGGAGGAATGAGTTCGCTCCGCTACCTCCACCTCCCAAGCGAGGAGACATCAAAAGCTTCCTGAAGTTCAACCCACGCCAATTTGATGTTTCTGATCAACCACTTGATGTTGATGATTGGTTGCGTGAGATGTCAAGGCTACTGACGACTGCTGATGTTCTTGAGCAAGAATGGGTAAAATGTGCTACTCACCTTTTGAAGGGAGATGCAGCTCTCTGGTGGGAGAATTACCTGAAGGTAAACTGCATTGGTTTTCAGCCTACTTGGGAACAATTCACTGGAGCGTTCAAAGAGCAGTATCTGTCAGAAATTGTCATGGAAAGGATGAAGGAAGTGTTTCTCAACCTCAAGCAGGGAAATGACAATGTCAATACCTACATCAGGAACTTCATGAACCTTTCTCGTTATGGTGGCGATGAGATCTCTGATGACAAGAAGAAGCAAAAGAGGTTCCGGCAAGGGCTCAATGCATCGATTAAATATGCAATCACACATGCAAGGCCGGCGTCTTTTCTGGAACTTCAGCATACAGCTCTGCAGGAAGAAGCAAGTAAGCAAGTGTTTGAGGAGTCAAAGAAACACAACCACAAGGAAGCAAGCTCTTCATCTATGTCAACTCCTTCTAAGCGTCGTGTCTGGGTTCCTAACACTCCACCGTCGCTCCGGGCTCCACCAAGACCTTCAAGCTTCGCGGCAAGGCCACCAAACTTCCTCACTGCTGCTCCCAGGGGCTACAACCACCACTACCCTGGAGCGCCTGGTGGAGTCCCTGGCTACGTTGCTCCACGTCCACCTGGTGCTTGTTTCACTTGCGGAGACACTGGGCATCAGTACTGGAACTGTCCGATGAAAAACAAAGCTCTTCCTCCACCACCTCCAAGATCTGCGGCAAGCTCTCCTATGGTTCGTGCACCACCACCTCGGGCTCTCAACATCAACACCAAGCCCGGGTCTACTGTTGCTCGTGCCAACTGTGTCAACGCCGCTCAAGCTGAGCATACACCTGGAGTTGTGATGGGTATGCTATCCGTTAACTCAGTCCCTGCACGAGTTTTGTTTGATTCTGGTGCATCGCATTCTTTTGTTTCTCACAAGTTTGCAAATGAGAATGAGTTAGCGTTGTATCCTCTCCTCAAGCGGTTAATGGTCCTTTCTCCTGGAGCAAACATGAGGGCTGCTCATATCAGCCATGGCAATCAAATTGAGATTGGTGGCTCTTCGTTCTCGGCGTCCTTAATTGTTCTGGGAAATTCTGACATTGATGTCATCTTGGGCATGGATTGTTTGAAAGCAAATGCAGCTGTGATTGATTGTGCTGAACCCTCGGTTTCTCTGAAGATTCCTGAAGGCCATATAGTCTATTCTCCAAGTCTGACTCCTGCTATCCAGCTTTTCTCTTTGGCGGCTCTGAATGATGATGCTATTGAAGCTATTGAGTGTTCGATGTCTGTGAGTTCCGGATGTCTTTCTGAAGAGTTGCTGGTATGCCTCCGGATCGTGAGGTTGAGTTTGTAATTGAGCTTGAACACGAACGGCTCCTATCTCCAAGCGGCCTTATAAAATGGGTCTGCTGAGTTGGCTGAACTCAAGCAGCTTGATGAACAAGAAGTTGGGTTTCATTCAACAGTACTTCTTCTGGGTAGCCCAACAATCTTTGTGAAGAAGCGAGACAGACTGATAGACTTTGTGTTGACTATCGGGCTCTTAATGCTAAAACCATCAAGAATAAATATCCCTTCCACGGATTAATGATCTCTTGATCGGCTAAATTTGAGGTGGTGTTCTCTAAGCTTGACTTGAGAAGTGGTTATCACCAAATCAAGATTCGCAAGGAAGATGTTCCTAAAACAGCTTTCACCACCCGCTATGGCCTGTATGAGTACACGGTCATGTCTTTCGGTCTCACCAACACACCTGCCACCTTCTCGAGGCTCATGAACTCGGTTTTCATGGAGTATCTTGATAAGTTCATTGTGGTCTATCTGGATGACATCCTAGTCTATTCTAAGTCAAAGGAAGAACATGAAGAACACCTTCGGTGTGTCCTAAACAAGCTTCGTGAGAACCGCTTGTATGCAAAGTTCACAAAGTGTGAGTTTTGGCTGCCTCAAGTAACCTATCTTGGTCACGTCATCTCTGCCAAGGGCATTGCAGTCAACCCGGAAACTGTGAAGACAATTGTTGAATGGCTTCCTCCTGTTAATGTCAAAGAAGTGCGGAATTTCCTTGGTTTGGCTAGTTATTGCCGTCGCTTCGTTCAGAACTTTTCAAAGATAGCAAAGCCTCTTACCGATCTCCTCAAGAAAGGCAAGAAATACCTTTGGACTCCTGCATGTCAAGCAAGCTTTGAGACACTCAAAGAGAAGCTCACTTCCACACCAGTCTTGGTTCCTCCGGACACATCTAAGCCTTCCCAGATATTCTGTGACGCCTCTTTGCAAGGATTGGGTGCGGTCCTTATGCAAGAAAACAAGTTGTTGCTTATGCCTCTCGACAGTTGAAGACGCATGAGATCAACTATCCTACACATGACCTCGAGCTCGCAGCAGTTGTCTTTGCTTTGAAACTATGGAGGCATTACTTGCTGGGAAACCGTTGTGAAATCTTTTCTGATCACAAGAGTCTGAAGTATATCTTCACTCAGCCTGATCTCAACCTTCGGCAGAGGAGGTGGATTGAAGCAATCAATGATTTTGATTTAACCATCAACTACACTCCGGGAAAAGCTAATGTCATGGCCGATGCTCTCAGCCGCAAAGCTTATGTCAACAACCTCATGATGGAAGAACAACAACCTCTCTTGTGCGAGGAATTCCGTCAGCTCAACCTTGAAATTGTGGAACAAGGGAATTGTAGCATCCCAGTTGTCTAACCACTGTAATGCTACTAAGTTTAATAATAAAATGGGCCACCTCCAACATATAATTGTTGCATCATCATCATATCATGCTCATGTCATCATGTCCCTTGCATTTGAGCATCATATAAAACCTTTTTCTTGTTTGGATCTTATCTCATGTGTATTATTAAATTGTAGTTGCTTCTTGATATTGTATTTGGATCTTACTGAATTGTTAAATGCCCAAGTTGAGTTGGGGGCATCTCTCTTTTGACTCCACCACCTTATCTTGCACCACCTTATAATTCCACCATCCAATGATATGGGCTAGGCTTTTATTTGAGTTATTCCTATCCATGTTGTTGGTTGGATCCACTCATAATCTATTTGCTTGGCCTTTGCCACCTTTTGTGCATGCAAGGATTAAAGCCACATGGAAACATGTTGTTTTCACAATATGACCACTTGGCATTAATTGTCTTGCATGGGCCATGCAAGTACCCCTTTTTCCTAGAGTTGGTTTTTGTTGGATTTCTAAATGGATCCTTCCACCTTGCTTCTTTTTGTTTGGTTAGTCAAGACCCTAGCTCTTTCCCTCTTTGGTCCTTGCTTGGTTTGTTGGAATCATGCATGGGCCAAATTTAACCATCCCTTCTTTTGTTCTTGCTTGATCTATGTGGATCATGCATGAACCCAAATACCCCATCACCAACCTTGGCCATCCTCTCTTTTCCCCTCCTTTTCTTGTTTTCTTGTTAGTGCATGCTTGTAGTTGGCTTGCCCAAGTTTAGTACCCCCTCACCTTCTTGCCTTGCAAGCAAAAGACCCTAATTCAAGTCTATCCTAAAAACCAACACCTAAACCCTATTTTATCTCTATCCTAAAACTAAACACTATTTTACATCTACCCAAAATAATTCCTAATCCATCTCTACCTCTAAACAAAACCCCAAACTAAACCTACCCCTTCCCTTTTCTTTTCTCCCTAGCATGAGACCTTGCCCCTCTCCCTCTCTTCCTCTCTACTCTAACAACAAACCCTAAACCACCCCCTTAACCCCCTAATCTACCCCCCTCTTCCTAAGCTAAACCCTAAGTACCCTCCCTCCTATCTAGTTTGCCCCCATGTCCCTCTCACCCTAGCCAACCATGCCATGCGCCTACCACAGCTGCCTGCAGGCCCCACACGACCAGGACATCCCCAAGGACACCCCCATGCTGCCCCCACACGGCATGGCCACCAACCCTCCTAGCCCTAGCCCGAGTGGCCTTCCCTCTTATCCTCCCCCTCGGTTTTGCCCTGCCCAGCGCTCCCGGCCCACCTGCCAGCGACCTTAGCCGTGCCTGCCCCACCTGTCGGCCATCCCCAGCAACCACGCCACCCTGCCGTGCCCCCTGGCCCATGCGATCACGTGAGCTGGGAGGTGACCAACGCCACCCCCGCAGCTACCCCTTCCCCCACGCAACCACAGCGCCTCCCCCTTCTTATCCTCTCCCTCCTCCCTCTCTGCTTCGCTCAGGACCCCCCCAGATCTACCCCGCAACGCCTGCCTCTCCCCCTTTTCTTCCCCCCTCGCCACCACGCCGTAAGCCGTCTACCTCTGCCCCTGTTGCTCTAGTCGGAGAAGGGAGCTGCGAGGCTGTCGAGGAAGACCAGGCCGCACCCCAGCATCGACCAGTACAAGCTAGCGAGGAGGAGACGCCCAGGAACGCCAGGACCGCGCACGCCGGCGCAAACCCTAGATCGTCGGAGCGCCAGCCTCGCCGTTGATCGCCTCGACCCCTGGCCGTTTCGAGCACGTCGGCACGTTCGCGGTGAGTGCCTGAACCCCCCTGACAACCTCCCATCCTCGGCCGCTTCCTGGTTGCGCCGTTTGTTTCGTCGAACGACCTGCGTGCGCCATCGTCTCGCCACACCGCGCCCGCAGACGCCGCATCGCCTTACCTAGCCAGCGGCGACCCAGCGTGACGCAGCCACCGCAGTGGCACCGCGTCCGCGCGCGAGCCTCAGATCCCAGGTTCGAGCCCTGCCCTCGCCGCGCCGCGCGCCGCGCGCGTCAGACGCACGCGAGGGAAGATCCACAGTACCACGGGCGCACTTTTGCGCAAACCCCCTCCCAGTTTCGTTTTGCTCAACCCGCGAACCTCGAGGCCCCACCCGCCAGCGACCGTGTAGCATTTGCAAAAAGGCTCCCCGAAGACGCGTGAACCAACCCGCAGTCCACCCCCCTGACCGCGTGTGCGCTTTGCAAAAAACCCCTGGCCCGTTTGTTTTGTCAACCCGCGGTCCTTCTGGCCCCGCAGTCAGTCTCTCAGGAAGTTTTACAAAAAGGGTCTTGTTGTTCTGGTTAATAAACCCGCGGTCCAGAGTGCTCTCAGGCACTGCCCTGTGGGCCAGAGCTGACCCCTGGCCCACCTGTCTGCGGCTCAGACTAGCTGGGGCTGTGTAATAAAACGTTTCTGAGCTGGTTTCCAAATTCAAATTGTTTTAAATAATTTAAAATGCAAATTCAATTCAGATTTTAATAACTTTTGCATGCTTTATCCAAATTAGGCAAATAATATATGTATTTGATTCAGAAAAATGAGAGGAGTTCAAATATGCCATCTGTTTAGTGGTTTGCACAAGTAAAATTCCAAGTTTGTTTAAATTACTTCAATTGCCACTATAATTTCAAAATTAAATAACTTTTGATTGGAAAATCCAAATTAAGCAAATGAGTAGTCTAAAATGATCAGCTCGACGAGACCTTTCCGTTTGTGCTATCCATGACTTCAATTGCAGCATGCATCATATAAATATATGTAAAACAACAAATGTTATGGCAACAAGTGTGAATCTAAAACCCAATTAAATGATACTTTCTTGTCCTTCACACCTCACCATGCCATGCTACCTTTCTTGCCATGTAAATTGTGCATCATTCATCATGACATGATTGTTTGCTTGACGCATCTTATTCATATGCTTGTGCTCTATATTTATGTTGGCCTTGTTTGTTTGGTTTTTCTCGGATAGACACTGAGCAGGGGTTGTATCAAGAGAACCAGGAGCACTACCTGAACTCCTTTGCTTCAACAGAGACACTGTGCAAGCACTACCACATGCTTGCATACATACGATACCTATTGCCTCTATCTTATTCTTGCATCATTGAGTCGCGATTGCATTAAATTGAATCCCAAGTATGCATAACCTTTTTTAAACCCCACCAAGCTTGTTTCCTCCATCCCATGAGCCACTACTATAGGAGTTGTTTGAGCCATGCAGTCGAGAACAACATGTGTAGGGTTTGTGAGTCTCGATGGATAACGAGGTACATAAACAACTTAACTTTGAGTAGTTGGGATAACTAAAGAAAGTGGCACCGGTGGGCAATATCGCTAGTTGGTTTTTCCTGCTCACTTGTGTCCCGTAAGACCCCGAGTACTTGATTCCTGTTCCTTGATTTATCGCTATCCACATCCGGAGGTATATGGGACCCCGGACCAGAGCTTGATTCCGTCTTATTTCTTGGGGCCACAAACTAGTTTGAGGCTTTATTTACGATCTGCACTTATGCCATGTTTTACCGCTTTATTTACGATTGTGCGAGTACCGCTGCATCTTTTTAGGCGGAGTGTTTCTGTGTGTCGACAAGCCCGTTTGGGGTTCCCGATCGCTCCACGACGCAGACCTTGAGACCGTCTCGGAGCTTGCTTACTCCGTTGCGGTTCTACTTAAGGGTGGCCCTGAAATATTTCGAATCTGTGATTGTTCAGTCGTGAAAGCCTCGTTGGGTTTTGATTTGGTTTTCGAGGTTGATCGAGTGTGTGTTGCTATTGGTGCACCCGGCGGGTAAAACTTTCTGAAAGCCGTGTCATGGTTATGGACGACTTGGAGCACAGTTTCTTGATCATAGACAAGCATAACTAAAGTACCGCTTTAATCTGACTAGAGTAACTTGACTAGTAAATAGTGCAATACTCATGGAATGGTTAATAAAATTGCCAACAGATGGGGGTTGTTCGTCCGCTTCCTTGTTGGTAAGCAGGGAGGAGGATGGATCGGATGAGATTACCATTATAACTGTTGTACTTAAATTCACGGACATCCGTCTATCATTGGTTAGGCGGATGGTTAGCGCTTATTCTGTAGAATTGCTAGGGTTTATCTTTTGCTGCAATTGCGTCACCCCAGGTTGTGTCCCCTTTAGAGGCATTAAGTCTTGCTGAGTACCCTTAGGGTCTCACACGATAAATTCTTGATTCAGATGAACAGGTACCTTCTCAGGACGGATACTGGGTGGAAGAAGCCGATGATGTGGGCAACGACCGTATGGTGTAGAGATTCCGGGCACGGGGATCCGTGAGACCTGTAGTTGGGATGTGCTTATTTTCTCTGGCATCTTATGCCTATTTGCTTCTTATCCGTACTCGGATCTTGTTTGCCGCTTCCGCATGATACTCTGATGTGTGCTGTATGAGGAACTATCCTAAATTATAGATGTATCCAGGATATTTGAATCTTGCCGTATGGCGTTGGTATATTTCCTTTCTTTCTAGATGGTGTGGCTCTGATGTACTTTTGTATGGTGGCTTGCGTACATACCCACTTGTGTACGTAGTTGATCCCTTCGCTGCCGACCACGCCGTCTGACAGTCCCGTTGAGAGGTTAGCGGTTGGGACGTCTGAAAGGACTACCGGTGAGTGGCTTTTGGGGCCCCAATTACTATTTCAACCGCTATCTCTCATCCAGGCTTGTATCTAGGGCGTAGTTCACCGAGGTAGTTACAATTGGTATCGAGCCATCCCGACCTTGTGGTTTCAGCCAAACGGTCGTTGTCAGTCTAGCAAGTATTTTAGTAGTTATGTATATAGGGAAAAACAAAACGCGAGAGTAGGACTGCTTCCACTTTTCTTCTTTCCCTCCCACCCACCCTTTTTCTGGTAAGGAAGTGTAACGTTTTCAATTCTCTTCTCAAAGTTCAAACTAGGATTCACGTGTTCGGGGTTTCCGTAGTACCATAGGATGTGTGTGTGTGTGTGTGTGTAGTCCCTTGTCTATCTGTTGCATCCAAGTTGTTATCTTATCTGCCTTTGGTTATCAACTGTTGGTACATTCCATACCGACAGGCTTTTGTAAACCGACGCAATCCATCTTCCTCTTTGTATCCGACGCTATCTTGTTTGGGGTGTTCGTTCCGTAGTATCAATCTTTAGGTTTCGTCGTAAGAAGAAGGGGTTAGGATAAGTGTTCCACTTGTTCATGTGCGGAGTAATGATTTGAGTGCGGGATGGAGTCGCGACCATACCACTACTTGTATCATTTGCTTTTGTATATTGGATCGGTAGAGTCACTAATCTTGATTCGTTAAGTGATTTTGCGCATCTATTGGTATCTTAATGCCGAAATTTGTGGAAAATTTTTCTTTGATATGTTTGTGTACCACACTCCTTTTCAGTCGTGTGCGATATGCTTAATATCTTTGAGGTGCTATGAACTTTGTTGATATTTTCATATCATCTCAGTAAATTGTATCCTTTAATCTTGGTTAATTCCATTTTGGTACTATTTTGGATTATTATCATTCTCCATTATAATCTTGACTTGAGTTTTACATCAATGACGGATGGCTCCCCCACGGATCGAGGAGGACATTCCTCCAGAACTGGGCTCACTACATCAAGCATAGCTCTCGCTTTGGCAGCCATGCAAGAGAACCAGCGCTTTGAGGAGAGCGTCGGAAGGAGAGTTCACTCCACTTCCTCCACCTCCCAAGCGTGGTGACATCAAGAGCTTCCTCAAGTTCAGTCCTCGGCGGTTTGACGTGTCGACCGACCTCTTGATGCTGATGATTGGCTGCGCGAGATCTCAAGGCTGCTAGAGACTGCTGATGTGCCAGAACAGGAATGGGTAAAGTGTGCTACTCACCTGCTCAAGGGAGACGCAGCTCTATGGTGGGAAAACTACCTGAAGGCTAGCTGCACTGGGTTCCAGCCCACTTGGGAGAGGTTCACCGCCGCTTTCAAGGAACAGTTCCTCTCAGAGATTGTGATGGAACGGATGAAGGATGCTTTCCTCAACTTGAAGCAGGGCAATGATAACGTCAACACCTACATCAGGAACTTCATGAACTTGTCTCGCTATGGTGGTGATGAGGTATCTGATGACAAGAAAAAGCAGAAGAGATTCAGGCAAGGGCTCAATGCGTCGATCAAGTATGCACTCACGCATGCAAGACCGGCAACCTTCCTGGAACTGCAGCATATGGCACTACAAGAGGAGGCTAGTAGGCAGATGTTCGAGGAGTCCAAGAAACACAGCAGGGATGCATCAAGCTCGGCAGCAATGGCAACTCCTTCTAAGCGGCGTGTCTGGGTTCCTAACACCCCACCGTCGCTCCCGGCTCCACCAAGACCTGCAAGCTTCACGCCAAGGCCATCAAACTTCACCACTGCGGCTCCCAGGGGCTACAACAACCCTTACCCTGGAGCGCCTGGCGGAGTCCCTGGCTTCTCTGCTCCACGTCCTCGCGGTGCTTGCTACACGTGTGGAGATCCTGGACATCCCCACTGGAACTGTCCATTGAAGAACAAAGCTCTCCCTCAACCCCCGCCAAGATCTGCAACAAGCTCTCCTTCGATTCGTGCACCACCGCCTCGGGCTCTCAACATCAACACTAAGCCCGGGTCTGCGGTTGTTCGAGCTAACTGCGTCAACGCCTCTCAAGCTGAGCTGGCACCAGGAGTGGTCATGGGTATGCTCTCAGTTAACTCAGTCCCTGCACGAGTTCTCTTTGATTCGGGTGCATCGCATTCTTTTGTGTCTCACAAGTTTGCACTTGAGAACGAGTTAGTCTTGGTTCCTCTTCAAAAGAAGTTAATGGTCCTTTCTCCTGGAGAGAAGATGGCAGCTTCTAGGATCGATCCATGGCAACAAAGTGGAGATTGGTGGTTCTTCATTCTTGGCTTCTTTGATTCTTTGGGCAACTCGACATTGATGTCATCTTGGGCATGGATTGGTTGACGGCAAATGCATTGTGATTGATTGTCTTTGACGCCGGTGTCTCGAAGATCCTCAAGGCCATCTAGTCTTTTCTCCAAGTCGACTCCGGATGTCCAGCTCTATTCCTTGGCTGCTCGAATGATGATGCCATGGAAGCTATTCGAAGGTACCGATGGTCCGTGAGTTCCGGATGTTTTCACGAAGAGTTGCGGTATGCCTCCGGATCGCGGTTGAATTCGTGATCGAGCTTGAACACAGAACGGCTCCTATCTCCAAGAGGCCATATAAGATGGGTCCTTCGAGCTGGCTGAACTCAAACGACAACTTGATGAACAAGAGAAGTTGGGTTTCATTCAGATAGCACTTCTTCTTGGGTAGTCCAACAATCTTCGTGAAGAAGCGTGGAGAACCGATAGGCTCTGTGTTGACTACCGGGCTCTCAATGCTAAAACCATCAAGAACAAATATCCTCTTCCTCGGATAAATGATCTGTTTGATCACTAGCGAGGCGTGGTGTTCTCTAAGCTGGATTTGAGAAGTGGTTATCACCAAATCAAAATTCGCAAAGAGGATGTGCCCAAAACAGCTTTCACCACTCGCTATGGCCTGTATGAGTACACGGTCATGTCTTTCGGTCTCACCAACGCACCTGCTACCTTCTCGAGGCTGATGAACTCCGTTTTCATGGAGTATCTTGACAAGTTTGTGGTGGTATATCTGGATGATATTCTCGTCTATTCCAAGTCCAAGGAGGAGCATGAAGAGCACCTGAGGTGTGTCCTGAACAAGCTTCGTGAGAACCGCTTGTATGCCAAGTTCTCAAAGTGTGAGTTCTGGTTGCCTGAAGTAACCTATCTGGGGCATGTTATCTCTGCCAAGGGCATTGCAGTCAACCCGGAAACCGTGAAGACAATAGTTGAATGGCTTCCTCCTGCTAATGTCAAGGAAGTGCGGAGTTTTCTCGGCTTGGCTAGCTATTGTCGTCGTTTTGTGCAGAACTTCTCGAAGATAGCAAAGCCTCTTACCGACCTCCTCAAGAAAGGCAAGAAGTACCTGTGGACACCTGCTTGCCAAGAGAGTTTTGAGACACTCAAAGCGAAGCTCACTTCCACACCAGTCTTGGTCCCTCCGGATACATCCAAGCCTTTCCAGATCTTCTGCGATGCCTCTTTGCAAGGACTGGGTGCGGTCCTTATGCAAGAGAGACAGGTGGTTGCTTATGCCTCTCGTCAGTTGAAGACGCATGAGGTCAACTATCCCACACATGACCTTGAGCTAGCAGCAGTGGTCTTTGCTTTGAAGCTGTGGAGGCACTACTTGCTGGGTAACCGTTGTGAGATCTTCTCGGACCACAAGAGTTTGAAGTATATCTTCACCCAACCGGATCTCAATCTTCGGCAAAGGAGATGGATTGAAGCCATCAATGACTTCGATGTGACCATCAACTACACTCCAGGCAAAGCAAACGTCATGGCAGATGCGCTTAGTCGTAAAGCTTATGTCAACAACCTCATGGTAGAAGAGCAGCAGCCTCTCTTGTGCGAGGAATTCCGTCAGCTGAACCTTGAAATTGTGGAACAAGGGCATCTCCTGAACCTTCTGGCTACTCCTCTCTTGGAAGAACAGATTCGTTCTCGTCAGCGTGGTGATCCGCACACCAAGAAGCTCATCGCTAAGCTTGGCACTCCGAAGTATGAATCCTTCCATGTTGATGATCAGGGCACGCTCTTCTTTGATCACCGGATGTTTGTTCCAAACTACCCGGGTCTGAGAGATCAATTGCTCAAGGAGGCACATGATTCGGTTCTTTCTATCCATCCTGGCAGCACAAAGATGTACATGGACTTGAAAACACAATACTGGTGGCCTGGGTTGAAAAGGTATTGTGCCAAGTACGTCTCAGAATGTGATGTCTGCCGCAGAGTCAAGGCATTCATCGAAACCTTTTGGTCTTCTACAGCCATTGCAACCTCGAGAATGGAAATGGGAGAAAGTTGAGATGGACTTCATCACGGTTTTCCTAGGTCGCAGAAGGGCAACAATGCAATTTTGTTGTCATCGACAGGCTTTCCAAAGTGGCACACTTCTTCCCGATCAAAGAAACAATTTACGGCTTCAGTTATCGAGCTCTATATCAACAGATTGTCTCTTTGTATGGGGTTCCACTGAAATCAGTTGACCGTGGGAGCATCTTCACCTCAAAGTTCGGGAGAGTTTCCAAAAGCTTTGGGAACAGTTGAACTTCAAAGACTGCTTACCACCCTCGGTCTCAAGGACAAGTGGAGAGGATCAATCGATTCTCGAGGACATGCTTAGAGCTTGCGTCATCTCGTTTGGCATGAAGTGGGAGGAATGCCTTCCATATGCTGAATTCTCCTACAACAATGCTTCCGGAAGAGTCTCAAGATGGCACCATTCGAGGCTCTCTATGGTCGGAAGTGCGAACTCCCATTGGTTGGTCAGTGCGGAGAAAGAATCGTTTGGCCTCGACATTGTGACGCAAGCAGAGTAGAAGGTGCATATTATTCGGTAGAACCTGAAGATTGCTCAAAGTCGTCAGAAGAGCAACTATGATAGGAAGCACACAGATATGGTATATGCCCCTGGTGATCTCGTCTAGCTTCGTGTCACTCCCATGAGGGTAACACACCGCTTCGGTATCAAAGGAAAGTTGGCTCCTAGATACATCGGTCCTTTCAAGATACGTGATAGAAGAGGAGAAGTTGCTTATGCAATGGAGCTGGAAAAACTCAAAGTCCATGATGTTTTCCACATCTCTCAGCTCAAGAAGTGCTTCAAAGACCCCGGAAAGACCGTGGATCATGAGCTAATAGACCTCCAAGAAGATCTCTCTTATCAGGAACACCCCACCAAAATCCTCGAGACCATGAGCGAAGGACTGCAACAAGTCCATCAAATTCTGCAAGGTGCGGTGGTCACACCATTACATTGATGAAGCAACTTGGGAGCGTGAAGATGAACTTCGTGCCAACCATCCTTCTCTCTTTGTGTCCCCTTCTTCTTCCTAGAATCTCGGGGCGAGATTCCTGTTTAGTGGGGGAGAGTTGTAGCATCCCAGTTGTCTAACCACTGTAATGCTACTAAGTTTAATAATAAAATGGGCCACTTCCAACATATAATTGTTGCATCATCATCATATCATGCTCATGTCATCATGTCCCTTGCATTTGAGCATCATATAAAACCTTTTTCTTGTTTGGATCTTATCTCATGTGTATTATTAAATTGTAGTTGCTTCTTGATATTGTATTTGGATCTTACTGAATTGTTAAATGCCCAAGTTGAGTTGGGGGCATCTCTCTTTTGACTCCACCACCTTATCTTGCACCACCTTATAATTCCACCATCCAATGATATGGGCTAGGCTTTTATTTGAGTTATTCCTATCCATGTTGTTGGTTGGATCCACTCATAATCTATTTGCTTGGCCTTTGCCACCTTTTGTGCATGCAAGGATTAAAGCCACATGGAAACATGTTGTTTTCACAATATGACCACTTGGCATTAATTGTCTTGCATGGGCCATGCAAGTACCCCTTTTTCCTAGAGTTGGTTTTTGTTGGATTTCTAAATGGATCCTTCCACCTTGCTTCTTTTTGTTTGGTTAGTCAAGACCCTAGCTCTTTCCCTCTTTGGTCCTTGCTTGGTTTGTTGGAATCATGCATGGGCCAAATTTAACCATCCCTTCTTTTGTTCTTGCTTGATCTATGTGGATCATGCATGAACCCAAATACCCCATCACCAACCTTGGCCATCCCTCTCTTTTCCCCCTCCTTTTCTTGTTTTCTTGTTAGTGCATGCTTGTAGTTGGCTTGCCCAAGTTTAGTACCCCCTCACCTTCTTGCCTTGCAAGCAAAAGACCCTAATTCAAGTCTATCCTAAAAACCAACACCTAAACCCTATTTTATCTCTATCCTAAAACTAAACACTATTTTACATCTACCCAAAATAATTCCTAATCCATCTCTACCTCTAAACAAAACCCCAAACTAAACCTACCCCTTCCCTTTTCTTTTCTCCCTAGCATGAGACCTTGCCCCTCTCCCTCTCTTCCTCTCTACTCTAACAACAAACCCTAAACCACCCCCTTAACCCCCTAATCTACCCCCCTCTTCCTAAGCTAAACCCTAAGTACCCTCCCTCCTATCTAGTTTGCCCCCATGTCCCTCTCACCCTAGCCAACCATGCCATGCGCCTACCACAGCTGCCTGCAGGCCCCACACGACCAGGACATCCCCAAGGACACCCCCATGCTACCCCCACCCGGCATGGCCACCAACCCTCCCAGCCCTAGCCGAGTGGCCTTCCTCTTATCCTCCCCTCGGTTTTGCCTGCCCAGCCTCCGGCCCACCTGCCGCCGACCTTAGCCGTGCCCCACACCGGCCATCCCCAAAGAACCACGCCACCTGCCGTGCCCACGGCCCATGCGATCACGTGAGTGGGAGGTGACCAACGCCACCCCCGCAGCTACCCCTTCCCCCACGCAACCACAGCGCCTCCCCCTTCTTATCCTCTCCTCCTCCCTCTGCCGCTCAGGACCCCCGGATCTACCCATAGCGCTGCCTCGCCCCCTTTTCTCCCCCCCTCGCCACCACGCCGTAAGCCGTCTACCTCTGCCCCTGTTGCTCTAGTCGGAGAAGGGAGCTGCGAGGCTGTCGAGGAAGACCAGGCCGCACCCCAGCATCGACCAGTACAAGCTAGCGAGGAGGAGACGCCCAGGAACGCCAGGACCGCGCACGCCGGCGCAAACCCTAGATCGTCGGAGCGCCAGCCTCGCCGTTGATCGCCTCGACCCCTGGCCGTTTCGAGCACGTCGGCACGTTCGCGGTGAGTGCCTGAACCCTCGACAACCTCCATCCTCGGCGCTTCTGTTGCGCCGTTTGTTTCGTCGAGCGACCTGCGTGCGCCATCGTCTCGCCACCGCCGGCCACGCCGCGCATCGCCTTACCTAGCCGCGGCGACCCTGAAGCAGCGGCCGCAGCGGTGGCACCGCATCCGTCGCGAGCCTCAGATCCTGGTTCGAGCCCTGCCTCGCCACGCCCAGGCGCGACGACGCGAGGAAGATCCACGATACCAGGGCGCGCACTTTGCGTAAACCCCTCCCGGTTTCGTTTGCTCAACCGCGAACCTCGAGGCCCCACCGCCGACCGTGTAGCATTTGCAAAAGGCTCCCAAGACGCGTGAACCAACCCATGATCCACCCCACGACGGCGTGTGCGCTTTGCAGAAAACCCCTGGCCCGTTTGTTTTGTCAACCCGCGGTCCTTCTGGCCCCGCAGTCAGTCTCTCAGGAAGTTTTACAAAAAGGGTCTTGTTGTTCTGGTTAATAAACCCGCGGTCCAGTGCTCTCGAGCCGCGCCTGTGGCGAGCTGACCCACAGCCCACCTGTCTGCGGCTCAGACTAGCTGGGGCCGTGTAATAAAACGTTTCTGGGCTGGTTTTCAAATTTCAAATTGTTTTAAATAATTTAAAATGCAAATTCAATTCAGATTTTAATGACTTTTGCATGCTTTATCCAAATTAGGCAAATAATATATGTATTTGATTCAGAAAAATGAGAGGAGTTCAAATATGCCATCTGTTTAGTGGTTTGCACAAGTAAATTTCCAAGTTTGTTTAAATTACTTCAATTGCCACTAGAATTTCTTAATTAAATAACTTTTGTTTGGAAAATCCAAATTAAGCAAATGGGTAGTCTAAATTGATCAGCTCGACGAGACCTTTCTGTTTATGATATCCTTGACTTCAATTGCAGCATGCATCATATAAATATATTGCAAACAACAAATGTTATGGCAACAAGTGTGAATCTAAACCCAATTAAATGATACTTTCTTGTCCTTCACACCTCACCATGCCATGCTACCTTTCTTGCCATGTAAATTGTGCATCATTCATCATGACATGATTGTTTGCTTCGCATCTTATTCATATGCTTGTGCTCTATATTTATGTTGGCCTTGTTTGTTTGGTTTTCTCGGATAGAACCTTTGGCGGGGGTTGTATCAAGAGAACCAGGAGCACTACCAGGCAGTCCTTTGCTTCAACAGAGACACCAGGCAAGCACTACCACATGCTTGCATACATCGATACCTATTGCCTCTATCTTATTCTTGCATCATTGAGTCGCGATTGCATTAAATTGAATCCCAAGTATGCATAACCTTCTTTATTGTTAAACCCCCAAGCTTGTTTCCTCCATCCCATGAGCCACTACTATAGGAGTTGTTTGAGCCATGCGAGTCGTAGAACGACATGTGTAGGGGTTTGTGAGTGTCGATGGATAACGAGGTACATAAACAACTTAACTTTGAGTAGTTCGGGATAACTAAAGAAAGTGGCACCGGTGGGCAATATCTGCTAGTTGGTTTTCCTGCTCACTTGTGTCCCGTAAGACCCCGAGTACTTGATTCCTGTTCCTTGATTTATCGCTATCCACATCCGGAGGTATATGGGACCCCACGGACGAGCTTGATTCCGTCTTATTTCTTGGGGCCACAAACTAGTTTGAGGCTTTATTTACGATCTGTACTTATGCCATGTTTTACCGCTTTATTTACGATTGTGCGAGTCTGCACCTTTGTCTTTATTTAGGCGGAGTGTTTCTGTGTGTCGACAAGCCCGTTTGGGGTTCCCGATCTCCGACCAGCGCCTTGAACCTTGAGACCGTCTCGAGCTTGCTTACTCCGTTGCGGGTTCTACTTAAGGTGGCCCCAAATATTTCGAATCTGTGATTGTTCACCGTGAAAGCCTCGTTGGGTTTTGATTTGGTTTCGAGGTTGATCAGTGTGTGTTGCTATTGGTGCACCCGGGTAAAACTTTCTGAAAGCCGTGTCCGCGGTTATGGACGACTTGGAGCACAGTTTCTTGATCATAGACAAGCATAACTAAAGTACCGCTTTAATCTGACTAAAGTAACTTGACTAGTAAATAGTGCAATCCTCATGGAATGGTTAATAAAATTGCCAACGGATGGGGGGTTGTTCGTCCGCTTCCTTGTTGGTAAGCAGGGAGGAGGATGGATCGGATGAGATTACCATTATAACTGTTGTACTTAAATTCACGGACATCCGTCTATCATTGGTTAGGCGGATGGTTAGCGCTTATTCTGTAGAATTGCTAGGGTTTATCTTTTGCTGCAATTGCGTCACCCCAGGTTGTGTCCCCTTTAGAGGCATTAAGTCTTGCTGAGTACCCTTAGGGTCTCACACGATAAATTCTTGATTCGGATGAGCAGTACCTTCTCGGGCGGATCTTTGGGTGGAAGAAGCCGATGATGTGGGCAACGACCGTATGGTGTAGAGATTAGAGCACGAGGATCCGTGAGACCTGTAGTTGGGATGTGCTTATTTTCTCGGCATCTTATGCCTATTTGCTTCTTATCCACTCGGATCTTGTTTGCCGCCCGCATGATACTACGATGTGTCTTGTATGAGGAACTATCCTAAATTATAGATGTATCCGGGATATTTGAATCTTCTTGGTATGGCGTTGGTATATTTCCTTTCTTTCTAGATGGTGTGGCTCGATGTACTTTTGTATGGTGGCTTGCGTACATACCCACTTGTGTCGTAGTTGATCCCTTCGCCGACCACGCCGCCCGTCAGGTCCCGTTGAGAGGTTAGCGGTTGGGACGTCTGAAAGGACTACCGGTGAGTGGCTTTTGGGGCCCCACTATTTCAACCGCTATCTCTCATCCGGGCTTGTATCTAGGGCGTAGTTCACCGAGGTAGTTACAGAATCTCCGAACCTTCAGCTACTCCTCTCTTGGAAGAAAAGGTTCGCTCCTTTCAGCGTGGTGATCCGCACACCAAAAGATCATCTCAAAACTTGACTTCAGTATGAGTCCTTCCACGATGATCAAGGCACGCTTTTCTTTGAACACCGGATGTTTGTTCGAACTACGGGTTTGAGAGAGCAAGTTCTCAAGGAGGCGCATGACTCTGTTCTTTCTATCCACCACAGCGGCAAAGATGTACATGGACTTGAAAACACAATATTGGTGGGCGGGATTGAAGCGATATTGTGCCAAGTATGTCTCGAGTGTGATGTACGCATGAGTGAAGCTGTCCATCGAAACCTTACGGTCTTCTACAGCCATTGAAACCCCGGAATGGAAATGGGAGAAAGTAGAGATGGACTTCATCACTGGTTTTCAAGGTCACGAAGGGCAACAATGCAATCTTTGTTGTCATTGTGAGCTTTCTAAAGTGGCTCACTTCTTCCCGTCAAAGGAAACAATTTACGGAATTGGGTGAGCTCTATATCAGCAATTGTCTCTGTATGGGGTTCCGCTTGAGATCAGTTCAGACCGTGGGAGCATCTTCACTTCCAAGTTCTGGGAAAGTTTCCAAAATGCTTTGGGAACAAAATTGAACTTCAGCATAACTTACCACCCTCAGTCGCAAGGACAAGTGGAAAGGATCAATCAGATTCTGGAGGATATGCTTCGTGCTTGCGTCATCTCTTTTGGCATGAAGTGGGAGGAATGTCTTCCTTATGCTGAATTCTCTTACAACAACAGCTTCCAGAAGAGTCTAAAGATGGCACCATTTGAGTCTCTCTATGGCCGCAAATGCAGAACTCCGATTGGTTGGTCGGGTGCAGGAGAAAGAATTTGGTTTGGCCCGGACATTGTAACTCAAGCGGAGGAGAAGGTGCACATCATTCTTGAAAATCTGAAGATTGCTCAAAGTCGCCAGAAGAGCAATTATGATGAAAAGCACGGACATGGTGTATGTCCCTGTGATCTCGTTTACCTTCGTGTCACTCCCATGAAAGGCACGCACGCTTTGGTATCAAAGGAAAGTGGCTCCTAGATACATCGGTCCATTCAAAATTCGTGGAAGAAGAGGAGAAGTTGCTTATACTCTTGAGCTCCGGGAAAAACTCAAGGTCCATGATGTTTTCCACATATCTCAACTCAAGAAGTGCTTCAAGGATCGGCGGGACCGTGGATCATGAGCTAATCAATCTCAAGAAGACCTGTCTTATCAAGAACACCCCACAAAAATCCTTGAGATCGCAGAAAGAAGGACTCGCAACAAGTCCATCAAGTTCTGCAAGGTGCAGTGGTCGCACCATTCCGTTGATGAAGCCACTTGGGAGCGTGAAGATGAGCTCCGTGCCAACTATCCTACCCTCTTTGAGTCTTCTTCTTCTTCCTAGAATCTCGGGGCGAGATTCCTGTTTAGTGGGGGAGAGTTGTAGCATCCCATTTGTCTAACAACTGTAATGCTACTTGGTCTAGTAATATAATGGCTACTTCATATATATAATTGTTGCATCATTATTATATCATGCTCATGTCATCATGCCACCTTGCATTTGAGCATCATATAAAACCCTTTTTGTGTTGGTTCTTCTCTCATATGCACTGTAAATTGTATTTGGTTGTTGATATATTGTTTAAATGCCCAAGTTGAGTTGGGGGCATATCTTTTATTCCACTCCACCACCTTTCTTTCACCACCTTATAATTCCACCATCCAACTAAATATGAGCTTTGCACTTTATTGGGTTTTATCTCTAGCTCATGTGGGTTGGGATGGATCCAATTCTATCTCCACATGCTCTCATATATGCACCATATTGTTTCCACATTATTGGTTTATGAGAGCCACATGGCCACCTTTGCATGCCTTGTGAGTGGAACCCTTTTCTAGCTTTCATATGTGTTGTTTTGGGGTTATTATCATGTTGGGATATTTTTGGGACTATTAAACATCTAGTGGAATATACACACTAGCATGTCCCATTTTTATTCAAATATGGTCATTCCCTTCTACTCCACATGGAACATTCTTTAATTCTTTTGCTTGGCCTTTATTCCACTTCTTGGGAATGCATAATAATAATGCCATGCTAGTATTTTTGTTTTCACAAGGATTTAACCAAGGCATTTATTAATTTGCATGAGCCATGCAAGAGTACCATCACCTTTAGCCATTTGCTTTTCTCTTGGTTTATTTGGGTTTTATCTTTATGAGGCCATATCCATCCATCACCTCTATCCCTCTCTTCCACTCCTTTTGTTTGATCTTGTTTGAGTTGCTAAACCCTATACCTCAATCACACCCCTCTCTAGCTAACTCTAATCACACCCTCACCTTCCTCTCCTTTTCACCCTCCATCCATGCATGATCAAGGGTGATCATAGCTAAGCCCTACCCTAAACCTCACCCCTCTCTCTAACCCTAAGATCAATCCCTTGTCTAACCCTAGTTACACCCACCTCACCCTTACCTCTCACATATGCCGAGCCTCCCCATGCTGGACCCACCTGGCCCTCTCTCCCTGGCCCACACCCGAAGCTACCAGTCTTCTGGCTTTGTGCTTCCATCATAGGTCTTCATCCCCCTAGCTAGCTGAAAGTTTGGCACTGGTGGCTCCTTCATGATCCTTGGGCCAAAACATGGTGGCCCTTGTGGACCTTGCGATTCGATTAGTTCTGCCATCTTTATCAGATCGAGCTTTATCCTTGCATCATCCGGCTGAAGATTTCTCCCTCCGAGTCTGGCTCCCATTGCTTGGTACACATGATCCGGCAATTCATACCCGTCATTTACCATCACCGAGTAACCTTCATTGTATCTGTTCGCGTTCGGGTCTGCAGGTTGCTGCACTGCTTTTCACGCGCTTTGCTATCTCTTTTCGGGTTGAGCTGGTGCAGGATTCAAAGCTGGGTTTCCTCCTCCCGCCGAGTGAGTTCCATGCCTAGGTTGAGGTGCAAAGTTTTGCCCCCCATTGTCATTTCTTTGTCCTACTTGATTTTCTTGGCCAGCATTTTCCTAGTTCTCATTTCCCTGAACAACATTTCTTCTTGTTCCCTCCGTGCAGGCCGGGTTTCCTTGAGATACTGCCAGGTCATACGTAACCATATGCTTGTTCCTTCCTGAATCCACTCTTTTCTTTTCTCTGTCTCGGCACCACTCCAGGCGAGGAGGCTGTATGACCTGCTGATCTTACTGGGATTGGAGTTGCCGAGTGAATCAGCTGTGACCTCCTAGCTATACCCGGATTTGCCCTGTAGTAAGCTTCATTCAGTATCCCTGCTTCTCTTACCAATTCATTGACTCGTTCCTGTTGTTTCCTCTTTTCTTCACCCATCAAATGGGGGAGATCAGCCATTACTGCCTCTACAACTCTCAGATTTGCTGCTGCAGTGTTGTATGTCAGCCGCATGGCTATTTCGTTGTTGTTTCCTGGTGTTATCTTTGATATTGCGTCCGCCAATTCTTCATTGAGGTTTCTTCCTCTCATCCTTATCGCATCAAGCCAGGTCTTTCCATTGACTCGATTTGCCAAGTTGAGCTCTCGAATTGTGATATCCACATCTTGTTGTAACTGCGCTAATTACTTTGCCTTCTCCAAGACTTTTATCCTGTCCTCCTCTAACTCGGCCTGCACGCATGTCGGATTAGCTGCCTGCGCTACTGGCTCTGCTAATTTCTCTATTGCTTCTTGCAACTCTTTGGCTCTCTTAGTCCTAGATATGTTCTCTGGCTTTTCTAGCGGTGCCTTTGTAGTTCTTGCCGCCCTTGGCGTTTCCTCTGGATTTCCTCCCTCGACTTCCTCATTCACCATAGGAACCACTGGAGGCGCTGGTGGATTAGGAGCTGTCATCATTACCTCGACAGAGACGAGTTGGTGAAGTTTTCCTGCGGCAGGAACCGCAGGTGCATCCAGTGCCAGGATGACGCGCTCCGGGTACGTGCACTCCACGCGCACTGCGACGTAGACCTGGTGCTTGCCAAACTTGATGAAGCGACTGCCCCTAGGGGACGGCTTGGTCCCGAAGTAGCCTACATTGTTGCTGACGAGTTTGAGTGCCCCGAACCTCTGGATGAGGCCGGAATAGACGCGCTCGACGGTCTTGGCGATGATATTGCCCGTCTGGATAAAAACTCCAGCAAGCGTCTGCTTCTGCCCCATGGTGGGCGCCAACTGTCGTGGTGGTGTCATGGCAGATGCCATGGGTAGTCTTAAGTTGGCGGCCGAATGGACACTTGTGGTAACTGGGGAGGGAGTGCACGGTCTAGCCGCACACGAAGAACAAGATAAACTCTCCATGCTTAGGATTTCTATTGATCCAAGAAGTTTACAAGTGCTCCTAGAGTTGTTTGTGCATAGCCTCAGGGCACTAGTTTCCTACTTGGTCCAACCTCCTCAAACCCTAGTTATGCCCCTCCTTATATAGGCAAAGGCCAGCTAGGTTACACCCCTTTGGGTCCTAGGGTTACTGTTTGGATCTTGGTCTTCACTGTACGAGCCGGGTCATGGGCTAGCCCTGAGCCCCTCGACCCAGTCCATAAAGCTAGACAGCTAACGGTCTTCTCATACGTAGCCTTAAGTTCTTTTGGCGTCATATTGTGACTTTGTATGTCAGCCCTTGCTTTAGGCGTCACCCGGCTCCTTTTGCATCACCCGACATCGCCCTTCTCTTTTGATCGTGCTTTACCATGGTCCCTCCTGAATCTCACTTGGAAAGCTGCCATGCGTCCTTTCTGACTCGGCCTTCCCTTGTGAGACTCGGCTCGTCGCTTCCTACAAGGTAAACAAACTTGTCTTATACGGGCCGACATAATTCTTATGTCGGCCGTACATGACCTTCTTACCCGACCGTTTTTACCCGGCCAGATTTATTCTTCACTCGGCATAAGCCAAGCTGGGCAATGTTTTACCCCTTATGACCCTACTGGGGGTTATTCCCCCGACACAGGGGAAAGGGACGCAACCGACAAACTATCAACCTCACTCCTGCTGAGTGTGAAAGAGCAAGGCAAGCCTTAAGGGGCATACCCCTCGGACCCGATGCAACACGCGAGGATTTGTTGGCCTATCATCTTCTCCTTACCCAACAAAACAATCACCAGCGAGAATAGCAGATTCGACTCGATGAGCACATGCGACTAGCCAACAAGTCAAGTATGCGGTGTGCATAGCTGTCCTTTATCAGCGATTCCTCATCAAGGAAAAACTACAATCCTGGGGCACACAAGCAAAGCTCTCGGACATAACACATGAATGAGGGTGAAATATGCGAGTTCACCGGAAGCCTTGACTCCTCCTTCATGACCGTGGACTCGTCAGGTAACATGATGCCCAAGGCTCCATAAGCTGCCATTATTGCGGCTACCACGTACATGATATCCAACCAGCCTCTGGTGGGTGATCCATGAGCTGCCATCCACAGATCCTCCATCGCCGGCCTTGACCTGATGTGAGCTTCCCTAGCAACGGATCTGAAGAAAAGTGCAGAAAAAGTGGTTGCACCAGAAAGTTCCATTCGATCACCATCGTGAGACAATGATTCACCATGACATAGCCCTAGACCACGACAAGACACTCGAAAGACGCGTGAGTATGTAGCCCATGATGAAATCACGAAGTGTAAAGTCGAAAAATCTCGCGGCAAATCGCAACTCCATCGAATATTATGATGAAGACATCGAGTTATGCGGGGCTAGATACTTGAGCCGCTGCATTCCATGATCAAGGATCCTGAAGGGCTTCAAGCTGCCCTATGACACCCCGAAGTATGACGGTCTCTAGGAGCCCAAGACCGGGTTGGAGGATCACCTGAAATTTGTATTGTGCCACCTCGGGTCAAAAACCAATGCCAGATGTCTGAAGCTGCAGTTGAACGGATCTGCATTGGCTTGGCTTCAAAGCCTCCCCGAGGATTCGATTAGAAGATGGGAAGAGCTAGTCCATAGTTTTGTCCAAAACTTCAAATTCACATATAAACAACCCGCATCCATCGAGGAGCTTTGGGAATGTTTTGAGAGATCAGCCAAGTTAATATGCTCGTACACCCAATGGTGGTCCACCATCAAGAACTTTGCGGAGGATATCTCCGAGGAGCAAGCAATCGATGCCTTCAACACTAGCCTACGCATGCAAGACCTTAAGGAGGATCTGGGATGCGTCAAGATGAAGACCGTAGACCACCTGATGAACATCGCTAATCATTTGGAAGATGGTGAGGACTTTGTGCATAACAACCGGACGCGCTCCATAGACAATAACGACGCAGACGAAAGATACCCGATATACAAGGGGCGTAGAAATGATCGCTTGGGAAATCGCAAGATGCGCGACTATGAGGACAATGATGGAGCCAACATGGTGTCCTGGTATTGCTGACGAGTACGCCATGGAGGGGTACTCCCAGAGCATGTTTATAGTGGTGAAGGAAGGCGGCTAGTTGGTGGGTACGAGGTAGCACAACTTACCTAGGTTCAGGTTCCACAACGGTGGCAGAATCCTACTCCTGCTATAAATCACTATAATAGCAACACGCTAAGTTACACAGATAGGTTCATTGTGCGCGCTGTCACTACAAGAAATGTTTCCTTCCACAACGACTATGCCCGTCGGTCGTCGTAGAAGGCACGACTTCCGCGACAAAAATTCTCCGCTTGACCATGGCCGATGGAAAACTTTTTTTTGGTTTTGCGCCCCTCTACTACTACGAAACCGCTAAAAACGTGGACGAAGCTCGACGGGCGCGTGTAAGAAGTAAGATTTTCGGTTCCTCGCGAGATGTTGACTTGCCAAAGTATTTTTGCATGTGGGTCCCGGACGTAAGTTACTCTAGCAGACCATACTTTTCGGCCGCGCCTCCCAGATTTGAACTCGATAATTTTGTTCGATGCCTCTTCCGTTCAGTCAGTTTGCTGGGTCCCACATGTCTGCCTCTCAATTCAAGAAAAATATCCTTTTACAACGGACGATTTTTGTGGTTAAAGGCCCGTTTTTCTTGGTTGAAAATCCTTCTACGACGTATGCCCTTCGTGGTAGAATCCTCATCACAAATGATTCTGCCATGGTTTTTTTTTCTACGGAGGCAGATCGCACCCTTTAGCCACGAAAAGTCATTTTGTCGTAAATATGTTCGCCAGCCGTGTTGACTACTGACATCATGCAAACTGCCATATGGCTAACGCTCTTAATGGCCAGTTAGCATCATTAACTATCAATAAAACAATTGTAGAAGCCAGGCCTGATAATTATTAAGTGGGCTGACCCATTAAGAGAGCCCAATAGTATCATGGCCCGTTACTGTTTCGTCTTGCACTGTTACAAATGGGCCCACAAGTGCTGCCATCGAGGGCTCGTAAAATTTCTGGCCCGTTACTATTTATATCTACCTACATAGTTTGAGATTGGCCTGTTTGCACAACCCGTAAATTTTTGGGCCTGTTACTCTTCCGCCTTGCGCTGTTTGACATGGGCCCGTTTGGACAACCCACTTTGGCCCATAACCTTTTTGGCCCGTTACTGTGTAGCTATACACTGTTCGAAACGGGCCCATAAAATTTTGGGGCTCATTACTATTCAGGCTCGTAATTGGTCGGCTCATGTTCTGGCCCATTACTATTCTAACTTGGTAAGTTTCTCGGCCTGTTACTGTTCTGGGCCTGGTGCAAATTTTTCTTGTTCCTGTTCTGGCCTGCTACGATCCTGGACTTTTTCTGGCCTGGCCTGCTACTATTATGGCCTGTTACTGTTTTGGCCATTTAAGGTTCTGGTCCTTTACTTTTCTGGTCCGTTACTATTTCGGACTATTACTGCTTTAGCCTATTACTATTTTGGTCGGTTACTTTTTTGGCATGTTACTGTTTCGTCCTGCCACTGTTATGGTTTGTTACTGTCACTAATCATACCTATGAGTCGGCCCATTACTTATACGATCTTTTACAGTTTCTGCATTTCTGGAGCCCATTCTGATATCATAAAAGGTGTACAACTTTTGAGCATTTTTACTGTTCATCGTCGGCCTAATACAAGATGGGCAAATACAAAGCACGATAATGTACCCTAATCGACCTGGCTAGCGCAGGTACGGTACTGCCTACCGCTATGTGTGGATGGCATCAACTAAATGCCTACACGGCCTATGCAATTAATCTATATATTACATCAAATGCAAACTATTTAAAAATATTACATAGTATTAACTCAAGGGAAATAAAAATTGGTATTTCAGTTGATAATCGAATTGATAGTAGTCCTCAATTTTCTTTCTCCATCTATCACATGCATATCCCTTTTGAGTGTGACATCTACATTAGAAAACAACCTTGGGATATGATCTTGCAGCCCCCTCTTTGGTGGCGATAGCAATAATTGCAGTCTAAAACTAAGTAATAACAAGTTAATAGATCAAACAAGGCAAACTACTCATTTATCTGATATGACAAGAGTTATGAACTCGAGTTTACTACTGGAAAATGATACAAATATATTGACCATAACATCAAACAAACATGACAATAAAGCATTAAACAAGTGTGCCTATCGTGAAACAAGAAATATAACAATGTGTGTGGCTTAGAATTTCAGCAAATATAAACTAGCCAAGTCATTTCAACAAATATATAAGGAAGCAGTTGTGTATCCTAGAATGCAAGAGACATTGGGTGACTCGGAATTTGTGGTGAGCTACACAATGGTATGCAGTTACTGTCATAGCTAAGAATGAACCATACATAAATTATAACGGCATCATACGACAACTTGTAGAGAAGGAAGGAAAACCACAAATGAACTATATATATGGTAGATGGTACTTATGTTGTTGCTGAGGACGAACTAGCACCAGACAAGTAAGCAATGGCATCGCTTGTGAACCTGTAGAAGAGGCTGTGCAGATCAACATGTTCATATTTCCCTTTTGGAGTTCTAAGAAAAGACAAAAAAATATTCAGTGTTGCAGCTTTTGAAGAACCAGATGAAAGAACATGTGGGCCCCCATGTGTGGTTTTGGTAATTAATGACAATCTTTATAGAATAATGTGTGTATTAAGTTATACTTGTAGGAATTGTCCATTGGCATCGCTTGGAGATTGTGTCGGCTTCAAGGTCGATGAAATCAGAAGAAGATATGTTGTGCAAGCTCAAAATGCGCCATCTATAGAATATCTCATGTTTGATGCTTGCCATCCTCGGTGATCATGGATCAATGATGAGGAATCAAGAAAGGCGTTCCATCTTGAGTAGGGAAAGATCGTCTACATCAAGCTCAAGTGGAATGCTAAAGGAAAAGGTATAATCTTGATAGGTTTTCCCTTTTTTCCGTCTCATATTGTTAGTGGAAGACCGGGTTTAGGATAGATAACCGTACTATCAATAGGGGCTCTCGAATGAGTAACTCGATCACATCGTTCAGAGAGAGCTCAAACCTTTGCATACTTGCATCATCGTATTTGGTTGTTATTTGTTCTTATCCATGTGAGGATATAGAGATTGTGGTAATCTCCATAACAAGCTCTTGTTCATCAAAATCGGATCCCTCTTTTATATCTTATTGCGATTTTGATCTATGCGGTTTTTCGGTTTCTCACCAAGTGAGGTATCTCACATTATTATATTTGATACATTCTCACTTGGTGATAACCAATATTTTCACCTTTTATAGGGAATCTCATGTCGTCCTATTTCCAACGCAATTGGAATCGGGTCGATCGGAGTTACCAATCAAAAGTTATAGCCATTTGACTGCTGGTCTTATTTCCTAGGTACCAAAATGCGGTAGTACCGCATTTTAGTACCTAGTGCGGCAAAAGGTTTTGGCAAGTTGCCAAAAGCCACTGCCGGGCTAGGTACCAAAAAGCGGTAGTACCGCATTTTAGTACCTAGCACGGCAGAAGGTTTTTGACAAGTTGCCAAAAGCCACTGCCGGGCTAGGTACCAAAAAGCGGTAGTACCGCATTTTAGTACCTAGCGCGGCAGAAGGTTTTTGACTTCTCCATTTGGATCTATCCTCCCTTGATGGGCTATGATGTTCCTTTGTATGATCTTGTAGAGGTTGTTGTCCTCTTCGAAACGATCCCAAGATCATCGAAATCGGAGTCTTGCTACAAAAGTTATGGTTGTTTTCGTTGTGTGATGACCAGTAGTACCGGACCAGGATCCGGTAGTACCAGGGTCCGGTAGTACCACATTTTGGTACCGGGGAGCACAGAGAAAAATGTGTTTGGTGCCTCAGGAACCCCAGAGAATGTCTAGTAGTGCCGGGAAAGTCCGGTAGTACCGGGAAAAAGTCTGGTAGTACCGAGAATCGTGTTTTGGGCTGCAACGGTTGGATTTTGGAGGGACCTATATAAGGGACCTTCTTCCCCAATGGTTCCTCAACTAATCTTGCAAGTTTTCCCCTCCATTGTTTACCTTCTTAAGCTTGCTTCCTCTCAATCCCTCCTATGATTCTTGCATATTCTTGAGGGATTTGAAATAGGAGATCTAGATCTACAATCCCACCAATCAATCTCTCCTCTAAGTGAGGGGAACATATTGGGATCTAGATCTTGGAGTCTTTTGTGGATTTCCTCCATTGTTCTTCCTCTCCTATTCCCCTATAAGATTTTGTAGATTTGGTGGAATTTGGGAGAGAAGGATTTGAGCACTTCTTGTGTCCTTGCCATTGCATTTGGTGCATCGGTTTGTGTTCTCCTCGGAGGATTTGGTTTGAGTTACTCATTGGAGCTTGTCCCTCTTGGGTTATTGGAACCCTAGACGGTTTTGTGGCCTTGGTGGCGTTGTGGCCTTGGTGGCATTTGTTGGGAGCCTCCAATTAACTTGTGGAGAAGTGCCCCAACCTTGTGAGAGGTTCCGGTTGCCACCGACAAGTGCACCGATAGTGGAAGCGTGGATTGATCCCATTGGGGTGAGATTCACCGGAGAATAAGGGAGGCCTTTTGTGGCGTTGGTGGTTTGATACCACCCCCTCTCCAAACGAGACGTACTCCATGTTGGGAGGAACTCGGTAAAATATCGCCGTCCCCGCGTGCCTTGGTTATCTCTATACCCGAGCTCTTTACTTATGAACTTTACATTGTGATAGCCTTCGTGCTTGATGTAATCTATATCTTGCTATCACATTGTTGCTTGTATTGCTTAGCATAAGTTGTTGGTGCACATAGGTGAACCCTAGTTTTTCTAGGTTGTGCTTGACAAAGTAAACGCTAGTTTAATTCCGCCTTTGTCGAGCCACCCTTGGGAAATTTTTAATCTCCTATTCACCCCCCTCTAGGAGATATCCGTATCCTTTCAATTGGTATCAGAGCCCGGTCTCTCATTTTAGGCTTCACCACCTTGAGAGTAAAGATGTCAGCTAGGGGATTTATGCACAATGATAGGTTAACATTCGATGGCACAAATTATGATGTTTGGAAATCTCGCATGCTTAATTTATTTTGGGGAATTCACCCAAATATCTAGGGATATCTATATATGGGTTTCTCTTCTCCTATGGATCCCCAAAACGAACCTTTAGAGGAGAAGTTAAACTCTTGTATAGATGCTCTAGCTACTAAAATTCTTTCACTTGTTATGAGCAATGTAGTTAGATTTCTCATGAAATATGGACCAAGCTTCAAGATAAATATAGCAAGTCCAACTTTATTGAGGATTATTGTGTTGCTTCCACTTCCGGTCGATATGAGTTCTCATCGTCTACCACTTCACCAACATGTGATTTTTTACAAGGTAATGATACGGTGAGTGGTGATAGAAATTTTAATGAGGATAGTGTGCTTACTATTTGTAATCCTTCATCCCTATCTAGTTGCAATGATCTATCTTCAGGCTTTAACACTTCTATCACTCACAACTCCTTACATGCTAGTGTTGATAGTCCTTGCATATCATGTAGTAAGGGCTTGAATAAATCTCATGATGATATGCTTGTGTTGTCTTGTTGCCATGATAAAAATGCTTCTATTTCCTCTAGTGCTTGTGTTGGTAACCATGTAGAGGAGAATGAAGATTCTATGGGCCAAGACAAGGTCTTGAATAGATCTACAAGTGCAATCTCATCATCCCCTTCCTCCGGTTCTCACATATGCCTTATGGCTAAGGGAACACATGTAACCTCTTTAGATCCCATTGTATCTCATGATGATGATGATGAGGTTGAGAATGATAATGATGATTATCGAGGTAAGTATGATATTACCTCTATTAAGAAAATGGGAGAGGTTGTCTATAGTGCTCTATACAAAAATAAAATTGCTTCCTCCAACCTTCTTGAAATCTTGAATTATGCTATAGAAGGCAATGATCTTATTGAGGAGCAAGAAAACACAATTGATGAAAAGTTTGCGCTTGAGTGTGAGTATGCTAATGAACTTTCTCAACTAAAGGAATCCCTTGAAGAAGAACAAACCACCAACAAATCTCTTGAGGAGACTTTTACTCTAGAATTATCTAGAGTAAAGGAATACCGTGATAGAGAACTTGCGGTGGCTAACTCCTTCAAGATTAAAAATGATGAACTTGAAGTTGCTTATGCTAAGATTTTTGAGGATTTTAAGCACCTCGAAAATGGCTCTCGGGTCGTTAAGTGGGAGCTCATCAAACTCATCGAGTCGCATGAGCAACTTAAAGCTTCATATTCAAAAGATCTTGCCAAGTTGCCCTCACCTCTTGCTAATAATGAGGATGCTTGTGCTACTAACTCTATTTATTGTGAAGCATCTATTTTGAAGGAGAATGTTGAGCTAAAGGCTCAACTTGCTTTGCTAAGTAGCAACTATGGGAAATTATAAGAAATTCATGTCAAGCTCTCAAGCTCGCATGAGGATCTTCTAGTCTCCCATGGTAGGCTAAAGTTAGCTCATGAGGCCATCATGTCAAAGGTAACATATAGTGGGCCTCATGGGGACATTAGCACTATATCTACTCCAAATGTTATATTGCCATGTGCTAGTCCTTGTAATTCATCCTCTCACAACCATGATAAATCTCATGATGAATTACATTTCGTGCCTTGTCACTACAAGAAATGTGTCAGCTTGTGACGTTTTGGTAGTGACCATCTACAAAATCGTCTTAGATTTATGAAGATTCCGCTCAAGCTGCTTCGGAGGGTCAAAGCCTTAGTAAACTATGACGATTTTGCTCAAAAACGTCGTAATTCCTTTAAATGAAATCGTCATAAAAGCTAGGGAGATCTAAATATATAGGATAGCAACATGGACCGTTGGATCCAAACAAGATGGACGGACAGGATGCTGATATGCGGGAACTTTGACATGGATCGATGACATGGCACTACCCATCGCGCGCAGGAACCAAAACCACCACATCGCGCGCGTGCCGACCAAACCCTAAACCATCACATCCCCACCCTCCCAGGAAACGTCTCCCCAACCCTAAAACATTCGCCGCCGCTCCAGCCGCGAGATCCGCGCCGCCGCTCCTCTCTCCCCGGCTTGAGCCCAGCTCCGCCTCCCGCCGACCATCTCCTCTCGATCTCGTGGAGCACCGCGCCCATCTCCTGTCGACAGCATCGCCCCTTCTCCTCCCAGCGGCGGCTGCGCATTTCCCCGCCCCTTCACAACCGCCCTGATCCCCTCCGCCCAGCCCATAGGCGCATCGTTGGGTCGGCCATCTTCCAGCGGGTGACGCTCTAACCCTCCACTCCCTGACCGTCGCCGCCATGTCCCTCCTCTCTTTTCCTTCCTCACGTCAGGTCCTTCCCATCTCTAGGGTTTCAGGCGGCGATGTCAATGGGGCAGGCAGAGTTGTGGCATCGAGGACCCTAGACGGGTCGGCGACGACGAGCTTCATGTTGATCCGGCTGCGGTACATACTGGTGACAAGGTGCTCGGTGATAGGGAGGAGGCCCGCAAGAGCGTCTACACGAAGGTATACTCCCCCGCTTCCTTCAATCACGAGTCGTGCGACCCCTCCTCTCTCTTTCCATCCCATCCCTCTCTCTCTAGCGTTCTCTAACAATCCCCTTCTGTCTCTCTCTCTCTTCAGGCTCCCCTAGATGCGACCGTGATATTTGCAATCATCTAAGTTTTGTGATATTTGCTTCACAAAGAAACTACTTAAGATCCTTTGCAACAATGAACCTACACTTCATCTCAATCAGGGTGAAAGGGAGGGCACACTACCCCGCAGGATTAGTTGAAATTATTGTCACTCTTAATTTCCTATGCTATACGGTTTTACTACAAGTTGTTGAACACTACAATGCGACTTTATTATATATTCAATATAAACTGTTCTTAGTGGATTTGTAGATTTGGAGAAAAACTTTCGCATTGGCCAAGTAATGATTTGTGGTCTTTTTCTGGACATACGTGGCTTTAGTGCAACACTACATTTATTAAAACATTCTACCTAAGCAACAAAAGATTTTGTATTGTTTCCAATTATGCTTCAAACATTCACTCATTGAAGTGACCCAATAAACTCGTGTGCTACAAAACTAAATTGTTTACTATGACCCAGTTAAGCTAATCATGTTTTCCCCTCTTAAGTATTAATAGCTTCATGTCCGCATGTACCTTATGGGACACTTGTTTTGGTCAATTATCCCTAACATTTTAATGTGGTATAAGAACAGAAACCAATACACTCAGTCTTGCTTACTACAGGTCACTTATTTGACAATGTCTTTTCTTTGGTTCTAGATAAGTACAAGAGATGTAGATAATCATCCTATGTTGCAATATTTTCATACAGATCTGATATAGCTCTGATAAATTTGGCAGGAGCTTGTTTTTACTACTGGGATACAATGTTTGCTCTATATACCCGGTGTGATGGACTAAATCAAGTATGCACAGATCCTCCCCTATTATTTTGATCTGAACCTATTTTGTTCCCAAGAGAAGTTATGCTAGATTGTTAGATAGGCTTTGCTAGACCTGTAGGAGTCCTAGGGTTCCTGTAGGGTCCTAGGGTTCTTGTAGGTTCCCATTTTTTTATAGGAGTACCTACTGATTTGTACTCAATTTAATTCCCTATATGAGATGTGTGCCTCACATTAGCTGGTTGTCGCATAAAAACTATGTATCCTTGGGCATCTCTTCTATTTGCACATTATTAATATGCTTGAAAATATAATTGACGCTTGCAGATGCTTATTGAAAAATATATTTGACTAGTTCTATTTTACTCCAAAGCTTGAAAAATATAGTACTGATAAGATCCATGTATCATCATGTTATGTGACATAGTTGCAAGGAACCTGATAAGATCCATGTAGCAGAGTGTTGTGTCTGAACTTTTTGCAGATGTATCTATATATTTTCATTTTTTACTTGCAAGCAACCTGCTAGATGGAGCTAAGGCCCTTCTTTGTTCTTGATGTAATCTCTCTCATCATTGCTGCTATGGAACTTGTTCATTACTTTAGTCTTCGATGTATCAAATCATAAATATATGTTGGTATCCACCTCCTTGGCTTATCATCCATAAATATACAGATGTATGTTCTCGCAAGTGAGGCTGTGCTCGCAAGGCTCAAGGTAATCTATTGTGCTCGCAAGGCTCAAGGTAATCACATATTGGATTCTCTTATTGGCTTCATTCTACCATGATGGAACAAACAACAGGAAAATAATGTTCAAATTTACCGAGAACCAGTGGAATATGGCGCACAAGAAAAGGATAAGAACTTACAATCTTTTGTTGATTTAGTGATTTTCCTGTTGTTTGTTTGTTTGTTCCATCTGTTGATAAGAACTTACAATCTGTTGTTTGTTTGTTTGTTCCATCTGTTGCCAGTGGGTTATAATTTCACTAGCTACTCTGTATTAGTCCTCTATGTGATGGTAAACTAAATTACCTGTGGGTTTTATAATTTCACTAGCTACTCTGTATTAGTCCTCTATGTGATGGTAAACTAAATTACATGTGGGTTTTATAATTACACTAGCTACTATGTATTAGTCCTCTATGTATTAGTTTTCTAAAAGAGCTACTCCCACTGATATTTCATTTGTCGGTGAGCAAGCAATTTAATTTGCCATACAAACTATGGAGTGGTTGACATCTTGGTGGACTGTCAGTAGTAGTAATAGTATGTGTCTCCTGAATCACATAGTTCGTATCTCAATCACATTGTGGATGTCAGGCCAAATATCCGAGGAGAACATTGTATCTTTTAGTTCTTCTTGGGAGCTCAACTTCCATGCCTAGAAACTGTTGCTCTTGCAGCACCAGCCAAAAAACTAGGATAATATTTCAGTAATGACCATGCCTCTTTTTTCTTAATGTAATGACCTGCTAATGTGATGTGATCATGTGACAACTATTGCCTCAAATGCACTTATAATCCATTTTAGATTAGTCTGACACTCTGACGTAATCCTAATATATATTTGACGTAATCCTTCAAGTTAGTTTCATTTTTCTTGATTTACTCCTTTGAAACAACAAGTGTTCTTGTAAATATGTTGCTCACATATTTTTTTCCCTGGTAATGCATGTGACCTGAAACCTGGTGCTTCCTGTCAACATAACAATCTAGTGCCTAATAAGGATCCCGATGTTAGTGCTACTGGTGCTGCAACTGGTGCTGAAACTTCTCTACTACTGAATTATTGCTTTACATGACTATGTATTGCTGAAACGCCACATCGGCACGATCCTAACCAGCTTCAGGTAATCCATCTACCCACCTACTACTGGATTTTTTACTTGAATAATCTGCTATTTCAGTGACATGTTACATGCATTTTTTACTTAAATCTACTATTCTTGTAGAGTCTACCTGCACTACTTTGAACATCTACTTCCTGTACTTCTATACTTGCACTACTTTGAACATTTTACTTGGAATACTTGGAGTATTTCAGTTGTTAGCTTGTGTTAAAGAGAATTTGCAGATTTGGAGTACTCAATGAAACTTGAGTTGTTAGGCTGTGAATTATTTTAGTTAGTGCCCATACTGACCCTTGTTTATCATGAGCACTCCCACGAGTACATCTCAGAGAAACATACACATGTTTTGGTTCTTTCCAACATACACATTTTTTAGAGAACATACACATATTTTGGATAAACACAATATACATAGCAATTCTTTTTTAGAGAAAATTTTCTCGACTTATCATCCATAAATATACAATTAAGGTTTTCAAAGACTTTGTCATTCAGATTACGATGAAATGTTGAAATCCAACAACATAGAGCTACATCCCTCTATATTACTATGTGGTGTTGAATGTCGCCAGTTATTATTTCCGTGAAATAGTACTGTAAAATGATTCTTGCACTTAATTTTGATTTGAATGGAAACTTTGGACACAAGTTTGTAGCAAATCTATGTCTCTTTATATAATTTACATTCTAACGATTCTTGCACTTGATGACCTCCTTTTCTCATCCTAGGCTGGCAACATTTGAATGGGCGTCTCCCTTTTGATGCATGTATCAAGAGCTTCAGTATGACGATTTCAGAAAACTGTTGTAGCATGCTCCAACAAAGTTTTGTAGCTCGTTGAGCTGGTTATTCTGATTTTGTTCTATGTGGTAGCCAAATACCTGATTTGTACTGTACATTATTGTAATGTATCTTAGAAAATATTGCTTTCCAACTGACATACATGATTGTAATGTATTCCTGGGTTATGTCTCATTGTAATATACTGTATGTGATTTTGGCTGTGCGTACTGAAATATTGATTATTTAATGTCAGTACTTTGTAAATGAACCAATGTTAGTTGGGCTCTAAAAAGGCCATGGCCCAAAAAATATTGGACCGGAGCAGTGAACAATCTTTCACAAAAATTGTTGAAATAAGAAAGAATTGGGAGCTAAAAAGGCCTTTGCCCATGAAAATAAAAAAGGCCAAAATATTGGGCTTGACCCAAGCAACAAAGAATAAATTAATGGACTGAATTTTGGGCTTGGCCCATGTAAACAATTGAATGGACCAGGCTGATTGTGTGCCACGTAAGCTTAGCCACGTAGGATCTGACTTGGCGAGGACAGTTTGCCCATGACGATATCAGATCGTCATAATGGTTATGACGATCCAATATCGTCATAGACGGTTATGACGATTTTGCTGAAATCGTCGTTATAGTTCATTTGCGACGCCCAGCTTTCGACGATCTCAAAATCGGCATAGAATCGTCATAAACGGACTATTGTGACGATTTTGTGACGAAAATAGAGGGTCATATATAACCATATTCCTTGTAGTGTGTTGCTCTAACAATGTAGCATCTACTTCCTCTAGTACTTTTGTTGAAACTAACCATGTAGAGGAAATCAAAGAGCTCAAGGCTCAAGTCACTTCTTTGAAGAATGACTTGAAAAGGGGTCATCAAGGGAATGCCACACTCAACAAGATCTTGAGTGTGCAAAATCCCCCAATGACAAGAGTGGGCTTGGATTCAACTCCAATGTCAAGAACAAGTCCACTATCAAGTTGAAGCACAAGGACAACAAGAAGAATGGCCAAGATCAAGTTAAGAATCCGGCCAACATTATTTGCTTCAAGTGCAAGGAATAAGGGCACCATGTTAGATCTTGCATATTGAAGAAAAAGCATCTTAGTGTTAAGCAACAAGGGAAGCAGCCTCAAGCTCCACCTCAAGTCATCGACGGGCCTCTTCCTAAGAGGACTACTTGAGCTCTTCCTCGAGTCATGGCTTCACCTAAGAATAAAGATGGAAAGAGTAGAACTTGCTACATATGCCGTGAGAAGGGGCACATTTCTTCCTCATGCACTATTGGTATCTCCTCACCCAACCCTATCACTATTGATGATGTTTATTCTCTTTGTAAGGATGAGGTTGGCAATGTGTTTGCCAAATTTGTTGGTGCTCAATGTGGGTTCAAGAAAAGAACCATTTGGGTTGCCAAGCCTATTGTGACTAACTTCTTAGGACACAACTTGTTTGGGGACCAACAAGCCAAAACTTGATCAATAGGTGTGTGTTGGAGGGCATTGGAGTCTTGGCTACATTATGAATAATTGAGGGATCTTCATCAATTATTAATGTCAAGCCAAGCCATTTGGATTATCATGATTATATTATATTCCCAATGTTCCTCCTTGCGGTAACATATGCAAAACTCTTTACATTGAAAGTTACTCACACCCTTGTGCATGTGTTGGTTTTGTATATTCCATGCTTTTGTACATGTTGTGCTTTCCACTTAATTATCTTGAGGTATCAAGCATATTTGTGTATGATTAGGTGGCACTCCATGTATGTGTGTTTCTTGTGGTTGAGCCTTACTTGGTTATATTTGGTATCTTATTTGGCTCTTGTGAGAGATTAATGGATTGTCCCATTTTGGGGGAGTGTTATGCTTGGGCATTCCACAATCCTAAAAATGTGTGTACATGAGGTTTACCACCTAGTACTTATTTTGGATCATTGTCTAGTCTCTATGTGGTATAATTCTCATGAGAAATTTAAGTTTTATAATGTCCATTAATTATATCTATTTGTATCCTTTTGCCTCGTGTTGGTTTTATGGTAGTATCACATTATGGGGGAGTCATATGCTTAGTGCATATTACAATCCTAGAAAATGTGAATATTCAAGGTTGTGTCACTTAGAATTGATATTGATAATTACCTAGCACCTATGTGACACATTTGCTCATACAAGTTCCAATGTGCTTGAATGCCTTTATTGCTCATATTTTGGATCTTGTATGTGAGAGTGTTTCTTGGTATGTGTTTCCTCATATTTAGATATCTATATCCTCATGGAAACCACTTACTTCAAGTTACTCTAATCACTAGTGATTGTGTGACTATTGGAAGCTACCAAGAATCTCTTTCGATGCATCAAGCTTAATTCTTATATTTTGTTATATGCTTCTTGTTGTGACTATGATCTTGAATATCCATGCAAGCTACCTTGGGAAAATTATTCTCAATATTTCTTGTCCTTGGACAATGAGTACTCAATTTCAGGTACAATTTATCGATCATATTCACTTTGGCCTTTGTTTAATTTTATCCTATCTTTGGCCAAGAAAATGTTTTGTGTTGTCTCCCAATCCTCCCTTGCTACTTTTGGATCTTATTATTTTATTGGTATCCTCTTGTGTTTTATTTAATGTAGGTAGTAGTGATGATCTCATTTGTGTGCATTTTGCATTCAAAAGCAAAATTCTATATAATGTACTACTTATGGGTGAGCTCTCCTATATTATCTAGAACAATTCATTTATGCTTCTTTGTTTGGTCCATATCAGGTTTTATGTGCTTGAAACCTCAATCTTTTCGTTTTGGTATTTTGTGCCATCATGAGAAGTTTGGGGAGTTTGGTTTCTTGTTGGAACCTTGCTCTTTTTAGGAGTTGGTTTTGTCTCACTTCTTGTTTCATGATTTGACCATTTTAGAACGAGATAAATCCTTGAGCATTTTTATTTCTATCTTTTGATCTTTGGCTTTAGCCTAGTTCATTTTTGAACTTATGATCTTTCATGTGTTGAATTGGTTCTTTGATACAATTTGGACACCGCTTGTCATGTCACACTCTTGTGTGTGCCATCTCGGTTTACTTGGTGTTTTTTGTTCAAATTGTATCTCATTTTTGGTTCTTGAAAGCCTTATGCATGCATATTTACTACATGTTTATATTATGGCATGCTTGCTTTCTTTGATCCAATATATAGGGGAAACTCCACCAAATCCCATCGGCTAAGTTGTGCATGAAATTCAACTTCATATAAATATGCACATATTTATGTGGAGTCTCCCCTATGTATTGTAGTTGCACTAAATACTTTGGACCCAATAAGTTTGGGGACCATTTTGTACTTAAATGTGTTTTAGGTACATTGGAGATAGATTGGATGCTTGTCTCTCAATTTTGAAGAAATAATGCATACATGAAAATTGGATGCAACCTATAGGATGATCAACGAATTCATATCCTCTACATCCTATCAATTATATCTCGGTAACAAGTATCTCTTGCTCATGCATATTTATATTGCTTCCAACCTTTTGTAGGTTGCATCTTGGCATGAATTTTTGTTATTGTATTTATTGTTGTATCTCTAGCCATGGTATTAAGAGGACTCTATGTTGTATATGTGTATAAGTTGAGATGAGTGCATATAATTGGGACTATACAAAATCATGCATATGATCCTCCAATACCAAATATGTCAATCTAGCAATTTTATTGCCTATCATTTCATCAACTTCTCTCATGTGCAATAGTGAGATTTTGCTAGTCTATTTTATCTTATGATACTTGTTTCCTTTCTCCATATATTCCAACTTTCTCCTTTTCCCTTTGTGATAGTTGTAATATATGTAGTGTGTTGGCGTTTTAAGCTCATTAATTTACAATAAGATATATGTGAGCCTTTGGCCATGCTTTGAAGCAAAAATCTTATTGGTATATGTTGTGACTTCATTTTTTCTTTCATGTGCTTTATTGTATATCTTCCTTCTGTGTTCTTGTTTCTTTATGGTCATATCTCGTTGTGATGTTATCCACTTAGAAACATATACACATATGAGAAGATAATTTTAGTTGAGAATTTATTTCTTGGATACCACCTTTTATTTCTTTTGATTCTTCGGTGGCTTCCAAATTTATTTGCCTATGAGTGCTTATTCCTCTTGTTTGCATCTTCGGGCACTCTGTTCTCTCATGCCTAGGATTGTTAAATGAATTTGGATGAGTGAAAATTCCATGACTATGAACTTTGTTCCCAAATGCAATTATCATAATTGGTGCATTATCTTTGGGGACCTCATATAATTCATTTAATAATGCTCATTTGTCTTCTTACTCATTTATTGTGCCTTAAATTTTTATGGAGGAGTGAGGATTCCATATTTGTGCATTTTTATATTGAAATACAACGATTCTGAAATGTGCACAAATCTTGGGGAGCTTCTCTATTTTAGTTAAGCTTTTATTTGATCTTTCATTTTGTTGTGTTTTAAATGCTTATGGGGGAGCGAGGATTCCATATTTGTGCAATATGTATTCTAATGCATTTGTTTTGATTTGTTCACAAATCTTAGGGAGATTCTCTATTTGTTATTTAAAGCACTCTTTTGCTCATATCATAATATCTTGTAGTTTCCATTTGGACCCATTTGTTGTCTTCAATTGGCTTGTTGGACCTTGTAATTTCTTGCATCATTTGTTGATTCCTCTTATTTTTATTTCTTTTGGTAATCTTTGGGTCCTTGATATAGTTCTACTTACTCCCAAGTATACATCATTGGATATGTGCAAATGCACACCTTTGGAGGATTTATCACTATATTGGCCTTCTAGAACTTGTCACCCATTTCGGCAATCGATGCGAACGGGGGAGAAGTTTTATAGGGTTTAAGGGAAATGGTTTATGCCTTGAGTTTGTTCTTAAGCATTTGCCTTTCATGCTCTTGCATCTTTGTTGTTGCTTAGCATGTGGTATATAGAGGAAACTTCACCAATGATAATGATTGGCAATATATGCAATGAAATTCAAGTTCAGCACACATGCATATATTGTGGGGGAGTTTGCTCTATATATGGTGGTACCAATATAACATACTTATGTAGTATTTGATATTGGTGTTACCATTTTGTTCATTAAGATTCCTTATATAAACCCTCTTAAAGGGATTGTCATCAATTACCAAAATGGGGGAGATTGAAAGAACATGTGGGCCCCCATGTGTGGTTTTGGTAATTAATGACAATCTTTATAGACTAATGTGTGTATTAAGTTATACTTGTAGAAATTTTTCCTTGGCATCGCTTGGATCTTGTGTGGACTTCAAGGTCAATGAAATGAGAAGAAGATATGTTGTGCAAGCTCAAAATGCGCCATCTATAGAAGATCTCATGTTTGATGCTTGCCATCCTTGGTGATCATGGATCGATGATGAGGAATCAAGAAAGGCGTTCCATCTTGAGTAGGGAAAGATCGTCTACATCGAGCTCAAGTGGAATGCTCAAGGAAAAGGTATAATCTTGATAGGTTTTCCCTTTTGTCGGTCTCATATTGTTAGTGGAAGACCGGGTTTAGGATATATAACCGTACTATCAAGAGGGGATCTCGAATGAGTAACTCGGTCACATCGTTCAGAGAGAGCTCAAACCTTTGCATACTTGCATCATCGTATTTGGTTGTTATTTGGTCTTATCCATGTGAGGATATAGAGCTTGTGGTAATCTCCATAACAAGCTCTTGTTCATTAAAATCGGATCCCTCTTTTATATCTTATTGCGATTTTGATCTATGCGGTTTTTCGGTTTCTCACCAAGTTTGGTATCTCACATTATTATACTTTATACATTCTCACTTGGTGATAACCAATATTTTCACCTTTTATAGGGAATCTCATGTCGTCCTCTTTCCAACGCAATTGGAATCGGGTCGATCGGAGTTACCAATCAAAAGTTATAGCCGTTTGACTGCTGGTCTTATTTCCTAGGTACCAAAATGCAGTAGTACCGCATTTTAGTACCTAGCGCGGCAGAAGGTTTTGGCAAGTTGCCAAAAGCCACTGCCGGGCTAGGTACCAAAAAGCGGTAGTACCGCATTTTAGTACCTAGCACGGCAGAAGGTTTTTGACAAGTTGCCAACAGCCACTGCCGGTCTATGTACGAAAAAGCGGTAGTACTGCATTTTAGTACCTAGCGCGGCAGAAGGTTTTTGACTTCTCCATTTGGATCTATCCTCCCTTGCTGGGCTATGATGTTTCTTTGCATGATCTTGTAGAGGTTGTTGTCCTCTTCAAAACGAGCCCAAGATCATCGAAATCGGAGTCCGGATGCATAATTATGGCTGTTTTCGTTCTGTGATGACCAGTAGTACCGGACCAGCATCCTGTACTACCAGGGTCCGGTAGTACCACATTTTGGTACCGGGGAGCACAGAGAAAAATGCGTTTGGCGCCCCAGGAACCCCAGGGAATGTCTGTTAGTGCCGAGAAAGTCCCGTAGTACCGGGAAAAAGTTCGGTAGTACCGAGAATCGCGTTTTTGGGCTACAACGGTTGGATTTTGGAGGGACCTATATAAGGGATCTTATTCCCCAATGGTTCCTCAACTAATCTTGCAAGTTTTGCCCTCCATTGTTGACCTTCTTGAGCTTGCTTCCTCTCAATCCCTCCTATGATTCTTGCATATTCTTGAGGGATTTGAAAGAAGGGATCTAGATCTACAATCCCACCAATCAATCTCTCTTCTAAGTGAGGGGAACATATTGGGATTTAGATCTTGGAGTTTTTGTGGATTTCCTCCATTGTTCTTCCTATCCTATTCCCCCATAAGCTTTTTTAGCTTTGGTGGAATTTGGGAGAGAAGTATTTGAGCACTTCTTGTGTCCTTGCCATTGCATTTGGTGCATCGGTTTGTGTTCTCCTCAGAGTATTTGGTTTGAGTTAGTCATTGGAGCTTGTCCCTCTTGGGTTCATGGAACCCTAGACGGTTTTGTGGCCTTGGTGGCGTTTGTTGGGATCCTCCAATTAAGTTGCAGAGAAGTGCCCCAACCTTGTGAGAGGTTCCGGTTGCCACCGACAAGTGCACCGATAGTGGAAGCGTGGATCGATCCCATTGGGGTGAGATTCACCGGAGAATAAGGGAGGCCTTTTGTGGCGTTGGTGGTTTGATACCACCCCTCTCCAAACGAGACGTACTCCATGTTGGGAGGAACTCGGTAAAATATCGTCGTCCCCGCGTGCCTCGGTTATCTCTATACCCGAGCTCTTTACTTATGCACTTTACATTGTGATAGCCTTCGTGCTTGAAGTAATCTATATCTTGCTATCACATTGTTGCTTGTATTGCTTAGCATAAGTTGTTGGTGCACATAGGTGAACCCTAGTTGTTCTAGGTTGTGCTTGACAAAGTAAACGCTAGTTTAATTCCGCCTTTGTCGAGCCACCCTCGGAAAAGTTTTAATCGCCTATTCACCCCCTCTAGGCGACATCCGTATCCTTTCACCAGATAGCAACAACAAATCATAATCGAATTAGTATGAATAGTTTGAACGCGTGCTACATGTTAGTAGAACGATGCCAGGGAGAAAATAATAGCAGGAACATAGCTTAGGACGAACCAGATAAATTCAGTAATAGTGGAGTAGGGAATCCATACTAATAATTTCCACTGACTTTACATTTTTCAAGAACTAAACAATAGCAGGCAATTATTGTTGTATGGAGTAGCTAAGAACATGTGCATGAATTTAAAATTTGTAGAGCAGCGAATCCAATCCAACATGTCTAGTGACCTTTATGTAGCACAAATAACAGGCGTGCACACTGACTTGGTGCATAGCACGATTAGAAAAATGCAGATCATTGTGACAGGTTTGAACCTGCTATGCTGCTGACAAAACAAAACAAAAAGTGTTGGTAGATTTGGTTACCATGGTCGGAGAGGCTTCTAACCATCATCTATACCCGCGCGGGTGACGTCCAGGTCACTGAGGGTGCTGCGGTTATGGTGGCTGTTTGCGTCGGGGAAGTAGATCTTGGGCGGTCGATGCCGGTTTGAGCATTGTGGATGAGAGCGTCGCTGAGGCAGAATCGGTGCACCGCACGGTGGCTCCGGTATGGTACGGTTCGGGTGGATGCCAGAGGCGCGGAAGTATATTTTGGGAAGTCATTGACAGATTCGGCGCCGTGCATGGGAAAGCGGGGAAAGGAAGCCAGATGCGGTGACCTGGATCAGGTGCGCTGGATGTCGGTGAAGCGGCAATGGTGTGTTGGATGAGACCGCAACTGATGCGGCTCTGACATACTGGTGGGTGAGGAGTGCATGGTGTCAAGTTCCGACGGGCAAAGCTAGCATGAGAAGTGCTGCGAGAGGTTCTGCCGCCGGAGCCGATGGTCAAAGAGGCAAGAGAGTGTGGGCAGGTCTAAGGTTTTTTCTGAGGATTTTTCTTTATGTGTGTGGGGAAGAATCATTTATTGAAATATATAGGTATTACTATAATACTGAACCGAGAGGGAAATACTATTAATTAGTATTGTTTGTTTGAAACAGAGGGGCGCGAGAAATTTCGCAGTGTTTTAAACGGAGGGGCGCGAAAAATTTCACAGTGTTTGAAACAGAGGGTAGGGAGAAATTTCGTAGCGTTTAAAACGGAGGGGCGCGAGAAATTTCGCAGTGTTTGAAACAGAGGGGCGTGATACTTCAGAAACGTATCTATAATTTTTGATGTTCCATGCTTGTTTAGTATCTACTTTGCTTTGTTTTGTCTACACTTTGAGGTGTTTTTATATGTTTTCTGGTACTAACCTATTAACAAGATGCCTCAATGTCAGTTGCATGTTTTCTGCTGTTTTTGGTTCTAGAAAAGCTAGTAACGAAATATTCTCGGAATTGGATGGGACAAAAGCCAAAGTAAATATTTTACTGAGGAGAAAAAGGAGTCCAGAGGAGAGACGGACGGGAGCCACAGGGCGGCCGCACCCCCTAGGTGCGGGCCCACCCTAGGTCGCGCCTGGGTAGGGTGTGGGGCCCCTGTCTGCCCTCCTGCCGTGCCTCTTCAACTATAAGAAGACCCCGATGCCTAAACCCTAATTACCCAATCAATATTCCACGAAACTGTCTATAGCCGCCACAATCATCCCTAGATCGGGGGGATCTGAAGATCTTCTCGGCACGCTGTTGGAGGGGAGATCATCCCAGAGACCTTGTTCTTCATCATGCCAGCCTCCGGTATGAAGCGTGAGTAGTTCCACCTTGGACTACGGTACCATGTAGTATCTAAATGGTTGTATCTCCTCCTTTGTGCTTTCATGTCTAGATCTTGTGATCTTCGTTCATGATCAAGATCTCATCTATTTGTAATCATGCATGTTGTGTTTGCGGGGTGATAGCGCTTGACGAGGTGGAAGAGGTTGAAGTAGATTCCCCAGTAATGGCACAAGAAATCTTGATGGCGCCTGGTGTATGATGTTGAAGCGCTTCGTTGGAAACCCCAAGAGCAAGGTGTGAAGCAGCAAGCAACAAGTCTTCCCTCAGTTGAGACCGAGGTTATTATCGTGGTATTGCCGACGAGTACGCCATGGAGGGGTCCTCACAGTGCGTGTTTAGAGACGTGGGGGAAGGAGGACAGTTGATGGGTACGAGGTAACATATCTTACCTAGGTTCAGATCCCACAACGGTGGCGTAATCCTACTCCTTCTATAAATCACTATAAGGGCAATACGCCAAGTTACAGAGATAGGTTCGCTGTGCGAGGTTGTATGAGATTGTAAGTTGTCGTGACCTAAAGGCTCCCATAGTCCCGACTTATATAGTTGCCAGGTCCTAGGGTTACAGGGAAAAGTCCTAGCCGGACAGGTTAGAGAGTCCTACACCGTCTATTACTAGTCTTCTGTGTCTTATACTCCAAGGCTCCGGGTACGTCGGTGACTCCACCGTAGCCTTCCTTTATCTGGCATGGGCCTCCCTTCTGGATCCATCTAACTGGGCCGCCCAGCAGGCCATGGGACATGCTACCAACTATGGGCCACCCGGGTTATCCGGATAGGAGACATGCTATGAGGATACCCATATAGCATATCCCCAACAGTAGCCCCCGGAGAACTCCATGATGTTGCGCCGTCTTGCCTCTTCACGTGGAATGCTCTGTCTAGATGGATGTCGGAAAATCGTCAAGCAATATCTTATAGTCCTCCAAAAGAACCCTGCAAGGTTTTCTCCGTCTTCAACTTGTAAGTCGGAGAATTGCTGAATCTTCCATCGTACTCTTCCGTAGCCAGACTGGATCCGTCCATGCCGGAATCTTCTGATGTGATGGTTCATCTACCTTTGTCAGCTAGGGCGACGTAGACGTAGGTCAGCAACGCCTCGTAACTCACACATGTAGAGAACGCAATCATGTCCACTTTTCCCGCGCGAGCGATACGAACCGTTGGCGGCGACGGTTGGTACGTGGCGAAATTTCCGTGCACGTCTCCGCACACCTCATCTACGCAGCAACCGCCCGATCAAGCTGCACGAATCTTGATTATGGGTATCATAAATAGTAACTGCGGTGGAAAATTTACTTTTTCACCTCATTCTCCCCTGCATCTTCTACTTCCTCAGGCAAGCATCTCCTCGAGCGCTCCTCGCCTCGCACGAAAAAACCTAACTCCCAATCTCGCCAGTCACTTCCAAACGCTCGCAATGGCTAGTAGCAGCTCTTCTCCTTCGATGGGGGCTTCGGGCGAAGCCGCGGCGAAGCTGAAAAGCTCCGTCATCGTGCCTCCAAAGGGCTTGGTCATCCCCATCTCCACAGTGGTCGAAGCCACCGGCGGTGACCATAATCCATCGGCACTGGAGCTGCTGGAGGAGGAAAACAACTCCCACAAAGGCGACAGGCGCGGTTCGGACATCACGAACCGCGACATCAAAGAGTTGATCATCGAAGGCTACCTCCCCGAGACGGAGGGGCTTGCCTGGCGAGCGGCGCCTGCCTGCAAGGTCACACCTTCTCCCCAAGCCGGAGAAATGGTGTACCTCAAAGCACATATGGTACGCGGCATCTCCCTGCCCATCTCTAACTTCTTCCTTGCCGTCTTGAACCATTACCAAGTTCAGCCCCAAAACCTCTCTCCCAATAGTATCCTAGCGCTCAGCAATTACGCGGCGCTTTGCGAGGGTTACTTAGGGATTAAGCCTAGGCTAGACCTCTTTATCTATTTCTTCACCGTCAAGCGCGAATCCGGAGCCATCAAGGACGAACTTAGAAATTGTGGCACTATTAGCTTCAAGATTCGACCTGGCCAGCGCTTCCCCGACATCGTCGTCCACGAGTCCTGCAAGAACTGGCAGCGTACTTACTTCTACGTCCCAAATATCCCTCTGGCCGGCCGAGAAGTAACATACCCGGACTTCGTTGATGGAGCCGCCGCCGAAACTTCGACATGGAGATCCTAGGACTCCCTTCCCTCTGACATCGATGCTTCCCGCGCTATAAGGCGGATAGAGTTGTTCGTAGAGATGGGTTTTACCGGCTTGGACCTAGCCATGTGCTGGTTCATTAGGCGAATCTAGCCTCTACAGCACCGCTCGAAGCTGATGCACGAGTATACCAATGATAGAAGGGATAGCCTCCGCATCTCCCTGGAAAATTTCTCGAGCGACTTCGTCAAGCTCCGCCTCAAGGACATCGTCAAGGTGAAGGACAAGAAGCGTGGCCTCACCATCACCTACGACATGTTCGTAGAGAGCAAGTGCCCAAAGGTAACTGTTTATTTTCCGTGTATGACATATACTCTAGTTCTTCCGTCTAGCCATTACCATCTCATCTAACACGGAGGTTCTTCACCTTAACAGCTTAGCGACATAGACGAGGATAGAATGGCTCCTCAAATCTATGATCCAAAGATGAAGGAAGTCACCGTCGTGTCCAACGATGATGCTCTGTTGGCGCGAAAGCGGAAGAGCTCAACCTCTAACGCTGCCGACGGAGGCAAGAAGAAGACGGAGGGTGGAGCCTCCAAAAAGACTACCGCCGCCCTGGAGGCGGAGAAAAGAAATACTACTGGGATCCCCTTTGCCAAAGCACCCCCTCTTGTGTATGCTTCTTTCTCTCCGACATTGTCCAGTTATCTGTCTTGTTCCCGTACTTATGCATTTTGCACGTTTCAGGAAGAAAGCCACGACCAGCTTGAAGAAGACCTCCAAAACTTCGGGGGCTTCTAGAACCATCAAGGACATGCTGTATCGCAGCGCATCTCCCGCCATCGCCCTTGTCAATCCCATTGTCAAGCCCTCATCCGCTCCGACAAGCTCTCAAGCCAAGGAAGCAGCTGGCCCTTCCGCCATGTAAGTGGACTCAGGTGCCTCTACCGAGCTTGCTGTTGCCGGCGATCAGGCGACGTAGGAGAGTGCCTCACACCAAATGGCTGAATCTTCGGCTAAGGATGCCATCGGTAGCGGTAAGGCGGTGGTGGAAGGTGGTACCTCTGCCGAAGGCGGTGCCCCCGCGCCCAAGAAAACCATAGAGTATCCGAAGATAGTCTATCTGGTACTTATGCCGGGTAGCATTGCTCTAGTTCCTGGTGCGGCGCCAACATCTCCGACGTGCGGTCTAGAGGAGCTTCTCCGGCAAGCAGAGATCTTGCAAGGAAATAGTGTATCCTTCTGCAAGCTGCTGGCTGAGAGTGCTACTAACCTCAAGATCATTGCACTTGTAAGTTATTTTTGCCTTTTTGCATTTCATATGAATATCACATTGTAGCCCCCGAGGATTTGGACGGAAAACCATAGGTCTTTGCGGCTAGATTCTCTAAGAGTGACTAAGCTAGAAAACTTCTCACTGTAGCCCCCAATCATATAGGTGGAATGAACTATTCCGACTAGATGCTTTAAGAGTAGGATACGCAGTGTTTATAAATTTCAATATTGTATCCCCCAATCCTCTAGTTGTAACTGAATTAGTTCCGACTAGATGCTAAAAGAGAAGATAAGCATACATCCGAGTTAAAAACTTTATATGGTAGCCCCCAAGCTTCTAATCGAAAACTGAATTAGTTCCGACTAGATGCTTAAAGAAAGACTAAGAATTTTGCTAAGTTAAAAACTCTCGCTGTAGCCCCCGAGCGTCTAGGTGGAAACTTTCCGGCTAGATGCTCCAAGTAGACTAAACAACGTTTAATTTTACTTTTTCCATAGAATGAGAATGCTCGGAGGGGCATGGCCAACGACAAGTACCAGAAGATGCGCACAGACTTGGAAGCCGAAAAGGTTAAAACTGCCTTCTTGAAGGAACATATCATCAAGAGCAAGCGTCTGTTTTTCCTTTCTTTTTTGTATTCCGACTTGAACTTGTGTATTCTCCGAGTACTCACTGTGTAGTTTGCTGTCTCCGACTTGCAGAAACCATTGCCAAGGCTAAGGACATTGTCAAGCAATCCAAGCATATTCAGGAGCTGTATAGTAAGAACAAGATCCTTAAGCAGGAGAGGAAGGACATGTTGAAGATGCATGAAGAATCAATGAAAGCCCTGCAGGACTCCGCCACCGCGGAGATGAACTGCTTGAAGGAGGAGATCTTGATCTTAAGAGATCAGAAGAAAGCTGCCGATGAGCAGAATCAACGCCATCATGAAGCGTACAAGCTCCTCCAACAAGAACGGGACTCCTTGGCGGATACCCTCTGGCAAGCTAAGGATAACATCTCCAGTAAGTGATTCTCCGTCTTGGATTTTAGTAAGTGCCAAAAGTCACTACTCTAGAATCCACATAAAAATGACAAAGAACATGTAGACTAGAAAACTTAAGCTAACGCCCGTAGGCGGAACTTTCACAAGTGCAATCGCAAAGCTTGTGCATAAAGGTTTTATATGATCCAAAAATGAACACTAAAGGAGGTAAAAGACTCAGAAATATGAGTGAACCAAAGAGCTTTATTTCATTGATCATATAAGAGGTACACAATTAGATAAAAAATGCTAAGTGTAAAAAGGACGTAGCTGTGCAATGTTCCACGTCTGATCAAGCTCCGGGTAGTCATCATCCGGGTCACGTCGCTTACGCTTATGATCCTCGTTGGGTCTATCCTTCAGTTCATGATTGTCAACGAGGTAGTAAGACCCATTGAGTAGCGCCTTGCTTATGATGAACGATCCTTCCCATGGGTGGGATAATTTGTGTGACTTCTTCTACTTAAGACAGAGCACCAAACCCCCCTCTTTAAACGAGCGATGCCGAACGCGGCGACTATGGTAGCTGTGTAGATTCTGCTGGTAGATGGCGGATCTTTGGCATGGCAAAACGCGCTCCTCCTCGAGAAGGTCCACATCTAGGCGTCTGGATTCTTCAGCGTCATTCTCGTCGTAGGAGGCAACCTTTGGTGCATCGTGAAGTATGTCAGAAGGTAGGATGGCTTATGCTCCATATACCATGAAATAAGGGGTATTGCCGGTGTGTGGCATCCCGCAAAACCACTACTAGAAAATCGCGTTGTTTTTGTGCATTGCATCATCATGACCGCAGGCTCATGTCATCATGCCACATTGCATTTGAGCATCGTCATGTCATCATGCATTTGTCTGTCGAAACCTATTTTCTAAAAGCCTAGTTTGGTTTCTAAATATTCCCCGTCTCAATTTCAAATTAAAGCGCCGGGCTTTTCCGGGTCTTTTATTGTCTAAAAACTATTTACAAAAGTTTATTTTAAATTAAATAAAAATTTATATTATTTTTGGGAGGCAGCCAGCCGGGCCCGAAAGCCCAGCCGGCCACCTCCAGATAAAATCCTACCTACCCCTGAACCACCCAAACCCTTTTCCTACCTAGCTCTATTTTACCCAGACCCTGGCCACATCATCCCAGCCACTCCCAGCCCTCCACCTCACCTCCTCCCGCCACCTCACCCCCAAACTCCCGCCCAACGCCCCACCTGCGGACCCACCCGCCGCCACCTGGTCTCCCTGGAAACTCCCACGCCACCCCGCCGACAAACCCACCCCACCCACGCGCCTGCGCCAGGCCGCACGCTCCCCCGGCCCCACCGGCCCAGATCCCCACCTCCCCTGGCACCCCTCCCCAGGTCCGCCTCCCCCGATCGAACCCGCCCCCACCTACCCCCGTAGCCTGCCTCCCTCTCCTCCCCCTCGTTCCGCTCCCACGGAGGCCGCCACCGACGCTCCCTGCTGCCCTCCTCCTCGAGAAGGCCCCCCCTCCCCGCGGTTCCGTGCCCGCCTCGCCTCGCTTCCCCCGGCAGTCCCAAGACGCGGCCGACCAGTCCTCCCCGCACTGAGCCCCCCGCCGCCTCACACCGCCAGAGGTCCGACGCAGCGTCACCGCCTGCCAGGCCAAGACCGTCTCCTCCCGAGCCGCCCCTGCCCCGCTTCTTCCTCCTCGGAGCTCCGCCGCCGCCAACCACCGCCTTCGCCTTGCTGGCGCCCTCCTCCGAGCAGTTCCGCGCCGGCGCCGCCTCCTACGCCGTGCTCTCCGTGGCCCCCGAACCTCCAACGTCCTCGCCGGACCCCGTCGCCTCCATCTGCGACCGCCGCCGGCTGCCTCCGCCTTCCCGAGCCTAGTTCCGTCCCGTCGGCCGCGCTTCGCCGCGCCCGCCAGCGAGCCGCCTCCTGCCGCCCCCTGCTCCGCCCGTCAGCGAGCCGACCGCCTCGTCCACGACCCTCTCTGAGCCGCTCAAATGCATCGCCATCGCGGTAACGACGACCCCTGCCTCTTGCAGATCCCGACCGGTGATGACCTTTTGATGCATTCTGTCTCTGTGATGCTAAAGAGATGGCGATGTAGCAGACTTACCCTTTTGTGATAAGTGGCTACTCAAGAACTGTTGGATAGTGCAGCGTTGCGATGATGATGGTATGGCTATTCAAGATCTACCGTGAACCAGTACAACAAGAGGGACCCGAAGATCCTAAGAACCCCGGCATCGGCTTCATGCTCTCCTCCATAGACCCAAGTACGACACCGGCTATGAAGACGCCGACCCCGTGTTCTCCCTCTCGTACCATCAAGCACTCCTACAAGGATATGAAGACCGAACCCTAACCAAGATCTCCGATCCCTCGATCCGAAGACCGATCCCCGAAACCCTGAGTGCGCCGACGACCAGATCTCCACGGTGTAACGACAAGACCGACGACAGGGACCGACGACCGCGGATGCGACAAGATCGTCGCTCGGACGCCAAGACCGCCACATGGAACGATAAGCGCTTCATCTCGGATACGCCAAGTACTTCAGCCAGATGCCAAGACCGACTCGATGGCACGGACCCGACAAGATCTTCGTGACGACAAGATCGGCACCAACCAGGGCGAGACCGATGCGCCCCCCGACGCCGAACCAAGTCCTGCTTCCCGGAATGCCAAGATCTACCTCCGTTATCAGAGAACGATCCCGCCGAGACCGAACCCTAGATCCGAACCCTGAGACCGACCCCGAACCCCGGAACCAAGATCTTTCGAACCCTAATGTGTGAACCTTTTCTCGAGCCCTATTTTATAAATGTAATGTCAAATTGTTGCATATTAAATTGTTCATGCATGCATACTTGTCTGTGGTTAGGGGGCCTTATGCCGATTCACCTCATAATTAAATATGGGGTCCATATGCGGGCAGATCTAGCCTTATATTGGCCTCATTTAAATTTGTGTAGCGAACCGGTAACTTATCTTGCCCTGTTATTACAACATTTAATTGCGGGGTAGTTAAATAACTTGAACCATTTAATTAATTGTCGGGACCCCGGTTCCGCTTAATCTTGCCTAATTGCATCGCATCTTTGCCATGCCATACATCATACATGCATCATGACCGATCTTTTGCCGTAGTATTAAATATTGCATCCGGTGTTTCTTCTAGTGTTTTGCTTCTTCGCGGATAAGGTCGTTGAGTTGATGTGAGCTTCGCCCCGATCTTCGGTTGAACCTTCGGCAATGTTTTCAGGCGAGCATCTCCCCCTTTCTACCTATCTTACTTTTATAGTATTTATTCCCTCCTGTTGATCTATTGCTATCTGTGTTGCGATGCTCTAGTTTTCGTACCGTGATATCCCTTGCAGCCTTATATTGCCTTGGACACATCCTATTACCTATTGTATGGTAGATAGTTGGACCTTGGCGTCGTAGTCGCTTGCTCAAGTGCTGTTGCGTGTAGTCAAGTACCACCGTTGTTGGAGTTTTTCCGCCTGTTTGATGTTGGAGATGATCATGGATTTATTTATCGTTCACTTTAATTACTGTTTAACAACTAAAATTGAAGTAGGTAAGCAGAGGCACAGGTGGGAAATAGATGTTATTTGGTTGTTAACCGTCCACTTGTGGCCCGTAGGACCCCGAGTGCTTGATACTTGTTCCTTGATTTATCGCGCTATCCACATCCGGGAGGATTATGGGACCCCCCTGAGCCAGAGCTTGATTCAGTCTTATTTCTTGGGGCCACAAACTAGTTTGAGGTTTTATTTACTATCCTGTACTTATGCCATGCTACTGCTTTATTACGATTGTGCGAGGAGCACACTGTACTGTTTAGGATCGGGACACGTTTTCGCGGTGTCGACAAGCCCAGTTTTGGGTTCCCAGTCGTTCACAGCCGTCCACCCAAACCTCGGGTCCGTCTCGGAGTCAGCTAACTTCGTTGCGGGTGTACTCCAAGGGGTGGCCCCCTGAAATATTTCTGAATCCTGTGATTGCTTTGTCGTGAAGGCCTCGTTGGGTTTTGATTTGGTTTTTCCGAGGTTGATCGAGTGTGTGTTGCTATTGGTGCACCCCGGCCGGGTAAAACTTTCTGAAAGCCGTGTCCGCGGTTATGGACGACTTGGAGCACAGTATCTCGATCATAGACAACTATAACTAAAGTAGCGCTATGAATTTGACTTTATAATGACTAGTAAGCAGCTTCACTATAATGGAATGGCTAAATAAAACTGCCAACAATTGCTTGTTTGGGTGTCGCGTGCGACCATTGTACCTGACTAGTAAGTATTGCAACTACGAATTGCTAAATAAAAGTACCAACAACTGCTGGGTTTTGGGATATCTCATGCTAATTGTATCTGACTAGTAAGTGTTGTAACTACAACGGAATGGTTAACTAAAACGGCCCACTGCTTACTTTATCAGGATGACTATCTATACCTGACTAGTAATTGCTGCAACGAGAACCGAATAAATAAAACTGCCAATGGTGTGAGTTCCTCGGTTGACTTCCTCGTTTGATCTCGATGGGGAAACGCCAGGATGGGTTTGTCTGATGGTAGAATCAGGATGGTTCCGAATTGGTCTTTCTTACCCCTCTCTGATAGCCGCCAGTTGTATCGAGTCTCTCTATAGGTTGTTTAGTGCATGCCGCCGCTGCCGCTCAGTCCACCATACCTATGTAGGCGAGGACCGCCGAATTCTAGTCTCGCCGTGTACTGGCCTCAGTACTGATCGCTCTCTTCCTCTTTTTCCTTTGCCCTTTGTCGGCACCCCTTTTGTTTAAGCAGGTTTTGAGATCGACGTCGTTAGCAGGGTTACCCTTCCGGCTTGGCCTGGGCAGGGTTATGGACGCCATTGGTTATTCTTCAGGGCTCTTAGCCCCATTTGCATCTTGTCCGTGGTCGGACGCCTATCGCTTTTCAAGGTGATTTGGATCTTTGTCTCAGATATCTGTATTCTTGACTCATGGAGTCGTTATATATATATATATATATATATCTCTGTGGGTCCCATCGAGGACTGTGTAATGTTATTACTTCGCTTTCCACCCGCACGAAGTGCTCGGTGGGCACCTTTGAATCGCTTCTATGCGGGTTTGGCGGGTTTCGCTAAAACTTGCATAGGTCCGCTTCTGCGGGTGTTACAGAGCGGTATCAGAGCTCAGCAGTTGCGATACCCCACAAGTCCAGCCTGTAGGATAACCTAGCTAACGGCCGAAGTAGAGTGTCAAAACTATTTTTGAAAAATCGGTTGGATAGTTATGATTAGGTCTGATTTTTACTCCTTACCCCTCTGCTATTCTCCTCTTACCTCTACGTGTTTTGAATCCGCTCTCTTCTCTCTCTTCGAGTCCAGGATTTCTCATGGTTGGGTTCCGTCGTACCTTCAGGGTTTCGCTTCCTCCTTTGGTAATGGTGTTGCTACATCTGGTCTTCATGCTATTTGAGGAATCCTTCGTCTGGTGGACTTCTCTTTGTTCCTTCTCGTGCCTTCCGGTGTTTTCCGACGCGATGACATCATCTGCGCCAGATCCGATGCAGAGTCTGCATCACTCCTTTGTTTCCGGACCTCGTTTGTCAAGATCTTCAGTCTAGTCCGAGAGTTGGTTGCATAACCCGCCTATTCGTGTGCAGAGTAATGGTTTGGGTGCGCGATGGACTGATCACCATCCGACTACTCTTATCATTCGCTCTTGTACATCGAATCAGTGGATCCAACAATTTTACTCCGTCCACGGAAGCTAGAGGAGGCTTTATTTGCTGATACCTCTACCTTCGACCTTTTGTTTCCGGAGTGTTTCCCTCGACGATCACGGACAACGACCTCTTGTTAGTGGTGTCGCGAGGATCTACACGAAGCGAGAAGATGCAGATCACCGACCTTCTTTCCGGTACCATGAGGCGGATCTCGAGGGCAAGATCCATTGTTAGTGGTGTCGAATTGTGGCATCCCGCAAAACCACTACTAGAAAATCGCGTTGTTTTTGTGCATTGCATCATCATGACCGCAGGCTCATGTCATCATGCCACATTGCATTTGAGCATCGTCATGTCATCATGCATTTGTCTGTCGAAACCTATTTTCTAAAAGCCTAGTTTGGTTTCTAAATATTCCCCGTCTCAATTTCAAATTAAAGCGCCGGGCTTTTCCAGGTCTTTTATTGTCTAAAAACTATTTACAAAAGTTTATTTTAAATTAAATAAAAATTTATATTATATTTGGGAGGCAGCCAGCCGGGCCCGAAAGCCCAGCCGGCCACCTCCAGATAAAATCCTACCTACCCCTGAACCACCCAAACCCTTTTCCTACCTAGCTCTATTTTACCCAGACCCTGGCCACATCATCCCAGCCACTCCCAGCCCTCCACCTCACCTCCTCCCGCCACCTCACCCCCAAACTCCCGCCCAACGCCCCACCTGTGGATCCACCCGCCGCCACCTGGTCTCCCTAGAAACTCCCACGCCACCCCGCCGACAAACCCACCCCACCCACACGCCTGCCAGTCAAGACGCTCCCGGCCCCACGCCTGATCCCCACCTCCCTGCACCCCTCCCAGTCCGCCTCCCAATCGAACCCGCCCCCACCTACCCCCGCGTCGCCCTGCTCCTCTCCTCCCTCACCCCCACCTCGGTCCCGCTCCCGCCGGAGGCCGCCGCCACCGACGCTCCCTGCCGCCCTCCTCCTCGAGAAGGTCCCCCCCTCCCCGCGGTTCCGTGCCCCAACGCCTCCCTCGCTTCCCTTGCCGGCCGTCACATGGCCCCAGTCCTCTGACCCGAGGCCCGCCGCCTGCCACCGCCAGGAGGTCCCCGACGCCATCGCTGCCTGCCCATGGCCAAGACCGTCTCCTCCCGAGCCGCCTTGCCCGCTTCTTCCTCCTGAGCTCCGCCAACCACCGCCTTCGCTTTGGCGCCCTCCTCGAGCAGTTCCTGCGGCCGCCTCCTCCGCCGTGCTCTCCGTGGCCCCCGAACCTCCAACGTCCTCGCGGGACCCCGTCGCCTCCATCTGCGACCGCCGCCGGCTACCTCCGCCTTCCCCGAGCCTAGTGCCCATCCCCGTCGGCCGCGCCCGCCAGCGAGCCGCCTCCTGCCGCCCCCTGCTCCGCCCGTCAGCGAGCCGGCCGCCTCGTCCACGACCCTCTCTGAGCCGCTCCGTCGTCTGTCATCGCGTGCACCGACGACCCCTGCCTGCCTCTTGCAGATCCCGACCGGTGATGCCCTTTTGATGCACTCTGTCTCTGTGATGCTAAAGAGATGGCGATGTAGCAGACTTACCCTTTTGTGATAAGTGGCTACTCAAGAACTGCTGGATAGTGCACCGTTGCGATGATGATGGTATGGCTATTCAAGATCTACCGTGAACCAGTACAACAAGAGGGACCCGAAGATCCTAAGAACCCCAGCATCGGCTTCATGCTCTCCTCCATAGACCCAAGTACGACACCGGCTATGAAGACGCCGACCCCGTGTTCTCCCTCTCGTACCATCAAGCACTCCTACAAGGATATGAAGACCGAACCCTAACCAAGATCTCCGATCCCTTGATCCGAAGACCGATCCCCGAAACCCTGAGTGCGCCGACGACCATATCTCCACGGTGTAACGACAAGACCGACGACAGGGACCGACGACCGCGGATGCGACAAGATCGTCGCTCGGATGCCAAGACCTCCACATGGAACGATAAGCGCTTCATCTCGGATACACCAAGTACTTCAGCCAGATGCCAAGACCGACTCGATGGCACGGACCCGACAAGATCTTCGTGACGCCAAGATCGGCACCAACCAGGGCGAGACCGATGCGCCCCCTGACGCCGAACCAAGTCCTGCTTCCCGGAATGCCAAGATCTACCTCCGTTATCAGAGAACGATCCCGCCGAGACCGAACCCTAGATCCGGACCCTGAGACCAACCCCGAACCCCGGAACCAAGATCTTCCGAACCCTAATGTGTGAACCTTTTCTAGAGCCCTATTTTATAAATGTAATGTCAAATTGTTGCATATTAAATTGTTCATGCATGCATACTTGTCTGTGGTTAGGGGGCCTTATGTCGATTCACCTCATAATTAAATATGGGGTCCATATGCGGGCAGATCTAGCCTTATATTGGCCTCATTTAAATTTGTGTAGCGAACCGGTAACTTATCTTGCCCTGTTATTACAACATTTAATTGCGGGGTAGTTAAATAACTTGAACCATTTAATTAATTGTCGGGACCCCGGTTCCGCTTAATCTTGCCTAATTGCATCGCATCTTTGCCATGCCATACATCATACATGCATCATGCCCGATCTTTTGCCGTAGTATTAAATATTGCATCCGGTGTTTCTTCTAGTGTTTTGCTTCTTCGCGGATAAGGTCGTTGAGTTGATGTGAGTCACCCCGATCTTGGTTGAACCTTCGCAATGTTTTCAGCAGCATCTCCCCCTTTCTACCTATCTTACTTTTATAGTATTTATTCCCTCCTGTTGATCTATTGCTATCTGTGTTGCGATGCTCTAGTTTTCGTACCGTGATATCCCTTGCAGCCTTATATTGCCTTGGACACATCCTATTACCTGTTGTATGGTAGATAGTTGGACCTTGGCGTCGTAGTCGCTTGCTCAAGTGCTGTTGCGTGTAGTCAAGTACCACCGTTGTTGGAGTTTTGCCGCCTGTTTGATGTTGGAGATGATCATGGCTTTATTTATCGTTCACTTTAATTACTGTTTAACAACTAAAATTGAAGTAGGTAAGCAGAGGCACAGGTGGGCAATAGATGTTATTTGGTTGTTAACCGTCCACTTGTGTCCCGTAGGACCCCGAGTGCTTGATACTTGTTCCTTGATTTATCGCGCTATCCACATCCGGGAGGATTATGGGACCCCCCTGAGCCAGAGCTTGATTCAGTCTTATTTCTTGGGGCCACAAACTAGTTTGAGGTTTTATTTACTATCCTGTACTTATGCCATGCTACTGCTTTATTATGATTGTGCAAGGAGCACACTGTACTGTTTAGGATCGGGACACGTTTTCGCGGTGTCGACAAGCCCAATTTTGGGTTCCCAGTCGTTCACAGCCGTCCACCCAAACCTCGGGTCCGTCTCGGAGTCAGCTAACTTTGTTGCGGGTGTACTCCAAGGGGTGGCCCCCTGAAATATTTCTGAATCCTGTGATTGCTTTGTCGTGAAGGCCTCGTTGGGTTTTGATTTGGTTTTTCCGAGGTTGATCGAGTGTGTGTTGCTATTGGTGCACCCCAGCCGGGTAAATCTTTATGAAAGCCGTGTCCGCGGTTATGGACGACTTGGAGCACAGTATCTCGATCATAGACAACTATAACTAAAGTAGCGCTATGAATTTGACTTTATAATGACTAGTAAGCAGCTTCACTATAATGGAATGGCTAAATAAAACTGCCAACAATTGCTTGTTTGGGTGTCGCTTGCGACCATTGTACCTGACTAGTAAGTATTGCAACTACAACGGAATGGCTAAATAAAAGTACCAACAACTGCTGGGTTTTGGGATATCTCATGCTAATTGTATCTGACTAGTAAGTGTTGTAACTACAACGAAATGGTTAACTAAAACGGCCCACTGCTTACTTTATCAGGATGACTATCTATACCTGACTAGTAATTGCTGCAACGAGAACCGAATAAATAAAACTGCCAACGGTGTGAGTTCCTCGGTTGACTTCCTCGTTTGGTCTCGAGGGGGAAACGCCAGGATGGGTTTGTCTGATGGTAGAATCAGGATGGTTCCAAATAGGTCTTTCTTACCCCTCTCTGATAGCCGCCAGTTGTATCGAGTCTCTCTATAGGTTATTTAGTGCATGCCGCCGCTGCCGCTCAGTCCACCATACCTATGTAGGCGAGGACCGCCGAATTCTAGTCTCGCCGTGTACTGGCCTCAGTACTGACCGCTCTCTTCCTCTTTTTCCTTTGCCCTTTGTCGGCACCCCTTTTGTTTAAGCAGGTTTTGAGATCGACATCGTTAGCAGGGTTACCCTTCCGGCTTGGCCTGGGCAGGGTTATGGACGCCATTGGTTATTCTTCAGGGCTCTTAGCCCCATTTGCATCTTGTCCGTAGCCGGACGCTCTATCGTTTTCAAGGTGATTTGGATCTTTGTACTGTATATCTGTATTCTTGACTCATGGAGTCGTGTTATATATATATGTTCTGTGGGTCCCATCGAGGACTGTTGTGTAATGTTATTACTTCGTTTTCCACCCGCACGAAAGTGCCTGGTGGGCACCTTTGAATCGTTTCTATGCGGGTTTGGCGGGTTTCGCTAAAACTTGCATAGGGTCGATTCTGAGGGTGTTACACGGTGGATCTGTTGGGTGTAGTTCGTAAACTCCATAGCGCAGATGGCAATTCTTCCGCCCAGGCTCCAGCTGCTCTATGTAGCGGTGCCTCGAGACGTGGCTTGATTCCCTGCAGAATTAATCCATTGGCTCGCTCAACCTGACCATTGGATTGTGGATGTGCCAGAGATGCAAGGTCAAGTCGGATGTCCTTCTCCCAACAATAAGCCTCCACTTCTCCGAGTGACAAGTTGCTGCCGTTGTCGGTGATAATGCTATGTGGGAGACCAAATCTCACCACTAGATCCCGGACAAACCTAAGGGCAGTTGCCCCATCAAGCTTTCTAATAGATTTTGCTTCTATCCATTTAGTGAATTTGTCAACTGCTACTAGTAGATGCGTAAACCCACATGGTGCCGTCTGTAAAGGTCCCACCATGTCTAGCCCCCAGACTGCAAATGGACAAGTTATTGGTATTGTTCGCAATTCTTCAGCAGGAACATGTGGTTGTCGGGCATACTACTGGCATCCCATGCACGTCTCAACCAGCTTGTCAGCATCCGCCTTTGCGGTCAGCCAGTAGAATCCTTGCCGGAAGGCTTTCGCGACCAATGATCGAGGAGCGGCGTGATGCTCGCAATCTCCGAGATGGATTTCACGTAGGATTTACATACCTTCTAGCTGGGAAACACACTTAAGGTATACACCAGTAGTGCTCCTTTTGTAGAGATGTCCATTGATTATGGTATAGCCCTTTGCTCGTCGTACTATTTGCCGTCTTTCGACCTCGTCGTCGGGCAAAGTTCCGTGTTCAAGATACTCCATGAACGGTTTTGTCCAAGCCGGAGGGACTTTTGCCACAATGTGGAGAAAAGAGTCAACTTTAACCGGGTTGTCGATGTTGGCTCCGTTCAAGGACGGTGTCTGCAAATGCTCTAGAAAAACTCCTGGCGGAATCCGCTTGCGCCCTGATAGAAGCTTAGACAACAGATCAGCCGCCTCGTTTTGCTCCCTAGGTACATACTTGACCTCGTAGCCCAAGAAGCACTTGGCTATCTCGTCCACTTTGTCTCGATATGCCGCCATTATAGGGTTCCGCGCATTCCAGGTGCCAGCCACCTGCTGGGCAACCAAGTCGGAATCTCCACAGCAAACTATGCTCTTGATGCCAATATCCTTGGCTACGCGCAATCCGTGAATGAGTGATTCATACTCCGCCATGTTGTTCGTATCCTCGAAGTGGATCTGCAGAACATAGTGTAGCTTGTCGCTAGTTGGTGACTATAGCAATACACCAGCCCCGAGCCGTTGAGCAGCTTTGATCCGTCAAAGTGCATCACCCAGTACTCTAGTTTCGGCAATGGAGTAGCATCTGGCATCTCCGTCCAATCTGCGATAAAATCCGCCAAGGCTTGTGACTTGATAGCGTCGCGTCTCTTATAGGTGATATCGAAGGTAGAAAGTTCAATGCCCCACTTCGCGACCCTTCCCGTAGCGTTGTTGTTGTTGATAATGTCAGACAGTGGAGTCTTGCTCACCAGTGTGAGAGGGTGCTCCTGAAAGTAATGCCCCAGCTTCCGAGAAGCAATGAATACTCCATAAGCTATCTTCGGGTAGTGCGGGTAATGCTGTTTGGACTCCGTCAAGACCTCGCTTACATAGTAAACTGGTCGTTAAACTCCGTGCTCATAGCCTGGTTCCTTCCGCTCTACCACGACGACGATGCTGATTACCCGGTTGGTTTTCGCCATGTAGATTAACATGGGCTCTCCAGGCTCGGGTGCTGCAAGGATGGGCGCTGAGGAAAGAATCTCCTTGAGCTTCTTCAATGCTGCATCTTCTTCGTCCGTCCATGTAAATTTTTCCGCCTTCTTCAGCAACTTGTACAGCGGCAGGGCCTTCTCTCCAAGTCGGCTGACGAACCGACAAACTGCTGCAACACAACCTGTTAGTCGTTGAATGTCCTTTAGGCATGTCGGACGGTTTATGTTTAAGATGGCTTTGATTTTCTCCGAGTTGACCTCGATTCCACGCTGGGAAACAATGAAGCCCAACAAATTTCCGACTGGAACCCCGAAGACGCACTTCTTAGGGTTAAGCATCATGTTGTATTTCCGGAGATTATCAAAGGTTTCTTTTAAGTTGGAGATTAATTCATTTGACTTTTTAGACATCACCGCTATATCGTCTACATAGGCATGAATGTTCCGACCAATTTGGTCATGCGGACAACGTTGCATTGCCTGCTGGTACGTAGCACCTGCGTTTTTCAGCCCAAAGGGCATTGTAACATAGCAAAACGTGCCATATGGGGTATTGAACGAAGTGGCCAATTGGTCCGACTTCCTCATCTTGATCTGATGGTATCCTGAGTATGCGTCGAGAAAACACAAAAGTTCCGAGCCACCCGTCGAGTCAATGACTTGGTCAATGCGAGGCAAAGCAAACAGATCTTTGGGGCATGCCTTGTTCAAGCTGGTGTAATCAACGCACATTATTAATTCTTTGGTTCCCTTTTTGGGGACAAGTACAGGATTGGCCACCCACTGGGTGTGAAGGACTTCTCGGATAAAACTAGCCTTAAGTAATCTAGCTATCTCTTTTCCTATGGCGCGTCTCTTCTCATCTCCAAAGCGTCATAGAGGTTACTTCACTGGTTTGCATTTTGGATCAATGTTTAAGCTGTGCTCAGAAAGTTCCCTAGGTACACCTTTCATGTCGGCAGGTTGCCAAGCAAAGATGTCCCTATTCTCACGGAGGAACTCGACGAGCGCGCTTTCCTATTTGGGATCCAGGTTCGTCCCAATGGTGGTGGTCTTGGAGGCATCGCCTACCACAAGTTCCACCGGCTTGGTATCGATGGCGGCCTTGAATGATGGAGCGGAGTCGGAGATTTGTTTCTTCGACGTGGGCATCTCTGAGTCATCGACCTTTCTCTGGATCTCTTAGAATTCTTCGCTGTAGAGGACAGCTTCCGCGAAGGATGCTTCATTAATCTCGCAGTCCCTTGCTTTGGTAAAGCTTCCGTATACGGTCATGACACCATTTGGTCCGGGTATCTTGAGTTCGTTGTAGACGAAGCATGGCTTGGCCATGAAGGTGTGGAATATGTCGCGGCCGAATATGACGTGGTACACACTTTTGAAGGGGACCACCTCAAAGGTCATGCGCTCTTGGCGGTAATTATTAACATCGCCAAAGGCAACCTGAAGTGTGATGCATCCAAGGGACCGAGCCTCCCGACCAGGAACTACGCCGTGGAAGATGGTGTTGGTCCGCCTTAGGTTTGCCTCCGTCAAGTTCATCTTCTGCAGTGTATCTAGGTACATGATGTTGATGCTGCTTCCACTATCCACCATACACTTGGTGAACTCCACGACGTCAATCAAGGGGTTGATGACCATGGCATATTGGTTCTCCGTAGGAATAAGGTCTAGGTGATCCTTCCTGTGTCATGGTATTGCCGACGAGTATGCCATGGAGGGGTCCTCACAGTGCGTGTTTAGAGATGTGGGGTAAGGCGGACGGTTGACGGGTACGAGGTAACACAACTTACCCAGGTTCAGATCCCACGATGGTGGCGGAATCCTACTCATGCTATAAATCACTATAAGAGCAATACGCCGAGTTACAGGGATTGGTTCGCTGTGCGAGGTGTGTGCTAATCGCTACTTGATCTTCTAAGATTGTGCCCTAAAGGCTCCCATAGGCCCGACTTATATAGTTGTCAAGTCCCAGGGTTACAGGGAAAAATACTAGCCAGACAGGTTACAGAGTTCTACACAGTCTATTACTAGTCTTGTGTATCTTGTTCTCCAAGGCTCCGGATAAGTTGGTGACTCCCACCGTAGCCTTCCTTTATCCGGCATGGGCATCCCTTCTGGATCCATCTAACTGGGCCGCCCAGCAGGCCATAGGCCATGCTACCAACTGTGGGCCACCCGAGTTAGTCTGATAAGAGACATGCTATAAGGATACCCATATAGCATATCCCCAACAGTAGCCCCCGGAGAACTCCGAGATCTTGCGCCGTCTTGCCTCTTCACGTGGAATGCTCCGTCTAGATGGATGTCGGCAAATCGTCAAGCAACATCTTGTAGTCCTCCCAAAGAACCCTGCAAGGCTTTCTCCATCTTCAACTTGTAAGTCGGAGAAATGCTGAATCTTCGATCGTACTCTTCCATAGTCGGATTGGATCCGTCCATGCCAGAATCTTCGATGTGATGGCTCATCTGCCTATGCCAGCTAAGGCGACGTGATCTTTAGGCCAGCGACGCCTCGTAACTCACACATGCAGAGAACGTAATCATATCCGATTTTCCTGCGTGAGCGATACGAACCGTTAGCGGCGACGGTTGGAGACGTGGCAAAATTTCTGCGCACGTTCGTGAACACGTCGTCTACGCGGCAACCGTCCGATTAAGCTGCACGAATCTTGACGCCGAGGATGATAAATAGTAACCGTGGGGAAATTTCCACTTTTTACCTCATTCTCCCCGCATCATCTTCTTCCTCCAGCCGCGCGTCTCCTCGAGCTCTCCGCGAGAAACCTCAAAAAAACCTAGCTCCCATCTGCACCAGTCGCACCTAATCTTCATCCCATGGCTAGCAGTAGCACCTCCCCGTCAATGGCGGTGTCGAGCGAAGCCGCGACGAAGCCGGCGAGCTCCGTCGTTGTGCCCCCAGAGGGTTTGGTCATCCCCGCATCAGCGGTGATTGAATCCACCGGCGGCGACCCAAATTTGGCAGCGCTAGAGCCACTGGAGGAGGAGCCAGACTCGCACAAGGGCGACTGGCGCGGCTCGGACATCACCGACCGCGACATCCAAGAGATGGTCGCCGAAGGCTACCTCCCCGCAACGGAGGGGCTCGCCTGGCGGGCGGTGCCGGCCGGCGAGGTGACACCTTCTCCCCAAGTCGGAGAAAAGGTGTACCTCAAATCTCAGCTGGTACGCGGTGTTTCCCTGCCTATCTCCCACTTCTTCCTCTCCGTCTTAAACCACTATAGGGTCCAGCCCCATAACCTTTCCCCCAATAGTATTTTAGTGCTTAGCAACTATGCGGCACTTTGCGAGGGATACTTAGGGATAAGGCCTAGGTTAGACCTCTTTGTGTACTTCTTCACCGTCAAACGTGAAGCCGGACATAGTAGGGAGGAGCTTAGGAACTGCGGCACCATAAGCTTCAAGATTCGACCTGGCCGGCGATTCCCCGACATCGTCAGCCACGAGTCCTGTAAGAATTGGCAACGGACATACTTTTACGACCCCGACATTCCCTTGGCGGGCCGAGAAGTAACGTATCCGGACTTCATGGATGGAGCCTCCGCTGAAGTTTCCACGTGGAGATCCCAAGCCTCCCTTCCCTCCGACCTCGACGCTTCTCGCGCTATAAGGCGGATCGAATGGTTTGTAGAGACGGGTTTGACCTGCTTGGACCTAGCTATGTGCTGGTTCATCAGGCGAATCCAACCTATGCAGCATCGCGCGAAGTACTTGCATGAATATACCAGCTACATAAGGGATAGTCTCCGCATCTCCGTGGACAACTTCTCGAGCGACTCCGTCAAGCTCCGCCTTAAGGACATCGTCAAGGTGAAGGATAAGAAGCGTGGCTTCACCATCACCTACAACATGTTCGTAGACGGCAAGTGCCCAAAGGTAGGTATTTATTTTCTGCGTATGACATATGCTCCAGTTTTTCTGTCTTACCAATACCATCTTATCTAACACGGTGATTTCTTACTTAACAGCTTAGCGATCTAGATGAGGGCAACCTGGCTGCCCAAATCTACGATCCAAAGATGAAGAAAGTCACGATCGTGTCCGACGACGAGGTCCCGTTGGCGCGAAAGCGGAAGAGCTCCACATCTGATGCTGCCGACGGAGGCAAGAAGAAGAAGACGGAGGGTGGAGCCTCCAAGAAGACTACCGCCGCCCTGGAGGCGGAAAATAGAAGAACCACCGGGACCTTTGCCAAAGCACCCCCCTAGTGTAAGCTTCTCATTCTCCGACATTGTCTATTTATCTATCTTTTTCCTCTACTTATGCATTTTGCATGTCTCAGGAAGAAATCCACGACCAGCCTCAAGAAGACCTCCAAAACATCAGGGGCTTCTCGAAATATCAAAGATATGCTGCATCGCGACGCCTCTCCCTCCATTGCCCCTGCTACTCCTGCCGTCAAGCCCTCGTGCGCTCCGACAAGCTCACAAGCTAAGGATGCATCAGGCCCTTCCATCATGGAAGTGGACTCTGGCGCCTCTACTGAGCTTGCTATTGTCGGCGAGCAGGCGACGCAGGAGAGCACCGCTCAACAAATGGCTGAAGCTCGGGCTAAGGATGCCATCGGTGGTGGCAAGGCAGTGGTGGAAGCTGAAGGAAATATGCCCTAGAGGCAATCATAGAGATGATTATATTTCATATGTATCCATGAGTTATTGTAATGTTCCTTGAATATCCATATCAGGCAACTTGTAATGATTGGAAATTATGTGAATTGTTTGTGAAACTCTTTACTTGTATGGTTATTTAAGAGTTGTCCCTAGTCGGAGTTCATGTGAGGACACACGTGAATATTATACTAGCACATCGATTGGTTGATGACTATGTTTCGCAAGACATGGACATGGAGATGTCAAACCAATGATGTGGACACATGTTATGAACATGGGGTTGGACTGACCCAACCTGAGACTAGCAATTAGTTACAGCTTTCTCTCTACACATCGTGTACATTTTGTCCTTAGACCTGAGATTGTCGCATCTACTTGAGATGTGGATCGACCTACTTTGGGGCTATCAAATGCTGCACCGTAACTGGGTAGTTATAAAGGTAGCTTTTGGGTTTGTCCTGAAGCATGCTGCAAGGCATGGTCAATCAAGATGGGATTTGCCCCTCTCTACTTGAGAGAGATATCTCTGGGCCCCTCGAGTGATCGGATCCAGAAATGCATGGCCGTGCTACATATGGTTAAGAGTTAACCTAGTAAAGGGATTCCGAATCACGGTATCGAGAAAGGGAGGTCAGCTTGGAGCTAGACCAAATATCGTGAGGCAAAAGGAAAGACATGTACTAAAACTTGTGATGGTTCGTCCAGTATGATCTTTGTATGTGTTTAGGAGTTGGCATGTCTTGTTAGAGGCCGCTACCAACTATTGACAGAATAAGTGTATTCGTGTCATGTCTATACGCATATGAACCTATAGGGTCACACACTTAAGGGGCTGGAAGCCTAATGAGGATTGGATCCGAATTAGACCAGGCTTAGGGTACTTATGGGATGCTAATGTAGAAGCCCACTAGGGACGCCTATATAAGAGAGGGTGGGGCGAGCTGGCCAGGGTAAGACCTCAGATTATTCCCAGCCGCCACTCCTCACGCCTGTGTCGCGCGCGCGGACCTAGCAGTCCGGCGTCTGACGCTTCCACCCTGTACATGTGGATACCTTGGAGGTGCTGCATCTGTAGCGCTTGGACGAGCCGCGCAAGGGGAGCTGCTCGTGGGACGAGGACATGGAGGAGACGTGGAACGGCTGCACTGCCTCGACGCGCTTCATCAATTCCGCAACTGCGCATCTAGTGGTAATCCCGTGATCTATGACAACAGTAATCCTGGTATACGCGGTAGAATTTTTTTGATTTGCACTAGTGTAGCCTACCCGTATCCCTTCAGTGGTATCAGAGTCGATGCTGTTCAGTTATAGGTTCGGGATGTTTGCATATGGTGATATGTAGATTGATATGAATGATGTGATCGTTTATATAGCGGTGGTTCAGGATTGATCTATGATCTTGCTTTCCGTGATCATGATTCTGAGGTTGTCGAACGACTTACCCCTACCGGTCGTCTTCCGCCATCGGGGTATACAGTGACACATAAATCCTGTTGAATCACGCGAAGATCAATATGATTGATCGAATCAGAACCTAGATCTAAAATCGATGTACCGTGATCAAAGGAGTTTGATTGAATCGGGACATGAGTCGGTTTATGGTAAATTTTATTTGCCGATCAAAATCCTTAAAGAAAATTGTGAAGATTCGATCTCTCATTTTTCACGGTTTTCCGGACGCTGCCCCTTCGAACCCCGCAAGGGGAGACCCCTTAGACCCCCCTTAATCGTAGCCCCTTTTTGTATCTCGTTAAGGTAACTAGGTGCTGCGATGTCACATGATCCGGTAGAATGCGATTTTATGCATAACTTCTTTTGCAGGATGTATGTGATCAGTATGGCCCATATATGTATGTGATGCATGTATGAAAATTTTCATGACCTGCGTGTCGTCAGTAGGGCAACACGGCTGGAGCCATATGTGTTGTCAATTATTGTAATGCCCTGCGTGCCAACTTGTGATGATACCAATACTATGTAATTTTGATTACTAGCTGTTAGGAGTAATAGCTTGTATTAGTTCTTGGAGGACTCATCACTTGGAGGATGGCTCGCATGGAACTTGAAGATGGAGATCATCATGGTGGACAGGTTCTATGGCGATGGTGATCAGCATGAGAAAATGGGCCATACTGTGTCACATATATGTGAATGTTATTATTATGCGTTTTACTACTATGCATGATTAGATGATAGAAGTAGAACGATCCCTCACAAAGTTTAAGTTAAACCATGCCCTCCCAACCAAACCTTGCACCATCCTATGCCCTGTACAATCATTGGTGGGACTATGAAATTAGGGTGCCGCGGTTTTCCTTGGATGGATGGGTTTGTATCGGATACCTACACGCATAAGGGTTGGTGAACTTGACAAGGTCATCTTAACAGTTAAGGACCTTGGGGCATAAAGGTTGGGCGCCTAGTTTTGACATAGAGATGTCACCCAACAACAAGAGTCATATGTGATATGATTAGCAAGTGTTGCTTACCAATTTACCTTGTCTTCTAGCAGTGATGCTAAAGCTCACTAGTCGACTTGTTAATTGTGGATCTTGAATCACTTAGTATCAATAGAGGGATATTGATTTAAGTGGGAGTATATGCTATTAAATTGTTTAATATGTTTTACTCTTTCATGGTTACATGGCTTAGTATTTTGCATGTTTTATGTTGTAGATCAATGGCACCGAACACTACATCACCTTTCTCTTTGCGTTCGATTCTTGACAAAGATAAACTAAATGGAACAAACTATTCGGACTGGGTCCGTAACCTGAGAATTGTTCTCAGGTCTGATAAAAAGGAAACGGTTCTGGATACCCCAATCCCCGATGAACCTGCTAATAATGCATCTGCTGACCTAAAGAACGCCTACAAGAGAGCATGTGATGATTCTCTTGAGGTTAGTTGTCTTATGCTTGCATGCATGGAACCTGAACCTATAGGGTCACACACTTAAGGGGCTGGAAGCCTAATGAGGATTGGATCTGAATTAGACCAGGCTTAGGGTACTAATGGGCTGCTAATGTAGAAGCCCACTAGGGACGCCTATATAAGAGAGGGTGGGGCGAGCTGGCCAGGGTAAGACCTCAGATTATTCCCAGCCGCCACTCCTCACGCCTATGTCGTCTTGTGCGGACCTAGATCCAGCGTCGACGCTTTCACCACAGACGTGGATACCTCGGAGGCGCTGCATCTGTAGCGCTTGGACGAGCCGCGCAAGGGGAGTTGCTCGTGGGACGAGGACAATGAGGAGACGTGGAACGGCTGCACTGCCTCGACGCGCTTCATCAATTCTGCAACTGCGCGTCTAGTGGTAATCCCGTGATCTATGACAACAGTAATCCTGGTATACGCGGTAGAAATTTTTTGATTTGCGCTAGTGTAGCCTACCCGTATCCCTTAAGAAGCTGTTACTTCTGCAAAGGAGGCGCCCTTGCTCCCCAGAAACCCTTCGAGTTTCCAAAGATAGTCTACCCGGCGCTTACTCCGAGTAGCACGACTCTGGTTTCTGGAGGAGTACCGACATCTCCGACGTGCGGTCTTGAGGAGCTTCTCCGACAAGCAGACACCTTGCAAGGAAATAACATTTCCTTTGGCAAGCTGTCGGCCGAGAGTGCTACCAACCTCAAGATCATTGCACTTGTAAGTTTTACTTTGCCTTTTGCATTTTATATGAGTATCCCACTGTAGCCCCCGAGGATGTAGACGGAAAACCATAGGCTTTTGCGTCTAGATGCTCTAAGAGTGACTAAGCTAGAAAACTTCTCACTATAGCCCCCAAGCATTTAGATGGAATGAACTATTCCGACTAGATGCTTTAAGAGTAGCATACACAGTGTTTATAATTTTTAATACTGTAGCCCCCAAGCCTCTAGTTGTAACTGAATTACTTCCGACTAGACGCTTAAAGAAAAGCTAAGAAGATATCCGAGTTAAAAACTTTATATATTAGCCCCCAAGCTTCTAATCGAGAACTGAATTAGTTCTGACTAGATGCTTAAAGAAAAGCTAAGAATATTGCTAAGTTAAAAACTCTCGTTGTGGCCAATTGGTCCGACTTCCTCATCTTGATCTGGTGGTATCCTGAGTATGCATCGAGAAAACACAAAAGTTCCGAGCCAGCCGTCGAGTCAATGACTTGGTCAATGCGAGGCAAAGAAAACGGATCCTTGGGACATGCTTTGTTCAAGCCGGTGTAATCAACGCACATTGTTAATTCATTGGTTCCCTTTTTGGGGACAAGTACAGGATTGGCCACCCATTGGGTGTGAAGGACTTCTCGGATAAATCTAGCCTTAAGTAACCTAGCTATCTCTTTGCCAATGGCGCATCTCTTCTCATCTCCAAAGCATCGTAGAGGTTGTTTCACTGGTTTACATTTTGGATCAATGTTTAAGCTGTGCTCGGCAAGTTCCCTAGGTACACCTTTCATGTCGGCAAGTTGCCAGGCAAAGATGTCCCAATTCTCACGGAGGAACTCGACGAGCGCGCTTTCCTATTTGGGATCCAGGTTCGTCCCAATGGCGACGGTCTTGGAGGCATCGCCTACCACAAGTTCCACCGGCTTGGTCTCGATGGCGGCCTTGAACGCAGGAGCAGAGTCAGAGATCTGTTTCTTCAACGTGGGCATCTCTAAGTCATCAACCTTGCTCTGGATCTCTTTGAATTCTTAGCTGTAGAGGACAACTTCTACAACGGCTGCTTCATTGATCTCGCAGTCCCTTGCCTTGGTAAAGCTTCTGGATACGGTGATGATACCGTTTGGTCCGGGTATCTTGAGTTTGTTGTAGACGAAGCATGGCTTGGCCATGAACGTATGGAATATGTCGCGGCCGAATATGATGTGGTACACGCTCTTGAAGGGGACCACCTCTAAGGTCATGCGCTCTTGGCGGTAATTATTAACATCGCCAAAGGTAACCTTAAGTGTAATGCACCCAAGGGACCGGCCCATGACCAGGAACTACATACGGAAGATGGTGTTGGTCCGCCTTAGGTTTGCCTCCGTCAAGTTCATCTTATGCAGTGTATCCAGGTACATGATGTTGATGCTGCTTCGACTATCCACCATACATTTGGTGAACTCCACGCCGTCAATCAGGGGATTAATGACCATGGCGTACTGGTTCTCTATAGGTATGAGTTCTGGGTGGTCCGTCCTGTCCCAATGTCATGGTATTGCCGACGAGTACGCCATGGAGGGGTCCTCACAGTGCATGTTTAGAGACGTGGGGTAAGGCGGACGGTTGACGGGTACGAGGTAACACAACTTACCCAGGTTCAGATCCCACGACGGTGGCGGAATCCTACTCCTGCTATAAATCACTATAAGGGCAATACGCCGAGTTATAGAGATAGGTTCGCTGTGCGAGGTTGTCTGAAATTATCTATGCTTGTGCCCTAAAGGCTCCCGTAGGCCCGACTTATATAGTCGCCAGGTCCTAGGGTTACAGGGAAAAGTCCTAGCCGGATAGGTTACAGAGTCCTACACCGCCTATCACTAGTCTTGTATATCTTGCACTCCAAGGCTCCGGGTACACTGGTGACTCCACCGTAGCCTTCCTTTATCTGACATGGGCCTCCCTTCTGGATCCACCTAACTAGGCCGCCCAGTAGGCCATAGGCCATGCTACCGACTATGGGCCACCCGGGTTAGTCGGATAAGAGACATGCTATTAGGATACCCATATAGCATATCCCCAACAGTAGCCCCCGGAGAACTCCGAGATCTTGCGTCGTCTTGCCTCTTCACGTGGATTGCTCCGTCTTGATGGATGTCGGCAAATCGTCAAGCAACATCTTGTAGTCCTCCCAAAGAACCCTGCAAAGTTTTCTCTGTCTTTGATTTGTAAGCCGGAGAAATGCTGAATCTTCCATCGTACTCTTCCGTAGTCGGATTAAATCCGTCCATGCCGGAATCTTCGATGCGACGACTCATCTACCCATGTCAGTTATGACGACGTAGGATTAGGTCAGCGACGCCTCGTAACTCACACATGTAGAGAACGCAATCATATCCGATTTTCCCGCGCGAGCCATACAAACCGTTGGCGGCGTCGGTTGGAGACGTGGCGAAATTACCGTGCACGTTCATGAGCACGAATCTTGACGCAGCAACCGTCCGATTAGCTGCACGAATCTTGACGCAGAGCATGATAAATAGTAACCGTGGGACACTTGCCACTTTATACCTCATACTCTCGCGTCATCGTCTTCTTCCTCTAGCCGCACGCCTCCTCGAGCTCTCTGCGAGAAACCTCGAAAACCCTAGCTTCCATCTGTGTCAGTCGCACCCTTCCAACACCCCATGGCCAGCAGCAGCTCCTCCCCTTCAATGGTGGCGTCGAGCGTAGCCACAGCGAAGCCGGCGAGCTCCGTCGTCGTGCCTCCAGAGGGCTTGGTCATCCCCGTATCGGTGGTGATCGAGACCACCGGCGGCGACCACAATCTGGCGGCGCTGGAACCACTGGAAGAAGAGCCAGACTCGCACAAGGGCGACTGGCGCGGCTCAGACATCACCGACCGCGACATCCAAGAGATGGTCGCCGGAGGCTACCTTCCCGCGACGGAGGGGCTTGCCTGGCGGGCGGCACCGACCGGTGAGGTGTCACCTTCTCCCCAAGTCGGAGAAAAGGTGTACCTCAAGGCTCAGCTGGTACGCGGCGTTTCCTTGCCCATCTCCCACTTCTTTCTCTCCGTCTTGAACCACTACAAGGTCCAACCCCACAACCTCTCCCCCAATAGCATCTTAGTGCTTAGCAACTTCGTGGCACTTTGTGAGGGTTACCTAGGGATAAGGCCTAGGTTAGACTTGTTCGTGTACTTCTTCACCGTCAAACGTGAAGCCGGACATAGTAGGGAGGAGCTTAGGAACTACGGCACCATAAGATTCAAGATTCGTCCTGGACGGCGGTTCCCCGACATCGTCGGCCACGAGTCCTGCAAGAACTGGCAGCGGACATACTTCTACGGCCCCGACATTCCTTTGGCGGTCCGAGAAGTGACGTACCCGGACTTCATGGATGGAGCCGCCGCTGAAGTTTCTACATGGAGATCCCATGCCTCCCTTCCCTCCAACCTCGACGGTTCTCGTGCAATAAGGCGGATCGAATGGTTCGTAGAGACGGGTTTGACCGGCTTGGACCTAGCCATGTGCTGGTTCATCAGGCGAATCCAACCTCTGCTGCACCGCGTGAAGTTCATGCACGAGTACACTAGTGATCGAAGGGATACCCTCCGGATCTCCGTGGATAACTTCTCGAGCGACTCCGTCAAGCTCCGCCTTAAGGACATTGTCAAGGTGAAGGATAAGAAGCATGGCTTCACCATCTCCTACGACATGTTCGTAGACGGCAAGTGCCCAAAGGTAGGTATTTATTTTCCATGTATGACATTGCTACAGTTTTTCCGTCTTCCCAATACCATCTTATCTAACACGGTGATTTCTCACTTAACAGCTTAGCGATCTAGATAAGGGCAACCTGGCTACCCAAATCTACGATCCAAAGATGAAGGAAGTCATGGTCGTGTCCGACGACGATGTCCCGTTGGAGCGAAAGCGGAAGAGCTCCACCTCTGACGCTGCTGACGGAGGCAAGATGAATAAGACGGAGGGTGGAGCCTCCAAGAAGACTATCGCCGCCCTGGAGGCGGAAAAGAGAAAAGCCACCGGGATTTTTGCCAAAGCGCCCCCCTAGTGTAAGCCTCTCATTCTCCGACATTGTCTATTTATCTGTCTTGCTCCTGTACTTATGCACTTTGCACGTTTCAGGAAGAAAGCCAAGACCAGCCTCAAGAAGTCCTCCAAAACTTTGGGGGCTTCTAGAAATATCAAGGACATGCTGCATCGCGACTCCTCCCCCGCCATCGCCCCTGCTACTCCTGCCGTCAAGCCCTCCTCCGCTCCGACAAGCTCTCAAGCCCAGGAGGCACCTGGCCCTTCCGCCATGGAAGTGGATTCTGGCGCCTCTACCGAACTCGCTATTGTCAGCGAGCAGGCGACACAGGAGAGCGCTGCTTTACCAATGGCTGAAGCTCCGGCTAAGGATGCCATCGGTAGCGGCAAGGCGGTGGTGGGAGCTGGTACCTCTGCCGAAGGCGGTGCCCCTACTCCCCAGAAACCTTTTGAGTTTAGAAGTTTACCGTACGGCGCGCCCGCCAGTAAACAACTCTCTAGTTCTGGAACTGTGTCACATGCGGACATGCGGTCAAGACCCACGGCCTACGCGAGTAACACACAACTCTAGTTCTGAGGAGGCACCATGTCCGACATGCGGTCTTGAGGAGCTACTCCGACAAGCGGATATCTTGCAAGGAAATAGCATTTCCTTTGGCAAGATGCTAGCCGAGAGTGCTACAAACCTCAAGATTATTGCACTTGTAAGTTTTTACTTTGCCTTTTGCATTTCATATGAGTATCCCACCGTAGCCCCCGAGGATGTAGACGGAAAACCATAGGTTTTACATCTATATGCTCTAAGAGTGACTAAGTTAGAAAAAACTCTCACTATATCCCCCAAGCATTTAGATGGAACAAACTATTCCGACTAGATGATCTTAAGAGTAGCATACGCAGTGTTCAAAATTTTCAATGTTGTAGCCCCCAAGCCTCTAGTTGTAACCGAATTAGTTCCGACTAGATTCTTAAAGAAAATCTAAGCAGATTTCGAGTTAAAAACTTTATATTGTATCCCCCAAGCTTCTAATCGAGAACTGAATTAGTTCTGACTAGATGCTTAAATAAAAGCTAAGAATATTTATAAGTTAAAAACACTATACTATAGCCCCCAAGCTTCTAATCGAGAACTGAATTAGTTCCGACTAGATGCTTAAAGAAAAGCTAAGCATATTGCTAAGTTAAAAAATCTCGCTGTAGCCCCCGAGCGTCTAGGTGGAAAGTCTCCGACTAGATGCTCTAAGTAGACCAAACAACAGTATAACTTTATACTTGTTTTCACAGAACGAGAATGCTCGGAGGGGCATGGCCAACGACAAGTATCAGAAGATGCTCGCAGATCTTGAAGCCGAAAAGGGTAAAACTGCCATCTTGAAGGAACGAATCATCAAAAACAAGAGTCTGTTTTCTTTTTGCGCATTTCCGTCTTATTTTTGTGCCCATAATCTCCGAGTACTCATTGTGTACTTTGTTTTCTCCGACTTGCAGAACATGTCGCCAAGGACAAGGATATTGTCGAGCAGTCCAAGCACATCCAACAGCTGGATAGCGAGAACAAAATCCTTAAGAAGGAGAGGGAAGAGATGCTGAAGATGCACGAAGATTCCATGAAAGCCCTGCAGGATTCCGCCAACGTGGAAATCAATCTCTTCAAGGAGGAGCTTGTGATCTTAAAGGATCAGAAGCAAGCTGCTGATGAGCAAAACCATCGCCATAGCGAGGCGTTTAAGCTCCTTCAACAAGAGAAGGAATCCCTGGCGGACACCCTTTGGCAGGCCAAGGCCAGTATCTTCAGTAAGTTTCCTCCGCCTTGTATTTCTGTAGTCTGGATACTTAGAGTTTATGGAACTCATGCGCTTCTTGTCGGAATTTGCAGCTCCTATGGGTTTAACCCGCTCACCTCCTTCGGACAAGGAATGCATGGTTCTTGCCGGCAACTTTATCAACACCGCCATCGCCCAAGCCAAGGAGATTGCCAAGCCCCTCCAGATATATATCAAGGCCTCGGACTCCGTGAAGAAGTACTCGGAGATTCTGCGCCGAGCCCCCGACCGTGTCACGAGTTGGAAAGCTTCATGTGCACGGGATCGCACAAGGATGGCGCTGTCAATGGTGAAGGCACACTACAACGATGCCGACATCGATACGATGTCCTCTGGCATCCCCGACGTGGATGATGACAGCAAGGAGATTGATCACGAAGCCATCCTGTCATCACTCGCGGGTTATGACACCAGAGTTGCCGAGCTGGTGGACGTTGACGTCTTCGTTCCCAGGAACACCATCGACAACGTCAACTAAGATTCCTCCGAGTCTCATCACAGTGCCGACGTTGAGGGTGATTCTCCGGCTGGTGACGATGCTGCCTCCAAGTCTCCTGCGCCCAAATAATGAAAAACACTTTGTAATCTTTGTTTCACCTTTGGTGTGTGCACTGAAAACTTGGTGATGTAACTTAACGCTGAAAACAATGATTGTTATGTCCTGCTACTTAAGAACTAATTCCCCAGCATGTATATATTTTTTAAGCAAGTGCTGGCTTATCCATTACTCTTGTTCTTATGCTTGACTTTTCGTGAGTCCGAAGACTCGTTGTCGGAACCATGCGCTTAGGTGATGATGCCCAATGGCACTGTCAATAACCCGAACACAAAATCGCCGACAACAAGTGCCGAAAGTCACTACTCCAGAATCCACATAAAAACGACAAAGAACGTGTAGACCAGAAAACTTAAGCTAATGCCCGTAGGCGGAATTTTCACAAGTGCAAACGCAAGACTTGTGCATAAAGGTTTTACATGATCCAAAAATGAACACTAAAGGAGGTAAAAGACTCAGCAATATAAGTGAACCAAAGAGCTTTATTTCATTGATCATATAAGAGGTATACAATTAGATAAAAAATGCTAAGTGTAGAAAGGACGTAGTTGTGCTATGTTCCATGGCCGATCAAGCTCCGGGTAGTCATCATCCGGGTCACGTCGCTTACGCTTATGATCCTCGTTGGGTCTATCCTTGAGTTCACGATTGTCAACAAGGTAGTAAGACCCATTGAGCAGCCTCTTGCTTATGATGAACGGTCCTTCCCATGGCGGGGATAATTTGTGCGAGTTCTTCTGCTTAAGTCGGAGCACCAAATCCCCCTCTTTAAACGAGCGATGCCGAACGCGGCGACTATGGTAGCTGTGTAGCTTCTACTGGTATATGGCGGATCTTTGGCATGCCAAAACACGCTCCTCCTCGAGAAGGTCCACATCTAGGCGTCTGGATTCTTCAGCGTCATCTTCGTCGTAGGCGGCAACTCTTGGTGCATCGTGGAGGATGTCGAAAGGTAAGATGGCTTCTGCTCCGTATACCATGAAGTAAGGGGTGTAGCCGGTGGATCTATGGGGTGTAGTTCGTAAACTCCACAGTACAGATGGCAATTCTTCCGCCCAGGCTCCAGCTGCTCTGTGTAGCGGTGCCTCAAGACGTGGCTTGATTCCCTGCAGAATTAATCCATTGGCTCGCTCAACCTGACCATTGGATTGTGGGTGTGCCACAGATGCAAGGTCAAGTCGGATGCCTTTGTCCCAGCAATAGGCCTCCACTTCTCTGAGTGACAAGTTGCTTCCATTGTCGGTGATGATGCTATGTGGGAGACCAAATCTCACCACTAGATCCCGGACAAACCTGAGGGCAGTTGCCCCATCAAGCTTTCTAATGGGTTTACCTTCTATCCATTTGGTGAATTTGTCAACTGCTACAAGCAGATGCATAAATCCACACGGTGCCGTCTGTAACCGTCCCACCATGTCTAGCCCCCGGACTGCAAATGGCCAAGTTATTGGTATTGTTTGCAATTCTTCAGCAGGAACATGTGGTTGTTCAGGCATAATACTGGCATCCCGTGCATGTCTCAACCAGCTTGTCGGCGTCTGCCTTCGCGGTCAGCCAGTAGAATCCTTGCCGGAAGGCTTTCGCGACTAATGATAGGGGAGCGGCGTGATGCCCGCAATCTCCGAGATGGATCTCGCGCAGGATTTCCATACCTTCTAGTTGGGAAACACACTTTAAGTATACACCAGTAGTGCTCCTTTTATAGAGTTGCCCATTGATTATGGTATAACCCTTTGCTCGTCATACTATTTGCCGTCTTTCGACTTTGTCGTCGGGCATAGTTCCGTGTTCGAGATACTCCATGAACGGTTTTGTCCAAGCCGGAGGGATCTTTGTCACCATGTTGACGAAAGAGTCAGCTCTATCCGGGTTGTCGATGTCGGCGCCCTTCACGGATGGTGTGCGTAGATGCTCTAAGAAAACTCCTGGCGGAATTCACTTGCACCCTGATCCCAGCTTAGACAGTAGATCAGCCGCCTCGTTTTGCTCCCTAGGCACATACTTGACTTTGTAGCCCAAGTAACTCTTGGCTATCTCGTCCACTTCGTCTCGATATGCCTCCATCATAGGGTTCCGCGCATTCCAGGTGCCAGCCACCTGCTGGGCAACCAAGTCGGAATCTCCACAGCAAACTATGCGCTTGATGCCAATATCTTTGGCTACACGTAGTCCGTGAATGAGTGCTTCATACTCCGCCATGTTGTTTGTAGCCTCGAAGTGGATCTGCAGAACATAGTGTATCTTGTCTCCTTTTGGTGACTGTAGCAGTACACCAGCCCCCGAGCCGTTGAGCAACTTTTATCCGTCAAAGTGCATCACCCAGTACTCTGGTTCTGGCAACGGAGTAGCATCTGGCATCTCCATCCAATCTGCAATAAAATACACGAAGGCTTGTGACTTGATAGCGTCGCGTGTAGGTGATCTCGAAGGCGTCAAGTTCAATGCCCCACTTCGCGACCCTTCCTGTATCGTCGCTATTATTGATAATGTCGGACAGTGGAGTCTTGCTCACCACTGTGATTGGGTGCTCCTGAAAGTAATCCCTCAGCTTCCGAGAAGGGAGGAATACTCCATAAGCTATCTTTTGGTAGTGCGGGTAACGCTACTTGGACTCCATCAAGACCTCGCTTACGTAGTAAACTGGTCGTTGAACTCCGTGCTCATGGCCTGGTTCCTTCCACTCTACCACGACGACGATGCTGATAACCCGGTTGGTTGTCGCCATGTAAATTAACAGGGGCTCACCAGGCTCGGGTGCTGCAAGGATGGGCGCTGAGGAAAGAACCTCCTTGAGCTGCTTCAATGCTGCATCTGCTTCGTCTGTCCACGTGAATTTGTCCGCCTTCTTCAGCAACTTGTACAGCGGCAAAGCCTTCTCTCCAAGTCGGCTGACGAACCGACTAACTGCTGCAACACAACCTGTTAGTCGTTGAATGTCCTTTAGGTATATCAGACAGTTTATGTTTAAGATGGCCTTGATTTTCTCCGGGTTGACCTCGATTCCGCGATGGGAAACGATGAAGCCCAACAATTTGCCAGCTGGAACCCCGAAGACGCACTTCTTAGGGTTGAGCATCATGTTGTATTTCCGGAGATTATCAAAGGTTTCTTTCAAGTCGGAGATTAAGTAGTTTGATTTTTTAGACATCGCCGCGATATCGTCCACATAGGCGTGAACGTTCCGACCAATTTGGTCGTGAAGGCAACGTTGCATTGTCTGCTGGTAGGTAGCACCTGCGTTTTTCAGCCCAAAGGGCATAGTGACATAGCAAAACGTGTCGTATGGGGTAGTGAACGAAGTGGCCAATTGGTCCGACTTCCTCATCTTGATCTGGTGGTATCCTGAGTATGCATCGAGAAAACACAAAAGTTCCTAGCCGGCCGTCGAGTCAATGACTTGGTCAATGCGAGGCAAAGCAAACGATCTTTGGGACATGCTTTGTTCAAGCCGGTGTAATCAACGCACATTCTTAATTCATTGGTTCCCTTTTTGGGGACAAGTATAGGATTGGCCACCCATCGGGTGTGAAGGACTTCTCGGATAAACCCAACCTTAAGTTACCTAGCTATCTCTTTGCCAATGGCGCGTCTCTTCTCATATCCGAAGCGTCGTAGAGGTTGTTTCACTGGTTTACATTTTGGATCTATGTTTTGGCTGTGCTCGGCGAGTTCCCTAGGTAAACCTTTCATGTCGGCAGGTTGCCAGGCAAAGATGTCCCTATTCTCACGGAGGAACTCGACGAGCGTGCTTTCCTATTTGGGATCCAGGTTCGTCCCAATGGCGATGGTCTTGGAGGCATCGCGTACCACAAGCTCTACCGGCTTGGTTTCGATGGCGGCCTTGAACGCAGGAGCGGAGTCGGAGATCTTCTTGTTCGACGCGGGCATCTCTGAGTCTTGACCTTACTCTGGATCTCTTTGAATTCTTCGCTGTAGAGGACAGCTCCTGCAACGGCTGCTTCATTGATCTCGCAGTCCCTTGCCTTGGTAAAGCTTCTAGACACGGTGATGACACCGTTTGGTCTGGGTATCTTGAGCTTGTTGTAGACGAAGTATGGCTTGGCCATGAACGTGTGGAATATGTCGCGGCCGAATATGACGTCGTACACGCTCTTGAAGGGGACCACCTCAAAGGTCATGCGCTCTTGGCGGTAATTATTAACGTCGCCAAAGGCTACCTGAAGTGTAATGCACCCAAGGGACCTATAACATCCCAGATTTTATATTAGGATGTTATTAGTGGCATGCATCATCTTTGCATCATTGCACCCTACAAATAAAAATTTGCAACAAAATCCTAAACACCTAAACCTATTAAAACCCTATTAAATATTTCCATATGTGAGCACTATTGTCATAATAGTTTTACCCCCTTCTAAAACTATGTAAAAACAATAACAATGGTCCTATGTTGACCACCTTAATTTTATAAAAATTTAGAAACAAATTTCATCAAGTTTGGACTTAGTATGCAAAAGTTATTTGGGTTTGACTAAAACAGAAATTGATAAATGATAAAAGAAAAAAAAGGGGAAGCAGCTAACCTAGCTGGGCCGGCTCGCCAGCCCACCCCGCCCCTAGCACCCGCGCGTCAGCTAGCTGCCCGTGCCGCGTCGGCCCACTTCTCCCCTCCTCCACCGACAACCAGACCCCACCTGTCATCCCTTTCCTCTCCCCCAACGAGAACGGGACGGAGACCCCGTCGGCCACGTTTCCCCCGCCCTCCGTTTCCGGCCAGGACTCTCCCCCCAGGCCGTGTATAAATACTCAGCTGGGCGACCCTCCCCTCCGTCCCCAAGCTCGTGAAACCCTAGCCCTCCCCCGGTTCCGCTGGTTCAAGCCGCCGCTGACCAGGTGAGTTGGACTCGATGTCAGGAGCCTCCCCTCTCCCTGTCCTTCTCCCTGGGATGACCCCTATGCTCGACCGTTTCGTCTCACCCTCCTTGCCCGATGTTTACCGCAGAGTGCCGTCGCCAATTGCTCGCCGGAGCTGTGGGAGAGGCGCTACAACCGCCACCGTTAGAGGAAGAGAAGGCCAAAATCGAGGCAACAGACGGGACCGCGAGGAGGAGGCGATCACCCGTGGCAGCTTCTCCTTCCTCGAAGAGCACCAGAGCACCACCGCCGTCGCCACCGACACCGCCGCCGCTCATCGCCGCCGTCATCGCAACAGTAAGTCCTCGTGCCCACCTCCTCCGTTCGATCTTCAATCTGTGGCTCGGATTAGAAGTAGACCCGAAGGGGTACGCGCCTATCACACGCCGCCGCGTGACCGCCACGTCAGCTCGCCGCATCAGCGCACCGCGCCGTGCCGCGTCACCCCCTGTTGCCAGCTGGGCCAATCAGAAGCTGACACTTGGCGAGTTCTTAAGTCAGGGTTAGATTTGTTTGCAGATTTAGGTTAAAAAATTGCGAAATTCATATAAAATTGAATCTTTGGCCAATTTTAGCTTATAATATACTGTTGGATTCCTAATTTTATGTAGAATCCAGATCTGCAATAATATTCCAAGTTTACAGTAATTTTTTAGGTGTAGGTTTTAATCATTAGATTAGAGTGTTTATTCTATAGAAAAATAATTAAAATTCTGTTTTAATTGATTCTTGTTGCAATAAGTTTGTTTCCACAATGCCTACTGGACAAAATTATAAAACCTTGCTTAAGATCATTAGATCTAGTTTGGGGCTAATTAGATGGTTTGATCTCCTTTTTAACCCTAGGAATTGTTTTAGTGACTCAATTAGATCTAAACCTTTGGGAAATCAATCCTAGTGACACCCTTACACTATTGCAACACAATCTTGCTACCTTGGTCAATTTAGAAGAACCAACCTTGCATAAATTACCATGTGCATGCATGCATGATTACCTCTGTGATATGTTTTGAGCAAGTTGTGATCAGATCTATGTTTGTGATTCGTTAGATTGTTCGGAGTGCGCTAAGGAGTGCTATTGTGTAGAGTGCTGCTCGGATCAAGGCAACTTACACCACTTGTTCATAATTTTGTCCCAGTTTTGATTCTATGCATGTGATCTTCAAAATTATGTAGCATGCATGTGTAGGATATTCTAGTAGAATTTTTCCTTAGTATTATTTTGCAAGTGCGATGATTTTGTAGTATGCCATGAGTAGCTCCATACTTAGGATTTTCCCTCCTAATAGGTTCCCCTGTTTTTGCTAAGTATTGCTTGCTATGCTATATATACAAAGTACCGTTGGGGGGTTCGAAAGACAAAGAATTTTCTAAGTATAAAGGCTCTCTAGAGCAAACTTTTCTTCTCAAATCCACTTCAAAATAAAACTAAGTTTTATTCTGGGCGGAAAGGTTGTCGGGACAACGAGTGAGATTTTGGTGGAGGACGGCCGCCCAGGAATCAAAGAAGTCTGCCATGTTTCAGAATTCAGAAGCTTCCAGTGCAACCACAATACATTATGGGCTCTGTCTTGGCCTAGTACTTAGTGGGAAACCTCACCTGGGTACCAACATTTGGAGGTTCTTTGGCACGGTTGGATCCAGAAGGTAGAGGTGCTACTAAGGGAAAGCCTCGCCATGGTCTTGTCTATAAAAAGACTTGATCGTGGATTGTGGGTAAAGTGCACAAACTCTCGAGAGTATTGCGATCTGATCGATCAGCCGTGTTCACGGTAACAGAACAACAATGATCGTCTGAAGGATCTTCCTCTCTCTTTTCTAAACCAAGCATTAAAACCCCATGGCGTGAGTAATATCGCCAATGGGTGGGATTTTGGGAACTTGGTGTGTAATATCCAAGTGAGACTTGGTGCGTAATATCCAAGTGCTTGGTTGTTTGGACACTTGGTGAGTAATATCCTCGTGTGCCATTCGACCTTAATTTATCTAAGCAAATGTTACAAAGTAGGGAAAATCTTCTCTCCTTCTCTCTACTTAAGAAAACTAGCTTTGAGCAAAAGAACTCTACAGCCTAAACTAGCCTTGCATGTAGAGATAGCCTTTTCTCTCCTTGGTGTAATTTGCCAATACATTCAAAGTATTGACCCAACTTGTTGGCTGCACGTTTTATGTGCAGAATCCGAAGATTGAAAGGTGCGTAGGGATCGCGAGTCTACACTCGACAAGCCTGGGGCGTTGATGGACTCAATCTGCCTTTATGTTTCCGCTGTTATTTGAGCTAGCATAATGCTAAGCAATTTTGTAATAAATTCATACTCTGGATTCTCCGTTTAATAAAGACTTTGTGTTTTACATGATATTTCATCGACTGTGAGTTCTAGCTATTGATCCAGGGACTAGCATGTTAATCACAAGGACTTAGGATCATTATCAATCCGAGGTCACTACAGATGGTATCAGAGCACATCGTTGCCTGTAGGACGTGACCCTAGGATTGGAACCACCTCTAACTTGTGCCTTACATGCTTTTCCTACTAAGTTATTTTCCGCATTTCTAGTATCTGCTTTCCTCTACTTGTTTTAGTATCTAACTTTCATTCTTCTAACTTAAAGATGACAAGCTTCCTCTATGACACCGTCGACGACATCGAGCCCCTTCGCTTTGGTGGATGCCTCATGGACCTACTCACACGTTTGGACCTACCTCTCCCAAAAATCCAGGGGAGCACAATGAAGAAACTCCACAAGGACGGCTGTTGGGGAGTCAAGGTCATCCAGCCAGGAAAAGAGCGAGGCAAGAGCCCGGAGGAAGACATAGCAATCCACATTGTTAGCGATTCCAAGGAGAAGGCCCTTAGCATTAGCTTGCAGCAACTCATTGGTCGCCTATGTGGACGTCATCATGAAGCTCTCCAAGGACACAAGAGAATTAGGGAACTCAAACAACAGATCGATGGAGCTGAAGTGCAAATTGAAGGCCTTTGCAAGATAATCAATGATGCGCGTGCTTCCAAGAGGGACTTGGCAAAGCAACTTGAAGCCGCAAATAAGTCAAGTTTAGTGGAGGAGCTACAAAGCGAGAAGGAGGGACTTCAGGAGCAGCTGGAAGCCACTACCAAGAAGCTGCAGGATGAGATAAAGAACCTCCAAGAGAAGCTTGAAGCCACCACAAAGGAGATGGAGTTGTATAAGACAACTCTAGAGCAGGAAGGCTACTCGTTCGAGGACGAGGAAGAGGAAGGCGTGGAAGATGTGTAATAGTTGGACCACCTTTAATTCTATAGTAGAACGTTATTCGTAATTGTAATAAATACCAAGACAATTCCGGATTAGTTAAACATGGTTGTTTTCTGTGTTAAACTGTGTTGTTATGTCTTGTGTGCCTTGTGTGCTTGGTGTGTTTTCATAAGGGTAGGAGTTTACTACTTAGTCTTTCTGTCTATTTCTTAACTAATCTCTTAAACCCCATAGATGCCGCCCAAACGTGCAAACTCCGAAATCCCTCCAGAAATAGCACAACTTTTGGCCACTCAGAACCAGCTGATCCAACTGCTCACTCAAAACATGCAAAACAACAACAACAACCCACCACCACCACCACCACCTCCGCCACCACCTCAACAAGATCGCTTGACTCGGTTTTTAAGGTTGAACCCACCTACCTTCACTAGCAGCACTGAACCAATCATCGCTGATGACTGGCTACGTACTATCAACAAGAAGCTAGACACCGTACAAGCTGTCGGAGCCGACAGGGTGCGTTATGCCGCACACCAGCTTGAAGGACCTGCTGCAGAATGGTGGGATAACTACCAAGTCACCCACCCGGATATTGATGCTATCACTTGGGATCAGTTCGAGTTAGCTTTCCGCACTCATCATGTGGCTGCTGGTGTCATGAATCTGAAGAGGCGCGAGTTTCGCGACCTACACCAGCTGCACCGTTCTGTCACCGAGTATGGTGAGCTTTTCAACAAGCTAGCCCGTTATGCACCCGATGATGTTTCCACTGATGCCAAGAGACAGGAGGAGTTCTTAAGAGGGCTCAATGATGAGTTATCCATTCAGCTTGTGGCACAGAAATTTGACAACTTTCAGGAACTTCTGGACAGAGCCATTGTGGTTGAATCCAAAAGGAAGAGCATAGAATACCGCAAGAGGAAGTCTAACCCTCACAAACACTTTGTTCCGTATCAGAAGCAGCGCAATTCCTCACCACCACCTTATAACAATAATGGCCACAACCACAACGGTCATAACCATGGTGGCCACAAACACAATGGGCATAAAAACCGCAATGGGAATGGCAGCAATGGTAAGGATCTCAGCGAGGTGACATGTTCTAAGTGCAACAGGACATGACACTATGCAACCTCTTGCCCCGAGAAGAAGAATGGCAATGGTAATGGGAATGGAAATGGACACAACCATGGCAATGGAAACGGGAAGAAGCCAAATCCATTTGTCAAAGCCACGGTAAATCATGTTTCTATGGATGATTCTTGTGATGCGCCAGACTTTGTGATTGGTAAGTTCAAACTCAACTCTATTCCCGCAGTTGTTCTTTTTGATACTGGTGCATCGCATTCATTCATATCAAGGGTATTTGTGGATAGAGGGAAGATACCTACGGAGACTACAAAATTTCTTCTAAGGGTAAGTTCTCCTTGGGGAGAAATAGTGGCAAACTCCGGTTGCCGGGAATTAGAACTAAGGATTGGGACACACATCTTTCCCACAAGTCTAGTATTTCTAGAATCACAAGGATTAGACATCATCTTGGCCATGAATTGGATGACCGAATATGAAGGAGTCATAGAAAGTGCCAAAAGAACTGTCATGCTCACCACACCGGAAGGGAATTTGTATCAAGTAAAATTTTGCACTCAAGGAAGCCTTGGTGAACTCTCTTAAGGGGGTTAGCTTGGAGGAGGTACCTATTGTAAAGGAATACCCAGATGTCTTTCCAGAGGAGCTACCCGGAATGCCACCCGACCGTGATATCGAGTTCCTCATTGACTTAATGCCAGGAACGGGGCCGATAGCTAAGAGACCATACAAGATGGATGTGGACGAGTTAAAGGAACTCAAGAAACAGCTTAGGGAACAATTGGACAAGGGATTCATCCAACCCAGCGCATCATCTTGGGGAGCACCTGTCCTATTTGTGGAAAAGAAGGATAAAACCAAGAGGTGGTTGTGGACTACCGCTCGTTGAACGAAGTGACGATTAAGAATAAGTATCCTCTGCCCAACATCAACGACTTGTTTGACCAGTTAAAGGGAGCAAGTGTGTTCTCAAAGATCGATCTGCGATTAGGCTACTTTCAGCTAAAGATTCGAGAACAGGATGTGCCCAAAACAACATTCACCACAAGATACGGCTTGTATGAGTACACCGTAATGTCATTTGGTCTAACCAATGCCCCAGCATACTTCATGACCATGATGAACAAAGTGTTCATGGAATATCTGGACAAGTTTATCGTGGTATTCATAGATGATATACTCATATACTCTAAGGATGAGAAGGAACATGAGAAACATCTGCGCCTTATTATGGAGAAACTAAGAGAACACAAGTTGTATGCCAAATTCAGCAAGTGCGAGTTCTGGCTAAAGGAAGTGGGATTTCTTGGTCATGTTGTGTCGGCAAAAGTAGTTTCCGTAGATCCTAGTAAGGTAGCTTCCGTGACGGAATGTGAGTCACCCAAGAATGTGGGAGATATTAGGAGTTTCTTGGGCCTCGCAGGATATTACCGGAGGTTCATTGAAAACTTTTCCAAAATAGCAAAACCCATGACGGAACTATTGAAGAAGGAAAAGAAGTTCCTATGGATCGAGGCATGTGAAGCAAGTTTTCAAGATTTAAATAAGCGCCTTGTAACGACGCCAGTTCTGTGCCTGCCTGATATCTAAAAGGATTTTCAAGTCTATTGTGACGCTTCTCGACAGGGACTGGGAAGTGTATTGATGCAGGATGGGAAAGTGGTATCCTATGCCTCCCGACAACTTAAGAACCACGAACATAATTCATGATTTGGAACTTGCGTCTGTGGTTCATGCACTCAAGGTATGGAGACACTACCTCATGAGCAAACATTGTGATGTATTCATAGATCATAAAAGTTTGAAGTACATCTTCACCCAAAAGGAGTTGAATATGAGACAAAGAAGATGGCTTGAACTAATTAAGGATTATGACTTGGACTTACAGTACCATCCCAGAAAGCCAAACGTGGTGGCTGATGCCTTAATTCGTAAGGTGTATGTGAATGGACTTACCGCAGGGGAACTTCCAGAGGATTTATGCAAGCAATTCAGGGATCTCAGGCTAGAAATAGTTCTGAAAGGACATGTAGAGACTATGGAAATAGTGTCCACCTTCCAAGAGAGAATCAAGGAAGCATAGAAGGGAGATAAAGAGTTGGAAGAAATAAGAATCAGGATAATCGAGGGAAAGACTAAAGAATTTCATCTGGATGAACAAGGAACCCTCTGGTATGGGAAGCGTTTGTGTGTTCCCAATGACCCCGATATCAAGAAGATGATTTTACAAGAAGCTCATGATTCGCCATACTCAATCAATCCAGGTAACACGAAGATGTACATGGATGTGAAGGATAGATTCTGGTGGAATAACCTAAAGAGAGATATTGCAGTGTATATTTCTCTATGTGATGTATGCAATAGAGTTAAAGCTGAGCATCAGAAACCGGCAGGACTACTTCAACCACTACCTATACCCGACTGGAAGTGGGACAAGGTAGGCATGGATTTCATCACGGGATTGCCCCGGACTCGTTTTGGATTTGATTCTATCTGGGTAGTGGTGGACCACTTCACCAAGGTGGCTCACTTCATCCCCGTAAAGACCACATATACAAGTGCTAAGCTTGCTAAGATATACATGTCAAGGATTGTAAGCCTACATGGTGTTCCCAAGGGAATTGTGTCAGACAGAGGCACCCAGTTTACTTCAAAGTTTTGGCGACAACTACATGAGTCTCTTGGGACCCGACTAGAATTCAGTACTGCCTTCACCCTCAGACAGACGGCCAAACAGAAAGGGTGAATCAAATTTTGGAAGATATGTTGAGAGCTTGCGCACTAGACTATGGGTCTAGTTGGGACGATAACCTACCGTATGCCGAGTTCTCATACAACAACAGCTACCAGACAAGTATCAAGATGGCTCCGTTTGAAGTTCTATATGGCAGGAAGTGTAGGACTCCACTGCTATGGAATGGAGTTGGTGAACGCGGTCTTTTTGGACCTGAATTAATAAAGGATGCCGAAGAAAAGGTACGGCAGATTTAGGATAGGCTAAAGGTATCCCAATCCCGACAGAAGAGTTACGCTGATTCCAAGCGCAGAGATGTGGCCTATGAAATAGGGGACCGTGCGTATCTCCGAGTTTCACCCCTACGAGGAGTTAAGAGGTCCAGAATCAAGGGCAAGTTAGCCCCACGATTCATAGGACCATATAAGGTTCTGGCCCGTAGAGGGGAAGTTGCTTATCAGTTGGAGTTACCGGAAGGACTGACTGTTCATGATGTGTTTCATGTGTCGCAACTAAAGAAGTGTCACCCGGAGATGGCCGAAACACCGCTAAGAGACACCGTTCCCCTAGATGAGGTTCAATTGGAGAATGACCTTACCTATGAGGAAAAACCCATCAAAATACTGGAAACAGCCGAAAGGGTTACCCGCACCAAGACTATAAGATTCTGCAAGGTACAATGGAACCACCACTCCGAGGAAGAAGCTACGTGGGAGCGTGAAGAACACTTGAAGGCAGAACACCCACACCTATTTGCTAGCCAACCCGAATCTCAGGGACGAGATTCTTCTTAAGGGGGGTAGGTTTGTAACATCCCAGATTTTATATTAGGATGTTATTAGTGGCATGCATCATTGCACCCTACAAATAAAAATTTGCAACAAAATCCTAAACACCTAAACCTATCAAAACCCTATTACATATTTCCATATGTGAGCACTATTGTTGTAATAGTTTGACCCCCTTCTAAAACTATGTAAAAACATTAAACCATGGTCCTATGTTGACCACCTTAATTTTATAAAAATTTAGAAACAAATTTCATCAAGTTTGGACTTAGTATGCAAAAGTTATTTGGGTTTGACTAAAACAGAAATTGATAAATGATAAAAGAAAAAAAGGGGCAGCAGCTAACCTAGCTGGGCCGGCTCGCCAGCCCACCCCGCCCCCAGCACCCGCGCGTCAGCTAGTTGCCCGCGCCGCGTCGGCCCACTTCTCCCCTCCGCCACCGACAACCGGACCCCACCTGTCATCCCTCTCCTCTCCCCCAACGAGAACGGGATAGAGACCCCGTCGGCCACGTACGATGCCGCACTGCTTTGGTGGGGGCATGTCCGTACGATGGCGAGCCTTGTAGTCTTCCTGACGTCGGGGGGATCGGGGCGATGGCGATGGGTGGCGAGGTCGGGCTTTTTATCCGTGGTCGGAGGATATGGGGATAGCATCCTTCCTGTTGTGCGCATCCCTCCGTCTTCGTTCTGATGAACCCGTCCGTGACCCGACATCCTGAGGGGATCTGTCCCTTGGCAGTTTGTACTGGCTAGATCGGCAGAGCGCTTTGTCAGACTCAAGCCTCTGAGAGGTGGCCTTTTCCTGCTGCTTTACCACCTTGGCCACTAGGTCATAGACTTGTTCTACTGCCTCAGGCGATCTATCCTGCTCCAGAAGGGTCTTGGCGATGGCGAGGTTAAGGAGTGGGGTGGGCATCACCTGCTTGCCTTCACTGTCAATGTATGGCTTGGCATGTGCCGGCTTCGAGGGATCCCATCCTAGGTTGCGCCGTACACCAGGATCGTTGATGACGCGAGCCGGAGCTTTCTTAGCCTTCTGCTGCTGTAGCAGAGTCTTGTACTCGGCCTCCATTGCTCTAGCTTTTTCTATGGACTTCTGCGCGTTGACCAGATCTCGATCTAGTTTAGCGCCTTGCTCCGCGATGGCTTGTGCCTCCTCCAGCAGCTGCTGGCGCTTCTCGTCAAGCTGAGTCACGTTTCGGATATGAGCAACGGTTAGTGGCTCGACGAGGGGATTGTCGTACATCACTCTATCAGCTGGAGTAACATGGGCTGCTGCCGACGTGGATGCTGGAGGCGGCAAGTTTGCGGTGTTGTTGTTGCTCGGGCCGGTGCCGAGTTCCTACGGCTGCTGCACTGGGTTAGGCGGAGGAGGCATGACCTTTGCACGATCATCGTCAGCAGCAATAAGTGGCCCCTTGCCCTTTTCCAGCGTCGTAGGCGGAGCTTGCCCGGGTTGATCTTCATCCATCGCCGTCCCAATGGTGACGAACACCCCTCGAGACATGACGGTGTTGTTAGCTTGCTCGTCGCGCGAGTACGCCTCCTCCATCTCCTGCATAGCGGAGTCTAGCTCTTCTGGACTGAAGTCTATCTCCTCTGAATCTGCACTGAAATCAGCATAAAGCGCATCAATGACCGAGTCAGAGGGTGCTAGGACTTCCTCGATGACGGGCGGTGGAGGTGCAGCGGCCTTGACGATGACTGGAGGTGGTGGTGTTGCTACGACAATGGCGGCCGGAGGCGGTGGTGGCGGTGGTGGCGGTGGCTGAATCGGAGGGACTCCGTCAATGAGCGCAAGCGCTGTCTGAGCTACCGCTTCGGCCTCTGCGTAGTTGTTGACGGTGTTCACCATGCCTTCTAAGGTAAGGCGTCCTGACGCCTGCTGCCGTCTTAGAGAATGTCGGAGAAGCGTGCCATGGTCCAGTCCTTCAACAAAGTGATAGATATCATCATCATTGGGGTAATTGGCTAGATCGGCTCGTATGCGGAGCCACCTGGCCAGGTATTCGCGGGGGTTTTCACCCTCTCTCTGAACGCATCGCGCTAAATCGAAGATGGTAACCACGCCGACGAACTTGGAACTCTGCTATCCAGACGCACGGATTAAGCCGGCGGATTTGCAGCGGTTTGGGTGGGCCTTGAATTTTTTCGATCTTTGCCGGCGAACTCCGAGGAGAGACCCGACATTGATCCTTCCGTGAACGTATCCTGCCCGTGGGCGGTCCATGCGGGCCTTGGTGCTTTCCGATATTTTTCGGCAAACTCTGAAGCGAGATACGACATCTATCCTTCCACGAACGTATCCTGCCTGTAGGCGGTCCGTGCGGGTCTTGATGCTCCTCCGACTCCCAGGGAACTAGTGCCCGAGTCGGTTTCGCCGATGAAGAGGTGAATTTCTCCGATAGGAACGATCGAACACCGCGTAGGGTTCGTCTTTGCTGGGATCCAGAACTCGTTAGGGGGGACGATCGGAACGTTGCAAGAGAAGAGAACACGGCCGATGGCTACGGTTTCACCGATTCCCGCAAAGATCTTGGTCCTCGCCCGCTGAAGAGCCTGAAGCGCCTCTTTCCCCACAGTGGGCGCCAACTGTCGTGGTATTGCCGATGAGTACGCCATGGAGGGGTCCTCACAGTGCGTGTTTAGAGACGTGGGGTAAGGCGGACGGTTGGAGTGCAGGTAACAGCTTACCAGTTGGATCCTGACGGTGGCGGAATCCTACTCGTGCTATAAATCACTATAAGGGAAATATGCCGAGTTATAGAGATAGGTTCGCTGTGCGAGGTTGTCTGAAGTTATCTATGCGTGTGCCCTAAAGGCTCCCGTAGGCCCGACTTATATAGTCGCCAGGTCCTAGGGTTACAAGGAAAGTCCTAGCCGGACAGGTTACAGAGTCCTACACCGCCTATCACTAGTCTTGTGTATCTTGCACTCCAAGGCTCCGGGTACACTGGTGACTCCACCGTAGCCTTCATTTATCCGACATGGGCCTCCCTTCTGGATCCACCTAACTGGGCCGCCCAGTAGGCCATAGGCCATGCTACCGACTATGGGCCACCCGGGTTAGTTGGATAAGAGACATGCTATTAGGATACCCATATAGCATATCCCCAACACCCAAGTTATTGGAACCTCCGACCAGCGCAGGTACTGGGGGACTAGGGGGAGAGTGGCCATCAGGATCCTCAGAGAGGTATTCTGTTGTCGGACGGTGGGGGTGCCAAGGAAGGTGTGGTAGACTGGAGCCTTCTTTGCGAAGGGGTTCTTGCCCTTGTCGTCGCCCTTGGCGGCGTGCTTAGGGTCAATGTCTTCGTCCATGTCACTCGAATCCTTGGAATCCTCCTCCTTCTTCTTCCCCTTCCCATTGCCTCGCGGTCTGTTCTTCCGACTTCGCTTGTAGCCGGACTACTGGTCTTCCTTGAGGTCATTGACGAATTTGCAGTGTCGATTGGTATGGGTAGCCTTGCTGTTGGCATCGAGGTGTACGAGGCACGTCATATCGCGGTACTCCTCGTAGGTTTGGGGAACGCGGAGGGGCGCCGAGGTGGTTTCACTTCCTCGTTGCTGCCCACGGCCAGCTCCCCTTCCTCGGCCACGTTGTCCGCCTTCTCCTCAACCTACAAAATTCATAGCGACCATGTCGATAGATTGCTTTTCTTCTGAAGTGGTTTTCCGCTTTGTACTGCTGTTCCTCCGAGCTTGAGTTGGAACGGACGTTGCTGGCAAAGAGCCACGAGCATCGTCGTCGGCAGCTGCGAACTCACTAGCCAACTAAATCATCTAATTCAAGTCAAGATGGTGATTGTCCAACAAGCGCTTTAGCTTATGTCGGAGCAGTGTGCCTCTCTCCAACTCATCGATGAAGGCGGCCATGGTGGTCTGAGCGTGCACTCCTGCGCAGGAATTCTTCATGTCCAGCCAGCGGGAGAGGTAGGCGCGAGATGTCTCATATTTTTCTTGCACGCACCGCTGTAGATCGTTCACAGTGCAGGGACGCTTGTACGTACCCTCAAAGTTCTTGGTGAACGCTTCTTGCATGTCCATCTAGTTGTAGATAGATTTCTCTGGCAAGTCGTCGATCCATTGACGGGCCGTGCCTGCCAACATTAACAGGAGGTACTTGACAGCGACGTTGGGGTTGCCTCCGGCAATCTCCACCGTGTTGCCGTATTCCTGCAACCATGTAGCTGCCTTGGCGGTTCCGTCATAGGGCTTGATGGTCTTGTCAATCTGGAAACCTTTGGGGTAAGTTGTGGACCGTATTGCCGGTCCGAAGCAACGCGGTCCCAGGTATGGTCCTTGCCGGGCCTCGTGGATCTTATCGATCCTCGAACGTGCATCGTACGGCTCCGGGTTCTTCGTTTTGTCAACAGGGGATGGGCTGCGTGAACGACGCGGGCCTCTTCCGCCATGGTGAATGCTTGGTGGTGACGGAGGCGAAGGTGGCGGTGGGTTAGCTTTCTTGCTGTTACCCTCCTGCGACGCCTCACGCCTGTCACGGTTACTTGTCGGACGTGGAGGGTCATGGTGTGACCTGCTCTTGTGTAACATCCCTAAAATCATGTTTCAAACTCATGCATATCATCCATGCATCCATGATCATGTAAGATTCCATTTTCAAAAATCATTTCAAAACAGGAGCATATTTTCTCATTATTTTATGTATGAATGTTCTAGCCTTGGTGCTACATACTATTGAGAAAGGTACTTATATTCAACCAGTATAGTTTTGAATCCTAACTTAAGTGATTCAAAAGGTTTGAGCCAAGTTTCAAAACAAGTATGAAATAAAACCAAAGTTTATGCCTTTTATTATATCTCCAAAAGGCTTGTTTTTATTTTAATTTTCAATTGACTCAAGTAGGTTTGAGTGAACAGATGTGTTTGTCACTTATTTGAGTACAAGATTTATAGTACAAAAGTCCATACAAGTTTTGAATTCAAACAGACTTGAATTGGAGTTCTGAAATCAGTTTAGAAAAGCAAACAGAAAAAGAAAAAGTTTAAAAGAGAAAAAATAAGCAAACAGACGAATCTGGCCCAACCAGCCCAACTAGCCCAGCAACCCCACGCCGCGAACCGTTTTCCTTTACTCGCAAACGAACCCACCGAGTGACTGACGCAAGGGCCCCACCTTCTCTCTCATTCACTCGCTGACAGCCGCGGCCCACACGGCGTCATCGTCTCCACCCCGGTGACGTGTTCTTCCCCAAATCGCATCGTGCGTTTCCTGATTGATTCGCGTCGTCAATTCCCGTTCAATGCTAGAGTAATTCACGCCCCCATATCGCCTACTTAAACCCCCTCTGCCCCCTCTCCATTTCCCCCCAGACTTCGAGCATAGAGCGCCCCCAGGCTCCCCGTAATCACCCTTGCACCGTCGAAGACAGAGCTCACTCCGGCGACCAATCCCGGTGAGCCCCGTGCGCCCCTTCTCCTCTAGTCCGTGCAGACAGATTCGCAACTTCCTTGTGCACCTTATGACACCATTGGTTCATCCTATACCGCCCCAGGTCGTCGACTCCATCAAGCGCAGCAAGCTCCCGACGACGTCTCCAACTCCGGCGACTAAATTCGGTGAGCCCCTTGTTCCCCTTCGCCTCTGATTCACACGAACGTGTTTGTTGTAGCCTTGCGCATCTCCTGATATATTTTATTCATGCTAGGGTGACTAGGAGCGTCACCAACGTTGCCGTCCACCCGAGCCCGACGCTGTCAGCAACTCCGACAAGCCCGTGCAGCCGTGTCCGTGTGCCCTTTGCTAAGCCGTCGCCACGTTGAGCATCAGTGCATCGCTACGAACCTGGTAAGCGTCTCTGACGACCCCATAACCCCCTGTAGCACCGCGCCGCCGTAGATAGAGCTCGCCGCCGCCAGTTGCCACCACCAGCGCCGCCCATCTGTGGTCGCTTGATCGCGGACCGTTAGATCTAGATCCACCGGCTGCGTTAGATTCACTTAACGAAGGGGTACACGCTAGATCTGGCCGTGCATCTTCACTTAAATCGTGTGGCTCTCGTTGATCGATCCGCCCGAACTGGTATCAGCCAATAGAAACACGCCGCGTGTCTGCTAGTTAGATTTAAAATCAGAATTTGAATCTATTAGATGTTTGATTTTGTTTTAGCCATAACTTTTGATTCCCTCGTTCAAATTTGACAAATTTTATATCAATGGAATCAGGAGAGCAAGCCCTTTCCAAATATGCAATGTGTTTAATGTTTTGTTTCTATTAAAATGATTTTATTTACATAAACATGTGTAGGCCTATTTTGTGCATATAAATTATTTGAGAAATGTTTTAGTGTTTAAATAAATGTTGTTTGGCAAGTTTTGAACTTGTTTATGAACCAGTACTGTACACTTGTCTTGTTGAGTTTAGAAAATCATCACATATCATAGTGCATGCATCAATATATTTTTGCTTGTATTTATTTGGTATGTGATTTGTTGCTATGATTTTATGTGTAGATTTTGGTGCCTATAGTGATTGTGATTGTGAGGAGTGTAGCTACTCTCAAAACTACCAAGGCAAGTGGTGCTCCAAGATATTTTTATCCCTATGTTTTCTACTAAGCATTAGAAATATTTTGCTAGTCTTGCATGTTATATTTTTCTTATATGCCATGTTGGGAAATCCTAGTAGTTGTAGAATTGCTAGGAAATTTCTAAGTTAAGATGCTTATCTATGCCATGCTTAGCCTAGATAGTAGCAACCAAGGGTGGTGAAATATACATGCTATGATAAAAATATTTCTAAGTCTTTGGACTTGTGTTTTGCCTAATAAAACAACTAAGTAAATGAAACACCTGGGTGGAATGGAAGGAATGGTTTATGTTGAGTGGTTACACAAGGCCCATTTCTATGGTTTACCTTGTGTATCTCACTTGTGGAAAGCCACCCAAGAACAAAGGGATTTGAGAGGCCAAATGTTAAGAAGCTTCTAGTGCAGCCACTTGGCAATATGGGCTCTTCCTGGATCACATAGGTTGCAAGAACTTAGCCATTTGGACAGTTGGTGGTAGTGGGATGATAGGTTGGAACGCGTCCATTTTGTCTAAGGGAAGGCTTCTGAAAGGTCCTGTCTTGGTGAAAATCAAGTCTTGTGGGGAAAGTGCACAACCTCTGCAGATGGAAGAATCTAAGTACTTAGCCATGTCCCTGGAAAAGGACAACTTGAGCATCAAGATATGGAAGCTATCAAGAATCTCCTCATCCCAATTTCTAAGTAAAACTTGTGGTTGAACAAGGGTGAAGGACCTCAATGTCTATTGGTGGTTCCTTGGGAAAAGTTTTTGACAAAGAAAAACTTAGTGTTTTCAACTAATAGGCAAAACCTATTTTGAGCAAAGAAATCGTAAGCTACACTTAGCCAAATTGCATATAGTATCTAGTCCACTAAAATTATACTAAGGTATCACTTTCCAATACTATTCCAATGTATTGACCCACTGTGGTTGTAACTTGTGATGTTGCAGGTTACTCTGATGAGGATTAGGAGTCACGAGTCTACACTCAACATGTTTTCCTGTGGCACATGAAGATGAAGACTTTTATCTATTTACTTATTTAAACTCTTGTATTAGGCCTGTGGCCATGGAGTTGTAAAGACTATGTTGTCTCTGGAATGACTGTAATAATGACCTTTGTTTCTGTGTACTTCATCTTAAACTATGGATGCTAGCATTGATCCAGGGACTAGCATTGCAATCACAAGGATCCTTTTCCTTTATAAAGGAGGGATCTTACAGATGGTATCAGAGCACTGTTTTGCCTGTAGGATTATGACCCTAGGATTGGAAACCACTAAGGAAAAATTTTCAACAACTTCTACACTTGTCTATTCTTCTCATAAACTTTTCTAATCTTCTTTCTCATCTCTATTTGTAGATGAACTCCATCGACGAAGCCGTAAGGAAGTGACCACTCATGACAATGACTTTGGATTGTGAGACAGAATTTCCCAAGGCTCTCAAGGACCTCATGGTTGCAATGGAAATACATGGTGCAGCTGTGTACACAGGTTTTCCTGTGATGGATGAAGGAGTTGAGTACTGGTTGGTGCAACTTCACTTGTATAAAAACAAGGAAGACAACCACAAGGAATCAGGATTCTACATGTTCACCAATTCAGTGGTGCACACTACATTCTTTGATTCAGCAAGGGATGCAGCTTGGAAGACCATCAAAGAACTTGGTTATAGAGTCAAGTGCAGAATGCTCAACATCCAAAATGACCTAAAGGAAGAGAAGAAACATACCCAAGAGTTGGAGGCTACCAACCAAACCTTAAGAGGAGACATTATAGACTTAGTAATGGAGTCATGTGCTCAAGATAGACTGATTGCTTCTAGAAATATTGTGTTAGCCAACATATCTAGTGAGATAGGATTGTAAGCGTACTTCGTTAGTTGGACCACCACTTATCACCTTATTTTCCAAATGTTGCCTAAAATAAGTTGAACCTTGGTTGTTGTAATGGATATATGTATGCCATGACTTGTATGTTTTGATTTCCAAAGATGTGCATGTGATGCTTTGCCTTGTGTTTTATCTTAAATTGAGTTGTTTCTAACGTTTTCTATCTTATAAATAGATGTCTAATGTTACCATCAGCACTGTTGACGAGTTCCAGGGAACTCGCTTTGGCCCTCGTATTATTGAGCTCACTAGTTTGCTCAATCTCCCTCTTCCTACCATCATGGTGCTTCCCTGTCACATCCCAAGATTTTCCAAATCTTGTAATGTGAAAAATAAATGAATAAAATAAAAATTTGTTGATTTTCAGGGTGAGAAGAAACTTTTTGAATTCAAATGGGAACCTTCAAACCTATTTTGATCAAGATAAATCCTAAAGAGATTTAAAAAGATAAACATTTAATAAAGGAAAATAAAAATATTTGGAATTACTATTTTGAACCTTTTAATAAAAAGATTTAGTTTTCAAATGAAAAGGTAGAAATATAAATAAGGATTATTTTATAAAGCCAAATTAAAACTTGGCCAAGCCTTTGAAATAAAATATTTCTATTTGATAAAAATAGTAAAGGTTATTTAAAAATAAAATAATAAGGATTTAATATCCAAGTTTATTAAAAATAAAGGTTTGCTATTCAAATTAAATATCAAAACTCATTTATTTATTTTAGAGAAGTTTTCCAAGTATTCTCTATTTTAAAATAAAAACTATTTCAAATGGAGATTTTAAAAATTTAAAACCCATTTGGTTTATTAACTAATGTCCATTTTATTTAATTATAAATGGACTCTAAAATAAAAATATTATTTTATTTTGGGACTTTGGTTTATATTGTTAAACAGAACCAAATTCAATTGCAATGTTTGGTGAAAGTCTGATTTGATTTGAATGTTTGATTGTTGTTTGAAATTCAAAACAGAAATTAGAAGTGGAAAAAGATAAAACATTCAGAAAGAAAAAAATGAAAATAAACCCGACCCAACCCAGCAAGCCCACTAAGCCCAGTACCAGCACAGCTTCCCTCTCTCCCGAAGAAAACATTTCGCACTCACTCACTGACCCACAGAGACGCTGACCAGTGGACCCTCTCCCTGTCTCTCTCCTTCGCTGACGAAGCGGACCCACGCAGCCAGCTCACTTCCTTCTTCCTCGCGCCGATTACTCCCTGCCGTTGCAGCCAGTAAACGCCGGCGATCAATTCGCGTTAAAGGCCGCATTACTCCACCCCGCGACCACGCTGTTTTAATCGCCTGCGCCTTCTCCTCCTTTCCCCTCAAACCCCGTTGCCTGGCGCCCAGTTGCCACAATCGAAGCGGCACTTGCTCGACCACCATCCCCAGCCAATTCCGGCGACTCTGCGCCACCCCTTGCCTCATTTACCAAGAACACACACTCCCCAGCCTCTGACGCTTCTCCATGTACCTCCCATTCGATCGTGGGCGCCCCGGAACGTCGTCTTCGATAAGCTCTGAGCGCCGCCGCGTCTGCGTCTTATTCCGGCGAAGTTTCCTGGTAAGAACCGACCACCCCGAGACCTTTCCTTCACGCACGCGTCATCGCCTTGGCCTTGCGCATCTAACCATGCTCTCTATTTTCCCCCTTGTGATCTGTAGCGTCGACCCCGACCACGAACAGAACCATCTGACGCCGACAAAGACTCCGGCAAACGATTAGTCTCGCTCCAGTGCGCCCCTCGCCAGACCAACACCACCTCGAGCTTCACCGTGACCTCCTGAACCCGGTGAGCACCTACCCTTCCCTCCTTGCTTCCTAGAACCGCCGCTAGCCCACTGTCTGACCGTCACCGCCGTCTGCCGCCGCGCAGCGCCGCCAGCCTTTGGCCAAGCATCTGTGGCCGTCAGATTTAAATCTGGTGGCTACGATTAGAACTAGAAAAAGAGGTACGCGCCCATCTGACCCGTTCATATAAGTTAGATCCAACGCCCCGCAGAGGCCGATCCACCCGAACCGGTATCGACCAGTAGCATCATGCCGCGTGGCACCAGTTTGTTTAAAACAGAAATTTGAAATCAGATTTAGATGCAAATTTGAAACCCTTGTAACTTTTGATCCACACGTCCAAAAATTACAAACTTTATATCAATGGAATCAGTGGAGCAAGCCCTAGCCAACCACGCCTTTTGTTTAGTAAAAAGCCTCTGTTAAAATGTTTGTTTTTGCAGAATTGTATGATAGTTTAGGTTATAAAAATTATTCCAAAATGTTTTTAGGGTTGAAACCTTTGAAAATTGGTTTGTGGTGAACCTAGTGACCTTAGGAACCAACTTGTGGTTTGAAAAATGGATTTGGTGAAGATTAGGATTGAAAAATTGAATTAGCCTATTTCTAGCTAAATAAAAATATTGCTTTTATTATGAAAATGATTTTGGAATAAAAACTTTGGGAAAATGATTTGAATCAAACCTACTGACCCAAAACACCAAGTTTTGTGAACTAACAACTTATTTGGTGAACAATATAAAATTGTTTCTTTGATAAAAACATTTCTCACCACATAAAATAATGATTGGATCGATTTAAAAATGGTTTATAGATAAAACCCTTTTGGAAATGACTTTGCCACTTTAGAAAGTTACCACCTTGGACTTTACAAAGTTTAGAGCCTAGTAGAAACCATCTTTGCAAATAAAACTATCTTTGCATGCTTGCATGCATGACTTAGTTCCTATTATTTTATGTGTGTTTTGTTTGTTTGATTTTGGTTGGAATGCTAGTTGATATTGTGTTTGCTTGATTGATTGTAGTGAAGTTAGAAAAGTGTGAGACTAGCAAGATCAAGGAGTGAACCAACATTCCCTACCAAAAGAAAGGCAAGTGACACTATCATCTAAAGTCCTACTATTTTCATTATACTTAGTGGATTTTGAAACATGCATGAAAAGAATTTCTATACTTATACTATGCTAAATCCTAATAGGATTCCCCTTATACATTACTTAGCGAAAACAATGTAGTTGTAAAATGCTTAGCCATGCTACATATTTTGAGAAGAGATACATGTTGAGATTTTATGAAGTTGAGAAAAAGACTTATGTTTTATATAATAAAACAAGGACTCAAGGAACCACCTCGCTGGACAAGGATACTTTGAGTTTTGGAGAAGGTGGCAACTAAAGGAACCATGTCTATGGCATTCTCTTTGTGTTGTGCACCAAAATAAAACCACCCAGGAACTTAGAGATTTAACATGTTTCTCCAATTGTGGCTTTCGTGTACAACCACATGATACATATGGCTCTGGTTTGGTCAACTACATTGGGAAGACCCATGCATTGTCTTCAGGTTACTGAAAATGAGGGAACTTGAAATCCTACATGGGTACTGAAGACAAGCTAGAAATGGTGTATGGGAGGACCCTCTGGAAAGACTTCGTCACATTCTCAATCTGCCAGTACTCCATCTTGGTGAGCACTTATCTAGCGGCCACTGGTGGCAACAATATGAGAGTGTGACATGTGGGTAAAGTGTACAACTTCTGCAGAAGATAAAAATCTAAGTACTTAGCCGTGTCCCCGGTTATGGACAATACTGAGCAACTAAAGCTTGAATCTATGGGAAATCTCGACATTCCAATTTCTAAAAGAAAAACTTTAAAGTAACAACAAAAGACTTGAAGCACTTGGGGGTACCAAGGAACTCAAGATATTTGGATAAAAACTTGCAGCACTTGGGGTTACCAAGGAGCTCAAGAGAATTTGATAACTTGAAGCACTTGGGGATTTACCAAGGAGCTCAAGAGATTTTGACCAAGACTTGAACACTTGGGGATTTACCAAGGAGTTCAGAAAGATTTGACAAAAGAACAAAACCATTTTGAAAAGATAGGATAAACTATTTCTTTCTGCAAATGAGCCTAAAACCCTACTTAGCCAAATATGCATGTAATGATAGGATCCACTTATATTCAACATAGTAGTGAAACTTGCCAATACAATTCAAATGTATTGACCCTTGTGGCTGTAACTTGTTATGTTGCAGGTTTGATTGATTTTAGTGAAGTTGATTGATTAGGATTACAAAGTCTACAACCAACATGTTTGCCTGTGGCACTTTGAAGATGAAGGACCCCATGCTTATAGATATACTGCTGCAATGTAATGTAATAGCCAAATGAGCTATGTAAGATGTATTAAAATTATGATATTCCTGGTTATAAAGTTGTATTATGACCTTTGTTTCTTGATATTACATCTTAACTGTGGATGCTAGCTATTGATCCAGGGACTAGCATTGTAAACACAGGGATCTCTACCTTATTGAAGGTTGGCAACCTTACAGATGGTATCAGAGCATTGTGTTGCCTGTAGGATTCGTAAACCTAGGATTGGACAAAAACCATTAGAAAGATAGGAGTTGTATTTGTTCCAAAAACTTATTTACAAACAATCTTGTAAACTCTTTCCTCAACCATTTTTGGTTTTGACTCTACATCTCTTCTATTTTCAACTTGATGGAAAAACCTACCCCATGGTCAAAGACTTCACCATGTGCAAAGGACTTCTTCAACTCTAATGACGTCAACATCTTCATCTCTAATGACTTCAACTTCTTCAACTCTAATGACTTCAACATCTTCAGCATTTTCACCAAGGACTTCAAACTTGGATGTCACTAAGGACAAGTGAGACAAGAAATCTTGCTCAAGATTTGGAGACTTAGGAAACACAAGTTAGAAGGAGCCCACATCATTTGAAGTCTTGTGACCAAAAGGTTGTCCCAAAGAGACCATGATATCATGCAAGAAGGGTCACCCAAGAAGGATGGAAAGAGCAAAAGTAAACCATATAGATGGACCACCATATTCTAGTTAAGTCAAAACTCACCAACTTATGTGGTGTAACAAAAATATTTTGTTGCCTAAGTATGTGCTTGAACTTCATTGTTTGAGTGAAATGTTTGTTTGTGATTGCTTGCACATTGCTTGAGTAAATTTTAATGTGTGTGATTAGAACTATTTCCTTAGAAATGTCTTGCCTATTCTAATCTCCATTCAACCCAAGCAGATGACTACTCCAAGAAACTCCAAGGTTGATGACACCAACACCAACCAAGAGGACCACATGAGAGAACTCATATCAACCCAAAACCAGCTGAACCAAATGACAGCTCAGTTCATAGCCAACACCAGTGGAGAAGATCCAACCCTACAAGGATTTTTGGAAAACCAAGCTGAAATATTGCATAAGGTGACAGACAAAATGCTCAACATGGAAAGCAACTTTTCCAAGGATGACAAGGATGTTATTCTAAAAGGAGCCAAAGCTTGCAATATTTGTGGAGACAAGGATCACACTACTAAGGAGCATGGAGATCAATGCCCCAACTGTGAAGAGAAACATCCAGTAGGCCAATGCCCCACCTCTCAAGCTACTTGTTATTTGTGTGAAGGAAACAATCATGTTCCTATCCAATGCCCCATCTATTCCATTGTGGAACAAAGGAAACAAGATGGAGTGCAACAAATGATTGCAAACTATCAAGAAGGATCCAAGTCTACCAAGAAGAATGAGGACAAAGGAAAAGGTCCACTTATACCTCCATGCAATACAACCCAATTCAAAGGACCAAAGAGGAGGCATATGAATTATCCAAGGAGTAATAGAAGGTCCAAGAAACATGTAGACAATCCTACCTACCATATAACATATGAACAACATGAACTAGATGCACTCCTAGCTTTGGAGAAACCCAAAAAGAAAAAGAAGGACAAAAGCCATGTGCAATGTCATCATTGCAAAGAAATGGGACACTATTCCAGTGAATGCCCAGATAAACAGAAGTATAAAGAGATTGGCCAAGTATGGTGCAACAACTGCAAAGGACTAGGCCATTATGCGGCAACTTGTCCACAAGAGACACGTGAAGAACTCAAAGCTATCATGTGTTTCAATTGCAAAGGACCAGGACATTATGCAAGCAATTGTCCAGAAAAGATGTAGAACAAGTTAAACAAGCCTATGAAGGATCTCAACCTTGGCCCATGAGTCAAGTGTGGAAACAAAGGACACTAGGTAGATGTTTTCCCAGAGAAGTTTCCCCAGGATCCCAAGAAGGCCAACATGTAATTTAGTTTGAAAATTTTTAAGGGTGGTAGTACCCTAGATGCTTTTGAGCCTACTTGTAACCCTAGCCTTCACAAATCTCGGGACGAGATTTATTTTAAGGGTGGTAGCCTGTCACATCCCAAGATTTTCCAAATCTTGTAATGTGAAAAATAAATGAATAAAATAAAACTTTGTTGATTTTCATGGTGAGAAGAAACTTTTTGAATTCAAATGGGAACCTTCAAACCTATTTTGATCAAGATAAATCCTAAAGAGATTTAAAAAGATAAACATTTAATAAAGGAAAATAAAAATATTTGGAATTACTATTTTGAACCTTTTAATAAAAAGATTTAGTTTTCAAATGAAAAGGTAGAAATACAAATAAGGATTATTTTATAAAGCCAAATTAAAACTTGGCCAAGCCTTTGAAATAAAATATTTCTATTTGATAAAAATAGTAAAGGTTATTTAAAAATAAAATAATAAGGATTTAATATCCAAGTTTATTAAAAATAAAGGTTTGCTATTCAAATTAAATATCAAAACTCATTTATTTATTTTAGACAAGTTTTCCAAGTATTATCTATTTTCAAATAAAAACTATTTCAAATGGAGATTTTAAAAATTTAAAACCCATTTGGTTTATTAACTAATGTCCATTTTATTTAATTATAAATGGACTCTAAAATAAAAATATTATTTTATTTTGGGACTTTGGTTTATGTTGTTAAATATAACCAAATTCAATTGCAATGTTTGGTGAAAGTCTGATTTGATTTGAATGTTTGATTGTTGTTTGAAATTCAAAACAGAAATTAGAAGTGGAAAAAGATAAAACATTCAGAAAGAAAAAAATGAAAACAAACTCGACCCAACCCAGCAAGCCCACTAAGCCCAGTACCAGCCCAGCTTCCCTCTCTCCCGAAGAAAACGTTTCGCACTCACTCACTGACCCACAGAGACGCTGACCAGTGGACCCTCTCCCTGTCTCTCTCCTTCGCTGACGAAGCGGACCCACGCAGCCAGCTCACTTCCTTCTTCCTCGCCGACATTACCCTGCCACAGCAGAACGCCGGCGATCAATTCGCGTTAAAGGCCGCATTACTCCACCCCGCGACCACGCTGTTTTAATCGCCTGCGCCTTCTCCTCCTTTCCCCTCAAACCCCGTTGCACGAGCGCCACCAGGCTGCCCTGAATCGAAGCAGCACCGCCACTGCTCCGACCACCGTCCCCAGCCAATTCCGGAGACTCTGCGCCACCCCTTTCCTCATTTACCAAGCACACACACTCCCCAGCCTCTGACGCTTCTCCCTGTACCTCCCATTCGACCGCGCGCGCCCCGGAACGTCGTCTTCGACAAGCTCTGAGCGCCGCCGCGTCTGCGTCTTATTCCGGCGAAGTTTCCTGGTAAGAACCGACCACCCCGAGCCCTTTCCTTCACGCACGCATCATCGCCTTGGCCTTGCGCATCTAACCATGCTCTCTGTTTGCCCCCTTGTGATCTGTAGCGTCGACCCCGACCACGAACAGAACCATCTGACGCCGACGAAGACTCCGGCTAACGATTACTCTCGCTCCAGTGCGCTCCTCGCCAGACCAACACCACCTCGAGCTTCACCGTGACCTCCTGAACCCGGTGAGCACCTCCCCTTCCCTCCTTGCTTCCTAGAACCGCCGCTAGCCCACCGTCTGACCATCGCCGTTGTTTGCCGCCGCGCAGCGCCGCCAGCCTTTGGCCAAGCATCTGTGGCCGTCAGATTTAAATCTGGTGGCTACGATTAGAACTAGACGAAGAGGTACGCGCCCATCTGACCCATTCGTATAAGTTAGATATAACGCCCCGCAGAGGCCGATCCACCCGAACCGGTATCGACCAGTAGCATCATGCTGCGTGGCACCAGTTTGTTTAAAACAGAAATTTGAAATCAGATTTAGATGCAAATTTGAAACCCTTGTAACTTTTGATCCACACGTCCAAAAATTACAAACTTTATATCAATGGAATCAGTGGAACAAGCCCTATCGAACCATGCCTTTTATTTAGTAAAAAGCCTCTGTTAAAATGTTTGTTTATGCAGAAACATTTGTATGATAGTTTAGGTTATAAAAATTATTCCAAAATGTTTTTAGGGTTGAAACCTTTGCAAGTTGGTTTGTGGTGAACCTACTGACCTTAGGAACCAACTTGTGGTTTTAAAAATGGATTTGGTGAAGATTAGGATTGAAAAATTGAATTAGCCTATTTCTAGCCAAATAAAAATATTGCTTTTGTTATGAAAATGATTTTGGAATAAAAACTTTGGTAAAATGATTTGAATCAAACCTACTGACCCAAAACACCAAGTTTTGTGAAATAACAACTTATTTGGTGAACAATATAAAATTGTTTCTTTGATAAAAACATTTCTCACCACATAAAATAATGATTGGATTTAAAAATGGTTTATAGATAAAACCCTTTTGGAAATGACTTTTCCACTTTAGAAAGTTACCACCTTGGACTTTACAAAGTTTAGAGCCTAGTAGAAACCATCTTTGCAAATAAAACTATCTTTGCATGCTTGCATGCATGACTTAGTTCCTATTATTTTATGTGTGTTTTGTTTGTTTGATTTTGGTTGGAATGCTAGTTGATATTGTGTTTGCTTGATTGATTGTAGTGAAGTTAGAAAAGAGTGAGACTAGCAAGATCAAGGAGTGAACCAACATTCCCTACCAAAAGAAAGGCAAGTGACACTATCATCTAAAGTCCTACTATTTTCATTATACTTAGTGGATTTTGAAACATGCATGAAAAGAATTTCTATACTTATACTATGCTAAATCCTAATAGGATTCCCCTTATACATTACTTAGTGAAAACAATGTAGTTGTAAAATGCTTATCCATGCTACATATTTTGAGAAGAGATACATGTTGAGATTTTATGAAGTTGAGAAAAAGACTTATGTTTTATATAATAAAACAAGGACTCAAGGAACCACCTGGGTGGACAAGGATAATTTGAGTTTTGGAGAAGGTGGCAACTAAAGGAACCATGTCTATGGCGTTCTCTTTGTGTTGTGCACCAAAAGAAAACCACCCAGGAACTTAGAGATTGAACATGTTTCTCCAATTGTGGCTTTCGTGTACAACCACATGCTACATATGGCTCTGGCTTGGTCAACTACATTGGGAAGACCCATACATTGTCTTCAGGTTACTGAAAATGAGGGAACTTGAAATCCTACATGGGTACTGAAGACAAGCTAGCAATGGTGTATGGGAGGACCCTCTGGAAAGACTTCGTCACATTCTCAATCTGCCAATACTCCATCTTGGTGAGCACTTATCCAGCGGCCACTGGTGGCAACAAGATGAGAATGTGACATGTGGGTAAAGTGTACAACTTCTGCAGAAGATAAAAATCTAAGTACTTAGCCGTGTCCCCGGTTATGGACAATACTGAGCAACTAAAGCTTGAAGCTATGGGAAATCTCGACATTCCAATTTCTAAAAGAAAAACTTTAAAGTAACAACAAAAGACTTGAAGCACTTGGGGGTACCAAGGAACTCAAGAGATTTGGATAAAAACCTCCAGCACTTGGGGTTACCAAGGAGCTCAAGAGAATTTGATAAAAACTTGAAGCACTTGGGGATTTACCAAGGAGCTCAAGATATTTTGACCAAGACTTGAACACTTGGGGATTTACCAAGGAGTTCAGAAAGATTTGAAAAAAGAACAAAACCATTTTGAAAATATAGGATAAACTATTGCTTTCTGCAAATTAGCCTAAAACCCTACTTAGCCAAATATGCATGTAATGATAGGATCCACTTATATTCAACATAGTAGTGAAACTTGCCAATACAATTCAAATGTATTGACCCTTGTGGCTGTAACTTGTTATGTTGTAGGTTTGATTGATTTTAGTGAAGTTGATTGATTAGGATTACAAAGTCTACAACCAACATGTTTGCCTGTGGCACTTTGAAGATGAAGGACCCCATGCTTATAGATATTCTGCTGCAATGTAATGTAATAGCCAAATGAGCTATGTAAGATGTAATAAAATTATGATATTCCTGGTTATAAAGTTGTATTATGACCTTTGTTTCTTGATATTACATCTTAACTGTGGATGCTAGCTATTGATCCAGGGACTAGCATTGTAAACACAGGGATCTCTACCTTATTGAAGGTTGGGAACCTTACATTCCCCTGACCAAGTTTGAGAGGAAAGACCTTTGGGGCTTCAATGTCAATCAGCCAGGACGCCAGACTGAGCCTACCACGGAGGCTATCATCTTCAAGCTCATGCATGATGACAAGGAGAGAGGCCTAGAGGTAGTCATGCAGGACTTGATTGGACATCTGCTAGGGAGACACTCTCGACAGGTTAGAGGTACTCACTTCCACGTCTTCGGTAGACGTGATGAGGATGGAGAGGCCATCGACTTCGAGGACACTTCGAGAGAGACAGCAGAGCCGATTCGCCTATACCTCCAGGACTTAGAGGTTCTTCTTAGGCACGTGGACACTGATAGGACCAACGTCATGCTTAGCAATGACGAATTCCAGGTGCAGCTTCGTGAGAAGGACAAGCTCTTCGCGGAGCAAGATGAGATAGTCAAGGAGATGGAGGCAAAGTTCGAGTGCCAGGACAGAAAGTTCAAGAGTCAAGAGAAGCGAGAAAAAGATAGGAACAAGAGGATTCGAGACATGACTGTAGAACTGGAGGCCAAGGACTTCGAGCTCGAGCATCAGCAGACTATGATTGAGAGGCTTCGTTCTCAGAAGAGGGCTCTCAAAATCAAAGTAGAGACCTTGACCACCAATGTCGAGGAATACAAGACCGCTATGGAGAATGCAAGTCTTACCTTTGTTGAGGAGGAGGTTGATGCCGAGGAGTAGTGATGACTACTCATTTATCATTTATTTATCATACTTTATTTGAGTCGCAATGACCATCCAACATGTGGATGGCTTGTTATTGGTGTGTTTACTTTGCAAACTTGTCGTTTTTGTTGTTGAACTATTATTATTATTATGATGCATGCTTGGTGATTGTTTATGTGATGTATTGTGCATCATAGAATCTATGGGTATCTCATTCTTATCTCTATTGAACAAACCACAGATGCCTCCCCGTCGTGCCAACCCCAACAACAACAACATCACCCCTGAGATGCAGCAAATGATGACAGCTCAGACTCAGCTGATGCAAATGATGACTATGTTCATCCAGAACCAGAACAACAACAACAACAATAACAACAATAACAACAACAACAACCCACCGGGTTTTGACATGCTTACCAGGTTCTTGAGATTGAGGCCAGCAAAGTTCTCAGGAACAACTGATCCTATGGTGGCCAATGATTGGCTACGCTCTGTGAACAAGGACTTGGTAACTATGGGCTGTACTGATGCAGAAAAAGTCAGATTTGCAGCACATTTGTTGGAAGGACCAGCCGCCACTTGGTGGGATAACTTCCAGACCACCGCTCCCATTGAAGATGTGACATGGGCTATCTTTGAAGATGGTTTTCGTACTGCTCACATCTCATCCGGAGTGATGAGTTTGAAGAAGAAAGAGAAATCTGAAGCAGCGCCACCGCAGCGTGGCTGAATATATTGAGGAGTTCAACAATCTGGCGCGTTATGCACCGGATGAAGTTGACACTGATGCTAAGAGGAAGGAAAAGTTCCTTGAAGGGTTGAATGATGAACTGAACCTACAGTTAGCTGTGGCATATGTTCCCACATACCAGTCTCTTTGTGAAAAGGCTGCTATTTTGGAGAACAAAATGAAGCAAGTTGAGAGTAGGAAGAGAAAGCACTCGGACAAGAACAGCTCGGGATCGTCTCACAAGCGTTCCCATTATGATGATAGTGGAAGTTCAGGATCCCACAAGCATGAGAAATTCAACAAGCACCACAACCACAACCATCATCATGACAACAAACATCACCGTAGTCATGACAATGACAAATACAAGAACCACAAGGGTGGATATAAGAGCCACCACAGTGGTAGTGGAAGTGGCAGTGGAAGCCAGCCTGTCAAGAAGGATATTAGTCAGGTTGAGTGTTTCAAGTGCAAGAAAATGGGGCATTATGCCAATGAATGCCTAGAAAAGAAAGTTGAAGGACCCAACAAGCCCAACCCTTTTCAAAAGGGACAAGTGAACCACATCAATGTGGAGGAAATTTATGAGGAGCCTGATGCTGTTGCTGGTAAGTTCAAACTCAATTCTGTTCCAGCATTTGTTCTCTTTGATACTGGTGCATCTCATTCATTCATATCAAGAGCATTTGTTGAAACAAATGAACTACCGGTAGAAACTATTGGGTGTCCTATAAAAGTAAGTTCTCCTGGCGGAGAAATGATAGTGAATTCAGGGTGTCATGATCTAGTCATAGAGTTTGGGAAGTATAAATTTCCCGTTAACTTGATAATCCTAAATTCCCAAGGACTGGATGTCATTTTGGGAATGGACTGGATGACTAAGCACAAGGGAATGGTAGATTGTGCCAACCATATTGTCTCACTCACAACTCCAGAAAATAAGAGGATCAGATTCAAGACCAACTTTGAAGCAAAAAGGAGTATGCTAAATTACCTTAAGGGGGTTAGCATAGACAGTGTGCCAATTGTGAGTGAATATCCGAATGTGTTTCCGGAAGAATTGTCGGGAATGCCACCAGACAGAGATGTGGAGTTTCTTATTGATTTGCTGCCAGGATCTGGACCAATAGCAAAAACACCATACAAGATGTTGGTTGATGAACTGAAAGAGCTCAAGAAACAACTTGGAGAACAGTTGCAGAAAGGATTTATTCAACCAAGTTCTTCATCTTGGGGAGCACCAGTTTTGTTTGTGGAAAAGAAGGATAGAAGTCAAAGGTTATGCATAGATCACCGTTCACTCAATGAGGTGACTATCAAGAACAAATATCCTTTGCCAAGAATCAATGACTTGTTTGATCAGCTAGAAGGAGCTTGTGTGTTCTCAAAGATTGATCTTCGGTCAGGTTACTTCCAAGATAAGAGAGCAAGACATACCTAAGACAGCTTTCACCACAAGGTATGGATTGTATGAGTATACCGTGATGCCATTTGGTTTGACCAATGCACCAGCATACTTCATGAATATGATGAACAAGGTGTTCATTGAATTTCTTGATAAGTTTGTTGTTGTTTTTATCGATGACATTTTAATCTACTCCAAGAGCAAAGAAGAGCATGAAGGACATTTGCATTTGATACTTGAGAAGCTTAGAGAGCATAAACTATATGGCAAATTCAGCAAGTGTAAATTCTGGTTGAATGAAGTTGGATTTCTTGGACACGTTGTATCAGGAGATGGTGTTGCAGTTGATCCTGCTAAAGTTTCAGCTGTAACTGAATGGGAATCTCCCAAGTCAGTGAAAGAAGTTCGTAGTTTCCTTGTCTTAGCAGGTTACTACAGAAGGTTCATTGAGAATTTCTCCAAGGTAGCTGAACCTATGAAAGAATTGCTAAAGAAAGACAAGAAATTTGCTTGGTTTGAAGGTTGTGAACTCAGCTTTCAAGAATTGAAGAAGAGACTTGTAACATCACCACTCTTATGTTTGCCAGACTTGGAGAAAGATTTTCAAGTTTATTGTGATGCATCTCATCATGGATTAGGTGCAGTACTTATGCAAGAAGGGAAAGTTGTGGCTTATGCCTCGAGACAACTCAAAACTCATGAAGTGAACTATCCTACTCATGATTTAGAGTTAGCCTCTGTTGTCCATGCACTCAAAACATGGAGACATTATCTTTTGGGAAAGCGTTGTGAAGTGTTCACAGATCACAAGAGTTTGAAGTATATCTTCACCCAGAAAGAAATTAACATGAGACAAATAAGATGGCTAGAACTCATCAAGGACTATGACTTAAGTTTGCAATACCACCCCGGTAAAGCAAATGTTGTAGCAGATGCTCTAAGCCGTAAGGTTTTTGTGAATGGCCTTACTAAGGGAGAATTGCCAGATGATATGTGTGCCCAATTTAGAGATCTCAGATTGGAGATTGTGCCTAAAGGACATCTCATGTCTTTGGATGTTTAACCCACTTTGTTGGACAAGATCAAAGAATCCCAGAAGAGTGATAAGGAAATTGAAGAGATTAAGGAAAAAATTGGTAAGGGAAAAGACAAAGGATTCCATGAAGACGAACAGGGTAATTTATGGCATGGAAAACGTATCTGTGTTCCACAAGATCCGGAGCTTCGGAAACTGTTACAAGAAGTACATAACTCACCATATTCCATTCATCCGGGTAACACCAAAATGTACATGGATATGAAGGAAAGATTTTGGTGGAATAATCTCAAGAAGGACATCGCCGAACATATTGCTTTGTGTGATGTGTGTAGTAGAGTGAAGGCGGAACATCCGAAACCAGCAGGTTTGCTTCAACCACTTCCTATTCCTGATTGGAAGTGGGACAAGATTGGTATGGATTTCATTACCGGATTGCCAAGGACCCGGTCAGGATATGATTCTATTTGGGTAGTAGTGGATCGCCTAACTAAAGTGGCTCATTTCATACCCGTGAAGACAACTTACACAAGTGCTAAGTTGTCCAAGATCTATATGAGTAGAATTGTATGTATACATGGAGTACCCAAGAGTATTGTGTCAGATAGAGGAACCCAATTCACTTCTCATTTTTGGAAGCAATTACATGAGTCATTGGGAACGAGGTTGGAATTCAGCACTGCTTTTCATCCTCAAACTGATGGACAAACAGAAAGGACTAATCAGATTCTTGAAGATATGTTGAGGGCATGTGCCCTAGACTATGGAGCCAGTTGGGATGAAAGTCTGCCTTACGCAGAATTTTCTTATAACAACAGCTATCAAGCCAGCATTGAAATGGCACCATTTGAGTTTGTCTACGGGAGAAAATGTACCACCCCATTACTATGGAATGGTGTGGGAGAAAGAAGTTTGTTCGGACCAGAACTTATCAAAGAAGCTGAAGAGAAAGTGAAGCTGGTTAAGGACAGATTAAAGATAGCACAGTCCCGACAGAAAAGCTACGCAGATCCTAAGCATAGAGAAGTCACCTATGAAGTTGGTAATAGAGCTTATCTTAGAGTGTCACCACTTCGTGGAGTGAAGAGGTTTGGAGTCAAAGGGAAGTTGGCCCCAAGATATGTTGGACCATTCAAGATTCTGAGTCGTAAAGGAGAAGTTGCTTATGAGATTGAATTGCCAGAGTCTCTGTCAGTTGTTCATAATGTATTTCATGTGAGTCAGCTTAAGAAATGTCACCCAGAAATGGAAGAAACTTCTTTGAAGGATACTATACCTTTGGAAGAGGTTCAATTGGAGAGTGACCTCACTTATGAAGAGAAACCTATCAAGATTCTTGAGACTGTAGAAAGAGTCACACGGACTAAGACTATCAAGTTCTGCAAAGTTCAATGGAACCATCATTCCGAGGAAGAAGCAACATGGGAAAGAGAAGATGATCTTCGGAAAGACCACCCTCACCTATTTGCTAGCCAATCCGAATCTCGAGGGAGAGATTCACCTTAAGGGGTTTAGATTTGTAACATCCCTAAAATCATGTTTCAAACTCATGCATATCATCCATGCATCCATGATCATGTAAGATTCCATTTTCAAAAATCATTTCAAAACAGGAGCATATTTGATCATTATTTTATGTATGAATGTTCTAGCCTTGGTGCTACATACTATTGAGAAAGGTACTTATATTCAATCAGTATAGTTTTGAATCCTAACTTAAGTGATTCAAAAGGTTTGAGCCAAGTTTCAAAACAAGTATGAAATAAAACCAAAGTTTATGCCTTTTATTATATCTCCAAAAGGCTTGTTTTTATTTTAATTTTCAATTGACTCAAGTAGGTTTGAGTGAACAGATGTGTTTGTCACTTATTTGAGTACAAGATTTATAGTACAAAAGTCGAGAGAAGTTTTGAATTAAAACAGATTTGAATTGGAGTTCTGAAATCAGTTTAGAAAAGCAAACAAAAAAACAAAAAGTTTAAAAGAGAAAAAATAAGCAAACAGACGAATCTGGCCCAACCAGCCCAACTAGCCTAGCAACCCCACACCGCGAACCGTTTTCCCTTACTCGCAAACGAACCCACCGAGTGACTGACGCAAGTGCCCCACCTTCTCTCTCATTCACTCGCTGACAGCCGCGGCCCACACGGCGTCATCGTCTCCACCCCGGCGACGTGTTCTTCCCCAAATCGCGTCGCGCGTTTCCTCATTGATTCGCGTCGTCAATTCCCGTTCAATGCTGGAGTAATTCACGCCCCCATCTCGCCTACTTAAACCCCCTCTGCCCCCTCTCCATTTCCCCCCCCCCCAGACTTCGAGCATAGAGCGCTCCCAGGCTGCCCGTAATCACCCTTGCACCGCCGCAGACAGAGCTCACTCCGGCGACCAATCCCGGTGAGCCCCGTGCGCCCCTTCTCCTCTAGTCTGTGCAGACAGATTCACAACTTCCTTGCGCACCTTCTGACACCATTGGTTCATCCTATACCGCCCCAGGTCGTCGACTCCATCAAGCGCAGCAAGCTCCCGACGACGTCTCCAACTCCGGCGACTAAAATCGGTGAGCCCCTTGTTCCCCTTCGCCTATGATTCACACAAACTTGTTCGCCGTAGCCTTGGGCATCTCCTGATATATTTTATTCATGCTAGGGTGACCAGGAGCGTTGCCAACGTCGCCGTCCACCCGAGCCCGACGCTGTCAGCAACTCCGACGAGCCCGTGCAGCCGTGTCCGTGCGCCCTTTGCCAAGCCGTCGCCACGTTGAGCATCAGTGCATCGCTACGAACCTGGTAAGCGTCTCCGATGACCCCATAACCCCCCGCCGTAGACAGAGCTCGTCGCCGCCAGTTGCCACCGCCAGCGCCGCCCATCTGTGGTCGCTTGATCGCGGACCGTTAGATCTAGATCCATCGCCTGCATTAGATTCACTTAACGAAGGGGTACGCGCTAGATCTGGCCGTGCATCTTCACTTAAATCGTGTGGCTCTCGTTGATCGATCCGCCCGAACTGGTATCAGCCAATAGAAACACGCTGCGTGTCTGCTAGTTAGATTTAAAATCAGAATTTGAATCTATTAGATGTTTGATTTTGTTTTAGCCATAACTTTTGATTCCCACGTTCAAATTTGACAAATTTTATATCAATGGAATCAGGAGAGCAAGCCCTTTCCAAATATGCAATGTGTTTAATGTTTTGTTTCTATTAAAATGATTTTATTTACAGAAACATGTGTAGGCCTATTTTGTGCATATAAATTATTTGAGAAATGTTTTAGTGTTTAAATAAATGTTGTTTGGCAAGTTTTGAACTTATTTATGAACCAGTACTGTACACTTGTCTTGTTGAGTTTAGAAAATCATCGCATATCATATTGCATGCATCCATATATTTTTGCTTGTATTTATTTGGTATGTGATTTGTTGCTATGATTTTATGTGTAGATTTTGGTGCCAATAGTGATTACGATTGTGAGGAGTGTAGCTACTCTCCAAACTACCAAGGAAAGTGGTGCTCCATGATATTTTTATCCCTATGTTTTCTACTAAGCATTAGAAATATTTTGCTAGTCTTGCATGTTATATTTTGCTTATATGCCATGTTGGGAAATCCTAGTAGTTGTAGAATTGCTAGGAAATGTCTAAGTTAAGATGCTTATATGTGCCATGCTTATCCTAGATAGTAGCAACCAAGGGTGGTGAAATATACATGCTATGATAAAAATATTTCTAAGTCTTTGGACTTGTGTTTTGCCTAATAAAACAACTAAGTAAATGAAACACCTAGGTGGAATGAAAGGAATGGTTTATGTTGAGTGGTTACACAAGGCCCATTTCTATGGTTTACCTTGTGTATCTCACTTGTGGAAAGCCACCCAGGAACAAAGGGATTTGAGAGGCCAAATGTTAAGAAGCTTCTAGTGCAGCCACTTGGCAATATGGGCTCTGCCTGGATCACATAGGTTGCAAGATCTTAGCAATTTGGACAGTTGGTGGTAGTGGGATGATAGGTTGGAACGCGTCCATTTGGTCTAAGGGAAGACTTCTGAAAGGTCCTGTCTTGGTGAAAATCAAGTCTTGTGGGGAAAGTGCACAACCTCTGCAGATGGAAGAATCTAAGTACTTAGCCATGTCCCTGTAAAAGGACAACTTGAGCATCAAGACATGGAAGCTATCAAGAATCTCCTCATCCCAATTTCTAAGTAAAACTTGTGGTTGAACAAGGGTGAAGGACCTCAATGTCTATTGGTGGTTACTTGGGAAAAGTTTTTGACAAAGAAAAACTTAGTGTTTTCAACTAATAGGCAAAACCTATTTTGAGCAAAGAAAGCCTAAGCTACACTTAGCCAAATTTCATATAGTATCTAGTCCACTAAAATTATACTAAGGTATCACTTGCCAATACTATTCCAATGTATTGACCCACTGTGGCTGTAACTTGTGATGTTGCAGGTTACTCTGATGAGGATTAGGAGTCATGAGTCTACACTCAACATGTTTGCCTGTGGCACATGAAGATGAAGACTTTTATCTATTTACTTATTTAAACTCTTGTATTAGGCCTGTGGCCATGGAGTTGTAAAGACTATGTTGTCTCTGGAATGACTGTAATAATGCCCTTTGTTTCTGTGTACTTCATCTTAAACTGTGGATGCAAGCATTGATCCAGGGACTAGCATTGCAATCACAGGGATCCTTTTCATTTATAAAGGAGGGATCTTACAGAGTCCTTGGTTGCGCTCTTCGTCATGACGGGTCTGCTCCGCGTTGTTGCGGATGACGATGCCACACTGCTTTGGTGGGGGCATATCCGCACGATGGTGAGTCTTGTAGTCTTCGCTGTGTCGGGGGGGATCGGGGCGGTGGCGATGGGCGACGAGGTCAGGCCTTTTCTCCATGGTTGGAGGATATGGGGATAGCATCCTTCCTGTTGCGCGCATCCCTCTGTCTTTGTTCCGATGAGTCCGTCTGGGATACGACATCAAGAGGAGATCTGTCCCTTGGCGGCTTGTACCGGCTATACTAACAGAATGTTGGGTCAGACTCAAGCCTCTGAGAGGTGGCCTTTTCCTGCTGCTTTACCGCCTTGGCCACTAGGTCATAGACCTGTTCCACTACCTCATGCGATCTATCCTGCTCCAGAAGGTTCTTGGCGATGGCGAGGTTAAGGAGTGGGGTGGGCATCACCTGCTTGCCTTCACTGTCAATGTATGGCTTGGCCTGTGCCGGCTTCGAGGGAGCCCATCCTAGGTTGCGCCATACGCCAGGATCGTTGATGACGCGAGCCGGAGCTTTCTTAGCCTTCTCCTGCTGTAGCAAAGTCTTGTACTCGGCCTCCATTGCTCTAGCTTTCTCTATGGACTTCTACGCGTTGACCATATCTCGATCTAGTTTAGCGCATTGCTTCGCGATGGCCTGCGCTTCCTCCAGAAGCTGCTGGCGCTTCTCGTCAAGCTGGGTCACGTTTCGGATATGGGCAACTGTTACTGGCTCGACGAGGAGATTGCCATACATCACTCTATCAGCTGGAGTAACTTGGGCTGCTGCATACGTAGATGCTGGAGGCGGCAAGTTTGCGGTGTTATTGTTGCTTGGGCCGGTGCCGAGTTCCTGCGGCTTCTGCACTGGGTTAGGCGGAGGAGGCATGACTTTTGCGCGATCATCGTCAGCAGCAATAAGTGGCCCCTTCCCCTTGTCCAGCGCTGTAGGCGGAGCTCGTCCGGGTTGATCTTCATCCATAGCCGTCCCAATGGTGAAGAACACCCCTCGGGACGTGACGGCATTGTTGTCTTGCTCGTCACGCGAGTACTCCTCCTCCATCTCCTGCATAGCAGAGTCTAGCTCTTCTGGACTGAAGTTTATCTCCTCTGAATCTGCACTGAAATCAACATAAAGCGCGTCAATGACAGAGTCGGAGGGTGCCAAGGCTTCCTCGATGACGGGCGGTGGAGGTGCAACGGCCTCGACGGTGACTGGAGGTGGTGGTGCTGCTGCGACGATGGCGGTGGGAGGTGGTGGCAGCGGCTGCTGAATTGGAGGTTCTCCGTCTCTGAGCGCAAGCTCCATCTGGGCTGCTGCGTCAGCTTCCGCGTAGCTGTTGACGGTGCTCACCATCTCCTCGAGGGTAAGGCTCTTGTTGCCTGCTGTCGTATTAAAGAATGTCGGAGAAGCGTGCCACGGTCCAGTCCTTCCATGAAGTGATAGAAAGTGTTATCATCGGGGTAGTGGGCTAGATCGGCTCGTATACGGAGCCACCTGGCCAGGTAATCGCGGGGGTTTTCGCCTTCTCTTTGAATGCAGTGTGCCATATCGAAGATGGTAACCACGCCGACGAACTTGGATCTCTGTTGTCCAGACGCACGGGCAAAGCCGACGGATTTGCAGTGATCTTCCACCTTTATATCCTGCACAAGGGAGGTTTGGGTGGGCCTTGAATTATTCCAATCTTTGTCGGCAAACTCCAAGGAGAGACCCAACACCGATCCTTCCGCAAATGTATCCTGCCTGTAGGCGGTCCGTGCGGGCCTTGATGCTCCTCCGACTCCCAGGGAACTAGTGCCCTAGTCGGTTCGTCTTTGCCTGGATCCAGAACTCGTCAGGAGGGACGATCGGAACGTTGCTGGAGAAGATAACGCGACCGATGGCTACGGTTTCGCCGATTCCCGCAAAGATTTTGGTCCTCGCCCGCTGAAGATCCTAAAGCGCCTCTTTCCCCACGGTGGGCGCCAACTGTCGTGGTATTGCCGACGAGTACGCCACGGAGGGGTCCTCACAGTGCGTGTTTAGAGACGTGGGGTAAGGCGGACGGTTGACGGGTACGAGGTAACACAGCTTACCCAGGTTCAGATCCCACGACGGTGGCGGAATCCTACTCCTGCTATAAATCACTATAAGGGCAATACGTCGAGTTACAGGGATTGGTTCACTGTGCGAGGTGTGTGCTAATTGCTACTTGATCATCTGAGATTGTGCCCTAAAGGCTCCCATAGGCCCGACTTATATAGTCGTCAGGTCCCAGGGTTACAGGGAAAAACCCTAGCCAGACAGGTTACAGAGTTCTACACTGTCTATTACTAGTCTTGTGTATCTTGTACTCCAAGGCTCCGGGTACATTGGTGACTCCCACCGTAGCCTTCCTTTATCCAGCATGGGCTTCCCTTCTGGATCCATCTAACTGGGCCGCCCAGCAGGCCGTAGGCCATGCTACCAACTGTGGGCCACCCGGGTTAGCCGGATAAGAGACATGCTATAAGGATACCTATATAGCATATCCCCAACATCCTGTCCCGAGTAATTGGAACCTCCGACCAGCATAGGTATTGGGGAACTAGGGGTAGAGTGGCCATCAGTATCCTCATAGAGGTTTTTTGTTGTCTGACGGTGGGGGTGCCAAGGAAAGTGTGGTAGACTGGCGCCTTCTTCATGAAGGGGTTCTTGCCTTTGCCATCGCTCTTTGCGGCGTGCTTGGGGTCAACATACTCGTCCATGTCACTTGAATCCTTGGACTCCTCCTCCTTCTTCCCCTTGCCCTTGCCTCACGGTCTATTCTTCCGACTTCGCTTGTAGCCGGACTCCGGGTCCTCCTTGAGGTCGTTGACGAATTTGTAGTGTCGATTGGTATTGGTAGCCTTGCCATTGACATCGAGGTGTACGAGGCACGACATATCTTGGTACTCTTTGTAGGTTTGGGGAACACAGAGCGCTGCCGAGGTAGTTTCACTTCCTCGCTGCTGCCCACGACCAGCTCCCTATCCTCGGCCACGTTGTCCGCCATCACCTCGTCCTGCAAAGGTCATGGCGACCATTTCGGGGGTTTTCTTTTCTTCTGGAGCGGTTTCCTCTTTGTGCTGCTATTCCTCCGAGCTTGAGTTGGAATGGCCGTCGCCGGTAGAGAGCCATGAGCATCGTCGTCGGCAGCTACGAACTCACTAGCCAACTGAATCATCTGGTTCAAGTCAAGCTGGTGATTGTCCTGTAAGTGCTTCAGCTTATGTCGGAGCAACGTGCCCCTTTCCAACCCATCGATGAAGTCGGCCATGGCGGTCTGAGCATGCACTCCTGCGCAGGAATTTTTCATATCCAGCCAGCGGGAGAGGTAGGCGCAAGATGTCTCGTCTTTCTCTTGCGCGCACCACTGTAGATTGCCAACAGTGCAGGGACGTATGTACGTACCCTCGAAGTTTTTGGTGAACGCTGCTTGCATGTCCAACCAATTGCAGATGGATTTCTCCGGCAAGTCATCAATCCATTGATGGGTTGTGCCCACCAACATCAATGGGAGGTACTTGACGGCGACGTTGGGGTTACCCCCGGCAATCTCTACCGTGTTGTCGTAGTCCTGCAACCATGTAGATGGCTTAGTGGTGCCGTCATAGGGCTTGATGGTCTTGTCAATACGGAAACCTTGGGGGTAATTTGCGGACTGTATCGCAGGTATAAAGCAGTCCCTGGTATGGTCCTTCCCAGGCCTCTTGGATCTTATCGATCTGCGAACGTGCATCGTATGGCTCCAGGTTTCTCTTCTTCTTGTCAACAGGGGATGGGCTGCGTGAACGACGCGGGCCTCCTCCGACATGGTGACTGCTAGGTGGCGACGGAGGTAGAGGTGGCGGTGGGTTAGCTTTCTTTCTATTACCCTCCTGCGACGCCTCACGCTTGTCGCGATTTCTTGTCGGACGCAGAGGGTCATGGCGCGACCTGCTTTTGTGTCCTTGGTTGCGGTCTCCATCATGATGGGCCTGCTCCGCGTTGTCGTGGATGACGATGCCGCTCTGCCTTGGCGGGGGCATATCCATACGATGGTGAGCCTTGGGGTCTTCGTGATGTCGGGGGGAGCGGGGCGATGGTGATGGGCGACGAGGTCTGGCCTTTTCTCCGTGGTTGGAGGATATGGGGATAGCATCCTTTCTGTTGTGCACATCCCTCCGTCTTCGTTCTGATGAACCTGTCTGGGACCCGACATCAAGAGGAGATCTGTCCCTTGGCGGCTTATGCTGGCTAGACTGAAAAAATGCTGGGTAGGACTCAAGCCTCTGAGAGGTGGCCTTTTCCTGCTGCTTCACCGCCTTGGCCACTAGGTCATAGACCTGGTCCACTGGCTCAGGCAATCTATCCTGCTCCAGAAGGGTCTTGGCGATGGCGAGGTTGAGGAGTGGAGTGGGCATGACATGCCTGCCTTCACAGTCAATGTATGGCTTGGCTTGTGTCGGCTTCGGGGGAGCCCATCCTAGGTTTCACCGTACAACTGGATCGTTGATGACGTGAGCCGGAGCTTTCTTGGCATTCTGCTGCTGCAGCAGAGTCTTGTACTCGGCCTCCATTGCTCTAGCTTTCTCTATGGATTTATGTGCGTTGAACAGATCTCGATCTAGCTTAGCGCCTTGCTCCACGATGGCATGCGATTCCTCCAGTATCTCCTGGCACATATCGTCAAGATGGTCCACGTTCTGGATATAAGCTACGGTCAGTGGCTCGATGAGGAGATTGTCGTACATCACTCTATCATCTAGAGTAACTTGGGCAGCAGCAGACGTAGATGACGAAGGCGGCAAGTTTGCGGTGTTGTTGTTTCTCAGGCCGGTGCCGAGTTCCTGCGGCTATTGCACTAGATTAGGCAGAGGGGAGATGGCCTTTGCGCGATCAATGTCGTCAGCAATAGGTGGTCCCTTCCCTTTGTCCAGATCTATAAGCGGAGCTCGTCTGGGTTGATCTTCATCCATCGCCGTCCCAATGGTGACGAACACCTCTCAAGACGTGACGACGTTGTTGGCTTGCTCGTTGCACGTGTACTCTGGACTGAAGTCTATCTCCTGCATGGCAGAGTCTAGTTCCTCTGGAATGAAATCTATCTCCTCTAAATCTGCACTAAAGTCCGCGTATAGCGCGCCAATCACAGATTCGGAGGGTTCCAGGACTTCTTCGATGACTGGGGGTGGAGGTGCAACAACGGCGACGATGACTGGAGGTGGCGGCGCAGCTGCGGCGATGGCGGCCGGAGGCGGTGGCTGAATCGGAGGGGCTCCGTCAATGAGCGCAAGTGCTGTCTAAGCTGCCGCTTCGGCCTCCACATAGTTGTTGATGGTGTTCACCATGCCTTTGAAGGTAAGGCGTCCCGACGCCTGCTTCCGCCTTAGAGAATGCTGGAGAAGTGTGCCATGGTCTAGTCCTTCCACAAAGTGATACATGGCATCATCATTGGGGTAATGGGCCAGATCGTCTCGTATACGGAGCCACCTGACAAGGTAACCGCGGGGGTTTTCGCCCTCCCTCTGAACGCAACGCGCCAGATCCAAGATGGTATTCACACCGGTGAACTTGGATCTCTGCTGTCCAGACGGACGGACGAAGCCGGCGGACTTGCAGTGATCTTCCACCGTTATATCCTACACAGGGGCGGTTTGGGTGGGACTTGAATTTTTTCGATCTTTTCCGGCAAACTCCAAAGAGAGATCTGACATTGATCCTTCTGCGAACGTATCCTGCCCGTAGGCGGTCCGTGCAGGTCTTGATGCTCCTCCGACTCCCAGGGAACTAGTGCCCGAGTCGGTTTCGCCAATGAAGAGGTGGATGTGTTCGATAGGAACGATCGAACACCGCGTAGGGTTCGTCTTCGCCGGGATCGAGAACTCGTCGGGAGGGACGATCGGAACGTTGTTGGAGAAGAGAACACGACCGATGGCTACGGTTTTGCCGATTCCTGCAAAGATCTAGGTCCTCGCCCGCTGAAGAGCCTAAAGCGCCTCTTGCCCCATGGTGGGCGCCAACTGTCGTGGTATTGCCAACGAGTATGCCATGGAGGGGTCCTCACAGTGCGTGTTTAGAGACATGGGGGAAGGCGGACTATTGAAAGGTATGAGGTAACACATCTTACCCAGGTTCACATGCCACAACGGTGGCGGAATCCTACTCCTGCTATAAATCACTATAAGGGCAATACGCCGAGTTACAGAGATAGGTTCGTTGTGCGAGGTTGTCTGAGATTGTAAGTTGTCATGCCCTAAAGGCTCCCATAGGCCCGACTTATATAGTCGCCAGGTCCTAGGGTTACAGGGAAAAGTCCTAGCCGGACAGGTTACAGAGTCCAACACCGTCTATTACTAGTCTTGTGTGTCTTGTACTCCAAGGCTCCGGGTACGTCGGTGACTCCACCGTGGCCTTTCTTTATCCGGCATGGGACTCCCTCTGGATCCATCTAACTGGGCCACCCAGTAGGCCATGGGCCATGCTACCAACTACGGGCCACCCGGGTTATCCGGATAGGAGACATGCTATGAGGATACCCATATAGCATATCCCCAACAATTATCGAACTAGAAGGAGGAAGGAAACGTCACACAGGTGTTGCAAACAACGTGGAGACATGCACAACACAAACTCAAGACTTTGCCCCAACGAATCAGTCAGGTTGTCAAGCTCACCGGTTTTATGTAACAAAGGATTAAACGTATGGTGTGCAAGGTAATGGTTTGCAGCAAGTAAACAAGTAACAGTGGAAGATGCATCAATGGTAAAGATTGGACTGGGGTCCATAGTTCACTAGAGGTGATCTCCTTAGATAAACAACATGGCATGAAGGGTAAACAAATTACAGCGGGGCAATTGGCAGGAATTGAGCAAATGCAATTACTAGCCAGAAAGATCCTATGAGGTTGATTGGGCAATACAACAATATACATAGACCGTAATCCAACTGCATCTATGACTAGAAGTCCACCTTCAGGTTATCATCCGAACCTCCTCCAGTATTAAGTTGCAAGCAACAGACAACTGCCTTAAGCAAAGTGTGTAAGGTAAACAGTCCACATGTTCCATGAACAAGAGACCGTTGTTTTCTCCCTAGTAGCAACAACACATCTACAACCGAAGAGATTTCTGTCACTTCCCTTGGAAACTAGAGGCATGAACCCACTATCGAGCATAAATACTCCCTCTTGGAGTCACTAGCAACTACTTGGCAAACATAACCACTAGCAACGGAGATCATGCAAGATCACAAACAACACAGACATGATAGAATCATAAAGATAAAACCATTAATCAAACCAACATAATAATCTCAATATCCATCGGATCCCCGCAAACACAACATGCATGATTACAAATAGATTAGATCTTGATCATGAACGGAGCAAACAAGATCTATACATGAAAGCATAAGGAGGAGATACAACCATCTAGCTACTACATGGACCCATAGTCCAAGATGGAACTACTCACAAATCATACCGGAGAGAAGGCCTCCGGGATGATCTCCCCTCTAGCAGGGTGCCGAGAAGAGCTTTAGATCCCCTCGATCTTGGGACGATGGTGGCGGTGGCTACAGATGGTTTCATGGATTTCTGATCAGGTGCTGAGAGTTTCTGTGTCAGGGGCTTCTTATAGGCGAAGGGGGAGACCGAGGCGGCCACCAGGGCAGGAAAACACTACCTAGGCATGGGGTAGGGCCCACACACTCCTAGGGTGGGTCTGGCCCCCCTGGCCGGCCTCCTCGTCTCTCCTCTGGACTTCTTGTTCCCCATGGAAAGTTATTGACTTTGTCTTTCATCCCATCCAATTCCGAGAATATTTCTCTACTCACTTTTCTGAAACCAAAAACAGCAGAAAACAGGCATTTGGCACTGTTGCAACTTGTTAATAGGTTATTTCCAGAAAACATGTAAAAAGCACCTCAAAGTGTAGACAAGTAAAGCAAAGTAGATACTAAACAAGCTTGGAGCATCAAAAATTATAGATACGTTTCCAACGTATCACGGGGATCCGATGGATATTGAGATTACAATGTCAGATTGATTAATAGTTTTGTCTTATTTATTCTATCATGTCTGTGTTGTTTGTGATCTTGCATGCTCTCCGTTGTTAGTAGATATCTTGGCCAAGTAGTTGCTAGTGACTCCAAGAGGGGGTATTTATGCTCGATAGTGGGTTCATGCCTCTATTTAATCTAAGGGAAGTGACAGAAATCTCTAAGGTTGTAGATGTGTTGTTGCTACTAGGGAGAAAACAACGGTCTCTTGTTCATGGAACAAGTGGATTGTTTACCTTACACACTTTGCTTAAAGCAGTTATCTGTTGCTTGCAACTTAATACTGGAGGGGGTTCGGATGATAACCCAAAGGTGAACTTCTAGTCATAGATATAGTTGGATGGTGGTCTATGTATCTTGTTGTATTGCCCAATCGAATCTCATAGGATCTTGATGTCTAGTATTGCATCGTTACGCCTTGCTCAGTCATGTTAATTGCCCTGCTGTAATTTGTTTACCCAGCATGCCATGTTTTTTATCTAAGGAGAACACCTCTAGTGAACTATGGACCCCGGTCCAATCTTTACCATTGATACATCTTCCACTTTTACTGTTTAATTGTTGCAAACCATTGTTACCTTCCACACCATATAGTTAATACTTTGTTATAGCAAACTGGTGAGATTGACAACCTCACTGTTTGTTGGGGCAAAGTCTTGAGTTTTTGTTGTGGAGGTCTCCAAGTTTCTAGCAACACCTTTGAGTCGTTTCCTTCCTCCTACTGGTTCAATAACCTCGGTTTCTTACTGAGGGAAAACTTGATGATGTGCTCATCATACCTTCATCTTGGGATCTCCCAACGAAGTGCTGCTGCACTCATCAAACCTTTTTCTGGCGCCGTTGCCGGGGAGGCTAAGGAAGTCTTCACAAGGGGAGTCCTTCTCAACCTTTCTCTTTACTTTGGTTTTGTTTTGCTTAGTTTCTTTTGATTGGTTTTGTTTGCCTCTTTTTATCAAAAACTCCAAAAAAAAATAGTTTAGTTTGGATTGCTTTCCCTTATCAAAAACACAAAAAAATTAGTTCCCACTCTAGTTGTCACCTTGCTCTAGCTCACGATGTTGTTCCCCAAGTTCACCCTGAAGGAAAACGTTTCTATAATTTTTGTTGTTCCATGCTTGTTTAGTATCTACTTTGCTTTGCTTTGTCTACACTTTGAGGTGTTTTTATCTGTTTTCTCGAACTAACCTATTAACAAGTTGCCACAGTGCCGATTGCCTATTTTCTTCTGTTTTTGGTTCCAGAAAGGCAGAAAATCAATATTCTCGGAATTGGACGGGACAAAATCCAATGTCAATATTTTACCGTGGGCAACACAAAGCCAAAATACGAGACAAAGGAGGCAGCCATGCGGGTGGGCCCACCCCGCGCCTGGGGGGTGCAGCCGCCCTGGTGGCCCCCTGCCTCGCCTCTTCGCCTATAAAGTTCCCCTGATGCCAAAACCCAAGACACCCGATCAATATTCCACGAAACGGTCTATAGCCGTTGCACCATCGTCCCTATATCGGGGGGGATCTGAAGCTCTTCCCGGCACCCTACCGGAGGGGAGATCATCCTGGAGGCCTTCTTCTTCATCATGCCAGCCTTCGGTATGAAGCGTGAGTAGTTCCACCTTGGACTACGGGTCCATGTAGTAGCTAGATGGTTGTATCTCCTCATTGTGCTTTTATGTATACATCTTCTAAGCTCCGTTCATGATCAAGATCTAATCTATTTGTAATCATGCATGTTGTGTTTGCGGGGATCTAATGTATATTGAGATTACTATGTCAGATCAATTAATGGTTTTGTCTATTTGATTCTATCATGTCTGTGTTGTTTGTGATCTTGCATGATCTTCGTTGTTAGTAGCTATCTTGGTCAAGTAGTTGCTAGTGACTCCAAGAGGGGGTATTTAAGCTCGATAGTGGGTTCATGCCTCTAGTTTCCAAGGGAAGTGACAAAAATATCTAAGGTTGTAGACGTGATGTTACTACTAGGGAGAAAACAATGGTCTCTTGTTCATGGAACAAGTGGATTGTTTACCTTACACACTTTTCTTAAAGCAGTTGTCTGTTGCTTGTAACTTAATACTGGCGGGGGTTCGGATGATAACCTGAAGGTGGACTTCTAGTCATATATGCAGTTGGATGGAGGTTTATGTATATTATTGTATTGCCCAATCAAATCTCATAGGATCTTTTTTGTCTAGTATTGCATTGTTATGCCTTGCTCAATCATGTCAATTGCCCTACTGTAATTTGTTTATCCAACATGCCATGTTTGTTTATCTAAGGAGAACACCTCTAGTGAACTATGGACCCCGGTCCAATCATTACCATTGATACATCTTCCACTTTATTGTTTACTTGTTGCAAACCATCATCACCTTCCACACCATACAGTTAATCCTTTATTACAGCAACCGGTGAGATTGACAACCGCACTGTTCGTTGGGGCAAAGTCTTGAGTTTGTGTTGTGCAGGGTTCCATGTTGCTTGCAACACCTTTGAGACGTTTCCTTCCTCCTACTGGTTCGATAACCTTGGTTTCTTACTGAGGGATGTCTTGCTGTTGTGCTACTTCACACCTTGCTCTTGGGGTTTCCCGACGAAGTGCTCCAAGTCAACAAGAAGTCATCAACAAGTTTTCTGGCGCCGTTGTCGGGGAGGCCAAGGACGTCTTCACAAGGGGAGTCCGCCTCAACCTATATCTTTACTTTGTTTTTAGTTTTCTTAGTTTCTTTTTCTTGGTTTTGTTTGCCTCTTTTTATCAAAAACTCCAAAAAATAGTATAGTTTGGTTTGCTTTCTCTTATAAAAAACACGAAAAATTAGTCCCTACTCTAGCTGTTGCTGCTATTTTGGCTTGACCCACTTTTTCCAAAATGAACTTAGTTGAGAACACCAAGTTGTTTGACTTTACTAGCACAAACAATAATGATTTCCTTAGCACTCCTATTGCTCCACCTGCTCCTGATGCTACCTTTTATGAAATTAAGCCTACTTTGTTGAATCTTGTGATGACAGAGCAATTTTCTGGTGCTAGTTCTGATGATGCTGCTGCCCATCTCAATAGCTTTCTTGATTTTTGTGAGATTCAAAAGTATAAGGATGTAGAGGGAAATATTATTAATATCAAGTTGTTTCCTTTCTCCTTGAGAGGAAAAGCTAAAGAATGGTTGCTATCCTTGCCTAGAAATAGTATTGATTCTTCGATTAAGTGCAAGGATGCTTTTATTGGAATGTACTACCCTCCTGCTAAGATTATATCTATGAGAAGTGACATTATGAAATTTAAACAACTTGATAATGAACATGTTGCTCAAGCTTGGGAAAGAATGAAATCTTTGGTTAAGAATTTTCCCACTCATAGACTTACTACATGGATGATTATCCAGACTTTTTATGCAGGTTTGAACTTATCCTCAAGAAACCTATTAGATTCAGTTGTTGGAGGTACCTTTATGACCATCACCTTGGGTTCTGCAACAAAACTTCTTGATAATATGATGGTTAATTATTTTGAATGGCACACTGAGAGAGCTCCACATGGTAAGAAGGTAAATTCTATTGAAGAAACCTCCTCTTTGAGTGATAAGCTTGATGTTATTATGGCTATGCTTGTTAATGGGAAAGCTCCTTTAGATCCAAATAATGTTCCCTTAGCCTCTTTGGTTGCTCAAGAAGAGAAAGTTGATGTGAACTTCATTAGAAACAATGCCTATAGGAGTAATTTTGGTAGCAACAACAATTATAGGCCTTATCCTCCTAATAATGGCAATTCCTATGGAAACTCCTACAACAATGCTAGAAGTGCCCCCTCTGAACTTGAAGTCATGATCAAAGACTTTATTAGTAAACAAACCGCTTTCAACAAGACTGTGGAGGAAAAACTTTTAACTGTTGAGAAAAATATTCCCTGTTTGTCTGAAGCTCAGTCCACTTTGATTGATAAAATGGCTGCTAAACTTAAAACCATGGAAAGTACCTTTGATACCACTCATGCCATACAAGTTACTATTGATGAAAATCTTTGACTGTTAGCCCAACTTCATGCTAAGTGGGAAAGGGAAGCTGAAATTGATAGAAACAATAGTGTGTGCACCATCACTAGAATGGATACCACTAAACCACAAAAGTCCATATTCCTCCTCCTACAATGCCTAATCCTAATGAGTCTATTACTAGTGATTCTAAGTTTGATTTTGATATAGATGGTTGCGATATTTCTGATGTGATTTTGTTCCTGCAAAAACTTGCTATAAGTCCTGATGCTAGTGATATGCATGTTGCTTTTACCAAAGACATTACAGATTCTCTTATTAAGATTAAGGAAGAGAAGTTAAAACACAAATCTTCTATTCCTAGGAAAGTATAAGATATTTGGGAACCCATTATTAATATACAAGTGAATGACTTTGATCTCAAAGCTTCATGTGATCTTGGTTCTAGTGTCTCTATTATGCCTAGGAAGATTTATGAAATGCTTGATTTGCCACCTTTGGAAGATTGTTATTTGGATGTACCACTTGATGATAATGCTAAGAATAAACTCATGGGGAGTATTAATGATGTTCTCTTTATGGTTAACAATGCTTGTGTCCCTGTTGATTTCTATGTTTTGGATGTTGAATACAATGCTTCTTGTCCTATTACTTTGGGAAGACCTTTTCTTAGAACTGTTGGTCTCATCATTGATATGAAAGAAGGAACCATTAAATATCAATTTCCATTCAAGAAAGTTATTGAACACTTCCCTATGAGGAGCGAGAAGTTACTTTTTGCTCCTCCTTTGAAAGCAAGGTTTGATGTTAATGCTTCTTTATTTGAAAAAACTTGATTTCCTGCTTCTTGTGCCTAACTTAAAGGCATTCAAGAAAAGTACTTGTTGGGAGATAACCCAAGAGTTTCCTTGATTCTTGGAAGTTATTACTTCAGTAATGACCTTTCGTTATCCTTTTTGTTAGCTTTTTGTGCCAAGAATGACCTCTAATAAGAGGGAAGTAAGATTTGGGGAGTTGCTGTCTCGAAACCGATTTCTGTCCTCGACCATAAAAATTTGTGAGGAGTCTCTGTAAGTCGGATTGAGCTGAAAATTTACGAATAAATCCCACAGTATGTTAGCTAACTTTCTTTAGTTCAACACTTTTTGATTTGAGAAACAGATCATTTTCGAAAAAAATAGGTTTCTACCTGCTGGTCTGTTTTGATAGATTTCTGCCATTATTTGCATTTGCTTATTATTGATTCCTTTTTTAGTTCTCTTTTGGGGAATTGAGATTTTTGAAGGAGTTGCTACAATAGCTTGTGTTTTTAGTGAAATTTTTTGTTGTTCTAAAGCTAAACCCAAAGGTCTATTATCTTTTGAATACACTAATGTTGCTAATGAAGATTGTGTGAAGTTTTGTATGAAGGAAAAATTTCAGGTGTAGAGAGAGAAAGATGTATTGATATGAAGAATGGACAAAAGCTCAAGCTTCGGGATGCCACCCCGGTGTCACCCTAGAAAATATCCAAGAGGTAAAAGCGTCAAAGCTTAGGGATTCCCAAGGCTTCCCCTTCTTCATCAATAAAAATCTCAGGTCTTTCTAGACACTTCGTTTTTATTGTTTCATGCACTATTGTGTTGTTCTTGGAGCGTCTTAGTGTTAGACCCCTCCTTTATAAAGGAAAGGATCCCTGTGATTGCAATGCTAGTCCCTGGATCAATGCTAGCATCCACAGTTTAAGATGAAGTACACAGATACAAAGGTCGTTTATTACATTCATTCCAGAGATAAAACATAGTCTTTTACAACTCAGGGCCATAGGCCTAATACAAGAGTTTAAGGAATAAGTAAATAAACATAAGTCTTCATCTTCATGTGCCACAGGCAAGCATGTTGAGTGTAGACTCATGACTCCTACTCATCATCGGAGTAACCTGCAACATCACAAGTTACAGCCACAGTGGGTCAATACTTTGGAATAGTATTGGCAAGTGATACCTTAGTATATTTTAAGTGGACTATATTACTATATGCATTTTGGTTAAGTGTAGCTTGGCTTGCTTTGCTTGAAAATAGGTTTTACCTATTAGTTGAAATTCACTAAGTTTTTATTTATCAAAAACTTCCCAAGAAACCACCAATAGACATTGGGGTCCTTCACCCTTGTTCACCCACAAGTTTTATTTAGAAGTTGGAGTGATGAGATCCTTGTAGCTTCAATGTCTTGATGCTCAAGTTGTCCATTGCCATGGACTTGGCTAAGTACTTAGGTTTTTCCATCTGCAGAGGTTGTGCACTTTCCCCACCAGACTTGGTTTCCCAAGACAGGACCTTTCAGAAGCCTTTCCTTAGTCAAATGGACGCGTTCCAACCTATCAATACCTTCTACCACCAACTGTCCAAAAGACTAAGTTCTAGCTACCTATATGATCAAGGCAGAGCCCATTTTGCCAAGTGGTTGCACTGTAAGCTTTCTCAACACTTGGCCTCCAAATCCCTTTGTGCCTAGGTGGCATACCACAAGTGAGATACACAATCCAAGTCCATGGCCTTGTGTAACCACTCAACCAAATACCACCATTCAAGTCCCATTCCACCCAGGAAGTTCATTGCCTTAGTTATTTTATTAAGAAAAGCATGAGTCCCAAAGGACTTAGAATTATTTCACCATAGCATGTACATACTTTACCAACCCCTGTTTTCTACTATCTAGGCTAAGCATGGCATGGTAACTTAACTTAGGAAAATTCCCTAGCAATTCTACAATTCTACACTACTTAGGATTTCCCAACTTAGCATTTGGCAAAAGAAGCATGCAAGACTTAGCAAAATATCTAATGCTAATACAAAATATGGGAAAGGAATATTCATGAAAATATCACTTGCCTTGGTAATGTGGATAGTAGCACTCCTCACAATCACAATCACTAGCAAAATCTACACAAAAATTTGTAGCACACAATTACACACAATTATATACAATCAAAAATAATATGAATGCATGCATGCAAGAATTTACTATGTGGTGATTTTGAAAACTCTACCAAGCATGTGCATGTTTACAGAAACTTAACAAGTCACAAGTTTGCCAACTAACCTTATTTATCCCTAAAAACAAATTACTAAACTAAATCCATACTCAAAAATAGCTTTAAACATGTTTCTACAAATAAAGTCATTTTAATGGTTACTATTTGTTAAACACTTTGCATAATAAGAAAGGCCTTGATTCACTGAATCCAACGGTATAAAGTTTGCAAAATTCCAACGTGGCATTCAAAAGTTATAAGCATTTGAAAATTGGATCAAATTCTGATTTGAAATCTGTTTTTAGATCTATTCCTAGCCACGTGTCGTGTTGTGACTGGCGCGTACCGGTTCGCACCGGATCGAGCTCTGCAGCCATAGGATCTAAACAGATCGCACTTTCCAGATCGCGTACCTCTTCGCCGATTAAAGAATCTATCCTAACGCTTGGATCAAGATCCAACGGCGCGCTAGTGTTCCAGGTCGTCGGCGAGCGGCGGAGCGCTTAGTCTACGGCGGCGCTAGTGTTCCAGGTCGTCCGCGAGAGGAAGAAGGGTCATACCAGATTCGCACGAGGCTGCTGAAGCTCAAGGTAGGGTCGGTTTGCGAAGGGGCGTGCTGACACGGCGACAATTCCTCGTCGGAGTTGAGTCCGGCGACAGGTGGTTCCGTTCGAGGTCGAAGGCGACGTTGTAGATCACTAGGAGGAAAACGGGGGATGTGGTCAGATGCAGAAGATCGCGGCGAAGATGCATGCGTGAAGGGAAAGGTTTGGGGCGGTATGGACTTACCACTGGAGCTCGTCGAAGTTGAAGCTGGAGGCGGTGGCGGTCAGACGTTTGTGTAGCCGACGTTCTGGGTCACGCGCAGGCGAACCAGGAGTACTAGGCGATGCGTGAGGTCAAGCGGAGTCTGCTCGTGTGAAGCAGAGGCAGAGGGGTGGTCGGAGGTGGCCGGAATTGTGGCTGCAGCTCGTCAGAGACGGCGGGGTTACAGGGAGCAATGCACGCAGCCTGGTGGCGCTCTGGGTTCGAGGTTTGAGGGAGAAGAGAGAGGGGGCAGAGGGGGTTTAAGTAGCCAGTATGCGAGCGAGAATTACTCGTGCCTTAACGCGAATTTAAGCTGCGCAATCAAACAGGAAACCGCCGCGCTGATTTGGGGATGAACTGGTCGTGCGGGTGGAGACGATGATGCTTGAGTGGGCTGTGGTTGTCAGCGAGAGAGGGGAGTGGGAGCGGTTCCCTCCTGTCAGTCGCTCGGTGGGTGCGGGGGTGGGTAAAGAAAAGCAGTTCATGGGCGAGCTTTGGGCTAGGCTGGCCGTGTTAATTTGGGTCGGCCAGATTGGCTGGTTTGGCTATTTTTTTCCTCTTTTCTCTTTTCTTTTTCTGATTGGATTTCTAAAAATGGTTTTCAAACCCAAATTCAAATCTGTTTGAGTCCAAAGTTTTACAGGACTTTTGTACAATAAATCTTGTTTTTAAATAAGTGTCAAATACATCTGAACACCTAGGAACACTTGGGTCTTTTTGAAAATAAATTAAAACCATGCTTTTTATGAGGTGTGATAACAGGCATAGAATTTGTTTTATTTCATATTTTGCTTTGATACTTTGCTCAAGCTTTTGAGAATTCTTAAGTTTGAATTCAAAACATCCTAAATGAATAACAGGATCTTTCTCAATAGCATATAGCACAAAGGCTAGGGTTTTTCATACATAAAATAATGAGCCACATATGCTCCTGTTTCTGAAATGATTTTGAGAAAACCCTAAATGATGATGGATGCAGGGATGATATGAATGAGTTTTGGAATATGAATTTTGGGATGTTACAAATCTAACCCCCTTAAGATGAATCTCGCCCTCGAGATTCGGATTGGCTAGCAAATAGGTGAGGGTGGTCTTTCCGAAGATCATCTTCTCTTTCCCATGTTGCTTCTTCCTCTGAATGATGATTCCATTGTACTTTGCAAAACTTGACAGTTTTTGTCCTTGTGACTCTTTCTGCGGTCTCAAGAATCTTGACAGGCTTTTCTTTCTAGGTGAGGTCACTTTCTAGTTGAACTTCTTCCAAAGGTATGGTATCTTTCAAAGAAGATTCTTCCATCTCTGGGTGACATTTCTTAAGCTGACTCACATGAAACACATTATGGACAGCTGACAGAGATTCTGGCAATTCTACTTCATATGCAACTTCTCCCTTGCGACTTAGAATTTTGAATGGCCCAACATATCTTGGTGCCAACTTTCCTTTGACTCCAAATCTTTTCACTCCACGAAGTGGTGATACTCTAAGATAAGCTCTATCCCCAACTTCATAGGTGACTTCTCTACGCTTAGAATCCGCGTAGCTTTTCTGTCGGGACTGTGCTATCTTCAACCTGTCCTTAACCAATTTGACCTTCTCTTCGGCGTCTTTGATAAGATCAGGTCCAAATAAACTTCTTTCTCCCACACCATTCCATAGCAATGGGGTGGTACACTTCCTTCCGTAGAGAAACTCAAATGGTGCCATCCCAATACTAGATTGATAATTGTTATTGTAAGAGAACTCTGCATAAGGCAGACTTTCATCCCAACTTGCTCCATAGTCTAGGGCACATGCCATCAACATGTCTTCAAGAATTTGGTTAGTCCTTTCCGTTTGTCCATCAGTTTGAGGATGAAAGGCAGTACTGAATTCCGACCTCGTTCCCAAAGATTCATGAAGCTGTCTCCAAAAGTGAGAAGTAAACTGAGTTCCTCTATCAGACACAATACTCTTAGGCACACCGTGAAGGCACACAATTCTGCTCATGTAGATTTTGGCTAACTTGGAACTTGTATAAGTTGTCTTCACGGGTATAAAATGAGCCACTTTAGTTAGGCGATCCACTACTACCCATATAGAATCATACCCTGACCTAGTCCTTGGTAATCCGGTAAAGAAATCCATACCGATATTTTCCCACTTCCATTCAGGAATAGGCAGTGGTTGAAGCAAACCCGCTGGTTTCTGATGCTCCGCTTTCACTCTACTACACACATCACACAAATCAATGTGTTTGGGGATATCTCTTTTGAGATTGTTCCACCAAAATCTTTCTTTCATATCCATGTACATCTTGGTGTTTCCCGGGTGAATAGAATACGGAGAGTTGTGGGCTTCCTGTAAAATCAGTTTCCGCAATTCCAGGTCTTGTGGAACACAAATACGTTTCCCGTGCCATAAAGTACCTTGTTCGTCTATATGGAAACTCTTAGCTTTCCCTTGGCTAATCCTTTCCTTAATCTCTTCGATCTCTTTATCCGTCTTTTGGGCTTCTTTAATCTTATCCAACATAGTGGGTTGAACATCCAAAGACATAAGATGTCCTTCTGGCACAATCTCCAATCTGAGTTCTTTGAATTGCTTACACAAGTCATCTGGCAATTCACCATTGGTAAGGCCATTCACAAACGTCTTACGACTTAGAGCATCTGCTACTACATTTGCTTTACCGGGATGGTACTGCAAACTTAAGTCGTAATCTTTGATAAGCTCTAGCCATCTTCTTTGTCTCATATTGATTTCCTTCTGGGTGAAGATATACTTCAAACTCTTGTGATCGGTGAACACTTCACATCGCTTTCCCAAAAGGTAGTGTCTCCATGTTTTGAGTGCATGGACGACAGAGGCTAACTCCAAATCATGAGTAGGATAGTTTACTTCATGAGTTTTGAGTTGTCTCGAGGCATAGGCTATGACTTTACCGTCTTGCATAAGTACGGCACCCAAACCTTGATGAGACGCATCACAATATACATGGAAATACTTTTCCAAATCTGGTAGACATAGAACCGGTGCTGTTACAAGTCTCTTCTTCAATTCTTGGAAGCTGACTTCACAACCTTCAGACCAAGCAAATTTCTTGTCCTTCTTTAACAATTCAGTCATTGGCTTAGCAACCTTCGAGAAATTTTCAATGAACCTTCTGTAGTAACCTGCTAAGCCAAGGAAACTGCATACTTCTTTCACGTTCTTGGGAGATTCCCATTCTGTCACAGCTGAAACTTTAGCAGGATCAACTGCCACACCATCCTTTGTCATAACATGACCAAGAAAACCAACTTCCTCTAACCAAAACTCACACTTGCTGAATTTGGCATAAAGTTTATGCTCTCTTAACTTTTCAAGTATCAAGCGTAAGTGTCTTTCATGTTCTTCCTTGCTCTTGGAGTAGACTAAGATGTCATCGATAAAAACGACAACAAACTTGTCAAGGAATTCCATGAACACCTTGTTCATCATATTCATCAAGTATGCTGGAGCGTTGGTTAAACCAAAAGGCATCACAGTGTACTCATACAATCCATACCTTGTGGTGAATGCTGTCTTAGGTATGTCTTGCTCTCTTATCTTGAGTTGAAAATAGCCTGACCGAAGATCAATTTTTGAGAACACACATGCTCCTTCTAGCTGATCAAACAAGTCGTTGATTCTAGGCAAAGGATATTTGTTCTTGATAGTTACCTCGTTGAGTGAACGGTAATCTATGCATAACCTTTGGCTTCTATCTTTCTTCTCCACGAACAATACTGGGGCTCCCCAAGATGAAGAACTTGGTTGAATAAACCCTTTCTGCAACTGTTCTCCTAGTTGCTTCTTGAGCTCTTTCAGTTCATCAACTGACATTTTGTACGGTCTTTTTGCTATTGGTCCAGAACCTGGTACCAAATCTATCAGAAACTCCACATCTCTATCTGGTGGCATTCCTGGCAACTCTTCCGGAAACACATCCGGATACTCACACACAATTGGCACACTGTCCATGCTAACCCCCTTAAGAGAATTTAGCTTACTTCCTTTGGATTCAAAGTTTGACTTGAATTTTATTCTTTTTCCTTCTGGGGTTGTGAGTGTAACTGTACGATTGGCACAATCTATTACTCCCTCATACTTAGCCATCCAATCCATTCCCAAAATCACATCCAATCCTTGGGAATTTAGGATTATTAGGTTCACTGGAAACTTATGTTTTCCAAACTCTATGACTAAGTCATGACATCCTGAGTTTACTATCATTTCTCCACCCGGAGAGATTGCTCTTATAGGACACCCAATGGTTTCTGCCGGTAGTTCATTTCTTTCAACAAATGCTTTTGATATGAATGAATGAGATGCACCGGTATCAAAGAGTACAAATGCTGAAATTGAATTTAGTCTGAACTTACCAGCAACGGCATCAGGCTCCTCATAGACCTCCTCCACATTGATGTGGTTAACCTGTCCTTTCTGAAAAGGATTTGGCTTGTTAGGTCCTTCAACTTTCTTCTCAGGGCACTCATTGGCATAATGCCCCAGCTTCTTGCATTTGAAGCATTCAACCTGACTGATGTCCCTTTTTGCAGGCTGACTTCCACTTCCACTACCATTCCCACTATGGTGGCTCTTATGTCCACTCTTGTGGTTCTTGTACTTGTCATTGTCATGACTTCGATGATGCTTGTTGTCATGACGGTTGTGGTTGTGGTGCTTGTTGAATTTCCCATGCTTATGGGATCCTGAGCTGCCACTGTCATCATAGTGAGATCGTTTGTGAGACGATCCTGAGTTGTGCTTGTCGAAGTGTTTCCTCTTCCTACTCTCGACTTGCTTCATTTTACTCTCCAAAATAGCAGCCTTGTCACACAGAGACTGGTAAGTTGGAACATATGCCACAGACAACTGTAGGTTCAGCTCATCATTCAAGCCTTCCAGAAACTTTTCCTTTCTTTTGGCATCTGTGTCAACCTCATCCGGTGCATAGAGCGCCAGATTGTTGAACTCTTCTATGTATTCAGCCACGCTGCGGTGGCGCTGCTTCAAGTTGTGAAACTCCTTCTTTTTCAGGATCATCATTCCTGATGAGATATGAGCAGTGCGAAAGCCATCTTCAAAGATAGCCCAAGTCACCTCATCTAAAGGAGTGGTGATTTGGAAGTTGTCCCACCATGTGGCGGCTGGTCCTTCCAACAGATGCGCTGCGAACCTGACCTTTTCAGCATCCGTGCAGCCCACGGTCACTAAGTCCTTGTTCACAGAACATAGCCAATCATTGGCCACCATGGTATCAGTTGTCCCTGAAAACTTTGCTGGCCTCAATCGCAGAAATCTGGTGAGCATATCAAAACCCGGAGGGTTGTTGTTGTTGTTATTGTTGTTGTTGTTATTGGGGTTGTTGTTGTTGTTATTCTGGTTTTGTATGAATGTTGTCATCATATGCATAAGCTGCGTTTGAGCATTCATCATCTGTTGCATTTCTGGGGTGATGTTGTTGGGGTTGTGGTCTGCGCGACAGGGAGGCATCTGTGGTTTGTTCAAATAGATAAGAATGAGATACCCATAGATGTTTTATGCACAATACATCACAAGCAAATCACATAGCATGCAACTCAAGAATAAAAGTTCGACAACCAGATAATAAGTTCATGAAATAAAACACACAAGTGGCAAGCCATCCACATGTCGGATGGTCCAATAACAAGTTCACAAATAACAAGTATGATAATGAAAGATAAACGAGTAGTCAAGTCAACTCATCAGCATCAATCTCCTCCTCGATGAAGGTAAGACCTGCGTTCTCCATCACGGTCTTGTTCTCCTCAATCGTAGTGGTCAAGGAATCGACCTTGGCCTTGAGAGCCCTCTTCTGGGAGCGAAGCCTCTCAATAACCATCTGCTGCTGCTCTAGCTCGAAATCCTTGGACTTCAGTTCCTCGGTCATGTCCCGGATCCTCTTGTTCCTATCCTGGACGCGTTTCTCCTGACTCTTGAACTTGCGGTCCTAGGCCTCGAACTTCGTCTCCATTTCCTTGACCATCTCATCCTGTTGTGCGAAAATCTTGTCCTTCTCGCGAAGCTATACCTGGAGCTCGTCATTGCTGAGCATGACGTTCGTCCTGTCCGTGTCCACGTGCCTGATGAGAGACTCTAAGTCCTGGAGATAGAGACGTATCGGCTCTGCTGCGTCCCTCGAGTCGTCCTCATAGTCAATAGACTCTCCTTCATCGTCACGCCTTCCGAAGACGTGGAAGTGAGTGCCCCTAACCTGTCGAGAGTGACGGCCTAACCGACGTCCTATCAGGTCCTGCATGACTACCTCCATGCCTCTCTCCCGGTCGTCATGCATCAGCTTGAAGACGATGGCCTCTGTAGTAGGCTCCATCTGGCGTCCAGGCTGGTTCACCTTGAAGCCCCAGAGGTCCTTCCTCTCGAACTTGGTGAGTGGGTGCACTGTGATGGTGGGTAGAGGGAGATCGAGCAGAGTGGTAAGCTCAACGATACGAGGGCCGAAACGGGTAACCTGGAACTCCTCAACAGTGCTGATGGTAATAGGCATCTATTTATAAGATTAAAAGTTAGAACAGCACAATTTAAGATAAAACAAGACAAACATTTCATACATATCCATGGAACACAAACATCACACAAGTCATGCATACATAAGTCCATTACATCAATCAAGGTCCATACTTATTTAAGGTATCATTTTGGAAAATAAGGTGATAGATGGTGGTCCAACTAACGAAGTGTGCTCACAATCCTATCTCACTGGATCTGGTGGCTATCACAATGTTCCTAGAGGCAATCCACCTATCTTGTTCACATGATTCCATCACTAAGTCTATTATATATCCCCTTAACTCTTGGTTGGTGGCTTCCAACTCTTGGGTAAGTTCCTTCTCTTTCTCTAAGTCTTTTTGGAGGTTGACCATCCTGCACTTGACTCTAGCACTTAGTTCTTTGATAGTCCTCCAAGCTGCATCTCTGGCTGACTCAAAGAATGTGGTGTGCATTACAGTGTTGGTGTACATGCATAATCCCCTTTCTTTGTGGTTGTCTTCCTTGTTTTTGTACAAGTGAAGTTGCACCCACCAATACTCCACTCCTTTATCCATCACTGGAAAGCCTTTGTATAAAGCTGCACCATGTGCTTCCATTGCCACCATGAGGTCCTTGAGAATCTTGGCAAACTCAGTTTCACACTCCAAGGTCATGGTCATGAGTGGCCCTTTCTTCACGGCTTCGTTGATGGAGTTCATCTACAAATGGAGATGAGAATGAGAAGATTAGAAAAGTTTTACGAGAAGAATAGACAAGTGTAGAAGTAGTTGAAAATTTTTCCTTAGTGGTTTTCAAATCCTAGGGTCATAATCCTACAGGCAACACAGTGCTCTGATACCATCTGTTAGACCCCTCCTTTATAAAGGAAAGGATCCTGTGATTGCAATGCTAGTCCACGGATCAATGCTAGCATCCACAGTTTAAGATGAAGTACACAGATACAAAGGTCGTTTATTACATTCATTCCAGAGATAAAACATAGTCTTTACAACTCGGGCCATAGGCCTAATACAAGAGTTTAAGGAATAAGTAAATAAACATAAGTCTTCATCTTCATGTGCCACGAGCAAGCATGTTGAGTGTAGACTCATGACTCCTACTCATCATCGGAGTAACTGCAACATCACAAGTTCTGACCACGGTGGGTCAATACTTTGGAATAGTATTGGCAAGTGATACCTTAGTATATTTTAAGTGGACTATATTACTATATGCATTTTGGTTAAGTGTAGCTTGGCTTGCTTTGCTTGAAAATAGGTTTTACCTATTAGTTGAAATTCACTAAGTTTTTATTTATCAAAAACTTCCCAAGAAACCACCAATAGACATTGGGGTCCTTCACCCTTGTTCACCCACAAGTTTTATTTAGAAGTTGGAGTGATGAGATCCTTGTAGCTTCAATGTCTTGATGCTCAAGTTGTCCATTGCCATGGACTTGGCTAAGTACTTAGGTTTTTCCATCTGCAGAGGTTGTGCACTTTCCCCACCAGACTTGGTTTCCCAAGACAGGACCTTTCAGAAGCCTTTCCTTAGTCAAATGGACGCGTTCCAACCTATCAATCCCTTCTACCACCAACTGTCCAAAAGACTAAGTTCTAGCTACCTATATGATCAAGGCAGAGCCCATTTTGCCAAGTGGTTGCACTGTAAGCTTTCTCAACACTTGGCCTCCAAATCCCTTTGTGCCTGGGTGGCATACCACAAGTGAGATACACAAGCCAAGTCCATGGCCTTGTGTAACCACTCAACCAAAAACCACCATTCAAGCCCCATTCCACCCAGGAAGTTCATTGCCTTAGTTGTTTTATTAAGAAAAGCATGAGTCCCAAAGGACTTAGAATTATTTCACCATAGCATGTACATACTTTACCAACCCCTGTTTTCTACTAGCTAGGCTAAGCATGGCATGGTAAATTAACTTAGGAAAATTCCCTAGCAATTCTACAATTCTACACTACTTAGGATTTCCCAACTTAGCATTTGGCAAAATTAGCATGCAAGACTTAGCAAAATATCTAATGCTAATAAAAAATATGGGAAAGGAATATTCATGAAAATATCACTTGCCTTGGTAATGTGGAGAGTAGCAGTCCTCACAATCACAATCACTAGCAAAATCTACACAAAAATTTGTAGCACACAATTATATACAATCAAAAATAATATGAATGCATGCATGCCAGAATTTACTAAGTGGTGATTTTGAAAACTCTACCAAGCATGTGCATGTTTACAGAAACTTAACAAGTCACAGGTTTGCCAACTAACCTTATTTATCCCTAAAAACAAATTACTAAACTAAATCCATACTCAAAAATAGCTTTAAACATGTTTCTACAAATAAAGTCATTTTAATGGTTACTATTTGTTAAACACTTTGCATAAACAGAAAGGCCTTGATTCACTGAATCCAACGGTATAAACTTTGCAAAATTCCAACGTGGCATTCAAAAGTTATAAGCATTTGAAAATTGGATCAAATTCTGATTTGAAATCTGTTTTTAGATCTATTCCTAGCCACGTGTCGTGTTGTGACTGGCGCGTATCGGTTCGCACCGGATCGAGCTCTACAGACGTAGGATCTAAACAGATCGCACGTTCCAGATCGCGTACCGCTTCGCCGATTAATGAATCTATCCTAACGCTTGGATCAAGATCCAACGGCGCGCAAGCAAGCGACCATGTCCTGGCGGCGTGCGGCGTCAGCGAGCGGCGGAGAGCTTAGTCTACGGCGGCGCTAGCGTTCCAGGTCGTCCGCGAGAGGAAGAAGGGTCATACCAGATTCGCACGAGGCTGCTGAAGCTCAAGGTAGCGTCGGTTTGCGAAGGGGCGTGCTGACACGGCGACAATTCCTCGTCGGAGCTAAGTCTGGCGACAGGTGGTTCCGTTCGAGGTCGAAGGCGACGTTGTAGATCACTAGGAGGCAAACGGGGGATGTGGTCAGATGCAGAAGATCGCGGCGAAGATGCGTGCGTGAAGGGAAAGGTTTGGGGCGGTCTGGACTTACCACTGGAGCTCGTCGGAGTTGAAGCTGGAGGCGGTGGCGGTCAGACGTTTGTGTAGCCGACGTTCTGGGTCACGCGCGGGCGAACCAGGAGTACTAGGCGATGCGTGAGGTCAAGCGGAGTCTGCTCGTGTGAAGCAGAGGCAGAGGGGTGGTCGGAGGTGGCCGGAATTGTGGCTGCAGCTCGTCAGAGACGGCGGGGTTACAGGGAGCAATGCACGCAGCCTGGTGGCGCTCTAGGTTCGGGGTTTGAGGGAGAAGAGAGAGGGGGCAGAGGGGGTTTAAGTAGCCAGTATGCGAGCGAGAATTACTCGTGCCTTAACGCGAATTTAAGCTGCACAATAAAACAGGAAACCGCCGCGCTGATTTGGGGATGAACTGGTCGTGCGGGTGGAGACGATGATGCTTGAGTGGGTTGTGGTTGTCAGCGAGAGAGGGGAGTGGGAGCGGTTCCCTCCTGTCAGTCGCTCGGTGGGTGCGGGGGTGGGTAAAGAAAACGGTTCGCGGGGGCGAGAGCTGCTGGGCTAGCTGGGCCGTGTTGGGCTGGGTCGGCCAGATTGGCTGGTTTGGCTATTTTTTTCCTCTTTTCTCTTTTCTTTTTCTGATTGGATTTCTAAAAATGGTTTTCAAACCCAAATTCAAATCTGTTTGAGTCCAAAGTTTTACAGGACTTTTGTACAATAAATCTTGTTTTTAAATAAGTGTCAAATACATCTGAACACCTAGGAACACTTGGGTCTTTGAAAATAAATTAAAACCATGCTTTTTATGAGGTGTGATAACAGGCATAGAATTTGTTTTATTTCATATTTTGCTTTGATACTTTGCTCAAGCTTTTGAGAATTCTTAAGTTTGAATTCAAAACATCCTAAATGAATAACAGGATCTTTCTCAATAGCATATAGCACAAAGGCTAGGGTTTTTCATACATAAAATAATGAGCCACATATGCTCCTGTTTCTAAAATGATTTTGAGAAAACCCTAAATGATGATGGATGCAGGGATGATATGAATGAGTTTTGGAATATGAATTTAGGGATGTTACACTTAGTTTTAGTTTTCTTGAATAAAGTAGTTTGGACCCCTGTTCTCGCTGTGTTGTTTCAAATAAGTTAATTGGTGTTGGAAAGGAGTAGAAAGTTCTTACTTGAAATAGTGCAAGAGGAGCTTGCTTTGACTTAGACTTTAGCATGTCATGCTAGGTGTTGTTTTGACCTTATGATTAGTGATTATTTTTGTAGCATGACTTTTTCCAAACAATTGGGATTGCTTAGTGTGCCTTGAAAGAATCATGTGTTGTTTTAGCATACAAAAGCATAATATTGTGGTATTCTCCTTTGATGCTTTGTTTGGGTTGACTTGGCACATGCTCACACCATGTTATGACTATGAACAAGTCACCATAGCCTCTATGATCATTTAGTCCTTGACTTGTAGTACCACTCTATGCTTTGATTAGTAATGTTTTATCGCTCTGCATGATTATGGTCATTATTGCTCTCTTTGTTGGTCGCTCTCAGTCTTTTGCTAGCCTCCACTTGTATGAGTAAGCTCTACGCATGCTTCTAACTCCCAAGAAACCAAGTTATTCCAAAGTGTCCACTATAAATTCCTATGCATGGTGTGTTACACCATTCCAAGTATATTCTTGTTTTTAGCTATCTTCCAATTAAAAAGTATTTTGTTATGTCAAAACTTAGTGATTAAAGCTCTCACAAACTTGATGGAACACTTTATTTTTATTGACCCTTAATAAACTTGAACCATTGTGTCATCTATGGTGTATATGCTTGCACTTATACGTTGGAATTAGCAGAACCGTGCTATCACGGGGAACGCTTTCAACATTGCACTTGTACTTTGTACACAGTTGATATCATGCTCCTTTGTCTACGGATGTCGTCGGTGTGAAATAAAAGGGGAGCTTGTAAGTCCATGGAGTTATGTATTTTGTGTTAGAGAAACGCCTGGGCCGCTAGCCTAAGCCATGCCTAATCATGGTGGAAACTTGCAGCATCACCATAATGAGCAATCTGTGAAGCATCCTCAGTAAAAACCTATGCAAATAGCAAATAAAAAGATCCCTAAGATTCTCATTGTCTGCTTGTCTTGTCATTTTGGTTATGGGATAGCTCCTGTACCATGTGCAAGTGGTACCCCATTGGTGGTTCTTTATGATACACATGTACTTACTATGACAAGAACTTACAGGTGACTAAAGTTGAGTAGCATGAGGAGCGGCCCTCATATTCAAGGGACATGAGATTTCCAACTTATACTTTGTCAAGCATATACTCCATAGTTTGTTCACTTTAACCTTAATCACTTCAAGATGCTTATGATAGGGGCAATGAGGGCTGAAAACTAACAAGTGCCATAATTTTTGGAAGCTCTTTTTGAAACTTGAAATTCCTGCTTCCCTTTATGAAGGGCCTTTCTTCCACTATTATATTGAGTCTCCACCTTCTACCTTTAGGCACCTGTTAACAAAGCATAGTTGTCATTCTTAGTTCTATGTGCATTGTCCCAAAACTTATTGATTAATGCATATTCTTGATATAACTTGTTCTTGTGCTATTTGTATCTAGTCACTCTTATGAACTTTGACGGTGTCCTATGTATCTATTTGCTACTCTATGAGGGACAAGCTGATTGCCACTATGCCATGTTTTCTGTATGTGAAACAAACAAATGTTTTTCAATGCATGTTATTCATGATCTTTGTTTGTAGCCTTTCTTGTTGCATGCATAGTTACTTTGTCTTACTGTTAGAACTCCATCTTTCATGCTCATGTTTAGAGTTATTTGATCCCAGCTTTCAATGCTTGCAAATGGTTTGATCTTGATTTTGATGGTGCATATCACCTAAAAATTATTCTTTTATCACTTACCTACTCGAGGACGAGCGGGAGTTAAGATTGGGGATGCTTGATACGTCGGAAACGTATCTATAATTTTTTATGTTCCATGCTTGTTTAGTATCTACTTTGCTTTGCTTTGTCTACACTTTGAGGTGTTTTATATGTTTTCTGGTACTAACCTATTAACAAAATGCCACAGTGCCAGTTGTATGTTTTCTGCTATTTTTGGTTCTAGAAAAGCTAGTAAGGAAATATTCTCGGAATTGGACGGGACAAAAGCCAAAGTCAATATTTCACTGAGGAGAACATAGAGTCCAGAGGAGAGACGGAGGGGAGCCACATGGAGGCTGCACCCTCCCCGGGCGCGGGCCCTCCCTAGGCCATACCTGGGCAGGGTGTGGGCCTCATGGCCACCCTCCTTCCTTTCCTCTTCGCCTATAAAAAGTCCCCGATGCCTAATCCCTAAGTACCACAATATTCCACGAAACCGTCTGTAGCATCCGCCGCCATCGTCCCTAGATCGGGGGATCTGAAGATCTTCCCGGCACCCTACCGGAGGGAGATCATCTCGGAGGCCTTCTTCTTCATCATGCCAGCCTCCGGTATGAATCGTGAGTAGTTCTACCTTGGACTACGGGTCCATGTAGTATCTAGATGGTTGTATCTCCTCCTTTGTGCTTTCATGTCTAGATCTTGTGAGCTCCGTTCATGATCAAGATATCATCTATTTGTAATCATGCATGTTGTGTTTGCGGGGATCCGATGGATATTGAGATTACTATGTCAGATTGATTAATGGTTTTGTCTTATTGATTCTATCATGTCTATGTTGTTTGTGATCTTGCATGCTCTCCATTGTTAGTTGCTATCTTGGCCAAGTAGTTGCTAGTGACTCCAAGAGGGGGGTATTTATGCTCGATAGTGGGTTCATGCCTCTATTTAATCTAAGGGAAGTGACAGAAATCTCTAAGGTTGTAGACGTGATGTTGCTACTAGGGAGAAAACAACGGTCTCTTGTTCATAGAACAAGTGGATTGTTTACCTTACACACTTTTCTTAAAGCAGTTGTATGTTGCTTGCAACTTAATACTGGAGGGGGTTCGTATGATAACCCAAAGGTGAACTTATAGTCATAGATGCAGTTGGATGGCGGTCTATGTATCTTGTTGTATTGCCCAATCGAATCTCATAGGATCTTGATGTCTAGTATTGCATTGTTATGCCTTGCTCAGTCCTGTCAATTGCCCTGCTGTAATTTGTTTACACAGCATGCCATGTTTATTTATCTAAGGAGAACACCTCTAGTGAAATATGGACCCCGGTCCAATCTTTACCATTGATACATCTTCCACTATTACTGTTTACTTGTTACAAACCACTATTATCTTTCACAGCATACAGTTAATCCTTTGTTACAGCAAACTGGTGAGATTGACAACCTCACTGTTCGTTGGGGAAAAGTCTTGAGTTTGTGTTGTGCAGGTCTCCAAGTTGCTAGCAACACTTTTTAGTCATTTCCTTCCTCCTACTGGTTTGATAACCTCAGTTTCTTACTAAGGGAAAACTTGCTGATGTGCTCATCATACCTTCCTCTTGGGGTCTCCCAACGAAGTGCTGCTGCACTCATCAGGGCGCGAGAAATTTCACAGTGTTTGAAATAGAGTGGCACGAGGAAGTGGGGACCACGTGATTTTGTCCATCTAGAAATCTTGTTCATCCATCCCAAATCAACGGTCCAGAGCAGATACCTTGCCTGCAAAGGCTCTGGCGCAGACTTCTATGCATGCAATCGCTGGGTGTCCTAGAGTAGACTATTGGGATAGATGTGTAGGCCACAATATAGTAGTATCACACCATTAATCAGGCTAGCTGGGGGCCAGGTATTTTTGCGCTCCACGAGTTCAAAGTTTTCTTGTACTCCATTTTCAGGAGTGAATGCATGCAGCTACAAAACATACTGACACATGTTATTGCTATTATGTTAGCACATCGTCATTACGTGTATGATAGTATTTGGTTACTCCATTTTCCAGAGTGAATGCATGGAGCTTAAAAAACATACTATGTAAATAGCATGCATCGTGATTACATGCATGATAGTAGTTGGTTACTAAGTTGGATGCATCGTGTATTAAGTGGATTCTATTGGGTTGATCATATTATTCGTACTCTCCGTATATTCGTCGATCTCATTACAGTCTAGTTACTAAGTTGCATGCATGTGCGCACAAGCTCCATTTCTTTGTTGATTGAGTGATAGACCCTTTTTTGTGCCGTGCGCTGATGACTCTCGCTAATCAACGCAGATAATTTCCCTATAAGGAATAGAAAAATGATTTTCCCTCTATCCCCTATCTTGCATGAACCAATATGATGATAAGCTATGTGCACCGTATAGGAAAAAATGGATTCTAGTCAAAACCAAATGGATGCACCGGTTAGACTCGGCATGTTGGACCCATTAAACAGAGCATGCAACAATTCTTAGCCAACCATCTCATCCTCCCATGAATATAGCAAGAATGGAAGAAGTAATTTAGTGGGCTAATATACAATCAGTTATCTAGTAACTAGTACCATCATTAACAAAAATCTCCACAGAGCGCATTTGATTGCTAATAAGAGTGGAATATAGTTATGCGAAGAAGCATGAGAAACCAAAAAAAAGAGGGCCAGTGGAAGGCTTTTCCCTTCCTACCAATTCCTACTCCAAAGACAAAAATTTCATTGTCTCATATTCGAAGATTGCAACAATATGGTCGCCCTTTGGAGGAATGACCTCCACAATGGTCGTGAGCTCGATGGCCAACATGAGAAGGCTTCTCGCTTCCTTACTTAGCGGGGCATGACCTCGATGGCCTCCGCAATGGTAGAATCTGGCTGCAGAGCTCGGTGACTTTCTTCTTCAAATTACTGCACTCAGCGCGAAGGGTTGAGTAGTCACTCTCATAAGACCGTGCGATCCTCTTTTGAAAAGCTAGATCGGCTCGGAGGCGATAACAATCCAGGTTGAGCTCGAAGTTTTTCTACAGATTTTGTATGTTATGGCTATTGATTTCATCTACTTTGGTCGATATTATCACCGTGACTTCCTGCATGGAAAATCCATCATCAGTAAGAGATCATTCATGGAGTGCATGTAGAGAAGAATATAAAAATGCCACTAAATGTATAGTGCCTACCTCTTTTTTTACGGAGAGAGCGCACGATGTCATCGTACAAGTCAGAGATATCCGTCGTGCTATCTACCCATGGGGTGGAAAATTCGACGCTCAAGCCTCCTGGCCTGGAAGATGTGTAAAGACGGTTCAATAGTAGGAGAAGACAGCCTAGGAATCAACGGAAGTACAAACACCTGCCCAAACTCTTGGTCCTGGTGATAGCCACTCTTCAGATACATGCGTGAGGAGAAGCCCTCGCCCCATTGCTGGTCCCCTTTCTCGGTCCGAGCCTGTAGGTCCCCCTGTCGGCGGGGTTTCTCCACCACCATCTTGCTGTTCTTCCGATGAGACAAGTTATTTTGTGAAATCGCTGGATGAAGAAGTAAAGAATCAAAGGAGGAGCAGTGGGAAAAAATGGTTTCTATGAAGGTGGAGCGAGGTGGTACTAGTAGGAAGAGTGTCGTGGTATTGCCGATGAGTAAGCCATTGAGGGGTCCTCACAGTGCGTGTTTAGAGACGTGGGGGAAGGCGGATGGTTGACAGGTACGAGGTAACACAGCTTACCTAGGTTCATATCCCACAACGGTGGCGGAATCCTACTCCTGCTATAAATCACTATAAGGGCAATATGCCGAGTTACAGAGATAGGTTCGCTGTGCGAGGCTGTCTGAGATTGTAAGTTGTCGTGCCCTAAAGGCTCCCATAGGCCCGACTTATATAGTCGCTAGGTCCAAGGGTTACAGGGAACAGTCCTAGCCGGACAGGTTACAGAGTCCAACACCGTCTATTACTAGTCTTGTGTGTCTTGTACTCCAAGGCTCCGGGTACTTCGGTGACTCCACTGTAGCCTTCCTTTATCCGGCATGGGTGTCACATCCCAAAATTTTCCACATTTTGAAATGTGAAAAATAAATAAATAAAATAATTGTTGAAATTTAGGGTGAAAAGAAACTTTTTGATTCCAAATGGAAACATCAAAACCCATCTTGAACAAACTTTGAATAAAATTTGAATCCAACTAAATTCAAATCAAATGAAATGCATTCATCAAATAATGAATCTTGAAATTAAACACTTGGGAAAAATAAACCAAAACCCAAAGCCTTAATGGAATAAATCATTTCCAAGATATCTCAAAGACTATGGATTTGATCCATATAAAAATTTGTCAACAAACATTTATAAATGATCAAGAATGACAAATCAAAATATTATAAAACCATAGAAATTGGTTTCACTGAATTTGGAACCAGGGATAAAAACTTATGAATTTAATATGATAAAAGGAAATAATTTCCAAAGCTAATAATGCACCTATCTAAAATCCATACCAATTTGTGAGAAATTATTCCTAAAAGAGATATAAAAGGATAAACAAATATTAAATAAGATTTTACAAATTGGAATCACCAAGTTTGGATCCATAAATAAAAAGATATGGATTTTATAATACAAAGAAAGAAAGAAATAAATAAATAAGGAATATTTAAAAGACAAATTAAATCTTGGCCAAATCCATAAACAAATGAAAATAAAGATAATCCAAATCCAAATAAAATAAATGGATAAGGAATATTCAAATAAAAATTATATGGCATTAACCAAGTTCTATTCCATTGGAATAAAGACAAAATCCCTAATAGAAATGATTGATAAAATCATGGGAAAATAATAATTGGAATTTACCTAAGTGGAAGAAAAGTTATTTAATTAACTTAAATGGAATCAAAGAAATCATCTAAATAAAAGTTATGGGATTAAAACCATATTTGATTTCATTGGAATAAAGACATTTGCCCAAACTAAATGATTAGTAATCATACGAAAATACTTTAAATAATTCAAATAAAGCCTACTGAAAAGGTTTAGTGAAAATTAGAATTCAAATAAAGAGTTTGAAAGTATATTTAATCTTATTTGAATAAAGACAAGTGCTTATTTTAATAAAGAATAAAACCATAAAAAGAATAAAGAAATTATTCTAAAAATGGTCTTAAAAATACATGTTTGAACAGAATAGAAACTTGCTAAAAAGTTTGAAAAGTTTTGAAATGAAAAAGGTTTTGAAATCATTTGAATAAAATCAAAACAGAAAATCTAAATAGAAAAATAAAAAGGATTCAGAATAAAAAAAAGGCAAAGAAACAAACTAACCCAAAAGGCCTAGTCCAGCCCATTCCCCAGCCCAACTAACACACCCCGAGCGAAGCTTTTTTCACCCAGCCACTCACCCGCAACCTCTCTGACGCCTGGATCCCACTATACCCCTCTCTCTATCGCTGACCACCGGGTCCCACTGCCCCGTCAGCATCTTCAACCCCGCGCGCGACCTGTTCTTCCCCCTCATCGCCGTTTCTGTTAGTTACTGCTCGCGTTAATTCACGTTGATACCGCGCCAATCACTCCCTCTTAATCGCCCGCGTCTGCTCTATCTTTTCCCCCAGAACCCACCCCACGAACGCCACCAGGCCGCATCAACCATTGCTTGAGATGCCCACTGCTCCGGCGAGCATTTTCTTTGATTCCGGCCAGTACATGCCTCCCCTTGTCCCTTGGATGCTTCGAGCTCGTTCACCATCACCATGCGCTTCTTCCAGTACCTCCCACTTTCCTGCTCGTGCCCCACAGCCTCACCTCCGTCTTTGTCTGGGAACCACCACCGTCTACATCAGCTCCGGCGAGCTACTGTCGTCGACTCCGTGTGCCCCTTGCCCTATGGTGAGTTCCATCTCAACCTCTACAAACTTGCACACCCTCCTGACACGTTATCTTGCTCGCTTGCACCCCAGGCACCCACCTCCGACAATGTCTGACCGCACCCGAGGTGAAGCACAGCTCCGACGAGCGATTCAGGATGACCTCGTGCGCCCCTCGACAAACGGCGAGTACCTTGAGCTTCAGCACGACGAGGCGAACTCGGTGAGCTATTCCTCTCTCTCCCGCACTTCCTATATCATCGGCACCATCCTCGTCTGACCGCACCGCCGCCAGCCACCGTCGCGCGTCGCCCAACTTTGGCCAAGCTCATGTGCGCCGTTTGATTTTGATCTGAGGGATACGATAGAAGCTTAGTCGAAGGGGTATGCGATGATCTGCGCTACACGATTAACATTAGATCTAACTCTCCACGTTAGCTGATCCGTGCGAACCGGTACCGACGAATCAGAACATGACGCGTGGCCAGCCTTTGATTTAAAAACCAGATTTTGTTCTATGGAATGTTCAAACTTGCAAAAATCATAACTTTTGATCCACACGTCAAATTTTGTAAATGTTATACCAATGGAATCACCAAAACAAATACTTTCCAACCATGTACTTTGTTTAGTAAATTGCTTCTGTTAAATTGGTTGTTTTTGCAGAAACTTGTGTAGGCATAATTTGAACATAAAATTTATTCTAGAAATGACTTTAAGGTAAAATCTTTGGCAAATGGATTGTTTTGAACCTACTGACCATAGGAACCAACTTATGGATTTAAAAGTGTATTTTATGAAGCTAAAGAATAAATCCTTGAATTAAATCATTTCTAGTTAATTAAAAATATTGATTATGGAATAAAAATGATTTTTGAGTAAAACCTTTGGAAAATGATTTGATTTAAACTCCCTAGCCCTAAACACAAAGTGTTAAGATTTAAAAATATATTTTGTGAACCCTAGAAAATTATTACTTTGTTTAAAGGCATTTCTGATGAAATAAAATGTTGTTTGACTTAAAAATGGTTTATAGGTAAAAATCTTTTGCAAATGGTTTTAATAATAAACACTTGACCATAAACCACTAACATTTGTGTTTAAAAATTTATTTGTCAAACACTAGAAAATAATACTTGATTTAAATCATTCTAGAAAAACAAGAATGATTTAAATGGCCATTTTCACTAACTTAATATCAAATGGTTTTGCCACATTTATAAATGACCTTTCCACTTTAATAAATGACAAATATGTGTTTTAAAATGTTTATAACCTATTAGAAACCACTTTTCCAAATAAAACAATCTTTGGCATGCTTGCATGCATTGCTTTGTTTTTATTATTCTATGTGATGAATTGCTTGAATGGTAGATTGAATATTTGCTTGCTTGATTGAATTGTAGTGGAATTTTAAGAGTGTGACTATTGCAAGATCAAGGAGTGAACTTATAATTCTCTACCAAAAAGGCAAGTGGTGCTTCATACTTTTTTCCTATTATTTTCACTATGCATTAGTGATATTTCTAAGTAGGACTTGCATGAAATTTTTGCTCAGTATAAACTATGCCATGGGAAATCCTAGTAGATGAAACCCTAGTAGAATTTTCCTAAGTTAATATTCCTACTACTATCATGCTTAGATTATCTAGTAGAAAACAAGGGTGGATTATATTCATGCTGTCACATCCCAAATTTTAGATTTGGTTCTGCATATCATTCATATCATTGCATCAAACTCTTCCATGCAAAACCATCGATTGAAAAGATTCGGAAAAACACTATTTTCTAAACCCTACTCTATCTTACTACGAGGCTCCTACGAGAGGTTCTACTAGGACTTGTGTTTTCCACCCTTGTAGCCTAGTGGTTTCACTCAACCCTTGACCCTAGGTTGTTCCCCTCGATTTTACAAAAATTTAGGAACAAAAATCGCCCAATTCGGAGCTCGTACGGAAAAGTTACGGAGGTTTTACTATTTGCGAAAAAGGAAAAAGAATAAGGACAAAAAAAAAGGGGTGCCAGCCTGCTGGGCCGCGCCGGCCCAGCCGGCCAGCACCGCGCCACCCGCGCGGCGGATTGTATCCGCCGCCGCCGCCGACCGTGTCCGGGTAGGACCCACGTGGGGGCCCCACAAAAGGCCACGAGCCCCGCCACCTCCCTCTCCCCCACGCGCCCGGACCCCACGCGCCTCGATCCCCGCGCCCGTCGCCACCACGGGACCCGCACCCGCCGCCGCCACCAGGTGAGCCGCCGCCGCCGTCATTCGCCGCGCCGCCGCCGCAGCCTGCAGCGCCGCCGCCGCCGCCACCGCCGCCACGCCGCACCGCCGTCGCCGCGTTGACTACCTCGATCCGCGCGCGCTGACCGTCTTCTTTCCGCACAGGGACTGCCGTCGCTAGAGCCGATCGCCACCACCGTTCCGAGCTCGCCGCCGCCGTCTCCGGTGAGTCCGCAGCTGCCATCTCTCGTGGCCATTGGATCTCTGATCAACGATCCAGATCGGTCGTTGACCGGTCAGCCCCAGGCGCTGACTAGTCAAACGCCAAGTCAGCGCCCAGTCAGCAGCCACGTGGCCAGTCAACAGACACAGTTGACTAGGTATTTTTCTTTAGTCGATTTAATTGGCAGATTTTCATAAAAACTTGTAAATTGCGTAGAAATTAAACCGCTGGGCCAAAAATTGCAAATAAAATATGTGTAGATTCAGTGAGTCGTGTAGAATCTTGTTGTACCATTGTTTCACACTTTTGCAGCAAGATTTTGTACAGTTTAATCAAATGAGTTAATGGCCTTTTTGGAGTAATTAATTCATAGAAAAAGATCTGTAACTCCAAAAATTGCATATAATATGTCCCTGGATTCAGTAGGACGAGAGGAATCTCATCGTGAATTAAAAGGATAGGCTTACAGTAAAAACTTCTGCAGAAACTGTCTAGTGGCTTTATGCAGTGTTTTAATTACTCCGGGAGTTTTATAATTCCTTTTTGAGTAATTCCAATTGGTACTGTTTCTAAATAGCAGTGCCTATACTGTAGAATTTTCCCAAGATTTTACAAACAGTATACTACCGGTAGTGATTTAATTGGGTTCTAGTTCTAGTTTTGAGTATTGTATTTTGCACATTAGTTTTCCTTGCGCTAAAACTATTTTCCATGCATGCAATCAGTACCTCTACTGATTTCTATTATGTGGTGTTGCTGTAGCGTCACCCCACTTGTCATGCATGCATTCACGCATCATCTTTGTTGCATATGCTTGTGGATTGTTTGTTTATGATTACAATTGTATCGTGTAGATTGTGACGAGTGCAACGCTTGCTCGTGTGTGGATTGTTCTTCCGACCGCTACAACCAAGGCAAGTAGATGCTATTTTGTTCATGATATTGTCCTACTATTTTCTATGCATTGTCGTGTATTTTGTAGACGCATGTGTAGGATGATACTATCGCTATGCTATGTCCTATTATGTGGTAGGACCCTCCTTGTAGTTGAACCACCGTTGGTAGATGTGCTTAGCCATGCTATGTTGTACGAGGGCTGGGTTACATCATTGAGACTTGCTTCTAAAATTATTGGTTTGTGAAAACTAAAACAACTTAATCAATGAATCTCCTGGGTGTGATGGTATTGATAATTTTTGGTGGTTTCATTGCGGAAAGGCACCCAGGTATCGAGAGAAATTGATTGGCTTCTTTATTTGGTAGCTTACATGTACAACCATGTGCCAATAATGAAATGGGCGGTTGGTTAGACTTAGTAGGTTGTGGTAACTCGAACCCGCGTATCCAGAGATGTAGAATTTTGGTAGGTTGGACCGGTGCGCGTCGGGATTGAGGAGCTACTTCCCGAACAGTCTCTTCTTGGACTTCTCCCTATCATCACCCAAGATGAGAGTGATGGTACGAGCTGGGCTGGCCAAGTCACATGGGTAAAGTGTACTAACCCCTGCAGGGTGTGTAATCTAATCGATTAGCCGTGTCCCCGGTTATGGACATCTGAGTTGCTTGATATTGATTCCATGACATGTTTCTCGCTCATTCCAATTTCATAATTGTTTTAACATTGTTGGGTTAACTTAATTGGGATCTTTTTAAAGAAAATCAAAAACTGTTTATGAAAGTAGGACAAAGTTATTTGCAAATGCAAGCCAGACACAGCTCCGCTTGCCAAATATGCATGTAGATGTTAGTACTACTGTCTCCTTTACTAGCTCTACTTGCCATACATTCCATGTATTGACCCTTCGGGGCTGCTACGTTTCATGTTGCAGGTTATTCCGATTCTGATTAATCGATATAGGCCACGGTACTCCACTCGGCACTTGTTCACTTGTGGGCAATTTGTAGAATGGAGGATTTACTTTATTTATGTTGCTACCTGAATAATTTGAGCTAGCCTTGAGCTAAGCTTCTATTGTAATAATGGTACTCTGGATCTTCGATATTCATGATACACGGATATTTTGCTATGTTATTCATCTTATTCTATTGTGGGCCAATGAACCGATCCAGGGATTGGCATGTCACATAGAAGCCTCGGTCTTTTTAGAACCGCGGTGTTACAAGATGGTATTAGAGCCCGTGTGTCGACTGTAGGATCGTGACCTAGGATTGGATTAGGAAGCCATAGAATTATTAAAGCCTATATTAACTCTGTCTTTCATCTTATGCATTTCACTCTCGTAAAATTCTTATCATATGCTATTCTCACACTTTCCTCTTTAATTGATAGATGGGAGAAGTCAGGACTGAGTATGACACCATGGAGTCACCAAGGCCCTTTGCAAGGCAGTTAGCACAGCTCTCGCAGTCATTGGGATTGCCACTGCCCATGTTCAAGGGAAGAAGGCTGTACACCTATGGATATGGTGAGGATGCATGGGAGATCACCACCTTCATATTCAGGGATGCCGCCTTGCCAAATCCAGTGCATCTGATCTACACCAAGACATCTGGCCCGGGGACTTGGAATCAACTTGGCCATACATGAAGCCCTGTCTCGCCAGTGCCATCATGTCCGACACCTACTGCCAGCAGATTCACCCTACCGTGACTATGGGAGGCGTGATGAAGATGGGCACATTGAGGTTACCCCGGGCGACAGGAACAACATGCCACCCCGTCGGAGGCACATAGAGGACATGGAAACGGAGAATGGAACTCTAGCTGAGAAAGTGATGATGATAAAGGAGATTGCAGATTTTGCTAGCAATGGTATGGTGGTCCAAGGACAGGAGATTGACACCTTGCATGAAGCCGTGGGAGTTCTGGAGAATGCCCCGATAGCCAGAGATGCAACCATATCTCATCTTCATGGTACGGTGCAGGAGAATACCTAGAACATACAACAGTTGCAAGGGACCATCCAGGAAAGGGACCAAACTATTGAAGCTATGACATCCCAGATTGCCGCTCTCCAAGCACAGCTAAATCCACCCTCTGATGATGACAATGGAGATGATGGCAACAATGGGGATGATGATGACAGTGGGAACGATGATGATGATGAGGACGAGGATGATGATGATGGAGACGATGATGGTGGAGGAGATGAAGCTGTTGCAGTTGCAGCTGAAAGTGAAGAAGAAGAGGAGGATCCAGAAGAGGTGGAGTTTGATATCTCAAGTGATTATTCAAGAGAAGTATACACTCCGCCACCATGGTTGAACCGTGGACCGAAGCTCCAACGCATGAGTGCAAGGACCTACCGCAACCTCTTCAAGAAGTAGATAGAAGTCCACCAATTAGTCCACGTTAGGTAAATTCGTTAGGATTAGTCTCGATCGATGTGAAACTTAGTTGCTATTAGTTTAAGAGTGTTTAGTTGCTTATTTGTGTACTCCAATATCCCAGGAATTATTTATGCGAATTTTATGAAAGAGTTATGGCAAGTTTGGTTAACATCTGTGTTATTTTCGCTGCAGTTTTTCATGTTACAGCAAGATCTTGTATGATTTTTCATATTTTTCTGGTAACTGGGAAAAATCTGAAAACAATTGGGCTGATGCGAAACTCTCTGTACTGTATGTGCAAAAATTAGCTAAATTTTCTGACGAGTCTAAGTCAGGTGGAAAAGTTCGTGAACGCTGCTGGACTGTTCTGGCAGATTGCTGTTTTGTTGCTTAGTTGATCAACTATTTAGTTAACCATTGCCAACTCTTGTAAAACTATTTCAGTAGGTATATACTGCTAGGATAACCCCTGGGATGTTGCTGGATCACTTGTTTGTTGATGTGTTGCTTGCCTGTGATTGTCTGCTATTGTTTGTTGTTGTTTGATCATATGCATGGGTAGAATCTTATTACTGTAGTTGATTCTTTCTAAGCTTACCTGTGCTGAACCGCAGATGTCTCCCCGCCATCAACCCACTGAGTTGGAGAAGCTCATGGCAGCTCAGGCACAGCTGACCCAAGTTATGACTCAGTTCATGGAAGCTCAGAACAACAACAACAACAATGGAAACAACCAGCCTCAGGGAGATGCTCTCACCAGATTTCTAAGGCTAAGGCCAGCTAAGTCCTCTACTACAATGGAACCGATGGTTTCTCTCGACTGGTTGCGTTCAGTCAACAAGGATCTGGTAACTGTTGGATGCACTGATGCTGAGAAGGTGAGGTTTGCCGCTCACCTACTGGAGGGACCGGCCGCTTCTTGGTGGGACACTTTTCAGATCACCCACCCGCTAGATACTGTGACTTGGGCAATGTTTGAGGAAGGTTTCAGGACCAACCACGTGTATTCAGGAGTTCTGAGCCTGAAGAGGAAGGAGTTCCGCAACTTGCGCCAAACCAACCGCACCGTGGCTGAGTACATTGAGGAGTTCAACAACCTGTCCCGTTATGCACCTGAGGATGTTGACACTGATGCAAAAAGGAGAGAGAGATTCCTGGATGGCCTCAGTGATGAGCTTTCAGTGCAGCTACTGGTGGTTTACTGCCCCACTTTCCAGGAGCTTATGGACAAGGCCGGGATCTTGGAAGGGAAGCACAAACAGGTGGAGAACCGCAAGAGAAAGAGCAATAATCACCACTCTGGTTCTCATCACAAGTCTCGCACTTCATATGATGGATACTCCAAGCATGGAGGAAGTGACCATGGGAGCCATGACCACCACCACCATGGAGGCGATGGGCATCGTCATGACAACCATAGGAGCACCCACCACAGCCACAAGGGAGGACATTCTCACCACTCTGGAGAACACGGTGGACATGACCGCAACCGTGATCGCAACTTTGTGAAGAAGGATCTGAGTGAGGTGACATGCTTCAAGTGTAAACAGAAGGGACACTATGCTGACAACTGTCCGGAGAGGAAAGGACTGAAGCCAACCAACAACGAGAAGGCCACAGTGAACCACATGAATGTGGAGGAGATTCCAGATGAGCCTGACCTTGTGATTGGTAAGTTCCCAATCAACACTCTCCCAACTTTCATACTTTTCGATACTGGTGCATCTCATTCATTCATATCAAGGGAATTTGTGGATAAGTATAAGTTACCTACTGATTCTATGAAAGGGTCTATTAGAGTGAGTTCACCTGGAGGAGATATGATAGCTAGCGCGGGATGCCGTGGCTTGACTGTGAGGATTGGTACACACAACTTCGTTTCACATCTAGTAGTGTTGGAATCACAAGGGTTGGATGTTATTCTGGGCATGGATTGGATGTCTATGCATGAGGGACACATAGATTGTGCACAACGAGATGTTTCACTCAAAACCCCGGATGGTAAGAGAATTAGGTTCAAGTCGGCTGTACGACCGGGAAGGTGTAAGTTGAATTCTCTTAAGGGGGTTAGCATGGATACTGTGCCAGTGATTAGGGATTACCCCGATGTGTTTCCGGAGGAGCTGCCAGGAATGCCACCTGACAGGGAAGTGGAGTTTCTCATCGACCTGATGCCGGGAACAGGACCTATAGAAAAGAGACCATATAAGATGGATGTGGATGAGTTGAAGGAGTTGAAGAAGCAGCTGAAGGAGCAGTTGGACAAGGGATTCATTCAGCCTAGTTCGTCGTCATGGGGAGCACATGTTCTGTTTGTGGAGAAGAAAGACAGCAGCAAGAGATTAGTGGTGGACTATCGCTCGCTGAATGAAGTGACTATCAAGAACAAATACCCCCTGCCGAACATAAATGATTTGTTTGATCAACTGGAAGGAGCAAAGGTGTTCAGCAAGATTGATCTGCGATCTGGCTACTTCCAATTGAAGATCCGGGAGGAGGACGTACCAAAAACCGCCTTCACCACTAGGTATGGTTTATATGAGTATACGGTTATGTCTTTTGGACTAACGAATGCCCCGGCATACTTCATGACCATGATGAACAAGGTATTTATGGAGTACTTGGACAAGTTCGTGGTGGTATTCATCGATGACATACTGATATATTCCAAGGATGATGCGAGCATGAGAAACATCTGCGACTGATTATGGAGAAGCTGAGGGAGCACAAGCTGTATGCCAAATTCAGCAAGTGTGAATTCTGGCTTAACATTGTTGGGTTTCTTGGACACGTAGTGTCAGGAGGAGTCGTTGTTGATCCAAGCAAAGTGACTGCGGTGATAGAATGGGAAGCGCCCAAGAATGCAGGAGAGATACGAAGCTTTTTGGGACTTGCTGGATATTACAGGAGGTTCATTGAAAACTTCTCCAAGATTGCTAAGCCGATGACCGAACTTCTGAGGAAGGAGAGGAAGTTTGAATGGTCAGACGTATGTGAAGCCAGCTTTCAGGAACTGAAGAATCGATTAGTGACTGCACCTGTTCTGTGTTTACCAGATCTTCAGAAGGATTTCCAAGTGTACTACGATGCTTCTCGACAGGGACTTGGGAGTGTGCTGATGCAAGATGGGAGAGTAGTGTCATATGCCTCGCGACAACTCAAGCACCATGAGAGGAATTACCCCACACACGACTTGGAGTTAGCGTCAGTGGTTCATGCGCTCAAGGTATGGAGGCATTACTTAATGGGAAAACACTGTGATGTGTACACCGACCACAAGAGCCTGAAGTACATATTTACCCAGAAGGAACTAAATATGAGACAAAGGAGATGGTTGGAACTTATCAAGGACTATGATATGAATCTGCAATACCACCCAGGAAAGGCCAATGTAGTAGCGGATGCTCTGAGCCGGAAGGTCTATGACAACGGATTGACAATTGGGGGATTGCCTGAGGATTTGTCCAAGCAGTTCAAGGACCTTAGACTGGAGGTAGTATCTGAAGGGTACTTGGCAACAATGGAAGTCCAACCAACGCTACAGGACAGAATCAGGAAGGCTCAAGTGGGAGACAAAGAGATAGATGAAATAAGGGAAAAGATGAAGGAGGATCAAGCAAGGGAATTCCGCGAGGATGAGCAAGGAACCTTGTATTATGGAGATCGTTTGTGCATCCCCAACGATCCGAGATAAGGAAGTTGATCCTGCAGGAAGCTCACGACTCGCCGTACTCCATACATCCGGGCAATACGAAGATGTATATGGACCTAAAGGACAGATTCTGGTGGAACAACATGAAGGGAGACATCGCGGAGCATATTGCCCTATGTGATGTATGTAGCCGAGTGAAAGCGGAACACCAGAAGCCAGCAGGATTGCTACAACCATTGCCCGTGCCGGATTGGAAGTGGGATAGAGTGGGAATGGACTTTATCACAGGATTGCCCAGGACCAGGTCAGGGTACGACTCCATTTGGGTAGTGGTCGACCATTTGACCAAGGTAGCCCACTTTATACCGGTAAAGACGACCTATACGAGTGCAAATTTGGCGAAGATTTACATGGACAGGATTGTGTGCCTACATGGAGTTCCCAAGAGTATCATATCTGATAGAGGCACCCAGTTTATCTCACACTTCTGGCGCCAGCTGCACGAGTCCCTTGGTACTAGATTGGAGTTTAGCACAGCGTTTCACCCACAGACTGATGGACAGACCGAGAGAGTGAATCAGATTTTGGAGGACATGCTGAGAGCTTGCGCTTTGACTCATGGTTCTAGTTGGGATGAGAATTTGCTATATGCTGAGTTTTCCTACAACAACAGCTATCAAACCAGCATCAAGACGTCACCGTTCGATGTGATGTATGGGAAACGGTGCCGGACACCATTGCTATGGGATGGAGTAGGAGAGCGTCAGTTGTTTGGACCCGATTTGATCAAGGACACTGAGGAGAAGGTCGCCTTGATTAGGTACAGGCTGAAGGTAGCACAATCAAGGCAGAAGAGCTACGCTGACGCCTAGCGCAAGGAAGTGTTGTATGAGATAGGCGATAGAGCGTACCTCAGAGTGTCGCCACTTAGTGGAATCAAGAGATTTGGAATTAAGGGTAAGCTGGCACCTCAATTTATTGAACCGTATCAGGTATTAGCACGCAAAGGAGAAGTTGCTTATCAGTCGGAGTTGCCAGAGGCTCTGTCCGCTGTTCACAACGTGTTCCACGTATCCCAGCTGAAGAGGTGCCATCCGGAGATGGTGAATACACCATTGAGAGACACTGTACCGCTAGAGGAGGTTCAGCTTGATAACGACTTGACCTATGAGGAGAAACCGGTCAAGATTCTGGAGACAGTATAGAGGACTACCCGTACCAAGACGATCAGGTCTTGCAAGGTACAGTGGAGCCACCACACTGAAGAGGAAGCCACTTGGGAGCGTGAGGATGACATCCGAGAGGACTACCCACACCTATTTGCTAGCCGCGCCGAATCTCGGGGACGAGATTCATCTTAAGGGGGTTAGTCTTGTCACATCCCAAATTTTAGATTTGGTTCTGCATATCATTCATATCATTTCATCATACTCTTCCATGCAAAACCATCGATTGAAAATATTCGACAAAACACTATTTTCTAAACCCTACTCTATTTTACTACGAGGCTCCTGCGAGAGGTTCTACTAGGACTTGTGTTTTCCACCCTTGTAGCCTAGTGGTTTCACTCAACCCTTGACCCTAGGTTGTTCCCCTCGATTTTACAAAAAATTAGGAACAAAAATCGCCCGATTCGGAGCTCGTACGGAAAAGTTACGGAGGTTTTACTTTTTGCGAAAAAGGAAAAAGAAAAAGGACCAAAAAAAGGGTGCCGACCCTTGAGCAACCCGCCCAGACACCGCGCCACGCAGCGGATTGTATCCGCCGCCGCCGCCGACCGTGTCCGGGTAGGACCCACGTGGGGGCCCCACAAAAGGCCGCCGGCCCGCCTCCTCTCCCCACGCTCGGACCCACGCGCCTCGATCCCCGCGCCCGCCACCACGGGACCCGCACCCGCCGCCCGGTGAGCCGCCGCCCTCGCCTCGTCGCCGCCCGCTTCGCCCGCCACGCCGCCTGCGCCCGCGCGCGCTCCGCGCCGCGCCCGCCGCGCCGCCGCGCCATCGAGACGCCACCGCCGCCGTCGCCGCGTTGACTGCCTCGATCAGCGCGCTGACCGTCTTCTTTCCGCACAGGGACCGCCGTCGCCGGAGCCGATCGCTACCATCGTTCCGAGCTCGCCGCCGCCGTCTCCGGTGAGTCCGCAGCCGCCGTCTCTCGTGGCCATTGGATCTCTGATCAACGGTCCAGATCAGTCGTTGACCGGTCAGCCCCCGGCGCTGACTAGTCAAACGCCCGATCAGCCACGTGGGCGATCAACACGATTGTTGGGTATTTTTCTTTAGTCGATTTAATTGGCAGATTTTCGTAGAAACTTGTAAATTGCGTAGAAATTAAACCGCTGGGCCAAAAATTGCAAATAAAATATGTGTAGATTCAGTGAGTCGTGTAGAATCTTGCTGTACCATTGTTTCATACTTTTGCAGCAATATTTGGTACAGTTTAATCAAATGAGTTAATGGACTTTTTGGAGTAATTAATTCGTAGAAAAAGATCTGTAACTCCAAAAATTGCGTATAATATGTCCCTGGATTCAGTAGGACGAGCGAAATCTCATCGTGAATTAAAAGGATAGGCTTACAGTAAAAACTTCTGCAGAAACTGTCTAGTGGCTTTCTGCAGTGTTTTAATTACTCCGGGAGTTTTATAATTCCTTTTTGAGTAATTCCAATTGGTACTGTTTCCAAATAGCAATGCCTATACTGTAGAACTTTCCCAAGATTTTACAAACAGCATACTACCGGTAGTGATTTAATTGGGTTCTAGTTCTAGTTTTGAGTATTGTATTTTGCACATTAGTTTTCCTTGCGCTAAAACTATTTTCCATGCATGCAATCAGTACCTCTACTGATTTCTATTATGTGGTGTTGCTGTAGCGTCACCCCACTTGTCATGCATGCATTCACGCATCATCTTTGTTGCATATGCTTGTGGATTGTTTCTTTATGATTGCAATTGTATCGTGTAGATTGTGATGAGTGCAACGCTTACTCGTGTGTGGATTGTTCTTCCGACCGCTACAACCAAGGCAAGTAGATGCTATTTTGTTCATGATATTGTCCTACTATTTTCTATGCATTGTCGTGTATTTTGTAGACGCATGTGTAGGATGATACTATCGCTATGCTATGTCATATTATGTGGTAGGACCCTCCTTGTAGTTGAACCACCGTTGGTAGATGTGCTTAGCCATGCTATGCTGTACGAGGGCTGGGTTACATCATTGAGACTTGCTTCTAAAAGTATTGGTTTGTGAAAACTAAAACAACTTAATCAATGAATCTCCTAGGTGTGATGGTATTGATAATTTTTGGTGGTTTCATTGCGGAAAGGCACCCAGGTATCGAGAGAAATTGATTGGCTTCTTTATTTGGTAGCTTACGTGTACAACCATGTGCCAATAATGAAATAGGCGGTTGGTTGGACTTAGTAGGTTGTGGTAACTCGAACCCGCGTATCCAGAGATGTAGAATTTTGGTAGGTTGGACCGGTGCGCGTCGGGATTGAGGAGCTACTTCCCGAACAGTCTCTTCTTGTACTTATCCCTATCATCACCCAAAATGAGAGTGATGGTACGAGCTGGGCTGGCCAAGTCACATGGGTAAAGTGTACTAACCCCTGCAGGGTGTGTAATCTAATCGATTAGCCGTGTCCCCGGTTATGGACATCTGAGTTGCTTGATATTGATTCCATGACATGTTTCTTTCTCATTACAATTTCATAATTGTTTTAACATTGTTGGATTAACTTAATTGGGATCTTTTCAAAGAAAATCAAAAACTGTTTATGAAAGTAGGACAAAGTTATTTGCAAATGCAAGACAGACACAGCTCCACTTGCCAAATATGCATGTAGATGTTAGTAGTACTGTCTCCTTTACTAGCTCTACTTGCCATACATTCCATGTATTGACCCTTCGGGGCTGCTACGTTTCATGTTGCAGGTTATTCCGATTCTGAGTAATCGATATAGGCCACGGTACTCCACTCGGCACTTGTTCACTTGTGGGCAATTTGAAGAATGGAGGATTTACTTTATTTAGGTTGCTACCTGAATAATTTGAGCTAGCCTTGAGCTAAGCTTCTATTGTAATAATGGTACTCTGGATCTTCGATATTCATGATACACGGATATTTTGCTATGTTATTCATCTTATTCTATTGTGGGCCAATGAACCGATCCAGGGATTGGCATGTCACATACAAGCCTCGGTATTTTCAGAACCGCGGTGTTACACATGCTATGGAATATTTCTAAGTCAAGGACTTGTGTTTTGTTTAAAACAACCAAGTGAATGAATCACCTGGGTGGAATGGTATTGCTTGGAAGGATTTTTGTTGAGTGGTTACACAAGGCCCATTTCTATGGTTTACCTTGTGTATCTCACTTGTGGAATGCCACCCAGGAACAAAGATATTTGAGATGTCAAATGTTGAGAAGCTTCAAGTGCAGCCACTTGGCATTATGGGCTCTGCCTGGATCATATAGGTTGCAATAACTTAGCCAAATGGACAGTTGGTGGTAGGGGTTGATAGGTTGGAACGCGTCCATTCTGGTCTAAGGGAAGGATTCTGAAAGATCTTGTCTCGATGCATGTCGAGTCTTGTGGGGAAAGTGCACCACATTTGCAGAAGGAATAAACTAAGTACTTAGCCATGTCCCCGGTAATGGACAACTTGAGCATCAAGACATGGAAGCTATCAAGAATCTCCTCATCCCAATTTTCTAAGTTAAAACTTGTGGTTGAACAAGGTTTAAAGGATAACCAATTTCTATTGGGAGATGCCTTGGATAATTTTGAAAAATAAAAACTTAGTGTTTTCAAATGATAAGGAAAAATCTATTTTGAGCAAAGCAAGCCTAAGCTCCACTTAGCCAAATGCATATAGATGATAGTTACCACTATACTACCATAGTATCACTTGCCAATACAATTCAAATGTATTGACCCTTGTGGTTGTAACTTATTATGTTGTAGGTTTGTTTGATGTTAGTGAAGTGTGTTGATTAGGATTACAAGTCTACAACCAACATGATTGCCTGTGGCACTTTGAAGATGAAGGACTCCATGCTATATTTATTTCTGCTGCAATGTAATGAGATAGCCAAATGAGCTATGTAAGATGTAATGAATTATGTTATTCCTGGTTATAAATTTGTATTATGACCTTTGTTTCTTGATATTACATCTTAACTGTGGATGCTAGCTATTGATCCAGGGACTAGCATTGCAATCACAGGGACCTTTACCTTTATAAAGGTGGGGTCTTACAATGGGCCTCCCTTCTAGATCCATCTTACTGGGCCGCCCAGCAGGCCATGGGCCATGCTACCAACTGTGGGCCACCCGGGTTATCCGGATAGGAGACATGCTATGAGGATACCCATATAGCATATCCCCAACAGTTATCGAACCAGAAGGAGGAAGGAAACGTCACACAGGTGTTGCAAACAACATGGAGACCTGCACAACACAAACTCAAGACTTTGCCCCAACGAATCAGTGAGGTTGTCAAGCTCACCGGTTTTCTGTAACAAAGGATTAAACTTATGGTGTGGAAGGTAATGGTTTGCAGCAAGTAAACAAGTAATAGTGGAAGATGTATCAATGGTAAAGATTGGACCGGGGTCCATAGTTCACTAGATGCGCTCTCCTTAGATAAACAACATTGCGTGAAGGGTAAACAAATTACAGCGGGGCAATTGGCAGGAACTGAGCAAGGCATAACAATGCAATTACTAGCCAGAAATATCCTATGAGGTTGATTGGGCAATACAACAATATACATAGACCGTAATCCAACTGCATCTATGACTAGAAGTCCACCTTCAGGTTATCATCTGAACCTCCTCTAGTATTAAGTTGCAAGCAACAGACAACTACCTTAAGCAAAGTGTGTAAGGTAAACAGTCCACATGTTCCATGAACAAGAGACCGTTGTTTTCTCCCTAGTAGGAACAACACATCTACAACCGAAGAGATTTCTGTCACTTCCCTTGGAAACTAGAGGAATGAACCCACTATCGAGCATAAATACTCCCTCTTCGAGTCACTAGCAACTACTTGGCGAAGATAACCACTAGCAACGGAGAGCATGAAAGATCTATAAACAACACAGACATGATAGAATCATAAATATAAAACCATTAATCAAACCAACATAATAATCTCAATATCCATCAGATCCCCGCAAACACAACATGCATGATTACAAATAGATTAGATCTTGATCATGAACGGAGCTCACAAGATCTATACATGAAAGCACAAGGAGGAGATACAACCATCTAGCTACTACATGGACCCATAGTCCAAGATGGAACTACTCACAAATCATACCGGAGAGAAGGCCTCCGGGATGATCTCCCCTCCGGCAGGGTGCCGGGAAGAGCTTTAGATCCCCCTGATCTAGGGACGATGGTGGCGGTGGCTACAGACGGTTTCATGGATTTCTGATCGGGTGCTAAGAGTTTCTGTATCGGGGGCTTCTTATAGGCGAAGGGGGAGACCAAGGCTGCCCTCAGGGCAGGCAAACACTACCCAGGTGCGGGGTAGGGCCCACCCGCGCCTAGGGTGGGTCTGGCCCCCCTGGCCGACCTCCTCGTCTCTCCTCTGGACTTCTTGTTCCCCACGGAAAGTTATTGACTTTTTCCTTCGTCCCGTACAATTCCGAGAATATTTCTTTACTAACTTTTCTAAAACCCAAAACAGCAGAAAACGGGCATCTGGCACTGTTGCAACTTGTTAATAGGTTAGTATCATAAAACATGTAAAAATCACCTCAAAGTGTAGACAAGTAAAGCAAAGTAGATACTAAACAAGCTTGGAGCATAAAAAATTATAGATACGTTTCGAACGTATCACGGGGATCCGATGGATATTGAGATTACTATGTCAGATTGATTAATGGTTTTGTCTTATTGATTCTATCATGTATGTGTTGTTTGTGATCTTGCATGCTCTCCGTTGCTAGTATATATCTTGGCCAAGTAGTTGCTAGTGACTCCAAGAGGGGGTATTTATGCTCGATAGTGGGTTCATGCCTCTACTTAATCTAAGGGAAATGACATAAATATCTAAGGCTGTTGATGTGTTGTTGCTACTAGGGAGAAAACAACGGTCTCTTGTTCATGGAACAAGTGGATTATTTACCTTACACACTTTGCTTAAAGCAGTTGTCTGTTGCTTGCAACTTAATACTGGAGGGGGTTCCGATGATAACCCAAAGGTGAACTTCTAGTCATAGATACAGTTGGATGGTGGTCTATGTATCTTGTTGTATTGCCCAATCGAATCTCATAGGATCTTGATGTCTAGTATTGCATCGTTATGCCTTGTTCAGTCCTATTAATTGCCCTGCTGTAATTTGTTTACCCAGCATGCCATGTTTATTTACCTAAGGAGAACACCTCTAGTGAACTATGGACCCCGGTCCAATCTTCACCATTGATACATCTTCCACTGTTATGGTTTACTTGTTGCAAACCATTTTTACCTTCCACGCCATATAGTGAATACTTTTTTATAGCAAACTGGTGAGATTGACAACCTCACTGTTCGTTGGGGCAAAGTCTTGAGTTTGTGTTGTGCAGGTCTCCAAGTTGCTAGCAACACCTTTGAGTCGTTTCCTTCCTTCTACTGGTTCAATAACCTCGGTTTCTTATTGAGGGAAAACTTGCTGATGTGCTCATCATACCTTCCTCTTGGGATCTCCCAACAAAGTGCTGCTGCACTCATCAAGCCTTTCTCTTTAGTTTGTTTTTTTTTGCTTAGTTTCTTTTGCTTGGTTTTGTTTGCCTCTTTTTATCAAAAACTCCAAAAAAAAAAGTTTAGTTTGGTTTGCTTTCCCTTATCAAAAACACAAAAAAATTAGTTCCCACTCTAGTTGTCACCTTGCTCTAGCTCACCATGTTGTTCCCCAAGTTCACCTTGAAGGACCTTTTGATACGTCAGAAACGTATCTATAATTTTTGATGTTCCATGCTTGTTTAGTATCTACTTTGCTTTGCTTTGCTTTGTCTACACTTTGAGGTGTTTTTATCTGTTTTCTCGAATTAACCTATTAACAAGTTGCCACAGTGCTGATTGCCTATTTTCTTCTGTTTTTGGTTCCAGAAAGGCAGAAAATCAATATTCTCGGAATTGGACGGGACAAAAGCCAAAGTCAATATTTTACCGTGGGCAACACAAAGACAAAATATGAGACGGAGGAGGCTCACCAGGGGGGCACACCCCCTGGCCGTGCGGGTGGGCCCACCCCGCGCCTGGGGGGTGCAGCCGCCCTGGTGGCCCCTTGCCTCGCCTCTTCGCCTATAAAGTCCCCCCGATGCCTAAACCCTAGACACCCGATCAATATTCCACGAAACGGTCTGTAGCAGCCACACCATATCCCTAGATCGGGGGGATCTGAAGCTCTTCCCAGCTCCCTACCGGAGGGTAGATCATCCCGGAGGCCTTCTTATTCATCATGCCAGCCTCCGGTATGAAGCGTGAGTAGTTCCACCTTAGACTACGGGTCCATGTAGTATCTAGATGGTTGTATCTCCTCATTGTGCTTTCATGTATAGATCTTCTGAGCTCCGTTCATGATCAAGATCTAATCTATTTGTAATCATGCATGTTGTGTTTGCGGGGATCCGATGTATATTGAGATTACTATGTCAGATCGATTAATGGTTTTGCCTATTTGATTCTATCATGTATGTTTTGTTTGTGATCTTGCATGCTCTCTGTTGTTAGTAGCTATCCTGGCCAAGTAGTTGCTAGTGACTCCAAGAGGGGGTATTTATGCTCGATAGTGGGTTCATGCCTCTAGTTTCCAAGGGAAGTGACAAAAATCTCTAAGGTTGTAGACATGATGTTACTACTAGGGAGAAAACAACGGTCTCTTGTTCATGGAACAAGTGGATTGTTTACCTTACACACTTTGATTAAAGCAGTTGTCTGTTGCTTGAAAATTAATACTGGAGGGGGTTCGGATGATAACCTGAAGGTGGACTTCTAGTCATAGGTGCAGTTGGATGGCGGTCTATGTATATTATTGTATTGCCCAATCAAATTTCATAGGATATTTTTTGTCTAGTATTGCATTGTTATGCCTTGCTTAGTCATGTCAATTGCCCTGCTGTAATTTGTTTATCCAGCATGCCATGTTTGTTTATATAAGGAGAACACCTCTAGTGAACTATGGACCCTGGTCCAATCTTTACCATTGATACATCTTCCACTTTACTGTTTACTTGTTGCAAACCATCATCACCTTCCACACCATACAGTTAATACTTTATTATAGCAACCGGTGAGATTGACAACCTCACTATTCGTTGGGGCAACGTCTTGAGTTTGTGTTGTGCAGGGTTCCATGTTGCTTGCAACACCTTTGAGACATTTCCTTCCTCCTACTGGTTCGATAATCATGGTTTCTTACTGAGGGAAGACTTGCGGTGGTGCTACTTCACACCTTTCTCTTGGGGTTTCCCAACGAAGTGCTCCACCTAAACAAGAAGTCATCAACAAGTTTTCGGGCGCCGTTGTCGGGGAGGCCAAGGACGTCTTCACAAGGGGAGTCCGCCTCAACCTATATCTTTACTTTGTTTTTAGTTTGCTTAGTTTCTTTTTCTTGGTTTGGTTTGCCTCTTTTTATCAAAAACTCCAAAAAAATTAGTTTAGTTTAATTTGCTTTCTCTTATAAAAAACACAAAAAAATTAGTCCCTACTCTAGTTGTTGCTACTATTTTGGCTTGCCCCACTTTTTCCAAAATGAACTCTGTTGAGAACACCAAGTTTTGTGACTTCACTAGCACAAAAAAACAATGATTTCCTTAGAACTCCTATTGCTCCACCTGCTCCTGATGCTACCTTTTATGAAATTAAGCCTGCTTTGTTGAATCTTGTGATGACAGAGCAATTTTCTGGTGCTAGTTCTGATGATGTTGTTGCCCATCTCCATAGCTTTGTTGATTTTTGTGAGATGCAAAAGTATAAGGATGTAGATGGTGATATTATTAAGCTCAAGATGTTTCCTTTATCCTTGAGAGGAAAAGCTAAAGAATGGTTGCTATCCTTGCCTAGAAATATTATTGATTCTTCGATTAAGTGAAAGGATGCTTTTATTGGAAAGTACTAGCCTCCTGCTAAGATTATATCTATTAGAAGTGACATTATGAAATTTAAACAACTTGATAATGAACATGTTGCTCAAGCTTGGGAAAGAATGAAATCTTTGGTTAAGAATTGTCCCACTCATGGACTTACTGCATGGATGATTATCCAGACTTTTTATGCAGGTTTGAACTTCTCCTCAAGAAACCTGTTAGATTCAGCTGTTGGAGGTACCTTTATGACCATCACCTTGGGTGCTGCAACAAAACTTCTTGATAATATGGTGGTTAATTATTTTGAATGGCACACTTAGATAGCTCCACATGGTAAGAAGGTAAATTCTGTTGAAGAAACCTCCTCTTTGAGTGATAAGATTGATGTTATTATGTCTATGCTTGTTAATGGGAAAGCTCCTTTAGATACAAATAATGTTCCCTTAGCCTCTTTGGTTGCTCAAGAAGAGAAAGTTGATGTGAACTTCATTAGAAACAACAATTTCAACAACAATGCCTATAGGAGTAATTTTGGTAGAAACAACAATTATAGACCTTATCCTCCTAATAATGGCAATTCATATGGAAACTCCTACAATAATTCTAGAAGTGCCCCCTCTGAACTTGAAGTCATGCTCAAAGACTTTATTAGCAAACAAACCGCTTTTAACAAGACTGTGGAGGAAAAACTTTTAACTGTTGAGAAAAATATTTCCTGTTTGTCTGAAGCTCAGTCCTCTTTGATTGATAAAATGGCTGCTAAACTTAAAACCATGGAAAGTACCTTTGCTGCCACTCATGCCATACAAGTTACTATTGATGAAAATGTTAGACTGTTAGCCCAACTTCATGCTAAGTGGGAAAGGGAAGCTGAAATTGATAGAAACAATAGTGTGTGCACCATAACTAGAATGGATACCACTAAACCACAAAAGTCCATATTCCTCCTCCTACAATGACTAAGCCTAATGAGTCTACTACTAGTGATTCTAAGTTTGATTTTGATATAGATGGTTGCAATATTTCTAAAGTGATTTTGTTCCTGCAAAAACTTGCTAGAAGTCCTAATGCTAGTGATATGCATGTCGTTTTTACCAAATACATTACAGATGCTCTTATTAAGATTAAGGAAGAGAAGTTAAAACACAAAGCTTATATTCCTAGGAAAGTAGAAGATATTTGGGAACCCATTATTAATATACAAGTGAATGACTTTGATCTCAAAGCTTCATGTGATCTTGGTTCTAGTGTCTCTATTATGCCTAGGAAGATTTATGAAATGCTTGATTTGCCACCTTTGGAAGATTGTTATTTGGATGTACCACTTGATGATAATGCTAAGAAGAAACTCATGGGGAGTATTAATGATGTTCTCATTATGTTTAACAATGCTTGTGTCCCTGTTGATTTCTATGTTTTGGATGTTGAATACAATGCTTCTTGTCCTATTACTTTGGGAAGACCTTTTCTTAGAACTGTTGGTGCCATCATTGATATGAAAGAAGGCACCATTAAATATCAATTTCCATTCAAGAAATGTATTGAACACTTCCCTATGAGGAGCGAGAAGTTACTTTTTTCTCCTCCTTTGAAAGCAAGGTTTGATGTTAATGCTTCTTTATTTGAAAAAACTTGATTTCCTGCTTCGTGTGCCTATCTTAAAGGCATTCAAGAAAAGTACTTGTTGGGAGATAACCCAAGAGTTTCCTTGATTCTTGGAAGTTATTACTTCAGTAATGACCTCTCCTTATGCTTTTTGTTTGCTTTTTGTGCCAAGAATGACCTCTAATAAGAGGGAAGTAAGATTTGGGGAGTTGCTATCTCGAAACAGATTTCTGTACTCCACCATAAAAATTCGTGTGGAGTCTCTGTAAGTCGGATTGAGCTGAAAATTTATGACTAAATTCCCCAGTATGTTAGATAACTTTCGTTAGTTCAACACTTTTTGATTTGAGCAATAGAGGATTTTCTAAAAAATAGGTTTCTACCTGCTGGTCTGTTTTGATAGATTTCTGCCATTATTTGCATTTGCTTCTTATTGATTCCTTTTTTAGTTATATTTTAGGGAATTGAGATTTTTGAAGGACTTTATACAATAGCTTGTGTTTTTACTGAAATTTTTTGTATAAAGCTAAACCCAAAGGTCTATTATCTTTTGAATACACTAATGTTGCTAATGAAGATTGTGTGAAGTTTTGTATGAAGGAAAAATTTCAGGTGTAGAGAGAAAATGATGTAATGAGATGAAGAATGGACAAAAGCTCAAGCTTGGGGATGCCACCCCGGTGTCACCCCAGGAAATATCCAAGAGGTAAAAGCGTCAAAGCTTGGGGATTACCAAGGCATCCCCTTCTTCATCATTAAAAAGCTCAGGTCTTTCTAGACACTTCATTTTTATTGTTTCATGCACTGTTGTGTTGTTCTTGGAGCGTCTTAGTTTTAGTTTCCTTAGTTTTCTTGAATAAAGTAGTTTGGACCCCCATTCTCGCTGTGTTGTTTCAAATAAGTTAATTGGTGTTGGAAAGGAGTAGAAAGTTCTTACTTGAAATAGTGCAAGAGGAGCTTGCTTTGACTTAGACTTTAGCATGTCATGCTTGGTGTTGTTTTGACCTTATGATTAGTGATTATTTCTGTAGCATGAATTTTTCCAAACAATTGGGATTGCTTAGTGTGCCTTGAAAGAATCATGTGTTGTTTTAGCATACAAAAGAATAGTATTGTGGTATTCTCCTTTGATGCTTTGTTTGGGTTGACTTGGCACATGCTCACACCATGTTATGACTATGAACAAGTCACCATAGCCTCTATGATCATTTAGTACTTGACTTGTAGTACCACTCTATGCTTTGATTAGTAATGTTTTGTCGCTCTGCATGATTATGGTCATTATTGCTCTCTTTGTTGGTCGCTCCCAGTCTTTTGCTAGCCTCCACTTGTATGAGTAAGCTCTACTCATGCTTCTAACTCCCAAGAAACCAAGTTATTCCAAAGTGTCTACTATAAATTCCTATGCATGGTGTGTTACACCATTCCAAGTATATTCTTGTTTTTAGCTATCTTCCAATTAAAAAGTATTTTGTTATGTGAAAACTTAGTGATTAAAGCTCTCACAAACTTGATGGCACACTTTATTTTTATTGACCCTTAATAAACTTGAACCATTGTGTCATATATGGTGTATATGCTTGCACTTATACGTTGGAATTAGCAGAACCATGCTGTCAGGGGAACGCTTTCAACATTGCACTTGTACTTTGTACACAGTTGATATCATGCTCTTTTGTCTATGGATGTCGTTAGTGTGAAATAAAAGGGGAGCTTGTAAGTCCATGGAGTTATGTATTTTGTGTTAGAGAAACGCCTGGGCCGCTAGCCTAATCCATGCCTAATCATGGTGGAAACTTGCAGCATCACCATAATGAGCAATTTGTGAAGCATCCTCAGTAAAAACCTATGCAAATAGAAAATAAAAAGATCGCTGAGATGCTCATTGTCTGCTTGTCTTGTCATTTTGGTTATGGGATAGCTCCTGTACCATGTGCAGGTGGTACCCCATTGGTGGTTCTTTATGATACACATGTACTTACTATGACAAGAACTTACAGGTGACTAAAGTTGAGTAGCATGAGGAGCGGACCTCATATTCAAGGGACATGAGATTTCCAACTTACGCTTTGTCAAGCATATACTCCATAGTTTGTTCACTTTAACCTTAATCACTTCAAGATGCTTATGATAGGGGCAATGAGGGATGAAAACTAACAAGTACCATAATTTTTGGAAGCTCTTTTTGAAACTTGAAATTCCTGCTTCCCTTTATGAAGGTCCTTTCTTCCACTATTATATTGAGTCTCCACCTTCTACCTTTAGGCACCTGTTAAGAGAGCATAGTTGCCATTCTTAGTTCTATGTGCATTGTCCCAAAACTTATTGATTGATGCATATTATTGATATTACTTGTTCTTGTGATATTTGTATCTAGTCACTCTTATGAACTTTGACGGTGTCCTATGCATCTATTTGCTACTCTATGAGGGACAAGCTGATTGCCACTATGCCATGTTTTCTGTATGTGAAACAAACAAATGTTTTTCAATGCATGTTATTCATGATCTTTGTTTGTAGCCTTTCTTGTTGCATGCATAGTTACTTTGTCTTAGTGTTAGAACTCCATCTTTCATGCTCATGTTTAGAGTTATTTGATCCCAGCTTTCAATGCTTGCAAATGGTTTGATCTTGATTTTGATGATGCATGTCACCTAAAAAATTATTCTTTTATCACTTACCTACTCGAGGACAGGCGGGAGTTAAGCTTGGGGATGCTTGATACGTCGGAAACGTATCTATAATTTTTGATGTTCCATGCTTGTTTAGTATCTACTTTGCTTTGCTTTGTCTACACTTTGAGGTGTTTTATATGTTTTCTGGTACTAACCTATTAACAAGATGCCGCAGTGCCAGTTGTATGTTTTCTGCTGTTTTTGGTTCTAGAAAATCTAGTAAGGAAATATTCTCGGAATTGGACGGGACAAAATCCAAAGTCAATATTTCACCGAGGAGAACACAGATTCTAGAGGAGAGACGGAGGGGAGCCAAAGGGCGGCCTCACACTCCCCAGGAGCGGGCCCACCCTAGGCCGTGCCTGGGCAGGGTGTGGCCCCCCTGTTCGCCCTCCTTCCTTGCCTCTTCGCCTATAAAAATCCCCCGATGCCTAATCCCTAAGTACCCGATCAATATTCCACGAACCGTCTGTAGCAGCCGCCTCCATCGTCCCTAGATCGGGGGGATCTGAAGCTCTTCCTAGCACCCTACTGGAGGGAGATCATCTTGGAGGCCTTCTTCTTCATCATGCCAGCCTCCGGTATGAATCGTGAGTAGTTCAACCTTGGACTATGGGTCCATGTAGTATCTAGATGGTTGTATCTCCTCCTTTGTGCTTTCATGTCTAGATCTTGTGATCTCCGTTCATGATCAAGATATCATCTATTTGTAATCGTGCATGTTGTGTTTGCGAGGATCCGATGGATATTGAGATTACTATGTCAGATTGATTAATGGTTTTTTCTTATTGATTCTATCATGTCTATGTTGTTTGTGATCTTGCATGCTCTCCATTGTTAGTTGCTATCTTGGACAAGTAGTTGCTAGTGACTCTAAGAGGGGGTATTTATGCTCGATAGTGGGTTCATGCCTCTATTTAATCTAAGGGAAGTGACAGAAATCTCTAAGGTTGTAGACGTGATGTTTCTACTAGGGAGAAAACAACGGTCTCTTATTCATGGAACAAGTGGATTGGTTACCTTACACACTTTGCTTAAAGCAGTTGTATGTTGCTTGCAACTTAATACTGGAGGGGGTTCGGATGATAACCCAAAGGTGAACTTCTAGTCATAGATGTAGTTGGATGGCGGTCTATGTATCTTGTTCTATTGCCCAATCGAATCTCATAGGATCTTGATGTCTAGTATTGCATTGTTATGCCTTGCTCAGTCCTGTCAATTGCACTGCTGTAATTTGTTTACCCAACATGCCATGTTTGTTTATGTAAGGAGAACACCTCTAGTGAACTATGGACCTCGGTCCAATCTTTACCGCTGATACATCTTCCACTATTATTGTTTACTTGTTCCAAACCACTATTACCTTTCACAACATATAGTTAATCCTTTGTTACAGAAAACTGGTGAGATTAACAATCTCACTGTTCGTTGGGGCAAAGTCTTGAGTTTGTGTTGTGCAGGTCTCCAAGTTGCTAGCAACACCTTTGAGTGGTTTCCTTCCTCCTACTGGTTTGATAACCTCATTTTCTTACTGAGGGAAAACTTGCCGCTGTGTTCATCATACCTTCCTCTTGGGGTCTCCCAACGAAGTGCTGCTGCACTCATCAGGGCGCGAGAAATTTCACAGTGTTTGAAATAGAGGGGCGCGAGGGAGTGGGGACCACGTGATTTTGGTCGTCTAGCAATCTTGTTCGTCCATCCAAAATCAACGGTCCAAAGCCGATACCTTGCCTGCGAAGGCTCTGGCGTAGACTTCTATGCATGCAATCGTTGGGTGTCCTAGAGTAGACTATTGGGGTAGAGGTGTAGGCCAAAATATAGTAGTATCACACCATTAATCACGCTAGCTGGGGGCCATGTATTTTGGCGCTCCACAAGTTCAAAGTTTTCGTGTACTCCATTTTCAGGAGTGAATGCATGCAGCTACAAAACATACTAACACATGTTATTGCTACTATGTCAGCACATCGTGATTACGTGTATGATAGTATTTGGTTACTCCATTTTCTAGAGTGAATGCATGGAGCTTAAAAAACATACTATGTAAATAGCATGCATCGTGATTACATGCATGATAGTAGAAAAGTTCCAAGCAAGATACGGTGACCTCCTCTTCAACAGAAGCTGAATATATTACTGCCTCGGAGGCAGTAAAGGAAGATGTTTGGATTAGTAATTTCCTGATCGCTCTCGGTGTGGTTCAGGGCGCGTCCAATCCCTTGGACGTTTATTGTGACAACAATGGTGCTATTGCACAGGCCAAGGAACCTAGACAACACCAGAAGAACAAACATATTCGCATGCGTTACCATCAGATTTGAGAGTTTGTTGAGGATAGTAGTGTCATGATATGCAAAATACATACGGACTCAAATTTTGCTGATCCCTTGACTAAGCCTCTCCCGTAGCCCGCGCATGAAGCGCACACAAGAGCAATTGGTATTAGATACATTTTAGATTGACTCTAGTGTACGTGGGAGACTGAAGGAAATATGCCCTAGAGGCAATCATAGAGATGATTATATTTCATATGTATCCATGAGTTATTGTAATGTTCCTTGAATATCCATATCAGGCAACTTGTATTGATTGGCAATTGTGTGATTTTTTTGTGAAACTCTTTACTTGTATGGTTATTTAATAGTTGTCCCTAGTCGGAGTTCATGTGAGGACACATGTGAATATTAGACTAGCACATCGATTGGTTGATGACTATGTTTTGCAAGTCATAGACATGGATATGTCAAACCAATGATGTGGACACATGTTATGAACATGGGGTTGAACTAACCCAACTAGAGACTGGCAATTAGTTGCAGCTCTCTCTCTACACATCGTGTATGTTTTGTCCTTAGGCCTGAGATTGTCGCATGTACTTGAGATGTGGATCGACCTACTTTGGGGCTATCAAACGCTGCACCGTAACATGGTAGTTATAAAGGTATCTTTCGGGTTTGTCCTGAAGCATGCTACAAGGCATGGTCAATCAAGATGGGATTTTCCCCTCTCTACTTGAGAGAGATTTCTCGGGACCCCTCGAGTGATCGGATCCAGAAATGCATGGTCGTGCTACATATGGTTAAGAGTTAACCTAGTAAAGGGATTCTGAATCACGGTATCGAGAAATGGAGGTCAGCTTGGAGCTAGACCAAATATCGTGAGGCAAAAGGAAAGACATGTACTAAACCTTGTGATGGTTCGTCTGATATGATCTTTGTATGCGTTTAGGAGTTGGCACGTCTTGCTAGAGGCCGCTACCAACTATTGATAAAATAAGTGTATTCGTGTCATGTCTATACGCATATGAACCTATAGGGTCACACACTTAAGGGGCTGGAAGACTAATGAGGATTGGATCCGAATTATACCAGGCTTAGGCTACTAATGGGCTGCTAATGTAGAAGCCCACTAGGGACGCCTATATAAGAGAGGGTGGGGCGGGCTGGCCAGGGTGAGACCTGAGATCATTCCACCCAGCCGCCACTCCTCATGCATGTGTCGCGCGCGCAGACCTAGCAGTCCGGCGTCTAACGCTTCCACCTTGTATGTGTGGATACCTCGGAGGCGCTGCATCTGTAGCGCTTGGACGAGCCGCGCAAGGGGAGATTCTCGTGGGACGAGGACAAGGAGGAGACGTGGAACGTCTGCACTGCCTTGATGCGCTTCATTAATTCCGCAACTGTGCGTCTAGTGGTAATCCCGTGATCTATGACAACAGTAATCCTGGTATACGCGGTAGAATTTTTTTGATTTGCGCTAGTGTAGCCTACCTGTATCCCTTCAATCTATGATTTCTTTATTTGTGAAATTTATATTTTCTTTATTTTAGAGTATATATGATAACACACAATTTGCAAATACTTTGATAAAGACTCTTCAAAGGATATGAGCAAGTGATGAACTTGGCTTGTGATGGAAAGGTAGTGAAGTCTGATGCTTTCACTGGACCTTGAGCTTCTATGTCTACAAAAACATCATTATTGCCCGGTAAGGACTATTTAAAGAAGCAAAATGATTGTGCAAAGTAATGTAATGCATCGTTTAACTTGATATGTATTTTCCCCATTATTATAAAAGTCTTTTTAATAATAAAAGATTTATATAAATATTAATTTTTAATATTTATAATAGAATATTTTATTCTTTTATTTTATTTCCCTTTTATTTGACTTTTATTGATTTAATAATTCTTTTAAGAATTATCACTTAAATATTAAAAATTGTTATTAAATGTTTGTTTAGTATTTTTTTCTAAAATAATACAATATTAATATATGATGAAAGTGATTTTTATTTATTTTTATCATCTTTCAATAATTTTGTAAAATTCCATAAGGAATATATAAATTACTAAATTCTTAATAAAATTTAAATGTCTAAAATTTTATATCTTAATTTATTTGGATAGCTTGGATTTTTGTGAATCCAAAATATTTTATTTATAATTTTTGGACTTTTATTTTATTTTCTAGAATTTAATTAATTTCAGGGGCATTTTGGTCTTTTCTATTTATTAACATAGGCCTTAAAGGTTTTTGGGCTGGCTTATTCTTATTGGGCCCTTGTGGCCCATGAGGCATAGTCAAAACAGCCAGCCTGAAGGGTTCTGGCCCAACTTAGCCCACCCACTCGCTGTCTCTCACCCTCGAGCTCACTCCTCTCCTCCTCCACCCCTGACCCCGTGGTCGGTGATGCCACCGCCGATGATTCCCCTTGGGGTGCTCCCCGTGCCGCCATGGTCATTAGCCACCTCTACTTCCTCTTCTAGTCTCCATCGAGGACCTTTGGTTAGTTATTTTCCTCCCCCCCTTGTGCTCTCTGTGCTCGCCCATCCTATGCTAGATGTTGGTAGTGACCTCTCTGGTTACTGTCTTTTCCTAATTAAGATGATTTATTCCATTTAGGGTTCATGTCTAGTACTTGTAAGATGCTCCTATGATCTGGTTGTGCTGTTTAATGGGGATTTGGGATGCTCTGCACCTCATTGTTAGTGACCACCACCATTTGATTGTGTGATGCTATTGTTGATGTGTGATTAAGGTTGGATTAAATGCTAGAATTGCATATTATTGCCTCTGGCTGGTACTCTGGTGAATTGATGTGTTTATCTATTGTCAATATCTTGATACTGGCAATGATCTGGTCAGTGAGAATTTACTGACTTAGTTATTGTTGGCTTGCCAGATGATGCTTGTTCTGAATTTTATTCAGTAGAATCTAATGATTCTTTGATCATGAATAAATAATTAGAATATGATCCCTGTATCTAATTCCAGGGAGATGATTTGATAGATGATTTGTGAAGTTTGGACTATTTGATTGTCTTTGTGATAAGGTCAGTTCTTATGAAACCTTCTTAAGATGGTACATAAGTAGATCCTGTTACTGACTAGGCTTAAAGTCATTTCTGGGACTTGATGGATGTTGATAGATAAGTTGGGAAACTTATTGTTTGACCTAGCCAGTGGTGCTGGTCTGAGGCTCTAGGAACTAAGCTTCTATGTTGTTGTCATTTTCCAAATTGGTTAAGACATCAACTGCTTACTAGATCTTAGATCCTAGTTGGTTAATATATATGGTTTTGTTTGTGGCTTATAAAATCTGAGGTGCTACTCCTTCTTGGAGATGTGCCTAGATTTTATAAGAACAAATGATAGAATATAAAGGTTTCCTTTGGTATCACCAATTCTGTGAGGCTGGTCTGAGAATTTGGTGTTTTAAAAAGAGTTTGATCTTGATCTTTATGTTTAAAACCTCTAGGATAGCTTCACCCCACTTGGGTGATTATTGAGAGGTTTCCTTATGCATCAGCATATATACTTTGCTTGGGATAAGATAAATAGATCACATGGTTGTTTATGATGCTCACCACAAAAACTATGTTGGTGATGGCTTGATGTGTTGGTGGTGTTGCTGGTCTGATCCAGTCCTTCTCCCCTTGATGTTGTTCTTGTATTCCCTTGATGCTTGTGCTTGTCCTTGAGGAACTCTGCTCCTCCTAGATCCTCTGAGCTTGGCCTTGCTATTCACCTGATCCTTCTCCTCCTTATGTCACCATCAGGTGATATGTGGCTTGATCTGATGTGAGATGGTGTGGCTGGTTTATTTGGCTCTGGCTAAGCTAGTTGTTCTTGTGTGTGTGTGTGAGCAGTGAAGAGATGCACTAGTGCCTCTCCACGGTTGTGCTGAGCAGTTTTATGTTGATGATTTGTTGCTGAGGTGCTGACAGCACACACCATGCACTTTGGTGTGTGTCCTGCCCGTGTGCTTGTTGTGCATCTTGTGGATATGCTCTGAATTTGAGAGTTACTATTATCAGTTTACTTTTACCTAGCTGGTGAAACTTACCCCTCCTTGTTGTTATTTGACTTATGGCTTAAAAGTATGAAAGATACATTCTTTCATAATGGTGAAATTTTCCCCTTTTTATAAAATTACTCAATGATGAATCTTGATCAGTGCACTTCACTGACAAGTCTGAGAGTAAAACCATGCTAATCCTAACTTCCTTTTTTTATTCGGTTTCTGTTTATTTTGCAGGTACAGATTTGAAGATGAAGATTTTAGTTTATTTTTTTATTTATAGAATAATCCAATGTAATCTTCTTTATTCTTTTGTAATTTTAGTTCTATTCTTTTGTAAGATTTATTTTATTATTTTGTAATAAAGATTATACTATTATCAATAAAGAAATATTCTTATTCTTTATTTATTTGCTATGGTGAAGATTGTGGATGATTTTAATAAGTTACATTTTTGTAACTTATTTATTGAATGAAAATATGAAATAGATATTAATATTCTTAATTACTTTCTTTAAACAAAGTTTGAGTTATATTGGTTAACTCTTAATTAAATCAAGATTCAAACATTATTCAAAAATCCTTTTGAATTATAATTCAAACACTCAATGTTTTAAGTTCAAATTTCATTTCCCAAAACACAAAATTCCATAAAGATCATATCAAAGTCTATAGCAATCATCCTTTAAGACTAATCCTAATCTCAAAGTATGAAACAAACCTTGATCACTTTATGTTTTAATTTGGCAAAAAATGTACCCCCATTATTACAGATGAATGCATGCAACATTCCAAATTTCTAAATCTACCCTTCGTGAGTTCCTAAATGCTGGGATGTTACAGACTTCCCCCTTTAAATTAAACTTCGTCCCAAAGTTTGTGGAGATGTACCTGAATAGTTCTTGATAGTTTTTTCTTAAGGCCTCCTCTTCTCCCACGTGGCTTCTCTTTCAGGGTGATGTTCCCATTGTACTTTGCAATATTTGATTGCTCTGTTCCTCAACCTTTTCCAGTTTTCTTCCAGAATCTTACAGGGCTTTTCAATATAGGTCCAGTCTGGTTGTAGTTCTATCTCTTGATGTGTAATTGCATCATCTGGAACTATCAAATATTTACGAAGTTGTGATACATGGAAAACATTATGCACTTGAGCCAATCTTGATGGTAACTCTAAAGCATAAGCTATAGTTCTGTTCTGACTCAATATCTTGAATGGTCCGATGTATCTTGGACTCAGTTTTCCTTTAACTCCGAACCTTTTCACCCCTTCCATTGTACTTACTTTCAAGTATACCATGTCTCCTACTTCTAGATGCCATGATCTTCAACTTTGATCAGCATAACTTTTCTGCCTACTATGAGCTATTTTCAGTCTATCCCTAATCTCATCAATGATATCTTGTCTTTCCTTAATATAATCTGGCACAAATTCTTTGCTGATTCCAGGATCATACCAACATATTGGTGATCTACACTTCCTTTCATACAAAACTTGGTATGGAGCTGCCTTCAGACTACTCTGATAGCTATTATTGTAGGAAAATTCTGCCAATGGTAGATGATCTTCCCATGTACCTCCAAAATGTAATGCACACGCTCTTAGCATGTCTTCTAGTATTTGATTTGTTCTCTCTGTTTGACCTCCTGTCTCAGGATGATATGATGTGCTGAAGTCTAACTTTGAACCAAGTTCTTCATGCAATTGCTTCCAAAATGCTAAAGTAAACAATGATCCCCTATCAGTTACGATCTTTTTGGGTACTCCATGCCTACTTACTATCTCTTTGACATATACTTCAACTAACTTCTCGGCATTATATTTTTGATTCACCGGAATATAATGTGCACTCTTAGTGAGTCTGTCCACAATTACCCATATCATATCCTTCCGTTTAGGTGTCATGGGCAATCCTGTGATAAAGTCCATACCTATTTCCTCCCACTTCCACTCGGGAATTTCTAAAGGTTGTAATGGTCCTGCTTGGACTTTGATGTTCAGCCTTCACCCTTTTGCATGTATGGCATTCTGATAAATATTTAGCAATGTCCCTTTTCATGTTTTCCACCAGAATAGTTCTTTCAAATCCATATACATCTTGGTACTTCCTGGATGTACAGAATATGGTGTTTCATGTGCTTCTCTGAGTATGACATCTCTAATCTCAGTCACATCTGGAACACATAGACGATCTTGAAACCATAAAGACTCATAATCTCCAAGGCGGAAAACTGATTTTTTCCCTTGAGATATCCTTCGAATTTCCTCAGCAATAAAAGGATCTTCTGCTTGATGTCTAAATATTTCTTTTTTAAGATCACTGTCTTGCTCTGCAACTACCTGCATAGTAGCTAATCCTCCAAGAACCTCTATTCTGATGAATTGAAGCTCTAATCTTTCCAAGTCCATTTGTAACTCTTTTGGTAACTCCCGATTACTAGGATGAATATCTACACTCTTTCTACTTAAAGCATCAGCTACAACATTTGCTTTCCCTAGAGTATAGTTGATGGTTAAATCATAATCCTTGATTAGTTCCAACCAACGCTTCTGTCTCATATTCAATTCCTTTTGAGTGAAGAAATATTTGATACTTTTATGGTTAGTGTATAACTCACATCTGGCTCCATATAGAAAATGCCTCCATCCTTTCAGCGCAAAAACTACTACTGCTAACTCTAAATCATGAGTTGGATAATTGACTTCATGTGGTTTCAGTTGTCTTGAACCATAAGCAATCACTTTCCGATCTTGCATTAATACACAAGCCAAACCTTCTTAGATGCATCACATTATACTGTGAAGTCATTCCCTGTTTCAGGAACTGCTAAGATTGGAGTTGTGGTTAACCTAGTCTTCAACTCTTGAAAACTTGCTTCACACTTCTCATCTCAATTGAATGGTGTATTCTTTCTTAACAATTTGGTCATTGGTCCGGCTATTGGAGAAGCCTTCAATGAATATCCAATAATAACCAGCCATTCCTAAGAAACCTCGAATTTGCTTCACATTGGTTGGTGCAGTCCACTCTAGTACTGACTAAACTTTAGATGGATTTACAGCAATTCCATCTTTATTGATCACATGACCGAGGAATTCTACCTCATCTAGCCAAAATTCACACTTACTAAACTTAGCATAAATTTTGTGTTCCCTTAGAGTCTGCAATGCTATTCTCAAATGATCAGCATGCTCTTCCTTTTCCTTGGAATATATCAGAATATCATCAATAAAGACTATGACGAACTTGTCCAAATATGGCATGAAGATCTTGTTCATCAGATTCATGAATATTGCTGGTGCATTGGTCAAACCAAATGGTACTACTAGATACTCATGGTGTCCATATCTTGAGACAAATGTTGTCTTTGGAACATCTTCCGGATTGATTTTTATTTGATGGTATCCGGATCTTAAATCGATCTTTGAGAATACTCCAGCTCCTTTCACTTGATCAAACAAATCTTGAATTCTTGGTAAAGGATACTTATTCTTGATAGTAACGTTGTTCAGATTTCTATAATCTCCACACATTCTTCTTCCACCATCTCTCTTATCCACAAAGATTACCGGTGTTCCCCATGGAGATACACTTTCCTAAATAAATCCTTTTCTGGCTAACTCATCAATTTGCTCTTTGCGTTCTTTTAACTCTTTGGGTCCCATTTTATATGGTGCTTGGGCTATTGGTGATGTACCAGGAATTAGATCAATAGTGAACTCTATCTCCCGGTCTGGTGGCATTCTCGGTAGCTCTGCTGGAAAAACATCTTGAAACTCATTTACTATAGTAATATCTTCCAATTTTACCTCTTTCATTGAGTTCAATTGCAGATCCACCATGATATGGCTGTGCTTATCTTCTTGGTAAACTATCCTTGCTCCACTTGGAGTTTTGATTGAGACAGTTTTCTCCTCACAATTTATCTGAGCTCCATGTTTCATCATCCAATCCATTCCCAACACTACTGCAATTCCCTTCAAAGGAATCACATAAAGGTCTGCAAAATATGTACAACCACAAATAGAGATAACCTGATCTTGTTTTATGTGGCGTACAATCACATTTCCCCCTACCGTAACTACGGTCATAGGGATTTCTAACGTTGCCCTTATAATCCCGAACTTATCACATAATTCTTCAGAAATGAATGAAGTAGTTGCACCAGTATCAAATATAAATTTGTCGGGATTGGTAAGGATATTAAGCGTACCTATCACTGCATGCTCCGAATTATCCACCTCCTCGAGGGTTGCACAGTTCAGTTTGCCGGTAGGTAGTTTCCTCTTGCCATTGTTGTTCTTGCTATTATTTCCTCCTTTATTAGGTTGTCCATTTCCTCAACTAGCTTGTCCTCCTCCCTTGGTAAGCCAACCTCCTGGTGGTTTTCTCAAACAATCGGGCTTGATATGCCCCTTCTGACCACAACCATAACAGATCACTATAGGCTTTTTGCATTCCCTCTGGAAATGCCCTGGAATTCCACAATTGTTACAAATAACATTCCTTATCGGATTGGATTGATTTCCACCACTGTCCTTGTTATTGTTATTGTTATTGTTACCATAGTTCCTATTCCGAGGTTTGAACTCCAGGTTGGGTTTAGGTTTGTTGGCCTGGATTCTCTTGGTTTCCTTCTTGGCTCTCTTCCTCCTATCCTCTTGGACATTATTATAATCATCTTCGAAAGTAATGCCTGCATCCAGCAACTGCTGATAAGTTTGCTTATTGGCTAACCTTATTAGCTGCATTTTCACAAATGGGTTTAACCCACGCAGAAAACGCTTCTTCGCTTCTCTTCAGTGTTGACATCCTCCTCAGCATAGCGAGACAGTTGACTAAACTCCCGGATGTACTTCATGACACTAGTATATCCCTGCTAAAGCTCCTCAAATTCTCTCCGCTTCAACTCCATAACACTTTCCGGAACATGATATTCACGGAATCTCTGCTTGAACTCTTCCTAGGTAAACTCCCTTCCTGGTTGTTGCATAGCCAACTGATTCTCCCACCAAGATGCTCCAGGTCCAGTTAGAAGATGAGTTGCATACCACAATTTCTCCTCATCATTCCAACCTACAGTCTTCATCTTCCTTTTTGTATCTGCTAGCCAATCTTCTGCATCCATTGGTTCAGGAGCTGATGCAAAAGGTAACGGCCTTGCATTCTGGAAATCAGATAGACTCACGCCTCCACCTTCAGGTGCCCTCTGATTTGCTCGTCATAGCAGCTCTTCAATGAACTTGTTCTGGGTCTCTTTCATCATTTGCATGCACTGCATAAAGTTCTGCTCCATTAACGGCCTCATGGTGGTGGCAATGCTCCCTGATTTGCTGCATCTTCATCGGCCTTCTCCTTGGTCTCTCGCTCCATTCGCTACTGCTTAGTTTCCATTTCTACACCCGTATCCATGACCCTCTAGTCCTGCAACATAAAGCGAATACTCATAATTACATCATGCACATGTGTTCTGAGCTCGACTTTACGCACAAAAGTAGTCACACAATGAAGATCCAAAGAAAATACAAATATGCTTTTCACATATTATACATAATATCATAATAATGCAAAGTCATTACAACATATACCATTTAGGTATAATCACAAACCTACCTTATTCATCCAACTATCTTATTTCTTGGAGTACAATACACGGTACTTGATATCTCTAACTAGTTGCCTCCTTCTAGTAGTAACTACACTCATCATACATGCATGATGTCCAACTGTGATGACGTGTTGTTCGTCGCACAGTTTGTGGAACAATTGTGGAACAAATGGCCTTTCAGAAGGAACATACTCTGTATCTGAAGTATCAGGACTTGAGTTATTACTCAATCTGAGTGCATTGACTCCCTCTAGCTTAGCTGAAAAGTCTTCAGAAACATATTCAACATTATCTCCTGCCTGCATCTCCTGAGCTTCATTCCTTGAGTTGTCAACGGGATACGCAGATCCTGCTGCTTCCCAGGTGCTCCTTTGGGAAAGATAGTTAAACACTGCATAATGTCTATTCTCTGGGTTTTAAGAAAATGTTGATGATTCAAACACTCTCTCCTCAGGATCTTCTTCTTCATCCTGATTATGTATTGACATGGCATTTCTACTACTGTTACTAGGGTTAATCCTTACACCCATCTATCTAGATTGTCCAACATTTCTGTCAGAACCATCTGTGGATATCTGGTGTTCATGACATCCTTCATATGATCCCCTTCTCCAACCATAAGAATTCTCAATAGGAATTTCTGAGTCAGAACCATCCTCTGAGCCCTGTGGTACTGCATACCTCATATCCATAGTAGGACCATGTCTAGGTTCAGGACTTGGTGAATAAAGATATGGTATAAAAGATTCAGGATCTATAGGTATATCCTTAAAGATAGGTGTTGCACTACTACCTGCTTCCTTCTCTAGCTGGAATGCTAACTGCTACCTCCTTTCCGGATCAGTTAGATCCTCTAACATGTCATTTTTATCTTCAACAATCACTTGATGTGTCTTGTAAAAATACGCAACGAGTGTTCGATATCTATCCATAAACTTGGAAGCTAACTTAGGATGCTTCTTAACCAAAGTAAGATGATCGGGTATAGGCTCCGAGTCTATAGAATCATGAGGTATCACATAGAATGTGCTACCTTCTAACTCCTTGGTTTTATGCTCCCGGATATTAGCTATTGCCTCCACAACCGCAACATGATATGCTGCTAAATGACTCCTACCTTCACCTATAGGTAGATCGTGATATAATCCAAGATCCTCTAGAAGTTGGATACTCACACGATACTTGGATAACATTCGGCCATCAAGGTAAGTGATAGTATTCACTGGAATTCTAGTTGGACAACTAAAGATCTTTAAAAGTTGATGAAGTTGGTCGGTGAATGATCCTTGATAATCATCAAGAGTCTCCTCTTTCCTTACCAAAGTCTTTTTTGGAAACTTTGGTGCCACATCTCTGTATATCAGAAAAATAGTTTTGATTAGTATCCAATAATATATTGCATCATAACAAAGAATTATCGCACTAAAACATATAACGGAATATTCTCATTTGAATACCCATTATATTACTTTTAGAGAATTCTTTATTGTTGCTAAACTTTCCTACAGGTACTATCCTTTACTAGGTTTCCAACCTAAGGTCAAAGCAATTTGCTCTGATACCAACTACGGTGACCCAGCATACTACTGCATGTGTAGTACACTATAGTCGTTGACATGACATCCACAGAACACCGTCCTGTAAATATCACATCCCTCAGAGTGGTACAACAGAAACATTGCGGGTCCATATTACAAATATTCACATATTATTATTATTTACAATACCAGAAGTTCAAGACTTCAAAAGGTTTCAACTTACAACCAAAATATAAAGTGTTTCAGTGGAATTTAAAAGTAGCACTCCGACTAGGAGTTGAGCTCAGCATCTTATTCTATAGAGTTCATGCTGCTTGGCTTTGTTGGCTACTACTCCCTCCGTTTGGAAATATAAGATGTTTTAGGTTTGTGAAGAAGATGTATCTAGACATATTTTAGTGTCTAGATTCATTTGAACCTATACACTAAAAGGTGTCTAGATACATCTCCTTCACAAATCTAAAACATCTTATATTTCTAAATGGAGGGAGTACTAACTAGGATACTTAGTTGGATTCATTATCGTCGACACCATACCGGATTTCATAATCCACTCCTTCAACATCTCCTGACAGGTCAGGCTCCTCGTAGAACACATCTTCTTGACATTCAGTTGCATACATTGGCACGTCTTCGGGATCCTCAGAGTCTAAGCAAGGGATCAAAGGAAAGGATGAGTAAGAGCGTTACCCAACAAGTTCATTATATGCAAGGTGGGAAGTTTGATGCTCTAACTACCACCTCGGATTATAAATCCTTGGCACTATGCAATTTTTGTAAATCTTTCTTCAAATATTAATTTTATTATGAAAATTTATGACCATCAGCCTTCACAGGTTGACCAGAACTTTCATGGAGTTCCTTTCCTGCTGCGTTCGTAGATCCTTCCCAGAACAGGGAGTAACAAGTTACAATTCTTACACTCTATAGAGGTGCGTTACTTTACCCATGAGAGATCAACTCCTTGTTGCACAACCGGGCGTACTTTCCCGTCCACAATTCCATGATGTGGGGCCCAGTAGTTGGTCCAAGCCAATCACTGCCCCCTTCGTGACCTCGCATGCCTCCTTGGTGTACACCATGCCCACATAATGAATTACGGCAATGGTTTGTACAAACCGTTAGATGCCAGAACTATCGTGGGACAATGAGGGTTCCCACCCATATGTTGCATATCCTCTACGAATTACCAATTAATATGCACGCTATGAGGATAACAGCCACGACCTGCAAATCCGGCTTCATGTGAGAGGAAGAAGATACAGCTGACTTCTCTGTCCCATTCCAAATCTCATGGCTAACACGTAATACACGGCGCTAGATTCACCGATGTCAGGGGTTATTAAGTTCCTAATTGATCATCATTGTTGCGAATAGAACCCTAAGTTCCATTGCTCCATTATATCATCACTTAGGATGATATCTATGATTTCTTTATTTGTGAAGTTTATATTTTCTTTATTTTAGAGTATATATGATAACACATAATTTGCAAATACTTTGATAAAGACTCTTCAAAGGATATGAGCAAGTGATGAACTTGCCTTGTGATGGCAAGGTAGTGAAGTCTGATGCTTTCACTGGACCTTGAGCTTCTATGTCTACAAAAACATCATTATTGCCCGGTAAGGACAATATTTAAAGAAGCAAAATTATTATGAAAAGTAATGTAATGCATCGTTTAACTTGATATGTATTTCCCCCATTATTATAAAAGTTTTTCTAATATTTTATTTCCCTTTTATTTGAATTTTATTGATTTAATAATTCATTTAAGAATTATCACTTAAATATTAAAAATTGTTATTAAATGTTTGTTTAGTATTTTTCTAAAATTCTACAATATTAATATATGATGAAAGTGATTTTTATTTATTTTTATGATCTTTCAATAATTTTATAAAATTCCATAAGGAATATATAAATTACTAAATTCTTAATAAAATTTAAATGTCTAAATTTTTATATCTTAATTTATTTGGATAGCTTGGATTTTTGTGAATCCAAAATTATTTTATTTATAATTTTTGGACTTTTATTTTATTTTCTAGAATTTAATTAATTTCAGAGGCATTTTGGTCTTTTCTATTTATTAACACATGCCTTAAAGATTTTTGGGCTGGCTTATTCTTATTGGGCCCTTGTGGCCCATGAGGCATAGTCAAAACAGCCACCCAAAGGGTTCTGGCCCAACTTAGCCCACCCACTCGCTATCTCTCACCCTCGAGCTCACTCCACTCCTCCTCCACCCCCGACCCCGTGGTCGGTGATGCCGCCGCTGTTGATTCCCGCCATCGTGGTCCATTCTGGTCGTCGTCGTGGTGCAGAGGAGGTTGTCTATTATGCCCTTCCTTCCTGTCCAACTGGATTTGGGCATGGAGCTCTCCGGCGACTGATCGATGCCGTCCCGAACCTTAGGGTTTGGCATTGGCGTGGATCCTGGCGCCGCCGCTGCTGTTGTGTGTCGTGGTGATTCACCTCGCCTCTAGGCGTGGCTATGGTCGCCGCCGTGGTGCTGTATGGGTTGCAGCGCCCCCTTGGGGTGCTCCCCGTGCCACCATGGTCATTAGCCACCTCTACTTCCTCTTCTAGTCTCCATCGAGGACCTTTGGTGAGTTCTTTTCCTCTCCCCCTTGTGCTCTCTGTGGTCGCCCATCCTATGCTAGATGTTGGTAGTGACCTCTCTGGTTACTGTCTTTTCCTGATTAAGATGATTTATTCCATTTAGGGTTCATGTCTGGTACTTGTAAGATGCTCCTATGATCTGGTTGTGCTGTTTAATGGGGATTTGGGATGCTCTGCACCTCATTGTTAGTGACCACCACCATTTGATTGTGTGATGCTATTGTTGATGTGTGATTAAGGTTGGATTAAATGCTAGAATTGCATATTATTGCCTCTGGCTGGTACTCTGGTGAATTGATGTGTTTATCTATTGTCAGTATCTTGATACTGGCAATGATCTGGTCAGTGAGAATTTACTGACTTAGTTATTATTGGCTTGCCAGATGATGCTTGTTCTGAATTTTATTCAGTAGAATCTAATGATTCTTTGATCATGAGTAAATAATTGGAATATGATCCCTATATCTAATTCCAGGGAGATGATTTGATAGATGATTTGTGAAGTTTGGACTATTTGATTGTCTTTGTGATAAGGTCAGTTCTTATGAAACCTTCTTAAGATGGTACATAAGTAGATCCTGTTACTGACTAGGCTTAAAGTCATTTCTGGGACTTGATGGATGTTGATAGATAAGTTGGGAAACTTATTGTTTGACCTAGCCAGTGGTGCTGGTCTGAGGCTCTAGGAACTAAGCTTCTATGTTGCTGTCATTTTCCAAATTGGTTAAGACATCAACTGCTTACTAGATCTTAGATCCTAGTTGGTTAATATATATGGTTTTGTTTGTGGCTTATAAAATCTGAGGTGCTACTCCTTCTTGGAGATGTGCCTAGATTTTGTAAGAACAAATGATAGAATATAAAGGTTTCCTTTGGTATCACCAATTCTGTGAGGCTGGTCTGAGAATTTGGTGTTTTAAAAAGAGTTTGATCTTGATCTTTATGTTTAAAACCTCTAGGATAGCTTCACCCCACTTGGGTGATTATTGAGAGGTTGCCTTATGCATCAGCATATATACTTTGCTTGGGATAAGATAAACAGATCACATGGTTGTTTATGATGCTCACCACAAAAACTATGTTGGTGATGGCTTGATGTGTTGGTGGTGTTGCTGGTCTCATCCAGTCCTTCTCCCCTTGATGTTGTTCTTGTATTCCCTTGATGCTTGTGCTTGTCCTTGAGGAACTCTGCTCCTCCTAGATCCTGTGAACTTGGCCTTGCTATTCACCTGATCCTTCTCCTCCTTATGTCACCATCAGGTGATATGTGGCTTGATCTGATGTGAGATGGTGTGGCTGGTTTATTTGGCTCTGGCTAAGCTAGTTGTTCTTGTGTGTGTGTGTGTGAGCAGTGAAGAGATGCACTAGTGCCTCACCACGGCTGTTGCTGAGGTGCTGACAACACACACCATGCACTTTGGTGTGTGTCCTGCATGTGTGCTTGTTGTGCATCTTGTGGATATGCTCTGAATTTGAGAGTTACTATTATCAATTTACTTTTACCTGGCTGGTGAAACTTGCCCCTCCTTGTTGTTATTTGACTTATGGCTTAAAAGTATGAAAGATACATTCTTCCATAATGGTGAAATTTGCCCCTTTTTATAAAATTACTCAATGATGAATCTTGATCATGCACTTCACTGACAAGTCTGAGAGTAAAACAATGCTAATCCTAACTTCCTTTTTTCTTTTTAGTTTCTGTTTATTTTGCACGTACAGATTTGAAGATGAAGATTTTATTTTATTTTTTTCTTTATAGAATAATCCAATGTAATCTTCTTTATTCTTTTGTAATTTTAGTTCTATTCTTTTGTAAGCTTTATTTTATTATTTTGTAATAAAGATTATACTATTATTAATAAAGAAATATTCTTATTCTTTATTTATTTGCTATGGTGAAGATTGTGGATGATTTTAATAAGTTACATTTTTGTAACTTATTTATTGAACGAAAATATGAAATAGATATTAATATTCTTAATTGCTTTCTTTAAACAAAGTTTGAGTTATATTGGTTAACTCTTAGTTAAATCAAGATTCAAACATTATTCAAAAATCCTTTTGAATTATAATTCAAACACTCAATGTTTTAAATTCAAATTCCATTTCCCAAAACACAAAATTACACAAAGATCATATCAAAGTCTATAGCAATCATCCTTTAAGACTAATCCTAATCTCAAAGTATGAAAGAAACCTTGATCACTTTAGGTTTTAATTTGGCAAAAAAATTACCCCCATTATTACAGATGAATGCATGCAACATTCCAAATTCCTAAATTATAACATCCCAAAAATATCAAACTTAGATCATCAAAACACTAATCATCAAGTTTAGGGTTAACAAAAAACTTTTCTAAATGAATTCATGAATGCATGTATATGTGTATGCATGGATTTTGAATTTCTTTAAAAACCACCTTATTTGTGTGATCCATTGCTTGTAAAATGTTTCTTAGGTGAAAAGAACATCATCTAAAACATTTCCCACACTTTTCCTAAAGACAAGTAAATCAAAACAAATATATTAAGTGAATGGACATTTTGGCCAATTTAACTCACATGCCTACTTTGGCTGTCTCAAACTTTCAAAACCTAACAGAAACTTTTTTGGATCTTTGCACCCCTTGAATGTACTCACAATAGAGTATTAAGGCCCACTTTGTGATCATCCAGAAACTTTCAAATGCATAGTTTAAATGACAATTCAAAATTGAATCTTCTTCATATGGGAAGATCCCACTTTTTCAAAACCCACTCAAACAAGCTCAACTTTCAAAACCCAAGCATCTGCAAACTCACCAGAACCAATCTAGCAAACTCACCAAAATTCATTTCAAAATTCAAAACTTGAGTTCATGCGGCCATTTCATCAAACAGGTTGCAGACACAAATCAAACAAAACCACAAACACTATAGTGTGCAGTGTTTTGAGCCTAACTTGTTCCCTAGTCAGCTCACACACAAACCAGTAGATCATCTAGAAAGATGAGCCCAACAGTAGCACCCCTGTGAGCTTGCCATTGCCATTAATGGTGAACAGCCGAGCACCCCATGTCACCCCAATGTGGACAGCAAGCTAGGAGCAGCAGTAAGCCTAGCCAGCATGTCTGGGAGGCAGCCCACCGTCCATCGCCACTGCCTATCCCAGCCGCGAGCATTTCCAAGCCCTGGACCACGCGCACAAGCCGCGCCCATACCATGCCGAGCGTGCGCCAGAGCACCACCCGCGACCAGCGTCCCCAGACCGCGCGCCGCCCTCATCGCGTGCACACACGATCACCACCGACCCAGGACCCCGCCAGACACTCCCATTTGCCACCCCGTGCCATACAACCACCGCCCGCCGTCGAAGACGCCGCCTCTACCGCGTAGAGCTCCGCCCGTTCCAGACCAAACCACACCGCCCCATGCCTCGCGATCATGTCATTGAGCATCGCCAGGAGACACAGCACCGTCCCCTACCCTTTCCCATGCCATTAGCTGCCTGTAACGTCGCCCCCGACGAGCTCACCTTGCGCCCCGATGGTCCCCTCGCTCGACTATAAATAGAGGCCACCCCCGCACGATTTCTTCACACCATCTCACTCCCCTCTCCCCACTGACCGTGCCACACCATCCTCAGAGCAAGGCGAGCACCACTTCGCCGGAATTTCATCGAGCCCTCTGGAGAAGAAGGAGCCAGCGATTGAGCCGCCAGGAGAAGCCACCGTACCAGGAGGATCGCCGTCGTCCGATTTCGTTGCCGCCTCGCCGACCTCGCCTGCACCGGTGAGCCCCAGACCCCCAGCAGCGCTAGGTTTCGTTCTCGCCGGAGCTGTCTTGCGTCGACGATGACCCTCATCCGTTGGATTAGAACTAGATCGAACGACCCACGTTGCCCCATACCGCTTCGCCCAGCCCCGTGTCACTGACGAGTGGGGACACCCACTTACGCAGCCCGCGGGAGCACTGCGCTTAGCAGGCCGGCCCGTTAGAATTTCCCGTGCAGCCCAGCAATTCAAATTAAACCTTTTTCTTTTTAATTTCAAACACACTTCTGTACCCAACTTCAAAAATCAACCCAGGTCGATTCAGTGCACCAAATTGTATGAAACCAATTTTGTTGGAAAGTTCTGTGAATGCTTAATCCAATCCCGTTGGATTCAAGTCATTTGGATCTGTAGATCACCCATAGCAAAAATAACAAGGCAGAAGCTTTTATGCATTCAAACATTTTTCAAATTTAAACCATAAAAGCTTTTGAGTTGATTCCAACTCCCAAAAATAACATTTAACCATACCTTTCAGAATATATAAAAATATATAGGTTTACTTGCAGAAATAATGTTCAAGGAATAAAAGAATGCTACATAAGCATTTCTAGCCACTTTAATTAATTAAAATAAAAGGGTAAAACCTTATTAAATTGTGACACCACTTTAAATCACATTCCCATGGACTACAATATGTGGTGATGACATGTGTCAACATGATCCCATGTTTAGTTTGGAGAATATTAAATCTTAAGTAGTTTTTCAATGAGTAGAAATTACTTTTCTAAAATAAAAGGACTTAAACCAATCCTTAACCTTGTAATGTTAGAGATGATGCTAGATCATCTATAGGACCCTTGTGTGTGATGATTGCAAGTAGTTAAGTATTGATTGGTGATTGTGTACCTCGTATTTATTCATAGACGCTAGTACCGACCAAGGATACTACGAGGAGGAAGAAGGATACTACGAAGAGGAAGCCGAGGAGAACTTCAACCACTGCTCTGCACAAGGCAAGCTAACCCTTGCAAGATACTATACCTATGCAAGCCTAATACTACTAGTGAATGTGCAAGCTAACACTTGCAAGATACCCTATTGTTGCCACAAACCCATGCTTGTGATATGAATACTATATGCCTTAAGCGTATGTGATCATACCAACTTGCTAAACCAATCCTAGTTTTATGGCAAGCTTCTTACTTTATTTCTTTATCAAAGATTACTTAGAGTCTACTTAAGAGTTTGGTAGATATTAGACAGCTATGCTCAAGTTTGCCCTAAGAGCATAAAATTTGGCCTAAGCTAGAAACCTTGATCTCAGCCTAAGATATAATGTTGGACTTAGTGAAACTCCACCAGTTACCACCCCTCATTATTACCATTCCCAACTGTAGATGCTAGTGCTAAGCATAAAACTTGATCAACTTTAGATGGGAGTACTTGGTGGAAAATGGTTATGAAAACCTTGGAATGATGGATCATTCTATTGAAATGTTTTGGACATGTGTTTCCAAACACTTGATGATTTTGGTGATGAAAACGTTGAGGCATGAGCCTTAGCCCTTTATAAAGCGATGGTTGTGCGGATGCGATACCATTCCAATTTTATCGTACAACCACAATACCGAATATTGGCTAGGGCTTGACTGAAACTTATATACCTTAGTATTAGTTCCCTCACGGCCATGGTGCGAGCCGAGGCTACCTTGTGAAGATTGTCCACTGCGGTACCCAAGATGACAGTGGTCATGGTTGGGAGGCCAAACTCACAGGAGAGGTGCTTATACTAGGGAGTGTAATTGAAAGGTTAGGATTTATTATCCATATCGAGTATGGTGAATTCAGGATTTGTTCACCGGATGTATCGAATGTTGTGGTGAAAGTGTACAATCTCTGCAGTGTCAAACTATTCGAATAGTCGCGTCATGATTATGGACAGTTGGAGTGGCCATCTTGTTCTCCGTCGGACCCTTTTCAAAATGACTTGTGAAATGAGTTGAGACTTTGACTTGACCACAATGAGTTGTGACCTGAACTACAAGATCCCACTTAGGAGTTATAAAATTGTGACTAGCTTTGGAGCTTAGTAGAGATAAACCTGGCTTTTTGCAAAACAACCCTAGAGCCTAGTGTCCTATTACCCAAAAACCCCTTTTCTTGTTAGTATTAGTTTGCGAGTACTTAAAGAGTACTCATGGCTTTGTCCCTGGCTATTCCCATGGCCAGACTATGAAGAGGAGTACCTGGAGGATGGACCCCAGGAAGGTTACGACAACTAGGATCATCTCCCATCGTCAGCATTGCCTGTGACCCCGAAGATGGAGCTTCGCCTACGCTACCGTTATTATTACGTATTCCGCTGCTTGATGTTGTATTAAGAATTGGATCATGAGATCCCTATTCGTGTAAGAACTTATGTATCGTTGTAATGGATGAAGTACTATGGTATCCAATTATGTTATGTCTCGCAAAAATGGTAATCCTGGGATTGCGATGTATAGCATAACATGCATCTAGGATTGAAAAATCCGGGTGTTGACAAGTTGGTATCAGAGCCATCCTGACCATAGGAGACCCTAGTTAGGTTGGACGTTGAACCAAAAACTTAGTTTTAAAAACCAAAGAAAACAAATATTTAAAAAAACCTATTCTCATTCTTATCTCTTTAATTCTTTCATAAAACTTCATGTTCCTCAAAAACTCTTGCAAAATAGATAAAATTTGACACACTTGATCACTCTGCTAATCTACTCATCCTCTATTTTTATAGATGGACGTGAAGTACAGAAAGTTTTATCAACTCGGAAATGGGGGAGACCTTATCTTTGAGAGGGATGTGGATCAGCTTTCGGAACTTCTGGAGCGTCCGCACCCCGAGTTCTTCGGAGCTCAGCTCAATGATCAAGGAGGAGAAGATCTGCAGTGGCTAATTGTTGCAAGTCTCCGAGGAAAGATTGAACCTCCCACAGCGGAGGGAATTCAGTTTACCTTGAGGGAAAACAACTGGCTCGATGGACTTGCCAGAGCAATGCAGGAAGCTCTTACCCGTCTGTGTTGACAGAGCATCAATCAGATCAAGGGTACTCGCTTTGAGTTTTTCCCAATACGTGATGCAAATGGACAACCACTGGAAGCCCCATACCACCCCGAGTTGAAGACTCAATTGGACCACCTTAGCTTCATGATGTATGACCGTCAGCAGGAGTTGGACAACTGCCGTGACTATTGCAACCACAAGTCTGCCATCATCAAGACGAAGGATCAGACCATCGCCATGCTCGCAAAGGATCGCAAGTCTCGCTGCCGTCAGCTCGACAAGAAGGAGCGCATTATTTCCCGTCTTCTCCATCGCATCTCATCTCTGGAAGAGACCATCCACGAGAGAGACATGCAGCTAGAGGAAAGGGAGAATGCCGGAGAAGATCTTCGTAGAGACCCTTACTCCTATCTCAGCGATGACAATGATTTTCTGGAGGATCAGGCCATGGACTTCTTCACTGATGAGGATGATTTCGCCTTCATCGATGATCCTGAAGATGATGAAGCCACAAACTCCGAGGAGTAGTAGCACTGAGCACTAGAGTAGTGAGTAGTAGTCGGTCCCACTGTATCGTAGATTTTAGAATGGTTCTTAAAACTATCTGTTTTTCCTTGTTGTGGTGTGTGTTGTACTGTGTGCTATGAGTGAATGAATGAAAAAGCAAGTTTCTAGAAAAATCTGAGTCAAACCTTTAAAAAACTTTTCAAAAACCCAAAACCTTAGCAATTTCCCTCTTTTCTCATGATCGATATCAATCTTCAGATGCCACGTGGAGGAAGTGGTTCAGCCCCGGACCCGATGTTGCAGATCCTGCAAATGTTGACTTCTGACCGCGAAGCTAAAAGAGCCGAACGTCAAGCCAACCTAGCCACTCTGCAACAGATAGCCCAGCTAGCCCACAATAACCAAGGCCACGGAAATCAGGACAACCACGGATCTAAACTCAAGAATTTCCAGAATACCAACCCACCCGTTTTCACCAAGTCGGAAGAACCCCTAGATGCCGACGATTGGCTGCAAACCATGGAAAACAACTTAGAAGTAGCAGGAGTGGAAGCCAACGAGAAAGTCTTGTTCGCCACCCATTATCTAGCCGGAGATGCCAGGGCATGGTGGAACAGTGTTCGTGCAATGATCGGAGGCCAGATGATGACCTGGGAGGAATTCAAGGTCAAGTTTAGCAGAACCCATGTGCCACCAGGTTTGATCAAGAGAATGAGAGACGAGTTCAGAGAGTTGAAGCAAGGAAGGATGACTGTAGTGGAATACTGGGACAAATTTTTGTCAGTAGCTAGGTATGCCCCGGACGAGATAGACACCGAAGCCAAGAAGAAAGAAAGATTCCTGAATGGTCTGCATGACGAGATGCAGACGGTGTTAGTCAATATCCCCTTTGTGGATATTGAAGCCCTTGTCGACTCTGCTATCCAAATGGAGGGAAAGATCAACCAAGCCAATGAAAACTGCAAGCGTCGCATGATGCATCAACCAGGAACCCATCAGACCCCAAAGTATCGCCTCAACCCATCTCCAGGATTTGCCCCACGAACCAACAGACGCCCTATGACCCGTCCGACCTATCCCAACCGTGGAAACCCTAGACCCGGAGGAAATCACAACAACCCCGGCAACTCTAGCAATTTCACCTGTGCCCCACCCAAGTTCAACACCAACAATACTACCACCAACCCCAATACTGCCCCGAGGACTGGAAGCAATGTTGTGCCTATCGCAGCCAAGGACAAGTCACAAGTGACATGTTATGACTGTGGAAATAAAGGCCACTATTCCAATGAGTGCCCCAACAAGAAGAATGCTACAGCCCCCAACGCCAATGTCCCAGCTGACAGCGTCGTGTCCAGGAGAAGATTTGCCCCAAGGAATTCACTCAACCGCAATGGCCGTCTTTTTCTCATGCATCTGAAGAAGCTCGAGCGCCAGACGTCGTGCTGGGTATTTTTTTCTGTTAATTCAGTACTTGCAAGAGTGTTGTTTGATTCTGGTGCATCGCATTCATTTGTCACTGAAGAATTTTCCTGCACTAGTAAAATTCAGCCAACCAAATTGAAGCATGTGATGATTGTGCAAATTCCCGGATCAACCACCAAGGCTAGGCAAATTTGCAAAGCCGTCCCTATCCGAATCCATGGCATAGATTTTTATGCTAACCTAATAGTACTCGGAACTAAAGGTTTGGAAGTAGTACTAGGAATGGATTGGATGTCCAAGCATAAAGGATTGATTGACTGTGCCAAGAAAGCCATTACCATGACTAGTACCACCGGAGTATCAGACGAGCATATATCTGAAACCTTACCTCGCCAATTCAAGTGTAACAAGAGTCTAGCCCAACCTACCATTGACCAAGTTCGGATAGTCTGCGAATACCCCGATGTATTTCCAGATGTTTTGCCCGGTATGCCCCCAGACCGGGATATCGAGTTTATCATCGAACTAATCCCCGGAACAGGACCCATAGCCCAGAGACCCTATAGTATGAACCCGTCAGAACTAGAAGAACTGAAGAAGAAATTGGATTCCATGTTGGAAATCGGATTGATTCAACCAAGTGTGTCCCCATGGAGATCACCTGTCTTGTTTGTAGACAAGAAGGATGGAGGTAACCGTTTGTGTACGGATTATCGGAAGTTGAATGATGTCACCATCAAGAACAAGTACCCCTTGCCTAAGATCGAAGATTTGTTTGATCAGTTGACCGGTGCCCAGGTGTTTTCTAAGATTGATCTTAGAACTGGCTATCATCAACTCAAGATTCGTGCAGAGGATATCCCGAAGACTGCTTTCACCACCCGATATGGATTTTATGAGTATACAGTCATGTCTTTTGGATTAACCAATGCCCCCGCTTATTTCATGAATCTCATGAATAAGATTTTTATGGACTTCCTGGGTAAGTTTGTCGTTGTTTCATCAATGGCATTCTGATTTATTCCAAATCGGAAGAAGAACATGAGCTACACCTAAGGACCATCCTTGGAACCCTTAGAGAGCATCAGTTGTATGCAAAGTTTAGCAAATGTGAATTCTGGTTACAGGAAGTAGGATTTCTCGGTCACATTGTATCAGCCGGAGGAATTGCCGTAGACCCTGCCAAAGTGAAAGATGTAGAAGATTGGCAAGCCCCAACCACTCAAACCCAAGTTCGTGCTTTTCTCGGATTGGCGGGATATTACCGCAAATTCGTAGAAGGATTCTCGAGTATAGCCCGACCCATGACCCAATTACTGAAGAAAGACAAGAAGTTTGAATGGACGGACAAGTGCGAAGCGAGTTTTCAAGAACTCAAGAGGAGATTGATTTCAGCCCCAATCTTGATCATGCCGGATATTACGAAGCCCTTCGATGTGTATTGTGACGCATCCAAGATTGGTCTCGGATGTGTGCTAATGCAAGAAGGCAAAGTTATATCTTATCTATCGCGACAACTGAAGCAACATGAACAAAATTACCCAACCCATGACCTCGAACTCGCAGCCGTAGTTCTAGCCCTGAAGACATGGACACATTACCTTATGGGAAACCGTCGTGAGATTTATTCGGATCACAAGAGCCTAAAGTATATATTCACTCAAAAGGAGCTGAATATGAGGCAGAGAAGATGGATTGAGTTAATCAAGGATTACGACCTGGACATTCACTATCACCCTGGAAAAGCCAATATGGTAGCCGATGCCCTTAGCAGATTGCCTTGCTGCTTGAACTCCATGATTTTAAAGGAGAAACCAAGTTTGCACAAAGAGATGGAAGATTTTTGAATGGAATTAGTAAGTGAAGGATTTTTGGCTAGCATAGAACTTCAGCCCACTTTGATCAGTCAGATTAAAGAGGCGCAGAGGGAAATGCCAGTATCGACGGAATCAAGCGTCGTATCAGTACGAGCAAAGTACCCGGATTCACCGAGGACGAAGAAGGAGTTCTGTGGTAGAAAGGACGCCTTTGTGTACCAGCGGATTCGGAGTTGAAAGAAGTTATCTTGAAGGAGGCTCATGATACTCTTTATTCTATCCATCCCGGAGGAACTAAGATGTATCAAGATTTGAAAGAGCAATTTTGGTGGCATAAGATGAAGAGAGAAATCGGAAGCTATATCGCCAAGTGTGACATATGTCAGCGAGTCAAGGCAGGACATCAACGTCCCGCTGGATTATTGCAACCTTTGCAGATTCCGGAATGGAAATGGGATTCTGTAGGAATGGATTTTATCACTGGACTACCTACTTCTAGTAGGGGAAATGACTCTATTTGGGTCATAGTGGACAGATTGTCCAAAGTAGCCCATTTCTTGCCCGTCAAAACCACCTACCAGAGTTCGAAGCTAGCGGAGTTATACATCGCTAGAATCGTTAGTTTGCATGGATTCCCCAAGAACATAGTCTCGGATCGAGGAACTCAGTTTACCTCGAGATTCTGGAAGAAAGTCCAAGAAGGTTTAGGAACCCGCTTATCACCCTCAGACCGATGGACAAACGGAGCGAGTAAACCAAATACTCGAAGATATGCTTAGAGCATGTGTGCTAGAATATGGATCCAAATGGGAAGACTGTCTGCCGTTTGCATAATTTTCATACAACAATAGTTACCAAGCCAGTTTGCAAATGGCCCCATTTGAATTTATGTACGGAAGAAAGTGCCACACCCCTTTGAACTGGTCGGAAGTAGGAGAGAGTCAGATTTTCGGACCCGACATTCTACGAGAAGCAGAAGAGAAGGTTCACAAGATTCGTGAACACCTCAAGACAACCCAATCCCGACAAAAGAGTTACGCCGACAAGAGACGTCGAGACCTCGCCTTCAACATCGGAGATTTTGTTTATCTGAAAGTGTCGCCATTGAAGGGAATGCAACGTTTCCAACTCAAAGGAAAGTTAGCCCCAGATATATCGGACCTTTCAAAATCTTGAACCGTCGAGGAGAAGTATCGTATCAACTGGAACTACCTGAAGAGATGTCAGCTGTGCACAATGTGTTCCATATCTCATTACTTCGCAAATGTCTCGAAGTCCCCGAGAAGACCTAAGTGTTCAAGAATATCGATCACCGGACCATAGAGATCAATGATGATCTAACCTATCTTAAAGTACCCATCCGTATATTGGAAGAAGCCTTTCGAACTACCAGAACCCGAAGCATCAAGTTTCTCAAGATTTAGTGGAGCAGCCACACAGAAGAGGAGGCTACCTGGGAATGCGAAGATCACATCAGAACGGAGTTTCCAGATCTCTTCAAATCCTAGGTAATCTTTTCGTCCTTTTTCAAATCTCGGGACGAGATTTTGTTTAAGGGGGGAAGGTTTTTAACATCCCAAAAATATCAAACTTAGATCATCAAAACACTAATCATCAAGTTTAGGGTTAACAAAAAACTTTTCTAAATGAATTCATGAATGCATGTATATGTATATGAATGGATTTTGAATTTCTTTAAAAACCACCTTGTTTGTGTGATCCATTGCTTGTAAAATGTTTCTTAGGTGAAAATAACATCATCTAAAACATTTCCCACACTTTTCCTAAAGACAAGTAAATCAAAACAAATATATTAAGTGAATGGTCATTTTGGCCAATTTAACTCACATGCCTACTTTGTCTGTCTCAAACTTTCAAAACCTAACAGAAACTTTTCTGGATATTTGCACCCCTTGAATGTACTCACAACAGAGTATCAAGTCCCACTTTGTGATCATCCAGAAACTTTCAAATGCATAGTTTAAATAACAATTCAAAATTGAATCTTCTTCATATGGGAAGATCCCACTTTTTCAAAACCCACTCAAACAAGCTCAACTTTCAAAACCCAAGCATCTGCAGACTCACCAGAACCAATCTAGCAAACTCACCAAAATTCATTTCAAAATTCAAAACTTGAGTTCATGCGGCCATTTCATCAAACAGGTTGCAGACACAAATCAAACAAAACCACAAACACTATAGTGTGCAGTGTTTTGAGCCTAACTTGTTCCCTAGTTAGCTCACACACAAACCAGTAGATCATCTAGAAAGATTAGCCCAACACTAGCACCCCTGTGAGCTTGCCATTGCCATTAATGGTGAACAGCCGAGCACCCCCATGTCACCCCAATGTGGACAGCAAGCTAGGAGCAGCAGCAAGCCTAGCCAGCATGTCTGGGAAGCACCGCCACCGCCACTGTCGGCAGCATGAGCATTGCCAAGCTGGACCACGCGCACAAAGCGCCAGACCATGCCGGCGTGCACGAGCACCACCCGCGACCAGCGTCCCAGACCGCGCCGCCCTCACCGCGCGCACACACGATCACCACCGACCCAGGACCCCGCCAGACACTCCCGTTTGCCGCCCCGTGCCATACAACCACCGCCCGTCTTCGAAGACGCCGCCTCTTCCGCGCAGAGCGCCGCCCGTTCCAGACCAAACCACACCGCCCCATGCCTCGCGATCATGTCGTTGAGCATCGCCAGGAGACATGCAGTCCCCTTGCCCATGCCATTAACTGCCTGTAACGTCGCCCCCGACGAGCTCACCTTGCGCCCCGACGGTCCCCTCACTCGACTATAAATAGAGGCCACCCCCGCACGATTTGTTCACACCATCTCACTCCCCTCTCCCCACTGACCGTGCCACACCATCCTCAGAGCAAGGCGAGCACCACTTCGCCGGAATTTCACCGAAGCCTGCCGCCTCTAGAGAAGAAGGGAGCCAGCGATTGGAGCCGCCCCAGGAGAAGCCACCGGTACCAGGAGGATCGCCGTCGTCGACTTTGTTGTTCGCCCGCCTCGCCGACCCTCGCCCGTACCCCGGTGAGCCCCCAGCACCCCGCACTGGTCGCGCTAGGTTTCGTTCTCGCCGGAGCTGTCTCGCGTCGACGATGACCCTCAGTCGTTCGATTAGAACTAGATCGAACGACCCACGTTGCCCCATACCGCTTCGCCCAGCCCCGTGTCACTGACGAGTGGGGACACCCACTTACACAGCCATGAGCACTTAGCAGGCCGGCCCGTTAGAATTTCCCGCGCAGCCCAGCAATTCAAATTAAACCTTTTTCTTTTTAATTTCAAACACACTTCTGTACCCAACTTCAAAAATCAACCCAGGTCGATTCAGTGCACCAAATTGGATGAAACCAATTTTGTTGGAAAGTTCTGTGAATGCTTAATCCAAGCCCGTTGGATTCAAGTCATTTGGATCTGTAGATCACCCATAGCAAAAATAACAAGGCAGAAGCTTTTATGCATTCAAACATTTTTCAAATTTAAACCATAAAAGCTTTTGAGTTGATTCCAACTCCCAAAAATCACATTTAACCATACCTTTCAGAATATATAAAAATATATAGGTTTACTTGCAGAAATAATGTTCAAGGAATAAAATAATGCTACATAAGCATTTCTAGCCACTTTAATTAATTAAAATAAAAGGGTAAAACCTTATTAAATTGTGACACCACTTTAAATCACATTCCCATGGACTACAATATGTGGTGATGACATGTGTCAACATGATCCCATGTTTAGTTTGGAGAATATTAAATCTTAAGTAGTTTTTCAATGAGTAGAAATTACTTTTCTAAAATAAAAGGACTTAAACCAATCCTTAACCTTGTAATGTTAGAGATGATGCTAGATCATCTATAGGACCCTTGTGTGTGATGATTGCAAGTAGTTAAGTATTGATTGGTGATTGTGTACCGTATTTATTCATAGACGCTAGTACCACCAAGGATACTACGAGGAGGAAGAAGGATACTACGAAGAGGAAGCCGAGGAGAACTTCAACCACTGCTCTGCACAAGGCAAGCTAACCCTTGCAAGATACTATACCTATGCAAGCCTAATACTACTAGTGAATGTGCAAGCTAACACTTGCAAGATACCCTATTGTTGCCACAAACCCATGCTTGTGATATGAATACTATATGCCTTAAGCGTATGTGATCATACCAACTTGCTAAACCAATCCTAGTTTTATGGCAAGCTTCTTACTTTATTTATTTATCAAAGCTTACTTAGAGTCTACTTAAGAGTTTGGTAGATATTAGACAGTTGTGCTCAAGTTTGCCCTAAGAGCATAAAATTTGGCCTAAGCTAGAAACCTTGATCTCAGCCTAAGATATAATGTTGGACTTAGTGAAACTCCACCAGTTACCACCCCTCATTATTACCATTCCCAACTGTAGATGCTAGTTCTAAGCATAAAACTTGATCAACTTTAGATGGGAGTACTTGGTGGAAAATGGTTATGAAAACCTTGGAATGATGGATCATTCTATTGAAATGTTTTGGACATGTGTTTCCAAACACTTGATGATTTTGGTGATGAAAACGTTGAGGCATGAGCCTTAGCCCTTTATAAAACTGATGGTTGTCTGGATGCGATACCATTCCAATTTTATCATACAACCACAATACCCGAATATTGGGTAGGGCTTGACTGGAAACTTATATACCTTAGTATTAGTTCCATCACGGCCAAGGTCTGAGCTGAGGCTACCTTGTGAAGATTGTCCACCTGTGCAGTACCAAGATAACAGTGGTCATGGTTGGGAGGCCAAACTCACAGGAGAGGTGCTTATACTAGGGAGTGTAATTGAAAGGTTAGGATTGATTATCCGCATACTGAGTATGGTGAATTCAGGATTTGTTCCTGACGGATGTATCGAATGTTGTGGTGAAAGTGTACAATCTCTGCAGAGTGTCAAACTATTCGAATAGCCGCATCCGCGGTTATGGACAGTTGGAGTGGCCATACTGTTCCCCCGTCAGACCCTTTTCAAAATGACTTGTGAAATGAGTTGAGACTTTGACTTGACCACAACAGAGTTGTGACCTGAACTACAAGATCCCACTTAGGAGTTATAAAATTGTGACTAGCTTTGGAGCTTAGTAGAGATAAACCTGGCTTTTTGCAAAACAACCCTAGAGCCTAGTGTCCTATTACCCAAAAACCCCTTTTCTTGTTAGTATTAGTTTGCGAGTATTTAAAGAGTACTCATGGCTTTGTCCCTGGCTATTCCCATGGCCAGACTATGAAGAGGAGTACCTGGAGGATGGACCCCAGGAAGGTTACGACAACTAGGATCATCTCCCATCGTCAGCATTTCCTGTGACCCCGAAGATGGAGCTTCGCCTACGCTACCGTTATTATTACGTATTCCGCTGCTTGATGTTGTATTAAGAACTGGATCATGAGATCCCTATTCGTGTAAGAACTTATGTATAGTTGTAATGGATGAAGTACTATGGTATCCAATTCTGTTATGTCTCACAAAAATGGTAATCCTGGGATTGCGATGTATAGCATAACAGGCATCTAGGATTGAAAAATCCGGGTGTTGACATAAATCTACCCTTCGTGAGTTCCTAAATGTTGGGATGTTACACCATGCTACAAACTGTGGGCCACCCGGGTTATCCGGATAGGAGACATGCTATGAGGATACCCATATAGCACATCCCCAACAGTAGCCCCCGGAGAACTCCGAGATATTGCGCCGTCTTGCCTCTTCACGTGGAATGCTCCGTCTAGATGGATGTTGGCAAATCGTGAAGCAATATCTTGTAGTCCTCCCAAAGAACCCTGCAAGGTCTTCTCCGTCTTCAACTCGTAAGTCGGAGAATTGCTGAATCTTCCATCATACTCTTCCGTAGCCGGACTGGATCCGTCCATGCCGGAATCTTCTGATGTGATGGTTCATCTGCCTATGTCAGCTAGGGCGACGTAGACGTAGGTCAGCAACGCCTCGTAACTCACACATGCAGAGAACACAATCATGTCCACTTTTCCCACGCGAAAAATACGAACCGTTGGCAGTGACGGTTGGTATGTGGAGAAATTTCCGTGCACGCCTCCGCACACATCGTCTACGCGGCAACCGTTCGATCAAGCTGCACGAATCTTGACGCTGGGTATCATAAATAGTAACTGCGGTGGAAAATTTACGTTTTCACCTCATTCTCCCCTGGATCTTCTTCTTCCTCAGGCAAGCGTCTCCTCGAGCTCTCCGCGCCTCGCACGAAAAACCCTAACTCCCAATCTCGCCAGTCACTTCCAAACACTCGCAATGGCCAGCAGCAGTTCTTCTCCTTCGATGGCGGCGTCAGGCGAATCCGCGGCGAAGCCTGCGAGATCCGTCGTCGTGCCCCAGAGGGCCTGGTCATCCCCGTCTCCGCGGTGGTCGAGGCAACCTGTGGCGACCATAATCCAGCGGCGCTGGAGCTGCTGGAGGAGGAAAACAACTCCCACAAAGGCGACTGGCGCGGTTTGGACATCACGGACCGCGACATCCAAGAGTTGATCATCGAGGGCTACTTCCCCGCGACGTAGGGGCTTGCCTGGCGGGCGACGCCGGCCGGCGAGGTCACACCTTCTCCCCAAGCCGGAGAAAAGGTGTACCTCAAAGCATAGATGGTACGCGGCATCTCCCTGCCCATCTCTAACTTCTTTCTTGCCGTCTTGAACCATTACCGAGTCCAGCCCCAAAACCTCTCTCCCAATAGTATCCTAGCGCTTAGCAATTACGCGGCACTTTGCGAGGGTTACTTAGGGATTAAGCCTAGGCTAGACCTCTTTATATATTTCTTCACCGTCAAGCGTGAAGCCGGAGCCAGCAAGGACGAACTTAGAAACTGTGGCACTATTAGCTTCAAGATCCGACCTGGCCGGCGCTTCCCCGACATCGTCGGACATGAGTCCTGCAAGAACTGGCAGTGTACTTACTTCTATGGCCCAGATATCCCTCTGGCCAGCCGAGAAGTAACGTACCCGGACTTCATCGATGGAGCAGCCGCTGAAACTTCGACATGGAGATCCCAGGCCTCCCTTCCCTCCAACCTCGACGCTTCCCGCGCTATAAGGCGGATAGAGTGGTTCGTAGAGACGGGTTTGACCAGCTTGGACCTAGCCATGTGCTGGTTCATCAGGCGAATCCAGCCTCTGCAGCACCGCTCGAAGCTGATGCACGAGTATACCAACGATAGAAGGGATAGCCTCCGAATCTCCGTGGATAATTTCTCGAGCGACTCCGTCAAGCTCCGCCTCAAGGACATCATCAAGGTGAAGGACAAGAAGCGTGGATTCACCATCACCTACGACATGTTCGTAGAGAGCAAGTTCCCAAAGGTAACTGTTTATTTTCCGTGTATGACATATACTCCAGTTCTTCCTTCTAGCCATTACCATCTCATCTAACACGGAGGTTCTTCACCTTAATAGCTTAGAGACATAGACGAGGACAACATGGCTCCTTAAATCTATGATCCAAAGATGAAGGAAGTCACCATCGTGTCCGACGATGATGCTCCGTTGGCGTGAAAGCAGAAGAGCTCCAACTCTAACGCTGCCGACGGAGGCAAGAAGAAGAAGACGAAGGGTGGAGCCTCCAAAAAGACTACCGCCGCCCTGGAGGCGGAGAAAAGAAAGATTACTGGGATCCCCTTTGTCAAAGAACCCCCTCTTGTGTAAGCTTCTTTCTCTCCGACATTGCCCGTTTACCTATCTTATTTCTATACTTATGCATTTTGCATGTTTCAGAAAGAAAGCCATGACCAGCTTGAAGAAGACCTCCAAAACATTGGGGGCTTCTAGAACCATCAAGGACATGCTGCATCGCGACGCATCTCCCGCCATCGCCCCTGTCACTCCCACTGTCAAGCCCTCATCTGCCCAGACAAGCTCTCAAACCAAGGAAGCAGCTAGCCCTTCCGCCATGGAAGTAGACTCAGGTGCCTCTATCGAGCTTGCTGTTGTCGACGAGCAGGCGACACAGGAGAATGCCGCACACCAAATGGCTGAAGCTCCGGCTAAGGATGCCATCGGTAGCGGTAAGGAGATGGTGGAAGCTGGTACTTCTGCCGAAGGCGGCGCCCCCGCACCCAAGAGAACGATAGAGTATCCGAAGATAGTCTATCTGGTACTTACACCGGGTAGCACTGCTCTGGTTCCTGGTGCGGCGCCGACATCTCCGACGTGCGGTCTAGAGGAGCTTCTCCGGCAGGCAGAGATCTTGCAACAAAATAGTGTATCCTTCGGCAAGCTGCTGGCTGAGAGTGCTACCAACCTCAAGGTCATTGCACTTGTAAGTTTTATTTGCCTTTTTGCATTTCATATGAATATCCCACTGTAGCCCCCGAGGATGTAGACGGAAAACCATAGGTCTTTGCGTCTAGATGCTCTAAGAGTGACTAAGCTAGAAAACTTCTCACTGTAGCCCGCAAGCATATAGGTGGAATGAACTATTCCGACTAGATGCTTTAAGAGTAGCATACGCAGTGTTTATAAATTTCGATACTGTAGCCCCCAAGCTTCTAGTTGTAACTAAATTAGTTCCGACTAGATGCTTAAAGAGAATCTAAGCATACATCCGAGTTAAAAACTTTATACTGTAGCCCCCAAGCTTCTAATCGAAAACTGAATTAGTTCCGACTAGATGCTTAAAGAAAGACTAAGCATATTGCTAAGTTAAAAACTCTCGCTGTAGCCCCCGAGCGTCTAGGTGGAAATTTTCCGGCTAGATGCTCCAAGTAGACTAAACAACGTTTAACTTTTCTTTTTTCGACAGAACGAGAATGCTCGGAGGGGCATGGCCAACGACAAGTACCAGAAGATGCGCGCGGACTTGGAAGCCGAAAAGGGTAAAACTGCCTTCTTGAAGGAACAGATCGTCAAGGGCAAGCGTCTGTTTTTCCTTTCTTTTTCGTATTCCGACTTCAACTTGTGTATTCTCTGAGTACTCACTATGTGCTTTGCTTTCTCCGACTTGCAGAAACCATTGCCAAGGCTAAGGATATTGTCGAGCAATCCAAGCACCTTCAAGAGATGGATAGTGAGAACAAGATCCTTAATCAGGAGAGGAAGGACATGCTGAAGATGCATGAAGAATCAATGAAAGCCCTGCAGGACTCCGCCACCGAGGAGATCAACCACTTGAAGAAGGAGATCTCGATCTTAAGATATCAGAAGAAAGCTGCCGACGAGCAGAATCAACGCCATCATGAGGCGTACAAGCTCCTCCAACAAGAACGGGACTCCTTGGCGGATACCATCTGGAAAGCTGAGGTTAGCATCTTTAGTAAGTGATTCTCCGTCTTGGATTTCTGTAGTCTAGATACTCTGATTTTTTGAACTCAGTGCTCCTTTGTCGGAAACTCGCAGCTCCTATGGGTTTAACCCGGTCGCCTCCTCCGGCAAAGGAATGCATGGTTCTTGCCGGCAACTTCATCAACACCGCCATTGCGCAAGCCAAAGAGATTGCCAAGCCCCTCCAGATCAACATCAAGGCATCGGACTCTATGGCGAAGTTCTCAGAGATCCTGCGCCGAACCCCCGAGCGTATCACAAGCTGGAAAGCTTCATGTGCATGGGCCGGTGCAAGAATGGCGCTGTCCATGGTAAAGGCACATTACGAGGATGCCGACATCGACACGGTAACCTCTGGCATTCTCGACGTATATGAGCAAGGCAAGGAGATAAATCGCGAATCTATGTTGTCGTCACTCGCGGGTTATGACACTAGAGTTGCCGAGTTAGTCGACATCAACGTCTTCATGCCGATGAATACCATTGATGGCGGCAACCAAATCTCCTCCGAGTCTCTTCACACTGCCGACTTCGAGGGTGACTCTCCTGCTACAGATGACGCTACTTCCAAGTCGCCCGCGCCAAAGGAATGAAAAACAATTTTTAATATTTTCTTCCTCTGTGATGTGTATGCGGAAAAAACTATGTATTAACTTAAGCCGGAAAACAATGATGTATTCCTTCTACTTAAGAACTAGTTCCAGCATGTATATATTTTTTAAGTAAGTGTTGGCTTATCCATTACTTTGGTTCTTATGCTTGACTTTTCATGAGTCGGAAGACTCGTTGTCGGAACCATGCGATCAGCTGATGATGCCCAATGGCACCATCAATAACCTAAGCACAAAATCGCCAACAATAAGTGCCAAAAGTCACTACTCCATAATCCACATAAAAACGACAAAGAACGTGTAGACCAGAAAACTTAAGCTAACGCCCGTAGGCGGAATTTTCACAAGTGCAATCACAAAGCTTGTGCATAAAGGTTTTATATGATCCAAAAATAAACACTAAAGGAGGTAAAAGACTCAGAAATATGAGTGAACCAAAGAGCTTTATTTCATTGATCATATAAGAGGTACACAATTAGATAAAAGATGCTAAGTGTAAAAAGGACGTAGTTGTGCTATGTTCCATGGCCGATCAAGCTCCGGGTAGTCATCATCCGGGTCACGTCGCTTACGCTTATGATCCTTGTTGGGTCTATCCTTCAGTTCACGATTGTCAACGAGGTAGTAAGACCCATTGAGTAGCGCCTTGCTTATGATGAACGGTCCTTCCCATGGCGGGGATAATTTGTGTGACTTATTCTGCTTAAGTCGGAGCACCAAATCCCTCTCTTTAAACGAGCGATGCCGAACACGGCGACTATGATAGCTGCATAGCTTCTGCTGGTAGATGGCGGATCTTTGGCATGCCAAAACGCGCTCCTCCTCGAGAAGGTCCACATCTAGGAGTCTGGATTCTTCAGCGTCATCTTCGTCATAGGCGGCAACCCTTGGTGCATCGTGAAGTATGTCGGAAGGTAGGATGGCTTCTGCTCCATATACCATGAAGTAAGGGGTATAGCCGGTGGATCTGTTGGGTGTAGTTCGTAAACTCCACAGCACAGATGGCAATTCTTCCGCCCAGGCTCCAGCTGCTCTATGTAGCGGTGCCTCAAGACGTGGCTTGATTCCCTGCAGAATTAATCCATTGGCTCGCTCAACCTGACCATTGGATTGTGGATGTGCCACAGATGCAAGGTCAAGTCAGATGCCCTTCTCCCAACAATAAGCCTCCACTTCGCCGAGTGACAAGTTGCTACCGTTGTCGGTGATAATGCTATGTGGGAGACCAAATCTCACCACTAGATCCCGGACAAACCTGAGAGCAGTTGCCCCATCAAGCTTTCTAATGGGTTTAGCTTCTATCCATTTAATGAATTTATCAACTGCTACTAGCAGATGCGTAAACCCACATGGTGTCCTCTGTAACGGTCCCACCATGTCTAGCCCCCAGACTGCAAACGGCCAAGTTATTGGTATTGTTCGCAATTCTTCAGCAGGAACATGTGGTTGTCGTGCATAATACTGGCATCCCATGGATGTCTCAACCAGCTTGTCAGCGTCCGCCTTCGCGGTCAGCCAGTAGAATCCTTGCCGGAAGGCTTTCGTGACCAACGATCGAGGAGCGGCGTGATGCTCGCAATCTCCGAGATGGATTTTGCGTAGGATTTCAATACCTTCTAGCTGGAAAACACACTTTAGGTATACACCAGTAGTGCTCCTTTTGTAGAGTTGTCCATTGATTATGGTATAGCCCTTTCGTACTATTTGCCATCTTTCGACTTTGTCGTCGAGCAAAGTTCCGTGTTCGAGATATTCCATGAACGGTTTTTTCCAAGCCGGAGGGACCTTTGCCACCATGTGGACAAAAGAGTCGACTATATCCGGGTTGTCAATGTCGGCTCCCTTCACGGATGCTGTCCGCAGATGCTCTAGGAAAACTCCTGGCGGAATTCGTTTGCGCCATGATCCAAGCTTAGACAGCAGATCAGCCGCCTCGTTTTGCTCCCTAGGTACATACTTGACTTCGTAGCCCAAGAAGCACTTGGCTATGTCGTCCACTTCGTCATGATATGCCGCCATCATAGGGTTCCGCACATTCCAGGTGCCAGCCACCTGCTGGGCAACCAAGTCGGAATCTCCACAGCAAACTATGCGCTTGATGCCAATATCCTTGGCTACTCATAATCCGTGAATGAGTGCTTCATACTCCTCCATGTTGTTCATAGCCTCGAAGTGGATCTGCAGAACATAGTGTAGCTTGTCGCCAGTTGGTGACTGTAGCAATACACCAGCCCCCGAGCCGTTGAGAAGCTTTGATTCGTCAAAGTGCATCACCCAGTACTCTGGTTCTGGCAACGGAGTAGCATCTGGCATCTCCGTCCAATCTGCGATAAAATCCGCCAAGGCTTGTGACTTGATAGCGTCGCGTCTCTTGTAGGTGATCTCGAAGGAAGCAAGTTCAATGCCCCACTTCGTGACCCTTCCCGTAGCATCGTTGTTGTTGATAATGTCAGACAGTGGATTCTTGCTCACCACTGTGATCGGGTGCTCCTGAAGTAATGTCTCAGCTTCCGATAAGCAAGGAATACTCCCTAAGGTATCTTCTGGTAGTGCGGGTAACGCTGCTTGGGCTCCGTCAAGACCTTGCTTACATAGTAAACTGGTCGTTGAACTCTATGCTCATAGCCTGGTTCCTTCTGCTCTACCACGAAGACGATGCTAATTACCCGGTTGGTTGCCGCCATGTATATCAACATGGGCTCTCCAGGCTCGGGTGCTGCAAGGATGGGCGCTGAGGAAAGAATCTCCTTGAGCTGCTTCAATGTTGCATCTGCTTCGTCCGTCCACGTAAATTTGTCTTTCTTCTTCATTAACTTGTACAGCGGCAGGGCCTTCTCTCCAAGTCGTCTGACGAACCAACTAACTGCTGCAACACAACCTGTTAGTCGTTGAATTTCCTTTAGGCATGTCGGACGGTTTATGTTTAAGATGGCCTTGATTTTCTCCGGGTTGACCTCGATTCCACGCTGGGAAACGATGAAGCCCAACAATTTTCCGGCTGGAACCCCGAAGACGCACTTCTTAGGGTTAAGCATCATGTTGTATTTCCGGAGATTGTCAAAGGTTTATTTTAAGTCAGAGATTAAGTCATTTGAATTTTTAGACATCACCATGATATCGTCCACATAGGCGTGAACGTTCCGACCAATTTGGTCGTGAAGGCAACATTGCATTCTCCACTGGTACGTAGCACCTGCGTTTTTTAGCCCAAAGGGCATCGTAACATAGAAAAACATGTCGTATGGGGTAGTGAACGAAGTTGCCAATTGGTCCGACTTTCTCAACTTGATCTGGTGGTATCATGAGTATGCATCGAGAAAACACAAAAGTTCCGAGCCAGCCGTCGAGTCAATGACTTGGTCGATGCGAGGCAAAGCAAACAGATCTTTGGGGCAAGCCTTGTTCAAGCCGGTGTAATCAACGCACATTCGTAATTCTTTGGTTCCCTTTTTGGGGACAAGTACAGGATTGGCCACCCATTGGGTGCGAAGGACTTCTCGGATAAAACTAGCCTTAAGTAACCTAGCTATCTCTTTGCCTATGGCGCGTCTCTTCTCATCTCCAAAGCGTCGTAGAGGTTGCTTCACTGGTTTGCATTTTGGGTCAATGTTTAAGCTGTGCTCGGCAAGTTCCCTAGGTACACCTTTCATGTCGGCAGGTTGCCAGGCAAAGATGTCCCTATTCTAACGGACGAACTCGACGAGTGCACTTTCCTATTTGGGATCCAGGTTCGTCCCAATGGCGGTGGTCTTGGAGGCATCGCCTACCACAAGTTACACCGGCTTGGTCTCGATGGCGGCCTTGAATGCTGGAGCGGAGTCGGAGATCTATTTCTTCGACGCGGGCATGTCTGAGTCATCGACCTTGCTCTGGATCTCTTTGAATTCTTCGCTGTAGAGGACAGCTTCTGCGAAGGCTGCTTCATTAATCTCGCAGTCCCTTGCCTTGGTAAAGCTTCCGGATACGGTGATGACACCGTTTGGTCTGGGTATCTTGAGTTTGTTGTAGACGAAGCATGGCTTGGCCATGAAGGTGTGGAATATGTCGCGGCCAAATATGACGTGGTACACGCTCTTGAAGGGGACCACCTCAAAGGTCATGCGCTCTTGGCGGTAATTATTAACATCACCAAAGGCAACCTGAAGTGTGATGCACCCAAGGGACCAAGCCTCCCGACCAGGAACTACGCCGTGGAAGATGGTGTTGGTCTGCCTTAGGTTTGCCTCCGTCAAGTTCATCTTCTGTAGTGTATCCAGGTACATGATGTTAAAGCTACTTCCACTATCCACCATACGCTTGGTGAACTCCACGCCGTCAATCAAGGGGTTGATGACCATGGCGTATTGGTTCTCCATAGGGATGAGGTCTGGGTGATCCTTCCAGTCCCAAGTAATTGGAACCTCCGACCAGTGCAGGTACTGGGGAACTGGGGGTAGAGTGGCCATCAGTATCCTCATAGAGGTATTCTGTTGTCGGACGGTGGGGGTGCCAAGGAAAGTGTGGTAGAATGGCGCCTTCTTCACGAAGGGGTTCTTGCCTTTGTCGTCGCTCTTGGCGGCGTGATTGGGGTCAACATCCTCGTCCATGTCACTTGAATCCTTGGACTTCTCCTCCTTCTTCTTCCCTTGCCCTTGCCTCCCAGTCTGTTCTTACGACTTCGCTTGTAGCCAGACTCCGGGTCCTCCTTGAGGTCGTTGACGAACTTGCGATGTCGATTGGTATGAGTGGCCTTGCCGTTGACATCGAGGTGTACGAGGCACGGCATATCGCGGTACTCTTCGTAGGTTTGGGGAACACGGAGCGCTGCCGAGGTAGTTTCACTTCCTCGCTGCTGCCCACGACCAGCTCCCCGTCCTCGGCCACGTTGTCTGCCATCACCTCGTCCTACAAAGGTAATGGCGACCATGTCGGGAGTTTGCTTTTCTTCTAGAGAGGTTTTTCGCTTTGTGCTGTTGTTCCTCCGAGCTTGAGTTGGAACGGCCATTGCCGGCAGAGAGCCACGAGCATCATCGGCGGCGGCTGTGAACTCACTAGCCAACTGAATCATCTGGTTCAAGTCAAGCTGGTGATTGTCCTGCAAGCGCTTCAGCTTATGTCGGAGCAACGTGCCCCTTTCCAACCCATCGATGAAGGCGGCCATGGCGGTCTGGGCGTGCACTCCTGCGCAGGAATTCTTCATATCCAGCCAGCGGGAGAGGTAGGCGCGAGATGTCTCGTCTTTCTCTTGCACGCACCGCTGTAGATCGCCAACAGTGTAGGGATGTTTGTACGTACCCTAGAAGTTCTTGGTGAACGCTTCTTGCATGTCCAACCAATTGTAGATGGATTTCTCTGGCAAGTCGTCGATCCATGGATGGGCTGTGCCCGCCAACATCAATGGGAGGTACTTGACGGGAACGTTGGGGTTGCCCCCGGCAATCTCTACCGCGTTGCCGTAATCCTGCAACCATGTAGCTGGCTTGGCGGTGTCGTCATAGGGCTTGATGGTCTTGTCAATCCGGAATCCTTTGGGGTAAGTTGCGGACCATATCGCAGGTCCAAAGCAACGTGGTACCAGGTATGGTCCTTCCCGGGCCTCATGGATCTTATCGATCCGCGAACATGCGTCACGACTCCAGGTTTTTATCTTTATTTTCAACAGGGGATGGGCTGCGTGAACGACATGGGCCTCCTCTGCCATGGTGACTGCTAGGTGGCAACGGAGGCGGAGGTAGCGGTGGGTTAGCCATCTTTCTATTACCCATGAGATGCCTCATGCTTATCGTGATTGCTTGCCGGACGTGGAGGGTCATGGCACGACCTGCTCTTGTGTCCTTGGTTGCGTTCTCCATCATGACGGGTCTGCTCCGTGTTGTCGTGGATGACGATGTCGCTCTGCCTTGGCGGGGGCATATCCGTACGATGGTGAGCCTTGGGGTCTTCATGATGTCGGGGGGAGCGGGGCGGTGGCTATGTGGATAGACTAGCATCCTTCCTGTTGCGCGCATCCCTCCGTCTTCGTTCTGATGAACCCGTCTGAGACCCAACATCAAGAGGAGATCTGTCCCTTGGTGGCTTATGCTGGCTAGACTAGCAAAATGCTGGGTCAGACTCAAGCCTCTGAGAGGTGGCCTTTTCATGCTGCTTCACCGCCTTGGCCACTAGGTCATAGACCTGGTCCACTGCCTCGGGCGATCTATCCTGCTCCAGAAGGGTCTTGGTGACGGCGAGGTTGAGGAGTGGGGTGGGCATCACCTGCCTGCCTTCACTGTTAATGTATGGCTTGGCATGTGCCGGCTTCGGGGGAGCCCATCCTAGGTTTCGACGTACACCAGGATCGTTGATGACGCGAGCTGGAGCTTTCTTGGCCTTATGCTGCTGCAGCAGAGTCTTGTACTCGGCCTCCATTGCTCTAGCTTTCTCTATGGATTTATGCGCGTTGACCAGATCTCGATCTAGCTTAGCACCTTGCTCTGCGATGGCATGTGCTTCCTCCAGCAGCAGCTGGCGCTTCTCGTCAAGCTGGGTCACGTTCCGGATATGAGCGACGGTCAGTGGCTCGACAAGGAGATTGTCGTACATCACTCTATCAGATGAAGTAACTTGGGCAGGAGCAGACGTAGATGCCGAAGGCGGCAAAGTTGTGGTGTTATTGTTGCTCGGGCCGGTGCCGAGTTCCTGCGGCTGTTGTACTGGATTAGGCGGAGGGGGCATGACCTTTGCGCGATCAATGTTGTCAGCAACAGGTGGTCCCTTCCCTTTGTCCAGAGCTGTAGGCAGAGCTCGTCCGGGTTGATCTTCATCCATCGCCGTCCCAATGGTGACGAACACCTCTTGAGACGTGACGGTGTTGTTCGCTTGCTCGTCGCGCGTGTACTCCTCCATCTCCTGCATGGCGAAGTCTAGTTCCTCTGGACTGAAATATATCTCCTCTGAAGCTGCACTGAAGTCGGCATATAGCGCGTCAATCACAAAGTCGAAGGGTGCCAGGACTTCCTCGATGACGGGGAGTGGAGGTGCAACAGCAGCGACGACGACTAGAGGTGGCGGCGCAGCTGCGGTGATGGCGGCCGGAGGCGGTGGAGGTGGTGGCTGAATCGGAGGGGCTCCGTCAATGAGCGCAAGCACTGTCTGAGCTGCCGTTTCAGCCTCCGCGTAGTTGTTGATGGTGTTCACCATGCCTTCGAAGGTAAGGCGTCCTGATGCCTGCTGTCGTCTTAGAGAATGCCGGAGAAGCATGTCGTGGTCTAGTCCTTCCACAAAGTGATACATAGCATCATCATTGGGGTAGTAGGCCAGATCGGCTCGTATACGGAGCCACCTGGCGAGGTAGTCGCGGGGGTTTTCGCCTTCTCTCTGAACGCAACACGCCAAATCGAAGATGGTAACCACGCCGATGAACTTGGATCTCTGTTGTCCAGACGCACGGGTGTAGCCGGCGGACTTGTAGTGATCTTCCACCGTTATATCCTGCACAGGGGCGGTTTGGGTGGGCCTTGAATTTTTCCGATCTTTGCCGTCAAACTCCAAAGAGAGATCCGACATCGATCCTTCCACGAACGTGTCCTGCCCGTAGGCGGTCTGTGCGGGTCTTGATGCTCCTATGAATCCCAGGGAACTAGTGCCCGAGTCGGTTTCGCCAATGAAGAGGTGGATGTCTCTGATAGGAACGATCGAACACCATGTAGGGTTCTTCTTTGCCGGGATCCAGTACTCGTCAGGAGGGATGATCGGAACATTGCCGGAGAAGAGAACACGACCGATGGCTATGGTTTCTCCGATTCCCGCGAAGATCTTGGTCCTCGCCCGCTGAAGAGCCTGAAGCGCCTCTTGACCCATGGTGGGCGCCAACTGTCGTGGTATTGCTGACGAGTACGCCATGGAGGGGTCCTCACAGTGCGTGTTTAGAGACGTGGGGGAAGGCGGACGGTTGATGGGTACGAGGTAACACAGCTTACCCAGGTTCAGATCCCACAACGGTGGTGGAATCCTACTCCTACAAATCACTATAATGGCGATACGCCGAGTTATAGAGATAGGTTCGTTGTGCGAGGTGTATGCTAATCGCTACGTGGTCGTCTGAAGTTGTGCCCTAAAGGCTCCCATAGGCCCGACTTATATAGTCTCCAGGTCCTAGGGTTACAGGGAAAAGTCCTAGCCGGACAGGTTACAGAGTCCTACACCGTCTATTACTAGTCTTGTGTGTCTTGTACTCCAAGGCTCCGGGTACGCCGGTGACTCCACCGTAGCCTTCCTTTATCCATCATGGGCCTCCCTTCTTGATCCATCTAACTAGGCCGCCCAGCAGGCCATGGGCCATGCTACCAACTGTGGGCCACCCGGGTTATCCGGATAGGAGACATGCTATGAGGATACCCATATAGCACATCCCCAACAAAGAGAGTGAATAGTGGAAGCAAGATGTCAAGGTATGGGTCTCGTTGAAGCCCTTTGAGAAATCTCGTCGGTCCATCCAAATACCCACTGGGCAGGATGAATGCTTTGCCGCAGTAGGAAGGAAAACGTAGGTCTCTCGGAGTAGACTATGGGTAGGCCACCATGCTAGCGATCGAGCAAGTAGATGTAAATATTTTTACGACCCACCAAAGTTCTGTAGTAATTTCTTGTCAAAGAAGTGGACAAGATTCCATCCAAGCGACGAAAAACTAGAGTAGAATTATGTAACCCGGGGGCTTCTACAAAAAAATTTTTGCGATCATGCTTCTACAATCTCTTGAACCACCACATGCAAAAGATACTAGGACTAGTACACCATAGAACTATCCAATATAGAGTAGTAATAGTATTAGAGTACTAGTAGTAGTAGTCACATTAAATTAAATATACTTAGGTCTTGACGCCTAATCATCACAAACGCTCACCAAAAGATCGAACGGCAGATTTAAAGACAACTTATTAGGGCTTCTTTAGATCACATGATTTCAAAACACAGGAATTTAACAGGGTTACATGTACAAAACAGAGGATTGCAAAATAGAGTAAATCTGTAGGCTTGAAACACAGGGAACACATAGGAAAAATGCCTCAATCCTACGCAAATCAGTGTAAAAAACTGGATGTTGAGATTCCTATGGGATTGGGGTGTAGGAATGCAATCCATATGAATTTTGGAGGTATCATTTTATCCAAATGGCTTCCTTATGGAAAAATCCTATGGGTTTAATTCCTCCAAAATTCCTTCGAAAATCATTCGATCCAAAGAGGCCCTTAATTAAGATGAGTGTGCTCATGATAGACGAACACCTTCTGACAGGATGTGATGCGGTCGTAGATTTTCATCTTGAACCCGTCTGCAGTGACCTTGAACATAAGGTGGTCACCCTCCTTCAACTCATGGAAAGCAGCAAAGGCAGCCCACCCTTTGTCCAAGACAATCTGGTCTTTGTTGCAGTTGGCATGGACAACCCACTCGCATTCCTTGCACGCTTGGACCACTAGTAGCTGCGTGTAGGGGCGTCCCTTCACGTAAGGCTTGAAGTAAGTCGGGATGATAATCATATATAACTAATGATGGACTAACTGGATGTAGAAGCTCCTAGGACAATGCGCAGTGGCAGGGTGTCCTACCGACCTACGGCATCCTCTTGGTTTGGTAGAACTAGCAACTGACCTTGCAGCACTCGCCCTTCCCAAGGACTCCACTCTCCTGCCCAGCAGCTTCAAATCCCTTGGTACGATGGGGAGAGCATCTTCATAGACACCTGGAGCAGGAGCAGTCCGATCAAGAATGTAGTCTAATTTCGGCATTACAGATGGGCCATCCTACATGAAAATTACCATTGTGTCAGACCTTTTTAATTACCAAAACATCACAATGCATCGTATAAATTGAATAAAGATCATAATGTGTCATTGCACCATAAAAATTACCTAAACAGCATAAGGTATCAGGTAAATTAAATTGCTTAAACAGCACGATGTATCATCAGAATCACCTAACCCGGTGGGTCCTCAAAATTAGACTGATGAAACAGCTAGAAGGCATACAATTTAATTATATTGATTAATCAGCACAATGAATAATCTGTATGGATAAAACATCACAATTAATTGTCTGGATAGACAAAACAGGATATATGCAATGCATCATCAAAAAATACCAAAATAGCATTGATTAAATAGCTAGACATACCATTTAGTTAGATTGATTAAGCATCACAATGAATAATATGTATGGACAAGACAACATAATGAATTATCTGGATAGACAAAACAGTATATATGCAATGCATCATCAAAAATACCAAAACATCACAAGGCATCATGTAATTAAATTTAATAAGTAGTGTCAGCATAATCAAAATTATCTAAACTGATGAATCATTGAAATAATGTGAACATCTAGAAGGCATATCATTTAATCTTAATAAGCAGAATGCGGATAAAAATGGATGAAATGACACAATGAGGAGACATGACACAATGCGTATCTAGATTGTGTTCCAGAAATTTGACCTTCAAGATTTTTTCCTACCATTGGCCCTCTTTTCTTAAATCTTCGTGTAGATGTTAATTTAACTGTTACATCAGGATATCATGGTATATATAAGGGATCATGGAATGATAAGCGTTAGAGCACAAACCTTGTTTGGCGGCCGGCTGATCAACAGGTGGGTGATCATCACTAGCTTGTTGGTGTTGTGCCAGCAGTGTTAGGCCAGTAGAGGTCGAAACTAGTTGGGTTGTCAATTGTTCATGGCTATCTGGATTGGCAATTTCTGATTGTGGAGTGTGTGGGATGGTATTTGTTGTCTCTACTTCTATTGTAACATGTGGTGTGCCGCCAAGACGAGACTTTTTAGCCTTGCGAGTTTCCTGAATTTCATTTATTGTGTTTCCCGGAATGTGTTTATGTTCCACCTGTAGCATTAGCAGGACCGCTTGTCGACACTTCAGATTTGGTACCTGAACGTGTCTTTCCTAAACCCACTAAATCCTGACACACATAAACGATACTTCAATCAATTATAGTCCTATATGTAATGATACGCAGATGGAATAGAAGAACAGTAAGGCAAAACATGCTGAACATATATGATGTATGAACTATGCAGAGGGCATTGCAAAATATTTGGTTTTATTGAGAAAGAAAACATGGAAGATGCACTAGATATCACAATGGAAAAACAGAGCAAGAACCTTGGGGGTGGACAAGCTGGCGGACTAGGGAGGAGGTCCTCAACCGGTCAAACTTCCTGAGTGATGTGTCCCTCGAGGTATTGTTCATCAACATAAACAAATGATGAATAAAACACTTGTAGGACATAGTTTTTATCCCTGCTAGTATCTTAAAGGGTCTTAGGTGAACCATTTGATTCCTGACACACATAAATGATACAATATTTATGAAAGTCCTATGTATAATGAGACGCGGATAGAACCAAAGAACAGTAAGGCAAGACAAGCTGAACATATATGATGCATGAACTAAGCAGATGGCATTGCAGAACATTTGGTGGGATTGAGGTACAAAACATGGAAGATGCAACAAATATCTAAATGACAAGACAAAGCAAGCACCTTGGGGTGGACAAGCGGGCGGACTAGAGGGTGTGTTCTGGACTGGTCCATCTTCCTGAGTCAGGTATCTATCGGGGTTTTGTTCATCTCGAGGATCAGATTCTGCTTCAGAAACCTGGCCTTCATGACTGGTGGTCGTAGCTACGAAAGATCTAAGTTCCTGCATGCCGAGCTACCTTGCATGTTTGGAATTCTTCAGTAATCTATCTTCCGTTCTCCCTTATCAGTCGGCCCCAAAGAAGCTTCCATGCATGAGCAAAAAAACATCTTATGAAATTTAAGAGCAAAGTGTGTGTAGAGGAGCAAATTAGAACAGGGCTATCAACAAGTTGAAAGCTCTAAAGGAACAATGACAGACATATGAATGTAAACAGTGCAAGGCGGCTGTGAAAGAAGCGATGAACTACCGTTGTGACCGCGATTACATGATTTCCTGCTTGTGGTCGTGCATTTTCTGGACTTATGGCGAGCTACGACCTTGTTGTTCATGGCTGACACTACAAGAAAAATGTACTTTTACAACAGACAATTTTCGTGGTTGAAGGCTGTTAAGGTCCCAACCTGATAAGGTAGAGTCCTCCTGTGTTTTACAATGCTAGTCCCTGGATCAATAGCTAGCATCCACAGTTAAGATGTAATATCAAGATACAAAGGTCATATTATAACTTTATAACCAGGAATAACATAATTTTATTACATCATACATAGCTCATATGGCTATTACATTACATTGCAGCGGAATAACAATAAGTATGGGTCCATCATCTTCAAAGTGCCACAGGCAGATGTTGGTTGTAGACTTTGTAATCCTAAACAATCAATCTTCACTAAACAATCAACCTGCAACATACAAGTTCTGACCACAAAGGGTCAATACATTTGAATTGTATTGGCAAGTGATACTATGGTAGTATAGTGGAATCTATCATCTATATGCATTTGGCTAAGTGGAGTTGAGGCTTGCATTGCTCAAAATAGATTTTTCTTATCATTTTGAAAATACTAAGTTTTTGTTTGGCAAAAACTTTCCAAGACATCTGCTAAGCAAACACCGGAGATCCACTCGGGCATCTACCAATCAAAGAGGCGAAGATTTGCTTGGCAAAACAATTTTCTTCAATCTAAGATTTCAAGATCCTTGTCTCAAGCCATCTTTCCATCAAAGATTGAAGAATACACACAATCCCTTGTTCACCCACAAGTTTTTATTTAGAAATTGGAATGATGAGATTTTTGATTGCTTCCATGTCTTGATGCTCAAATTGTCCTTTACCAGGGACATGGCTAAGTACTTAGATTCTACACTCTGCAGAGGTGGTGCACTTTACCCACAAGACTTGGTTTCCCAAGACAAAATCTTTCAGAAGCCTTCCCTTAGACCAAAATGGACGCGCTCCAACCTATCAAACACTACCACCCACTGTCCATTTGGCTAAGTTCTTGCAACCTATATGATCATGGCAGAGCCCATATTGCCAAGTGGTTGCACTTGAAGCTTCTTAACATTTGACATCTCAAATCCCTTTGTTTCCTGGGTGGCCATCCACAAGTGAGATACACAAGGTTAACCATAAATATGGGCCTTGTGAACCACTCAACATAACCCAATCCTTCCATTCCACCCAGGTGATTTATTAACTTAGTTGTTTTATTAATCAAAACTTAAGTCTTCAGACTTATAATATTTTTCCATAGTGTGAATATATATTCCACCCATGTTTTCTATTAGCTAGGCTAAGCTTGGTAGTAGTAGGAATCTCTAACTTAGGAAAATCCTACTAAGGATTCATCTACTAGATTTTCCTATAGCAAGATCTATACTTAGCAAAATCCATGCAGGTTTTACTTAACAAAATCACTAATGCATAGTGAAAGTAATAGGATAAAAGTATGAAGCATCACTTGCCTTTTTGGTAGAGTATGGGTTCACTTCTTGATCTTTGCAACAATCACACTCTTCAAGTCTCTACAAGTCAATCAAGCAAGGTACAAACTCAATCTACCAATCAAGCAAAACAACACACATAAATAACAAAGTCAAAGAAATGCATGCAAGCATGCCAAGCTTTGTTTTGTTTGAAAAAGTGGTTTCTAGTGGGTCATAGTCATTTGGGGTACATCTAATGGTTATTTCCTAAAGTGGCCAAGTCATTTGCAAAAGGTTTCACTCAAAAACCATTTTCAAAACAAAGTGTTATTTTTATGTGGTGTAGAAATATTTTTACTAAGGCATTAGCCCATAGGGTTCACCAAATGAGTTGCTATTGCAAAACTTGGTGTTTTGGGTCAGTAAGTTTGGTCCAAACTATTTTCTCAAAGTTTTCTTTCCATACACATTTTCATAAATAAAACTATTCTTTTTATTTGGCTAGAAAATGGCTAAGTTAAATAATTCAACTTAAATTTCACAAAATCATTTTTAATACTATGGGTTGGTTCCTAGGGTCAGTAGGGTCACCATAAATCAATTGGCAAAGGTTTGATCTCAAAATTCATTTTAAATGATTTTTCTAATGTTAGCAAGTACACAAAAGAATCTGCAAATTCAAACAAGCTACCAGTTACTATTTGCTAAACTAAGGGTAGGGTTGGTTAGGTCTTGTTCTCCTGAATCTTTTGATATAAAGTTTGTCAAATTTGGACGTGTGGTTTGAAAGTTATAGGGTTTTCAAATTGCTGCTCAAATTTGGTTTCAAATTTCTGTTTTAATCAGAACAGGGACACGCGTCGAGCTGTGATTGGTCGATACCGATTAAATGCGGATCGCGTCTTTGCAGCGTTGGATTAAGTCATATCGTGCGGCCCTGATCGCGTACCCTTTCGCGTTTAAGTGAATCTTTCGCAACCAATGGATCTACATCTAACGGTCGCTGCGCGTTTGACCTAAAAGGAGCGGCGCTAACGGCGGTCTTGGCGATGGGCGACGGCGGCGTTGGCGAGGCAGGAAGCGAGGAAGAGGGGAAGAATGCTCACTGTGATCGTCGTGGCACGGGGATGCTCAACCTGCCACTTGTTGATGAAGGGGCGCACTATGCTGGCTTGAATCTCTCGCCGGAGTTCGTGTCCGCGTCGGGCTTCTCTGTTCTTCGTCGGAGGCGACGATACATGCCACGAAAAAGCAAGATAGTAGTTGCGTCAGATGCGTACGGGGTCAGTGATCGTGTGTGCGTCAACGAGACAGAATGGGGTGACCAATTACTACCTGGAAGCTTCGTCGGAGATAGAGCTGACGGCGGCGTGGTTCAGTCGAGGATGCGATCGTCATGCGAACCTGTGAAGCGAGAGGAAAGCACCGGAAGGTGCAGGAGATGATGGCGAGCAAGCGTGTGCTCATGTAATGGGCTGGAGGTGGTGGCGGATTTTAAGCGGAAGTTCGCGGTCTGTGGTGGTTCGGGAAGAATTCCGAGCAGCCTGATGGCCGAGGGAGCCGGGCGAGAGAGGGGAAGTGGAGAGGAGGGGAATACGTTTTATCTTGCGTGGTCGCAGGGCAGAATTATTGCGCCATTAAACGAGAATTAAGCCCGTGAATTTAACACAGAAACGGGAGAGAGGGGGTGGAAGAACGGTCGCGGGGTGAGGAAGAAGAGCAGTGGGGTGGGGGTCCAGCGGTCAGTGGGAAAGGGGAAAGGAACGGGGTCCACTTGTCATAGGCTATGTGGGTTGATCATGCGGTGAGGAAAAACGGTTCGGGGGAAGGGAGATGGGCTGGTGGGCTTCTTGGGCCAGGGTAGTTGGGTCTGGTCTGTTTTCTTATCTTTTTCTGTCTGATTCCTTTTTCTTTTTCTAATTCTATTTTCCTGTTTTGAAATTCAAACAAACAATTCACTCTCAAATCAAATCCAAACAATCATTCAGCAAACCTTGAGCTTTGAATTTTGGTTCTGTTTATCAACATAAACCAATTTTCCAAAACAAATAATATCCTTATTTATTTTAGGGTCCATTAATAGTTAAATAAAATGGATCACTAGTTATTTAATAAAATAGGGTTTGATTTTTATTAATAAAATCTTTATTTGAAACCTAAATATTTTCCAAATCAAATTAGTAGGTTTAATTTGGGAAATATATAATATTTGTAACTTTGTTTAAAACAAAATAACCTTTTATTTTAGTATCCATTATTAATTATTATAATAGACTTTCTTTATTAAATCCAATAGGATTTGTTTTATTGAGATATTTATTTTGAAATCTAAAACAAAGCCAAAACATTTTAGCAGGTTTTATTAGAGAATATAAAATACTTAGAAAACTTATTTTAAATAAATTAATAAGTTTTAATGTTTCATTTAAATTGGTAAGACCTTTTATTTTTTAAAAGAGTTTGAATATTAATTATTTTATTTAAGAAATCCTTTAATTAAACCTTTGCTATTTTATAAAATGTTTTTAATTCAAAAACTTGGCCAAGTTTTATTTTGGTTTTATAAAATAATCCTTATTTGTAAATCCATCTTTTCTTTTGAATATCAAATCCTTTTATTAAAAGATCCAAAATAGTAATTCCAAAATATTTTAATTTCCTTTATTTAAATGTTTATCTTTAAGAATCCCTTTAGTATTTTATTTAATTCAAATGGGTTTGAAGTTCCAATTGAATTCAAAAAGTTTCTTCTGGCTCTGAAAATCTAACAAAGTTTTATTTTATTCATTTATTTTCACATTACAAGATTTGGAAAATCTTGGGATGTGACAGGCTACCACCCTTAAAATAAATCTCGTCCCGAGATTTGGGAAGATTAGGGTTACAAGCATGTTCAAACAACTAGGGTACTACCACCCTTAAAAATTTTCAAACAAAAATTACACATTGTCCTTCTTGGGATCCTGGGAAAACTTCCTCCTGGAAAACTTTTGCATAGTGTCCATTGTTTCCATAATTGACTTATGGTCCAAGGTTGAGTTTCTCCATAGGCTTGATCAACTTGTTCTTCATCTTTTCTGGACAGTTGCTTGCATAGTGTCCTGGGTTCTTGCAATTGTAACATATCACTTGGCTGATATCTCTCAAAGGCTGGTTTATCTTATGTTTTATATTTTCTGGACAGTAGTTTGCATAATGTCCAAACTCTTTGCAATATTTGCACATCACTTGGTTAAAATTCTTCCTTATCTTGGGTTTCACTAGCTTTTGTTTGTCTTCTTGTCTCTTCTTCTTTTCTGGGCATTCATTGGCATAGTGTCCCATCTCTTTGCAAGTGTAACATTGCTCTTGAGTAATATCCTTCTTGCTAGTGTTGGGAAATTTCTTTTTCTTCTTGGGTCTCTCCAAAGCTAGGAGTTCTTCTAGTTCATGCTCTTCATGAGTGGGAGATCTTTCTCTCTTCTTGAGGCATTGATCTTCATGTTCCTTGGATGCATGATCCTTGTCTCTAAAAATATTGCTAGTTTTGGTTCCTTCTAGAATAACATCTTTGTCATCCTTGTTGTCATTAGCTCTTTGGGAAAAGTTTTCTCTCATGTTGATAATTTGGGTAACCAATCCTTGCAACAGTTGGGATTGAAGTCTCAAAATCCTTTGTATGGCTGGGTCTAGTCCATTGTTGTTGGCTAAAAGCTGAGTTGTCTCTTGGCTCAACTGGTTTTGGGTTGCTATAAGTTCTCTCATGTTGTCTTCTTGGTTGTTGTTGGTGTCTCTTGGAGTAGTCATCTGTTTTGGGTTGAAGGGAGATTAGAGTAGGCAAGATATTTCTAAGGAAATTTTTCTAATCACACACATCACAATTCACACAAACAATGTGCATGCAATCACAAACCAAACATTTCACTCAAACAAGGTTCAAGCATATTTTTAGGCAACAAAATATTTTTGTTACACCACATAAGTTGGTGTGTTTTGTCTTAGCTAAAATATGGTGGTCCATCTAATGGTTTACTTGTGATTTTTCCTTTCTTTCTTGGTTGGTTCTTCTTTCTACATTATATCTTGGTTTCCTTTAGGAAAACTCTTGGTTACAATACTTTAAAGTTGTTGATGGTTTCTTCTTATTTTGCATTCCCTCAGTCTCTAATTCCTTAAGTAAGATTTCTTTATCTTATTTGCGGTCCTTAGTAGTTTCCATGTTGGAAGTCTTTGGTGAATATGCTGAAGATGTTGAAGTCATTAGAGTTGAAGTAGTTGAAGAAGTCTTTGCACATGGTGTAGTCTTTGGTCATGGGGTAGGCTTTTATCCATCAAGTTGAAGTAGAAAAGAAGTAGAGTTGAAACCAAAATGGTTAAGGAAAGAGCTTACAAGTGTTTTTTGTAAATAAGTTTTGGATCAAAATATAACTCCTATTTTTCTAAGGGTTTTTGTCCAATCCTAGGTTTACAAATCCTACAGGCAACACAATGCTCTGATACCATCTGTAGAGGTCCCAACCTGATAAGGTAGAGTCCTCCTGTGTTTTACAATGCTAGTCCCTGGATCAATAGCTAGCATCCACAGTTAAGATGTAATATCAAGATACAAAGGTCATATTATAACTTTATAACCAGGAATAACATAATTTTATTACATCATACATAGCTCATATGGCTATTACATTACATTGCAGCGGAATAACAATAAGTATGGGTCCATCATCTTCAAAGTGCCACAGGCAGATGTTGGTTGTAGACTTTGTAATCCTAAACAATCAATCTTCACTAAACAATCAACCTGCAACATACAAGTTACAGCCACAAAGGGTCAATACATTTGAATTGTATTGGCAAGTGATACTATGGTAGTATAGTGGAATCTATCATCTATATGCATTTGGCTAAGTGGAGTTGAGGCTTGCATTGCTCAAAATAGATTTTTCTTATCATTTTGAAAATACTAAGTTTTTGTTTGGCAAAAACTTTCCAAGACATCTACTAATCAAAGACTGGAGATCCACTCAGGGCATCTACCAATCAAAGACTGAAGATTTGCTTGGCAAAACAATTTTCTTCAATCTAAGATTTCAAGATCCTTGTCTCAAGCCATCTTTCCATCAAAGATTGAAGAATACACAATCCTTGTTCACCCACAAGTTTTTATTTAGAAATTGGAATGATGAGATTTTGATTGCTTCCATGTCTTGATGCTCAAATTGTCCTTTACTGGGACATGGCTAAGTACTTAGATTCTACACTCTGCAGAGGTGGTGCACTTTACCCACAAGACTTGGTTTCCCAAGACAAAATCTTCAAGCCTTCCCTTAGACCAAAATGGACGCGCTCCAACCTATCAAACACTACCACCCACTGTCCATTTGGCTAAGTTCTTGCAACCTATATGATCATGGCAGAGCCCATATTGCCAAGTGGTTGCACTTGAAGCTTCTTAACATTTGACATCTCAAATCCCTTTGTTTCCTGGGTGGCCATCCACAAGTGAGATACACAAGGTTAACCATAAATATGGGCCTTGTGAACCACTCAACATAACCCAATCCTTCCATTCCACCCAGGTGATTTATTAACTTAGTTGTTTTATTAATCAAAACTTAAGTCTTCAGACTTATAATATTTTTCCATAGTGTGAATATATATTCCACCCATGTTTTCTATTAGCTAGGCTAAGCTTGGTAGTAGTAGGAATCTCTAACTTAGGAAAATCCTACTAAGGATTCATCTACTAGATTTTCCTATAGCAAGATCTATACTTAGCAAAATCCATGCAGGTTTTACTTAACAAAATCACTAATGCATAGTGAAAGTAATAGGATAAAAGTATGAAGCATCACTTGCCTTTTTGGTAGAGTATGGGTTCACTTCTTGATCTTTGCAACAATCACACTCTTCAAGTCTCTACAAGTCAATCAAGCAAGGTACAAACTCAATCTACCAATCAAGCAAAACAACACACATAAATAACAAAGTCAAAGAAATGCATGCAAGCATGCCAAGCTTTGTTTTGTTTGAAAAAGTGGTTTCTAGTGGGTCATAGTCATTTGGGGTACATCTAATGGTTATTTCCTAAAGTGGCCAAGTCATTTGCAAAAGGTTTCACTCAAAAACCATTTTCAAAACAAAGTGTTATTTTTATGTGGTGTAGAAATATTTTTACTAAGGCATTAGCCCATAGGGTTCACCAAATGAGTTGCTATTGCAAAACTTGGTGTTTTTGGGTCAGTAAGTTTGGTCCAAACTATTTTCTCAAAGTTTTCTTTCCATACACATTTTCATAAATAAAACTATTCTTTTTATTTGGCTAGAAAATGGCTAAGTTAAATAATTCAACTTAAATTTCACAAAAATCATTTTTAATACTATGGGTTGGTTCCTAGGGTCAGTAGGGTCACCATAAATCAATTGGCAAAGGTTTGATCTCAAAATTCATTTTTAAATGATTTTTCTAATGTTAGCAAGTACACAAAAGAATCTGCAAATTCAAACAAGCTACCAGTTACTATTTGCTAAACTAAGGGTAGGGTTGGTTAGGTCTTGTTCTCCTGAATCTTTTGATATAAAGTTTGTCAAATTTGGACGTGTGGTTTGAAAGTTATAGGGTTTTCAAATTGCTGCTCAAATTTGGTTTCAAATTTCTGTTTTAATCAGAACAGGGACACGCGTCGAGCTGTGATTGGCTGATACCGATTCGTCTGGATCGCGTGCTGCAGCGCGTTGGATTAAGTCATATCGTGCGGCCCTGATCGCGTACCCTTTAGCGTTTAAGTGAATCTTTCGCAACCAATGGATCTACATCTAACGGTCGGCTGCGTTTGACCTAAAGGCGGCGCTAACGGCTGTCTTGGCGATGGCGGGGCAATGGCGTTGGCGAAGAAGCGAGGAAGAGGGGAAGAATGCTCACTGTGATCGTCGTGGCACGGGGATGCTCAACCTGCCACTTGTTGATGAAGGGGCGCACTATGCTGGCTTGAATCTCGCCGGAGTTCGTGTCCGCGTCGGGCTTCTCTGTTCTTCGTCGGGGGCGACGATACATGCCACGAAAAAGCAAGATAGTAGTTGCGTCAGATGCGTACGGGTCGATGATCGTGTAATGTCAGACGAGAATGGGGTGACCAATTACTACCGGAAGCTTCGGAGATAGAGCGGCGGCGTGGTTCGATCGAGGATGCGATCGTCATTGCGAACCTGTGGCGAAGAAAACCTTGGAAGGTGCAGGAGATGATGGCGAGCAAGCCGGTGTGCTCTATGTGATGGGGCTGGAGGTGGTGGCGGATTTTAAGCGGAAGTTCGCCGGAGTCGTGGTGGTTGGGAAGAATTCGAGCAGCTGATGGCCGAGGAGCCGGCGAGAGGAAGTGGAGAGGAGGGAATACGTTTTATCTTGCGTGGTCGCAGGCAGAATTATTGCGCCATTAAACGAGAATTAAGCCCGTGAATTTAACAGTAAACGGGAGAGGGTGGAAGAACGGTCGTGGGTGAGGAAGAAGAAGCGATGGGGTGGGGTCCAGTTCGATGGGAAAGGGAAAGGCAGGGTCCACTTGTCATAGGCTATGTGGGTTGATCATGCGGTGAGGAAAAACGGTTCGGGGGAAGGGAGATGGGCTGGTGGGCTTCTTGGGCCAGGGTAGTTGGGTCTGGTCTGTTTTCTTATCTTTTTCTGTCTGATTCCTTTTTCTTTTTCTAATTCTATTTTCCTGTTTTGAAATTCAAACAAACAATTCACTCTCAAATCAAATCCAAACAATCATTCAGCAAACCTTGAGCTTTGAATTTTGGTTCTGTTTATCAACATAAACCAATTTTCCAAAACAAATAATATCCTTATTTATTTTAGGGTCCATTAATAGTTAAATAAAATGGATCACTAGTTATTTAATAAAATAGGGTTTGATTTTTATTAATAAAATCTTTATTTGAAACCTAAATATTTTCCAAATCAAATTAGTAGGTTTAATTTGGGAAATATATAATATTTGTAACTTTGTTTAAAACAAAATAACCTTTTATTTTAGTATCCATTATTAATTATTATAATAGACTTTCTTTATTAAATCCAATAGGATTTGTTTTATTGAGATATTTATTTTGAAATCTAAAACAAAGCCAAAACATTTTTGAGGTTTTATTAGAGAATATAAAATACTTAGAAAACTTATTTTAAATAAATTAATAAGTTTTAATGTTTCATTTAAATTGGTAAGACCTTTTATTTTTTAAAAGAGTTTGAATATTAATTATTTTATTTAAGAAATCCTTTAATTAAACCTTTGCTATTTTATAAAATGTTTTTAATTCAAAAACTTGGCCAAGTTTTATTTTGGTTTTATAAAATAATCCTTATTTGTAAATCCATCTTTTCTTTTGAATATCAAATCCTTTTATTAAAAGATCCAAAATAGTAATTCCAAAATATTTTAATTTCCTTTATTTAAATGTTTATCTTTAAGAATCCCTTTAGTATTTTATTTAATTCAAATGGGTTTGAAGTTCCAATTGAATTCAAAAAAGTTTCTTCTGGCTCTGAAAATCTAACAAAGTTTTATTTTATTCATTTATTTTCACATTACAAGATTTGGAAAATCTTGGGATGTGACAAAGGCCCGTTTATCGTGGCTGAAGAGTCTTCTACGACGGATGCCCTTCGTGGTAAAAGGCCCGTCACAAATGAATCTACCATGTTTTGTTCGACCGTGGCGAATCACACCCTTCAGCCACGAAAAGTCGTTTCGTCGTAGATGTGTTCACCAATCGCGTTGACTGCTGACGTCATGCAAACTGCCATGTGGCAAACGCCGTTAATGGCCGGTTAATGCTGTTAACTTTCATAGAAACCGTGGTAGAAAGCCAGGCCCATCCAAGGCATGATTATTAAGTGGGCCGACCCATTATGAAATCCCAATAGTAATTTGGCCCATTACTGTTTAGACCAGCACTATTTGAAATGGGCCCACAAGTTGGTCTGTCATATATTCAGGCTCAATACTATTTTGGCCCGCTATTATTTCGGCCTTCCACTATTCCGGCCTGATATGCATCTGGTCTTTTACTCTTCCTGTCTGTTGTATATCTGGCCATTTACTATTCTGGCCAACTGAGAATCTAGCCATCTACTTTTCTGGCCTGCTGTGAATCTAGTCCATTACTATTATGTCATGCTGTGAATCTGTCCATTTACTATTCCGGCCTGCTGACAATCTGGCCTTTCACTGTTATGGCCTACTATGTATCTGGTCATTCACTGTTCCTGCCTGCTGTAAATCTAGCCATTTACTGTTCCGACCTGCTAGAAATCTAGCCTTTTACTGTCCCGGCCTGCTGACAATCCAGCCTTTTATTGTTCTGTCCTGCTGTGTATCTGGACATTAACTGTTCCGGCCAGCTATAAATCTGGCCTTCTACTGTTCTGGTCTGCTAGAAATCTAGCATGCTATTGTTCTAGCCTTCTACGTTTTTGGTCTTTTACTGTCCAAGCTTGCTAAAATTCTAGCCCATTACTGTTTGGTACTATTAGTATCCAGGCATGTTATATTTACAGCCCATTAGGATTTTGGTCCCGTACTAATCGAGTCGGTCACTGTTCCGGCCTTTAACTATTACTGCCATTATTGTTCATGTTCACGTCCACACGTCGTTTCATGGATTATTATTTTCCAGCCTATTACTGTTTTGGCATTTATTTGGAACCGCCAACTTATTTTGCAGAACAACACACGAATGCCAAGACGCCAATTAATACACATGCGAAAATTTAAACTACTTATTACAACAATAAACGTTTATTACAACACATCATTAAACAAGATCTGCATTCTAAAAATTACAGAGTGTTGGTATCCTCAATAAGAGATCGGTACATGGCAATTTGCTTCAATGTATCATTTGTCCTCTTCTTCAACATTTCATCTACAGATCTAAGGGCAGCTACACCCTTTCTTTCTGCAAGCAACACAACCTTCATTTATATATCTCCTGCAGGAGCTGTACTAGGTGGAGTGGTAAATAAGCTGTTTGATTCAGAAATACACTGGGGGATGAATGATAATAGGGATCACAACTTTCAGTCTTGTCTTCCGAGGACTCCTGCTTTGTTTTAACTGCAGCCTGTACAATAAGGTGAAAGGGGTTAACACAAAGAACAACGGGAAAAAGTAGTATTATTTAAATTAGAGATCGTTTAAGAGCAAGCATACTAGACGTTAGTAAGAAATTTACTAGGATCGCGTCTAAGAAAATAAAATCTGATCCACCAGATAGGGGACTCACTCATCCAAGTAGAAAGAAACAATAAAGGCACGGGTCTTGTACTCGACCCAGGGTCCACAAAAACTTGCTAGACTCACCCTCACCAGTGAAAAAGACTATAGACACCACAAATATCTAACACTGCACATGCTAGACATCCACTATGTATGAATAAAATACCCCATAAGCCAAAAGGTGTAACTTAAGAGCTACTATCTATATCCATAGTGGACCTTGTCCACAAGCCAAAAAGCTTAAGGGTGACGTGTAAACTTTAAGTAAGTATGAACTTATAGTAGCTCGTTTAGGCTGATAGTTGCTCCTTCTCAAGCGGGTTCGACTCCTGTTAATCTGCTAGTAGTATCTGAGTCCAGCAGCTGGAACTCTGGTCCTTGTACTCCATTGTCCTTTCTCTGCATTAAGTCATAACATTTAAAACCGAGTTAGCTGGTTTGAAAGGATGAAAGCACTTGGAAAACACCACAAAGATAGCATTAAAAATGACCAGATGTATGATTCAAACTAGCTAGCTGGTTTAAATGGATGAAAGCAATTGAAAACACCAAAAATATACTATTAAAAATGACAAGATGGACATTTTTTGAATTAAGCATTCGTAGATAGGAACACAACAAAACATGAATGGACATGTCATGGCAGGTTTTCAGGTAGAATGACTTACTAACATAATATGCATACAGGAAATATAACTTATTAACATGACAAAAAGATGGCCTAAGTAACACATAGAAACCTCGCACTTCGGCCTTGCTTGCCATCAGATTGTCAGTGCTGGATCCTTTATGAGTTGTTCCCATGACCCATTCGAGCGCTCGTAAAGAATAGCATCTATGAGTTAGTGTTGCAGGAATACACCGATAGTGTGAGAATGTTAGAAAGGAAATAATAGCGACAAGCTTATTATGTGTATACAAACTACCATATGTGGGCGCAAACGAAATGGCAATAGCATCCAGGATATTGAGCAACATTCTAACCCTGTCGTAGCTTATGAGTACCAAATAAATAGCCAACGGGCAAGAGAAATTACCGCCGTGCGGTGAGGGCGGGTGGGACACGCATGACAGTGGTGGGGGCGTCGGCTAGGCATTTCGAGGTGGATCCGGTGCGTTGGGCGGTGAAGATGTTCCCGAGTGGAAGAGAGCACCGACGGGGAAGGAGCTCCGATGCAAAAGAGAGCACCGGCGGTGAAGATGCTCTCGTGTAGAAGAGAGCCCCGATGGTGAAGGAGCTCCGGTGTGGAAGAGAGGGCTGGCGATGAAGGGGCTAGAGGAAGGTGGAGGTCGGAGGGGGTGCGCGGCGAAGAGGCAATGTGGGGATATAGGTGGGATGACGCAAATTTACCACATATACCCCTCTATTATTGCAGTGCTCCTCTGGTCCTTGTTTCCAGGCCAGGGATAGAAGAGGTATTTTGCATCATGAAAAACGGGGCGGGATTTTTGAATAGATGTGCGAGATGTTTCGACGATGTGCGGAAATTTTGAGGTTGAAGCTTCCAACGTATGCTACTCCGATGCAGCAGCTCCTCACGTGTTGGCCCTGTCTGGACCCACACGGCAGCGACATCATGCTTACAAGCATTTAAATGAGTTTCCACACATTTGCCAAAATGAATAAGCATTATATTTTGAAAGCTTTCAAACAAGATGGCCAAGGTCATGGACATATCTCTGCCATAGTTTATTATAATGTGTCTATAACTGCACGATACCTACTTGGTCTGTGTTTAGGGGTTGAGGGTTTATGGTTTACGGTTCTAAGGTTTAGGGGTTTAGGGTTTAGGATTTGGGGCATTTTCAATAATGTTCAGGCATTAGGCTTATATTTGAGGAATAGAATGGTGTTATCATAATGTATTGAAAGTATATCTCAAATGTTGATCTGCAAGTGGATGATACCCATGCATGGTCAAGGTCGTTTAGGGGTTTAGGGTTTAAGGGTTTAGGGAATTTTCAATATTGTTCAAGCTTTATGCTTATGACGATACCCTGCTTGGTTATGATTGTTTAGAGTTTCGGGTTTTAGAATTTAGGGGTTTAGTATTTCGGATTTTAGGGTTTAAGGGTTTTAGGTATTTAGGGGTTTAGGGTTTAGGGCTTCAGGAATTTTCAATACAGTTCGAGCTTTATGCATATATTCATGGAATAGAATGACTTAGCAACAATTTAATAATGAAAGTATCTAAAAATTTGATCTATAAGTGCATGATACGTGGATGGTTAGGGTTTATGGGTTGAGGGTTTAGGTTTTTAGTATTGCGGGTTTAGGGTTCTCGTTTTTTAGGGGTAGTTTATCGTTTAGGGTTTATGTCTAAGCTTAGGGTTAGGGGTTAGGGTTTAGGGTTTTTTAAGGTATATAGGGCTTAGGGTTTAGGCTTTATGGGGCTAGGGTTTAGGGATTTTTCTATAATGTTTGACATGTCATGAATAAGAATGGTGTTAGCGCAATTTGATGAAGGTATCTCAAATTTTGATCTTAAAGCGGATGATGTCTGCTTGGTCAGGATTTATTAGGGTTAGTAGGGTTTAAGGTTCAGGTTTTAGGGCATTTTCAACAATAATGTTCAAGCTTTATGCTTAGATTCGTGGAATGAAATGGTGTTAGCATAATTTAATGAAATTATATATCAAATGGTGATATATAAGTGGATGATATACTTGCTTAATTAGTCAAGGTTGTTTAATTAGGGGTTTAGGGTTTAAGAAATTTTGAATAATGTTCAAGCTTTATGCTTATATTTGTGGAACATAATGTTTTCACCGCAATTTAATGAAAGTACCTCGAATTTGGATCTATAAGTGCATGATATACCTAATTGGTTAGGGTTTAATTATGGGTTGAGGGCTTTCGGGTTTTAGTATTTAGGGGTCGAGGGTTTAGGTTTGGGGGTTGTTTGGGGTTTAGGGAATTTAGGAGTTGAGGGTTTAGGTTTTCGGGGTTGTTTTTGGGTTTCGGGAATTTTCAATGAAGTTCGAGCTTTATGCTTATATTCGTGGAATAGAATGACTTAGCGACAATTTAATAATAAAATATCTCGAATTTTATCTATACGTAGTGCATGATACCTGCTTAGTCAGGGTTAGGGGTTGAGGGTGGTTTTTAGTGTTTAGGGGTATATGGCTTAGTGTTTACGTTTTTTAGGAGGGTAGGGTTTAGTGAATTTTCAATAATGTTTGAGCTGTATGCCGATATTCGTGAAATAGAAAGGCGTTAGGCAAATTTAATGAAAGTATCTCAAATTTTGATCTATAAATGCATAATTCCTGGCCTGCTTTGTCAGGGTTTAGGGGTTTAAGGTTTAGATTTTATGGCATTTTTAATAATGTTTAGGCTTTATGCTTAAATTCGTGGATGTAGAGGGAGTGTCCCAACCTTTACACAATATAAGGTGGAGTCCCCTGTGTTTACAATGCTAGTCCCTGGATCAATAGCTAGCATCCACAGTTAAGATGTAATATCAAGAAACAAAGGTCATAGTATAACTTTATAACCAGGAATAACATAATTTTATTACATCTTACATAGCTCATTTAGCTATTACATTACATTGTGGCGGAATAACTATAGTCATGGGGTCCTTCATCTTCAAAGTGCCACAGGCAGATGTTGGTTGTAGACTTTGTAATCCTAATCAATCAATCTTCACTAAAAACAATCAAACCTGCAACATTACAAGTTACAGCCACAAGGGTCAATACATTTGAATTGTATTGGCAAGCTTCACTACTAAGTTTAATATGAGTGGATCCTATCATTACATGCATTGTGGCTAAGTAGGGTTTAAGGTTCATTTGCAGAAAGCAATACTTTATCCTATCTTTTCAAATGGTTCTGTTTCCTTTGTCCAAATCTCTTTAACAAATCCCTTGAACTCCTTGGTAACCCCAAGTGTTCAAGTCCTTGTCAAAATCCCTTGAGCTACTTGGTAACCCCAAGTGCATCAAGTTTTATCAAAATCTCATGAGTTCCTTGGTAACCCCAAGTACATCAAGTTTTATCAAAGTCTCTTGAGCTCCTTGGTACCCCCAAGTGCATCAAGTCTTTAAAAGTTTTCTTTTAGAAATTAGAATGTCGAGATCTCCCATAGCTTCAAACTTTAGTTGCTCAGTATTGTCCATAACCGGGGACATGGCTAAGTACTTAGATTTTATTATCTTCTGCAGAAGTAGTACACTTTACCCACATGTCACAATCCCATCTTGTTGCCACCAGTGGCCACTGGATTGGTGCTCACCAAGATGGAGTACTGGCAGATTGAGAATGTGACGAAGTCTTTCCAAAGGGTCCTCCCATACACCATTGCTAGCTTGTCTTCAAGTACCCATGTAGGATTCGGTCCTCATGTCCAAAGAGTCTCAAGACAATGCATGGGTCTTCCCAATGTAGTTGACTAAGCCAGAGCCATAATAGCATGTGGTTGCACACGAAAGCCACAATTGGAGAAACATGTTCAATCTCTAAGTTTCCTGGTGGTTTCCTTTGGAGCACAACACAAAGAGATTGCCATAGACATGGTTCCTTTTGTTGCCACCTTCTCCAAAACTTCAAAGTTTCCTTGGCCACCTGTGGTTCATTGAGTCCTTGTTTTATTATATAAAATCACAAGTCCTTTTTCTCAACTTCATAAAATCTCAACATGTATCTCTTTTCAAAATATAGCATGGTTAAGCATGTATCAACTACATTGTTTTCACTAAGGAATGTATAGGGTATCCTATTAGGATTTAGCATAGCATAAGTATAGAATTCTTTTCATGCATGTTTCAAAATCCACTAAGTATAATGAAAATAGTAGGACTTTAGATGATAGTGTAACTTGCCTTTTTGGTAGGGAATGGTGGTTCACTCCTTGATCTTGCTAGTCTCACACTTTTCTAACTTCACTACAATCAATCAAGCAAACACAATATCAACAAGCATTCCAAACCAATAATCATTCAAAAAATTCATACACACAAAACAACGGGATCTAAGTCATGCATGCAAGCATGCAAGGGGTAGTTTTATTTGCAAAGATGGTCTCCACTAGGCTTCTAAACTTTGTAAGGTTCAAGTTGGTCATTTTTCAAAGTGGCAAAGTCATTTGCAAAAGGATTTTGTCCAAAACCATTTTTAAATCCTTTCATTATTTTATGTGGTGGAAAACATTTTTATCAAAGCAACAACTCTAGGTTGTTCACAAAATAAGTTGTTGTTTCTCAAAACTTGGTGTTTATGGTCAGTAGGTTTGATCCAAAACATTTTCCCAAAGTTTTTACTCCAAAACATTTTCATAACAAAAACCATTATTTTTATTTGGCTAGAAATGAGCTAAACCAAGTTTTTATTCCTAAACTTCACCTAATCCATTTTTGAATCCATGGGTTGGTTCCTAGGGTCAGTAAGTTCACCACAAACCAATTTGCAAAGGTTTTAACCTTAAAAACATTTTTGAACCAATTTTTTAAACTAAACAAGCATACAAATGTTTCTGCAAAAACAAATAGTCTAACAGATACTATTTGCTAAACAAAAGGCATGGTTGGCTAGGGCTTGTTCCACTGATTCCAACGATATAAAGTTTTTAATTTTTGGACGTGTGGATCAAAAGTTATAGGGTTTTCAAATTGCAACTCAAATCTGTTTTTCAAATTCTGTTTTAAACAGAACTGGCCACGCGTCGCAATATGACTGGCTGGTACCGGTTCGCACGGATCGAGTGATGCAGACCGTAGGATATAATTTAGATCGAGCGGCGCAGAGGCATACCATACCTCTTCTCTTATATTCTATTGTAGCCCTATGATTTTGATCCAACGGACGCAAACATCACGCCACCAACTGGCGGCGCTGCGCGGCGGTGGACGGCGGTGACGGTCAGGCAGCGGGCTAGCGGCAGTTCTAGGAAGCAAGGAAGACGGAGGGGGTGCTCACCGTGATCGCAGGAGGCTGGGGAAGCTCAACGTGTGGTCGACGAGGCAGGGGGCGCACGGGAACGGTGGCGATTGCTCGTCGGAGACGTCGGCGGCGTCGGGTGGTTCTGTCCACGGTCGAAGGCGACGCTGTAGATCATGCGGAGGCAAACCGAGGGTGTGTTCAGATGCAGGTGAGTGAGGCTAATGTGGGAGCATGATTGAGAAAGCGCGGGGCGGTCTGTAACTACCTGGGTACTTGCCGGAGTTGAAGACAGACGCGGCGGCGAGGTCAGAGCTTGTCGAAGGTGACGCTCTGGGGTGCCCGCGGTTGAACGGAGGGTACTGGGAGGAGCGTCGGGGAGTGGTGAGTGTGTTTGTGTGCTCGGGGAGGCAAGAGGTGGCGGGGCTTGGCCGGAATTGGAGGAGGAAGCTCGTCGGAGCAGCGGCGGTTTGGAGAGGAATGGGGCAGCCTGGGGGCGTGTCAAGGTGGGGCGACAGAGGGGAAAGGAGGAGGAGACGCTGGCGATTAATAGGACGCAGTCACGGCGAGTTTAAGGCGCGGAATCAATGCGTATTCAACGCCGGCGTAATTGGCAGCAACGGCAGGGCGTCGTCAGCGCGAAGAGGAAGAAGAGGTGCTGGCTGCGTGGGTCCCTGCTTGTAACACCCTCAGAATCGAACCTATGCAAGTTTTAGCGATTCCCGCCAAACCCGCATAGAAACGATTCAAAGGTGCCCACCAAGCACTTTCGTGCGGGTGGAAAACGAAGTAATAACATTACACAACAGTCCTCGATGGGACCCACAGAACAGATATATATACAACACGACTCCATGAGTCAAGAATACAGATATAATATACAAAGATCCAAATCACCTTGAAAATGATAGAGCGTCCAGCTACGGACAAGATTCAATTGGGGCTAAGAGCCCTGAAGAATAACCAATGGCGTCCATAACCACCCAGCCAAGCGGAAGGGTAACCACGCTAACGACGCCGATCTCAAACCTGCTTAAACAAAAGGGTGCCGACAAAGGGCAAAGGAAAAAGAGGAGCGTCGATCGAGGCCGATGCAGCGAGGCTAGAATTCGGCGGTCCTCGCCTACATAGGTATGGTGGACTGAAGCGGCAGCTGCAGCGTGCACTAGACAACCTATAGAGACTCGATACATCTGGCGGTTATCAGAGAGGGGTAAGAAAGACCTATCCGGAACCAGCCTGATACTAACACCAAACAAACCCATCTTGGCGTTCCCCCTCGAGACCAATCGAGGAAGTCAACCGAGGAACTCACGCAGTTGGCAGTTTTACTTATTCGGTTATCGTTGCAGCAATTACTAGTCAGGTTTAGATAATCATCCTGATAAAGTAAGCAGTGGGCACTTTTAGTTAACCATTCCATTGTAGTTGCAACACTTACTAATCAGATACAGATAGCATGAGATAACCCAAAAACCCAGCAGTTGTTGGTACTTTTGTTTAGCCATTCCGTTGTAGTTGCAATATTTACTAGTCAGGTACAATGGTCATGGCGACAATCCAAACAAGCAGTTGTGGCGATTATTTAGCCATTCCATTATAGTGAAGCTGATTACTAGTCATTATAAAGTCAAATTTATAGCACTACTTTAGTTATGCTTGTCTATGGTAGATATCGTGCTCCAAGTCGTCCATAACCATGACACGGCTTTCGAAAGTTTTACCGGCGGGTGCACCAATAGCAAAACACGCCGATCAACCTCGGAAAAACCAAATCAAAACCCAACGAGGCTTTCACGACAAAGCAATCACAGGATTCGAAATATTTCAGGCCACCCCTTGAGTCTTACCATAGCAGTAAGCTAGCTCCGAGACGGACTCAAGGTTTGTGGGGCCGGCTATAAGCGACTGGGAACCCAAAACTGGGCTTGTCGATACCGCGTAAATGGGTCACAATTCCTAAACAGTACAGTGTGCTCCTCGCACAAACGTAAAATACAGTAGTAGCATGGCATAAGTACAGGATCATAAATAAAACCTCAAACTAGTTTGTGGCCCCAAGAAATAAGACTGAATCAAGCTCTGGCTCAGGGGGGTCCCATAATCCTCCCGGATGTGGATAGCGCGATAAATCAAGGAACAGGTATCAAGTACTCGGGGTCCTACGGGACACAAGTGGGCGTTCGGAAACCAAATATTATCTATCACCCACCGATGCCTCTGCTTACTTACTTCAATTTTAGTTGTTAAACAGTAATTAAAGTGAACGCTAAGTAAAGACATGATCATCTCCAACATCAACATGCGGCAATACACTAGCAACGGTGGTACTTGACGACACGCAACAGCACTTGAGCAAGCGGCTACGACGCGCAAGTCCAAACTATCTACCAAACAACAGGTAATAGGATGTGTCCAAGGCAATATAGGGCTGCAAGGGGTACCACGGGTACGAAAACTAGAGCATCGCAATACAGATAGCAATAGATCAACAGGAGGGAATAAATACTATAAAATTAAGATAGGAAGAAAGGGGGAGATGCTCGCCTGAAAACATTGTCGAAGGTTCAACCGAAGAACGGGGCGAAGCTCACATCAACTCAACGGCCTTATCCGCGAAGAAGCAAAACACTAGAATAAACACCGGATGCAATATTTAATACAAAGGCAGAAGATCGGCATGATGCATGTATGATGTATGACATGGCAAGGTGCGATGCAATTGGGCAATATTAAGTGGAACCGGGGTCCCGACATTTTTAATTAGGTGACTTAAGTTGTTTTACTACCCCGCAATTTAAATGTTGTTTTAACATGGCAAAGATGGCACCGGTTCTCTACACAAATTTAAATGAGGCCAATATGAGACTAGATTTGCCCGCATATGGGCCCCATATTTAATCATGAGGTGAATCGGCATAAGGCGCCCAAACCACAGACAAGCATGCATGCATGAACAATTTAATATGCAACAATTTGTGATTACATTTATAAAATAGGGCTCGAGAAAAGGGGTCACACATTAGGGTTCGGCGATCTTGAGGTTCCGGGGTCCGGGGTCGGGTCTCGGGGTTCAGGGTTCGACGGATACGAGGTTCGAACTCCGGGATCGTTCTCAGATAACAGGGTAGATCTTGGCGTTCCGCGAAGAAGGACTTGGTGCGGCGTCGGGGGCGCATCGGACTCGTCCTGGTCGGTGTCGACCTTATCGTCGCGAAGATCTTGTCGGTACCGCGTACCGGTCGGTCTTGGCGTTCAGAAGTAGAACTTGTCGTCCTTGAGGCGATCTTGGCGTCCTTCCGGTTCGGGTGTGGGCGTCCGAGGGTAGTACTTGGCGTTCCGGGTCGGGTCGATCCTGTCGATGAGAAGAGCTTGGCACCTAGGTTCTCGGCGAAAATGACGTCCGAGGGTTCGGCCTTCGGGGTTCGGACTCCGGGGTTCGACGTTCCGCTCCAGGGACGGTCTTGATGTCGATGGAGTACTTGAATAGGTGACACCGAGTTCAATAGGGCCCCTCGGGATAATCTTCAAACCTCGATGGTCTTCTAGTGGCGCCCTATTCGACTCAACTCGACGTCGATTCACGGAAGATCTTGCGGTTTTGCGGTCTCCACACCCAACAGCTTAGTACCAACTTGGTACTACACAGAAATCGTGCCTTGGAGGCATAGAACTTCGCCCGGTGGGCTCGTGGGGCGGCTTGAGGGAGAGGCGGGCGGGGCTCAAGGCGTCGAGGCGAGGCGGAGGAGGAGCCGGTCGGCGGGCAGCGGGGCTCACGGGAGGCGCTGGAGGCAGGCGTCGGAGAGGCGGAGGCGGCCTCGCGTGGTCGAGGAGGGAGCTCGTCTGGCGGGGAGGCTGGGGTCGAGGCGAGGCGAGGGCCGAGGCGGCGGCATGTGGCGGAGGGCCGAGAGGAGGCGGGGCTCGAGGGACGGCACGGGAGGCGGGGAGGACGGCCGAGATAGCTCGGAGGATGGCCGGCGGATGCGCGGAGGAGGCCGGACGGGCCGTGGCTGGCAAGGCGTCATGAGGGAGGAAGCTTCGGAGGAGGCAGAGGCTCGCGGCGAGAGCAGAGGAGGAGGGAAGGCGAGTAGGTGGGTGTGGTGAGGGTGTTGTGTGGTGTGAGCTGGTTGGTGGGGTGGGGAGAGAGGGAGGTGAGTTGGCGGTGTGGGATAGGTTAGAGGGAGGGAGAGGTGATGTGGCGTCTAGCTATTGGGTGGGGTGATGTGGCCGGAGGGTGTGGGTAGATAGGTTGGTAGAAAAAGGGTTTGGGGTGGACCGTTCTAATTCCTGGGGGTGGTCGTTCGGGTCGACTCGGCCCGTTCGACTGCCCCCACTAAAATAATTTAATATTTATTTATTTTCAAAATAACTTTTGTAATTAGTTTTAGACAGACAAAATATCCGGAACATCCGGGGGTTTAATTTGAAATAGAAGGAGGCTAATTTTAGAAAACGATTGTCTTCGCAAATAGTTTTAGGCAAATTAATTTGCATGATGATGACGATGCTCGATGCAATGTGGCATGATGACATGAGCATGCGGTCATGATGATGCAATGCACAAAAACAACGCGATTTTCTAGTAGTGGTTTTGCGGGATGCCACACTGCTGTTAGCGAGAAATGAGAGGGAGAAGAGGTTCCACTGGTCAGCGTCTGTTCGGGTTAGAATCTGAGTATGAAACGTTTTCTTCGGGAGAGAAAAGCTGGGCTGGTTGCTGGGCTTATTGGGCTTGGCCAGTTGGGCTGAGTCCAGATCCTTATTTTTTTCCTTCCAAATTGTTTTTCCTTTTCTGTTCTCATTTTCTGTTTCGAAAACCAAACAACAAATCAAACAAACAAAACAAATCAAACATTCATCAAACTTTTCATTTGAATTTGGTTCTGTTTAACACATAAACCAAAGTCTAAAATGAAATAATATTTTAAATCTTTTTAGGTTCCATTCATTAATTAAATAAAATGGACCATGGTTTATTAATCAAATAGGGTTTGATTTATTTAATAAAATCTCTATTTGAAATCTAAATATTTTCAAAACCAAAACAGTAGGTTTTATTTGAAAATACAAAATACTTGGGAAACTTATTTTAAATACATAAATAAGTTTTGATGTTTTGGAAATAGTAAAACCTTTATTAATAAAACTTGGATATTAAATCATTATTAATTTATTTTAAATAAACCTTTACTATTTTTATCAAAACAAAATGTCTTATTTCAAAAGCTTGGCCAAGGTTTAATTTGGCTCTATAAAATAATCCTTATTTGTAAATCTTCTATTTCTTTTGAAAACCAAATCCTTTTATTTAAAAGATCCAAAATAGTAATTCCAAAATATTTTATTTTCTTTTAACAAATGTTTACCTTTTTAAATCTCTTTAGGATTTTATTTGATCCAAATTGGTTTGAAGATTTCCAATTGGATTCAAAAAGTTTCTTCTCACTCTGAAAATCAAACAAATTTTTATTTTATTCATTTATTTTTCACATTACAAGATTTGGAAAATCTTGGGATGTGACAGGCTACCATCCTTAAAATAAATCTCGTCCCGGGATTTGGGAAGGCTAGGGTTACAAGTAGGCTCAAAACAACTAGGGTACTACCACCCTTAAAATAATTTCAAACAAAATTACATATTGTCCTTCTTGGGATCCTGGGGAAAATTTCTCATGGGCAAACATTTGCATTGTGTCCTTTGTTTCCATACTTGACTCATGGGCCATGGTTGAGTTTCTCCATAGGCTTGTTTAACTTGTTCTTCATCTTTTCTGGACAGTTGCTTGCATAATGTCCTGGGTTCTTGCAATTGAAACAGTGGATATCTTTGAGTTCTTTACGTGGCTCTTGTGGACAAGTTGCTACATAGTGGCCTAGCTCTTTGCAGTTGTTGCACACTACTTGGCCAATCTCTTTATTCTTCGGGTTCTCTGGGCATTCACCAGAATAGTGTCCCATTTCCTTACATTTATGACATTGCACATGGCTTTTGTTCTTCTTCTGTTTCTTGGGCTTCTTTGATCCTTTGAATTGGGTTGTTTTGTTTGGAGGTATAAGTGGTCCTTTTCCTTTGTCATCAACCTTCTTGGTAGACTTGGATCCACCTTGTTTCCTTTGTTCCACAATGGAATAGATGGGGCATTGGATAGGAACATGATTGTTTCCTTCACATAGGTAGCAAGTAGCTTGAGAAGTGGGGCATTGTCCAACAGGATGTTTCTCTTCACAGTTGGGGCATTGATCTCCATGCTCCTTGGAAGTATGATCCTTGTCTCCACAAATAATGCAAGCTGGTGCTCCATCTAGAATAATGTTTCTGTCATCCTTGTTGTCACAAACTCTTTTGGGATAGCTTTCTTCCATTTTGATCATTTGATCAGTCACCTTAAGCATCAGTTGGCCTTGAGTTTCCAAAAATCCTTGTAGTGTTGGATCTTCTCCACTGGTGTTGGCTATGAATTGAGCTGTCACTTGGTTCAACTGGTTCTGGGTTGCTATGAGCTCTTTCATGTTGTCCTCTTGGTTGGTGTTGGTGTCATCAACCTTGAGGTTGGAGTCTCTTGGAGTAGTCATCTGTTTGGTTTGAATGAGGATTAGAATAGGCAAGATATTTCTAAGGAATCAATTCTAATCACACACAACACAATTCACACAAACAACTTTTCCTCAAACAACAAAGTTCAAGCACATACTTAGGCAACAAAATATTTTTGTCACACCACATAAGTTGGTGTGTTTGACTTAACTATAATATGGTGGTCCATCTATATGGTTTACTTGTGATCTTTCCATCATTCTTGGTTGCTTCTTCTTATGATCATGGTTTCCTTGAGAAAAACTATTGGTTACAACACTTCAAGGGCAGTGAACTCCTTCCTATTTTGCATTCCCTTAGTCTCTAAATCTTGAGCAAGATTTCATTGTCTCACTTGTAGTCCTTAGGGGTATCCAAGTTAGAAGTCCTTGGTGAATATGCTGAAGATGTTGAAGTCATTAGAGTTGGAGAAGTTGAAGTCATTAGAGTTGAATAAGTTCTTTGCACATGGTGTAGTCTTTGGCCATGGGGTAGGTTTTTCCATCAAGTTGAAATAGAGGAGATGTAGGGTTGAAACCAAAATGGTTGAGGAAAGAGTTTACAAGATGGTTTGTAAATAAGTTTTGGATCAAAATACAACTCCTATTTTCCTAAGGGTTTTTGTCCAATCCTAGGTTTACAAATCCTACAGGCAACACAATGCTCTGATACCATCTGTAGAGGGAGTGTCCCAACCTTTACACAATATAAGGTGGAGTCCCCTGTGTTTACAATGCTAGTCCCTGGATCAATAGCTAGCATCCACAGTTAAGATGTAATATCAAGAAACAAAGGTCATAGTATAACTTTATAACCAGGAATAACATAATTTTATTACATCTTACATAGCTCATTTGGCTATTACATTACATTGCATCGGAATAACTATAGTCATGGGGTCCTTCATCTTCAAAGTGCCACAGGCAGATGTTGGTTGTAGACTTTGTAATCCTAATCAATCAATCTTCACTAAAAACAATCAAACCTGCAACATTACAAGTTATAGCCACAAGGGTCAATACATTTGAATTGTATTGGCAAGCTTCACTACTAAGTTTAATATGAGTGGATCCTATCATTACATGCATTGTGGCTAAGTAGGGTTTAAGGCTCAATTGCAGAAAGCAATACTTTATCCTATCTTTTCAAATGGTTTTGTTTCCTTTGTCCAAATATCTTTAACAAATCCCTTGAACTCCTTGGTAACCCCAAGTGTTCAAGTCCTTGTCAAAATCCCTTGAGCTACTTGGTAACCCCAAGTGCATCAAGTTTTATCAAAATCTCATGAGTTCCTTGGTAACCCCAAGTACATCAAGTTTTATCAAAGTCTCTTGAGCTCCTTGGTACCCCCAAGTGCATCAAGTATTTAAAAGTTTTCTTTTAGAAATTAGAATGTCGAGATCTCCCATAGCTTCAAACTTTAGTTGCTCAGTATTGTCCATAACCGGGGACATGGCTAAGTACTTAGATTTTATTATCTTCTGCAGAAGTAGTACACTTTACCCACATGTCACAATCCCATCTTGTTGCCACCAGTGGCCACTGGATTGGTGCTCACCAAGATGGAGTACTGGCAGATTGAGAATGTGACGAAGTCTTTCCAAAGGGTCCTCCCATACACCATTGCTAGCTTGTCTTCAAGTACCCATGTAGGATTCCAGGTCCTCATGTCCAGTAGCCTGAAGACAATTCATGGGTCTTCCCAATGTAGTTGACTAAGCCAGAGCCATAATAGCATGTGGTTGCACACGAAAGCCACAATTGGAGAAACATGTTCAATCTCTAAGTTTCCTGGGTGGTTTCCTTTGGAGCACAACACAAAGAGATTGCCATAGACATGGTTCCTTTTGTTGCCACCTTCTCCAAAACTTCAAAGTTTCCTTGGCCACCCAGGTGGTTCATTGAGTCCTTGTTTTATTATATAAAATCACAAGTCCTTTTTCTCAACTTCATAAAATCTCAACATGTATCTCTTTTCAAAATATAGCATGGTTAAGCATGTATCAACTACATTGTTTTCACTAAGGAATGTATAGGGTATCCTATTAGGATTTAGCATAGCATAAGTATAGAATTCTTTTCATGCATGTTTCAAAATCCACTAAGTATAATGAAAATAGTAGGACTTTAGATGATAGTGTAACTTGCCTTTTTGGTAGGGAATGGTGGTTCACTCCTTGATCTTGCTAGTATCACACTTTTCTAACTTCCCTACAATCAATCAAGCAAACACAATATCAACAAGCATTCCAAACCAATAATCATTCAAAAAATTCATACACACAAAACAACGGGATCTAAGTCATGCATGCAAGCATGCAAGGGGTAGTTTTATTTGCAAAGATGGTCTCCACTAGGCTTCTAAACTTTGTAAGGTTCAAGTTGGTCATTTTTCAAAGTGGCAAAGTCATTTGCAAAAGGATTTTGTCCAAAACCATTTTTAAATCCTTTCATTATTTTATGTGGTGGAAAACATTTTTATCAAAGCAACAACTCTAGGTTGTTCACAAAATAAGTTGTTGTTTCTCAAAACTTGGTGTTTATGGTCAGTAGGTTTGATCCAAAACATTTTCCCAAAGTTTTTACTCCAAAACATTTTCATAACAAAAACCATTATTTTTATTTGGCTAGAAATGAGCTAAACCAAGTTTTTATTCCTAAACTTCACCAAATCCATTTTTGAATCCATGGGTTGGTTCCTAGGGTCAGTAAGTTCACCACAAACCAATTTGCAAAGGTTTTAACCTTAAAAACATTTTTTAACCAATTTTTTAAACTAAACAAGCATACAAATGTTTCTGCAAAAACAAATAGTCTAACAGATACTATTTGCTAAACAAAAGGCATGGTTGGCTAGGGCTTGTTCCACTGATTCCAACGATATAAAGTTTGTAATTTTTGGACGTGTGGATCAAAAGTTATAGGGTTTTCAAATTGCAACTCAAATCTGTTTTTCAAATTCTGTTTTAAACAGAACTGGCCACGCGTCGCAATATGACTGGCTGGTACCGGTTCGCACGGATCGAGTGATGCAGACCGTAGGATATAATTTAGATCGAGCGGCGCAGAGGCATACAATACCTCTTCTCTTATATTCTATTGTAGCCCTATGATTTTGATCCAACGGACGCAAACATCACGCCACCAATCGCGGCGGCTGGCGGTGGGCCAGATGTGAGTCGGCCGAGCTGGCGGCAGTTCTAGGAAGCAAGGAAGACGGAGGGGGTGCTCACCGTGATCGCAGGAGGCTGGGAAGCTCAACGTGTGGTCGACGAGGCAGGGGGCGCACGGGAACGGTGGTGATTGCTCGTCGGAGACGTCGGCGGCGTCGGGTGGTTCTGTCCGCGGTCGAAGGCGACGCTGTAGATCATGCGGAGGCAAACCGAGGGTGTGTTCAGATGCAGGTGAGTGAGGCTAATGTGGGAGCATGATTGAGAAAGCGCGGGGCGGTCTGTAACTACCTGGGTACTTGCCGGAGTTGAAGACAGACGCGGCGGCGAGGTCAGAGCTTGTCGAAGGTGACGCTCTGGGGTGCCCGCGGTTGAACGGAGGGTACTGGGAGGAGCGTCGGGGAGTGGTGAGTGTGTTTGTGTGCTCGGGGAGGCAAGAGGTGGCGGGGCTTGGCCGGAATTGGAGGAGGAAGCTCGTCGGAGCAGCGGCGGTTTGGAGAGGAATGGGGCAGCCTGGGGGCGTGTCAAGGTGGGGCGACAGAGGGGAAAGGAGGAGGAGACGCTGGCGATTAATAGGACGCAGTCACGGCGAGTTTAAGGCGCGGAATCAATGCGTATTCAACGCCGGCGTGCAGAATTGGCAGCGTCGTCGCTGTGAAGAGGAAGAAGAGGTCTTGGTCGTGGGTCCCTGCTTGTAACACCCTCAGAATCGGACCTATGCAAGTTTTAGCGATTCCCGCCAAACCCGCATAGAAACGATTCAAAGGTGCCCACCAAGCACTTTCGTGCGGGTGGAAAACGAAGTAATAACATTACACAACAGTCCTCGATGGGACCCACAGAACAGATATATATACAACACGACTCCATGAGTCAAGAATACAGATATAATATACAAAGATCCAAATCACCTTGAAAATGATAGAGCGTCCAGCTACGGACAAGATTCAATTGGGGCTAAGAGCCCTGAAGAATAACCAATGGCGTCCATAACCCTGCCCAGGCCAAGCCGGAAGGGTAACCCTGCTAACGACGTCGATCTCAAACCTGCTTAAACAAAAGGGGTGCCGACAAAGGGCAAAGGAAAAAGAGGAGCGTCAGTACTGAGGCCAGTACACGGCGAGGCTAGAATTCGGCGGTCCTCGCCTACATAGGTATGGTGGACTGAAGCGGCAGCTGCAGCGTGCACTAGACAACCTATAGAGACTCGATACATCTGGCGGTTATCAGAGAGGGGTAAGAAAGACCTATCCGGAACCAGCCTGATACTAACACCAAACAAACCCATCTTGGCGTTCCCCCTCGAGACCAATCGAGGAAGTCAACCGAGGAACTCACGATTGGCGCTTTACTTATTATCGTTATCGCAATTACTAGTCAGGTTTAGATAATCATCCTGATAAAGTAAGCAGTGGGCACTTTTAGTTAACCATTCCATTGTAGTTGCAACACTTACTAATCAGATACAGATAGCATGAGATAACCCAAAAACCCAGCAGTTGTTGGTACTTTTGTTTAGCCATTCCGTTGTAGTTGCAATATTTACTAGTCAGTACAATGGTCATAGCGACAATCCAAACAAGCGATTATGGGCGGTATTATTTAGCCATTCCATTATAGTGAAGCTGATTACTAGTCATTATAAAGTCAAATTTATAGCACTACTTTAGTTATGCTTGTCTATGGTCGAGATATCGTGCTCCAAGTCGTCCATAACCATGAGACACGGCTTTCGAAAAGTTTTACCCGGCCGGGTGCACCAATAGCAAAACACGCCGATCAACCTCGGAAAAACCAAATCAAAACCCAACGAGGCTTTCACGACAAAGCAATCACAGGATTCAGAAATATTTCAGGGGCCACCCTTGAGTCTTACCCTAGCAGTAAGCTAGCTCCGAGACGGACTCAAGGTTTGTGGGGCCGCTATAAGCTCGGGAACCCAAAACTGGGCTTGTCGATACCGCGTAAACGGGTCACAATTCCTAAACAGTACAGTGTGCTCCTCGCACAAACGTAAAATACAGTAGTAGCATGGCATAAGTACAGGATCATAAATAAAACCTCAAACTAGTTTGTGGCCCCAAGAAATAAGACTGAATCAAGCTCTGGCTCAGGGGGGTCCTATAATCCTCCCGGATGTGGATAGCGCGATAAATCAAGGAACAGGTATCAAGTACTCGGGGTCCTACGGGACACAAGTGGGCGTTCGGAAACCAAATATTATCTATCATCCACCGATGCCTCTGCTTACTTACTTCAATTTTAGTTGTTAAACAGTAATTAAAGTGAACGCTAAGTAAAGACATGATCATCTCCAACATCAACATGCGGCAATACACTAGCAACGGTGGTACTTGACGACACGCAACAGCACTTGAGCAAGCGGCTACGACGCGCAAGTCCAAACTATCTACCAAACAACAGGTAATAGGATGTGTCCAAGGCAATATAGGGCTGCAAGGGTACCACGGTACGAAAACTAGAGCATCGCAACGAGATAGCAATAGATCAACAGGAGGAATAAATACTATAAAATTAAGATAGGAAGAAAGGGAGATGCTACTTTGAAAACATTGTCGAAGGTTCAACCGAAGAACGGGGCTAAGCTCACATCAACTCAACGGCCTTATCCGCGAAGAAGCAAAACACTAGAATAAACACCGGATGCAATATTTAATACAAAGGCAGAAGATCGGCATGATGCATGTATGATGTATGACATGGCAAGGTGCGATGCAATTGGGCAATATTAAGTGGAACCGGGGTCCTGACATTTTTAATTAGGTGACTTAAGTTGTTTTACTACCCCGCAATTTAAATGTTGTTTTAACATGGCAAAGATGGCACCGGTTCGCTACACAAATTTAAATGAGGCCAATATGAGACTAGATTTGCCCGCATATGGGCCCCATATTTAATCATGAGGTGAATCGGCATAAGGCCCCCAAACCACAGACAAGCATGCATGCATGAACAATTTAATATGCAACAATTTGTGATTACATTTATAAAATAGGGCTCGAGAAAAGTGGTCACACATTAGGGTTCGGCGATCTTGAGGTTCCGGGGTCCGGGGTCGGGTCTCGGGGTTCAGGGTTCGACGGATACGAGGTTCGAACTCCGGGATCGTTCTCAGATAACAGGGTAGATCTTGGCGTTCTGTGAAGAAGGACTTAGTGCGGCGTCGGGGGCGCATCGGACTCGTCCTGGTCGGTGTCGACCTTATCGTCGCGAAGATCTTGTCGGTACCGCGTACCGGTCGGTCTTGGCGTTCAGAAGTAGAACTTGTCGTCCTTGAGGAGATCTTGGCGTCCTTCCGGTTCGGGTGTGGGCGTCCGAGGGTAGTACTTGGCGTTCCGGGTCGGGTCGATCCTGTCGATGAGAAGAGCTTGGCACCTAGGTTCTCGGCGAAAATGACGTCCGAGGGTTCGGCCTTCGGGGTTCGGACTCCGGGGTTCGACGTTCCGCTCCAGGGACGGTCTTGATGTCGATGGAGTACTTGAATAGGTGACACCGAGTTCAATAGGGCCCCTCGGGATAATCTTCAAACCTCGATGGTCTTCTAGTGGCGCCCTATTCGACTCAACTCGACGTCGATTCACGGAAGATCTTGCGGTTTTGCGGTCTCCACACCAACAGCTTAGTACCAACTTGGTACTACATGTAAATCGTGCCTTTGTTGGAGGCAGAAACTTCGCGGTGGGCTCGTGGGGGCCGCGCTTGAGGGAGAGGCCGGAGGCGGGGCTCGGGCATCGAGAGGCGACGGGGCAACGCGGGAGGAGGAGCCGGTCGAGCGGCGGACGGCGGGCTTTCGCCAGAGGCGCCGAGGCGGCGTCGGAGGAGGGCGGCCTCATGGGAGTCGAAGGAGGGCTCGCGTGGGAGGCTCGAGGTCGGGCGAGGCAGCCAAGCGGCGGCGGCTTGGCCGGAGAGGGCCGAGAGGAGGCGGGGCTCAGGGGCCGATGGCCGGGCGAGGGCTGAGATAGCTCGGAGGATGGCCGGCGGATGCGCGGAGGAGGCCGGACGGGCCGTGGCCGGCGAAGCAGCGTCGGCGCGGCCGGAGGGAGGAAGCTCGGAGGAGACGGGGCAGGAGCTCGCCGGCGAGAGAGCAGAGGAGGAGGGGAAGGGCGCGGTAGGTGTGGGTGTGGTGAGGGTGTTGTGTGGTGTGAGCTGGTTGGTGGGGTGGGGAGAGAGGGAGGTGAGTTGGCGGTGTGGGATAGGTTAGAGGGAGGGAGAGGTGATGTGGCGTCTAGCTATTGGGTGGGGTGATGTGGCCGGAGGGTGTGGGTAGATAGGTTGGTAGAAAAAGGGTTTGGGGTGGACCGTTCTAATTCCTGGGGGTGGTCGTTCGGGTCGACTCGGCCCGTTCGACTGCCCCCACTAAAATAATTTAATATTTATTTATTTTCAAAATAACTTTTGTAATTAGTTTTAGACAGACAAAATATCCGGAACATCCGGGGGTTTAATTTGAAATAGAAGGAGGCTAATTTTAGAAAACGATTGTCTTTCGCAAATAGTTTTTAGGCAAATTAATTTGCATGATGATGACGATGCTCAGATGCAATGTGGCATGATGACATGAGCATGCGGTCATGATGATGCAATGCACAAAAACAACGCGATTTTCTAGTAGTGGTTTTGCGGGATGCCACACTGCTGTTAGCGAGAAATGAGAGGGAGAAGAGGTTCCACTGGTCAGCGTCTGTTCGGGTTAGAATCTGAGTATGAAACGTTTTCTTCGGGAGAGAAAAGCTGGGCTGGTTGCTGGGCTTATTGGGCTTGGCCAGTTGGGCTGAGTCCAGATCCTTATTTTTTTCCTTCCAAATTGTTTTTCCTTTTCTGTTCTCATTTTCTGTTTCGAAAACCAAACAACAAATTAAACAAACAAAACAAATTAAACATTCATCAAACTTTTCATTTGAATTTGGTTCTGTTTAACACATAAACCAAAGTCCAAAATGAAATAATATTTTAAATCTTTTTAGGTTCCATTCATTAATTAAATAAAATGGACCATGGTTTATTAATCAAATAGGGTTTGATTTATTTAATAAAATCTCTATTTGAAATCTAAATATTTTCAAAACCAAAACAGTAGGTTTTATTTGAAAATACAAAATACTTGGGAAACTTATTTTAAATACATAAATAAGTTTTGATGTTTTGGAAATAGTAAAACCTTTATTAATAAAACTTGGATATTAAATCATTATTAATTTATTTTAAATAAACCTTTACTATTTTTATCAAAACAAAATGTCTTATTTCAAAAGCTTGGCCAAGGTTTAATTTGGCTCTATAAAATAATCCTTATTTGTAAATCTTCTATTTCTTTTGAAAACCAAATCCTTTTATTTAAAAGATCCAAAATAGTAATTCCAAAATATTTTATTTTCTTTTAACAAATGTTTACCTTTTTAAATCTCTTTAGGATTTTATTTGATCCAAATTGGTTTGAAGATTTCCAATTGGATTCAAAAAGTTTCTTCTCACTCTGAAAATCAAACAAATTTTTATTTTATTCATTTATTTTTCACATTACAAGATTTGGAAAATCTTGGGATGTGACAGGCTACCATCCTTAAAATAAATCTCGTCCCGAGATTTGGGAAGGCTAGGGTTACAAGTAGGCTCAAAACAACTAGGGTACTACCACCCTTAAAATAATTTCAAACAAAATTACATATTGTCCTTCTTGGGATCCTGGGGAAAATTTCTCATGGGCAAACATTTGCATTGTGTCCTTTGTTTCCATACTTGACTCATGGGCCATGGTTGAGTTTCTCCATAGGCTTGTTTAACTTGTTCTTCATCTTTTCTGGACAGTTGCTTGCATAATGTCCTGGGTTCTTGCAATTGAAACAGTGGATATCTTTGAGTTCTTTACGTGGCTCTTGTGGACAAGTTGCTACATAGTGGCCTAGCTCTTTGCAGTTGTTGCACACTACTTGGCCAATCTCTTTATTCTTCGGGTTCTCTGGGCATTCACCAGAATAGTGTCCCATTTCCTTACATTTATGACATTGCACATGGCTTTTGTTCTTCTTCTGTTTCTTGGGCTTCTTTGATCCTTTGAATTGGGTTGTTTTGTTTGGAGGTATAAGTGGTCCTTTTCCTTTGTCATCAACCTTCTTGGTAGACTTGGATCCACCTTGTTTCCTTTGTTCCACAATGGAATAGATGGGGCATTGGATAGGAACATGATTGTTTCCTTCACATAGGTAGCAAGTAGCTTGAGAAGTGGGGCATTGTCCAACAGGATGTTTCTCTTCACAGTTGGGGCATTGATCTCCATGCTCCTTGGAAGTATGATCCTTGTCTCCACAAATAATGCAAGTCGGTGCTCCATCTAGAATAATGTTTACATCTGCCATCCTTGTTGTCACAAACTCTTTTGGGATAGCTTTCTTCCATTTTGATCATTTGATCAGTCACCTTAAGCATCAGTTGGCCTTGAGTTTCCAAAAATCCTTGTAGTGTTGGATCTTCTCACTTTGGTGTTGGCTATGAATTGAGCTGTCACTTGGTTCAACTGGTTCTGGGTTGCTATGAGCTCTTTCATGTTGTCCTCTTGGTTGGTGTTGGTGTCATCAACCTTGAGGTTGGAGTCTCTTGGAGTAGTCATCTGTTTGGTTTGAATGAGGATTAGAATAGGCAAGATATTTCTAAGGAATCAATTCTAATCACACACAACACAATTCACACAAACAACTTTTCCTCAAACAACAAAGTTCAAGCACATACTTAGGCAACAAAATATTTTTGTCACACCACATAAGTTGGTGTGTTTGACTTAACTATAATATGGTGGTCCATCTATATGGTTTACTTGTGATCTTTCCATCATTCTTGGTTGCTTCTTCTTATGATCATGGTTTCCTTGAGAAAAACTATTGGTTACAACACTTCAAGGGCAGTGAACTCCTTCCTATTTTGCATTCCCTTAGTCTCTAAATCTTGAGCAAGATTTCATTGTCTCACTTGTAGTCCTTAGGGGTATCCAAGTTAGAAGTCCTTGGTGAATATGTTGAAGATGTTGAAGTCATTAGAGTTGGAGAAGTTGAAGTCATTAGAGTTGAAGAAGTTCTTTGCACATGGTGTAGTCTTTGGCCATGGGGTAGGTTTTTCCATCAAGTTGAAATAGAGGAGATGTAGGGTTGAAACCAAAATGGTTGAGGAAAGAGTTTACAAGATGGTTTGTAAATAAGTTTTGGATCAAAATACAACTCCTATTTTCCTAAGGGTTTTTGTCCAATCCTAGGTTTACAAATCCTACAGGCAACACAATGCTCTGATACCATCTGTAGAGGGAGTGTCCCAACCTTTACACAATATAAGGTGGAGTCCCCTGTGTTTACAATGCTAGTCCCTGGATCAATAGCTAGCATCCACAGTTAAGATGTAATATCAAGAAACAAAGGTCATAGTATAACTTTATAACCAGGAATAACATAATTTTATTACATCTTACATAGCTCATTTGGCTATTACATTACATTGCAGCGGAATAACTATAGTCATGGGGTCCTTCATCTTCAAAGTGCCACAGGCAGATGTTGGTTGTAGACTTTGTAATCCTAATCAATCAATCTTCACTAAAAACAATCAAACCTGCAACATTACAAGTTACAGCCACAAGGGTCAATACATTTGAATTGTATTGGCAAGCTTCACTACTAAGTTTAATATGAGTGGATCCTATCATTACATGCATTGTGGCTAAATAGGGTTTAAGGCTCAATTGCAGAAAGCAATACTTTATCCTATCTTTTCAAATGGTTTTGTTTCCTTTGTCCAAATCTCTTTAACAAATCCCTTGAACTCCTTGGTAACCCCAAGTGTTCAAGTCCTTGTCAAAATCCCTTGAGCTACTTGGTAACCCCAAGTGCATCAAGTTTTATCAAAATCTCATGAGTTCCTTGGTAACCCCAAGTACATCAAGTTTTATCAAAGTCTCTTGAGCTCCTTGGTATCCCCAAGTGCATCAAGTCTTTAAAAGTTTTCTTTTAGAAATTAGAATGTCGAGATCTCCCATAGCTTCAAACTTTAGTTGCTCAGTATTGTCCATAACCGGGGACACGGCTAAGTACTTAGATTTTATTATCTTCTGCAGAAGTAGTACACTTTACCCACATGTCACAATCCCATCTTGTTGCCACCATTGGCCACTGGATTAGTGCTCACCAAGATGGAGTACTGGCAGATTGAGAATGTGACGAAGTCTTTCCAGAGGGTCCTCACATACACCATTGCTAGCTTGTCTTCAAGTACCCATGTAGGATTCCAGGTCCTCATGTCCAGTAGCCTGAAGACAATGCATGGGTCTTCCCAATGTAGTTGACTAAGCCAGAGCTATAATAGCATGTGGTTGCACACGAAAGCCACAATTGGAGAAACATGTTCAATCTCTAAGTTTCCTGGGTGGTTTCCTTTGGAGCACAACACAAAGAGATTGCCATAGACATGGTTCCTTTTGTTGCCACCTTATCCAAAACTTCAAAGTTTCCTTGGCCACCCAGGTGGTTCATTGAGTCCTTGTTTTATTATATAAAATCACAAGTCCTTTTTCTCAACTTCATAAAATCTCAACATGTATCTCTTTTCAAAATATAACATGGCTAAGCATGTATCAACTACATTGTTTTCACTAAGGAATGTATAGGGTATCCTATTAGGATTTAGCATAGCATAAGTATAGAATTCTTTTCATGCATGTTTCAAAATCCACTAAGTATAATGAAAATAGTAGGACTTTAGATGATAGTGTAACTTGCCTTTTTGGTAGGGAATGGTGGTTCACTCCTTGATCTTGCTAGTCTCACACTTTTCTAACTTCACTACAATCAATCAAGCAAACACAATATCAACAACCATTCCAAACCAATAATCATTCAAACAATTCATACACACAAAACAACGGGATCTAAGTCATTCATGAAAGCATGCAAGGGGTAGTTTTATTTTCAAAGATGGTCTCCACTAGGCTTCTAAACTTTGTAAGGTTCAAGTTGGTCATTTTTCAAAGTGGAAAAGTCATTTGCAAAAGGATTTTGTCCAAAACCATTTTTAAATCCTTTCATTATTTTATGTGGTGGAAAACATTTTTATCAAAGCAAAAACTCTAGGTTGTTCACAAAATAATTATTCTCAAAACTTGGTGTTTATGGTCAGTAGTTTTGATCCAAAACATTTTCCCAAAGTTTTTACTCCAAAACATTTTCATAACAAAAACCATTATTTTTATTTGGCTAGAAATGAGCTAAACCAAGTTTTTATTCCTAAACTTCACCAAATCCATTTTTGAATCCATGGGTTGGTTCCTAGGGTCAGTAAGTTCACCACAAACCAATTTGCAAAGGTTTTAACCTTAAAAACATTTTTGAACCAATTTTCTAAACTAAACAAGCATACAAATGTTTCTGCAAAAACAAATAGTCTAACAGATACTATTTTCTAAACAAAAGGCATGGTTGGCTAGGGCTTGTTCCACTGATTCCAACGATATAAAGTTTGTAATTTTTGGACGTGTGGATCAAAAGTTATAGGGTTTTCAAATTGCAACTCAAATCTGTTTTTCAAATTCGCTTTAATGTAATCGCCACGTCGCAATATGATCGGTACCGGTTCGCACGGATCGAGTGATGCGGACCGTAGGATCTAATTTAGATCGAGCAGCGCAGAGGCATACGATACCTCTTCTCTTATATTCTATCGTAGCCCTACGATTTTGATCTAACGGACGCAAACATCAGGCCAACAACTGGCGGCGCTGCGCGGCGGTGGACGGCGGCGACGGTCAGGCAGCGGGCTAGCGGTAGTTCTAGGAAGCAAGGAAGACAGAGGGGGTGCTCACCATGATCGCAGGAGGCTGGGGAAGCTCAATGTGTGGTCGACGAGGCAGGGGCGCACGGGAACGGTGGCGATTGCTCGTCGGAGACGTCGTCGGCATCGGGTGGTTCTGTCCGCGGTCGAAGGCGACGCTGTAGATCATGCGCAGGCAAACCGAGGGTGTGGTCAGATGCAGGTGAGTGAGGCGAATGTGGGATCGTGATTGAGAAAGCGCGGGGCGGTCTGTAACTACCTGGGTACTTGCCGGAGTTGAAGACAGATGCGGCGGCGAGGTCAGAGCTTGAAGGTGACGCTCTAGGGCGCTCGCGGTTGAATGGAGGGTACGGGGAGGAGCGTCGGGGAGTGGTGAGTGTGTTCGTGTGCTCGGGAAGGCAAGAGGTGGCGGGGCTTGGCCGGAATTGGAGGAGGAAGCTCGTCGGAGCAGCGGCGGTTTGGAGAGGAATGGGGCAGCCTGGGGGCGTGTCGAGGTGGGGCAACAGAGGGGAAAGGAGGAGGATACGCTGGCGATTAATAGGACGCAGTCACGGCAAGGTTAAGGCGCGGAATAAATGCGTATTCAACGTCGGCGTAATTGGCAGCAACGGCAGGGCGTCGTCATGAGGAGGAAGAGGTCTGGTGCGTGGGTCCCTCACGTGAGAAATGAGAGGGAAAGGTCCACCGGTCGTCTGTTCGGGTTAGAATCTGAGTATGAAACGTTTTCTTCGGGAGAGGAAAGCTGGGCTGGTTGCTGGGCTTATTGGGCTTGGCCAGTTGGGCTGAGTCCAGATCCTTATTTTTTTCCTTCCAAATTGTTTTTCCTTTTCTGTTCTCATTTTCTGCTTTGAAAACCAAACAACAAATCAAACAAACAAAACAAATCAAACATTCATCAAACTTTTCATTTGAATTTGGTTCTGTTTAACACATAAACCAAAGTCCAAAATGAAATAATATTTTAAATCTTTTTAGGTTCCATTCATTAATTAAATAAAATGGACCATGGTTTATTAATAAAATAGGGTTTGGTTTATTTAATAAAATCTCTATTTGAAATCTAAATATTTTCAAAACCAAAACAGTAGGTTTTATTTGAAAATACAAAATACTTGGGAAACTTATTTTAAATACATAAATAAGTTTTGATGTTTTGGAAATAGTAAAACCTTTATTAATAAAACTTGGATATTAAATCCTTATTAATTTATTTTAAATAAACCTTTACTATTTTTATCAAAACAAAATGTCTTATTTCAAAAGCTTGGCCAAGGTTTAATTTTGCTCTATAAAATAATCCTTATTTGTAAATCTTCTATTTCTTTTGAAAACCAAATCCTTTTATTTAAAAGATCCAAAATAGTAATTCCAAAATATTTTATTTTCTTTTAACAAATGTTTACCTTTTTAAATCTCTTTAGGATTTTATTTGATCCAAATTGGTTTGAAGATTTCCAATTGGATTCAAAAAGTTTCTTCTCACTCTGAAAATCAAACAAAGTTTTATTTTATTCATTTATTTTTCACATTACAAGATTTGGAAAATCTTGGGATGTGACAGTGGAAATGAATGGATTTATCATAATTTAATAAAATTATATCTCAACTTTTGATCTATAAGTGGATGAGATATATACCGGGTTGGTCAGGGTCATTTAGGGGTTTAGGGTTCGATTTTAGGGCCTTTTAAACAATAATGTTCAAGCTTTATGCTTAGATTCGTGGAATGGAATGGCGCGTTAGCATAATTTAATGAAAGTATATCTCATATGTTTATATATATATATGTGCATGATATACCGGCTTAATTAGTCAGTGTCATTTAGTTAGGCGTTTGGGGGTGCAGGATTTAGGGAATTTTTAATAATGTTCAAGCTTTATGCTTATATTTGTGGGACATAATGTTTTTACCGCAATTTAATGAAAGTATCTCAAAATTAGATTTATAACTGCATGATACCTACTTGGTTAGGGTTTAATTATGGGTTGAGGGGTTTAGGGTTTTAGTATTTAGGGGTCGAGGGTTTAGGTTGGGGGTTGTGTGGGGTTTAGAGAATTTATGAGTTGAGGGTTTAGGTTTTTGAGGTTATTTAAAGGTTTCGGGAATTTTCAATGAAGTTTGTATATTCGTGGAATAGAATGACTTAGCGATAATTTAATAATGAAAGTAACTCAAATTTTATCTATATAAGTGCCTGATACCTGCTTAGTCAGGGTTAGGGGTTGAGGGTTTAGGGGTTTAGTGTTTAGGGGTATATGGCTTAGTGTTCACATTTTTGGGAGGGTAGGGTTTAGTGAAATTTCAATAATGTTCGAGCTATATGCCGATATTCGTAAAATAGAAAGGCGTTAGGGCAATTTAATGAATGTATCTCAAATTTTGATCTATATATGAAAGATACCTAGTATGTTTTGTGAGGTTTTAGGGTTAAAGGGTTCAGTGGTTTAAGGTTTAGGTTTTATGGAATTTTCAATAATCTTTAGGGGATTTATGCTTAGATTCATGGAAATGAATGGCTTTAGCATAAATTAATAAAAGTATATCTCAAATGTTGATCTATAAGTGGATGATATATACCAGCATGGTCAGGATCATTTAGGGGTTTAGGGTTATAGAGTTTAAGGTTTAGGTTTTAGGGAATTTTCAATAATATTGTTTAAGCTTTATGCTTAGACTCGTGGAATGGAACCGTGTTAGCGTAATTTAATGAAAGTATATCTCAAATGTTGATATATAAGTGCATGATAATATATGTGCTTAATTAGTCAGGGTTGTTTAATTAGGGGTTTAGGGTTTAGGGAATTTTGAATAATGTTTAAGCTTTATGCTTATATTTGCGGAACATAATGTTTTTACCGCAATTTAATGAAAGTATCTCGAATTTGGATAATATACCTGCTTAATTAGTCAAGGTCGTTTAGGGGTTTAGGGGTTTATAGTTTAGGGAATTTTTAATAATGTTCAAGCTTTGTGCTTATAATTTTGGAACAGAATGGCGTCATCGCAATTTAATGAAAGTATCTCGAATTTGGATCTATAAGTGCATGATATCTACTGGTTAGGGTTTAATTATGGGTTGAGGGGTTTAGGGTTTACGATTTTAGTATTTAGGAGTCGAGGATTTAGGCTGGGGGTTCTTTGGGGTTTAGGGAATATAGGGGTTGAGGGTTTAGGTTTTCGGGGTTGTTTACGGTTTTGGGAATTTTCATTGAAGTTCGAGCTTTATGCTTATATTTGTGGAATAGAATGACTTAGCAACAATTGAATAATGAAAGTATCTCAAATTTTATTTATAAGTGCTTGATACTGATGACCCACAAGTATAGGAGGTGTATCGTAGTACTTTCGATAAATAATAGTGTCGAACCCAACGAGGAGCAGAAGGTTTTGACAAGTGGTTTGGATCAGGAATTCTCTGTAAATACTTAGCAAACAGTTTTTAGGGGGTTTTGATAATGCAGATAAATAAAGTGCGAGTAAATAATAGACAATAATAATTGCAGCAAGTGGCCCAATCCTTTCTTCATCAAAGGACAAGCCAGGTGTATTACTTTTGAGGACTAAACATTCTCGAGGACACATGGGAATATTGTCAAGTGCTTTCGCTTCACATAGTTGATTAATCTTCTTTGGTTGGATAAGTGTTGTGTGGGTGAACCTATGCTAATATACCGACCATACTTGGACTAATACATACTTGTGATTATATCCTTTGCAAGCATCCGCAACTACAAGAAAGTAATTAAGATGGAAATCTAACCAAAGCCTTAAACTCTGAGATCCTACACTCCCTTGTGCAAAGGTTTCCTAACGGGGGTTTTGGTTTCTGTCACTCCGGCAACCCCACAATTAGTAGCCAGATACACAATGCATTCTCCTAGGTCCATAAAGGTGAAGTATCATGTAGTCGATGTTCACATGACACCACTAGAATAATAACACCACAACTTAATCAAACCATTGAATATTTCTCAACACAATTCCACTACTAATAACATGACTTCTCCCATGTCCTCAAGAACTAAACGAACTACTCACGAGACATCATATGGATCAAGATCAGAGATGAAATAATGATAAGTAACAATCTGAATATGAACAATAATTCAATGGTTCCACTCAATAGCATCAACTACAAAAGTAATCAACACCGGGAAAGTTTCCCCTAAGAACTATGCAAGATTCAACCCAATTTTTACAGCGGGATGGAGTGGTGGTGATGGTGCTGATGGAGATGATGGTGAAGATGATGATGATGATGATGATGATGATGATCCCGATGAAGTATAGCTTGATGACGGTGTTGATAGCGACGATCTCCCCTCTCCAGGAAGGAATTTTCTCGATAGGAATCTGCCTGCCGGAGAGCTCTTTCTCTCTCTGTAGTTTCCACCCCACAGAGGCGGCGGAATCTTTCTATGGTCGCTCCCCGAGTCTTAGAGTTTCGGGGGGATGATATAAGCGAAAGGGAGATGCTAGAGGTGGGCCAGGGTGGCCACACCACCTGGTGGAGCGGCCCAGGGGGCGCTAGGGGGTGGTGTGGTCCCCTTGTGGCCCATCTCCACTTTCCCTTTTGGCTTCCTTCGTCTTCTAGAAAAATAGGGATTTCCATGTATTTTCCGGAATTTTCTGTTCTTCGCAAATATTGCATTTGGACATCGCTTTTTCCATCAGAATCCCGACTCCGGCAATTCATCCTCCAAAAGTCATCCAACATGCAAAAATAGATGAAATAACATAAGTATAATCTCTTAATATAAAATATATCAATGAATAAAAGTAAATTATGATATAAAATAGTGATACAAAATGGACGTATCAACTCCCCCCAAGCTTAGACCTCGCTTGTCCCCAAGCGAAAACTGAGCTCAGTAAACATGACCACATGTTTATGGAGTGAAGTGTCGATAAAAATAATACGTACAAGAAGCATCACATTCATTAATAGAAAGCAACTTACTCTTATATAACTTAACTTGCAACGAATATGGGAGTCACAATAAAGATGCACAAAGAAAATCATAATTGGTAATGGCAAACTTTGTTCTTGGTCAGAGAACAGTTGACAAATCATACTTAGTTTTAAGCAAAGCTTTTATAATAAAGTTTATAATGCAAGAATCTCTTGCTCAAACAAAATGGGCTTTTTGCAATGATAGCTTTCAAAGCACTATTCATTCAGATAAGAGCATTGTGCAAAACAAGGAACATAAGAAACAAGATTGAATAAATCATCATATGGATGATTGAATCACAACAACTCAAATGCTTGCTGGAGATAGAAAGGGATAGGTTTACTGACTCAACTTAAAAGTAAAAGATAGACCCTTCGCAGAGGGAAGCAGGGATTTCAAGTTTCATAAAGAGTTTCCAAAAGATTATGGTACTTATTAGCTTTGAGATCTCATTGCCCCTATAGTAAGCATCTTCAAGTGATTAAGGTTAAAGTGAAACAAATATGAAGTATATGCTTGACAGATCATAAGTTGGCAATCTCATGTCCCTTGAGTACGAGGGTCGTTCCTCATGCTACTCAACTTTAGATTTTCATTGTAAGTATATGTGTATCATGGAGAACCGCCAACGGGGTACCCCTTTCCCCATGACACGGGAGCTATCCCATATCAAAATGACAAGGCAATAGATAGTGAGCATCTCAGCGATCTTTTTATTTACCGTGAGAATGGTGTCTCTCTTTTCTCTCTCTCTCTTTTTTCTCTTATATTTTTTTTCTAAAGATGATTCATAGATTGTTCACAATGGTTATGTTGCAAGTTTCCACCATGATTAGGCATGTCTTAGCCTAGCCACCTAGGCGTTTCTCTAACACATATATACACTACAAGGAATCTGTTAATATATGACCCTCCATTTTTGTCACAGAGTCGTCATAATAGTCTGTTTATGACGATTTTGAGATCGTCGAAAGCTAGGCGTCGCAAATGAACTATAATGACATTTTTGATAAAATCGTCATAACCTTCTATGACGATATTGGATCATCATAACGATCCAATATCATCACGGGACATCTAGCATGCCAAGTCAGATCCTACGTGGCCGATCCTACGTGGCAAAATTGTGACGAAATTAAATCGTCTTAAATCAAAATCAGTCCAGTCCATTTCTAGGTTCCACATGGGCTCGGCCTAACTATTCTGGATTTATTTTCTCATCAAATCTAGTTAGCTACATGGACCAAGCCCATCATTCTAGCTTTTTTTTTACTTTGTGTTGGTCTTTTATTTGAACGGATTTTTACTTTGGGCCTTCTTATTTTGGGCCGGTCACACCTGGTATTCCACAATTCATAGGGTCCCACTTGCCAATGTATATTTTCTCAGTAATTAAAAGCTAACAATTTAATCAAGACCAACAGAATATACGAAATCATTTTGATTAAAACGGAGCACATTCAGGAATAATATTTCAGATAAGATCGATACATTAATCATACACGGTTCTGCATAGTTCACATCAGTGGATCTACCAAAATACAATAAAATGTTTATAGAAAGAATAAAAGCCGAACTTCTTCACGCTTCCTCTTCCTGGAACTTCTTCACGCTTCCTCTTCCTGGAAATTTCACGCTTCCTCTTTCTCTAACTTATTCAGTCTGTATTGTAGCTTGTAAAAGAGATGATATGTTAAATAGGTAATATGTTCTAACAATTATAAACAGGAGCGAAAATATATTCAAAATGCAGCTTGCCATTAAAGCATGAATGATAGAATATAACAGTAAATGGACAGTATTACATTCATTTAGAACAGCTCAGGTACCTCAAAATACATGCATCAAAAGGTTAAGCTTACCTGCTCAGCCAGTATACACTCAACTTATGTGTTGTGCAAAAGATAAGTTGTATCATCTACATCACTAATGACTATTTGTGCAAGCACAAGAAGTCAAACACGAGCAGTCCAACAAAAAGGCAATTAGGTATTCTCAAACACCATGAGCAACACCATCTCAAATATGTATAAGAAACATTTAGAGAACCATAAGAACATGTGTCCAGGCTGTTCAAAATATAGTAATATAAACACACCATTCAACATATATTAGGAATATTACTCATCCAGCAGTATTACACCATAGCCCTAACATGATTCTGATGGTTATTTCAAAAGGCAGCACTACACCAGCATCACTACACCATCAGCACGCACACTATCTATTTCAAAAAGAAAGCACGCTAGCTATTATAAGTGGATAACTATTTTCTGATGATATAATATTAAACTTGATACTAGATATAGTACTAGTACAGTACATACATATATTCTAGAATAGATTAATCATGTGTGTGTGATGAGCAGTAAGCAAATCCAATCGACCGGTGCCAAATTCAGAAGTAGTACTAGTGAGTACTTGACCTAAATCAGATGAAGGACTTGAGGCGGGAGGAAGACGTCATAGGCGATGGGGAGGTACATCATGCAGACAGGGTTGATGGGCTTCGGGAGCTTGCGGTTCAAGTGGAGGATCACCGGGCACAGGCAGGACAGTTACCAGTCGTCCGCCGCCGCCGAGCTGTTGAGGAACATGTTCAGCCAACCGCAGCGCTTGCTCTGCACCTGCGACAGTCATTCCATAGTCAAGATCTTATCACTAGCTAAAACAAACAAGACTGTCTACTCTATACTTTTCTGAGTATGAAATGAAACCTCCCCTTCTTCCAACTTCAGTCTGGAGCTCCTGTAAAAGATAAAATGATGGACATCTGAGTCAAAATGAAAGCATATCTTCTAACAATAACATAGGAATAGAAGATCTCAACTAGAAACACAATAAATAATAGAACTATAAGAAGACAACTCCAAATTAAAGATTAAGTACCATAGGAATGGAAGATATCAAACTAATTGCTACTGGCACTTAAATACACACATGTAGCTCAGAAAATTAATGCACGTCTTGGACACTACAAGTACCAAGTAGAACAACAAATGTACTAGGACACAAACTAGTACAAACAACGGAAGTTAACGTCAGATGTGATGAACTAATGCACTCATACTTTCAAATTTTCTTGGAACCAAAAGCATACATTTCTCATTAACAGCAATAAACAGAATGTCTTGTAGAAACAATATCAAAATCAATGAATAACTTACTTAGTTGATGCAACTGTCAGGATAGTCTACTGAATCAATAAACTTGTAACATTTTCACACAACCCAATTAACTAGTAGACGACTATATATATGACCAGAAGTGCACTAACCTGTAAAGCCTTTCAGTAGGCCACAGACCGCTAGTTGAAGAGTGAAGATAAAACACCGCATAGGATGTATTCCCTATCCATGCCAACCGGCCACAGGAATCGCTCCACGGACTTGGGATGCATGTAGCAGAACCTAGGATGCAACAACTATTACTGATCATGCGCTGCTAGTTTAGGAAATGCATGACTTAACATTGCATTAATATCACATATGAACCATGAAGAAAATCTGGCAAGGACTATTAAGAAAAATACAGGTGAAGTTAAGGAACACCATGGCCTATCAGCAAAATATAGGGGAAGTTAGGATCAGTAAGCATCAAAGATGATGCTCCTGCATAACAAACTAAGTAAATATAAGAGGCGTAACAGATTCATGTGAACGAAAATCTAGATGTGCACAATTAAAAGCAAGTGATGATCATAGCTCATTAGCATAAAGGTATACATTCCATGTGAAAAACTAGGAGCTTGTTTCTTTCTATTAGAGACAATTGAGTATGTATGTACAATAGTTAAATAATGAAGCCCTAAAAATTGTCTTATAATAATCCATTTGCTAAACATTGTGCCTTTAACATGAATCACCATGCAATTAAACTACTGACCCCAGATCTAGCTCATTCTGGCAATAAGATACATAGCAAAAACCATGTGATTTTTATATGTGGATTCACTAGGTGGAAACAAGATAATGTCAGCTCAGGTTGATTTTTGGCAGAATGGTGGGACTGGGAAAGAACTAAGTCTTACGTCAATAAATAATTAGATTAGCTCACAACCAAATCAGAAGATCATACATAAAATGCACTAAACTTGCAGATTGTTGGTTGATGACCACAAACCACAGTAGTTCCTAGTTAGAAGATCATACATACAATGCACTAATTGTATACTATAGTTTCCAAACATGCTGTACTAAACTTGTAGAGCTGAAAGAGGTATGCACTAAACTTGTTGGAAAGTATATCAAAATTTATTTGTTGCCCATTATTTGCGATGAAGCAAACTGAATTTGACCAAACTAGTTATTAACAATAAAATGCATAAAGTTTCCACAATACAAGATGGTGAACTCAGAAGTAAAAGCACATGAGATACCATCTCTTTGGTTAAGTAGATAGTGGTACATGGTCAAGTAGATAGTGGAATATACCAGTCCCCTTCACACTGCAAGGTTCATACCTTTTCACACTCCAGGGTTCCTACCACAAGGTTCCTATTTCAACAGATGTAGCACGTTAGAGGGCCAGTAAACCAGTTCACCATTTATGCTTGCTTCAAATTAGTGCCATTTTCAGGGTTTCAAAACAAAGCTAAAATGTATAATGACAACAAACTATTGTCGTAGGTGGGTAGATTTTCTAAAATCATTAAAATGCACATCAGAAATCATAGAACAACCCTACACAAACTTACATAGACCATAAGCATTACGGACCCAACCAACAGAGACATATATGAGAGTGTATCAGTGTCGTTCTTGTATATATGTGGAGTTATTTTTGTTTATTTAGGACCGTAAGTCTGAACTTGTGCATACATCCCTGGTGACTGGCGCCTTGCTTTATAACTACATAATAAATTATGATGCCTAGAAATTACATGCTCAATCAAAACTAACTAGGAGCTCACTGGCAGAACAATTACATGTCCAACTAACTAGGAACTCAAATAGAACATAATTTCCATACTACATAAATAATAACCATCCAAATAGAGGGGATTAGGGAAAGACGAAGACCTCATCCTTGTCCCTATGCACCAGAAAACCCTGGTGGGTGTCATTGTCTAGGTTCATGGTCGAGCTCTGAGTGGATGATGGTGTTGTCCAGGTTCCCCATGGAAATTGGCCTCATCCTCACCGAGATCTGAGTCCCTCTGCACTAGAAAATGAAGAAATGGGTCAAAGTTGATATCTGAGTCCCTATGCACCGGAAACCTCGCCAGGAGTATAGGGGAGGGTTACCTGCGTCATGGTTGTCCTTGTTCTTGGCGGGCACCTTGGAGTAAACGTCCAGGACGGATCCCAGACGCTGTGATGGTCGTCGTCTCCTCTGCTGGTCGGCTCTCCCATGGTCCTGCTTGCGAGCAAGTAAGAAGAGCAACGCATGGAGGACGACGCCCGCCACCAGAGCGTCCTAGTGGAGCTCGCCACCATCCATGAGCATCATGGAGGACGACGCCCTCTAACATCGGACGCTTCCCTATCTCGCGGTCCCTGGCGAGGCGACGGCCATGGCTTGGCTGCTCAGGTCGGTCTGCCAACCTTGTAGCAGCGAGCAGGAAGAAGCTCCTCAGACCCGACCATGGATTCGCGAGACTGGAAGAGGATTCGCTCACACGCACCTGGTGTTAGCGACGATGGCATCCGAGTCGTGGAGGAGGAGCGCAAGCGCACGGTCTTGCTCGACGGAGACTACGAGGTCGGGCCCGGGGAGTGAAATCGAAGCCACCGCGCTACCTGGATCAAGATCGAGTGAGTAGAGGCGGGAGGAGGTAGCTCTCCGCCCCTCTCCACTCCTCCCGGTAGAGAGGTGAGGGCTCTGGCGGCCGGTGGTGGGGGAGACGGTGTGCTGCGGCAGGTGTCGGAGTGGCGGCGGTGAAGAGGAGAATACAAATCTATTGTTCGTCGTTCGTAGCAGGACTTAACGAAAAATTTGGTCTATCGTGGTTTCTTTGCGTGACTAGGCGGGAGGTGGGCGAAAAAGGAAATATTTTCTGGTTATGCGCGATGAATCGGTGCCAGGTTGTATCATCCCAATTGTCTAACAATTGCAATGCTACTAGCCTAGTCTATATAAATGCTACTTCCTATACATAATTGTTGCATCATAACTATATCATGCTCATGTCATCATGCCACCTTGCATTTGAGCATCATATAAAACCCTTTTGTTTTGGTTCTTTTCTCATATGCATTGTAAATTGTATTTGCCTCTTGATATTGTATTTGGTTCTTGATATATTGTTTAAATGCCCAAGTTGAGTTGGGGGCATATCTTTTATTCCACTCCACCACCTTTTCTTTCACCACCTTATAATTCCACCATCCAACTAAATATGAGCTTTGCACTTTATTTGGTTTTACCTCTAGCTCATGTGGGTTGGGATGGATCCAATTCTATCTCCACATGCTCTCATATATGCATCATGTGGTTTTCACATTATTAATATGTGGAGTCACCTTTGCATGCATTATGAGTAGTGCTCCTTTTTCCTAGCTTTCATATGGATTATCATGGATTGATGCTCATGTTGGGATATTTTTGGGACTATTAAACATCTAGTGGAATATACACACTAGCATGTCCCATTTTATTCAAATATGATCATCTCCATCTACTCCACTTGGAACTTTCATGTAAATCCTTAGCTTGGCCCTTACCCCATATTTTGGAATGCATATGTATAAATGCCATGAATAATTATTTTGTCTTCACAAGATTAAGACATGGCATTTAATGCATTTGCATGGGCCATGCAACCATCTCCATATTTTGCCTCCTTTGTTTTTATTTGGTCTTTTTGAGTGGATCTTCCCCATATCTCCCTCTACCCCTCTTATGCTTGATCTTGCTTGAAGCATGCAAGCATTGAAAAACCTATAACCATCTCCATCCATACCTCACCACCTTTTATCTCACCCTCTCTTTTTCTTGTCTAGATCTTGTTTGAGCTTGGCATGTTCTTGCTTGATTTTGACAAAAGAAAACCCCTCCACCTAATCCCTCTCTTTAAACCCTAGGCCCCCTCCCCCATCTCTCTCTCTAATCCCTCCCTCTCTTCTCTTCCTCATGCCGAGCCCCTCCTTGCTGGCCCCACCTGGCCCTCTCTCTCCCTGGTCCAACCCGAGCACACCCCTCCTCTGCCCCACTCTTTCTTTGGCTTCAAGACAAGAGAGGAAGGAGAGAGAAGGAAGCACCACCGAGCCTCCTCTTGCTTTTGTAAAAAGGTGAAACAAGCCCCATGTCCCAGCCTTGCCCCCCTATCCTTATCTACCCCTCCTCCACGACTTGAACAGAGATCAACCAGGAGATCCCCTCCCTCCTTCCTCCTTTCCCAAGGCAAAACCATGGCCATGGCCATCTCCATGCCTCTCCTAAATTCCACCTCGGCCAAGACCCAAAGGAGGCGGTTGGAGATATGCTAGTAGGTGTCCAGGAGCACCGACGAGTTCCTCTGCGTCCCCTTCTTCGGCTCGAACCAGGACCTAGGCCGGAACCTCGCCGGAGCGGCCTAGCGCCGCCGAGCCCGACCCGAAACCCTAGCTCCGGCCGGCAAGCCCCGCGCCAGATCGCGACCGCCCCGAGCTCCTCCGACCACACCGACCTACCCGCGGTGAGCCCCTGCATCTCCTAGACATGGACCCCTTCCTCTTCGGCATCAGCGCTGCCGAGCACTCCTGCGTCGAGCCACCGCGTGCGTGCATCTCATTCATTCACGCCTGCGCGGCATGCTCTTTTTTTTTCTCCGCCTGCCTTGCAGCCCTCCTCCGTGCTAGCTCTCTGAACGAAAGTGGTAGCCCGTGGATCCCTCTCCCTTTTTCGTTTTTGTGGCGGCGCGTTTAGTCCGGCGTAGGCGTCGCCATCGTCGTCCAAACTCCGGCCAGATCCACCGCCGAGCTGCGTCACACAAGCAGCTGACTGCTGGCGCAGAGCCCCCTCCCCTTTTTCCCGCCTAAACCCGCAGTCCAGCGTGGCCCGCTAGTCAGCCTCCCAGTTAGTTTTGCAGAAACACCCCCCAGCTTTCCAACCCTTAACCCGCGCTACCCCGGATCTCCCACGTGTCGCCTCCTCACCTGCTCGTGTGCGCGTGGACCCGTTAGCTCCCTGGTCCCACTCGTCATTGACTGCGTGTAAACCCATCCCATGTAACAAAAGTTTAGGACCCCTCCAGATTTCAAATTCAAACCAAATTCCCAAATCCAATCAAATATAAATCTCTTCATAACTTTCAAATGTTTTGGAATTTGAATTCAAACTCTATATGAAATATGTTTTGTTTTTGAATGTTAATTCAAATCTTTAGTCAAATATTTTCAGAACTAATTCCAAACTAGTCAAACCTTTGACTTTGACTCCATTTGACTCAATTTGACTTTAACATAAATTTAAATTCATAATTCCACATAATACAAATAATATATGTTTTCAAATCAGAAAAATGCGAGGATTTCAAATATGCCCTTCAAAATATATTTTGGACACTTTATTTTCCAAGTTAATTAAAATTACAATAAAATGCCCTTTTCCTTAGTTAATTAATAACTTATGTTCTATAACTCCAAATTTGACAAGTAATATGTCTAAAATGATTAGCTCGACGAGACCTTTCTGTCTATGCATTCCATGTTCTGTTTTGCAGCATGCATCATATAAATATAAAGAGTACATCAACTTATTTGGGTATAAAATGTGGTCAAAACTCAATGAAATGTTTATTTCTTGTGTTCTACACCTCACCCATGCCATGCTACTCTATTGCCATGCAAATTGTGCATCATTCATCATGGCATGATTGTTTGCTTGTCGCATTTTATTCTTATGCTTGTGCACTTTATTTATGTTGGCCCTTGTTTGTTTGGTTCTTCTTCGAATAGACGCTGAGCAGGGGATATATCAAGAAAACCAGGAGCACTACCCAGATCCTTCTCTCGCTTCAACTGAGCTGCCAGGCAAGCACTACCACATGCTTGCATACATATAGTACCTATTGCCTCTATCTTATTCTTGCACCATTGAGTCGCGATTGCACTAAACTGAATCCCAAGTACTGCATAGCCTTTACTTTTAAACTCCGCCGAAGCTTGTTCCTCCATCCCATGAGCCTTTACTACAGGAGTTATTTGAGCCATGCGGGTCGTAGAACAGCATGTGTAGGGTATGTGAGTGTCTGATGGATAACGAGGTACCTAAACAACTTAACCTGAGTAGTATGGGATAACTAATGAAAGTGGCACCGGTGAGCAATATCTGCTATTTGGTTTTTCATGCTCACTTGTGTCCCGTAGGACCCCGAGTACTTGATTCCTGTTCCTTGAATATTCGCGCTATCCACATCCGGGAGGCTTATGGGACCCCCTGAGCCAGAGCTTGATTCATTCTTATTTCTTGGGGCCACAAACTAGTTTGAGGTTTTATTTACTATCCTGTACTTATGCCATGCTTTACTGCTTTATTTAAATTGTGCGATGTCTCGCACTGTCTGTTAGGATTAGGACACGATTTCTGGTATCGACAAGCCCACCACACTTTCGGGTTCCCATCGTTCTGACCGTCCACCCAAACCTTGAGTCCGTTTGAGTCACTAACTTCGCTTGGGTAGCTTAATGGGGTGGCCTCAAATATTTCTGAATCGTGATTGCTTTGTCGTGAATGCCTCGTTGGGTTTTGATTTGGTTTTTCCGAGGTTGATCGAGTGTGTTGCTATTTGTGCACCTGCATGGTAAAACTTTCAAAGCCGTGTCCACGGTTATGGACGACTTGGAGCACAGTTTCGATCATAGACAAGTATAACTAAAGTACCGCTTTTAATTTGACTAAGTAACTGACTAGTAAATAGTGCAACACTCATGGAATGGATAATAAAACTGCCAACGGATGGGGGGGTGTTCGTCCGCTTCCTCGTTGGTAAGCGAGGAGGAGGATGGATCTGTTAATATTACCGTTATAACTGTTGTCATTAATTCCCGGACATCCGTCTATCTTTGGTTAGGCGGATGGTTAGTGAGTATCTATAGAATTGCTAGGTATTATCTTTTGCTGCAATTGCGTCACCCCAGGTTGTGTCCCCTTTAGAGGCATAAAGACTTGCTGAGTACCCCTAGGGTCTCACACGATAAATTGTTTGATTCATATGAACAGGTACACTCACGAGATGGATACTGGGTGGAGGAGACGGACGATGTGGGCAACAATCATTCGGTCTAGAGATTCCGGGAACGGGGATCCGTGAGATCTGTGGGCGGGATGTGTTTATTTTATGGGGCATCTTATGCCAATTTGCTTCTTATCCGTACTCGGATCTTGTTGCCGCTTTCGCCTGATACTCTGATGTTTGATGTATGAGGAGATATCCTAAATTATTATATCTATCTAGGCCATTTGGATCTTGCCGTATGGCGTTGCAATATTTCTATTTCTTTTAGATGGAATGGCTCTGATGTACTGTTGTATGGTGGCTTGCATACATACTCATTTGTGTATGTAGTTGATCCCTTCGCCTGCCGATTACGCCGCCCGTTCTTGTCCCGATGTTTGGAAATGGTTGGGACGACCGAAAGGTCTACCTGTGAGTGGCATTTGGGCCCCACCGTACTATTTCAACCATTTCCGCTCATCCAGGCTTGTAACTAGGAGCGTAATTCACCGAGGTAGTTACAATTGGTATCAGAGCCATCCCGCCCTTCAGGGTCTCAGCCAAATGGTCGTTGTCAGTCTAGCAAATATTTTTGGTAGCTATGTATACTAGGGAAAAACAAAACGTGAGAGTAGGACTGCTTCCACTTTTCTTCTTACCCACCCACCACCCTTTTCTGGTAAGGAAGTGTAACGTTTTCAATCCTCTTCTTAAAATTCAAACTAGGATTCACGTGTTCTGGGTTTCCGTAGTACCATAGAATGTGTGTGTGTGTGTAATTCCTTGTCTATCTGTTGCATCCAACATGTTATCTTTATCTGCCTTTGGTTATCAACTGTTGGTACATTCCATACTGACAGGCTTTTGAATACCGGCGCGATCTATCTGACTCCTTGTTAACCGGTGCCATCTTCTTAAGGGTGTCCTTCCTTCTAGCAACTCCACATTCTGTGAAACCATCAGTTGCTAATCGCTACCTGATAAGTGTTTTTGCGCATCTATTGGTATTTTAATGCCGAAAAATGCGGAAAAAAATTTCTTTGATACATCTGTGTTTCCACACTCCTTTCCAGTCGTGTGTGAAACATTATCTATCTCCCTTTTATCAGCATGTCCATGCTAACTCATTCTTTTGTCACCGGCGCTTAATCCTGAAGTTTTACTTCATCTTCAAATTCTCTTGGGCTAATTACATAACATGTGTCGATCCGATGCTGGTGATTGTAATTTGGTTCTCGGCATAGATATATGACACTTATCATGAGTGGAATATGGAAAATGCTATCAACTCTATCCTCCAAATGTTGACGGTTATCTCCTATGATTTTGAGTACACCGTGATCATATCTATGCATATTCAAGCATCTTTGGCAATCCGGAGTTTCTCAAAGCACTACGGCGGTCTATCATCTGTCCATCATGTTGCACATCCTTTTGAACCCCATATCTGCACAATTCTCCTGGATACGAGGGAATTGCATCTTTTAAATCTCGATATCTTTGCTTAAGGTATTAGCTATCATCGTTTCTTATCCAAGATCTCTTTATCTTTGTAACCGGTGATCCGATCGACAATGTGAACCAGGTGACATCTCTTTTTCTTCTGAAGGACCAGTTAACCTATTACAACAGATCTTCTTCAACAGAATCCTTACCGTAACGTTGATCTTTCAAAGAGCGTTGAGCTCGTAAAGTGTTTCGAGCATTTGTTCGTTCTCCCGCCTCTTGAACTTGGTATTCTGGGAATATCTTGTTAATCCATGGTGGTATATGTTGATAATATGCTTGCCTATTCGATATCTATGGAAGGACATGGAAGATCATCTGTGTCTCTTTCTCTCGAGCTTCGTGAGCACTGCCTGTGTGCAAAGTCTCAAAGTGAGAATTCTGACTTTTTGAAGTCACATATCTCGACCACGTCCTTCTGCTAAATACATTGCTTCAACTCTGGAATCAGCAAGTCCATTGTTAATTCCATCCTCCATCTTCAACCAATCCGGAGTTGTTCCTTGTTGGCAAGTTATCATCGTCGTTCCGCTGAAGATTTCCTCAAGGCTGCTAAATCTCTCTCAATCATTTCAAGAAGAACATGGAGTTCTTTCACCTCAATCTCGTTAAGTAATCTCTTGAAACCCTCTCGCTCTATCGTCTATGCTCAATCCACCGGAGGCCATGAAGACCTTCCAGATCTTGTATTCCTTCTGTTCAAGTGGTGCTATCTTTTTCTATATCTGTGAAATTTTGCAGTTGTCTCCGTGATCTTCCTTTATATCTTTCCGGTGGCTTGGTACTTCCGACATGACGACAACATCATCATCTTTATCTATCTATGAATCCGGCGAATCGTTTGCATCTATCCTTGTTTTCTAACGGAGTTCTATGAGTTTTGCCAACACCTTGACTGCTTCGTAGTTGGGTTGCATGATTTTCTTTTTCATGTGCGGAGTAATGCTTTGAGTGCGGGATGGAGTAGCTACCATACCACTACTCTTATCATTCGCTCTTGTACATTGAATTGGTGAATTAATGTGATTTCACTCATTCCACGGAAGTTAGAAGTGGCCTTTATCCCTTGATACTTTTACTTCCGTCCTTGTTTTTCCGGAGTGCTCTTTTGAAGAAAGTAATCAATAATCTCTTGTTGGTGATCTCACCCTTTCTACACGGAGCAAAATCCTCAATTATCTGGTGGAAACAAACGCAAACCCTTTTCTATCCTCGTCTTTCTACCGATGCTCGATATCCCCAAACAAGATTAAAGGAAACTATCTCTCTCTTTGTTTCATTAATTCTTTTTCTGTGGTAAAGCCAATTATGGTTGATGCCATCAGCCGCAAATCTATTGCGTTAGCCTCAAGGCTAAAGTAAGCAATAAGTATCTCTACAATAAACTCCAGATCCTCCATATTCTTTGCTTCTCGGGATTCCACCATGATCTGGCTTCACATCCATCTCTGGAAGTTATATCTGCGCACCTAAATTGCGTGATCCTTGGTTCTTACCGGCGCAACAAGAATTTAATCCGACGATGTCTAACTAAATCTTTCTGCTGATATCAAGGGACTCTATTTTTTGAAGGCAATATTGTTTCCGAACTTCTTTTCTCAAATCCGAGAGAAGATACGATGCTATTGTCATAGTGGTTCAAACCTCTCCAATCTAACTCTTTTTCTTCCGGCGAGATAAAGATTCATCCTCTCTCGTATTAGTAAATCTTTAATCTTAATGGTGTGTCTTTCTTTATCCATGATACATCATCTTCTCCTTTTCTTTCACAAGTGGTTATATTCTTTTATCATGATTCTTGGGAAAACCGGAGCTATGCCCATCCTATCCTTCTTGTCTCACGACAATCCTTCAACTCTTCTAACCCGTTGTTTCTCAAGCAAAACGCAAGACTCGCAACAAGTCTAGCAAGTTTTGCAAGGTGTAGTGGTCGCACCATTCCGTTGTTCATCAACTTGGGAACGTGAGGGTCACCTTCGTTCGAACACCCGCCTCTCCTTGTGTTGTTTTCTTTTTCCTAGGAATCTCGGGGCGAGATTCTTGTTTAGTGGGGGAGAGTTGTAGCATCCCAATTGCCTAACAATTGCAATGCTACTAGCCTAGTCTATATAAATGCTACTTCCTATACATAATTGTTGCATCATAATTATATCATGCTCATGTCATCATGCCACCTTGCATTTGAGCATCATATAAAACCCTTTTGTTTTGGTTCTTCTCTCATATGCATTGTAAATTGTATTTGCCTCTTGATATTGTATTTGGTTCTTGATATATTGTTTAAATGCCCAAGTTGAGTTGGGGGCATATCTTTTATTCCACTCCACCACCTTTTCTTTCACCACCTTATAATTCCACCATCCAACTAAATATGAGCTTTGCACTTTATTTGGTTTTACCTCTAGCTCATGTGGGTTGGGATGGATCCAATTCTATCTCCACATGCTCTCATATATGCATCATGTGGTTTTCACATTATTGATATGTGGAGTCACCTTTGCATGCATTATGAGTAGTGCTCCTTTTTCCTAGCTTTCATATGGATTATCATGGATTGATGCTCATGTTGGGATATTTTTGGGACTATTAAACATCTAGTGGAATATACACACTAGCATGTCCCATTTTATTCAAATATGATCATCTCCATCTACTCCACTTGGAACTTTCATGTAAATCCTTAGCTTGGCCCTTACCGCATATTTTGGAATGCATATGTATAAATGCCATGAATAATTATTTTGTCTTCACAAGATTAAGACATGGCATTTAATGCATTTGCATGGGCCATGCAACCATCTCCATATTTTGCCTCCTTTGTTTTTATTTGGTCTTTTTGAGTGGATCTTCCCCATATCTCCCTCTACCCCTCTTATGCTTGATCTTGCTTGAAGCATGCAAGCATCCAAAAACCTATAACCATCTCCATCCATACCTCACCACCTTTTATCTCACCCTCTCTTTTTCTTGTCTAGATCTTGTTTGAGCTTGGCATGTTCTTGCTTGATTTTGACAAAAGAAAACCCCTCCACCTAATCCCTCTCTTTAAACCCTAGGTCCCCTCCCCCATCTCTCTCTCTCTAATCCCTCCCTCTCTTCTCTTCCTCATGCCGAGCCCCTCCTTGCTGGCCCCACCTGGCCCTCTCTCTCCCTGGTCCAACCCGAGCACACCCCTCCTCTGACCCACTCTTTCTTTGGCTTCAAGACAAGAGAGGAAGGAGAGAGAAGGAAGCACCACCGAGCCTCCTCTTGCTTTTGTAAAAAGGTGAAACAAGCCCCATGTGCCAGCCTTGCCCCCCTCTCCTTATCTACCCCTCCTCAACGACTTGAACAGAGATCAACCAGGAGATCCCCTCCCTCCTTCCTCCTTTCCCAAGGCAAAACCATGGCCATGGCCATCTCCATGCCTCTCCTAAATTCCACCTTGGCCAAGACCCAAAGGAGGCGGTTGGAGCTGTGCTAGTAGGTGTCCAGGAGCACCGACGAGTTCCTCTGCGTCCCCTTCTTCGGCTCGAACCAGGACCTGGGCCGGAACCTCGCCGGAGCGGCCTAGCACCGCCGAGCCCGACCCGAAACCCTAGCTCCGGCCGGCAAGCCCCGCGCCAGATCGCGACCGCCCCGAGCTCCTCCGACCACACCGACCTACCCACGGTGAGCCCCTGCATCTCCTAGACATGGACCCCTTCCCTCTCTAGCACCGTAGCGCCGCCGCCCTGCGTCGAGCACCCTGCGGCGTCAAGGCCGCCGCCACCGCCGTCCACGTCGATCCGCGTCTGCATGCGTTCCCCCCTTTTTTCTCCGCCCTGCCCCGCGCGCTGCAGCCCTCCTCCGTGCTAGCTCTCTGAACGAAAGTGGTAGCCCGTGGATCCCTCTCCCTTTTTCGTTTTTGTGGCGGCGCGTTTAGTCCGGCGTAGGCGTCGCCATCGTCGTCCAAACTCCGGCCAGATCCACCGCCGTCAGAGCCGCGTTCGTCAGCGTCAGCAGCAGCGCTGACCGTTTTGCGCAGAGCCCCCTCCCCTTTTTCCCGCCTAAACCCGCAGTCCAGCGTGGCCCGCTAGTCAGCCTCCCAGTTAGTTTTGCAGAAACACCCCCCAGCTTTCCAACCCTTAACCCGCGCTACCCCGGATCTCCCACGTGTCGCCTCCTCACCTGCTCGTGTGCGCGTGGACCCGTTAGCTCCCTGGTCCCACTCGTCATTGACTGCGTGTAAACCCATCCCATGTAACAAAAGTTTAGGACCCCTCCAGATTTCAAATTCAAACCAAATTCCCAAATCCAATCAAATATAAATCTCTTCATAACTTTCAAATGTTTTGGAATTTGAATTCAAACTCTATATGAAATATGTTTTGTTTTTGAATGTTAATTCAAATCTTTAGTCAAATATTTTCAGAACTAATTCCAAACTAGTCAAACCTTTGACTTTGACTCCATTTGACTCAATTTGACTTTAACATAAATTTAAATTCATAATTCCACATAATACAAATAATATATGTTTTCAAATCAGAAAAATGCGAGGATTTCAAATATGCCCTTCAAAATATATTTTGGACACTTTATTTTCCAAGTTAATTAAAATTACAATAAAATGCCCTTTTCCTTAGTTAATTAATAACTTATGTTCTATAACTCCAAATTTGACAAGTAATATGTCTAAAATGATTAGCTCGACGAGACCTTTCTGTCTATGCATTCCATGTTCTGTTTGCAGCATGCATCATATAAATATAAAGAGTACATCAACTTATTTGGGTATAAAAGGTGGTCAAAACTCAATGAAATGTTTATTTCTTGTGTTCTACACCTCACCCATGCCATGCTACTCTATTGCCATGCAAATTGTGCATCATTCATCATGGCATGATTGTTTGCTTGTCGCATTTTATTCTTATGCTTGTGCACTTTATTTATGTTGGCCCTTGTTTGTTTGGTTCTTCTTGAATAGGTGGGATATATCAAGAAAACCAGGAGCACTACCCAGATCCTTCTCTCGCTTCAACTGAGCTGCCAGGCAAGCACTACCACATGCTTGCATACATATAGTACCTATTGCCTCTATCTTATTCTTGCACCATTGAGTCGCGATTGCACTCAACTGAATCCCAAGTACTGCATAGCCTTTACTTTTAAACTCCACCGAAGCTTGTTCCTCCATCCCATGAGCCTTTACTACAGGAGTTGTTTGAGCCATGCGGGTCGTAGAACAGCATGTGTAGGGTATGTGAGTGTTTGATGGATAACGAGGTACCTAAACAACTTAACCTGAGTAGTATGGGATAACTAATGAAAGTGGCACCGGTGAGCAATATCTGCTATTTGGTTTTTCATGCTCACTTGTGTCCCGTAGGACCCCGAGTACTTGATTCCTGTTCCTTGAATATTCGCGCTATCCACATCCGGGAGGCTTATGGGACCCTCCTGAGCCAGAGCTTGATTCATTCTTATTTCTTGGGGCCACAAACTAGTTTGAGGTTTTATTTACTATCATGTACTTATGCCATGCTTTACTGCTTTATTTAAATTGTGCGATGTCTCGCACTGTCTTTAGGATCGGGACACGATTTGTGTATCGACAAGCCCAGTCACACTTTCGGGTTCCCGATGTTTACGTACCGTCCACCCAAACCTTGAGTCCGTTTGAGTCGCCTAACTTCGCTATGGTAGCTTAATGGGGTGGCCCCTAAAATATTTCTGAATCGTGATTGCTTTGTCGTGAATGCCTCGTTGGGTTTTGATTTGGTTTTCCGAGGTTGATCGAGTGTGTGTTATTTGTGCACCCCAGTAGGTAAAACTTTCAAAGCCGTGTCATGGTTATGGACGACTTGGAGCACAGTTTCTCGATCATAGACAAGTATAACTAAAGTACCGCTTTTAATTTGACTAAGTAACTGACTAGTAAATAGTGCAACACTCATGGAATGGATAATAAAACTGCCAACGGATGGGGGGGGTGTTCGTCCGCTTCCTCGTTGGTAAGCGAGGAGGAAGATGGATCTGTTAATATTACCGTTATAACTGTTGTCATTAATTCCCGGACATCCGTCTATCTTTGGTTAGGCGGATGGTTAGTGAGTATCTATAGAATTGCTAGGTATTATCTTTTGCTGCAATTGCGTCACCCTGTGTTGTGTCCCTTTAGAGGCATAAAGACTTGCCGAAAATTACCCTAGGGTCTCACACGATAAATTGTTTGATTCATATGAACAGGTACACTCACGAGATGGATCTTGGGTGGAGGAGACGATGTGGGCAACGATCATTCGGTAGAGATTCCGGAACGGGATCCGTGAGATCTGTGGGCGGGATGTGTTTATTTTATGGGGCATCTTATGCCAATTTGCTTCTTATCTGTACTCGGATCTTGTTGCCGCTTTCGCCTGATACTCTGATGTTTGATGTATGAGGAGATATCCTAAATTATTATATCTATCTAGGCCATTTGGATCTTGCCGTATGGCGTTGCAATATTTCTATTTCTTTTAGATGGAATGGCTCTGATGTACTGTTGTATGGTGGCTTGCATACATACTCATTTGTTTATGTAGTTGATCCCTTCGCCTGCCGATTACGCCGCCCGTTCTTGTCCCGATGTTTGGAAATGGTTGGGATGACCGAAAGGTCTACCCGTGAGTGGCATTTGGGCCCCACCGTACTATTTCAACCATTTCCGCTCATCCAGGCTTGTAACTAGGAGCGTAATTCACCGAGGTAGTTACACAGGTCATCGATCCACTAAACTTCCCACACATCACTATCCCAACCATTCATCACGTTCATATCCAACAGTCAGCTTTTTCCCTCACTTATATCTAGTTGGTTATGACGATTTCAAGTACGGAAACTATGACGTTTTTAGACAAATCGTCTTAATTATTCAGGGTTTTGACTACCTGAAACGACTTATGACCATCTGAAGCCAAATCGTCATAATTCTATGACGATTTTATTCACGGTCACTGTCAAAAGGTCATAGGTTGACGCATTTCCTGTAGTGATAATACTCCATGGACTTATAAGCTCCCCTTTTATTTCACACCGCTGACATTCATAAACAAAATATCATGATATCAACTAGATAATATTTACAAGTGTTGAAAGCGTTCCTCATGATAGCATGGTTCTGCTAATTCCCAACTTATAAGTGCAAGCATATAAACAACATAGATGACACAATGGTTCAAGTTCATTAGGTGCAAAAAATAAAGTGTGTCATCAAGTTCGTGAGAGATTTAATCACTAGTTTTCACATAAAGAAAGAATTTTTAATTTAGAAGATAGATAAAACTCGAGAATTTACTTGGAATAGCAATAATGCTAATAGGTAGATATGGTGGACACAAATGACATAGGTTTTGGTTCAAGGATTGGATGTACGAGAAGCATTCCCTCTCAGTACAGGTTTTTGGCTAGCAAGGCAGGGTAGAAAGCATAAGAGTTGAAGGAAACAAACATACAAGTGATAGAAACAATCATGCAATCTTCCTTGAAAACACAAAAGATCTTAACTTGGGAATACTAAGCTTATGAGCCAATCAATAAAGAAAGAAAATAATATAATAAATCTATAATTACCTTTCTCTTTTCCTTTCAATACTCAAAGTAGTGTTTCTACTGACCAAAGCTAGGTTTGCCAAAACCAATTAAATTTACTCGATGCTCCCAAAGTGATACCAATACTAACAACAAGATCAATCATATAATAGAAATTGCAAACTAAAATAAGATATGCAAAAAGTAAATGACGAAACTTCTCATTTATATTACATAACGACACTCAAACCAAGGGATGCATAGATAACCAACTAGAGGAGAGATACTTCCACAATGCAAATCATCCTATATGATAACTTCTCTATTCATGATATGACTCTACTAAAAAGGTAAAAAGATGAAAGATAATGATGTGATACCATGACACTCCCCCAAGCTTGGATCAAACCAAAGGGATGCCAAAACCTGATGACGATTTACTCCTTCGATGGTGGTGGTGTTTCCTTGTCATCATCAGACTTCCAAGGTAAAGGATCCCCATCAACAAAGTACGTCTTGGTTTCCAATATCCTAAAACTAGCAGCAGAACTTATGCGTTTAAACCGAGCCTCATACTCATTGTTTTGATTTTGCATGTCATAGAGTTGTGCTTGTAATTGGTTTGTGGTCTGATGGAGCGAGAGGATTTCATCCCGAAGCTTGGCAGTCTCCTTGTGCTCGATGACAAGTTATGAACTTATCTTATGGATGACGTCCACTTCGCGTTCTGCCATCTTCTTATACCTAAAAACTTCTTGCTCCAGTGCTTCCATCCTATCCTCCAGACTGCCTTCTCCTTTAGGGCACTAAACCTCTTTTATCTATACCTTCCCATCCTTGAGCAACAACTCCTTGGGGTGAATCTTCAACTCATACATGTACGGGTTGATGATTAACATTTTTTGTACTCTATAAGTCAAACATCTAAGACCTAGATAAACTAATGTTGCATCTACCAATGTTGCCAAGGTCATAACAGCGGCCTCAACCCGAAAAAATAGTCCAACATACACATGTTTCTTTCAAATAGAGGCTGACATCTAGGACCTAGCGTAGACACATTTCCTGCATAGAGGTTTCTGACATCTGGGACCCAGCTATGGACCAAAGTTAGAACAACGGAGGTGGACGAAATAATTTACATCATAGCACGTTTCATTTATGGAGAGGCTGACATGTGGGACCCACCAGATAGACCTTATATAGGTGTTGCATCGAGCAACATTGCCAAGTTCGAATAAGGTAGGCGCGAGCAAGAAAAAAGTCCAACATGCACATGTTCTTCTAGTGAGATGCTAACATGTGGAACCCAATAGCGTGACCAAACGGCAGATTCATCGAGCAACGCTATCTAGTTCGGAACAGGGTAACGCTAGAGAAGAAAAAAAATCCATCATATACACACTATTCTTCTAATGTGTGGATGACATATGGGACCACCAGCCTGCATAAACGGTTGATGCATCACGCAACGTAGCCAAGTTCGAAAAACAGAGGTGTGAGCGAGAAAAAATCCTACATGCACAAGTTTCTTCTAATAAGATGCTGACATGTGGGACCTAGGAGCCTGTATAAACGGCTGATGCATCGAGCAACGCTGCCAAGTTCAAAACACGGAGGCGCGAGCGAGAAAAAAAGTCCAACATGCACATGTCCTTCTAATGAGATGCTAACATGTGGGACCCACCCGCCTGAATAGTTGATGCAGCGAGCAATGTTATCAAGTTAACACGGAGGCATGACCGATGAAAAAATTCTATCATACACACATTTCTTTTAATGAGAGGATGACACATGGGGCCCAACTGCGTGATTAAACAGTAGATGATCTAGCAGTGCTATCAAGTTCGGAATAGGGTAGCGTGAGCAAAGGAAAAAATTCCATCTTACAAACGTTTCTTCTAAAGAGAGGATGACCTGTGGGGCCCAGCTGCGTGATTAAATGGTATATGCATCGAGCAGTGCTATCAAGTTTGGAATAGGATAGCAGGAGCAAAGGAAAAAATTCCATAATACACACGATTCTGTTGGAATTATGCCCTAGAGGCAATAATAAAGATGTTATTATTATAATTCTTGTTCATGATAATGTTTATATTCCATGCTAGAATTGTATTAAGCGAAAACTTTAATACTTGTGTGGTTTGTGAACAACACCGTGTCCCTAGTACGCCTCTATGGACTAGCTCATTGATCAATGATGGTTAAGGTTTCCTAACCATAGACATGAGTTGTCAATTGATAATGAGATCATATCATTGGGAGAATGATATGGTGGACAGACCCAAACTAAGCGAAGCAATTAGATCGTGTCATCGTGTTCGTTTTTGCGAAGCTTTTCTTATGTCAAATATTGTATTCCTTAGACCATGAGATAATACAACTCCCTGGTATCGGAAGAACGCTTTGAGGTCATCAAACGTCATCCTATGAGAGGGTGATCATAAAGGTGTCTCTCAGGTGATCGGAAAGTATCTGTTGGGTTGTAAGTATCGAGATGGGATTTGTCCCTCCCAAGTCGGAGAGATATACTTCGGGCCCACTCGGTAACCGATATCAACACCGCTTGCAAGCATGTGGTTAAGGAGTTAATCACAAAGTGATATCGGATTACGGAACGAGTAAAGTACTTGCTGTGAACGAGATTGAACTAGGTATGACGGTACCAACGATCGAATCTCGGGCAAGTAAAATATCGCGAGACGAAGGGAATATATATATGGGATTGATTGAATCCTGGCATCGTGGTTCATCCGATATGATCATCGATGAATGTGTGGGAGTCAATATGGGTTTCTGCACCACTGTTTATTATTGATAGAAGATCATGTACGCATATTCTCGAACTGCAGGTCACACACTTAACGTGTCTCGATGCTAGGATAGATTGGATAATTGGTTTATGAGTTTTTGTTCGAGTCTCGGATGGGATCCGGGACATCACGAGAGGTTCCGGAGTGGTCAGAATAAGATTCATATAAGGCGTGCAGTTTTGGAGTTCGAATTGTTCCGGGTTAATCGGCACTGTCGAAGCTTCTAGAACCTTCCGGAAGGGGACCAACGTGGCCCCACCTTCCGGGAGGGGCATGGGCCTATGAGGGAGTGCCCTGACGCATTGGGCCAGGGCAAGGCCCCATAGGGCCTAGCCGCCAAAGAGAGTTTAAACTCTAGATAGACCTTCTAGAAGGGGGTTTCCTTGCCCCCACTCTTCCTCCTTGGGGCCGGTTTGGTCTTGGGGGGGGGCTGCGCCTCTATATAAAGAGGGTGGGGGCACACCCCCTACACCTTCCCTCCAACCCTAGCCGCCTGCGCCTCCTCTCTCCTCCCGAATGCTTGTAGGCGAAGCCTGCCGTAAATTCTCCACCAATTGCATCGCGCCGCGTTGTAGATCCAACCCATCTCTCCACCATACTTGCTGGACCAAGGAAGGAGGAGACGCCGAGGTGCTGCGTGTGCATCTCACGGAGGCACCGCCACTTGTGGTGCTAGATCGGATCGGATCGCGAGGAGGAGAGCGAGTACGACTACATCACCCATGTTCCGATTTAACGTTCATTGCGCGAATCTTCAAGGGTATGAAGATCTAATCCAATCTCTCTCGTTGTTTGCATCTCCTAGATTAGATCTTGGCTTCCCTCTGCTCGCATCCGTAGAAAATTTTGATTTACTATGCCGCGAAACCCTTCAGTGGTATCAGAGCTAGATCTATGCGTAGATGTGTTTCACGAGTAGAACGCAACATGGTTGTTGTGGGCGTTGATGTTTTCTTGCAAGCCTCTTGTTTATGTTCTTCTTATGACGCGGATAGTGAGATTGAAGCGGTCCAGGCCAACCTTACGCGACGCCGTCATGAGACCGCTCCGCACTTGACGCGGTGGCTTGTTCCACACATGCTGGTGGATGTCAGTTTCTCTCACTATAGTTGTCATGGGATTAACACCGGAGTTTGGCAACCATAATATCACCGTTGTGGCTTTCCGTAGGTAAGAATCGTTCTTAGCATCTACTCCCATAAGCCACCAACAAAAAAGTAGAGGCGTCTAACTTGTTTTTGCAGGGAGTGTTTTCTGTGATATGGTATGGCCCAAGATGTGATGTGTATAATGTATGCGATGATCATGTTTTGTAATGTTTCACGACTTGCATGTCGATGAGTACACAACCGGCAGGAGCCATATGGTTGTCTTTATAATTGTGTATGACCTGTGTGTCAACTTCTTATACGCCATGTAATAGTTTCACTTTATCGCTAAGTAGTTAGCAATAGTTGTAGTTGCTATTCGTGGTGGAGGCAATCATGGTGGAGTGATGGAGATCATGCCGACACGCACAAGATGGAGATCATTGCGAAGATTGGCTATACCATGTCACATAAAGTTATATGCATGTGATGTTTATCCTTTTATGTATCTTATTATGCTTAGATCGCGACGGTAGCATTATAAGATGATTCCTCACTTAAAGATCAAGATAAAACTGTGTTCTCCCCAAGTATGCACCGCTATGAAAGTTCGGTGTCCAAGCATCACGTGATGATCGGGTGCTATAGACTCACGCTCACATACAACGGGTGCAAGCCTTTTGCACACGCGAAATACTTGGGTCTAACTTGACGAGCCTAGCATGTACAGACATGGCCTCGGAACACAAGAACCGAAAGGTTAAGCATGAGTCATATGAATGATATGATCGACACTTCATTGTCCACCATTGAAACCACATCTCTTCTCGTGATGATCGGATTAGGTGTGGTGAATTTGGATCGTGTCCACTAAACAACTTGAGGGATATTGAATTTAGTGGGAGTTCATCTAGTAATTTGATTAAGTTGAACTATTTATCATGAACATAGTCTAAATTGTACTTGCAAATACTATAGATCACATGGCCAAGTCCAACTTCAACTTCAACGTTTTTGCTGAGATAGAAAAGCTTAGAAACAATGGGTCTAACTTCACCAAATGGTTCCGCATTCTGAGAATCATTCTCGCTGGCGGACAAAAGGACTATGTCCTTGAGAAAGCGCTAGGTGACACCCCTGCTATAGATGCGCCGACTGATGAAAAAGTTATTTATCAGTCGCGCAAGGATGATTATGATTTGATTAAGATCGCCATGTTGTATGCTATGGAATCGGATCTTCAAAATCGTTTTGAGGAGTTCGCTGGGCCCTTTGAGATTCTCGAGGAGCTGAAAAACATGTTTCAGACTCAAGCTCGTTCTGAGAGATATGAGATCTCTAAGAAATTCTTTAACTACAAGATGGAGGAAGGGAGTTCCGTTAGTGAGCACGCCATTGAGATGACGGGCTACACTCAACGCCTTGAGCAACTGGACTGCAAGATTCCAGAGGAGCTCAAGATTGACACTCCTAGCTACAAAAGTTTTGTAGTTGATCACAATCGATTGGTTCCACGATATGATCACCGAGCTCTTTGCTAAGATGAAAGTAGCGAGGTGAACATCAAAAGAATAATCATGTGTTGATGGTCAACAAGCCCCACCTTCAAGAAAGGTAAGGGTGCAAGGAAGCCCTTCAAGAAAGGGCGGCAAGCGCGTTGCCCCCGCCGAGAAGAAGCTCAAGTCTGGTCCTAAACCAACACCGAGTGCTTCTATTGTAAGGACAAGGGTCATCGAAGCAATCGTCCAAGTACTCAATGACAATAAGGCTGGCACCATCAAAGGTATATTTGATATACATGTTATTGATGTTTTCCTTACTAGCCCTCGTTGTAGTGCCTGGGTATTTGATACTGGTTCAGTTGCTAATATTTGTAACTCGAAGCAGGAGCTACGGAATAGACGGCGGCTTGCGAGGGATGAGGTGACGATGCGCGTTGGCAACGGATCAAGAGTTGATGTGATGGCCGTCGGCACGCTCTCCTTAGTTTTACCTTCGGGATTAGTTTTAAACCTTAATAAGTGTTATTATGTGCCTACGTTGAGCATGAACATTATTTCTGGATCTTGTTTATTGCAAGACGGTTATTCATTTAAATCGGAGAATAATGGTTGTTCTATTTATATGAGTAACATCTTTTATGGTCATGCACCTATTGTGAATGGTTTATTTCTTCTAAATCTCGAAAGGGATGAAACACACATCCATAACATTGAGGCTAAGAGATGCAAAGTAGATAGTGATAATACTACTTATTTGTGGCAATCGTCTCAGGTCATATTGGTGTAAAGCGCATGAAGAAACTCCATTCTGATGGACTTTTGGAGTCTCTTGATTTTGAATCATTTGACACATGCGAACCATGCCTCATGGGCAAGATGATCAAAACCCCGTTCTCCGGTATGATGGAGCGAGCAACGGACTTGCTGGAAATCATACATACCGATGTATGCGGACCGATGAGTGTTTCGACGTGTGGTGGATATCGCTATTTTCTCACTTTTACCGATGACTTGAGTAGATATGGGTATATCTATTTAATGAAACATAAATCTGAAACGTTTGAAAAGTTCAAAGAATTTCAGAATAAAGTGGAGAACCATCATATGTAAAGATTAAGTTTCTACGATCCGATCGTGGAGGTGAATATTTGAGTTATGATTTTCTCACGCATCTTAAAGCAAGTGGAATCGTTTCACAACTCACGCCACCGGAACACCACAAGCAATGGTGTGTTCGAACGCGGAATCGAACCTTATTAGATATGGTCCGATCGATGATGTCTCTTACTGATTTGCCGTTATCATTTTGGGGTTATGCATTAGAAACCGCTGCATTCACTTTAAATAGGGCTCCATCTAAATCCGTTGAGACGACACCATATGAACTGTGGTTTGGTGCTAAACCTAAGTTGTCGTTTCTTAAAGTTTGGGGATGCGAAGCTTACGTCAAGAAGTTGATGCCGGACAAGCTCGAACCCAAAGCGGAGAAATGCGTCTTCCACTACTAGGAAAACAGCTATAGGTAATCAGCACATCCGTGGCTCACATGGTTGAAGTGCCCCACGGCTAAAACAGGCGTGGCTCACCTGTGGGCAGTGTCCTACTAGTAACTAGAACAACCGTGGCGCACGTGACTATAGTGCGCCACAGATGTGTGTGGTCCAGGCCTGTGGACGCCGCCAAACATCTCAGAAGCACTATAGTCATGTGCGCCACGGTTGTTAGTGTCATCTGCGCACATGGGGGTGCGCTACGCCTAAGCGCACGCCCTCTGCTATGAACGTCACAACATCTGTGGCGCATGGCATAGTGCGCCACAGATGTATAAGCCGTAGGGCACTCGCCCTAGTGCCCTACGCCTAAGTGGCATGCACCAACTCCACCACCCCCGTGGATCGCCTTTTTATGGTTTGCAAAAAATAAACAAAAATGATAAACACTTCAAAAAATTAAATCCTTTCATATTTAGGTAGGTAATGTGGAATAGCTTCTAGTAAAATTAACAGAAATGAGTTTCGACTTTATTTGCAAAAAAAAAGTCATACCACGGTAAAAAGGTCGTAACTTTTGCATACGATATCGAAAAAAATCTGCGCCACACCTGTATCTAAACTTCTGTGGCGCACTAGGCAGTGCGCCACGACTGAGAGATAGCCGTAGCGCAAGGCCCGTGGCGCACTGCTAGTGCGCCACGGATGGGCATTTCGGGTGCGCCACTAACAGCCTGTTTCCTAGTAGTGTTCATAGGATACCCTAAGGAAACTATTGGGTATACCTTCTATCATAGAACCGAAGGCAAAGTGTTTGTCGCAAAGAACGGTTCCTTTCTTGAGAAGGAGTTTCTCTCGAAAGAAGTGAGTGGGAGGAAAGTAGAGCTAGACGAGGTTATTGAACCTTCTCTTGAATTGGAGAGTAGCGCAAGACTGAAATTGTTCCAGGTCACCGCACCAACAATAGAGGAAGCTAATGACAAGGATCATGAAGCTTGGACGATGTCGCATCGAACGTCAGAGTCGACAAGGTCGTGTGCCCCTCCCGAGTGGTAAGAACCTGTATTGACTGTCTTGCTAGTGGAAGACGTGAACCTACGAACTATGAGGAAGCGATGAGCCCAGACTCGAGAAATGGCTAGAAGCCATGAAATCCAATTGGGATCCATGAGCGAAAACCAAGTATGGACTTTGGTGGACCCTCCTAGCGTAGAAAGGCCGTTGAGTGCAAATGGATTTTCAAGAAGAAAACGGACGCGATGGTAATGTTACCGTCTATAAAGCACGGCTTGTCGTGAAAGGTTTTCGACAAGTTCAAGGTGTTGACTACGATGAGACTTTCTCTCCGTAGCGATGTTTAAGTCCATTCGGATTTTATTAGCAATTCGTGTTTCATGATTATGAAATATGGCGATGGATGTCAAGACCGCTTTCCTCAATGGCAACATTAATGAAGAGTTGTATATGATGCAACCAAGGTTTTGTCGATCCTAAGGATCTCGATAAAGTATGCAAACTTCAGCGTTCCATTTATGGATTGAAGCAAGCATCTCGGAGTTGGAACCTTCGTTTTGATCAAGTGATCAAGAGCTTTGGATTTGTTCCAAATTGCTACGAAGCTTGTATCTACAAGAAAGTGAGTGGGAGCTCGGTGACATTTCTGGTACTATATGTGGATGACATATTGATTATCGGAAATGACATCAACATGCTTAACGATGTGAAGAGTTATTTGAACAAGTGTTTTTCAATGAAAGACCTAGGTGAAGCTGCTTATATATTGGGCATCAAAATCTATAGAGATAGACAAAGACGCCTGATAGCTTTAAGCCAGAGTACATACCTAGACAAAGTTCTGAAAAGGTTCAGAATGGATAAGGCAAAGAAAGGTTCGGTGCCTATGTTGTCAGGTAAGATATTGAGCAAGGCTCAGTGTCTAGCTACGGTAAATGATAGGGAAGCTATGAGCAAAGTGCCTTATGCCTCGGCCATAGGTTCTATCACGTATGCCATGCTGTGTACTAGACCGGATGTGTCCAATGCTCTTAGTTTGACGAGCAGATATCAAAGTGATCCAGGAGTGGAACACTGGACAGCCGTGAAAAAACATCCTAAAGTACCTAAATAGGACTAAAGAAATGTTCTTAGTCTATGGGGGTGATGAACAGCTTGTCGTAAAAGGTTACGTCGATGCTAGTTTCGACACCGACAAGGATGATTCTAAATCATGAAAAGAATACTTTATGTGATAGTTATATTGTTGAGTTTATTCATGAGGCTACTGAAAATTATTATGAGAGAGGAAAATATGGTTGTAGAAGTTTTCATGGTACTGAAACACCTCTCTATGTGCTGAAAGTTTTGAAGTTACTCTTGTTCTATGTCCCTATGCATGTCACTTTGTTCTTTGTGAATTTATTTGCATACAAGATTCCTATGAATAGGAAGTGGTTTAGACTTAAATGTGTTTTGAATTTTCTTCCTTATGCTTTCTTTACTTCAATTCATATTTCTTATGTGAGCATCTTCTCAAACTATCAAGCCTAGCTAAAAGGCATTAAAGAAAAGCGCTTATTGGAGACAACCCATTGTTTTATTTCAGTAAGTTTTTATTTTGTTGAGTCTTAGAAGTTACTGCCTCTATAATAACCTCTCCTTATCTTTTTGTTTGGTTTTTGTGCCAAGAATAACTTCTAATGAGAGGGAAGTAAGATTTGGGGAAGTTGTTGTCCCTAAACAGATTTATATGCTTCACTGTAAAAATCCGTGAAACATCCCAGTACGTCGGATTAAGATGAAATTTTTTGTGTGCATGCCCCTGTTATTTACCCAACTTTCGTTATTTTTGCACTTTTCGATTTGAGCAACAGAATATGTTCGAAAAAATCGGTCTTTACCTGCTGGTATATTTTGACAATTTTCTGCCATTATTTTCATTTGCCTCTTAATCGGTTTCTTTTTGAGTTCTCTTTGATCACTTGAGCTTTTAAAAGGAGTTGCTACAGTAGATTATGTTTTAATAGAAGTTTTACTTGAGTTGAAACTAAAATCAAAGGCCTATTTCTTGATTGTGTGAAGTTTTGTATGAAGGAAATTTTTAAGTGTAGGAAGAGAATGATGTGATGAGATGAAGTATGGACAAAAGCTCAAGCTTGGGTATGCCACCCGTTTAACCCCAAGAAATATTCAAGAGGTACAAGCGTCAAAGCTTGGGGATGCCCAAGGCATCCCATCTTCATCAACAAAAATCTCAGGTTTTCTTCCAAGACACTTTATTTTTTCTTCATGCACTATATGTTTTTCTTGGAGCGTCTTTGTTTTTTTTGTTTTTTTTTTGCTTTGTTTGCTGTAATAAGTTGGTCAGACCCCAACACACCTATTTTGGAGAAGTCACACCTAGTTCTTCATTGCCTAAAACTCTCTAGTTTTCACTCCTATTGTTCTGTGAGTGTTCTCTTTTGCTAGCTCTATGTTTAGCTTTAGTTTTCTTATGCTTTTTGCTTAGAATTTTTTAGTTCATCTTTGTAGTTACGTGAGACAAGCTCTCTGATCTTTATTGATTATTATATTTGTGAGTTGTTGTAAAGGTCCCAACCTTTAATAAGGTAGAGATCTCTGTGTTTACAATGCTAGTCCCTGGATCAATAGCTAGCATCCACAGTTAAGATGTAATACCAAGAAACAAAGGTCATAATACAACTTTATAACCAGGAATAAAATAATTCATTACATCTTACATAGCTCATTTGGCTATCTCATTACAATGCAGCAGAAATAACTATAGCATGGAGTCCTTCATCTTCAAAGTGTCACAGGCAATCATGTTGGTTGTAGACTTGTAATCCTAATCAACACACTTCACTAACATCAAACAAACCTGCAACATAATAAGTTACAGCCACAAGGGTCAATACATTTGAATTGTATTGGCAAGTGATACTATGGTAGTATAGTGGTAACTATCATCTATATGCATTTGGCTAAGTGGAGCTTAGGCTTGCTTTGCTCAAAATAGTTTTTCCTTATCATTTGAAAACACTAAGTTTTTGCTTGTCAAACACCCAAGGAACCACCAATATAAATTGGTGAACCTCCAACCCTTGTTCAACCACAAGTTTTTAACTTAGAAAGTTGGGATGAGGAGATTCTTGATAGCTTCCATGTCTTGATGCTCAAATTTTCCTTTGCCACGTACATGGCTAAGTACTTAGATTTTTTCACTCTACAGAGGTGGTGCACTTTCCCCACAAGACTTGGTTTCACCAAGACAAGATCTTTCAGAAGCCTTCCCTTAGACCAGAATGGACGCACTCCAACCTATCAAACCCCTACCACCAACTTTCCATTTGGCTAAGTTATTGCAACCTATATGATCCAGGCAGAGCCCATAATGCCAAGTGGCTGCACTTGAAGCTTCTCAACATTTGACATCTCAAATCTCTTTGTTCCTGGGTGGCAACCCACAAGTGAGATACCAAGTCTTCCCTAGTATAGTGGACCTGGTGATGCCCATGTTTTCCCCAGTATACTAGACTTGAGTAACCACTCAACACAAACCTTTCTTTCCATCCCACCCAGGTGATTCATTCACTTAGTTGTTTTATTAAACAAAACACAAGTCCTTGACTTAGAAATATTCAATAGCATGAATATAATCCACCCTTGTTTTCTACTAGCTAAGATAAGCATGATGGTAGTAAGAATCTTAACTTAGGAAAATTCTACTAAGGTTTCATCTACTAGGATTTCCCATGGCATAGTTTATACTTAGCAAAAATTCCATGCAAGTCCTACTTAGAAATATCACTAATGCATAGTGAAAATAATGGGACAAAAGTATGAAGCATCACTTGCTTTTTTGGTAGAGAATATAAGTTCACTCCTTGTTCTTGCAATAGTCACACTCTTCAAATTGCACTACAATTCAATCAAGCAAGCAAATATTCAATCTACCATTCAAGCAATCATCACATAGAATAATAAAAACAAAGCAATGCATGCAAGCATGCCAAAGATTGTTTTATTTGGAAAAGTGGTTTCTAATAGGTTATAAACATTTGAAAACACCTATTGGTCATTTATAAAAGTGGTAAAACCATTTGATATCAAGTTAGTGAAAGTAGCCACTTTAAATCATTTTTTTATTTTGCTAGAAATGGTTCAAATCAAAGTAATATTTTCTAGTGTTTAACAAACACATTTTTAAACACAAATGTTAGTGTTTTATGGTCAAGTGTTTAATATTGAAACCATTTGCAAAAGGTTTTACCTATAAACCATTTTTATACCAAATCAATATTTTATGTTGTTTGAAAATGCTTTTTAGCAAAGTAATAATTTATAGGGTTCATCAAATATATTTTTAAATCCTAAAACTTGGTGTTTAGGGTCAGAGAGTTTAAATCAAATCATTTTCCAAAGGTTTTACTCAAAAAGCATTTTTAACACATAAACAATATTTTTATTTAACTAGAAATGCTTTAATTCAAAGATTTATTCTTTAACTTCACAAAATACAATTTTAAATCCATAAGTTGGTTTCTATGGTCAGTAGGTTCAAAACAATCCATTGCCAAAGATTTTACCATAAAAAATATTGCTAGAATAATTTTTATATTCAAAATATGCCTACACAAGTTTCTGAAAAAACAACCAAGTTTACAGAAGCAATTCATTAAACAAAGCGCATGGTTGGAAAGTACTTGTTTTCTGATTCCATTGATATAAAATATGCAAAATTTGGACGTGTAGATTAAAAGTTATGAATTTTACAAGTCTGTATATCTAATAGATCAAAAAAATTGTTTTAAAACAAACCCTGGACACGTGGCGCTTTCTTACTGGCGCGTACCGGTTCACGCGGATCGTACTCTATGGATCGTTAGATCTAATTTATATTGTGCGGCACAGAATGCTCCGTACCTATTCTCTAAGTGGATCTATCGCGTCACTTGGATCAACATCCAATGGCTCTCAACAGCTCGACCACGAACGGGCGGCGCTGGCGCGGCGGCGAGTAGCGGAGCGCTCAGACGGGGAGGTTGCCGAGGATCTAGGTAGCGCGGGAGAGGGAGAGGATGCTCATCGTGCTCGTGTGGTTGCGGTGAAGCTCAAGGTGGCCTCAGTTCGTCGAGGGGCGGACTGGAGCAGCGACGATTGCTCATCGGAGTTAGTGGCGGCGCCAGGTGCTTCTGTTCGTCGACGGGGGCGGAGCTACAGACCACCAGAAGGCAAGAGTAAGGTGTCGTTAGACGCAGGCGAGTGCGTAGATCACAGGAGCATCAACGGGAGGGACAAGGGCGGTCTGTTCTCACCGAGGGGACTCGCCGGAGTCGAGGCAGGAGGCGGCGACACTCTGATGTTGATGTTGCCGAGCCTCTGGTGAACGCGTGGGCTAGCGAGCGGCACTGGGAGATGCAGGGGGCGATGGGGAGCACGCACGTGTGGACTGGGAGGCAAGGGGTGGTCGAACTGCGACGGATTTCGCCGGAGAGGCTCGTCAGAGCAGATGGTTTGCAGCGGTCAATTGGTACAGCCTGGTGGCCGAGAGGAGGTGATGCTTAGGGGGAATGGAAGAGGGGCGTAGGCGTTTATGTACGCGTGATTACTGACGAGGATTGATCGCTCATTGACGCGAATTTATGCCTCGATTCAAACGGCAGAAAACGGTCGCGAGGTGAGGGCGAGGTCGTCGCGGGTGGAAACGAAGAACAGTCATGTGGGGTCCGTTCGTCAGCGAGGTAGGAAAAGGTTAGGTGGGTCCTACTATCAGCGACTGCGTGGGTTCACGGCTGAGTGGAAAACAATTCGCTGCGGGGAGAGCAGGTGGGCTAGTTTGCTGGGCTGGACTAGGCCTGGTAGTGGGTTGGGTTCGATTCATTTTTTTTGTACAGAATGTTTTTCTTTTTCCTTTTCTATTTATCTGATTTGGTTTTTTTATTCAAACAATTCAAACACTATTTGAATTCAAACTTCTACCAAACTTTGTGTAGATTTTAATACTGTTATTTAACATATTCTATAGTCAAATTTAGAATAATTCTTTTATTCTTTTTAGGTTATATTAATTATTTAAAATAGGCCCTTGTTTTAATTCAAATAAGATTTTATTAATGTTTCCAAACTCTATTTGAATTCTAAATTTTTACCAAACCTTTTTTAGTAGGTTTTATTTATTTAAATGGGGTGTTAAATATTTTACTTTGAATTATTGAAAGTATTTTAATATGATTATTAATCATTTAATTTGGGCAATTGTCTTTATTCAAATAGAATTTGTTTAAGGCCATTTTATTTTATTTAAATATTATTTATCCATTTATTTCATTTGGACTTGGATTATAATTATTCCATTTAAGATTAAATTTGGCTTTTAAAATACTCCTCATTTAATATTTCTTTCTTTATCTTATAAAATCCATATCTTTTTATTTATAGATCCAAAGTTGGTGATTCCAATTTGTAAAATCTTATTTAATATTTGTTTATCCTTTTAAATATCTTTAGGATTATTTTCTCACCATTTGGTATGGATTTTTAGATAGGTGCTTTATTAGCTTTGGAAATTCAATTTCCTTATCTTATTAAATTCTTAAGATTTTATCTATGGCTTCAAATTAAGTGAAACCAATTTCTATGGTTTTATAATATTTCCATTTGTCATTCTTGATCATTTATAAATGTTTGTTGACAAAAAAAATTATATGGATCAAATCCTTAGTCTTAGAGTAATCTTGGAAATGATTTTCTCTCATTAGGTTTTTAGAGTTTTGGTTTGTTTTCCAAGTGTTTAAATTTCAAGATGCATTTATGGAGAATGCATTTCACTTGATTTGAATTTTGTTGGATTCAAATTTTATTCCAAGTTTGTTCAAGATGGGTTTTAATGTTTCCATTTAGAAACAAAGATTTCTTTTCACCCTAAATTTCAACAATTATTTATTTTGTTTATTTATTTTTCACATTACAAAATTTGGAAAAATTTGGGATGTGACAGGCTACCACCCTTAAAAGAAATCTCGTCCCGAGAGTTGGAAAGGATAGAGGTTACAAGTTGTCTTCAAAACAACTAGGGTACTACCACCCTTAAAAATTTCCAACTAGATTACATCTTGGTTTGCTTGGGATCTTGGTGGAACTTCTCTGGGCAAACATCTGCATAGTATCCTTTGTTTCCACACTTGAAACAGGTGACAAGGCCGAGATCCTTCATAGGCTTGTTTATTTTATGCTTCATCTTTTCTGGACAATTGCTTGCATAATGTCCTTGGTTACCACAATTGTAACATGTGACAAGATTGAGTTCTTCACGTATCTTCTATAGACAAGTTGATACATAATGGCCTAGCTCTTTGCAGTTGTTGCACCACACTTGGCTAATCTCCTTATACTTTTTCTTCTTCTCAGGACATTCATTGGCATAGTGTCCCATCTCTTTGCAATGGCAACATTGAACTTGCCTTTTTGTCCTTCTTCTTGGGTTTCTCCAAAGCTAGGAGTTCTTCTAGTTCATGCTCTTCATATCTCACCTCAAAGGTGGGAAAGTCTCCTGGTTTCCTTAATCTTTTCCTTGGATAATACATATGTTTCTTCTTCTGTCCACCAATGTGAGTCATATTGCATGGAGGTGCAAGCTGTGACTTTCCTTTGTCTTCATCCTTCTTGATAGAAGTTGTTTCCTCATGGGGGTTCACAAACTATTGATGCACTCCACCTTGTTTCCTTTGTTGAACTATGGAATAAATGGGGCATTGGATAGGGACATGATTATCTCCTTCACACGGGAAACAAGTAGATTGAGATGTGGGGCATTGTTTAGTTGGATGTTTCTCTTCACAATTAGGGCATTGATCTTCATGCTCTTTGGAAGTATGATCTATGTCTCCACAAATATTGCAAGCTTGAGTTACTTCTATAATATCATCCTTGACTTTATTGTTTTCATAATCTCCTTGGGAAAGGTGGTCTCCCATGTTGATCATTTGATTTGTCATCCTTTGCAACAATTGGGTTTGGGTTTCCAAAAACCTTTGCATGGTTGGGTCTAACTCATTGTTGTTGGCCTAAAATTGACTTGTCAGTTGGTTTAGCTGAGTTTGGGTTACTATGAGTTCTCTTGTGTGCATCTCTTGGTTGTTATTGTTGTCACCATTCTTGATGTTGGAGCCCCTTGGAGTAGTCATCTGTTTGGGTTGGATTGAGATTAGAATAGGCAAAAGATTTCTAAAATAAGAATTCTAATCGCACACATCACAATTCACACAAGTAATGTGCAAACAATCACAAACAAAATTCTACTCAAACAACAAGTTTCAAGCACATTTTTAGGCAACAAAATATTTTTGTTACACCACATAAGTTGGTGGGTTTGATCTAATCACTATTATGGTGGTCCAACTATATGGTTCACTTGAGATCATTCCATTCTTATTTGTTGTTTCTTCTTGAATGAGATCATGGTTTCCTTGGGAAAATTCTTGTGTCTTGGTTACAAACTCCAAATATGATGATGATTCTTCTAAGTTGTGTTTCCTTAGTCTTCCTTGGGAAATATTCTCGGAATTGGACGGAACAAAAGCCGAAGTCAATATGTTACCATAACAAAGACGAAATCCAGAGGGGGGGATGAAGAGGCGCCACAGGGCGACCAGACCACCCCATGGCCCAGGTCCACCCTGGGCCGCTCCAGGGCATGGTGTGGGCCCCCTGGCCCTCAACCGACATTTCCCCTTCGCCTATATAAACACCCTAAGGAGAAAACCCTAAGTATCCGATCACAAATCCACGAAAAAGTCCGTAGCCGTCGCCACCATCATCCCTAGATCGGGAGGGATCTGAAGCTCTTCCCAGCACCCTGCCGGAGAGGGGAGATCACATTGGAGGCCTTCTTCATCACCATGCCAGCCTCCGGAGTGATGCGTGAGTAGTTCATCATTGGACTATGGGTCCATAGCAGTAGCTAGATGGTCGTTTCTCCTCTTTTATGCTATCATGTTTAGATCTTGTGAGTTTCCTATCATGATCAAGATCATCTATATGTAATCCTATATGTTGTGTTTGTTGGGATCCGATAGATATTAAGTACTACGTCAAGATTGATTATTGATTCTATCATGTCTATGTTATTTGTGATCTTGCATGTTCTCCGTTGCTAGTGGTTAGAATAATTTTTATGTATTTTTCCTTTCGTTTAGCTTGGACCGCCCACGATTTTTTTTGTTTCAAGCTCTGCCAGTGGATGATAACCCAAAGCTATGCCAAAGTGCAGAATATGTCTGACTAACATGCCAAGACCACTGCTGGACGGGTGAGAGGCTAGCGAGGAGGGGGCTCCAACACCCTTCGCGCTGCCCGTTGTATGACCAATCGGAAGAGACCACGAGGCACCTTCTCACAGGGTGCCCCTTCTCTCGGACGATATGGCACGAGTTCCTATCTTGGATTCGATCCACGGCCAGGCCTCCGAATGAGGATGACGACTTCGTAGATTGGTGGAAGCTAGCGCTCCTATCTACCCCCGCGATGCGCAAAGGGACCTCGTTGCTGGTGATGCTGACGATATGGTGGATATGGAAACACCGCAACATGGTCGTCTTAGACAACGCGAGCCCCAACTGCAGTAGTCTCCTCGACACGATTCGATCAGAAGAAAGATCTTGGGCTTTGGCGGACACAATTAGCTTAAAGGCCTTGATCCCCGCTGTAGCGTAGGTCAAGTAAGTTGAGTTGTATCTCGGGTACGGCTCACTTCCGTAGTCTATGTATATGTACAAAACTCTTTTTTCTATCAATAAATCAAAATACAAGTCTTTTACTTTTCGCGGAAAAAAAGAGTATAGAATATGTAGTTACAGCTCGATGCATCAATTTTGTTCCGCATCGGAAGGGCATTTCTGAGCAAATGATCTGCGTTGATTCGCCAATCGCACAACGGAAAGCGCCTAATTCCTTCTCGTCCGTTGATTCGCCAACCGCACAATCGAAAGGCTGAACTCTTCTTGCTCGCCTCCAAATCTATGGTCGCCACCTCCGGCCACTATGCCGGACACGCCGACGCCGGGAGCTCCCCCGCCGCGGATGCCACCGGAGGCGACTGGTGAACGGTTTGTGCTTCTCTCTTTGCCGTCGCCCGAAACTACTTCGTGCGGCCGTTATCTTCGCCGCTGCATTTAGAGATCATGTCGTCGGAGATTTGCTCCAACCGCGCCGCAGTAATCTGAATCTATTACCCCGTACTGCGACCTGACCTGCTAATGCGGTAGTCCTCCGTTACTGCTGCTTGCCGTGCAGATCCGTAGGTTTTTTTCCCTTGTTTTCTGGTTTGGGTTTTGCCTTGTTATTTCTATGCATTCAACATGCTAGGGTTTTGTGTTCTTGTAAAGGAAAACATGTTAGGTTGTACTAATTCCATCCTTAATTACTTTCGGTGGACGCGAAAGATGGTTAAACGAATATTGTTCTTTGGTGTGCTTTTATTGGGTTTACAGCATGTAAAGTATATTAAAGATTCTTCATGGGCGATTGCAGTATGTAATTATGACAGACCTGGATCCCTATTTCTAAGATTGTCCCAAAGATTCCATGCTAGCATTCCGTGTCTATATGTTTATTTACGTCGCTCCACAAAGTCCAGGTGGAAAATTCAGAATAACTTATGAATACTTAAGAGTTAAGTCACATATATTCTTCTAGGCTGTACGCAGAAGCTACTGGAGTCTCAAATTTCCTTCATGTATGTATGTTTTTTAATAACATCACCTTATAGCGGAAATGGCATCTCCAACAAATTTGTCTCAAACAAAGAATTAGAACATTGTCCTCACAAGCTAATATTCATTGCAGTGATTACCCGCAAAAAAAAATTCATTGCAGTGACGATGTTGAACAGAGATGGATCCTTTTCCACTAGGAATGGACGATATACCTGAAGTTTACCTTGTAGATTTAATCTAAATTCAGGATGCCTTTGCTTATGTTGCCTCACGTTGGAAGCAAATATGAATATATTCTTCTGCAGCATCACTGTGCTTACGTTGCCAAAATTCTAGTTCCACTAAGTTGTCGCCTTGTCAGCCTGCAAATGTAGTATGGACATCATTTTACATTAATTTCTATGGAAACCATGTGTGAAGTTTTTTTCCCTCCAGACAATATCATATATAGGGGATGTAATGTCCTATGAACCTAAATTTTTCAAGAGCGATCTCAGTAGCATTTGAATTATATGTAAAATACAAAATCAGAATGAACGCTTATTTTTTATATTTTCACTGATCATTACTATTCATCTCCATATTTATCTTTTTTCATATTTTCCAATTGCAGTTCAGTTAGACGTTGAAATTTTACTAGTTTGTAGAACTTCAACACATGGTTTCCACGGAGTTTTTACTGGATATTTATCCTATCAACAGAACCTATCAGGGTCAATCTAAACCGTGTAAGCCAGGTTAGTGAACAACCGCCTGGTATGCTGTAAACCTTTTAAGTTTGAGTGCCTGGTTTGTGCCTTTTGTTATGGAGAAGTAGAGGCATATATGCCAACTCAAATAGTCTCAGAATATGTTTCTCCTGTAGCATGTGTATATGCATCTTTCCTTGTAGCAGGCGAATAATTTGGAATATGACAGGTTGATGCCTCTATTAATTTTAATAGCTTGAAATTTCATACATGGAAAATATTAAACTGCATCCTTGAAAAAGAACTGGAGAAGTGACTAATAAATTTCAAAAATCTTTCTACTAGCTCAAGCGGTACAATTTATTCGTATTCTTAGAATATGAGTAAATTGACCAGAGAAATACCAAGTTATGAATGAGGAGGAATGAGTTGGTTTGATTTTCTCAATAGTTAAATTTCCCTATCTGTAGAAGAGATATGTCACATGTGCCACCACACTCGGTGAAAAAATAGGGTCCACCAAGACAATATGGCCCAAAGAGTGAAATTAGCCAGGGAACAGTGAATATTAAAAAAGGTTCCATACGAAAATGAAGTCCCAATCTAAGATGGACCCCAGAGAGTGCGCTCATTTTGGCATATATCACATCTGCCTTTCGACGGGCATGAGCAGATATGTTGGAAGTTGGAACAAGTTTTCATCTTTATGTAAGAGCTCCTTGGCTGTTTTTTATGTTGTCACTTTAACTGAATTCTCTGGTGCAAGATCCAGTCCTACAGAATTCAAATATAAAATATGATCCTGCACGAATTCTAGCTTACATGTAAACTTTGCTTAATGTCCTGCTTCTTATAAATGCCATCTATCCTTGCTTCAAATTTTATGTCATTGGAAAATGTGTGTGTGCGTGTGTGTGTGTGTGTGTGTGTGTGTGTGTGTGTGTGTGTGTGTGTGTGTGTGTGTGTTTGGAATATGCATTGCAAGGTGCACATGCAGAAAAGCAGTGCAACGATTCTTGCAACTTTCAGAGTAGTGAGGCGATGGTTCTGCCACCTCTTGCTCTGTGATCAGATTTGTTCTCTGCGGCTATTATTTGCTATGCATCTTGTTGTCATGATTCGCCAAGATAAGAACTTTACTGACACTAACCATTTAAACCAATATCTGTCGTTTTAATATGCTGTTCCAGGTTAAGATTCTCTTATCACTATTCTGTAGAGATACCAAGAAGTCATTATCACAGCTCCAATTATGCATTATTCGTCTTCCTTTTCAGCATTTATCGAAAGTAGTGGGTGGGACCAAACAAACAGATTAAATACACAAGTACACAACTATAACCGAATAACCATGGTAGTAGCTACTGGAAAGGTTTATCCATCCTTTTCTGTATGAAGTGGCTTGACAGAATAAAGGGAGAATTTTCTGCCCACCATGCATCTCCCTTTTTATCGTCAGTTTTTCATTTGGTTTCAGTGTGAAAGCATGGTGATGACACTGTTTCTCTTCTTTTCGGTAGGATGCCTGTTTCGTCCATGTGCTGGCTACACCTCACACCCAATCTTTGCTGTTAGCCTTTCCTGACAATGTTTCAGAATATGTCAGATGTGGAGAAAATGAGCCGATAGTTGAGCTCCTTCTGTTCATCAGACGATGGAACTACCTGAGTTGTCAAGTTTTAATGTTCTTACATCTTTTTCTTGCATCTGAGATGCTTGTACATCTTTTACAGTTGATCTTATTTAATTATAGGAAGAGTAGAGCTCTAATTAATTCATTAATGTTGATAATCCTAGATATGTATACATGTATGTACAAAATTTTTTAAAGCACGTTCAGTATTGTAATTTTTTCCGGTAAAGGGCGCTTTTATTACACTCAAAAGTTTACATCAAGGTGATACAGTATTGTAATTGGTGTACCTTTTCTTTTCCGGGTGATGATTTTGTGCGATGGTTTAGTTCCCACTGTTCCTATATTTTTGGTAAGTGACTTTATAACACCACTTTCATTCACATTTTTTCTAAAGGTTTCTCCAATCATTGTCTGATTCACATCCTCTTTTCTTGTAGTGTCAAGTTCCTGTTTCTGTTCTGCCTGTACCAACCAATCCAATCATCCATGGCATTTGAGTATTGTAGTTTTATGCCCATTGACGATGAAAAATTTATGCGCTTCAAGAAAATTCAGCGTGTATTAGGAACTGTTTTTCCAGGATACATAGTAAGTAGCTTGAGTCTAGAACGCAGTGTAACTCTTTTAGTTTTGTCAAGAACCAATCTTCAGAAAGATGTCCCAGAGTTCATTACTCCCAACTATCTGTTATTTAATAAACTTAAATGAATTTTTGTTTCTGTTTATTACTCGCAGGGAATTTCAGCAATGATGTCATATTGTAGACACTGTAATTAGTTATAAAAAAAGACAGTTAAATTCCTCCAGAAACTTATTAGTAGAAAATATCTTGTAAAGTTAGAATTCTTAGATTTGGCGAATCCGTTCTCCTTATGTTAAATGGCCATCAATCAGTAATAAACTTTGATGACCGAATCGTGTAATAGTGAGATTAGTGGGTCCCTATTCTCTGTTATTTATTTTCACATACTTTGTTGATTTCAATGGTGGATATAGTTTCATTGTTTGTAAATGATTAACAGTGTAGTATATATAGATAATAATTATGTCCTATCTAGAAATGTTTATTTATCTCATATTTAGGTTTTCTTAATTGGGAACAAGTTCTAGGGCACTTTAATTTTGCACATTTCTGTTGTGCAGCGTCATCATATTCTGAAATCCTTTTGCTGTCTAGGGTGTAAACCACACAAACGTCATGAAATAAAACTCATAGATCAACTTGCAGCATTTGTAGTTGTGTTTTTATTTCAGGAATTTTGTGAAAAAGAGGAGTACCTTGTCTTTTTGTTATGCTTTATGCACAGGAGGACATTATCAATTAGAATAAAGATTTTGCATGCTATAAATAATATTCTGTTCCCCTCTATATATACGCCCTCCTTCGGTTTGCATGTCTCATTGCAGCCATCTCAATTCTCTCTGTCTGCTTGTACTGATATCTAAGTGCCAAATATGGACTACTCAAATTTGCGTCGCCAAATTACCTTCATGAGGAAAAGTTTCTTTGATCAGGTTTATTGGCTTTCCTTTTCTTTCTGTGAAATTTAAGTTTATAATAAATTACCGTGTTGCACCTATTATGAACTTTTCCCCAGAGCTGCAAGTTTAGACAAGATAACTAGTTAGCAGAATTACTCTGGTCATGATTTGTCTTATAGAATGATGACCTGTGGACGTTTCCACATGACATGGTCCACTAAGGCTCTGAATTTTTTTTGACCAATGGTCCATATTTTGTTTCAAATACATGGAGTTTATGCACTGTACTCTATCTCTGGTGGCGAGGACCGACGGATCGTTCACTCATAATATTTCAAATTTTAACTTCACTGCAACTGCCCAACACATTTAGTTTGTAATCTGGTCTAATGGGGGCAATGCCAACTTGGAACCTATTTCCCATCCAAAAGTTACGCAAACTCTTTTTTCCACATCGCATGCTCGTGCTGAATGCGTCATGACAATGAACTTTAAGTAGATAATGGGAAAGGATGTAACAGACCATCAGAATAGGAAACCGCTTTGTTTCCTTCGTCCTATTCCTTTGAGAAAATATATAAAAGTCTGGGTTTTCCAAACTTTACAGAATAATCATAGGGTAGGATCATTTTGATGATACATTAGTATCTTCTAGGAAAATATCAGGGTGCTCTTTATACCTAAGCCAGGTTGACACCTAAGCACTTCCTGGAACGGATTTAGTTTGATCTTGACAAATATTAAGGTGCTCATTATACTTAGCCTAGTTATCTAGGTTGAAGGCTACAACCACTTGCTGGGACTGACTGTTTGATATCTGACTAATTATTTTGATATGCCCATGTATTTGAGAATTTGTTTCCTGCAGTGGACCACACAAACGGTATTTATTTTAATATTTAAGGATTCTTAGTTGCCTTCTAATGTATTTTGGGGTATGCTGGCAGGGTTACCTTGATGAACAGTTTAACCAGCTGGAAGAACTGCAGGATGAATCGAGCCCCAATTTTGTTGAAGAAGTTGTGGCTTTGTTCCTGAAAGATTCACCGAGATTGCTGACAAACATAGAGCAAACAATGTAAGTAATATGTATGAAATCATGCCATGACTGTGATTTCTTCTGGAACAGCCTATATAAATGATTTCAAGACATAGTATATCTACTAAAAATGGAATCATATTTAGTGCATTCACTTTACTGTTTCTTTTGGTGCAGCGGAAAATACCCACAGGATTTCTACCGGTTAGATTCTCTGGTGCACCAGCTCAAGGGAAGTGGATCCAGGTACAGGACCTGTGAATATGCTTATAAAACACCCATTATTATAAATAATCTTATTGCGGGACTCATCACCACAGAATCCTCTCACGACCCATTTCAATATATATAAGCATTAAGAGTGCTCAGTGATGTGACAGGAAAAATATTATCAGTAAATTGAAATGTTCTTACGACAGCCTTACCTGTTGCCTGCCTTATGTGTCCCAATTCATTCAAGTTGAATTATGTTTGGCGCAGCATTGGTGCAGTGAGGATGAAGAACGAGTGCTCGGTGTTTAAGGCACACTGCATTGACAAGAATCTGGAAGGGTATGCGTTCCTCTTACTCTGTCTATCTCTATATTCTCATCGCCAGGCAATTTGCTCGCCTCACCCGTCATAGTGTGTCCATGTTTGTGCTTCAGATGCCGCAGGTCATTGCAGAAGATGAAGAGGGAGCATGCCACTCTGAAGCAGAAACTGGAGTCATATTTTCAGGTACATCAGACACCTTTATCTTGAAAATCTTTCTTGGCTAAACAGCATTTTAGCAATCTAGTATTTACCAAGTGTGAATGGTGATACAGTTACTGAGGCAAGTCGGCCCGCGCGAACGTGCTGTGAACTCGAGGACGTAAGAAAGAGTAGCATATGGAATGCAGTTCCAAAGGAAATAAGGAATCAGCTATATCTCCCTTGGGAGTTTCTATAGTCCATAAATTTTGCTTGTCTGTTAACCTGAGCCCTTTTGTTGTTCATGGGTGGTGTATTTTTGGTTCTTTGCTATAGGGGAGTGTCATTATGTAATGTAATTCGGAGTAACTGTACACCAAATATAATGATACTAATACGAGTTTTTCCATACTGGAGCCTCTTCTCATGTGTTTGTTCATCACTACAAATCATTGCAGTATGACACTAATATAGGGTTCGCTAATCTGTTCTTGCATTTGAGGAATTCTCCTCCTTTTAATTACCCTTGTCATTTATTGTTTAAAGATATTCAGCTTCATTCTAGGTGAGGAATGGTGCGCTTCCTTTTTGCCTACAAAGAAAATGTTGTATACTAGACTCTTATCTCCAACATAACTCCCTGATTTTTAGCGTGAAATAACTGCTTTAGTCCATGCACACTGGGCAACTAGTGGTCAGTGTAAAATCTTGAAATGTGAGGCGTGGAATGTATTCAAACGAAGGGTGAAAAGCCAAAGAAAAAAATTCAATTAATTTATGATATGGCCGGAGCAATTCATCATCATCTACCCAGAACATCATAACAGCTATTAATGCATATATGTTTGACATTTACCTGCGACCTTTTCCAAGACAAACAAACAAAAATAATTTGCAGAGAACATAGGTAAAGAAGCACATGCCAGCCAAATGAATGGCAAAGATTGAGATTGAAAGGTTCATTGCAACTATACTGGAATATTATACATGACTAATTGTACATTTCACACATAATGAAGTCTTGGACACCTAATTTCTGTAACATCTCCTATAACTTCACCATCAAAATCTGGCAAAAATATACATCCAGACTGATGGGTCAGCAGTACATGACTCCTAAGCTACTGTTTTATGTCAGTTAACCGAAGGATGCTGTCCTTCTGGATGGCATAGAATCTGACCTTGATGTAATCAGCGCCTCAGCGAATTTGTGGATCTCGGTATCTTCTGGTATTGTGGCCTCACCACTATCAAATTGAGACCCATGTTCACTGAATCTCTCGGATCCGAAAGAAGCAGACTTCTTTACCACATGACGCTGGTTTCTTCCGTCTCCAGCTTCGGTGCTAGGATGGCTATATTTATTGTTGTCAAATGAGTGCCTACCGGAGCCGCGGGCGTCATGTTGCTGGTTGGCAGATACAGCTCCTTCAGTCATGAAGGACGAATAGCTATCTTGTGACGCTCTTCCAGTGAAGTCATCGAAGGAACAGGTCGAGATAGATACTCTCCTCTCCAAAACAGGGAATTTGTTCTTCTCCTTATCTTTTCCCAGTACCAGTTTTCGTAGCTTAGAGAAAAACCTTTTCTTCTCTTTCTTCTTTGGGTTAGCGTGCTTTGTCATCGATGACATATCAACCGACATGTCATCAGGATCACCACTTGAAGACGCCCTTGAAGATGCGTACTCTGAACCAAATTCTATAGAGCTTAGACTTCTCTCGTCCGCACCGGCATTGGCATACTCCATTATCAGTTGCTTGGCTGTCTCTTCAGATTTGGGGCTTAGGGTGTTGCTCAGATTCCGCGCGCTAGGTTGTGTCCCAGGAGAGCCCTTGCTCTTCAGCTCATGCCGCAGGCAAGCGTTGATCCATTTTAGATATACCAGCTCCTCAACATCTGCAAACCTGTCAGTCTGCAGTTGTTCAACCTCTTTTGACAATTTCTCGTTTTCTTGCTTCAACCCAACAACTTCTTCTGATGCTTTTACCTGCAACCATTTTATTTATTTATTTTTTATGAAAAAAAGAAGTAAATGACCAATAGCACGAAGCATTTCAAACAAACTATCTGTGAATAGAACTATGAGGTTTCAGAAGACTAAGGTTTCATCTGTTTTGCATAACAAATATCAAGGACAGCATTTCCTGTTTAGGAAGACCTCCTCCATTCGATGATTTATTTATTTATAGTAAGTTTTAGCTACAGTGCAGCCGGAGAACATTAAAAACTTACTTCCATGCTATGGTGGGACTTGTGTACAGGGGGTAGGCGTGTGAGCTCCAATCGCCTAATAAGATGTGAGTTCTCCTGCTGCAGCCTTGAATTTGCAGCTCTAAGTTCTCTTGCCTCATTTTCCAATTCCTCTAGCCTCTTCAGTTTCTTCGCAACCTCAGGGTCAACTTGTCCCTCAGCAATAACCTCTTTACACTGAAAAGAATCGATTATTTTCTGGAGGGAAGTGATTTTCTCCTTTCCTTGTTCTGCATCCAGTCTCAACTTCTTTTTCAACAGCTTGTACTTTGATTTTGTCATCTCAAGCTCGGAGGTTAACTTTGAGCTTTCCGACAACTGTGTCTGCAACCTCTGATTTTCAGATTGCAAAGATTCGATCTTCAAGGAGTATAGCTTGGACTCGACGTTGTTAATCTTCAGTTGATTCTCGAGCTCCCTAACAGCAGCATCTTGCTCCTGCAAACCATAGAACTCCAAAAGTTGTATCTCCATGGTCTTTTCCCTTTCTTGCAGAGATCTCACCATATCTCTGAGCTTGTAAATTTCATGCTCACTCGATGCATCTTCCCTTACTCTCGCTACAGGCGAGGTTGCGGCATTGCCTACCTCTCTGCCAAATTCTTCCATAACCATTTCACTGAATTCTGGAAGAAGAAATCCTTCATCATCATCGATATTTCTGCATTTCGGGGGAAGTGACATCGAGGCAGTGGTTGTGGTTGTTGTAGTGGTAGTGGTTGTGTGGACAGAGTTCCCACTGATGATTTTTGCCTTGGTGTCCTCCTGCACAAATCACGTACATAAATGTAAGTTTACATGTGTAACATTTCTTATTTCCTTGATTTGATTAAAGAATTATATTGAATACAAGCGATAACTAAATTTAAAGAAAAGTCCTATTTCGTCAGGACGGAAGTGGAAGATGAACTACCAGCAAAACAGTTCTTTGAGATCATTTTAATGCAACTAAAAGATTCTAAAAGCATCACGCTAAGGTAAATAGACGTGACGCATTAAGGAAAATTAGATGATATACAAAAATAAAAAAAGATGCAACACATTAAGGAAAGGGACATGGAATGAGTAGCTTAATTTTGAAAGCATGTGTGTCGTTATCATCTTCCAAGTTCCAACATAAGTCCGTAGACTTGCCTACGGCTACAACATTTAGCAACAATTTAATATCTTCAAACACTCCAAAATAATGTTGCATTCCCTTAAAAAGGTTGAAAAAATACAAGTTAAAAAATCAAACGCCTACGAACTAATTATCGGCTTCCGTTAATAATCTGTCAATACTCAGCATGGCCATTCTCTGTTATTAGCTCATCCTTCTTAGGTAGGTTACAATTTTACAGCTAGAAAAATTGAATCAATCTGCGCGAGCAGATTCTTACATTCTTGAGGATCCTTAGCTCCTCCTTGAGCCCCCCGCCTCCACCCTTAATACCACGGGCATCATCTTGCTCTACAAACACATGAGAAGAAACCATCACAACAAACACAAATTTGCATCCATTTTTTGGTCTCTGGTCCTTTTTTTCCCCCTAATTATATGTAATGAATAGGCAGAGCTCCTGTTGATTGCTCAAAAGAAGAAAAAACACAATCTATGCAGAGCACGAGACATAGCTGACGCATAATCTCAGCAAGAAGATATGTATCTGCTGATGGTTTGGTACCTGAAGGAGGAGGGAGCAGGAGGTGGCGTGGGCGAGGCCGGCGCTGCGACCGCAGCCGCAGGCGCGACAAGACCAGCCCGGCGATGGAGAGCGTGATGGCAGCGCCCACCCTGAAGAGAAGAAGAGGCAGGTCCCTGGCGTCCCCGCCCCTCCGGCCACCGCCACCGCCGCCGCCGCTACAATCTCCCGCCTTGGGCATCTTCCTTCACATTCAGCTACCTTGCCAAGAACATCTGAACCCCTCCCCGCATGCAAACGGCAGAGACAAAGGGCGGCCCAGGTGTCCTAGGATCGCCAAGAGGGTGGTAGAAAATCTAATTTTGGAGAGGCAATTTTTCCGGGGCGAGCACAGTTTACAAAAATTGGGTTTGTATAGCCCCCCGAGATTGCGGCCAGGAACCTGTTCCTGGAGGGGCTGAAATGGCAGCAAGAAACACGAGCACCAGCAGCTTTTGCCAGCTATATCCCCATGGCCCGAATCAAACAGGCCAGAAGGAGCAACCCAGCCTAACAATCTCCAATTTGGCCAGAAGAGGAGCTAAATTTGGGGTGGCGAGCTCCGGCTTTAGCTCGCGGCCAACAAAAAACCGCCAGGAAAGCGAAACAAGTTTGCAAGAAGAAGAAGACAAAATTAGTCGCCTCCAACTTGTTCTCTCTCTTCTCTCTCTCTCAAACTGGGTCGGCTCGTTTGTTCCGTTTCTGTCTTGGCATGTTCTTGTTCCTCCCCAAGGCAGGACAAATTCCAAACAGACGCTGGAATATGTGCCTGTCCCGTGTGAGAGGCATGGCGCCTTTCTTTATTCCGCCAACCTCTTCCTTCCGTCCTTTACTGGGCTGATTCTGACAGATCGCGAACTAATGGCTGTTACGAACCGGCGAAAGTTGAATTCTTGGCTTAGCACTAGTAGTAGTTCCGTGGCACGAATTATTTCATACATCAAGCTCAACTTGCTTTTGCACTAATTGAGTTGGGGGTAAACGTTGGCAGGAGAGAAGTAGGGATGGCTGGACGGGATTCAACCGATTGAGGGCGGAAACGTGGAGCATGGTGGTGGTGGGCTTTCCACGGATCTTTCGCGATTTCGTCACGCCACGCGAAGCTCCTGTCGTGTGCTGCCAACGAGGCCCTGTACGTTCGTTCACACGAGGAACACGAACCGTGGCATTTGAAGAAAAAAATATAGTTAAGGAGAATATATTACTTCGTCCGACTCATATTAGTTGAATCAAATTTGTTTAGATTTAAATAAATCTAGCCACTTCTAAGTCAACTAATAAAGGCCGGAGGGAGTAATATCAACTACATCTAGCCTCCAACAATATACTAATAACTAGAGCAAGTCTAGACGGAAGACATCAAAAATACACATAGTCGGAAATAAAAGAAAAAACATGTCTAAACAATCAGCCGCTCACGACAGTAATAGCACCATCAGTGTTAACAATATATCTACTCCAAAAAGGCTTCTCCAAAACACACTTCCATGAAGATAATAGTGTAATCTCTTGGCAATGCCTTCAGCAGTGCCAGGTACAACCACCGAATTTCAGACCTACAGTTTCGACCCCCGGGCTAAGACATGGAGCTCAAAGGGCACCGCCAAGAACAAGTGTACAAGTGTCGCCTCCCCACGTGTTGAGAACACGGCTGCAAAACTTCGGTCATCCGACACATGTACTTCTCCCAAACCGCTATGAGTACTCACTGGGATCTTCTCGACTTGACACAGACATGCGCGATGAAATCTCCAAAACCTACCTGATCTTCTCGAAACCCATATCTTCTCATCATCCACTGCGAGTACTCCCTGGGACAATTGCTGGCAGTAAAAGATCTCGACTCAACACGAGCATGCGGCCTTCAGAGCCTAGACGGTCTTCAAACACAACCACTTTTAATCCTCACGAAAACACCATGGTAATGGAGGCTATGGAGGTCGATGTCACGTACCAAGGTGTCAGCATTATGCGTTGATGGCCGCCAATCATCCAAGCACACATCCTTTTATGGTGTTAGCGATGCATCCGCATTAGAGGCGTCGTGGAAGATTAGGAGGCAGGCGGCATCCTCGCGGCATGAGCCATCAAAGTTAAGGTGTGCGTCATGGCAGATTAGGAGGTAGGCGACATCCTCGCGGCATGAGCCATCCAAGTCAAAAGGAAATCTAGACGAACTATCTAGGTGACATGACACATCCTTTTTCATGCGGCCAACCTCCTGGTCTGATGTTGGTTGGTTGTACACGAGCCACGACGTGCATTGCTGCAAGATAAAGTTCGTCTCGAACTATAGTGGGGGCTGGAGGCTATCGTCGATGTTGTCATATGACAGCAATGCAGCCAGATGGATGGTCGGCAATACAGAGACGGGTCGTTGGCCGCCAAATCAAGAGGAACCCATGGGAGGAGATGAAACATAGTGTTGGCAGAGGAAAAAACCCATAGAGATCAACACACACTATATAGATCAACTCACAAATCAATTTATGAGAAAACAACCAGGGTTGAAGAAAAAACAAGCAAAGGGTGCTTTGTCGCCGTTGTCCGCCATCAGGTGGCCTCCTCCGATAACGGCGAGATAGAAGGGGCGGTGTGGTAGGGGGTTATAGGTGGCGCCGACAACGCATCCGGGGTCGCCGGGAGCCTAGCTCAATGTTCCAACTTCTAACTCTAGGAATCTCTATAGGAACAAGATAGACCTGCCAACTAGGCGCATTTTTAAAAAAAGAGAAGATGCCAAAGGACACCTCAATCTCATATTTATTAACGAAAACAGAAGATAGTGCAAGCAATGGACAACAGGCAGAAAAACCAATTATAATACATATAAAAACATACTAGTCCTCTTCCTTTATTTGTGCTTCGTCCGCGGGAGATCGAAAAATGCAACAAAGATGCAGTAAGGGATAGGGACACATGCAACGTCCTGCCATATAAGGCTTAGAAAACCGCAATAGCCACCCATCGTGAATAGCGATATCTAGTAGTCACCGATAGAACATCGTTTTGGAGCATCACCCCCACGTAGGACAAGCTTGCAATCTCTCACCACCAATCCAGATGGTAAAAGAAACAGAATCTTGCCACAGAACACAACAAAATAAGAGGTGGAAGTCAACACTCCAAATCATCCAATTATTTACCTTGGTAAACACACCAACTACTAGGATTCAAATAAAACCAACTAATCTAATGGTGTTAACCCCTATGAGCCCTTAGTTGACGTTAAAACAGATGCCCTTGAGATGAGGAGAGGCGGAAGAGACCTTATTCCAACGCACCATTGTTGCATCTACCTCACCGATGCCACTAGGGAGATAAAAAAACTATGACCTACAAGAGAAAACAAAGAAAAGAATGGGTCCCCACTCCTCTGGCCATGCGTGTTTAGGGCAGCCCTAGGCAATGACTAGGGTTGGGGAGAGGAGCCATGCAGTGGCGCCAAACCAGGGGAAGGAAGCAAAACGCCGCATTATGTTTGTTGGAGCTAGCGGTTGTTTATGCTAACATGTCATGGTTAAGGATCTACTTGAATCACTCTAAGTGGTTGGTTGTCTATGATATATCAACTGGCCGTTATTTTTATAAAGTACTATACCTCTGTTTCTAAATATAAGACATTTTAGTAGGCTAAAAGGGAGTGTCGTTATGCTTGAGCTTGATACTCAGTAAAATCATTAAAAATAGAGTAAATTCTAGTTTTTACCCCTAGTTTGTTATTTTGTATAGTAATTACTATATTTAACATCTTTTCATTCTAATTACCCCATTTAGCAAACATTATGCCACTTTTTACCCTTTCTATTTCTCTTAGCATTATGACATGTGGGTACCGATTAGGTTGGTTAAATTTTGTGGCATGGCTTCACAAATCACTCACCCAGCTCTCGAACCATCTCGCGACAACATTGTTTTGCTTGTTCGAGATTGCGGGAATACAGATAAGGCGTCGAGCGAGGGTGGTTAAAGGTGATTTCCGGCAATTGGTGGACCATGAGGTGACCGCTGGTATGAAGACGGAATCCCCTCATGATTTGGTGCTCTATTATTTTCCACGTTGGTTAGGTTAGGTTAGTTTAGCTTGATTTTATCTTTAGGCTCGTGGCTGATGCTACTGTTGGAGATATGCCCTAGAGGCAATAATAAAAGTGGTTATTATTATATCTTTGTGTTTATGATAAAAGTTTACATTCATGCTATAATAGTATTAACCGGAAACATTAATACTTGTGTGATTTGTAAACTAAATTAGAGTCCCTAGTAAAGCCTCTTTGTAATACTAGCTTGTTGGTTGATAGATGATCGTGGTTTCCCGATCATGAACATTGAGATGTTATTAACAGCAAGATCATATCATTAGGAGAATGGTATGATTGACATACTCCTATAGATAAGCGTACCATAAAGATCAAGTCATTTCAATAGTTTGTTTTCTATAAGATTTCTAATACATAGTAACCTAATTCCTTCGACCATGAGATCATGCTAATCACCATCACTGGAAGGATGCTTTTATGACATCAAACACTACACCGTAACTGGGTGGCTATAAAGGTGGCATTGAGTGTTCGGAAAGTATGTCTGTTGAGTCACATGGATTAAGAGTGGTATTTGTCCATCCATATGACAGATAGATATACTCTGGGCCCTCTCGGTGGAATGTCATCCAAATAGCTTGCAAGCATGTGACTGGCTCACAAGGGATCACATATCACAGGAACGAGAAAAGAGTACTTATCGGTAACGAGGTTGAACTAGGTATGCAGAGATACCGACGATCAAACCTCGGATAAGTAAACTATAGCGACACAAAGGGAAATTGGTATCGTATGTAAGTGTTTCATTCGATCTCAAGGTAATCGTAGAAATATGTTGGAGCCATATGAATTTCCAGATTCCTCTATTGGTTATTGATCGGAGAAGTGTCTCGGTCATGTCTGCATAATTCACGAACCGTAGGGAGATACACTTAAGGATTCAATGTTGTTTAGTATATATGGAATGTAAGTAGGGATATCGAATGTTGTTAGGAGTCTCGGATGGGATCCGGGATATCATGAGGAGATCCAGAATGGTCCGGAGAATAAGATTCATATAAGGAAAGTCTGCTTCCGGAGTTCGAGAATGATTTTGATGTTTTCATCGGAGAGGTTCTAGAAGGGTCTAGAAGGTTCACCGGACCGGAAGGAGAATGGCACATAAATGTGTCATGGGTAAGTGGAATGATTGGATCATGTCCTAGGTCACTTGGTTGGGCATTTGTAGAGAGAACTACAGCTCTAAATTGAAAGTCAAAAGGGAGGTTTGAAAAATCAAACTGGAACAATAGTTTCCTAGTGGAAGAAGGAAAGAGTCCTTCCTTCTATCCAACTTGGGTTTGGGTATGGATTCAAACTCCCCTATCCCAAGGCTGCCCTCCCTCTCATAAATAGAGGGGGAGGGCTTCCCCAAAGACCACAACACCAGCCCTCCCCACCCGTGCGCCGTCGCCGCACGCCACCGCTGCCGCCGCCACACGCCACCGCGGCGTCGACACCTCCTCCTCCTCTCCAGCCTTCTAAACCTAGATCGCTAGAAACCCTAGATCCACCATAACTCGCACCAGCTTAGGCAAAGCCCTGCGGGATCTTCCCTCTACTTCCGACACCACGCCGTCGTGCTGCCGGAATCACGAGGGGAGAACTACAACCTCCATTTCTTTGGAACAAGGAGAGGAAGGTCTTCATCAGTACCGAGCGTGTGATCAAGGAAGCGCTTCCGGAACGCAGCACCGGAAGGATCGTCTACGCGATCTTGAGATCGGCAAGTGTACGACTACATCACCCACGAGAATCTGCTCTCGTTAACCGCTTTGGAATCTTCGAGGGTGAGTACTCTAATCGACTCGTTGCTACAATCTAGTAGATAGATCTTGGCTTGTTTATGTGCATGCAGTAGAAATTTTTTGTTTTCCATGCTACGAACCCCTATAGTGGTATCAGAGCCATGTCTATATGTAGATATGTTGCACGAGTAGAACACAATGGTCATTGTGGGCATTGATGCTTTTATTGTCGATTGCTTATTGTGTACTTTGCATCTTGCGGGATGGTGGGATGAAGCGGCCCGGGCTAACCTTACATGACATCGTTCATGAGACTTGCTCCACTCTTTAAATGCAACTTGTATTGCATAAGTGGCTTTGCAGGTGCCTGTTTCTCCCAACATAGTTAAGATTCAATTTACAACGGGTGATTGACAAAACTCATATCAACGTTGTGGTTCTTGTTCGTAAGTTAGAACGACACTTATTGAAAGCCCCAAACCACGTAAAACATGCAAAGAAAATTAGAGGTGTCTAACTTTGTTTTACAGGGGTGTGCTGTGATGTGATATGGCCATGATTGTGATTATATATGATGTATGCAATGTTCCTTATTGTAAGTCGGGGCAACCGGCAGGAGCCATATGGTTGTCTTTTTAATTCCGTTAAGACCTACGTGTCTATTATTCAAAGTAGTTGTAATAGTTTATGTTGGTGGAAGACGACCATGGAGCGGCGCCATTGACCTTGACGCAATGTCGGTGATGATGGAGATCATGTTAGTTCTTGAAGATGGAGATCGGAAGCACAAGAAAGGCCATATCATATCACATATTATGAATTGCATGTGATGTTAATCCTTTTATGCATCTTGTATTGCTTAGTTAGCGACGGTAGCATTATAAGATGATCCCTCTCACAAAATTTCAAGTTATAAAGTGTTCATACTTAGTAAGACCATTGCTAAAGCTCGTTGTTTCGAAGCACCACGTGATGATCAGGTGTGTTAGATTCTGCGAGTGTATACAACGGGATCAAGCCAGATTTGCTCATGCGGAAGTTAAGGTTTGATCTTGAAGAGCCTAGCATGTATAGACATGGCCTCGGAACACAGATCACCGAAAGGTAAAGCATGAGTCATATAGTAGATGTGATGAACATGTTGATTGTTCGCCATTGAAGCTACATCAACTCTCGTGATGATCGGTTTTGATGTGGTGGATTTGGTTCGTGTGATCACTAAAACAACGTGAGGGATATTGTTTTGAGTGGGAGTTCACCTAGATTAATTTAACTATTAATTAGAACTCAATTTGTCATAAACTTAGTCTAAACTATTGCAAATATGTTGTAGATCAATGGCAGCCCCTACATCAATTTTAATGCGTTCCTAGAGAAAGAAAAGTTGAAAAACAATGGAAGCAACTTCGCGGATTGGTTCCGCAACTTGAGGATTGTCCTCAATGCTGGTAATTTGACCTATGTGCTGGATGCACCGCTGGGTGACCCACCTGCAGTTGATGCTACCGATGAGGTGAAGAATGTTTTCCTCGCCCGGAAAAATCAGTACTCCATAGTTCAGTGTGCTATATTGTATGGTTTAGAATCGGAGCTTCAGAAAAGGTTTGAGAACCATGACCCACATGATATTGTCCGTGAACTCAAAATGATATTTGAGGCTCACGCAGCAGTTGAGAGTTATGAGGCTTCTGAAAAGTTCTTTAACTGCAATATGGATGAGGGCAACTCCGTCAGTGAGCACGTGCTTAAGATGTCTGGGCACGCAAGCAAGCTTCAAAGCTTGGTTATAGTGATTCCTAATGCTTTGGGGATTCACTGTGTCCTACAATCACTACCACCAAGTTACAATAACTTTGTGATGAACTACAATATGCAAAACATGGACAATTCATTGCCCGAACTCTTCTCCATGTTAAAGTCTGCAGAAGTGGAGATCAAGAAAGAACACCAAGTGTTGTTGGTCAGTAAGACCACCAAATTCAAGAAGCAAGGCAAGTCTAAGAAAAAGGGAAACTTCAAGAAGGGCGGTAAGAAAGTTACCGCGCCGACGAAGAAGACTAAGGCTAGGCCTAAGGCTGACACTGATTGCTTTTACTACAAGGGAGAAGGTCACTGGAAGCGGAATTGCCCTAAGTACTTAGCGGATTTGAAGAACAACAACATCAAGAAAAAAGGTATATCTGATATACATGTTATTGATGTGTATCTCCCTAGTACTCGTAGTAGTGCCTGGGTATTTGATACTAGTTCGGTTGCTCACATTTGTAACTCTAAACAGGTGCTGCAGAATAGACGGAAACTAGCGAAGAACGAGGTGACGATGCGCGTTGGAAATGGATCAAAGGTTGATGTGATCGCGATCGGCACGCTACCTCTTCATATACCATAGGGATTAGTTTTATACTTAAATAATTGTTATTTGGTGCCTGCGTTGAGCATGAACATTATATCCGGATCATGTTTATTGCGAGACGGTTACTTGTTTAAGTCCGAGAATAATGGTTATTCGATTTATATGAGTAATATGTTTTATGCACATGCACCTTTGATAGATGGTCTATTCTTGTTGAATCTCGATTATAGTAATACACATATTAATAACATTGAAGCTAAACATTTGAAATTGAGCGATAACTCGACCTATATGTGGCACTGTCGTCTTGGTCACATTGAAGTGAAGCGTATGAAGAAACTCCATCCCGATGGACTTCTTGAATCACTTGATTTTGAATCACTTGAAAGATGTGAAGCATGTCTGATGGGTAAAATGACTAAGACTCCATTTTCTGGTATGATGGAGCGAGCTATAGACTTATTGGAAATCATACATACCGATGTGTGTGGTCCAATGAGTGTAGCATCGCGCGGTGGTTATTGTTATGTTCTTACCTTCACGGATGACTTGAGTAGATATGGGTATATCTATTTCATGAAACATAAGTCCGAAACTTTCGAGAAGTTTAAGGAATTTCAAAGTGAGGTAGAGAATCAATGTAACAAGAAGATTAAATTTTTACGATCTGATCGTGGAGGTGAATATCTGAGTTACGAGTTTGGCGAGCATTTGAAGAAATGCGGAATACTTTCACAATTGACACCGATGGGAACACCACAGTGTAATGGTGTGTCCGAACATCGTAATCGAACTCTCTTAGATAGGTTCGTTCTATGATGTTACTTACAGATTTACCGCTATCATTTTGTTGTTATGCATTAGAAACAGTCGCATTCACTTTAAATAGGGCACCATCTAAATCCGTTGAAACGACACCGTATGAATTATGGTTTGGGAAGAAACCTAAATTGTCGTTCCTTAAAGTTTGGGGTTGCGAAGCTTATGTAAAGAAGCTACGGCCCGACAAGCTTGAACCCAAAGCGGAAAAATGCGTCTTCATAGGATACCCGAAGGAAACTATTGGGTACACCTTCTATCATAGATCCGAGGGCAAAATCTTCGTTGCCAAGAATGGATCCTTTCTAGAGAAGGAGTTTCTCTCGAAAGAAGTGACTGTAAGGAAAGTAGAACTCAACGAAGTTGTTGAACCTTCTCTCGAACTTGCGAGTAGCGCAGCACCGGAAGTAGTTCCTGTGGCGCCTACACCAACAAGAGAGGAAGCTAATGATGTTGATTATGAAACTTCGGTTGAAGTAACTACGGAACCTCGCAGGTCAACGAGAACTCGTACTGGTATGATCCCGTTATGAGTGTCATGTTGGTGGACAACACCGATGACCCTGCGACATATGAGGAAGCGATGATGAGCCCAGATTCCAATAAATGGCAAGAAGCCATGAAATCCGAGATTGGATCCATGTACGAAAACCAAGTATGGACTTTGGTGGACTTACCGGATGGCCGAAAGGCTACCGAGAACAAATGGATTTTCAAGAAGAAAACAGATGCTGATGGTAATGTTACTGTCTATAAAGATCGACATGTCACAAAAGGGTTTCGACAAATTCAAGGAGTTGGATACGATGAGACTTTGTCACCAGTAGCGAAGCTAAAGTCTGTGAGGATTTTGTTAGCGATCGCTGCATATTATGATTATGAGATATGGCAGATGGATGTCAAAACAGTGTTCCTCAATGGAGACATTGATGAAGAGTTGTAAATGGTACAACCCAAAGGTTTTGTCGATCTAAAGATGCTAACAAGGTATGCAAACTTCAACAGTCCATTTATGGATTGAAGCAAGCATCCCGGAGTTGGAATCAATATTTTGATAAGGTAATCAAAAGTTTTGGTTTTATACAAACTTATGGAGAAGCTTGTATTTACAAGAAAGTGAGTGGGAGCTCTGTAGCATTCCTAATACTATATGTAGATGACATATTGTTGATTGGGAATGATGTAGACCTTCTTAATAGTGTCAAGGATTATTTGAATAATAGTTTTTCAATGAAAGATCTTCGCGAAGCAGCTTACATATTAGGCATAAATATTTATAGAGATAGATTGAGACGCCTAATATCATTGTCACAAAGTACATATTTGGACAAAGTTCTAAAGAGGTTTGGAATGGAAGATAGCAAGAAAGGGTTCTTGCCCATGTTGCTAATCGACCTTGAGTAAAACTCAAAGTCCCTGTGGCGGAAGATAGAGAAAGGATGAGTAAGACTCCCTATGCCTCAGCCATAGGATCTCTTATGTATGTCATGTTATGTACTAGACCCGACATTGCATATGTTGTTAGTTTGACTAGCAGATATCAAAGTGATCCAGGAGTGGATCATTAGATAGTGGTCAAAAACATCCTTAAGTACTTGAGAAGAACTAAGGATATGGTTCTTTCTTATGGAGGTGATGAACAACTCGTTGTTAATGGTTACACCGATGCTAGTTGGAACACCGATCTGGATGATTCTAAATCTCAATCCGGATACGTATTTACTTTGAATGGTGCAACAATTAGCTGGAGGAGTGCAAAGCAAAGCGTTGTGGCGAGATCTTCAACTAAATCGGAATACATAGCTGCTTCGGAGGCTTCACGAGAGGCGATATGGATGAAGGAGTTCATTACAGAGCTCGGTGTGGTTCCAAGTGCGCTGGACCCAATGTCTATCTACTGTGATAACATGGGCGTCATAGCCAATGCGCAAGAACCAAGGTCACACAAGAAGCTGAAGCACATGAAGCAACATTTTCACGCTATTCGAGAGCATGTCCAAGATGGTGACATAAATATTTGCAAAGTACACACAGATCTGAATGTGGCAGATCCGTTGACTAAACCTCTCCCAAGGGAAAAACATGACCAGCACCAAACCGCCATGGGTGTTCGGTATATTACCATGTAATCTAGATTAGTTGACTCTAGTGCAAGTGGGAGACTGTTGGAGATATGCCCTAGAGGCAATAATAAAAGTGGTTATTATTATATCTTTGTGTTTATGATAAAAGTTTACATTCATTCTATAATAGTATTAACCAGAAACATTAATACTTGTGTGATTTCTAAACTAAATTAGAGTCCCTAGTAAAGCCTCTTTGTAATACTAGCTTATTGATTGATAGATTATCGTGGTTTCCCGATCATGAACATTGAGATGTTATTAACAACAAGATCATATCATTAGGAGAATGGTATGATGGACATACTCCTATAGATAAGCGTAGCATAAAGATCAAGTCATTTCAATAGTTCGTTTGCTATAAGCTTTCTGATACATAGTAACCTAATTCCTTCGACCATGAGATCATGCTAATCACCATCACCGGAAGGATGCTTTGATGACATCAAACACCACACCGTAACTAGGTGGCTATAAAGGTGGCATTGAGTGTTCGGAAAGTATGTGTTGAGGCACATGGATCAAGAGTGGGATTTGTCCATCCATATGACGGATAGATATACTCTGGGCCCTCTCGGTAAAATGTCATCCAATTAGCTTGCAAGCATGTGACTGGCTCACAAGGGATCACATATCACAGGAACGAGAAAAGAGTACTTATCGGTAACGAGGTTGAACTAGGTATGTAGAGATACCGACGATCAAACCTCGGATAAGTAAACTATAGCGATACAAAGGGAAATTGGTATCGTATGTAAGTGGTTCATTCTATCGCAAAGTAATCATAGAAATATGTGGGAGCCATATGAATTTCCAGATTCCTCTATTGGTTATTGATCGGAGATGTGTCTCGGTCATGTCTGCGTAATTCATGAACCGTAGGGAGACACACTTAAGGATTCGATGTTGTTTAGTAGATATGGAATGTAATTAGGGATACCGAATGTTGTTCGGAGTCTCGGTTGGGATCCGGGATATCACGAAGAGATCCGGAATGGTCCAGAGAATAAGATTCATATAAGGAAAGTCCGATTCCGGAGTTCGGGAATGATTTCGATGTTTTCATCGGAGAGGTTCTAGAAGGGTCTAGAAGGTTCACCGGACTGAGAGGTGAATGGTCCATGAATGTGTCATGGGTAAGTGGAATGATTGGATCATGTCTGTCGTGGTGGTGGCACGGCAGATGCCATGGGTAGGCTAAAGTATGGGGCCAATGGATGCTAGTGGGATCCGGGGAGGGAAGATGCAACTGTCTTTACACTCAAGCTGCCAAAGTGATGAACTTTATTTCTCTCTTGGTGGGTTACAAGTGCTCCTAGAGCTGCTTACAGGGGGACAATGTGAATCTCCCCAGCCTAACGGTGCTTGTTGTGCTCGATACCCCCCTCAGGGTCCAAACCTCCCCTTATAAAGGGGTGCCTTGGGTGCCCTTAGGGCTGACGAGGCAAGCATATTCGTGGAATATGCTTGTCCCAAAATAGTAGTTCGGCGGCCTCCTTTCCCTGTCGCCCTTCTAATGATGGCAAGGTTCTAGTGGCCCCCCTCCTGCGCGCCTCGGGCTCCAGGACTGTCACCTCCGTGACCTCCTTCGCCCCTCGGCTGTGCATCCTTGTCTCTTGTGTTTGGCCCTGCTCGATTCCTTCTAGCTTTGCATCTATACTTTGACCCTGGGCTTCTCCTTCTCCGCAAGCTTCAGATCACTCGGCCTTACCTTGTGTTACTCGCCCGTTCCTTACGCATGAAGGTCATTGGATAACCCGCCGATTTTCTCATTAACTCGCGGCGGGTAACTACTTGATACCTGTGCATGGGCTTCTTGCCTCCGTTCATCGGCCGACATATCCATGATTCGGCCGACCTAGGCCGTAGCTTGGAAACCAGACGGGGACAGTACCTCAGCCTTTCCCCGTCTCTGACCTACCCGAGGTTAACCCCCCGACATTAGTCCCCGAAGCTGGTGTGGCCCTGTCAATAGCTTTGGCCGGGTTATATCAGCTTCATTACTTTCTTGAGTCTTGTTTCCGAGCTATGTCCTCGTCTGAGGTTTCCTCGTTCCATCGTACGCCACGTCCTACGTGTCACCTCATCATTGCTCTTCTAGTTTTTAGGTCCTTCTACAGTGCTTACTGACAAGCTACAGTGAACCACTTCGCCTCGCGCCGCCGCATGACGCCTGTGTACCGCTCCCTCGGGATCGTAAATAACTTTTCTTTATGCATGGCCGTTGGTGTGGCTCCACTTACCGTCGATGCGCTGCGTTCCCCACGATCTACACGGTAATCGCCACACCCACGATCCCACTCCTGCTCGTGGCTTGACTATAAAGAGGGAAACGTGCTCGCAGGGTTCATCTTTCCCTTATCGCCGCGTCCCGCTCTCCTTCTTCCCTTCGCTGCGTGCTCTCTTGCCTCATTGCCCGTTCATCCGCTAGAGCCTCGCCGGTGAGGACTCCGTCGCGTCGTTCGCCGCTTCACTGGCTGTGGGTCCGCCACGGTGAGTCCTTTTCGACCATCTTGCCCAGATCTTGCCCTAGATCGATCCGCTTGCTGTTGCTCAGCGGCGGTTCCTCCTCTTCGCCATTGTTTTCGTGCTAAGTTCCGACGGGCCTTGTAGCTCTAAGCTCCCTCCGCCCGATTCTTCCTCCGATCTCTCCGGCGCACCCATGTCTAGCTCGTTTAGCGGTGCTCTTGTTGAGGACGATGACGCTGGCTCTGGGCCCGAGCGTGGATCGTGGCAGGGCTCTTCAGTCACGCGCCGTGAGATTGAATGGCTCATCCGAACTCGACGGATTCCTGCCGAGGTTTCCTGCCGTTTACCCGGCAGCGAATCCTCTCCAGTTATCAGAGAGGGCGAGTATGTGGTTTTCATGTCTCACTTCGCATGCTTTGGTCTCCTCTCGGCGATTTCGCTAGAGAATTCCTTGATTACTTCGGCCTTCAGCCGCACCACCTTCCTGCGAACGCCATAGCTTCTCTTTCCGCTTTCATCTCCGCTTCGAGGGTTACTTGACTGGCCCGTCGATGCATGTCCGGTCAAGTTCTTCCAGATCCGCCCAACGTCGTTCCCGACAAATCTCGCATCCTTCCGAGAAGCTGCTCACCCAATGTGGGGCGTCTATTACACCTCGGAGGAAATCCGTGTTCCCGTGTCACCGGGTTGGAGTCATGCAAGAAATGGCATAAATCATTCTTCTATGTCAAGAACAGAGGCGGAAGACAAGATTCGCCCCACCGTTCTCAATTGGCCCCCTTCCAAAGTGAATCGGCTATATAATCCGAGAAAACTCATGCCTGGCCGAGGTTTTCGAGATTCGACTAAAGAGTTGATCCGGGCGGGCTGCGGCGAAGACCGATGGCAACTTTATCGAGCCGGATCTGCCCCTTCCAGCAGCGGACCCACAAGCTATGCTATATGAGTGGTCCTCTCGATCCTAACCGAGTCTCGACCGTGGAGTTGGACAATTATCTTATTCATAAGCGCGTCCGAGCTATCTTCAAGACCGAGATGCCTGAGGATTGGTCTTGGGGGTTAAAACCATTTACCCGCGACAATCCGCCTCCCGAGGTATGCCTAATCCTCATTACTATATTTCTCCTCAATTCCTAGAGACTGGTTTACTTGATTTTCTTTCTCCTCGTCTTGCAGAGGTTCGCAGAGCAGAAGAATGAGGACGCCGAGGTTCTGCAGCTCCCTTGGCCCAGTGAGTACCGGATCTTGGTGAGCCGGACCGAGGAGTTCGTCCTTAGTCGGATCCTCCCGGCTCGAGCTCATGGCAAAACTCCAGTATAAGAGGAGGAAGGTGATTCTGACGAGGTCCAAGTTCTTGAGGTAGTTGCCATGCCTATTTCTTATGCATTTCGGCTTCTACTTTCCCACTAATCCGCCGGTCAGTTCACGACGCCGAACCTATTGCTTCCGGCCTCCGTTACCTCGGGAAGCTGGGCTCTGCTAGTGCCTCGGAGGCAGTTCCTAAGAAGCGAATAAAGAAATCCTCGAATCCTCCCAGCGCAAGACTATGCCCGGGTTCTGGGTAAGTTCTTTTGTCTATATTTCTTGTTTTCTCCTTTCTGCTTTCCCATACCGAGAATCTTCTTTCTTATTTTTACAGCTCCTCTTCTGTAAACCCGGCGGTCCTAGTATGACTAGCCGTCCGATTCGGCCGCCATCTCCTCCTCCCGTTGATGACACCCGAATTCCTAGTCCTATTCGTCCTGCTTCTCCCCCCGCTCCAAATACGTCGCCTGTTCGTCGTGATGCCCCTGAGACTTCTCCCATTGATTTGGATCTGATCCGATCCTCCGATGTTTTCGTTGAGCCAGCTGTCCCCTCTATGGGCCCCAGCGTTACCATTGAGCCTCCATCTACTGCGGCAGTTTCTACGGTCATTCCGACCTCGGCCGAAAAGGTCGTTTCTCCGGCGCCCTCTGCGAGCTTATCCTCTGCTGGTCCTAAGGACTCCGTCCCCACTTCGGAGGCGCAACTTCCTGCTGACGCCTCTTCTAAGGAGAAACGTGCTATTGCCGTCAAGACTTCTTCTCAGAAAGGTCTTGCCGGCTCTTCTCAGCCGAGTATTGCAGACGCTAGCAAGGGAGCTGCATCCGCCAAAGTCATCATATTACCTGCCACCGGCAATCCTTGCTCTTCATAAGAGCCTGCATCGCCGTGGTCTGACCGCCTCGGTAAAGTTTTAACTTTCGACAGCTAAGGAACAGCCTCGAGCGCTAGTTGAGTATGCCAATAATCGGAATGTCCGATCAATTTGAAGGCAATCCACCAACCAACCTTTCCATTTTCTCGATATCACGTCGCTTTGACCATGCTGCCCATTTATCATTGACACCAACAAGATGAATCGGTAATTATTTTATCTCCGAGTCTTAAATTATTCTCCAGATGTTACCCTATTCTCTAGTCCCCGAAACTTGCAAGGAAATAACTTGTTGTATGCTTGGAAGTTTGACTTAATTTTATTTCTAAGGTTTGTTAGTCCGGCCATCTAGTTCATAGTTTATTCGGATTTAGTGTAGCTTTGATTATCCATCCACCTAGAGCCGAGTTAAGTTCTTCTTGACTCGGATCTGGCATAGCTTTGAATATCCAAATACTATGGCGAATTAAGCTTTGCTTGATTCGGATATGGTATTGCTTTGAATATCCAGCCACCTAGAGCCAAATTAAGCTTTGCTTGATTTGGATCTGGTATAGCTTTGAATATCCAGCCACCTAGAGCCGAATTAAGCTTTGCTTGATTCGGATCTGGTATTGCTTTGAATATCCACCACCTATAGCGAATTAAGCTTTGCTTGATTACGATATGGTATTGCTTTGAATATCCGCCACCTAGAGCCAAATTAAGCTTTGCTTGATTTGGATCCGTATAGCTTTGAATATCCACACCTAGAGCCAAATTAAGCTTTGTTTGATTCGGATGCGGTATTGCTTTGAATATCCACCACCTAGAGCCAAATTAAGCTTTGCTTGATTGATCCGTATTGCTTTGAATATCCACCACCTAGAGCCGAATTAAGCTTTGCTTGATTTGGATCTAATTTAGCTTCTACTTGTTGTTTTATCATTTTGCTCTATTGCTCGGGTTGCACATGACCGACGGACCGAGTTCCAGAGGTTGCTTTTTCGACCGCAAGCTTGAAGAGAAGTACGAGAAAGTTCTCGCTTGTGGCAAAGAAGGCCGGTAAGTCGATAGTTCGCTTTCCTTATTTCCACCTTTCTCATATACTTGTCCGCTGAACGGCTTACTTCTTGTTGAATAGGTAATATCAATAACCTCAATATCCCTTGAAAAGAAGATCAAGACCTTGGAAGGTTAGTTTCCTTTCTACTTCACTTCTCCTTTTAGTATCTATGCTAAGTTTCCTTATTGCGCGGCTGTGGTAAAGCCGAGTTGCAAGAATTTGCGGTGTCGCAACAAGATTGCGTGCCCATGCCCCGACGTGATGCTTCACTTTTTAGAACAAAGCGCAGTTCATTGGCGCAACTACAAGAAAAAGATGATGAGATAGCTACTTTGAGATCCGAGGTAAATACACTCAAGCTCTCTCAGAAGTCCGAGCTAGAAAAGGTTGACCAAGAATTTGCCGAGGAAAAGAATCGGCTGACTCTGGATCTACAGAAGAACAAAGAACTCCTCGAAGCTACTGAACTTAAAACTCGTGGTTTGAGCGAGGAAATTGCCCGTTTCGAGAAGAGTAAAGCTGCTTGGGCCAAAGACCTGCAGATAATGATGAGCTTTATTCATCGTAAGTTAGTTGGCCTGGCCGAACTGTATTTTTTCTTTGTTGTCGCTGCTATCCTTTGACACGTCCATGTTTTGCGCAGATCATTTCCCCGAGGCCAAACCCGTGAGTTCTAAAGCTGTTCTTGCAGCTCGCGCTCGTCGAGGTGAACTCTGTCGTTGACTTTGAATATTCGATGGAGGATTTCTTGGTTCTTTGTTGGTGCTGCAGTTGGTCCGATGAAAATTATGGGCGGGACCGGTGCAGCCGCTATCCGAGCTTATCATGCACTCTGGCCAAATACCTCGGGACTCGATATCAATGACGCGTTATCGGTGACAAGGCGATGGCATCCGAGACAAATGAGTCTCTGAGAGAATCTGCTGCGTCTTGGTGCCGACATGGCCCTAACCGTAATCATGTCATGGTATGAAGACATCTCTCTTGACATTACGAGGAATCTGCGACGGCTCTCTGGGTTGAAGATCCGACCTTTGTTGCTCTTCGGCAAGCTCGAGCTTTCCAGCTCGTTGAGTATGCCGATGTGCACACTTGGAATGAAGGGCCAAGTTTTCTCCCAGATCCGGATCAGGAGGTCGCGGCTGAAGGTGCCTCGGGTGATGATTCAGTGAGCATGGTGAAGATGATTCGCCACATACGATAGCTCCAGCTCAAGCTCGATAACGCGGCGCGCGGTCTTCCAAAGGAACCGGCATTCTACCACAGCATCGACGCCTCTGAACAACCCTGATATACCGAAGTTACACCTGGGTCGGCGGAGGGCGAGGCGACCTCAGTCGAAGTACCTCCTACCTCGGAGTGCCCCGCACCTGAGCAAGGAGCTGCCCCTCCAACGAACAACGCCTAGGTTATTTGTGATCCCTGGTATGCCGGGCGTATAATGTAGACGAAAACTTTGTCAACTCGTATGATTCGAACTTATTTTGCTATGTGTTGCTGAGATTCTTTGTTAAGTGGATGCTCGTCCGAATTCTTGCCTTGCTGGCTCGTAATTTCTTCATCTTTTAGGGCTCAACTTTGCCGTTATTTTGATGGTCTTATCCAAGCATTAGCGTTGAATATCTACACTATTGACCTGTTTTGAATATAAGTTAACTACTCCGTTGTGGGAGCAAGCAACAATCGCTGGATCATCGTTTGATCCGAACTTCCTTATATAAATCACATTTGAGGAGGGTGAAAATCGCTATGATTGCGTTTAGCATAGGTCCGAGGTATCATACGGTAGTCCCGAATCGTTGCTTTAGATGCCGAGGTTTAAGTGTGAATACGCATTTGACATATCATATGATAGTCCCGAGTCAATGCTTTTGGCACCGAGGTACATATTCGTAACATGAAAGGAACACAATCATACGGCGGTCCCGAGTCACCGCTTCCGTCGCCAATGTTCAAGTATGTAACGAAAGAAATAAATATACCATATGGCGTCCCGAGTCATTGCTCATGTGTCGAGGTTCAAACGATAATATCTGAAATAATCATTACATATGGCAGTCCCAGTAATCGCCTCGGGTTCCGAGGTTTAAACATCTAACATGAAATAACATAACATATTGTAGTCCCGAGTAATCGCCTGGTGCCGAGGCTTGAAATACATGATATGACATAAATATATTCTACGCAGTCCCCGAGTCAACGCTCTGGGTGCCGAGATGCAAATACCATTGATTTTGACCTTGAGATGGAACGCCACGAGTAAAATGGCCAAGTAAAGCCACATTCCGTGGGCGCTGCTTTCTTCACCGACTTTATGCGCCTTTGTTCTCTCCAGGGGATTGAGCATCAATCAGATAATATGCATCGTTGTGCAATGCTTTGCTCACGATAAATGGTCCTTCCCATGGGGGTGATAATTTGTGCATGCCGGCCGTGCGCTGCACCAGCCGGAGGACTAGATCTCCTTCCTTGAATACTCTTGGATTCACTTTCTTGCTGTGATATCGCCATAAGTTCTGTTGATAAATGGCTGATCGTGATAATGTCAACTCCCTGGCTTCTTCCAACAGGTCTACGGCATCTTGCCGAGCTAATTCATTTGTTTCTGAGGTTGTGTACTGAGCAACTCTTGGCGAGTCATAGATTATGTCGGCTGGGAGTACGGCCTCTGCTCCGTATACCAGAAAGAATGGGGTGTAACCTGTTGATCTATTCGGAGTAGTCCGGAGGCTCCATAAACGGCTGGGATTTCTTCGATCCAACATCCTGCCGACCGTTGCAATGGTTCAACCAGTCGTGGTTTTATTCCTGATAACACCAGTCCATTAGATCTTTCAACTTGCCCATTGGATGCTGGGTGGGCCACCGAGGCAACATCTAGTCTTATGTGCTTCTCTTGGCAAAATCTGGCGAAGGCTCCTTCTGCAAAGTTCGTGCCATTATCCGTAATAATGCTGTGTGGGTATCCGTATCTCAAGATGATATCCTTGAGAAATTTCACTGCTCTGTGCCCATCACATTTTTTGATTGGTTTTACTTCAATCCACTTTGTGAACTTGTCTACCATAACCAAGATGTGGGTCATTCCTCCTCTCGCCGGCTTGAAAGGTCCCACCATGTCTAAACCCCATACAGAAAATGGCCAAGTGATGGGTATTGTTTTTAACTCGGCCGTGGCATATGTATTCTGGTTGCATATCTCGACACCCATTGCACTTCTTAACTAACTCTTCGCCTCTTTAACGCCGTCACAAGAAAATCCATGCCCGAAAGCCTTGGCTACTAAAGCGAGATGAGGCATGGTGCCCACATTCTCCTTGGTGTATGTCTAGAAGGATTTCGACCTTCCGTGGAACTCACGACTTCGCAATATGTTTGTTACGCTTCTCTTATATAACTCATTGTTTATGATTGTATAGGCTTTTGCTCTTCGATGGTTTGTCCGGCTAATATTTCATTACTCGCAATACTGCGTCTTTTAGGTAAATGAAAATATGGGTTGCGCCCATATTGGCGTTACTCTCTCTGATGATCCCACCGCCTATCTCCATGTTTTACGACGTATATACCTCGGCTCTCTCCATGATTGCTATTACCTCGGCTGTCCCTTTCTTTAGGGACTCTGAATCTTTCTGCGGATCTACCTCCATTGGCGTATGATTCTCTGCAGAACTTGCTGGGATAAAGATTGATTCGGACTCCGGAGATGGGTTTATTGACGGTTTCCTGAGGTGCTCCAAGGCAATACCTGGCGGGATTGATTGCCGAGTTGATCCTAATTTTGACAATGTGTCAGCAGCGTCATTTTCTGCCCGTGGTATGTGGTGGAATTCACATCCTTCAAAATATCCACTTATCTTTTGCACATGGAATCTGTATAAAGCCATATTAGCATCTAATGCGTCCCAACTGCCCGATACTTGTTGTACTACCAGATCCGAGTCACCGTAGCATAGGATTCGGCGTATACCAATTTCTTTTGCTACTTTCAATCCATGAACTAGTGCTTCATATTCAGCTACATTGTTGGATGCGGCAAAATGTATTTGCAGTACATATTTAAACTGATCTTTTTTAGGCGAGGTTAGCACTATTCCTGCTCCCAAACCGTTCCTTAGTTTGGAACCATCAAAATGCATTATCCAGTAATTTGGATCCGCGGTGGTGGCTCATATTGCACCTCCCGCCGATTTAGAAAGTCGGCGACAGCCTGAGATTTGATCGCATCTCTTCTATCAAATTGTGGAGCATATGGTGATAACTCGATCGCCCATTTTGCTATTCGGCCACTCGCATCTTTGTTGTTTAATATGTCGGCTATGGGTGCCTCACAGATTACTTTGATGGGGTTCTCTTCAAAGTAATGCTTAAGCTTCTTTGCCGACATATATACTCCATAAGCCATCTTCTGATAGTGCGGATAATTCTGCTTTGAAGTGGATAATACTTCACTTAGATAGTATACTGGCCTCTAACGACTTACCTCTTCAAGTCGTTCCACTACAACCACAGTACTAACTACTCGATTGGTAGCCGCTACATAGAGTAGCATAGGTTCTTTCGATAATGGAGAAGCTAAAATGGGTGCCGTAACTAGCATCTTTTTCAACTCATGAAATGCAAGGTGCACTGGGAGTCCAAATTGAATTTGTCCGACTTTCTCATCAGCTGATAAAGTGGTAGTGCCTTTTCTCCTAGCCGACATACAAATCGACTAAGTGAGGCCAGACAGCCCGTGAATTTTTGTACATCGTTCAAGCATCTCGGCAATTCCATTATTTCTATCGCTCTTATCTTCGTTGGATTAGCCTCGATACCTCGGCTGGACACAAGGAAACCGAGTAATTTTCCTGCCGGCACGCCAAATGTGCACTTCTCTGGGTTAAGTTTCATTCGGAACCTTCTCAGGTTCGCGAAAGTTTGCCGTATATCTTCTAGCAAGGTTTTGCTCTCCTTAGTTTTGATGACTACGTCATCCACATATACTTGTACATTTTTTCCTATCTGATCATGTAAGCACTTTTGCATGCACCTTTGATACGTTGCTCCTGCATTTCGCAGGCCGAATGGCATTGTGCGATAACAATAAGCCCCGTACGGGGTAATAAATGCAGTCTTTATTTGATCGGCCGGATTTAACGGTATCTGGTGGAAACCAGAATACGCGTCTAAATGATAACAGCTCACGGCCGAGTCAATGACCTGATCTATTCTAGGCAAAGGAAAAGGATCTTTCGGACATGCCTTGTTCAGGTTAGTGTAGTCGATACACATTCGCCACACAATGGCTACATTGGGGTCATCTTTTTTCTTTTCTACCAGTACCGGATTTGATAACCAATCCGGATACTGACCTCCATGATGAACCCGGCCGAGAAGCCGAGCTATTTCATCCCTATTACTTTTCTCTGTCTTCGGCGGCGGAGAGGTTGCTTCACCGGTTGCTCGGCCCGACGTTTAAAGAGTGCTCACCAACTCCCCAAGACACCTTGCAGATCTTGAGTTGACCATGCAAATATGTCCCGATTCTCACGGAGGAAGTTGGTGAGCTCGCCTTCCTATTTAGCGTCAAGGCCTGCACCAATGGTAACAGTGCGCTCTGGGAACTGCTCATCAATCTGAAATTTCTTCGTCTCTTTGGTCGGCTGAAAAGAAACACTGCCATGAGGGTTGGCCAGTGCCGGCATGCTTAACTGTGCTGATTGAGCGAGGGCTGCTACTTCCTGGATCCTTTTCTTTTCTCTTGCTATAACCAATGACTCGGCCAGATTTGACCCGGCTGAAGCACACTCCATTGACTTCTTGTAATCCCCTGCAACTGTTATCACCCCTTGTGGTCCGTGCAACTTCATCTTTAGATAACCTATATGACAGCTGCTCATGAATTTGGCCAGTGCGGGCCGTCCGAGTAAAGCATGATAACAACTTTCTAGATCGACCACCTCAAATTCTAAATTTTCTGCTCTGCAGTTATCCCTTGTACCGAATAACACGTCCACTCGGACTTTGCCGATGGGCTCACATGAAAGCCCCGGCACTATCCCATGGAAAGTTGTCCTCGTGGACTGCAGCATATTCTGTGATATTCCGAGCTTGTGCATGGTATCTTTGTACATGATGTTGATACTGCTTCCATTATCGATGAGTACTTTTGAGAATTTCACATTGATGCTTGGTCCCACAAACGTTGGATCCAACACAAGTGCGTATGAACCTGGACTCGGCATTATTCTGGGGTGGTCTTTCATGCTCCAGGTCATCTCCTGATCAGACCATGGCTGGTATCTTGGCACCTTGGTACAACCGCATTCACTTCCATATGCCGGCCGCACACTCGCTTGTCCATTGTCGCCGTGAACACACAATAAGACCGGTGATGTTCCTGTAATCATTACGTCCAGCATTTGCCGGATTTATCCTTCCGTCCTCGGTTCATTACTTGATGCCTTGCATCCTCCGATCCGAAAGTTATCGTACCTCGGAGGATGGGGCGAGCATCGCTGTCGTATTTGCTCCGATTAAGCTGCGATGATCTTTGTTGCACGATGGGGAGCCCGAGCTCTGCCGGTTTCCATTGCATTTTTCATCCAGCGCATTGCCGGGTTGTATGATTGGTCTAGATGGGTTTGATGTGAAATTTACACTGATCCAACATGGATTGAACGTATACTTCGCCTCTCTTGCCATTGCTTCTTTTGTTCGGGGTCCATTGCCTCTTTCCTTCATTCCTTGATGTCCACCGTTGAGGTCCATTTTTCTCGCCGTTGAATTGCTCCGTGACTCGGCTGATCTTGTGCTACTACCGCCACCGGGCTGAATTATATCTATAATCCGCCTCTCTTCTCTTCTTCCTCTAAAATCACACCGGATGACCCGCCAATTCTCTCGTAATCTTGGTCTTGTTGCTCACGATGGTCTGCCGACATTAACTCCGGTTGGGTTGGGTCACCCAATGCATAGGAGTCCGCTATTCTGATTGTCTCTGCCAGTGTGGTCGGCATATCTCTCTGCAGGCGTTGCCACAGTACGCTGCCATAACGGCAGCCTTGCGCGAACCAAGCGATTGCTTGCGATTCGATAACTCCCTCACACGAGTTTCTCAAGTTACACCATCGAGTTAAAAACTCTCTATCTGTTTCATTCGGCCTCTGCTTGCACATGGCTAGTTGTTGTGGTCTATTCGGTATCTTGTATGTGCTGGTAAAGTTGCTAACGAACATCTTTTCGAAATCCAACCAGCAGTTGATACTGCCAGCTGGTTGATTATTCAACCATACCCTGGCTGGTCCTTCCAACATCTGTGGGACATACCGCACAGCCCATCTCAGATTGCCACCTGCTATCTTCACAGCGGTGGCATAATCAATCAACCAGTCTTGTGGTTTGGTACTTCCATTATGCGTTTTGTGCCTCTTGCCAACCGGAAATTGCACGGTGGTTCGCCCATGATCCTTGGTCCAAACATGCCGGACTGGTGGACCTTGCTCTTCCAATAGCTCGGACCGGTATAGCCGATCCAACTTTACTCTTGCATCATTTGCGGCAAATCTGCAGTGATTCTATCACGCATCCCATAATGATTGTTTCCACCTGGTTTGCGTATTCTACCTCGGAATATCCATCATTATACCTTTCATTCATCCGATTGTAGCTGGCCTCACTTCTCTTTCTGCCGAGGCTCATGTCTTGGTTCTGGTTGAGGCACTTCTCTTCTTACCTCGGCCGGGTTTGGTTTTCATGATTGTCTCTGGGTTCTTTCTGCCGTGCTCCCCATTACCTCGGCCGTCCTTTTCCATGCGGCCGTGGTTTCTCTCCCCACTATTACCTCGGCTTGCATTGCCTCTGTTCTCATTTGCCTTTCCAGCTATTGCCGGGTCATATGGAACAATTTGTTTGTTCCTCTTCCCTGAGGTTACTGCTTTTTCTTTTCTAGCGTTGTTTCCAGGTGATGACGCCGCCGCCGCAGATAAAGCAGGTGCTGCCCCTGCCGAATGAACCATCCGTGAAGCCCCTGGTCTTGCCGGGTTGGCTCTGAGCATTTCCTCATTTTGCTGGTTCGCGATGCGCACCAGCTCATTCACTCTTTCTTGTTGTTTCTGCCGAGCTTCCTCGTTAATCCTCTAATTCCAATGCTGGCATTCGCCGCCTGTGTTTTTCGCCGGTACTGTACCTCGGAAACCCAAATCGCCTGATTCGGCTCTGTGAGCTTCATGCTCTTTGTTAATATCATTCATGAGGTTCTTACCTCTTAATCTTAGTTCGTCCACCCTGGGTGCGATATCGCTTATTAGCTTTTGCATATTCTCTCGTGGTCCTGTTCAAGGATTTCGCAGGTCGATACTTTTTGGCCTCTACCAGCACCTTTTGCCTAGTTTCCTCTAATTCACTTTGAGCATTTGCCGGATCAAGTATCGGCGCTACAGGTGTGGTTAAGTTCTCTATAGTTGCCTGAAGAATGTTCTCTGGTCTCTCCAGAGGTGGTCCTCTCACTCTTGGTGCCTTTGGGGTGGTGTCATGCGGCTCGGCCGGGTTTGTCACCGGCGGAATTACCTCGGCGGTTTGCAGCGTGATCTGCTTAGGCGGACCACAATCTGGCGGGTTCTCTGCTTGATCCGGCTAATGCTGCTCCCACTTGAATCCCTGCTGCGACCATCACCTCGACGCTGCCCGCCTGATGCTCCTCTGATGGACTGATCGCCACGCTTCGAGGTGGCTCCCCTGCAACAACAACTTGGTGAGGATAAACGTCGGTGATGTCGACGCCGACGTAGACCCTGTGCTCGCCCAGGCCGATGAAGACCCCGTTGCGCGGGGGGGTTTTCCCCCTGAAGCTCCCTGCATTGTCTCTGACATAGTCGCAGAGACCAAATCTCTGGACCAAGCCAGAAACAACGCGCTCGCCGGTGTTGATGAAGTTTCCCGTCCGGATCACAACTCCAGCTAGCACCGCTGATTGCCCCACGGTGGGCGCCAACTGTCGTGGTGGTGGCACGGCAGATGCCATGGGTAGGCTAAAGTATGGGGCCAATGGATGCTAGTGGGATCCGGGGAGGGAAGATGCAACTGTCTTTACACTCAAGCTGCCAAAGTGATGAACTTTATTTCTCTCTTGGTGGGTTACAAGTGCTCCTAGAGCTGCTTACAGGGGGACAATGTGAATCTCCCCAGCCTAACGGTGCTTGTTGTGCTCGATACCCTCGTGGTCCAAACCTCCCTTATAAAGGGGTGCCTTGGGTGCCCTTAGGTTTGACGAGCAAGCATATTCGTGGAATATGCTTGTCCCAAAATAGTAGTTCGGCCTCCTTTCCTGTCGCCCTTCTAATGATGGCAAGGTTCTAGTGGCCCCTCCTGCCTCGGGCTCCAGGATCGCCACCTCCGTGACCTCCTACGCCTCTCGGCTGTGCATCCTTGTCTCTTGTGTTTGGCCCTGTTCTGATTCCTTCTAGCCTGCATCTATACTTTGACCCTGGGCTTCTCCTTCTCCTGCAAGCTTCGTATCACTCGGCCTTACCTTGTGTTACTCGGCCCGTTCCTTACCTGCATGAAGGTCATTCGGATAACCCGGCCGATTTTCTCATTAACTCGGCCGGGTAACTACTTGATACCTGTGCATGGGCTTCTTGCCTCCGTTCATCGGCCGACATATCCATGATTCGGCCGACCTAGGCCGTAGCTCGGAAACCAGACGGGGACAGTACCTCTGTCTTTCCCCGTCTCTGACCTACCCGAGGTTAACCCCCCGACAATGTCCTAGGTCACTTGGTTGGGCATTTACGAGAGAGAATTAAAGCTCTAAATTGAAAGTCAAAAGGAAGGTTTGAAAAGTCAAACTGAAACAATAGTTTCCTAGTGGAAGAAGGAAAGAGTCCTTCCTTCTATTCAACTTGGGTTTGGGTATGGAAGGCTGCCCTCCCTCTCATAAATAGAGGGGGATGGCTACCCCAAAGACCACAACACCAGCCCTCCCCACCCGTGTGCCGCTGCCGCCGCCGCTCGCGCCATCGCCGTCGCCCTAGTCGCCGCCGACACCTCCTCCTCCTCCTCTCCGGCCTTCTAAACCTAGATCGCCGGAAACCCTAGATCCACCATAACTCGCACCGGCTTAGGCGAAACCCTACAGGATCTTCCCTCTACTTCCGACACCATGCCGTCGTGCTGTCGGAATCATAAGGGGAGAACTACAACCTCCGTTGTCTGCTGGAACAAAGGAAAGGAAGGTCTTCATCGAGTACCGAACGTGTGACCGACTGCCGAAGCGCTGCCGGAACGCAGCGCCGAAAGGATCATCTACGCGATCTTGAGATCGGCAAGTGTACGACTACATCACCCACGAGAATGTGCTCTCGTTAACCGCTTTCGAATCTTTGAGGGTGAGTACTCTAATCGACTCGTTGCTACAGTCTAGTAGATAGATCTTGGCTTGTTTGTGTGCATGCGGTAGAATTTTTTTGTTTTCCATGCTACAAACCCCTACGGCTACTTCTGGGGCAAAGAAAAACACTAGGCACTAGAAGGTGAGACGGTGATAGCTGTTGCAAGGCGCTGCTTGTTTGTGTCGATTATTTTGCATTTTTCTTGTATATCTCACACGTTGAAACAGGCATACACCAAAACATCCCTCCACTAATGTTGGGAGCGATTGGATTAGTACAGTTAGCTAAATTCGCTGAACCATACGAATGGATTTTTCTACATGAATATGTCACCTTAAAAAAAAAGAGAAAAACAATGTGCTCCGTCAGTTGTACCTGATGGTCGGCACACGGCTATGAAAATGCTCTGAGAATTTTAAAAAGGGTAAAAATTAGCATAACTCTTTGTTAAAGGGTAATTAGAATGAAAATTTACTAGACAGGGAAAAATAGCATCAAAATTATCAAACTAGGGATAAAAACTGAAATTTACTCATAAAAGTACTTACTCCCTATGTCCCAGAATAGATGTCTTAGATTTATAAAATTTAAATGAATCTAGACATTATTTAGAATATAGATTCATCTAAATTTTGAGAAACTTAAGACATCTATTTTAGGACGAAAGAAATATAAAAGAAAAAAAACAACTTTTTTGGCATCATACATGTTCATGTGTCACATCACACGTGTTGATGTGTGTATAGTGTTTCACGAAGTAATTAGGGGACCAACGATTTCCGTTTGCGACCTCAGAGGCCCTAAGACAGAAAGGAAAAATATTACAAATCAATAAGAGCAACTTCGGCAGTCATGCTAAAATGGGTTGCGTGCTAGAAAACCGTCGATTTGCAGTATGGGAGACCATGCACGCCGCTCCAACAAACACGGCAAAACAGACGTGGCAAAATTGCACCCTCCGCTGAGCATCGTGCTGCATAAAAGACGCGTGGCGTGCCCTTTTTTCCCTTTCCACCGCTTCGTCACCTGTGCCATCTCTGGGATGCTACCACGCCGGTCGAGCTCGGGGTACCGCGGCATCCGTGCATGTCCCACCAGCAACTACTATGCCGAGATCGTACCGGCGATGAGTGCATCGGTCCCGGCACGTTCGAGACCGCGCACAAGGCGGCGCATGCATACGACGTGTTGGCATGGAGGCTCAGGCGCCCGCACGCCTCGATAAACTTCCACGATATATGAACACGCGAGCAAGCCGAGGCGCACACCTTCGCCGCGCATCATCACCCAGGAGGAGCGCGCCCGGCAACGCGCCCTCGAGTGCCGCCTTCTCATCACCAAGGACAAGCGCGTCTGGCTCGAGTGGGTGCAGCAGTTCTTGGAGGACGTCGCCGCCGAGAGGCAGCACTACACCAACTGGAGGCAGGCAGAGAAGGCCGCGAAGGAGGACGGTCTCCGGCGAAGGGCCGACAAGGCCGCGAGGCGGGCCTACATCAAGGCGCAACTGGCATGTCCAACGACCATTGTCGACGATGACCCCTGTTGGGATGATTTATGGTCATCAACTCCGATGTCATCCACAACACCGGACTCCTCTGATAACGAGTTCTAGAGTTTCAGTTTAGTTCATAGTAGTTTGTTTTTCTACACTAGTTTGTTTATTTTCTGCACTATCTATTTCATGTACTATATAATATATGCACTAGAGTTTATTTTTTGTTTCTATCAAAAAATTAGCCTATTTTTTAGATCTTGAAAGATGTCATTTCTATGTAACTTGTGTTTGAGACGTTGTATTTTAGTGTGCCGGCTAGGGGCTAATTTTTGCTACTTTTAACGTGCGGAATATAGCATTTCCGGTGGAGAAGTCAGCACCGTGCGGTCTATCCAAATGCAGCGCGCCACATTTTAGTGGCATAGCGCGCGCCCCGAGATAGCACGATTGCTGGAGTTGCTCTAAAACACCTAGAAGGTGTTTTGCACGGAAGGAGATAGAATTCATATCGATGCCAAATAGCGTGACAATGTTGGACGAACAATATTTCCTTGCTATAAACACACTTGCACATAAACACATTGCTTATACATGTGGCATACAGTTGTACACTATAGTTTCCCACCCCAAATAATGTGCTCTATCGAACCCAGGTGGTCTAAAAAAGTGGGCTTTCCTCCACTGTTGGCAGACACGTTGCTACCCGCACCACCGCTGGTACCTTTAACGTACAGTAACAATCAAACTATAAATTTAACTCCACTACCTGGCATTGTCACACGCTTTACCCAACACTTGTTTCTCACGTGAGGCCTGGAAAATGAAGACGTTGGCAGGTGACAAGTGGCCACAACGATGACAAACTTAATCTAAAATAGTACTAGGATGCTTTGACTTTTATGGAAAATATTGCCATAATTAAGAGTTGTATACAGAATTTACTAGGGTATCTACAAGAAAAGCCATTGTCCAAGTTACATATATTTGAGGCTATGCTAAGGTACCGCCAGATATTACCCATTCACAAAGCATTTTATTGTTTAAGATTATTGTAGAAACATCTAAAATTATAATGTCAGTGTTTGTGTAATAATCATATAATAGTAACATGAAGGTGTTATCTAACTGTTTTATGTCGATGGTACATGTCTTCCTACTAAACTAGAGATGTATTCTTGAGATTACCCAATGCTCCACCCAGGCCAACACTAAAAGCATCTGAAAAGAAGTTTAGATTCACCCCAGCCTGCTAGATGGTAAACTAAACAATTTGCAAGTTTATGTGTTCATCAATCTCGAGCATCAACAGGATGATTTTATATTTGGTCCCCTTACCCACCTCAACATCACAACAGCAGACCGAGAATAGATTAAAAGCTAAAAAAATCCCAACTACCTATATTTATCGGTTATTAGCTCAGGTGAATTTGTAAGCCTATGAATGTCTAATTCCTACAATTAATGGATCAGTTAAACCTTCTTTTATCTACAAGGAAAAAATTATGACTGCACAAGATTAACGTTAAACTATAAGCATGCATCTGTAGGCATTCTAATTTGTACTTGCTTCCTCTGTCTGGTCGACAAAGAACAGACTAACTTTCTAGCCTTCCTTTTATCAACTCCCAAAAACTCGAGTTGCAAAAAACTCCACTGAGCGTTCTAGTGATCCAAGTAGCATCACTGCCAGAATATAGCTGGGTCTTTGCTGTATACCGCACGATCCTGGATCTCTAAGATGGAGACGTGCCAATTGACAAGCCATGCCTGGATGCATTTACACAACACAAGTCCAACTGGGAATAACCACCAGCTAGTTTCATCACTGAAAATATTTTGAGTCCGAGTTAGTTAGGTAGAAGATATGGGAGACCAATGGTGTTTAGTAACTCTTCGTTGCAGAGGGCGTAAGATGCTTACCCGCCCAATTTCCAAGGCTGCATGCTTGGATGTCCTTTCGTTGACAACTTATAATGCACAAGTCCACATATAAAGGCCACGACCTGAGCCAAGAGAAAATAGGTTACAAAGACTGATAATGATAGCACTAGCTGTTCTCGCAAAAAAAAATGATAGCATTAGCTGAACTTGCTATTATTCAGGAGGCAGTAAAACATGATAATGATAGCATATAGTCGTAAGGTAATCTGGCATTCTTGCTTATGGAAGATAACAAATGAAGAGATAGACAGTATAGCTACTGTTTTCACGAGCAAATAGTCAAATGACCCGAACAAAGAGATCCCACATGCCATCCAGAAAAATCACCAAGAAAGAACATCATTGCCATAGTTGTTTGATAAATAGGCTACACGCAATGTTATATGCTTGTGGATGTGTGTGAATATTTTTCAAGAAAAGGCAGAAGACTTTTGCCTTTCATTGCATTGAACAGGTTGGAAGTTTGTTTACAAGCTCCCTAGGGAGAAAAACAAAAGAGAAGGTTGGAAGTTCATTGCTGTCTGTGGATATTGTGAGGACATATGCAGCTTGTATTTCCATGAGGCTGTAGGCTAGTATATATATGCACGCAACTCTAGGGTAGATATGCAGGAAACGCCTTGCACAATGGAGATGATACACATTTAATATATGTGAAGTATATACATCTCTATCAAAAATGTGCATGTGCGAAAACTTCATGATATCAAACACGATAAACCAATGACAAGTCTGTGCAGAAAGTAGGGATAATGTTTAACTCTAATTATGTTCCACAAATTTACAACATTCAAAATAAACTAGTAATAGAAAATACATATAAAGACAGCACTTACAACATTAATCAGCGATGTAATGTTCCACAACGCATACACCCGAGCAAGGCCTGCTGAGCGACGTGGGCCATGACTAAAGAGAGCATTTATCCCAGCAGGAAATGGTGCCAGTATCCCAAGAGGAAGAACAAACATGACTAACAAAAGATCAACCATGGAGTAAGAGTATAGCTGGAGAGACGTAAGTAACACTAAGCTAAAATCTGCAAGAAGCAATATTGAGATGACCAAACCAACAAGATCCTGCAGTTAAAAAAGAAAGAGAACCATGATGAGTGCAAGATACGTAAACCCTCATAACCACACTATGGATTGAAATGATGTTAGATCGCTGTGCAAAACTAGTCACCTGATGTCCAACCGGTTTAGTATTGTGTAAGAGAAGAGACAGAGGATAAAACAAATCACCCCTGTCTCTAAGCACCATTAAGTTGTCAATGTTGAGAATTCCACCGGTTATTCCTTTACACATATAAGCATCATTGCTCCTTGAGTGGCTCAGTTGAGAGTCAGCATTTAAATAGTGGTTTCTGTTCGACATGCTAGGGATCATTACAGATAAAATGTGATAAGAGAGGAAATTGGAGAATACTGAGCTAGTAGCAAATAACTCACTGAGAATGTTGATCAAATTTTATTCCAGAGCCACCTTGAAGTTCAGCAGCCACTGCTTCTCCCCCCACAGCATGAATAACAAGACCATATTGACAGTACCCTAATGCAGTAACTTGAAACCATGCAAGGTCAACACGTACACGGTATGTATTCAAGGCAGGATTTGCATGAGTTTCAAGCCATTTGAGTGCAGGAAGAAATGTTGCTTTCAAATTTCCACGACGAACCAAACGCAACTGGGCATTCATTCCAGCAACAAGACGATGCCATATTGATGATTGTACAGCCTATACAAGATATTTATCAGGTTAAATGAATAAAACGCTAACAACAGCGATTCAGCACAGCATGAAATGTTTCACAATCAACCTGGCTTATAAGACTTGTGACCACACTATCACTGTGAAGTGAAAATGGAGCCATGTAGCTTCCATCACCACCAAAAATCAAGGACATTGGAAACCTTTGATGAAGACGAGCGGGGAGATCGGGCCTCTTCTCATCACCACCAAGGAAAAAATCCAAATACCCTAGCATTAAATCTGGAGTAGCAGCCACCTATAAATTGGAAAGCAGAGACCATCCTCAGTCCAGTATCAGACTGTCAGTCATATAACAATTTGGTAACTGTAAGTGCAGCTACACACTTGTACTGCTATAGTTCTAGTACATAATACACAATCAACATTGCCACACTAGTAAATCGATAGGTCTGGGGTCTGGCCCTTTTAATAGTGCAGCAAACATCTATCTGGTTACCCTGGCTGCATCTAGTTACTATGCTTGTACACAACTGAAAGATAGAATAAGAAGCTTACATCATTTCCATGACAGTTAGAATACATTGGTTTCCTCTAAGGAAGTAGTAACAAACAGCATAATTCCAAGGCATACTTCAGTTCTTTACAAAAATAAAAGTTTGTATTAAGCACTTGGTATAAACCACATACCTTCAGCCCTTCATAAAGTGCACGTGAACGGCAGGACCGTAAGCAAGAATGATCATATTCAGATCGAACAAACTCACGTAGTCTTTGTAACTTTTTTCTTCTGCGCCACTGTTGCCAGGACCATGACAAGGGGTAGGAAAGTATACACAAGATGCTACAAATTGATCCCTCCCACCACTGATAAGCTGCCAGAGCATTGATTTCGTCAACAAACTTGTTAAATGCATCCTCATACCTGACAATTGAAGACAAACAGTACAACAAAAGGAGCCAATACTCAATTTTATGTTTCTACAAAACATCCAAGGGCTAGGTAAATTTGAGGCAAAGAAGACAATACTGCCAAAAAGACTGAAGGAATTTGCACAAACGTAATTTGAGCACGGGCATTACACAATCTCTGTAATCTGCTCCGGCGGCGTGTGCGGAAGATGCCAAGGTTCACTGAAGGTGTTTGGACCCATGAAAAACATCCTGTGCACATGGCAGTGAGATTCTTCAGCCCTATTGGTTTCCAATACCTGTCACATTAGCAGAAATTTCAATCAAAACCCAGAATTATTTCGCCACAGCTTAATGTACTGAGCAAGGACAGCGGAATGTATTCCACTACCTCATTCAGCGATTCAAGGAAGGGAAAAGAATGATCAATTTGGGAGCCATGTTGAGTTGGTGTTGGCCCAGGACACTCATCAGTGCCAACGAACTTCATCCGAGCAATACTCAAAACAAGAGCTAATAAAAATAGAAGGCCTGAGAGAAGCAGGCCAAACAACCAAGGTCCGCCAAAAGTGTATATCAGCTCTTCGAGAGCAGTAAAGCAATGAGGCATTTGATATCTATCTGACACACATTTGTACGGGCATGGGGTTTTGGAGACACCTCCTGTCAAAATGTTACCCAGGATTAGAATGTAGAGGTAAACTAACAAAAATATCACATAGGGAACAAAACGATTCTGAAACTAGAAAATATATAGAGAAAAATCCCTCGGGAGACAAGAGAATGCAGGGAAAAACTTGTAATCCAGTCTAAGCTGTATTTATAACATAACACAATGAGCTAAAAGCAGAGCGCTCAGGGGTGAGCAAAATAAAAAAAAAGTTGTAGCCTTCACCCAACGGGTTCTTTTGCAAACAAGACCAGCAAAGATAGAAGTTTATGAATAACAGCACACTGCAGAAAACTTAGAACAATAGATCCACAAGGTTATTCATATATAAAACACCAAATGTAGAATGTTTGGACTGTTGAATTTGCTCGATCTGCACTTCAGATACATGTTTCTCGTGGAGAAATAAATACAGCAAGAACTACCTCGGATATTCATGTATACAGCCCGATGAGGAAGCTCATCTGGAGGGCACGGAGAACACAAGGACTTAGAAGACCCAGTAATGTTCTTGTATGTTCCTGCAGGACACTCCTGCATTTCGCAACAGAAATCATTGCAACAATGTTAAGTAGTAAACCAGTTACTTTATGGCTAATTGAGCAAACAAATACAAGGTATGACTCCGGCCCGCTTCTATGTCGACAATGATATGCTTATCTGATGTAAACACAGAAACATGGTAAGCAACAAAACTCTCGACGTCAATATTATGTGCCTCAAGAAATCATAAGTTCATAACAGACGGAAAAAACTACAAAGGACAATGACCTTCGTTTTTACAGAATAATAAATAACGACACAAACGAGTGCATGTGGCATGTTCCACATTCACATGTTTACCTTGCAAAATGTACCATAAAGACCTGCCGGGCAATCTTTTCCTGTAACAGTGCCATTCTCACCAGAAAAACCTTGGCCATCAACAACTCCTCCTCTGTAATAACAACACAAAGTCAGCGTAGAGGTTTCAGAATTTTCTGTGCATCTAAGACATCTTCAGTTGCTCAACAACAAAAAAACATGGCAGTACAGACTTAAAAACCGTAGAACCCTGACAAGCCAAAGGGAACATGAACAAGGAAAAAAATCAGTAACACCAGTGTAAATAAGTTCACAAAAAAAACAAGATAGACAAAAACTTGTTTTACACAAGACAAGGCGATCCAAAATCCTTTAGACTACTCCAGAGCCAAATTAAAGAACTGTAAACTATATATATTATTCTGGTACACCATTACAAAATGGAATAATCTTAAAAATTAATAACACAGATGCAAAGCTGAGCTAAGAGTAACCTGATACTTACTGAACTAGCAGGTAGACACAAAAGGGAAAAGGCAGACAGAAAAAGCATCAGATTTCAGGACACACCTTGCAAGTATTGATCCCTTAACAGTTGCAAAAGGAACATAGTCATCTCCAGTGGGAACGTCAGACCAGTGGAAGTGAATGCGGCCACCTCCACCTCCACCGCTACCATTGCTTCCAACCCCACCAATACTAGAAAGTACAGAGTTCTTCTCTAGGGATAAAGTCCGCACAAATAGAAGAACTGTGCCCCCAGAACCACCACCAGGTCCTCCATTTGAAGCATGAGTTGCCATGCCAGTGAAACTGCCACCATTTGCCTCCACTGAACCAGAGACGGAGAGAATAGGCAGAGATTGCTCCAACGAACCCATCACTGAAATGTGGAAATGAAAAAGCAGTAAGAGGCCAGTGCTGTTGAGAACAATAATGACCAAATAGAGGATGGTAGTGGTTCATGTACACCATCACTGTTACCTATTATACCACCACCAGCCGTTGAAGATGTTGTACTGACATTACCACTTCCACTGCCAAGTTCACAAGGTAAATCAGCATTACCATATGAAGCTCCACCGCCTGCATGACTGCCACTGTAAAAACCGTCTCCTCCTTTGCCACCATGCCCACCCCCACCACTAAGGCCACTTTTTAACATTCCTCCTTGTCCAATTCCACCTCGGCAACCTGCCATCAGAAAAAATATGTAAAATGACAACGAACACTTAATGGCAAAACAAGAAACAGTGAATTGTTACCTAATCCTGTTGCACTAATGCTCCCACGTCGCTGTACAGTGACATTTCTTGCTCTATTGAAATTAATGACAGTTCCTTGCACAAGGCCAGAAACATCAATATCTTCAACACGGCATATCTGCATAAAATATTCCACTATGGGTTACATGTTAAATTAAAAGGTATTTTAACAAATAAGAAATATGTGAAGCCCCACTGCATGTGGAATGTTTAAAAATTTAAGAGTGCACCTGTAGAGTAAAGGACAATGAAGAGTTCAGATTGCAATCCTCAGGCGGATGAAAAATTTCCATAGGACAACTCTCATTTTCACAATTCAGCTTTGGGGCCCTAGAGTAGCCACAAGAGCTCATTAAAAATTTTAACCTCTCCATGGCTAAGAAAAATAGCATAACACAAGTATTTAACACAAAAACGGAAGGCGGTAGTATTTACACATCATCACTGCTCGTATTTGTAAGTGGGCCCCGTAGAATAGCTCCAGGTCCAACCTAAAAATATTATGTATCGATTAGCATATTCTGTTCTTGAATGATAACAAAAGATCAGAAACATCTAGGTGCCAAACTGAAGGGTGAAATTTAATGGGTTATGCCAACGTACACCATAAGGCAGAGAAAAGAAAAGGAGTACTTCAAATGTTGTACTCAGAATTATAAAAAGTTCGGGAAAATATTTATCAGTTCAATTACAGAAAGTAACATAGTTCATCACATGAAGTAAGTTCTAACAATCAAATTCAGTATCCTGATTCTTGCGTTGCAAGAGGAATGAATAACACTACTGGATAGAACATGCAAACTGGCGATCAAGCTCCCAAACATAAACTTCACAATGCACCAAATTATAATGACATCAAAGACAAGAAACGCTACCAAACCTCTAGATACAACGTAAACCCATTAAGTTGTGCCAAGCGCAATTAGATAGCGGAAACTTTAGACAAATAAACCAAAAGCATTCTGATGTACCACTATGTTGTAGAACAGTGATAAAATAAGACGTTGGGCCTCAATTGTGTCACCATTTCCAGATAAATTCAGAACGCCTTGACCATGAATTCCAAGATTAGCATTAGAATGTATCACTGATGATTCCTGACAAGCATGTGAACAAAGTATCATAAAGAGGGCAACGGCGGGTAAAGGGGGTGTACACCTTACAATGGTAGGCCAATGACATACCCTCAAAACTATCAAATTGCTACCTTCCAGTAAAGAAGTGGCAACTCCTGAATCTCTGCCACCATCAATAACCATCCTAGAATTCCACATAAGGAGCATCTTTACAGACATTCGTAGAGCACCGAAGACCTGAAATTATTAAGAAGGGTGCAGTGCAAAAGCACCAAGTAGATGGTTAAATTTCCAAAATATGGTATCGAGCAGGGCGAACACCAAACAAGTACCTGTACTATGGAATCACTCATAAGAAGTTCCTCAGCCAGCAGTTCAAACTCTGAATATGGATAATGTGTCAGGCCAAAAGTTAGAGTGGACCGAGATATAAGACTAATTTGTCCTTGAGCCTGAAAATAAGAAAGCAAATAAAAAGGTTATCAGAACAATCTCCTTACAAAGGTATATTCGGTGGCACTATTCGTCCATTTGGTTCAAATGAAAAGCGGAGGACAATCTCCTTTAATTCAGTTCGGAGGGAAATCACAGGAATTTTTCAATCCAACTGGACCTCTTTTTAGACTTCCTATGCACGAAGTATGAGACCTACGTCGTTAGTGCCATAATAGGACCTGTTCGTGGGGTTTGACTTTGAGTTCATTAGAATTCCTTTGTTTTTCCTATTCATGTGAACCAAACAAGTTTACAAAATTCCTGTGTTATCCAATCCTTTGCTTTGCACATGCATTCCTATTATATTCCTGTATTTTTCCTATTCCTATGTCTTTGGAATCCTGCAACTAACCTTTTCATATCACTTGCAAACAATAGGTATGTTCTATTACATTTTTTAGGCAACCAGCTCAATAGCAGGAAGCTGCAACTATTTAAGAGAAATGAGGCACAAAGCCATACAAAGGTATATTCGGTGATTTATATAGGTTGAAGAAAGCACAAGATATATAGGTTGAAGAAAGCACAAGATATATAGGTTGAAGAAAGCACAAGACACCACTCACCAGAATAATGGCTATCCAGTTATTTGACTAGGAAAGACAAAACAGGGCTCTCTGTAGAAAAATTAGTTTATGGTTCTTGTGCGAGTTCATCTATGCCAATATAAAAGGCAGGAGTTAGGATGTGAGACTTTTCATCTGAGCCTTCTGAAATCTTTAATTCATTTTCATTATTCTTCATCCAAAGGTTGTGGATAAAAATTACTTCGGTCTGATCACTCCTATACTTATTGCCTCCTAACTATATCTATTGCCATTTAATTACTCCCTATTGTTAATTTGCACGAATGGAAATTAGAGTTTTGGTGCTTGAAAATTTTGATGTGCATGTGCTATTTCCTTATTTTTGAGCGAAGCACGTTGTCAGAACTTTTCAAATGGCTTAGAAATTTCTTGTGCTTGTAAGATAAGAAATATTCAACATAATAAACTATACTTGCAATGTCAAGTGAACCTTTTCCATGTTTAATTCATATTAGTCGAACGTGCTTTGCACGTGAATTGTCATTAGTTTCCACAAAAGTCAAGAGAGAAAATGCATTAGTATTGGTAAGATCCTTTTAACATGCTTTCAGTGAAGATAATGTTTAAACCTCAGACCTGAAGACGACTCCAGCGCAGGGGCAGAGAAACTTTTGCACGATTCTTGATAAAAACATTTGTCCAGAGTGGCTCGTCTGGGGGGTCTAAGAAAATTGTATCAGTTTGTGTGCTCAAGTTATTGTTGCTGACAGTAATACTCTTTGGTACTTCTTCATAAAGTGTCCCAGCTGCTCCTGCATTTTCTGAACATCCTGAACTCCTCCCACCTGTAAATGTAACATTTAAACACCAATATTAAATATGTGAATAAGCTTGTACAGGCTGGGTCATTTCCATCTACTAACCATACGGTTAATACAAATATGGATAGCTGGTCCTCTCAAAATAAATGACCACATGGAATGTGACCAAAAGGTGGAGGGGAGAATTGTTGAAAAGTGAATAGGAACTTCTTATTTGGGAAATTTAACCAGCTAATTGGGTTTCTCTCAAATTTCAGCTACAGATTTCAACATAAAATACTTTGTCAGAATAAAAGATAGAAACTCTGGACCAGCACGATAGAGTTTACTACCTAACCTAGAACAGACATGTTTGTTCCACTTCAGTCTGCCGGTGTGAAACAAATGAGAATGAGGAGTTCATCACTTTGCCATTCTCCCTAAGGGTTCGCTAAACAATGTCAGGAACTGAAGCTACCACTCTTCCAGAAGGCCACCATCACTCCCTGACAGATTACTGGCAGAAACTTGTGGTTATGAGCAGTAAGATTCCTGATGTTTAACCCTAAGTATGTAGCCCATATTTGGTCAGAAACCAATTACATTCACTAAATTCAGGGTCATGGGAAACCTGGGCAAACTTTGCAACCAAGTCAATTTTTATTTCAGAGGTAGTTAAAAGTAATATACTAGTTGCTCACATTAAACGACAATGTAAAAAAGTTCCCAAAATAGTTTGATCCTACAACAAACTGAACCCTATGTGATGGTTTTCCAAACCTGTAACAAAGTAGAATCTATCTTACAATCAACATTACTTTGCACCTTGACTGACATTTAGCCCGAACAGTTTTTGAAGGCCAGAAACCCAAATTCAGCTCTACCAAGAAAACACGGATAGCTTGAAGATGGCAGATTATAAAGAAAAATAACTCCATGTAGTCACAAGAAGCTACAACATCAATGAAATTATCCAAAAAAAAAAATGGAAGCCTGTAGTGAATTACCATGAATCAAAAAATGAGTGTCATCGTGCCTACTGAAAACATCTATAGAAACACGTCCTCCACCTCCCCCAGACAAACCATTGCCTCCACAGGCACTTATTTTGCCACCTCCTTGCCTGTTCCAACAAAGTATTAGAGGCGGCCAACTGAAATACCAATGGCCGATAACCAACAAATTTAAGCAAGACTGAATTCTACATGACCATAATTAATTAATACTTTTTAGATAAACATAAGTTAAAATGTGAAACTGAAAATATAATAAGGTTTGTGAAATATAGATATGAAGGGCCCTGTAATAATTATATAGAGCATGACCGCAGGAACATATACTATTATTCCATCAAGCCGAAAATGGTTCAAATATCACCCCGTCTTCACAGTCTAAGTGGATGAAAAAGTGCTGCAAAATAGATGATATCGCATTGCATCATAATTGAATAATTACCAGTGGCTTATGTTGCCAACCTTTCATCTCGACAGAAGTATTGTCTTAATCATGCATTTCATTTAAATAAAATTCTAAATTGCTCCAAAAACAGACAGATATGTGCACTGTGAAGTACAAATGTACACCAAAACCATTGCAAAAATACTCACATGGTAGCAGCCTTAAGATAGATGCTTCCCCCAGAGCCACCCCCTCCCTTGGTGCCACCATCTCCGCCATCAGCAAGAATTGTTCCATTCATGAAAATCTCATCTGCAAACAACCACACTACTCCGCCACCGCCACCACCATAGTCCTTTTCGACGCTAGTAGACCCCCCTTTGCTCCCAAAGCTACTCGGGGTCTTAAGCTCAGACCATGCATAGGTATCGCCACCCCAAGAGTCCTCCTGTGCTTGCCCCTTCTTGACATAGCAGCTGGCACCACGACCACCGTGCCCACCACCATCTCCATATGCCCCTGTGGGTATGCCGCTGGTCTTATCCGGTGGGGTGCCGGCAAGTGCAGTGGTGTCGATGACGGCATCATTGACGAGAGTGATGTTCGCGGCCGCTAGAGAGACCCATCCGGCTACAAGGCGGGCGCCCCGGCCTAAGCGGATATCGCCGGACAAATGGGCGGAAACTACGCACCCTGGCCTCTGGCAGGTGACGGCGACGCCATCGAGGAGCTGGAGACTGCCATTCCCGCTGATGAAGATGCCTCCATCCCCCAGCCGCACGGAAGCAGGGACTACGCAGCGGGTGTCGAGGTCGCCCACGCCGCCTAGGTCGCCGGCGCAGGTCGCCGCCGGGGCGGCCGGCGGGGGCGGCAGCGCTGGGGGCGGCGGCGGCGTGTAATCGTGGAACATCAGGATCGAGTAGGAATCCGCCTCCTCGTCCCCTCGATCGTACACCCCGGGGGCGGCGCTAGGGTTCCCCGATGCGACGGCGAGGACGGCAAAGAGGAGGAGGTGGTAGATGCGACGTCGAAGGGGGAGGGGAATGTGGTAGGCCATGGAGTGTGAAGCATCAGGGTACGAGCGCGCTCTAAACGGGGGCAAGGGAAAGGCTGGTGTTAAGGGCACCGCGGCGGCGGCGATCGCCGGAGACGGCGAGGTGGGCCGTCGGGGCTGGGGTTTGCTGATAGTTTGTTTGCTTTCCACTCTTCCGTTACCGAATGGGTATCGGTGGGCACGCTGCGGTTTGGGTAGGGCCATGGGGCAGTGACAAGGGAGGAAAAGCAGGCGTTTTCGCTCTCCGAATGATTCGCAAATCGCAAACAAAAAAATAGGAAAGGTGTAAAAACAAAAGGAAAGACATCAAATTGTGCCCTAAAAAGATATATAGAATTATGTTGCAATGTCCAGAATTCTATCAATTTGACTTATTAAATAAGTAACTCGGATTTGTCTATGTCTAGATGCATGCTAATCTAAATAAATCCTAGTCACTTATATTCGGACGGAGAAAGTACTAAAATTGATCTAATTGTACCACGGAGAAAGTGAAGTTATTTTCATGAGGATATTTTATAGCAGCCGACATGTGGTTTGACTTTCATTAAAAAAATAGAATTGGCTAGTTCAAAAAAAAATTGGCTGAAATCGAAACATCACAACGCATACACAACGAGATGTCTGTCGTGTTAGGTGAAAATTCTTTTAAGATGCAGTGAAAAAATTCCTTGCGAAAGAATCTTGTGGTATTCAGCTCTACAAATTAAAAGATCCATATAAAAACAACCTTATAATACTCCAAAACTCGTATGAAGATTTTTTGAATAGATTAGTCCCTTAACAATCGGAAAATGACTTTGGCACACGAGCTCCATGAAGCCCTTTTCTCGAAAAAAATGAAAAGTTGATTTCAAAGTTCGGAAAAGATCCAAAGTAAATACATGGATGTAGTCAACTAGTACACTATGAGCATGCAAATTTATATGTGAAATACCTTATATTTTAGGCTCGGCAAAAAGAGACAAATTGGACAACATTTAGTAGATTCAAAAGTTCCATCGGCTCATGCTCCCTCCTAGATTTGCATTTTTCATAGATAGAAGAAATCATTAACTACATCCTGGTGTTTTTTAAGCTTTAAATTTGAATTTTTTCAAAGTTTTTGGAAACAAGCTCGATGGAATTTGGGTGCCAAACTGATGCACTCCTTAACTCTATCAAATAGAAATGTTTAACCAAGAACATGCTTAAAAATGAGCCAGCGCAATACATTAACATGGTTTTGCATCTCGGACTGGTATTCTCAACTACCAACACTAAAATTTTGGTTTAAATCTCCAAATTACCCGCAAAAATCCTCCAAACAACCAAATCCACCATCACGAGATCCTATGCCTTCCATTTGTTGTCTCTCACCCAACCCACAACTTCAAGTCACATCCACGTCATTGTCATGAACATCACTCTTACCTCTCGGTGCCTGAAAAAGGATGTTAATAATCATGTGGTCTCAAATAAGTGGAAGTTTATCGGTTAGTGGGGTGGTCCCAGAACAATTTTGTGTCGCATATGCATGGAGCATTCCAACAATACAATGTTCAATAGTCGTGTGAGGACGTAGGACCACCTTGTTTCTTCAAGCCATCGGTTAGAGAAAGCAAGCGACATACATCAACCACGAGTGGGTTAAATATAACAGATTGTTCCTATATTTACACCCCAATAAAAGTGTCAAGAATGGAGTGGTAAACATGTTGCGTTGCTATCTTTTTATATAAATGTTGTATGTAACATTTGCTGCTAAAAGCTACAAATAAAACTAGTACATGTCTAAAATACTAAAAGGTGTATCATTTATCCATAAACTACTGATTTCCATTGTATCCTCTCCTGAATATTAAAATCATGCAATGATGTGGAGTTGAAAGTGCATCAGACTGTGATGTGGTCCTGAACAAACTCGTGCCCATTTTGAGGAAGGGATTCCCACAAGGTAGTGCTTAACAATTTTGGAGAAAAACTTCCTTTGCATGTAAAAGGCATTTCCCTTCATAAGTGTTTTTTTGATAGATTCCTAAGTGTGTTTTGGGTGTTTGTTGACAACACGAGTGAGTTTAACAGTGTGCTAAATTTTTTAAGCACATTTGATGAAAAGTACAAGATGATGATCAACCTCTCAAAAGGAAAAAAGATAGAGAAGTTTTTTCATAGATTTTGTAGTTGTTTGAGTCATAAGACAATCATACTATCACGAGGGGTTGCTCTTTGGAAGGTGTAACATCCCAAAAATACTAAGCTTGGATCATCAAGCATTAGTCACCAACATTTAGGGTTAACAAAAACTTTTCTAAATAAAATTATGACTGCATGCATATGAGCATGCATGGATTTTGAAATTCTTTGGAACCACCTTGTTTGATTGTTTCATTGCTTGTAAAATGTTTCTTAGGTGAAATAAACATCATCTAAAACATTTCCCACACTTTTCCTAAAGACAAGTAAATCAAAACACATATATTAAAGGAATGGTCACTTTGACCAATTTAACTCCCATGCCTACTTTGGTTGTCTCAAACTTTCAGAACCTAACAGAAACTTTTCTGGATCTTTGCACCCCTTGAATGTACTCCTAACAAAGTATCAAGGCCCACTTTGTGATCATCCAGAAACTTTCAAATGCATAGTTTAAATGACAATTCAAAATTGAATCTTCATTACATGGGAAGATCCCACCTTTTCAAAAACCACTCAAACAAGCTCAACTTTCAAAACCCAAGCATCTCCAGACTCACCAGCACCAACCTAGCAAACCCACCAAAAATCTTTTCAAAATTCAAAACTTGAATTCATACGGCCATTTCATCAAACAGGTTGCAGATACAAATCAAACAAACATCAAACACTATAGTGTGCAGTAAAATTGGCCTAACTTGTTCCCTATTTAGCTCACAACCAGCTCAGTAGATCATCTAGGAAGATTAACCAAGCACTAGCACCACTGTGAGCTTGCCATTGCCATCAATGGTGAACAGAAAACACACCCATGTCACCCCATGTCGACAAAGCAAGCTAGGAGGAGACACAAGCCTAGCCGGCATGTCCGGAGGCAGCCATTGTCCACCGCCACTCCCTGTCCACCGCCGAACCTTGCCAACCATTTGGACCACACGCACGAACCCGCGCCCGGCAATGACCATGCCGAGCGTGCGCCAGAGCACCACCCTCGATCGAAGCCCACAGACCGCGTGCCGCCCTCACCGCGTGCATACACAATCCCCACCGACCCAGGAGACCGCCAGACATCCCCGTTCGCCGCCCCGTGACGTATAGCCACCGCTCGCCGTCAAAGACGCCGCCTCTGCCGCGCAGAGCGTCGCATGTTCCAGACCAAACCGCGTCGCCCCACGCCTCGAAACCATGTCGTTGAGCATAGCCAGGGAACACCGCACCGTCCCCTACCATCGCCCATGCCAATAGCCGCCTGTAACATCACCCCCGACGAGCTCACCTTACGCCCCGTCGGTCCCCTCGCTCGACTATAAATAGAGGACACCCCCGCTCGATTTCTGTAACACCCTCAGGATCGGACCTATGCAAGTTTGGGCAAAATTCACCAAACCCGCATAGAAACGATTCAAAGGTGCCCACCAGGCACTTTCGTGCGGGTGGAAAACGAAGTAATAACATTACACAACAGTCCTCGATGGGACCCAGCAGATATATATAGAACGGCGACTCAACGAGTCAAGAATACGATATAATATACAAAGATCCAAATCACCTTGAAAAGCGATATAGCGTCCGACTACGGACAAGATGCAAATGGGGCTAAGAGCCACGAAGAATAACCAATGGCGTCCATAACCTGCCTGAGCCAAGCGGAAGGGTAACCACCGCTAACGGCGTCGATCTCAAACCTGCTTAACAAAGGGTGCCGACAAAGGCAAAGCGAGAAAACAAAGAAGGAGCGTCAAGATCGAGGCGATGCACGGCGAGGCTAGAATTCGGCGGTCCTCGCCTACATAGGTATGGTGGACTGAAGCGGCAGCGGCAGCATGCACTACACAACCTATAGAGACTCGATACATCTGGCGGATATCAGAGAGGGATAAGAATGACCTAACCGCGTCCAACCTGAAGCTAACACCAAACAAACCCATCCTGGTGTTTCCCCCTCGAGACCAAACGAGGAAGTCAACCGAGGAACTCACACCGTTGGCAGTTTTACTTATTTAGTTATAGTTGCGGCACTTTACTAGTCAGGTTTAGATAATCGTCCTGATAAAGTAAACAGTGGGCACTTTTAGTTAATCATTCCGTTATAGTTGCAACAATTACTAATCAGATACAGATAGTATGAGATAAACCCAAAACCCAGCAGTTGATGGTACTTTTAATTCAGCCATTTCGTTGTAGTTGCAATACTTACTAGTCAGATACTTTTGTCGCATGGCGACAACCAACAAGCAATGGTGGCGGTATTAATTAGTCATTCCATTATAGTAGAGCTGATTACTAGTCATTATAAGTCAAATTTATAGCAATAAACTTTAGTTATGCTTGTCTATGATCGAGATCATGCTCCAAGCCGTCCATAACATGGACACGGCTTTGAAAGTTTTACCGGCGGTGCACCAATAGCAACACACTCGATCAACCTCGGAAAAACCAAATCAAAACCCACGAGGCTTTCACTGAACAATCACAAGATTGAGAATATTTCAGGGGCACCCTTGAGTATACCATAGCAGTAAGCAAGCTCGAGACGGACTCAAGGTTTACGTCGATGGTCAGAACGACATGAGTCCCCAATCGGGACCGCCGATCTGTGAAACATCCCGTTTACCTAAACAGTACAGTGTGCTACCTGTCGCACAATCGTAAATAAAGCGGTAAACATGGCATAAGTACAGGATCGTAAATAAAACCTCAAACTAGTTTGTGGCCCCAAGAAATAAGAATGAATCAAGCTCTGGCTCAGGGGGGTCCCATATACCTCCCGGATGTGGATAGCGCGATAAATCAAGGAACAGGTATCAAGTACTCGGGGTCTTACGGGACACAAGTGGGCGTTCGGAAACCAAATATTTTCTATCACCCACCGATGCCTCTGCTTATTCAATTTTAGTTGTTAAACAGAAATTAAAGTGTGCGGTAAGTAAAACTAGCATCATCTCCAGCATCAACATGCGGCAATACATCAGCAACTGTGGCATATGGCGACACACATCAGCACTTGAGCAAGCAACTACGACGCGCAAGTCCAACTATCTACCAAACAACAGGTAATAGGATGTGTCCAAGGCAATATAGGGATGCACGGTAGATCACGGGTACGGAATCTAAAGCATCGCAACACAGATAGCAATAGATCAACAGGAGGGAAGTAAATACTATAAAAGTAAGATAGGTAGAAAAGGGGGAGATGCTCGCCTGAAAACATTGTCGAAGGTTTTCCCCGAAGATCGGGGCGAAGCTCACATCAACTCAACGGCCTTATCCGCGAAGAAGCAAAACACTAGAAGAAACACCGGATGCAATATTTAATAAAAGCGAGAAGATCGGCATGATGCATGTATGATGGATGACATGGCAAAGCAGCGATGCAATTAGGTCATATTAAGCGGGCAAGGGTCCCGACAATTATTTAGGTGGTTCATGTTATTTAGAAGCCCCGCAATTTAAATGTTGTTTTAACATGACAAAAGATAGCACCGGTTCGCTACACAAGATTTAAATGAGGCCGATATGAGACTAGATTTGCCCGCATATGGGCCCCATATTTAATTATGAGGTGAATCGGCATAAGGCCCCCAAACCAATGATATGCATGCGAGATGACAATTTAATATGCGACAAGTTGTTATTATGTTATAAAATAGGGTTCGAGGGAAAGGGTCACACATTGAGGGGTCTCGACGATCTTGTTAGGGCTCGACGAACTTGGGGTTCCGGGGTTCGGGGTCGGACGGAACGTTCTCGGTAGCGGGGTAGGTCTTGGCGCATTCGGGGTCTTTGGGTCATGGCGACGGTCCTGGCGTCCTTGAAAGAAGTACTCGGCGTATCGTGTTGATCTTGTTGATTCCATGGCGGAGGCCTTGGCGCTTCGGATCGGCCTTTGGATCGGGGCTTCGGGGTCTTGGGGTTCCACCTGGATTATCGGGGACGAACTTGGGGCTCGACGCCGGGGTCTCCAGGGTCCGTGCCGGAGTACTTGTCGTCCCAAGAAGAAGATCTTGCGTCTAGGGTCTCGGCGAACTTGGCGGTCCCGAGGGTTCGGTTCGTAGATCTTGGTGGCACCATGTACATGTACCTCGCATGAAACCTCAGCATCGAGCCGGTCTTGCCGGTGAGCTACCGTGCACGAAGACCTTGATCTTCCCGATTGAGCTTGAGCAGCTCCAACGCACGCGGTGGGGACATACGAGCTCCACTTGGCCATCTCTGGATCAGGAGCTACTCGACGACGTTTTACCATCTGGCCATCGGCTTCTCTGACTTAGCAGCAAGCGAGAACACCGTGGCAAGGACGCGTGGTACGGGGTTCAGGCATGTCGGCGGGGCGGTCCACAAGGGCGGTCGGGGCACGGCTCACGGCACGGTCGAGGCGGACGACGGAGGGGCCCGCAGAGGAGCTCGGTGGAGGGGCCCGCCCGGCAGCGATGGTTGACAGGACCGAGGCGGAGGTCGGGACGCAGCGATCTGGGGCCTTGGGAAGGAAGGCGGGGCCCGCGAGCGGCCGGCTGGCCCGGCGCCGGCTGGGCGCGTCTCACAGCGAGCGCCAGGCGGCAGCGGGGGCCGTGGCGGCGGAGGAAGGCCATGTCGGCGGAAAACGCGGCTGCGGGCGAGCCTCATTGGCGAGGACGGCGGCGGCGCGGGTCGTTAGGGACGCCGGGCGAGGAGACGTCTTGCGGGGCAGGGACGGAGGAAAGCGAGGTGGTGGCGAGCTTCGCCGGTAGGGCGGGCGGAGGAGGACTGGCGGCCTTGGCTCGGCGTTTGGGCGGGCTTGGCGGCAGCTCCGTGACAGTTGGTGGCGATTCTGAAGCTTCGCGTGCAGCGGAGCATGTGGCAGCCATGGAGAGGAAGGCGGGCGGGCGGACGCGAGGCGATGAGAGAGAGGTGGGAGACGCAGGGCCGACGCGGTTGGCGGCGGAGGCGTGGGGCAGGCGTGTGGGGCTGGGAGGTTGGTGAGGAAGGAGAATCGTCAGGGGTTGGTGAGGGAGTGGGGGAGTGGGGCCGACAGGTGGGGCCACGGTGGGATGGGGCCCAGGCGAGGGAGGCGGGGCGTGTGGCGTGAGTGCGTGCGTGTGTGGGCTGGGTGCAGTGGGAGAAAGAGGGAGGAGAGAGGGTGGCCAAGTGTCAAGATCTGGTTGGTTAGGGGGGAGGGGCAAGGGTGATGTGGCAGCAGGGGGTTGGTCTGGGTGATGTGGAAGGAGGGGGTGGGTAGAGTTTTGGGTAGAATAGGATTTAGAAGCGGTGTGGTTGGACCGTTTGTGAAAACTGGGGGTGGTCGTTCGGGTCGAAACGGCCCGTTCGACTGCCCCCGCTAAAAATAAAATAAATTTTTATTTGTTTAATTGGACCGTTTGCAAACCGCTCGCGGCCAAAACAAAATAATCCGGCGGCCCGGGTTTTCTGTTTGAATAAAGAGGGGCGTTTAGAAAACAACACGGGCTTTGCAAACATAGTTTTGGCAAACAATGCATGATGATGACGATGCGATGCACAAATTCAACGCGATTTTCTAGTAGTGGTTTTGCGGGATGCCACAATTCGACACCACTAACAAGGGATCTCGCCCTCGAGATCCGCCTCATGGTACCGGAAGGAAGGTCGGCGTTCTGCGTCTCCTCACTTCGTGTAGATCTTCTCGACACCACTAACGAGGGTTCATCCTCCATCTTGAAATCGGCGACACCACCAACAAAGGGTCGTTGTTCTTGATCATCGAGAGAACACTCCGGATAAACAAAGGACGAAGATAGAGGCATCAAACGATAAGGCCACCCCTAACTCCCGTTAGAAGAGGGAAAAGTTACATTGATCCACCAGTTCGATGTACAGAGCGAACAGTAAGAGTCGGGTAGGGTGATCAGTCCATCCCGGCCCAAACTATCAACTCTCTACATGGGTAGGGGAATCAGGCAACTCAACTCTCGAGATTTAGACTGAAGATCTTCATAGGCGGTATCCGGAACAAAGGGATGATGCCAGCAGAAATCGTATGAAAGACGCAATGATTAGGTTTCGCGATGGTTCCGTTGGCATGAACAACACATGCTCAAGGTATACTCCAACTTCACCAACGCTCGTCCTTCTCATATGTTTTTCAACGACACAGATATCCAGCAAGGAACACATAGGGATAAAGATCTCAAGGACAAAAGATCGGATGAAGGGTACAGCAGACAAGTTGCAGATTGATGATCGTAGCACCTCCGTTACAAAAAGGGGAAAGCGAAGCCACGAAGGTACGGAAACCCAACCACGAGAGATCCCGGACTCGAAGAGAGAGAGCGATTCAAAACACGTCGAGGTAAGAGGAGAGTAGCGGAGGGGTAAGGAGTAAAATCGGACCTAATCGGAACTATCCAAGCGATTTTCAAAATAGTTTGACACTCTACTAACCGTTAGCTAGGTTATCCTGAGGCTGGACTTGTGGGGTATATCGTAGCTGAGCTCGATACCACTCTGTAACACCCTCAGATCGGACCTATGCAAGTTTGGGCAAAATTCACCAAACCGCATAGAAGCGATTCAAAGGTGCCCACCAGCACTTTCGCGGGTGGAAAGCAGAAATAATAACATTACACAGTCCTCGATGGGACCCACGAGCAGATATATAGAGCGACTCAACGAGTCAAGAATCTGATATAATATACAAATATCCAAATCACCTTGAAAGCGATATAGCGTCCGACTACGGACAAGATGCAAATGGGGCTAAGAGCCACGGAGAATAACCAATGGCGTCCATAACCCTGCCAAAGCGGGAAGGGTAACCACCGCTAACGGCGTCGATCTCAAACACCTTAACAAAGGGTGCCGACAAAGGGCAAAGCGAAAACAAAGAAGGAGCGTCGATCTTGAGGCGATTGCAGCGAGGCTAGAATTCGGTCCTCGCCTACATAGGTATGGTGGACTGAAGCGGCAGCAGCATGCACTACACAACCTATAGAGACTTGATACATCTGGCGGATATCAGAGAGGGATAAGAATGACCTAACCGCGTCCAACCTGAAGCTAACACCAAACAAACCCATCCTGGTGTTTCCCCCTCGAGACCAAACGAGGAAGTCAACCGAGGAACTCACACCGTTGGCAGTTTACTTATTTAGTTATAGTTGCGGCACTTTACTAGTCGGGTTTAGATAATCGTCACGATAAAGTAAGCGATGGGCACTTTTAGTTAATCATTCCGTTATAGTTGCAACAATTACTAATCAGATACAGATAGTATGAGATAAACCCAAAACCCAGCAGTTGATGGTACTTTTAATTCAGCCATTTCGTTGTAGTTGCAATACTTACTAGTCAGATACTTTTGTCGCAAGCGACAACCAACAAGCAATGGTGGGCAGTATTAATTAGTCATTCCATTATAGTAGAGCTGATTACTAGTCATTATAAGTCAAATTTATAGCAATAAACTTTAGTTATGCTTGTCTATGATCGAGATACTGTGCTCCAAGCCGTCCATAACCGCGGACACGGCTTTCAGAAAGTTTTACCCGGCCGGGGTGCACCAATAGCAACACACGCTCGATCAACCTCGGAAAAACCAAATCAAAACCCAACGAGGCTTTCACGACTGAACAATCACAAGATTCAGAAATATTTGAGGCCACCTTGAGTATACCATAGCAGTAAGCAAGCTCGAGACGGACTCAAGGTTTACGTCGATGGTACGTAAGCGATGAGTCCCCAATCGGGGACTGTCGATACCGCGAAAACATCCCGTTTACCTAAACAGTACAGTGTGCTACCTGTCGCACAATCGTAAATAAAGCGGTAAACATGGCATAAGTACAGGATCGTAAATAAAACCTCAAACTAGTTTGTGGCCCCAAGAAATAAGAATGAATCAAGCTCTGGCTCAGGGGGGTCCCATATACCTCCCGGATGTGGATAGCGCGATAAATCAAGGAACAGGTATCAAGTACTCGGGGTCTTACGGGACACAAGTGGGCGTTCGGAAACCAAATATTATCTATCACCCACCGATGCCTCTGCTTATTCAATTTTAGTTGTTAAACAGAAATTAAAGTGTGCGTAAGTAAAACTAGCATCATCTCCGCATCAACATGCGGCAATACATCGACAAGCTGTGGCATATGGCGACACACATCAAGCCGAGCAACTACGACGCGCAAGTCCAACTATCTACCAAACAACGGTAATAGGATGTGTCCAAGGCAATATAGGGATGCACGGTAGATCAGGTGCGGAATCTAAAGCATCGCAACACAGATAGCAATAGATCAGGGAGGAAGTAAATACTATAAAAGTAAGATAGGTAGAAAAGGGAGATGCTCTTTGAAAACATTGTCGAAGGTTTTCCCGAAGATCGGTGAAGCTCACATCAACTCAACGGCCTTATCCGCGAAGAAGCAAAACACTAGAAGAAACACCGGATGCAATATTTAATAAAACGGCAGAAGATCGGCATGATGCATGTATGATGGATGACATGGCAAAGGTGCGATGCAATTAGGTCATATTAAGCGGAACCGGGGTCCCGACAATTATTTAGGTGGTTCATGTTATTTAGAAGCCCCGCAATTTAAATGTTGTTTTAACATGACAAAAGATAGCACCGGTTCGCTACACAAGATTTAAATGAGGCCGATATGAGACTAGATTTGCCCGCATATGGGCCCCATATTTAATTATGAGGTGAATCGGCATAAGGCCCCCAAACCAATGATATGCATGCGAGATGACAATTTAATATGCGACAAGTTGTTATTATGTTATAAAATAGGGTTCGAGGGAAAGGGTCACACATTGAGGGGTCTCGACGATCTTGTTAGGGCTCGACGAACTTGGGGTTCCGGGGTTCGGGGTCGGACGGAACGTTCTCGGTAGCGGGGTAGGTCTTGGCGCATTCGGGGTCTTTGGGTCATGGCGACGGTCCTGGCGTCCTTGAAAGAAGTACTCGGCGTATCGTGTTGATCTTGTTGATTCCATGGCGGAGGCCTTGGCGCTTCGGATCGGCCTTTGGATCGGGGCTTCGGGGTCTTGGGGTTCCACCTGGATTATCGGGGACGAACTTGGGGCTCGGCCGGTCTCTGTGGTCCGTGCCGGAGTACTTGTCGTCCCAAGAAGAAGATCTTGCGTCTAGGGTCTCGGCGAACTTGGCGGTCCCGAGGGTTCGGTTCGTAGATCTTGGTGGCACCATGTACATGTACCTCCTTCGCAAACCTCAGCATCGAGCCGGTCTTTCCGGTGAGCTACCGTGCACGAAGACCTTGATCTTCCGATTGAGCTTGAGCAGCTCAACGCATGCGGTGGGGACATCTGAGCTCCACTTGGCCATCTCTGGATCGGGAGCTACTCGACGACGTTTACCATCGGCCATCGGCTTCTCGACTTATGGCAAAGCCGAGAACACCGCGTGCAAGGACGCGTGGTACGGGGTTCGAGCATGTCGGCGGTCCCACAAGGCGGTCGGGCACGGCTCACGGCACGGTCGAGGCGGACGACGGAGGGCCGCAGAGAGCAGCTCGGTGGAGGCCCGCCCGTGGCGATGGTTGACCGGGGGCGGAGGTCGGGGCAGCGTCACGGGGCCTTGCGGGAAGCGGCGGGGCCCGCGAGCGTGGCGGGCAGGCTCGGGCTGGCCCAGCGCGTCTCGCTGAGCAGGCGCCCGGGCGGGGCAGAGGCGCCAGCGGCGTGACGGAGGAAGGCCATGTCGGCGGGAAAACGCGGCTGAGGCGAGCCTGGCGAGGGCAGGCCTTGGCCAGCTCGGGTCGTTGGGACGCCCGGCGAGGAGACGTCTTGAGGACGGAGGAAGCCGAGGTGGTGGCGGAGCTTCGCCCGGTAGCGGGCGGAGGAGGAGCACAGGCGCCGGCTCAGCGTTTAGGCGAAGCCTTGGCGAGGCAGCAGCTCACGGCAGTTAGTGGCGATTCGCGGCTTCCTTGGCAGCCGGGAGCAGCCTTGGGCGGCGGAGAGGGAGAAGGCGGCGGCGATGAAGAGAGGCAGGGAGGCGAGAGAGGTGGGAGAGGCAGCAGGGCCGACGCGGTTGGCGAGCGGGAGCGTGGGGCCAGGGCGTGTGGGGCCTGGGAGGGTTGGTGAGGGAAGGGAGAATCGGTCTGGGGGGTTGGTGAGGGAGTGGGGGAGTGGGGCCGACAGGTGGGGCCACGGTGGGATGGGGCCCGCGGGGCAGAGGGAGCGGGGCGTGTGCGCGTGAGTGCGTGCGTGTGTGGGGGCTGTGGGTCTGGTGGGAGAAAGAGGGAAGAGGAGAGAGGGAGTGGCCAAGTGTCAAGATCTGGTTGGTTAGGGGGGAGGGGCAAGGGTGATGTGGCAGCAGGGGGTTGGTCTGGGTGATGTGGAAGGAGGGGGTGGGTAGAGTTTTGGGTAGAATATGATTTAGAAGCGGTGTGGTTGGACCGTTTGTGAAAACTGGGGGTGGTCGTTCGGGTCGAAACGGCCCGTTCGACTGCCCCCGCTAAAAATAAAATAAATTTTTATTTGTTTAATTGGACCGTTTGCAAACCGCTCGCGGCCAAAACAAAATAATCCGGCGGCCCGGGTTTTCTGTTTGAATAAAGAGGGGCGTTTAGAAAACAACACGGGCTTTGCAAACATAGTTTTGGCAAACAATGCATGATGATGACGATGCGATGCACAAATTCAACGCGATTTTCTAGTAGTGGTTTTGCGGGATGCCACAATTTCTTCACACCATCTCACTCCTCTCTCGTCACTGATCGTGCCACACCGTTCCTAGAGCAAGACGAGCACCACCTCGCCGGAATTTCACCGGAGCCCGCCGCCTCTGGAGAAGAAGGGAGCCATCGATTTCGTCCACCCCAGGAGCTGCCTCGACCAACCCTGAGTTCGCCGTCGTCGACTTCGTCGTTCGCCCGCCTCGCCGACCCTCGCCAGCACCCCGGTGAGCCCCCAGCAACCCTCACTGGCCGCTCTAGGTTTCTTTCTCGCCGGCGTTGTCTCGCGTCGACGATGACTCCCAGCCGTTGGATTAGAATCAGATCGAACGACCCACATTGCCCTGTAGCGCTTCGCCCCTTCCTGTCTCACTGGCAAGTGGGGACACCCACTTAAGCAGCCCGCGGGAGCATTGCGCTTAGCAGGCCAGCCCAGTAACTTTTCCCGCGCAGCCCAATGATTTGAATTAAATCTTTTTCTTTTTAATTCAAACACACTTTTGTACCCAACTTCAAAAATCAACCCAGATCGATTCAGTGCACCACATTGAATGAAACCAATTTTGTTGGAAAGGTCTATGAATGCTGAATCCAAGCCCGTTGGATTCAAGTCATTTGGATCTATAGATCATCTTTAGTAAAAATAACAAGGCAGAAGCTTTTCTACATTCAAACATTTTTCAAATTTAAACCATACTAGCTTTTGAGTTGATTCCAACTCTCAAAAATCATATTTAACCATACCTTTCAGAATATATAAAAATATATAGGTTTACTTGCAGAAATAATGTTCAAGTAATTAAAGATGCTACATAGGCATTTCTAGTCATTTTATTTAAATAAAATAAAAGGATAAAACCTTATTAAATTGTGACACCATTTTAAATCACATTCCCTTGGACTACAATATGTGGTGATGACATGTGTCAACGTGATCCCATGTTTGGTTTGGAAAATATTAAATCTTAAGTAGTTTTTCAATGAGTAGAAATTACTTTTCTAAAAATAAAAGGAATTAAACCAAGCTTTAATCTTGTAATGTTAGTGATGATGCTAGATCATCTATAGGACCCTTTTGTGTGATGATTGCAAGTAGTTAAGTATTGTTTGGTGATTGTGTACATCGTATTTATTTATAGACGCTAGTACCGACCAAGGATACGAGGAGGAAGGAGGATACTACGAAGAGGAAGCCGAGGAGAACTTCAACCACTGCTCTGCACAAGGCAAGCCTAATACTACTAGTGAATGTGCAAGCTAACCCTTGCAAGATATTCTACTGATGAAAACAAACCCTTACTTGTTACCATGCCAACTATATGCCTTAAGCATATGTGATCATACCCACTTGATAACCCAATCCTAGTTTTATTTGCAAGCTTCCTACTTTATTTCTTTATCAAAGCTACTTCCTTAGAGAGTACTCAAGTGACTTGTAGATTCTAAGGATATATTTGAAGGTTGCATAAAGAGCATAAAATTTGGCCTAAGTTAGATAATATTGAGGTCATCCTGAGGCATGAGGTTGAACTTAGTTGAAACTCCACCAGTTTACCACCCCTCATTAGTGCTCACCCCCACTTGTAGATGCTAGTGCTAAGCATAAAACTTGATAAACTTTAGATGGGATTACTTGGTGAAAATGGTTATGAAAACCTTAGAATGATGGATCATTCTACTGAGATGTTTTGACATGGGTTTCCGAACACCTGATGATTTTGGTGATGAAAATGTTGAGGCATGAGCCTTAGCCCTTTATAAAGCGATGGTTGTGCGGATGCGATACCATTCCAATTTTATCGCATAAACCACAATACCGAAGATTGGGTAGGGCTTATTTGAAACTTATATACCTTAGTATTAGTTCCCTCACGGCCAAGGTGAGTGAGGCTACCTTGTGAAGATTGTCCACTGCAGCACTCCAAGATGATAGTTGGTCATGCTTGGGAGGCCAAACTCACGGAGAGGTGCTTATACTAGGGCGTGTAATTGAAAGGTTAGGATTGATTATCCATCACGAGTATGGTGAATTCAGGATTTGTTCCTAACGGATGTATCGAATGTTGTGGTGAAAGTGTACAATCTCCCAGAGTGTCAAACTATTCGAATAATGGCGTCATGATTATGGACAGTTGAGTAATATCTGTTCCCCGTCAGACTTTTCAAAATGACTTGTGAAATGAATTGAGACTTTGACTTGACCACAACAGAGTTGTGACATGAGTTACAAGATCCCACTTAGGAGTTATAAAATTGTGACTAGCTTTAGAACTCAGTAGAGATAAATTTGGCTTTTGCAAAACAACCCTAGAGCCTAGTGTCCTATTATCCAAAAACCCCTTTACCTGTTAGTATTAGTTTGCGAGTACTTAAAGAGTACTCATGGCTTTTTCCCTGGCTATTCCCATGGCCAGACTATGAAGAGGAGTACCTGGAAGACGGTCCCCAGGAAGGTTATGACAACTAGGATCATCTCCCATCGTCAGCATTGCCTGTGACCCGAAGATGGAGCTTCGCCTACGCTATCGTTATTATTACGTATTCCGCTGCTTGATGTTGTATTAAGAACTGGATCATGAGATCCCTATTTGTGTAAGACCTTATGTACGGTTGTAATGGATGATGTACTATGGTATCCAATTACATTATGTCTACATAAAATGGTAATCCTGGGATTGCGATGTATGGCATAACAAGCATCTAGGATTGAAAAATCCGGGTGTTGACAAGTTGGTATCAGAGCCATCCTAACCATAGGAGACCCTAGTTGGACTGGACGTTTGAAACAAATTCTTAGTTTCAAAACCAAAGAAAACAAATATTTACAAAAATTTATTCTCATTCTTATCTCTTTGATTCTTTCATAAAAATTCATGTTCCTCAAAAACTCTTGCAAAATACATAAAATTTTGACACACTTGATCACTCTGCTAACCCACTCATCCTCTATTTTTATAGATGGACGTGAAGTACAGCAAGTTTTACCAACTTGGGAATGGAGGAGACCTTATCTTTGAGAGGGATTTGGACCAGCTTTGGAACTTCGGGCGTCCGCACTTTTGAGTTCTTCTGAGCTCAACTCAATGATCAAGGAGGAGAAGATCTGCAGTGGCTAATTGTTGCAAGTCTCAGGAAAGATTGAACCTCCCACTATGGAGGAATTCAGTTTACCTTGAGGAAAACAAGCGGCTCGATGGACTTGCGGGGCCATGCAGGAAGCTCTTTCCCGTCTGTGTGGGCAGAGCATCAATCAGATCAAGGGTACTCGCTTTGAGTTTTGCCCAAGGAGTGATGCAAATGGACAACCACTGGAAGCCCCATACCATCCCGAGCTGAAGACTCAATTGGGCCACCTTAGCTTAATGATGTACGATCGTCAGCAGGAATTGGACAACTGCCGTGACTACTGCAACCACAAGGCTGCCATCATCAAGACGAAGGATCAGACCATCACCATGCTAGCAAAGGATCGCAAGTCTCGCCGCCGTCATCTCGACAAGAAGGAGCGCATCATTGCCCGTCTTCGCCACCGCATCTCATCTTTGGAGAAGACCATCCACGAGAGAGACATGCAGTTGGAGGAAAGGGAGAATGTCGGAGAGGATCTTCGTGGAGACCCTTACTCCTATCTCAGCGATGACGATGATTTTCTGGAGGATCAGGCTATGGATTTCTTCACCGATGAGGACGATTTCGCCTTCATCGATGATGATGAGGATGATGAAGCCACAGATTCCGAGGAGTAGTAGCACTTGAGCACTAGCGTAGTGAGTAGTATTCGGTCCCACGGTATCGTAGTTCTCAGAATGGTTCTTAAAACCATCTGTTTTTCTTTGTTGTGGTGTGTGTTGTATTGGGTGCTATGAATGAATGAATGAAAAAGCAAGTTGCTAGAAAAATCTGAGTCAAACTTTAAAAACTTTTCGAAGACCCAAAACCTTAGAAATTTCCCTCTTTTCTCATGATCTATCTAAATCTTCAGATGCCACGTGGAGGAAGTGGTTCAGCCCCGGACCCGATATTGCAGATTCTGCAAATGTTGACTTCTGACCGCGAAGTTGAAAGAGCGGAACGTCAAGCCAACCTAGCCACCCTGCAACAAATAGCCCAACTTGCCCACAACAACCAAGGCCACGAAAATCAGGACAACCATGGATCTAAGCTCAAGAATTTCCAGAACACCAACCCACCTGTTTTCACTAAGTCAGAAGAGCCCCTAGACGCCGATGATTGGCTGCAAACCATGGAAAATAACCTAGAAGTCGCTGGAGTGGAAGCCAACGAGAAAGTTCTGTTTGCCACCCATTATCTAGCCGGAGATGCCAGGGCATGGTGGAACAGTGTTCGTGTAATGACCGGAGGCCAAATGATGACCTGGGAGGAATTCAAGGTCAAGTTTAGCAGAACCCATGTGCCACCAGGTTTGATCAAGAGAATGAGATACGAGTTCAGAGAGCTGAAGCAAGGAAGGATGTCTATAGTGGAATACCGTGACAAATTTTTGTCATTAGCTAGGTATGCCCCGGACGAGATAGACACGGAAGCCAAGAAGAAATAAAGATTCCTGAATGGTCTGCATGACGAGATGCAGACAATGTTAGTCAATATCCCCTTTGCGGATATTGAAGCCCTTATCGACTCTGCTATCCAGATGGAAGGAAAGATCAACCAAGCCAATGAGAACCGCAAGCGTCGCATGATGCATCAGCCAGGAACCCATCAGACCCCAAAGTATCACCCCAACCCATCTCCAGGATTTGCCCCAAGAACCAACAGACCCCCGATGAACCGTCCAACCTATCCCAACCGTGGAAACCCTAGACCCGGAGTAAATCACAACAACCCCGGCAACTCTAGCAATTTCAACCGTGCCCCACCCAAGTTCAACAACAACAATGCTACCGCCAACACCAACCCTGCCCCTAGGACTGGAAGTAATGTTGTGCCTGTCGTAAGGACAAGTCGCAAGTGACTTGTTATGATCTGGAAATAAAGGCCACTATTCCAACGAGTGCCCCAACAAGAAGAATGCTACAGCCCCCAATACCAATGTCACATTTCGACACGTCGTGTTCACCGGAAGAAGATTTGCCCAGAATTCACTCAACCAATGGCCGTCTTTTCTCATGCATCTTGAAGAAGCTCGAGAAGCGCGACGTCGTCTTTGGGTATGTTTTCTGTTAATTCAGTACTTGCACGAGTGTTGTTTGACTCTGGTGCATCACATTCATTTGTCACCGAAGAATTTGCATGCACTAGTAAAATTCAACCAACCAAATTGAAGCATGTGATGATTGTGCAAATTCCCGGATCAACCACCAAGGCTAGGCAAATTTGCAAAGCCGTCCCTATCCGAATCCATGGCATAGATTTTTATGCAAATCTGATAGTACTCGGAACTAAAGGTTTGGAAGTAGTACTAGGAATGGATTGATGTCCAAACATAAAGGATTGATTGACTGTGCCAAGAAAGCCATCACTATGACTAGTACCGCCGGAATATCAGTCGAGCATATATCTAAAACCTTACCTCGCCAATTCAAGTGTAACAAGAGTATATCCCAACCTACCATTGACCAAGTCCGGATAGTCTGTGAATACCCCGATGTATTTCCAGATGTTTTGCCCGGTATGCCCCCAGATCGGGATATCGAGTTTATCATTAAACTAATCCCCGGAACAGGACCCGTAGCCCAGAGACCCTATAGTATGAACCCGTCGGAACTAGAAGAATTGAAGAAGCAACTGGATTCCATGCTAAAAATTGGATTGATTCAACCAAGTGCGTCACCATGGAGATCACCTGTCTTGTTTGTGGACAAGAAGGATGGAGGTAACCGTTTGTGCACGGGTTATCGGAAGTTGAATGATGTCACCATCAAGAACAAGTACCCCTTGCCCAAGATCAAAGATTTGTTTGATTAGTTGACCGGTGCCAAAGTATTTTCTAAGATTGATCTTAGAACTGGCTATCACCAACTCAAAATTCGTGCGGAGGATATTTCAAAGACTGCCTTTACCACCAGATATGGATTGTACGAGTATACAGTCATGTCCTTTGGATTAACCAACGCCCCCGCTTATTTCATGAACCTCATGAATAAGATTTTTATGGACTTCCTGGATAAGTTTGTCTTTGTTTTCATCAATGACATTCTGATTTATTCCAAATAAGAAGAAGAACATGAGCTACACCTAAGGAACATTCTTGGAACCCTTAGAGAGCATTAGTTGTATGCCAAGTTTAGAAAATGTGAATTCTGGTTACAGGAGGTAGGATTCCTCGGTCACATTGTATCATCCGGAGGAATTGCCGTTGACCCTGCCAAAGTGAAAGATGTAGAAGATTGGCAAGCCCCAACCACTCAAACCCAAGTTCGTGCATTTCTCGGATTGACGGGATATTACCGCAAATTCGTAGAAGGATTCTCGAGTATCGCCCGACCCATGACCCAATTGCTGAAGAAGGACAAGAAGTTTGAATCAACCGACAAATGTGAAGCGGGTTTTCAAGAACTCAAGAGGAGATTGATTTCAGCCCCATCTTGATCATGCCGGATATCACGAAGCCCTTCGATGTGTATTGTGACGCATCCAATATTGGTCTCGGATGTGTGCTAATGCAAGAAGGCAAAGTTATATCTTATCTATCCCGACAATTGAAGCAACATGAGCAAAATTACCCAACCCATGACCTCGAACTCGCAGCCGTAGTTCTAGCCCTGAAAACATGGAGACATTACCTTATGGGAAATCATTGTGAGATTTATTCGGATCACAAGAGCCTGAAGTATATATTCACTCAGAAGGAGCTGAATATGAGGCAGAGAAGATGGATTGAGCTAATCAAGGATTACGATCTGGACATTCACTATCTCCCTGGTAAAGCCAACGTAGTACCCTTAGCAGATTGTCGTGCCGCTTGAACTCCATGATTTTGAAGGAGCAACCAAGTTTGCACAAAGAGATGGAAGATTTTCGAATGGAATTAGTAAGTGAAGTATTTTTGGCTAGCATAGAACTTCAGCCCACTTTGATCAGTCAGATTAAAGAGGCGCAGAAGGGAAATGCCAGTATCAACGGAATCAAGCGTCGTATCGGTACAGGCAAAGTACCCGGATTCACCGAAGACGAAGAAGGAGTTTTGTGGTACAAAGGACGCCTTTGTGTACCATCATATTCTGAGTTGAAAGAAGTTATTTTGAAGGAGGCTCATGATACTCTTTATTCTATCCATCCCGGAGGAACTAAGATGTATCAAGATTTGAAAGAGCAATTTTGGTGGCATAAGATGAAGAGAGAAATAGGAAGCTATATCGCCAAGTGTGATATATGTCACGAGTCAAGGCGGGACATCAAAGACCATTGGATTGTTGCAACCTTTGAAGATTCCGAATGGAAATGGGATTACGTAGGAATGGACTTTATCAATACTACCTACTTCTAGTAGGGAAATGACTATCTGGGTCATAGTGGATGATTGTCCAAAGTCGCCCATTTCTTGCCCGTCAAAACCACATATCGAGTTGAAACTAGCGGAGTTATACATCGCTAGAATCGTCGGTTACCTGAGTCCCTAAGAACATTGTATCAGATCGAGGAACGCAGTTTACCTCGAGATTTTGGAAGAAAGTCCAAGAAGGTTTAGGAACCCGCTTAGATTTCAGTACCGCGTATCACCCTCAGACCGATGGACAAACGGAGCGAGTAAATCAAATAATCGAAGATATGCTGAGAGCATGTGTGTTAGAATATGGATCCAAGTGAGAAGACTGACTGCCGTTTGCAGAATTTTCCTACAACAATAGTTACCAAGCATGTTTGCAAATGGCCCCATTTGAGTTCATGTACGGAAGGAAGTGTCGTACCCCTTTGAACTGGTCGGAAGTAGGAGAGAGTCAGATTTTCGGACCCGACATCCTACGATAAGCAGAAGAGAAGGTTCACAAGATTCGTGAGCACCTCAAGACCGCCCAATCCCGATAGAAGAGTTATGCCGACAAGAGACGTAGAGACCTCGCCTTCAACATAGGAGATTTTGTTTATCTGAAAGTGTCGCCATTGAAGGGAATGCAGCGTTTCCAACTCAAAGGAAAGTTAGCCCCCAGATATATCGGACGTTTCAAAATTCTGAACCGTCGAGGAGAAGTATCGTATCAATTGGAGCTACCCGAAGTGATGTCAGCTGTGCACAATGTGTTCCATATCTCGTTACTTCGCAAGTGTCTCGAAGTCCCCGAGAAGACCGAAGTGTTCAAGAATATCGACCATCGGACCATAGAGATAAACAATGACCTAACCTATCCCGAAGTACCCATCCGTATTTTGGAAGAAGACTTTTGAACTACCCGAACCCGAAGCATCAAGTTTCTCAAGATTCAGTGGAGCCACCACACAGAAGAGGAAGCTACCTGGGAGCGCGAAGATCACATCAGGACGCAGTTTCCCGATCTCTTCAAATCCTAGGTAATCTTTTCGTCCTTTTTCAAATCTCGGGATGAGATTTTGTTTAAGGGGGGAAGGTTTGTAACATCCCAAAAATACTAAGCTTGGATCATCAAGCATTAGTCATCAACATTTAGGGTTAACAAAAACTTTTCTAAATAAAATTATGAATGCTTGCATATGAGTATGCATGGATTTTGAAATTCTTTGGAACCACCTTGTTTGATTGTTTCATTGCTTGTAAAATGTTTCTTAGGTGAAATAAACATCATCTAAAACATTTCCCACACTTTTCCTAAAGACAAGTAAATCAAAACACATATATTAAAGGAATGGTCACTTTGACCAATTTAACTCCCATGCCTACTTTGGCTGTCTCAAACTTTCAGAACCTAACAGAAACTTTTCTGGATCTTTGCACCCCTTGAATGTACTCCTAACAAAGTATCAAGGCCCACTTTGTGATCATCCAGAAACTATCAAATGCATAGTTTAAATGACAATTCAAAATTGAATCTTTATTATATGGGAAGATCCCACTTTTTCAAAAACCACTCAAACAAGCTCAACTTTCAAAACCCAAGCATCTCCAGACTCACCAGCACCAACCTAGCAAACCCACCAAAAATCTTTTCAAAATTCAAAACTTGAATTCATACTGCCATTTCATCAAACAGGTTGCAGATACAAATCAAACAAACATCAAACACTATAGTGTGCAGTAAAATTGGCCTAACTTGTTCCCTATTTAGCTCACAACCAGCTCAGTAGATCATCTAGGAAGATTAACCAAGCACTAGCACCACTGTAAGCTTGCCATTGCCATCAATGGTGAACAGCCGAACACACCCATGTCGACAGCAAGCTAGGAGGAGACACAAGCCTAGCCAGCATGTCTGGGAGGCAGCCCATTGTCCACCGCCACTCCCTGTCCACAGCTCGAACCTTGCCAACCACTGGACCACACGCACGGACCGCGCCCAGACCGCTAGCGACCATGCCGAGCGTGCTCCAGAGCACCACCCTCGACCGAAGCCCACAGACCGCGCGCCGCCCTCGTCGCGTGCATACACAATCCCCATCGACCCAGGAGACCGCCAGACATCCCCGTTCGCCGCCCCGTGACGTATAGCCACCGCTCGCCGTCAAAGACGCCGCCTCTGCCGCGCAGAGCGTCGCATGTTCCAGACCAAACCGCGTCGCCCCACGCCTCGAAACCATGTCGTTGAGCATAGCCAGGGAACACCGCACCGTCCCCTACCATCGCCCATGCCAATAGCCGCCTGTAACATCACCCCCGACGAGCTCACCTTGCGCCCCGTCGGTCCCCTCGCTCGACTATAAATAGAGGCCACCCCCGCTCGATTTCTTCACACCATCTCACTCCCCTCTCGTCACTGATCGTGACACACCGTTCCCAGAGCAAGGCGAGCACCACCTCGCCGGAATTTCACCGGAGCCCGCCGCCTCTGGAGAAGAAGGGAGCCATCGATTTCGTCCACCCCAGGAGCTGTCGCGACCACCCCTGAGTTCGCCGTCGTTGACTTCGTCGTTCGCCCGCCTCGCCGACCCTCTTGACACCGGTGAGCCCCAACCCTCAGCGCCGCTAGGTTTCTTTCTCGCCGGCGTTGTCTCGCGTCGACGATGACTCCCGTTGGATTAGAATCATCGAGCGACCCACGTTGCCCGTGCTTCGCCTCCTGTCTCCACGGCAAGTGGGGACACCCACTTAAGCAGCCAGAACGCTAGCAGCCAGCCCAGTAACTTTTCCCGCGCAGCCCAGTGATTTGAATTAAATCTTTTTCTTTTTAATTCAAACACACTTCTGTACCCAACTTCAAAAATCAACCCAGATCGATTCAGCGCACCAAATTGAATGAAACCAATTTTGTTGGAAAGGTCTGTGAATTCTGAATCCAAGCCCGTTGGATTCAAATCATTTGGATATATAGATCATCTTTAGTAAAAATAACAAGGCAGAAGCTTTTCTGCATTCAAACATTTTTCAAATTTAAACCATACTAGATTTTGAGTTGATTCCAACTCTCAAAAATCATATTTAACCATACCTTTCAGAATATATAAAAATATATAGGTTTACTTGCAGAAATAATGTTCAAGTAATTAAAGAATGCTACATAGGCATTTCTAGTCATTTTATTTAAATAAAATAAAAGGGTAAAGCCTTATTAAATTGTGACACCATTTTAAATCACATTCCCTTGGACTACAATATGTGGTGATGTCATGTGTCAACATGATCCCATGTTTGGTTTGGAGAATATTAAATCTTAAGTAGTTTTTCAATGAGTAGAAATTACTTTTTTAAAAATAAAAGGAATTAAACCAAGCTTTAATCTTGTAATGTTAGTGATGATGCTAGATCATCTATAGGACCCTTTTGTGTGATGATTGCAAGTAATTAAGTATTGTTTGGTGATTGTGTACATCGTATTTATTTATAGACGCTAGTACCGACCAAGGATACGAGGAGGAAGGAGGATACTACGAAGAGGAAGCCGAGGAGAACTTCAACCACTGCTCTGCACAAGGCAAGCCTAATACTACTAGTGAATTTGCAAGCTAACCCTTGCAAGATATTCTACTGATGCAAACAAACCCTTACTTGTTACCATGCCAACTATATGCCTTAAGCATATGTGATCATACCCACTTGATAACCCAATCCTAGTTTTATTTGCAAGCTTCCTACTTTATTTCTTTATCAAAGCTACTTCCTTAGAGAGTACTCAAGTGACTTGTAGATTCTAAGGAGATATTTGAAGGTTGCATAAAGATCATAAAATTTGGCCTAAGCTAGATAATCTTGAGGTCATCCTGAGGCATGAGATTGAACTTAGTTGAAACTCCACCAGTTTACCACCCCTCATTAGTGCTCACCACCACTTGTAGATGCTAGTGCTAAGCATAAAACTTGATCAACTTTAGATGGGATTACTTGGTAAAAATGGTTATGAAAACCTTAGAATGATGGATCATTCTACTAAGATGTTTTGACATGGGTTTCCGAACACCTGATGATTTTGGTGATGAAAATGTTGTGGCATGAGCCTTAGCCCTTTATAAAACTGATGGTTGTCTGGATGCGATACCATTCCAATTTTATCGTACAACCACAATACCCGAAGATTGGGTAGGGCTTGACTGGAAACTTATATACCTTAGTATTAGTTCCCTCACGGCCAAGGTCTGAGCTGAGGCTACCTTGTGAAGATTGTCCACCTGTGCAGTACCCAAGATGATAGTTGGTCATGCTTGGGAGGCCAAACTCACAGGAGAGGTGCTTATACTAGGGCGTGTAATTGAAAGGTTAGGATTGATTATCCGCATACTGAGTATGGTGAATTCAGGATTTGTTCTGACGGATGTATCGAATGTTGTGGTGAAAGTGTACAATCTCTGCAGTGTCAAACTATTGAATAGCGCGTCATGATTATGGACGATTAGAGTGGCCATACTGTTCCCCCGTCAGACTTTTCAAAATGACTTGTGAAATAAATTGAGACTTTGACTTGACCACAACAGAGTTGTGACATGAGTTACAAGATCCCACTTAGGAGTTATAAAATTGTGACTAGCTTTAGAACTTAGTAGAGATAAATCTGGCTTTTGCAAAACAACCCTAGATCCTAGTGTCCTATTATCCAAAAACCCCTTTACGTGTTAGTATTAGTTTGCAAGTACTTAAAGAGTACTCATGGCTTTGTCCCTGGGTATTCCCATGGCCTGACTATGAAGAGGAGTACCTGGAAGATGGACCCCAGGAAGGTTATGACAACTAGGATCATCTCCCATCGTCAGCATTGCCTGTGACCCGAAGATGGAGCTTCGCCTATGCTACCGTTATTACTACGTATTCCGCTGCTTGATGTTGTATTAAGAACTGGATCATGAGATCCCTATTTGTGTAAGACCTTATGTACGGTTGTAATGGATGATGTACTATGGTATCCAATTCTGTTATGTCTCGTAAAAATGGTAATCCTGGGATTGCGATGTATGGCATAACAGGCATCTAGGATTGAATAATCCGGGTGTTGACAGAAGGTTCTTAGGAAATCAAATCATGCAAAACCCCTATATGCACCCACCTAGCCTTCGCATTTGAGTTTTGAAGGAGAGCCCTCGAAATCATGTTGTTGCTTCACTCTTAGGGCGAGTTTGGTAGCTTGCAGTTGAGTTTCGGCTCGGCCAGGCAGTGCCAAGGTGACCATGGTTAGATAGAAATAGGAGTTGGGCCATGTTGTGCAACTCGTTTGGTTTCCTGCATGAGAGACAGTTGCATAGGTTGGGTCACTCACACCCACTTTGTTTGATTGTCTACGCATCCTCCTGATGGCTCAAATGATGTAGATCTCGTTGGCGAACCCCAAGTGGAAGGTATGATGAGCACAGCAGCAAGTATCCCTCAGTTATGAAATCAAGGTTATCGAACCAGTAGGAGAAAGAACCAACTCCCAAGGTGTTGCTAGCAACTTGGAACCTGCACAACACAACCACAATACTTTGCCCCAACTTACAGTGAGGTTGTCAATCTCACCGGTTTGCTGAAAACAAATGATTAAATGTATAGTATGGAAGAAAGTAGTTTCTTTGTAGGAATTGCGGAAAGTAATTGCAAAAGGTAAACAGTAGACAGTAGATTGAATATCAGTGGGAAGGAATGGACCAGGGTCCATAGTTCACTAGAGGTGTTTCTCCATAAGATAAATAGCATGTTGGGTGAAAAAATTACAACCGGGCAATTGACAGGATATAGAAAGCATAACATGCATATACATGTCATGATGATCGCTATGAGATTCGTTTGGGCATTACAACATAATACATAGACCGTAATCCAACTGAATCTATGACTAATAATCCACCTTCAAGTTATCATCCGAACCCCTTCCAGTATTAAGTTGCAAGCAACAGATAATTGCATTAAGCAAAGTGTGTAAAGTAAACAATACAATTGACCCATGGACAAAGGATTGTTGTTTTCTCCCTAGTAGCAACAGCACATCTACCACCTTAGAGATTTCTGTCACTTCCCCAGATTACTAGAGGCATGAACCTACTATCGAGCATAAATACTCCCTCTTGGAATTACAAGCATCTACTTGGCCAAAGCATCTATTAGCAACAGAGAGCATGCAAGCAAATAACATGGACATGATAGAATCAATAATCAATCTTGACGTATTACTCAATATCCATTGGATCCCAATAAACACAACATATAGGATTACAAATAGATGATCTTGATCATGAACAGAGCTCACAAGAACTAAACATGATAACATAAAGGAGGAGAAACTACCATCTATCTACTGCTATGGACCCATAGTCCAAGGATGAACTACCCACGCATCACTCCGGAGGCTGGCATGGTGATGAACAAGGCCTCCGGGACGACCTCCCCTCTCCGGCAGGGTGCCGGGAAGAGCTTCGGATCCCTCCCGATCTAGGGACGATGTTGGCGGCGGCTATGGACTTTTTCATGGATTTCTGATCGGGTAATTAGGGTTTCTGCCTCGAGGGGCATATATAGGCAAAGGGGGAAGGTCGGTGGCCTCCCGAGGGTCCCACACCATGCCTAGGCGTGGCTAGGGGTGGGCCCGTGCCTAGGGGTGGTGCGGTCGCCTCGTGGCTCTCCTCCGTCTCCGTTTTGGACTTTGTCTTGTGTCGAGAAAAATAGGAACTTCTGCTTTTGTTTCGTCCAATTCAGATATTATTTCTTTATTAGCTTTTCTGAAACCAAAAACAGCAGAAAACAGGCAACTGGCACTGTGACATCTTGTTAATAGGTTAGTTCCAGAAAATATATAAAAATACCTCAAAGTGTAAACAAAACATAAGATAGTTGATACAAAAAAATCATGGAGCATCAAAAATTATAGATACGTTTACGACGTATCAAGCATCCCCAAGCTTAACTCCTGCTCGTCCTCGAGTAGGTAAGTGATAAAAAGAATAATTTTTGAGATGACATGCACCATCAATATTTTGATGAAGGTATTGTAAAGCATTGATAGCTGGGATCAAAGTACTCTAACATAATCATGAAAGATATAGTTTTAACAATAATATAAAACAACTATGTTGCAACATGAAAATGTACAAACAAAAGATCATGAATAATAATGCATTGAAAGACATTTGTTTGTTTCACATATAGAAAACATAGCATGAGCGGTATTCAGCTTTGTCTTTCATGGAGTAGAAAAACATAAATGCATAGGACACCTTCAAAGTTCATAAGGGTGACTACATACAAATAATTTAAGAACAAGCAATACCAAAATTATGAATCAATCAACAAGTTTTGGAACAATGCACATTAAACTAAGAATGACAACTATGCTCTCTTAATTAGTGCATAAAGATAGAAAGTGGAGACTCAACAAAAAGTAAAAAAGAAAGGCCCTTCATAGAGGGAAGTAGGGATTTCAAGTTTCATAAAGAGCTTCCAAAAATTATGGTACTTACTAGCTTTGAGCTCTCATTGCCCCTATCATAAGATATTGAAGTGATTAGGGTTAAAGTGACACAAATATGAGTATATGCTTGACAAGTTATAAGTTGAAAATCTCATGCCCCTTGCGTACGAGTACCGAACCTCATGCTACTCAACTTTGGTCACAAGCAAGTCCTTATCATTGTAAGTATATGTGTATCATAGAGAACCGCCAATGGGGTACCCCTTGCCCCATGATACATGAGCTATCCCATATCAAAATGACAAGGCAATAGACAATGAGCATCTCAGCGATCTTTTTATTTGATATTTGCATAGGTTTTTATTGAGGATGCTTCATAGAATGCTCATTATGGTTATGTTGTAAGTTTCCACCATGGTTAGGCATGGCTTAGGCTAGCCGCCCAGGCGTTTCTCTAACACATATACAAACTCCATGAGCTCACAAGCTCCCCTTTTATTTCACACATCGGGATCCATAAACAAAAGAACATGATATCAACTAAATAGTATAAGTGCAATATTGAAAGCGTTCCCCATGACAACATGGTTCTGGTAACTCCCAACTTATAATTTGCAAGCATATAAGCAACATAGATGGGCACAATGGTTCAAGTTTATTAAGTGCAAGAAAATAAAGGTGTGCCATCAAGTTTGTGAGATCTTTAATCACTAATTTTCACATAACAAAAGTTTAATTTGGAAGATAGATAAAAACATGAATATACTTGGAATAGTGCAACACACCATGCATAGGAATTTATAGTGGACTCTTTGGAATAACTTAGTTTCTTGGGGGTTGGATGCATGAGTAGATCTCATACTCAGTACAGGTGGAGGCTAGCAAAAGACTAGGAGCGACCAACTAAGAGAGCAATAATGGCCATAATCATGCAGAGTGACAAAACATAATTAATCAAAGCATAAAGTGATAACAAGTCAAAAACTAAATGATCATAGAGGCTTGGTGACTGGTTCATAGTCATAACATGGTGTAAGCATGTGCCAAGTCAACCCAAATAAAGTATCAAAGGAGAATACCACAATATTATGCTTTTGTATGCTAAAACAACGCATGATTCTTTTAAGGCACATTAAGCAATCTCAATTGTTTGAAACAAGTCATGCTACAACAATAATCACTAAGCATATGGTCAAAGCAACATCTAACATGACATGATAAAGTCTAAGCCACAGTCAAAACAAGCTTTCTTTTGTACCATTATAAGCATGGAACTTTCTACTCTTTTCCAACACCAATCGACTTATTTGAAACAACTCACAAAGATAATAATCAATAAAGATCAGTGAGCTTGTCTCACCTAACTACAAAGAAGAACAAAAAATTCTAAGCAAAAAGCATAAGAAAACTAAAGCTAAACGCAGTGCTAGCAAAAGAGAACACTCACAGAACAATAAGAGTGAAAACTAGAGTGTTCTAGGCAATGAAGAACTAGGTGTGACTTCTCCAAAATAGGAATGTTGGGGTCCTTCCAACTTATTACAGCAAACAAAACTAAAGAAAACTAAAAACAAAAACAAAGACGCTCCAAGAACAACTCAATAGTGCATGAGGCAATAAAAATAAAGTGTCTTGAAAGAAGACCTAAGATTTGTGTTGATCAAGAAGGGGATGCCTTGGGCATCTGATACGTCGGAAACATATCTATAATTTTTTATGTTCCATACTTGTTTAGTATCTACTTTGCTTTGCTTTGTCTACACTTTGCGGTGTTTTTATATCTTTTCTAGAACTAACCTATTAACAAGTTGCCACAGTGCCAGTTGCATGTTTTCTTCTGTTTTTGGTTCCAAAAAGGCAGAAAATCAATATTCTCGGAATTGGACGGGACAAAAGCCAAAGTCAATATTTTACCATGGGCGACACGAAGTCCAGAGGGAAGATGGAGAGGCAAACCGGGGCCACCACACCCCCCTAGGTGTGGGTGGGCCCTACCCCGCGCCTAGGTAGGGTGTGGGCCCTCCGGCCGCCTCCCAGCCTTGCCTCCTGCGCCTATAAGAAGCCCTCGGGGAGAAAACCCTAAATAATTCATCATACTTCCAGAAAAAGTTCCGCTGCGCCGCCGCCACCGAAGGGGAGATTCGGGGGACAGAAAGTCTCTGTTCCGGCCCTGCTGGGATGGATAAGTGCCCCCGGAGCCATCTCCATCGATCTCCATAGCCATATTCATCACCGTTGCTGATTCCCATGATGAGGAGGGAGTAGTTCTTCCTCGAGGCTAAGGGCTCTACCGGTAGCTATGTGTTCATCTCTCTCTCTCTATGCATGGTCATATTGTGATCATGAGCTTTGTAATCAAGTAGATCTACCTTGCTACTCAAGTGCTTTAATAGATCTCTGCTCTCCCCATGTGTGTGAAAGTGACAGCATGCACTCCATGGTGGCACTTAGGTTTGAGTCTACATAAATACTCATTGTGCTTTAATAGATCTATGCTTTTCCCCACGTGTGTGAAAGTGACAGCGTGCACTCCGTGTGTGGCACTTTGGCTAGATCGAATATTTGTTATGAGTTATATTTGGAGTTGGATGTCTCTATGAAATTGTGGTGTTTGTTGGAACCATCTAGCGCTCAAGGTGACAATGTGGGGTTATCTAGATTGGGGAAATCGGACTTTGAGGAGTGCTGTTATAGCCCTACCGATGATTAGAGTGTCCAACCGGAGAGTAGTTAAGAGTAGTATCATGAATAGAGGATATTTATATGAGATAGTGTTCACTAGTGAAAGTATGATCCCTAGGCCTTGTTTCTAAACATTGAAATACCGTTTGCATCTAGATCTGTTGCATGTTTGCTTGCTTTAGTCTTTACCTCACCGTCAAGCTATTTTCTGGCACCGTTACCACTTGTATTTCACTATGTCTTCGCCGAACACCTATACACCTGACAAGTGTATTGGGTGTGTTGGGGACACAAGAGACTTATTGTATCTTGATTGCGGGATTGCTTGAGAGGGAATACCTTTGACCACTTCCTCCCTGAGTTCAATAAACCTTGGGTAATCCACTTAAGGGAAACTTGCCGCTGTTCTACAAACCTCTGCACTTGGAGGCCCAACAACTATCTACACGAATAGAAGTGCGTAGACATCAAGCTATTTTCTGGCGCTGTTGCCGGGGAATAAAGAAGAATAAGCTCCCTCTTCAACAAAGCGCCATCAAAAGTATTTTCTGGCGCCGTTGCCGGGGAGGTAAGGTAAAAGGTACTCACATCCTCCAGTGTGAGTGCTCGAAGTTATTTCCTTTAGATTCTGCAATTTTGTCTTTTTGTTTCTTGTTTTCACTAGTTAGGCTTAATGGAAAACAACAAAATTAGAGAGCTTTATAGTATTTATCTTGAGTTAGGACATGAAGTGTTTGAAGAGAAAATTAAAAAACCTATGGAGCTTTATTTGCATGCTAATAGCAATGTTATTAGTATGAATTCTTTGGACACCATTATTGCTAATGCTATGGAAAAATCTAAGCTTGGGGAAGCTAGTTTTGATGAAAATTATCTTTTTAGCCCCCCAAGCACGGAGGAGAAAATTTACTTTGATGATACTTTGCCTCCAATATATGATGATTACAATGATGAATATGATATTTTTAGTCCACCTACTATTGAGGATACAATTAATTGTGACTACAATATGCCTCCTATATTTGATGATTATGGTGATGAGAATAATAATGATAGCTATTTTGTTGAATTTGCTCCCACTACAATTAATAAGAATGACTATGCTCATGTGGAGAGTAATAATCATTTTTTGCATGTGGCTCAGGATAAGAATGTTTTATGTGATAGTTATATTGTTAATTTTATTCATGATGCTACTGAAAGTTATTATGAGATAGGAAAACATGGTCTTATGTATCTCAAAAACATTAAGTTTCCCCTCTTTATGTTGAAATTTTTGAAGTTCCACTTGTTTTGCTTTCCCTATGCTTGGTGCTTTGTGCTTTCATGACTTGTTTCTTTACAAGATTCCTATGCATAGAAAGTTGGTTAGACTTAAATGTGTTTAATTTGCTTCTTGATACTCTCTTTTAAATCAATTCATATTTCTTATGTGAGCATCTTCTCAAACTATCAAGCCTAACTTAAAGGCGTTAAAGAAAAGTACTTGTTGGGAAATAACCCAAGAGTTTTCTTGAGTCTTGGAAGTTATTAATTCAGTAATGATCTCTGCTTATCCTTTTTATTTGCTTTTTGTGCCAAGAATGATCTCTAATGAGAAGGAAGTAAGATTTGGGGAGTTGCTGTCTCGAAACAGATTTCTATCCTCCACTATAAAAAATCGTGAGGAGTATCTGTAAGTCGGATTGAGCTAAAAATTTGCGAATAAATCCCCCAGTATGTTAGCTAACTTTCGTTAGTTTAACACTTTTTTATTTGAGCAACAGAATGTCTTTGAAAAAATTGGTTTCTACCTGCTGGTCTGTTTTGACAGATTTCTGCCATTATTTGCATTTGCTTCTTATTGATTCCTTTTTGGGTTCTTTTTGGGAAATTGAGCTTTTTGAAGGAGTTGCTACAGTAGCATGTGTTTTTAGTGAAAAGTCTTGCTGTTCGAAAGCTTTACCCAAGGGTCTATTATATTTTGAATACACTAATGTTGCTAATGAAGATTGTGTGAAGTTTTGTATGAAGGAAAATTTGCAGGTGTAGAGAAATAATGATGTAATGAGACGAAGAATGGACAAAAGATGAAGCTGGGGGATGCCACCCCGTGTCACCCCAAGAAATATTCAGGAGGTACAAGCGTCAAAGCTTGGGTATGCCCAAGGCATCCCCTTCTTCATCAATAAAAATCTCAGGTCTTTCTAGACACTTCATTTTTATTGTTTCATGCATTGTTGTGTTGTTCTTGGAGCGTCTTAGTTTTTGTTTTTGGTTTTTGTTTGCTTAGTTTGCTTGAGTAAGTTGGTTGGTTACACCACACTTCTTTTTGAGAGAGAGACACACTTTGTTTCCATTTCCTAGAACACTGTAGTTTTCACTCTTATTGTTTTGTGAGTGTTCACTTTTGCTAGCACTGTGTTCAACCTTAGTTTTCTTGTGATTTCAGGTTAGAACTTTTTAGTTTTTCTTTATGGATTTGTGAGACAAGCTCACTGGTCTTTATTGATTATTATCTTTGTGAGTTGTTTCAAATAAGTTGTTTGGTGTTGGAAAGAGTAGAAAGCTTCATGCTTAAGTGGTACAAAGGGAGCTTGTTTTGACTGTGACTTAGACTTTATCATGTCATGCTAGGTGTTTCTTTGACCTTATGCTTAGTGATTATTGTTGTACCATGACTTGTTCCAAACAATTAGTATTGCTTAATGTGCCTTGAAAGAATCATGCGTTGTTTTAGCATACAAAAGCACAGTATTGTGGTAATCTCTTTTGATGCTTTGTTTGGGTTGACTTGGCACATGCTCACACCATGTTATGACTAGGAATAAGTCACCATATCCTCTATGATCATTTAGTCCTTGACTTGTAGTACCACTCTATGCTTTGATTAGTAATGTTTTGTTGCTCTTCATGATTATGGCCATTATTGCTCTCTTAGTTGGTTGCTCCCAGTCTTTTGCTAGCCTCCACTTGTATGAGTAAGCTCTACTCATGCTTCCAACTCCCAAGAAACCAAGCTATTCCAAAGTGTCCACTATAAATTCCTATGCATGTGTGTTACACCATTCCAAGTATATTCTTGTTTTCAGCTATCTTCCAGTTAAAAAGTCTCTTTGTTATGTGAAAACTTAGTGATTAAATCGCTCACAAACTTGATGGCACACTTTATATTCTTTGCCCCTAATGTACTTGAACCATTGTGTCTTCTATGTTGTATATGCTTGCACTTATACGGTGGAATTAGTAGAACCGTGCTGTCACGAGGAACGTTTTCAACATTGCACTTGTACTTTGTACTTAGTTGATATCGTGCTCTTTTGTCTATCGATGTCACCGGTGTGAAATAAAGAGGGAACTTGTAAGTCCATGGAGTATGTATTTTGTGTTAGAGAAACGCCTGGGCCGCTGGCGCCATGCCTAATCATGGTGGAAACTTGCAGCATCACCATAGTAAGACATATATGAAGCATCCTCAATAAAAAGCTATGATTATAGTAAATAAAAAGTGTCGAGGGAATGACCACGGCAGATGCTGCAATCGGCAGCGAGTAGTAGAACGAGGGGCAAGGGCGGCCAGCCATCTGCGGTGCGAGATGAGGGCGGAGACTCAGGGTTTTACCAGTTCGGCCCGGAGGGTAAAGACCTACTCTGCTAGATTGTATTATGGTGGTGATTACAATGGGCGAACTCGGCGACTAGGCGGCGAGTTGCTTGGCGAATGAGGAACGTATCTCTACTGTCCCTTAGGGAGGTTTATATAGGCTCACCTCCCTAGGGTTTACATATCTCAACCGATTGATTCTGACTTTGCCAACACGCTAAGTCAAACCGACGGGCCTATCTACTTTGGGCCTTTGACCTCCGATGCTGGTGCCTTGATGGGCTTGATCCACTCGGATTCTGCAGGCCCACTGCCAGCCTTTGGGCGATCGGAAGCGTCCCGAGGATACCCCAAGAGGCATATCCCCATCGGTAGTCCCGAGGCCGTCGTTGATTAGGCGCGGGTGGCCGCTGGCGATCGGATATCGGCTTCAAGTTGGCATCGATCGAATCGGCGGGCTCCTGCACGAAGGGAAAAAATCCAGCGAACCGAGTCGTGTCTTGGGTGAGTCGAACCAACGGGTCGCGGCCTCGGCGAATAACTCAGCGAGCCGGGTGGCAGGAGGCGGACCGTCGGGCGTGGTCAAACTAGCCGTTAAGGTAACCGCGGTAACTTTCGGCGTAATCATCGGCATGGCCCCCTAATTCGGCGGGCAGCTCGCGCTATATAAGAGGGATGGTAGGCTATCAGAAAGCCAACCGCCCATCATTTCCTCCGAGTGCACACATCTCCCGTCCGCTGATCCCGCGAACTGATCGACCCGCAATCTTCCGCCCCCAGTGAATCCTCACCATGGCCTCTCCATGAACCTTGGGAAGATCCAAGTGCACCAGGGCGCAACTGGCCTCCTTCGAGGAGGCCGGAATCCTGCGGGCCGGCTGCTGGCGAATCCCCGCAGCCGGGGAAACGACCCCGACCCCGCGCGAGAGAGAGTTTATCTGTTTCACTAGTCACCTCGAGCGGGGTTTAGGGTTTCCCACTTCTCTGTTCTTCCGGCGCTTCTGCGCCTACTACGGGATCCAGCCCTCGGATCTGGGTCCCCATAGTATCGAGCAGCTCGCCATCTTCGTGGCGTTCTGCGAGTGCTATAGCTCTTGGCCCTACTTTCCCTTGTGGCAAGATCATTCCATGGACGGATCGGCGAGGAGGCTGACCCAATGCTAGCCGCAGGGGCTTAACTTTCCAGCTCAAATCCAAAGCCTCCTTCTTCGACTGATCTGCCGGCCAAAGCGGCGGCGGAAAAAGAAAGGTCTTGGTTTTACGTGACCGAGGCGACCCGAAGGCGGCGATCCATGGTACTCGGCCAACCGCCCGAGCCGCGCAACCTCCGGGCCGTCAAGCTCCCGATGACCAGCGAATGGTCGTCGACGAAATGCTCCGGACCATTCGCGGTCGAAGAAGAAAGCTCAGACGGTGAACCTATACAAGCTGGCTTTGGCGGCTCGTTCGCTCGCCGCCTGAGCATTATATGTACCGATACACGGCGAGAAGACTCGACGAAGGCCAGCCTCGCAAAGTGGAAGCCGGAGGATTACCTCCGGTCAAGAGGATCACCAGGCGGCATACACGGACGCGGGCGGATTCCTCCATACACCGAAGCGTCCGGCTCAACGGTAATTATCTTTTCGTATTCGCGATCGCGCATGCGATCGCGGTAACCTTAACCGTTTCATGTTTTCACGCGGCTATTCCAAGTGGTGAAGGGTGGCTACCACCGCCGACGATGAGAGCTCCGGGCCATCTGCCCAAGATACAAGCGAGTCGCCACCGCCAAGGGTAACACGGACGAGGACGAGTCCGAAGAGATTGCCCAGGCTCGAAGACCCGGGCAACGTCAGCGAACTCGAGGCAGGAGCCTCGAGCGCCATGACGACGACGAAGAACTCCCGGAGACCACCTCGCTCCGTCAGGCCACCCCCGCGAAGAAGAAGAAAGAGGCGAGGGCTCCCTTGAAGAGGAAGACGAAGCCGCCGAAGATGGCTTCACCTCCGCGTTCAGCGAGCAGCTCCGACGCCCACAGCTCGGCCGGTGACGAGGCGGCCCCACCAACAACCGCGCTAGATGCGCCATCCACGGAGGCACCGCTAGCCTCAATGCCTCCGCCATTCGCGCCGGTCTCCGGGCTAGGGAAAGCTCCAACCGAGGCGACTTCACCTCACAAGGAAGTCCCGAGCGCAGCGGTCTCGCCTCGCAAGGAAGCTCCGGCCGCGGCAGCCCCTCCTCGCAAAGAGGTTTCCGCCGAAGGCGCCCCGGAGGCACCAACCGCTACCTCGACATCAAAGAAGCCATCCGTATCCTGGGCCCCTGGCGCCCTGGAACTGGGGCTCAGTCGCCGGCTGGGCCCCGAGCTGGAGAAACCAGCCGGCCTTCGTCAGACTGCGTCTCATTCCAGTTGCCAAGTAAGCGCGCTCGGCCTTCACCTTTCTCTCTTACCCTTTTTACTCTTTTTACTGAGTTGTCTTCGACGCGTAGGACCGGAGTGAAGAAGATGGGCCACCCGACAGTGGCCAAGGTGCCCTCCGCGGCTAGCGGGGAGGACCTTCCCCGCAAGAGGAAGGTGGACGAGGTCGCCGCCTCCACGGAAGGCAGCAAAAGGCCAAAGCGGCGACATCGTCGATGTCTCCGACGACCGCGAACGCACCGGCTAGGCCAGCTGCGGGCGACGCGTCACGAAGGAGGGCATTTCGTTGCCTGAACCGGAGGCGAGCTCCTTGAGCGGCGCGTCAATCGCTACCTTCCCCGCTTCATGACCAAAGGCCCACGGCGAGCGGCGCAAGCTGCGAGCCCTACTCCGAGATCCCGGCGCGAGGTTGACCAACGTCGCGGACACACACGGCGTTGCTTACGCTCGTGGACGCGCAACTGCTCAACATGCTTGGCGCGGCCATCCGGTACCTCCGGTCCCGAGGATCAGTCGTTGTTTTGCAACGGCGATTCTTTAATTTCTGACTTCGCGTTCGAGTCAGTCCCGATGCGCTTTTCGCTAAATTTTAGCGGGTGGGCACTTAGAATTTTCAACCGATCCCGAAAAGTGCGCTTCGCTAAATTTTAGCGGGTGGGCACTTTGAAATTTTCAACCGCCATCCCCATGTGCTAACTTTGACGATGTGCGTGGTCTGCAATGGAGTCGGCGAGCGGCTCTGAAGCAGCGTCTTGAGGAGGGTTGGCCGCTCTTCAAGAGGTTAACAAGGACCTTGAGGCTGTTGCAGCAGAGGCGGCTCAAGAACTTGTACCATTGGCGGTGTGGCAGTGAGGTCTGCATTGGGCACGGCCGAGCAAAGGATCGCCGACCTCGGCCTTGACTGCGGGAGGCGAAGAGGAAGCAAGCTCAGCGAATGGGCGAGCTAAGGCCGCCCGTGGCGCGCGGAAGAAGACCGGAAGGTGTCGGAGGCCCTCATTGTGGGGCTTCAAGGCGACCATTCATCACTTCAAAATTTCATCACGGAACTCGCCGCCCGTTGCTTGGTAAGTCGCCTTCCCATTCTTGCAATCATATTGTTTGTGGTTTCCGTAGTGCTCAAACTGCTGTTTCTATCTCGCAGCCGTGTGATTGGTAGCCATGAGGCGACTTCTCTTGATGCGAGGGAGTGCGTGAGCATGCTTGTCGACTCGGCGGCATTGTCGGCGGCGTGCATCCGCCTATCTTCAAGAGATGTCGCCCACGGAGGTTATTCGGTGACCTCGTTGAGGTGTGGGAATACTTGGAGAAGGCGCCCGCGGTCGTGGAGTTCATGACGCGGTCGGCGTTTCGGCGTGGAGCGTCGACAGCTCTGAGCCTTGGACTCGCCCACTTCCCCGAAGATTTCGACCTCGACGACGTGACGCGTGGGTATCCCTCGTCGACTAGCGCGGTGGACCTGTCGGAGGTCCTCAAGCTGCAGGAACGAGCCGCTACTCGGGCGTGCGGGCGATGGCGACCTTCTTCCTTATCAGAAGCGGTCGTCGCCAACGAGCGAGCCGCATCGCGACTTCAAGGTCGAGCAGCCCTTCCGGCGATGGCGGGCGAGCTGACAACGTATCCATCGAACCCGTATACTCCGTTCATTCGGAAGCGGCGGGATACGGGTGCATCATCGTCGAAGCCTGCAGAGTAGTGTGGTATGCCTAGATAAGTTAGTAGCAATTCTGCCGAACAGGCATAGTTTGTAATGTAAGACAATGCGATGTGCGATTGAATCGGATGTTGTGTTTATTTTGCTAAATCGTGTTTTGGATTGATTTTGGATGAGTCCCCGAGCGCGTCCGCCCTTTTGTGGGGTTCACCTTATATATGATGTGTGTTGTTATCATGTGTTTTGTTAATTTAGTCGACTCGCCCGGGCTCGGAGAGCCAGTCGCATGGCGACTCCCTTGAGTGCTCTGTACTTTACCGTTTTCCCGTCTGTGACGGGGCGGGTGGCCGAGTCCCCGGCGTGGTACTTGTAGTTCAAGGCGCGACTCGAGGGTGGTTGAGGCGAGCCAGCGTTTGTGTGGCGCGTCGCTCTGCTGGCCGGTGGGTCGGTCGCGTGGCGAGTCCGGCGCTCTCTTGGCGTTTTCCGACCGATCGGGACGAACTGGTATGCAGTCCCGAGCGTGGTACTTAGTTCGAGTCGCTGTGCCGAGGATGCGGAGGACCGTGTCGCTGTGGAAGCGAGGACAGGATGTCTTGGTTCGTAAAACCCGGTCGAGCTAGGCGACTCGATGGGGCTCCGGGTTGGCGTTTTTACGGCGATGCAAGACCTGAAATGAGTGTGCTCTTACATCGCACTACTTAGCCGTGCGGTCGCTGTACCAAGGGTTGACTTACGTAATTTAGCATGACGTTAATTACAGTGCGAGTGGCACAAGGTATGGAGAGTAGGCAATTTTGCAGAACCGTTTCTTTTATTCATAGCGATTGAGAGTACATATGTGGGGTTCTAGGTATAGAACTTCCGTAGGTTTACATTCCAGGGGCCGCGTCGAGTTCACCGTCCCCGGACGTCGGCGAGGTAGTAGGCGTCGTTGCCGAGTCTGGCGCGATAGCGAAACGGGCCTTCCATGGAGGGAGAGCTTGTGCATGCCCTTCTTGTCTGGATGAGGCGTAACACCAAGTCACCTTCACGGAAGGTGCGGGTTTTCACCCGTCTGCTGTGGTAGCGGCGGAGCCCTTGCTGATAGATAGCGGTGCGCGATCGGGCGAGGTCGCGTGCTTCATCGAGTTGGTCGAGCCCGTCTTGGCGGGCGGTTCGTTGCTTGACCTCCGTGTAGTGGGCGACCCGTGGCGAGTCGTGTTCGAGGTCGGTGGGCATTACCTTCAGCGTAGACCATGAAGAAGGGGTGAATCCGTCGACTGTTGACCGAGTGCGGATTCCCGGATGACGGAGGAAGCTCTTGACCCAGCATCCAGAAGGCGCCGAGTGGTACTTGGAGTCGCGGCAGGCCGTGGAGGATGCTTTGGTTGGCTCGTTCCGCTGGCCGTTGGATTCGGGTGTCTCGACGCGGTCGAGCGGATGTGGTGCTCTCGCGAACTTCGGCCATTGTTCCCTTGGCGAAGTTTGTGCCGTTGTCGTGATGATCTGTTAGGGAAACCGTGGCGGTATATGAGCTCGCGTAGGAACTTGGTGGCGATCTTCCGTCGCACTTCGGACCGGCTTGGCTTCTACCCACTTGGTGAATTTGTCCACGGCGACCAGCGGTGGGTGTAGCGGAGGGGCCTTCTTGAAGGGCCCACCATGTCCATGCCCCACACGGCGAATGGCGGGTGATGGGGATGGTTTTGGCGCCGAACTTGGGCGTGCGTCGGTTGGCGTGCCGGCACCCGCATCGCTGGACGATGTCGACGGCGTCGGCGTGCGGTGGGCGATGAGAAGCCGTGTCGCATAGCCTTGGCGACTAGGGAGCGCGGCGCGTGGTGGCCTTGATCGCTGAGTGGATGTCGTGTAAGATTTTGCGTCCTTCGCTGGTTGGACGCAGCGTTGGAACACGCCCGGTGACTGCGCTTGTGTAGTTCGCCGTCGATGATGGTGTAGGACTTGCATCGGCGAACAATCATTCGGCGCTTGTCTCGTCTGGGCAGGTTACTGTCTCGTGTAGGCGATGTAGGGCTTGGTCCGGTCGTCGGCTCGGTGACGAGTCGACCAAGGTTGCCTCTGGTTGGAGTGGGACTCAATGTCGATCTCCTCGGAGGAGGCGGGGCGTGAAGATGGTGTCTAGGAACACGCCGGGCGGGTGGTGGATCGAGTGACCCGATGCGAGAGGCGTCGGCCTCCTCGTTTTCGCTGTCGATCCACTCGGAATAGCCGGTGAAGTGCCGCCCAGCTTGTCCACCTCTTGGCGATGCGCCGCCATGGTAGGGAGACGGCGTCGCGGTGCCGGCGACTTGTCCCGGACGAGGTCGGAATCGCCGTAGCATCGAAGGCGATTGACACTCATCTCCTTTGCAGCTCGCATGCCGTGGAGTAGGGCCTCGTATTCGCCATGTTGTTGGTGCAGGCGTGAAATCGAGGCGGAGGGCGTGGCGAGCTTGTCGCCTTTGGTCGGCACTATCCCGCTCTGCCGTCGCGTTTTTGGACCCGTCGAAGTGTAGGCTCCGATGGTGAAGGTACGGCTTCTCGGCTCTTGGGCCTCCTCCCGATCGGCGAGGAAATCGGCGGTGCTGCGACTTGATCGCCCTCCGTGGCTCGTGCTTAACGTTGTGGGACGCCGATCTCGGCCCACTTGGCGACCCGCCCGGTCGCCTCGCGATTCGGATGATGTCTTGTAGTGGAGCGGAGGCGATCGTGATGGGATGCTCTGGAAGTAATGCGGCGCGCGCTGAGCCACGAGACCGCGTATACCAGCTTTTGGTGTGGGTATCGGCGGCGCGACTCGGTGAGGACCTCGCTGATGTAGTAGACCGGCCGGCTGGCGCTCCTTTCCTTCCTCTGGTCGTTCGGCGACCATCACGGCTGACGACGCTCCGGACGCCGCGACGTAAACCAGCATGGGCTCTTTGTCGATGGGTGCGGCGAGTAGTGGTGCGTGAGTAGCACCTTTTGGTCGCGGGCCGTCGTCCGCTTCCTTGTCCCATCGAAGGTGGGATTCTTGCGCATCGGTATAGGGGCATCGCCTTTTCAGCGGGGATGAAGCGGCGAGCCGCTACACGGCCAGCCACGGGCGTCAGCGAGCACTCGGGTTTGCCGAGCCGGGCGATCGTGTCGATCTTTGTTGGGTTTGCCTCGATTCCTCGTTTGGAGACGACGTACCCTAGCAATTGCCCGGCTGGTACACCGAAGGTGCATTTGCCTGGGTTGAGCTTTATCTTGTACCTCCGCAGGTTGGCGAAGGTTTCCGCTAGATCGGCGAGTAGATCGCCTTGGCGAGCGGATTTTACAACCACGTCGTCGATGTAGACGTGGATGTTGCGGCCAATTTGGCTCGCGAGGCATTCTTGCATGCACCGCTGGTAGGTCGCCCCGGCGTTCTTGAGGCCGAAGGTCATGGCGGTGTAGCAGAAGGCTCCGAATGGCGTGATGAACGCCGTCTTCTCTTCGTCCTCGACAGCCATTTTGATCTGGTTATACCGGAGTAGGCGTCGAGGAAACAACGACTCGAGCCCGCGGTGGAGTCGATGATTGATCGATCAGGGAGGACGAACTCCTTTGGGCGGCGCTGTTCAGGTTTGTGTAGTCGATACACATTCTCCGGTCCGTTTTCTTTTCGACCAGGACTGGGTTTGCCAGCCACTTGGAGTATTTGATTGGCGAATGAAGCCGGCAGCGCTGCACTTCTTCGGCAATTGCAATTGCTCGCTCTTCATTGAAGGGCCGTGGCGATGACTGGTCGCACTTTGGGGTCGGCGTTTAGTTTGTGCTCGTGAGCTCCCTAGGGACACCGGGCATGTCGGAGGGTTTCCATGCGAAGATGTCCCTATTCTCACGAAGGAACTCGATGAGCGCGCCTTCCTATGCTGGGCTCATGCCTGTCCCGATCGTCACCGTCTGGCTGGGGTCGCCTGGGACCAGCTCGACGGTGCGGGTGTGCGTCGTGGCCTCAAAGGTTGAGGGGTTCGCGCCCTCCGAGTTGGGCTTCTTGAGTATTGTGGGGTCGTCGTTGTTGACCCCGCTCGCGTATTTGGCGAGCTCATCGGCGTGACTAGCTTCCGCGATCACGGCGTCGGCGAGTCGGCTCCTTTGGCCGCGTTCGGCGGCCATGTCGGTCGCCGTTGATGGTGATGACGCCGCGGCGGGGAGTTTCATCGCGTTATGCAGCGTGGTGGGGTGCCGCCATGAATTTGGCGAAACGCTGGCGCCCAGACGCAATGGTAGGCTGTCGAAGGGCACCAGCTCGAAGACGATCCGCCGGTGCGGAAGTTCGCGGGTCGAAGGTGACGGGTAGCGTGACCTACCGATCGGGTACGCCTTCCGACCGGGGCGATGCGTGGAACGTGGTGTGGGTTGTCTCGATCATCATTGCGGAGCCGCAATGAAGGTGTCGAGGTAGAGGATGTTGATGGAGCTGCCGCCGTCCATCAGGGTCTTGGGGAGCCAGTAGTCGCCGACCTTGGGCTTGACCACCAGGGCGACTCGTCCTGGGTACTCGATGCGTGGCGAGTGGTCTTGCCGGCTCCAGGTGATGGGCTGTTCCGACCAGTTCAGGAACTGGGGGACGTCCGTCAGGGCCACCGCGTTGACGGCAGCGCGGGCGATGACCTTCTTCTCGCGCTTCGTGTTGAAGCCGGTGAAGGTGTGGAGCGAGCCGGCCACTTTGCCGAATTTTCCGCCATTTTGCGGGTCGTTGTCGGTGTCCTCCCGCGCGTGCCGTGCCTTCTCGATCTCCCTGAGGGTGTGGCAGTCGGCGGTGGTGTGCGTGGCGGGCTTTCCTTCCCTGCTGTGAAACGCACACGGTTGGTTAAGGAGGGCCGCGGGATCGAACCTTGGCTTGTTCTTGTAGTTGCCGCCGTCGCGTCGTTGTCCTCCGTCGCGACGGTAGCTCTTGGGCTCGCGTTGTGCGTGCCCGGCGTTAGCGGCAATCGACTTCGCCCGTCGTTCTGGCGCTTGCACGTGTGAGTGCGCTGTAGCGTAGGTCGACTCGGCGACCGCCGTCGTTGCCGCCCGTGCGGCGTTGCCCTCCTGACTCATCGTCGATGTCTTGGTTGGGGTCTTCCTCGGCGTACCGCTTGGCGATCTCGAGGAGGTCGGGGATGTTGTCGAGTGTTTTGGCGTGTCGCTTGAGCTTGGCGACTAGAGGCTCGTGGCACGATGTCTTGAAGCAATGGATCGCGGTGTCGGTGGATGCCGACGCGTTACTGCAGCTCCTGCCACCGCTGAACCCGTGCGGGTCGATTCGCGGGGTCCTGAGCGCGTTCGGGTCCTCGATGGTGGTGGCGCAGTATAGGAGCACTCGAAGTGCTGACAGGCGTCTCGCATTTCTTCCCGAGTCGATCATCACGGGGCGTGTTGATCCATCACCGCACGTCCCTCCATCATCGATTGGGAGGTAACGGCGGTAGTAGGTCGATGTGACCCGCGATCCCCATTGCCATGAGGTATGTGTCGAGCGATGCGGGGTCATCGAGGAGTCGTATTTTCGATCTCCTTGGCGCCTTGAAGTTTGGGTACTTTTCGCCGCGGATCATTGGTCCGAAGCACTTGGGCCCTAATCGGTGGCGACATGGGCTCGCCGTCGCGTAGTATTTAGGTGTGTCGCAAATCGTCGGGCTGGCGTGCGCCGATTTTGGTTGTTGATGATGTGAGTGCGGGCGTCGACGGGTTCTCCGTTGGCGGCGACGAAGTTGGTCGTCGGCCTGGGATCGTTGGTAGAGAGTGCCGCATTCACGGGTCGTCGTTGGAGCTGCAGTGGCTCCGGCGGCGGGCAATTGAGGGTGTTTGCCGCTGGGCGGCGCCGAGGCCGCCACGCTTCGGAGGCGCGAGTACACTCGCCCTGCGGTCGGCGCGCTTTGCTGTTCCACGGCCTTCGCGAGTAGGGCCACGGCGTATTGATTTGTAAGGCGCCGCGCGGTCGCCGTGATCTTTGTCGGCCGGCTCGGCCTGCCACGAGGTTGTCCATCGGGGTGGAGAACAGCGGAAGGCCGTTCGTCAGCGCTCCCGTGAGGAGACGACTATCCGCGGCTGGTCCACAGGAGGGTGCGGTTAGGTGGTGGCGGGCACCCATCGCCGAGATCTGGCGAAGTCGGCTCCGCACCGGTGGCGCGTTCGCAGATCGCGCTCGGCTATCGCGCGGATCGTTCTCATCGTCGAAATTCAGGCGCGGCCTGAACGGTGGGGTTCAGCGTCTGATCCGGCTGGTGGTAGCGTGGCGGTTCTTCGTTGTCACTGCTCGAGGCGAAATTTTCGCGCTCGGCGTGCTCCGCGTCGCCTCCGCCGATTTCGGAGTTCCTCGACCTCCGTTGCCGTAGCGTTGGGAGGATCGGGGTGGAGAAAGGGTCCTCCGGGATCGGCGCGGTGGCCATGTAGGTCGCAGCGTGGCGACCGGTCCCGTCGTGGAGGTCGGAATTTTCCGACCAGTCGAAGTCGAAGATCCCGAGGATGGAAGGGTCCTCGAAGTCTCCAGCGTTGGAGACTGGTGATGGAGCCCGCGGACGAGGCAGCGGTGATGGATCCGGCGAGTGGCCGGGTCGCCGGTCGGCGTCGTCGGTGAGGGCCGCGTCTCTGCGGCTGGGTTCTCGCCACGTTCTGTGGGCGAGTCGTACTTTGAGGCGAGGCGGTGGATCGTCGGATCTGGCTCTCGGAGAGCCGATCGCGTGGTGGCGACTTCGCGGATGGCCGAGTCCTCCGAGGTGATGGCGTCGGTGAAGCCGGCGAAGAGGTGATCGTGCCGGTGGCGGGATCACGCGGCTGTCGTCGGGTCGCGCCGGGGCGTAGCTGCTCGGCAAGATCTGGAGCATCTGCCGATCGCTATCATGCGGCGGTGGCGGCCTCGTTGATGGGCAGATTGGATCTCGCGCGAACACCGGCCAGACCGGGGCCCCACGGTGGGCGCCATCGAGGGAATGACCACGGCGAATCTTGCAATCGGCAGCAGTAGTAGAAACGAGGGCAAGGCGGCCATCTGCGGTGCGAGATGAGCGGAGACTCGGTTTTACCAGGTTCGGCCCCGGAGGGTAAAGACCTACTCTGCTAGATTGTATTATGGTGGTGATTACAATGGGCGAACTTCGGCTAGGCGGCGAGTTGCTTGGCGAATGAGGAACGTATCTCTACTCGTCCCTTAGGGAGGTTTATATAGGCTCACCTCCCTAGGGTTTACATATCTCAACCGATTGATTCTGACTTTGCCAACACGCTAAGTCAAACCATGGGCCTATCTACTCTTTGGGCCTTTGACCTCCAGTCGCCTGGTGCCTTGATGGGCTTCGATCCACTCGCCGTTCTGCAGGCCCACTCGCCAGCCTTTGGGCCAGTCGGAAACGTCCCGCTGAGGATACCCCAGTAGGCATATCCCCATCAAAAAGATCGTTGAGATGCTCATTGTTTGCTTGCCTTGTTATTTTGGTTATGGGATAGCTCCTGTACCATGTGCAAGGGGTACCCCATTGGCGGTTCTCTATGATACGCATGTACTTACAATGACAAGAACTTGCAGGTGATTGAAGTTGAGTAGCATGAGGTGTGGCCCTCGTATTCAAGGGACTTGAGATTGCCAACTTATACTTTGTCAAGCATATACTCCATCTTTGTTCACTTTAACCTTAATCACTTCAAGATGCTTATGATAGGGGCAATGGGGGCTGAAAGCTAACAAGTACCATAATTTTGGAAGATCTTTTTGAAACTTTAAATCAGTACTTTCTTCCACCATTATTTGAGTCTCCACCTTCTACCTTTAGGCACCATTAAGAGAGCATAGTTTCCATTCTTAGTTCTATGTGCAGTGTCCCAAAACTTATTGATTGATGCATATTGTGATATTACTTGTTCTTGTGCTCTTTGTATCTAGTCACTCTTATGAACTTTGAAGGTGTCTTATGCATATATTTGCTACTCCATGAGGGACAAGTTGAGTGCCACTATGCTATGTTTTCTGTATGTGAAACAAACAAACATTTTTCAATGCATGTTATTCATGATCTTTTTTGTAGCCTTTCATGTTGCATGCATAGTTACTTTATCTTATTGTTAGAACTCCATCTTTCATGCACATGTTTAGAGTTCTTTGATCCCAGCTTTCAATGCTTGCAAATGGTTTGATCTTGGTTTTTATGGTGCATGTCACCTCAAAAATTATTCTTTTATCACTTACCTACTCGAGGACGAGCAGGAGTTAAGCTTGGGGATGCTTGATACGTCGGAAACGTATCTATAATTTTTTATGTTTCATGCTTGTTTAGTATCTACTTTGCTTTGCTTTGTCTACACTTTGAGGTGTTTTTATATCTTTTCTGAAACTAACCTATTAACAAGTTGCCACAGTGCTAGTTGCCTGTTTTCGTCTGTTTTTGGTTCCAGGAAGGCAGAAAATCAATATTCTCGGAATTGGACGGGATAAAAGTCAAAGTCAATATTTTACCATGGACGAAACGAAGTCCAGAGGGAAGACGGAGAGGCGAACCAGGGCCACCACACCCCCTAGGCACGGGTGGGCCCTACCCCGCGCCTGGGTAGGGTGTGGGCCCTCCGGCCGCCTCCCAGCCTTGCCTCATGCGCCTATAATAAGAGCATCTCCACTCGTTGGTCGAACCCAAGCCGAAATCTGGACCTTTTTTCGGCCGGACGGCGCAAGTTTTCGGCCTGGGTACGCCCAGTTTCCCACCCGGCTACCCAGGCCGTGTACCCAGGCGGACACAAAACGGCTATATATTTTGAATCTGCATAGTTCCCGCCGGCGAGCGCTCGGCCACAAGGTGTTCGACAGATGCGCCTACATGTTCGGTGACATATTTTTATTACATAACATGGAAACAACGATCAGTCGTCGATGGGGATGGGCTCCTGCGACGTGGCCGACGCGACGTTGTCGTCCATCTCGCCGGTGAAGGCCCCCGGGTTGGAGGAAGTCGAAGCAGAGCTCGGCGTTGGAGCGTTCGGCGCTGGCACGTTCGGCGCAGAGGAAGGGGAAGGGGAAGCCGTGGTCATGCCCTCCAGGATGGCCTGACGTTGCGCCATGTACCAGGCCTTGACCGGCGAGCTCATCTTCGACGTGTCCTCGCCGCCCATGAGGAACTTGAGGTCTGTGGCGCTTCTTGCGGGCGTAGTTGGCCTTCTTCTCGTGAGGCTGGCCTTGATGAGGGCCACCTTTTCCCTTGTGTCTCCATCGGCTTCTTCGGCGCTCTCGCCTTCTCAGCCCTCTTCTCGGCCTGCGCCCTCGTGTCGGCGAGGCATTTCTCGATCGAAGCCTGTAAACGCTCGGCGGGAGGTCCAGCGGCCTTGAGCATCTTCGCCTTCTTCTGTCCGAGCCTCGGGTCTTCCTTCGCTGCAGCAGCAGCAGCAGCCGGGGCCTCGGGGTTGTAGACGCCGTCCTTGCTCTTGGAGAGACTCAGGAGAGTGTCCCGCCACTTCTCACAATGCTCGATTTTCTCGAAGACTGTTGGAGATATGCCCAAGAGGCAATAATAAAGTGGTTATTATCATATCTTCACACTTATGATAAATGTTTACATACCATGCTATAATTGTATTAACTGGAAACATTAATACTTGTGTGATTTGTAAACTAAAATAAGAGTCCCTAGTAAAGCCTCTTGTTAAACTAGCTTGTTGGTTAATATATGATCATGGTTTCCTGATCATGAACATAGAGATGTTATTAACAATAGGATCATATCATTAGGAGAATGATGTGATGGACATACTCCTATAGATAAGCGTAGCATAAAGATCAAGTCATTTCAATAGTTCAATTGCTATATGCTTTCTGATACATAGTAACCTAATTCCTTCGACCATGAGATCATGCATATCACCTTTTCTGGATGGATGCTTTGATGTCATCAAACACCACACCGTAACAGGGTGGCTATAAAGGTGGCATTGAGTGTTCAGAAAGTATTGGTTGAAACACATGGATCAAGAATGGGATTTGTCCATCCATATGAGGATAGATATACTGGGCCCTCTCGGTGGAATGTCATCCAATTAGCTTGCAAGCATGTGGTAGCTCACAAGGGATCACATATCAGGAACGAGAAAAGAGTACTTATCGAGAACGAGGTTGAACTAGGTATGTAGAGATACCGACGATCATAATCTCGGATAAGTAAACTATCGTGAGACAAAGGGAAATTGGTATCGTATGTAAGTGGTTCATTCGATCGCAGTAATCGTGAGAAATATGTAGCCATATGAATTTCCAGATTCCTCTATTGGTTTTTTTGGAGAAGTGTCTCGATCATGTCGGCATAATTCACGAACCGTGGAGACACATAAGGATTGACGTTGTTTGAGTAGTTATGGTATTATGAGAAAGAGACCGAATGTTGTTCGGAGTCTCGGATGGGATCCGGGATATCACGAGGTGATCCGGAATGGTCCAGAGAATAAGATTCATATAAGGAAAGTCCCGTTTCGGAGTTCAGGAATGATTCCGGTGTTTTCATCGGGAATGTTCTAGAAGGTTCCGGAATGTCCAGCACTCCGGGGGGGAAGGGGTACATGAATGTGTCATTACATATTGGAATGATTGCATCATGTACTAAGTGTTCTCGCTGTTCCAAATAAGGGATTAAATTGAATCCTAAAACTGAAAAGTCAAATGGCCAGTTTGAATGTCAAACGGCTAAAACAGGAAACTGAGGGAAACAAGCAAGAGGAGGTTGAAACCGACTTGGGGGAGGAGTCCCTCCTCTCTGTGGCATCCCGCAAAACCACTACTAGAAAATCGCGTTGTTTTTGTGCATTGCATCGTCATCATCATGCATTGTTTGTCTGAAACTATTTCGAAAAGCCTAGTTCTGCTTTGTACAAACACCCCTCTTTATTTCAAATGCAAAACCCCGATCGTATCGGATATTTTATTTACCTATAAACTATTTGCAAAGTAGCCTTGTTTTAAAATAAACAAAACCAAACAAACACATCTTTACAAAACTAATAAAACCTAAACTCTAAATCCTATACCTACCCAATCCTATCCTACCCACCAACCTCAGCCCGCCACCTCACCCTCTCCCCCAATTCCTACCCACCTGCCACCTCACCGATCCACCACCCCTTTCTCTCTCTTTCACCCAGCCCCCTCCTACCCCTCTCCCTTACAGGCTGGCCCCACCCCAACCCGCTGCCACCTCACCCCCAATTCCTTCTCTCACCTGAGCCAGCCCGCACCCCTCTCTCTTCCCCCTGGGCCCCGCCACTTCCTCTCTCCTCCCCACCGAGCCAGCTCCCCCCCTCACCCAGCGGCCCCACCACCTACCCGACCCCACGCCCTGGACCCGGTCCACACCCACCACCGACAGCCACCTCCTGGCCCACCCCCGGTCCCACCTGCCCACCTCGCGCCCCGCTCCCACCTCTCTCTCTCTCCCCCCACGCGCGAGCCGTCCCTCCCCTGTTCTTCTTCCTCCTCTGCCCCGTGGCTTCCCCCGTGCCCGGCCGCCGGCGCCGCGCCCTCCACCGCCGGACGCCTCGCCTCCTCCGCCTTGGACCGCCCCTTGACGAGCTCCTCGTCGCCCCTCGCCTTCGCTTCCCCAAGAACCAGCGGCCGCCTCCCCTCGCCTCGCAACCGCCTGTGAAGCCTCCTCCCGGGTCCGCTTCGCCCGCCGGAGCCACCCCGCCTTCCTCCTCTCCCAGCCTTGTGAGCCGCCCCTCCTCCGTCCGCAGCCGGTCCCCTCGGCGCCTCCTCCGGCCTCGGCCTCGAGCTCCTCCGCCCGCCCCCTCCGTCGCGTCCTCACCGCCTCCGCCGCTCGCCGGCCCCGCCTCTCCCCGCCGGCGCGCCTCCCCGATGCCTCGCCTCCCTCCCGCCGGCGTCGCCGCTCCACCCGCGCTCCCCTCCGTCGGCCGCCGTGCTCCTCCCCTCCTCCGCGCCTCCTCCCGCCTCCGGTCCCGCGTCGGCCGCTTCCTCGCCTTTGGCCAGCGCCGCCTGTCACGCGACCCCGCCGCCCTCAACATCTCGAGCAGAACGTGAGGCCGCCCAAGCTCTCCTGGCGCCTTCACCCTCGACCACCTCCCTGGATTCCACCCGGTGTTGCGGCAAAGTGCGTCGCCGCCGTCGTCGACCTCGCAAGCCCGGGCGCCGGCGACCGGCGTGCATGTGCTCTTGTTCCGTGTCCATGTCGGTGCAGATGGTTCACCGGACGTGAACATTCAGTCCTGTCGTTGTGGAGTTATGTTAGGATGTTCAAGCCCACGATCGGCTCCGTCAAGTGTGTCGCTACCGCAAGACCTTCAGAGGGGCCGTGCCGAGGGCCACTAAGTCCTACCTCATGGAACTCAAGTTCGACATCGAAGAGGATACGGACGACAAGGCCGCCTACATGGAACATCAAGACCCCGATCCCTCTCGGATCAGAGGACCGAGGGTGCCCGGAACGCCAAGTTCGCCTCATGAACCCGAAGACGCCAAGGTCGCCGGCGCAGCATGCCAAGTACTTCACCCCAGATGAGACAAGTACTACTTCCCGGTACGCGGACCGACAAGATCTTCGCAACGATAAGATCGACACCGACCAGGGCGAGTCCGATGCGCCCCCGGCACCGAACCAAGTCCTGCTTCCCGGAACGCCAAGATCTACCTCAGTTGTCCGAGAACGATTCCGTCGAACCCTGGACCCCGAGACCGAACCCCGAACCCCCGAAACCCCAAGTTCGCCGAGAACCCCCTAATGTGTGAACCCCTTCCCGAAACCCTATTTTATAATATAATACAACTTGTCGCATATTAATTGTTCATCTCGCATGCATTTTGTGTGGTTTGGGGGCCTTATGCCGATTCACTGCATAATTAAATATGGGGCCCATATGCGGGCAAACCTAGTCTTATATTGGCCTCATTTAAATTGTGTAGCGAACCGGTAACTTATTTTGCCATGTTAAGACAACATTTAATTTGCGGGGTAGTTAAACAACTTGAACCATATATTTAATTGTCGGGACCCCCGGTTCCACTTAATATGGCCTAAATGCATCGCATCTTTGCCATGTCATACATCATGCATGCATCATGCCCGATTTTCTATCGTAGTATTAAATAGTGCATCCGGTGTTTATTCTAGTGTTTTGGTTCTTCACGGATAAGGCCGTTGAGTTGATGCGAGTGTCGACCCGATCTTCGGTTGAACCTTCGGCAATGTTTTTCAGGCGAGCACCTCCCACTTTCTACCTATCTTACTTTTATAGTATTTATTCCCTCCTGTTGATCTATTGCTACCTGTGTTGCGATGCTCTAGTTTTCGTACCCGTGATATCCCTCGCAGCCTTGTATTGCCGTGGACACATCCTATTACCTGTTGTTTGATAGATAGTTGGACTTGCGCGTCGTAGGCGCTGGCTCCAGTGCTGTTGCGTGTCGCCAAGTGCCACAGTTGTTGGTGTATTGCCGCATGTTTGATGTTGGAGATGATCATGGCTTTACTTATCGCTCACTTTAATTCCTGTTTAACAACTAAAATTGAAGTAAGTAAGCAGAGGCACAGGTGGGCAATAGATGTTATTTGGTTGTTAACCGTCCACTTGTGTCCCGTAGGACCCCGAGTGCTTGATACCTGTTCCTTGATTTATCGCGCTATCCACATCCGGGAGGATTATGGGACCCCAGGCGAGCTTGATTCAGTCTTATTTCTTGGGGCCACAAACTAGTTTGAGGTTTTATTTACTATCCTGTACTTATGCCATGCTCTTTATTTACGATTGTGCGAGGAGCACCTTTATCTTGTTAGGAATTGTGACCCGTTTACGCGGTATCGACAAGCCCAGTTTGGGTTCCCGATCGCTTCACCGGCCCCAAAACCTCGGGTCCGTCTCGAAGTCAGCTAACCGTTCGGGTGTACTCAAGGGTGGCCTGAAATATTTCTGAATCCTGTGATTGCTTTGTCGTGAAGGCCTCGTTGGGTTTTGATTTGGTTTTTCCGAGGTTGATCAAGTGTGTGTTGCTATTTGTGCACCCCGGCCGGGTTAAAACTTTCTGAAAGCCGTGTCCGCGGTTATGGACGACTTGGAGCACAGTATCTCGATCATAGACAACTATAACTAAAGTAGTGCTATAAATTTGACTTTATAATGACTAGTAATCAACTTCACTATAATGGAATGGCTACATAAAACTGCCAACAATTGCTTGTTTGGTTTGTCGTTTGCGACAATTGTATCTGACTAGTAAGTATTGCAACTACAACGGAGTGGCTAAATAAAAGTACCAACAACTGCTGGGTTTTGGGATTATCTCATGCTATCTGTATCTGATTAGTAAGTGTTGCAACTATAACGGAATGGTTAACTAAAAGTGCCCACTGCTTATTTTTTATCAGGATGACTATCTATACTTGACTAATAATTGCTGCAACGATAACTGAATAAATAAAAATGCCAACGGTGTGAGTTCCTCGGTTGACTTCCTCGATTGGTCTCGAGGGGAAATGCCAGGATGGGTTTGTTTGATAGTAGAATTAGGTTGGTTCCGAATAGGTCTCTCTTACCCTCTCTGATAGCCGCCGGTTGTATCGAGTCTCTATAGGTTGTTTAGTGCATGCCGCCGCTGCCGCTCAGTCCACCATACCTATGTAGGCGAGGACCGCCGAATTCTAGCCTCGCCGTGTACTGGCCTCAGTACTGACGCTCCTCTTTTTCCTTTGCCCTTTGTCGGCACCCCATTTGTTTAAGCAGGTTTGAGATCGACGACGTTAGCAGGGTTACCCTTCCTTTGGCACAGGCGGTTATGGGCGCCATTGGTTATTCTTGAGGCTCTTAGCCCCATTTGCATCTTGTCCGTAGTCGGACACTCTATCATTTTCAAGGTAATTTGGATCTTTATATATTATATGTATTCTTGACTCATGGAGTCGTATTGTATATATCTGCTACGTGGGTCCCATCGAGGACTGTGTAATGTTATTACGTTTTCCACCCGCGCAAGTGCTGGTGAGCACCTTTGAATCGTTTCTATGCGGGTTTGGCGGGAATCGCTGAAACTTGCATAGGTCCGATCTGAGTGTCTGAGTGGTATCGAGCTCGAGTTGCGATACCCCACAAGTCCAGCCTGTAGGATAACCTAGCTAACGGCCGAAGTAGAGTGTCAAAACTATTTTTCAAAATCGGTTGGATAGTTCTGATTAGGTCTGATTTTACTCCTTACCCCTCTGCTATTCTCCTCTTACCTCTACGCGTTTTGAATCCACCTCTTATCTTTTCTGCGAGTCCAGGATTTCTCGTGGTTGGGTTTCCGTCGTACCTTCAGGGTTTCGCTTCCTCCATTGATCACGGTGTTCTACCATCCGGACTTCATGCTATCTGAGTGATCCTTTATATGTGGCACCATTCTTTGTTCCTTGTCTGTGCCTTCCGGTGTTTTCCGACGATTTACATCATCTACGCGGATCCGATCGATGCATCACTCCTTTGTTTCCGAACCTCGATTGTCGAGATCTTCAATCTAATTCCGAGAGTTGGTTGCATAATCCGTCTATTCATGTACTTAGTAATGCTTTGAGTGCGGGATGGAGTCGCGACCATACCACTACTCTTATCATTTGCTTTGTATATTGAATGGTGGATCGATGCAATTCTACTTCTTCCATGGAAGTTAGAGGTGGCCTTATCTTTAACTTCGTCTGTTGTTTTTCCGGAGTGTTCTCTTGACGAACAGGATCAACGAACCATTGTTAGTGGTGTCGCGAGGATCTACACGAAGCGCGAAGGATCAAATCACCGACCTTCTTTCCGGTACCATGAGGCGGATCTCGAGGGCGAGATCCATTGTTAGTGGTGTCGAATTGTGGCATCCCGCAAAACCACTACTAGAAAATCGCGTTGTTTTTGTGCATTGCATCGTCATCATCATGCATTGTTTGTCTGAAACTATTTCGAAAAGCCTAGTTCTGCTTTGTACAAACACCCCTCTTTATTTCAAATGCAAAACCCCGATCGTATCGGATATTTTATTTACCTATAAACTATTTGCAAAGTAGCCTTGTTTTAAAATAAACAAAACCAAACAAACACATCTTTACAAAACTAATAAAACCTAAACTCTAAATCCTATACCTACCCACCAACCTCAGCCCGCCACCTCACCCTCTCCCCCAATTCCTACCCACCTGCCACCTCACCGATCCACCACCCCTTTCTCTCTCTTTCACCCAGCCCCCTCCTACCCCTCTCCCTTACAGGCTGGCCCCACCCCAACCCGCTGCCACCTCACCCCCAATTCCTTCTCTCACCTGAGCCAGCCCACACCCCTCTCTCTTCCCCCTGGGCCCCGCCACTTCCTCTCTCCTCCCCATCGAGCCAGCTCCCCCTCCTCACCCAGCGGCCCCACCACCTACCCGACCCCACGCCCTGGACCCGGTCCACACCCACCACCGACAGCCACCTCCTGGCCCACCCCCGGTCCCACCTGCCCACCTCGCGCCCCGCTCCCACCTCTCTCTCTCTCTCCCCACGCGCGAGCTGTCCCTCCCCTGTTCTTCTTCCTCCTCTGCCCCGTGGCTTCCCCCGTGCCCGGTCGCCGGCGCCGCGCCTCCCCGACGCCTCGCCTCCTCTGCCTCGGACCACGCAAGCCTCCTCGTCGCCCCTCCCCTTCGCTTCCCCAGCGACGCGGCCGCCCTCCCCCTCTGCCTCTCCGGCACCGCGCAGCCTCCTCCCTGATCCGCCTCGCCCGCCACGGAGCCACCTTGGCCCGCCTCCTCTCGCACGCAGGCCTCCTCCGCCGCGCCGGGTCCCTCCGCGCCTCCCTCGCCTCGGCCTCGAGCTCCTCCGCCGCCCCTCTGCGTCCTCACCGCCTCCGCCGCCGCCGCCTCTCCCGGCCTCCCGACGCCTCGCCTTCCTCCGCCCGTCGCCCTCCCGCGCTCCCCTCCGCCGGCCGCCGTGATACTCCCCTCCTCCGCGCCTCCTCCCGCCTCCGGTCCCGCGTCGGCCGCTTCCTCGCCTTTGGCCAGCGCCGCCTGTCACGCGACCCCGCCGCCCTCAACATCTCGAGCAGAACGTGAGGCCGCCCAAGCTCTCCTGGCGCCTTCGCCCTCGACCACCTCCCCTGGATTCCACCGCCAGGTGTTGCGGCACCGAGTGCGTCGCCGCCGTCGTCGACCTCTGCAACCGGCCCGCGCACGGCCACCGGCGACCAGCGTGCATGTGCTCTTGTTCCCGTGTCCATGTCGGTGCCCAGATGGTTCACCACGGACAGCAGACATTCAGGTCCCTGTCGTTGTGGAGTTATGTTAGGATGTTCAAGCCCACCTGATCGGCTCCGTCAAGTGTGTCGCTACCGCAAGACCTTCCGTAGGGGCTGTCGTCGAGGGCCACGAAGTCCTACCTCATGGAACTCAAGTTCGACATCGAAGAGGATACGGAAGACAAGGCCGCCTACATGGAACATCAAGACCCCGATCCCTCTCGGATCCGAGGACCGAGGGTGCCCGGAACGCCAAGTTCGCCTCATGAACCCGAAGACGCCAAGGTCGCCGACGCAGCATGCCAAGTACTTCACCCCAGATGAGACAAGTACTACTTCCCGGTACGCGGACCGACAAGATGTTCGCAACGACAAGATCGACACCGACCAGGGCGAGTCCGATGCGCCCCCGGCGCCGAACCAAGTCCTGCTTCCCGGAACGCCAAGATCTACCTCATTTGTCCGAGAACGATTCCGTCGAACCCTGGACCCCGAGACCGAACCCCGAACCCCCGGAACCCCAAGTTCGCCGAGAACCCCCTAATGTGTGAACCCCTTCCCAAAACCCTATTTTATAATATAATACAACTTGTCGCATATTAATTGTTCATCTCGCATGCATTTTGTGTGGTTTGGGGGCCTTATGCCGATTCAATGCATAATTAAATATGGGGCCCATATGCGGGAAAACCTAGTCTTATATTGGCCTCATTTAAATTGTGTAGCGAACCGGTAACTTACTTTGCCATGTTAAGACAACATTTAATTTGCGGGGTAGTTAAACAACTTGAACCATATATTTAATTGTCGGGACCCCCGGTTCCACTTAATATGGCCTAAATGCATCGCATCTTTGCCATGTCATACATCATGCATGCATCATGCCCGATTTTCTATCATAGTATTAAATAGTGCATCCGGTGTTTATTCTAGTGTTTTGGTTCTTCACGGATAAGGCCGTTGAGTTGATGCGAGTATCGACCCGATCTTCGGTTGAACCTTCGGCAATGTTTTTCAGGCGAGCACCTCCCCCTTTCTACCTATCTTACTTTTATAGTATTTATTCCCTCCTGTTGATCTATTGCTACCTGTGTTGCGATGCTCTAGTTTTCGTACCCGTGATATCCCTCGCAGCCTTGTATTACCGTGGACACATCCTATTACCTGTTGTTTGATAGATAGTTGGACTTGCGCGTCGTAGGCGCTGGCTCGATCTTTGCGTGTCGCCAAGTGCCACAGTTGTTGGTGTATTGCCGCATGTTTGATGTTGGAGATGATCATGGCTTTACTTATCGCTCACTTTAATTCCTGTTTAACAACTAAAATTGAAGTAAGTAAGCAGAGGCACAGGTGGGCAATAGATATTATTTGGTTGTTAACCGTCCACTTGTGTCCCGTAGGACCCCGAGTGCTTGATACCTGTTCCTTGATTTATCGCGCTATCCACATCCGGGAGGATTATGGGACCCCCGAGCGAGCTTGATTCATCTTATTTCTTGGGGCCACAAACTAGTTTGAGGTTTTATTTACTATCCTGTACTTATGCCATGCTCTTGCTTTATTTACGATTGTGCGAGAGCACTTGTCTGTTAGGAATTGTGACCCGTTACGCGGTATCGACAAGCCAGTTTTGGGTTCCCGATACTTCTGACCCCACAAACCTTGGGTCCGTCTCAAGTCAGCTAACTTCTATGGTGTACTCAAGGGTGGCCCCCTGAAATATTTCTGAATCCTGTGATTGCTTTGTTGTGAAGGCCTCGTTGGGTTTTGATTTGGTTTTTCCGAGGTTGATCGAGTGTGTATTGCTATTTGTGCACCCCGGCCGGGTTAAAACTTTCTGAAAGCCGTGTCCGCGGTTATGGACGACTTGCAACTATAATGGAATGGTTAACTAAAATTGCCCACTGCTTATTTTTTATCAGGATGACTATCTATACTTGACTAATAATTGCTGCAACGATAACTGAATAAATAAAAATGCCAACGGTGTGAGTTCCTCGGTTGACTTCCTCGATTGGTCTCGAGGGGAAATGCCAGGATGGGTTTGTTTGATAGTAGAATTAGGTTGGTTCCGAATAGGTCTCTCTTACCCTCTCTGATAGCCGCCGGTTGTATCGAGTCTCTATAGGTTGTTTAGTGCATGCCTCCGCTGCCGCTCAGTCCACCATACCTATGTAGGCGAGGACCGCCGAATTCTAGCCTCGGTGTCTTGGCCTCGATCGACGCTCCTCTTTTTCCTTTGCCCTTTGTCGGCACCCCTTTTGTTTAAGCAGGTTTGAGATCGACGGCGTTAGCAGGGTTACCCTTCCGGCTTGGCCTGGGCAGGGTTATGGACGCCATTGGTTATTCTTCAGGGCTCTTAGCCCCATTTGCATCTTGTCCGTAGTCGGACACTCTATCATTTTCAAGGTAATTTGGATCTTTATATATTATATCTGTATTCTTGACTCATGGAGTCGTATTGTATATATATCTGTTCTGTGGGTCCCATCGAGGACTGTTGTGTAATGTTATTACTTCGTTTTCCACCCGCACTCAAGTGCCTGGTGGGCACCTTTGAATCGTTTCTATGCGGGTTTGGCGGGAATCGCTAAAACTTGCATAGGTCCGATTCTGAGGGTGTTACACTCTCCAAGCCGACGCGCCACCCAAGGCCGACTTGGGGAGGGACTCCCTCCCCTTGGCCGCCCCTCCCACCTATAAAATGAGGGGCAGGGCCTCCTCCTCTAGACACACAAGTTCCTATCCTCTAATCTAAATCCTATCCCTAGACTCCGGTTTAGAGCCGCTTTGGTTTAGAGCTTCTAATTGCACTAGCCTTTGGATTAGAGCCTTCTAATTGGTGTGTCTAAACCCTAGAACACTAATAGCTCTCTCTCATACTCCACCATACTCGCTCCGGCTTAAGGCGAAGCCTCGGGATCTCCCTCTACTTCCCAGACGACGCAGCCGTTGTCATGAGGAGAGTGCTACAACCTCCGCCTGCTTTGGAACAAGGGAGAGGAAGGTCTTCACGAGTAGCGTGTGACCGATTACGGAGCGCTGGAGAACGCAGCCGGAAGGATCGTCTACACGATCTTGAGATCGGAAAGAGTACGACTACATCACCCACGAGAATCTGCTCTCGTTAACCGCTTTGGAATCTTCGAGGGTAAGTTATTCCATCGACTCGTTGCTACAATCTAGTAGATAGATCTTGGCTTGTTTGTTTGTATGCGATAGAAATTTTTTGTTTTTCATGCTACGAACCCCTACAAAGACATGATGGAACTTGAACTCCATCTTCATGTCCTCTCGAAACAGAAGAAGTGCACGGCGCAGCTACAAAATGGAAGTGTGTCAAGTTGTCCATGTTCGCGAGTGTGTCAAGAGAGTGGACGACAAAGTTAATGTTCGCGAGTACCTTGTTGTCCATGTTCTCCCCACTGGCTTGTGTGCGGTCGACTTCTTCCACGCAGCTGTGCCACTTGCTGCATGCAGTTTGGATGATTGCCCAGTGGTTCGTTATTGCCTTCTCCCCTCGCTCCATGTGGATCTTGCGATACTTTGGGTTGCACATGCTTCGCTCGTCGAATGCTGCCTTGACGCGCCGCCAATAATTGTCGGAATTTTGGTTCGCACCCGTTATCGGATCCATGCTCACCATCTTCCAAGCTTCGGCGAGACAGGTGTCCTCGACCACGGTCCATTTGAGCCGAGCGTCCGCCGTCTTCTTCCCCTTCTTGCCTTTCGCCTCAGTCTCGGCGTCCTCTGGCTGCGTCTGCTCGGCCTGGGTCTCCTTGGCATCAACATCGACGAGGTCCTGGGACTCGATGACGTGCTCGGCGTCGGCCCGGGTCTGCTCTTCCGTGAAGGAGGGGTGGTTGGAGGCCGAGCCTGTTGCGATCAGGTCCTCCATGTAGGCCTCGAGCGTCATGGCAGCCGGAAGGGCGCCCGGCATTCCGCCGAACAGGTTGCGCGCGTCGGCCTCGCCGAAGGTTGCCGAGCTTCCGCCGAAAGGTAGAGGTCCGCGGCGCAGAGCGGGGCTTGCGTACGCCGAAGAGGTCGAGTAGGGGATGTTGATGTCGACGCCGAAGTGCAAAGGGTGGCGCGACGCAGGGCAGGGGAAGAACACGTTCGGGTTGAAGCCGCCGTCGAACTCCGGCGACGGGGAGTACCTCTGCCGAGTAGTCGCCTGGCTCTCCTGGAAGTTGGCCAGAGAGATCGGCGAGAAGCCGGCGGGCGAGCTGATGCTAGCCTGGCTCCCCCAGTGTGGTGGGTACGGCGCGGCCATCAACGCCGAACGCGTCGGCGCCGCCTGCTTCGCGTTCACCATCTTCTGTTCTTCCGTCGCCGCCTTCACCATCGCCTTATCCTCCTCCGCTTGCTGCTGCCGGAGCTTCGCCCTCTCCTTCCTGTCCTTTCGCTCGACCGACGAGATCTACCTGGCGTTCTCCCTCTTCTCCCACTCGGCCGAGGACATGCCCTCCGGCTTGGTCGGCGGCGCTCTCGGCTTCCTCGCCTTCTTCTCCGCCGGACCCTCGCCGAGGATCGATCTGGGTTGGACGAAACTCTTGGGCGGCATTACGGTGATCATGGAGCTTGAGTGGGGAATGGGGAAGAAAGGCTGGAGGGGGGAAGAAAAGGGCGGGGAGCTCGGCAAATTGGCGGGAGTGGTGCTTCTCTCGCCGACAGAGCTGGCCCACGCCCGTTTTTGCTAAGTCCGGCGTTCCAGGGCATACCCGGGATCCTGGGTACGGCCTGGGTAGGCCGGAACAAAACATGCCGATATCCGGCTGAAAACAGGTCCTTGGGTACGCGACTGGGCCGATTTTCGGCGTCCGGACCAAAATTCGGCGTCCGGATCGGCCTCCTGGGTAGGCGAGTGGAGATGCTCTAAGACCCCGAGGAGAAAATCCTAAATAATCCATCATACTTCCAGAAAAAGTTCCGCTGCCCCGCCGCCACCGAAAGGGAGATTCAGGGGACAGAAAGTCTCTGTTCCGGCCCTGCCGGGATGGAGAAGTGCCCCCGGAGCCATCTCCATCGATCTCCATTGCCATTTTCATCACCGTTGCTGATTCCCATGATGAGGAGGGAGTAGTTCTTCCTCGAGGCTAATGGCTCTACCGGTAGCTATGTGTTCATCTCTCTCTCTCTCTATGCATGGTCATATTGTGATCATGAGCTTTGTAATCAAGTAGATCTACCTTGCTACTCAAGTGCTTTAATAGATCTCTGCTCTCCCCATGTGTGTGAAAGTGATAACATGCACTCCATGGTGGCACTTAGGTTTGAGTCTACATAAATACTCATTGTGCTTTAATAGATCTATGCTTTTCCCCACGTGTGTGAAAGTGACAGCGTGCACGCCGTGTGTGGCACTTTGGCTAGATTGAATATTTGTTATGAGTTATATTTGGAGTTGGATGTCTCTATGAAATTGTCGTGTTTGTTGGAACCATCTAGTGCTCAAGGTGACAGTGTGGGGTTATCTAGATTGAGGAAGGCGGACTTTGAGGAGTGCTGTTATAGCCCTACCAATGATTAGAGTGTCCAACCGGAGAGTAGTTAAGAGTAGTATCACGAAGAGAGGATATTTATATGAGATAGTATTAACTAGTGAAAGTATGATCCCTAGGCCTTGTTTCTAAACATTAAAACACCGTTTGCATCTAGATCTATTGCATGTTTGCTTGCTTTAGTCTTTACCTCACCGTCAAGCTATTTTCTGGCACCGTTACCACTTGTATTTCACTATCTCTTCGTCGAACTAGTGCACCTATACACTTGACAAGTGTATTGGGTGTGTTGGGAACACAAGAGACTTCTTGTATCTTGATTGCAGGATTGCTTGAGAGGGAATACCTTTGACCACTTCCTTCCTCAGTTCGATAAAACTTGGGTAATCCACTTAAGGGAAACTTGCTGCTGCTCTACAAACCTCTGCACTTGGAGGCCCAACAACTATCTACAATAATAGAAGTGCGTAGACATCAGCATCCCCAAGCTTTGATGCTTGTACCTCTTGAATATTTCTTGGGGTGACACGGGTGGCATCCCCAAGCTTGAGCTTTTGTCCATTATTCATCTCATCATATCATTCTTCCCCTACACTTGAAAATTTCCTTCATACAAAACTTCACACGATCCTTATTAGCAACATTAGTGTATTCAAGGAAATAAGCCTTTGGGTTTAGTTTCAACTAAAGTAAATCATCCATTAAAACACAAGCTACTGTAGCAACTCCTTTTAAAATCTCAAGTGATCAAGAAGAACTCAAAATAAACCGATTAAGATGCAAATGCTCATAATGGCAGAAATCTGTCAAAACATACCAGCAGGTAAGTACCGATTTTTTTGAAAATCTTCTGTTGCTCAAATCGAAAAAGTGCAAAACTAATGAAAGTTTGGTAAATAATAGGGGCATGCACACAAAAAATTACAGCTCAATCCGATGTACTGGGATTTTTCACAATTTTTCACAATGAAGCACAAAAAACTGTTTCGGGACAACAACTTCCCCATATTTTACTTCTCTCTCATTAGAGGCTATTCTTGGCACACAAACCACACAAAAATGATAAGGAGAGGTTATTACAGAGGCAATAACTTTCAAGACTCAACAAAAGAAAAACTTACTGAAATAAAAAAAATTGGTTATCTCCCACTAGTGTTTTTCTTTAACGCCTTTCAGCTAGGCACAAAAAGCAAGGATCAAGTATTTTCAAGTGAAGAAGCATTAAGATCGATACCTGAAATATCTTCAAAAAGGCAAGGTATTTTATTCAAATAAGTTTTAGAGTATCCTCTCTCAATACTCTTGGGTTCACTATTTTTATCAAACGGGTTTTCAGGAAGAATCCAATCAAAATTCTTTTCTAAGGCTTCATGCATTCCTACAAGTTTAAAAGGTATTCGTATTTTAATTTCCTCTCCATTTTTGGGTTTGGTTTTGTCCAACTTTTCTAGTGTACCAATAACATCTACACATGAGCCTAGCATATTAAAACGATCAAAGACCTTTCTAGCTTCTATAGCAACATCATTAAATTCTTTAAGCAAAGTTTCCAGGATAAAATCTCTCTTTTCAGTATGCTCAATATCATTAAGTTTAAGAAACATTACCTTCATCAGGGGGTTAAGGTTAACAAACCTAGCCACCAACATGTGAACTAAAGAAGTTGCAGCAATTTCATAATTTGGAGCATGTTCTGCTAAGGATCCATCCTTAATATACTTATGCTTACTAACATGATTAAAGAATTCTTCAATATTATCTTTCCCAATTATAGAGCCACTACCTATTGAAATGTATTTTACGGTGAACTTAGGGTTCAACATGATGAGCTAAAAAAACAAGGTAACAAAATAACAACTAAAGAGGGAACTATTTTTTGTATTTTTGATGAAAAGAAGAAAACCAGTACAACTATTTTTATTGTGTTTTTGATAAAAATAAACAAGAAAAACAAAGCAAACTAAACTAACCAAAATAAAAACAAAGTAAAGAGATTGGTTGTGAGAGACTCCCCTTGCAGAAGCTGTCTTTATCTTCCCGGCAACGACGCTAGAAAATTGCTTGATGGCTCAAATGATGTAGAGCTCGTTGGGGAACCCCAAGTGGAAGGTATGATGATCACAACAACAAGTTTCCATCAGTTATGAAACCAAGGTTATCGAACCAGTTGGAGAAATAACCAACTCCCAAGGTGTTGCTAGCAACTTGGAACCTGCACAACACAACCACAATACTTTGCCCCAACTTACACTGAGGTTGTCAATCTCACCGATTTGCTAAAAACAAAGGATTAAATGTATAGTGTGAAAGAAAGTAGTTTCTTTGTAGGAATTGAATAAAGTAATTGAAAAAAGTAAATAGTAGACAGTAGATTGAATATCAGTGGGAAGGAATGGACCGGGGCCCACAGTTCACTAGAGGTGTTTCTCCATAAGATAAATAGCATGTTGGGTGAACAACTTACAGTTGGGCAATTGACAGGATAGAGAAAGCATAACAATGCATATACATGTCATGATGATCGCTATGAGATTCGTTTGGGAATTACAACTTAATACATAGACCATAGTCCAACTGCATCTATGACTAATAATCCACCTTCAGGTTATCATCCGAACCCCTTCCAGTATTAAGTTGCAAGCAACATATAATTGCATTAAGCAAAGTGTGTAAAGTAAACAATACAATTGCCCCATGGACAAAGGATTGTTGTTTTCTCCCTAGTAGAAACAACACATCTACAACCTTAGAGATTTCTATCACTTCCCAGATGTAACACCCTCAGAATCAGACCTATGCAAGTTTGGGCAAAATTCACCAAACCCGCATAGAAACGATTCAAAGGTGCCCACCAGGCACTTTCGTGCGGGTGGAAAACGAAGTAATAACATTACACAACAGTCCTCGATGGGACCCACAGAACAGATATATATAACAGCGACTCAGAGAGTCAAGATTATAGATATAATATACAAAGATCCAAATCACCTCGAAAACGATAGAGCGTCCAGCTACGGAAAAGATGCAAATGGGGCTAAGAGCCCTGAAGAATAACCAATGGCGTCCATAACCCTGCCCAGGCCAAGCCGGAAGGGTAACCCTGCTAACGACGTCGATCTCAAACCTGCTTAACAAAAGGGGTGCCGACAAAGGGCAAAGCAGAAAACAAAGAAGGAGCGTCGATCGAGGCCAAGACGGCGAGGCTAGAATTGCGGTCCTCGCCTACATAGGTATGGTGGACTGAGCGGCAGCATGCACTAAACAACCTATAGAGACTCGATAGAACTGGCGGCAATCAGAGAGGGGTAAGAAGTACCTATTCGGAACCAACCTGATTCTATCATCAAACAAACCCATCCTGGTGTTTCCCCCTCGAGACCAAACGAGGAAGTCAACCGAGGAACTCACACAGTTGGCAGTTTTATTTATTCAGTTATTGTTGCAGCAATTACTAGTCAGGTTTAAATAATCGTCCGGATAAAGTAAACAGTGGGCACTTTTAGTTGACCATTCCGTTATAGTTGCGGTAATTACTAATCAAATACAGATAGCATGATATAATCCCAAAACCCAGCAGTTGTTGGTACTTTTAATCAGCCAATTCCGTTGTAGTTGCAGTACTTACTAGTCAGATACAATTGTCGCAAGCGACAACCAACAAGCAATTGTGGGCAGTATTAATTAGCCATTCCATTATAGTGAAGCTGATTACTAGTCATTATAAGTCAAATTTATAGCAGTAAACTTTAGTTATGCTTGTCTATGATCGAGATACTGTGCTCCAAGTCGTCCATATCCGCGGACACGGCTTTCAGAAAGTTTTACCCGGCCGGGGTGCACCAATAGCAACACACGCTCGATCAACCTCGGAAAAACCAACTCAAAACCCAACGAGGCTTTCACGACTGAACAATCACAGATTCGTAATTATTTTAGGGCCACCCATTGAGTAGATCCCATAGCAAACGGTGACTCGAGACGGGCTCAAGGTTTGGGTATCTGTGTGAACGGGGAACCCGAAAGTGTGGCTGGGCTTGTCGACACCGCGGAATCGTGTCCCGATCCTAAGCGATGCAGTGTGCTCCTCGCACAATTTAAATACGTAAAGTAGCATGGCATAAGTACAGGATCGTAAATAAAACCTCAAACTAGTTTGTGGCCCCAAGAAATAAGAATGAATCAAGCTCGCTCGGGGTCCCATATACCTCCGGATGTGGATAGCGCGATAAATCAAGGAACATGTATCAAGTACTCGGGGTCTTACGGGACACAAGTGGGCGTCGGAAACCAAATATTTTCTATCACCCACCGATGCCTCCGCTTATTTCAATTTTAGTTGTTAAACAGAAATTAAAGTGACGATAAGTAAAACTAGAATCATCTCCAACATCAACATGCGGCAATACATCAAGCTGTGGCATATGGCGGCACATAAAGACTTGAGCAAGCAACTACGACGCCGCAAGTCCAACTATCTACCAAACAACAGCAATAGGATGTGGCCAAGGCAATATAGGGCTGCACGGTTGATCACGAATGCGGAAACTAGAGCATCGCATACAGATAGCAATAGATCAACAGGAGGGAGTAAATACTATAAAAGTAAGATAGGTAGAAAGGGGAGTTGCTCGCCTGAAAACGTTGTCGAAGGTTTTCCCCGAAGATCGAGGCGAAGCTCACATCAACTCAACGGCCTTATCCGCGAAGAAGCAAAACACTAGAAGAAGCACCGGATGCGATATTTAATACAACGGCAGAAGATCGGCATGATGCATGTATGATGGATGGCATGGCAAAGGTGCGATGCAATTAGGTCAGATTAGGCGGAACCGGGGTCCCGACAATTAATTAAATGGTTCAAGTTGTTTAGAACCCCCGCAATTTAAATGTGGTTTAGCATGGCCAAAAATACGGTACCGGTTCGCTACACATGTTTAAATGAGGCCAATATAAGGCTAGATTTGCCCGCATATGGGCCCCATATTTAATTATTAGGTGAATCGGCATAAGGCCCCCAAACCACAGATATGCATGCGAGATGAATGATTCAATATGCAACAAGTTGTTATGATGTTATAAAATAGGGTTTCGAGAAGGGGTTCACACATTAGGGTCTCGAACTTGGGGTTCGGGGTTCGTGGTTGACAGGTCGTGGGGATCGTTCGAGGTTATCGGGGTTGGTCTTGGCGCATCCGGGGTCTCCGGGTCATGTTGTCGGTCTTGATGTTACGAAGATCTTGGCGTTCCGGGAGGGAGGTCGTGGTCCGGCGTCGGAACAGCGGATTCACCCTGGGTCGGTGCCGTTCTTGTCGTTGCGACGATCTTGTCGGGTTCGCGGGCCGGGTCGGACTGGGCGTCCGGGGTGCAGAACTTGGTGTCCGGCGGAGTACTTGTCGCACTGGAGTCTCGGGCATCGCATTCGGGGGAAGTACTCGTTGCGTCGGGTTTCGGTGTTCTCGGACCGATTGTGGATCTCGGCGTCCTCGAGGGGGTTACTTGCAGTCTCCGGGCAGAAGGCCTTGCGGTTTCCGTGTCTGCGGTTCCTTGAAGGCATGCTTGTCATCCGTGATGGCGAACTCGATGTCCCGAGAAGATCTAGGCGGTCCGTGTAGACGACCTCGGCGTTCGGGGTCTTGGCGGGCTTGGCGTCCTTGTAGAAGATCTGACCGATGATTCTCCTAGCGATTTCCGGGTTCGCCGGTGTCGAACTTGGGCTTGGCGTCGATGGTCATTGGCGTTCCTGGATTACATACATGTCTTCGGAAGATCTGGACGAGGCACCGTATCACCGCAGTGTGGAACAACTCATCCTCCTCACCCCATCGGACCGCAAAACACGTATGCAGGCAGAACTTGTGGCGGGGCCGGCTCGCGGGGGCTCGCCGGGAGGAGCGGAACGCGCGAGGCAGGGGTCGAGGCCGACGCGGTCCTGGGCCCGGGGCAGAGGTACGGCGCCGGAGGGGGTTCAGCGGCAGAGGGGCCCGGATGCTTGCTCAGGGACAGAGGCACGGCGGGACCCGCGCGCGAAGGAAGGCCAGGGCGAGGTGGAGCTTGCGGCGAGGGCTTGCAGACGCGGGCCCATGGCGGAGGGCAGGGTGGTGGCGGCGAGGTCCGCGGCTACCGGAGGTGGGGAGGCGAGAGTCTTGGCAGGCCGGCCGCGGGGGACGAGCACGAGGGAGCGACAATGGCACCGGGGAAGGGAGGAGCGGGTCCGCGAGAGGCGGCGACGGGTCGCGAGGAGGAGGCGGTGCTCGGCGGCCGTCAGCGCTTGCAGGTGGTGAGGCGGCGGCCCGGCAGGCGGAGGCGACGGCCGGAAGGTTGGGGGGAAGGAGGAGCAGGCGCCGGCCAGTGGGACTCGGGGCAGCGGCGAAGGGGCGTCGCCCGGCCATGCGTGAGGCGGGCTAGGCGGGCAGCCTGGGCGAGGCGAGGCGCTTGAGGAGGAGGAGGGGAAGAGGTGAGGCGGCCGGACTTGGGGGAGAGGCTTGGATGGCGGGGCGGTCACCACGCCAAGGGAGGGTCGGACTTGGGGAGAGGAGGAGAGCGAGGAGGAGTGGCGTCGGTGACGGTGTCTGGAAGGCGTCGGAGGAGGTTGGAGAAACGAGGGAGGCTGCCGCGTGGGGAGCGCGGGGCTGCCGGGTGGGGGCCACGCGGGGACGGGCCAGGGTGCGTGGACCAGGGGAGGTGGTGACTAGGGGAGGTGGGGGAGTGGCCAGGGGCCCAGCGTGGCGGGACAGGTTGGTGGCGTGTGCGTGGTGTGTGTGTGTGTGGTGTGCTAGTGTGGGTTTGGTGGGCTGGGAGGTGTGAGGTTGGTGGGGTGAGTGGGAGTTTGGTGGGAGGTGGCAAGGAGAGATTGGGTGGGGGTTAACCAGGGGTGATGTGGCGTAGAGAGATAGGGGGTGAGGTGGCTGGGGAGAGAGGGTAGACTAGCTGGTAGGAAAAGGTTTCTGGGGTGGGCCTAGGCTGGACCGTTGTATTTTCTCTGGGGTGGTCGATCGGGTCAATCGGCCCGTTCGACTGCCCCTAATAAAATAATTCAAAATTTTGTTTAGTTTAATTGGGCCGTTTGCAACCCGATTGCAACAAAACAAAATACTCCGGAGCCCCGGGGTTTTGCGTTTGAATAAAGATGGGCGTTTGGAAAACAAATCGGGGTTTGCAAACATAGTTTTGGCAAACAATGTTTGATGATGACGATGCAATGCATAAATTCAACGCGATTTTCTAGTAGTGGTTTTGCGGGATGCCACAATTCGACACCACTAACAAGGGATCTCGCCCTCGAGATCCGCCTCAAGGTACCGGAAGAAGGTCGGCGATCTGCGTCTTCTCGCTTCGTGTAGATCCTCGCGACACCACCAACGATGGTTCCTTCTTCATCTTGTAAACGGCGACACCACCAACAAAGGTCGTTGCTCCTGATCGTCGAGAGACACTCCGGGGAAACAAAGGACGAAGATAGAGGCATCAACAAATAAAGCCGCCTCTACTTCCGTTAGAAGAGGGAAAAGTTGCATTGATCCACCAGTTCGATGTACAGAGCGAACAGTAAGAGTCGGGTAGGGTGATCAGTCCATCCCGGACCCAACTATCAACTCTATACATGGGTAGGAGAATCCGGCAACTCAACTCTCGAGATTTAGACTGAAGATCTTCATAGGTGGTATCCGGAACAAAGGGATGCTGCCAGCAGAAATCGTATGAAAGACACACTGATTAGGTTTCGCGATGGTTCCATTGGCATGAACAACACGTGCTCAAGGTCGACTCCAACTTCACCAAAGCTCGTCCTCCTCATATGTTTTTCAACGACACTGATATCCGGCAAGGAACACAGGTGGATAAAGAGCTCAAGAACAAAAGATCGGATGAAGGGTACAACAGACAAGTTGCCGATTGATGATCGTAGCACCTCCGTTACAAAAAGAAGAAAGCGAAACCCTGAAGGTACGACGAAAACCCAACCGCGAGAAATCCTGGACTCGAAGAAAGAGATGAGAGCGGATTCAAAACACGTCGAGATAAGAGGAGAATAGCAGAGGGGTAAGGAGTAAAATTCAGACCTAGTCAGAACTGTCCAACCGATTTTCAAAAATAGTTTTGACACTCTACTTCGGCCGTTAGCTAGGTTATCCTACAGGCTGGACTTGTGGTATCATAGCTGAGCTCGATACCACTGAACACCCTCGAGAATCGGACCTATGCAAGTTTGGGCAAAATTCACCAAACCCATAGAAACGATTCAAATGTGCCCACCAGCACTTTCGTGCGGTGGAAAACGAGTAATAACATTACACAACAGTCCTCGATGGGACCCACAGGCAGATATATATATGACTCGTAGAGTCAAGATTACGATATAATATACAAAGATCCAAATCACCTCGAAAGCGATAGAGCGTCCAACTACGGACAAGATGCAAATGGGGCTAAGAGCCACGAAGAATAACCAATGGCGTCCATAACCTGCCCGCCAAGCCGGAAGGGTAACCTCGCTAACGACGCCGATCTCAAACCTGCTTAAACAAAGGGGTGCCGACAGAGGGCAAAGGAAAAGAAAGGAGCGTCGATCTTGAGGCGATTACGGCGAGGCTAGAATTGCGGTCCTCGCCACATAGGTATGGTGGATGGCGGCGGTGGCAAGATGCACTAAACAACCTATAGAGACTCGATAGAATGGCGGCGGCAATCAGAGAGGGGTAAGAAGTACCTATTCGGAACCAACCTGATTCTATCATTAAACAAACCCATCCTGGTGTTTCCCCCTCGAGACCAAACGAGGAAGTCAACCGAGGAACTCACACAGTTGGCAGTTTTATTTATTCAGTTATTGTTGCAGCAATTACTAGTCAGGTTTAAATAATCGTCCGGATAAAGTAAACAGTGGGCACTTTTAGTTGACCATTCCGTTATAGTTGCGGTAATTACTAATCAAATACAGATAGCATGATATAATCCCAAAACCCAGAGCTTGTTGGTACTTTTAATCAGCCATTCCGTTGAAGTTGCAAGACTTACTAGTCGATACAATTGTAAGCGACAACCAACAAGCAATTGTGGGCGTATTAATTAGCCATTCCATTATAGTGAAGCTGATTACTAGTCATTATAAGTCAAATTTATAGCAGTAAACTTTAGTTATGCTTGTCTATGATCGAGATCGTGCTCCAAGTCGTCCATATCCGCGGACACGGCTTTGAAAGTTTTACCCGGGGTGCACCAATAGCAACACACGCCGATCAACCTCGGAAAAACCAACTCAAAACCCAACGAGGCTTTCACGACCGAACAATCACAGGATTGAGAATTATTTGGGGCCACCCATTGAGTAGATCCATAGCGAAGCCGGTGACTCGAGGCGGGCTCAAGGTTTGGGTATACGGTCACGACATGGGAACCCGAAAGTGTGGCTGGGCTTGTCGACACCGCGGAATCGTGTCCCGATCCTAACATGACAAAGGTGCTCCTCGCACAATTTAAATACAGAAAGTAGCATGGCATAAGTACAGGATCGTAAATAAAACCTCAAACTAGTTTGTGGCCCCAAGAAATAAGATGAATCAAGCTCGGCTCGGGTCCCATATACCTCCCGGATGTGGATAGCGCGATAAATCAAGGAACAAGTATCAAGTACTCGGGGTCTTACGGGACACAAGTGGGCGTTCGGAAACCAAATATTTTCTATCACCCACCGATGCCTCTGCTTATTTCAATTTTAGTTGTTAAACAGAAATTAAAGTGACGATAAGTAAAACTAGAATCATCTCCAACATCAACATGCGGCAATACATCAGCAACTGTGGCATATGGCGGCACATATCAGCACTTGAGCAAGCAACTACGACGCGCAAGTCCAACTATCTACCAAACAACAGGCAATAGGATGTGGCCAAGGCAATATAGGGCTGCACGGTTGATCACGGGTACGGAAACTAGAGCATCGCAACACAGATAGCAATAGATCAACAGGAGGGAAGTAAATACTATAAAAGTAAGATAGGTAGAAAGGGGGAGTTGCTCGCCTGAAAACGTTGTCGAAGGTTTTCCCCGAAGATCGAGGCGAAGCTCACATCAACTCAACGGCCTTATCCGCGAAGAAGCAAAACACTAGAAGAAGCACCGGATGCGATATTTAATACAACGGCAGAAGATCGGCATGATGCATGTATGATGGATGGCATGGCAAAGGTGCGATGCAATTAGGTCAGATTAGGCGGAACCGGGGTCCCGACAATTAATTAAATGGTTCAAGTTGTTTAGAACCCCCGCAATTTAAATGTGGTTTAGCATGGCCAAAAATACGGTACCGGTTCGCTACACATGTTTAAATGAGGCCAATATAAGGCTAGATTTGCCCGCATATGGGCCCCATATTTAATTATTAGGTGAATCGGCATAAGGCCCCCAAACCACATATATGCATGCGAGATGAATGATTCAATATGCAACAAGTTGTTATGATGTTATAAAATAGGGTTTCGAGAAGGGGTTCACACATTAGGGTCTCGACGAACTTGGGGTTCCGGGGGTTCAGGGTTCGACAGGGTCCAGGGGGGATCGTTCGAGGTTATCGGGGTTGGTCTTGGCGCATCCGGGGTCTCCGGGTCATGTTGTCGGTCTTGATGTTACGAAGATCTTGGCGTTCCGGGAGGGAGGTCGTGGTCCGGCGTCGGAACAGCGGATTCACCCTGGGTCGGTGCCGTTCTTGTCGTTGCGACGATCTTGTCGGGTTCGCCGGGCCGGGTCGGAAGGGTCCGGTGCAGAACTTGGTGTCCGGCGGAGTACTTGTCGCACTGGAGTCTCGGGCATCGCATTCGGGGGAAGTACTCGTCGCGTCGGGTTTCGGTGTTCTCGGACCGATTGTGGATCTCGGCGTCCTCGAGGGGGTTACTTGCAGTCTCCGGGCAGAAGGCCTTGCGGTTTCCGTGTCTGCGGTTCCTTGAAGGCATGCTTGTCATCCGTGATGGCGAACTCGATGTCCCGAGAAGATCTAGGCGGTCCGTGTAGACGACCTCGGCGTTCGGGGTCTTGGCGGGCTTGGCGTCCTTGTAGAAGATCTGACCGATGATTCTCCTGCGATTTCCGGGTTCGCCGGTGTCGAACTTGGGCTTGGCGTCGATGGTCATTGGCGTTCCTGGATTACATACATGTCTTCGGAAGATCTGGACGAGGCACCGTATCACCGCAGTGTGGAACAACTCATCCTCCTCACCCCATCGGACCGCAAAACACGTATGCAGGCAGAACTTGTGTAGGGGCCGGCTTGCGGGGGCTTGCCGGGAGGAGCGGAACGCGCGAGGCAGGGGTCGAGGCCGACGCGGTCTGGGCCAGCGGTCTGGCGCGGAGGGTTCAGCGGCAGAGGGGCCCGGATGCTTGCTCAGGGACAGAGGCACGGCGGGACCCGCGCGCGAAGGAAGGCCAGGGCAAGGTGGAGCTTGCGGCGAGGGCTTGCAGACGCGGGCCCATGGCGGAGGGCAGGGTGGTGGCGGCGTCCGGGCGCCTGAGGTGGGGGAGGCAGTCTTGGCAGGGCTCGCCGGCGGCCGGACGAGCACGAGGGCGGCGGCGGCACCGGGAGGGAGGAGCGGGTCCGGCGAGGCGGCGCACGGTCGCGAGGAGGAGGCGGTGCTCGAGTGGCGTCGCGCAGCGGTGTGAGCGGCCGGCGGAGGCGAGGCAGCAGGCGTGGAAGGTTGGGGAAGGAGGCCAGCCGGGACATGGGACTGGGCAGGCCGAGAAGGCGTGGTGGCGCCCGGCCATGTGAGGCGGCTGAGGCGGAGGCGAGGCGCCTGAGGAGGAGGAGGGAAGAGGTGGCGGACTTGGGGAGAGGCTTGGATGGCGGGCCATGGGGAGGGGTCGGACTTAGGGAGAGGAGGAGAGCGGAGGAGCTGGCGTCGGTGTGGGGGGTGTCGAGGCGTGGGGAGGAGGTTGGAGAAGCAGGGAGGCGTGGGGAGCTGGGGCTGGGTGGGGAACCTGGGACGGGCCAGGTGTGGACCAGGGGAGGTGGTGACTAGGGGAGGTGGGGGAGTGGCCAGGGGCGGGGCCCGCGTGGCAGAGGGACAGGGTTGGTGGCCGTGTGCGCTGCGGTGTGTGTGTGTATTGTGGTGTGCTAGTGTGGGTTTGGTGGGGCTGGGAGGGTGTGAGGGTTGGTGGGGTGAGTGGGAGTTTGGTGGGGAGGTGGCAAGGAGAGATTGGGTGGGGGGGGTTAACCAGGGGTGATGTGGCGCGTAGAGATAGGTGGGGGTGAGGTGGCTGGGGAGAGAGGGTAGACTAGCTGGTAGGAAAAGGTTTCTGGGGTGGGCCTAGGCTGGACCGTTGTATTTTCTCTAGGGTGGTCGATCGGGTCAATCGGCCCGTTCGACTGCCCCTAATAAAATAATTTAAAATTTTGTTTAGTTTAATTGGGCCGTTTGCAACCCGATTGCAACAAAACAAAATACTCCGGAGCCCCGGGGTTTTGCGTTTGAATAAAGATGGGCATTTGGAAAACAAATCGGGGTTTGCAAACATAGTTTTGGCAAACAATGTTTGATGATGACGATGCAATGCATAAATTCAACGCGATTTTCTAGTAGTGGTTTTGCGGGATGCCACACCAGATTACTAGAGGAATGAACCTACTATCAAGCATAAATACTCCCTTTTGGAGTTACAAGCATCTACTTTTCCAAAGCATCTACTAGCAACAGAGAGCATGCAAGATCACAAATAACATAGACATGATAGAATCAATAATCAATCTTGATGTAGTAATCAATATCCATCGGATCCTAACAAACACAACATATAGGATTACAAATAGATGATCTTGATCATGAACGGAGCTCACAAGATCTAAACATGATAGCACAAAGGAGGAGAAACTACCATCTAGCTACTACTATGGATCCATAGTCCAAGGATGAACTACTCACGCATCACTCCAGAGGCTGGCATGGTGATGAACAAGGCCTCCAGTACGATCTCTGATACGTCGGAAACGTATCTATAATTTTTGATGCTCCATGCTTGTTTAGTATCTACTTTGCTTTGCTTTGTCTACACTTTGAGGTATTTTTTACATGTTTTCTGATACTAACCTATTAACAAGTTGCCACAGTGTCAGTTGCCTGTTTTCTGCTATTTTTGGTTTCAGAAAAGCTAGTAAAGAAATATTCCCAGAATTGTACGGGACAAACATGGGGAAAAAGAAGTCCAGAGGGGAGACGAAGAAGCGGGCAAGGGTGGACAAACCCCCCTAGGAGCGGGTGGGCCCTGCCCCACGCCTGGGTAGGGTTTGGCCTCTCTGGACGCCTCCTCGTCCTCCCCCTTCGCCTATAAAAAGCCCCCGATGTAGAAACCCTAAGTACCCGATAAAATATCCACAAAACCTTCTATAGCCACCGCCACCGTTGTCCCTAGATCGGGGGATATGAAGTTCTTCCCGGCACCCTGGCAAAGGGGAGATCATCCCGGAGGACTTCTCTCTGGTATGATGCGTGAGTAGTTCCACCGTGGACTATGGGTCCATGTAGTAGCTAGATGGTTGTATCTCCTCCTTTCTGCTTTCATGTATAGATCTTGTGAGCTCCGTTCATGATCAAGATCTAATCTATTTGTAATCATGCATGTTGTGTTTGCGGGGATCCGATGGATATTGAGATTATTATGTTGGTTTGATTAATGGTTTTGTCTTTATGATTCTATCATGTCTGTGTTGTTTGTGATCTTGCATGCTCTCCGTTGTTAGTAGCTACCTTGGCCAAGTAGTTGCTAGTGACTCCAAGAGGAGGTATTTATGCTCGATAGTGGGTTCATGCCTCTAGTTTCCAAGGGAAGTGACAATAATCTCTTCGGTTGTAGATGTGTTGTTGCTACTAGGGAGAAAACAATGGTCTCTTGTTCATGGAACATGTGGACTGTTTACCTTACACACTTTTCTTAAAGCAGTTGTCTTTTGCATGCAACTTAATACTAGAGGGAGTTCGGATGATAACCTGAAGGTGGACTCATAGTAATAGATGAAGTTGGATGGCGGTATATGTATCTTGTTGTATTGGCCAATCGAATCTCATAGGATCTTTCTAACTAGTAATTGCATTGTTATGCCTTGCTCAGTTCCTGTCAATTGCCCTGTTGTAATTTGTTTACCCTTCATGCCATGTTGTTTATCTAAGGAGAGTACCTCTAGTGAACTATGGACCCCGATCCAATCTTTACCATTGATACATCTTTCACTGCTACTTGTTTACTTTCTGCAAACCATTACCTTCCACACCATACGTTTAATCCTTTGTTACAGCAAACCGGTGAGCTTGACAACCTCACTGATTCGTTGTGGCAAAGTCTTGAGTTTGTGTTGTCCAGGTCTCCGTGTTGCTTGCAACACCTGTGTGACGTTTTCTTCCTCCTTCTGGTTCGATAACCTTGGTCTGTACTGAGGGAAAGCTTGCTGCTGTGCTCATCATACCTTGCTCTTGGGGTTCCCAACAAAGGCCTCTCTGACAGGCAACAATCTCCCCTCTCCGATAGGGTGCCGGGAAGAGGTTCAAATCCCTCCCGATCTAGGGACGATGGTGGCGGCGGCTACGGACTTTTTTGTTGATTTCTGATCGGGTACTTAGGGTTTCTACCTCGAGGGGCTTATATTTGAAAAGGGGCAAGGTCGGTGGCCGCCCGAGGGGCCCACACCATGCCTAGGTGCGGCCAGGGGTGGGCTCGCGCCTAGGGGTGGTGTGGCCGCCTCGTGGCTCTCCTCCGTCTCCGCTTTGGACTTCGTCTTGTGTCGAGAAAAATAGGAACTTCTGATTTTGTTCTGTCCAATTCCGAGAATATTTCTTTACTAGCTTTTATAAAAACAAAAACAGCAGAAAACAGGCAACTGGTGATACGTCGTAAACGTATCTATAATTTTTGATGCTCCGTGTTTGTTTTGTATCAACTATCTTATGATTTGTCTACACTTTGAGGCATTTTTATACATTTTCTCGAACTAGCCTATTGACAAGATGCCGTAATGCCAGTTGCCTATTTTATACTATTTTTGGTTTCAGAAAAGATAGTAAATAAATATTCTCGGAATTAGACGGAACAAAAGCCAAAGTCAATATTTTACCCGACACGACACGAAGACCGAAGGGGAGACGAAGAGGAGCCACAAGGCGGCCACACCATAGGGTGCCGCGGGCCCACCTTAGGGCGCGCCAGCGTATGGTGTGGGCCCCTTGGGCGTCCATCGACCTTGCCCCTTCGTCTATATAAACACCCCGAGGCAGAAACCCTAAGGACTCGATCAGAAATCCACGAAAGAGTCTATAGCCGCCGTCATCTCCATCCCTAGATCGGGAGGTCCGAAGCTCTTCCCGACACCCTGCCAGAGAAGGGAGATCATCCTGGAGGCCTTCTTCATCACCATGCCAGCCTTCGGAGTGATGCGTGAGTAGTTCACCCTTGGACTACGGGTCCATACAATATCTATATGGTTGTTTCTCCACTTTTGTGCTATCATGTTTAGATCTTGTGAGCTCCATTCATGATCAAGATCATTTATTTGTAATGCTACATGTTGTGTTTGCGGGGATCCGATGTATATTGAGTACCATGTCAGATTTATTATTGATTCTATCATGTCTATGTTATTTGTGATCTTGCATGCTCTCCGTTGCTAGTAGATACTTTGGCCAAGTAGATGCTTGTAACTCCAAGAGAGAGTACTTATGCTCGATAGTAGGTTCATACCTCTAGTAATCTGGGGAAGTGACAGCAATCTCCAAGGTTGTAGATATGTTGTAGCTACTAGGGAGAAAACAACAACACTTTGTCCAAGGGAAATTGCATTGTTTACTTTACGCACTTTGTTTAATGCAATTAACTGTTGCTTGCAACTTAATGCTGGAAGGGTTCGGATGATAACCTAAAGATAGATTATTAGTCATAGATGCATTTGGATTATGGTCTATGTATCATGTTGTAATGCCCAAACAAATATCGTAGAGATCAATATGTCTAGTATATGCATTGTCATGCATTCTCAATATGTCAATTGCCCCGCTATAATTTGTTCACCCAGCATGTTATTTATCTTATGGAAAACACCTCTAGTGACCTGTGGACCCTGGTCCATTCCTTCCCATTGATACACCATCCACTGTTTACTATTTACTGTTTACTTTTTGTAATTACCACAAGAAATTACTATCTTCCATACTATACGTTTAATCCTTTGTTTTTAGCAAACCGGTGAGATTGACAACATCAGTGTAAGTTGGGGCAAAGTATTGTGGTTGTGTTGTGAAGGTTCCAAGTTGCTAGCAACACCTTGGAAGCTGTTTCCTTTCTCCTACTGGTTTGATAACCTTGGTTTCATAACTGAGGGAAACTTGCTGATGTGCTCATCATACCTTCCTCTTGGGGTTCCCAATGAGATCTACATCATTTGAGCCATCAAGCACTTTTTTGGCGCCATTGCCGGGGAGATAAGGACAGCTTCAATCTCTTCCTTCCCGTCAAATCACTTTTCTAGGAGAAAGAAGATTCCTGCAAGGGGAGTCTCTCACAACCAATCTCTTTACTTTGTTTTTGTTTTGCTTAGTTTATTTTGCTTTGTTTTGCTTGTTTCTTTTTTCATCAAAAATACAAAAAATTATTTGTACTGGTTTGCTTCTTTTTACCAAAAACACAAAAAATTAGTTTCTGCTCCAGTTTCTATTTCTGTTGGCTTGCTTTTCTCTTGCAAAAATGACTACTACTAAAAACACTAAGTTGTGTGACTTCACTAGCACAAACAACAATGATTTCATGTGCACACCTATTGCTCCACCTGTTCCTGAAGCTACTTTCTTTGAAATTAAACCTGCTTTGCTTAATCTTGTTATGAAAGAACAATTTTCTGGTGCTAGTACTGATGATGCTGTTGCTCACCTTAATAATTTTGTTGAATTTTGTGAGATGCAAAAATATAAGGATGTAGATGGAGATATTATTAAGCTTAAATTTTTTCCTTTCTCTCTAATAGGAAGAGCTAAAGAATGGTTGCTATCTTTGCCTAGAAATAGTATTGATTCTTGGATTAAATGCAAAGATGCTTTTATTAGAAAATATTATCCTCCTGCTAAGATTATATCCATGATAAGTGAAATAATCAAATTTAAACAATTTGATAATGAACATGTTGCTCAAGCTTGGGAAAGAATGAAATTTTTGGTAAAGAATTGCCCCACTCATGGACTAACTGCTTGGATGATTATCCAAACCTTTTATGCAGGACTAAAATTTTCTTCAAGAAATCTGTTGGATTCTGCTGCTGGAGGTACCTTTATGACCATTACTTTGGGTGATGCAACAAAGCTCCTTGATAATATGATGGTTAATTATTCTAAATGGCACACTGAGATAGCTCCACAAGGTAAGAAGGTAAATTCTGTTGAAGAAATATCCTCCTCGAGTGATAAAAATGATGTTATTATGTCTATGCTTGTTAATTGAAAAGCTCATATTGATCCAAATAATGTTCCTTTAGCCTCTTTGGTTGCTCAAGAAGAGCAAGTTGATGTGAACTTCATTAGAAATAATAATTTTAGCAACAATTCCTATAGGAATAATTTTGGTAATAATAATTATAGGTCATATCCTCCTAATAATGGTAATTCTTATGGAAATTCCTACAACAACAATAGAAGTGCACCATTTGAACTTGAAGTCATGCTTAAGGATTTTATTAGTAAACAAACTGCCTTCAATAAAACTGTTAAGGAAAAGCTTCCGAATGCTGAAAAAAGTATTTCATCTTTGTCTGAAGCACAATCTTCTTTGATTAATAAAATGGCTGCTAATCCTGAAACTATGGAAAATCCCTTTGCTGCTACTAATCCCATACAAGTTAGAATTGATGAAAATGTGAGGATGTTAGCTGAATTGCATGCTAGATGGGAAAGAAAGATCAAATTGTTAGAAATAATAATATTACTAAAATTTGTACTATTACCACTACTAGTAATGTTGATGCTAGGAAACCGCCTAAAGTCCCCATTCCTTTTCCAATAAAAATGCTGAAATTCTTCGAAATATGGGAAACGATAATTCTACTACCTTGGATGCTCATTTTGATTTTGATCTTGATGGATGCAATATTTCTAAAGTGATTATGTTCTTACAAAAGCTTGCCAGAAGTCCTAATGCTAGTGCTATGAATATGGCTTTCACAAAACATATTACAAATGCTCTCATGAAAATTAAAGAAGAAAAATTGAAACATAAAACTTCTATTCCTAGGAAATTAGAAGATGGTTGGGAACCCATCATTAATATGAAGATGAATGATTTTGATCTCAAAGCTTTATGTGATCTTGGTGCTAGTGTCTCTATTATGGCTAGAAAAATTTATGAAATGCTTGATTTGCCACCATTGGAAGTGAAGGAAATATGCCCTAGAGGCAATCATAGAGATGATTATATTTCTTATGTATCCATGAGTTATTGTAATGTTCCTTGAATATCTATATCATGCAACTTGTATTGATTGTCAATTATGTGAATTGTTTGTGAAACTCTTTACTTGTATGGTTATTTAAGAGTTGTCCCTAGTCGGAGTTCATGTGAGGACACACGTGAATATTAGAGTAGCACATCGATTGGTTGATGACTATGTTTCGCAAGTCATAGACATGGAGATGTCAAACCAATGATGTGGACACATGTTATGAACATGGGGTTGGACTGACCTAACTTGAGACTGGCAATTAGTTGCAGCTCTCTCTCTCTACACATCGTGTACGTTTTGTCCTTAGACCTGAGATTGTCGCATGTACTTGAGATGTGGATCGAACTACTTTGGGGCTATCAAACGCTGCACCGTAACTGGGTAGTTATAAAGGTAGTTTTCGGGTTTGTCCTGAAGCATGCTGCAAGGCATGGTCAATCAAGATGGGATTTGCCCCTCTCTACTTGAGAGAGATATCTCTGGGCCCCTCGAGTGATCGGATACAGAAATGCATGGCCGTGCTACATAAGGTTAAGAGTTAACCTAGTAAAGGGATTTCGAGTTACGGTATCGAGAAAGAGAGGTCAGCTTGGAGCTAGACCAAATATCGTGAGGCAAAGGGAAAGACATGTACTAAACCTTGTGATGGTTCGTCCGATATGATCTTTGTATGCGTTTAGGAGTTGGCACGTCTTGCTAGAGGCCGCTACCAACTATTGACCGAATAAGTGTATTCGTGTCATGTCTACACGTATATGAACCTATAGGGTCACACACTTAAGGGCTTGGAAGCCTAATGAGGACTGGATCCGAATTAGACCAGGCTTAGGCTACTAATGGGATGCTAATGTAGAAGACCACTAGGGACGCCTATATAAGAGAGGGTGGGGCAAGCTGACCAGGGTTAGACCTTAGACCATTCCACCCAGCCTCCACACCTCTCGCCTGTGTTGCACGCGTGGACCTAGCAGTCTGGCGTCTGACGCTTTCACCCCACACGTGTGGATACCTCGGAGGTGCCGCATCTGTGGCACTTGGAAGAGCCGCTAAAAGGGATCTTCTCATGGGACGAGGACAAGGAGGAGACGTGGAACGTCTGCACTGCCTCGACGCGCTTCATCGATTCTGCAACTGCGCGTCTAGTGGTAATCCCGTGATCTATGACAACAGTAATCCTGGTATACGCGGTAGAATTTTTTTGATTTGCGCTTGTGTAGCCTACCCGTATCCCTTAAGTGGTATCGGAGCCGATGCTATTCAGTTATAGGTTCAAGATGTTTGCATATGGTGATATGCAGATTGATATGAATGATGTGATCGTTTATATGGCGGTGGTTCAGGATTGATATATGATCTTTCTTTCCGTGATCATGATTCTGAGGTTGTCGAACGACTTACCCCTACCGGTCGACTTCCGCCATCGGGGTAGACAGTAACACATAAATCCAGTTGAATCACGCAAAGATCAATATGATTGATCGAATCGGAACCTAGATCTAAAATCGTTGTACTGTGATCAAAGGAGTTTGATCAGATCGGAGCAATAGACGGTTTATGGTAAATTTGATTTGCCGATCAAAATCCTTAAAGAAAATTGTGTAGATTCGATCTCTCATTTTTCACAGTTTGATCAGATACCGCGAGGGGCGCTGCCCGTTCGAACCCCGCAGGGGGACACCCCCTAGACCCCCCTTAATCGTAGACCCTTTTGTATCTCGTTAAGGTAACTAGGTGCTGCGATGTCACATGATCTGGTAGAATGCGATTCTATGCATAACTTGTTTTTGCAGGATGTATGTGATCAGTATGGCCCATATATGTATGTGATGCATGTATGAAAAATTGCATGACCTGCGTGTCGTGAGTAGGGCAACACGACTGGAGCCATATGTGTTGTCAGTTATTGTGATGGCCTGCGTGCCAACTTGTGATGATCCCAATACTATGTAATTTTGATTACTAGCTGTTAGGAGTAATAGATTGTATTAGTTCTTGGAGGACTCATCACTTGGAATATGGCTCACATGGAACATGAAGATGGAGATCATCATGGTGGACAGGTTCTATGGCGATGGAGATCACCATGAGAAAATGGGCCATACTGTGTTACATCTATGTGAATGCTATTCTTATGCGTTTTACTACTATGCATGCTTAGATGATAGAAGTAGAATGATCCCTCACAAAGTTTAAGTTAAACCATGCCCTCCCAACCAAACCTTGCACCATCCTATGCCCTGTATAATCATTGGTGTGCCTATGAAATTAGGGTGCCGCGGTTTTCCTTGGCTGGATGGGTTTGTATCAGATACCTACACGCATAAGGGTTGGTGAGCTTGACAAGGTCATCTTAACAGTTAAGAACCTTGGGGCATAAAGGTTGGGCGCCTAGTTTTGACATAGAGATGTCACCCAACAACAAGAGTCATATGTGATATGATTAACAAGTGTTGCTTACCGATTTACCTTGTCTTCTAGAAGTGATGCTAAAGCTCACTAGTCGACTTGTTAATTGTGGATCTTGAATCACTTAGTATCAATACAGGGATATTGATTTAAGTGGGAGTATATGCTATTAAATTGTTTAACATGTTTTACTCTTTCATGGTTACATGGCTTAGTATTTTGCATGTTTTCTGTTGTAGATCAATGGCACCGAACACTGCATCACCTTTTTCTTTGCGTTCGATTCTTGACAAAGATAAACTTAATGGAACAAACTATACGGACTGGGTCCGTAACCTGAGAATTGTTCTCAGGTTTGATAAAAAGGAAACGGTTCTGGATACCCCAATCCCCGATGAACCTGCTGAAAGGATACGGATGTCGCCTAGAGGGGGGGGGGTGAATAGGCGATTAAAACTTTTCCTAGAGTGGCTCAACAAAGGCGGAATAAAACTAGTGTTTAGTTTGTTAAGCACAACCTAGAATAACTAAGGTTCACCTATGTGCACCAACAACTTATGCTAAGCAATAAAAGCAACAAAGTGATAGCAAGATATATATTACTTCAAGCATGAAGGCTATCACAATGTAAAGTGCATAAGTAAAGAGCTCGGGTATAGAGATAACCGAGGCACGCGGGGACAACGATATTTTACCGAGTTCCTCCCAACATGGAGTACGTCTCGTTTGGAGAGGGGGTGGTATCAAACCACCAACGCCACAAAAGGCCTCCCTTATTCTCCGGTGAATCTCACCCCAATGGGATCGATCCACGCTTCCACTATCGGTGCACTTGTCGGTGGCAACCGTAACCTCTCACAAGGTTGGGGAACTTCTCCACAACTTAATTGGAGGCTCCCAACAAACTCCACCAAGGCCACAACCTGCAACACCAACAAACCGTCTAGGGTTCCAAGAACCCAAGAGTAAAAAGCTTCTCAACTTTCACTCACCAAATCCTCCGGGGAGAACTCAAACCGATGCACCAAATGCAATGGCAAGAACACAAGTAGTGCTCAAGTCCTTCTCTCCCAAATTCCACCAAAGCTACAAAAGCTTGTGGGAGAATAAGAGAAGAAGAACAATGGAGGAAATCCACAAAAGACTCCAAGATCTAGATCCCAAGATGTTCCCCTAACTTAGAGGAGAGATGGATTGGTGGGATTGTAGATCTAGATCTTCTCTTTCAAATCCCTAAAGTATATGCAAGAATAAAGAGAGGGATTGAAGGGGGAGCAAGCTCAAGAGGGTCAAGAATGGAGGAGAAAGCCTGTAAAACTCGAGCAGATGCATTGGGGAAGAAGGGCCCCTTTTTATAGGCTCACGGATTTCTGACCGTTTTCTGCCCGTTGGGGAAAAGTCAGACCGGAGACTCCGGTCTACTCCGGAGACTCGGGTCTACACTGGAGATTCCGGCCCAACCTCTGGACCGCCCATCTGAATGACCTAGGCCATCCAAGAACCAAAAATATCGGAGACTCCGGTCTTCCAACACCGGAGACTCCGGACTGAGGAAACACCGAAGACTTCGGGGTAGCCTCCGGACCTGGCTCCAGACCGCCATACAGTATGTCCCAGCCCTGATTCTAAAGTCACCGCCGGAGACACATCCAGAAACTCTGGACTACACCGGAGAGTCAGGTCCACGCAGACCGGAGACTCTGGTCAGAACCAAATAAGAGGCAAACTTCAAATGGCGATATCTAGAGTTTGGAAACTCCGATTGACCCGAAACCAATTTTGTTGGAAACATGACAACAAGGGCTATCCAAAAAGTGGAAATATTGGATACCACCAATAGAGAACATTTCATGTATTATAAAGTGAGATACCTCTCTTGGTGAGAAATAGGAAAACCTCAAAGATCAAGAACGCAATAATATATAAAGGGGAAATCCGTTTTTGATGAACTAGGGCTTGTTATGAATATTACCACAAGCTCTAGAACCTCGCATGGATAAGATCCAAATAACAACCAAGAAAGTATGATGCAAAGTATGCAAAGGTTTGAGCTCTCTCTGAAGGATATGATCGAGTTACTCACTTGAGAGCCCCTCTTGATAGTACGGTTGTCTATCCTATAAATCGGTCTCCCCAACTAACATCCCGAGACCGGTAAGAGACAAACCCTATCAATATCATACCTTTGCCTTGCACATATTCCACTTGATTATGATGTATACGGTCTTGTCCTTCTCAAGATGGAACACCTTTCTTGATTGCTCTTGTACGCACTTTCTTGATGAAGACTTGCAAGTTACTCCCCCATACAACATGGGGAAACCTTTACTTTTGTTGGAGATATGCCCTAGAGGCAATAATAAATATAGTTATTATTATATCTTTGTGTTTATGATAAATGTTTACATTCATGCTATAATAGTATTAACAAGGAAACATTGATACTTGTGTGATTTGTAAACTTAATTTGAAGTCCCTAGTATAGCCTCTATACTTCACTAGCTTGTTGGTTGATTAATGATTGTGGTTTCCCTATCATGAACATTGAGATGTTATCAACAACAAGATCATATCGTTAGGAGAATGATATGGTGGACATACTCCTATAGATAAGCGTAGCATAAAGATCAAGTCATTTCATTAGTTCAATTGCTATATGCTTTCTGATACATAGTAACCTAATTCCTTCGACCATGAGATCATGCATATCACCTTTACCGGATGGATGCTTTGATGACATCAAACACCACACCGTAATGTGGGTGGTTATAAAAGTGGCATTGAGTGTTCGGAAAGTATTGGTTGAGACACATGGATCAAGAGTGGATTTGTCCATCCACATGACGGATAGATATACTGGCCCTCTCGGTGAAATGTCATCCAATTAGCTTGCAAGCATGTGACTTGGTCACAAGGGATCACATATCAGGGAACGAGAAAGAGTACTTATCAAGAATAAGGTTGAACTAGGTATGGAGATACCGACGATCATAACCTTGGGTAAGTAACATATCGTGAGACAAAGGGAAATTGGTATCGTATGTAAGTGGTTCATTCGATCGCAAAGTAATAGTAGAAATATGTGGGAGCCATATGAATTTCCAGATTCCTCTATTGGTTATTGTTCGAGAAGTGTCTCGATCATGTCTCGCATAATTCACGAACCGTAGGGAGACACACTTAAGGATTCGACGTTGTTTGAGTAGTTATGGTATTATGAGAAAGAGACCGAATGTTGTTCGAGTCTCGGATGGGATCCGGATATCACGAGGTGATCCGGAATGGTCCGGAGAATAAGATTCATATAAGGAAAGTCCCGCTTTGAGTTCGGGAATGATTCCGTGTTTTCATCGGAATGTTCTAGAAGGTTCGGATTGTCCCAAGACTCCGGGGAAGGGTACATGAATGTGTCATTGATCATTGAATGATTGCATCATGTACTAAGTGTTATTGCTGTCCCAAATAAAGGATTAAATTGAATCCTAAAACAGAAAAGTCAAATGTCCAGTTTGAAAGTCAAACCAAAACAAGAAACTGTGGGAAACAAGCAAGAGGAGTTGGAACCAACTGGAGGAGGAGTAGGACTCCTCCGGGCGCCCAGCCCAAGGCCGACTTGGGAGGGACTCCTCCTCCCTGGCGCCAGGACCTCCCTCCCATAAAAGGAGGGGCAGGCTCCTCCCATAGACGCTTTACTACTCTAGATCTCCGGTTTAGAGCTGTTTTGGTTTAGAGCTTCTAATTGCTTTAGCCAACAGTTTAGAGCCTTCTAATTGGTTTAGAGCCCTCTAATTGGTGTGTCTAATTACTAGGCCACTAATCCTCTCTCTCATAAGCTCCACCATACCGCACCGGCTTAAGGCGAAGCCTCGGATCTCCCTCTACTTCCGTACCACGCGTTGTCTTGCAGGAATCGCGAGGAGAGTGCTACAACCTCCGCCGCTTTGGAACAAGGGAGAGGAAGGTCTTCGTCAGTACGAACGTGTGACCGATCATGAAGCGCTGCCGGAACGTGGCGCTGGAAGGATCGTCTACACGATCTTGAGATCGGGAAGAGTACGACTACATACCCCACGAGAATCCGCGCTCGTTAACCACTTTGGAATCTTCGAGGGTGAGTTCCTCCATCGACTCGTTGCTACAATCTAGTAGATAGACCTTGGCTTGTTTGTTTGTATGCGATAGAAAATTTTTGTTTTCCATGCTACGAACCCCTACAAAGGGTATCGAGCCGTGTCTATATGTAGATCTCATTGCAGTAGAACACAATGGTCATTGTGGCGTTGATGCTTTTATTGTAGATTACTTTTTGTGTACTTTGCATCTTGCGGTATGTTGGGATGAAGCGGCCCGGGCTAACCTTACATGACATCGTTCATGAGACTTGCTCCACGCTTGACATGTAACTTGTATTGCATAAGTGGCTTTGCGGGTGCATGTTTCTCCTAGCATAGTTAAGATCCAATTTACAACGGGTGATCAACAATGCTAGTATCAATGTTGTGGTTCTTGTTCGTAAGTTAGAACGACACTTATTGAAAGCCCCAAACCACGTAAAATATGCAAAGAAAGTAGAAGCGTCTAACTTTGTTTTGCAGGGGTGTGCAGTGATGTGATATGGCCATGATTGTGATTATATTCGATGTATGCAATGTTCCTTATTGTAAGTCGACAACCGGCAGGAGCCATATGGTTGTCTTTAATTTATGTTAAGACCTGCGTGTCTATTCAAAGTAGTTGTAATAGTTGAAGCCGGTGGACGACAACCATGGAGAAGCGTCATTGACCTTGATGCAATGCCGGTGATGATGGAGATCATGTTCGTGCTTGAAGATGGAGATCGGAGGCACGAAGAAGAAAGGCCATATCATATCACATATATATTGAATTGCATGTGATGTTAATCCTTTATGCATCTTGTATTGCTTAGTAGACGACGGTAGCATTATAAGATGATCCCTCATGCACATCAATTTCAAATCATAAAGTGTTCACCCTTAGTTAGCACCGTTGCTAAAGCTTGTTGTTTCAAGCACCACGTGATGATCGGGTGTTCTAGATTACGCAAGTGTATACAACGTGAGCAAGCCAGATTTGCTCATGCGAAACTAAGGTTTGATCTTGACGAGCCTAGCATGCAGACATGGTCTCGAACACGGATTACCGAAAGGTAAAGCATGAATCGATAGTAGATATGATGAACATGATGATTGTTCGCCATTGAAACTATATCAACTCTCGTGATGATCGGTGTTGATGTAGTGGATTTGGTTCGTGTTATCACTAAAACAATGTGAGGGATGTTGTTTTGAGTGGAGTTCACCTAGTTTAATTTCATTAATTAATTTGAACTCAATTTGTCATAAACTTAGTCTAAACTATTGCAAATATGTTGTAGATCAATGGCAGCCCTACCATCAATTTTAATGCGTTCCTAGAGAAAGAAAAGTTGAAAAACAATGGAAGCAACTTCATGGATTGGTTCCGCAATTTGAGGATTGTCCTCACACTGGTAATTTGACCTATGTCTTTGGATGCACATTGGTGACCCACTGCATTGATGCTCCCGATGAAGTAAAGAACGTTTACCTCGCCGGAAGAATCAAGACTCCATAGTTCAGTGTGCTATCTTGTATGGTTTAGAATCGGAGCTTCGAAAAGGTTTGAAGAGTCGACCCATATGATATTGTCGAGGATCTCAAATTGATTTTGAGACTCATGCGGCAATTGAAAGCTATGAGGCTTCAAAAGTTCTTTAACTGCAAGATGGAAGAAGGCAGCTCAAGCTGAGCATGTGCTTAAGATGTCCGGCACGCAAACAAACTTCAAAGCTTGGGTATTGTGATTCCTAATGCTTTGGGATTTACTGTCCTCCAATCACTACCACCAAGTTACAAGAACTTTGTGATGAACTACAACATGCGTAACATGAACAAGACGTTGCTGTAACTCTTTGCCATGTTAAAATCTGCAAGTGGAGATCAAGAAAGAGCACCAAGTGTTGTTGGTCAATAAGACCACCAAATTCAAGAAAGGCAAGTCTAAGCAAAGGGACACTTCAAGAAGGGTGGTAAGAAAGCTACCACGCCGACGAAGAAGACCAAGGCTGGACCTAAGCCTGAAACCGAGTGCTTTACCGCAAGGGAGAAGGTCATCGGAAGGAATTGCCCAAAGTACTTGGCGGATCGAAGAACGGCAACATCAAGAAGAAAGGTATATCCGATATACATGTTATTGATGTGTATCTCACTAGTACTCGTAGTAGTGCACGGGTATTTGATACCGGTTGCTCATATTTGTAACTCAAACAGGTCTGCAGAATAAACGGAAGCTAGCGAAGAACGAGGTGACGATGCGCGTGGGAAGCGGATCAAAGGTTGATGTGATCGGTCGGCACGCTACCCCTTCATCTACCATCGGATTAGTTTTATACTTAAATAATTGTTATTTAGTGCTGCGTTGAGCATGAACATTATCTCGGGATCTTGTTTATTGCAAGACGGTTACTTGTTTAAGTCGAGAATAATGGTTGTTCGATTTATATGAGTAATATGTTTTACGCACATGCACCTTTGATAGATGGTCTATTCTTATTGAATCTCGATAGTGGAAATACACATATCAACAACATTGAGGCTAAACGCTTGAAATCAGCGATAATTCGACCTATATGTGGCACGTCGTCTTGGTCACATCGAGTGAAACGTATGAAGAAACTCCATTCGATGGACTTCTTGAATCACTTGATTTTGAATCACTTGAAAGATGCGAAGCATGTCTGATGGGTAAAATGACTAAGACTCCATTTTCTGGTATGATGGAGCGAGCTACGGACTTATTGGAAATCATACATACCGATGTGTGTGGTCCAATGAGTGTAGCATCGCTGTGGTTATCGTTATGTTCTTACCTTCACGGATGACTTGAGTAGATATGGGTATATCTATTTCATGAAACATAAGTCCGAAACTTTCGAGAAGTTTAAGGAGTTTCAAAGTGAGGTAGAGAATCAACGTAACAAGAAGATTAAATTTCTACGTTCTGATCGTGGAGGTGAATATCTAAGTTACGAGTTTGGCGAGCATTTAAAGAAGTGCGAATACTTTCACAATTGACACCGCCGGGAACACCACAACAGAAATGGTGTGTCCGAACGTCAGAATCGAACTCTCTTAGATATGGTTCGCTCTATGATGTCACTTACAGATTTACCGCTATCATTTTGGGGTTATGCATTAGAAACAGCCGCATTCACTTTAAATAGGGCACCGTATGAATTATGGTTTGGGAAGAAACCTAAATTGTCGTTCCTTAAAGTTTGGGGATGCGAAGCCTATGTAAAGAAGTTACAATGGACAAGCTTGAACCCAAAGCGGAAAAATGCGTCTTCATAGGATACAGAAGGAAACTATTGGGTATACCTTCTATCATAGATCCAAGGCAAAACATTCGTTGCTAAGAATGGATCCTTTCTAGAGAAGGAATTTCTCTCAAAGAAGTGACTGGAAGGAAAGTAGAACTTGACGAGGTTGTTGAACCTTCTCTCGAATCTGCGAGTAGCGCAGCACTGGAAGAAGTTCCTGTGGTGCTGCACCAATAAGGGAGGAAGCTAATGATGATGATCATGAAACTTCGTTGAAGTTGCTACAGAGCCTGGAGGTCAACGAGAACTCGTACCACTCCATTGGTATGATTCCGTTATGAATGTCATGGTGGTGGACAACACCGATGACCCCGAGACATATGAGGAAGCGATGATGAGCCCAGATTCCAATAAATGGCAAGAAGCCATGAAATCCGAGATTGGATCCATGTACGAAAACCAAGTGTGGACTTTGGTGGACTTACCGGATAGCCGAAGGCTGTCGAGAACAAATGGATTTTCAAGAAGAAAGCAGATGTCGATGGTAATGTTATCTATAAAGCTCGACTTGTCGCAAAAGGGTTTCGACAAATTCAAGGAGTTGACTACGATGAGACTTTCTCACCAAAGAGCGAAGCTAAAGTCTGTGAGGATTATGTTAGCAATCGCTGCATATTATGATTATGAGATATGGCGATGGATGTCAAAACAGCATTCCTCAATGGAGACATTGATGAAGAGTTGTATATGATGCAACCCAAAGGTTTTGTCGATCCTAAAGGTGCTAACAAGGTATGCAAACTTCAACGGTCCATCTATGGATTGAAGCAAGCATCCAAGTTGGAATCAACGCTTTGATAAGGTAATCAAAAGTTTTGGTTTTATACAAACTTATGGAGAAGCTTGTATTTACAAGAAAGTGAGTGGGAGCTCAGAGCATTCTTAATACTATGTGGATGACATATTGTTGATTGGGAATGATGTAGACCTTCTTAATAGTGTCAAGGAATATTTGAATAATAGTTTTTCAATGAAGGATCTTGGCAAGCAGCTTACATATTAGGCATAAAGATTTATAGAGATAGATCAAACGCCAAATATCATTGTCACAGAGTACATATTTGGACAAAGTTCTAAAGAGATTTGGAATGGAGGAAAGCAAGAAAGGGTTCTTGCCCATGTTGCTCAATACGACCTTGAGTAAAACTCAAAGTCCGACATCGGCGTAAGATAGAGAAAGGATGAGTAAGACTCCTATGCCTCAGCCATAGGATCTCTAATGTATGCCATGCTATGTACTAGACCCGACATTGCATATGCCGTTAGTTTAACTAGCAGATATCAAAGTGATCCAGAGTGGATCATTGGACAATGTCAAAAACATCCTTAAGTACTTGAGAAGAACTAAGGATATGGTTCTTTCTTATGGAGGTGATGAAACTCGTTGTTAATGGTTACACCGATGCTAGTTGGAACACCGATCCGGATGATTCTAAATCACAACTGGATAATGATTTATTTTGAATGGTGCAGCAGTTAATGGAGGAGTGCAAAGCAAAGTTGTGGCGAGATCTTCAACTGAATCGGAATACATGGCTGCTCGGAGGCTTCACAAGAAGCGATATGGATGAAGGAGTTCATTACAGCTGGGTGTGGTTCCAAGTGCGCTGGACCCAATGTCTATCTCTTTGTGATAACATGGGCCATAGCCAATGCGCAAGAACCAAGGTCACACAAGAAGTCAAGCATATCAAGCTGCGTTTTCACGCTATTCGAGAACATATCCAGGATGGGGATATAAAGATTTGCAAAGTACACACAGATCTGAATGTGGCGGATCCGTTGACTAAACCTCTCTCGAGGGCAAAACATGACCAACACCAAACTGCCATGGGTGTTCGGTATATTACCATGTAATCTAGATTAGATGACTCTAGTGCAAGTGGGAGACTGTTGGAGATATGCCCTAGAGGCAATAATAAATATAGTTATTATTATATCTTTGTGTTTATGATAAATGTTTACATTCATGCTATAATAGTATTAACAAGGAAACATTGATACTTGTGTGATTTGTAAACTTAATTTGAAGTCCCTAGTATAGCCTCTATACTTCACTAGCTTGTTGGTTAATAAATGATTGTGGTTTCCTATCATGAACATTGAGATGTTATCAACAACAAGATCATATCGTTAGGAGAATGATATGGTGGACATACTCCTATAGATAAGCGTAGCATAAAGATCAAGTCATTTCATTAGTTCAATTGCTATATGCTTTCTGATACATAGTAACCTAATTCCTTCGACCATGAGATCATGCATATCACCTTTACCGGATGGATGCTTTGATGACATCAAACACCACACCGTAATGGTGGTTATAAAAGTGGCATTGAGTGTTCGGAAAGTATTGGTTGAGACACATGGATCAAGAGTGGATTTGTCCATCCACATGACGGATAGATATACTCTGGCCTCTCGGTGAAATGTCATCCAATTAGCTTGCAAGCATGTGACTTGGTCACAAGGGATCACATATCACGGAACGAGAAAAGAGTACTTATCAAGAATAAGGTTGAACTAGGTATGCAGAGATACCGACGATCATAACCTTGGGTAAGTAAATATATCGTGAGACAAAGGGAAATTGGTATCGTATGTAAGTGGTTCATTCGATCGCAAAGTAATCGTGAGAAATATGTGGAGCCATATGAATTTCCAGATTCCTCTATTGGTTATTGTTCGAGAAGTGTCTCGATCATGTACGCATAATTCACGAACCGTAGGGAGACACACTTAAGGATTCGACGTTGTTTGAGTAGTTATGGTATTATGAGAAAGAGACCGAATGTTGTTCGAGTCTCGGATGGGATCCGGATATCACGAGGTGATCCGGAATGGTCCGGAGAATAAGATTCATATAAGGAAAGTCCCGCCGAGTTCGGGAATGATTCCGTGTTTTCATCGAATGTTCTAGAAGGTTCCGGATTGTCCCAAGACTGGGGAAGGGTACATGAATGTGTCATTGATCATTGAATGATTGCATCATGTACTAAGTGTTATTGCTGTCCCAAATAAAGGATTAAATTGAATCCTAAAAGAAAAGTCAAATGTCCAGCTTTGAAAGTCAAACGCCAAAACAAGAAACTGTGGGAAACAAGCAAGAGGAGTTGAACCAACCGGAGGAGGAGTAGGACCTCCAGCCGGGCGCCAGCCCAAGGCCGACTTGGGAGGGACTCCTCCTCCTCGGGCGCCAGAGGACCTCCTCCCATAAAAGGAGGGCAGGGCCTCCTCAGACGCTTTACTTTCTACTCTAGATCTCCGGTTTAGAGCTGTTTGGTTTAGAGCTTCTAATTGCTTTAGCCAACAGTTTAGAGCCTTCTAATTGGTTTAGAGCCCTCTAATTGGTGTGTCTAATTACTAGGCCACTAATCCTCTCTCTCATAAGCTCCACCATACTGCACCGCTTAAGGCGAAGCCTGCGGGATCTCCCTCTACTTAGGTACCACGCCAGTTGCCGGAATCGCGAGGAGAGTGCTACAACCTCCGCTGCCTGGAACAAGGGAGAGGAAGGTCTTCGTCGAGTACCGAACGTGACCGATCATGAAGCGCTGCCGGAACGTGGCGCTGGAAGGATCGTCTACACGATCTTGAGATCGGGAAGAGTACGACTACATCACCCACGAGAATCCGCTCTCGTTAACCACTTTGGAATCTTCGAGGGTGAGTTCCTCCATCGACTCGTTGCTACAATCTAGTAGATAGATCTTGGCTTGTTTGTTTGTATGCGATAGAAAATTTTTGTTTTCCATGCTACGAACCCCTACAACTTTGACCTTGTCTTCATCGATCCATGATCACTGAGGATGGAAAGCTTCAACCATGATATCTTCTAGATATTGCACATCTTTAGCTTGCACATCATTTCTTCTTTTCTTCATTATGTTGATGCCTTGAAGGTGCAACAGAGATATTAATCCATCTTATTCTTCAAGACATACTTGCCATAGGTTTAACTCTCACATGACCAATCCGTGGATCACTCTTTGAACACCTTGGTCACCACTTGATCCTCTTCACTTTCTTCTTCTCCAAACCTTGAAGCCAACATATGGTTCAAGCATTGCCTATGGACAATTCCTACAAGTACAACTTGATACAAGCATTAGTCCATAGAGATTGTCATTAATTACCAAAACCACACATGTTCTTTCACCTGCTGATAATGCATCTGCTGCCCTAAATAACGCCTACAAGAGAGCATGTGATGATTCTCTTGAGGTCAGCTGTCTTATGCTTGCATGCATGGAACCTGAACTCCAAAAGAAGTTTGAGGATCAGGATGTGTATGATATGATCGTTGCGCTTAAGGACATGTTCCAAGATCAGACAAGGACTAAGAGGTACAATGTTGCCAAGTCCTTTGTCGAATGCAAGCTGGCAGAGGGAGCAGCTGTAGGCCCCCATGTGATCAAAATGGTTGGTTACAGTCAGACTTTGGAAAAGCTTGGTTTTCCACTAGGCCAAGAGTTGGCCACTGACTTCATTTTGGCGTCTCTTCCATCTAGCTATGGGCAGTTCATTTCGAACTACCATATGCACGGGGTGGAGAAGGGCCTTAATGAATTATGTGGGATGATTAAAACAACAGAAAGTGACATGAAGAAGTGTGTAGGGCATAGCCATGTGATGGATGTGTAGAACAAGCCCAGCTTCAAGAAAAATGGTACTTCTTGGAAGAAGAAGGGCAAGGCTAAGGATACGATCCCTAAGTCTGCACCCAAGCAAAAGGCTGGACCTGCAGATGACACTGAGTTCTTCTTTTGTCATGAACATGGAAGTGGAAGAGAAACTGCAGCAAGTACCAGGATTCTTTGAAGAAGAGTGGAAGTAAGAGTACTTCCCACTCAGGTACGCTTGCTGTAAATGTTGTGGACATTCTTCTCGCTGATTCCTATGTTAACTCTTGGGTATTTGATACCGGATCGGTTGCTCATATTTGCAATTCGATGCAGGGGCTAATAAGGACTAGAGAAGTGCAGAAAGGCGAAGTGGATTTTCGCGTTGGAAATAAAGCAAGGGTTGCTGCATTGTTCGTCGGTGTCATGCAACTTCACCTTCCGTCAGGATTTATTATGGAGTTGAATAATTGTTAATACATTCCTAGTATGGGTTGAAACATTTTATCACCTTCATGTTTGATGAGGGATGGTTATTCATTCGCGAGTGCAAACAATGGTTGTGTAATCTCTAAGAATGATATGTTTATGGCTAATGCTCCCATTGTGAATGGGTTATTTATTTTAAATCTTGATGATGCATCTGTTTACAATGTTAGTTCTAAAAGGCTTCGGCCTAATGATTTGAGTCCTACCTATTTATGGCATTGTCGTTTGGGGCATATAAGTGAAAAGTGCATGAAGAAGCTCCATGGTGATGGTCTTCTAACTTCGTTTGATTTTGAATCATACGAGACATGTCAAGCTTGTTTACTTGGAAAGATGACCAAGTCGCCTTTTTCGGGTTTACCCGAGAGAGCGACAGACTTGTTGGAACTGATACATACTGATGTATGTGGACCAATGAGCACGACAGCCAGAGGAGGATATCACTACTTCATTACTTTTACTGATGATTTCATTAGATATGGTTATGTCTACTTGATGAGACATAAGTCCGAGACTTTTGAAAATTTCAAGGAGTTTCAGAGTGAAGTAGAGAATCAACGTGGCAAGAAAATAAAGGCCTTGTGATCTGATCGTGGAGGTGAATATTTGAGTCACGAGTTTAGCGATCATCTTAAGAGTTGCGGAATTGTTCCAAAACTTACGCCGCCCGGAACGCCTCAAAGAAACGGGGTCTCCGAACGGCGTAATCGAACTTTGTTGGACATGGTTCGATCGATGATGAGCCAGTCGGATTTACCATTATCATTTTGGGGTTACGCTCTAGAAACACCAGCTTTCACACTTAACAGGGTACCATCTAAATCCGTAGTTAAGACACCATATGAGATGTGGACTGGAAAGAATCCCAGTTTGTCTTTTCTAAAGATTTGAGGTTGTGATGCATTTGTCAAGCGGCTTTAGTCGGACAAGCTAACACCCAAATTGGATAAGTGCATTTTCGTGGGATATCCGAGGGAAACCTTAGGGTATTACTTCTACAACCGAGAAGAGGGCAAAGTGTTTGTCGTCAGAAGGTGTTTTCCTAGAGAAAGAGTTTCTCACAAAGGGAACAAGTGGAAGGTCGGTGCGACTTGAAGAAGTTCAAGATGAGCCAGTTGGGGATGCTTCTACGAGTGATGCTATTGTAGCAGAACAAGTTGAGGAACCCGTGGCAACAGAAGCACCACAACCACGAAGGTCGGCGAGGCTCCGCGAAGCGCGGGAATTATTATTGTTAGACAATGATGAGCCTGCAACCTATGCAGAAGAAATGGTGGACCCAGACTCTGAGAAATGGCTGATCGCCATGAGATCCGAGATAGAGTCCATGGGCGACAATCAAGTTTGGAACTTGGTTGACCTGCCTGATGGTTTTAAAGCCATCGAGTGCAAATGGATCTATAAGAAGAAGATTGATATGGATGGAAATGTTCACATCCATAAAGCTCGACTTGTTGCAAAAGGTTTTCGACAAGTTCAAGGAGTTGACTACGACGAGACTTTCTCGCCTGTAGTGATGCTTAAATCTATAAGGATAATTCTAGCCATTGCTGCACATTTCGACTATGAAATATGGCAGATGGATGTCAACACGGCTTTCCTAAATGGAATCCTAACTGAGGACGTGTATATGATGCAGCCCAAAGGTTTTGTCGATCCAAACAATGCTGGAAAGGTATGCAAACTTCTGAAGACCATTTATGGACTGAAGCAAGCATCTCGGAGTTGGAACATTCGATTTGATGAAGTTGTAAAGGAGTTTGGCTTCATCAAAAACGAACAAGAACCTTGTGTTTACAAGAAGGAAAGTGGGATAGCGCTGGTATTTCTAATCTTATATGTAGATGACATATTGCTGATTGGAAATGACATTCCTATGCTCGAGTCTGTTAAGACCTCGTTGAAAAATAGTTTTTCGATGAAGGACTTGGGAGAAGCGGCATATATTCTGGGCATCAAGATCTATAGAGATAGATCAAGAAGGATAATTGGATTAAGCCAGAGTACATACATTGACAAAGTGTTGAAACAGTTCAACATGGAAGAGGCTAAGAATGGGTTCTTGCCCATGTCTCATGGCATAAAACTCAGCAAGACTCAGTGTACTTCGACTACTGATGAGCGTGAGCGCATGAGCAGGATTCCATATGCTTCGGCTATTGGATCCATCATGTATGCAACGATATGTACTCGCCCAGATGTTTCCTATGCTCTAAGTGTTACGAGCAGATACCAGGCTGATCCAGGTGAAGGTCACTGGACAACGGTAAAGAATATCCTTAAGTCTTGAGAAGGACTAAGGATGTGTTCCTAGTTTATGGAGGTGAGGATGAACTCAGTGTAAGGGGTTACACAGATGCGAGTTACCTTAAGGACTCAGATGAATCCAGATCGCAATCTGGTTATGTGTTTGTCATGAATGGTGGTGCTGTGAGTTGGAAACGTTCCAAGCAAGATACGGTGGCCCCCTCTTCAATAGAAGCTGAATATATTGCCGCCTCGGAGGCTGCAAAGGAAGTTTTTTGGATTAGAAATTTCCTGATCGCTCTTGGTGTGGTTCAGGGCGCGTCCAATCCCATGGACGTTTATTGTGACAACAATGGTGCTATTGCACAAGCCAAGGAACCTAGACAGCACCAGAAGAACAAACATATTCGCATGCGTTACCATCAGATTCGAGAGTTCGTTGAGGATGGTAGTGTCATGATATGCAAAATACATACGAACTCAAATGATGTTGATCCTTTTACAAAGCCACTCCCGCAGCCTACGCATGAGGCGCACACAAGAGCAATAGGTATTAGATACAATCTAGATTGACTCTAGTGCAAGTGGGAGACTGAAGGAAATATGCCCTAGAGGCAATCATAGAGATGTTTATATTTCTTATGTATCCATGAGTTATTGTAATGTTCCTTGAATATCCATATCAGGCAACTTGTATTGATTGGAAATTATATGAATTGTTTGTGAAACTCTTTAATTGTATGGTTATTTAAGAGTTGTCCCTAGTCGGAGTTCATGTGAGGACACACATGAATATTAGACTAGCACATCGATTGGTTGATGACTATATTTCGCAAGTCATAGACATGAAGATGTCAAACCAATGATGTGGAAACTTGTTATGAACATGGGGTTGGACTAACCCAACTTGAGTCTGGCAATTATTTGCAGCTCTCTCTCTCTCTCTACACATCGTGTACGTTTTGTCCTTAGACTTGAGATTGTCGCATGTACTTGAGATGTGGATCGACCTACTTTGGGGCTATCAAATGCTGCATCGTAACTCGGTAGTTATAAAGGTAGTTTTCGGGTTTGTCCTGAAGCATGCTGCAAGGCATGGTCAATAAAGATGGGATTTGCCCCTCTCTACTTGAGATAAATACCTCTGGGCCCCTCGAGTGATCGGATCCAGAAATGCATGGTCGTGCTACATAAGGTTAAGAGTTAACCTAGTAAAGGGATTTCGAGTTACGGTATCGAGAAAGAGAGGTCAGCTTGGAGCTAGACCAAATATTGTGAGGCAAAGGAAGAGACATGTACTAAACCTTGTGATGATTCGTCCCATATGATCTTTGTATGCGTTTAGGAGTTGGCACGTCTTGCTAGAGGCCGCTACCAACTATTGTCAGAATAAGTGTATTCGTGTCATGTCTACACGTATATGAACCTATAGGGTCACACACTTAAGGGGTTGGAAGCCTAATGAGGATTGGATCCGAATTAGACCAGGCTTACGCTACTAATGGGCTGCTAATGTAGAATCCCACTAGGGACGCCTATATAAGAGAGGGTGGGGCAAGCTGACCAGGGTTAGACCTTAGTGTTGGGGAGGTAACCCCGGATAGGGTAAAGACGGGGAAAGAAGAAAGGATGTTCCCCGTCTAGTTTCCGAGTTACAGTCTGAGTCGACCGAATCCTGTAGAAGTCGGCCAAGATAGGGAAGGACAGGACCCTTAGAGTAATGGCAAGGCATTACCCGGCCGAGATACTGCGTAAGTCGGCTGGGTTAGCCCGAGTAATCTTGATGCAGGTGAAGGACAAGCCGAATTATTGGAGGCAGGGCCGAATGATACGAAGCTTGCAGGAGAAGGAGAAGCCCTGAAGTCAAACTCTAGCCGCAGGCTAGGGAGAATCTGAGCGGAGCCAAGCACTACGGATAAAGGCGCAGAGCGACAGAGAGGCAGAAGGAGGTCACGGAGGTGACAGTCCTGAAGCCCGAGGCGCACAGGAGGGGCCCTCTAGAACCTTGCCGTCATTACAGGAGCGACAGGGAAAGGGGGGCGCCGAACTAATATATTAGGACAAGCATATTCCTCGAATATGCTTGCCACCTCAGCCCTAAAGGAACCCAAGGCTCTCCTTTATAAGGGGAGGCTTGGACCCTGAGGAAGGGATCAGCTCATTTTTAGTACCGTTAGGCTGGTATAGTTCTTCCTTCTCGAACATAGCTCAAGGAGCACTTGTAGCCCAAGGAAGGAGAAATAAGATCTTTACCTTTGCCTTCTGTGTGCAGAATCAACTGCATTTTCCCTCCCCAGATCCCTCTAGCATCCATTGGCCCCATACTTTAGCCTACCCATGGCATCTGCCGTGCCACCACCACGACAGTTGGCTCCCACCGTGGGGCCAGCAGCGGTGCTAGCTGGAGTTATGATCCGGACGGGAAACTTCATCAACACTGGCGAGCGCGTTGTTTCTGGCTTGGTCCGGAGGTTTGATCTCTGTGACTACGTCAGCGACAATGCGGGCAGCTTCAGGGGAAAAACTCCCCGCCAACGGTGTCTTCATCGGCTTGGGCAGTGGTCTACGTCGGCGTCGACATCTCGGCATTTATCCTCACCAAGTTGTTGTTGCAGAGAGCCACCCTTAGCGCCGCGAGCCGCCCACGCTGAGCGCCCCGCAGTGCGCCGAGGTGATGGTCGCGGACGGAGTGCAAGCGGGAGTAGCGGCTGCCGGATCGACCAGAGACCCCGCCACAGGCGTGCCGGGCGCGCCCATGCAGACGGCACCACTACCCACCGAGGTAATCCCTCCAGTGACCAACCAGGCCGAGGTACAGGACACTACCCCAAAAGCACCAAGAGTAAGAGGGCCACCTCTGGAAAGGCCAGAAAACATTCTTCAGGCAACCATAGAAAACTTGACTACACCTGTAGCGCCGATACTTGATCCGGCCAATGCTCAGGCAGAGTTAGAAGAAACCAGGCAAAAGGTGCTGGTAGAGGCAAAAAAGGTGTCGGCCTTGCGGGAGTCCTTAAACAGGACCCTGCGAGAATATGCCAAAGCTAATAAGCTTGACGTCGCGCCCGAACGGGTGGACGAGTTAAGATTGAGAGGGAAAAACCTCATAGATGATATCAACAAGGAGCATGATGCTCATAAGGCGGAATCAGTTGATTTGGGCTTGCCGAGGTACAGTACCCCGGCAAAGAACCTAAGAGCGGCAAATGCCGCAGCATTAGAGTTAGAGGGGTTGACCGGCGAAGCCCGGCAGAAACAGCAAGAAAGAGTGAATGAGCTGGTGTGCATCGCGAACCAGCAAAAAGAAGAAATGCTCAGGGCAGACCCGGCGAGGCCGGGGGCCTCGCGAATGGTTCACTCGGCTGGAGCAGCACCTGCCTTATCCGTGGCAGCAGCGTCCTCACCCGGAAATAATTCACGAAAGGACAAAGTAGTAACTTCAGGAAAGAGAAACAAGCAAATTGTTCCGTATGATCCGGCAATAGTCGGGAAGGCAAACGAGAACAGAGGCAATGGAATCCGAGGCAATAGTGGTGAGAGGAATCCCGGCCGTATTAAGAAAGACGGCGGAAGCCGAGGCAATGGAGACCTTGGCAGAAGAGAACTCGGAAGAGGCAATCATGAGAACAATACCCCGATTGAAGTAACGAGAGAACTGCCGCTCAACCCACAGCCAAGACATGAACCCCGACAGGAAAGAGAAGCGAGACCAGCTCGCCACAATCAAGTGAATGAAAGGTACAATGATGGTTATTCCGAGGTGGAGTATGCGATCCATGGTGGAAATAACCACTATGGAATGCAAGACAGAGTTCTGTACAGAGATTTGCTATCAAATGATGCAAGAGTAAAGCTAGAACGGTTATACCGGTCCGAGTTGCTGGAAGAACAGGGTCCACCAGGTCCGACGTGCTTTGGACCACGGATCATTGGCAAACCACCTGTGCCGAACTTTCAGCTAGCGAGAGGCACGAAAACATATAATGGGAGTACCAAACCACAAGACTGGTTGATTGATTATGCCACTGCTGTGAAAATAGCGGGTGGGAACTTACGATGGGAAGTACGGTATGTCCCACAAATGTTGGAAGGACCAGCTAGGGTATGGCTGAATAATCTACCGCGTGGATCAACTGTTGGTTAGATTTTGAAGAAATGTTCGTCAGCAACTTTACCAGCACATACAAGAGGCCAAACAGGCCGCAACAGTTAGCCATGTGCAAGCAGAGGCCGAATGAAATAGATAGAGAGTTTTTAACTCGATGGTGTAACCTGAGAAACTCGTGTGAAGGAGTCATAGAGTCGCAAGAAATAGCTTGGTTCGCTCAAGGATGCCATTATGCTAGTGTATTGTGGCAACGACTGCAAAGAGATATGCCAACCACATTGGCAGAAACTATCAGAATAGCGGACTCCTATGCATTAGGAGATCCAACGCAACCAGAATTAATGTCGGCAGATCATCGGGAGCAACAAGACCAATATGCAAGAGATTTGGCCGGGTCATCCAGGCGAATGACTTTAGAGGAAGAAGAAGAGAAGAAAGGCCGGATTATAGATATAATTCGGCCCAAGTGGCTGCGGTAGCGCAGGATCATCCGGGTCACGGAACGACTCAACGATAAAAGAATGGTCCTCAGCAGTGGACACCAAGAAATGAAGGGAAAAGACAGTGGACCCCAGAACAAAAGAAGCAATGGCAGGAGAGGCCGAAGTACACGTTCGAATCTATGTTAGATCAGCCGTGTAAATTTCACACGTCAAACCCATCCAGGCCAGCCAATGTGCATGGATGAAAAATGCAATGGGAAACCCCGCAGGCATTCAGGCAACGCCCCTTCAAGTACATCAACAGCATCATCCATAGTTGACTGGAGCAAATGCACAGCAACTGATGTTACCGCCTCCTCCCCCGAGATACGATAACTCGGACCGGAGAGATGCGGTACATCAAGTGATGAACCAAGGCCAGGATGGAAGGACAAATCCAGGAAATACTGGACGCAATGATTACAGAGAACATCATCAGTCTTATTGCGTGTTCACAACGGAACAGCAAGACAAGCAGAGTGTGCAATGCCGACATATGGAAGTAAATGCAATTATGCCGGCAGTGCCAAGATATGTGCCTTGGTCAGATCACGAAGTAACTTGGAGCATAAAGGATCACCCCAAGATAATGCCGAATCCGGGGTCGTATGCACTCGTGTTGGATCCGACATTTGTTGGACCAAGCATTAATGTGAAATTCTCAAAGGTTCTCATTGACAATGGGAGCAGTATCAACATCATGTACAAAGATACCATGCATAAACTCGGAATATCGCAGAACATGCTGCAATCCACGAGGACCACTTTCCATGGGATAGTGCCAGGGCTTTCATGTGAACCCATTGGTAAGGTCCGAGTGGATGTGTTATTCGGCACAAGAGATAACTACAGAGCAGAAAACTTAGAGTTTGAGGTGGTGGATCTAGAGAGTTGTTATCATGCTTTACTCGGACGGCCCGCGTTGGCCAAATTCATGGGCAGCTGTCATATAAGTTATCTGAAAATGAAGCTACCCGGACCACAAGGAGTGATAACGAGAGGGATTACAAGAAGTCAATGGAATGTGCTTCAGCCGGGTCAAATTTGGCCGAATCATTGGTTATAGCAAGAGAAAAAAGAAGGATTCAGGAGGTAGCAGCCCTCGCTCAGTCGGCACAGCTGAATATGCCGGCACTAGCCAATCCACATGGAAGTGTATCCTTTCAGCCGACTAAAGAAACGAAGAAGTTTCAGATAGATGAGCAATTCCCAGAGTGTACTGTTACTATTGGTGCAGGCCTAGATGCTAAATAGGAAAGTGAGCTCACCAACTTCCTCCGTGAGAATCGGGACATATTTGCATGGTCAACTCAGGATATGCAAGGTGTTCCGAGGGAGTTAGCTGAGCCCTCTCTGAATGTAAGGCCAGGAGCAAGGCCGGTGAAGCAACCTCTCCGCCGCTTCGCCGAAGACAGGAGAAAAATAATAGGGGATGAAATAGCTCGGCCGGGTTCATCATGGAGGTGCTGTATCCGGATTGGTTGTCGAATCCGGTGCTAGTAGAAAAGAAGAAAGATGATCCGAATGTAGCCATTGTATGGCGAATGTGTATCGATTACACGAACCTGAACAAGGCGTGTCCAAAAGATCCTTTTCCATTACCTAGAATAGACCAAGTCATTGATTCGACCGCTGGTTGTGAGTTATTGTCATTTGTAGACGCGTATTCTGGTTTTCACCAGATACCGTTAAATCCGGCCGATCAAATAAAGACTGCGTTTATTACCCCGTACGGGGCTTATTGCTATCGCACACGTTATCTGGCTCAAACGCAGGAGCAACGTATCAGAGATGCATGCAAAAATGTCTACACGACCAGATAGGAAAAAAATGTACAAGTATATGTAGATGACGTGGTCATCAAAACCAAGGAAATCAAAACGCTACTGGATGATATACGGCAGACTTTCGTGAACCTAAGAAGGTTCCGAATGAAGCTTAACCCGGAAAAATGCACATTTGGCGTGCCAGCAGGAAAATTACTCGGTTTTCTTGTATCTAGCCGAGGTATAGAGGCCAACCCAACAAAGATAAAGGCAGTAGAAAGAATGGAGTTGGCAAGGTTTCTAAATGACGTACAAAAGTTCACGGGATGTTTAGCCTCGCTCAGCCGGTTTGTATGTCGGCTGGGAGAAAAGGCACTACCACTCTATCAACTGATGAAGAAACCAAATAAGTTCATTTGGACTCCACAAGTAGACAGTGCATTTCATGAGTTGAAAAGGATGTTGAGCACAGCACCCATTCTGGCTTCTCCATTATCAAAAGAGCCTATGTTACTTTATATAGCGGCTACCAACAGATTAGTGAGTGCTGTAGTCGTCGTAGAACGACTCAAAGATGATAAGTCGGTACAGAGGCCGGTGTATTATTTGAGCGAGGTGTTATCCGCTTCAAAGCAAAATTACCCACATTATCAGAAGATGGCTTATGGAGTGTATATGTTGGCAAAGAAACTTAAACATTACTTCGAGGAACACCCCATCAAAGTGATCTGTGAAGCACCCATAGCCGACATATTGAGCAACAAAGATGCGAGTGGCCGAATAGCAAAATGGGCAATTGAGTTGTCACCGTATGCTCCACAATTCGACAGGAGAGATGCAATCAAATCTCAGGCAGTCGCCTACTTCTTCGTAGATTGGGCCGAGGTGCAGTATGAGCCACCATTACCGGACCAAAATTATTGGACGATGCCTTTTGACGGTTCCAAACTAAGAAATGGTTTGGGGGCAGGAATAGTGTTAACCTCGCCCAAAAGAGATCAGATGAAATATGTGCTGCAAATACATTTTGCCGCGTCAAACAATGTAGCCGAATATGAAGCACTGGTCCATGGATTGAAAGTAGCAAAAGAGATTGGCATACGCCGAATCTTATGCTATGGGGACTCGGATCTAGTAGTACAGCAAGTCTCAGGCAATTGGGATGCATTAGATGATAATATGGCTTTGTATAGATTTCATGTGCAAAAGATCAGTGGATACTTTGAAGGGTGTGAATTTCACCACATACCTCGGGCAGAAAATGATGCCGCAGACACATTGTCAAAGCTAGGATCAACCAGGCAGTCAATTCCCCCAGGTATTGCCCTAGAGCACCTCAGGAAACCATCAATAACTCCATCACCAGAGTCCGAATCCATCTTTATTCCGGCAAATTCAGCAGAAGATAATGTGCCGATGGAACTAGACCAGCAATATAAACCGGAACTCCCCGAGAGGAGGACAGCAGAGGTAAGCATAGCTATGGAGAAAGCCGAGGTAGTTATGTCGGCAGAAAACATGGAAATAGAAAGTGAGACCACACCAGAGAAAATCACACCGGTATGGGCGCAACCCATATTCTCTTTCCTTAAAGATGCGATTTTGCCGAATAATGAAGTGTTAGCAAGACACATAACAAGGAGAGCTAAAGCTTATACAATCATAAATAATGAGCTATATAAAAGAAGCGTCACAAGTGTATTGCAAAGGTGTGTGAGTTCGGCAGAAGGCCAGGAGATCCTCCTCGATATACATCAAGGAGAATGTGGACACCACGCCTCATCTCGTGCCTTAGTGGCCAAAGCATTCATGCATGGGTTTTATTTGCCAACGGCGTTGAAGGAAGCCAAAGAGCTGTTTGAAAAATGCAATGGTTGTCAGAGATATGCAACCAAGATACACATGCCGTCGTCCGAGTTAAAAACGATACCCATTACTTGGCCATTTTCTGTGTGGTGCTTAGATATGGTGGGACCATTTAAGCCGACCCGAGGGGGGATGACCCACATATTGGTTATGGTGGACAAGTTCACAAAATGGATTGAAGTGAAACCAATAAAAAATGTGATGGGCCCATAGCAGTGAAATTCCTCAAAGATATTATCTTAAGATATGGGTACCCGCACAACGTTATTATAGATAACGGCACAAACTTTACAGTAGGAGCTTTCGCTAGGTTTTGCCAAGAGAAACACATAAGATTAGATGTTGCCTCTATGGCTGACCCAGCATCTAATGGGCAAGTGGAAAGGTCTAATGGACTAGTGTTGTCCGGAATAAAACCACGACTCATCGAACCATTGCAAAGGTCGGCAGGATGTTGGATTGAGGAATTACCAGCAGTATTATGGAGCCTCAGGACTACTCCAAACAGATCAACAGGTTATACACCATTCTTTCTGGTATACGGGGCAGAGGCCGTGCTTCCAGCCGACATAGTACATGACTCGCCAAGAGTTACTCAATATACAACTTCAGAGATAAATGAAGTAGCTCAAGAAGATCGTTGACCTGCTAGAAGAAGCCAGAGAGCTGGCGCTATCACGATCAGCTATTTATCAGCAGAACTTGCGACGATATCACAGCAAGAAGGTGAATCCAAGAGTGTTCAAAGAAGGGGATTTAGTTCTCCGACTGGTGCAACGCACGGCCGACATGCACAAGCTGTCGCCTCCATGGGAAGGACCATTCATTGTGAGCAAAGCATTGCACAATGATGCCTATTACCTAATCGATGCTCAATCCCCTGGAAAGAACAGGGCAGACAAAGCCGGCGAAGAAACGAAGCGGCCATGGAACGTAGCTTTACTTCGTCCATTTTACTCGTAGCATAGTATCTCAAGATCAAGAACCAATTATGTATTAAACCTCGACATCCAGAGCAGTGACTCGAGGACTGTCGTGTGTTATTTCAATTTTGGGTTATGTATTAAACCTCGGCATCCAGAGCAGTGACTCGGGGACTGCCATATGTTATTTCAATTTCACCTTATGTATTAAACCTCGACATCCAGAGCAGTGACTCGGGGACTGCCATATGTTATTTCAATTTCATCCTATGTATTAAACCTCGGCATCCAGAGCAGTGACTCGGGGACTGCCATATGTTGCTCCAATTTTATGTTATGTACTAAACCTCGGCACCTTGAGCAGCGACTCGGAAACCGTCTTATATTATTTCTGAAATTTGGTTTACACACTAGACTTCGGCGCTATAGGCAGTGACTCGGGGACTGCCATATATTGTTCCGAAGTAGTGGTTAGACTTCGATACAAGGAAGGTATCAAACTTCGACACTCAGAGTAAGAACAGCTCAATATCGTATGGTATTCGAAGCTCACACCCAGATTAATCGGTTAAACCACGGGAATACAAAGTCAAAGATATATCCTAAAATCAAGAGATCGCAGGCCACCAAAGCAAGGATTCGGACGAACAAAACCACTTAAACAAAGTGATAACAACTACAAACATATATGTCGCAGCAGCACACGGCAAAAGAAATTCATGCCATACAGAAGACGGACAAATGTTCCACGTACATCGTACGCCCGGCATACCAGGGATAGGAAATAACTTAAAGGTTTTCAGCTGGAGAGGCAACAAATTGGTCAGGGGATGGATGCTCCGAGGTAGGCGGAGCCTCGGCCGAGGTTACCTCGCCCTCCACAGACCCAGGTGCGACTTCGGCCGAAGCCCGAGGCTACTGAGGAGCATCAGTTTGTGCAGTTGAATGCCCAGTACCTTTGGAGGAGGATCGCGCGTCGCCGTTGCCATCCGAGCTCGAACTGGAATCACCAGAAGTAGCCGAGTCATCCTCATCTTCCCCTTGTTCAGCTGAGTTGTTATTCGATGCATCCTCGACTATGACCTCGTCGTCCGGGTTCGGAAGGAAACTCGGACCTTCATTCCAGGTATGCACGTCGGCATACTCAACGAGCTGGAAGGCGCGAGCTTGCCGAAGAGCGACGAAGGTGGGGTCCTCAACCCAACGGGAACCAGGCATAAATTTCTCAAGATATCAAGAGAAATATCTTCATACCATGACATAATAACAGTGAGAGCCATATCAGCGCCAGCTCGTCCGGCTGATTCCCTCCAAAGACTTAGTTGCCTCTCGGACGCCATTAATCTTTTCACCAGCAATTGGACCTCATTGATATCAGGAGTCCTAGAAGTATTCGGCCAGAGAACATGGTACGCTCGGATAGCTGTCTGCACCAAATCCCTGCCCATAATCTTCATCGGACCAACTGCAGCGCCGACAGCAACCAGGAAATCTTCCATCGAGTACTCCGAGTCCGCGTCAACAGGGACACCTCGGCGCAAACGAGCAGCAAGAACCGCTTTAGAGCTCACGGGCTTAGCTTCTGGAAAATGATCTGCGCAAAAACACGAATGCGTCAGGGGGCAGCAGGAAAAAAGAAAAAGATAATCTGGCTGTGCTAGGAAGCTTACGATGAATATAACTCATCATTATCTGAAGGTCTTTAGCCCAGTCAATCTTGCTCTTCTCAAAGAGAGCGATCTCCTCGCTCATTCCCCGAGTTTTCAATTCGGCAGCCTCAAGGAGCTCTTTATTTTTCTGCAATTGCAGAGCGAGCCGATTTTTCTCCTCGGAGAACTCCTGTTCGACCTTTTCTAGTTCGGACTTCTGAGAGAGCTTAAGGGCCTCCACCTCGGCGCGCAGGCGAGCTATTTCATCATCCTTGTCCTTTAGCTGCGCCGAATGAGTAGCGCTTTGTTCTAAAAAATGCAGCATCACATCAGGCATGGGCATGCAATCTTGGTGAGATGCTGCAAAGGTTTGTAACTCGGATTTACCAAAGCCAAACGAGATAAAAGAAACTTAGCGCACATTTTAAAGAGGGAAAGGTATAAGGTAAAAGGGAAACTAACCTTCCAGGCTCTTGAATTTCTTCTCAAAATGGATGTTAAGATTATTGATGTTACCTGTTCACCAACAAAGTGAGCCGACATCTCGCATACAAAACAATAGGAATGTCGAAGATGACGAAAAGAATTGTCGACTTACCAGCTTTTTTCACCACAGAAATAACTTTCTCATATTTTTCTTCCATTTTTCTATGCGAAAAAAGCAATCTTTGAAATTCAGCAGTCCGCCGGTCATGTGCAATCTGAGCAATAGAGCAAACGATGAGTGGATATTCAAAGCCAAAACAGATCTGAGTCAAGCAAAACTTAACCCGGATCTAGATGGCTGGATATTCAAAGCCAAAACAGATCCGAGTCAAGCAAAACTTAACCCGGATCTAGGTGGCTGGATATTGAAAACCAAAACAGATCCGAGCCAAGCAAAACTTAACCCGGATCTAGATGGCTGGATATTCAAAGCGAGAACAGATCCGAGTCAAGCAAAACTTAACCCGGATCTAGGTGGCTGGATATTCAAAGCCAAAACATATCCGAGTCAAGCAAAACTTAACCCTGATCTAGGTGGCTGGATATTCAAAGCCAAAACAGATCCGAGTCAAGCAAAACTTAACCCGGATCTAGGTGGCTGGATATTCAAAGCCAAAACAGATCCAAGTCAAGCAAAACTTAACCCGGATCTAGGAGGCTGGATATTCAAAGATCAGCTAGACAAAAATCAAGCAAAGTTTAAGGCAGATCTAGTCGGATATAGGTTCGAACCCTAAAGTTAAATCGAATTAAGTAGAGCATCACAAAACTTCCAAGCGAATAACAAGTTATTCGCTTGCAAGTTTCGGGGACTAGAGTATATATAGTAGCATTTGGAGAATTAATCAAAACTCCGTAAAACAACAATTACCTCATTCATCCTGTTACTATCAAGGACGATCTTGGCGGCTTGATCCAAGCGGCTGCTAATGTCGGAAAGCTAGAACGGCTGACTGCTGGGATTACCCTCAAATTGATCGGCAGCATTCCAGTTATTGGCATACTCCACCAGTGAGCCGAGGCTATTCCCACTTGCCGTCCAAGTTAGGACTTTATCCCGGACGTGCTGTGTAACCACCGCGGCCGCAGGGCTTTTATGAAGAGCAAGCTGGGTACCGGCGGCCGGAGTAACGGAGGTTTTGGTGGAGGCAGTTCCTTTGCGCAGCACATCGGCGATACTCGGCTGAGAAGAGCCGCCAAGACCTTTCTCGGAAGTGGAAGCCTTGGCGGCGACAGCTTTTCTTGCTTTAGAGGCGTCAGCAGGAGCTGATACCTCGGCAATGGGAATGGTGTCTTTAGGATCCGGAGGGGTCACGGTCGCAGAGGGCGCCGAGATATTGACGTCCTCGGCCGGGGCTGGAGCTACTATAGAAACTGCGGGGGTAGAAAGAGGCTCGGTAGAGACGCTCGGATTCACAGAGGAGGCAACTGGTTCGGCGGAAATCACGGAGGGCCGGGTGGAATCAACGTCAACAAAAGGAGTCTCAGGCACATTGTGGCGAGGGGGCGATCGATTCGTAACTGGAGGAGATGCATCACGAGCAGGACTGGGAATCCTGGTATCTTCGGCAGGCGGAGGAGACGGCTGCCGAGTCACACGGCTAGTCATGCTAGGACCGCCGGGCTTAACAGAAAGTGGAGCACTGCGAAAATAGAAAAGAAAGAAGGGCGTCAGGTTGAAAAACAGAAAGAGAGAAACAAGAAATATGAGCAAAAGGAACTTACCTGCGACCTGTGCATGGTCTTGCCGGGAGGATTCGTGCGGATTTCTTCATTCGCTTCTTGGGGCCGCCGAGGCACCAGAGCCCCACGTTTCCCCGAGATAACAGGGGGCCGGGAAGCAATAGGCTCGGCGTCGTGAACCTGACCGGCCGGATTAGCTGGGAAAGTAGAAGCCGGAAATGCATAAGAAATAGGCATTGCGGCAACTACCTCTAGAACTTGGACCTCGTCCGAATCACCTTCCTCCTCGTGGGCCGAGGTCTTGCCACGAGCACGAGCCGGGGCGGGATCCGACTTAGGGACGAACTCTTCCGAGTCCGGCTCCCGAGTGTCAGGGGTATTCCGGTCCGCGGGCCACGGAAGTGACAAAACTTCGGCATCCTCGTCCTTCTGCTCTGCGAACCTCTGTAAGACAAGAAAAAGGAAAATTAGCGAAAACGGTTACGAAAACAATTGGAAAACAGAGCGTAGGTGGTTAAGCTTACTTCGGGAGGGGGACGCTCGCAGGTGAACGGTTTCAATCCCCAAGCCCAGTCCTCAGGCATCTCCGTCTTGAAGATAGCTCGGACACGCTTAAAGATGAGATAGTTGTCCAGATCCACGGTCGAGACTCGGTTGGGGTCAAGAGGACCGCTCATGTAGCAGAGTTTGTGCGTCCGTTTCTGTAATGGGCAGATTCGGCTACTGATAAAGGTAGCCATCAAATCCTCGCCGCGTAACCTGGCGCGGATCAGCTCTTTAAGCCGAATCTCAAAGGCCTCGGACAAGGCGTGACTCTTCCTCGGATTATAAGTCCAATTCACCTTGGAGGGCGTACCAATGGAGAATGCAGGGAGCCGAATCTTGTCCTCCGTTCCCGTGTTCTTGACATAGAAGAAGGACTTGTGCCACTTCTTGCACGACTCTAGCCCTGTAACACGAGGAAATACGGACTTCCTCCGAGGTGTAATGGACGCTGCTCCACATTGAGTAAGCAGTTTCTCGGAAGGGTGCATAGACTTGTCAGGGACAATGTTAGAACGAATCTGGAAGAACTTCGACCAGACATGCACGGAAGGCCATAGGCCAAAGTATCCCTCCGAGGCAGAGATAAAAGCAGAGAGAGAGGCGATGGCATTTGCAGGAAGATGATGCGGCTGAAGGACGAAGTAGTCGAGAAATTCCCTAGCAAAGTCGCTAAGAGGGAGACCAAAGCCGTGCGAGAAATGCGACATGAAAACTACATACTCGCCCTCCCTAAGATCCGGAGAGGACTCGCTGTCGGGTAAACGACAGGAGACCTCGGCGGGAATCCTCCGAGTTCGGATAAGCCACTCGATCTCGCGGCGAGTAACGGAGGAGCCCTGCCACGAGCCTCGCTCGGGCCCAGAGCCAGCATCGTCATCCTCTATCAGGGCACCGCTAAAGGAGCTAGACATGGGCTCGCCGGAAAAATCAGCGGAGGAAGAACTAGCGACGGAGGAAAGTTTAGAACTATAGGGGCCCGTCGTGATTCTACACAGAAACAGCGGCGGAGCAGCGAAGGAACCACCGCACGAAAACGAAATGGAGACAGAGAAATCTAGAGGAAAGCCTAGGCGACGGGGCCGGAAAGAACTCACCGCGATTTACGCTTAGCGAACAAGGACGAGGCAGACGGAGCAACACGGCGGAGTCCTCGCTGTCGGAGGTTCAGATGAACGCGCGGCGGCGGAGCTGCAAACGGGCGCGGAAGCGAGAGGAAGAAGAAGGGCGCGGGCGAGCGAAAAGGGGAAAGTGAATCCCCCAGCGCCGTGCCCCTCTTTATAACCGAGCAGCAAGCGAGGTAGTGGGATCGTGGGTGTGGCAGTTGGCCATGTAGATCGTGTGCGCCACACGACTGCACGTCGTTGAGCGGAAACGCACCAAGGGCCACACGGTAGCAAAGAAGGTCACGATACCCAACGGAAACGGCACACGAGGCGTCAGCGCGACAAAGCGCAGTAATAATCGTGGGCTGTCAAGAAATCTTTGAGAGGAACAAAAAACTAGAGAAACAATGATGGGTATGACACGTAGGATGAGGCGTACGCGAGAAGATATGATGATACCTCGAACGAGAAAGAAATAACTCGGAAACAATACAGAACGAGTGTCGTGAAACTGATACGACCCGGCCAAGGTTATCGGCGGGGCCACCAGCTTCGGGGACTAATGTTGGGGAGGTAACCCCGGATAGGGTAAAGACGGGGAAAGACGAAAGGATGTTCCCCGTCTAGTTTCCGAGTTACAGTCTGAGTCGACCGAATCCTGTAGAGGTCAGCCAAGATAGGGAAGGGCAGGACCCTTATAGTAATGGCAAGACATTACCCGGCCGAGATACTGCGTAAGTTGGTTGGGTTAGCCCGAGTAATCTTGATGCAGGTGAAGGACAAGCCGAGTTATTGGAGGCAGGGATGAATGATACGAAGCTTGCAGGAGAAGGAGAAGCCTGAAGTAAAACTCTAGCCGCAGGCTAGGGAGAATCTGAGCGGAGCCAAGCACTACGGACAAAGGCGTAGAGCGACAGAGAGGCAGAAGGAGGTCACGGAGGTGACAGTCCTGAAGCCCGAGGCACATAGGAGAGGCCCTCTGGAACCTTGCCGTCATTACGGGAGCGACAGGGAAAGGGGGGCGTCGAACTACTATATTGGGACAAGCATATTCCTTGAATATGCTTGCCACCTCAGCCCTAAAGGAACCCAAGGCTCTCCTTTATAAGGGGAGGCTTGGACCCTGAGGAAGGGATCAGCTCATTTTTAGTACCGTTAGGCTGGTATAGTTCTTCCTTCTCGAACACAGCTCAAGGAGCACTTGTAGCCCAAGGAAGGAGAAATAAGATCTTTACCTTTGCCTTCTGTGTGCAGAATCAACTGCATTTTCCCTCCCCAGATCCCTCTAGCATCCATTGGCCCCATACTTTAGCCTACCCATGGCATCTGCCGTGCCACCACCACGAAACTTAGACCATTCCACCCATCCGCCACACCTCTCGCCTGTGTTGCACGCGCAGACCTAGCAGTCTGGCGTTTGACGCTTTCACCCCGCACGCGTGGATACCTCGGAGGTACCGCATCTGTGGCACTTGGACGAGCCGCTAAAAGGGAGCTTCTCGTGGGACGAGGACAAGGAGGAGACGTGGAACGTCTGCAGTGCCTCGACGCGCTTCATCAATTCCGCAACTGCACGTCTAGTGGTAATCCCGTGATCTATGACAACAGTAATCCTGGTATACGCGGTAGAATTTTTTTGATTTGCGCTAGTGTATCCTACCTGTATCCCTCCAGGAAGATTGTTATTTGGGTATCCATCTTGATGATAATGCTAAAAAGAAACTTATGGGGACCATTAATGATGTACTTATTATGGTTAACAATACCTTCGTCCCCGTTGATTTCTATGTTTTGGATGTTGAATACAATGCTTCTTGTCCTATTATTTTGGGAAAACCTTTTCTTAAAACCGTTAGTGCCATTATTGTTATGAAAGGTATAGAACACTTCCCTAAAAAGAGAGAGAAGATACCTTTTGATTCTCCTATTAAAACAAAATTTTATGGTAATGCTTCTTCATTTGAAAATACTTGATTCTTGCTTCCTATGCCTAGTTGAAAGGCATTAAAGAAAAGCACTATTGGGAGATAACCCAATTTTTATTTTTAGTAAGATTTTCTTTTGTTGAGTCTTGGAAGTTATCCCCTCTGTAATAACCTCTCCTTATCCTTTTGTGTGTGTTTTGTGCCAAGAATAACCTCTAATGAGAGAGAAGTAAGATTTGGGGAAGTTGCTGTCTCGAAACAGATTTTTGTGTTTCACTGTAAAACATCGTGACAAATCCCAGTACGTCGGATTGATCTGTAATTTTCTGTGCTTATGCCCCAGGTTGTTATCTAACTTCCATTAGTTTTGCATTTTAAATTTTTCGATTTGAGCAACGGAAGATTTTCAAAAAAATCGGTCTTTACCTGCTGGTCTATTTTGACAGATTTCTGCCATTATTTGCATTTGCCTCTTAATCGGTTTCTTTTGAGTTCTGTTTGATCACTTGAGATTTTAAAAGGAATTGCTATAGTAGATTGTGTTTTAATGGAAGTTTTACTTGTGTTGAAACTAAACCCAAAGGCTTATTATCTTGAATACACTAATGTTGCTAATGAAGATTGTGTGAAGTTTTGTATGAAGGAAATTTTCAAGTGTAGGGACAGAATGATGTGATGAGATGAAGTATGGCCAAAAGCTCAAGCTTGGGGATGCCACCCATGTCACCCAAGAAATATTCAAGAAGGACAAGCGTCAAAGCTTGGGGATGCCCAAGGCATCCCCTTTTTCATCAATAAAATCTCAGGTCTTCTCTCAAGACACTTCATTTTTATTTGCTTCATGCACTACATGTTGTTCTGGGAGCGTCTTTGTTTTTGTTTTTAGTTTTCTTTTGTTTGGTTTTCTGCAATAAATTAGTTGGACCCCCGCATTCTTATTTTGGAGAAGTCACACCTAGTTCTTCATTGCCTAGAACACTTTAGTTTTCACTCTTATTGTTTTGTGAGTGTTCAATTTTGCTAGCACTGTGTTTAACTTTAGTTTTCTCATGCTTTCTTCTTAGAACTTTTAAGTTCTTATTTGTCACTTTGTGAGACAATCTCACTCATCTTTATTGATTATTATCTTTGTGAGTTGTTTCAAATAAGTCGATTGGTGTTGGAAGAGAGTAGGAAGTTTCATGCTTATAGTGGTACAAAAGGAAGCTTGTTTTGACTGTGGCCTAGACTTTATCATGTCATGTCAGATGTTACTTTGACCATATGCTTAGTGATTATTGTTGTAGCATGACTTGTTCCAAAAAATTGAGATTGCTTAATGTGCCTTGAAAGAATCATACGTTGTTTTAGCATACAAAAGCATAATATTGTGGTATTATCCTTTGATGCTTTATTTGGGTTGAATTGGCACATGCTTACACCATGTTCCGTCCAATTCCGAGAATATTGATTTTTTACCTTTTCTAGAACCAAAAACAGAAGAAAACTGGAAACTGGCACTGTAGCATCTTGTTAATAGGTTAATCCCAGAAAGTGTATAAAAATACCTCAAAGTGTAAACAAAACATAACCAGGTTGATACTGAACAAGCATGGAACATAAAAATTATAGATACGTTTCCGACATATTAAGCATCCCCAAGCTTAACTCCTGCTCGTCCTCGAGTAGGTAAGTGATAAAAAGAATAAGTTTTGAGGTGACATGCACCATCACAATATTGATCAAACCATTTGCAAAGCATTGAAAGATGGGATCAAAGTACTCTAAACATGATCATGAAATATGAAGTTCTAACAATAATACATAGTAACTATGCTAGAACATTAAAGGATACAAACAAAGATCATGAGTAACAATGCATTGAAAGACGTTTGTTTGTTTCACATATAGAAAACATAACATAGTAGCATTTAGTTTGTCCCTCATGGAGTAGCAAATAGATGCATAGGACACCTTCAAAGTTCATAAGAGTGACTAGATACAAATAGCACAAGAACAGGTAATATCAACAATATGCATCAATCAATAAGTTTTGGGATAATGCAGAAAGAACTAAGCATGGCAACTATGCTCTCTTAATTGGTGCCTAAGGATAGAAGGTGGAGACTCAATATAATAGTGGAAGAAAGGCCCTTCATAAAGGGAAGTAGGGATTTCAAGTCTCATAAATAGCTTCCAAAAATTATGGTAGTTGTTAGCTTTCAGCTCTCATTGCCCCTATCATAAGCATCTTGAAGTGATTAAGGTTAAAGTGAACAAACTATGCAGTATATTATTGACAAAGTATAAGTTGGAAATATCATGTCCCTTGAGTAAGAGGGCCGCTCCTCATGCTACTCAACTTTAGTTACCGGTAAGTTTTTGTCATAGTAAGTACATGTGTATCATAGAGAACCGCCAACGGGTTACCCATTGCACATGATACAAGAGCTATCCCATAATCAAAATTACAAGGCAAGCGGACAATGAGCATCTCAGCAATCTTCTTATTTACCATGGGAAAATAAGAAGATTGCTGACTTTCCTCTTTTCAGTATGTCTTTTTTTATAAGAAGAAAACTTAATAGATTGCTCACTATGGTGATGCTCCAAGTTTCCACCATGATTAGGCATGGATTAGGCTAGCGGCCCAGGCGTTTCTATAACACACATACATAACTCCATGGACTTACAAGATCCCCTTTTATTTCACACCGATGACATCCGCAAACAAAAGAGCATGATATCAACTAGGTACAATGTACAAGTGCAATGTTGAAAGCGTTCCCCATGACAACATGGTTCTGCTAATTCCCAACTTATAAGTGCAAGCATATACAACATAGATGACACAATGGTTCAAGTTTATTAGGTGCAAAAGTTAAAGTGTGCCATCAAGTTTGTGAGAACTTTAATCACTAACTTTCACATAACAAGTTTAATTTGTAAGATAGATAAAACAAGAATATACTTGGAAAGGTGTAACACACCATGCATAGGAATTTATAGTGGACACTTTGGAATAACTTGGTTTATTGGGAGTTGGATGCATGGGTAGAGATTACTCATACAAGTGGAGGCTAGCAAAAGACTGGGAGCGACCAACTAAGAGAGCAATAATGTCCATAATCATGCAGAGCGACAACACATTACTAATCAAAGCATAAAGTGGTACTACAAGTCAAGGACTAAATGATCATAGAGGATATGGTGACTTGTTCATAGTCATAACATGGTGTGAGCATGTGCCAAGTCAACCCAAACAAGGCATCAAAGGAGAATACCACAATACTATGCTTTTGTATGCTAAAACAACGCATGATTCCTTCAAGGCACATTAAGCAATCCTAATTGTTTGGAACAAGTCATGATACAACAATAATCACTAAGCATATGGTCAAAGCAACATATAACATGACATGATAAAGTCTAAGCCACAGTCAAAACAAGCTCCCTTTTGTACCACTATAAGCATGAAACTTTCTACTCTTTCCCAAAACCAAACAACTTATTTGAAACATCTCACAAAGATAATAATAAATAAAGATCAGTGAGCATGTCTCACAAATCCACAAGAAGAACTAAAAAGTTCTAAGCTCAAATCTCAAGAAAACTAAAGCTAAACGCAGTGCTAGCAAACGTGAACACTCACAAAACAATAAGAATGAAAACTAGAGTGTTCTAGGCAATGAATAATGGGGTGTGTGTCTCTCCAAAAGAAGTGTGCTAGGATCAACCAACTTATTCCAGAAATCAAACTAAAAGAAAACTAAAAACAAAAACAAAGACGCTCCAAGAACAACACAATAGTGCATGAAACAATAAAAACGAAGTGTCTAGAAAGAGACCTGAGATTTTTATTGATGAAGAAGGGGATGCCTTGGGCATCCCCAATATTTGACGCTTGTACCTCTTGAATATTTCTTTGGGTGACACGGGGTGGCATCCCTAAGCTTGAGCTTTTGTCCATTCTTCATCTCATTACATCATTCTTCCCCTACACTTGAAAATTTCCTTCATACAAAACTTCACACAATCTTCATTAGCAACATTAGTGTATTCAAATGATAATAAACCTTAAACCTTTGGGTTTTAGTTTAAAAACAGCAAAACTTTCACTAAAAAGACAAGCTACTGTAGCAATTCCCTCAAAAAGCTCAATTTCCCAAAAAGAACCCAAAAAGGAATTAATAAGAAGCAAATGCAAATAATGGCAGAAATCTGTCAAAACAGACCAGCAGGTAGAAACCGATTTTTTCTAAGACCTTATGTTTCTCACGAATTATAGAGATTCCTCACTAATTTTTATGGTGGAGCACAAAAATCTGTTTCGGGACAACAACTCCCCAAATCTTACTTCCCTCTCATTAGAGGGTATTTTTGACACAAAAAGCAAATAAAAAGGATAAGGAGAGGTCATTATAGAGGCAATAACTTCCAAGACTCAAGGAAACTTTTGGGATATCTCCCAATAATTACTTTTCTTTAACGCCTTTAAGTTAGGCTTGATAGTTTGAGAATATGCTCACATAAGAAATATGAATTGAAGTAAAAGAGAGAATCAAGAAGGAAATTCAAAACACATTTAAGTCTAACCCACTTCCTATGCATAGGAATCTTGTAAAGAAACAAGTCATGAAAGCACAAAGCAACAAGCATAGGAAAGCAAAACAAGTGCAACTTCAAAATTTTCAACATAAAGAGGGGAAACTTAATATGGTTGAGATACATAAAACCGTGTTTCCCTCTCGCATAATAACTTTCAATAGCATCATGAATAAAATTAACCATATAACTATCACATAAAACATTCTTATCATGAGCTACATGCATAAAATGATTATTACTCTCCACATAAGCATAGTCATTCTTATTAATTATAGTGGGAGCAAATTCAACAAAATAATTATCATTATTATTCTCATCACCATAATCATCAAATATAGGAGGCATATTGTAATCATAATTACTTTTATCCTCAATAGTAGGTGGACTAAAAATATCATATTCATCATTGTAATCATCATATATTGGAGGTTTGGTATCATCATAAGCAATAGAATAGCTATCTTCCAAAGCCGGGGAACTAAAAAGATTAGTTTCATAAAAATTAGCTTCCCCAAGATTAGACTTTTCCATAGCATTATCAATAATGGTGTCCAAAGAATTCATACTAATAATATTGCTATTAGCATGCAAATAAAGTTCCATAGGTTTTTTTTAATTTTCTCTTCAAACACTTCATGTCCTAACTCAAGATAAATAATATAAAGCTCTCTAATTTTGTTGTTGTTTTCCATTAAGCCTAACTAATAAAAACAAGAAACAAAAGACAAAATTGTAGAATCTAAAGGAAATAACTTCGAGCAATCACACACCAAGAGGATGTGAGTACCTTTTACCTTACCTCCCCGGCAACGGCGCCAGAAAAGAGCTTCATGTCTACGCACTTCTATTCTTGTAGACAATTGTTGAGCCTCTAAGTATAGAGGTTTGTAGAACAGCAGCAAGTTTCTCTTAAGTGGATTACCCAAGGTTTATCGAACTGAGGGAGGAAGTGGTCAAAGGTATCCCTCTCAAGCAACCCTGCAATCAAGATACAAGAAGTCTCTTGTGTCCCCAACACACCCAATACACTTGTCAGGTGTATAGGTGCACTAGTTCGGCAAAGAGATAGTGAAATACAAGTAATATGGATGATTATAAGACAACAGTGCCAGAAAAGATTTTCTGACGGTTAGGAAAATACTAAAGGCAGAAAGATGTAAGCAAGCAAACATGCAACATATCTAGTAGTAAACGGTGTTTGATATGTCCAATTTGCTTCACCATTCTATATCATAATTTTCCTCTATTCATTGATATATTTCTTATTAAGAGGTGTTACTTATGTATTTTCATCTGTTTTTGAATGTTGGATGATTCTTGGAGGATGAACTGCCGGAGTTAGGATTCTGATGAAAAAATAGGCGTTTTGATGCAATTTCGTGAAGATCAGAAAAATACCAGAAAAACTATGGAAAATCATATTTTTGTAGAAGACCAAGAATGCCAGAAGGGGAGGCGGAGATGGGCCACAGGGGGCCCACACCCCCCTAGGCGCGGGCCACCCCTAGGCCACGCCTACAGGGGGTGTAGCCCACCTCTGGCTCTGCCCTATCGCCTATATCTTCTCCTCAAAACCCTAAAATACGGGGATCGATCATAGAAAGATTCTGCTGCCTCTGCGGGGCGGAAAACACCGAGAGAGAAAGAGATCTCCGGCAGACAGATTTCTGTCGAGGAAATTCCTTCCCGGAGAGGGGAGATCATCGTCATCAACACCATCATCAATCTAGACTTCATCGGGATAATCATCATCATCATCATCATCCACACCATCATATCCACCAGCACCATCATCACCACTCCATCCCGCTGTAATAATTGTGTTGGATCTTGCTATAGTTATTAGGGGAAACTTTCCCGGTGTTGATTACTATTGTAGTTGATGATTGTGAGTGGAACCATTGGATTATTGTTTATGTTCAGATTGTTATCCATCACCATATCATCTTTGATCTTGATCCATATTATGTCTTGTGAGTAGTTCGTTTAGTTCTTGAGGACATGTGAGAAGTCATGTTTTTAGTAGTGGATTTGTGTTGAGATATTATTCAATGGTTTAGTATTTAAGTTGTGGTGCTATTCTTCTAGTGGTGTCATGTGAACGTCGACTACAAGATACTTCACCATTAATGGGCCTAAGGGAATGCATTGTGTATTTGTCTACTAATTGTGGGGTTGCTAGAGTGACAGAAAGATGAACGTCCGTTAGGACACCATTGCACAAGGGAGTGTAGGATCTCAGAGTTTAAGGCTATAGTTAGGTTTATACCTTAATTGCTTTCTTGTAGTTGTGGATGCTTGCAAGGTGTTTAATCACAAGTATGTATTAGTCCAAGTAAGGTCGATACATTAGCACAGGTTCACCCACACAACACTTACAAAACCAAAGAAGACTACTCAGCTATTTGAAGTGAAAGCACTTGACATAACTCCTATGTGTCCTCGAGAACGTTTGGTTCTTATAAGTATTTCCACCGGCTTGTCCTTTGCTAAGAAAGGATTGGGCCACTTGCTGCAATTTCTTGCTGTCTTTATTACTTGCAGTTTATTTCCTTGCTTATACAGAAAACCCCTAAAAATCCGTTTGCTAAGTATTTAAAGATATTTCCTGCTCCATACCACTAGTCAACACCTTCTGCTCCTCGTTGGGATCGACACTCCTATTTATATAAAGTACTATGATACACCCCCTATACTTGTGGGTTATCAAGACTATTTTCTGGCGCCGTTGCCGGGGAGTGAAGCGCTATTGAAGAGTGGAACTGGTAAAGGAAACTTCTACCATGAGTATTGCTTTTTATTTTTGTTTGTTACTTTGGTTTTCTGTTTGGGAAAACTACTACCACTGTTAGGTTAGTAGATGAACCATCACCTATTGAGATAGATCCTTTTAAGATACCTACAAGTATTGTTGATCGTGTTATGGATAATTATTATTTAGGGGATGGAACTGTCCACCCTGGTGATCATTTGCTCTTTATCCATGAATTTTGCGGTTTGTTCAAGTGTGTAGGTATCACAACTGAAAAGGTGAAGAAGAAGTTACTCTCTATATCATTGAAAGGAAGAGCTGAAGAATGGTATAAACTGCTGAAGAATGGACAATCTATGGAATGGGAGGAAATAGTATCTCTCTTTTATTCTAAATTTTATCCTCCCAGTGAGATTCATAAGGATAGGAATCTGATATATAACTTTTGGCCTCGTGATGGAGAGAGTACAACTCAACCTTGGGGAGAATGAAGTTACTAATGCTTAAATGTCCTATTCATGAACTCCCTAATAATATTATTATCAATAACTTTTATGCTAGGCTTTCTCTTCATGATAAATATTTACTAGATGCTTCTTGTGCTGGATCATTCACACGTATGAAGAATAAGATAAATGGGATCTCCTAGACCGTATTCAAGATAATACTGAAGCTTGGGAGAATGATAAAGGAAGAAAGTAAGGTATAAACTATGATTATGAATGCATTAAATCTTTTATAGGAACTGATGACTTCCATGATATTAGTACCGAGTATGGTATTGATTTTCAAGTTCTTGCAAAGTGTTTTAAGGCCTTTGCCTCTTATATTGAAATTCCCAAAAAGGAGTGGGACAAGTACCATGCACCTTATAAAGATGTTGTTACCCATGTTCCTGCTAGCATTGAAGTTTGTATTATCGACCCTATTTTTCCTGAGCCTTATGTTGAGAAAATCCCTTTTCTTTCTAAGGTAAAGGAACATTCTATCATTGCTAATCTGGTTAGCAAAAGTGCAAAGAAAACTATGGAACCTCATGAGCAAATAAACATTGAACCTATGGTAGCTATTGTAAAAGATCTTGTCACTAAAAATATAGAGGATGAGCACATTGTCTTCTGTGAAGACGCTTCTAATATTATCTCTCATCCTAGGAAAGTTAGAAAAGCTAGTATCCCTGTGCTTTCTGTTAGAATTGCTGATCATTGCTATTATGGTTTATGTGATATTGGTGCCAGTTCTAGTGCTAATCCTTATGAGCTTTACAGGGAAATTGTGCATGGAATTGGTCCTTGTGAGCTTGTGGACATTGATGTGGTTATTCACCTTCCTAATAGAGAGACAGTCTGTCCCATTGGCATTGTAAGAGATGTGGAGGTTCTTTGTGGTAAGATTAAATATCCTGCTGATTTTCTAGTACTTGGTTCTGAAGCTAGTAAAACCTATCCTATTATCTTTGGTAGACCTTTCTTGAATACTTGTGGGGATATCATAGATTGAAGGAAATAAAAAGTTTCGACTAAGTTTGATGCAGAGTCTTATGAGTTTAAATTTTCCAAATTTGGTAAAAATCCTTATGAAAATGAATTGCCTAATGAGGATTTTAAGGTTGAATAACTTTCTGCTATTTCTCTTGCTCCTAACAATGCTCTGCAGCAATTTATGGAAGATCATGAAAGCAAGGTCTTCATGAAGGAAAGAAATGAGATTAACGAGGTTTTCCTTCATCAACCTGAGTTACTTAAGCATAATCTACCTGTGGAAGACTTGGGTACCACACCGCCACCTAAAGGGGACCTAGTTTTCGAATTAAAACCTTTACCCGATGATCTCAAATATGCTTATCTAGATGACAAGAAAGTATATCCTGTTATTATTAGTTCTAAACTTTCATGAAAGGAAGAAGAAAGGTTATTGGAAATACTGAAGAAACACCAAGGAGCTATGGTGTAACATCCTTAAAATAATGTCTTCAAAGATTGCATATCATCCATGCATGCATAATCATTTAGGGATCTTTTTCAAAGCCATTTCAAAGAAACAGAAACTTTGGGTACTATTATTTCACGTGGACAAGCTTTGATCCAATGTTACTTTCTAGTGAGAGAATAATTGTTTTAAAACCATTGTTGTGTGTTCATAGGATTGTTTGATGAGTTCCAAAGCTTGAAAAAAATTTACAAAAACAAAATATGGTTTTAAACCATTTATATATCTTCATTAAATCTTGTGCTAAGGCACTGTTTAATTTGAAATTTCAAAAGGAACCAAACAAGTCCAGCAAGGAAGCTTGGTTTTATGCCCAAAAATATGAAGGTTTCACTTGACAAAAGTCCAGAAAGATTTGGAATTCAAATGCTTTTGAATTTATTTGAAAAGGATTCCTGAAAATCGTTTTAGAAAAAGAAAAAGAATTGGGAAACAGAACTGGGCCTGGCACCACTTATTCAGCCCAACAGCCAAAGCAGCCCACCCGGGCCACTCCTCTCTCTGCCTTTCCCCACCCGCGCAGAACCTACCCCCCAACAACTGATCGATGGGCCCCGTCCACGTCATCGTCATCTTCCCCAAATCCCGCGCCAGAACACGTCGCCGCTGCCGTTGCTGCCGTTGATAGCGCGGCGTAATTGCCATTGATTCAGCAATCGTTTCCTGTCGAGCCTCTGCCTACTTAAACCTCTCTGCACCGCGAGTCTTTCCCCTCACTCGTCACACTCTCTCTGCCACCGGGCTGCCCAGAATTTAGTCTACAAAGCCGCTGCCCGAGCAACTCCGGCGAGACATTGCGGTGAGCTTCGTCCACCCCACTCTGTCTCATTCACGCTAGCATGATTCCCTTGCTCACACGACTCATGTCATGCCTTTGTTTTGTCTGCTCGTGACCTAGGTCGACGGATTCGACAACCACCGCAAGTGCTTGACGCCCCTCTCATCTCCGGTGAGAAATCACGGTAATCCTCGAGCGCCCCTTGCCCTCTCCTTTATACTATCATGTTCGCCGTGACCTTGCGCAGCTCCTGATACATCTGGTTTGTGCTAGGGCGGTTCAAATCTTCGGCAACGTCGACGTCTGCAAGCACCCGACGCCGCGCACAACTCCGACGAGCCCCAGCGACCTCCACGGTGCGCCCCTGTCCCTCCCTCGACCACCTCGAGCACCGCAACAACCACACGAACCCAGTAATCATCCCCACTCCTCCCCGCACGACCTAAATCGCCGGCAATGTCTCTGACAGAGCGCCGCCGCCGCGCCACCGTCTCCAGCGCCGCCAATCCTTGGTCGTTTGATCGGCAACCGTTAGATCTAGATCTAACGCGTGAGATCGAATCACTTAACGAAGCGGTATGTTTAGATCTGGACCATGCACAATCACTTTAATCCAATGACTCTTATCGATCGATCCGTGCTCACCGGTACGGGTCAATCAGAAGCTGCCGCCTGTCCTGTGATTAGATTTAAAAACAGAATTTAGATCTATTAGTGATTCAAACTTGTAAAATTCATAACTTTTGATCCACACGTTCAAATTTTGTAAATTTTATATCATTGGAATCAGGAGATAAAATCCTATCTGTTAATGCAATGTGTTTAATGTTTTGCCTCTGTAAAATTGGTTGTTTATGCAGAAACATTTATAGGCATAATTTGAGTATAGAAATTATATGAAAAATGATTTAAAGATCAAATAAAGTTTATTTGGTTTGTTTTGGACTTGTACATGATTCATTACTGTTTACTTGTCTTGTTTGGTGTAGAAAATCATCACATGGCATTTTTCATGCATTCATATATTTTTGTTTGTATAAATTGTTATGTGATTTTGGTGCCATTATTTTATGTGTAGATTTTGGTGCTAATAGTGATTGTGGTTGGGAAGATTGTTGCAACTCCCCAAACTACCAAGGAAAGTGGTGCTTCATGTTTCTATCCCAATATTTTTCCTATGCATTAGAAATATTTTGTATAGGGCTTGCATGATTATTTTGCTAAGTATCTATATGCTATGCTTGGAAATCCTAGTAGTTGTAGAAATGTTAGAATTTCCTCTAAGTTAAGGTACTTGATATTGCCATGCTTAGTCTAGCTAGTAGCAACCAAGGGTGGTTTATATAATCATGCTATGAGAAATATTTCTAAGTCTTTCGACTTAATTTTTGCTTAATAAAACAACTAAGTGAATGAAACACCTGGGTGGAATGGAAAGATTGGTTTGTGTTGAGTGGTTACACAAGGCCCATTTCTATGGTTTACCTTGTGTATCTCACTTGTGGGAAGCCACCCAGGAACAAAGGGATTTGAGATGCCAAATGTTAAGAAGCTTCTAGTGCAGCCACATGGCAATATGGGCTCTGCCTGGATCATATAGGTTGCAATAATTTAACCATTTGGACAGTTGGTGGTAGTGGGATGATAGGTTGGAACGCGTCCATTTGGTCTAAGGGAAGGCTTCTAAAAGGTCCTGTCTTGGTGAAAATCAAGTCTTGTTGTGAAGTGCATAACCACTGCAGATGGAATAATCTAAGTACTTAGCCATGTCCCTGGTATTGGACAACTTGAGCATCAAGACATGGAAGCTATCAAGAATCTCCTCATCTCAATTTCTAAGTTAAAACTTGTGGTTGAACAAGGGTGAAGGTTCACCAATTTCTATTGGTGATTCCTTGGGGGGAAGTTTTGTCAAAGAAAAACTTAGTGATTTCAACTAATAGGAAAAACCTATTTTGAGCAAAGCAAGCCTAAGCTACACTTAGCCAAATTCATGTAGTAACTAGATGCTAAAATTTTACTAAAGTATCACTTACCAATACTATTCCAATGTATTGACCCACTGTGGCTATAACTTGTGATGTTGCAGGTTATTCTAATGATGATTAGGGGTTATGAGTCTACACTCAACATTCTTGCCTATGGAACATGAAGATGAAGACTTATTTATATTGTTATGTTTAAACTCTTGTATTAGGCCTATGGCCATGGAGTTTGTAAAAGACTATGTTTGTCTCTGGAATGATATGTAATAATGACCTTTGTTTCTGTGTACTTCATCTTAAACTATGGATGCTAGCATTGATCCAGGGACTAGCATTGCAATCACAGGGATCCTTACCTTTATAAATGGAGGGATCTTACAGATGGTATCAAAGCATTGTGTTTCCTGTAGGAATATAACCCTAGGATTGGAAACCACTAAGGAAATTTTTTCAACAATTTCCACACTTGTCTTTTCTTCTCGTAAACTTTTCTAATCTTCTTTCTCATCTCTATTTGTAGATGAACTCCATCAACAAAGCTGTGAGGAAAGTACCACTCATGACTATGACCTTGGAGTGTGAGACAGAATTCCCCAAGGCTCTCAAAGACCTCATGGTTGCCATGGGAATACATGGTGCAGCTATGTACAAAGGTTTTCCCGTGATGGATGAAGGAGTTGAGTACTGGTGGGTGCAACTTCACTTGTATAAAAACAAGGAAGACAACCACAAGGAATCAGGATTCTGCATGGTCACCAACTCAGTGATGCACACCACATTCTTTGACTCTGCAAGGGATGCTGCTTGGAAGGCCATCAAGGAGCTTGGTGATAGACTCAAGTGAAGAATGCTAAACACCCAAAATGACCTTAGGAAAGAAAAGAAGCATACCCAAGAGTTAGAGGCTACCAACCAACGTTTAAGAGAGGACATCATAGACTTAGCAATGGAGTCATGTGATCAGGATCGACAGATTGCCTCTAGGGATGCCCTGTTAGCCAACTTGGCAAGTGAGATGGGATTGTAACGTACTTCGTTAGTTGGACCACCACACTTATCAATTTGTTTCCCAAAAATGTTGTTTAAAATAAGTTGAACCTTGGATGCTTGTAATGGATTTATGTATGCCATGACTTGTGTGTTATTGATTGCCAAAGATATGCATGTGATGCCTTGTCTTGTGATTTGTCTTTAATTATGTTGATTCTAACTTTTTCTATCTTATAAAATAGATGCCTAATGGTACTATCAGCACGACTGAAGAGTTCAAGGGAACTCGTTTTGGCACTCGTCTTATTGAGCTCACTAGTATGCTCAATCTTCCGCTTCCTAGCATCATGGTGCTTCCCCTCACCAAGTTCGAGAGGAAAGACCTTTGGGGCTTCAAGGTTAATCAGCCAGGACGCCAGACTGAGCCTACCACGGAGGCAATCATCTTCAAGTTTATGCACGAAGACAGGGAGAGAGGCCTAGAGGTAGTCATGCAAGATTTACTTGCATGTCTGTTAGGGAGACACTCTCGGGAGATTAGAGGTACTCACTTCCACGCCTTCGGGAGACGCGACGAGGATGGTGAGGCTATTGAGTTTGAGGATGCCGCTAGAGAGACGGTATAGCCGATTCGTCTATACCTCCAGGACCTAGAGGTTCTTCTTAGGCACCTAGATACTGATAGGACCAACGTCATGCTTAGCAATGACGAACTCCAGGTGCAGCTTCGTGAAAAGGACAAGCTCTTCGCGGAGCAAGATGAGATAGTCAAGGAAATGGAGGCCAAGTTCGAGAGTCAGGATAGAAAGTTCAAGAGTCAAGAGAAAATAGTCCAGGATAGGAACAAGAGGATTCGAGAGATGACTGCAGAACTAGAGGCCAAGGACTTCGAGCTCGAGCATCAGTAGGGTGTGATTGAGAGACTTCGTTCACAGAAGAGGGCTCTCAAAGCCAAGGTAGAGGCCTTGACTACCAATGTCGAGGAATACAAGACCGCTATGGAGAATGCAGGTCTTACACTTGTGGATGAGGAGGTTGATGGAGAGGAGTAGTGATGACTACTCATTTATCTATCATTTACCATGCTTATGATTATTGAGTCGCAATGACCATCCAACATGTGGATGGCTTGCTATTGGTGTGTTTACTTTTCAAACTTGTTGTTATGTCGTTGAACTTTATGTCATTTTGATGCTTGTTTGGTGATTGTCTATGTGATGTATTGTGCATGTTAAGCATATATGGGTATCTCATTCTTATCCTTATGAAACAACAGATGCCTCCTCGATGTGCCAACCCCAACCCGAATAACAACAATGTCACCCCAGAGATGCAGCAGCTGATGACAGCACAAGGATAGCTGATGCAAATGATGACAACTTTCATGCAGAATCAGAACAACAACAACAACAACAATAACAACAACAACAATCAGAACAATCCACTAGGTTTTGACATGCTCACCAGATTCCTAAGACTGAGGCCAGCTAAGTTCTCAGGAACTACTGATCCCATGGTGGCCAATGATTGGCTACGCTCAGTGAATAAGGATTTGGTAACTGTTGGATGTACTGATGAGGAGAAAGTCAGGTTTGCAGCACACTTGTTGGAAGGACCAGCAGCTACTTGGTGGGATAACTTCCAGATCACCACTCCCATTGAGGATGTGACATGGGCTATCTTTGAAGATGGTTTCCGTACAGCTCACATCTCATCCAGAGTGATGAGTCTGAATAAGAAGGAGTCCCATAATCTGAAGCAGCGCCACCGCATCGTGGCTGAATATATTGAGGAGTTCAATAATGCGCGTTATGCACCGGATGAAGTTGACACTGATGCCAAGAGGAAAGATAAGTTCCTCGAAGGACTGAACGATGAACTGAACCTGCAGTTATCTGTGGCCTATGTCCCCACTTATCAATCTCTTTGTGACAAGGCTGCCATCTTGGAGAGCAAGATGAAACAGGTTGAAAGAAGGAAAAGGAAACACTCTGACAAGCACAACTCGGGATCGTCTCACAAGCGTTCCCATTATGATGATGGTGGGAGTTCTGGACCCACAAGCATGGAAAGTACAACAGCCACCACAACCACAATCGTCATCATGACAACAAGCATCACCGTAGTCATGACAATGACAAGTACAAGAATCACAAGAGTGGGTACAAGAACCACCACAATGGAAGTGGAAGTGGTAGTGGAAACCAGCCTGTCAAGAAGGATCTTAGTCAGGTTGAATGCTTCAAGTGCAAGAAGATGGGGCATTATGCAAATGAATGCCCAGAAAAGAAAGTTGAAGGACCCAACAAGCCCAACCCTTTCCAGAAGGGACAGGTGAACCACATCAATGTGGAAGAAATCTATGAGGAAACGATCTTTATTCTTTGGTAAGTTCAAACTCAATTCTGTTCTAGCATTTGTTCTCTTTGATACTGGTGCATCACATTCATTCATATCAAGAGCATTTGTTGAAAGAAATGAACTTCCAGTATAAACTATTGGGTGTCCTATGAAAGTAAGTTCTCCTGGCGGAGAAATGATAGTGAACTTAGGATGTCATGATCTAGTCACAGAGTTTGGGAAGTATAAGTTTCCTGTTGATCTGATAATCCTAAACTCCCAAGGATTGGATGTCATTTTGGGGATGGACTGGATGACTAAGCACAAGGGAGTTCTAGATTATGCCAACCATACAGTCACACTCACAACTCCAGAAAACAAAAGGATTAGATTCAAGACTAACTTTGAACTGAAAGGGAGTAAGCTAAATTCTCTTAAGGGGGTTAGCATAGACAGTGTGCCTATTGTGAGTGAATATCCGGATGTGTTTCCGAAAGAATTGCCGGGAATGCCACCAGATAGAGATGTGGAATTTCTGATCGATTTTCTACCAGGATCTGGACCAATAGCAAAGAGACCTTACAAGATGTCAGTTGATGAGCTGAAAGAACTCAAGAAACAGCTTGGAGAACAGTTGCAAAAAGGATTTATTCAACCAAGTTCTTCATCTTGGGGAGCACCAGTTTTGTTTGTGGAAAAGAAAGATAGAAGTCAAAGGTTATGCATAGATTACTATTCACTCAATGAGGTGACTATCAAGAAAAAATACCCTTTGCCAAGAATCAATGACTTGTTTGATCAGCTAGAAGGAGCCTGTGTGTTCTCAAAGATTGATCTCCGGTCAGTTTATTTCCAACTCAAGATAAGAGAACAAGACATACCTAAGACAACTTTCACCACTAGGTATGGATTGTATGAGTACACCGTGATGCCATTTGGTTTGACCAATGCACCAGCATACTTCATGAATATGATGAACAAAGTGTTCATGAAGTTCCTTGACAAGTTTGTTGTCGTATTCATCGATGACATTTTGATCTACTCCAAGAGCAAAGAAGAGCATGAAGGACATTTGCGTTTAATACTTGAGAATCTTAGAGAGCATAAGATGTATGCCAAATTCAGCAAGTGTGAATTTTGGTTAAATGAATTGGATTTCTTGGACACATTGTGTCAGGAGATGGTGTAGCAGTTGATCCCGCTAAAGTGTCAGCTGTAACTAAATGGGAATCTCCTAAGTCAGTAAAAGAGGTTCGTAGTTTCCTTGGCTTGGCAGGATACTACAGAAGATTCATTGAGAATTTCTCCAAGGTAGCTAAGCCAATGACGGAGTTACTAAAGAAAGACAAGAAATTTGCTTGGTCTGAAGGATGTGAGCTCAGTTTCCAAGAATTGAAGAAGAGACTAGTGACAGAACCAGTCTTATATGCATGATTTAGAAAGATTTCCAAGTGTATTGTGATGCATCTCATCATGGATTAGGTGCAGTTCTAATGCAAGAAGGGAAAGTTGTGGCTTATGCCTCGAGAAAACTCAAAACTCATGAGGTAAATTACCCAACTCATGATTTGGAGTTAGCCTCTGTTGTCCATGCACTCAAAACATGGAGACACTATCTTTTGGGAAAACGATGTGAAGTGTTCACAGATCACAAAAGTTTGAAGTATATCTTCACCCAGAAAGAAATCAACATGAGACAAAGAAGATGGCTAGAACTCATCAAGGACTATGACTTGAGTTTGCAATACCATCCCGGTAAAGAAAATGTTGTAGCGGATGCTCTAAGCCGTAAGGTATTTGTGAATGGCCTTACTAAGGGAGAGTTGCCAGATGATCTGTGTGCCCAATTTAGAGATATTAGATTGGAGATTATGCCTGAGGGACATCTCATGTCATTGGATGTCCAACCCACTTTGTTGGACAAAATCAAAGAAGCCCAAAAGACAGATAAGGAAATTGAAGAGATTAAGGAAAATATTAGTAAAGGAAAAGCCAAAGGATTCCATGAAGAAGAACAAGGTACTTTATGGTATGGAAAACGTATCTGTGTTCCGCAAGATCCGGAGCTTCGGAAATTGATTTTACAGGAAGCACATAACTCACCATATTCCATTCATCCGGGTAACACCAAAATGTACATGGATATGAAGGAAAGATTTTGGTGGAATAATCTCAAGAAGGACATTGCGGAACATGTTTCTTTGTGTGATGTATGTAGTAGAGTGAAAGCGGAACATCTGAAACCAGCAGGATTGCTACAACCACTACCTATTCCTGATTGGAAGTGGGACAAGATTGGCATGGATTTCATCACTGGATTACCAAGGACCAGGTCAAGATATGATTCTATTTGGGTAGTAGTGGATCGCCTAACTAAAGTGGCTCATTTCATACCCGTTAAGACAACTTATACAAGTGCTAAGTTAGCCAAAATATATATGAGTAGAATTGTATGTCTGCATGGAGTACCCAAAAGTATTGTGTATGATAGGGGAACTCAATTCACTTCTCATTTTTGGAGGCAACTACATGAGTCCTTGGGAACGAGGTTGGAATTCAGCACTGCTTTTCATCCTCAGACTGATGGACAGACAGAAAGAACCAACCAGATTCTTGAAGACATGTTGAGAGCATGTGCTCTAGACTATGGAGCTAGTTGGGATGAAAGTATACCTTACGCATAATTCTCTTACAATAACATCTATCAAGCCAATATTGAGATGGCACCGTTTGAGTTTCTCTATGGGAGAAAGTGTACTACCCCATTGTTATAGAATGGTGTAGGAGAAATGAACTTGTTCGGGCCAGAACTAATCAAGGAGGCTGAAGAGAAAGTCAAGCTAGTTAAGGACAGATTGAAGATAGCACAGTCTCGACAGAAAAGCTACGCAGATCCTAAGCATAGAGAAGTCACCTATGAAGTGGGTGATAGGGATTATCTTAGAGTAGATTTGGAGTCAAAGGAAAATTGGCCCCAAGATATGATGGACCATTCAAGATTCTGAGTCGTAAAGGAGAAGTAGCTTATGAGATTGAATTGCCAGAATCATTGTCTGCCGTTCACAATGTGTTTCATGTGAGTCAGCTAAAGAAATGCCATCCAGAAATGGAAGAGACTTCTTTGAAGGATATTATACCTTTAGAGGAGGTCCAATTGGAAAGTGATCTCACTTATGAGGAAAAACCCATCAAGATTCTTGAGACTGCAGAAAGAGTTACTCGGACTAAGACCATCAAATTCTGCAAGGTTCAATGGAACCATCATTCCGAAATAGAAGCAACATGGGAAAGAGAAGATGATCTTCGGAAAGACCACCCTCACCTATTTGCTAGCCAATCCGAATCTCGAGGGCGAGATTCACCTTAAGGGGGTTAGATTTGTAACATCCTTAAAATCATGTCTTCAAAGATTGCATATCATCCATGCATGCATAAACATTTAGGGATCTTTTTCAAAGTCATTTCAAAGAAACAGAAACTTTGGGTACTATTATTTCATGTGGACAAGCTTTGATCCAATGTTACTTTCTAGTGGGAGAATAATTGTTTTAAAACCATTGTTGTGTGTTCATAGGATTGTTTGATGAGTTCCAAAGCTTGAACAAAATTTCCAAAAACATAATATGGTTTTAAACCATTTATATATCTTCATTAAATCTTGTGCTAAGGCACTGTTTAATTTGAAATTTCAAAAGGAACCAAACAAGTCCACCGCAAGTGCCTGACGCCTCTCTTATCTCCGGTGAGAAATCACAGTAATCCCCGAGCGCCCCTTGCCCTCTCCTCGATACTACCATGTTCGCCGTGACCTTGCGCAGCTCCTGATACATCTGGTTCATGCTAGGGCGGTGCAAATCTTCGGCAACATCGACGTCTGCAAGCACCCGACGCCGCACACAACTCTGACGAGCCCCAGCGACCTCCACGGTGCGCCCATGTCCCTCCCTCGACCACCTCGAGCACCGCAGCAACCACAACCCAGTAAGCATCCCCACTCCTCCCCGTGTTACCTAAATCGCCGGCAACGTCTCTGACAGAGCGCTGCCGCCGCGCCACCGTCGCCAGCTCCACCAATCCTTTGGTCGTTTGATCGGCACCCGTTAGATCTAGATCTAACGCGTGAGATAGAATCACTTAAGAAAGCGGTATGTTTAGATCTGGACCGTGCACAGTCACTTTAATCCAACGGCTCTTATCGATCGATCCGTGCGAACCGGTACGGGCCAATCAGAAGCTGCCGTGTGTCCTGTGATTAGATTTAAAAACAGAATTTAGATCTATTAGTGATTCAAACTTGTAAAATTCATAACTTTTGATCCACACGTTCAAATTTTGTAAATTGTATATCATTGGAATCAGGAGAGAAAATCCTATCTGTTCATGCAATGTGTTTAATGTTTTGCCTCTGTAAAAATGGTTATTTATGCAGAAACATTTATAGGCATAATTTGAGTATAGAAATTATATTAAAAATGATTTAAAGATCAAATAAAGTTTATTTGGTTTGTTTTGGACTTGTACATGATTCATTATTGTTTACTTGTCTTGTTTGGTGTAGAAAATCATCACATGGCATTTTGCATGCATTCATACATTTTTGTTTGTATAAATTGTTATGTGATTTTGGTGCCATTATTTTATGTGTATATTTTGGTGCTAATAGTGATTGTGGTTGTGAAGATTGTTGCAACTCCCCAAACTACCAAGGCAAGTGGTGCTTCATGTTTCTATCCCAATATTTTTCCTATGCATTAGAAATATTTTGTATAGGGCTTACATGATTATTTTGCTAAGTATCTATATGCTATGCTTGGGAAATCCTAGTAGTTGTAGCAATGTTAGAATTTACTCTAAGTTAAGGTACTTGCTATTGCCATGCTTAGTCTAGCTAGTAGCAACCAAGGGTGGTTTATATAATCATGCTATGAGAAATATTTCTAAGTCTTTGGACTTAAGTTTTGCTTAATAAAACAACTAAGTGAATGAAACACCTGGGTGGAATGGAAAGATTGGTTTGTGTTGAGTGGTTACACAAGGCCCATTTCTATGGTTTACCTTGTGTATCTCACTTGTGGGAAGCCACCCAGGAACAAAGGGATTTGAGATGCCAAATGTTAAGAAGCTTCTAGTGCAGCCACATGGCAATATGGGATCTGCCTGGATCATATAGGTTGCAATAACTTAGCCATTTGGACAGTTGGTGGTAGTGGGACGATAGGTTGGAACGCGTCCATTTGGTCTAAGGGAAGGCTTCTGAAAGGTCCTATCTTGGTGAAAATCAAGTCTTGTAGGGAAAGTGCACAACCACTACAGATGGAAGAATCTAATTACTTAGCCATGTCCCTGGTATTGGAAAACTTGAGCATCAAGACATGGAAGCTATCAAGAATCTCCTCATACCAATTTCTAAGTTGAAACTTGTGGTTGAACAAGGGTGAAGGTTCACCAATTTCTATTGGTGATTCCTTGGGGGAAAGTTTTGTCAAAGAAAAACTTAGTGATTTCAACTAATAGGAAAAACCTATTTTGATCAAAGCAAGCCTAAGCTACACTTAGCCAAATTCATGTAGTAACTAGATGCTAAAATTTTACTAAGGTATCACTTGCCAATACTATTCTAATGTATTGACCCACTGTGGCTGTAACTTGTGATGTTGCAGGTTATTCTGATGATGATTAGGGGTTATGAGTCTACACTCAACATGCTTGCCTGTGGCACATGAAGATGAAGACTTATTTATATTTTTATGTTTAAACTCTTGTATTAGGCATATGGCCATGGAGTTTGTAAAATACTATGTTTGTCTCTGGAATGATATGCAATAATGACCTTTGTTTCTGTTTACTTCATCTTAAACTGTGGATGATAGCATTGATCCAGGGACTAGCATTGCAATCACAGTGATCCTTACCTTTATAAAGGGAGGGATCTTACATATGGGCTATACTCTTGATGATTTAAAAGGGATTTCTCCTACTATATGTCAGCATGCTATTAATATAGAACCTGATGTAAAACCAGTTGTTGAGCACCAACGCCGTCTAAATCCTAAGATGAAGGATGTGGTAAGAAATGAGGTATTAAAACTCCTTAATTCTGGTATTATTTACCCTATTGCTGATAGTCAATGGGTTAGCCCTGTTCATTGTGTCCCAAAGAAAGGGGGAATCACTGTTGTACCTAATGAAAATAATGAGCTTGTACCCCAAAGAGTAGTGGTTGGGTATAGGATGTGCATTGATTTCAGAAAGGTTAATAAAGCTACTAAGAAAGGTCATTATCCTCTGCCCTTTATTGATCAAATGCTAGAGAGGTTGTCTAAAAAGACCCACTTTTGTATTCTTGATGGTTATTCTAGGTTCTCTCAAATTGCTGTGAGAGCACAAGACCAAGAGAAAACCACCTTTACTTGTCCCTATGGAACTTATGCTTATAGGCGTATGCATTTTGGTTTATGTAATGCTCCTGCCACCTTTTAGAGATGTATGTCTGCTATCTTTCATGGTTTTTGTGAGGAAATTGTGGAGGTTATCATGGACGATTTTTCCGTCTATGGAACTTCTTTTGATAATTGTTTGCACAACCTTGATAAAGTTTTGCAGAGATGTGAAGAAACTAACCTTGTTATTAATTGGGAGAAATTGCATTTCATGGTTAATGAAGGGATTGTTCTTGGACACAAAATTTCTGAAAGAGGTATTAAAGTGGATAGAGACAAAATTGAAGCAATTGAGAAGATGCCTTGCCCTAGGGATATAAAAGGTATTCGTAGTATCCTTGGTCATGCTGGTTTCTATAGGAGGTTTATTAAAGACTTCTCCAAAATTTCAAAGCCCCTTATTAATCTTCTTCAAAAAGATGTACCTTTTGTTTTTGATGATGATTGTAAGGAAGCTTTTGAAACTTTAAAGAAATCTTTGACTATTGCTCCTATTGTTCAACCACCTGATTGGAGTTTACCTTTTGAAATTATGTGTGATGCTAGTGATTTTTCTATGGGTGCTGCTCTTGGGAAACGTGTTGATAAGAAGTTGAATGTTATTCATTATGCTAGCAAGACTCTAGATGTTGCTCAAAAGAATTATGCTACTACTGAAAAGGAGTTCTTAGCTGTAATCTTTGCATGTGATAAGTTTAGACCCTATATGTTGATTCAAAGGTTACTATTCATACTGATCATGCTGCTATTAAGTATCTTATGACAAAGAAAGACGCTAAGCCTAGGCTTATTAGATGGGTGTTGCTTTTACAAGAGTTTGATCTACATATTGTATATAGGAAAGGTGCTGAAAATCCTATTGCTGATAATTTATCTCATTTGGAAAACATTTGTTTTGACCCTTTGCCTGTTAATGATAGTTTTCCAAATGAACAGTTGGCTGCAATAAGGGTAAGCCTGCATGAAAGTCCTTGGTATGCTGATTATGCTAACTTTATTATTTCCAAGTATTTGCCTCCAACCTTTACAACTCAGCAGATAAGAAAATTCTTTTATGATCTGAGGCATTACTTTTGGGATGACCCACATTTATATAAAGGAGTAGATGGTATTATGCGAAGATGTTTTCTAGAGTATGAACAACAAGAGATATTGAGAAAATGTCATGGCAGTGCGTATGGAGGACACCATGCTGGGGATAGGACTGCACAAAAGGTTTTACAATCAGGATTTTATTGGCCTACCCTTTTCAAGTATGTAAGGAAGTTTGTTTTATCTTGTGACGAATGTCAGAGAGTTGGTAATATTTCTAGACGCAATGAAATGCCTATGAATTATTCTCTTGTTATTGAACCTTTTGACTGTTGGGGATTTGACTTTATGGGTCATTTCCCTCCTTCAAAAGGGTATACTCATATTCTTGTTGTTGTTGACTATGTTACAAAGTGGGTAGAGGCCATACCTACAAATAGTGCTGATGGTAAGACCTCTTAAAAATGCTTAAATATGTTATTTTTCCTACGTTTGGTATGCCTAGATATCTCATGACTGATGGAGGCTCTCATTTTATTCATGGTGGTTTTAGGAAGAATCTTGCCAGATATGATGTTAACCATAGAATTGCTTCAGCTTATCACCCCCAAACCAGTGGGCAAGTAGAACTTTCCAATAGGGAAATTAAATCTATCTTGCAGAAGACTGTCAATAGATCCAGGAAGAATTGGGCTGAAAAGTTGAACGACGCTTTATGGGCTTATAGAACTGCTTATAAAAATCCTATGGGGATGTCTCCTTACAAATTGATTTATGGGAAATCTTGTCACTTGCCTCTAGAATTAGAACACAAAGCTTATTGGGCAATGAAAGAACCGAATAGAGATTTTAAACTTGCTGGTGAGAAAATATTGCTTGACTTGAGTACCTTAGATGAGTGGAGAAGTGAAGCTTATGAAAATGCTAGACTCTTTAAGGAAAAAGTAAAAATATGGCACGATAGGAGAATTCTCAAAAGGGAGTTCCATGTTGGTGAGAAAGTTCTTTTGTATAGGTCTCGTCTTAGATTTTTTGCAGGGAAACTACTCTCAAAATGGGAAGGACCTTTTGTTATTGAGGAAGTGTATCGTTCAGGGGCTACCAAAATATCCTCTTTGAAGGACAACACTACACAGGTGGTGAATGGTCAAAGGCTCAAACATTATATTTCTGGAGATTCTTATAATGAAGATGTTGATATCATTCAAATGGTGACTCCGGAAGAACTTATTAGAAACCAAACGCTAGAATCTGCAGAGTCCCTCTTTGAATAGGTAAAAATGGTGAAAACTAAAGGTTCGTGAAAGCCTAATCTCTTTATGTTTCTAATGTTTTTATTACATACATAAGCTTACGAGACGAAACAGAGGAGGAAATGGAGGCCAGGGTGGCCACACCCACCCTAGGCACGGGCCCAGCTGGCCGCGCCTGGAGGGGGTGTGAGCCCCCCTGAACTCCGTCTCCGCCTCGTTTTCGCACAGTACCTTCCTTATGCATTGAAACTTCGTAATATATAACCCCCAGGATACCCTAAGGTTCGTGTATCGTGTTCTCATCGTGTTTCTATTTCGATCTGTTTCCGTCAGGCAGGTTCTTAGTTTTGGAGCTACAATGTCTTCCTCAAGATCACCCATAGAGGATTCCTCCGCGAATGTCATCAACCCATATTTGTATGAGTTAAAGATTTATCCTAAGGAGTTGATTCTCAAGGATGGTAAGGTGCAGATGAAGGAAGTTCTAGGCCCTAAAGGAGAAGGCAGTATGGAGGACATGATGGAGGCATTGGAGCATGAAGTGTTTAAGTACAAAAAGATGGCGAAACGCGAAGTGGATGTCATCCATAAGATAAGTTCAGAACTCATCGCCAAGCATGAGGAGGAGGTTGCTGAGCTCTAAGACGAAATCTTCTCGCTCCATCAGACCACCAACCAATTACAAGCACAGCTCTACGACATAAAAAATCAAAACTGTGAGTATGAGGCTAGATTTAATCGCATAAGATCTGCTACGAGTTTCAGGATTGTGGAAACCAAGACGTCCTTTTTGGATGGGGAACCTTTGCCTTGGAAGTTTGATGATGACAAAAGAACACCACCACCACCACCGAAGGAGTAATTCATCATCAGGTTTGGCATCCCCTTTGCTTGTTCCAAGCTTGGGGGAGTGCCGTGGTATCATATCATTATCTTTTTATCTTTTACCTCTTTAGTAGAGCTATATATTTGGTAGAGAAGTTATCTTATAGGTTGGTTTGCATTGTGGAAGTATCTCTCCTTTAGTGTTACCTATGTATCCCTTGGTGTGAGTGCCTTTATGGAATATTAATGAGAAGTCTCATCTTTACTTTTTGCACTTCTTATTTTAGTTTGCAATCTCTTTTATATGATTGATCTTGTTGATCAGTATTGGTATCACTTTGGGAGCATCAAGTAGAACTAAATTGGTTTTGGCAAACCAAGCTCTGGTCAGTAGAAACACTTTTTGAGTTTTGAAACGAAAAGAGAAAAAGCTTACATGTATTTTGTATCATTTATTTTCTTTCTTGATTGGCTCATAAGCTTATCATTCTTTATTTAAGATCATTTTTTGTGTATTCAAGGAAGATTGCATGTTTGGATTTATCACTTGTAGGTTTGCCTGTTTCTTTCAACTCTTTTGCTTGCTTCCCAGCCTTGGTAGCCAAAAACCTGTTTTGAGAAGCCATACTTCTCATGCTTCCAACCCCCTTTAAACCAAAACCTATGCCATTTGTGTCCACCATACATACCTATTAGCATTATTTCTATTCCAAGAAAATTCTCAAGCTTCATCTATCTTTCGAATTAAAAATTATTTTGTTATGTGAAAACTAGTTAGTAAAGCTCTCACGAACTTGATGGAACACCTTATTTTCTTGCCCCTAATAAACTTGAACCATTGTGTCATAGAAGTTGTATATTATTGCATCTATACATTGGGATTAGCATAACCGTGCTGTCACGGGGAACACTTTCAACACTTATGGATACTTATCTAGTTGATATCATGCTCTTTTGTTTGCGGATGTCGTCGGTGTGAAATAATAGGGGAGCTTGTAAGTCCATGGAGTTATGTATGTGTGTTAGAGAAACGCCTAGGCCGCTAGCCTAAGCCATGCCTAATCATGGTGGAAACTTGCACCATATTCATAGTGAGCAATCTGTGAAGCATCCTCAATAAAAACCTATGCAAATAGCAAATAAAAAGATCGCTGAGATGCTCACTGTCTGCTTGCCTTATCATTTTGATTATGTGATAGCTCATGTATCATGTGCAAGGGGTACCTCATTGGCGGTTCTTTATGATACACATGTACTTACAATGACAAGAACTTACCGGTAACTAAAGTTGAGTAGCATGAGGAGCGGCCCTCGTACTTAAGGGACATGAGATTGCCAACTTATATTTCATCAAGCATATACTCCATCTTTGTTCACTTTAACCTTAATCACCTCAAGATGCTTATGATAGGGGCAATGAGAGCTCAAAGCTAGTAAGTACCATAATCTTTTGGAAGCTCTTTATGAACTTGAAATCCCTGCTTCCCTCTATGAAGGGCCTTTCTTCTATTTCTAAGTTGAGTTAGTTAACCTACTTCCTCTCCATCTCTAGCAAGCATTTGAGTTGTTGTGTTTCAATCATTCATATGATAATTTATTCAATTATGTTCTTTATCTTCCTTGTTTGCACAAAACTATTATCTATTGAGTATTATTTTGAAAGCCTTCATTGTGAAAAACCTTTTATGTTTGAGCAAAGAGTACTCTTGTTGTGAAACTTCTACAAAATCTTTATTTGTGAAACTGTTTGCCAGATGTTGTCTGACTAGGAACAAAGTTTGCCAATTCCAATTATGATTTATCTTTATGCATCTCTATTGTGACTCCTATACTTGTTGCAAGCAAATTTATATAATGGTGAGTTCCTTTCTTCTTTGAGCTATGTAATGGTAAGTGTGATGCTTCTTGTCCGTATTCTTTTATCGACACTTCACTCCATAAACCTGTGGACATGTTTACTGAGCTCATTTTCGTTTGGGGACAAGCGAAGGTCTAAGATTGGGGGGAGTTGATACGTCCAATTTGCATCACCATTCTATATCATAATTTGCCTCTATTCATTAATATATTTCTTATTAAGAGGTGTTACTTATGTATTTTCATCTGTTTTTGCATGTTGGATGATTCTTGGAGGATGAACTGCCGGAGTCAGGATTCTGATGGAAAAAGAGGTGTTTTGATGCAATTTTATGAAGATCAGAAAAATACCAGAAAAACTACGGAAAATCATATTTTCCTAGAAGACGAAGAATGCCAGAAGGGAAGGAGGAGATGGGCCACAGGGGGCCCACACCCCCCAAGCGCGGGCCACCCCTAGGCTACGCCTACAGGGGGTGTGGACCACCTGGCCCACCTCTGGCTCCGCCCTCTCGCCTATATATTATCCTCGAAACCCTAAAACACGGGGAGCGAACACAGAAAGATTCCGCCGCCTCTGTGGGGCGGAAAAAACGAGAGAGAAAGAGCTCTCCGGCAGACAATTTTCTATCGGGGAAATTCCTTCCTCGAGAGGGGAGATCGTCGCCATCAACACCATCATCAAGATAGACTTCATCGGGATCATCATCATCTCCACCAACACCATCATCACCACTCTATCCTGCTGTAACAATTGTGTTGGATCTTGCTATAGTTCTTAGGGGAAACTTTCCCGGTGTTGATTACTATTGTAGTTGATGCTTGTGAGTGGAACCATTCGATTATTGTTTATGTTCAGATTGTTATCCATCACCATATCATCTTTGATCTTGATCCATATGATGTCTTGTGAGTAGTTTGTTTAGTTCTTGAGGACATGGGATAAGTCATGTTGTTAGTAGTGGATTTGTGTTGAGATATTATTCAATGGTTTAGTATTTAAGTTGTGGTGCTATTCTTCTAGTGGTGTCATGTGAACGTCGACTGCATGATACTTCATCATTTATGGGCCTAGGGGAATGCATTGTGTATTTGGCTACTAATTGTGGGGTTGCCGGAGTGACAGAAACCTGAACCCCCGTTAGGACACCATTGCACAAGGGAGTGTAGGATCTCAAAGTTTAAGGTTGTGGTTAGGTTTATACCTTAAGTTGCGGATGCTTGCAAGGGGTTTAATCACAAGTATGTATTAGTCCAAGTAAGGTTGGTACATTAACACATGTTCACCCACACAACACTTACAAAACCAAAGAAGACTACTTAGCTATTTGAAGCGAAAGCACTTGACAGAATTCCCATGTGTCCTCGAGAACGTTTGGCCCTTATAAGTATTTCCACCGGCTTGTCCTTTTCTAAGAAAGGATTGGGCCACTTGCTGAAATTTCTTGCTATCTTTATTACTTGCACTTTATTTCCTTGCTTATTCAGAAAACCCCTGAAAATACAGTTTCTAAGTATTTACTGAGATTTCCTGCTCCATACCATTATTCAACACCTTCTGATCCTCGTTGGGATCGTCACTCCTATTTATCGAAAGTACTACAATACACCCCCTATACTTGTGGGTTATCAGTGTTTCAATGTTTAGAAACAAGGCCTAGGGTTCATACTTTCACTAGTGAACACTCTCACATATAAATATATTATCATCATGATACTACCCTGAACTACTCTCCGGTTGGACACTCTAATCCATGGTAGGGCTATAACAACACACCTCAAAGTCCGCCTTCCCCATCTAGATAACCCCACACCATCACCTTGAGCGCTAGATGGTTCCAACAAACACCACAATTTTATAAAGACATTACACTCCAAATATACTCATGATAAATATTTATGAACTCTAGCCTAAGTGCCACCACGGCGTGCATGCTGTCACTTTCACACACGTGGGGAGATCAGAGATCTATTGAAGCACTTGAGTATTTATGTAGACTCTAGCCTAAGTTCCACCACGGTATGCACGTTGTCACTTTCATATACGTGGGGAGCTGGAGATCTCTTAAAGCACTTGAGTAGCAAGGTAGATCTACTTGATTATAAAGCTCATGATCTCAATAAGATCACACATAGAGAGATATGAACACATAGCTATCGGTAGAGCCCTTAGCCTCGAGGAAGAACTACTCCCTCCTCATCATGGGAATCAGCAACGGTGACGAAGATGGTGGCGGAGATCGATGGAGATGGCTCCGGGGGCAATTCCCTGTTCCGGCAGGGTGCTAGAACAGAGACTTTCTGTCCCTGAATCTCCCCTTCGGTGGCGGCAGCGCTGCGGAACTTTTCGTGGCTTTCTAGTCGATGATTTAGGGTTTCTGAGTCGGGGGCTTCTTATAGGCGAAGGAGGCAAGGTCGATGGAGGGCCAGGGGGCCCACACCCCCTGTGGGCGCCACCAGGGCTGGCCCGCGTCCACCTAAGGTGTGGCCAGCCTGGTGTCCTCCTCCATCTCTGCTTCGTGGTTACGTGTTGCTCCAGGAAAAATAGGAAGATTGGATTTTGTCCCGTCCAATTCCGAGAATATTGATTTTTTGCCTTTTCTGGATCCAAAAATAGAAGAAAGTGTATAAAAATTCCTCAAAATGTAGACAAAACATAACCAAGTTGATACTAAACAAGCATGGAACATCAAAAATTATAAATATGTTTCCGACGTATCAATAGTCGTCGGTTTCGTTGATGACGATGGTCGATGGACCGGCACCATGCGCTATCTCCGCCTTCCACTTTGCCTTCTCCTCCACTGTGGCCGTGTTCTTGGCCGCCTTCTTCGCCCTCCTCGCCTCCCGGCATGCCTTATTGTCTGCCTTCTTCCTCGCCTTCTCTTCCTCCTTCTCGGCGTAGAATTTGACCTCGTAGGCCACGTCCTCCGGGAATTGGCGCCGCCACTCCAGGCGCATCGCTTCGTCGTGCTCAGCGATCAACATGCGCTCTCCAGGGCGCGCTGACGTCGTCGCTCCTCCACTGTCACGAGGCGCAGCGGCAGCGCGAGGTCCTCAACCTGCGCACGCGTCAACACATTGCTGAAGTTCATCTGCCAGCGCGGGCTGCCGAGGCGCTAGGACACCGCGTCATACTAGCGTGCCACCTTGTGCGTCGTCTCGAACATCCCGAGACTGATGCGCTCCTCGCCGCTCTGGATCTCGGCGTAAAACGTTCCATTCGGGCGTGCGCGCACGTCGCCGTAGCCGGAGGAGGAACGGATACACAGAGTCTCGATGAAGCAATGGAGACGGAGCGGCAGCAGAGCGGTGGCGGAGCCCATGGCGAAAGGGGAGGGGATGACTATTTAGGCGGTTGGGCTGCGCGCCCCACGTTTTAACGCGCGCTGGAAGCAGCGCGGTAGATTTAGTGCGCGGGATGGCGCGGAGGCCAGCACGCGCAAAAATATTTCCCACGCGCGGGATTTTGGCGCGCCCGTTGGGGCAGCGCACGGGAAGTTAGGCGCGCTATATCGGTGTTTTTTTACCGTGCGAACGATTTCTCGCGCCTGCTGGAGATGCTCGTAAAATCAAGTTCAAAGCATCATCTTGCTGCATCGACAACTATAGGTTCGGTGGTCCACTAGTTCCTCTTTCCTCATGCAAATCAAGATTCTAATGGTTGATATATAGTTTCGATTAAGATTTTTATCTTTATGTTAATTACAGAACTTAATAGATTCTGAAAAATATTTCTTCAGGCTATGCTGAAACGGTTTGGCATGGAGTTTGTGCCTTGGTGGGTAGGTATGTGGGAAAATATTTACCTCAGTTAACTGATGTCCGAAAATGCCTGCAGTTACTGACGTTGTCACTTTTTTTTTGCAATTGTTCTCTCTATAATCCTAACTTTGCCGATTCGATACTTTGCATCTTCACTGGGTATCATATGTTATGATCAAACCGGATGTAAATAACTGTTATGTGCTTTCTTCTATGACTTGAATATAAATATGGAAGACATCAAATGAACCAAAATTGCAGCATCAAATTCAGTAATAGTGTAGTGTTTTCATGCATTTAAATACTCCATCGGATCCAAATTAATAAATTTGGATTTGTCTAGATTCGGAATTTGATGGTTGGATGTTTGACCTAGAATATAAATCTGCAGGTTGTATCCTTGGCATTTGCTTGGATGTTTGACCCAGAAAGAAGGAAAATGCATATGAGTTTCAGATGCAGATCAACTTGATCAGGAAGTGAAAGGCCAACCATGATGAAGGCCTTAGGAATTATAGACATGAAGAATGCTTATTTGCAACTCTAGTCGAAGAACTATCACTAAGTTGCGTCTGCCCATCTAATTTAGTTACTTAATCTTTCTTATTAAGTTGATATACACCTAGCAAAGGGGGTTAGGTTTGTGTGTGTTTTGTCCCTTGACCATGCAATCATCCCTAAGTTGCGTCATACATTACTTTGATAAGTTTTAGTTTGTCATGCATTAAGTTGTAGTTACCAGGTTACATAGTTGCTTTTTGGGTGCAAGTAAGTTACGGTTTGTGTTTTTGCCGAGACCGTTGCAGGTTTAGAATCACCTGTAGTATTTTTCAAGGTGATTTTGTTTGTCAGTTTCACATTCCTGGGATTGTGGTTCTAACTAAGTGTAGGTTTTAGATCACCTAGTCGCCTTTTCCAATGTAAGTATATTGTCATGCACTAAGTTGTAGTTACCTGATCATGTAGTTGCTTTTTGGGTGCAAGTAAGTTTTGGTTTCGGTTCCACGGTGTGTGTTCTCCCTGAGACGGTTGCAGGTTTAGAATCACCCTAACTATTTTTCAAGGTGATTTTGTCAGTTAGTGGCACATTCATGGGGTTGTGGTTCTAACTAAGTTGTAGCCTTGTAGGTTTCAAATCACCTAGTCGCTTTTTTTAGTGTAGGTATGTTGCAGTTTGTCATGTACTAAGTTGTAGTTACCAGCTTACCTAGTTACTTTTTGGATGCGGGTAAGTTGTGGTTTCGGTTTCACTATGTTGTCGCTGAGACGACCATTGCAGGTTTAGAATCACCCCTAATATTTCTAGATGATTTTTGTGTGTATGTGCATGTTCCTAGGGTTGTGGTTCTAACTAATTTTTAGGTTTCAGATCACCTAGTCATTTTTAAATTTAGGTAAGTTGAAGTTATTCACGCACTAAGTTGTAGTTATCAGATTGCATAGTTGTTTTTGGGTGCAAATAAGTTGCGATTTTGGTTCCGATGTATGTTGTTGAGGTTGTTGTAGGTTTAGGATCACCCCTACTATTTTATAAGGTGATTTTACGTGTTATTTGCATGTTCTGAGGTTGTGGTTCTAACTAAGTTGTAGGTTTCAAATCACCTATTCACTTTTTCTGGTTAAGGTGCAATTTCAGATAACTAAGTTGTAGTTACCAGATTACATAGTTGCCTTTTGGGTGTAGAAAAGTTACAATTTTGCTAGTAATTTTGTCCAACTTTAGTGTAAAACTTTGCATAACCCACATGTCTTCTAAGTAGCTTCTAGATAGATTAGTTTGTTGCTTCACTCATGTGCTATGTTGCTTTTCATTATGCCGAGGTTGCTGACATATGATCCTGAGGGGAATAAATTGCCCATCTGTTTCTATGTGAAACCACGTGTTGTTTTAACCTATATAAAGTTGTAGGGGTTCGTAGTATGGAAACAAAAATTTCTATCGCATGAACACACACAAGCCAAGATCTATCTACTAGATTGTAGCAATGAGTCGATAGAGTACTAACCCTCGAAGATCCAAAGCAGTTAATGAAAGCAGATTCTTGTGGGTGATGTAGTAGTTCACTTGCCGATCTCAATATCACGTAGACGATCCTTCCGGCTCCGCATTCCGGCAGCGCTTCCGCAGTCAGTCACACGTATGGTACTCGATGAAGACCTTCCTCTCCCTTGTTCCAGCAGGAAGCAGAGGTTGTAGCTCTCTCCTCGCGATTCTGACAGCACGACGGCGTGGTGTTGGAGTTTAGAGGGGAGATCCCGCAGGGCTTCGCCTAAGCTGGAGCGAGTATGGTGGAGTAGAGGGAGCCCAGGCGATCTAGGGTTTAGAGGGATGAGGCTTAGAGGTAGCTAGCAACTAGGGTTTAGCTAGTCGGTAGCGGTTTAGAGGAGATCTAGATTGGCCGCAACTAGAGAGGAGGGGGGGGAACCTTAGGGTTTCTTGTGTGGGAAAGGGGGTTCCCTAACCCTCCTTTTATAGGTGGAGAGGCGCCAAGGGTGAGGGAGTACTCCCCCAACTCCACTTCATGTGGCCGACTCAAGGGAGAGGTTGGAATCCTCCCTTAGGTAGGATTCCTTCCCTCCCTCCACTTGGAAATCATTGTCCCAGTTTGACTTTTTCAAACTGGTTTTTTGAATTTCAATTTAGAGTTTGATTTCTCTCTTCCAAGCATCCATGTACCCTAGGACATGATGCAACCATTCTACTTTGTCATGACACATCCATGTACCCTTCCCCTTCCGGATCGGTGGACCTTCTAGACCCTTCTAGAACATTCCCGTGAAAACACCAAAACCATTCCCGAACTTCGGAATTGGACTTTACTTATATGAATATTATTCTAGGGACCATTCTGGATCTCCTCGTGATATACCGGATCCCATACGAGACTCCGAACTACATTCGATCTCTTTACTCACTTTCCATATCTACTAAACAACATCGAATCCTTAAGTGTGTCTCCCTACGGTTCGTGAATTATGCAGACATGAACGAGACTCTTCTCCGATCAATAACCAATAGAGGAATCTAGAAATTCATATGGCTCACACATATTTCTATGATTACTTCGTGATCGAATGAACCATTTACATACGATACCAATTTCCCTATGTCTCGTGATACTTTACTTATCCGAGGTTTGATCGTCGATATCTCTGCATACCTAGTTCAACTTTGTTACTGATAAGTACCCTTTACTCGTTTATGTGATATGTGATCCCTTGTGATCCAGGCACATGCTTGCAAGCCAATTGGATGAAATTCCACCAAGAGGGCCCAGAGTATATCTATCTGTCATATGGATGGACAAATCCCACTCTTGATCCATGTGCCTCAACACATACTTTTCAAACACTCAATGCCACCTTTATAACCACTCAGTTACGAAGTGGTGTTTGGTGTCATCAAAGCATCCATCCAGTGATGGTGATTAACATGATCTCATGGTCGAAGGATTTAGGTTAGTATGTATTGAAATCTTATAGCAAGTGAACTATATTAAATGACTTGATCTTATGCTACGCTTAACTATAGGAGTATGTCCATCACATCATTCTCCTAATGATATGACCTTGTTGTTAATAACATCCCAATGTTCATGATCAGGAAACCATGATCATATATTAACCAATAAGCTAGTTTAACAAGAGGCTTTAGTAGGGACTCTTTTAAAGCAAATCCAGATGCCCGTTTGCAAGAGCCTGCTGGGCTGAAATTTCACAGGTCAATATGGCTGATCAAAGCATCTTTGAAGTTTTAGCCAGTATTAAAAAAGACCTCAAGGTCCCTTTTGCAATGGAAATTCTGATACTTGGAACTTGGGGCATCTGGATTTGCAGAAATAATGAAATTTTCAACAATCAAGATATCGATGGAGACCTGGAAGGCTATTGTAGCCCAGGAATTAAGATGGGTCCTTTATAGAATTAAGAAGAAGTATTATCAGGGCCTTAAGGTTTGGATTGAAACCAATTTAGACAGGAGATAGCTGATTAGAATGTTATCCCTCTTCTTTGAGGTGGAATATGTTTGTAAATATTCTTTTGTAACTCTCTATGATATATAAAAATTGCAGTGGGGTTTTTTGCCCTACTGTTTTACCCTAAAAAAACAAGAGGATTTACTAGGGACTCTTTTATGTTTACAAATCACACAAGTATTAATGTTTCCGGTTAATACAATTATTGCATGGTATGTAAACATTTATCATAAGCACGGAAATATGATAATAACCACTTTATTATTGCCTCTTGGGCATATCTCCAACAGTCTCCCACTTGCACTAGAGACAATAATCTAGTTTCAAATCTTTTGTACTCAACACCTATAGCTTTCTGGTGTTGTATTTACACGATTGCTAGTGGTCAACTGATCTTAGGATCTGACTCTTTCGGGTCAGTGTGAAATTGCATGTCTTTGCGTCTCTACGCATCACTCATTCTCTAATGAGATGGCATTGTATAAATTTGGTCCTTTGGTGAGACCTTTAGTTCCTTTGGGTTGAAACATGTTGATAATATTGTCGTACAATATATCTTCATAGTACTATATTGTTGTTAACCACACCTAGTTTGATAATAAAATACTTGACACAAATGTCCTCTTTTGCTGCTGTAATAGAAGTCATATACTTAGCCTTTTGTTATAGTATCTGTCACAATGTCTTAACTTTGGAACTCATCCAAATCCATTATGGAACTTACTTTCCATTAAATTGTGCCACCCTTAGTTTAGATTGATATAAACTTAATTTGTACTTTGTGACAAAACTAGTATCAATGTAGTAATTTTACAATGAACCAACCATCTATTTGTCACCTCTTACAAAAATAATATATTCTTAGTTCTTCTAAAAGATCATAAGAATATCTTTACTATCGTCCAATAATCATCTTATGAATCATTCTGGTATATGCTCATAATATTTAGAGCATAGGACATATGTGGATGTGTACATATCACACTATGATTAAAAATTCTCTTTGTGATTTTCATTCATCAAAAATACTTGAATCTTTGTTTCACTTATCAAATGTCGATAAACTTGAGTTTCGATTTAATCCTTTCTGTGTGGCAAGAACCTTTCTTGACATTTCCATATTGATATCTCTGTATATTTGACATAACCATATTAGCGTCTTAATCTATCCATATATATATTGATACCAAATATTCGGGTTTTGCCTAAGCCTTTCACCGAGATGAAATTCTTAACTTGTTTCAATATATGATACATCATTTCCAATCAACAATTTGTCTTCCACATAATGCATTAGAAATATGCCTTAGCGCTCCCACTTAAACCCTTTAACAATTTCATCATGATGAAGATTCTAACTCCTCGATGCTTATTTCAACCATTGAAGTTTGCATACGCTTTTAGCATCCTTTGAATATAACAAAACCCTTTGGATCGTGTTATGCACATGTCACATCCCAAAATTTTCCAAATTTTGCAATGTGAAAAATAAATAAACTAAATAAATAATTGTTGAAATTTAGGGTGAAAAGAAACTTTTTGATTCCAAATGGAAACATCAAAACCTATTTTGATCAAATAAAATCCTAAAGGGATTTAAAAATATAAACAAATAATTAATAAAGTTATAAAAGTTGGAATCACCATTTTTGGAGCTAATTTTTTTAATTTATTTTCACAAATAATACGCAAAACTGGGAATTTGCAACTCTGTCGGTCCGTCGTCCGTTAAACAGACGACACAGAGGGTTCGTCGGTTGAGGAGACGACCAACATGTCGTCTTTTGTTCAAAAGACGACCAAGTTGTCTTCTTTTCTTCAAAAGACGACCGAGCTGTCGGGGTGATAGGGGTTGACGCCGTCGTTGAACGGACGACGACGCTGCGTCTGCTTGAAGGACGACGCCCACTATATTAGCTCGCCGCCTGCGTGCTGCTCGCTAGCTCCTTCCAGCTCGCGCGTCTGCTAGCTCCTTCCCAGCTCCTCTCTGGCCCTTCTTCCTCTCTCGCTTGCTATCATTTTCTCAGCCGTTGCACCGATTTGTATCCTAGATTTCTATCCAAACTCGCTGCTCTAACACATTAGCAAGCTAGTAGAGTCCCGATCTACTAATGGGATAGCCTGGTGTAGTGATTTGAGGCGTTTTGGTGGAGGGATCTGGTGGTGTTCTTGTTGAGCAATGGACATGGTGGAGGCTGGTGCTAGGACTTGAGGAAGGTGCATGGTGGAGGTGCTGATCCGTTGACCTGAGGCAGCTGCACGGCAGGACTTCACACGCTTCAAGGGTAAACCCTAATTTCTTGCTTATTGCAGTCATGTGTGTATGTTTATAGGTAGCGTTTGATGGGGTCTGTTAGATGCAAGATATTTGTAGAGTATTATGTGTCAATGTACCTGTTTTTGACTATTTTTTGGTATTTTTTAGGTCGAAAATCATGTCAAATAATGTAGTGTTTAGGTTCTTGTATGGTCCTGGTTCCGTCAGAATAAACCAGCACGGAGTTGATTTGAGCGAGTTTAGATTTATGGATGAAGTGCTTCATAATCCTAAAACAGTTCCCATTACTCAGTTGAAGGATTGGTTATGTGTTCGTTTAGGGCTCCCTCCTACCCATACTGTCGGTGTGCATGCTTTATGGACTAAGTCAAGGCAAATCCCTAATTTTTTTTAAGGCCAATAGAAGCACAACAGAAATGGGTCAAATTTGTGCAAGCTTTCCAGAAAAGAGAAGTTAACCCCAGTCTCTTAGTGTTACCTGTGGCGAAAGAGGCTGGGTATGATCATGGCCATAGTAGTCAGACCGGTCATGCTGGAGGTAGTTATGATCATGGCCAGAGTAGTCAGACCGGTCATGCTGGAGGTAGTTATGATCATGGCCAGAGTAGTCAGGGCCAAGAGGGTGGCGGCGGATATGAATCAGGTCACAGTAGCTATGCACACACCGGGGGTGATGGTTATGTATCAGAGGACGGTGGTGAAGGATTAGGGAAGACATATTCATGGGCGAGGCGATGAGGACGAGATATATGATGGTTTGTTGCAACATCAAATGGAAGACGAAGACTCGTAAGGCAACAAAGGATACGGTGATGATTAGCGAGTCTGATCAAGAAGAGATTGGCCAACCTATTCCGGCATCATGGAATAATGACAACACAACAGCAATGACTGTGAACGATGGGCATGATTCGGCGTGGCATTATCACGCGAACAACATCTCTCTGGGTGCATTATATCCTAGCAAGAGACATCTGCAGGAAGCAATTGTTGAGTGGTCAATGTCCATGCAACGGGTCTTGAAAATGAAGGTGTCATCACAACAATATTTGACATTGGTTTGCGAGGAAGCTGGATGTCCTGCAAGGGTGCATGCCCATGTCCCTAGGTATGACACAAACTGGAAGTTCACCGATGTTGTGATGCACACATGCACACTTGAAAGTTTCCTTCAGGACCATCGTAACCTCACGTCAACCCTCCTGGCTAGACTGTTGTACACAGAGATAGTGGAGGGCAAAGCCATGGGGGTGAAAGCTATCATTAACAAAGTTTTTGTCAGATTCCGCTACAATATTTCATACGGGAAGGCTTCGAGGACTAAGCAAAGGGCACTGGAGGCAAGGTGTAGAGGTCCCAACCTTTAATAAGGTAGAGATCCCTGTGTTTACAATGCTAGTCCCTGGATCAATAGCTAGCATCCACATTTAAGATGTAATATCAAGGAACAAAGATCATAATATAACTTTATAACCAGGAATAACATAATTTTATTACATCTTACATAGCTCATTTGGCTATTACATTACAATGCAGCAGAATATCCATAAGCATGGGGTCCTTCATCTTCAAAGTGCCACATGCAAACGTGTTGGTTGTAGACTTTGTAATCCTAATCAATCAACTTCACTAATATCAATCAAACCTGCAACATTACAAGTTACAGCCTCAAGGGTCAATACATTTGAATTGTATTGGCAAGTTTCACTACTATGTAGAATATAAGTGGATCCTATCATTACATGCATATTTGGCTAAGTAGGGTTTTAGGCTCATTTGCAGAAAGCAATAATTTATCCTATCTTTTCAAAATAGTTTTGATCTTTTGTCAAATCTTCCTGAACTCCTTGGTAAATCCCCAAGTGTTTCAAGTCTTTATCAAAATCTCTTGAGCTCCTTGGTACACCCCAAGTGCTTCAAGTTTTTATCAAAATCTCTTGAGCTCCTTGGTAAATCCCCAAGTGCTTCAAGTTTTTATCAAAATCTCTTGAGCTCCTTGGTACACCCCAAGTGCTTCAAGCCTTTTGTTGTCACTTAAAAGTTTTTCTTTTAGAAATTGGAATGTTGAGATTTCCCATAGCTTCAGGCCTTTAGTTGCTCAGTATTGTCCATAACCGGGGACACGGCTAAGTACTTAGAATTTTTATCTTCTGTAGAAGTTGTACACTTTACCCACATGACACACTCTCATCTTGTTGCCACTAGTGTCCGCTGGATAAGTACTCACCAAGATGGAGTACTGGCAGATTGAGAATGTGACGAAGTCTTTCCATAGGATCCTCCCATACACAATGCTAGCTTGTCTTCAGGCACCAATGTAGGGTTCCTAGTTCCCTCATTTCCAGTTAACCTGAAGACCAATGCATGGGTCTTCCCAATGTAGTTGACTAAGCCAGAGCCATATAGCATGTGGCTGTACACGGAAGCCACTGTTGGAGAAACATGTTCAATCTCTAAGTCCCTGGGTGGTTTTCATCTGGTGCACAACAAAAAGAGATTGCCATATAAACATGGTTCCTCTTGTTGCCACCTTGTCCAACACTTGAGTATCCTTGTCCACCCAGGTGGTTCATTGAGTACTTGTTTTATTATATAAAACATAAGTATTTTCTCAACTTCATAAAATCTCAACATGTATCTCTTCTCAAAATACGTAGCTTGGCTAAGCATTTTACAACTACATTTTTTTCACTAAGGAATGTATAAGGGTATCCTATTAGGATTTAGCATAGCATATAGTATAGAAATCCTTTTTATGCATGTTTCAAAATCCACTAAGTATAATGAAAATAGTAGGACTTTGGATGATAGTGTCACTTTCCTTTTTGGTAGGGAATGTTGGTTCACTTCTTGATCTTGCTAATCTCACACTCTTCAAACTTCACTACAAGTCAATCAAGCAAACACAAATTCAACTAGCATTCCAAACCAATATTCAAACAATCAAACACACATAAAATAATAGAAACTAAGTCATGCATGCAAGCATGCAAAAGTTAGTTTTATTTGCAAAGGTGGTTTCTACTAGATTCTAAACATTGTAAGGCTCAAAGTGGTCATTTTCTAAAGTGGCAAAGTCATTTGCAAAAGCGTTTTATCTATAGATCATTTTTAAACCAAATCATTATTTTATGTGGTGGAAAATGTTTTTAGCAAAGCAACAACTTTATATTGTTCACCAAATAAGTTGTTAGTTCACAAAACTTGGTGTTTAGGGTCAGTAGGTTTGAATCAACACATTTGCCAAAGGTTTTTCTCAAAATCATTTTCATAACAAAATCCATATTTTTATTTGACCAGAAATGAGCTAATTTAATTATTCAATCGTAATCTTTACAAAATACATTTTTAAATCCATAAGTTGGTTCCTAGGGTCAGTGGGTTCACAACAAACCAATTTGCAAGGATTTCATCCTCAAAATCATTTTGGAATAATTTTTATAACCTAAATAAGCATACAAATGTTTCTGCAAAAACAAACATTTTACCAGAAGCTTTTTACTAAACAAATTGCATGGTTGGCTAGGGCTTGTTCCACTGATTCCATTGATATAAAGTTTGTAAATTTTGGACCTGTGGATCAAAAGTTACAAGGTTTACAAATTTGCAAATCAATCTGAATTCAAACTCTGTTTTAAATCAACTAGTGCCACGCGGCACGTTTCCATTGGTCCGTACCGCTTCGCGTGGATCGACGATGCTGGCCGTCAGATCTAACTAGTAATGCACGACACAGATCGAGCGTACCGGTTCGTTTAAGTTATTCTATCGCGTGCGTACGATTACAATCCAACGACTCACAACTACTGGACATAAACCGGCGGCGCCAGCAGTGGTGAACGGTGGTGGCGCGGTCAGACGATGACGCTGCAGCGGCTACAGGAAACAAAGGAGGAAACGAGGATGCTCACCGTGCTCGCGAGGTCGAGGTGAAGCTCGAGGTGGTGCTGGTCTGGCGAGGGGCGCACTGGAGCGGGAGTAATCGCTCGCCGGAGACGATGGCGGCGTCAGGCGGTTCTGGTGGTCGTCGAGGACGGCGTTGCAGATCACCCTAAGACAAGATAGGTGCATGGTTAGAAGCGTGCTGTTCTGGAGAAGATGGGAGCATCATCGAGGATTGCTGGGGCGGTCGAGACTTACCAGGGGAGGTCGCCGGAGAAATAAGCAGACGCGGCGACGCTCAGAGGTTGTCGAAGCCGAGGCTCTGGGGTGAGCGCGGGCAAATGGAAGGCACTGGGTGAAGCGACAGAGGCTGGGGAGTGTGTGAGCTTGGTCGAGGAGGCAAGGCGGTGGCTGGGCTCGCCGGAATTGGCTGGGGACGGTGGTCAGAGCAGTGAGGGCGCGGGCTCGAATTGGGGCAGCCTAGAGGCAGAGGGGGAGGGCTGTCTGGGGGAAATGAGAGAGGGGAGGGAGGCGTTTAAGCACGCGTGGTCGCAGGGGGAGTTAAAGCCGCTATCAACGCGAATTGATCGCTGGCATTACTGGCTGCAACGGCAGGGAGTGATTTGGGGGTTGAAGACGACGAACAGGAGAGGTGGGTCCTTGCTGTCAGCGAGGGAGTGAGATAGGGGGAGGGTCCACTCGTCGGTGTCTGCGTGGGTCAGTAAGTTGGTGCGAAACGTTTTCCCACGGGGAGAGAGGGAGTGGGCTGGTTGGGCTGGCTAGTTGGGCTGCTGTCTGATTCTATTTTTTTTCTTTCTGAATGCTTTATCCTTTTCTATTTTGATTTTCTGTTTCGAAATTCAAACAACAATTCAAACAACCAAATCAAATCAAACTTCCACCACACTTTTCATTTGAATTTGGTTCTGTTTAACAACACAAGTCCAAGTCCCAAAAATAAAATAATATTTTTATTTTAGGGTCCATTAATAATTAAATGACTAGACCTTAATCATTTAATTCAAATAGGATTTGTTTTATTAAAATCTTTATTTTTGAAATCTAAATATAAAACCAAAAATACTTCAGTAGGTTTTATTTGAGAATATAAAATACTTGGAAAACTTGTTAAAAAAAATTAACAAGTTTTGATGTTTAATTAAAATAGTAAAACCTTTATTTTAATAAAATTGGTTTATTAAAACCTTATTATTTTATTTTAATTAAACCTTTACTATTTTATCAAAATAGAAATATTTTATTTCAAAGGCTTGGCCAAGGTTTAATTTGGCTCTAAAATACTCCTTATTTATTTTATACCTTTTATTTGAAACCAAATCTTTTTATTAAAAGATTCAAAAATAGTAATTCCAAATATTTTTAGCTTTATTGTTTATTTATCTTTTTAAATCCCTTTAGGATTTTATTTGATCCAAATAGGTTTTGAAAGTTTCTAATTTGGATTCAAAAAGTTTCTTCTCACCCTGAAAATCAACAAAGTTTTATTTTATTCATTTATTTTTCACATTACAAGATTTGGAAAATCTTGGGATGTGACACAAGGTTTGGTTCGTTTCGAGACGGGTTTGACTGTGTTGTTAGGATGCTCCAAACACTGCAGGCTAGGAATCCAGGCACCTACGTGGACATCCAACACTTTACATTGCCACATGAACCTAATTTGAGGGTACTTCATCAAGTGTTCTCATTTGCTATATGCATAAAAGATTTTACTCATTATCGACCAATCATCTGTGTGGATGGTACATTTCTCACTGGCAAGTATAGGGGTCAGATATTGACTGCCATAGGCCAAGATGGAAACAATCAAGTTGTTCCACTTGCTTTTGCTTTCGTGGAGAGCGAGAACACCGAGAGTTGGGTATGGTTTTTCAGGCAGCTGAAGATAGCAATTGTGAGAGATACACCGAATGTATTTGTGCTTCATGATAGGCATCCAGGTATACTAAGCGCGATAAAGAAGCTCACACAGCCCACTCCTGATGAAGTAACTCCATGGCTGGACATGCAGAGTCGTTGGTGCATGCGGCATCTAGGGGCCAATTTTTTCTCACAATTCAGGAACAAGGCTCTTATGAACCTATTCAAGAAGCTTTGCAAGCAGAACCAAGAGTGGAAGTATATCATGTGTCGTGGCTATCTTGATGACTTCACTAAAAAACATGTGACTCAGAGGAGAGCAGCTAGAGCAGCAGCGGTCGCGGCTCATGTTATGCAGTGCAACAACAGGAGCAGCACCACCGGAGGAAGAACCCATTGCCCTTTGTGACTTGACAGGATTTGACCAACCCGGTACTAGGAGAAGGCCTGGCAGAAGGATTAAAATTTTTCAGGAATGGATACAACACAAGCCTGTAGAGGTGTGGTCTCTGCTGCATGACACTCATGGTGCTAGGTTTGGCGTCATGACTATAAATCTGGCTGAAACTTACAACTTTGTCTTGAGAGGAAGTAGGGCTCTACCATTAACAACCATTGTGGAGTGTATTTTCACTGGAACTCTGAAGTATTTCAGAGACAGACTCCAGATGGCTCAGATGCATATCATGAACATCCCAAACACGAGGTATTGTTCAAAGATCATGCATTACATGGATGCCAAGATGGAGAAGGGTCGGTCCATGCATGTCATCGCCATCGGTAATCAGGAAAGAAGGTTCGAGGTACACCTCCCTTCCAACCGGATTGGAACAGGAGAAGAGGTAAAGACACAGGAGGTGAGGATAGGCAACGAAGCCTGGCCAACGTGTGAGTGCACGTGCAATAAACCCAAGATGTTGCATCTGCCTTGCTCTCATGTACTAGCTGCATGCGGGCAGATGGGTATGGATGCGATCTCGTTTGTGTCTCCTTATTTCCTTAAGGACGCGGTGGTCAATACGTGTACAGGCGAGATGATGGGATATAGGGCATGGGGAAATTTCAATAAAGTAAATCCAGGTGAAAGGGTTTACATCCCAGATCCTGAACTTATGCGGACAGGAAGAGGAAGGCGACAATGTGTCCGCATCCGTAATGATATGGATGAATCTGAAGCCGGAGGCCCTACTAGGCAATGTTTTCTGTGTAATCAATTTGGTCATATAGACACCAGTTGCCACATCTTCGGGACTGGTGGAGCTGCTCCTCGTGGACGTGGCAGGCGAGGAAGAAGAGGCAGAGGAAGAAACTAGATGTGTGGAACTTTGTCTTAAATTTGTAATATGTGTGGAACTATGTCTTAAATTTGTAATATGTGTGGAACTTTGTCTTAAATTTGTAATATGTATGGAACTATGTCTTAAATTTGTAATATGTGTGGGACTATGTCTTAAATTTGTAATATGTGTGGAACTATGTCTTAAATTTGTAATATGTGTGGAACTATGTCTTAAATTTGTAATATGTGTGGAACTTTGTCTTAAATTTGCAATATGTGTGGAACTTTGTCTTAAATTTGCAATATGTGTGGAACTAATGTGCAGATGGCGGGATCTTTGTTGAATGCTGACATAGATAGAAAGCACCGGTCGACGGTACTGGATGCTAACCCGGGGTCCTTGAAGCACCTAGTGACTCTCACTCCCATTTCGAACTGGTGCATACATCCTGATTGGCTTCAGAGGCATGTGACATTTATTTATCTTGTTGTTGGGATATTTATGGGCCAATGTGACTAAACTGTTCTACTTTCTTCTTATGTAGATTGAAGTGGGCTGAGCTCTTACCCTTCGTTCGTTTGGTTGAGGCCACTCGTATGGAGGAGATAGAAGGGCGACAACTTGGGTTCCAGACTAGTCGCTTCCAGTACGACTCGTCTTTGCTCACGTGCTTGGTGGATCGATGGAGGCCCGAGACTCACACTTTCCATTTTTGATGGGGAGAGATGGCTCCTACCCTTCAGGACGTCTCGTACTTGCTGGGACTTCTGTTGGCTGGCGTGCCCATAGGCCCAGTGGATCCACCGGCAAATTGGGCCCAAGACATGGCCCAACGATTCTTTGGCATCCGTGATGGAGCTCAGGCCTTTGGCCATGACAATCATGGGCCAAAATTTGGATGTTTGGAGCAGTATCAGGTGTGTTTCATTTATTTATTCTATTTTGTTGGAGAAGTATCATGTACTGAAAATTGTTCTATTTGCCAATGCAGATACAGAGGTTTGGGTTTCCGGCCACTCCGATGACTGCGCCACAGATTACACGCAGCCTGGAGGCATACATTATGTGGCTGCTCGGGAAGGTGATGTTCACTGAGAACCACGTGTCGACCATTAGTGCGCAATACATCCATTTTTCTAGAGGGATCGCGGAGGCGACGTGCCAGGAAGAATGCACACAGTGGAGTTGGGGTTCAGCTGTCTTAGAAGCTACGTACCCGAGGTATGTGCAATGCTTGCCAGTTAACCAAGGACAGTTCTGCCTTGCTAGGATGCCCATTATTGTTGCAATTGTGGTCATGCGAGAGGTTCCCTATCGGCCGTCCAGAAGTAAGTGTCAACAAAATAGTCGGCAACCAGGAAAATCAAACAATTGTCTACCACTCTGACCTGCTGTTCGACGAAGAGCAAATTGACTTGCCTACATTTGGCACTCACTGGACCCGTCGCAAGGTCAGTGTAATGTGAAATTGCACTTCTGGTACTACAATATGAAAGTTACTAACAACTATTTTGTCATGCAGTGTCGTTTCGCGGGAGAGCAAGTCGTTAGATGCTATCCATCGTTCAGCGAGTAGTTCGACACACTGAAAGAGGATGTCGTGATTTTGGAGCCGTACACCCTGCAGACACGACACGCACGATATCCCGGCGGGTTATCTATTATGTGCACTAGAGATCGAGAGTATTGGCTGACTACATCGAAGATCATCTTTGATTGCCAAGTTGAGGAGATGTCTCAACAGAGGGTCATGCGGCAGTTCGGTCTTTGCCAGATGGTAGATCCCCCGCATCCGGATGTTCCCCTTCCAGATGTCGTGCACGCGTAAGTAAATATATGTACATAAGGAATGCGTCTTATACTTCATCTATGTTCTTTAATGATGGTCTAACAAATTCTAATGACAGGTACTCTCGGAGAAGTAGCAAGACCGCCACTCAATGGCTCTAACGGGTGGGGATTTAGGTCAACGAGTGGCAGAATGCACCAACACAAGTGTGGCACACTGCCCCGTTTGATATGGAGCTATTCCACGGATACTTACAGAGGTACATGTCGATGACACGGCTACGTCCCATTCCACACGCACATGACGATGAGATATACCCTAGCTACCAACACCGGAGTCCGCATCGTGGTAAGTACTTTATTTAGAGCATAATCAACATGAGTGCCTATGTAGTGCATACCTAACTATGAGACAAATGCATGCCGATATGAGGTGGGAGCTACAGACTGAGGTGGCTCAGTACGGACGATCGCTTTCGACCGTTCCTCTTGTGCCCCGTCAGCAGGCTCAGTCCTTTGCCCGGCGGGTCGAGGAGAAGTTGCGGCGTATCTACGCGGCCATCACGTGCACCAGCGTCTCATACGTCGTTTAACACCAAGAAGCACAACGCCCACCGTGTCACTCGGTGGAGGAGCGTGCCCCACGTCGATCCACGCAGCAGCGCCCACCGCGTCACTCGGTGGACGAGCGCGCCCCACGTCGATCCATAGAGCAGCCACCTTCTCCAGACCATGCTGGAGGCTCAGGATGGCACGGGGAGCATATTTCTCCACCACTCCTCCACGGGCCTCATCCACGACTCTCATAGCAGGCGCCGCCGAGAGCACCACCTCCAGACCAGGCTGGAGGCTCGGGGTGGCAGCAATCACAATTTACTTCTGACCCGTGGCAGCAATCGCAGTTTAATATCGACCAGTTGCAGCAGAACCAGATTACTTTCGAACAATGGCAGCATCAGCAGCCGATACCCTACATGGACTTTGCTTATCGACCACAATCTCATCCTCATGGTAAGCGTGTCCCTTCCTACTATTGTTAGGTGCAGTATGCCATTGTTCAATACTTAATTTCTTGTACACTAGCAGGAGACTCCGTTACATGGGACAAGATCTTGACGACCGTCATCGTGAGACAAAGACGATCGGGTAGACTGGTTTAGCTTGATGTCGCCAGTACTCCACCACCTATCCCCACAGGATACACAGGATCAAGGTGAACGGTCAACTGCACCTCGCCGTGATGTGATGCCACCCCACAGATATGGATGGAGTACACCGAGGCCTCCGCCACCTCGTCGTCGACATCAGTGATATCTACTTATGTATCAGTCATTTACCTATCTATGTATGAGACATCATTCTATTATTTCATGATTTTATTCGACAAACTACTCAACATAACTTGCAACATAGTTCAACATAACTTGCGGTACATAAATAAGAGTCCTATCTATCCCTAGCATGATGCCTTTCCCTTTCCCTTCGATGATGCCTCGCCCTTTCCCTTGGACGATCCCTCGCACTTGCTCTTCTTGGCCTGCGCTTTCTTCTTCTCCTGCCTCTTGTCCCACTCATCTCTCGCCTTGCGTCCAACGGGTGGCAGCATGAAGATATCATCCTCATCTTCGCTCTCTTCTATCCAGGACCTACGTGCCACAACCTGCTCCGTCATGTCAGCTTGACTCTTCTTGGCTTGCTCTTTCTTCTTCTCCTGTCTCTTGTCCCACTCAGCTCTTGCCTTGCTTCCAACGGGTGGCGGCATGAAGATATCATCCTCATCTTCGCTATCTTTTATCCAGGACCAAGGTGCATTAGCCCGCTCCATCATGCGAGCTTCACTCTTGAAGGTGAGCTTGTCCCACCTTGCCTGGATCCTGAGAAGCTCTGCTCGTACCTGATTTGGGGTCTTCAGTTTCCACCCTCTTCGATGAAGTTACTTACCAAGAATAACGAGAGCATCATGGTTCGATACCAACGTATCCTAGTCGGCTGGTTTATCGCCTATCTCAACAGTTCTGGCTATGAAGAAAAGCCCAATGGACATATCTACAGGCCAGGGAGACGCGTCGGTCATAGTGGAGAGGAGTGGAGGGAAATGCGAGAGCAAGAGGAGAGGAGGGAAATGAGAGAGTAAGAGGAGGAAGAGATGAACTGGGTTAAAGGATACATCGCGTTGCCCGGATTTATAGAGGCACCGAACCGAATAGGCGGGAAAAAAGGGCGGGAAGTCGTGGCGGGAAAAAAGGGCGGGGAGTACTGGCGGGAAAAATTGGCGGGAAGTACTGGCGGGAAAAATCGGCGGGGAGTACTCGCGGGAAAATTCGGCGGGAAGGATTGGCGAGGAAAACAGCGGCGGACGATTATTTAGCGGCAGTACTGCCGATCAGTGCAATTTTGCATGAGCAATGCAACCTTCGTCCTTCCAACAGACGAACAGTGCCGTCGTCTCCTCAACGGACGAAGCACAGACCCGTCATCTCCTCAACGGACGACACCTCATGTCGTCTCTTCAACCAACGAAAGAGCTCTATCGTCCGTTGAACGGACGACGCACCGACAGAGTTGAAAATTGCCAAATTTGCGTATTATTTGTGAAAATGAATAAAAAAATGTATTATTTAAAAAAATTAGCATTTTTGGATCTTTAAATAAAAAGGTATGGTTTTTATAAGCAAAGGTAGAAATAATAAATAAGGACTATTTCAAAGAGCCAAATTAAATCTTGGCCAAGCAATGGAAATAAAACAATTTTGTTTGATAAAAAGAGTAAAGGATTATTTAAATAAAATCATAAGGATTTATTATATCCAATTTTATTTAAGTAAAGGCTCTTTCCATTTTAAAATAAACATTAAAACTTATTAAAGTATTTTAAATTATATTTCAAAGTGTTTTATTTTTAATAAAACTCACTGAAAAGGTTTTGGTAAAAATTTAGATTTCAAATAGAGTTTTAAAACATATTTAATCCTATTTGAAATAAAGACTAATGTCTATTTATTTAATTATTAATAGATCCTAAAAGAATAAAAAAATTATTCTATTTTGGACATTAGAATTTGTAATAAACATAATTTAAAATATACCCAAAGTTTGGCAAAGGTTTGAATTTAAATAGAGTTGGAATTATTTGAATAGAAATCAAAACAGAAATTCCAAATAGAAAAAGAAAAAGGTTTTGTATAAAAAATGAAACAAAGCCAGCCCAGGAGCAAGGCCCAACCCAGCCCAACTCGCAGCCCACCTGCTCCCCCTCTGGAGAATCTTTTTTTCACCCAGAAACTAACCCACAGAGTCACTGAATGCTCGATCCCATACCCACTTCCTCTCCCTCGCAGACAGCCAGGCCCCACGGCGTCAGTCATCGTCTCCACCACCTCGACCGTTCCCCCTCACCGTTTCTGCCGTGATTCAATCCCCGTTAAATCGAGTGAATGCGTGGTTAATTCCTGCCAGTGATGATGCGCTTTTAAACGCCTCTCTCTCCTCTCCATTTTCCCCCAAGCAACGCCTCCTCTCTGCCTCCAGGCTGCCCCAATTGCAAGCCCGAACACCACTGTTCCGACGAGACTCTCTGGCCGATTCCGGCGCCGTACAACCATCCCTCGCCTCAAAGTACACGTGAGCCTGCTCCCCATCTCCTGGTGCATCTCCCAGTGCCGCTCGCTAGCCCGCGCATTCACTAGAGACTTGACAACCTCGACACCCGAGCGCCACCGTCGTCAGCCACTTCTCTGGCGACCCTTTTTCGTAAGTACCGCCCGCCCCTGTCTGTCCCGATGATGCCTTCGTGACCGCCACACTTATAGGCGTCTAACGCACCCTTTATTTCTTCTCTTGATGGCCTACAAGCTCGCCTCCGATGACAACCAGAAGCACCTGACGCCGCCGCTGACTCCGACGAGCAATCGTCGCTGCTCCAGTGCGCCCCTCAACAAACTGAGGCCACCTTGAGCTTCACCGCAACCATGTGAGCACGGTGAGCATCCTCACTCCCTCCCGCACTTCCTAGTTCATCGCCAACGCCACCGTCCGAGCATGCGCCGCCGTCAGCCGCCGCCAGTCCATGGTCAGGCTGCTGTGAGCCATTGGATCTCGATCTGGTGGCTACGATAGATTAACTTATCGAAGGGGTATGCGTCAATCTGTGCCGTGCGATTTAAGTGAGATCCCGCGGCCAGTGTTGATCGATCTGCAAGAACCGTTACCGACCAATAATATTGAGCCACGTGTCCAGAGTTTGTTTAAAACAGAAAATTTTGTTCTATTAGATATGCAAACTTGCAAAATTCATAACTTTTAATCTACACGTCCAAATTTTGCAACTTTTATATCAATGGAATCAGAAGAACAAGTACTTTGCAACCATGCACTTTGTTTAATGTTTTGCTTCTGGAAAATTGGTTGAATTTTCAGAAACTTGTGTAGGCATAATTTGAATATAAAAATTGTTCTAGAAATATTTTTAAGGTGAAATCTTTGCTAAGTGGTTTGTTTTGAACCTACTAACCATAGAAACCAACTTATGGATTTAAAAATGTATTTTTTGAATCCAAAGAACAAATCTTTGAATAAGAGCATTTCTAGTCAAATAAAAATGTTGTTTATGTGTTAGAAATACTTTTGAGTAAAATCTTGGGAGAATGATTTGAGTTAAACTCTCTGACCCTAAACACCAAGTTTTGAGACTTAAAAATATATTTGATGAACCCTATAAAATTATTACCTTGCAAAAGGCATTTTGAACAACATAAAATATCACTTTGGTATAATATTTGGTTTATGAGGTGAAACCTTTTGCAAATGGTTTTACCGCTTTTGTAAATGACCAATATGAGCTTTAAAATGTTTAGAGCCTAGTAGAAACCACTTTTCCAAATAAAACCATCTTTTGCATGCTTGCATGCATTGCCTTGTTTCTATTATTTTATGTGTCGTAAATTGTTTGAATGCTAGTTGAATATGTGTTTGCTTGATTGAATTGTAGTGAAATTAGAAGAGTGTGATATTTGCAAGATCAAGAAGTGAACCAATATTCTCTACTAAAAAGGAAAGTGACACTATTATCCATGTCCTACTATTTTCATTACACTTAGTGGATTTTTGTAACATGCATGATAAGGACTACTATATTTCTATGCTATGCTATATCCTATTAGGATACCCTTATATCTTCATTAGTGAAAACATTGTAGTTGTAGTATGCTTAGCCCTGCTATATATTTGGGATGGGATACATGATATGATTATATGAAGTGTTGGAAAAAATATATGTTTCATATAATAAAACAATTACTCAATGAACCACCTGGGTGGAAAGAAGATACTCAAGTTTTGGACAAGGTGGCAACAAAGGGAACCATGTTTATATGGCTATCTTTTTGTATGTGCACTAGAAGAAAACCACCCAGGGACTTAGAGATTGAACATGTTTCTTGTGCGGTGGCGTATGCGACCACATGCTAAATGGGCTCTGGCTTAGTCAACTACATAGTGGAAGACCCACGCATTGGCATCTTCAGGTTAACTAGAATTGTGTATGGGAAATATATCCCTACATTGGTGCCTGGTAGACAAGCTAGCATTGTGTATTGGGAGGAATTCTATGGAAAGACTTTGTCACATTCTCGATCTTCCAGCACTCCATTTTGGTGAGTACTTATCCAGCGGCCACTGGTGGCGTCAAGATGAGATTGTGTCATGAGGGTAAAGTGTACAACTTCTACAAAAGATCAAATTCTAAGTACTTAGCCGTGTCCCCGGTTACAGACAACTCTGAGCAACTAAGGCCTGAAGCTATGGAGGATCTCGACATTCCAATTTCTCAAAGTAAAACTTGATGGTGACAACAAGGGATTAGAAGCACTTGGAGTTTTCCAAGGAGTCCAGAAAGATTTGTCAAAAGATCAAAACTATTTTGAAAAGATAGGATAAAACTATATTGCTTTCTGCAAAGGAGCCTAAACGCTACTTAGCCAAATATGCATGTAATGATAGGATCCACTTATTTCTACATAGTAGTGAAACTTGCCAATACAATTCAAATGTATTGACCCTTGTGGCCGCAACTTATTATGTTGCAGGTTTGTTTGATGTTAGTGAAGTGTGTTGAATAGGATTACAAATCTACAACCAACATGACTGCCTGTGTCACTTTGAAGATGAAGGACTCCATGCTATATAGATATTTTGCTGCATTGTAATGTGATAGCCAAATGAGCTTTGTAAGATGTAATGAATTATTTTATTCCTGGTTATAAAGTTGTATTATGACCTTTGTTTCTTGATATTACATCTTAACTATGGATGCTAGCTATTGATCTAGGGACTAGCATTATAAACACATGGATATCTACCTTATTAAAGGTTGGGACCTCTACAGCACACGTCCTAGGTAACAATTATATTAGAAGAACTTTGTTTTGTTTATTAAATTAGCATATACCAATATATGTAGTGGTTGCTAAATTAATCCGTCTAGACTAAATATCTCTATGAAAGATCAAATCTTGTCATCGTCAATTGCTTGAACATTGTCGTGAACTCTTTCCCGACATGTCGACTATTTCATAGATGTGAAACATCCATGTCTATTTCTTTATAGATCCAAATACGACTGTAAGGTTCTACACCTTTTCCAGAGGGTCTTCCAAGTTCAAAACTTGATCTCTCGTGTATGAAACTATCATGGATTTTATGGCTTCAAGCCACGTTATGGAGTCAGGGCCCATCATCGCTTCTTTGCCTGTAGTAGGTTCATCATTGTAAAATAATGATCTAACTCTCAAATATTGTTATTTGATTGTTTACCTGACCAACTTAGTTCGTTAGGAACTTAGACCTTCATAACCACAACCTTTGAGACATGTGAGCCATGAGCATTGTTACTGCCTCCAAAACGCTTTCCGGTGTTGCGCAACTTAGAACATATAGCTAAGGTTCTTTTAACCTTATGAAATTTCTATTGTCCTCCCACTTAACTTTTCACGAAAAATTTCTTCTCAAGAAACTTGACATTCTAAGTGACAAACACTTTTGTCTTTGGTGTTATGGTGGAGTACCCAAAGATTATCCGAAATAACCTACAAAGACATGCTCATCCGACTTTCGTTGCAAACATCTTACTTATGCATAGCATACCAATGTTTAAGAAATGACAACTTGGGTTTTATCCCAAACCATAACTTTATATGGTGTCATTTCAACGGATCATGATGGAGCTATTTTCAGTGAAAAAGCGGTAGTCTCTAAAGCTTTAATCTATATAATATAATGGCAGTTTTATAAATTACACCTTTGATCTTACCATGTTAAACAAGGTTTCATTACATATCTTGAACACTCCATACTCTTATGGTGTTTCGGGAAATGCAAATCCATGGAAAGATTCCTCCAATCTTAACTGTTTTGCTAAACTTGCAACTCAAAAATCTTCCTTTATGATCTTATCATAAGTTCTTTATTTTCTTGTTACATTGATTTTGCACTTCATCTTGAAATTCTTGTTACATTGTTTCTCAGGAATTAAGATGGGTCCTATGTAGAATTAAGAAAAAGTATTATCAGGACCTCAAAGACTGGATTAGCAATAACTTAGACAGGAGATAGTTAGCCATGGTGTTTCTTATCCCTCATTGAGGTGGCCTGGAACTTGTAAATATACATTACTTGTAACTCTTTATGATTTATAAAAATTGTAGTGGGGTTTTTTTACCCTACTGTTTTACCCTCAAAAAAATATATTCATATATTCACTCAAATTTTCCAAGAAAGCATATGAAGTTGAAATCCATCGCTCTCGACTACATATAATGGGCTTCATACATCTATATGTATAAGTTCCAATAAGCTAGTCATTCGTCCTCTTTTGGCCTATCAACGGAGTTTTAATTATCCCTAGAAAATTTTCACAAGCGTCATTTGATAAAAAATCAAAAGAATCCAAAATTCCATCAACATGGAGTTTATTCATGTTTTTCTTTCCAATATAACTTAAACGGCGATGTCACTTCTTAAGTGATCTATCAATCAATTGTCTTTTGGCATTTTTAGCACTAGTTTTATGGATGTTATTTCTCCAAATAGATTTGTAAATCATCCATCTTTTATGGAATATGGAAATTATTTGAACAACCCTTTTGTTCTCATAATACTTGATCGAAATAACAATTATTGAAACAAATCTTGAAGGTACAATTTGATGTTAACGAGCAACACAACAACACTTTGTTTGTTTTTGATGACCATCATCACACTTTGCTAGTTACTTAGGCCATTGTAGTTCGTGAATTGTGTTATTTTGTATGACAATTCACACCAACAAATTCAGTATCCAATACTTAAGAACCACATCGTTTAACAAGTAAAGAATATATCCATAACTTGTATATCATCTATATACATGAGCTGAACAATTCTTAGTCTTTTCTTTTTTGCCAAATATTTCTTAGATTTTTCTTTCAGCATTTCCTTTTTCCTTTCAAAAGAATCTATCAACATCAATAGTGGTGCGATACACATGACATATAGTCCAAAGCGTGTATAGTCAAATACTAATATCTTTGAACTTGCACTTTGAAGTAGATCATCATCATCAAATGTTTGGTGTTCTTTTGAATTCTATTCTTAGTAATCTTTTAGTGTATTAAACATTGTACCTACATCTTATATTCATCCTTATCATGGTAATTTCCATGATCAAGCTACTTTATCTTATAACGGTGAATCGCGAGTATACTGTTGTTTTCCAAAAAATCATTTTTGGAGGATTTAGGATGACTATCATCTCCAACTTTTGCAAATTCTCATCAAATATGAGAACATAAACTTTGCCATATTATACTCTATCATGTTACAACCAAAACATCGTTTTAGATATCGCAATATCTTCCACACATGATGGTTTCTGAAACTACTCTTTCTGCTCCTAGATAACCTTGATATTAAAACAATCATTTGAATATCAAGAATCATGGAGACAAACATGATACTTATATACTAACACTGGAACTGTTACTCTTTATTTAATACAAATTATTAAACTTGACGGAGTAACCGGAATTTACTGAAAGTTTGCAATAGGACTTTTAAACTTTAGATTAACACTTCAAAACAATACGATACCAGTTCGTAAAGTAATTAACCAGAATTCTATAGTTCTATTATCTCAATTATAACTAAGCATAAGGTGGTAAACAGATGCCAATGACTACAACAACTATGCAAATTCACTTTGATTTCATTTATGATAAACAATATTCAACTTTTAATCATATTGATGTTGAACTCCCACTCAAAACAATATCCCTCACATTGCTTTAGTGATCACATGAACCAAATCCACTACACCAAGTCCGATCATCACGTGACATGATGTAGTTTCAAAGGTGAACAATCATCATGTTCATCATATCATATATATGACTCATGATTTACCTTTCGGTATTCCGTGTTCCGAGACCATGTTTGTACATGCTAGGCTCGTCAATATTAACCATAGTTTCCGCATGATAAAATCTGGCTTGCTCCCATTGTATGCACACGCAAAATCTAATACACCCGATCATCATGTGGTGCTTCGAAACCACGAGTATTAGCAATGATGCTTACTAAGGACGAACACTTCATTTACTTGATATTTTGTTAGAGGGATCATCTTATAATGCTACCGTCGTGATCTAAGCAATACAAGATGCATAAAAAGGATTAACATCACATGCAATTCATAATATGTTATATGATATGGCCTTGCTTCTTGTGCTTCCCATCTCCATCTTCAAGCACGAACATGATCTCCATCATCACCGGTGTGGCGTCAAGGTCAATGGCACCGCTCCATGGTTTTCACCCACCAGCATCAACTATTACAACTACTTTGAATAATATACACACAGGTCTTAACGAAATTAAAAGACAACCATAAGGCTCCTGCTGGTTGCTGACTTACAATAAGGATCATTGCATACATCATATATAATGACAATCATGGCCATATCACATCATAGCACACCCCTGCAAAACAAAGTTAGACGCCTCTAATTTTCTTTGCATATTTTACGTGGTTTGGGGATTTCCATAAGTACCATTCTAACTTACGAACAAGAACCACAACGTTGATGCATGAACTATCAAGTGCCCATTGTAAATTGAATCTTCACTATGATGGGAGAGATATACACCCGCAAAGCCACTTATGCAATACAAGTTGCATGTCGAGCGTGGAGCAAGTCTCATGGACGATGTCATGTAAGGTTAGCCCGGGCCGCTTCATCCCACCATCCCACAGGATGCAAAGTACACAAGAAGCAATTGATAATAAAAGCACCACCGCTCACAATGACCATTGTGTTCTACTCGTGCAACAGATCAACATATAGACATGGCTCTGATACCACTGTAGGTGTTCATATCATGGAAAACAAAAAATTCTATCGTATGAACACACACAAGCCAAGATCTATCTACTAGATTGTAGCAACGAGTCGATAGAGTACTAACCCTCGAAGATCCAAAGCGGTTAACGAGAGAATATTCTCATGGATGATGTAGTCGTTCACTTGCTGATCGCAAGATCGCATAGACGATCCTTCCTGGGCCGCGTTCCGGCAGCGCTTCTGTAGTCGGTCACACGTATGATACTCGATGAATACCTTCCTATCCCTTGTTCCAGTAGGCAGAAGAGGTTGTAGCTCCATCCTCGTGTAACATCCCAAAAATACTAAACTTGGATCATCAAACTCTAATCATCAAAATTAGGGTTAACAAAAACTTTTCTAAATAAAATTATGGAAGCATGCATGTGAGTATGCATTTCATTTTGAATTCTCTTGAACCACCTTGTTTGTGTGTTTATTTTCTTGTAAAATATTGCTTAGGTGAAATAAACATCATCTAAACATTTCCCAAACTTTTCCCAAAGACAAATAAATCAAAACAAAGCTAAATGAGTGAATGGTCATTTTGACCAATTTAACTCCCATGACTACTTTGGCTGTCTCAAACTTCCAGAACCTAACAGAAACTTTTCTGGATCTTTGCACCCCTTGATTGTACTCATAACAAAGTATCAAGGCCCACTTTGTGATAATCCAGAAACTTTCAAATGCATAGTTTAAATGGCAATTCAAAATTGAATCTTTATCATATGAGAAGATCCCACTTTTTCAAAAACCACTCAAACAAGCTCAACTTTCAAAACCCAAGCATCTGCAGACTCACCAGCACCAACCTAGCACACCCACCAAAAATCTTTTCAAAATTCAAAACTTGAATTCTTGCGGCCATTTCATCAAACACATTGCAGACACAAATCAAACAAAATCCAAACACTATTGTGAGCAGTGATTCTTGCCTAACTTGTTCCCTCTCTAGCTCACAACCATCTCAGTAGATCATCTAGCAAGTTAAACCAAGCACTAGCACCACTGTGAGCTTGCCAATATCATCAATGGTGAACAGCCGAGTGCACCCTTGCCACCCCAGTGGAGACAGCAAGCTAGGAGCAGCACTAGCCATGCCAACCTTGTCTGGAAGATAACCCATGCCTCACCGCCCCCTCTCGACCAGCCCTGCCTCGAAGACGTTGAACACAGCACCCAGGAACGCCGCGCCCGTGCCTCTGTCAACCATGTCGAGCATGCGCCAGAGCGCCACGCTCAACCGAAGCCCACAGACCGCGCGCCGCCCTCGCCGTGTGCATACACGATCACCACCATCCTAGGAGACCGCCAGACATCCCCGTTCGCCGCCCCATGCCTCACAGCCACCGCTCGCCGTCGAAGACGCCGCCTCTGCCGCGCAGAGCGTCGCGTGTTCCAGACCAAACCGCATCGCCCCTACGCGCGCATTAAAGCCGTAGAGCATCGCCAGGAGACCACCAAGAAATCACCACCATCGGCCATGCCTCTAGCAGCCCGTAGCCGTGTCGCCACCATCGCCTACCCATGCCGTTCGGTCTCACCGTCGCGACTATAAATAGAGGCCTTCCCCGCTCGAATTCTTCACACCATTCCACTCCTCTATCACCCAGAACCATCCCACCTCAGTCCCGGAGCAAGGCGAGCAGCGCATCGCCAGAATTGCGCCGGAGAAGGCCGCCTCTAGAGGAGAAGGGCGCCGTAGATTTCGTCCATCCCAGGAGATGCCGCGTCCACTACTGAGTTTGCCGTCATCGACTTCGTCGTTCGCCCGCCTCGCCGACCCTCGCCTGAGCCCCGGTGAGCCCCCAACGATCCCCACTGGACGCGCTAGGTTTCTGTCTCGCCGGCGTTGCCCAACGTCGACGATGACTCTCAGCCGTTGGATTAGAACCAGATCGAACGCACCACGTTGCCCCGTACCTCTTCGCACCCCCTGTCTCACTGACACGTGGGGACAGCCACTTAAACAGCCCGCGGAAGCGCTGCGCTTAGCAGGCCGGCCCAGTATCGTTTCCCGCGCAGCCCAGCTATTTGAATTTAACGTTTTTATTTTATTTCAAACACACTTCTGTACCGAGTTTCAAAAATCAACCCAGGTCGATTCAGTGCACCAAATTGAATGAAACCAATTTTTTTAGAAAGGTCTGGAAGTGCTGAATCCAAGCCCGTTGGATTCAAGTCATTTGGATCTATAAATCATCCATAGTAAAAATAACAAGCGAGCTTTTACGCATTCAAACATTTTTCAAATTTAAACCATAATAGCTTTTGAGTTGATTCCAACTCTCAAAAATCACATTTAACCATACCTTTCAGAATATATCAAAATATATAGGTTTACTTACAGAAATCATGTTCAAGTAATAAAAGAATGCCCCATAGGCATTTCTAGTCACTTTATGTAATTAAAATAAAAGGGTAAAACCTTATTAAATTGTGACACCACTTTAAATCATATTCCCATGGACTAAAATATGTGGTGATGACATGTGTCAACATGATCCCATGTTTGGTTTGGAGAATATTAAATCTTAAGTAGTTTTTCAATGAGTAGAAATTACTTTTCTAAAAATAAAAGGAATTAAACCAAACTTTAATATTGTAATGTTAGTGATGATGCTAGATCATCTATAGGACCCTTTTGTGTGATAATTTCAAGTAGTTAAGTATTGGTTGGTGATTGTGTACATCGTATTTATTTATAGACGCTAGTACCAACCAAGGATACGAGGAGGAAGGAGGATACTACAAAGAAGAAGCCGAGGAGAACTTCAACCACTGCTCTGCACAAGGCAAGCCTAATACTACTAGTGAATGTGCAAGCTAACACTTGCAAGATACTCTACTGATGCAACAAACCAGTACTTGTTACTATGCCCACTATATGCCTTAAGCATATGTGATCATATCCACTTGATAAACCAATCCTAGTTTTACTTACAAGCTTTATTACTTTATTTCTTTATCAAAGCTCTTACTTAGAGTTTACTGGAATAAATGGTAGATACTAGAAGGATACTTGAAGGTTGCATAAAGAGCATAAAATGTGGCCTAAGCAAGATAATCTTGATGTCATCCTAAGGCATGAGATTGAACTTAGTTGAAACCCCACTAATGTACCACCCCTCATTAGTACTCACCCCCACTTGTAGATGCTAGTGCTAAGCATAAAACTTGACCAACTTTAGATGGGAAGACTTGGTGAAAATGGTCATGAAAACCTTGGAATGATGGATCATTCTATTGAAATGTTTTGGACATGTGTTTCCGAACACTTGATGATTTTGGTGATGAAAATGATGAGGCATGAGCCTTAGCCCTTTATAAAACTGATGGTTGTCTGGATGCGATACCATTCCAATTTTATCATACAACCACAATACCCGAAGATTGGGTAGGGCTTGACTGGAAACTTATATACCTTAGTATTAGTTCCCTCATGGCCAAGGTCTGAGCTGAGGCTACCTTGTGAAGATTGTCCACCTGTGCAGTACCCAAGATGACATTTGGTCATGGTTGGGAGGCCAAACTCACAGGAGAGGTGCTTATACTAGGGCGTGTAATTGAAAGGTTAGGATTGATTATCCGCATACTGAGTATGGTGAATTTAGGATTTGTTCCTGACGGATGTATCAAATGTTGTGGTGAAAGTGTACAATCTCTGTAGAGTGTCAAACTATTCGAATATCCGTGTCCGCGGTTATGGACAGTTGGAGTGGCCATACTGTTCCCCCATCAGACTTTTCAAAATGACTTGTGAAATGAATTGAGACTTTGACTTGACCACAACAGGGTTGTGACATGAGATACAAGTTCCCACTTAGGTGTTATAAAACTTCAACTAGCATTCGTTGCTTCTAAACTTAGTAGAGATAAATCTGGCTTTTGCAAAACAACCCTAGAGCCTAGTGTCCTATTACCAAAAACCCCTTTTACTTGTTAGTATTAGTTTGCGAGTACTTAAAGAGTACTCATGGCTTTGTCCCTGGCTATTCCCGTGGCCAGACTATGAAGAGGAGTATCTGGAGGATGGACCCCAGGAAGGTTACGACAACTAGGATCATCTCCCATCGTCAGCATTGCCTGTGACCCCGAAGATGGAGCTTCGCCCACACTACCATTATTATTACGTATTCCGCTGCTTGATGTTGTATTAAGAACTGTATCATGAGATCCCTATTTGTGTAAGAACTTATGTACGGTTTGTAATGGATGATGTACTGTGGTATCCAATTCTGTTATGTCTCGCAAAAATGGTAATACTGGGATTGCGATGTATGGCATAACAGGCATCTGGGATTAAAAATCCGGGTGTTGACTCCTCGCGATTCCGGTAGTATGACGGCATGGTGTCGGAGTTTAGAGGGGCGATCCCGCAAGGCTTCGCCTAAGATGGAGCGAGTATGGTGGAGTAGAGGGAGCCCTAGCAATCTAGGTTTTAGAGGGTCGGGGTTTATAGGTAGCTAGCAACTAGGGGTTAGCTAGTCGGTAGCGGTTTAGAGGAGATCTAGATTGGCCGCAACTAGAGAGGGGGGGCAACCTAGGGTTTCTTGTGAGGGCAAGGGGGGTGCCCTACCCCTCCTTTTATAGGCCGGGAGGCGCCAATGGGGAGGGATTCCTCCCCCAACTCCAGTTCATGTGGCCGGCGCAAGGGAGATGGAGGAATCCTCCCTTAGGTAGGATTCCTTCCCTCCTTCCACTTGGAAATCATTGTCCCAGTTTGACTGTTTCAAACTGGTTTTTTGACTTTAAATTTAGAGTTTGATTTATCTATTCTAAGCATCCATGTACCCTAGGACATGATGCAACCATTCTACTTTGTCATGGCACGTCCATGTACCCTTCCCCTTCCGGATCGGTGGACCTTCTTGACCCTTCTAGAACATTCTGGTGAAAACACCGAAACCATTCCCGAACTTTGGAATTGGACTTTCCTTATATGAATCTTATTCTCTGGACCATTCCGGATCTCCTCGTGATATCCCGGATCCCATCCGAGACTCCGAACTACATTAGGTCTCTTTACTCACTTTCCATATCTACTAAACAACATTGAATCCTTAAGTGTGTCTCCCTATGGTCCGTGAATTATGTAGACATGACCGAGACTCTTCTCCGATCAATAACCAATAGAGGAATCTGGATATTCATATGGACCCCACATATTTCTATGATTACTTTGCGATCGAATGAACCATTTACATATGATACCAATTTCCCTCTGTCTCGCGATACTTTACTTATCCGAGGTTTGATAGTCGGTATCTCAGCATACCTAGTTCAACCCCGTTACTGATAAGTAATCTTTACTCATTCCTATGATATGTGATCCCTTGTCAGGCAGACACATGTTTGCAAGCCAATTGGATGAAATTCCACCGAGAGGGCCCAAAGTATATCTATCTGTCATATGGATGGACAAATCCCACTCTTGATCCATGTGCCTCAACACATACTTTTCGAACACTCAATGCCACCTTTATAACCACCCAGTTACATAGTGGTATTTGGTGTCATCAAAGCATCCATCCAGTGATGGTGATTAACATGATCTCATGGTCGAAGGATTTAGGTTACTATGTATTGAAAGCTTATAGCAAGTGAACTATATTAAATGACTTGATCTTATGCTATGCTTAACTATAGAAGTATGACCATCACATCATTCTCCTAATGATATGTCCTTGTTGTTAATAACATCTCAATGTTCATGATTAGGAAACCATGATCATATATTAACCAATAAGCTAGTTTAACTAGAGGCTTTACTAGGGACTCTTTTATGTTTACAAATCACACAAGTATTAATGTTTTCGGTTAATACAATTATAGCATGGTATGCAAACATTTATCATAAGCAAGAAAATATGATTATAATCACTTTATTATTGCCTCTTGGGAATATCTCCAACAAAAGTTGCATCAGCAACCTCCTAACTTAGCTAACTTTTAAATTATGAGTTGGCTCCCATGTATTTTGTTATGTGAACGAGGAAACAATCCATATGGCATATACTAATGGATCTACATGTTCTTGTCCCTGCTAGATTGCTAGAGATTGCAACAATCGGCATGCGGCCATGGCGCCTATCATGATCTTAGGCCGGTTGTGGCCCCCGATCGACATGCATCCCGTTTCCAGTGACTAGAGTGAGCTTGACCTGGTGGAAGTGGCTATGAAACCTAAGCGAACGCATTGGTCATGGCCCACCATAAGTTGCTTATCTATTTTAATTAAGTTATTCACTACTACTTGTTAAGTTGTGTAGTGAATATCCCCCGACCACCATAAGTTGCTTATCTATTTTAATTAAGTTACTCACTGCTACTTGTTAAGTTGTGTACACTAAAATTGTATGTATTTTTTACTAATTTGTTCTCTTAACTAAAGAAAAGTTGCAGAATAATGTATGATAAAATTAAATTTCATATTGAAAACCATTTTTTTCATAAGTTGGTTTCTAGTTTCAATAAAGTCACCTTTTATTAACCTGCTTAAGTTGTCTTCTCCTATTTGATTAAGTTGGCTACTGGTTTAATTAAGTTATCTTCCACATCATGGTAAAGTTGCCTACTGACATAGTTGCTTTCTATTAACCATCGAGATGATTTCTTTTATTACGCTAAAACAACCTACATAAGTTGGTGATACGTCCAATTTGCATCACCATTCTATATCATAATTTTCCTCTATTCATTGATATATGTCTTATTATGATGTATTACTTATGTCTTTTCCTCTGTTTTTGCATGTTGGATGATTCTTGGAGGATGGACTGCCGGAGTCCGGTTTCTGATGGAAAAATAGGTGTTTTGATGCAATTTCGTGAAGATCAGAAAAATACCAGAAAAAATATATTTTCCCAGAAGACGGAGGAAGCCAGAAGGGGAGGCGTAGCCGGGCCACAGGGGCCCACACCCCCTAGGCGCGGACCCACCTTGCCCCGCTCCTAGGGCAGGTGTGGCCCGCCTGGCCGTTTCCCGACTCCGCCCTCTCGCCTACAACTTCCTCACGGAACCCTAACACCAAGAGGGCGGCCACAGAAAAATTTCCGCCGCCTCTGCGGGGCGGAAAACACCAAGAGATAAAGAGCTCTCCGGCAAACAGATTTCTGCCGGGGAAATCCCTTCCCGTAGAGGGGAAATCGTCGTCATCAACACCGTCATCAAGATAGGCTTCATAGGGATCATCATCATCATCCACACCATCATCTCCACCAGCACCATCATCACCACTTTGTCCTGCTGTAACAATCATGTTGGATCTTGAATTAGTTCGTAGGGAAACTTTCCCGGTGTTAATTGCTATTGTAGTTGATGCTTGTGAGGGGAACCATTGGATTATTGTTTATGTTCAGATTGTTATTCATCACCATATCATCTTTGATCTTGATCCATATGATGTCTTGTGAATATTTCATTTAGTTCTTGTGGACATTGGAGAAGTCATGTTGTTAGTAGTAGATTTGTGTTGAGTTATTGTTCAATGGTTTAGCATTTAAGTTGTGGTGCTATTCTTCTAGTGGTTTCATGTAAACATCGACTACATGATACTTCACCATTTATGGGACTAGGAGAATGCATTGTGTATTTGGCTACTAATTGTGGGGTTGCCGGAGTGACAGAAACCTGAACCCCCGTTAGGACACCATTGCATAAGGGAGCGTAGGATCTCAGAGTTTAAGGCTATGGTTAGGTTTATATCTTAATTACTTTCCTGTAGTTGCGGATGCTTGCAGGGTTTTTTAACACAAGTATGTATTAGTCCAAGTAAGTTTGGTACATTAGCACAGATTCACCCACTCAACACTTACAACACCAAAGAAGAGTACTCAGCTATTTGAAGCGAAAGCACTTGACAGAATCCCCATGTGTCCTCGATAATGTTTGGTCCTTATAAGTATTTCCACCGGCTTGTCCTTTGCTAAGAAAGGATTGGGACACTTGCTGCAGTTGTTCGTTGTCTTTATTACTTGCACTGTGTTTTGTTGATTTATCAGAAAACCCCTAAAAATCCGTTTGCTAAGTATTTAGAGAGATTTCCTGCTCCATACCACTAGTCAACACTTTATACTCCTTGTTGGGATCAACACTCCTATTTATCGAAAGTACTGTGATACACCCCCTATACTTGTGGGTCATCAAGATTATTTTGTGGTGCCGTTGCTGGGGAGTGAAGCACTATTGAAGAGTGGAACTGGTAGAGGAAACTTCTATTGTGGGTATTGCTTTTGTTTCTGTTTGTTACTTTGTTTCCAATATGGATAACCCACTTGGTTTTCTTTTTGGGAAAACTACTACCACTTTAGGGTAGTAGATGAACCACCACCTGTTGAGATAGATCCTTTTAAGATACCTACAAGCATTGTTGATCGTGTTATGGATAATTATTATTTTGGGGATGGAACTATCCATCCTGGTGATCACTTGCTTTTTATCCATGAATTATGCGGGTTGTTTAAGTGTGGAGGTATCACAACTGAACAGGTGAAGAAGAATTTACTCTCTATATCATTGAAAGGGAGAGCTGAAGAATGGTATAAGCTGCTGAAGAATGGACAATCCATGGAATGGGAGGAAATGGCATCTCTCTTTTATTCTAAATTCTATCCTCCTAGTGAGATTCATAAGGATAGAAATTTGATATATAAATTTTGGCCTCGTGATGGAGAGATTACAACTCAAGGTTGGGGGACATTGAAGTTACTAATGCTTAAATGTCCTATTCATGTACTCCCTAACAATATCATTATCAATAACTTTTATGCTAGGCTTTCTCTTCATGATAAATATTTACTAGATGCTTCTTGTGCTGGATCATTCACATGTATGAAGGAAGAATCTAAATGGGATCTCCTAGACCGTATTCAAGAAAACTCTGAATCTTGGGAGAATGACAAAGGAAGAAAGTCAGGTATAAACTATGATTATGAATGCATTAAATATTTAATGCAAACTGATGACTTCCGTGATATTAGTACTGAGTTTGGTATCGATTCCCAAATTATTGCCAATTGTTTTAAAGCTTTTGCCTCTTACATAGAAATTCTCAAAAAGATGTGGAATAAGTACCATGCACCTTATAAGATGTTGTTAGTCGTGTTCCTATTAGAAGCACTAAAGTTTATACTACTAATCATATTGTTCATGAACCTTATGTTGAGAAAATACCTTTCCCAGCTAAGGTAAAGGAGTATTCTATGATGATTAGTGCAGATAATAAAGGTACTAAGAAAACTGTGGAGCCTGATGAGCAATTGAGTATTGATCCTGTGGTAGCTATTGTGAAAGACCTTGTCACTAGAAATATAGAGGATGAACATATTGTCTTCTATGAAGATGCTTCTAATATTATCTCTTATCCTAGTAAGGCTAGAAAAGATAGCGTTCCTGCGCTTTCTGTTAAAATTGGTGATTATTGCTACTATGGTTTATGTGATATTGGTCCTAGTTCTAGTGATATTCCTTATGAGCTTTACAGGGAAATTATGCATGAAATTGGTCCTTGTGAGATTAAGGACATTGATGTGGTTATTCACCTTTATAATAAGGAAACCATTTGCCCTATTGGTATTGTAAGAGATGTGGAGGTTCTTTGTGGTAAGATTGAGTTTCCTACTGATTTTCTAGTGCTTAATTCAGTAGTTAGAAAAACGTGCCCTATCATTTTTGGTAGACCTTTCTTGAACACTTGTGGATCTATTATAGATTGTAAGAAGGAGAAAGTTTTAACTAAGTTTGATGGACATCCTTATGAGTTTAACTTTTCCAAATTTGCTAAAGCCCCTAGGGAAAACAGCTTGCCTAACAAAGATTTCAGGATGAAACAACTTGCTTCTATTGACCCAGTTTATGACCTTAGGCCTCTTTTTGATGACTATAAGTATGCTCATTCTGATGATAGAGTTGTTTCCTTTGATGGTTATATTGTCAAATTTATTCAAGGTACTACTGAAAGTTATTATGAGAGAGGGAACATGGTTTTATGCATCTCAATAATGTTAAGTTTCCCCGTTTTATGTTGAAAGCTTTGAAGTTGCATTTGTTTTGTATTCCTATGCTAGTGGCTTTTTGCGGTGACCCAGCATACCACTACATGATTTAGTACACTATAGTCGTTAACATAACACCAATGAAACAATGTTCACTAGTATTACATCCCTTAGAGTGGTACAACAGAAACACAACAGGTCCAAGACATAACTATAGGTTACAACTCAACTCTTTACACAAGATCCAGAGAACACTCTAGGTTAAGGAGAGAGAAAGAAACTTCTTACAAAGAAGAATCAAGAATAACAACTCAAAAACTATCATAATAATAAGATGTAACATCCCTAAAATCATGTTTTCAAAGTTTGCACATCATTCATGCATGCATATCATTAGGGATCATTTTCTAACTCATTTCAAGAAAACAGAAGCACTTAGTGCTATTATTTTATGTGAGCAACTATTAATCAAATGCCACTCTAAATTGAGAGTGTAAACATTTTTAAACCAAGCTTGTGTTTGCTCCCTTGTTGTTTTAGTTGAATGCTAGAGTTGGACAAAATTCCCAAACTAATATGATTTAAAACCATTTTTCAAATCAATATCAAACCTTGTGCTAAGGCACTATTATTTCAAAAATCTTCAAAGGACCATGCTAGTCCAACAAGATAGTATGATTCTATACTCAAAATTATACAAGTTTCACTTTACAAAAACCCAGAAAAGATTTAAAATCAATGGCCTTTGAATTTGATTCCTGGAAAATCAAACAGAAATAGAAAAGGAATAAAGAAAAGAAAAAGGGCCAGCGTTGCCAATCTGGCCCAACACTGGATCCAGCCCAACAACCAGCCCACCCGGGGTTTCCCTCTCCCTCTGATTCTCACCCACGCGAGCACCCCCCTCTCGCTGTCGCCCCGGACCCACCTCCACGTCACCCCTTCGTCCCCAAATCACGCCCACGACCATCTCCGCCGCGGCCGTTTCTTCCCGACGATCTCGCGCTTTATTACGTGTTACTGCAGGCATAACTCCCTCTCTCGCCCCGGCTACTTAAACCCCTCCTCACTCCGCTCCATTCCCCTCACTCACCAACCACAGAGCGCCGCTAGGCTGTCCACAATCGAGCGCGCGCCGCCGCTGTCCCAAACCACTCCGGCGAGCCATCACGGTGAGTTCCGAGCACGCCTTTCTTTCTGGTTCACGCGAGCTGCTTCACAATCATCTTGCGCTTCTTCTGACACCTTTGGTTTGACTTATGCCCTTCGTGTCGTCGAGCACCGCAAACTCCCGACGCCGTCTCCAACTCCGACAAGAAATTTTGGTGAGGTTCGACCGCCCCGTGCCTTCCCCTTGACCCTATCATGTTAACCTAAACGATGTGCACACGCTGATGCCTTACGTTTGTGTTAGGGCGGATCAGAACGTCGCCAATGTCGCCGTCCACCTAAGCCCGACGCTGTCCCCGACTCCGACGAGCTCCCACAACCACAACAGCTTTCCCATGTCCACGCCAACAACATCTGGAGCTTCCTCGCAACCTTGCGACACCGGTAAGCTTCACCACTGCCCTCGCTAGAACGCCGCTTTCATCGGCCGCCGCCGCTGTGCCCATGAGCGCCGCCAATTTAGAGTCAGAGAGATTTGATCCACTGGATCTAGATCCAATGGTTTAGATTAGAAGCCAGGTGAAGAGGTACGAGCAGATCTGAGCCGCTGGTTTTAAGTAGATCTGACGGTGCGCGAGCGCGATCCAGCGCGAAGTGGTACCATCCAATCAGAGCGCGCCGCGTGGCCAGTTCTTAGATTTAAAATCAGATTTTATATCTATTAGATGTGTAAACTTGTTTAATTCATAACTTTTGATTCCCACGTCCAAATTTGACAAATTTTATATTATTGGAATCAGGAGAGAAAGACCTTTCTGTTTATGCAATGTGTTTAATATTTTGACTCTGTTAAAATGATTGTTTTTACAGAAACATTTGTAGGCATAATTTGAGTATAGTAATTATTTGAAAAATGTTTTGTTATTCAAATAAAGTTTATTTGGCTTGTTTTGTACTTGTTTATGATTCAGTACTGTGCACATGTCTTGTTTGGTGTAGAAAATCATCACATGGCATTTTTCATACATTCATGTATTTTTGCTTGTATATTTTGTGTATGTGATTTTGTGCCATTATTTTATGTGTAGATTTTGGTGCAAATAGTGATTGTGATTGTGGAGATTGTTGCTACTCTCCAAACTACCAAGGCAAGTGGTGCTTCATGATATTATTCCTCCATTTTTCAACTATGCACTAGAAATATTTTGCTAGACTTGCATGAATATTTTGATCTATATGCTATGCTTGGGAAATCCTAGTAGTTGTAGAACTGCTAGAAATTTCTAAGTTAAGATGCTTATCTATGCCATGCTTAGCCTAGCTAGTAGCAACCAAGGGTGGTTATATATTCATGCTATGATAAAATATTTCTAAGTCTTTGGACTTGTGTTTTGCTTAATAAAATAACTAAGTGAATGAAACACCTGGGTGGAATGGAAGGAATGGTTTGTGTTGAGTGGTTACACAAGGCCCATTTCTATGGTTTACCTTGTGTATCTCACTTGTGGAAAGCCACCCAGGAACAAAGGGATTTGAGATGCCAAATGTTAAGAAGCTTCTAGTGCAGCCACTTGGCATTATGGGCTCTGCCTGGATCATATAGGTTGCAATAACTTAACCATTTGGACAGTTGGTGGTAGTGGGATGAAAATCAAGTCTTGTGGGGAAAGTGCACAACCTCTGTAGATGGAAGAATCTAAGTACTTAGCCATGTCCCTGGTATTGGACAACTTGAGCATCAAGACATGGAAGCTATCAAGAATCTCCTCATCCCAATTTCTAAGTTAAAACTTGTGGGTGAACAAGGGTGAAGGATCACCAATTTCAATTGGTGATTCCTTGGGAAAGTTTTGTCAAAGAAAAACTTAGTGTTTTTCAACTAATAGGTAAAACCTATTTTGAGCAAAGCAAGCCTAAGCTACACTTAGCCAAAATGCATATAGAATCTAGTCTACCAATATTCTACTAAGGTATCACTTACCAATACTATTCCAATGTATTGACCCACTGTGGCTGTAACTTGTGATGTTGCAGGTTATTCTGATGATGATTAGGTGTTATGAGTCTACACTCAACATGCTTGCCTGTGGCACATGAAGATGAAGACTTATTTATCTTATTATATATTTGAACTCTTGTATTAGGCATGTGGTCATGGAGTTTGTAAAAGACTATGTTTGTCTCTGGAATGATATGTAATAATGACCTTTATTTCTGTGTACTTCATCTTAAACTGTGGATGCTAGCATTGATCCAGGGACTAGCATTGCAATCATAGGGATCCTTACCTTTATAAAAGGAGGGATCTTACAGATGGTATCAAAGCACTGTGTTGACTGTAGGATTATGACCCTAGGATTGGAAACCACTAAGGAAAAAAAATTCAACAACTTCCACACTTGTCTTTTCTTCTCGTAAACTTTTCTAATCTTCTTTCTCATCTCTATTTGTAGATGAACTCCATCAACGAAGCCGTGAAGAAGGGACTACTCATGAATATGACTTTGGAGTGTGAGACTGTAAGGTTCCCAACCTTTAATAAGGTAGAGATCCCTGTGTTTACAATTCTAGTCCCTGGATCAATAGCTATCATCCACAATTAAGATGTAATATCAAGATACAAAGGTCATGGTACAACTTTATAACCAGGAATAAAATAAATTATTACATCTTACATAGCTCATTTGGCTATCTCATTACAATGCAGAAGAATATAACAATAGCATGGGGTCCTTCATCTTCAAAGTGCCACAGGAAATCATGTTGGTTGTAGACTTGTAATCCTATTCAACACACTTCACTAACATCAAACAAACCTGCAACATAATAAGTTGCAGCCACAAGGGTCAATACATTTGAATTGTATTGGCAAGTTTCACTACTATGTAGAAATAAGTGGATCCTATCATTACATGCATATTTGGCTAAGTGGGGTTAGGCTCATTTGCAGAAAGCAATATAGTTTTATCCTATCTTTTCAAAATATTTTTTGATCTTTTGTCAAATCTTTCTGAACTCCTTGGAAAACTCCAAGTGCTTCAAATCCCTTGTTGTCACCCTCAAGTTTTAACTTTGAGAAATTGGAATGTCGAGATCTTCCATAGCTTCAGGCCTTAGTTGCTCAGAGTTGTCCATAACCGGGGACACGGCTAAGTATTTAGAATTTGATCTTCTGCAGAAGTTGTACACTTTACCCACATGACACAATCTCGTCTTGATGCCACCAGTGGCCGCTGGATAAGTACTCACCAAAATGGAGTACTAGCAGATCGAGAATGTGACAAAGTCTTTCCACAGGGGTCCTCCCAATACACAATGCTAGCTTGTCAATTAGGCACCAATGTATGGATATATTTCCAACACACAATTCTAGTTAACCTGAAGATGCCAATGCATGGGGCTTCCACTATGTAGTTGACTAAGCCAGAGCCCATTTAGCATGTGGTTGTACACAGAAGCCACTGTACGAGAAACATGTTCAATCTCCAAGTCCCTGGGTGGTTTTCTTCTAGTGCACACACAAAAATATAGCCATATAAACATGGTTCCCTTTGTTGCCACCTTGTCCAAAACTTGAGTATCCTTGTCCACCCAGGTGGTTCATTGAGTACTTGTTTTATTATATAAAACATATATCTTTTCAACACTTCATATAATCATATCATGTATCCCATCCCAAATATATAGCAGGGCTAAGCTTACTACAACTACAATGTTTCCACTAAGGGAGATAAAAGGGAATCCTATTAGGATTTAGAATAGAATAAAATATAGTAGTCCTTAACATGCATGTTACAAAAATCCACTAAGTGTAATGAAAATAGTAGGACATGGATGATAGTGTCACTTGCCTTTTTATTAGAGAATGTTGGTTCACTTCTTGATCTTGCAAATATCACACTCCTCTAATTCCAGTACAATTCAATCAAGCAAACATATATTTCAACTAGCATTCAAACAATTTGTCACACATAAAATAACAAAAACAAGGTCATGCATGCAAGCATGCAAAAGATAGTTTTATTTGAAAAAGTGGTTTCTACTAGGCTCTAAACATTTTAAATTTCAATGTGGTCATTTACAAAAGTGGTAAAACTATTTGCAAAAAGTTTCATCTCATAAACCAAATATTATGATAAGGTGATATTTTATGTAGTTGAAAATATCTTTTAGCAAAGTAATAAATTTATATGGTTCATCAAATATGTTCTTAATCTCAAAACTTGGTGTTTTAGGGTCAGAAGGTTTGAATAAAATCATTTCCCAATGGTTTCACTCAAAAATCATTTCTAAACCATAAACACTATTTTTATTTGACTAGAAATGAGCTAATTCAATTATTTATTCCTTAACTTCACAAAATACATTTTTAAATCCATAAGTTGGTTCCTATGGTCAGTAGGTTCAAAACAAACCATTTTGCAAAGATTTCATCTAAAAAATATATCTAGAACAATTTTTATATTCATAATAAGCCTACACAAGTTTCTGCAAATTCAACCAATTTTCCAGAAGCAAAACATTAAACAAAGTGCATGGTTGCAAAGTACTTGTTCTGATGAATCCATTGATATAAAATTTGCAAAATTTGGACGTGTGGTTTGAAAGTTATGAATTTTACAAAATCTAGCACCTAATAGATCATATTTCTGTTTTAATTCAAACTTTGTCCACGTGTCTAAATCTTACTGGCTGATAACGGTTCGCACGGATCGACTAATACTGGTCGTTAGATCTAATGGAAATCGCACAGTGCAGAGGGAGCGTACCAGTTCGCTTAGACAATCTATCGCGTACACACGATCAAAATCCAACGGCTCACAACCACTTGACATAAACTGGCGGCGCCAGCGGTGGTGAACGGCGGCGGCGCAGTCAGACGATGACGGTGTCGACGTTACAAGAAGCGAGAGAGCGAGGGGAGATGCTCACCAGAATCTCCACGGCGCTCTGAAGCTCAAGGTCGTCGTTGTTGGTCGAGGGGCACACAGAGTCGACTGGGATTCCTCGCCGGAGTAGCTTGCTGGCTCGGGCACACACGGCCTTGGTCGAAGGCGAGTCTCTGGAACACAAGCGAGCAAAACAACGCATCAGGAAGATGCACACGGGTTCAAGGATCACGGGAACACTCACCAGTGAGCAAGGGGCGCACAAGGTCGTCGGCTATGGCTCGCCGGAGTCGAGCTTATCATCGGTGGCGCTCAGATATGGACAAAGCCGAGGCCACGGGGCATGCGCGGGCGAGTGCGAGGAACTGGCAGGTGTGCCTGGTGCTGGCGAACTAGATCATGTGAAGTAGGGACAGTGGGGAGATTTGTGCTCATCGGAATCGATCGGAAAGGGTGGCGTAAGCGAAAATTAGCGCAGCCTGGTGGCTCACTCGGTATGGCGTGAGAGGGGAAAGAGAGGGAATAGACAGGCGATTTAACAAGCGTGGACGTTGGAGAGATTAACGCCTCCATTGATGTGAATTGATCACCGCAATCAAGGGCAGGAACGTCGAGGGGGACGTGGTCGCGAGGTTGATGACGTTGCGCTGGCGGTGGGACCGTGCTGTCTGTGAGGGAGAGAGAGGGGAGATGGGGTCTAGTCATCTGTGACTCAGCGGGTGCGTTACTCAGTGAAAAACGGTTCACTGTGGGGTGAGTTAGTTGGGCTGGACTGGGCTTAGTTGGGCCAGATGGGTTGGGTCTGCTTTGTTTCACTTTTTTTATACTGAAGGCTTTTTCTTTTTCAATTTGGAATTTCTGTTTTGATTTTATTTCAAACAATTCAAATTCCAAATCAAATCAAACCACCACCAAACTTTGTATTGATTTTAATTCTGTTTAACAATACATTCCAAAGTCCAAAAATAGAACAATTATTTTTAGGGTTTATTATTTATTAGAAATAAGTAGGCTTTATTCTCTAATTCAAATAGGATTCAAAATATGTTTAAAACTTTATTTGACTTTCTAATTAATACCAAAACCTTTTCAGTAGGTTTTATTTGAAAAACTAAAACACTTGGAAATCTTATTTAAAATACTTTAACAAGTTTCAATGTTTATTTAAAAAGGAAAAAGCCTTTACTTTAATAAAATTGGATATTAATAAATCCTCATTATTTTATTTAAATAAACCTTTACTCTTTTTTATCAAATAGAAATAATTTATTTCAAAAGCTTGGCCAAGATTTAATTTGGCTCTATAAAATAATCCTTATTTATAATTCTACCTTTGATTTTGAAAATCAAATCTTTTCATTAAAACATCTAAAAATAGTGATTCCAACTAATTTAACTTTATTGTTTATTTATCTTTTTAAATCCCTTTAGGATTTTATTGGATCAAAATAGGTTTTGATGTTTCCAATTGGAATCAAAAAGTTTCTTCTCACCCTAAAAATCAACAATTGTTTATTTGTTTATTTATTTTTTTCACATTTCAAAATTTGGAAAATTTTGGGATGTGACAGGCTACCACCCTTAAAAGAAATCTCGTCCCGAGATTTGGGAAGGCTAGGGTTACAAGTTGGCTTCAGGGCAACTAGGGTACTACCACCCTTAAAAGAAAGTTTTGTAGGGTTACATTGATGGTTCACTTGACTATGGGTTCAATAATTGATATTTAAACAAGGAATCCTTATTTGACTCATCTGAGTTAACTAATTCCTGACATCCACATCTTCTATTTCTTCAAGGTTCCCATCCATGTCAATGTGGTTCACATGTCCTTCCTGGGTCACATTGGAGCCATTTCCTTGGAGTTTCAAGCATCCTTTTCCTTTTTCTTCTCAGGACAGTCTGATGCATAGTGTCCAAGTTCCTTACAATTATAGCACTACAACTGGCTAATGTCTTTCTTCCTGAAAGTGTCATGTTGGTTTTGTCCAAGGTCATCTCCATTGTCAGTATCATTCCCATTATTATCACTTCCATTGTTTTTGTGTTCATACTGATGCGGTTCAGAATTTTCATTGCTCTTTTTGAATGAACGCTTCTTTTGCGATGATCCTGAGTGATACTTGAGTTTATGCTTCCTCTTTCTGTTCTCAACTTGATTCATCTTGTTTTCCAAGATGGTGGCTTTGTCATAGAGTGATTGATAAGTTGGGACATAGGCAACAGACAGCTGCAGGTTCAACTCATCATTAAGTCCTTCGAGGAATTTCTCCTTCCTCTTAGCATCTGTATCAACTTCATCCGGTGCATAGCATGCCAGATTGTTGAACTCTTCAATGTACTCAGCCGCACTGAGGTGACGTTGTTTCAAATTGTGGAACTCCTTTTTATTCAAGTTCATCACTCCATATGAGATGTGAGCTGTACGGAATCCATCCTCAAAAATAGCCCAAGTCACATCCTCAAGGGGAGTGGTGATCTGAAAGTTGTTCCACCATGTTGCTGTGGGTCCTTCAAGCAGATATGCTGCAAACCTAACTTTTTCTTCGTCAGTGCAGCCAATAGTCACTAAGTCCTTATTCACCGAACGTAACCAATCATTGGCTACCATTGGGTCAGTTGTTCCAGAGAACCTTGCAGGCCTTAGTTTCAGAAACCTGGTGAGCATGTCATGAGCTGGAGGATTATTCTAATTGTTGTTGTTGTTGTTGTTGTTGTTGTTGTTGTTGTTCTGATTCTGTATGAGCGTGGTCATCATCTACATCAGTTGAGTTTGGCCTGTCATCAACTGTTGCATCTCGGGAGTGATGTTGTTGTTGTTTTGGTTGGGGTTGGCACGTCGGGGAGGCATCTGTTGGTTTGATAGGGATAAGTAATGACAGATAGGCATAAAGAAGTTCTAACACACAACTCAAACAACCAAGTTCAATCAAACAATCAATCAATCAACAGGCAACTATCCACTTAACAACTTATGAGCTTAACTCATGAGTTGAAGGAAACAACAAGTTTTCTTGAAATAATTAACTTAGTATAGTCATACCTCATAGGTCAATATGATCCATACACTAACATGATATCAATGTTTTGGTAGGCAATCTAATGTCTCTTGGTTCTCACTTGTAGTCCTTAGTGAAATCCTTGGTGAAACTAAAATTGAAGTCATTGGTCATGGTGAAGGCTTTGTCCATCAAGTTGAAAGGAAGAGGTGTAGAATCAAAAACAAAAAGGTTGAGGAAAGAATTTACAAGATTGTTTGGAAATAAGTTTTAGAACAAATACAACTCCTATTTTTCTAAGGGATTTTGTCCAATCCTAGGGTTACAATCCTACAGGCAACACAGTGCTCTGATACCATCTGTAAGGTTCCCAACCTTTAATAAGGTAGAGATCCCTGTGTTTACAATGCTAGTCCCTGGATCAATAGCTAGCATCCGCATTTAAGATGTAATATCAAGATACAAAGGTCATGGAACAACTTTATAACCAGGAATAAAATAAATTATTACATCTTACATAGCTCATTTGGCTATCTCATTACAATGCAGCAGAATATAACAATAGCATGGGGTCCTTCATATTCAAAGTGCCACAGGCAATCATGTTGGTTGTAGACTTGTAATCCTATTCAACACACTTCACTAACATCAAACAAACCTGCAACATAATAAGTTGCAGCCACAAGGGTCAATACATTTGAATTGTATTGGCAAGTTTCACTACTATGTAGAAATAAGTGGATCCTATCATTACATGCATATTTGGCTAAGTGGGGTTAGGCTCATTTGCAGAAAGCAATATAGTTTTATCCTATCTTTTCAAAATAGTTTTTGATCTTTTGTCAAATCTTTCTGAACTCCTTGGAAAACTCCAAGTGCTTCAAATCCCTTGTTGTCACCCTCAAGTTTTAACATTGAGAAATTGGAATGTCGAGATCTTCCATAGCTTCAGGCCTTAGTTGCTTAGAGTTGTTCATAACCGGGGACACGGCTAAGTACTTAGAATTTGATCTTCTGCAGAAGTTGTACACTTTACCCACATGACACAATCTCGTCTTGATGCCACCAGTGGCCGCTGGATAAGTACTCACCAAAATGGAGTACTGGCAGATCGAGAAAGTGAAAAAGTCTTTCCATAGGAGTCCTCCCAATACACAATGCTAGCTTGTCAACCAGGCACCAATGTATGGATATATTTCCAATACACAATTCTAGTTAACCTGAAGATGCCAATGGATGGGTCTTACACTATGTAGTTGACTAAGCCAGAGCCCATTTAGCATGTGGCTGTACACGGAAGCCACTGTACGAGAAACATGTTCAATCTCTAAGTCCCTGGGTTGTTTTCTTCTAGTGCACACACAAAAAGATAGCCATATAAACATGGTTTCCTTTGTTGCCACCTTGTCCAAAACTTGAGTATCCTTGTCCACCCAGGTGGTTCATTGAGTACTTGTTTTATTATATAAAACATATATCTTTCATGTATCCCATCCTAAATATATAGCAGGGCTAAGCTTACTACAACTACAATGTTTCCACTAAGGGAGATATAAGGGTATCCTATTAGGATTTAGCATAGCATAAAATATAGTAGCCCTTAACATGCATGTTACAAAAATCCACTAAGTGTAATGAAAATAGTAGGACATGGATGATAGTGTCACTTGACTTTTTATTAGAGAATGTTGGTTCACTTCTTGATCTTGCAAATATCACACTCTTCTAATTCTAGTACAATTCAATCAAGCAAACATATATTTCAACTAGCATTCAAACAATTTGTCACACATAAAATAAAAAAACAAGGTCATGCATGCAAGCATGCAAAAGATAGTTTTATTTGAAAAAGTGGTTTCTACTAGGCTCTAAACATTTCAAAGTTCAATGTGGTCATTTACAAAAGTGGTAAAACTATTTGCAAAAAGTTTCATCTCATAAACCAAATATTATGATAAGGTGATATTTTATGTAGTTGAAAATATCTTTTAGCATAGTAATAAATTTATATGGTTCATCAAATATGTTCTTAATCTCAAAACTTGGTGGTTTAGGGTCAGAAGGTTTGAATCAAATCATTTCCCAAAGGTTTCACTCAAAAATCATTTCTAAACCATAAACAATTTTTTTTGACTAGAAATGAGCTAATTCAATTATTTATTCCTTAACTTCACAAAATACATTTTTAAATCCATAAGTTGGTTCCTATGTTCAGTAGGTTCAAAAAAAACCATTTTGCAAAGATTTCATCTCAAAAATATATCTAGAACAATTTTTATATTCATAATAAGCCTACACAAGTTTCTGCAAATTCAACCAATTTTACAGAAGCAAAAAATTAAACAAAGTGCATGGTTGCAAAGTACTTGTTCTGCCGAATCCATTGATATAAAATTTGCAAAATTTGGACGTGTGGTTTGAAAGTTATGAATTTTACAAAATCTAGCATCTAATAGATCATATTTCTGTTTTAATTCAAACTCTGTCCACGTGTCTAAATCTTACTGGCTGATAACGGTTCACACGGATCGACTAATACTGGCCGTTAGATCTAATGGAAATCGCACGGTGCAGAGGGAGCATACCGGTTCGCTTAGACAATCTATCGCGTACACACGATCAAAATCCAACGGCTCACAACCACTGGACATAAACTGGCGGCACCGGCGGTGGTGAACGGCGGCGCCGTGGTCAGACGATGATGGTGTTGGCGTTACAGAATGCGAGAGAGCGAGGGGAGATGCTCACTAGAACACCACGGCGCTCTGAAGCTCAAGGTCGTCGTTGTTGGTCGAGGGGCGCACAGAGTCGACTGGGATTCCTCGCCGGAGTAGATTGCTGGCTCGGGCACGCACGACCATGGTAGAAGGCGAGTTTCTGGAACGCAAGCGAGCAAAACAACGCGTTAGGAAGATGCACACGGGTTCAAGGATCACGGGAACACTCACCAGTGAGCATGGGACGCACGAGGTCGTCGGCTATGGCTCGCCGGAGTCGCGCTTATCATCGGTGGCGCTCAGATATGGACAGAGCCGAGGCTGCGGGGCATGCGCGGGCGAGTGCGAGGAACTGGCAGGTGCGCCTGGTGCTGGCGAACTAGATCGTGTGAAGCAGGGACAATGGGGAGATTTGTGCTCGTCGGAATCGACCGGAAAGGTCGTCGGAGCCGGTGGTGGCGCAAGCGAAAATTAGCGCAACCTGGTGGCTCACTGGGTATGGCATGAGAGGGGAAAGAGAGGGAATAGACATGCGATTTAACGAGCGTGGACGTTGGAGAGATTAACGCCTCCATTGATGCGAATTTATCGCCGCAATCAAGGGCAGAAATGTCACATCCCAAGATTTTCCAAATCTTGTAATGTGAAAATAAATTAATAAAATAAAAAAAAACTTTGTTGATTTTCAGAGCCAAAAGAAACTTTTTGAATTCTACTGGAACTCCAAACTCATTTTGAATTAAGTAAAATCTAAAGGTATTCATAAATAGAACATTTAATAAAGGAAATTAAAAATGTTTTGGAATTACTATTTTTTTTGGATCCTTTAATAAAAGATCTGGTGTTCAAAAGAAAAGATGGATTTATAAATAAAGATTATTTAATAAAGCCAAATTAACCCTTTACCAAACTATGGGAATTAAAACATTTAGTTTGAATAAAAATAATAAAAATTTATTTAAAATAAAATAATAAGGAATTAATATCAAATTTATTCAAATAAAAGGTTTTACCACTTTAAATTAAAACATCAAAACTTATTATTTTAAACAGGTTTTTCCAAGTATGTTATATTCTCTAATAAAGCCTACTAAAGTGTTTTGGCTTATTTATAGGTTTCAAAATAAACAACTCAATAAAATAAATCCTATTTGAATTAATAAAGAAAGTCTATATTATTTAAAATATAAATAGACCCTATAATAAAATATTTTTTTTTAAAACAAGTAATTCAAGTATTTCTTTCAAATAAAACCTCTGAATTGGTTTTGAAAATATTTGGGTTAAATGGGGATTTTGTTAATTAGACCAAACCCTATTTTATTAATAAACCATAGCCATTTTATTTAATTAATAAATAAAACCTAAAAAGGATTTAAAATATTATTTTAATTATGGAGTGTTGGATTATGTTGTTGAACAGAACCAAATTCATATTTGAAAAGCTTGATGATTGTTTGAGTCATTTTGAATGTGTTTGGTTGATTGAAATTCAAAACAGAAATTCAAAATAGAAAAAGAAAAAGCATTCAGTATAAAAAAAATGATGAAACAAAGCAGCCCAGTCGACAGGCCCAGCTCCAGCCCATCTAGCCCACCTCCTCTCCCGAACCGTTTTCTTTCCCACTCAGAACCGCACCCTCCCAGCAACCGACAAGTGGACCCCGCCTGAAACGTTTTCCCACTGACCGCTGGACCCCCTTTACCACTGTTCTCCTTCTTCCCCCGCGCGAGCCCTTCTCCCCTCACCTTGCTGCCGTTTCTTCCCGTTGATAGCTCAATCAATCTGCGTTATTCCGTGCATTAAACCTCGCCGCGACCACGCCCTTTTAATCGCCTCACTCTCTCCTCCGTTTTCCCCCAGACACCGCCTCCCTTCTGCCTCCAGGCCGCCCCAATTCCTCTCTATACCACTGCTACTCCGACGACCCTCCTCGCAAATTCTGGCCACACCTCGCCGCCCCTCAACTGCCTCTGTACGCGAGCTTGTTCTACATCGCCTGGCGAACCACCCAGCGTCGACCGCTTGGCCGCGGCCACACCAGACGCTCGGCTTCGTCAATATCTGAGCACTTTCGGCGTCGCGACCACTCCGGCGAAATCTCTCGGGTAAACCAGACAACCTCGACCCCTCTCGTTCACGCACCCACCTTCGCCGTGTCTTGGCGCATCTGACCGTGCATTTTGTTTGCCTTCGAATGATCCCTAGCGCCGACCTCGACGACGACTGAGCAAAGCCGAGGCGCAGCTCCACTCCGGCGAGCAATCTAGCTCCAAAGGCGCCTCGCCAAGACAAAGAACACGTTGAGCTCCACCAGACTTCTGCGATCACTGAGCATTTCCCCACCTTCCTTTGCTTCCTCGCTACGCTTAGCGCCGTCATTGCCGCCGTCGCTTGCCACGCGCGCGCAAACACCGCCGGATAATGGCCATCTGTTTAGGTCCGTTAGATCTAGATCAGACGAACAAGATTAGGTCACTTGAACGCCGAAGAGGTATGCGCTCAGTACCGCACGATCGGACTTAATCCAACGCCCCACAATCGCGATCCCAGCGAACCGGTACCGTCCAGTAGGAAACCGCCGCGTGTCCCCTGTTCTGTTTAAAACAGAAATTGAATCTGATTTAAATTGCAAACTTCAAATCCTTATAACTTTTGATCCACACGTCCAAATTTGACAAATTTTATATCAATAAAATCAGGAGAACAAGCCCTAAACAACCATGGCCTTAGTTTTGAAAATAGTATCTGTTAACTTGTTTGAAATTACAGAAACATTTGTGTACTTGTTTAGAATATAAAAATTGTTTAAAATTGATTTTGGATCAAATCTTTTTGCAAAATGGATTTTTGTGACCCTACTGACCCTAGGAACCAACCCATAATGTTAAAAATGATTTTTGTGAAAATTAAGTTGAATTAGTTAACTTAGTCATTTTCTAGCCAAATAAACTCATTAAAAATTTTATGATGGAAAAGTTTGTGCATGGAAAACTTTGAGAAAATGTTATGGACCAAACCTACTGACCCAAAACACCAAACCTTGCCAAAGGTAACCTACTTGGTGAAAAACATAAAGTCTTACTTTAAAAATAATAATTTTCACCACATAAAATGTTGAATGGATTTTAAAATAGGCTTTGGGCAAAACCCACTAACTAAAGACTTTGCCATTTTGGTAAATGACCAATGTGAACCTTATAAAGTTTATAAACCTAGTAGAGACCAACTTTGCAATAGAACCCTCTTTTTACAAGACTTAGGAACCATTGCTTTGTTTATGTGAATTATTGTTTGAATGTTGGAATGCTACTTGATACTATGCTTGTTTGATTGTAGTGAAATTAGCAAAGTGTGAGACTAGAAAAGATCAAGGAGTGACTATCATTCCCTAAACAAAAAGGCAAGTTACACTATCATTCAAATGACCTACTATTTTCATTATACTTAGTGGATTATGAAAACATGCATGAAAAGATTTCTTTATACTGATGCTATGCTAAAATCCTAATAGGATTCCCTATACACTCCTTAGTAAACATATTGAAGTTGTACATGCTTAGCCATGCTATGTTTTGAAAAGAGAGACATGTTGAGATTTTACAAAGGTTGAGAAAAGGACTTGGGTTTTTATATAATAAAACAAGGACTCAATGAACCACCTAGGTGGTGGACACTTTATGTTTTGGAGAAGGTGGCAACAAAAGGGAACCATGTCTATGGCAATCACTTTGTGTTGTGCTCCAAATGAAAACCACCTAGGAAACTTAGAGATTGAACATGTTTCTCCAATTGTGGCTTTCGTGTACAACCACATGCTATTATGGCTCTGGCTTAGTCAACTACATTAGGAAGACCCATACATTGTCTTTAGTTACCGGACATGGGGATCTGGAATGCTTCATGGGGGCTGAAGACAAGCTAGCAATGATGTATGGGAGGACCTCTTGGAAAGACTTCGTCACATTCTCAGTCTGCCAGTACTCCATCTTGGTGAGCACTAATCCAGTAGGCCACTGGTGGCAACAAGATGGGATTGTGTCATGTGGGTAAAGTGTACTCCTTCTGCAGAAGTTAATAAAATCTAAGTACTTAGCCGTGTCCCCGGTTATGGACAATACTGAGCAACTAAAGTTTGAACTATGGGAGATCTCGACATTCTAATTTTCTAATATAAAAACTTGATGCACTTGGGGGTACCAAGGAATTCAAAGAGACTTTGTTAAGCTTGTTGCACTTAGGGGATTACCAAGGTGCACAAGAGCATGATGTACTTGGGGTTACCAAGGAACTCATGATTTTTGATAAAACTTGTTGCACTTGGGGTTACCAAGGTGCTCAAGGATTTTTGACAAGAATTTGAACACTTGAGTGTCTACCAAGGAGTTCAAGGAACTTGGAAAAAGAGATTTGACAAAGGACCAAAACCATTTTGAAAAGATAGGATAAATATTGCTTTAAGCAAATAAGCCTTAAATTCTACTTAGCCAAATATGCATATAAGGATAGGATCCATTCTTATTATACATAAAAGTGAAACTTGCCAATACAATTCAAAATGTATTGACCCTTGTGGCTGTAACTTGTAATGTTGCAGGTTGATTGTTTTTTTTAAATGAAGATTGTTTGATTGACTAGGATTACAAAGTATACAACCAACATCTGCCTGTGGCACTTTGAAGATGAAGGACCCCATGGTTATAATTATTCCGCTGCAATGTAATGTAATAGCCAATGAGCTATGTATGATGTAATAGAATTATGTTATTCCTGGTTATAAAGTTATAATATGACCTTTGTATCTTGATATTACATCTTAAACTGTGGATGCTAGCTATTGATCCAGGGACTAGCATTGTAAAACACAGGGATCTCTACCTTATTAAAGGTTGGGACCCCTACAGATGGTATCAGAGCATTGTGTTGCCTGTAGGATTTGTAAACCTAGGATTGGACAAAAAACCCTTAGAAAAATAGGAAATGTATTTTGTTCCAAAACTTATTTACAAAAAAACACTTGTAACTCTTTCCTCAACCATTTTGGTTTCAACTCTACATCTCTTCTGCTTCAACTTGATGGAGAAACCTACCCTTGATCAAGGACTACACCATGTGCAAAGGACTTCTTCAACTTCTTCAACTCTAATGACTTCAACATCTTCAGCATATTCCCCAAGGACTTCCAACATGGAAACTACTAAGGACCACAAGTGAAACAAGGAAATCTTGCTCAAGAATTAGAGACTGAGGGAATGCAAAATAAGAGGAAACCATCAACAACTTTGAAGTGTGTAACCAAGAGTTTGTCTCAAGGAAGCCATGATCTCATGCAAAGGGAAGAAAGATCACAAGTGAACCATATAGATGGACCACCATAATATAGTTAAGACAAAACACACCAACTTATGTGGTGTAACAAAAATGTTTTGTTGCCTAAGTATGTGCTTGAATCTTGTATGAGTGAAAAAGTTGTTTTGTGATTGCATGCACATTGCTTGTGTGAATTGTGATGTGTGTGATTAGAAATATTTCCTTAGAAATATCTTGCCATTCTAATCTTCCTTCAACCCAAACAGATGACTACCCCAAAGGACTCCAAGGTTGATGACACCAACACCAAACAAGCTGACAGCCTGGGAGAGCTCATAGCAACCCAACATCAGTTGAACCAATTGACAGCTCAGTTCCTAGCCAACAATAGTAATGAAGATCCAGCACTGCAAAAGTTTTTGGAGGAACAATCTCAGCTAATGCTTAAGGTGACTAATCAAATGATTAGCATGGAAGAAAATTATCCTAGAAGAGAGTATGATAGCAAGGATGACAAGAATGTTGTTCTAGATGGAGCCCCAGCTTGCATTATTTGTGGAGACAAGGATCATACTTCCAAGGAGCATGAAGGACAATGCCCCAATTGTGATGAGGACCATCCTGTTGGAGAATGCCCTACCTCTCAAGCTACTTGCTACCTTTGTGAGGGAAGTGATCATACTCCTGGCCTATGTCCTATCTATGCCATGGTAGAACAAAGGAAACAAGAAGGATCTAAGTCTACCAAAGGAAAAGGACCACTTATACCTCCAAGCAAGACAACCCAATTCAAAGGATCTAGGAAAATCAAGAAGCCCAAGCAAGACATGAGCCTTGTACAATGTCGTAAATGTAAGGAAATGGGACACTACTCTAGTGGATGCCCAGAGAACATAAAGAATAAAGGAATTGACCAAGTGTGGTGTAACAACTGTAATGAACCAGGTCACTTTGTAGAAACTTGCCCACAAGAGCCACGTAAAGAACTCAATGACATTCATTGCTTCAACTGCAAGAATCCAGGACACTATGCAAGCAACTGTCCAGAAAGGATGAAGAACAAGTTGAACAAGCCTATGGAGAAGCTCAATCTTGGTCCATGAGTCAAGCATAAAGAATAAAGCAAAGGTTTAACATAGAGAAATTCCAGGACCCAAGAAGGCCAATATGTAATTTTTGTTTAAAATTTTTTAAGGGTGGTAGTACCCTAATTGCTTTGAACTTGCTTGTAACCCTAGCCTTCCCAAATCTCGGGACGAGATTTATTTAAAGGGTGGTAGCCTGTCACATCCCAAGATTTTCCAAATCTTGTAATGTGAAAATAAATTAATAAAATAAAAAAAAACTTTATTGATTTTCAGAGCCAAAAGAAACTTTTTGAATTCTACTGGAACTCCAAACTCATTTTGAATTAAATAAAATCTAAAGGGATTCATAAATAGAACATTTAATAAAGGAAATTAAAAATGTTTTGGAATTATTATTTTTTTTGGATCCTTTAATAAAAGATCTGGTGTTCAAAAGAAAAGATGGATTTATAAATAGAGATTATTTAATAAAGCCAAATTAACCCTTTACCAAACTATGGGAATTAAAACATTTAGTTTGAATAAAAATAATAAAAATTTATTTAAAATAAAATAATAAGGAATTAATATCAAATTTATTCAAATAAAAGGTTTTACCACTTTAAATTAAAACATCAAAACTTATTATTTTAAACAGGTTTTTCCAAGTATGTTATATTCTCTAATAAAGCCTACTAAAGTGTTTTGGCTTATTTATAGGTTTCAAAATAAACAACTCAATAAAATAAATCCTATTTGAATTAATAAAGAAAGTCTATATTATTTAAAATATAAATAGACCCTATAATAAAATATTTTTTTTTAAAACAAGTAATTCAAGTATTTCTTTCAAATAAAACCTACTGAATTGGTTTTTGAAAATATTTGGGTTAAATGGGGATTTTATTAATTAGACCAAACCCTATTTTATTAATAAACCATAGCCATTTTATTTAATTAATAAATAAAACCTAAAAAGGATTTAAAATATTATTTTAATTATGGAGTGTTGGATTATGTTGTTGAACAGAACCAAATTCATATTTGAAAAGCTTGATGATTGTTTGAGTCATTTTGAATGTGTTTGGTTGATTGAAATTCAAAACAGAAATTCAAAATAGAAAAAGAAAAAGCATTCAGTATAAAAAAAATGATGAAACAAAGCAGCCCAGTCGACAGGCCCAGCTCCAGCCCATCTAGCCCACCTCCTCTCCCGAACCGCTTTCTTTCCACTCGTAGCACCCTCCCAGCAACCGACAAGTGGACCCCGCCTGAAACGTTTTCCCACTAACCGCTGGACCCCCTTTACCACTGTTCTCCTTCTTCCCCCGCGCGAGCCCTTCTCCCCTCACCTTGCTGCCGTTTCTTCCCGTTGATAGCTCAATCAATCTGCGTTATTCCGTGCATTAAACCTCGCCGCGACCACGCCCTTTTAATCGCCTCACTCTCTCCTCCGTTTTCCCCCAGACACCGCCTCCTTCGCCTCCAGGCCGCCAATTCCTCTATACCACTGCTACTCGACGACCCTCCTCGCAAATTCTGGCCACACCTCGCCGCCCCTCAACTGCCTCTGTACGCGAGCTTGTTCTACATCGCCTGGCGAACCACCCAGCGTCGGCTGGCCGCTTGGCCACACCAGGCCTTCGGCCGTCAATATCTGAGCACTTCCGGCGTCGCGACCACTCCGGTGAAATCTCTCGGGTAAACCAGACAACCTCGACCCCTCTCGTTCACGCACCCACCTTCGCCGTGTCTTGGCGCATCTGACCATGCATTTTGTTTGCCTTCGATTGATCCCTAGCGCCGACCTCGACGACGACTGAGCAAAGCCGAGGCGCAGCTCCACTCCGGCGAGCAATCTAGCCCGTTCCAGTGCGCCCCTCGCCAAGACAGCAACACGTTGAGCTCCACCAGACTTCTGCGATCACTGTGAGCATTTCCCCACCTTCCTTTGCTTCCTGCTACGCTAGCGCCGCCTCCGTCTGCCCGTTGTCGCCGCGCACAGCCACGCAGCACCGCCGGATAATGGCCATCTGTTTAGGTCCGTTAGATCTAGATCAGACGAACAAGATTAGGTCACTTGAACGCCGAAGAGGTATGCGCTCAGTACCGCACGATCGGACTTAATCCAACGCCCCACAATCGCGATCCCAGCGAACCGTGGCCCAAGAGGGAAACCGCCGCGTGTCCCTGCTTATTTAAAGCGAAATTGAATCTGATTTAAATTGCAAACTTCAAATCCTTATAACTTTTGATCCACACGTCCAAATTTGACAAATTTTATATCAATAAAATCAGGAGAACAAGCCCTAAACAACCATGGCCTTAGTTTTGAAAATAGTATCTGTTAACTTGTTTGAAATTACAGAAACATTTGTGTACTTGTTTAGAATATAAAAATTGTTTAAAATTGATTTTGGATCAAATCTTTTTGCAAAATGGATTTTTGTGACCCTACTGACCCTAGGAACCAACCCATAATGTTAAAAATGATTTTTGTGAAAATTAAGTTGAATTAGTTAACTTAGTCATTTTCTAGCCAAATAAACTCATTAAAAATTTTATGATGGAAAAGTTTGTGCATGGAAAACTTTGAGAAAATGTTATGGACCAAACCTACTGACCCAAAACACCAAACCTTGCCAAAGGTAACCTACTTGGTGAAAAACATAAAGTCTTACTTTAAAAATAATAATTTTCACCACATAAAATGTTGAATGGATTTTAAAATAGGCTTTGGGCAAAACCCACTAACTAAAGACTTTGCCATTTTGGTAAATGACCAATGTGAACCTTATAAAGTTTATAAACCTAGTAGAGACCAACTTTGCAATAGAACCCTCTTTTTACAAGACTTAGGAACCATTGCTTTGTTTATGTGAATTATTGTTTGAATGTTGGAATGCTACTTGATACTATGCTTGTTTGATTGTAGTGAAATTAGCAAAGTGTGAGACTAGAAAAGATCAAGGAGTGACTATCATTCCCTAAACAAAAAGGCAAGTTACACTATCATTCAAATGACCTACTATTTTCATTATACTTAGTGGATTATGAAAACATGCATGAAAAGATTTCTTTATACTGATGCTATTCTAAAATCCTAATAGGATTCCCTATACACTCCTTAGTAAACATATTGAAGTTGTACATGCTTAGCCATGCTATGTTTTGAAAAGAGAGACATGTTGAGATTTTACAAAGGTTGAGAAAAGGACTTGGGTTTTTATATAATAAAACAAGGACTCAATGAACCACCTAGGTGGTGGACACTTTATGTTTTGGAGAAGGTGGCAACAAAAGGGAACCATGTCTATGGCAATCACTTTGTGTTGTGCTCCAAATGAAAACCACCTAGGAAACTTAGAGATTGAACATGTTTCTCCAATTGTGGCTTTCGTGTACAACCACATGCTATTATGGCTCGGCTTAGTCAACTACATTAGGAAGACCCATACATTGTCTTTAGTTACGGACATGGGGATCTGGAATGCTTCATGGGGGCTGAAGACAAGCTAGCAATGATGTATGGGAGGACCTCTTGGAAAGACTTGTCACATTCTCGGTCTGATACTCCATCTTGGTGAGCACTAATCCAGAGGCCACTGGTGGCAACAAGATGGGATTGTGTCATGTGGGTAAAGTGTACTCCTTCTGCGAAGTTAATAAAATCTAAGTACTTAGCCGTGTCCCCGGTTATGGACAATACTGAGCAACTAAAGTTTGAACTATGGGAGATCTCGACATTCTAATTTTCTAATATAAAAACTTGATGCACTTGGGGGTACCAAGGAATTCAAAGAGACTTTGTTAAGCTTGTTGCACTTAGGGGATTACCAAGGTGCACAAGAGCATGATGTACTTGGGGTTACCAAGGAACTCATGATTTTTGATAAAACTTGTTGCACTTGGGGTTACCAAGGTGCTCAAGGATTTTTGACAAGAATTTGAACACTTGAGTGTCTACCAAGGAGTTCAAGGAACTTGGAAAAAGAGATTTGACAAAGGACCAAAACCATTTTGAAAAGATAGGATAAATATTGCTTTATGCAAATAAGCCTTAAATTCTACTTAGCCAAATATGCATATAAGGATAGGATCCATTCTTATTATACATAAAAGTGAAACTTGCCAATACAAATCAAAATGTATTGACCCTTGTGGCTGTAACTTGTAATGTTGCAGGTTGATTGTTTTTTTTAAATGAAGATTGTTTGATTGACTAGGATTACAAAGTCTACAACCAACATCTGCCTGTGGCACTTTGAAGATGAAGGACCCCATGGTTATAATTATTCCGCTGCAATGTAATGTAATAGCCAATGAGCTATGTATGATGTAATAGAATTATGTTATTCCTGGTTATAAAGTTATAATATGACCTTTGTATCTTGATATTACATCTTAAACTGTGGATGCTAGCTATTGATCCAGGGACTAGCATTGTAAAACACAGGGATCTCTACCTTATTAAAGGTTGGGACCCCTACAAGAAACGGCGAGGGGGATGTGGTCGCGAGGTTGATGACGCTGCGCTGGCGGTGGGGCCATGTTGTCTGTGATCGAGAGAGAGGGGAGATGGGGTCCAGTCATCTGTGACTCAGCGGGTGCGTTACTCAGTGAAAAACGGTTCACTGCGGGGTGAGTTAGTTGGACTGGACTGGGCTTAGTTGGGCCAGATGGGTTAGGTCTGCTTTGTTTCACTTTTTTATACTGAAGGCTTTTTCTTTTTCTATTTGGAATTTCTGTTTTGATTTTATTTCAAACAATTCAAATTCCAAATCAAATCAAACCACCACCAAACTTTGTATTGATTTTAATTCTGTTTAACAATACATTCCAAAGTCCAAAAATAGAACAATTATTTTTAGGGTTTATTATTTATTAGAAATAAGTAGGCTTTAGTCTCTAATTCAAATAGGATTCAAAATATGTTTAAAACTTTATTTGACTTTCTAATTAATACCAAAACCTTTTCAGTAGGTTTTATTTGAAAAACTAAAACACTTGGAAATCTTATTTAAAATACTTTAACAAGTTTCAATGTTTATTTAAAAATGAAAAAGCCTTTACTTTAATAAAATTGGATATTAATAAATCCTCATTATTTTATTTAAACAAACCTTTACTCTTTTTATCAAATAGAAATATTTTATTTCAAAAGCTTGGCCAAGATTTAATTTGGCTCTATAAAATAATCCTTATTTTTAATTCTACCTTTGCTTTTGAAAATCAAATCTTTTCATTAAAAGATCTAAAAAATAGTGATTCCAACTATTTTAACTTTATTGTTTATTTATCTTTTTAAACCCCTTTAGGATTTTATTGGATCAAAATAGGTTTTGATGTTTCCAATTGGAATCAAAAAGTTTCTTATCACCCTAAAAATCAACAATTGTTTATTTGTTTATTTATTTTTTTCACATTTCAAAATTTGGAAAATTTTGGGATGTGACAGAGACAGAATTCCCCAAGGCTCTCAAGGACCTCATGGTTGCCATGGGAATACATGGTGCAGCTGTGTACTAAGGTTTTCCTGTGATGGATGAAGGAGTTGAGTACTGGTGGGTGCAACTTCACTTGTATAAAAACAAGGAATACAACCACAAGGACTCAGGATTCTGCATGGTCACCAACTCAGTGATGCACACTACATTCTTTGATTCAGCAAGGGATGCAGCTTGGATGGCCATCAAAGAACTTGGTGATAGAATCAAGTGCAGGATGCTCAACACCCAGAATGACCTTAGGGAAGAAAAGAAGCATACCCAAGAGTTAGAGGCTACCAACCAAAGTTTAAGGATGGACATCATAGATTTATCAATGGAGTCATGGGATCTAGATAGACAGATTGCCTCTAGAGATGCCTTGTTAGCCAACTTGGCAAGTGAGATGGGATTGTAACGTACTTCGTTAGTTGGACCACCACACTTATCATTTTATTTTCCAAATGTTGTTTAAAATAAGTTGAACCTTGGATGTTTGTGATGGTTTTATGTATGCCATGACTTGAATGTTTTGATTGTCAAAGATATGCATGCGATGCCTTGTCTTGAAATTTATCTCTATGTATGTTGATTCTAACTTTTTTCTATCTTATAAAATAGATGCCTAATGTTACTATCAGCACGGCTGAAGAGTTCAAGGGAACTCGTTTTGGCACTTGTATTATTGAGCTCACTAGTTTGCTCAACCTCCCACTTCCTACCATCATGATGCTTCCCCTCACCAAGTTCGAGAGGAAGGACCTTTGGGGCTTCAAGGTTAATCAGCCCGGACGCCAGACTGAGCCTACCACGGAGGCAATCATCTTCAAGCTCATGCATGATGACAAGGAGAGAGGCCTAGAGGTAGTCATGCAGGATTTGCTTGGACGTTTACTAGGGAGACACTCTCGAGAGATTAGAGGTACTCACTTCCACGCCTTCGGTAGACGTGATGAGGATGGTGAGGCCATTGACTTCGAGGATTCTTCGAGAGAGACGGCAGAGCCGATTCGTCTATACCTCCAGGACTTAGAGGTTCTTCTTAGGCACCTAGATACTGATAGGACCAATGTCATGCTCAGCAATGACGAACTCCAGGTGCAGCTTCGTGAGAAGGACAAGCTCTTCGTGGAGCAAGATGAGATAGTCAAAGAAATGGAGGCCAAGTTTGAGAGTCAGGATAGAAAGTTCAAGAGTCAAGAGAAGAGAGTCCAAGATAGGAACAAGAGGATTCGAGACATGACTTCAGAACTAGAGGCCAAGGACTTCGATCTCGAGCATCAGCAGGGTGTGATTGAGAGGCTTCGTGCACAGAAGAGGGCTCTCAAAGCCAAAGTAGAGACCTTGACCACCAATATCGAGGAATACAATACCGCAATGGAGAATGCAGGTCTTACATTTGTTGATGAGGAGGTTGATGCAGAGGAGTAGTGATGAGTACTCATTTACCATTTATTTACCATGCTTTTGATTATTGAGTCGTAATGACCATCCAACATGTGCATGGCTTGCTATTGGTGTGTTTACTTTTCCAAAAACTTGTTGTCTGTGTTGTTGAACTTTTACTACTATGATGCATGATTGTGGATTGTTATGTGATGTATTGTGCATGTTAGCATCTATGGGTATCTCATTCTTATCCTTATTGAAAACCACAGATGCCTCCCCGACGTGCCAATCCCAACCCCAACAACAACAACATCACCCCTGAGATGCAGCAGATGATGACAGCTCAGACTCAGTTGATGCGAATGATGACCACGTTCATCCAGAATCAGAACAACAACAACAACAACAACAACAACAACAACAACAACAACAACAATAATAATAACAACAACAACAATCAGAACAACCCACCGGGTTTTGACATGCTTACCAGGTTCTTGAGACTGAGGCCAGCAAAGTTCTCAGGAACTACTGATCCTATGGTGGCCAATGATTGGCTACGCTCTGTGAACAAGGACTTGGTAACTGTTGGCTGTACTGATGAAGAGAAGGTCAGATTCGCAGCATACTTATTGGAAGGACCAGTAGCCACTTGGTGGGATAACTTCCAGATCACCACTCCCATTGCGGATGTGACATGGGCTATCTTTGAAGATGGTTTCCGTACTGCTCACATCTCATCCGGAGTGATGAGTTTGAAGAAGAAAGAGTTCCATAACTTGAAGCAGCGCCACCGCAGCGTGGCTGAATATATTGAGGAGTTCAACAATCTGGCGAGATATGCACCGGATGAAGTTGACACTGATGCTAAGAGGAAGGAAAAGTTCCTTGAAGGATTGAACGATGAACTAAACGTGCAGTTAGCTGTGGCCTATGTTCCCACATACCAGTCTCTTTGTGACAAGGCTGCTATTTTGGAGAGCAAAATGAAACAAGTTGAAAGCAGGAAGAGGAAGCACTCTGACAAGCACATCTCGGGATCGTCTCACAAACGTTCCCATTATGATGATAGTGGGAGTTCTGGATCCCACAAGCATGGAAATACAACAAGCACCACAACCACAACCTTCATCATGACAACAAGCACCACCGTAGTCATGACAATGACAAGTACAAGAATCACAAGGGTGGATATAAGAGCCACCACAATGGAAGTGGAAGTGGTAGTGGAAGCCAGCCTGTCAAGAAGGATCTTAGTCAGGTTGAATGTTTCAAGTGCAAGAAGATGGGGCATTATGCAAATGAATGCCCAGAAAAGAAAGTTGAAGGAACCAACAAGCCCAACCCTTTCCAGAAGGGGCAAGTGAACCACACCAATGTGGAGGAAATCTATGAAGAGCCAGATGCCGTGGCTGGTAACTTCAAACTCAATTCTACTCCAGCACTTGTTATTTTTGATACTGGAGCATCGCATTCATTCATATCAAAAGAATTTGTTGATAGAAATGGGTTTTCAACTGAAAACATTGGGTGTCCAATAAAAGTAAGTTCTACAGGTGGAGATATGATAGTAAGTCTTGGATGTCGGGATCTAGTGATAGAGTTTGGAAAGCATAAGTTTCCAGTGAGTCTAATAATCTTAGATTCCCAAGGACTGGATGTAATTTTGGGAATGGATTGGATGACCAAATATGAAGGAGTACTATATTGTGCCAATCGTACTGTCGCACTCACAACCCTAGAAAAGAAACGGATAAGATTCAAGTCCAATTTTGAATCGAAAGGGAGTAAGCTTAATTCTCTTAAGGGGGTTAGCATAGACAGCGTGCCAATTGTGAGTGAATATCCGGATGTGTTTCCGGAATAATTGTCGGGAATGCCACCAGATAGAGATGTGGAGTTTCTTATTGATTTGCTACCAGGATCTGGACCAATAGCAAAGAGACTTTACAAGATGTCAGTTGATGAGTTGAAAGAACTCAAGAAGCAACTTGGAGAACAGTTGCAGAAAGGTTTTATCCAACCAAGTTCTTCATCTTGGGGAGCACTGGTTTTGTTTGTGGAAAAGAAGGATAGAAGTCAAAGGTTATGCATAGATTACTGTTCACTCAATGAGGTGACTATCAAGAACAAATACCCTTTGCCTAGAATCAATGACTTGTTTGATCAGATAGAAGGAGCCTGTGTGTTCTCAAATATTGATCTCCGATCAGGATATTTCCAACTCAAAATAAGGGAACAAGACATACCTAAGACAGCTTTCACCACAAGGTATGGATTGTATCAGTATACCGTGATGCCATTTGGTTTGACCAATGCACCAGCTTATTTCATGAACATGATGAACAAAGTGTTCATGGAGTTCCTTGACAAGTTTGTTGTCGTTTTTATCGATGACATTTTGATCTACTCCAAGAGCAAAGAAGAGCATGAAGGACATCTACGTTTGATACTTGAGAAGCTTAGAGAGCATAAGCTGTATGCCAAATTCAGCAAGTTTGAATTTTGGTTAAATGAAGTTGGTTTTCTTGGACACATTGTGTCAGGTGATGGTGTAGCAGTTGATCCTGCTAAAGTTTCAGCTGTAACTGAATGGGAGTCTCCTAAGTCAGTGAAAGAGGTTCGTAGTTTCCTTGGCTTGGCCGGATACTACAGAAGATTTATCGAGAATTTCTCCAAGGTAGCTAAGCCAATGACAGAATTGCTAAAGAAAGATAAGAAATTTGCTTGGACTGAAGGATGTGAACTCAGTTTCCAAGAGTTGAAGAAGAGACTAGTGACAACACCAGTCTTATGTTTGCCAGATTTAGAGAAGGATTTCCAAGTATATTGTGATGCATCTCATCATGGATTAGGTGCAGTACTTATGCAAGAAGGGAAATTTGTGGCTTATGCCTTGAGACAACTCAAAACTCATGAGGTAAATTACCCTACTCATGATTTAGAGTTAGCCTCTGTTGTCCATGCACTAAAAACATGGAGACACTATCTTTTGGGAAAGCGATGTGAAGTGTTCACAGATCACAAAAGTTTGAAGTATATCTTCACCCAGAAGGAAATTAACATGAGCCAAAGAAGATGGCTAGAACTCATCAAGGACTATGACTTGAGTTTGCAATACCACCCCGGTAAAGCAAATGTTGTAGCGGATGCTCTAAGCCCTAAGGTTTTTGTGAATGGCCTTACTAAGGGAGAATTGCCAGATGATCTATGTGCCCAATTTAGAGATCTCAGATTGGAGATTGTGCCTGAAGGACATCTCATGTCATTGGATGTTCAACCCACCTTGTTGGAAAAAATCAAAGAAGCTCAAAAGACAGATAAGGAAATTGAAGAGATTAAGGAAAAGATTGGCAAGGGAAAAGCCAAAGGTTCCATGAAGATGAACAGGGTACTTTATGGCATGGAAAACATATCTGTGTTCCACAAGATCCGGAACTTCGGAAACTAATTTTACAAGAAGCACACAACTCACCGTATTCCATTCATCCGGGTAACACCAAAATGTACATGGATATGAAGGAAAGATTTTGGTGGAATAATCTCAAGAAGGACATCGCCGAACATATTGCTTTGTGTGATGTATGTAGTAGAGTGAAAGCGGAACATCAGAAACCAGCAGGACTGTTACAACCACTACCCATTCCTGATTGGAAGTGGGACAAGATTGGTATGGATTTCATCACCGGATTGCCAAGGACCAGGTCAGGATATGATTCTATCTGGGTAGTAGTGGATCGCTTAACTAAAGTGGCTCATTTAATACCCGTGAAGACAACCTATACAAGTGCTAAGTTAGCCAAGATCTATATGAGTAGGATTGTATGTCTACATGGAGTACCCAAGAGTATTGTGTCTGATAGGGGAACTCAATTCACTTCTCATTTTTGGAGGCAACTACATGAGTCATTGGGAACGAGGTTGGAATTCAGCACAACTTTTCACCCTCAAACTGATGGACAAACAGAAAGGACCAATCAGATTCTTGAAGATATGTTGAGAGCATGTGCTCTATACTATGGAGCCAGTTGGGATGAAAGTCTGCCTTACGCATAATTCTCTTACAATAACAGCTATCAAGCCAGTATTGAGATGGCACCATTTGAGTTTCTCTATGAGAGAAAGTGTGCCACCCCATTGCTATGGAATGGTGTGGGAGAAAGAAGTTTGTTCGAACCAGAACTAATCAAAGAGGCTGAAGAGAAAGTCAAGATAGTTAAGGATAGATTGAAGATAGCACAGTCCCGACAAAAGAGCTACGCAGATCCTAAGCGTAGAGAAGTCACCTATGAAGTGGGTGATAGAGCTTATCTTAGAGTGTCACCACTTCGTGGAGTGAAGAGGTTTGGAGTCAAAGGAAAATTGGCCCCAAGATATGTTGGACCATTCAAGATTCTGAGTCGTAAAGGAGAAGTAGCTTATGAGATTGAACTGCCAGAATCATTGTCTGTCATCCATAATGTGTTTCATGTGAGTCAGCTTAAGAAATGCCATCCAGAAATGGAAGAGACTTCTTTGAAGGATACCATACCTTTGGAGGAGGTTCAATTGGAAAGTGATCTCACTTACGAGGAGAAACCTATCAAGATTCTTGAGACTGCAGAAAGAGTTACTCGGACTAAGACTATCAAATTCTGCAAAGTTCAGTGGAATCATCATTCCGAAGAAGAAGCAACATGGGAAAGAGAAGATGACCTTCGGAAAGACCACCCTCACCTATTTGCTAGCCAACCCGAATATCGAGGGCGAGATTCACCTTAATGGGGTTAGATTTGTAACATCCCTAAAATCATGTTTTCAAAGTTTGCACATCATTAGGGATCATTTTCTAACTCATTTCAAGAAAACAGAAGCACTTAGTGTTATTATTTTATGTGAGCAACTATTAATCAAATGCCACTCTAAATTGAGAGTGTAAACAGTTTTAAACCAAGCTTTTGTTTGCTCCCTTGTTATTTTAGTTGAATGCTAGAGTTGGACAAAATTCCCAAACTAATATGATTGAAAACCATTTTTCAAATCAATATCGAACCTTGTGCTAAGGCACTGTTATTTCAAAAATCTTCAAAGGACCATGGTAGTCCAACAAGATAGCATGATTCTATACTCAAAATTATACAAGTTTCACTTTACAAAAAACCAGAAAAGATTTAAAACCAATGGCCTTTGAATTTTATTCCTGGAAATCAAACAGAAATAGAAAAGGAATAAAGAAAAGAAAAAGGGCCAGCGTTGCCAATCTGGCCCAACACTGGATCCAGCCCAACAACCAGCCCACCCGGGGTTTCCCTCTCCCTCTGTTTCTCACCCACGCGAGCACGCCCCTCTCGCTGTCGCCTCGGACCCACCTCCACGTCACCCCTTCGTCCCCAAATCACGCCCACGACCAGCTCCGCCGCGGCCGTTTCTTCCCGAGGATCTCGTGCTTGATTATGCGTTACTACAGGCATAACTCCCTCTCTCTCCCCGGCTACTTAAACCCCTCCTCACTCCGCTCCATTCCCCTCACTCACCAACCACAGAGCGCCGCTAGGCTGTCCACAATCGAGCTCGCGCCGCCGCTGTCCCGAACCACTCCAGCGAGCCATCACGGTGAGTTCCGAGCACGCCTTTCTTTCTGGTTCACGCGAGCTGCTTCGCAATCATCTTGCGCTTCTTCTGACACCTTTGGTTCGACTTGTACTGCCCCAGGTCATCGAATCCGTCGAGCACCGCAAACTCCCGACGCCGTCTCCAACTCCGACAAGAAATTTTGGTGAGGTTCGACTGCCCCGTGCCTTCCCCTTGACCCTATCATGTTCGCCTGAACGATGTGCACACTCTGATGCCTTCCATTTGTGTTAGGGTGGATCAGAACGTCGCCAACGTCGCCGTCCACCTAAGCCCGACGCTGTCCCCGACTCCGACGAGCTCCCACGGCCACAACAGCTTGCCCCTGTCCACGCCAACAACATCTGGAGCTTCCTCGCAACCTTGTGACGCTGAGAAGCTTCACCACTGCCCCAGCCCTCGCTAGAATCGCCGGCAGAGCCGCCGCCGCTGTGCCCATGAGCGCCGCCGATTTAGAGTCAGAGAGATTTGATCCACTGGATCTAGATCCAGTGGTTTAGATTAGAAGTCAGGCGAAGAGGTACGAGCAGATCTGAGCCGCTGGTTTTAAGTAGATCTGAAGGTGCGTGAGCGCGATCCAGCGCGAAGCGGTACCATCCAATCAGAGCGCGCCGCGTGGCCAGTTCTTAGATTTAAAATCAGATTTTATATCTATTAGATGTTTAAACTCGTTTAATTCATAACTTTTGATTCCCACGTCCAAATTTGACATATTTTATATCATTGGAATCAGGAGAGAAAGACCTTTCTGTTTATGCAATGTTTTTAATATTTTGCCTCTGTTAAAATGATTGTTTTTACAAAAACATTTGTAGGCATAATTTGAGTATAGTAATTATTTGAAGAATTTTTTGTTATTCAAATAAAGTTTATTTGGCTTGTTTTGTACTTGTTTATGATTCAGTATTGTGCACATGTCTTGTTTGTTGTAGAAAATCTTCACATGGCATTTTGCATACATTCATGTATTTTTGCTTGTATATTTTGTATATGTGATTTTGTGCCATTATTTTATGTGTAGATTTTGGTGCAAATAGTGATTGTGATTGTGGAGATTGTTGCTACTCTCCAAACTACCAAGGCAAGTGGTGCTTCATGATATTATTCCAATGTTTTTCAACTATGCACTAGAAATATTTTGCTAGACTTGCATGAATATTTTGATCTATATGCTATGCTTGGGAAATCCTAGTAGTTGTAGAATTGCTAGAAATTTCTAAGTTAAGATGCTTATCTATGCCATGCTTAGCCTAGCTAGTAGCAACCAATGGTGGTTATATATTCATGCTATGATAAAATATTTCTAAGTCTTTGGACATGTGTTTTTCTTAATAAAACAACTAAGTGAATGAAACACCTGGGTGGAATGGAAGGAATGGTTTGTGTTGAGTGGTTACAAAAGGTCCATTTCTATGGTTTACCTTGTGTATCTAACTTGTGGAAAGCCACCTAGGAACAAAGGGATTTGATATGCCAATTGTTAAGAAGCTTCTAGTGCAGCCACTTGGCATTATGGGCTCTGCCTGGATCATATAGGTTGCAATAACTTAGCTATTTGGACAGTTGGTGGTAGTGGGATAATAGGTTGGAGAGCGTCCATTTGGTCTAAGGGAAGGCTTCTGAAAGGTCCTGTCTTGGCGAAAATCAAGTCTTGTGGGGAAAGTGCACAACCTCTGCAGATGGAAGAATATAAGTACTTAGCCATGTCCCTGGTATTGGACAACTTGAGAATCAAGACATGGAAGCTATCAAGAATCTCCTCATCTCAATTTCTAAGTTAAAACTTGTGGGTGACCAAGGGTGAAGGATCACCAATTTCTATTGGTGATTCCTTGGGAAAGTTTTGTCAAAGAAAAACTTAGTGTTTTTCAACTAATAGGTAAAACCTATTTTGAGCAAAGCAAGCCTAAGATACACTTAGCCAAAATGCATAGAGAATCTAGTCTAGCAATATTCTACTAAGGTATCACTTGCCAATACTATTCCAATGTATTGACCCACTGTGGTTGTAACTTGTGATTTTGTAGGTTATTCTGATGATGATTAGGGGTTATGAGTCTACACTCAACATGCTTGTCTGTGGCATATGAAGATGAAGACTTATTTATATTATTATATATTTGAACTCTTGTATTAGGCCTGTGGCCATGGAGTTTGTAAAAGACTATGTTTGTCTCTGGAATGATATGTAATAATGACCTTTGTTTCTGTGTACTTCATCTTAAACTGTGGATGCTAGCATTGATCCAGGGAATAGCATTGCAATAACAGGGATCCTTACCTTTATAAAAGGAGGGATCTTACATAATACTAGTATCCGAACTATTGGTCTGGCATTGCTGCTATTGCAATACACTAAATAAATAGGTTCTATGGCTAGAGATTATATTCCTATCTAATCAGTAACTTCATCTTCACTTGAGTTGATGTATATGTTGACTTTCTTGACTTCATTGAAGAACTTTAGCTTCTGGTGATGATTCCTGGAGCATAACTTGATGTAGACATCGACTTAATGGCTTCACTAGAAAAGGAGTGTTTGATGCACTATATCTACAGCCACAGACCATAGGTCGTAGGAAATGCAGGTTTTTGTAAACATTTCTTCAAAGGTTGCTTTTATTCTGAAAAGCAATGTCCGTCAGCCTTCACGGGTTTCCCAGAACTTTCATGGAGTTCCTTTCCCGCCGCGTTCGCAACTCCTTCCTAGAACATGGAGTAACAAGTTACAGTTCTTACACTCTACAGAGGTGCGTTACTTTACCCATGAGAGATCAAATCCTTGTTGCACAACCGAGCGATCTTTCCCATCCACACTTCCTATGGTGTGGGGCCCAGAAGATGATCCAAGCCAATCACTGCCTTCTCCGCGACCCTGCATGTCTGAAGGGAATATGCCCTGAGAGGCAATAATAAATTGTTTATTATGTGTATTCCATGTATATGATAGATGTTTATTTTGCATGCTATAATTGTATTAATACGGAAACGTTAATACATGTGTGTTTAATAAACAAACAGAAAGTTCCTAGTTAAGCCTCTCTCATAAACTAGCTCGTTGATTAACAAGATGATCAAGGTTTCCTGATCATGGACATTGGATGTTGTTAATAACGGGATCACAACATTAGTGTAATGATGTGATGAACATTCATCCGAAGTATAGCATTACGATCAAAGTCATTGAGTTTATATTGCTATAACAACTTACGAAGTGATCCTAATCCTTAGACCATGAGATCATGTCAATCACTAACACCGGAAGAGTTTCTTGATAACATCAAACGTCACACCATAACAGGTGATTATAAAGATGGGTTCAGAACTAATAAAGTGTTATGTTGAGGCTCATGGATCGAGAGTGGAATTTGTTCATCCCGATGACGGATAGATATACTCTGGGCCCTCTCGGTGATATCACATTGATTAGCTTGCAAGCAAGTGATTTGATCACTAGAATGTTATATCACGAAGCGAGAAAAGAGTGCATGTCGAATGAGATCAAACTAGGTATGGAGATACCGATGATCGAATCTCGGACATGTAATATATCGTGAGACAAAGGGATTAAGATACTAGCGTAAAGGTTCCGCGATCACAAGAAAGTCATCGTTGAATGTGTGGGAGTCGGTATGGGTCTCGGATCCGCTTCGATTATTGATCGAGAGGGTCTCGATCATGTCCGCATTATTCAAGAACCGTAGGGTGACACACTTAAGAGACACCGACATCCAATTGGAGCAAAAGTTTCATGCGAAAGAATAAACAAGCGCAGAATTTATTTCACTAGAATCCGAAACAGGTTTTGGGTGAAATTGCATAAAGTGGTTATGCATGTGAAATAGAATTCTAGCAAGGGTTATTTGTGAATGTTTGTCATTAAAGTAATTGACAAAATTCTGAATAAAATAAAGAGTTTTATTTAATGAGAGTTTGCATTAAATTTGGTGGAAATTTAATGGGATCTTTGAGTGGGATTTTGAGTGGAGGAATTTGGAGGAGTTTTGTGAGTGGAGTGTCCACCCACATGAAGAGGGAGGCAAGGGGCAGCCCATGCGCCGACCACCCCTTGGGTTCCCTCCTCCTATAAAGGAGCCCCTCCTCACTTCTCTCACACCTCCTCCTCGTGAAGGATCTCTCTCCCCCTCTAGAATTTATCCCCCATGGTCTCGGACTAGCGAGATACATGTTCCCGGTGGCTATTCGGCAAGAAAGAGTTGTGCTTCCGCTGCATCGCTGGAGCGAGGAGGCGGAGGTTGCTCGGTGCCTTGAACGTGTATGCGAGCACGGATGCGCTGCTGATTTGCGGCGCTAGGACTTCCTCTCGATCTTGAGATCGGCAAGAGATCGTCTACATCAACCACGAGTTTGGACTCGTTAAACTTTGTCGGTCTTCAAGGGTATGTTCTCTACGGATATACATCCGCCCGTTGTTTGTATCTAGTATAAATAGATCTTGGTATATAGTTCACATCGTAGGAAAATTTTTGTTTTCTATGCTGCGAAACCTACAGTGGTATCAGAGCCGGATCTATGCGTAGATACTTTACACGGGTAGTACACATATGAGTATGTGGGCGATGATGATCATGTTGTTGCTCCTTTCTTGTGATTTTGGATATTGGTGGCATAGTGGGATGAAGCGGCCCGGACAAACTTTACATGTCCTCGCACATGAGACCTGTTCCACGCTTGACATGCAACTAGTTTGCATAAGTGGCTAGCGGTGTCTCTCCTACTATAGTCAATATCTATTTTGCAAGTTGTCAACAATTTGATTATCCTCGTTGTGGTTCATGTTCGTAGGTAAGAACGGTTCTATCTCGAAAGCCCTAAGCCACGTAAAACTTGCAATGGATAAATTAGAGGCGTCTAGTTTAGATTGTTCTTTGGGCTAGTGTTATGATATGGTAGTGTTGTAAGTAGAAGTATGAGATGATACTCTTACAACACACATAGCGTTAAAATCCATAGATCGTGGATTTACACATATAGGTATGATAGTGATCATACCACGATGCACATGATAGAGATCATCTGCGGGAACCATATAATTTCACTAATAAACATATGATGTTTGATTGCATCTTATATTGCTTGTTTAGCGCTTTGTTAAGCATAATAAGATGATCCTCATTTAAATATCAAGATAAGAATGTGTTCTTCCTTTAGTATGCACCGATTATGTTTTCGCTCCAAGACATCACATGATGATCGGGTGTACTTGGATCCTCGACCATACTTGGTGTAAAACAGTTACACGCAAATACTAAGGTTCTAACTTGGCGAGCCTAGCATGTCTGGAACATGGCCTCGGAACACAGACCGAAAGGTTAAGCATGAGTCATATAGTTGATATGATGCCCATTTGATGCTCGCCTTTGAAGCTATCGACTCACGTGATGATCGGACTTGGTGTAGTGGATTTGGTTCATGTAATCACCAAAAGGACACGAGGGATGTCGCTTTTGAGTGGGAGTTCATTCGTAATATAGATTAGTTGAACTCAATCTATCATACACTTAGTCTAAACTTTACAAATTCTGTTGTAGATGGCACCACCGCTTTTAATTTCAATGCGTTCATGGAGAAAGAGAAACTAGCAACGAACGGTAGCAACTTTCGAATGGGCCATGAATTTGAGGATTCTCCTCTCTCTGCACAAAAGCAATATGTGCTAGAAGCGCCGTTAGGCCCCACCTTTGACGATGCCCCGACGAGGAGAAGAATGTCTATCGACTCGTCGGAGGACCACAACTTAGTTCATTGCGGCATATTGTATGGGCTAGAGCCGGAACTTCGAAAGCGTTTCGAAAACGGCAATGCTTTTGATACAATGGGTGAGTTGAAAATGATTTTCGACACATGCTGCTGTAGAGAGCTACAATGCTTCAGAAAAGTTCTTTAGGCATGATGGAAGAGAACATCTCGTTAGTGAGCATGTACTCAAGATGTCGATTCGCCGATAAGCTTGTGTCCTTGGGAATAACGATTCCCATTGACTTAGGCATCCATCGTGTTCTGGGTCTCTACCACCTAGCTATAAGAGCTTCGTGATGAACTATAATATGCAAGGCATGAAGAAGTCTCTCCCGAGCTTACAATGCTTAAAACTGCAGTGGAGATCAAAAGGAACATCAAGTGTTGATGATCAATAGGAACACTGGTTTCAAGAAAGACAAGAAGGAAAAGCGGAAGGGAAGTAAGGGCAAGCTTTGTTGCGCTGAAAGAAACCCGAGTTGGACCTAAGTCGATACCGAGTGCTACTATTGTAAGGGGTCGCCATCGAAGCGAATCGCCCCAAGTATCTGGCGACAAGAAGGCCGGCAAGGCAAACAAAGGTATATATGATATACATGTTATTGATGTGTACTTGACTAGTGCTCGGAGTAGCACCCGGTATTTGATACGGTTCAGTTGCTAATATTTGTAACTCGAATCGTGGAGCAAAGCGACCGCTAGCAAGGGGTGAGGTCAAGATGCGTGTCGGCAATGGATCAAACGTTGATGTGATCGCCGTCGGAACGCTACCTCTCCACTTACCGTCGGGATTAGTCATAAACTTAAATAACTGTTATTTGGTGCCTGCACTGAGCATGAACATTGTATCTGGATCATGTTTGATGCAAAGTGGTTATTCATTCAAATCTGAGAACAATGGTTGTTCCATTTATATGAATGAAATCTTTTATGGTCATGCACCAATGTTGAATGGTTTATTTCTGTTGGATCTCGATGATAATGTTACACATATTCATAATGTTGATGCTAAAAGGATTAAACTTAATGATGATATATCCGCATATATATGTAATCGCCGTCGAGGTCTTATTGGCATTAAACGCATGAAGAAGCTCCATTCGGATGGACTTTTGGAATCACTTGATTATGAATCATTTGATACATGTGAGCCATGCCTTATGGGCAAGATGACTAGAACACTTTTCGGTTCAATGGAGCAGGCGTGATTTATTGGAAATCATACATTCGATGTATGTGGTCCAATGAGTGTATCGGCGCGAGGTGGATATCGTTATTTTGTTACTTTCACGGATGATTTGAGTAGATATGGTTATATCTACTTGATGAAACACAAGTCTGAAACCTTTGAAAAGTTCAAGGAATTTCAGAATGAAGTGGAAAATCATCGTAATAGAAAGATCAAATTTCTTGATGCGACCGTGGAGGTGAGTATCTAAGTTACGAGTTTAGCACTCACATGAAAGAGTGTGGAATTTTTCACAACTCACACCTAGGAACACCACAATGAAATGGTGTGTCGGAACGTCGTAATCGTACTTTATTAGATATGGTTCGATCTATGATGTCTCTGACGGACTTGCCGTTGTCATTTTGGGGTTATGCACTAGAAACTGCTGCATTCACTTTAAATCGGGCACCATCTAAATCCGTTGAAAAGACACCATATGAATTGTGGTTTGGAAACAAACCTAAGCTGTCATTTCTTAAAGTTTGGGGTTGCGATGTTTATGTGAAGAAACTTCAACCGGATAAACTCGAACCCAAAGCGGAAAAATGCGTCTTCATAGGATACCCTAAAGAAACTATTGGGTATTCCTTCTATCACAGATCCGAGGGCAAGGTTTTTGTTGCCAAGAATGGATCCTTTCTAGAGAAAGAGTTTCTCGCGAAAGGTGTGAGTAGTCGGAAGGTAGAACTCGAAGAGGTTGTGGAACCTTCTCTTCAAAGTATGGCGAGTAGCGCAGCGCCGGAAGTCGTTCCGGAGTTGGCTCCACCTGTTGAAGAGGGAACTAATGATAATGATCATGAAACTCCGAAAGAGAGTACTACCGAACCTCGCAGGTCAAACAGGACGCGTGCAGCTCCCGAATTGTACGGAAATCCTGTCATAAATTTCATGATTGATGAAAATAATGACCCTGCGACGTATGAAGAAGCGATGATGAGCCCGGATTCCAACAAATGGTTAGAAGCCATGAAATGCGAGATGGAATCCATGTATGAAAATCAAGTTTGGAACTTGGTGGAATTACCTCACGACCGAAAGGCCGTGGAGAACAAATGGATTTTCAAAAGGAAAACTGATGCTGATGGTAATGTGACCATCTATAAAGCTCGACTTGTCGCAAAGGGGTTTCGACAAATTCAAGGAGTTGACTACGATGAGACTTTCTCTCCCGTAGCGATGCTAAAGTCAGTTAGGATTATGTTAGCAATAGCTGCTTCTTTACATTCTGAAATATGGCACATGGATGTCAAAAACGCGTCTATCAATGGTAATATTGAAGAAGAGTTGTATATGATACAACCAAAGGGTTTTGTCGATCCTAAGGATGCTAACAAGGTGTGCAAGCTTCAGCGATCCATCTATGGATTGAAGCAAGCATCACGAAGTTGGAATCTCCGCTTTGATGAGGTGATCAAAGAGTTTGGATTTGTCCAAACTTATGGAGAAGCTTGTATTTACAAGAAAGTGAGTGGGAGCAATGTGGCATTTCTGATATTATATGTAGATGACATATTATTGATCGGAATGATATAGAACTTTAAACAGTGTTAAAAGTTATCTAAACAAAGAAATTTTCAATGAAGGACCTAGGTGAGCGTCATACATATTAGGCATAAAGATCTATAGAGATAGATCTAGACGCCTAATAGGGCTATCATGAGTACATACCTTGATAAGATTTTAAAGAAGTTTAAAATGGACGGAAGTAAGAAGGGTTCTTACCTATGTTGCAAGGCAAGACATTGAGTAAGACTCAAAGTCCGGCTTCGGAAGAAAGAGAGATAATGGACAAAGTCCCTATGCTTCACCCATAGGCTCTATAATGTACGCCATGCTATGTACAAGACCGGATGTGGCACACGCTATTAGTTTGACTAGTAGGTACCAATCGGATCGAGTTGAACATCGGATAGCGGTCAAGAATATCCTTAAGTACTTAAGAAGAACTAAGGATATGTTTCTTGTATCTGAGGTGAAGAAGAGCTCGTCGCTAAGTGTTATGTCGACGCTTTGACACCGATCCGGATGACTCTAAGTCTCAATCCGGATACGTATTTCTCATGAATGGCGGAGCGGTTAGTTGGAGGAGCTCCAAACAACCTGTGGTAGCGGATCAACAACGGAGGCCGAATATGTTGTCGCTTGAGCGGCTCGGGAAGCGATTTGGATGAAGGAGTTCATATCCGAACTAGGAGTTGTGGCAAGCGCGTTGGACCCAATGGTGATCTATTGTGACAACAATGGTGCCATTGCCAATGCCAAAGAGCCAAGGTCTCACAAGCATTCCAAGCATATTAAGCGCCGGTTTCACTCCATCCGCGATCATGTCAAGGATGGAGATATAAAGATTTGTAAAGTACATACGGATCCCAATATAGCAGATCCGTTGACTAAAACTCTCCTAGAGCAAAACATGATCAACACCGAACTCAATGGGTGTTAGATATATCACTATGTAACTAGATTATTGTCTATAGTGCAAGTGGGAGACTGAAGGGAATATGCCCTGAGAGGCAGTAATAAATTGTTTATTATGTGTATTCCAAGTATATGATAGATGTTTATTTTGCATGCTATAATTGTATTAATACGGAAACGTTAATACATGTGTGTTTAATAAACAAATGAAAGTTCCTAGTTAAGCCTCTCTCATAAACTAGCTCGTTGATTAACAAGATGATCAAGGTTTCGATCATGGACATTGGATGTTGTTAATAACGGATCACAACATTAGTGTAATGATGTGATGAACATTCATCAAGTATAGCATTACGATCAAATTCATTGAGTTTATATTGCTATAACAACTTACGAAGTGATCCTAATCCTTAGACCATGATATCATGTCAATCACTAACACCGGAAGAGTTTCTTGATAACATCAAACGTCACACCGTAACAGGGTGATTATAAAGATGGATTCAGAACTAATAAAGTGTTATGTTGAGGCTCATGGATCGAGAGAGGAATTTGTTCATCCCGATGACGGATAGATATACTCTGGGCCCTCTCGGTGATATCACATTGATTAGCTTGCAAGCAAGTGATTTGATCACTAGAATGTTATATCACGGAACGAGAAAAGAGTGCATGTCAGAACGAGATCAAACTAGGTATGGAGATACCGATGATCGAATCTCGGACATGTAATATATCGTGAGACAAAGGGATTAAGATACTAGCATAAAAGGTTCGACGATCACAAGAAAGTCATCGTTGAATGTGTGGAGTCGGTATGGGTCTCGGATCCCGCTTCGATTATTGATCCGAGAGGGTCTCGATCATGTCCGCATTATTCACGAACCGTAGGGTGACACACTTAAGAGACACCGACATCCAATTGGAGCAAAAGTTTCATGCCGAAAGAATAAACAAGCGAGGAATTTATTTCACTAGATACCAAACAGGTTTTGGGTGAAATTGCATAAAGTGGTTATGCATGTGAAATAGAATTCTAGCAAGGGGTTATTGTGAATGTTTGTCATTAAAGTAATTGACAAAATGCTGAGTAAGATAATAGTTTTTTATTTAAGGAGAGGTTGCATTAAATTTGGTGGAAATTTAATGGGATCTTTGAGTGGGATTTTGAGTGGAGGAATTTGGAGGAGTTTTGTGAGTGGAGTGTCCACCCACATGAAGAGGGAGGGCAAGGGGCAGCCCCCATGCCACCCCTTGGGTTCCCCCTCCTATAAAAGGAGCCCTCCTCTCACTTCTCACTCACACCTCCTCGTGAAGGATCTCTCTCTCTAGAATTTATCCCCATGGTCTCGGACTAGCGAGATACATGTTCCCGGTGGCTATTCGGCAAGAAAGAGTTGTGCTTCCGCTGCATCGCTGGAGCGAGGAGGCGGAGGTTGCTCGGTTCCTCGAGCGTGTGTGCGGACGCTTGGCTGATTTGCGGCGCTAGGACTTCCTCTCGATCTTGAGATCGGCAAGAGATCGTCTACATCAACCACGAGTTTGGACTCGTTAAACTTTGTCGGTCTTCAAGGGTATGTTCTCTACGGATATACATCCGCCCGTTGTTTGTATCTAGTATAAATAGATCTTGGTATATAGTTCACATCGTAGGAAAATTTTTGTTTTCTATGCTGCGAAACCTACAATGTCTCCTTAGTGTACGCCAGCCCACCTAGTGAATTACGGAAATTGGCAATACAGACCGTTCATATGCCAGAATTATCGTGGGATGTTGAGGGTTCCCACCCATATGCTGCATATCCTCTATGAATTACCAATTAATATGCACGCTACGAGTGATAACATCCACGACCCGCACATCTGGCTCCATGGGAGAGGGAAAAGATACAGCTGACTTCTCTGTCCCATTCCAAATCTCATGGTTAATGCGTGATATACGGCGCAGGAATCACTGGCGACATTGGTTGTTAAGTCCTAGATAATATGTTCCTTTACCACTGGAACTTTCATAGTAGGTTATTACCTCATGGTAAATAACCTATAATGATATTATTATGAAAATAGTGTTTTCTGACCTTTTTCAAATGCAGGTGATGGCAACACTGGATTTTCAAAATACTTTACAGAAAATAATCAAAGGACATGAGCAAGTGTGAACTTGCCTTTTGTGATTGCAAGATTATGCACTCACGGTCTTCAAGACAATATAAGATCCAATATCTGAAATCAGCATCATTGGTCCGGTAAGGACTAATGTTTAAAGAAGCAAGATTCTTATATGCATAAGTAATGTAATGCAAGTTGATAAACTCGAATCCCGGGAATAACGTTGATCTAGGGTTTGGAAACTGGAAATGGTTTCTTTAGAATGTGTTGTCCTTTTAGATAAGTTTCATACTTGTGGTTCTTATTAAGGCTTGTGAGTGTGTGTGAAACAATATGTAATTACAATATCATAAAACAATGATATACATACAAATGTGAAATGCTACTCAAGATTGTTTACACTATAATTGTTTATCTTCAAATTTTACTCTACAAGTAATGTCACTTATAAACAACTTAAGTGTTAACCATCCTAGGTATACAAGTAAAGTATAAAGTAATTTGATTATGATTAATTGACTTAAGTGGCAAAAAGAATAACTTTTAAGAAAAGATTTCTTTATTAAGGTTTAAACAATCTTTGTGGTTAACCAATGATGTTCGATGTTGTTTATGCTTGCTTGGATAGTTTGGACTTGGGATGCTTTACAATTTAATTATGACATACCAAAGTTAACTATAAAACACATAACAATATCTTTAACATAGTATTTGAAGTATTGTAGACTAAAGTTAACTTTAAATACATAGACGGACTTAAGGTATATTGCTTATGTTATTTGTACCTTGTGTACTTCATAATATTTCTCTAAGGATACTTTAAGAATGGTAACACTTCTATTAGAATAGTGGTTTCCTAACCTTATACATGTATAAAAGGATTTATCTCCTTATAAGGGTATGGTTATGGCTTGTGAATAAGTAAACAATGTTATTTACTACTTATGAATTATCTCTGGATTTAGTCCATTATAAGGTTGTGAGTGAACAATGATAAAAGGTTTTATTGGGTTGAAAATATCACTCTTGAAGGTTTTATAATTGATAAGAATCTTTTTAGAAGATGATCTACACATATAGTTGAATGATAATTTAATAAGATTGCATTTAAAATGTGTTGAACCATTTTGACTCCATATTATCAATATTTAAGACTAATACTATTTTCTAGACTCAATTGGCTAATTTTTAGAATTATTAGCAAATTTTATTTACCCTTATATGACTTACCAATTAAGGAAATAAGCTTAAAATCAAGTTATTAAAGTGTTTTAAATTTTTATCTACCTCAAAAGTCGAATGTGATATTTTTAACATGTAAGTATTATTTTTGTGATCAATTTGGTATATTACATTTATTTTTATGATTTATAAATAATAAGATATGATTTTTATAAGATTTATTACTTTATAAACACTTAATAAATAATAAAGATTTATTTAAGTGAAATAATAATGCATGATTATAGTTTTAAATTATAGTTATTATTTTTCTAAGATTTTTGTTATATGATTTATATTTTTAACATTTACCAATATTAAAAGATGAATTATCAAAGTTTTGTTATTTTTAAAACCTTTATTAAATAATAATGATTTAAATAATTATCATAGCAATGTTTGATAATGAGGTCATATTATAGATTTTATTTTTCTGAAAATTTTCATATATTAAACATATTTTTCTGAATTATAAAACAAAATTTATTGAATTTCTAAGGTTTATTCATTTTATTTAATTTCTGGAATTTATTTGTTTTTGAAAGTATATTGTTTTATTTATTTTCTAAACAGAAAATACTTTTTGTACCGAATCTAAACGTAGACACAGTCACTGACGGGTGGGGTACTGGCCACGTTGGATGCCACATGGACAATGGACTAGTCAACAGTGGACCTTGTCAAAGATGACACAAGCGTGATGCTACGATGACATCAGCACGAACCCAAAATCCTTTTCACACTCCTAGCTAATCTTGCCAGAGACACGAACAGGTGGGGCCGTGGCCACATGTGCTCGCCGGAGCCTCACCGGAGTTGTACTAGAAACGGTGGCAGAGTGCGGCTAGAGGGTTTCGACGCAGGGGAGTTTGCGGAACCCAATAGTGGTAGCGCCGCCCCCTAAAGGTCATCGGAAGATGGCCGGCGAGGAACTCACACGGTGGTGCTGGCAGATGGTCACTCCGGTGATGATACAGGAAGCAAACAAAGCAACAGAGGCTACTAGAAGATCGATAAACTCACCACGGTTGCGATGAGACGGTCGGGAAGGCCGGGGAAAGTCCAACCACGGTGAATCGATGGTGAACGACATCGGAGACGAAGCAAACTCCGGCGACGATTCGGTTCGAGTTGCGGCGATTCCTTTGGAAGAGATGCTCAACACGACGAGGCGGATCTAATAGTGGTCTTTGATGGGCGAGGGGAGCTTGGAAACGGCGGAACCCTGGAATTCCGACGAGCTAGGGTTCGGGTGGATAAGAACGAGAGGAAGAGAGGATAAATGGAGTTTGTTCTTCTGTAGATTGGGCTTCTTATAGGCGACAAGAACAACGGTGGCTCGAATCTTGGCGGAGCGATCATCGCGACGATGGCGGACCAGGCGCCAGGCAGCTGCTTGCATCGGTGTTGCCTTCTGTCAGGGGGAAGAAGAAGGAAAAATAAACGAAGGGGTATGTGGGCTAGCATTGGGCCGACGTGGGCTACGGTGTAGTGGGTGCAACCCTGCAAAACTGCACGCGGGCGACGAATAGGTCAGTGAGGGAGTGGGTCGTGGGCCGTGTTTGCTGACTTTATCTTCTTCTTCTTTTTTCCTTTATACTTTCTATTTTCAGTTTTTCAGATTTGAATTTGATCATTTTATTTAAATTTCCTTATAGGGTTTATTTGCTGAATACTTGTAGCAGCAAATAATATTTATTGAAATTTATTTTGTGAACATTTATAATTTATTTTCTTTATTCCATTCATGGAAGTCAAATTTTAATTAATGTTTTTTCAAGGATTTTATTATTAAATTTTCTTTCAATAATAAGCTATGAATTTATTAGGGGAATATTTCCTTATCTATTTACAAAATTTGATTTTTAATGAATTTATAGTTTGGAGATAAGTTTGATATAATGATCCTATAACATTATTTGATGCATGATATTCTAAGGAATTAATATGGATAATATTATTCCCTTAAATCTAGAAAATTCCAAGATATATATTTTATTATACCCAATATAGGAGTTAGGGTTTGAAATTATAAGTACTCATCATGAGTTTTTAGGAGATTTAATATACTCAGACTCTTTTATAAATATGGATTCAAATTAATGGTTAAGTCACATTGTCCTCATGTTTGTTTTCATGAATGGTATCACGATCCATGATACAATAGTAGAGTTGTTCTTTCGGTTAACTTATGAGAAGGAATTAATTAAGATAGTTCCTAAGCACTTGTGATTATGATAGTTGGAAAGAACAAAGATATGCTTAAGTGATTTTATAGAGGAAAATGTTCCTATCAAGTATTGGGGATATAAGATGATGGATCAATCATATGAAATGGATTTTATGTCTGGTTAAAGATTTAGGGTTTAGTGTTTACCAAGAATTCCTATCTTCCATAATTCACAATCCTGGACTTCTAATTAAGGAATTTCTTTCCTAGATATTCTACTTCTTCATATCCATCATCATGTATTAACATGATGAGCTTTACTTCACAAGAATATTCATATCAATATTTTCTCCTCCTAAATCCATTTTTAAATCAATGAGCTTGACACTAAAGCTTTTCATAATCTTCTCATATCTATACTTGGTTATATCAACTACTCTACTGCTGATAACCTCCAATCCAACAAGTAGTTACTTCCAACTCTATTCATACCCTTCCATAATCATCCTTCACTAATATTACTTCAATAGATGTATACATCAAATCCTATTTCACCTCAAGTGCTTAGTATCTCCAAAGAGGAAAATACTACTTCTTTAATCCAATGTTGCTCTAACATCATCTTAATCATACTATCTTGTCTCTACTTAACTCCAGTATCTAATACTCCAACCTCACATTATATTAATGTGACTTGTCATGGCTAACCTAGAATGACATATCTATACTAGGGTTCAATCATGTTCTACCCACCAATGTCACTTATACTTGATATAAGCATTCAATCTTGGTGGCTAAAGCATCATCATTATAATCCTTTAATCATTTATGGCTTAGGTTTCCAGTTGGCTAATCAAGGTCTCATCAATACAACATTACAGTTGTATTAAAATTATCTTCTTAGTATCTCTATTGGATTAAGGGATATTACTCATTGACTATACCTACTTGATCCAATAGGACTACTCCTGGTAACTATCTTCAGGATTCATCCTTGTAATCTTCTTTATCACCAAACAATTGTATATTCCAAATAACTCTTATATCAATTCAAGAGTAAGTTAACCCATCAATTATTATATTGATTTGATTCTCTTCAATCACTCCCATCCTATAGATGATATCTAAAACTAACATTACTATTTACCTCTTCTTACTTCTTTCTTTATAGGCCTTAGGTGAATGCTATGATAAGGACATGAGTTGATAGATCAAGAATTGATAGGCTAAGAATTGGTGAATCAATAGTTGATTACTCAACATTGATGAACAACAGATATTAAAATAAGGTTCAATAGAGATGATAAAGATTCTTATGGAAAGAAAGATATGTGGTGAATGATCTTTGAATTGGTTTCCTTCCTACTCCATATAACTACAGAGTTAGGGTTAAGTATTACCATGATCCTCATGGTAAAAATAGATAAAGATAAAATAGGTCAAGAGTTAGTTATTACATTCATGTTACTTGGGTTATATTCTTAACTTGGTATTCATAAGTTGTGTATTAAATACTATGATATGATTTATTAAGGATCAACTATAAGTCATTAAACCATGTGTTGATGATTTAGTTTTATTATGTTTGATTTACCCTTAGATAAATCACGTTTACCCAAAATAAGGTTTTAGCAAAGGTCATATTGAAACTTATCACAGTCAACTTGATGATCTACTTCAATTCCATCAAGTTGAGAGAAGCTTCAATCACTTTAACAAGTTTTTTCAAAAGCGCTAAAATTATTCGGATTTTCTATGCATGAATGCAATGCACACATCTGAGTTCAGCTTATTTCTAAGCTCTAATGCTGGGATGTTACACTTTTTGTTTCAACAATTTGTTTTCTCATGATACCCCCATGCATAGGAAGTGGGTTAGACTCAAATGTGTTGGTTATTTGCTTCTTGATGCTCTCTTTCATTCCAGATATATATCTCCTTTGTGAGCATCTTTGAAAGTTTCAAGCCTAACTTAAAGGCATTAAAGAAAAGTACTTGTTGGGAGATAACCCAGAGTTTGGTTGAGTCTTGGAAGTTATTACTTCGGTAATAACCGCTCCTTATCCTTTTTGTTTTGGTTTTTGTGTCAAGTTCAACTACTTTTGAGAAGTAGAGGAGTTGTGAAAAGTGGATATCCTAGGACAGATTTTTGTGCTGCATTGTAAAAATTCATGAGGGAGCTCAGTACGTCGGATGGAGCTGTATTTTTTGATCTTGTTCTCCAGGTTGACCAACTTTCATTAGTTTTACACTTTTTTATTTGAGCAACATAAGGTTTTCGAAAAAATCAATCTTTACCTGCTGGTCTGTTTTGACAGATTTCTGTTACCATTTGCATTTTCCTCTTATAGAAGCCTTTGTTTTGATGGATTTCAGTTCAAGTGTGAACCTAAAGGTTTATTGTTTTTGCTTACACTAATGTTGCCATTAAAGTTTGTGTCATGCCTTGTGAGAAAAGGAATTTCTAGGAGAAGGAGGAAAGGAGTCTGCAGAGTTCATCTTTGAATAGGTAAAAGTGGTGAAAACAGAAGGTTCGTGAAAGCCTAATCTTTTTATATTTTTTATGTTTTTATTACATAAGGAAAGTTAAGAGACGGAACATAGGAGGAACCGGAGGCCGGGGTGGCCAAACCCACCCCAGGCGCGGGCCCCAGCTGCCCCGCGCCTGGAGGGGGTGTGACCACCCGAGCTCCGACTCCGCCTCGTTTTTGTATCAGCACCTTCCTTATGCTTTGAAACTTCATAATATATAACCCCCGGATCCCTCGAGGTTCGTGCATCGTGATCTCGTCGTGTTTTTGTTTCGATCTGTTTCTGTCAGGAAATCCTCTCAAGTTTAGAGCACCATGGTCTCCGCGAACAACAAAGGCAAGAATCTCGTGGAGGAAGTAAAGTTGGAGGAACAAACCGCCGCAGGGACAAGGGCAAGGAAACCTACTTTTGTAGGAGCGATTAACACTGGACGTGCTTTTTCTTGTAACATGCAGGCGATCATAGCCTCCGGTCGAGACCTCAGATCCTACCCTGAGGCCGTGGAAGCCATTCGAACCACTGACGAGTTTTGTGATAAGTACCGTGCTTTGAGGATGAAGGTGGATATGCTTCCGGAGGAGAATGACAGGCTTCGTGAGATGCTAGAGGGTTTTCTGACCCTAAACAAGAGAACACCACCACCACCAAAGGAGTAATTCGTCATCAGGTTTGGCATCCCCTAGGCTTGTTCCTAGCTTGGGGGAGTGCCGCGGTATCACAATCATTATCTTTTATCTTTTACCTTTTTAGTGGATTCATATCTTTGGTAGAGGTGTTATCTGATAGGTTGGTTTGCATGTGGAAGTATCTCTCCTTTAGTTTATTATCTATGTATCCCTTGGTGTGAGTGCCTTTATGGAATATTAATGAGAAGTTTCATCTTTTACATTTTGCACTTCTTATTTAGTTTGCAATCTCTATTATATGATGGATCTTGTTGACCAGTATTGGCATCACTTTGGGAGCATCAAGTAAATCTAAATTGGTTTTGGCAAACCAAGTTCTGGTCAGTAGCAACACTTTTTGAGGTTTGAAAGAAAAAGAGAACTTAAAGGTATTTTGTATCATTTATTTTATTTATTGTGGGCTCATAAGTTTAGTATTCTTTATTTAAGATCTTTTGTTTCTTCAAGGAAGATTGCATGTTTGGCTTTATCACTTGTAGGTTTGCTTGTTTATTTAAACTATTTTGCTTGCTACCCATCCTTGCTAGCCAAAAACCTGTTTTGAGAAGGCATACTTCTCATGTTTCCAATCCCTTTGAACCAAAACTTTTTCCATTAGTATCCACCATATCTACCTATTAGCACTATTCCTATTCCAAGCAAATTCTCAAGCTTCATCTATCTTTCGAATTTAAAACTATGTTGTTATGTGAAAAGTAGTTAGTAATGCTCTCATGAACTTGATGGCACACCTTATTTTCTTGCCCCTAATAGACTTGAACCATTGTGTCATCGAAGTGGTATATGCTTGCACTTATACGTTGGAATTAGCAGAACCGTGCTGTCACGGGGAACGTTTTCAACATTGCACTTGTACTTTGTACACAGTTGATATCATGCTCTTTTGTTTATGGATGTCACCAGTGTGAAATAAAGAGGGAGCTTGTAAGTCCATGGAGTTATGTATTTTGTGTTAGAGAAACGCCTGGGCCGCTAGCCTAATCCATGCCTAATCATGGTGGAAACTTGCAGCATCACCATAATGAGCTATCTATGAAGCATCCCCAATAAAAATCTATGCACATAGTAAATAAAAAGATCGCTGAGATGCTCATTGTCTGCCTGCCTTGTCATTTTGGTTATGGGATAACTCTTGTACCATGTGCAAGGGGTAACCCGTTGGCAGTTCTTTATGATACACATGTACTTACAATGACAAGAACTTACCGGTGACTAAAGTTGAGTAGCATGAGGAGCGGCCCTCGTACTCAAGGGACATGAGATTGCCAACTTATATTTCGTCAAGCATATACTCCATCTTTGTGCACTTTAACCTTAATCATCACAAGATTCCTATGATAGGGTCAATGAGGGCTCAAAGGTAGTAAGTAGCATAATATTTTGGAAGCTCTTTATGACTTTAAATACCTGCTACCCTCTATGAAGGGACCTTTCTTCTACTTTTAAGTTGAGTCAGTAAACCTACTTCCTCTCTATCTCCAACAAGCATTTGAGTTGTTGTGTTGCAAGAATTCATATGGTGATTTATTCAATCATGTTCTTTATCTTCCTTGTTTGCACAAGACTCTTATCTATTGAGTATTACTTTGAAAGCCTTCTTGTGAAAAACCTTTTTGAGCAAAGAGTGCTCCTGTTATAAAACTTCTACAAATAGCTTTTTGTGAAACTGTTTGCCATCTGTTTTTTGACCAGGAACAAAGTTTGCCAATTCCAATTATGATTTATCTTTATGCATCTCTATTGTGACTCATGTACTTCTTGCAAGCTAAGTTATATAATGGTGAGTTTCTTTCTTCTATGAGTTGTGTAATGGTAAGTGTGATGCTTCTTGTCCATATTATTTTATCGACACTTCACTCCATAAACCTGTGGACATGTTTACTGAGCTCAGTTTTCGCTTGGGGACAAGCGAAGGTCTAAGCTTGGGGGGAGTTGATACGTCCAATTTGCATCACCATTCTATATCATAATTTGCCTCTATTCATTGATATATGTCTTATTATGAGGTATTACTTATGTCGTTTCCTTTGTTTTTGCATGTTGGATGATTCTTGGAGGATGGACTGCCGGAGTCAGGTTTCTGATGGAAAAAGAGGTGTTTTGATGCAATTTCACGAAGATCGGAAAAATATTGGAAAATTATATTTTCTCAGAAGACGGAGGAAGCCAGAAGGGGAGGCGTAGCCGGGCCACAGGGGCCCACACCCCCTAGGCGCGGGCCCACCTGGCCGGCTCTCGACTCCGCCCTCTCTCCTATATCTTCCTCATGGAACCCTAACACTAAGAGGGCGACCACAGAAAGATTTACGCCGCCTCTGCGGGGCGGAAAACACCAAGAGAGAAAGAGCTCTCCGACAGACATATTTCTGCCAGGGAAATCCCTTCCCGGAGAGGGGAGATCGTCGCCATTAACACCGTCATCAAGCTAGGCTTCATAAGGATCATCGTCATCATCATCCACACCATCATCTCCACCAGCACCATCATCGCCACTCCGTCCTGATGTAACAATCGTGTTGGATCCTGCATTAGTTCGTAGGGGAAACTTTCCCGGTGTTAATTACTATTGTAGTTTTGAGTGGAACCATTGGATTATTGTTTATGTTTAGATTGTTACCCATCACCATGTCATCTTTGATCTTGATCCATGTGATTTCTTATGAGTAGTTCATTTAGTTCTTGAGGACATGGGAGAAGTCATGTTATTAGTAGTGGATTTGTGCTGAGTTATTGTTCAATGGTTTAGTATTTAAGTTGTGGTGCTATTCTTCTAGTGGTGTCATGTGAACGTCGACTACATGATACTTCACCATTTATGGGCCTAGGGGAATGCATTGTGTATTTGGCTACTAATTGTGGGGTTGCTGGAGTGACAGAAACATGAACCCCTATTAAGACACCATTGCATAAGGGAGCGTAGGATCTCAGAGTTTAAGATTGTGTTTAGATTTATATCTTAATTAATTTCCTATAGTTGCGGATGCTTGCAGGGGGTTTAAACACAAGTATGTATTAGTCCAAGTAAGGGTCGGTACATCAGCACAGGTTCACCCACACAACACTTACAACACCAAAGAAGAGTACTCAGTTATTTGAAGCGAAAGCACTTGACAGAATTCCCATGTGTCCTCGAGAACGTTTGCTCCTTATAAGTATTTCCACCGGCTTGTCCTTTTCTAAGAAAGGATTGGGACACTTGATGCAGTTGTTCGTTGTCTTTATTACTTGCACTGTGTTTTGTTGCTTTATCAGAAAACCCCTAAAATCCGTTTGCTAAGTATTTACAGAGATTTCCTACTCCATACCACTAGTCAACACCTTCTGCTCCTCGTTGGGATCGACACTCCTATTTATCAAAAGTACTGCGATGCACCCTCTGTACTTGTGGTTCATCAGTCGGATGCATAAGTTCATTTTTTGCATAATTAGTTCTTGTTTTATTTCCAGTAACTTATGCTCTTTTCATGCACAACCTTGTATAGTACTTTGTTTCTTATATGGTTGCTTTTCTTTTTGAATTACTACAAACGAGGATGAGTGCATGAGCCATCAGCAGCGATCAACATAGGAAATATCATCCATATATCGATGCTACCACACTTTGTATCAAAGTCAACTATGTACAAAGGCAGACAATATAGTTGCTTTTTGTGTTCCAAAATTTATCAGTAGTTGCACCTAAAAATATAGCACCATGTTAATCTTTTTTGTCATGCAAACCATATCGGTGAACTATATTTTTAGCAAGTTGGAACCATGGGAGCTACTGTCTGATTTTTCTTGTCTCCTATAGCATGGTAAGTCACACATGGGGTTCCATATAGTTGTGTTTAGCATAATTTTTTACTTCAACCTGGGACTTTTACCCAACTAGTCCCTAGTTATTTTTTACATAGATGGGTAACTACAAATTGCTTGTCACTGGATTACCAAGGTTTGTCTTGTTTTCAAAGCAGGTTCTTTTCCTGGTTCCCGACGCCCTACTGGTTGTGTATGCAATTTGTATTCCTTTTGTTGTTCCCATATACGTTAGTACAGACAACCAAGTTGTTGGACAATATTTTTTTGAAAGAAATGTGTTTTGCTGGGCTATAAGTTGAAGCATTCAGTGATATAGAGTAGGAAGAAGAGCCAAAAGAACTGAAGGAGGAAGAGAGGAGGGGGCAGCTTCTTGCATTACAAGGCGAGGGAAAAGGGGGATCCGGTGTGGTGGTTATTTAGCGGGGTTGTGTTTAGGGCATCTCCATTGGGCCGACCCAAAAGTCTGACCCACAGTCCATTTCTATTTGTTTGGTCAGGCTACAGTCGCTTTTGGTTGGGGTCCGTCCTATCCGACCGACCGCGCACAGTGGCGTCACCCATTTTGGTCTACGCTTGCCAGAATTTTCATATGTTTGCAGATTTTGTCACAGAGTATATTTTGACAAGAAAATAAACTAGATTAATAATCTAATTAACATAGTGCTTACATATAAATAGTTCACACTCACATTGTTCGATACAAAACAATCGAACGTCATTCAAATTACAAGAAAGAATTAAGGGATTGTCCGTTTAGGTTTCCCGCACGAGCCCATATATGCTCAACCAAATCTAGTTGAAGCCGATCATGGGTCTGCCTGTGACACAAATTTTCATGTACTTTCATGAAATTTTCCCATGATGCTACACATGGCTCTGGCTCAACCAACTGACCCTGAAAGTCCCAGCCTTGATCCAAGATATCATCATCATGATCGTCCTCGATGATCATGTTGTGCATGATCATACAAGCAGTCATCACATCCCACATCCTCTCTGTGCTCTAGGTTCTAGCAGGGTATGGAACAATTCCCACCTTGACTGAAGCACACTAAATGCTCGCTCCACATCCTTCCTAGAGGCTTTTGCTCTTTCGCAAACCTCTTGTATTTCTCATTTGCAGGGTTTCGGATTGTCTTCATAAAGGTGGTCCAGGAGGGATAGATACCGTCAGCTATATAGTAACCCATATCATATGGATGCCATTGATCTTATAGGATACCTATGGGACATTGCCTTCTGCCATCCTAGCAAACACCAGAGACCGTTACAACACATTGATGTCATTATTTGATCCTGTCATGTTAAAAAAGGAGTGCCAAATCCAGAGATCCTATGATGCAACAACCTTTAGTATGACGGTGCACCCATCTGCATGCCCTTTGAACTACCCTTGCCAACCAAAGGGACAGTTCTTCCACTGCCAATGCATGCAGTCAATGCTGCCAAGCATCCCAGGAAAACCCTTTTCTCGTTAATGGACAAAAGGCAGGCAGTGTCTTCGGTGTTTGGCTCTTTCAAGTAAACTTTACCAAACACCACAATAACTACGCTGCAAAACCAGTACATTGCCTCATGGAATGTGCACTCGCTCATGCGCATATAGTCATCATAGTCCCTCACCCCATTGAGAATGTCCAAGAACAGGTTTCTGGACATCCGATAGCGGCGATGGAATGCGTTCTCTTTGAAGACCGGACTAGTTGGATGGAAGCAGTACTTGTAAAAGGTGTATGTGGCCTTCTTCTCGGTCGCACTCATGGTTGGTTTCGCGCTGCTTAGCCAAGCCACCTCTATGCAGCGACAGGAGGTAGTAGTCGTACACCATCGGTGCAATCGCCAACAAAATTTCGGTCTCACCGTTGGACACCAAAGTATACGGTCACCTCTTGTAGAAGAACTCCATTGCTCTTCGACTGGTACCCATCTATAAAGTATACGGTCTTCAATGCGATGCCAACTCCCGCAGCGGGCCAGATAACCTTGAAAGGACTGGCGAAGGTACCTCAAACGCGGGCAGGCAAACGACCGAGCAGGTTGTGCGCCACACAGAGGTTGCCGCGCGTCCAGTCGACAGACGGAGGACAAGGGTACATGATTGCCTGCAGCGCGTCCACACAACTCCGGTAACGCGTGTGGATTGCGATGCTGCTTGATATCGCGGGGGCATCGGCGACAGCGGGCGATGGCAGCGACAACGGTTGCGCCTGCTCTAGTCGCGGGATATGGAGGACAAGAGTTTGGGGAGGAGAGTGTCTGTTGTGCCACTGGCGAGAGGGCCCGGGCGAACTAGTGGGAGGACACGCGAGAACAAATGGGAAGTCTGACTCAACCCAACCGTTGCCCAGCTTTAATGCATGAATGGGTTGAGCCAGACGTGTCCGTCCGAATGGGTCGAGACAGACGTGTCCGCCTGAATGGATTGAGCCGCTGGCGTTGCGTATGTCCCGCACGTCTGCGCTAAGAGGCTAAGATGGATTGGATCGTCCCGGTGAAAATGCTATTAGACAATAGCGGCACTCCCGTCTAGAACTGTCCCTATCTTTTCCAGAAAGGACTGGCGTGAAGCCAGGGGCTTTTCTTTTTGGACCAATCTAGCGGGCGCCCGGGTGCTGGATTGACGTCCCCAACGCTTCACATCTCAAAGTTTCTTTTTCCCCCGTTGACCAAATGGAAATGAAGAGAAATCCAAACCGACAAGACATGTGGTTCATTAATTACCAACTCTTTCAGATGCATGTCGTCATGCAATTAATTCTTTTTAGAGAAATTTTAAACATGATAACTTTTGAACCTCGCATCGAAATTATGATCTGTTTTCATTTTTGATACCCTTGCGACGAGATCTTCAAAACTAGATCCCGTTTGCCTATGTTTCGACAAACTTTTTTAATAAGCAAGTTTTGTGCACGACAAAGCAACTTTTTTGCATGACAAAGCAACTTCTGTGCACGAGACAACTACGCGATAAAAACAACTTTGGTTTCCAGCGAAGCAACTTTGTTGTCCGACATAGCAAGTTTGTTGTCGGCTGGGCAGCTTTGGTGCCCGGGGAAGCAACATTGGTAACGACTGGTCAACCTTTGTATGCGGCAAAACAACTTTGGTGTCGACGAAGTAATTAGTGTCTGACATAGCAATTGTGGTGTCAACCAAACAACTTTGGTGTGTAGCAAAGCAACTTTAGTACGCAAAAATGAGGCCTTCTTTGGGTGCCCTACTGATCAACTTTGGTGCCCGATGAAGCAACTTCAAAGCCCGACAAGGCAACTTGTTACCTACTGAGAAACTTTGGTATCGGACAAGACAACTTCGAAGCCCGACAAGGCAACTTGTTCCCTGCTGAGCAACTTCGGGCTTCGAAGTTGCCTCGGCGGGCAGCGGCTTTACCCGAAGAAGGGACGTCCCTACCCACTGCCACACTGTCCCCACCCACTGCCACACCGCCATCCTAATGGACTACCGAAGTTGCTTTGTCAGGCACAGAAGTTGCCCTCTCGGGCTCTGCAGTTGAGCAACTTCGAGCTTGGGGAGGCAACTTCGAAGCCCGGCGAGGCAACTTTGCTGCACGACTTAGCAACTTCCAAAAACTTTGAAGCCCGGAGAGGCAACTTTGGAGCCCACCGGGGCAAATTTTGTCCAGCGAGGCAACTTCGGTGCCCGGCAAGACAACTTTTTTCTGGTGAGGTAACTTTGAAGCCCGGCGAGGCAACTTTTTCCCTACGAGGCAGTTTCGGAGCCCGACGAGGCAACTTTTGTCCGGCGAGGCAACTTTGGTGCCCGGCAAGGCAACTTCGGAGCCCGACGAGGCAACTTTTGTTCGGCGAGGCAACTTTGGTGCCCGACGAGGCAACTTCGGATCCCGCGAGGCAACTTCGGAGCCCGGAGATGCAACTTTGAAGCCTCGCGAGACAACTTCGATGCCCGGCGAGGCAACCTTGGAGCCCGGCGAGGCAACTTTTGCCCGGCGAGACAACTTTGGTGCCCGACGAGGCAACTTTTTCCTGGTGAGGTAACTTTGAAGCCCGGCGAGGCAACTTTTTCCCTGCGAGACAACTTTGGTGCACGGCGAGGCAACTTTGGTGCCCCACGAGGCAACTTTGGAGCCCGACAAGGCAACTTTTTCCCGACGAGGCAACTTTGGTGCCCGGCGAGGCAACTTTGAAGCCCGACGAGGAAAGTTCGGTGCACGGTGAGGCAATTTTGAAGCCCGGCGAGGCAACTTCTGAGCCCTACGAGGCAACTTTTGCCCAGCGAGACAACTTCGGTGTCCGGCGAGGCAATTTTGGAGCCCGGCGAGGAAAATTTTTCCTGGTGAGGCAACTTTGGTGCCCGACGAGGAAACTTTGAAGCCCGTAGAGGCAACTTTTTCCCGGCGAGGAAACTTTTGGTGCCTGGTGAGGCAACTTTGGAGCCCGGCGAGCCAACTTTGCTTACTAGGGCACAAAAGTTGCTTAGTGGGCACAAAAGTTGTCTCATCAGGCTCATTAGGTGACTCAAATTTGTCAAGATACGAATATTGCTCAGACGGGCACCAAAGTTGTAACATCCCAAAAATATGAAACAATGATCATCAAACTCTAATCACTAAAATTAGGGTTAACAAAAACTTTGATTAAATATAAACCAAATGAATGCATGTGTGTATGTGATGATTTGATAAATGCATGAATGGACTTGTGTGATTCAACTAAATAAGTACAGAATGGTTCAAAGATTGGTATCGGACGATGAAGCAACTTCAAAGCCTGACAAGGCAACTTGTTACCTACTGAGAAACTTTGGTATCGGACGAGACAACTTCGAAGCCCAACAAGGCAACTTGTTCCCTGCTGAGCAACTTCGGGCTTCGAAGTTGCCTCGGCGGGCAGCGGCTTTACCCGAAGAAGGGACGTCCCCACCCACTGCCACACCGTCCCCACCCACTGCCACACCACCATCCTAATGGACTACCGAAGTTGCTTTGTCAGGCACAGAAGTTGCCCTGTCAGGCTCTGCAGTTGAGCAACTTTGATGGGGATATGCCTACCGGGGTATACCCAGCAGGACGTTTCCGACTGGCCCAGGCGCCTGCGAGTGGGCCTACGGAACGGCGACTGGATCAAGACCTGGCATGGACTCAAGCGATTGGGAGCTGAAGGCCCAGAAACGTAGATAGGCCCAATCGGATTAGGTTAAACGATCGCTGAAACCTTAACTGATTCGGTTGAGATCTGTAAACCCTAGGGGGTGAGTCTATATAAACCTCCCTAGAGGGCGCGTAGAGGATACGTTCCATCATACACCCAAGCGACTCGCTGCCTAGCCACCGAGCTCGCCCCATTGTACTTCCACCATAATACAATCCAGCAGGAGTAGGTCTTTACCCTCCGGGGGGCCGAACCTGGGTAAATCCTTGTGTCTCCGCCCTCATCTCGCACCGCAGATGGCTGGCCGCCCTTTCCCCATGTTCTACTACTCGCTGCCGATTGCAGCATCTGTCGTGGTCATTACCACGACAGTGGCGCCCACCGTGGGGCCTGGCCGGTGTTCTGCGGCGAGATCTAATCTGCCCATCAACGAGTCGATCGCCACCGGCCGCATGATAGCGATCGGTGAGATGCTCCAAATCTTGTCGAGCAGCTACGTCCCGGCGGCGCGACCCGTCACGCATAGCATGATCCTGCCGGTCGGCACGATCAGTCTCTTCGTCGGCCTCACCGACGTCATCGTCTTGGAGGACTCGGCTCGCATCCGCGAGTCGCCGCCACGCGACCGGCTCTCTGACAGTCAGGTTAGCACGATCCACCGCCTCGCCTCCGAGTACGACTCAGCCCACAGCGACGTGGCTGAAACCACCGCGGCCGCGGAAGAATTGGCCCTCAACGACGACGCCGACTCGGCGACCCCGACGTCACTCGCCGGATCCATCGTCGCCGCGTCGCCCGCGGGCTCCATCACCCAGTTCTCCAACGCCGGAGACTTCGAGGATCCCTCCATCCTTGGGACCTTCGACTTCGACTCCGGGTCGGAGAACTCCGCCGATCTCCGCGATGGGACCGGTCGCCACGCCGCGACCTACATGGCGACTGGCTCCGACCCGCCGGAGGATCCATTCTCCACCCCGATCCCTCCCAATGCAACGGCAACGGAGGTCGAGGAACTCCGCCTGAAGCTAGCAGAAGCAGTCCGCAAGGAGCAAGCCGAGCGCGAAAAATTTCGCCTCGAGCAGGTGACGGCGCAGGAGCTGTCGCGCTACCACCAGCAACAAATCAGGTCGCACCTGAACCCCACCGTCCAGGGGCGCGCCCTGAATTTCGACTACGAGAGCGACCCGACCCGCGCGGCCGAGCGCGCGATCTGTGAGAATACGCCACCAGGAGGAAGCGCGTGGCCCCCACCAGGGTCGACGGCGAATGGCGCCCCACCACCACCCAACTGCGTACCCCCCAGGGACCAGCCGCGGATCGTAGTGTCCTCACGGGAGCGAGACACGAACAGCCTACCACTGTTCTCCACCCCGATGGACAACCTCGTCGCGGGCCGAGCAGCAGACGACAACATCGCGGCCACCGGTGACGGCGCCCTACAGATCCAGTACGTCAAGGCCTTGCTCGCAAAGGCGGTCGAGCAACAAAACGCAGGCGTCGAATCACAGGGTCGGATGTACTCGTGTTCATCGGGGAGCAGAGCGGCCTCAAGCGGCCGCCCCATGGCGGCAAACACCCTCAACTGCCCGCCACCCGAACCACTGCAGCTCCAACACCGACCCGCGAACGCCTCTCCCTGCGACCCCGCCGGCGACCAACTTCGTCGCCGCCAACGGTCAGCCCGTCGACGCCCGCACCCACATCATGAACAACCAGAGCTGGTGCGCATGCCAGCCCGACGACCTGTGGCATACCCTAACCAATCGCCGCGACGGCAAGCCGAGGGGGTCGCTAAGCCGACTCGGGCCCCGGTGCTTCGGACCGATGATCCAAGGCGAAAGATACCCGGCGAACTTGAAAGCGCCGAAGGAAATAGAGAAGTACGACCCCTCGTACGACCCCTCTGTGTGGCTGGATACGTACCTCATGGCAATGGGGATCGTCGGACACACTGATCTACTAGCCGCCCGCTACCTCCCCCTGATGATGGAGGGGGCGTGCAGGCAGTGGATCAACACTCTCCCCGCGGATAGCATCGACTCCTGGAAAGAGATGCGCGACGCCTTCGTCAGGCACTTCGAGGGTTCATACACCCGCGCCACCACCATCGAGGACCGAACGAGCGCGTCCAGGGACCTCGCGAGTCGACTCCAGCTGGGTCCAACGGTGGCAAGAACTGTGGTACAACGCGGTCGGCATCCACCTGACACGCAATCCATCGCTTCAAGACCTCGTGCGCTCGATCCTGGTCGCCAAGCTCAAACGAGCATACCGCACACTCGACAACATACCGGACCTCCTAGATATCGCCAAAAGATACGCGGAGGAAGACCCAAACCAAGAAACCGACAACAAGTCGGGAGGACAACGCCGCACGAGTGGCAACGACAACGGACGACGATCCGATCTACGCTACAGCAACACTCGCCTCACCGGCAAGCGCCCGCGATGACGGCGAGTCGACAAATCCCCAACACTGGGTATGCGCAGTGCGAGCCCAAGAGCTTCCGCCGCGACGGAGGGCAACGCCGCGACGGCGGCAACTACAAGGCGAAGCCAAGGTTCGACCCCGCGGCCCTCCTTAACCAACCGTGTCTATTTCATAGCAGGGAAGGAAAGCCCGCCACGCACACGACCGCCGACTGCCACTCTCTCAAGGAGATCGAGAAGGCACGACGAGCGCGGGAAGACCCCGAAAACAACCCGCCAAACGGCGTAAAATTTGGCAGCGTAGCCGGCTTGCTCCACACCTTCACAGGTTTCAACACGAAGCGCGAGAATAAGGTCATCGTCCGCGCCGTCGCCGTCAACGCGGTGGCCCAGGTGGACATTCCCAAGTTCCTCAACTGGTCGGAGCAACCAATCACTTGGAGCCGCCAGGACCACTCGCCACGCATCGAGTACCCAGGCCGAGTCGCCCTGGTGGTCAAGCCCAAGGTGGGAGACTACTGGCTCCCCAAGACATTGATGGACGGCGGTAACTCCATCAACATCCTGTACCTGGACACCTTCAGGCGACTGCGGCTCCCGCAGTCGATGGTCGACACGACCTACACCACGTTTGTAGAGGTCCCAACCTAATAAGGTAGTTTCCTCCTGTGTTTTACAATGCTAGTCCCTGGATCATTAGCTAGCATCCACAGTTAAGATGTAATATCAAGATACAAAGGTCATAATATAAATTTATAACCAGGAATAACATAAGTTTATTACATCAAACATAGCTCATTTGGCTATTACATTACATTGCAGCGGAATAACTATAGTCATGGGTCCTTCATCTTCAAAGTGCCACAGGCAGATGTTGGTTGTAGACTTTGTAGTCCTAGTCGATCAAACAATCTCCATTTAAAAACAATCAACCTGCAACATTACAAGTTACAGCCACAAGGGTCAATACATTTGAATTGTATTGGCAAGCTTCACTTATATGTATAATAAGAGTGGATCCTATCATTATATGCATATTTGGCTAAGTAGAGTTCAAGGCTTATTTGCATAAAGCAATATTTTATCCTATCTTTTCAAAAAGGGTTTTAAGTCCTTTGTCAAATCTCTTTTCCAAGAATCCCTTGAACTCCTTGGTAGAAACTCAAGTGTTCAAATCCTTGTCAAAATCTCTTGAGCTACTTGGTAACCCCAAGTACATCAAGTTTTATGAATTCTCATGAGCTCCTTGGTAACCCCAAGTACATCATGTCCTTGAGCACCTTGGTAATTCCCCAAGTGCAACAAGCTTAACAAATCTCTTTGAATTCCTTGGTACCCCCAAGTGCATCAAGTTTTTATATTAGAAGTTGGAATGTCGAGATCTCCCATAGTTCAAACTTTAGTTGCTCAGTATTGTCCATAACCGGGGACACGGCTAAGTACTTAGATTTTATTAACTTCTGCAGAAGGAGTACACTTTACCCACATGACACAATCCCATCTTGTTGCCACCAGTGGCCTACTGGATTAGTGCTCACCAAGATGGAGTACCGGCAGACTGAGAGTGTGACGAAGTCTTTCCAAGAGGGCCTCCCATACATCATTGCTAGCTTTTCTTCAGCCCCCATGAAGCATTCCAGATCCCCATGTCCGGTAGCTAAAGACAATGTATGGGTCTTCCTAATGTAGTTGACTAAGCCAGAGCCATAATAGAATGTGGTTGTACACGAAAGCCACAATTGGAGAAACATGTTCAATCTCTAATTTTCCTAGGTGGTTTTCTTTTGGAGCACAACACAAAGTGATTCCCACAAACATGGACCCTTTTGTTGCCACCTTCTCCAAAACTTGAAGTATCCACCACCTAGGTGGTTCATTGAGTCCTTGTTTTATTATGTAAAACACAAGTCCTTTTCTCAACCTTTGTAAAATCTCAACATGTATCTCTTTTCAAAATATAGCATGGCTAAGCATGTACAACTTACAATATTTTCACTAAGGAGTGTATAGGGAATCCTATTAGGATTTAGCATAGCATAAGTACAAAAATTGTTTTCATGCATATCTTCATAATCCACTAAGTATAATGAAAATAGTAGGGCATTTGTATGATAGTGTAACTTGCCTTTTTGGTAGGGAATGAAGGTTCACTCCTTGATCTTGTTAGTCTCACACTTTGCTAATTTCACTACAAGTCAATCAAGCAAACACAAAATCAACTAACATTCCACACCAAAGTCAAACAAACAATTTCACACTCACAAAGAAAATGGAATCTAAGTCATGCATAAGTATGCAAAGGGTGGTTCTATTGTAAGGATGGTCTCCACTAGGTTTATAACTTTGTAAAGTCCACATTGGTCATTTACCAAAATGGCAAAGTCATTAGTTAGAGGGTTTTGCCCAAAAACTATTTTAAAATTCCATTCAATATTTATATGGTGGAAGAATGGTTTTATTAAATCAAAACCTTTAAGTTTTCTCACCAAAAGTTTCTAACTCTCAAGTCTTGGTGTTTTGGTTCAGTAGCTTTGAATCAAAATATTTTCCCAAGGTTTTTATTCCATAAATCCTTTTTCATATTAAAACCCTTATCTTTATTTAGCTAGAAATAGACTAATTCAAATAATCCATTCTAAATTTTTCTAATTTCATTTTCAAAACCATGGGTTGGTTCCTAGGGTCAGTAAGGTCACCACAAACCATTTTGCAAAAGATTTAATCTTAAAATCAATTTTAAATAATTTTCCTACTCTAAACAAGTACACAATTGTTTCTACAAATTCAAACAAGTTAACAGATACTATTTTCTAAACTAAGGCCACAGTTGGCTAGGGCTTGTTCTCCTAAATCCAATGACATAAAGTTTGCCAAATTTGGACGTGTGGATCAAAAGTTATAAGGGTTTGAAAATGGCATCAAATTCTGGTTTCAAATTCTTTTTCAGATCATGTGATGCCACGCGTCAAATTCTAATTCGTCAGTACCGTTTCGGGGTGGATCACGGTGCAGACCGTCGGATCTAAGCAGATCGTATGGCCCAGATCGAGTACCCCTTCGCGTTTAAGTTATTCTATCTCATCCACTCGATTGATATCGGACGGCTCCTATCTAACGATCCGCAACTGGCGCGATAACAACGGCGGCGAGTTGGCGGCGCTAGCAACAGAAGCGAAAGCAGAGGGAGCAAGCTCACCGAGGTCGCGAGGATGAGGCGATGTTGTTCGTGGTGGTCGTGGCAAAGGCGCCTGGGCGGTACTAATCGCCCGGAGTTCACCTGCCGTCGTGCACGCCGGTTGTTGTCGAACGAGGATACAAGGCATGCCGGTGCATAACAGAGGGAGCGTTAGACACGTGCGAGGAAGGGAGCGATAGTGTCAACTAGAGAGGAGGCGGTCGGGATTACCGGAGGAGCTCGTCGGAGTTGACCTAGCCGTCGGTGGCTTTCGGGCGAAGGCGAAGGCGGTGTGGGGCATCGTGGGCGACGGAGGCCATGGGCAGGTGCGTGAGATGATGGGGATCAAGCTGGTGTGAGCTAGGAGGTAGGAGAGGTCGGGGCTCGCGGAATTTGACAGGAACTCTTCGGTGGCGGTGAGGCTTGAGCAAAATTGTGGACACCACAGGGCTCTGGTGGTGTGATGACTGGAAGGAGAGGGAGAGGGAGGGAGGCGAGTTCTGAGCATCATCACTAGGCGGAATTAGTCGTCATTTAGGTGAATTGAACACGAGCAATCGTCGCTGGAAACGGCGGAGTGAGGGAAAGAATTGGTCATGGTGAGGAGGATAAACAGTAGAGCGGGGTCCATCGTCAGTGGGAAAAGGAGGGAGAGGGAGGGTCCACCTGTCAGCTGCTCAGCGGGTTCTTTCTACGGTGAAGAAAACGGTTCGGGGCAAGGGCACAAGTGGGCTAGAGTTGGGCTGTTGGGCTGAGTTGGGCTAGATGGTTGGGCTGTTCTATTTTTTTCTGTCTAAATTCTTTTTCCTTTTCTATTTCTATTTTCTGATTTGTTATTTCAAACAATTCTCAAGCATTCAAAACAATTCAAATCTTCACCAAACATTGTGACTAAGAATTTGGTTCTGTTTAGTAACCTGAACCAAAAATCCTAAATAAAATAAATAATACTTTAATCTTTTTAGGTTCCATCCTTTACTTAAATAAGTAGGCCATGGTTTATTAATTAAATAAAGTTTTTGTTGTTTATTAATAAAATCTTCATTTGAAATCCCAATATTTTCAAAATCAATTCAGTAGGTTTTATTTGAAAATAAAATTTATTTGGAAATCTTGTTCAAAACAAAATAACCTTTTATTTTAGGGTCTTTTAATAATTGGATAAAATGGGCCTTAGTTATTTAAATAAAATAGAGTTTGATTTTATTAATCAAATCTTTATTTGAAACCTAAATATTTTCAAAACCAATCAGTAGGTTTTTTTTGGGAAATATAGCATACTTGGAAACTTGTTTTAAAACAAATAACATTTTATTTTAGGGTCCATTTATTAATTAAATATAATAGACCTTCATTAATAAAACAAATAGGGTTTGTTTTATTGAGATATTTATTTTGAAATCTAAAATAAAGCCAAAACACTTTAGTAGGTTTTATTAGAGAATATGAAATACTTGGAAAACCTATTTAAAACAATTTAATAAGTTTTGATGTTTTAATTAAAATGGTAAAACCTTTTATTTGAATAAAATTTGGATATTATTTCCTTATTATTTTATTAAGCAATCCTTTATTATTTTTAAATAAACTTTTGCTATTTTATTTAAAATAAAATGTTTTAATTCCCAAAGCTTGGCCAAGGTTTAATTGGCTTTATAAAATAATCTTTATTTATAAAACTTCTATTTCATTTGAAAACAAATCTTTTCACTTAATTGTTTCAAAATAATATTTCTAAATGTTTTTATTTTCCTTTTATTAAATGTTTATCTTTTTAAATCCCTTTAGGTTTATTTTAATTCAAATGGGTCTGAAGTTCCAATTGAATTCAAAAAGTTTCTTCTGGCTCTGAAAATCAAACAAAGTTTTATTTTATTCATTTATTTTCACATTACAAGATTTGGAAAATCTTGGGATGTGACAGGCTACCACCCTTAAAATAAATCTCGTCCCGAGATTTGGGGAGGCTAGGGTTACAAGCAAGTTCAAAACAACTAGGGTGCTACCACCCTTAAAATAGTTTCAAACAAAATTACATATTGTCCTTCTTGGGATCCTGGAGAAAATTTCTCTAAGCAAACATTTGCATGATTTCTTTGGTTTCATTCTTGACTCATGGGCCAAGGTTGAGCTTTTCCATAGGCTTGTTCAACTTGTTATTCATCCTTTCTGGACAATTGCTCGCATAGTGTCCTGGGTTCTTGCAGTTGAAGCAATGAATGTCCTTGAGTTCTTTACGTGGCTCTTGTGGGCAAGTTGCTACATAGTGGCCTGGTTCTTTGCAGTTGTTGCACCACACTTGGTCAATCTCTTTATTCTTCTTGTTCTCTGGGCATCCACTGGAGTAGTGTCCCATTTCCTTACATTTACGGCATTGTGCAAGGCTCATGTCTTGCTTGGGTTTCTTGGTTTTCTTTGATCCTTTGAATTGGGTTGTCTTATTTGGAGGTATGAGTGGTCCTTTTTCTTTGGTAGACTTGGATCCTTCATGCTTCCTTTGTTCTACCATGGCATAGATGGGACATTGGTCAGGAGTATGATCACTTCCTTCACAAAGGTAGCAAGTAGCTTGAGAGGTGGGGCATTGTCCAACAGGATGGTCTTCTTCACAATTGGGGCATTGTCCTTCATGCTCCGTGGAAGTATGATACTTGTCTCCACAAATAATGGAAGCTGGGGCTCCATCTAGAATAACATTCTTGTCATCCTTGTTATCACACACACTTCTAGGATAGCTTTCTTCTATGCTAATCATTTGGTTAGTCACCTTAAGCATCAATTGGGATTGTTCCTCCAAAAACTTTTGTAGTGCTGGATCTTTATCACTATGGTTGGCTAGGAACTAAGCTGTCAGTTGGTTTAACTGATGTTGGGTTGCTATGAGCTCTCTCATGCTGTCAGCTTGGTTGGTGTTGGTGTCATCAACCTTGGAGTCCTTTGGAGTGGTCATCTGTTTGGGTTGAAGGAAAATTAGAATAGGCCAGATATTTCTAAGGAGATATTTCTAATCACACACACCACACTTCACACAAGCAACGTGCATGCAATCACAAACCAAACTTTTCACTCAAACAAGGTTCAAGCACATACTTAGGCAACAAAATATTTTTGTTACACCACATAAGTCGGTGTGTTTTTGACTTAGCTAAAATATGGTGGTCTATCTATATGGTTCACTTGTGATCTTTCCTTCCTTCATGATTCTTCTTACTTGAGATCATGGTTTCTTTGAGAAAACTCTTGGTCACAATACTTCAAAGTTGTTGATGGCTCCTTCTTATTTTGCATTCCCTCAGTCTCTAAATCTTGAGTAAGATTTTCCTTGATTCACTTGTGTTCCTTAGTGTTATCCAAGTTGGAAGTCCTTGGTGAAGAGGCTGAAGATGTTGAAGTCATTAGAGTTGAAAAAGTGGAAGAAGTCCTTTGCACATGGTGTAGTCTTTGGCCATGGGTAGGTTTTTCCATCAAGTTGAAGTAGAAGAGGTGTAGAGTTGAAACCAAAATGGTTGAGGAAAGAGTTTACAAGTGTTTTTGTAGTTAAGTTTTTGGAACAAGTATAACTCCTATTTTTCTAAGGGTTTTTGTCCAATCCTAGGGTTTACAAATCCTACAGGCAACGCAATGCTCTGATACCATCTGTAGAGGTCCCAACCTAATAAGGTAGTTTCCTCCTGTGTTTTACAATGCTAGTCCCTGGATCATTAGCTAGCATCCACAGTTAAGATGTAATATCAAGATACAAAGGTCATAATATAAATTTATAACCAGGAATAACATAAGTTTATTACATCAAACATAGCTCATTTGGCTATTACATTACATTGCAGCGGAATAACTATAGTCATGGGTCCTTCATCTTCAAAGTGCCACAGGCAGATGTTGGTTGTAGACTTTGTAGTCCTAGTCGATCAAACAATCTCCATTTAAAAACAATCAACCTACAACATTACAAGTTACAGCCACAAGGGTCAATACATTTGAATTGTATTGGCAAGCTTCACTTATATGTATAATAAGAGTGGATCCTATCATTATATGCATATTTGGCTAAGTAGAGTTCAAGGCTTATTTGCATAAAGCAATATTGTATCCTATCTTTTCAAAAAGGGTTTTAAGTCCTTTGTCAAATCTCTTTTCCAAGAATCCCTTGAACTCCTTGGTAGAAACTCAAGTGTTCAAATCCTTGTCAAAATCTCTTGAGCTACTTGGTAACCCCAAGTACATCAAGTTTTATGAATTCTCATGAGCTCCTTGGTAACCCCAAGTACATCATGTCCTTGAGCACCTTGGTAATTCCCCAAGTGCAACAAGCTTAACAAATCTCTTTGAATTCCTTGGTACCCCCAAGTGCATCAAGTTTTTATATTAGAAGTTGGAATGTCGAGATCTCCCATAGTTCAAACTTTAGTTGCTCAGTATTGTCCATAACCGGGGACACGGCTAAGTACTTAGATTTTATTAACTTCTGCAGAAGGAGTACACTTTACCCACATGACACAATCCCATCTTGTTGCCACCAGTGGCCTACTGGATTAGTGCTCACCAAGATGGAGTACCGGCAGACTGAGAGTGTGACGAAGTCTTTCCAAGAGGGCCTCCCATACATCATTGATATCTTGTCTTCAGCCCCCATGAAGCATTCCAGATCCCCATGTCCGGTAGCTAAAGACAATGTATGGGTCTTCCTAATGTAGTTGACTAAGCTAGAGCCATAATAGCATGTGGTTGTACACGAAAGCCACAATTGGAGAAACATGTTCAATCTCTAAGTTTCCTAGGTGGTTTTCTTTTGGAGCACAACACAAAGTGATTCCCACAAACATGGACCCTTTTGTTGCCACCGTCTCCAAAACTTGAAGTATCCACCACCTAGGTGGTTCATTGAGTCCTTGTTTTATTATGTAAAACACAAGTCCTTTTCTCAACCTTTGTAAAATCTCAACATGTATCTCTTTTCAAAATATAGCATGGCTAAGCATGTACAACTTACATTATTTTCACTAAGGAGTGTATAGGGAATCCTATTAGGATTTAGCATAGCATAAGTACAAAAATTGTTTTCATGCATATCTTCATAATCCACTAAGTATAATGAAAATAGTAGGGCATTTGTATGATAGTGTAACTTGCCTTTTTGGTAGGGAATGAAGGTTCACTCCTTGATCTTGTTAGTCTCACACTTTGCTAATTTCACTACAAGTCAATCAAGCAAACACAAAATCAACTAACCTTCCACACCAAAGTCAAACAAACAATTTCACACTCACAAAGCAAATGGAATCTAAGTCATGCATAAGTATGCAAAGGGTGGTTCTATTGTAAGGATGGTCTCCACTAGGTTTATAACTTTGTAAAGTCCACATTGGTCATTTACCAAAATGGCAAAGTCATTAGTTAGAGGGTTTTGCCCAAAAACTATTTTAAAATTCCATTCAATATTTATATGGTGGAAGAATGGTTTTATTAAATCAAAACCTTTAAGTTTTCTCACCAAAAGTTTCTAACTCTCAAGTCTTGGTGTTTTGGTTCAGTAGCTTTGAATCAAAATATTTTCCCAAGGTTTTTATTCCATAAATCCTTTTTCATATTAAAACCCTTATCTTTATTTAGCTATAAATAGACTAATTCAATTAATCCATTCTAAATTTTTCTAATTTCATTTTCAAAACCATGGGTTGGTTCCTAGGGTCAGTAAGGTCACCACAAACCATTTTGCAAAAGATTTAATCTTAAAATCAATTTTAAATAATTTTCCTACTCTAAACAAGTCCACAATTGTTTCTACAAATTCAAACAAGTTAACAGATACTATTTTCTAAACTAAGGCCACAGTTGGCTAGGGCTTGTTCTCCTGAATCCAACGACATAAAGTTTGCCAAATTTTGACGTGTGGATCAAAAGTTATGAGGGTTTGAAAATGGCATCAAATTCTGGTTTCAAATTCTTTTTCAGATCATCTGATGCCACGCGTCAAATTCTAATTCGTCAGTACCGTTTCGGGGTGGATCACGGTGCAGACCGTCGGATCTAAGCATATCGTATGGCCCAGATCGAGTACCCCTTCGCGTTTAAGTTATTCTATCTCATCCACTCGATTGATATCGGACGGCTCCTATCTAACGATCCACGTGGCGGTAGCGATAACAACAAATGAGCGGCGGTTAGCGGCGCTAGCGAAACAGGAAGCGAAACAGGAGGGGATCAAGCTCACCGAGGTCGCGAGGATGAGGCGATGTTGTTCGTGTGGTCGTCGTGGCAAGGGGCGCACTGGGGCGGTACTAATCGCTCGCCGGAGTTCCTGCTTCCGTCAGGCACGCTCGGTTGTTGTCGGGAACGAGGCTACATGGCATGCCGGTGCATAACAGAGGGAGCGTTAGACACGTACGAGGAAGGGGAGTACGATAGTGTCAACTAGAGAGGAGGGGGCGGTCAGGGATTACCAGAGGAGCTCGTCGGAGTTGACCTAGCCGTCGGTGGCACTCATACGAAGACGAAGGCGAGGCTGTGGGGCATGCGTGGGCGAACGGAGGCCATGGGCAGGTGCGTGAGATGATGGGGATCAAGCTGGTGTGAGCTAGGAGGTAGGAGAGGGTCGGGGCTCGCCGGAATTTGACAGGGAACTCTTCGGTGGCAGTGAGGCTTCGAGCAAAATTGTGGACACCCTGGGGCTCTGGTGGTGTGATGACTGGAAGGAGAGGGAGAGGGGAGGGAGGCGAGTTTACGAGCATCATCACATGGTGGAATTAGTGCGTCATTTAGGTGAATTGAACACGAGCAATCGTCGCTGGAAACGGCCGGAGTGAGGGGAAAGAATTGGTCGCGCGGGTGAGGAGGATAAACAGTAGAGCGGGGTCCATCGTCAGTGGGAAAAGGAGGGAGAGGGAGGGTCCACCGTCACCGTCATGGGTTCTTTCTACGGTGAAGAAAACGGTTCGGGGCAAGGGCACAAGTGGGCTGGAGTTGGGCTGTTGGGCTGAGTTGGGCTAGATGGTTGGGCTGTTCTATTTTTTTCTGTCTAAATTCTTTTTCCTTTTCTATTTCTATTTTCTGATTTGTTATTTCAAACAATTCTCAAGAATTCAAAACAATTCAAATCTTCACCAAACATTGTGACTAAGAATTTGGTTCTGTTTAGTAACCTGAACCAAAAATCCTAAATAAAATAAATAATACTTTAATCTTTTTAGGTTCCATCCTTTACTTAAATAAGTAGGCCATGGTTTATTAATTAAATAAAGTTTTTGTTGTTTATTAATAAAATCTTCATTTGAAATCCCAATATTTTCAAAATAAATTCAGTAGGTTTTATTTGAAAATAAAATTTATTTGGAAATCTTGTTCAAAACAAAATAACCTTTTATTTTAGGGTCTTTTAATAATTGGATAAAATGGGCCTTAGTTATTTAAATAAAATAGAGTTTGATTTTATTAATCAAATCTTTATTTGAAACCTAAATATTTTCAAAACCAAATCAGTAGGTTTTTTTGGGAAATATAGCATACTTGGAAACTTGTTTTAAAACAAATAACATTTTATTTTAGGGTCCATTTATTAATTAAATATAATAGACCTTCATTAATAAAACAAATAGGGTTTGTTTTATTGAGATATTTATTTTGAAATATAAAATAAAGCCAAAACACTTTAGTAGGTTTTATTAGAGAATATGAAATACTTGGAAAACCTATTTAAAACAATTTAATAAGTTTTGATGTTTTAATTAAAATGGTAAAACCTTTTATTTGAATAAAATTTGGATATTAATTCCTTATTATTTTATTAAGCAATCCTTTATTATTTTTAAATAAACTTTTGCTATTTTATTTAAAATAAAATGTTTTAATTCCCAAAGCTTGGCCAAGGTTTAATTGGCTTTATAAAATAATCTTTATTTATAAAACTTCTATTTCATTTCAAAACAAATCTTTTCATTTAATTGTTTCAAAAATAATATTTCTAAATGTTTTAATTTTCCTTTTATTAAATGTTTATCTTGTTAAATCCCTTTAGGTTTATTTTAATTCAAATGGGTCTGAAGTTCCAATTGAATTCAAAAAGTTTCTTCTGGCTCTGAAAATCAAACAAAGTTTTATTTTATTCATTTATTTTCACATTACAAGATTTGGAAAATCTTGGGATGTGACAACGTTCCACGGCATCGTCACCGGTCGGAAGGCATACCCGATCGGCAAGTTCACGCTGCCAGTCACCTTCGGCACACCGGCAAACTTCCGCACCGAGCGGATCGTCTTCGAACTGGTGCCCTTGACGGCTACCGCTGCGTCTGGGCGCCAGGCGTTCGCCAAGTTCATGGCGGCGCCCCACTACGTGTACAACGCGATGAAGCTCCCCGGACTGTGTGGCGTCATCACCATCAACGGCGACCCCGACATGGCCGCCGAGTGCGAGGCCAAAGGAGCCGAACTCACCGATGCCGTCATCACGAGAGGCCAACCACGCCGATGAGGTCGCCAAATAAGCGAGCGGGGTCAACAACGACGACCCCACTATACTCAAGAAGCCCAACTCGGAGGGCGGCAACACCTCAGCCTTCGAGGCAACGACGCATACCCGCACCGTCGAGCTGGTCCCTGCCGACTCCAGCCAGACGGTGACGATAGGGACGGGCATGATCCCAGCATAGGAAGGCGCGCTCATCGAGTTCCTCCGTGAGAACAGGGACATCTTCGCATGGAAGCCCTCTGACATGCCTGGTGTCCCTAGGGAACTCGCTGAGCACAAACTCAACACCGACCCCAAAGTGCGACCTGTCAAGCAGTCGCTGTGGCCCTTCAATGAAGAGCGCCGCCGAGCAATCGCCGAGGAGGTGCAGCGTCTACTCACTGCAGGCTTTATCCGGCCAATCAAATATTCCAAGTGGCTGGCAAACCCAGTCCTGGTCGAGAAGAAAAATGGGACCTGGAGGATGTGTATCGATTACACAAACTTAAACAGCGCCTGCCCGAAGGAGCAATTCGTCCTCCCGCGGATCGACCAAATAATCGATTCCACCGCGGGCTCGGAGTCTCTATGCTTCCTCGACGCCTACTCTGGGTACAACCAGATCAAAATGGCCGTTGAGGACAAAGATGTTGGAATTATGCCCTAGAGGCAATAATAAGATGTTATTATTATAATTCTTGTTCATGATAAAGTTTATATTCCATGCTAGAATTGTATTAAGCGGAAACTTTAATACTTGTGTGGTTTGTGAACAACACCGTGTCCCTAGTATGCCTCTATGAACTAGCTCATTGATTAATGATGGTTAAGGTTTCCTAACCATAGACATGAGTTGTCGATTAATAATGAGATCATATCATTGGGAGAATGATATGATGGACAGACCCAAACTAAGCAGAGCAATTAGATCGTGTCATCGTGTTCATCTTTGCGAAGATTTTCTTATTCCTTAGACCATGAGATAATACAACTCCCTAGTATCAGAAGAAAGCTTTGAGGTCATCAAACGTCATCCTATGAGAGGGTGATCATAAAGGTGTCTCTCAGGTGATCAGAAAGTACCTGTTGGGTTGTATGTATCGAGATGGGATTTGTCCCTCCCAAGTAGGAGAGATATACTTCGGGCCCACTCGGTAATCGATATCAACACCGCTTGCAAGAATGTGGTTAAGGAGTTAATCACAAAGTGATATCGGATTACGAAACGAGTAAAGTACTTGCTGTGAACGAGATTGAACTAGGTATGGCATGCGGATCAAATCTCGGGCAAGTAAAATATCGCGAGACGAAGGGAATATAAATATGGGATCGATTGAATCCTGGCATCGTGGTTCATCCGATATGATCATCGATGAATGTGTGGGAGTCAATATGGGTTTCCAGACCCCGTTGTTGATTATTGATAGAAGATCATGTCTGCATGTTCTCGAACCCGAAGGGTCACACACTTAACGTGTCTCGACGCTAGGATAGATTAGATAATTGGTTTATGAGTTTTTGTTCGGAGTCTCGGATGGGATCCGGGACATCACGAGAGGTTCCGGAATGGTCCGGAGAATATGATTCATATAAGGCAATGCAGTTTTTGGAGTTCGGAATTGTTTCGGGTTAATCGGTATTGTACCGGAAGCTTCTAGAACCTTCCGGAGGGGGACCAACGTGGCCCCACATGCCGGGAGGGGGCATGGGCCTATGAGGGAGTGCCCTGGCCGCATTGGGCCAGGGGCACAAGGCCCCATAGGGCCCAGCCGGCCAAACCAAGGGAAAACCCTAGGGGAGCTTCTAGAAGGGGGAAACTTGCCCCCCACTCCTCCCTCCTTTGGCCGCCGGCCTAGGGCTTGGGGGAGGGGTTAGGTCTGGCGCCCACCCCTCTATATATAGAGGGCTGGGGCGCACCAGCCCCCTACACCTCCTCCTCAACCCTAGCCGTCCTGCTTCCCTCCTCCCTCTCTCCCTCCCGACTGCGTGTAGGCGAAGCCCTGCTGCAGAAACTCTCCACCACTTGCACCGCGCCGTCGCGTTGTAGATCCAATCCGTCTCTCCACCATACTTGCTGGACCGGGGAAGGAGGAGACGTCGAGGTGCTGCACGTGTGCATCTCTCGGAGGCATCGCCACTTGCGATGCTAGATCGGATCGAATCGCGAGGAGGAGAAGCGAGTACGACTACATCACCCATGTTCCGACGAACGTTCCGCTGTGTGAATCTTCAAGGGTATGAAGATATCATCTAATATCTCTCGTTGTTTGCATCTCCTAGATTAGATCTTGGCTTTCCCGTTCGCATCCGTAGAAATTTTTTGATTTACTATTCCACCGCGGGCTCGGAGTCTCTATGCTTCCTCGACGCCTACTCTGGGTACAACCAGATCAAAATGGCCGTTGAGGACGAAGAGAAGACGGCGTTCATCACGCCATTCGGAGCCTTCTGCTACACTGCCATAACCTTCGGCCTCAAGAACGCTGGGGCGACCTACCAGCGGTGTATGCAGGAGTGCCTTGCGAGCCAAATTGGCCGCAATATCCACGTCTACATCGACGACGTGGTAGTGAAGTCCGCTCGCCAGGGCGACCTACTCGCTGACCTTGCGGAAACATTCGCCAACCTGCGGAAATACAAGATAAAGCTAAACCCAAGCAAATGCACCTTCAGTGTACCAGCAGGGCAGCTACTGGGATACGTCGTCTCCAAGCGCGGGATCGAGGCGAATCCCACCAAGATCGACACGATCGCTCGACTCGGCAAACCCAAGTGCCTGCGCGACGTCTAGAAGCTGGCCGGGCGAGTCGCGGCTCTCAGTCGCTTCATCCCCCGACTGGGCGAAAAGGCGATGCCCCTATACCGCCTGATGCTCAAGAACCCCACCTTCCAGTGGGACAAGGAGGCGGACGATGCGCTCCGCGACCTCAAGAAGGTGCTACTCGCAGCACCGCTACTCGCTGCCCCCGTCGACAAGGAACCCATGCTGGTCTACGTCGCGGCTTCCGAGCGCGTCGTCAGCGCTGTCATGGTCGTCGAGCGACCAGAGGAAGGAAAGGAGCGCCCAGTGCAGTGACCAGTGTACTATATCAGCGAGGTCCTCACCGAGTCGCACCAGTGATACCCGCAATACCAGAAACTGGTATACGCGGTCTTCAGAGCACAGCGGCGACTGCCACACTACTTCCAGGAGCACCCGATAACGGTCGTCTCCTCAGCACCGTTGCAGGACATCATCCACAACCGTGAGGCGACCGGGCGAGTCGCCAAGTGGGTCGTCGAAATCGGCGTCCACAACATCAAGTACGAGCCGCGCAAAGCAATCAAGACGTAGGCTCTCGCGGACTTCATCGCCGACTGGGAGGAGGCCCAGCAGCCAGAAAAGCTGCCATACCACCACTACTAGAGTTTACACTTCGACGGCTCCAAGAATGTGGGCGGTGCAGGAGCAGGGATCGTGTTAACCCCTCCGAAGGGCGACAAGCTACGCTACGTCCTCTGCCTCGACTTCACCCCCTGCACCAACAACATGGCCGAGTACGAGGCACTACTCCACGGCATGCGAGCCGCCAAGGAGATGAATGTCAACCGCATACGCTCCTACGGAGACTCCGACCTCGTCGCTGGGCAAGTCGCTGGCACCTGCGACGCCGTCTCCCCCACCATGGCGGCATACCGCAAAGCAGTGGACAAGCTGGGCTGACAATTCGCAGGCTATTCCGTCGAGTGGATCGACAGGCGGAAGAACGAGGAGGCCAACGCACTCTCTCGTATCTGCTCGGCTCGACTTGCACCACCCGTCGGTGTCTTCCTCGACACCATCACCAAGCCTTCCGTCTCTCCCCCAAGGGAGATCGACATCGGAGTCCCGCTGCAACCAGAGGCAGCCCTGGTCGCACTCATCACCGAGCCAGAGGACTGGACTACGCCGTACATCGCCTACTTGGAGGGAGGCACCTTGCCAGCAGACGAAACAGACGCCCGGATGATAGCACGCCGCTGCAAATCCTTCGTCATCATCAACGGCGAGCTCCACAAGCGCAACATGACCGGCGTGTTCCAACGCTGCGTCTAACCTGCTGAAGGACGCAAAATCCTCCACGACATCCACTCCGGCGACTGCGGCCACCACGCCGGCGCCCGCTCTCTGGTCGCAAAGACTATGCGACACGGTTTCTACTGGCCCACCGCACACGCAGACGCTGTCGACATTGTCCAGCGGTGCGCCGGGTGCCAGAAGTACGCCAACCAGACCCACGTGCCGAGCTCGGCGCTCAAGACAATCCCCATCACCCGGTCGTTCGCTGTGTGGGGTATGGACATGGTAGGCCCTTTCAAAAAGGCCCCCTCCGGCTTCACCCACCTCCTGGTCGCAGTCGACAAATTCACAAAATGGGTGGAGGTCAAGCCAGTCCGGAAATGCGACGGGAAGACCGCCACCAAGTTCCTACGCGAGCTCATCTATCGCTACGGGTTCCCAAACAGCATCATCACGGACAACGGCACCAACTTCGCCAAAGGAGCCATGGCCGAGTTCTGTGAAGAACATCACATCCGACTCGACCTCGCCTCAGTCGCTCACCCGGAGTCCAACGGCCAGGCGGAAAGAGCCAACCAGAGCATCCTCCATGGCCTGAAGCCACGGCTCCAAGTACCACTCGAGCGCACTGTCGGATGCTGGGTCGAGGAGCTACCCTCCGTCATCTGGGGCATCCACACCTCCGTCAACAGGTCGACAGGGTTCACCCCCTTCTTCATGGTGTATGGCACCGAGGTAGTCATGCCCACCGACCTAGAGCACGACTCGCCCAGGGTTGTCAACTACACGGAGGCCACAAACGAACTCGCACGCCAGGATGGAGTCGACCAACTCGACGAGGCACGCGACCTAGCTCACTCCCGCACCGCCATCTACCAACAAGGGCTCGGCCGCTATCATAGCCGGCGAGTAAGGACTCGCACGTTCCAGGAAGGCGATCTGGTGCTACGCCTCATCCAGGACAAGAAGGGCATGCACAAGCTATCCCCCCTTGGGAGGGACCATTCGCCATCGGGCGAGTCCTCGGCAACGACGTCTACTACCTCATCGATGTCCGAGGAGACGGGAAACTCGACGTCAAGCGACCGTGGAATGTAAACCTCCTACGGAAATTCTACTCCTAGAATTCCATACATGTACTCTCCACCTGCTATGAAATAAAATAGATTGGTTACGGCAAATTGCGTCTACTCTCCGTGCCTTGTGCCACTCGCACTCGTAATAGCAGCGTCAAGCTAACCGCAGAAGTCAACCTCTGGTAGAGGGACCGGCATGGCCAAGTATTGCGTTCCGAGGGCACTAGGTTACCCCAGGACTCGTAACGTCCATGAAAAACGCCAACCCGGATCCCCATTGGAGTCGCCTAGCTCGACTGGCTTAACGAGCCAAGACAACTGCCCTCGTTCCTCACAGCGACCAAGGTCCTCCGCATCCTCGACACAGCGACTCGAACGGCCAAGTACCATGCTCGGGGACTGACGATCAGTCGAGCACGAGCGACTAGGGAAAAACGCCAAGTATGAGAGCGTGCCCAGGACTCGCCATGCGACTGAACCTACAGGTCAGGCAGGAGTGATGCGCTTACTCTAACGCGCTCATTCCGCACCCACCCTGGAGCTGCGACTAGAACCACCAAGTACCACGCTCGGGGACTCGGCCACCTGACCTCGTTCGCGCAAGGGAAAATGGTCAAGTAAAGAGTACTCACGGGAGTCGCCCTGCGACTGGCTCTCCGAGCTCGGGCGAGTCGACCTCAATAGCAAAACAACTGACAAAACATTCAAAACCACAAACACATAACAAACAAGGTAAACCCCATAAAAAGGGCGAACACGCTCGGGGACTCGTCCAATCAGCATTCAAAATCACGAAACCATTCACAAAATAACACGAGGTTTCATTACAGCAAAACAAAGTCGTTCCAAAATACAAGTTGAGTCCAATGGACAATTGTTACTAACGCCCCAGGGCACAATATTTCTACTCCACAGGTTTAGACGGCGATTTGCCGCCACCCCTGCGGTTGCGAATGAAGGGCGTGTACGGGTTCGACGGGTACGTCGTCAACTCACCCGCCATCGCCGCACGGAATGGCTGCTCGACCTTGAAGTCCCGATGCGTCGGCTCAGGATCGTTGGGGGCGATAGTCGTCTCCTGATAGGGGAGGTCGCCATCGCCTGCACGTTCGTCGAGTACACCGCAGCCCGGTCCGTCAGCTTCAGCACCTCGGCGATCTCCACCGAGCCCGTCGACGAGGGGTAGCCACTTGTCACATCGTCAAGATCGAAGTCCTCCGGGAAGTGGGCAAGCCCAAGGCTGAGAGCCGTCGCCGCCCCACGCCGGAACGCCGACCACGTCATGAACTCGACGACTGATGGCGCCTTCTACAGATACCGCCATACTTCGACGAGGTCGCTGGGAATCACTTCCATGGGCGATATCTCCTGAAGATATGCTCGAATGCAAGTCGCGGACAACGTGTCCGAGTCGACTAGAGTGGTCACACACTGCCGCGCGTCGTACGACTGCGCCTCCTCCGTGCTATCAATAATCCGACCTATGGACAGAGGTCGGCAGTGAGTACAACAACGACTTCACAATGCAGCTACTACAGGCAGAGGCATAAAGTTTACCAATTAAAGGACGGCAGAGGCCCGTGATGAAGCTTTGAAGCGAGGAGAAGTCGTTCTGAAGCCCAACAACGAGGGCGTCAGAGACCTTTCGCTCTTCAGCAGCAGCCGTAACAGCAGATTTTGCTCGCCCATCCGCCGAGCTCGCCTCCGCCTTCGCTTCCTTGAGCTTGCGCTCCAGTTCAGCGATCCGCTTCTCAGCCGTACTCAAAGCAGATTGAGCCGCCGTCAGCTCACCCACCGAGACAAGGCCTTGGAGGACCTCCTCTGCCTTGGCAGCGATTGCTTGGAGTACCTTGTTCGTTTCTTGGACGGCAACAAGTTACTTCTCCATGCGACACTTTGTAGCAAGCCGATCGGCCGATTCACGCTGCAAGCCCTGCACACAAATCAAAGTGTCAACAACAATAGAATCCTAAGTGCCCACCCGCTAAAATTCAGTGACTAGGCACTCCGAGACTGGAGAGAAAAAATCCTAAGTGCCCACCCGCTGAAATTCAGCGACTGGGCACTCGGGGACTGTACGATATAAAAACACTAAAAGAATCTGACCACTAAAATTCAGTGGCCCGATCCTCGGGGACAGGACATACCTGGATGGCTGCGCCCAGCATGCCGTGGAGCTGTAGCGCGTCCACAGACGCAAGCAGAGCTGGAGTGTGTCCACGACGCTGCTCGAACTCCGTCTCGACGACCCCAGGCGTTTGGCTCGTTGGCAGTGCGCCACTCGCTGTGGCCGCTTTGGCCATGAAACGGGGGAAGGTCGCAGCGGATGCCCCAGCGCCACTAGGAGTTGGCTCGGTCACCCCGGGTGAGGAAACAGCCTCCTTGTTCTTCGAAGCCACCTCCGCCGCAGTCGGAGGATCGCTCGAAGCAACTGTCGTGTCGTCAGAGACCGTGACGACATCATCGCCCTTCGCCCTCTTAGCACTGTCTGCGGGAGCGGCGACTTCATCATCTTTCCTCTTCCGCGAGGGGTCCTCCTCGGCGATGGCTGGCGGAACCTTAGCCACAGAAGGGTGGCCGATATTTTTAACTCCAGTCCTGTGAAACAACGATATGAGAAAAATTGTCCGATTACAACGGAAGGCAAGCAGACGAACAAGACTTACTTGGCGACTGGTATGAACCGCAGTCCCGTGCGGATGTTGGCCGGCTTCTCCAGCTCGGGGCCCAGTTTCCGACTAAGGCCCATCTCGAACACATCATGTGCCAAGACACGGAGGGCCTCTTCGAAGACGAGGCCACGACAGGAGCCTCCGTGATGACGTCTGCAGGAGCTCTCCTGGGAGGCGAAGCTGCTGCGGCTGGAGTAGCCCCCAACCCAGAGACCGGGGCGAATGGGGGTGGAACCGAGGCCAGAGGTACCTCATCCAGGAGGGCGGCGGCGTCCGGTGCTGCTATCGTATGCGTCGCTTCACCCTTAGCCGAGCTGGTGGCGTCAGAACTAGTCGCCGAACGAGGCGGAGACGCCTGTTTCGCCAGCTTCGTCTTCCTCCTTGGCGGAGCCTTCACTTCCTTCTTCTTCTTCTTCTTCTTTGACGACGTAGCCTCACGACGCGAGGTGTGCTCGGGGAGCTCATCGTCATCGTCATCGTGACGTTCGAGGCTCCTACTCGCCTCGAGCTCGCGTTGATATTTCCCGCGAGTTTTGCGAACCATCGGGGCGGCGTCTTCCACGGGCTCGTCATCATCATCGTCGTCATCACCCGCGTCGCTCCCGACGTCGCCTTTTGCGGGCGGCGACTCGCTCCCGTCCTGAACGGACGAGCTCGAGTTTTCGTCATTTGTGGGTGGGAGCCATCCTTCCACCACTTTGAACAGCTACAATGAAAATGAAACAAAGTCAGCATAACCGCGACTGCACCATCCGCGACTGCGAATGGTGACGAAAATGGCGACTTACCCTTGGAGCTGGGCACCTTGAGGTATAGGGGCGACCCCGGCCTTCGCGTCCAGGTACGCCGCCTGGGTGATCTTCTTCAGGGCCAGGATGTAGTGTTGGAATTATGCCCTAGAGGCAATAATAAAGATGTTATTATTATAATTCTTGTTCATGATAAAGTTTATATTCCATCCTAGAATTGTATTAAGCGGAAACTTTAATACTTGTGTGGTTTGTGAACAACACCGTGTCCCTAGTACGTCTCTATGGACTAGCACATTGATCAATGATGGTTAAGGTTTCCTAACCATAGACATGAGTTGTCAATTGATAGTGAGATCATATCATTGGGAGAATGATATGGTGGATAGACCCAAACAAAGCAGAGCAATTAGATCGTGTCATCGTGTTCGTCTTTGCGAAGCTTTTCCTATGTCAAATATTGTATTCCTTAGACCATGAGATAATGCAACTCCCTGGTATCGGAAGAAAGCTTTGAGGTCATCAAACGTCATCCTATGAGAGGGTGATCATAAAGGTGTCTCGGTGATCGGAAAGTATCTCATTGGGTTGTATGTATCGAGATGGAATTTGTCCCTCCCAAGTCGGAGAGATATACTTGGCCCACTCGTAATCGATATTAACACCGCTTGCAAGCATGTGGTAAAGGAGTTAATCACAAAGTGATATCGGATTACGGAACGAGTAAAGTACTTGCTGTGAACGAGATTGAACTAGGTATGACGGTACGGACGATCAAATCTCGGGCAAGTAAAATATCGCGAGACGAAGGGAATATATATATGGAATTGATTCAATCCTGGCATTGTGGTTCATCCGATATGATCATCAATGAATGTGGGAGTCAATATGGGTGCCTGCACCCGCTGTTGATTATTGATAGAAGATCATGTCGCATATTCTCGAACCCGTAGGGTCACACATAACGTATCTCGACGCTAGGATAGATTGGATAATTGGTTTATGAATTTTTGTTGAGTCTCGGATGGGATCCGGGATATCACGAGAGGTTCGGAATGGTCCGGAGAATAAGATTCATATAAGGCGGTGCAGTTTTGGAGTTGAATTGTTCCGGGTTAATCGGTATTGTACCGAAAGCTTCTAGAACCTTCCGGAAGGGGACCAACGTGGCCCCACCTTCCGGGAGGGGGCATGGGCCTATGAGGGAGTGTCCTGGCCGCATTGGGCCAGGGGCACAAGGCCCCATAGGGCCCAGCCGATCCTAGATAAGTTTAAACTCGTTTAAACTAGAGATAGGATTTCTAGATAAGGGAGAGTTTAAATCGTTTAAACTAGAGATAGGATTTCTAGATAAGGGAGAGTTTAAATTGTTTAAACTAGAGATAGGCTTGGAGGAGGGGCAAGGGCTGGCCGCCCCCCCCCCTCTATATATAGAGGGGTGGTGCGCCCCCTCCCCCCTACTACACACCTTCCTCCAAGCCCTAGCTGCCTTGCTACCTTCCTCTCTCCCTCCCGACTGTTTGTAGGCGAAGCCCTGCTGCAGAAATTCTCCACCATATACACCACGCCGTCGTGTTGTAGATCCAATCTATCTCTCCACCATACTTGCTGGTCCGAGGAAGGAGGAGACGTCGAGGTGCTGCACGTGTGCATCTCACGGAGGCACCGCCACTTGTGGTGCTAGATCGGATCGGATCGCGAGGAGGAGAAGCGAGTACGACTACATCACCCACGTTCGACGAATGTTCCGCTGTGAATCTTCAAGGGTATGAAGATCTAATCCAATCTCTCGTTGATTGCATCTCCTAGATTAGATCTTGGCTTTCCCTCGCTCGCATCCGTAGAAAATTTTGATTTACTATGCCGCCAAACCCCTTGATGGTATCGAGCTAGATCTATGCGTAGATGTGTTTCACGAGTAGAGCATAACATGGTTGTTGCGGCGTTGATGTTTTCTTGCAAGCCTCTTGTTTGTGTTCTTCTTATGACGCGGATAGTGAGATTGAAGCGGTCCAGGCCAACCTTACGCGACGTCGTTCACGAGACGGCTCCGCACTTGACGTGTGGCTTGTACCACACATGCGGTGGTGGATGTCGGTTCTCTCACTATAGTTGTCATGGGATTAACACGGAGTTTGGCAACCATAATATCACCGTTGTGGCTTTCGTAGGTAAGAATCGTTCTTAGCATCTTACTCCCATAAGCCACGTAAAACATGCAACAACAAAGTAGAGGCGTCTAACTTGTTTTTGCAGGAGTGTTTTCGTGATATGGTATGGCCCAAGATGTGATGTGTATATTGTATGCGATGATCATGTTTTGTAATGTTTCACGACTTGCATGTCGATGAGTACACAACCGGCAGGAGCCATATGGTTGTCTTTATAATTGTGTATGACCTGCGAGTCAACTTCTTATACGCCATGTAATAGCTTTACTTTATCGCTAAGTAGTTAGCAATAGTTGTAGTTGCTATTCGTGGTGGAGGCAATCATGGTGAAGTGATGGAGATCATGCCGGAACGCACAAGATGGAGATCATTGCGCGAGGATTGGCTATACCATGTCACATAAAGTTATATGCATGTGATGTTTATCCCTTTATGTATCTTATTATGCTTAGATCGCGATGGTAGCATTATAAGATGATTCCTCACTTAAAGATCAAGATAAAAATTGTGTTCTCCCCAAGTATGCACCGTTGCGAAAGTTCGTCGTGTCCAAGCATCACGTGATGATCGGGTGCTATAGACTCTACGCTCACATACAACGGGTGCAAGCCAGTTTTGCACACGCAGAAATACTTGGGTCTAGCTTGACGAGCCTAGCATGTACAGACATGGCCTCGGAACACAAGAACCGAAAGGTTAAGCATGAGTCATATGAATGATATGATCGACACTTTGTTGTCCACCATTGAAACCACATCTCTTCTCGTGATGATCGGATTAGGTGTGGTGAATTTGGATCGTGTTCACTAAACAACTTGAGGGATGTTGAATTTAGTGGGAGTTCATCTAGTAATTTGATTAAGTTGAACTATTTATCATGAACATAGTCTAAATTGTACTTGCAAATCATAGATCACATGGCCAAATCCAACTTCAACTTCAACGCGTTTTTCTTTGAGAAGGAAAAGCTTAAAACAATGGGTCTAACTTCACCAATTGGTTCCGCAATCTAAGAATCATTCTTTGGCGGACAAAAGGACTATGTCCTTGGTAAAGTGTTAGGTGACCCCTCGCCGCAAGCATGGCTGATGAGAAAAGCTGTTAGTCGGCAGAAAGATGATTATGGTGTGATTAAGAGCACCATGTTGTTTGCTATGGAACCGAGCTTCAAAATTGTTTTGAAGAGTATCCCGGCCCTTCGAGATTCTCGAGGCTGAAAACCATGTTTCGACTCAGCCCGCTCGAGAGATATGAGATCTCAGAAGTTCTTTAATCGCAAGATGGAGGAAGGGAGTTCCGTTAGTGAGCACGCCATAAAGATGTCGGGCTACACTCAACGCTTGAGCAAGCTGGAATGCACGATTCGAGAGGATCTCAAGATTGACAGGTTCGCAATCACTCCTCCCAGCTACAAAAGTTTTGTAGTGACTCATAATCAGATTGGTTCCACTGATACGATCACCGAGCTCTTCGCAAAGCTGAAGGCTGCAGAGGTGGACATCAAGAAGGATAATCATGTGTTGATGGTCAACAAGCCCTCCTTTAAGAAAGGTAAGGGAGCAAAGAAGCCCTTCAAGAAGGGCGGTAGCACAATGCTCCTGCTGAGAAGAAGCTCAAGTCTGGTCCTAAGCCGGACACTGAGTGCTTCTATTGCAAGGACAGGGGTCACTGGAAGCGCAACTGTCCGAAGTACTTAGCGGACAAGAAGGCTGGCACCATCAAAGGTATATTTGATATACATGTTATTGATGTTTTCCTTACTAGCCCTCGTTGTAGTGCACGGGTATTTGATAGGTTCGGTTGCTAATATTTGTAACTCGAAGCAGGAGCTACGGAATAGAAGGCGCTTGCGAGGATGAGGTGACGATGCTGGCGTTGGCAACGGATCAAGAGTTGATGTGATGGCCGTCACGCTCTCCTTAGTTTTACCTTCGGGATTAGTTTTAAACCTTAATAAATGTTATTATGTGCCTGCGTTGAGCATGAACATTATTTCCGGATCATGTTTATTGCAAGACGGTTATTCATTTAAATCGAAGAATAATGGTTGTTCTATTTATATGAGTAACATCTTTTATGGTCATGCACCTCTTGTGAATGGTTTATTTCTTCTAAATCTCGAAAGGGATGAAACACACATCCATAACATTGAGGCTAAGAGATGCAAAGTAGATAGTGATAATACTACTTATTTGTGGCACTGTCGTCTAGGTCATATTGGTGTAAAGCTCATGAAGAAACTCCATTCTGATGGACTTTTGGAGTCTCTTGATTTTGAATCATTTGACGCATGCGAACCATGCCTCATGGGCAAGATGATCAAAACCCGTTCTCGGTATGATGGAGCGAGCAACGGACTTGTTGGAAATCATACATACCGATGTATACGGACCGATGAGTGTTTCGACGCGCGGTGGATATCGCTATTTTCTCACTTTTACCGATGACTTAAGTAGATATGGTTATATCTATTTAATGAAACATAAATCTGAAACATTTGAAAAGTTCAAGGAATTTCAGAATGAAGTGGAGAACCATCGTAATGTAAAGATTAAGTTTCTACGATCCGATCGTGGCGAATATTTGAGTTATGATTTTCTCACGCATCTTAAAGCAAGTGGAATCGTTTCACAACTCACGCCACCGGAACACCACAACGCAATGGTGTGTTCGAGCACGGAATCGAACCCTATTAGATATGGTCCGATCAATGATGTCTCTTCTTGATTTGTCGTTATCATTTTGGGGTTATGCATTAGAAAGCTGCATTCACTTTAAATAGGGCTCCATCTAAATCCGTTGAGACGACACCGTATGAACTGTGGTTTGGTGCTAAACCTAAGTTGTCGTTTCTTAAAGTTTGGGGATGCGAAGCTTCGTCAAGAAGTTGATGCCGGACAAGCTCGAACCCAAAGCGAGAAATGCGTCTTCATAGGATACCCTAAGGAAACTATTGGGTATACCTTCTATCCAGAATCAAGGCAAAGTGTTTGTCATGAAGAACGGTTCCTTTCTTGAGAAGGAGTTTCTCTCGAAAGAAGTGAGTGGGAGGAAAGTAGAGCTAGACGAGGTTATTGAACCTTCTCTTGAATTGGAGAGTAGCGCAGCACCGAAAGTGTTCCAAAGGTTGCCCGCACCAACAATAGAGGAAGATAATGACAAGGATCATGAAGCTTGGACGATCTTGCTCTTGAACGTCGCGGTCGACAAGGTCGCGTGCCCCTCCCGAGTGGTACGGCAACCTGTCTTGTTGTCTTGTTGGTAGAAGACGGTGAACCTACGAACTATGAGGAAGCGATGATGAGCCGGACTCTGAGAAATGGCCGGAAGCCATGAAATCTGAATTGGGATCCATGAGCGAAAACCAAGTATGGACTTTGGTGGATCCTCCTAGCGACCGAAAGGCCGTTGAGTGCAAATGGATATTCAAGAAGAAAACGGACGCGGATGGTAATGTTACCGTCTATAAAGCACGGCTTGTCGCAAAGGTTTTCGACAAGTTCAAGGTGTTGACTACGATGAGACTTTCTCTCCCGTAGCGATGTTTAAGTCCATTCGGATTTTATTAGCAATTGCTGCGTTTCATGATTATGAAATATGGCAGATGGATGTCAAGACTGCTTTCCTCAATGGGAACATTGATGAAGAGTTGTATATGATGCAACCCGAAGGTTTTGTCGATCCTAAGGATGCTAGTAAAGTATGCAAACTTCATCGTTCCATTTATGGACTGAAGCAAGCATCTCGGAGTTGGAACCTTCGTTTTGATCAAGTGATCAAGAGCTTTGGATTTGTTCCAAATTGCTCTGAGCTTGTATCTACAAGAAAGTGAGTGGGAGCTCGGTGACGTTTCTGGTACTGTATGTGGATGACATATTGATTATCGGAAATGACATCAACATGCTTAACGATGTGAAGAGTTATTTGAACAAGTGTTTTTCAATGAAAGACCTAGGTGAAGCTGCTTATATATTGGGCATCAAAATCTATAGGGATAGACAAAGACGCCTGATAGCTTTAAGCCAGAGTACATACCTAGACAAAGTTCTGAAAAGGTTCAGAATGGATAAGGCAAACAAAGGTTCAGTGCCCATGTTGTCAGGTAAGATATTGAGCAAGGCTCAGTGTCCAGCTACGATAAATGATAGGGAAGCTATGAGCAAAGTGCCTTATGCCTCGGCCATAGGTTCCATCATGTATGCCATGCTGTGTACTAGACCGGATGTGTCCAATGCTCTTAGTTTGACGAGCAGATATCAAAGTGATCCAGGAGTGGAACACTGGACAGCCGTGAAGAACATCCTAAAGTACCTAAATAGAACTAAAGAAATGTTCTTAGTCTATGGGGGTGATGAACAGCTTGTCGTAAAAGGTTACGTCGATGCTAGTTTCGACACCGACAAGGATGATTCTAAATCTCAGACGTGATACGTTTATATTTTTAATGGAGGAGCTGTGAGCTGGAGAAGCTGCAAGCAAAGCGTGATCGCGGGATCTACTGTAGAAGCGGAATACATGGCTGCTGCAGAAGCGTCAAGTGAAGGAGTTTGGATCAGAAACTTCATCACTGAGCTTGGCGTGGTTCCAAGTGCATTGGACCCACTGGAGATATTGTGTGACAACACTGGCGCCATAGCACTCGCTAAGGAACCAAGATATCATCCAAAGACCAAGCATATCAACCGCAAGTTTCATATAATCCGAGATTATATAGCGGATGGAGATCGAAGATTAGCAAAGTACATACGGATCCGAATGTCGCAGATCCATTGACTAAACCTCTTCCACGTGTAAAACATGATCAACACCTCGATTGCCATGGGTGTGAGATTGTTGCCAAATGTAAACTAGATTATTGACTCTAGTGCAAGTGGGAGACTGTTGGAATTATGCCCTAGAGGCAATAATAAAGATGTTATTATTATAATTCTTGTTCATGATAAAGTTTATATTCCATGCTAGAATTGTATTAAGCGGAAACTTTAATACTTGTGTGGTTTGTGAACAACACCGTGTCCCTAGTACGCCCCTATGGACTAGCTCATTGATCAATGATGGTTAAGGTTTCCTAACCATAGACATGAGTTGTCAATTGATAGTGAGATCATATCATTGGGAGAATGATATGGTGGATAGACCCAAACAAAGCAGAGAAATTAGATCGTGTCATCGTGTTCGTCTTTGTGAAGCTTTTCCTATGTCAAATATTGTATTCCTTAGACCATGAGATAATGCAACTCCCTGGTATTGGAAGAAAGCTTTGAGGTCATCAAACGTCATCCTATGAGAGGGTGATCATAAAGGTGTCTCTCAGGTGATCGGAAAGTATCTGTTGGGTTGTATGTATCGAGATGGAATTGTCCTCCCAAGTCGGAGAGATATACTTGGGCCCACTCGTGTCGATATCAACACCGCTTGCAAGCATGTGGTTAAGGAGTTAATCACAAAGTGATATCGGATTACGGAGCAGTAAAGTACTTCGTGAACGAGATTGAACTAGGTATGACGGTACCGACGATCGAATCTCGGGCAAGTAAAATATCGCGAGACGAAGGGAATATATATATGGGATTGATTGAATCCTGGAATCGTGGTTCATCCGATATGATCATCGATGAATGTGTGGGAGTCAATATGGGTTCCCAGACCCCGCTGTTGATTATTGATAGAAGATCATGTCTTCATATTCTCGAACCCGCAGGGTCACACACACTTAACGTATCTCAACGCTAGGATAGATTGGATAATTGGTTTATGAATTTTTGTTCGGAGTCTCGGATGGGATCCGGGATATCACGAGAGGTTCCGGAATGGTCCGAAGAATAAGATTCATATAAAGGCAGTTTTTGGAGTTCGGAATTGTTCCGGGTTAATCGGTATTGTACCGGAAGCTTCTAGAACCTTCCGGAAGGGGACCAACGTGGCCCCACCTTCCGGGAGGGGGCATGGGCCTATGAGGGAGTGTCCTGGCCGCATTGGGCCAGGGGCACAAGGCCCCATAGGGCCCAGCCGATCCTAGATAAGTTTAAACTCGTTTAAACTAGAGATAGGATTTCTAGATAAGGGAGAGTTTAAATCGTTTAAACTAGAGATAGGATTTCTAGATAAGGGAGAGTTTAAATTGTTTAAACTAGAGATAGGCTTGGAGGAGGGGCAAGGGCTGGCCCCCCCCCCCCCCCCCTCTATATATAGAGGGGTGGTGCGCCCCCTCCCCCCTACTACACACCTTCCTCCAAACCCTAGCCGCCTTGCTAGCTTTCCTCTCTCCCTCCCGACTGTTTGTAGGCGAAGCTCTGCTGCAGAAATTCTCCACCATATACACCACGCCGTCGTGTTGTAGATCCAATCTATCTCTCCACCATACTCGCTGGTCCGAGGAAGGAGGAGACGCCGAGTCTTTGCGTGTGCATCTCACGGAGGCACCGCCACTTGTGGTGCTAGATCGGATCGGATCGCGAGGAGGAGAAGCGAGTACGACTACATCACCCACGTTAACGAACGTTCCATCTTGAATCTTCAAGAGTATGAAGATCTAATCCAAACTCTCTCGTTGATTGCATCTCCTAGATTAGATCTTGGCTTTCCCTCTGTTCGCATCCGTAGAAAATTTTGATTTACTATGCCGCGAAACCCCTTCATGTAGTCTTCGAGTTTCCACTCGACGAGGCAGGATTTTGTCGGGTCGTCCCTACCCGCATACTCGTTGATATAATGGTTGCGGTGGGCCAAAGGCACGAGCCGCCGCCCGAGCCAGCAGTTGTAAAGATTGATGGTTTGGAGGCCCTTCTTCTTCAGGCCGCAGATGGTTTGCAACATTTCGTTGACAACCATCCGCTGGTCCAGCGGGAGCTTGCCGACCTAGAGCCGACGCGGTTCGGGTCGGTTGGCGGAGTACCTTAGAAGCGCCACCTCGCCATCTGGAGTCGCCTCGGTGACGTAGAACCGGGATTTATTCCACTCGTTTGCCGCCTTGGCCGGCAGCATCAGTCGAAGAACGGCGCCGACTTGGTGAAACGTCAGGGCCACCCGCATGACATCAGCCGCTGATTCTTCGCGACTCATCCTCCCCTGGAATCGATATTTCCATTGGGGAAGTAGGGCCTGCAGCTCAGATAGCACTTTCATGACGCCACGAAAATGGCGAGCTGCTCGATGCTATGCGGGCCCGACTCGACTGATCCGTAGAAGGCGCAGGTTACCCAAGAAGAGAGAAGTGGAAACCCCAGCCCCGCTCGGTGGCTGGGAAGCAACAATTCTCCCTCGCGGGTCCGGAGTCACCTCTCGCCGCGAGGATGCGCCATCTGCCGGCAGGATCCGGCCTCCTCGAGCACGCCTTGATGGCGCCACAGTGCACTTGGATCGGCCCCATGATTCGGTGGAGGGGGCCATTGGTTGGAAGATTTGTGGAGGTCGGGGCTCTCTGGATCGGTTGGATCGCGATGCGGAGTGGAAACAGAGATGGGCGATATCGGAGGAAAGATGAAGGAGTGTTTCCCCGCTCGCCTGTCATTCTCCTTATATAGCGGTTGTTACCCGCCAATTTCGGGAGCCGTTACTACGCGGTGATTATGCCGAAAGTTACCGTTGGATTACCCCAACGGCTAGTTTTTACCCCACTTGATGGTCCAACTTCATCCACTTGACTCGTCGTTCCGCGCTACTTGATTATTCGACGACCCGATCACTACAACAGTGACTGAATATTCGCCGACCCGTTCACCGAGCCGCGATTCAATCGGTCGCCGTTAGTGCGACTAGAATAACTAGTTTTTCCTTTATTCAGGAGTCCGCCGCCGATTCGACTGGGCGTCCGCATTGGAGCCGTATACACCGACTGCCAGCGACCAATCAACGACGTCCTCGGGGACTACTGATGGGGATATGCCTACCGGGTTATACCCAGTAGGACGTTTCCGACTAGCCCAGGCGCCTGCGAGTGGGCCTGCAGAACGGCGACTAGAAGAAGACCCGGCGTGGACTCAAGCGACTGGGAGCTGAAGGCCCAGAAGCGTAGATAGGCCCAGTCGGATTAGGTTAAACGATCGCTGAAACCTTAACTGATTCGGTTGAGATCTGTAAACCCTGGGGGTGAGTCTATATAAACCTCCCTAGAGGGCGCGTAGAGGATACGTTCCATCATACACCCAAGTGACTCGCTGCCTATCCGCCGAGCTCGCCCCATTGTACTTCCACCATAATACAATCTAGCGGGAGTAGGTCTTTACCCACCGGGGGGGCGAACCTAGGTAAATCCTTGTGTCTCCGCCCTCATATCGCACCGCAGATGGCTGGCCGCCCTTTCCCCATGTTCTACTACTCGCTGCCGATTGCAGCATATGTCGTGGTCATTCTCACAACAAACTTCGAGCTCGTCGAGGCAACTTTGGTGCCCTACTTAGCAACTTCCAAAAACTTTGAAGCCCAGAGAGGCAACTTTTGAGCCCACCGAGGCAAATTTTGTCCAACGAGGCAACTTCGGTGCCCGGCGAGACAACTTTTTTCTGGTGAGGTAACTTTGAAGCCCGACGAGGCAACTTTTTCCCTACGAGGCAGCTTCGGAGCTCGACGAGGCAACTTTTGTCCGGCGAGGCAACTTTGGTGCCCGGCAAGGCAACTTAGGAGCCCGACGAGGCAACTTTTGTCCGGCGAGGCAACTTTGGTGCCCGACGAGGCAACTTCGTATCCCGCGAGGCAACTTCGGAGCCCGGAGATGCAACTTTGAAGCCTTGCGAGACAACTTCGATGCCCGGCGAGGAAACTTTGGAGCCCGGCGAGGCAACTTTTGCCCGGCGAGACAACTTTGGTGCCCGACGAGGAAACTTTTTCATGGTGAGGTAACTTTGAAGCCAGGCGAGGCAACTTTTTCCTTGCGAGACAACTTTGGTGCACGGCGAGGCAACTTTGGTGCCCCACGAGGCAACTTTGGAGCCCGACGAGGCAACTTTTTCCCGACGAGGCAACTTTGGTGCCCGGCGAGGCAACTTTGAAGCCCGACGAGGAAAGTTCGGTGCACGGTGAGGCAACTTTGAAGCCCGGCGAGGCAAATTCGGAGCCCTACGAGGCAACTTTTTCCCAGCGAGACAACTTCGGTGTTCGGTGAGGCAATTTCGCAGCCCGATGAGGCAAATTTTTCCTGGTGAGGCAACTTTAGTGCCCGACGAGGCAACTTTGAAGCCCGAAGAGGCAACTTTTTCCCGGCGAGGAAACTTTTGGTGCCTGGCGAGGCAACTTTGGAGCCCGGCGAGGCAACTTTGCTTACTGGGGCACAAAAGTTGCTGACTGGGCACAAAAATTTGTCTCATCAGGCTCATTAGGTGACTCAAATTTGTCAAGATACGAATATTGCTCAGACAGACACCAAAGTTGTAACATCCCAAAAATATGAAACAATGATCATCAAACTCTAATCACTAAAATTAGGGTTAACAAAAACTTTGATTAAATAGAAACCAAATGAATGCATGTGTGTATGTGATGATTTGATAAATGCATGAATAGACTCCGGCAACCCCCTAGGCGCGGGCCCACCTGGCCGGCTCCCGACTCCGTCCTCTCTCCTATATCTTCCTCATGGAACCCTAACACTAGGAGGGCGACCACAGAAAGATTTCCGCCGCCTCTGCGGGGCGGAAAACACCAAGAGAGAAAGAGCTCTCCAACAGACAGATTTCTGCCAGGGAAATCCCTTCTCGGAGAGGGGATATCGTCGCCATTAACACCGTCATCAAGCTAGGCTTCATAAGGATCATCGTCATCATCATCCACACCATCATCTCCACCAGCACCATCATCGCCACTCCGTCCCGCTGTAACAGTCGTGTTGGATAATGCATTAGTTCGTAGGGGAAACTTTCCCGGTGTTAATTACTATTGTAGTTGATGCTTGTGAGTGGAACCATTGGATTATTGTTTATGTTTAGATTTTTACCATATGATGTCTTGTGAGTAGTTCATTTAGTTCTTGAGAACGTGGGAGAAGTCATGTTATTAGTAGTGGATTTGTGCTGAGTTATTGTTCAATGGTATAGTATTTAAGTTGTGGTGCTATTATTCTAGTGGTGTCATGTGAACATCGACTACATGATACTTCACCATTTATGGGCCTAGGGGAATGCATTGTGTATTTGGCTACTAATTGTGGGGTTGTCGGAGTGACAGAAACATGAACCCCTGTTAAGACACCATTGCATAAGGGAGCGTAGGATCTCAGAGTTTAAGGTTATGGTTAGGTTTATATCTTAATTAATTTCCTGTAGTTGCGGATTCTTGCAGGGGGTTTAAACACAAGTATGTATTAGTCCAAGTAAGGTCGGTACATCAGCACAGGTTCACCCACACAACACTTACAACACCAAAGAAGATTACTCAGCTATTTGAAGCGAAAGCACTTGACAGAATTCCCATGTGTCCTCGAGAACGTTTGGTCCTTATAAGTATTTCCACCGGCTTGTCCTTTGCTAAGAAAGGATTGGGCCACTTGATGAAGTTGTTCGTTGTCTTTATTACTTGCACTGTGTTTTGTTGCTTTATCAGAAAACCTCTAAAAATCCGTTTGCTAAGTATTTACAGAGATTTCCTACTCCATACCACTAGTCAACACCTTCTGCTCCTCGTTGGGATCAACACTCCTATTTATAGAAAGTACTGCGATGCACCCTCTATACTTGTGGTTCATCAGTCGGCTGCATAAGTTCATTTTTTGCATAATTAGTTCTAGTTTTATTTCCAGTAACTTATGCTCTTTTCATGCACAACCTTGTATAGTACTTTGTTTCTTATATGTTTTCTTTTCTTTTTGAATTACTACAAACGAGGATGAGTGCATGAGCCATCAACAGCGATTAACGTAGGAAATATCATCCCTATATCGATGCTATCACACTTTGTATCAAAGTCAACTATGTACAAAGGCTAGGGATGGCAATGGGGCCCCGAAACCCGCAAACCCGATGGATACCCACCTTAAATGGGGAGGGTTTGGTAAAAAGTTAGACCCGCCAAGTTTAATGGGGCGGGTATGGGGGTGGCAAACCCATACTCGTAGACCCGCAGACCCGCTCTAAGCCTTAATCCTATCCCTAATAATCATATGACTAACCAGACGTCCACGCGGGCCATGCACGCAGACAACACACATCACATGCACACGCTGGAATATGGAGTCCTGAAGACAGCACACGCACGCACGCGTCCATTTCCACCAAACTCATCCTACTATCCCATTGTTTTGTTCCCGCATGCGTCAGTGTCGCTCCCGTCTCATGCGCTGGTGGGTACCCGCCAGGGCCCGAACCCGGCCGGGTCGCGGGTATGGTAAGAAATGAGACCCAACAATTTAAATGGGGCGGGTATGGGGGGACCGGACCCGGCCCCGAACCCGGCGGGTGCCATCCCTAACAAAGGCAGACAATATAGTTGCTTTTTGTGTTCCAAAATTTATCAGTAGTTGCACCTAAAAATATAGCACCATGTTAATCTTTTTTGTCATGCAAACCATATCGGTGAACTATATTTTTAGAAAGTTGGAACCATGGGAGCTACTGTCTGATTTTTCTTGTCTCCTATAGCATGGTAAGTCACACATGGGGTTCCATATAGTTGTGTTTAGCACAATTTTTTACTTCAACCTAGGACTTTTACCCAACTAGTCCCTAGTTATTTTTTACATAGATGGGTAACTACAAATTGCTTGTCACTGGACTACCAAGGTTTGTCTTGTTTTCAAAGCAGCTTCTTTTCCTAGTTCCCGACGTCCTACTGGTTGTGTATGCAATTTGTATTCCTTTTGTTGTTCCCATATACGTTAGTACAGACAACCAAGTTGTTGGACAATATTTTTTTGAAAGAAATGTGTTTTGCTGGGCTATAATTTGAAGCATTCAGTGATCTAGAGTAGGAAGAAGAGCCAAAAGATCTGAAGGAGGAAGAGAGGAGGGGGCAGCTTCTTGCATTACAAGGCGAGGGAAAAGGGGGATCCGGTGCGGTGGTTATTTAGCGGGGTTGTGTTTAGGGCATCTCCATTGGGCCGACCCAAAAGTCTAACCCACGGTCCATTTCTATCTGTTTGGTCAGGCCACAGTCGCTTTTGGTTGGGGTCCGTCCTGTCCGACCGACCGCGCACAGCGGCGTGACCCATTTTGGTCTACGCTTGCCAGAATTTTCATATGTTTGCAGATTTTGTCACAGAGTATATTTTGACAAGAAAATAAACTAGATTAATAATCTAATTAACATAGTGCTTACATATAAATATTTCACACTCACATTGTTCGATAGAAAACAATCGAACGTCATTCAAATTACAAGAAACAATTAAGGGATTGTCCGTTTAGGTTTCCCGCACGAGCCCATATATGCTCAACCAAATCTAGTTGAAGCCGATCATGGGTCTGCGTGTGACGCAAATTTTCATGTACTTTCATGAAATTTTCCCATGATGCTACACATGGCTCTGGCTCAACCAACTGACCCTGAAAGTCCCAGCCTTGATCCAAGATATCGTCATCATTCTCGTCCTCGATGATCATGTTGTGCATGATCATACAAGCAGTCATCACATCCCACATCCTCTCTGGGCTCTAGGTTCTAGCAGGGTATCGAACAATTCCCACCTTGACTGAAGCACACTAAATGCTCGCTCCACATCCTTCCTAGAGGCTTTTGCTCTTTCACAAACCTCTTGTATTTCTCATTTGCAGGGTTGCGGGTTGTCTTCACAAAGGTGGTCCAGGAGGGATAGATACCGTCAGCTAGATAGTAACCCATATCATATGGATGCCATTGATCTTATAGGATACCTATGGGACATTGCCTTCTGCCATCCTAGCAAACACCAGAGACCGTTACAACACATTGATGTCATTATTTGATCCTGTCATGTTAAAAAAGGAGTGCCAAATCCAGAGATCCTATGATGCAACAACCTTTAGTATGACGGTGCACCCATCTGCATGCCCTTTGAACTACCCTTGCCAACCAAAGGGACAGTTCTTCCACTGCCAATGCATGCAGTCAATGCTGCCAAGCATCCCAGGAAAACCCTTTTCTCGTTGATGGACAAAAGGCAGGCAGTGTCTTCGGTGTTTGGCTCTTTCAAGTAAACTTTGCCAAACACCACAATAACTGCGCTGCATAACGGGTACATTGCCTCATGGAATGTGGACTCTCTCATGCGCATATAGTCATCGAAGTAGTCATCATAGTCCCTCAACCCATTGAGAATGTCCAAGAACAGGTTTCTGGACATCCGATAGCGGCGATGGAATGCGTTCTCTTTGAAGACCGGACTAGTTGGATGGAAGGAGTACTTGTAAAGGTGTATGTGGCCTTCTTCTCGGTCGCACTCATGGTTGGTTTCGCGCCTCTTAGCCAAGCCACATCTATGCAGCGACAGGAGGTAGTAGTCGTATACCATCTGTGCAGTCGCCAACAAAATTTCGGTCTCACCGTCTGACACCAAAGTATACGGTCACATCTTGTAGAAGAACTCCATTGCTCTTCGACTGGTACCCATATATAAAGTATACGGTCGTCAATGCGATGCCAACTCCCGCAGCGGGCCATATAACCTTGAAAGGACTGGCGAAGGTACCTCAAACGCGGTCAGGCAAACGACTGAGCAAGTTGTGTGCCACACAGAGGTCGCCGCGCGTCCAGTCGATAGACGGTGGACAAGAGTACATGATTTCCTACAGCGCGTCCACACAACTCCGGTAACGCGTGTGGACTGCGATGCTGCTTGATATCGCGGGGGCATCAGCGATAGCGGGCGATGGCAGCGACAACGGTTGCATCTGCTCTGGTCGCGGGATATGGAGGACAAGAGTTTGGGGAGGAGAGTGTCTGTTGTGCCACTGGCGAGAGGGGAGGACGCGCGAGAACAAATGTGAAGTTTGACTCAACCCAACCGTTGCCCAGCTTTAATGCATGAATGGGTTGAGTCGGACGTGTCCGTCCAAATGGGTCGAGCCAGACGTGTCCGTCCGAATGGATTGTGCCGCTGGCGTTGCGTATGTCCCGCACGTCTGCGCTAAGAGGCTAAGATGGATTGGTTCGTCCTGATGAAAATGCTATTAGACAGTAGCGACGCTCCCGTCTAAAACTGTCCCTATCTTTTCCGGAAAGGACCAGCGTGAAGCCGGGAGCTTTTCTTTTTGGACCAGTCTAGCGGGCGCCCGGGTGCTGGATTGACATCCCCAACGCTTCACATCTCAAAGTTTCTTTTTCCCCCGTTGACCAAATGGAAATGAAGAGAAATCCAAACCGACAAGCCATGTGGTTCATTAATTACCAACTCTTTCAGATGCATGTCGTCATACAATTAATTCTTTTTCGAGAAATTTTAAACACAATAACTTTTGAACCTCGCATCGAAATTACGATCCGTTTTCATTTTTGATACCCTTGCGACGAGATCTTCAAAACTAGATCCTGTTTGCCTATGTTTCGACAAACTTTTTTAATAAGCAAGTTTTGTGCACGACAAAGCAACTTTTTTGCATGACAAAGCAACTTCTGTGCACGAGACAACTACGCGATAAAAACAACTATGGTGTCCAGCGAAGCAACTTTGTTGTCCGACATAGCAAGTTTGTTGTCGGCTGGGCAGCTTTGGTGCCCGGGGAAGCAACATTGGTAACGACTGGTCAACCTTTGTATGCGGCAAAACAACTTTGGTGTCGACGAAGTAATTAGTGTCTGACATAGCAATTGTGGTGTCAACCAAACAAATTTGGTGTGCAGCAAAGCAACTTTAGTACGCAAAAATGAGGCCTTCTTTGGGTGCCCTACTGATCAACTTTGGTGCCCGATGAAGCAACTTCAAAGCCCGACAAGGCAAATTTTTACCTACTGAGAAACTTTGGTATCGGACAAGACAACTTCGAAGCCCGACAAGGCAACTTGTTCCCTGCTGAGCAACTTCGGGCTTCGAAGTTGCCTCGGCGGGCAGCGGCTTTACCTGAAGAAGGGACGTCCCTACCCACTGCCACACCGTCCCCACCCACTGCCACACCGCCATCCTAATGGACTACCGAAGTTGCTTTGTCAGGCACAGAAGTTGCCCTGTCGGGCTCTGCATTTGAGCAACTTCGAGCTTGGGGAGGCAACTTCGAAGCCCGGCGAGGCAACTTTGGTGCCCGACTTAGCAACTTCCAAAAACTTTGAAGCCCGGAGAGGCAACTTTGGAGCCCACCGGGGCAAATTTTGTCCAGCGAGGCAACTTCGGTGCCCGGCGAGACAACTTTTTTCTGGTGAGGTAACTTTGAAGCCCGGCGAGGCAACTTTTTCCCTACGAGGCAGCTTTGGAGCCCGACGAGGAAACTTTTGTCCGGCGAGGCAACTTTGGTGTCGGGCAAGGCAACTTCGGATCCCGCGAGGAAACTTCGGAGCCCGGAGATGCAACTTTGAAGCCTCGCGAGACAACTTCGATGCCCGGCGAGGCAACTTTGGAGCCCGGCGAGGCAACTTTTGCCCGGCGAGACAACTTTGGTGCCCGACGAGGCAACTTTTTCCTGGTGAGGTAACTTTGAAGCCCGGCGAGGCAACTTTTTCCCTGTGAGACAACTTTGGTTCACGGCGAGGCAACTTCGGTGCCCCACGAGGCAACTTTGGAGCCCGACGAGGCAACTTTTTCCCGACGAGGCAACTTTGGTGCCCGGCGAGGCAACTTTGAAGCCCGACGAGGAAAGTTCGGTGCACGGTGAGGCAACTTTGAAGCCCGGCGAGGCAACTTCGGAGCCCTACGAGGCAACTTTTTCCCAACGAGACAACTTCGGTGTCCAGTGAGGCAATTTCGGAGCACGGCGAGGCAAATTTTTCCTGGTGAGGCAACTTTGGTGCCCGACGAGGCAACTTTGAAGCCCAGAGAGGCAACTTTTTCCCGGCGAGGAAACTTTTGGTGCCTGGCGAGGCAACTTTGGAGCCCGGCGGGGCAACTTTGCTTACTGGGGCACAAAAGTTGCTTACTAGGCACAGAAAGTTGTCTCATCAGGCTCATTAGGTGACTCAAATTTGTCAAGATATGAATATTGCTCAGACGGGCACCAAAGTTTTAACATCCCAAAAATATGAAACAATGATCATCAAACTCTAATCACTAAAATTAGGGTTAACAAAAACTTTGATTAAATAGAAACCAAATGAATGCATGTGTGTATGTGATGATTTGATAAATGCATGAATGGACTTGTGTGATTCAACTAAATAAGTACAGAATGGTTCAAAGATGAATATAACATCATCTAAAACATTTCCAAGCAGAAACAAATCAAGAGAAAATCACAAACAAATCAAATAAAGCAAATGGTCATTTTTGCCAATCTTGATCACTAGGTCACTTTGAGTGTTTCTAGTCCAAGATTTCAAACAGAAACTTTCCAATTCTTTTCACCCCTTGCTAGACCAAGTAAAAGTGAATCAAAGCCCACCTTTCAAACTTGCAGAAACATTTAGCAACCCCATTAAATTGACAATTCAAAATTGAATCTTTAACATATGTGAAGATCACACCTTTTCAAAACCTAACTAAACCAGTGCCCCTTGACCAATCCAACTAACCAGAGACTCCCTAGTATGTGCCTAGCCAACCCACCAAGTTTGAATCCAAAATTCAAATTTGAAACTCTTTCGGCCATTTCATCAAACACCTTGTCAGCAACAAACACACAAAAACAAAACACTATTAGAAGCCGTGATTTTTGCCAACCTTGTTCCCTCTCTAGCTCACTCTATACTCTCAGTAGATGATCTAGCCCAATTAACAAGCCTTAGCACCACTGTCAGCTTGGCATAGCCATCAATGGTGACCATGCTGAGCCTAACTTGCCACCCACATGTCGACAGCAAGCTAGGAGAAGCACTAAGCCTAGCAAGCATGTCTGGAGCACTGACCACCGTCCACCGCCACCCCCCGTCCAAGCCTCGAGCACTGCCAGCCCCTATACCACATGGCAAGCTCATGCCAAGCTTCTTTGCGAGCCAGCCGAGAGCACGCCAGTGCGCCACACTCGACCAGCGCCCACATACCGCGCGCCGCCCTTGCCGCTTGCGTGCGTGATCGCCAGCACCCTAGCAACCCCGCGGACATGACCGTTCGCCGCCGTGTGGACCGTAGACGTTGTGCGCCATTAAAATCACCGTCGGACCCGCACAGAGCGTCGCGATGTTCCGACCATCTCGCACCACCCCACGCCTCGTCACCATGCTGTTGAGCGTCACCAGGGAGCACAACACCGCCCCTATCGTCGCCCATGCCAGTATCACTCTGTGCCATCGACACCGATGAGCTCAGCCTACGCCATTCGGTCCCCTTCAACCACTATAAAAGGAGGAATCCCCCGCTCGTTTTCTTCACACCAGTTCACTCCCCACCTCTCTCTGATACCCCCCACTCACTCCCAGATCAAGGTGAGCAGCGTATCGCCGGAATTTCACCAGAGTTCGCCACTGCAGAGGAGGAGAGGCGTTGTCGATTGGAGCCGCCCCTAGGGAGCTGCCGGTACCAAGAGGATCGCCGTCATCAACTTCGTCGTTCACCCCCATCGCCGACCATCGCCTGAGCCCCGGTAAGCCTCCCACGACCCCCACTGGCCACGCTAGGGTTCTGTCACGCCGGCACTGCCCGACGTGGATGATGAACCAGAGCCGTTCGATTAGAGTTAGATCCTACGATCCTAATCGCCCCATACCGCTTCGCCACTCGTTGTCTCGCTGACGAGTGGGGTCGCTCACTTAACCAGCCCGCGCGTGCACTGTGCGTAGGGCCGGCCCAGTTAAACATCCCGCGCGACCCATTAATTCAAATTTAGATTTATTCATTTAATTTTAAACCCAGTTCTGTACCTAGATTCAAAAATCAACCCAGCTCGATTCACTGAACCAAAATGCATGAAAACTATTTTGTTAGAAAGGTACTAGAATGCTTAATCCAAGCCCGTTGGATTCAAACCATTTAGATTTGTAGATCACCCATGGTAAAAATAAAAAGGCAGAAGCTTTTCTGAATTCAAACATTTTTCAAAATTCAACCAGAAGGGATTTTGAGTTGATTCCAACTCTCAAAAATCACATTTAACCATACCTTTCAGAATATATAAAAATATATAGGTTTACTTACATAAATAATGATCTAGTAATAAAAGAATGCCACATAGGCATTTCTACTCACTTTAATTAATTAAAATAAAAAGGTTAAACCTTATTAAATTGTGACACCACTTCAAATCACATTCCCATGTACTGAAATATGTGGTGATGACATGTCAATACTTCAACCATTGCTCTGCACAAGGCAAGTCAATACTTGCAAGCTACTCATTAAGCAAGCTAACCCTTGCAAGATACCATACTTATGCAAGCTACTACTTGCTTGTTACTATGCCAACTATATGCCTTAAACATATATGATTATACCCACTTGACACAACCTCCTAGTTTTACTTGCAAGCTTAGTATTTTATTTTCTTTATTAAAATCTTTCTATCAAAAGTTTACTTAGTGACTTGTAGATTCTAGAAAGATAAGTAAAGGTAGCATAAAGAGCATAAAATTTTTCCTAAGTTAGATAATCTTGATGTCAACCTAAGGCATGAGATTGAACTTAGCTAACTCCCACTTGCTGATCACCCCTCATTAGTATTTACCCCCACTTATAGATGCTAGTGCTAAGCATAAAACTTGATCAACTTTAGATGGGAATACTTGGTGAAAATGGTTATGAAAACCTTAGAATGATGAGTCATTCTACTGAAATGTTTTGACATGTGTTTCCGAACACCAAATGATTTATGATGATGAAAATATTAAGGCATGAGCCATAACCCTTTACAAAACTGATGGTTGTCTGGATGCGATACCATTCCAATTTTACCGTACAACCATAATACCCGAAACTTGGGTTGGGCTTGACTGGAAATTTATATACCTTAGTGTGGGTTCCCTTGCGGCCAAGGTCTAAGATGAGGCTACCTTGTGAAGATTGTCCACCTGTGCAGTACCCATGATGACAGCTGTTGACCCACAAGTATAGGGGTGTATCGTAGTACTTTCAATAAATAGGAGTGTCGATCCCAACAAGGAGCAGAAGGTGCTGAACAGTGGTATGGAGCAGGAAATCCCTATGAATACTTAGCAAACGGATTTTTAGTGGTTTTCTAACAAGGCAACAAAACAAAGAGCAAGTAACAGAAGTAACAAATAAATAGAGCAAGTGGCCCAATCCTTTCTTAGCAAAGGACAAGCCGGTGGAAATACTTATAAGGACCAAACGTTATCGAGGACACATGGGAATTATGTCAAGTGCTTTCGCTGCAAATAGTTGAGCACTCTTATTTGGTGTTTGTAAGTGCTGTGTGGGTGAACCTGTGCTAACATACCGCCCTTTCTAGGACTAATACATACTTGTGATTAAACCCCCTGCAAACATATGTAACTACATGAAAGTAATTAAGATATAAATCTAACCACAGCCTTAAACTCTGAGATCCTACACTCCCTTGTGCAAAGGTGTCCTAGCTGGGGTTTAGGTTTATGTCACTCCGGCAACCCCACAATTAGTAGCCACATACACAATGCATTCCTCTAGGCCCATAAATGGTGAAGTATCATGTAGTCGACGTTCACATGACACCACTAGAAGAATAGCACCACAACTTAAATACTAAACCATTGAATAATAACTCATCACAGATTCACTACTAACATCATGACTTCTCCCATGTCCTCAAGAACTAAACAAACTACTCACACGACATCATATGGATCAAGATCAAAGATGATATGATAATGGATAAAAATCTAAACATAAACAATAATCCAATTATTTCACTCACAAGCATCAACTACAATAGTAATTAACACCGGGAAAGTTCCCCCTAATGAACTAAGCAATATCCAACACAATTGTTATAGTGGGATGGAGTGGTGATGATGGTGCTGGTGGAGATGATGGTGTGGATGATGATGATGATGATGATCCCGATGAAGCCTAGCTTGATGATGGTGTTGATGGCGACGGTCTCCCCTCTCCGTGAAGGAATTCCCCTGGCAGAAATATGTCTGCCGGAGAGCTCTTTCTCTCTCGGTGTTTTCCGCCTCCCAGAGGCGGCGGAAGTCTATCTGTGGTTGCTCCCTCGGTGTTAGGGTTCCATAGGGAAGATATAGGAGAAGGGGCGGAGTCGGAGGCCGAACAGGTGGGCCAAACCCATCCTAGGCGCGGGGTCGGGTGGGCCCGCGCCTAGGGGTGTGGGCCCCTGAGGCCCCCCTTCGCTCCTCCTTCTGGCTTCCTTCGTCTTTTGGTAAAATATTATATTTCCATATTTTTCTGATCTTCGTGACATTGCACCAAAACGACGTCTTTTCCATCAGAATCCAGACTCCGGCAGTCCATCCTCAAGGAATCATCCAACATGCATAAACAGATGAAAAGCCATAAGTAATACCTCATAATAAGACAAATATCAATGAATAGAGGTAAATTATGATATAGAATGGTGATGCAAATTGGGCGTATCAACTCCCCCAAGCTTAGACTTCGCTTGTCCCCAAGCGAATACTGAGCTCAGTAAACATGTCCATAGGTTTATGGAGTGAAGTGTCGATAAAAATAATACAAACAAGAAGCATCACACTTACCTTTGCACAACTCATAGAAGAAAGCGCTCACCATTATATAACTTAGCTTGCAGCCAAGTACAACAGTCACAATAGATATACATAAAGATAAATCATAATTGGAATTGGCAAACTTGTTCTTAGTCAGATAACACCTGATAATCAGTTTCACAAAAGCTTTTTGTAGAAGTTTCAAAACAGGAGCACTCTTTGATCAAAAAGGTTTTTCACAAGTGAAGGCTTTCAAAGTAATACTCAATAGATAAGAGTTTTGTGCAAACAAGGAAGATAAAGAACATGATTGAATAAATCACCATATGAATGCTTGAAATACAACAACTCAAAATCTTGTTGTAGATAGAGAGGAAATGGGTTTACTGACTCAAATGGTAACTGGAGAAAGGTCCCTTTATAGAGGGTAGCAAGGATTACAAGTCATAAAGAGCTTTCAAAAGATTATGATACTTACTAGCTTTGAGCCCTCATTGCCCCTATCATAAGCATCTTGAGGTGATTAAGGTTAAAGTGAACAAAGATGGAGTATATGCTTGACGAAATATAAGTTGGCAATCTCGTGTCCCTTGAATATGAGGGCCACTCCTCATGCATACTCAACTTTGGGTCCAGGTAAGTTCTTGTCATTGTAAGTATTTGAATATCATTGAGAACCGCCAACGGGGTACCCCTTGCACATGGTACATGAGCTTTCCCATAACCAAAATGACAAGGCAAGCAGACAATTAGCATCTCAGCAATCTTTTTATTTACTATGCATATAGTTTTTTATTGAGGATGCTTCATAGATGACTCAATATGGTGATGCTGCAAGTTTCCACCATGATTAAGCATGGCTTAGGCTAGCGGCTCAGGCGTTTCTCTAACACAGAATACAAACTCCATGGACTTACAAGTACCCTCTTTATTTCACACCGTTGACATCCATAGACAAAAGAGCATGATATCAACTATGTATGACAAGGTACAAGTGCAATGTTGAAAATGTTCCCCGTGACAGCACGGTTCTGCTAATGCCAACATATAGATGCAAGCATATACAACTTAGATGTCCACAATGGTTCAAGTTTATTAGGGGCAAGTAAATAAAGTGTGCCATCAAGTTTGTGAGAGATTTACTAACTAGTTTTCACATAACAGGATACTTTTTAATTCAAAAGGTAGATGAATCTTGAGAATTTTCTAGGAATAGCAATATCTATTAGGTAGATATGGTGGAAACAAGTGGCAGAAATTCTTGGTTCAAAGGGTTTTGGAAACATGATAAGTATGCCTTCTCAAAACAGGTTGTTGCCTAGCAAGGCTGTGTAGCAAGCAAGAGAGTTGAAATAAGCAAGAAAACATACAAGTAATAAAGCCAAACATGCAATTTTCCTTGAAGACACAAAAGAATCTTAAATAAAGAATACTAAGCTTATGGGCCAACAAGAAAGAAAACAATTGATACCAAATACCTGTAAGCTTTTTCCTTCTTTCTTTTCTTTCAAACTAATGCCACTGACCATAACTCGGTTTGCCAAAACCAATTTAGATCCACTTGATGATCCCAAAGTGGTGCCAATACTGAACAACAAGATCCATTATATAATAGAGATTGCAAATTAAAAATGAGAAGTGCAAAAAGTAAGGATGAGACTTCTCATTAATACTCCAATAAAGGCACTCACTCCAAGGGATACATAGATAACCAACTAAAAGAGATATACTTCCATATGCAAACCAAACTATAAGATAACTTCTCTACCACAGATATGAATTCACTAAAAAGGTAAAATATGAAAGATAATGGTGGTGATACCGCGGCACTCCCCCAAGCTTGGAACAAGCCAAGGGGATGCCAAACCTGATGACGATTCACTCCTTCTGTGGTGGTGTTCTTCCAACTCTATCTCCACGGGCTTATTGCCTTTGTCGTTGGTGGAGGCCATGGTGCTCTAAACTTGAGAAGATTTCCTGACAGAAACAGATTGAAACGAAAACATGACGAGAATATGATGCACGAACCTCGGGGGATCCGGGGGGTTATATATTACGAAGAATCAATACATAAGGAAGGTTTTGACACGGAAACGAAGCGGAGACGTATTCTAGGGGTGGAACACCCCCCTCAGGCGCGGACAGGCTAGGCCCGCGCCTGGGGTGTGTTTGTCCACCCCGGGCTCCGTTTCCTCTTTAGTTTCGTCTCGTAACTTACCTTATGTATTAAAAACATCAAAAATATAAAAAGATTGGAGATTCGCAAACCTTCTGTTTTCACCGTTTCTTACCTATTTGAAGACGAACTCTGCAGTTTCTGGTGTTTGGTTCTTGATAAATTCTTCTGGAGTCACCATTTGAATGACATCCACTTCTTCATTGTAAGAATCTCCAGAAATATAGTGTTTTAGTCTTTGACCATTAACCACTTGTGTTGTGTCATCTTTTAGAGAAGAGATTTTGATGGCACCTGAACGGTACACTTCCTTGATAACAAAAGGTCCTTCCCATTTGGAGAGTAGTTTCCCTGCAAAAAAATCTGAGACGAGACCTATACAAAAGAACTTTCTCACCAACATGGAACTCCCTTTTGAGAATTCTCCTATCATGCCATCTTTTTACTTTTTCCTTAAAGAGCCTAACATTTTAGTAAGCTTCCCCTCTCCACTCATCTAGATTACTTAAATCGAGCAGTATTTTCACACCAGCAAGTCTAAAATCTCTATTCAACTCTTTCACTTCCCAATAAGCCTTGTGTTCTAATTCTAAAGGCAAGTGACAAGCTTTCCCATAGACCATTTTGTAAGGAGACATCCCCATAGGATTTTTATAAGCAGTTTTATAAGCCCACAAAGCGTCATTCAACTTTTTAGCCCAATTTTTTCTAGACCTGTTAACAGTCTTCTGCAAGATAGATTTAATTTCTCTATTGGAAAGTTCTACTTGCCCACTAGTCTGGGAGTGATAAGCTGAAGATATTCTGTGGTTTACATCATAATTATCGAGAGTTTTTCTAAACCCCCCATGAATAAAATGGGAGACTCCATCAGTAATGAGATATCTAGGTACACTGAACCTAGGAAAAATGACATCTTTGAGCATTTTCAAAGAGGTCTTACCATTAGCACTGCTCGTAGGTATGGCTTCTACCCACTTCGTAACATAATCAACAAGAAGAAGAATATGAGTATACCCTTTTAAAGGAGGAAAATGCCCCATAAAGTCAAATCCCCAACAATCAAAAGGTTCAATAACAAGAGAATAATTCATAGGCATTTCATTGCATCTAGAGATGTTACCTACTCGTTGGCATTCATCATAGGATAAGATAAACTTCCTTGCATCTTTAAAAAGAGTAGGCAAATAAAATCCAGATTGTAAAACCTTATGTGCATTTCTATCCCTAGCATGATGTCCTCCATAAGCACTGCCATGACATTTTCTCAATATCTCTTGTTGTTCAAATTATGGAACACATCTTCTCATAATGCCATCTACTCCTTCCTTATATAGGTGTGGGTCATCCCAAAAGTAATGCCTTAGATCATAGAAGAATTTCCTTCTTTGCTGGGCTATAAAGATTGGAGGCAAATACTTGGAAACAATAAAGTTAGCATAATCAGCATACCAAGGATTCTCATGTAGACTTACCCTTATTGCAGCTAACTGCTCATTTGGAAAATTATCATTAACAGGTAAAGGGTCAAAAGAGATGTTTTCCAAACAAGATAAATTATCAGCACCTTTCATATCCACAATATGCAGATCAAACTCTTGCAAAATCAATACCCACCTTATAAGCCTAGGCTTAGCGTCCTTATTTGTCATAAGGTACTTAATAGCTGCATGGTCAGTATGAATAGTCACCTTAGAATCAACAATATAAGGTCTAAACTTATCACAAGCAAAGATTACAGCTAAGAACTCTTTTTCAGTAGTAGCATAATTCTTTTGAGCAGCATCTAGAGTCTTGCTAGCATAATGAATAACATTCAGCTTCTTGTCAACACATTGTCCAAGGACAACACCCATAGCAAAATCACTAGCATCACACATGATTTCAAAAGGTAAACTCTAATCAGGTGGTTGGACTATAGGAGCAGTTGTTAAAGATTTCTTCAAAGTTTCAAAAGCTTCCTTACAATCATCATCAAATACAAAAGGTACATCTTTTTGAAGAAGATTAGTAAGGGGCTTTGAAATTTTGGAGAAATCCTTAATAAATCTCCTATAGAAACCATCATGACCAAGGATACTACGAATACCTTTGATATCCCTAGGGCAAGGCATCTTCTCAATTGCTTCAATTTTGGCTCAGTCAACTTCAATACCTCTTTCAAAGATCTTGTGTCCAAGAACAATTCCTTCATTAACCATGAAATGGCATTTCTCCTAGTTAAGAACAAGGTTGGTTTCTTCACATCTTTGCACTTTATCAAGGTTGTGCGAACAGTTATCAAAAGAAGTTCCATAGACGGAAAAATCGTCCATGAAAACCTCTACAATTTCTTCACAAAAACCATGAAAGATAGCAGACATACATCTCTAAAAGGTAGCAGGAGCATTACATAAACCAAAAGGCATACGCCTATAAGCATAAGTACCATAAGGACAAGTGAAAGTGGTTTTCTCCTGATCCTGTGCTTTCACAACGATTTGAGAAAACCCAGAATAACCATCAAGAAAGCAAAAGTGAGTCTTTTTGGACAACCTTTCAAGCATCTGATCAATAAAGGGCAAAGGATAATGATCTTTCTTAGTAACTTTATTAATCTTTCTAAAATCAATGCACATTCTATACCCAACTACTACTCTCTAGGGTATAAGCTCATTATCCTCATTAGGAACAACAGTAATTCCCCCTTTCTTGGGAACACAATGAACATGGCTAACCCATTGACTATCAGCAATAGGATAAATAATACCACCATCAAGGAGTTTTAATACCTCATTTCTTACCACTTCCTTCATTTTAGGATTTAGACGACGCTAGTTCTCAACAACTGGTTTCGCATCAGGCTCAATATTAATAGCATGCTAACATATAGTGGGAGAAATTCCTTTTAAATCATCAAGAGTATAACCCATAGCTCCTCGGTGCTTCTTCAATACCTCCAATAGCCTTTCTTCTTCCTTTCCTGAAAGTTTAGAACTAATAATAACAGGATATATCTTCTTATCATCAAGATAAACATATTTAAGATCATCAGGTAAAGGTTTTAATTCGAAAACAGGATCCCCTTTGGGTGGTAGTGTGGTACCCAAATCTTCCACAGGTAAATTATGCTTAAGTAACTCAGGCTGACGAAGGAAAACCTCATCAATCTCATTTCTTTCCTTCATAAAGGCATCACTTTCATGATCTTCCATGAACTGTTGCAAAGCATTGTTAGGAGCAAGAGAAATAGCAGAAAGTTGTTCAACCTTGAAATCCTCATCAGGTAATTCATTTTCATAAGGGGTTTGGGAAAATTTGGAAAAATTAAATTCATAAGATTCTCCATCAAACTTAGTCAAAACTTTTTCCTTCCTACAATCTATGATAGCCCCACAAGTATTAAGGAAGGGTCTACCAAAGATGATAGGATGGGTTTTACTAGCTTCTTTACCAATTACTAGAAAATCAGCATGATATTTAATCTTACCACAAAATACCTCCACATCTCTTACAATACCAATGGGGAAAACTTGCTCTATATTGGCAAGGTGAATAACCACATCAGTGTCTTCAAGCTCACAAGGGCCAATCTCATGCATAATTTCCCTGTAAAGCTCATAAGGGATAGCACTAGAACTAGCACCAATATCACATAAACCATAATAGGAATGATCACCAATTTTAACAGAGAGCACGGAAACACTAGCTTTTCTAACTTTCTTAGGATGAGAAACAATATTAGTAGCATCCTCACAAAAGTCAATGTACTCATCCTCTATATTTCTAGTGACAAGATATTTCACAATAGCTACCACAGGCTCGATATCAATAAGCTCATTGGAACCTATAGTTTTCTTTGCACTTTTTGCTAACCACATTAGCCAAAATAGAGTGTTCACTTACCGTGGAGGGAAAAGGTATCTTCTCAACATAAGGTTCAGGCAAAATAGGATCAACAGTACAAACCTCTACACTAGCAGGAACGTGGGTAACAACGTCTTTATAAGGAGCATGGTGCTTGTCCCACTCTTTCTTGGGAATCTCGATATAAGACGCAAAAGCATTAAAACATTCCGAAAGAACTTGAGGATCGAGGCCAAAATTATTGCTAATATCACGGAAGTTGTCAGTTCCCATAAAAGATTTAGTACATTCATAATCATAGTTTATACCTGACTTTCTTCCTTTGTCATTCTCCCAAGCTTCAGTGTTATCTTGAATACGGTCCAAGAGATCCCATTTAACTTCTTCCTTCATACTTGTGAATGATCCAGCACAAGAAGCATCTAGTAAACCTTTATCCTGAAGAGAAAGCCTAGCATAAAAGTTATTGAGAATAACATTGTTAGGGAGTTCATGAATAGGACATTTAAGCATTAATAACTTCAGTCTCCCCCAAGCTTGAGTTGTACTCTCTTCCTCAAGAGTCCAAAATTTATATATAAGACTTCTATCCTTTTGGATTTTACTGGGAGGATAAAATTTAGAGTAAAAGAGAGATGCCATCTCCCCCCATTCCATGGATTGCCCATTCTTTAGCAGCTTATACCATGCCTCAGCTCTCCCTTTCAAGGATATGGAGAGTAACTTCTTCTTCACCTGTTCAATTATGATACCTGCACACTTAAACAACCCGCATAATTCATGGATATAAATCAAGTGATCACCAGGATGGACAGTTCCATCCCCAAAATAATAATTAACCATGACACGATTAACAATACTCGCAGGTATCTTAAAAGGATCTATCTCAACAGGTGGTGGTTTATATACTACCCTTTCAGTGGTAGTAGTTTTCCCAAACAGGAAAACAAGTGGGTTATCCATATTGGAAACAAAGAAACAAATAGTAACAAAAGGAAATACTCATAGTAAAAGTTCCCTTACCAGTTCCACTATTCAATAACGCTTCACTCCCTGGCAACGGCGCCAGAAAATAGTCTTGATGACCCACAAGTATAGGGTGTATCGTAGTTCTTTCAATAAATAGGAGTGTCGATCCCAACGAGGAGCAGAAGGTGCTGAACTGTGGTATGGAGCAGGAAATCCCTGTGAATACTTAGCAAATGGATTTTTAGTAGTTTTCTGACAAGGCAACAAAACAAAGAGCAAGTAACAGAAGTAACGAATAAACAGAGCAAGTGGCCCAATCCTTTCTTAGCAAAGGACAAGCCGGTGGAAATACTTATAAGGACCAAACGTTCTCGAGGACACATGGGAATTCTGTCAAGTGCTTTTGCTGCAAATAGCTGAGTACTCTTCTTTGGTGTTTGTAAGTGTTGTGTGGGTGAACCTGTGCTAACATACCGCCCTTCCTAGGACTAATACATACTTGTGATTAAACCCCCTGCAAACATCCGTAACTATAGGAAAGTAATTAAGATATAAATCTAACCACATCCTTAAACTCTGAGATCCTACACTCCCTTGTGCAAAGGTGTCCTAATGGGGGTTCAGGTTTCTGTCACTCCGACAACCCTACAATTAGTAGCCAAATACACAATGCATTCCCCTAGGCCCATCAATGGTGAAGTATCATGTAGTCAACATTCACATGACACCACTAGAAGAATAGCACCACAAATTAAATACTAAACCATTGAATAATAACTCATCACAGATTCACTACTAACAACATGACTTCTCCCATGTCCTCAAGAACTAAATGAACTACTCACAAGACATCATATGGATCAAGATCAAAGATGATATGATAATGGATAACAATCTAAACATAAACAATAATCCAATGGTTTCACTCACAAGCATCAACTACAATAGTAATTAACACCGGGAAAGTTTCCCCTAATGAACTAAGGAATATCCAACACAATTGTTACAGTGGGATGGAGTGGTTATGATGGTGCTGGTGGAGATGATGGTGTGGATGATGATGATCCCGATGAAGCCTAGCTTGATGATGGTGTTGATGGCAACGGTCTCCCCTCTCCAGGAAGGAATTCCCCCGGCAGAAATTTTTCTGCTGGAGAGCTCTTTCTCTCCCGATGTTTTCCGCCTCAAGAGGCAGCATAAGGCTATCTGTGGTCGCTCACTCGGTGTTAGGGTTCCGTAGGGAAGATATAGGCGAAGGAGCGGAGTCGGAGGCCGAACAGGCGGGCCAAACCCACCCTAGGCGCGGGGCCAGGTGGGCCCGCGCCTAGGGGTGTGGGCCCCCCGAGGCCCCCCTTCGCTCCTCCTTCTAGCTTCCTTCGTATTCCGGTAAAATAATATATTTCCATATTTTTCTGGTATTTTTCTGATCTTCGCGAAATTGCACTGAAACGCCGTCTTTTCCATCAGAATCCAGACTCCGGCAGTCCATCCTCAGGGAATCATACAACATGCATAAATAGATGAAAATTCATAAGTAATACCTCATAATGTATAGAGGTAAATTATGATATAGAATGGTGATGCAAATTGGGCGTATCAACAGCTGGTCATGGTTGGGAGGCCAAACTCATAGGAGGGGTGCCTATACTAGGGCATGTAATTGAAAGGTTAGGATTGATTATCCGCATACTGAGTATGGTGAATTCAGGATTGTTCCTGAGGGATGTATCGAATGTTGTGGTGAAAGTGTACAATCTCTGCAAAATGTCAAACTATTCAAATAGCCGCGTCCGCGGTTATGGACAGTTGGAGTGGCCATACTGTTCTATCGTCAGATGTTTTCAAAATGACTTGTGAAATGATTTGTGACTTTGAATTGACCACAACAAAGTTGTGACATGAAATTCAAGTTACCACTTAGGTGTTATAAAACTTTCAACTAGCTTTCTTTGTTTTTGAACTTAGTAGAGGTAAATCTGGCTTTTTTCAAAACAACCATAGAACTTAGTATATCCTATTCAAAACCACTTCACTTGTTAGTATTAGTTTGCGAGTACTTAAAGAGTACTCATGGCTTTGTCCCTGGCTATTCCCATGGCCGGAATATGAAGAGGAGTATGAGGGGGACGGACAACAGGAAGGCTACAACAACTAGGATCATCTCCCATCGTCAGCATTGCCTGTGACCCTGAAGATGGAGCTTCGCCTACGCTACCGCTACTATTACGTTATTCCGCTCTTGAATTGCATTAAGAACTGGATCATGAGATCCTTCTTTGTGTAATACCTTATGTATGGTTTGTAATGGATGATGTGCTGTGATATCCAATCTGTTATGTCTCGCAAAAATGGTAATCTTGGGATTGCGATGTATGCCATAACAAGCATCTGTGATTAAAAATCCGGGTGTTTACAAGTTGGTATCAGAGCCATCCTGACCATAGGAGACCCTAGTTAGAATGGACGTTTGAATCAAAAACTTAGTTTCAAAACCAAAGGAAGTGAATATTTACAAAAACTTATTCTTATTCTTATCACTTAGACTCTTTCATGAAAAAGTCATGTTCCTAAAATATTCTTGCAAATTTACATAAAATTTGACACACTTGATCACTCTACTAACTTACTCATCCTATATTCTTATAGATGGACGTGAAGTACAACAAGTTTTATCAGTTGGGGAATGGAGGAGACCTCATCTTTGAGCGTGACTTGGACCAGTTGTAGGAGATGTTGGAGCGTCCGCACCCTGAGTTCTTTGGAGTTTAGCTCAATCATAAGGAAGGAGAAGATTTGTAGTGGTTAGTTGTTGCAAGTCTCCGAGGAAAGATTGAACCCCCCACTGCAGAGGGAATTCAGTTCACCTTAAGAGAGAACAACTGGCTCGATGGACTTGCCAGGGCAATGCAGGAAGCTCTTACCCGTCTGTGTGGGCAGAGTATCAATCAAATCAAGGGTACCCGCTTTGAGTTCTACCCAAGGCGTGATGTTATGGGATAGCCACTGGAGGACCCATATCACCATGAGCTGAAGACTCAGTTGGGCCATCTCAGCTTCATGATGTATGACCGTCAGAAGGAGTTGGACAATGCCTTTTCCTTTGTTGTGGTGTGTGTTTGTATCGTGTGCTATGAATGAATGAATGAAAAGCAAGTTGCTAGAAAAATCCGAGTCAACACTTGAAGACTTTAAAAACTTTTCCAAAAACCCCTGAACCTTAGAAATTTCCCTCTTTTCTCATGATCTATCTCAATCTTTAGATGCCTCGAGGAGGAAGCAACTCAGCCCCGGACCCGATGTTGCAACTCTTGCAAATGTTGGTTTCTGACCGCGAAACTAAAAGAGCCGAATGTCAAGACAACTTAGCCACCCTTCAACAGATAGTTCAGATGGCCAACAAAAATCAAGTCCATGGAAATCAGGACAACCATGGATCTAAGCTCAAGAATTTCCAGAACACCAATCCACCTGTTTTCACTAAGTCAGAAGAACCCCTAGATGCAGATGATTGGTTGCAAACCATGGAGAACAATCTAGAAGTTACAGGAGTGGAAGCTAACGAGAAAGTGTTGTTTGCTACCCACTATATGGCTAGAGATGCAAGAGCATGGTGGAACAGCCTTCGCGCAATGACAGGAGGTCAACTGATGAGTTGGGAAGAGTTCAAAGTCAAGTTCAGCAGAACCCATGTGCCACCAGGTTTGATCAAGAGGATGAGAGATGAATTCAGGGAACTGAAGCAAGGAAGGATGACAGTAGTGGAATACCGTGACAAATTCTTGTCATTGGCTAGGTATGCACCGGATGAGATAGACACTGAAGCCAAGAAGAAGGAGAGATTCCTGAATGGTCTGCACGATGAGATGCAGACGGTGTTAGTCAATATTCCCTTTGCAGATATTGAAGCCCTAGTTGACTCTGCCATTCAGATGGAAGGAAAGATCAACCAAGCTAATGAACCACAAGCGTCGCATGATGCATCAACCAGGAGCCCACCATACATCAAAGTATCGCCCCAACCCATCTCCAGGATTTGCCCCAAGAACCAACAGACCCCCGATGAACCGTCCGACCTATCCCAACCTATCCCAACCGTGGAAACCCAAGGCCCAGAGGAAACCACGACAACCCTAGCAATTTCAACCGTGCACCACCCAAGTTCAACAACAACAACATCGCCACCAACACCAACACTACCCCAAGGACTGTAAGCAATATTGTGCCTGTTGCAGCGAAGGACAAGTCCCAAGTGACTTGTTATGAATGTGGAACCAAAGGTCACTATTCCAATGAGTGCCCCAAAAATATTGCCGTAGCCCCCAATGCAAATGCCCCAACTCAGCAGCAGCGTCGTGTTCAGCCCGGAAGAATGTTTGCCCTAGGGAATTCGCTCAACCGCAACGACCGTCTTTTTCTCATGCATGCTGAAGAAGCCCAAGAAGCGCCAGATGTCGTGCTGGGTATGTTTTATGTTAACTCAGTACTTGCAAGAGTGTTGTTTTATTCTGGAGCATCGCACTCGTTTGTTACTGAAGAATTTGCATGCACTAGTAAGATTCAACCAACCAAATTGAAGCATGTTATGATAGTTCAAATACCTGGTTCAACCACCAAAGCTAGACAAATTTACAAAGCAGTCCCTATCTGAATCCATGGCATAGATTTTTATGCTAATCTAATAGTACTTGGAACTAAAGGTTTGGAAGTAGTACTAGGAATGGATTGGATGTCCAAACACAAAGGATTAATTGACTGTGCCAAGAAAGCCATAACCATGACCAGTACAACCGGAATATCAGTCGAGCATGTATCTGAAACCTTGCCCCGTCAATTCAAGTGCAACAAGAGTATAGCCCAGCCAACCGTTGACCAAGTCCGGATAGTCTGTGAATACCCCGATGTATTTCCAGATATTTTGCCCGGTATGCCCCTAGATCAGGATATCGAGTTTATCATTGAACTAATCCCTGGAACCTAACCCATAGCCCATAGACCATATAGTATGAACCCGTCTGAACTAGTGGAACTGAAGAAGCAACTGGATGCCATGCTGGAAATAGGATTGATTCAACCAAGTGCGTCACCATGGAGATCACCTGTTTTGTTTGTGGACAAGAAATATGGAGGTAACCATTTGTGTACAGATTATCGAAAGTTGAATGATGTCACCATCAAGAACAAGTACCCATTGCCCAAGATAGAAGACCTGTTTGACCAGTTGACTGGTGCCAAAGTGTTTTCTAAGATTGATCTCAGAATTAGTTATCATCAACTCAAGATTCGCGCAGAGGATATTCTAAAGACTGCTTTTACCACTAGATATGGATTATACGAGTATACTATCATGTCCTTTGGATTAACCAATGCCCTTGCTTATTTCATGAACCTCATGAATAAGATTTTTATGGACTTCCTGCATAAGTTTGTCGTTGTTTTCATCGATGGCATTCTGATTTATTCCAAATCAGAAGAAGAACATGAGCTACACCTAAGGACCATCCTTGGAACCCTTAAAGAGCATCAGCTATATGCTAAGTTTAGCAAATGTGAATTCTGGTTACAGGAAGTAGGATTCCTTGGACATATCGTATCAGCCGGAGGAATTGCCATTGACCCTGCGAAGGTGAAGGATGTTGAAGATTGGCAAGCCCCAACCACTCAAACCCAAGTTCGTGCATTTCTCGGATTAGCGGGATAGTACCGCAAGTTTGTAGAAGGGTTCTCGAGTATTGCAAGACCCATGACCCAATTGCTAAAGAAGGACAAGAAGTTTGAATGGACAGAAAAATGTGAAGCGAGTTTTCAGGAACTCAAGAGGAGATTGATTTCAGCCCCAATCTTGATCATGCTGGATATCACGAAACCCTTTGATGTGTATTGTGACGCATCCAAGACCGGTCTCGGATGTGTGCTAATGCAAGAAAGCAAAGTTATATCTTATCTATCCCGACAACTGAAACAGCATGAACAGAATTATCCTACCCATGACCTTGAACTAGCAGCCATAGTTCTAGCCCTGAAGACATGGAGGCATTATCTCATGGGAAACCGTTGTGAGATTTATTCAGATCACAAGAGCCTTAAGTATATATTCACTCAGAAGGAGCTAAATATGAGGCAGAGAAGATGGATTGAGCTAATCAAGGACTATGACCTACACATCCACTATCACCCCGGTAAAGCCAATGTGGTAGCAGATGCCCATAGCAGGTTGCCGTGCCGCTTGAACTCCATGATTTTGAAGGAGAAACCAAGTTTGCACAAAGAGATGGAAGATTTCCGAATGGAATTAGTGAGTGAAGGATTTTTGGCTAGCATAGAACTTCAGCCCACTTTGATCAGTCAGATCAAGATGCGTAGAAAGGAAATGCTAGTATCGACGGAATCAAACGTCGTATCAGTACAGACAAAGTACCCGGATTCACCGAGGACGGAGAAGGAGTTCTGTGGTACAAAGGACGTCTCTGTGTACCAGCAGATTCGGAGTTGAAAGAAGTTATTTTGAAAGAGGCCCATGATACTCTTTATTCTATCCACCCCGGAGGAACAAAGATGTATCAGGATTTAAAGGAGCAATTTTGGTGGCATAAGATGAAGAGAGAAATCAGTAGCTATATCGCCAAGTGTGATATATGTCAGAGAGTCAAGGCGGGACATCAAAGACCCGCGGGACTGTTGCAACTATGGATGGCAATGGGTACCCGATCCCCGTTAACCCGATGGGTACCCGCCTTAAATGGGGAGGGTTTGGTTGAAGAAATAACCCGCGGGTCTGATTACCGGTAAAAATCTAGACCCATCGGGTCTAGCGGGGGTGGGTCTGGAGGTAGTAAACCCAAACCCGCGGACCCGCATACCCGTCTAACCCCACTTTCCTTGGCACATTTTTGTTCAGCCCCTTAGCCATCAACGTCCTTTCCTCCCAGTCCTTCCACACCTGTCCCTATTCCTACCTGCACACAACACACGCACACAACACACGCAACTCACGGACGCGCACACACAACCCAGAGGGCCAAAACGACACGCACACCACCTCTGCCTCGCACGTGCTCGGTCTCCATCGACGCGCCGCCGAAGCGGCCACCGCCGGCTATCGCCCTCCTCCACCCGCAGAGCTCCACCGCCTGCTAGGATCCCCTCGTTCCCTGCATCCCCGACTCCTTCCCCACAGAAGCACAACGCCGCCGCCTCCCGTGATCCCCTCGTCCCCTGCTCCGACTCCTCGAGCTCCTCCCTACCGTTGTCGAGGAGTGGGGAACAACTCCAGCAGCAGCCAGGACCCTCACCGGCTTCGGAGGACTAAGGAGATCCCCCAGATCTAGTCGCTGGCGGGTACCTGTCGGGTCCTGCAAACCCGGCGGGTCGCAGGTCTGGTGGAGAATCGGACCCGGCGGCGGGTATGGGGCCGGGTCGCGGGGACGGGGAGGAGGGTCGGGTGCGGGTATGGGGGAGCCAAACCCGACCCCGAACCCGGCGGGTGCCATCCGGAGTTGCAACCATTGCAGATTCTGGAATAGAAATGGGATTCAGTTGGAATGGACTTTATCACCGGATTGCCTACTTCTAGTAGGGGAAATAACTCCATCTAGGTCATAGTTGACAGATTGTCCAAAGTATCCCATTTCTTAATAGTCAAGACCACATACCAGAGTTCGAAGCTAGCAGAATTGTACATCGCTAGAATCGTCAGTTTGCACAGAGTCCCCAAGAACATCGTATCGGATCGAGGAACTCAGTTTACCTCGAGATTCTGGAAGAAAGTCCAGGAAGGTTTAGGAACCCGACTGGATTTCAGCACAACGTATCACCCTCAGATCAATGGACAAACGGAGCGAGTAAATTAAATACTCGAAGATATGTTGAGAGCATGTGTGCTGGAGTATGGATCTAAATGGGAAGACTGTCTGCCTTTCGCAGAATTTTCATACAACAACAGTTATCAAGCTAGTCTACAAATGGCCCCATTTGAATTCATGTATGGAAGGAAGTGTCGTACCCCTTTGAATTGGTCAGAAGTAGGAGAGAGTCATATTTTCGGACCCGACATCCTACGAGAAGCAGAAGAGAAAGTTCACAAGATTCGTGAGCACCTTAAGACCGCCCAGTCAAGACAGAAGAGTTACGTCGACAAGATACGTCGATACCTTGCCTTCAATATCGGAGATTTTGTGTATCTCAAAGTGTCGCCTTTGAAAGGAATGCATCGTTTCTAGCTCAAAGGAAAGTTAGCCCCCAGATATATCGGACCCTTCAAGATTCTGAATCATCGAGGAGAAGTATTGTATCAATTGGAACTGCCAGAGGAAATTTCAGCAGTGCACAATGTGTTCCATATATCGTTACTGTGCAAATGCCTTGAAGTTCCGGAGAAGACTGAAGTTTTCAAGAACATTAATCACTGGACCATAGAGATCAACGATGACCTGACATATCCTGAAGTACCCATCCGTATTTTGGAAGAAGCTTTCAGAACCCGAAGCATCAAGTTTCTCAAGATTCAGTGGAGCAACCACACTGAAGAAGAAGCTACCTGGGAGCGATAAGATCACATCAGGACAGAGTTTTCCGATCTCTTTAAATCCTAGGTAATCTTTTTCTTCTTTTCAAAATCTCGGGACGAGATTTTGTTTAAGGAGGGAAGGTTTGTAACATCCCAAAAATATGAAACAATGATCATCAAACTCTAACCACTAAAATTAGGGTTAACAAAAACTTTGATTAAATAGAAACCGAATGAATGCATGTGTGTATGTGATGATTTGATAAATGCATGAATGGACTTGTGTGGTTCAACTAAATAAGTAAGGAATGGTTCAAAGATGAATATAACATCATCTAAAACATTTCCAAGCAGAAACAAATCAAGAGAAAATCACAAACAATTCAAATAAAACAAATGGTCATTTTTGCCAATCTTGCTCACTAGGTCACTTTGAGTGTTTCTAGTCCAAGATTTCAAACAAAAACTTTTCCAATTCTTTTCACCCCTTGCTAGGCCAAGTAAAAGTGAATCAAATCCCACCTTTTAAACTTGCAGAAACATTTAGCAACCCCATTCAAATGATAATTCAAAATTGAATCTTTAACATATGTGAAGATCACACCTTTTCAAAACCCAACTAAACCAGTTCCCCTTGACCAATCCAACTAACCAGAGACTCCCTAGTATGTGCCTAGCCAACCCACTAAGTTTGAATCCAAAATTCAAATTTGAAACTCTTTCGGCCATTTCATCAAACACCTTGTCAACAGCAAACACACAAACACAAAACACTATTAGGAGCAGTGATTTTGGCCAACCTTGTTCCCTCTCTAGCTTACTCTATACTCTCAGTAGATGATCTAGCCCAATTAACAAGCTTTAGCACCACTGTGAGCTTGGCATAGCCATCAATGGTGACCATGCCGAGCCTAACTTGCCACCCACATGTCGACATCAAGCTAGGAGAAGAACCAAGCCTAGCAAGCATGTCTGGAGCACTGACCACCATCCGCCGCCACCCCCTGTCCAAGCCTCGAGCACTGCCAGCCCCTGGACCACATGGCAAGCTCATGCCAAGCTTCTCAGCGAGCCGAGAGCGCGCCAGTGCGCCACACTCGACCAGAGCCTACAGACCGCGCGCCGCCCTCGCCGCTTGCGTGCGTGATCGCTAGCACCCCAGCAACCCCGCGGACATGCCCGTTCGCCGCCGTGCAGACCGTAGACGTTGTGCGCCATTAAAATCACCGTCGGACCCGCACAGAGCGCCGCGATGTTCCGACCATCTTGTACCGCCCACGCCTCGCCACCATGCCGTTGAGCATCGCCAGGGAGCACAGCACTGCACCCTATCGTCGCCCATGCCAATATCACTTTGTGCCGTCGACACCGACGAGCTCAGCCCGTGCCATTTGGTACCCTTAAACCACTATAAAAGGAGGCCTCCCCCGCTCGTTTTCTTCACACCATTTCACTCCCCACCTATCTCTGATACCCCCCACTCACTCTCGGAGCAAGGTGAGCAGCGTATCACCGGAATTTCAGCAGAGTTCGTCGCTGCAGAGGAGGAGAGGCGTTGTCGATTGGAGCCGCCCCAGGAGGAGCTGCCGGTACCAAGAGGATCGCCGTCATCGACTTCGTCGTTCACCCCCATCACCGACCATCGCCTGAGCCCCGGTAAGCCTCCCACGACCCACACTGGCCGCGCTAGGGTTCTGTCTCGTCGGCGCTGCCCGACGTGGACGATGAACTAGAGCCGTTCGATTAGAGTTAGATCCTACGATCCTAATCGCCCCGTACCGCTTCGCCACTCGTTATCTCACTGACGAGTGGGGTCTCTCACTTAACCAGCCTGCGAGTGTGCTGTGCGTAGTGGGCCGGCCCAGTTAAACATCTCGCGCGACCCATTAATTCAAATTTACATTTATTCATTTAATTTGAAACCCAGTTCTGTACTTAGATTCAAAAATCAACCCAGCTCGATTCACTGAACCAAAATGCATGAAACCAATTTTGTTAGAAAGGTACTAGAATGCTTAATCCAAGACCGTTGGATTCAAACCATTTAGATTTGTAGATCACCCATGGTAAAAATAACAAGGCAGAAGCTTTTCTGCATTCAATTTTTTTTGAAAATTCAACCATAAGGGCATTTGAGTTGATTCCAACTCTCAAAAATCACATTTAACCATACCTTTCAAAATATATAAAAATATATAGTTTTACTTACAGAAATAATGATCAAGTAATAAAAGAATGCCACATAGGCTTCTAGTCACTTTAATTAATTAAATTAAAAAGGTTAAACCTTATTAAATTGTGACACCACTTTAAATCACATTCCCATGTACTGAAATATATGGTGATGACATGTGTCATCATGATCCCATGTTTGAGTTGGAGAATATTAAATCTTAAGTAGTTTTTTAATGAGTAGAAATTACTTTTCTCAAATAAAATAAATGGGACAAATGCTTTAATCTTGTAATATTAGTGATGATGATAGATCATCTAGTATGAACTTTTGTGCGATGATTAGAAATAGTTAAGTATTGTTTGGTGATTGTGTACCTCGTATTTATTTATAGACGCTAGTACCGACCAAGGGTATGAGGAGGAAGGTGGATACTACGAGAAAGAAGCCGAGGAGAACTTCAACCATTGCTCTGCACAAGGCAAGTCAATACTTGCAAGCTACTCATTAAGCAAGCTTACCCTTGCAAGATACCATACTTATGCAAGCTACTACTTGCTTATTACTATGCCAACTATATGCCTTAAGCATATATGATTATACCTACTTGACACACCCTCCTAGTTTTACTTGCAAGCTTAGTATTTTATTTTCTTTATTAAAATATTTCTATCAAAAGTTTACTTAGTGACTTGTAGATTCTAGAAAGATAAGTGAAGGTAGCATAAAGAGCATAAAATTTGTCCTAAGTTAGATAATCTTGATGTCAACCTAAGGCATGAGATTGAACTTAGCTAACTCCCACTTGCTGATCACCCCTCATTAGTATTTACCCCCACTTATAGATGCTAGTGCTAAGAATAAAACTTGATCAACTTTAGATGGAAATACTTGGTGAAAATGGTTATGAAAACCTTAGAATGATGAGTCATTCTACCGAAATGTTTTGACATGTGTTTCCGAACACCAAATGATTTATGATGATGAAAATGTTAAGGCATGAGCCTTAACCCTTTACAAAATTGACGGTTGTCTGGATGCGATATAATTCCAATTTTACAATACAAACACAATACCCGAAACTTGGGTAGGGCTTGACTGCAAATTTATATACCTTAGTATGGGTTCCCTTGCGGCTAAGGTCTGAGCTGAGCTACCTTGTGAAGATTGTCCACCTGTGCAGTACCCAAGATGACATGTCGGGGGATTAACCTCGGGTAGGTCAGAGACGGGGAAAGACCGATGTACTGTCCCCGTCTGATTGCCGAGCTACGGCCTAGGTCGGCCGAATCATGGTTATGTCGGCCGATGAGCGGAGGCAAGAAGCCCATGTATAGGTATCAAGTGGTTACCCGGCCGAGTTAATGAGAAACTCGGCCGGGTTACCCAAATGATCTTCATGCAGGTGAGGAACGAGCCGAGTAACATAAGGTAAGGCCGAGTGATACGAAGCTTGCAGGAGAAGGAGAACCCCAAGGTCAAACTATAGTTGCAGGCTAGAAGGAACCAGAACAGGGCCAAGCACAAGAGACAAGGATGCACAGGCGCGGGCGAAGGAGGTCACGGAGGTGTGATCCCGGAGCCCGAGGCACGCAGGAGGGGCCACCGGAGCTTTGTCGTCGTTAGAAGGGCGACAGGAAAGGAGGCCGCCGAACTACTATTTTGGGACAAGCATATTCCACGAATATGCTTGTTCGTCACCTAAGGGCACCCAAAGCACCCTTTATAAGGGAGGTTTGGACCCCGAGGAGGATCGATTCTTTGAGCACCGTTAGGTGGAGATTCATCTTGTCCCCGGATACAGACTCAAGGAGCACTTGTAATCCACCTAGAGAGAAATAAAGTTCATCACTTTGGCACTGAGTGTAAAGACGTTGCATCTTCCTCCCGGATCCCACTAGCATCCATTGGCCCCGCATTTTAGCCTACCCATGGCATCCGCCGTGCCACCACCACGGCGCCATACCATCAGGGGCCAGCGGTGCTGTGGAGTTGTGATCCGGACGGAAACTTCATCAACACCGCGAGCGTTGTTTCGCTTGGTCCAGATTTGGTCTCGCGATTATGTCGAGACAATGCAGGGAGCTCGGGGAAAATCCCAGCGCAACGGGATCTTCATCGGCCGGGCGAGCACGTGGTCTACGCCGCGTCGACATCACCGACATTTATCCTCACCAGTTGTTGTTGCAGGGAACCACCTCAAGCGGCGAGTCAGTCCGTCAGAGAGCATCCGGCAGCGTCGAGGTGATGGTCGCAGAGGGACACAAAGGGAGCAGATTAGCCGGGTCAAGCAGAACCGCCCAGCGCATGGTCCGCCAAGCGTAACACACTGCAAACCACCGAGGTAATTCCGCCGGTGACAAACCCGGCCGAGCTACATGACACCACCCCAAAGGCTCCGAGAGTGAGGACCACCGGAGAGACCAGAGAACATTCTTGAGCAACTATAGAGAACTTAACCACACATGTAGCACCGATACTTGATCCGCAAATGCTCAAAGTGAGTTAGAGGAAACCAGGCAAAAGGTGCCGGTAGAGGCCAAAAGTATCACCATGAGAATCCTTGAACAGGACCACGAGAGAATATGCAAAAGCTAATAAGTTGATATCGCACCGAGCGGTGGACGAACTAAGATTAAGAGGAAAGAACCTCATGAATGATATTAACAAGGAGCATGAAGCTCACAGAGCGAATCGCGATTTGGGTTTGCCGAGTACAATACCCGCGAAAAACCTAAGAGCGGCAAATGCCGAGCATTAGAACTAGAGGGGTTAACAGGAAGCTCGGCAGAAGCAACAAGAAAGAGTGAATGAGTCAGTGCGCATCGCGAACCAAAGAAATGAGGAAATGCTCGAGCTAACTCGCAAGACCAGGGGCTTCACGGATGGTTCATTCGGCAGAGCAGCACTGCTTTATCTCTGGCAATGACATCTTCACCGAAACAACGCTAGAAAAGAAAAAAGAACCTCGTGGAAGAGGAACAAACAAATTGTTCCGTATGACCCGGCAATAGCTGGAAAGGTGAATGAGAACAGAGGCAATGCAAGCCGAGGTAATAGTGGGAGAGAAACCACGGCCGTATGGAAAAGGACGGCGGCGGCCGAGGTAATGGGGAGCACGGCAGGAAAGAACCCGCAAGAGACAATCATGAAAACCAAACCCCGGCCGGAGTAAGGAGAGAAGTGCCGCTCAACCCGCAACCAAGACCTGAGCCTCGGCAGGAAAGAGAAGTGAGGCCAGCTCGTTATAATCAGATGAATGAGAGGTATAATGATGGATATTCCGAGGTAGAATATGCAAACCAAGGTGGAGACAATCACTATGGGATGCAGGATAGAATCCTGTACAGAGACTTGCCAGCAAGTGATGCAAGAGTAAAATTGGATCGGTTATACCGGGTCCGAGCTATTGGAAGAGCAGGGTCCACCAGTCCGCATGTTTTGGACCACGGATCATGGGCGAACCACCAGTGCCAAATTTTCGTGGCAAGGGGCACAAAACGCATAATGGAAGTACCAAGCCACAAGACTGGTTGATTGATTATGCCACCGCGGTGAAAATAGCGGTGGCAACCTAAGATGGCTGTAGGCGGTATGTCCCATGATGTTGGAAGGACCAGCTAGGGTATGGTTGAATAATCAACCAAAGAGCAATATCAATCGCTGGTTAGATTTGAAGAGATGTTCGACAACTTTACCGGCACATACAAGAGACCGAATAGACCACAACTAGCCATGTGCAAGCAGAGGCCGAATGAAAGATAGAGAGTTTTAACTCGATGGTGTAACGAGAAACTCATGTGAAGGAGTTATCGAATCGCATATCGCTTGGTTCGCGCAGGGCTGCCGTTCTGGCAGGTGTCAGGCAATGCTCGCAGAGAGATATGCCGACCACACCGGCAGACTATCGAATAGCGGACTCTATGCATTGGGTGACCCAACCCAACCGGAGTTAATGTCGGCAGATCATCGTGAGCAACAAGACCAGTACACGAGAGAGTTGGCCGGGTCATCTAGGCGTGATTTCAGAGGAAGAAGAAGAGAAGAGAGGCCGGATTATAGGTATAATTCGGCCCAGGTCGCGGCTGTAGCGCAAGATCAGCCGAGTCACGGAGTAACTCAACGACAGAAAAATGGACCTCAACAGTGGACCGCAAGAAATGATGGAAAGAGGCAATGGACCCCAGAGCAAAAGAAAAAATATGACCCCAATGTAGCCATTGTATGGCGAATGTGTATCGACTACACTAACCTGAACAAGGCGTGTCCGAAAGATCCTTTTCCATTGCCTAGAATAGACCAAGTCATTGACTCGACCGCTGGCTGTGAGCTGTTATCATTTGTAGACGCCAGTATTCGGTTTCCACCAGATACTAAATCCGCCGATCAAATAAAGATGCATTTATTACCTGCACGGGCTTATTGTTATCGCACAATGCCATTCGCCCGAGAAATCGGGAGCAACGTATCAAAGGTGCATGCAAAATGCCTACATGATCGATAGGAAAAATGTACAAGTATACGTGGATGACGTAGTCATCAAAACTAAGGAGAACTTTGCTAGAAGATATCGGCAAATATTCGCGAACCGAGAAGGTTCGAATGAAACTTAATCCAGAAATGCACGTTTGGCGTCGGCGGAAAACTACTCGGTTCCTTGTGTCCACCGAGGTATCGAGGCTAATCCAACGAAGATAAGAGCAATAGAAAGAATGGAATTGCCGAGATGTGTGAACGATGTACAAAAATTCACGGGCTGCCTGGCCTCGCTTAGTCGATTTGTATGCCGGCTAGGAGAAAAGGCACTGCCACTTTATCAGATGATGAGAAAGTCGGACAGATTCGATTGGACTCTGTGCCGACCTTATGCTTCGTGAGTTGAAAAAGATGCTAGTTACGGCACCCATCTTAGCTTCTCCGTTATCGAAAGAACCTATGCTACTTTATATAGCGGCTACCAATCGAGTAGTTAGTACTGTGGTTGTAGTGGAACGACTTGAAGAGGGTAAGTCAGTTCAGAGGCCAGTATATTATCTAAGTGAAGTATTATCCACTTCAAAGCAGAATTATCCGCACTATCAGAAGATGGCCTATGGAGTATATATGTCGGCAAAAAAGCTTAAGCATTACTTTGAAGAGCACCCCATCAAAGTGATATGTGAGGCACCCATAGCCGACATATTGAACAACAAAGATGCAAGTGGCCGAATAGCAAAATGGGCGATCGAGTTATCACCATATGCTCCACAATTTGATAGAAGAGATGCAATCAAATCTCAGGCTGTCGCCGACTTTCTCGTAGATCGGGCCGAGGTGCAATATGAGCCACCATTGCCGATCCAAATTCTCGGACAATGCATTTTGATGGTTCCAAACTAAGGAACGGTTTGGGAGCGAGGATAGTCTTGACCTCGCCTAAAAAGATCAATTGAAATATGTCTCGCAAATACATTTTGCGCCCAACAATGTAGCTGAATCTGAAGCACTAGTCCATGGATTAAAGGTGGCAAAAGAAATTGAATACGCGAATCCTATGTTACGTGACTCGGATCTAGTAATACAAGTATCGGGCACTTGGGACGCATTAGATGCTAATATGGCTTTATCTGATTCCATGTGCGAAAGTCGGTGGATATTTTGAAGGATGTGAATTCCACCACATACCACGAAAGCGTAAAATGACGCCGACACATTGTCAAAATTAGGATCAACCCGGTAGTCAATTCCGCCAGGTATTGCCCTGGAGCACCTCAGGAAACCATCAATAAACCCATCGCCAGAGTCCGAATCAATCTTTATCCCAGCAAGTTCTGCAGAAAATCATACGCCAATGGAGGTAGATCCGCAGAAAGATTCGGAACCCATAAAGAGGGGACATGAGGTAATAGCAATCATGGAGGAGGCCGAGGTATATACGTCGGCAGAAAACATGGAGATAGACAGTGAAATCACTGCAGAGAGAGCAGTGCCGATATGGGCGCAACCCATATTTTCGTATCTAAAAGACGCGGCATTGCCGAATAATGAAGTATTAGCCAGACAAACCGTCAGAAGAGAAAAAGCCTATACAATCATAAACAATGAGTTATATAAGAGAAGCGTAACGAACGTATTGCAGAAATGCGTGAGTTCCGCAGAAGGTCAGGAAATCCTTTTGGACATACACCAAGGAGAATGTGGGCACCATGCTTCATCTCGCGCTTTAGTAGCCAAGGCATTCAGGCATGGATTTTACTGTCCAACGGCGTTAAAAGAGGCAGAAGAATTAGTTAAGAAGTGCAATGGTTGTCAGAGATATGCAACCAGAATACATATGCCGTCGGCCGAATTAAAAACAATACCCATCACTTGGCCATTTTCTGTATGGGGTTTAGACATGGTGGGACCTTTCAAGCCGGCGAGAGGAGGGATGACCCACATCTTAGTTATGGTAGACAAGTTCACAAAATGGATTGAAGTAAAACCAATCAAAAATGTGATGGGCACAACAGTTGAAATTTCTCAAGGATATCATCTTGAGATACGGATACCACACAAAGCATTATTACAGATAATGGCACGAATTTTGCGTATGAGCCTCGCCAGATTTTGCCAAGAGAAGCACATAAGACTAGATGTTGCCTCGGTGGCCCACCCAAAGATCCAATGGGCAGGTTGAAAGATCTAATGGACTGGTGTTATCGTGAATAAAACCACGATTGGTTGAACCATTGCAAATCGGCAGGATGTTGGATAGAAGAAATCCCAGCCGTGTTATGGAGTCTCGGACTACTCCGAATAGATCAACGGTTACACCCCATTTTTCCGGTATACGGAGGCAGGCGGTACTCCCATGACATAATCTATGACTCGCCAAGGGTTGCTCAAGACACAACTTCGAAACAAATGAATTAGCTCGGCAAGATGCCGAGACCTGTTGGAAGAAGCCGTGAGTTGACATTATCACGATCGGCTATTTATCAACAGAACTTACTACGGCGATATCACAACAAGAAAGTGAACCCAAGAGTATTCAAGGAAGGAGATCTAGTCCTCATTTGGTGCAATGACGGCCGCATGCACAAATTATCACCCCATGGAAGGACCATTTATCGTGAGCAAAGCATTGCACAACGATGCATATTATCCGATTGATGCTCAATCCTGGAGAGAACAAGGCGCAAAGCTGGTGAAGAAACGGCGCCCCGAATGTGGCTTTACCGCCATTTTACTCATAGTGTTGTATCTCAAGGTCAAAAACCAATGATGTATTTGTACCTCGGCACCCAGCGAGTGACTGGGACCGCCAGAGGTTATTTTATTTCATATTATATGTTCAAACCTCGCACCCAAAGGCTTACTCGGGACCGCCATATGTGATGTTATTTCATGTTTGATATTTGAACCTCGGCACCCAGAAGCGATTACTCGGGGACCGCCATATGGGATGTTATTTCATGTTTGATATTTGAACCTCGGCACCGGAGGCGATTACTCGGGACCGCCATATGTAATGATTATTTGGTATTATATGTTTAAATCTCGCATCCGTAACGATAACTCAGGGACTGCCGTATGGTATATTTATTTCTTGGCGACCAAAGCGGTGACTCGGGGAATGCCATATGTTGTGTTCCTTTCATGTTACGAATAGGCACCTTGGTGCCCAAAGCATTGACTTAGGGACTATCATATAATATGTCAAATTCGTATTAACACTTAAGCCTCGGCATCTGAAAACAACGACTCGGAGACTACTATATGATACCTCAAACCTATGCTAAACGCAATCATATCCGAAACTTGATAAGGAAGTTCCGGATAGTAAACAACGATCCAGCGACCGTTGCTTACTTCCACAACGGAGTAATTATTCAGCGCCAATGCCTGGATAAGATCATCAAAATAACGGCAAAAATTGAGCCCTGAAAGATGAAGAAATTACGAGCCAACAAGGCAAGAATTCGGACGAACATCCACTTAACCAAGAATCTCAAACAACGCATAGCGAAAGAACCTCGAATCATACGAGTTGACAAATTTTTAGTCTACATTGTACGCCCGGCATACCAGGGATCGCAAATAACCTAGGCGTTGTTCGTTGGAGGGGCAACCACTTGCTCAAGTGCGGGGCACTCCGAAGTAGGAGGAACTTCGACTGAGGTCGCCTCGCCATCCGCTGACCCAGGGGTAACTTCGGCGGTATCACGGGGTTGTTCAGGAGCGTCAGTACGCGCGGTAGAATGCCCGGTGCCTTTGGAGGAAGACCGCGCATCGCCGTTGCTATCTGAGCTTGAGCTGGAGCTATCATATGTGGCCGAATCATCTTCATCTTCCCCGTGCTCAGCTGAATCATCACCCGAAGCACCTTCACCCGCGACCTCCTGATCCGGGTCTGGGAGAAAACTCGGCCCTTCATTCCAAGTATGCACGTCGGCATACTCGACGAGCTGGAAAGCCCGAGCTTGCCGAAGAGCAACAAAGGTGGAATCTTCAACCCAGAGAGCCATGCAAATTCCTCAGAATGTTAAGAGAGATGTCTTCATACCATGACATGATTACAGTAAGGGCCATGTCGGCACCAGCACGCGCAGCAGATTCTCTCCAAAGACTCAACTGTCTCTCGGATGCCTTCAGCCTGGTCACCAATAACTGGACCTCGTTGATATCGAGCCCCGAGGTATTTGGCGAGTGCATGATAGGCTCGGATAGGCTGCACCAAATCCCGCCCATAATTTTCATCGGACCAACCGCAAAGACCAACAAAGAACCAAGAAATCCTCCATAGAATATTCAAAGTCAACAGCAACAGGTTCACCTCGACGAGCGCGAGCTGCAAGAACAGCCTTAGAACTCACGGTTTTGGCTTCGGGGAAGTGATCTGCGCAGAACATGGACGTGTCAAAAGATAGCAATGACGACAAAGAAAAAACATAGTTCGGCCAGGCCAACTAACTTACGATGAATGTAATGCATCATTATCTGAAGGTCTTTGGCCCAAGCAGTTTTACTCTTCTCGAAACGAGCAAGTTCCTCGCTCAAACCACGAGTTTTAAGTTCGGCAGCTTCGAGGAGCTCTTTGCTCTTCCAGAATCCAGAGTCCGATTCTTCTCCTCGCAAATTCTTGGTCGACCTTTTCTAGCTCGGATTTCTGAGAGAGCTTGAGTGTGTTCACCTCGGATTTCAGACGAGCTATCTCATCATCTTTCTCTTGTAGTTGCGCCGAGTGAACTGCGCTTTGTTCTAAAAATGAAGCATCACGTCAGGCATGGGCACGCAATCTTGTTGCGACGCTGCAAAGTCTTGCAACTCGGCTTTACCACACCCAACGCAATAAGGAAACTTAGTATAGATACTAAAAGGAGAAGGAAGGAAGTAGAAAGGAAACTAACCTTCCAAGGTCTTGATCTTCTTTTCCAGGCGGATCTTGAGGTTATTGATATTACCTATTCAACAAGAAGTGAGCGGCATTCCGGACGAGTATATGAGTAAGGTGGAAATAAGGAAAACGAACTATCGACTTATCGCCTTCTTTGCCACAGGCAGAACTTTCTCGATTTCTCTTCCGACTTACGGTGAAAAACCAACCTCCGGAACTCGGTCCGTCGGTCATGTGCAACCCGAGCAATGAAGCAAAGTCATAAAACAACAAGTAGAAGTTAATTAGATCCGAATCAAGCAAAGCTTAATTCGCTCTAGGTGGCTGGATATTAAAGTTAAACTAGATCCGAATCAAGCAAAGCTTAATTCGCTCTAGGTGGTCGGATATTCAAACAATACCAGATCTGAAACAAGCAAAGCTTAATTCAGATCTAGGTGGTCGGATATTCAAAGCTAAGCTAGATCCGAATCAAGCAAAGCTTAATTCGCTCTAGGTGGTCGGATATTAAAGTTAAACTAGATCCGAATCAAGCAAAGCTTAATTCGGCTCTAGGTGGCTGGATATTCAAAACAATACCAGATCTGAAACAAGCAAAGCTTAATTCAGATCTAGGTGGCTGGATATTCGAAGCTAAGCTAGATCTGAATCAAGCAAAGCTTAATTCAGCTCTAGGTGACTGGATATTAAAAGCTAAACTAGATCCGAATCAAGCAAAGCTTAATTCGGCTCTAGGTGGCTGGATATTCAAAACAATACCAGATCTGAAACAAGCAAAGCTTAATTCAGATCTAGGTGGCTGGATATTCAAAGCTAAGCTAGATCCGAATCAAGCAAAGCTTAATTCGGCTCTAGGTGGCTGGATATTCAAAGCTATACTAGATCCGAATCAAGCAAAGCTTAACTCAGATCTAGGTGGCCGGATATTCAAAGCTATACTAGATCTGAGTCAAGCAAAGCTTAACTCAGATCTAGGTGGCTGGATATTCAAAGCTAAACTACATCCAACTCAAGCAAAGCTTAATTCGGCTACAGGTGGCTGGATATTCAAAGCTATGCCAGATCCGAGTCAAGAAGAACTTAACTCGACTCTAGGGGAATGGATATTCAAAGCTACATCACGTCCGAATAAACTACGAACTAGATGGCCGGACTAACAAACCCTAGAAATAAAATTAAGTCAAACTTCCAAGCAGACAACAAGTTATCTCCTTGCAAGTTTCGGGGACTAGGGGATATGGTAACATCTGGAGAATAATTTAAGACTCGGAGATAAAATAATTACCGCATTCATCTTGTTGGTATCAATGATATCGGGCAAGATGATCAAACGCCACCGATGTCGAAAGTCGGAAAGGTTGGTTGGTGGATTGCCCTCAAAATGATCGAACATTCCGCTTATTGGCATACTCAACTAGCGCCCAAGGCTGTTCCCGCTAGCAGTCCGAGTTAAAACTTTACCCGGCAAAGCGGTCCGACCATGGCGCCGCAGGCTCTTATGAAGAGCAAGTCGATCGCCGTGGCCGAGGTAACAAGAACTTTGGCAGATGCAACTCCCTATGCGTGGCGTCCGCAATACTCGGTTGAGAAGAGCCGGCAAGACCTTCGAGAGGAAGTCTTGACGGCAATAACGCTTTCTCCTTAGAAGACGCGTCCAGGAAGTTGCGCCTCGAAGTGGGACGAGTCCTTAGGATCAGCGGAAGATAAGCTCGCAGAGGGCGCCGGGCAACGACCTTCTCGGCCAAGGTCGGGATGACCGTAGAAACCGCTGCAGAGATGGAGGTTCAATGGAAACGCTGGGACCCATAGAGGGACGGTGGCTCAACGAAACATCGGAGGGCCGGATCGGATCCAGATCAATGGGAGAAGTCTCGGGCATCACGACGAGCAAAGCACGATTTAGAGCGGGGGGAGAAGCAGGACGAATAGGACTAGGAATTCGACTATCATCAGCAGGAGGGGGAGATGGCGGCCGAATCGGACGGCTAGTCATACTAGGACCTCCGGGTTTAACAGACAGAGGAGCACTGCCAAAATAAGAAAGAAGATTCGTCATTATGGGAAACAGAAAGAGAGAAACAAGAAGTATAGGCAAAAGAACTTACCCAGCAACCCCGGGCATAGTCTTGCGCCTGGGAGGATTCGGGGCGGATTTCTTTATTCGTTTCTTAGGAGCCGCCTCCGAGGCACTAGCAGGAGCCCCGCGCTTCCCCGAGGTAACGGGAGGCAGGAACGCAATAGGTTCTGAGTCGTGAACCTGACCGGCCGGATTAGCTGGGAAAGTAGAAGCCGGAAATGCATAAGAAATAGGCATGGCGGCAACTACCTCAAGAACTTGAACCTCGTCAATCACCTTCCTCTTCTTGGCTGGAGTTTTGTCATGAGCTCGAGCCGAGCAGATCCGACTTAGGGACGAACTCCTGAGTCCGCTCACCAAGATCCGGGCACTCCCTGCTGGGCCAAGGGAGCCGCAGAACCTCGGCGTCCTCGTTCTTACGCTCTGCAAACCTCTGCAGGACGAGGAGAAAGAAAATCATGTAAACCAGTCTCTAGGAATTAAGGAGAAATAGAGTAATGAGGATTAGGCATACCTCGGGAGGCGGATTGTCGCGGGTAAATGGTTTTAACCCCCAGGACCAATCCTCAGGCATCTCGGTCTTGAAGATAGCTCGGACGCGCTTATGAATAAGATAGTTGTCCAGCTCCACGGTCGAGACTCGGTTCGGATCAAGAGGACCACTCATATAGCAAAGCTTATGGGTCCGCTGCTGGAAGGGGCAGATCCGGCTACTGATAAAAGTTGCCATCAGGTCTTCGCCGCACAGCCCGGCCCGGATCAACTCTTTTAGCCGAATCTCGAAAGCCTCGGCCAAGGCATGAGTTTTTCTCGGATTATATAGCCAGTTCACTTTGGAAGGGGGGCCGATTGAGAACGGTGGGAGCCGAATCTTGTCTTCCGCCCCTCTGTTCTTGACATAGAAGAATGATTTATGCCATTTCTTGCATGACTCCAACCCAGTGACACGGGGGAACACGGATTTCCTCCGAGGTGTAATAGACGCCCCACATTGGGTGAGCAGCTTCGGAAGGATGCAGAGATTTGTCGTGAACGACGTTGGAGCGGATCCGGAAGAACTTCACCGACGTGCACCGATGGCCACAGTCAAGTAACCCTCCGACGCGAGATAAAAGCGTAAAGAGAAGCTATGGCGTCGCAGAAGGTGGTGCGGCAAGGTCAAGTAATCAAGGAATTCTCTAGCGAAATCGCCGAGAGGGAGACCGCGGCGAGACATGAAAACCACATACCGCCTCTCCGATAATCGAGAGGATTCATGCCGTAAACGGCAGAAACCTCGGCAGAATCCGAGTTCGGATGAGCCATTCAATCTCACGCGCTGGATCGAGGAGCCACCGCCACGATCCACGCCAGCCTGAAGCGTCATCGTCTTCGACAAGAGCACCGCTAAACGAGCTAGACATGGATGCGCGGAGAGATCGCGGAGGAAGAACTAGCGCGGAGGAGCTTAGAGCTACAAGGCCCGCCGGAGCTTAGCGAAAACAATGGCGAAGAGAGGAAGAACCGCCGAGCACGAAAATGAAGCGGATTGATCTAGGGCAAGATCTGGGCAAGATGGTCGAAGGACTCACCGTGGCGGACCCACAGCCGTAGGGCGGCGAACGACGCGACGGAGTCCTCACCGCGAGGCTCTGGCGGATGAGCGGCGAGGCAGGAGCACGCAGCGAAGGGAAGAAGGAGAGCGAGCAGCGATAAGGGGAAAGATGAACCTTGCGGCACGCTTTTCCTCTTTATAGACGAGCCACGCATGTGAGTGGGATCGTGGGTGTGGCTTACCGTGTAGATAGTGGAAACGCACGAACACACGACGAAGTGGAGCCACACCAACAACCACAGACAAAGAAAAGTTGTAACGATCCCGAGGGAGCGGTACACGGCATGCCGCGGGCGCAGCAGAATGTAATTCATCAGAGCTTGTCAAGAAGCACCGTAGAAGGACCTAAAAACTAGAAAAGCAATGATGGGGTGACACGAGGACGTGGCGTATGATGGAAGGAACGAGGAAACCTCGGACGTGGCCGTAGCTCTAAACAGGACTGAAAAAAGTGATGAAGCTGATATAACCCGCCAAAGTAATTGACAGGCCACACCAGCCGGGACTAATGTCGGGGATTAACCTCGGTAGGTCGAGACGGGAAAGACCGATGTCTCGTCCCCGTCGATTGCCGAAACGGCCTAGGTCGGCCGAATCATGGTTATGTCGGCCGATGAGCGAGGCAAGAAGCCCATGTATAGGTATCAAGTGGTTACCCGCCGAGTTAATGAGAAACTCCGGGTTACCCAAATGATCTTCATGCGGTGAGGAACGAGCCGAGTAACATAAGGTAAGGCCGAGTGATCTAAGCTTGCAGGAGAAGGAGAACCCCAAGGTCAAACTATAGCCGCAGCTAGAAGGAATCGAACAGGCCAAGCACAAGAGACAAGGATGCACTGGCAGGGCGAGAAGGAGGTCACGGAGGTGACAGTCCTGGAGCCCGAGGCACGCAGGAGGGGGGCCACTGGAGCTTTGCCGTCGTTAGAAGGGCGACAGGGAAAGGATGCCGCCGAACTACTATTTTGGGACAAGCATATTTCACGAATATGCTTGCCTCGTCAGCCCTAAGGGCACCCAAAGCACCCCTTTATAAGGGGAGGTTTGGACCCTGAGGGAGGGATCGATTCTTTGAGCACCGTTAGGCTGGGGAGATTCATCTTGTCCCCCTGGATACAGCTCAAGGAGCACTTGTAATCCACCTAGAGAGAAATAAAGTTCATCACTTTGGTAGCTTGAGTGTAAAGACAGTTGCATCTTCCCTCCCCAGATCCCACTAGCATCCATTGGCCCCGTACTTTAGCCTACCCATGGCATCTGCCGTGCCACCACCACGACATGACAGCTGGTCATGGTTGGGAGGCCAAACTCACAGGAGAGGTGTCTATACTAGGGCATGTAATTGAAAGGTTAGGATTGATTATCCGCATACTGAGTATGGTGAATTCAGGATTGTTCCTGACGGATGTATCTAATGTTGTGGTGAAAGTGTACAATCTCTGCAGAGTGTCAAACTATTCAAATAGCCGCGTTCGCGGTTATGGACAGTTGGAGTGGCCATATTGTTCTATCGTCAGATGTTTTCAAAAGGACTTGTGAAATGATTTGTGACTTTGACTTGACCACAACAGTGTTGTGACATGAAATTCAAGTTTCCACTTAGGTGTTATAAAACTTTCAACTAGCTTTCTTTGCTTTTGAACTTAGTAGAGGTAAATCTGGCTTTTTGCAAAACAACCCTAGAACTTAGTATATCCTATTCAAAACCACTTCACTTGTTAGTATTAGTTTGCGAGTACTTAAAGAGTACTCATGGCTTTGTCCCTGGCTATTCCCGTGGCCAGACTATGAAGAGGAGTATCAGGAGGATGAACAACAGGAAGGTTACGACAAATAGGATCATCTCCCATCGTCAGTATTGCCTGTGACCCTGAAGATGGAGCTTCGCCTACGCTACCACTACTATTACGTTATCCCGCTTCTTGAATTGTATTAAGAACTGGATCATGAGATCCTTATTTGTGTAAGACCTTATGTATGGTTTGTAATGGATGATGTACTGTGATATCCAATCTGTTATGTCTCGCAAAAATGGTAATCCTGGGATTGCGATGTATAGCATAACAGGCATCTGTAATTAAAAATCCGGGTGTTGACAAAAGTTGCTCAGACGGGCACTAAAGTTGCCTTATAGGGCTCTGATGTAGTTTTTCCTCAGCGCATAAAAGTTGTTTTGTCATGAATCAAAGTTGGTCGGTCACACACAAAAGTTGCGAGATAAGTTTTTTTGCCGAAACATATACAAATGAGATCTAGTTTTGAAGAGTTCGTTACGAGGGTTCCGAAAGTGAAAACGGATCTTAATTCCGACATATGGTTCAAACATTATAGTATTTCCAATTTCTAGAAAAAAGAAATTGATGCATGGAACTTTCTTTTTTGTTGGTGTGTTCGGGACTCCAATCTAGGATAGCGGTAGGTGGAGGATGTGGTAATTGCATAAAGTTTTTTTCTTTTCTGTTTATATAAGACAGAACAACATAAATTTGCTTTTTTAGAGTGCACCAGAGACGACGATCTAGCGCCCGCGTGCCAGCAAGTAAGTAGGGGAGAGGGGGGAACGGAGCACGGGTTGGCTAGCCACCTCTTTTAACGTTTATGCCTGTCAGGATGTATGCCGCAATACCCGACACGGCAGGAAATACGTCGCCCTTGAAAATATCATCCACGTGTGAGTTGATGATGAACCAAAAAAAAAGGCCATCAAATAGTACAAGTATTTGATAGAGCCAGAGAAAGGCCATTAGATAATCAGTCTCCAGGTGTTTGATAGGGATTTGATAGAGACCAGCCGCGGCGAAGGAGAAGATCAGTGCACTGCAGCCCCGAGGACGAGGAACGCCGTAGAATGCAGCGACGTGGTGCATTATTGCCGGCCCCACTCCGCGTGTACGTGTATCGTCCCGTCCCAGTCTGGATGTCAGCGTCAGCAAATTGACGACGGAAGGGAGCATCTTCGATCTTGATTTACAATCTACTGCTTTCTAAAACATAAAATATTTTGATAGGCTATTTTGGCGTACCAAAACGTCTTTTATTTTAGGACAGAGTAAGTGATATTATACTCGCTCATCTATCATCGGAGTCAGGCAAAGCTTGTCGTAATAGAGATTGTTATAGTAGACAGACGAGAAATCGTTGTGTTAAGACCACAAAGGGTCAGTGCAACAGAGCAGTAACTATGCCAATAATGACAGTCGTATATCTGAAGAAACAGACATGAAATCACACTAATAAAAACAAAATTTAAATAGGTCATAGGAGATCTGTCAGACCCACGACTCTACATGCCCTCCATCGATGCTAGACACACCACCGAAGCATGAATATAATGCGGATGGCCTTATTCTGACTTTAGAACATAGATGTCACCTCAACACCCCGAAGAACACACTGAAAAATAGTCTAAACAAAAACCGAGAAACCTACCACCGACCAGTGGCCGTGGTCCGCCACGCCTCCAAGCCCCAAAGCCACCGGAGGCGAAATGGACCGACGGCGTCTTTGGCGAGGAGGACCGAAATTTATAATGGTTTTAGGGTTTGCCTCTCTCCTTGGCCTCCTCGTGACTGCTATTGGCAGGTCACAATTTTGCAACACAACTTGGAAAGTACACCTCTATTTCTAAATAATACTCCCTCAAAAATATTAATATTCATAATCTTAATCAATATTGTTAGAACCGTCATGTATTTTCATATTGTGTGCATTTGGTATTGTAGAAGCTCATATTATTTTTAATATAGTTCGTCAAATTAAAAAAAAACGATTTTGACCAAAAACTAGATGCATTGGACTACAAAGGTTGTTTAATATAGACTAGTTGACTGCCCGTAGCGTTGCTACGGGATACATAATGTTTTTTCCTCCTCTTACATGTTTAATTTTTTTTTGGAAAATTAAAGAAATAAAATTTTCATACAAATAAATCAATTTTTGTCTTTGGTAAATTTAATATTTTCTTCTTATTCTCCTTTTTTTTTGGAGTTTTAGTGAATAAGATAATTTAGTTTTGCGAATTTTGATATCTACTTTTTAGCAGTTTCTTAATGTTCCTTTTCTTGATTATTCTTGCTTGTTCTTGTATCCCTCTCTTATTTTCTGACTAAATATCTAGTGAACTGACCTATACATAGGACCAAAAGTACAAGTGTCGATGGATATTGCACTGTTTCGTACCTATTAACGACATGTCTATAAAGACATTTTCCAGAGCAGTGTAACTAACTTTTTCCCTCAAAACTTTAAGTAACACCACGTGAAGATGTTATTGTTTGAACTTGAATGAAAATGCATAACACTTGCCTTCACTTTATGCAATCTCCTGTTTCCCGATGTGTTTGTGTTTTCAACAGATCACAAGTACAGAAGCCATTCAGACACCAGATCGCATAGAATGCAGCGACTTTCAGGAGTAGCTTTTATTCATTATTTTCTCCCAACACGGCAGAACTACGTTGGTAACTCAACTCACAAATGCTATATCATTATTTTGTTTGATTCAAGCCTGATGAATTCATTCTCTGTCCCCTCAAGAAAGGTGCACGCATTAGAGATCAGCCTTTCATTTCCAACAATTGCTGCTACCTGGGGAGACTCTAGCGCTTCCCACCTTCACCAGGGAGAGTTCAGAATATTTTTAGGCTTCCACCACTTCGATATTCCCTTTGCTAGAAGCAACTGCATCAACTGTGAGTGAAAGGAGAAAAGAACACAACGCATTCATGAATAGAAAACAACGCAGGATGTAAAAAGAAGTCAAAATAGCCTGAAAGATTCGGAACAACGTCAATTAAAAATGAAACTAAACTAAATAAATACTTGTTTACGTGGCTGTGTTAATTGAAGATCAAGCACCCTTATTATCTCATCTCACATGAAAAGAGTAAACCAATTTCACCTTCTAGCATTCCAGCTAGTAGCTTTAATATATATTTTTCAGTAAACTCTAGACCGTAAACGATCAATACTAAGCAGAAGGATTTGTTTGTACGAATATCCAATTCGCTGCAAGTCAAATACCCGGTTAATGATACGCATGAATCGTAAGCACTTCATGGAACACCAATAATTCATCAAACGTCGGGAATAAGTTCTGAGAAGGATCGCATTTTCTCAGAAATCATCAAGCTTAACCCACGACCGGTACTGATGTTGTTTCTCACCCCGTACCTAAGCAACAAAAAGGGGAAATCTATCACAAAATGCATATATTTCAGTTCAACAAACATCAAGGTCAAATCTGGATATGCTATGAAAGTATTCATTACATTACATTATATTCAACAAACGGCGTTCTGGAAAGAGGAAAGCAGAATGATGTCAATTCTCATATGCTTTTACAGTATGGACCTATTTACCGAATTCAGAAAACAAAAATCAGCACTTGGCTCACAATTTAGGAATACTATATGTAATAGTTTACTCTTAAGATGACACTCACGTAAAATTGGTAAAAACTGTATTGTAAACTGGATGAAGATGCTTACTGATGCATCCCATCAGGATTGCTTCCCATCAAGTGGCCATCTTATTCAATTTCTCCAAACATTGACAAAATATAATTATAAAGTGATATTGTGCTTACATATGCAGTACCCAGATGGATATGTGAATTCCAGGTTCAGACCATGTCTTGATTATTTTAATGCAGACGTACTATCAATTGTTCTCACAAAACCATCACATTTTAGCTTGTTAATAGTTACTGCATAATATACATATCCGTGTGTAGATTTAGACTGAAAAATGAACTAAAATTAAAGAATCAAGGATTCGATAATAACATAAGATATGACAACTTTGGAGTAAAGAATTAGATGGAGAAAGTCATGAGTGCATGTGTGGTGCGAGTCGTGTTGTTTGTAGTTACTGGAGACATGTGGAGGTCCAGAAATGCTAGGTACAAACACTATACACATTTCTGAACATAAGTAAAAGGGACTGACCGAGAAGAAACCTTCCACAAGGCAAGAAACCTTTACAATGAAAACTTTTGGCTCTCCTGCCAAGGTATGTACCATGCATCAATTATGAGATTAGCTTGTACAGTTAGATTCTTATGGATAGATTCCATTTTAGATGTACAAAAGTTTGGCTTTCCATGTAATTTTTGGACCGAAATAATCCTTAAAAGTGCAAAATACCTGTGCACAGGGTGATAGGCCCAAGCAAACCTTCTTAGAAATGAAGTTTGAATCACATAAATAACTCCGCAATTGCATTTCCAAAACAGAAAACTAAATAAACCTACCGACAAACATCTTGAGCACGTGTGGGCTATTCTGGATTTCTTTTCCTATCTCCTTCAGTACTTGCACTTGCCGGTTGGGGGTGAGAAAGCATCTGGAATTATGATACAGTCAGCACATGTACCTTCCAATGAAACTGATTGTGAATAAAAAACATAGCTGGAAGTAAATGCCTTAGAATATCAGCATCTGTGGCGTCACAGTTGCGGAAGGATTTCAAGTACTCTCTCTCTCTCTCTTTTTATGTAAGCAACAACGCTGCATACATTTGATTAAGAGAAAAAACCACAAGGTTAAGGTGTTACAGAATTCTGAAGTTTCAGTCGAGTTAATTGTACAGAGAGCAAAAGGTTACAGGTTACTGAGTTCGGTTAGCAAGCAGGCAATGGGCAATCACTCAGTCAATCTAGATAGCTCTTTTGAGACCGCACGGCGCCAAAAGAGTTCGTCACGATCTTGTTGCACACCACAGAAGAAGCTGGTGAACATTAGATTGAAGATTCGTCATTGAGTTCACACCAGATGTACCAGCAGATGATCATGACCAGGAGGAGAAATGACTCCGTCTTGCTTGTAGGCTGTTCTTACGCACATCCAGCCACCAAGTCTCCAAGCTGGGGTTTGCAGAGTTAGCATCGGATGGAGGAAGTGAACACAATTTTCGTTGACAAAAACATACCGTGAGCTCCACACTAACAAGGCGTCCTCCACGTCATCCTCGGCGACAGAGCAATTTCGCGGATTTTGTGCCACCGCATTGGGCAACGGCGGAGGTCATCATCGACGAACAAACAACAACAGACCGCAATAATAATAGCGACAACTTGTGTCCCCGACCCGCAAAAGAAAAAACTTGTGTCCCCGACGCGATAACCGGTGATCCCGACGCTCGGATCTGGCGGCCGGGCGTCGAGCAATGGCAAGACTTACATCCCGTAGGGGCGCGTGGTGGGGCGTGGAGGTGGAGTGCGAGCACGTGGAGTGGGGCGGGAGCAAGGATGCGGTGTGGCGGCCGGCCTGTAGGATGTGGCGGGCGGCGAAGCAAGCGAGCTCGGCGAGTGGCTCATGGCGCAGGGCGTCGATGTGGTAAGTGGAGGGCGAGGTGGGCGCGGTGTTGGCCGATCCGCGGAGGAGAGAATCACGCGATGGGGATATTTGGGTTAATGGCGGCGACGTGGTGTGAGAGATTCACGCTTGGGGCCGGCGTGATGTTTGGGCTAAAACGTGATTCGTTTTGCGTGGAGGGGGGAGGGAGTGGGCGGAGTGCGACGAAGGGATTGACGTATCGGGAGACAGGTTGACGACGGAACACAATTTTCTTTTTAGGTAGTAGAGACAGAAAAAGGACAAATCCAAGTGATGTACGGGTATCTTTCTTTTAACAAAATTAAAAAAATGAAGCTACATGAATTATCTCCGGGCTGTAAATTGGAATACCAAGACCTAATATTACTAAGATAATTAGCTTGTAATATTAAATGATAATATTATAAAGACCTAATATTACTAAGGTAATTAGCTTGTAATTGCAAAGATAATTGAAAGACTATGTCCTAATATTACTAAGATAATAAGCTTGTAATATTAGACAATAACATTACAAAGATAATTAGCTTGTAATTGCAAGACCAAGACCTAATATTACTAAGATAATATGACAATTTCTTAATCTAGAATGTATTCCAAGTTGAATCTTCATCCCATAGACTTTTTGAAGTGTCTATGTAGGAAAGAGAGAGAAAATGAGTCTACCGAGTATTTGCATCTACAAAAAAAGGGAAGAAAAAAGTGTAGGAGGAAACAATTTAGATGACGGTTTTAAAAATCTCAGTAGAGAGATTGATTGTTTTCTTAGTCTCTATAGTGTCTCCATAAAATTTGGGATTATTTTTTTGGGGGATGACTTTTGTTGGAGAAACATGAAAATATGAGGCGTGTAATTAATCCATGGGCACGAAAGGAAAACAGAACAGAAAATGAGGAAAGGGACAGTAGTGGTGAGAACGCCTTAGCCACACAAAGTAATACAGGCCAGAAAGCCCACGCACGGAGCCGAAGCGGAGGAACTCTTGGGAAGGCCGGCATTGGCGATGAAGTGTCTCTCTTCTCTCCCTCTCCTCTCCCCGTCCGGCTCCAGGAAGGCCCGCGCAGTGGTCAGAACGCATCCTGCCAACTCTGCCGCCGCGTACCGCCGGATCCGGACCCACATGTCGGTCGCCACCGGCGGCGAGCAGGCCCTGACGGCCCAGGAGGAGTTCCAGGGTGAGTTCTTGTTCTGTAGAGATAGCAAATCTGTGTAGAAGAGCTGTATTTTTTGCTGTATAAATTGTATTTAGCTGATTGATGGAGCGTCTTGGATGGTTACTTGATAGATTACCAAATTTGTGGAGTGGAAGCATAGGGTTGAGTGGTTGGTATTTTTTCTGGCATTTCGGGTCTGGAGGAAGATGTTTGCTCCCTGAATTTGGGACTGGGATGTGCAAGAAATTTATCTATGTGCAGTTAGATCAGTACAAGTAGGACTGGATCTTCAAACTACAACAACTTTGTACTACTTTGCAGATCCAATTCCGAAAGCTATTTGTGTTTGCCCTTTTGAGTGGAGGCGCAATTTAGAGGAGTACATAACTACACAAGCAATTTAAGGATAACAAAAATGTTCTCTGAAAGCTGCAATTCAATGCCAATATTTTTGGTATTAAAATCTCAAGCGGCAACATGCTTTTAGTAGCTGGTACTGAATTAGCAACATTGTAACTACAACTGTTTCGACTAGATTCTTGCTGAACAGAAAAGAGCAGACGGGGTTGCTGACAAAGCTGACTTCGGTCAATATCTGCATTCAGGGTGTCCATTTTCTCTGAAATTATGAGTGGTCACTAGATTTTACTTGCATGTTGTAGAATAACATGTTAGTACTTGCAGCATAAAAAAAGTTATAGGTAGGCCTTGACCCTTCTTTCTACAAGGAAAAATACCAAAAGCTTAATTTGCATAACGTCATACAGCATACTGCATTCCTACCAGTCATAACCAAGTTTTGGGTCAAAGTTCCATGATTTTCCTCTGTCTGAATGAAAATCATTCTGATGTTCAATGCAGAACCTGATTATGGAGTTGTTAGTATTCACCATGTTGGAGTACTATGCGAAAATCTTGAAAGGTCGATAGCCTTCTACCAGGACATCCTTGGTGAGTTACTGCAAGTTTTATATGTTTCACGTCTATATGCACTGCTTGTAAAGTAAAACGATATTGGTGATCATTCAGGTCTTAAGGTGAATCTTGCTAGACCAAATGACAAGCTTCCATACAGGGGCGCTTGGCTCTGGGTTGGCTCCGAGATGATCCACTTGATGGAGTTGCCAAACCCAGATCCACTGACAGGACGCCCAGAGCATGGCGGACGTGACCGTCATACCTGTGTGGCAATCAAAGATGTGTTGAAATTGAAAGAAATTTTCGACAAAGCTGGTAATTATTTATTCTTTCTCTGTTTTGTCCTGCTGTGTAATAATAAACACACTGGCTGCAATGGACAAATGCCTTTTTTCTCTACTTGCTGCCCCCATAATTGGTAATCCAAAGTTACTTCCATAAGTAGCACAAAAGGTGCCAATGACAAGTCAACGACTGAGCACACAAGCTCCAAAAGGATCTGGATACACTCATGTGTCAATACTATAATTTAAATTTGTTAATTTTATTATGAACTGCCAAAACCCATGGATCGGTAATACAATGCTAGAATTTTTGCGTGTACAATGGTGCTTACCATGGTGGTATGGTTACAGAGATATACATAACATCGACTATATCTGTCTCCGCCTCAAAATAGATGTCGGAAATTTGTCTAAATTTGGATGTATCTAGACAGTATTTAGTATATGGATACATCCAAATTTGGACAAACTTGTGACATCTATTTTGGGACGGAGGGAGTACTATTAATGGAGTGGAGTTATTAAGACTGCTGTATGGTTCTGCCAAAATTTGCAACGGTTGCTTTAGTCTGGCTATTTGTGTGGCAGGCATGGCAAACAAAAAGAAGCCTCCCTGGGAAAAACTATAGATGTCTTGACTCTAGAAAAGCTTGTCCTTGGTTTTCAAAGTAAACATTCTGTAGCAAATTTTGCAAGCTGTGGGGATGTCTGATGTTACAGTTGACTCAACACTTGAACACTGATGTTGACAGATATCTTTTTCAAGTCTGGTCAATGGATTATAAAGAATCTCAAACATATACGTCCACATGACTTTAGCCACCACATTCCCATCTTTTTGACATGAGAGTAGAAGACCCATGTCCACTCTTTCAATGTTTTATGTTACAACTTGCTCCTCTTAGTTGACACTACGACCTCACCTGCTACCTCTTTTTTTGGCAAATACCTGCTGCCTCTTTATTATGTTTAATCTTCATTGCACTTTATGTTTTTCAATACACTGGGTTCTCACTAGGGGCTGTTTATTAGCTTTGCAAAAATTCTCTATCCTCCATTGTCTCTGACAACATGATGACCTTTTTACTCCTTAACTGGATGCAGGAATCAGCTACACGCTCAGCAAATCTGGGCGGCCAGCTATCTTTGCACGAGACCCGGATGGAAACGCGTTGGAATTCACACAAGTGTAGCAACTGAGAGATCGATTTCCAGCTGGAACACCTCATTCATAACAATATGCTTGTAAGATTACTGTACCTTGTAACAAGATCTTGCTGTTTACTATCAAAGAAGATCTGTCTGGGGCAATTCTGTTTGTGCCTTGTAAGTACATATCAGTCAAGTAAATGAGATGAATCACATGATGATAGATTGATAGTAAGTCATGTACTCATGTCATGGTATTCGAGCACCGAAAATGTTGTTGGTGTACTACTCAAGGTCATACATGTAGACACACGAATCTTGTAAATTCATTCCATATGAATATATGATGATAGTTGCAATAAATTTGCCTGGCTACTTGCCTGCACTACATTTTCTGTCAGTGCTTTGTGTTCATGGAGACATGGAACATGCATAAAAGAATTCCTAATCATGTCCGAAAGCTGTATGTTCTGATCTACTAGGAGTCTCTTCCTATGTTTTAATGGAAGAAAACTCTGTCTGATATCAAGAACATTTATTTTACACCTAAGAGAATGTAAGACCAGGGTGTCCGCCGTGGAGGAGGTCGTGCGCGATCCTATCCCGCTCCTTCTCGGCCGCTGCGGAGCGCACCGGGTCAGCGGCAACCACGTCGTCGGCGTTGTCGTTGGGGAGCTCGAGCAGGAGGTCGGCGTCGATCTCCTCGCCGCTGCGTTCGCAGAAGTTGTGAAGCACACAGCAGGCTCCGATCATGTTGTGGAGGTCCGGCAGCTTGGGCTCGGTGCGGCGCTGCAGGCAGCGCCACCTGCCCTTGAGCTTCTGGAAGGCGCCCTGCGCGGCGGCGCGCGCGGTGGCCACGCGCTCGTTGAAGACGTGCTGCGCCCAGGTGAGGTTGTGGTGCGCGTACGGCACGAGCATCCAGTCCGTGAGCGGGTAGCTGGCGCCGCCGACGAGCCGGCACTGGTCTCCGAGCATCCCCGCCTGGCAGCTGGCGTGGAGCGCCGAGCGCTGGAGCACGGCGGCGTCGGACAGCGAGCCCGGGAGGCCGATGCAGACGTCGGTGAAGGCGCCGTCGGCGTCGACGACGGCCTGCACTGCGACGGAGTAGGAGGCCTTGTTGTTGCGCTCCGTGAGGCGTCGGTTGTAGTACTCGGCGACGTTCTCCTTGGGCGGGCCGACGGGGACGTGGTCGGTGCAGAGCGCGCCGACGACGCCCGGGATCCCCGATGCGGCCTGGAACCTGGCGGCGGGGGACTCGACCGGCCAGCGCACGGCCTTGGGCAGGAGGACCGCGGTGAGCGCGGCGCAGACCTGGAGCACGATGTTGTGGCAGGTGGAGATGCCGAGGCCGAAGCGGCGGGAGACCTCGCGGAGGGGCTCGCCCGTGGCGAGGCGCCAGAGGCAGACGGCGACCCGCTGGTGCACGGGGATGGCGGCGCGCAGCGCGGTGTCCTCCTTGGCCACGGCGGCGCTGAGCTCGTCGCAGAGCGCGTCGAAGGTGGCGCGGGACATGCGGAAGGCCCGGCGGAACTCCGCGTCCGGGCAGGCCGGGCTGCTGAGGCGGTCCCACCACTCCGTGCTCCGCTCCCGCACCCACACCCGCCGGCCCCCGCCCCTCCCTGCCGGCGCCGCCGCGTCGCCGCTGTCGGCGGGCGAGGCCGGCGGCGAGGCCTGCACCTTCCTCCTGACCGCGGTCGACAGCGACGCGTCGTCCCCCGTCGGGGCTAAGGCGCGCTTCCTGCCGTGGCTCGTCGCTGGTGCTGCTGGTGGCGCCGCCGCCGGTGGTGGTGACGGCACGGCGGAGAAGGCCGGAGCAGGCGGAGCAGTGTCGGCTGGCGTGGCGTCGCCGTAGGCGAAGAGCGCGTCCGGGGCGAAGTCGTCGTTCATGAGGAAGGCCAGGAGGGAGGACTGGTCGTATTCGCCGCCGGCGGCGGGGCCGTCGAAGAAGGGCGGGATAGGGGTGAAGGGCGTGAGGTAGGTGCTCATGATCAGACCAGACTTGACTCGCCGAGCTCGATCGAACAGTAGCTGTGGATTGAGCTCGATCGAAGGCTGAAGCTGGAAGTGAGGAGTTGACCGGTGGGGGGGAGAGGAGATCGCTGAAGGCTGGAGCTGGGAAGTGAGGATGCGAAGTGTTATATAGGTATGGGGGACACGGCGGGAGTTGGGACGGGACGCGGTATGATGGGGCTAGCGGAGAAGCCGGTAGGAAGCGAGGGGTGTGCGTCTTGCCTTGCGCGTGTGTGGCGTTGTACCGCGGGGTACGCGGGAGGGGAGAAAGCGAGTAGAGAGCTGAGTGGCAGCTGTTGGGCTGCGCAGGGTCCCACCGCATCGCCCGCGCGCGTTGGTGTGGTGCCGGCTCTACTTGTCTTTTTCCGTGACGCCTCCTTCCGCCTGTTTCTGTGTGCGGGGGCCGCGCCGTATCCGTGTGGACCCGTGGATCGACCGGTCGGTGACGGCTCCTTTATTTCTGATGATTTTTTTCTGGGGACGACCCCTGTAGTATGCTATGCCCGACTGGTCTTTTCCTATGTGTGCCTACGCGTCATCCTCCCGATTGCCAACGTGCAGTACGAATGGATCTATCTATCCGTCCGTACTATTTTTCTCTTTAGCAAACATGCCCGACTTGCGACTGGGGAAAATAACTAGTACTACGTCACATAGACGCACAAAAATAAGGTCGGCATGACGTTGCGGGGTGCCGTGTTATATCATGCTGGTCGCGATGAAGAAGTTTGAATCTATCTTTGACTCTGCTTAGGATGTAGATATTCAAGTGGGGAATTGTATTGCAATAAGAATCTCTACTATATAATATGTCTTACCGTGGTTTTCGTCTCAACCAATTTTCGTCCGTCGTCTTATCTTTGTCTCCTCCCGCACGCTAACCAGAGTTCGTACCGAATTTAATTGATTCCTACCGAATAGAGTAAGGGGTCGTTTGGAACACATGAATCTTACAGGAATTTCAAAGGATAGGAATGTTATAGGAAAAAATTCCTTTGTGCCGTTTGGAACGTAGGAATAGGAAAAGGAATTCCATAGGAATGGATTCCTACACTACACAATTCAAAGGAAAAAAAACATCCAATCTGACCTAATGGAAACTTTCCTACGCGCAAGACGTAACGATTCTAGCCATCTACTACCAGCGGCGTCCGCACAATGAGAACGGCGATTTCGTCCGAGACAGAGGGAATGATGCGTGGCAAAAACGATAAAAAAGACTTTAGCTATTAGCTAGTTTATATTACTCCCTCTGTCCCAACATAGATGTCTTAAGTTTCTCAAAATTTGAATAAACATATGCTAAATAGTGTCTACATTCATTCAAATTTTGACAAATCTAAGAAATTTATTTTAGAACGGAGGGAGTAATGAAGATTGCTAGTTCCTCTCGTGTCTTGCGCGTGTCAGATCCAATTCTATTTGCATATACCTAGGATTCTATCGCTCATTTTATTTTCACGTTAGTATGTTTGTTTGCCTAATTTCCTCTGATTATTATTTCCTGAAACCAGCACAATTTCTTGATTGGTCCAGTAATTAATAACATTTCTAAAGCAACTAGATTTTGGAAGTTTTTACCTTCCCAGATGGTTGAAAAAAAAACCTAGGGCGTTTGAGCAGACTGACATCCCCTATTCGTCGCATGACGAGAGATACCTCATCATGATCTTGGGATGAAACCTAGTGATGATCGGTAGCTCCATGACAGATTGCAAGTGTGTGTATATGTACCCATGTATTCTCAAGAAAGATGAAACATAACGCCTCAAAAGATTTCTTATGCTATTCCTATCCTGCAATCCAAATGGCTACTCTTTTCCTTTCGTGCATTTTAGAGTTCCATAGGAATTGTAAAGCATGACATCTCAATTCCTATACTTTTCCTATCACTGTATTTTTCCTATCCTATGTTCAAAACAGGCCTAAAGATTTTGCCTTCGCCTCACAAAAGGTTCCGTCATTGCCGTCGCGATACCTCGCCATCTCCGCATCGCCCTGCAAACTCACGGACGCCGCCGCCTTGCGAGTTTCTCCGACGCATTTTTTCCTGGACCACCGCGTCGACCGCCCAGTGACCGAGCTCCGCCCTCGGTAGGGAATCTTCTCGATCCCCAGCGCCTCTGCAGCGCGTGGACTCGCTTGCCGGCCCGACCGGGAGAGGACACCCCCTGAAAAGCTGTGTTCCGCCGTCGCCGCCGGCGCTGGAGATGGGCACGGTCACGGCGCAGAGTTGATGGAGGCCGACAGCGGCCGGCCGAAGCCAGCGAGGGGTTCCATGGCTGAACGGGTGATGGGATACATGGCCGCCACATGGTTGTACCCTTCCTTCCCCAATCTTCACGTCCGCACGAACCCCGCCTGCAGGTGGGCCACCGACCATATGAGCGGGCACCGGGGATGGAGAGGACGCAGAGGCTCGAGGGCGAGGAGGGGGCGAAGGGGATGGCTGCCTATGCCCTCCAGCGCCGCCTCCTCCCCATCTCGGTCCCATCCGATGATATACGAGGCCGCACTGGAGAACCCTTGTCCCGATGCTAGCCGCCAGCCGGACCCCTGCTCCATCGCTGCTACACCCAGGGGCGAAGCCAGGAAAAAAGGTCGCTGGGGTCAACACGAACAAGTAGAAAGAATGTTTGCCTATAAAAATTAATGCTAATATATCTACACATAGCTCACATGGCCAGATGTGCGGTATATTAACTTAAAAATCTATAATGTGTATTCTAGCAAACTTATATATAATAAGAAGCAATAGTTGTCAATATATCATATCAAATTAAATTCAGATTACCAGGTAATTACCTCTCAAAGATTTGAAGATTTCCTATAGTCCTCCCTGGGTACTAAAAACCAGGTTGTGGCCTATACATACATCTAATTAAAATATTTCTGTCTTATATCGTCGTGTAGCTTTCGTCCTATATATTCAGTTACACTCTTCCTATTACTAGGTCATAAGGAAGCTCATCTAAATTAACCGTCCCTCTCTTCAAGTTGGAGGGACCAGCAAAGGACAAGGATGTGTATTATGGCTAGTATTGGATGGACCTCAGTGATCAGAATCATTGGGTGTGGACGGTGGTGACTTTCTTTTCAAATTCAAGGAACAGTCTCTTAAAATTTTACTGCACGTCAAAATTAGCAAGAGATTGTTAGTACCAAATAGTATATACAAATTAATACACATGAAAACTTGTTGTGTTAGATACCTAACAATATGTTGGGGCGATTTGAGACCTAATCTAGTCCTAGTGATTATTCTCTCGCTACTTACCCAAATTTTATCAAAACCTTCAATCAATAAAATAATCAACACATGGCAAACCCTAAACAATTGGAGAATTGGGAACTGAGGTCTGAAAATCTTCAAGATTAATTACGCGCATAGAACGGATGGGTGCTTACGGATCATGCGGAAATAATTGTCAGACTCTAGCTGAGGATGGCGACGAGGGACGGCCGGCGATCCACGGACTAAGAGCAAGCTCACAAAAAAAGGGAATACGAGGCGGCGATGAGTGAGCAAAGTCCCAGCGATGGTTTCTTTATTTTCTTATGACCGATGGTTGTCTTAGTGGATCGAGGCATTGAGCGATCCAATTCTACGAATTATGGGCTACTACAGCTGCGTAAATTGGGCCTGAAGTGAGATGGGGTCAAACTCTTTTTTACAGGGTCATTTTTTATACTAGACTATGCACGAAAGGTTGTGCCCAAGTCACTGGGGTCAATTGACCCCAACTTTATACAGTAGCTCCGCCCCTGGCTACACCGCATCCTGAGGCCAGCCGCCGGCGGGAAGCCTCGAGGCAAACACACTGCTCTAGGTCGGTGCCGAGGACCGCTTGCTCCAACCGTGACCTCTGCTCGTCGCCCCTGCACGCATCTTGCCGCCTCTTGACCACAGTCTGACGGAGCTCATAGTCCGGGCTTCCTCTGAGGACGAGCGCCAGCGATGCGCTCAGCTGCCCACTGGCGGCGCAGCTAGGATGTTCAACACGACGCGTGGTGTGGCGTTACCATCGCGCCGCCTCCGTTGGTGGGCAACGTGTACAGACAGTGGCTCGACCACTTCCGCTCCCTGTCTCACCTTTGTTGGGAACAGGATTGGAAGAGTTCCCCTGATGAGTATATTGGCACTCGCTCAGGATTCAGGAGACGTCTGGACCAGGTCCTGGTGAGTTGCTAACTTGCACTGGGTTTTTCTAGGCATCATTTTTATAGTATTTTTATAGGGGCTGAAACATTTATAATAGGAGTATCAGTACATTATTATGTACTCCTGTCAGAAATAAAAAAATTCAGTTTGTTGGTCTTTGCAAGGATTGCATATAATCATGCAATTTTTTCTCATGAGCTTGATTTATATATTGCTAAGGCGTGAAGCGGTGGATGTGTAAGTGTAAAACATGCCCATGCTGTTTTTATTTGGATAATCATTGTTCTCTATAAAACATCTTTAATTTCTGAGTGTGTAGATATACGTCGGATAATTAATGATATTTCCTCTAAAGTTAGTTTCTTCTTCAGATTCTAGGTTTTAGTGGATGCTTTGGAACTATCTATACTATTATTCAGTGCATACTGGATGTGATAACCCATGCAATTTCAGTTTCTGAACATAGTTTAAGAAGTTATGGTCTCCCGTCTCCTTGCGGATCTATCTATTTATCTATCTATCTATCTATCTACTAGTTTAAGCTGAGGTAGGTTCGTTGCACCAGATTTCCGTCCGCTTTTACGTTGGACGAATTTGCCCCTGCGTATTCCATGGTTTTACAAGCGTTGCCACCGCTAATAAAAATCGGGTTAGACCGCTACTCTGCTTCTTCTCCAAACAACTCAACCACCGTACGCTGCCGCCCAGGACCCCCCCCCCCCCCCGCGCGCCCCTCTGGTTCCCTCCTCTAGCCAGGGTCCTTGAATCCTCCCTTTTGCCGACCACGCCTCGACCTTTACCTCCACCGCCTTCTACCCACCACACGCTGCCCTGCATCGCTCGGGCGCGCTACCGCTCTGGCCGGCAGCCCCATGCGACTCATCTTCACCGTCGCCAGCACGCCTCTTGTACCCACCGCCGGCACGCCCACTCTCCGTCCCCTATCTCCCACCGTGCGCCGAACACCCGTTCTCGTGGCCAGCTCTGACGTCTTTCTGCTCTGGCGCATCCCTCTTGTAGGTCTATAGGGTCTCCGTCCACACAAGCAAGGGAGCGGTCCTCAACGCCCGTCGACGACGGCGTTCTGTCTCTATCTTCTCACCATGGCGGGCATCCGTGAGATCCCTCCATCCGCCTCTGTGAGATCCTTTTTGTAAAATCGGCGGTACATTGTTGAATTACTAACAATCGTTCTTCGGAGCGGTTCAGACATGTCTCCCGTTGGTGACATGGTTCATCTCTAGCGCCTATCAGCCCGTCGGCGCTAATGTTCCGCCCAAGTTCGCCGCCTCTCACCGCCACGTTCTTTCGTTCCTCGCCGGTAGCGCCTCCGACCCGTTGGTCCTTGTGCGTGCTCACCCGATTTGTGCACCTGCCTGCTGAACCAAGCCCTTCACGGACATGGACCTAATATTCCTCGTGGATGTCCTCGTCGCCGCATGTGTCACTTCCGCGAAGTCGTGCTGCTGCTGCTGCTGCATGCTGGTCGTGGCCACGGCCATGATGTATGTGCGGGCGCGCAAGAAGCTCCGGTGTACTACTCCTTTGGTCGGTTTGCAATTTGCTAGCCAGCTGATGTCATTTGTTGCTAGCTGATTTTGTTTGCAAAATTAATTCAAAAATTTCTTGGTTTTTGTCAATTGCAAGGTACACATTTTAGTAAAGCTAGCGAAACTGAATTTCTATTTAAATTTATATCTCTTAAAATTGAATCGATTATTTATGTGTCAATGTTTATTTGTTATAGTCTATGACTAACATAGGGACGGGTGTGTATCCCCAATATTTTGTCAGTTTTTCTTTTGCCATAATTTTTTATCGAAACCAGAGACATTAGGAAAGTACAGGACCAATACCTCGGGCAATCCAAGTCCGTACAAGGCTTAGGAGAGCTGAAAGACGGCTGGCGATAGTGTTTCTTGGCGGTGAAACGATAGTGCTTGATGCGAACACTCACCCATACCAAGAGGAGGGCCAAGGTGAAGCATATAGAGACTAGAAGCTCACCAAGATCTTCATGCGATGGTCGATGGGTCCGAGGACGCACGAGAACAGTAACACAACTAACCGTGGTGAAGGCCGAAACAAGCACACACACGAAGGATAGGCTTTAGGGCGTGCACCCGCTCAAGGTGGATGTCAGCAATTTCAGGGGGACAATTCAACGATGGATGCTACCGAAAGGAGGCGAAACTATATGGCAAGGGGAGCGATGTAGTCGCAATCCAAACCTATTGGTTGTCTGTACGCATGTTCCATGCAAGGGTTCTTCATATATTGGTTATGGTCGAGGAAATACATTTGAATCCACGATCTTGTTTTTTTTTTATTTTGAAAACCTCCAGTGGTCCTGGTGTCATGGATTTGATATGCGAATGTCTCTGTGTCTTGAAAACTTGACTATATTACTCAAGTACTTATTTTTATATTAGTAATCTATTTTTTCTATTCCGCAGCAACGCGCGGGTATGCAGCTAGTAAACGCTAATTTAATGATGAGCTAATTACATCTGTAGTCCTACAACTATCCATTTAGGAGCATTTTAGTCCTGCTTCTATTAAATCGTGAATTAGTAGTCCTACAAGTATGCATTCCCAAATTATTTGGTCCTCCTCTGTCTGAATCATGCCACAAGTTTGCCACGTTGGATTTTTCTTTTTGCAAGGTAGTACGTAAGATGGAGGGAAACTACTGGCCAGGTCCTTCCGTGGGTGTAACATGTGCAGTTATTACGGAAACTACCAACTCAATCTCCTGAAATTAAGCGCAGTCGTGGTTGTTCCGTTGGTTAGTGACGGCGGCTGCTCCTGATCGCGCTCACCGTCGACGACGGCCTTTCGTACGTGATGCCGCCGGAGATACGCGAAAGGCTGTGGAACGAGGATCCGCCTAACTACAGTAAGCTCTGAAATCGCGTATCTGGCCATTGACTGGCGCGGAAGGTTTTAGCTAGGGTTCATGGCGAGGTCTTGATCCGCAGAAAAAAGTCATGTGTTCTGTCGGGTTAGGTGTGAGAACAGACGATTTGATGTTCTGCTAGGTGCAAGACATTATTGTGATGCTGATTCTATCGGATTGATGTTGGTGCGAAACTGTGTGTTCCGTATTGGTACTGTTTCCGCTTGAACTGGTGATCTGTATGTTATAAATCATAGTTAGTATGTTTAACAAGTTTCTTTGAGTCATGTGAGTAGCATAGAGCCAGAAATTCCAAACTTTTTTCATTGCACCAAAAAAATTAAGTCTGAATTTTCTGTCACTGAACAAAATATATATTTTTCTTAATTTTGATCTATCTGTGACATGATGGTACTCTAAATTTCTGACCAAACCATGTTTTTTGTTCAACAGTTTGCAATCCAGAGATCATGTCAAATCTTTTCACTTTGGAAGTGGTTCACAATGGATTTTTCTGTGGACTGAGAGACAACTTGTCATATGAGGGTTGTTCTACTGCATATTTTGACAATATCTCACCTAATACTTTGTCCAATTTCTGGTTGGATGAGATCCTCCATCAGCTGGGTTACTTGAAGAATGGCAAGCTTCAGGTCTACTGGCTTTTGCCGGACAAGGAACTGCTAAATGGTTTAATGCCAATTGTCGATGATGCCGATATAGTTATGATGATCCTTGCTTCTGAACAACACAAGACACTTCAATTGTTCATTGATCATACAAATTTTCTGAGGGCATTAAGACCTGAAATCATACAAATCCCCCCAAGTGCAGCAAGAGGAAGTGCAGGTGTGCCTGAGATTGCAGCAACTGGGAGTGCAGGTGCTGGTGTGGCCGAGCATGCAGCAACTCGTAGTGCAGATGGTACTGTGGCAGGTTCAGGTGTGTTAGTTACAACAACTGGGAGTGCAGATGCAGGGAGTGCAGGTGCTGGTGTGGCCGAGCGTGCAGCAACTCGTAGTGCAGATGGTACTATGGCAGGTTCAGGTGTGTCAGCTACAACAACTGGGAGTGCAGGAAGAGCTAGTTCAGGTTCAGATAGACCAAGTGCATCAAGGTCACATGACAATGAAGCTTCTGGTTCTTGTATTGATGAGCAACAAGATAGTGACAAGGATACACGATTTTGAATTCTTTGATAGTGACTTTGATGCAGAATCAGGAGATGATGACCTCTTCTTGGACAATGTGGATAGAGAGGTCAATGACAACAATGAGCATGTCCTGGTGGAGTAACAAGAAGATGATGCTGCCCTTGATGATGCTGATCTAAATATTGATGAGGAAGAAAGGCAAAAGTTGATGTACAAGTTCAAGGCATTTAATCCGGAAGTAGACATGGAGGATCCAACTTTCAAAATAGGAATGGCATTTAGTGGTGTTGAGGAGGTGAGGAAAGCACTTGCAACATATAGCATCAGAGAAAGGAGGAAAATAAAGAAAATAAAAAATGACCAAACAAGACTCATAGCTATTTGTGATTCAGAAGGTTGCCCCTGGATGCTTAAAGCAGGCCTTGACACAAAAAGAACGGGTGGATTTGTAATCACAGCAATTGTGGAAAAGCACATTTGTGAGAGAGTTTGGGAATTGAAAGCATTAACTGCAAATTTTCTGAAGCAAAAGTTCATGGATGAATTTAGGGATAACCAGAAGATGGATCTAGCAACATTTTACGCAAAAGTACAGAACCTACAACATGAGCCCTCATAGGTGGAAGCTGGGTAGAGCTAGGAAAGCTGCATTGTTGGAAATAAATGGTGATGAGGAAGCTCAGTTCAAGCAACTATGGGATTATGGGGAAGAGCTAAGGAGGTCAAACCCTGGCTCCAAATTCTTTCTCAGCACTAATTCAGTGAAAGAACCTGGAAGTGATGAAGTGAAGGAGCACTTGGCCACATTGTACTGGTCATATGATGCTTGCAAGAGAGGGTTTTTAGCTGGATGTAGGCCACTTATTTGCATTGATGGTTGCCATATCAAGACCAAGTACAAAGGCCGCTTGCTCACTGCAGTAGGAATAGACCCTAATGACTGCATTTTTCCCATTGCAATGGGTATGGTGGAGGTTGAGTGTACTAGCTCATGGGAGTGGTTCCTGACAACTCTAAGGGATGACTTAGGCATCACCAATACTTCTCCCTGGACTATAATGAGTGACAAGCAAAAGGTACATTCTTAACTGAACTTTGCAACACACTGAATTTTATTCCCACAGCTTGTTTTATTCTTGATCTTCTTGTAGAAATAGCTAATTCCCTTCAAATTTATTTTCAGGGTCTGATCAAAGCAATTACTAAGGTTTTCCCTGATGCTGAGCATAGATTTTGTGTTAGGCACATGATCCAAAATTTCCAAAAGGCCGGACATAGAGGAGAGACACTGAAAAATGACTTGTGGGCAATTGCAAGGTCAACAAATGCTCCAAACTGGGAAAAGAATATGGATAAACTAAAGGTTGATAGTGAACTTGCTTATAAATGGGCTGAGGAGCTAGTGCCAAACACATTTGTGAAAGCATTTTTCTCTGATTTTCCCAAGTGTGACATGTTGTTAAACAATCATTCAGAGGTGTTTAACAGTTATATTTTGTCAGCTAGAGAAAATCCTGTGCTTTCTATGCTAGAAATGTTGTTCTACAAGCAAATGCAAAGAATTTTTTCCAAGCAAAGAGAATCTGAGAATTGGACAGGTGATATGTCCTAAGATTAGAAAGAAGCTAGAAAAATTCATTGAGTGGAGTGCTCCTTGTATGGTCAGTCCGGAGGAAATCATCTATTCTCTGTCACCACATGAACTTGAGAGGACCTCTGGTTGATATGAAGAGCAGGACATGTGATCGCACAAGGTGGCAACTAACAGGCATACCTTGCCACCATGCCATTGCTTGCTGTAGGACTGACAACATAAACCCTGAATCTCTTGTCCACAGTTGCTACACAGTTGACACCTACAACAAAGCATATGGATTCAATTTAGCTCCACTCAGAGGGAGGGTTTTCTGGAAAAAAACAGGTGGAGTGGTAGTACATCCACCACTATTCACAAAAGTTATGGGAAGGCCCAAGAAGAATAGAAGAAAGGCACCTGAGGAGATAACAAAGAAAGGGGTAAAAATTTTTACCAAGGCAGGCGTGACAATTCATTGCTCGGTGTGTGGTAGGTCTGACCACAATAAAAGAACACATCAGAGGTACATGGACAACTTGATGCTGCAACAACAAGTACATGTTACTAATGGAGAGGAAGAAATGGATATTCCAGAAATTATGTAGGCTTGTTTTTGTTTCTGAAACCACATGATACCGTAAATTATGCTTATATGTCTTAATGCGTGACATTTTTCATTTTGTAGCATTTGATCCCACAAAACCTGACGATCTATGGACCCTACACATGTACAAGACAGTATGGTGTACATTTTGGGGCAAGAGGTTGGAGGCTATCTTTTTGTTTTTCTTTATATATGTTAATTTTGTTGTATGTATGCAAATAGATTTGAGTATTTTATTTATCTTTCTATATGTTAAATCTTATGTAGGAGAATGAAAATGTACCACTGACAAGAGTTCAAGGGCCTTTACCAGAGAATGCATTTGTGGTTGCTGCTAGAGATACCATTCCACAAGCTACCAGAAGGGTAACAACAACAACTACAAGAGGAAGAGGAAGAGGAAGAGGGAGAGGGAGGGGAAGATCTGCTGGAACTAGTGCAATTGAACCAAGCAGAGGAGGAAGAGGTAGAGGCAGGGGAATATCTACTGGAGCTACTACCAGGGGAAAAGCAAAGAAGAGAACTGCAACAAATGCTAGCACTAATGGAATTGCACAAGAACCTGAAGATGATATTGGCAGAGGCAGAGGCAGAGCAAGAGCATACAATACTGGCCCTGGAAGTGCATATTACTTGATGTTTGGTGATGACAATTACCAGCAGGAGCAGCAAAACCTCATCCCTGATTTGAATGATAAGGTTAATCCAGATTTAAATGGGGAGGAGTTGCCTCTCACTCAAAATGCTCCACCTGCTGATGAGATGTAGCTAGAGTGGATCCTGTCTGTCACAGATTTCTTAGTGGATATTGTACTCTTCTTTAATGGATATTGTCATTCCATATTATCTGCTTGTATAAGTACAAGTAGAATGTTCACAGATTACATTTATGCCATTTTCTTTCACACAGATTATAGTTAATTTCTCTGAATTTGCAGCTTATATATTGGTGTCAACATATTCTATTGGTTTTATTCGCCATTTCCTCTCACATAGATCAGTACATGGCATTCCTAATCAGATTATGTTGGCATTCCTAAAGTATCAAGAGAGGGTGGTATTTCACATAACAGAGCAGCGATCATTAAAGAGCTAATTACATCTGTAGTCCTACAACTATCCATTTAGGAGCATTTTAGTCCTACTTCTATTAAATCGTGAATTAGTAGTCCTACAATTATGCTCATGCATTGAACTTTGGTCCTTGCAAATGGGGAGTGGACATGTGGACGCCACACTGTCAAATGGATCACCACTTAGGTTATGTGAAAACCCCCTGGCCTCTATGAATATTACCCATATTTCCTTGTAATTTGCTTTAGAAAGAAAAAATCTTATCCTTCTCCCTCCCACCTCAGTCTCCCTCGACGGAAACCCACAACAGGCGAAGCCTAGGCGGCGCAGGTGGAGGTGATGTCGGAGCCTGTCGCTGTCGTGTGCCTCCCCGCTTTGTCGATCTCATCAAGGCGGATGTGGCGGAGGCTGAGCTAGAGGAGGATGCGCGCCTCCCTCCTTCTGGCCAGCGCCCTCGTCCTCTCCTCTGGCAACCCAGAGGCCCGAGGAGCCCGCGCCCTTGCCGCCTTGTGCCTCGCAGCTCGCCCCTCACGCCTGGCGCCGCTTCGCGAGCCTCGCTGCTGTTCGCCTCACCTCCGTCAGCCTCGCTGCCGCCGAAAGCGCCTCCGTGAAGTTCCGTCACCATGTCCGCGTCCCCGACGCCGTGCCCGTGCGCCCCTGCTCCGAGTCAACGACGCTCTGCTCTTGTGCAGCCTGCGGCGCCATATGCTTCGAGCCTGCACCCTGGCCGACTGCCCGCTCTACCGCACGCAGCGCCAGTGTTCTACTGGCCAGCAGCTCAAAATCTATGCAAGACCGCTCTTTGATGGGCTCGGTGGTTGCTGATATCAAGTCTTTAGCTGTTGGCTTTGATCTTTGTTCCTTTAAGCATGTAAATCGTGTGTGAATGTAGCAAGCCGCTTAATCAATAAATGCAGTCGTTCTTTAGAAGCACAGTAGAAGGAGAACAAGGCGAGAGGAGAAGAAGTAGAAGAAGCAGTGAAGTGAAGAAGAAGGAGCATGTGTGCTATGTGATGTTCTCAATGTGTGTTGTAAATGTGTTACATCTGAATTTGAATAAAATGGGCTCCTTCTCCTCTGAATTTTAATGTGTGTTCTGCTCAAAGCAATGTAATCGATCGGTGGTTAGAAATTCCATGTACTGATCTATGTGAAAGGAAATGGCAAATAAAACCAATAGAAATTGTTGACACCAATATGTAAGCTACAAATTCAGAGCAATTAACTATAATTTGTGTGAAAGGAAATGGAATAAATGTAATCTGTGAACTGATCAGTGTTATGTGTGAAGCAATGTACTGATGTTATACGTGAAGCAATGTACTGATCGGTGTGGTCTACTGAAAATAATACGAATATAATCTGATTAGGAATGCCATGTGCCGATCTATGTGAAAGGAAATGGCGAATAAAACCAATAGAGATTGTTGACACCAATATATAAGCTGCAAATTCAGAGCAATTAATTATAATTTATGTTAAAGGAAATGGCATAAATGTAATCTGTGAACTGAAGAAATGTACTGATCAGTGTGGTGTACTGAAAATAATACCAACATAATCTGATTAGGAATGCCATGTACTGATCTATGTGAGAGGAAATGGCGAATAAAACCAATAGAATATGTTGACACCAATATATAAGCTGCAAATTCAGAGAAATTAACTATAATCTGTGTGAAAGAAAATGGCATAAATGTAATCTGTGAACATTCTACTTGTACTTATACAAGCAGATAATATGGAATGACAATATCCATTAAAGAAGAGTACAATATCCACTAAGAAATCTGTGACAGACAGGATCCACTCTAGCTACATCTCATCAGCAGGTGGAGCATTTTGAGTGAGAGGCAACTCCTCCCCATTTAAATCTGGATTAACCTTATCATTCAAATCAGGGATGAGGTTTTGCTGCTCCTGCTGGTGATTGTCATCACCAAACATCAAGTAATATGCACTTCCAGGGCCAGTATTGTATGCTCTTGCTCGCCTCGCCCGCCAATATCATCTTCAGGTTCTTGTGCAATTCCACTAGTGCTAGCATCTGTTGCAGTTCTCTTCTTTGCTTTTCCCCTGGTAGTAGCTCCAGTAGATATTCCCCTGCCTCTACCTCTTCCTCCTCTGCTTGGTTCAATTGCACTAGTTCCAGCAGATCTTCCCCTCCCTCTCCCTCTCCCTCTTCCTCTTCCTCTTCCTCTTGTAGTTGCTGTTGTTACCCTTCTGGTAGCTTGTGGAATGGTATCTCTAGCAGCAACCACAAATGCATTCTGTGGTAAAGGCCCTTGAACTCTAGTCAGTGGTACATTTTCATTCTCCTACATAAGATTTAACATATAGAAAGATAAATAAAATACTCAAATCTATTTGCATACATACAACAGAATTAACATATATAAAGAAAAACAAAAAGATAGCCTCCAACCTCTTGCCCCAAAATGTACACCATACTGTCTTGTACATGTGTAGGGTCCATAGACGGGTCAGGGTTTTGTGGGATCAAATGCTACAAAATGAAAAATGTCACGCATTAAGACATATAAGCATAATTTCTGGTATCATGTGGTTTCAGAAACAAAAACAAACCTGCATAATTTCTGGAATATCCATTTCTTCCTCTCCATTAGTAACATGTACTTGTTGTTGCAGCATCAAGTTGTCCATGTACCTCTGATGTGTTCTTTTATTGTGGTCAGACCTACCACACACCGAGCAATGAATTGTCACACCTGCCTTGGTAAAAATTTTTACCCCTTTCTTTATTATCTCCTCAGGTGCCTTTCTTCTATTCTTCTTGGGCCTTCCCATAACTTTTGTGAATAGTGGTGGATGTACTACCACTCCACCTGTTTTTTTCCAGAAAACCCTCCCTCTGAGTGGAGCTAAATTGAATCCATATGCTTTGTTGTAGGTGTCAACTGTGTAGCAACTGTGGACAAGAGATTCAGGGTTTATGTTGTCAGTCCTACAGCAAGCAATGGCATGGTGGCAAGGTATGCCTGTTAGTTGCCACCTTCTGCAGTCACATGTCCTGCTCTTCATATCAACACTGTAGGTCCTCTCAAGTTCATGTGAACTGACAGAGAATAGATGATTTCCTCCAGGACTGACCATACAAGGAGCACTCCACTCAATGAATTTTTCTAGCTTCTTTCTAATCTTAGGACATATCCTGCCTGTCCAATTCTCAGATTCTCTTTGCTTGGACAAAATTCTTTGCATTTGCTTGTAGAACAACATTTCTAGCATAGAAAGCACAGGATTTTCTCTAGCTGACAAAATATAACTGTTAAACACCTCTGAATGATTGTTTAACAACATGTCACACTTGGGAAAATCAGAGAAAAATGCTTTCACAAATGTGTTTGGCACTAGCTCCTCAGCCCATTTATAAGCAAGTTCACTATCAACCTTTAGTTTATCCATATTCTTTTCCCAGTTTGGAGCATTTGTTGACCTTGCAATTGCCCACAAGTCATTTTTCAGTGTCTCTCCTCTGTCCAGCCTTTTGGAAATTTTGGATCATGTGCCTAACACAAAATCTATGCTCAAAGATCGGGAAAACCTTAGTAATTGCTTTGATCAGACCCTGAAAATAAATTTGAAGGGAATTAGCTATTTCTACAAGAAGATCAAGAATAAAACAAGCCGTGGGAATAAAATTCAGTGTGTTGCAAAGTTCAGTTAAGAATGTACCTTTTGCTTGTCCCTCATTATAGTCCAGGGAGAAGTATTGGTGATGCCTAAGTCATCCCTTAGAGTTGTCAGGAACCACTCCCATGAGCTAGTACACTAAACCTCCACCATACCCATTGCAATGGGAAAAATGCAGTCATTAGGGTCTATTCCTACTGCAGTGAGCAACTGGCCTTTGTACTTGGTCTTGATATGGCAACCATCAATGCAAATAAGTGGCCTACATCCAGCTAAAAACCCTCTCTTGCAAGCATCATATGACCAGTACAATGTGGCCAAGTGCTCCTTCACTTCATCACTTCCAGGTTCTTTCACTGAATTAGTGCTGAGAAAGAATTTGGAGCCAGGGTTTGACCTCCTTAGCTCTTCCCCATAATCCCATAGTTGCTTGAACTGAGCTTCCTCATCACCATTTATTTCCAACAATGCAGCTTTCCTAGCTCTACCCGACTTCCACCTATGAGGGCTCATGTTGTAGGTTCTCTCAGATTTTGCAGAAAATGTTGCTAGATCCATCTTCTGGTTATCCCTAAATTCATCCATGAACTTTTGCTTCAGAAAATTTGCAGTTAATGCTTTCAATTCCCAAACTCTCTCACAAATGTGCTTTTCCACAATTGCTGTGATTACAAATCCACCCGTTCTTTTTGTGTCAAGGCCTGCTTTAAGCATCCAGGGGCAACCTTCTGAATCACAAATAGCTATGAGTCTTGTTTGGTCATTTTTTATTTTCTTTATTTTCCTCCTTTCTCTGATGCTATATGTTGCAAGTGCTTTCCTCACCTCCTCAACACCACTAAATGCCATTCCTATTTTGAAAGTTGGATCCTCCATGTCTACTTCCGGATTAAATGCCTTGAACTTGTACATCAACTTTTGCCTTTCTTCCTCATCAATATTTAGATCAGCATCATCAAGGGCAGCATCATCTTCTTGTTACTCCACCAGGACATGCTCATTGTTGTCATTGACCTCTCTATCCACATTGTCCAAGAAGAGGTCATCATCTCCTGATTCTGCATCAAAGTCACTATCAAAGAATTCAAAATCAGTGTCACTGTCACTATCTTGTTGCTCATCAATACAAGAACCAGAAGCTTCATTGTCATGTGACCTTGATGCACTTGGTCTATCTGAACCTGAACTAGCTCTTCCTGCACTCCCAGTTGTTGTAGCTGACACACCTGAACCTGCCATAGTACCATCTGCACTACGAGTTGTCAGACGCCGCCACACCAAAGACCTGCACTCCCTGCATCTGCACTCCCAGTTGTTGTAACTAACACACCTGAACCTGCCACAGTACCATCTGCACTACGAGTTGCTTTGGCCACACCAAAGACTGCACTCCTGACTCAAGATTCCCGCTTTGCAATCTCAGGCACACCTGCACTTCCTCTTGCTGCACTTGGGGGGATTTGTATGATTTCAGGTCTTAATGCCCTCAGAAAATTTGTATGATCAATGAACAATTGAAGTGTCTTGTGTTGTTCAGAAGCAAGGATCATCATAACTATATCGGCATCATCGACAATTGGCATTAAACCATTTAGCAGTTCCTTGTCCGCAAAAGAAGAGACTGAAGCTTGCCATTCTTCAAGTAACCCAATTGATGGAGGATCTCATCCAACCAGAAATTGGACAAAGTATTAGGTGAGATATTGTCAAAATATGCGTAGAACAACCCTCATATGACAAGTTGTCTCTCACCACGTAAAATCCATTGTGAACCACTTCCAAAGTGAAAAGATTTGACATGATCTCTGGATTGCAAACTGTTGAACAAAAACATGGTTTGGTCAGAAATTTAGAGTACCATCATGTCACAGATAGATCAAAATTAAGAAAAATATATATTTTGTTCAGTGACAGAAAATTCAGACTTAAATTTTTTGGTGCAATGAAAAAAGTTTGGAATCTCTGGCTCTATGCTACTCACATGACTCAAAGAAACTTGTTAAACATACTAACTATGATTTGTAACATACAAATCACCAGTTCAAGCGGAAACAATACCAAGACGAAACACACAGTTTCGCACCAACATCAATCCGATAGAATCAGCATCACAATAATGTCTCGCACCTAGCAGAACATCAAATCGTCTGTTCTCACACCTAACCCGACAGAACACATGACTTTTTTCTGCGGATCAAGACCTCGCCATGAACCCTAGCTAAAACCTTCCGCGCCAATCAATGGCCGAATCTTAGATTTCGAGCCATCAGAAGAAGCGGATCCTCGTTCCACAGCCTTTCGCGTATCTCCGGCGGCATCACGTACGAAAGGCCGTCGTCGACGGTGAGCGCGATCAGGAGCAGCCGCCGTCACCAACGAGATGAAACTAACCAACGGAACAACCACGACTGCGCTTAATTTCAGGAGATTGAGTTGGTAGTTTCCGTAATAACTGCACATGTTACACCCACGGAAGGACCTGACCAGTAGTTTCCCTCCATCTTACGTACTACCTTGCAAAAAGACAAATCCAACGTGGCAAACTTGTGGCATGATTCAGACAGAGGAGGACCAACTAATTTGGGAATGCATACTTGTAGGACTACTAATTCACGATTTAATAGAAGCAGGACTAAAATGCTCCTAAATGGATAGTTGTAGGACTACAGATGTAATTAGCTCCTTTATATTGTTGTTGTTGGCACACGTTGACAAAGTTTTTTTTGCACGTGTGTTGTGTGAATATGATTTAACTTATAGCCGCATTAATCTAAAATTAAGCGGTTGTTGTAATTGTAGCTAAAAGCCTAAGTTATTACTATTGTACTTTTATCTCACACTTAACGAGAATTGGTAGAATGATCTCATTGTTATTTATGCAATACAATTGATGAATCAAGTTACTATCATTGCGCTTTATTTTTTGTCGGTCATTGCTATGCACGGGCACAATACGTCTTTGCTTCTTTTTCTTGATGTTCTCTCCATCGCCAGTACCGATCACGCAGCCATCTAAAGATTGTTGCCACCGTCTTCTTTGAAGCATGTCGTCTACGATGAACACTGTCGTCTCCTACATGCTCCATCTGTCCATTAACTTTCAATTGATGTGAATTTTTTATTGCAAAAAGAATATGTTCACCATGTCTAAATTTGTGGCAAAGAAAAAATTAATAAACCGTTGTAACGCACGGGCATTCAACTAGTATCTAATAAGATATAGGATGTGTCATATTGAACCCGTCTCCAGTAACAAAGTTGTTTGGATGTGCAAAAGATAACATCTCAAGCCAAATCATGTTCTAATACTATAAAAATATGGATTGTGCCATTTGGACAATACATGCAATTATGTGACTATATGAAAACATGCATTGGATACATTGATATATTTACATGTATCAATTTCACACATCAATAATAATAATCCATCCAAGCAGGGTACCGGATGGCCGCCGTGTCATTTGGGACCAACTTTGGGGGTGCCCTGCCCCCCTAAAGGTACGCATATTTGGCCGGAAATTGGCTACAAACTCCTTACCTACATGGGAAAATAAATGAAGAAGAAACATGGAAATAACTAATGTTTGTACAATTTGTGGATTGGAATGTGAGAACACATACCACACTTTCTGCAGATGCCCAAGAGCTCGCGCACTATGGGAGGAGATGCAAACCGTGTGGAATTTGCCATCCATGGCGACGGTGGGCGGAGCTAACAATGAATGGGTGTTTCACCTCCTCGAGGGCCAGTCGGAGATTATTCGCATGCAAATATTAATGACACTATGGCAGATCTGACATGTGCGGAATGAAGTCATATATGATAAACCTCCGCCACTAGTGGAGAGATCCAGGATCTCACTACTAGGAAAATGGCCATTCGTGGCGCACCTAAAAAGGGCATCCATGGCGCACTAGCTATGCGCCACTAGCCTCGCGCTACGGCTATATCTTAGCCGTGGCGTACTGGCTGGTGCGCTACGGTTATCTCGAGATAGTAGTAGCGCACCTGCCAGTGCGCCACGGCTAGGAAGACACGTGCGCTACATGCAGTGTTTCCTGTGACGCACATGGCAGTGCGCCGCTGATTGCTGGCATGTGCGCTTTAGAGGCAGTGCGTCACTAAAGCCATGCCATGTGCGCCACAAACATTTTTTTTGGTTTTTTAATTTCAGAGCCAGATGATATACAATACATATTATATAAAATATTACAGACAGATATACACATACATATATAAGATATACAGTTATATATGTAAATACACAATTTTCAAAATAAAATTGAAACAAATACATATAGATAAGTCCCATACATGAATACATAGTATAAGTTACATTGTTTTAATCAAGTTACAAAGTAGTTGGTGACATGCGAATACATGTGTCTCGAACAAGTTAGAGCTCGGAAGCTCGCCTAGACATCTAAACTAGCTAGAAACAAGCGCGGAATAAACAACCAAAGACGATAAGCATCACCGCGAAGGTGTAGGTCTTCATCCGGTTCCTCGTCCTAACTTTCACTAGATAGCGCGTGTATCTAGATTCCGTCTATGCAATAGTGTTGTACCCTTTGTAGCTATTGCCGCTGAAACGGTGCACCTGTCTCCGGCAGTCTTCCCAATCATCGTAGACTCCGGGAACCCGTCCCTTATACACGACGTACCACGTCATCTACAAGTTGATAATAATAATTAACCGGTGATTGAAAAAACATGTATAATTAAAGTCGCATATGAAAATACACTTACTCCCAACTCAAAAAGATCAAAGTAATTTAAAAAGAATACCTCATATATAACTAGGTCGTTGGACACAGGAATATGCTATGATAGAACTGTAAGCCATGTAAGATGCACAACACCTGGACTTGTGCATAACACAAGGCTTACAATCCCATCACAGCACATTCACATATATAGTGTGCCATAACATTTCAATCATCGACATTATTCTCGAAAAAGACCAAAGTAACTCAAAAAGAATGCCTCATATATATATATGTATATATATAGGGTAGCGCTATTAGAATAGTTATTCTACACCCATCCTCTATCTTTAGAACTGTATATTATTTTTACGTCAATTAAATTTTATCTTACCTCGAGAGGTGAGAAGAACATAAGAAAATATAGATATGTCATATTTTTTTTTGTTTACATGCCGTATAAAAATACGACGTAAAATGCATATTTCTAGTGTTTTTTACACTATAATTACTCATAAACTATTTTTTATATCAATTTTTTTTTGCATTGTGGATGAATATGAACATAATTATTTGTATACAAAACATAAATTTCTAAACGTGACAACATAAAGTTATGTGGGGTGCAAAATAACTATTCTGCATCCTGGGAGTCAAATAGTATATATATATATATATATATATATATATATATATATGGGAAATAGTGAGCTATCTAGGATGCTACCTATGCATACTAATCCAACCATTGGATATTCTATAGAGAGCATGAAGTTGAGCAGGAGAAACACAAAATATCTAACGAAAAACATCACACCCCGTTACATAGAGAGCATTTTTTGCATGCATTGCTAGTACATGCAAGTACTAGCACATGCATGCAAACTAGCAACAGCTCACACATGCATGCAAGCTAGCAATACTAGTAGACCACTGGACTGGCTAAAATTTCAGCATGCATTCTAGCAATACATTCAGACCATTGAACCGGCCAAAATTTTAGCACGCATTCTAGCACCACATGCGCTAAAACGAAAGCCAAGCGCAGAAAAGTTGGCCGAAAATCGTGCAACCCTCATGGTTGAATTTATTGCATGCTAACTTGCTTGATATATTGGTCTACTCTCATGGTTGAACTTATTGCAGAAATTCTTGCATGTTTTCATGCTCATATTGATAATAACATGCTGTAACACCCTCAGAATCGGCCCTATGCAAGTTTCAGCGCTTCTCGCCAAACCCGCATAGAAACGATTCGAAGGTGCCCACCAGGCACTTGCGTGCGGGTGGAAAACGAAGTAATATCATTACACAATAGTCCTCGATGGAACCCACAAAACATATATATACAACAGCGACTCAAAGAGTCAAGAATACAGATGTACAATACAAAGATCCAAATCAACTTTAAAACGATATAGCGTCCGAGTACGGACAAGATGCAAATTGAGCTAAGAGCCCTGAAGAATAACCAATGGCGTCCATAACCCTGCCCAGGCCAAGCCGGAAGGGTAACCCTGCTAACGACGTCGATCTCAAAACCTGCTTAAACAAAAGGGGTGCCGACAAAGGGCAAAGGAAAAGAGAGCGGTCAAGATCGAGGCCAAGACACGGCGAGGCTAGAATCGGCGGTCCTCGCCTACATAGGTATGGTGGATCGAGGCAGCGCGGCATGCACTAAACAACCTATAGAGACTCGAGATAACTGTCGGCTACCAGAGAGGGATAAGAAAGTCCTATTCGGAACCAACCTGATACTACCACCAAACATACCCATCCTGGTATTTCCCCCTCGAGACCAAACGAGGAAGTCAACCGAGGAACTCACACAGTTGGCAGTTTTATTCATTCCGTTATAGTTGCGGCGATTACTAGTCAAATAAAGATGGCATGAGTCATCCTGATATAGTAAGCAGTGGGCAGTTTTAGTTAAACATTCCGTTGTAGTTGCTACACTTACTAGTCAGATACAAATAGCATGAGATATCCCAAACCCAGCAGTTGTTGGTACTTTTATTTAGCCATTCCGTTGCAGTGAAGCTGATTTCTAGTCATATCGGATACAAGTCAAATTATAACAGTAAACTTTAGTTATAGTTGTCTATGATCGAGACCTGTGCTCCAAGTCGTCCATAACCGCGGACACGGCTTCTCGAAAAGATTTAACCCTGCAGGGGTGCACCAAAGTTTCCACACGCACCTACACCCTTGTTGTCGGATCAGGTAGGTACAAGATCACAAAACATACACCCAACGGTATGTCGACGGGTTTCGGACACGACGCTTCCTGCACCAAAGCAAGCACGGGCCACCCCACTAAGCTACCCGCAACGTCGGCCGGTCTCCGAGATGGACTCGGGGTTTAGGACGGCCGTAAACGATCGGGAACCGAAACTCGGGCTTGTCGATAAATAAACGTGTCACGGACCTAACAGACAGTGCTCCTCGCACAATCGTAAATAAAGCAGTAAAGCATGGCATAAGTACAGGATAGTAATAAAGCCCCAAACTAATTGTGCCCCCCCGTACAATACTTGGAATCAGGTACTAAATCGATGGGGGTGCCCATACACCCCACCTGTGGTTAGCGCGCTCGATCTCGGAACAGGTGTCAAGAACTCGGGGTCCTACGGGACACAAGTGGACGGTTAATAACCAAATAACATCTATTTCCCACCTGTGCCTCTGCATTTACCTACTTCCAATTTTAGTTATTAAACAATAATTGAAGTAAACGATAATTAAAGCCAGGATCATCTCCAACATTAAACATGCGGCAATACTCCAACAACTGTGGTACTTGACGACACGCAACAGCACTTGAGCAAGCGACTACGACGCGCAAGTACAACTATCTACCAACCAACCGGTAATAGGATGTATCCAAGGCAATATAAGGCTGCAAGGGATATCACGGGTACGAAAACTAGAGCATCGCAACACAGATAGCAATAGATCAACAGGAGGAAATAAAGACTATAAATGCAAAATAGGTAGAAGGGGAAGGGATGCTCGCCTGAAAACATTGTCGAAGGTTCATCCGAAGATCGGGTCGACACTCGCATCAACTCATCGGCCTAATCCGTGAAGAAGCAAAGCACTAGCAGAAACACCGGATGCACTACTTAATACTATGGCAGAAGATCGGCCATGATGTATGTATGATGTATGACATGGCAACGGTGCGATGCAATTAGACAAGATTAAGCAGAACCGGGGTCCCGACAATTAATTATATGGTTCAAGTTATTTAGCTACCTGCAATTTAAATGTTGTAATAACAGGGTGAAACATGGCATCGATTCGCTACACCAATTTAAATGGAGGCGGTATAATACAAGTATATCCCGCATAAACACTCCATATTTAATTATGAGGTGAATCGGCATAATGCCCCCAACCCACATGATATGCATGCGAGATGAACAATTAATATGCACCAAGTTTTATATATAGCATTTATAAAATAGGGCTCGGGAAAAGGTTCACACATCTGAGTTCGGAAGATCTTGGTTCCGGGGGTTCGGGGTTCGACAGGGTTCGTCGGGGATCGGTTCGACGGGAAGCGAGGTTCGGACTCCGGGATTTAGGGTCTTCGGACTTGTCTCGGCGATCCTGTTGCTCCGTGTCGAATACCTTGAGGTTTCTCCTTATTCATCGGCGGCGAACTTGGAAACGGCGTCAGGTCCTTCGGGGATGCGCCATGAACATTCTTCAAAAACATCGTCATCGAGACGGTCTTGTCCACGGGGAAAACTTGGATGCCTTGTCGATGTTCTTGTTTCGATGTAGATATTCTTGATTTGCAGTATCACAACGACACAAGAGGGAGTTGCGTAGTCGTGGCACCGCCATCTCACATCCACGCTTCACACCACCACGGAGCCATAATAGAACACTTGAGGAGGGCCAAAAGGTAGAATTGGCCACACCTTACCAAACTCAGCACCACGCCTACACTGCCACAACATCTACACATCACCGAGCGAACGGGGCATGATAGAGCGGCTTGGTTCGAGTAGCACGAGCGGAAGGGAGCTTGTGGCCCTAAAGCGGCGCTGGAAGCATCATCGTTGGATGCAGCTTGGGGAAGGCCGACAGGGCATTGGGTGCCTGAAGGACAAATACGACGGTGGCGAAGCCTTGCAAGGACCGAGTGCGGCGGAAATAGGGGACATGGGGGTCGTGCAGCAGGGCACGGTCGATCGCGGCAGGTGGTCGCGCGACCCTGGCGACAGGAGGAGCTCCGGGCGGGAAGGCAGACGCAGGCGGACGCGGCCTCTGTGGCGCTGGAGAGAGGCAGCAGAGGCGACGCGAGCTGACGCTGGGTCCGGCGAGGGTGCTCGAGGACGGGCTCTGTGGCGAGACGCGCAGGCCATAGGTCGGTAGCGAGGAGGTGGCCGGGGCTTCACCTGCAGTCGCGGCAGGGAGACGGTTGAGGGAGGAGGACCGTTGGCGACGGCAGAGGGTGCGAGCAGCGGCGGTTGCCGGCAGGGACAGGGGCGGCGGTGCAGAGAACGAGCGCGAGGTGGCGGGGTCGAGCAAAGATGAGGGGAGAGGGGAGTGATCGCGAGGCGCGGCGCCGGCTAGGCAGGACGATGGCTAGAGGCGGGGCAAGCAGGAGAAGAGAGGAGCGACGGCGGCGGAAGGGGTCGTGAGGGAGGCGAGACACGAGAGAGGAGCGGGGATTGCGGGGCGAGGCGAGCGCGTGGTGGGGCCAGGGCCGACGGGACGGGTGCATGCGTGGTGTGCGTGAGTGGAGGCGTGCGGGGCTTGGTTTAGTCGGGGGTGGTGGGGTGCAACCGGGTGGGTGGCGGCGGCAGGGGAAGGGAGTGGGGAGGGATTAGGGTTTGACCAGGTTGGGGTGGTAGGTGGCTGCGGCTGGGCTTTTGGGCCTAGCCTACGGCTGCCTCCCCCGATAAAAAAATATTTTATATCTATTTATTTATTTATTTTATTTTAAAATAAAAACATTTACAAATAGGGTTTTGACAAATAGAGACATCCGGAAACACCAAGGTTTTATATTTGAAATGAAGATGGGGAATATCTAGAAAATAAAGAGGGGCTTTTTTTTAAAAATAGTTTTAGTTAAAACATGCATGCCGATATGATGATGATGCACAGCTATAAATGCAAGCAATTTTCTAGTAGTGATTTTGTGGGGCGTCACACATGCACACATCCCATCACCTAGTACAAGCTAGTAATGTCTAGTGGAAACAAGTACTACTGGCATACCGTATGCATTAGTTGATATATTTGGTCTACTCTCATGGTTGAAATTATTGCAGAAATTCTTGCATGTTTTCATGCTCATATTGATACTAACATGCACACATCCCATCAACTAGTACAAGCTAGTAATGTCTAGTGCAAACAAGTACTACTAGCACACCGTATGCACTTTGTAGAAATTTTTGCAACAATAGATGCAGTTTGGTACGCTACAATAAAGGTTGGTCTTGCAATTCTACAAACGGCAAATAACACCGTTAACTGCATGCAAGATTTTGGCTCTTTCTCATCTTGGCAGCTAGTAATAGTACTCCTTATATCCAACGTCAATGCTTGCGTGCATTGGTAGCATCCTAGATAGCAAATCCGCGTTGTATATATATATATATATATATATATATATATATATATATATATATATATATATATATATATATATATTAAGCCCATATGGGACACCATGGTGCCTAGGCACCAAACCTGCATTTCGTACATACCCAAGATGTACATACCTAAATTTCACATACCTAAGGTTTACATACCTAAAATATACTTATCCAAGTTATATATACCTAGGTATCACATACCTAAGATATGCGCACCTAAGTTGCATATATAAACACGTATCCTGGATACGTACGCCTTAGGTATGCAACATCTTAGGTATGTGATACCTAGATATTTGTAACTTAGGTATATGATACCTAGGTATGTGTAACTAGGATACGTATACCCTCAGGTATGTGTGGTTCAAAGCAAAACATACGTGTATTGTGTACGGTGCCTGGACACCAAGGTGCACCAGTCATTTTACCTATATATATATAGGTATATATATATATACATAGGCCGTTGGATACAGGAATATGTTATGATGGAACTGTGAGCCAAGTAGGATGCACAAGACTTGGACTTATACATATCACAAGGCTCATAATCCCGTTGTAGCACATTCACATATATAGTGTGTCACGATATTTCAATCATCGGCATTCTCGAAAAAAGACTAATAAGGTAAGGAAAAAAGAAGGACCAAAGTGAGCAAAGGACCAAAGAGTAAGCAAAAAAACCAAGCATTAATTCATATATAATAATAAGCAAAAGAAGTAAGCGATGATTCATAAACCTAATAAGATAAGTAGTAGCATGTACACTTGTCCACACACACACAAAGGTCATCTATAGTTTAGAACTACAACTAGGCCAACATCAAGCCTTCTGGCCGGGCTCAGGGAACGGGAGGACGCCTTGTCTCGTCATGAACTTCCTATAGTCACCCTGTATCTCTAGGCGATCTTCTATGTCACGGTTATTCGGGATATTTCCTCCGTAGAACATCCCCCCGAAGTCATGACATCACGAAAGATGATTGCCCCAAACTGCTGCTGGATGCGATACATCTCTTGTCTAATATCTGATCTTGGCCTTGGCTTCGGCCCACTGTTTGAGATGATATGGCAGCATAGAATTCTACTAGTCTAGTAGGAACTCCCTCATGTGATTGAGTGCATAGTAGGCTTCCTTCTTACTACCTTCTGGCTGCTTCACGCAGGGGAAATCCGTTACGTGGTTGAAGATGTGCGTGCCGAACTTGACCTTCTTATGCACGAAGGTGGTGCCTTCCGTCGAGGCATAGCCAGTGAGAGCATCATCCAGAACTTCCTTGATCTTGTCGTAGTTTTTCTTCTTTTCTAGACTCCCCGAGTCGAAATACGTGGCGTGCGAATGCTTCGGCGATAAGGACATGAGCATGCAGTGTTCATCTTTGCGCAAAAAAATTCAAATGGAATGTGTTGGAAAAGAATGATGATAATCTAATAAAACCAATCGATGGTGGCGAGTGAATAATGACTTACTCGGGAAAGTAAGGCACGAGAATGTATTCCTTTGTCTTGTTCGCCACGAAGATTATTTTTAGATACGAGGCCACGATACGTCGTTCAACGGCGCTTCCCAAGCAGCTGTCACGCATGTAGTAGGGGTCCACTATAGCAATGCCCGGTGTGTTTTCTCTAATGATCTGCATGGCCAGGCTGAGAGAAAACAGGCGGACCATGGTATAGTGCAGCGGGTATAGGTGGAACATATTGAAGATGTCGTCAAACCGCAGGAAGAACAGATCCGCGGGGGCATTGTCGACGAAGCCCAAGCCTAGTGGCACCTTAACCACGAATACCGGGTGCGAGGGATCTTTCTCCGCCGTGGCGCCTCTACCACAAGACACCGTCATGCACACTCTTCAGTTCCGAACTAGCGAGGCTCCGCAAATTCTTAGGTAGCATGGGCTCACCCGCCACATGAATCCTCCACATAATACCCTCAGGTCTTGGTGGCCCGTCCCGAAACCTGATCAGATTCGCTGTTGACGCCACCGGCTGGCTCGAGCTGCTAGATTTTCTTCTCCTGGCCTTTTTTCCTTTTGGAGAGCGGGCAGGCACCGCAATATGAGCACCGGCCGCCCTATGTAGTGTGTCAGGTCTTAGAATAAAGGGCCGGTTGGTTGTATCAGCTGGCTCGGTGAAGGCACAAGCTGGAGGCGTCTACTGAGAACCAAACAGACACTTGGTGATAGTGGGTTTCTCTATGGGGCCACCAGCTGGGTCTTCGTTGCTAAACTGAATGTTGAAGAAGTGATCATTCTAGTCTTCATCGTCCTCGGCCAGATCCTGCGTCATGTGCATATCATCAACATGATCATCTGACCCACCGCGTGGAGGTGACGGCGAGGGTGGTAAGGGGGCCTTGCCACCGCTTGTCGCTGGCACGACAGGCGGTGCTGTTGTCTGTGGCGTGATGGCCCCCGCCATCCCCAAACTGATCATGCTCTTTGGCCATTGCAAGAATAAGTCGAAGCAACTTCTGAGGACAACCGGATCTTCTTCATTCGCTTCTGGGGGTTGAATGGGAGGTTCCAGGTCGTCGCAGCCCCTTAGCACCCGACTAATTTTAACCCTGTGCATGCTATCTGGCGTCGGCCTTGAGTGGAACGTGCGCTGCAAGGGTTGAACGATGGTACCCTTGGCAACATCCCTCAGCTCGTTGTTCACGTAGCATAAGAGAGTGCAAGGAACGTCCATCTGTGGAAAACATGTACGGCATCGCCAGAGAGATGCCATAAGAGTAATAGATGGCGTGAAAGGCAGTAAAGCAATTTGTTTACCGTGATGGCGTCAAGATCGGCTAATGTCGAGGCACCGCATACGACAATGGGCGTGCAAGAGACGGAGGGGCTGCTTGATGGCGCGGTGCCGGTCGCTAGTGTATTCTCCCTACCAGGTGCTTGGAGCTCCGGTGCCGCCGCGACGATGGCAGGGTGGTCACCAACATGTCCAGCGCCGCGGTGATGGCAGGGGAGTCACCAACACTTCCGGCGCCGCGGTGCTAGTGGGCGGAGTCACGAACACATAATTCGCCTGATTCGTCGATGCCGCGTTGTTCGAGTGGCTGCTGACCATGCTTGGAATCGGGCACGGCCCTTGTCGACCACCCTCACTCTACTTCGCTATTGACTCCACCAAGGTAGGCAGGATGGACGTGAGGGTGATTTCCAGGTTGTCTTGGACGATCTGCGGGATCCGCTCCACTTGTTTCTTAAGTTCTTGAACCTCGCGGTTTTCCTCCTTGCTCCTTCCCAACGGCGCCACACGCGTTCTCGGTGGTGGACCAAAATGATCCATCCAATTCTTACCCTCGAGGCCGGCTAGACGGCCAGCCGATGACGGCTTTTTCGTAATCGACGTGATTTTCTTGGCCCGGCTCATCGCCCTGTTAAAAGGGTTATCCCGCTGGGTGGCCGCCCTCGACCCCTGGGATGAGGAACCCTATGATCCATGACTAGAAACAATTTCCTCCTTCTGCAGAAAAAGTAACAGTGAACCATTTAGAAACCCGACTTCATCGATTAGAATGCAATCAAGTTAATCCGCGGTAATTAAATTACTTACCACAATTTCCTCGAATTCCTTCACTGCAGGATCCGTGGTTCTGTATCCACCATATCCGAGAAGGTGATGACCTATATTCATCACCTGCAGCACCTTTCCGCGATTACTCGAGGCCAGGGCTGTGGCACCCCGGATTTATGGTCCGACAATACCCGTTATGCATATAATTCACGTTTCCATGATCAGTGAGCCGTGAGCATAAACGACTAGTATCATTACATCATCCTTAAAACATCGAGTACAAACTTACAAGGTGGTCATTATGGTGATTACAATACAAGTAGCGGAAGTCTTCAGCGCAGAGCCCGTGCCTTAACCTACAGGCAACTGACTGGGTAGACGGCCTAGCTCACATAGACGTTGACTCCTTCGTTCCTTCTTAGCATCTGCAATCTGACCAAGTAAATATCCAGGGACAATGCCGGTGAGTACTTTGAATGTACTCGCAAACCACCGAGACAAGGTGATAAGATAATGCATATCTGGCTGTGGCAAGATAGCTCTACACTATAGTTGTTTTGAAGGAAAAAGCCTAACATTGGCATCTCTATATCTTTGTTGAAAAAGAGTTTTTGGAAAACATGTCTCCTTTCAGAATACCCGGACATCTCCACATCCTTGTTAAAAAGATTTAGAAAATGTTTTGTTGTAAAAACCCTTTTAAAACCTTATCGACCATCTATGGTCAAAACCAACTTATTCTTTATCTTTCCTCGTGACCAAGTCACATCCTTTATTTTATTACAACTTATCCGAAGGGTACTCCTAGCTCTTGCCATTCCAACCGTCCTTGTCCGTGGACACGGCTATTCGAATAGATTAGACTCTGCAGAGTTTGTGCACTTTACCCACAATAATCAATACATCCGCCGGGATAAAACCACGGCCTGCTACACATGGTAGACAGGGGCTCGGATAATCAAACTTACACTTTTCATTTGTCCATCCCTAGCAACAACGGCTTTTCCTTTTGGGTTGTTCTCTCCGGTACGAGTATGGGGTACGACGACCCTGGTCCTTCCTCCCGTACTGACCCCTATCTCCATACCAAAGTCTGGCAGATGGCAATAGTGACAATCTTCCATCCGTACTACCTAAAAGCATACCGTCCGCGAGAGACCTAATTGTTGCACCAGTGCCTTACCCTACAGGTAGCCCGGATTTCAGGGAATTTCTCCCCTTTAGCGAGTAAGAGCAAGCCCGGCTAAAGACCACAAACTACGAGCTAAGCCCCAGCGTATGGGGCAATGTGGTTGCACGGATAAATTGTTCCGGACATTGGCTTAGAACATCCCTTCTCTTTCTCTTTCTCTTTCTCTTTCTCTTTCTCTTTCTCTTTCTCTTTCTTGACTTTATCTTCATCCACCTCATATCTTCTTTTAGTAAAACTTCCACTCGGAAATGATGCCTCTTTCCAAGGGTTTTATTCTGAAAACTTTGTAGTAGGGTAAGAACCCAAAATAGTTTTATCTTTGAAAATTTGTGGGTTCCAAGAGGGAAGATGATAATCATCTTAGCCTCATTCTAAGGGGTAAAGATAGGTGTAAATAGGTTAGGTGTCCAATGGAAACTCCTTCCTAACTTGGAGGATCCAAGTTACTCACGTCTGTTTGTTTGAATACATAACATGCCTTTAATCATGCAGTTTATAAACGAGATATAAAACAGTTGATAAACGGGAGTAGGTAAATACATGAGTTAAGGAATGGTAGGTTTCCTGTGACCAGCGAGATATCCCTTAACGGTGTTAGATAACCAGAATACCAGTAATATCAATAATAAAGATAGCCCCATGCTTCCTTCTTCTCGGCGTCACACAATCAGAACTATCGCTGTTATCGAGCGTACATGCAAGCAAACAATACACCAATCAAAACAAGCATACAAACATCAAACCATACAACAAGATAAAGATAATTACAAGATAAACCTCAGTAGGATGTTGTAAGTTTGATTGGATTGGGATTGGGAAAAGATTTGGAGACATTAGGGAAAGGATCCCTTTTTATTTATGGTTTAGGAATTTCCCAACAAAGCGGTTTTTGATCAAGGATTTAATATGTATGATACCATTGTGTAAAAATAATACCATCAGATAGGTATTGATAAAATGAAACCAACAGAAGTGGTTTCACTATTTTATCAATTTCCTAGGATTTATAATGGATTTTAGAGTGATTAGAACTCTAGTTTTAGGAAATAATTCACCAGAACTTCTATGGAGTTCCAAAAATTATTTCATTGGGTTAAAATGTATTATTTGGTGGACTGGATCAGGAGGAGTTGGTATCAGCGCAAAATAATTACCAGAATGCCCTTGAGAAAATCCCAAAGGCAGTACTGGCTGGTATTTGTCTTTTTCATCAGATTTATTTTACAGAAGATTTTTAGTTGATTCCAAGTACACATATTAGGTGATGAATATGCCTTTCTGTAGAAATTGGAATAAACCTTTTTGGAGTTACATAGCTACTGTAGTGATTTTATTAGTGATTAAACTATGCACAGAAGAGTTTAATTCACTAACTTTCAACAGAGACTTATAAAATTATGATCTGATGGATTATGTAAGATATGGTTATGGGTGTCAACTATGAGTTGGAATTAGTTCCAAACCTCATTTGGTTTGACCTAGGGAAATTCCTAAAGGCAGAAAAGGCCTGATTTTAATATTTTTGCTACCAGCAAACTAGGAAGCAAACTAAGGTTGGGCTAGTGGTTTATGAAAGGTATGAAGCATACCTTTTAGTTGCAATTTGGTTTAGGTCATTTGGATTTGTAAAATTATCTGGAAAATTTATTTAGTGTTCTAGATAGATCTGGATATAAAATTTATCATATTTAACCTAAACCTCATTTGGTCCAGATCTGGGTCTGCCTGATAGGGAAAACCTACAGGTGCCTGGGAAAAATTAGATCTGACTATTTTGAGGCATTTTGCAATTTGTTTTGGATTTAAACCAAACTGTCAAAAACAGATCTGGATTGGTTTTTAAAGAAAAAGAGAGAGACTGGGGGTGGAATGGGCCGGATCTCTGCTCCCGTGGGCCGCGGGGAGCAGCTGTGGCCCAGCGTGGCCGCCCGCGTGCGAAGAGGTATGGAGGGGCGACGGCTGTTAGATCTAGGAAGATCTGACAGCCCAGAGTCATGGTCCTCCTCCCGCCTGGCCCCGGGGAAGGGAAACCCTAGGGTGCATCGGAGGATGGTGGGGAGGCTCACCGAGTGAAAGGATACGGATGTCGCCTAGAGGGGTGTGTGAATAGGCGATTAAAACTTTTCCTAGAGTGGCTCAACAAAGGCGGAATAAAACTAGCGTTTACTTTGTCAAGCACAACCTAGAACAACTAGGGTTCACCTATGTGCACCAACAACTTATGCTAAGCAATACAAGCAACAAAGTGATAGCAAGATATAGATTATTTCAAGCATGAAGGCTATCACAACGTAAAGTGCATAAGTAAATAGCTCGGGTATAGAGATAACTGAGGCACGCGGGGACGACGATACTTTATCGAGTTCCTCCCAACATGGAGTACGTCTCATTTGGAGATGGGGTGGTATCAAACCACCAACGCCACAAAAGGCCTCCCTTATTCTCCGGTGAATCTCACCCCAATGGGACCGATCCATTCTTCCACTATCGGTGCACTTGTCGGTGGCAACCGGAACCTCTCACAAGGTTGGGACACTTCTCCACAACTTAATTGGAGGCTCCCAACAAACGCCACAATGCCACCAAGGCCACAAAACCGTCTAGGGTTCCAAGAACCCAAGAGGGATAAGCTCCAATGAGTCACACGAACCAAATCCTCCGAGGAGAACTCAAACCGATGTACCGAATGCAAATGGCAAGAACACCACAAAGGTGCTCAAATCCCTCACTCTCAAGTTCCAACAAAGCTACTAAAGCTATTGGGGGAACAAGAGAGGAGTAATCAAAGAGAGAGAGACAAAATCGCCCAAAATCTAGATCCCCAAAGATGCACTCACAAAGAGATGAATCGGTTAGGTCAAAACGTGAATCTAGATCTCTCTGTTCCACTCAAATATGGGAAAGAATCATTGAAGGAAAAAGATTAGGCAAGATTCAAGATCTAGAGCAAGTGTCCTAATAGAAGAGGAAGAAGCTTTCTAAACTGAAAATGGGCAAAGAGTATAAATAGTGGCCCAGAAAATCTAGCTGTTTGGGGCGTTTTCCAGAACGGTCCGGTAGTACCGGATTGGGCCAGTACTACCGGTCCCAAACGCACCAACACAGCAGCATGCGAGCCAGGGAAAAAATCAGCAGTAGTAAGCAATACGCACGCCATGTGGGGTTGCGCGCAGGGGGGTCAACGCTGCGGCTGCACTCGCATGCGAGCGAGCGAGCAGCGGGGCAGGCGTGCGATGCGAGCGGGGCAGTGGGGCCGGGCGGGGTCAATAGCCAGGAGCAGAAGCGAGCGAGGCTAGAGGCAGCGCGCGTGCGCGCGCAAGCGAGGATACCAGGCGGCGCGTGCGAGCGGGCCCAGCGAGCGAGCGCGCGGGACGCGAGGCGTCCGATCTGGCGAGCGAGCGAGCAAGCCAATCGCGAGGCGGGCAAGCGGGTGCAAGCGCGGCAGGGCCCGAGAACTGTGCAGGGCACTGGGAGTACCTGGGCTGGAGCTGGTCTTACCTGGGCCGGCCGGTAGTACCGGCCCACCCAGGCGGTACTACCGGGCCAGGTCGGTAGGGCCGGAAGCAACTACCGGGTGAGGCAGTGGGCTGGCTGTGCGCTGCTAGGCGCGAGCGGTACTGGCCCGCGGTAGTACCGGTCGGCCAAGACAGAATTCTTTTCTTTTTCTTTTTCAAACCAAATAGGCAAATATTCAAACCGTGATAACTTTTGATTGGTAGCTCCGATTGACCCGATTCCAATTGCATTGGAAAATATTGGTTATCACCAAGTGAGAATGTATCATGTATTATAATGTGAGATACCTCACTTGGTGAGAAACCGAAAAACCGCCTAGGTCAAAATCGCAACAAGATACAAACGAGAGATCCGATTTTGATGAACAAGAGTTTGTTATGGAGATTATCACAAGCTCTATATCCTCACATGGATAAGACCAAATAACAACCAAATATGATGATGCAAGTATGCAAAGGTTTGAGCTCTATTCGAGCGATATGATCGAGTTACTCATTCGAGAGCCCCTCTTGATAGTATGGCTATCTATCCTAAACCCGGTCTCCCACTAACCATGAGACCGGCAAAAGGGGAAACCTATAAAGATTATACCTTTGCCTTTCTCAAGATGGAATGCCTTTCTTAATTCCTCATCATCGAATCCATGATCATCGAGGATGGCAAGCATCAAACATGAGATCTTCTATAGATGGTGCACATTGAGCTTGCAAAGCATATCTTCTTCGCATTTCATCGACCTTGAAGCCGACACAAGCTCCAAGCGATGCCAATGGACAATTCCTACAAGTATAACTTAATACACACATTAGTCCATAAAGATTGTCATTAATTACCAAAACCACACATGGGGGCCCACATGTTCTTTCACTGGGGCTTCGAGGAGCGTCGGGGATGGTCGGAGGTGAAGCGGTCGACGGAGGCAGTCTCGAAGAGGGGCGGCAAGGGTGGTTTTGTCCTAGGAAACGACCTCGCGTGGAAACTACCAAGGCGAGCATGTTGGTGCTCGCCGGAGTGTGTTATACGCAGCCTGCATGTCAAAGGGGAGGGGTTAGAGGGGGTTCTAGGGCCCTAGGAAGGTCGGAGGAGGGATGCTTACCATCGGAGGAGCTCGGGAGAGAGAGCTGAGCTAGGGGAGGTTGCCCTCGGGCATGCTCGGTCATGGACACTTCTGGCATTCCTGTAGAGGATGGGAGAGGAGGGGGAGTTAGGTCAGGGGTAGGGAGCACGAGTAAAGCACATGCATGGAGAGGGGAGCAGGGAGAAGGTGACCTCGAGCTTGAGCTAGACCATGGCCGAGAATGCCATTTTTCCTTCGGGTGTCTAGCTAGGAGAGGGAAAGAGAGATAGGGGGAGCTCTGGGGAGGCTCTTTGATGGTAAGGGGGATAAATGGGGGAGCAGGGCAAGGGAGGGGGCATCTGGCCTACTTATTTAGAGAGGGGAGGGACCATGGTGGACAAAGCTCATGAATAAGCTTGGGAAGTGGGCTAGGGCTCATCCATTGGGCAGTAGGGGCGGTGGGGAGGTGAGAGAGAGGGCTCTGGTCGTGCTAGGGGACAGAGAGGGGGTGGGGGTGTTGTAGCTACACAAGTTTTAATGGTTGGATTGGACATGACATTTGTCTCCCTCTTCAAACAAGCACAAGAGGACAAGTGGTCAAGTGATGCTACAGTGTTGGTCGACCAGAGGGGTGTGATGATGCTTGAGTGAAGTGCTTGACAAGTTTTGGGGGTGTTTGGAGTTGGTTTGAATCAAGGTTTGATTGAGTTTGTAAAATCGATCAAATGAAGGATTTGTGAAGGAGGTTGCAAAAGTTGCATTGGGCCAAGTGTGGAAATGGTACTGGTAGGTGGATTAGGTCAAATCATCTCTCCAAGATTTAAATGGGATTTTTGTAGTGATTATAATCCCATTTAAATGCACTTATTCAAAAAGTGCAGAAATAGATTTTGGAAGCTAAGATGGTATTTTTACATTGGACAGGCTTGGTTTTCGATTTGATATGGTCCTAAATGCTATATTACACATTGGAGGATTTTATTGGGATTTATTGAGGTGAAAAATTATTTTTGGAGAATTATTTCTTGTTTCTGCCATTTAAGAAAAATGACAAAAACAAATAATAAAGAATCTCAAAAATATTTATTTTTGAGTTGGAAAGATGGGATATGATATGGAGAACTCAAATGTGCATTGATTTGGAAAGGTGATTTGGAGAAAAACAAACCTGCCTTTAAAGACAAGGTTGTTGAGAGAATGTTAAGTGAAGGAAATAGAATAGTTTAATAATCCAAATAATTGTGGGAATTATTTGGGGATGCTTATATCCATGGTAGAGTTGGTCAAGGGGAGGTGGAATATAGATGTAGGCATCAAGGTGAACCTTGGTTTTGAAAGAAAGTGGTGAAAGGGTGGAAACTAGATTTGGGAGGATCTAGGGTTTGGTTTTTATGATGGCATCTAAACAGGGTTGGATTAGGGAGCTCACAGCTCACCTTGGTACAAGGGGTATATGGATGTATAGACCATGTCATATAGATGATCATGGAAGCAAGAGTTGGGCTTGGTTGTATTTGAGGTGGTTTTCGAGTGATGGCAAACTTTGTTGAAGATAAGGCTACCATAACAGATACATCAGGTAGCCTCCTAAACCATGTGGGTTTAAGAAGCACAAGGATCCAACGGAAACAAGTTAAGTGGGGATTGATAGGCCATGATTAGTATATCCTAACCATGCAAAGAGTTGGTCAAGGGGAGGTGGCATATAGATGTGAGCTTCTGCCAAAGTAGACAAGATGATAAGATTTGCAGAAAAGATTATTATCTTGACTACAAAACCATCATGGAGGAGTCGGACATGGAATGGATTAGCCAAGGGAAAGAGTAGGCCTTGGTAGTAGTAAAGATGTAATACGAGATGGTTCAAGTACAATCTCAATACTGCACATAGGTTGAAAGAGGTAGAGCTCCAAAGATGGCATCCAGATAAAAAATCCAGACTTAGCCAATTTGGCAGATTTGGTGATTTTGACTAGAGTGAAAGTGTAGAAGCTTTTGAGAGGATGCTAGGTTCCAAACTCATGATCAAGGAGATGAGGTTTAGGTACTAACTAATTAGATATGATTCATGCTTGGATTGGGTCTCCACTGGGTTGGAAACCATCCAGAGGGATTAGCCTTAGATGGAGATAGGCATGAGGTGAGATGATCACTTGAGTGGCTTAGGATAGATCCAGACTTGGATGCTGGCTTGAGATTGATGATCACAAGAAAGGATTGGGTCCTAAAGGATGAGATAGTAGACTATCTCACTCTAGTTCCTAAGCAGACAAGGCAATCAGCAGATCAAGGCAATTCATCAGACAACAGATCAAGGCAATTCATCTTTCTACTTACCTAACTACTACTAGGGTTACCATCAAGCCTAGCTTGGGGTAATGTTGGGTATGTTGAAAGGGGTTTTACTTTGAAGTAATATAAGTACCATCTTGGTATCTCTACCAAGATTGAGATGAAACAGGTTTTAGTAAGGTTTGGAAAAAACCTAGGGATAATAGTAGTTGAAGGTTCTGTCTTGAAAACATAAGGAGAGTATATATATATGTCTCCATAGTTTTGGCAATAGAAGCTAGTAAAGTATTTGGTTGTGTCAAAGTCATCTTGGCTTAGGTTTTTAAATTGCCAGAACAATTGAGAATATGAAAGATGAGCCAGGACATCTCTTTTGTAAAATAGTTTTTGTAAACTAGGGTTGAGATGAGGAGTACACAACTAATACTCAAACAGTTTCTTGAGCACAAGCAAACAAGTAAGCACACAATGCAAGAAAAAGTTTTTGTTCCCCCTGATTTTTGCCTTTTGGACATTTAATCAGGGTTGCTGAAATTGGGATGTTACAAGGGCTCTTTTGGATTCACACCTCTCCTTGAACTCCCAGAACTGATCTTCGGTGATCTGTGGGTCAATCTTCTGGATCTCCTCGAGACTTTTGCCTTCTTTATAGATCTTCTTTATCCGGGTTCTCCAGCTGGCCAGGGCGGTGATCATCTTTGTGAGGGCGGATTTGTTTACTTCATTCCCATGATAATTTGTGTTCCGATACTCAGCGGGGAACTTGTATATTGCGTGCAGCTTCTCGAAGTGGAGTGTGCGCAAGTGGCCATTATCTTTATGCCGGAGATTCTCGGTGTTGATCGATATGGTTATCCGGCTGATCGCCGCCACTTGCCCACCGTACCCTCTGACGACAAGGTCGGGCTCCAAAGGAACCCCTGTTGGGCTCACTTCGGCAATTTCCTCTCTAATGGTGCCGACCGTGTTCGGGCGTCGTTCCTTCTGCTTCTTCTTCTTCTTAGGAGGATTGCTACCACTCCATGTGCCCTCGCCGCCATCAGTGGTTTCATCATCCGCCGTTCCTTCGGCTTATTACTCCGCGTCTTCCATCTCATCGTCCTCGCTCTCCGAAGTATGGTATTCTTCATCGTCTTCTAGCCGCTGGGCCGCCTCCCAGAATGTCAATTGTTTATTCGGAGGTCTGACTTCTCCTTCAGTGCTGATGCACTTAGAATAGTCATCCTCGTCGTTGTCACTCATCTTTGCACTAATAAAAAACAAATAATTGGTTATTAATAATGTGCACGGAAAAATCCGGCATGACCTTTGCTAATTTTCTTAAGCTAGGAGTGCCCAATTTCTGCCGAAACGGAAGTTAATCAACATTCCGGTAAAAATCAGAAATCATTTCATACAAGAACCTAGCACCCACATTTGGTCGACCACACACAACAATCCATCTAGCCCAAAAATAGATGAAATAGAAACAAGAGAGGCATTTGGTCAGCACAAACAACAATAATCCAGTAGGAAAAAAAAGAGTAATTATATGAAAAAAGGTGTACATGGCCTGCGGACGTTGTCATGACCATCTGCGGCTAAAAACTATTTGAAGGAACAATAAATGAGTTTTACACTATATGTTCTCAGCCGTAAAGTACAGAAACCAACATGTATGCAATTTCAGTATAAGTTCTGATAGCACCACCTAGAAAATCTTCTTTATAAAATTGTTCTTATCCAGTTAGACTGGATGCATCTAGGCATCACCTTGCTGAGTTCAATAGCAAAAAATGATTATACAAAAAAAATCCAGTCAGACTGGATGCAGCTAGGCATCACCTTGTCAACGTTTATACAAAACAAAAATAATCGGACAGATCACAAGCTAACATTGTTACAACATCCTTCACACATGATTGCCTATCAGATCTTCCTCCAAATTTATAAAAGTTGTGAGACAATGAATTCTAATTCTAATCGACGAAATACCAAAACAGGAAAGTCTAAGAACTATTAAACTTGGCATAACATGTGTACTTGTACCATTATCAAACTTGTTGAGAAGTAACCATGCAGGCAGAGTAACATATTAACTGATCAACCATACACATGAAACCTGGGACTAATTTTCTATTGTTTTTATCACCAGACACATGACCAGCCTGTGGAACATTACATATAGCCCTGAGGTCCAACTAATCTAGCAACAATCAGGAGTTAAGCAAAAATGTTTAAGCAGATACCAATCAGCTAGATTAACTGGCAGGATTTTCTAAATCATAAAACAGTAGAGTTAATACAGTAAACACTAACACTGAAACTGCTAAATTTAAGTAAGTACCAAATTTCAACAACATTTAATATAATCAGTCGTTAAATCTGCGCTACTGAGCTCTCTGCCTAAATTCTATTCTCTAGAGTGATGCCCCCTCGTGCTCTCATATGTCACAGTGTATAATGATTCCGTAGATCAACAAAGCAAGAGTGTCACAGCATCATGTGCAGATGAACAGAAATAAATACTGGGCTATGCGGCTGGTTAGAATCAACAACTCATGCCCTTTTTCTGGCCCTTGATTTCTTGCTTGCACTGACTCTAACTAAAAATATACAAGAACTACAAGCTACTGGCAGATTCAGTCATGGCTAGAACATCTTCAAGCTCTCTGTTTGCTAAAAATCAAGAACTACAAGCCTAAACCTACAAGAACTACAAGCTAAAAATCAAACATAAACCTACAAGCTCTCTGTTTGCTCTCTGTTTCTAACCTACAACGAATCAAGCCTAAGCCTAAGCCTAAACCTAAATCAACCGAGAAGTAGAGAGGGGAGAGAGGGGAGAAGGATCACCTCTGAGACGAGGACAACGACGAGCGCGCGGGCGAGGTGGCTGGCGAGGCGGGGCTGTAGGCGGGCGAGGCCATTGGCAAGGCGAGCGCGCGGGCGAGGTGGCTGGCGACACTCCTCCACAGTCTCCTCCTCCTCCTCCGAGATCCTCGGACGTGTGGCGGCCTCCTTCTCCTCCTCCTGGCGTGGCGGCCTACTCCTCCTCCTCCTCCTGGCGTGGCGGCCTCCTCCTCCTCCTAGCTGGCGAGGCGCGCGTCAATGCAGATGGGATGCGGCGGCGACGCGTCGATGGGAGATGGATCGATTTGTGTCTGAGGACGATGGGGAGGATAGGGACGACATGGCGAGTTGACTAGTCCTACACACTTAGGTGTAGCGCACCCTGGCCAAGTGCGCTACGGTAGAGGGTGGCCACCCCTCTAGTTAACACTAGCACTGCCCTATCCCACTGGTTTCGCTCACTGCTCTATTCTAAACCTATGAGCACCCAGGTTCGAATCCTGGTGCTCACCTTTTTATTTTTATTTTAAAAATACTTTTAAATGTTCCAAAAAATGCCTAAAAGTGGTGATATATACCACAAAAGTTTTGTTTTGTTTTTAAAATACTTTTAAATATACCAAAAATGTCCAAAAGTGATAATATATGTCATAAAAGTGGTACAAATATGATTCAAATATGTCATAATAATTTGTCCATGATACAAATATGTCATAATAATTTGTCCATGAATATTACAATCTTTTTCGACCACGCGTTTTACAATATTTTTTGAGCTAGCGTTTTACAATCTTTTTTCCCTTCTTTGTCGCGGTTGAATAATTTAGCCCCGATACTTTAACGTTTATTCTTTCAAACGGGCTATCTTTTTTGGGTAGGGTTGTCCTTTTTCTTCTTGTGATGTATGTTGTTGCATCATAGTCGTCGTTATCTTCAATCTTTGGATCGCCGTACTGGTCGAAGTCTTGCTCGTTGGCGACTCCATCCATTCTGATGATGCTTATTTTTCCTCTCCTCACGACAACACGGCTAGGCTTTGTCGGGTCGGTAATGAAAAAACATTGGTAGCCAGTACCTACGGTTCATTTTTGCGGCCAGGTTCGCACCGGCAGCCTTGGATTTGGCTGCTTCGGGTATAACCATGGTTGTGAAATACCGGTCTTCTCTTTTGACGCTCTTTGCCCATCTAACACGAAACATCGACACCTTTTATCCACAGTAGTCGAGCTCCCAGATCTCCTTGATCCTTCCGTAGAATCTTTCCTTCACGTTGTCATCGGTGTAGAATTCCGACGTTACGCCTGAGTTCTGATAATCACACTTGTTGTCCTTTTTCTCCATGTAGAATGTGTAACCGTTGATATCATACGCCTGATAGGTCACCAGGTTTTGCATGGGTCCCTGCGACAAGGTGAATATGATATTTTCTGTGTTAGAAGAATGCGATCGCGGGTATTATCAAGGGGCGTCTGCCTAAACCAACGCATGAAATCTGAGTTGTGCTCTTTGATTATTTCTTCCTGCGTCCTTTGTATGCCCCGGGCACTGTACTTCTTCTCAATTAACCTTTTGTGCTTCTGTACCCAAGGATCGACCAGTTCTAAATGCTGTAGCGTGAAGAGGTTTGCTCGATCAAAGTCTGCGCATCGACAATCGAAGTCTGCATGTAGTACGCGACAACCCTCTCGGTGACCAGATCCGTCGAGCTTGCCAAGGTGCCTGTTGACGGGAAGACCGACAGGGTTCTCAATGTCTAGATAATTCATGCAGAAAGAGATGCACTCTTTGGCCAGAAAGACCTTGGCTATGCTTCCGTCTGGGTGGGACCTGTTGCGAACATATCCTTTGATGTGTCCGTTCATCCTTTTGAACGCCATCATTCTGCGGAGGAACATCGGCCCGAGTTGGACGATGTCCTCCACGACATGGACCAGCAGATGCACCATAATGTCGAAGAATGCGGGCGGGAAGTAGACCTCAAGCTCGCATAGTATCACCACGATCTCCTCCTATAGCCTCCCGAGCTGATTCACGCCAATCGACTTCCTAGAGATGACGTCAAAAAACTTGCAGAGGCCAAACAACGTTTCACGGACGTGCTCGTCCATTATCCCTCTTAGTGCAACCGGAAGTACCTGCGTCATTAGCATGGCACAGTCGTGAGACTTCATGCCACTTAACCTCTGCTTCTCCTCGTCTAGGTATCAGCTTATCTTGCCCGCGTAGCTGTAAGGAAATTTGACTCCTAGAAGGAACTTGAAAAACTGTCTGATCTCATCCTGGCTTAGAGTGAAGCAAGAAGGAGGGCAGTAATATTCGTTCTTCTTGAACTTTTTACCCTTCCGATGACCTTGTGTCACCTCCGACTCATGATCATCATCATCTTCCGTCCTATCTAGCATGTTGATTATGGTGGCGACCAGACTCTCGCACACGTTTTTCGTGATATGCATGATGTCAAGGCTATGAGGCGTGCGGAGAAACTTCTAGTATGGCAACTCCCAGAAAACAGACCATGTTTTCCATATCTTCAACAACGGCTTGTCTTGCTGCCTCTTTCGCTTCTTTCCAGGCTTAGGACAATCTTTCCAGTTTTTTAGCAATTCTTCCACTTCTTCGCTGCTCCTCCGCTCTGGGATTTCTCGGGTCTCGGATTTGCCATCGAACAGATCTCCATGTTTTCTCCATGGATCATTCTTGCCGAGCCACCTCCGGTGTGCCGTGAACATGGTTCTTGAAGACCCTGGATCTTTCTCTAGTTGGAGATAGCTTGTGTTATCTGTGCACCTAACGCATGCGGAGAATCCTTGGATAACCTGCCCCGAGATATACCCGCAACCTGGATAGTCTTGCACCGTAGTGACCAACACGGTTCTCATAGTGAAATAATCTTGTGCGACGACATCGTAAGTATTGGCTCCAGATTCCCATAACATGGCTAGCTCCTCTTTCAACAGCCTGAGATACAGATTGATGTCGGTACCAGGTTGTTTCGGCCCTTGAATTAGCATACTCCTTTGTATGTACTTCTTCTTCATGCACAACCATGGAGGGAGGTTGTACATCCATACAAACACGGGCCAAGTGCTGTGCGTGCTGCTCTGGCTACCGAACGGATTGAGTCCATCGGTGCTTGCACCAAGCCTGATGTTCCTTGAATCTCCACCGAATTCTAGGAATTCGAGGTCCAATGCTTTCCACAAGCTAGCATCTGAAGGGTGCGTCAGCAGCTCGTCCTTTTCGGGGTCAACGTCATCTCATGGTTTCTTCCTTTCCGCATGCCATCGCATGATCTTATCTTCCTTAGGGTCCGCGAAATAGCGCTGCAGACGAGGAGTGATAGGAAAGTACCATACCACTTTTCGAGGTGCTTTCTTCCCTTTCTTGTATCGACTCACGCCGCACACCGGACATGTGGTTTTCTCCGCGTCCTTGCCCCGATAAATGATGCAATATTTGATGCATACGTGGTATCTAACATGCGGTAGATCGAGAGGACAGACGATTTTCTTGGCGTCCTCGATACTAGTTGGACACGTGTTCCCCTCCAGGATACGATCGTGCCAGAATGCCATCATATCGCTGAAACTTGCATCGCTCAATTTGTGTTTTGCCTTCATCTCCATAGCCTTGAGCGTTACATTCAACCGGGTATCATCGGGCCTGCATCCTTCATACAATGGAGTAACCGCGTCTTTCTCAAGTTGCGCAAGCTTGTCTTTCTCTCTAGCGGCAGCCCTGGCGTTACTCATCTGCTTGAGAAGCGGCTCTTGCACATAAGGGTCCTGCACCCAGCCTGACGTTGTTCCATCGTCGTCTGCTCCTCCGGCATCAACGTCATCATCATCCCGGTCTGCTTCCGAACCTTCACCATCTCCAGGGGACTCTTCATCATCTCTCCCATCCTCGCCGTGATGATCATCGTCATGTTGCCCACCTTCACCGTCTACATCGTCTTCATCATCGCTTATCCAACGAGTGTATCCATCCATGAAACCATGGAGGAGCAGGTGCGCCTGCCGATTCCGGGAATCTGGGTCGATCAACAAGTTGAGTTTGCATCTTCTGCACGGACATCTTATCTCCATCTTGTTATTTCGTATCATGTCGGCCGTTGCACATTTCAAAAATCTATCGACAATGCCTTCTCTAATTATGAGGACCATTTTTGCTTGCGCGGTGTATACGGTACAATTAGAAGTTTATTAGAACCACATAATCAATGCATGCATACAATGGTCGATAGAAAATTTTGGCATGACCTATCCTAAAATATGTTGGAGATATGCCCAAGAGGCAATAATAAAGTGGTTATTATCATATCTTCATGCTTATGATAAATGTTTACATACCATGCCATAATTGTATTAACAAGGAAACATTAATACTTGTGTGATTTGTAAACATAAAGAGTCCCTAGTAAAGCCTCTTATTAAACTAGCTTGTTGGTTAATATATGATCATGGTTTCCTGATCATGAACATTGAGATGTTATTAACAACAAGGTCATATCATTAGAAGAATGATGTGATGGACATACTCCTATAGATAATCATAGAATAAAGATCAAGTCATTTCAATAGTTCATTTACAATAAGCTTTATGATACATAGTAACCTAATTCCTTCTACCATGAGATCATGCTAATCACCATCACCAGAAGGATGCTTTGACGACATCAAACACCACACCATAACTAGGTGGCTATAAAGGTGGCATTGAGTGTTCGGAAAGTATGTGTTGAGGCACATGGATCAAGAGTGGGATTTGTCCATCCATATGACATATAGATATACTCTGGGCCCTCTCGGTGGAATGTCATCCAATTAGCTTGCAAGAATGTGACTGGCTCGCAAGGGATCACATATCACAGGAACGAGAAAAGAGTACTTATCATTAACGAGGTTGAACTAGGTATGCAGAGATACCGACGATCAAACCTCGGATAAGTAAACTATCACGAGACAAAGGGAATTGGTATCGTATGTAAGTGGTTCATTAGATCACAAAGTAATCATAGAAGTATGTGGGAGCCATATGAATTTCCAGATTCCTCTATTGGTTATTGATCGGAGAAGTGTCTCGGTCATGTCCGCGTAATTCACGAACCGTAGGGAGACACACTTAAGGATTCAATGTTGTTTAGTAGATATGGAATGTAAGTAGGGAGATCAAATGTTGTTAAGAGTCTCGGATGGGATCCGGGATATCACGAGGAGATCCGGAATAGTCCGGAGAATAAGATTCATATAAGGAAAGTCCAATTCCGGAGTTCGGAAATGATTCCGATGATTTCTTCGGAGAGGTTCTAGAAGGGTCTAGAAGGTTCACCAGACCAGAAGAGGAAGGTAACATGAATGTGTCATGGATAAGTGGAATGATTGGATCATGTCCTAGGTCACTTGGTTGGGCATTAGCAAGAAAGAAATCAAGATCCAAATTGAAAGTCAAAAGACAAGTTTGAAAAGTCAAACTGGGACAATGTGTCCTGGTGGAGGAAGGAAAGAATCCTTCTTTCCCTCCACCACAAGCCAACAAGGAGAGGGAGTTGGGGAAGGATTCAAACTCCCCTATCCCAAGCTTCCCTCCCTCTCATAAATAGAGGGGAGGGGTACCCCAAGGACACACAACACCAGCCCCTTCCCACCTAGCCGTGCCGCCACCGCCGCCTAGCGCCGTCGCCGCCCTAGCCACCGTCGGCCATGCCTCCTCCTCTCCGGCCCTCTAAACCCTAGATCACCGGAAACCCTAGATCCACCATAACCTGCTCCGAATTAGGCGAAGCCTTGCAGGATTTTCCGTATACTTTCGACACCACGCCGTCGTGCTGCCGGAATCGTGAGGGGAGAACTACAACCTCCGCTGCCTGATGGAACAAAGGAGAGGAAGGTATTCATCGAGTACCGAACGTGTGACCGACTATGGAAGCGCTGCCTGAACGCAGCGCTGGAAGGATCGTCTACACGATCTTGAGATCGGCAAGTGTACAACTATATCACCCACGAGAATCTACTCTCACTAACCGCTTTGGAATCTTCGAGGGTGAGTACTCTAATCGACTCGTTGCTACAATCTAGTAGATAGATCTTGGATTGTTTGTGTGCATGCGGTAGAATTTTTTTGTTTTCCATCCTACGAACCCCTACAGTGGTATCAGAGCCATGTCTATATGTAGATATGTTGCACGAGTAGAACACAATGGTCATTGTAGGCGTTGATGCTTTTGTTGTCGATTGCTTCTTGTGTACTTTGCATCTTGTGAGATGGTGGGATGAAGCGGCCTAGGCTAACCTTACATGACATTGTTCATGAGACTTGCTCCACGCTTGACATGCAACTTGTATTGCATAAGTGGCCTTGCGGGTGCTTGTATACCAATATAGTGAAGATTCAATTTACAACGGGTGATTGACAATACTAGTGTCAACGTTGTGGTTCTTGTTCGTAAGTTAGAACGACACTTGATGAAAGCCCCAAACCACGTAAAACATGCAAATAAAATTAGAGGCATCTAACTTTATTTTGCAGGGGTGTGCTGTGATGTGATATGGCCATGATTGTGATTATATATGATGTATGCAATGTTCCTTATTGTAAGTCGGCAACTGGCAGTAGCCATATGGTTGTCTTTTAATTTCTTCTAGACCTGCTTGTCTATTATTCAAAGTAGTTGTAATAGTTGATGCTGGTCGACGACAACCATGGAGCGGCGCCATTGACCTTGACGCCACGCCGGTGATGATGGAGATCATGTTCATGCTTGAATATGGAGATCGAAAGCACAAGAAGAAAGGCCATGATGGAGATCATGTTCATGCTTAGTTCACGACTATAGCATTATAAGATGATCCCTCTCACAAAATATCAAGTTATAGAGTGTTCGTCCTTAGTAGGCACCATTGCCAAAGCTCGTTGTTTTGAAGCACCACGTGATGATCGGGTGTGTTAGATTCTGCGAGTGTATACAATGGGAGCAAGCCAGATTTTCTCATGCGGAAGCTAAGGTTTGATCTTGACGAGCCTAACATGTACATACATGGTCTCGGAACACAGAATACCGAAAGGTAAAGCATGATTCATATAGATGATATGATGAACATGATGATTGTTCGCCTTTGAAACTATACCATGTCACGTGATGATCGGACTTAGTGTAGTGAATTTGGTTCATGTGATCACTAAAACAATGCGAGGGATATTGTTTTGAGTGGGAGTTCAACATCAATATGATTAAAAGTTGAACACTATTTATCCTAAATTAAATCAAAGTGAATTTTCATAGTTGTTGTAGTCTTTGGCATTCGTTTACCACCTTGCGCTTAGTTATAATTGAGATATTAGAACTATAGAATTCTGGTTAATTACTTGAAGAACGGGTATCGTATTGTTTTGAAGTGTTAACTAAAGTTTAAAAGTCCTATTGCAAACTTTCAATAAGTTCCGGTTACTCCATGAAGTTTAATAATTGGTATTAAATCAAGAGTAACATTTCCAGTGTTAGTATATAAATATCATGTTTATCTGCATGATTCTTGATATTCAAAAGATTGTTTTAATATCAAGGTTATATAGGAACATCATATGTGGAAGATATTGCGATATCTGAAATGATGTTTTTGATTATAACATGATAGAGTATAATATGGCAAAGTTTATGTTCTCATATTTGATGGGAATTTTCAAAAGGTTGGAGACGCTAGTCGTCCTAATCCTCCAAAAGGTTTTGGAGAACAACATTATACTCGCGATTCACCGTTATAAGATAAAGCAGCTTTATCATGAATAATTCCATGTTAAGGATGAATATTTGATGTAGGTAAAATGTTTACTACACCAAGAGATTACTAAAGAATGGAATTTGAAAGACCACCAAACATTTGATGATGGTGATCTACTTCAAAGTGCAAGTCCAAAGACATTGCTATTTAACTATACATGCTTTGGACTTTGTGTCATCTGTATCGCTCCACTATTGATGTTGATAGATTCTTTCAAACAAAAAAGGAAATACTGAAATAGAATCTCATAAATATATGGCAGAAAAGAAAAGACCAGAATTGTTCAGCTTAGGTATATAGAGGATATACGTGTTATGGTTGTATTCTTTGCTTGTTAAATAATGTGGTTCTTAAGTATTAGATACTGAATTTGTTGGTGTGAATCGTCATACGAAACAACACAATTCATGAACTACAATGGCCTAAGTAACCAGCAAAAGAATATGTGATGATGTTCATCGAGAACAAATAAAGGGTTATTGTGTTGCTCGTTGAAATCAAAACTTACCTTCAAGATTTGTTTTAATAATTGTTATTTCGATCGGGTATTATGAGAACAAAAGGTTTGTTCAAATAATTGCCGTAATCCATAAAATATGGATGATTTACAAATCTCGTTGGAGAAATTACATCCATAAAACTAGTGCTAAAAATGTCGAAAGAAAAATTGATTGAAAGATCACTTAGGAAGTGACATCGCCGTTTAAATTATATTGGAAACAAAACATGAAGAAACTCCATGTGGATTGAATTTTGGAGTCTTTTGATTTTTGATCAAATGACGCTTGTGAAAATTTCCTAGAGATAATTAAAACTCCATTCATAGGCCAAAGGGAACGGATGACTAGCTTATTGGAATTTGTACATATTTGATGTATGAAGTCCATTACGTGTAGTCAAGAGCGATGGATTTCAACTTCATATTCTTTCTCCAAAAATTTGAGTGAATATATGAATATTTACTTAATGAGGATGAAGTGTGAAACATTTGAAAAGTTCAAAAACTTTCAAGACGACGTGCAAAATCAATGTAACAAGAAAATAAAGAATTTATGATAGGATCATAAAGGAAGATATTTGAGTTACAAGTTTAGCATAATACCTTAGATTTGAGGAATCGTTCTGTGGATTTGCATTTTCCAAAACACCATAAGAGTATGGAGCGTTCGAGATATGTAATGAAACCTTGTTTGACATGGTAAGATCAAAGGTGTAATTTATAAAACTTCCATTATATTTTAAAGATTAAAGCTTTAGAGACTACCGTTTTCCACTAAAAAGAGCTCCATCATAATCCGTTGAAATGACACCATATAAAGTTATGGTTTGGGATAAAAACCAAGTTGTCCTTTCTTAAACATTGGTATGCTATGCATAAGAAAGATGTTTGCAACCAAAATGGGATGAACATATCTTTGTATGTTATTTCGAATAATCGTTGAGTATTCCTCCATAACACCAAAGACAAAAATGTTTGTCGCTTAGAACGTCAAGTTTCTTTGAGAAAGGAATTTTCCGTGAAAAGTTAAGTGGGAGGACAATAGAACTTTGATAAGGTTAAAAGAACCTTAGCTATATGTGCAAAGTTGCGCAACGCCGAAAAGTGTTCCGGAGGCAGCAACTGAAAGGACTATATCTTCCCATAATGTTTTTGGTGTTCATGATAATCCCAACTGTGTTTTTAATTGTGCGCTTGAGTTTTAGGGGAAACGTTGTTGATGTCTCCTTCTATAGTGGTGGATGCTCTCTTGGGATCTCATGAAGACGGTGGCCTTTTAGTCTTCTCCTAGTTTCTCTCCGGTTGTTGTTTTTAGGTCACCGTACTATTAAGAGGGGGTCCATTTTGGAAGGCTGTGAGAAATCACTTGTTCTTGCACAAACCTATATGCACCGCCACAGCCATCCCATTATCTCGTGAGAGACCGTTTTCCTGTTCTGTTGGAGCCTTTTGTGTCTCACCGGAACTTTCGGCCTTGGCCGGAAGTTCCGCTCAGATTCTTTTCTGCGGGCTGTTTTACACTTTGTTCCGACGCTAGTTCCGCCCCAAGTTCCGATGGTGAATCAGTAACCTTCTGTATGAAGTGTTCTATTTGCCGGAACTTGGGCCGGAACTTGCATCGGAACTTGTCCTGCCAAAAGATCCTGAGCGGAACTTCCGCCAGAACTTCGGCAGAACTTCGATTCGCGACCCAGAAGTTCCGCCCCTTGTTCCGCTCCAAGTTCCGGTGGCGGCTCAGTAACCTTCTGTTTTGAAGCGTTCTATTTGCCGGAACTAGCATCGGAAGTTCATCGGAACTTCCGGTCTGTTTTGACCGGAACTTGTGGTTGCGCTTCTGGAGAGGGCGTCAACGGTCTGATGACCGTTGGAGCCAGGCTGGGCGGAACTTCCGGCCTCTCACCGGAACTTCCGGTGAGGTCACGGGTCAGAATTAGCAGTCATGAGGCCTATTTAAGGCACCCCTCTTCTTCCTCCCACTCTCTCGAATTTTTCTCTCTCCTCCATTAATGCTTGAGCTTCACCTCACTAGATCTCTCTCTCTAGCCACTCAAATGACTTGATCTTTTGAGAGGTGAGGGAGGTGACCTAGATCTACACTTCCACCAAAGAAGATTTGATTTCCCCCACCCATCCTTTGTGAATCTTGTTGCTCTTGGGTTTCTTGGAACCCTAGACGGTGTAGGGCATCCTCGGAGCTAAGGCGTGCGTTGTAAAGCTTCGAGGTGTCGTTGAGGGCCTCCAATTGAGTTGTGGAGCCTCCCCCTCAACCTTGGTGTAAAGGTTTCGGTTGGCGCCTTCAAGGTCACCGGTTAGTGGATTGTGAGGCCTCCTTTGTGGGGGAGCTCACCGGAGAAGAAGGTGAGGCCTTTGTGGCGCTCGGGTGACCTTGTGTGGCCCCGAAACCTCTCCAACGTAGACGTAGATCCTTGGGAGTGAACTACGGGAATTACATCTCTGTGTCCCCTCTTCGGTTACTTAGTTCCCCTCCTTTACTCCTTGCTATTTACTGTTTTTGTTGTTGGTGTTTGTTTTCTTGCATTTAGGTTGTTCACTTAGTTGCATCTCTAGATAACTTCCTTTCTCGTTGAGCCTAAAAGTGAGAAACAAATTAAAATTGGGTAGACGCCTATTCACCCCACTCTAGTCGTATCAAGTCGGTACTTTCAATTGGTATCAGAGCCAAGGATCTTATTTCGGGCTTCACCGCCTAAGAGACTATGGCCGACGAAGGGGCTAGTGAAACCGAAAAATCCAAGAACTTGGCCACTATGAATGACCTCAAGCAGTTGGAGTCATCCATGATGTCCAAGTTCGAGGAAATGATGACTCTCTTGCAGTCTCTCAAGCCAAACCCCATGGTTGCTATTGACACACCCCAACCCAACGAGGTTCCTCCCACCGTTACGGTGTCCGCCCCCGGGGTAACTCCCACGGCTGCCACCACTCACTTGGGACTTGGTTTTGTTGCTCAAACCTCTACCAAGGTTCCAAGTGAGAACATCGAGGATCCCGAGAACCCAACTTCCAAAGAGGAAAATGGAGGAAAGGACTACTCGGCGGTACCCCCACCGCCGAAGTACACTCCGGATCCACCCATCCACATGCCACACATTATACCTCAAGGAGCACCACCCATGCTAGATACTTCTAATTTCGCCAATTGGAAATATCTAATGCACTCACATATTTCCAGCTCGTCTATTGAGTTAATGAGGATTGTGGAGGATGGATTCTCTCCATATGACCCAAAGAAGTTGACACGAGGTGAAGTGGTGGACAAGCAACTCAATGCCATAGCTTTGGGAATGATTCAAAAGGCCTTGACTCCAAAGGATTTTGCTCACATTCGCCAATTTGACACCGCCAAGGAAGCTTGGGATCAACTCACCGAGCTCTTTGCTGGGAATGCTAGCATCCAAAGCTCCAAGTTTGATGAGATCAACAACGAGTCCGATGGTTTCGCAATGCAAGATGATGAGACCCCCGAAGACATGTATAGGCGCCTTAAGGTCATTTGTTACACTATGAGGGACCTTGGGGCTCACTATGTTGATGACAAGTTTATGAAGAGGAAGTTCATTCAAGCTCTCCTCCCATTTGAAGAACAAAAGCTCAACTCTATCAAGGGAAGAACCAACTTTCACCTAATGACCTCCCAAGAAGTCTTGAGTGAAGTAATTGCCATGACTATTGCCAAGAAGAATGCGGAGTCCGCTCGAGCTAGAGCCATTGGGTCAACCAAAGTGAATCTTGCTTTGAAGGCCAAGGATATTGAAGTTGATGATGATACATCAAGTGAGTGGTCTCAAGAGGACCTCAATTGTGCCTTCAACGAACATCTTGCTCTCGCTTCAAGGGCCTTTTGGAACAAGTCCGGATTCAAGTCAAGATCAAGGGACAACTCAAGATTCAACTCACCCAACAAGTCTCCCAAGGCAAGGTCGTGCTACAATTGCAACGACAAGAGTCACTTCGTGGACAAGTGTCCCTTTGAGAATCGTGAAGACAATGGTGGTCGTCTCATTCGCAAGATCAAGTCAAGACCTCCTCATCCCTTGAACAAGAACTACGCCATCAAGAACGCCACTAACAAGGAACGAGCAATTGTGGTCCATGAAGAATATCTTTTGGGCACGGATGAAGATGATGATGATGAAGTTCATGGTGGAGAGATTGTGGGAGTTGCTGCTATTGCCACTACCTCAACTCCACATCTATCCCTCTTCGACTCGCCAAATGAAAATGGCATCTTCTCCAACCAAAAGTGCTTCATGGCCAAGGTCACCGAGGTAACACCGAAACCCACTCCTCAACCTATCTCTAGTGAGCCTTCCTCTCTTGATCTTGTTGGTCTAGAGGTGAAGAAAGATATGATTGACATGTGTGAATTTGTTGCTACCTTAGATGAAGAAAGTAAAAACTGCTTTGAGTCCTCACTTGCACAACTTGACAATGCTAGAGATGCCTTAGATGAAAAGGAATAACTTCTTGACTTGCTAAGTAAAAATGAAAGATATGCCGCCGATGAAATTGCCTCTATCACTCAAAGTCTTGAGGATGAACAAAATATGAGAATTAATCTTGAAGAAAATGTGTCTAAGCTTGTATATGATCATAACAACACTTTGTGCTCTACAATTAAAGAACGTGACCATGCTCTTGCTTTGGTTAAGGTTCTCAAGAAAGAAAATGCTGAGTTTGTGGGTGGTCATGATAGGACTCAAAAGGATCTTGAGAAACTCAAAGAGGAACACAAAGCCTTGGAGAGTAAATTCTCAAATCTTTTTGAAGCCCATGAACAGCTTCAAACTCAATTAACTTGTGATCTCTCTAAGTCTTCCGCTGTGCAAATTATAGACTTGTCTAGCTCTCCTAACCCTTGTTGCAAGCATGAGCATCTCATAGAGGAAGTCAAGGTGTTGAAGGATCAACTTGCCAAGACTAAGAAGAAGAAGAATAAGAAGAAGAAGAACAAGAAGAAGAAAAAGAACAAGGGCATGGCCCAAGGGGTACCAAATGGCCTAACCCTCTTGCAAAGTGACAACTTTGCCGGAAAGAACAATCCCTCTTATATTCTTTGCAAATCTTATGATGGTCATGTATATGCTAGATACGTGGGAACGTCTTACACGCATGATTATCATTGGGCCATTTGGGTTCCAAAGGCTCTTGTCACTAACAAAAGGGGACCCATTGCAAAATGGGTACCTAAAACCAAAGCTTGATTTTCTTGTAGGACTATGCTTCCGGTGGATCAAAATGGGTGCTTGATAGTGGTGCCATGAGTCATATGACCGGAAGCAAGTCTATCATGGCCGAATTGAGGCCCAATATTGCCAACACCATGGTCTCCTACGGTGACAAAACAAGCTCTCAGGTTTTGGGTTTTGGCAAAGTGGTGGTAACCCCGGATGTATCCTTGGTTGACGTCATGCTTGTCAAAACTCTTGGTTACAACTTACTCTCAGTTAGTGCTCTTGATCTTATGGGTCTTTCTTCTTTCTTTAATTCTCATACCGTGGTCCTCATGTGGAGCAAGTCTCTCAAGGTGGATTTTGTAGGATATGTAGAACATGACTTGTATGTGGTGGACTTTTTGTTGGAGATATACCCAAGAGGCAATAATAAAGTGGTTATTATCATATCTTCACACTTATGATAAATGTTTACATACCATGCTATAATTGTATTAACCGGAAACATTAATACTTGTGTGATTTGTAAACTAAAATAAGAGTCCCTAGTAAAGCCTCTTGCTAAACTAGCTTGTTGGTTAATATATGATCATGGTTTCCTGATCATGAACATAGAGATGTTATTAACAACAAGATCATATCATTAGGAGAATGATGTGATGGACATACTCCTATAGATAAGCGTAGCATAAAGATCAAGTCATTTCAATAGTTCAATTGCTATATGCTTTCTGATACATAATAACCTAATTCCTTCGACCATGAGATCATGCATATCACCTTTACCGGATGGATGCTTTGATGACATCAAACACCACACCGTAACTGGGTGGCTATAAAGGTGGCATTAAGTGTTCGGAAAGTATTGGTTGAAACACATGGATCAAGAGTGGGATTTGTCCATCCATATGACGGATAGATATACTCTAGGCCCTCTCGGTGGAATGTCATCCAATTAGCTTGCAAGCATGTGACTGGCTCACAAGGGATCACATCACGGAGCGAAAAAGATTACTTATCGGTAGCGAGGTTGAACTAGGTATGCAGAGATAAAGCGATCATAACCTCGGATAAGTAAACTATCGTGAGACAAAGGGAAATTGGTATCGTATGTAAGTGGTTCATTCGATCTCAAAGTAATCGTAGAAATATGTGGGAGCCATATGAATTTCCAGATTCCTCTATTGGTTATTGTTCGGAGAAGTGTCTCGATCATGTCGCATAATTCACGAACCGTGGAGACACATAAGGATTGACGTTGTTTTGAGTAGTTATGGTATTATGAGAAAGAGACCGAATGTTGTTGAGTCTCGGATGGGATCCGGGATATCACGAGGTGATCCGGAATGGTCCGGAGAATAAGATTCATATAAGGAAAGTCCCGTTTGAGTTCGGGAATGATTAGGTGTTTTCATCGGGAATGTTCTAGAAGGGTTCGGATTGTCCCAAGCACCGGGGAGGGTACATGAGTGTGTCATTGAATGATTGCATCATGTACTAAGTATTCTTGCTGTTCCAAAAACATGAAAGTCAAATTGCCGGTTTGAAAGTCAAGCGGCTAAAACAGAAACTGTGGAAAGCGAGAAGCTGGAAGCAGAAACTGTGGGAAACAAGCAAGAGGAGTTGGAACCAACTTGGAGGAGGAGTCCCACTCCTCCGGGCGCCAACCGTGGTCGAGTTGGGGAGGGACTCCTCCTCCTGGCGCCTAGCCCTCCACCTATAAAAGGAGGCGGGGCTCCTCCTTGAGACACACAAGTTTCTACCTCTAATCTCTGGTTTAGAGCCGTTTTGGTTTAGAGCTTCTAATTGCTTTAGCCTGCGGTTTAGAGCCTTCTAATTGGTGTGTCTAATCTCTAGACCACTAATAGCCCTCTCTCATAATCCACCATACTCGCTCCGGCTTAAGGCGAAGCCCTGCGGGATCTCCCTCTACTTAGGTACCACGCGTTGTCTTTGCCGGAATCGCGAGGAAGTGCTACAACCTCCATTTTCTTTGGAACAAGGGAGAGGAAGGTCTTCGTCGAGTACCGAACGTGTGACCGATTGCGAAGCTGCTTAGGAGCATAGCGCCGGAAGGATCGTCTACACGATCTTGAGATCGGAAAGAGTTCGACTACATCACCCACGAGAATCTGCTCTCGTTAAACACTTTGGAATCTTCGAGGGTAAGTTATTCCATCGACTCGTTGCTACAATCTAGTAGATAGATCTTGGCTTGTTTGTTTGTATGCGATAGAAAATTTTTGTTTTCCATGCTACGAACCCCTACTGAGGGTATCGAGCCGTGTCTATATGTAGATCTGTTGCACGAGTAGAACACAATGGTCATTGTGGGCGTTGATGCTTTTATTGTCGATTGCTTCTTGTGTACTTTGCATCTTGCGGTATGTTGGGATGAAGCGGCCCGGGCTAACCTTACATGACATCGTTCATGAGACTTGCTCCACGCCTGACATGCAACTTGTATTGCATAAGTGGCTTTGCGGTGCTGTTTCTCCTAGCATAGTTAAGATCCAATTTACAACGGGTAATCAACAATGCTAGTATCAATGTTGTGGTTCTTGTTCGTAGTTAGAGCGACACTTATTGAAAGCCCCAAACCACGTAAAATATGCAAAGAAAGTAGAGGCGTCTAACTTTGTTTTGCGGTGTCTTGATGATGTGATATGGCCATGATTGTGATTATATTTGATGTATGCAATGTCCTTTATTGTAAGTTGGCAACGGCGAGCCATATGGTTGTCTTTAATTTATGTTAAGACCCGCGTGTCTATTCAAAGTAGTTGTAATAGTTGAAGCCGGTGGACGACAACCATGGTGAAGCGTCATTGACCTTGATGCAATGCCGGTGATGATGGAGATCATGTTCGTGCTTGAAGATGGAGATCGGAAGCACAAAGAAGAAATGCCATATCATATCACATATTATGAATTGCATGTGATGTTAATCCTTTATGCATCTTGTATTGCTTAGTAGACGACGGTAGCATTATAAGATGATCCATCATGCACATGAATTTCAAGTCATAAAGTGTTCGCCCTTAGTTAGCACCGTTGCTAAAGCTTGTTGTTTTGAAGCACCACGTGATGATCGGGTGTGTTAGATTCTACAAGCGTATACAACGTGAGCAAGCCAGATTTGCTCATGCGGAAACTAAGGTTTGATCTTGACGAGCCTAGCATGTACAGACATGGCCTCAGGAACACGGATTACCGAAAGGTAGAGCATGAGTCGTATAGTAGATATGATGAACATGACGATTGTTCGCCATTGAAGCTATATCAACTCTCGTGATGATCGGTTTTGATGTGGTGGATTTGGTTCGTGTGATCACTAAAACAATGTGAGGGATATTGTTTTGAGTGGGAGTTCACCTAGATTAATTTAATTATTAATTAGAACTCAATTTATCATAAACTAAATCAAAGTGAATTTGCATAGTTGTTGTAGTCATTGGCATCCGTTTACCATCTTGCGCTTAGTTATAATTGAGATAATAGAACTATAGAATTCTGTTTAGTTACTTTACGAACTGGTATCGTATTGTTTTGAAGTGTTAATCTAAAAGTTTAAAAGTCCTATTGCAAACTTTCAGTAAGTTCCGGTTACTCCATGAAGTTTAATAATTAGTATTAAATCAAGAGTAACAATTCCAAGTGTTAGTATCATGTTTATCTCCATGATTCTTGATATTCAAAGGATTCTCCTAATATCAAGGTTATCTAAGGATCTGAAAGAGTTGTTTCAGAAACCATGATTTGTGGAAGATATTGTGATATCTGAAACGAAGTTTTGGTTGCAACATGATAGAGTATAATATGGCTAAAGTCATGTTCTCATATTTGATGATAATTTGCAAAAGGTTGGAGACACTTGTTGTCCTAATCCTCCAAAAGGTTTTGGATAGCAACATTATACTCATAATTCATCGTTATAAGCTAACAGTAGCTTGATCATGGACGATTCCATGATAAGGGTGAATATTTGATGTAGGTAAAATGTTTACTACACCAAGAGATTACTAAAGAAAGGAATTTGAAAGAACACCAAATATTTGATGATGGTGATCTACTTCAAAGTGCAAGTCCAAAGACATTGGTATTTAATTATACACGCTTTGGACTATATGTCATATGTATGACTCCACTATTGATGTTGATAGATTCTTTCAAGCGAAAGGAAATCTTGAAGAGAATCTCATAAATATATGGCGAGAAAGGAAAAGACTAGAATTATTCACTTAAGTATATAGATGATATACATGTCATGGCTATATTCTTTGCTTATTAAACAATGTGGTTCTTAAGTATTTGATCTGAATTTGTTGGTGTGAATCGTCATACGAAACAACACAATTCATGAACTACAATGGCCTAAGTAACTAGCAAAAGAATATGTGATGATGTTCATCGAGAACAAAATAAAGGGTTATTGTGTTGCTCGTTAAACATCAAAGCTTGCCTTCAAGATTTGTTTTATCGGTATTATGAGAACAAAGGGTTGTTCAAATAATTGCCGTGATCTATAAAAGATGGATGATTTGCAAATCTCGTTGGAGATATCACATCCATAAAACTAGTGCTAAAGATGTCGAAAGACAAATTGATTGAAAGATCACTTAGGAAGTGACATCGCCGTTTAAATTATATTGGAAAGAAAACATGAAGAAAATCCATATGGATGGAATTTTGGAGTCTATTTGATTTTGATCAAATGACGCTTGTGAAACTTTCCTAGAGATAATTAAAACTTCGTTCATAGGCCAAAAGGGAATGATAGACTAGCTTATTGGAACTTATACATATTGTTGTATGAAGTCCATTATGTATAGTCAAGAGCGATGGATTTCAACTTCATGTGCTTTCTCCGAAAATTTGAGTGAATATATGAATATTTACTTAATAAGGATGAAGTGTGAAACATTTGGAAAGTTCAAAGACTTTCAAGATGAAGTGCAAAATCATTGTAACAAGAATATAAATAGTTTATGATAAGATCATAAAGGAAGATATTTGAGTTACAAGTTTAGCATAATACCTAAGATTTAAAGGAATCGTTCCGTGAATTTGCATTTTCCCGAAACACCATAAGATTATGGAGTGTTCGAGATATGTAATTAAACCTTGTTTGACATGGTAAGATTGAAGGTGTAATTCATAAAACTGCCATTATATTTTAAAGATTAAAAGCTTTAGAGATTACCATTTTTCCACTGAAAAGAGCTTCATCATAATCCGTTGAAATGACACCATATAAGGTTATGGTTTGGGATAAAACCCAAGTTGTCCTTTCTTAAACATTGGTATGATATGCATAAGAAAGATGTGTGCAACCAAAGTCGGATGAACCTGTCTTTGTATAAACTGTTAAGTATTCCTCCATGAACACCGGAGACAAAAGTGTTTGTTGCTTAGAACGTCAAGTTTCTTTGTGAAGGAATTTTTTCGTGAAAAGTTAAGTGGGAGGACAATAGAACTTTGATAAGATTAAAAGAACCTTAGCTATATGTGCAGAGTTGCGCAGCGCTGAAAAGTGTTTCGGAGGCAGCAACAATGCTCATGGCTCACGTGCCTCAAAGGTTGTGGTCACGGAGATCTAAGTTCCTATTGAAACAAGTAGATCGGGTAAACAATCAAATACCAAGATTTGAGGGTTGAATCATTATTTGAGAATAATGAACCGACTACATGCAAAGAAGCGATGATGGGCCCTGACTCCGTCAAATGGCTTGAAGCCGTAAAATCCGTGATAGTTCCATACACGAGAAATCAAGTTTTGAACTTGAAGGACCCTCGAGAAAGGTGTAATACCTTACAGTTGTGTTTGGATCTATAAAGAAATAGACATGGATGTTTTACATCTATGAAATAGTCGACATGTTGGGAAAGAGTTCACAACAACGTTCAAAGGTTGACTATGACAAGATCTGATCTTTCATAGCGATATTTAGTCTAGACGGATTAATGTAGCAACCACTACATATAATTTGTTATATGGTAGTTGAATAAACAAAACAAGTTCTTCTAATAGAATCGTTACCTAGGACATGTGCATAACATGGTCCATAGGGTTTTGTTAATTCAAAAGGATGCTAAAAGCATATGCAAACTTCAATGGTTAAAGTGAGCATCGCGGAGTTGGAATCTTCCCTGTGATGAAAGCTGTTAAAGGAGTTTAAAAGTTCATCGAGAGACAATGGAGATGCTTGCATTTGCAAGAAATTAAGTGGGAGCGCTAAGACATATTTCTAATACATTATGTGGAAGACATATTGTTGATTGGAAATAATGTATCTTTTATTAACACATATTAAGAATTTCATCCCGATGAAAGACTTAGGCAAAACCAAATATTTGGCATCAATAGATGCTAATATGGTTGTGCCGAAGTACATACGAGATATTGAATGAGTTCAATATAGAAACTACAAGAAAGGTTCTTGTCGCACAGAAAGGATTGAATGAGTTCAATATTGATGATATATTCAAGTGTATTGACATTTGGTAAAGTGAAACAAATAATCAAGTATAGATTGATACTTGATGTATGAAATCACAAAGAATATTTATATCAATCATACTGTGATATGTACAAATCCAGATATGTCCTATGCTCTAAATATTGTGAGCATATACCAGAATGATTTGTAAGATGATCATTGGACAATAGTAAGGATATTCTTATGATCTTTTGGAATAACTAAGAGTATATTATTTGTAGAAGAGACAAATAGATGGTTAGTTCATTGTAAAAGTACTACATTGATACTAGCTTTGTCACAAAGTACAAATTAAGTTTATCTCAATCTAAACTAAGGGTGGCACAATATAATGGAAGGTGAGTTCCATAATGGATTTGGATGATTTCCAAAGTTAAGACATTGTGACAGATACTACAACAAAAGGCTAAATATATGACTGCTATTATAGCGACAAAGGGCATTTGTGTCAAGTAGTTTGTTATCAAACTAGGTGTAGTTCACAGAGGGATAATACTATGAAGATATATTGTGCGACAATATTATCAACATGTTTTAACCCCAAAGAACTAAAGGTCACACCGAAAGACCAAATTTATACAAAGCCATCTCATTAGAGAATGAGTGATGCGTAGAGACGCAAAGACATGCAATTACACACGGACACGGAAGTGTCGGATCCGGAGATCGATTGACCACTAGCAATCGTGTACATACAACACTAGGAAAGCCATAGGTGTTATATACACAAAGGTTTGAAACTAGATTATTGACTCTAGTGCAAGTGGGAGACTGTTGGAGATATACCCAAGAGGCAATAATAAAGTGGTTATTATCATATCTGCACACTTATGATAAATGTTTACATACCATGCTATAATTGTATTAACCGGAAACATTAATACTTGTGTGATTTGTAAACTAAAATAAGAGTCCCTAGTAAAGCCTCTTGCTAAACTAGCTTGTTGGTTAATATATGATCATGGTTTCCTGATCATGAACATAGAGATGTTATTAACAACAAGATCATATCATTAGGAGAATGATGTGATGGACATACTCCTATAGATAAGCGTAGCATAAAGATCAAGTCATTTCAATAGTTCAATTGCTATATGCTTTCTGATACATAATAACCTAATTCCTTCGACCATGAGATCATGCATATCACCTTTACCGGATGGATGCTTTGATGACATCAAACACCACACCGTAATCGGGTGGCTATAAAGGTGGCATTAAGTGTTGGAAAGTATTGGTTGAAACACATGGATCAAGAGTGGGATTTGTCCATCCATATGACGGATAGATATACTCTGGGCCCTCTCGGTGGAATGTCATCCAATTAGCTTGCAAGCATGTGACTGCTCACAGGGATCACATATCACGAACGAGAAAAGAGTACTTATCGGTAACGAGGTTGAACTAGGTATGCGAGATAAGCGATCATAACCTCGGATAAGTAAACTATCGTGAGACAAAGGGAAATTGGTATCGTATGTAAGTGGTTCATTCGACGCAAAGTAATCGTAGAAATATGTAGGAGCCATATGAATTTCCAGATTCCTCTATTGGTTATTGTTCGGAGAAGTGTCTCGATCATGTCCGCATAATTCACGAACCGTAGGAGACACACTTAAGGATTGACGTTGTTTTGAGTAGTTATGGTATTATGAGAAAGAGACCGAATGTTGTTGAGTCTCGGATGGGATCCGGGATATCACGAGGTGATCCGGAATGGTCCGAGAATAAGATTCATATAAGGAAAGTCCCGTTTGAGTTCGGGAATGATTAGGTGTTTTCATCGGGAATGTTCTAGAAGGGTCCGGATTGTCCAAGACTCGGGGGAGGGTACATGAGTGTGTCATTGAATGATTGCATCATGTACTAAGTGTTCTTGCTGTTCCAAAACATGAAAGTCAAATTGCCAGTTTGAAAGTCAAGCGGCTAAAATAGAAAGCTGTGGGAAGCAGAAGCTGTGGGAAACAAGCAAGAGGAGTTGGAACCAACTTGGAGGAGGAGTCCCACTCCTCCGGCGCGCCAAGCCCTAGGCGAGTTGGGGAGGACTCCTCCTCCTGGCGCCTAGCCCCTCCACCTATAAAAGGAGGGCAAGGCTCCTCCTTGAGACACACAAGTTTCTACCTCTAATCTCGGGTTTAGAGCCGTTTTGGTTTAGAGCTTCTAATTGCTTTAGCTGCGGTTTAGAGCCTTCTAATTGGTGTGTCTAATCTCTAGACCACTAATAGCCCTCTCTCATAATCCACCATACTCGCTCCGGCTTAAGCCTGGATTCCCTCTACTTAGGTACCACGCCGTTGTCTTGCTAGGAATCGCGAGAGAGTGCTACAACCTCCGGCCTTGGAACAAGGAGAGGAAGGTCTTCGTCAATCCGAACGTGTGACCCATGGAAGCGCTCTTAGGAGCCTTGGCCGGAAGGATCGTCTACACGATCTTGAGATCGGAAAGAGTTCGACTACATCACCCACGAGAATCTGCTCTCGTTAAACACTTTGGAATCTTCGAGGGTAAGTTATTCCATCGACTCGTTGCTACAATCTAGTAGATAGATCTTGGCTTGTTTGTTTGTATGCGATAGAAAATTTTTGTTTTCCATGCTACGAACCCCTACACTTTTCAGGTACCACTACTCCTCATGCTCTATGTCTCTATGCTAAAGCTGACAAGGGCTGGTTGTGGCATCGCCGCCTAGCCCATGTTAACATGAGAACTTTGCAAAGACTTCACTCCGAGGGCCACATCCTTGGAATTAACGATGTTTCTTTTGCCAAAGATCGTGTTTGCAGGGCTTGTATTGAAGGGAAGATGCATGAAACTCCTCACAAAGCACTCAATCAGATCACTACCGAGAGGTGTTTGGAGCTCTTGCATATGGATCTCTTTGGTCCTCCCTCTCATGATAGCCTTGGAGGCAAGAAGTATTGCTTGGTTATTGTGGATGATTTCTCAAGATACACTTGGGTGTTCTTTTTCAAGTACAAGAGTGAGACTCAACATATTGTCATTGACTTTGCTAATGAGGTTCAACAGAAGCACAATGCAACTATTCTCTCAATTCGAAGTGACAATGGCACCAAGTTCAAAAACTATACCTTGGACGAGTTTCTCAGTGATGAAGGAATCAAGCATCAATACTCCACTCCCTACACCCCTCAACAAAACGGACTTGCCGAAAGGAAGAATCGCACATTGATGGATGCGGCTCGGTCTATGCTAGTTGAGTTCAAGTCTCCATACAACTTTTGGGCCGAGGCCATCTCCACCGCTTGCCATGCAACCAACCGGCTTTATCTCCGCAAGAAAAAGAACAAGACCCCCTATGAACTTCTCACCGGGAAAAATCCTAATGTTAGCTACTTTCGGGTGTTTGGTTGCAAGTGCTACATTCTCAAGAAAGGAGTTCGTTTGTCCAAGTTTGAATCCAAGGATCAAGAAGGAATTTTCGCTGGCTACTCAAATCAGTCCCATGCTTATAGAGTCTACAACAAAGACAATGGAAGAGTTGAAGAAACAAGCAACGTGAAGTTTGATGAAAATCATGAGTCTCTTGTTAGGCAAGACGGTGTTTGTGATCCAAGTGATGAAATTCCTCCCAAGGCCATAAGAAGAATGGGTGTGGGCTTCCACCTCCCCATTGAGGATACCCTTATGGACGAAGGAGAAGGACCAAGCTCTACTCAAGTGGAGCCCTCACTTTCACAAGATCATCTTGCCCCTCAAGGACCTACTTTCTTGGCACAAGCTCCCTCAAGCTCTTCTGAAGCTTCCCATGCTCATGACTCTCCAAGCTCCAAAGAACAAGCTCTTCGTCAACAACATCAACCTCCCCACGATGGGGCTCCTCCTCAAGGCACCTCCCACGGACAAGCTCTTTATCAACGTCATCAACCTCCCCAAGATGGCGCTCCTCCTCAAGGTCATGGCTCTCCCCAAGGTCAAGCTCATCGAGATCAAGAGCAAGTCAATGATCCTCAAGGATCCTCTCCAAGTGATGACTCCCCCGAAGTGGAAATTGATGAAGATGACCCTCGTGTTCGTGCTTATAGTCAAGGCGGCGGCTCAATTGGTGGCAATGACCAAGTGGTTGCTCAAGAATCTCGAGTTGAAGCACAAGCCCGCCGTCAAGCCTATCGTCTCGCCAAGCTTGTTTGAGATGGAAATATCCTTGATAATGTCTATGGAGATTTCAATAAAGGTTCCACTACTAGGAGGCAACTAGCTTCCTTTAGCTCTCACCATGCGTTTATCTCTCTTGTGGAACCACAGAAAGTCTTCGAAGCTCTTGAAGATGATGATTGGCTTGATGCTATGAACGAGGAACTTCACAACTTCAAGAGGAACAATGTTTGGACATTGGTTGAGCGGCCCAAAGACTATCAAAACGTCATTAGAACCAAGTGGGTCTTCAAGAACAAGTGCGATGCAAATGGAATTGTCGTGCGCAACAAGGCAAGGTTAGTTGCCCAAGGATACTCACAAGTTGAGGGCATCGACTACGGAGAGACTTACGCCCTCGTTGCTCGCCTTGAATCCATTCGTATGCTTCTTGCCTTCGCTACCCATCATAACTTTAAGTTGCATCAAATGGATGTTAAGAGTGCTTTTCTTAATGGTCCTTTGAAAGAGTTGGTATACGTCAAGAAACCTCCGGGTTTTGAGGATCCACTTTTTCTGAACCATGTCTACAAGCTCAATAAGGCACTCTATGGCCTCAAGCAAGCCCCACGTGCGTGGTATGATTGCCTTAGGGAGCTCTTGTTAGACCGTGGCTTCGAAGTGGGCCTCATTGATCCCACTATTTTTACTAAGAAAGTTGGAGGCCACTTGTTCGTATGCCAAATCTATGTTGATGACATTATCTTTGGTTCTATTAACAAAACTTTTAATGAGGATTTTGCCAAGCTCATGACCGATCGCTTCGAGATGTCCATGATGGGGGAGTTGAAGTTTTTCCATGGGTTTGAAGTCAAGTAATTGAGGAAAGGGACTTTCATCAACCAAGCCAAGTAATCCAAGACATGCTCAAGAAGTTCAAGTTTGATCAATTCAAAGGTGCCAAGACTCCCATGCCAACTAAGGTTAATCTTGATCTCGATCCCAAGGGTAAGGAGGTGGATCAAAAACTCTATCGATCTATGATTGGTTCTTTGCTCTATCTTTGTGCATCCCGACCGGATATTATGTTGAGTGTGGGTATGTGTGTGTAACACCCTCAGAATCTGACCTATGCAAGTTTTAGCGAAACCCGCCAAACCCGCATAGAAACGATTCAAAGGTGCCCACCAGGCACTTTCGTGCGGGTGGAAAACGAAGTAATAACATTACACAACAGTCCTCGATGGGACCCACAGAACAGATATATATACAACACGACTCCATGAGTCAAGAATACAGATATAATATACAAAGATCCAAATCACCTTGAAAATGATAGAGCGTCCGACTACGGACAAGATGCAAATGGGGCTAAGAGACCTGAAGAATAACCAATGGCGTCCATAACCCTTCCCAGGCCAAGCCGGAAGGGTAACCCTACTAACGACGTCGCATCTCAAAACCTGCTTAAACAAAAGGGGTGCCGACAAAGGGCAAAGGAAAAAGAGCGCCAAGATCGAGGCCGATTGCAGCGAGGCTAGATCGCGGTCCTCGCCTACATAGGTATGGTGGATCGAGCGGCGTAGATGCACCTGAACAACCTATAGAGACTCGATACAACTGGCGGTTATCAGAGAGGGGTAAGAATGACCTATCCGGATCCAACCTGAAGCTAACACCAAACATACCCATCCTGGTGTTTCCCCCTCGAGACCAAACGAGGAAGTCAACCGAGGAACTCACACGGTTGGCAGTTTTAGTTATACGGTTATCGTTGCAGCAATTACTAGTCAAGTCTAGATAATCATCCTGATAAGGTAAGCAGTGGGCACTTTTATTTAATTAATCCGTTGTAGTTGCGACACTTACTAATCAGATACAATTAGCATGAGATACCCAAAACCCAGCAGTTGTTGGTACTTTTATTTAGCCATTCCGTTGTAGTTGCAATACTTACTAGTCAGGTACAATGGTCGCAAGCGACACTCCAAACAAGCAATTGTGGGCAGTATTATTTAGCCATTCCATTATATTGAAGCTGATTACTAGTCATTATAAAGTCAAATTTATAGCAATAAACTTTAGTTATGCTTGTCTATGGTCGAGATACTGTGCTCCAAGTCGTCCATATCCGGACGACTTTCGAAAGTTTTACCCGGCGGGTGCACCAATAGCAACACACTCGATCAACCTCGGAAAAACCAAATCAAAACCCGAGGCTTTCACGACTAAGCAATCACGATTCAGAAATATTTGAGGCCACCCCATTGAGTAGACCATAGAACGGTGACTCGAGACGGACTCAAGGTTTGCGACAATGGTCAGAACGATGGGAACCCGAAAGTGTGGCTGGGCTTGTCGATACCGCGAAAACATTCCGCTTACCTAAACAGTACAGTGTGCTCCTCGCACAATTTAAATAAAACAGTAGCATGGCATAAGTACAGGATCGTAAATAAAATCTCAAACTAGTTTGTGGCCCCAAGAAATAAGACTGAATCAAGCTCTGGCTCAGGGGGGGTCCCATATACCTCCCGGATGTGGATAGCGCGATAAATCAAGGAACAGGTATCAAGTACTCGGGGTCCTACGGGACACAAGTGGGCGTTCGGAAACCAAATATTATCTATCACCCACTGATGCCTCTGCTTATTTCAATTTTAGTTGTTAAACAGGAATTAAAGTGTACGATAAGTAAAGCCATGATAATCTCCAACACCAAACATGCGGCATTTCTCCAACAGCTGTGGCACTTGACAACACGCAACAGCACTAGAGCAAGCGACTACGGCGCGCAAGTCCAACTAACTACCAAACAACGGATAATAGGGTGTGTCCAAGGCAATATAAGGCTTCAAGGAATATCACGGTACGAAAACTAGAGCATCGCAACACAGATAGCAATAGATCAACAGGAGGGAATAAATACTATAAAAGTAAGATAGGTAGAAAAGGGGGAGATGCTCGCCTGAAAAACATTGCCGAAGGTTCAACCGAAGATCGGGTCGGCACTCGCATCAACTCAACGGCCCAATCCGCGAAGAAGCAAAACACTAGAAGGAACACCGGATGCAATATTTAAGATTACGGCAGAAGATCGGCATGATGCATGCATGATGTATGGCATGGCAAAGATGCGATGCAATTAGGTCATATTAAGCGGAACCGGGGTCCTGACAATTAATTAAATGGTTCCAGTTGTATAGCTACCCCGCAATTTATATGTTGGGTTAACAAGACAAGATTATATCATCGGTTCGCTACACAAATTTAAATGAGGCCGATATGAGACTAGATTTGCCCGCATATGGGCCCCATAGTTAATTATTAGGTGAATCGGCATAAGGCCCCCAAACCACATGAATGTAGGCATGCAAGACAATTATTATGCGACAAGTTGTATTATGTTATAAAATAGGGTTTCGGTAAGGGGTTCACACATTAGGGGGTCTCGACGAACTTGGGGTTCCGGGGTTCGGGTTGAGTCGTCTCCGGTTCGAGGTTAACGGATTCGGTCTCGGGAAACAGAAGTAGATCTTGTCGCATCCGCGGTGGTCGGGCCATGTTGTCGGTCTTGACGCCTCACGCGGAGTCCTTGGCGTTCCGGAAAGAAGTACTTGTTCAGGCGTCGGGACATCGGATTCGCCCCGGTTGGTGTCGATCTTGTCATCGCGAAGACCTTGTCGGGTCCGCGCCATCGAGTCGGTCTTGGCATTCGGCGAGGAACTTGGCGTATCCGCGTCGGCGTTCTCGGCGTTCTTCAGGTTTGGGTCCTGGCGCTTCGGATCGGTCTTCGGATCTCGATCATCAGTTCGGGAATCTTGGCGTCCGAGGGTTCTCCGAGTCCGTGATGCGTCCGGGTGGCGGTCTCTGGGTACGGCTTGCGGGCATTGGATCCATCTTGTTGAAGATTCGCAGGGCGCCCTCCACGGACAAGCATGAGCCGAAACGGCATCATCCCGAGCTAGGCGACGCAGGCAGAAAGCGGCTATGGCGAAATACGGCGTCGGGCCCAAACACCCGGCAGCACGGCGAGCACGGATGCGCCGAGGGGAGGAGTCCAGGCGGCGCTGAGCGTGGGCAGCAGTGAAACCTGGCGGAGGCAGAGCTTCGGGGCAGAACCGCCGGCGGCGAGAGGGACTAAGCGGTGGAGGCTCGGCGGAAGACGCGACCGGCGTCAGCGGAGCGAGCCGGCGGGAGGGCGAGTCGGTGGAGGCGGGACGGAGGCGGCAAGCGGAGGAGGGTCGGCCGGTGGACGCAGCCGGAAGGCGCCAATGAGGCGGCGAAGCCTGCAGGAAGGCGAGGTTGGAGGCGGGCGGAGCGAGGAGGGCCAGCGGACGCGAGGTGCTGCGTGGCGGCTCGCGTCGGGGTGGAGGCAGAGCGCGGTGGAGAGGTGCGTGGTCGCCGGCGAGAGGAAGACGGCCTTGGCGCTCACCGTGTGAGCAGAGAGCGAGGCTGCGGCATTAGCGAGGGAGGAGGCGACGGTGGGGTGGCTCACGGGAGGCGGGGAAGAGGAGGAGAGGGAGGCGGCGGTGGTTCTGAGCGGCGAGGCGAACAGGGAGAGAGGGAGCAGCCTTGCTTCTTGAGAGAGAGAGAGAGGGGACGTGGTGGTGGGCATGGACAGGTGGGGTCCAGGGGTGGGTCGGTTCCAGCGGGGTGGGGGTGGGAGTGTGCGTTGCCTGCGTGCGTGTGGGTGTGTGGTGGGAAGAGTTGAGAGGAGAGAGAGGAGGCTGGGTGACGTGGCGGCGTGTGAGTGGGTAAGGGAGAGGGAGGAGGTGAGGTGTCACGAGGGGAGTGGTCGGGGTGAGGTGGAGAGGGGTTGGGTAGGATATGTTGGGTAGGTTTAGGAATTATGGGGACCGATTTAATTTCTGGGGTGGTCGTTCGGGTCGATTCGGCCCGTTCGACTGCCCCACTAAAAAATACTTTGATATTTTATTTGTTTTAAACACGGCTTCTGCAAACCAATAGCAGACAAACAAAATACTCCGGAGACCCGGGGTTTTGCGTTTGAATAAAGATGGGGCGTTTAGAAACACAAACAGGTTTTTCTGCAAATAGTTTAATACAAGCAAATGCAAGATGATGACGATGCTCAAATGCAATGTGGCATGATGACATGAGCATGCGGTCATGATGATGCAATGCACAAAAACAACGCGATTTTCTAGTAGTGGTTTTGCGGGATGCCACAGTGTGCAAGATTTCAAGCCGCACCAAAGGAAAGTCACATGGTGGCGGTCAAGAGAATCTTTCGATATTTAGTTCATACCCCAAACTTTGGGTTGTGGTACCCCAAGGGAGCCAGCTTTTATCTAATTGGTTACACGGACTCGGACTGGGCTGGCGACAAAGTGGGAAGAAAGTCAACCTCCAGAGCTTGTCAGTTTCTCGGAAGATCTTTGGTTTGTTGGTCCTCGAAGAAGAAGAACTGTGTGTCTATGTCCACTGCCGAAGCTGAGTACATCTCTGCCGCAAGCTGCTATGCTCAATTTCTATGGATGAAGCAAACTTTGAAGGATCTTGGACTTTCTTTTGACAAGGTGCCTCTTCTTTGCGACAATGAGAGTGCCATTGCTATTGCTCACAATCCCGTGCAACACAACCGGACCAAGCACATTGAGATTCGTCATCATTTCATTCGGGACCATGTTGCTAGAGGAGACATTTCTTTGGAGTATGTTCCCACCAAAGCAAATCTTGCAGATCTTTTCACGAAGCCTCTTGATGAAGCAAGGTTTCGGGAGTTAAGGCATGAGCTAAATATCATTGATTCAAGCAATGTTGCTTGAGTACCTTGCACACCTACGCGTGTCTCAATGTGTATCTTGTTTGGATGTAGGCATGAATTTAGGGGGAGTGTAGTTCCTCTTATGAACAAACGCTATCCCTATTATGCTCACATTAAAGTTTTCATACTCTATAGTCTCTAAAGGAGACCATTTGAGCTTCATGATGAGTGTTGGTAATGAACCCAGGATATATCTTCGCGGTGTCAAGCCATTTACTCTTATATAAGGTGGCCTCGGCCACCGACCCGTTTTTATTTGTGTCTTTGACCTTTTTGTTTTTCTTGGTTTTTGTTGGCTTTGGTTCTTCACAGTTTGAGTCCTCTATCCTAAGCCTTTCCTTACCTCAAGCCCTCTCTATTCCCTGCACAAGTTCTTCCTTGTTATCTTCCTAACCTGAGATGGTCTTCCTGGCGTCAGCGGAACTTCCGGTCAGTTTGACCCGGAAGTTCAGTCCCCGAACTTCGTCCCCGACCGAACTTCGGTGGTGCTCCCGTCTATATAAGGTGGGCCACAGGGAAAACGGGATCTTATTCCTTTTCCCCAAGACCCATCCTCTATTTGGAGCAGCCGCCGGCCAGGACCTCTCCACGAAGGTGCTCCGGCCCCTTCGTCTCCAACCACTCCTCCGCAGATCTGCTCCGTGGGATCCTTCCCCACCTCGATCTCCCGCCATGGACTCCGGTATTTGCCCTCAACTCCCTCCATTAATGGAGATCTTGCTCTCACCATGGCTTGAGTTAGGGCACACCTTGTCTAGGCTAGTTCTTTGGCTAGAACTTGTTGGAAGATCTTGGTAGGCCTAGGGTATCATGCTAGAGTAGATTGGTCCAATACATTCTTGAAAATCTTTGCACTTGTGGCTTTTAGATCTAGATCTAGTGAACTGCTGTTTGGAACAGTTAGTTCGTGGTCTCACCGGAACTTCCGGTGAGCCACGACCGGAACTTCCGGTGTACTATTTTCACCGGAAGTTCCGGCGATTCAGCGGAAGTTCCGGCAACAATGCAATTTGTTTTCCTGATTGTATTTTTCCAATCTATCTCTTTTGTTTCCTCTTCCGTACTTGTGCACTTACCCCACCTTCCCTCCCTATTCTTCTACTTTCCTCTCAGGGCAAGGATATTCCCGCCAAGGCAAGAGTGCCCGCCGACCATCCTCTGACATTCCTCCTGAGATTGATCAAGAAGATGTTGAGGTTGTGCGTCCGACCACTCAGACTACTCGTCGGGAAGGTGCTGCTCCTTTGTCTTCTTTGCTTCTTTGCTGCAGGAAAAGGCCTGCTCTTGCTCAGAAGGCCACTGCTGCTGGGCCAGACATGACCAAAGCCAAGATTTCCAAGTGGTCTCAGAAAGCTTACTCTGCATTCAGGGCTACGGATCCCTACCTCGTGCCTCGTGATCGTCTTTGCTTGGACCCTCACTTCCACACCTGCCGTCAGGAACAGATATATGAAGAAATTTATGCATCGAAGAAGAAGTTCGTGGTTGCTCCTCAAAAGTACATCAATGTGGCTCACATGGAAGAGAAGCAAGTTTACTTTGGCGAGGCTCTTGATATTTGCCAGAAGTTTGGGCTGGTTCCCCTCATGGAGCACCGTCAGAACTTTGATGTGACTGCTATTGCTCAGTTTTACTCAACTCTGTTTATTCACATGCAGTCCTTTACTGAAGGTGTGATGAAGTGGATGACCAGGGACGTGTTTCTTACCGCCACTTGGTCTGAGTTTGCTGAGCTTCTTGGCTATCCCATTCAGCCTGACCGCGGGGCAAATGGTTGGCGTGTTAATGGTCCTGAAGCTGCTGATCCTGAGGTCCTGGAGCCTCTCTACATTGAAGGGTGGGGAACTATTGGGTTTGTGAATCATCTGCTGCCAGTTTTCGACATCATGCACAGGGTGTACTTGAACACCATCTCTCCCAAGGCTGGCAACTTTGATCAGTTTCATGGCTATCAGGTTGACCTCATGCATCAAACTTATCTTCGCCGGGACTCTGATGGGTCAATGGATATTATGCACTTTATCTACTCAGAGATGTGGGCGGCTCTCATTGAAAAGCGCTCCTGCATCTATGCTCCCTACATTCAGACTCTCATCAATCACAAGTGGCTTGAGACGACTGGCACCCGCTTTCCTCAAGACAACATCACCATTCATGAGGAGAAGAAGCTACGTGTGATGAAGCACCAAAAGCCTCGTTCTCAAGAAGAAAAGGAAGCTGCACTCAAGGAGGCTCGAGATGTTGCTGGTGGTCCCTCCTCTGCTCCTGGTGGCTCTAGTGCTGGTGGTCCTTCTCTCCAGAGGCAGCCGTCTTGGGCAAAGAAGCTGCTTGGGAAAGTGAAGAAAACTTTTCGCTGCGCGACATGTATCAGGCCTATGTTTATCAGCGTCACAATGATTAGCGCCAGAAGGCCATCATGACCGCTCTCAACATTCCTAGATCACCGGTCACTAGCTCTGTCACTATTCCCAAGGATGATTGGATTCGCGACAACTGCCACTGGTCCGAGGATGAGTCTGAGGAGGAGGTCACTAGTCCGCCTGAGTGGGGTCCTTGGGTCCCTGAGTCTGCTCCTTCTCCCTCTCGTGGCTGGGACGATTAGCTTGATCTTCTCTTCCTTTTTGGTGCCTCGATGCCAAAGGGGGAGAAATATGTCTATTAGGTTGTCTACGGGATTTGCATGGGTTGAGTCGCGAGCCTGTTCTTGCCTTTGATCTTTTCTTGCTCGCGAACTCTCTAGTTTATTTGTGTGCTTGTGGTTTTATGTCCGTGAACTTATGTGTGCTTGTGGACCATGTGGTATGTTATGTTTGAGACTATGTGGTATCTTTATGGTATCTTATACAATGCCATGACTGTGGTATCTTGTTGTCATCTTATGAGCTCATGCATATGGTGGTGGAGCCTCATTGCTCTTATTGTTATTATTACTCCGTTTGTCTCCACCACATTTGGTTGGTTCTGGTATGATCTCTATCCTTTGTTGTACCTTGCACTTGTGCTATCTTTGCAATTGGTAGGGGCAGCCTCCGTGTATGTGTGCCAGTCTTGTCCTTAGAGTTCTTTCTCTACCTTGCACACATACAGGGGGAGCTTGTCCCGTCCATTGCAAAGATTGCTTTTATTCTATGCAAATCTTTGGGATTATCATCTAACACCAAAAAGGGGAGATTGAAAGGACTATATCTTCCCATAATGTTTTTGGTGTTAATGATAATCCCAACTGTGTTTTAAATTGTGCGCTTGAGTTTCAGGGGAAACGTTGTTGATGTCTCCTTCTATAGTGGTGGATGCTCTCTTGGGATCTCATGAAGACGGTGGCCTTTTAGTCTTCTCCTAGTTTCTCTCCGGTTGTTGTTTTTAGGTCACCGTACTATTAAGAGGGAGTCCATTTTGGAAGGCTGTGGCAAATAACTTGTTCTTGCACAAACCTATATGCACCGCCACAGCCATCCCATTATCTCATGAGAGAGTGTTTTCCTGTTCTGTTGGAGCCTTTTGTGTCTCACCGGAAGGCCGGAAGTTCCGCTCAGATTCTTTTCTGCGGGCTGTTTTACACTTTGTTCCGACGCTAGTTCCGCCCCAAGTTCCGATGGTGAATCAGTAACCTTCTGTATGAAGTGTTCTATTTGCTTAACTTGGGCCGAACTGCATCGAACTTAATCTATAAAGATCTGAGCGGAACTTCCGGCCAGAACTTCGGTTCGTGACCGGAAGTTCGCCCGCCTTGTTCCACTCAAGTTCGGTGGAGGCTCGGAACCTTCGTTTTGAAGCGTTCTATTTGCGAACTTGGTCGGAACTAGCATCGGAAGTTCACCGGAACTTCCTCTTTTGACCGAACTTGTGGTTGCGCTCGGAGAGGCGCCAACGGTCGATGACCGTTGGAGCCAGTGGCGGAACTTCGGCCTCACCGAACTTCGGTGAGGTCACGGGTCAGATATGCAGTTCAGCGAGGGCCTATTTAAGGCACCCTCTTCTTCCTCCCACTCTCTCGAATTTTCTCTCTCCATTAATGCTTGAGCTTCACCTCACTAGATCTCTCTCTCTAGCCACTCAAATGACTTGATCTTTTGAGAGGTGAGGAGGTGACCTAGATCTACACTTCCACCAAAGAAGATTTGATTTCCCCACCCATCCTTTGTGGATCTTGTTGCTCTTGGGTTTCTTGGAACCCTAGACGGTGTAGGGCATCCTCGGAGCTAAGGCGTGCGTTGTAAAGCTTCGAGGTGTCGTTGAGGGCCTCCAATTGAGTTGTGGAGCCTCCCCCTCAACCTTGGTGTAAAGGTTTCGGTTGGCGCCTTCAAGGTCACCGGTTAGTGGATTGTGAGGCCTCCTTTGTGGGGGAGCTCACCGGAGAAGAAGGTGAGGCCTTTGTGGCGCTCGGGTGACCTTGTGTGGCCCTGAAACCTCTCCAACGTAGACGTAGCTCCTTGGGAGTGAACTACGGGAATTACATCTCCGTGTCCCCTCTTCGGTTACTTAGTTCCCCTCCTTTACACCTTGCTATTTACTGTTTTTGTTGTTGGTGTTTGTTTTCTTGCATTTAGGTTGTTCACTTAGTTGCATCTCTAGATAACTTCCTTTCTTGTTGAGCCTAAAAGTGAGAAACAAATTAAAATTGGGTAGACGCCTATTCACCCCCCCCCCTCTAGTCGTATCAAGTCGGTACTTTCAGCAACAATGCCCATGGCTCACGTGCCTCAAAGGTTGTGGTCACGGAAGTCTAAGTCCCTATTGAACCAAGTAGGTCGGATAAACAATCAAATACCAAGATTTGAGGGTTGAATCATTATTTGACAATAATGAACCGACTACATGCAAAGAAGCGATGATGGGCCCTGACTCTGTCAAATGGCTTGGAGCCATAAAATCTGTGATAGTTCCATACACGAGAAATCAAGCTTTGAGCTTGAAAGACCCTCTGGAAAGGTGTAAAACCTTATAGTCGTGTTTGGATCTATAAAGAAATAGACATGGATGTTTCATATCTATGAAATAGCTGATATGTTGGGAAAGAGTTCACAACAATGTTCAAAGGTTTACTATGACAAGATTTGATCTTTCATAGCGATGTTTAGTCTAGACGGATTAATGTAGCAACCACTACATATAATTTTGTTATGTGGTAGTTGAACAAACAAAACAAGTTCTTCTGATAGAATTGTTACCTAGGACGTGTGCATGACACGGTCCATAGGGTTTTGTTAATTCAAAGGATGTTAAAAGCGTATGAAAACTACAATGGTTGAAGTGAGCATCACGGAGTTGGAATCTTCATCATGATGAAACTGTTAAAAGAGTTTAAATTTATTAGAAACGATGAAGATGCTTGCATTTGCAAGAAATTAAGTGGGAGCACTAAGACATATTTATAATACATTATGTGGAAGACATATTGTTGATTGGAAATGATGTATCTTTTATTAACACATGTTAAGAATTTCATCTCGATGAAAGACTTAGGCAAAACCTGAATATTTGGCATCAATATCTATATAGATAGATTGAGACGCGCATATGGTTGTGCCAAATGTACATAGATGAGATATTGAATGAGTTCAATATGGAAATGACAAGAAAGGTTCTTGCCACACAGAAAGGATTAAATCAAAATTCAAGTGTATCGACACTTGGTAAGTGAAACAAAGATTCAAGTATAGATTGATACTTGATGTATGAAATCACAAATAATATTTATATCAATCATACTGTGATATGTACAAATCCAGATATGTCCTATGCTCTAAATGTTATAGAATATACCATAATGATTCATATGATCATTGGACGATAGTAAGGACATTCTTATGATCTTTTGGAAGAACTAAGAATATATTATTTTTGTAGATGTTACAAATAGATGATTAGTTCATTGTAAAAGTACTACATTGGTACTAGTTTTGTCACATAGTACAAATTAAGTTTATCTCAATCGAAACTAAGGGTGGCACAATATAATGGAAAGTGAGTTCCATAATGGATTTGGACGAGTTCCAAAGTTAAGACATTATGACAGATACTACAACAAAAGGCTAAGCATATAACTACTATTATAGCAGCAAAATAGGACATTTGTGTCAAGTAGTTTGTTATCAAACTAGGTGTAGTTCACAGCGGGATAGTATTATAGATATATTGTACGACAATATTGTTAACATGTTTTAACCCCAAGGAACTAAAGGTATCACCAAAGGAACAAATTTATACAAAGCCATCTCATTAGAGAATGAGTGATGCGTAGAGACGCAAAGACATGCAATTACACACGGACCTAAAAGTGTCGGATCCGAAGATCGGTTGACCACTAGCAATCGTGTACATACAACACCGGAAAGCCATAGGTGTTGAATACACAAAGATTTGAAACTAGATTATTGTATCTAGTGCAAGTGGGAGACTGTTGGAGATATGCCCAAGAGGCAATAATAAAGTGGTTATTATCATATCTTCATGCTTATGATAAATTTTTACATACCATGCCATAATTGTATTAACAGGAAACATTAATACTTGTGTGATTTGTAAACATAAAGAGTCCCTAGTAAAGCCTCTTGTTAAACTAGCTTGTTGGTTAATATATGATCATGGTTTCCTGATCATGAACATTGAGATGTTATTAACAACAAGGTCATATCATTAGAAGAATGATGTGATGGACATACTCCTATAGATAAGCGTAGCATAAAGATCAAGTCATTTCAATAGTTCATTTGCTATAAGCTTTCTGATACATAGTAGCCTAATTCCTTCGACCATGAGATCATGCTAATCACCATCACCGGAAGGATGCTTTGACGATATCAAACACCACACCGTAACTGGGTGGCTATAAAGGTGGCATTGAGTGTTCGGAAAGTATGTGTTGAGGCACATGGATCAAGAGTGGGATTTGTCCATCCATATGACAGATAGATATACTCTAGGCCCTCTCGGTGGAATATCATCCAATTAGCTTGCAAGCGTGTGACTATCTCACAAGGGATCACATATCACAGGAACGAGAAAAGAGTACTTATCGGTAACGAGGTTGAACTAGGTATGCAGAGATACCGACGATCAAACCTCGGATAAGTAAACTATCGCGAGAGAAAGGGAAATTGGTATCGTATGTAAGTGGTTCATTCGATCGTAGAAGTATGTGGGAGTCATATGAATTTACAGATTCCTCTATTGGTTATTGATCGGAGAAGTGTCTCGGTCATGTCCGCGTAATTCACGTACTGTAGGGAGACACACTTAAGGATTCAATGTTGTTTAGTAGATATGGAATGTAAGTTGACATGGTTATAACCTACGGGTACACAACCTTAGCATACCTAGTCTAGCACAAGGAAGGCCCATAGCAAATACACGCTAGCCCATGAAGATTTTCGGGTGGCCAAGGCCCATGACGCCTTCGGATCCTTGGAGAGCAAGGTTAGAGTAGATAGAAAATTCAAAGGGGTAAACCCTAAAACTTGTAACCGACTCGATCTGTGCCTGGGACCTGCCTACCTCTATATAAAGGCCAGGAGGGCACAACAAGAAGGCTCGCTTACAATCTCTCATACACCACCGCATACACACCTTCACGCCAGATTGCATCTGTGCACCTTATAACCTTCGGTTCCATCATAATCAGAGCAAACAAGCAGGAGTAGGGTTTTCCCTCCGGGGGTCTAAACCTGGGTAAACCTCGTTTCCCCGTGTTGCTTGTTTGCTAACCGTTCCGTGATCTTCAGCATCCCCATCTTCTCCAAAACCCAAGTCCATAACAATGGGCATTGACGAGATTAAACCTCGTCAATTGGCGCCGTCTGTGGGAACTGGGGACGCTGATTGTGCGATCGTGATGGTTCCACCCCGAGCGATCTACAACTCCACGGCGACGGATAATCACCTCCTCTTCGGCGCCTTCGACTTCACCGCCCACTCGCCATCCACCCTGAAGGACTTCGAGCCCGTCGGCGACGGACTCGAGATCCTGTTCGGGAGCTTCTGCTTCCAGGTGGGGCAAATCGGCACTCTCCGCCTACTAGAGAGGGTACCCCTGCCGTCGATTAGGCCTGCTTCGTGGGATCCACACCCCGTTCTACGCACATCACCATCGACAGATGAGTCCTATGACAGCAGCAGCTGCAACTCAGATCTGTGCGATCCACCATCGGATGAAGGAACCTACGGTTCCGGATCCGAAAGCTGTGGTAGCAGCGATCCGATCTACATGCGCTACCAGTGCGCCACAGTCATCCAAGATCAGGAACACAATCCGCCACCCAACCCGCAGTGTAGAAATGGCGGGAACAGAAGAAGCCAGTCCCCCACCCAACGAGGACTTAAACATCGTTCAGAGTCTCGGATGGGATCCGGGATATCACGAGGAGATCCGGAATGGTCCGGAGAATAAGATTCATATTAGGAAAGTCCAATTCCGGAGTTCGGAAATGATTCCGATGATTTCTTCGGAGAGGTTCTAGAAGGGTCTAGAAGGTTCACCGGACCGGAAGAGGAAGGTAACATGAATGTGTCATGGATAAGTGGAATGATTGGATCATGTCCTAGGTCACTTGGTTGGCCATTAGCAAGAAAGAAATCAAGCTCCAAATTGAAAGTCAAAAGGCAAGTTTGAAAAGTCAAACTGGGACAATGTGTCCTGGTGGAGGAAGGAAAGAATCCTTCTTTCCCTCCACCACAAGCCAATAAGGAGAGGGAGTTGGGAAATGATTCAAACTCCCCTCTCCCAAGCTTCCCTCCCTCTCATAAATAGAGGACAGGGGATGCCCCAAGGACACACAACACCAGCCCCTTCCTACCTAGTCGCGTCGTCGCCGCACGCCGCCGTCGCTGCCCTAGCCGCCACCGGCCACGCCTCCTCCTCTCCGACCCTCTAAACCCTAGATCTCCAGAAACCCTAGATACACCATAACCTGCTCCGGCTTAGGCGAAGCCCTGCAGGATTTTCCCTCTACTTCCGACACCACGCCGTCGTGCTACCGGAATCGCGAGGGGAGAACTACAACCTCCGCTGCCTTCTGGAACAAGGGAGAGGAAGGTCTTCATCGAGTACCGAACGTGTGACCGACTGCGGAAGCGCTGCCGGAACGCAATGCCAGAAGGATCGTCTACGCGATCTTGAGATCGGCAAGTGTATGACTACATCACCCACGATAATCTGCTCTCGTTAACCGCTTTGGAATCTTCGAGGGTGAGTACTCTAATCGACTTGTTGCTACAATCTAGTAGATAGATCTTGGCTTGTTTGTGTGTATGCGGTAGAATTTTTTTGTTTTCCATGCTACGAACCCCTACAAAATAAGGACCTTTGCGAAATGCCAAAGTGTTGCTAAAATGGAAATGAATCAACATTTTGGAAAAACAAATGGCAACTCATTCACACACAAACACAAGAGAGAGAGACCGATCCATACACATGAACATATCATCCTCTCCATACACACATGCATGAGCATCGATCCTCTCCATATACATACACATGAGCATCGATCCTCTCCATACACATATGAGCATCGATCTTCTATATACATATGAGCATATCATCCATATACACATGAACACATCTTTACATGGACAACTTACCAAGATGAGAGACCGATCGAGAAGATGGAAAGGAGAGGTGCGCGCGAGATCGACCGAGAGAGGATGGCGTGTCCGGAAGGAGAGCTTCCTCTATTATGTATCTAACATCCAAGGCAAGTTCTACATGCTAAAAATGGTGAATGAGTAGAGAAATTAAGGTGGGAAGGAGGATGATCCCGACTAGATCTAAGAAGGAAGAAGGAGGGGAAAGTGAAGTGTGGGTGTGATAGTGTGGATAGTCACATGTGCAAAGTGGATCAGCCAAAAGGTGGTCGACACATCCGTGGCGCACATGGCATAATGCGCCACAGAACTTGCCACAACCGTGACACACTATGCACACGTTCGCCACATATGTGTTTGCCCAGTTCGCCAGCAGGACCTGCAGTCGGTTAGGCGTGGCGCACAGGGTGCAAGTGCACCACGGTTACCCCATACAACCGTAGCGCACATACCTCATGTGCGCTACGGGTATGTGGCATGCGGCTGGCAGGTCCCTGGCCCACACACATCTGTGGCGCATATACCCCATGGGCACCACGGTTGTTCTAGTTACTAGTAGGGCACTGCCCACAGGTGAGCCACGGCTATTTTACCTGTGGGGCACTCCAACCATGTGAGCCACGGATGTGCGGATTACCTATAGCCCTTTTCCTAGTAGTGTCTTCCTCTGTGCATATGTTGATTCTTTGGTGACAGTTAAATATTGTTCCAATGCTGATAACCTCAAAGGGAAGCAACCAGCAGCCGGGTTACTTGTGGCCTCGCGACTGGCCGGGTGTTGCTGAAGAAGAAGGAGATCAGAGCCTCTACGTGGGTCAGATCGACACCTCGATCAATCAAGCTAAATGTCGATGGCTCGTTTCAAACATCGGTAGGTGATGGGGCACGGGTATAGTGTTGCGTGATGAGGAAGGAAAACCAATTGTTTCGGCATGCAGATACCTACAGCAGTGTGCGTTACCAATGGAGGCGGAGCTTTGGCATGTCGTGAAGGCGTTGAAATAATACGAAACTAGTCAGATAAACCATGTTTGGTGGAGCTAGACTCAAAAGAGGCGGTCAATATGATTGTGTCGATGGAGACTGACAGATCAAGCCATTAGCCATGCTATGTTAGTGTCTGAAATTAGAAACCTTTTACGTCAAGGAGGAGGTTTTAATTTATTTATAATAGATAGAAATAAAAATCAGATAGCTAAGTTTGACAGACTTAAACGTCGTACTGTAACTTGGCTTGGGTCTGTGTCGGAGGACGTATCCTCGGGGTGTGCATAGAAGCTCTCTCCTGATGTTTAATATATTGTCCAATTCACAAAAAAATAAATAACAATCCATCCATGCTCTTTATATGGGATTGGGAATATTTTCTCAACAATCAAAATGACTCTGCGTCGCGATCCGTTCGCAACAGCGTCTTTGGGCAAAGAATTCAGCCTAGAAACGCGCCATATCCTACGGTGCGGAAAAGGAATTAGAGAAAGTCTAACAACATCTTTAAAAGCGGTCAAACTTGTAAAAAATGGGTCTTTTACAGTTATGGATAAAAACTCGACGCAGATCAGTGTATGTAAACCTCGTTAATCCATAAAACTTTTATAAGTTATCCCGTACTCGCGCTCGCGACCTTTGAAAGTGGGGGCCTGGGGCCGTTTTAAGGACTGACCTGTACTCGCGCTCGTGACCTTTGAAAGTGGGGGCTCGGGGCCGTTTTAAGGACTGACCTGTACTCGATCAACGCACGCTTTTTAGGCCAAATGTTCTCGGAGGTGTGCCATACTCGCCGGAATCCGGCAAAATTCATCGCATTTAGGCCTCCTTCACCGTCTCTGACCACACACTACCTCCCGTGAGCTCCCGACCCAATTACCCTACCTTGCCCTCTCGACTTTTGTACCGCAGCCGTCCTTGGGGCCCTCCTCTGCCTTCTCCACCATTACAACCCATGTCAAGCTCACGTGCGGCGTCGGGCAAAGAGCAACGGCCTTGGGTGGGAGCGGGCGGCCTTGGGCGGGAGTGGCGGCGCGGTCTCGGGCAGGGAGCGGTGGCGCGGTCTCGGCGGGAGCGGCGGCATTAGCGAGCAGCGCGATCGGGTCGGTGAGGATACATACGTACCAGGAAGAAGATGACCGGAAGAAAAAAATTGTTTACAGGTTGTGTTTACAGGTTTTGATCTTTGTCGTGCGTTTGCTTACCCTTAAAATAGGTTTACCGTAGCCTGTAAACGAATTTACGGGTTTGCATTTTACGGGCACTGTTAGACTTGCTCTTAGACTAAAAACAATTTTTACACACCTTATCGTGATCGATCTTTCACAAGCAAATTGTAGCGTTAGCTGTTAAATGCAGTGGGCACAAAACTGTTCAATGTCGATTGTGAGGCCACTAACTGCCCAGAAGCGTGCCCTCCCTTCGGCGTTGCGGAGATTGGGGTGGACTTGCCACCTGTGAACGAGGCATAGGCCAAGTGCCTCCCTGCACTCCTTCTCGAAACTCTTCTGCCAATAGGAGCTCGCCGGCGCGTATTGGGCCATTGCCCTCTTCCACTCCGGCAGTCACTAGTGGAAACACGGGCTTTTGTCGATCCCGAAAATGGGCTTTAACACCGGTTCTTCTACGAACCGGTGTTAAAGGGGGGGCCGTACCAGCGTGGCCTCTGCGGCATTAAAGGAGCCCCCCCTTTAACACCGGTTCGTGCCACGAACCGGTGTTAAAGGTCCCTCCACCTGATGGTTCAACCCCCCTTTAACACGGTTCGTGGCACGAACCGGTGTTAAAGGGAAAGGCTATAAGACACCACCCCAGCCCACACACACCCCACTCTTCCATTTTTTTCACATTTTGGAGCCTAGCAAGAGGGTGTGAAGAGTGCTAGTTTGTGTTTTTTTCATATGCACTAGAGGTGTTCGGTGAAATGCCCGAGAGCTCAAAATAAGCTTTCTTGTTGCTCTTTCCATCTCGGTCGAGGTCGGCAACTATAGTTTCATGTGTCATTGATGTATTATATATATAAATGGTCATCTCCCTATTATTTTTTGATATATACTACATATTAATGCAGATGAATCGGCAATGGATGTACGGTGACCGCCGCACTTCCGAGTACATTACGGGCCTCCAAAATTTCATCGTTGTGGCTAATGCAAACCGTGGTCACAATGGTTTTATGTGCTGTCCGTGTGTTCACTGTCAGAACAAGAAAGACTACTCAAATACCAGAACCATTCACGCCCACCGCTTGATCGGTTTCATGCCCAGCTATAATTGTTGGACCAAGCACGGAGAAAAAGGGGTTGTGATGGAAGACAACGAAGAAGAAGAGGATGATGAAAACTATCATAATATGTATCCTGAATATGATGATAATGCAACGGAGGTAGATAATGAAGATCAAGAGGGAGCAGATGGGCCCGCTGATGACGATCTTGGTCGGGCCATTACTGATGCAAAGGAAGAATGTGAAACTGAAAAGGAGAAGGAGAAGCTAGAGCAGATGTTAAAGGATCACAAAACATTGTTGTATCCAACTTGCGAAGATGGCCACAAAAAGCTAGGTGCCACACTGGATTTGCTGCAATGGAAGGCAGAGAATGGTGTGACTGACAGCGCATTTTCAAAGTTGTTGGTAAAAATGAAGAATCTTCTTCCAAGAAATAATGAGTTGCTGACAAGTACATACCAAGCAAAGAAGGTTGTACGCCCTCTAGGATTAGGCGTCAGAAGATACATGCCTGCATTAATGACTGCATCCTCTACCGCGGTGATAAGTACGAGAATTTGGATGCATGCGGTATGCACCTTGCATGCGTATAAGATCGAGACGAGACGATCTGGCGATGTTGAGGGCGAGGCCCCTAGGAAGAAGGTTCCGCCAAGGTTATGTGGTATGCTCCTATAATACCACGGTTAAAACGTCTCTTGAAATAAAGAGCATGCCAAGTTGTTGCGATGGCACATGGAAGACCGTAAGAAAGACGCGATGTTGAGACACCCTGATGGGTCACGGTGGAGAAAAGTCGAGCGAGAGTACCCGGACTTTGCGTGGCGCAAGGAACTTAAGGTTTGGTCTAAGTACGGCATGAATCCTTTTGGTGAGCGAGCTGTCACAGCACGGCCTGTGACCCTATGTATCTATAACCTTCCTCCTTGGTTGTGTATGAAGAGGAAGTTCATTATGATGCCGATGCTCATCCAAGGCCCGAGGCAACCGGCAACGACATTGATGTGTACCTAAGGCCATTAGTTGAAGAACTTTTACAGCTGGGCCAAACCAGGTGTACGTATGTGGGATGAGCACAAAGGGAGCCATTTGACCTCTGAGCATTGCGTTTCGTAACCATCAATGATTGGCCTGCTCTTAGTAACATTTCAGGGCAGACAAACAAGGGATACAATGCATGCACACACTGTTTAGATGATACTGAAAGTGTATATTTGGATAAATGTAAGAAGGTTGTGTACCTAGGGTATCCTGCATCCAATAAGAAAGAAAGGCAAGCATTTCAAACGTCTGGCAGAACCCCGGAGGAAGCCTGTCCTCCGTACCGGTGAGGAGGTATTTGGTATGGTCAAGGACCTAGAAGTAATCTTTGGAAAAGGTCCTGGCAGTCTATCTTTTCCGAATGACGATGCCGGACACGCGCCCATGTGGAAGAAGCAATCTATATTTTGGGACCTACCCTATTGGAAAGTCTTAGAGGTCCGCTCTTCAATCGACGTGATGCACGTGACGAAGAATGTTTGCGTGAACCTGCTAGGCTTTCTAGGAGTGTATGGGAAGACAAAAGATACACCGGAAGCACGACAGGACCAACAACGTCTGAAGGCCCCTGAAGAGCCTATGCATCCTGAGAACGAGAAGGGTAAACGATGCCACTTAACTCCTGCCAGCTACGCTCTTACCAAAGCAGAGAAGGAAATCTTTTTTGAATGTCTGAGCAGTATCAAGGTCCCGTCTGGCTTCTCGTCGAATATAAAGGGAATAATAAATATGGCAGAGAAAAAATTCCAAAACCTGAAGTCTCATGACTGATTATGACACAATTGCTTCCGATTGCATTGAGGGGGCTTCTACCTGAAAATGTTCGAGTACCCATTGTGAAGCTATGTGCATTCCTCAATGCAATATCTCAGAAGGTAATCGATCCAGAAAGCCTACCAGGGTTACAGACAGATGTGGCCCAATGTCTTGTCAGCTTTGAGTTGGTGTTCCCACCATCCTTCTTCAATATTATGACGCATCTCCTGGTTCACCTAGTAGAAGAGATTGCCATTCTCGGTCCTGTATTTCTACACAATATGTTCCCCTTTGAGAGGTACATGGGAGTCTTAAAGAAATATGTTCATAACCGTGCTAGGCCAGAAGGAAGCATCTCCAAGGGCTATGTAACAGAGGAGGTCATTGAGTTCTGTGTTGATTTTATTCCTGACCTTAAGGCGATTGGTGTTCCAGAATCACGACATGAGGGGAGACTGCGTGGAAAAGGCACCCTAGGATGTAAAGCAATGATATGTAGGGACGGGCATTCTCTCAATCAAGCACACTACACGGTTTTACAAAGATCTATCTTGGTTGCCCCGTATATCAATGAACACAAGAATTTAATACGCCTCAAACACCAGGGGCAGTCTGATGAATGGATTATAAGTGAACACATGGCGAGTTTTGGCGGCTGGCTGCAAAGACTTCTCACGAATAACACCACTGTTGGGGATCAGCTGTACTTGTTGGCCAGGACACCGTCTTCGACTGTATGTACTTTCCAAGGGTACGAGATAAATGGGAATACATTTTACACGATAGGCCAAGATAAAAGAGCACCAACCAAAACAGTGGTGTCCGCTTCGATGCAGCAGAAGACAATGGGCAAAAGACCACGTATTATGGGTTCATAGAGGAGATATGGGAACTTGACTATGGACCTAATTTTAAGGTCCCCTTGTTTCGAATCAAATGGGTCAAGCTAACAGGAGGAGGGGTTGAGGTAGACAAGAAATACGGAATGACAACGGTGGATCTCAACAATCTTATGAAGAACTTAGACGAACCATTCGTCCTAGCCAATGATGTGGCTCAGGTTTTCTATGTGAAGGACATGTCCTCCAGACCAAAAAAAAGAAAAAATATGCAAACGAATACATCATATGATGAGCCAAAGCGTCACATAGTTCTTTCAGGGAAAAGAAACATCGTGGGAATCGAGGACAAGATGACATGTCGGAAGATTATAATAAGTTTGATGAAATTCCGCCCTTCACAAAGGAAAATGACCCAAGCATTCCGTTAAGTAAAGAAGATGCTCCATGGTTATGGTAAGCGATCATAAGGAAGGGCATATGCCAAGAAGTTCATGCTCATATTATGTAACTCTAGTTCATGTTTTTAATATTAATACATGTCTTGAGTGTTAGTCATGTTTTGTGGATGGACCGGGAGTATGAGAAGAAGTTGTCCCAATTCGTCGTACTTACCATTAAGATCTGATCTCCAAACGCGCGTGGTCACATATTAGGAGTGCCTCTATGACCAGTTTCTTGGAGATCTTGGGAGGACTAGGCTCGTCGGCATCTCCACAACTGGCCGTGGTGTCCTGCTCTCAAAAACCATCTTGCAGCTTTGTAACTTGTCTAACTAGATCAATACACCAGAGCTAACTAATTTCACATATTAGGAGTGCCTCTATGACCAGTTTCGGAGATGCGGAGGACTGGGCTCGTCGGCATCTCCCCGAAACTGGCCGTAGTGGTGTCCCTGCTCGAAACCATCTTGCAGCTTTGTAACTTGTCTAACTAGATCAATACACCAGGGAGCTAACTAATTTCACATATTAGGAGTGCCTCTATGACCAGTTCTCGGAGATCCGGAGGCCCAGGCTCGTCGGCATCTCCCGAACTGGCCGTAGTGGTGTCCTGCCTCAAACCGGGCGGAGGACTGGACTCACAAGGATGCCTATTTATAGTACAAGCAGCTCGACATAGTGTTGACACTTACAAAATAATGTCGACACTCACCCCTATTATTAGTCGGTTGGTGTCTCCAACCGGGACTAAATCATCTTTAGTCCCGGTTGGTGACACCATCCGGACAAGGTACACGCCGCGACATAATGTCGACATGCACTCACCCCTATTCTTAGTGCTGACTCGTGTTTTGTCCCGGTTGGTGTCTCCAACCGGGACTAAAGGTTCATCTTTAGTCCCGGTTGGTGTCTCCAACTGGGACTAAAGGTTCATCCCGCCATTTTTTCCCGCCATTTTTCTTCCCGCCATTTTTCTTCCCGCCAGATTCTTCCCGCCATTTTCTTCCGCCATTTTTCTTCCATGATTCTTCCCTCCAGTTCTTCCCGCCAGTTCACTATATATATATGTAGGGTTGGCCTCCATTGTCATTGCACATCTCTTGACTCATATCTGCAACCTCATCACTCTTTCCCATGGCTTCCACCGTAGCACTAACCCCCAGGGACGCAGAGGCGCTTTGCGCCTCGAACTACCCCGCCCGGCCACTCGTGTCCCCGTCGGCTTGGATCTTGGCGTCGGAGGTGTGCGGTTCCTCTGTCTGTCCTCTAGGTGTGGCGCCCGGATGGCCATCATGAACCACTACTACTTGAGCTCACGCCGGGAGCGGAGGAATCCCGATGGCATCCCGACTATTTCTCTACTTGGGAAGCCTTCTTCGTGGATCGACATGAGAGGCGCTCGCCAGCACGAGGAGGACGGCCCACCTCCTCCTAACTTCAACGAGGCCGGCCGTCGGCTATGGTGGCGGTCGGACTCTCCAGCGTCATGGCCTATGACACCGCCGACTCTAACCCGTCTGCGCTACCCTCAAGTCCAGCCCACGCTACCCTCAAGTCCAGCCCAGCGTACTCTCCGGAGGTTCAATTACGGTGACCCGGCGACAACAGCGATGGCGAAATCTGACGACTACAGTGGCGAGTATTACAGGTGTAGGCAGGAGCATGACTAAATCACTCCAACATTCCGAAACAAGTTCGGCCGATTGTTACTTAATCTGGCCATGTATCTTAATTTTCAGTTCTTTTATGTATCTTAATTTTCAGTTCCAGTTCGGCCGATTGTTACTTAATCTGGCCATGTATCTTAATTTTCAGTTCTTTTATATATCTTAAAAAAGCCCCTTTAATGCATGAAATAAGTGTTTATTTATTTTAAAAAATTTCATGTAAAGTAAATATAAAATGATTTACATGAATGGATAGATATTATTTTTCTGAAAATTATGATATATTATTCATATTTTCTGAGTTGAAATGAAAAAGATATGAATTTTCTAAATTTCATATCATATTTTTTGAATTAAAAAAGCCCCTTTAATGCATGAAATAAGTGTTTATTTATTTTAAAAAATTTCATGTAAAGTAAATATAAAATGATTTACATGAATGGATAGATATTATTTTTCTGAAAATTATGATATATTATTCATATTTTTCCGAGTTGAATGAAAAAGATATGAATTTTCTAAATTCATATCATATTTTTGAATTAAAAAAGCCCCTTTAATGCATGAAATAAGTGTTTATTTATTTTAAAAAATTTCATGTAAAGTAAATATAAAATGATTTACATGAATGGATAGATATTATTTTTCTGAAAATTATGATATATTATTCATATTTTTCTGAGTTGAAATGAAAAAGATATGAATTTTCTAAATTTCATATCATATTTTTTGAATTAAAAAAGCCCCTTTAATGCATGAAATAAATGCCCCCCCCTTTAAGACTTGCTAAAGTCTTTACTGAGACAACAAACCAAAAGAGAGAGAGAGAGAGAGAGAGAGAGAGAGAATGGAGGTGGAAACGGCCGGCAGTGGCAGATCGGCGACGGTGGCGGCTGCGCGAGAAGTAGGGGAGGGGAAATTTTCCTCCCGCCAACCGAAGCGTCAGGATGCGGTGAACCGCATCGCAAGCCCTCCATACAGTATATACGTGGCACGAAAGCGACCTTTTACGGTGAATCACAAACATATTTCGGATACGGTACAGTTTAGGGTATCTAGACTACCCACTTTTTCCGTCTCGTACCGCAAACGGCAGATGCGGTATCTGCTATGCTACGGATGCTCTAAGCAGCCAGAAATGGAGAATTTTTGGTATCATTCATCGTTTCATACCTCACTCTATCTATATAGGGTTAAGCCAAATTTTGTGACAACACCCAATCTGGGATGCAGGGAACGAGAAGCTTACCTGGATCTGTTGCATGATCACCTTCTGGGTGCTTAGAATCATATGAAAAATCAGGCTGAGAAGCATCGGTATGAACATCAGTTTGTAGTAGGTGATGATATCATGTTGAAACTGAAGTTGCATGTTCAATTTTTTCGAGTTCAACGTCCTTCTACTAAGATGGCTCTAACACCAAGATCCACAAAGAGTTTCATATTTACTAGTTGGAACCCTTTCACTCCGAATTACAGTCCGGTTCTTACCGAGCTTCCTGCCATCATAGTCCTCTCCTCATTTACACCTCAACAAATCCTGGAGCGACACATGGTAAAGAAGGGCAATGCAGCTGCGCCAAAGAACAATTGCGCCACTTGGGAGTTCGGCGGTGTGAATTGCTGTTGGTTTATAGTGGATGATGGAGGATCCGGCCGTTTGATAGACAAGGTGGCGTTGGCCCTGGATCCGGCATTGAAGATGCTCGGAGGGCTCCTCTGGCCGATGTGTTTTAGCAGCAGGCTATGTTAGACGTGTACGTATAGGACACGTCTACCGGCCCTATAGTTTCCAAATTGTAATCTCTAGCTAGCTTGGCAACCAAGTCTTCTTATACTATTTATAATCCCAGTCGTGGGACAAATCAATCAAGTGCAACAATTATATTTGCCTTCATGGTATCAGATTAGGGTTTACGATCCTCTCCCTCCATGGCGCCGTAAGATCCCTCCGCCTCCGATCTCGCGGTGGTTGCTGCCGAGGCCGCCGCCAAGGCCTCTCTCTGGGCGCTCGCCGCCGCGCTCCCAAGCATTCGCGCCGCTGTTTCGGTCACCCTCGAGCTCTCAACGTCAAACTACCTCCAATGGCATGGCATGTTCACCGACGCAGCTGAGAAGTACGCCCTCGAGGATCATCTTCTCGAGGAAGAGTACCCCGCCAATCCCACGCCATAGTGGCTTCGGAACGACGCCATCGTTCGATCATGGCTCAATGGCGTCGTTGCACCCGAGTTTCTGGCCATGGTTGTCGACACCACCACGCCGCTGCTTGCCCACGCCTTATGGACGCGTCTCTCCAACATCTACCACGACAACTCTGAGACGCGGTCCTCCTACCTTGAGCAAGAATTCCACGGTCTCAAATAGGGCCCCATGACTGTGGCGGATTACTGCCGCAAGCAGAAGATCCTCGCCGATGAGCCCAACGCGTTGGGCACGACCATCACCGACAAGCGCCTTGTCCAGAACACGCTCCGCGGGCTCGGGTCTAAAATTTCGTACATGCGCACGCTGACCCTCAAGCAGCGCCCCCTACCGTCGTTCCTCGACGTGCGCTCATCGCTTCTCCTCGAGGATCTCACACTCCAGCAGTCCGACGAGTCATCCTCCTCGGCTCCATCCGCCTTCGTCGCTCGAGGTGCTCCAACGCCTTCACCACCGCGTGGTCCAGCAGACACTAATGCACCACCACGCCGCCCTGATGCGTGCCGTAATTTCTAGCGAGGAAGCTTCCGCTTCGGCGCGCGGTGCCTCTACCTCCACTCGGCGCCTCCCCAACAGCAAGGCGGCTTCCAACCCAACACACCCGGGAAGGGTCCCCAGGCTCCCTGGCCGTCAATGCAGAACCCCTGGGCAGGATCCATCCAGATGTGGCCCGGGCAGCCCCAGCGCCCACCGTTCCTTGGCTCGCCTCAGGCTCATCACGCCGTGGTGTCGCCTCCGAGTTTGTGGCCCTATGCTGCTTCCCCGACCATGCCATGGCCACCTGGGACACCTCTACCTCACATGCCATGGATGCAAGGAGTACCAGGACCATTGCCGATCACTCCACCGCCTGCACCGACATACACTGCTCCAATCTCCGTCCTTCGACCAAGGTTCCCTCATGCAGGCTTTCAACACCATGTCCCTGATGCCACCATCATCGAATGCATGGTTCATGGATTCAGGCGCTTCCGCTCACATGACCGGCAACCAGGGTAACCTCTCGCACATCCTCCCCTCTCACTCCCCTTATCCACATGTCATCGTCGGCAATGGTCATACCCTTCCAATCACCAGCGTCGGTCACACAACTATGTCTACACCTAATCAGTCTTTTCAACTTAACAATGTCTTAGTTACCCCCAACCTCATCAAAAATCTTCTCTCTGTCCGCAAGTTCACCACTGATAATTTTGTTTCTATTGAGTTTGATCCGTTCGGTCTTTCTGTGAAGGACCTCCGCACCAAGAACGAGATCGTCAGGTGCAATAGTGTTGGCGACCTCTACCCCTTCTAGTGGCCGTCTTCTACTGCGCACGCCCTCTCCATCACTACATCGTCGTCAACATTATGGCATCGTCGTCTAGGACATCTCAATAGTCAAGCTTTGTCGCACCTATCAAGTGCATTTTCTTTTCCGTGTAATAAGAATAACACCGATGATCATTTATGTCATGCTTGTCAATTAGGAAAACATGTTCTACTACCCTTTGATAGTTCATCTACTCAAACCACTCGCCCCTTTCAACTAATTCATTGTGATTTGTGGACTTCTCCTCTCTCTAGTGTGTCTGGCTACAAATACTATCTAGTTGTGTTAGATGATTTCTCTCACTATCTTTGGACTTTTCCTTTGCGCGTCAAATCCGATACTTTCTCCATCCTAAAAAATTTCTTTGCTTATGTCTCTACACAATTTAACACAACTATTCAGTCCTTGCAATGTGACAATGGCCATGAATTTGACAACAATGCAGCTCGTGTTTTTCTCTCATCCTTAGGCACCACACTTCGTCTATCTTGCCCATACACATCCCCCCAGAACGGCAAAGCCGAACGTGTCATTCGTTCCACGAACAACATGGTGCGTTCACTTCTTTTCCAAGCAAGCATGCCTCCGGTCTATTGGGTTGAAGCTCTTAACACTGCCACCTTTCTCTTCAACCTTCACCCCACCAAAACCCTTCAGCAGCGTACACCACACGAAGTTCTCCTAGGTCTCCCACTTCCATTAGACCAGCTCCGTGTTTTTGGTTGTCTATGTTATCCTAACATCTCCGCCACAGCACCTCACAAACTAGCTCCTCGCACAACCGCTTGCGTCTTCCTAGGGTACTCCTCTAATCACCGTGGCTATCGATGTCTTGACCTTACCACTCACAAAATTATCATATCTCGTCATGTCATCTTTGACGAAAATTCGTTCCCTTTCTCAAAAACTTCAACACCCCCTCCTACTGCCACCGATCTATCCTTTCTGTATGATCTTCCCCCCCATCCTTCCGCTGCCTATTACCCCTCCTATACCTCCTACACAGCCTCACGCCCCTCAACCCGAGCCACACACACCGCCTACACCTCCACCTACACCTCCTACACCTCCTGTGGTCCTGGCGCCCGTCGGTCCTCCTCTGGTAGACAACACTCATTCGATGTATACTCGTGGAAAACGTGGTATGGTGCCAAAGCCTGCTGATCGCCTTACTCTCCTTGCTGATGTTCCCAGTTGTAACACCCTCAGAATCGGACCTATGCAATTTTTAGCGAAAACCCGCCAAACCCGTATAGAAACGATTCAAAGGTGCCCACCAGGCACTTTCGTGCGGGTGGAAAATGAAGTAATAACATTACACAACAGTCCTCGATGGGACCCACAGAACAGAGATATATACAACACGACTCCATGAGTCAAGAATACAGATATACGGTACAAAGATCCAAATCACCTTGAAAAGATGGAGCGTCCGACTACGGACAAGATACAAATGGGGCTAAGAGCCCTGAAGAATAACCAATGGCGTCCATAACCCTGCCCAGGCCAAGCCGGAAGGGTAACCCTGCTAACGGCGTCGATCTCAAAACCTGCTTAAACAAAAGGGGTGCCGACAAAGGGCAAAGGAAAAAGAGGAGTGTCAGTACTGAGGCCAGTACACGGCGAGGCTAGAATTCGGCGGTCCTCGCCTACATAGGTATGGTGGACTGAAGCGGCAGTGGCAGCATGCACTAATCGACCTATAGAGACTCGATACAACTAGCGTCGATCAGAGAGGGGTAAGAAAGACCTATTCGGAACCAACCTGATACTAACATCAAACAAACCCATCCTGGCGTTTCCCCCTCGAGACCAAACGAGGAAGTCAACCGAGGAACTCACACAGTTGGCAGTTTTACTTATTCAGTTATCGTTGCAGCAATTACTAGTCGGTTTAGATAATCATCCTGACAAAGTAAGCAGTGGGCACTTTTAGTTAACCATTCCGTGATAGTTGCAACACTTACTAGTCAGATACAATTAGCATGAGATAACCCCAAAACCCAGCAGTTGTTGGTACTTTTATTTAGCCATTCCGTTGAAGTTGCGATACTTACTAGTCAGATACAATTGTCGCAAGCGACAAACCAAACAAGCAATTGTGGGCAGTTTATTTAGCCATTCCATTATAGTGAAGCTGATTACTAGTCATTATAAAGTCAAATTTATAGCACTACTTTAGTTATAGTTGTCTATGATCGAGATACTGTGCTCCAAGTCGTCCATATCCGCGGACACGGCTTTCAGAAAGTTTTACCCGGCCGGGGTGCACCAATAGCAACACACGCTCGATCAACCTCGGAAAAACCAAATCAAAACCCAACGAGGCCTTCACGACAAAGCAATCACAGGATTCAGAAATATTTCAGGGGGGCACCCCTTAAAGTAGACCCGCAACGAAGCCGGCCGGCTCCGAGACGGACTTAAGGTTGTGGGGACGGCTGTGAACGACTGGGAACCCAAAACTGGGCTTGTCGACACCGCGGAATCGTGCCACGATCCTAAACAGTACAGTGTGCTCCTCGCACAATCGTAAATACAAAAATAGCATGGCATAAGTACAGGATAGTAAATAAAACCTCAAACTAGTTTGTGGCCCCAAGAAATAAGACTGAATCAAGCTCTGGTTCAGGGGGGTCCCATAATCCTCCCGGATGTGGATAGCGCGATAAATCAAGGAACAGGTATCAAGTACTCGGGGTCCTACGGGACACAAGTGGACGGTTAACAACCAAATAACATCTATTGCCCACATGTGCCTCTGCTTACTTACTTAAATTTTAGTTGTTAAACAGTAACTAAAGTGAACGATAAGTAAAGCCATGAACATCTCCGACAACAAACATGCGGCAATACACCAACAACTGTGGCACTTGACGACACGCACCAGCACTTGAGCAAGCGACTACGACGCGCAAGTCCAACTATCTATCAAACAACAGGTAATAGGATGTGTCCAAGGAAATATAAGGCTGCAGGGGATATCACGGGTACGAAAACCAGAGCAACGCAACACAGATAGCAATAGATCAACAGGAGGGAATAAATACTATAAAAGTAAGATAGGTAGAAAGGGGGAGATGCTTGCCTGAAAACATTGCCGAAGGTTCAACCGAAGATCGGGTCGACTCTCGCATCAACTCAACGGCCCAATCCGTGAAGAAGCAAAGAACTAGAAGAAACACCGGATGCACTATTTAATACTACGGCAAAAGATCGGCATGATGCATGCATGATGTATGACATGGCAAAGGTGCGATGCAATTAGGCCATATTAAGCGGAACCGGGGTCCCGACAATTAATTAGGTGGTTCATGTTGTTTAGCTACCCCGCAATTTAAATGTTGTATTATCAAGACAAAAGATAGTGCCGGTTCGCTACACAAATTTAAATGAGGCCAATATGAGACTAGATTTTCCCGCATATGGGCCCCATATTTAATTATAAGGTGAATCGGCGTAAGGCCCCCAAACCACATGAATGTATGCATGCAAGACAATTATTAAGCGACAAGTTGTATTATATTATAAAAATAGGGTTTTGGGAAGGGGTTCACACATTAGGGTTCGGCAGATCTTGGGGTTCCGGGGTTTCGGGGTCGGTCTCAGGGTCCGGATCTGGGGTTCGGTCTCGGCGAGAGCGTTCTTAGATAACGGGGTAGATCTTGGCGTATCCGGGTTCTCGGCGGACTCGGCGTCCGGAAAGGAGTACTTGGCTCGGTGTCGGGGGCGCATCGGGTTCTTCCGGGTCGGTGTCGTTCTCGTCGTTGCGAAGGTCTTGCCGGGTCCGCGGGTCGGGTCGGACTTGGCGTCCGGGGTGAAGTGCTTGTGGTACCGGTGGCGATCTTGGCGGTCTTCGGGTCCGCGTAGACGGTCATGGCGTTCGGGACGAAGTACTTGTCGCACCGGGGTCTCGGGTCGAAGAACTTGGCGCGCCCGAGAAACGATCTTGTCGCATCCGCGTCGACCACCTTGGCGTTCAGGGAGTAGTTCTCGGTGTTCCGTGAGGTAGGCCGCGAGGGTTCGGTCTTCGGACTCGGGGAGAGGAGCTCGGTGTTCGCGTCGAAGGTCTTGCGGGTCCAGGACCTCGGCATCCGCTCTCTGTTGGTGTTCTTGTGGATCGGGCTCCAGGTCATCTTCGAATATCTCTTGTAGTTCCCCCGTCGTTGGCCGATGGTGAACTTGTGTCAGGGTCGGGGTTGCATCGAAGGTGGAACTTGGATCGGGGTTGATGGTCTTGTCACGATTAGCTTGGGGTCTTGTGGTCTTCGACATGGAATTGGTGCAGCAACAGGCAGAGCCCCCTTGGCACCAGCTGGACTTGGTCCGAAGGATGGCATGAGGCCGAGGACGCACATGCCGGAGCTCCGCCGACGGCAGACGCGGGCGGACGGCTCACGGGCGACGCACGGGAGAGGCCGGGAGGCGGCTCGCGTCGGGCTGGCAGAGGCGGGTCGGCGCGGCAGGGCGGGAGGAAGCCCGACGCGGGGCGGGCGGTGGCGGCCGGAGGACGCGCTGGAGAGGGCGAGGGGCGCGGCCGGCGGCGAGGGGGAACGGCCGGAGGGGAGCGCATCGACGGAGCGGCGCTAGGGCGGGCGGAGCGCCGGGGACGGACAGAGCTGGCGGGCGGGCGGCGCGGGGAGACGCAGGTGGAGGGCCACGGCGGGCGCAGTCGGGGAAGGGCGCTGGCTAGCGGCTTGGAGGAGGCGGTCATGGCGGGGCGGCGCTGGGGTGCTGGGTCGAGGCGGCAGCTGGAGCGGAGATGGGCGCGACGGGAGAGGGGCGGGAGGAGAGGAGGCGTCGGGTGTGGGGAGCGGGCTGCGTCGGGAGGTTGGGGGAAGGAGGGCGCGGTGGTGGTGGCGTGAGGCCGGAGGCGCGGTGGGCGAGGTGGTAGGCCGACGGAGGCGGGGGAGAGAGGCATCGGGGAAGGAGAGAGGTAGGTGGGGGAGAGAGACGGGGCGGGGCAGGTGAGTGGGGCCGGCGTGGGCCCAGGCGGACCGGGTGGCGTGTGTGGGTTGTGGTTGGGTCGGGTGAGCTGAGAGAGGGGTGGGGCCAGGGTGTCGGTGGGAGGGTGAGTAGGTGGGTAGCTGGGGCTGAGGTGAGAAAAGAGGGGGAAAAAGAGGGTGGATCGGTGAGGTGGCAGGGTGGGTAGGGAAAAGGTGAGAGGGTGAGGTGGCGGCCTGCGGTTGGTGGGTAGGATAGATTTGGGTGGTTTTAGGATTTAGGTGGGGCTGGTTTAGGTGGATCGTTTTAATTCCTTGGGGTGGTCGTTCGGTCGAATCGGCCCGTTCGACTGCCCCCACTAAAAATAATTTAATCTTTTATTTATTTTAAATGCACCATTTGCAAACCGATAGCAGACAAACAAAATAATCCGGAGACCCGGGGTTGGTGTTTGAATAAAGACGGGGCGTTTAGAAAACACAAACAGGTTTTTCCGCAAATAGTTTTGTGCAAGCAAATGCAAGATGATGACGATGCTCAAATGCAATGTGGCATGATGACATGAGCATGCGGTCATGATGATGCAATGCACAAAATCAACGCGATTTTCTAGTAGTGGTTTTGCGGGATGCCACAGCAGTCCCCTTCCTAAGAGCTACCGCAGTGCTCTGAAAGATGCTCACTGGCATTCTGCTATGGTCGATGAATTTACTGCCCTAAAAAACAATCAGACATGGGATCTTGTCCCCCGTCCTCCTGGAGCTAATGTTGTTTCTGGCAAGTGGATATTTTGGCATAAGCTCAACCCGGATGGTTCTTTGGATCGGTATAAAGCACGATGGGTCCTCCGTGGCTTCACTCAGCGTGCCGGCGTCGACTACGGAGAGACTTTCAGCCCGGTTGTCAAACCGGCTACTGTTCGGACCGTACTCTCCATTGCCATCTCTCAAGACTGGCTTGTTCATTAACTCGACATCAACAATGCCTTTCTACATGGTACTCTCGCCGAGACAGTATACTATGCGCAGCCGTCAGGTTTCATCAATGTCTCTAAGCCCAACCACGTGTGCCGCCTAAATAAGTCTCTCTATGGGCTTAAACAGGCGCCGCGTGCATGGTACAGCCGTTTCGATGATCATCTTCTTCGACTCGGTTTGGTTGGTTCCCGCGCGGATCCATCGCTCTTCATATACACCCGCAACACGGAGACTGTCTACCTGCTTTTATATGTTGACGACATAGTACTCACGGCTTCATCCGAGTAGCTACTTCGGCAAACCATCATGGCTCTTGAGCGCGAGTTCTCCCTCAAGGATCTTGGTGCACTACACTATTTTCTGGGAGTTGCTATTACTCGCTCCTCTGATGGCATGTTCCTCTCACAGCGACAGTACATCCTCGACGTCCTCGAGCGTGCAGGTATGAGCGAGTGCAACCCTTGCTCCACTCATGTCGATACACAGTCCAAGCTTGGCGCTAATGGCGATGTTGTTGCTAACCCATCCACCTATCGGAGCCTGGTGGGAGCCCTCCAATACTTGTCATTCAGCAGACCGGATGTCGCCTATGTCGTTCAGCAAGTATGCTTATACATGCACGATCCCCATGAGCCGCACGTCAATGCGGTTAAGAGGATTCTCCGGTATCTTTACGGCACCATCGACTATGGCCTACAACTACATCGATCGTCGCCAACATCGCCATCGCATGATACATCGATGTTGACTGGCTGCCCCGACACACGCAAGTCCACCTCAGGCTACGGAGTATTCCTTGGCGACAATCTGATCTCTTGGTCCTCTAAACGCCAGCAAACTGTGTCCCGATCGAGTGCGGAAGCAGAATACCGAGGAGTTGCCAACGCCGTTGCTGAGGCATGCTGGTTACGTCAGCTCCTGTCCGAGCTACATCGCCCCCTTCATCGAGCTACGGTGGTCTACTGTGACAACATATCTGCGGTCTACCTATCGACGAACCCGGTTCAACATCAACATACTAAGCATGTGGAGATTGATCTTCATTTTGTCCGCGAGAGAGTTGCTTTTGGAGATGTTCGTGTTCTCCATGTCCCAACATCTTCATAGTATGCAGATATCTTTACCAAAGGGTTGCCATCGACGGTCTTCACCGATTTCCGCTCTAGTCTGAACGTTCGTCCTGCTCCCGCTCTGACTGCGGGGCTGTTAGACGTGTACGTATAGGACACGTCTACCGGTCGTATAGTTTCCAAATTGTAATCTCTAACTAGCTTGGCAACCAAGTCTTTTTATACTATTTATAATCCCAGCCGTGAAACAAATCAATCAAGTGCAACGATTATATTTGCCTTGAGGCTAGATTTTGTCTTACGGGGTTGGTGATTATTGCGGTTTAACGCCTCATGGCTAAGGGTTTTTTCAGTGCCAAAGTATAGGCCAGCTTCTGGTGACCTTCTTCTTGGGCGATGGCGAAGTATTTGGGCTCTTAGTGGGACGGTTTACATCTCTCCAAGTGTTTGTTTTCTCCTTGTTTTCTATTGCTTAAATCGTATCATCTTTATATTGCTACAATTATAAATACACTTGGGAGGATTAACATGTTATTTGCCAGCGTTATTCTAGTGCTAATATGTGAACCGGTCGACCCTATCTATCCACCGTCCATTGCAGATCCGACGGTAGAAACTGAATCAAAGGCATAAAACCTCCAGACTTGGCCGTTTTTAGCAGCTCTGTTCAAACCGCAACAACAATAGCAAGATCAATTGTCTGAGCTTAAGATTGCAGAATATAAGAGGAAAAATTAAACCAATTGGTCAAGAAAAAAACTAAACAAATTCTTTAGCATATTATAGAAGAAAAACTGAATAATTAGTACCACTTATTATTAAAAAAACATTAGCACTTATCATTGAATCCAAAAGCAGTTAACACTGAAATTTTTAACACTCAAATTCTACCGCAACAACATAATCTGTACTGTTAACCAAATGTGTTCAATTATCTGTTACTTAAATTTTTATGCAACTTGTTCTCAAATTTTTTTTATGCAACTGAATTTGTACTGTTAACTGAATATCTGTAGTGATACTGAAAATCTGCATATTCTCTGCTTCAGTTTTCTGCTTCTGAAAATCCAGTGTTAACTGAATTTCTACTAACAGCCTATACTGTTAACTGAATGTTCAACTGCTTTTTTTTAGGGTATCAATTTTCTACTGCTGACATTAGATTGTGACGTCCATTGATACAGGACCGAAGGGAAAGATGTGGCCCAAGAAGGGTTTTGATCCCGGCTCCGAACTCCGAAGCACCTCAAAACTCCCCACCTCGCGCAACAGTTCCCCATCTCGCCATCCGCTGGACATGGAGGAGGAAAAGAAGGCGGCGGTGGGTGCACCCGTGCGCGCGTCCGATGGAACAGCTTGGCCGAGGCCACGGAAGCGGAGCCGCGACGGCGACCTGGTCAGCCACGACGATCTCATCAGCGAGCTCCCCGACGACATCCTCGGCACCATAATCTCTCTCCTCCCAACCAAGGACGGTGCGCGCACGCAAGCCATCGCCCGGAGGTGGCGTATATATTGTATTTTGTAGTTCTTCACATGCTAGGGGTTTTCACGTGTAACTGTATTATATATTGTGGTCTTTGGTCCCTAAAGGAATATATGTTTTATATTCCTAACATAGTATCAGAGCTAGGTTAGAAAAAAAAATTCTGCAACATCGTCACAGCCGCCACCGTCCCTATCGTCGTCGCTCTTCCGACGTCGCCGCCGCAGGTTGCTGCTGTCTCCGGCCATCTCAGATCTGCCGTATTCTTTCAGATCGGTTCAGCTCTCCACGCGCGGTACTGGACTGACGTTGTCCGGCCGGCTGCTCCATCTCACGCGAGGACTCCCAAGTCTGGAACCGCACGCCGCCTGGAACCGCACGTCGCCGCCTGGAACTCCACGCGTTGGTCTCCACGTCGCCGCCTGGAACCGCACGCCGTGTCGCCACTCTCCTAGCGCGGAGCTCCTTCACGCGCCCGCCTGGGTCTGCACGCCGCGCCGCCAATCGCCTGGCCGGATCTGGAGTCGCCGCCTGGGACTCCTGGCCCGTCCCGCCCGCCTGGCCCGCCGCTGTTCCCCGTCTAGCCCCGCCTGCCAACCTCCTCCACGCGACCTCCTGGCGCGAATCTCCTCCACGCGCCGCCCTGGCTGGATCTCGCCCCGCTCCGTTTGACTGTCTGCTGCCGTTAGCTGGCGTCAGCCCCGGTCAGATCTGATCTGTGTCTAAAAGAAAGAGATATGTCTTCTTCATCGGGTTATGTTGCGATTCCTCGCTGCCCGGTGATCTTTGATGGCGCGAATTACCCTGATTTCGTTGCCTTTATGCGTGTTCATATGCGCGGTCTCCGTCTTTGGGGTGTGCTCTCCGGCGAGGTCTCCTGTCCGTCGTGCCCCCTGCTCGTGTGGATCCTCTTCCGCCGACGCCGATTTTCTCGGTGTTGATTCTTCTCAGGAGGCCAAGGATGCTGCTCAGAGTGCTAATGATAGTGTTGTTGCTGCTTATGACCTGAAGTTTAAGCAGTACTCTTCTGATCTTGAGGCCTATCGACACGCTCTGACTGCTTACACTCAGTGATTTGATGAGGATGCTCGTGCTGCTGCTGTTCTCACCTTCAGTGTTCTGCCCCAGTATGCTGCTGAGTTCATGAGTCTTCCTACTGTTGCCTCTCAGTGGGCCCATCTTAGTCAGCGCTATCAGCCGTCTGGGGATGCTCTTTACCTGTCTATGGTTCGCCAGGAGCATGCTCTCCAGCAGGGTGATTCTACTATTGATGAGTTCTATACTCAGAGTGCTGCTATCTGGCGTCAGATTGATTCTCTTCGTACTGATGTTTGTGGCACATGCCCGTGTTGCTAGATTGTGTGCTCGGATTTGGAGTTTCACCGCATCTATGAGTTTTTGTCTCATCTCCGTCATGAGTTTGAGCCCCGGCGTGCTCAGTTGAATGCTTGTGGTCGTGTTCCACTCTCTGAGGTGTTGTCTGAGCTTCGGGCTGAGTAGACCCGTCTCCGTGGTGCTGGTATTCTTGCGATTCCATCTGTACTTGCTACTCGTGGTCCTCCTATGTCGTTTGTTCCCTCGACTCAGCCGCGGTCCTCTATGCCGCCGCCGATACTACCCACTCCTCCAAGTCAGGGTCAGAGTCAGCACCAGCAGTTTCAGGGTCAGAGTCAGCACCAGCAGTTTTAGGGCCAGGATCAGCACCAGCAGGATCGTGGTCAGGGTCGCCGTGGTTCTCTTTGTCACTGCTCTTACTATAACAAGGATGGCCAAACTTGGCCCACCTGTTATACACGGGATCCCAGTTTACGTCAGCAGCACCAGGCTCGTGGGTAGTCGGCTCCTTCTGGATCTTCAGCAGTCTCTCTCTCCGATCAGGACATTATCAGGAGTCTTCGCGGTCTACTTGCTGCTACAGGCTCTTCTTTGACAAGCACTGCTGGTTCTGTGACTGATTCTTCAGGCACTGTGCGACCACCACCTTCTACACAGCCAGGTACGTCCCCATGGTATCTGGATTCTGGAGCTTCTTTTCATATGACCTATGAGTCTTCTTTTCTGTCCGCCCTTCGTTCTCTCCCTTCCCCTGTCCGTGTTTTCACAGCTGATGGCACCTCTCTCCCTGTTTCTAGTCGGGGCACCCTTTCTACTTCTTCCTTTTCTGTTCCTGATATTTCTCATGTCCCTCTTCTTAAGATGAATCTGTTCTCTGCTAGCCATCTTACTGACTCTGGTTGTCGCGTCATTCTTGATGCTGATTCTTGTGCTGTCCAGGACCGTCGCATGCAGGCCCTGGTTGGAGCTGACCCTCGCAGCTGTGACTCTTCAGGACTTTGGGAGTTAGAATGGCTTCGTGTTCCTCCCGCTGCTACTTCATCTGCCAGTTCTTCTCCGGTCGTTGCCTCTGCTACCAGCTCTTTTCAGCAGTGGCATCATCGTCTTGGTCACCTTTGTGACTCTCGCCTGTCGTTATTAGTCCATCGTGGTCTTCTGGGGTCTGTCTCAAGAGATGGGTCTTTACATTGTCAGGGCTGTAGGTTGGGTAAACAGATTCAGCTTCCCTATCCTACTAGCGCGTTTGTATCTCAGCGACCTTTTGATTTAGTTCATTCAGATGTGTGGGGTCCGGCTAATTTCGCTTCGAAAGGGGGCCATCGCTACTATATTTTATTCATCGATGATTTTTCTCGGTACACTTGGTTGTATTTTATGCGCTCTCGTAGTGAGGTGCTCTCCATATATCAGCGTTTTGCGGCTATGGTCCGTACTCAATATTCTACCCCCATTCGTGTGTTTCGTGCTGATTCTGCTGGTGAGTATATCTTCCAGATGTTGCGCGGTGTTCTTGCTGAGCAGGACACTCTTGCTCAGTTCTCCTGTCCTGGCGCCCATGCCCAGAATGGCGTTGCTGAGCGTAAGCATCGTCATCTCCTTGAGACCACTCGTGCCATGATGATTGCTTCTTATCTTCCGCCGCATTTCTGGGCTGAGGCTATTGCTACATCCGCTTACCTCATCAATATTCAGCCTTCTGCTGCTCTGCAGGGTGGTATCCCTCTTGAGCGCCTAGCTGGACAGTCTCTAGACTACTCCATGCTTCGCTTGTTTGGTTGTGTTTGCTATGTTCTTCTTGCTCCTCGCGAACGCACCAAACTGACCGCTCAGTCTGTTGAGTGTGTTTTTCTTGGATACAGTAATGAGCATAAGGGCTATCGCTGTTGGGACCCCATTGATCGTCGGATGCGTATCTCTCGTGATGTTACTTTTGATGAGACGCGCCCTTTCTACCCTCGTCCCACTGCTAGTACCTACCCGGTGGAAGATATCTCGTTTCTTATCTTTCCTGACACACCTCCCTCTCCTCCTATTGTGTCTTCTTCAGGATCTCCTCCCCCTGATGTCTCCTCCTCTCCACCGTCCTCCTCTGCTCCGTCTAGTTCTCCTAGTTCTCCTCGTTCTCCGGAGTCTTCCTCTGCTATTCCTTCTTCTTCATCGTCGTCTCCTGAGTCGTCTTCCTCTGATGAGCTTCCCTCTACTCGTCCTGTTCGTCAGCGTCGTGCCCCCAACCGTTACTCTCCTAGTCAGTATGGTCTTTTTGTTGCCTCTGAGCCGACTTCTTATCAAGATGTTGACCATTATCCTGAATGGCAGTTGGCCATGGCTAAGGAGATTGCTGCGCTTGAGCGCACTGGCACCTGGGATCTTGTTTCTCCCGCTCCCGGTGTTCGTCCTATCACGTGTAAGTGGGTCTATAAGATTAAGACCCGCTCTGATGGATCTCTTGAGCGCTATAAAGCGCGTCTTGTGGCTCGTGGTTTTCAGCAGGAGCATGGTCGTGACTATGATGAGACCTTTGCTCCTGTGGCTCATATGACCATTGTGCGTACTCTTCTTGCTGTTGCTTCTGTTCGTCACTGGTCTGTATCCCAGCTTGATGTTCAGAATGCCTTTCTCAATGGTGAGTTGAGTGAGGAGGTTTATATGCAGCCTCCTCCTGGGTATTGTGTTCATGAGGGGATGGTTTGTCGTCTTCGACGTTCTCTTTATGGCCTCAAACAGGCCCCTCGTGCCTGGTTTGAGCGCTTTGCTTCTGTAGTGACTGCTGCTGGTTTCTCCCCTAGTTCTCATGATCCAGCGTTGTTTGTTCACACTTCTCCTCGTGGTCGCACTCTTCTTATTCTCTATGTTGATGATATGATCATTACTGGTGATGATTCTGAGTATATCGCCTTTGTTAAGGCTCGTCTTCGTGATCAGTTTCTTATGACTGATCTTGGTCCTCTTCGATACTTTATTGGGATTGAGGTTTCCTCCACTTCTGATGGCTTTTACATCTCTCAGGAGAAGTATATTCAGGATCTTCTTGCACGTGCCGCTCTAGGGGATGAGCGCACTGTTGAGACTCATATGGAGCTTAATGTTAAGCTTCAACCTACTGATGGTAATCTTCTTTCTGATCCGACGTGTTATCGTCATCTTGTTGGGAGTCTTGTTTATCTTGATGTCACTCGTCCTGACATTTCTTATCCTGTTCATATTCTGAGTCAGTTTGTCTCTGCTCCTACCACTGTTCACTATAGTCATCTTCTCCGTGTTCTTCGTTATCTTCGTGGTACGATCACTCGTCGCCTTTTCTTTTCTCGTTCCAGCTCCCTCCAGCTCCAGTGTTATTCGGACGCTATATGTGCGAGTGATCCTTCGGATCGTCGTTCACTTTCTGCTTACTGTGTGTTTCTTGGTGGTTCGCTCATTGCTTGGAAGACGAAGAAACAGACAGCGGTTTCTCGTTCGAGTGTTGAGGCTGAGTTGCGTGCTATGGCCTTGTTGACTGCTGAGGTGACCTGGTTACGGTGGTTACTCGCGGATTTTTTGGTCTCTATTACCACACCCACTCTGGTTTTGTCTGACAATACATGTGCTATTAGTGTTGCACGTGATCCAGTCAAGCATGAGCTTACCAAGCATATTGGTGTTGATGCTTTCTATACACGTGCTCAGGTGCAGACTCAGGTTGTTGTGCTTCAGTATGTGCCTTCGGATTTACAGCTGGCGGATTTCTTTACAAAGGCACAGACCAGAGCGCAGCATGATTTCTTACTCTCCAAACTCAGTGTTGTGGATCCACCGTGAGTTTAAGAGGGGGTTGTTAGATGTATATATTGTATTTTATAGTTTCCCTACATGTTAAAAAAATTTCTAAATATTTACACCTATAACTGTATTATATATTGTGGCCTTTGGTCTTCAGGGAAATACACCTTGCATATTCGTGAGAGCGTCCAATCTGGCGCTCGGCGCCTCTCAACCTCGACGCCTCCTACCGCCTCGGCTTTAACGAGTTCAAGCGCTTCTGCGTCACCTCAAAGATCCTCTCGAACCACCACGGTCCTGCCCGCCGCTTCTACTACCCCTCGTCCTCCTCCAGGACGACAAGAAAAGGCGCGCCGAGGACACCCGCTCAGATCCGGAGCTGGTTCGATTCCCGAGCCCTAGACAACCTTGAGGAGCTCGACATCAGCTTTCTGTTCTCGCATCGGTTTGGGAAACGCTACCAGCTGCCATCATCCGTGCTTCGCTGGGCATCGACCCTGGTAGTGGCCAGACTGCGGTTGTGCAAGCTCCCAAAGGAGATCCCTCCTTCGCTGAGATTTCCCCTTCTCAAGCACCTCACCCTAGGCGACCTTCCTATCTCTGAGGATGTCTTCCATGGTCTGATCGCCGGTTGCAATGTCTTGCAGTCCCTATATCTAGAAGGCATTGCTTACGCGGGTTGCTTCCGCATTAGCTCGCCAACTCTCAGGAGCGTTGGCCTCTGCTCCCGTTTATCGGGCAAAGGAGAATTAGTCATTCAGAACGCCCCTCTCCTTGAAAGGCTGCTACTAACTTGTCCCGGACAGGGCGATGAAACTATCGAGGTAATTAGGGCACCTAAATTGGAAATATTGGGTCCTTTGTCACCCTGCATCCCTCAAGTCAAGATTGGAGACCTTGTCTTCCAGGTAGCAGCAACAGCAGCAGCCTCTTTCATCTGGTATTAATGTTAATAAATGCTCAATTGTTTTCTTTTGTCACCTTGTTTTCTTCAGAGTCTAACAGCAGCTAGACTGACGAATACGATATGCACCGTGAAGATTTTGGCTCTCGAGTTTCCTGTCCCTGATTTGGCTGCTGTTCTTTATGTCTTAAGGTGTTTCCCGTGCTTGGAAAAGCTCTATATCATTGTGAGTATTCGCATCTCTTCTTTTAAATGTCAAAGTGAATATTTGATCCTTTCTTAAAACCCTATTTGTACATATAATCTAGTCCAGCTAGGAATTAATTTTAACATTTTGTTTCTTCTTTACTTCTCCAGTTGAATAAATGGATGCCAAAGAAATATGTGCAGCACAATGACCCACCACATCCGCGCCACAATGAACCACTAGTTCCAGCCAAATGCCTTGAGACACATCTAAACAAACTGGTGCTGAAAGGTTATCACTGCAATGAGCAAGCTGTTAACTTTGTCAAGTTCTTTCTTTTGAACGCCAAAGTGCTAAAGCAAATCAAGTTTGGAGTCAACTATGAGGTCAACATGGAATGGGTGGCTAATCAACACAGGCTGCTACAAGTGGGCACTAGAGGATCTCCAGACGCCCAGTTGGATTTGTACTCCCTCCGTTTCAAAATATAAGATGTTTTAGGTTTGTGAAGAAAATGAATTTAGACTTCTTTTAGTGTGTAGGTTCATATGTAGGTTGAGTGAACCTACACACTAAAAAAAGTCTAGATTCATTTTCTTCACAAACCTAAAACATCTTATATTTTGAAACGGAGGGAGTACTTACTAATCATTTTAGGGGTGTGCGTGACCATGATTTGTCAATTGCGGATCGCTTCACCTGCTATTTCTGAGGTGAAGTAGCTGCTCTTTCAGAAGAAGCCCATCGATGTTTTGTCAATGGTTATCTAAATTGACTTCGGTCTAGACCTGAATTGCTTATCCGGTCTAGACTTCTAATCTCATTTTTTTTTTCAGATCAAGTCTAATGTTCCTCTGTAACTCCCAACAGGGTATGTCATCCAAAAATAGTTTACTGCCGAAAGTTGCAACTTGGGAACTAGAAGACTGAGCACTGAACTCTTGTTGCACTGTCTTTTGTCTCAAAAGTTGATTTTGTTTACACAAAAAGTATGAAAGTTTAAGTGCTTCTTTTTTCGTTGCTTTGGGTGTGTCTACCTGGTACTGTAGATATATGTATTTGCCTTCGTCACGGAAACATGCGGATTTCCAGAGAATTTGGCATCTTGCCTGTCACACCAGTTGTTCTATATAGCCAATTTCTGTTTGGCTTGAGAGTAATGTAACCTATAAAGCATATATACTGGGTTGATAAAAAAAGGTGAGATATTCAATCTGATCTTCTCCCTGATCTAGTCTCTATATGTTTGTTTTACAGAGGATTGACAAAGTTCCATTAGTCAAAATGACAAAATGTCCTGTTTTAGTTATCCACTTGAGTATGCTGCTGCAACTTAGGAAGCTTAAAAAAACAGACTGACTAGTGACAGACAGAAGGACCAAAGCTGTTGGTCCACCTGTTGGCTAGCTGGTCTTACAATTGCATTGGTTCGGCATTATGTTATGCAACTGGTAAATAATTTCTTTTTATTTGCTGGTAAATAATTTCACATATATGGAATTAACACCTCGAGAAAATATGCAGTCAAGATAATCTGTTGCTGCAGAAAAAAAATCAAGATAGCAGGCACAAGAACTCAGAACTAAAACTAATTGTCTTCAAAATGAACGAAGTCTCACCGTGAGGAAGTGCGAGGTCTTGGGGGTCTCTCGGTATAGCAAGTGAATAAATCAAACTTCGTGGCTCATGCTCATGGGTACACGTATCATGCATAATACTATATTTTTTCTCTCTAAGAGATCATGAAGTTCAGTGTAAAATACGAAACCTAAGAAGCATCTAGCTCGTCACCGAAGATGTAGAGACTAAGGGGATTGGAGCTTCACGACAATGCCTTCAAGAAGGTAACAACGCAACAAGCGTCGCCGCCGCCGAGACCACACATGTTTGGATTTTCACCCGGAGCCCTTATGTGGTGAGTGTCAAAAGACTAGTTTGGCAGGAACGACATTACTCCGTTGGGAACGTCGGTTTCGTGTTGATATAGGCGTGAGGCAGAACAACCTCACAAGAGATTACAGGGAGGATTACATCGAGAGGGAGGAGGGCCGAGCGACAGGTGCGGCCTGGTATGTCGATCTTAGAGATAAGATCAATATCTTCCTATCTCTATCTATCTCTAGTTTAAACAAGAAGATGAGGAGTACTACTCCTTTACAATATGTTACATGCCTAAGCCTAAGAGAAACCGTATAGCGCGTACATGATACAACTCGTTTAACACCCTCCCTTAATCACAACCTTCTGAAAGGTTGAGATTACGCTTAAATTTATTGAGACCTTTGATTGCCAGAGCCTTTGTAAAACCATCTGCAACTTGATCTTTGCTTGATATAAACTTGATGTCAAGTAACTTATTTGCAACTCTTTCTCGAACGAAGTGATAGTCTATTTCAATATTTTTAGTCATTGCATGAAAAATGGGATTTGCATACAAATATGTGGCACCTAAATTGTCACACCACAAACAAGGTTTTACCTTTAGTTGAACACAAAGTTCCTTAAGTATAGCTTCAACCCATATTAATTCAGCTGTAGCATTTGCTAGAGCCTTGTATTCAGCTTCAGTGCTCGATCTTGAAACTGTAGCTTGCTTTCTTGCACTCCATGAGACCAAGTTTGGTCCAAGAAACACAGCAAAACCTCCAGTAGATCTTCTATCATCTAGACAGCCTGCCCAATCTGCATCTGAGAGGGCACTAAGCAATGTAGATGAAGATTGTTGAAAAGTCAAACCAACATGTATGGTGCCCTGAATGTATCTCAATATTCTTTTGACAGATGTCCAGTATGTGGTTGTTGGAGCATGCAAATACTGACACATTTTATTTAATGAGAAAGAAATAGCAGGCCTTGTCAGTGTCAAATATTGCAATGCCCCTACAATACTCCTATATTGTGTGCTATCATTAGGACCAAGAGCAGTTCCTTCAGTTATGGATAGTTTTTCTGTGGAAGATAAAGGTGTGGGAGATGGTGTACACATTTTCATACCAACTTTGGCCAATAAATTAGTGGCATATTTTTCATGGGTAAGAAGCAAACCATGCTGAATTTTCTTAACCTCGATACCCAAGAAGAAATGTAGTTCTCCCAAATCTTTGAGTGCAAACTCATTATTGAGATCATCAAGAAGAGCTTTCACAACTTTATCTGAGGAACTTGTCACTATAATATCATCAACATAGATTAGCACAAGTATTATAACATCTGCTTTGTTGTAGAGAAAAAGTGAGGTATCTGCTTTTGAGGGAGTGAAGCCAAGATGTTGCAACTTGATGCTAAGTCTGGAGTACCAAGCTCGAGGAGCTTGCTTAAGCCCATAGAGAGCCTTTTCAAGTTTGCAAATATAATGTGGAGTAGCGGAAGACTCAAAACCTAGGGGTTGTCGCATGTAAACCTCCTCTTCCAGGACGCCATGCAAAAACGCGTTCTTGACATCTAGCTGCCGCAAGTTTCAGCCCCTAGAGACAGAAACAGACAGAACAAGTCTGATGGTTGCTTCCTTGACAACAGGACTGAAGGTGTCTTCATACTCAACACCATATCTTTGCTTGAAGCCTTTTGCAACTAAGCGTTCCTTGTATCTGTCAATGGTGCCATCTGCATGTTTCTTAACACGATAAACCCATTTACAATCAATAAGATTTTTTGTAAGATGTGGTGGAACAAGTTTCCATGTTTTGTTTTTCATGAGAGCATTGTATTCCTCTTCCATCGCCTGACGCTAGTGATTGTCCACAAGGGCCTCCGAGAGTGTGTGTGGTTCACCTGTGGATGTCAACAGTCCATATGGAACAGTACCATCAGTGTATTTTTTTGGATGTCGTATACCTTTTTCCAGTCTTGTACGAGGTTCAGGTGGAGGCAGTGGTGGATCTGGCAACACAGAGGAGGAAGAATCCGTTGCAGAAGATCCGCACGTCCGCTGGGGGGGCGAGCCGACGGCCGCCATCGATGCCACCGAGGGATGGGACGCCGTATCGCCACGAGACCGCAAGCCAGCAGAAGACAGCGGGGGTGTGGGCATGCCAGTCTCGTCCCGTAGCAGAGACGTGGGCAGGTCGATGTCGTCGTCCCGAGACGGGGTCCGCGTGGGGGACCGTTGTGTAGGAGATGTAGACCGGTGGGGGCCCCGCGTGGGTGATCGCCTCACAGGAGATGTGGAGCGTGACCGAGGCGAGTTACGCTCGGTCCCTGCGATGGCGTGACGTTGGTCCAGGTCCCGCTGGGGAGACCGATCGGCAGATGCATGTTCTGCCCTGGTGTGGCGCTGATCCAGGGGTGGGTCCCGCTGAGGAGTCCTCCCGCGTGCGGGAATATCTCGCTCGGGATCGCCGCGCGACGCAGAGTCCAACCGAGGATCTGCTTCGGGATCGATGCGTTGGCGTGTTCCGTCTGTACCAGGTATATGCTGGTTTGTCTCTATGGCTTGATCTTATTCAGTAGAATTTAGTGCTGCAGTTTGCTGTGACGAAGGGGAATCTTCTGACATGTTCAGTTCTGCACCACAAGGAACAACAACGGGAACAACAGGCAAAGGCATATAGTCATCAACATGTGCACTCCCACTATGTAACAAGTTGTGAGGTAAAAGGAGAATATCATTCTTTAGACGGGAGCCAGCATTTGGATGTAGCTCAGCAAAAGGAAACACTTGTTCATCAAAGACAACATCTCTGAAGATATAGACACGACCTGAAGATACCTCTAAGCATTTTACACCTTTGTGATGAGGACTATAGCCTAGGAACACACACCTCATAGATCGAAAAGAGAGTTTTCTTTTGTTGTAGGGGCGAAGATTTGGCCAACAGGCACAGCCAAAAACTCTAAGAGACTCATAGTTTGGTTTTGTGCGTAGAAGACGTTCTATAGGAGTGTCATGTTGGATTACTTTACTAGGAAGGAGGTTTATGAGGAAAGTGGAAGTGAGGAAAGCTTCATCCCAAAATTTTAGAGGCATAGAGGCATTAGCAAGTAAAGCAAGGCCAACTTCAACAATATGACGGTGTTTTCTTTCAGCAGAGCCATTTTGCTGATGAGCATGAGGACATGAGACATGATGAGTTATACCAATTTTTTGAAAAAAACTGTGGAGTTTTTCATATTCTCCGCCCCAATCAGTTTGCATGGTTACTATTTTTCTATCAAATTTTCGTTCAACAAGTTGTTGGAAAATGAGGAAGACTTGATAAACCTCATAACGATTCTTGAGTAAATAAATCCAGGTAAACTTACTGAAATCATCAATAAATCTTACATAATATGAATGTTTTCCAGCAGAAACAGGCGCTGGACCCCATACATCTGAAAACACTTGCTCTAGGGGAACAGTGGAAACACTAGTAGAAACAGGATATGGTAATTGATGACTTTTAGAAAGTTGTCAGGGATCACAAATGTATGGATTTATTTTAGGCAAAAACGAGATATTATTTTTTCTAAGAACTTGTTGAACCACAAAAGATGATGGGTGGCCTAAGCGACGATGCCATGTAGATGATGACGGCTTTATTGTTAGAAAGGCTTGCTTGGGAGACTCCGTGGATGATGGCATGAGTGGATAGAGGCCTCCGTGACATGGCCCCTTAAACAGTGTTCTCCTTGTGGCCTGATCCTTGATCAAAAAGAAATGTGGGTGAAACTCAAGAAAAACATTGTTATCAACTGTAAGTTTATGAACAGACAAGAGATTTTTAGATGCACTAGGTACATGGAGTATGTCTTTGAGATATAAGGAACTTTGTGGGGTGCATAATGTTGAGTGACCAATATGACTTATTTTCATATCGTTGACGTTGGCGGTGTGGACGCGATCACGCCCATCATACTTGTCATGTGTAGTAAGTTTGCTCAGCTCAGATGTGACGTGGTGGGTGGCGCCAGAGTCTGGGTACCAGTTGGTGTCGACGCCATAAGATGCAACATGTGCACCCTTTGTTTCTCCATCATCATCTGAGTCATGACGATCCTGGTAGCGCCACCAGCATGCACTAGCGGGGTGACCGTGGATCTTGCAGATTTGGCATGTGACGTCGACGTAGGGTGTGGGAGCATGGCCACGGCAGCGCCCTCCATCATCCCGACGTCCTCCTTCACGGCGTCTACCACCATCATCACGACGGCCACCACCGTCGTCACGGCGGCGACTACCATCATCACGACACCACTCGCAGTCGCGGCGGCCATCGCGCCCATAGTCATCACGGTGACTCCAACCGCCGTCACGGAGATCGCCACTGCCATGGTCACCACGGGGAGTACGATCACGCTCGGGGGAGCGATCGCGACCACCACGCAGCCTTGAGTCACGGTTGTTTTCGCTGGGTGGACGGGTGGCAATGTTGGCGGAGGAGGTAAAGGCAGATTCTTAACCTGTTTCTGACAACATCTCTTGGCGAAGATCGTGATCACAAAGTTGATCAAAAAGGTCATCAAGAGTGGTACCGGGATTGCCGTTGACGGAGTAGACAAGGGAGTTGTAGATGGCGTCGAGTCCATTGAGAATGTATCCGACCATCTCATCTTCTTCAACAACTTTGCCCACAACAGCGAGCTCGAAGCTGAATCCCTTCATTGTGGTGAAGTACTGCGAGGCCGTCAGCTGGTTCTTCTTGGTGTTGTTCAGCGCCCCTCGCAGATGGTTGATCTTGGTGCGAGAGTGAGAGGAAAACATCTTGGTGAGGATGGTCCATATCTCAGCAGACGTAGCAAGCCCCACAACATGGGGAATGACTTTCGACGATAGTGAGTTCACAAGGAACCCAAGCACCGTTTGATCCCGTGAGAGCCATGCCGCATAGGCAGGGTTGGGGATTGTGATCTTCTTGTTGTTTGCATCTTCAGCCTCCAGGGTCTTCTCCGGTGCGGCGTCGGTCCCATCGAGCAAGCCAAGGGCCTGAGCACCACAAAGGGGAGGTTAGACGAGGGTCTTCCAGAAGAGGAAGTTGTCCCTTGTCAACTTGACGGAGGGGGGGAACCCATCGCGGTGGAGAGCGTCATCGATGATGAGGTCGTCATGACACCGGGAAGGGTCTTGGCGTGGTCTTGAGCAGCGGCGGCGGCAGGAGGCAGCGGCTGATATGTGGTTGTATGATTTTTGTGTTGATGGGAATTTTGGCGACTAGATCATGGAAGAGGTGGCTCTGATACCATGTCAAAAGACTAGCTTGGCAGGAACGACATTACTCCGTTGGGAGCGCCAGTTTCGTGTTGATATAGGCGTGAGGCAGAACAACCTCACGAGAGATTACAGGGAGGATTACATCGAGAGGGAGGAGGGCCGAGCGACAGGTGCGTCCTGGTATGTCGATCTTAGAGATAAGATCAATATCTTCCTATCTCTATCTATCTCTAGTTTAAACAAGAAAATGAGGAGTACTACTCCTTTACAATATGTTACACGCCTAAGCCTAAGAGAAACCGTACAGCGCGTACATGATACAACTCGTTTAATAGTGAGAGTAGCGTCGACAACGCCCACAGGAGGGTCACGACACCCGTAGGCATCGCCGCTGTCGGCACCGGAGCGCTGAGATTTCGCCTAGAAAAAATCTCGCCACATTCGGTACCTCAGACCACCACCAAAACCCAAGCTAAGCTTCCAACACGCGATCTGGGCGCTGACCACGCCGAGGCACCGCCACCACGAGGAGTCCCCGACTCCCAGTCCTTCCCACCTTGATGCTCCAAAGAGACGAGCCATTACCTCCTCTACGTCGCCCCGCCATTGAGACGCCCGTGCAGTCCACCTTATGGGGTCGCTGCCCTGGCATCCGCAAGCTTGCGTCCGTGTGGTGAGATGCCTCTCGTGGTATGTGGTGCCAAGGAAGTAGTGAGGTAGTAACCGGAGGGAGGTAGCAGCATCATGGCCACCTGGAGGAGAACCGTCGTCCACCGCCAAGAGCGGTTGCAGGTCGGCCACGGCCACAGGGGCATGCCAGGCCTAGATAGGCCCGGTCAGGCCCATAAAGTCCCTGCCGCCATGCAGCAACATGTAGGCCATCGCTACCGCTACCCTCTGCTCGATCCGCACCACTGCCATCATCTCCAGAGGGCGACATCAGGGTGAATTGGCAAGCCCGCCTAGGCCTAGATGGGGCCAGAGGCCACGGCACATTCCTTATTCACCATCTTGGGTCACTCCAGTGCCACCACCACGCCACCCAGCCACCCGGAACCGCGTTGCCATCGTGTCCTAAGAGGAGTAGGAGCGGCAGCCGAGCTGCCTCCGTTGCGAAGCTGCAGAAGCAACAAGCTCAAGGAACCGCCACCGCCTCCATACACGTGAGGCCATCCTTGACGTCGCCCGCCGCCCAACGCTACACCAGGATTTGACTGCCTCCGCCGCGTCACACTGCCGCCAGTGAGGGTACTGAAGGAAATGTGCCCTAGAGACAAATAATAAATGATTTTAGTAAATACATTCCATTAGTTCATAATATTTTTATATCGTGCTATAACTATATCAATAGGGAAACATTGATATAGATGTGATATATAAACAAACCCAAGTCCCTAGTAGCCTCTATTTAACTAGTTCATTGGTCAACGGATGGTCAAAGGTTTCATGACCATGTTGTAGGGGTTCGTAGCATGGAAAACAAAAAAATTCTACCGCATGCAAACAAACAAGCCAAGATCTATCTACTACTACCTCCATCCCAAGGCTTAAGGCCTATATTTTTTTTAAAAAGTCAAAGTATGTCAAGTTTGACCAAGTTTTTACCAAAAAATATTAATATGAAAAATACATAATCAATATCATTAGATAGATAATGAAATATATTTTCTTATGATGTCTACAAAATATCATGTTTATTGATAGTTTTTTCTAAAAGTTTGGTCAAAGTTCAGTTGGTTTGACTTTTCAAAAAAAAAAATAGGCCTTAAGCCTTGAAATGGAGGGAGTAGATTGTAGCAACGAGTCGATAGAGGAACTCACTCTCAAAGATTCCAAAGTGGTTAACGAGAGCAGATTCTCGTGGGTGATGTAGTCGTACTCTTGACGATCTCAAGATCGTGTAGACGATCCTTCCGGCGCTGCGTTCCGGCAGCGCTTCCACAGTCGGTCACACGTTCAGTACTCGATGAAGACCTTCCTCTCCCTTGTTCCAGCAGGCAGCGGAGGTTGTAGCACTCTCCTCGTGATTCCGGTAGCACGACGACGTGGTACGGGAAGTAGAGGGGAGATCTCGCAGGGCTTCGCCTTAAGTCGGAGCGAGTATGGTGGACTATGAGAGAGGCCTTGGCGATCTAGGGTTTAGAGGGCACCAAGGGGCGGAGCTTGGCCGGCGGATAGGGCTTGGGGAAGCCCCAAGTCGGCGGCTAGGAGAAACCCTAGGGGTGGCGGCGACTTGCAGGTGGCCGGCGGCTAGGGTTAGGGTTTTGGGTGTGAGAGGTGTAGGGAAGAGGGGCAACCCTGCCCCTCCTTTTATAGGTGGGAGGGCGCGGCTTGGGAGGAGGGAGTCCTCCCCCAAGTCGGCCTCCTTGGCCGGCAGGTGGAGGGAGAGGAACTCCTCCCCAAGTGGGTTTCCTACTCTCCCTCCACCAAGCAAACTTGTCGTTTGACTTTTTCAAATTGGCGTTTAACTTTCAAACTAGGATTTGATTTCTCCCTTTATTTTTCCCAGCCATGTTACCTAGTACATGATGCAACCATTCCACATTGTCATGACACATTCATGTACCCTTCCTCCGAGTCTTGGGACCTTCCGGACCCTTCTAGAACATTCCCGGTGAAAACACCGGAATCATTCCCCAACTCCGAAACAGGACTTTCCTTATATGAATCTTATTCTACGGACCATTCCGGATCTCCTCGTGCTATCCCGGATCCCATCCGAGACTCCGAACAACATTCGGTCTCTTACTCATCATTCCATAACTACTCAACAACATCGAATCCTTAAATGTGTCTCCCTACGGTTCGTGGATTATGCAGACATGATCGAGATACTTCTCCGATTAATAACCAATAGAGGAATCTGGAATTTCATATGGCTCCCACATATTTCTACGATTACTTTGCGATCGAATGAACCACTTACATACGATACCAATTTCCCTTTGTCTCACGATAGTTTACTTATCCGAGGTTTTGATCGTTGGTATCTCTGCATACCTAGTTCAACCTCGTTACCGATAAGTACTCTTTTCTCGTTCCCGTGGTATGTGATCCCTTGTGAGACAGTCACATGCTTGCAAGCTAATTGGATGACATTCCACCGAGAGGGTCCAGAGTATATCTATCCATCATATGGATGGACAAATCCCACTCTTGATTCATGTGTCTCAACCCATACTTTTTGAACACTCAATACCACCTTTATAGCCACCCAGTTACGGTGTGGTGTTTGATGTCATCAAAGCATCCTTCTGGTGATGGTGATAAGCATGATCTCATGGTCGAAGGAATTAGGTTACTATGTATCAGAAAGCTTATAGCAGTTGAACTATTTAAAATGAATTGATCTTTATGCTACGCTTATCTATAGGAGTATGTCCACCATACCATTCTCCTAATGATATGATCTTGTTATTAACAACATCTCAAATGTTCATGATCAAGAAACCATGATCATATATTAATCAACAAGCTAGTATTATGAAGAGGCTTTACTAGGGACTCTAATTTAGTTTACAAATCACACAAGTATTAATGTTTCTGGTTAATACTGCTATAGCATGAATGTAAAAATTTATCATAAACACAAAGATATAATAATAACTACATTTATTATTGCCTCTAGGGCATATCTCCAACAGTCTCCCACTTGCACTAGAGTCAACTAATCTAGATTGCATGGTAATATACCGAACACCCATGGCAGTTTGGTGTTGGTCATGTTTTGCCCTCGGGAGAGGTTTAGTCAACGGATCCGCCACATTCAGATCTGTGTGTACTTTGCAAATCTTTATGTCACCATCTTGGACATGTTCTCGAATAGCATGAAAACATAGCTTGATGTGCTTCAGCTTCTTGTGTGACCTTGGTTCTTGCGCATTGACTATGGCGCCCATGTTATCACAGTAGATAGATATTGGGTCCAGCGCACTTGGACCACAGCGAGCTCTGTAATGAACTCCTTCATTCATATCGCTTCTTGTGAAGCCTCCGAAGCAGCTATGTATTTCGATTCAGTTGAAGATCTCGCCACAACGCTTTGCTTTGCACTCCTCCAGCTAACTGCTGCACCATTCAAAGTAAATACGTATCCAGATTGAGATTTAGAATCGTCTGGATCGGTGTTCCAACTAGCATCGGTGTAACCATTAACAACGAGATGTTCATCACCTCCATAAGAAAGAACCATATCCTTAGTTCTTCTCAAGTACTTAAGGATGTTTTTGACCGCTGTCCAATGATCCACTCCTGGATCACTTTGATATCTGCTAGTTAAACTAACAGCATATGCAATGTTTACATAGCATGGCATACATTAGAGATCATATGGGTGAGGCATAGGGAGTCTTACTCATCCTTTCTCTATCTTCTGTCGTTGTTGTACTTTGAGTTTTACTCAAGGTCGTATTGGGCAACATGGGCAAGAACCCTTTCTTGCTATCTTCCATTCCAAACCTCTTTAGAACTTTGTCCAAATATGTACTTTGTGACAATGATATTAGGCATCTCGATCTATCTCTATAAATCTTTATGCCTAATATGTAAGCTGCTTCGCCAAGATCTTTCATTGAAAAACTATTATTCAAATATTCCTTGACACTATTAAGAAGGTCTACATCATTCCCAATCAACAATATGTCATATACATATAGTATGAGGAATGCTACAGAGCTCCCACTCACTTTATTATAAGTACAAGCTTCTCCATAAGTTTGTATAAAACCAAAACTTTTGATTACCTTATCAAAACGTTTATTCCAACTTCGGGATGCTTGATTCAATCCATATATGGACCGCTGAAGTTTGCATACCTTGTTAGCATCTTTAGGATCGACAAAACCTTTGGGTTGCATCATATACAACTCTTCATCAATGTCTCCATTGAGGAACGCCGTTTTGACATCCATCTGCCATATCTCATAATCATAATATGCAGCGATTGCTAACATAATCCTCACAGACTTTAGTTTTGCTACTGGTGAGAAAGTCTCATCGTAGTCAACTCCTTGAATTTTTCGAAATCCTTTTGCGACAAGTCGAGCTTTATAGACAGTAACATTACCATCAACATCTATTTTCTTCTTGAAAATCAATTTGTTCTCTACGGCCTTCCGGCCATCCGGTAAGTCCACCAAAGTCCATACTTGGTTTTCGTACATGGATCCAATCTCGGATTTCATGGCTTCTTGCCATTTATTGGAATCTGGGCTCATCATCGCTTCCTCATATGTCGCAGGGTCATCGGTGTTGTCCACCAACATGACACTCATAACGGGATCATACCAATCAGGAGTGGTACAAGTTCTTGTTGACCTGCGAGGCTCTGTAGCAACTTCAACCGAAGTTTCATCATCATCATCATTAGCTTCCTCTCTTATTGGCGTAGACGCCATAGGAACTACTTTCGGTGCTGCGCTACTCGCAAGTTCGAGAGAAGGTTCAACAACCTCGTCGAGTTCTACTTTCCTTCCAGTCACTTCTTTCGAGAGAAAGTCCTTCTCTAGAAAGGATCCATTCTTGGCAATGAAGATTTTGCCCTCGGATCTATGATAGAAGGTATACCCAATAGTTTCCTTCGGGTATCCTATGAAGACGCATTTTTTCGCTTTGGGTTCAAGCTGTTCTGGCTATAACTTCTTTACATAGGCTTCGCAACCCCAAACTTTAAGGAACGGCAATTTAGGTTTCTTCCCAAACCATAATTCACACGGTGTCGTTTCAACGGATTTAAATGGTGCCCTATTTAAAGTGAATGCGGTTGTTTCTAATGCATAAACCCAAAACGACAGCGGTAAATCTGTAAGTGACATCATAGAACGAACCATATCTAAGAGAGTTCGATTACGACATTCAGACACACCATTACGCCGTGGTGTTCCCGGCGGTGTCAATTGTGAAAGTATTCCGCATTTCTTCAAATGCTCGCCAAACTCGTAACTTAGATATTCACCTCCATGATCAGAACGTAGAAATTTAATCTTCTTGTTACGTTGATTCTCTACCTCACTTTGAAATTCCTTAAACTTCTCGAAAGTTTCAGACTTATGTTTCATGAAATAGATATACCCATATCTACTCCAGTCATCCGTGAAGGTAAGAACATAACGATAACCACCGCGCGATGCTACACTCATTGGTCCACACACATCGGTATGTATGATTTCTAATAAGTCCGTAGCTCGCTCCATCATACCAGAAAATGGAGTCTTAGTCATTTTACCCATCAGACATGCTTCACATCTTTCAAGTGATTCAAAATCAAGTGATTCAAGAAGTCCATCGGAATGGAGTTTCTTCATATGCTTCACTCCAATGTTACCAAGGCAGCGATTACCACATATAGGTCGAGTTATCGCTCAATTTCAAACGTTTAGCCTCAATGTTATTTATGTGTGTATTACTACAATCGAGATTCAATAAGAATAGAACATCTATCAAAGGTGCATGTGCATAAAACATATTACTCATATAAATCGAACAACCATTATTCTCGGACTTAAACAAGTAACCGTCTCGCAATAAACAAGATCCAGATATAATGTTCATGCTTAACACAGGCACCAAATAACAATTATTTAAGTATAAAACTAATCCCGATGGTAGATGAAGAGGTAGCATGCCGACCGCGATCACATCAACCTTTTATCCATTTCCAACGCGCATCGTCACCTTGTTCTTTGCTAGTTTCCATTTATTCTGCAGCACCTGTTTCGAGTTACAAATATGAGCAACCGAACCAGTACCAAATACCCAGGCACTACTACGAGTACTAGTGAGATACACATCAATAACATGTATATCGGATATACCTTTCTTCTTGATGTTGTCGTTCTTCAAATCCGCCAAGTACTTTGGGCAATTCCGCTTCCAGTGACCTTCTTCCTTGTAGTAAAAGCACTCAGTATCGGGCTTAGGTCCAGCCCTGGTCTTCTTCGCCGGTGTGGCAACTTTCTTACCGCCCTTCTTGAAGTTTCCCTTTTGCTTAGACTTGATTTTCTTGAATTTGGTGGTCTTACTGACCATCAACACTTGGTGCTCTTTCTTAATCTCCACTTCTGCAGATTTCAACATGGAGAAGAGTTCTAACAACGTCTTGTCCATGTTTTACATATTGTAGTTCATCACAAAGTTCTTGTAACTTGGTGGCAGTGATTGGAGGACAGGTGAATCCCCAAAGAATTGGGAATCACTATACCCAAACTTTGGAGTTTGTTTGCGTGCGTAGACATCTTAAGCACATGCTCACTAACGGAGTTGCCCTCTTCCATCTTGCAGTTAAAGAACTTTTCAGTAGCCTCATAACTCTCAACTGCCGCGTGAGCCTCAAATATCATTTTGAGTTCATGGACAATATCATGTGGGTCATGGTTCTCAAACCTTTTCTGAAGCTCCGATTCCAAACTATACAAGATAGCACACTGAACTGTGGAGTACTGATTCTTTCGAGCGAGGAAAACATTCTTTACCTCATCGGTAGCATCAACTGCAGTCGGGTCACCCAACGGTGCATCCAGCACATAGGTCAAATTACCAGCATTGAGGACAATCCTCAAATTGTGGAACCAATCCACGAAGTTGCTTCCATTGTTTTTCAACTTTTCTTTCTCTAGGAACGCATTAAAATTGATGGTAGGGGCCGCCATTGATCTACAACATATTTGCAATAGTTTAGACTAAGTTTATGACAAATTGAGTTCTAATTAATAGTTAAATTAATCTAGGTGAACTCCCACTCAAAACAATATCCCTCACATTGTTTTAGTGATCACATGAACCAAATCCACCACATCAAAACCGATCATCACGAGAATTGATGTAGCTTCAATGGCGAACAATCAACATGTTCATCATATCTACTATATGACTCATGCTTTACCTTTCGGTGATCCGTGTTCCGAGACCATGTCTGTACATGCTAGGCTCGTCAAGATCAAACCTTAGCTTCCGCATGGGAAAATCTGGCTTGCTCATGTTGTATACACTTGTAGAATCTAACACACCCGATCATCACGTGGTGCTTCGAAACAACAAGCTTTAGCAACGGTGCTTACTAAGGATGAACACTTTAAAACTTGAAATTTGTGTGCTTGAGGGATCATATTATAATGCTATCGTCGTTAACTAAGCAATACAAGATGCATAAAGGATTAACATCACATGCAATTCATAATATGTGATATGATATGACCTATCTTCTTGTGCTTCCGATCTCCATCTTCAAGCACAAACATGATCTCCATCATCACCGGCATTGCGTCAAGGTCAATGGCACCGTTCCATGGTTGTCGTCCACCAGCTTCAACTATTATAACTACTTTGAATAGACACGCGGGTCTTAACAGAATTTAAAGACAACCATATGGCTCCTGCCGGTTGCCAACTTACAATAAGGAACATTGCATACATCAAATATAATCACAATCATGGCCATATCACATCACAGCACACCCCTGCAAAACAAAGTTAGACGCCTCTAATTTTCTTTGCATATTTTACGTGGTTTGGGGCTTTCAATAAGTGTCGCTCTAACTTACGAACAAGAACCACAATGTTGATGCTTGAACTATCAAGTGCCCGTTGTAAATTGGATACCACTTACATATGGCTCCCACATATTTCTACGATTACTTTGCGATCGAAGGAACCACTTACATACGATACCAATTTCCCTTTGTCTCACGATAGTTTACTTATCTGAGGTTTTGATCGTCGGTATCTCTGCATACCTAGTTCAACGTTGTTACCGATAAGTACTCTTTTCTCGTTCCCGTGGTATGTGATCCCTTGTGAGCCAGTCACATGCTTGCAAGCTAATTGGATGACATTCCACCGAGAGGGCCCAGAGTATATCTATCCGTCATATGGATGGACAAATCCCACTCTTGATTCATGTGTCTCAACCCATACTTTCCGAACACTCAATGCCACCTTTATAGCCACCCAGTTACGGTGTGGTGTTTGATGTCATCAAAGCATCCTTCCGGTGATGTTGATATGCATGATCTCATGGTCGAAGGAATTAGGTTACTATGTATCAGAAAGCTTATAGTAATTGAACTATTTAAATTAACTTGATATTTATGCTACGCTTATCTATAGGAGTATGTCCACCATACCATTCTCCTAATGATAAGATCTTGTTATTAACAACATCTCAAATGTTCATGATCAAGAAACCATGATCATTTATTAATCAACAAGCTAGTATTATGAAGAGGCTTTACTAGGGACTCTAATTTAGTTTACAAATCACATAAGTATTAATGTTTCTGGTTAATACTGTTATAGCATGAATGTAAACATTTATCATAAACACAAAGATATAATAATAACTATATTTATTATTTCCTCTAGGGCATATCTCCAACACATGTTGGTGCCTCGACGCCTAATTGACAATGGTCGCCGTGGTGTGCGGCAGTAGGTCGCATGCGCACGCCGAGAGGCCCACCCGGGTGTGGCCAAATGGGCCGCGAGGCAGGCAGCGTCCCTGGCTCCACCGGCTACTGCTGCTTGTCTAGCTGGGCCACGGGTGGCGCCCAGGCCCACCCGGGCTGGTTTCTTTTTGGTTGATGTTGTTGTTTGGGCTGAGAAGATTCAGCCCATCCGGCAGGACAAAAATCCTGCTATTTTTCCTTTACCTTTAGTCCCACATGGGGCACCTAAGAGGGAGGACACCCCTCCCTTATCCTATATAAGGAGGTGCCTGTAGGTGGGATAAAACACACAATAAATTGATATATTCCTTTTGGTTGGAATACTCCCCTCTCTCTCCCTAAAGTTGCCTCTGCTGTTGCGTGGTCCCAAGTTTGGATTGTGCAGGCAAGGCGTTCTCTTCTACGGCACGCTGTTTCGCTGCCGGGATTCCAGCCAGGAGGTCTATTTCCGCAACCTCGGCGGGATCGGAGGCCAGGAGTCGTCGTCTTGCACTGTATGCCTGTGGCAACTCAGTGGGGATATTGAAGCTTTCGGGCCATCATACGAGGACCAGGACAAGGGGTGACTTGCGAGGAGCTTCGCGACCTTGAGGTCGGACGGGTACGACTACATCATCCACGCTTCTGCATAAGCATAGCGCTCTCTCGGTCTTCAAGGGTATGTTATTGTTGTCTTCCTCCTTTACTGCATTACTCGTAGATAGCTCTTGGGCATTCAGGGTTTCCCGCGTAGTAATTTTTTTTTATTTTCTACACCGAACCACAACAGGTACCATCCCACTTGGACCTCCACGCAACCGGGAAAGGAGAGCCTGCCACCGTCAGCACCGCATGGGCTTTGCTTGGTGGCCCATGCATGCTGACGATGGCCGGGAAGAGAGTAGAAAGGTGTAACACCCCAATTTTAGGTTTGTTCGATCTATCGATAACTGATAGACATACGCCTTTTACACTTCCTCCAGGTGGAGTTGATTAACACTCTCATGGTTGGTCGATGGAAATAGCAAGACGAGACCGACATGATAATCTAATAAATATACGTGGTGATCCCTTAAGCAATATCTAAGAATTCAATGTGTCCAAGATTCAATTGATTGGTTGAAGCCAAGGTCTCGAGCTAGTCCATCTTCCTATATGATATTCTTAATAATGCGTAGCACCAAGCCTAAAATTGTAGAATGAATTGAATCGATTGCCTTCCTTTCCTCGATAGCTGGACGAACAATAAAGATATTGGTACTTAATTGTAGGGACACAAAAGCTATGAATCCTTCATTTGATGAATTTCTAATCAAAGCTTTAAAGAGAAAATAAAAGATTAAGAGTTTGGAATGAGAACTAATCACTTCTTGCTGAAGATATGTTCAATGAAGGAAAGAGGATTAAGATTTCAAGATAGAAAGAAGCTGATAGGAGAAGGAAGCCATTTCCAGTTGTCAAAAAGCTTGCATTTGCATCCTTTGAGTGGTGGGCTATCGCTTTATGTGCGGACTTTCCCCTACTGGCCTACTCAATAAGTAGCCCCTAGCGTGATTTTTATGTAGTTTGATCGCCGAACTGCAGGCTGTTATTTTTATCGCTGAACTGTTGTATTCTTGGACGTGTTTTTGCTGGCGGAGAAAACATATTTCAAAAAATGTCATCACTGAACCGGTCTTGGGGGAGCAGCTTGGAGTTCGGACCCCAGGACAAATATTCGTTTAATCGGGCGAAAATTTAATCGGGATTTCAGCCTAGATGACCAAATTAGTGGATTTTAGGAGGTGATCGAGGGTGAAGGGGACCGAGGAAAACAGCCCAAATTATGCCGGCATATTCCCTTAGCCGACGTGCAGGCTAGAAAAAGAGAATAATTCGAGCGGAGCCTCCACGGTTCGCGGGCAGCCTCTGTCTGCAAATGAGCGGCGCTTTGTGCTCCCATCCCCATGCACGCACGCGCAGCAAAGAAAAATGGCAAATCTCCGGCTCCATCGGCCATTGACGTCCTCTCCCACATCGCCCCCTCCTTGTCCTTGACCCCGTCTCCAGTTTATCTGCGCCACCCTCTCGACCGTCTCCCTCCTTTGCTCGACCCGTTCCCCGGCCGCCTCTCATCCAGGCCGACGTCTCAGGGTCAATCAAATAAAACGCGACCGCCGGCCGGCGGCGATTGATCCTCGAAGACGACCAATCTAGCTAGGGTGGATCGGCAGCAGCCATGGGCGGGGGTGGAGGGGGCGGCAATACGAGGGAGCTCGACCAGACGCCGACATGGGCCGTCGCCTCCGTCTGCGGCATCATCGTCCTCATCTCTATCCTCCTCGAGAAGGGCCTCCACAAAGTCGGAGAGGTCCGTCAGACGATCCCAGTACCCATCATGTCAATTATTAGTGTCATGTCGCCTTGCAATGTAGTACTATGTCTGCTCACATGCTTTGGATGGTGTTGGTCTGCGGCATGCAGTTCTTCGCGCACAGGAAGAAGAAGGCCATGGTCGAAACCCTTGAGAAGGTCAAGACAGGTGAGAAAGAAGAAGAGGAAGATCACCGATAGTTAACTACTGGCTGGCTGTCCATATATTCCTGAATTAACTGACACTAGTGGGTGTGGATTGTGGTGGCCGGGGGTACGTACAGAGCTGATGGTGCTGGGTTTCATCTCGCTGCTGCTGGTGTTCGGTCAGAACTACATCATCAAGGTCTGCATCACGGAGGAGGCCGCCGACACCATGCTCCCCTGCCGTCTCAAGAAGAGCACCATCGAAGCCGAGACCGACCCGGCTCACCACGGCGCCGCCGGGGCCAACGCCGGCGTCGGCGAGGGTAGTGGCGGTGCGCACGCAACGCCGGCGGAACACTTGAGCATGAGCGGCCATCCCTTCACCGCGGCCGCCTCCTTGGGCGTCCCACACAGGATGCTTTCCGGCGGCGAGGCCAATATGAAAACCCAATGCCCAACTGTACGCAAGCATCACAATCTATCTGAATTATTCTGAAGAAAAACAAAATTGGGCCTGAAACTCACTCTGTCTGTGCGGATAATAAATTGATTGCAGGGGAAGGTGTCGCTCATCTCCATAAACGCGCTGCACCAGCTGCACATCTTCATCTTCTTCCTGGCCGTGTTCCATGTCTCCTACAGCGCCATCACCATGGCACTCGGCAGAGCCAAGGTAATTAAGAGTTCTTCTTTTTCAATTGTTGGTGGTGTGGGTGGTGAGTGATCCTTGATCGATGTTCCGTGTTATTGCAGATACGAGCCTGGAAGGAGTGGGAGAAAGAGGCGATGGAAAAAGATTTCGAGTTCTCCAACGGTGGTATAGTACATCATTCAGAGACACACCATTAATTATATCCATCTCTTATCACAGTAGTCTCTGAACGAACTAGCGTCTGCTGCATGCAGCGGATCCGACGCGCTTCAGGTTTACCCACGAGACATCATTTGTGAGGCAGCACATGAACGTCCTGAACAAGACCCCGGCCTCCTTCTACATCGTAAGAGAGATTTCCTTTCTGAAAATTTAAGTCCTAATCGATCGAGCCTTGCTAGCTCAAGAGCTAGGAGTACGTACATGCGCAAAAACTGAACCTGACATGATTCATGCAACTGCTCTGAACGACGCAGAGCAACTTCTTCAGGCAGTTCTTCAGATCGGTCCGGCGGGCCGACTACTGCGCGCTGCGCCACAGCTTCGTCAACGTAAGTGTCATTCTCAGTCTCAGCTAGTAGAAATTTCTACTTCAGGTCACGTGTCTGCTGATTTAATCATGTTGTTGCTGCTGCTGCTGCTGCAGGTTCATTTGGCTCCCGGCAGCAAGTTTGATTTCCAGAAGTACATCAAGCGGTCTCTGGAGGACGATTTCAAGGTCATCGTCGGGATCAGGTATTAATTTCCCCCATTAATCTGGTATATGATTACATACTGCCTGCTTGCTAAACCTGCTTTTGCTGTTGTTTAATTTTTGCAGCCCTCCTCTGTGGGCTTCTGCGCTCATCTTCCTGCTCATCAACATCAGCGGTGAGTGAGTCCGTTACCGTTAGTTACATTAATTCCTTGAACAAAGGGCACTAGCTGCGTGATTTCCTCTTGACACTATGCTCTACTTCTGGTTCAAAAATATATCAGGGCTGCACACCATGCTCTGGATCTCCATAATGCCCCTGGTGGTAAGTGAAGTTATTTGAACCCTGCCTGCCCGGATCCATTGATTGATTTGCCACATGATATACATATGGTTGGTTGGTTGATGGGTACACTGCAGATCATCCTGTCGGTGGGCACGAAGCTGCAGGGGATCATCTGCCGCATGGCGATCGACATCACGGAGCGGCACGCGGTGATCCAGGGGATCCCGCTGGTGCAGGTCAGCGACAGCTACTTCTGGTTCAGCCGACCCACCTTCGTCCTCTTCCTCATCCACTTCACGCTCTTCCAGAACGGGTTCCAGATCATCTACTTCCTATGGATCATGGTACATACAGTTTCCATCTTCGTAGTGTACGTCATCTCTGCAATCAATTAATCTCTATTGATTGATTATCTGGCTGGGCTGATGAACAATGCGTTTGCGTTGCCTGCAGTACGAGTACGGGATGGACTCCTGCTTCAACGATTCCAAGAAGTTCGTCGTCGCGCGACTCTGCCTCGGGTAAACCAACCAACCAACCAAATCTCCCTCTCTCTGATTAGTAGTATTTGCGATCGATCGATGGGTCTCTGAATTACTTGTAATTGATTTTGTATGTGCAGGGCGGTGGTGCAGGTGCTGTGCAGCTACGTGACATTGCCGCTGTACGCGCTGGTGTCGCAGATGGGGTCCACGATGAAGCAGTCCATCTTCGACGACCAGACCTCCAAGGCGCTCAAGAACTGGCGCGCCGGTGTCAAGAAGAAGCCGGCCGCCTCCAACTCCAAGCACGGCGGCTCGCCCTCGGGGAGCCACCCCGGAAGCCCCAGGGCCGAGGACGCCGGCGGCGGCAGCGCGCCCGCGGAGGACACGGGGCTGCAGGCCGGAGCCGCGCAGGTCGCAAAGAAAGGGGAGGAGGGCGAGCCGTGATCAAGCATCCCCCCCCATACATAGATCCATGGTCCAGCGGCGGAGCGGTTCGTTGGAGTGAGTGAGTATTGTGTATAGATCCATTCATTTGACTGCTTAATTAATTCTCTTGTACCAGTATACGTTAGAAGCAACAGCGCGCAACAACGCGTATATACATGTGTGTATGTATATTTATGCATAGGGTATACGTAGGACATGCAGGACCGGAGGAGTTAAAGTCTTTTTCTTTGTTACTTATACAATTCATGTCGACCATTGTACAACTTGTATTAATTAAGGTGTAATTGCAGCTCAACAGATGTGAATGACAGTCTCAACATTTTGGCTCATGTGCACTCGTTTTGTTTCTATAATTTTGTTGTTTCCTTTTCAATTGATTTCTAAACATGGCAGAATACGTACAATTTTTATTAATCTATACTATTAAAAAGATTGGGATGTCACCCCTCAGAAAATTTCCGTCTGCCTTGAAAAGACGCTTTTGCCCCTAGCTTTTCGGACATATTACAAGCACTGCCACCGCGAAGTCAAACTGGACGGATGTGTCGAAACCTCGGTCGTCTTCCTTCCCACGACGGCTCGCCCGCAGCCACCCTCTTGCCCGCAGCCACGCCGCCGGCCACTCCATCCCACACCTCCCGACCTCGCGGACCTCCCTAGCCCTGCCTCTCGTTTGAACGACAGTCCTCCTCTCCAACAGAATCGCTCCATGGAAATCACCCCACCCCGTCGATCTCCTCACATGGAAGCTAGCAACCGGGCCGATACTTGAGGGGAAGGGAGGAGGCCACAATCGTATGGATTTGGGGTCGAGGCGTCGGTGTCGCACGGGATGGGGTGGCTCCATGTAAATCACCCCACCCCGTCGATCTCCTCCCATGGAACTATGGAGGCTAGCAACCACCAACACGCTGCCAACGGGCGAGAAGAAAGGCGGGGGTGGATCTCGCCGGCCCCGTTGGGAGCAGGTGGGGTTGCATATGAACGCGGAGGTGGCCGAGGTACGCACCGTGGAAGGGCCGTCATAGCCACGTCGAAGATTCCGGAGCGTATCCTTCTTACCGCAACTTCGTCCAGTCGAACGCCCTTCCCGACCTCCTTGTGCTGGTGAAACAAGGACAACAACGCGGGGACTGGCGGATCTGGTCGCCGGAGGCACTAGCAGAAGGTGCTATGTGATCGATTTAGTTGGATTTCAGAGCAGCGAGGAAACGAAGGAAGAAGATGAGTTAGCAATTTGGGGGATTTCTCGACTGGGTACCGTGCATGGACGTGAGAGGGAGCTTTTTTCTTTTTTTCTTTTGAGGACCACGTGAGGGAGCACTTGAGCGGTTTGGGCAGGTCTGACATATGGGCTCTAGATTATGGTCCGATATTCAAACATGCTTTGCGTTGAAGCGATGCAAGGCTTAGAAAATACATTAACAATCTCCTGGTTGGCATCGATGCATCTAGACGAGGTCTTAGATGGCTCGGCAAGATGGAAAGGGCGCTGAGAAAGATGGTGGTGCGTCTTCGGACAACACCACCGAGGGTAAGTGTGGGGATGTGGTACTATGTCAGCAAGGACAGCCAAGGGTTCTGACATTTGGAAATTTTCTAGGAAAATTAGGGGCTCGATAGAAGAGAGCAACTTAGAAAATTGTCAAGGTTTTTCAAGTGGATTAAATTTCTTGCATGTTAGTTTCTACTATATATTCTCATAATTTCTTGATTTAAGTTTTTGTTGTGATTTATTATAGGCACGCTTTGTAGTTACATACATACATGTGCACTATATTTTTTATGTGCTTCAACTAAAGCAAAATTTTCATGTTTTTAGAATACTCTATGACTATCTTTTTCATAGACGTGAATTTTCACATGAGTTATAATGACATGTTTTACGAGAAAAAAATCTAGACCGTGGCAACGCACGGACATTCAGCTAGTATACTATTAAAAAGATTGGGAACGTTCGTCACCCAGCAAATTTTCCGTCTGCCCGGATTTGACCTTCTTACCCTTATGTGTTTGGGGTATTACAAGCACTGCCACCGCCAAGTGAGGAAGTCAACAAACGGTTGCGACTCCACCTCGTCACAACCTCGCATCCTCGCCGACGCATGCGTCCAGCCGCCCTGCCCTCTTCCCCAACACGCCCCGATCGAAGCCTCCTCCTCGCCATCGATAGCCCTCCTCCAGCCGGTGTCCGTCGGCGAGAGCTGAGAGGCGCTCATGAAGCAGCTCCGCTTCTTCTTCCCACCTACTGCTGCTCGCTCGCTTCTCCCGTTACCCCGCAATCTGTAGGAGGCGGCGGTGTCCAGCGCGGAGGGGAACAAGGAAGGCGATCGGCGACGACCTTGAGGCCATGGTGTTGGGAACAAGGGGAAGGAGGGACGGCAGGGCGACCTTGAGTCCATGGCGTCGAAAAAAAGATGGAGGAGGGCCAGCGGGAAGGCGTTGTTTGCAGAGGCCGACGGCGGCTCTAGCTTGCGATTAGAGGAGGAGCGGCAGCCGGTGCTAGGAGGGAGAGGTATCGGGGCCGCAGTGCGACGACCTTGGGGGCGCTGGGAGGGAGGTCGACGGGAATGGGGGGATTACGCGAGGAAGGGAGACGCTTGCGTTCGATCTGGAGGCGGGGTTTGTGGCTTGTGGTAGGTGGGTGCGTGCGTTGTGTGTTGCAACTCCTTCCGCGTGTGCGTCTCTGTTCTATCATCTCCGTTCTATCATTCATATCGTTGCTCGCTTGCTCTGTTTTATGGAAGATGTCTTCAGTGTCGCTTACTCTGCTCTATTCTGTCTCGGCCACCAGTGCTTTCGGATGAGAAGCTGAAAGACGCCGCGTCTCCTCCGACAGAAAACGGCAATGGTGGGTGTCCTCTAGATTCCAGCTTGAGGTACAGGTTTACGCAACTCAGTTTGTCTCGATACGTTGTTTACACTTGACATGATGATCTCTGCTCTGACCTGCCTAATTAGGTTATATGTGCTGCAGCTCAGTTGCAATGACTCTTAACTCGCGATACAGCCTGTTTGTGATCGTTTCCAAACTGAGTCATCACTTCAGGAACTCTCAGCCCAATCGATCTGTAAGACTGTAACCTCGTCTTCTGAATTTTAATCCTGTTATAAGCAGGAGCTTCACTATGTATTTAACAAGGGATTGCATATGTCCCATGGTATTGACACGAGGAAGGTATGATCTGGATCCATTTGAGCTTCATATTTTAAACTTCAATATTCGGATTAGATGGATGGTTCTAACATTCAGTTCATAGCGCATTTCATGTGGCATGGTGATGTATATCATGCTAGGTTCCCCTGGTTAGGAATACACTGCTAAGACAATTAGTCTTCACTTGACAATGACAAAAATTTATTCTCTTAATATATACAACTTAACTGGCTTAATTAGCAAAAGAATACAAGAGAGGAACCATAAACCTACCGCAATCAATTTAATAGTAAAGATAATAGACAACAATTCCCTCCTTTTCTTTGTGGTTACTTAAACAAACTGGAAAGGAAAACATCCATTATCTATATGTGCAACTCACATAATCACCGGCCAAAAATTTAGCTCACCTACAACTGCAACTATGAAATTTTTCTCAAGGCTAAAGTTAGCTGGTCCCAATTATGTTATACGCATCGGCCGACACTTTACCCTTAGCCGCCATGGCACTTGCATAGGTATGTCTGTGTACTGTTATTTTGGCTAACACTTTGCCATACATGGTTGATATGTTAGAAACATATTTTTTGTCCGTATAAAAGTTACAGTCTACCTATTTTTGATTTAGAATCTAATACCTTACCTTTCTCTGCAGCAAAAGCAGTATATTTATTTTCAGTAATGTTGGTTTTTTCTTGTCGCTGAATGAGGTTTCGGAAGTTTCAGGTGCACCACAGGTTGCAGAGCTGCATACAAATTTTAAGATGGATGCTTTATGAAATTTCTAAGAAAAATATCTATTCAATCGTGATATTGTAAGCATCGTCCAGATAGTGTTGTGTGTACAAAGGTACCGATATTACAATTGTGTTACTCTTTTACTTTTGTTATCTATTTTTGTTGTTCCACAGCAACGCGTGAGCATGCTGCTAGTTAGTATTAAGAAAACGTATAATCTATGTGTCTATCGACCTGAACGTGCGCTACAGTCAGTTCATGCTTCGGAGCCGCGCGATCGCGATCGGACGTCTCTGACGAGCCTACATCCCCGGAGTGTTTGTGGTGTGTACGTTTAGCAGGGCGTTTTCAAACTTCGGTTACCGTGTCGACTGAGACACGCATCCGGACGGTGCGGTGTCCATTCCCCATTCCTTTGCCGACCACCTCGACAATGTCGGCAAGCGCGGCGATTTTGCTCGAGCGAGGGAGCATGTTTTGACGCACCGGTGGCCGCGCCGTCCACCCGCGGCGACCACCGCTCGCCGCGCCGTCCACTGCACCAACCCCAACGCTCACTATTCGGTGCTCCGACGAACGACATCGCCCGCAGATTCCCTCTCTCCGGTGAGTATCTACCCCCCTCTTCTCGGCCCGATTTTCGACGGATGGTAGTTCCTTTCACGGTAGATGTGACTTTTTTGTAGTGATTCGTGCTTCCAAAACCGAATTTCGACAGTTTCGTTTGCGGATGTTAGTTCATCTTTTGTGGTAGGATGGCAGTCCTTTTTCCCGATGAGTTGAGGTGTTTTCGCTTTGTAAGATGGTAGATTCCCCCACTGTAGGCTGGTAGATCCACTGAAGAGGATGGTAGATTTTCGGTTATGGGTATGGTAGATTTTATGACAGGGGATGGTAGTTTTTTGATAGGGAATGGTAGTTCCTTGCATGCCCATGGATAGCATATCCTTCTGATGGAGGATGGTAGTTTTTTTATAGGGATGTTAGTCTTTCTGATGGGGAATGGTAGTTCTTTTGCATGTTCATGGATAGCATATCCTTCTGATGGAGGATGGTAGGTTTTTTGATAGGGGATGTTAGTTTTTTCTAATAGGGAATGGTAGGTCCTTTGCATGCCCATGGATAGCATATCTTTCTGATGGAGGATTGTAGGTTTTTTGATAGAGGATGGTAGTCTTTCTGATAGGGAATGGTAGTTCCTTTGCACGCCCATGGATAGAATATCCTTATGATAAAGGATGGTATAGTTTTTTGTTGTTATGATGATATAGTTTGGATAGTAAATTATTTTTCACTTTGTATGATGGGTAGTTCCTTCCTACTATGATGGTAGTTCCTTTTTTCCTGTTCTGATGATATAGTTTAGATAGTAGATTTCTGAATCATATCAAGAAACTGTAGTAGATTTTTTATGCTTTTTTGCATGTTAATTTCAGTATTTTTTTGGATGTTAAGTTCAATTTTTAGTAGTAATGGTAGATTTTCCTATTGTTTTCGATGTTAGTTCAGTCAAGGCAGCGTGCAAAATGACGAAGTCAAATAGTAACAAGAAGGGGCAGTCAGCCAAGAAACTCAAAATGCTTCATGCAAAGCTTAGTCTGCGTCCTCGGATATCACCAAGTACATTATCAAGGAGTGCTCCAGTAGACATTGAAATAACACCCATGAAAGACCACGCAGCAACCGGAAATGTTAGTTTCTTTTTACTTTTTTTACATCCACACACTGTCTCTGGTTTTTGAATACCAGAACTTTATTTTTGGCTAAACTATTTTTAATTTTTCATTCAGAGTAAAAAATACAAGCCTTTTCAGGGCGCATCACCAATGAAACTTGTGAGCTTGTATCCGAGCATGTCACCGGAACAGAAAAAATTAATCGAGGACTGGGGTTACAAAGGTTTGGTCAACATAAAGTGTTCAAAACTGCAGCCCAATCTATGCAAATTCCTTATGGAGAGTTTTGATCCATCAACATGCAAGATGGTATTCCCTGAAAGAGGTTCCATCGGCGTCACGTAAGTATCTGTCAAGGAGGTAATAGGTGTGCCTAATGGTGACAAAGAAGTTCAGTATGGGATGGATGCAGCAGCAATCAAGTTTATGACAGAGAAGTTGGGAATGAAGGGCAAGACACAACCAACCATCACATCACTGAAGAACACGATTGCAGAAATGGAGGATGCAGACATGAATTATCACAGGCTGTACATTACTTATGCCAAGAGTTTCGTTCTTGCGCCAACAACCGGTGTTCACATCAGCCCTAGGTTGTACCCATCCTTGGTAAAAATCAAATATGCACATCGGCTAAATATGTACAGGTTTGTTATACTGATGCTTGTGAAAGCAACTAAATCAAAGGCAGAAAAAGCAATACTCAAATCCTGCATGCTCTACTAAATGGTACATCCCCCTTACTACCATCCATGTTTTTACCTTTTTTTGGTTGATCACGTTATCTACATTCACCAATTTAGTTAATGACTCACACAAATGTGTTTCCCGCAGGTAAAATACCTAGACTCATTAGAGTTAAAAGACATAGATGTGCCCAGTGAAGGAACAAGAGTAACAACATGGACCAATGCAATGGTGATAAAGGCTATTAAGCAGGACCAAAAGAACGATGGAACGTTCGGTGCAGCAAAGGTATTTTTCTCTACTTTTTTTACTTTTCCCTCTTCTAACTACATACAAAAGAACTAGATTATATAACTTATCTTTCTTTGTTTGTTTTCACTTTTTTGTTTTTCAAGCTCAAACCTGAATTCGCAAATTCGGACGTAGTACCTGAGCTTGAAGGAGAACATCTACCTTCCATGTCAAATGAGGAACCATCCGAACAAACACATGAAGAAGAAGAAGATGTTCCATTTAGAAGAGAAGAAGGAATTAGTAGCAATAGAGATTGTGAACAAGCAGATGAGGAACCACACGGAGAAACTTGTGAAGAAGAAATGGAAGGTAGCATCCTATTTCTAGACGAAGAAAAATTGACATGTTCATCCTAGCAAATGCACCTCGAGGATGTACATCAAAGGTGGGTTTTGTCCATTACAATAAGAATTTTTTTTACTTGCATGCCTAGGTTGCAAATAATTTTACTTACAAACAAAATTCTGAGCATCCTTTCACATATTACATTACAGGAAAGAGCAAGATACAAAGAAGCAGTCCAGAAAGCTTGCCATGATTCTGAATCAAGCTTGCAGATGCTTGTGAAGCAGCTTTCATTCAGACCAAGGAAGTATGCAAAGAGAAGGAATCAAAGGTGTAATAAGGAAAGGAGAAACAAAGAGACACCAATAGCCAACCAAAATCAAGAACCATTTGGAGAATACAACAGAACAGATGACGCTTGCAAGGTGGACGAAGAGGAAGAGCAGAAGGAGATAAGTGTGTCACTGGATGATGATTTAGTTCAGCTGAGCTTACCAGCACCACTGTAGGACAAAGAGGATGAAAGGAATCCACACCAGCAGGACAAAGAGCTTACCAGCACCACAACAAGTACATTGGATGGTGATACAGAGACAGAAGGTACATTGCTGGACTCAAGATATGTAACTAGTATAGAACATGAGGCTGTTGAATAGCCTAAAGGTGGTGATACAGAGACAGAAGTAACCAAGTGTTGCGAGACCTGCCTAATTGAACCAGCTCAGAAAATTGTTTCAGTTACAAAAAAATCCACACCAACAATGGTTGTTCTCCCAGTTCAAGCACACCAGACAGAAAATTTAGTTACATGACTAGCAACTACTATCTCAAACAAGTTGCACATACAGGCAGAGCCGAGGGAAATACTTCCAGATGGTTTGGCCACCTTGTGCCAAACTTATCAGACCCCAACTGATAATTCAGTCAAACTTGGATATCTTGATGATGTCCAAAGTCAAGATAGTTACAGATCTAAAGATTGGGATATTCATGGGAAGAAGTTCGTGGACTTCATGAGGACAGACATCAAGGATGCAAGTATGCAACATCCAGTGTTTGAAACACCTGAATTCTTCGACCTTGAGTACCACAAAGGTGCACAAGAAGAGGCAGAATCCATCAACAGAAATCTACGAATGATGAAGCAAGAACCTATTCAAGATGTCTTCTCAAAGAAGGATGAAGGGAGTGTGAGACAGGAATTAAAGAGCATAATTTCCGAGTTTTTAACACCAAAAACGATGTCATTAAAAAGGAAGACAGTAACTTTTGCAGATCAGCAACCAATTGGATTAAAAATCCAGGAAAATGCCTCACCTTCACCAAGCAGATACAGAACAAGATCTGTTGCGCGGGGAGAACTTGAAGTTTCACCCAAGCCCATAGTTCAAGTACAGTCAGCAAGGATACTACCTTCTGCTCGAAGAATGTAAACAAGGCTGAACATTGAAGGGTATGCACCAACTATGTTGTCAACCAAAGTGCCTAGCTCTACAGGAGACGATGAACAGGAAATTAAACTTTGACAGCAGCACAGAGTCGGATAGGTAGAGACAGAGGTTTGAAGAAGCATTGAAACGAGCCCCTGATCCCCCTTCATTTGACCTGGAAACACAAGAAGAGGATAACTAGATAGAGGAACCAGAAGAGGATATAAGATATGAGGGAGCTGCAAGCATTACACATGTGCCATGATACGTCGGAAACGTATCTATAATTTTTGATGTTCCATGCTTGTTTAGTATCTACTTTCCTTTGCTTTGTCTACACTTTAAGGTGATTTTTACATGTTTTCTGGTACTAACCTATTAACAAGTTGCCACCGTGCCAGTTGCCTGTTCTCTACTATTTTTTGTTCCAGAAAATCTAGTAAGGAAATATTCTCGGAATTGGACGGGACAAACGTCAAAGTCAATAACTTTCTGTGGGAACAAGAAGTCCAGAGGGGATAGGGAGAAGCGGGCCAGGGCGCCCAGACCCCCCTAAGCGCGGGTGGGCCCTGCCCCACGCCTAGGCAGGGTGTGGGGCCCCTGGACGCCTCCTCGGCCTCCCCCTTCGCCTATAAGAATCTCTAGATGCAGAAACCTTAAGCACCTAATCAAATCTCCACGAAACCATCTGTAGTCGCCGCCACCATCGTCCCTATATCGGGGGGGATCTGAAGTTCTTACCGACACCCTGCCGGAGGGAGATCACCCTGAAGGCCTTCTCTCCAGTATGATGCGTGAGTAGTTCCACCTTGGACTATGGGTCCATGTAGTAGCTATATGGTTGTATATCCTTCTTTGTGCTTTCATGTATAGATCTTGTGAGTTCTTCTCATGATTAAGATCTAATCTATTTGTAATCATGCATGTTGTGTCTGCGGGGATCTGATGGATATTGAGATTATTATGTTGGTTTGATTAATGGTTTTGTCTTTATGATTCTATCATGTCTGTGTTGTTTGTGATTTTGCAAGCTCTACGTTGTTAGTAGCTATCTTGGACAAGTAGTTGCTAGTGACTCCAAGAGGGGGTATTCATGCTCGATAGTGGGTTCATGCCTCTAATTTCCAAGGGAAGTGACAGAAATATCTTCGGTTGTAGATGTGTTGTTGCCACTAGGGACAAAACAACGGTCTCTTGTTCATGGAACATGTGGACTGTTTACCTTACACACTTTGCTTAAAGCAGTTGTCTGTTGCTTGCAACTTAATACTGGAGGGGTTGGATGATAACACGAAGGTGGACTTCTAGTCATATATGCGATTGGATGGCGGTCTATATATCTTGTTGTATTGCCCAATCGAATATCATAGGATCTTCGACTAGTAATTGCATTGTTATGCCTTGCGCAATTCATCAATTGCCTGCTTGTAATTTGTTTACCCTTCATGCCATGTTGTTTATCTAAGGAGAGCACCTCTAGTGAACTATGGACCCCGGTCCAATCTTTACCATTGATACATCTTCCACTGTTACTTGTTTACTTGCTGCAAACCATTACCTTCCACACCATATGTTTAATCCTTTGTTACAACAAACCGGTGAGCTTGACAACCTCACTGATTCGTTGGGGCAAAGTCTTGAGTTTTTGTTGTGCAGGTCTCCGCTTTGCTAGCAACACCTATGTGACATTGCCTTCCTCCTACTGGTTTGATAACCTCGGTTTATTACTGAGGGAAAACTTGCTGGTGTGCTGCTTCACACCTTGCTCTTGGGGTTCCCAACAGGCTCCACGTCAACCGTGCTACACATCATCAATCTTTTCTGGCGCCGTTGCCGGGGAGGATAAGGACGCCTTCACTAGGGGAGTCCTCCACTTCCTTTCTCTTTACTTTGTTTTTAGTTTTCTTTGTTTCTTTTGCTTGGTTTTGTTTGCCTCTTTTCAAAAAAAAAATTAGTCTAGTTTGGTTTGCTTTCTTTATTCAAAAACACAAAAAATAGTTCCTGCTCTTGTTGGAGATATGCCCTAGAGGCAATAATAAAAGTGGTTATTATTATATCTTTGTGTTTATGATAAATGTTTACATTCATGCTATAATAGTATTAATCGGAAACATTAATACATGTGTGATTTGTAAACTAAATTAGAGTCCCTGGTAAAGCCTCTTTATAATACTAGCTTGTTGGTTAATAGATGATCGTGGTTTCTCGATCATGAACATTGAGATGTTATTAACAACAAGATCATATCATTAGGAGAATGGTATGATGGACATACTCCTATAGATAAGCGTAGCATTAAGATCAAGTCATTTCAATAGTTCGTTTGCTATAAGCTTTCTGATACATAGTAACCTAAATCCTTCGACCATGAGATCATGTTAATCACCATCACCGGATGGATACTTTGATGACATCAAACACCACTTTGTAACTGGGTGGATATAAAGGTGGCATTGAGTATGCAGAAAGTATGCGTTGAGGCACATGGATCAAGAGTGGGATTTGTCCATCCATATCACAGATAGATATACTCGGGCCCTCTCAGTGGAATGTCATCCAATTAGCTTGCAAGCATGTGGATGGCTCACAAGGGATCACATATCACGGGAACGAGAAAAGAGTACTTATCGGTAACGAGGTTGAACTAGGTATGCAGAGATACCGACGATCAAAACCTCGGATAAGTAAACTATCGTGAGACAAAGGGAAATTGGTATCGTATGTAAGTGGTTCATTCGATCGCAAAGTAATCGTAGAAATATGTGGGAGCCATATGAATTTCCAGATTCCTCTATTGGTTATTGATCGGAGAAGTGTCTCGGTCATGTCCGCATAATTCACGAACCGTAGGAAGACACACTTAAGGATTCGATGTTGTATAGTAGATATGGAATGTAAGTAGGGATACCGAATGTTGTTCGGAGTCTCGGATGGGATCCGGGATATCACGAGGAGATCCGGAATGGTCCGGAGAATAAGATTAATATAAGGAAAGTCTGATCCCGAAGTTCGGGAATGATTTCGATGTTTTCATCGGAGAGATTCTAGAAGGTTCTAGAAGGTTCACCGGACCGGAAGGGTAATGGTCCATGGATGTGTCATGGGTAAGTGGAATGATTGGATCATATCCTAGGTCACTTGGTGTGGACATTGGTAAGAGAGAATTAAAGCTCTAAATTGAAAGTCAAATAGGAGGTTTGAAAAGTCAAACTGGAACAATGGTTTCCTAGTGGAAGAAGGAAAGAGTCCTTCCAACTTAGGTTTGGAAGTGGATTCAAACTCCCCTCTCTCTAGGCTGCCTCCTCTCATAAATAGAGGGGGAGGGCTGCCCCAAACACACAAGCCCTGGCCCTCCCCACACCCGTGCGCTGCCGCCGCCGCTGCCACCGTCGCCGCCGCCTAGCGTCGCCGCCGCCTCGCATCATGCTGGTCTGTCGCCGCCGCCCTAGACGCCGCCGACACCTCCTCCTCCCGGTCTTTTAAACCCTAGATCACCGGGAAACCCTAGATCCACCATAACTCGCACCGGCTTAGGCGAAGCCCTACGGGATCTTCCCTCTACTTCCGACACCACACCGTCGTGCTACCGGAATCACGAGGGGAGAACTACAACCTCCGCTGCTTGCTGGAACAAGGGAGAGGAAGGTTTTCATCGAGTACCGAGCGATGTGACATTGGAAGCTGCTAGGAGCAGCGCCGGAAGGATCGTCTACGCGATCTTGAGGTCGGCAAGTGTACAACTACATCACCCACGAGAATCTGCTCTCGTTAACCACTTTGGAATCTTCGAGGGTGAGTGCTTCTATCGACTCGTTGCTACAATCTAGTAGGTAGATCTTGTCTTGTTTGTGTGCATGCGGTAGAAATTTTTTGTTTTCCATGCTATGAACCCCTACAGTGGTATCAGAGTTGTGTCTATATGTAGATTTGTTGCACGAGTAGAACACAATGGACATTGTGGGCGGTGGTGTTTTTATTATCAATTGCTTTTTGTGTACTTTGCATCTTGCGGTATGATGGTATGAAGCGGCCCGGGCTAACCTTACATGACATCGTTCATGAGACTTGCTCCACGCTTAACATGCAACTTGTATTGCATAAGTGGCTTTGCGGGTGTCTGTCTCTCCCATCATATTATAGATTCAATTTACAACAGGCACGTGATACTTCAAGCATCAATGTTGTGGTTCTTGTTCGTTAGTTAGAATGACACTTATTGAAAGCCCCAAACCACGTAAAACATGCAAAGAAAATTAGAGGCGTCTAACTTTGTTTTGCAGGGGTGTGCTGTGATGTGATATGGCCATGATTGTGATTATATAGGATGTATGCAATGTTCCTTATTGTAAGTCGGCAACCAGTAGGAGCCATATGGTTGTCTTTTAATTCCGTTAAGACCTGCGTGTCTATTCAAAGTAGTTGTAATAGTTGATGCTGGTGGACGACAACCATGAGACGGCGCCATTGACCTTGACGCCATACCGGTGATGATGGAGATCATGTTCGTGCTTGAAGATGGAGATCAGAAGCACAAGAAGAAAGGCCATATCATATCACATATTATGAGTTGCATGTGATGTTAATCCTTTTATGCATCTTGTATTGCTTAGTTCGCGACGGTAGCATTATAAGATGATCCCTCACACACAAAATTTCAAGTTTTAAAGTGTTCATCCTTAATAAGCACCGTTGCTAAATCTCGTTGTTTTAAAGCACCACGTGATGATCGCGTGTGTTAGATTCTGCGAGTGTATACAACGTGAGCAAGCCAGATTTGCTCATGCGGAAGCTAAGGTTTGATCTTAACGAGCCTAGCATGTGCAGACATGGTCTCGGAACACGGATCACCGAAAGGTAAAGCATGAGTCATATAGTAGATATGATGAACATGATGATTGTTCACCATTGAAGTTACATCAATTCTCGTGATGATCGGTTTTGATGTGGTGGATTTGGTTCATGTGATCACTAAAACAATGTGAGGGATATTGTTTTGAGTGGGAGTTCACCTAGATTAATTTAACTATTAATTTGAACTCAATTTGTCATAAACTTAGTCTAAACTATTGCAAATATGTTGTAGATCAATGGAGGCCCCTAGCATCAATTTTAATGCGTTCCTAGAGAAAGAAAAGTTGAAAAACAATGGAAGCAACTTCGCGGATTGATTCCGCAATTTGAGGATTGTCCTCAATGCTGGTAATTTGACCTATGTGCTAGATGCACCGCTGGGTAACCTGCATGTAGCTGATGCTACCGATGAGGTAAAGAATGTTTTCCTCGCTCGGAAGAATCAGTACTCCACAGTTCAGTGTGCTATCTTGTATAGTTTAGAATCGGAGCTTCAGAAAAGGTTTGAGAACCATGACCCACATGATATTGTCCGTGAACTCAAAATGATATTTGAGGCTCAAGCGGCAGTTGAGAGTTATGAGTCTTCTGAAAAGTTCTTTAACTACAAGATGGAAGAGGGCGGCTCCGTTAGTGAGCACGTGCTTAAGATGTCTGGGCACGCAAGCAAGCTTCAAAGCTTAGGTATAGTGATTCCTAATGCTTTGGGGATTCACCGTGTCCTCCAATCACTACCACCAAGTTACAAGAACTTTGTGATGAACTACAATATGCAAAACATGGACAAGTCGTTGCCCGAACTCTTCTCCATGTTAAAGTCTGCAGAAGTGGAGATCAAGAAAGAGCACCAAGTGTTGTTGGTCAATAAGACCACCAAATTCAAGAAGCAAGGCAAGTCTAAGAAAAAGGGAAACTTCAAGAAGGGCAGTAAGAAAGTTACCGCGCCGGCGAAGAAGACCAAGGCTAGGCCTAAGCCTGATACTGAGTGCTTTTACTGCTAGGGAGAGGGTCACTGGAAGCGGAATTTCCCTAAGTACTTGGCGGATTTGAAGAACGGAAACATCAAGAAGAAAGGTATATCCGATATACATGTTATTGATGTGTATCTCACTAGTACTCATAGTAGTGCCTAGGTATTTGATACTAGTTCGGTTGCTCATATTTGTAACTTGAAATAGGTACTGTGGAATAGACGGAAACTAGCGAATAACGAGGTGACGATGCGCGTTGGAAATGGATCAAAGGTTGATGTGATCGCGGTCGGCACGCTACCTCTTCATCTACCATCGGGATTAGTTTTATACTTAAATAATTGTTATTTGGTGCATGTGTTGAGCATGAACATTATATTCGGATCATGTTTATTGCGAGACGGTTACTTGTTTAAGTCCGAGAATAATGGTTTTTTGATTTATATGATTAATATGTTTTATGTGCATGCACCTTTGATAGATGGTCTATTCTTATTGAATCTCGATTGTAGTAATACACACATTAATAACATTGAAGCTAAACGTTTGAAATTGAGTGATAACTCGACCTATATGTGGCACTGTCGCCTTGGTCATATTGGAGTGAAGCGTATCAAGAAACTCCATTCTGATGGACTTCTTGAATCACTTGATTTCGAATCACTTGAAAGATGTGAAGCATGTCTGATGGGTAAAATGACCAAGACTCCATTTTCTGGTATGATGGAGCGAGCTACGGACGTATTGGAAATCATACATACCGATGTGTGTGGTCTAATGAGTGTAGCATCGTGCGGTGGTTATCGTTATGTTCTTAGCTTCACAGATGACTTGAGTAGATATGGGTATATCTATTTCATGAAACATAAGTCCGAAACTTTTGAGAAGTTTAAAGAATTTAAAAGTGAGGTAGAGAATCAACGTAACAAGAAGATTAAATTTCTACGATCTGATCGTGGAGGTGAATATCTAAGTTACGAGTTTGGCGAGCATTTGAAGAAATGCGGAATAATTTCACAATTGACACCGCCGGGAACACCACAACGTAATGGTGTGTCCGAACGTCGTAATCGAACTCTCTTAGATATGGTTCATTCTATGATGTCACTTACAGATTTACCGCTATCATTTTGGGGTTATGCATTAGAAACAGCCGCATTCACTTTAAATAGGGCACCATCTAAATCCGTTGAAACGACACCGTATGAATTATGGTTTGGGAAGAAACCTAAATTGTCGTTCCTTAAAGTTTGGGGTTGCGAAGCTTATGTAAAGAAGTTATAGCCCGACAAGCTTGAACCCAAAGCGGAAAAATGTGTCTTCATAGGATACCCGAAGGAAACTATTGGGTATACCTTCTATCATAGATCCGAGGGCAAAATCTTTGTTGCCAATAATGGATCCTTTCTAGAGAAGGAGTTTCTCTCGAAAGAAGTGACTGGAAGGAAAGTAGAACTCGACGAGGTTGTTGAACCTTCTCTCAAACTTGCGAGTAGCGCAGCACCGTAAGTAGTTCCTGTGGCGCCTACGCCAATAAGAGAGGAAGCTAATGATGTTGATAATGAAACTTTGGTTGAAGTAACTACAGAACCTCGCAGGTCAACGAGAACTCGTACCACTCCTGATTGGTATGATCCCGTTATGAGTGTCATGTTGGTGGACAACACCGGTGATCCTGCAACATATGATGAAGCGTTGATGAGCCCATATTCCAATAAATGGCAAGGAGCCATGAAATCCGAGATTGGATCCATGTACGAAAACCAAGTATGGACTTTGGTGGACTTACCGGATGGCCGGAAGGCTATCGAGAACAAATGGATTTTCAAGAAGAAAACAAATGCTGATGGTAATGTTACTATCTATAAAGCTCGACTTGTCGCAAAAGGGTTTCGACAAATTCAAGGAGTTGACTGCGATGAGACTTTCTCACCGGTAGCGAAGCTAAAGTCCGTGAGGATTTTATTAGCAATCACTGCATATTATGATTATGAGATATGGCAGATGGATATCAAAACGGCGTTCCTCAATGGAGACATTGATGAAGAGTTGTATATGGTACAACCAAAAGGTTTTGTCGATCCTAAAGATGCTAACAAGGTATGCAAACTTCAACGGTCCATTTATGGATTGAAGCAAGCATCCCGAAGTTTGAATCAACGTTTTGATAAGGTAATCAAAAGCTTTGGTTTTATACAAACTTATGGAGAAGCTTGTATTTACAAGAAAGTGAGTGGGAGCTCTGTAGCATTCTTAATACTATATGTAGATGACATATTGTTGATTGGGAATGATGTAGACCTTCTTAATAGATTCAAGGATTATTTGAATAATAGTTTTTCAATGAAAGATCTTGGTGAAGCACCTTACATATTAGGCATAAAGATTTATAGAGATAGATCGAGACACCTAATATCATTGTCACAAAGTACATATTTGGACAAAGTTCTAAAGAGGTTTGGAATGGAAAATATCAACAAAGGGTTCTAGCCCATGTTGCCCAATACGAACTTGAGTAAAACTCAAAGTCCTGCAACGACAGAAGATAGAGAAAGGATGAGTAAGACTCCCTATGCCTCAGCCATAGGATCTCTTATGTATGCCATGCTATGTATTAGACCCGACATTGCATATGTTGTTAGTTTGACTAGCAGATATCAAATTGATACAGGAGTAGATCATTGGATAGCAGTCAAAAACATCCTTAAGTACTTGAGAAGAACTAAGGATATGGTTCTTTCTTATGGAGGTGAACAACTCGTTGTTAATGGTTACACCGATGCTTGTTGGAACACCGATCCGGATGATTCTAAATCTCAATCTGGATACGTATTTACTTTGAATGGTGCACCAGTTAGCTGGAGGAGTGCAAAATAAAGCGTCGTGGTGAGATATTCAACTGAATCAGAATACATAGCTGCTTCGGAGGCTTCACAAGAGGCGATATGGATGAAGGAGTTCTTACAGAGATCGGTGTGGTTCCAAGTGCGCTGGACCCAATGTCTATCTATTGTGATAACATGGGCGCCATAGCCAATACGCAAGAACCAAGGTCACACAAGAAGCTGAAGCATATCAAGCTACGTTTTCACGTTATTCGAGAGAATGTCCAAGATGGTGACATAAATATTTGAAAAGTACACACAGATCTGAATGTGGCGGATCCGTTGACTAAACCTCTCCCGAGGGCAAAAACATGACCAACACCAAACCGCCATGGGTGTTCGGTATATTACCATGTAATCTAGATTAGTTGACTCTAGTGCAAGTGGGAGACTGTTGGAGATATGTCATAGAGGCAATAATAAAAGTGGTTATTATTATATCTTTGTGTTTATGATAAATGTTTACATTCATGCTATAATAGTATTAATCGGAAACATTAATACTTGTGTGGTTTGTAAACTATATTAGAGTCCCTGGTAAAGCCTCTTTATAATACTAGATTGTTGGTTAATAGATGATCGTGGTTTCTCGATCATGAACATTGAGATGTTATTAACAACTAGATCATATCATTAGGATAATGGTATGATGGACATACTCCTATAGATAAGCGTAGCATTAAGATCAAGTCATTTCAATAGTTCGTTTGCTATAAGCTTTCTGATACATAGTAACCTAAATCCTTCGACCATGAGATCATGTTAATCACCATCACCGGATGGATACTTTGATGACATGAAACACCACTTTGTAACTAGGTGGATATAAAGGTGGCATTGAGTATGCAGAAAGTATGCGTTGAGGCACATGGATCAAGAGTGGGATTTGTCCATCCATATCACAGATAGATATACTCGGGCCCTCTCGGTGGAATGTCATCCAATTGGCTTGCAAGCATGTGGCTGGCTCACAAGGGATCACATATCACGGGAACGAGAAAAGAGTACTTATCGGTAACGAGGTTGAACTAGGTATGCAGAGATACCGACGATCAAAACCTCGGATAAGTAAACTATCGTGAGACAAAGGGAAATTGGTATCGTATGTAAGTGGTTCATTCGATCGCAAAGTAATCGTAGAAATATGTGGGATCCATATGAATTTCCAGATTCCTCTATTGGTTATTGATTGGAGAAGTGTCTCGGTCATGTCCGCATAATTCACGAACCGTAGGAAGACACACTTAAGGATTCGATGTTGTATAGTAGATATGGAATGTAAGTAGGGATACCGAATGTTGTTCGGAGTCTCGGATGGGATCCGGGATATCACGAGGAGATTCGGAATGGTCCGGAGAATAAGATTCATATAAGGAAAGTCTGATTCCGAAGTTCGGGAATGATTTCGATGTTTTCATCAGAGAGATTCTAGAAGGTTCTAGAAGGTTCACCGGACCGGAAGGGGAATGGTCCATGAATGTGTCATAGGTAAGTGGAATGATTGGATCATATCCTAGGTCACTTGGTGTGGACATTTGTGAGAGAGAATTAAAGCTCTAAATTGAAAGTCAAACAGGAGGTTTGAAAAGTCAAACTGGAACAATGGTTTCCTAGTGGAAGAAGGAAAGAGTCCTTCCAACTTAGGTTTGGAAGTGGATTCAAACTCCCCTCTCTCTAGGCTGCCCCCTCTCATAAATAGAGGGGGAGGGCTGCCCCAAACACACAATCCCTAGCCCTCCCCACACTCGTGCGCCGCATGCCGCCAAGACGCTGCCGCCTAAGGCCGCGCTGCCGTCATGCCGGCCGCCGTCGCCGCCGCCCTAGCCACCACCGACACCTCCTCCTCCCGGTCTTCTAAACCCTAGATCACCGGGAAACCCTAGACCCACCATAACTCGCATCGGCTTAGACAAAGCCCTGCGGGATCTTCCCTCTACTTCCGACACCACGCCGTCGTGCTGCCGGAATCACGAGGGGAGAACTACAACCTCCGCTGCCTGGTGGAACAAGGGAGAGGAAAGTCTTCATCGAGTACCGAACGTGTGACCGACTACGGAAGCGCTGCCGGAACGCAGCGCCGGAAGGATCGTCTACGCGATCTTGAGATCGGCAAGTGTACAACTACATCACCCACGAGAATCTGCTCTCTTTAACCACTTTGGAATCTTCGAGGGTGAGTGCTTCTATCGACTCGTTGCTACAATCTAGTAGGTAGATCTTGGCTTGTTTGTGTGCATGCGGTAGATTTTTTTGTTTTCCATGCTATGAACCCCTACAGCTCTAGTTGCTGGTCTGTTATTGCCTTGCTTGGTCATGTTTTCTATCAATGGATGGTTTCTTTGAAACTAGTTCTTATTGGCAAGGTGGGTTCACAGAAGAAGAAAAGTATTATTATAAGGAACACCGTTTGTCACAGAAAGGGAAACACTTATGGGAACAAATTGATAAGTTGAATACTATTGCTAGAGAGGTGTGCTCTACTTATAATGTTACTTATTGCTTTGATAAAGCTTGTTGCTGTAGGAGGTATAAACACCTCCCTTTTCAATATGAGTATAATGATAATGTTACCATATCTTCTTATGTTAAAGGAAATTATGACTTTTATGATCTGGAGCAAATTGAAGAATTTATTGCTTTCAAGGGTGATTTTGAACTTGCTAGTTTGCTTGAAAATACTGATGATGCACCTTATGAATATGAGGTTTATGAGATACTTAAACTTTTCTTTGATAATTACAAGGAAGAAAATGGCTATATTCTTGAATATTTAAATAGGTGATTTCCACAAATGGAAGAGACTAATGCCTTGTAGGAGCCTACGGAAGAAGAAATTGTTGAAACTGAGAGCTCATTAGATGAAAAAGAGGAGGAGAGTGATGGTCAAGAGGAGGAAGAATGGATCTACCCATGTCTAACTTCTAATGAGAGTAACTCTTTACCTCTTACATTATTTGATTGTCCCCCTTGTTTACCAAAGAGGATGAATGTTATGTTCCTATGGATTCTTTTGAAATATCTGCTATGGATAAAACTTGTGATAATAGTTATGCTCCTGTTATCTATGATAATCCTATATTTGTGCCTAACTTCGAAATGCATGGTACTAAGGAGTTTTGCTTAGAAAATGTTTATGATAAATCTCTAGATGATGGTCCTATGTTGAATGATCAGTTACCTTATTATAAAATTGCTAAAAGTGGGTTTGAAGGTTTTAATCCCACTATTTTGAGCTTGATAAACATTATGTGTTTGTAGATCATGAAAAACATGCTTTATGTGATAGTTATATTGTTGAGTTTATTCATGATGCTACTGAAAGTTATTATGAGAGAGGGAAACATGGTCTTATGTATCTTAACAATATTAAGTTTCCCCTCTTTATGTTGAAGATCTTGAAGTTGCACTTGTTTTGCTTTCCTATGCTTGTTGCTTTGTGCTTCTTTGATTTATTTTCTTACAAGATTACTATGCATAGGAAGTGGGTTAGACTTAAATGTGTTTTGAATTTGATTCTTGATGCTCTCTTTTACTTCAATTCATATTTCTTATGTGAGCATCTTCTCAAACTATCATGCCTAACTTAAAGCCGTTAAAGAAAAGTACTTTTTGGGAGATAACCCAAAAGTTTCCTTGAGTCTTGGAAGTTATTACTTCAGTAATGACCTCTACTTATCCTTTTTGTTTGCTTTTTGTGCCAAGAATGACCTCTAATGAGAGGGAAGTAAGATTTGGGGAGTTGCTGTCCTGAAACAGATTTCTGTCCTCCACCAAAAAAAATCGTGAGGAGTCTCTGTAACTCGGATTGAGCTTAAAATTTACGAATATATCTCCCAGTATGTTAGATAACTTCTGTTAGTTCAACACTTTTTGATTTTAGCAATACAAGATGTTCGAAAAATCCGGTTTCTACCTACTGGTCTGTTTTGACAGATTTCTGCCATTATTTGCATTTGCTTCTTATTGATTCCTTTTTAAGTTCTCTTTTGGGGAATTGAGCTTTTTGAAGGAGTTACTACAGTAGCTTGTGTTTTTAGTGAAAAGCCTTGTTGTTCCAAAGCTTTTATAGAGCTCTAATATCTTTTGAATACACTATTGTTGCTAATGAAGATTGTGTGAAGTTTTGTATGAAGGAAAAATTCCAGGTGTAGAGAGAGAATGATGAAATGAGATGAAGAATGGACAAAATCTCAAGCTTGGGGATTCCACCATTGTGTCACCCCAAGAAATATCCAAGAGGTACAAGCGTCAAAGCTTGGGGATGCCCAAGGCATCCCCTTCTTCATCAATAAAAAGCTCAGGTCTGTCTAGACACTTCGTTTTTATTGTTTCATGCATAGTTGTGTTGTTATTGGAGCGTTTTAGTTTTCGTTTAATTTGCTTAGGTTGTTTAGTTTGCTTGAATAAAGTAGTTTGGACCCCCGTTCTTGCTGTGTTGTTTTGCAAATAAGTTGCTTGGTGTTGGAAAGGAGTAGTAAGTTCTTGCTTGTAAGTGCAAGAGGAGCTTGCATTGACTGTGACTTAGACTTTAGCATGACATGCTAGGTGTTGTTTTGACATTATGCTTAGTGATTATTTATGTAGCATGTCTTGTTCCAAACAATTGGGATTGCTTAGTGTGCCTTAAAGAAATTATGCGTTGTTTTAGCATGCGAAAAGCATAGTATTGTGGTATTCTCCGTTGATGATTTGCTTTGGTTGATTTGGCACATTATCACACCATGTTATGACTCTCACAAGTCACCATTAGCCTCTATGATTATTTTGTCCTTGGCTTGTAGTACCACTCTATGCTTTGATTAGTATTGCTTTGTTGCTCTGCATGATTATGTCCACTATGCTCTCTTAGATGGCTGCTCCCAGTCTTTTGCTAGCCTCCACTTGTATGACTAAGCTCTACTCATGCTTACAACTCCCAAGAAACTAAGTCATTCCAAAGTGTCCACTATAAACTCCTATGCATGGTGTGTTTCACCATTCCAAGTATATTCTTGTTTTCAGCTATCTTCCAATTTAAAAACTATTTTGTTATGTGAAAACTTAGTGATTAAAGCCCTCACGAACTTTATGGCACACTTTATATTCTTTGCCCCTAATAAACTTGAACCATTGTGTCATCTATGTTGTATATGCTTGCACTTATACGTTGGAATTAGCAGAACCGTGTTGTCACGGGGAACATTTTCAACATTGCACTTGTACTTTGTACTCAGTTGATATCATGTTATTTTGTCTATGGATGTCACCGGTGTGAAATAAAGAGGGAACTTGTAAGTCCATGGAGTTTGTATTTTGTGTTAGAGAAACGCTTGGGCCGCTAGCCTAAGCCATGCCTAATCATGGTGGAAACTTGCAGCATCACCATAGTGAGCTATCTATGAAGCATCCTCAATAAAAAGCTATGCATATAGTAAATAAAAAGATTGCTGAGATGCTCATTGTCTGCTTGCCTTGTCATTTTCGTTATGGGAAAGCTCCTGTACCATGTGCAAGGGGTACCCCGTTGGCGGTTCTCTATGATATGCAAATACTTACAATGACAAGAACTTACAAGTGACTGAATTTGAGTAGCATGAGATGTGGCCTCGTATTCAAGGGACTTGAGATTGCCAACTTATACTTCGTCAAGCATATACTCCATCTTTGTTCACTTTAACCTTAATAACTTCAAGATGCTTATGATAGGGGCAATGAGGGCTGAAAGCTAACAAGTACCATAATTTTTGGAAGCTCCTTTTGAAACTTGAAATCCCTGCTTCCCTTTGTGAAGGGACTTTCTACCACTATTATGTTGAGTCTCCACCTTCTACCTTTAGGCACCATTAAGAGAGCATAGTTGTCATTCTGTGTGTAGTGTTCCAAAGCTTATTAATTGATGCATATTGTGATATTACTTGTTCTTGTGCTATTTGTTTCTAGTCACCCTTATGAACTTTGAAGGTGTCCTATGCATCTATTTGCTACTCTATGAGGGACAAGCTGAATGCCACTATGCTATGTTTTCTGTATGTGAAACAAACAAACATTTTTCAATGCATGTTATTCATGATCTTTGTTTGTAGCCTTTCCTGTTGCATGCATAGTTACTATGTGCTATTGTTAGAACTCCATATTTCATGCACATGTTTAGAGTTCTTTGATCCCAGCTTTCAATGCTTGCAAATGGTTAGATCTTTATTGTGAGGGTGCATGTCACCTCAAAAATTATTCTTTTATCACTTACCTACTCGAGGACGAGCAGGAGTTAAGCTTGGGGATGCTTGATACGTCGGAAACGTATCTATAATTTTTGATGCTCCATGCTTGCCTAGTATCTACTTTGCTTTGCTTTGTCTACACTTTGAGGTGCTTTTTACATGTTTTCTGGTACTAACCTATTAACAAGTTGCCAAAGTGCTAGTTGCATGTTTTCTGCTATTTTTGGTTCCAGAAAAGCTAGTAAGGAAAGATTCTCAGAATTGGACGGGACAAACGTCAAAGTCAATAACTTTCCATGCAAAACAAGAAGTACAAAGGGGAGACGGAGAAGCGGGCCAGGGCGCCTAGACCCCCCTAGGCACGGGTGGGCCCTGCCCCGCACCTAGGCAGGGTGTAGGGCCCCTGGACGCCTCCTCAGCCTCCCCTTCGCCTATAAGAAGCCCCCAATGCAGAAACCCTAAGCACCCGATCAAATCTCCATGAAACCGTCTATAGCCGCCGCCACCATCGTCCCTAGATCGGGGGGATCTGGAGTTATTCCCGACACCCTGCCGGAGGGGAGATCATCCCGTAGGCCTTCTCTCTAGTATGATGCATGAGTAGTTCTACCTTGGACTATGGGTCCATTTAGTAGCTAGATGGTTGTATATCCTCCTTTGTGCTTTCATATATAGATCTCGTGAGCTCCGTTCATGATCAAGATCTAATATATTTGTAATCATGCATGTTGTGTTTGCGGGGATCCGATGGATATTGAGATTATTATGTTGGTTTGATTAATGGTTTTGCCTTTATGATTCTATCATCCCTGTGTTGTTTGTGATCTTGCATGCTCTTTGTTGTTAGTAGATATCTTGGACAAGTAGTTGCTAGTGACTCCAAGAGGGGGTATTTATGCTCGATAGTGAGTTCATGCCTCTAGTTTCCAAGGGAAGTGACAGAAATCTCTTCGGTTGTAGATGTGTTGTTGCCACTAGGGAGAAAACAACAGTCTCTTGTTCATAGAACATGTGGACTGTTTACCTTACACACTTTGCTTAAAGCAGTTGTCTGTTGCTTGCAACTTATTACCGGAGGGGGTTCAGATGATAACCTGAAGGTGGACTTCTAGTCATATATGCAGTTGGATGGCGGTTTATGTATCTTGTTGTATTGCCCAATCAAAACTCATAGGATCTTTCTGACTAGTAGTTGCATTGTTATGACTTGCTCAGTTCCTGTCAATTGCCCTGCTGTAATTTGTTTACCCTTCATGCCATGTTGTTTATCTAAGGAGAGCACCTCTAGTGAACTATGGACCCCGGTCCAATCTTTACCATTGATACATCTTCCACTATTACTTGTTTACTTGCTGCAAACCATTACCTTCCACACCATACGTTTAATCCTTTGTTACAGCAAACCGGTGAGCTTGACAACCTCACTGATTCGTTGGGGAAAAGTCTTGAGTTTGTGTTGTGTAGGTATCCGTGTTGCTAGCAACACCTGTGTGACGTTTCCTTCCTCCTACTGGTTCGATAACCTCGGTTTCTTACTGAGGGAAAACTTGCTGCTATGCTGCTTCACACCTTTCTCTTGGGGTTCCCAACAAGCTCCACGTCAACCGTGCTAGCCATCATCATGCCACTTGAGCTTGACAAGATGATTGTGAAGAAGGGGAGATTTGCAAGGTCACCATTTGTAAACTTCGAAACACAGAAGAACTATAACATCACAAAATCACAAGAAGAGTTGTACAATATGGTGATTCAGCATGGTTCGGGGATTGGGTCCACGGAAACTTAAGGCATTATTTTCGATGATGGAATTCTATTCGCAAATCTTGGACACCTGGCAGATTCAGTGAAACCAGGCCACAAACTGGTAAACACAGTCGCTAAGGTAGAAATCCATGTAATCGCAATGGAGAATCAAAACCCCAAAAAGTACATCATGCCGCTACGCGTAGCGGTAGGTTCCTCTCTTTTTATTTATCTTTTCAATTCACATTGAAGAACATGTAGTTCTAACTTTCTGACATCTTCCTTTCTTGTTTTTCTCAGAAGTACCTAATCGATTACCGGTACCATTTAAAAGATGTCAAAAGATGCTTCCAAATAACCCCTGGAAACAAGCTCAACTACAAGGAAATATTGAGTTCCTCTTTTCTTACTTTTCCACTATATAACAAGAAAATGCACAAGACTATTTAAATTTCTTATACCTTTTTCCCATTTTTAGGTATGTAAAATCGCATTTTTTGATTGTTCACTATCCTCTTTTTGCCACATCAAACGCAGATCTGTTTCCCCACCTTAGAGAAGTTCCCTCAGTTACCGAATGATTCATCCGGACACTATTGGTTTGTTGTTCTAAACATAAAGGCAGAAATGTTTGAGGTCATTGATTCCCTCGCAAGCAAAGGCCGCGCACTATTGATGGAGTCTTTCCACTTACTTATTGCAAATATAAAAGTTATGTGGGACAAGGGGTATGTAGATTCAAAAGTGGATATTGCTGATTGGCCAATTGAAATAATTGAAAGCCCTAAGCAAACCAATGGGTGAGTTCTCCTCTTACGTTTCTACATAGATATCTCTCCTGTTCATTTTGCTTTATTTGCAAAGGCATTTATCATCTTTTTTTCTTCATCCAAGGTATGACTGTGGATTCTTCACTCTCCAAAATCTGGAAGAGAAACATGGAAGGATGACCGCATCTTTCACGCAGAAAGATCTAACCAAGATTAGAATACTATTCACATATCGGTTGATTTGCTTTGTGGACAACAAAGCGTCATGGTCACTATTTGTTTAAGAAGCTCTTCTGCAAGGTAAAATTTACAGAGAACAAAACCATATCTATACATATGCTCACTTTTATGTGTTAACTAGTTTCTTGACAGCTTATAAGTTCCATTCTTCGCACAAGATACCAAACATTTTGTAGTAACAGGTAGCACACTTTATTTCTTCAAGTAACTAAAAAACAAACAACATATATATATATAGTACCAGGAAATTACACGTTCATATTTTCCAAAAACAAAATAACTACTAAAATAGACCTAGGAGAGGAAATTTCTCAGGATTTGCCATCCTAACAGGACAGTTGCGTGCATCATGATCCGTATTATTGCATGCACTGCATTTTGTAGGGAGAGGTTTCTTCAATTGCAGCCCACTTTTATTCCTTTTAAAACTTGGCCTCCCTTTAGTTATCACCACAGGGGGGTCTCTTGCAATTTCATCATGAGCTAATTACGGTTTTCTTCAACAGATTCTGGGTCGGGACTTGCTGCAGCTTTACTTCTCTTCTTTCTCTTTGCAGCTTTTGCAGCATTTCTTTTTAGTTTAGCCATTTCTTTCTCCATCGCCTTCATGTGCTTTTTAGCAATCTCAATTGTCTTCTCTGAAGATGCTAGACCTACAGCTAACTTGGTAAAATTATTGCAGAGGTTGCCATAGCGCAGCAACCACATATCTTTCCTAGAAAGCTTGCAATCTACAGGCTTCACCTGTGTCTCTACATCTAGTACAACTATATCAGGAGGTGGCATCGACCACCTAGCTAGGATTTAGCGCTTTGGAATTTCAATGACTGTGCCTAGGTAGCTCATCACTTTCATCACATGGCAGCATAGAATCCCACCTCTATTGAATTTGCAGCACTGACAATTATACATTTCATTTTCGGGATCAACATCAACAAAGTAACTTCTCCTCCCATACCCAAACACAGAACCCTGAAATGGGAAAACTTCAAACCTGATAGGATTATCGTACAAGCCCGGGCATTGTAGGATGTTATCTTGCGAATCTCTAGCTGGAAAATGTTGTAGATAGGTAGAGTGTAAGTCTTTAACATCTGTTTCTCCATTGGAAAATCAGACCACACTCTCACTGTCTTGTCTTCGCCTACAAACTCATGCGCATCTTCAGCAACTTCTATCTTCTCTTGCAATTTCATGTATTGCTTAAAGAAATGAAGAAGGCTGGAATGCGGATCAATATATTTTTTGAGAACTGCATTAAATCCCTCACTTCTAGCAGTAGTTTGCAAGAATGGGAAGAATCTGTCCTGGAAATAAGCTGGAACAAAGAAAGTCCTCAATTCATAAAGGTCAAGGAAATGTGGGTGATCCGCAACCCCATGTCTCTGAATCATTTCTGTCCACCTTAGCTCAAATTCTTCAATAGTGACACTGTGATCAATCACATCATTGAAATCAATCCTCAAATCTTCATGTTGTGCAACAAAAGGACCTAGTTTCTCCTGCACCTTTTGCATAATGTGCCATCTACAATTTCTATGAACAGTATACACCAACACCGCAAGGATAACACTTCTCATGCTAGCATCCTGATCAGTGATGATGTTTAGGGGATGCAATCCATCCATAGCGTCTAGAAAAGCCTCAAACAGCCACACAAAGTTTGCAATTTTCTCATGCCTAATAAAACCACAACCCAACTGAATAGACTGCCCATATCTATTGATCCCAATGAATGGTGCACAGGGCATATTGTACTTGTTTGTCATGAATGGGGTATTGTAACACCCTCAGAATCGGACCTATGCAAGTTTGGGCGAAATTCACCAAACCCGCATAGAAACGATTCAAAGGTGCCCACCAGGCACTTTCGTGCGGGTGGAAAACGAAGTAATAACATTACACAACAGTCCTCGATGGGACCCACAGACAGATATATATAACAGCGACTCAAAGAGTCAAGAATACTGATATAATATACAAAGATCCAAATCACCTTGAAAACGATAGAGCGTCCAGCTACGGACAAGATGCAAATGGGGCTAAGAGCCCTGAAGAATAACCAATGGCGTCCATAACCCTGCCCAGGCCAAGCCGGAAGGGTAACCACGCTAACGCGGCCGATCTCGTGGACCTTAACAAAAGGTGCCGAAAAGGGCAAAGCGAAACAAAGAAGGAGCCAAGATCGAGGCCAAGACACGGCGAGGCTAGAATTGGCGGTCCTCGCCTACATAGGTATGGTGGATCAAGCGGCAGCATGCATTAAACAACCTATAGAGACTCGATACAACTGGCGGTTATCAGAGAGGGGTGAGAATGACCTATCCGGATTCAACCTGAAGCTATCACCAAACAAACCCATCCTGGTGTTTCCCCCTCGAGACCAAACGAGGAAGTCAACCGAGAAACTCACAGCTTGGCTTTTATTTATTCCGTTATAGTTGCGGCACTTTCCTAGTCAGGTATAGATAATTGTCCTGATAAAGTAAACAGTGGGCACTTTTAGTTAACCATTCCGTTATAGTTGCAACAATTACTAATCAAATACAGATAGCATGATATAATCCCAAAACCCAGCAGTTGTTGGTACTTTTATTCAGCCAATTCGTTGTAGTTGCAATACTTACTAGTCAGATACAATTGTCGCGAGCGACAACCAAACAAGCAATTGTGGGCAGTATTAATTAGCCATTCCATTATAGTGAAGCTGATTACTAGTCATTATAAGTCAAATTTATAGCAGTAAACTTTAGTTATGCTTGTCTATGATCGAGATACTGTGCTCCAAGTCGTCCATATCCGCGGACACGGCTTTCAGAAAGTTTTACCCGGCCGGGTGCACCAATAGCAACACACTCGATCAACCTCGAAAACCAAATCAAAACCCAACGAGGCTTTCACGATTGAACAATCACAGGATTGAAATATTTCAGGGGCCACCCTTAAGTAGAATCCGCAACGAGTAGGCAAGCTCCGAGACGGCCTCAAGGTGCCGGGTATACGGCCAGTGAACGGGAACCCCAAACGGGCTTGTCGACACCGGAATCGTGTCCCGATCCTAACAAGACAAAGGTGACTCGCACAATCGTAAATAAAGCAAAGAAGCATGGCATAAGTACAGGATCGTAAATAAAACCTCAAACTAGTTTGTGGCCCCAAGAAATAAGTCCGAATCAAGCTCGGCCTGGGGGTCCCATATACCTCCCGGATGTGGATAGCGCGCAAAATCAAGGAACAGGTAACAAGTACTCGGGGTCTTACGGGACACAAGTGGGCGTTCGGAAACCAAATATTATCTATCACCCACCGATGCCTCTGCTTATTCAATTTTAGTTGTTAAACAGAAAGTAAAGTGATGATAAGTAAAACTAGAATCATCTCCAACATCAACATGCGGCAATACATCAACAACTGTGGCATTGACAACACACATCAGCACTTGAGCAAGCAGCTACGACGCGCAAGTCCAACTATCTACCAAACAACAGGTAATAGGGTGTGTCCAAGGCAATATAGGGCTGCAAGGGATTTCACGGGTACGATAACTAAAGCATCGCAACACAGATAGCAATAGATCAACAGGAGGGAAGTAAATACTATAAAAGTAAGATAGGTAGAAAGGGGGAGATGCTCGCCTGAAAACATTGTCGAAGGGTTCATCCGAAGATCGGAGCGAAGCTCGCATCAACTCAACGGCCTTATCCGCGAAGAAGCAAAACACTAGAAGAAACACCGGATGCACTATTTAATACAACGGCAGAAGATCGGCATGATGCATGTATGATGCATGGCATGGCAAAGGTGCGGTGCAATTAGGTCAGATTAAGCGGAACCGGGGTCCCGACAATTAATTAGATGGTGCAAGTTGTTTAGAACCCCCGCAATTTAAATGTTGTTTACATGGCAAAAGATAAGATACCGGTTCGCTACTCGAGTTTAAATGAGGCCAATATAAGGCTAGATTTGCCCGCATATGGGCCCCATATTTAATTATTAGGTGAATCGGCAAAAGGCCCCCAAACCACATGATATGCATGCGAGATGACCATCAAATATGCAACAGTTGATATCATTTATGAAAATAGGGTAACGAGGGAAAAGAGGCACACATTAGGGGCCTCGACGGTCTTGGCGGGATCGGTCTCCGGGTTCGGGGGTCTCGGCGCATCCGGGGTCTACGGTTCATGGCGACAGTCCTGGCGTCCTTGATGGAGAACTCAGGGTTCCGGTTCGCGGTTTCTTGTCGACGGTCTCGTGGGGCCGTCTTAGTCGCCGGTGTCGAGCTCGGGTGCCGTTGATGACCTTGGGGTTTCAGCGGAACGGTCTTCGGGGTACTTGGCGTATCCGGGTCGATGACCTTGGCGTTCGGGAAGGAGAGCTTGACGCGCCGGGGTTCGGTCTTCGGTGCCGAGATCGGTCTCCGGATCCTCAGGGTCGGGTCTTCGGGTCATGTCGTGCCGAGGGGTTCGGTTTTCCAGCGCCGGAGGCCTTGGCGAGGGTTCGAAGGCCACCGGTTCGGGGAGGAAGATCTTGCAAAAACTGGGGACGGCGATACCGCACCAACTAGATCGCCACTGTTATCCCTATGTATTATCTCCATTACACATCAATAGCCAAACATCACTACATAAACAGAGAGAGGATCCCTACAGGGTAGCGCACGAACACGGCTTCCAAGGAACAGAGCCTGAGGCGGTGGGGCTCGCTGCGGCTCTTGGGACGCGGAGGAGAGCCGGCCGCGGATGGTGCAGAGGCAAAGAACGCGGGCACGCGACGGCGGCCGCAGAACTCGATGGAGGACGTCCAAGGCGGCAGCAACGGGAGGCCAGGACGGCGAGGGGAACTCCGGAGGCGGCGGGGGAGCTCGGTGTCGCGGCGTCTTGGTTCTGGGGAGGGTGCAGGGCAGCGGCGGCAGAGGGGCCCGATGGCGGTGTAGACCGGCGGCCGGAGGCGAGCAGCGGGGCCGCGGCGGAGGAGGGCGGCGCTACGCCGGAGCGGCCCGGGCGCGGGCTGCGGGAAGCGAGAGCTGGCGAGGCGGGCGGCGGGCGAACGGGCAGGCGAAGGGGTCGAGCAGGGATGCAGAGCTTGGAGCGGAGGAGCGGTCGGGGCGAGGTTCGCCCGGCTGGCGCTGAGGCCGAGAGACGGGCGGTGAGGTGAGGCGGTGGGCGTGAGTGGCGGGCGGTGGCGCTTGGCCATGGGGTGGGGAGGAGGCGAGCAGAGGCGAGGCGCTGAGCGGGCAGCATGGCGGCGCCGGAGAGAGGAAGGAGGGGGGAGGCGGCACAGCGGTGGGGAGAGGCGAGGTTGGGGGAGAGGCGCAGGCTCGGAGGAGGAAGAAGGGCATCGGGGACGATGCTCGCGTGGTGGAGGGTGGAGGCAGGTGTGGTGGGCCAGGGGGACAAGCGGCCAGGGAGGCGGTTCCGCGTGGGTGGTTCGGGCGGTGAGAGGCTGCTGGTGGGGCTGTGGCGTGGAGTGCGTGGAGTGCCTGAGAGGGAGAGAGAGGGAAGAGAGGGAGAGGGGCGACGTGGCAGCGCGGGATTGGTTAGAGGGGAGAGGGGCGCTGAGGTGGCATGTCCTGATTGGGTGGAGTGAGGTGGAGGGGAGGGATGGGTAGAGTTTTAGGTGGGTTTAGGATTAGATAGGGCTGCAGGTTGGACCGTTCTGAAAAACTGGGGCGGTCGTTCGGGTCGGGTTGGCCCGTTCGACTGCCCCTACTAAAATTAATTTAATTTTTATTTTATTTTCAAATATCTTTGTAACTAGTTTTAGACAAACAAAATATCCGGAACATCCGGGGGTTGGCGTTTGAATAAAAGATGGGACGTTTGGAAAACAAATCTGGTTTTTGCGAAATAGTTTTGGCAAACAATGCATGAAGATGACGATGCAATGCACAAATTCAACGCGATTTTCTAGTAGTGGTTTTGCGGGATGCCACAATTCGACACCACTAACAAGGGATCTCGCCCTCGAGATCCGCCTCATGGTACCGGAAGGAAGGTCGGCGTTCTCCGTCTCCTCGCTTCGTGTAGATCTTCGCGACACCACTAACAAGAGGTCGTTGTCCGTGATCGTCGAGAGAACTCTCCGGTAACAAAAGGTCGAAGGTAGAGGTATCGCAAATAAAGCCACCCCTAACTTCCGTGGACGGAGTAAAATCGCGGGACCCACCGATTCGATGTACAAGAGCGAATGATAAGAGTAGTCGGATGGTGATCAGTCCATCGCGCACCCAAACCATTACTCCGCACAAGAATAAGCGGATTATGCAACCAACTCTCGGAATTAGACTGAAGATCTCGTCAAGCGAGGTTCGGAACAACGGAGTGATGCAGACTCTGCATCGGATCTGGCATAGAGGATGTCGTCGCGTCGGAAAACACCGGAAACACAAACAAGGAAGAAAGAATGGTACCTCAGCAGACGGATTCATCAGGCAGCTGGAACACCGGATGGCAGAACACCGTTATCAAAGAAGGAAGCGAAACCCTAAAGGTACGACGGAAACCCAACCACGAGAATTCCTGGACTCGAAGAAAGAGAAGAGAGCGGATTCGAAACACGTAGGGGTAAGAGGAGAACAGCAGAGGGGTAAGGAGTAAAATCAGACCTAATCAGAACTATCCAACCGAGTTTTGCAAAAATAGTTTTGACACTCTACTTCGGCCGTTAGCTAGGTTAACCTACATTTGGACTTCAGGGGTATCGCAACCGCTGAGCTCGATACCACTCAGAACACCCTCGATCGGACCTATGCAAGTTTGGGAAATTCACCAAACCCGCATAGAAACGATTCAAAGGTGCTCACCAGCACTTTCGCATGGGTGGAAAGCGGTAATAACATTACACAACAGTCCTCGATGGGACCCACAGATATATATAACAGCGACTCAAAGAGTCAAGAATACTGATATAATATACAAAGATCCAAATCACCTTGAAAGCGATAGAGCCCGACCACGGACAAGATGCAAATGGGGCTAAGAGCCTCAAGAATAACCAATGGCGTCCATAACCCCGCCTGTGCCAAGCCGGAAGGGTAACCACGCTAACGTCGATCTCAGGACCGCTTAACAAAAGGGTGCGACAAAGGGCAAAGGTAAACAAAGAAGGAGCGTCGATCGAGGCCAAGACACGGCGAGGCTAGAATTGGCGGTCCTCGCCTACATAGGTATGGTGGATCAAGAAGCGGCAAAGATGCATTAAACAACCTATAGAGACTCGATACAACTGGCGGTTATCAGAGAGGGGTGAGAATGACCTATCCGGATTCAACCTGAAGCTATCACCAAACAAACCCATCCTGGTGTTTCCCCCTCGAGACCAAACGAGGAAGTCAACCGAGGAACTCACACAGTTGGCAGTTTTATTTATTCCGTTATAGTTGCGGCACTTTCCTAGTCAGGTATAGATAATTGTCCTGATAAAGTAAACAGTGGGCACTTTTAGTTAACCATTCCGTTATAGTTGCAACAATTACTAATCAAATACAGATAGCATGATATAATCCCAAAACCCAGCAGTTGTTGGTACTTTTATTCAGCCAATTCGTTGTAGTTGCAATACTTACTAGTCAGATACAATTGTCGCGAGCGACAACCAAACAAGCAATTGTGGGCAGTATTAATTAGCCATTCCATTATAGTGAAGCTGATTACTAGTCATTATAAGTCAAATTTATAGCAAGAACTTTAGTTATGCTTGTCTATGATCGAGATATCGTGCTCCAAGTCGTCCATATCCGCGACACGGCTTTGGAAAGTTTTACCCGGGTGCACCAATAGCAACACACACTCGATCAACCTCGAAAACCAAATCAAAACCCAACGAGGCTTTCACGAACAATCACAGGATTGAAATATTTCAGGGGCCACCCTTAAGTAGAATCCGAACGAGTAGGCAAGCTCCGAGACGGCCTCAAGGTGCTGGGTATACGGCGTGAACGATCGGGAACCCCAAACGGGCTTGTCGACACAGGAATCGTGTCCCGATCCTAACAGACAAAGCAGTTACTGCACAATCGTAAATAAAGCGGTAAAGCATGGCATAAGTACAGATCGTAAATAAAACCTCAAACTAGTTTGTGGCCCCAAGAAATAAGTCTGAATCAAGCTACGCCCAGGGGTCCCATATACCTCCGGATGTGGATAGCGCAAAAAATCAAGGAACAGTAACAAGTACTCGGGGTCTTACGGGACACAAGTGGGCGTTCGGAAACCAAATATTATCTATCACCCACCGATGCCTCTGCTTATTCAATTTTAGTTGTTAAACAGAAAGTAAAGTGACGATAAGTAAAACTAGAATCATCTCCAACATCAACATGCGGCAATACATCAACAACTGTGGCATTGACAACACACATCAGCACTTGAGCAAGCAGCTTCGACGCGCAAGTCCAACTATCTACCAAACAACAGGTAATAGGGTGTGTCCAAGGCAATATAGGGCTGCAAGGGATTTCACGGGTACGATAACTAAAGCATCGCAACACAGATAGCAATAGATCAACAGGAGGGAAGTAAATACTATAAAAGTAAGATAGGTAGAAAGGGGGAGATGCTCGCCTGAAAACATTGTCGAAGGGTTCATCCGAAGATCGGAGCGAAGCTCGCATCAACTCAACGGCCTTATCCGCGAAGAAGCAAAACACTAGAAGAAACACCGGATGCACTATTTAATACAACGGCAGAAGATCGGCATGATGCATGTATGATGCATGGCATGGCAAAGGTGCGGTGCAATTAGGTCAGATTAAGCGGAACCGGGGTCCCGACAATTAATTAGATGGTGCAAGTTGTTTAGAACCCCCGCAATTTAAATGTTGTTTACATGGCAAAAGATAAGATACCGGTTCGCTACTCGAGTTTAAATGAGGCCAATATAAGGCTAGATTTGCCCGCATATGGGCCCCATATTTAATTATTAGGTGAATCGGCAAAAGGCCCCCAAACCACATGATATGCATGCGAGATGACCATCAAATATACAGCTTGATATCATTTATGAAAATAGGGTAACGAGGAAAAGGGCACACATTAGGGGCCTCGCGGTCTTAAGGGGACCGGTCTCCGGGTTCGGGGGTCTCGGCGCATCCGGGGTCTACGGTTCATGGCGACAGTCCTGGCGTCCTTGATGGAGAACTCGTGGTTCCGTCGGTTTCTTGTCGACGGTCTCGTGGGCCGTCTTAGTCATGATGTCGAGCTCGGGTGCCGTGATGACCTTGGGTTTCAATGAACGGTTCGGGGTACTTGGCGTATCCGGGTCGATGACCTTGGCGTTCGGGAAGGAGAGCTTGACGCGCCGGGGTTCGGTCTTCGGTGCCGAGATCGGTCTCCGGATCCTCAGGGTCGGGTCTTCGGGTCATGTCGTGCCGAGGGGTTCGGTTTTCCAGCGCCGGAGGCCTTGGCGAGGGTTCGTTTAGCGTCACCGGGTTCGGGGAGGAAGATCTTGCAAAAACTGGGGACGGCGATACCGCACCAACTAGATCGCCACTGTTATCCCTATGTATTATCTCCATTACACATCAATAGCCAAACATCACTACATAAACAGAGAGAGGATCCCTACAGGGTAGCGCACGAACACGGCTTCCAAGGAACAGAGCCTGAGGCGGTGGGGCTCGCTGCGGCTCTTGGGACGCGGAGGAGAGCCGGCCGCGGATGGTGCAGAGGCAAAGAACGCGGGCACGCGACGGCGGCCGCAGAACTCGATGGAGGACGTCCAAGGCGGCAGCAACGGGAGGCCAGGACGGCGAGGGGAACTCCGGCGGCGGCGGGGGAGCTCGGTGTCGCGGCGTCTTGGTTCTGGGGAGGGTGCAGGCAAGGCAGAGGCCCGGTGGCGTGTAGACCGGTGGCCGGAGGCGAGCAGCCGGGCGAGGAGGGCGGCGGAGCGGCCCGGGCGCGGGCTGCGGGAAGCGAGGTTGCGGGCGGGCGGTGGCGTCGTGGATGCGGCCGAGGCATGGCGTCGGAGACGGCGAACGGGTGCGAAGGGGGCGAGGGATGCAGAGCTTGGAGGAGGAGCGGTCGGGCGAGGTTCGCCCGCGGCTGGCGAGCGGTGAGGCGAGACGGGCGTGAGGTGAGGCTGGGCGGCGCGGTGAGCGATGAGGCGGCTTGGCGGCTATGGGGTGGGAGGAGAGGCGAGCAGGCTTGAGGCGCTGAGCCAGCGGGCCTCAGCCGGCGGGCGCCGAGAGAGAGGAAGGAGGGGAGGCTGATGGGGAGAGGCGAGGTTGGGGGAGAGGCGCAGGCTCGGAGGAGGAAGAAGGGCATCGGGGACGATGCTCGCGTGGTGGAGGGTGGAGGCAGGTGTGGTGGGCCAGGGGGACAAGCGGCCAGGGAGGCGGTTCCGCGTGGGTGGTTCGGTGGCCAGGTGAGAGGCTGCCGCGCGCGGGTGGGGGCTGGCGTGGAGTGCGTGGAGTGCCTGAGAGGGAGAGAGAGGGAAGAGAGGGAGAGGGGCGACGTGGCAGCGCGGGATTGGTTAGAGGGGAGAGGGGCGCTGAGGTGGCATGTCCTGATTGGGTGGAGTGAGGTGGAGGGGAGGGATGGGTAGAGTTTTAGGTGGGTTTAGGATTAGATAGGGCTGCAGGTTGGACCGTTCTGAAAAACTGGGGCGGTCGTTCGGGTCGGGTTGGCCCGTTCGACTGCCCCTACTAAAAATAATTTAATTTTTATTTTATTTTCAAATATCTTTGTAACTAGTTTTAGACAAACAAAATATCCGGAACATCCGGGGGTTGGCGTTTGAATAAAAGATGGGACGTTTGGAAAACAAATCTGTTTTTTGCGAAATAGTTTTGGCAAACAATGCATGAAGATGACGATGCAATGCACAAATTCAACGCGATTTTCTAGTAGTGGTTTTGCGGGATGCCACAGGTATCGAATGAAATACCATCATTATAGAACTTGTACACTTCTCTTGCAGCACCATCCACCCAAATAGGTTCTCAACCCTGTCCTCTTCATCAAGACGAAAAGTGTAGTAGAATTTGGGGTCTTGTTTCTGGATTTCATTGAAATAGGCCAACAAGTCATGGATGTCCTTCACTTGTTGCGGATCACCAATAGTAGCCATGTAGTTGCTCACTGATTTTGTGTTGTAAGGAACATTTTTATTGCTGCCATAAACCTCACCCATGATCTCCATAATTCTCCCAGTACTGAGATTCACCTCATGAAGCAAGTCAATAAATCTCTTTTCTTTCCTAGGAATCTTAATGTGAGATCTAAGGTACTTCTTGAGAGCAAATTTCTAGATAACATCATGTGTGTGCACTTCAATAAACTGGGTCACTTCCCATCTAGCACCATTCCTTTTGACGCGCATTTTTTCCTTGCAATCTGTGAGCTTGGTGATAGTACGGTTGCGCTATTTTATTGGTGTAGGTTCCTCCTCAACATTTTTCCTATTTTGTTGCACACATATACACATTTGTCTCTCTCTCTCCCCATCTTTTGCAGATCTCCTGGACGAATCAATCCTAACCGCAAAACCAACATGTTTTGCATAATAATTGTAATGTGCAAGCACTGCCTCATCAGAGTCAAATATCATCCCAACATGCGGAGTTTTAGGAACATACCCCTCCGGCGTAGACTGGACCTCACCATCGCTACCACTGTCCTCACTAGACAATGTAACACCTGTTCGTGCACCCGAGTGAGTGTCCCGTGCCTGCCCCGAAGGTCCAGATGCAGAAGGTCCAACACCTGAATGAGTTTTCCCCTCTAAATCCCCTGATGGCACCCCTGTAGAAGTTCCACCCCCAAATGGTCCTGTAGAAGTTCTAGCACCATCATCGCAGAAACCACGCAGAGTACCTTCCTCATCATGCACAAAACTGTCTCCCGCTGGCTGGTTTAGGTCTAGCTCCCCAAACCAATAAGCAAAACCTTTAGGCATTTAAGCTAAACCCCTGCATATGGCAAAAAAACACAAATTACATCAACAAGTTATTTCTTTTTCATTTAGTTTTTAAACTATAATGACATCAACATTTGTGTTTCTGTTCTTAACAGGGAAAGGGAGTTGTGTCACAGTCAAGCAAAAAAATGGAGGGAGGAGTTCATGTACAGATGACAGCAAGAACTATCAGGATTTGATGTTCCCATCCGCGATCGTTCCATCTTTCTGCCTTTCCACTGATGGAATCTAGCATGTTTTTGGTGTTTGTGTTTTTGTTAATCTTCTGTGATTGTTGTTCCTTTTTTACTACTGGAAGTTATATGATGCTCTTGGATCTGGGTGCTGTTCCATCTAGTTCTTCTTCTACTGGAAAAGATTGATGCTTTTTCAATCTGTCTTTTTTCACCAACTGGTACTTCTAGACAAAAAGGCATATTTTTTCTACTGACAATACATATATGTATGTGGAAGTTCCATATGCTGGTTCTCAATCTGTCATATGCTGTTTTTCATCTGCTAGAAGTCCCATACAGGAGAACTGGCAGTTGCATACATAGACTTATTTGCAGGTAGGAAGAGGATGGTATGAAGATCCAAGAGATTATGCAATCTATAACTTATTTTTTGCAGATAGGATTTTTACTAGAGGGTGTGGGGAGGGAAGAAGAGAAAACTTACAGGTGGTCTCTGTCGATGATTGTTTGCAAGTAGTCTCCGGCGATGATTTTTTTCTTGGATGGTAGATACAGGAGAGGGAATCGAGGGTTTTGGGGGGAAGATACAGAAGAGGGAATCGGGGGATGGAAGAAGTTGATGATTTTACTTCCAGAAAATCAATGTCGATGGGATCAGATCGAGCCTGGGCTGGAAGAAATCAGGATCTGGCTGTATATAAGGAAGCGGCGACGACCATGGGATGCTGGAATCGATTCCCGCGCGCGAAAACGGGAACCCTGGGAGGCGAGACGTATTTCCATAATGGGCTGTCGGAACGACCTGGGCGTACGTTAAAACCAGGTCGACCTGGTTGTAGTCGCGTCCTTGAGAAAAAGAGAATTGCAAAGTTTTCTTTGAGGGAAGAGAACCGCCGAGCTAACTACCGGAACCATTAGAAACACGCCACAAAACCGGGCAACTCCGGTTAACCTGGCTACCAACAAAAACTCCACAAAATTTGTGTAACTTTTGTTGTGCAAGCTCACATATTATATTGTATATAGTACTATAGCTTAACCGTGGTGGTGACCCTACTAGATGAGGCCACTCTCGACAGTTCTGTTTTGCACCGTTGGATCACTAGATAGAGGTCATCTTGATCATTGATTTGGGCTGGTAAGCTGGAAATTTTTTAACTGCAGACGAGGCCTCTGCCGACCAACGATTGGGCCTATCCACGACCCTGACCCACGATAATAGTAACACTTTGGATGCTTATTGTCGTGCTTCGGGTCAGCGTGTGAATTTGGACAAATCTTCTATCTTTTTTAGTAAACGTTGCCCGGTGGCAATAAAGCAGGAGTTGAAACTTATCGTAAATGTACAGAATGAGTCGTTGAGTGAGAAGTACCTGGGTATGCCATCGAATATTGGGAGATCAACAAATGGGGCCTTCAAATACTTGAAGGACCGAATTTGGAAGTGGATTCAGGGGTGGATTGAGCAATGTTTGTCAGCAGGAGGCAAGGATGTTCTTATAAAATCTGTGCTCCAGGCAATACTGATTTTTTCCATGTCTTGCTTTAAGTTACCACAAGTACTATGTCAACACATCAACTCGTTAATCCGGAAGTTCCGGTGGGGCTGCAAGGATGGGAAGAGGAAAGCATGTGGGGTTTCTTGGGAAGAGATGACTAAGCCTAAGTATTTGGGTGGTCTTGGCTTCAGTGATATCGAGCTTTTTAATCTAGCACTGTTGGCACGACAGGGGTGGATAATTTTGAAGAACCCAGATATGTTAAGTGCGTGGATTTTGAAGGCTGTGCACTTCCCAAACAGTGATTTCATGAATGCCGAACTGGGGTCACATCCTTCAAAGGTGTGGCGTGCTATTGTTGAGGGGAAGGGAGTCCTGGCGCAGGGTCTGATTCGCCGTATCGGTATCGGTGCAGATACAGACGCGTGGGACGATAAGTGGATACCCAGAGACGGGGCATTGAGGCCGTTTCACTGCAGAATTGATAATCCACCAAGAAGGGTTTTCGATTTTATTGATCAAAGTACTCGGCAGTGGGATATGACAAAGTTGAATACATGTTTTCTCCCAATGGACGTACATGAGATCAAAGCCATACCGATTAGTACTCGAGTGCAACTAGATTTTTGGGCATGGAATTATGAGAAGAAAGGGATGTTCAGTGTTAGATCAGCTTATGCAATGCTGGTTAACACACGTGAAGGGAAGCTTGGTTGGAAGGTGTCGCAGCTAACTCGGATCAAAAACGTACGCAGAAAAGCTGGACAAGGCTGTGGCATATTCAGGTTCCGGCAAAACTAAGAATATTTTTGTGGCGCTTGGCTAAGCAATCACTACCTACAACAGACATTTTGCACCAGCGACACATATCACCGGCGAGTACGTGTGCCATCTGTGGTGCGTAGATTCATGGCGACACTCGTTGTTGGATTGCACCATGACGCGCTGTGTGTGGACTCTCGCAGATGATGAGATGACCGAGCATATGGCGCAAATGCAAGATTCGAGCGCACGGAATTGGTTATTCGCGATGATCGATACTCTACCGCATGAACAACTCATTCGTTTGTGTGTCACGGCATGGGCCATCTGGCACACCAGACCGAAGGCGATTCATGAGGGAATCTACCAAAGTCCACTAAGCACTCATTGTTTTGTGGAAAATTTTATCTCCGAGCTGGGGCAAGTAAGGCATGAGTCAGCAAGGAGAAATACGAGCGTGCTTCCAACTCCATATCCGATATGGATTCCTTCACTGCCTGGAGTGGCGAAAGTGAACGTTGACGCTGGAGTAGCACAGAACAAAGAGTCCGGGTGATTGCAGCAGTGGCAAGGTCGACCACGGGCGAATACCTGGGTGCGTCGGCTATACTTCTAGAAAGTATCTTTGATCCCGAGGTTCTGGGGCAGTCCGGGAGGGACTGAATTTGGCGCATGATCTTCTCCTTCCAAAGATAAGGCTAGCCAGCGACTGCCTATCTGTTATCAAGGCAATGAAGGAGGAGAATTTGAGACGTTATAGCCACATACTGCAAGAGATCAAAGCTTTATCTTTATTGTTTGCTGAATCTTCTTTCGTTCACGAGAATAGACAGTCCAACAAGGAGCCTCATGACTTGGCTCGTTTTGTGATGGGTTCTTGTGTTGGACGTTACGTGTGGTTCGTTAATCCGCCAGAAGGCGTTTGTATTCCCTGACTTTTGATTAACTAGCACAAATGCCCGTGCGTTGCACCGGGAGAAAAATAGATGGTAGTCATTCAAAAATCCTCGCCCATGTGATAAGATATATAAATTTAGTAATAAGATATAAGAAAAATCTAACCTCGACGGATCAATTGTGGGCTTAAATATGGAACCATTGAGATCATCCTCTCTCTTGCTTGCTCGTTTGTTTGTCTATACGGTACCTATAATGTGATTAGGCAAGTTTTCTTTCAGACTGAAATGTTATTAGGCAAGTTTTCTTTCAGAATGTAACAACTATAATAATTTGGCTTTGCACCGGGAGAGAAATAGATGGTAGTCACTCAAAAATCCTCGCCCATGTGATAAGATATAAATTTAGTAATAAGATATAAGGAAAATCTAACCTTGACCGATCAAATGTGGCCTCAAATATGGAACCATTGAGATCCTCCTCTCTTGTGCTTGTTTGTTTGTTTGTCTATATGGTACCTACAATGTGATTAGGCAAATTTTCTTTCAGACTGAAATTTTATTACGCAAGTTTTCTTTCAGACTGAAACAACCATAATAATTTGGCTTTGCACCCGGAGAGAAATAGATGGTACTCACTCAAAAATCCTCGTCCATGTGATAAGATATAAAATCAGTAATAAGATATAAGGAAAATCTAACCTTGACTGACCAAATGTGGGCTCAAATATGGAACCATTGAGATCCTCCTCTCTTATGCTTGCTTGTTTGTTTGTCTATATGATACCTACAATGTGATTAGGCAATTTTTCTTTCAACTGAGATGTTATTAGACAAGTTTTCTTTCGTACTAAACAACCATAATAATTTGGACGCTAAAATCTGAAGTCGAGAGAAATTGGATGCTGCAATACAATAGCATATAACTTCAGCACATCCGGCGCACACCCTAATTTAATCATTGAGGCAATCAGCTAGTAGAGCTACATAGAAAATTGTTCCTAGAAGCTTAGCAAAGAATCACACGTGAGCAAGCAGATAGACAAAATCAATCATCGCGAGATCAATCGTGAGTGGAAGCAGCTGCACACAACCAACATATTGATCAGCTTATGGATCGGATTAGGAAAAAAAAGTGCATTGCTTTCCTGGGATCAGCCGGACTGTTTTCAGATCGATTCAGGATCCAGCACGCTTGGCCGCCGCAGGCGCATGCGTGACCTAGATGATGTATCGCTCGGTTGGGAGAGAAGAAGACCAACGAACCGGTACGTACCTCCGGTTCTTCTATTTATTTATTTTTACCAAACGACGCAATCAGTTGAAAAAAACAAATCAATTACCTGACTCGTGAGTGGTATAGTGGGTAATATTTTTGCACGAACAGGGACAAAACGGTCTAAAAAAGTGTTGGACCGGAAGAAACACTTTGTCCTTTATTATTAGGTATAGATATAGATATAGATATATATAGATTAATATAGTGGTCGGATGACTTAAAAAAAAGTGCTCTCCATACGCCGGAAAATATGGCAGCGGTGGATTCCTCTCTCTCCCTCTCTCCTCCTGATTCGACCATCCCCGTTTCTTCTCTCCTACTTCCCCTCTCTCTCCCAGAGCGCCGCCCCACCAAATCAGCCGAGCCACCACCACCCTGCCTCGATTCCCGCCACAAGAATGTAGTCCTTAATCTACCTAATAGGTTATGGGACCGATCCGCCAGATTCTCGCACCTCCATCGCACCATGGACGACGCCGTCCCAAGCGCATCGGCCGGGGAAACGGTGGCCAGACAGGCTCGGTGTAGGCTGCAGGGTGCCTCCAGACCCTACAAAGAGGCGGCTCTAGAATCTTGCCGTCGAGAGGGAGGAGAGATTGTATCCAGCCAGCTCGAGTGTCCTCCGTCCTCCCCTGTGTCGTGGGTTACTAGGTGGGCACCTGGAGCCATGCGGCCCTCCCCTGCCACAAAACCTGCCCCCGAGAGTGGCTGGAGACGACGGCGATGCGGTCGCCTCCAACATGTTCGACAAAATTATCAAATAGCCTCGGGGAAAATCCCAACAACATAGGTTTAGCTACCGTCCTCTCTCGCTCGACGACGTTGTGCCGCAACCGTCGGCCATCTTCGTCCCCCCCGGAAGGCTCTCCTAGGTGGGAGGAACCGATGAAGAGCTCTACCAGCCGTTCACCGGGTTGATGTCCTCTTGACCATGTTTCCCTACATGGAGCACGTCTCCCATTCCCAGCTTTGTTAATGTGACTTTATCACGGATCTAGTCTAGATATAACAGTAGCAATAGAAACATCACCTTTGTAAATCAAGAACGGAGAGAGAGAGAGAGAGAGAGAGAATGAGAGAGAACAGAGACGAGCTCTACCTGCTCCCTGGCTCGACAGACAAGAGCCAGAGGGAATGCCCGAACCGGCGCCGGAGCTAGAACCTCCGTCATTGGCCATGGGTGAAAGGGGGTGAGTGTGGCGAGCGTGTGGCTAGAGTGGCGGCGGTGGAGCTTCCCATCGGCGCAGCGCTGGCCTAGATCGGATTGGCTTGTAGGTGGGGCGGCTAGGGCACGGTTAACCTCGTAGGTCGTGCTGCCGGCTCCCCACCACTTTATATAGCGCTGGCGACAGGGGCCCACCATCCTAGATATGACGGCGCCCGATCGTATGATTAGCGTCTTTGGCGTTGGGCGATCACGTTGAGATCTATCCAACATTCTCCCCCTAGATCTCGACTTTACTTTTAACCTTGTTCTTTACTTATTTCATCACAGAATGACACATAGAGCATGTTTCATCGTCCCAGCTTGCCGATAGAATCGGACAGCTACTATATACCTTTATGTTCAAACAAATTACATTACTTTTGGGCCTCTATGGTCCAGAATCATAGGCTTCCCGTTAAACCCATGCCGGCTATGTGTTCCTTGAACACATTGGGTGGTAAGTTTTCAAGCGGATCCGCAAGCATATCCTTTGTCCTTATATGCTCGAGACTTATAGTTTGATCTGGACTTTGTCCTTCACAACATAATACTTTATATCTATAGACTTTGAAGCATTACTCGACTTGTTGTTGTGAGCATAGAATCTAGGGCTCGTTGTCACAAGACATCTTTAGTGGCCTGCTGATACAGTCAACCACTTTCAAGTCGGACAAAAATTTCTTTAACCATAACGCCTGTCCCATGGCCTCATAACATGCTATAAATTCTGCATACATCGTAGATGATGCAACTATCGATTGTTTGGCGCTTCCACGAAATAGCACCTCGCGAGAGTAAAGACATACCACATCGTGGACTTTCGGCCGTCTTTATCTCCATAAAATCTGCATCTGAATACCCTTTATCTCTAGGGAATCGGATCTTCTATATGTAAGCATGAGGCCTTTTGTGCCTTGCACATAACGCAAAGCTTTCTTTACCATCTTCCAAAGGTTTATGCTGATTCTCTTGATATCTACCGAGTACCCCGGTGATAAATTCTAAGTCAGGGCGAGTGCACACTTGTGCATACTGTAAGCTTCCAACAGCCGAAGCATATGGTACTGACTTCATTTGATCGATCTCATATTGGTTCTTTGGACATTGGGATTTCCCAAAACTATCGCCCTTGACTATGGGAGCAGGTGTTGAATTACTCGCATGCATATTGTATTTCTTTAAAATCTTTTCACAATACACTTTCTGCGACAGTCCTAACACTCCATTTTTTCTGTCTCGGTGAATTTCTATGCCCAAAACATAAGAGGCTTCACCAAGGTCTTTCATGTCAAAGTTTGATGACAAGAATTTCTTTGTTTCTAGTAGTAGACTAACATCACTGCTAGCAAGCAGAATGTCATCCACATATAGAATTAGGAAAATATATTTCCCACTTTTGAACTTTGCATAAATGCAATTGTCCTCAACATTTTCCTTGAATTCAAATCTTTTAATGGTATCATTAAACTTTAAATACCACTTCCTAGAGGCTTGCTTTAACCCATAAATGGATTTCTTTAGGCGGCATTGTTGGAGATATGCCCTAGAGGCAATAATAAATATAGTTATTATTATATCTTTGTGTTTATGATAAATTTTTATATTCATGCTATAATAGTATTAACAAGGAAACATTAATACTTGTGTCATTTGTAAACTTAATTTGAAGTCCCTAGTATAGCCTCTATACTTCACTAGCTTGTTGGTTGATTAAATGATTGTGGTTTCCATATCATGAACATTGAGATGTTATCAACAACAAGATCATATCGTTAGGAGAATGATATGGTGGACATACTCCTATTGATAAGCGTAGCATAAAGATCAAGTCATTTCAATAGTTCAATTGCTATATGATTTTTGATACATAGTAACCTAATTCCTTCGAACATGAGATCATGCATATCACCTTTACCGGATGGATGCTTTGATGACATCAAACACCACACCGTAACTGGGTGGCTATAAAGGTGGCATTAAGTGTTCGGAAAGTATTGGTTGAAACACATGGATCAAGAGTGGGATTTGTCCATCCACATGACGGATAGATATACTCTGGGCCCTCTCGGTGGAATGTCATCCAATTAGCTTGCAAGCATGTGACTTGGTCACAAGGGATCACATATCACGGGAACGAGAAAGAGTACTTATCGAACGAGGTTGAACTAGGTATGCAGAGATACCACGATCATAACCTCGGATAAGTAAACTATCGTGAGACAAAGGGAAATTGGTATCGTATGTAAGTGGTTCATTCGATCGCAAAGTAATCGTAGAAATATGTGGGAGCCATATGAATTTCCAGATTCCTCTATTGGTTATTGTTCGGAGAAGTGTCTCGATCATGTCCGCATAATTCACGAACCGTAGGGAGACACACTTAAGGATTCGACGTTGTTTTGAGTAGTTATGGTATTATGAGAAAGAGACCGAATGTTGTTCGGAGTCTCGGATGGGATCCGGGATGTCACGAGGTGATCCGGAATGGTCCGGAGAATAAGATTCATATAAGGAAAGTCCCGTTTCGGAGTTCGGGAATGTTTCCGGTGTTTTTCATCGGGAATGTTCTAGAAGGTTCCGGATTGTCCGACACTCCGGGGTACATGAGTGTGTCATTGAATGATTGCATCATGTACTAAGTGTTCTTGCTGTTCCAAAAACATGAAAGTCAAATTGCCAGTTTGAAAGTCAAACGGCTAAAACAGGAAACTGTGGGAAACAAGCAAGAGGAGTTGGAACCAACTTGGAGGAGGAGTCCCACTCCTCCAGGCCGGCGCCCAGCCCTAGGCCGAGTTGGGGAGGGACTCCCTCCCTCCCCTGGCGCGCCTAGCCCCTCCACCCATAAAAGGAGGGGCAGGGCTCCTCCTTGAGACACACAAGTTTCCACCTCTAATCTCAGGTTTAGAGCCGTTTGGTTTAGAGCTTCTAATTGCTTTAGCCTGCGGTTTAGAGCCTTCTAATTGGTGTGTCTAAATCTCTAGACCACTAATAGCCCTCTCTCATAATCCACCATACTCGCTCCGGCTTAAGGCGAAGCCTCGGATCTCCCTCTACTTAGGTACCACGCTGTGCCGCCGAATCGCGAGGAGAGTGCTACAACCTCCATTTCTTTGGAACAAGGGAGAGGAAGGTCTTCGTCGAGTACGAACGTGTGACCGATCATGAAGCGCTGGAACGCAGCCTGGGAAGGATCGTCCACACGATCTTGAGATCGGAAAGAGTGCGACTACATCACCCACGAGAATCCGCTCTCGTTAGACACTTTGGAATCTTCGATGGTAAGTTATTCCATCGACTCGTTGCTACAATCTAGTATATAGATTTTGGCTTGTTTGTGTGTATGCGATAGAATTTTTTTTTTCCATGCTACGAACCCCTCAAAGGGTATCGAGCCGTGTCTATATATAGATCATTGCCAGACGAGTAACACAATGGTCATTGTGGGCGTTGATGCTTTATTGTCGATTGCTTTTTGTGTACTTTGCATCTTGCGGTATGTTGGGATGAAGTGGCGGGCTAACCTTACATGACATCGTTCATGAGACTTGCTCCACGCTTGACATGCAACTTGTATTGCATAAGTGGCTTTTGGTGCCTGTTTCTCCTAGCATAGTTAAGATCCAATTTACAACGGGTAATCAACAATGCTAGTATCAATGTTGTGGTTCTTGTTCGAAGTTAGAACGACACTTATTGAAAGCCCCAAACCACGTAAAATATGCAAAGAAAGTAGAAGCGTCTAACTTTGTTTTGCAGGGTGTGCGATGATGTGATATGGCCATGATTGTGATTATATTTGATGTATGCAATGTTCCTTATTGTAAGTTGGCAACCGCAGGAGCCATATGGTTGTCTTTAATTTATGTTAAGACCCGTGTCTATTCAAAGTAGTTGTAATAGTTGAAGCCGTGGGCGACAACCATGGTGAAGCGTCATTGACCTTGATGCAATCTTTGGTAATGATGGAGATCATGTTCGTGTTTGAAGATGGAGATCGGAAGCACAAAGAAGAAAGGCCATATCATATCACATATTATGAATTGCATGTGATGTTAATCCTTTATGCATCTTGTATTGCTTAGTAGACGACGGTAGCATTATAAGATGATCCCTCATGCACATGAATTTCAAATCATAAAGTGTTCGCCCTTAGTTAGCACCGTTGCTAAAGCTTGTTGTTTCGAAGCACCACGTGATGATCGGGTGTGTTAGATTCTGCAAGTGTATACAACGTGAGCAAACCAGATTTGCTCATGCAGAAAGTAAGGTTTGATCTTGACGAGCCTAGCATGTACAAACATGGTCTCGGAACACGGATTACCGAAAGGTAAAGCATGAATCGTATAGTAGATATGATGAACATGATGATTGTTCGCCATTGAAACTATATCAACTCTCGTGATGATCGGTGTTGATGTAGTGGATTTGGTTCGTGTGATCACTAAAACAATGTGAGGGATGTTGTTTTGAGTGGGAGTTCACCTAGTTTAATTTCATTAATTAATTTGAACTCAGTTTGTCATAAACTTAGTCTAAACTATTGCAAATATGTTGTAGATCAATGGCAGCCCCTACCATCAATTTTAATGCGTTCCTAGAGAAAGAAAAGTTGAAAAAAAATGGAAGCAACTTCGCGGATTGGTTCCGAAATTTGAGGATTGTCCTCACAGCTGGTAATTTGACCTATGTCTTTGGATGCACGCTTGGGTGACCCACTGCACTGATGCTTCCGATGAAGTAAAGAATGTTTACCTCGCTCGGAAGAATCGATACTCCATAGTTCGATGTGCTATCTTGTATGGTTTAGAATCGAGCTTGAAAAGGTTTGAAGAGTCGAGACCCATATGATATTGTCGAGGATCTCAAATTGATTTTGAGACTCATGCGGCAATTGAAAGCTATGAGGCTTCAAAAGTTCTTTAAGCGCAAGATGGAAGAGGGCAGCTCCGTCGGTGAGCATGTGCTTAAGATGTCGGGCACGCAAACAAACTTCAAAGCTTAGGTATAGTGATTCTTAATGCTTTGGGGATTTACCGTCCTCGATCCTTTGCCACCAAGTTCTGACGTGAACTTTGTGATGAACTACAACATGCGAACATGAACAAAGAGTTGCAACTGTTTGCTATGTTAAAGTCTGCGAAGTGGAGATCAAGAAAGAGCACTAAGTGTTGATGGTCAATAAGACCACCAAACTCAAGAAAGGCAAGTCTAAGCAAAGGGACACTTCAAGAAGGGTGGTAAGAAAGTTACTGCACGACGAAGAAAACCAAGGCTGGACCAAAGCGAAACCGAGTGCTTTTACCGCAAGGGAGAAGGTCCTCGAGCGGAATTGCCCAAAGTACTTGGCGGATCAAGAACGGCAACATCAAGAAGAAAGGTATATCGATATACATGTTATTGATGTGTATCTCACTAGTACCGTAGTAGTGCACGGGTATTTGATCTTGGTTCGGTTGCTCATATTTGTAACTCAAACAGTCTTTGCAGAATAAGCGGAAGCTAGCGAAGAACGAGGTGACGATGCGCGTGGGAAGCGGATCAAAGGTTGATGTGATCGCGGTCGACGCTACCTCTTCATCTACCATCGGGATTAGTTTTATACTTAAATAATTGTTATTTAGTGCTGCGTTGAGCATGAACATTATATCGGGATCTTGTTTATTGCGAGGCGGTTACTTGTTTAAGTCGAGAATAATGGTTGTTCGATTTATATGAGTAATATGTTTTACGACATGCACCTTTGATAGATGGTCTATTCTTATTGAATCTCGATAGTGGAAATACACATATCAACAATATTGAGGCTAAACGTTTGAAATCAGCGATAATTCAACCTATATGTGGCAATCGTCTTGGTCACATTGGAGTGAAGCGTATGAAGAAACTCCATTCCGATGGACTTCTTGAATCACTTGATTTTGAATCACTTGAAAGATGCGAAGCATGTCTGATGGGAAAAATGACTAAGACTCCATTTTCTGGTATGATGGAGCGAGCTACAGACTTATTGGAAATCATACATACCGATGTGTGTGGACCAATGAGTGTAGCATCGCGCGGTGGTTATCGTTATGTTCTTACCTTCACAGATGACTTGAGTAGATATGGGTATATCTATTTCATGAAACACAAGTCCGAAACTTTCGAGAAATTTAAGGAGTTTCAAAGTGAGGTAGAGAATCAACGTAACAAGAAGATTAAATTTCTACGTTCTGATCGTGGAGGTGAATATCTAAGTTACGAGTTTGGCGAGCATTTAAAGAAGTGCGGAATACTTTCACAATTGACACCTCCGGGAACACCACAGCGTAATGGTGTGTCCGAACGTCGTAATCGAACTCTCTTATATATGGTTCGTTCTATGATGTCACTTACAAATTTACCGCTATCATTTTGGGGTTATGCATTAGAAACAGCCGCATTCACTTTAAATAGGGCACCGTCTAAATCCGTTGAAACGACACCGTATGAATTATGGTTTGGGAAGAAACCTAAATTGTCGTTCCTTAAAGTTTGGGGATGCGAAGCCTATGTAAAGAAGTTACAGCCGGACAAGCTTGAACCCAAAGCGGAAAAATGCGTCTTCATAGGATACCCGAAGGAAACTATTGGGTATACCTTCTATCATAGATCCGAAGGCAAAATCTTCGTTGCCAAGAATGGATCCTTTCTAGAGAAGGAATTTCTCTCGAAAGAAGTGACTGGAAGGAAAGTAGAACTTGACGAGGTTGTTGAACCTTCTCTCGAAATTGCGAGTAGCGCAACACCGGAAGAAGTTCCTGTGGTGCCTGCACCAATTAGAGAGGAAGCTAATGATAATGATCATGAAACTTCGGTTGAAGTTGCTACAGAGCCTCGGAGGTCAACGAGAACTCGTACCACTCCAGATTGGTATGATTCCGTTATGAGTGTCATGTTGGTGGACAACACCGATGACCCCGAGACATATGAGGAAGCAATGATGAGCCCAGATTCCAATAAATGGCAAGAAGCCATGAAATCCGAGATTGGATCCATGTACGAAAACCAAGTATGGACTTTGGTGGACTTACCGGATGGACGGAAGGCTGTCGAGAACAAATGGATTTTCAAGAAGAAAACAGATGCTGATGGTAATGTTACTGTCTATAAAGCTCGACTTGTCGCAAAAGGGTTTCGACAAATTCAAGGAGTTGACTACGATGAGACTTTCTCACCAGTAGCGAAGCTAAAGTCTGTGAGGATTATGTTAGCAATCGCTGCATATTATGATTATGAGATATGGCAGATGGATGTCAAAACAGCATTCCTCAATGGAGATATTGATGAAGAGTTGTATATGATGCAACCCAAAGGTTTTGTCGATCCTAAAGATGCTAACAAGGTATGCAAACTTCAACGGTCCATCTATGGATTGACGCAAGCATCCCGAAGTTGGAATCAACGTTTTGATAAGGTAATCAAAAGTTTTGGTTTTATACAAACTTATGGAGAAGCTTGTATTTACAAGAAAGTGAGTGGGAGCTCTGTAGCATTTTTAATACTATATGTGGATGACATATTGTTGATTGGGAATGATGTAGACCTTCTTAATAGTGTCAAGGAATATTTGAATAATAGTTTTTCAATGAAGGATCTTGGCGAAGCAGCTTACATATTAGGTATAAAGATTTATAGAGATAGATCAAAACGCCAAATATCATTGTCACAGAGTACATATTTGGACAAAGTTCTAAAGAGATTTGGAATGGAAGAAAGCAAGAAAGGGTTCTTGCCCATGTTGCTCAATCGACCTTGAGTAAAACTCAAAGTCCAACATCGGCGAAGATAGAGAAAGGATGAGTAAGAATTCCTATGCCTCACCATAGGATCTCTAATGTATGCCATGCTATGTACTAGACCCGACATTGCATATCTTGTTAGTTTGACTAGCAGATATCAAAGTGATCCAGAGTGGATCATTGGACGGGTCAAAATATCCTTAAGTACTTGAGAAGAACTAAGGATATGGTTCTTTCTTATGGAGGTGATGAACAACTCGTTGTTAATGGTTACACCGATGCTAGTTGGAACACCGATCCGGATGATTCTAAATCACAACTGGATACGTATTTATTTTGAATGGTGCAGCAGTTATTGGAGGAGTGCAAAGCAAAGCGTTGTGGCGAGATTTTCAACCGAATCGGAATACATGGCTGCTTGAGTCTTCACAAGAAGCGATATGGATGAAAGAGTTCATTACAGAGCTGGGTGTGGTTCCAAGTGCGCTGACCCAATGTCTATCTCTTTGTGATAACATGAGCGCCATAGACAATGCGCAAGAACCAAGGTCACACAAGAAGCTGAAGCATATCAAGCTACGTTTTCACGCTATTCGAGAACATATCCAGGATGGGGATATAAAGATTTGCAAAGTACACACAGATCTGAATGTGGCGGATCCGTTGACTAAACCTCTCCCGAGGGCAAAACATGACCAACACCAAACTGCCATGGGTGTTCGGTATATTACCATGTAATCTAGATTAGATGACTCTAGTGCAAGTGAGAGACTGTTGGAGATATGCCCTAGAGGCAATAATAAATGTAGTTATTATTATATCTTTGTGTTTATGATAAATGTTTATATTCATGCTATAATAGTATTAACAAGGAAACATTAATACTTGTGTGATTTGTAAACTTAATTTGAAGTCCCTAGTATAGCCTCTATACTTCACTAGCTTGTTGGTTGATTAAATGATTGTGGTTTCCATATCATGAACATTGAGATGTTATCAACAACAAGATCATATCGTTAGGAGAATGATATGGTGGACATACTCCTATTGATAAGCGTTGCATAAAGATCAAGTCATTTCAATAGTTCAATTGCTATATGCTTTCTGATACATAGTAACCTAATTCCTTCGACCATGAGATCATGCATATCACCTTTAACGGATGGATGCTTTGATGACATCAAACACCACACCGTAACTGGGTGGCTATAAAGGTGGCATTAAGTGTTCGGAAAGTATTGGTTGAAACACATGGATCAAGAGTGGGATTTGTCCATCCACATGACGGATAGATATACTCTGGGCCCTCTCGGTGGAATGTCATCCAATTAGCTTGCAAGCATGTGACTTGGTCACAAGGTATCACATATCACGGGAACGAGAAAAGAGTACTTATCGGTAACGAGGTTGAACTAGGTATGCAGAGATACCGACGATCATAACCTCGGATAAGTAAACTATCGTGAGACAAAGGGAAATTGGTATCGTATGTAAGTGGTTCATTCGATCGCAAAGTAATCGTAGAAATATGTGGGAGCCATATGAATTTCCAGATTCCTCTATTGGTTATTGTTCCGAGAAGTGTCTCGATCATGTCCGCATAATTCACGAACCGTAGGGAGACACACTTAAGGATTCGACGTTGTTTTGAGTAGTTATGGTATTATGAGAAAGAGACCGAATGTTGTTCGGAGTCTCGGATGGGATCCGGGATGTCACGAGGTGATCCGGAATGGTCCGGAGAATAAGATTCATATAAGGAAAGTCCCGTTTCGGAGTTCGGGAATGTTTCCGGTGTTTTTCATCGGGAATGTTCTAGAAGGTTCCGGATTGTCCGGCACTCCGGGGGGGAGGGTACATGAGTGTGTCATTGAATGATTGCATCATGTACTAAGTGTTCTTGCTGTTCCAAAAACATGAAAGTCAAATTGCCAGTTTGAAAGTCAAACGGCTAAAACAGGAAACTGTGGGAAACAAGCAAGAGGAGTTGGAACCAACTTGGAGGAGGAGTCCCACTCCTCCAGGCCGGCGCCCAGCCCTAGGCCGAGTTGGGGAGGGACTCCCTCCCCTGGCGCGCCTAGCCCCTCCACCCATAAAAGGAGGGGCAGGGCTCCTCCTTGAGACACACAAGTTTCCACCTCTAATCTCAGGTTTAGAGCCGTTTGGTTTAGAGCTTCTAATTGCTTTAGCCTGCGGTTTAGAGCCTTCTAATTGGTGTGTCTAAATCTCTAGACCACTAATAGCCCTCTCTCATAATCCACCATACTCGCCCGGCTTAAGGAAGCCTGCGGATCTCCCTCTACTTAGGTACCACGTTGCCTTGCCGGAATCGCGAGGAGAGTGCTACAACCTCCGCCTGCTTTGGAACAAGGAGAGGAAGGTCTTCGTCGAGTACCGAACCTGACCGATTGAAGCGCTTTAACGCAGCGGAAGGATCGTCCACACGATCTTGAGATCGGAAAGAGTACGACTACATCACCCACGAGAATCCGCTCTCGTTAAACACTTTGGAATCTTCGAGGGTAAGTTATTCCATCGACTCGTTGCTACAATCTAGTAGATAGATCTTGGCTTGTTTGTTTGTATGCGATAGAAAATTTTTGTTTTCCATGCTACGAACCCCTACAGGCATCCCATATGTTCCTTCCCCTCCATGAAAAAACCTTGGGTTGCTTCATGTAAACATTTTCTTCTAAATCTCCATTTATAAATGCCGTCTTGACATCCATTTGATGTAACTCTAAATCAAAATGTGCAACTAGTGCCATGATGATTCTGAAAGAGTCCTTACATGAGACCGGAGAAAAAGTCTCATTGTAATCTACGCCTTCTATGGATGAGGTTCGTCGGCATAGAATACTGGGCGACTATTCCATTTTCTTGCAGGAACCGTGCAAAGGGTCCTGGTACTTGACCATATGGAGTATGCCGACCGTAGTACTCCCCCCCACGATCGGACCGAACTATTTTGATTCTTTTATCGTGCTGATTTTCTACTTCAGCTTTGAAAATTTTAAATTTATCCAACGCTTCAGATCTTTCTTTGATTGGATAAATATAACCATACCGGGAGTGATCATCCGTGAATGTTATGAATGAATCATAGCCATCCACACTTTTCACCGGAAACGGTCCACAAATATCCGTGTGGATTATTTCTAGTGTAGCTATGCTTCGGTTTGCACCCTTTTTAATTTGTTTGACATACTTTCCTTTAATGCAATCTATGCATTGTTCTATGTCGGAGAAATCTAACGGAGGAAGAATGTCATTTTTAACGAGGTTTTCTATTCTTCCCCTCGAAATATGGCCTAGTCTGCAGTGCCATAGTTTCGATGAGTCAAGAGTTCGCTTTCTTTTCTTTTGTTCTTTGTTCGACAAGGAAATTTTTTTATTCACATCACACACAGAAAGAACTTTCTCATCCAGGGATAACAAATATAACTTATCAAATAATGTAGCAACACCCACACATTTTTCTTTCATCCAAATGGCACACTTGCCATTTCCAAAATAACATCCGTAAGAGTCTTTGTCCAAACAGGAAACACTTATTAAATTCCTATGTAATGAAGGAACGAAAAGCACATCTTTGAGCAAAAGTAAAGAGCCATCAGCCAGCTCCAGAGGGACGTCACCAATGGCCTCCACTTCTGCTTCTATTCCATTCGCCACTTCAATATGTCTTTCTCTTCTTGGCGTGGTCCTTGTCGAATGGAACCCCTGTAAAGAGTTGGCAACATGAACAGTTGCTCCAGAATCAATCCACCAAGTGGATCTAGTAAACTTTTCATACAAAGATTCATTAACAAAAAAAAACAATATCTTTACCATTTTTGTCCATGGTGTACTTTAGCCAAATCGGGCAGTCTTTCTTGTAGTGGCCCGGCTTTTTACAGTGATGGCACTGATCCTTCTCCCCAGGGGTGGACTGGTGATCTAATCTGGTGCTGCATTGGACCCTTGCCATGGGGCTTGGAGGGTGAGCCACCATGGTTGCACTGTGAAGCCTCTCTTCTGTTGTCCTTCACGAAGTTCAGAGAACCGTGAAGGGCTTTCACCTTTCCTCTTCACGGGAGCACATCCCAATGGTCTTTCTATGTCCCACTTTTCGGGGACATATTATAGTTATAACAAAGTTTTCAAAAGGCTGTGGAAGTGAGGCCATCACAAGGTGCACCAAGAGTGCGGCTTTAACTCGAGGTCCTCATCCATGGGCTTGAGCTTACGCCATGTTTGACATCCTCAAGATGTGCTCTCTTATTCTGGGGTCCTCCCAGTATACTTTTCAAGAATCAGCTGCTTTAACATTTGGTCGCATCTTTGAAGAGCGATGGCGGCTCTTTATCTTGGCAGATACTCGCCACGAAGACACTCTCCAATTGAGCCCACGATTGCGTTCTCAATTGTGTTTTTTACGAAGGCCAGACACTTCTTGTTGGCGTTCACCCATTTCTGGTTATCGATAGAGTAAGCCAGCTCCAATGGAGCATGGTCCCTCTTCCTTTTCTCAAAGTCGACTTTCTCGCCGCCCCGACCGGTCGGTGGCTTGATGGTTGCTTGGTGTCAACCACCCAATCCACTTGGCATCTGAACGCCAAGTCAACTTTCTTCCTCCATTCGGAGTAGTTGTCCCCCCTTAGGAGCGGGATGTCCTTCAAACATGCCATGAGGTTGAGACCTCCTGAAAATCACAAAAGATGTGAGATCACCAAGTAAAACATCTGTATGCGTTAATTCAACGTTGGTATAAATTAAGCATGCAATCGTTTCGTGCTATTTAAAATTACATCACCGTTGGGCAGAAATAAATTTAAATGCACTTTTAATACTTAATAGGAAAAAAATTATGGTCATGATTATTAATAACGTTGGTCAATTAATAGCATGAGGCATAATCACTTTAATCACATCTTTATGTCAAGATTTAATCAACTTTTATTGCATTTGGTGCAATTTTAAAACCATACATTTGCAATGTGAAAAGACTATTTGCAGCGGAAACTTTCATAGAAAACTTATACTTTGCAGAAAAAATCTGTCTTTGTAACATTCTCTAGTCACAATATACTCAAAAATAAAAGGACTAGAGAAAACTATGCAAAATTTTGCTTAAAACTAAGCAAAAAACATTAAAAAACGACTCTATAAAATTAAAACAGAAAAACTGTTAAAAGCCTCTTGGGCCAAAAGCTGGCTCTTGTGGCCCATCACGGCCAGCTTCAGCGCCAGCTGCTGGCATGGCCACCAAGCGTTCGCCCGCCATACCGCTTCATCTGGCCGTCGATGGCCCGTCCCCAAGGCCCCCGCCTGGCGACCGCGCGCGGCGTCCCCTGCCTCGGCTGTCGGCTACGCGCGGCGCTGCACCGTGGTTCTTGTACTCACGGGCGGTGTGGCGATGGGAAACCGGCGAGGTGGCTTCGGCCCCTCCCTCCTCCTCATGTCCCCACCCGTGGCGCGGCGGCGTGACCCGCCGGGGCCGAGGTGAGGCGGCCGCCTTCGCGCGTGCCCCTCCCTCTTCCTCTTCTCCGTGAGTCGTGCCCCCCCTCCCGTCCTTCTTGCCGGCGGTGCGTCCACCCGAGGGTGGGCGCACCACCGTCAAGAGGGGCGGTGGTGGAGCCTTTTGCTCCCTTTTTTTTGTTACTTGCTTGGTCCATGGTGGAACTGCGACGGCGCCCCCCACCTTGCTTCTTGCCGATGTGTGCATCCACCCGAGGGTGGGTGCACCGTCGTCAAGTGGCCGAGGTGTGGGGCGGAGACTTTCTTTGGGGATCTATGGGGTTAGGACTTGCATTCGGGATCTTTTGGGGCTTTAGATCTAGGGTTTTTCTTTGCCCCGAAGGGTGTGTTCTTCTTCTAGATGTCTCCACAATGGATGCCCATCTAGATCGAGAGGAACGGCGCGGCCCTAAGGCAGGCGCACATTTGGATCTAATTCTTTCCTTTCACTTTCTACCAAAAAGCACTGTAAAATCTAGCAACTAAAACCACGCTCTGATACCAATGTTAATGTGACTTTATCACGGATCTAGTCTAGATATAACAGTAGCAATAGAAACATCACCTTTGTAGATCAAAAACGGAGAGAGAGAGAGAGAATGAGAGAGAACGAGCTTCTGCCCTGCTCGGCTGCACAAGAGCCAGAGGGAATGCCCGAACCGGCGCCGGAGCTAGAACCTCCGTCGTTGGCCATGGGTGAAAGGGGGTGAGTGTGGCGAGCGTGTGGCTAGAGTGGCGGCGGTGGAGCTTCCCGTCGGCGCAGCGCTGGCCTAGATCGGATTGGCTTGTAGGTGGGACGGCTAGGGCACGGCTAACCTCGTAGGTCGTGCTGCCGGCTCCCCGCCACTTTATATAGCGCTGGCGACAGGGGCCTACCGTTCTAGATAAGGACGGGCGCCCCCGATCAGGGCGCGGTTAGGGGGTGCTGGGCCGTTGGGCCCAGTCAGGTTGAGATCTATCCAACAAGCTTTACCACCGTGACAACATCTCCCACACCACCGATTTGTTGTTTTTCCTTGCATTCTGTAACGTGGAGCAGTTGGTGTTTACAGGTCTGATTGCTGGTGTATCCTTACTGATTGTTGTGTGGATGTCGTGGTTTAGCATGACGGCTCTGGTTATGAACAATGGTCATCCTACTAAGATGTCTATAGGTTATAATCCTAATTCAATCATTCCTGTGATTTTATTATGAAGGTTACTACATTTATTGAATGGATTTTCTGCTTGAACTTGAATAAGTGATGATATCAAATTAGTTCTGAATGAATCGTGTTGCTCCTTTTGTGCAGCTTCTTCATCTCTTGGTTCAGGCATATAATGATTTAGTTGTTTCTCATGCGGCGCTATCATATTAGTGCCAATAAATCATTAGGTAGATGTGTTAGTGTATAATCTACAAGGTAACCTCCTATTTGTCGTGGTTATCAATTATTGCTATTAATATATTGGCCAAACTCAGTAGTGATCTTTAATTTAATAAGCCGTAGTAAAGAGAGGATACAAGAAAGAGAGGAATGGGCTATGTACTGAAATCACCACTTGGCTGAAGACACTTGAACATTAAAGAAGATATTTGACATGAGTGACGCTAACACTTATTTCCTATTGGTATTTTTATAGCGTTTTCAGCAATGATGCCATGGATGATTTCTACGGCTTCCCTAAGTCCATGTAACTGGTATGTGTGTGAGTTCTTACTTCTTTTCTTTGCTTTTTTTTTGTGATAGAGACAAAGGGTCTGCTTGAATAGATGCTACCGTATGTACCATTGAAGGGTATATTTCTTTGTCAGTTTGGTTGTAGGCGTTATATTCAAAATTCAATGTTAAATCTACTGCCTGATATTCTATATGTCATCATAATTTTTTGCCTCATGAAAAGGAAATGAAGAATTATTATATATAAATGAAACATTTGGAGAGTGATCATTAGGTTATTCCAATGTTGGTAGTAGTGTGGCGCTAATACTATACATAATTGAGGGAGCAATTATTAGGGTGCAATCACATTTTAACAAGTTGAGCAATTAAGTTTGAATATTTTACACAACTAGAAGCTCCTTTGTACTACTGGAAAATATAAGGTGACTACTGAAAGATATAAGATGTAAATCTGAAGGAAGCTACATAAGCTGTGTAACTAGACTTTTATCTGTATAAACTCACAAAGCCATCTCAGGTAAAGTGGGAGTATTCAGAATTTCTTTGGCAGAGAAATAAATTTCATCTTTTTCCTTAGGTAGATGAAACAATCAAGTGATGAAATACGCTTGGTAGGATACTAAAGATAGTAGTTTTGCTATAATTGGCTCCATAAAAGTTCTCGAAGTACATAATGTTGCGTGCGGTTACTAGCCTACAGAAAAAGGAATCAATGCTTGGTTCACTAGCAGAATCCATAATGTATAGCCAAATTGTCTGCAGCATCTAGCAGGTAACTACATCAACAACGTAGTCCCATGTTGGGTATTAGCACAAGCGGACTAGATGCTATAAGTTTCACATACTACCAATTTTATGCTTTGCTATCTAATTAGCGATTTTATTTCCAAATGTGTAGTTAGTTGAGATTTAACACAAGAGCCTTAACATTACCAGTGAAGGAATAACTCTTTTATTTCAAAAATAAATAAGGAACACCCAGAGAATCCTTTTTATGTATTGTCCCCATTAATGTTAAAGGTCACCCAACTCCGTAGAGTACTACTCCCTCCGTTTCAAAATATAAGATGTTTTAGGTTTGTGAAGAAGATGAATCTAGACTTGTTTTAGTATATAGGTTCACTCAACTTTGGGATAAATCTACACACTAAAAGAAGTCTAGATTCATTTTCTTCACAAACCTAAAACATCTTATATTTTGAAACGGAGGGAGTATGTGACACCAATACAATGTTTAAATTCCATTCCTCTATGGTCAACATTTCTGATTCCATGATGTTGCTCAGTGTTGTTTTAGCTACCCTTTTGTATCATCCAGGGAGAAGGCTATGTATTTTCTCTCTATAGTGAGAATGTTGAATCCCACGATGTTGATCGACTAATAGAAGTTAGTTCGATAGAGGTTGCGGTTGCTTTGGTTATAGGCTCCACATATAGAAAATGAACGGGTTCCCTAATTATTCTTTTTTTTGTTTCCTGATATCTTTCCTCTTATTGGTGTGGCCAGCATGCCGCTAAGAACAAGCTTAGTGTCGCAAGTTTGCATCAAAACAGATATTCCTAAGATTGTTGCTCTACGTGAGTCTAACAGACAATCTGCATCCCGGTTTACCATCTGGTGAGCCATGCATTTGTCAGTTCATGAAGGGAGTGTTTATAGCTGTTCCAAGGCTGCAAAAAACAAAACAAACCCGCATGCCCAAGGTCGTTACAACCTTCTCACATTAAGATATAATCTTGCTACTATGTTAATCTCATGTAGTTTATATGCTCTTTGTTTTGCTGATTTAGTGCAACTACAAGATATTTTTACCAGGCCCGTACCGGACGCATGTGCAGGAGGTTTGACCGCACAGGGCCTCCTAATTAAGAGGACCCAAATTTTCTTGTTACTACATAGTTAATAACGTCAATCACCAGTTTAGGTGGGTCTGATTCCAAGGAATAGTGTTGCATGGTGACTGGAAGTCAGCAACTGAATCAACTCGATCGGTCCCATCTCATGCACGTCTCTCTCTACCCTTTCTTTCTCTTGTTGCGCGAGCGTAATTTTTTTTGTCTTCCACTGGCAGCGTCTATGCGAAATAATGCCGATGTGATTTTTCAAGAATAGATCTGCACCCTCATCAATCTAGCAGCTATCTATTTGGTGTTTTCATTTAAATGTCTCATCTCTCTTCTTCCTCTGATCCCTTGTTGCGTACTTCCGCACTTACAATCTGGTTGCATGGATTGAAGTTGGAGGCCGAACGCCAATTCATCAAGATAAGGAGAAATTGAACTATGATAGCTACGCGCCGGCACCATCTGTCGGTGTACTTTCAAAATCAGTCGAAGGTTGTTTTCATTTTCAGTTTATGATACTACCTCTATCCCAAAGTCTAGGGATTTTTTTTTTGAAAAGTCAAGCTACGGAAAATCTGATCAAAGTTTTTAGAGGCTTGATTCCATAGCCCCCCTCGCTATGGAAAGTTGCAAAGTTCGTAAGGATAGAATTGTTCCCATGCATTTTCAGAGGAGGGCGCGCGGGCACGCGAGGGTAGCCCCCGAAGCCCAAGTCCAGGCTCATATTCCCACGTATCCGCATACGTACTATTGACTGCTACGATGTCAACCATTGCCACGTCGCCATGCCATTATATTTGACCATTCATTGCCACGTTGTCAACCATTGCCACGTCGCCACGACATTATTAGGGCTCTAGGTTGATCACAAAAAGTATCACGGCCGCCATTTTCCCAGACACCGCTCTAACCCTAAATTTTCGATCATCCTGCCTAGCTCCGGCGTCGACGTGCGCCGAAGAAGGATCCGGATTGGCGACGTGAATCCGGCGGCCAGCCTTCTAATCCTCCAACCACACGAGCATGCCCGGCTCCGGGGGCGACGTGGCCGTCCGCGCCGTCGACCGAGATCTAATCCTCCACCTCCGAATCTGCCCGGCTCCGGTGGCGACGTGTCCGTCCACGCCGACGATAACCGTTCCAATCCTACATCTCCATATCAAAGGCTAGCCAGATCTTCTCATCCTCAGGCCGCATCAACCAGTCCCATGTCCCATCTCGCCACCGACACTCCGAAGATGTGAGTAGCTGCATCTCTAACCCACATTCTTTCCATCACCTTTAGCATAGCGGCTTAGGGTTCATCTTTGCATCTACGAGTCCTCCACATATACATCACTGATTAGATTAGCGTTTTTGGTTTTCTTTGCTTGAATAGATGGAGGACTCTATGCCAACTGGGAGTGACAATGAGAGCATCCCTACGCACAACGATGATTCATGTTCGGATGATGGAGATATGTCTTTCTCTGAAGATGAGCTTACTGAGAACGACCTTTTTGAAGAAAACGAATCCGAGGACGATAAGATCAAGTGAAGTTTCTTTTTTATTTTGTACGCACACCTAGAGCATGCAAATTTATACACATACTTTTTAAATTGTGCAGATGGACATCGGTTGTGGAAACAAGGATCGCCATCGGAAAGAATCGATCTCGGAAAGCATTAGTGATGTATGTCTAGTGCTACATTATTTTTATAAGAATTGAATAGCCATGTTATATGACTTTGTGCTACAATGCTGCAGGTTGTACTATTCTTTCATAGTGACCATGATTATTTTGGGGATTCGGACTTAGAAACTTGGGATGAAGAGACGACGGAAGAATCACAAGAACCTGAAGGATCAAAATCTGAATTCAAGAGTGATGTAAGTTGCTTATTGTTGTATGACAAGGCATATATAGGATCAACCATATGACCACCACTTACATTTCTTTGCTTCTAATTGTGTAGGTTACAGACAGTTCATAGCATGAGCACAGACAGCATCCAGTGATGCCAGAGAAGGATTTTCAGCATGCTCATGATAAGCGTGACATGCATCGGATTGTAACGGATATGACCTTCACTACCGAAGCGGCAGCATTCGCTTACTACAACGCATACGCCAGAGAACGTGGTTTCAGCATAAGGAAACAGAGGGTGAAGCGAAATCCGGAAGGAGTTATTATATACTTGTGGCACACTTGTGGTACAATGCTAGCATCATTAGGCTAGATACAATGCTAGCATCATTAGGCACATGGTGATACACCCTTGTGCCAAATTTGAGTCCATTTAGCTAGCATCAATACATCAAAACATGGCTTATGAATTTGTAATTTAAACAATATGAATATTTCACTATTCTTAGTTATGATTTAGGGAGGGTTTAATGTATGCATCATTTAGGTCTAACACTAGTACTTTTTAATGTAATATTAAGTCATAAAAATGAGATAAGACTTAACTTATAAATTATAGTACTATTTTATCATCACATAAGCACTAAGTTGATGAAGTACTTTCTAGCCAACCTATAGAGATCTATAGGCTTGGCTAGAAACTCCTTCGAAGGACTTTGAATTCATCAACTTAGTGATTACTAAGTTGGCTAGAAACACTTTGTGGCAATTGTGGACACATGCCAACATTGCATGGTCTGCATGTTGATTTCACAGACGATTAATAAGGAGCTTGAGGCCAGCCGAGCTACAACGGAACCAAAACACAAATATGTCACCAGCTCTCATATCAAACTTATTCACAACCTCCATCCACTTTGATGTTATCATGGCACCACATTTCAGTTTGCCTCTAGTGTTTGACTTGGTCATCACCATTTTAACTTTTGCAAATTTCATATTGTGCCAAAATACTTTAATGTCTGCTGGTAGTTCAACATATGGAACAATATGCTCCATGGTGAAGCTCCTCGAAAAGTACTGCATATAGATTACACCAATATATACATACAAATGTCAGTATCTAATAGTAGTAATGTAACAATTTGAAAAATTGTTACTAGTTAAAGTTTTACCATTTTTTCTTTGCCTTTCAAGGTGTTTGATTTATTTATGGTGCATACATAAAATGGTCTTTTGGGGGGTTCTTATCAACTCCATACTTCAGTACATTAATTTCGGCATCATCCATCGCTACACGGTTGCCATAATGGCAGAAACATTCAGATTCTTTCTCGAACTTTATTCTGAGACCTGCATGTAACAAATACATACATAAGCAACAATATTATAACTATATTAATTTTTTATTTTACATTACGTACCTCTTTTATGCGGAGGTTTATGCAACTTAATAGCGACATGAACATGACGAGTGCGAGCATACTCCTCGACCTAAACAGAAAGTGATATGTACACAAACTTTTTAGAATAAATAAATCTATATTCTACCACCCCTTATTTTAGATACTTGAACACAGTTTGCACGTTTATAAACACGCATGATATTCCAAAGCACCGAGTAGTGTCCATTAGATAATACAATTTTCTTAATAGTACATATAAATCTGACACGACATGCTTTCAGTGCTAACATATAATAGAATGTTATTGTACTAGTTCATATGTAGATCTGATCTACACAATTATGATTGTCATGCATTTTTAAAATTTGATCGTATTTCCTCTAGATCTGACGATATTTCTGTACATCGCTTGTTCTAGATTTTCATATAGGAGTTGGCAAAAACATACCTGATCCTTGAATCTCTGACCCATGAACTTGTGTCGTCGCAGGTGTTGAATACAGGAGGCGGTCCTCGATGGAATTTTTGAGGTTGTTGTAGTGGAGGCGCTCGTGTGAGGAGGGATATGAGGCGAGTCGTGGGCGGAGGCGACCGTGGAGTGACTAAATACCTAACGCGTCTACACCGTCATACCCGCGCGCGTGTTCTGGGCACGGTTGGGCCGGCCCAAATAAGAAAGCAGTCGTTGCAGCGATAACACGGGCACAGAACAAGAGCTGGGCTAGGCTAAGTCTGCGTATTTTAGAATATATAAAAAATATTGAGGTTATTTCGTGAAGGAAAGAGGCTCAGGTGAGACAAAATAGGCTATTTGTAGATTTGTCATTTTTTGGAAAAAGAGGTTCAGGTGAGACAAAACAAGCTTGTTTGTAAATCGAAAACTATATGGAAAAAGGAAAGAAGAGCAAAATAAGGCTACAATAGGGCAACGCAACCAACCGGCCCAATTTGGCAACAAATCAAAGAACCTCTCTCTCTCTCTCTTTCTCTCTCTCTCTTCTGGAAATAAATCCATGCACCACTTTTTGTCTATCTCTGTTAGGCTCACCTCATTCATTCCTTTTTGCCCAATTTGGTAGCAAATCTATACCAGCATCTATTTCTCAATTCCTTAACTATTTCCCTTGAACCTTTCCGAAATAGGAAATCCCACCACACACCAGCATGCATGTAACATCCCAAAAATATAAAACAATGATCATCAAAATCTAATCACTAAAATTAGGGTTAACAAAAACTTTGATTAATTAAAATCATATGAATGCATGTGTGTATGTGATGATTTGATAAATGCATGAATGAACTTGTGTGATTAACCTAAATAGCAATAAATAGTTTAAAGATGAATATAACATCATATAAAACCATTCCATGCAGAAACAAATCAAGAGAAAATAAAAAAACAAATCAAATAAAGCAAATGGTCATTTTGCCAATCTTGCTCACTAGGTCACTTTGAGTGTTTCTAGTCCAAGATTTCAAATAGAAACTTTTCCAATTATTTTCACCCCTTGCTTGACCAAGTAAAAGTGAATCAAAGCCCACCTTTCAAACTTGCAGAAACATTTGACAACCTCATTCAAATGACAATTCAAAATTGAATCTTTATCATATGTGAAGATCACACCTTTTCAAAACCCAACCGAACCAGTGCCCCTTGACTAATCCAACTAACCAGATACTCCCTAGCATGTGCCTAGCAAACCCACCAAGTTTGAATCCAAAATTCAAATTTGAAATTCTTTCGGCCATTTCATCAAACACCTTGTTAGCAACAAACAACAAAACATCAAACACTATAGTGTACAGTAATTTTGGCCAACCTTGTTCCCTCTCTAGCTCTCACTACACTCCCAGTAGATGAACTAGCCAAATTAACAAGCCTTAGCACCACTGTGAGCTTGGCATAGCCATTAATGGTGACCATGCCGAGCCCCTTTGCCACCCCCAACGTGGACAGCAAGCTAGAAGAAGAACTAGCTGCGCCAACCTTGTCTGGCATGCTGCCCGTGCCTCACCGCCCCCTTTAGACCAGCCCTAGCTCGAAGACAGAGACAGGAACCACCGGAAGCGCCGTGTCCGCGCCACTGTCGACCATGCCGACGCGCACCATCGTGCACGCGCCGTTCCCACTCAACCCGACCACCTCGAGCCCTTGCCGCCCGCCAGCACAAACCCCACCGTCCCAGCAGACCACTAGACATGCTCGTTTCCTCGACCGTACCCCGTAGCCGCCTCACGCCGTGAAGTTCGTCGTCGGTACCGTGCAGAGCACCGCACGTTCCCGACCAAACCCCACCGCCCTACCCCTCGCCTTTAAACTAGCAACGATCGCCAGGAGACCGTGCAGATCCCTAGCCTCGTACGCCGATAGCACTTTGTCTGTCGCCTCCGATGAGCTCAGCCCACGCCGTGCTGCCCCTCTTGCTTGACTATAAAAGGAGGCCTCCCCAGCCCGATTCCTCCACACCATCTCACTTCCCACCTCGCACTGATCCTTCCCACTTTTTCCCGGAGCAAGGAGAGCTCTCTCTCGCCGGAATTTGGCCGGAGCCCGCCGCTGCTGGAGGAGAAGGGAGCCGTCGATTGAAGCCGTCCCAGGAGGAGCCGCTGGTACCAGGAGAACCGCCGTCGTCGACCTCGTAATTCTCCCCTGTCGCCGACCATCGCTGGAGCCCCGGTGAGCCGCCCCAGACCCCCACTGGCCCCAGACCCTCAGCCGTTAGATTAGAACTAGATCGTAAGGCTTAGATTCATAGATACTGTTTCGATTAGTTAGTTCCGCTGACTTGTGGAACCCATCTGTCAGCAACCCGTGCGAGCGTTGTGCATAGTGGGCCGGCCTAGTAACTCTCCCGCGCAACCCAACTAGTTTAAATTTAGATTTTTCATTTAAACTCAAACCCTAGTTTTGTCTATTGATTCAAAAATCAATTCAGGGAGTTTTTCTAAACCAAATAGCATGAAACCAATTTTGTTAGAAAGGTATAGGAATGCTTAATAGAAGCCTGTTAGATTCAAACCATTTAGATTGGTAGATCACCCATGGTAAAAATATCAAGGCAGAAGCTTTTCTTCATTCAAACATTTTTCAAAATTCAACCATAAGAGCTTTTGAGTTGATTCCAACTCTCAAAAATCACATTTGACCATACCTTTTAGAATATATAAAAATATATAGGTTTACTTACATAAATAATGATCAAGTAATAAAAGAATGCCACATAGGCAATTCTAGTCACTTTAATTAAATAAAATAAAAAGGTTGAACCTTATTAAATTGTGACACCACTTTAAATCATATTTTCCATGTACTGAAATATGTGGTGATGACATGTGTCAACATGATCCCATGTTTGAGTTGGAGAATATTAAATCTTAAGTAGTTTTTCAATGAGTAGAAATCACTTTTCTTAAATAAAATAAATGAGACAATTGTTTTAATTCTTGTAATGTTAGTGATGATGATAGATCATCTAGTGTGAACCTTTATGTGATGATTAGAAACAGTTAAGTATTTTTTGGTGATTGTGTACGTTGTATTTATTTATAGGTGCTAGTACCGACCAAGGATACGAGGAGGAAGGAGGATACTACGAGGAAGAAGCCGAGGATATCTTCAACCACTGCTCTGCACAAGGCAAGACAATACTTGCAAACCTACACTTACAACCTTGTAAGCTAACACTTGCAAGATACCCTAGTTATGCAAGCTACTACTTGCTTGTTACTATGCCAACTATATGCCTTAAGCATATGTGATTATACCCACTTGACACACCATCCTATTTTTACTTGCAAGCTTAGTATTTTATTTTCTTTATTAAAAGCTTTCTATCAAAAAGTGACTTGTTGATTCTAGAAAGATAATTGAAGGTAGCATAAAGAGCATAAAATTTGGCCTAAGTTAGATAATCTTGATGTCATCCTAAGGCATGAGATTGAACTTAGATCATTCACCTTTGTTACCACCCTCATTAGTGTTTACCCCCACTTATAGATGCTAGTGCTAAGCATAAAACTTGATAAACTTTAGATGGGAATACTTGGTGAAAATGGTTATGAAAACCTTAGAATGATGAGTCATTCTACTGAAATGTTTTGACATGTGTTCTTGAACACCAGATGATTTTGATGATGAAAATGTTGAGGCATGAGCCTTAGCCCTTTATAAAACTGATGGTTGTCTGGATGCGATACCATTCCAATTTTACCATATAACCACAATACCCAGAAATTTGGGTAGGGCTTGACTGGAAATTTATATACCTTAGTATGGGTTCCCTTGCGGCCAAGGTCTGAGCTGAGGCTACCTTGTGAAGATTGTCCACCTGTGTAGTACCCAAGATGACAGTTGGTCATTGTTGGGAGGCCAAACTCACAGGAGAGGTGCCTATACTAGGGCGTGTAATTGAAAGTTTAGGATTCATTATCTACATACTGAGTATGGTGAATTCAGGATTGTTCCTAACGGATGTATCGAATGTTGTGGTGAAAGTGTACAATCTCTGCAGAGTGTCAAACTATTGAATAGCGTGTCGCGATTATGGACGATTGAGTGGCCATACTATTCCCCCGTCAGATATTTTCAAAATGACTTATGAAATAATTTATGACTTTGACTTGACCACAACAGAGTTGTGATATGAAATTCAAGTTCCCACTTAGGTGTTATAAAACTTTCAACTAGTTTTCTTTGCTTCTGAACTTAGTAGAGGTAAATCTGGCTTTTTGCAAAACAACCCTAGAGCTTAGTATCCTACTACAAAAACCCCCCTTAACTTGTTAGTATTAGTTTGCGAGTACTTAAAGAGTAATCATGGGTTTGTCCCTGGATATTCCCGTGGCCAGACTATGAAGAGGAGTATCAGGATGACGGACCACAGGAAGGTTACGACAACTAGGATCATCTCCCACCGTCAGCATTGCATGTGACCCTGAAGATGGAGCTTCGCCTACGCTATCATTACTATTACGTTATTCTGCTGCTTGAATTGTATTAAGAACTGGATCATGAGATCCTTATTTGTGTAAGACCTTATGTACGGTTTGTAATGGATGATGTATTGTGATATCTAATCTGTTATGTCTCGCTAAAATGGTAATCCTGGGATTGCGATGTATGGCATACAATGCATCTGTAATTAAAAATCCGGGTGTTGACAAATTGGTATCAGAGCCATCCTGACCATAGGAGACCCTAGTTAGAATGGACTTTTGAATCAAAAACTTAGTTTCAAAACCAAAGGGAGTGAGTATTTACAAAAAATTATTCTTATTCCTATCACTTGGATTCTTTAATGAAAATTCATGTTCCTCAAAAATTCTTGCAAACTTACATAAAATTTGACACACTTGATCACTCTACTAACTTACTCATCCTATAGTCTTATAGATGGACGTGAAGTACAACAAGTTTTATCAGTTGGGGAATGGAGGGGACCTCATATTTGAGCGTGACTTGGACCAGCTGTCAGAGATGCTGGAGCGTCCGCACTCCGAGTTCTTCGGAGCTCAGCACAATGATCAGGAAGGAGAAGACTTGCAGTGGCTAGTTGTTGCAAGTATCCGAGGAAATATTGAACCTACCACTACAGAGGGAATTCAGTTCACCTTAAGAGAGAACAACTGGCTCGATGGACTTGCCAGGGCCATGCAGGAAGCTCTTGCCCATCTGTGTGGGCAGAGTATCAATCAGATCAAGGGTACCCATTTTGAGTTCTACCCAAGGCGTGGTGTTATGGGACAGCCACTAGAGGACCCATATCACCACGAGTTGAAGAGTCAATTGGACCACCTCAGCTTCATGATGTACAACCGTCAGAAGGAGTTGGACAATGCTCGTTCCTACGCCAACCACAAGTACGCCATCACCAAGAAGGATCAGACCCTCGCCATGCTAGTGAAGGATCGCAAGTCTCGTCGCCGTCAGCTCGACAAGAAGGAGCACATCATTGCCCGTCTTAGCCACCGGATCACCAATTTGGAGGAGACCATGCACGAGAGAGACATGCAGTTGGAGGAAAGGGAGAATGCAGGGGAAGACCTTCGTGGAGACCCCTACTCCTATCTCAGCGATGATGATGACTTTTTGGAGGATTAGGCTATGGACTTCTTCACCGATGAGGATGACTTCGCCTTCATCGATGATGATGATGAGGATGATGAGGAAACTGACTCCAAGAAGTAGTAGCACTTGAGCACTAGCGTTAGTGAGTTGTATGCGGTCCCACTGTATCGTAGTTTCCCAGAATGGTTCTTAAAACCATCTGTTTTTCTTTGTTGTGGTGTGTTTTTGTATCGTGTCCTATGAATGAATGAATGAAAAGCAAGTTGCTAGAAAAATATGAGTCAAACTTCAAAAAAAACTTATCAAAATCCCTGAACCTTAGAAATTTCCCTCTTTTCTCATGATCTAACTCAATCTTCAGATGCCTCGCGGAGGAAGTGGTTCATCCTCGGACCCGATGTTGCAGATCTTGCAAATGTTGGTTTCTGACCGCGAAGCTGAAAGAGAGGAACGTCAAGCCAACTTAGCCACCCTTCAACACATCGCCTAGATGTCCAACAACAATCAAGGCCATGGAAATCAGGACAACCATGGATCTAAGCTCAAGAATTTCCAGAACGCCAATCCACCTGTTTTCACTAAGTCAGAAGAGCCCCTAGATGCAGATGACTGGTTGCAAACCATGGATAACAATATGGAAGTTGCAGGAGTGGAAGCTAACGAGAAAGTATTGTTTGCTACCCACTATCTGGCAGGAGATGCAAGAGCATGGTGGAACAGCGTTCGCGTAATGACAGGAGGTCAAATGATGACCGGGGAAGAATTCAAAGTCAAGTTCAGCCGAACCCATGTGCCACCGGGTTTGATCAAGAGGACGAGAGATGAATTCAGGGAACTGAAACAAGGGAGAATGATAGTAGTGGAATACCGTGACAAATTCTTGCCATTGGCTAGGTATGCACCGAATGAGATCGACGCTGAAGCCAAGAAGAAGGAGAGATTCTTGAATGGTCTGCACGATGAGATGCAGACGGTGTTAGTATATATCCCCTTTGCTGATATTGAAGCCTTAGTTGACTCTGCCATTCAGATGGAAGGAAAGATCAAGCAAGCTAATGAGAACCGCAAGCGTCACATGATGCATCAACCAGGAACCAACCATACACCAAAGTATCGCCCCAACCCATCTCCAGGATTTGCTCCAAGAAACAACAGACCCCCGATGAACCGTCCGACCTATCCTAACCGTGGAAACCCAAGGCCCGGAGGAAACCACAACAACCCCGGCAACTCCAGCAATTTCAACCGTGCACCACCCAAGTTCAACAACAACAATGCTGCCACCAACACCAACACTGCCCCAAGGACTGGAAGCAATGTTGTGCCTATTGCAGCGAAGGACAAATCGCAAGTGATTTGTTATGAATGTGGAACCAAGGGTCACTATTCCAATGAGTGCCCCAAGAAGATTGCCATAGCCCCCAATGCAAATGCCCCAGCTCAGCAACAACGTCATGTTCAACCCGGAAGAAGGTTTGCCCCAGGGAACTCGCTCAACCGCAACGGTCGCCTCTTTCTCATGCATGCTGAAGAAGCCCAAGAAGCGCCAGATGTCGTGTTGGGTATGTTTTCTGTTAACTCAGTACTTGCAAGAGTGTTGTTTGATTCTGGAGCTTCACACTCATTTGTTACTGAAGAATTTGCATGCACTAGTAATATTCAACCAACTCAATTGAAGCATGTTATGATTGTTCAAATACCTGGTTCAACCACCAAATCTAGGCAAATTTGCAAAGCCGTCCCTATCCGAATCCATGGCATAGATTTTTATGCTAATATAATAGTACTCGGAACTAAATATTTGAAAGTAGTACTAGGAATGGATTGGATGTCCAAATACAAAGGATTAATTGACTGTGCCAAGAAAGCCATAACCATGGCCAGTACAGCCGGAATATCAGTCGAGCATGTATCTGAAACCTTGCCCCGTCAATTCAAGTGCAACAAGAGTATATCCCAACCAACCATTGACCAAGTTCAGATAGTCTGTGAATACCCCGATGTATTTCCAGATGTTTTGCCCGGTATGCCCCCAGATCGGGATATCGAGTTTATCATTGAACTAATACCTGGAACCGGACCCACAGCCCAGAGACCATATAGTATGAACCCGTCTGAACTAGCAGAACTGAAGAAGCAATTGGATGCCATGTTGGAAATTGGACTGATTCAACCAAGTGCTTCACCATGGAGATCACCGGTTTTGTTCGTGGACAAGAAAGATGGAGGTAACCGTTTGTGTACGGATTATCGGAAGTTGAATGATGTTACCATCAAGAACAAGTACCCATTGCCAAAGATAGAAGATTTGTTTGACCAGTTGACCGGTGCCAAAGTGTTTTCTAAGATTGATCTTAGAACAGGCTATCATCAACTCAAAATTCGCGCAGAGGATATTCCAAAGACTGCCTTTACCACCCGATATGGATTATATGTGTATACGGTCATGTATTTTGGATTAACCAATGCCCCCGCTTATTTCATGAACCTCATGAATAAGATTTTTATGGACTTCCTGGATAAGTTTGTCGTTGTTTTCATCGATGACATTCTGATTTATTCCAAATCAGAAGAAGAACATGAGCTGCACCTAAGGACCATTCTTGGAACCCTTAGAGAGCATCAGATATATGTCAAGTTTAGCCAATGCGAATTCTGGTTACAGGACGTAGGATTCCTCGGACATATTGTATCAGCCGGAGGAATTCCCGTTGACCCTACGAAGGTGAAGGATGTTGAATATTGGCAAGCCCCAACCACTCAAACCCAAGTTCGTGCATTTCTAGGATTAGCGGGATACTACCGCAAGTTTGTAGAAGGATTCTCGAGTATTGCCAGACCCATGACCCAATTGCTAAAGAAGGACAAGAAGTTTGAATGGACGGACAAATGTGAAGCGAGTTTTCAAGAACTCAAGAGGATATTGATTTCCGCCCCAATCTTGATCATGCCGGCTATCACGAAGCCCTTTGATGTGTATTGTGACGCATCCAAGATCGGTCTCGGATGTGTGCTAATGCAAGAAGGTAAAGTTATATCTTATCTATCCCGACAACTGAAACAACATTAACAGAATTATCCCACCCATGACCTTGAACTTGCAGCCATAGTTCTAGCCCTGAAGACATGGAGGCATTATCTGATGGGAAACCGTTGTGAGATTTATTCGGATCACAAGAGCCTGAAATATATATTCACTCAGAAGGAGCTAAATATGAGGCAGAGAAGATGGATTGAGCTAATCAAGGACTATGATCTGGACATTCACTATCACCTCGATAAAGCCAATGTGGTAACAGATGCCCTTAGCAGATTGCTGTGCCGCTTGAACTCCATGATTTTGAAAGAGCAACCAAGTTTGCACAAAGAGATGGAAGATTTTCAAATGGAAATAGTAAGTGAAGGATTTTTGGCTAGCATAGAACTTCAACCCACTTTGATCAGTCAGATCAAAGAGGCGCAGAAAGGAAATGCTAGTATCGACGGAATCAAACGTCGTATCGGTATAGGCAAAGTACCTGGATTTACTGAAGATGAAGGAGTTATGTGGTACAAAGGACGTCTCTGTGTACCAGCAGATTCGGAGTTGAAAGAAGTTATTTTGAAAGAGGCCCATGATACTCTTTATTCTATCCACCCCGGAGGAACAAAGATGTATTAGGATTTGAAGGAGCAATTTTGGTGGCATAAGATGAAGAGAGAAATCAGAAGCTATATCGCCAAGTGTGATATCTGTCAGAGAGTCAAGGCAGGACATCAAAGACCCGCTGGAATGTTGCAACCGCTACAGATTCCGGAATGGAAATGGGATTCAGTTGGAATGGACTTTATCACCGGATTGCCTACTTCTAGTAGGGGAAATGACTCTATCTGGGTCATAGTTGACAGATTGTCCAAAGTCGCCCATTTCTTACCCGTCAAGACCACATACCAGAGTTCGAAGCTATCAGAGTTATACATCGCTAGAATCGTCAGTTTGCACGGAGTCCCCAAGAACATTGTATCGGATCGAGGAACTCGGTTTACCTCGAGATTGTGGAAGAAAGTCCAAGAAGGTTTAGGAACCCGACTAGATTTCAGCACAGCTTATCACCCTCATACCGATGGACAAACAGAGCGAGTAAATCAAATACTCGAAGATATGTTGAGAGCATGTGTGTTAGAGTATGGATCTAAATGGGAAGACTGTCTACCTTTCGTAGAATTTTCATACAACAACATTTATCAAGCTAGTTTGCAAATGGCCCCATTTGAATTCATGTATGGAAGGAAGTGTCGCACCCCTTTGAATTGGTCGGAAGTAGGAGAGAGTCAGATTTTTGGACCCGATATCCTATGAGAAGCAGAAGAGCAAGTTCACAAGATTCGTGAGCACCTCAAGACCGCCCAGTCAAGACAGAAGAGCTATGTCGGCAAGATACATCGATACCTCGCTTTCAATATCGGAGATTTTGTGTACCTTAAAGTGTCGTCGTTGAAAGGAATGCAGCGTTTCCAGCTGAAAGGAAAGTTAGCCCCCAGATATATCGGACCCTTCAAGATTCTAAATCGTCGAGGAGAAGTATCATATCAATTGGAACCGCTAGAAGAAATGTCAGCATTGCACAATGTGTTCCATATATCGTTACTTCGCAAATGCCTTGAAGTTCCGGAGAAGACTGAAGTTTTCCTGAACATTGATCATAGGACCATAGATATCAACGATGACCTGACCTATCCTGAAGTACCCATCCGTATTTTGGAATAAGCTTTCAGAACCACCAGAATCCGAAGCATAAAGTTTCTCAAGATTCAGTGGAGCAACCACACCGAAGAAGAAGAAGCTACCTGGGAGCAAGAAGATCACATCAGGACGGAGTTTACCGATCTCTTTAAATCCTAGGTAATATTTTTTCTTCCTTTTTCAAATAGTGGGACGAGATTTTGTTTAAGGGGGGAAGGTTTGTAACATCCCAAAAATATAAAACAATGATCATCAAACTCTAATCACTAAAATTAGGGTTAACAAAAACTTTGATTAATTAAAATCATATGAATGCATGTGTGCATGTGATGATTTGATAAATGTATGAATGAACTTGTGTGATCAACCTAAATAGCAAGAAATAGTTTAAAGATGAATATAACATCATATAAAACCATTCCATGCAGAAACAAATCAAGAGAAAATCAAAAACAAATCAAATAAAGCAAATGGTCATTTTGCCAATCTTGCTCACTAGGTCACTTTGAGTGTTTCTAATCCAAGATTTCAAACAAAAACTTTTCCAATTATTTTCACCCCTTGCTAGACCAAGTAAAAGTGAATCAAATACCACCTTTCAAACTTGCAGAAACATTTGACAACCTCATTCAAATGACAATTCAAAATTGAATCTTTATCATATGTGAAGATCACACCTTTTCAAAACCCAACCAAACCAGTGCCCCTTGACTAATCCAACTAACCAGATACTCCCTAGCATGTGCCTATCAAACCCACCAAGTTTGAATCCAAAATTCAAATTTTAAATTCTTTCAGGCATTTCATCAAACACCTTGTTAGCAACAAACAACAAAACATCAAACACTATAGTGTACAGTAATTTTGGCCAACCTTGTTCCCTCTCTAGCTCTCACTACACTCCCAGTAGATGAACTAGCCAAATTAACAAGCCTTAGCACCACTGTGAGCTTGGCATATCCATTAATGGTGACCATGCCGAGCCCCTTTGCCACCAACAACGTGGACATCAAGCTAGAAGAACTAGCTGCGCCAACCTTGTCTGGCGTGCTGCCTATGCCTCACCGCCCCCTCTAGACCAGCCCTAGCTTGAGAAAGAGACAGGAACCACCGGAAATGTCGTGCCCGCGCCACTGTTTATAGGGGTTCGTAGCATGGAAAACAAAAAATTCTACCGCATACAAACAAACAAGCCAAGATCTATCTACTAGATTGTAGCAACGAGTGGATAGAATAACTCACCCTCGAAGATTCCAAAGTGTTTAACGAGAGAAGATTCTCGTGGGTGATGTAGTCGTACTCTTGCCGATCTCAAGATCGTGTAGACGATCCTTCATTATTGTGTTCCCAGCGCTCCCACAATCGGTCACAATTTTCGATGAAGACCTTCCTCTCCCTTGTTCCAGCAGGATGCGGAGGTTGTAGCACTCTCCTCGTGATTCCCAAAGACGACGTGGTACCGGAAGTAGAGGGAGATCTCGCAGGCTTCGCCTTAAGCCGAGCAGGTATGGTGGACTATGAGAGAGGCCTTGGCGATCTAGGGTTTAGAGGCACCAAGGAGAGAGGGCTAGGCCGGCGGCTAGGGCAAGGGGAGGGCCCCAACTCGGCGGCTAGGGCAAAACCCTAGGGCGGCGGCGTCGACTTGGTGGCCGTCGGCTAGGGTTAGGGTTTGGTGGAGAGAGGTGTAGGTCTAGAGGGGCACCCTTGCCCCTCCTTTTATAGGTGGGAGGGCGCGGCAAAGGGGGAGGGAGTCCTCCCCCAAGTCGGCCTCCTTGGCCGGCGGTGGAGGGAGGAGGACTTCCTCCCCAAGTAGGTTTCCTACTCTCCCTCCACCAAGCAAACTAGCCGTTTGACTTTTCAAATTGGTGTTTGACTTTTCAAACTAGGATTTGATTTATCCCTTTATTTTGCTCAGCGGTGATACCTAGTACATGATGCAACCATTCTACATTGTTATGACACATTCATGTACCCTTCCCCTTCGGAGTGCCGGACCTTCCCGAACCTTCTAGAACATTCCCGATGAAAACACCGGAATCATCCCCCAACTCCGAAACAAGACTTTCCTTATATGAATTGTATTCTCCGGACCATTCCGGATCTCCTCGTGATATCCTGGATCCTATCCGAGACTCCGAACTACATTTGGTCTCTTACTCATCATTCCATAACTACTCAGCAACATCGAATCCTTAAGTGTGTCTCCCTACGGTTCGTGAATATGCGGACATGATCGAGACACTTCTCCGAACAATAACCAATAGAGGAATCTGGAAATTCACATGGCTCCCACATATTTCTACGATTACTTTGCGATCGAATGAACCACTTACATACGATACCAATTTCCCTTTGTCTCACGATAGTTTACTTATCCGAGGTTTTGATCGTCGGTATCTCTGCATACCTAGTTGAACCTCGTTACTGATAAGTACTCTTTTCTAGTTCCCGTGGTATGTGATCCCTTGTGAGCCAGTCACATGCTTGCAAGCTAATTGGATGACATTCCACTGAGAGGGCCCAGAGTATATCTATCTGTCATATGGATGGACAAATCCCACTCTTGATCCATGTGTCTCAACCCATACTTTCCGAACACTCAATACCACCTTTATAGCCACCCAGTTACGGTGTGGTGTTTGATGTCATCAAAGCATCCTTCCGGTGATGGTGATACGCATGATCTCATGGTCGAAGGAATTAGGTTACTATGTATCAGAAAGCTTATAGCAATTGAACTATTAAAATGACTTGATCTTTATGCTACGCTTATCCATAGGAGTATGTCCATCGTACCATTCTCCTAACGATATGATCTTGTTGTTAATAACATCTCAATGTTCATGATAGGGAAACCACAATCATTTATTAACCAACAAGCTAGTATTATGAAGAGGCTTTACCAGGGACTCTAATTTAGCTTACAAATCACACAATTATTAATGTTTCCTGGTTAATACTATTATAGCATGACTGTAAACATTTATCATAAACACAAAGATATAATAATAACTATATTTATTATTGCCTCTAGGGCATATCTCCAACAGTCTCCCACTTGCACTAGAGTCAACTAATCTAGATTACATGGTAATATACCGCAAACCCATGGCAGTTTGGTGTTGGTCATGTTTTGCCCTCGGGAGAGGTTTAGTCAACGGATCCTCCACATTCAGATCTGTGTGTACTTTGCAAATATTTATGTCACCATCTTGCACATGTTCTCGAATAGCGTGAAAACGTAGCTTGATGTGCTTTAGCTTCTTGTGTGACCTTGGTTCTTGCGCATTGGCTATGGTGCCCATGTTATCACAGTAGATAGACATTGGGTCCAGCGCACTTGGAACCACACCGAGCTCTATAATGAACTCCTTCATCCATATCGCTTCTTGTGAAGCCTCTGAAGCAGCTATGTATTCCGATTCAGTTGAAGATCTCGCCACAACGCTTTGCTTTGCACTCCTCCAGCTAACTGCTGCACCATTCAAAGTAAATACGTATCCAGATTGAGATTTAGAATCGTCTGGATCGGTGTTCCAACTAGCATCGGTGTAACCATTAACAACGAGTTGTTCATCACCTCCATAAGAAAGAACCATATCCTTAGTTCTTCTCAAGTACTTAAGGATGTTTTTGACCGCTGTCCAATGATCCACTCCTGGATCACTTTGATATCTGCTAGTTAAACTAACAGCATATGCAATGTCGGGTCTAGTACATAGCATGGCATACATTAGAGATCCTATGGCTGAGGCATAGGGAGTCTTACTCATCCTTTCTCTATCTTACGCTGTCTTGGACTTTGAGTTTTACTCAAGGTCGTATTGGGCAACATGGGCAAGAACCCTTTCTTGCTATCTTCCATTCCAAATCTCTTTAGAACTTTGTCCAAATATATACTTTGTGACAATGATATTAGGCGTCTCGATCTATCTCTATAAATCTTTATGCCTAATATGTAAGCTGCTTCGCCAAGATCTTTCATTGAAAAACTATTATTCAAATATTCCTTGACACTATTAAGAAGGTCTACATCATTCCCAATCAACAATATGTCATCTACATATAGTATTAAGAATGCTACAGAACTCCCACTCACTTTCTTGTAAATACAAGCTTCTCCATAAGTTTGTATAAAACCAAAACTTTTGATTACCTTATCAAAACATTGATTCCAACTTCGGGATGCTTGCTTCAATCCATATATGGACCGTTGAAGTTTGCATACCTTGTTAGCATCTTTAGGATCGACAAAACCTTTGGGTTGCATCATATACAACTCTTCATCAATGTCTCCATTGAGGAACGCTATTTTGACATCCATCTGCCATATCTCATAATCATAATATGCAACGATTGCTAACAAAATCCTCACAGACTTTAGCTTCACTACTGGTGAGAAAGTCTCATCGTAGTCAACTCCTTGAATTTGTCGAAACCCTTTTGCGACAAGTCGAGCTTTATAGACAGTAACATTACCATCAGCATCTATTTTCTTCTTGAAAATCCATTTGTTCTCGACAGCCTTTCGTCCATCCGGTAAGGCCACCAAAGTCCATACTTGGATTTCGTACATGGATCCAATCTCGGATTTCATGGCATCTTGCCATTTATTGGAATGTGGGCTCATCATCGCTTCCTCATATGTCACAGGGTCATCGGTGTTGTCCACCAACATGACACTCAAAACGGGATCATACCAATCAGGAGTGGTACGAGTTCTCGTTGACCTGCGAGGTTCTATAGCAACTTCAACCGAAGTTTCATGATCATCATCATTAGCTTCCTCTCTTATTGGTGCAGGCACCACAGGAACTTCTTCCGGTGCTGCGCTACTCGCAAGTTCGAGAGAAGGTCCAACAACCTCTTCGAGTTCTACTTTCCTTCCAGTCACTTCTTTCGAGAGAAATTCCTTCTCTAGAAAGGATCCATTCTTGGCAACGAAGATTTTGCCTTCGGATCTATGATAGAAGGTATACCCAATAGTTTCCTTCGGGTATCCTATGAAGACGCATTTTTCCGCTTTGGGTTCAAGCTTGTCCGGCCGTGACTTCTTTACATAGGCTTCACAACCCCAAACTTTAAGGAACGATAATTTAGGTTTCTTCCCAAACCATAATTCATACGGTGTCGTTTCAACGGATTTAGATGGTGCCCTATTTAAAGTGAATGCGGATGTTTCTAATGCATAACCACAAAATGATAGCGGTAAATCTATAAGTGACATCATAGAATGAACCATATCTAAGAGAGTTCGATTACGACGTTCGGACACACCATTACGCTGTGGTGTTACCGGCGGTGTCAATTGTGAAATTATTCCGCATTTCTTCAAATGCTCGCCAAACTCGTAACTTAGATATTCACCTCCACGATCAGAATGTAGAAATTTAATCTTCTTGTTACGTTGATTCTCTACCTCACTTTGAAATTCCTTAAACTTCTCGACAGTTTCGGACTTATGTTTCATGAAATAGATATACCCATATCTACTCAAGTCATCCGTGAAGGTAAGAACATAACGATAACCACTGCGCGATGCTACACTCATTGGACCACACACATCGGTATGTATGATTTCCAATAAGTCCGTAGCTCGCTCCATCATACCAGAAAATGGAGTCTTCGTAATTTTACCCATCAGACATGCTTCGCATCTTTCAAGTGATTCAAGAAGTCCATCGGAATGGAGTTTCTTCATACGCTTCACTCCAATATGACCAAGACGACAATGCCACATATAGGTCGAGTTATCGCTCAATTTCAAACGTTTAGCTTCAATGTTATTAATATGTGTATTTCCACTATCGAGATTCAATAAGAATAGACCATCTATCAAAGGTGCGTGTGCATAAAACATTTTACTCATATAAATCGAACAACCATTATTCTCGGACTTAAACAAGTAACTGTCTCACAATAAACAAGATCCCGATATAATGTTCATGCTCAACGCAGGCACCAAATAACAATTATTTAAGTATAAAACTAATCCCGATGGTAGATGAAGAGGTAGCGTGCCGACCGCGATCACATCAACCTTTGATCCATTTCCAACGCGCATCGTCACCTCGTTCTTTGCTAGCTTCCGTTTATTCTGCAGCACCTGTTTTGAGTTACAAATATGAGCAACCGAACCAGTATCAAATACCCAGGATCTACTACGAGTACTAGTGAGATACACATCAATAACATGTATATCAGATATACCTTTCTTCTTGATGTTGCCGTTCTTCAAATCCGCCAAGTACTTTGGGCAATTCCGCTTCCAGTGACCCTCTCCCTTGCAGTAAAAACACTCAGTATCAGGCTTAGGTCCAGCCTTGGTCTTCTTCGTCGGTGCGGCAAATTTCTTACCACCCTTCCTAAAGTTTCCATTTTGCTTAGACTTGCCTTTATTGAATTTGGTGGTCTTATTGACCATCAACACTTGGTGCTCTTTCTTGATCTCCACTTCTGCAGATTTCAACATGGAGAAGAGTTCTGGCAATTGCTTGTTCATGCTTTGCATATTGTAGTTCATCACAAAGTTCTTGTAACTTGGTGGCAGTGATTGGAAGACACGGTAAATCCCCAAAGAATTTAGGAATCACTATACCCAAGCTTTGGAGTTTGTTTGCGTGCCCAGACATCTTAAGCACATGCTCACTGACGGAGCTGCCCTCTTCCATCTTGCAGTTAAAGAACTTTTCAGAAGCCTCATAACTCTTAACTGCCGCGTGAGTCTCAAATATCAATTTGAGTTCACGGACAATATCATGCGGGTCTGAGTTCTCAAACCTTTTCTGAATCTCCGATTCCAAACCATACAAGATAGCACACTGAACTGTGGAGTACTGATTCTTCCGAGCGAGGTAAACATTCTTTACTTCATCGGTAGCATCACCGCAGGTAGTCACCCAGGTGCATCCAAAGACATAGGTCAAATTACCAGCATTGAGGACAATCCTCAAATTGCGGAACCAATCCGCGAAGTTGCTTCCATTGTTTTTCAACTTTTATTTCTCTAGGAACGCATTAAAATTGATGGTAGGGGCCGCCATTGATCTACAACTTATTTGCAATAGTTTAGACTAAGTTTATGACAAATTGAGTTCTAATTAATAGTTAAATTAATCTAGGTGAACTCCCACTCAAAACAATATCTCTCACATTGTTTTAGTGATCACATGAACCAAATCCACCACATCAAAACCGATCATCACGAGAGTTGATGTAGCTTCAATGGCGAACAATCAACATGTTCATCATATCTACTATATGACTCATGCTTTACCTTTCGGTGATCCGTGTTCCGAGACCATGTTTGTACATGCTAGGCTCGTCAAGATCAAACCTTAGCTTCCGTATGAGCAAATATGGCTTGCTCACGTTGTATACACTTGCAGAATCTAACACACCCGATCATCACGTGGTGCTTCAAAACAACAAGCTTTAGCAACGGTGCTTACTAAGGATGAACACTTCAAAACTTGAAATTTATGTGCATGAGGGATCATCTTATAATGCTACCGTCGTTAACTAAGCAATACAAGATGCATAAAGGATTAACATCACATGCAATTCATAATATATGATATGATATGGCCTTTCTTCTTGTGCTTCCGATCTCCATCTTCAAGCACGATCAAGATCTCCATCATCACCGGCATTGCATCAAGGTCAATGACGCTGCTCCATGGTTGTCGTCCACCAGCTTCAACTATTACAACTACTTTGAATAGACACTCGGGTCTTAACAGAAATTAAAGACAACCATATGGCTCCTGCCAGTTGCCAACTTACAATAAGGATCATTGCATACATCAATATAATCACAATCATGGTCATATCACATCACAGCACACCCCTGCAAAACAAAGTTAGACGCCTCTAATTTTCTTTGCATATTTAACGTGGTTTGGGGTTTTCAATAAGTGTTGCTCTAACTTACGAACAAGAACCACAACGTTGATGTTTGAACTATCAAGTGCCCGTTGTAAATTGGATCTATACTATAATGGGAGAGACAGACACCCGCAAAGCCACTTATGCAATACAAGTTGCATGTTGAGCGTGGAGAAAGTCTCATGAACGATGTCATGTAAGGTTAGCTCGGGCCGCTTTATCCCATCATACTACAAGATGCAAAGTACACAAGAAGCAATTGATAATAAAAGCACCACCGCCCACAATGACCATTGTGTTATACTCGTGCAACAGATCTACATATAGACACGGCTCTGATACCACTGTAGGGGTTCGTAGCATGGAAAACAAAAAAATTCTACCGCATACAAACAAACAAGCCAAGATCTATCTACTAGATTGTAGCAACGAGTCGATAGAATAACTCACCCTCGAAGATTCCAAAGTGTTTAACGAGAGCAGATTATCATGAGTGATGTAGTCGTACTCTTGCCGATCTCAAGATCGTGTAGACGATCCTTCCGGCGCTGCTCCTAGCGCTCCGCAATGATCGGTCACATCGTTGATTGATGAAGACCTTCCTCTCCCTTGTTCCAAAGAAAATGGAGGTTGTAGCACTCTCCTCGCGATTCCGGCAGCACGACGGCGTGGTACCGGAAGTAGAGGGGAGATCTCGCAGGGCTTCGCCTTAAGCCGGAGCGAGTATGGTGGACTATGAGAGAGGCCTTTGCGATCTAGGGTTTAGAGGCACCAAGGAGAGAGAGATAGGCTGGTGGCTAGGTCAAGGTGAGGGCCCCAACTCGGCGGCTAGGGCAAAACCCTAGGGCGGCGGCGGCGACTTGGTGGCCGGCGGCTAGGGTTAGGGTTTGGTGGAGAGAGGTGTAGGTCTAGAGGGGCACCCTTGCCCCTCCTTTTATAGGTGGGAGGGCGCGGACAAGGGGGAGGGAGTCCTCCCCCAAGTCGGCCTCCTTGGCAAGGTGGAGGAGGACTTCCTCCCCAAGTAGGTTTCCTACTCTCCCTCCACCCAGCAAACTTGCCGTTTGACTTTTCAAATTGGCGTTTGACTTTTCAAATTAGGATTTGATTTATCCCTTTATTTTGCTCAGCGATGATACCTAGTACATGATGCAACCATTCCACATTGTTATGACACATTCATGTACCCTTCCCCTCCGGAGTGTCGGACCTTCCGGAACCTTCTAGAACATTCCCGATGAAAACACCGGAATCATTCCCCAACTCCAAAACATGACTTTCCTTATATGAATCTTATTCTCCGGACCATTCTGGATCTCCTCGTGATATCCCGGATCCTATTAGAGACTCCGAACAACATTCGGTCTCTTACTCATCATTCTATAACTACTCAACAACATTGAATCCTTAAGTGTGCCTCCCTACGGTTCGTGAATTATGCGGACATGATCGAGACACTTCTCCGAACAATAACCAATAGAGGAATCTGGAAATTCATATGGCTCCCACATATTTCTACGATTACTTTCTGATCGAATGAACCACTTACATACGATACCAATTTCCTTTTGTCTCACGATAGTTTACTTATCCGAGGTTTTGATCATCGGTCTCTCTGCATACCTAGTTCAACCTCGTTACTGATAAGTACTCTTTTCTCGTTCCCGTGGTATGCGATCCCTTGTGAGCCAGTCACATGCTTGCAAGCTAATTGTATGACATTCCACCGAGAGGGCCCAGAGTATATCTATCCGTCATATGGATGGAAAAATCCCACTCTTGATCCATGTGTCTCAACCCATACTTTCCGAACACTCAATGCCACCTTTATAGCCACCCAGTTACGGTGTGGTGTTTGATGTCATCAAAGCATCCTTCCGGTGATGGTGATAGGCATGATCTCATGGTCGAAGGAATTAGGTTACTATGTATCAGAAAGCTTATAGAAATGAACTATTAAAATTACTTGATCTTTATGCTACGCTTATCTATAGGAGTATGTCCATCATACCATTCTCCTAACGATATGATCTTGTTGTTAATAACATCTCAATGTTCATGATAGGGAAACCACAATCATTTATTAACCAACAAGCTAGTATTATGAAGAGGCTTTACCAGGGACTATAATTTAGTTTACTAATCACACAAGTATTAATGTTTCCTGGTTAATACTATTATAGCATGAATGTAAACATTTATCCGCGTTAGGGTTAGTTCCACGCTGAAGTAGCTCGTCGTCAACGATGACCCTCAGCCGTTAGAATAGAACTAGATCATAAGGCTCAGATTCATAGATACCATTTCGATTAGTTAGTTCCGCTGACTTGTGGACCCCATCTGTCAGCAACCCGCACGAGCATTGTGCATAGTGGGCCGGCCCAGTAACTCTCCCGCGCAACCCAACTAGTTTAAATTTAGATTTTTCATTTAAACTCAAACCCTAGTTCTGTCTGTTGATTCAAAAATCAATTCAGGGAGTTTTGCTAAACCAAATAGCATGAAACCAATTTTGTTAGAAAGGTATTGGAATGCTTAATCCAAGCCCGTTGGATTCAAACCATTTAGATTGGTAGATCACCCATGGTAAAAATATCAAGGCAGAAGCTTTTTGCATTCAAACATTTTTCAAAATTCAACCATAAGAGCTTTTGAGTTGATTCTAACTCTCAAAAATCACATTTGACCATACGTTTTAGAATATATAAAAATATATTGGTTTACTTACATAAATAATGATCAAGTAATAAAAGAATGCCACATAGGCAATTCTAGTCACTTTAATTAAATAAAAGAAAAGGTTAAACCTTATTAAATTGTGACACCACTTTAAATCATATTCCCATGTACTGAAATATGTGGTGATGACATGTTTCAACATGATCCCATGTTTGAGTTGGAGAATATTAAATCTTAAGTAGTTTTTCAATGAGTAGAAATCACTTTTCTTAAATAAAATAAATGAGACAAGTGTTTTAATTCTTGTAATGTTAGTGATGATGATAGATCATCTAGTGTGAACCTTTATGTGATGATTAGAAATAGTTAAGTATTGTTTCGTGATTGTGTACCTCGTATTTATTTATAGACGCTAGTACCGACCAAGGATACGAGGAGGAAGGAGGATACTACAAGGAAGAAGCCGAGGAGAACTTCAACCACTGCTCTGCATAAGGCAAGCCAATACTTACAAACCTATACTTACAACCTTGCAAGCTAACACTTGCAAGATACCCTACTTATGCAAGCTACTACTTGCTTGTTACTATGCCAACTATATGCCTTAAGCATATGTGATTATACCCACTTGACACACCATCCTATTTTTACTTGCAAGCTTAGTATTTTATTTTCTTTATTAAAAGCTTTCTATCAAAAATTTACTTAGTGACTTGTAGATTCTAGAAAGATAATTGAAGTGGTAGCATAAAGAGCATAAAATTTGGCGTAAGTTAGATAATCTTGGTGTCATCCTAAGTCATGAGATTGAACTTAGATCATTCACCTTTGTTACCACCCTCATTAGTGTTTACCCCCACTTATAGATGCTAGTGCTAAGCATAAAACTTGATAAACTTTAGATGGGAATACTTGATGAAAATGGTTATGAAAACCTTAGAATGATGAGTCATTCTACTGAAATGTTTTGACATGTGTTCTTGAACAACAGATGATTTTGATAATGAAAATGTTGAGGCATGAGCCTTAGCCCTTTATAAAACTGATGGTTGTCTGGATGCGATACCATTCCAATTTTACCGTACAACCACAATACCCCAAATTTGGGTAGGTCTTGACTGGAAATTTATATACCTTAGTATGGGTTCCCTTGCGGCCAAGGTCTGAGTTGAGGCTACCTTGTGAAGATTGTCCACCTGCGCAGTACCCAAGATGACAGTTGGTCATGGTTGGGAGGCCAAACTCACAGGAGGTGCCTATACTAGGGTGTGTAATTGAAAGGTTGGGATTGATTATCCGCATACTGAGTATGGTGAATTCAGGATTGTTCCTGACGGATGTATCGAATGTTGTGGTGAAAGTGTACAATCTCTGCAGAGTGTCAAACTATTCGAATAGCCGCGTCCGCGGTTATGGACATTTGGAGTGGCCATACTATTCCCCCGTCAGATGTTTTCAAAATGACTTATGAAATCATTTATGACTTTGACTTGACCACAACAGAGTTGTGATATGAAATTCAAGTTCCCACTTAGGTGTTATAAAACTTTCAACTAGTTTTCTTTGCTTCTGAACTTAGTAGAGGTAAATCTGGATTTTTACAAAACAACCCTACAGCTTAGTATCCTACTACAAAAACCCCCTTAACTTGTTAGTATTAGTTTGTGAGTACTTAAAGAGTACTCATGGCTTTGTCACTGGCTATTCCTGTGGCTAGACTATGAAGAGGAGTATCAGGATGACAGACCGCGGGAAGGTTATGACAACTAGGATCATCTCCCATCGTCAGCATTGCCTGTGGCCCTGAAGATGGAGCTTTGCCTATGCTATCGTTACTATTACATTATTCCGCTGCTTGAATTGTATTAAGAACTAGATCATGAGATCCTTATTTGTGTAAGACCTTATGTATGGTTTGTAATGGATGATATACTGTGATATCCAATCTGTTATGTCTCGCAAAAATGTTAATCCTGGGATTGCGATGTATGGCATAACAGGCATTTGTGATTAAAAATCCGGGTGTTGGCAATGTACAAAAACAAATGTAGATAGTAAGCATCTAGAATGTAGAAACATAACAAGCAACTAATTAAGCAAGGTTCAACACAAACTATTTAAGCATCTAAAATGTAGAAACATAACAAGCAACTAATTAAGCAAGGTTCAAAACAAACTTGATAAGGCAGAGGTTCAACACAAATGCTGCTAAGCAGCCAACATAAACACAGTTCAAACAAAAGCATGCTGCTTAAACCAGCAACAACACACACAAACAGGCACATCAATACATCACTGCCTCCTCGCCGCCTCCTCCCGGTCCCGCTCCTCCTGGTCTCGCTTCCTCTGCTTCCTGCTGCCCATACCCGGAACCTTTGGTGGCTTGGGCTTGGGAGCAGGCACATGACCTAGCTAGATAGCTCGGTTCAGTTTGTTCCTGAGGAAGATGCCATAGGCCATGTGATTGGCCATGAAGCCATGGACATTGACAGTTTCCCCAACTTTGACACGGCCAGATCCACAGCCTTTAGCATGTTGCAGGATGCTTTGGAAGTCCATCTTTATGATCCTTTTGCAGAAGGGGCATATGTTCATGCCATCAGTCTAGGGTTCACTCCAGAACCGGTCGAACCTCCCCGCTTTAAGCTTGTTGAGAGTGGCCCTGGTCTTCCTTTGACACGTGTCGACATCGCTGTCAACATCATCAGTAGCCTGGTGAAATATGCAAAATACACATGTGAAGCAAATATGTAGAAACTACAACTAAAATTGAATGCTTAACAAAGGAAGCAACATATAACAGTCTCCAGCTAGCAATAACAGAAAGTAATCAAGGGATCAAGCAGATAATCCACTTCCATCGGTCAATAAGCTAGCATTAATCCATAGAAATGAAAACAACAATCCACAGATCCACAAATATTAATCGATTATGTCCATAATCGAACCCTAGCTAGCAATAATCCACAAATATTAATCGATTATGTCCATAATTGAATCCTAGCTAGCAATAATACATAGATCCATTAATTACACATCAATCATAACATATAACAAATGAATCTGACGCTAAGTGAAAACCCTAGGCCCCAAGCTTAACAGGTAACAAACGAATCTGACACTAAGTGAAAACCCTAGGCCCTAAGCAGATAATCCATTAATTGGAACTTACCTCCTCCTCGTCGTCGACGATGTTCTTGTCGAAGGCCGGCGGCGGCATGATGATGAGCTCGACCTCCTTGTCGTCATCCCGCGAATGCTTCCCAAGATTGTACGCACAAGTACTGATAGCGGCAGGAGCCGATGAGGGACCGATGGGCCGCCCTTCAGCAATGGCCTCCGCTTCATCTTTCGCATCCGATGCGGCTGTGATTGCCGTCCTTGCGGCATTTTGTGCCCCCGTCACGGCTCTGGCCGCCTCCTCCGCGGCTAACGCCGGCTTCACGGCCTTCTCTTTCGCTGTGGCGACAACGTCGGATGGGTGCTCCATCACTAGAATGGGAAGTGGAGCGAAAGCGGAAGGGGGGAGGGTTTTTTCCTGGTCGGCGGAGAGAGAGAGGAGTGGGGAAGGGTAGTAGGTAGGGGCATAGGGGAGTTGGGAAGCGATGGCATGATGGAGTGAATGAGGGGAGGAAGAGAGACAAAGAGATGGGCTCTATATGGTGAGACGCCGATGTTCCGTGCTCCCGCAGTTCACACGTGTATGGTTCAACAGCATACGCACGCGCACCTGCTCGCACAGTGCACCGCAGACATGCACAGTTCACACGCGCACGGTGCGCCTCAGACACGCCTATGGTACATGCACGGTTCTCACGCGCTCGGTGGCCCCATTCGCCAACAATATCTTTTTTTGACGAATCTTACTCTCTCTCTCTCTCCGCGGACCCCTGCCAGTGGCCCACCCACTCTTTTCCGATCGTGGCTACCTCCTTTTGCAAATATTTGAAGTTGAGTTTGAAATACACATTTTAAATTTTAATACACGGTTGAGTGTGTGTAATATCTAAGTTTAAGGTTTTCTAGTCACTTTAATTAAATAAAATAAAAGGTTAAACCTTATTAAATTGTGACACCACTTTAAATCATATTCCCATGTACTGAAATATGTGGTGATGACATGTGTCAACATGATCCCATGTTTGATTTGGAGAATATTAAATCTTAAGTAGTTTTTCAATGAGTAGAAATCACTTTTCTTAGATAAAATAAATGAGACAAGTGTTTTAATTCTTGTAATGTTAGTGATGATGATAGATCATCTAGTGTGAACCTTTATGTGATGATTAGAAATAGTTAAGTATTGTTTGGTGATTGTGTACCTCGTATTTATTTATAGACGCTAGTACCGACCAAGGATACGAGGAGGAAGGAGGATACTACGAGGAAGAAGCCGAGGAGAACTTCAACCACTGCTCTGCATAAGGCAAGCCAATACTTACAAACCTATACTTACAACCTTGCAAGCTAACACTTGCAAGATACCCTACTTATGCAAGCTACTATTTGCTTGTTACTATGCCAACTATATGCCTTAAGCATATGTGATTATACCCACTTGACACACCATCCTATTTTTATTTGCAAGCTTAGTATTTTATTTTCTTTATTAAAAGCTTTCTATCAAAAATTTACTTAGTGACTTGTAGATTCTAGAAAGATAATTGAAGTGGTAGCATAAAGAGCATAAAATTTGGCCTAAGTTAGATAATCTTGATGTCATCCTAAGTCATGAGATTGAACTTAGATCATTCGACTTTGTTACCACCCTCATTAGTGTTTACCCCCACTTATAGATGCTAGTGCTAAGCATAAAACTTGATAAACTTTAGATGGGAATACTTGGTGAAAATGGTTATGAAAACCTTAGAATGATGAGTCATTCTACTGAAATGTTTTGACATGTGTTCTTGAACACCAGATGATTTTGATAATGAAAATGTTGAGGCATGAGCCTTAGCCCTTTATAAAACTGATGGTTGTCTGGATGCGATACCATTCCAATTTTACCGTACAACCACAATACCCCAAATTTGGGTAGGGCTTGACTGGAAATTTATATACCTTAGTATGGGTTCCCTTGCGGCCAAGGTCTGAGTTGAGGCTACCTTGTGAAGATTGTCCACCTGCGCAGTACCCAAGATGACAGTTGTCATGGTTGGGAGGCCAAACTCACAGGAGGTGCCTATACTAGGGCGTGTAATTGAAAGGTTGGGATTGATTATCCGCATACTGAGTATGGTGAATTCAGGATTGTTCCTGACGGATGTATCGAATGTTGTGGTGAAAGTGTACAATCTCTGCAGAGTGTCAAACTATTCGAATAGCCGCGTCCGCGGTTATGGACAGTTGGAGTGGCCATACTATTCCCCCGTCAGATGTTTTCAAAATGACTTATGAAATAATTTATGACTTTGACTTGACCACAACAGAGTTGTGATATGAAATTCAAGTTCCCACTTAGGTGTTATAGAACTTTCAACTAGTTTTCTTTGCTTCTGAACTTAGTAGAGGTAAATTTGGATTTTTTGCAAAACAACCCTAGAGCTTAGTATCCTACTACAAAACCCCCCTTAACTTGTTAGTATTAGTTTGCGAGTACTTAAAGAGTACTCATGGCTTTGTCCCTGGCTATTCCCGTGGCTAGACTATGAAGAGGAGTATCAGGATGACGGACCGCGGGAAGGTTATGACAACTAGGATCATCTCCCATCGTCAGCATTGCCTGTGACCCTGAAGATGGAGCTTTGCCTATGCTATCGTTACTATTACATTATTCCGCTGCTTGAATTGTATTAAGAACTAGATCATGAGATCCTTATTTGCGTAAGACCTTATGTATGGTTTGTTATGGATGATATACTGTGATATCCAATCTGTTATGTCTCGCAAAAATGTTAATCCTGGGATTGCGATGTATGGCATAACAGGCATTTGTGATTAAAAATCCGGGTGTTGGCAATGTACAAAAACAAATGTAGATAGTAAGCATCTAGAATGTAGAAACATAACAAGCAACTAATTAAGCAAGGTTCAACACAAACTATTTAAGCATCTAAAATGTAGAAACATAACAAGCAACTAATTAAGCAAGGTTCAAAACAAACTTGATAAGGCAGAGGTTCAACACAAATGCTTCTAAGCACCAACATAAACACAGTTCAAACAAAAGCCGCTTAAACCAGCAACAACACACACAAACAGCACATCAATACATCACGCCTCCTCGCCGCCTCCTCCCGGTCCCGCTCCTCTGGTCTCGCTTCCTCGCTTCCTGCTGCCCATACCGGAACCTTTGGTGGCTTGGGCTTGGCAGCATGACCTAGCTAGATAGCTCGGTTCAGTTTGTTCCTGAGGAAGATGCCATAGGCCATGTGATTGGCCATGAAGCCATGGACATTGACAGTTTCCCCAACTTTGACACGGCCAGATCCCCAACCTTCAGCATGCTGCAGGATGCTTTGAAAGTCCATCTTTATGATCCTTTTGCAGAAGGGGCATATGTTCATGCCATCAGTCTAGGGTTCACTCCAGAACCGGTCGAACCTCCCCGCTTTAAGCTTGTTGAGAGTGGCCCTGGTCTTCCTTTGACACGTGTCGACATCGCTGTCAACATCATCAGTATCCTGCTAAAATATGCAAAATACACATGTGAAGCAAATATGTAGAAACTACAACTAAAATTGAATGCTTAACAAAGGAAGCAACATATAACAGTCTCCAGCCAGCAATAACAGAAAGTAATCAAGGGATCAAGCAGATAATCCACTCAATAAGCTAGCATTAATCCATAGAAATGAAAACAACAATCCACAGATCCACAAATATTAATCGATTATGTCCATAATCGAACCCTAGCTAGCAATAATCCACAGATCCACAAATATTAATCGATTATGTCCATAATCGAACCCTAGCTAGCAATAATACATAGATCCATTAATTACACATCAATCATAACATATAACAAACGAATCTGATGCTAAGTGAAAACCCTAGGCCCCAAGCTTAACAGGTAACAAACGAATCTGACACTAAGTGAAAACCCTAGGCCCTAAGCAGATAATCCATTAATTGGAACTTACCTCCTTGTCGTCGTCGACGATGTTCTCGTCGAAGGCCGGCGGCGGCATGATGATGAGCTCGACCTCCTTGTCGTCATCCCGCGAATGCTTCCCAAGATTGTACGCACAAGTACTGATAGCGGCGGGAGCCGATGAGGGACCGATGGGCCGCCCTTCAGCAATGGCCTCCGCTTCATCTTTCGCATCTGATGCGGCTGTGATTGCCGTCCTTGCGGCATTTTGTGCCCCCGTCACTGCTCTGGCCGCCTCCTCCGCGGCTAACGCCGGCGTCGCGACCTTCTCCTTCGCTGTGGCTACAGCGTCGGATGGGTGCTCCATCACCATAATGGGAAGTGGAGCGAAAGCGGAAGGGGGAGGGTTTTTTCCTGCTCGGCGGAGAGAGAGGAGTGGGGAAGGGTAGTAGGTAGGGGCCTATGGGAGTTGGGAAGCGATGGCGTGATGGAGTGAATGAGGGGAGGCAGAGAGAGACAAAGGGATGGGATCTATATGGTGATACGCCGATGTTTCGTGCTCCCGCAGTTCACACGTGTACGGTTCAACAACATACGCACGCGCACCTGCTCGCACAGCGCACCGCAGACATGCACAGTTCACACGCGCACGATGCTCCTCGGACACGCCTATGGTACATGCACGGTTCTCACGCGCTCGGTGTCCCCATTCGCCAACAATCTCTTTTTTTGACGAATCTTACTCTCTCTCTCTCTCTGTGTGGACCCCCGCCAGTGGCCCACCCACTCTTTTTCGATCGTGGCTACCTCCTTTTGCAAATATTCGAAGTTGAGTTTGGAATACACATTTTAAATTTTAATACACGGTTGAGTGTGTGTAATATCTAAGTTTAAGGTTTTCTTACAACAAAATTGACACTTGTCCAACATGGTTCCACCCAGTAGATAGAAACAACAGGAAAGCGGATAGTTTTCGGACTGTGCAAAAGGTATCTCCCATTGTAACTCATTGTTCGAATAGTTCAGTTTACAGTTGTAAAATTGAAACACATAGTTCAATTCAGCAGAGCAGCACCGAGGAAAGTCTGCTACATTACAGTCGTAGCCTAGCAAGGAGCTACTTGTTTTCTTCCTCAATCTCTTCAAGTCGTAGGCGACGTACGAGCATGTCCTGCCTGATCTTGACCTGCTCACTGAGCGAAGCCTCGAGCTTCCGAAGTAGGTTCATGTTCTCGACACGGAGGTCGACATTATCATCTTTTAGCCTCGCATTATCCTTCGAGAGCCTCTCGTTGATGGATGTATTAAGTCGGTTCGAGGCTTGTATCTTCTTATGTAGTTTCTTCCAGGCAGCGTTGTCCCTTTTCAGCTCGTCGCGCTCCTCATTAAGGGTATTCATAGCTAATTTGAGCCATTGTAATTCCAGTTCTTGTGTTTGCATTTTCTCCCCGTTGCTGCTTATTCGTGCATTAAGCCAAGCATCCACCCGATTGATGAGTTTTGGCTTCTTTTCCTAGGACAAAGAATACGTGGTTTCAGTCCTATCACGGAACGGGAACAACAGTAACGTGTCATTATAACACCGAGCTTTATGCAGAAATGGGCGGTGTGGAAAAGATCCAGGAGCAAAAACCCCAAATCCTAGTCGCAAAAACCCCAGTGTATAGTGTTTACCTCGTTGATCTGGGGATCTAAGGTGAACATGTCTGCCGGTGAACCGACGGCTCTGAAGAAGGAGAAGTAGGTGATGATTAAGGAGAAGAAGAATGCTGGTAACACTATTAAGGAGAAGTACATGACCTACCCGGAGGATCCCTCGCCTACGGGCACAACCATGAGCATATGTTGTGACTCTATAGTGCGTAAAGCATCGCGACGAGCTCTCTCTTTTATCTCCTCGCGCATTGTCGCCGCGGCATGCTTCTGAGAGGGAGCCATGCCCGCGCAGAGGGAGGGAGCATGAGGAAGAAGAAAGGGAGGAGGGCGCTAGTGACGAGTGGAGGTAGATAGTCAAAAAGGCTAGGCAGACCAGTCTTATGCACCCCACTGTCCTCTTCCCTATTGTGCGATATGTCTTCTCAGATAAGTTTTGTGCACACGTGGCAGGCAGAGAACTGCAACGATGCAACCGATTGGATGCTCCATTAAGTCAATTAATAATTCAATGACACTTCAGCGCTGATACAATGGTGCATGCGTCTGGCCTGCACGCGTCATGATGACACAGTCCTGCGTCGTCACAATCACATTTACAATTTACTTCTAGTTTTGTTTCACACGGGTTGTGTTAGACGTGCACCGCGTCGGAGGTGACGGGAGTGCTGCTATTTCCCGCCTGTTGGTGATCCTTCCTGATGTATCGCGAGCCCCCGCTCTTATCCGCGCGTGCAACACAAACGGTCCACCGGTTGGAACAGAAATGCGGCCCAGCAAACCACGTAGAGGTGTTGCCATGTCAGACTACTGAGTTGGACGGCGGGAATCCACATCGCGTCGCAGAATACACGCGTACTGATCCGCTTTGGGCCCGTACGGGCTTTGGCGGGATCTACGCGCGCGATCTAACCTTTCTGTATGCCAATCCTATCCCCAGGCGCGAAGGGGTATCCGCCCATCCTAACCCTCGATCGCACCTGAATTTTTCGTTCTTTCCTTAGGGGCCTATTGAATCAGAAGTCAAGTTTTTAAAAAATCAATCAAAAACTTGGTCAAACTGATGTACCATGATGTACCAAAGGATATGAATTTCGTATTATAAATATTAATATTTTTTAAAAAAACATGGTCAAACTGACTTTTGAAAAATAAATATAAGCTCATGCTTTTGAAAAATATTTTCTAATTGCCAACATTCATTTTGAGGGCCTAATTTCTGCCGTCGCATCCGGCCTCTATTTTCTCAGATACGGCCCTGTATCCCGGTGCATACACTTGATCAATCGAGCTTCCCTACGTGTATGCTATTCTTTTTTACGTTTCACGTCCGTGTGAGCCATCTAGATTTAGCTAGCCTGTTGCGTGACTTAAAGCTAACTTTTTTTATGTGCTTCATGTCAGTAATGGTGAGCTAGGACTAATCAGCCTTAAAATAATGTATAATAGATGACCGCTTTTCAATTTATCATAATATCGTGTGTACTCTAGTGGTAAGACTTTTTTCTCTAGAACCTTAGGTTGTGAGTCAAGTCCCTCCAATTCACAAATAGGTTTTTATTATTTATTTTCATGTTTGTACAACACAAACAGCCGTACTAAGGGTTGTAAGCTATAGAGAAAAATACACAAGGGTTACTTGCAAAAAATTGCGATGCCACATGTCAACTTTATGGATGAATTTGGTCAAAATCATAAAAATTCAATTAAAATGTACTAAAATGGTCTTGGGGTGCAAGTTGTGGGACTAATCTCCTCACTTTGCAAGATGTGGGACTAAACCACTCCCTCAATCCAAGTTGTTGGACTAAAAATATATATACCTCTTTATTTTTGTTTCCACTAAGGGGAACCATTTAGTAGTTTTAATGGCGAGTTAGCTAATTTTTAGCCAATTAAAATTTCACTCAAACATCATTCAAATTCCAATGTCATTTTCTTCATGATATATGCTCTAGTCGACAATAAGGTAGTTTTAGTCACGTTATTATCATAGGATTCTATGACTTTATGTTCTAATTTGTTTTTATGATTCTACTAGTTATGATCCTATGATTTGCAATCTTACAATAGGATTGATTTAGAATTAGAATTGTGGTTCTAACTACCTTGGCTGGCAGAGACACGTGACAGTGGTGTCCATGAAGGCAAAGCTGGAGCGTTTTGCTAAAATGCACGAGAGGTTACGATTGTGGCTAAGGGCACCCATCGGAAGGAAATGGTGCTTCCCGCGAATACTGGAATGGTAGGTCGGCCCTGACGCTGGTCATGATTGGTACATGGTATTCTTATGCACTAATGATGCTGACCACAAGCCTTAGACATATTTCTTGGCAGAGTGCTGAAGTGGAGAGGTATCACTATAGATCAGGAAGACTTGCTCCTTGTGTGGACTGAGAAATCAACAACGAGTGTCCAATTATGGTTAGTGGGTGGCAAATGAGGGTGATCCAAGGGATATTGTGGATTGGTGAGTCAAAATTCTAGTTTCTAACAAGACCCAATGATACTTTAAATTCTTATGAGTACATGACTCTCTATTCTTGGTGGTAGCACTTGTGATGTCTAGACGGAAGATGAGTCTGCTACATTGAGGTGGCATCTTGATATGGTGGAGCATTATTCATAGCGTTGGCCTGAGCTTTAGCGGGAGCTGCTATTTACCGAGGGTGATATTTTTGTTCGATGGGGGCACAACAAGTGGTTCTCTCATACGATGGACATAGGTGACGAGGTGGCGTAATCCTATTGGTTGGGTATGTCCGATCCTCCTCATCGACATCTCAACTTCTTCAGATGTTATTGTTGCCCATGCTTCGTTTGGAATCGGCTTTCGTTCGGTGTAGCCAATAATTTTCATTGTAAATCTTGATGTATTGATTTTTTGTTTGTAGTCTGGTTCAACGTTTTTTATCTTTGGCAGGTGTGGGTGTCAAACTTCTTCTAAACTAGAATAGTATCGTTTTTGCTACTAAACCACAAAAATTATACGATTTGGAAAATGTGGATGTCAAACTTCTTTTAAACTAGAATAGTATTGTGGGTTGCTACTAAACCAAAAAAAAACTATATGACAAATTAGCCACTAGCATGGGAGATCACTGGAAAAGTGTTTATATCGTGAGAGAAACATGTTTTTACATGAGAAAAATATATGATAGATGAGGAGGCGGTTAGCGATAGCCTTAAAGCAACTAAAAGTCCTATGAAGGTAATTTCACAATTTTAAAGAAAGATGAATTTGAAAATAGAAAGGTGAGAGGATGTACGTATGGAAGATATGTTACACGATGATATCAATTGAGACAGAATAATGGTAGAACAAAAAAATTATTTTGTCACGTTGGAATAATAAACAAGATTTACTCTTGTATACCATAACATATCCAGTATGTGGAGTCAATTGAGTAGAGAAAACAAAAATTCAAATGAGTTGGAATCTCATTTTGTGGTTGGATTTTATGTATTTATAAGAGTATTTGTGAGAATTTTGGTCTCTAACGGTGCGACCCATTTTGTCTATTTATAGTTTTTGCAAAGTGATGGTTCTACATGTAAATTCAAAAAAAAAATGGTTCTACATGCGAATGGTACTTTAAAAAAATCAAGATGGATGATTCCACATTTATGTGCGAAGTGCATTTATTGTTTATGTCTTTTCTTTTGTCACATTGTTGGCCCAAGGTGTTGTGTTGGAGATTGAAAAGCAAACTCACCACCGACATCAATATTTATATTCCATAAAAAGGAAAAGATTGCCATGAAGCTCAAAGCATGTTAAGTTTAAGTTTGTTGTTATAGTGTTACTAGTTGCTTATAACATGTAACCCTTCACTAAAACCCTATTAGTCAATGCTAACTTCAACTAAACAAAAATAAGCCAACATGTTCTCCTGTGAAGCCAAAAGAGTATAAATCCTTCATAAGAAAAGGGGAACAAAAAATACACAGAGAAATAAACGAAACAAAAAATTTGACCTCATGACCATGTTGGTATTTTTGAACAACTTTTTTACTGTTACCATCATATCCTTTAAGAAGTTACCACTCTATTTGTACCAAATATCACATCATAAATTGTTATAAAATATTTTTAATCACTACTACATTATTGTGTTATAATAAGAAAAATCCAATTTTTCCTCAAAAAATACCGAAACTCGATCAAGATCCAAATCCCTGTCTTCTTCAATATCTCCTCGGCTCCTCCACAAATAAATATAGCATGATTTATATCTTCACTAGGACCAGAACAATAATGGGTAAGATATGTTAGGAATAATATGGTGATTTTCCAATTACCCAAAACATAGGAGAATTGCATGCAAACATTCCAAACACAGATCTATTTTTTTCTGGAAGTTCGCATTTCCAAACCTCGTACCAAAATGGATCCTGACAAGACTTGCTTGTACCATCTAGCCTCGTTAAATTAATTTTAGATTGATGTTCCCAGTCCATATAGTACGACGACCTTACCAAGAAAATACTTTTTTAATCGCCATACAACAAAATCTTCCATCTCTTTCTCATTGAGTGGTACCATCATAATATTATTCACATTGATCAACCAACAATTTCCTCTTAACAACTCCTCGCCCTAATTCCCATTTGCATCTATCAGCTCATCCACCATTTCAGAAGTATTTTACCCCTCTGGTTAGATCTTCCCTGTTTGGCTAAGAGGCAACCAAGTGTCATCCCAAATACTAATTTGTTTCCCATCACCAATTCACCAAATTGCACACTTCTTGAAAGTGTGCAAACCATCCATAAATACCATGCCAAGGAAAGGAAGATCTGATTTTCAACTTTGCATCTAGGATCCTCCCATCTAGATAGTATTTGCTTGCACATAAACTTCCAGGCTCGGATATTAGTCTCCATGTTTGTTTTGCAAGCATTGATTTATTGAAACAATGTGGGTCATTAAAACCCATTCGGCTCTTTTTTTTAACACACAATTTCCATGGCAACCAAAGCATTTTTTACTTGCTATACATCATCACCCCACCGACATTGTGAAATCCATCCACAACCCCTTTGCATATTTTTTAGGAGAAAAAATACTAACATCACATAAGTAGGTGTAGCTTGAGCAACAACTTTAAGTTTTTCCTCCTTTCCTCCAAATGAGATTGTTCTTCCAATTCCACTATGGACATGTTGAAATAGGGAAAATAGGCTTGCTGTCGTTGGAATAGGGGGCCTTGGCCATCACTCGTCCCCTAGCTCTGCCACTGCTCTTGACTGTAACATGCCAACAACATATCATTCATTATACCCATGACACACACGAGAACATTATTAAGAATCCGAGACTTGTACCTCTGAAGTAAAAAGATTCATAAAGTTATCCATAATCAAAGAGGGAATATTACCATTACCTTCACCAGGTTTCCACTATCAAGAACCTATGATTTTATCAAGTTCTTCTTCTTCCTGGTCGTAGCATAGTGGTGAAAAACTAGTATTCTATCACCTTGCCTTAGCCAATTTTCTCTCCTCTTTGTGGCTAGATTATTTCCTCCTGTTCAAATAAGTTCTCAAGGATAAAAAGTATTTCTTGATGTCAAGCCAATGCATCCTTCGTCATTGGAACCCTTCTCAACTCCTTCAACTTTCCTGTTAGTTTATCAATCCTCTTCATCGGAATTTTTAGAATGTTTTTATACCACTTATGTAGATCACTATGGATTTCACCTAGAATCCCATAATAGCTTTGCGCCAATAACTTCGATTTATTCCATAAGTTCCTGTGGCATCCCGCAAAACCACTACTAGAAAATCGCGTTGATTTTGTGCATCGCATCATCATAATCGCATGTCTTGTCTCGGTGCATCAGCATAACATCAGCATGCATCTAGTTGTTTGAAACCATTTTGCTAAAAACCCTAATTTTGTTTTCTATATTAAACGCCCCGTCTTTATTCAAAACCCCAAAACCCGGGCTTGTCCGGATTAGTTATTTTGTCTAGCATCGGTTTGCAAAAGTACCGTTTATATATAATAGAATATTTGATTTATTTTAGCGGGGCAGTCGAACTGGCCGTAGCGACCCGAACGACCACCCCATATTTTAAAATCGGCCCACCCCAACAAATCCTACAGCTACCCAGGAAACTACCCAACCCAACCCTCCACCTCACTCCCACCTATCACCACCTGCCACGTCACCCTGCCTCTCTCCCTCCACCAATCATCCCCTGCCACCTAAACCCCCCCCACCTGCCAACTCACACCCCCAGACCCACACAACACACCACACACTCACGCACACAGGACACCACACACGCCTGCCCCACGCGGGACCCACCACCCCCACCTGCCGCGCGCTGTTCCTCTTCTTCCTCCCTCCTCTCTCCTCTTCTCCCACGCCTTCCCCTCAGCGGCAGCCTCCCCGCCTCCACCTCCGCAGCTCGCCACTGCCACTGTCGCCTCCGCCTCGGCCGCTCCTCCTCCTCGCAGAACCGCCCACCCGCTAGCTAAGACCGCCCGTCCGCCTGCTACCCGTCCGCCACTGTCGGCTGCGGCCAAGATCCTCCTCCCGCCCGTGCTCCTCCCCCCAAGCTCGCCACGGACGCCGCGAGCCTCCCTCGCCTATCGCCTGGCCCCTCAGCTTCAGGCCTCTTTCTTCTCCGCCTCGACCTCCCTCGCCGCTCCTCAGCATGGCCCCTCCGCCCAGCCGCCAGCCCTTCCCGCCACCGCCCGTCCTCCTGGCCATCTTCCGCCCGTCCCGACGTGCGCCCGGTCCGAGCTCTCCCGGCCGCCCGAGCTCGCTGGAGCGCCCTCCACCCGCCTTGCGCGGCGCCTCGGCCGCCTCGTCTGCGACCCCAAGCGCCGCCTGCCGCCTCGCAAGCCCGCCTCGCCTCCCGGCCAGCTCGGCAGTCCTCCGCGCCGAGCCCCGCATCGCCGCCTCACCAACCACCCGCCGCCCGCAGGCCTCAAGCTCCGCCCGAGCTCGCCGGGTCTCGCTGCTCCACCCCCGCCACGGAGCCACGCGACCCTCTCCTCCGAGCTCGCCGCTGCTTCGCGTCCCCGCCGCCGTCAAGTTCCGCGAGAAGCCCGATCCCGCACCCTGCACCGCCTGTGGACCCAGCGTTCGAGCCGCGGTACCGACCTCGAGCTTCGTCCGCGATCTGACGTCAAGGACTCGCAACCCTCGGTACATCAAGGTCTCCCTCACGGAATCGAGGACCGAACCCTCGACACGCCAAGATCCACCCCCAAGGACGCCCCTGACAAGTTGCACAAGGCCCTTGGACTCGACACCCTCGAAGCGATCTTCTACACGGAGCATTGCCCGATGGTCGGAACCCCCGAAGACCGAACCCGGAGCGGGATCCGAAGACCATATGTGCGACAAGTACTCCGTCATGGACCCGATTGAAGCAAACCCGAGGACACCGACGCAGAACGCCAAGCTCTTTTCCCGAACGCCAAGAACGCCGATGCGGATACGACAAGTGCTTCACCCCGAACGCCATGACCGTCGACATGACCCGAAGACCGAGAACGTCGACATGAAACGCCCAGTACTCCTTCCCGGACCCGAACCCCGGACACCGAGTCCGCCGAGACCCCGATGCGACGAGTGCTTCAACCCGAACGAGAGGACCGACAAAATGGCCGACCATCGCGAATGCGCCAAGCTCTACCCCGATGTCCGAGGACGATCCCGTCAAGTTCGTCGAACCCTGAACCCCGAGATCTGATCCCCGTCGAACCCTGGACCCTGACCCGAACCCCGGAACCCCCAAGATCTGCCGAACCCTTAATGTGTGACCCCTTTTCCTCGATGCCCTATTTTATAAATGAAATAAAACCTGTTGCATATTAACTTGCCATACTTGCATGCATCTAGTCATGTGGTTTGGGGGCCTTCCGCCGATTCACCTAATAATTAAATATGGGGCCCATATGCGGGCAAATCTAGTCTCATATTGTCCTCATTTAAATTGGTGTAGCGAACCGGTACCATATTTTGGCCATGATAAACAACATTTAAACTGCGGGGGTTCTAAACAACTGGAACCATCTAACTAATTGTCGGGACCCCGGTTCCGCTTAATCCTGACCTAATTGCATCGCACCTTGCCATGCCATCCATCATGCATGCATCATGCCGATCTTCTGCCGTGTATTAAATATTGCATCCGGTGTTCTTCTAGTGTTTTGCTTCTTCGCGGATAAGGCCGTTGAGTTGATGCGAGTGTCGACCCGATCTTGGTTGAACCTTCGACAATGTTTTCAAAGTAGCATCTCCCCTTTCTACCTATCTTGCTTTTATAGTATTTACTTCCTCCTGTTGATCTATTGCTATCCGGGTTGCGATGCTTTAGTTTCCGTACTGTGATATACCGTGCAGCCCTATATTGCCTTGGACACACCCTATTACCTGTTTGGTAGATAGTTGGACTTAGCGTCGTAGTTGCTTGCTCTAGTTGATGTGTGTCGTCATATGCCACGCTTGCTGATGTATTGCCGCATGTTGATGTTGGAGATGATTCTAGTTTTACTTATCGTCACTTTAATTTCATTAACAACTAAAATTGAAATAAGCAGAGGCATCGGTGGGTGATAGATAATATTTGGTTTCAACGCCCACTTGTGTCCCGTAAGACCCCGAGTACTTGATACTGCCTTGATTTATCGCGCTATCCACATCCGGGAGGTATATGGGACCCCGAGCCGAGCTTGATTCCGTCATATTTCTTGGGGCCACAAACTAGTTTGAGGTGTTTTTACTATCCTCACTTATGCCATGCTACTTTCAGTATTTAAATTGTGCGAGGAGCACACTGCATCGCTTAGGATCGGGACACGATTCCGGTGTCGACAAGCCCAGCCACACTTTCGGTTCCCGATCGTTCACTGCCGTCACCCAAACCTTGAGGCCGTCTCGAGCTTGCTTACTATGGATTCTACTTAAGGGTGGCCCCAAATATTTCGAATCCTGTGATTGTTCTCGTGAAAGCCTCGTTGGGTTTTGATTTGGTTTTTCCGAGGTTGATCGAGCGTGTTGCTATTGGTGCACCCGCCGGTAAAACTTTCAAAGCCGTGTCCATGGATATGGACGACTTGGAGCAGTTTCTTGATCATAGACAAGCATAACTAAAGTTTATCGCTATAAATTTGACTTATAATGACTAGTAATCAGCTTCACTATAATGGAATGGCTAATTAATACGCCCACAATTGCTTGTTTGGTTGTCGCCATACAATTGTATCGACTAGTAAGTATTGCAACTACAACGAAATGGCTGAATAAAAGTACCAACAAGCTGGGTTTCGGATTACATCATGCTATCTCAGATTCGATTAGTAATTGCTGCAACTACAACGGAATGATTAACTAAAAGGGCCCACTGCTTATTTTATCAGGATGATTACCTATACCTGACTAGTAACTGCTGCAACGATAACCGAATAAATAAAATTGCCAACCGTGTGAGTTCCTCGGTTGACTTCCTCGTTTGGTCTTGAGGGGGAAACACCAGGACGGGTTTGTTTGGTGTTAGCTTCAGGTTGGATCCGGATAGGTCATTCTTACCCCTCTCTGATAACCGCCAGTTGTATCGAGTCTCTATAGGTTGTTTAGTGCATGTTGCCGCTGCCGCTCAGTCCACCATACCTTTGTAGGCGAGGACCGCCGAATTCTAGCCTCGCCGTGTACTGGCCTCAGTACTGACGCTCCTTCTTTTCCTTTTGCCCTTTGTCGGCACCCCTTTTGTTTAAGCAGGTTTTGAGCCCGACGCCGTTAGCAGGGTTACCCTTCCGGCTTGGCCTGGGCAGGGTTATGGACGCCATTGGTTATTCTTCAGGGCTCTTAGCCCCATTTGCATCTTGTCCGTAGTCGGACGCTCTATCACTTTCAAGGTGATTTGGATCTTTGTATAGTATATCTGTATTCTTGACTCATTGAGTCGCTGTTATATATATCTGTTCTGTGGGTCCCATCGAGGACTGTTGTGTAATGTTATTATTGCTTTTCCACCCGCGAAAGTGCTGGTGGCACCTTTGAATCGCTTTCTATGCGGGTTTGGCGAATTTTGCTCAAACTTGCATAGGTCCGATTCTGAGGGTGTCTGAGTGGTATCGAGCATAGCGATTCGATACCCCACAAGTCCAAACTGTAGGATAACCTAGCTAACGGTCAAGTAGTGTCAAAACTATTTTTGAAAACGGTTGGATAGTTACGATTAGGTCTGATTTTACTCCTTACCCTCTGCTGTTCCCTCTTACCCCTACGTGTTTTGAATCCACTCGCCTCTTCGTCGAGTCCAGGATTTCTCGTGGTAGGGTTTCCGTCGTACCTTTAGGGTTTCGCTTCCTTCTTCGATAACGGTGTTGCTACATCTGGTCTTCATGCTATCCGAGGAATCCTTCGTCTGTGGTATCATTCTTTGTTCCTTGTTTGTGCCTTCCGGTGTTTTCCGACGCGACGACATTATCTACGCCAGATCCGATGCAGAGTCTGCATCACTCCTTTGTTCCGAACCTCGCTTGTCGAGATCTTCAGTCTGATTCCGAGAATGGTTGCGCTCTTTTCACCGACAGCAGAGTAATAGTTTGGGTGCGTGATGGATTGGCCCCCATGCCGACTACCCCTTCTATTCGCTTTTGTACATTGAAGTGGATGAGAATGCATCGGTTCCCTCTTTCCATCGAAGTTAGAGGTGGCTTTATTTGTTGATACCTCTACCTTCGACCTTTTGTCTCCGGAGAGTTCTCCCGACGATCACGGACAACGACCTCTTGTTAGTGGTGTCGCGAGGATCTACACAAAGCGAGAAGACGCAGAACGCCGACCTTCCTTCCGGTACCATGAGGCGAATCTAGAGGGCGAGATCCATTGTTAGTGGTGTCGAATTGTGGCATCCCGCAAAACCACTACTAGAAAATCGCGTTGATTTTGTACATCGCATCATCATAATCGCATGTCTTGTCTCGGTGCATCAGCATAACATCAGCATGCATCTAGTTGTTTGAAACCATTTTGCTAAAAACCCTAATTTTGTTTTCTATATTAAACGCCCCGTCTTTATTCAAAACCCCAAAACCCGGGCTTGTCCGGATTAGTTATTTTGTCTAGCATCGGTTTGCAAAAGTCCCGTTTATATATAATAGAATATTTGATTTATTTTAGCGGGGCAGTCGAACGGGCCGTAGCGACCTGAACGACCACCCCATATTTTAAAATCGGCCCACCCCAACAAATCCTACAGCTACCTAGGAAACTACCCAACCCAACCCTCCACCTCACTCCCACCTATCACCACCTGCCACGTCACCCTGCCTCTCTCCCTCCACCAATCATCCCCTGCCACCTAACCCCCCCCACCTGCCAAATCACACCCCCAGACCCACACAACACACCACACACTCACGCACACAGGACACCACACACGCCTGCCCCACGCGGGACCCACCACCCCCACCTGCCGCGCGCTGTTCCTCTTCTTCCTCCCTCCTCTCTCCTCTTCTCCCCCCCCCGCGCGCCTTCCCCCTCAAGCGGCAGCTCTGCCGCCTCCTGCGCCTCCACCCTGCGCAGCTACCGCCACTGCCACTGCCTCCCGCCTCCGCCTCCTCCTCCTCACAGAACCGCCTCCACCCGCTAGCTAAGACCGCCCGTCGCCCGGCCACCACCGTCACACTGGCTCACTGGCCAAGGCATCCTCCTCCGCGCCCGGCTCCTCCTGCCCTAAGCTCGCCCGGACCTGCGAGCCTCCTGCCCTATCGCCGCTGGCCCCTCAAGCTCGGCCCCTCTTTCTTCTCCGCCTCGACCTCCTCCTCGCGCTGTCGCCAGAGCCCAGCTGCCTCCGCGCCAGCGCCAGGCCCTTCCCCGCCACCGGCCCGTCCCCCTCCTGGCCATCTTCCGCCCCGTCCCCGACGTCTGCGCCCGGTCCGAGCTCTCCCGGCCGCCGAGCTCGCGAGCCGGCCTCCACCCGCCTTGCCGGCGCCTCGCCGCCTCCGTCTGCGACCCCAAGCGCCCGTGCCTGCCCTCGCAAGCCGCCTCACGCCCCTCCGCCAGCTCGCGGCAGTCCTCCGCCCGAGCCCCGTGACGCCGCCTCACCAACCACCCCCGCCCGCAGCCGCCTCAAGCTCCGCCCGAGCCTCGCCGGTCTCGCCTGCTCCACCCCGCCCGCCGGAGCCACCGCGACCCCCTCTCCTCCGAGCTCGTCGCCGTTTCCGCGTCCCCTGCCCGCCGTCAAGTTCCGCGAGAAGCCCGATCCCGCTGCCCGCACCGCACTGTGGACCCCTGCGTTCGAGCCGCCATGCAGACCGACCTCGAGCTCGTCACAGATCTGACGTCAAGGACTCGCAACCTCGGTACATCAAGGTCTCCTCACGGAATCGAGGACGAACCTCGACACGCCAAGATCCACCCCAAGGACGCCCGACAAGTTGCACAAGGCCCTTGGACTCGACACCTCGGCGATCTTCTACACGGAGCATTGCCCGATGGTCGAACCTCAAGACCGAACCCGAGCGGGATCCAAGACCATATGTGCGACAAGTACTTCGTCATGGACCCGATTGAAGCAAACCCGAGGACACCGACGCAGAACGCCAAGCTCTTTTCCCGAACGCCAAGAACGCCGATGCGGATACGACAAGTGCTTCACCCCGAACGCCATGACCGTCGACATGACCCGAAGACCGAGAACGTCGACATGAAACGCCCAGTACTCCTTCCCGGACCCGAACCCCGGACACCGAGTCCGCCGAGACCCTGGCGGAAAGTGCTTCAACCCGAACGCGAGCACCGCCAAACTGGCCGCCCATCGCGAATGCGCCAAGCTCTACCCCCGATGTCCGAGGACGATCCCGTCAAGTTCGTCGAACCCTGAACCCCGAGATCTGATCCCCGTCGAACCCTGGACCCTGACCCGAACCCCGGAACCCCCAAGATCTGCCGAACCCTTAATGTGTGACCCCTTTTCCTCGATGCCCTATTTTATAAATGAAATAAAACCTGTTGCATATTAACTTGCCATACTTGCATGCATCTAGTCATGTGGTTTGGGGGCCTTCCGCCGATTCACCTAATAATTAAATATGGGGCCCATATGCGGGCAAATCTAGTCTCATATTGGCCTCATTTAAATTGGTGTAGCGAACCGGTACCATATTTTGGCCATGATAAACAACATTTAAACTGCGGGGGTTCTAAACAACTGGAACCATCTAACTAATTGTCGGGACCCCGGTTCCGCTTAATCCTGACCTAATTGCATCGCACCTTGCCATGCCATCCATCATGCATGCATCATGCCGATCTTCTGCCGTGTATTAAATATTGCATCCGGTGTTCTTCTAGTGTTTTGCTTCTTCGCGGATAAGGCCGTTGAGTTGATGCGAGTGTCGACCCGATCTTCGGTTGAACCTTCGACAATGTTTTCAGGCGAGCATCTCCCCCTTTCTACCTATCTTGCTTTTATAGTATTTACTTCCCTCCTGTTGATCTATTGCTATCTGGGTTGCGATGCTTTAGTTTCTGTACCTGTGATATACCGTGCAGCCCTATATTGCCTTGGACACACCCTATTACCTGCTGTTTGGTAGATAGTTGGACTTGCGCGTCGTAGTTGCTTGCTCTAGTGCTGATGTGTGTCGTCATATGCCACGATTCCGATGTATTGCCGCATGTTGATGTTGGAGATGATTCTAGTTTTACTTATCGTCACTTTAATTTCTGTTTAACAACTAAAATTGAAATAAGCAGAGGCATCGGTGGGTGATAGATAATATTTGGTTTCCGAACGCCCACTTGTGTCCCGTAAGACCCCGAGTACTTGATACATGTTCCTTGATTTATCGCGCTATCCACATCCGGGAGGTATATGGGTCCCCCCTGAGCCAGAGCTTGATTCCGTCATATTTCTTGGGGCCACAAACTAGTTTGAGGTGTTTTTACTATCCTGTACTTATGCCATGCTACTTTCGTATTTAAATTGTGCGAAGCACACTGCTGTTAGGATCGGGACACGATTCCTGGTGTCGACAAGCCCAGCCACACTTTCGGGTTCCCAATGCTCACAGCCGTCACCCAAACCTTGAGGCCGTCTCGAGCTTGCTTACTCGCTATGGATTCTACTTAAGGGTGGCCCCGAAATATTTCTGAATCCTATGATTGTTCACCGTGAAAGCCTCGTTGGTTTTGATTTGGTTTTTCCGAGGTTGATCGAGTGTGTGTTGCTATTGGTGCACCCCGGGTAAAACTTTCTGAAAGCCGTGTCCGCGGATATGGACGACTTGGAGCACCGTTTCTTGATCATAGACAAGCATAACTAAAGTTTACTGCTATAAATTTGACTTATAATGACTAGTAATCAGCTTCACTATAATGGAATGGCTAATTAATACTGCCCACAATTGCTTGTTTGGTTGTCGCTTGCGACAATTGTATCTGACTAGTAAGTATTGCAACTACAACGAAATGGCTGAATAAAAGTACCAACAACTGCTGGGTTTCGGGATTACATCATGCTATCTGTATCTGATTAGTAATTGCTGCAACTACAACGGAATGATTAACTAAAAGGGCCCACTGCTTATTTTATCAGGATGATTACCTATACCTGACTAGTAACTGCTGCAACGATAACCGAATAAATAAAATTGCCAACCGTGTGAGTTCCTCGGTTGACTTCCTCGTTTGGTCTTGAGGGGGAAACACCAGGACGGGTTTGTTTGGTGTTAGCTTCAGGTTGGATCCGGATAGGTCATTCTTACCCCTCTCTGATAACCGCCAGTTGTATCGAGTCTCTATAGGTTGTTTAGTGCATGCCGCCACTTTCCACCATACCTTTGTAGGCGAGGACCGCGAATTCTAGCCTCGCTGTCTTCGGCCTCGATCGACGCTCCTTCTTTTCCTTTTGCCCTTTGTCGGCACCCCTTTTGTTTAAGCAGGTTTTGAGCCCGACGCCGTTAGCAGGGTTACCCTTCCGGCTTGGCCTGGGCAGGGTTATGGACGCCATTGGTTATTCTTCAGGGCTCTTAGCCCCATTTGCATCTTGTCCGTAGTCGGACGCTCTATCACTTTCAAGGTGATTTGGATCTTTGTATAGTATATCTGTATTCTTGACTCATTGAGTCATTATATATATCTGCTCATGGGTCCCATCGAGGACTGTTGTGTAATGTTATTACTTCGTTTTCCACCCGCACGAAAGTGCCTGGTGGGCACCTTTGAATCGTTTCTATGCGGGTTTGGCGAATTTTGCTCAAACTTGCATAGGTCCGATTCTGAGGGTGTTACAGTTCCCGACCACCTCTTCAATAGATTATTCTTCTAACAATCATGCTTCAAAGCTTTTTGGGTTATTTCTTGACCGGGAAATTGATTTCTTGTGATATTTATTATCGACAACAATTGGTCTATGATCAGACTTAACTGTGCATCATTTCATTTACTAATTGAGCAAATGGGAAAAGATTTTTTCCATTCAGCATTACACACCAAACGATCAAGTCTTTCTCTCATTTTCCCTTCTCCAAGCAAAATTTTCACCCACATAATATATATCCATTACAGCACAACTATTACATAGAAGACTTGCATATATCTAGGCGGCCTTGGTTCTCGTCCTCCTTCTCGCTATTAAAAATTATCTTGTTAAAATCTCTAAGAACTACCCTTGAAATCTTAAAAAGTACAGCCAAGTCTTTCCTTGTGTTTGTCACATTCCTTCAGATCCGTCCTTGTTCTTCATTACTATTCTAACTCACCATATATTTCTGTGAGCCTTCACTTTCCCTTTTCATCTATATTCACATCTTTTTTCATCAATATGTTGTTGTGTCACACTCTACTCCATGATTTTGGCATATTCCCTCCACATCATCAACAAGCCGCTAATTCTACCATGACTTTCATCAACTAGCATAAAATCAAAACCATATTTTTTCATCAATGTTTCCGCCTTATCTTTCAACAAATGTGTTTTGGACAAGACATCTTGAAGAGGCTTCCCAGGGCATTTTATCCCTACAATAGTTTTATCCTGCTAGTTTCATTGCGTCTTCTGGTCCTCCTCAAAGGAGGCCACCGATATATCATTAGGGTTTTTGCTGGTCTCAATCTCGCCTTCCACACATTGCTTGTTTTAATCCATATTATCCCGAGGCGTCAGGAAATCTCCATATCCTCCACGCATTAAGTTCTTCTCTCTCTCAAAGGGACCTATGATATTGGCCACATTAGTCCGTTCTTTCTTGCCATCTAGCTCAATATCAACATCATTATTTACAGGAAGAGAAGATGTTCGGTTTGTTGTATTCCATTTGGACAGATAAAGAAAAAGTTACTAATAAAAAAGAGAGACCGGCTAGTTGTGTCAGACGGTTGTAGAAAAATTAAGAAAAAGAGTAGGAGTGGCACCGGCCGCTTAGAAAAAAGGTGCCGACTAGACCAATCCGATTAGGGAAAAAAATTCGATTGAAAAAGTGCAAAAAAAAAATGACAGTCTCTTTCGCAAGAAAGGATTATGTAGAGTAAAAATCTAGACCATGGTTATCATGCTCCATATCAGTAGGTTCTCCATCATGGATAGAGTTGGTAAAACCCATTTCCCCTACCTCTCCTCAATCTGATTGATCGTGTCCTCTTCTCCCATGGCCTTGAATGGGGCTTATGTTGCTGCCTCGACCTGACGACCAGAATCTAGCAGAAAATCTCCCACTCGAATTTTGTTAGATCGTGTTTCCATGTTCCACATTCTTCATACTAGTGTTCGATCATGCCACAATTGGCACATAAGTCAAGCATCTTCTCGAATTCCACTTGGTCATATTCCATCTGCTTATCTCTTGTGATATCCACAAATCGACTCAACCTTTTGTTAACATCAAGCCTCACCCTTATTCTGAAAAAGCTATCCGAAAGTTTTATCTAAACTTTCTTGATTTCTCCTACACCATGAACCATCCCTTTAACCACATTTTCTTAAAGATAATTATGGAAAGTTTGTGTATCCGCGTCCATACTACGACCCTATCAAGCTTGACTAACCTCGGATTAGTGAATCCGCCATACTCCTCTATGACCAGGGCCTTCCCTAAACAACCACGGTCTTTGTTTCAATCTGCCAAGCAATTAAACTAAATTGTGAATAAATTTTCCTCAATCGTTTCCATGTTATCTTCCTATCCGGGTTCCACATAGATCTCATGTCTGCAAAAAGGGTGCTCGGACTAAACCCTAGTTTTGACATATGGAGTTTTGCAATGGCTAAGCACTTTGCTTTGATCTCTGGCTCGTCCACCTTCTCCTCCCAGACATAATCCCCGATCTCATTTTCTTCCAAATGCAGTCTATCCAAGAGCTTCTCGGATCCTCATCTACCTTGGACCTTGACCCAGTTTCTTCTGCGTTGTTAGCCATTTCTTTCCAAAGAGGAGGGGGTGGCGACGGTGCTCAACGATCCGTTGATGAACTGGAGACAAAACGATCCTAGATCAATGATCTCGTGGTAAAAAATGAAACTTTTCGCTAGGAGAACTCTTTGCCATTAATAGCCGAATAAGATTTAGTTTTAAAAATCTTTGACACTATGTTTTTTTTTACCTTTATCCCGACACTATGTTGATGTCAACATACAGACCAAAATTATATGTCAAAGCTTAGACTGACGGGGAAATGTTATGTCTTTGTAATTTCCGTAAAAAGATTGCCATCAAACACAAGCGTGTTCCATTTGAGTTTACCAGTATTGTTTGTTTCCAGGCCTGCAATCCTTTGTTAAACCCGATTAGTCAATGCTAACCTCAGACTAAACAAAAAAGAAGCCGCCGCATCTGTGAAGCTTAAATAGGACATAAATCCTGCACAAGAAGCACACTGAGAAATAAACAAATCACTAAAAATATTTCGAGCTCGCGACAGCGAGGAGCGATAGTGGAGGCGAGGGCCGCGGGGTTTGGGCAGGGCGTTACCATCATGGAGACCCAGACGGCGGCGCGCGGTGGAAGGGGCGAGCCGCTGGCGGCGGTGGCGGAGGAGGTGCCGTCGAGCCGAACCATGGAGCGCGTGGCCGCCGCCAAGAGGATCATCGAGAACGGCTACCGCGAGCGCACGAAGAACCTCCGGGAGCGCAACGAGAGGTACCATCACCGCCAGTCCTGCCGCTCTGCCCCCCGTACCGAAATTCGTACCCGAACTTCCCAGTTTCAGATTTCGCCGCGTGCGATCTGCGATGTATCTAGATCTCGCGTGGGCTGGGATGATCGAGGGGGGCTTCTCAGTTCAACTGTCTATTGAACAAATAAATGGAAGCTATCCCAGCGATTGGTTTCCTCGGTAGTTTGCGCTGCATGTTTAGATGGATTACTGGTGATTCGGCAAGTTCTATGGTAGTTTGTTGTAGAGTGTGCCCGTAAGTTGTACCGCGAGCTATTATTCCTAAGCTATTTGGATGTGCAATTGGGGCGAGCTGATCTGCTGAGGAATTTAGGATGCTTGGTAGTATCTGTTAATTGAATTGAGTGTTGCTCATTGCATCAGTTCAGCCGAGCAGACTTTAGCAGTGCATTTCTAGTTCGTGGAGGGCCGAAACAAAATGGGTTTGTGTTTTCTCATTTCTTATGTGGGTGTTGAGTGCATGATTTAAATAGCGCGCTATATCACCTTTCTAGTGGCGCTATAGCGTTTTGAGCGAGGTGGCGCTATATGTATAATTGCACGCTATAGCACCAAAATAGTGGATTTTGAGGGCTGCTGCTATTTGTCGTTATTCTTTTCGTTGGTTGAGTGTTGACATATGGTGCTTGCAGCGTTCATTTTGAAACTCTTTATTCATCCTCACTATTGTTGTGTTGTGTTTCTTTTTGGGGTGGTCTGGATGTTGACTTGCGGGCAGACATGCTATACAATGAAATTTGATACTCCCTCTGTCCAGAAATAAGTGACTTGGGGTTGTCTAGATTCACATGTATCTAGAAAAATCGAAGTCACTTATTTTCAGACAGAGGAAGTACTATAAGTTCATAATAGCAGCACTGCGAGCTGTTATAAAAGTAACTGTTTTCTTGTAAGGAAGTTCCTTATGTGACATGATAATTGGATGTAAAGCAACAAAATAGAATGCGGGGTGGGACATAGCCCACATTTGCGTTATAACCGAGGTTGGCACATACTTACAGGTTGTTTACCCAACTGTTTTCTTGTAAGGAAGTTCCTTATGTGACATGATAATTGGATGTAAAGCAACAAAATAGAATGCGGGGTGGGACATAGCCCACATTTGCGTTATAACCGAGGTTGGCACATACTTACAGGTTGTTTACCCAACCGGTGGCACGGCAAAAACTATGACCAAACCATAAACGTATAAAAGAGATAAACATTGTGCACCTTTTTGGGAGTTCAGAAAAAGCTGTGTGCTTGCACATTTTTCATTAAAATAAATGTGATATTGAAGTGTTCATTAAAAAGTAAATGTTGGTGCCTTTTTTGTTTAAAAAAAAAAGTTTGTGCCTTTTTCTAGCTTAACCTAAACACACACTTAATCACATAAAAGTTATTTTTCTGGTATTAAATGCTAATACGGGTGATGGAAATCATAGGGGGTCCAGGCGGACCTGGACCCTCTACCCTCCGTCACTGGTCACCAGCAAATTGAATCACAATGGAGCCGTTACATTTCATTGGCTTAGTAAGTAATTTCAAGTAAAGGAGTTGAGTCGTAATGAAAATAAAATAAGTAAAAGCATTGAGAGGCTGAGAGCAATCCTTGTGTTAAAATTACTTTACATATTTGCTTGTTTTTCTTTTTCCGCACGTCTCCCTCATTTGGAGCCGGATTACATTATCAGAGGATAACAAAACAACAACACACCAAAGTGTCGAGCATCCTGGTGCAAAAAGACAAAAGAAAAGACCAAGAGAGGTTTCGCCGGCCACCTGCACAGCTATCCTCTAGCAACCAGCTAAATAGAAGAGGAAATGCCAAAAACAAAGTAAGGGCATTACAAGACCTCCCAGGGGTACATGGCCATGCTAACAGAAACTCAGGAACCAGAGACAGTTTGTCATTGCTTCTCCATGTTGTTCGCTATTGAGTTGAAGTGCTGGGGTTTAGGACCTACTGGGTCTGCCGGTGATCTTGCTGCTCTCATGCACTCCCCTCAGTGCCGTCTAATGTAGTTGTGCAGCTCCAGCCAACAGAGCAGCCCAATCGCTGCAGATTGTAAACCTGCCCAATATTGAAGGAAGGAGGACATGTAACAAACAAAATCCAGAGGTTATTTGATGATTTTTCCTTCAAAACATGCCCTATTCTTGTTTTCCAGATTGCCCAGCATAAGGCAGCAACCACAACTATATAAAGATTAGTTTTTTTATAAGACAATCCGCCAGAAATATTAAGCAAAACGTCTGGGTCTAGTGTGCACCCTAAGGTCTTAAAAACCTACTAAACATTACTCTTCTGTGTCACTCTAACTCCTTCTCTAAGAGCACACTCTCATGTCCATTTGTCCACTCTCAACATAGAGTTGAAAGTTAACATTTACTACCTCCGTTCCACAATGTAAGCCCTTTTAGCAAACTAAAACAGCTTGCTAAAAAGGCTTATATTGTGGAACGGAGGGAGTAGCTTGTTAACACTCTCTTCAATCAAAGACGAAAACATAACAATCACGAATTATAATATTTGGAATGTAATTATGCACATGAAGCTGAAAAACCATTATGGCACCATAAAGTCACATGAAAAAGCAAACATACCTACTTTCCAAATTCGCAAATCTCCTTCACCCAATAGAATGAAACCAGCAGCTAGCTAGAAAAGTGGAACAGTTCATGCATCACAGAACCACACAGTGCTGAACACAAACACTAGATCAATCAACTTAATAGTCACCACACATCCCAAATATCTCTTGAAATTAGATCATTCAGTCTAGTTTCAATACATTTATTTCAGTTTTTCTTCACCGTTGTTTCTATTAGCAAAGTCTGCACTCTTAGACCTTCTTGAAAATAGTAAATTCTTGTAGTAAATAGGATTGAAAGCTTTTTCTCTCCTGTCAACTTTTTGCACTCTTGTCTGTAGGGATTGTATATTCATTCTTCGACCCATTACTTCTTTTGGTAATCTTGTCTTTTTAGTAGATATCAGTTATCAGCTTATTGCTCAACACGGTTTGCTTCCGTTTCTATTGATACTAGAGACTTGTCTATTGTACAATTGCAGACGCTTAATTTTGGAACAACAGCTAGCTTCTTCACAAGTTCCTAGGGAGGAGCAAATAAAATTAATAGAGGAGTTGCAGAGGAAGGAGACTGAATACATGAGACTTAGAAGACATAGAATTTGTGTAGATGACTTTGAGCTGCTCACCCTCATTGGAAGAGGCGCTTTTGGGGAGGTTTGCACCTTCCAATATCCACAAGCATGTTTCTAAGTCATTTTTTTGGCATTTCAGATTTATAATTTTTATTCATTCTATGATATGTGCTCAATAAGCAGTTCACATTTAGCAAATGAACATAGTGGGCATGCCAATATATTTTAGACTGGTAGTGCCAGTCAGTCGCATGTAACATTTGCGAGATCTGTTGAATCTCTGGAGTTCCTTTTTTTAATGTTACAATTGTTTGCCATGCTTGAGCTTTGACCTCTTTAGGTGATAACTAATTTTTATCTGACAGGTTCAACTTTGCCGGGATAAATCCTCTGGAAACATTTACGCAATGAAAAAGCTAAAGAAGTCTGAAATGGTTGTCAAGGGTCAGGTAAGACGAGAGCACTGTACTCTTTACCTATTTGTTTAAGTTTGACCTCAGTGTATTGGATCGGATTGCAGAGTAGGGATGTCTGTCTTAGATTCTTTGTTTTTATAGTTTTGACAGAGATATTATGTAGTAAATCTGGATCAGATTGTAGAGTAGGACTGTCTGTCATGAATTCTCTGTTGTTTTTGTACTCTACAAAGAAAATTACCTTAGACATTTTTTGAGGTAGGTTGCTTACATCATTTTTTGCTTAATGTGAGACGATTTATATGTTGAAGTTTCCCAGATTTTATTTCTTGGTTTTAAAAAATTGAACTATTTAATTGGGGGAATATTTAGTAAGTTTAGTTGCTCTGTTCTTAATTTCTCGAACTAATATTTTCGTTATATCTATTAGGTGGAGCATGTTAGAGCTGAAAGAAACTTGCTGGCTGAAGTTGGTAGCCACTGCATTGTGAAGCTATACTATTCTTTCCAAGATGCTGAGTACCTTTACCTTATCATGGAATACCTTCCTGGAGGTGATATGATGACCCTCCTCATGAGAGAGGATACCTTAACTGAAAATGTGGCTCGTTTCTATATTGCTGAGACAGTTCTTGCAATTGAGTCGATTCATAAACATAATTACATACACAGGTCATATTCTTGTGATCAGATTTGAATATGGTTTAGTATGTTCCATTTGCTTATTCAATTCCTTTTTTATTATCTTACAGAGATATTAAGCCTGATAATTTGCTTCTCGATAAGAATGGTCACATGAAGTTGTCAGATTTTGGCTTGTGCAAGCCAATTGATTGCTCAAAATTGTCAACCTTGAATGAAGATGAACCTATGACCGATGTAAATCTTAGGGAGTCAATGGACATTGATCATTCTCTCTATGATACAACAAATGGTAGAAGGTGGAGAAGTCCAAATGAGCAGCTTCAACACTGGCAGAAGAACAGGAGAAAATTGGTGTGTGCTTACATAGTTAGCATCAAACTAGTTACACGCAACATCATTCTTTTTGTAATTCTGGGCATATCTCCAAAAGGAAAAACTTTTACTTAATATTTTTTACGTCCATTTTAAATGGATTTACAGGCATTTTCAACAGTCGGTACACCTGATTATATTGCTCCAGAGGTTCTACTGAAAAAGGGATATGGAATTGAGTGTGACTGGTATGTTAAGAACTGCATGTGCACATACATAGTTATTTCTTGTTTTGATCTTCAAATGAAAATATCAAACTTGTCTCCTTCTAATAACTGTAATATGATTGCTTATATCTTACTTAAACGCAGGTGGTCCCTGGGTGCTATCATGTATGAGATGCTTGTTGGCTATCCACCGTTTTATTCTGATGATCCAATAACTACATGTCGAAAGGTTTGGCTGTTGAATACTTTATCTGCAACTGGATTATTAAGGACCCCCCTCACGCACACACACAAGCACCCTACCCAGTTGTTTGTAGACTTGTAAATTTTGGAAGTGCCATTGCAGAGTTCGCAGTTTTAAAATACACAATTGGGTGCCTCAATGGCACGTCAAACCTGGTTTGCCTGTGGTGTTTTTCAAATTACAAACTGGGTAGTGGCATTGGTCCAATTTTCCCTTGTACCTGCAGCTTATCTTATGAGAGTTGTCTTTCCAGGTTATGTTGGAATTAATCCAAACATACCAAGATAGGTTGAGTTAATTAGGTAGGTCTAGTACGGATCCTACTCGAGTTAGTGCTAGTATGTTAGTGTTTGCTGGTTTGGTTATACATGAGTCCTAGTTTGAGTTGGTTTCCTAGTAGTACTGCAGTAGCTAGTTAATTTCATGAGTTCCAATCCATGTAGGACATGGTGTGGTTGGACGTGGCTGCGTATATGAATATGCAGTGCTGTATGCAAGATTGTAACCGTGAGGTGAGATATTGAGAGAATAAAGAAAAAAGCACGGTGTGAAACGTGCCCTTGTGTGTGTGCATTCGTCTGGTTTCATGTTATTGATTCATGGGCGAAATCCAAAAGGTTTATCTAAGGGTGGAGTTGTCCATATCAAACCCCGTAGATAAAGTGTGACGGAGAAATGGATGTGGATTAGCCATAATTAAGACCTTGCCAAACAGTGGATATATTTTTTTTCCTTTTTTTTCTCTGTGGGAGTTTCTACCATACTTCTCATCTTTTCCATGAGGGTGTTTAACACACACTATCAGTAGCCCCACCAAAAGGAGGGATACATCTTTTACTTTTTTTTGAATGGACTTCTAACCATACAATATCATTTTTTATTATAATATGCCTACTTTTGGAGGGTAATAGCAGTTTCGATTCATTTTTCCCAATGGTTACACTAATAGCGCAGTGATTTAACCTGATTATTTTGCTTCTATTACAGTTTAGTATGGAGCTATCAGCTATGTTTAAGTGCAAATTAAATTTACTAAAATGGTAATAGTGTGCTGCCCAGTGGGATATTTACCCACCTTCCATCCACTATATATCTGAATGTGTTGTAATATTTGCTGTCTTTTGGTTTTGTCCTTTCCACACATACATAGTAAGTAGTAACTACGTGCTAATAAAGTTGGTCAAGTCTAGTCCATTGTCATGTCTTTGTTCACCTTAGAAGACCAATAAAACAACTTTCCATAGATTTCTAAGGTCCAAATCAGTAAAGCGATGTGAGTAATTGACCGTCTCTTGCTCATCGAGTCTGTTTGGTACTGCACTGACTCTTCTTTACTATTTCATAGATTGTACATTGGAGAAGCTATTTAAAATTTCCAGAAAATTCAAGGCTGTCTCCTGAAGCTAAGGATCTCATTTGTCGGTTCTTGTGTGATGTTGATAACAGGATTGGCAGTGAAGGGGCAAATCAAATAAAGGTATTTGTCTCTTAGTATTATATGTGGCCTCCAATTGCACATAAAAGTTGTTTTAAAATCCATGTCCATACAACATTCATAGATTTATTCCTCAATATAGAAAATAGTACCTAAAGTGGCCGCATGAAATTGTGATTACTGTACTATTGATCATGAAATATAGTTGCATACATTCTTATAACTTTGTGTTCTGCAGTAACAAAACTGAGCAATTAAAGTGGAATCTTGTTGTCCAAACTGACTTCTTATATTTGGATTCCAAGAGAGTATTACTTGCATATGTTTATTTTGGTTGACATATGTCTCTTTTTATTAGGCTCATCCTTGGTTTCATGGAGTTGAATGGGATAAGCTGTATGAATTGGAGGCAGCATTTAAGCCTCAAGTAAATGATGAACTTGATACACAGAATTTTCAGAAGTTCGACGAAGTAAGAAAATATATTTCCATTATTTTGCTGCATCTTTAAACAAAGTTTGAAGAAATTTGATTTCGTATTCAGTATGCTAATCTTTTAGCTCCATATGTTCTATTGTATTGCGTGTAAACTATATTGACCAATTCCGTTCTGTCTCTGCAGGCAGATCCTGCTCCCCCAAGAACAGGTTCCGGGTCCTCAAGGAAGGTATGAATGAAATTATGAACCCTCAGTCTGGTGCATAGATCTGAGATTCAGCAAAGCTAGCGTAAAAGTGTGTTCACCCTTGCATTCCATTTTTTATAAATGTTTTGAAACTTTGCATGACTTTTTCCCTGAAGGAAGAAGAGTTTTTAACCTTTCTAATAATTGTATCTATCTAGCAAAATAGGATCTAACTATATGGGATGAGGGAGCGTTATTTTTCTTTCACTTCTAATTTTGTAAATTTCCATGCCTAGGCATCAATTCTGGTCACTGCAATAAGCTGCCCCTTACTTTTTTATTCACTCCAAAGTTTCTGAATCACCTTAATCACTTGTCACTTTTAGATCTCCATAGATAGGGATCAACTCTGCCTTTGTAATAGAGTACATACCACTATTTATGCCATTATTTCGTTATTTACTCCGAAGTTATTTGCCATTGTTTTGAAAAATCATTGCAGATGATTCCCAATTCTAAAGATCTTAGCTTTGTGGGCTATACATACAAGAACTTTGAAGCTGTGAAAGGTTCACATCTGTCTGCAGGTTTGCTTCCTTGTCATCATTAGTCTGTTCAAATGATTGGCTAAGGTTGTTTTAACTGGCTGGTACCGTTTGTCTGTTAGCAGTTTTCATTTTACTCCCTCCCTGAAAAACACATTTCTCCTTTTAGCCATTATTTTTCTGTTTGCTCCCATATGTTGTGGTAAGGTCCCTGTTACATTTTTTTAATAGTTCACTAGGGAAGAGTAAGTGGTATATTACACCAGATAATTCATTGAAAAAAGGTCTCTGCTTTTACTTAGTTGTGCTTGGTGCTTAGAATTGCCAAGCCCCTCTTAGATCAATGGAGAAAATGTTAAAATAGGCCTATATTTCTGCAATGGTAAAAAGTAGAAATTGCTTAGGTCTTAATTTTGCTCCGGTAGTCATTGCTGTCTTTCATTCTGTACTTGGTAATTTCTGTTGATTTTGACTAACTGTTGGATTGTTCTTTGGCATAGCCACAATTTCATGTGCAAGCGTTGCCACTGTATATAAACAATGCTCTAAAGTGCTAAATGTGCACATTATGTCAGATTATTATACAGATTTACTTTATTACTAGTTACTTGCAACAGCTTTACTCTATTAGTTTCATTCCTTACATGCAAACAAAAACATATGCAGATTTTAAACGAAGCTCCTCGTTTACAAGCCAGCCTAGTGGTGGCTACACATCTGGTAGAGTATTTCCTCTTATCGGCTTGTGTGTAAACATCTTACTAGATATATCTCTTGGCTCCTGGTTCTGGTCTTTATCTTGTTTCAACCCTTGCAATCACAGATGCAGCGGACATGGATTCATCAGCAGAACCCAATGGAAGCGACACAGACATGCACACTGAGTCTTCTGTCGACCATATGATGCAATAAGCTACCCAAAAGATGTCGATGCCACACCAGTAGGATTTCCCTTGCTGATGTGGCTCATGCAAAACAATCTGCTTGCTTATCGTTGCTGGATATTTTGTTGTAACTGTACAATATTAGGCACCGAGGGCTTGACAACAGCGCATGTTCCAGGATTGGTCAGATATATATGGTGTTAGTATAGCATATAGTGTTCTGGGTGAGCCAAGGCAGACTGGTGTTCACGTCTTGGCCCTCGTTCCCCAGGTTGGCAGGTTAATTTTGCCTCCCTTGCGGCAGCTCGTAGCCCTCCAACATATGATCAACATGGGATAGGAAAGGAGACGGTGATTGTGGTAGGCTAGCCAATTTTGCTTGTTATTGGATCTTTTTTAGACTGATAATTTGCAATGCTGTTGGAACTTGTGCACATGAATGGTCTCGTTCGGTCTCTACCTTTGCTTTACCTGTTATTCATACCAGGTTCCATAGGCTTCGCGTGCAAAGTAAGTGAGTATCAAACAAAGTATGCTTTAGTGTTGGTAGTTGAACATTGTGGAAACAAAAATCGAAGGAATTGCGTGGAGTATTGTTGGTGGTCCAGCAATCCAAGAATCAGCGGGAAAAGAGACGGTGACAATGTGTAGTCAAGCTACTATGTCCTAGCATTGTGCATGCCGTATATTATCCACCGAAGTATAACCCATCACGACTACCGAAATCATACTGATCTATAGCACCCTGTGGAGTTCCAATGTAGAGCTCAACTACGTTGTTCTCACGTGGAGAAGAACAAACATGAAAACTAGTAGAAAACTGATGCAACAAGATTAGAGAACATCCACAAGCAGTGTCATTGGCATACAATCGTCAGATACTTCCACTAATATGAAACGTTTTGGCAAACTAACTTAGTTCACCAAAACATCTTATATGCTACTGAACAGAGTAAGTACAAGAGAATAACACTGCAATTTGAACAAGTTCTTTTGAATAACCAGTTGTATATTTGACTATTTATTATTCGAGGACCACTTAAACCGTATAACTTTCAAATTACGGTGGCCACGGCATAACGACCGATCAGCTAGCCAACTACGGGTACGGCGGCAACAAGGCCAAGCTTGTCACGGGGATCGAGGTAGACGCAGACGCGCGTGGAGTCGAACTCCGGCGGGCTCGGGCTGATCCCCACGAAGAGCACCTCCGTCGTCAGATCGGGCCTCTCGCCGTTGATCCTGTTGACCGCCTCCGTCGCCGGCACGAACACCAGCTCCGGCCACGATGTCTTCTGGGAGGTCATCTTGCGTGGTGTGTTGCTAGCTCGATCTGCGTGTTGAGTGCATAAGTTTTTCATTTTGCACCGAATATATAGGCTTGATATACACCGGCCGGCATGACCCCTGGTGGTGGTGGTGGTGGTGGTGGTGCATGCTTTGATGTTAACGGACTTGCTCCTGGATAGATCGCTTGTTCACAAATCAGCCGGGCTAGTTACCCGAGACGTGATGCTGCTGCATGGATATAGTATGTTGGAAAGAATTTTATATGAAACACGAGATGATTTATTAGAAAGCAAAATGAGATGGTTGTTGACAAATTCAACAATTTTTTTGGCCTAACTTCTAGGGCTAGCCGGACGGCTTTGTCGCCAACGCATGGGGAGCTCCAGCGAGAATGGTCCGGCCATGATCCCGTCACATCCTTGAGCTGATCGATCAGCTGCACCGCTCGATCGCTATGCGCGATTTTTTTTAAAGTATATATTAATATTATGAGATACCAATTATATATGTCCTAGCTAGACTCTTAGTGGTTTTACGGAAAAGTCTCACTACAGATAACGATTTCTCGAAGCAACGGCACTAACACCATTAGAACAACACAAGTAGTCCAACCACTCCAATAGCGTCGTTTTTAAAAAGGAAACAGTGTACAAGCATCGTCGCCACACGATCAAAGATCATATGTTGAAGAAATTCCTCGCTCATAAAACAATGCCTTCAACAAGACCATTGCTAGACACAACTAATTAAGGTCAGACATTGAATTTGCTAGTTTATTATGATGGCCACGAGCGGAAATACTAATGTCGACGGTGATTTAAACAAAAACTCAATGTCTTAACCACTTTGACCTTTCTTTTGCCCGTCGCTTCAATCTCTATCTCCTTTTGAAAGTTAGATGATGCACGCCATCCTTTGGACATGCATACTTCTTTTTACTGATCGATGTATATTTTAAAAGTTAAATATAGTTGTAAGGACATGTACAATGGTAGAGAATACAAGTGTTCCTTTAACCCTCCATGTCATTCAGAGAAGCAAAAATAAATCATGAGAAGCATTATCTCTTATTGTTTTTCCTAGCAATTAATTAGACCTAATTAAATTTTAGTACGAAATTGAGTTAACAAGGAAAGATATGTGGTACAGGGGAGACAAGCTTCTCCCTCTCAATTCTCTCTTTCAACTAAGAAAAATAATCCAATGTGAGAACTCTAATGGAAGGCTAGCATCGTCCCATTGTACATGCCTATCGACCTTCCCTTAGAGATGGCACGTCGGATTTTTTTCTTAGCTGACGGAGAGAAAATAAGAAATAGAAGGTTAAGAAAACTAAGAGACGATCTCTTAGAAAAATTATTTTCTCTGTTATACCACATGTCTTCTCTCAGCGATGTGATTTCATACTAGAAATTAATAATTCTTGTTAGCAATATACGCGATTAGATCATTGCAGAACATAGACGGAGAAGACGACGTTTAGTAACGCAGTTTGGCAAAGCCTACATCTGCGGGACATGCTTTACGGGCGCTCCTCCCCTGGTACTATAATCAGAGTACCGTTAACGACAAGCCCGTCACGGTGGACAGACACATCAGATCTACAAAACTCCACGCCGGTTCGGGACCGTCCCAAAACTCGATCTTGTGTCTAACCTGTCTTGCGTCTAGTCTGTTTTGGCTACTACCGGTGCCTTTATATAATAGGTCAGGTTACAAGTGTCCGACTCAAACACCTAACCCTATCGCATAGTCCAAGTCCAAACTGTAGCCTATACACATATTCGACACTATTACAACAATCTCCACCTTGGCGAATATGTCGCCAATGGAACCTCCGTCTTTGCGCGAACATCTCAGTGTATGTTGAACTTGGTTTTCTTGTTGATCACTTGCATGAGCCGTCGTCCGAGCCCTCATCGAACCGGTGCCATATTTAATCCTCATCGCCTTTTAGCACCAGCTTCTTGTTCTTCTTGACCCGCATAGACAACTTGTCTCTGTCAACACGATAGGTATAACCGTTGTCATGGAGTTCTTCCGTGAGATTAGATTCTTGCAATCCCTCGGCACATATCTAACATCCTGGAGCACCATTTCACCACCATCTTTAGACTTGATCTTGATATCTCCCATGCCCATGATGCGCTGAGGCGCACCATCGACTTGATAGACAGCTCCAAAATCACCAGACTTGTAGATAGAGAACCACTCCTTGTTAGACGTCACATGATAAGAGCTCCCTGAATCCAACATCCACACCTCATCAAACAATTCGCTTACCAAAGCCAGAACTTTACTATCAGAATTAGCTGCAGATTTAGCATAAATATTTGCAACTCCATCAGCCTTATACGTTGGACAAAACCTCCTGATATGACCCCACTCCTTACAATGATGACACTGTGGCTTTCCCTTCTTTTTCTTGCCCTTCCAACCATGATTTCCCTTGATCACCAGCCCTTGTCCATCACTAGCATCAGCGGAAGTACTTTCTTCGGAAGTCTTTTTTCACGTTGATCATATGATAACAGCGCAGTTTGTACCTCGCTTGAAGTGATGCCTGACTTGCCGTATGTCAGGGTAACCATCAAACTCTTGTAGGATTTTGGCAATGAAACAAGCATGCGCAAAGCCTTGTCCTCATACTCCACCTTGGACCCAATCCTCTCCAGATCTGAGACCACACGGTTGAAGGTATTGATGTGTTCAGTAAGGTTCGCCCCTTATTGCATCCTCATCCCGTACAGTTCCTGCTTCAGATACAACTTATTGGGCACAGTCTTGTCCAGGAACTGATCCTCCAACGTCTTCCAGATTGCACTCGGCGACTCCTCGTTCATCATATGGTACAGGACCTGATCAGCTAGGCTCAGCCTTATAGTACTGGCCGCCCTGATTTGCATCTCAGCCCAGTCATCAGCGTCCAACTTTGCAGGCTTCACCGCATCGGTCTTGATTGTCCTCAGGAGTCCCTGCTGACCCAGCAAATCCTTGACCCTCGACTGCCAAGCGGGAAGTTGCCCGTACCATCGAACTTCTTCACCTCGAACCTAGTGGAAGACATCGCGTCCTCCCGCTGCTCTCCTACGAACAACCACCGATCAGATCGTTTAGGTCAGAACGATTCAACCGACCAGAGCCTCTCCTTCGATTCAGCAAAGCCTTCTCGCGTGCGCCGCCTCGCCTCCAAAATTTTGTGCTTGAACTTAGGGCAAAGCAACTTGTGAGCTCTCCGTTTCCTCCTCAGCCCTCCTTTTATTGACCTCGAGATAGTTCGGATCTATCTCCACCTTCAAACCGAACCGTACGTGACTCTCTTTTCTAAGCTCCAAGCCACGCCTTGCGTCATCCAACTCGGCCTTTCTTGTTCCGTGTGTACACCATAATAGTCGGTTCACGCCGTGTCGAATTGAAACCGTGTTGGACTCCACCAGATATTCCGAATCTTAGAGTCCACACCCGCACGTCTGTTTATGTGCCTCAGAGACCATAACCGTCACGACATCAGAACACGTCGGATCCTTGCCGTATAGCACCTAGTCTCCTTTCGTCGAGCCAGCCTCTCCGGTTGAACCAGCCAGTCTGACCGCTCGAACCATGTTGCACCGCCTCAGTCGGTACGATCTCCCCTAACTTGCATGCCAAGCTATCCAACCGACGGTGCCTGCCAATCAGATCTGCTTCGACGACATGGCCGCCTCGCGTCGTCACGCCCGCGATCAATGTCGTCCTTTGTTGATGGTGTTCCGCCGTCATCAACAACGCGTACGTAGCGTGGGGGGACACCCCCCGCACCCCCCATAGTCGTTGTCGACAAACTTGGGCGGCTTCCGCGTAAGGAACCTCGCTTCGCTCCGTCCTCCGCTCGACAAAAGCCCGCCACCCATCAGAAACTCCATAGACTCGCCTTCCTCTACGATCATCCGCACCATGAATCCGACCTTGTAACCTGTGGCTCTGATACCACTTGTTATCAATATACGCGATTAGATCATTGCAGAAAAGTAGACGGAGAAGACGACGTTTGGTAACGCAGTTCGGCAAAGCCTACATCTGCGGGGGCGCTCCTCCCCTGGTACTATAATCAGAGTACCGTCGACGACAAGCCCGTCACGGTATACAGACACATCAGATCTACAAAACGCCACGCCGGTCCGGCGCGCCTGCCACGGGCACCGGACCGTCCCGAAACTCGATCTTGTGTCTAACCTGTCTTGCGTCTAGTCTGTTTTGGATACTCCTAGTGCCTTTATATAATAGACCAGGTTACAAGTGTCCGATTCAAACACCTAACCCTACCGCATAGTCCAAGTCTAACTGTAGCATATACACATATTCGACACTATTACAACAATTCTCATTTACTGGAAGGAATGAAAACATGAGAAAATCCATCGTATAACTTATATCTACTGTATTTGCTACATCTACTGTATTCGCTACATGATGTGGATGCTAAGGAAAGGCATGTCTTCTCAACCAATGTATATACCGACGGATAAGATGTATCTCCACATTGAATGGTACACATTATAGCATGAATTCAGCATCCAGATCTTTTCCTTCTCCTGGTTATTTTGGACAATCTTGTCACATTTTTGTGACACATTTTACACCAAATGAATGACATCCAAGTTTTATCCATTAGTTATATGTCTTCCGTTTCGACAACATGGCCTACCTGTCTCTATATCGCGGATGGTTAGTCGGATGCCAAATCAGATCAGATCAGGATATTTTCTTTCTTCTCATTGACCCAATCCACACCTACGACCCACATCCAACTTGGCCATCTTGGCCATATTTGGAGCTTACATGATTTAAGAGGTCAAATTCACTCGACTCTTCCATATTCTCTTTCGCAAGTCTGAGGTGGGCGGATGCATGTTGCGGGTGCGACAGAGGTGGGGAGTGGTCAGGTCAAACGGGTGAGAAGAAAATACCCTCGACACGACGTCTGACTCACTTTCCATGTCGATAATACGAATGAGCAATTCTATCAGAATTGAGAGCAAGTGACTAATAAATGGGATACAATTTGACAAGCGGTCATAAATTCACGGTAAATGTTGGAAATATAAGCAATAATCCATATGATTTAATCCGAATAATAAACTGATAAAGCATGATTATACAAACAATACTAAAACCAATCATGCAGATTAACAAAGTAGATGAACAGATTACATCTATACAAGACAAACCTATCATATCTACGCCAAACGCTAGAACTAGAAACTCTAACATAATCTGAAAGAGAGAGATTGAGATCATATACAATGCAGTTACGGCAGTAGCCATAGCGGTAGCAGCAACAGAGCTGTCGCCCATGTTGAGGTTGCCGAAGAGGTCGCTGACGTCCGGGAAGAAGTCGTCGTTCGGGAACTCGTCATCGGACGACGTCGTGGTTTCCAGTAGTCGCGCTTGAGCGCCCCCCAAAAACCTGATCGCCCCTCACCCGTACAGGTTCACGAGAGGCGGGGTTCCGGAGGCCTACTGTCCCGATCTGCGGTGCACGCCGCAAGCCGGGATGGGGAAGACGAAAGCGGCGGCGCAAGGTCCTGGAGGTAGGCGCGTGTGTGGATTAATTCACCGATTAGGTTTAGCGTATACGCTTATATAGTGCAAGTTAGGGAGATCGTGGGGTTCAGCCCACGTCCGAGTCGGTAACAGCCATGTCCATAAAAACTGGAAATGGCTGTAATTAACGCGTCCGTTAATGGCTCATAATCAGTTTTCCTAACCAGCAAAATAAAGCTCGGCTCGGCGAGATTCCCGCGACCCGCGACGCGCGACGCGTCGTGACGAGGCGAGGCGAGGCGTGGCGAGGCGGGCGGCGTCGGAGGAGGAGTGCGCGAGGGCTACTCTTCTTGTCACACCTTAGTGTGTGGTGCAACACTCTACTATATAAGGTGGTCCAACTCCCCTTCAACTAGTAGTGTGGGACTAAACTTTAGCACCATTAGCACAACCATATGCTGCCATATACAAGTGGGCCAAAGAGAATTTCAGAATTTGTCTAATGGACCAACAACCCAAAACTCACCAAATTCCAACAATCGCCCACAAATTCTCATTGACACATCACATCACTTTTATTTCAGAATATTGTTTTATATACCGGTATGTAGTAAAGACTGTTAAGTTGAACTTCCATGTTAAATTTTATGCTACGCTAGCTAGCAACTTGAATAGTGGACTATGCCTTGAACTACAAGGTTTCTGTGCGCTAGTTTCACATAAAATCTAGACCGGTACAGGGCTACCGTCGACTTCCCTACGATTTGGAGCTTATGCGTCATACTCTGGGGCCTTTCATGAGTTTATTAGAGAGCACCCAACTCTCACGGACTGCGACGTTTGGCAGTCAGACTCATATAGGTGTGTTCCTCAAGAGATGTTCTGCAGGACAACATCTCCGCTTATAAAAGCCACTTGGAGCATATTAAGATAAATATAAACCTTCCATGCAGATTAAGAGAGTATTGCATCTTTATGGAGATGTAAATATAATATGGAAATACTCTCCTCTCAGATGACCAACAGCTTTTCTCCCAACTCTAATTCACGGGATCTCCGATCACATAGAGTGGGTTTCCACTGGGATCAACTCATAGCATGGGTATCAAACCCATCTCCCTCGATGCATTGTCTATCACATTGCGTGATAAACCCTTTGTGAAGGTATCTGCCAGGTTCTTAGATGTTTGGATATAATCCAACGCAATAACTCTGGAGTTTCTCAGTTTCCTGACAGATTTCAATCTCCTCTTCACATGCCTTGATGACTTCATATTATCCTTAGAACTGTTTACTTTGATGATCACAGTTTGATTATCACAGTTCATCGGGATGGCGGGTATTGGTTTTTCAACCACATGTAAGTCCATCAAGAGCTCATGAAGCCACTCTGCTTCAATAGTGGCTGCGTCTAATGCTGTGAGTTCTGCTTCCATTGTTGACCTCATTAAGATGGTTTGCTTGCAAGACTTCCAGGAAACAGCGCCACCACCAAGTGTAAACAAATAACCACTTGTGGCCTTAATCTCATCAACATCAGATATCCAGTTTGAATCACTATAACCCTCAAGTACCCGTGGATACCCAGTATAGTGAATACCATAACTCGCAGTGACTTTCAAATAGTGCAAAACTCTTTCAAGAGCATGCCAATGATCATCTCCAGGATTTGACACAAATCGACTCAGTTTGCTTACAGCAAAGGAGATGTTAGGTCTAGTAGCGCTGGCTAAATACATGAGCGAGTCAATAATTTGAGAATATCTCAATTTATCTTTAGCAGTCCTTCGATTCTTTCGAAGTAGCACACTTGGATCACAAGAAGTTGGAGAAGAGTTGCAGTCGCTATACCCGAAGAGACTTAATATCTTTTCCACATAGTGAGACTGAAGCAGTGTAATCCCACCATTGTCATCCTTTAGCAACTTGATGTTTAATATTACATCAGCCACTCCCAAGTGCTTCATCTCAAAGCAGTGAGATAGGAACTATTTGACCTCCTCGATAACAGCGAGGTTGGTCCCGAATATCAATATGTCATCGACATAGAGACACATAATAACTCCCTCACCCCCACCATGACGATAGTAGACACATTTGTCAGCTTCATTTACAACAAAGCCTTCAGCAGTTAAAGTTTTTTAAAACTTCTCGTGCCACTGCTTAGGAGCTTGCTTAAGACCATACAAAGACTTCACTAACTTACACACCTTTCCTTCTTGACCATCTACTACAAATCCATCAGGCTCCTCCATATAAATTTCCTGATCTAGCTCTCCATTCAGAAAAGTTGTCTTAACGTCCATTTGATGAACGAGAAGACCATGTGAGGCAGCCAAGGAAAGTAGTACTCGAATAGTGGTCAATCTGGCTACATGTGAGTAGGTATCGAAAAAGTCTTCACCTTCTTTCTGGGTATAACCCTTGGCCATAAGACGTGCCTTGTACTTTTCAATAGTACCATCAGGTCTAAGATTTTTCTTGAACACCCACTTACATCCTATAGGTTTGCACCCATAAGGACGACCTGTAACTTCCCAAGTACCATTAGCTAAGATGGAGTCCATCTCGCTTCGGAAGCTTCCTTCCAGTAGTCAGCATCTTGAGATGCATAGGCTTCTGAAATAGAAGTGGGAGTATCATCCACAAGGTACACAATAAAATCATCACCAAATGATTTTGCAGTCCTTTGTCTATTGCTCCTTTTGGGAGCTTCATTGTCATCCTCCACAGGATCATCAAAGTGTTCTATCGGCATAGTGGGTTTAGGAATTATAGAAAATTCCTGACTAGATGAACTAGTCATCTCCTGATTTGATGAGCTAGACATACCTTTCATAGGAAAGATGTCCTCAAAGAAAGTCACATCATTCGACTCCATAATTGTACCAACATGCATGTCGGATACCTCAGATTTTACTATCAAAAATCTATAGCCAATGCTATGAAAAGCATATCCTAGAAAAACACAATCAACGGTTTTTGGTCCAAGCTTTCGCTTCTTGGGTATTGGAATATTGACTTTAACCAAACAACCCCAAGTTCGTAAGTAAGAGAGTTTAAGCCTTTTCTTTTCCCATTCCTCAAAATGGAGTCATGGTTTTATCCTTTACAGGAACACGGTTTAGGACATGACACGCAGTCATTAGTGCCTCCCCCACCATTCCTTGGAAAGACCTGATGTATCTAACATAGCGTTAACCAAATCAGTTAGAGTGCGGTTCTTCCTTTCGGCCACCCCATTTGACTGAGGTGAGTAGGGAGGCGTCCTCTCATGTATAATACCGTGTTCCATACAGAATAAATCAAATTCGTTTGAAAAGTACTCCCCACCACGATCTGACCTTAGCCGCTTGATTTTAAGATCAAGTTGGTTTTCTGCCTCAGCTTTATAGATTTTGAAGTAGTTCAAAGCTTCATCTTTAGATTTCAGAAGATAAACATAGCAGTATCTAGTGGAGTCATCAATCAACGTCATAAAGTATCTTTTCCACCTTTTGTCAACACACCATTCATCTCACAAAGATCTGAATGTATAAGTTCTAGCGGTGCTAAGTTTCTCGGTTCATGCCGTATGAGAGACTTGGGGTTGCTTTGATTGCACACAAACTTGGCACTTAGAACCTTTGACAGTGGTAAATTTCGGAATTAAACTCATATTGGCTAGCCGCGTCATGCAACCAAAGTTAATATGACAGAGTCGTGAATGCCAAACATTGAACTCATTATCATTGCAAACATGATTAATAACTTTAGTACATGAGTTTGACAAAGACAAGCGGAACAGACCTCCACACTCATAACCCTTTCCAACAAATTGTACATATTTAGAAATTACAACTTTATTGGACTCAAAAACTAACTTAAAGCCATCTCGACATAAAAGCGATCTGCTGACGAGATTCTTATTGATGGAGGGAACATGTTGCACATTCTTCAGCTGTACGGTCTTTTCCGAAGTAAACTTCAGATTTACCGTACCAACACCATGAACAGAAGCACGTGAGCCGTTTCCCATCAGCACGAAAGAGGTCCTTGAGACCTGATAAGAGAAAAACATGGAGATATCAGAACATACATATGTATTAGCACCCGTGTCTATCCACCAATCAGGAGAATGACATACTGAAAGGATAGTAGGTAAAATACCGTACCCAGCATCCTTCATCTCAGTATCGCTAATAACAACATTAGCGGACTTGCCGCTGTTCCCATGTTGACACTTGTCAAAGCGATTAGGGCAGCTAGGAGCCCAATGATCAGGATCACCACAGACGTGTCAAGAGCCTTTCCTCTTATCATTTTTCTTCTTGAAGTTGGTTGAGTGCGTGGCCTTGTTCTTTCCATCAAATTTCCTCTTTTCTTAAGTTTTGTTCTTATTTTTGAAATTGTGAGATTGGAAGTTTTTCCTCTGCACCAAATTGGTAGTAGAACCTCCCTCAAATCCTTTAGACGTTTTGTCCTTTGCTCTTGCCTTCTCTTCCACATGAAGAGACCCAATGAGATCCGTAACGGAAAACTCTTGTCTCTTATGTTTCAGAGAAGTAGAAAAGTTCCTGCACGAGGGAGGAAGCTTGGCAATAATGCCACCAGCCACAAATTTGTCCGGTAAGGAACACTTGAACTGCTGAAGTTCTTTGGCAAGTGATTGTATCTCATGAGCTTGCTCAACGACGGAGCGCTCATTAACCATCCTGTAGTCATAGAATTGCTCCATAACATACAGCTCAGTGCCAGCGTCCGAGACCCCAAACTTGGTCTCGAGCGCTTCCCACGCGTCCTTGCCATTATCAAATGACATATAAGGGTCAACAATGTTGTCCCCAAGAACACTGAATAAAGCCGCCATAAACATGGTATCGGCTTTCTTAAAGGTCGCTTCCTGCTCAGCAGAAAGATCTCCTCTAGGCTTGCCAAGAGTGGCACTATAGCAGTTTAGGTTTTCAAACCAGAGAACTACTCTCTTGTGCCATCTCTTATAGTGCATGCCATCAAAAGGATGCGGCCTAGTAGCCGTGGCTAAACCAGTGAAATTCAGTTGCCTATAATCAGGTTTTGGATTGTTGGAAATATAAGCAATAATCCATATGATTTGAATCCGAACAATAAACTGATAAAGCATGATTATACAAACAGTACTAAAATCAATCATGCAGATTAAAAAAGTAGATGAACAAATTACATCTATATAAGACAAACCTATCACATCTACGCCAAACGCTAGAACTAGAAATTCTAGCATAATCTGAAAGAGAGAGATTGAGATCACATACGATGCAGTTGCGGCAGTAGCCGTAGCAGAGCTGTCGCCCATGTTGAGGTTGTCGAAGAGGTCGCTGACGTCCGGTAAGAAGTCGTCGTTCGGGAACTCGTCGTCGGACGACGTCGTGGTTGCCAGTAGTCACGCTTGAGCGCTCCCCAAAAACCTAATCGCCCCTCACCCGTACAGGTTCACGAGAGGCGGGGTTCCGGAGGCCTACTGTCCCGATCTATGGTGAACGCCGCAAGCCGGGATGGGGAAGACGAAAGCAGCGGCGCAAGGTCCTGGAGGTAGGCGCGTGTGTGGATTGATTCACCGATTAGGTTTAGCGCAGACGCTTATATAGTGCAGGAGATCGTGGGGCTCAGCCCACGTTCGAGTCGGTAACAGCCACGTCCATAAAAACTGAAAACGGCTGTAATTAACGCGTCCGTTAGTGACTCATAATCAGTTTTTCCAACCAGCAAAATAAAGTTCGGCTCGGCGAGATACCCGCAGCCCGCGGCGCGCGCGTCGTGACGAGGCGGGCGGCGTCGGAGGAAGAGTCGCGAGGGCTACTCTTCTTGTCACACCTTAGTGAGTGGTGCATAAGGTGGTCCAACTCCCCTTCAACTAGCAATGTGGGACTAAACTTTAGCACCACTAGCACAGTCATATGTTGCCATATACAAGTGGGCTAAAGAGAATTTCAGAATTTGTCTAATGAGCCAACGGCCTAAAACTTACCAAATTCTAACAGTAAAGTACCACATGGCAAGTAAAATAGGGTAAATACTGTCACAACATCATAAAAAGAGGGTGAAAAGTGAAATTCACTCAAATATGTATACTATATATATTTGTCTCTTTATTGAAGATAGCCACGATATACCATATTATTCCAACACTTATGAGTATAGAAACGATACAATCTGCTCCACGAAGTCGGCAGGGCCATATGAGCGATGATAGTTCCAGCCGAGGTGGGTACTGGAGCTTGGCTATGGCAGTTAGCCGACGACAGGGGTGGATGCGATAAAACCGGTCTGCTCGTCGAAGAAGACGACGACGCGTTCCGGATCGAAGCCTGGCGGGCTCACGACGGTGCCCGCCTGCAGCAGATCGATGTTGAGGTCGGGCCTGTCGTGGTTGATGATGACTAACGCGGGGTTGGTTGGCGTCCCCACCAGCTCCGGCCATGATGTCTTCAGGGAGCTCATTTCGTTTTTTTTACTTGAAATGACTAATACTCTGTGGTGTATCGGAGCACCCGTGGATATGCATAAACCTCTCGTTTCAGATCGAATATATAGGGTTTGATTGTAGGCCGGGCTAGTTGTTCTCAATGCTTTGATGTTAACGGACTAGTCTCTGGATAGATAGGTTGTTCACAAAACATCCTGGCTAGTTATCCGAGAAGATGCTTACTATGTTTGGAGAGAATCTTACTACGCAAAAGAGAAGATGCTTTATTAGGAAAGATGACATGGTTGACAGATTCAACTAGTTTTTGCAAAACTTCTAGGGCTAGCCGGACGGTTTTGTCGCCAATGCATGGGAAGCTCCAGCGAGACATCCGGCCATGATCCCATGACATCGCAGATGAGCTGATAAGCTAACAACGCTCGTCATTCTTCCTACTATTATTATAAGAAGGTGAAGGCGCGATTCCGTCTCTTATTAATTTATGGCTACGCACCGTTGACTCATACGAGTGTAAGCACATTGCGTGCACCGCCCTTCCTGGGATTAACGCCGAGTTTCTGGTAAGGCCAATGCCGAGTGTTGTTTTACGATAAAACTACGATCACATATGTTTGTGTCTTCGGCTTCAGTCTCGTCTCCTTTCGACAGTTAATGTACTTATTTGTTTGGACATGCCACTACAGGAATAGGAAGCTACGCCGACGGCCGGTCGCTACGCCGACGGCCAAACGTCGAGGCCGTCGGCGTAGTCATCGTCCAGGCCAGTCCCAGCCGTCGGCGTAGAATTGCCCTCGGCATATCCTATGCTACGCCGACGGCTGTCCTGGGCGTAGCTATTTTTTATTTTTACCTCATTAAATTTTGAAAAATCATAACTAAATCATTCTAATTCGTACAAATACAAATAATATATCAAAATTTACAGAAAAATAAGATCTATCTATTTACACTCAAATATTACACATTTGTAAATAAAAATTAAGTCAAACATAAAACATTATATATAGTTTAAAATGGGCATAAAAAATTCAAAAACGATCGAAACAATGCGAAACCTTCGCTGATGTTATATTATGTGACATAGTTAGAAGAAAAAATATCAAACTTGGTATATTGATTATGACTCAAAAAAACCTTCACAAAATGACCTATCTCATTTGAGGTTTCTTGGCTTTCGGGTCAAATGACCAATGTTATAGCTAGAATCAAGACATAGTTTGTGATAATTTCCCCATATTGTGCATACATGTGCATTATTGGGTGGCGAACAATGTTACAGGAGAAAGTTTTCCTTTTTGTCGCACCAAAAAGCCATTTTCCATTTTCGAGCACAAAAAACGGACTGTTTTGTGAAACAACCACCAAATGGCTAATTCAAAATACTACCACCAAAATTTACAAAAAATACTAGACCACCTTATATGGACAATGTCCCAACAGGGGGATCTAAAACCTTTTCGTCCATATTTGGTGAAAAAACAAATTCCTGCTGAATCGGTAGGAAGTGGGTCAGATATGAACTACATGTACATGATCCGATGCCCATGTTTTTTCACAAAATCCATTTGTAGGTTTATAATATGCTATTTTATCAAAGATCCAATGCAAGTTTAGCGAGGCTCGGCCCCAAGCTAAGAATCTTCATGCCCGTCGTTCGACAAAGTTTAACGTAGTTTAAAACGGGCATAAAAAATTCAAAAACGATCGAAACAATGCGAAACCTTCACGTGATGTCATATTATGTGACATAGTTAGAAGAAAAAATATCAAACTTGGTATATTGATTATGTCTCAAAAAAATCTTCACAAAATGACCTATCTCATTCGAGGTTTCTTGGCTTTCGGTTCAAATGACCAATGTTATAGCTAGAATCAAGGCATAGTTTGTGATAACGTGTCCATATTATGCATTTATGTGCATCATGGGATGACGAACAATGTTGCAGGAGGAAGTTTTCCTTTCCATTGCACCAAAAAGCCCATTTTCATTTTCCGAGCACAAAAAACAGATGTTTTTTTGAAGCAACCACCAAATGGCTAATTCAAAATGCTACCACCATATTTTACAAAAATATTAGACCACCTTATATGGACAATGTCCCAACAGGGGATCCTAAACCTTTCTGTCCACATCTGGTAAAAAAGATAAATTCCTGCTGAATCGATAGGAAGTGGGTCAGATATAAACTACAGGTACATGATCCGATGCTCATGTTTTTTTATAAAAATCATTTTTAGGTTCACAATATGCTATTTTATCAAAGATCCAATGCAAGTTTTTCTTTTCATCGCACACAAAAGACATATTTCATTTTCCGAATGCAAAAAGAGGGATTTTCTGAAGCAACCACCAAATAGCTAATTCAAAAACGGAGGGTTTGTGATTAGTTGATATGGATATCATATTTGGATTCCTCTCATTTTTCTGATCAATTTAGATATATTATTTTTCGAATTCTGATTTACGAATTTAAAGATATTAATTATTCCATATTAAATATAAAAATACAAAAAAGTAAAATTATTATATTTTTATTTGAATTCAATAATATTTTTACTTATTCATTAATGTTTACTTAAATAATTGTTTGTAATTTCAAAAAATACAAACATGTGACATGATGATATAAGAGTTAATAAGATTGATATCATAGTATTGACAACAATGTATGAATTACTTTGCGGAAACATATTCTAAAGGAACGAGGAAGTTAAGCGTGCTGGAGCTGGAGTAGAAGTTTGCCGTGTGGATGGATGGATGACCGGTCGAGAAGTTTTACCAAAGTAATGCTGGAGCTGGAGTAATTAAAGGCATTAACTTCCTCGAGAAGTTAAGCGTGCTGGAGTAATTACTTTGTTATTTGGCTGGAGCTATTGGATGGATGACCGGTCGAGAAGTTTGACCAAGACTGCAATTTAATTAAATATTAAGTGTAATTTCAAAGTGAGAGATTAACGAGTCAAACAATTCAAATATTCAAAAATTGAGGAAAAAATAATTTAAAAAAAATATTATTTTTTTAAAAAATGTTTTTGCAACTTGTCGACAAGCTATGCCGACGGCCACTACTCCGAGGGCATTGCCCTCGGCGTAGCATACGCCGACGACATTTTTATATGCCAAAGGCATTTTGATACGCCGACGGCCTCTACGTGCTCCGCCGAGGAAGACCTTTGTCGAAGAGGCTACGCCGAGGGCAGCCGTCGGCGTACCATATGCCGAGGGCATTTTGGCCTACGTCGACGGCTTTTTGCCCTCGGCGTAGCGCGTGCGTCCTGTAGTGTGCTCATCATATATGCATATATGTTTTTTATTCCTAGCATACTATATAGAATCTTGTAACACCCTCAGAATCGGCCCTATGCAAGTTTTAGCAAAACTCGTCAAACCCGCATAGAAACGATTCGAAGGTGCCCACCAGGCACTTTCGTGCGGGTGGAAAGCAAAGTAATAACATTACACAACAGTCCTCGATGGGACCCACAGAACAGATATATATACAACAGCGACTCAAAGAGTCAAGAATACGAATATACGGTACAAAGATCCAAATCACCTTGAAAACGATGGAGCGTCCGACTACGGACAAGATGCAAATGGGGCTAAGAGCCCTGAAGAATAACCAGTGGCGTCCATAACCCTGCCCAGGCCAAGCCGGAAGGGTAACCCTGCTAACGGCGTCGATCTCAAAACCTGCTTAAACAAAAGGGGTGCCGACAAAGGGCAAAGGAAAAAGAGGAGCGTCAAGATCGAGGCCGACACGGCGAGACTAGACCAAGCGTCCTCGCCTACATAGGTATGGTGGATCAAGCGGCAAAGATGCACTAAACAACCTATAGAGACTCGTTACAACTGGCGACTATCAGAGAGGGGTAAGAAAAACCTATTCGGTGCCAACCTGATACTAGCATCAAACAAAACCCAACCTGGCGTTTCCCCCTCGAGACCAAACGAGGAAGTCAACCGAGGAACTCACACAGTTGGCAGTTTTACTTATTCAGTTATGGTTGCCGCAATTACTAGTCAGGTTTAGATATTCATCCTGATAAAGTAAGCAAGGCGCTTTTAGTTAGTCATTCCGTTATAGTGGCATCACTTACTAGTCAGATACATTTAGCATGAGATAAACCCAAAAACCCAGCAGTTGTTGGTACTTTTACTTAGCCATTCCGTTGTAGTGAAGCTGATTACTAATCATATCGGAAACAAGTCAATTTAAAACAGTAAACTTTAGTTATAGTTGTCTATGATCAGACCTGTGCTCCAAGTCGTCCATAACCATGACACGGCTTCGAAAAGATTTAACCTGAGGGTGCACCAAAGTATCCACAGCACTTGACCCTTTTGCGGATCAGTTAACATACACCCATCGGTATGTCGGCGGGGCCTAAGTCACAACGTTCCCAGACCCAAAAGCAAGTACATGGAGGCCACCCCACCGAGTCGACACCCGCAACGGAGTCGGCCGGTCTCCGAGACGGACTCAGGGTTTGGGTGGGCGCAGATGAGCGAAATCCCCAACGGGACTGCCGACACCGCAAAACGTGTCCCGATCCTAAACAGTACACGTGCTATCCGTCGCACAATTTAAATAAAGCGAAGCATGGCATAAGTACAGATAGTAAATAAAACCTCAAACTAGTTGTGGCCCCAGACAATACTTTGAAATCAGGTAATAATCAATGGGGGCCCATATCTCCCCACCGTGGTTAGCGGCCGATCTCGAACAGTGTCAAGAACTCGGTCCCACGGACACAAGTGGTGATCGGAAAACAAATCTTACCTATCACCCACCGATGCCTCTTCTTAATTCAATTTTAGTGGTTAAACAGGAATTAAAGTGATACAATAATTATAGCCATGATCATCTCCAACGTCAACATGCGGCAATCCTCCAATAATGGTGGTACTTGACGACAAGCAAAACACTTGAGCAAGCGACTACGACACGCGGGTCCAACTATCTACCAAACAACAGGTAATAGGATGTGTCCAAGGCTATATATGGCTGCAAGGGATATTACGGGTACGAAACTAGAGCAACGCAACACAGATAGCAATAGATCAACAGGAGGGAAGTAAATACTATGAAAGTAAGATAGGTAGAAAGGGAGATGCTTTGAAAACATTGTCGAAGGGTTCATCCGAAGATCGGGGCGAAGCTCACATCAACTCAAGGCCTTATCCGCGAAGATCCAAAACACTAGAAGAAACACCGGATGCAATATTTAATACAACGGCAGAAGATCGGCATGATGCATGTATGATGTATGACAGGGCAAAGGTGCGATGCAATTAGGTCATATTAAACGGAACCGGGGTTCCGACATTAATTAGGTGGTTCAAGTTATTTATCTACCCCGCAAATTATATGTTATACAGCAAGACAATAGATGGCAACGGTTCGCTACACATGTTTAAATGAGGCCGTATGAGGCTAGATTTGCCCGCATATGTGCCCCATATTTAATTATTAGGTGAATCGGCATAAGGACCCCAAACCAATGCTATGCATGCGGGAATGACAATTTAATATGCAACAAGTTGTATTATGTTATAAAATAGGGTTTCGGGAAGAGGTTCACACATTAGGGGTCTCGACGATCTTGGGGTTCCGGGGTTCGGGGTTCGGGGTTGGTCTCAGGGTCCGACGGTTCGACGGAACGGGCTCGGCGGGAACGTTCTCGGGCCACGGAGGTAGGTCTTGTCGCATCCGGGAAGCCGAACTTGGTTTGGTGCCGGGGCGCGTTGGATTCGTTCTGGTCGGTACCGTTCTTGTCGTCATGCAGATCTCGTCGGGTCCCACGGGGTCGATCTTGCCGTTGCGAAGGTCTTGTCGGGTCCGTGCCATCGAGTCGGCCTTGACCTTCGGGGTGAGGAACTTGGCATCCTCGAGGAGCACTTGTCGTATACGAGTCGATGACCTGGGCGTCTGGGTTCTCGGCATCTGATCCAGGGAGCAGTACTTGTCGCGTCTGCGGTCTCCGGGTCCAGGTAGAAGAGCTCGTCGCTCCCGGAGAAGACCTTGGGGTTCCGGCCTCTTGCATCGGTACCGGTCTGCGGTGTGCTTTGCATCGAAGATCTTGACATACGGCGGGATCGGTCTCGGGTTCGGCGTTCTTGGCGTCTGAGGTAGGTCTTGGCGTTCACCCAGCGACCACAGGGTGGTTTCGACCGCTGGCGCGGAGGAGGCCCTTGCGGATCTGGCGTCGGTGGACGGGGCGAGGAGGCTGGCGGCGCGGCTCGACGGGCCCGGGCAGCTGGGCCGGGCGGGAGAGCGTGCACGGGTGGTCTTGGCGGGCGAGACGGGCGCTGGGTCGGGCTCGGGGCGGCGCGGCTCGGCCTGCAGCGGGCGGCGATCGGGGAGCTGCAGTGAGCGGCCGCTGTGACGAGGCCAGGCGCCAGGAGGAGGTGGAGGCGGGGCGAACGTGTGGCGCGGGCGGCGAGGTACGGCGAGCCGGGCGAGGGCGCAGCGGGCGCGGGCGCGCGGGCGGTGGAGCGGGCTGGGCGGGCGGCGGGGCGGTGGTCCGCGGGCGAGCTGCTGGCGGGAAGGACCGCTGGTGGACTCGGCAGCGGGGCGCGGGTTGCGACGGGGGCATGACGAGCTTGAGGAAGAGGGGTCGACGGTGATGGGGTTCTGCTGAGGTCGAGGCGGTTCTGCAGGCGTCGGGGCCGTGGCGGCGGCATGAGCGAGGAGAGCTGGGGGCGGCAAGGCGGCGGCGATGGGAAGAGGGGGCCGCGCCGGGGCCGGTCGCCGGAGGGGAAGAAGGTGGGGAGAAGCGGCGGGCGGCTCCCCGGGGCGGAGGCGGAGCTTGCCGGGGCAGGTGGGGAGCGCGGGGCTCGGGCGGGAGGAAGGAGACGGGGGAGGGAGGCGCGCGTGGGGGATGGTTCGGGGTGGGGCCCACAGGCGGGGTGGGTGCGTGTGTGGGGTCTCAGGGTGGGGCAGGGTTGACTGGGTCTGGGGGGTGTGTGTCTGACCAGGCGGGGTGGGCCGGCTGAGGGAGTTGGGGTGGGACCCGGGGCGTAGAGAGAGAGGGGTAGGGGCTGGGGTAAGAAAAGGAGAGGGGAAAAAGGTAAGGATTGCTGAGGTGGCAGAGTGGGTAGAAAGAAGGGGAAGGGGTTAGGTGGCAGCCAGGGATTGGTGGGTAGGAAGGAGACGGGGGAGGGAGGCGCGTGTGGGGGATGGTTTTAGAGGGAGCTGTTTTAGTTTTTGTGTTTGTTTAGTTCTGTTCAAAATAAAACAAAGCCACTTTGCAAAATAATTTTTAGGGAAACAAAATATCCGATACGCTGGGGGTTTTGTCTTTAAACTAAAGAGGGGTGTTTGTACAAATCAAAACTAGGCTTTTCAAAATAATGCAGACAAACAATGCATGATGGTGACGATGCAATGCACAAAAACAACGCGATTTTCTAGTAGTGGTTTTGCGGGATGCCACAATTCGACACCACTACCAATGGATCTCGCCCTCGAGATCCGCCTCATGGTACCGGAAGGAAGGTCGGCGATCTGCGTCTTCTCGCTTCGTGTAGATCTTCGCGACACCACTAACAAGGATGCTTTCTTCGTCTTGAAATCGGCGACACCACCAACAAGACGTCGTTGATCCCGTTCGTCAAGAGAACACTCCGGATAAACAACGGACGAAGTTAGAGGTAAGGCCACCCCTAACTTTCATGGACGGAGTAAAATTGCATCGATCCACCATTCAATATACAAAGCAAATGATAAGAGTAGTGGTATGGTCGCGACTCCATCCCGCACTCAAAGCATTACTCTGTACACGAACAGATAGATTATGCAACTAACCCTCGAGATTCAGACTGAAGATCTCGACAAGCGAGGTTCGGATCAAAGGAGTGATGCAGACTCTGCATCGGATCTGGCATAGAGGATGTCGTCGCGTCGGAAAACACCGGAAGGCACAAACAAGGAACAAAGAATGGTAACACCGTAGACGGGTTCATCAGGCAGCTTGAACACCGGACGGTAGAACACCGTTATCCAAGAAGGAAGCGAAACCCTGAAGGTACGACGGAACCCAACCACGAGAAATGCTGGACTCGAAGAAAAATAAGAGAGCAGATTCAAAACACGTCGAGGTAAGAGGAGAACAGCAGAGGGGTAAGGAGTAAAATCAGACCTAATCAGAACTATCCAACCGATTTTCAAAAATAGTTTTGACACTCTACGGCCGCCGTTAGCTAGGGTATCCTACAGGCTGGACTTGTGGGGTATCGCAACTGCTGAGCTCTGATACCACTCTGTAACACCCTCAGAATCGGCCCTATGCAAGTTTTAGCAAAACTCGCCAAACCCGCATAGAAACGATTCGAAGGTGCCCACCAGGCACTTTCGCGGTGGAAAGCAAAGTAATAACATTACACAACAAGACTCGATGGGACCCACGAGCAGATATATATACAAATGACTCAAAGAGTCAAGAATACGAATATACGGTACAAAGATCCAAATCACCTTGAAAGCGATGGAGCGTCCGACTACGGACAAGATGCAAATGGGGCTAAGACTCAAGAATAACCGATGGCCCATAACCCCCAGCCAAGCCGGAAGGGTAACCACGCTAACGGCGTCGATCTCAAAACCTACTTAAACAAAAGGGTGCCGACAAAGGGCAAAGGAAAAGAGGAGCGTCGATCGAGGCCAAGACACGCGAGACTATTCAAGGTCCTCGCCTACATAGGTATGGTGGACTGAAGCGGCAGCGGCAGCATGCACTAAACAACCTATAGAGACTCGTTACAACTGGCGACTATCAGAGAGGGGTAAGAAAAACCTATTCGGTGCCAACCTGATACTAGCATCAAACAAAACCCAACCTGGCGTTTCCCCCTCGAGACCAAACGAGGAAGTCAACCGAGGAACTCACACAGTTGGCAGTTTTACTTATTCAGTTATGGTTGCCGCAATTACTAGTCAGGTTTAGATATTCATCCTGATAAAGTAAGCAGTGGGCGCTTTTAGTTAATCATTCCGTTATAGTGGCATCACTTACTAGTCAGATACATTTAGCATGAGATAAACCCCAAAACCCAGCAGTTGTTGGTACTTTTACTTAGCCATTCCGTTGTAGTGAAGCTGATTACTAATCATATCGGAAACAAGTCAATTTAAAACAATAAACTTTAGTTATAGTTGTCTATGATCAAGCACTGTGCTCCAAGTCGTCCATAACCGCGGACACGGCTTCTCGAAAAGATTTAACCCTGCAGGGGTGCACCAAAGTATCCACAGGCACTTCGACCCTTTTTGCCAGATCAGTTAACATACACCCATCGGTATGTCGGCGGGGCCTAAGTCACGACGTTCCCAGACCCAAAAGCAAGTACATGGGGGCCACCCCACCGAGTCGACACCCGCAACAGAGTCGTCCGGTCTCCGAGACGAACTCAGGGTTTGGGTGGACGGCAGTGAGCGACAGCAAATCCCCAAACGGGGACTGTCGACACCGCGAAAACGTGTCTCGATCCTAAACAGTACACGTGCTATCTGTCGCACAATTTAAATAAAGCAGTAAGCATGGCATAAGTACAGGATAGTAAATAAAACCTCAAACTAGTTGTGGCCCCCAGTACAATACTTTGAAATCAGGTAATAATCAATGGGGGGCCCATATCTCCCCACCTGTGGTTAGCGCGCTCGATCTCGGAACAGGTGTCAAGAACTCGGGTCCTACGGGACACAAGTGGGCGGTCGGAAAACAAATCTTACCTATCACCCACCGATGCCTCTGCTTAATTCAATTTTAGTGGTTAAACAGGAATTAAAGTGATACAATAATTATAGCCATGATCATCTCCAACGTCAACATGCGGCAATCCTCCAACAATGGTGGTACTTGACGACAAGCAAAACACTTGAGCAAGCGACTACGACACGCGGGTCCAACTATCTACCAAACAACAGGTAATAGGATGTGTCCAAGGCTATATATGGCTGCAAGGGATATTACGGGTACGAAACTAGAGCAATGCAACACATATAGCAATAGATCAACATGAGGGAAGTAAATACTATGAAAGTAAGATAGGTAGAAAGGGGGAGATGCTCGCCTGAAAACATTGTCGAAGGGTTCATCCGAAGATCGGGGCGAAGCTCACATCAACTCGACGGCCTTATCCGCGAAGATCCAAAACACTAGAAGAAACACCGGATGCAATATTTAATACAACGGCAGAAGATCGGCATGATGCATGTATGATGTATGATGGCAAAGAAAGATGCAATTAGGTCATATTAAACGGAACCGGGGTTCCGACATTAATTAGGTGGTTCAAGTTATTTATCTACCCCGCAAATTATATGTTATACAGCAAGACAATAGATGGCAACGGTTCGCTACACATGTTTAAATGAGGTCGTATGAGGCTAGATTTGCCCGCATATGTGCCCCATATTTAATTATTAGGTGAATCGGCATAAGGCCCCCAAACCAATGCTATGCATGCGGGAATGACAATTTAATATGCAACAAGTTGTATTATGTTATAAAATAGGGTTTCGGGAAGAGGTTCACACATTAGGGGTCTCGACGATCTTGGGGTTCCGGGGTTCGGGGTTCGGGGTTGGTCTCAGGGTCCGACGGTTCGACGGAACGGGCTCGGCGGGAACGTTCTCGGGCCACGGAGGTAGGTCTTGTCGCATCCGGGAAGCCGAACTTGGTTTGGTGCCGGGACGCGTTGGATTCGTTCTGGTCGGTACCGTTCTTGTCGTCATGCAGATCTCGTCGGGTCCCACGGGGTCGATCTTGCCGTTGCGAAGGTCTTGTCGGGTCCGTGCCATCGAGTCGGCCTTGACCTTCGGGGTGAGGAACTTGGCATCCTCGAGGAGCACTTGTCGTATTCGAGTCGATGACCTGGGCGTCTGGGTTCTCGGGCATCTGATCCAGGGAGCAGTACTTGTCGCGTCTGCGGTCTCCGGGTCCAGGTAGAAGAGCTCGTTGCTCCCGGAGAAGACCTTGGGGTTCCGGCCTCTTGCATCGGTACCGGTCTGCGGTGTGCTTTGCATCGAAGATCTTGACATACGGCGGAATCGGTCTCGGGTTCGGGCGTTCTTGGCGTCTACGAGGTAGGTCTTGGCGTTCACCCCGACCACAGGGTGGTTCGACCGCCGCGATGCGGAGGAGGCCCTTGCGGATCCTGGCATCGGCGACGGGGCGAGGCCGGCTGGCGGCGCTCGACGAGCCCGCGAGCTTGGGGCAGCGGGAGAGCGTGCATGGGGTGGTACTGGGCGGCGGCGGAGACGGGCGCGTCGGGGTCGGGCTTCGGCGGGCGGCGCAGCTCGGCGGCGACGGGAGCTTCAGCGGAGCGCGCCGGGGCCGCGGGGCGCCAGGGAGGAGGTGCGGAGGCGGGGGCGAACGGTGCAGGGCGCGGCGGCGAGGTACGGGCGAAGCCGGGCGGCGCAGCGGGCGCGGGGCGCCCGGGCGCGCGGGTGGAAGCGGGCCGGGCGGCGGGGCGAGGTGGTCCGGCGAGCTCTGCTGGGAAGGACCGCTGGTGGACTCGGCAGCGGGCGCGGGTGGCGGACGGGGGCCGGCGAGCTTGAGGAAGAGGGAGGTCGAGTGATGGGGTTCTGCTGGAGGCGGTCGAGGCGGTTCTGGCGTCGGGCGTCCGTGGCGTGCTGAGCGAGCAGAGGGGAGCTGGGGCGAGCAGGCGATGGGAAGAGAGGGCCGCGCCGGGGCCGGTCGCCGGAGGGGAAGAAGGTGGGGAGAAGCGGCGGGCGTGGTCGGAGCTTGCAGGGGCAGGTGGGGAGCGCGGGGCTTGGGCGGGAGAAAGGAGACGGGGGAGGGAGGCGCGCGTGGGGGATGGTTCGGGGTGGGGCCCACAGGCGGGGTGGGTGCGTGTGTGGGGTCTCAGGGTGGGGCAGGGTTGACTGGGTCTGGGGGGGTGTGTGTCTGACCAGGCGGGGTGGGCCGGCTGAGGGAGTTGGGGTGGGACCCGGGGCGTAGAGAGAGAGGGGTAGGGGCTGGGGTAAGAAAAGGAGAGGGGAAAAGGTAAGGATTGCTGAGGTGGCAGAGTGGGTAGAAAGAAGGGGAAGGGGTTAGGTGGCAGCCAGGGATTGGTGGGTAGGAAGGAGACGGGGGAGGGAGGCGCGCGTGGGGGATGGTTTTAGAGGGAGCTGTTTTAGTTTTTGTGTTTGTTTAGTTCAGTTCAAAATAAAACAAAGCCACTTTGCAAAATAATTTTTAGGGAAACAAAATATCTGATACGCTCGGGGTTTTGTCTTTAAACTAAAGAGGGGTGTTTGTACAAATCAAAACTAGGCTTTTCAAAATAATGCAGACAAACAATGCATGATGGTGACGATGCAATGCACAAAAACAACGCGATTTTCTAGTAGTGGTTTTGCGGGATGCCACAAATCTACATATCGTAGCCAATCCATCTTATACTCTCAGGAACATGAAAAACTACTCACAATGGTGAAACATGCTAATGATCAAAGGCATATGATTTACAACACGGTCTAAAAATATAGCTTTCCCACCAAATAACAACAAATTACTGAGCACAAGTATGAACACAACACTAGAAACTTATTTAGGGTTTTGATCACACTACGGCAGAACAGTTGTTTGCCATGTGGCCCCCCTAGAACTCGACAAAGGCTTTGCCGTGTGTTACACACGGCAAAAGCCACACACCAACGATAGCCACAGAAAAGGATCTTTGCCGTGTGTCTTGGTGCATGGAACTCGACAAATGCTTTGCCGTGTGTTTTCCGTGAGGACACGACAAAGTAAAGGACTTTACGGTTCCGTCCGTCTGACGGAGCCAACGGGTCTTTGCCGTGTGCATTTATTCTTCGCGGTGTGCCCATTATTTGCCGTGTGCCTTTTCTTTGTCGAGTAACACTACTTTGCCGTGTACCTGCGGTAGAATACACACGGCAACGTACCCACCTTTGCCGTGTGCCGCTGCGGAACAGCACACGGCAAAGACGCTGTGACCAACCCCAGAGCGCATAGGTGTGCTACACGACAAATTGCAAAGGAGCCCTGATTTTTTAATTTTTTCTGCTTCCATTCATTTCCTGCAATTCAAAACATATATATGATCAGACAGATCATCAGCGACACCAAATTGCATCAAACAACAATAATATAATCATCACCAACATAGACTAAACGTATATGATCATAAAGATCATCACCAACACCAAAATGTATCACCAACACCAAAATATCACAAGTATGATCATAATATCATCACAAACACTACCAAATGTTACATCATCACCACGAAAACAACAAACTTCACAAGTATGACACGACAATCACCAAGTGCATAACCAACAAGTGCACAAGCCCTAAACTACACAAATATTACAAGTTTATTCTTGCCACCCACAATACCATCACCGCCGAGTGCTCCACAAGCTCATGCTCCATCATGAGATCGTACAAGTTAAAGACAAGTACATCAATATGAAAAGTAAAATTATTAATATGTACAAGTTTCTAGACAAGTTGATGGCAATAGCAATTACATGGGATTTTGACAAGTCCCATGGCAAGGCTAAAAATTTGACAATGGCATAGAATTATCTACAAGTGTCATGGAATTGCTAAAAAAATTATAAGTATCATGACAAGGCTAAATTTCCTACAAGTGTCATTGTATGGCTAAATTATCTATAAGTATCATGGCAAGGCTAAAATTTCTACAAGTGTCATAGCATGGCTAAAATTTTAACAATAGCATTATCTACAAGTGTCATGGAATTGCTAAATTTTCTATAAGTATCATGGCAAGGCTAAATTTCCTACAACTGTCATTGCATGGCTAAATTATCTATAAGTGTCATGGCAAGGCTAAAATTTCTACAAGTGTCATAGCATGGCTAAATTTTTGACAATGACATAGAATTATCTACAAGTGTCATGGAATTGCTAAATTTTCTATAAGTATCATGGCAAGGCTAAAATTTCTACAAGTGTCATAGCATGGCTAAAATTTCTACAAGTGTGATGGCATGGCTAAATTTGACAAGTATAAAAAAACTAACCTGGAGGATTCTGATTCAGCCTCGGGACGACCGACGGATTGTTGACGGTGAAAGATGACGGAGCCTGGTCGTTCGATCCACCCGCAGACCTACCAGGCGGCATCACATTGCCCATCTGCAGCATGAGAAATTGTGAGCATTAGACAATAAGGCAAGATTGAAAATTGCGAGCATTGGACAATAAGACACTTGATCACTTACCTACGAGAAGGCGAAAGGAGGAGTAGGAAGAGTACTTGGTTGAGAATTGATGAGCATTTGCTGTGTCATCCACTGCATCATCTTCCCCTGTTGCTCCAGCATCCCCTGCTGATGGGCCATCTGCTGCTCCAGCTGCTTCTGCCGCTGCTCGGCCACTTCTCTGTGTGCCCTATCAGCGGCCATCTCCGCCTACGCTGTGTCGCCATGATGTGATGAACATTGCAACGCAAAACATGTAGTAAAACATAGATAACCGAGGAAGAACATACCCGTAACTGGTCGAGAGCTACAACCGAAGGCCGTGGGCGGGTCTCTACAGCAGGCTAGTCACTCGTGCTACCATGCCGGACGTGTCACATAGATGGAACTGTCCTAGGGTCGATGGACTCATGACCGATCCATATGCGACCATTCTTGTGGCCTTATCCCGCCAGCACGGCGACCTCGGGGTCGAAGGGGGCGGTCTTAGGGTTGGAATCTTCGCCGTGCACCTCCTTGTACTTCTCAGGGTACTTCGTACCCCGGAGCTTAGCTCCCTAATTGATCCATAGGCTCCTGTTCCTAGGCTCGTCCAACGTGCGTGTCTTCTTCCAACGGCAAACACAGACGACTCTTAACCTGTCTTTATTTTCTGCACAAGAGAGCACGAAGATAAGTGAAGGGGGACTCCCTTGCGGATTAAAGAATAACATTACAAGCAAGAACAAATAAAGCATTCCCCACATCTTTTTGCCTGGGAAGGGCGAGGGGGATGCTGCCTTGGCGGTGTGATCCACCCTCCATCTCCTCTCACCGCTTATTTGTATTAGCGTGTCTCTTGAGGTACTCGGCGTGTGTCCACCACGCTACCATCGCCGTGAAGCACCGCTCGTCATTACCACAAACTGATGAGGGTTCTACATCCACAAGACACACGTATTAGTACAATAGAAAATATAATAAGGTCAAGAAATCAATAAAACAAAAATGCAACTACCTATAGGTACTGCCACGGCTCGAAGAGCATCTCCCGGGCTTGGCTCTTGTTCATCCAAATCTTGCGATCGCCGAACCAGTTGCGAACGCAGTTTACGCGTTCCTCGTAGTTCATGTCTTGCACCATCCTCTTGGCAAGCTCGTTAACGATCGCCAAGCACTCCCTGTTGCGCTCCCTGTCCATGTCGAAGAACTTCTACAAGTATGCACATAGGAAAAAAAGGGGGGTCAAAGCCACGAGAGCAAGTATATTTAATCTCGAGGCGATTGAATTATGACAAGCGAAACAAACTTACCCAGAAAAATTTGAATCTTCTCCGTGATGCTGGTGTACTTTTTATCCGGATCTTTGGCATAGTGGTAATGCTTCCAAGTTCAAGCCACATCCTGCAAACCATTTGGGAGACTAACAATCCCAGGAAAATATGCTCTAACCAGGGCTCGAAGGATGCTTGAGTAGCCACGATACGGCTTGATTCCATCCTGATATAGAAAGGCACTGCACAATGAAAAGTCAAGATCAGTATGTATGGTTAGCGGGTCACATCATGTACCTCGTCCCAACAGGCACGAGTACCTTGTCCGCATAGGGATAAGTTAACTCGGGGAGTCTCGAAACCCCATGCCGATATGGAGCCCTGGCCCATGGCGTAGGCTCGGGTCCATGGCCACGTACTCCTCAAGGTACGACATATCATCCTCCGGAGGTGCACACCTCAAGGACATGTCAAGCTGGTAAGGTAAAGACCCCAACCCCTCATCCTCCTCCTGTTGCTCCTGCTCCTCCTCGTCCTCCTCGTCCTCCTCATCGTCAGAATTCGAGTGCGTCCCCTCATCCTCCTGATGAACTGGCTCCTCCTCCTCGTACTCATGCTCCTTCTCGTGCTCGTGCTCCTGCTCGTCCTCCTCGAAGACCGGAGGGGAACTAGGAGTCCTTGCATGCCTCCCACACCCCCGCCGCTGTGAAGTGCGCGGTGGAGCACTAGCACTAGCAGGTTGTTCCCCCTGGCCTCTTTCCAACCACCAATCACAAGTTTAGCCAAGCTTTTCAGCTTTCTTGTAACGCCCTTTCCCCCTGGCATCTTACAATCACCTGCAAAACATAGTGAAAAGAGTAGTTTATTAGTACACATCAGTGACACAAGATTCATAATAGTACAAAAATACTCAAGTTTTAAACACACACTATATTCGTATCAGCAAATACGAAAGAAGAGCAATACTTCCACGATCCATATAGCATGGGTATGAGACGCGACAAGCCAAGGAAAGGATTCGGTCTCCACGGCAACAACTCCTCGAAAGGAATCATTGTCGTGGACCGAGAATCCTTTCCCGGGCTTGTCACCGACACATCCCCATGCTATATGAATCTCGAAAATACTTTTCCTCTCTCGACTTTGGGGCTACGAGATGATGCCTTCCTTGTGTTTCCCCAAATACGAAAGTAAATAAACCATTCCACGATTCATATAACAATGTCTCCCATGCTATACGAATAGTGAAGTAATTTCTTTCCTTTCGACTTTAGGGCTATCTAATCTATTTCATTTAAGTCACACTATCTAATCTATTCGTATCAGCAAAGACGAAAGAAGAGAAATACTTCCATGTTCCATATAGCATGGGTATGATACGCGACAAGCCAAGGAAAGGATTTGGTCTCCACGACAACGACTCCTCAAAAGGAATCGTTGTCGTGGATCGATAATCCTTTCCTGGGCTTGCCACCGACACATCCCCATGCTATATGAATCTCGAAAATACTTGTCCTCTCTCGAATTTGGGGCAACGAGATGATGACTTCCTTGTGTTTCTCCAAAGACAAAAGGAAATAAATTTTATTACATAGCATAGAGTTCTTACAAATACAATAGCCCGACAGGATTACATAGCAACCACTACTACAAAGATTATTACTACTACATGGATCAGAAGCCTGAGTCGGGATTATGAATTGGAAGAGAGGTTTCATCATCGCTATCATTTTCGGGCCACCAATAATCATCCACGAAACCTGGAGGTGGTCCCTGTGGATCGTTGACGTCAAGGACTGCATGGAAATCCTCGAGCAAATTCACATCTTGTTGGTTGTGAACCTCCTCAACTTCATCTTGCGCAGTGTCTTCCTCCTCATCTTCTTCTTGCTCATCGTCTACGACCATGTCACCATCGGCGGACAAGTCGATAGTGAATTGCCCGGGGAGCCCTTCTTCCTGATAAAACTCACCATCATTTGTTGAGGGGTCTAGGCGGTGGTAATCATCCTTGTTTGGCAAGGGAGGCCTATTGCGTGTCTGTACTGTCATCACAACATCCCAGTCCTATAGATGTTTTGTCGGGTTTTGGCATGGGTACAGAAGATAGAATACTTAGAAGGCCTGATTAGCCAAAATGTAAACATCATCTCCCGCATAAATAGAGCTTCTCTTAACTTCGACCAGTCCAATTTTAGGATTCAGTTTCACCTTATGTGGGTCAAACCAATGGCATTTGAATACAACATGATTTATCCCTTTGCCAAAACCGTAATTCATATCATATATACCCTCGACTCTTCCATAGTACTGTAGGCCATCTGAGCCTTCACAAAATACCCCGCTATTTGTTATCTTCCGGTTGGGCTGGCTAGTTGTGTATTCATGGGTATGGAAGCGATACCTATTCACGTCATAAGCATTGAACGTGTCGACTGAATGGTTAAATCCCCTAGCAATATTTCTTAGCTTGGGTTGCATCTCTTTGTCAGTTATTGCCTACAAGTTAGAACGAGAAGTTTAGCATAAGAAGTTTATCACAAGAAGTGTAGCACAAGAAGTTGGCTCGAATAGTACCAAACCACAGAACCAGCTGATGAAACCGAAACCACCTCCCTTATCGAAAAGATCCTCCCTATTTGGATCCTTCCAATGTGCACTCTTGAATCGTCTATACCAATTTAAAGGAGAGTTAGGCACGGACATAGAAGTGAATGCTTGCAGAAAACTAAATGGTGATCACTTACTCGATGTACGTCTTAAATTATTTCATGGTGTTCAAGACATACGAGTGGATCAACTCCCGCTCAAGTTTTTTCATTGCGAACCTCTTTGTGCCACTTGATTTGCCACCTAGCCCAACGAATATGCTAAGATTGGGTACATCTTCAGGGTTGGCGGCATTATAACAAGACACTGGGTTGTGCTTTGTGGGAATGTTGGCATCATAGTGCTTTGTGGGAATGTTGGCATCATAGTGCTTTGTGGTGAAGTTTGCAACCTCCTCGTTAAGGACTGCCTCGAATATGGATGCCTTGATCTTGCATTTATTGCCTATTTTCTTACGAAGCTTCTTTGTTTCTCTCTCGGGCGGAAACTACCAACGGGCCCACACAGGTCCCCCCTTTAAAGCCTCGTCCACGAGATACAAGATCATATGTTGCATCGGATTGAAGAACCCTGGTGGAAGGAGCATCTCTATATCGCAAAGCAACTCGGGTGCCTGTTCATGTAGCTTCTCAACCACTTTACGATCTAACTCCCTAGCACAAAACTGGCGGAAGAAAAAGCTCAACCTTGACAGCACTCGCCAAGTCTCCTCATCGACATAGCCTCGAATAATCACCGGCATTATCCGCTCAAGCCATACGTGGTAGTCATGACTCTTGAGCCCTTGTACTCGCAACGTTTCCATGTTCTCACCCCTCATCCAGTTGGTCGCGTACCCATCAGGGAAAAACAAACTTTGCGCGATCCACTAGAAGATCTCCCTTGTTTGGGGCTTTGTTGGACAGAAAGGAGCCTTTGGCTTAGACCACCTTTTTCTGCCTTTGGCTCTGGGTGGCCGCATGTTCAACTTTTGCCTATCACACAATGCCTCTTGATCAATTAGAGACTTGATTTTATCTTTCATCTTCTCAGTTTGCATTATGGTGCTCCAAAGGGCCTCACCGATATTCTTTTTGGTGTGCATTACATCAATGTTATGCGGGAGCTCGAGATCCTCAAAGTAAGGGAGCTTCCATAAGCACGGAATGTGGGTCCACTGGTGCGTATCCCCATATCCCACGAAACCATTCCCATCGGGGTTTGGCTGGAGAGCTTCTAACTCAGCCTTGATTTCCTTTCCAGTCTTTAGACGTGGCTTTGGATCATGGACAACACGGCCTTTCTTGAACATATTTTTGTCACTCCTGTATGGATGATTTGGCTCAAGGGACGGCCGATGTTCATCAAAGCAGGAATACTTGCCTCCCTTCTACAGCCAGAAGAAAGTCAGAGCTTGCATGCACACTGGGCAAGGCCACTTCCCATGTGTACACCAGCCGCAGAACAACTCATGTGCTGGTAGGTCATACAGGGAGGTATGGTACCAGCCATACATATCGAAGTGCTCATTTTTTGCAGCGTCAAATGTTCGGATCCCGCGACATTCCCAGCCATGAAGCGAGTCATCTACCAGCGGTTCTAGATACACATTCATGTTCTTACCTGGGTATTTAGGCCCTGGGATTATCATCAAGACAAACATGTTCTCTGATCTCATGCAGACGCTAGGGGGGAGGTTCAGGGGAATAACAAACACTGGCCAACAGCTGTATACTGAAGCCGACATACCATATGGATTGAATCCATCGGTTGATATTGCAACTACTACGCTCCTCTTGTCCTCGGCTTTCTCAGGATATTTCTTGACAAAGTTCTTCCATGCACTACCATCCGACGAATGTATCATCTTGTCGAGGTATCTGTTCCCTTGTACTGCCCACTGCATCTGCTGGGCAGTATCCTCGGTCATGAAGAGTCGCTGGAGCCTCAGTATGATTGGAAGATACCGAAGGATGTTTTGGGAAACCATGGTCTGCCTCTTCTGACCATCACCATTGGGATCGACCTCAAAGTACCTGGAGGATTTGCAGCGGATACAATAATTTGTCTTAGCATGCTCCTTTGTGAATAGCATGCATCCCTTCGGACAAGCGTGTATCGGATCATATGACATCTTATGGTCATGAAGGAGTTTGGTCGAATAGTAGAAGTTCTCCGGCAAGAGGTGCCCTTTCGGCAGAATGCTGCCAATGACGGCCAGCGTATCATCAAAGTACTCTCTGGTCAAGTTCCTGTGGCTCTTGAAGGCCAAAAGGCGAGCTATGACATCCAGTTGGGTAACATCTGTATGTGCATGAAGGGGTCTCTGCGAGGCAAACAAAGTCTCGTAGTACTTTGCCGTGTTTTCCTCCGGCTCCTCACTTGTCTCCGCCTCCTGAGGTGTCTGCTCCTCTACATGAGGGCTTTCAGGCGCATTAGCATTCACAAAGTTGTCTATGCACCTATCAAAACCAACATAAAATTCTCCCCTTGGCTGACAGTGCTGCTGACTCTGCCGTGACTCCCTCCTAGCACATTTCGCTAACTTTTCACCATGGAATGTACAAGTCTTGTAGGATGGTGTGAACCCGTAATTGACCAGGTGAGTAATCACGTCATCCTTCGAATGTGTATTTAGGTTCTTGCATCTTGCACAGGGGAAGAAAATTCTTCTGGGTCTGCTGGGGACTACAAATGCCCGGTTCACGAAGTCCTCGGCCTTTTCTTGCCATTCTGAGATAAAGTCCCACTTACAGACATAGCCATCATACATCCAGTCCCGATTCTCCATCCTCTAATCAGTACCAAAATAGACATATACAATGCTTTCAATTAATCATGCCATATAAATAAATCCAGTATTAGTTCGGTTAATTTTAGCAAACATATATTTTACGCCATACATATATATCCACCTATCTCTCTAATAGGTAAAGAGGGTCCTATCAACCGTTAGATCCATAGATTGAGGACGTTCTCCCTGCTCTACCCCGATCCGAGACATAATTTTGGTAGCACCTCCCCGCTGCTCTCCCGATACATGTGTCAGCAAAAAGCCAAGAGGGATGTGCATCCGGAGAACAACGGGGAGACGCTGCCGAAATCCTACCTCGGGCCGGAGTAGAACAAGGAAAACATATCCAACTATGCATCCGCTGGCTGTCCCGATAAATGTTGTAAGAGTTAGGGTTCATAATATGCAAGACCACTAATGTATATTTATCCGCGTAACCCTTACGACCGAGAAGAGATGCCTAGGTAACGCGACATACTTGGTGATCTAGACACGAAAATAACCCTAGGTATAAGATAGGAGAACAGATTTTTACCCTTGAAGAGTGATCAAGATGTGAAGAAGATCAACGACCCTCTCGCAAAATGACCTACGCCATCGACAACCCCACCCTCAGACTCGACACATACCCTGCACGAATAAAAATTACTAATATACACATGTATTTATATATGCCAAAATACAAGCCAAAATTTTACACATATAATTCCTAAATTACTACTATACACATGAATATATGAAACAACATACTACCCTAATGTACTACAACACTAGAACTACCCTAACGTACTACAACTAACATATCTACAACACTAGAACTACTACCAAATCTAATATAATAGTAATATAGGAAAAACACTTACCTTGACACTGCCGCTCGGTGGAGGAGATGGGGGCGACGAGGTGGAGGAGGGGAGCGTCCAAGCCGCTCGGTGGAGGAGGGGAGCAGCCAGCCGGAGCTCTTTCCGCTTTGCACGTGAGCAGGCCGCACCTCCTATGGTGCAAACGCGGCCATGGCGGAGGCCACGGGAAGACGGGGGAAGGGAGGAGGGGGCTATAGCGGGGGCGGGGGATAGGCGGTGAGGTCGGGCTGGGTGGGGCAGGGCGGGGGAGGGCCGGCGCCGGCTGGGTGGGGCGGGGGAGGGGCCGAAGACAGCGGCAGGGGCAGGGGCAGGGCTGGCGGCCGCGCGAGGGTTCAGGGTCGAGCGTGGATGGTGTGTGGCTAGGAGCTAAGTGAGTGGATAGGGATCGCATGGGCCCACGCGGGTCAATAACTGGATAATACTAGCCCTTTGCCGTGTACCGTAGGAATGATACACGAAAAGTGCTCTTTGCCTTGTGTTTTATCCTTTGTCGTGTGTCTTCTAGTTTTTTCTAATTTTCTTTCCATTTTCTCTTTCAGTTGTATTTATTTTTTAAGTTTTTAATGAACTTTTTGTTGACTATTTATTAGTATTAGTTAAGACATTGTGTACACACATACTTTTCAATACGACCTCGCGACATCTTCATGCCCCCCACAAATCAGGGTAATAAAGTGTGGGCCCATAGATTAGGGTTTCGTAGTGTGGGCCCATGGTTTTACAGAGTTCCTAGTTCTGTCAACCCTCTTGAGGAGCGGATGATAGTTTCTCTTGTAGATATAGCATGTACCAACTCTTCATAAGGATTGAGACCATGGAAATATGAACTTTGCACTAGACCATAAGATTCTGGAGGATGCTGAACTTCATTTCCATTAGGTGGGTGACTATTCACAAAATTTGAGAAACAATCCTCAACCAATCGGCAAGAGTAGAATTTCCCCTCACGGTATAGCTGCTGACCAAAAAAACCAAGCAAACTGTTGGACTACTTTTGAAACAGAAAGATCACTCTTTGGGTCAATCAAAGACCAATATGAGAGGATTTCATGAAAAAGTCTGAAATTTGTTGTTTGACATCCTTTAGATTGTTCTCAATTTTGACTACCTCAAGGACCTGCATGCATGTGGCCCTAGCACATGCATGAAAGTGTGGTGCTATGTTGAAACATACAAAACCTACTAGTCTCCGGGTGCTTGCATGTGTCCCCCTCACATGCATGCTCTCTAACCTAAAAGCGAAGGTTCTGGACTTATATAAGGGGGAACTCCCCGTTTCGGTGAAACCGTGTAGGATACTGTCGCAACTTGTGAACTAACATGGTTTCACATCATCCTATGACCTAAAAACACCAAGAGATATATATGTCGGGATACCCCCATCAGAAGAATGTCTAGAGGGGTAGACGATCTGAGGCCCGCAGATCAGGGTTCCGCAGCAAATCACGCTCCGGGGCATCGGAATACCTCAAGGACCTGCATGTGGCCCTAGCACATGCATGAAAGTGTGGTGCTATGTTGAAACATACAAAACCTAATAGTCTCCGGGTGCTTGCATGTGTCCCCCTCGCATGCATGCGCTCTAACCTAGAAGCAAAGGTTATTGACTTGTATAAGGAGGAAACTCCCTGTTCCGGTGAAACCGGGTAGGATACTGCTGCAACTTGTGAACCAACATGGTTTCATATCATCCTATGTCCTAAACAAACACAAAACAAGAGAGAGCTATGTCGGGATACCCCCATCATAGGAATGTATATGGGGGTAGACGACCTGAGGCCCGCAGATTAGGGTTCCACAGGAAACCGCGCTCTAGGGCCTCATAATACCTCAAGGACATGCATGTGGCCCTAGAACATGCATGAAAGTGTGGTGCTATGTTGAAACATACAAAACCTACTAGTATCCTGGTGCTTGCATGTGTACCACCTCGCATGCATGCGCTCTAACCTAAGCGAAGGTTCTAGACTTGTATAAGGGGGAAACTCCCCGTTCTAGTGAAACCGGATCGTATAAGGGGGGTGCATCTAGTGATCAAGACCACAACAACCTATTCATATGTGTGTGCTCATGATCCTATGAAATAACATCACCTAACATATATGTAATAAAATCCTTGCTAACTAAATAAAATAAAAAAGGGGAAAACAGTTCTTTGCCGTGTATACAAGAGAATACACATGGCAAAGCTGATCTTTGCCGTGTACCTAACGGAGAGGGCACACGACAAAGATTCTGCCGTCCGACCCTGACGGCAGGTGCCCCTACGAGGTCGCAGGGCCCACTTCTTTGCCGTGAACAAAGCTTTGCCGTGTGTTCTTAGTGATTTTGTCGTGTCTTTTTTCTTTGATGTGTGCCGTAGTTTGTCCATTATCGTGTCCAACTCTTTGTCATGTTCTTTCTCTGTAATCTGCCAAGTAGGTTTTCTTTGCTATATGCTTCCAGATATACACACGGCAGAGATCAACTTTGCCGTGTTCCGGGCCTATTGGCACACGGCAAAGGAGAGGGGTGGCGGCAGTGACAATTTTGTTGGAGATATGCCCTAGAGGCAGTAATAAATGTAGTTATTATTATATCTTTGTGTTTATGATAAATGTTTACATTCATGCTATAATAGTATTAACAAGGAAACATTAATACTTGTGTGATTTGTAAATTTAAATTGAAGTCCCTAGTAAAGCCTCTTCATAATACTAGCTTGTTGGTTAATAAATGATTGTGGTTTATCTATCATGAACATTGAGATGTTATTAACAACAAGATCATATCGTTAGGAGAATGATATGATGGACATATTCCTATAGATAAGCGTAGCATAAAGATCAAGTCATTTTAATAGTTTAATTGCTATATGCTTTCTGATACATAGTAACCTAATTCCTTCGACCATGAGATCATGCTTATCACCATCACCGGAAGGATGCTTTGATGACATCAAACACCACACCGTAACTGGGTGGCTATAAAGGTGGCATTGAGTGTTCAGAAAGTATTGGTTGAGACACATGGATCAAGAGTGGGATTTGTCCATCCATATGACGGATAGATATACTCTGGGCCCTCTCGATGGAATGTCATCCAATTGGCTTGCAAGCATGTGACTGGCTCACAAGGGATCACATATCATGGGAACAAGAAAAGAGTACTTATCAGTAACAAGGTTGAACTAGGTATGCAGAGATACCGACGATCAAAACCTCGGATAAGTAAACTATCGTGAGACAAAGGGAAATTTGGTATCGTATGTAAGTGGTTCATTCGTTCACAAAGTAATCGTTGAAATATGTGGGAGCCATATGAATTTCCAGATTCCTCTATTGGTTATTGTTCTGAGAAGTGTCTCGATCATGTCCGCATAATTCACGAACCGTAGGGAGACACAATTAAGGATTCAACGTTGTTGAGTAGTTATGGAATGATGAGTAAGAGACCGAATGTTGTTCGGAGTCTCGGATGGGATCCGGGATATCACGAGGAGATCCTAAATGGTCCGGAGAATAAGATTCATATAAGGAAAGTCCTGTTTCGGGGTTGGAGAATGGTTCCGGTGTTTTCATCGGGAATGTTCTAGAAGGTTCCGGAATGTCCGGCACTTCGGAGGGGAAGGGTACATGAATGTGTCATAACAAGTTGGAATGGTTGCATCATGTACTAGGTGTCATCGCTGAGCAAAATAAAGGGATAAATCAAATCCTAGTTTGAAAAGTCAAATGCCAATATGAAAAGTCAAACGGCTATTTTGCTTGGTGGAGGGAGAGTAGGAAACCTACTTGGGGAGGAAGTCCCTCTCCCTCCACCGCCGACCAAGGAGGACGAGTTGGGGAGGGACTCCCCTTGGCCACGCCCTCCCACCTATATAAGGAGGGGCAGGGCTGCCCCTCCATGACCTACACCATGCCCTCTCCAAACCCTAGCCCTAAGCCGCCGACGCCACCACCTCCTGCTGCCGCCGCCGCCTAGGGAAAACCCTAGCCGCAGACTTGGGCTTACCCAAGCCCTAGCCGCCGACCTAGCCCTCTCTCCTTGGTGCGTCTAAACCCTAGATCACCGAGGCCTCTCTCATAGTCCACCATACTCGCTCCCAAAGGCGAAGCCTGAGATCTCCCTCTACTTCCGCACCACGTCGTCTTGCCAAATCGCGAGGAGAGTGCTACAACCGCTGCTGCCGACTGGAACAAGGGAGAGGAAGGTCTTCGTCGAGTACCAAACGTGTGACCGATCATGAAGCGCTGCCAAAGCATGGCATGGGAAGGATCGTCTACACGATCTTGAGATCGGCAAGAGTACGACTACATCACCCACGAGAATCCACTCTCGTTAAACACTTTGGAATCTTCGAGGGTGAGTTATTCCATCGACTCGTTGCTACAATCTAGTAGATAGATCTTGGCTTGTTTGTTTGTATGCGGTAGAATTTTTTTGTTTTCCATGCTACGAACCCCTACAAATTTTTCCTATAGTGTTAATCACACAGTATGAGGGGGATGAAGTGGATTTCAATATGGAGATGGTGATGATGTTGAGGATGATGGGGATGGTGATGAAGATACCCCCTACACGAAGGAGGAGTTAGTGATGACGATGAAGACAATTTCCTATCGGCGCAGGCCTCGGAGCAGCATGATATGCCCTCTCCTATGGTAGAGAAGAAGACTTTCGCCTCCGCCACCTGTGTAAATCTAGAAAAAATATGCCATAGGTTTTCTGTCGATAGAGGGCTCCTAATAAAAATACGGTGGTGAGGGGACGTATGAGGGCTAGGTGGGACCCATGGCACGACAAGAGTACCAGGATGCACCATGGGGCCCATCTAGTGGCCTTCTCCATTGACTTATGGTACCCATGGTCTTCTTTCCCTTGAAAAACTTTTGTGGTATTTTATTTTGATTTATTTGAGTACCAAAAGGTCTCTGAAACATAAAAATACAAAACATGATGTTTTCTGCCTCCCAGGAATTAAATACCAAAACATAATACTTTGTAAAAAAAGTTTCATAAATCATCTAAATAAGTGAAAATAATGCAAATAACAATATGAACTATCACTATATGATGCAAATATGATGATATAAAATGCATGTATCGCCATGTTAAACATGATCATAGTGAAGGGGTTCCGAGGCAGAAAACAAAAAAATTGTACGTTGGAACGCCCCAACTGTCCAAGATCTATCTAAATGTAATGAAGTAACGGCCATGGTACCGGATACATAACCTTGTAGTCTGAAGGCGGTTAACGTTCTGAAGGGAACATGATTGATGTAGTCATGCTCGTAACCGACCTCAAGGTTGCGAAGATCCTCACAATTCACCTCTTGCTCCATCGTGTAGGAGTCAGACTCATGACATCCAAGATGCCACAATTATAGCACCCTCGATGTTTCGTACACATACGGTGTATGATGATGACCTCCGGCTCCTCGATCCCTGTCGGAAGTGCGGAACTAGATCTCTGGCTTACAATCCCTGCACTGCAATGGCGTGCTGCATGTGCGTCTTCTCTTGCGTGTATAGTACTTTCTTGGGACCATGCCTGCGCATGGAGACAAATAAGAGAGTGGAGAGAATTCTCTAAGGAAAATGCCTTAGAAAATATCTCAAATTGTATGTTTTAATACCACCCATGGGCACCCCTTTATATAGGCTGAGGGGGTTTGTACCCTCTCCTTTGGGTGCCCCATGTGCGACTAATGAACAAAGAAAAAGGGAAAAAGGGAGGTGCTGGCCAGCTAGGCCAACTAGGGAAGCCGGGTGGGCCACCCCGCGGTGGTCTAGCAGCCAGTAGCAGCAAGCAGTAGTGCAGCGGCCTAGCTCGTGAGGCGGTGGTGGCGGCCAGCGCCCGGGTGGGCCTATGCCGCGCGCACACACTGCCAAGAATAGATGGTGGCAGCGGCAGCAACACACAGCATGGGTGGGCCGCCACCTGCCAGCGGCACGTCAGTGCGGCTAGCGCCATCCCGCATCCCCGAGCGCCCTGTTGGGCCGGTGTTGGGTGGGTCGCTGGCAGCGGCCGCCCGCTGCTCGCCTGTGCGGTTCCCAACGCCTGCTGCCCTCCTATCCTTCTAGGCTGGTTCAAAATCGGCCTAGCTATGGATGTGGCCGTTTTCTATCCCTTTTTTCCAGGGTGGCTTTCTCCTAGGCCAACTCCCTCCTAGGTTTTGTCCTAATGATAAAGTTAACCTATAAATTTTAATTTAAATATTTATTTAGTATATTAATTTATAATTAACATATAATAAATACATATTAAGAATTGCCATTTATTCGAAACACCTTTCGGTCTATTCCTTTCTTTCTTTCTTCGAACAACTTCGGATCTCTTTTTGGAACAATTTCAGCTTTCTCTTTCTCTATTATGATTCCAACTTATATAATATCTCTACCTCATCGTACCCTTAAGTGTATCTAGCCTATGGCTCGTAAATGGCATAGACATGATATCTATCAATGATCAATAGAGGGACCGGGTGCCCATAATGACCCCTGTGCATTCCATGATGAAAATGTTGTTTGAACCGTAAACGTTGAGTCCGATTCCCTTAGTTTGTTCAGTATGACTTTTCTGAGATCTGATCATTGGTATCACATACCTTGTTCAATCTCGTAACTGATAAGTACTATTTCACTTGTTGCCCCGATGTTACATCTCCATGACCTAGTCACATGTTGCAACATTTATGGATGTAATATCATCAAATCGGCCTTATGTATCTTACCCATCATGCGGATGAACAAATCCCGCTCTTGATTCATAAGCCTCAACTGTTACTCTGCAATACCTAACATACACCTTAATAATCACCATTCTACCGAGTGATGTTTGATATAGTTGAGGTAGTGTTATCGCCACATTTTGGCCAAAGGAGGAGGTGGGCCATAATCAAGATGGGCTTGGAGGATACATATACGCAACGTATTGCTGGATCTGCCTTGTGCGTGGATTTGGGCTAAATTGCCCGTGTATCTGTATATTATGGTAGGTTACGTTTCGGTTTAAGTAAGAGATAGAGTTGTTAGGGTTATTCCAAAGATAGAAAGTCTCCGGACTATAAATATGTACCTAAGGTTATTGAGAAAGGAGGACGATCACGTTCACAACAAACACAATCTCGGCGCATCGCCACCCCTTGTTTCTAGGGTTTCTTTCGGGTAAGTGTCATGCTGCCTAGATCGCATCTTGCGGTCTAGGCAGTATCTGCTTATGCGTTATTTAGTGTTACTCGTACTGAAGCCTTGTTGATGGCGAGTAATACTGTTATCATAGATTTGTTTGGGCTAGCATCGGTACCTTTTTGTTATGATTGCTTAGTTATGCTGCCTTTAGTTATCTCGCTGCCTTTGCACCTTTTTCGGGTGTAAGGGCAGCATCTTGCTTGATCTTTATTCAGTTGATTTGATCTGTTATAGTTTTGCCTTGTTTTCCAAGGTTTAGTTTGATATCCACATAGTCAGGCCTTGCAAACGGGTTGAACGATCCAGTAGTATGTAAGGATATGGTTTGCCAATTCGAGAGGAGTTGTTCCGGGAATTGACTTTACGTCGGTTGTTAGGCCTTCTCTAGGGTTAGTTTTCTATCATCTTTTGCATCTACCAGGCTCAATTACGTGTAGGACGTTCCAATTATGTGGTGAAAACGTTAAACTGCCGTAGGTCGATTTAACTTGTATTGATGAAGCAAACCCCCATGTTATCGTAGATCTAATGCAGAACCATGGGACAATCGGCTCCAGGAGCCGATTCACAGGGAAACCTGGGAGCCGGTCGCGGCTTGAATTTTACGTATACTTGTTTTCCATGCAGGAAACTAATCGAAGCAATCCATCACCTTCCTGACCAGGTATAGGTCAGGTGGCACGCCCTTGCATCAGCCAGGACGTGTGCCGGAGTTTTGCGGGCCGTTGCCCGAGGGACCAGGGCCCACCAGCAGTTCTGGGAGCCTCCCGGCTCTTCGTGTTGCTCGTCGCTGCTCGCCGGTGGGTTTTGACAGGCAACACATTCTGGCACGCCCGGTGGGACCTTCAACAGCATCTGCATCAACATCCGACGCTGCGATGGGGGACAGACCGGTCACGTACGACGATCTGCCTGAGGAGCACAAGGCGAAGTATGATGATATCAAAGCTCTCTTCGAAGCCGATCTCATCGGCTCTTTTGAGAGGACCCGTAAGCATGGCATCAGGTGGAAAGGGTTCTCACCCGAAGGTTCCCTTGATGAGGTGGATCTATCTGTTCCTTCAGAGGAGCGAACCAGAGGTCTGCGACAGGAAGTCAACTACATGGTGGCTCATTCTCTTCACCGCCATTCTGAGAGCCTAGTGAACGCTTTCGAGCGCATGGCGGTTCGCGTAGTTCAGGAGATCATGAAACATCAGTACTCTCCGTCGGGGCCTACTCTAGGGACTCACCAGGGAGAAAGACTGCCTGCACTGTGCCACGGTGCCATTCACGCTTGCAGCTCCGGAGCCACCAGGGGCACCGGCGTACGTCGTCTACAAGGTTGGAGGTGACCCTGGCGATTGTCAATTCCTGTTTGAACCACCTAAAGAAATCCCACATGGATATGTGTGCACCTACGTGCCGGACTGCAATAGCCCGACGCGCACGAACCAGATTGCAACCGCAGGGATTTCTGGGGCAGGAGTTTCTGGAGCAGGAGCTTCGGGAGCAGGTATTTCTGGAGCAGGGATGTCTGGGATGGACGCTGATAAACACGCATGGCTAGCCAAGTACGCCACCGGAATGAGTCATGAGAATTCAGCCCCTGCAGCTCAAACGATGGAGCAAATCTGTACCATCTTGAGAGACCAGTTCGGCTTCGTGCCGAAGAGAAGGACAATCGGCTATTCCAAGCCGTATCCCAACGAGTTTGATCTGATTCTGCTACCACCCAAGTATCGGCTCCCTGAGTTCTCAAGGTTTAGCGGATCAGAAGGGTCGAGCTCGATCGAGCATGTGAGCCGATACGCAGCTTATAGGCATGATTTCAGCATCGGATCAGTTACGCGTAAGGTTCTTTGCGCAATCTCTGACAGGACCAGCTTTTGGGTGGTACACCTCGTTGCCACCGGATTCGATCCAGACCTGGAAGCAACTGGAGGAGCAGTTCCACATTCAGTATCATTCAGAAGCTACCGAGGCTGGCATTGCAGATCTGGCGCAGGTGCGGCAAAAGCGGGGAGAAACGGTAGCCGAGTACATTCAGCATTTCAGGACTGTCAAGAACCGATGTTATTCGGCTCGTTTAACTGAGAAAGAAGCAGTCGAGCTGGCAGTGTTGGGTCTCTCAGCACCTATCAAGGATCTGGCTTTCCAAGTAGAATACAATTCATTGGCGCACATGGCCCAGAAACTGACAATGTATGAACAGCGCCACCCTGAGTTGTACCAAGACAAGTTCAAGCGTCTGATAGGCCTGGTCGATCTGAAGAAGAGGATCCCGTACAAGACCGTGGAGGTGGCCGTGGCTGAATGGGCTCGGGGCAGATCTGTGTCCTGCAAATGGGTAAAACAGAAGGGCCTGCAAAAGGGTTCGACTTGATGTGAGCAAAGCGAGAAGATATTCGATTTACTCTTGAAAGAAAAGCGGTGAAGTTACCCAAAGGCCATAAAATCCCTACTCAAGAGATGAACGGAGACCTTATCGCGCAAGTGGCATCACTCGTTCACCCACACCACCAATGATTGCAAAGAGCTACGTCGCCAGATCCAAACGGCGATAGAACAGGGCCGTCTGATCCTTGGGCAATTCGCCATGAAAGTAGACACAAACCCGTTTCCCGGCGTCAACATGGTAGAACACAGCCACTCCACGAGGCGTCAGTTAGACTTCTCGTTCGATGTTAATATGGCAGGACCTGTGTACCACCATGGCACATATAAGGAGGAAGGCGGTCACTCTCGGGGCAAAGAAAGAGAGGAGGCTGGTCCACGTGACCGGCCCCGTTATGATGACATGCGGTATTTAACCGAGGAGCAAGTGAGAAGCGTGCGATATCAGAAGCCACACTCCACGCATCTCCTTAACAAGTATGAACGTCAGTATGACTGACGTCGCCGGCACGATAGAGATGATGAAGGATATGAGCACCTCGCTAGGGGAAAGTCAAAGGAAAAGGAAGGCGTAGATAAACATTGGGATTGTCCTTTCTTCAAGTATTGCTGGGATGCGGGAATGAGCCGATTGCCTACAATCGACAACTGCCCGGAATGTGGACAGCAGAAGGATGACATAGTCCGGTGTTCAAGCGTCTAGGGCCTCCCGCCTCGAGCATAAGAGGGTCATCTCGAGCAAAAGATCTCGAGGAGCCAATGGGTGAAGAAGAAGAAGACAGATATCACCGGCCAAGGTGGTGTCGATGGACTCGACACACCCAAAAGCGTAGAGTTCAGCGCGCGTAGCTTGGAGGAAGCCGAAGCGCAGTACCTCCACGCTTTAAGGAAAGCACGGCCCGATCTGGCCGTGAAAGTTCGGCAAACCTTGGAAACGGAGGCTCGTCCGAAAAGGAAAGAGTGGCGCCCCAAACCAGTAAAAGCCGATGCGAAGGCATCGGCTGGCACAAACATGGTGTTCATACTTCCGTCAGAGTTTTGCGCTCCAAGAACCAAAGAACTACCAATGGCACAGTTGATCGCGCCCACGGCGGTTATTTTGAAAAGCCACGAGAGAAGGGCTACAAACATCTGAAAGCCCTGTACCTGCGAGGTTATATCAATGGGCAGCCTGTCAAGAAGATGTTGGTTGACACCGAGCGATCAACATAATTCCATACTCCATGCTACGGCGTTTGGGGACGCCCACCGCAGATCGATCAAAACCAACGCCACGTTAAGCTTCAACGGCCAAACGTCGAAGGCGTTCAACGTGGATCCGACCGCGGAAAAACCATCCCTACGTCATTCTTCATCGTTGGCCGAAAGCACCTACGCTGTCTTGCTGGGAGGATTGGATTCACGCTAATCGCTGCATTCCATCCACGATGCACCAAAGTGTCAATGATGGGATGGAGATGAAGTGGAGGTCATTCATGTAGATGATTCGATCGAGATCTCCATAGCTGGCATGAACATCTGGGAGGCAGAAGACCAAAAGCCGATCTCTGGAATCAGTCTAGACGGCTGTGAGCGCATTGAAGCTACAAAAAACGGGGTGAGGCTGGTCTTATCCACTGGCCTGACAGAGTAGCAAAGTCCACGATCGTACGTGGTATGGCCGATCCCTGCGATCGGCCACAAAAAATAAAAAGCAGTAAGCTTACGACAAACAGGTCATGCAGTCGTAGTAGGGAGATTCCCTGCCATTGTAGAGCACAAATAAGTTGTAAACCTTCCTTGACTAATGCAATCGAAAAGGGGGCCGATTCCGGCAATCGGCCCAAATTATCTTTGTTATCCTCACCAACTGTTTGCCCCGTGTTTAGCATCGATTTAGCAGGTGACGGAAAGCTAGGGTATGGGTTTACCTCCGCTGATGAGCTAGAGGAGATTGACATCGGTCCTGGGGATAAGCCGCGACCAACATTTATCAGCAAGTTAGATCCGAATCTACGGGTCCGATGATAGCTTTGTTGAAAGAATATCCGCATCGCTTTGCACAGGACTATACAGAGATGCCGGGTTAGACAGGAGCATCATTGAGCATCGACTCCCGCTTAAAAAAGGGTTTCGGCCATTCCAGCAGCGAGCACGACAGATGAAGGCCGAAATTTTGGTAGAAGTCAAGAAAGAGATCGAGAAAATGTTGACAGCTAGGTTAATCAGGCCATGCAGGTATGCTGAGTGGATTTCTAGTATCGTACCTGTAGAGAAAAAGGATGGCCGCTGGCGTGTTGCCATAGATTTTCGGGATCTCAATAGAGCCACTCCAAAGGATGAGTATCCGATGCCGGTAGCAGAGACATTAATCAACGCAGCTGCTGGTCATAAGGTCTTGAGCTTCATGGATGGCAATGCTGGTTACAACCAAATTTTTGTGGCTCCGGAAGATATACACAAGACTGCATTGAGTCCTGTGTTCGGTGGGGTTGTTTGAATATGTAGTCATGACGTTTGATCAAGAAGAATGCCGCCACATACCAAAGAGCCATGAATTACATTTTCCATGATCCGATCGGCAAGCTGGTGGAAATTTATATCGATGACGTGGTCAAGTATGCTTCAAGACAAGGACACTTGGACGATCTGCAGCGCGTCTGGACCGAACAAGAAAATTCGGCTACGGATGAATCCAAAGTGTGCCTTCGGTGACGGTCGGTTCTTGGGTTTCTTGGTCCATGAACGCGAATTGAGATCGGCCTGAAAAGTCGAGGCGGTCACGAACAATGAAGCCACCTACCACGAAGAAAGAACTGCAGTCTCTCATCGGCAAGATCAACTTCGTCAGAAGATTTATCTCCAATCTGTCAGGGAGAATAGAGCCGTTCATGGGACTGGTGAAAATTAAATCTGATGAGGAGTTCATTGGGGATGAACAACAACGAGCCTTCGACGAGATCAAAGAATATCTAACGAATCCGCCCAGTTGGATAGGCCGTTCTACATTTACTTGTCGGTAGTCGACACGCCCATCGCCGGTGGTGGTGCAAGTTTATGATGGTGCGAGCGAGTTGTGTTTTACATCAGCGAAGGATGCCGGATGCGAGACAAGGTATCCCGAGATCGATAAGTTGTGCCTATGCCTGTTTTCACCGCACCAAGCTGCGCGCCACATCTTGCTCTCGCCGGAGATTATCATTATATGCAAATCGATGTCATAAAACATATCTTGTCGGCTCCTATGTTGAAAGACCGACTCGGCAAATGGATGTTTGCATTATCGAATTTGATATCCGGTATCAACCCGCAAAGCGTTAAGGTCGGCGTTGCCGACCTTATTGCTGAAAGAATCAACATCGATATAGCATTGCGTCTATACTGGCGTGGGCTATGTTTTTCGATGGATCGGTTTGTGATGATGGTTGCGGCATCGGCATTCTACTCGTCGCCCGGGGCAACATATTCCTTCTCCATCGGTTATCTACCCTCGCACCAACAACGTCGCCGAGTATGAGGCGATACGCAGGGAATGGAGTTGCTCATCAAGCTGGAGCGAAGCGTGGAAATTTTGGAGACTCCAAATTGGTGATTTCCCAACTCACGGAGGAATACAAGTGTGAGAGCGAGTCGCTCTTCCCATTATGGTTGCAATGCCGTGAGCTGATGGCACAGTTCCGGTACATAAACTTTAACTGGATCCCGCGATCGCAGAATACCGAGGCAAATCATCTCACACAAATGGCTTCAAACAAGGACGTAGAGAGCTGATGTTCAAGTCCGCCTCGGAGGCGACGATCGAGAGCCGATATCTTCAATTACTTGAAAGATTCGGCTCGGGGGGCACCTAAACGGATAAGGTACAAGGCCATGAAGTATGTGCTTATTGGGGACGACATGTTTTACAGGACTCTGGAAGGGTTATTGCTCAAATGTCTGGGGCCAACCGAGGCCAATCGGCTCCTACACGAGGTACACGAAGGCGCCTGTGGAACTCACCAATCGGCTCACAAGATGAAATGGTTGATCAGGCGATCAGGGTTTTATTGGCCCACCATGCTTGAGGACTGTTTTAAGTACTACAAAGGGTGTCAAGCATGTCAGAAATTTGGAAAAATTCAGACGGTACCCGCGTCAGCAATGAACCCCATCATCAAGCCTTGGCCATTCCGAGGTTGGGGCATGGATATGGTTGGCAAGATCAATCCTCCATCAAGCAAAGGCCACATGTGGATTTTGGCCATTACGGATTATTTCACTAAATGGGTGGAAGCCGTCCCTATGAAGTCAGTGAACTCGAAGGATGTTATCAATTTTGTGAAAGAACATGTAATTCATAGATTCGGGATTCCCCAAACTATCACGACCGATGGAGGTTCGGTCTTCATTTCTCATGAGTTTAGAAAATTCTGTGAGGACACGGGAATTAAGCTGATCCGATCATCTCCATACTATGCTCAAGCAAATGGGCAAGTCAAGGCCCAACCGAGCCTTATCAAGCTGATCAAGAGGAAAGTCGACGAGCACCCTAGGCGTTGGCACGAGGTTTTGTCAGAGGCTTTATGGGCTTATCGCATGTCATGTCATGGAGCGATAAAAACCTCGCCATACCATCTAGTCTATGGACAAGAAGCCGTATTGCCCTGGGAGATTACGGCTGGATCGAGACGTGTCACTTTTCAGAACGATCTAACAACTGAAGAATATGCGACCCTGATGAGTGACAATGTTGAGCATTTAACTGAGCTTAGGCTGTGGTCGCTTGAGAAAATCAAAGAGAACAAGGCCAAGGTAGCTCGTGCATATAATAAGAAGGTGAGACCAAAGGAGTTCCACATTGGCGATCTGGTATGGGAAGCTGTATTGCCATTGGGGACTAAGGATGCAACATATGGTAAATGGTCTCCAAATTGGCACGGGCCATACAGGGTCGATCAAGTTTTAAGGGGGAACGCGTACATGCTTGAGGAGCTGGACGGCGTGAAATTCCCAGTGGCTGTCAACGGTCAGCATCTCAAGAAATATTTCCCAAGCATGCGGGATGATGGACAGTGAAATATGGGGGCCGATACATGAAATCGGCCAATAAAAAAAATTAAATACAGCCGATGCACAGCCATCGACTCTAGAGGTTCAAACTGTTACGAGCAGGTGTCAGTTTACATGAATGAGCTACTGAAGGAATGCCTCGAAGGCGTGGAGGGCGTCAGCACGGACACGATCCACCTCGGCGATCTCGGCTTCGTCATGTTCGTCCTTGCCCATCACTAGCTGCTTGTTCAGGGCACGTAGTTCCGCCAGATCAGTCTTCAGTTGAGCTTTGAGGCCTTCTGCTTCGTCTTGGGAGCGGGCGATGAATGCTTCCTTGTCAAGAATGAGCTGTTTAGTCGCCCGGACCTTCTCTTCAAGATCTCCCAATTCCTTTTTCAAGGATGCAAGCTCGGCGGTACTGACAGAGGTGTCAGTTTTGGCATCCAGAGACGCCTTTTTCTCGTTGAGCTGCTGACATTTGTCTGTAATATTGGCCTTCTGCGGGAGTTGGGCGCGGCGCAGATTAATCCTCTCACGAGCCAACTTCACCCTTGACCCGTAGAAAGACAGAGTTACAACTGGCCAAAGCTTCACCTGCAATGCTACCGGAGTTGGTCCTTGATTTCGCAAGAACACTCTTCACCTTCGTAACCCTCGATCAACTTCTCGATCGGGAGGACAGCAAGGCTTTGAGACGCTGAATTGAGGTAGAACAACCCTTGCTCGTGGTTCATCGTTGGCGAGGAGAGTTGGTTCGATGGATTCAGGGTCGAACGCGCCAGGCCCTGAGATATCACAACCTGGCAGCCGAAATGGCGTCGATGTCGTCCAACATGGAAGGATGAGCCGAACGCAACGTACCTCTCCTAAGATCAAGGGATAGCGATGACGAGACAATCGACTTGTGTGTTGTTCTTTGGGGCTTGGCCAAAGTGGTAACCATTTCATCTACGCCTTGTGGATTACTAGATCCAGCCTTGCGAGAGGCATCACCGCCCGGCTTTCCCACTAGAAGTGTCGATGCGCATGGAAGGTGCTTAGCTGATGTAAATAGTGATGAATCGGCAGATAAAAAAACAATTGGTGAGAGCATGGAGGGTGATGACTTTCGAAACCTCCTGGCTCGACGAAGAAGTTTGCAGTCCCTTGCGAGCCCTCTTGGGGCTCACAGCTGGCCCCGCCTCGACTGATGCTCGGGGGGCAGTAGGTTCAGGAACCGTCCGTTTCCTGGGAGCCGATGGTGGCAAATCTGGCTGGCTCGGTGTGATGGTCCTCTCAGAGTCTGTTGGGACCGATTCTCCTCGATTGGATTGTGTGTCCTCGCTGGAGGTGTCTTCGACGGAAGCCTGTAAGAAAATGAGAGCTAGTAAAGCACAAGCATGTTTGCAAGGATGAAAGAGATCAACCAAGGCATGGATCAGCGTACATGCGAACTTTCTGGAGAAGGGCTCCGGCGCCTCAAAGTCTTCCTGGCAGCTACCTTCCTCACCACCGTTCTTGTTTTAGTTGGAACTCGAGAGGCGGCTAACCTAGAAGTTGCTTGGTTCTTGGAAGCCGATTGTGGTGATATCGGCTGGTTCTGCATCACGACCTTTTTCAAAGGTGGCGAGTTTTTGCAGAAAAGGACTACAGGAGCTGGTGGGAAGAATTCGAAGGGGGAGCCATCACCGTGCGTAGGTTCAGGACCATCTTGTTGCTGCAAGGAGACAGAGTGGGTTATTAGAAGAATCATTTGTGAGCTGCATCAAGAAAATTTACAAGTAGTGGTACCTGTTCTACGGGGATATCATATTCATCATCGAGCTGTTCCAGCAACGGTCCCAGAGCTCTCCTGAAGGCATGAGTCTTCCACATCGACCACCAGTTCTCAAAACCATCGGTTGATGAAGCGAAGGTGAGGTTGTTAGGAATTGGAATGGTCAGAGCATCGAAGAAGGAATAACACCTTTGACTGGTGAGAGGATCGGGCAGGTCAGCTCTGCTCTCTGTAAGATGGTGGAGAAAGAAATGGGGAGGTACTTGTCCAAGGCCAAATTGCCGAGCCACTACGACCATTGGTAGAATTCGTATCCAGGCTTGATTATTCTGTTGGATGTGCTCATGCCAACTGGAAGGAAACAGGGACGGATCACAGTGGAAAATAGCTGCCGAGTGCTGGTGTCATCGGCAAATTTGTCTAGCCTGAAGGAGATTGGATTTTAAAAATGTTCCGATTCTTCCATGTAAGGAAAGAAGATAGGATTGTCCAGGCCTTGGAAGAAAATGCTGAACCACTTGGATGCTTCTGAGGATCGGTTTACTACCCAGATCTATCTGAGCATGGCCGTAGCTGGTGCATCGGATCTGCTTCCCTTTGGCATCTGGAAAGGTGCAACTTGCCAAAAGGGGGAAGTTTGGGACATGGTTTTGAAAATACAGCTGAGCCCATAGCTGAATGAACCACCAAGGACCTGCTGTTTTGACTGCTATGCCGGAGAATAGTTTGACAGACATCAACTGGAGATATCGATAGACTTCTCCAAGGAACAGTTTGCCGATGCCAAGTTGAGTGCCTTTGGCAAGTTCGTAGGCCAATGAGAGATAATTCTTGGTTGGAGCAAGGGAAGGGCCACATAATATGAAATGTTCCAGCCAGAAGTTGAGGAAAGCCGTGTGTTCTTTCTCTGTGACAGGGCCTTTAGTTTTCATGTGGCTTTGAAGATAGGCACCCCAGTTCGTGCAGTCTGTTTTGGAAGAAAGCTTGTAGGGGACCTTTGTCAGCTTAAAAGCAGAGGGGCTGGGTGATGTAACGTCCAGACCAGTGATCATCACCACGTCTAACAGAGTTGGTGTCATGGGGCCATGACCGAACATGAAGCAGTTCAGAGCATCGGACCAGAAATAGCCGATGGTTTTTAGAAGATTTTCATGTTTCTCAAGGGAAGACAATGACAAATACAATGCATCGGCTATTCCCGTGGTTTCCCATTGGGATTGGTAAGTTTTGGCTACCCTGCTGTACCAAGAGACCCAATGTTCAGGAGGATTAGGCCAGGCTGCATGGCGGTCCAAGAATTCAAATCTAGGTTTTGGCTTATGAAGGGATTACATTTGCCTGCAAGAGATCGGATGGGCAGGACTAGATTACAGACGGGGCCAAGATGAGAGAATTTGGGAGAGAAGGATGCGGCAGTGAATGTACGAAACCTAAAATTTAATGGTGGAATAAAGCATTAATTCAGGTGTTTGCTATTAATTTAGCACCGTGTTCAGACTGCGAGGAGCAGGCGTACCTTCAGACCAGAGACCGCTGTGTTGGTATTGGACGATTCCACCATCTAGTTTGCCGGCGGAGATGGATCTATGCGATTGGGGATCGAGGGTTCTTGTCGTTGTAAGCTCGATCTATTCGGTGAGGCAATTGGAGATCTGGGTTATCCTTTTTTGAAGAGGGTCGCAGGCTACCGTTTGAAATTGGAGAGTGGCCGCTCAGATTTATCTAAATATGCGACCAGATTTGACCTTGTCAACGTTTGTGGGGAAAGTTGATGTGTTACCATTGGCTCTTTGGGCTTTGACTGGGTTGACCATCTGAGCGTAGTATGGTGAAAGCCGATACATTACTATCGGCTTCTGGAACGTTGACCTATTTTGACTATCGGCAAAATCGAATTGGAAAAGCAATCTTTGTTGATTCAAAAGACGATTGTTTACAATGGAGCCGATTGCTTACAAAAGGAAATCTACTACTAGTACTACTACTACTAGTTCCTAATCTAGAGGCCGGTGTCGTCGCCGCTGTCTTCGCCGTCGTCGTATTCGCTGTCATCAGCGCTGCTGCCGGCGTAGTCTTCGCCGCTGCTGCTGAAGTTGTCAGCGGGGGCCTCCTCGTCCTCGTCGTCGTCTTCGGTGTCCTCGCTGGACCCGGCGCGGAAGCGCTTCACCGGCGGGTATTCGTCGGAGGAGGTGTCCTCCTCCGCTTCCTCCTCCTCGTCGGAGGATTCGACGTCCTCGTCCCAGGACACGGCGTCGTCGGCGCTCTCCACCTCCAGTTCCTCGTCGACAAGGAACTGGAGGCCCTCCTCGCCGTCGGTCAGGGACTCGTCGTCCTCTGACCAGGCGGCGAAGTCCCAGTCCCTCTCGTCCCACCATTGTGGGGCGAGAGCCTCGTACGCCGCCATTGGCGGGTGCTCCGGCGTCGGCTCCCGGTCGCTCATTGTGTTGGAGGATTGGGAGGAAAGGCCGGATGATTTGGAGGAAGAAGAGGAGGCCATGGCGGAGGAAGAGGGTTTTTTGGCGGAGGAAGAGGGTTTTTTGGCTGATGGAAGAAGATGGGGTGCGGGCTTTCGGATGAATTTCAATAAGGGAATAGTGGGAGGTGGTTCAATGCCATAGCGGTTTCCCGAATGTCGTGCCAAAATTGTCAAATCATGCCTGCTGCGGAGAAGTTGAGAAGACAGGCGTCATGATGAGGGGGCGGCGTGGCGATTACGCTCTCGCAGCGTAACCCGATAAAAAAGAAAACAAAAGCAGTGGTTTGGAATTATTGCCAAAACCAGGGGGGCATGTGTTATCGCCACATTTTGGCCAAAGGAGGAGGTGGGCCGTAATCAAGATGGGCTTGGAGGATACATATACGCAACGTATTGCTGGATCGGCCTTGTGCGTGGATTTGGGCTAAATTGCCCGTGTATCTGTATATTATGGTAGGTTACGTTTCGGTTTAAGTAAGAGATAGAGTTGTTAGGGTTATTCCAAAGATAGAAAGTCTCCGGACTATAAATATGTACCTAAGGTTATTTTGAAAGGAGGACGATCACGTTCACAACAAACACAATCTCGGCGCATCGCCACCCCTTGTTTCTAGGGTTTCTTTCGGGTAAGTGTCATGCTGCCTAGATCGCATCTTGCGTCTGGCGATATCTATGCGTTATTTAGTGTTACTCGTACTGAAGCCTTGTTGATGGCGAGTAATACTGTTATCATAGATTTGTTTGGGCTAGCATCGGTACCTTTTTTGTTATGATTGCTTAGTTATGCTGCCTTTAGTTATCTCGCTGCCTTTGCACCTTTTCCGGGTGTAAGGGCAGCATCTTGCTTGATCTTTATTCAGTCGATTTGATCTTTATAGTTTTGCCTTGTTTTCCAAGATTTAGTTTGATATCCACATAGTCAGGCCTTGCAAACGGGTTGAACGATCCAGTAGTATGTAAGGATATGGTTTGCCAATTCGAGAGGAGTTGTTCCGGGAATTGACTTTACGTCGGTTGTTAGGCCTTCTCTAGGGTTAGTTTTCTATCATCTTTTGCATCTACCAGGCTCAATTACGTGTTGGACGTTCCAATTATGTGGTGAAAATGTTAAACTGCCGTAGGTCGATTTAACTTGTATTGATGAAGCAAACCCCCATGTTATCATAGATCTAATGCAGAACCATGGGACAATCGGCTCCAGGAGCCGATTCACAGGGAAACCTGGGAGCCGGTCGCGGCTCGAATTTTACGTATACTTGTTTGCCATGCAGGAAACTAATCGAAGCAATCCATCACCTTCCTGACCAGGTATAGGTCAGTGTACGCCTGCATCAGCCGGGCGTGTGCGAGTTTTGCGGGCGTTGCCGAGGGACGAGGCCCACCAGCAGTTCTGGGAGCCTCCCGGCTCTTCGTGTTGCTCGTCGCTGCTCGCCGGTGGGTTTTGACAGGCAACAGGTAGCCCTAGGAGACAGTGATTAATATGATCTCATGGTATGAGGAGAAGGATACTACGTTTCTAACTATTGCAATGATAAACTTCGTGACTTGATCATGTAGCAATCTTTTGGTAATGTCCATCACATCATTCACTAATGATATGACCTTATTGTCAACTAGCATAAAAGCTCCATGATCAGGAAACCTTGATCATCGGTTGCCCAACGAACTAGTACGGATAGAGGCCGTTAGGGACTTATGTTTCATATCACACCTATATCAATATTTTCACTTGATATATTTATAGCAAAATATGAATATAAACTAATTGAGATATGACAATAATACTGATACCTTTGATCCGGATTCACGGATGTAGTATAATAGCTTTTTCCCTAGAAGACCTAGGTTTAATCGAACCTTGGAAAGCAATGCTAAAAGGAAATAAAAAGGACATGTCTACAAGACTTTGTTTCTTTGTTTTACCTTAGTTTACCAGACCAATCTAGTTTACTTTTTATAGTGGGTTGAATCAATGGATGGAGATAGGCCAGGGTTGAAGATCCACCTGTAGCTGCACATTATATGGGATAAAAGATAATAATAAGCATAGTCATGTGTAATGTTTGAATGGAGATAATCTCTTGTGGGAAATGCATCCTAATATACTAAATCCCCCGTGATGCAGCGGGTATAGCAATAGCCTTTTAATCCAACCGAGTGCACACTGAAGCCACAGGATACAAACAATTATTAAGTGAAGAATACAGATTAAAGCATTAAGCGGTAATGTTGTTGTGATCCCGAATGGGGTGCTAAGCAAAGACCATACTACCCTTTCTGTCACTAGGGTTCCTATGAGATCGCCGGTATCCAAGTATCTCACCTCAAGCCTTTATCAATCTATGGGATATTGGGTACCTACAAGTCCAAAGATCGAGACAAGAGACAAAGAAACAAAAGATACAAATATCAATTGCAAACAAAATACAATACTGCCATGATTAGATGCACATAGTTGCTGCGAGGTTTCTCCCTAACCTGTAGCCCGTGAGTACTACTCACTCATAACAAATAGATCAAGGGGTTTACAAGATTGTTTGTAAATAATTTTGAACAAATACAACTCCTATTTTTCTAAGGGGTTTTGTCCATTCCTAGGGTGACAATACTACGGGCAACACAGTGTTCTGATACCATCTGTAGAGTCCCAACCTGATAAGGTAGAGATCCCTGTGTTTACAATGCTAGTCCCTGGATCAATAGCTAGCATCCATAGATTAAGATGTAATACCAAGAAACAAAGGTCATATTATAACTTTATAACCAAGAATAAAATAATTCATTACATCTTACATAGCTCATTTGGCTATCTCATTACAATGCAGCAGAAATATCTATATAGCATGGAGTCCTTCATCTTCAAAGTGCCACAGGAAATCATGTTGGTTGTAGACTCGTAATCCTATTCAACACACTTCACTAACATCAAACAAACCTGCAACATTATAAGTTACAGCCACAAGGGTCAATACATTTGAATTGTATTGGCAAGTGATACTATGGTAGAGTAGTGGTATCTATCATCTATATGCATTTGGCTAAGTGGAGCTTAGGATTTCTTTGCTCAAAATAAGGTTTTCCTTATAAGTTGAAAACACTATTGTTTGACAAATCACCCAAGGCATCTACCAATAAAAAATGGTGATCCTTTAACCCTTGTTCAACCACAAGTTTTTAACTTAGAAATTGGGATGAGGAGATCCTTGATATCTTCCATGTCTTGATGCTCAGATTGTCCATTGTCGGGGACACGGCTAAGTACTTAGATTTTACTCTCTCGAGAGGTGGTGCACTTTCCCCACAAGACTCGACATGCATCAAGACAAGATCTTTCAGAAGCCTTCCCTTAGACCAAATGGACGCGCTCCATCCTATCAACCCTACCACCTTCTGTCCATCTAGCTAAGTTATTGCAACCTATATGATCCAGGCAGAGCCCATAATGCCATGTGGCTACACTAGAAGCTTCTCAACATTTGACATCTCAAATCTCTTTGTTCCTGGGTGGCTCTCCACAAGTGAGATACACTAGGGTAGGCCATGAATATGGGGACCTGTGTAACCACTCAACACAAACATTCTTTCCATTCCATCCAGGTGATTCATTCACATAGTTGTTTTATTAAGCAAAACACAAGTCATAGACTTAGAAATATTTCATAGTATGAATAATCCACCCTTGTTTTCTACTAGCTAGGATAAGCATAATAGTAGCAAGAATCTTAACTTAGGGAAAATCTACTAAGGCATCATCTACTAGGATTTCCCAAGGCATAGCATACTTAGTAAAATTCCATGCAAGTCCTACTCAAAATATCACTAATGCATAGTCAAAATAATAGGACAAAATGTATGAAGCATCACTTGCCTTTTTGGTAGATAAACTAGATTCACTCCTTGATCTTGCAATTGTCACACTCTTCAAAGTTCACTACAATTCAATTAAGCAAGGCACAAATTCAATCTAGCATTCAAACAATTCATCACATAAAATAAAGAAAACAAAACAATGCATGCAAGCATGAAAAAGGTTGTTTTATTTGGAAGAGTGGTTTCTAATAAGGTTATAAACATTTTAAAACACCTATTGGTCATTTATAAAAGTGGAAAAAACCATTTGAAAACAAGTTAGTGAGAATGGCCATTTTAAATCATTTTTGTTTTGCTAGAATGATTTAAATCAAAGTAATATTTTGTAGAGTTAGCCAAATATGTTTTTTAAACACAATGTTAGTGTTTAGGATCAAAGTATTTAAAGCAAATCCATTTACAAGAGGTTTCACCCAAAATCACTTTTAAATCAAAGCAACATTTTATTTTAATAGAAATGCCTTTAATCAAGCTAATAATTTTCTAGGGTTAATCAAATAAATTTTTAAATCCAAAACTTAGTGTTTAGGGTCAGAGAGTTTAAATCAAACCATTTGCAAAAGGTTTTACTCAAAAATTATTTTTAAAACATAATCAACATTTTTACTTTTATTAGAAATGCTTTTATTCAAGGAATAATTCCTTAGTGTCACAAAATATACTTTTAAATCCAAAAGTTGGTTTTTATGGTTAGTAGGTTCAAAACAAATCATTTGCAAAATATTTTACCCAAAAATCATTTTTAGAATAAATTTTATACACAAAATAGAGCTAATAATGTTGCTGCAAAAACACCTAATTTTCCAGAAGAAAATTACTAAACTAAGGGCATGGTTGCAAATTTCACATTTTTGTGAATCCATTGATATAAAATTTGCAAAAATTTTCCAAGCAAAACAAAAGTTATGGAATTTACAAATTTAAACAACTAATAGAAAAGTTAAAAAAAAACAAAAGACGGGCCACGTGGCATGATCCAACTAGCGCGTACCGGTTTGGCAGGATCGCGCATCGTGGACCGTAGGATTTAAAGTGATCTGTGCGGCTCATATGGAACATACCAATTCGCTTAAGTTATCTATTCCTAGCCATCCGATAAAGATCTAACGGCTGTTGTGCACATGCCAAAGTCTGGCGGTGCAAACTGGCGACGACCGGCGGCGCGGCTCTGCTAACGGCGCTCGGGCCAACCTAGGAAGTGAGAGAAAGGGGGAAGAGGCTTACCGTGCTCGAGGGGTCGTCGCGGTTCTCAAGGTGGCCGTGAGAGGGACAGGGGCGCATGGTGTAGCTGGTGATTGCTCGCCGGAGCTAGCGACGATGTCGGGTGCGTCTGTTCGTCGTTGTTGGCGAGGCTACAAGTTACAGGAAAGCGAGGCAAAGGGTCCATTAGACGCGCAAGAGAGAGGAGGTTGTAGGGGCATCAACCAGAGAGGAGGGGGCGGTCAGGTCTCACCATGAGGAGTCGCCGGAGCTGCAGCAGACAACAGCGGCGCTCTGTCATCGTTGTTGCCGACGCTATAGGGTGCGAGCGGGCAAGCTGAGGGTCCGAGGAGGTGCGCACGGTGATGGGGGTCAGACTAGTGTGAGCCAGGGGCAGTGGGGGAGGTCGGGGCTGACCGGAATTTGCACGGAGGCTCGTCGGAGCAGCGACGGCGTGGCCAACAATTCTTGCAGCCTGGTGGCTCTCTAGCAACGGTGTCTGAGGTAAAAGGAAGGGAAGAGGGAGGTGATTAAATGGGCGAGGTCATGGGGCGAGTTACGGGCGCATTCAACGTGTATTGATCGAGTCATTCAACGACAGTAACAGCCGGGGAGAATTAGGGGCGGGTTTCACGCGAGGAAGACGATGCTGATGTGGACGTGGGCCCGCAAAGTCAGTGAGTGAGGGGGGTATGGTTTCGACTGAGAAAACGATTCACGGGGAGGGGAGAGAGTGGGCTGCGCTGGGCTGGTTCATTGGGTTGGGTTCTGCTGGATTTCAAGTTGATGGTCCTGGGAGGTGCGCACGTCGATGGGGGTCAGACTAGTGTGAGCCAGGGGTAGTGGGGAGGTCGGGGCTGACCGGAATTTGCACGGAGGCTCGCCGGAGCAGCAACGATGTGGCCAGCGATTCTTGCAGCCTGGTGGCTCTCTAGCAATGGTGTCTAAGGGGAAAGGAAGGGAAGAGGGAGGTGATTAAATGGGCGAGGTCACGGGGCAAGTTACGGGCGCATTCAATGTGTATTGATCGAGTCATTCAACGGAAGAAACGGCCAAGGAGAATTGGGGGAGGGTTTCACGCGAGGAAGATGATGCTGATGTGGACGCGGGCCCGCAAAGTCAGTGAGTGAGGGGGTATGGTTTCGAGTGAGAAAACAATCCGCGGGGAGGGGAGAGAGTGGGCTGCGCTGGGCTGGTTGGGCCTGACGGGCTGGTTCGTTGGGTTGGGTTCTGCTGAGTTGCCCTTTTCTATTTATTTTTTCTAAATCTTTTTCTTTTTTTCTTTTCTGATTTTCTGTTTTCAAATTCAAACACTCATTTGATTTCATATTTATTTTTCAAACCTTTTTCAAACTTTCAGTATGTTTTAATACTGTTTATTAATGTATTTTAAAGTCCATTTTTGAATATTTTCTTATATTCTCTTATGGTTAAATATTTATTTAAAACCAACATTTGTCTTTATTTAAATAAGATTTTAAATATGGTTCCAATCCATATTATTTTATTCAAATGATTTAAACTTCTATTTGAATTCCAATTTTTTGCCAAACCTTTTTCAGTAGGTTTTATTTATTCATTAGTGTGTTAAATAATTCACTTTGAATTGTTTAAAATATTTTAATATGATTTAATATTCATTTAATTTGAGAATTTGTCTTTATTCAAATAAAATCAAATATGGTTTTAAACCCATATAAATTTTATTCAAATAATTATTTTATTCCATTTAAGTTAATTAGATAACTTTTATTCCACTTGGGGAAATTCCAATTTATTATTTTGTCATGATTTAATTAATCATTTACATTAGGGATTTGTCTCCTTTTAAATATAATTAGAATATGGTTTAATCCCATATGTTTTTATTTGAATATTCTTTATCCCTTTATTTTATTTGGATTTGGATTATATTTGTTCCATTTGCTTATGGATTTAATTCAAAGGTTTAAATTGTCTTCTAAATAATTTTATTAGGATTTATTATTTAGTTTAGGCAATTTGTCTTTATTTAAATAAAATTGGATATTGTTCAATTATTATGATTTTATTTAAATAATCCCTTTCTCCTTTTTTATTATTCAATAAACTTTCATCTGTTTATGGATATGGTCAAGATTTAATTTTTCTTTTTAAATATTCTTTATTTAGTTATTTCTTTCTTTGCCTTATAAAATCCATATCTTTTTATTTATAGATCCAAATTTCGTGATTCCAATTTTTATAATTTTATTTAATATTTGTTTATCTTTTTAAATCCTTTTAGGATTATTTTTCTCATAATTTGGTATGGATTTTAGTTAGGAGCTTTATTAGCTTTGGAAATTATTTCCTCTAATCTTATTAAATTCATAAGTTTTTATCCATGGTTCCAAATTGAATGAAACAAATTTCTATGGTTTTATAATATTTTTGTTTATCATTTTTGATCATTTATAAATGTTTGTTGCTGAATTTTTATATGGATCAAATCCATAGTCTTAGAGAGATCTTGGAAATGATTTTCTTCCATTAGGGTTTTAGGGTTTTTGTTTAACTTTTCCAAGTTTTTAAATTTCAAGATACATTCATTGATGAATGCATTTCACTTGATTGAAATTTTGTTGGATTCCCTTTTCATTCAAATTTGTTCAATAAGGGTTTTGATGTTTCCATTTAGAAGTAAAAATTTTCTTTTCACCCTAAATTTCAACAATTGTTTCTTTTATTTATTTATTTTTCACATTTCAAAATTTGGAAAGTTTTGGGATGTGACACAAACATTCACATAAAACCCCTAGCAATATTTCAATTTCACATGCAGAACCAAATTTCAGCAAATTCAGCTGAAACAATTCCGGTTTCCATTGAAATAATTCCAACGATTTATTTCTCTTTCTATGGCATATTATTTGCTCAAATGGTGTCGGTATTCCTTAAGTGTGTCACCCTATGGTTCGCGAACAATGCATTCATGATCGAGACCCCTCTTCTATTAATAATCAGAAGTGGTACCTAGAGATCCATACTGAATCTCACACATTCAACGATGACTTCTAGTGATCGTGTGAACCTTTTACATTGCAACTAAATCCTTTTGTCTCACGATATTTTACATGTCCAAGATTTGATCATCAGTATCCCCATACCTATTTTGATCTCGTTACTAACATGTACTCTTTTCTTGTTCCCGTGATATAACATTCTAGTGATCTCCATCACTTGCTTGCAAGCTATATCAATGTGATATCACCGAGAGGGCCCAGAGTATATCTCTCCGTCATCGGGATGGAAAATCCCACTCTTGGTCCATGAGCCTCTACATAACACTATAGGAGTATCTGAACCTACCTTTATAGTTACACTGTTACGGTGTGACGTTTGATGTTATCAAGCTACTCTTCCGGTGTTAGTGATTGACATGATCTCATGGTCTAAGGACTAAAGTTACTTGTAATGATGTTATATCAATTTAAACATAATGACTTTGATCATATTACTATACTTCGGATGAATGTTCATCACATCATTCCACCAATGTTGTGACCTCGTTATTAAGAACATCCAATGTCCATGATCACGAAACCTTGATCATCTTGTTAATCAACGAGCTAGTTTATATGAGAGGCATAACTAGAAACTCTTTATTTTTTTCTAAACACACATGTATTAATGTTTCCGATTAATACAATTATAGCATGCAAAATAAACATTTATCATAAACAAGGAATACGATATTAACCAACTTATTATTGCCTCTCGGGCATATTCCCTTCAGTATCCCACTTAAACTAGAGTAAATAATAATCTAGTTTAAAAACTTGCGCATTCAACACCTATGGCTTTCTAGTGTTGTATATACGTGTTTGTTAGTGGTAAACATAATATCCGGATCTGACACTTTTAGGTCCATGTGTATTTGCATGTATTTGCGTCTCCACACATCACGCATTCTCTAATGAGATGGCATTGTATAAATTTTGTCTTTTGGTGAGACCTTTAGTTCCTTGGGGTTAAATCATGTCAATACTATTGTCGTACAATATATCTTTATAGTGTTATCCCTTTGTGAACCACACCTTAGTTTGATAACAAACTACTTGACACAAATGCCCTCCTTTGCTGCTACAATAGCAATCATATAATTAACGTTTTGTTGTAGTATCTGTCTCAATGTCTTAACTTCAGAATTCATCCAAATCCATCATGGAGTATCCTTTCCATTACATTGTGCCACCCATAGTTTAAATTGAGATAAACTTAATTCGTATCTTGTAACAAAACTAGTATCAATGTAACACTTTACAATGAACTATATGTAATTGTTTGTCACTTCTACATAAATATATTCTTAGTTCTTCCAAAAGATCATAAGAATATCCTTACTATTGTCCAATGATCATCTTATGAGTCATTCTGGTATATGCTCATAACATTTAGAGCATAGGACATATCTGGATGTGTACATATCACGATATAATTGATCAAAATATTCTTGTGATTTCACTCATCAAGTGTCAAAGCACTTGAATCTTGTTTCACTTACCAAGTGTCAATACACTTGAATCTTGATTCAATCCTTTTACATGCGACAAGAACCTTTCTTGTCATTTCCATATTGAACTCATTTAACATCTCATCTATGTACTTCCGGCACAACCATATTAGCGCCTCAATCTATCCATATAGACATTGATGCCAAATATTCGGGTTTTTCCTAAGTCTTTCATTGAAATGAAATTCTCAACCAGTGTCAATAAAATATACATCATTTCCAATCAACAAGATGTCCTCCACATAATGTATTAGAAATATGTCTCAGCGCTCCCACTTAATTTCTTGCAAATTCAAGCATCTTCATCGTCTCCGATGAATTTAAACCTTTTAATAGTTTCATCACGGTGAAGATTCTAACTCCGCGATGCTTACTTCAACCATTGAAGTTTGCATTCCCTTTTAGCATCCTTTGAATTCAAAAAAACCTTTGGACCCTGTCATGTACACTTCCTAGGTAACCATTCTATTAGAAGAACTTTGTTTTGTTTGTTCAACTACCATATACCAAAATTATATGTAGTGATTGCTATATTAATTCGTTCGAACTAAATATCGCTATGAAAGATCAAATCTTTTTATAGTCAACTCCTTGAACATTGTTGTAAAATAGTTTACGACATGTCGACTATTTCATAGATGTGAAACATCCATGTCTGTTTCTTTATAGATCCAAATACGAACGATAGGTTTTACACCTTTCCGGAGGGTCTTCCACGTTCCAAAACTTTATTTCTTGTGTATGGGACTATCATGGATTTTATGGCTTCAAGCCATTTGACGGATTCAGGTCCCATCATTTCTTCTTTGCATGTAATCGTTTCATCATTGTCAAACAATAATGATTTACTCTCAAATCTTAGTATTTGATTATTTACCCGACCTACTTGGTTCAATAGTAACTTAGACCTCCGTGACCACAAGCTTTGAGGTACATGAGCCATGAGCATTGTGGCTGCCTCCGGGACATTTTCTGGCACTACGCAACTCAGCACATATAGCTAAGGTTTAATAACCTTATCAAAGTTCTATTGTCCTCCCACTTAACTTTTCATGAAAAATTCTTTCTCAAGAAACTTGATGTTTTAAGTGACAAAGACTTTTGTCTTTGGTGTTATGGAGGAATAACCAATGGTTATTCAAAATAACCCACAAAGACATGTTCATACAACTTTGGTTTTAAACATTTTACTTATGCCTAGCATACAAAAATTTTAGAAAGGACAGCTTGGGTTTTATCCCATACCATAACTTATATGGTGTCATTTCAACAGATCACGATGGAGCTCTTTTAAGTGTAAAAGCGGTAGACTCTAAAGCTTTAGTCTTTAAAATATAATGGTAGTTTATAAATGACACCTTTGATCTTACCATGTCAAACAAGGTTTTATTACATATCTCGAACACTCCATATTCCTATGGTGTTTCAGGAAATGCAAATATTTAGGTGTTTTGCTAAACTTGTAACTCAAATATATTCCTTTATGATCAAATCATAAATTCTTTATTTTCTTGTTACAATGATTTTCCACTTCATCTTGAAAGTCTTTGAACATTTTCAAATATTTCACACTTATTCCTGATTAAGTGAATATTCCCTCAAATTTCCGGAGAAAGCATATGAAGTTGAAATCCATCGCTCACGACTACACATAATGGACTACATACATCAATATGTATAAATTCCAATAATTTATTCGTTCATTCTTCTTTGGCCTTTGAACAAAATTTCAATTATCATAAGTGTCATTTGATCAAAATCAAAAGACTCCAAAATTCCATCAACATGGAGTTTCAACATGTTTTTCTTTCCAATATAATTTAAACGGCGATGTCACTTTGTAAGTGATCTTTAAATCATTTGTCTTGCGACATTTTTAGCATTAGTTTTATGTGCATGATTTCTCCAACTAGACTTGTAAATCATCCATCTTATATGGAATACGACAATTATTTGAATAACCTTTTGTTCTCATAATACCTGAAAAAATAACAAATCTTGAAGGAAAGCTTTGATGTCAATGAGAAATACAACAACACTTTGTTTGTTTTCGATGAACATCATCAGACACATATTCTCTTGCTGGTTACTTAGGCCATTGCAATTCATGAATTGTTTTGTCCCGTACGATACTTCACACCAACCAATTTGGTATCCAATACCCAATTACCACATTGTTTAACAAGCAAAGAACACAACCATAATATGTATATCATATATATATATATACCTAAGATGGACATTTCCAGTCTTTTATTTTTCTGCCAAATATTTCTGAGATTCTCTTTCAATACTCCCTTTCCCTTATCAACAGTGGCGCCATATACATGACACATAGTCCAAAGCGTGTATAGTAAAATACTAATACCTTTGGACTTGCACTTTGAAGTAGATCACCATCATCAAATTTTTGGCGTTCTTTCAAAAACTATTATTTAGTAATCTTTTAGTGTAGTAAACATTTTACCTACATCTTCTATTCATACTTATCATGACAACTTTCATGATCAAGATAATGTAGCTTATAAAGGCGAATCACGAGATAATGTTACTTTCCAAAACCCTTTTGGATGATTAGGATGTATAGCATCTCCAACCTTCGCAAATTCTCATCCAATATGATAACATATATTATACTCTTATATTGCAACCAAAACATTGTTTAAAATATCGTAATATCTGTCACACATGATGGTTCCTGAAACAAGTCTTTCGGCTCCTAGATAACCTTGATATTTAAAAGAATCAAGAATCATGGAGGCAAACATGATACTTTAGATACTAACACTAGAATTGTTACTCTTGATTTAATACAAAATATTAAACTTCACGGAGTAAATGTAGTTTGCTGAAAGTTTGCAATAGGACTTTTAAACTTTAGATTGACACTCAACACAATACGATACCAGTTCGTAAAGTAAATATCCAAAATTCTATAGTTCTATTATGTCAATTATAACTAAGCATAAGGTAGTGAACGGATGCCAATGACTACAACAAATTATGCAAATTTACTTTGATTTAGTTTATGATAAATTGAGTTCGACTAATCAAAATTAGAAATAAACTCCCACTCAAAACCAACATCCCTCTAGTTGTTTTTGTGATTACTGATTAGTGGAATTTATATACACTTTTATAGAAGTATTTTATGCATATCAACCACCCATCTCATGCTTTATCTAGCTGCAATTATGCCAAATATGCATGGTTTCTATTATTCACTCATTTTCATACGAGCTTTGCACATTTAGTAGTTTAGGTATAATTTAGTCCCTCTTCCTTTTCTTTGACATGTGTGTAGGTGTTGATGATGATTATGGATAAAACAAAGGCAAAAGGAACAAAGAGAGCATAATGTGGACGAGCTACGGGACCAGACTTAGACATTTGAGGTGTTGGAAAAGGTGAACTTTTTAAACTTCTCAAAATAAATATCCAAGATCACTGTGTTGTAGCCCTCGTTGATACGAATACAACGAGCCCAAGGATACCCAAAACAGAGTTCGTATGAAGAAATGGCGGGCAAAACACTACAGAACCTGAAGGTTAAACGATCAAATATACGGCCAGAGTAAAAAATACCGCCGTATAATTTGGCCTTATAGTTGGTAAAAAGGTCGCAAATGACGGGATTTTGCCCTCCGGAAGCTCTAGAACCTTCCTTAAGTTATATGACGGTATTGGGGAAACCCTAGGGCATCCCCAAGGCCTATATAAAGAGGGGAGGAGCCAAGAGAGAGCCACCAATCCATACTCTCCACCATGGCGGAGCCCTGCCGCCGTGCCACCGCCATAGCCTCCTCCAATCATATCTACACCATCACCATCGCACAAGAGGAGAAGGGACTAGGATCTTGATGGCCTCCACATCAATCTACATCGTCATCTTCATCAACAATGTCTCCATGACCGATCCCCTTTGGTTACTTGTTGTAATTCTAGATTGAATCTTGGATTTGCACTTATTATCAATTGTATCATCATACTTCATCCATATTTTATCCATGATTTTGATTGCCTTCATGTGTGAGTAGCTTCCTTTACTCTTGGGGAGATGGAGAAACCCTAGTATGTGATTCAACTAAGATAAAGATTATTATGTGATATTGTTCATTATGTGTCTGTGTTAGATTTCCTTCATCTTGATGTTGGGTGAAGCGCGTCACTCAATATTTGCCTCATTGAGGACTATATTGAGGGAAATACTTGTTGGTATAAGGAGGGGTGATAGCACTTACTGTGACTATAAAGTTGTTATCATCCTTTACGTATCAACTTGAGAACAGAGGAGAACTCTCAGAACATTGTCTATGCCATGGGATATATCTTACAGGATAAAGTCCCTTAATAGCATAGCAATTTTATTGATGTCGATTGCTTGTCTGCTGTGGTTATGAGGATGATGTGAGTGGTGGTTGCTGCCTATTCGTCCATATATGGACCTCCGGCACATATCATAAATGGTCTTATTCATTATTATAATTTTGATCACTTTTTCTAAATTACTAGCAGTGGACCCACTACTCCCTAAGAACTATTTCCATCATCTTGTAGACTTTCTTAATCATACTCGCATGCTCTTGTTTACTTACAACTTTAGTTTACTTATTGTTCTCTTATTTGAAAACACAAAAATATCTTTTACAGAAAACTCGCATTTTATCTTGTTACTTAGAATGTTATTTAGCATTAATATTTCAGTATTTAGTTCAAGAGTTAATAGACTTCAGACTCCTGCTCCCTGTGGGATCAATATCTTTCTTTCGAAACTAGCTACAGACGATCTGTGCACTTGCAGTCATCAAGCTATTTTGTGGCGCTGTTTTCGGGGAGCTAAGCATTGTAGGTCTTTTAGATTTTGTTTATTTATTTTAGTTTTGCTAGGTTTTGTTTTAAGCTCTCTTTATTTGATGCATTTGTCTTTTTGCTTTTATTTACAAACCAAAAACCCATAAAGATATTTGTTACTAATCACGCTTTTCGCGATGACTACACTTGTAATGGAGGAGTTAAAAGACACTCAAAAGGAGAATGTGGAGGAAACCCCACTTTAAGAACCTCCACCAAAATCGCCTGAACATATTGCTAATGAATAGGTGACGCTTGACGTTTCACCCTCTCAACTAGTGGAAGTTAAGCCCGAAGGTAAGACTATCGCTGAGCTACTCGCGAATTATCTTAGTAAGAATGAAGAGGAGCAACTTGATCAACCACTTGAATCTCCTACTTCTAAAAATAACTTTCCACACACAAATAGTATGCATGCGAATGATATCTCATTCTCTACTAATGATTTCTATTAGTACCAAACTTATGATGATTATTTCGAGGAGGGTTCGTGCCTCAATAGTGATTTTGGGGACTTTGGTGAGGAACTAGAAAATGAATCTTTCTATGAATATTGTGATACTATTAACATGGTACAAGAATCCTCATTGGAAGAGGAGGATGAGGATTTTGAAGAAAAAATAAGCAATATGACGGTAAGAGAAATGTATTCCCAAATAGTGGAATATGCTCAAAAGTTAATTTCTTCGGATACGATAGACGCTCCAATAAAATGTCCTCAATGTCTGAAACTTGGGCATTAATTTTGTTTTCAATGCTCTGATACCTTTAATCAATCTTCAGTGTCTTATAATAATGGTGATACCACTAGTGAAGTATTAGAGTATGCTATCTTTGAAGGTGCCCATGAGCTAATAATATGTAACATCCTGATTTTTATGGGTCTAATTTTTTTAAAAAAGAGCGAAGGATGTTGAAGTGTAATAAAATAATATAATATTTTATTCGGAGTTTTTAGAAATTAATTCCAAACTATTTGGAATTAATTTAACCAAGAGAATACTTGGATCTGGTTTTGATTTGCAAATCATTTCTAAAGTAGCCCTTTGATTTTCTATTTGGATTTTGGGTTATAGCCACACATGCACACTAGTGGAAAAAGGGCATATAGTCCCAGTTTGTAAGGGCCTTTAGTCCTGGTTGCGCGAAATTGGGACTAAAGGCCCTTATTTCTAGTCCTAGTTTGTTACAACCCGGGAATAGAGGGCCACCTTTAGTCCCGGGTCGTAAAACGGCCTTGGACTAAAGATTTTTTTCAATTTTTTTTAATTTTTTTTGAATTTTTTTTCAATTTTTTCCTCAAACTTTTGAATTGTTTGGCTCGTAATCCTCTCACTTAGAATATTTTTAGCACTAAGTATATTTAATCTTATATCAAATTACACTTGTGGTCAAACTTCTCATTCGGTCACCCATCCTAGAACTACTCCACCCTCAGCATGCTTAATTTCTCTGTTCCATCCGGATGTCCTTGTGCGAAGCCCTTTTATACCTTATTGTCAACACTATCATATCAATCCTATTAGCCCATATCAATATGCCATACATCTTTATTTATTAAAACTACAAACAACTATTTTAGTAAACAACAATAAATAAGTAATAATAATATTTTAATATAATGAAAGTAAAAAACTAAATAAAATAATATTTTATTCATTTTTTGCCATTATTCATTTAATATGGCATAAATAATATCTTTAAATCTGAAAATCGAAATTCGACAAATAATATATTCATTGCTAATAATTAATTTTTTAAAATAACCTTTTTCCCTTTTTAAAATTTTAAAAATATGGAATAAAAAATGGCTAAATATGGAATAAAAAATAACTTTTAAAATATGGAATAAAAAATTGCTAAATAATTAATTTTTTAAAATAACTTTTTTCCCTTTTCAAATTTTAAAAATGTAAAAGAATCAGAAAAATGTGAGGAATCCATTATTTATAATTTTAAAAATCTAAAAATGTGAGGAATCCAAATAAGGCTATTAAAATCAAACTCAAATTTTTTTCTACACATTTTGATAGGTTGTATATTTTTTTTCGACATCATACGCAAAAGTTATAGTAATTTTAAGTTGCCCGTGTTCGCACCCCTTTAGTCCAGGACCGTATCACGACCCCCCTTTAGTCCCGGGATGTATCATGGCCCGGAACTAAAGGGTGTTGCCCGCGCCTGCAAACCTTTAGTCCCGGACCGTATCACGACCAGGGACTAAAGGTCCGAAATAACCTAGGACTAGAGTTTTCTCGGGCTCCTGGCCATTGAAAACGGTACGAACCGGGACTAGTGCTCATACTAGTCCAGGACCATAATAAATCAGGACTAGTGTCAGACTCTAGATCGAACCAAAGCCTCTTATGCCATGCATGGCAGCACTAGCATGGCGTGTATCTCTTCTCTCCTATATAGAACGATGTGGTACTATCTTTTTCTCGTCGATTTCTTTTCATGTTTTGCCTGCCGGTGCACAGCCCAGCTAGGTAGACATCCCAGCCGAGAAGACCATCGAGGCCCAACCAAACCAGCTCAACGCCAGTGCTCGACCGACTCGCACGAGAGGAGTTCGTGTAGAGTACGTACAACACTGCTGCGTGCGACTCCCGTCTCCGATTCAGCCGCAAACAACGCTTCCCTTTGGCACATAAAAAGCTCCCAGGGTGTCGGCCTCCTTTCTTTTCCACCCCACCGCCACCACCTAGAACCCTAGCTCGAAAAACGGATCTAATCTCGCGGTTCCAGCTCGGTTCGCCGACTTCTGCGGACGATTGTGTCGCACTCGGTGAGAACCAGCTAAAAACCCTTGCACCCAGCTACTACCTATGTTCATGGCTACCTCCTAGACATGGTCACTGCTCTTAGTTTTGTAGTTTGTACGGTTGTCGGTGAACCGAACGCCGATCGTTAACATGAGCAGATTAGATCACCGTGTAGACGTTTGATGGTCATGATCCCAACTTACAAAACGTTCCAGAGTATTCCACGAATCCGTCAATGACTGCATATGTGAATATTGTCGACGTTTATCTATCTAGTTTGATGAGCTATGGATTTTGGTACACCACGTATAGCATGCGTACGATTGTGTTCCTGTAGGCTGCATATCCCTAGTGTATGAGCGGTGCTGCTAACTGTAGTATTGTTGGATTCCAATGCATCTCTTTGAGCATTTAGTAGTATCGGTGTAGTGTATATGCTTAAGGTACTGCTGCTAGCTATCTGCGTTCGCGATCGTCTAGTTTGATCATAACAGCTACATTTAAGTATGCAGGTTAGCTATAGTAGTAATTGCTGGACAAAACTATTTTCCTACGAACATATTTTGAGTATATTAATTAGCTAGTAGTATAATTTTCTCATTCTGATAAATTGCTAGGTTCTTCTGTTTTGCATGTTGCTAATCGTGGTAGTAGATTGGCGGGTAATTAGTCTTTGTTAGCACAAAATCGGTACAGGTTACCATGCTGCTAGTATAGATGCTTGCTAAGTGTTCGGACATGAAATAATAGATGATGTTCGTTATCGCATGTGCTTGTCCCAGGTTATACACGTATACATCTGTGTATCTAGGTGCCATTTGTATAGTCCGATTATTTATGTTTTTCCAAAATATGTGTTAGTCGAAATAGAATGATTAAGCTTGCCATATGTATTAGTTGACCCAAACCCCATACGAGTTGCCTCGGTCCCTTTTTCTTGTGCTCCATGTTTGTCGAACCACCGACACACGTTTTTCTTTCTTTTTGGATCTTCTATTTGGCTGTTATTTTCGGTTATTGGAATTTGTATTTATGTGTGGTTCATTGTTATGACGAGTAGGGAGTGACGAGTTCGATCTGAATCAAGACTACGAGAAAGAGCAGAACAACAACAACGAAGGCATGCCCCTTTCATAATTATCCTATGTTTTACAAGTGCATGTTGTTTATTGTTCTACAAATATTACTGCTATTTTGGTTACACACATACCTTGATACACCTGTCGCCATATACTACCCTGAGTAGAGATTATGTAGTATTCCTCACTAGTGGAAACGAGGGCTTTTGTTGATCCCGAAAATGGGCTTTAACACCGGTTCTTCTACGAACCGGTGTTAAAGGGGGGGCCGTACCAGCGTGGCCTCTGCGGCATTAAAGGAGCCCCCCCTTTAACACCGGTTCGTGCCACGAACCGGTGTTAAAGGTCCTGCACCGATGGCCGCCCCCTTTAACACGGTTCGTGGCACGAACCGGTGTTAAAGGGGGCTATAAGACACCACCCAGCCCACACACACCCCACTCTTCCATTCTTTCACATTTTGGAGCCTAGCAAGAGGGTGTGAAGAGTGCTAGTTTGTGTTTTTTCATATGCACTAGAGGTGTTCGGTGAAATGCCCGAGAGCTCAAAATAAGCTTTCTTGTTGCTCTTTCCGTCTCGGTCGAGGTCGGCAACTATAGTTTCATGTGTCATTGATGTACTATATATATAAACGGTCATCTCCCTATTATTTTTTGATATATACTACATATTAATGCAGATGAATCGGCAATGGATGTACGGTGACCGCCGCACTTCCTAGTACATTACGGGCCTCCAAAATTTCATCGTTGTGGCTAATGCAAACCGTGGTCACAATGGTTTTATGTGTTGTCCGTGTGTTCACTGTCAGAACAAGAAAGACTACTCAAATACCAGAACCATTCACGCCCACCTGCTTCGATCTGGTTTCATGCCCAGCTATAATTGTTGGACCAAGCACGGAGAAAAAGGGGTTGTGATGGAAGACAATGAAGAAGAAGAGGATGATGAAAACTATCATAATATGTATCCTGAATATGATGATAATGCAACGGAGGTAGATAATGAAGATCAAGAGGGAGCAGATGGGCCCGCTGATGACGATCTTGGTCGGGCCATTACTGATGCAAAGGAAGAATGTGAAACTGAAAAGGAGAAGGAGAAGCTGGAGCAGATGTTAAAGGATCACAAAACATTGTTGTATCCAACTTGCGAAGATGGCCACAAAAAGCTAGGTGCCACACTGGATTTGCTGCAATGGAAGGCAGAGAATGGTGTGACTGACAGCGCATTTTCAAAGTTGTTGGTAAAAATGAAGAATCTTCTTCCAAGAAATAATGAGTTGCCTGACAGTACATACCAAGCAAAGAAGGTTGTCTGCCCTCTAGGATTAGACGTGCAGAAGATACATGCCTGCATTAATGACTGCATCCTCTACCGCGGTGAGAAGTACGAGAATTTGGATGCATGCCCGGTATGCACTGCACTGCGGTATAAGATCAGACGAGACGATCCTGGCGATGTTGAGGGCGAGGCCCCTAGGAAGAAGGTTCCCGCCAAGGTTATGTGGTATGCTCCTATAATACCACGGTTAAAACGTCTCTTCAGAAATAAAGAGCATGCCAAGTTGTTCCGATGGCACATGGAAGACCGTAAGAAAGATGCGATGTTGAGACACCCCGCTGATGGGTCACAGTGGAGAAAAGTCGAGCGAGAGTACCCGGACTTTGCGTGGCGCAAGGAACTTAAGGTTTGGTCTAAATGCAGACGGCATGAATCCTTTTGGTGAGCAGAGCTGCAGTCCAGCACCTGGCCTGTGACCCTATGTATCTATAACCTTCCTCCTTGGTTGTGTATGAAGAGGAAGTTCATTATGATGCCGTGCTCATCCAAGGCCGAGGCAACCCGCAACGACATTGATGTGTACCTAAGGCCATTAGTTGAAGAACTTTTACAGCTGTGGGCCAAACCAGGTGTACGTATGTGGGATGAGCACAAAGGGAGCCATTTGACCTCTGAGCATTGCTTTTCGTAACCATCAATGATTGGCTGCTCTTAGTAACATTTCAGGCAGACAAACAAGGGATACAATGCATGCACACACTGTTTAGATGATCTGAAAGTGTATATTTGGATAAATGTAAGAAGGTTGTGTACCTAGGGTATCGCCGATTTCTTAGAACTCGCATCGAAGAAAGAAAGGCAAGCATTTCAAACGTCTGGCAGAATCCCGAGGAAGCCTCCTCCGTGCGGTGAGGAGGTATTTGGTATGGTCAAGGACCTAGAAGTAATCTTTGGAAAAGGTCTGGCAGTCTATCTGTTCGAGTGACGCGATGCGGACACGCGCCCATGTGGAAGAAGCAATCTATATTTTGGGACCTACCGATTGGAAAGTCTTAGAGGTCCGCTCTTCAATCGACGTGATGCGTGTGAAGAATGTTTGCGTGAACCTGCTAGGCTTTCTAGGAGTGTATGGGAAGACAAAAGATACACGGAAGCAACAGGACCAGCAACGTCGAAGGCCTGAAGAGCCTATGCATCCCGAGCGAGAAGGGTAAACGATGCCACTTAACTCTGCCGCTACGCTCTTACCAAAGGTAGAAGGAAATCTTTTGAATGTCGAGCGGTATCAAGGTCCCGTCGGCTTCTCGAATATAAAGGAATAATAAATATGGCGGAAAAAATTCCAAAACCTGAAGTCTCATGATCGCGTGATTATGACACAATTGCTTCCGATTGCATTGAGGGGCTTCTACCGAAAATGTTCGAGTACCCATTGTGAAGCTATGTGCATTCCTCAATGCAATATCTCGAAGGTAATCGATCCAAAAAGCCTACCAGGGTTACAAACAGATGTGGCCCAATGTCTTGTCAGCTTTGAGTTGGTGTTCCCACCATCCTTCTTCAATATTATGACGCATCTCCTGGTTCACCTAGTAGAAGAGATTGCCATTCTCGGTCCTGTATTTCTACACAATATGTTCCCCTTTGAGAGGTACATGGGAGTCTTAAAGAAATATGTTCATAATCGTGCTAGGCCAGAAGGAAGCATCTCCAAGGGCTATGTAACAGAGGAGGTCATTGAGTTCTGTGTTGATTTTATTCATGATCTTAAGGCGATTGGTGTTCTAGAATCACGACATGAGGGGAGACTGCGTGGAAAAGGCACCCTAGGATGTAAAGCAATGATATGTAGGTACGGTCATTCTCTCAATCAAGCACACTACACGGTTTTACAAAGATCTATCTTGGTTGCCCCGTATATCAATGAACACAAGAATTTAATACGCCTCAAACACCCGGGGCAGTCTGATGAGTGGATTATAAGTGAACACATGGCGAGTTTTGGCGGCTGGCTGCAAAGACTTCTCACGAATAACACCACTATTGGGGATCATATGTACTTGTTGGCCAGGACACCGTCTTCGACTGTATGTACTTTCCAAGGGTACGAGATAAATGGGAATACATTTTACACGATAGGCCAAGATAAAAAGAGCACCAACCAAAACAGTGGTGTCCGCTTCGATGCAGCAGAAGACAATGGGCAAAAGACCACGTATTATGGGTTCATAGAGGAGATATGGGAACTTGACTATGGACCTAATTTTAAGGTCCCCTTGTTTCGATGCAAATGGGTCAAGCTAACAGGAGGAGGGGTTGAGGTAGACAAGAAGTACGGAATGACAACGGTGGATCTCAACAATCTTATGAAGAACTTAGACGAACCATTCGTCCTAGCCAATGATGTGGCTCAGGTTTTCTATGTGAAGGACATGTCCTCCAGACCAAAAAAGAAAAAATATGCAAACGAATACATCATATGATGAGCCAAAGCGTCACATAGTTCTTTCAGGGAAAAGAAACATCGTGGGAATCGAGGACAAGACAGACATGTCAGAAGATTATAATAAGTTTGATGAAATTCCGCCCTTCACAGTGAAAACTGACCCAAGCATTCCGTTAAGTAAAGAAGATGCTCCATGGTTACGTCTGAAGCGATCATAAGGAAGGGCATATGCCAAGAAGTTCATGCTCATATTATGTAACTCTAGTTCATGTTTTTAATATTAATACATGTCTTGAGTGTTAGTCATGTTTTGTGGATGGACCGGGACTATGAGAAGAAGTTGTCCCGATTCGTACGTACCATTAAGATCTGATCTCCAAACGCAGCGATCACATATTAGGAGTGCCTCTATGACCAGTTTCTTGGAGATGCCGGAGGACTAGGCTCGTCGGCATCTCCAAACTGGCCGTAGTGTCCTGCTCTCGAAAACCATCTTGCAGCTTTGTAACTTCTCTAACTAGATCAATACACCAGGATCTAACTAATTTCACATATTAGGAGTGCCTCTATGACCAGTTTCTCGGAGATGGGAGGACTGGGCTCGTCGGCATCTCCACAGGCCCGTAGTGGTGTCCCTGCCTCAAGCGGCTGGAGGACTGGACTCACAAGGATGCCTATTTATAGTACAAGCAGCTCGACATAGTGTTGACACTTACAAAATAATGTCGACACTCACCCCTATTAGTCGGTTGGTGTCTCCAACCGGGACTAAAGGTTCATCTTTAGTCCCGGTTGGTGACACCATCCGGGACAAAGTACACGCCGCACGACATAATGTCGACATGCACTCACCCCTATTATTAGTGCTGACTCGTGTTTTGTCCCGGTTGGTGTCTCCAACCGGGACTAAAGGTTCATCTTTAGTCCCGGTTGGTGTCTCCAACCGGGACTAAAGGTTCATCCCGCCATTTTTTCCCGCCATTTTTCTTCCCGCCATTTTTCTTCCCGCTAGTTCTTCCCGCCATTTTTCTTCCCGCCATTTTTCTTCCCGCCAGTTCTTCCCTCCAGTTCTTCCCGCTAGTTCACTATATATATATATGTAGGGGGTTGGCCTCCATTGTCATTGCACATCTCTAGACTCATATCTGCAACCTCATCACTCTTTTCCATGGCTTCCACCGTAGCACTAACCCCCAGGGAGGTGGATGCGCTTTGCGCCTCGAACTACCCCTGCCAAGACTCTGTCCCCGTCGGTTGGATCTTTGGCGTCGAGGCGTGCAGTTCCTCTGTCCCTCTAGGTGTGGCGCGGATGGCCATCACGAACCACTACTACCGAGCTCACGCCGAGCAGCGGAGGAATCCCGGATGGCATCCCGACTATTTCCCTACTTGGGAAGCCTTCTTCGTGGATCGGCATGAGAGGCGCTCGCCGAGGAGGACGGCCCACCTCCTCCTAACTTCAACGAGGCCGGCCGTCGGCTATGGTGGCGCGGTCGGACTCTCGAGCGTCATGGCCTGACACCGCCGCCGACTCTAACCCCGTCTGCGCTACCCTCAAGTCCAGCCCACGCTACCCTCAAGTCCACCACGCGTACTCTCCGGAGGTTCAATTACGGCGACCCGGCAGCGGCGATAATGACGGCGAAATGCAACGACTACTGATGGCGAGTATTACAGGTGTGGCGGAGCATGACTGAATCACTCCAACATTCCGAAACAAGTTCGGCCGATTGTTACTTAATCTGGCCATGTATCTTAATTTTCAGTTCTTTTATGTATCTTAATTTTCAGTTCCAGTTCGGCCGATTGTTACTTAATCTGGCCATGTATCTTAATTTTCAGTTCTTTTATGTATCTTAATTTTCAGTTCCAGTTCGGCTTTATGTAACTGTCTCAAAAAGACCTATCTCATTCGAGGTTTCTTGGCTTTCGGGTCAAATGACCAATGTTATGGATAGAATCAAGGCATAGTTTGCAAGAGGAGTTTTCCTTTTTATCGCACCAAAAAGGCATTTTCCATTTTCCGAGCATAAAAAACGGACGGTTTTGTGAAGCAACCACCAAATGGCTAATTCAAAAAACCACCAACACATTGATCAAAAAACAATGCAAGTTGAGAGAGGCTTGGTGAGATTCAAGTGTATACAAAAGATGTGACATTTAAATATCCAATCAATTCAAAAATGTTAATACAAAAGATGCGGCATTAAAATATGATTTGATCTAATAAAAATCATTTACATGAATGGATAGATATTATTTTTCTAAAAATTATGATATATTATTCATATTTTTCTGAGTTGAAATGAAAAAGATATGAATTTTCTAAATTCATATCATATTTTTGAATTAAAAAGCCCTTTAATGCATAAAATAAGTGTTTTAATTATTTTAAAAAATTCATGTAAAGTAAATATAAAATGATTTACATGAATGGATAGATATTATTTTCTGAAAATTATGATATATTATTCATATTTTTCGAGTTGAAATGAAAAGATATGAATTTTCTAAATTCATATCATATTTTAATTAAAAAGGCCCTTTAATGCATGAAATAAATGCCCCCCTTTAACACGGTTCGCACAGAACCGGTGTTAAAGAAACATTATTCGTTCAACGCTTACCCCTTTAACACCGGTTCACGCCATGAACCGGTGTTAAAGGGTAATAAATCTTGTGAAGCTTCTTTAACACCGGTTCCAGCCACGAACCGGTGTTAAAGGGGGTGTATTATTCACCTTCCTCCTTCGTCCTTTCTTCCCCAGAGCGAGATCGATCGAGAACAGATAAGCGCCGCCCCGACCCGCCGTCTCGCCGCCGCCGCTTCAGAGCCCGACCCGCCGTCTCGCCGCCCCCGACCCGCCGTTTTGCCGCCGCCGCTCGGAGCTCGAGGTTCGCAGCCCCCGACCCTCTGATCTTCCCCGCATCCTTCCCGACCCGCTCGCTCCACCGCCGTCCCGCCACGCCCACCTCCACACCTCCTTGGCGCGGCGACCTCGCACTCGCGCCACCCACCGTGCCGCAGCGTAAAGGGTCGCCCATTGCCGGCGCCCCACGAGCACCTCCACCCATGCGCCTCCCGTGTCCCCGCCACGCCTCCTCCGCGCTGGCCGCGTGAGCTCGAGCTCCTCCTCCCGTACCTATCAAGCGCTCTCCTGGACCTCCGCCGCTCGCGCGTGCCGGTGGCGCTGGTCATGTGCCGCATGCCTCCTCTGCCGAGCTGCCTCCCTGTCCCGCGCTCCTCCGTGACCACGCCGCCCTCGCGAAGGTCTGGCGGCCGCGCGTTCGCGCTCTCTTAGCCTCGAGGCTCGCCCATTCCGGCTGCTCCCATGTCTCTCTGTGAATGGATGAAGGAAGAAGACGGCCCGATGGAGGTAACGGGCCGCTAACGGCTGTCGGGAGACGATCCGTCTGCATCGCCACCTCATGATCTTGAGGTGGGCCCGTCTGTCGAGTGCGATTAAACTAGCTAACTGTTCGATTAGGCAAAGTTTGTAGTTGTTTGTAGTCTCTAGCTCCAAAATTCTTAGTTTTTTTAAGCAGTCCTTAATTGTCGTAGTTTTTTAAATCTCTAGACTCAATTGTCGTGGTTTTGTGCAATTTACTCCAAATCGACAAGAAACACCTTTTCAGCGAATGCATCCACATGACGGTTCGCGCACCTGGACGCCACTCCGGCCTCTGTAGAGATCGCAACATGCAACATCTAGGAACAAATTCCGGTGCTCTGTCGCTCTCTCTCCCGCCCAGACATTGCTCTCTTTCACGGCCACATTTTCCCATTTCCCTTTCGCGTCTACACACCCCCGTTCGATCATATCGGTTATGCGGCGATCTGGAGAAAGTCTAAACCCTAACTGACCACCTCGCTCTCTTCCCCGTGCAGGAGCGTCTCGCCGCCGCCGCTTCGGAGCTCATAGACCACGCCTAAACGCCGACGCCGCCCGCCGCCCGACGAGCCCGCCGCTAGCACCGCCGCATCCGTCCGACGAGCACCGCCGCCCGACGAGAACCGTCGCCCGACGAGACCAACGTCACCCCACCGGTGAGCGCCACGTGTCTGCCACGTGTATGATTGCTGACTCATCCTGATTAAAACTTGTTTGCTCGATAAATTGTACTACATGCATAGATTAAAACTTGTATACAAATTGGACCTCTGACTCATTTGTGTATTTATTTGTGTATTTTGATATGAATAAATATGTATATTTGTGTATGAATCCAAGTCCACTTGAATGTTTACACTCTTACTCTAGATAATATTATTGTTTTAGAAACTATGGATCCACTTAGTAGAAACCTTGAAGAAGAAGAAATAATGGAGAACATTATTGATGAGGACACCTCACAATATCTGAACTTGGAGGGACATGACGACAGCTGAAGTACTAGTCATGGAGAAGATGAAGACTCGTGAACGCAATTTAATGGTTACAAAGTCCGGAGGTATATGCATTGATTAAGCCTCGGTGACTTCCACCAACAATCTTCTTCTACATGTATTAATTAACGCTTCTTTCTTCTTTTAGCCCTCTGGATAGACCAGCCAGCAACCATCTTCTTCTACGAAAAGAGCAAGCGGTAGCGAGCGGCGGTTGAAAGATCGTGCAAAGTTCACGATCAAGCGATCGTGTTGATGGCAGGCCGACGGAGCCCAAGAAGGCCACAGACAAATTTATACGTCAGGCTGGAGTTCTTGTTAGGGATCAAATCCCAATCATAATTGAATATTGGAATAAGCCAAAGAAGGGCGACGGTACCTTTGTCGATGACAGATCCAAAGAAACGCTTTGGAATTCGTTGTTGGTAAATTTCACCCTTCCGCCAGAGGAGGATGAAAACAACCCGGTTATAAAGAAAAAAGTCAAAGAGTGGACTCTAAAGAAGATGGTTGAGGCTTTCCGCAACTGGAAGACAAAATTGAACAAATTTGTCAAAGCTCACGAGACTCCAGATTTCGAAGACGCATATTATGCGAATATAAGACCTCACTGGCCCGAATTTGAGACATATAAAAAAAGTGCTATAGCTAAAAGAGGTCGAAACCAATACGCTTAATGCCAAGAAGGAATATCACCAGAGGACGGGTCGGTGGCTACATATCTCGAGGCCTAAGTGGGAGGAAGCTGAGGGCCCTGCATGAGAGAGGATCACACCCAGACAGATGGGTGGGACCTACGTGCAAAGACTTGGTTCTACGGAATCGGGGCAAGGTTGGACCCGAAACAGGATTGTGTATCTTCCCAACCATCCTTGCCAAACCCGTCCGAACTCATCACGGCATACGAGGAAACATCCGCCAGACCTTCCATCCCGGAGAGAATGACCAGCTCACACGCCATCGGTAAAAAGAACACCTGGACATGCACGAGGCACGGGGGTATGGCGTGGAAGGATGGGTTTGACGACTAGAGCGACTCTTACAGATGGCGGCGAGAAAGAAAAAAGCGTCTGAGCGGATGACACAGATAGAACATGCACTTGCGGCAGACGCAAGTGAATGCACAATGAGCCATCAAGCTACCGGCCCATCTCAGCGGCATGAAGAGCCTGCATTGAAGCTGCCGCGCCGACTCTGCGGAAGCGTGTGGCTTCCACGGAGAACGTGCATAACGCTTGAAATGACGGGTCCTCGATACCCGTTGATGAGATCACGGAGAGCGAACACGCTGAGCTGCATGTGAGATTAATGGGCTTATCCATTAAGGTGGTAGCATTATGCCTTACCTCCTATAGCTGGTGGAACTTACCACCGCCGACCGATTCGAGATGGCTATGCTATTGTCGGGTGGATGAGGTTGTGAAGGAATATGAGGAAGCACAGCTTGACCATGCTATAGGTGAAGGGAAACTCAACTCAAATTTGCAGTGAAAACAACCATTCTTTGGAAGAAGGAACACATTGTGCTTCCAAATTGGAGGTCACTGCACCCCGTCTCCCAGCGTCGGTGATGCCCGAGCCGCTCAGCTATCTCTGCTGGCAGCCATCTCCGGCCGTCGGCCATCTCTGCGGCAGCCATCTCCGCCGTCACCATCTCTGCGGCAGCCATCTCCGGCCCGTCACCATCTCTGTGGCAGCCATCTCCGACCCGTCGGCCATCTCTGTGCAGCCATCTCCGCCGTCGGCCATCTCCGGTGCTTCACCATCTCCTCGGCGTAAGCGGAAGAGCACCGCCACGAGCATCAGTATGCATCACAAAGAAATCCGAGGAAACCGTACGCCAAAGATTTCAAAAACTACGTCCGCAGCCTTCCGCCAAGCCATTGCGGTTTACCGTGGAATCGCAGCTGAGGAGACCAATAGGATCTCGGGAACAGGTCAAGAAATTCTTTGCACCTAGACGGGCCGAGCCAAAGGAGAAAATAGATCCGGTGGTGGAGAAGTTTTAAAAAATCTTTTGAAACCTGAAACCCCACTTGTGCCGGACTCTGCGCCAGATTTTGAAGGCGGATGCAAGCGCCGTAGGGAGACTGAAAGTAGCGATCGTGAGGCACCCGAAACAGTTCCCATGCTCGGAGAGCAGGAAAACCAATCATGCGCCCGCTCCAAATGTTTGACAAACGGACGCTCCTCCCGTAGATGATTACGGCAGAGCTACAAAGAAAGGCCAATGAGATGGGGATGACTTACATTGCATACTTGAACGTCATGGGAGACAACTTGCCCAAATGCGATGTCAACCCCATACAGCCATGGAAGTATGGGAAGAATCTAGTCAAGAAAGAGGAGCTCAAGAATCTACCAACAAAGATGCGAAAATTGCACAAGTGGTACCTTCATTTCTGCAAGACGAGAAAAGAAGAATGGATCACAGCACATATAAGATATCAGATTTTCTTGTGCGGAGATGACGCGATCGACTTCAACATTCAAGACTTGCATTTTCTATTCAATCAGAAGGAACTCGACAAATCTGCCATCAGCCTTTATTGTGTGTAAGTACTATTTCAGTAATTTTTATCTCATCTCATTCACTTCATTAATTGCATGTATATATATATGCTCACCATATATGTATATACTATTATGCAAGAAAAAGGTTATGGAATGCATGAAAGGAGGCCCTTTTGACATTGGGTTCGTTGACCCAAATAGAGTTTATGAAGAAGTGGTAAGAGACAAACCCGGGCAAACAGAAGATTACTTGCTAAAGTCTTTACTGAGACAACAAACCAAAAGGGACATACTATTGCCTTACAACTTCTCGTGAGTACTGTTACCCTCTCTCTTGTACACATTCTGCTTGACTTACTCGATGTTAAGTGTAATCGATGATGAGTTATCGTGCGTAGGTTCCACTTTATTCGCTAGTCATTCAACCCGACTCGGAAAAGTCCTTGTCATGGACTCGTTACGAAAAGAAAAAGAGCTATGGGCAGACTTTAGAGAGATGCTCCAGAGGTAATTTCAATCATATTATCGCACTAGATCGGCAACTTTCGTGACAATAAGTAATTAATTACTCCTTTATCCATTTTCTTTGTCGGACAGGGTTTGGAAAATGTTCACGGGCAGGGCCGTGGGTGAATGGTCAGAAGAACTAAAATTTGTAGAACAAAATGTAAGTAATACTAGCTAGCTTCCAATTCCATTATATCATGCTTTATTGATTATTATTTTGATTGAACTCTCTATTCTCGTAAAGTGCGCGCATCAGGGACACGGCAATAACTTATGTGGGTACTAAGTTTGCGAATTCATTCGCAACACGATATGTGCGACAGGCCAAGCCGCACTAGAACAACTTAGAGTAAGTAAACAAAGTCCACAACATTATTTTATTACCATCAATTGTGTTGAGTTTTATTCTTATATATATATTGACGGCCCATTCTTCCTATATATTCAGATCGAACGATGCGGGACCAACTCCTACCATTTGAACGCATACGAGCCATTCAAGAGGAATTAGCGGGGTTCATACTTGATGAGGTCGTCACGCCTGGCGGAGACCTCTTTAGATATCCACCAAAATGAACGATGACGATGTATGTGCCGATGACGATGTATGTGTCGATGACGATGTTTGTGTATAATAATAGTTGCTTAATTATTCATGTACTCGTATGTACCGATGACGATTTATAAGTATACCGCTCCCGATCGATTTCCCTCGCCCTCCCGTAAATACGCCCAAAACGGGCGTAGAATGCGGCGAGATTTAGGTCGTTTTCTGCCATGGCAGAGTCTCGCATGGCAGGAAAGCAACCTAAATCTCTGAAGAAACCTAACACTGGTTCCAGATCTGACCGGTGTTAAAGAACTGAACTGCGCAGCCCCATGTGCGCCACCCTTTAACACCGGTTCGTATAAGAACCGGTGTTAAAGGGGGCCCCCCTCTAACACCGAACCCTCAACAGCGGTTGGGGAACCGCTGTTAGAGGGCCCTCCCAACCGGAGTTAAAGGGGGGGCTCTGCACTAGTGCCTGTTAGAGTAGATTGCTTAGCCATGCTCAATAATATTTAGGATCCTTGATATTCCCTCTTCGGAGGAATTGGATGACCCTCGGGTCACATATACACTTTTGAAACTTGTTGAGCTCGCTGAGCTAGCCGATGTTTCTTACTGCTACTCTATTCTACTCTGGGTGAAACTTACCATCTAAACACTGGAGCGGGCGACAACTGGATCAAAGAAAGGAGTGATTGGCTGCCCTTCACTAGATGGAGGGAGCAATCCGTCGTCCATGCCGCATGAGGGCCTAATAAGTCCTGGATTTGAATATTGTGACCATCGTACAACCATATGCTATAATGGGCACTGGATTGGTTAAATAGGTTAGTCATCCTTGGTTGTCGACGTCGCCGTACCGCTGATGAGGTGTCTTCTTACAGGGGAGCCTTCGGCACAGATGGGGGGACCGGTTTAGGGACATACTCTCAGTTCCGTGCGCCAGACCCGATGGGCTCGTCACATCTTTGGGGGATCTAACTAAAAGACCTTGTCACGATTCCGATCTGCCGGTACACCAAATGGTGTGTACTAAACCAGCGGCCACTAGTGGGCAACAAGACGGGGTTGTGTCATGTGGTAAAAGTATACAACCTCTGTAGAGTTAAAACTATTCGAATAGTCATGTCCACGGTCATGGACGACACATGAATTCTTCTTGACATACAGGAACCTGTCTTTCTACTTCCCTCTTTGCCTCTATCCTTTTCTTGGAATCTGATGAAGTAGGTGAGTTGTCGAGGACAACCACAATGATGAGAAACTCCACATTGATGATAAAACATGTTTTCGTCAAAACCTGCTTTTATCAAAACTACTATGAGTTGCAAATAAAATTGGCTTTTATGCAAAAGAACCATATGACCTTCACATAAAGCCGCATGTAGTTATATCAGGTTTTGCATAAGAGGTATGTTGAGTACTCTATGTACTCATGGCAATACTTTTGTTCAAATTTAGAATACTATGAAGGGGAGGACTACAACTACTATGATGACGTTGATGAGTGAGGCCTCATGGACTACATCGACTGCCTGTGGATGAGATGGAGTCGCTGCGCATTTTATTTCCGCTATGTTTCTGGTTGTAATAAATGTCACAAGACATTATACTATGTGGTTATTGCTATTCAACTTTGTAATAATTACTTTTTAAACGTTATGCATTGGTATTAATTTTGCTGTGTCGTTAACTTGATCTTGGGATTGAGGAGATGCATAGGAGGTCTGGAGGTTAAATTCCGGTCAATGTCATATCACGTATTAACTGTGAAGATAGTATTCTCATAAAAACGTCTTATAAATTCCTGCAACATATTTCTTGGTATTCTCAAGAACATTTTAGTGGGAATGCACTTATTATAAGGAGTAAGGTATAGAGTAGAGCCATAGTGCCCTATGTTAATCGTTTGTAGGAAATCCCATTGGAGAAGGATGAAGTTCCTTCTAAGAAGAGGATGAACATGAAGAAGAATTGTTAATCCTCGAGGATATGCAATTACTGACATGTGGGAGCAGGTGGATTACTATTCTGGTAATTTGTCAAGTTTATTCGAAGGGATGAGGCAATATAATGGTAAGACTAAGAAGATTTATGATTATGAATGCATTTGTCTCTTTAAAGAATTTTTATCAACTAATACTCACATAAACAGTAATAATGTAAAACTCTTGGAATACATAGTTTATGAAGGGTCTCATGAGCTGCTTAGAAAATTTTGTATTATGAAAAGTAGCGAAAATGAGGATTTAGAAAGGTATCATAATATTATGTATTATATTGTCAAAAACATTTTAGTGGGAATGCACTTGTGATAAAGAGCAAGGGGCTATGCAAAACTATAATTCCCGAAACTAACATTTTGCAGGAACCACTAGATAACAAGGAGTAACACCAAAAAGGTGAGGTTGAAGACAAACATCATTCTAATAATAAGTTTGTTTATGATGCCTTAGTCTCTAGTAATGATTCTTATTGTGTTGAAACTGAAGATAATTTATCTGCGGAGGCTTTATGCCTAGGTACTCATTTGGAGAACACTAATAATGATGAACTGGAGATAAATCCTTGTAGTATTAATGAGCAGGTTTTGGGAGAGCACATCTTTGATGAAATATTTGTTGATGATGCTTCTTTCTGTGACTAGATTGATAACTATAGAACCGATGAACTTGTGAGCAAGGGTGATGAACTAGAGAATAGAGACACTTTTGAATTTTTTCCCTGCTGCTAAAGATGAGTATTGTGAAGTGTTCCCTCATGATAGTGTAGCCCAAGAAGAGTACTATGAATTGTATCCCAATGATGCTATTAAAGGAAAAAGGTTTGAATTTACATGTAAATATCTAATCCTTTTGTTGAAGCTATCTAGGGAGGTATGCTCACCACACATGGCATATCAATCATCACTTGTGAGCAATAGCACATTTATCTACATGACTCCAACGCACCACAAACGGGTGAGACTTCGACCAGGATATAATTGTAAGTTCTCCAAACCTCTTTTGGGGATAAGAATAAATAATTCTCCAGCTCCTATCTATTAAAATAATAATTAAAAAAAGCCTGGCTACTTGGTTATAAGAAGCGCTTCCCGCGAGGCAACCCGGTAGTCATTAGGTGTCTTTCTTAATTTTGTGTCTTGATTCTTGATGCATTCATGTTGCATTGGAATTTTTATTCTTTGCATGATTTTCTATTAGAGTTATATTGTTATAGTTTTCAAAAGGTAGAATTTATTGTTTCTATGTGTTGCATAACTCGATGGTACTAAAATTCCTGTTTTGTACATGTTGTTGTTGGCGACAATTTAGACTGTCATTTTTCTATCAAAACATGGTGTTTTGCTAAGTTTTAGGTTAAGAAATAATTCTCGAAGAAACAGAATTTTTTTAGCGACTACAGTACCTTTAACGACCAACTATATGCGGGAATAAAAATTCCATCCGTATAGTTCCGACGGTATAGATATCTATGCCATCGTCAAATTTTCTCTTATATGTATAGAAGATTTAACGACCTACTATACAGCGGGACCGTTTTGGTTCGGCCGTATAGTTGCGGCCATATAGATATCGACACCTGCTTCGAATTCTTATTTCAGGTTACTACATGTTCGACGACCAACTATAGTGCAGGAAATATTTTTTCGGTCGTATAGTTGGTGCGACCATAAAATCACTATGGGAAGGTAGCCCAGGTATCCAAATCTCGATATACTTTCTCCCTACTTCCTCTAATACCTCAAAACTCCACATGAGATCTTCTCCCATGTTTTAGAGAAGCCGAGCATATGTAAGCAATAAAGTTCTACCTTAGAAACCTCCTAGACTATAATTCTCTATAGAAGTTCATGTTTTCTTTTTTACTTTGTTTTTGTCGGTTGGGTTATGAACTTCGTTCGTACACCAAACCGATGTCTTTTATTTTATGTGTTATTTTTGCAGGGACTTGAACCTTGTGTGACGACGTGTACGGTGTTGCCGATCATGCAAACAATCGTATGAGCCACTTGGTCGCTTCAAACCAACATCCTTACATATTAATGGCTGGTAAGACCTTCCAAACTCGAACCTCTCGCAATTAATCACATAGGGGATTCACACTCGTGTTTCATGTTTTGTCTCACTTGCACTTCATCAAAATCTAGGAGTATGTACAACTCTTGGACCTAGTTTGTTGACTTAAGCGTGGTGCTTAGGTTTATGAACCGACTCAGTGGGACTTGTATTTTTTATCACTTGTGAGCTAATCCTCCTACCTTCAAAATACCAAAATGCTTTATTTTCTTCTTAGTTTCCAAGCAGGTTCTCAAGGAAGGGAGCCACCAGGCTATATCAAGAAATATACGTTAAAGCAAAGGTTCTTTGTCCATCAAAAGCGAGGTTACTTGTACCTCAATGGTAAAGTGTGTCACCCTTGTTTCCAACTAAGCTTGGGGTGGTAACCACTAATCACATTCTCTTTTGGGAAACTGTATTTTCTCTTTTCTTTTGGTGATATACTCAAGTTTGGTTCTTGCAAAGTTCAAAGATTGGGGAGGTTACTTATGCATGTGTAGAGTCTTGTGCAATGTTCATATTCGATGAAGGTTTAATACAATCTTGTATCTCGCTATTTTTGAGTACTTTCTTAAGTGAGTATAATTTTATATTTATATGGGGATACACTTTCTCATGATAGGCACCATAGGAGTTGACTTAGAGCTTGTATGCATCTTGCCAAATTGTTTATCAAGCTTGTGACAATATTTGTGATCCTCTCGAAAATATTGCCACAATCTCTATACTTGGAAAGAATGAATACTTGATCAAGATCTTTTGAAATTTGTTGGTTGTCACCTAATAGCTTTATATTAAATAAATAAGTTATACTCGACCCCATATTGTCAAAACAATAGACTTGATAGTTTGCTTACGAAAGGAGTTGTCAATTGAAATGATATTTCAAAGTTTTGAGTTATATGCTAAATAAGGTGTTGTTTAATTATCTTAAGAGTTTATCCTTAAAGATATTCAACACCATATATGTGATGATCGAATTGATAGTACTCTTTGAAAGGATTTTTTTGAAGAAAACTAATGTTTAGCGGTAATTGAGATACATTCCAAATCTTGACCTGTTAATTAAATTATGATATTGCTTTATGCGTGTCTGCACCACTGTCGCATAACATGATATGCTAAAAATTCCGCTGGCCTTTGAACAATCTAAAAATAGGAAACTCTTGGAGTTTGGCTATGAGTTTCCCAACATATGTAGCAGAAATGCTATATTTGGGTATGCATTGGTATTCTCATGGTACTGCATTCAAAGCAAAAGAGGGAAAACTCCTCTTACCATTATGAGATATCATTATACCAAAAAGGGAAACCTTGGTAATGGTCATGAGTATCCATTATTAGCCTGTACAGTCTGATTAAACACAGTAAGTTTTGGCATGATCTCATTACTGATGAATTGAAGTTTTAGAAAGACAAAGAATAGAAAATGAGTGTTTGATAGCCATGATTCATTGATGTAGATGACCAAAGGAGACACTCTAATGCTATGCTTCTTTTGACATGTTCACACATTTCCTCTTGGCATAAATCACGTTACTAAGAGATAAACTTTCTGAAAGCTCAATAACTGATGTTTGCACTTGAGAGCCTTAACTGGATGATATTATTGGGTAGAATCGATAAACTTTATTCCTATTTATGCTTGACATCTATTTGTAACTAAGTTTTGTCTCATAAAAATAATGATATGAAAATTTATACAAAATGTGCAATAAGAGGATCACAAGTTTGTTTGCAAGTTAGATTCACTATTGATATGGAGCATATAAGTTTTGATGAATCTCTGGTGGTCCTTATAACTGATCTTGCATTGCCTTGTATGAGTACATGTTTACTCTATTTGAGCTTGCAAGAAAAATAAGGATGCAAGGCATACTAAAAGTTTCAATCACAAGCAAAATTCCCCCTCACATTATTTATCGATAGTTACTGCTCGGGACGAGCAGAGTCTAAGCTTGGGGAGTTTTATGACTGGAATTTATGTACAATTTTATAAAAGTATTTTATGCATATCAACCATCCATCTCATGCTTTATCTAGCTGCAGTTATGCAAAATATGCATGATTTCTGTCATTCATTCATTTTCATATGATCTTTGCACATTTAGTAGTTTAGGTAGAATTTTGTCCCTCTTCCTTGTCTTTGACATGTGTGTAGGTGTTTATGATGATTATGGATAAAACAAAGGCAAAAGGAACAAAGAGAGCATAGTGTGGAGGAGCTGCGGGACCAGACTTAGCCATTTGAGGTGTTGGAAAAAAGTGAATTTTTCCAACTTCTCAAAAAATATATCCAAGACGATTGGGTTGTATCACTCGTCGATACGAATCCAACGAGCCCAAGAACACCCAAAACTGAGTTCGTATGAAGAAATGGCAGTCAAAACACCGTGGAACCCGAAGGTTCAACGACTAACTATACGGCCGGAGCAAAAATTCCCTGTAGGGTTCGCAGCATAGAAAACAAAAAAATTCCTACGATGGGAACAACTATGTATTAAGATCTATCTACTAGATACAAGCAACGAGCGGATATACATCCGTAGAGAACATACCCTCGAAGACCGACAAAGCTTAACGAGTCCAAACTCGTGGTTGATGTAGACGATCTCTTGCCGATCTCAAGATCGAGAGGAAGTCCTAGCGCCGCAAAACAACAGCGCATCCGTGCTCGCACACACGTACAAGACACCGATCAACCTCCGCCTCCTCGCTCCAGCGATACAGCGGAAGCACAACTCTTTCTTGCCGAATAGCCACCGGAAACATGTATCTCGCTAGTCTGAGACCATGGGGATAAATTCTAGAGGGGGAGAGAGATCCTTCACGAGGAGGTGTGCTTTGAGAGGATGATAGGGGGCCTTTTATAGGGGAGAGGGGGCACCCAAGGGGCATGGCGCCCAGCCATGGGGGCTGCCCCCACCTCTTACACATTCATGTGGGTGGAGCTCCCACTCAAAATGAAAAGCCTCCACTCCCATAAAAGAGCCTCCACTCAAAAATCCACTCACATGCATTAAATTTCCACCAAATTTAATGCAAACTCTCATTTAAATAAAACTCTTTTATTTATTTATTCAGAATTTTGTTAATTACTTTAATTAACAAACATTCACATAAAACCCCTTGCTAGTATTCAATTTCACACGCATAACTAGTTTCAGCAATTTCAACCGAAATAGTTTCGGTGCCTAGTGGAATAAATTCTTGCGCTTGTTATTCTTTCCGACATGAAACTTTTGCTCCAATTGGATGTCAGTGTCCCTTAAGTGTGCCACCCTACGGTTCGCGAATAATGCGGACATGATCGAGACCCTTCTCCGATCAATAATCAGAAGCGGGACCTGGAGATCCATACTGACTCCCACACATTCAACGATGACTTTCCTGTGATCGTCGGAACCTTTTACGCTAGTATCTTAATCCATTTGTTTCATGATATATTACATGTCTGAGATTCGATCATCGGTATCTCCATACCTAGTTTGATCTCATTACCGACATGCAATCTTTTCTCGTACCCGTGATATAACATTCTAGTGATCAAATCACTTGCTTGCAAGCTAATCAATGTGATATCACCGAGAGGGCCCAGAGCATATCTATCCGTCATCGGGATGAACAAATTCCACTCTCAACCCATGAGCCTCAACATAAAACTTTAGTAGTTCTGAAGCCATCTTTATAATCACCCAGTTACGGTGTGACGTTTGATGTCATCAAGGATCTCTTTCGGTGTTAGTGATTGACATGATCTCATGGTCTAAGGATTAGGATCACTTCGTAAGTTGTTATAGCAATATAAAATCAATGACTTTGATCGTAATGCTATACTTCGGATGAATGTTCATCACACCATTCCACTAATATTGTGACCTTGTTATTAACAACATCCAATGTCCATGATCAGGAAACCTTTGATCATCTTGTTAATCAACGAGCTAGTTTATAAGATAGGCATAACTAGGAACTTTCTTTTTGTTTATTAAACACACATGTATTAACGTTTCTGTATTAATACAATTATAGCATGTAAAATAAACATTTATCATAAACAATGAATACGATAATAACCACTTTATTATTGCCTCTCGGGCATATTCCCTTCAGTCTCCCACTTGCACTAGAGACAATAATCTAGTTTGAAAACTTTGTGTATTGAACACCTATGGCTTTCTGGTGTTCCATGTACGCAACTGCAAGTGGTTAACATAATCTATGGATCTGACACTTTCAGGTCTGTGTGTATTTGCATGTCTTTGCGTCTCCACGCATCACTCATTCTTTAATGAGATGGCATTATATAAATTTGGTATTTTGGTGAGACCTTTAGTTCCTTGGGGTTAAATCACATCGATACTATTGTCATACAATATATCTTTAGTGTTAGCCCATTGCGAACCACACCTTAGTTTGATAACAAACTACTTGACACAAATTCCCTCCTTTGCTGCTACTATAGCAGTCATATACTTAGCCTTTTGTTGTAGTATCCGTCATAATGTCTTAACTTTGGAATACATCCAAATCCATCATGGAAACTCCTTTCCATTTCATTGTGCCACTCATAGTTTAAATTGAGATAAACTTAAATTGTATCTTGTGACAAAACTAGTATCAATGTAATGATTTACAATGAACTATTTGTAATTATTTGTCACCTCTACATAAATATATTCTTAGTTCTTCTAAAAGATCATAAGTATATCCTCACTATAGTCCAATGATCGATTCATTCTGGTATATGCTCATAACACTTAGAGCATAGGACATATCTGGATGTCTACATATCATGGTATGATTGATCAAAACATTCTTGTGATTTCACTCATCAAGTGTCAAAGCACTTGAATCCTGTTTCACTTATCAAGTGTCGATACACTTGAATCTTGATTCAATTCCTTTTCATGCGACAAGAACCGTTTCTTGTCGTTTCTGTATTGAACTCCTTCATTATCTCATATATGTACGTTTGGCACAACCATATTAGCGTCACAGTGTATCCACTATAGGCATTCATGCTTAATATTCGGGTTTTGCCTAAGTCTTTCATTGAAATGAAATCCTTAACCTTTGTCAATAAAAGATACATCATTTCCAATCAACAAGATGTACTCCACATAATGTATTAGAAATATGGCTTAGCGCTCCCACTTAATTTCTTGCAAATGCAAGCATCTTCATCGTCTCGTGATGAAAAATCCTTTCTCATCACGGTGAAGATTCCAACTCCGCGATGATTACTTCAACCATTGAAGTTTGCATGCCCTTTTAGCATTCTTTGAATTAACAAAACCATTTGGATCGTGTCATGCACACGTCCTAGGTAACCATTCTTTTAGAAGAATTTTGTTTTGTTTATTCATCTACCATATACCAAATTATATGTAGTGGTTGCTACTTTAATCCATCCAGACTAAATATCGCTATTAAAGATCAAATCTTGTCATAGTCAACTCCTTGAATATTGTCATAAAATACTTTACGACATGTCAATTATTTCATAGATGTGAAACATCCATGTCTGTTTCTTTATAGATCCAAATACGACCGATAGGTTTTTACACCTTTCCGGAGGGTCTTCCAAGTTCAAAACTTGATTTCTCGTGTATGGAACTATCACGGATTTTATGGCTTCAAGCCATTTGATAGAGTCAGGGCCCACCATCGCTTCTTTGCATGTATTCGGTTCATCATTGTCAAACAATAATGATTTACTCTCAAATCTTAGCATTTGATTGTTTAACCGACCTACTTGGTTCAATAGGAACTTATATCTCCGTGACCACAACCTTTGAGGCACATAGGCCATGAGCATTATGGCTGCCTCCGGAATGATTTCCGGTGCTGCTCAACTCAGAACATTTAGCTAAGGTTCGTTAACCTTATCAAAGTTCTATTGCCCTCCCACTTAAACTTTAGGAAAAATTCTTTTTTCAAGAAACTTCACGTTTCAAGCGACAAACCCTTTTGTCCTTGGTTTTATGGAGGAATACCCAATTGTTATTCGAAATAACCTACAAAGACATGCTCATCCTACTTCGGTTGTAAACATCTTACTTATGTTTAGCATACCAAAATTTAAGAAATGACAACTTGGGTTTTACCCCAAACCATAAATCATATGGTGTCATTTCAACGGATCAAGATGGAGCTCTTTTCAGTGTAAAAGCGGTAGTCTCTAAAGCTTTAATCTTTTAAAACATAATGGCAGTTTTATAAATAACACCTTTGATCCAACCATGTCAAACAAGGTTTCATTACAAATCTCAAACACTCCATATTCCTATGGTGTTTCGGGAGATGTAAATCTAGGTGTTTTGCTAAACTTGCAACTCAAATAAATCCCTTTATGATAAAATCATAAATCATTTATTTTCTTGTTACACTTGTAACTCAAATAAATCCCTTTATGATAAAATCATAAATCATTTATTTTCTTGTTACAATGATTTTCCACTTCATCTTGAAAGTCTTTGAACATTTTCAAATATTTCATACTTCTTTCTCATTAAGTGAATATTCACTCAAATTTCCGGAGAAAGTATATGAAGTTGAAACCCATCGCTTACGGCTACACATAATGCACTACACACATCGATATGTATAAATTCCAATATTTTAGTGGTTCGTTCTTCTTTGGCATTTGAACGAAGTTTTAATTATCCCGAGGAAAGTCTCACAAGCGTCACTTGATCAAATCAAAGGCTCCAAAAATCCATGAAAAATGGACTTTCTTCATGTTTTATTTCCAATATAATTTAAACGGCGATGTCACTTCGTAAGTGATCTTTCAATCATTTGTCTTGCGACATTTTAGCATTAGGTTTTATGGATGTGATTTCTCCAACTAGATTTGTAAATCATCCATCTTATATGGAATATGGTAATTATTTGAACAAGCTTTGTTCTCATAATACCTGATTTAAATAACAATTATTAAAACAAATCTTGAAGTCAAGCTTTGATGACAATGAGAAATACAAACAATGGTTTGTTTGTTTTCGATGAACATCATCACATATTCTATTACTAGTTACTTAGGCCATTGTGGATCATGAATTGCATCATTCTATATAAAATTTCATACCAACCAATTCGGTATCCAATACCCAAGAACCACATTGTTTAACAAGCAAAGAATACAACCATAACATGTATATCATCCATATACCTAAATTGGATATTTCCAATCTTCTCTTTTCTGCCAAATATATTTTATAGATTCTCTTTCAGCATTTCCTTTTACTTTTTAAAAGAATCTATCAACATCAACAGTGGCACCATATACATTACACATAGTCCAAAGCGTGTATATTCAAATAATAATACCTTTGGATTTGCACTTTGAAGTAGATCACCATCATCAAATGATCGGTATTCTTTCAAAATCCGTTCTTTAGTAATCTTTTTAGTGTAGTAAACACTTTACATACATATTCTATTCATCCTTATCATGACGACTTTCATGATCAAACTAATGTAGCTTATAAAGGAGAATCGTGAGTATAACATTACTTTCCAAAACCTTTTTGGCTGATTAGGATGTCTAGCATCTCCAACCTTCACAAATTCTCATCCAATATAAGAACATATATTATACTCTATCAGATTGCAACCAAAACATTGTTTCAGATATCGTTATATCTGCCACACATGATGGTTTCTGAAACAATCCTTTCAGCTCCTAGATAAACTTGATATTAAAACAATCAAGAATTATGGAGGCAAACATGATACTTAAGATACTAACACTAGAATTGTTACTCTCGATTTAATAATAATTATCAAATTTCACGGAGTAAACAGAGTTTGCTGAAAGTTTGCAATAGGACTTTAAACTTTAGATTGACACTCAACACGACACGATACCAGTTCGTAAAGTATATATCCAGAATTCTATAGTTCTATTATCTCAATTACAACTAAGCATAAGGTGGTGAAAGAATGCCAATGACTACAACAAATTATGCAAATTCACTTTGATTTAATTTATGATAAATTGAGTTCTAGTAATCCAAATTAGAAATGAACTCCCACTCAAAAACGACATCCCTCGTGCCTTTTTGGTGATTACATGAACCAAATCCACTACACCAAGTCCGATCATCATGTGAGTCGGTGTAGCTTCAAAGGCGAGCATCCATATGGTCATCATATCAAAACATATGACTCATGCTTAACCTTTTGGTCCGTCTTCTGAGGCCATGTCTGTACATGCTAGGCTCACCAAGTAAGAACCTCAGTATTCGCGTGTGTAACTGTCTTACACCCGAGATATGCTCGTGGATTCAAGTACACCCGATCATCACGTGATGTCTTGAAGCGACGAAACATTGCCGATGCATACTTAAGGAAGAACACATTTTTATCTTGATATCTAAATGAGGGATCATCTTATTATGCTAATAAAACACCAAACAAGCAATATAAGATGCAATCAAACATCACATGTTAATAAGTGAAATGATATGGTTCTTGCACTTGATCTCCATCATGTGCATCATGGTATGATCACTATCATACCTCTGTGTGTAAGGCCAAGGTCTATGAAACTTACACGTTATGTGTGTTGTAAGAGTATCGACTTATACTTCTACTTACAACATCGCCATATCATGACACTAGCCCAACAATAATCTAAACTAGACGCCTCTAATTTATCCATTGCAAGTTTTATGTGGCTTAGGGATTTTGAAGATAGAACCGTTCTTACCTACGAACATGAACCACAACGAGGATAATCAAATTGTTGACAACTTGTTGCATATTAGATATTGACTATAGTAGGAGAGACAGACACCCGCTAGAGACTTATGCAAAACTAGTTAAATGTCAAGCGTGGGACAGGTCTCATGTGTGAGGACATGTAAAGTTTGTCCGGGCCGCATCATCCCACTATGCCACCAATATCCAAAGTACAACTAAGAAGCAATAAATGATCATCATCGCCCACATACTCATATGTGTACTACCCGAGCATAGCATCTACGCATTGATCCGGCTCTGATACCACTGTAGGGTTCGCAACATAGAAAACAAAAAATTTCCTATGATGGGACAACTATGTACCAAGATCTATCTACTAGATACAAGCAACGGGCGGATATACATCCGTAGAGAACATACCCTTGAAGACCGGCAAAGCTCAACGAGTCCAAACTCGTGGTTGATGTAGACGATCTCTTGTCGATCTCAAGATCGAGAGGAAGTCCTAGCGCCGCAAAACAGCAGTGCATCCGTGCTCGCACACACGTACAAGACACCGAGCAACCTCCGCCTCCTCGCTCCAGTGATGCAGCGGAAGAACAACTCTTTCTTGCCGAATAGCCACCAGGAACATGTATCTCGCTAGTCCGAGACCATGGGGATAAATTCTAGAGGGGGAGAGAGATCCTTCACGAGGAGGTGTGCTCTGAGAGGATGAGAGGGGTCCTTTTATAGGGGAGAGGTGGGGCACCCAAGGGGCATGGCGCCCAGCCATGGGGGATGCCCCCACCTCTTCCACATTCATGTGGGTGGATCTCCCACTCAGAATGAAAAGCCCCCACTCCCATAAAAGAGCCTCCACTCACATGCATTAAATTTCCACCAAATTTAATGCAAGCTCTCATTTAAATAAAACTCTTTTATTTATTTATTCAGAATTTTGTTAATTGCTTTAATTAACAAACATTCACATAAAACCCCTTTCTAGTATTCAATTTCACATGCAGAACTAGTTTTAGCAATTTCAACCGAAACAGTTTCGGTGTCTAGTGAAATAAATTCCTACGCTTGTTATTCTTTCCGTCATGAAACTTTTGCTCCAATTGGATGTCAGTGTCCCTTAAGTGTGCCACCCTACGGTTCGCGAATACTGCAGACATGATCGATACCCTTCTCCGATCAATAATCAGAAGCGGGACCTGGAGATCCATACTGACTCCCACACATTCAATGATGACTTTCCTGTGATCGTCAGAACCTTTTATGCTAGTATCTTAATCCCTTTGTTTCACGATATATTACATGTCCGAGATTTGATCATCAGTATCTCCATACCTAGTTTGATCTCGTTACCGACATGCACTCTTTTCTCGTTCCCGTGATATAACATTCTAGTGATCAAATCACTTGCTTGCAAGCTAATCAATGTGATATCACCGAGAGGGCCCAGATGATATCTATCTATCATCGGGATGAACAAATTCCACTCTCGATCCATGAGCCTCAACATAATACTTTAGTAGTTCTGAAGCCATCTTTATAATCACCCAGTTACGGTGTGATGTTTGATGTCATCAAGAAACTCTTCCGGTGTTAGTGATTGACATGATCTCATGGTCTAAAGATTAGGATCACTTAGTAAGTTGTTATAGCAATATAAACTCAATGACTTTGATCGTAATACTATACTTCGGATGAATGTTCATCACACCATTACACTAATGTTGTGACCTCGTTATTAACAACATCCAATGTCCATGATCAGGAAACCTTTGATCATCTTGTTAATCAACGAGATAGTTTATAAGAGAGGCATAACTAGGAACTTTCTTTTTGTTTATTAAACACACATGTATTAACATTAAGACAATTATAGCATGTAAAATAAACATTTATCATAAACAAGGAATACGATAATAACCACTTTATTATTGCCTCTTGGGCATATTCCCTTTCATTCCCGTCGTATAGTTTAGCCGTATAGTTGGTAAAAAGTTCGCAAACGATGGGATTTCGCCCCCCGAAAGCTCCAGAACCTTCCCTATGACAGTATTAGGGTAACCCTAGGGCACCCCTAAGGCCTATATAAAGAGGGGAGGATGCAAGAGAGAGCCACCATTCCATACTATCCCCTACGGCGGATCCCTGCCGTCGTGCCACCGCCTCCTCCAATCAGATATACACCATCACCATCACACAAGAGGAAAAGGGACTAGGATCTTGAAGGCCTCCACATCAATATACATCGTCATCTTCATCAACAACGTCTCCATGACCGATCCCGTTAGGTTACTTGTTGTAATTCTAGATTGAATCTTGGAGTTTACTTGTTCTCAATTGTATCATCATACTTCATCCATATTTTATCCATGATGTTGATTGCCTTCATGTGTGAGTAGTTTCCTTTGTTCTTTGGGAGATGTAGAAACCCTAGTATGTGATTGAACTAAGATAAAGATTATTATGTGATATTGTTCATTATGTGTCTGTGTTAGATTTCCTTCATAGTGTTAAATTTTCTTCATATTTATGCTGTGTGAACCGCGCCACTCAGTATTTGCCTCATTGTCAACACCCGGATTTTTAATCCCAGATGCCTGTTATGCCATACATCACAATCCCAGGATTACCATTTTTGCGAGACATAACAGATTGGATATCACAGTACATCATCCATTACAAACCATAATATAGGTCTTACAAATAAAGGATCTCATGATCCAGTCTTAATACAATCAACACAACGGAATAATATAATAATAGTAGCATGGTCACGGCTCCATCTTCAAGGTCACATTCAATGCTGACGATGGGAGATGATCCTAGTTGTTGTAGACTTCCTGTTGTCCATCATCCTGTTAATCCTCCTCATAGTCTGGCCATAGGAATAGCCAGGGATAAAGACATGAGTACTCTTTAAGTACTCACAAACTATCACTAACAAGTAAAGTGGTTCAAGTAAGAATCCTAAGCTCTAGGTCGTTTTGCAAAAAGCCAGATTTATCTCTAACTGAGTTTAGAAGTAAATAAAACCAGTTTAAAGTTTTATAACACCTAAGTGGGAACTTAAGTTTCATGTCACAACCCTATTATGGTCAAGTCAAAGTCACGATTCATTTCACAGGTAATTTTGAAAACATCTGATGACGGAATAGTATGGTCACTCCAACTGTCCATAACCATGGACGCGGCTATTCGAATAGTTTGACACTCTACATAGGTGGTACACTTTCACCATAACATTTGATACATCCGTCAAGAAAAATCCTGAATCACCATACTCAGTATGCGGATAATCAATCCTAACCTTTCAATTACACACCCTAGTATAGGCACCTCTCCTATGAGTTTGGCCTCCCAACCATGACCATCTGTCATCTTGGGAACTGCACAGGTGGACAATAATCACTAGGTAGCCTCAGCTCAAACCTCAGCGGCAAGGTAACCCATACTAAGGTATATAAACTTCCAGTCAAGCCCTACCCAAATTCAGGTATTGTGGTTATACAATAAAATTGGAATGATATCGCATCCGAACACAACCATCAGTTTTATATAGGGCTAAGGCTCACGCCTCAACATTTTCATCTTCAAAATCATCTGGTGTTCAACAACACATGTCAAAACATCTCATTAGAATGACTCATCATTCTAATGTTTTCATAACCATTTTCACCAAGTATTACCATCTAAAGTGATCAAGTTTTATGCTTAGCACTAGCCACTAAAGTTGGGGGTAAACACTAATGAGGGGTGATAATCAAGTGTGACTTATCTAAGTCTAATATCATTCCTTAGAATGACATCTAATTCTATCTAACTTAGGCCAAGTTTTATGCTCTTTATGCTACCTCTAATATCTTCCCAAAATTTACAAGTCACTAAGTAAAAGTAACTAAAGAGATTTGATAAATAAATAAAAGAATAAATCTTGCAAGTAAAACTGGGATTTGGTATAATCAAGGTTGCAAGTGTTAGCTTGCTAGGATGGCTTGCTAATGGTAGCTTGCATAGTTCACTTGTAGTATTAAGCTTGCTAGGTAAGATAACTTGCAAGTTTTAGCTTGCCTTGAGTAGTGCAGTGATTGAAGTTCTCTTCTCCTTCTTCCTCGTAGTAGTCTCCTTCCTCTTCGTATCCTTGGTCGGTACTAGCGTCTATAAATAAATACGAGGTACACAACCACCAAACAATACTTAACTACTTCTATTTGGCACACAAGGGTTCACACTAGATGATCTAGCATCATCAAAATCATCACATAAAATGAAGACTAGTCCTAATTATTTTATTTTAGAAAAGTAATTTCTACTCACTTTAAAACTACATAAGATTTAATATTCTCCAATTAAAACATGGGATCATGTTGACACATGTCATAACCACATATTTTAATACTTGTGAATGTGATTTAAAGTGGTGTCACAATTTAATAATGTTTAACCTTATTATTTTAATTAATTAAAGTGACTAAAAATGTCTATGAGGCATTCTTTTATTACTTTTCCAGTATTCCTGCAAGCAAAACTAGATATTTTTATATATTCAGAAAGGTCTTGTCAAATGTGATTTTTGAGAGTTGGAATCAACTCAAAATCATTTATGGTTGAATTTTGAAAAATGTTTGAATGCAAAAAAGCCTATGCCTTGTTATTTTTAATATAGGTGATCTATAATTTCAAATGGTTTGTATCCAACGGTCTTGGATTAAGAATTTCAATACCTTTCTAACAAAATTAGTTTCATGCAATTTGGTTTAGTAAATCTTTCTGAATTTATTTTTGAATCAACAGACAAAACTAGGGTTTGAAACTAACTGGAAAATCTAAATTTAAACTAAGTGGATCACACGGGAAATGTAACTAGGCCGGCCCATTGCGCGCAGCGCGCGCGGGCTGGTTAAGTGGTGTCCCCACATGTCAGTGAGACAGAGGGTGGCAAAGGGGTATGGGGCGATTACGACCATAGGATTAGATCAAGGATCAATGGCTCACGGCCATCATCCTCCTCTAAACAGAACACGACGGGCACTAACCCTAGCATGGCCAGTTGGGGTCTAGGGCGGCTCACCGGGGCTTAGACGATGGTCGGCGACGGGGGCGAACAACGATGTCGACGACGGCGGTTCTCCTAGTACTGGTGGATCCTTCTGGGATGGCCACAATCGACGGCGCCCTTCTCCAGCAACGGCAGGCTCCGGCCAAATTCCGGCAAGGGAGAGCTCGCCTTGCTCTGGAAAGAAGTGGGAAGGATCAGTGAGAGGTGGGGAGTGGAATGGTGTGGAGAAATGGTGCGGGGAAGGCCTCCTAGCACAGCGTGGGCAAAGGTCGTCGAAGGCGACAGTACAGGTGGCTATCGGAATGGCTGAGGCTAGGGGACGGTGCGCGGTCTCCTGGCGGTCGTTGCTATCTTAAAGGCGAGGCATGGGGCGGTGCGGTTCGGTCGAGAACATGCGATGCTCTGAGCGGTACCGACGGCGAACTCCGTGGCGTGCGGAAACTACGGGGCACGGTCGATGAAACGAGCATGTCTGGTGGTCTCCTGGGACAGTGGTGATCGTTTAGACGGGCGGCGAAGGCTCGAGGTGGTCGGTTTGAGTGGGAACAGCGCGTGCACTGCTGTGAGCGTCTACATGGTCGATAGCAGCGCGGGCACGGCGTTTCCGGTGTTTCCTCTCTGTCTTCGAGCTAGGGCTGGTGTAGAGGGGGTAGTGAGGAATGGGCGGCATGGTAGACAAGGTTGGCGAGGCTGGCTATGCTTGTAGCTTGTTGTCGATGGTGGGGGTGGCAAGTGTGCTCGTCCATGGTGGCCATTAATGGCATGGTCGAGTACACAGTGGGCTAGAGCTTCTTAGGCAAGGTTAATGACCTACCGGGAGTGTGGTGAGAGCTAGAGAGGGAACAAGTTTGGCAAGAACACTGCTCACGATAGTTTTTTTGTTTTATTTGATTTGTGCTCAGAAGGTGTTTAATGAAATGGCCGCAAGAAATTCATATTTGAATTTTTGGATGAAACTTGGTGGGTGCAATGGTCACATACTAGGTAGTCTCTGGTTGTTTGGATTTGTCAAGGTGAACTGGTTTGGTTGGGTTTTAAGAAATGGTGATCTTGCCATATGAACTATATTAAGTTTTGAATTGTCCTTGGCATAGATTTGCAAAATGGTTTTGTGGGTTTGCAAGGTAGGCTTGGGTTCACTTTTACTTGATCTAGCAAGGGGTGAAAATAATTGGATTTGTTTCTGTTAGAAATCTTGGACTAGAAACACTCAAAGAGGTCTAGTGAACAAGATTGGCAATAATGATCATTTTCTTATATGGTTTGTTTTTGAATTTATCATGATTTGATTCTGCTTGGAAATGATTTAGATAATGTTGATTTCATCTTTAAACCAATCCTTGCCATTCATAACAATCACACAAGTCCATACAAGCATTCATCACATACACACATGCATTCATATTGATTTTAATTAACAAAAGTTTTTTGTTAACCCTAAACTTGAGTGATTGGAACTTGATAACCTTGATTAATATGTTTGGGGTGTTACACTCATTGAGGACTAGATGTAGGGAACTACTTGTTAGTAGACAAAGGGGTGATAGCACTTACTGTGACTATAAAGATGTTGTCATCCTTTACGTATCAACTTGGGAACCGAGCAGAACTCACAGAACATTGTCCATGCCATGGGATACATCCTACGGGATAAAGTCCCTTAATAGCGTAGTAACTCGATTGATGTCGATTGCTTGTCTGCTATGGTTATGAGGATGATGTGAGCAGTGGTTGCTGCCTATTCGTCCATATATGGAGCTCCTCCCACACATATCATAAATGGTCTTATTCATTATAATAATTTTGATCACTCTTTCTAAATTATTAGATGTGGATCCACTACTCCCTGAGAACTCTTTCCATCATCTTGTAGACTTCTTAATCATACTCCCATGCTCTTGTTTACTTACAGCTTTAGTTTACTTATTGTTCTCTTATTCTTAAACCCAAAAATATCTTTTACACAAAACTCGCATTTTATCTTGTTACTTAGAACGTTATTTAGCATTACTATTTCAATATTTAGTTCAAGAGTTAATAGACTCCAGACTCCTGCTCCCTGTGGGATCGATATCTTTATTTCAAAACTAGTTACGAACGATCTGTGCACTTGCATCCATTAATTACATGAACCAAATCCACTACACCAAGTCCGATCATCACTTGAGTCGGTATAGCTTCAAAGGAGAGCATATATATGGGCATCATATCAACCATATGACTCATGCTTAACCTTTCGGTCTGTGTTCTCAGGCCATGTCTGTACATGCTAGGCTCGCCAAGTAAGAACCTTAGTACCCACGTGTGTAAAACTTTCTTACACCCGTTGTATGCGAACATAGAGTCTATCACACCCGATCATCACGTGTGTCTCAAAACGACGAACTTTCTTAACAGTGCATACTAAAGGAAGAACACATTTTTGTCTTGATATTTAAATGAGGGATCATCTTATAATGCTACTAAAGTGCCATACAAGCAATATAAGATGCAAATAAACATCATATATATATATGCAAAAAGTGATATGATATGGTTCTTGCACTTGATCATTATCTTGTGCATCGTGGTATGATCTTAATCATTCCTATATGTGTAAGGGCAAGGTCTATGGAACTTACAATTTGACATATTATAATTTCCAATAATATCAATCTATACTACAAATTATAATTCTACCATATCATAGTACCTGCCCAGCAAAACCAAAAAACTATACGCCTCTAATTTATCTTTTGCATGTTTTACGTGGCTGATGTGGTACCCCGGATTTACGGTCCGAAAATCCCCGTTATGCCTGTAATTCACGATCTCATGATCAGTGATCCATGAGCATAACCGAAAAGAATCATTACAACATCCATAAATTACAAGTACAAGTACTTACATTAGTACCATTACGGTGATACAACATCAATAGCGGAAGTCTTCAAGCGCAGAGCCCATGTCATGCCTTAACCTATAGGCAACTGACTGGGAACACGACCTAGCTCTCATAGATGTCAACAACTCTAGTGTTCTTCTCGATCATCTGAAAGTCTAGCCAACTAGATAACCAGGGACAATGCCGGTGAGTACTTTGAATGTACTCGCAAACCACCTTAAGAGAACAATAATAAAGGATATGAAATATGCTTGTGGTAGGATGGCTCCATAAGAGGTTCTTTTATAAATTAGATTCTCGTGTAGAGATAGCATATCTCTATATATTTGTTGAAAAACTTTTGTAAAACATTTGGAAACCTTTTTGAAAAAAAATTAGAAAGCACTAGGATTGGGGGTCACCCATTTGTTTTCCTTCCATTCATCCCATGACCAAACCTCCTTTCTTCCTTTCCGATCATCCCATGGTTAAAACGTATATCCTTTCCGACCATCCCATGGTCAAGACATTTCCAAAGACATTGCTTTTCTGAAATCCTTTTTGAAATCAAAACCAACACTGCTCTACAGCAACCTTCCCAACCATCCATGACCGAGGACACGGATATTCTAATAGATTTACACTCTGTAGAGGTGGTACACTTTACCCGCACCATCCAAGCACCCTGCCCTGATCTACACCTATCGTGGGTCGAGTAACCGGTCAAGAACTTCGGAATGCCCACTCCAGTATAAGAGCCTACCCTATGAGTCGTTTCCCCTCAACACTAGGACACCTTATATAGTTCACAAGCCAACCGGAGTGCATTTTACACTGCACAGAGTGGGCGCTTTCAATGAGGGGCTCATAGTAACGCATGGCTGCCCTTAGCCAGTTTGTTCCTTCTCCAGGACGATGTCCCACATGGGCATTTATAGGAGAAGGCCCGGCCTCTAGAGATCGACATACCCTATAGTATTTGCGAGGCAACTCATACCGGAGTAAACAAACTTTGAGCCTAGCCCCTTCCCAATTAGGAGTAATGTGGTTGCATGGGTTAATTGTTCTGGAAAAATTGCAAAGAACCGGGTGTGTTTTCATAAAACTTTTTCCTCCATGTTATTTTCAGCATATTTTGTGAAACCAAAACCTTTTTACTTTATCAAAATTCTCTTGGTAGGTCGAACCTCACAAAGGTTTATCCGTAAAACCTTTTTATAAAACTTTTTCGGGTCTTCCCATCCCATAGTTTTTCTTCGGCTAAAAATAGGGTCTCCGAAGGTGTATGGTGTTATGCACCATCTATCATACTAGGGACAAGTAGGTTTCATCAAGGTATTGTACTATTAGTACAAAAACGTAATGACTTGGAGGAGCCAAACCACTACCATATATAGTCATATAATAAAATAATGTAGTTTCGATAAACAGTAGGTAAAGCATGCATAAGTACAACAGTAGCAAAGGCGTATGAGCAATAAGTTGGCTTGCCTATGACCAGCGAGGTGTCCCTGGACTTTTTCAATAGAATACCCATAATAACCAATATAAATAAGATGGTCCCATCTCCTCATCGTCACACAATCGCGATTATCGCCGTGTTGAGAAAACATGCAAACAGACAATGCACCACAATCAATACAAGCATACAAGTATCAATACCATACATCAAAGAAACAAGTAATACATGTTCTAAGTTTAGAAGGTATGGTTTTAGAAAGATTTGAATGTGGCTTGGAGGCATTTGGAGGAATTCCCATATGATTTATAGTTTAGGGGCAAGGTAGAGGAGAGTTTTTAGATCAAGGTCACATGCAGTATGATATCATTTTATAAAAATGATATCAGCAGATAGGTATTGATAAAATGAAACCAACAAAAGTGGTTTCACTATTTTATCTTTACCATTGATTTATAGTGATTTTTTAAAAGTGAATAAAACTCTAGTTTTAGGAAATAATTCACTAGAATAGTTCTAGAGTTCCAAAAATTATTTACTTCGGTGATTAGGTATAGTTTGATGGACTAAATCAAGGGGAGGTGGAATCATCCCAAAATAATTACCAGAATGCCCTCAGGAAATTTCCAAAGTTAGTTCTGGATGATATTTGTCTTTTTCACTGGATTTAATCTACAAGAGATTTTTATGTAATTACAGAGACACGTGTTAGCTATTTTAAATACCTTTATTTCTAAATTGGAATCATACTTTTTGGATTTACCGAACTATGGTAGTGATTTTATTGGTGAATAAATCATGCACAGAATAGTATAATTCACCAAAATTCAACCAGGGCTTAATAAATTATGAGTTCCTGGGGTTTGAATGGATATTGATATGTAGGTGCTCAGGGAGTTGGATTTGGGTACATAACTAATTTGTTTTGATCCATAGAAATTTCTAAATGCTGGAAAGGGTAGTTTTTTTATTTTCACCAGGGGAAAACTAGGAAGCCATTTGGGTTGGGCCAGGGTGTCATGCAAGGTACCATGGATAGCTCGCAGGAAAAAGTGTTTTTGGTATATTTGTGTTTGTAAAACTCCCAGGGGGTATTAAGAGTTGTTTTAGATACCTTCTGGCATTTGATTTATTATAAAAATATACATACCTAAACTGAGCCAACCAAGTGTACTGCATGTTAAGGAAATCCTTCATAAACTACGCAAATTTTAGATCTGGTCATTTGGAGTTATATTTCATTTTAGAATGTATTTAAAGCAACTAGTTTAAATCAGATTTGAAAAAGGGATCCTCAAAAGAAAAAATGCCAGGGTTAACTGGGTTGGGATATGGAGGCAGATTTGGGCCGGGTAGGGGATTCGGCCCACGACCAGCACCATCGAGCGCAAGATGGCGGGGTTCAAACCTGCGAGGCGGGGCCTGTTTGTCATGGGAAGAGAGGGGTGAACCGGTAGGGAGAGATTGTTGCCGTCGGATTAGGGTAGATCCAACAGGTGCTTGTCGTCTTCCTGACTGAGAGGTGGCGGAACTGGGAACCCTAGGCGGCGAGGGAAGGAGCGGGGAGAGTACCTGGGGGCTTGTCAGTAGCCAGGGAGGTGGCAGGACGGCGCGGTTTGGTGCGGGGACCCCGGAGATCGGCGGCTTGGTCGGTGTTGGTGTGCGGGAGGGTTTTCGAGCCTCCCATGGGCAGTGCCCGCTCGGGTGCTCGCCGGAGTGTGCCTGGGGAGCATGCATGTCGGCGAGGAGAGTTACACATGGAGGAGGAGGTTCTGGGGGACGTAGGGACGGCAGTGGCGACGTTGCTGGGACTCGAGCGTGTGGGGCTCGCGGGTGGTGCTCCGTTTGGACATGCCACCCGTGGGGTAGTCTCCGGTGCTCCTGCGAGGAAAGGAGGGCGGGGGCGAGTAGATCAGGGTTAGGGGAGTGAATACCAATAGATAAAAGGAAGGGGATGGCCTGGTTTGTTGGTGGTCTCACCTTGTTGGAGAATGGCTGAAGGATGTTTTTATTCGGCTCCATGGCGAGGGAAGCATAGAGAGGGAGCATGGGATGGTGGGGTGGTGCTCTGGCGGACAGGGAGTGGAAATGAGGGAGCAGGGTGTAACACCCTCAGAATCGACCCTATGCAAGTTTCAGCGATTCCCGCCAAACCCGCATAGAAACTATTCAAAGGTGCCCACCAGGCACTTTCGTGCGGGTGGAAAACGAAGTAATAACATTACACAACAGTCCTCGATGGGACCCACAGAACAGATATATATACAACAGCGACTCAATGAGTCAAGAATACAGATATAATATACAAAGATCCAAATCACCTTGAAAATGATAGAGCGTCCGACTACGGACAAGATGCAAATGGGGCTAAGAGCCCTGAAGAATAACCAATGGCGTCCATAGCCCCGCCAAGCCGGAAGGGTAACCCCGCTAACGACGCCGATCTCAAAACCTGCTTAAACAAAGGGTGCCGACAAAGGGCAAAGGAAAAGAGAGAGTCGATCGAGGCCGGTGCACGGCGAGGCTAGAATTGCGGTCCTCGCCTACATAGGTATGGTGGGGTGGCGGCACGGCGAAGCATGCACTAAACAACCTATAGAGACTCGATACAACTAGCGGCTATCAGAGAGGGGTAAGAAAGACCTATTTGGAACCAACCTGATACTACCACCAAACATACCCATCCTGGTGTTTCCCCCTCGAGACCAAACGAGGAAGTCAACCGAGGAACTCACACCGTTGGCAGTTTTATTTATTCAGTTATCGTTGCAGCAATTACTAGTCAGGTATAGATAATCATCCTGATATAATAAGCAGTGGGCAGTTTTATTTAACCATTCCGTTGTAGTTGCAACACTTACTAGTCAGATACAAGTAGCATGAGATATCCCAAAACCCAGCAGTTGTTGGTACTTCTATTTAGCCATTTCGTTGTAGTTGCAATACTTACTAGTCAGGTACAATGGTAGCAAGCAACAACCCAAACAAGCAATTGTTGGCAATTTTATTTAGCCATTCCATTATAGTGAAGCTGATTACTAGTCATTATAAAGTCAAATTTATAGCACTACTTTAGTTATAGTTGTCTATGATCGAGATACTGTGCTCCAAGTCGTCCATAACCGCGGACACGGCTTTCAGAAAGTTTTACCCTGCAGGGGTGCACAAATAGCAACACACACTCGATCAACCTCGGAAAAACCAAATCAAAACCCAACGAGGCCTTCACGACAAAGCAATCACAGGATTCAGAAATATTTCAGGGAGCCACCACAATTTTAAATAAAGCAGTAAAGCATGGCATAAGTACAGGATAGTAAATAAAACCTCAAACTAGTTTGTGGCCCCAAGAAATAAGAATGAATCATGCTCTGGCTCAGGGGGGTCCCATAAGCCTCCCGGATGTGGATAGCGCGAATATTCAAGGAACAGGTATCAAGTACTCGGGGTCCTACGGGACACAAGTGGACGGTTAAAAACCAAATAACATATATTGCCCACATGTGCCTCTGCATTTACCTACTTCAATTTTAGTTATTAAACAATAATTAAAGTTATGATCACCTCCAACATTAAACATGCGGCAATACTCCAACAACTGTGGTACTTGACGACACGCAACGGCACTTGAGCAAGCGACTACGACGCGCGGTCCAACTATCTACCAAACAACAGGTAATAGGATGTGTCCAAGGTAATATAAGGCTGCAAGGGATATCACGGGTACGAAAACTAGAGCATCGCAACACAGATAGAAATAGATCAACAGGAGGGAATAAATACTATAAAAGTGAGATAGGTAGAAAGGGGGAGATGCTCGCCTGAAAACATTGCCGAAGGTTCATCCGAAGATCGGGTCGACACTCACATCAACTCATCGGCCTAATCCGTGAAGAAGCAAAGCACTGGAAGAAACACCGGATGGACTATTTAATGCTACGGCAAAAGATCGGGCATGATGCATGTATGATGTATGGCATGGCAAAGATGCGATGCAATTGGGCAATATTAAATGGAACCGGGGTCCCGACAATTAATTAAACGGTTCAAGTTATTTATCTACCCCGCAAATTAAATGTTGTCTTAACAGGGCGAAACATGGCATCGGTTTGCTACACAATTTTAAGTGGAGTCCGGAATAAGACAAAGTTATCCCGCATATAGACTCCATATTTAATTATGAGATGAATTGGCATAATGCCCCCAAACCATAGACAAGTATGCATGCATGAACAATTTAATATGCATCAGTTGATAATGTCATATTATAAAATAATGGGGGGCTCGAATAGGGAATCACAATAGGGTTCGGCGAACTTGGGATCCGAGGGGTTCGGGGTAGGTCTCAGGGTCCGGATCTGGGGTTCGGTCTCGGTGGGATCATTCTCAGATAACGGAGTAGATCTTGGCGTTCCGTGAAGAAGGACTTGGTTGGCGACGGGGTCACATCGGATCCGCCCTGGTCGGTGTCGTTCTTGTCGTCGCGAAGGTCTTGTCGGGTCCTCGTATCGGGTCGGTCTTGGCGTCCGGGGTTTCGGCGTCTTCGGATATCGGGTCGAAGAGCTTGGGGTTCCATGAGGTAGGCCTTGATGTTCCGGCTTTGGTGTCCATGAAGGAGATCTCGAGGTATCACGGTTCCGTTGTCGACGGCGAACTTGAATTAGGCATCGACCTTGTGCGGATCTTCGGGTTCTCGTCTCGGTCAGTCTCGGTCTCTCGAAGGACTTCGGCAGGTGGCAGCAAATGAACAGGGGACGCGATGCAGGGTGCTCCTGGCGGAAGACACGTACTCGACACGGCGGCCTCGCGCAGAACGTGGGGCCAGCGGCGGGGCCGACGCACGGCACCATGCAGGGACGACTCGACCGGGAAGGGCGCCGGAGATGGGACAGAGGAAAAGCAGCGGGGCCGACGGGCGTGAGCCGAGGAGGGTGTGAGCGAGGGGCAGTTGGCGCCTGGGGTGGGCGGCGCCGCTGCTTGGCATGGCCAGAGGGGAGCGCTGGCGCGGCCGGCGAGCTCGAGGTGAGGCACACGGCGGCTCCTCCGAGGCAAGGGTGGCCGAGGCGAGGCAGAGTGCGCTCGGCGGCGAGGAAGAGCGGCTCCGTCGGGGAGGCGAGGGAGTGGAGGAGCCAGCGGTGGCGCGATGAGGAGGAAGCAGAGTCGGGCAAGGAGTCAAGCTCGGGCGTCCGGCTGTGACAGCCAGGGCAGCGGTGGGCGTCGGTGGGAGGCGATGAGGTGGCCAGCCAGCCTTGCGGGCTAAGGGCGAGAGGGATCCGCAGGGCACATGCGGAGGAGTCCCCGGGTAGGGCGGCGCCAGGGCCGGAGAGGAGCACCGGCGGCGGGGTCGGCTCGACAGGACGGTGGCGGCTCGGAGAGGCGGAACGCGCGGGGACCCGAGGGGGCGCCGGCGGCGGTGGAGGGCTCCGCGGCGAGGAGGCCATGGCCGGAGCTTCAGCGCGGAGGACGGCCGATGAAGCGGGCCGCCGGCGGCCAGACGAGGCGCCGGGAGGGACCCGTGGCGGTGGTAGAGGAGGCGGCGAGGGAGGAGGCCGGGCGAGGGGCGGAGAGCGGGGTGGAGAGAGAGAGGAGCGGGCGGGGTAGGAGGCGACGCGGTGGGGGGAGAGAGAGGCTGCGGGGACAGGTGGGCCAGGGGGAAGACCCGAGGGGGTGGGGCCAGGGAGTTGTCGGTGGCGTTCGCTGGGTGGCTGCGTGCGTGCGTTGTGTGTTGGGCAGGTGTGGGTGGGTCCTGGCGGTGGGGTGTGGGGAGTGGGGGTGAGAGAGGTGTGTGGGTAGGGTGAGGTGGCAGGCGCTGATTGGCTGGAGTGAGGTGGAGGGGTGAGGTGGAGGAAGGGGATTGGTCAGGGTGAGGTGGCTGGGGACTGGGTAGGAAAAGGGTTTAGGTCTGGGTCTTGTAGGGTTTAGTTGGGCTGGGTTGTAGATGGTCTGGACCGGTTGGGCCTCTGGCCTGACCGGCCGGACTGGACTGCCCGGACAAAAACGTTTTATTTATTTTGTTTAGTTTTAAATATTCTTTTGGTGAAATAGTTTAGGCAAACAAAAGATCCAGGCGGACCGAGGGTTTGATTTGAAATAAAAGACGAAGATATTTAGAAAACAAAATATGTTTTTCCGAAAGTAGTTTAGACAAAAACCATGCATGATGATGACGATGCTCAAATGCAATGTGGCATGATGACATGAGCATGCGGTCATGATGATGCAATGCACAAAAATCAACGCGATTTTCTAGTAGTGGTTTTGCGGGATGCCACAATTCGACACCACTAACAATGGATCTCGCCCTCGAGATCCGCCTCATGGTACAGGGAAGAAGGCCGACGATCTGATCCTTCGCACTTCGTGTAGATCCTCGCGACACCACTTAACAAGGGTTCTTTCTCAGCTTGAAAATGGCGACACCACCAACAAGGATTGTTCCCCATTCGTCGAGAGAACACTCCGGAGAAACAAAGATGAAGGTAAAGGTCTCAAAAGGATAAGGCCAACTCTAACTTTCGCGGAAGGAGTATAACTGCAATGATTCACCATTCAATGTGCAAGAGCGAATGATAAGAGTAGTCGGATGGTGATCAGTCCATCGCGCACCCAAAGCATTACTCTGCTCATGAATAGGAAATTATGCAACCAACTCTCAGAATTCAGATTGTAGATCTCGACAAGCGAGGTTCGGAAACAAAGGAGTGATGCAGACTCTGCATCGGATCTGGCGTAGATGATGTCGTCGCGTCGGAAACACCGGAAGGCACGAGAAGGAACAAAGACAAGTCCACCAGACGAAGGGTTACTCGGATAGCATGAAGACCAGATGTAGACACACCGTTACCAAAGGAGGAAGCGAAATCCTGAAGGTACGATGGAACCCAACCACGAGAAATCCTGGACTCGAAGAGAGAGAAGAGAGCGGATTCAAAACACGCAGAGGTGAGAGGAGAGCAGCAGAGGGGTAAGGAGTAAAATCAGACCTAATCAGAACTATCCAACCGATTTTTCAAAAATAGTTTTGACACTCAACTTCGGCCGTTAGCTAGGTTATCCCTGATTTGGACTTGTGGGTATCATGCCGAGCTCGATACCACTCGTAACACCCTCGATCGACCCTATGCAAGTTTCAGCGATTCCGCCAAACCTGCATAGAAACGATTCAAAGGTGCCCACCAGCACTTTCGCGGTGGAAAGCGTAATAACATTACACAACAGTCCTCGATGGGACCTGAGTAGATATATATACAACAATGACTCAATGAGTCAAGAATACAGATATAATATACAAAGATCCAAATCACCTTGAAAATGATAGGCGTCCGACTACGGACAAGATGCAAAAGGGCTAAGAGCCACGAAGAATAACCAATGGCGTCCATAACCCTGCCTGAGCCAAGCGGAAGGGTAACCCCGCTAACGACGCCGATCTCAAAACCTGCTTAAACAAAGGGGTGCCGACAAAGGGCAAAGGAAAAAGAGAGGCGGTCGATCACGAGGCGATGCAGCGAGGCTAGAATTCGGCGGTCCTCGCCTACATAGGTATGGTGGGCTGAGCGGCAGCGGCAGCGGAAGCATGCACTAAACAACCTATAGAGACTCGATACAACTAGCGGCTATCAGAGAGGGGTAAGAAATACCTATTCGGAACCAACCTGATACTACCACCAAACATACCCATCCTGGTGTTTCCCCCTCGAGACCAAACGAGGAAGTCAACCGAGGAACTCACACCGTTGGCAGTTTTATTTATTCAGTTATCGTTGTAGCAATTACTAGTCAGGTATAGATAATCATCCTGATATAATAAGCAGTGGGCAGTTTTATTTAACCATTCCGTTGTAGTTGCAACACTTACTAGTCAGATACAATTAGCATGAGATATCCCAAAACCCAGCAGTTGTTGGTACTTTTATTTAGCCATTCCGTTGTAGTTGCAATACTTACTAGTCAGGTACAATGGTAGCAAGCAACAACCCAAACAAGCAATTGTTGGCAATTTTATTTAGCCATTCCATTATAGTGAAGCTGATTACTAGTCATTATAAAGTCAAATTTATAGCACTACTTTAGTTATAGTTGTCTATGATCGAGATACTGTGCTCCAAGTCGTCCATAACATGGACACGGCTTTGAAAGTTTTACCTGCAGGGTGCACAAATAGCAACACACACTCGATCAACCTCGGAAAAACCAAATCAAAACCCAACGAGGCCTTCACGACAAAGCAATCACAGGATTCAGAAATATTTGAGGGGCCACCCATTGAGTACACCATAGCGAAGTTAGCCGACTCGAGACAGACTCAAGGTTTGCGCCATGGTCAGAACGATCGGGAACCCGAAAATGTGACTGGTCTTGTCGATACTGCGAAAACACTCCGACCTAAGCAGACAGGTGTTACCTCGCACAATTTTAAATAAAGCAGTAAAGCATGGCATAAGTACAGGATAGTAAATAAAACCTCAAACTAGTTTGTGGCCCCAAGAAATAAGAATGAATCATGCTCTGGCTCAGGGGGGTCCCATAAGCCTCCCGGATGTGGATAGCGCGAATATTCAAGGAACAGGTATCAAGTACTCGGGGTCCTACGGGACACAAGTGGACGGTTAAAAACCAAATAACATATATTGCCCACATGTGCCTCTGCATTTACCTACTTCAATTTTAGTTATTAAACAATAATTAAAGTTATGATCACCTCCAACATTAAACATGCGGCAATACTCCAACAACTGTGGTACTTGACGACACGCAACGGCACTTGAGCAAGCGACTACGACGCGCGGTCCAACTATCTACCAAACAACAGGTAATAGGATGTGTCCAAGGTAATATAAGGCTGCAAGGGATATCACGGGTACGAAAACTAGAGCATCGCAACACAGATAGAAATAGATCAACAGGAGGGAATAAATACTATAAAAGTGAGATAGGTAGAAAGGGGAAGATGCTCGCCTGAAAACATTGCCGAAGGTTCATCCGAAGATCGGGTCGACACTCACATCAACTCATCGGCCTAATCCGTGAAGAAGCAAAGCACTGGAAGAAACACCGGATGGACTATTTAATGCTACGGCAAAAGATCGGGCATGATGCATGTATGATGTATGTCATGGCAAAGATGTGATGCAATTGGGCAATATTAAGTGGAACCGGGGTCCCGACAATTAATTAAACGGTTCAAGTTATTTATCTACCCCGCAAATTAAATGTTGTCTTAACAGGGCGAAACATGGCATCGGTTTGCTACACAAATTTAAATGGAGTCCGGAATAAGACAAAGTTATCCCGCATATAGACTCCATATTTAATTATGAGATGAATTGGCATAATGCCCCCAAACCACAGACAAGTATGCATGCATGAACAATTTAATATGCATCAGTTGATAATGTCATATTATAAAATAATGGGGGGCTCGAATAGGGAATCACAATAGGGTTCGGCGAACTTGGGCTCCGAGGGGTTCGGGGTAGGTCTCAGGGTCCGGATCTGGGGTTCGGTCTCGGTGGGATCGTTCTCGGATAACGGAGTAGATCTTGGCGTTCCGTGAAGAAGGACTTGGTTGGCGACGGGGTCACATCGGATCCGCCCTGGTCGGTGTCGTTCTTGTCGTCGCGAAGGTCTTGTCGGGTCCTCGTATCGGGTCGGTCTTGGCGTCCGGGGTTTCGGCGTCTTCGGATACCGGGTCGAAGAGCTTGGGGTTCCATGAGGTAGGCCTTGATGTTCCGGCTTTGGTGTCCATGAAGGAGATCTCGAGGTATCACGGTTCCGTTGTCGACGGCGAACTTGAATTAGGCATCGACCTTGTGCGGATCTTCGGGTTCTCGTCTCGGTCAGTCTCGGTCTCTCGAAGGACTTCGGCAGGTGGCAGCAAATGAACAAGGGACGCGATGCAGGGTGCTCCTGGCGGAAGACACGTACTCGACACGGCGGCCTCGCGCAGGACGTGGGGCCAGCGGCGGGGCCGACGCACGGAACCATGCAGGGACGACTCGACCGGGAAGGGCGCCAGAGATGGGATAGAGGAAAAGCAGCGGGGCCGACGGGCGTTGACGCGGCGGAAGGCAGGCCGAGGAGGGGGTGAGCAGGGACGAGTGCGGGCGCCTGGGGTGGGCGGCGCCGCTGCTTGGCATGGCCAGAGGGGAGCGCTGGCGCGGCCGAAGAGCTCGAGGTGAGGCACACGGCGGGCTCCTTCGAGGCAAGGGTGGCCGAGGTCGGGCAGAGAGCAGAGACGGCGGGGTGCGCTCGGGCGGAGGAAGAACGGCGCGAGGGGAGGAAGCGGCTCCGTCAGGAAGGAGGCGAGGTGGAGGGAGACCGCGGTGGCGCCGATGAGGGGGAAGCAGAGGGGCCGGAGCCGGGCAAGGAGTCAAGCTCGGGGCGTCGCGGCTGCGCGGCCAAAGGAGGCAGCGGGGACGTCGGTGGGAGGGCGAAGGGGCGACGATGAGGTGCAGCGGCCAGCGCGGGCCTAAGGGCGGCGAGGAGGGGATCCGCAGGGCACATGCGGAGGAGTCCCCGGGTAGGGCGGCGCCAGGGCCGGAGAGGAGCACCGGCGGCGAGGTCGGCTCGACAGGACGGTGGCGGCTCGGAGAGGCGGGCAGCGCGGCACCGAGGCGCCGGCGGGTGGAGGGCTCATGGCGAGGAGGCCATGGCCGGAGCTCGAGCGCGGAGGACGGCCGATGAAGCGGGGCCGCACGGCGGCGGACGAGGCGCCGGGAGGGGACCCCGTGGCGGCGGTGGTAGAGGAGCGGCGAGGAGGGAGGCTGGCGCGAGGGGCGGCGAGGGGGCCGACGAATAGAGCGGGATGGAGAGAGAGAGGAGCGGGCGGGGTAGGAGGCGACGCGGTGGGGGGAGAGAGAGTCTGCGGGGACAGGTGGGCCAGGGGGAAGACCCGAGGGGGTGGGGCCAGGGAGTTGTCGGTGGCGTGCGCTGGGTGGCTGCGTGCGTGCGTTGTGTGTTGGGCAGGTGTGGGTGGGTCCTGGCGGTGGGGTGTGGGGAGTGGGGGTGAGAGAGGTGTGGGGGTAGGGTGAGGTGGCAGGCGCTGATTGGCTGGAGTGAGGTGGAGGGGTGAGGTGGAGGAAGGGGATTGGTCAGGGTGAGGTGGCTGGGGACTGGGTAGATAGGACTGGGTAGGAAAAGGGTTTAGGTCTGGGTCTTGTAGGGTTTAGTTGGGCTGGGTCGTAGATGGTCTGGACCGGTTGGGCCTCTGGCCTGACCGACCGGACTGGACTGCCCGGACAAAAACGTTTTATTTATTTTGTTTAGTTTTAAATATTCTTTTGGTGAAATAGTTTAGGCAAACAAAAGATCCAGGTGGACCGAGGGTTTGATTTGAAATAAAAGACGGGGATATTTAGAAAACAAAATATGTTTTTTCGAAAGTAGTTTAGACAAAAACCATGCATGATGATGACGATGCTCAAATGCAATGTGGCATGATGACATGAGCATGCGGTCATGATGATGCAATGCACAAAAATCAACGCGATTTTCTAGTAGTGGTTTTGCGGGATGCCACACAGGGGCATGGTGGAGGGCCTCTGGTCCATTTAAAGGCAATGAAGAGGATCATAGTGGGCATGACCTATGGAGATAACTTGGGCAGGGTGATGGCTCGGGATAGGACAATGGGAGAGGTGGAGAGAGGTGTGGTGGGGTCCTGAGTCGAGAACTGATTGGGGAGAGGGATCGTGGCAGCTGCTGCCCCATTACTTGAGAAGATTTACAAAAAAAGTGGCTTGCCTCTCTCTCTCTCTTCAAGCACAGGGGATCAAGGAGGGCAGTGCTAAAGTGAAATTTTCGACCAGAGTGGAGGTGGTTTGTTGTGCAACTTTCTTGGCTAGGTTTGTGGAAGGTTTGGTGGGATTTGGAGAGGTGTGATGCGTATTTAACGCCATGTTGGGAAACCCCAAGAGCAAGGTATGATGCAGCACAGCAGCAAGTTTTCCCTCAGTAAGAAACCGAGGTTATCGAACCATTAGGAGGAAGGAAACGCCTCAAAGGTGTTGCAAGCAACGTGGAAACCTGCACAACACAAACTCAAGACTTTGCCCCAACTAACAGTGATGTTGTCAATCTCACCGGTTGCTGTAACAAAGGATTAACTGTATGGTGTGGAAGGTGATGATGTTTTGCAGCAAGTAAACAGTAACAATGGAAGATGTATCAATGGTAAAAATTGGACCGGGGTCCATTGTTCACTAGAGGTGCTCTTCTTAGATAAACAACATGGCATGAAGGGTAAACAAATTATAGCAGGGCAATTGACAGGAACTAAGCAAGGCATAACAATGCAATACTAGACAAAAAGATCCTATGAGATTCGATTGGGCAATACAACAATATACATAGACCGCCATCCAACTGCATCTATGACTAGAATTCCACCTTTGGGTTATCATCCGAACCCCCTCCAGTATTAAGTTGCAAGCAACAGACAACTGTTTTAAGAAAAGTGTGTAAGGTAAATAATCCACTTGTTCCATGAACAAGAGACCATTATTTTCTCCCTAGTGGCAACATCACATCTACAACCGAAGAGATTTCTATCACTTCCCTTGGAAACTAGAGGCATGAACCCACTATCGAGCATAAATACCCCCTCTTGGAGTCACTAGCAACTACTTGGCCAAGATAGCTACTAACAATGGAGTGCATGCAAGATCACAAACAACACAGACATGATCGAATTAATAAGACAAAACTATTAATCAATCTGACATAGTAATCTCAATATCCATCGGATCCCCGCAAACACAACATGCATGATTACAAATAGATTAGATCTTGATCATGAACGGATCTCACAAGATCTATACATGGAAGCACAAGGAGGAGATACAACCATCTAGCTAATACATGGACCTGTAGTCCAAGGTGGAACTAGTCACGCTTCATACCGGAGAAGAAGGCCTCCGGGATGATCTCCCCTCCGGCAGGGTGCCGGGAAGAACTTCAGATCCCCCCCGATCTAGGTACGATGGTGGTGGCGGCTAGAGACGGTTTCGTGGAGTTTTGATCGGGTGCCAAGGTTTTGTGCATCGGGGGCTTCTTATAGGCGAAGAGGCGAGGCTGGCAGGCAGCCAGGGGGCCCACACCCTACCCATCCTCTAGACTTCGTGTTGCCCACGGTAAAATATTGACTTTTGCTTTTGTCCCGTCCAATTCCAAGAATATTGATTTTCTGCCTTTCTGGAACCAAAAACAGGCAACTGGCACTGTGGCAACTTGTTAATAGGTTAGTACCAGAAAATATATAAAAACACCTCAAAGTGTAGTCAAGGCAAAGCAAAGTATATACTAAACAAGCATGGAATATCAAAAAAATTAGATACGTTTCCGACGTATCAAGGTGCTTTTGAATAATTTCCAAAATTGACCGAAACGGTGTTTATGAAGTGATGACCCACAAGTATAGGGGGTGTATCGTAGTACTTTTGATAAATAAGAGTGTCGAACGCAACAAGGAGCAGAAGGTGTTGACAAGTGGTTTGGATCAAGGATTCACTGTAAATACTAGCAAACAGATTTTTAGGGTTTTTTGATAAATGTAGATAAATAAAGTGCGAGTAAAGTAAAATACAATAATAATAATTGCAGCAAGTGTCCCAATCCTTTCTTCAGCAAAGGATAAGCCGGTTGTTTTACTTAAGATGACCAAACATTCTCGAGTACACATGGGAATATTTTCAAGTGCTTTCGCTTCATATAGTTGATTAATTTCTTTGGGTAGACAAGTGTTGTGTGGGTGAACCTATGCTAATGTACCAACCTTACTTGGACTAATACATACTTGTGATTATATCCCTTGCAAGCATCCGCAACTACAAGAAAGTAATTAAGATAGAAACCTAACCACATCATTAAACTCTGAGATCCTACACTCCCTTATGCAATGGTTTCCTAACGGGGGTTTAGGTTTCTGTCACTCCGGCAACCCCACAATTAGTAGCCAAATACACAATGCATTCCCCTAGGCCCATAAAGGTGAAGTATCATGTAGTCGACGTTCACATGACACCACTAGAAGAATAGCACCACAACTTAAATATCAAACCGTTGAATATTACTTCAACATAATTCTACTACTAATAATATGACTTCTCCCATGTCCTCAAGAACTAAAGGAACTACTCACGAGACATCATATGGATCAAGACCAGAGATGAAATAATGATAAGTAACAATCTGAACATGAACAATAATCCAAAGGTTCCACTCAATAGCATCAACTGCAAAAGTAATCAACATTGGGAAAGTTTCCCCTAAGAACTATGCAAGTTCCAATCGTTACAGCGCTACGGAGTGGTGGTGCTAGTGCTGGTGGAGATGATGGTGAAGATGATGATGATCTTGATGAAGTCTAGCTTAATGACGGTGTTGATGGTGACGATATCCCTTCTCCGGAAAGGAATTTCTTTGGCAGATTTCTGCCTGCCGGAGAGCTCTTTATCTCTCTGTATTTTCTGCCCCGCAGAGGCGGCAGAATATTTCTATGGTTGTTCTCTAAGTCTTAGGGTTTTGAGGAGATTAAATATGTGTAAGGGCGATGCCAGAGGTGGGCCAGGGTGGACAAACCACCTAGTGGCGCGGCCCAGGGGGACCCGTGCCAGGGGTGGTGTGGCCCCCCTGTGGCCCATCTCCACTTCTCCTTCTGGCTTCCTTCGTCTTCTGAGAAAATAGAAACTTCCGTATATTTTCTAGAATTTTCGATCTTCGTGAATATTGCATCTGGACAGCGCTTTTTCCATCAGAATCCTAGCTCCGGCGGTTCATCCTCCAAAAGTCATCAAACATGCAAAATAGATGAAATAACATAAGTATCATATCTTAATGTGAAATATATCAATGAATAACAGTAAATTATGATATAAAATAGTGATGCAAAATGGACGTATCAACTCCCCCAAGCTTAGACCTCGCTTGTCCCCAAGCGAAAGCTGAACTCAGTAAACATGACCACAGGTTTATGGAGTGAAGTGTCGATAAAGAGAATACGGACAAGAAGCATCACATTTATTAATACACAAATCATAATAGAAAGCAACTCACTATTATATAACTTAACTTGCAATAATTAAGGGAGTCACAATAAAGATGCACAAAGTAAATCATAATTGGTGATGGCAAACTTTGTTCTTGGTCAGAGAACAATTAACAAATCATACTTAGTTTTAAGCAAAGATTTTATAATGGAGTTTATATTGCAGGAATCTCTTGCTCAAACATGATGGGCTTTTTACAATGATAGATTTCAAAGTAGTACTCAATCAGATAAGAGCATTGTGCAAAACAAGGAACATAAGAAACAAGATTTAATAAATCAAAATATGGATGATTCAATCACAACAACTCAAATGCTTGCTTGAGATAGAAAGGAATAGGTTTACTGACTCAACTTAAAAGTAAAAGATAGACCCTTCGAAGAGGGAAGCAAGGATTTCAAGTTTCATAAAGAGCTTCCAAAAAATTATGGTACTTACTAGCTTTGAGCTCTCATTGCCCCTATCATAATCATCTTGAAGTGATTAAGGTTAAAGTGAGACAAATATGAAGTATATGCTTGACAAATCATTAGTTGGAAATCTCATGTCCCTTGAGTACGAGGGTCGTTCCTCGTGCTAATCAACTTTAGTCACAAGCAAGTTCTTGTCATTGTAAGTATATGTGTATCATAGAGAACCGCCAACGGGGTACCCCTTGCCCCATGACACAGGAGCTATCCCATATCAAAATGACAAGGCAACAGACAATGAGCATCTCAGTGATCTTTTTATTTACCATTGGTACTTTTATTTCTTTATTATTTTTTATATACCTTTTTTCTGAAGATGCTACATAGATTGCTCACTATGGTTATGCTGCAAGTTTCCACCATGATTAGGCATGGCTTAGGCTATCCGCCCATACGTTCTCTAACACATATATAATACTCCGTGGACTTACAAGCTCCCCTTTTATTTCACACCGCCGACATCCATAAACAAAAAATCATGATATCAACTAGATAGATATGTACAAGTGTTTAAAGCGTTCCCCATGACAACATGGTTCTGCTAACTCCTAACCTATAACTTGTAAGCATAGAAGCAACATAGATGGGCACAATGGTTCAAGTTTATTAAGTGCAAGAAAATAAAGTGTGCCATCAAGTTCATGAGAGCTTTAATCACTAGTTTTCACATAACAAATTTTTTTATTTTGGAAGATAGATAAAAATCGAGGATTTACTTGGAATATCAATAATGCTAATAGGTAGATATGGTCGACACAAATGGCATATATTTAGTTCAAGGATTGGATGCACGAGAAGCATTCCCTCTCAGTACTGGTTTTTGGCTAGCAAGGTTGGGTACCAAGCATAAGAGTTGAAGGAAACAAACAAACATACAAGTGATAGAAACAATCATGCAATCTTTCTTGGAAACACAAAAGATCTTAACTTGGGAATACTAAGCTTATGAGCCAATCAAGAAAGAAAGAAAATTAACCTTTGGTGGTGGTGGTGTTCTCTCAATAAGCTTTTAAATCAATTTCTTCAAATCCTCAACCTCGAAGGTGATAGTACGAATCAACTCCGAATTGTGCTCAATGAGGTTCATGATCATGTAGGATTGTGAATCCTAGCCCTTGTGATCCTTTCCCCACTCTTCCTTTTCAAAGTATTCTTTCCCTACATGGTTAGAACGAGGCATATCCCAATTGGAGGGTAAATTTTCCTTAGGCATCCTTTGGAATTGATGCTCATGTATAAGGGAATGGAAGGGATTCTTGATACGTGGAGGAAGTGACCGTGGAGCTAGGCAATGACGCAGAGATTTCCCTCCAGTGGACATCCGTGCAGTCTTCTTGAGCTTGACAGGATTTGGCACCACTCCAATGCTTGCAATGGTAGCGCGGGTGTGTAGACACTTGTCTTACTCCACTCCTTCCTCAGCTTAAACTTCGATCTCCTCTTCCTGCATGGGGTCTTGGAGGTCATCTTCCACAAGCTTCTTGCCCTTGTCGTTGGCGGAGACCATCGTGCTTCTAAACTTGCGAATAGATGCTAACAGAAACATATGAAACGAAAACACGAAGAGAACACGATATACGGACCTCGGGGGACCCAGGAGATTATATATCACAAGGTTTAACGACAAAAGGAAGGTACTGGGAGAAAATGGGCCAGAGACGAGCTCCGAGGTGGCCACACCACCTGGTGGCACGACCAGGTGGGCCCACGCCAAGGGGTGGTGTGAGCCCCCTGGACTCCGTCTCCGTCCCTTTTCGACTCATTACCTTCCATATTAACTAAAAACTGCAAAAACATAAATTGGAAAGTTTTTCACAAACCTTTTCTTACCAGAACTGTTACCTATTCAAAAACGGACTCTGCAGATTCCTGAATTTGGTCTTTAATAAATTCTTTTAGAGTCACCATTTAAATAATATCAATATCTTCATTATAAGAATCTCCTGAAATATAATGTTTGAGCCTTTGACCATTCTCATCTCATTACATCATTCTCTCCCAACACTTGAAAATTTCTTTCATAAAAAAAACTTCACACAATCTTCATGAGCAACATTAGTGTATGCATGTTAATAAACCTTTGGGATCAGTTTCAACTAAAGTAAATCATCCATCAAAACATAAGATATCATACTGACTCCTTTCAAAAGCTCCAAAGAATTCAAAAGGAAATCGATTGAAGAGGAAAATGCTAATAATGGCAGAAATCTGTCAAAACAGACCTGCAGGTAAAGAATGATTTTTTAGAAAATATGATGGTTATTAAATCAAACAGTTCAAAACTAACAAAAGTTAGATAATAACCTGGGGCATGCACACAAAAAATTACAGATCAGTATGACATTCTAGGATTTTTCATGATTTTTTACAGCGAAGCACAAAAATCTGTTTTGGGACAGCAACTTCCCCAAATCTTACCCCCTCTCATTAGAGGCTAATCTTGGCAAAGAACCAAAAAAAAGGATAAGAAGAAGTTATTACAGAGGTAATAACTTCCAAGACTCAAATAAACAAAAATAAACTGAAAGCAAAATATAATGGGTTGTCTCCCAAAAGCTCTTTCTTTATAGCCAATGAGATAGGCATGATATAATTCGATGATGCTCACATAGAAAATATGGATTTAAAGTAAAAGAGAGCATCAAGAATCAAATATCCAACACATTTATGTCTAACCCACTTCCTATGCAAACGAATTTTGTAAGAAAACAAATTATTGAAACAAGAGGCTACTAGCATAGGAAGGCAAAACAAGTGCAACATTAAAATTTCAACATAAAGTGGGAAAACTTAATATTTTGAGATGCATAAAACCATGTTTCCCTCTCTCATAATAACTTTCAATAGCATCATAAATAAAATTAAAAATGTAACTATCACATAAAACATTTTTATCATCAAAATAAGCATTTTTTAAATCATCAAATAGAGGTTTAAGATTGAAAATTAGATCAATAGAAGCAAGTTGTTCAACTCTAAAATCCTCATTAGGTAATTCATTTTCATAAGGAGCTTTAGCAAATTTTGAAAAATTAAACTCATAAGATTCTCCATCAAATTTAGTTAAAATCTTCACCTTCCTACAATTTATAATAGCTCCACAAGTGTTTAAGAAAGGTCTACCAAAAATGATAGGACAAGTTTTACTAGCAGCTGAACCAAGTACTATAAAATCAACAAGATATTTAATTTTACCACAAAGAACTTCCACATCTCTTGCAATACCAATTGGAGAGATGGTCTCTCTATTAGCAAGGTGAATAACCACATCAATTTCTTATAGTTCACAGGGACTAATTTCATGCATAATTTCTTTGTAAAGCTCATAAGGAATATTACTTGAACTTGCACCAATATCAGATAAACCATAATAGCAATGATCACCTATTCTGACAGAAAGCATAGGGACACTAGCTTTCTTAGTAATACTAGGATGTGAAACAATATTAGAAGCATCTTCACAAAAGATAATGTGTCCATCTTCTACATTTTTTAGTGACAAGGTCTTTAACAATTGCTACTGTAGGTTCAACATTTATTTGTTCATCAGGTTCTACAACTTTCTTTGTACTTTTGTTAACCGCACTAGCTATCATAGAATGTTCCTTTACCATAGCAGGGAAAGGTATTTTCTCAATATAAGGTTCATGCAAAATACGATCAATAGTACAAACTTCAATATTTCTAGTAGGAACACAATTAACAATATCTTTATATGGATCATGATACTTGTTCCATTCCTTTTCGGGGATTTCAATATAAGAGGCAAAGGCCTTAAAACAATTAGCAATACTTTTGGAATCAAGACCATAAACAGTATTAATATTATGAAAGTCACCAGTTCTCATAAAAGATTTAATGCATTCATAATCATAATTTATACCTGACTTTCTTCCTTTATCATTCTCCCATGCTTCAGTATTTCCTTGAATATGGTCTAGAAGATCCCATTTAGCTTCTTCTTCCATACTTGTAAATGAACCAGCACAAGAAGCATGTAGTAAATCCTTATCATGAAGAGAAAGCCTTGCATTAAAGTTATTAATAATAATATTATTGGGGAGCTCATGAATAGGACATTTAAGCATTAGTAACTTCAATCTCCCCCAAGAGAGCAGTACTCTCTCCATCATGAGGCCAAAAGTTATAAATTTGATTCCTGTCTTTATGAATATCACTAGGAGGATAGAATTTAGAATAAAAGAGAGGTACAATTTCCTCATATTCAATAGATTGGCCATTCTTTAGCAGCTTATACCATTCCTCAGCTCTGCCTTTCAATGATAAAGAGAATAACTTTTTCTTAACTTGATCCGTTGTAATACCTGCACACTTGAACAATCCGCATAATTCCTGTATAAAAAGCAAATGATCACCAGGATGGACAGTTCCATCTCCAAAATAGTAGTTATCCATAACATGATCAACAATTTTTGTAGGTATTTTAAAAGGATCTAATTCAGCAGGTGGTGGTTCATATACTACCTTAGCAGGGGTAGTATCTTTCCAAAATAGGAAACTAAGCGAGTTATCCATATTGAAATAAAATAACAAACATAAATAAACAATACTCACAGTAGAAATTTTCTTTATTAGTTCCACTCTTTAATAGCGCTTCACTCTCCGACAACGACGCTAGAAAATAGTCTTGATGACCCACACGTATAGGTGGTGTATCGTAGTACTTTCGATAAATAAGGGTGTCGAACCCAACGAGGAGCAGAAGGTGTTGACAAGTGGTTTGGATCAAGGATTTACTGTAAATACTAGCAAACAGATTTAGTGTTTTTTGATAATGCAGATAAATAAAGTGCGAATAAAGTAAAATAAAATAATAATAATTGCAGCAAGTGGCCCAATACTTTCTTCAGCAAAGGACAAGCCGGTTGTCTTAAGATAACCAAATGTTCTCGAGGACACATGTGAATATTGTCAAGTGCTTTCACTTCATTTAGTTGATTAATCTTCTCTGGTTAGGCAAGTGTTGTGTGGGTAAACCTATGCTAATGTACCGACCTTACTTGGACTAATACATACTTGTGATTATACCCCTTGCAAGCATCCACAGCTATAAGAAAGTAATTAAGATAGAAACCTAACCACAACATTAAACTCTGAGATCCTACACTCCCTTATGCAATGGTTTCCTAATGGGGGTTTAGGTTTCTATCACTCCAGCAACCCCAAAATTAGTAGCCAAATACACAATGCATCCCCTAGGCCCATAAAGGTGAAGTATCATGTAGTCGACATTCACATGACACCACAAGAAGAATAACACCAAAACTTAAATATCAAACCATTGAATATTACTTCAACATAATTCCACTACTAACAACATGACTTCTCCCATGTACTCAAGAACTAAAAGAACTACTCACGAGACATTATATGGATCAAGTTTAGAGATGAAATAATGATAAGTAACAATCTGAACATGAACAATAGCCCAAAGGTTCCACTCAATAGCATCAACTACAAAGTAATCAACACCGAGAAGGTTTCCCCTAAGCACATGATTCGTTGCCGCTTTAGTCCACCTGACCTATGTAGGAGAGAGCCGCCGAATTCTAAGACTCGTCGTGTACTGGCCTCAGTACTGACCGCTCTCTTTTTCCTTTGCCCTTTGTAGGACACCCCTTTTGTTGTAGCAGGTTTGAGATCGACGTCGTTAGCATGATTAACCTTCCGGCTTGGCCTAGAAAGGGTTATGGACACATTGGTTATTCTTTAGGGATCTTAGCCCCATTTGCTTCTTATCCGTACTCGGATGTTGTATCGTTTTTCGAGGTGATTTGGATCTTTGTACTATATATCTGTTTTCTTGACTCGCAGAGTCGTCGTTGTATATATATGTTATGTGGGTTCTATTGTGGACTATTGTGGAATGATATTACTTCATTTTTCACCCGCACGCAAGTGCCTGGTGGGCATCTTTGAATCATTTCTATGCGGATTTTGCGAGAATCGCTGAAACTTGCATAGGACCGATTCGAGGGTGTTACAGGTGGCCACCACTGAGGATGAGAGAGAGGGAGGTCGGAGAGGGCGAAGATGAGGGGTTGAAGGAGGAGTTTGACCATGGAGGGTCACCAGGTAAAACAGAAGACAACGAACGGGATTTGACGAACCATCTATTCCCTGTATCACGCGTATCCAGGTGGCGCTCCACCGTGCAACGTCACGTTGGTCGTGCAGATCCCAGCATCACCTGACCCTTCCTTGCGTCGTGTGGATCCCGACGCTACACCCGTCGGATATACCGCCTGCTCCATGGCCTGCTCGGCTGCTCTGAACCCTGCAGAGCAAGTTCACCATCCCTCCCATCCTGATGGTTGTAGATGCCCCGAGGCACTAAATCCCGCACGGAAAGGCCTGACCCATACCTGCATCCCAATGGAGGGCGAGGGACGACCGTTCTGAACCATAGGTTGGATTCATCGCGGGTTTGAGCTCGGCGCGAGGCCCCGTCGTCGGTCCTCCTGGCTGGACCCGACGCACCCTTGCAGGGCCGGTACTGAGATTTTAGGGGCCCGGGGCGAAACTAAAATTTCGGGCCCTTTCCTAATTTTTTTATATACAAGAATGAAATGATGAAGAATAAACACTTCAAGTATACTCATTTACAATATTCATATAAAAATGACAACATTTACATATTACCTTCAAAATTTCTCCATGTATTCCTAGAAGCGAAGTCGGTGATAACGAAATCAATATCAATCTCGTCCAATAACTTCTTCTCGATGTCGGATCATAAATAACCACACTAACTGGTTCCTCATCAACACTAGCAGATTTTGTAAGAGATGAATCAAATGTGATATCACGATCACTTACATTGTTATTACCCGTGTTGATGTCATCGTTCTCCTCTGTACCGATCTCATCCTCTAGATCAATATCACTATTTTCCTCAACAAGAACTACTACCTCTGTTTCGGTATTCAAGTTTTGCGTGTACTTCTATGTCGTCAAATTAAGCAACTCAGTATGAGGTATATATTATAAACGGATATCATCGAAAACTTTAGACTTTGTATTTTTCAATGATATAATTTTTATATTATATAGGTCAAATTGATAAAATAGATACACATGAATGACTTGTAAACCGAAACAGAGGAAGTAGTGCTAACTCAATTCGATTCCTCAAAGTGCTCGTGTTACTATTTAAAAATTTATAAAAGGATCCTCTCTGTGAGTCAAGCAACTTCTGCTCTTCGTTCCTCTTTTTACTTTTCTTAGCACCAGAATAAGGTGCCATAACCAATTAACCACACTAAAAATATAAAAAGAACAACTAATTAGAACAAAAATTAGGGGCAATGTTAGACTGCAAAAGACTGAGGGCAGAAATTCAGAATTCGGACCTGCAGACGCTAAACGCCAAAGCGAGACGAGAGACAGGCTACAGACAGATGCAGAGGGCGAGGGGGCGAGGCGATAGGCGACGATCGGCCAACAGGCGGCGACTTGCTGCTTTGCCGCGTGCGGGCCTTCCTACGATCGACAGCAACATTGAGTCGAGATCGAGACAGGAATCGGGGTGCGACGTGCCTTCGTACGCTACGATCGAAGAGGATAGATGATCTAATCGCAGGTTAGGTATGTGCTGCCATGATGGACTCCAAATCTGAAACGTATGTGTATGTCTAAAAAAAGTAGAGGGCCCAATCTAGCTCAATAGAAAACTCAAAACTGCTACTTTTTATCTTTTCTGAGATCTATTATAGCCTATATATGCCGCACATATCTGGGGAGTGCCCCCCAAAATTTTGTGCCCGGGACGGCTGCCCCTCCGGTCCCCCAAGGGACGGCCCTGCACCCTTGACGCTCATGGCCGTGCTGCTTCTACCGTGCTCTAGCAGCGCGGGAAGATTGAGGGTAAGATAAGATCGGGTTGCATATCACTTGGAGTGGCAGGGAGGGTAAATTTTCATAACAGACAGGGGCAAAACAGTCCAAAAAAGTCGGACGGATTTTGAGGAAGACCAACCTACCGCTAGACAAATTAGTAGATAGATAGATAAGATAGATAAATACTTTTTTAAAAAATATAAGAGATTTTAGGTTTATAAATCGAATGTATATTTATTTTAGAAAGAATATTTTATATTTCTGAACGAGGGAGTAAGAGCATCTCCACTGGCCTACCCAAGACACCGATCCGAAGTCGAAATTCGGTCCGGACACCGAAAATCGGCCAAGTCGCGTACCCAGGGACCTGTTTTTGGTCAAATTTGAGCCAATTTTGGTCCGGACTACCCAGGCTGAACCTAGGTTTTCGGGTACGCGCTGGAAAGTCTGGACGAAGCGAACTCGGTGGAAAAAAACTAAACGGCGCGTGGACCCGCCGAGTCAGCGACGAAAGCTGAGTCGTCGTCATCCTCAGAACCACGCGGCGACCGCCGGACATTAACTGCCCGTCGCGTCGGCCACGCGTCGCCGAATTACGTCGCCACCGTCGCCGCCTCGGCTCCCCCGACGGACCGGCGGGCACTAACTTCCCGTCTGAAAGTACAAAGGAAGTCGCCTAGAGGGGGGTGAATAGGCTTTTAAAATTATTACGGTTTAGGCTCAAGTAAATGCGGAATAAAACTAACGTTTAATTTATTAAGCACAAAACCTAGCCACTAAGTTCACCTAGGTGCACCAACAACCTATGCTAAGCAATACAAGCAACAAGGTGATAGCAAGGTATAAATACTTCAAGCACGTTGGCTATCACAATGTAAAGTGCATAAGTAAAGGGTTCAGTTGAGAGATAACTGATGGACACGAAGACGAAGATTTGTTTTCCGAAGTTCACTTCCAAAGAAGCTACGTCTCCGTTAGAGAGGTGCGATGGCGCAATGCTCTCCGAACGCCACAAATGGCTCACCTCGAGGTGTGGTGGCTCGATGCACACCCAACGCCACACAAGGCCTCACCCCGGATGCGGAAGCACACAACTCACCGACGCCACAAAAGGCTCACCCTATTCTCCCAAGTGCGCACCACAAAAGGCGGGCACTTGCTCCACTATGGGACGCTTGAGGGCGGTCACTGAACCCGTACAAGATTGGGGCTAACTCCACAACTCAATTGGAGGCTCCCAACAACAAAGCCACAAAAGGCCAACAATGCCACAAAAGGCCAACAACGCCACAAAAGGCTACAAGACCATAAAAGGTCAACAAGACCACAAAAGGTCAACAATCCAACCACACAACCGTCTAGGGTTCCAAGGAACCCAAGAGAAACAAGCTCACAAGCTTGAACTCGCCGAATCTCCGAGGAGAACTCAAACCTATGCACCAAATACAAGGGCAAGTCCTTCTCTGTAGCATCCCAGTTGTCTAACACCTGTAATGCTACTTGTTATAATAATAAAAAGGGCCACTTCCAACATATAATTATTGCATCATCATCATATCATGCTCATGTCATCATGTCACCTTGCATTTTAGCATCATATAAAACCCCTTCTTGTTTGGTTCTTATCTCAGATGCTTTATTAATTATAGTTGTCTCTTGATATTGTATTTGGTTCTTAATATATTGTTAAATGTCCAAGTTGAGTTGGGGGCATATCTCTTTTAGACTCCACCACCTTTTCTTTCACCACCTTATAATTCCACCATCCAATTAATATGAGCTTGGCATTTTATTGAGTTTACCTCTAGCTCATGTTGGTAGGTTGGATTCCACCATAATCTTTTGCTTGGCCTTTGCCCACCTTTTGGGAATGCAAGGAATAGTGCCACATGAATTAATGTTGTTTTCACAATATAACTACATGGCAAATATTTTTTGCATGGGCCATGCAAGTGCCACCTTTTCTTGACTTTGGAATGTTATTTGGCTTTGCTTGCTTGGATCATCTCTCCTTTGTTTAAATCTTGTTTTGGCTTGTAGTTTTCTTCACCATATCATCTACCTCTCTTTTTCCCCTATAGATAAAACCTCTATCCCCATGCTCCATGCATGTACATGTGTTTATGTGTGAGCATAGCCTAAACCACATCCTTCTCCCTACCTCTTTTCTTTTGATCTTGCTTGATCTTTAGTGGGAGCATGCATGATTCAAAGAATACCTATCCATCTCTCTCTCTCTCTCCAAAACCCTAATCTAGCCATACCCCTCTAAGCAAAAACCCTAAACCTACCCATGCCCTTAACCATCCTAGCTAAAAACCTAAACCACACCTATTCTAATCACAACCCAAAGTACCCCTCTCCCTATCCTCTCTAGCTAAACCACCCCTAAACCTAATCTAGCATGTCCACATGGTAACCACGCCCTAGCTACCCCCACCCAAACCTGCCCTTGGACCGAGCCCATGCATCTCCCTATCTCGGCTCTCTCCCTCTCTGCCGGAGTGTCCACACCCTAGCTCCTCCCCTGGCCCACCTGCAGTCCCCCTGGCCCTACCTGGCTGTAGCCGTGCCCAGCTCCCCTCCTGGCCGTCCATGCACGTGAGGGAGAGTGCAAAAGCGACCTGCCCCTCCCCCACGCAAGCTCCCACGCCATCTACCTGCCCCCTTCCGTTCTTATCCTTCCCCCTCGCCTCTAGCATCCCCAGATCCCCCCTCAGGCCTCTCTTCCTCCCCCTGCCTCCCTTCTTCTTTCCCCCAGCGAGCAACCTCTCCACCTTAGCCAACCCTAGTCCTTCGGCCTGCTGCGATCTGCGCGCTCTGCTGCTTCCCAAGGACCACGGAGGCGCCGACGAGTTCCTCTGCACCTTCCCAGGCGGCTAGTACCGGAGGAGACAGCTGGAAGCCCACCGAGCACCGCCGTCGTCGCCATGGCCGGAGAGATCTGACTGCCGCCACGAGCCTCGGCCAGATCCGTACCTCCCGAGCCTCGCCAACCGCGTCGTCGAGCTTGGTGAGCTCCTCTTCCTCCACAAGATCCTCACCCTCTCAAGGCCGTAGCCCGACACACTCCGTCGAGCGCTCTGCGTGCGTGCCTTGGCAGACAACGGCTGCAGCAGTGATAGTTCCGCGAAGTTCAACGCCCGCCCTTGTAGTCCTCATTGGCGACGCCACCTGTAGGTAATCTGCAGCCCGCGTCGCCCTCTCCACTTTTGGTTTTTGAAGCTCGTCGTTTCACCCAGTGGATCGCTCGCCATCGTTGACCAAACGACGGCCGTTCGCAGTCGCCGGCAGAGCGGCGCGCCGCTGCCGTTCCGACAGTTTTTGGCTTTATGCGCTTAGGTCCTCGTGGATTCTCCCGCCTAAACCCGCACTCCCTCGGAGCCCCACCTGTCAGCGTCGTTGCCATTTTATAAAAAGGCTCCCCAACTTCTCGCCAACCAACCCGCAGTCCCCCCCTCTGAACCACGTGGGCAGCAGCTGGCTCTTTGTCAAGTGAGCCTGCATGCCGATGGGACCCACTGTCTCGAGTCTCGGAGCAGCAGCGGTGTGAAACGTCGTCTGTAGCTGTCGATCAGCGCCCGGTCCCCCTGGGCAGTGACTGTGGATAGCTTAGCTTAGGTACGAAAAGTATTTCTGCATGTCTGTTTAAATTCAAACATTTGCAAATTAATTCAAATTCAAATTTAATTCTGTTTTAAAATATCTTTTAAACTACAAATCCAAATAATGCAAATAATATATGTTTTGAGATCAGAAAAATGTGAGGATTTCAAATATTCCATTCAAATTTCCTTTTGAACATTTAAAATTCCAAGTTGAATTAAATTACCACAAATGCCACTAGAACTTAAATAATTAATAACTTTTGTTTTATAATTCCAAATTTAGCAAATGATATGTCTAAAATGATCAGCTCGACGAGACCTTTCTGTTTATGCTATCCTTGACTTTAGTTGCAGCATGCATCATATAAAAATATAGTGTACAGCAACTGTTATGGCAACAAATGTGATCCAAAAACCCCATTAAAATGTTGTTACTTGTCTTCCACACCTCACCATGCCATGCTACCTTATTGCCATGTAAACTGTGCATCATTCATCATGGCATGATTGTTTGCTTGACGCATCTTATTCATATGCTGTGCTCTATATTCATGTTGGCCTTGTTTGTTTGGTTTTTCTCGGATAGACACTGAGCAGGGGTTATATCAAGAGAACCAGGAGCACTACCCAGATCCGTCCCTCGCTTCAACTGAGTTATCAGGCAAGCACTTCCACATGCTTGCATACATACAGTACCTATTGCCTCTATCTTATTCTTGCATCATTGAGTCGCGGTTGCATTAAATTGAATCCCAAGTATGCATAGCCTTTACTTTTAAACTCCACCAAGCTTGTTCATCCATCCCATGAGCCATTACTATAGGAGTTGATTGAGCCATGCGAGTCGTAGAACAGCATGTGTAGGGTTTGTGAGAGTCAGATGGATAACGAGGTACTTAAACAACTTAACCTGAGTAGTAATGGGATAACTAATGAAAGTGGCACCGGTGAGCAACATCTGCTATTTGGTTTTTCCTGCTCACTTGTGTCCCGTAAGACCCCGAGTACTTGATTCCTGTTCCTTGATTTATCGCGCTATCCACATCCGGAGGTATATGGGACCCCGAGCGAGCTTGATTCCGTCTTATTTCTTGGGGCCACAAACTAGTTTGAGGTTTTATTTACTATCCTGTACTTATGCCATGCTACTGTTTATTTACGTTTGTGCGAGGAGCACATAGTCTTATTTAAAGCGGAATGTTTTCGCGGTATCGTGATCCCGATTGGGGATCTGCTGTCGTTCTGACCATTGACGCAAACACAGGTCGAGTCTCGGAGCTAGCCTACTCCGTTGCGGGTGTACTCCCAGGGGTGGCCCCCTGAAATATTTCTGAATCCTGTGATTGTTCAGTCGTGAAAGCCTCGTTGGGTTTTGATTTGGTTTTTCCGAGGTCGATCGAGCGTGTGTTGCTATTGGTGCACCCCGGCCGGGTAAAACTTTCTGAAAGCCGTGTCCGCGGATATGGACGACTTGGAGCACAGTTTCTCGATCATAGACAAGCATAACTAAAGTACCGCCTTAATCTGACTAAGTAATTTGACTAGTAAGTAGTGCAACACTCACGGAATGGTTAATAAAATTGCCAACGGATGGGGGGTTGTTCGTCCGCTTCCTTGTTGGTAAGCGAGGAGGAGGATGGATCTGATGAGATTACCATTATAACTGTTGTTCTTAATTCACGAACATCCGTCTATCATTGGTTAGGTGGATGGTTAGCGTTTATCTGTAGAACTGCTAGGGTTTATCTTTCGCTGCAATTGCGTCACCCCAGGTTGTGTCCCCTTTAGAGGCATTAAGACTTGCTAAGTACCCTTAGGGTCTCACACGATAAATTATTGGTTCAGATGAACAGGTACCCTCACAGGACGGATACTGGGTGGAAGAAGCCGAGGACATGGGCAACGATCGTTCGGTGTAGAGATTAGAACGGGATCCGTGAGATCGTGGTTGGGATGTGCTTATTTCTATGGCATCTTATGCCGATTTGCTTCTTATCCGTACTCGGACTTGTTTGCCGCTTCGCATGATACTCGATGTGTGTTGTATGAGGAAGTATCCTAAAATATTAGATCTATCTAGGTCATTTGAATCTTGCCGTATGGCGTTGCTATATTTCCTTTCTTTCTAGATGGTATGGCTCTGATGTACTCTTGTATGGTGGCTTGCATACATACCCACTTGTGTATGTAGTTGATCCCTTCGCCTGCCGATTACGCCGCCCGTACAGGTCCCGTTGAGTTGGTAGTGGTTGGGACGGCCGAAAGGTCTACCCGTGAGTGGCTTTTGGGGCCCCACCGTACTATTTCAACCACTACTGCTCATCCAGGCTTGTATCTAGGAGCGTAATTCACCGAGGTAGTTACATTCTCCCCCAAATTCCAACAAAGCTACAAAAGCTATTGGGGGAATAAGGGAGGAAGAACACAAGAGTAGAACTCAAACCTATGCACCAAATGCAAGGGCAAGTCCTTCTCTCCCAAATTCCAACAAAGCTACAAAAGCTATTGGGGGAATAAGGGAGGAAGAACACAAGAGGAGAACACAAAACTCTCCAAGATCTAGATCCCAATGATTCCTTCACAAAGAAGGGATTTTACTTGGGGGATTGTAGATCTAGATCTCCTCTCTCAAATCCCTCAAAAAGATGCAAGAATCATAGGAGGGGAAAGGGAGAGGGAAAGCTTCTTCAAGGTTGACAATGGAGGAGAGAGAAAGCCAAGAACCAAGAAGAAAAGCTAGTACCCACGAAGGGGAAGAGGAGCCCCTTTTAAAGGGCTCCCAGATCTGCCCGTTATGGGCATTCGCAACACCTGGCCAGAACTTCCGGTGGGAAGGCCGGAAGTTCCGGTGGCACCCAGCCATCGATCGAAAACTGCGGAGCGAGAAACTGAAAAAACGAATCATGGCCGGAACTTCCTCTGCGGAAGTTCCGCCTTCAGCTCCAACGGTCATCGGACCGTTGACGTCCTTCGAGCGCAACCGGAAGTTCCGGTGAACTTCCGATGCAAGTTCAAACAAAGTTCCAAATAGAACGCTTCAAAACAGAAGGTTCTTGGCGTGGCGAAGAAGACCCGGAACTTCCACCGGAACTTTCGGCGGCAAAGATGCCCTAGCGGAACTTCCGGTGGGAAGCCGGAACTTCCGGTCAGGGAAATTCCAGAAACCAGAAAACCAAAAACGTAATAACTTTTGCATCCGAACTCCAAACGGGATGAAACCAATTTTGTTGGAAAGATAACGACGAATAGAATCCAACAAAAATTCAAAATATTGGGTATCACCTTGGGAGAAAATATCATGAATATATATGTGATCTATCCCCCAAGGTGTGGAGCCGGAAAACTCGCAAGATCAAAAACCGCAATAAGATATGCAAGTGAAATCCTTAGATGATGAGCTAGAGCTTGTTATGATGGTGACCACAAGATCTAGATCCTCTCATGGAAAAGAACCAAATAATAACCAAGAAAGATGATGATATGAATGCAAAGGTTTGAGCTCTCTCCGAACGATGCAAACGAGACACCCGCTTGAGATCCCCTCTTGATAGTACGGCTATCTATCCTAAACCTGGTCTCCCAACTAACAACACGAGACCGACAAAAGATAAGCCCTATCAACATACCTTTGCCTTGAGCGTCCCACTTGAACTTGATGTAGACCGTCTTGTTCTTCTATAGTGGGAACACCTTTCTTGTTTGCTCTTGATCGCTCTTGCTTGATGAAGACTTGCAAAATGCTCCCCCATACTCCATGGGGAAACCTCTTCTTTGAACTTGTCTTCATCATTCCATGAGCACGAGGATGGCAAGCTACAAGCATGAGATCTTCTAGAGATGGCGCATCTTGAGCTCGTCCTTCTTCATCCTTACTTGAGGTTGATCCATCTTGATGCAACTCTTTGCACATGCCTTGATTGACCTTCAAGATCCTTCTTTCTTCATGATTCCAATGGGCACAAAGCCCTTGGACATTCTTCATCTTCCAACCTTGAGACCAACACATGGCCCAAGCGATGCCAATGGACAAACCTACAAGTGAAACTCAATTTACACATTAGTACATAGAGATTGTTATTAATTACCAAAACCACACATGGGGGCATACATGCCCTTTCACCGTCATTTCCCCTTTTCCCGCCCTTGCCACTACACCCCTCCCGCCCTCGCCGCCCACCATGGCCTTTATAAGCCGTACCCCTTGCCGGAGATCTTCACACTCTCTCACAGCTCCCCAACCCACAAGGCCAAACTCCGGCGAACCCACTCTCACAGCTTCCCTTCCCAACCATGGCCGAGCGGTACACCGGCGACGACGCAACGGCGAACTGCTTCAGCCGGCGCACCCTCCAGGCTTGGGAGGCGCGCATGTTGTACGACGTCGGCTATATGGCGCCGCCGGACACGCGGATGCCTCCGGGGTGGAAGCTAAGCGTCGGTGGCATACCTATCCCGTCGGCGCTGACGCTGGAGGAGCTGCCGTACAATGTACAAGAGTACATCGGCGGCCTGGACGACCCCTCCGAGGCCGAGAGCGCCGACAACCTCCTGTTCTGGGAGCAGTTCTTCGCGGACCGACGCGAACATGAGCTCGCCCGCCACGAGTCGCCGCCGAAGCGAAACAACTCGGCTGGCCGCCGGCGTTGGTGGAGCGCGCCAGGCCGGACTCTCGCGGCGGTGATGGAGCACATCAACCGCGGGAATACGCCGCGGCTCGGCTTTCCGCGCACACCTACGTCGGCCGCCAGGTCGGGCCAGCGCCCTACGCCGAACTGGATGCCGAGGAGGATGGCGAGCATGAGCTCGTCCTCCTCCGCGTCGGCATCCCACTCCTCCGGCTCGGCGCCGCTGCGCACGCCGACGACAGTCAAGCGCGAGGCGGACTCGCCTGTGCGCTCGCCGCCGCGGACGCGCTCGCGCGGCATCGTCATCGGCGAGCCGCGGACAACGGCGTCGCCAACCGGCCGCCTGCGTCTCCGCCGCCCCAAGACAGAAGACTAAGACAGCGCCTTGAGGATGACGCTGGAGTAGTCGCTCTGCGACACGGCGCCGCAGCCGCCGCCGGTCGAGCCCTCCTTGCCGGACATCCTGGAATGGTCCAGGAAGGACTGAGAGAAGGCGAAGCGGTAGTGCATCCGCCGAGGAGCCGCCTGGACGACGTTGGCGGCGTGAGCTTCGCTATCGGCGTACTCTACGTCTGGGCGGACGACGGCGAAGGCCCGTCCTACCGGCCGTAGATGTTCGGCGACCAGCCAGGGAGCTCCTAAAACAAGCCGCCGGCGGCGGCGGCAGTGAGGATGGCGGCCGACCCGGCTATATATCTTTCTCTGGCTTGGCATGTAGGGCGAAAGCATCGGCGGAGGCCACGTCGGCGTCCTTTTTAAGTTTATTATGTAGTAGTTTCGTTTAAATTTGATGTAATCGCCTATATTCGCCTATCTTTAATGAATTTTAAGCTTAGAGGCTGGCGTCTGTGAGTGAAAAGCTGGTATAACTGAAAACTAGTTCTGTCCATCCCAAAAACAGTCTGGGTTCGCCCAACTAGAGATGCTCTAAATACATACCTTTAGCACCAATGTATTTTCCATACACACACCCACCCCCTCGTTCTTCTTTGGCGATAGGACTCGCTGTTCCCCTCTTCCGTGGCGCTCAGAGCAGCCAACCGCAAGTTTCCGCGGCAGGCCGGCAGACGGCGCAGGCGATAGGACACCCCCTCTTGCCCCGTTAGTCCTCCTCTCCTGGTTCATACTTGTCTCGGTTTTAAATTCCAATTTCCGTTAAAATCTTGTTTTGGTAGCTCGGTTTAGTTTCCGATATTGGTGATCTAGCTTCTCCGACATAGGCTGCGATTTCGATCGGCAACTTCAAAGACGCACCTCACGATGGGTTCTTGTTGTCGTTTCCCCCGTGCTACGCTCACCGGCTGTTTGATGAATTGTGTTATTGGTGCTGATTGCCTGCTTTACTGCCGGCCCTTATTATATGCACACCAACTATTTGATAAGTGATATTACGGGGCTGCATGTACTCTGTGTGCTATGCGCAACAACTGTTTGATGAAATACTCATCCAGCCAACCTGTGTTGCAGTATCGTGCTGTGAGTAATGAGGCTTACAACCTACCGTATCTTCTTAAACACACGTAGAGGTAACTTCATCACCAGTTGGGAGGAGATTACGAAATTCAACCTGACGCACTCATCTGAGCACCAGAACTAAACGAAATTGTGCGTGTTCTTGCAAGTAGTGGTCTATACCATCAGAAACTTGGAGGGATGGTTTTATTAATAATAATATCCAGTTCACGTTTAGAAGCGAAGGTAGGATCTGTTCGGTGTGTTGTAGTACTTTATTCATATATATGTAATTATTTGTAAGCTATGGAAGCCATTTTTAAAAAGCATTGCTGGATTCACTTCACAGTTTAGTAGCACTAATGTGGTGTGTGCCTGAATTGTTTGCTATATGACAGGTTGGTCTTCCCAAATATCTGTCTCTCTTCCGTTCTTGGAAATGGCAGCACCAAAGCCCATTACAAGGCTTATTTCTCATGTCATTCTTGATTTGGATGGTACCCTCTTAAATACAGGTGACTGTGACTTGCAAAGTTTTCCTGTATTTAAAGTTGATCATCCAAGGTAAACTCTGAATTCTCATCTTTGTTTGCCTTGTTTGTACCATTTGGCAGATTGTGTTGTAAGCCAAGTGCTGAAACCATTTCTTGTAAAAAATGGGAAAAAGTGGGACAGTAAGAAAGCTCACAAGTTTGTAGGGAAGACACCTTCTGAAGCTGCAGCAGTTGTTTTAGAAGATTATGGACTCCCTTATTCTACCGAAGAGTTTCTCTCTATGATTAATCCAATGTTCAGCGAGCAGTAATGTCACAGGAACCTCTTTGTACCTCTCTATACCTTTGCAAAATGCATATTTTTTTTAGCTGAAACTGTAGGGGAGGCCCCAACAGTAGATTTTATTAAAAGGAAATAATATTTACAAGAGAGGGAAAAGGAATTTGTAGGACTTAGCCCGGGGAATAGCCCAAAGAAACTACAGAGCATATCTAGCCAGGCAGTGAGGGAGGATTTCAGATCCTCCTTCATCCTCTAAGAAAGAAGGAAGAGGTCCCTCTTAAACGAGTAAGACCAACCTCTAGTCGAGGGTGTTACATTGTCAAAAAATTGAGCATTCCTATGCTTCCAAAGATTCCAGCCTGACGTGGCAAACGCTTCAAAGACGAAAGGTCTTCCAAAGTTGGATCTTGCAGCGGCGATCATTTGAGACAGTTCTAAATTGTCGTCAAGTGTGATGTTGATGGTTTGCCAACATAGTCTACTAAAGTTGCAGCTCCAAAAGAGATGATCTCTAGTTTCTAGAGACCCATTATTGCAGATTTAGCAGAGGCCATTGTCATTTAGATTGAAGCTTTTCCTTAAGAGCAAGTCCTTCGTGTTTAGGCAATCATCAGCGAGGAGCCAGAAAAAAGGTTTTATTTTAGGTGTGCATTTTGAATTCCAGATCCAGGGAGAGAAAGCAGGAGCCTCAATGTGTTCAAAGTTTGTCTTGTAAAAATTGTTGGCCAAGAAGTGATTGCCCCAACTATAAGACCATAGATCGTCCCCCTCTGCATTTCTGCTGGATCTGGTTTGGTTTATAAGTTGGTTGAATTCATGAAACTCCTCAAAAGCTTGGGTGGACAAAGGAAGATGAAAAACATCAAATGGGTCGTCCAACTCGAGGATATTTTTCACCGAGGCAAGCTTGTCAATAGCAAACGAGTGTAGTCTTGGGAATTTTGTGACTGGAAGATCAGTAGTCCAGCAAAAGAGGGTAGTATCCCCTGAAGCAATCAAGCAAGATGCAATCCTTTTGAACTTTGTGTTCAGAATATAAATATATAGCCTAGCCCTTTCCATCAGTTCATACTTTTGTTTCAGATGGCTAGTGTATCAATTCAATATGGTACTAGAGTCAAGAGGTCTCAAGTTCAAGACCCTGCTCACGCAGTTTTAAAAAAAGATTTTGCGGCCTGCACCAAACCCATGCTAAGGCTAAAATAGCCTAGACGTGAGGGTTAGTGTTAAGAATATAAATATATAGCCTAGCCCTTTCCATCAGTTCGGACTTTTGGTTTAGATGACTAGTGCATCAATTCCATACTTTGCGCATAGTTTGACAATGTCCATCCACCAAAAAGAGCTAAAGATGTTGGTGACTTGTGGTGTAGAATTGTTTTAACTCCTCCAAATCAGGTGGACCCAAGGGATGTCCTCTTGTTGAAAAATTTATGCAAAAAACTTGATGAGAAGGGCCTCATTGTGAGCAACGAGATTGGTGATGCCTAAACCATCCTTGGATTTTGGCCTGCAAACTAGGTCCCAAGCCGCCAAGGATTTAGGTCTGTTAGAATTATCCAACTAGCCCCACATGCCAATTCTTCTGGATTTATCCACAATTTCAATGGCCCCCTCGGCTAGCTTAAGAGTGCACAAGTAGAAGCTGGGTAGCGAGCTTAGAATGGCCTTAGTCACCTTGATTTTTCCATCAAGTGGGAGAAAAGACGCAGTGATCGCAAGACGATGATTTATCCTAGAGTAGAGTGTGCCAATGTCGCAGATGTGGGGTCTGCTTAGGCCCAGCGGAGGCCAAGATATGTGAAGGGGAAAGTTTCCAGCTTACAACCAAAAATACCAGCCAGGAGGGTCGCTTTCTCATTAGTGAGATTAATGGGGAGGATGCAGGACTTGGCAAAATTAACCCTGGGACCTGTAGATTGAGCAAAGCTTTCGAGTATGCCTTTAAGGCAGAGGAGCTGCCTAGGACAAGCTTGAATAATTAGAAGGGTATCGTCCGCATATTGGATAATTGGAAATTCACCATTAACCGGCGGGATGGGGTGGTGGAGGAGGTTTAACCAAGGAAGAGAATGACGCGCTATGAGATTTAGCGCCGGCCTTCCCAAGATGATATACACGCTATAACTTGCTATAGCGTGCGCTATTTAAAATTGCTTTTGCAAAAAATAATGATAAATATAGTCTAAACATAAAGGATTTCAGCATCTAAAATTTTTCCAGGAACAATTACATGCATAACCATTAAGCACAATACATAAATAGCATAGGGACTGGGGAAAGTAATCGATCTGGTGGAGGTTGGGCTAGGTTAGCCTGTAGTATGGACCCTGGAAGGGTTTTGGGCCAATGGGCTGTAGTTTTTGCAATGCTAGGAAATAATGGCGCTACAGCGTTATGAAAAATAGCGTGCTTTAACAATGCTAACTTGATATTAGCGGTGTTGAGCCAAAATAGCTTAAATGTAGCATTGACGCTCCAAATACACTCTAGCGTGCGCTATAGCACGCTATTTTTTTCCTTGGGTTTAACTGCCAAGCTTTGTTAATAACTGTTTGAAGAAGATCCGTGGTGGAGACATAGAGAAGAGGAGAGAGGGGATTGCCTTGTCTTAGGCCTCTACAGCAGTGGAAAGTTTTCCCTGGGACACCATTTAGAAGGACCGAAGAAGTGCCAGAAGTGAGGATTGATTTGATCCATTCGTTGAAGCGGTCATCAAAATCAATAATGTTTCAGCATAGAAAGGATCGCATCATATTCAATCATGTCAAGAGCTTTAGTGAAGTCGAGTTTTAGTATAATGATCTCCCTTTTGGATTGATGACATTGATGAAGGAATTCAAAACTCTGGGCGAGACAATCCTGAATAGTCCGGCTTTTAATGAAGCCGTATTGGTTCTGATGAACGATTTTGAGGATCACCTTTTGTAGATGGTCCGCACGAAGCTTGGTGAGTAATTTGAGGCATGAGTTGAGGAGCGAAATGGGCCTGTAGTCACCTAGATTTTCAGGATTGGGGACTTTTAGGATCAACATGATGTGTGAATTATTAATTCATTGGAGATTGACGGAGCCATGAAAGCACCAAGGCAAAGAGCGTGAACGTCATTTTTAACAATGTGCCAGCACCTCTTAAGAAACACGCTGTTGAAATCATCCAGTCCCGGAGCACGGTCTGAAGTTAAGGATTTAATTATATTATCTATCTCTTATGAGGTGAAAGGGAGGGACAGAGAATCCAGCCCATCCGTCCTATTAACGAGGTTGCCAAAGGAGAAACGCATGGTCGGATTATCGTAGGATCCCAAACACTTGGAGAAAGTATTCCAAATTATAGCAGCTTTGGATTCATGGTCATTATAGGGGATTACCATGGCACTGCAGTGGTACATTTATTCCCTTTTCGGCTGCATTTTGTCCATCAGCTTGATAAAGTAGATTGGTTAGTTCAGTTTCAATTGTACATGTGTATGTTTTCTTATCAATGTTTTTTCTCCCTGTACATTATTTTGAGTTACTGAATACCCTTGGCAGCCTACTTTTGAAACAAAAAAATCTCGAATGCTGCTACTAGAAATCTTAAATCATACCTTGCTGAGGTGTGCCTATGTTCTTGTGTTTTCATCTGCATATGCACTTGTTATGCATTAACATCTGCATGCTTGGCTGTACTGGTAGTGAATAATTCATGGAAACGATAATAATACAATGTTTATATAGGTTGACTTCAATATATCTTTGTGTTTATTAGTACATGCATAAGTTATGCTACTTTCCTGCTCCTCTACAAGCAAGCATCTGGTATAACCATTATGTGGTTTCAATGCAAAAAAGGAATTTCACTATTTATGACTAGTATGCTTTAAAATTGCACATTGAACTTATCAAATCACTGCAGAAGGAATTCTGCAAATGAGTTAGAATTATGTTTGGTCGATCTTACTTAAGCTCCATCGATGCACTTTAAACAGCAAAGTGAACTCTGGGTAGTGCAGAAAGTACTTATTAAATAGAAAGGAAAAAGAAATTTCCTCATTCTAATGGTAATGGAAGCATGTGTACAGCTCTTCATGATGGTTTTCTTACAGTAACTTGTGGTAAGGTTGTGATTGGTATTGGGCATGATGACAGAAGTAGTAAACTTCTCTCATGCTGTAATGTGTAAATTGTCCTGAAAAAAATCCAATGTATTTTTCACTTGCGATTGCATTCCTTCAGATATGTGACCAGCATATTAAATTTTGTATCCCAGATGGGGCAATATAAAAGCTCTTCCAGGAGCTAATCGGTTAATAAAACATTTGAAGAGTAACAGGCTACCAACTGCTGTAGCTTCCAACTCTTCAAGATCAAACATTGATTCCAAAATTTCCTGCCATCAAGGTACCCTTTTCCGGTTTCCCCTACTTCAGAGAAATCTGAAATCTTCATGTCCTTCTTTGTATTTGGTGAAGTGGTTTATCAAGTAATTCACTCTTATGATGTCTAGGATGGAAAGAGTATTTCTCTGCGATTGTTGGTGCAGATGAAGTAGAGAAAGGAAAGCCATTCCCAGACATGTAAAACAATGTGCTATATAATGTTTTCATTGCTGATACCTTATAGATTTGTGATATTTATCTCATTTAGTTGCTCGTGTTCTGCTCATGTGGTGGTATTCAAGATTTTTGGAAGCTGCAAAAAGAATGAACGCTGATCCTTCAAATTGCCTAGTAATTGAGGATTCCTTGTAAGTTTAGCCTTGGCTAAATTTTATTTATTTATGTTAATGTTGTGTCCATGGAAAGGTTAGATACTTACAACATGTCACACTCTGCAGTGTAGACATTTTTTTGGTGGAACACTTTTGATGGAACAGAGTTTCATGTTTTGAAATGCCTGGATTGGCATGGAAATTTGTTTTTTATTTCTCAAAGCTACATGTGTGGCTGCCTGCAGTAAAAACATAGTTTCAGTAACCATCCGATAGCTAAATCAAGAAATGTATTTCTTGCTTTAATTTAAGAAAAGAACATTGTCCGTCTATTTGACAGAGATAATTTCTGATATGGCTGGTCTTCCATATCATAACAGCCTACAGTGGTACTACTTGATTAATTCACTTAATAATATTAATAATAAATCTTTGCAATAATTTTGAATGATGTAGATGCATTGGTGTTCCATATACTAGGTATATTGGGTTTTACATCTACCACCTGTAATTGTATTGTTTTTCTGGTCTGCACTCACTTTACTGGTTTCAAAATTTTAAGTTTAGCCTGTAGTGTCACAACAATATACTTTAACATTGTCAATTAATGAATGTGCCAGGCCAGGTGTTTCGGCTGGTAAAGCTGCAGGAATGCATGTTATAGCTGTACCTTCAGTACCCAAAGAGACTGATGAATTCAGCTCTGCTGATGAGATTATCAACTCCCTCCTTGACTTAAGGCCTGAAAAGTGGGGTTTGCCACCCTTTAATGATTGTATGCTCTAATTCTTGGGACTATCTGTTTATCATTCTTAAGATTATGGACATACTCAATATATCTGGTTTTGAATATTCTGCACAGGGATTGAAGGTACCTTACCGATAGAACCATGGTTTATTGGTGGACCTGTGATCAAAGGATTTGGTCGTGGTTCTAAAGTACTAGGAATACCAACAGGTATGGTGGAACATGCAAGTGAAGATAAATTTCATTAGCATGTTTTAAAGCCTCAGAAGAGTACAACTTAGTGACTTCACATGCTATCACTTCTATAATTGGTTTTGTATATATGTTATTTGTTTTGTTCATTCACGGAATTAAAATATACTCTACCAGTTCATGTTTATGGTTTTCTTAATAGTAGTACACTCTTCTCGTTCACTGATAATTTTATATTTGTCTGTCTTGTAGCGAACTTACCTGCAGAAAACTTTTCCGATATACTGTCAGAGCATACATCAGGTGTATACTTTGGCTGGGCTGGACTTTCAAAGCGAGGCGTATATAAGATGGTCATGAGCATTGGCTGGAACCCTTATTTTGACAACACAGAGAAGACTATTGTGAGTGTTCTTTGCACAAGGTGTTCAATGTTTGGTTGTATTAATTTGCTCTAAGAGGCATTGATTTCAGGAACCATGGTTGCTTCATGGTTTTGACGAGGACTTTTATGGAGAGGAGCTGTGCCTGGCTATTGTTGGGTACATACGACCTGAGGTAACTGAGGACCAATCGACATTTATACAGGCAAAAGTAAGTTCCATTTTCACTAACTTGTGACACTACCTCTCAAATGCTTAGGCCAACTTTCCTTCACTTGAGAGCTTGATAGAGAGGATTCATGAGGATGGCAGAATAGCAGAGAATGCCCTAGATTTACCGGAATATGTCAAGTACAAAGACTCGCCATATTTGAGAAACCCTTTGCAGCAGGGCACCAATTCTAATAGGAACGTGGCAGATCAAGAAGAGTTGAAGTGACCCGACGCTTCGAAGTGCCTAGAGAGAGGCTGCCGCACATTCTCCCATCTTTTCGAGAACTTTGTCTGGGCTCTTGTATGCCAAGCAGTGACATTATTCTACCATGTAAAACTCGGAGCTTCCCATTTTTATAACTAGATGACACCCCGCGATTTGCTGCAGAGACTTTTATTGTAAAACAAAGTCGTTGGACTGCTATTGTTAAAGGCAGGAAAATGAAATTAATTTCCATCAAATTGTCTGATCTCTTTCACACTGGTTTCTTTGCCAAAGGACACTTTTCGGTCATGAAGTGATCTCAATTGCGCTTTGTAAATAGCCTGAAAATCTTCACTTGTTGAAAATAAAAAGACTTTACACATGCTTGTATTAGATATGTCGGTAAATGAGTTAGTGAACAGATGGTCCCCTGAAGAAAGGATGACATGCAAAAACCGAATTAATGAAGACTGATAATATGAACTCGGTGAACTACCTGCACGATATAACCCAACAACAAAACCTAAATTACTCAAACATATGCCATGTATGAAATCTGATTGCCGGAAACAATCTGCAATATCTCCCCTCTTGTAGAACTCCCGAAGCTGCGTGAAAGTCCAAACGTTGTGGTAGTATGCCTTCGCACAGACAAATTAGGTGGAAGACTGAAAACCATTGGAAACTCAACTCTCCAAGGAAAAGATTATTTAAAGCTTGCGGATTGCCTTTTGCTCAGGACTCCAGCAGGAGGTGAAAGTATAGAGAACTGATCATCGCCATCACAGAGCTGGACTCGTCATGGGTACCATATTTCTTTTCGAACGGAATGGGCCCAAAGGCCCTCGAAGCTTTTATTAAAAAAAGCGGCGATACAAAATTACAGCCAGCCCCCTAAGGATAGGAGAAATCTGAGATAAGGTTAGTCCTTTTACAGAGAAGACCCCAAAACAAAAATCTGAAACGCAATTAGGTCCTTGATCTTCTACACAGCAACTGAGAGACCAACAAACACAGGGGTCGACGTTGCCGCTGGGGAACATGCCACTTGGGGCGGTGTCGGCCATGGGTCCCATGTCGAGGTTGGAGACGATCCTCCAAAGTGGCATAGATAGCGGGCTACGATTGTTTCCGAGCCTAGAGCGACTCCTTGCGCCATAGATAGCGGCGACGGAGATCGTAGGTCGTCACTGAAGAACTCCAGAAATGGTAGCTCCCGGGGTGGAGCTCACAATTGCACCCAGGAGAGAAGATAGCATCAGCCCTCTTGCCGGCGAGATGACACTCATGGGAACTGCAAGCCGACGACCCCATCCTTAACTTGCCTCGCCCTAGCAGCAACGACATGGCCTCCACCCTCTCCCTCGCCGCCACGGTCGGCCGAGAGGAGGAAGACCAACACCTCATCACCAGGAGGAAGGAAGGGACAACAAAGGCGCTTATTGAAGAGGGGAAGGGGTCCTGCAAGAGGAACCTCCGCCGCAGACTCTAACCATGAGAGCTCGATGAGATTCGTCGGAAATCTACTGGTACAGCACTGATGCACTAGAGAAGAGGAACCCCACCCTCCACCTTCAGGACCACTGCTCTGCTACAGCCTCTCCCTTCCCTCGCCACCACGGCAGGCCGGAGCGAGAAGACAAAGAAGAGCCAAGCAGTAGAAGAAGATGAAGGGGCGACACAACAAGGGCTTATTTGTAGAGATCCCTGGGTTAGCGTTGCCCGCCAGCACCTCCGACCACCGGAGTTTGCTGCTGCCACACCACCACCACAGGATGCGTCGAGACTGTCCTAAACAGCCTGACACCCTACTCCAAACTACAAGCATCTCGCCAGGACTTCTCCATCTAACCCTACCATCTACTATGACACCTCTAAAATGGATCATATGGGAACCTAGAGGGGAGGCGTGAATAGGTGCTACTAAATTTTTAGTTCTTTTTCAATTTTAGGCTTGACACAAAGTAAATTCTCTAGATATACAACTATGAGAATTTCCCTATATGCAAACCTATCTACTAAACACATAAAGAGAGGAGCGAGCAAACCGTAGTGAAGCACGCGGAGACGGGATTTCAACTCGTGGGGTCCGACTTCCCGTGCGAGTGCAACGCGGGGTCCGAGTTCCATGTAATCGCTGGGTTTCACAAACTTGGGCTGCCAATCACTCAGAAGGCCCATTTCGAGTCAAATTCATACCACCTCTATCAAATACAAACTTTCCGTCAACTGACCCGTGAAGGAGACGTTCGGGACCTCCATGTCACTACTCTGTCCGTGACGCAAGCGCCAAGTCGGCAACCACGTAGGCAAAACGAGGAACTAGACCCCACGCCTTAGAGCATTGACGAAATTCACAAATTAACTCCCTCCTTCGCATGAACCCTAGCGCCGCCACTGACGAAATCCACCCTCCACCTAGAACGAACCCTTGGGACATTTGCCTTTCGGTGCCAAGTTGTCGTGCCCTCTCGCTGACACCAATCTCTAATGCCGCATGTTGTGCCCACCGTTCCGAGGATCTAGCCCGCCTCCGCGGCCAGACGAGCTGAGCAGCATGGAGGATGGAATATCATCATACCTTGAAAGAAGTGTTGGATACATGCGGGTGAGCTACTCTTCTCTTTGCTTTTTGCACTAACTATAACTGCAAGCTGTCTATTGACCTGAAAGAGATAGATCAAACCTAGAATTGTTTGATTTCTAAATGCCGACAGACAAGTTATTATTTTTCCCCCAAATTTCTCTCAACTAGGGCACCCCAGAGACCCTTTACGTGGTTTCGGTACACATCGGCGGGTATCAACCACAATTAGCAAATGTGAAGGCCAAGTGGAATTATGGTACTTGTGTCGCAATTAAAGAAGCACCGACGCAGATTTGCACTATCCCTGGTATGGTTGCTGCTCTGCGTAAACATATTGAAATGGGGCCGACGCAGACTGCACGGTTTAGCTTCATGGATGAATAACGCAGAAAGGTTACTATAAAGCATGACAGTCAGATGTTCGGGTTGCTGAAACGGTGTCCATTGGCTCGAATGTTTCTCCTGGAATGTAGAATAGTGGATGTGGAAGCTGCTTCCACTCCTAGTGACCCTGCTATTCAAGCTCAGGGTGGTCTGACTCGAAGCCCGCTGATGTTAAGCAAGTAGTTCCTCATCTGCACCATGCTTCTACAGTGCAACCTCCTCGAAGGAGTGCCCGTTTTGCCGTGGTGCAAGACCCTATTGTGGATGCAGGTCGTGCTTTCGTTGCCAGAACTGATGGTGTTGTTGCTTAGCCTGATACTGAGTCATCCCTTCTGTTGTTGCGCAAACTACGGCTTCAGGAGGCCGCCCCGCTGTTGCCAAAACTGCTGGTGTTGTTGCTCAATCTGCTACTGACCCAATCCCGGCTGCTGCTGTTGGGCAAACTAAGGCTTCAGGAGGCTGCCCCGCTGTTGTGAAATCTGCTGGTGTTGTTGATCATCCTGCTACTGAACCAATCCTTGCTGCTATTATGCAAACTAAGGCTTCAGGAGGCCGCCCCGCTGTTGCTAGAACTACTGGTGTTTTTGCTCAGCCTGCTACTAACCGAATCCCCGCTGTTGCCAGAAATGGATGATGAGCAGAACTGGGTGGGTGGCAACAGCGAGTGGCTAGTCCTTTTATCCCAAGACGGGAGAACTTGGACTCTAAAAAATGTCTATAGATTGTTGAGACTTACACCACCATCTATAGTGGATGTCTGCATTACTGCATTCAACCATGGGTGGTCGCCGAAATCTGAATTCGCTTACAGGTTCAACATGGCAGAACTTGATCTCCTGAAGGTGCAAATCCCACATAAGCCTCTCCTGGTGTGGAAGACTTGGAACTACAACCTCTTAGCGGTGTTCGACAAGGCAATCACATTCATTAGATGCTCACATGCCAATGAATGGACAGTCTTGCGCGACGACCATCTACAGCCGGAGAAGTATGTCGACACCGTCTTCACCTCCAGCGTGTATGACGACACACCGCAACACATTTACGCGGTCACTGAACCTAGCGGCGGCGTGCGTGTTTGGGAGCCGTTCACCTGGGGTGAGTCATGGTGTCATATAGCATGTAAATTCCCATTCAAAATTCTTCTTACCGACTGAAGGTAACACGCAACCCCGCGCGTCATTCCAGCACCGGTGATCGAAGATGCAAAAGTAGATGCTGATCTTGTATCACGACGCTGGTTCCTTGCACCTCTTAGAGGCGATGTCAACCAGGATGCTGAACTCATGTGGATTCATATCAGGGGAGCACTAAAAAGCGTTGGTGATATAATAGAACATATGGGGACACAACTTTATTCATACCCATACCGAATAAAGAGCCCGAGATTAGACACCAATTGAAATGGATCGTATGGGCACCTAGAGGGGGGGGGGGCGTTGAATAGGTGCTACTAAATTTTTAGTTCTTTTTCAATTTTAGGCTTGACACAAAGTAAATTCTCTAGATATGCAAACCTATCTACTAAATACGTAAAGAGAGGAGAGAGGAAATCGTAGTGGAGCACACTAAGACACAGGGATTTGTTCTACTGCAGTTCCTTCCTTGTTAAGGGAAGTATGTCTGTGTGGGAGGGGTGGGCGGTTCTAATACCACCATGCCACAATAGGCCTCACCCTATTCTCTGATGGATCTCGCCACAAAAGGCCTGATCCACCTCTCCACTATTGGTACCCTTTGAGGCGGGAACCGGTGCCTTTACAACTATAGCGGGGCACACATCCACAACCAAATTGGAGGCTCCCGTTATGAAAACAAGTTGCCACAAGAACAAGGATTATCAAATAACCAAAACAAGGATCTAGATATTTGTAAGAAATACTAGATCGAGGATCGTCCAAATGAATGGAGGGGAAGTGAAGCGCTTGATTTCTGTTGATGAAGATCGAGCCCTCCTCCTTCGATTTCCCAAATAACGAGGCCTTTGGATGGATGAAGGTGGAGATCTCTTGGATGGAACTTGAGGAACATATCTTGTCTTTTTTTCGAATGAACCAAGAGTTCTGGCAGGATGGGAGAGATGGGTTTAAATACCCTCTGCCCAGAACTGGCCGTTGGAGCATTTTGGAGGTGGATTATCCACCCCCACTAGGGGCGGACTATCCGCCCTGGGGGAAAATCCGCCCCAGAGCCGGAACGTCCGGGGGAAAATACGCCCCCGTCACAGAGCACCGCACCGATCTTGTCTTAAAGAAACTCCTCGAGGGGGCAGACTATCCCCCCAAGGGGCAGATTATCTGACCTGGGGAAAAGTCCGCCCCAGGGCCAGAAAATCTGGGGGATTATCCGCCCCCACACACAGTGCGCCGCGCCATGGCACACTTTGCAAAAAACCTAGGGGGGGGGGCGGATTATCCGCCCCCCTTGAGGGGCGGAATATCCGGCCTGGGCAAAAACTTCGGCCCTGGCCGAACAATCTGGCAGATATTCCGCCCCCACACAGTGATGTGTCCTTGGTCCGTTTGAGATTGGGGGAGGGGCGGATTATCCGTCCCCTGGCAGGGGCAGATTATCCACACCCCAAAAACACCTTTAAGCTTCTTTTGGTTTGTTAAGACCTGCAACACTTCAACACACATTAAATAATCCTTGATATTGTTATCTAACACACAAAACACTAGAGATCATGAAATGTTGTTTCAACCTCTCCCTCTCTATCTCTGGCCAGTAAAGCCGCCAGATGGGTCGGGATCGGGCGAGTCTTCTCCGGTCAACGACCAAACACAAGAGGTGGGAGGCAGAGAGGATAAGGAGGGGATAAGATGGGCCGATAATAATACCGATAGAAAGAATGCAAAAGAGGAGGCAATCTGTCATATGACACGATCAACTCCCGCTGCCCCAGGTTCTCTAGAAGTCTCTCGATCTGTTGGATGACGCCATTGATGGTCATACAGTTGAGTACCTAGCCGGTGACATAGGGAAAACTAGAAGATAAATGCTATATTTATAGGAAAAAAGCATAGGAGTTGCTGACCAGGTCTTGGTGATGGAGTATTCTAGGAAAAGAGTTCATGGTGATAGTGCTTTAGAATGGAGAGGGGCCGATCTAGTTCATGGTGACAATGCTTTACATGAGGAGATATGTTCTACCAAAATGAAGGTTGGCAGTGAGGTGGACGAGGCTTAGTCAGTCCGCTAATCGTTATTCTTACTCAGGGTAGTGCGATTGGGAGGTGAAGAGCAATGTTATGGTGCTTAATGCCTGGACTAAAGTGGATTTTTTGTATTACAGAACAGTTGGGGTTCGAGGACAGAAACAAAAAATTTCCTACAATCGAAACCCTAATGCCAGGACTTAGTGATGGAGTATTCTAGGAAAAGAGTTGGACTTTCTCCTTTGCAATCAGAACGAGAGGAGGAGATACGATATTCATACCTTTGAAGACCGAGCCCGGTTAACATACCGCGAGGAACATGGTTGAAGAAGACGCCTTGATGTTGACCTCGATGTCATGAAATCCTGTGACTCCGACAACTCCTAGTACCGAAAGCACGATGCCGCCATAGGGAGTCACACACGTACGGTGCCTGCTGAAGACTCTTGCTTCTCCTCGATTCAGCTGAGATTGCGGAAGTAGATCTCCCGGCTCCAAATCCCATAGCACGACGGTGCTCCGCGGTGAAGAACTCGCTCGCACGACCTGACAAAGGGGGGCGCGGTCGCAAGATAGAGGGAGAGAAGAGATAGGCAACACATTCCTTTTATGTATTTCTAGGTGGAAATTGGTGTGTATTAATCCTCCTATGGACACCTCTTTATATAGGCGGAGGGGATCCTTCCACCTTAGGTGCCCCATGTGGGACTAAAAACAATAATAAAAAGGGGGAAAACCAGTAGCCAGCCGGGTGGGCCGCCTGCCCATCCGCGCGGGGCCTAGCAGGAGGAGGTGGGGTAGCAAAGGCGGGAGCAGCCGACCGGGTGGGTTGCCCGCGAGGCAGACGGCCGTGGCGGCGGCTAGCGCTGGCTGGGGATGCGCCGACCTTCTAGTGTGCACGCCTGCACGCGTCGCCCTGGCGGTGAGCGACAGGGGGGCTCCCGGGTGGGCCGGCCTTCCTTGGCTCGATAGTAGTGGCAGCAGCTGTGACGCGCAACACGCGGTGGCAGTCGCGCGTACTATGCGTCGCCCACATTGGCTGTTTCAAAAACAGCCTTGCCTTTTGCCTTTTTCGTCTGTTTCTTTTTAGGTAAAATCCCTCTGAGGTTTTTCCTAATAAGTAAGACGCCTTTATAAAATCCTTATTTAAATATTTATTTATAATATATTAATTCAAAATTAACATATAATAAATATATTTAAATCATCATTTATCCGAAAACTCTTTCTAGTCCTTTTTTCCTTTATCCTTTATCCGAACACCTTCGGATCTCCCCAGAACTTTTTTGGTCTGTCTCTTCTCATTTCTTCAGTAATTATGAACAAGCCATTAATGATCTCTAAGCTTAAACAAGCCCTTAAGCATGCTACCCAATAGTTCTAGAATACTTCAGACATGGTCAAGACTCCTCTCTGACCAATGATCAACACCGAGACCTGGATGCCTATGATGACCACCTATGCATTCCACGAAATTTTTCATTGAACCATAAACGCTATGTCTTATTCCTTTTGTCTCCACGATATTGTATTGTCCGAGACTTTGATCAAATGGCATCATCATGTCAGGGTTCAACCTCGTTACCGAAAATACATTCTTTACTCGATCCGGTAAGTGATATCCCTAGTGATCTAGTCACACGCTGCACAACTTATGAATATGACTTATCCGAGTGGTGCTAGAGTATCTTCCATCACGCAGATGGACAAATGCCGCTCTTGACGCATATGCCTCAACCTGTTCCTCCGGATATCCAATGACACCCTTATGATCACCGTTCCATCGAGTGATATTAAGGACCATCAAAGTAACCTTGGGATACAGTGATTAGATATGGTCTCAAAGTCTAAGGAAAGAGTCACTTTGTTTCCTAATCATCGAACCTAAACTCTGTGACATGATCGCGATAAGATGCTATAGATAGGGTATGTTCATCATATCATTCTCTAATGAAATGACTCCATTGTTAATTGGGGCCGATGCACCAACATGATTAGGAAACCTTTGATCATCCATTGATCAATGAACCAACGACTAGAGTTTCACTGGAAACTACTGGTTGTTTGTATATCATACGTGTTGTAACATCCTAGATTTTATAATTCCGTGTGTTACTAGAAGCACGTATCATAGCATTTGCATCATGGCATTACACAATAATAATTGCATCAGATCCCTTCTACCTAAAACCTTATCTTATTTTTCCCATATAGTCTTATAAAGACAAAAGGAGGCTTTATAAACCTAATCTTCAAAAGGTTATGCAAAAGAAGTATTTCGTGATCCTATGTTGACCTCCTCCTTTTTACAAATTTTTAGACACCTAATACATTGAATTTGGTTTCACAATGCAAAAGTTATAAGGGTTTATGTAAAACCGAAAATGAATAAACGAAACAACAACAAAAACCTAACTAACTGCGGACGCCCTGTCCCAGCCCGCTACCTACCGCTCACACTTGCAGGTGAGCAATGCGAAACCACACATGTGCGCGCCGCATAGCTTAGATGGGCCGGCCAAAAACGCTATGTGCACACCCGCCGCACCCCCCACGTGTCGCTGCCAGCCCGGCCCCACTTGTCATCCCCCTAAAATCAAATGTTACAGATCAATTAAATTTATAGCATAAGCTGTATGAACAATAACAAGCCAAGAAAATGTAAATTTACTTGATGGCAGATGAGCATATCTAATCAAATCTCTAAAAAAATCGACCGTTCAAACCATATATATTTCCTACATCTATAGCAAAAGAATCGATAGACGATTGAACAAATCCTACGTATGAACAGTGAAATCTGCGGCTGTGACTGAGAATCTAGCTAGCAAAGTAGTACCTAGGACGCGTCATCAGAGACCTCCTCCTCGAACTCATCATCTCTGTGGTTGCGTCGAGTATTTGTTCATGGAGGACGGAGTCGTTTATGTAGAGCACCAACAGGTTGCCTCCGCCTGCCCCTGCATGCCCCTCCTCCAGATCTACTGCTGGCACCACTATGTTGTCGGCTACCACCTTCTTCTTGATGGTGACGACGACTGCTAGATACACAGAGCCCGAAGCCTCAATGGTGCGCGCAACGAGCGGCATGAGTTCCTAGAGCCGTCTCCGCCAGATACGACCGAGCCATCAGCTATTGCACCTCCAACTAGCTTCACCTCCGGCTCGTCTCCACGCGTACGCTTCATGGAACAACTAGGGAGGGCGGTGGTGAAAAGAGAAGGAGCTTCGGCGCGCACGGAAGATGCAGATTGGTGTTTTGTGACTAGACAGATTGGGGGAAAATGACACGAGATCGTGGAAGAAGAAGGCCGAGCGGTTTTATATATACGGGACCGTACATAGTCCTGAGTGGACATGTGTGGGTGTGGACGTGGGTGGGTGGGGGCACGGTACCGTTCGTAGGTAGTGCATGATCTCCATTTTCTAATTGCATTAACAACACGCATACTGACAGCTGAGGCCGGCCAAAGACATCAGCAAGCACCGTCAAACCAGCGATACCGTGAGAGAGTATCGTGTAGACCAATATGACACGTGGGCTTTACCTACAGATGACGTGCTCGGTTAAAAAATATTCGACCATGGGCCACGATGAAATCCATGATGAATGAAGCAGCAGACGAAATGGCGAACTAGGCTTCAGGGACCGGAACGAAAACTGCGACAAAATCTGTAGCGATGAACCAAGGAACTGTTGGAGATATGCCCTAGAGGCAATGATAAATGTAGTTATTATTATATCTTTGTGTTTATGATAAATGTTTACATTCATGCTATAATAGTATTAACAAGGAAACCATTAATACTTGTGTGATTTGTAAACTTAATTTGAAGTCCCTAGTATAGCCTCTATACTTCACTAGCTTGTTGGTTGATTAATGATTGTGGTTTCCATATCATGAACATTGAGATGTTATCAACAACAAGATCATATCGTTAGGAGAATGATATGGTGGACATACTCCTATAGATAAGCGTAGCATAAAGATCAAGTCATTTCAATAGTTCAATTGCTATATGCTTTCTGATACATAGTAACCTAATTCCTTCGACCATGAGATCATGCATATCACCTTTACCGGATGGATGCTTTGATGACATCAAACACCACACCGTAACTGAGTGGCTATAAAGGTGGCATTAAGTGTTCGGAAAGTATTGGTTGAAACACATGGATCAAGAGTGGGATTTGTCCATCCACATGACGGATAGATATACTCTGGGCCCTCTCGGTGGAATGTCATCCAATTAGCTTGCAAGCATGTGACTTGGTCACAAGGGATCACATATCACGGGAACGAGAAAAGAGTACTTATCAGTAACGAGGTTGAACTAGGTATGCAGAGATACCGACGATCATAACCTCGGATAAGTAACATATCGTGAGACAAAGGGAAATTGGTATCGTATGTAAGTGGTTCATTCGATCGCAAAGTAATCGTAGAAATATGTGGGAGCCATATGAATTTCCGGATTCCTCTATTGGTTATTGTTGAGAAGTGTCTCGATCATGTCCGCATAATTCACGAACCGTAGGGAGACACACTTAAGGATTCGACGTTGTTTGAGTAGTTATGGTATTATGAGAAAGAGACCGAATGTTGTTCGAGTCTCGGATGGGATCCGGATATCACGAGGTGATCCGGAGTGGTCCGGAGAATAAGATTCATATAAGGAAAGTCCGTTTCGAGATCGGGAATGATTAGTGTTTTCATCGGGAATGTTCTAGAAGGTTCGGATTGTCCAAGACTCGGGGGAGGTACATGAATGTGTCATTGCTCATTGAATGATTGCATCATGTACTAAGTGTTATTGCTGTCCCAAATAAAGGATTAAATTGAATCCTAAAACAGAAAAGTCAAATGTCCAGTTTGAAAGTCAAACTGCCAAAACAAGAAACTGTGGGAAACAAGCAAGAGGAGTTGGAACCAACCTGGAGGAGGAGTAGGACTCCTCCAGGCCGGCGCCCAGCCCAAGGCCGAGTTGGGAGGACTCCTCCTCCCTGGCGCCAAGGAACCCCCTCCCATAAAAGGAGGGGCAGGGCTCCTCCCATAGACACATAACTTTCTACTCTAGATCTCCGGTTTAGAGCTGTTTTGGTTTAGAGCTTCTAATTGCTTTAGCCAACAGTTTAGAGCCTTCTAATTGGTTTAGAGCCCTCTAATTGGTGTGTCTAATTACTAGGCCACTAATCCTCTCTCTCATAAAGCTCCACCATACTGCTTGCCGCTTAAGGCGGCCTGCGGGATCTCCCTCTACTTAGGTACCACGCCGTTGTCTGCCGGAATCGCGAGGAGAGTGCTACAACCTCCATTTTCTTTGGAACAAGGGAGAGGAAGGTCTTCGTCGAGTACCGAACGTGTGATGCTGCGGGGCTGCCGAACGTGGCGCTGGAAGGATCGTCTACGATCTTGAGATCGGGAAGAGTACGACTACATCACCCACGAGAATCCGCTCTCGTTAAACGCTTTGGAATCTTCGAGGTAAGTTATACCATCGACTCGTTGCTACAATCTAGTAGATAGATCTTGGCTTGTTTGTTTGTATCGATAGAAAATTTTGTTTTCCATGCTACGAACCCCTATAGTGGTATCGAGCCGTGTCTATATGTAGATCTGTTGCGAGTAGAACACAATGGTCATTGTGGGCGTTGATGCTTTTATTGTAGATTGCTTTTGTGTACTTTGCATCTTGCGGTATGTTGGGATGAAGCGGCCGGGCTAACCTTACATGACATCGTTCATGAGACTTGCTCCACGCTTGACATGTAACTTGTATTGCATAAGTGGCTTTATGGGTGCATGTTTCTCCTAGCATAGTTAAGATCCAATTTACAACGGGTGATCAACAATGCTAGTATCAATGTTGTGGTTCTTGTTCGTAAGTTAGAACGACACTTATTGAAAGCCCCAAACCACGTAAAATATGCAAAGAAAGTAGAAGCGTCTAACTTTGTTTTGCGGGGGTGTCTTGATGTGATATGGCCATGATTGTGATTATATTCGATGTATGCAATGTTCCTTATTGTAAGTCGACAACCGCAGGAGCCATATGGTTGTCTTTAATTTATGTTAAGACCCGTGTCTATTCAAAGTAGTTGTAATAGTTGAAGCCGGTGGGCGACAACCATGGAGAAGCGCCATTGACCTTGATGCAATGCCGGTGATGATGGAGATCATGTTCGTGCTTGAAGATGGAGATCGGAGGCACGAAGAAGAAAGGCCATATCATATCACATATATATTGATTTGCATGTGATGTTAATCCTTTATGCATCTTGTATTGCTTAGTAGACGACGGTAGCACTATAAGATGATCCTCATGCACATCAATTTCAAATCATAAAGTGTTCACCCTTAGTTAGCACCGTTGCTAAGGCTTGTTGTTTCGAAGCACCACGTGATGATCGGGTGTTCTAGATTCTGCAAGTGTATACAACGTGAGCAAGCCAGATTTGCTCATGCAGAAACTAAGGTTTGATCTTGACGAGCCTAGCATGTACAGACATGGTCTCGGAACACGGATTACCGAAAGGTAAAGCATGAATCGTATAGTAGATATGATGAACATGATGATTGTTCGCCATTGAAACTATATCAACTCTCGTGATGATCGGAGTTGATGTAGTGGATTTGGTTCGTGTGATCACTAAAACAATGTGAGGGATGTTGTTTTGAGTGGGAGTTCACCTAGTTTAATTTCATTAATTAATTTGAACTCAATTTGTCATAAACTTAGTCTAAACTATTGCAAATATGTTGTAGATCAATGGCAGCCCTACCATCAATTTTAATGCGTTCCTAGAGAAAGAAAAGTTGAAAAACAATGGAAGCAACTTCGGATTGGTTCCGCAATTTGAGGATTGTCCTCACGGTGGTAATTTGACCTATGTCTGGATGCACCATTGGGTGACCCACTGCGGTGATGCTCTGATGAAGTAAAGAATGTTTACCTCGCTCGGAAGAATCGGTACTCCATAGTTCAGTGTGCTATCTTGTATGGTTTAGAATCGAGCTTGAAAAGGTTTGAAGAGTCGGACCCATATGATATTGTCGAGGATCTCAAATTGATTTTTGAGACTCATGCGGCAATTGAAAGCTATGAGGCTTCGAAAAGTTCTTTAACTGAAAGGTGGAAGAGGGCAGCGCCGTCAGTGAGCATGTGCTTAAGATGTCTGGGCATGCAAACAAACTTCAAAGCTTGGGTATTGTGATTCCTAATGCTTTGGGGATTTACCGTGTCCTCCAATCACTACCACCAAGTTACAAGAACTTTGTGATGAACTACAACATGCAGAACATGAACAAGACGTTGCCAGAACTCTTTGCCATGTTGAAATCTGCCGAAGTGGCGATCAAGAAAGAGCACCAAGTGTTGTTGGTCAATAAGACCACCAAATTCAAGAAAGGCAAGTCTAAGCAAAGGGACACTTCAAGAAGGGTGGTAAGAAAGCTACCACGCCCGAAGAAGACCAAGGCTGGACCTAAGCCTGAAACCGAGTGCTTTCTTGCAAGGGAGAAGGTCCTTGGAAGCGGAATTGCCCAAAGTACTTGGCGAATCAAGAACGGCAACATCAAGAAGAAAGGTATATCGATATACATGTTATTGATGTGTATCTCACTAGTACTCGTAGTAGTGCCCGGGTATTTGATCTGGTTCGGTTGCTCATATTTGTAACTCAAACAGTCTTTGCGAATAAACGGAAGCTAGCGAAGAACGAGGTGACGATGCGGCGTGGGAAGCGGATCAAAGGTTGATGTGATCGCGGTCGGCACGCTACCCTTCATCTACCATCGGGATTAGTTTTATACTTAAATAATTGTTATTTGGTGCTGCGTTGAGCATGAACATTATATCGGGATCTTGTTTATTGCGAGACGGTTACTTGTTTAAATCTGAGAATAATGGTTGTTCTATTTATATGAGTAATATGTTTTATGCACATGCACCTTTGATAGATGGTCTATTCTTATTGAATCTCGATAGTGGAAATACACATATCAACAACATTGAGGCTAAACGTTTGAAATCAGCGATAATTCGACCTATATGTGGCAATCGTCTTGGTCACATCGAGTGAAACGTATGAAGAAACTCCATTCCGATGGACTTCTTGAATCACTTGATTTTGAATCACTTGAAAGATGCGAAGCATGTCGATGGGAAAAATGACTAAGACTCCATTTTACGGTATGATGGAGCGAGCTACGGACTTATTGGAAATCATACATACCGATGTGTGTGGTCCAATGAGTGTAGCATCGTGATGGTTATCGTTATGTTCTTACCTTCACGGATGACTTGAGTAGATATGGATATATCTATTTCATGAAACATAAGTCCGAAACTTTCGAGAAGTTTAAGGAGTTTCAAAGTGAGGTAGAGAATCAACGTAACAAGAAGATTAAATTTCTACGTTACGATCGTGGAGGTGAATATCTAAGTTACGAGTTTGGCGAGCATTTAAAGAAGTGCGGAATACTTTCACAATTGACACGCCGGGAACACCACAGCGTAATGGTGTGTCCGAACGTCGTGTCGAACTCTCTTAGATATGGTTCGTTCTATGATGTCACTTACAGTTTACCGCTATCATTTTGGGGTTATGCATTAGAAACACGCATTCACTTTAAATAGGGCACCGTCTAAATCCGTTGAAACGACACCGTATGAATTATGGTTTGGGAAGAAACCTAAATTGTCGCTCCTTAAAGTTTGGGGATCTGAAGCCTATGTAAAGAAGTTACTGTAGGACAAGCTTGAACCCAAAGCGGAAAAATGCGTCTTCATAGGATACCGAAGGAAACTATTGGGTATACCTTCTATCATAGATCCGAAGGCAAAACATTCGTTGTTAAGAATGGATCCTTTCTAGAAGGAATTTCTCTCGAAAGAAGTGACTGGAAGGAAAGTAGAACTCGACGAGGTTGTTGAACCTTCTCTCGAAATTGCAAGTAGCGCAGACCGGAAGAAGTTCCCGTGGTGCCCGCACCAATAAGGGAGGAAGCTAATGATGATGATCATGAAACTTCGGTTGAAGTTGCTCTGAGCCTCGGAGGTCAACGAGAACTCGTACCACTCCAGTTGGTATGATTCCGTTATGAATATCATGGTGGTGGACAACACCGATGACCCCGAGACATATGAGGAAGCGATGATGAGCCCAGATTCCAATAAATGGCAAGAAGCCATGAAATCCGAGATTGGATCCATGTACGAAAACCAAGTATGGACTTTGGTGGACTTACGGATGGTAGGAAGGCTGTCGAGAACAAATGGATTTTCAAGAAGAAAGCAGATGCTTGATGGTAATGTTATCGTTTATAAAGCTCGACTTGTCGCAAAAGGGTTTCGACAAATTCAAGGAGTTGACTACGATGAGACTTTCTCACCGATGGCGAAGCTAAAGTCTGTGAGGATTATGTTAGCAATCGCTGCATATTATGATTATGAGATATGGCAGATGGATGTCAAAACAGCATTCCTCAATGGAGACATTGATGAAGAGTTGTATATGATGCAACCCAAAGGTTTTGTCGATCCTATAGATGCTAACAAGGTATGCAAACTTCAACGGTCCATCTATGGATTGAAGCAAGCATCCAAGTTGGAATCAACGTTTGATAAGGTAATCAAAAGTTTTGGTTTTATACAAACTTATGGAGAAGCTTGTATTTACAAGAAAGTGAGTGAGAGCTCTGTAGCATTCTTAATACTGTATGTGGATGACATATTGTTGATTGGGAATGATGTAGACCTTCTTAATAGTGTCAAGGAATATTTGAATAATAGTTTTTCAATGAAGGATCTTGGCGAAGCAGCTTACATATTAGGCATAAAGATTTATAGAGATAGATCGAACGCCAAATATCATTGTCACAAAGTACATATTTGGACAAAGTTCTAAAGAGATTTGGAATGGAAGAAAGCAAGAAAGGGTTCTTGCCTTGAGTAAAACTCAAAGTCCGACATCGGCAGAAGATAGAGAAAGGATGAGTAAGACTCCCTATGCCTCGGCCATAGGATCTCTAATGTATGCCATGCTATGTACTAGACCCGACATTGCATATGTCGTTAGTTTAACTAGCAGATATCAAAGTGATCGAGTGGATCATTGGAATGATCAAAAACATCCTTAAGTACTTGAGAAGGACTAAGGATATGGTTCTTTCTTATGGAGGTGATGAACATTTCGTTGTTAATGGTTACACCGATGCTAGTTGGAACACCGATCCAGATGATTCTAAATCACAATCCGGATCGTATTTATTTTGAATGGTGCAGCGATTAGCTGGAGGAGTGCAAAGCAAAGCGTTGTGGCGAGATCTTCAACTGAATCGGAATACATGGCTGCTTGGAGGCTTCACAAGCGATATGGATGAAGGAGTTCATTACAGAGCTGGGTGTGGTTCCAAGTGCTGGACCCAATGTCTATCTCTTGTGATAACATGGGCGCCATAGCCAATGCGCAGAACCAAGGTCACACAAGAAGTGAAGCATATCAAGCTGCGTTTTCACGCTATTCGAGAACATATCCGGGGCGGGATATAAAGATTTGCAAAGTACACACAGATCTGAATGTGGCGGATCCGTTGACTAAACCTCTTCCGAGGGCAAAACATGACCAACACCAAACTGCCATGGGTGTTCGGTATATTACCATGTAATCTAGATTAGATGACTCTAGTGCAAGTGGGAGACTGTTGGAGATATGCCCTAGAGGCAATGATAAATGTAGTTATTATTATATCTTTGTGTTTATGATAAATGTTTACATTCATGCTATAATAGTATTAACAAGGAAACCATTAATACTTGTGTGATTTGTAAACTTAATTTGAAGTCCCTAGTATAGCCTCTATACTTCACTAGCTTGTTGGTTGATTAATGATTGTGGTTTCCATATCATGAACATTGAGATGTTATCAACAACAAGATCATATCGTTAGGAGAATGATATGGTGGACATACTCCTATAGATAAGCGTAGCATAAAGATCAAGTCATTTCAATAGTTCAATTGCTATATGCTTTCTGATACATAGTAACCTAATTCCTTCGACCATGAGATCATGCATATCACCTTTACGGATGGATGCTTTGATGACATCAAACACCACACCGTGGCGGGTGGCTATAAAGGTGGCATTAAGTGTTGAAAGTATTGGTTGAAACACATGGATCAAGAGTGGGATTTGTCCATCCACATGACGGATAGATATACTCTGGGCCCTCTCGGTGGAATGTCATCCAATTAGCTTGCAAGCATGTGACTTGGTCACAAGGGATCACATATCACGGAACGAGAAAAGAGTACTTATCAAGAACGAGGTTGAACTAGGTATGCGAGAGATACCGCGATCATAACCTCGGATAAGTAACATATCGTGAGACAAAGGGAAATTGGTATCGTATGTAAGTGGTTCATTCGATCGCAAAGTAATCGTGAGAAATATGTGGGAGCCATATGAATTTCCAGATTCCTCTATTGGTTATTGTTCGGAGAAGTGTCTCGATCATGTCCGCATAATTCACGAACCGTAGGGAGACACACTTAAGGATTCGACGTTGTTTGAGTAGTTATGGTATTATGAGAAAGAGACCGAATGTTGTTCGAGTCTCGGATGGGATCCGGATATCACGAGGTGATCCGGTGGTCCGGAGAATAAGATTCATATAAGGAAAGTCCGTTTGGAGATCGGGAATGATTCCGTGTTTTCATCGGGAATGTTCTAGAAGGTTCGGATTGTCCCAAGACTGGGGAGGGTACATGAATGTGTCATTGCTCATTGAATGATTGCATCATGTACTAAGTGTTATTGCTGTCCCAAATAAAGGATTAAATTGAATCCTAAACAGAAAAGTCAAATGTCCATTTGAAAGTCAAAGCCAAAACAAGCTGTGGGAAACAAGCAAGAGGAGTTGGAACCAACTTTGGAGGAGGAGTAGGACTCCTCGGGCGCCCAGCCCAAGGCCGAGTTGGGAGGACTCCTCCCTCCTGGCGCCAAGGAACCCTCCCATAAAAGGAGGCGGGGGCTCCTCCATAGACACATAACTTTCTACTCTAGATCTCCGGTTTAGAGCTGTTTTGGTTTAGAGCTTCTAATTGCTTTAGCCAACAGTTTAGAGCCTTCTAATTGGTTTAGAGCCCTCTAATTGGTGTGTCTAATTACTAGGCCACTAATCCTCTCTCTCATAAAGCTCCACCATACTGCATGGCTTAAGCGAAGCCTGCGGATCTCCCTCTACTTAGGTACCACGTTGTCTTTGCCGGAATCGCGAGGAGAGTGCTACAACCTCCATTTTCTTTGGAACAAGGGAGAGGAAGGTCTTCGTCGAGTACCGAACGTGTGACCGATCAAGGGGCGCTAACGGGCGTGGCTGGAAGGATCGTCTACACGATCTTGAGATCGGGAAGAGTACGACTACATCACCCACGAGAATCCGCTCTCGTTAAACGCTTTGGAATCTTCGAGGGTAAGTTATACCATCGACTCGTTGCTACAATCTAGTAGATAGATCTTGGCTTGTTTGTTTGTATGCGATAGAAAATTTTTGTTTTCCATGCTACGAACCCCTACAGGAACGTCATAGAAATCCTGGCTCGAGGGCCTTCGAGGGAGTTGTGACAAAATAGGTATGAACGTCAGAGTCTGTGACATTTTTACTGCGTGTCATAAAAGAAACATCATGGACCTCCCAGATTCATGTAGTGATTTGAGATTTGTCTCAGATTGAAATCTTAGTTGTTATTCTAAATTTCTATGCTAATGGAAGACTTGGAAATCTTCTATTAGGTATGAAATCAAAGGATAAGGATATAAAATCCTATTAAAATCCATTGGGTTCAAAATATTTATTTTTAATTAGAGATCCATTTTCAAAGTTTCAAATATTTCTTATACAAAATTATTTTCCTCTAGGAATATATCCTCTGAGTTCCAATGAAGGAATTTTACTATTCTCGAAAACTCAAATCAGCCAAACTGTATTAGTGATCTAGACCAAAATAATTGAGGCCCACACGCCAATTCAACCCAAGGGCCATTCAGTGACAAATGCCACATGTCATGAGAAAAAATAAATAGCTAAATAATCCAAGCTAGGAACCTTAGATCCTAAGTAACTTAGTCCTTAAGGAACTTGGCCACCAAGGTGTCTCATGATATATTGACACCTATCCATGCAAAGGAAGAGTCACGAATTGAGGTGTCACCTTGCCATGAATCCATGTATGGTGCCAAACTACAAGGACAATTGCACATTTCTCAAAGCACGAGTCACCCATGAAAAATAGTGAGTTGTCACTACCACGGTGATTCCAAAACACTGTAAATAGGGGACAAGACCGCACACACTTCTCACAAATCCTTGAGCCAAGCTCATATAAGAACCACACTAAGTGCCGAGTGAGATGAGAGCACAAATACTTTTCCACACACTCAGTGAGAGAGATTTGAGAGCAAGATCAAGAAAGAACAGCAAAGGCTAGACACGAAGGACTGCCATAGATATTCACCAAGCACATTTTGGAATTTACAAAGGTTATAGTCTAGTCTTTAGGGTCATATAGTAGTAGATTAGTGTATATATGGAATATTTATTGAGGGGTGAGGAGATTCATTTGCACATCTTATTAAGTAAATCTGTACAACAACACAATTATGTCTAGAAATGCATCTTTAGATGATCTCCACATCACACAAGTACCAAAATCATCTATTAGTTCATCGATTTGATCCATATACTATCCAATACAACTGGATTATCTTGTGAACATCAAGAACACACCTAAGAACACCAAGTACCTCAAGAACACACTCAAGAATTTATATCATAACAACTAAATCAATCTAGGAACCTATCTTTAGATCATATCAGCAAATCAAAAATCACTAAGAATCAACACATCAATAAGTCTACTTAATCAAGACTATATTGTACACATCTAAATGATCCTATGATAACCAATAACATAAGACCATAAGGTATAAAGTGAATAATATCCATGTTTCATTGAATTGATGACAAGTACTCCAAAGGGGGTCCTAAAGGTGTGGAGAAATGTGGGGTGTGAGAAGTACGGTGTTCCGGGGACGGTGAGCACACAAGTTTACCCAGGTTCAGATCCGACAATAATGATCGGATCCTACTCCTGCTAGCAACCCAATAGTATATTGGAAGAGCTGGTTGTTATAGCGGATTACAAGAGAGGTTTCACCTATGCGAGTAGTATGGTTTGTGCCCTAAAGGCTGGCCCTAGGACGGCTTATATATTCATCTGGCCTAGGATTTACAGGAGAGACCTATCCAGCTACAATACTGAGTTGATATTAAGTACATCTTAGACTACAAGTAATACTATAGGCCTAAGTCGATAAGTCTTTTGGGACTTCGCGTAGCCGGAAGTGACTCCTTCTTTCCCTGACTGGCCTACCCGTGAAGCAAAGATCCAACCCTTGGTGGGCCACCCTGGTTAGTGAGTAACTATGGGTATACCCTGAAAGTATATCCCCAACAGTAGTCCCTGGAAGCCCCCAAGATCCAAAGTCGGATTCATTGTCTAGCTTAATATTTCTTCGACTTGCAGAATCTTGAAGGGTTCCTGAAAACTTGAAACAATGGTGTAGGATTCCGAGTCACACCTGAGTCGGATATGATCATTTCATTTTCTATCTCCACGCTCATTCCAAAACTGAGCCAGAAAGAGTGAGTGATGTTTCTGACAACTATTCAGGTCTCGTCATGTCAGCGATAGATATCATGTCTGACCAACCGTTAGAAGGTCTGCTCCGTGCAGAACCAAGGCTCCGTTTCAATGCCCACACGGAGATTGAGGGGGCGGATCCTTAGCGAGGAAGTTTCCTCTCTCTCTCTCTCTCTCTCTCTCTCTCTCTCTCTCTCTCTCTCTCTCTCTCTCTCTCTCTCTCTCTCTCTCTCTCTCTCTCTCTCCTTGACGCGTGGTGTTAATCTAGCGCAATTAGTGCAAATCTCGGCACAGAAACAATATATAAGGGAGTATTTCCCATTTTACTCTTCATTCTCATGCGCTGCATCTACTGCTCTCCTAGTACCTCCTCGAGATATCCTTCTTCCTTTCCCTGTGCACCAGATAAAACACACGGTGCCGCCAGTTCTTGACCTTTGGTCAAATGGCTGACACTTTATGTGCACCTGGCGTGGTGGTGGCAACATCGATGGCAGTGGATGATAAGAAGTATTGGGGGATCTGGTTTCCCTGCGTCATGGATAATGAGAATGTAACATCCCAATTTTGACAACCTTGTTAAGTTGTCCAGAATGCAAAAATCAGGGGGAACAAAAACCTTTTCTTGTTTATCGATGTTGTGATTGTTTGCTTGTTAGAACTTATGCAACTGAGTGTAGTATATGTTATACTCTCTACCTCACCCCCAGTTGACCAAAGCTATTTGAAAAGATAAGTATCTTGGATTATTTTACATATTCATAAATTTTATGGCATTTCAAGAACAAAAGAGGATGCCCTTGCCTCCAAAAATGCTTTAAGAACTCTTTTCATAAAACTATGAGGATCTATATGCTATCATCTCATTATATCTTCAAGACAGAACTTCCAAATGATCTTACCTCTAGTTTTCCAAAACCTTTTATAAATCCTTTGGAATTCCAATCTTGGTAGAAATACCAAGTACTATTCCCTATTTCAAAACACAACCTTTTTAAAATACCCATCTCTACCTCATGCTAAGCTTGAATGTACCTTTAGTAATAGACTTAAGATGATTATTAGATGAATTGCCTTGATATGCTATTTGACTTGCCTAAATAGGAAATAGTGTGAGCTACCCTATGAGCATCATTTAGAAACAAACTACCCAAGCAAGGCAACCCCGACTCCCTTGAGAAGAACTCATAAAAACCTAGTAGGAAGATAAAACCTTCCACTGTTATTAGGATCATATGTGATAAGCTACCTAAAACTCTCTAACACGTTACCCAAGGCCTAGTTCCACCTCTACAATCATACTTGGTAAGTACCTTACCATATCCTATACTCTCCCTTGATCAATATATCCATTAACCAACTCCCTCAAGCATATCTTGATCCTTGGTCATTCCTCTGACCATATGTTTCTCTTTATCAGATTCAAATATGGCTCACATTCTTTTTATAGTCCCCAAGGTAGTAGAGACCAACAAGCCATGGCTCCATTCTACATAACCTACTCCTAAACATCATCCACTTGATGATGGGTTTGGAACCTTGCATCACCTCAAAAACATCCCCACTTGTCTCCTAGTAAAAAACCCCAAATCTGCCAAATATTGACTATGGAACCCTTATGTAGATTCCATTTTTGAGACTCCCCCTATATTAACCCATGTACATTTTTGGAAATTACATGAAAAAACTTGTAAACCATAATGATTACTTAAAAATACCACTATTACCCTTGGCTAAACCATTCTCGGAGCCACTCATCCTTGATGGCTTTGCAAACAAGAAAATAAGCTGTTTTACAAATCTTATCAACTTACCTAATTTGGCATATGCTCCTATCCTCATGTCACATTATTTTGGCCAACTCTTGGCATGGTTGTGATCTACCCAACCTTTTGTTTCAAACCATGTATTACTTATGTCGACTGGAGGCTTATGCTTCTCAAACCAACCCTAGCTTTGAGGCTAAATAATATTCTTTTCTGGCAGCCTTAATTTTAACAAAGTTTGGACTCTCTCCAAGTAAAACCCAATCATGATCAAGACCAATTATCCGTGCCACGTTTATCTACATAACTTGGAATATCAAACCATATTCCCTTTGAATAAACTGGAATCCTCGGTCATCTTCAATGGCATGCCAAAGGTGGTATATAAATATTAGAACACTAGATCCCCATAACCACCCAAATTTGAAACTTCCTCCTTTTGAAATGTTGTCAAAATTAACCAAGTAATATACCCAACCTATAATCTTCACCTCTTATCATTCCCTACTCATAAATCCTTCCCTCGACACCTAATCATGTCTTGTGATAGAAAATCAATAAAAGCAATAATCTCTATTCTATTAAACCAACCAAGAATCCTCAATATCCATTGTTTTAAAACCATCACGGCACCATCATGCCTAAATATACACTTAACTAATATCACCCTAGTAATCTCACCCCTAATCCCACACTTGCACACTTTTTTGCCCTTCTTAAATTAAAATAAGGATCATAACCCCTCCACCCCTGACTTTCTTACATCTCTCTGGTTGACCAACACTGTAGCTAGGTCACCTTAGCACTCCCCTTTTCCTCTAGCACTTATAGGTGAAGATAGAGAGAGAGATTCTCTCATGACGAAAATATCTTGATTATTACGTGCAGCAGCACCACCACCCTCCCCTCCACCCATATGGCTCGTGTACCAGGCCCCACATGACTCTCTACTGCCCACCTTGCCCTATCCTAGCCTAGATCCCTTTCCCATGTCCAAACATGGAAATTGTTCACCATGTACCCATCATCTCGTATATATATCTCATAGGCCACCACAACCCCTCTTGCCTGGATCATTTGACTCCTCTCTCACCCACTCACCCCTACACTCACCTAGAACCCAGCTCTCCCCCTGTGTGGCCGAGGAGAATCCAAGCTTCTCCATGGTGTTGCAACCTTGTTCACAAGGTAGCAAGTAACCGACCACCCCTTTTCTCTATGCTTCGCTCTATGTGCTCCCCTACCCCTGATCTACCACCTAGTGCCCTTATTTTGATACAGGAATGCTGGAGCTTGTTGTCGCCTTTGCTAGTCGAATGGAGCTTCCCCGATGAAGCCCACCTTCCCGAGCCCCTACAACAGTAACCACACCACTCCTGCGTCTCCCGGAACCCCATCCCCCTCTCTAATGCCTCCTAGTTAACATGCAACAACCCCTAGGAGCTTCCCGGTGAGCTATCGAGCACGTCTCGCCAGCCCAGGCACGTTCAACGTCCTAGGGTCAAATCTACGGATGCCGCCCATCACTAGGGTCGCCTCCGAGTCCCGTGCTACCCTGTTACCTCCCCATCGCCCGAGGTAGCCCCTAGGAGAGCCACCACTCAATCCATGGACGCCCTAGGGTTTCCACCTGACACTTCGCATCACGAGGAAGAAGAAGCTTTCCCGCCGTCGATCTCAATTTAATCCGGTGGTTCAGGTTAACCCTTACTCCTTCGCGTCCCTCCTCTCACTGGCTGGTGGACCCCTCTCGTCAGGCCTTTGAATCCGCCCCCACATGCAGAGACCCTCTGGTGGGCTAGTGCCTCCCTCCTTGGCCCATCTTATTCTAAGAGTTGGCCCACTATCCTCCATTTCTTTTACCTTTTAAAAATCCAGATTTCCAGATCTGTTTTATAATCTGTAGCTTTACTTCAATATAAAAATGCCCAAAAATTCCCAGATACAAATTTTAGCATGCTCTATAGTGTTTTCTCAAACATTCAGAACAAGTCACATGCCCAAAATTATTTCCATTATTTTCTGGCTTTTTAAATAGCAAGAAGTATCTAAAACAATCAGTAATCATTTCAGAGAGCTTTAAAAGTCCAAATGGTCTGAAACCAACTTGTACTGCAAGGTATTACTAATACCTTGATTGTAACCCTATCCCTACTCCTATATTCTTATGGTTTAGCCATAGCAAAAACAACAAAAAAAAGTAAAATTATGCAGTTAGAAAATTCTCTTGGTCAAAACACAATGGGTTTTGACCTAAGTCCAACTCTCAGTACATATGATCACAATATCTATCAAATATCAAGAGCTCAAGATTTATTGTGTCTCCGATGAATTTTAAGGAATTAAACTCTTCTGCATGTGGTTCTTTCACTACATAATTCATTGTAAGAGTTCTATAACTCCAAACATAGTGAATCCAATTTCTACATAGAGGGACATAACACACCTATCACTTGTCCTCAGATTATTCTCAAAAGAGTTTGTATATTTAATCTGGTGAAAAATGCAAAAAGCTTATAGATTTGAATTTGTGAGTTTTCCAAGGGCAATCTAATAATTATTTTGAGGTGAGACTAACTCTCAGTGAACCACTTCATCAAAGCCTTCCTAACCCTAAGAGGAATTTTTTTTTAACTATATATGTTTTATTGTGATTTATTCACTAAAACCAGAGCTATTTTCACTAGAAAATTCATAATAAATCAAAGAAAAATGATAAAATAGTGAAACCACTTTTATTGGTTTTCTTTTGTCAATACCTATTTGATGATATCATTTTTGTATATTTATATCATACAGAATCTAGCCTTGGTTTAAAACCCCTTACTTAAGTAGTTTTTGGACTTTAAACCATTAAAGAAAACACACAAATGCAAATAAAGTTTTCCTTTGGCTTTGAACTCAATTTTTGAAACCCTACTGAAGTTTATCGTGTATTTTTAAATTTCTTCCTGTATTATATTGATGCTTGTATTCCTTGTGTTGATTGTCGTAATTGCTTGTGTGCATGTATGCTCTACGACGATGATAGTTGCGATTATGTTGAAGCGACAAGAAGGGATCACCCTATTATTATTGGTATTCTTAGTTTTCTAAGAAGTCTAGGGACATATTGCTGATCATAGGAAAGCCACCATTCCTGAACTCTGATACTTGACCTACTCCTTTTACATAACTTCTTACTATCTCCTTTATAAACTTCATCACTACCTACATGATTTACTTAACTATTACTACGCTAATAACTTGGACCCCTCCAAGTTATGAATGAGTGTCCAGTAGGACACCTACCCTTGTTGACACCTACTTTCCCCTTTATATCGAAGTTATGATGATTAGCATCCTACCTCGTTGGAATCCATGGATTTTGATGAATAAAATTGTTTTGGGATTTACCCTACTACCGATGTTTTGAAAATGTTTTGTAAAACCCTTGGGAAGAGGAATCGTTTCCAAGCGGATGTCTTTGACAATGGCTGGTGCAACAACTGGGTCTCCCGCGGACGGTATGACTTAGGAGTATGGAAGGAAGTGGAATCAACAAATCAAGGTATTTCCCAAACTGCAGTTTGGGTATACGCTTATACGCGAGGGAGGATTATGGAATCGAGATCCACATACGCGTTGTCGGGGAGAACAAACCCAAAATGGAATGGTGCATTTTCTAAGGTCAACAAATGGAAGGTTAGGTTTGATTATCTGAATCCCTATCTACTTTGTGTAACAGGCCGCGGTTGAATCCCGGTGGATGTATTGATTCTTGTGGGGTAAGTGCACAAACTCTGTAGAGTATAATCTATTAGAATAACCGTGTCTACAGTCAAGGACAGTTGTAAAGGTGATTTCTAGGAGTACCCAATTGATGGTTTTGAGAAAGATGAAAAGGATGTGACTTAGTCATGAGAAAGCATGCAAATAAGGTTTTGTTTTGACCATGAATGGTCTAAGATGTTTAAAAAGGTTTTTACACTAAAGATGGTTTTAAAAATGTTTTCAACAAGGATATGGAGATATACCACCTTTTAAAAAGGATACATGTTTTCAAAAGTATTTTTCGACAAAGATATAGAGATGCCATATCTACAAGAGAAACTAGGCTTTTGAAAACAATTATAGTATAGAGCTATCTCGCCGTAGGAAAATTGCATTATCTTGTTTATCTTGTCTCGGTGGTTTGCGAGTACATTCAAAGTACTCACTTACGTTGTCTCTTTCTATTTTCTTGGCCAAATTTTCAGAAGCTAGAAGGATGAAGGAGTTACTGACGTCTATGCGAGCTAGGCTGTCTTCCTAGTCAATTGCCTGTAGGTTAAGGCTTGACATGTGCTCTGTGTTCGATGAAGATCCGCTGCTAATGTTTGTATCACCATAATGCCAACAAAGTAAGTTTTGTATTCGTTACTTTATGGATGTTGTAATGATACTTGTCGGTTATGCTCACAGATCACTAATCATGGGAATGTGAATTATATGCATAACAGGGATTCTCGGACTATCAATACGATGGCTCCACAGAGAAGCTCCAGACGATGGAGGAAGAAGGCTACATCACCGCCGATGCATGGTGGAGCGGCATCGATGAACCTTCTCAAGCGTCGCGTGATGGGGAGCATGTTGAATTAGCGACACACATCGGTCGTGGGATCAGTTTCTCACCATTGGATTTCCTTTGCAAGGTACTCCGATACTATGGCATTCAACTCCATAAATTTCCTCCCAATTCACTACTAGAATTTAGTGCTCATGCATCACTTTGCAAGGGGTTTCTCGGAAGAAACCGAGTCTCACTCTTTTTTGGTACTACTATGGTACCCAGAAAAATTCCGTTTGCACCGGTGTTCCATATGTTACCGACACACTTAGCTTAGTCCTTAGGAGAGACCGGGTCTACCTTAGGATTTTAGCAAGTGAGTCTATAAAGAAGTTGGTAGCAACTTTCTTCTACCACAAAGATATGTTGGCTCCTAGCAAGACGGATGGTTTGCCGGCCTTCGTCGATGGTGCTGTAGACCACAAGGATTCATGGGAGCAGAAGCGCCAGAACTTTGGAGGGACTTGATCCTTGCCAAGAGGCGGATCGAGTTCCTGATAAAAATAGGGGCCTGCGAGGCTCTGACTTGATTTGTTACTGGTTGGATAGTAGGATCCAGCCACTGTAGCATCACGGCGATTGGCTAATTCACATGGTCACCTTGGATAATAAGGACATCATGAGATTCAATTCTTCACGGATTCTCGTGAAGTACTACAAGACTCGGATGCAGTTTTTGATCAAGGAGCAAGTGAACAAGAAGATTCCCGAGGTCTCCATGTTAATGTTTATGGTAGAGAATCATCTGACTCAGGTAAGTCTTCTGACTTTAGTATATATGTTCATCACTTCATAATCCGTATATTTATTACTAAGATTTATTGTTTCAACTTTCATCTTGCCTAGCTCCATGAGTTGGAGTTAGCCCCGCTAGAGGGTTATCCTCCCGAAGACTCAGAAGCTATGGAGGATGATGAATTGGAAGATATTCAAACATTGGCTTCCAAGAAGTGCAAGGATACAGTTTTTACCATTGACACACAAGTCTTGGTAGTGTTTAAGAGGTTAGTACTTCTCTCGGGTGGTGTACTTTGCTTTATATTATTTCCAAGTCTCATCTAAATTCTTGTTTTTCCGTGACACAGAGCTAAATTAGTTTTAAAGGGAAAGTCGAAGCCAGAAGGCAAGCAAGACAAGCATCTGTGTTAGTAGAAGCTTGTTCTGTCACCAGTAGTGCCTCCACCAACTCCAACCACCATTATATCTTCAGCGTCAGAGGAAATTCCTTCTCCACACGCTGGCAATGTCGGAATTTCTCCTGAAGATCCGAATAACTCACAACCCGAAGCCACCATCGGTGGTTTAGAAGTTGATAAGGGTGAACCCAAAGGGTAATGATCCCATGGATAGTTCTTTAGGGAAAATGGTGAAGTTTACTCGCTCCACTTCTCCCGGGTTATCCAGGAAGAAGAAAAACGAGATTCTCAGTCTATCCCAAACCTGCATTGAGATACAAGTCTTTAACCCAGAAGAAGTGAGTGAGGAAAACAAGGATGTCAAGCTGGAAGGACACTTGGAAAAATCCTATTCAGGGATCAGAAGATCCATGCTGGAGAACTTCTAGAGAAAGACGTGGCTCCAATTTCTTTTGATGAGAAGGTTTTCTGCAACATGAAAGCCAGATTTGAAAAGCTTCATCTAGAGCATGTTGAAAGTTTTCCGACTTCCTCTTGCATTACTTATATCTTATCCTTTATCGCCCAAGCATAAAGTAGGATAGAAAGTACAACATGGAATCCGAGTTAATGCTTATAGGATGTAAAAGAACGGTGTAGCCCTTGAGGTTCATGATAAAATTTAACTTAGCATTAATAGCTGACTCTATATTATCTTGACTCATAGAAAGTTGTATCTTATGACCAGGAATTGCTGAAGAACATATGTACCAAGCGCAAAGAAATCAAAGCTTTGTGTCTTGAAAATTCCAAGTTAAAGATTGAAAAGGATGAGGCAGAAGGTAAACAGTTTCGACACTCAACCGTATTTTAATGTTGTTCTTAGTAGAAAGTTCTTTCCGACTATATTTTTTTACTATTTCCTTTGTAGATTTGTTAAACCAGTCCTGCAAGATGGTGGAGGAGGCCAAAAATTTCAAGGTTCTCTAGATGGAAAATACTGATCTTTGCTAGGAGCTGAACAAGCTGAAGATTGATCACGATAAATTCATGAACAACCTCCTAGAGTCAAACAACCATAAAACCAAGAGGCTTAAAAAGTACTTATCCCTCCTAGATAAAGAATTTTCTGAATTGAAGGCGGAATTCGACAGGCAGAAGGAACTAGCGGAAGCCATCCATGAGGAGCTAAACAGCTTGAGGGAGGAACACACGCAATGGAATCATTCCATTCTTGGTAAATTTCAAGCCTTGTATTTTTCCTTTTCACATTTTCCTATTATTTGTCATAGTTTTGACATTTTCTCTTTTCATAGAACCCCACAAACTTTCGGATGCCTCTAGCTATGAGATGCCCATATCGAATCAAATCAGTTGGAGATTTGATCTATGAATTCTGCTAGATTCTTGACGAAGCTGGCGAAGCCGTAGAGCTTTCCGAATTGGCCAAAATGCCAATTTTCGAGATGAGGGACAAAGCCAAGGAGATTCCAAAGCTCATTGTGGATTGAAGATTTCATACGCCCGGACCGCTGCCCAAAATTCCCTTACCACGGTGATGAGTCACAAAGGGCATCGTCACCAAGGGCGATGAAGGCAATCTGCAGGACATCATAGCTATCCAAGATTCCTACGCCGGATATGCTTGTCGCGTGACGGAGATGAGCAACTATGAAAAGCCATTCCTCCAATATGTCGTCGTGCCACCTAGTCTGACAGACTCATAAGAAGAAACTGAAGATGTACCGAGGATGAAGATCCCTCTGATTCTCAGGACCAGGATGGCAATCAATGACGGCTCTAGCGCTTCAAGGTCTCCATGAACAGCACCTGCAACATAGGATAAAGACTATGCATTATTTTGAAACAATGTGGTCTATAACAATGAAAACATTTTATCCGGCTCTATGTGCTGTACTGTAAGTACTAGCACTTAGTATATTTTGTGGTGCTTGGAAAATTTCTTAAGAACTTTGTGTTTATCCTTGTCTTTATCTGGCTCTTTCACTTTATTCCTTTCTTGAGTCGGCAAACTTTCAACACGGAAACTCTGCCGAGAAACGAATCTCAATTGCCAAACCAGTTTAAACCCGCAAACAGAGTCGGCTTCCAGTACCAAAAAATTACTACTCGGAAAATGCTTGTGTCTAAGCAATCAGATAAAAACCAAAGTATAAACATAAAATGAGGGTTAAACCCAAAGTTAACATTTTTATAAGGTCAACAATCTAACCAGAACAAACATGAAAATAAAGTACTTTCAAGCATTCTGGGATTTTTGAAATGGACATGATCTTTTGGAAATAAGATGGTATAAAAAACTTCTCATGAAAACATTGAGGTAACCAATACTTTATTTCACTTTGAACACGTACACATATATGATTACAAAAAAAGAAACTTAAGAATAGAAGGAACATAGCTATGCAGTATTCCATGCACGATCTAGTTCATCCGGATCTATACTACCACCGGCTCTCTTTCTCTTCCAAGTGTCAGTCCTTTCCTTGAGTGGTATCATATCAATTAACAATACGACCAGTTATGCAATACTCTGCTGATAATAAAAGGTCCTTCCTAGATCTGGGAAAGTTTGTTCTTTTTTTTGCACTAGCCAGAGTACTAAATCACCCTTCCTAAAAGAATGATTTTAGACTCTCTGACTATGATACTTGTGTAAGTTCTGCTGATAGGCTATAGATCTCTGCTCACCAAAGACGCGTACTTCTTAGAGTATATCAAGATCATATTGTCGATAAACTTCGGCATCCTCTTTGACGTATGCAACGACTCGAGGAGATTGATGGAATAAATCACTCGGAAGTACTGCCTATACGCTATAGACCAATAAGAAAGTGGTATAACCGGTTGTTCTATTAGGAGTAGTTCACAAACTTCAAATAACAGACGGTAATTATTCTGCCCAAGCCCTCGTAGCATGATGAAGTTGTGCTTTGAGACGAGGCCGGAGGCCTTGTAAAATGAGACTATTTTCCCTTTCGACTTGTCCGTTACGGGTTTGGCCTTAATCCACTTTGTGAATTCATCTACCATCACTAAGAGATGGGTAAATACATATTTTTCCATTTTGATCGGCCCTACCATATCAAGCCCCTAGACCGCAAAAGGTCATGTGATAGGAATAGTCCATAGCTGATCAGCCAGAACATGGTCTTGATGGGCGTACTTTTGGCAACCTTTGCACACTTTGACAAGTTTCTCGACATCTGCCTTAGCTGTTAGCCAAATAATCCGTGTCGAAAATCTTTTGCCACTAAGAATCTGGCTGCGGCATGATGATCGCATTCGCCTTCGTGGATTCGTCATAAGATTTCCACTCCTTCCGTAGAGACTAGCGCTGAAAGACCCTAGAAATACTCTGCTTATAGAGCTCACCACTCATAATTGTGTAAGATTTCGCTTGTCAAACGATCGTTGGTTCAAAACTTCGTCTTCGGGTAATTTTCCATCTACTAGGAAATCCAGGTAGGGTTTTGTCTAGCTAGGAATAACACCGAGTACTTCTACTAAAGTTGAGTCAGATTTCGTCGGGTAGTCATCATCAACAGCTATGATTGAGGGAAATTTTAGCTACTCCAGGAAAGCACCATCTAGAACTGGTTTCTGTGCACAACCTATCCTTGATAGAGCATTTTTTTCCTAATTTTCTATTCTAGGGATGTCTTGAACCTCAAACCCATCCAACGTTTTGGATAATTCTTCCACAACATCTCTATATGATTCCATGTGCTTGCTTGCGTTACAGTGATCAGATACTTGTTGTGCAACTAAACATGAATCTCCATAACACATGAGTCGTCTAGCTAACACCAATGTCTTTAGCAATGGACATTCCATGTAACAGTGCTTCATATTCGGAAATATTATTAGTTGAAGTGAAGTGAATCTATAACACATAGAAAAGCTTGTCTTCTTGGGGTGATTTGAGTACTACACCAGCCCTCGAGCCTCCTCGTGATTTTGACCCATCAAAATATAGGGTCTAAAATTCTGAATCTGGAGGGCTTCTATTTTCTGCTATCTCTGTCCAATCAGCGACAAAGTCAGCAATGATCTAGGACTTAATTGCTGAAGATGGCTTGTACTCAATGTCGAAAGCTGTTAGCTCAATTCCCCACTTAGCGACACGTTTTATAGTATCGAAGTTGTTGATTATATCTCTTAGGGGAGCTGTACTCACCATTGTGATCTTATGCTCTTGAAAATAATGTCTTAGCTTTCTAGCGGCAAAGAATACACCATAGGATACCTTTTGGTAATGTGGATACCACTATTTTGACTATGTCAGGACCTCGCCGAGATAATAAGTTGGATGCTACAACAACTGAGCATGCTTGTCCTTCTTCTACTCCTCCAATGTGATGATGATAATGACTCTATTTTTCATAGTGATGTAAATTAACATAGGTTCCTGTGGTTCAGGTGCTACAAGAATCAGAGAAAATGAAAGTAGGTCTTTCATGCTTTGGTGTGCAACATTAGCTTCTTCAGTCTAGACAAATTTTTTGGTTTTCTATAAGAGCTTGTATAGGATCTCTCTCCGAGCCGGCTGATGAACCGACTCACTACTGCGATACAGGCAGTGAGACATTGCATGTACTTCAGGCGAGTTGGCCTGGTGATATTGAGTACAGCCTTAATTTTGTCCCGGTTCACCTCTATGCCTCTTAGAGACACGATGAAACCTAACAATTTGCCGACTAGAATTACGAAGAAGCATTTCTTTGGCTTAAGCATCATGTTATATTTACGAAGGTTAGTGAATGTTTCCTCTAAGTCAGAAATCAGTTTTTCCTTCTTTTTGGACATGACCACTATGTCCTCAACATATACATGGACATTGTGTCCGATTTGATCATTGAGGCAACGCTGCATAGTGCATTGGTATGTAGCTCCCGTGTTCTTTAATCCGAACAACATTGTTCTGTAGCAGAACGTTCTGAATGGAGTGATGAAAGACGTATTAACTTGATCCAATTTTTTCATCGGTATTTGGTGAAATCCGAAATATGCGTTGAGAAAACAGAGTAATTCTGATCCTGCCGTGGAATCAATAACTTGATTGATTCGTGTCAAGGGGAACGGATCTTTGGGACAAGACTTGTTCAAGGAAGTATAATCAACACACATCCTTAAATCAGCGGTGTCCTTTTTAGGGACCAGTATAGGGTTTGCCACCCAATCAGTATGGATGACCTCTGTGACAAATCCTGCTAAATCTAGTCGAGCTAATTATTTGGCTATAGATTTGCGCTTTTCATCACCTAAACATCATAAGGACTATTTGACGGGTCTAGCATCGGGATACACATTAAGAGAGTTCTCGACAAGTTCCCTAGGTACTCAGATCATGTTAGAAGGTTTCCATGTGAAGATATATTTATTAGCTTTGATGAACTCGATGAGTGCGCATTCCTATGAATGGCCAAATCCTATACCTATATTGGTCACATTAGAGGGATCATCTTATTTCAGCGACATTGTCTTCGTATCTTCCGATGCCTTGAACTGCAAATTTGGCTTAAACACCTCATTCTTTGTAGCCGGTAGCTCTGACGGGTCGGTGTTTTTCTTGATCTCTTGGTACTCCTAGTCATGCAAAACGGCTTAAGCAAATTCAACAACTCCCTCCTCGCAGTTTTGTGCTTTCTTTGGGTTTCCCCGGATTGTGATGACACCCTTCGGACCTGAAAGTTTCATCATATTGTAGATGTAGCAGGGAGGAGCCATGAACGCCGAGTAAGCCAGACGCCCAAAGATGGCGTGGTATGAGCTCTTGAATAGTACCACCTGGAAAGAAAGTGGTTCAATCCGGTAGTTCCGTGGAGTACCGAAAGTTACATCAAGAGTGATCTCGCCCAGAGAATTTTCCTGTCTCCCATGTACAATTCCATGGAAAACCACATTGCTGTGATTTAACTGGCTTTCTGATATCTTCTTGTCGTGTAGTGTCTCAATGTAGAGAATGTTAATGCTGCTGCCACCATCCATGAGAGCCTTGGAGAACTCATAGCCATCAATAATATGATTGACAACCAGAGGTTACTTTCCTCGCTGATGAGTATTTTTGGCATCGATGCGGTCAAAGGTGATGGTTAATTTCGACCAATCTAGAAACTAGGGGACAGCTAGAACCGTGGCATTAAGCTCATGGAGAATCGCTTGTTTGACCTTAGCATGCTGAGTTCCGAGGAATCAAACGTAAATGTGTTTCTTGGTAGGGTAATCCTTATTTCCATCCGACATGGGATTTGCGGCTTCTGCCTCCTCCATGTCAGAATCTTCCTTGGCCTCATTGCCTTTCTCAATTTTTTTTCCTTTTTGTCGCTTGGACCTATAGACAGCGGATTTGTATTTCTTGATGCCATCATTGAAATGACACTCAAAATTGGTGTGGGAAGCATCCCCAATCACGTCCGGGTGATGAACACAAGGGTTGTTGGCAATGTCGGCCCATAAATAAGTCTTTCCTGGTTGCTTATCTCCTCTGCCCTAGACTCAGGAAGTTCCGCAGCCTCGTCCCCGGCTGCCTCCGAGTCCTCCTCGACCTCCTGATTCAAAAGTTGCATTGGTAGTAGCTGTTTCCGGATTGTGCTTGTCCTCAGAGGTGTTCTTGCACTTCTGGGTATGTTGTTGTTTTGGCTGCCTGAGATTTGGCACGACCAATCCGTTCAGCTGACCTTCTAAATCATCATCAACGTCGGCATATTTGCTGGCCGTCTATATCATTTCACCCAAGATGTTAATTTTGTCGCGCTTGAACTGGTGACGTAGTAATCCGATTGGTAGACCTGCAATAAAAGCTTCAATTATAGCTTGATTATTGACTCCCTCACAACAGTTTTTCATGTTGATCAATCGTCCGAGGTAATCTCAACAAGTTTCTCTAGGTTGCTGGATGCAATGCTACAAGTCTCTTATAGTGTAGGGCCTCCTGTAAGTCCCCTCGAAATTCCGAAAGAACACACTTTACATATCATACCAGTTGTTCATTGAGTTTTCTAGTAGCATAAGTGGGAGATATCAAAATACGACCAAATTATTTCCTCCTTTGGCGATGCAGCAGGCCTAGAAAAAATCCCCAATCCAAATATCGGGTTGAATGTGCTTGTATGATCTTCACATTCAAATTAAAACTTTGTTTCAAACTTATTAACCCAAAAACTTCATTTTTCCTTTACGTAGTACAGTCCTCCTCGTAGCTCGTAGCGCGATGTTATATTCGATGTGATATCGAGCGTCATTCAGCGAGAATGATCTTAACCTTGAATGCTTGCTGTGCCTACGGGGCGATGGAGTCGGACCTCTGCTTCTTCTCCTACCGTCACCTCCTCCGCCCCGATAGCTACCTTGGCTATGATGGGAGCCATTGTGGTCACTACTAGGTGGGGACAATAGTTCTGGTGGGTTATTGTTGGCTGAGTGCCATCTTCCTTTCAGAGCTTCTTATGTTGACTATGAGGTGGATCTTCATGACATTGGCCTGAAGAGCTAGTTCTTGAGTGGTTATCATCCCTAGGGTCAGGGTGGTAGTGCCATTCTGATTCCCTACAGGGTCTTATATCAACGTTTATATCCACATTAGTGCGACAATGTTCGTATTTCAAAGCCAGATTTCCGCTAAAAGATACAGATGTTTTCTATTTCTCCAAGCCTTTGTCGAGCAATGCAACGCATTGCTGGACCTGTTCTAGAAATGGATTGTTGGCGATGATAGCTCGAGGAGTAGCAACATTTTCCACTAGCATGTTGTAAACCCAGTTTCACTCACTATCGAGCCAAAACTGCCCTCCAGCCTTTCCGTCAAAGAGATTCTTCTAGAGATCTAGATTCCTGTTAGCTAGAACTAGGCCACCTCTAGTTTTATCACGTGGTAGTCACTTGAAATCTGACTTGTACTGGGCAGGATCACATTTAATGCGTTGCTTGACCTCAATGTTGCTTCTCGAGTTCCTCACCCCTTTTCTCTAGATCCTCCGGCATAAGATCCGAAGCAGTTGGGATTGGTGTTGTTAATGCTTCAGGGTTCGTAGCATAGAAAACAAAAAATTTCCTACGTTGGGAACAACTATGTACCAAGATCCCACTCAAAAATCCCATTAAATTTCCACCAAATTTAATGCAATATCTCTTTAAATAAAATCCCTTTTATTTATTTATTCAGAATTTTGTCAATTACATTAATTAACAAACATTCGCATTAAACCCCTTGCTAGTAATATATTTCACATGTAGAAACACTTTCTGCAATTTCACCTGAAACAATTCCGGTGTCTAGTGAAATAATTCCCGCGCTTTGTAATTCTTTTCGTCTAGAACATATTTGTTCCAAATGGTGTCGGTGTCGCTTAAGTGTGTCACCCCACGATTCGGGAATAATGCAGACATGATCGACACCCCTCTCGGATCAATAATCAGAACCAGGACCTGGAGATCCATACTGACTCCCACACATTCAACGATGACTTCTTGTGATCGTGAGAACCTTTTACGCTAGCAACTTAATCCCTTTGTCTCGCAATATATTACATGTCTGAGATTCGATCATCGGTATCTCCATACCTAGTTTGATATCGTTACCGACATGTACTCTTTTCTTGTTCCCATGATATAAAATTCTAGTGATCACATCACTTGCTTGATAGATAACTAATGTGATATCACCGAGAGGGCCCAGAGTATATCTCTCCGTCATGGGGATGGACAAATTCCACTCTTGATCCATGAGCCTCTACATAACACCTTCATAGTACTAAAGCCACCTTTATAGTCACCCTGTTACGGTGTGACGTTTGATGTTATCAATATACTTTGCTAGTGTTAGTGATTGACATGATCTCATGGTCTAAGGATTAGGATTACTTCGTATGATGTTATAGCAATATAAACACAATGACTTTGATCGTAATGCTATACTTAGGATGAGTGTTTATCACACCATTCCAATAATGTTGTGACCTCATTATTAACAACATCCAATGTCCATGATCAGGAAACCTTGATCATCTTGTTAATCAACGAGCTAGTTTATAAGAGAGGCATAACTAGGAACTTTCCATTTTTTACTTAACACACATGTATTAACGTTTATGTATTAATACAATTATAGCATGCAAAATAAACATCTATCATATACTTGGAATATACATAATAACAACTTTATTATTGCCTCTCAGGACGTATTCCCTTCAAATGCATCTTTATAGATCTCACAGGCACTTTGAGTAACCATGTGACCCTCAACCGGAGGATCATTTGACTTCGGGTTGGCCGGAATTCCATTCGGATTCTCCAAGTCAAGATCTTGGTTGAATTTTTCTTTGACTCCTTGCTCTACCAGCTTAACCAGTGTCAGAGTTTTCTTGTTCTTCTTCTTCTTCTTCTTCCCTACCTACCTAGTAGCCTTTGCCTGCATACCGGTGGAAAATAAGAATTTAGGTCCATTGGAGATAGGCTTCCATCAGTAATTTCTGCCAGTATCAGCTCGGACGCTTGGACCTCGAAAGAATCTCTGGTGTCCATATCATCATGTGAGGTGAAGTCAGCTTCATTGAAGTCCTCATCTATGCTATCATACGGACTTGGAGGTGCATCTTCTCCACCTTGCGCAGCTTTGGAGGTGAATTACTCACCATACGCCTCCATCTCCTTCTTGAATTCTCGAAGTTCTTCCAACGCCATTGATTCTTGGGGGAAACATGTAGGTCAGTGTTTTCTCCGATGGCATAGAGGGCTGAGTCTTTTTCAGCTCCAGCATCGGCAGAGCCGGATCCAGAGCCAACGTAACCCACAAGGTAATTATTATTCTTCTTGAGAGATCTAAAATAGGCACGACTCTTAGTATTAGCCTCCTCGAAACTCCGATTGTCTCATAGATTGATCAGAAGTTGACATACGGGCGATTCATCATCTGGTTTAGCCGATGCCTCGGTAGTGATTTTACTGCTCTAGCGTTGGGCAAGCCGGATCCATAACTGTTGCTATCATCCTTGTCCACAGATCCGATCAAATCAGCGATATTAAACTTGGAATTTTCTTCCACCACTACCTCTGCTATTGGAACGGGTTGGATGGGGTTAGGCTTTTCTGGAATCTTGGACTCTGCCACCTGCATGGAGAAAGTAGATCCGGATTGTTCTTGCACCACTATGGTCGCCATAGGGGTGGGTTGGACGGGTTCAGCAAAACAGAGGTAGATGTCGATCTCGCCGATTGGCATGATGGTGTAGGTCGTCACGGGCTCCTTATGCGAAATCCAAGTCTCGTCAATAAGAATGAGAGGGGTGTCGCGGGCATAGATGACGCAATCGATGGTGATTGTTTCTCCGATTCCCGCACATGCAGATTCCACCTGGAATGAAGGTGCGAAGGTCATCGGCCCCACGGTGGGGGGCAATTATCATCATATTGATGACAAGTACACCATAGGGAGTCCTGAAGGCGTGGAGAAATGTGGGGTGTGATACGTACAATGTTCTAGGGACAGTCAGCACACAAGTTTACCTGTAGAGGTCCCAACCTTTAATAAGGTAGAGATCCCTGTGTTTACAATGCTAGTCCCTGAATCAATAGCTAGCATCCAAAGTTAAGATGTAATATCAAGAAACAAAGGTCATAATACAACTTTATAACAGGAATAAAATAATTCATTACATCTTACATAGCTCATTTGGCCATCACATTACAATGCAGCAGAATATCTATATAGCATGGAGTCCTTCATCTTCAAAGTGCCACAGGCAATCATGTTAGTTGTAGACTTGTAATCCTATTCAACACACTTCACTAACATCAAACAAACCTGCAACATAATAAGTTGCAGCCACAAGGGTCAATACATTTGAATTGTATTGGCAAGTTTCACTACTATGTAGAAATAAGTGGAACCTATCAATATATGCATATTTGGATAAGTAGGGTTTAGGCTCATTTGCATAAAGCAATATAGTTTTATCCTATCTTTTCAAAATAGTTTTGATCTTTTGTCAAATCTTTCTGAACTCCTTGGAAAACTCCAAGTGCTTCTAATCCCTTGTTGTCACCATCAAGTTTTACTTTGAGAAATTGGAATGTCGAGATCTTCCATAGCTTCAGGCCTTAGTTGCTCAGAGTTGTCCATAACCGGGGACACGGCTAAGTACTTAGAATTTGATCTTCTGCAGAAGTTGTAGACTTTATCCACATGACACAATCTCGTCTTGACGCCACCAGTGGCCGCTGGATAAGTACTCACCAAATGGAGTACCGGCAGATCCAGAATGTGACAAAGTCTTTCCATAGAAGTCCTCCCAATACACAATGCTAGCTTGTCTACCAGGCACCAATGTAGGGATATATTTCCATACACAATTCTAGTTAACCTGAAGATGCCAATGCATGGGTCTTCCACTATGTAGTTGACTAAGCCAGAGCCCATTTAGCATGTGGCTGTACACGGAAGCCACTGTACGAGAAACATGTTCAATATCTAAGTCCCTGGGTGGTTTTCTTCTAGTGCACATCTAAAAACATAGCCATATAAACATGGTTCCCTTTGTTGCCACCTTGTCCAAACTTGAGTATCCTCTTTCCACCCAGGTGGTTCATTGAGTACTTGTTTTATTATATAAAACATATATTTTCCAACACTTTATATAATCATATCATGTATCCCATTCCAAATATATAGCAGGGCTAAGCATACTAAAACTACATTGTTTCACTAAGGAAGATATGAGGATATCCTAATAGGATATAGCATAGCATAGAAATATAGTAGTCCTATCATGCATGTTACAAAAATCCACTAAGTGTAATGAAAATAGTAGGACATGGATGATAGTGTCACTTGCCTTTTTAGTAGATAATATTGGTTCACTCCTTGATCTTGCAAATATCACACTCTTCTAACTTCACTACAATTCAATCAAGCAAACACATATTCAACTAGCATTCAAACAATTCACCACATAAAATAACAAAAACATGGCAATGCATGCAAGCATGCAAAAAATTGTTTTATTTAGAAAAGTGGTTTCTATTAGGCTCTAAACATTTTAAGGCTCATATTGGTCATTTACAAAAGTGGTAAAACCATTTAAATTCAAGTTGGTGAAAATGGCCACTTTAAGTCATTTTTGTTTTGCTAGGAATGATTTAAATCAAAATGATAATCCCTAGAGTTTGTAAAATATTTTTGAACACAACATGTTAGTGTTTTAAGGTCAAGTGTTCAATATTAAAACCATTTGCAAAAGGTTTCACCCCATAAACCAATTTTATACCAAAGTGATATTTTATGTTGTTGGAAATGCCTTTTAGCAAAGTAATAATTTTATAGGGTTCATCACATAATTTTTAAATATGGGTGTTTAGGGTCAGGGAGTTTAATTCAAATCATTCTCCAAAGATTTTACTCGAAAAGGATTTTTAACACATAAACAATATTTTTATTTGACTAGAAATGCTCTTATTCAAAGGATTATTCTTTAACTTCACAAAATACATTTTTAAATCCATAAGTTGGTTTATATGGTCAGTAGGTTCAAAACAAACCAATTAGCAAAGATTTTACCATAAAAATATTTCTAGAATAATTTTTATATTCAAATTATGCCTACACAAGTTTCTGCAAAAACAACTAAGTTTCCAGAAGCAAATCATTAAACAAAGTGCATGGTTACAAAGTACTTGTTCTACTGATTCCATTGATATAAAATTTGCAAAATTTGGACGTGTAGATTAAAAGTTATGAATTTTGCAAGTTTGTATATCTAAGAGATCAAAATTTCTGTTTTAAAACAAACCCTTGACACGTGGCGCTTTCTTACTGGCGTGTACCATTTCGCGCGGATCGCACTCTGTGGATCGTTAGATCTAAGTTAGATCATGCGGCATAGAACACTCCATACCTGTTCGCTATGTGGATCTATCACGTCACTTGGATCAACATCCAACGGCTCTCAGCAGCTCTACCAGGATCTGGCGGCGCTGACGCGGCGGCGAGCGGCGGAGCGCTCAGACAGGGAGGTTGCTAAGGAACTAGGTCACGCGGCAGAGGGAGAGGATGCTCACCGTTCTCGCGTGGTTGCGGTGAAGCTCAAGGTGGCCTCAGTTCGTCGAGGGGCGCACTGGAGCAGCGACAATTGCTCGTCGGAGTTAGCGGCGGCGCCAGGTGCTTCTGTTTGTTAACGGGGGCAGAGCTACAGACCACCAGAAGGCAAGAGGAAGGTGTCGTTTGACACGGGCGAGTGCGTAGATCACAGGAGCATCAACGGGAGGGACAGGGGCGGTCTATACTCATCGGGGGGACTCGCCGGAGTCGAGACAGGAGGTGGCGATGCTCTGATGTTGATGTTTCCGAGCCTCTAGTGAACGCGCCGGCTAGAGAGTGGCACTGGGATATGCAAGGGGCGATGGGAAGCACACATGTGTGAACTGGGAGGAAAGGGATGGTCGGACGACGCCGGATTTTGCCGGAGTAGCTCGTCGGGGCAGGGGGTTTCGAGCTTGCGATTGGGGCAGCCTGGTGGCCGAGAGAAGGCGGAAAAGAGAGAGGAGGGCAAGGCGTTTAAGTATGCGTGATTACTGGGCAGATTAACTGCGGCATTGACACGAATTTAATCAAGGTTTGATGGATAGTGAACGGCAGGGAGAAGGAGGAAGCAGTAGCGGGCGGGTGAAGAAGATAACTGACAGGGTGGGGTCGCGCTGACAGCAAGAGAGAGAGGAGATGTGCATGGGGTCTGCGGGTCAGCGCCTGCGCGGGTTTGTTTCTGAGTGGAAAACGATTCGCGAGAGGGGGGAGCAGGTGGGCTGCGAGTTGGGCTGGACTGGGCCTGCTAATGGGTTGGGTTCGTTTCCATTTTTTGTTATTCAAAATCTTTTTCTTTTTCCTTTTATATTTATTTGATTTGATTTTTATTCAAACAATTCAAACACTATTTGAATTCAAACCTTTGCCAAACTTTGTGTATATTCTAATACTGTTTATTAACATATTCTAAAGTCAAATTTAGAATAATTAATTTTAGGGTTTATTATTTATTAAAAAAAATAGACATTAGTTTTTATTTCAAAATAAGATTTAAATATGTTTTAAAACTCTATTTGAATTCTAAATTTTTCCAAAACCTTTTCAGTAGGTTTTATTTTAAGAAAAATAATTCACTTTGATTTATAATTTAAAATACTTTAATGTTCATTTAAATTGGGAAATGTCTTCACTTAAATAAAAATGGATATTGATAAATCCTCATGATTTTATTTAAATAACCTTTACTCTTTTTATTAAACAAAAATATTTTATTTTATTTGCTTGGCCAAGTTTTAATTTGGCTCTTTAAAATAGTCCATATTTATTATTTCTTCCTTTGCTTATAAAAACCATATCTTTTTAGTTAAAGATCCAAAAAATGGTGATTCCAACTATTATAACTTTATTTATTATTTGTTTATCTATTTAAACCCCTTTAGGATTCTATTTGATCAAAATAGGTTTTGATGTTTCCATTTGGAATCAAAAAGTTTCTTTTTACCCTAAATTTCAACAATTATTTATTTTGTTTATTTATTTTTTCAAAATTTGGAAAATTTTGGGATGTGACATTACCCAGGTTCAGATCCGATGATGGTGATTGGATCCTACTCCTGGTAGCAACCCAGTAATATATAGGCATAGCTGGATGTTACAGCGGATTACAAGAGATGTTTCTCCTACGCGAGTAGTATGGTTTGTGCCCTAAAGGCTGGCCCCTAGGAAGGATTATATAGTCATCCGACCTAGGGTTTACAGGAGAGACCTATCCAGCTATGATACAAAGTCGGTATTAAGTACATCTTGGAGTAAAATTAATACTACAAGCCTAAGTCGGTAAGTCTTTTGGGCCTTCGCGTAGCCGGAAGTGACTCCATCTTCTTTCCATGACTAGACCTCCCGTGAAGCAAAGATGTAACCCTTGGGTATACCCGAGAAGTATATCCCTAACACCATGCATTTTATAAACATCATAACTTAATAAATATGCGGAATGTGATGAAACTAAACCCATTTGCATTATATTAAACTTATCTAACAACTTGAATAGAATCAACTAAAAATGTTCTGCAACTCAAATGATCGTTCCTTGATTAACCCAAATCATATACATTGTTAATCAAGTTCTCCACCTAATTAAGATTAAGACCTAAAAGACTTGAAATAAACACTTTAAAAATCTTTTTGACATAGATAAACATACATATAAGTGATATTCCAATTTATAAAAATGTTTGAAAAATAAATATTAAAGTTATAATAATAATTTAATAAAAAAATAAAAATAACAAAAACTTAAAAAATAAATTAATTTTAAATTCGATTCTTTATTACTCCCTCTGACCCATATTAGTTGACTTAGATTTGTCAAAATTTGAATGAACCTATATACTAAATAGTGTCTGGATTCATCGAAATCTAGATAAATTTGAGTCAACTAATATGGGTCGGAGGGAGTACTTAAAAATCCTCGTAAAATAGTTAATAATAAGTAAAAATCACAAAATGGATTTCCAACATGTTTGACCTTTGCATTTAAATCTTTGATGTTTGGAAATTAACTAAAAGGTAATAGCAAAAATTATTTGTTACTTGTATTGCTCAAGTAGTAATTTTTTTAAAGTTCTCATGACCATATAACTAGATTAAATTGTAGGGGTTCGTAGCATGGAAAACAAAAAACTTCTACCGCATACAAACAAACAAGCCAAGATCTATCTACTAGATTGTAGCAACGAGTTGATGGAATAACTCACCCTCGAAGATTCCAAAGTGTTTAACGAGAGCGGATTCTCGTGGGTGATGTAGTCGTACTCTTGCCGATCTCAAGATCGCGTAGACGATCCTTCCGGCGCTGCGTTCCGGCAGCGCTCCCGCAGTCGGTCACACGTTCGGTACTCGACGAAGACCTTCCTCTCCCTTGTTCCAAAGAAAATGGAGGTTGTAGCACTCTCCTCGCGATTCCGGCAGCACGACGGCGTGGTACCGGAAGTAGAGGGGAGATCTCGCAGGGCTTCGCCTTAAGCCGGAGCGAGTATGGTGGACTATGAGAGAGCCTCGGTGATCTAGGGTTTAGACACACCAAGTAGAAGGGGCTAGGCCGGCGGCTAGGGAAACTAGAAGCCTTAACTCGGCGGCTTGTGAGAAAACCTAGGGCGGCGGCTATGGTGGGCCGCGACGGCTAGGGTTAGGGTTTAGAGGGGCAAGGTGTAGTTCTTGGAGGGGCAGCCCTGCCCCTCCTTATATAGGTGGAGGGGGCGCGCCAAGGGGAGGGGAGTCCCTCCCCAACTCGGTCTCCAAGGGTCGGCGGTGGAGGGAGAGGAACTCCTCCCCAAGTAGGTTTCCTACTCTCCCTCCACCAAACAAAATAGCCGTTTGACTTTTCAAATTGGCGTTTGACTTTTCAAACTAGGATTTGATTTAACCCTTTATTTTGTTCAGTAATGACACCTAGTACATGATGCAACCATTCCAAATTGTTATGACACATTCATGTACCCTTCCTCTCCAGAGTGCCGCACATTCCAGATCCTTCTAGAACATTCCCGATGAAAACACCAGAACCATTCTCCAACCCCCGAAACAGGACTTTGCTTATATGAATCTTATTCTCCGGACCATTCCGGATCTCCTCGTGACATCCCGGATCCCATCAGAGACTCCGAAAAACATTCGGTCTCTTACTCATCATTCCATAACTACTCAAACAACGTCGAATCCATAAGTGTGTCTCCCTACGGTTCGTGAATTATGCGGACATGATCGAGACACTTCTCCGAACAATAACCAATAGAGGAATCTGGAAATTCATATGGCTCCCACATATTTCTACGATTACTTTGCGATCGAATGAACCACTTACATACGATACCAATTTCCCTTTGTCTCACGATAGTTTACTTATCCGAGGTTTTGATCGTCGGTATCTCTGCATACCTAGTTCAACCTCGTTACTGATAAGTACTCTTTTCTCGTTCCCGTGATATGTGATCCCTTGTGAGCCAGTCACATGGTTGCAAGCTAATTGGATGACATTCCACCGAGAGGGCCCAGAGTATATCTATCCGTCATATGGATGGACAAATTCCACTCTTGATCCATGTGTCTCAACCAATACTTTCCGAACACTCAATGCCACCTTTATAGCCACCCAGTTACGGTGTGGTGTTTGATTTCATCAAAGCATCCTTCCGGTGATGGTGATAAGCATGATCTCATGGTCGAAGAAATTAGGTTACTATGTATCAAAAAGCATATAGCAATTGAACTATTAAAATGACTTGATCTTTATGCTACGCTTTATCTATAGGAGTATGTCCATCATATCATTCTCCTAACGATATGATCTTGTTGTTAATAACATCTCAATGTTCATGTAAGGTTCCCAACCTTTAATAAGGTAGAGATCCCTGTGTTTACAATGCTAGTCCCTGGATCAATAGCTAGCATCCGCAGTTAAGATGTAATATCAAGAAACAAAGGTCACAATACAACTTTATAACCTGGAATAAAATAATTTCTTACATCTTACATAGCTCATTTGTCTATCTCATTACAATGCAGCAGAATACAACAATAGCATGGGGTCCTTCATCTTCAAAGTTCCATAGGCAGACATGTTGGTTGTAGACTTGTAGTCCTAATCATTAAACTTCACTAATAACAATCAAACCTGCAACATAACAAGTTACATCCACAAGGGTCAATACATTTGAATTGTATTGGCAAGTGATACTATGGTAGCATGGTGGAGTCTATCATATATATGCATTTGGCTAAGTGGAGCTTAGGCTTGCATTGCTCAAAATAGATTTTCCTTATCATTTGAAAACTCTAAGTTTTTGCTTGACAAAAATCTTTCCCAAGGCATCACCCAATAGAAATTAGTGATCCTTCAACCCTTGTTCAACCACAAGATTTTAACTTAGAAATTGGGATGAGGAGATTCTTGATAGCTTCCATGTCTTGATGCTCAAATTGTCCTTTGCCAGGGACATGGCTAAGTACTTAGATTTTTCACTCTACAGAGATGGTGCACTTTCCCCACAAGACTTGGTTTCACCAAGACAAGATCTTTCAGAAGCATTCCCTTAGACCAGAATGGACGCGTTCCAACCTATCATTCCCCTACCACTAACTTTCCATTTGGCTAAGTTATTGCAACCTATATGATCCAGGCAGAGCCCATAATGCCAAGTGGCTGCACTTGAAGCTTCTCAACATTTGACATCTCAAATCTCTTTGTTCCTGGGTGGCCATCCACAAGTGAGATACACAAAGGTAAACCATAGAAATGGGCCTTGTTAACCACTCAACACAAACCATTCCTTCCATTCCACCCAGGTGATTCATTCACTTAGTTGTTTTATTAACAAAACACAAGTCCACAGACTTAGAAATATTCCATAGTATGAATATATATTCCACCCTTGTTTTCTACTAGCTAAGATAAGCATGATAGTAGTAGGAATCTTAACTTAGGAAATTCTACTAAGGTTTCATCTACTAGGATTTCCCATGGCATAGTTTACACTTAGCAAAATTCCATGCAAGTCCTACTTAGAAATATCACTAATGCATAGTGAAAATAATGGGACAAAGTACGAAGCATCACTTGACTTTTTGGTAGAGAATATAAGTTCACTCCTTGTCTTTGCAATGATCACACTCTTCAAATCACTACAACTCAATCAAGCAAGGCACAATTTCAATCTACCATTCAAGCAACATCACATAAAATAATAGAAACAAAACAATGCATGCAAGCATGCCAAACTTTGTTTTATTTACAAAAGTGTTTTATAATAGGTTATAAACATTCTAAAACACTTATTGGTCATTTTATAAAGTGGCAAAACCATTTGCAAAAGATTTCACTTCATAAACCATTTTTAAACCAAGTCATTATTTTATGTGGTTGAAAATGTCTTTAGCAAAGTAATAGTTTTATGGGGTTCACCAAATACATTTTCAAATCATAAAACTTGTTGCTTGGGGTCAGAGAGTTTATTCCAAAACATTTCCCAAAGATTTTCTCCCAAAAGCATTTTTAATAAATAAACATTATTTTTATTTGACCAGAAATGGTTTAAATCAAAAGTTTATTCTTTTGCTTCACCAAATACATTTTTGAAACCAAAAATTGTTTTCTATGGTCAGTAGGTTCAAAACAATCCATTTGCCAAAGGTTTTATCTTAAAAATCATTTTAGAACAATTTTTATATTCCAAATATGCCTACACAAGTTTCTGCAAAAACAATCAATTTAACAGAAGCATTTTACTAAACAAAGTGCATGGTTAGAAAGTACTTGTCTTGCTGAATACATTGATATAAAATTTACAAAATTTGGACGCGTGGTTTGAAAGTTATGAATTTTTAAAATTGGAACATCTAATAGACAAGTTTCTGGTTTTTAAAACAAACAGAGGCCACGTGGAGCGATTTCATTGGTTGGTACCGATTCAGTTGGATCAAGCGATGTGGGGCATTGGATCTAATGACGATTGTGCGGCAGAGATATATATGTAACGGTTCAGTTAAGTGATCTATCGTATCCCTATGATCTTCATCTAACAACTATCAACACTCTGACCATGTTCTGGCGGCGCTCGACGGCAGCGCGCGGCGGCGACGCTCGGCTAGCGGCGGAGCTGGCGAAATAGGAAGCAAGGGAGGAAGAGGAGTGGCTCACCAGGTTCGGGAGATCACGACGATGCTCAACGTTCTTGCGGTTTGTCAAGGGGCGCATGGTGGTGGCGTGGATTCCTCGCCGGAGTTCAAGACGACGTCTGGCGGCTCTGTCTGTCGTCGGGGCGAAGCTAGAGGCCGAGCTAGATCAAGTAGAAGGCATGGTTAGGTTCGCAAGAGGAAGGCGAGTATCAGAGTGTCAACTAGGGGAGAGGGGCGGTCGGGCTTACCGGGGAGAGGTCGTCAGAGCAGTGATAGACGGCGGCGAAGTTCAGTCGAGGTGGTTGCCCACGTTCTGGGTCACGCACGGGCTAGTTGAGGATGCAGAGAGAAGCGCCAGGGGGTGGGGAGCAAGCTAGTGTGGTTGAGGAGGCGAGGGGCGACATTGACTGGCCGGAATTGCTCGGTGATCTCGCTGGAGACAGGGGCGGTGTAGAGAGAAATTGAGCATCCTGGGGGCGCGCTAGGGTGAGGGACTGAGGGGGAACGGGAGAGGAGACACAGGCGATTAAGTACGCGTGATCACGGGGCCGTTTCCTGGCATGGTTAAAGCATATTCACGCAGGCATTCATACGGCTGCAACGACGAGGAGGAAAGAGGGGGCGGGTTTCACGCGAGGAAGACGATGACGGGGCGGTGGGGTCGTTTCGTCAGCGAGAGAGGGAGTGGGGAGATGGGGTCCATGCGTTGGTGACTGAGCGGGTGAGTTCTCTGGTTCGAAACGTTTTCTGCGGAAGGAGAGGGTGGGCTGATGCTGGGCTGGACTGGGCCTGCTGGCTGGTTCTAGTCTGTTTCATTTTTTTATTCAGATTGTTTTTCTTTTTTCCTTTTCTAATATTCTGTTTTGATTTTATATAATCAATTCAAACATCAATTTGAATTCAAACTTCAACCAAAATTTGTGTAGATTCATATGCTGATTAATAGCACATTACAAAGTCAAATTTAGAATAAAATATTTATTCTTTTTTTAGGGTTTTATAATTATTTAAAATAGGTTCTTGTATTAATTAAATAAGATTTAATAATATTTTTAAATCTCCATTTGTATTCAAATCATCACCAAACTTTGGGTGAAGTTTAATTCTGTTTATCAACATATTTCAAAGTCCCAAATAAAATAATTCTTTTAGGATCTATTAATAATTAAATAAATAGACTATAGTCTTTAATTCAAATAGGTTTTAATTTATTTTTAAAACTCTTTTAATCAATTCAAACATCAATTTGAATTCAAACTTCAACCAAAATTTGTGTAGATTCATATGCTGATTAATAGCACATTACAAAGTCAAATTTAGAATAAAATATTTATTCTTTTTTTAGGGTTTTATAATTATTTAAAATAGGTTCTAGTATTAATTAAATAAGATTTAATAATATTTTTAAATCTCCATTTGTATTCAAATCATCACCAAACTTAGGGTGAAGTTTAATTCTGTTTATCAACATATTTCAAAGTCCCAAATAAAATAATTCTTTTAGGATCTATTAATAATTAAATAAATAGACTATAGTCTTTAATTCAAATAGGTTTTAATTTATTTTTAAAACTCTTTTTGAAATCTAAATAATATCAAAATATTTTCAGTAGGTTTCATTTGAAAAGCTAAAACACTTGGAAATCTTAATTAAAATAAATTAACAAGTTTTAGTGTTTATTTAAAAAAACCTTTACTTTAATAAAAATGGATATTAATAAATCCTCATTATTTTATTTAAATAAACCTTTACTTATTTTTATCAAACAAAATATTTATTTCAAAAGCTTGGCCAAGGTTTAATTTGGCTCTATAAAATAATCCTTGTTTATAATTCTACCTTTTCTTTTGAAAATCAAATCTTTTTATTAAAAGATCCAAAAATAGTGATTCCAACAATTTTAAATTTCTTTATTAATTGTTTATCTTTTTAAATCCCTTTAGGATTTTATTTGACCAAAATAGGTTTTGATGTTTCTAATTGGAATCAAAAAGTTTCTTCTCACCCTGAAAATCAACAATTGTTTATTTTATTTATTTATTTTTCACATTACAAGATTTGGAAAATCTTGGGATGTGACAGGCTACCACCCTTAAAATAAATCTCGTCCCGAGAGTTGGGGAGGCTAGGGGTTACAAGTTGGCTCAAAGCATCTAGGGTACTACCACCCTTAAAAATTTTCCAACTAGATTACATCTTGGATTGCTTGGGGTTTTGATGAAGCTTCTCTGGACACTTGTATGCATAATGGCCTAGCTCTTTGCATTTGAAACACATCACTTGGCTGATATCTTTCTTTTCCTTTGGTATCATTGCCTCTTGTTTGTTTCCTTGGTTCCTCTTCTTCTTTTTGGGTATCTCCAAAGCTAGGAGTTCTTCTAGTTTATGCTCTTCATACTTTACCACAAAGGTAGGAAATCTTTCTCTCTTCTTGGGGCATTTACTAGAGATATGACCTTCTTCTTCACAAGAGTAGCAACACTTTGTGATCACTTTGGATTTGGCCTTATGGTGCATAGTTTTGACTTTGCCTTCATCCTTCTTGGTAGAAGTTGTTCCTTCATGAGGGTTTACAAACTGTTATTGCACTCCACCTTGTTTCCTTTGTTGAACTATGGAATAGATGGGGCATTGGATGGGGACATGATTATTTCCCTCACATAGGAAACAAGTAGCTTGGGTTGTGGGACACTGGTCAATTGGATGTTTCTCTTCACAATTGGGGCATTGATCTTCATGTTCCTTGGAAGTGTGATCCTTGTCTCCATAAACATTGCAAGTTTGGGTTCCTTCTAAAATATCATCCTTGACATCCTTGTTGTCACAAACTCCTTGGGAAAGGTTGTCTCCCATGTTGATCATTTGAGTGGCCATCCTTTGCAACAATTGGGATTGAATTTCCAAAAACTTTTGTATGGTTGGGTCTAATCCATTGTTGTTGGCTAAAAACTGAGTTGTCACTTGGTTCAACTGGGTTTGGTTTGCTAGTAGTTGTTCTCTCATGTGCATCTCTTGGTTGTTGTTGTCACCATCCTTGATGTTGGAGTTTCTTGGAGAAGTCATCTGTTTGGGTTGGTTTAGGATTAGAATAGGCATAAGATTTCTAAGGAATCAATTCTAATCACACACATCACAATTCACACAAGCAATGTGCAAGCAATCACAAACAAACACTCCATTCAAACAACAAGTTTCAAGCACACTTTTAAGCAATAAAATATTTTGTTACACAACATAAGTTAGTGGGTTTGATCTATACTTAATATGGTGGTCTATCTATATGGTTCTCTTGAGATCTTTCCATCCTTCTTAGTTGATTCTTATTGAATGAGATCATGGTTTCCTTAGGAACATTCTTGGTCACAAAAACTTCAAAGGTGATGATGATTCCCAAGTTGTGTTTCCTTAGTCTTCAAGTCTTGAGCAGCATATCTTGTCTCACTTGTAGTCCTTAGTGATATCCAAGGTTGAAGTTCTTGGTGAAAATAAGGTTGAAATCACTTGAAGATGTTGAAGTCATTAGAGTTGATGAAGTCCTTTGCTTATGGTGAAGTCTTTGACCATGGGGTAGGTTTGTCCATCAAGTTGAAATAGAAAAGATGTAGAGTCAAAACTAAAATGGTTAAGCAAAGAGTTTTACAAGATTGTTTGTAAATAAATTTTGGAACAAATACAACTCCTATTTTTTTCTAAGGGGTTTTGTCCAATCCTAGGGTTACAATCCTACAGGAAACACAATGCTCTGATACTATCTGTAAGGTTCCCAACCTTTAATAAGGTAGAGATCCCTATGTTTACAATGCTAGTCCCTGGATCAATAGCTAGCATCCACAGATAAGATGTAATATCAAGAAATAAAGGTCATAATACAACTTTATAACCTGGAATAAAATAATTTATTACATCTTACATAGCTCATTTGGCTATCTCATTACAATGCAGCAGAATACAACAATAACATGGGGTCCTTCATCTTCAAAGTGCCACAGGCAGACATGTTGGTTGTAGACTTGTAATCCTAATCATTAAACTTCACTAATAACAATCAAACCCGCAACATAACAAGTTACAACCACAAGGGTCAATACATTTGAATTGTATTGGCAAGTGATACTATGGTAGCATGGTGGAGTCTATCATCTATATGCATTTGGCTAAGTGGAGCTTAGGCTTGCATTGCTCAAAATAGATTTTCCTTATCATTTGAAAACTCTAAGTTTTTGCTTGACAAAAATCTTTCCCAAGGCATCTCCCAATAGAAATTGGTGATCCTTCAACCCTTGTTCAACCACAAGATTTTAACTTAAAAATTGGGATGAGGAGATTCTTGATAGCTTCCATGTCTTGATGCTCAAATTGTCCTTTGCCAGGGACATGGCTAAGTACTTAGATTTTTCACTCTGCAGAGGTGGTGCACTTTCCCCACAAGGCTTGGTTTCACCAAGACAAGATCTTTCAGAAGCCTTCCCTTAGACCAGAATGGACGCGTTCCAACCTATCATTCCCCTACCACCAAGTGTCCATTTGGCTAAGTTATTGCAACCTATATGATCCAGGCAGAGCCCATAATGCCAAGTGGCTGCACTTGAAGCTTCTCAACATTTGACATCTCAAATCTCTTTGTTCCTGGGTGGCCATCCACAAGTGAGATACACAAAGGTAAACCATAGAAATGGGCCTTGTGAACCACTCAACACAAACCATTCCTTCCATTCCACCCAGGTGATTCATTCACTTAGTTGTTTTATTAACAAAACACAAGTCCACAGACTTAGAAATATTCCATAGTATGAATATATATTCCACCCTTGTTTTCTACTAGCTAATCTAAGCATGATAGTAGTAGGAATCTTAACTTAGGAAATTCTACTAAGGTTTCATCTACTAGGATTTCCCATGGCATAGTTTACACTTAGCAAAATTCCATGCAAGTCCTACTTAGAAATATCACTAATGCATAGTGAAAATAATGGAACAAAGTATGAAGCATCACTTGCCTTTTTAGTAGAGAATATAAGTTCACTCCTTGTCTTTGCAATGATCACACTCTTCAAATCACTACAATTCAATCAAGCAAGGCACAATTTCAATCTACCATTCAAGCAACATCACATAAAATAATAGAAACAAAACAATGCATGCAAGCATGCCAAACTTTGTTTTATTTACAAAAGTGTTTTATAATAGGTTATAAACATTCTAAAACACTTATTGGTCATTTTATAAAGTGGCAAAACCATTTGCAAAAGATTTCACTTCATAAACCATTTTTAAACCAAGTCATTATTTTATGTGGTTGAAAATGTCTTTAGCAAAGTAATAGTTTTATAGGGTTCACCAAATACATTTTAAAATCATAAAACATGGTGCTTGGGGTCACAGAGTTTATTCCAAAACATTTCCCAAAGATTTTCTCCCAAAAGCATTTTTAATAAATAAACATTATTTTTATTTGACTAGAAATGGTTTAAATCAAAAGTTTATTCTTTTGCTTCACCAAATACATTTTTGAAACCAAAAATTGTTTTCTATGGTCAGTAGGTTCAAAACAATCCAGTTGCTAAATGTTTTATCTTAAAAATCATTTTAGAACAATTTTTATATTCCAAATATGCCTACACAAGTTTCTGCAAAAACAATCAATTTAACAGAATCATTTTACTAGACAAAGTGCATGGTTAGAAAGTACTTGTCTTGCTGAATCAATTGATATAAAATTTACAAAATTTGGACGTGTGGTTTGAAAGTTATGAATTTTTCAAATTGGAACATCTAATAGACAAGTTTATGTTTTTTAAAACAAACAGAGGCCACGTGGAGCGATTTCATTGGTTGGTACCGATTCGGTTGGATCAAGCGATGTGGGGCGTTGGATCTAATGACGATCGTGCGGCACAGATCTATCCGTAATGGTTCAGTTAAGTGATCTATCGTATCCCTACGATCTTCATCTAACGGCTATCAACACTCTGACCATGTTAGCGGCGCCGACGGCAGCATGGCGGACTAGCTAGCAGCGGAGATGGCGAAATAGGAAGCAAGGGAGGAAGAGGAGTGGCTCACCAGGTTCGGGAGATCACAGCGATGCTCAACGTGCTTGCGGTTTGTCGAGGGGCGCATGGTGGTGGCGTGGATTCCTCGCCGGAGTTCATGATGGCATCTGGCGGCTCTGTCTGTCATCGGGTCGAAGCTAGAGGCCGCTCTAGATCAAGTAGAAGGCATGGTTAGGTTCACAAGAGGAAGGTGAGTATCAGAGTGTCAACTAGGGGGAGAGGGGCGGCCGGGCTTACCGGGGAGAGGTCCTCGGAGTAGTGACAGAGGGCGGCGAAGTTCAGTCAAGGTGGTTGCCCATGTTCTGGGTCACGCGCGGGCTAGTTGAGGATGCAGAGAGAAGCACCAGGGGGTGGGGAGCAAGATAGTGTGGTTGAGGAGGTGAGGGGCGACGTCGACTGGCCGGAATTGCTCGGTGAGCTCGCTGGAGATAGGGGCGGTGTAGAGAGAAATTGAGCAGCCTGGGGGCGCGCTAGGGTGAGGGACTGAGGGGGAACGGGAGAGGAGACGCAGGCGATTAAGTACGCGTGATCACGGGGCCGTTTCCTGGCGTGGTTAAAACGTATTCACGCCGGCATTCATATGGCTGCAGCAGCGAGGAGGAAAGAGGGGGCGGGTGTCACGCGAGGAAGACGATGACGGGGCGGTGGGGTCGTTTCGTCAGCAAGAGAGGGAGTGGGAGATGGGGTCCATGCGTCGGTGACTGAGCGGGTGAGTTCTCTGGTTCGAAACATTTTCTGCGGAAGGAGAGGGTGGGCTGATGCTGGGCTGGACTGGGCCTGCTGGCTGGTTCTAGTCTGTTTCATTTTTTATTCAGATTGTTTTTCTTTTTTCCTTTTCTAATATTCTGTTTTGATTTTATTTAATCAATTCAAAATTCAATTTGAATTCAAACTTCAACCAAAATTTGTGTAGATTCATATGCTGATTAATAGCACATTACAAAGTCAAATTTAGAATAAAATATTTATTCTTTTTTAGGGTTTTATAATTATTTAAAATAGGCTCTAGTATTAATTAAATAAGATTTAATAATATTTTTAAATCTCCATTTGTATTCAAATCATCACCAAACTTTGGGTGAAGTTTAATTCTGTTTATCAACATATTTCAAAGTCCAAAATAAAATAATTCTTTTAGGATCTATTAATAATTAAATAAATAGACTATAGTCTTTAATTCAAATAGGTTTTAATTTATTTTTAAAACTCTTTTTGAAATCTAAATAATATCAAAATCTTTTCAGTAGGTTTCATTTGAAAAGCTAAAACACTTGGAAATCTTAATTAAAATAAATTAAAAAGTTTCAGTGTTTATTTAAAAAAACCTTTACTTTAATAAAAATGGATATTAATAAATCCTCATTATTTTATTTAAATAAACCTTTACTTATTTTTATCAAACAAAATATTTATTTCAAAAGCTTGGCCAAGGTTTAATGTGGCTCTATAAAATAATCATTATTTATAATTCTACCTTTGCTTTTGAAAATCAAATCTTTTTATTAAAAGATTCAAAAATAGTGATTCCAACTATTTTAACTTTCTTTATTAATTGTTTATCTTTTTAAATCCCTTTAGGATTTTATTTGACCAAAATAGGTTTTGATATTTCTAATTGGAATCAAAAAGTTTCTTCTCACCCTAAATCAACAATTGTTTATTTTATTTAGTTATTTTTCACATTACAAGATTTAGATAGGGAAACCACAATTATTTATTAACCAACAAGCTAGTTCTATGAAGATGCTTTACTAGGGATTTTCAATTTAAGTTTACAAATCACACAAGTATTAATGTTTCCTTGTTAATACTATTATAGCATGAATGTAAACATTTATCATAAACACAAAGATATAATAATAACTACATTTATTATTGCCTCTAGGGCATATCTCCAACAGTCTCCCACTTGCACTAGAGTCATCTAATCTAGATTACATGGTAATATACCGAACACCCATGGAAGTTTGGTGTTGGTCATGTTTTGCCCTCGGGAGAGGTTTAGTCAACGGATCCGCCACATTTAGATTTGAGTGTACTTTGCAAATCTTTATGTCCCCATCTTGGACATGTTCTCGAATAGCGTGAAAACGTAGCTTGATGTGCTTCAGCTTCTTGTGTGACCTTGGTTCTTGCGCATTGGCTATGGCGCCCATGTTATCACAGTAGATAGACATTGGGTCCATCGCACTTGGAACCACACCGAGCTCTGTAATGAACTCTTTCATCCATATCGCTTCTTGTGAAGCCTCCGAAGCAGCCATGTATTCCGATTCAGTTGAAGATCTTGCAACAATGCTTTGCTTTGCACTCCTCTAGCTAACTGCTGCACCATTCAAAATAAATACGTATCCAGATTGTGATTTAGAATCATCCGGATCGGTGTTCCAACTAGCATCGGTGTAACCATTAACAACGAGCTGTTCATCACCTCCATAAGAAAGAACCATATCCTTAGTTCTTCTCAAGTACTTAAGGATGTTTTTGACCGCTGTCCAATGATCCACTCCTGGATCACTTTGATATCTTCTAGTTAAACTAACAACATATGCAATGTCGGGTCTAGTACATAGCATGGCATACATTAGAGATCCTATGGCTGAGGCATAGGGAGTCTTACTCATCCTTTCTCTATCTTACGCCATTCTTTGGACTTTGAGTTTTACTCAAGGTCGTATAGGGCAACATGGGCAAGAACCCTTTCTTGCTATCTTCCATTCCAAATCTCTTTAGAACTTTGTCCAAATATGTACTTTGTGACAATGATATTAGGCGTCTCGATCTATCTCTATAAATCTTTATGCCTAATATGTAAGATGCTTCGCCAAGATCTTTCATTGAAAAACTATTATTCAAATATTCCTTGACACTATTAAGAAGGTCTACATCATTCCCAATTAACAATATGTCATCTACATATAGTATTAAGAATTCTATAGAGCTCCCACTCACTTTCTTGTAAATACAAGCTTCTCCATAAGTTTGTATAAAACCAAAACTTTTGATGACTTTATCAAAACGTTGATTCCAACTTCGGGATGCTTGCTTCAATCCATAAATGGACCGTTGAAGTTTTCATACCTTGTTAGCATCTTTAGGATCGACAAAACCTTTGGGTTGCATCATATACAACTCTTCATCAATGTATCCATTGAGGAATGCTGTTTTGACATCCATCTGCCATATCTCATAATCATAATATGCAGCGATTGCTAACATAATCCTCACAGACTTTAGCTTCGCTACTGGTGAGAAAGTCTCATCGTAGTCAACTCCTTGAATTTGTCGAAATACTTTTGCGACAAGTCGAGCTTTATAGACAGTAATATTACCATCAGCATCTGTTTTCTTCTTGAAAATCCATTTGTTCTCGACAGCCTTCCGGCCATCCGGTAAGTCTACCAAAGACCATACTTGGTTTTCGTACATGGATCCAATCTCGGATTTCATGGCTTCTTGCCATTTATTGGAATCTGGGCTCATCATCGCTTCCTCATATGTCGCAGGGTCATCGGTGTTGTCCACCAACATGACACTCATAACGGGATCATACCAATCTGGAGTGGTACGAGTTCTCGTTGACCTGCGAGGCTCTGTAGCAACTACAACCGAAGTTTCATGATCATCATCATTAGCTTCCTCTCTTATTGGTGTAGGCATCACAGGAACTTCTTCTGGTGCTGCGCTACTAGCAAGTTCGAGAGAAGGTTCGACAACCTCGTCGAGTTCTACTTTCCTTCCAGTCTATTCTTTCGAGAGAAATTCCTTCTCTAGAAAGGATCCATTCTTGGCAACGAAGATTTTGCCTTCGGATCTATGATAGAAGGTATACCCAATAGTTTCCTTTGGGTATCCTATGAAGACGCATTTTTCCGCTTTGGGTTCAATCTTGTCCGGCTGTAACTTCTTTACATAGGCTTCGCAACCCCAAACTTTAAGGAACGACAATTTAGGTTTCTTCCCAAACCATAATTCATACGGTGTCGTTTCAACGGATTTAGATGGTGCCCTATTTAAAGTGAATGCGGTTGTTTCTAATGCATAACCCCAAAATGATAGCGGTAAATCTGTAAGTGACATCATAGAACGAACCATATCTAAGAGAGTTCGATTACGACGTTCGGACACACCATTACGCTGTGGTGTTCCCGGTGGTGTCAATTATGAAAGTATTCCGCATTTCTTAAAATGCTCGCCAAACTCGTAACTTAGATATTCACCTCCACGATCAGAACGCAGAAATTTAATCTTCTTGTTACGTTGATTCTCAACCTCACTTTGAAATTCCTTAAACTTCTCGAAAGTTTCGGACTTATGTTTCATGAAATAGATATACCCATATCTACTCAAGTCATCCGTGAAGGTAAGAACATAACGATAACCACCGCGCGATGCTACACTCATTGGACCACACACATCGGTATGTATGATTTCCAATAAGTCCGTAGCTTGCTCCATCATACCAGAAAATGGAGTCTTAGTCATTTTACCCATCAGACAAGCTTCGCATCTTTCATGTGATTCGAAATAAAGTGATTGAAGAAGTCCATCGGAATGGATTTTCTTCATACGCTTCACTCCAATGTGACCAAGACGACAGTGCCACATATAGGTCGAGTTATCGCTCGATTTCAAACGTTTAGCTTCAATGTTATTAATATGTGTATTTCCACTATCGAGATTCAATAAGAATAGACCATCTATCAAAGGTGCATGTGCATAAAACATATTACTCATATAAATCGAACAACCATTATTCTCGGATTTAAACAAGTAACCGTCTCGCAATAAACAAGATCCCGATATAATGTTCATGCTTAATGCAGGCACCAAATAACAATTATTTAAGTATATAAAACTAATCCCGATGGTAGATGAAGAGGAAGCGTGCCGACCGCGATCACATCAACCTTTGATCCATTTCCCACGCGCATCGTCACCTCGTTCTTCGCTAGCTTCCGTTTATTCTGCAGCACCTGTTTCGAGTTACAAAATGAGCAACCGAACCAGTATCAAATACCCAGGCACTACTAAGAGTACTAGTGAGATACACATCAATAACATGTATATCGGATATACCTTTCTTCTTGATGTTGCCGTTCTTCAAATCTGCCAAGTACTTTGGGCAATTCCGCTTCCAGTGACCTTCTCCCTTGAAGTAAAAGCACTCTGTATCAGGCTTAGGTCTAGCCTTGGTCTTCTTCGTCGGTGCGGTAACTTTCTTACCACCCTTATTGAAGTGTCCCTTTTGTTTAGACTTGCCTTTCTTGAATTTGGAGGTCTTATTGACCATCAACACTTGGTGCTCTTTCTTGATCTCCACTTCTGCAGATTTTAGCATGGAGAAGAGTTCTGGCAACTGCTTGTTCATGCTTTGCATATTGTAGTTCATCACAAAGTTATTGTAACTTGGTGGTAGTGATTGGAGGACACGGTAAATCCCCAAAGCATTAGGAATCACTATACCCAAACTTTGAAGTTTGTTTGCGTGCCCAGGCATCTTAAGCACATGCTCACTGACGGAGCTGCCCTCTTCCATCTTGCAGTTAAAGAACTTTTTAGAAGCCTCATAGCTCTCAACTGCCGCGTGAGTCTCAAAGATCAATTTGAGTTCACGGACAATATCATGTGGGTCTGAATTCTCAAACCTTTTCTGAAGCTCCAATTCTAAACCATACAAGATATCACACTGAATGGGAGTATCGATTCTTAGAAGCGAGGTAAACGTTTTACTTCATCGTAGCATCACCTGCAGTGGTCACCAATGGTGCATCCAGCACATAGGTCAAATTACCAGCATTGAGGACAATCCTCAAATTGCGGAACCAATCCGCGAAGTTGCTTCCATTGTTTTTCAACTTTTATTTCTCTAGGAACGCATTAAAATTGATGGTAGGGGCCGCCATTGATATACAACATATTTGCAATAGTTTAGACTAAGTTTATGACAAATTGAGTTCTAATTAATAGTTAAATTAATCTAGGTGAACTCCCACTCAAAACAATATCCCTCACATTGTTTTAGTGATCATACGAACCAAATCCACCACATCTACACCGATCATCACGAGAGTTGACGTAGCTTCAATGGCGAATAATAGACATGTTCATCATATCTACTATATGATTCATGCTTTACCTTTCGGTGATCCGTGTTCCGAGACCATGTCTGTACATGCTAGGCTCGTCAAGATCAAACCTTAGCTTCCACATGAGCAAATCTGGCTTGCTCACGTTGTATACACTTGCAGAGTCTAACACACCCGATCATCACGTGGTGCTTCGAAACAACAAGCTTTAGCAACGGTGCTTACTAAGGATGAACACTTTAGAACTTGAAATTCATGTGCATGAGGGATCATCTTATAATGCTACCGTCGTTAACTAAGAAATACAAGATGCATAAAGGATTAACATCACATGCAATTCATAATATGTGATATGATATGGGCTTTCTTCTTTGTGCTTCCGATCTCCATCTTCAAGCACGAATCATGATCTCCATCATCACCGGCATTGCATCCAGGTCAATGACGCTGCTCCATGGTTATCGTCCACCGGCTTCAACTATTACAACTACTTTGAATAGACACGCAGGTCTTAACATAAATTAAAGACAAACCATATGGCTCCTGCCGTTTGCCAACTTACAATAAGGAACATTGCATACATCAAAACTAATCACAATCATGGCCATATCACATCACAGCACACCCCTGCAAAACAAAGTTAGACGCCTCTAATTTCTTTGCATATTTTACGTGGTTTGGGGCTTTCAATAAGTGTCGTTCTAACTTACGAACAAGAACCACAACGTTGATGTTTGAACTATCAAGTGCCCGTTGTAAATTGGATCTATACTATAATGGGAGAGACAGACACCCGCAAAGCCACTTATGCAATACAAGTTGCATGTTGAGCGTGGAGCAAGTCTCATGAACGATGTCATGTAAGGTTAGCCCGGGCCGCTTCATCCCATCATACCGCAAGAAGCAAAGTACACAAGAAGCAATTGATAATAAAAGCACCACCGCCCACAATGACCATTATGTTCTACTCGTGCAACAGATCTACATATAGATACGGCTCTGATACCACTGTAGGAGTTCGTAGCATGGAAAACAAAATTTTTCTACCGCATACAAACAAAAAAGCCAAGATCTATCTACTAGATTGTAGCAACGAGTCGATGGAATAACTCACCCTCAAAGATTCCAAAGTGTTTAACGAGAGCGGATTCTCACGGGTGATGTAGTCGTACTCTTGCCGATCTCAAGATCGCATAGACGATCCTTCCGGCGCTGCGTTCCGGCAGCGCGCTCCATGATCGGTCACGTCACGGTACTCGACGAAGATCTTCCTCTCCCTTGTTCCAGCAGGAAGCGGAGGTTGTAGCACTCTCCTCGCGATTCCGGCAGCACGACGGCGTGGTACCGGAAGTAGAGGGGAGATCTCGCAGGACTTCGCCTTAAGCCGGAGCGAGTATGGTGGACTATGAGAGAGCCTCGGTGATCTAGGGTTTATACACACCAAGTAGAAGGGGCTAGGACGGCGGCTAGGGAAACTAGAAGCCCCAACTCGGCATCTTGGGAGAAAACCTAGGGCGGCGGCTATGGTGGGCGGCGGCTAGGGTTAGGGTTTAGAGGGGCAAGGTGTAGTTCTTGGAGGGACAGCCCTGCCCCTCCTTATATAGGTGGAGGGGGCGCTCCAAGGGGAGGAGAGTCCCTCCCCAACTCGGTCTCTAAGGGCCGGCGGTGGAGGGAGAGGAACTCCTCCCCAAGTAGGTTTCCTATTCTCCCTCCACCAAACAAAATAGCCGTTTGACTTTTCAAATTGGCGTTTGACTTTTCAAACTAGGATTTGATTTAACCCTTTATTTTGTTCAGCGATGACACCTAGTACATGATGCAACCATTCCAACTTGTTATGACACATTCATGTACCCTTCCTCTCCGAGTCTTGGGACATTCCGGAACCTTCTAGAACATTCCCGATGAAAACACTGGAACCATTCTCCAACCCCGAAACAGGACTTTTCTTATATGAATCTTATTCTCCGGACCATTCCGGATCTCCTCGTGATATCCCGGATCCCATCCGAGACTTCGAACAACATTCGGTCTCTTACTCATCATTCCATAACTACTCAAACAACGTCGAATCCTTAAGTGTGTCTCCCTACGGTTCGTGAATTATGCGGACATGATCGAGACACTTCTCCGAACAATAACCAATAGAGGAATCTGGAAATTCATATGGCTCCCACACATTTCTACAATTACTTTGCGATCGAATGAACCACTTACATATGATACCAATTTCCCTTTGTCTCACGATAGTTTACTTATCCGAGGTTTTTATCGTCGGTATCTCTGCATACCTAGTTCAACCTCGTTACTGATAAGTACTCTTTTCTCGTTCCCGTGATATGTGATCCCTTGTGAGCCAGTCACATGCTTGCAAGCTAATTGGATGACATTCCACCGAGAGGGCCCAGAGTATATCTATCCGTCATATGGATGGACAAATTCCACTCTTGATCCATGTGTCACAACCAATGCTTTCCGAACACTCAATGCCACCTTTATAGCCACCCAGTTACGGTTTGGTGTTTGATGTCATCAAAGCATCCTTCCGGTGATGGTGATAAGCATGATCTCATGGTCAAAGGAATTAGGTTACTATGTATCAAAAAGCATATAGCAATTGAACTATTAAAATGACTTGATCTTTATGCTACGCTTTATCTATAGGAGTATGTCCATCATATCATTCTCCTAACGATATGATCTTGTTGTTAATAACATCTAAATGTTCATGATAGGGAAACCACAATCATTTATTAACCAACAAGCTAGTACTATGAAGAGGCTTTACTAGAGACTTTCAATTTAAGTTTACAAATCACACAAGTATTAATGTTTCCTTGTTAATACTATTATAGCATGAATGTAAACATTTATCATAAACACAAAGATATAATAATAACTACACTTATTATTGCCTCTAGGGCATATCTCCAACATAAATAACCCCCTACAACAAATGTTTCCTTCCGCAATGACTTGAGCCATCGGTCGTCGTAGAAGGCTTGTCTTTCGCGACGAAATTCTCGTCTCGAACATGGCCGATGGAAAACTTTTTTATCAGTTTTGTGCCACTCTACTACGACGAAACTGCTAAAAACATGGACAAAACTCGACGGGCATGGCAGAAGCAAGATTTCATGTTCCTCGGGCGATGTTGACTCACCAAATATTTTTAGGCGTGTGGGCCCCAGACATCAGTGACTCTAGTGGACCATACTTTTCGGTCTTACCTCCCTTATTTGAACTTGATAATATTGTTTGAGGCCTCATCCTTTTAGTCAGGCTACTGGGTCCCACATGTCTGCCTCTCATTAGAGGGATCGTATGTATGATGGAATTTTTTTCCTTTCCTATTCTAAACTTGATAGTGTTTATTGATGCATCTACCGTTTAATTAGGCTGCTAGGTCCCACGTGTCATCCTCACACTGGAAGAAACGTGTGCATGATGGATTTTTTCCTTGGCTCGTGCCTCCCTGATTTGAACTCGATAACGTTGCTCGATCTATCTGCCATTAATCAAGCTTCTAGGTCCCACATGTCAGTCTCTCATTAGAAGAATTGTGTGTATGATGAATTTTTTCTTTGCTCCTGCTGCCCTATTCCGAAATTGATAGTGCTGCTAGATGCATCTACCGTTTAATCATGCAGATGGGTCCCACATGTCATCCTCACATTAGAATAAATATGTGCATGATGTCTTTTTTTCCTTGGATCGTGCCTCCCTGATTTGAACTCGATAATGTTTCTCGATCTATCCGACGTTAATCATGTTGGTAGGTCCCACATGTCAGCGTCTCATTAGAAGAATCATCTGTATGATAGATTATTTTCCTTCGCTCCCTCTACCCTATTCCGAACTTGATAGTGCTTCTAGATGCATCAACCGTTTAATCACGCTTCTGGTACCCACATGTCATCCTCACATTAGAAGAAATGTGTGCATGATGGATTTTTTCCTTGACCCGTGCCTCCGTGTTAACTTGATAGTGTTGCTCGCTGCATCAGCTGTTTATTCAGGATGGTGGGTCCCCTATGTCAACCTCACATTAGAAGAATCATGTGTGTATAATGGATTTTTTCTTCTCTAGTGCTACCCTGTTCCGAACTAGATAGCGTTGCTCGATGAATCTGCCATTTGCTCATGATACTGGGTCCCACATGTCAGCATCTCATTAGAAGAAATGTCTCCATATTGTACTTTTTTATTGCTCGCGCCTCCCTTATTTGAACTAGCAACATTGCTCGATGCAGCACCTGTATAAGGTATCGCTGGTGGGTCCCACATGTCAGCCGCTCTTTAAATGAAATGTGCTATGATGGACTCTCTTTCGGCCGCCTCCATTTTTCTGACCTTGGTCCATTGCTAGGTCCTAGATGTCAGCAACCTCTATGCAGGGAATGTGTCTATGCTGGGTCCTAGATGTCATCCTCTATTTGAAAGAAACATGTGTATGTTGGACAGTTTTTTATGGTCGAGTTCACCATTCCGACCTTGACAACATTGCTAGATGAAGCAGCAGTTTATCTGGGTCCTAGGTATCAGCCTTTAGAGTACAAAAATGTTATATATATAATAACAAAAATTGCCATGACCACTATTTTGACCTTGGTCCGTTGCTGGGTCCCAGATGTCAGCCTCCTCTATGCAGGAAACATGTCTATGCTGGGTTCCAGATGTCCTCCTCTATTTGAAAGAAACTTGTATATGTTGTAATATTTTTTCGGATCGAGTCCGCTGTTTTGACCATGGCAACATTGCTAGATGCATCAATAGTTTCTCTGGGTCCCAGATGTTAGCCTCAGAGTACAAAAATATGACAATAAGAATAACACAAATTGCCTAGGATTCGAACTCGAGACCTCAGCAACGGTCAACTGCTTTCCTTGCCACTGCGAAAGAAATAGTTAATACAGTAGAAACGTTAAACGATACTTCTATAACTTAAAAATACTTTCTTTTACAATGTTTATCTCCCTTCAAATAATAAGGCGGTGCTTCTGGCAGCTAAACTAAAAACTGCTACATAATGCAGTAGTTTCTAGACAAAAATATAGGTAGGCAGAGATTTTTGGGAGGGGGGATGTAATACCTCAGACAATACAGTCTAAGAAGTACGTGTAGGGGTTCGTAGCATGGAAAACAAAAAAATTCTACCACATGAACACACACAAGCCAAGATCTATCTACTAGATTGTAGCAATGAGTCGATAGAGTACTCACCCTCGAAGATTCCAAAGCGGTTAACGAGATCAGATTCTCGTGGATGATGTAGTCGTCCATGATACGTCAGAAATGTATCTATAATTTTTGATGTTCCATGTTTGTTTAGTATCTACTTTGCTTTGCTTTATCTACACTTTGAGGTGTTTTTATATATTTTCTGGAACTAACCAAGTAACAAGTTGCCATAGTGCGAGTTGCCTGTTTTCTTCTGTTTTTGGTTCCAAAAAGGTAGAAAATCAATATTTTCGGAATTGTACGGGACAAAAGACAACGTCAATATTTTACCGTGGGCGACATGAAGTCTAGAGGGGAGACGGTGAGGCGCCACAGGGCGGCCAGACCCCCCTGGGCGCGGCCAAGCCTGGCCCGCGCCTGTGGAGGGTGTGGGCCCCCTGGGCACCCCCTTGCCTCGCCTCCTCGCCTATAAGAAGCCCCCGATGTAGAAACCCTAGGCACCTGATCAAAACTCCACGAAACCATCTGTAGCCGCCACCACCATCGTCCCTAGATCGAGGGGGGATCTGAAGTTCTTCCCGACACCCTGCCAGAGGGGAGATCATCCCGGAGGTCTTCTTCTCTGGTATGATGCGTGAGTAGTTCCACCTTGGACTATGGGTCCATGTAGTAGCTAGATGGTTGTATCTCCTCCTTGTGCTTTCATGTATAGATCTTGTGAGCTCCGTTCATGATCAAGATCTACTCTATTTGTAATCATGCATGTTGTGTTTGAGGGGATCCGATGGATATTGAGATTACTATGTCAGATTGATTAATGGTTTTGTCTTATGATTATATCATGTCTGTGTTGTTTTGATCTTGCATGATCTCCGTTGTTAGTAGCTATCTTGGCCAAGTAGTTGCTAGTGACTCCATGAGGGGGTATTTATGCTCGATAGTGGGTTCATGCCTCTAGTTTCCAAGGGCAGTGACAGAAATCTCTTTGGTTGTAGATGTGTTGTTGCCACTAGGCAGAAAACAACAGTCTCTTGTTCATGGACCAAGTGGATTTTTTACCTTACACACTTTGCTTAAAGCAGTTGTCTATTGCTTGCAACTTCATACTGGAGGGGGTTCAGATGATAACCCAAAGGTGGACTTCTAGTCATAGATGCAGTTGGATGGCGGTCTATGTATGTTGTTGTATTGCCCAATCGAATCTCATAGGATCTTTTTGTCTGGTATTTCATTGTTATGCCTTGCTCAGTTCCTGTCAGTTGCCCTACTGTAATTTGTTTACCCTTCATGCCATGTTGTTTATCTAAGGAGAGCACCTCTAGTGAACTATGGACCCCGGTCCAATCTTTACCATTGATACATCTTCCACTGTTACTTGTTTACTTGTTGTAAACCATCATCACCTTCCACACCATAAGTTTAATCCTTTGTTACAGCAAACTAGTGAGCTTGACAACCTCACTGATTCGTTGGGGCAAAGTCTTGAGTTTGTGTTGTGCAGGTTTGCACGTTGCTTGCAACACCTGTGTGAAGTTTCCTTCCTCCTACTAGTTCGATAACCTTGGTTTCTTACTAAGGGAAAACTTGCTGATGTGATGCTTCACACCTTGATCTTGGGGTTCCCAATGAAGCGCTCCTACATCAACTCAGCGCTGCATCAGTACACTTTCGATCTCAAGATCGCACAGACGATCCTTTCGGTGCTGCGTTCCGGCAGCGCTCCCGCAGTCGGTCACATGTATGGTACTCGATGAAGACCTTCCTATCCCTTGTTCCATCAAGCAGCGGAGGTTGTAGTTCTCCCCTCGTGATTCCGGCAGCACGACGACGTCGTGTTAGAAGTAGAGGGAAGATCCCGCAGGGCTTCGCCTAAGCCGGAGCGGGTTATGGTGGAGAATTAGGGTTTCCGGCGATCTAGGGTTTAGAGGGCCGAAGAGGAGGAGGTGGAGTCGATGACGGCTAGGGAAGCGTCAACAAACCGGCGGCGGCAGCGCTGGGCTGCGGTGGCTGTGGCGGTGGGCGGCGGTGGCGGAGCGGCAGTGGTGCGGGGAGGGGCTGGTGTTGTGTATCTTGGGGCACCCCCTTCTCTCTATTTATGAGAGGGAGGGTAGCTTGGGAGAGGGGAGTTTGAATCCTCCCCCAACTCCCTCTCCTAGTTGGCTTGTGGTGGAGGGAAAGAACGATTCTTTCCTTCCTCCACTAGGATACATTGTCCCAGTTTAACTTTTCAAACTTGCCTTTTGACTTCCAATTTGGAGCTCAATTTATTTCTTACAAATGCCCAACCAAGTGACCTAGTACATGATGCAATCATTCCACTTATTCATGACACATTCATTTACCCTTCCCCTTCCGGTCGGGTGAACCTTCTAGACCCTTCTAGATCATTCCGGTGAAAACATCGGAATCATTCCCGAACTCCGGAATTGGACTTTCCTTATATGAATCTCATTCTCCGGACCATTCCGGATCTCCTCGTGATTGGTCTCCCTACTTACATTCCATATCTACTAAACAACATCGAATCCTTAAGTGTGTCTCCCTATGGTTCGTGAATTACGCGAACATGACCGAGACACTTCTCCGATAAATAACCAATAGAGGAATCTGGAAATTCATATGGCTCCCACATATTTCTATGATTACTTTGTGATTGAATGAACCACTTACATACGATACCAATTACCCTTTGTCTCGCGATAGTTTACTTATCCAAGGTCTGATCGTTGGTATCTCTGCATACCTAGTTCAACCTCGTTACCGATAAGTACTCTTTTCTCGTTCCCATGATATGTGATCCCTAGTGGTGAGGCTTCTTATAGGCGAAGAGGTGAGGCGAGGAGGCATCCGGGGGCCACACCTAGTGGTGGCGCGCCCAGGGTAGGCCCGTGCCACCCTAGGGTGTGCCCACCCTGGTGTCCTCCTCTGTCTTTGCTTCGTGTTTCCATATTCCTCCGGGAAAAATAGGCAGATTGGCTTTTGTCCCGTCCAATTCCGAGAATATTCATTTTTTAGCTTTTCTGAAACCAAAAACAGTAGAAAACAGACAAATGGCACTGTAGCATCTTGTTAATAGGTTAGTTTCAGAAAGTGTATAAAAATACCTCAAAGTGTACGCAAAACATAACAAAGTTGATATAAAACAAGCATGGATCATCAAAAATTATAGATACGTTTACGACATATCAATCGGCCAGATTGACTGGCACTGCATGGAGATTGTCCTATCCCTTAGCCGCATAAGGTCGACGATGTGGGAATTGGAGAAGTATGAGGCGCGGTTGTCGTCATTGATCTTTTTTCGTCAGTTCTATATCCAGTTTGTTCTCATCCAAAAAGTGTGACGGCCAATGCCGCGTCGAATGTGCTCAACCATTACCTGTTCAAGTCATCGACTTATTATCAAGCTCCTCATTCATTGGTCGGAGTTCCCCGTGGAGTTCCAATATTGGATCGGCGACGACATCAACCCATTGTGAGATAAAACATCTTAATATTATCGTGATGATCCTAATATGAATGTACTTTGTAATTTTTTAGTCCCTCTATTATAATATTAATTACTTTATTTATATTAGTGTAACATTCCCTATGTAATCGGAGAGGTAGAATATTTTGGAGATATCGCAAAATTTCACATCTATCTTGCTAAGGGTTGATGACTGCAAGTGCACAGATTGTTTGTAGCTAGTTTTGAAATAAATATATCGATCCCACAGGGAGCAGGAGTCTGAAGTCTAATAACTCTTGAAATAAATACTAAAATATAAATACCAAGTAAAGTTACAAGTAACAAGATAAAATGCAAGTATTGGGTAAAAAGGGTGTTTTTGGGTTTTTGGTATAAGAGAACAATGTGTAAAGTAAACAAAACTAAACACAGAAAATAAGTATCACGTATGTAAAAGAGATTTGAAACTTCAGTGGGGAAAAGCGTTCTCAGGGAGTAGCGGATACACCTCTAGCATTTATAAAGGACTAAGGTATAGATTATTATCATGAACATTATCAACTATGTATGTGTGGGCGGAACTCCGTATTTGGACAAATAGGCAGCAACCAATGCTCACATCATCCTCATAACCATAGTAGACAACAATCAATATCAATTGAATTACCACGCTATTAAGGGAGTTGATCCCGTAGGGCATATCCCAATGCATGGATAGTGTTTTGTGAGTTTCCTCGATTCCCAAGTTGATACGTAAGGAGTTCCAACAGCTTTATAGTCACTGTAGGTGCTAACACACCTCTGACTACCATCAAGTAGTTCCCTCCATCAAGTTCGCACAAGAGGCAAATATTGAGAGGTCGACTTCTCCCAAAATCAAGGTGAAGACAATCTAACACATGGTCACAATGATGAATATCATAATAAACTTTATCTTATTTCAATCTCATACTAGGGTTTCTCCATCTCCCCAAGAACTAATAATCTACTCAGACATGGAGGCAATCAACATCATGGCAAAGACAATGAAATCTATCATAGATGAATAGTACTTTTATAAATCCCACAACGAGGAATTATAACAAGATCTAGACAAGATGTAGATGGGATGGATGGAGATGGTAGTGATGTAGCGGTTGATGATTAAGATCGATGCCTTAGCCTCCTGGATCTGCATAGGGTGAAGATGGATTCTCGGTGGATGAGTTCCCAGTCTAGATCCCTTCCAGAGGTGAGGTTTCGACGATTTTTGGGTGTTTTGTATGTCTTCTCCCCGTGCACGGGGTGAAACTACTTGAGGAGGCGGTGTCAGAGCCAACTATACGACGGGAACTATACGGCCAGAAAAGTTCCTCCCGCCGTATATTTGGTCGTTAAACCTACTCTATCATCCAGTTGCTTCGGGTTTTCTTCTGTGCTATTAATATTTCCCAAATAAGCAATTTTCGTTGTTTTTGGCTCCTTTTCACTTTAATATAACTAGTCCAAGAATTGTTTCCATCGTACTCATCGTCTGACCTGATCCTGGTGAAAATAAACATAAAAGGTGCGCACGGACGCTGTAAAATACCAAGATCCTACCACTACAATAAAAATAATAATATAAAACATGATGCAAATATGCACTCATTAATTTCCACAAGTTTAGACTCTTGCTTGTCCCGAGCAAGTTTAGATTTAATCGATGTGATCCTCATATTCATGAAGCTGAGTCAATAAAATAAATGAGGCAGTTGAAGCATGTATTTATCGTATAGGATATATAGGAATAAGTTCATGAATAGTACCTTACTCAAACTATCCGAATAATATTAGCAGGCTTCCTCACCTTAGAAATTAACACGTCACAATATATTACTCTCAACATGATGTCAAAGTATTCGGTTCTACTGAATGAGTTAGCGAGGTAATCCCAAGTGTTTTAGGATTAACATAGTCACTTGGGATTCAAAATCTCAAAGGTTTATTTGTCCTACTACAATATAGTGGTATGTGCCTATTTGCTCTTTTCACATTCACTCTTTTTCTTTCTTTTCTTCGATCTTTATATATATATGTATATATATGCTCACACTCTTGTTTGAGTGTTGTGCAAAGGATCTAGTCATACATTCCAGTTCATGTAGGAATTCAAAGTTTAACGATCTCAATTACCAAATTCCAAATGTATATGAAGCATCTTTCATAGCTTGAATATTCTACCTCGTCTTATTCCACTCTAATTTGATAGCACTTTCAATTTTCCTTTGTTCAAGGTTTTTCTTTTTCAACTTAACTAATTAGATAATTTCTCCTTTTTGTAAATCAAACCATTGACTTACAAAATATTGATCAAATTATCTTTGTATGTTCTGTTAATACCAATGGTGTGGAAGACTCCTATTGCTATCATCAAGTGCAAGTAAAATTATACTCAGGATATTCATATATCCAATAAGACAAACTCAAAATCAAACTCAATAATGCTCCATATATTATAATAAACTCTAAATTTCATAAAAGGGATCGACTATTCCCGAAGGGAATTCTAATGATGCAAACTTATTGCTAAACTTGAACTAATGCAAAAACTAGAATAGTAATAAAAACTTATGAGATATATTATAAGGTCTTAAAGATATCCCCAAGCTTGGAATCAAGCAGGTGGGATCAAATAATCCCTCGCAATTATTTGATACCATGATTTATTGTAGATCACTATGGTGCCATGGCATGTAGCACCACAATTTCTTCTTGGTATCCTCCAGGGCAATGATGTGGTTGTAGCACCTAAGCAAATCACATTGCAAAGTATCCACTCTATCTGTGAGTTTAGTCACCAAGGGGAGAAGATCATCGTTCTTCTCTATCTCCTTGAGGCGGCGACGGACTTCAACGCGATGGAGTAGCTCTTGCTTCTGATATATTTCCAGCGCTTGCACGCGATCCTTGGTCCTAGGGACAACTTCCTCTTCCTCATCCATCATTGATGGATCGGGGAAGTAGAAACTATTTCCCCACTCTTCTTGAGGTTTTAACCTCATATGAGCACCAGTGGTAGGATTGGAGCATGATACGGTCGTTTCCCTGCTAGCACCTGCACCAACATTAGGTAATTCCTTACGCTTGTTCGGCCTGGGATCCGCAGTGATAAACTTGACTGTCTCCATACGCCCTTTTTTGTGCGGCTTATGGCCTTCTCTCTCTAGTTGAGTTCTCTTCATCGCTGCCTAGTCGATCTCCGGGGGATCATAGACGTCACAGCTGATGTAAACGTTGCTCCAGCCTTCATTGGGATCCCTGTTGTAGAAGCTTGGATCGACGTACTCCTTGTACCCTGGCCTAAACCTCTCCACTTCCTCATCGCCATCCTCCATAGACGGGCTGCTAGAGCGGTCCCTAGGAGCAATGAGTCCCAGGGGTTTCCCACGGCCTAGGACGGGATAGAGCATGGCTAGATTTGTTCCTGGTGATTGTGATTAGAGAGAGACACAATGTCAATATATAAGAGGGGTTAGAGTTTGGTAAAACTCGCGAGAAACACCAAATTCACGCCCAAGAAAGAATCCTAACATAATAGGAAAAGAAATCACGATTTTGGAGGAGTCCTGCCACGTAACGACCAACTATACGGTCGCGGCCCGTATAGCTTCGGCCTTATAGTTGGTTCCGGACAGATATTTCCAAATATCTCGGGTCCAGGTCGGTTAGATTACTGGCTAGGAACCGACAAAACATTTTTAGATGAATAAATAAGAACGAAAAAGGGTCGATGATATAGAAGCTTTAACGACCAACTATATGTTGGGAGATTTTTCTCCGGTTGTATAGTTGCGCCCATATAGTTACTGGACACCGAAAAATATTTCGCAAGAGGGTACAGTACCTTTAACGACCAACTATACGATGGTAGATTTTTCTCCGGCCGTATAGTTGCGCCCATATAGTTACAAAAAACCTTCAGAAAAATAAAAGGAATTCAAAGGCAAAAAATTTAGAAGTAAAACTGTGAAGACAAAAGCACTTATTAGCGGAAGAAAACTTACCTTCCACTTACCGTTTATTTTGGCAGGAGTGACAAGATCCTTCTATAAAAACCCACATGACCAAGAAAACTTCTTATAACTTTTATGTCCCTTGGTTGTGGGATTCTCTCTATTGCTTCAACTTTAGCCCTATCTACTTCAATACCCTTACCTGATACCTTATGTCCAAGGACTATGCCTTCTTTGAACATAAAGTGCCACTTATCCCAGTTTAGAACAAGATCAGTATCTTCGTAATGCTGCAAAACTCGTTTGAGGTTATCCAAGAAACTAGTAAACAAAGTTCCAAAGACAGAAAATTCATCCATAAATATTTCCATTATTAGTTCTATAAAATCTGCAAAATAGCAGTCATGCATCTTTGAAAAGTAGCTGGAGCATTACATAAACCAAAAGGCATGCATCGGTAAGCATGGAAACCATAAGGACTAATGAAAGTTGTTTTAAGTTGGTCATCAGGATGAACAACTATTTGGGAAAAACCAGAGTATCCATCCAAGTAGCAAAAATGAGTGTGGTTTGCTAACCTCTCTAAAGTTTGATCTATGAATGGTAAAGCATAGTGATCTTTCCTAGTTTATTTATTCATTTTTTTGAAATCTATGCACATCCTATGTGTAACACCCTCAGAATCGACCCTATGCAAGTTTTAGCGAAACCCGCCAAACCCGCATAGAAACGATTCAAAGGTGCCCACCAGGCACTTTCATGCGGGTGGAAAACGAAGTAATAACATTACACAACAGTCCTCGATGGGACCCACAGAACAGATATATATACAACACGACTCCATGAGTCAAAAATACAGATATAATATACAAAGATCCAAATCACCTCGAAAATGGTAGAGCGTCCGACTACGGACAAGATGCAAATGGGGCTAAGAGCCCTGAAGAATAACCAATGGCGTCCATAACCCTGCCCAGGCCAAGCCGGAAGGGTAACCCTGCTAACAACGACGATCTCAAAACCTGCTTAGACAAAAGGGGTGCCGACAAAGGGCAACGGAAAAAGAGGAGCGTCAGTACTGAGGCCAGTACACGGCGAGGCTAGAATTGGCGGTCCTCGCCTACATATGTATGGTGGACTGAAGCGGCAGCGGCAACATGCACTAAACAACCTATAGAGACTCGATACAACTGGTGGCAATCAGAGAGGGGTAAGAAAGACCTATTCGGAACCAACTGATTCTAACACCAAACAAACCCATCCTGGTGTTTCCCCCTCGAGACCAAACGAGGAAGTCAACCGAGGAACTCACCCAGTTGGCAGTTTTACTTATTCGGTTATCGTTGCAGCAATTACTAGTCAGGTATAGATAATCATCCTGATAAAATAAGCAGTGGGCACTTTTATTTAACCATCCCATTGTAGTTGCAACACTTACTAGTCAAATACAATTAGCATGAGATAACCCAAAACCCAGCAGTTGTTGGTACTTTTATTCAGCCATTCCGTTGTAGTTGCAATACTTACTAGTCAGGTACAATGGTCGCAAGCGACAACTCAAGCAAGCAATTGTTGGCAGTTTTATTTAGCCATTCCATTGTAGTGAAGCTGATTACTAGTCATTATAAAGTCAAATTTATAGCACTACTTTAGTTATAGTTGTCTATGATCGAGATACTGTGCTCCAAGTCGTCCATAACCGCGGACACGGCTTTCAGAAAGTTTTACCCTGCAGGGGTGCACAAATAGCAACACACACTCGATCAACCTCGGAAAAACCAAATCAAAACCCAACGAGGCCTTCACGACAAAGCAATCACAGGATTCAGAAATATTTCAGGGGGCCACCCCTTAAAGTAGACCCACAACGAAGCCGGCCGGCTCCGAGACGGACTCAAGGTTGTGGGGACTCAGAACGACTGGGAACCCGAAAGTGTGGCTGGGCTTGTCGATACCGCGGAATCGTGCCACGATCCTAAACAGTACAGGTGCTCCTCGCACAATATTAAATAAAGCAGTAAAGCACGGCATAGGTACAAGATAGTAAATAAAACCTCAAACTAGTTTGTGTCCCCAAGAAATAAGACTGAATCAAGCTCTGGCTCAGGGGGGTCCCATAATCCTCCCGGATGTGGATATCGCGAATATTCAAGGAACAGGTATCAAGTACTCGGGGTCCTACGGGACACAAGGGGACGGTTAACAACCAAATAACATCTATTGCCCACCTGTGCCTCTGCTTACTTACTTCAATTTTAGTTGTTAAACAGGAATTAAAGTTATGATAAGTAAAGCCATGATCATCTCCAACATCAAAAAGGCGGCAATACTCCAACAACTGTGGTACTGGACGACACACAACAGCACTTGAGCAAGCGACTACGACGCGCAGGTCCAACTATCTACCAATCAACAGGTAATAGGATGTGTCCGAGGCAATATAAGGCTGCAAGGGATATCACGGGTACGAAAACTAGAGCAACGCAACACAGATAGCAATAGATCAACAGGAGGGAACAAATACTATAAAAGTAAGATAGGTAGAAAGGGGTACCGCGAAGGTTCACCCGAAGATCGGGTCGACACTTGCATCAACTCAACGGCCTTATCCGCGAAGAAGCAAAACGCTAGAATAAACACCGGATGCAATATTTAATACTACGGCAAAAGATCGGGCATGATGCATGTATGATGTATGACATGGCGAAGGTGCGATGCAATTAGGCAAGATTAAGCGGAACCGGGGGTCCCGACAATTAAATATAAGGTTCAAGTTATTTATCTACCCCACAATTAAATGTTGTATTAGCAAGGAAAATATAGTATCGGTTTGATGCACAAATTTAAATGGGGCCAATATAAGACTAGATTTGCCCGCATATGGGCCCCATATTTAATTATAAGGTGAATCGGCACAAGGCCCCCAACCACACGACAATATGCATGCGAGTATGACAATTTAATATGCAACAGGTTTATATTTCATTTTATAAAATAGGGCTCGGGAAGGGAATCACACATTAGGATTCGGCAGATCTTGGGGTTCCGGGGTTCGGGGTCGGTCTCAGGGTTCAGGGTTCGACGGGATCGTTCTCGGGCTCCGGAAGTAGTTCTTGCCGTTCCGCGTAGAAGGACTTGGTTCGGTGTCGGGGCGCATCGGATTCGCCCTGGTCGATGCCGATCTTGTCGGGCCCGCGTATCGGGTCGGACTTGGCGTTCGGGATGCAGAACTTGACGTTCCGCGGCGAAGTGCTTGTCGTACTGGCGGCGATATTGGCGGTCATCGGGTCCGGGAGCGGTTCTCGGCGAACTGGTCGGTTCCATGTCAGCGTACTTGGCGTATCTGTGTCGACGACCTGGGCGTCCGGGTTCTCGGCCCTCTGATCCGGGAAGAAGCACTTGTCGCACCGGGGTCTCGGCGTCCTCGGATCCGAGAGGAAGACTAGGCGTGCCGGGTTCGGTCTTCGGGGTCCTACGGGAGAGCTTGGCGTTCTGCGGTCTTCGGCTCCGCGTGGCAGATTTTGTGGATCCCCGATGGAGGCCTCAGCGTTCCGTGTTGTCGACCATCAGGTTCGAGGATCTTCAACAGCACACACACATGCCACCATCACGAGTGTTCGCCTTGAGGTCTGCTACCGAAAGGAGGACAGGGGCGCCGCATGGGGACGACGAGGAGCAGACTGCTGGGGCACCGGGCAGCGGAGGACAAGGCCACCACGAGCCCTGAGGACGACGGGGCGAGCTCGAGGTCAGGGAAGGAGAGGCCACGGCGGCGCTGGCTGGCGGCGCGCAAGGCCGGAGGAGGCGGGGTCCAGCGGCGACTGTGCCAGAGAGGTTGTGGCAGCGGCGACGAGGCAGGCGGGCGCGGGCCGAGGTCGCCAGCGGTTGGGCGTCCCTGGAGGGCGGAACCGCGGCGGACGATGCAGAGGAACGAGGCGAGGTGGGCGGCGCTCGAGGGCACGCGGCCGGGCGCAACACAGGAGAGGGCGGCCGGCGCTCGCAGAGGGGCCCGCCGGCGAGGCGGAGGTGCTAGGAGACCTCGGGGAGCGGGCCTGGGATCGCGGCGAGCGGCGACGGGGAGGGCGCGTCCTGGAGGAGAGAGGCGCCAGAGGGGGAGGACCTGCGGCGGAACTCGGGCTCGAGCGGCGGAGTTGCAGCAAGGAAGGCGGGAAGCGCCGAGGCGGGAGGCGGGACGGCCGGAGGCGGACGACGCAGAGGTGAGGGAGGCGAGGAAGGACGTCGCGGGGGCGGAGGGCGGGAGGAAGGCCGGAGGGCAGCGCCGAGGGAGCTCGCGTAGACGAGGGGAGAGAGAGGGAGGAGAGCGGGCAGGCACGTGGGGAGGGAGAGAGAGGCGCGTCGGTGGGGAGGAAGGAGCGATGGGGTGGGGCCGGGGGTGTGGGAGGTGGGACCCAGGGGCGTGGGGCCCGGGGGACAGTGAGAGGAGGGGAGGGGTGTGCGTGTGTGGACTGGGTGGATCGGGTGTGTGAGTGAGAGGGAGTGGGGGGCCGGCATGTGGGGCCAGGGGGGGCTCTTGAGGGAGGGAGAGGGGTTAGGATTGATGAGGTGGCAAGGTGGGTAGGGATTGGGGGAGAGGGTGAGATGGCAAGCTGTGATTGGTGGGTAGATTAGGACTAGGTAGATTAGGGATTTTGGGGTGGGCCGTTTTATTCTGGGGGTGGCCGACTGGGTCGGATCGGCCCGGTTGGCTGCCCCCACTAAAATAATTAATTATTTTATTTGTTTAAAACAGGGTTTTTACAAACCGATAGCAGACAAAACAAAATAATCCGGAGACCCGGGTTTTGCGTTTGGAACATAGACGGGGCGTGTAGAAAACAAAATAGGTTTTTCCGCAAATAATTTTATGCAAGCAAATGCAAGATGATGACGATGCTCAAATGCAAGGTGGCATGATGACATGAGCATACGGTCATGATGATGCAATGCACAAAAACAACGTGATTTTCTAGTAGTGGTTTTGCGGGATGCCACACTATGTCCAACAATAGTTCTAGTAGGTGTCAATTCATTGTTTTCATTAGGAACAACAGTAAAACCGCCCTTCTTAGGAACACAATGAACCGGACTTACCCATTCACTTTCTTTTCCAGGATAAATTATACCTGCATCCAGTAGGCGTACTATTTCTTTTTTACCACTTCCTTCATTTCAGGCTTCATCCTTCTATTAAATTATGCAACTAGTTTAGCACCTTCCTCCATGAATATTCGATGGACGGTTATCATGGGACTAATGCCCATCAAATCATCCATTGAGTACCCAAAGGACTTGCGATGCTCCTTTAGTAAATTCATGAGTTCTTCTTGGTCATCCCCTCAAAGTTTAGCACTAATAATAAGGAATTTATTAGTATTGTCCAAAAATATATATTTAAGATTGTTTGATAAATTTTTTAATTCTGCGGGTGGTAGTTCTTCATCCCCTCTCTTTTCTGGATCTTCAAAAGACTCGTCAGTTGGAGTCCCTAAGATGGGAAGTGAATATTTCTAATTCTTTCGGGCACCTGTACTCCATAATCATTTCTTCACAATTTGAGTCTTCATTTATTTCTTCTTCTTGATTACTAAAGAAGAGAGTTGTCATATCCTCAATAGTTTTTTCTTTCTCTTCTTGTATATGTAGAGGTTTGTCTTTAAATTTGGAAAAGTTGAATTCTTTTTCTGCTTCCCCAAGCTTAAGAGACACAATCTATTTTTTGAAATCAGCTGTGGCACCTACATTGCTCAAAAAGTTTCTTCCAAATATAATTGGGCAAAGAGTGTCAGTTGGCATGTCAACAACTAAAAAATCGATAGGAAGATTTTTATTGCCAATTGTGACAGTTGCATTTTCAACTACTCCCATTGGAATTCTAGGATTTTTATTGGTTAACATGATTGTCATATCAGTATTTTCTATTGTAGCCGGTACTATTTCTTCTTTTATTTCTAAATAAACATCTTAAGATATAACATTAACTGCGGTGCCAATATCACATAGGCCATAATGCAAGGTTTCTTTAAAGATGCAGGGAAGAATAGGCTTACCTACATGTTTTACCTTAGTTTTACATTCAACCAATATGAAAGTCTCTTCATTAAGTTCAACTATGTTACAATGTGCATACATAGCCATAATTGCTTCCTTGGTTACCTCTTTATATTTTGTTTCATCTAGATGTCCTTCAACTTCTGGTACACTTTCCTCTTCCTTCTTCTCCTGTACTGCTTTGACCTGTTCACATTCTAAAATATGCTTCTTTGCAGTGTTAGGGAAAGGTGTATCATACATTGGTTCTAAGGAAGCCATTGTTGCTTTAACTTCTCTTTTCTTTTCAGGTTCGGGTGGTGGATCATACTTCACCGGACCCTCTTTTGGAGCTTTAATGTGTTCTGTAAAAGCTTTAACAACTTGCAACACAAGATCTAAATCTAAATAAAGTTCTTTAGATAATTCATTAACATGACCCTTCTTATTATAGTCATGAATACAGTCATAATCTATTTCTGTGCCTCCTTCACTTCCTCTATGATTCATAAAAGCTCTATGATCGCGAATTCTATAATATAGTCATGAATACAGTCATAATTCCATGAAACTCTATGATCGCGAATTCTATAAGTAAAGCCCAAGCTTTAATTATGGGTAGATTCATAAAAGCTCCTCTCGTGCAAGAGTCCAGTTCAATTTTATTAGGTTCAATTAAATCGCCATAAAAGGTATGCAATAAATACCATTCAGGCAAATCATGATGAGGACATTTACTAAGTAAATCATTAAATATTATATAAGCTCTTACTAGTCTTTCATTAGGACGGTTCCTCCAAGTCATTATAAGACGCCTGATTCTAAAAGATTTTGATAAAGGATAATACTTTTCTAGAAATGCACAAGCTAAATTATCCTAAGTAGTAGTGGCTTCTGGGGTAAAGATCTATACCATGAGAGAGCTGTGCTAGTCAAAGTTTGACTAAAGAGTTTAACCCTTACCTCATTAGGAGTATACCCCGATAATTGGAAAGTGCCACATATATCTTTGAAGCATGTAATATTCTCATATTGATCAGGATCTTCTTTATCTCCAGTAAATTTCTTCTTGTGTAGAATACCAAGTAGTAGAGGATTTATTTCAAGCCCCCTTGTCTTCTTGTTGGAGTTGTCTCTTTTATTAATATCATAGGGCTTCCCAAAGTGGTTGAGTGGGATAGCACTAGTCATATTCTCAAACTCCATCATGTTGGTGGAAACCTATAACTCAAAACAAAACTAAATAAATAAGCAAAAACTGAAAGACCTACAACACTTAGCTCCCCAGCAACGGCGGTAGAAAATAGCTTGATAAATTCATGTGCATAGATCGTTTGTAGCTAGTTTCAAAATAAAGATATCGATCCCACAGGGAGCAAGAGTCCAAAGTCTAATAACTCTTGAAATAAATACTAAAATAGAAATGCTAAGTAAAGTTCTAAGTAACAAGATAAAATGCGAGTGTTGTGTAAAAAGGGTGTTTTGGGGTTTTTGGTATAAGAGGACGATGAGTAACGTAAACAAAACTGAATACAAAAAATAAGTATCATGTATGTAAAAGACATTTGAAAATTCAGTGGGAAAAGCGTTCTCAGGGAGTAGCGGATACACCTCTACCATTTATAAAGGGATAAGGTAAAGATTATTATCATGAACATTCTCAACTATGTATGTGTGGGAGGAACTCCGTATTTGGACAAATAGGCAGCAACCACTGCTCACATCATCCTCATAACCACAACATACAACAATAAATATCAATTGAATTACCACACAATTAAGGGACTTGATCCCGTAGGACGTATCCCTTGGCATGGATAGTGTTTTGTGAGTTTTCTCGATTCCCAAGTTGATACGTAAGGAGTTCCAACGGCTTTATTGTGCTAACACACCTCCCTCTAGCAACAAGTAGTTCCCTCCATCAAGTCGCCACAAGAGGCAAATATTGAGAGGTCGACTTCTCCCAACATCAAGATGAAGACAATATAACACATGGTCATAGCAATAAATATCATAATAAACTTTATCTTATTTCAATCTCATAATAGGGTTTATCCATCTCCCCAAGAACTAATGATCTACTCAGACATGGAGGCAATCAACATCATGGCAAAGACAATGGAATCTATCATAGATGAATAGTACTTGTATAAATCCACAACGAGTACGGAAATTACAAGAATATCTAGACTATATGTAGATGGGATGGATGGATATGTGGTGATGCAGCGGTTGATGATGAAGATCGATGCCTTAGCCTCCTGGATCTGCGTAGGGTGAAGATGGATCCCTGGTGGATGAGTTCCCACTCTTGATCCCTTCCGGGGGTGAGGTTTCAGTGATTTCTGGGTGTTCTGTATGTCGTCTCCCCGATCCAGTTGCACGGGGTGAAACTATTTGAGGAGGCGGTGTCGGCGGCAACTATACGGCGGGAACTATGTGGCGGGAAAAGTTCCTCCCGCCGCATAGTTCATCATTAAACCTACTGTATCCTCCAATTGCTACGGGTTTTCTTATGGTGTTATTAATATTTCCCAAATAAGCAATTTATGTTGTTTTTAGCTCCTTTTCACTCCAATATAACTGGTCCAAGAATTGTGTCCATCGTATCCATCATATGACCTGATCCTGGTGAAAATAAACATAAAATGTGCGCATGAATACTGTAAAATACCAAGATCCTACCACTACAATGCAAAATAATAATATAAAACATGATGCAAATATGCACTCATCAAGGGTGCACAGGTGAAAGCCTATTACGAGGATCCACAGGAGACGGTGAAACGAGATAAGCATGCCAGGCTGGAAAGCAAGCACTACCCGGCCACTACTTGGACATGCTTAATCTGTTGGCATACAAATATTGTAGTGATTCTAACCTCTCCCTTTTATCTCTCTCATGTTTGGAGTATATGATGGGACATGTAGTGGTTTATTGCTGATGGCAACGTTGTGGCTGCCCATTCCTATGTACTGGTAATTATTCAGATCGAGTGCAGAATATGGCATGTACTGCTGAATCTTTCAAAAGTTACCGAATCTCTCAAATGTTCCGATGTTGCTATTATTAATGTATTTTGTGGAACTAATACTGATGTAATGGTACTTATTTTAATCAATGGTAGTAGATTGTTCTGATGTTGTACTAGTCCATACATGCCGCCAATTTTGACCATATTTTGAAAACAATCGAAATGGAAGTAGTATGAAGAATATGGCTCGATGACTTGCTCTCTCGAGAAGGAGCCGACCCGACTATTTTTGTTGCTTTATTTTATGGTGCTTCATGCGAGATGTATGAAACTCAATGTAATTTCCCTTTTTTAGGTCCTTGATTTAAAATCTACTCCCACCATCCGTGTAAAATTTGAACCTGAAACTAAGTGCTAAAATTTTAGGCTTAAATCTAGCCATATTTTTAAAACACTCGAAAGAGGAAGTAGTATCAAGACTATGGCCAATTTAACGAAATTAGGTCAAACTTGAGCTACAAGTAAGTGTGATAGATTGCTCTTGAATTAAATGTCTTTTTGAAGGTAGATGGGTGCATCTTCTTGAAACAATGTCGTCGGTGTGACTTTCCAAATATGAGGAAAGAACATTCTCAATTTCTCGAGTGATGACGAGATTGTTCTTTTCCATAAAGAAAGTCCAAAGAATATGGATCTGAATTCCACAGGCCAAGCTTCTAGACATATTAAGTCGACCAACATGTTTTTCTTACGATTCCCATGTTCAATTTTATGAGCTTTCAAACTTCGTCCTAGCTAACTCTGTCCACTTGAATAAATTTATGCCGATTTATCAAAATTAGGTCAAATTTGAACTACAAGTAAATTTTAGGTTTCTTTGAAACTTTTGTGAATTTTTTGGAGGTAGCCATCGGGGGGTCATTTAATATATCAAACCACCACCAAGAGTTTTGAAAACAGGTTCAAGTTCTTGCTAAGATTTTGGAAAGTATGAAGAATATGGATCTGAATGCCACAAGCCAAGATTTCTCACATATATATATATATAGTGGACCAACATGTTGTACTTATGATTCCCATGTCTTATGAGTTTTCAAACTTCGTTCTAGCTAACTCTATCCACTTGAATGACTTTTGGTCGATTTATCAAAATTAGGTCAATTTTTTGAACTACAAGTAAATAGTGGGTTGCATTTAAAGTTTTACGATTTTTGTGGAGGTAACCATCGGGGGGTCATATAATATATCACAAACCACCACCGAGACTTTTGAAAATAGGTTCAACTTATGGCAAAGATTTTGGATCTTGACAACTTAACAAAATGAGGCCAAACTTGAGCTACAAGTAAGTGTGATAGGTTACTCAATGTCGTCGGTGTGAGTTACGAGGATCCACAGGAGGTAGATGGGTGCATCTTATATTAGTAAACAATGTCGTCGGTGTGAGTTTCGAACTATCAGGAAAGAGCATTCCTAAATTTTTGAGTGATGACAAGATTGTTCCTTTCCATAAAGAAAGTCTGCAGAATATGGATCTGAATGACACAAGTAGAGCTTTCAGGCATATATAGTGGACCGACATGTTGCACTACCTACGGTTGTCAAACTTCGGCTGAGCTAACTATGTCCAGTTTAATGATTTTATGTCAATTTATCGAAATTAGGTGAAATTTCACGTGTAAGTAAATTTTAGGTTGCATTGTCAGTTTTAGAATTTTGTTTGGAGGTAACCATCGGGGGTCATTTAATATATCACAAACCACCATCGAGAATTTTGACAATAGGTTCAACTTCTTGCTAAGATTTTGCATTTTGACAACTTAACGAAATTAGGTCAAACTTGAGCTACAAGTAAGCGTGATATATTGTTATTGAATTAATTGTCTTTTCAAAGGTAGATGTGTGCATCATCTTTTAGTAAATGATGCCATCGGTGTGAGTTTTCAACTATCATGAAAGAACATTCTCAATTTTCCCATGTTTTGCGAATTTTGAAACTTCCTAGCTAAATCTGCCGACTTGAATGAGACGTTGTGTGGATTTATCAAAATTAGGTCAAATTGTAGGTTGCTTTGAAAGTTTTACGAAATAGCTTTTCAGTGGTTTTCAATATATTGAATTCTTGGTTGGCTTCAAAAGGTTTTTTGAAAATTTGAAGAGCATACATGTAGTTAAAAATTGACATGGTCGGTGGGACTACGGTTTGCATCGAAGACCTCAAAAAAGACAAAATTACATAGAGGTCCGTAAATTTAGCACAAAGGGCCCTAAAGTTAAGCAGGGAAAATCGGCCGAGTCCTTCTCGAGTGAGCAACTGAGCCATACCCTTAGTACTACTGTACTTGCTTCACACACACACACAAAAAAGCTCCTCACTTTTCAACCAGAGTGCTGCTGGTCGCAAAGTGTGAAATCGAATGACAAGGCAGGTCGACGCACGTGCGCCACCGAGAGTTTGGATAAAGATTTTAACTTGTTTCTATGATTTTACATCTTGACAATTTAATGAAATTTGGTCAAACTTGAGCTACATAAGTAAGAGAACAAAAGGGAGGCAACGCGAGCCTTAAAAAAAGAGGCGGCACGAGGGCAGCGAAGAGGAGGAGTTCAAGGTGGTTAGATGTTAGAGAAAAGTTATGATGGATTCCTGACATGAGGTACTCCTGCCTCCTTTATAGTGTACACTCTACTACCGGTAAATTTTAGGACCTATGCACGCAAAAAATATTGTGTGTTTTCTTTCTCCTTCACTGCCTCTCATCTCTCCCCACCCCTCTCCCCTCGTGCAGCGGCCCGACTGATCTCTCCCTCATCCACAACGTGGCACTACGCACATGTGCCTTGGTACGACGACTCTATTTCTTTTTTTGAGAGGGCGACTCTGTTTCTCTGGCCTGTTCGTCATCCGCGTTGGTGTGGAGTAGGAGGAGTACATAGGAAGGAAAGCACTTTGATCTTTGGCGGCCAAAAAATTCAAACTTTTCCTGTTTCGAAATTTTCACTCTTCCCAAACATCAGGAGGGAAAGGTTATTCAACAGACCGGCCATTCACAGTAGTACTTCTGATCTTATCTTTATCTTGTCTTATCTGTTACAATGCCATACCACTATAGTATAGTGCACGGATAACTTTGAACATTGATTGTTCGATCAAGACTAGCAAATCATAACATTGATAGCCGTTGGATCTTCTTTTCCATTCTTAGCATCTAGAAGATTATATTAATAGTCTTTGGCAAAATTAAAATGAGTGTGCGCAAACCTAGAAACACACTTCATTGCTTAGTTTAGGGACCTTTTGCTAAATTCATGGACTTGGATGTACTTTTCATTTTTTACGAGATCCTTGATGTAACTTGTACTTCCATCAACCGTGTTAACCTGCCGGAGAGGGGAGATCATCCTGGAGGCCTTCTTCATCACCATGCCAGCCTCCGGAGTGATGTGTGAGTAGTTCATCCTTGGACTATGGGTCCATAGTAGTAGCTAGATGGTTGTTTCTCCTCTTTGTGCTATCATGTTTAGATCTTGTGAGCTGCCTATCATGATCAAGATCATCTATTTGTAATCCTACATGTTGTGTTTGTTGGGATCCGATGGATATTTAGTACTATATCAAGATTGATTATTGATTATATCATGTCTATGTTATTTATGATCTTGCATTTTCTCCGTTGCTAGTAGTTACTTTGGCCAAGTATTTGCTTGTGACTCCAAGAGGGAGTATGTATGCTTGATAGTAGGTTCATGCCTCTAGTAATCTAGGGGAGTGACAAAAACCTCTAAGATTGTAGATGTGCTGTTGCTACTAGGGAGAAAACAACAATCCTTTGTCCAAGGGCAATTGTATTGTTTACTTTACACACCTTGCTTAATGCAATTATCGGTTGCTTGCAACTTAATACCCGAGGGTTGTTTGGATGACATCTCAGAGGTAGATTATTAGTCATAGATGTAGTTGTATTAAGGTCTATGTATCATGTTGTGATGCCCAAGTAAATCTCATAGTGATCATCATGTTATGTACATGCATTGATATGCATTCTCTATCTGTCAATTGCCCAACTATAATTTGTTCACCCAACATGTTATCTATCTTATGGAGGACACCTCAAGTGAACTGTGGACCCTGATCCATTCCTTTCCATTGATATACCATCCACTGTTTACTATTTACTTTCAAGCAATTACTATCTTCCACACTATACGTTTAGTCCTTTGTTTTCAGCAAAACTAGTGAGCTTGACAACCTCACTCTAAGTTGGGGCAAAGTATTTTGGTTGTGTTGTGCAGGTTCCACGTTGCTAGCAACACCTTCAGAAGCTGTTTCTTTCTCCTACTAGTTCGATAACGTTGGTTTCACAACAGAGGGAAAACTTGCTGCTGTTCTCATCATGTAGGGTTCGCAGCATAGAAAACAAAAATTTTCCTACGATGGGAACAACTATGTACCAAGATCTATCTACTATATAAAAGCAACGGGTGGATATACATCCATAGAATACATACCCTCGAAGACCGTATAGAGTTAACGAGGTTGTACTCGTGTATGATGTAGTCGAACGCTTGCTGATCTCAAGATTGTGATGAAGTCCATCTGGTCCAGCCGGTCCAGCACCATCACGTCCAGCACCGCAAAGCAATGGTGCATCCGTGATCACACACACGTCCGGGGTACCCCGACAACCTCTGCACCCTCTCTCCAGCGAAGCAGTGGAAGCAACAAATCCTTCCAGAAAAGCCACCGGTTACATGTATCTCGCTGATCCGAGACCATGGGGAAATTCTAAAGGGGGGAGAGATATCCTTCGCGAGGAGGTGTGTGTGACAAGTGAGAGGAGGGGGTACTTTTATAGGGGAGGGGGAAGCCCAAGGGGGCATGGACAACGACCATGGAGGGTGCCCCCACCTCTCCCTCATTCATGTGGTGGATGCTCCACTCACATAAAAACACCTCCACTCACAATTCCACTCACATGCATTAATTTTCCACCAAAAGTAATGCAAGCTCTCATTTAAATAAAACTCTTTTATTTATTTATTCAGAATTTTTTTAATTACTTTAATTAACAAACATTTAGATAAAACCCTTTACAACATTTCAATTTCACATGCAGAACCAGTTTCATCAATTTCAACCGAACAATTTCGGTGTCTAGTGAAATAAATTCCTGCGCTTTCCTTTTTCTCTCTGGCATATTATTTGCTCCAAATGGTGTCGGTATCCCTTAAGTGTGTCACCCTACGGTTCGTGAATAATTTAGACATGATCGAGACCCCTCTCCGATCAATAATCAGCAGCGGGACCTGGAGATCCATACTGACTCCCACATATTCAACGATGACTTCTGTGATCGTGTGAACCTTATACTCATGTAACTCAATCCCTTTGTCTCGCGATATATTACATTTCCGAGATTCGATCATAGGTATCCCCATACCTAGTTTGATCTCATTACCGACATGTACTCTTTTCTCGTTCCCATGATATAACATTCTAGTGATCAAATCACTTGCTTGCAAGCTAATCAATGTGATATCACTGAGAGGGCCCAGAGTATATCTATCTGTCATCAGGATGGACAAATTCCACTCTTTCTCCATGAGCCTCAACATAACACCTTCGTATCTGTAGAGGTCTCAACCTAATAAGGTAGATTCCCCCTGTGTTTACAATGCTAGTCCCTGGATCAATAGCTAGCATCCACAGTTATGATGTAATATCAAGAAAAAAAGGTCATAATATAACTTTATAACCAGGAATAACATAATTTTATTACATCAAAACATAGCTCATTTGGCTATTACATTACATTGCAGCGGAATAATTATAATCATGGGGTCCTTCATCTTCAAAGTGCCACAGGCAGATGTTGGTTGTAGACTTTGTAATCCTAATCAAACAATCTTCCCTAAACAATCAAACCTGCAACATTACAAGTTACAGCCACAAGGGTCAATACATTTGAATTGTATTGGCAAGTTTCACTGTTATGTACAATATAAGTGGATCCCATCATTACATGCAAATTTGGTTAAGTAGAGTTTTAGGCTCATTTGCATAAAGCAATATTTTATCCTATCTTTTCAAAAGGGTTTTGGTCCTTTGTCAAATCTCTTTTCCAAGTTCCTTGAACTCCTTGGTAGAAACTCAAGTGTTCAAGTCCTTGTCAAAACTCCTTGAGCACCTTGGTAACCCCAAGTGCAACAAGTCTTATCAAAATCTCATGAATTCCTTGGTAACCCCAAGTGTTCATGTTTTCATCAAAATCTCTTGAGCACCTTGGTAACCCCAAGTGCATCAAGCTTAACAAAACCTCTTTGAATTCCTTGGTAGACACACAAGGGCATCAAGTTTTTATTTTAGAAGTTGGAATGTCGAGATCTCCCATAATTCAAACTTTAGTTGCTCAGTATTGTCCATAACCGGGGACACGGCTAAGTACTTAGATTTTATTAACTTCTGTATGAGTACACTTTACCCACATGTCACAATCCCATCTTGTTGCCACCAAGGGCCTCTGGATTAGTGCTCACCAAGATGGAGTACCGGCAGACTGAGAGTGTGACGAAGTCTTTCCAAAAGGTCCTCCCATACATCATTGCTAGCTTGTCTTCAGCCCCCATGAAGCATTCCAGATCCCCATGTCCGGTAACTAAAGACAATTTATGGGTCTTCCTAATGTAGTTGACTAAGCCAGAGCCATAATAGCATGTGGTTGCACACGAAAGCCACAATTGGAGAAGCATGTTCAATCTCTAAGTTTCCTAGGTGGTTTTCATTTGGAGCATAACACAAAGTGATTGCCATAGACATGGTTCCTTTTGTTGCCACTTTCTCCAAAACTTAAAGTATCCTCCACCCAGGTGGTTCATTGAGTCCTTGTTTTATTATATAAAACACAAGTCCTTTTCTCAACCTTTGTAAAATCTCAACATGTATCACTTTTCAAAATATAGCATGGCTAAGCATGTATCAACTACAATATATCACTAAGGAGTGTATAGGGAATCCTATTAGGATTTAGCATAGCATAAGTATAAAGATATCTTTTTCATGCATGTTTTCATAATCCACTAAGTATAATGAAAATAGTAGGACTTTTGTATGATAGTGTAACTTGCCTTTTTGGTAGGGAATGAAGGTTCACTCCTTGATCTTGCTAGTCTTACACTTTGCAAATTTCACTACAATCAATCAACAAGCATAGTATCAAGTTGCATTCCTAACCAATATTCAAACAACATTAAACACACACAAAGCAATGGATTTTAAGTCATGCATGGGAACATGCTTAAGATGGTTTTATTCACAAGGGAGGTCTCCACTAGGCTTATAACTTTGTAAGGTCCAAATTGGTCATTTACCAAAATGGCAAAGTCATTTGCAAATGTGTTTTATCCTTAAACCATTTTCAAAACCTTTCATCATTTTATGTGGTGAAAAATATTTTCTTATCAAAGCTAAACTTTATGTTTTTTCACCAAATGAGTTGCCATTGCAAAACTTGGTGTTTTTGGGTTAGTAGGTTTGGTCCAAACCATTTTCTCAAAGTTTTCTTTCCATAAACATTTCCATAATAAAATCAATAATTTTATTTGGCTAGAAAATGGCTAAGTCAAATAATCCAACCTAAATTTTACCAAAATCATTTTTAACACCAAGGGTTGGTTCCTAGGGTCAATAAGGTCACAACAAACCAATTTGCCAAGGTTTCAAACTTATAAACATTTTTGAATCTTTTTTCTATTCTAACAAGCACACAAATGATTCTGTAAAAACAAGCAAATTAAAAGTTACTATTCACTAAACTAATTACATAGTTGGCTAGGGCTTGTTCTCCTGAATCCAACGACATAAAATTTGTAATTTTTGGACGTGTGGATCCAAAGTTATAAGGGTTTGAATTTCACAACTAAATCAGATTTCAAATCTGTTTTAAATAGAACTGGGGACACGCGGCACTTTGCTATTCGCGGGTACCGGTTCGGGTGGATCGCAGCTGTGGCGCGTTGGATCAAACGTGAATCGTGCGGCTCAGAATCATAACTTCCCCCTTCGCTAACTTTCTGTCGTATCCGTCAGATCCAGATCCTACGGTTACTAACACGTTTGCCAAAGTCTGGCGGCGCTGGCGGTGGCTAGCGGCGGCGTATGGCCAGGCGGTGGTGCTACGGTGGTTCTAGGAAGCGAGGAAGACAGAGGGGGTGCTCACCTTGTTCGCGAGGACGAGGTGGTGCTCAAGGTACTCTCGAGGAAGCAAGGGGCGCACGGAGACGGAGATAATCGCTCGTCGGAGTCGTCGTCAGCGTCAGATGGTCCTGCTCACGGACGGTGTCGATGCTACAGACCACGAGAAGTACAACCGAAGGTATGTTTAAACGCAGGAGGTCACGGAGATGCTGTGAGCGTGAACGAGAAGAAGAGGGGCGGTCAGCATTTACCAGGGGAGGTCGCCGGAGAGGTTGCAGACGGCGGCGTCGTTCAGAGCTTGTCGTAGCCGACGCTCTGGGGCGCCCGCTGTCGAACTAAAGGTACTGGGAGGTGTGTCTGGGGATGGGGAAGCTACCAGCGTGCTCAGGGAGGTTCGGGGCAGTGTCGAGTCGCCGGAATCGGCACCGGACTTCGTCGGAACAGAGGGTGCTCGGGGAGGAAATTGGGGCGGTCTAAGGCGTGCGAGCGCGAGGTGTCAGAGGGGAAATATAGAGGAGGCATGGGCGTTTCAACCTGCGTGATCAAAGCTGGTAACGGTGGTCGAGTTAAAGCGAATTAAGGCCGCGAAATCATCGGCAGGAGCGGTGTCGAAGGAGGGAGAAGGGGTCGTGCGGGTGAGGAGGAAGAACAGTGGAAAGAGGGCCTACCGGTCAGTGGGGAAGAAATGAGGGAGAGGGTCCACTGGTCATACTCAGTGCGGGTCAGAAACGCGGTGCGAATCGTTTTCTTTCGGGGAGAGGGGAGCTGGGCTGTTTCTGGGCTTTAGTGGGCTGTTGGGTTGGGTCTGGTTCAATCCATTTTTTTCATTATGTAACTTTTCTTTTTCTAATTCTAATTTCTGTTTTGAATTTCAAACAACCAAACAACAATCAAATTGATTCAAACAATCTCCAAATTTCACAACTTTGAACTTGGTTCTATTTATCAACATACACCAAGTTCCAAAATAAAATAATAATTTTTATTCTTTTTAGGATCCATTTTTTAATTAAATAGAATGGGTCTTTAGTTATTTAATAAAATAGGGTTTGATTTAATTAATAAATCTCCATTTTAAAATCCAAATATTTTCAAAACCAAATCAGTAGGTTTTATTTGAAAAATAAAGAATATTTGGAAAATGTTTAAAACCAAATAATCTTTTATTTTTAGGGTCCATTAATATTTAAATATAATAGACCTTCATTATAAAATCAATTGGGATTTATTTTATTTAAAAATATTCATTTTGAAATCTAAAATAAAGCCAAAACTCTTCAGTAGGTTTTATGTGAGAATAAATTATGTTTGGAAAGACCTATTTTAAATAACTTAATGAGTTTTTGATGTTTTAATTAAAATGGTATAACCTTTTATTTAAATGAAATTGGATATTAAATCCTTATTAATTTGTTTAATTAACCCTTTGTTATTTTTTTATTAAAAACAAAATGTTTTAATTCAAATGTTTGGTCAAGATTTAATTGAGCTTTATGAAATAATCTTTATCTATAAAACTTTTATTTCAATTGAAAACCAAATCCTTTATTTGAAACACCCAAAATAGTATTTCCAAAATATTTTGTTTTCCTTTATTTAAAATGTTTATCTTTTTAAATCCCTTTAGGATTTTATTTATTTCACATGGGTTTGAAGTTCCAATTAAATTCAAAAACTTTCTTCTGCTCTGGAAATCAGACAAAGTTTTATTTTATTTATTTATTTTCACATTACAAGATTTGGAAAATCTTGGGATGTGACGGTATCACTGAACCCATCTTTATAACCACCCTCTTACGGTGTGACGTTTGATGTTATCAAGAAACTCTTCCTGTGTTAGTGATTGACATGATCTGATGGTCAGAGGACTAAGATTACTTCATATGATGTTATAGCAATATAAACACAATGACCTTGATCGTAATGCTATACTTCAGATGAATTTTCATCACATCATTACACTAATTTTGTGACCTCATTATTAACAACATCCAATGTCCATGATCAGGAAACCTTTGATCATCTTGTTAATCAACGAGCTAGTTTATAAGAGAGGCATAACTAGGAACTTCCTTTTTGTTTATTAAACACACATGTATTAATGTTTCCGTATTAATACAATTATATCATGCAAAATAAACATTTATCATAAATAAGGAATACGATAATAACCACTTTATTATTGCCTCTCGGGCATATTCTCTTCAGTCTCCCACTTGCACTAGAGACAATAATCTAGTTTGAAAAATTTGCGTATTGCACACATATGGCTTTCTGGTGTTCCATATACGCAATTGCAAGTGGTTAACATAATCTATGGATCTGACGCTTCAGGTCCTTGTGTATTTGCATGTCTTTGCGTCTCCACGCATTACTCATTCTCTAATGAGATGACATTGTATAAATTTGGTCTTTTGGTGAGACCTTTAGTTCTTTGGGTTTAAATCACGTCGATACTATTGTCATACAATATATCTTTAGTGTTAGCCCGTTGCGAACCACACCTTAGTTTGATAACAAACTACCTGACACAAATTCCCTCCTTTGCTGCTACTATAGCAGTCATATACTTAGCCTTTTGTTGTAGTATCCGTCACAATGTCTTAACTTTGGAATACATCCAAATCCATCATGGAAACTCCTTTCTATTTCATTGTGCCACCCATAGTTTAAATTGAGATAAACTTAATTTTGTATCTTGTGACAAAACTAGTATCAATGTAACGCTTTACAATGAACTATTTGTAATTGTTTGTCACCTCTATACAAATATATTCTTAGTTCTTCCAAAAGATCATAAGAATATCCCCACTATCGTCCAATGATCATTTTATGATTCATTCTGGTATATGCTCATAACACTTAGAGCATAGGAAATATCTGGATGTGTACATATCATGGTATGATTGATCAAAACATACTTGTGATTTCACTCATCAAGTGTCAAAGCACTTGAATCTTGTTTCACTTATCAAGTGTCGATGCACTTGAATCTTGATTCAATTCCTTTCCATGCGACAAGAACCGTTTCTTGTCGTTTCTATATTGAACTCCTTCAATATCTCATATATGTACGTTTGGCACAACCATATTAGCGTCACAGTCTATCTACTATAGACATTCATGCTAAATATTCTGGTTTTGCCTAAGTCTTTCATCGAAATGAAATTCTTAACCTTTGTCAATAAAAGATACATCATTTCCAATCAACAAGATGTCCTCCACATAATGTATTAGAAATATGTCTTAGCGCTCCCACTTAATTTCTTGCAAATGCAAGCATCTTCATCGTCTCCTGATGAAAACTCCTTTTTCATCATGGTGAAGATTCCAACTCCGCAATGCTTACTTCAACCATTAAAGTTTGCATGCCCTTTTAGCATCCTTTGAATTTAACAAAACCCTTTGGACCGTGTCATGTACACGTCCTAGGTAACCATTCTATTAGAAGAACTTTGTTTTGTTTATTCATCTACCATATACCAAATTATATGTAGTGGTTGCTACTTTAATCCGTCCAGACTAAATATCGCTATGAAATATCAAATCTTGTCATAGTCAACTCAACATTTTCATAAAATACTTTACGACATGTCGACTATTTCATAGATGTGAAACATCCATGTCTGCTTCTTTATAGATCCAAATATGACCGATAGGTTTTTACACCTTTCCGGAGGGTCTTCCAAGTTCAAAACTTGATTTCTCGTGTATGGAACTATCACGGATTTTATGGCTCCAAGCCATTTGACAGAGTCAGGGCCCATCATCGCTTCTTTGAATGTAGTCAGTTCATCATTGTCAAACAATAATGATTTACTCTCAAATCTTAGCATTTGATTGTTTATCTGAACTACTTGGTTCAATAAGAACTTAGATCTCTGTGACCACAACCTTTGAGGCACATAAGCTATGAGCATTATGGCCGCCTCCGGAACAATTTCTGGCGCTGCGCAACTCAACACATATAGCTAAGGTTCGTTAACCTTATCAAAGTTCTATTGTCCTCCCACTTAACATTTATGAAAAATCCTTCTTCAAGAAACTTCACGTTTCAAGCGACAAACCCTTTTGTCCTTGGTGTTATGGAGGAATAACCAATTGTTATTCGAAATAACCTACAAAGACATGCTCATCCGACTTCGGTTGTAAACATCTTACTTATGTTTAGCATACCAAAATTTAAGAAATGACAATTTGGGTTTTACCCAAAACCATAACTTCCATGGTGTCATTTCAACGGATCAAGATGGAGCTCTTTTTAGTGTAAAAGCGGTAGTCTCTAAAGCATTAATATTTTAAAACATAATGGCAGTTTTATAAATAACACCTTTGATCCAACCATGTCAAACAAGGTTTTATTACAAATCTCAAACACTCCATACTCCTATGGTGTTTCGGGAGATGTAAATCTAGGTGTTTTTTCTAAACTTGCAACTCAAATAAATCCCTTTATGATAAAATCATAATTCTTTTATTTTCTTGTTACACTTGTAACTCAAATAAATCCCTTATGATAAAATCATAAACCATTTATTTTCTTGTTACAATGATTTTCCACTTCATCTTTAAAGTCTTTGAATGTTTTCAAATATTTCATACTTCTTTCTCATTAAGAGAACATTCACTCAAATTTCCGGAGAAAGCATATGAAGTTGAAATCCATCGCTTACGACTACACATAATGGACTACATACATCGATATGTTTCAATTCCAATAATTTAGTCATTCATTCTTCTTTGGCCTTTGAACGAAGTTTTAATTATCCTGAGGAAAGTCTCACAAGCATCACTTGATCAAATCAAAGACTCAAAAAATCCATGAAAATGGAGATTCTTCATGTTTTCTTTCCAATATAATTTAAATGGCGATGTCACTTCGTAAGTGATCTTTCAATCATTTGTCTTGCAACATTTTAGCATTAGGTTTTATGGATGTGATTTCTACAACTAAATTTGTAAATCATCCATCTTATATGGAATACGGTAATTATTTGAACAACCTTTCTTCTCATAATACCTGATTTAAATAACAATTATTAAAACAAATCTTGAAGTCAAGCTTTGATGTCAACGAGAAATACAAACAACGGCTTGTTTGTTTTCGATGAACATCATCACATATTCTCTTGCTAGTTACTTAGGCCATTGTAGTTCATGAATTGCGTCGTTCTGTATGACATTTCATACCAACCAATTCGGTATCCAATACCCAAGAACCACATTGTTTAACAAGCAAAGAATACAACCATAACATGTATATCATCCATATACCTAAATTGGATATTTCCAATATTTTCTTTTCTGCCAAATATATTTTATAGATTCTCTTTCAGCATTTCCTTTTCCTTTTAAAAGAATCTATCAACATCAAAAGTGGCGCCATATACATGACACATAGTGCAAAGCGTGTATATTCAAATGATAATACCTTTGGACTTGCACTTTGAAGTAGATCACCATCATCAAAATGATCGGTATTCTTTCAAAATCCATTCTTTAGTAATCTTTTAGTGTATTAAACACTTTACATACATCTTCTAGTCATCCTTATCATGACGACTTTCATGATCAAGCTAATGTAGCTTATAAAGACGAATCGTGAGTATAACGTTACTTTCCAAAACCCCTTTTTGGATGATTAGGATGTCTAGCATCTCCAACCTTTGTAAATTCTCATCTAATATGAGAACATATATTATACTCTATCATATTGCAACCAAAAACATTGTTTCAGATATCGTTATATCTGCCACACATGATGGTTTCTGAAACAATTCTTTCAGCTCCTAGATAAACTTGATATTAAAACAATCAAGAATCATGGAGGCAAACATGATACTTAAGATACTAACACTGGAATTGTTACTCTCGATTTAATACCAATTATTAAATTTCACGGAGTAAACATAATTTGCTGAAAGTTTGCAATAGGACTTTAAACTTTAGATTGACACTCAACACAATACGATACCAGTTTGTAAAGTATATATCCATAATTCTATAGTTCTATTATCTCAATTACAACTATGCATAAGGTGGTGAACGAATGCCAATGACTACAAAAAATTATGCAAATTCACTTCGATTTAATTTATGATAAATTGAGTTCTTCTAATCCAAATTAGAAATGAACTCCCACTCAAAAACGACATCCCTCGTGCTTTTTTGGTGATTACATGAACCAAATCCACTACACCAAGTCCGATCATCATGTGAGCCGGTGTATCTTCAAAGGCGAGCATCCATATGGTCATCATATCAAAACATATGACTCATGCTTAACCTTTTGGTCCGTGTTCCGAGGCCATGTCTGTACATGCTAGGCTCGCCAAGTAAGAACCTTAGTATTCGCGTGTGTAACTGTCTTACACCCGAGATATGCTCGTGGATTCAAGTACACCCGATCATCACGTGATGCCTTGAAGGGACGAAACATTGTCGGTGCATACTTAAGGAAGAACACATTTTTTTATCTTGATATCTAAATGAGGGATCATCTTATTATGCTAATAAAATGCTAAACTAGCAATATAATATGCAATCAAACATCACATGTTTCTAAGTGAAATGATATGGTTCTTGCACTCGATCTCCATCATGTGCATCGTGGTATGATCACTATCATACCTCTATGTGTAAGGCAAGGTCTATGGAACTTACACGTTATGTGTGTTGTAAGAGTATCAACTTATACTTGTACTTACAACATCACCATATCATGACACTAGCCCAGCAACAATCTAAAGTAGGTGCCTCTAATTTATCCATTGCAAGTTTTACGTGGCTTAGGGATTTCGAAGATAGAACCGTTCTTACCTGCGAACAAGAACCACAACGAGGATAACCAAATTGTTCACAACTCATTGCAAATTAGATATTGACTATAGTAGGAGAGACAGACACGCGCTAGGAACTTATGCAAACTAGTTGCATGTCAAGCGTGGAACAGGTCTCATGTGCGAGGACATGTAAAGTTTGTCAGGGCCGCTTCATCCCACTATGCCACCAATATCCAAAGTACAAATAAGAAGCGATAAAATGATCATCATCGCCCACATACTCATACGTGTACTACCCATGCAAAGCATCTACGCATAGATCCGGCTCTGATACCACTGTAGGGTTCACAGCATAGAAAACAAAAAAATTCCTACGATGGGAACAACTATGTACCAAGATCTATCTACTAGATACAAGCAACGGGTGGATATACATCCATAGAATACATACCCTCGAAGACCGTATAGCGTTAACGAGGTTGTACTCGTGGATGATGTAGTCGAACGCTTGCCGATCTCAAGATCGTGATGAAGTCTATCTGGTCTAGCCGGTCCAGCACCATCATGTCCAGCACCGCAAAGAAGTGGTGCATCCGTGATCGCACACACGTTCGGGTACCCCGACAACCTCCGCGCCCTCGCTCCAGCGAAGCAGCGGAAGCAACAAATCCTTCCAGAAAAAGCCACCGGGAACATGTATCTCACTGATCCGAGACCATGGGGAAATTCTAAAGGGGAGAGAGAGATCCTTCGCGAGGAGGTGTGTGTGACAAGTGAGAGGAGGGGGTTCTTTTATAGGGGAGGGGGGCAGCCCAAGGGGGCACGGCCGCCGGCCATGGAGGGTGCCCCAACCTCTCCCTCATTCATGTGGTGGATGCTCCACTCACATAAAAACACCTCCACTCACATGCATTAATTTTCCACCAAAATTAATGCAAGCTCTCATTTAAATAAAACTCTTTTATTTATTTATTCAGAATTTTGTTAATTACTTTAATTAACAAACATTAACATAAAACCCCTTACAACATTTCAATTTCACATGCAGAACCAGTTTCAGCAATTTCAACCGAACAGTTTTGGTGTCTAGAGAAATAAATTCTTGCGCTTTCCTTTTTCTTTCTCTGGCATATTATTTGCTCCAAATGGTGTCAGTATCCCTTAAGTGTGTCACCCTACGGTTCGTGAATAATGTATACATGATCGAGACCCCTCTCCGATCAATAATCAGCAGCGGGACCTGGAGATCCGTACTGACTCCCACATATTCAACGATGAATTATGTGATCGTGTGAACCTTATAAATCCCTTTGTCTCACGATATATTACATGTACGAGATTCGATCATCAGTATCCCCATACCTAGTTTGATCTGTTTACCGACATGTACTCTTTTCTTGTTCCCGTGATATAACATTCTAGTGATCAAATCACTTGCTTGCAAGATAATCAATGTGATATCACTGAGAGGGCCCAGAGTATATCTATTTGTCATCGGGATGGACAAACTCCACTCTTGATCCATGAGCCTCAACATAACACCTTCGTAGCACTGAACCCATCTTTATAATCACCCTATTACGGTGTGACGTTTGATGTTATCAAGATACTCTTCCGGTGTTAGTGATTGACATGACCTCATGGTCTAAGGACTAAGATTACTTCGTATGATGTTATAGCAATATAAACACAATGACCTTGATCGTAATGCTATGCTTCGGATGAATGTTCATCAAATCATTACACTAATGCTGTGACCTCGTTATTAACAACATCCAATGTCCATGATCAGGAAACCTTTGATCATCTTGTTAATCAACGAGCTAGTTTATAAGAGAGGCATAACTAGGAACTTCCTTTTTGTTTATTAAACACACATGTATTAATGTTTCCATATTAATACAATTATAGCATGCAAAATAAACATTTATCATAAATAAGGAATACGATAATAACCACTTTATTATTGCCTCAAGGGCATATTCCCTTCACATCATACCTTGCTCTTGGGGTTCCCAACATGTTCTACATCCATAGAGCCGTCATCAAGATTTTCTGGCGCCGTTGCCGGGGAGATATAAGACAACTTCAATCTCTTCCTCCCCATTGTCACATCCCAAAATTTTCCAAATTGTGAAAGTTGAAAAATAAATAAACAAAATAAATAATTGTTGAAATTTAGGGTGAAAAGAAACTTTTGTTTCAAATTGGAAACATCAAAACTCTTCTTGAATAAAATTTGAATAAAAAGAAATCCAACAAATTTCAACCAAGTGAAATGCATTCATCAATGAATGTATCTTGAAATTTAAACTTGGGAAAATAAACAAAAACTCTAAAACCCTAATGGAAGAAAATCATTTCCAAGATCATTATAAGACTATGGATTTGATCCATATAAAAATCTAACAACAATCATTTTAAAATGATCAATAATGATAAATAAAAATATTATAAAACCATAGAAGTTGGTTTCATTCAATTTGGAGCCATGGATAAAAACTTATGAATATAATAAGATAAAAGGAAATAATTTCCGAAGCTTATCAAGCTCCTATCTAAAAATCCATACCAAATTGTGAGCAAAATAATCATAAAGGATTTAAAAAGATAAACAAATATCAAATAAAAATATAAAAATTGGAATCACCAATTATGGATCTATAAATAAAAAGATATGGATTTTATGACATAAAGAAAGAAAGAAATAAATAAATAAGGAATATTTAAATGCCAAATTAAATCTTGGCCAAATCCTTAAACAAATGAAAAATTATGGGATAATAAAAAGGAATAAAATATTATTTAAATAAAATCATAAGGATTGAACAATATTCAATTTTATTTAAATAAAGATTATATGCCTAAACTAAATAATAAATCCTAATAAAATTATTTAGGAGGAAATTTAAACCTTGAATTAAATCCATAAGCAAATAGAACAAAGATAATTCAAATCCAAATAAAATAATGGGATAAAGAATAATCAAATAAAACTATATGGGATTAAACCATATTATAATTATATTTGAATAAAGATAAAATCCCTAATGTAAATGAATAATTAAATCATAAGAAAATAATAAATTGGAATTTACCAAAGTGGATTAAAAAGTTATCTAAATAACTTAAAAGAATTATTTGAATAAAATTTATATGAAATGAAAACCATATTTGATATTATTTGAATAAAATCAAATTCCCAATTTAAATGATTAATAAATAGTATTCAAATATTTTAAATAATTCAAAGTGAATTATTTACACTAAATAAAACCTACTGAAAAGGGTTTGGTAAAAATTGGAATTCAAATGGAAGTTTGAAAATGTATTTAAAATCCTATTTGAATAGAGACAAAATGTCTATTTTAAAATAAATAATAAACCCTAAGAGAATAGAAGAAAATATTCTAAAATGGATTATTTACACACAACAATAAATAGTATTAAACTTCTGAAAATGTTGGGAGGAATTTGAATTCAAAATGGGTGTTGAATCTTTTGAACAAAATTCAAAACATAAAATGAAATCAGAAAAAGAAAAAGAAATCAGAAGAAAAAAATAAAGGGAAGCAGCCTAGCCTAGGAAAACCGAGCCCAGCAAGCCAATAGCCCACCCGGCTCCCCTCTCTCCCTGGACTTTCTCACTCGCGCACCTACCCTCCTCTCTCACTGATCCACGAACCCCACGCCACGTCAACTGCCTTGTCATCATCCCTTCCACCCGCGCGACCCATTCTTCCCCTTCACTCGCCCGTTTCTGCCGCTGATTTTTCTCTTTTAATTTGCCTTAATGTTGCGATTAAAACAGCAGCAGTCATGCCTTACTTAATCGCCTGTCTCTCCTCTCCTTTTCCCCTCAAACCTCACACCACCGGAGCCACCAGGCTGCTCCAATTTCCCCTGCATCAACGCTACTCCGACGACCTTCCCCGAACGATTCCAGCCAACACCGTCACCCCCACTATCCCTTCCCCACAAAAGCTTGCTCGCCAGCATCTCCTTCACCTCCCAGTACCGCCCGCTTGGCCGCGCGTGCCCCGTAGCCTCGACAATATCTTTGACATAGCACCGCCTCCGTTTGCCTCGACTCCGGCAGCTCCACACGGGAAGACCCGACCATCCCCTCCTCTCTGGTTGATGCCCCTATGATCTACTCTCTCGCACACATCTAACTGCACCACTGTTTTGTCCTATCTCGCATCGTATCGTTGCTTCCGTCCTCGACAGAGCGTGCCCGATGCCAACGACGACTCCGGCGAGGAATTGCCAACAGCTCCGAGCGCCCATTTGTCCACTTCAACCACCACGAGCTTCAGCACATCATGGCGAGTTCGGTAATGGTCTCCTCCCTCTCCCGCTCTTCCTAGCTTCCCCGAAACCCTCCTGCCCGAGCGCGCCGCCGCCGTCCACCACCGCCAGCGCCGCTAGTGTATGACCAGTAGATGTGAGCCGTAGGATTTAAATCCAAGCGCTACGATAGATCACTAATCGAAACGGTATGACTGCATTTGTGTTGTGCGTGGTCATTTAGATCTGACGGCCCAGAAAGATCGATCTGTGCGAACCGGTATTAGCCAGTAGAAACGCTCCACGTGGCCTGCCTGATCTTTTAAAAACAGAAACTATCCTATTAGATGTTTGAATTTGTAAATTCATTACTTTTGATCCAGACGTCCAAAATTTGTAAATTTTATATCAATGGAATCAGCAAAAGGAATACTTTCCAACCATGCCCTTTGTTTAGTGATTTGCTTCTGTAAAATTGGTTGTTTCTGCATAAACATGTGTAGGCCTATTTTGGTTATAAAATTTGTTCTAAAATTTTTTTTTAGGGTAAAATCTTTGGCAAATGGTTTGTTTTGAACCTACTGACCATAGAAACCAACTTTTCGATTTAAAAATATATTTTGTGACACTTAGGAATTATTCCTTTGAATAAAAGCATTTCTAGTTAAATAAAAATGTTGATTATGGTTTAAAAATTCTTTTTGAGTCAAACCTATTGAAAAGGGTTTGATTTAAACTCTCTGACCCTAAAACATTAAGTTTTGGATTTAAAAATATATTTGATTAAACCCTATAAAATTATTACTTTGATTAAAGGCATTTCTAGAAAAATAAAATGTTGCTTTGATTTAAAAATAGTTTTTGAGTGAAACCTTTTGTAACTGATTTTGTTTTTAAACACTTTAACCATAAACACTAACGTTTGTGTTTAAAAATATTTGGCAAACACTAGAAATTATTACTTTGATTTAAATCATTTTTTAACAAAACAAAAATGATTTAAATGGCTATTTTCACTAAATTGATTATAAATGGTTTTTCCATATTTATAAATGACCAATAGGTGTTTCAAAAATTTTATATCCTATTAGAAACCACCTTTCCAAATAAAACAATATTTTTCATGCTTGCATGCATTGTTTTCTTTTCTTTATTTTATGTGCTGAATTGCTTGAATGCTAGATTGAATTTGTGCCTTGATTGAATTGTAGTGAAATTTGAAGAGTGTGACCATTTCAAGATCAAGGAGTGAATCTATATTCTCTACTAAAAAGGAAAGTGGTGCTTCATATTTTTGTCCTATTATTTTCACTATGCATTAGTTATATTTCTAAGTAGGACTTGCATGGAATTTTCTATGTGTTAACTATGCCATGGGAAATCCTAGTAGATGATGCCTTAGTAGAATTTTCCCTAAGTTAAGATTCCTACTACTATCATGCTTAGCCTAGCTAGTAGAAAACAAGGGTGGATTATATTCATGCTATGAAATATTTCTAAGTCTATGACTTGTGTTTTGATTAATAAAACAACTATGTGAATGAATCACCTGGGTGGAATGGTGTGAATGGGTTATGTTGAGTAGTTACACAGGGCCCCATATTTATGGCCTACCCTAGTGTATCTCACTTGTGGAAAGCCACCCAGGAACAAAGATATTTGATATGTCAAATGTTGAGAAGCTTCAAGTGCAACCACATGGCAATATGGGCTCTGCTTGGATCATATAGGTTGCAATAACTTAGCCAAATGGACAGTTGGTGGTAGGGGTGATAGGTTTGGGAACGCGTCCATTTTGGTCTAAGGGAAGGCTTCTGAAAGATCTTGTCTCGATGCATGTCGAGTCTTGCGGGGAAAGTGCACCACCTCTCGAGAGAGTAAAATCTAAGTACTTAGTCGTGTCCCCAGCAATGGACAATTTGAGCATCAAGACATGGAAGTTATCAAGGATCTCCTCATCCCAATTTCTAAGTTAAAAACTTTTGGTTGAACAAGGGGTAAAGGATCTTCAATCTTTGATTGGTAGATGCCTTGGGTGATTTTGACAAACAAAAAATTAGTGTTTTCAAATGATAAGAAAATTCTATTTTGAACAAAGCAAGCCTAAACTCCACTTAGCCAAATGCATATAGATGATAGACACCACTATTCTACCATAGTATCAATTGACAATACAATTCAAATGTATTGACCCTTGTGGCTATAACTTATTATGTTGCGGGTTTGTTTGATGTTAGTGAAGTGTGTTGAATAGGATTACAAGTCTACAACCAACATGATTGCCTATGGCACTTTGAAGATGAAGGACTCCATGCTACATAGTTATTTCTGCTGCATTGTAGTGAGATAGCCAAATCAGCTATGTAAGATGTAATGAATTATTTTATTCCTGGTTATAAAGTTGTATTATGACCTTTGTTTCTTGATATTACATCTTACACTATGGATGCTAGCTATTGATCCAGGGACTAGCATTGCAATCACATGGACCTTTACCTTTATAAAGGTGGGGTCTTATAGATGGTATCAGAGCACTGTGTTGCCTGTAGGATTGTAACCCTAGGATTGTACAAAACCCCTTAGAAGAATAGGAGTTGTATTTGTTCCAAAACTTATTTACAAACAATCTTGTAAACTCTTTCCTCAACCTTTTTGTTTTGATTCTACATCTCTACCTTTTCAAACTTGTTGGACAAAACCCTCAACATGAGCAAAGACTTAAACATGAACAAAGACTTCAACATGGGCAAGGACTTCACCAACTCAAATGACTTCAACTTCAACATCAGCAATTAATTCAACTTTAGTTTCACCAAGGACTTCAACTTGGACATCACTAAGGACTTCAAGTGAGACAAAGAATGTTACTCAAGACTTGAAGACTAAGGAAACACAACTTAGAAGAAATCATTATCACCTTTGAAGTTTGTGACCAAGATACAAGAATTTTTCCAAGGATACAATGATCTTGTTCAAGAAGAAACAACTAATAAGAATGGAATGATTTCAAGAAAACCATATAGTTGTACCACCATACTAATGTTTAGTTTAGATCAAACACACCAACTTATGTGGTGTAGCAAAAATATTTTGTTGCCCAAAAAATGTGCTTGAACCTTGTTGTTTGAATGGAATGTTTGATTGTGATTGCTTGCACATTGCTTGTGTGAATTGTTGTGTGTGAGTAGAATTCTTCCTCTAGAAATCTTTTGTCTATTCTAATCCCAATCCATCCCAAACAGATGACTTCTCCAAGAAACTCCAACATCAAGAATGGTGACAACAACAACCAAGAGATGCACATGAGAGAACAACTTATAGCAACTCAAGCCCAGTTGAATCAAGTGACAACTCAGTTTTTAGCCAACAATAATGAGTTAGACCCAACCCTGCAAAAGTTTTTGGAAACCCAGTCCCAATTGTTGCAAAGGATGACCAATCAAATGATCAACATGAGAGACAACCTTTCCCAAAGTGATTGTGACAACAATGACATCAAGGATGATATTATAGAAGGAACTCAAGCTTGCAATATTTGTGGAGACATAGAACACACTTACAAAGAGCATGTGGACCAATGCCCTAATTATGAAGAGAAACATCCAACTAAACAATGCCCCACATCTCAAGTGACTTGTTTACTATGTGAAGGAAATAATCATGTCCCTATTCAATGCCCCATCTATCCTATAGATCAACAAGTGAAACAAGATGGAATGCATCAAATGTTTGGAAACCTCCATAAGGGAACAACTTCTACCAAGAAATATGAAGGCAAAGTCAGAACCATGCCTCATAGAGACACATCCAAAGTGACCACTAAGTGTTGCTACTCTTGTGGAGAAGAAGGTCATATCTCCAGTAACTGCCCCAAGAAGAGAGAAAGATTTCCCACCTTTGAGGTGAGATATGAAGAACATGAACTAGAAGAACTCCTAGCTTTGGAGATACCCAAGAAGAAGAAGGAGAAATGCCCTAATTCCAACAAGAAGGACAATAGCCAAGTGCAATGTTCCAATTTCAAAGAGATGGGACACTATGCATCACATTGTCCAGAAAAGAGGAAAGATATTAGCCAACAGATGTGTTTCAAATGCAAAGATCTAGGCCATTATGACAACAAGTGCCCAGAGAAGTTACATCAAGATCCCAAGTAAGACAAGATGTAATCTAGTTGGAAATTTTTAAGGGTGGTAGTACCCTAGTTGTCTTGAAGCCAACTTGTAACCTCCATCCTTCCCAAATCTCGGGACGAGATTTATTTTAAGGGTGGTAGCCTATCACATCCCAAAATTTTCCAAATTTTGAAATGTGAAAAATAAATAAACAAAATAAATAATTGTTGAAATTTAGGGTGAAAAGAAACTTTTTGTTTCAAATTGGAAACATCAAAACCCTTCCTGAATAAAATTTGAATAAAAAGGAATCCAACAAATTTCAATCAAGTGAAATGAATTCATCAATGAATTTATCTTGAAATTTAAACTTGGTAAAATAAACCAAAACTCTAAAACCCTAATGGAAGAAAATCATTTCCAAGATCACTCTAAGACTATGGATTTGATCCATATAAAAATCTAGCAACAATCATTTTAAAATGATCAAGAATGATAAATAAAAATATTATAAAACCATAAAAATTGGTTTCATTCAACTTGGAGCCATGGATAAAAACTTATGAATATAATAAGATAAAAGGAAATAATTTCCAAAGCTTATAAAGCTCCTATCTAAAAATCCATACCAAATTGTGAGAAAAATAATCCTAAAGGATTTAAAAAGATAAAAAAAATATCAAATAAAAATATACAAATTGGAATCACCAATTATGGATCTATAAATAAAAAGATATGGATTTTATGAGATAAAGAAATAAATAAATAAATAAGGAATATTTAAAATCCAAATTAAATCTTGGCTAAATCCTTAAAAAAATGAAAAATTATGGGATAATAAAAAGGAATAAAAGATTATTTAAATAAAATCATAAGGATTGAACAATATTCAATTTTATTTAAATAAAGATTAGATGCCTAAACTAAATAATAAACCCTAATAAAATTATCTAGGAGGCAATTTAAATCTTGAATGAAATCCATAAGTAAATAGAACAAAGATAATTCAAATCCAAATAAAATAAAGGGATAAAGAATAATCAAATAAAACTATATGGGATTAAACGATATCCTAATTATATTTGAATAAAGATAAAATCCCTAATGTAAATGAATAATTAAATCATGAGAAAATAATAAATTGGAATTTACCAAAGTGGATTAAAAAGTTATCTAAATAACTTAAAAGAATTATTTGAATAAAATTTATATGGAATTAAAACCATATTTGATTTTATTTGAATAAAGACAAATGCCCAATTTAAATGATTAATAAATCATATTCAAACATTTTAAATTATTTACACTAAATAAAACCTACTGAAAAGGGTTTGGTAAAAATTGGAATTCAAATGGAAGTGTGAAAATGTATTTAAAATCTTATTTGAATAGAGACAAAATGTCTATTTTAAAATAAATAATAAACCCTAAGAGAATATAAGAAAATATTCTAAAATAGATTATTTACACACAACAATAAACAATATTAAACTTCTGAAAAGGCTGAGAGGAATTTTAATTCAAATGGGTGTTGAATCTTTTGAAAAAAATTCAAAATAGGAAATGAAATCAGAAAAAGAAAAAGAAATCAGAAGAAAAATAAATAAAGGGAAGCAGCCTAGCCTAGGAAAACCCAGCCCAGCAAGCCCAACAGCCCACCCGGCTCCCCTCTCTCCCTGGACTTTCTCACCCGCGCACCTACCCTCTTCTCTCACTGACCCACGAACCCCATGCCATGTCAACTGCCTCATCATCATCCCTTCCACCCGCGCGACCCATTCATCCCCTTCACTCGCCCGTTTCTGCCGCTAATTTCTCTCTTTTAATTCGTCTTAATGCTGTGATTAAAACACCAGCAATCACGCCTTACTTAATCGCCTGTCTCTCCTCTCCTTTTCCCCTCAAACCTCACACCACCGGAGCCACCAGGCTGCTCCAATTTCCCCTGCAACCGATGCTACTCCGACGACCTTCCCCGGTCTATTCCGGCCAACACCGTCACCCCCATTATCCCTGCTTCACACAAGCTTGCTCTCCAGCATCTCCTGCACCTCCCAGAACCACCCCTTAGCCGCGCGTGCCCCGTAGCCTCGGCAATATCTTCGACAAAGCACCGCCGCCATCTACCTCGACTCTGGCAGCTCCACACGGTGAGACCCGACCATCCCCTCCTCTCTGGTTGATTCCCCTATAATATACTCTCTCGCACGCATCTAACTACACCACTAGTTTGTCCTATCTCGCACCATACAGTCACCTCCGTCTTCGACAAAGCGTCCCCGACGCCAATGATGACTCCGGCGAGGAATTGCCAGCAGCTCCGAGCGCCCATTAGTCCACTTCAACCACCTCGAGCTTCAGCACATCACGGCGAGTTCGGTAATGATCTCCTCCCTCTCCCGCGCTTCCTAGCTTCGCCGGAACCCTCCTGCCCAAGCGTGCCGCCGCCGTCCACGACCGCCAGCGCTGCCAGTGTATGACCAGTAGATGTGAGCTGTAGGATTTAAATCCAAGCGCTACGATAGATCACTAATCGAAATAGTATGATTGCATCTGTGCCGTGCATGGTCATTTAGATCTGGCGTCCTAGAAAGATCGATCTGTGCGAACCAGTATTAGCCAGTAGAAACGCTCCACCTGGCCTGCCTGATCTTCTAAAAACAGAAACTATCCTATTAGATGTTTGAATTTGTAAATTCCATAACTTTTGATCCACACATCCAAAATTTTTAAACTTTATATCAATGTAATCAACAAAAAAATACTTTCCAACCATGCCCTTTGTTTAGTGATTTAATTTTGTAAAATTAGTTGTTTTTGCAGAAACATGTGTAGGCCTATTTTGGTTATAAAATTTGTTCTAAAAATGGTTTTAGGGTAAAATCTTTGGAAAATGTTTTTTTTGAACCTACTGACCATAAAAAAAAACTTTTGGATTTAATAATATATTTTGTGACACTTAGTAATTATTCCTTTTGAATAAAAGCATTTCTAGTTAAATAAAAATGTTGATTATGGTTTAAATATGCTTTTTGAGTAAAAGCTATTGAAAATGGTTTGATTTAAACTCTCTGACCCTAAAACAATAAGTTTTGGATTTAAAAATATATTTGATTAAACCCTAGAAAATTATTACTTTGATTAAAGGCATTTCTAGAAAAATAAAATGTTGCTTTGATTTAAAAATAGTTTTTGAGTGAAACCTTTTGTAATTGATTTTGTTTTTAAACACTTTGACCATAAACACTAACATTTGTGTTTAAAAAAATATTTGGAAAACACTAGAAATTATTACTTTGATTTAAATCATTTTCTAGCAAAACAAAAATGATTTAAATGTCCATTTTCACTAAATTGATTATAAATGGTTTTGCCATATTTATAAATGACCAATAGGTGTTTTAAAATGTTTATATCCTATTAGAAACCACCTTTCCAAATAAAACAATATTTTTCATGATTGCATGCATTGTTTTGTTTTCTTTATTTTATGTGGTGAATTGCTTGAATGCTAGATTGAATTTGTGCCTTGATTGAATTGTAGTGAAATTTGAAGAGTGTGACCATTTCAAGATCGAGGAGTGAATCTATATTCTCTACTAAAAAGGCAAGTGGTGCTTCATATTTTTGTCCTATTATTTTCACTATGCATTAGTGATATTTCTATGCATTAGTGACTATCTGCATTGTAATGAGATAGCCAAATGAGCTATGTAAGATGTAATGATTTATTTTATTCCTGGTTATAAAGTTGTATTATGACATTTGTTTCTTGATATTACATCTTAAACTGTGGATGCTAGCTATTGATCTAGGGACTAGCATTGCAATCACAGGGACCTTTACCTTTATAAAGGTGGGGTCTTACACCCGTCAAAAATCTTTTCTAGAGGAAGAAGATTTCTGCAAGGGGAGTCTCTCACTACCAATCTCTTTACTTTGTTTCTTTATTCTTTGTTTGATTTGCTTCTTTTTATCAAAAACAAAAAATAGAGATCTTTATAGTATTTATCTTGAGTTAGGACATGAAGTGTTTGAAGAGAAAATTAAAAAACCCATGGAACGTTATTTGCATGCTTATAGCAATGTTATTAGTATGAATTCTTTGAACAACATTATTGCTAATGCTATGGAAACATCTAGGCTTGGGGAAGCTAGTTTTTATGAAAATGTTCTTTTTAGTTCCCTAGCTTTCGAGGAGAAAATTTGCTATGATGATACTATACCTCCAATATATGAGGAATATGATATTTTTAGTCCACCTACTATTGAGGAGAAAATTAATTATGATTACAATATGCCTCCTATATTTGATGATTATGCTAAAGAGAATAATAATGATAGCTATTTTGTTGAATTTGCTCCCACTACAATTAATAAGAATGACTATGCTTATGTGGAGAGTAATAATTATTATATGCATGTGGCTCATGATAAGAATGTTTTATGTGATAGTTATATTGTTAATTTTATTCATGATGCTTCTGAAAGATATTATGAAAGTGGGAAACATGGTTTTATGTATCTCAACAATATTAAGTTTCCCCTCTTTATGTTGAAAATTTTGAAGTTGCACTTGTTTTGCTTTCCTATGCTTATTGCTTTTGCTTTCCTGACTTGTTCCTTTACAAGATAATTTTTCATATGAAGTGGGTCAGACTTAAATTTGTTTTATATTTGCTTCTTGATTCTCTCTTTTAGTTCAATTCATATTTCTTATGTGAGCATCATGGAAATTATGATGACTATCTTAATGGCTATAAAGAAAGCTTTTGGGAGACAACCCATTATATTTTTTATTTAAGTTTATTTTTGTTTATTTGAGTCTTGGAAGTTATTGCCTCTGTAATAACCTCTCCTTATACTTTTTGTTTGGTTTTTGTGCTAAGAATAGCCTCTAATGAGAGGAAAGTAAGATTTGGGGAAGTTGCTGTCTTGAAACAGATTTTCTAAAAAATCGTGAAAAATCCTAGAACATCCTACTGATCTGTAATGTTTTGTGTGAATGCCCTTGGTATTTACCCAACTTTCGTTAGTTTTGAACTTTTCGATTTGAGCAACAGAAGAGTTTCGAAAAAATGGTCTTTACCTGCTAGTATGTTTTGATAGATTTTTGCCATTATTTGCATTTGCCTCTTAATCGGTTTCTTTTTTAGTTCTTTTTGATCACTTGAGATTTTAAAAGGACTTGCTACAGTAGATTATGTTTTAATGGATGATTTACTTTAGTTGAAACTGAATCCCAAAGGCTTATTATCTTGAGTACACTAATGTTGCTAATGAAGATTGTGTGAAGTTTTGTATGAAGGAAGTTTTCAAGTGTAGGGAGAGAAGATGTGATGAGATGAAGTGTGGACAAAAGCTCAAGCTTGGGGATGCCACCTGTTTCACCCCAAGAAATAATCAAGAAGTACAAGCGTCAAATCTTGGGGATGACCAAGGCATCCCCTCTTCATCAACAAAGAATCTTAGGTCTTCTTTCAATGGACTATATTTTTATTGCTTGATGCACTATGTGTTGTTTTTGGAGCGTCTTTTTTTGTTTTTAGTTTACTTTTTATTTTTTTGCTGCAATAATTTGGTTGGACACTAACACACCTATTTTGGAGAAGTCACAACTAGTTCTTCATTGCCTAGAACACTCTAGTTTTCACTCTTATTATTCTATGAGTGTTCACTTTTCCTAGCACTGCGTTTAGCTTTAGTTTTCTTCTGATTTTTTGCTTAGAACTGTTTAGTTCTTCTTTGTAGATTTGGGATACAAGCTCACTGGTCCTTATTGATTAATATCTTTGTGAGTTGTTTCAAATAATTTGATTGGTGTTGGAAAAAGAGTAGAATGTTTCGTTCTTATGGTGGTACAAAAAAGAGTTTGTTTTGACTCTGACTTAGAGTTTACCATGTCATGTTAGATGATTGATTTGACCACATGCTTAGTGATTATTTTTGTAGCATGACTTGTTTCAAACAATTGAGATTGCTTAATGTGCCATGGAAGAATCATGCGTTGTTATAGCATACAAAAGCATATTATATTGTGGTATTATCCTTTGATGCTTTATTTGGGTTGACTTGGCACATGCTTACACCATGTTATGACTATGAACCAGTCACCTTATACTCTATGATAATTTAGTTTTTGACTTGTGATATCACTTTATTCTTTGATTAATAATGTTATAATGTTTTGTCGCTCTGCATTATTATGGCCATTATTGCTCTCTTAGTTGGTCGCTCCCAGTATTTTGCTAGCCTCCACCTATACTGAGTATGCGCTCTACTCGTGCATCCAACTCCCAAGAAACCAAGTTATTCCAAAGAGTCCACTATAGATTCCTATGCATGGTGTGTTACACCATTCCAAGTATATTCATGTTTTTATATATCTTCCAAATTAAATTTTTGTTATGTGAAAATTAGTGATTAAATCTCTCACAAACTTGAAGGCACATTTTATTTCTTGCAGTTAATAAACTTGAACCATTGTGATTATCTTATGATGCTTATATGCTTGCAAATTATAAGTTGGGAATTAGAAGAACCATGCTGTCATGGGGAACACTTTTGACATTGCACTAATTTATTTATTAGTTGATATCATGTTCTTTTGTTTATGGATCCCGGCGGTGTGAAATAAAATGCGAGCTTGTAAGCTCATGGAGTATGTATATGTGTTAGAGAAACGCCTGGGCGGCTAGCCTAAGCCATTCCTAATCATGGTGGTAACTTACAGCAAAACCATAGTTGCATTCTATGAAGCATCCTCAATAAAAACCTATGCAAATAGCAAATAAAAAGATCCCTGAGATGATCACTGTCTTTTGCTTTGTCATTTTGATATGGGATAGCTCATGTGTCATGGGGCAAGGGGTACCCCGTTGGCGGTTCTCTATGATACACATATACTTACAATGACATGAACTTGCTTGTGACCAAAGTTGAGTAGCATGAGGTTCGGTACTCGTACGCAAGGGGCATGAGATTTTCAACTTGTGATTTTCAAGCATATACTCATATTTTCACTCACTTTAACCTTAACCACGTCAAGATGCTTATGATAGGGGAAATGAGAGCTCAATGCTAATAAGTACCATAATTTTTGGAAGCTCTTTATGAAACTTGAAATCCCTACTTCCCTCTATGAAGGGCCTTTCTTTTTTACTTTTTTTGAGTCTCCACCTTCTATCTTTATGCACCAGTTAAGAGATAATAGTTGTCATTATTAGTTCAATGTGCATTGTCCCAAAACTTGTTGATTAATTCATAATTATGGTATTGCTTGTTCTTAAATTATTTGTATCTAGTCACCCTTATGAACTTTGAAGGTGTCCTATGCATTTATGTTTTGTTATTCCATGAAGGACAAGCTGAATACCACTCTTGATATGTTTCCTTTATGTGAAACAAACAAACGTCTTTCAATGCATTATTCATGATCTTTTATTTGTGTTGCCTTTCATGTTGCAACATAGTTGCTATGTCTTATTGTTAGAAATATATGTTTCATGCTTATGCTAGAGTACTTTGATCCCAGCTATCAATGCTTTCCAATAACTTGATCAAGATTGTGATGGTGCATGTCACCTCAAAAATTATTCTTTTTATCACTTACCTACTCGAGGACGAGCAGGAGTTAAGCTTGGGGATGCTTGATACGTCGTAAACGTATCTATGACTTTTGATTCTCCATGCTTGTTTTGTACCAACTATCTTATGTTTTATCTACACTTTGAGGCATTTTTATACATTTTCTAGAACTAACCTATTAACAAGATGCCACAATGCCAGTTCATGTTTTCTGCTGTTTTTGGTTTCATAAAAGCTAGTAAAGAAATATTCTCGGAATTGGACGAAACAAAAGACGAACTTCCTATTTTTCAGAGGCGAACACGGAGTCTAGAGGCCAGAGGGAGGCGCACCCCAGGGCGGCCACACCTGGCCTAGGCGTGGGTAGGGGGGCCGCCCTATGGTGTGGCCCCCTGGACCTCCACCGACCTTGCCCATTCGCCTATATAAACCCCCCGAGGAGAAAACCCTAATTACCTGATCAAAATTCCACGAAAAATTCCATAGCTGCCGCCACAATCGTCCCTGGATTAGGAGGGATTGGAAGCTCTTCCCGGCACCCTGCCAGAGAGGAGAGATCATCCCGGAGGCCTTCTTCATCACCATGCCAGCCTCCGGAGTGATGTGTGAGTAGTTCATCCTTAGACTATGGGTCCCTAGCAGTAGCTAGATGGTTGTTTCTCCTCTTTGTGCTATCATGTTTAGATCTTGTGAGCTGCCTATCATGATCAAGATCATCTATTTGTAATCCTACATGTTGTGTTTATTGGGATCCGATGGATATTGAGTACTATGTCAAGATTGATTATTGATTCTATCATGTCTATGTTATTTATGATCTTGCATGCTCTCAGTTGCTAGTAGTTACTTAGGCCAAGTATTTTCTTGTGACTCCAAGAGGGAGTATTTATGCTCGATAGTAGGTTCATGCCTCTAGTAATTTGGGGGAGTGACAGAAACCTCTAAGATTGTAGATGTTCTATTGCTACTAGGGAGAAAACAACAATCCTTTGTCCAAGGGCAATTGTATTGTTTACTTTACACACCTTGCTTAATGCAATTATCTGTTGCTTGCAACTTAATACCCGAGGGTTGTTTGGATGATATCCCGGAGGTGGATTATTAGTCATAGATGCAGTCGTATTATGGTCTATGTATCATGTTGTAATGCCCAAGTAAATCTCATAGTGATCATCATGTCATGTACATGCATTGTTATGCATTCTCTATCTATCAATTTTCCAACTGTAATTTGTTCACCCAACATGTTATCTATCTTATGGAGAACACCTCTAGTGAACGGTGGGGCCTAGTCCATTCCTTTCCATTGATATACCAACCACTTTTTACTATTTACTTTCAAGAAATTACTATCTTCCACACTATACATTTAATCCTTTGTTTTTAGCAAAACCAGTGAGCTTGACAACCTCACTATAAGTTGGGGAACAGTATTTTGGTTGTGTTGTTCAGGTTCCATGTTACTAGCAACACCTTTAGAAGTTGTTTCTTTCTCCTACTAGTTCGATAACCTTGGTTTCACAACTGAGGGAAAACCTGTTGTTGTGCTCATCATACCTTGATCGACGGTTCCAAATAGGTTCTACATTAATAGAGCCGTCATCAGCTTCCCAACATCCACGAGTCGTTATTTGGCAATGGTGCCACGGAGGACACAACCAAGTTGCCCGCGGAGGATGCTGCCAAGTCGCCTGAGAAGACAGCGGAGTCCCCCTAGAAGTCGTTAAGTGGTACTGTACTCCATATGAGGTTGTGTTTGCTCTGTTTGTTGTATGGCTAATCATCAGTGTCAATGTAATAATGTTCGGATCATGGTCTAAGAAAAACCTTGCGAGGGTTCTAAAAAAGTGTAATACTGTTCAGATCAGTGTCAATGTAATAATGTTCCAGACATATTAAGTGGACCAACAATACTAATGATTCCTATGTTTTATGAGTTTTCAAGCTTCCTAGCTAACTCTTCCCACTTGAATGATTTTATGTAGATTTAGCTAAATTAGGTCAAATTTGAACTACAAGTAAAATTTAGGTTGCTTTTGAAGTTTCAAGAAAAGCTTTTGGAGGTATCCCATTTTGTGAGAATTTTTGTTTTGGTACCATACTACAAGAGTTCAGAGTATTCGAGCTTTGGTTCCTTTTACCAATGTAAGTACTTGTTCCGAATGTGTATGCACACAATGATGAATGTAGAAGATCCAAGTATTATTTTTACGTTCGGAAAGAGGAGCTCCGAGTATACTCCATATCGTCTCTCTGCCATGACCATTCATTTGACAAGACAGTACAACTCCATGGCGTGCTAGGCTAGCTATGATGTAGTGAAGGCTAGACCTACTGCAGTCGGTACGATTTCAATCGATTTATTCTACTCCTAGTAGTATTTTCCTTTGCTCTCTGTCCTCTTCCTCTCTATCTTCTCACTGATCCCCACTCGCCCTTGCCCACCTTAACACACACCAACGCCGCCATGCCGCTTTCAGATCATCTCCGGAGCCCAGTTTGATAGGCACAGTTGATTTAGCAGAGAGAAAGAAGGCATGCTTGGTTTTATTTCAACCCGTATTTCGCCTTGCCCTCGATCTGCATCCTCAGTTCACCTCCAACATCCTGGTGACGGACATTCTCACTTGCACATCAATATAGTCACCCGCCAACGCCGCCATACCGCTTTAGGACCAGCTCCGGCGACCAGTTTGATAGACTGTTTTACGTGTCGCCCTGCCAGCTGTCGCTTGCTCTCTCCTCCAAAACCACAATCAAAACCAAAGACCATCGTCCCCCAACTGCTCTAGCTATTCCTCGCGATAGCCCAATTGATCGATGATAGCGACACTTCTAAGGTGTTTTCCGATGGCCCCCTTGAAGAAATCTCAGCTAGATGCGACATCATCACCACCGCGAGCCTCGTCGCCTGCTACAAACATTATCTCTACTCAGCAACACATAGTGCATCCCTGGCGAAATCTCATCTATTTGGTCTCACTTGTGTTCTTCACTCTCACGCAACTGAGCTACCACGTTAGTACAATGTCTTCTACCACGATAATCGCAAGAAGCAGTTCTACAAGGGCAGATACTATTACGGCAGGGGCAAGCAGAAGCCACGATAGAAGTTTAGCTGGACCTTGTGCGAGCTGATGCTGCTGGACAGGTCCTCCTCCGATGCTGTGATGCCAGACTGTGAGGATAAGAAGTGGGCAGGCGCAAATGGAGATTGGATCACCACTATTGGCCTCGACTGGAACTGGGAGCTTGTGAATGTGTTCACTCGTCGCCGGATTCGTCTACCAGCAATCTTCGACTTTGAGGCCACCTCCAAGGTACTTAAGTTTGTGGCCACTAGTTAGCCAACTAATCTATTGAAGATAGCCATTTCCCGAGTTCCCACAACTATTGGGAACTATAAGGATTTCTCTGTGCTGGCCATCTTCGACACTGTAATTGCCTTCCTTGATGGTCCTCATGGTATCTAGATGGTTCTTGAGAACCAGTTCAATATGTTCAGCTACCTTGATGCTATTATCCACAAGGGAGTTGTCTATGCCGTAACTCAGATTGGCAATATTTATGCATGGGATCCTCGGGCATGGGGTAAAATTTTCATCCTTAATTTTTTTAGCTTCATCATTCTAATTTTGCCGAACTGACCTCTGAATATTCTTTCGTTGCAAGGTCCTATGCGTCTTCTGGGGCCATTCAAATTTTGTAGTAATCATGAGTTCGGTCCTGACCTGTGGTGGTTAGCAAGATGTCCTGATGGTGGTAGCCTTATTCTGATCAATACTGAAGGCGTTAGTGATAGGCGGTATGGCAGTACTCATGGTGGTTATCCAGTCACTGATAATGTTGTTTATCATCACAGTCGCACTATTCACACCTATTCTACTAGGTTTTGCTACCATGTCTTCTCGATTGACACTACTAGGTTACTTCCACCGAGGCAATGGCGAAGGGTTTTTAACCTTGGAGCATTCTCTATTTTCCTTGGATTGAACTATCCGATTACAATTCCAGTTGGCATCGCATGACTTGGTCCTGGAGATCTAATTAGGAGCAACTATGTATACAGCTTGTCGCATGCAGTTAGCCTCGATGGATTTAATTCTCATATTGAAATATTCCGCTTTAGTATGAATGTTGAAGACGGTGTTGTTGGTTTCTCAACAAACATTGTCTGCAATTGGCAGAAGACTCCGTTGTGGTTTGTCGCAAGCTTGGCCAACGCGAAGGATTGGAATCGGCATAATTACAGTTCAAGGAAGATGGGCTGAACATAGCGATCATATGGAATAGGGATTTGCGTATCTTGAATTATTTTCTTCGCCTCATTTGTATCGCATGGTCCTGAGCCGTTAACTTTCTGTACTCAAACCTCTCATTTCGCTGCAATGTAAGTGCAAGGCATGGAATTTGATCGAACATTTTGTATGCAAGCCATAGCTTTCGTCTGTGCGTGTCGATTAATCTGCAACTCGTTGCACCCGCACCCCTTTATTATTTGTTGCACTTTGGAGTTCTCAAAAAATGTGAAACAAATCAGGAACATTGGCTATGTTGTTTATCGTTCATGTCAAGGATGGAGATATAAAGATTTGTAAAGTACATACGGATCTCAATGTAGCAGATCCATTGACTAAAACTCTCCCTAGAGCAAAACATGATCTACACCAGAACTCCATGGGTGTTAGATACATCACAATGTAACTAGATTATTGTCTCTAGTGCAAGTGGGAGACTGAAGGGAATATGCCCTGAGAGGCAATAATAAAATGTTTATTATGTGTATTCCAAGTATATGACAGATGTTTATTTTGCATGCTATAATTGTATTAATACGGAAACGTTAATACATGTGTGTTTATAAACAAACAGAAAGTTCCTAGTTATGCCTCTCTCATAAACTAGTTCGTTGATTAAAAAGATGATCACGGTTTCCTGATCATAGACATTGGATGTTGTTAATAACGATATCACAACATTAGTGTAATGGTGTGATGAACATTCATCCGAAGTATAGCATTACGATCAAAGTCATTGAGTTTATATTGCTATAAACAAACTACGAAGTAATCCTAATCCTTAGACCATGAGATCATGCCAATCACTAACACCGGAAGAGTTTCTTGTTGACATCAAACGTCACTCCATAACTGGGTGATTGTAAAGATGGCTTCAAAGATACTAAAGTGTTATGTTGAGAATCATGGATCAAGAGTAGAATTTGTTCATCCCGATGACGAATAGAAATGCTCTGGGCCCTATTGGTGATATCACATTGATTAGCTTGCAAGCAAGTGATTTGATCACTAGAATGTTATATCACGGGAACGAGAAAAGAGTGCATGTCAGTAACGAGATCAAACTAGGTATGGAGATACTCATGATCGAATCTCGGACATGTAATATATCGTGAAACAAAGGGATTAAGATACAAGCGTAAAAGGTTTCGACAATCACAGGAAAAGTCATCGTTGAATGTGTGGGAGTCGATGGATCTCGGTCCCTCACGATTATTGATGGAGAAGGGTCTCGATCATGTCGCATTATTCATGAACGTAGGGTGACACATAAGAGACAACGGCATCCGGTTGGAGCAAATGTTTCATCCGAAAGAATAAACAAGCGCAGAATTTATTTCACTAGATCCGAAAGCAGGGTTTTGGGTGAAATTGCATAAAGTGGTTATGCATGTGAAATGGAATTCTAGCAAGGGTTTATTGTGAATGTTTGTCATTAAAGTAATTGACAAAATTCTGAATAAAATAAAATAGTTTTATTTAATGAGAGTTTGCATTAAATTTGGTGGAAATTTAATGGGAATTTGAGTGGACTTTTGAGTGGAGAAAATTGAAGGGCCATTTTGTGAGTGGAGTGTCCACCACATGAATGAAGGAGGAGGGGCAGCCCCATGGCGGCGACCAACCCCTTGGTGCCCCTCCTCCTATAAAGGAGCCCCTCCTCTCCTTGTCTCTCACACCTCCTCGTGAAGGATCTCTCTCCCCTCTAGAATTTATCCCCCATGGTCTCGGACTAGTGAGATACATGTTCCTGTGGCTATTCGCAAGAAAGGGTTGTGCTTCCGCTGCATCGGCTGGGCGAGGCGGAGGTTGCCGGTGTCTTATGCGTGTGTGCGAGCGCGGATCTTGGCTTTGCTGCGGCGCTAGGACTTTCTATCGATCTTGAGATCGGCAAGAGATCGTCTACATCAATCACGAGTTGAACTCGTTAAGCTTTGTCGGTCTTCAAGGGTATGTTCTCTACGGATATACATACGCCCGTTGTTTGTATCTAGTAGATAGATCTTGGTACATAGTTCCCATCATAGGAAATTTTTTAACTCGTGGTTGACACCTTCAAAGTTCATAAGGGTGACTAGAAAACAAAAAAATTCCTACGATGGGAACTATGTACCAAGATCTATCTACTAGATACAAACAACGGGCGGATGTATATCCGTGAATACACATAAGACCAGCAAAACATCTAAATGAGGATTGCCAAACATGTGTCAACATGAGCCCATGTTTTAGTTGGAGAATATTAAACCTTAAGTAGTTTTTCAATGAGTAGAAATTACTTTTCTAAAATAAAGGAAATAAAACTATTTTCCTTAATGGTTGTAATGCTTATGATGATCCTATATCATCTAGTGAAAACCTTAGTGTGATAAATATAAATAGTTAAGTATTGTTTGGTGATTGTGTACCTTGTATTTATTTATAGACGTTAGTACCGACCAAGGATAAGAGGAGGAAGGAGGATACTACGAGGAAGAAGCCGAGGAGAACTTCAACCACTGCTCTGCACAAGGAAAGCCTAACACTACAACTCATCTTAGCAAGATAAGATAAACCATGCAAGTTTTACGTGCAAAGCTTACACCACTTGATACCCAATCCCAGTTTTATTTGCAAGCTTAGTTGTTTTATTTCTTTATCAAAGCTTTCTCTTAGAGTTTACTTAGTGACTTGTAGACTTTAGAAAGATATTTAAAGGTAGCATAAAGAGCATAAAACTTGGCCTAAGTTAGAAAATCTTAATGTCATCCTGAGGCATGAGACTGAACTTAGATATGATACACTTGCTTACCACCCCTCATTAGTTTTTACCCCCACTTGTAGATGCTACTGATAAGCATAAAACTTGAAAACTTTAGATGGGATTACTTGGTGAAAATGGTTATGAAAACCATAGAATGATGAGTCATTCTAATGAAATGTTCTTACATGTGTTCTTGAACACCAGATGATTTTGATGATAAAAATATTAAGGCATGAGCCTTAGCCCTTTATAAAACTGATGGTTGTCTAGATGCGATACCATTCCAATTTTACCGTACAACCACAATACCCAAAATTTGGGTAGGGCTTGACTAGAAATTTATATACCTTAGTATGGGTTGCCTTGCGGCCAAGGTGTGAGCTGAGGCTACCTTGTGAAGATTGTCCACCTGTGCAGTACCTAAGATGACAGTTGGTCATGGTTGGGAGGCCAAACTCACAGGAGAGTTGCCTATACTAGGGCGTGTAATTGAAAGGTTAGGATTTATTATCTGCATACTGAGTATGGTGAATTTAGGATTTGTTCCTGATGGATGTATTGAATGTTGTGGTGAAAGTGTACCACCTCTACAGAGTGTCAAACTATTCGAATAGTCGCGTCCGCGGTTATGGACAGTTGGAGTGGCCATTCTATTTCGTCGTCAGATGTTTTCAAAATGACTTATGAAATGATTTATGACTTGACTTGACCATAACAGGGTTGTGATATGAAATTCAAGTTCCCACCTAGGTGTTATAAAACTTTCAACTAGCTTTCTTTGCTTCTGAACTTAGCTCAGGTAAACCTGGATTTTTGCAAAACAACCCTAGAGCTTAGTATATCCTACTCAAAAACCACTTCACTTGTTAGTATTAGTTTGCGAGTACTTAAAGAGTACTCATGGCTTTGTCCCTGGATATTCCCGTGGCTAGACTATGAAGAGGAGTATCAGGAAGACGGACAACAGGAAGGTTATGACAACTACGATCATCTCCCATCGTCAGCATTTCCTGTGACCATGAAGATGGAGTCTCGCCTATGCTATCGTTATTATTATGTTATTCCGCTTCTTGAATTGAATTAAGACTGGATCATGAGATCCTTATTTGTGTAAGACCTTATGTATGGTTTGTAATGGATGATGTACTATGATATCCAATCTGTTATGTCTCGCAAAAATGGTAATCCTAGGATTGCGATGTATGGCATAACAGGCATCTAGGATTAAAAATCCGGGTGTTGACATCATTGTCCTCGTCCAGTCCCCCGTTGAGGCATCGCAGTCAGCCGCCGTCCCCGTCTAGGACCCCGTCCTTGCTAATGTCGTAGCTGTCGGCGAGGAGGTCCCCGTCGGTCGCAGGAAGATCCCGCTCAATTGGGACCCCTACAAGGAGCAGGAGTACATATGCATAGAGAACCCTTACGATACCAGCATCGTCAACCCATGGTCAGAGGTAACTAGGGTTTTCTCCCATTCCCTTGTTCTTCTCCATTCCCATAGTTTGATGCTAGATCATGTGTTATTAGGGTTCAATTGTTCGCATTTTCAATCGTTGGATGCTAGATCTTTTTACAAAAGCTAATTCTCTCGTGTTTCGATGAATCCCCCATGTTTGTATTTCAATCCTATTTTTATTTGTCCTTGATGGTGCTTAGAAGCTTCGTTGGGAGACCCCAAGAGGAAGGTGTGATGAGCACAGCAGCAAGTTTTCCCTTAGTAAGAAACCAAGGTTATCGAACCAGTAGGAGGAAGGAAACGGCCCTGCACAACACAAACTCAAGACTTTGCCCCAACGAACAGTGAGGTTGTCAATCTCACTGGTTTGCTGAAAACAAAGGGTTAACTGTATGGTGTGGAAGGTAATAGTGGTTTGCAGAAAGTACATAGTAACAATGGAAGATGTATCAATGGTAAAGATTGGACTGGGGTCCATAGTTCACTAGATGTGTTCTCCTTAAGATAAACAAACATGGCATGCTGGGTAAACAAATTACAACATGGCAATTGACAGGACTGAGCAAGGCATAATAATGCAATACTAGACATTCATGATCCTATGAGATTCGATTGGGCAATACAACAAGATACATAGACCACCATCGAACTGCATCTATGACTAGTAATCCACCTTCAGGTTATCATCCGAACCCCCTCTAGTATTAAGTTACAAGCAACGGATAACTGCTTTAAGCAAAGTGTGTAAGGTAAACAATCCACTTGTTCCATGAACAATAGACCGTTGTTTTCTCCCTAGTGGAAACAACACATCTACAACCTTAGAGATTTCTGTCACTTCCCTTAGATTAAATTGAGGCATGAACCCACTATCGAGCATAAGTACCCCCTCTTGAAGTCACTAGCATCTACTCGGCCAAGATAGCTACTAGAAACGGAGAGCATGCAAGATCTCAAACAACACAGACATGATAGGATCCCCGCAAACACAACATGCATGATTACAAATAGATGATCTTGATCATGAACGGAGCTCACAAGATCTAAATATGATAGCACAAAGGAGGAGATACAACCATCTAGCTACTACATGGACCCATAGTCCAAGGAGGAACTACTCACACTTCATACCGGAGGCTGGCATGTTGAAGAAGAAGGCCTTCGGGATGATCTCCCCTCTGACAGGGTGCCAGGAAGAGCTTCAGATCCCCCTGATCTAGGCACGACGGTGGCGGCGGATACATACGGTTTTGTGGAATATTTATCGGGTCTTTAGGGTTTTGGCATCGGGCGGTCTTTATAGGCGAAGAGGCAAGGCAGGGGCAGCCAGGGCGGCCGCACCCCTAGGAGCGGGCTGGGCCCATCCGCGTGGCCAGGGGGTGTGGACCCCTGGTGGCTCCCCTCCGTATCGTACTCTGGCTCCATGTTCCCCACGGTAAAATATTAACTTTGGCTTTTGTCTCATCCAATTCCGAGAATATTGATTTTCTGCCTTTTCTGGAACCAAAAATAGAAGAAAACAGACAACTGACACTGTGGCATATTGTTAATAGGTTAGTCCAGAAAAATATATAAAAACACCTCAAAGTGTAGGCAAAGCAACGCAAATTAGATACTAAACAAGCATGGAACATCAATAACTATAGATACGTTTCCGACGTATCAGTCCTCCGAGTTGTAGATAAGGGATACCCTAGTTGGTACTAGCGCCAATATGTATTTAGGATTAGTATTTGATTTTGTTTGAGATTTGGGGATTGGGGAATTTAACCCACTCACTTAACTTATGCAAATAATCATGGGATCTCAGTCCATTAATTTATTAAAATAATCAGTACCAATAATCAAGGGATTTTAATCATGTCCTTATTGCACGCAATTATTTTTCCAACAGGTGGATAGAAGCTACATCTGCAGTGACGACGAGTCCAAGCACACCAAGACTCGTCAGGTGCTGAGGAGGCTGAAATCCGGCCAATACGACCACTACTTCGCCGACAACATCTACAGGTGCCCCTTCTGCGAGAGGAGACTCCATGCTACCAACTTCAACTTCCTTGTGAAGCATGCAGAGGACGTGACCACCTGCAGCCACAACGTGAACGTCCACACCTTTAGAGCCAAGCACAAGGCGCTCGTCTTTCACCTCTGCAACCTCCAGAAGGCGGCCATCGAAGAGGGTCGCATGCCCCTGATCAAGCCCAAGGATCAAAATGTCAAGGTAATGGGCAAGAATAAGTGGAGGAAGCACCAAAGGGAGGATGCAGAGGCTAGGAGGTTCCGTTGATCTTGTGTGCTACTGCTGCTGTAAAGCAGCTTATTTTGTATTGTCTGTGTTGCACTTGTCCGCTGCTGCTGTTGAGCAGCCTAATTGTCCAAGCTTGTTAAGTATTGTACTATATATCCTATGTTAGCTTCTTTGCCTACATCTGCTTTGTTTACTAAATGTGCTGGTTAGATTTGCTTCTCTAGATTTGCTACCAGATTGGGCAAAAACGAGGGCCAAAAGGAACAATGAATGATGAATAGAGAAGTTGTTCCAGAAGAAGGATATGAGAGAAGAGAGGGAGGAGGGGAAGAAGATGGGAGGGATGAAAGGTGGGCCCTAGGTCCATGTAATTACATAATTATAGGCTCATCGTGTTATTTAGCTATTAAAATGCGATTAGCCAAAAAATATTTACCTATTTATAACAGCTCGCCAAAAAAGCGTTACGTATCCGCAAAAAATTGCAGAAGTGACACTAAGTTGTTACCCTGGCCCCAATTATGGTACAAAATGTAATTTACTTGAGAAATGTGGGTTCACATACTTTCCTAAAACACAATAAAACTTATTTATGGTATTATTTATAGATAGTCTATGTGATGAGAAAATACAATACTGAGCTAGGACGTGACCGCTTTCTAGTCTAGCTATAACTCCAGTCGGCGTCCTCGATATAGTTGCACACTACAGAAGACCGACGAGGCAACACGCAAACATCCCTTGTTCAAAGAGCCTCCCATGTTCTCCATCTCCGTCGATCCCCATTTGGCCAACACAGCATCAGTTCTTGAAGGCTGCCATCACTCTCCTCCAAGAAACCCCAATAATAATATTTGAATCCACCCTCGCCCCTAGTCCATTCGGACTCAATGGCGGATTCGATGCACAACATTTGGTACGGTGGCTGGAGCAAGTTCAGCGACGACGCCTTCGGAGAAATCTCTATGCGTATGGACACTACTAGCACCGTCTGGCTGGCCACATGATCCAAGGAGTTGCGCCGCCAAGTCACTGGCAAAAAACGTAGCAGATGCCCCAACAATGGCTACGGAACATTGGTTGCCTTCCACGACTTCCTTAACCACAACATGGCGTGCCCGCACGGCCCGTGCAACTGCCCTGAGCCTAGCTGCGAGTCCCCCCCCCCCCCACAACGTTCCTCGCCCACCTCGAAAAAGCCCACTCGATGGAAGTGCATAGTTTCCACAACGGCGTGGAACATAGACACATCTCTCAGCCTTTGTTGGCACCTGTCTCATGGAGAGTAGATTTCGTCGTATCTGGGGACGATGGTACGGTGTTCGTCATGTGATTTGACATGCTCCACTATGGCATCATCATATCCTTCCAGTGCGTCAGGTCGGCCGCATGCAAGTTTCTGCGGTACATGGTGGAGTTGCACTTGTATAAACCTTCAATGATGGGAGGGGACCTGGAGGAGTTCACCGAAGATAACCTGTTTTTCGAGCCGAAGAGCAGCGCGTCACCGGCTGCCCTCAGGATGACTAAAGATTTCCGGAATTTTCTGATTAATAAACATGATAGGTTCATCCTAGATTACTCATTTTGCATCCACAAGGTGGTAGATGACAGATATGACCGTCTTGATTCTGATGATGATCTCTCCCGTTCAAATTTGGGATTAAATATTGATTTTGATTCTAGTCAAGGGGTTTCAGTGTGTCGGAAATATGGATTTTGGTTGTAAAGTAGTACAGTACTATTTTACTAGTTCTTATACTTTTTTTTGACCTGGAACACACATGTATTCCACTAAGCTGTCTCAGCAGACTCGCTGGCCGCAATACTTCTTACAGCAGCTGGGACACTGTCCACCCAATACTGACGACCCGCCTCATGGCTTGATCCTAAAGCAGCAAGTTTATGAGCTAACTTATTACAAATACGTGGAGCAAAAGAGATCTCCACACTAATAAAGTTCAGACGAAAAAAAAATCGAATATCTCTAAAAATGACACCCTCTGGAGATAAATCGTGCTTATTATACTAGTTCTTATACTTGGGAGTATATTGTTTCTAGTTCTGCTTGTGCTATTGTATTTTACAGTATGTACCGGTAGTACTTGTTTGGATCAAATCGCTGGAGATGATCTAGCATTTCCTTTCAAACATAGCTCTATACTGGGATCTAGCACTACTTGCTTAGATCAAGTAGCTTTTCCTTTGAAACAATGGCCTTGCACATCTACTCCGTAGGTACTCCCTCTGTTTCAAAATAGATTCAAAGGATTTGTGGAACACATGAATAAGAAAAATGCAGGAATAGAATGCCATGACACTTGAAATCCTATAGGTATAAAAACTGTAGGGATCAGTAAAATTAGTTGTTTGATTGCACTGTAGGAAAACACAGTAAGGGCCTGTTTGATTCGTAGGATACGAAAAAAGCACGAATAGTAAAAGTGTACGATTAGAATGTCATGTCCGGTTGAATCCTATAGGATTTGGAGCCTACATGATTTTTTCTTGAATGTTTAAGATGTTTTAGCTTTAGTGAAACGAGTGTATCTAGACTCTTTTTAGTGTGTAGTTTGGAGTGAACCCATATACACTTCAGAAAAGCTAAACCATCTTATACACTTCACAAAAGCTAAATCGTCTTATCTTTTGAAATAGAGGGAGTACTACGTATGTTTTGTATGTTTTATCGTAGTCAGGTTACTCATATTTACTTTATCATTTTTTTTCTTATAATATTTCACATGCTGCAATTTAGTCCACCAATTCTTACCTCCTTTAGTAACTCCAGGTACATCTCTCAGCCGTTGTTGGCACCGCACTCATGGAGAGCAGACAAGATCGGATCAGGGGATGATGGTACGGTGCTTGCTGTTCTATTTGACATACGCGAGTTGGGAAACATCGTCGTATCCGTCATGTGCGTTGGGTAGGATGCGTGGTCGTCGCCCTTGTACAATGTGAACATCACTACCTATACCCTGTCAATAGAGATGAGTTTTGGGATATAATCTGCAGTTCCTCCACGCCTGGGAACAGGGCATCCATCATGTAGAAGAAAAGGCTTTCCCTAATGTTGTAAAATGAAACATCTTATATTACCCAGGGCGTGTATTACTCAATATGCATCAATCGCGTGTTAGAATCCCCAATTGACAAAGAATTGGAAGAAAGTTGAAACATCCCAGCATTTAGGAACTAACGAAGGGTAGATTTAGGATTATGGAATGTTGCATGCATTCATCTGTGAAATGTGGGTAAAATTTTCGCCAAATTAAAACCTTAAGTGATCAATGTTTCTTTCATAGTTTGAGATTAGGTTTAGTCTTAAAGGATGATTGTTATAAACTTTGATATGATCTTTAAGGAATTATGTGTTTTAAAAATGAATTTGAATTTTAAACTTAAGTGTTTGAATTATAATTCAAATGAATTAGAAAAAGGTTTGAGTCTTGATTTAATTATGAGTTAATTATTTTAACTCCAAACATTATCCAAATAAAACAATTATGAATATGAAAACTTATTTCATATTATCAATATATAAACAAGTTACAAAGAATGTAACTTACTGAAACCATTTTCAAACTTCACAATTAGAAAAGAATAAAGAATAAGAATATTCTTTATTAATAATAATATAATATTTATTACAATGGAATAAAAAGAAAATTACAAAAGAATAAGAAAATTACATTGGATTATTCTATAACTATTCTATATCTAAACCTAAACTAAATCTTCATCTTCATATATGTACCTGCAAAACAAAGACTAAATAAAAACAAAAGCAGGTTAGTGTTAGTATTATTTCTCTCAGACATGTCAGTGAAGTGCACTAGACAAATTCATCATTGAGAAATTTATAAAAAAGGGGCAAGTTTCACCAATATGAAAGAATCCATCTTTCATAAATTCAAAGCCAGAAGTCAAATGATAGCCAAGAGGGGAAAATTCACCAGCCAGGTGAAAGTAACTAGGTGATAGTAAGTTTCAAAATTCTGAACATATCCACAAGTGCACAGCAAGCACACAGGCAGGACACACACCAACATGCATGTGGTGTGTTGTCAACCCCACAGAACAGCCCAAAACTCACAAAACCACAAGCACTTTCATGGAGTGGCACACCAGTGCATCTCTCCACTGCACACACCCAAGAGCAGCCAGCCTAGACAGCAGTTTACCAAGCACATCAGCCAAACCAAACCACCAAGAATCAACCAATCATCACCAGGATGGTGAGATAAGGAGGGGGCAGGATCAGGTGAACATCAAAGCCAAGTCCAGGAGCTAGGAGGAGCAGGCTAGCGCAAGGACAGGTCCAGGATCTAGGAGGAGCAGTCTAGCTCAAGATCAAGCACAGGAGTCTAGCAAAACCAGATCAAGATCATCACCAACTTTACTCCACCATCCTCAGATTTTGTGATGAGTTTCATAAAACCTTCACATGATCTAATCATCTTATTTAGATAGAAGCATGTGTTATTTCATAAAACAAACCCTCTGAAAGCACCCAAGTGGGGTGAATCCATCATAGGGATTTCTTTTAAACTCTAAAAGCAAACAGCAAAGTACCTAGATCCAGACAGAGATCAGAGCAACATCATTGCTCTGTATTAGGCTATATATTACAATTCAAGCCTAAATATATCAATGATCTATTTCTAGGCACATCCCTAAAGGAAGGGTAGCACCCTAGAAACAAATCTTAGGGATCCATAGAATGATCAAGCTCACTATCATTTTCTTCAAGCTTTGATTCAAAAACAATAGCTGGTACCACTACCAGGACTATTTAGATGAACCAATTAGATAATATCTGAATCCCTAAGCCTCAGACCAACATCATTGGTCTTAGGGAATTCAGAGAAGAGCATCTCTATTTATCTTATAAAGCCAAGTTTGTCTTAAGCCTAAAACAACCCAATCATTGTGTTAGAATCAAACTTGTGTGACATACCATGATGGTGTCACAAGAACAATCCATTATGAATTAGGATAGACAATAAATTATCATAAATTCAGACAATCAACTCACTAATCATTTTCCTGTTAACACAGGAATCATAACTAGGATGTTCCTATATTAAACTTCACTGTTTGAGATCCTGATGATCTAAAACCACACACTTGTTCTAAGCCAACAACACTAGGACAGTAATTTTATTATGTCATAACCATGATCATAAACCCAGAGATGACAGTGAAAACTTATCAAGTCACTGACTTAATCAAGCATGATATCCAAGCAACTATATCATATGAATCAGATGCAATCCAGGCATCAAATCATCTAGTAAGACACCAGAAACATCATAGATCATCTTAAGCAACAAGCCTCAGGCCAATAATCATTTAGCATATGTACAGACCATCCAAACATGATTCAATTCATCCAGCACATGATCAATCACATCACAGGAACCCTAAATGGATAATCATCCTAATATGAATCAGACAGTATCCAGAGAGGACACTGCCAGCATCTAGCATCGAATCAGCAAGAACAGAGAGCACTAGGGGAGGGAAATCAAACTCAATGTAGGTCCTCGCTGAAGAATAGAAGAGGAAGCAGAGGGGCCGACGACCATGGCAGCTCGGGGAGCACCCCAGAGGGGGCGCTGCAACCCGCACGACGCCACGACAGTGACCCTGATCACGCCTGGAGGTGCAGAGCATCACCTCGACGCACGACGACCACGGCAGCACCTAAATCCATGTCAATCCCCAAACCCTAGGGTTCGGGACGGCATCGATCCATCGCAGGAGAGCCCTAGGCTCGAATCCAATTGGATAGAACGAACGAGTGTCGTCGACAACCCCCTTTTGCACCACGGCGGCGACCAGAACGGCCTACGGCGGTGGGAATCGCTAGTGGCGGCATCGCCGGCCACAGGGTCGGGGTCAGAGGAGGAAATGATGAACTCGAGGGAGAGAGAGAGGCAGTGAGGAGTGGGACGAGCTGGGCCAGACCCTTCGGGGTGGTCCTTTTGTCTAGGACTAATGGGCTACTAGGTCCCAATAAGTATAACTAGCCTAGAAACCTTTTCAGGCCTGTTTTAATAAAAAGGAAAAGACCAAAATACCCCTAGACTTAATTAAATCTTAGAAAATAAAATAAAAATCCAAAAATTATAAATAAAATATTTTTGAATTCACAAAAATCCACTCTATCCAAATAAAATAAGATATAAAATTTTGGACATTTAAATTTTATACGAATTTTGTAATTTATATATTCCTTATGGAATTTTACAAAATTATTGAAAGATGATAAAAATAAATAAAAATAACTTTCTTTATATATTAATATTATAGTATTTTTGAAAAATACTAAATAAATATTTAATAACAATTTTAATCTATAATTGATAATTCCTAAAAGAATTATTAAATCAATAAAAGTCAAATAAAAAGGAAATAAAATAAAATAATTCCATATATGTTATAAATATTAAAAAGTAATATTTATAAATCCTTTATTATTAAAAAGAACTTTTTATAATAATGGGGTGAATGCATATCAAGTTAAATGACGCATGACATTATTGCATAATCATTTTGCTTATTTAAATATTGTCCTTACCGGGCAATAATGATGTTTTTGTAGACATAGAAGCTCAAGGTCCAGTGCAAGCATCAGACTTCACTACCTCTCCGTCACAAGGCAAGTTCATCACTTGCTCATGTCCTTTGAAGAGTCTTTATCAAAGTATTTCAAAATTGTGTGTTATCATATATGTTATAAAAGAAAGAAAATATTATTTTCACAAATAATGAAATCATAGATATCATCCTAAGTGGTGATATGATGGAGCAATAGAACTCAGAGTTCTAATTGCAACAATGATAATCAAGTAGGGACTTAATAACCCCTGACATCAGTGATTCTAGCGCCGTATATTACGCATTAGCCATGGGATTTGGAATGGGACAGAGAAGTCAGTTGTATCTTCTTCCTCTCACATGAAGCCGGATGTGCAGGTCATGGCTGTTATCCTCGTAGCATGCATATTAATTGGTAATTCATAGAGGATATGCAGCATATGGGTGGTAACCCTCATCGTACCACGATAGTTCTGGCATCTAACGGTTTGTACAAACCATTGCTGTAATTCATTATGTGGGCATGGTGTACACCAAGGAGGCATGCGGGGTCGCGAAGGGGGCAGTGATTGGCTTGGATCATCTTCTAGGCCCCACATCATGGAATTGTGGACGGGAATAAGCTGCCCGGTTGTGCAACAAAGAGTTGATCTCTCATGGGTAAAATGCACCTCTGCAGTGTAAGGCTGTAACTGTTACTCCTGCTCGGGAAGGAGCTACGAACGCGGCAGGAAAGGAACTCCATGAAAGTTCTGGTCAACCTGTGAAGGCTGATTGTCATAGATTTTCATAATAAAATCAATCTTTAAAGAAAGATCTACAAAAATTGCATAGTGCCAAGGATTTATAATCCGAGGTGGTAGTTAGAGCATCAAACTTCCCACATTGCATATAATGAACTTGTTGGGTAACGCTGTTACTCATTCTTTCCTTTGATCCCTTGCTTAGACTCTGAGGATCCCGAAGACGTGCCAATGTATGCAGTCGAATGCCAAGAATATGTGTTCTACGAGGAACCTGATCTATCCGGAGGAGTTGAAGGAGTGTATTACGAAATCCGCTATGGTGTCGATGATAAAGAGTCCAACTAAGTATCCCTAGTTAATAGTAACCAACGGAGCCGAGCCGCATGAACTCTATAGAATAAGATGTTGAGCTCAACTCCTAGTCAGAGTTGTTACTTTTAAATTCCGCTGAAACACTTTATATTTTGGTTTGTAAGTTGAATCTTTTGGAAGTCTCAAACTTCCGGTATTGTAATAATAATAATGTGTGTACTTTTGTAATATGGACCCACAATGTTTCTGTTGTACCACTCTGGGGATGTGATATTTACGGAACGGTGTTCTGTGGATGTCATGTCAACGACTATAGTGTACTACACATGTAGTGGTATGCTGGGTCACCGCAAAAGTGAGGCTAGCCATGTAGTAGTACTAGTATAGTACTAGTTCTTGTACTTAGGAGTATGTTGTACTATATAATGGTAGTACTTGTTTAGGTCAAGGGAAGGATATGGACTTGCTTTTCCTTTGTTCTATCATTGCTATTACCAAAGTATTTTGCTGAACTAATAGTGATGTACCGTTTACTTGTTTAGATCAAGTGCAGAACATTGTCTTCCTTTTCTTTTGAAACCTAGCATTGTCACAATTATCTACTAGTAGATGATTCTTAGACATTTTGGGTTGCATATAGGGGGTCACACAGGCATTAACGAAACGAGGTGGCTTCGCATAGAAGCGGACTTGATGGTAAGTTTTTCTTGCTGCAATGATCGAGTCTGTTCAGAGAAGAGGGCAAACTGGTCGTGCACCAAGTTTTTTTTGACCTGGAACAAGAACTTATTCTATGTGTACTGCTATTGAATTTCAAGTAGGAAAGCTACTAAATCTCTCAATTCTTCTGTCCTTGCTATTACAAAATTAAGGGCAGTAGATAGTCTTGCTTTTCTTTTGAAACATGGCCTTATCACAATCTAGATGAGACTTGGGTATTTTGGGTTGCATACGGGGGTCACACATGAATTGATTTGAGAAGAAGGTACTCAAAGCATCCTTGATCGTCAGTTTTGCATGCTCCAGTGGTCGACTGTGTTTGGATAAATGGGCAAATTGATCATGCGGTAAGGTTTTTAGAGCTAAAACAAGAACTGGTTCTCTTTTTACTACTATTTTATTTTAGTGTCTATATTGCTGAATCGCTCTCTTTGAAGTGCTACTGAATTGGCCAAGTTCTTCTGAATGTAAACTATGAATATATCGATAATTTTTCTATGTTATTATGTACTACAAAATTTATATAAATATCTGCCAAAAAGAATTATCGATTTCCTTCCCTCCTCTCTGAGGTCTTTGTTTCGAATCTAGCCAAGCCACATCAAAATGCAATTTTTATATACCAAGAAAAGAAATCTAGGGTGTGTGTTTGGATGGGTACCGATGCCGGCCTTACCAAAATATTGGTCGTACCCTAGCTTTTTGGCTACGGTTTGCTTCGCGTCCAATTTTAGCTCGCCCTGGTGAGCGCGGGCATGCCCACGTCTGCTTTTCCCCAAATCGCGGGCGAGACCGTGGCGTGTAAATCGACCGCCAAAATATTGGCTGCCAATTTTGGCACGCCTAGGCCACCGAGGTATAAAAGGGTGTGCCCTGTTTTCGCGCGTGTCCCCTTTACTTTCCCCTTCTCCTCTCACCTGTGTTGAGTAAAAGAGCAATTTACCAAGCGAATTACCCATAATAAACACTAGATAAAACATGATTAGAACAATAGACAATATACTAATCATGTGAAAAAGAGAAAAAATATTAAGGCAGATAACCAAACAGATTGCAAGGCATAGAACTTGAGATGCGATCAGAACAAGGTTGAGAACGAAAATATACACGACAACAACAACAGAGGAACCGCCGGCATTCGCGTTGGCACTGTCGTCAGCCATGTCATCGAGGAAGATGGTGCCGATGTCGGGGAAGACGTCGGCGCAATCTCTATCCGTGAAGGAGCCCGTGATGAAGCCAGTAGTCGCGCCAATAGCGCTCCCCAAAAACCTTATCGCCCTTCTTGTTGGAGATATCCCCAATAGGCAATAATAAAGTGGTTATTATCATATATTCGTACTTATGATAAATGTTTACATACCATGCTAGAATTGTATTAACCGGAAACATTAATACTTGTGTGGTTTGTAAAGATAAAAGAGTCCCTAGTAAAGCCTCTTGTTAAACTAGCTTGTTGGTTAATATATGATCATGGTTTCCTGATCATGAACATTGAGATGTTATTAACAATAAGGTCATACCATTAGGAGAATGATGTGATGGACATACTCCTATAGTTAAGCGTAGCATAAGATCAAGTCATTCAAATAGTTCACTTGCTATAAGCTTTCTGATACATAGTAACCTAATTCCTTCGACCATGAGATCATGCTAATCCCCATCATCGGAAGGGTGCTTTAATGACATCAAACACCACACCGTAACTGGGTGGCTATAAAGGTGGCATTGAGTGTTTGGAAAGTATGTGTTGAGGCACATGGATCAAGAGTGGGATTTGTCCATCCATATGACAGATAGATATATTTTGGGCCCTCTCGGTGGAATGTCATCCAATTATCTTGCAAGCATGTGAATGGCTCACAAGGGATCACATATCACGGGAACGAGAAAAGAATACTTATCGGTAATGAGCTTGAACTAGGTATGCAGAGATACCGACGATCAGACCTCGGATAAGTAAAATATCGCGAGACAAAGGGAAATTGGTTCCATATGTAAATGGTTTATTCAATCGCAAACTAATCATAGAAATAAGTGGGATCCATATGAATTTCCAGATTCCTCTATTGGTTATTGATCGGAGAAGAGTCTCGATCATGTCTGCGTAATTCACGAACCGTAGGGAGACACACTTAAGGATTCGATGTTGTTTAGTAGATATGGAATGTGAGTAAAGAGACTAAATGTTGTTCGGAGTATCAGATAGGATCCGGGATATCACGAGGAGATCTTGAATGGTCCGGAGAATAAGATTCATATAAGGAAAGTCCAATTTCGGAGTTTGGGAATGATTCCGGTGTTTTCACCAGAATGTTCTAGAAGGGTCTAGAAGGTTCACCGATCCAGAAGGGGAAGGGTACATGGATGTGTCATGACAAAGTGTAATGGTTGCATCATGTCCTAGGTCACTTGGCTGGACACTTGGATGAGAGAAATCAAACTCTAATTTGAAATTCAAAAAGGCAGTTTGAAAAAGTCAAATCCCAACATGGTTTCCGAGTTAGGGAGAGTTTCTAAGTTAGGGATGGTTTCCACCTGGGTTGGGAACACCCTTGAACGCCCCCCACCTATATAAGGAGGGTCGGGGCACACCCCAAGGTATCCCCCTTGCCCTAGGCGCCCAAGAAACCCTAGGTTAGCCGCCGCCCCCCTCTCTAGTTGCGACCAATCTAGATCTCCTCTAAACCGCTATCGACTAGCTAAACTATAGTTGCTAGCTACCTCTAAACCCTAGATCGCTGGGGCTACCTATACTCCACCATACTTGCTTCGGCTTAGGCGAAGCCCTATAGGATCTCCCCTCTACTTCTGACACCACGCCGTCATGCTGCCGAAATCGCGAGGAGAGTGCTACAACCTCCGCTGCCTGTTGGAACAAGGGAGAGGAAGGTCTTCATCGAGTACCGTACGTGTGACCGACTGCAGGAGCGCTGCTGGAACGCGGCGTCGGAAAGATCGCCTATGCGATCTTGATATCGGCAAGTGAACGACTACATGACCCACGAGAATCTGCTCTCGCTAACCTCTTTGGATATTCAAGGGTTAGTACTCTATCGACTCGTTGCTACAATCTAGTAGATAGATCTTGGCTTGTGTGTGTTCATGCGATAGAATTTTTTTGTTTTCCATGCTACGAACCCTTACAGTGATATCAGAGTCGTGTCTATATGTAGATCTGTTGCACGAGTAGAACACAATGGTCATTGTGGGCGGTGGTGCTTTTATTATCAATTGCTTCTTGTGTACTTTGCATCTTGTGGGGTGGTGGGATGAAGCAGCCCGGGCTAACCTTACATGACATCGTTCATGAGACTTGCTCCACGCTTGACATGAAACGTGTATTGCATAAGTGTCTTTGCGGGTGTCTGTCTCTCCCATCATAGTGAAGATTCAATTTACAACGGGCACTTGATAGTTCATGCATCAACGTTGTGGTTCTTGTTCGTAAGTTAGAACGATACTTATAGAAAGCCCCAAACCACGTAAATTATGCAAAGAAAATTAGAGGCGTCTAACTTTGTTTTGCAGGGGTGTGATGTGATGTGATATGACCATGATTGTGATTATATATGATGTATGCAATGATACTTACTGTAAGTCGGCAACTGGCGGGAGCCTTATGGTTATCTTTTAATTTTGTTAAGACCTGCATGTCTATTATTCAAAGTAGTTGTAATAGTTGATGCTGGTGGACGACAACCATGGAGCCGTGCCATTGACCTTGACGCCACGCCGGTGATGATGGATATCATGTTCGTGCTTGAATATGGAGATCGGAAGCACAAGAAGAAAGGCCATATCATATCACATATTATGAATTGCATGTGATGTTAATCCTTTTATGCATCTTGTATTTCTTAGATTGGGATGATAGCATTATAAGATGATCCCTCTCACAAAATATCAAGTTATAAAGTGTTCGTCCTTAGTAGGCACCATTGCCAAAGCTCGTTGTTTCGAAGCACCACGTGATGATCAGGTGTGTTAGATTCTGCGAGTGTATACGACGGGAGCAAGCTATATTTGCTCATGCGGAAGCTAAGGTTTGATCTTCACGAGCCTAGCATGTACAGACATGGTCACATAGAATACCGAAAGGTAAAGCATGAGTCATATAGATGATATGATGAACATGATGATTTTTCGCCTTTGAAACTTCATCATGTCACATGATGATCAGACTTGGTATAGTGGATTTGGTTCATGTAATCACTAAAATAATGTTAGGGATATTATTTTGAGTGGGAGTTCAATAGCAATATGATTAAAAGTTGAACACTATTTATCATAAATTAAATCAAAGTGAATTTGCATAGTTGTTGTAGTCATTGGCATTCGTTTACCACCTTGCGCTTAGTTATAATTGAGATAATAGAACTATAGAATACTGGTTAATTACTTTACGAACTGGTATCGTATTTTTTTGAAGTGTTAATCTAAATTTTAAAATTCCTATTGCAAACTTTCAGTAAGTTCCGGTTACTCCATGAAGTTTAATAATTGGTATTAAATCAAGAGTAACAATTCCAGTGTTAGTATATAAGTATCATGTTTATCTCCATGATTCTTGATATTCAAAAGATTGTTTTAATATCAAGGTTATCTAGGAACATCATATGTGGAAGATATTGTGATATCTGAAACGATGTTTTGATTATAACATGATAGCGTATAATATGGAAAAGTTTATGTTCTCATATTTGATGGGAATTTTCAAAAGGTTGGAGACGCTAGTTGTCCTAATCCTCCAAAAGGTTTTGGAGAGAAACACTATACTCGCAATTCACCATTATAAGCTAAAGTAGCTTGATCATGAATAGTTCCATGATAAGGTTGAATATTTTATGTAGGTAAAATGTTTACTACACTAAAATATTGCTAAACAATGGAATTTGAAAGAACACCAAACATTTGATGATGGTGATTTACTTCAACATGCAAGTCCAAAGACATTGGTATTTAACTACACATGCTTTGGACTATGTGTCATGTGTATGGCTCCACTATTGATACTGATAGATTCTTTCAAACAGAAAAGGAAATATTGAAAGAAAATCTTAGAAATATATGGCAGAAAATAAAGACTAGAATTGTTCAGCTTAGGTATATAGAGGATATGTTATGGATATATTCTTTTCTTGTTAAACAATGTCGTTCTTAAGTATTGGATACTAAATTTTTTGATGTGAATCGTCATACGAAAAAACACAATTCATGAACTACAATGTCCTAAGTAACTAGCAAAAAAATATGTGATGATGTTCATCAAGAACAAATAAAGGGTTATTGTGTTGCTCGTTAATATCAAAGCTTGCCTTCAAGATTTGTTTTATCAGGTATTATGAGACAAAAGGGTTGTTCAAATAATTGCCGTAATCCATAAAAGATGTATGATTTACAAATCCCATTGGATAAATCACATCCATAAAACCAGTGCTAAAAATGTAGAAAGATAATTGATTGAAAGATCACTTAAGAAGTGACATCGCCATTTAAATTATAGTGGAAAGAAAACATGAAGAAACCCCATTCTTGATGGAATTTTGGAGTCTTTTGATTTTTCATCAAATGACGCTTGTGAAACTTTCCTAGAGATAATTAAAATTCTGTTTATCTCACATCCCAAGATTTTCCAAATCTTGTAATGTGAAAAATAAATGAATAAATTAAAACTTTGTTGATTTTCAGGGTGAGAAGAAACTTTTTGAATCCAATTGGAAACTTTCAAAAACCCTATTTGGATCAAATAAAATCCTAAAGGGATTTAAAAATTTAAATAAACAATAAAGTTAAAAATATTTGGAACTACTATTTTTGGATCTTTTAATAAAAGATTTGGTTTTCAAAAGAAAAGGTAGATTTATAAATAAGGATTATTTTATAGAGCCAAATTAAACCTTGGCCAAACTTTTGAAATAAAACATTTTGCTTTGATTAAAAGAATAAAGGTTTGTTTAAATAAAATAATAAGGATTTAATATCCAATTTTATTAAAGTAAAGGCTTTTCCCATTTTAAATAAACACTAAAACTTATTAAATTATTTAAATAAGTTTTCCAAGTATTTTATATTCTCAAATAAAACCTACTGAAGTATTTTTGGTTTTATTTTAGATTTCAAAATAAAGATTTTAATAAAACAAATCCTATTTGATTTATTAACTAAGGTCCATTTTATTTAATTATTAATGGACCCTAAAATAAAAATATTATTTTATTTTGGACTTGTTTTGTGTTATTAAACAGAACTAACACAATACAAAGTTTGATTTGTTTGAATTGTTTGATTGAAATTCAAAAACAGAAAATCAAATGGAAAATAGGAAAAAGTTTCAGAAAGAAAAAAAATAAGAAAAGAAACAGCCCAGCTAAACCTACCCAAACCCCAGCCCACCCGGCTCCTCTCTTTCCCCTGCCCGTCTTTTTCTCACCGCGTCACATACTCTCTGAGCCACTGACCGGTGTACCCCGCACGCAAACACACACCTCGCTGACAAAAGGACCCACCAAGCCACCACGTCGTCATAAAACTCGCGCGCCCGTTGCCAGTGATTGATTCTCGGCTTAAATTCGCTCTAACGCGATCTTAATCACCAAAACCATCAAGTCCCTCTTAATCCCCTCTGACTCCTCCTCATTTCCCCTCAACAACCACCGCTAATGATCCACTGAGCACCTCGAATTCGAGCTCAGCGTCTCGCCGGCTCCGACGAGTTCTAGTGCCAAATTCCGGTGAAAAGAACACACCCGCACCTCCATTTTTCTGTTGAATCTCCCTAGTATTATGACGCGCACCTTCCTGACTCCTTGGTTTGGTTTCTTGATCCCCAGGCATTCGACATTGACAACAGCTGCAAGCGTCGCCGCAAGCACAACTCCGGCCACCCCTAGGAACCACTCCAGGAAGCAAACCTCCACCGCTCCAACGCCATTGACTTTGCCCAAAACTTTTGTGCATCGTCTCCGTCTCCACCGTCATCGGGAACCACCAGAACGTCGCCTTCTTACACATCCCGAGCGTTTCCGCCGTCCTCACCATCGCCGGTGACCTGAGCCACCAGGTGAGCCAGCACCCTCTGTTCCTTACCCTTCGATCTTACTTCGACGGACACGATTAGATCTAGCCGAGCCGCGCGCCGTGAGCCAAGCCTCCAGCCTAGCTCGAGCCTTGATGAATCTGCACCGTTCATTTTATGTAAATCGTGCGACCCACACCAGCTATCCACACTGAACCGGTATGGACCAATAGAAACATTCCACGTGTCCCAGTCTGTTTGATTTAAACAGAATTTGATCTATTATTTTTCAATTTTGTAAATTGCACAACTTTAGGTCTACACGTCCAAATTTTACAAATTTTATATCAATGGAATCAGTGGAACAAGCCCTAGCCAACCATGAAATTTGTTTAGTAAAAATCTTCTGGTAAAATGTTTGTTTTTGCAGAAACATTTGTATGCTTGTTTAGATTATAAAAATTATTCCAAAATGATTTTGGGGATAAAATCTTTGACAAATGGTGTGTTTTGAACCTACTGACCATAGGAATCACTTTGTGGTTTCAAAAATGTGTTTGGTGGAACAAAAGAATGAATCTTTGATTTAAAACCATTTCTAGTCTAATAAAAATATGGTTTATTTATTAAAAATAGTTTTGGAAGAAAACCTTTGGGAAATGTTTTGTTTTAAACTCTCTGACCCCAAACACCAAGTTTTATGATTTGAAAATGAATTTTGTGAACCCTATAGATTAATGCCTTAGTAAAAACATTTCTACACCATATAAAATGATACCTTGGTTTGAAAATGGTTTATGAAGTGAAATCTTTTGCAAATGACTTTGCCACTTTATAAAATGACCATTAGGTGTTTTCAAATGTTTATGACCCATTAGGAACCACTTTTTAAAATAAAACAAAGCTTGGCATGCTTGCATGCATTACTTTGATTTTATCATTTTATGTGATGAATTGCTTGAATGGTAGATTTAAATATTGTTTGCTTGATTGATTTGTAGTGACTTGAAGTGTGTGAACATTTCAAAGATCAAGGAGTGAACCTATACTCTACCAAAAAGGCAAGTGATGCTTCATATTTTTTTCCCATTACTTTCACTATGCATTAGTGATTTTTTCTAAGTAAAACTTGCATGGAATTTTGCTAAGTATAAACCTTGCTATGGGAAAACATAGTAGATGAAACCTTAGTAGAATTTCCTAAGTTAAGATTCCTACTACTATCAATCTTAGCTTAGCTAATAGAAAACAAGGGTGGAACATACATTCATACTATGGAAAAATTTCTAAGTCTGAGGACTTGTGTTTTGGTTTAATAAAACAACTAAGTTAATGAATCACCTGGGTGGAATGGTAATTGCTTGGTGGTTTTTGGTTGAGTGGTTACACAAGGCCCATGGCTATGGTTTACCTTGTGTATCACACTTGTGGATTGCCACCCAGGAACAAAGAGATTTGAGATGTCAAATGTTGAGAAGCTTCAAGTGCAACCACTTGGCATTATGGGCTCTGTCTGGATCATATAGGTTGCAAGAACTTAGCCATATGGACAGTTGGTGGTAGGGTTTGATAGGTTGGAGCGCGTCCATTTTGGTCTAAGGGAAGGCTTCTGAAAGATCTTGTCTTGGTGAAACCAAGTCTTGTGGGGAAAGTGCACCACCTCTGCAGAGTGTAAAATCTAAGTACTTAGCCATGTCCCTGGTAAAGGACAATTTGAGCATCAAGACATGGAAGCTATCAAGAATCTGATCATCCAAATTTCTAAGTTAAAAACTTGTGGATGAACAAGGGTTAAAGGATCTTCAATCTTTGATTGGGAGATGCCTTGGGAAAGATTATTTTGTCAAGCAAAACTTAGTGTTTTCAAATGATAAGGAAAAATATATTTTGAGCAAAGCAAGCCTAAGATCCACTTAGTCAAATGCATATAGTTGACAGACTCCATAGTATCACTTGCCAATATAATTCAAATGTATTGACCCTTGTGGTTGTAACTTGTTATGTTGCAGGTTTGTTTGATATTAGTGAAGTTGATTGATTAGGATTACAAGTCTACAACCAACATGTCTGCCTGTGGCACTTTGAATATGAAGGACCCCATGCTTATAGATATTCTGCTGCAATGTAATGTAATAGCCAAATGAGCTATGTAGGATGTAATAAAATTATGTTATTCCTGGTTATAAAGTTGTATTATGACCTTTGTTTCTTGATATTACATCTTAACTGTGGATGCTAGCTATTGATCCAGGGACTAGCATTATAAACACAGGGGACTCTACCTTATTAAAGGTTGGGAACCTTACAGATGGTATCAGAGCATTGTGTTGCCTGTAGGATTTGTAACCCTAGGATTGGACAAAACCCCTTAGAAAAATAGGAGTTGTATTTGTTCCAGAACTTATTTACAAACAATCTTGTAAACTCTTTCCTCAACCACTTTGGTTTTGATTCTACATCTCATCTATTTCAAACTCGATGGAAAAAGTCTACCCCATGACCAAATACTTCACCATGTGCAAAGGACTTCTTCAACTCTAATGACTTCAACATCTTCAACTCTAATGACTTCAACATCTTCAATTCTAATGACTTCAACATCTTCAACTCTAATGACTTCAACATCTTCAACATTTTCACCAAGGACTTCAACCTTGGATATCACTAAGGACTACAAGTGAGACAAGAAATCTTGCTCAAGATTTGGAAACTAAGGAAACACAACTTAGAAGGAGCCATCAACACCTTTGAAGTATTTGTGACCAAGAGTTTTCCCAAGGAAACCATGATCTCATGCAAGAAGAATCAACCAAGAAAGATGGAAAGATCTCAAGTGAACCATATAGATGGACCACCATATTTAGTTTAAGTCAAATCCACCAACTTATGTGGTGTATCAAAAATATTTTTGGTTGCCTAAAAATATGCTGGAAACTTGTTGTTTGAGTGGAATGTTTGTTTGTGATTGCTTGCACATTTCTTGTGTGAATTGTGATGTGTATGATTAGAACTAGTTCCTTAGAAATATTTTTGCCTATTCTAATCCCAATTCAACTCAAACAGATGACTTCTCCAAGAGACTCCAACATCAAGGATGGTGACACCAACAACAACCAAGAGGACAACATGAGAGAACTTATAGCAAACCAAAACTAATTGAGCCAAATGACAACTCAGCTTTTAGCCAACAACAATGGACTAGACCCAGCCATACAAAGGATTTTGAAACTTCAATCCCAATTGTTGCAAGGATTGGTTACTCAAATGATCAACATGGGAGAAAACTTTCCCCAAAGAGCAAATGACAACAAGGATGACAAAGATGTTATTTTAGAAGGAACCAAAGCTTGCAATATTTGTGGAGACAAGGATTATATATCCAAGGATCATGAAGATCAATGCCCTAATTGTGAAGAAGAAAGTCATATCTCTAGTAATTGCCCCAAGAAGAGAGAAAGATTTCCCACCTTTGAGGAGCATGAACTAAAAGAACTCCAGGCTTTAGAGAGACCCAAAAAGAAGAAGAAGGACATAAGCCAGTTGCAATGTTACAATTGCAAAGAGATGGGACACTATGCCAGTGAATGCCCAGAAAAGAACAAGAGCCAAGAAAACAAACAAAAGCTAGTGAAACCCAAGATGAGGAAGGATATTAGCCAAGTGATGTGCAAACACTGCAAAGAGTTAGGACATTATGCATCATATTGTCCAGAGAAGCCACCTCAAGACCTCAGCCTTATCACATGTTTCAAATGCAAGGAACTAGGCCACTATGCAAACTTCTGTCCAGGAAAGTTACACCAGGATCCCAAGCAAGCCAAGATGTAAATTAGTTGGAAAATTTTTAAGGGTGGTAGTACCCTAGATGCTTTTGAGCCAACTTGTAACCCTAGCCTTCCCAAATCTTGGGAAAATATTTATTTTAAGGGTGGTAGCCTGTCACATCCCAAGATTTTCCAAATCTTGTAATGTGAAAAATAAATGAATAAATTAAAACTTTGTTGATTTTCAGGGAGAGAAGAAACTTTTTGAATCCAATTGGAAACTTTCAAAAACCTATTTGGATCAAATAAAATCCTAAAGGGATTTAAAAAGTTAAATAAACAATAAAGTTAAAAATATTTGGAACTACTATTTTTGGATCTTTTAATAAAAGATTTGGTTTTCAAAAGAAAAGGTAGATTTATAAATAAGGATTATTTTATAGAGCCAAATTAAACCTTGGCCAAACTTTTGAAATAAAAAATTTTGCTTTGATTAAAATAATAAAGGTTTGTTTAAATAAAATAATAAGGATTTAATATCCAATTTTATTAAAGTAAAGGCTTTTCCCATTTTAAATAAACACTAAAACTTATTAAATTATTTTAAATAAGTTTTCCAAGTATTTTATATTCTCAAATAAAACCTACTGAAGTGTTTTTGGTTTTATTTTAGATTTAAAAATAAAGATTTTAATAAAACAAATCCTATTTCATTTATTAACTAAGGTCCATTTTATTTAATTATTAATGGACCCTAAAATAAAAATATTATTTTATTTTGGACTTGTTTTGTGTTGTTAAACAGAACTAACACAATACAAAGTTTGATTTGTTTGAATTGTTCGAATTGTTTGATTGAAATTCAAAAACAGAAAATCAAATGGAAAATAGGAAAAAGTTTCAGAAAGAAAAAAAATAAGAAAAGAAACAGCCCAGCTAAACCTACCCAAACCCCAGCCCACCCGGCTCCTCTCTTTCCCCTGCCCGTCTTTTTCTCACCGCATCACATACTCTCTCAGCCACTAACCGGTGGACCCCGCACGCAAACACACACCTCGCTGACAAAAGGACCCACCTAGCCACCACGTCGTCATCAAACTCGCGCACCCGTTCCCAGTGATTGATTCTCGGCTTAAATTAGCTCTAACGCGATCTTAATCACCAAAACCATCAAGTCCCTCTTAATCCCCTCTGACTCCTCCTTTTTCCCCTCAACAACCACCGCTAATGAGCCACTGAGCACCTCGAATTCGAGCTCAACGTCTCGCCGGCTCCGACGAGTTCCAGTGCCAAATTCCGGTGAAAAGAACACACCCGCACCTCCATTATTCTGTTGAATCTCCCTAGTATTCTGACGCGCACCTTCCTGACTCCTTGGTTTGGTTTCTTGATCCCCAGGCATTCGACATTGACAACATTTGCAAGCGTCGCCGCAAGCACAACTCCGGCCACCCCTAGGAACCGCTCCAGGAAGCAAACCTCCACCGCTCCAACGCCATTGACTTTGCCCAGAACTTTTGTGCATCGTCTCTGTCTTCACCGTCTTTGGGAACCACCAGAACATCGCCTTCTTATACATCCCGAGCGTCGCCACCGTCCTCACCATCGTCGGTGACCTGAGCCACCAGGTGAGCCAGCACCCTCTGTTCCTTACCCTTCGATCTTACTTCGACGGACACGATTAGATCTAGCCGAGCCTAGCCGAGCCACGCGCCATGAGCCAAGCCTCCAGCCTAGCTCGAGCCTTTATGAATCTGCACAGTTCATTTTATGTAAATCGTGCGACCCACACCAGCTATCCACACTGAACCGGTATGGACCAATAGAAACATTCCACGTGTCCCAGTCTGTTTGATTTAAACAGAATTTGATCTATTAGTTTTTCAATTTTGTAAATTGCACAACTTTAGTTCTACACGTCCAAATTTTACAAATTTTATATCAATGGAATCAGTGTAACAAGCCCTAGCCAACCATGCAATTTTTTTTAGTAAAAAGCTTCTGGTAAAATGTTTGTTTTTGCAGAAACATTTGTATGCTTGTTTAGATTATAAAAATTATTCCAAAATGATTTTGGGGATAAAATCTTTGACAAATGGTGTGTTTTGAACCTACTGACCATAGGAATCACTTTGTGGTTTCAAAAATGTGTTTGGTGAAACAAAAGAATGAATCTTTGATTTAAAACCATTTCTAGTCTAATAAAAATATGGTTTATTTATTAAAAATAGTTTTGGAAGAAAACCTTTGGGAAATGTTTTGTTTTAAACTCTCTGACCCCAAACACCAAGTTTTATGATTTGAAAATGAATTTTGTGAACCCTATAGATTAATGCCTTAGTAAAAACATTTCTACACCATATAAAATGATACCTTGGTTTGAAAATGGTTTATGAAGTGAAACCTTTTGCAAATGACTTTGCCACTTTATAAAATGACCATTAGGTGTTTTCAAATGTTTATGACCCATTAGGAACCACTTTTTCAAATAAAACAAAGCTTGGCATGCTTGCATGCATTACTTTGATTTTATCATTTTATGTGATGAATTGCTTGAATGGTAGATTTAAATATTTTTTGCTTGATTGATTTGTAGTGACTTGAAGTGTGTGAACATTGCAAAGATCAAGGAGTGAACCTATACTCTACCAAAAAGGCAAGTGATGCTTCATACTTTTTCCCATTACTTTCACTATGCATTAGTGATTTTTTCTAAGTAAAACTTGCATGGAATTTTGCTAAGTATAAACCTTGCTATGGGAAAACCTAGTAGATGAAACCTTAGTAGAATTTCCTAAGTTAAGATTCCTACTACTATCAAGCTTAGCTTAGCTAATAGAAAACAAGGGTGGAACATACATTCATACTATGGAAAAATTTCTAAGTCTGAGGACTTGTGTTTTGGTTTAATAAAACAACTAAGTTAATGAATCACCTGGGTGGAATGGTAATTGCTTGGTGGTTTTTGGTTGAGTGGTTACACAAGGCCCATGGCTATGGTTTACCTTGTGTATCACACTTGTGGATTGCCACCCAGGAACAAAGAGATTTGAGATGTCAAATTTTGAGAAGCTTCAAGTGCAACCACTTGGCATTATGGGCTCTGCCTGGATCATATAGGTTGCAAGAACTTAGCCATATGGACAGTTGGTGGTAGGGTTTGATAGGTTGGAGCACGTCCATTTTGGTCTAAGGGAAGGATTCTGAAAGATCTTGTCTTGGTGAAACCAAGTCTTGTGGGGAAAGTGCACCACCTCTGCAGAGTGTAAAATCTAAGTACTTAGCCATGTCCCTGGTAAAGGACAATTTGAGCATCAATACATGGAAGCTATCAAGAATCTCATCATCCAAATTTCTAAGTTAAAAACTTGTGGTTGAACAAGGGTTAAAGGATCTTCAATCTTTGATTGGGAGATGCCTTGGGAAAGATTATTTTGTCAAGCAAAACTTAGTGTTTTCAAATGATAAGGAAAAATATATTTTGAGCAAAGCAAGCCTAAGATCCACTTAGCCAATATAATTCAAATGTATTGACCCTTGTGGCTGTAACTTGTTATGTTGCAGGTTTGTTTGATATTAGTGAAGTTGATTGATTAGGATTACAAGTCTACAACCAACATGTCTGCATGTGGCACTTTGAAGATGAAGGACCCCATGTTTATAGATATTCTGCTGCAATGTAATGTAATAGCCAAATGAGCTATGTAGGATGTAATAAAATTATGTTATTCCTGGTTATAAAGTTGTATTATGACCTTTGTTTCTTGATATTACATCTTAACTGTGGATGCTAGCTATTTATCCAGGGACTAGCATTGTAAAAATAGGGGACTCTACCTTATTAAAGGTTGGGAACCTTACATGTTAATAGGACGAAGGGAACAAATGACTAGCTTATTGGAACTTGTACATATTGTTGTATGAGGTCCATTATGTGTAGTCAAGAGCAATGGATTTCAACTTCATATGCTTTCTCCAAAATTTTGAGTGAATATATGAATATTTACTTAATAAGGATGAAGTGTGAAACATTTGAAAAGTTCAAAGACTTTCAAGATGAAGTGCAAAATCAATGTAACAATAAAATAAAGAATTTATGATACGATCATAAAGGAAGATATTTGAGTTACAAGTTTAGCATAACACCTAAGGTTTGAGGAATCATTTCGTGGATTTGTGTTTCCCGAAACACCATATGAGTACGGAATAATCGAGATATGAAATGAAACCTTGTTTGACATGGTAAGATCAAAGGTGTAATTCATAAAACTGCCATTATATTTTAAAGATTAAAAGCTTTAGAAACTACCGCTTTTCCACTAAAAAGAGCTCCATCATGATCCATTGAAATGACACCATATAAAGTTATGGTTTGGGATAAAACCCAAGTTGTCCTTTCTTAAACATTAGTATGCTATGCATAAGTGATATGTTTACAACCAAAGTCGGATGAACATGTATTTGTATGTTATTTCGAATAACCGTTGAGTATTCCTCCATAATACCAAAGACAAAAATGTTTGTCGCTTGGAACGTCAAGTTTCTTTGAGAAGGAATTTTCCGTGAAAAGTTAAGTGAGAGGACGATAGAACTTTGATAAGGTTAAAAGAACCTTAGATATATGTGCAAAGTTGCACAGCGCCGAAAAGAGTTCCGGAGGCAGCAACAATGCTCATGACTCACGTGCCTCAAAGGTTGTGGTTACGCAGGTCTAAGTTCCTATTGAACCAAGTAGGTCGGGTAAACAATCAAATACAAAGATTTGAGGGTTGAATCATTATTTGACAATAATGAACGGACTACATGCAAAGAAGCGATGATGGGCCCTAACTCCGTCAAATGGCTTGAAGCCATAAAATCCGTGGTAGATCCATACACGAGAAATCAAGCTTTGAACTTGAAAGACCCTCTGGAAAGGTGTAAGACCTTACAGTCGTGTTTGGATCTATAAAGAAATAGACATGGATGTTTTGCATCTATGAAATAGTCGACATGTTGGGAAATAGTTCACAACAATGTTCAAAGGTTGACTATGACAAGATTTGATCTTTCATAGCGATATTTAGTCTATACGGATTAATGTAGCAACCACTACATATAATTTTGTTATATGGTGGTTGAACAAACAAAACAAAGTTCTTTTAATAGAATTGTTACCTAGGACGTGTACATAACACGATCCAAAGGGTTTTGTTAATTCAAAAGATGCTAATAGTGAATGCAAACTTCAATGGTAGAAATAAGCATCGCGGAGTTGGAATTTTCACCATGATGAAACTATTAAAAGAGTTTAATCTCATCGGAGATGATGAAGATACTTGCATTTGCAAGAAATTAAGTGAGAGCGCTAAGACATATTTATAATACATTATGTGGAAGACATATTGTTGATTGGAAATGATGTATCTTTTGTTAACACAAGTTAAGAATTTCATTTTTATGAAAGACTTAGGCAAAACCCGAATATTTGGCATCAATATCTATATAGATAGATTGAGACGCTAATATGGTTGTGCGGAAAGTACATAGATGATATATTGAATGATTTCAATATAGAAACTACAAGAAAGGTTCTTGTCGCACAGAAAGAATTGAATCAAAATTCAAGTGTATTGACACTTGGTAAGTGAAACAAAGATTCAAGTATAGATTGATACTTGATGTATGAAATCACAAAGAGTATTTATATCAATCATACTATGATATGTACAAATCCAGATATGTCCTATTCTCTAAATGTTATGAGCATATACCAGAATGATTCATAAGATAATCATTGAACGATAGTAAGGATATTCTTATGATCTTTTGGAAAGTGTAATGGTTGCATCATGTCCTAGGTCACTTGGCTGGACACTTGGATGAGAGAAATCAAACTCTAATTTGAAATTCAAAAAGGAAGTTTGAAAAAGTCAAATCCCAACATGGTTTCCAAGTTAGGGAGGGTTTCTAAGTTAGGGATGGTTTCCACCTGGGTTGGGAACACCCTTGGACGCCCCCCCCCACCTATATAAGGAGGGGTGGGGGCTCACCCCAAGGTATCCCCCTTGCCCTAGGCGCCCAAGAAACCCTAGGTTGGCCGCCGCCCCCCTCTCTAGTTGCGACCAATCTAGATCTCCTCTAAACCGCTATCGACTAGCTAAACTATAGTTGCTAGCTACCTCTAAACCTCGGACCTCTAAACCCTAGATCGCTGGGGCTCCCTATACTCCACCATACTTGCTTCGGCTTAGACAAAGCCCTGCAGGATCTCCCCTCTACTTCTGACACCACGCCGTCGTGCTGCCGGAATCGCGAGGAGAGAGCTACAACCTCCGCTGCCTGCTGGAACAAGGGAGAGGAAGGTCTTCATCGAGTATCGTACGTGTGACCGACTACAGGAGCGCTGCTGGTACGCGGCACCGGAAGGATTGCCTACATGATCTTGAGATCGGCAAGTGAATGACTACATCACCCACGAGAATCTTCTCGCGTTAACCGCTTTCGATCTTCAAGGGTTAGTACTCTATCAACTCGTTGCTATAGTCTAGTAGATAGATCTTGGCTTGTGTGTGTTCATGCGATAGAATTTTTTTGTTTTCCATGCTACGAACCCTTACACTTCTCCCATACAAGACTCGAAGCAGCGAGGTCTCGGAGGCCTACTGTCCTGGCTTGCGGTGCACGCCACAAAACGTGATGGGGAAAACTAGGTAGCGCAGTGCTCTGGAACTGGAGGCGCAAAGGATGAGTGGCACTGTGTCTGAGAGGAGGCACGACCTCTGTCTTATAGGCACAGAGGGGAAGGCAGACAGGCTGCACAGGAGATGAAACGAATGAACGGAAGTTGAAGCGAACAGGCGGCAGTCCACCGGACAGCCTCCACCCAGTAAGCTCGGCTCGACGAGATTCCCACAACCCACGGCGCGCGCGTCGTGACGTGATTTGATGAGGCGAGGCATGGTGTGGCGAGGCGAGCGAGGAGGAGGAGCGCGCGTGTATATGTCTTCTCTTCTCAAGCTCGTACAAGTGGTGGAAGAGCTCTCCTTATAAGCTGGTCCAACTTCCACTCAACTAGCAATGTGGGACTAAACATTTGTCCCAGCTCTTACCTTGTATGAATGGGCCAAATGGGCCTCTAGGATTTCACAAATTTATTGGCATATAATAAATGGGTTGGGTCTATTTAGGAAAAAATTCCAACAATCCCCCACCAGATCCCAGAGGCTCATGAAGTTTGCCTTTGGTTCCAAAACATTGTTTATATACCAGTACTGTAGTGGAGACTGTTAAGTTGAACTTCACCTTGAGATTTATGTTATACTAGGCTGCAACTTGTACATTGGACTATGCCTTGAACTGCAAGTTTGCTGCAAACCTAGCTTCACAAAAAGTCTTTATCGATACTAGGCTATCGTTGGACTTCCCCGCGGGTGGAGCTTATGCGTCATACTCCATGACCTTTCATGAGTTTATTAGAGAGAACCCTACTCTCATAGACTGCAACGTTTTAACAGTCAGACTCATATAGGTGTGTTCTTCAAAAGATGTTCTGAAGGACAACATATTTTCTTAGGATAGGCCACTTAGAACACATTAAGATCATAAATCAACCTGTCGTGCAGAATAGGAAAGTATTGCATCTTTATGGAGTGGTGTTTATTAAAGTAGGGATACTTTCCTCTCAGATAACAAATAGCATGTCTCCTAATTCTAATTCATGGGATCTCCGATCACATAGAGTGGTTTACCACTGTGGAAAGCTCAAATTGTGGGTCTCATACCCATCTCCTTCGATGCATTTTCTATCACATTGCGTGATAGACCCTTTGTGAAGGGATCTGCCAAGTTTTTAGATGTTTGTATATAATCTAAAGCAATAACTCCAGAGTTTCTCATTTTCCTGATAGATTTTAGTCTCCTCTTCACATGTATTGATGACTTCATATTATCCTTAGAACTATTTACCTTGAAAATCACAGTTTAATTATCGCAGTTCATAAGGATTGCGGGTATTGGTTTTTCAACCACATGTAAGTTCATCAAGGGTTCATGAAGCCACTCTGCTTCAACAGTGGCTGTGTCTAATGATGTGAGTTCTGCTTCCATAGTTGACCTCATTAAGATGGTCTTCTTGCAAGACTTCCAAGAAATAGCGCCACCAGCAAGTGTGAATACATATTCACTCGTGGCCTTTATCTCGCCAGCATCAGATATCCAATTTGAATCACTATAACCCTCTAGTACCCTCAGATACCTGGTATAGTGAATGCCATAGCTCGTGGTGCCTTTTAGATAGCGCATAACTCTCTCAAGAGCATGCCATTGATCATCTCCAGGATTTGAAACAAATCGACTATGTTTGCTTACAGCAAAGACGATGTCAGACCTCGTGGCACTAGCTAAATACATAAGCGAGCCAATAATTTGGGAGTATCTCAGTTGGTCTCTAGCAGTTCCTCGATTCTTTTGAAGCAACACACTAGGATCATATGGTGTAGGAGAAGACTTGAATTCTCTATACCAGAAACGACTCAAGAACTTTTCCACATAGTGGGACTAAAGCAATGTAATCCCACCATCATCATCTCTCAATAGCTTGATGTTCAGGATGACATCAGGTACTCCCAGATCCTTCATCTCAAAGGAACAAGATAAGAAATCTTTGACATCCTTAATTGCATTGAGGATGGTTCTGAAAATCAGTATGTCATCAACATACAAACAAAGGATGACTCCCTTGCCCCCACCATGGCGATCGTACACACATTTATCAGCTTCATTTACAACAAATCCTGCAGCAGTTAAAGTTCTTTCGAACTTCTCATGCCACTTCTTAGGGGCTTGTTTTAGGCCATATATAGACTTCAACAACTTGCACACCTTTCCTTCTTGACCATTTACCACAAAGCCATCTGGCTGATCCATGTAAATTTCCCAGGTGCCTGTTATGCCATACATCGCAATCCCAGGATTACCATTTTTGCGAGACATAACAGATTTGGATATCACAGTACATCATCCATTATAAACCATACATAAGGTCTTACACAAATAAGGATCTCATGATCCAGTTCTTAATACAACTCAAGCAGCGGAATAACGTAATAATAAAGGTAGCATAGGCGAAGCTCCATCTTCGTGGTCACAGGCAATGCTGATGATGGGAGATGATCCTAGTTCTCGTAACCTTACTGGGGCCCATCATCCTGGTACTCCTCTTCATAGTCTGGCCACGGGAATAGCCAGGGACAAAGCCATGAGTACTCTTTAAGTACTCGCAAACTAATACTAACAGGTAAATGGGTTTTTGTAGTAGGACACTAAGCTCTAGGGTTGTTTTGCAAAAAGCCAGATTTACCTCTACTAAGTTCAGAAGAAAAGAAAACTAGTTGAAGTTTTATAACACCTAAGTGGGAACTTGAATTTCATATCACAACTCTGTTGTGGTCAAAGTCAAAGTCTCAATTCATTTCACAAGTCATTTTGAAAACATCTGACGGGGGAACAGTATGGCCACTCCAACTGTCCATAACCGTGGACACGGCTATTCGAATAGTTTAACACTCTGCAGATATTGTACACTTTCCCCCACAACATTCGATACATCCGTCAGGAACAAATCCTGAATTCACCATACTCAGTATGCGGATAATCAATCCTAACCTTTCAATTACACGCCCTAGTATAGGCACCTCTCCTATGAGTTTGGCCTTCCAACCATGACCAACTGTCATCTTGGCTACTGCACAGGTGGACAATCTTCACAAGGTAGCCTCAGCTCAGACCTTGTCCATGAGGGAACCCATACTAAGGTATATAAGTTTCCAGTCAAGCCCTACCCAATTTTCTGGTATTGTGGTTGTACGGTAAAATTGGAATGGTATCGCATCCAGACAACCATCAGTTTTATAAAGGGCTAAGGCTCATGCCTCAACATTTCCATCATCAAAATCATCTAGTGTTCGAAAACACATGTTAAAACATTTCAGTAGAATGACTCATCATTCTAAGGTTTTCATAATCATTCTCACCAAGTATTCCCATCTAAAGTTGATCAAGTTTTATGCTTATCACTAGCATCTACAAGTGGGGTGAGTACTAATGAGGGGTGGTAAACAAGTGGAGATTAATTAAGTTCAATCTCATGCCTTAGGATGACATCAAGATTATCTAGCCTAGGCCAAATTTAATGCTCTTTATGCAACCTTCAATTATCCTCCTAGAATCTACAAGTCACTTAAGTAAACTCTAAGAAATATCTTTGATAAATAAATAAAGTATAAAGCTTGCAAGTAAAACTAGGCTTGGGTTATTATGTGGGTATGATCATATATGCTTAAGGCATATAGTTGGCATGGTAACAAGCAGGTATTAGCTTGCATAAGTAAGGTATCTTGCAAGTGTTAGCTTGCTCAATCAACTAGTAGTATTAGGCTTCCCTTGTGCAGAGCAGTGGTTGAAGTTCCCCTCGGCTTCTTCCTCGTAGTATCCTCCTTCCTCCTCGTATCCTTGGTCGGTACTAGCGTCTATAAATAAATACGAGGTACACAATCACCAAACAATACTTAACTATTGTCAATCATCCCACAAAGGGGTACTATAGATGATCTACTATCATCACTAACATTACAAGATTAAAGCTTTTGTCTTAATTATTTTATTTTTAGAAAAGTAATTTCTACTCATTGAAAAACTACTTAAGATTTAATATTCTCCAAACCAAACATGGGATCATGTTGACACATGTCATCACCACATATTTCAGTATATGGGAATGTGATTTAAAGTGGTGTCACAATTTAATAAGGTTTAACCTTTTTATTTTAAATAAATAAAGTGACTAGAAATGCCTATGTGGCATTGTTTTATTACTTGGACATTATTTCTGTAAGTAAACCCATATGTTTTTATATATTCTGAAAGGTACGATCAAATGTGATTTTTGAGAGTTGGAATCAACTCAAAAGCTATTATGGTTGAATTTTGAAAAATGTTTGAATGTAGAAAAGCTTCTGACTTGTTATTTTTACCAAGGTTGATCTACAAATCCAAATGATTTGAATCCAACGGGCTTGGATTAAGCATTCAGTACCTTTCTAAAAAAAATTGGTTTCATGCAATTTGGTTCATTGGATCGAGCTGGGTTGGTTTTTGAATCTAGGTACAGAACTTAGTTTGAATTAAAATAGAAAAAATCTAAATTCAAACGGTTGGGCTGCGCGGGAAAGGTTAATGGGCCGGCCCAGTGTCATTCCTCAGCGCGGGGCGCAGCTGACAGGGGGGTTTCACGAGTCAGTGGCTCATAACACGCGAAGCGGTATGGGGCGGTGTGGTTCGTTGGATTAGAATGAAGATCGACGGCTAAGGGTCATCGTCAACGATGAACATGTCACCGGCGAGCTCGAACCCTAGCGGCTTAGTGGGGGTGCATAGGGGGCATACCAGGGCTCCAGCGACAACGGCGAGGCGGGCAAACGAACAAGTAGTCGATGACGAGCTCAGGGATGGTCGAGGCAGCTCCAGGGGTGGTCGAAATCAATAGATCCCTTCTTCTCCAAAGGCGGCCTACTCCAGCGCAATTCCGGCGAGCTGCTGCTCCTCGTGCTCCAGCTAGAGGGTGGAATGATCAGTGAGGTGAGGGGAGTGGAATGGTGTGCTTCAAACGACTGGGGGTCGCCTCCTTTTATAGGTTCGACGGCGAGACCGAGAGGGATGGGCAGGCGACGGTGGCGACATGGCTACGGGCGGCTAGAGGCATGGATGAGGTTGGCGATCGACGGGCGGTCTCCTGGCGATACTCTAAGACTTGAATGCGAGCTTAGGGGCGGTGGCAATTGGTCGGGAACGTGTGATGCTATGCGAGGCAGAGGCGGCGAACTCCGCGGCGTGCGGTGGCTACGGTGTACGGGCGATGAAACGATCATGTCTAGTGGTCTCCTAGGACGGTGGGGTGCATGCTGGCGGGCGGCAAGGTCTCGAGGTGGTCAGGTGAATGGGAACGGTGCGTGCACGGTGGTGCGCGTCGGCATGGTCGGCAGTGGCGCGGGCACGGCGTTCCTGGCATTTCTTGTCTCTGTCCTTGAGCTAGGGCTGGTCAAGAGGGGGCGGTGAGGCATGGGCTACCTCCCAGACAAGGTTGGCACAGCTAGTTCTTCCTCTAGCTTGATGTCCACACAGGGGTAACATGGTGAGGCTCGGCCTGCTCACCATTGATGGCAAGGAAAGCTCACAGCGATGCTAGAGGTTATTAACTAAGCTAGATGATGTACTAGATGTTTGCTGTGAGCTAGAGAGGGGACAAGGTTGGCCAAATTACTGCTCAAAATAGTGTTTGTGATTTGTTTGATTTGAATCTGCAAGCTGTTTGGTGAAATGGCCGCAAGAACTTGAGTTTTGAATTTTGAAAAGATTTTTGGTGGGTGTGCTAGGCATGTGTTGAGGATTCTGTGGGTGCTTGGGTTTTGAAAATTGAACTTGTTTGTGTGGTTTTTGAAATAGTGGGATCTTCCCATATCAGATAGATTCAATTTTAAACTGTCATTTAAACTGAGCATTTGAATGTTTTTGGATGATCACAAAGTGGGCCTTGGTACCTTATTATGAGTACTAACAAGGGGTGCAAAGATCCACAAATGTTTCTGTTGAGTTTCGAAAACTAGAGATAGCCAAAGTAGGCATGAGAGTTAATTTGGCCAAAGTGACCATTCACTTTATTTGTTTATTTTGGGTTGTTTGTCTTTGGGAAAAGTTTGGGGATTGTTTAGATGATGTTTATTTCACCTAAGAATCATTTTACAAGCAAAGAAACACAGAACCATGGCAATTCAAAAGAATCCAAATTTTGAATATACACACATATGAATGCTTTCTTATTTTTAGTTGGAAAAGTTTTTGTTAACCCTAGATTTTGATGATTAGATTTTGATGATCCATGTTTAATATTTTTGGGATGTTACAAACCTTCCCCACTTAAAAAAAATCTCGTCCCAAGATTTGAAAAAGGACGAAAAAAGATTACCTAGGATTTGAAGAGATCGGGAAACTCCGTCCTAATGTGATCTTCGCGCTCCCAGGTAGCTTCTTCTTCTGTGTGGTTGCTCCATTGAATCTTGAGAAACTTGATGCTTCGGGTCCTGGTAGTTCTGAAACCTTCTTCCAAAATATGGATGGGTACTTCGGGGTAGGTCAGGTCATCGTTGATCTTTATGGTCCGATGATCAATGTTCTTGAACACTTCAGTCTTCTCCGGAACTTCGAGGCACTTGCGAAGTAATGAGATATGGAACACATTGTGCACGGCTGACATCTCTTCGGGTAGTTCCAATTGATACGACACTTCTCCTCGACGGTTCAAAATCTTGAAGGGGCCGATATATCTGGGGGCTAACTTTCCTTTCATTTGGAAATGATGCATTCCCTTTAACGGCGACACCTTCAGATACACAAAATCTTTGATATTGAAAGCGATGTCTCGACGTCTTTTGTCGGTGTAACTCTTCTGTCTTGACTGGGCTGTCTTGAGGTGCTCACGAATCTTGTGAACCTTCTCTTCTACTTCTCGTAGGATGTCGGGTCCGAAAATCTGACTCTCTCCTACTTCCGACCAGTTCAAAGGGGTGTGACACTTCCTTCCATACATGAATTAAAATGGGGCCATTTGAAAACTAGCTTGATAACTGTTGTTGTATGAAAATTTGGCAAACGGCAGACAGTCTTCCCATTTACATCCATACTCTAACACACATGCTCTCAACATATCTTCGAGTATTTGATTTACTCGCTCCGTTTGTCCGTCGGTCTGAGGGTGATAAGCTGTGCTGAAATCTAGTCGGGTGCCTAAACCTTCTTGGACTTTTTTCCAGAATCTCGAGGTAAACTGAGTTCCTCGATCAGATACGATGTTCTTGCGGACTCCGTGCAAACTGACGATTCTAGCAATGTATAACTCGGCTAGCTTCGAACTCTGATACGTGGTCTTGACGGGTAAGAAATGGGCGACTTTGGACAATCTGTCCACTATGACCCAGATAGAGTCATTTCCCCTACTAGAAGTAGGCAATCTGGTGATAAAGTCCATTCCAACGGAATCCCATTTCCATTCCAGAATTTGCAGGGGTTGCAACAATCCAGCGGGTCTTTGATGTCCCGCCTTGACTCGCTGACATATATCACACTTGGCGATATAGCTTCTGATTTCTCTCTTCATCTTATGCCACAAAAATTGCTCTTTCAAATCTTGATACATCTTCGTTCCTCCGGGGTGGATAGAATAGAGAGTATCATTAGCTTCCTTCAGAATCACTTCTTTCAACTCTGAATCTGCGGGTACACAAAGACGTCCTTTGTACCATAGAACTCCTTCTTCGTCTTCGGTGAATCCGGGTACTTTGCATGTACCGATACGATGCTTGATTCCGTCGATACTAGCATTTCCTTTCTGCGCCTCCTTGATCTGGATGATCAAAGTGGGTTGAAGATCTATGCTAGCCAAAAATCCTTCACTCACTAATTCCATTCGGAAATCTTCCATCTCTTTGTGCAGGCTTGGTTGCTCCTTCAAAATCATGGAGTTCAAGCGGCACGGCAATCTGCTAAGGGCATCTGCTACCACATTGGATTTACCGGGGTGATAGTGAATGTCCAGATCGTAATCCTTGATTATCTCAATCCATCTTCTCTGTCTCATATTCAGCTCATTTTGAGTGAATATATACTTTAGGCTCTTGTGATCCGAGTAAATATCACAACGGTTTCCCATCAGGTAATGCCTCCATGTCTTCAGGGCTAGAACTACGGCTGCGAGCTCGAGGTGATGGGTTGGATAGTTCTGCTCATGTTGTTTCAGTTGTTGAGATAGATAAGATATAACTTTGCCTTCTTGCATTAGCACACATCCGAGACCGACCTTGGATGCATCACAATACACGTCAAAGGGATTCGTGATATCCGACATGATTAAGATTGGGGGTGAAATCAATGTCCTCTTGAGTTCTTGAAAACTCTCTTCACATTTTTCCGTCCATTAAAACTTCTTGTCCTTCTTCAGCAATTGGGTCATGGGTCTGGCGATACTCGAGAATCCTTCTATGAACTTGCGGTAGTGTCCCGCCAATCCGAGAAATGCACGAACTTGGGTTTGAGTGGTTGGGGCTTGCCAATCTTCGACATCTTTCACCTTGGCAGGGTCAACGTAAATTCCTCTGCCTGATACAATGTGACCAAGGAATCCTACCTCCTGTAACCAGAATTCACATTTGCTAAACTTGGCATACAACTGATGCTCTCTTAGGGTTCCAAAAATGGTCCTTAGGTGTAGCTCATGCTCTTCTTCTGATTTGGAATAAATCAGAATGTCATCGATGAAAACAACGACAAACTTATCCAGGAAGTCCATAAAAAATCTTATTCATGAGATTCATGAAATAAGCGGGGGCATTGGTTAATCCAAAAGACATGACGGTATACTCGTATAATCCATATCTGGTGGTAAAGGCAGTCTTGGGGATATCCTCTGCGCGAATCTTGAGTTGATGATAGCCAGTTCTAAGATCAATCTTAGAAAACACTTTGGCACCGGTCAACTTATCAAACAAATCTTCTATATTGGGCAATGGGTATTTTTCTTGATAGTGAAATCATTCAACTTTCGATAATCCGTACACAAACGGTTACCTCCATCTTTCTTGTCCACAAACAAGACAGGTGATCTCCATGGTGACGCACTTGGTTGAATCAATCCAATTTCCAACATGGCATCCAGTTGCTTCTTCAGTTCTGCTAGTTCATACGGGTTCATACTATATGATCTATGGGCTATGGGTCCGGTTCCAGGGATTGGTTCAATGATAAACTCGATATCTAGATATGGGGGCATACCGGGCAAAACATCTGGAAATACATCGGGGTATTCACAGACTATCCGAACTTGGTCAATGGTAGGTTGTTCTATACTCTTGTTGCACTTGAATTGACGAGGTAAGGTTTCAGATACATGCTCGACTGATATTCCAGCTGTACTGGTCATGGTTATGGCTTTCTTGGCACAGTCAATTAATCCTTTATGTTTGGACATCCAATCCATTCCTAGTACTACTTCCAAAACTTTACTTCCGAGTACTATCAGATTAGCATAAACATCTATGCCATGGATTCGGATAGGGACGGCTTTGCAAATTTGCCTAGCTTTGGTGGTTGAACCGGGGATTTGAACAATCATAACATGCTTCGGTTTGGTTGGTTGAATCTTACTAGTGCATGCAAATTCTTCGGTGACAAATGAGTGCGATGCACCAGAATCAAACAACACTCTAGCAAGTACTGAATTAACAGAAAACATACCCAGCACGACATCTGGCGCTTCCTAGGCTTCTTCAGCATGCATGAGAAAAAGACGGCCGTTGCGGTTGAGCGAATTCCCTGGGGCAAACCTTCTTCCGGGCTGAACACGACGCTGCTGCTGAGCTGGGGCATTTGCATTGGGGGCTGCAGCATTCTTCTTGGGGCACTCATTGGAGTAGTGACCCTTATTTCCACAATCATAATAAGTCACTTGCGACTTGTCCTTTGCTGCAACAGGCACAACATTGCTCCCAGTCCTCAGGGCAGTGTTGGTGCTAGCGGTAGCATTGTTGTTGTTGAACTTGGGTGGTGCACGGTTGAAATTTCAAGAGTTGTCGGGGTTGTTGTGAGTTCCTCCGGGCCTTGGGTTTCCACGGTTGGGATAGGTCGGACGGTTCATCGGGGGTCTGTTGGTTCTCGGGGCAAATCCTGGAGATGGGTTGGGGCTATACTTTGGGGTATGATGGGTTCATGGCTGATGCATCATGCGGCGCTTGCGGCTCTCATTGGCTTGATTGATCTTTCCTTCCATCTGGATGGAAGAGTCGACAAGGGCTTCAATATCCGCAAACGGGATATTGACCAACACCATCTGCATCTCATCGTGTAGACCATTCAGGAATCTTTCTTTCTTCTTGGCTTCGGTGTCGATCTTGTCCGGGGCATACCTAGCTAATGACAAGAATTTGTCACGGTATTCCACTACGGTCATCCTTCATTGCTTCAGTTCTCTAAATTCATCTCTCATTCTCTTGATCAAACTCGGTGGCACATGGGTTCTGCTGAACTTGACCTTAAATTCCATCCAGGTCATCATCTGTCCTCCGGTCATTGCACGAACGTTGTTCCACCATGCTCTTGCATCTCCGGCTAGATAGTGGGTGGCGAACAGAACTTTCTCATTAGCTTCCACTCCGGCGACTTCCAGGTTGTTCTCCATGGTTTGCAGCCAATCATCTGCATATAAGGGATCTTCTGACTTGGTGAAAATAGGTGGGTTGGTGTTCTGGAAATTCTTGAGCTTAGATCCATGGTTGTCCTGATTTCCTTGGCCTTGATTGTTGTGGGCCAGCTGAGCTATCTGCTGAAGGGTGGCTAAGTTGGCTTGACGTTCGGCTCTTTCAGCTTCGCGGTCAGAAACCAACATTTGCAGGATCTGCAACATCGGGTCCGGGGATGAACCACTTCCTCCGCGAGGCATCTGAAGATTGAGATGGATCATGAGAAAAGAGGGAAATTTCTAAGGTTTAGGGGCTTTGAAAAGTTTTTAAAGTTTGACTCAGATTTTCTAGTAACTTGCTTTTCATTCATTCATAGCACACGATACAACACACACCACAACAAAGGAAAAACATATGGTTTTAAGAACCATTCTGGAAACTACGATACAGTGGGACCGAATACAACTCACTACGCTAGTGCTCAAGTGCTACTACTCCTCGGAGTTGGTGTAATCATCATCCTCATCATCCTCATCGTCATTGATGAAGGCAAAATCCTCCTCATCGGTGAATAAGTCCATGGCCTGATCTTCCAGAAAATCATCATCGCTTAGATAGGAGTAGGGGTCTCCACGAAGATCTTCTCCGGCATTCTCCCTTTCCTCCAACTGCATGTCTCTCTCGTGGATGGTCTCCTCCAAATCCGAGATATGGTCGCGAAGATGGGCAATGATATGCTCCTTCTTATCGAGCTGACGGCGACGAGACTTGCGGTCCTTCGCTAGTATGGCGATGGTTTGATCCTTCGTCCTGATGATGGCGGACTTGTGGTTGGAGTAGTCACGGGCATTGTCCAGTTCCTGCTGACGATCATACATCATGAAGCTAAGGTGGTCCAACTGAGTCTTCAGCTCGTGGTGGTATGGGGCTTCCAATGGCTGTCCCATAGCATCACGCCTTGGACAAAACTCAAAGCGGGTACCCTTGATCTGGTTGATACTCTGCCCACACAGACGGGCAAGAGCTTCCTACATTGCCATGGCAAGTACATCGAGCCAGTTGTTCTCTCTTAAGGTGAACTGAATTCCCTCGGCAGTGGGAGGTTCAATCTTTCCTCGAAGACTTGCGACAACTAGCCACTGCCGATCTTCTCCTTACTGATCATTGAGCTGAGCTCCGAAGAACTCGGGGTGCGGACGCTCCAGAAGCTCCGAAAGCTGGTCCAAATCCCGCTCAAAGATGAGGTCTCCTCCATTCCCCAGCTGATAAAACTTGTTGTACTTCACGTCCATCTATAAGAATATAGGATGATTAAGTTAGTAGAGTGATCAGGTGTGTCAAATTTTATGTATTTTTGCAAGAGTTTTTGAGAAACATGAAATCTTATGAAAGAAACAAAGTGATCAGAATGGGAATAAGTTTTTGTAAATATTTGCTTCATTTTGTTTTGAAACTAAGTTTTTGATTCAAACGTCCAGTCTAACTAGGGTCTCCTATGGTCAGGATGGCTCTGATACCAACTTGTCAACACCCGGATTTTTAATCCCAGATGCCTGTTATGCCATACATCGCAATCCCAGGATTACCATTTTTGCGAGACATAACAGATTTGGATATCATAGTACATCATCCATTACAAACCATACATAAGGTCTTACACAAATAAGGATCTCATGATCCAGTTCTTAATACAACTCAAGCAGCGGAATAACGTAATAATAAATGTAGCGTAGGCGAAGCTCCATCTTCGTGGTCACAGGCAATGCTGACGATGGGAGATGATCCTAGTTGTCGTAACTTTCCTGGGGCCCATCATCCTGGTACTCCTCTTCATAGTCTAGCCACGGTAATAGCCAGGGACAAAGCCATGAGTACTCTTTAAGTACTCGCAAACTAATACTAACAGGTTAGGGGTTTTTTGTAGTAGGACACTAAGCTCTAGGGTTGTTTTGCAAAAAGCCAGATTTACCCCTACTAAGTTCAGAAGCAAAGAAAACTAGTTCAAGTTTTATAACACCTAAGTGGGAACTTGAATTTCATATCACAACTATGTTGTGGTCAAGTCAAAGTCTCAATTCATTTCACAAGTCATTTTGAAAACATCTGACGGGGGAACAGTATGGCCACTCCAACTGTCCATAACCGCGGACGCGGCTATTCGAATAGTTTAACACTCTGCAGAGATTGTACACTTTCACCACAACATTCGATACATCCGTCAGGAACAAATCCTGAATTCACCATACTCAGTATGCGGATAATCAATCCTAACCTTTCAATTACACGCCCTAGTATAGGCACCTCTCCTATGAGTTTGGCCTCCCAACCATGACCAACTGTCATCTTGGGTACTGCACAGGTGGACAATCTTCACAAGGTAGCCTCAGATCAGACCTTGGCTGTGAGGGAACCCATACTAAGGTATATAAGTTTCCAGTCAAGCCCTACCCAATTTTCTGGTATTGTGGTTGTACGGTAAAATTGGAATGGTATCGCATCCAGACAACCATCAGTTTTATAAAGGGCTAAGGCTCATGCCTCAACATTTTCATCATCAAAATCATCTGGTGTTCGGAAACACATGTCAAAACATTTCAGTAGAATGACTCATCATTCTAAGGTTTTCATAACCATTCTCACCAAGTATTCCCATCTAAAGTTGATCAAGTTTTATGCTTAGCACTAGCATCTACAAGTGGGGTGAGTACTAATGAGGGGTGGTAAACAAGTGGAGATTAATTAAGTTCAATCTCATGCCTTAGGATGACATCAAGATTATCTAGCCTAGGCCAAATTTAATGCTCTTTACGCAACCTTCAATTATCCTCCTAGAATCTACAAGTCACTTAAGTAAACTCTAAGAAATAGCTTTGATAAAGAAATAAAGTATAAAGCTTGCAAGTAAAACTAGGCTTGGGTTATCATGTGGGTATGATCACATATGCTTAAGGCATATAGTTGGCATGGTAACAAGCAGGTATTAGCTTGCAAGTGTTAGCTTGCTCAATCAACTAGTAGTATTAGGCTTGCCTTGTGCAGAGCAGTGGTTGAAGTTCTCCTCGGCTTCTTCCTCGTAGTATCCTCCTTCCTCCTCGTATCCTTGGTCGATACTAGCGTCTATAAATAAATACGAGGTACACAATCACCAAACAATACTTAACTATTGTCAATCATCCCACAAAGGGGTACTATAGATGATCTACTATCATCACTAACATTACAAGATTAAAGCTTGTGTCTTATTTATTTTATTTTTAGAAAAGTAATTTCTACTCATTGAAAAACTACTTAAGATTTAATATTCTCCAAACCAAACATGGGATCATGTTGACACATGTCATCACCACATATTTCAGTATATGGGAATGTGATTTAAAGTGGTGTCACAATTTAATAAGGTTTAACCTTTTTATTTTAAATAAATAAAGTGACTAGAAATGCCTATGTGGCATTGTTTTATTACTTGGACATTATTTCTGTAAGTAAACCCATATGTTTTTATATATTCTGAAAGGTATGATCAAATGTGATTTTTGCGAGTTGGAATCAACTCAAAAGCTATTATGGTTGAATTTGGAAAAATGTTTGAATGTAGAAAATCTTCTGACTTGTTATTTTTACCAAGGTTGATCTACAGATCCAAATGATTTGAATCCAACGGGTTTAGATTAAGCGTTTGAGTACCTTTCTAAAAAAATTGGTTTCATGCAATTTGGTTCATTGGATGGAGCTGGGTTGGTTTTTGAATCTAGGTACAGAACTGAGTTTGAATTAAAATAGAAAAATCTAAATTCAAACGGTTGGGCTACGCGGGAAAGGTTAATGGGCCGGCCCAGTGTCACTCCGCAGCGCGGGGCGCAGCTCACAAGGGGGTTCCACCAGTCAGTGGCTCATAACACGCGAAGTGGTACGGGGCGGTGTGGTTCGTTGGATTAGAATGAAGATCAACGGCTAAGGGTCATAGTCAACGATGAACATGTCACCGGCGAGCTCGAACCCTAGCGGCTCAGTGGGGGTGCATAGGGGGCATACTAGGGCTCCAGCAACGACGGCGAGGCGGGCAAACAAACAAGTAGTTGACGGCGAGCTCAGGGATGGTCAAGGCAGATCCGGGGGTGGTTGAAATCAACGGCTCCCTTCTTCTCCAAAGGCGGCCTGCTCCGGCGCAATTACAACGAGCTGCTGCTCCTCGTGCTCCGGCTAGAGGGTGGAATGATCAGTGAGGTGAGGGGAGTGGAATGGTGTGCTTCAAACGGCTGGGGGTCGCCTCCTTTTATAGGCTCGACGGCGAGACCGAGAGGGATGGGCAGGCGACGGTGGCGACATGGCTACGGGCGGCTAGAGGCATGGCTGAGGTTGGCGATCGACCGACGGTCTCCTGGCGATGCTCTAAGACTTGAATGCGAGCTTAGGGGCGGTGGCAATTGGTCAGGAACGTGTGGTGCTCTGCGAGGCAGAGGCGGCGAACTCCGCGGCGTGCGGTGGCTACGGTCTACGGGCGATGAAACGATCATGTCTAGTGGTCTCCTGGGACGGTGGGGTGCATGCTGGCGGGCGGCAAGGGCTCGAGGTGGTCGGGTTGAATGGGAATGGTGCATGCACGGTGGTGCGCATCGGCATGGTCGACAGTGGAGCGGGCACGGCATTCCTGGCGGTTCTTGTCTCTGTCCTTGAGCTAGGGCTGGTCGAGAGGGGGCGGTGAGGCATGGGCTACCTCCCAGACAAGGTTGGCACAGCTAGTTCTTCCTCTAGCTTGCTGTCCACACTGGGGTGACATGGTGAGGCTCGACCTGCTCACCATTGATGGCAAGGCAAGCTCACAGTGATGTTAGAGGTTATTAACTAATCTAGATGATCTACTAGATGTTTGTTGTGAGCTAGAGAGGGGACAAGGTTGGCCAGATCACTGCTCAAAATAGTGTTTGTGATTTGTTTGATTTGAATCTGCAAGCTGTTTGGTGACATGGCCGCAAGAACTTTAGTTTTGAATTTTTAAAAGATTTTTGGTGGGTGTGCTAGGCATGTGTTGAGGATTCTGTGGGTGCTTGGGTTTTGAAAATTGAACTCGATTGAGTGGTTTTTGAAATAGTGGGATCTTCCCATATGAGATAGATTCAATTTTAAACTGTCATTTAAAATGAGCATTTGAATGTTTTTGGATGATCACAAAGTGGGCCTTGGTACCTTATTATGAGTACTAACAAGGGGTGCAAAGATCCACAGATGTTTCTGTTGAGTTTTGAAAACTGGAGATAGCCAAAGTAGGCATGAGAGTTAATTTGGCCAAAGTGACCATTCACTTTATTTGTTTATTTTGGATTGTTTGTCTTTGGGAAAAGTTTTTGGATTGTTTAGATGATGTTTATTTCACCTAAGAATCATTTTACAAGCAAAGAAACACAGAACCATGGCAATTCAAAAGAATCCAAATTTTGAATATACACACATATGAATGCTTTCTTATTTTTAGTTGGAAAAGTTTTTGTTAACCCTAGATTTTGATGATTAGATTTTGATGATCCATGTTTAATATTTTTTGGGATGTTACATGTCTTAACTTCCATTTTATGAACGAGAAGACCATGAGAGGCACCTAATGAGAGTAATACTCGAATGGTGGTCAATCTAGCAATAGGTGAGTAAGTGCCAAAGAAGTCTTCACCTTATTTTTGAGTATATCCCTTGGCCACAAGCCGTGCCTTGTACTTCTCAATAGTACCATCAGGTCTAAGCTTTTTATTAAACACCCACTTGCATCCTACAGGTTTGCACCCATAAAGGCGATAAGTGATCTCCCATGTTCCATTAGCTAAGATGGAATTCATCTCACTATGGACGGCTTCCTTCCATTAGTCAGCATCAGGAGATGCATATGCTTCAAAAATTGAAGTGGGAGTGTCATCCATAAGGTACACAATGAAATCATCACCAAAGGACTTTGTAGTCCTTTGTCTCTTGCTCCTTTTAGGAAATTCATTATCATCCTCCTTAGGACTTTGAGAGTGTTCAATTGGAATGGTAGGTTTAGAAAATGTAGCAAATTCCTGATTAGATGGACTAGGTATCTCCGGATTTGATGAGTTAGGTTTATCCTTCATAGGAAAGATATCCTCGAACAAAGTCACATCAGTCGACTCCATGATTGTACCGACATGAATGTCAGGTACTTCATATTTTACTATCAAGAATCTATAACCAATGCTATGAAAAGCATAGCCCAGAAAAACACAATCAATGGTTTTTGGTCCAAGATTGCGCTCCTTAGGGATTGGTACATTAACCTTTGCCAAACAACCCCAAGTACATAAGTAAGAGAGTTTTAATATTTTCTTCTCCCATTCTTTGAATGGAGTAATTTATTTGTTATTTGTGGGAACTCGGTTTAGGACATGACACGCAGTCAATATTGCCTCCCGCCACCATTCCTTGGAGATACCCGATGTGTCTAACATGGCGTTAACCAAATATGTTAGAGTATGGTTCTTTCTTTCGGCTAGTCCATTTAACTGGGGTGAGTAGGGAGGCATACTCTCATGAAATATGCCATGTTCCACATAAAATAAATCAAACTCGTTGGGAAAATATTCTCCACCACGATCAGACCTAAGCCTCTTAATCTTTCGATCAAGTTGATTTTCCGCCTCAGCTTTAGAGATTTTGAAGAAACTCAAAGCCTCATCTTTTTATTTCAGAAGATACACATGACAATATTTCGTAGAGTCATCTATCAAAGTCATGAAATATTTCTTTCCACCTTTTGTCAACACACCATTCAGCTCACAAAGATCAGAATGTATGAGCTCTAGTGGTGTTAAATTTCTCACTTCTGCAGTCGTATGTGACTTGCGAGGTTGTTTAGCTTGCACGCAGACTTGGCACTTAGATCCCTTAATTTTGGATAGCCACGTCATACAACCAAAATTAATATGACAAAGACGAGAGTGCCAGACGTTTGATTCAAAATTCGTGTAAATATGATTAACAACTTTATTACAAATGTCTAACAGAGATAAGCGGAACAAGCCTCCGCACTCATCGCCTTTACCAACAAAGGTTCCATATTTACTTCGAAATTATAAATTTACTGGAATCGAATACAATCTTGTAGCCATCTCGACATAGAAGAGATCCGCTAACAAGATTTTTATTTATTGAGGGAACATGATGCATTCTTCAGGCGTACGGTCTTTACCAAAGTGAACTTCGGATCAACAGTACCAACACAATGAACAGAAGCATGTGAGTCATTCCCCATCAACACGGTTTGAGTCCCTCTGACCTGATATGAAGAAAACATGGAAATATCGGAACAAACATGTATATTAGCGCCTGTGTCAATCCACGAATCAGGAGAATGAGATAATGAAAAAACAGTAGGTAATATACCATACCCAACATCTTTAATCTCAACATCGCCCATGACAACATTAGCAGTCTTGCTGCCCTTCCCATGCTGGTGCTTGTCAAAGCGGTTGGGACAAGCAGGAGCCCAATGATCAGGATCACCGCACACATGACAAGCACCTTTCTTCTTATTAGTCTTCTTCTTGAAGCTGGTAGACTGTGAGGCCTTGTTCTTTCCATCAAACTTTCCTTTGCCGTCAAACTTGCCTTTGTTCTTGAACTTGTGAGGCTGGAAGTTCCTTTTCTGTACCAGATTGGCATTAGAACCTCCCTCGGTACCTCGAGCATGTGTGTCTTTTTCTCTCACCTTCTCTTCCACATCAAGAGTCCTAATGAGATCTGTCATGGAGAACTCTTGTCTCTTGTTCTTCAGAGAAGTAGCAAAATTCCTCCATGACTGGGGAAGTTTTTCAATAATGCCTCCGGTAACAAACTTGTCTGGTAATACACAAGTGAAGTTCTCAAGCTCCCTTGCAAGTGACTGTATCTCATGAGCCTGCTCCACAATGGGGCGGTCATCAACCATCTTATACCATAGAATTGTTCCATGACATAAAGTTCACTTCCAGCATCGGAGACTCCAAATTTTCTCTCGAGCACATCCCACATATCCTTGCCATTGCTAAATGACAGATATGAATCAACAATATTGTCGTCAAGGATGCTGATCAAGGCAGTCTTGAAAGTGGTATCAAGTTTTTATAACGTCTCTTCCTGAGCGGGATTAAGATCTCCCTCAGGTGCGCCATAGATGGCATTATAGAAGCTCATGGTCTGAAACAAGAGCACTGCTCTCGCACGCCATCGTTTGTAATTGACACCTTCGAACACAGGTGGCTTCATAGAAGCAACAAAGCCACTTGGGGAAAATTGCCTGAAATGAGGTTTTTGGATTGTTGAGTAAAAGAGAAATTTACCAAGCGAATTACCCATAATAAATGCTAGATAAAACATGATTAGAACAATAGACAATATAATAATTATGTGAAAAAGAAAAAACATATTAAGGCAGATAACCAAACAGATTACAAGGCGTAGAACTTGGGATGCGATCGGAACAAGGTTGAGAATGAAAATATACATGACATCAGTAGAGGAACCGCCGGTGTTCGTGTTGGCACCGTCGTCAGCCATGTCGTCGAGGAAGAGGGTGCCGATGTCGGGGAAGAAGTCCTCATTGGGGAAGACTTTGGCGCAATCGCTATCCGTGAAGGAGTCCATGATGAAGCCAGTATTCGTGCCAATAATGCTCCCCAAAAACCTTATCGCCCTTCTCCCGTACAGGACTCGAAGCTGTGGGGTCTCGGAGGCCTACTGTCCTGGCTCGCGGTGCACGCCGCAAAACAGGATGGGAAAAACTAGGTAGCGCAGTGCTCTGGAACTGGAGGCGCAAAGGATGAGTGGCAGTGTGTCTAAGAGGAGGCGCGGCCTCTCTCTTATAGGCACAGAGGGAAAGACAGATAGGCTACACAGGAGATGAAACGAATGGACAGAAGTTGAAAAGAATAGGTGGCAGCCCACCGGACAGCCTCTACTCAGTTCATTCATTTAACTCGTATTAAAATTCCACTCGAGCAAAACGTTTCAGCTTCTGTACAACTATTCATATACCATTCATGTGTGGCAAAATAAAACTCGGCTCGGCAAGAATCCCGCAACCCGCAGCGTGCGCGCGTCGTGACGAGGCAAGAGAGGAGGAGGAGCGTGTGTGTATATTTCTTCTCTTCTCAAGATCGTACAAGTGATGGAAGAGCTCTCCTTATAAGCTGGTCCAACTTCCACTCAACTAGCAATGTGCGACTAAACATTTGTCCCGGCTCTTGCCTTGCATGAATAGGCCAAATGGACCTCTAAGATTTCAGGAATTTACTGGTATATAATAAATGGACTAGACCTATTTAGGAAAAAATTCCAACAACCTGTGTGCACACAGGAAAAGAGAAGTCCATGATCTGCTGGCTGGAGCTATCACATAGACGCCGATTTCCCGAGTCAATAGGAGCTTCTCCGGCTTTGTTCCTTCCCTCTCCACTTTCTCTCAATCAACTCAAGCCAAGGTCAGATCTCAAATCCCCATCGAACCTACCCTGATCTACTTTTCCTATGGCAGATTCACTTCAATCTTGGACCTTTTGGTTGGAGATATACCGCGCGTAACTGCTGCTTGCTAGATCTGGTAGATTGCTTATCAAATCCTTGCTATTTGTTAGCACGTATTTGCAATTTTATATTGCTCCAGATCTATGGACATTTTTATAAGTTCTTCACCTCTATTATCAGTGATTAGCTGCTCTCATTTTGTAACATTTACTTGTTATCACGTAAGGATTTTTAACGACGTGTTCAGATAATTTATTTATATCACTGTACTTATTTGACTCAGATAGACATGGACCAACAAAGATCTTATTTTTACAACATGTTGAGGCCGATGACTCTATCTATCATTCTCCTTCTGTTGGCTCTTTGGTATAGAAATAGAGATGGTAGAAAAAAATAGAGGTCAAGGTCGAAAGTATGGTCCACTAGTTCAGAGAGACCTCTATAGGACTAATGTGTTAATTAGGCTTATTAACACATCAGATGTAACATGCATCAAACAACTGAGGATGTCTCGAGCTGTATTTTACAAGCTATGCAATAGGCTAAGGTACAAGGAGTTATTAATTGACACATTTCATGTTTCGGTATCTAATGATGATATTGTAGCTAGTATTAAGAAGGTAGTTGGCTGTCTTGCAGCCCCTATTATTCCTATGCAACTAATGCCACCTGTAGATCCTTATGCAAATATTTGAAAACGAATAAATTCGCTAACCATCACGGCTAAGGATAAACTTGAGATTGTATCCCATCTTTCCAAGCCAGATCAAGAAATCTTTCGTAGTTACCTCAACTATGCTAACAATGTAGTGCTCCAAGAGTGGGTCATTAGCTACTTCGAGCCTCAGCTTTGTCATGATGGTCGTGATGGTGAATCCGTAGATGCTCACTGAATTGCCATGATCAAGTTTAGTTTTTGGCCATGTTTTGTTTACATCACTAGCAGTAATACTTTAGCACCTGGTGGTAGTATGGACACCATATATAATGCATATTTTGTGTATATTGAGCAAACATGGGATGTGTGGTTGGTTGTAGCATCTTAAATGTCCTGATAAAGGGCTTGTTAGTATGTGAACGTGATTTTGTTGCTTGGATTTATCAGATGTATCAAACACTATATGGCCTATGTAATGTATTGAACCATGTTATTGTAAAGATCGGAGGTGTTAGTTAATTCCATTTGCATATATGTACTTTATATATACTGCCAATATATTGGTAGGGCTGGATGGGGCTCAATCCAAACACATCTTGGATCATTCGGCCCCTCTTTATCCCAGAACATTTTAATTCGGCTTTCTAGGGGTCAGGGGACTGCTGACCATGGCCTAGAGAAATTTGAGAAAGGAGCCCATGGAGCATAGACCTGAATATTTTAATTTGGAATTTTAGGTGTCAGGGGACTGCTGACCATAGCCCAACAAAATTTGAGAAAGGAGCCCATGAAGAATAGGCTATGGAGTATAGCCCATGTAGAGCAACCTACGTAGAATAGCCAAATTATTTTTAATTCGGAATTTTGGGCATTGCCCCTACCTCTCAAAATTTTTAAAAAAAACTCTACCTACAATTTTTAGTTTAGCTGCCAGGAGCGCCACCTTATTATTTGATGGGAGATAAAAATGGTCAAAAAAGTCTCTTTAAGGAGACAAATTAAGTATAACGATTCTATTGTATTAGTTGTTTCTATCGTAGTGTCAAGGCACCTAGTTGACAGCTGGTGAGGTATCTAGTTTGAATCCTTGGTCATTTGTGTTAATATAGAGTTAACTTTTGTTGACTCCCGAGCTGACATCTGGGACCCAAATAAACTACTACTGCATCTAGCAATGTTGTCAAGTCACGGACTCGATCCAAAAAAAATAGTCCAACATATATACACACGTTTCTTTCAAATAGAAGCTGACATCTAGAACCCAGTATAGACACATTTCCTGCACAGAGGTTGCTGACATCTGGAACGTTGCCAAGGTCAGAACAATGGAGGCGGCCGAAAAAAGTCTATCATAGCATGTTTCATTTACGGAGATACTAACATGTAGGACCCACTAGAGAGACCTTATATAGGTGTTGCATCGAGCAGCGTTGCCAAGTTCTAATAAGGTAGGCGCGAGCGAGAAAAAAGTCCAACATGCACACATTCTTCTAATTAGATGCTGACATATAGGACCCAGCAGCGTGACCAAACGACAGATTCGTCGAGCAACGCTATCTAGTTCGGAATGGGGTAGCGCTAGAGAAGAAAAAATTTCTATAATATACACACGATTATTCTAATGTGAGGCTGACATATAGGACCCAGCGGCCTAAATAAATGGCTGATGCAACGAGCAACGCTATCAAGTTAACACGGAGGTGCGACCGAGGGCAAAAATTTCATCATACACACATTTCTTCCAATGAGAGGCTGACATGTGGGTCTCAGCTGCGTGATTAAAGGGTTGATGATTCTAGCGGTGCTATCAAGTTCGAAACAGGGTAGCGCGAGCAAAGCAAGATCGAGCTACGTTATCGAGTCAAATCAGGGTGGCACGAGCCATGGAAAAAATCCATCATACACACGTTTCTTGTAATGTGAGGATGACATATGTGACCCATCTACGTGATTAAACGGTAGATGCATTAAGAAGTGCTATCAAGTCCGGAATAGGGCAGCATGAGCGAAGGAAAAAATTCCATCATACACACAATTCTTCTAATGAGAGGCGGACATGTGGGACCCAATAGCTTCATTAACGACAGATAGATCGCGCAACATTATCAAGTTCAAATCAGGGAGGCACGAGTCAAGGAGGAAAAAAATCTATCATACAAATGATTCTTCTAATAAGAGGATGACATGTGAGGCACAGATGCGTGATTAAACAATACATGCATCTAGTATTGCTATCAAGTTCGGAACGGGATAGCGGGAGTGAAGGAAAAAATTCAGCATACACCATGATTCTTTTAATAAGAGGCTGGCATGTGGGACCCAACATCATGATTAATGACCAATAGATCGAGCAACGTTACCGAATTCATATCAGGGAGGCACGAGCCAAGGGGAAAATCCATCATGCACACATTTCTTCTAGTGTGAGGATGACATGTGGGACCCAGAAGCCTGATTAAATGACAGATGTATCGAGCAACACTATCAGCTTCAGAATAGGGAAGGAAAAAATTCCATCATACATAGGATTCCTCTAATGAGAGGCAAACATGTGGGACCCAACAGACTGACTACATGGTAGAGGCATCGAACAATATTATCGAGTTCAAATCTGGGAGGCGCGACTAAAAAGTATGGTCCGCTAGAGTCACTGACATCCGGGACCCACACACCAAAAATTACTTCGGCGAGTCAACATATCAAAAGGAACCGGAAATATTACTTAGGCCACGCGCCCTTCGAGCTTCGTCCATATTTTAGCAGTTTCATCGTAGTAGAGGGGCACAAAAAATAAAAGAAGTTTCCCATCAGCCACGGTCAAGCCGAGAATTTCGTCGCGGAAGATGCGCCTTCTACGGGCCAAGTCGGTGCCGAAGGAAACATTTCTTGTTGTGGCTCCCACTCAAAATATGTAGTTTATATATTAAGATTTAGCCAAGACAATTTGCTCCCACTCAATTGCAAGTCCTCTCAATAATCTTGGACATTCCAAAAAAAATTATCATTAACAAATTGAGAATTCCATCTACGAGTTTCCAATAACCATATATTTTTGTGTTAATCCAATAGACTCAAACATCGCTACATTTATAGTAAACTCCTTGAATTTGTCCAAACATAATTTGTGGCAAATCGAGATTTATGTCTTTCATTAAGTTTTGTTTCTTTCTTATGACTTTGTAGTCATTTAGAAATATCAAGTAAACATCTTTAATTAATAAGATCAAGTAGCATATTACTTTTCAATTTTAAATGTAATTTAATATATGATTTTATGACTCCTGGTCATTTCTCGCACATAGGTCCATCACGCTTCTTTGTAGTTCATAGGTATGTCTTGTTCAAATAACATGACAAGTGAATCAATAACATAATTCCGCAAACTTGCATAATATATTCTTGAATCCTACTTTCTTTAGTAAAAGTATTCGCTAAAACTTTATGATGATTATCATTAGTTTCTTCTCCATTTGTAGAGCTTGGTTCCTGAAACAAATTCCGCTGTGCCCACTACAAGGAATCTGTTGATACATGACCCTCCATTTTCGTCACTGAATCGTCATTGTCTATAATATATGACGATCTTATGACGAAAAACATATCGTTAAAAATTGAGCCTCGGTAATTTCATACAACGATGTTTTTTTACGAAATGGTCATAACCATCTATGACGATATTGGATCGTCATAACCGCTACGACAATCGAGTATCGTCACGGGCCATCTAGCCAGGCCAGGTCAGATCCTACGTGGCCAATCTGACGTGGCAAAAATATGACAAAATGCGAACGTCATAGTATGAAATCAGTCTGGTCCATTTCAGTGGTCCATATGGGCTAAGCCCAATAATTTGGTCTGTTTATATTTTTTTCCTACCAATTTTAATATGCTACATGGGCCAATCCCAATATTTCAGCCCTTTTTATTTACTGGACCTTATCCTTTGTAGTCTAGTTATTTGCTATTTACGGCCTTATTAGGTCAATTCATCTTATATTTACGAACAGTGGGTCCCAATTGTCATATTCTTCTAGGCACTGGGTCCCAATCATCAGGTTCATTCTTTTCATAGAATATTAATTAAAATGAAATATAGAAATCAGAAAGCAGAGAAAACACATGAATATATTCAAACAATGGCTAGAATCAATTTATACAATATTCTAGTGGGAACACATCGTACATATGAAGTTTCACGCTCAAAATTCACATCACAACATGCTTAACCATCGTCACAATGGAATCTATAAATACAACTCTCGGCAAGTTTAAAAAAATAGCTACTCTTTGATATTATGGAACTTCTTCAAGCTTCCACTTCTTCAAAATGTGGCTCTTGTAAAGAGTATATCTGCAATAGTTCAACAAAATAATTACAAAGATAACTAGCAGCTCATGCAAAGTTCTCAATCTATGCTTTGCAACATAATTAGCAGATCATAAATAGAGAGTAATTACAAACAGATAAAGACATAAATAGCAGATAAATAGAAGAACAAACTGTTACGCTAGTGTAATTCATCTATGCTTTGCACCATAATTATACAGTCGAACACTGCTAATTTAGTAGAACTTCAACCCATCATGTGTCCAAATTGCCTTACCCAAGGATGATTTGTAGTAGTATTTCAGTGTGTTGTGTAAGGAAATGACGTGTAGTTAGATGTGGCGTTCAAGAGAAACAAACTGTTCTATCAATGTTTTATCAAGAGGGAGCAGTACCTTTTAATGAGACCGACCAAGCAGAAGGAGAAGTGAAGTAACAAGTGACGTATCTAAATATATGTAGAACTAGACAAATACAAGTCACTTTTGAACCGAGGGAGTAATTCTTTTTGTTTGGCTGGATAGGTAATAATCTACTATAGTACTACTAGACTAATATGTATAAGTGAGCAGGCAGGAATGACTAGTAGACTTAAAAATAAGAGGTTTATGCAGCTCACTTGAGATGACCATGCCGTCAGCTCACTTGCGTGGCTCAATGTGCAGCGCCTCGACTCCCAGCTCTCGCGTGCACTCAACAGCGACCACCGCACCTGACAACAACAAGTGAGATATGCATCGTGTGTTGTGGAAAGCAGGTGAATAAGAGGATAGACCATAATGCACTAGCTTTCGATGGAGAAATTTATGTCCTATGAGAAAGAATAGGACTGCATTAACTGCACTAAGTAATCATCCAACTTATCTAACAGAAACATGTAGCTACAAGAATACATGTCACGCTAGATCAAAAGTAAGGCTAGTTCCAGATCTACACCACTAGCAACACCATCTATTCATGTGATTTAGTGACACCATATCTTTGTAATTATTTTGTTGAACTATTGCAGATATACTCTTTACAAGAGCCACATTTTGAAGAAGTGGAAGCTTGAAGAAGTTCCATAATATCAAAGAGTAGCTATTTTTTTAAACTTGCCGAGAGTTGTATTTATAGATTCCATTGTGACGATGGTTAAGCATGTTGTGATGTGAATTTTGAGCGTGAAACTTCATATGTACGATGTGTTCCCACTAGAATATTGTATAAATTGATTCTAGCCATTGTTTGAATATATTCATGTGTTTTCTCTGCTTTCTGATTTCTATATTTCATTTTAATTAATATTCTATGAAAAGAATGAACCTGATGATTGGGACCCAGTGCCTAGAAGAATATGACAATTGGGACCCAGTGTTCGTAAATATAAGATGAATTGACCTAATAAGGCCGTAAATAGCAAATAACTGGACTACAAAGGATAAGGTCCAGTAAATAAAAAGGGCTGAAGTATTGGGATTGGCCCATGTAGCATATTAAAATTGGTAGGAAAAAAATATAAACAGACCAAATTATTGGGCTTAGCCCATATGGACCACTGAAATGGACCAGACTGATTTCATACTATGACGTTCGCATTTTGTCATATTTTTGCCACGTCAGATCGGCCACGTAGGTCTGACCTGGCCTGGCTAGATGGCCCGTGACGATACTCGATTGTCGTAGCGGTTATGACGATCCAATATCGTCATAGATGGTTATGACCATTTCGTAAAAAAACATCGTTGTATGAAATTACTGAGGCTCAATTTTTAACGATATGTTTTTCGTCATAAGATCGTCATATATTATAGACAATGACGATTCAGTGACGAAAATGGAGGGTCATGTATCAACAGATTCCTTGTAGTGGGCGCAGCGAAAACCTATCTGGACGACATTACCTAAAAGCGATGGCGGTCTGGGTTTCGGAAATCCTCATTATTTTAACATTGCAATGTTACCAAGGCAGGCGTAGAGACTGCTTCAAAACTCTGATGCACTTTGTGCAAGGGTCCTCTCAACGAAGTACTACCCAGATGGACAAACTTAATGCAAGACCAACTAGAGGCATGTCCTATACGTGGAGGAGCATCTAAAAAAGGGGTCGATCTGTTGAACAAAGGAATAATATGGAGAGTGTGAAATAGTAGAAGAATCAGTATTTGGAACGACCCCTGGATCCTGAGGGCTATTTCAAGAAGAGTAATGTCAAGGAAGAAAAAAGAATGTAATCAACCGAGTAGAGGAGCTTATAGACCCTGCCACAAACACATGGGATGTACGATTACTAAACCAATCAATGGAACAAGAAGACGTACACGCCATCCTTCAAATTCCAGTTTTTGATCAATTTGACGACTTCCCTGCATGGCACTATGATAAGAAAGGTCAGTTCTCAGTCAAGTCTGTATACAAGGTGGCAAGAGATTGGGGAGCTCATTATTCTGTTCATGGTCATCCAACGAGCTCCATAATTTTCCAAGATATAGAAGGCTTTCAATGGGATAAGTTATGGTCGCTTCCACTACACTTTTTTATGGAGAGTCGCCACAAATAGCTTTCCTATGCGCATGAAACTGAAAAGAAGAGGAATGGAAGTGGATACAAGATGTCCACTCTGTTTCAGATTTAATGAAGACGGAGGTCATGTTTTCTGCAAATGCAAGATGGTTAAACCTATCTGGAGACAATTACAATTGGAAGATACAAGGGAAAAGCTATGTCACTGACCAAGCGCTATTTCTCTTCTTGAAACAGTTCTCAATTTAGATGAAGAAAATAAACTGGCAGTGTATACTGTGGTTCTCAATTTAGATGAAGAAAATAAACTGACAGTGTATACTGTGGATCTGGTGGTCTGAGAGGAACAAAACCAGTGCTGGTGAAAAAATTAGATCAACTCAAGAGGTAGTCTCTTCGATCTCGGTACATGTTAGGGAGTACCACTGAATGGGAAGAAATCAACCCCAAGAACCCAAACAATGTCTAACTGGGCACTACCTATGCATAATTATGTCAAGATTAATACAGATGGTGCATTCCGGGGGCTTTCTCTTACAGGAGGCTGGGGCTTTATTGTGAGGAATGATTGTGCCGTCCCTGTGGCAGCAGGTCATGGCCATATTCAGGGAGTCAGCTCCGCACTGCAGGCTGAAGCTACTACGCTACTACAAGCTGTGCGTATTACCTCTTCCATGGGCTGCAGCCTAGTGCAGCTGGAGATGGATGCAACCGTCCTGAAGAAAGCTACTGCGCTACTAAAACCGTCCTGTAGCTCATGAACTTCCTGCGCGAGGCGCTCTGTTCAACCATGAGGTGTGGGTTACTGATCTACCTCAGTATGTACTTGATCTGTGTGCTAGCAATTTGTCTAGCAACTCAGTTTAATGGAATGCAAGAGTGTTCCTTTCAACAAAAAAATGCACATACCTGTCGAACCATTGCAGTTGCAGAGCATCCATTCTCTGAACTCAGCTAGCTTTACTGCATTCAGTGAACTAAGATCATTGGGGCGTACATACAACACATTCATTCAGAGAGTTCAATTTCTTCGCCTCCCTCACTTTCATCATCCAACTCAGTACATGAGTTATGGCTTTCTCTACTCCTTCTCGGTGGCAATGCAGCCCTCATCATGGTGGTATACTCCTCCCTGATAGCAACAAGTGGATGTGCATGCTTCTCAAGCAGCTGCCCTCCGCCACCATAAGCTTCCCTGAGCACAACAGTCTGTGTACCAAGTACCCTTGAGAGGTAAAAAATGCCCGGGTGACGCTCAAATACCTTGGTGAACTTCTGTGGCATGCCAAGAAGCTTCCTCATGTTGCTCACATTGTGGCGCTCCGTCCTTTTTGCCAATGTGAGGTGCAGCAGCTCGTGGAACACTCCGACGTTCCGCTTCTCTGACACATCAGTGCGACGGTCAAGGCCCGAGGCATCAGCGTACGGATTAGTGTACGGCAGAGCCTGCCACTCCCTCAGCCAGTCCATACACTTGCTCCTGAGGCCAAAACCCCTTGTGAAGCTCACCGGAAATGGGAGGCAAGTGGTGTCGCGGCCGGCCGCACCCTTCTCGAGTTCAGAGACAGCCAGACGGTCGTCCCAGGAGAGGAGGCGGAGCCAGACGCGCTCGTCACCCTCAGGCTGCGCGAGGGCGAAGTGGTCGGGATGGCGGCGGAGGACCGAGGCACGGTAGTTGCGGGGCAGGCCAAGGTCCCAGCGGAGAAGATCGACGGTGTGGAGTGGGAGGGAGCGGGGCAGGGTGAGCATAAGGAGGCGGCGGAGGCGCGCGAGCAGGTCGTGTTCCGAGGCGTTGAGGCAGTCGAGCTCCCGATGCCGGAGGTCGAGCGCCGCGTCAGTGAGGGACACGCCGCCGCCACCGCGGCGAGAGAGCGCGAACAAGGTGCAGTACCTGCGGAGGAACGCGAGCGTCGCGTCTGCGGAGCCGAATAGCTTGTGTGCAGATTTGTCGGCGAGGAGCTCGGGGCACGAGATGCGGTGGCCGGGCCTCGTGGACACGAGGTCGAGCAGGTGGTGGGCGGAGCGGAGGTGGCGCTCGCTCAAGATAGCGCCGTCGAGTACCCGGTCTTTCACCAACTTAAGCTTCACGTTCACCAGTGTCGCGCGCTGCTGCGCCGCAAACAACGGCGCCTCCCACCATCTCGTCCTCCTCCCCGTGGCCGCCCGCAGCAAGTGCCCCGCCATATGGAACCAACCTCGCGTGGTGGGGGGACGGGACAGACAGGGAGGCAACTCGCGCCGCCAATACCTACTAGTCCTACTACCCAGCTACCCTTCTCTGCGCCATGGCTGTCGGCCCCTCTTGAACTCCTCAAATGGCGCCGCCGCGGTGATTTTTCTTTCGCCGCGGTCAGTTGCTGAAACGGAGATGTATGTACCTAGCGGGGTACTGTAGATCGATCCCTGTTGTTTTTCCCCTCTCTGTGCCGGTTCCCCGGTTTTTGATAATGAGTGAACATAGGGAACCGGATTATTCTCAACTTGAAAATCTGTGTTGTAGTAGTTTGATAATGAGTGAACATGGATTTGTTTAACGTTGAACTTTCTTTTGTAATACTGATGGCATAGTGGTATGCTCATGCTCAAGTTCATCGATTTCTACAGCAAATGTCTCGGACTATCCACGTCTTGCACCTTTCAAACTTAGTAAATAGGGATTTCTATTTCCGTGCTCTTGGTTAGTTAGTTGTACTCATTTTCTTCAGCCGCTTAACTTTTTCTTATTTTTCTCCTTGTAATGTTAAGAAACCCTCGTGGGCGCTCGCAGACCTTCGGACGGAGGGATGCCGTCAGGTCGAAGGCTTGACCGTTACATGCTGACTGGTGGGACCACGTTGGGCGGGTTGGGCGTTGAGCGATACGTTACGAAGTCTCGACCGTTACATGTCTGATCGGAGGGGCCGCGTTGGGACGGGTTCTGCATACGTGGTGAAAGGTGGGGCCGCGTTGGGATGGGTCTTGCATACGTGGTAAAGAGTGTGGCCGTATGGAGACACGTCGGACCGGCCATTCTCGCTCACCCAAAGCATTCGCTTCCTCCCGAGCCTGGAACAGCTCCCACACCGCCGCTCCGCTGCCCCGCCGTCATGCCCTCCTACCTTATGTCGTCCTTGGCCCCAGAGCCGCCCCCTCCCCCTAGCCGTAGAGCCCACTCCACCTCCGGCTCTGCTCCCGCCCTTGCTAGATCTACCCCTTTCGCGGAACAGTATGCAACACCGGCTGGTGCATCGTCCATCCCCGTCGAGCACAAAGAAGATTGGATGGAATTGCAGGGATCTAATGCATGGATTCCATCTGGGTAAACATTGTTTCCCTTTTGTGGGTTGATTATTGGCAGTATTTAAACGCGAATGGCTGGTGCTCAACTAACTGTCTTGCTTTTCGAATAGGATTGATCCAGTGCTGGCGTAATTCGTGGTTGTGAATAATATCTCTCTGGATTTTACTTCCCAGCGGTGGTTTTAACCTCCATAACTCTCAGAGATAGATAAAATCTTCCTAAAATCTATTGTAAGTTTCCCTAGAGCAGTGGCGATTCAGTTGATTTGCAAGAGTGTTTATAATTATGAAACTCTCGCGCGGTCTGAAACTATAATTGACACAACTCTCGCACGGCTAGCGATTCACTTTCAAATTAAAAAATTATACAACTCTTAATGTACAAGAGTGTTTATAATTGACACAACTCTTGAACACTTTCAAATTAAAAATATATACAACTCTTAATGTAAAAGAGTGTTTATAATTGACACAACTCTTGAACACTTTCAAATTTAAAAAAATCATATAACTCTTAATGTAAAAGAGTGTTTATAATTGACACAACTCTTGAACACTTTCAAATTAAAAAAACCATACAACTCTTAATGTAAAAGAGTGTTTATATTGACACAACTCTTGAACACTTTCAAATTGAAAAAATTATACAACTCTTAATATAAAAGAGTGTTTATAATTGACACTACTCTTGAACACTTTCAAATTAAAAAAAATTATACAACTCTTAATGTACAAGAGTGTTTATAACTGACATAACTCTTGAACACTTTCAAATTTTAAAAAAATTATATAACTCTTAATGTAAAAGAGTGTTTATAATTGACACTACTCTTAAACACTTTTAAATTGAAAATTTATACAACTCTTAATGTAAAAGAGTGTTCATAATTGACACTACTCTTGAACACTTTCAAATTGAAAAATTATACGACTCTTAATGTACAAGAGTGTTTATAATTGACACAACTCTTGAACACTTTCAAATTTAAAAAAAATTATATAACTCTTAATGTAAAAGAGTGTTTATAATTGAAACTACTCTTAAACACTTTTAAATTGAAAAATTATACAACTCTAAATGTAAAAGAGTGTTCATAATTGACACTACTCTTGAACACTTTCAAATTGAAAAATAATACAACTCTTAATGTAAAAGAGTGTTTATAATTGACACTACTCTTGAACACTTTCAAATTAAAAAATTATACAACTCTTAATATAAAGGAAAAGGGTGTTTACTTTTGAACATTGTAAAATCACACTTAATACGTGATAATGATGTGCTAAGAAAATCTTAAGAGATTATCATTTTCATAGAATGTAGGGATGTAATGCATAAACTTGCATATGGCAAATATTATACACATTTGAACTCTTTGAAATCGCACTTAGGACATGGAGTGAAATATAATGCAAAAATCATACACATTTGAACACTTTCCCTTCAAATTATATTCAAAATCATTTGTTTATGGAGTTAAAGCATCGGTGGCAAACTCGTTATTTTGCATGGATAGAGGGTGCCTCCCGACAGATACAGGGGTTATCCTGTCAGCTAGATCACAGAGGATCAATCAGAGGATCAACGGTTGGTGGGTACGATCCGCGTGACAATTGTCTCGACCAATCAGAGCGTAGCAGGCAAGATGAGCACATGTGTGAGAGTTTGTCACTAAGAGGAAGGGGAAAACTGAGTAGAACTTAAAAGCCAAGGGCAAAACTAACAAGGGGGTTCAAATATAAAAGAAAAGGAGATTTGAAAAATAGAAAATGCTTCTTTTCTATAATAAAATACATATTAGCATACATCAAACTATTTGAAATTCAAATATACATCAGCTTGACAATTATTGCCTCATTCAGACAAATTATATTTTGGAGAGAGATGTTTTGAGGAGAGGCTTGAGTAGAAAGCCATAAACCTTCATAGATAGTAGGTGATTTGAGAAGTGGTGATTTAGGTTAAAACTTGATTTATATACATTTAATTTGGTGGCAGGTCACATAATAAGACTCCCTGGATAGATGCCACTATGTTTTGATCTGTTTGAATTTGTTGTGCATAAATGACTCGATTAGCTAGCTAAAACTCATTCGTTGACTCTCTATTGACCAACCACCGGAGGATAAAAGTGAGTATATTGCACACGGCAGTGTTAGTACTAGAGGGAAAAACTGAGTACAACCAAACTGTCAGTGCTACACTCGAGGGTATAACTAAGCACAACTAAGTGGCCAAGGTTAGACACGAGGGGGAAAACGTAACGCACGGTACGCGTGTCGTGGTGCACGGGGCGATAACGGACGCGTGTGGCCGTGCATGGTGCAGTAGCGCACGTGGTTACGTGGTGCACAGTGGTGCAACGAAACGTCTCCTCCCTTCACCTTTATAGAGGCCTCCTCACTATCACTCACGCAACCATCTCCACTGTCCTATAACCTTCTGCAAATCCCCCAAGAAAACTCCAACCACGTCGGCGATGGATAAGAACGACGCGGTGGCCATCGTCGCCTCCAAGACGACCGACGAGGAGGCCCCCGTCCCCGTACTGGCCCCCGTCGAGGAATTAAAGGCAGCCGCCATCCCCGTCCAGACCCCCGTCCTCGCTTTCACCGTAGCCGACGGCGAGGAGGCCCCCGTCCCCGTACAGGCCCCCACCGTTCTCCTACAGATCCCACACGACTGGGACCCCTTCGACACCAGCTTAGCCGACCCATGGTCGTAGGTAACTAGGGTTTTATCCCCTTCCTTTGTTCTTCCCCCATTCCCATCGTTGGATGCTAGATCATGTGTTATTAGGGCTTGGATAATCGGTGGATGCTAGGTATTTTTACAGTAGCTAATCCTCTTGTGTTAGATCTCGTATTTCGATGAATGCCCCTAGTTGGGACCAGTACTAGCACCGATATGTATTTGGGATCAGTACTAGCACCGATCTATAGTTGGGATCAGTACTAGCAGCGATCTGTAGTTGGGATCAGTATTCGATTTGGTTTGAGATTTGGGGATTGGGGAATAATCAGGGGATCTCAATCGGTTAATTTATGCAAGTAATCAATCCCGATAATCACGGTATCTCAATCATATCATTATTGCACGCTATTGTTTTTTGCAATAGGTGGATAGCAGCAACGTCTGCAGCGACGATGACTCCATGGACACCAAGACTCGTCAGGTGCTGAGGAAGATGAAGTCCGGCCATTTCAACAGCTTCTTCACCGACGATGTCTACATGTGCCTATAACATCCCAAAAATATAAAGCAATGATCATCAAATTACTAAAATTAGGGTTAACAAAAACTTTGATTAATTAAAATCATATGAGTGCATGTGTGAATGAGATGAATTGATAAGTACATGAATGAACTTGGGCGATTAACCTAAATAGCAAGAAATGGTTTAAAGAGGAAAATAACATCATATAAAACATTTCCATGCAGAAATAAATCAATAGAAAATAAAAAACAAATCAAATAAAGCAAATGGTCATTTTTGCCAATCTTGCTCACTAGGTCACTTTGGGACGTGTTTGGTTCAGTTCTGTAAACGTAAACAGCACCGGAATCAATTCACGGGCGGTAACGATAAAGGAAAAGGAAATTTCCAAATTTGTTTGGTTCATACTCGGGTAACGGAAAAAGGATAGGATACATCACAATCTTTTCTTCCTCCACCATATCTTCAGTTCACGAACACATAAAATCCCAAGTAAAAAACCTGATCTAAAAAAAGATCTGGAGAGAGGGGATCCAAAACAGCCAGAGAGATGAGGTGAAGGGATCAAGAGAAGTAGCAGGACGTAGATCAAGGTTGGGGATCCATGGACGCAGCTTCTCCTCGTGCTGCTGCCGGTCCACCAGTGCCCTCATGTGCCGCCTCTGCTGGAGATCGAGGGAGGGGGCGCGGCCTACATCGTTCCCGGCGGCGGCCCCGACGCCAGTGGCGGGATTTGGTGGAGTACTCGCTGGAGACGGGACTTGGTGGAGGACTCGCTAGAGGCAGGACTCGGGAACGGATCTGTTAACGGAGGGGTCTGAGCGGTATCACTTTTGTAAAGAGGTGGGACTTGTTTACAGGGAATTTAATTACGGGGAAGTGAACCAAACATGTTTTAAAGGTATCTGCTGCCTCCGGAATTAAGTTACGTTACAAAATGGTGAACCAAACACGTCCTGAGTGTTTCTAGTTCAAGATTTCAAACAGAAACTTTCCCAATTATTTTTACCCCTTGCTAGAACAAGTAAAAGTGAATCAAAGCCCACCTTTCAAACTTACAGAAACATTTGGCAACCTTATTCAAATCACAATTAAAAATTGAATCTTTATCATATGTGAAGATCAATCATTTTCAAAACCCAACCAAACCAGTGCCCCTTGACTAATCCAACTAACCAGACAATCCCTAGTATGTGCCTAGTAAACCTACCAAGTTTGAATCCAAAATTCAAATTCAAAGTTCTTGCAGCCATTTTATCAAACACCTTGCAGATACAAATCAAACAAACATCTAATACTATTTGTATCAGTAAAATTGGCCAACCATGTTCCCTATCTGGTTGCAACAAGCATTTAGTAGATCATCTAGCTTAGTTATTAACCTCTATCACCACTGTGAGCTTGCCATTGCCATCAATGGTGAGCATGCCGAGCCTCATCTTGCCACCCCAATGTGGACAGCAAGATAGAGGAAGAACTAGTTGCGCCAACCTTGTCTGGCATGTTGTCCATGCCTCACCGCCCCCTCTTGACCAGCCCTAGCTCGAAGACAGGGACAGGAACCACCGGAAACACCGTGCCCGCACCGCTGTCGACCATGCCGACGCGCACCACGGTGCACGCGCCGTTCCCACTCAACCCGACCATCTCGAGCCCTTGTCGCCCGCCAGCATGAACCCCACCGTCCCAGGAGACCACTAGACATGCTCGTTTCCTCGACCATACCCCGTAGCCGCCGCACGCCGCGAAGTTCGTCGTCGGTACCGCGCAGAGCACCGCACGTTCCAGACCAAATCCCACCGCCCTACGCCTCGCCTTTAAGCTAGCAACGATCGCTAGGATACCGCGCACCGTCCCCTAGCCTCAGCCACGCCGATAGCCGCCTCTACCGTCGCCCCCGACGACCTCAGACCACGTCATGCTGCCCCTTCTGCTCGCCTATAAAAGGAGGCCTCCCCAGCCCAATTCCTCCACACCATCTCACTCCCCACCTCGCACTGATCCTTCCCACTTCTTCCCGGAGCAAGGCGAGCAGCGCATCACCAGAATTTGGTCGGAGCCCGCCGTTGCTGGAGAAGAAGGGAGTCGTCGATTGGAGCCACCCCAGGAGAAGCTGTCGGTACCAGGAGAACCGCCGTCGTCGACTTCGTCATTCGCCCCCATCGCCGACCCTCGCCTGAGCCCCGGTAATCCTCCCATGACCCGCACCTGTCGCGCTAGGGTTCTGTCTCGCCGGCGCTGCCCGATGTGGACGATGAACCAGAGCCGTTCGATTAGAACTAGATCCCACGGTCCACATTGCCTCATACCGCTTCGCCCCTCCCCGTCTCACAGACGCCTGGGGATAGCCACTTAACCAGCCCGCGCGTGCGCTGTGCGTAGTGGGCCGGCACAATTAAACCTCCCGCGCGACCCAACAATTCAAATTTAGTTTTATTCATTTAATTTCAAACCCAGTTCTGTACCTAGATTCAAATATCAACCCAACTCGATTCACTAAACCAAAATGCATGAAACCAATTTTGTTAGAAAGGTACTGGAATGCTTAATCCAAGCCCGTTGGATTCAAACCATTCAGATTTTTAGATCACCCATGGTAAAAATAACAAGGCAGAAGCTTTTTTGCATTTAAACATTTTTCAAAATTCAACCATAAGAGCTTTTGAGTTGATTCCAACTCTTAAAAATCACATTTGATCATACCTTTCAGAATATATAAAAACATATGGGTTTAATTGCAGAGATAATGTCCAAGTAATAAAAGAATGCCACATAGGCATTTCTAGTCACTTTATTTAATTAAAATAAAAAGGTTAAACCTTATTAAATTGTGACACCACTTTAAATCACATTCCCATATACTGAAATATGTGGTGATGACACGTGTCAACATGATCCCATGTTTGAGTTGGAGAATATTAAATCTTAAGTAGTTTTTCAATGAGTAGAAATAACTTTTCTCAAATTAAAATAAATAAGACAAGTGCTTTAATCCTTGTAATGTTAGTGATGATGCTAGATCACCTAGTGTGTACCTTTGTGTGATGATTAAAAATAGTTAAGTATTGTTTGGTGATTGTGTACCGCGTATTTATTTATAGACGCTAGTACCGACCAAGGATACGAGGAGGAATGAGGATACTATGAGGAAGAAGCCGAGGAGAACTTCAACCACTGCTCTGCTCAAGGCAAGCTAACACTTGCAACTTAGCAATCTTATACTGATATCTATGCAAGCCAATACTTGCAACCTTGCAAGCTAACACTTGCAAGATACCCTACTTATGCAGACCTAATACTACTAGTTGAATGAGCAAGCTATTAACTTAGCAAGCTTACACCACTTGATACCCAATCCTAGTTTTACTTGCAAGCTTAATAATTTATTTTCTTTATCAAAGGTTTCTCTTAGAGTTTACATAGTGACTTGTAGATTCTAGAAAGATAACTGAAGGTAGCATAAAGAGCATAAAATTTGGCCTAAGTTAGATAATCTTGATGTCATCCTAAGGCATGCGACTGAACTTAGCTAATCCCTACTTATTTACTACCCCTCTTTAGTCATTACCCCCACTTGTAGATGCTAGGGCTAAGCATAAGACTTGATCAATTTTAGATGGGAAGACTTGGTGAAAATGGTTATGAAAACCTTAGAATGATGAGTCATTCTACTGAAATGTTTTGACATGTGTTCTTGAACACCAGATGATTTTGATGATAAAAATGTTGAGGCATGAGCCTTAGCCCTTTATAAAACTGATGGTTGTCTGGATGTGATACCATTCTAATTTTACCGTACAACCACAATACCCGACAATTGGGTAGGGCTTGACTGGAAATTTATATACCTTACTATGGGTTCCCTTGTAGCCAAGGTCTGAGCTGAGGCTACCTTGTGAAAATTGTCCACCTGTGCAGTACCCAAGATGACAGTTGGTCATGGTTGGGAGGCCAAACTCACAGGAGAGGTACCTATACTAGGGCGTGTAATGGAAAGGTTAGGATTGATTATCCGCATACTGAGTATGGTGAATTCAGGATTGTTCCTGACGGATGTATCGAATGTTGTGGTGAAAGTGTACAATCTCTGCAGAGTGTCAAACTATTCGAATAGCGTCGCCATGTTATGACGATTAGAGTGGCCATACTGTTCTATCGTCAGATGTTTTCAAAACAACTTGTGAAATGAATTGTGACTTTGACTTGAACACAGCAGAGTTTTGACATGAAATGCAAGTTCCCACTTAGGTGTTATAAAACTTTGAACTAGCTTTCTTTGCTTTTGAACTTAGTAGAGTTAAATCTAGCTTTTTGCAAAACAACCCTAGAGCCTAGTATCCTACTACAAAAACCACCCTTAACTTGTTAGTATTAGTTTGCGAGTACTTAAAGAGTACTCATGGCTTTGTCCCTGGCTATTCTCGTGGCCAGACTATGAAGAGGAGTACCCGGATGACGGACCGCAGGAAGGTTACGACAACTAGGATCATCTCCCATCATCAGCAATGCCCGTGACCCTGAATAAGGATCATCTCCTATGCATTACTATTACATTCTTCCGCTGCTTGAGTTGTATTAAGAACTGGATCATGAGATCCTTATTTGTGTAAGACCTTATGTATGGTTTGTAATGGATGATGTACTGTGATATCCAAATCTATTATGTCTCGCAAAAATGGTAATCCTGGGATTGCGATTTATGGCATAACAGGCATCTGGGATTAAAAATCCGGGTGTTGACAAGTTGGTATCAGAGCCATCATGTCCATAGGAGACCCTAGTTAGAATGGACGTTTGAATCGAAAACTTAGTTTCCAAACCAAAATAAGTGAGTATTTACAAAAACTTATTCTCATTCTTATCACTTAGACTCTTTCATGAAAAATCATGTTCCTCAAAAATTCTTGCAAAATTACCTAAAATTTGACACACTTGATCACTCTACTAACTTACTCATCCTATATTATTATAGATGGACGTGAAGTACAACAAGTTTTATCAGTTGGGGAATGGAGGATACCTCATCTTTGAGCGTGACTTGGACCAGCTGTTGGAGATATGCCCTAGAGGCAATAATAAATGTAGTTATTATTATATCTTTGTGTTTATGATAAATGTTTACATTCATGCTATAATAGTATTAACAAGGAAACATTGATACTTGTGTGATTTGTAAACTTAATTTGAAGTCCCTAGTATAGCCTCTATACTTCACTAGCTTGTTGGTTGATTAATGATTGTGGTTTCCCTATCATGAACATTGAGATGTTATCAACAACAAGATCATATCGTTAGGAGAATGATATGGTGGACATACTCCTATAGATAAGCGTAGCATAAAGATCAAGTCATTTCAATAGTTCAATTGCTATATGCTTTACGATACATAGTAACCTAATTCCTTCGACCATGAGATCATGCATATCACCTTTACGGATGGATTCTTTGATGACATCAAACACCACACCGTGGCGGGTGGCTATAAAGGTGGCATTGAGTGTTCGGAAAGTATTGGTTCAAACACATGGATCAAGAGTGGGATTTGTCCATCCATATGACGGATAGATATACTCTGGCCCTCTCGGTGGAATGTCATCCAATTAGCTTGCAAGCATGTGACTGGCTCACAAGGGATCACATATCACGGGAGCGAGAAAGAGTACTTGTCAGAACGAGGTTGAACTAGGTATGCAGAAATACCGCGATCATAACCTCGGATAAGTAAACTATCGTGAGACAAAGGGAAATTGGTATCGTATGTAAGTGGCTCATTCGATCGCAAAGTAATCGTAGAAATATGTGGGAGCCATATGAATTTCAGATTCCTCTATTGGTTATTGTTCGAGAAGTGTCTCGATCATGTCCGCATAATTCACGAACCGTAGGAGACACACTTAAGGATTCGACGTTGTTTGAGTAGTTATGGTATTATGAGAAAGATACCAAATGTTGTTCGGTCTCGGATGGGATCCGGATATCACGAGGTGATCTGGAATGGTCGGAGAATAAGATTCATATAAGGAAAGTCCGTTTGAGTTCGGGAATGATTACGGTGTTTTCATCGGGAATGTTCTAGAAGGTTCCGAATGTTCGGCACTCGGGAGGAGGGTACATGAATGTGTCATTACATATTGGAATGATTGCATCATGTACTAAGTGTTCTCGCTGTTCCAAATGAAGGATTAAATTGAATCCTAAACTGAAAAGTCAAATAGCAAGTTTGAAAAGTCAAACGGCTAAAGCAGAAAGAGAGGAAAGAGGAAAGAGGGGCAAACCGAGTTGGGAGGAATCCCTCATCCAACCGGGCGGCACCTCCACCAAGCCGAGTTGGGAGGACTCCCTCCCCCCTTGGCCTGCCCTCCACCTATAAAAGGAGGGGCAGGGCTCCCTCCTCTAGACACACAAGTTCCTATCCTCTAATCTAAACCCTAGCCAAAGCCTCCGGTTTAGAGCCGTTTTGGTTTAGAGCTTCTAATTGCCCTAGCCTTCGGTTTAGAGCCTTCTAATTGGTGTGTCTAAACCCTAGTCCACTAATAGCTCTCTCATACTCCACCATACTCGCTCGGCTTAAGTTCAAGCCTGCGATCTCCCTCTACTTAGGTACTGCCAGGTTGTCTTTAGGAATCGCGAGAGAGTGCTACAACCTCTCATTTTCTTTGGAACAAGGGAGAGGAAGGTCTTCATCAGTACCGAGCGATGTGACCATTGAAGGCGCTTAACGCAGCGCCTTGGGAAGGATCGTCTCTGCGATCTTGAGATCGGGAAGAGTACGACTACATCACCCACGGAATCCGCTCTCGTTAAACGCTTTGGAATCTTCGAGGGTAATTTATTCCATCGACTCGTTGCTACAATCTAGTAGATAGATCTTGGCGTGTTTGTTTGTATGCAATAGAAAATTTTGTTTTCCATGCTACGAAACCCTACATTGGTATCGAGCCGTGTCTATATGTAGATCTATTGCGAGTAGAACACAATGGTCATTGTGGGCGTTGATGCTTTTATTGTCGATTGCTTCTTGTGTACTTTGCATCTTGCGGTATGTTGGGATGAAGCGGCCGGGCTAACCTTACATGACATCGTTCATGAGACTTGCTCCACGCTTGACATGCAACTTGTATTGCATAAGTGGCTTTATGGTGCCTGTTTCTCCTAGCATAGTTAAGATCCAATTTACAACGGTGATTAACAATGCTAGTATCAATGTTGTGGTTCTTGTTCGTAAGTTAGAGCGACACTTATTGAAAGCCCCAAACCACGTAAAATATGCAAAGAAAGTAGAGGCGTCTAACTTTGTTTTGCAGGGGTGTGCAGTGATGTGATATGGCCATGATTGTGATTATATTTGATGTATGCAATGTTCCTTATTGTAAGTTGGCAACCGGCAGGAGCCATATGGTTGTCTTTAATTTATGTTAAGACCCGCGTGTCTATTCAAAGTAGTTGTAATAGTTGAAGCCGGTGGACGACAACCATGGAGAAGCGTCATTGACCTTTATGCAATGCCGGTGATGATGGAGATCATGTTCGTGCTTGAAGATGGAGATCGGAAGCACAAAGAAGAAAGGCCATATCATATCACATATTATTGAATTGCATGTGATGTTAATCCTTTATGCATCTTGTATTGCTTAGTAGACGACGATAGCATTATAAGATGATCCCTCATGCACATGAATTTCAAATCATAAAGTGTTCACCCTTAGTTAGCACCGTTGCTAAAGCTTGTTGTTTCGAAGCATCACGTGATGATCGGGTGTGTTAGATTCTGCAAGTGTATACAACGTGAGCAAGCCAGATTTGCTCATGCAGAAACTAAGGTTTGATCTTGACGAGCCTAGCATGTACAGACATGGTCTCGGAACACGGATCACCGAAAGGTAAAGCATGAATCATATAGTAGATATGATGAACATGACGATTGTTCGCCATTGAAACTATATCAACTCTCATGATGATCGGTGTTGATGTAGTGGATTTGGTTCGTGTGATCACTAAAACAATGTGAGGGATGTTGTTTTGAGTGGGAGTTCACCTAGTTTAATTTAATCATTCATTTGAACTCAATTTGTCATAAACTTAGTCTAAACTATTGCAAATATGTTGTAGATCAATGGCAGCCCCTACCATCAATTTTAATGCGTTCCTAGAGAAAGAAAAGTTGAAATACAATGGAAGCAACTTCGCGGATTGGTTCCGCAATTTGAGGATTGTCCTCACAGCTGGTAATTTGACCTATGTCTTTGGATGCACCATTGGGTGACCCACTGCGGTGATGCTGCCGATGAAGTAAAGAATGTTTACCTCGCTCGGAAGAATCAGTACTCCATAGTTCAGTGTGTTATCTTATATGGTTTGGAATCGGAGCTTCAGAAAAGGTTTGAGAATTCAGACCCATATGATATTGTCGAGGATCTCAAATTGATTTTTGAGACTCATGCGGCAATAGAAAGCTATGAGGCTTCTGAAAAGTTCTTTAACTGCAAGATGGAAGAGGGCAGCTCCGTCAGTGAGCATGTGCTTAAGATGTCTGGGCACGCAAACAAACTTCAAAGCTTGGGTATAGTGATTCCTAATGCTTTGGGGATTTACCGTGTCCTCCAATCACTACCACCAAGTTACAAGAACTTTGTGATGAACTACAACATGTAGAACATGAACAAAGAGTTGCCAGAATTGTTTGCTATGTTAAAGTCTGCAGAAGTGGAGATCAAGAAAGAGCACCAAGTGTTGTTGGTCAATAAGACCACCAAATTCAAGAAAGGCAAGTCTAAGCAGAAGGGACACTTCAAGAAGGGTGGTAAGAAAGTTACCACGCCGGCGAAGAAGACCAAGGCTGGACCCAAGCGATCTTGAGTGCTTTCTTGCAAGGGAGAAGGTCACTTTGGGCGGAATTGCCCAAAGTACTTGGCGGATCTGAAGAACGGCAACATCAAGAAGAAAGGTATATCGATATACATGTTATTGATGTGTATCTCACTAGTACTCGTAGTAGTGCACGGGTATTTGATATCTTGGTTCGGTTGCTCATATTTGTAACTCAAAGCAGTCTTTGAATAAGGAAGCTAGCGAAGAACGAGGTGACGATGCGTGGGAAAGCGGATCAAAGGTTGATGTGATCGCGGTCGGCACGCTACCCCTTCATCTACCATCGGGATTAGTTTTATACTTAAATAATTGTTATTTAGTGCTGTGTTGAGCATGAACGTTATATCGGGATCTTGTTAATTGCGAGGCGGTTACTTGTTTAAGTCGAGAATAATGGTTGTTCGATTTATATGAGTAATATGTTTTATGCACATGCACCTTTGATAGATGGTCTATTCTTATTGAATCTCGATAGTGGAAATACACATATCAACAACATTGAGGCTAAACGTTTGAAATCAGCGATAATTCGACCTATATGTGGCAATCGTCTTGGTCACATTGGAGTGAAGCGTATGAATAAACTCCATTCCGATGGACTTCTTGAATCACTTGATTTTGAATCACTTGAAATATGCGAAGCATGTCTGATGGGAAAAATGACTAAGACTCCATTTTCTGGTATGATGGAGCGAGCTACGGACTTATGGAAATCATACATACCGATGTGTGTGGTCCAATGAGTGTAGCATCGCGCGGTGGTTATCGTTATGTTCTTACCTTCACGGATGACTTGAGTAGATATGGGTATATCTATTTCATGAAACATAAATCCGAAACTTTCGAGAAGTTTAAGGAGTTTCAAAGTGAGGTAGAGAATCAACATAACAAGAAGATTAAATTTCTACGTTCTGATCGTGGAGGTGAATATCTAAGTTACGAGTTTGGCGAGCATTTAAAGAAATGCGGAATACTTTCACAGTTGACACCGCCGGGAACACCACAGCGTAATGGTGTGTCCAAACGTCGTAATCGAACTCTCTTAGATATGGTTCGTTCTATGATGTCACTTACAGATATACCGCTATCATTTTGGGGTTATGAAACAGCCGCATTCACTTTAAATAGGGCACCGTCTAAATCCGTTGAAACGACATCGTATGAATTATGGTTTGGGAAGAAACCTAGATTGTCGTTCCTTAAAGTTTGGGGATGCGAAGCCTATGTAAAGAAGTTACAGCCGGACAAGCTTGAACCCAAAGCGGAAAAATGCGTCTTCATAGGATACCCAAAAGAAACTATTGGGTATAACTTCTATCATAGATCCGAAGGCAAAATCTTCGTTGCCAAGAATGGATCCTTTCTAGAGAAGGAATTTCTCTCGAAAGAAGTGACTGGAAGGAAAGTAGAACTCGACGAGGTTGTCGAACCTTCTCTCGAAATTGCGAGTAGCGCAGCACCGGAAGAAGTTCCTATGGTGCCTGCACCAATAAGAGAGGAAGCTAATGATGGTGATCATGAAACTTCGGTTGAAGTTGCTACAGAGCCTCGGAGGTCAACGAGAACTCGTACCACTCCAGATTGGTATGATCCCGTTATGAGTGTCATGTTGGTGGACAACATCGATGACCCCGAGACATATGAGGAAGCGATGATGAGCCCAGATTCCAATAAATGGCAAGAAGCCATGAAATCCGAGATTGGATCCATGTACGAAAACCAAGTATGGACTTTGGTGGACTTACCGGATGGTAGAAAAGGTCGAGAACAAATGGATTTTCAAGAAGAAAGCAGATCTTGATGGTAATGTTATCGTTTATAAAGCTCGACTTGTCGCAAAAGGGTTTCGACAAATTCAAGGAGTTGACTACGATGAGACTTTCTCACCGTAGAAGCTAAAGTCTGTGAGGATTATGTTAGCAATCGCTGCATATTATGATTATGAGATATGGCGGATGGATGTCAAAACAGCATTCCTCAATGGAGATATTGATGAAGAGTTGTATATGATGCAACCCAAAGGTTTTGTCGATCCTAAAGATGCTAACAAGGTATGCAAACTTCAACGGTCCATCTATGGATTGAAGCATCCCGAAGTTGGAATCAACGTTTTGATAAGGTGATCAAAGTTTTGGTTTTATACAAACTTATGGAGAAGCTTGTATTTACAAGAAAGTGAGTGGGAGCTCATGGCATTCTTAATACTATATGTGGATGACATATTGTTGATTGGGAATGATGTAGACCTTCTTAATAGTGTCAAGTAATATTTGAATAATAGTTTTTCAATGAAGGATCTTGGCGAGCAGCTTACACATATTAGGCATAAAGATTTATAGAGATAGATCGAAACGCCAAATATCATTGTCACAGTACATATTTGGACAAAGTTCTAAAGAGGTTTGGAATGGAAGAAAGCAAGAAAGGGTTCTTGCCCATGTTGCTATCGACCTTGAGTAAAACTCAAAGTCGACATCGGCAGAAGATAGAGAAAGGATGAGTAAGACTCCCTATGCCTCGACCATAGGATCTCTAATGTATTCCATGCTATGTACTAGACCCGACATTGCATATGTCGTTAGTTTAACTAGCAGATATCAAAGTGATCCAGGAGTGGATCATTGGATGATCAAAAACATCCTTAAGTACTTGAGAAGAACTAAGGATATGGTTCTTTCTTATGGAGGTGATGAACACTCGTTGTTAGCAGTTACCGATGCTAGTTGGAACACCGATCCGGATGATTCTAAATCACAACTGGAATCGTATTTATTTTGAATGGTGGCGAGTTAATGGAGGAGTGCAAAGCAAAGCGTTGTGGCGAGATCTTCAATGAATCGGAATACATGGCTTCGGAGGCTTCACAAGCGATATGGATGAAAGAGTTCATTACAGCTGGGTGTGGTTCCTAGTCTGTTGGACCCAATGTCTATCTACTGTGATAACATGGGCGCCATAGCCAATGCGCAAGAACCAAGGTCACACAAGAAGCTGAAGCACATCAAGCTGCGTTTTCACGCTATTCGAGAACATATCCAGGATGGGGATATAAATATTTGCAAAGTACACACAGATCTGAATGTGGCGGATCCGTTGACTAAACCTCTCCCGAGGGCAAAACATGACCAACACCAAACTGCCATGGGTGTTCGGTATATTACCATGTAATCTAGATTAGATGACTCTAGTGCAAGTGGGAGACTGTTGGAGATATGCCCTAGAGGCAATAATAAATGTAGTTATTATTATATCTTTGTGTTTATGATAAATGTTTACATTCATGCTATAATAGTATGAACAAGGAAACATTGATACTTGTGTGATTTGTAAACTTAATTTGAAGTCCCTAGTATAGCCTCTATACTTCACTAGCTTGTTGGTTGATTAACGATTGTGGTTTCCCTATCATGAACATTGAGATGTTATCAACAACAAGATCATATCGTTAGGAGAATGATATGGTGGACATACTCCTATAGATAAGCGTAGCATAAAGATCAAGTCATTTCAATAGTTCAATTGCTATATGCTTTCTGATACATAGTAACCTAATTCCTTCGACCATGAGATCATGCATATCACCTTTACCGGATGGATGCTTTGATGACATCAAACACCACACCGTAACTGGATGGCTATAAAGGTGGCATTGAGTGTTCGGAAAGTATTGGTTGAAACACATGGATCAAGAGTGGGATTTGTCCATCCATATGACAGATAGATATACTCTGGGCCCTCTCGATGGAATGTCATCCAATTAGCTTGCAAGCATGTGGTAGCTCACAAGGGATCACATATCACGGGAACGAGAAAAGAGTACTTATCGGTAACGAGGTTGAACTAGGTATGCAGAGATACCGACGATCATAACCTCGGATAAGTAAACTATCGTGAGACAAAGGGAAATTGGTATCGTATGTAAGTGGTTCATTCGATCGCAAAGTAATCGTAGAAATATGTGGGATCCATATGAATTTCCAGATTCCTCTATTGGTTATTGTTCAGAGAAGTGTCTCGATCATGTCCGCATAATTCACGAACCGTAGGGAGACACACTTAAGGATTCAACGTTGTTTGAGTAGTTATGGTATTATGAGAAAGAGATCGAATGTTGTTCGGAGTCTCGGATGGGATCCGGGATATCACGAGGTGATCCAGAATGGTCCGGAGAATAAGATTCATATAAGGAAAGTCCCGTTTCGGAGTTCGGGAATGATTCCGGTGTTTTCATCGGGAATGTTCTAGAAGGTTCCGGAATGTCCGGCACTCCGGGGGGGAGGGGTACATGAATGTGTCATTACATATTGGAATGATTGCATCATGTACTAAGTGTTCTCGCTGTTCCAAATGAAGGATTAAATTGAATCCTAAACTGAAAAGTCAAATAGCAAGTTTGAAAAGTCAAACTAAAACAGAAAGAGAGGAAAGAGGAAAGAGGGGCAAACCGAGTTGGGGAGAATCCTCCTCCAACCGGCGCCTCCACCAAGCCGAGTTGGGGAGGGACTCCTCCCTCCCCCTTGGCCCTCCACCTATAAAAGGAGGCAGGCTCCCTCCTCTAGACACACAAGTTCCTATCCTCTAATCTAAAGCCTAGCCAAAGCCTCTGGTTTAGAGCCGTTTTGGTTTAGAGCTTCTAATTGCCCTAGCCTTGGGTTTAGAGCCTTCTAATTGGTGTTTCTAAACCCTAGAGCACTAATAGCTCTCTCATACTCCACCATACTCGCTCCGACTTAAGCCTGCAGGATCTCCTCTACTTAGGTACCCTTGGTTGTCTTCGGAATCGCGAGAGAGTGCTACAACCTCCATTTTCTTTGGAACAAGGGAGAGGAAGGTCTTCGTCAGTACCAAACGTGGATCGATCTGAAGCGCTGCAGGAGCATGGCCTGGGAAGGATCGTCTACGCGATCTTGAGATCGGGAAGAGTACGACTACATCACCCACGAGAATCCGCTCTCATTAAACACTTTGGAATCTTCGAGGGTAAGTTATTCCATCGACTCGTTGCTACAATCTAGTAGATAGATCTTGGATTGTTTGTTTGTTTGTATGCGATAGAAAATTTTGTTTTTCATGCTACGAAACCCTACACCAGCTGTCGGAGATACTGGAGCGTCCACACCCCAAGTTCTTCGGAGCTCAGCTCAATGATCAGGAAGGAGAAGATTTGTAGTGGCTAGTTGTTGCAAGTCTCCGAGGAAAGATTGAACCTCCCACTGCAGAGGGAATTTAGTTCACCTTAAGAGAGAACAACTAGCTTGATGGATTTGCCAGGGCCATGCAGGAAGCTCTTGCCCGTCTGTGTGGGCAGAGTATCAATCAGATCAAGGGTACCCGTTTTGAGTTCTACCCAAGGCGTGATGTTATGGGACAGCCACTGGAGGCCCCATATCACCCCGAGCTGAAGAGTCAATTGGACCACCTTAGCTTCATGATGTACAACCGTTAGAAGGAGTTGGACAATGCCCGTTCCTATGCCAACCACAAGTACGACATCGCCACGAAGAAGGATCAGACCCTCGCCATGCTAGTGAAGGATCGCAAGTCTCGTCGCCGTCGGCTCAACAAGAAGGAGCGCATCATTGCCCGTCTTTGCCACCGGATCACGGATTTGGAGGAGACCATCCATGAGAGAGCCATGCAGTTGGAGGAGAGGGAGAATGCAGGGGAAGACCTTACATGGAGACCCCTACTCCTATCTCAGTAATGATGATGACTTTCTGGAGGATCAGGCCATGGACTTATTCACCGATGAGGATGATTTCGCCTTCATCGATGATGATGATAATGATAATGATGATGATGATGATGATGATGATGAGGATGATGAGGACACTGTCTCCGAGGAGTAGTAGCACTTGAGCACTAGCGTTAGTGAGTTGTATTCGGTCCCATTGTATCGTAGCTTCACAGAATGGTTCTTAAAACCATCTGTATTTCTTTGTTGTGGTGTGTGTTTGTATTGTGTTCTATGAATGAATGAATGAAAAGCAAGTTGCTATAAAAATCTGAGTCAAACTTCAAAAACTTTTCACAATCCCTAAACCTTAGAAATTTCCCTCTTTTCTCATGATCGTCTCAATCTTTAGGTGCCTCGCGAAGGAAGCGGTTCATCCCCGGACCCGATGTTGCAGATCTTGCAAATGTTGGTTTCTGACCGCGAAGATGAAAGAGCCGAACGTCAAGCCAACTTAGCCACCCTTCAACACATCGCCCAGATGGCCAACAACAATCAAGGCCATGGAAATCAGGACAACCATGGATCTAAGCTCAAGAATTTCTAGAACACCAATCCACTTGTTTTACTAAGTTAGAAGAGCCCCTAGATGCAGATGATTGGCTGCAAACAATGGAGAACAATCTGGAAGTTGCATAAGTGGAAGCCAACGAGAAAGTTCTGTTCGCCACCCACTATCTAGTCGGAGATGCAAGAGCATGGTGGAACAGCGTTCGTGCAATGACCAGAGGTTAGATGATGACTTGGGATGAATCCAAGATCAAGTTCAGCAGAACCCATGTGCCACCGGGTTTAATCAAGAGGGCGAGGGATGAATTCAGAGAACTGAAGCAAGGAAGGATGACCATAGTGGAATACCGTGACAAATTCTTGTCATTAGCTAGGTATGCCCCGGATGAGATCGACACTGAAGCCAAGAAGAAAGAGAGATTCCTAAATGGTCTGCATGATGAGATGCAGACAGTGTTAGTCAATATCCCCTTTGCTAACATTGAAGCCTTAGTTGACTCTGCCATTCAGATGGAAGGAAAGATCAACCAAGCCAATGAGAACCGCAAGCGCCGCATGATGCATCAACCAGGAATCCACCATACACCAAAGTATCGCCCCAACCCATCTCCGGGATTTGCCCCGAGAACCAACAGACCCCCGATGAACCGTCCGACCTATTCCAACCGTGGAAACCCAAGGCCCGGAGGAAACCACAACAACCCCGGAAACTCTAGCAATTTCAACCGTGCACCACCCAAGTTCAACAACAACAATGCCACCACCAACACCAACACTGCCCCAAGGACCGGAAGCAATGTTGTGCCTGTTGCAGCAAAGGACAAGTCGCAAGTGATTTGTTATGAATGTGAAACCAAGGTGAAAGAACATTTCTTAATCCCTAGTGTTTTGTGTGTTAGATAACAATACCAAGGATCATTTAATGTGTGTTGAAGTGTTGCATCTCACAAATCTACCTTTGGGGGCGGATAATCCGGCCCCACCAGGGGCTGATAATCCGCCCCTCCCTCTGCCCAAGCCTGCGCAAGCCCCAGAAGGGGGGGCGGAACATTGGCCGGACTTTCCGGCCAGGCCGGATAATCCGCCCCCCAGGGGGGCGGATAATCCGCCCCTCCTGCTCTTCGCCAAGGCGCAAGCCCCAGAGAGGGGGCGGAGTTTTGGCCGGACTTTCCGGCTACACCGGATAATCCGCCCGGGAGGCGGATAATCCGCCCCCAAGATATTCTCCAAGTTTCACCAAGCAAGCCCGCAGAGAGGCGGAGTTTCCCGGAGAATCCGCCTTGGGCGGAGTTTTCGAGGCGGATAATCCGCCCCAAGTGGCGGATAATCCGCCCCCAAAGTTGTCTGGCGGCCAGATCCGGGAGGGTATTTAAGCCAGCAATCCCCCTCCTGCCAGAACTCTTGATTCATCTCGAAAAAGAACAGATCAGATCTCAAAAGTTCATACAAGAGTGCTCCACCTAGATCCATCCAAAGGCCCCATCCCTTTGGGAATCGAAGGAGGAGAACTCGACCTTCATCATCAGCAATCAAGCGCTTCATCTCCTCTCCATTCATTTGGAGAACCTCCGATCTAGTATTTCTTGCAAAGATCTAGGTCCTTGTTTTTGTTTATATTGATAAACCTTGTTTTTGTGACAGCTTGTTGTCATCCCGGGAGCCCCCAATTCGGTTGTGGGTGTGTGCCCCGATAGTGTTGTAAAAGGCACCGGTTCCCGCCTCGAAGGGATCCAATAGTGGAGAAGGTGGATCAGGCCTCTCGTGGCGAGATCCATCGGAGAATAGGGTGAGGCCTATTGTGGCGTGGTGGTCTTAGAACCGCCCACCCCTCCAACGCAGATGTACTTCCCTTAACAAGGAAGGAACTGCGGTAAAACAAATCCCTGTGTCTCCGTGTGCTCCACTACGGTTTCCTCGCTCCTCTTTTACATGCTTAGTAGTTAGGTTTACATATAGGGAAATTCTCGTAGTTGCATATCTAGAGAATTTACTTTGTGTCAAGCCTAAAATTGAAAAAGTATATTAAAATTGGTTAGCACCTATTCACCCCCCCTCTAGGTGCCCATACGATCCATTTCACAAGGGTCACTATTCCAATGAGTGCCCCAAGAAGATTGCCGCAACCCCCAATGCAAATGCCCCAGCTCAGCAGTAGCGTCGTGTTCCGCCCGGAAGAAGGTTTGCCCCAGGGAACTTGCTCAATCGCAACGGCCGTCTCTTTCTCATGCATGCTGAAGAATCCTAGGTGAAAGGATACAGATGTCGCCTAGAGGGGGGGGTGAATAGGCGATTAAAACTTTTCCTAGAGTGGCTCAACAAAGGCGGAATAAAACTAGTGTTTACTTTGTTAAGCACAACCTAGAACAACTAAGGTTCACCTATGTGCACCAACAACTTATGCTAAGCAATAGAAGCAACACAGTGATAGCAATATATATATTACTTCAAGCACGAAGGCTATCAAAATGTAAAGTGCATAAGTAAAGAGCTCGGGTATAGAGATAACCGAGGCACGCGGGGACACCGATATTTTACCGAGTTCCTCCCAACATGGAGTATGTCTCGTTTGGAGAGAGGGTGGTATCAAACCACCAACTCCACAAAAGGCCTCCCTTATTCTCCGGTGAATCTCACCCCAACGGGATCGATCCACGCTTCCACTATCGGTGCACTTGTCGGTGGCAACCGGAACCTCTCACAAGGTTGGGGCACTTCTCCACAACTTAATTGGAGGCTCCCAACAAATGCCACAAAAGGCCACAATGCCACCAAGGCCACAAAACCGTCTAGGGTTCCAAGAACCCAAGAGGGACAAGCTCCAAAGAGTCACACAAACCAAATCCTCCGAGGAGAACTCAAACCGATGCACCAAATGCAAATGGCAAGAACACCACAAAGGTGTTCAAATCCTTCTCTCCCAAATTCCACCAAAGCTACAAAAGCTTATGGGGGAATAAGAGAGGAATAACAATGGAGGAAATCCACAAAAGACTCCAAGATCTAGATCCCAATATGTTCCCCTCACTTAGAGGAGAGATTGATTGGTGGGATTATAGATCTAGATCTCCTCTTTCAAATCCCTCAAGAATATGCAAGAATCATAGGAGGGATTGAGAGAAAGCAAGCTCAAGAAGGTCAACAATGGAGGGGAAAACTTGCAAAAATGGTTAAGGAACCATTGGGGAAGAATGCCCCTTATATAGGTCCCTCCAAAATCCAACCGTTGCAGCCCAAAAACGCGATTCCCGGTACTACCGGACTTTTTCCCGGTACTACCGGACTTTCCCGGCACTACCGGACATTTCCTGGGGTTCCTGGGGCTCCAAACGCATTTTTCTCTGCGCTCCCCGGTACCAAAATGCGGTACTACCGGACCCCGGTACTACCGGATCCTGGTCCGGTACTACCGGTCATCACAGAACGAAAACAACCATAACTTTTGCATCCGGACTCCGATTTCGATGATCTTGGGCTCGTTTCGAAGAGGACAACAACCTCTACAAGATCATGCAAAGAAACATCATAGTCCAGCAAGGGAGGATAGATCCAAATGACGAAGTAAACAACCTTTTGCAGCGCTAGGTACTAAAATGCGGTACTACCGCTTTTTGGTACCTAGCCCGACAGTGGCTTTTGGAAACTTGTCAAAAACCTTCTGCCGTGCTAGGTACTAAAATGCGGTACTACCGCATTTTGGTACCTAGGAGGTCAGTGGCATTTGGAAACTTTCCAAAACCTACTGCCGCGCCAGGTACTAAAATGCGGTACTACCGCATTTTGGTACCTAGGAAAATTCAAACCTCTATAACTTTTGATTGGTAACCCCGATCGACCCGATTCCAATTGCGTTGGAAAAAGGACGACATGAGCTACCCTATGAAAGGTGAAAATATTGGTTATAACCAAGTGAGAATGTGTCATGTATAATAATGTGAGATACCTCACTTGGTGAGAAACCGAAAAGCCGCCAAGATCAAAATCGCAACAAGATACAAACGAAAGATCCGATTTTGATGAACAAGAGCTTGTTATGGAGATTACCACAAGATCTATATCCTCACATGGATAATACCAAATAACAACCAAATACGATGATGCAAGTATGCAAAGGTTTGAGCTCTCTCCGAATGATGTGTTCGAGTTACTCATTTGAGAGCCCCTCTTGATAGTACGACTATCTATCCTAAACCCGGTCTCCTACTAACAATATGAGACCGGCAAAAGGGAAGACCTATCAATATTATACCTTTGCCTTGAGCATTCCACTTGAGCTTGATGTAGACGATCTTGCCCTTCTCAAGATGTAACGCCTTTCTTAATTCCTCATCATCGATCCATGATCACCGAGAATGGCAAGCATCAAACATGAGATCTTCTATAGATGGTGCATTTTGATCTTGCACAACACATCTTCTTCTCATTTCATCGACCTTGAAGCCAACACATGCTCCAAGCGATGCTAATGGAGAAATCCTACAAGTATAACTTAATACATACATTAGTCCATAAATATTGTCATTAATTACCAAAACCACACATGGGGGCCCACATGTTCTTTCAATCTCCCCCATTTTGGTAATTGATGACAATCCCTTTAAGAGGGTTTATATAAGGAATCTTAATGAACAAAATGGTAACACCAATATCAAATACTACATAAGTATGCTATATTGGTACCACCACCATATATAGAGCAAACTCCCCCCACAATCTATGCATGTGTGATGAACTTGAATTTCATTGCATATATTGCCAATCATTATTATTGGTGGAGTTTCCTCTATATATACCACATGCTAAGCAACAACAAAGATGCAAGAGAATGAAAGGCAAATGCTTAGAAACAAACTCAAAGCATAAACCATTTCCCTTAAACCCTTTAAAACTTCTCCCCCATTGGCATCGATTGCCGAAATGGGTGACAAGTTGTAGAAGGCAAATATAGTAATATTTCCTCCAAAGATGTGCATTCGCACATATCCAATGATGAATACTTGGGAGGGACTAGAACTATATCTAGGACCCTAAGATTGCCAAAGGAATAAAATAAAATGACGCATCACAAATGACGCAAGCAATCACAAGATCCGATAAACCAATTTGAAAACAACAAATGAGTCCAAATGGAAACAACAAGATATTATGATACGAGTAGATGAGTGTTTTAAATAACAAACTGAGAAGCTCCCCAAGATTTGTGCAAACTTTAAAATAGTTGCATTTCAATACAAATTGCAAAAATATGGAATGCTCGCTCCCCCATAAGTATTTAAAACCCAACAAATGAAAGATCAAATAAATGCTTAAATAAAATGGAGAAGCTCCCCAAGATTTGTGCACACTTAAGAATCGTTGTATTTCAATACAAAAATGCACAAATATGGAATCCTAACTCCTCCACAAATATTTAAGGCACAATAAATGATAAAGAAGACAAATGAGCATTATTAAATGAATTAGATGAGCTCCCCAAAGATAATGCACCAATTATGATAATTGCATTTGGGAACAAAGTGCATAATCGTGGAATACTCACTCATCCAAGTTCATTTAACAATACAAGGCATGAGAGAACAAATATGAGTGCCCAAAGATGCAAACAAGAGGAACAAGCACTCATAGGCAATTAAATTTGGAAGCCACCGAAGAATCAAATGGATTAGAAAGGTGGCCTCCAAGGATTAGAAATCAACTAAAATTATCTTCTCTATGTCTCTAAGTGGAAAGCATCACAAGGACATATGTCAACAAAGAAATATGCACACATAACGAAGATATACAATAAATCACATAAAAGGTTAACATGAAGTCATAAGATATATCAATAAGATTTTTTTCTTCAAAGCATGGCCAAAGGCTCAAATATATCTTATTGTACATTAATGAACTTCAAACACCAACACACTACATATATTACAACTATCACCAAGGGAAAAGGAGAAAGTTGGAATATATGGAGAAAGGAAACAATTATCACAAGGAGTAAACAACTAGCAAAATCTCACTATTGCACATGAGATAAGTTGAGGAAAATATAGGTAACAAAATTGCTAGATTGACATATTTTGGATTGATGGATCATATGCATGATTTTGTATAGTCCCAATTATATGCACTCATCTCAACTTCTACACATTTACAATAGAGAGTTCTCTTAATACCATGGCTAGAGATACAACAATAAATATAATAAAAAAAATTCATGCCAAGATGCAACCTACAAAAGGTTGGAAGCAAGATAAATATGCATGAGCAAGAGATACTTGTTACCGAGATATAATTGGTAGGATGCAGAGGTTATGAATTCGTTGATCATCCTATAGCTTGCCTCCAATTTTCATGTATGCATCATTTCTTCAAAATTGAGAGACAAGAATCCAATCTATGTCCAATGTACCTAAAACACATTTAAGTACAAAATGGTCCCCAAACATATTGGGTCCAAAGTAGTTAGTGCAACTACAATACATAGGAGAGTCTCCACATAATTATGTGCATATTGATATGAAATTGAATTTCATGCACAACTTAGCCGATGAGAATTGGTGGAGTTTCCCCTATATATTGGATCAAACAAAGCAAGCATGCCATAATATAAACATATAGTAAATATGCATGCGTAAAGCTTTCAAGAACCAAAAATGAGATACAATTTGAACAAAAACACCAAGTCGAGATTGCACACACATGAGTGTGACATGACAAACGATGTCCAAATTGTATCAAAGAACCAATTAAACACATGAAAGATCACAAGTTCAACCAATGAACTAGGCTAAAGCCAAAGAGAAAAAGATAGATAGAAATAAAAATGCTCAAGGGTTTATCTCATTCTAAAATGGTCAAATCAAGAAACAAGGAATAAGACAAAACCAACTCCCAAAAAATAGCAAGGTTCCAACAAGAAACCAAACTCCCCAAACTTCTCATGATGGCACAAATACCAAAACGAAAAGATTGAGGTTCCAAGCACATAAAACCCGATATGGATCAAACAAAGAAGCATAAATATGAGTGTTCTAAATAATATAAGAGAGCTCCCCAATGGATAGTGCATTATATAGGATTTTCCTTTTGAATGACGAATGCACACAAATGGGATCATCACTAGTACCTACAATAAATACAACACAAGAGGATACCAATAGAATAAGAAGATCCACAAAAAGCAAGGAAGGCTTGAGAGACAACACAAAACATTTTCATGGCCAAAGATAGGATAAAGTTAAACAAAGGCCAACGTGAATATGATCAATAAATTCTACCATAAATTGAGTACTCATTGTCCAAGGACAAGAAATATTGGGAATAATTTTTCCAAGGTAGCTAGCATGGATATCCAAGATAATAGTCACAACAAGAAGCATATAACAAAAGATAAGAATTAAGCATGATACTTCGAACAAGATTCTTGGTAGCTTCCAATAGTCACACAATCACTAGTGATTAGAGTAACTTGAAGTAAATGGTTTCCATGATGATATAGAGATCTAAATATGAGGAAACACATACCAAGAAACACTCTCATATACAAGATCCAAAATATGATCAACAACAACATTCAAGCAAATTGGAACTTGTATGAGCAAATGTGTCACATAGGTGCTAGATAATTATCAATATCAATTCTAAGTGACACAACCTCGAATATTCACATTTTCTAGGATTGTAATATGCACTAAGCATATGACTCCCCCATAATGTGATACTACCATAAAACCAACACGAGGAAAAATGATACAAATAGAGATAATTAATGGACATTATAAAATTAAATTTCTCATGAGAATTATACCACATAGAGACTAGACAATAATCCAATATAAATACTAGGTGGTATTCCTCATGTACACACAATTTTTAGGATTGTGGAATGCCCAAGCATAACACTCCCCCGAAGTGGGATAATCCATTAATCTCTCAAAAGAGCCAAAAAAAGATACCAAATATAACCAAGTAAGGCTCAAACACAAGAAACACACATACATGGAGTGCCACCTAATCATACACAAATATGCTTGATACCTCAAGATAGTTAAGTGGAAAGCACAACATGTACACAAGCATGGAAGATACAAAACCAACACATGCACAAGGGGGCGAGTACCTTTCAATGAAATGAGTTAAGCATATGTTACCGCAAGGAGGAACATTGGAAATATAATAGGAGCAATATAATCCACATGACTTGGCTTGACAAATATAATAATGAAGATCCCTCAATTCTTCATGAGGTATCCAAGTCTCCAAAGCCCTCCAAAAGCACCTAATGATCAAGTTTTGGCTTGTTGGTCCCCAACCAAGTTGGGTCCTAAGAGGTTAGTCACAATAGGCTTGGCAACCCAAATGGCTCTTTTCTTGACACCACATTGGGCACCAACAAACTTGTCAAACACATTGCCAACCTCATCCTTACAAAGAGAATAATCATCATCAATAATGATAGGGTTGGATGAGGAGATACCAATAGTGCATGAGGAATAAATGTGCCCCTTTGCACGATATATGTAGCAAGTTCTTCTCTTGCCATCTTTCTTCTTAGGTGAAGCCACGACTCGAGGAAGAGCTCGAGTAGTCCTCTTAGGAAGAGGCCCGTCAATGACTTGAGGTGGAGCTTGAGGCCGCTTCCCTTGTTGCTTCACACTAAGAGGCTTTTTCTTCAATGGGCAAGATCTAACATGGTGCCCATCTTCCTTGCACTTGAAGCAAACAATGTTGGCCAGATTCTTGACTTGATCTTGGCCATTATTCTTGTTGTCCTTGTGCTTCAACTTGATAGTGGACTTGTTCTTGACATTGGAGTTGAATCCAAGCCCACTCTTTTCATTGGGGGATTTTTGCACACTCAATATTTTGTTGAGTGCAGCCTTCCCTTGATGACCCTTTTTCAAGTGATTCTTCAAAGAAGTGACTTGAGCCTTGAGCTCTTTGATTTCCTCTATATGGTTAGTTTCAACAAAAGTACTAGAGGAAGTAGATGCTACATTGTTAGAGCAACAAGGCACGGAATGTAATTCATCACGAGATATATCATGGTTATGAGAGGATGAATTACAAGGACTAGCACATGGCAATATAACATTTGGAGTAGATATAGTGCTAATGTCCACATGAGGCCCACTAGATGTTACCTTTGACACGATGGCCTCATGAGCTAACTTTAGCCTACCATGGGAGACTAGAAGATCCTCATGCAAGCTCGAGAGCTTAACATGACTTTTTTCTAATTTACCATAGTTGCTAGTTAGCGACGCAAGTTGAGCCTTTAGCTCAACATTCTCCTTCAAAATAGATGCTTCACAAGAAATAGAGTTATTAGCACAAGCATCATCATTATTAGCAAGAGGTGAGGGCAACTTGGCAAGCTCTTTTTAATATGAAACTTTAAGTTGCTCATGCGACTCGGTGAGTTTGATGAGTTCCCTCTTAACGACCCGAGAGCCATTTTCGAGGTGCTTAAAATCCTCAACGAGTTTAGCATAAGCAACTTCAAGTTCATCGTTTTTAATCTTGAATGAGTTAGACACCGCAAGTTCTCTATCATGGTATTCCTTTACTCTAGATAATTCTAGAGTAAAAGTCTCCTCAAGAGATTCTTTGGTGGTTTGTTCTTCTTCAAGGGAGTCCTTTATTTGAGCAAGTTCATTAGCATACTCACGCTCAAGTGCAAACTTTTCATCAATTATGTTTTCTTGCTCCTCAATAAGATCATTGCCTTCTATAGCATAATTCAAGATTTCAAGAATGTTGGAGGAAGCAATTTTATTTTTGTAGAGAGCACTATAGACAACCTCTCCCATTTTCTTAATAGAGGTAATATCATACTTACCTCGATAATCATCATTATGATTCTCAACCTCATCATCATCATCATGAGATACAATGGGATCCAAAGAGGTTACCTTTGTTCCCTTAGCCATAAGGCATATGTGAGACCCGGAGGAAGGTGACGATGAGATTGCACTTGTAGCTCTATTCAAGACCTTGTCTTGGCCCATAGAATCTTCATTTTCCTCTACATGGTTAGCAACACAAGCACTAGAGGAAATAGAAGCATTTTTATCATGGCAACAAGACAACACAATCATATCATCATGAGATTCATTCAAGCCATTACTACATGATATGCAAGGACTATCAACACTAGCATGTAAGGATCTGTGAGTTCTAGAAGTGTTAAAGTCCGAAGATAGATCATTGCAACTAGATAGGGATGAAGGATTACAAATAGTAAGCACACTATCCTCATTGCAATTTCTATCACCACTCACCGTATCATTATCTTGTGAAAAATCACATGTTGGTGAAGTGGTGGACGATGAGAACTCATCTCGGCCGGAAGTGGAAGCAACACAATCATCCTCAATAATGTTGGACTTGCTATATTTATCTTGAAGCTTGGTCCATATCTCACGAGCGCTTGAATAAGGCATGATAGAAGAAAGAACTACATTGCTCACAACATGCAAAAGAATTTTAGTAGCTAGAGCATCTATATGAGAGTTCAACTTCTCCTCTAAAGATTCGTTTTGGGTATCCACGGGAGAAGAAAAACCCACATATAGATATCCCTCGATAATTGGGCGAATTTCCTGAAATAAATTAAGCATGCGAATTTTCCAAACATCATAATTTGTGCCATCGAATGTGAGCGTGTCCTTGTAAACTAATCCCCTAGCCGACATCTTTACTCTCAAGGCGGTGAAGCCTAAAATGAGAGACCGGGCTCTGATACCAATTGAAAGGATACAGATGTCGCCTAGAGGGGGGTGAATAGGCGATTAAATTTTTTCCTAGAGTGGCTCAACAAAGGCGGAATAAAACTAGTGTTTACTTTGTTAAGCACAACCTAGAACAACTAAGGTTCACCTATGTGCACCAACAACTTATGCTAAGCAATACAAGCAACAAAGTGATAGCAAGATATATATTACTTCAAGCACGAAGGCTATAACAATGTAAAGTGCATAAGTAAAGAGCTCGGATATAGAGATAACCGAGGAACGCGGGGACACCGATATTTTACCGAGTTCCTCCCAACATGGAGTATGTCTCGTTTGGAGAGGGGGTGGTATCAAACCACCAACTCCACAAAAGGCCTCCCTTATTCTCCGGTGAATCTCACCCCAACGGGATCGATCCACGCTTCCACTATCGGTGCACTTGTCGGTGGCAACCGGAACCTCTCACAAGGTTGGGGCACTTCTCCACAACTTAATTGGAGGCTCCCAACAAATGCCACAAAAGGCCACAATGCCACCAAGGCCACAAAACCGTCTAGGGTTCCAAGAACGCAAGAGGGACAAGCTCCAAAGAGTCACACAAACCAAATCCTCCGAGGAGAACTCAAACCGATGCACCAAATGCAAATGGCAAGAACACCACAAAGGTGTTCAAATCCTTCTCTCCCAAATTCCACCAAAGCTACAAAAGCTTATGGGGGAATAAGAGAGGAATAACAATGGAGGAAATCCACAAAAGACTCCAAGATCTAGATCCCAATATGTTCCCCTCACTTAGAGGAGAGATTGATTGGTGGGATTATAGATCTAGATCTCCTCTTTCAAATCCCTCAAGAATATGCAAGAATCATAGGAGGTATTGAGAGAAAGCAAGCTCAAGAAGGTCAACGATGGAGGGGAAAACTTGCAAGAATGGTTAAGGAACCATTGGGGAAGAAGGCCCCTTATATAGGTCCCTCCAAAATCCAACCGTTGCAGCCCAAAAACGCGATTTCCGGTACTACCGGACTTTTTCCCGGTACTACCGGACTTTCCCGGCACTACCGGACATTTCCTGGGGTTCCTGGGGCTCCAAACTCATTTTTCTCTGTGCTCTCCGGTACCAAAATGCGGTACTACCAGACCCCGGTACTACCGGATCCTGGTTCGGTACTACCGGTCATCACGGAACAAAAACAGCCAAAACTTTTGCATCCGGACTCCGATTTCGATGATCTTGGGCTCGTTTCGAAGAGGACAACAACCTCTAAAAGATCATGCAAAGAAACATCATAGTCCAGCAAGTGAGGATAGATCCAAATGACGAAGTAAACAACCTTCTGCAGCGCTAGGTACTAAAATGCGGTACTACCGCTTTTTGGTACCTAGCCCGGCAGTGGCTTTTGGAAACTTGTCAAAAACCTTCTGCCGTGCTAGGTACTAAAATGCGGTACTACCGCATTTTGGTACCTAGGAGGGCAGTGGAATTTGGCAACTTTCCAAAACCTACTTCCGCGCCAGGTACTAAAATGCGGTACTACCGCATTTTGGTACCTAGGAAAATTCAAACCTCTATAACTTTTGATTGGTAACTCCGATCGACCCGATTCCAATTGCGTTGGAAAAATGACGACATGAGCTACCCTATGAAATGTGAAAATATTGGTTATCACCAAGTGAGAATGTGTCATGTATAATAATGTGAGATACCTCACTTGGTGAGAAACCGAAAAGCCGCCAAGATCAAAATCGCAACAAGATACAAACGGAAGATCCGATTTTGATGAACAAGAGCTTGTTATGGAGATTACGACAAGCTCTATATCCTCACATGGATAAGACCAAATAACAACCAAATACGATGATGCAAGTATGCAAAGGTTTGAGCTCTCTCCGAATGATGTGATCGAGTTACTCATTCGAGAGCACCTCTTGATAGTACAACTATCTATCCTAAACCCGGTCTCCTACTAACAATATGAGATCGGCGAAAGGGAAAACCTATCAAGATTATACCTTTGCCTTGAGCATTCCACTTGAGCTTGATGTAGATGATCTTGCCCTTCTAAAGATGTAACGCCTTCCTTAATTCCTCATCATCGATCCATGATCACCGAGAATGGCAAGCATCAAACATGAGATCTTCTATAGATGGTGCATTTTGAGCTTGCACAACACATCTTCTTCTCATTTCATCGACCTTGAAGCCAACACATGCTCCAAGCTATGCTAATGGACAAATCCTACAAGTATAACTTAATACATACATTAGTCCATAAAGATTGTCATTAATTACCAAAACCACACATGGGGGCCCACATGTTCTTTCACTAGGAAGCACTAGATGTCGTGCTGGGTATGTTTTCTGTTAACTCGGTACTTGCAAGAGTGTTGTTTGATTTTGGAGCATCGCACTCATTTTTCACTGAAGAATTTGCATGCACTAGTAAGATTCAACCAACCAAATTGAAGCATGTTATGATTGTTCAAATACTCGGTTCAACCACCAAAGCTATGCAAATTTGCAAAGTCGTCCCTATCCAAATCCATGGAATAGATTTTTATGCTAATCTAATAGTACTCGGAACTAAAGGTTTGAAAGTAGTACTAGGAATGGATTGGATGTCCAAACACAAAGGATTAATTGACTGTGCCAAGAAAGCCATAACCATGACCAGTACATCCGGAGTATCAGTCGAGCATATATCTGAAACCTTGCCCCATCAATTCAAGTGCAACAAGAGTATATCCCAACCTACCATTGACCAAGTTCGGATAGTCTGTGAATACCCTGCTGTATTTCCAGATGTTTTGCCCGGTATGCCCCCAGATCGGGATATCGAGTTTATCATTGAACTAATCCCTGGAACCGGACCCATAGCCCAGAGACCATATAGTATGAACCCGTCTGAACTAGCAGAACTGAAGAAGCAACTGGATGCCATGTTGGAAATTGGATTGATTCAACCAAGTGCGTCACATTGGAGATCACCTGTTTTGTTCGTGGACAAAAAAGATGGAGGTAACCGTTTGTGTACGGATTATCGGAAGTTGAATGATGTTACCATAAAAACAAGTACCCGTTGCCGAAGATAGAAGACCTGTTTGACCAGTTGACTGGTGCCAAAGGGTTTTCTAAGATTGATCTTAGAACCGGCTATCATCAACTCAAGATTCGCGTAGAGGATATTCCAAAGACTGCCTTCACCACCAGATATGGATTATACGAGTATACGGTCATGTCTTTTGGATTAACCAATGCCCCCGCTTATTTCATGAACCTCATGAATAAGATTTTTATGGAATTCATGGATAAGTTTGTCGTTGTTTTCATTGATGACATTCTGATTTATTCCAAACCAGAAGAAGAACATGAGCTACACCTAAGGACCATTCTTGGAACCCTTAGAGAGCATCAACTATATGCCAAGTTTAGCAAATGTGAATTCTGGTTACAGGAGGTAGGATTCCTCGGAAGGTGAAAGATGTTGAAGATTGGCAAGCCCCGACCACCCAAACCCAAGTTCATGCATTTCTCGGATTAGGGGGATACTACCGCAAGTTTGTTGAAGGATTCTCGAGTATTGCCAGACCCATGACCCAATTGCTGAAGAAGGACAAGAAGTTTGAATGGACGGACAAATGTGAAGTGAGTTTTCAAGAACTCAGGAGAAGATTGATTTCAGCCCCAATCTTGATCATGCCGGATATCACTAAGCCCTTTGATGTGTATTGTGATGCATCCAAGATCGGTCTCGGATGTGTGCTAATGCAAGAAGGCAAAGTTATATCTTATCTATCCCGACAACTGAAGCAGCATGAACAGAATTATCCAACCCATGACCTTGAACTAGCAGCCGTAGTTCTAGCCCTGAAGACATGGAGGCATTACCTGATGGGAAACCATTGTGAGATTTATTCAAATCACAAGAGCCTGAAATATATATTCACTTAGAAGGAGCTAAATATGAGACAGAGAAGATGGATTGAGCTAATCAAGGATTATGATCTGGACATTCACTATCACCCCGGTAAAGCCAATGTGGTAGCAGATGCCCTTAGCATATTGTCGTGCCGCTTGAACTCCATGATTCTAAAGGAGAAACCAAGTTTGCACAAAGAGATGGAAGATTTCAGAATATAATTGGTAAGTGAAGGATTTTTGGCTAGCATAGAACTTCAACCCACTTTGATCAGTCAGATCAAAGAGGCGTAGAAAGGAAATGCTAGTATCGACGGAATTAAACGTCGTATCGGTACACACAAAGTACCCAGATTTACAGAAGATGAAGGAGTTCTGTGGTACAAAGGACGCCTTTGTGTACCAGCAGATTCGGAATTGAAAGAAGTGATTTTGAAAGAGGCCCATGATACTCTTTATTCTATCCGCCCCAGGGAACGAATATGTATCAGGATTTGAAGGAACAATTTTGGTGGCATAAGATGAAGAGAGAAATTGGAAGCTATATCTCCAAGTGTGATATCTGTTAGAGAGTCAAGGCGGGACATCAAAGACCTGCATGACTGTTGCAACCGCTACATTTTCCAGAATGGAAATGGGATTCCGTTGGAATGGACTTTATCACCGGATTGCCTACTTCTAGTAGGGGAAATGACTCTATCTGGGTCATAGTTGACAGATTGTCCAAAGTAGCCCATTTCTTACCTGTCAAGACCCCATACCAGAGTTCGAAGCTGGCGGAGTTATACATCGCTTGAATCGTCAGTTTGCACGGAGTTCCCAAGAACATTGTATCGGATCGAGGAACCCAGTTTACCTCGAGATTCTGGAAGAAAGTCCAAGAAGGTTTAGGAACCCGACTAGATTTCAGCACCGCGTATCACCCTCAGACCGATGGACAAACGGAGCGGTAAATCAAATACTCAAAGATATGTTGAGAGCATGTGTGCTAGAGTATGGATCTAAATTGGAAGACTGTCTGCCTTTCGCAGAATTTTCATACAATAACAGTTACCAAGCTAGTTTGCAAATGGCCCCATTTGAATTCATGTATGGAAGGAAGTGTCTCACCCCTTTGAACTGGTCGGAAGTAGGAGAGAGTCAGATTTTCAGACCTGACATCCTACGAGAAGCAGAAAAGAAAGTTCACAAGATTCGTGAGCACCTCAAGACCGCCCAGTCAAGACAAAAGAGTTAAGCCGACAAGAGACATCGAGACCTTGATTTCAATATCGGAGATTTCGTGTACCTTAAAGTGTCACCTTTGAAGGGAATGCAATGTTTCCAGCTCAAAGGAAAGTTAGCCCCCAGATATATCTGACCCTTCAAGATTCTAAATCGTTGAGTAGAAGTATCATATCAATTGGAACTACCAGAGGAAATGTCCGCATATCGTTACCTCACAAATGCCTTGAAGTTCCGGAGAAGACCGAAGTTTTCAAGAACATTGATCACCAGACCATAGAGATCAACGATGACCTGACCTATCCCGAAGTACCCATCCATATTTTGGAAGAAGCTTTCAGAACCACCAAAACCCGAAGCATCAAGTTTCTCAAGATTCAGTGGAGCAACCACACCGAAGAAGCTACCTGGGAACGAGAAGATCACATCAGGACGGAGTTTCCTGATCTCTTTAAATCCTAGGTAATCTTTTTTTCCTTCCTTTTTCAAATCTCGGGACGAGATTTTTTTAAGGGGGGAAGGTTTGTAACATCCCAAAAATATAAAGCAATGATCATCAAATCACTAAAATTAGGGTTAACAAAAACTTTGATTAATTTAAATCATATGAGTGCATGTGTGAATGAGATGATTTGATAAGTACATGAATGAACTTGGGTGATTAACCTAAATAGAAAGAAATGGTTTAAAGAGGAAAATAACATCATATAAAACATTTCCATGCAGAAACAAATCAAGAGAAAATCAAAAATAAATCAAATAAAGAAAATGGTCATTTTTGCCAATCTTGCTCACTAGGTCACTTTGAGTGTTTCTAGTTCAAGATTTCAAACAGAAACTTTCCCAGTTCTTTTCACCCCTTGCTAGAACAAGTAAAAGTGAATCAAAGCCCACCTTTAAAACTTACAGAAACATTTGGCAACCTCATTCAAATCACAATTAAAAATTGAATCTTTATCATATGTGAAGATCACCCATTTTTAAAACACAACAAAACCAGTGCCCCTTGACTAATCGAACTAACCGGTCACTCCCTAGTATGTGCCTAGCAAACCCACCAAGTTTGAATCCAAAATTCAAATTCAAAGTTCTTGCGGCCATTTTATCAAACACCTTGCAGATACAAATCAAACAAACATCTAACATTATTTGTAGCAGTAAAATTGGCCAACCTTGTTCCCTCTCTCGTTGCAACAAGCATTTAGTAGATCATCTAGCTTAGTTATTAACCTCTAGCACCACTGTGAGATTGCCATTGCCATCAATGGTGAGCAGGCCGAACCTCACCTTGCCACCCCAATGTGGACAGCAAGCTAGAGGAAGAACTAGTTGCGCCAACCTTGTCTGGCATGCTGCCCATGCCTCACCGCCCCTATTGACCAGCCCTGGCTCAAAGACAGAGACAAGAACCGCCGGAAACACCGTGCCCGCACCGCTGTCGACCATGCCGACGCGCACCACGGTGCACGCGTCGTTCCCACTCAACCCGACCACCTCGAGCCCTTGTCGCCTGCCAGCATGAACCCCACCATCCCAGGAGACCACTAGACATGCTCGTTTCCTCGACCATACCCCGTAGCCGCCGCACGCCGCGAAGTTCGCCGTCGGTACCGCGCAGAGCACCGCACATTCCAGACCAAATCCCACCGCCCTACGCCTCGCCTTTAAGCTAGCAATGATCGCCAGGAGACCGCGCACCGTCCCCTAGCCTCAGCCACGCTGATAGCCGCCTGTACCGTCGCCCCTGACGACATCAGCCCACGCTGTGCTGCCCCTCCTGCTCGCCTATAAAAGGAGGCCTCCCCAGCGCGATTCCTCCACATCATCTCACTCCCCACCTCGCACTGATCCTTCCCACTTCTTCCTGGAGCAAGGCGAGCAGCGCATCGCCAGAATTTGGCTGGAGTCCGCCGCTGCTGGAGAAAAAGGGAGCCGTCGATTAGAGCCGCCCCAGGAGAAGCTGCCGGTACCAGGGGAACCGTCGTCGTCGACTTCGTCATTCGCCCTCGTCGCCGACCCTCGCCTGAGCCCCGGTGAGCCTCCCACGACCCCCACCTGTCGCACTAGGGTTATGTCTCGCCGGCGCTGCCCGGCGTGGATGATGAACCAGAGCTGTTCGATTAGAACTAGATTCCACGGTCCATATTGCCCCGTACCGCTTCTCCTCTCCCCGTCTCACTGACGCCTGGGAACAGACACTTAACCACCCCGCGCGTGCGCTGTGCGTAGTGAGCCGACCTAGTTAAACCTCCCGCGTGACCCAACAATTCAAATTTAGTTTTATTCATTTAATTTCAAACCCAGTTCTGTACCTAGATTCAAAAATCAACCCAGCTTGATTCACTAAACCAAAATGCATGAAACCAATTTTGTTAGAAAGGTACTGGAATGATTAATCCAAGCCCGTTAGATTCAAACCATTTAGATTTGTAGATCACCCATGGCAAAAATAACAAGGCAAAAGCTTTTCTACATTCAAACATTTTTCAAAATTCAACCATAAGAGCTTTTGAGTTGATTCCAACTCTTAAAAATCACATTTGATCATACCTTTCAGAATATATAAAAATATATGGGTTTACTTGCAAAGATAATATTCAAGTAATAAAAGAATGCGACATAGGAATTTCTAGTCACTTTATTTAATTAAAATAAAAAGGTTAAACCTTATTAAATTGTGACACCACTTTAAATCACATTCCCATATACTGAAATATGTGGTGATGACATGTGTCAACATGATCCCATGTTTGAGTTGGAGAATATTAAATCTTAAGTAGTTTTTCAATAAGTAGAAATTACTTTTCTCAAATTAAAATAAATAAGGCAAGTGCTTTAATCCTTGTAATGTTAGTGATGATGCTAGATCACCTAGTGTGCACCTTTGTGTGATGATTAAAAATAGTTAAGTATTGTTTGGTGATTGTGTACCTCGTATTTATTTATAGATGCTAGTACCGACCAAGGATACGAGGAGGAAGGAGGATACTACGAGGAAGAAGCCGAGGAGAACTTCAACCACTGCTCTGCTCAAGGCAAGCTAACACTTGCAACTTAGAAAGCTTATACTGATACCTATGCAAGCCAATACTTGCAACCTTGCAAGCTAACACTTGCAAGATACCCTACTTATGCAGGCCTAATACTACTAGTTGAATGAGCAAGCTTACACCACTTGATACCCAATCCTAGTTTTACTTGCAAGCTTAATAATTTATTTTCTTTATCAAAGCTTTCTCTTAGAGTTTACATAGTGACTTGTAGATTCTAGAAAGATAACTGAAGGTAGAATAAAGTGCATAAAATTTGGCCTAAGTTAGATAATCTTGATGTCATCCTAAGGCATGAGACTGAACTTAGCTAATCCCTACTTATTTACTACCCCTCTTTAGTCATTACCCCCACTTGTAGATGCTAGTGCTAAGCATAAGACTTGATCAATTTTAGATGGGAAGACTTGGTGAAAATGGTTATGAAAACCTTAGAATGATGAGTCATTCTACTGAAATGTTTTGACATGTGTTCTTGAACACCAGATGATTTTGATGATGAAAATGTTGAGGCATGAGACTTAGCCCTTTATAAAACTTATGGTTGTCTGGATGCGATACCATTCCAATTTTACCGTACAACCACAATACCCGACAATTGGGTAGGGCTTGACTGGAAATTTATATACCTTAGTATGGGTTCCCTTGTGGCCAAGGTCTGAGTTGAGGCTACCTTGTGAAAATTTTCCACCTGTGCAGTACCCAAGATGGCAGTTGGTCATGGTTGGGAGGCCAAACTCACAGAAGAGGTGCCTATACTAGGGCGTGTAATGGAAAGGTTAGGATTGATTATCCGCATACTGAGTATGGTGAATTCGAGATTGTTCCTAACGGATGTATCGAATGTTGTGGCGAAAGTGTACAATCTCTGCAGAGTGTCAAACTATTCGAATAGCCGCGTCCGCGGTTATGGACAGTTGGAGTGGCCATACTGTTCTATCGTCAGATGTTTTCAAAACAACTTGTGAAATGAATTGTGACTTTGACTTGACCACAACAGAGTTGTGACATGAAATGCAAGTTCCCACTTAGGTGTTATAAAACTTTCAACTAGCTTTCTTTGATTTTGAACGTAGTAGAGGTAAATCTGGATTTTTGCAAAACAAACCTAGAGCCTAGTATCCTACTACAAAAACCCCCTTAACTTGTTAGTATTAGTTTGCGACTACTTAAAGAGTACTCATGCCTTTGTCCCTGGCTATTCCCGTGGCCAGACTATGAAGAGGAGTACCCGGATGACGGACCGCAGGAAGGTACGACAACTAGGATCATCTCCCATCGCCAGCATTGCCTGTGACCCTGAAGATGGAGCTTCACCTACACTATCGTTACTATTACGTTCTTTCGCTACTTGAGTTGTATTAAGAACTGGATCATGAGATCCTTATTTGTGTAAGACCTTATGTATGGTTTATAATGGATGATGTACTGTGATATCCAAATCTGTTATGTCTCACAAAATTGGTAATCCTGTGATTGCGATGTATGACATCACAGGCATCTGGGATTAAAAATCCGGGTGTTGACAGTGCCCCTTCTGCACTAGGAGCCTCGCCACCGACTTCAACTCCCTCGTGATGCATGCCGAGGACGTGAAGACCTGCAACCCGTCAAAGAACGCCAACGCCTTTAGAGCCCAGCACAAGACGCTCGGTTTTCACCTCCGCAACCTCCAAAAGGTGGCCATCGAGGAGGGTCGCATGTCCCCGATCAAGCCCAAAGCGCCCAATGTCAAGGGACTGGGCAACAATAAGTGGAGGAAGCGCCACAGGGAGGAGGCGGAGGCCCTCCTAGCACAGGCCATGAGGGGCCACTGATCCTGTGCTGCTACTGTAAAGTAGCTTCTTTTTTTTGTTGTCTCTGTTGAACTTGTAAGCTGCTGCTGAGCAGCCTAATTGTCGAACCTGGTTTAAGTATCGTACTATATACTCCTTTATTAGATGTTTATCTACATCTGCTCTATTCATCTACATATTTATGGTGCTGGTTAGATTTGCTGCCAGATTGAGAAAATACGAGGGCCAAAAGGAACCATCAATGAAGAGAGAAGCTGCTCTAGATTCGCTGCATTTCTGGGCAAAAATAACAACTGTTAGCGACATAAAGGGAAAAAGACGCTCTTAAAAAGGTCAATCATAAAAATAACAAAAAAGAAATCTTCCAATTTATGCGACAGGGTGCACGTACCTACCATACGCGCCCCACATGGTCCCACACCACATTCCCCAAAACGCGTTCCCAATAATCCGGCCCCACACCATGGAGGTCCTACTACGGGACCGATTGAACGTGGTCCCACCTGTCATCACGTAATCAGGGTGGGTCTTACTTTTCAGCATATAACGGCGAGGGTCCACTACGAGACCCACCTGAATGCGGCCCCACTTGCCAGCACGTAACGGCGAGGGTCCACTAACGGGACCCGACGGAGAGCGAGTTTCAGACCGATATGAGAGTTCCATAATAGGAGCTGGACAAAAGTGAGGAAAAACTAAACGGCTGGAGAAAAATGAGTACAGCTAACGAATATGGGCACGAAAATAGAAATCCCTAGTAAATATGCTTAACCATTGCTTCTTGGAGGTGCTTGAGTTTATATGAGCTTGAGGGTTTGTAGAATGGGCAAGTCAAGTTTAAAATGAGAACCACACCATGCTAGCATATATAGTGGGCATATGTGTTTACTTGGTACTATTTATGTAGTTTGATTTTGTAAAACCAATTACTCTTTACAGGGACATATGGGATATTTAGGAAGCAGACAACAAAGAAGATCCTAAGATTAAAAGATGAATAAAGAACGACCCCCTTTATGACCAATATTCAGAATTTTTCACAGGTCCGGTATTCTCCTTTGCATTCAGCTCGCAAAGATGGAAGGAAGCATTTCCTAGATGCCAACTAGAGTTGCTCTAGGATTAGGGGTTGTTTGGTTGGGCTTATTTATGGTTTTTTGCTTTTGGTTTATAGCTAAAAGCTAAAGCCAAAATCACCTATTTCGGTGCTTTTGTGGCTTATAAGCCAAACTCCAAAAGCTAGATTTAAGCACAACCAAACAAGCCCTAAATCACCATGTAACCACAACGTGGTAAAATCTCTCATTCTTTTCATCAAGGATCTGATTTTGACTGAGAAGAGAAAATGTAAAACATATATTGGGAAGACAGTAAGACAAGTTTGGAGGTAGAGTTCTACTCACAGCAATACCATGTATAAATAATTGGAATCTAGAACTAAAGAGAGTACAAGGGCGATGTGAATTGTACTTCTCATTCTATGCACTAAACATGGCATGTACTGTCTTAAAAACTTAGCAGGCAAGGAGGTTATGTGATTGTAATGTTCATCTTGATCGTTATTACAACACATCCACGGATCATGTCCTTGAGAGAGAAAACCTCGATGTTTGATCCCTACATCATGTTGCTTGCTTTCGATAGTATTAGCTATTTCATGATTGTACAATAAATACATGACGCAGCAGAGAGAAACCTTCCATGAAGGCCTTACCTTGGCCTCCCTTGCATGTCAGCACAACACATTGCATAGTGCGAAACACACATGTGTCTGATGGAAGGAGGGCGCTCCTCGAATGAGCATTCGGATGTCATAGTGCAGTCGCCTCTTTAAATTTTTGTTATACAAATGAGCAGATGTTAATAGACCATTTTTTGTGTCTCCGATGTAACGCTTGGGTACTTGACAATTTAATGGATAATTAAAACATAGCATATAGGTGGCAAGGCCTCACCCATAGGTTAATCTGCATATGGCCTAATCTTCCTCTGAGGTTGTACCATTTTGTCTCCGTACCAAGATGTAAATTTAGTCGGTGGTTGACAGCGCACAGTCATCCAACTAGTAGTACGTAAAGCCAAAGTTTAATGCATATTAGTGTAGCAGGGATTAAACTATATACTTAGACACTAAAGTCATCATTGTTTTTGCAAATTTCACAAGAAAAATATGTTTTCACAAAAATTTACGAATTCGCATAGAAGATTTGGTTGGTTCACATAAAATATTTTTTTCATAAAAACTATTAGCAGGATCAACCAAATCTTAGAGAAGCCTGCCCGCCCAGGAGTCAAAGCATGCATCCTAGCAACAGCTTGCCACAAAGAATCTGGACAAAGAGAATTACACATCAAAGATCCAACAGTTTCCCAGGTGACCCTAGCAACATGATAGGTGAAAAAAGAGTTGAGAGGTTTCAATTTAATCACGTAAAGAACAAGTACGATTCATGGGTTACTTTCTGTTCCTCAAATTTTTTCTAGTCAAAACGGGGTCTTGAAATATTTTCCACATGAAAATCTTATTTTTAAGTGGAAGATTGGCTTTCCAAATCCACTAGCAGTATGTGTGACGGGGTCATGGGTAACCGAGTATCTGAAGAAAGGAAAACACTAGTAAGGCATTAAGCTGGTAGAATTATAAATCGTCTGGATGGCAATGTGGAAGCTGGCACTCACCAGGCGCACCACCCGGCTCCACCTGCCTCTTTCGCTGAATAGCCGAAAGTAGAGTGATCCGGATAAAGGATGAGGAGGACCCACGTCCCATAAGTCCCCGTCTACGTCATAGGCATGACCTATAGGATGATAAGACCGCACAACTCACTGTCCGGGAGGGGCCCTAGGCAGCATGGCGAAGCTTAACCCCTCGCATTGTCCCTTCCCCGCTCTTCGGCCGGCGGAACCGTCCCCAGGGGCTCGGAAGTCCACCACGTCGTCAACACCAAAGGGCAGTTCCTGAAGATCTGCTGATAGAAGAGGAAACGGGGAGGCAAAGGCATCGAGCGCCGCCATGTCCTATCGTCAATGACGGTAATTCCTCGGCCATACCTCGGTGTCCATCGATGAGTCTATATAAGGAGAAACCCACAAGAAGAGAAGGTTGAGCATTCAGAGACAAGTATTCCACATCCACATCCATATATATCCATTTTCCACCACCACACTATTATAGAGAATAGGACTCCAACGAGAAGCTCACCGGAGTAATAATTCATAGGACATTTCATAGTTAGGATTTTAGAGCACCCCTTCTGTCGCATTCTACATGGAAGTATTCAGCTACCCAGAAGAAGCGCCACACACCGGATAGAGTCCCTAGCCGCCGTCCACCATAGTTAACGGCTATCCCAGCAGGCCGCTAACCGGAACCCATCCCCCCATTGTAATATCTGAGCACCTCATACGTTGCATATAATAAAGTCAACACGGGGAATAGGGTTGTTACTGGATCATCATCTGGGGCCTGAATTTGTATAAATTGTGTGTGCATTGAGGTTGTTAGCCCATCGGTCGTGATCACAAGCCCCTAACACCTACAAATCTACAATCGGGAATCAAAATCCCGACAATGAGAACCACCCATATGTTTTTCAGCAAGCTGCAAAAATATTTCATAATAAAGTTTATTCCAAGTTAGTGACCAAACCAGAACATCTGAGTACTAGCTCACTTCCAACTAATTTACTTTGTGAACCACATAATTCCATTTCTCAACTATCTCAGAGACGGCGTCTAAAAAGAATAGTTTGGTTAACCTTGAAAAAGTCTTTTATAGTACAATCTTGCTCTTGAAAGATGCTTAAAAGTATATAAAAACTATCGATAGGAGACATGTCATTGTCCCAATGATCTATCCAAAGACTCATTAAGTGTTCATCACCCAACATTATTTCCCTCCAAGACAGATAATCATCTTTTACTTCTATAAGAGATATCCAACTAGGATAGTCATTGAATTTACATTTTACAATAGCTACCGTAGATATAGACAAGTATTTAGCTTTAATGATGTCCTACCATATATCAGACTGCGTTTCTAATTTCCAACACCACTTAACGAGGATGTTAATGTTTTTTCCTCGAATCCTTCATCCCCAACCCACCTTCCCTTTTAGACCTACAAACTCTCCCCCACTTGACCATATGATACTTTTCTTGGCACAATTGCCTTCCCAAACAAATCTTCTTCTATGTTAATCGAACTTCTCGATCATAGATCTATTCAAAATAGACATGTGGTAAGAGGGCAGACAAGAGGGCATACATTTTCCTTCTAGTTGTTCTACCCATAGACATAGTATTCCATTTCCAATTATCTAACTTTTTGAGATTTTTAATTCAAGGGTTAATGTCAATATTTTTGAGAGCAAATATAAATAGAAGAGGTCTTTTGTGGTACCCTCAAATAAATAATAACCCTTTATTTTGATGCATCCAAAGGCCCTTAACTATTTATACTAGTGCTAAAAAGGAGACTAGTATAATTTATACTAGTGAGGAAATTGACACCACAGGTTAGACAGGCCGTAGTCGGGTCTGGCCCAAACATTCTTCCTGGCCGAGAACAGGAATTACAGCTGCGGCCGCCTCCCTCACATTGCTCTCAAGCTGACAAGCCGGTTGATGGATCGGCCGAACACAAAGACAAGGATAATCACCAACGATCACGACCAAGCCGGCATGCTAAAATGCTTCACTAGCGTTGTACGCTGTTGATCGGGTTGTCCACCAAATTCTCAGGTTGTCAGTTTGTCACACATTTTAGTACAATTAAAATGCTTCATTAGCTACGCTGGTCGCTGGGACACTGTCACTCTGGCCGGCAGCTGCCCACTGGGTCGCTAGTTGCTAGCTTTGGTAAGCTAACAATTGCTCATTTGCTTGTACTGCTACGTCCAAATGAGTTATAATGCCATGAAAAATATTATGAAATATATACATGAAATATTCCCCAAAAAATAACCTTCATCTTTATGACATCTCGAGCAACTCACAAGATAGTATGGATTCTTCAGCAACCCACTAGATAGTATGGATTCTTCAACAACTTACAAGGCAGAATATCCAATACAGTGGATACTAGATAGTCTACTTTTCATGAGTACAAATACTTTTATACAGAACAATCTTTTCAGAACAAACCAGAAATAAAATAAGCTAGACCTAAAGCATCTCCATACATAGGCAATGACGAGGTGGAAAATTAGGAGGAACAAGACCTGAAAACAACAAGTAAACCATTCATTTCAGATCATAAATCATCATTGCATAGTAATCACTTGGTTGTGCAATCAACGAAGTTCAGAAATCATACATCAAATTCAGAACCGGGACCAAGTTCAGACAAGGTGGATCATAAAACTAGCATTGCTACTAGAACAAATTCTCCCACAAAGCTCTCTACATGGCAGAAAGTCTGATGATTCAGAAAATGAAGTTGATGGAGAAGGTGCATTGCTCTACACGTTATGTAATGCTTAGGTACACTCATATATGTGGATGTTTAAGTTTGAACTGTTTAATTGCCTATGTATCAGATTCTGGCAAACATGCCCTATCAGTTTAGTCTGCTGCATAAACTTAGAAGTGAAAATTTGAAAGCTAGTCGTGCTAGATGTTGCCAATTTACAAAAAGAAAAGGAGTCTAGAGCCTAACTAGAACCAAGTCAACAACCTCCACCAAATTGACAGAAGTGTAGAAGCAAAGAGAGGGAGGAACGAACTCCCTGCTCGGCGCCTCACCATCCATGTCGCAAAAACAACCCTCATCAAAGTAATGTTCATGTCAGTAGTCATGTAAATCATGTACAAAAAAATAAGTTTATATGCAAGATGGATCCGCGTGTGATTTATCAATCTAGTCAATCTCAATTCTCGTGTTAACAAGATGAATCAATCTGAACAACTGAACTCTAACTGGACATAGCTTATGTACACTGCTATTTAAGAATATCAAACATAGTGCCAATAAGAGTAGAGATTAATAGTTGCCATAATCATCAGTCATACAGGTAGCAAAACAATTTCGTAATCCTACTCAGTTTCAATATTCGAGTAAGAAATTAAAACTCTATAGCATCAGATCCTTCGATTTTTTTTGCTAGAAAATAAAGATGGACATGTAAATCTGATCCTTCAATTTAATCTTACAATTACATCTAAAATAACAAAAATCTGTACATGCTGATGGACCTCTACAATGTATAGGAACATAATGTGATTTGATTTAATCCAAAATCCCAAACAATGTACGGGAACATGCGTGTATAGCTGTGGAGACCTCCCCTGTGGCGGCGGCGGGGTGCAGAGAGTGGAGAGGGGCGGCGATGCAAACCTGGGGTACGAGCTCTGTCAGCGGATCCCGTGGGGGATAATGGCGGCGCGCGATGGGGGGAGAGCGGCGGATCGTGTCCGGGGACATCTGCGGCGGAGGGTGTTTGGGAATAGCGACGAGCTTTGTCAGCGGAGCCCGTCCGAGGGAGAGTGACGGCGCGCGACGGGGGAGAGCGGCGGCTCGCGTCCGGGGAAATCTGCAGCGGCGGGCGTCCGGGGACAGCGACGAGAGCGGCGGCTCGCGTTCGGCGACTAGGCGGCGGAGGGATTCCACGGACAGCGGTGGCGGGCGGTGTCTTGTTCGTGTTCAGGGATAAGCAATGTCACGATTGAAGGGTTCCAGCTCGTCTGATCCGTTTGGTGTTTTTTTCTCCCTAAAAATTACGAAGTGGGCTTACTGGGCCAAATCTTTGTCAGCCGTTAGATTAGATTATACTAGTCACTTTTTAGTAGTAGTAAAAGGTACTGTAAACCTCACATATTTCAACATCCAAATATACCAACACTAAATGGTACAATATCATTGCCACCTCCAATTAAAAATACACTTTTGCTTCGGTCCCACAAAAACTCGATACCGATTGTTTAGAGGACCGTAAGAACCCACACGAAGTCCGTATGGTCCTCGTAGACATATACTCACCGTACACGTATACTCATATGCCTGCGGATGGCGAAACTCGAAAGTTATATAACAAGAACAAAAAAAAATTAAAATATGACATGCAAAGACGTAGATCGCGATAATTGGAGGTGGGGTCAGCTGGCCGTAATATGGATTATACCCAGTTCGACCGAGTACTCATATACGAAGATATATGTGGCCTCAATATGGGTTTCGATGGGTCAAAAAATAAAACATCCCATGTAGCTTAAGTTTATGGGGGGTGGGGGTGGACGAAGCACGCCTCTTAAAAATATATCACATTCTACAAAATGTATCTTGAGACCAAACATAAGATCAAACACATAAAGAGGCGGTTTAAAATTTAAAGCCTTTTAGGATCATGGCTAAGACAAGAAATTGTGTCTCATCGGCGTACTGCAAAATAGCTACACCCTTGTCAATCAGATCGGGTGCTAATCCCACAATTAAAATTGTTCTATTGAGCTCTAGTGACCAGCGGACAAGTTAAAAAGGAAGGGTGAGAGAATATCACCTTTTATGGTTTCTCTAGCACCCTAAAAATAAGCACCAAAAACATTGTTCAGTTTAACCCTATTTTTTCCATTGTACAAAATATGTCCAATCCAATTAGAAGAATGATGCTGTACGTCACCGGCGGATGCCAAGGCCTTGATTGCTTTTTTGCAATCTTTGCTAGGATGTGTTGTGTAAAAGTGTGGGGCCTTGTTATAATTTTCTGTTATTTTCTAGGCTTGTTTGTATTTGTACACCAACAGCTGGAATAGAAGCTCCTGGTCCTTCGGGACCTTTCCCGTTCAAAAAAAAATTAGAAGAATGATCATTCAAACTCCTAGCTTGTGACAAGCCAACAAAAAATTTCAGTTTAAGCTTCTTTGACGTCTAACTTAACAACAACACCAATTTGTTTTTAGCATGTGTATGGTACGTGATCTCATCTCTTGAAACAGGCTTGTGTCCAGCGTTATAAATAAAGCACACAAGTGAGATCGCTGTTGAGCCAGACAGCACAACGCTCAAGGGATAACCGGTACAACCACGACAACTGCTGGGGCAAACAGCACAACACGAACATGTCCAAAGAAAAAATGAAGACAAAGGCGAAGCGACAAGGCTAAGATGATTCGCAATCGCTGCGCCCTCCGACTATGTCCTACCACGCTCCAAGCGCTCCGAAGCGCTGAGTACCAAGCAGCCCCTTCCCAAGGGAAGCACCGTCGACACGGTATTGCTACCCGGACAAGGTCCTAGGGTTTCCCCCGGTACTCTGAGTAAAGTGGAGGCAGAGGAATCATGACGCCTTCGGGAAGGAGTCACGTCACCGTGGCCGCACCGCGTCGGGGTCGAACACGCCGACAGGGATTTCTCCCGACCACTGCCCACATAGAACCCAACACCTCGGAACACCACCATCCATCTATGCCACCAACTACCATGCGCCACCACGATCTTGCAATCATCTTCACCCGCCTCTTCGTGGACACTGACACATGGCCTGATCAGCGAGGGTACACGACAACGCCGGAGTGAGGAACAGCAGCCCAGCGGCAGCGGAGGAACTCACCTCCACCGCCGAGGCGGTCATCGACGAACAGGCAGCGGGCCACACGCGGACGGGGAGGTCCGGCGGCGTAGACAGGCCCGTAAAACCATAGCCGCCGCTGCTACAATGGAAGGCTACAGAGCCGCATCCTCCACTCTAGCTTGCCGCCGCCGCCACCTACAAAGAACGCCATCGAGACAACACACCGGCCCGCCCAAGCCCATCTGGGCCTGCTCGAGCCCATCTAGGCCCGAGATGCCTAGATTTGAGCCGGGGACGGACTCCAGCAGAGCTCCCCGCCATGGCGGCTGCCGCCCAAGGTTGGCGCCACCGCCTGGGCCACCCGGCCGCGCCAGACCAGGGCCTCCCGAAGAGCATCGCCGCCAGGGAGAAGAGGGGCCCCGACCCCCTCTCCAGGACGCGGGGGGAAGGCAGTCCGCCGGCGCCGGCGTCGGCAGGGCTTCGCCCTGCGACCCAAGCCGGCGCCGGCGAAGGATGGAGGGAGGTGGAGGGAGAGACGCGAGAGGACGTTCCCTCCTTCACAATACTGGTTTCCGGTACGTGATCTCATGCAAAGCCATAATACCATCCATGACATTTATCTATCTTATAATACATTTAGCTTCACGAAAAGTATAATGAAGTAAATATTGACCATGTAGACGACTTCTAAATGAAAATTAGTGAAAATAAACTGTTCATGAAAATATACGATTTTCAAAAACAAGAAGCACAAGAGAATTAGAAGAAAACAAACACATGTATGCACGAAGGAAAAACACATTCTACGCCCCTCCAAGAAAATATAAATGATCTCTTACTTAATTGGCCACGGGGACCAACAAATTCCTTATCTGAAGCTTGTAGCGAAGTGTAGCACCGCTAGTACATTGTGCCTGATATGGAGAAATGAAAAGGCCAACTCTAAATGGAAGTGGAAATATGAGTAACAATGTAGTAGCAAACGAGCACACAATTCATTAATCCATGTATATGGGGATAATTACACAATAATAGTTCATTAAGCAATATACAATAGCAAAAGAGCACACAATTCATCAAGCCATGCAAAAAAGCACACAATTCATCAAGCCATGCAAAAGAGCACACAATTCATCAAGCCTATATACATACAAGCAGTACCTCCCAACTATAGAACATTATGAGTGCTTTGAGACTGCAAATGCAACCATTGCCGGCGGGCAAGTGCACGGCTAGCCGATGGTAGGCGCCGTGGCCACATCGTGGCTGGCGCTGTAGTAGAAGATGCGGACACGCTTGTCGTCGAACCCCGGTGGCACCGCAAGGCCGAACTGATGGACCTCTATGGACACGTCCGGCCGGTCGGCCTGGATCTTGTCCCACGCAATGAAAACATCCTGGCCACGGAGCTCCGGCCACGATGTCTTCAGGTCTACACTGGCCATGGTTGTTACCCCAATTTATCTAGCATGTAGCACGAGCACCAGCAGTAAACTGGCTGTGGTTATATATAGAACTCGGACGTGGTGGAGATATATGTACTAGTATACAGTTGGTTGTGTCAGAGCATCTCCGAAACCAAAAAGCATATGTGGTGGAGATTTGTACATATACGGTTGGATGTATTAGCTGCATCGAGTACGTCGGCCTCCTTGGAATCAACGATGGTCGAGTATGATTTGCTCTTGTTTTCTTTCTTTTCTTACTATATTATTATCGTGAGTGAACGACGTGTAAAATATGGTGCAATGTTCACGCCCACTATAACTGGGCAGTCGTCTATGCTGCCACTTGAGCTATCTAAAACTTTCACTACCAATGGCCAGCTGATCCATCTATTGGATCTTCAGAGTGGAGATGATAGTTTTTGAAAAATAAATTTGTAAATTCAGGTTCTGAGATTAACACAATTAGTTAAGGTACAAATCACAGATAGCTTGTATGTGATGTTAGATCATTAATAGTCCAGTTAGGGATGATAGTTTGTAAGTGACATTATGTGTGCATATAATGAAGATCTATTCGTTGAAGTGACTACCAAGTTAACATTTTTGTGTTTTTCCCGCAAAAAAACGTCTTTGTGTTTTGCTTCTCTAGATTTTCTACCCTGATTTGTTTTTCTTGTTTGATCATATGTGCTCTAAATACAGAAAAAATGCATTGATGTGAACAGATAAGAGGACCACTGTAACATCCCAAAAATATTGAACAATGGTTATCAAATTCCAATCACCAAAATTAGGGTTAACAAAAACTTTTGTTAACTAAAATCAATATGAATGCATGTGTGTATGTGATGATTGTATGAATACATAAATAGACTTGTGTGATTGTTGTGAATAGCGAGGAATGGTTTAAAGATGAAAACAACATCATCTAAATTAAATCCAAGCAAAAACAAATCAAGAGAAAATAAAAAAACCAAATAAGGCAAATGATCATTTTTGCCAATCTTGCTCACTAGACCACTTTGAGTGTTTTTAGTCCAAGATTTCAAACAGAAACAATTCCAATCCTTTTCACCCCTTGCTAGACCAAGTAAAAGTGAACCAAAGTCCACCTTTCAAACTTACAGAAACATTTGGCAACTAGATTCAAATGACAATTCAAAATTGAATCTAGTTCATATGGGAAGATCACCCAATTCTCAAAAACCAACCAAACCAATTCCCCTTGACCTTTCCAACTAACCAGAGACTACTGAGTATGTAACTAGTGCACCCACCAAGTTTGAACTAAAAATTCAACTTCAAATCTCTTTCGGCCATTTCATCAAACACCTTGCAAACACAAACCAAACAAACAACAAACACTATAGTGAGCAGTGATTTGGCCTAACTTGTTCCCTCTCTAGATCACAGGAGACATTTAGTAGGTCATCTAGCTTAGTTAACAAGCCCTAGCACCACTGTGAGCTTGCCATTGCCATCAATGGTGACCATGCCGAGCCTCACATTGGCACCCCTTGGTAGACAGCAAGCTAGGAGTAGCACCAAGCCTAGCCACCTTGTCTGGGACACTGACCACCGTCCACCGCCACCCCTGTCCAACGCCAACGAGCAACAAGCCACTGGACCACTCTAGAATCATCGCGCCCTATGCCTCTGCGCCATGCCGAGAGCGCCCCAGCGCGCCGCACGCGACACACGCCCACAGACCGTGTGCCGCCCTTGCCGCGTGCAAGCGTGATCACCATCGTCTCAGGAGACCGCCAGACAACCCCGTTCGACGCCGCGCGACCCGTAGCCGCGGTGCGCCATAAAAATGCCCGTCGGACCCGCCCAGAGCACTGCAACATTCCAACCATCTCGCACCTCCCCACGCCTCGAGACCACGCCGTTGAGCTTCGCCAGGGAGCACAGCACCGCCCCTACCGTCGCCCATGCCATTAGCCCACTGTGCCGATGACCACGACGAGCTCCACCCGCGCCCGTCGGGCCCCTCTTGGCACTATAAATAGAGGCCACCCCCGTTCGGTTTCTTCACACCAACTCACTCCCCTCTCTCTCAGAACCACCCCCACTCATTCCTGGAGCAAGGCGAGCAGCAGGTCGCCGGAATTTGGCTGGAGTCTGCCGCGGAGGAGGAAGAAAGGAGCCAACGATTGGAGCTGCCCCGGGAGGAGCTGTCGGTACCAGGAGGTTCGCCGTCGTCGACTTCGTCGTTCGCCCCCATCGCCGACCCTCGCCTGAGCCCCGGTGAGCCCCCGTAGACCCCCACTAACCGCGCTAGGGTTCTGCCTCGCCGGAGTTGCCCGACGGAGACGATAGGTCCCAGCCGTTAGATTAGAGTTTGATCATGCGGTCCACATCACCCCGTACCGCTTCGCACCCCCTGTCTCGCTGACTGGTGGGGTCATCCACTTAAACCCACCCGCGTGTGTGATGTGCATCGTGGGCCGGCCCATTTACATTCCCGCGTGACCCAGTAGTTTGAATTTAGGTTTCTTCTTTTAGTTTCAAACTTAGTTCTGTACCTAGATTCAAAAATCAACCCAGCTCGATTAACTAAACCAAAATGCATGAAACCAATTTTGTTAGAAAGGTACTGGAATTATTAATCCAAGCCCGTTGGATTCAAACCATTTGGAATTGTAGAACACCTATAGTAAAAATAACAAGGAAGAAGCTTTTCTGCATTCAAACATTTTTCAAAATTCAACCACAAAAGCTTTTGAGTTAATTCCAACTCTCAAAAATCACATTTAACAAGACCTTTATGAATATATAAAAATATCTAGGTTTACTTGCAGAAATGATGGACAAGCAATAAAAAGAATGCCTCATAGGCCATTCTAGTCACTTTATTTAATTAAAATAAAAAGGTTAAACCTTATTAAATTGTAACACCACTTTAAATTACATTCCCATGTACTGAAATATGTGGTGATGACCTGTGTCAACATGATCCCATGTTTGAGTTGGAGAATATTAAATCTTAAGTAGTTTTTCAATGAGTAGAAATTACTTTTCCAAAAATAAAATAAATAAGACAAGTGCTTTGATGATTGTAATGCTTGTGATGATGTTAGATCATCTAGTGAAAACCTTGGTGTGATAAATAAAAGTAGTTAAGTATTGTTTGGTGATTGTGTACCTCGTATTTATTTATAGACGCTAGTACCGACCAAGGATATGAGGAGGAAGGAGAATATTACGAGGAAGAAGCCGAGGAGAACTTCAACCACTGCTCTGCACAAGGCAATCTATTGACTTTGCAAGTTAAACCTTGCATGACAACTATGCAAACTATATGCCTTAAGCATATGTGATTATACCCACTTGATGATACCAAATCTCAGTTTTACTTGCAAGATTAATTATTTTAATTCTTTATCAAAGATTTCTATTAGAGTTTACTTAGTGACTTGTAGAGCTTAGAAAGATTATTAAAGGTAGCATAAAGAGCATAAAACTTGACCTAAGTTAGATAATCTTGATGTCATCCTGAGGCATGAGATTGAACTTAGATAAGATACACTTGTTTACCACCCCTCATTAGTGTATATCCCCCACTTGTAGATGCTAGTTATAAGCATAAAACTTGATCACTTTAGATGGGATTACTTGGTGAGAATGGTTCTGAAAACCTTAGAATGATGAGTCATTATAATGAAATGTTTTGACATGTGTTCTTGAACACCAGATGATTTTGATGATGAAAATGTTGAGGCATGAGCCTTAGCCCTTTATAAAACTGATGGTTGTCTGAATGCGATATCATTCCAATTTTACCGTACAACCACAATAACCGAAATTTGGGTAGGGCTTGACTAAAAATTTATATACCTTAGTATGGGTTCCCTTGCGGCCAAGGTTTGAGCTGAGGATACCTTGTGAAGATTGTCCTCTTGTGCAATTCCCAAGATGACAGTTGGTCATGGTTGGGAGGCCAAACTCACAGGAGAGGTGTCTATACTAGGGCGTGTAATTGAAAAGTTAGGATTGATTATCCGCATACTGAGTATGGTGAATTCAGGATTGTTCCTGACGGATGTATCGAATGTTGTGGTGAAAGTGTACCACCTCTACATAGTGTCAAACTATTTGAATAGCCGCGTCGATGGTTATGGACAGTTGGAGTGGCCATACTATCTGTCGTCAGATGTTTTCAAAATGACTTGTGAAATGATTTATGACTTGGACTTGACCACAACAAGGTTGTGTTATGAAGTTCAAGTTCCCACTTAGGTGTTATAAAACTTTCAACTAGCTTTCTTTGCTTCTGAACTCAGTAGAGATAAATCTGACTTTTTGCAAAACAACCTAGAGCCTAGTATTTCCTACTCAAAAACCACTTTACTTGTTAGTAGTAGTTTGCGAGTACTTAAAGAGTACTCATGGCTTTATCCCTGGCTATTCTTATGGCCAGACTATGAAGTGGACTATCATGAGGACGGACAATAGGAAAGTTACGACAATTAAGATCATCTCCCATCGTCAGCATTGTCTATGACCATGAAGATGGAGTCTCGCCTACGCTACCGTTATTATTATGTTATTCCGCTGCTATTATTGTATTAAGACTGGATCATGAGATCCTTTATTTGTTGTAAGACCTTATGTATGGTTTGTAATAGATGATGTACTATGATATTCAATCTGTTATGTCTCGCAAAAATGGTAATCCTGAAATTGCGATGTATGACATAACAGGCATCTGGGATTAAAAATCCGGGTGTTGACAACCACGATGTAGATAAAAAAATCATGATAAAAACAAAAACCTTTTCAATTTTTCCTATGCCTATAGGACCATTTGAATTCTTAGATGGCCTTCTGAATTTAATAAGAAAACACATTGGTTACAGGACCGAAATCAACAACAAAAAACATATGTATGGACATGATAGCAATGAAAGTATTTTTTGCCTTATCAAGATCTTATTATTACGCTCTTCATTCAAAAACACATGACATTTTATACATAGATATAATCTCCCAGGTAATAGGTTGCATATGCTTACATTGCAAAGAAATTAAGTTTTTTATTGAGTGTTGAATTTTTCATAAATTTATATATTTCTATACTGATCTTATTGATATATTTATAACTTTACAGTTGAAGTAGGAAAGTATGGGTGTTTATCTATCTTGTGTTACTCTCTCACATGTCATCTATATATGTTGTGTCACTTGACTTTAGTGGACAAAAAAGTTCAATTACTTATCCATTTTATTATGTGTCCCCCAACCGACCCTAAATCATTTTTTTTCTCTATCTCAGTAGCACGAAATTCATCCTAGGCCACTCATAACCACAATATCCTTAGTCTTCTGTTTTCTCTCTCTCATAATTACCTAATGGAGCAACAGCTCTTAGTCCACATTATGGGTATTGTGTCTATGGCCACAATCCATTCAACGGTGTTAGATTTCCAATTTTTTAATGTGCAGATGATGCGGCTATTTAGAACTCGTGAAGTTAGTCCAAATTTTATGGTGTTGGTCTTTAGCTGTTTCTTCACTTGAGACATGAACGAATTTGAAGATGTGGAAGGAGAATTTACATACATTGACTTTAGTAGACATTAAATATTTGAGATTTTAGTTTGATGAGAGACCATGCAGACTTGAGGGAAAAACTTCACCTTTTTACATTATAAATATAGTTGTGTTTTGACCTTTTATATTCACTAACTAACATAGTTACATACATATAAACTAATGTATAATCTTCATGTCATGGCCTAGCTAGTATTGATCTCATACTATTTATGCATAAAAAGAAATGCAACTTATTTTATTTATTTATTATGAATCACGTGGAGATAAAAATGGTTTCAAGAAAATCTAACAAACAACTTATCTGCACAAAATGGGAGCACAGTATCAGAAAAAATAAATAGTAAAGGAACACATAATCCTTGCTTTCTTAAAATTAATGCCTAATCTCCGAAGGCAAGATGTGCAATGATGATGTATTTGTACTTGTGCCTTGATATTCATGTTCTTGGAAGATGTTTTTTCCCTTGCCGTCCTTCACTTTTTGCTATGTTGGGTTTTGAAATACACAAAACTGCATAAATGAAATAAATAATTACATGTTTCTAAACACACGGGCTTTAGGTAAACCTTCATTATAGAACTAAAAAAACCATTTAATTCAGCCCCCCTCTGGTCCTTATGCTGGCCAAGGAATCCAAGGATATAATAGTGATTTTCATTGGTAATTTTCTCACTGGCCTAATACATGAGGGGACCAAACTAACATATCATCATATAGACAATGCATCTAATTTAAAATCACTACATGAAAAAACTAACATAACAACTTGGAATGGAAAAAAGGTTAAAATTTGTGTTCTGCGAAAATTTAACTAACAACTTCTGTGCATAAAATGGGCGCTTCGTATATACAAAATTATATAGGGAAGGAGCAAATCATCTGTGATTACCTCAAAGTGAAGGCCGACTCAGCAAAGCTAACATGTATGACAATGATATATTTGTACCTTGCCGTTATCTCCATGTTTTTTGGAAGATTGTTTTTCATTTTTTGCCATGTGGGGTTTTGAAATATAGAGAACTTCATAACGAAACAAAATAGTTTAATGTTTCAGAACTCACCAATTTTTGCTAAACCCTTACTATTAAATTTTAAAAGTTGTAAAAATCCTTTATTTCAGATCCGTGGTCTTATAGCTGATCAAGACCTACAAGGATATGCCGGTGATTTTTGATATTTCATTAGCTCAATAACATAATACCTTGGTTGATGTGTTTTTGTTTTATAATCTAAAGCTTCTTATTCATGAAGGTGTGCCTAAATTTGAGACAACCTGAACAAACCCCAGGCTCAGATCAGGAGACCTAGCTAGGAAAACTTTAGTATATTAATTAAGCTACACAAATCATGGTTCCTAGATAAGCAAAGCTTGAGTATCAACGTAAACGAAGATGGGGACCAACATAGGGAAAGATGGCCACCCAGGGTGAGAGTGGTAATAGTCCGAGAATGCTCAGACGTCCATGTGCCGAGGAGGCTTAGAGCTGTAGGATTGGACTTGCCTGAATCATGGCATCTGACGGCCGGCACGAAAGGAGGAGGATTGTTTTCGTAAGGCTAAGATAGAAGATTTTTCTTCAGAAGTCACGGTAAAGTTCAGGACTTGTGTGCATGTGAATTATAAAAATGCACTCGTCCATGAAAGGGACTCGTTTCCTTCCATTTAACGTGTGACCTTAACCCAAGGACATATATACGTGCTTGCCCATAAAACTGGACCCAACAATCAACACGTTGGTATTTTTTATTTGACACGTAAATGTATGTGTCAATATATTTAGTGGGCTGAACACAAAGTATGGTCTGTGTTATCCTCAAATCCTACCTGTAAATTGGATTAACTTTGTGTCTTCTAAAAAATAAGGTGACATAAAACATCTTTTGTACATGTTTATGTCTTACGTAACACTACTTATATTTTAATCTAAGATTAAATCTAAACCATCAATAATAGATCTAACAGTTAAAATAATTTTGTATGATGTGGCTTCACGTGGTGTCACGAAAAACACCCTTATATTAATAGATAGTTGGTCAAATTTGACATGTTTTGAATTTCTAAAAATATTATATGCAATATATTTTGGCAAGGAGGGAGTACTTTCTTTTATTTTGCAACAAAAATCAAACTATGACCTATAGGATATGGTCCATGGGATTACACATTTAGGTGTGTAGTATATGGCTTGATCAGACAATTCAAATTAATTGGACCAGTTTGTGCCTTCAGTTAATTTGGTAATTTATGTCAATTTTTCCAAGGGTAAAATTATAGTTTTATAAATGCGAATAAAACTTTACCCTTGACATGAAAATTGGATGCACGATTCAAATAGTGTAATAGCAAAAATGCCCCTTGGAACAAAATATACTACTCCCTCCGTTCGGAAATATAAGATATTTTAGTTTTATGAAAAAAATATATCTAGATGTCTTTTAGTGTTTAGGTTTACTCTGAATCTATACACAAAAGTCATCTAGATATATTCATTTCACAAAGCTAAAAAGTCTTATATTTCTAGTCAGAGGGAGGATCCTTCAATTTCATAATAAGTGTCACTAATTTAGTATAACTTTATACTAACTCACCGACACTTAATTATTATTGATCGGCTGGAGTACCAAAAATATGAGAGAGTATATTAGATCTGGACCATAGGATCAAGCTGATTGGACGGCGCAGGTTGCATTGATGTATTTTGTAACATCTCTTTAAATATGCTTATATCCTACGTGGGGTTGTAATATAGCGAAAATACCTTTTTTGAAAATAATCAATACAAAATGTGGGAAGAACTATGACCTTGTCTCAAACATGACACTAGAAGTGGGTGCTACATATACATGCTTGCATCATGAGCAGTGGCAAGGCAAACTATAAGTGGATTTTTTTCTTTTTTGAAAACTCGCCGTCAAATTCGCATGATGTAAGCGCCGCCGGCGAGACACAGGACGGTCACCGGTGCAGGAAGGGTGGTAGAACCACCCCTGATGATGAGTTCCTTTGGATCTGTCGTTCTCTTGCATGACCACCGTTTAAAGCCTAGCAGGCGGACAAATTGCAAATTTTGTAAAAGTTGACATTGGAAGTGGGTAATATAATACGTCATTCGCAAAAAAGAAGAAGTGGGTGATACTTATGCATGCTAACTTGCATCATGAGTTCCCCTGAGAACCGTTGTCCTCAAGCAAGACAACCATTTGAAGTATAGGAGAGCAATTGCAAATTTTATAAAAGATCTTTTTTTCAGATTTAACAGAAGGAGCACCGGCGAGGCGACGCACTTTCTCCTAATTTTCGAAAGGGTCGTACTACGCGTCCTTCGGGGGATAATTTTTCAAAATCCCCTAGGTCCTCCTGCTCACGTGTTCTCCAAAAAGTCTTAAAATTTCGCTTTTGCTACAAACATACCTGCTTTTACTATAAATAGTCCCGCTTTTGTTACGTGTAGCAGAAAACGGTTTGGCCTAGAAAATAGAAAAACATACTGGACCTCGCCGGAGATTTCACCGAAGACCTCGCCGATGACCGTGTAGAATTTTTTTTGCTAATGTAGCATATCCGACCTCGCCGGAGACCTGCCGGAGGCTTTCGTCGGTAGACCTCACCGGAGACAGTGTAGCAAAAACTTTATACTATTGTAGCAAAATCACAAACGTATGTAGCAAATAAAATTTTCTGTTGTAGCAAATCTGACCTTGTCGGAGATCTCATCGGAGATTTTGTGCAAACCATACATACCACTATAGCAGATCATACATACTATTGTAGCAAAAAAAAATAGCAAAAATCATCGTTGCACATAACACCGCCGGAGGTCTCGTAGCTCCACCGCCGTCCGCAGGTAGCAAAACCAGCACTCGCTTGTAGCACCGTCACCGACCGCATGTAGCACCCGTAGTCGACCTTGGAAGCGACCTTGGAAGAGACGGTGATGGCCATGGGACTTCGGCAAAGGTGCTGAGAGGCGTTGACTCCGGTGTGGTTGGTGACGCGAGGGCGGCGACGACGTGAACTGTATGGACGACGGCGGCACAAGCAGCAGGGCGCGGCGAGTGTGTGTGGGGGAGGAAGGGGGGAGGTGCGCTCGCTGCAGTCCCGGTAGAGAAAGTTGACGGCGGCGAGCAGCAGGGGAGGGGCGGCGCCTGAGTGCTAGATCCGGCGGGAACTCTCAGCGGAAGCTTGATTTGAGGATCCCCGCGGAAGGTGCTGGCGGCCATGCCGGATCCCCGCGGCGGCGGGTGCTGCGCTGGGCTGGAACTCACGACGACTAGTGGTGCCGGTGGCTGGAGCCGTGAAGCGGTTTGCGTGGCTTTCTAATCGTTTGGGAAATGAAACGTGCGGTGGGCCAAGGACGCACACGTGAACGAGAGCTTCCCGGGATTGAACGAAACGATCCCGGCGGAACAATATCATTTTTCTTTTCGAAATTGTTGACCACTTATTCCAAAGCATATCATCATCAGAAAAACGGTACAATCAGCTGGCATGCTTGCCCGCACACCTTGTCCCGTTGGACGTGCGGTAGCAGCTACTCCTTGCTATGCAATGCAGCAGGCAGCAGCTAGCTAGCCGACTCTGGGAACAAGGACGACGCGTTTGAGCTCGTCCCCCGGGTCGAAGAAGGCGCACACGCGCGTGGAGAGGAACCCCGGCGGGATTTTCTTGGCGCCGGCCTCGATCGCCTCCACCGTGATGTCGGGCCTCTCGCTCTGGACCGTCGTCACCACCGCCTCCAGTGGCACGCCCAGCAACTCCGGCCATGACGTCTTCTTCCGATGATAGCTCATGACGGCCGCTCCTGTTACTCTCCACTTTTCAGTTCAACAGATTATTACTCGAGCACAAGGCAGACAGAGCGGATGCACGTACTATGAAAAAGCCTCTAGCTCTGGTACGAATTTATAGAGCGCAAGCCATGATAAACCGTCTGGCCGGCGAATGCCGACCAGGATGCTATTGATGCAGGCATAGACTCGTTCGTCTGCAGTTTGTTGGTAAAAATGTTTGGGGGTGGATGGATCGTTTGCTGACAAAACAGACGGAGTATGCTATCCATGCGACCATGCCTCCTTACGTATGAATGCATTCCTACATTATACAACAGCCATGCTACCCATCGTTCCTTGCGTCGACGTTATCGACAGGCTCGCATGTCTGACAAGTTCTCCTCCATCTCTTTCTGCCCTGATATGTTCCGTGCTTAGCTAGTACTCCCTCCCTTCAGAAAACATAAGACAGCTTCGTAAAATAAATGTATCTAAATGTCTTTTAGTATATAAATTTGTAGAAATTTAAAGTGAGCCTATATACTAAAAAAGTCTAGATACATTCGATTCACAAAGCTAAAACGTCTTATATTTCTAAATGGAGGGAGTAGTTTTCTTTAGCGTTTTGCTATGCCTGAAATTAGAGATTGTTTTTTATGAACATCGGACTTACATGCATGTGCTCTCCATGCCTGCATCAATATCCATGCAAGCTCACTATTCAAACTCCATATCAACGGTATCCTCTCCTCGCTGTCGGGGGGCTCACCCCCCACCCCTACCCTACTCGGTGGTGATGGCATGAACTGAAGGCGTCAAGCAGTGGCGGCAGGCTGGCGTGGGTGCGGTGGAGAGCACTGGCGGAGGAGTCGTGGCGTGGTCAGGGCTTCGCGCTAGTGTCACTCATGACGGCGGTGGCCAGATTTGGCTCCCTAGATCTGGTGGGAAGGGCTGGTCTCATGTAATTGTTGGAGCTGTTTCTTGTAGCCCGTGATCTTCTACCCCTCAATCTCTATTCTCTCGTGAACACACACAATAGATAGGAAAACCCACATGCACACACCCATGACCAAGGAAGAAGAACACAAAGACTTCGCCCAAATCACTCTTCCTTGGAAACACAAAGACTACATTTTTCTCTCGCCCTCACGGGCAGCTCTTCTCATTCACTTGTTCCACTTAAATAGTCAAAACAACATAAGGACTCATTCATGACGTCCATATGACCTGTTATAAGCGCGACAGGAAGATAAAGACAAACGAAAAAAACATCATAGCAAGGGGTTTAACGTGAAAAAACCTCTTTAACAAAGAAAAGAAAAAACCACGGGCTCTAGCCATCAAAACTTCACTATAACGGGAAGTGTTTACACAATGTCGGGGATTTTCACAGACGCAACTTATCCCAGCCGACGGCTTACAAGTGGTATATATAGCGGGGGAAACCTAGGTCTTCAACAATCTATAGTAGGACATCCGGTCCCAGCCTCCGGCGATGGCAACCGGTGTTTACAATACGCTTCGGCCCAAGCCTTCAGCGATGACGACGGTACTCATTTTGTTCATCAGAAGTTATCCTCCTTAATAAATTTGGATCATACTTCAATAAACTTCATCTTGAGACAAATTTCTTATTGTAGCATCAGTAACAATCATCTCTCTGAACAAACAAAATAAATACTTTCGGTGCCAATAGCCAATTCGACTAATCAGTTAAATCAACTAGGTTCGAGCAAAACTTAAACTTAGCAACATAAATAGGTTAATCATCATATCGGCATGATTATCATGAGTGTTGATCTCACATACCTTTACCTTAAGAAACAATGTCTCAAACAAAATGATACTTGACATCAATGTGCTTAGTTCTCTCATGGAACATCTGATCTGTTGTAAGGTATATATCATTTTGACGGTCACAAACAAAGTAATGCAAGAATCATCTTCACAAAACTTAGCAAACAAACATTTCAACCAAACAGATTATTTGCAAGCTTCAGTAATAACCATATATTCAGCTTTAATAGTAGATTGTGCCACAACAGCCTACAACGTAGCCTTCGAGCTAAAAGGCACAACCATCAACATTAAACACATACCTTGTGAGGGATCATCCCTTATCCAAATCGGTAGCAAAATCTAAATCCATATAGCCAACGAGTATCTCAGCGGTCATGCCAAACTCCAAATAAGCATAGAAAGTGCCAAAAAGGTACATAAAAACCCACTGAACAACCTACAATGTTCTTTACCAGGATGAGCCATGTATCTACTTATCAAACTCACCCCATATGATAAATTAGGACAATAATAGACCATGTCTATCCTCGTATACTTTTTAATTTGGAGAAATAAAAATAGAAACATCAAAAAAGATGGAGGCGTGGTAGGTGAGTCTGTGATGAACTACTATTTTTACCAAGCTATTTTAGAGGCGGCTAAAAATTCTTATATCGTGGAACAAAGGAAGCAGGTGTGGAGCTCCTTAAGCATCAAGTACTACCTTGACACCTTAAGGTTTCTACACATAGGCCTTATTTCATGCGGCACGTTCACACAAGTATATTTTAATTTTTCTTCATACTATTTATTATTCCAAATTTAAATATATTGACATTATATAGTGAAAATATGTATAAATGTTTATTTTTTAGAAAAAGAAATGTAATGAATTTTTGTATAGTTAACATGAACTTTCAAATCATTGAATATAATATTCATGCAATTAATTCTTTCATATTCATAAGAAAATTAACTGTTTCATAACATTAGATGTTTGTATACATAGAAAATATTGTTTATATTCATCATAAAATATGGCCATATGCATAAAATAGTATGTTCATATGTTCAGGGGAAAAACCATTTAAGACTACGAGAAAAGGAAACAAGAAAGGAAGAAAGCATAGGGTTCAAGGACTTGAGATCGAGGTGACGTCTAGGATTCCACCCTAGGCCACCGCCATCGTCATCGTGTTTGACTAAGAACCAACGGGCCCCCGCCTCCTCTATCGACGCTGACAGCACGAGGGGTGGGGACCTCGGGCATACGCTCCGTGTTGTACTAAGGTCTCTAAAGTTAGAGTTTTGTCAACCATCCATGTCATTATGGTAGTTATGGCGGAGTTGCGCAAGCCAAGAATAAGGTATATCTTCCTCCTTGCCTACCTCATCAGAGGGCTGAGAATTGTCTGGTTGTTGCTTTCATGTAGTGGTGGATCTCGTTCAATTTACGTGTTTTACAGGTTTGGTCTTAGAAGATTCAAATCAATTCAAGTGTTGGGACACTAGTACTCCTTAGGGACTTCTCAATTGTCATCAATAATGTTATGTTGGCTAGCTCCAGTAGTGGAGCAACGGCATTGGCCTGTGGGTGGCTCGCTCTGGTGGCGTTAGTGGTCATTAGGTGGTCCAAAGATCTCGATATAATTATTATTATGCTTTATATTTCTTATAAACTTTTATAAAATATCTAGATCTTTCTCGTAACATAAAAAATTAGAAACCAAAAAAAAATTATGCAGTTAATAGAAAAAAATATCACCCAAAGTAAAGTAAAGAACAATAAAAGTATACTTAGTCCTGCTAGGAAGGCCCACTGGTCGGCAGGATGTAGGCATCAACCCTATATTGGAAGCAATGAGTGTCAAATATATCTGGGCCTTACTTGAGCCGGGCTTTAGGTCATAGTAGAGTTTATTGTAATAGATAATCAGAATTATGCTAAGACCGCAAAAGATCGGCACAACCGAGCAGCAACCATAAGAAATAATGAGAACCATATATTGAAAGAGCCACCAACACAAAAACATACCGGAATAGGAAATCTCTGGGACACACAATTCCACGCGCCCTTCATCAGTGTTACACGCACAAGAACGATGCTAGGGTAAGGTTTTTGACATCGCGATGCCACTGCCACCTCAATACACGGACGAAGACAAAAACAGCTAACTTAAATAAGAAACAGAAGCACACCCGCCGGTCAGAGACTGGGATCCGATCGAGATTATACCAAATACTGCCTAACAGTTGAACAAAGGTTTTTCTCAAACAAAATACACCTTATTTACGGAAGGAGGGTTAATTTGTGTAGTTCATACAGGTAGAATGATAGATATGTGTTATGATTTTTCATCCTTCTGATTGTGAGTGATTAGTTTTTAGCGTTCTCTAATTTCGAGTGGACAGATAAAGAGAATTCTCATGTTCTGTTCCGGTCAAACATAGTTAGGCTTGACCGCTAGTATAATCTGGAGCAAGAGGGAGGAGACTCGACTTGAAGCGATGAGTCGCAGATCCTATGGAGAGCGACGGCCGGGGAAAAAGTTATTTTATAGACTTGTAGCAGGCTGAGCTGCCAAACTATCACTACAGCTGTGCCGTGGGTACCGGCCGCCCGTCCGTCGCCATTCTAGATGGTCGGACAGAGAGAGACAGCGACGAGACGACGTGTGGCGACCTCGCGTTGTCCTGTTGCGGCTCGTTGTTACGGAGAAGCCACGGCAGATGCCAGAGGGTGACGCCAGGGGCTGATCGATCATGACGATCGTCATGGATTGATGGCGCTCTCCACTGAATCAAGATAACTATCTTCCAAGGCTTAAAGACATATAATTTTTTTAAAGTTATAAACCAACTAAAGTTTGACTAAGTTTTTTAGAGAAAAATATTAATATTTATAATACGTAATTCATACCCTTTTATACATCATAAAACATATTTTCACATAGTATATATATAATATAATAGTTTTTGATAGTGTTTTTTAAAAGTTTGGTCAAACTTTATAAGGCTAGACTTTTTAAAAAAGTTATATGCTTAAACCTTGGGATGGAGAGAGTACTTGTTTTCTTAGTGGACTTAGTCACTTAGAGCATCCAGCCCATTATCTATTGACTCCCATTTAGCGCTGACAATAGGCAACACCAGGCCCCCTTTCTCCTCTCTGAACCCCGTCCCCTCCTGTTCCCCTCGCCCACCTCTAGATCTTGGGCCATCGGGCCCCTCCCCACTCCTCTCCGGCCATGGCCGGCGTCGAGCTGGGTGAGGGTCCTCCCCCTGTACAGCAATAGAGTAGGTTCCTGTAGTTTTTCCCTGGTGGAGTCTGCCGTTATGGCGTCTGAGGGTAGGTCAGCGGTCTCCGGCAGCCAGATCCGTCGCGCCCTGTGCTCTTCCTGCTTCGCTGCGCTCTGTTGGTGGCAGACGGAGGCGGTGGCGAACTGGAAAGGCACCCGCATCCCTCTCAATAAGGCTTGCCCTTGGTGCTCCAGGCCGGCGTCGCTGGACCAACGTCGACTTGGTGCGGTCGATCTTCTCTCTGCTGTGGTGCTCTCGTGGAGGGAGCCAGATGCAGCGCTGCAGAAGCCCACCGCTCACCCAAATAAGGTCCTTGCAAGTACCATCTGCTGCTATTTCGGGTTGTCTCCTCCGGCCAGGCGGCTTCTGAGTCTGATGGCGGCCAGTGTTCACTGCATCGGCGGGTGGTGCCTTGTGTTGCCGGCGAGAAGAAGGTTCGTTTTGCTCTCCCTTCTCCCCTCTTCTTCCATCAAGGTGATGGTTTGGGTGTCGAGAAATGGGCAAGCGATCTTCTTCCTCTCCGGTGGGGATGAGCTGCTGCTCCTGGCGGATTACCCAAGCGTTGGCAATTTTGTGCCATCGCTATCTTTGGTCATGGAGACCGCTCCGCTTGGCGGTTTGGATACCGCTGCTTCTTCAACCTCCTGTGGAGGCCCTCCTGCGTCTCGGCCTCGGCAATATTCGACGCGCCTGCTTCAAGTGGCTTCGTCCCCGATGCGAGTGTTGCCGGCCGTGGTGTCGAGCACGCCTCTGGTTCCAGTGGAGAAGGACTTGGGGGACTTGATTGCTTTTCTTTCTTTTATGGCAAGGTCCTTTCTATAAATGTTCAAAGCAGGGCTGTAATTTTTGTTTATCCCAAAGGCCTGCTTGTAATTGTTCCCACCGTTTAATGCAGCTCTGGACCCTTCTGGGTCCTTCCCCTTGTCAAAAAAAAACTTAGAGCATCCAGTAAATGATGTATTTGAGATAAAAATTTACTAAGAATTGAACTCGTTGAAAATAAATTTCAAAATATGTGAATTAAGATAAGTACTGTATGTTAGAGATGTAACTAGTATATATATACGATACGAGTAGTACTTCGATCATATACTATACAAACTCTGTTATACCACATAGGGGAGTGGAGGGGTCCAGCTCGAGAGGAGATTCGCCGCTCGCGGGGAGCCTGCACTAGAGGATGCCTCGGGAGCAGCGCCAGGTGGTGGCAGGTCGCGGTCCAAGGAGGATTGCTGCTCGGAATCATCATCAGGATCAGCTTTTCCTGTTGTTGTCTCATGTGCGCTGTTGGGATCATCATTTGATGTGGTATTTTGACTATTTTTTTTTCAAAATTTGAACTTGTATCACCACTGGAATTTGTATGTTGTTCGCCAACTAGAACCAATGAAGGAGTAACCACATGCACAATTTGCAGATAATTGTCATTGGTATGCACACCCCTATCACTAGCATCGGAAGGAGGGTTATCAAGTGGAAGGAGAAGAAGTTCTTCACGAAGACGACGATAAGCATTTGGGTGAATGGAAGCAAAGGGGGAAATGTTTTTATCAAACACACATCACGAGAGATATAAACATGGCCAGTGGAGATATCTAGACATTTGACTCCTTTGTGGAGAGGGCTATAGCCAATAAAGACACATTGTTTAGAGTGAAAATAAAGTTTGTGTTTATTGTATGGAAGAAGATTTGGCCAACAGGCACAGCCAAAAACACGAAGAGGTTCATAATTGGGAGTAACTTGTAAGAGTTTTTTGTGTAAGAGTTTCAAAATTAAGGACTTTGGTGGGAAGAAGATTGATGAGAAAAGTGGATGTGAGAAAAGCATCATCCCAAAATTTCAAAGACATAGAGGAATTAACAAGCAAAGCAAGGCCAACTTCGACAATATGATGGTGTTTGCGTTCAGCAGAACCATTTTATTGGTGAGCATGTGGACATGATACATGATGAGTGATGCCTACTGTTTGAAATAAATCGTTGAGTTTTTCATATTCACCATCCCAATCGGTTTGCATGGTAATAATCTTTCTACCAAATTTTCGCTCAACAAATTGTTGGAAATTAAGAAACACATCATACACCTCAGGACATTTCTTAAGTAAGTAAATCCAGGTAAACTTACTAAAATCATCAATAAAGCTTACATAGTATGCATGTTTGCTAACAGAAAGAGGAGCAGGACCCCATATATTAGAATTTTTTTGTTCCAATGGAACTATAGACACACTAGTAGAAACAGGATAGGGTAACTGATGGCTCTTAGCTTGTTGATAGGGATCACATATGTGAGCATTTGTGTCTGGAGAGTATGACAATTTATTCTTCCTAAGTATTTATTGAACAATAAAGGAGGATGGATGACCAAGACGACGATGCCATGTGGAGGAGGAAGGCTTGATGGTAGCGGGGACATGCTTAGAGAAAGGTGTGGAGACTGGAACCATGGGATATAGACCACCATGGCATGGACCTCTAAACATGACGTGCTTCATTACCTGATCCTTGATTAAGAAATAGAAGGGGTGAATTTCAATAAAAGCATTGTTGTCTAGGGTGAGTTTATGGGCGGAAAGTAAATACATAGAGGCATTGGGAACATGTAAAATATTGTTAATATGAAGGTAACTAGTAGGGGTATGCAAAACTGAATGACTAATGTGTACAATGTTCATACCTTGTTCACCGGCATTGTGAACTTGATCACGCCCCTGATAGTTGTAATGAATATTGAGTTTTTTTAGCTGTTCAGCAACATGGTGTGAAGCTCCTGATTCCATATACCAGTTTGTATCAACACCATAGGAACCTTTCTGATTAGTTTGGGTGTCATCATCATCATCATCATCACCATAATGCCACCAACATTCATTTGTGGGATGCCCCTCTTTCTTGCATATCTGACAGTAACGCTGTCCTGCCACGGAGAAGCAACACGACCACGATCCCCCTTCTTGCCTTGCCCCCCTTTAGGACGGCGAGACTGGTCGGGGCGAGGTGGACCATGTTGTGGTTGCTGAGGTGTAGGCGGACGTGAGGGTCGGGGTAGCAGAGGAGGCATATATGGCATCATGTAGGGTTGTGGGGCAAACTGTTGTGGGAATTGTGGTGGTGGCATATAGGGCATCGGCTGCTGAAACTGTGGAGACACCGACGAGTATGGCGGATACTATGTAGGTACCTGCGGGTAGGGATTGTATGCTGGAGGAGGTGGCATATATGGCGTCAGTGAGGGAGGGGGAGGCCTCGAGTATCCACCTCCATAGGCAGGATCAGGGCGTCGTTGTAACACCCCGGCCTATTCGGACTAGCGGCTGTCACTCCTGGCAGCTCAATAGGATCTCTAGACTAACCCCACAGACCAACACTAGTATTTTCGGTGAACTTTGTCCTCACTCGTGCGCACCCGATACCCACTTCCTGGTCGGTCACCCATCCTCAAATTTCTCTAGGCCAAGCATGCTTAACCTGAGAGTTCTTTTCAGATGAGATTCCGGAAAAGAAGTTGCAACTTGTTGGTATGGGTATATTATCAATATTATTAATCCATACGCCAGGATCTTACATACACCCACCCTTAGAAAATTGACGCCCTCGGCGATCAACCATAAGCCAGGAACGTCCCCTCTTGGCATACGTCTGTGTGTTCAGTGTCGGCACATATGCCATGCTGTGTCCACTCTGGACCACACGTTCCATGCTCCACATGTCCTCCACTAACCCGCACGTGCCCGTGTAACCGCGAGGGTCGGCTCTGGTACCACTTGTAACACCCCGGCCTCTCCGGACCAGCGACTGTCACTCCTGGCATCTCAATAGGATATCTTGACTAACCCCACAGACCAACACTAGTATTTTCTGCGCACTTTGTCCTCACACTTGCGCACCCGGTACCCACTTCCCGGTCGGTCACCCATCCTCAAATTTCTCGAGGCCAAGCACGCTTAACCTCAGAGTTCTTTTCAGATGATCTTTCGGAAAACATCCTCGGAGAGGGAGTTGACGAGGTAGCTGACTACCTGTTGATCCCGTATGATCCAGGCATCGTAAGAAGGGTTGGGAACCGAGATGGGTTTCTTGTCATCATCTAGGGAAGACAGATTTTCTGGCGGGGCAGTATCCATGCCTTCAAGGAGGCGCATGACCTGAGCTCCGCAGAGGGTCGGCAGCACCTGGGCTTGCCAATACAGAAAGTTTTCTCGGGTGAGTTTTGTAGAGGGAGGCGCACTAATGGTGTCCGCCACGGGAATGGTCGAGGAAGACGTCGCCATTGTCGGAGAGATTGGATCTAGGGGTTTTTGTGGAGTTTTGGAGAGAAGTTGTCGGAAATAGAATCAAGGTAGGGGAATTGGTGGAGGAGGAGGGGGTCTACATCCTAGTTGTATCGATCGGAAGGATCGGAAGTCCTGGCGGCGGTGATGAGGTTCACTGGCAGCAGCAGCTAGAGAGAAGAGGAAGGGTGTCCGATACCATATTGAATTAGATGGAAACGATCGTACCCCTGCTAGGGGTATCGGTACGTGTTATATGATAGGGAAGAGCCCCCTATGTGGCATAACAGAGTTTGTATAGTATACGATCGGAGTACTACTCTGTATCATATATATATACTAATTACATCTCTAACACTGTATTATTTTCTAGGGTACCCGATTTTTTTCCCTCCACATTATCTAAAGATGACAATAAAACAGGTTATGCATGTTACCCCTTATAATTATCTCTCTAAAAACTGGAAATATTGGACTAAATTTTAAAATGATAAAATTACGAAAAACCACCACATTATAGGCTAGGGTAATAAAAATTCACTAATCTACGTTAAGGTTTCAAAAAACCACCCGTTCGGAGTGAACTTGTGACAAATTGCAAACGATGATTCTGACGTGTGGGACTTGGTGTTAGGATGACATGGCAAGGCAGAATCAGCCAAGGGATAGACGATAGATTTTTCCAAATTATGGATCTTTGTTATTTGTTGGGACACCTCTCTTCCTCTATCTAGTTCTCTTAGATTTGGGCCCACATGTATGCCTCCCTCTCTATGTTATTTTGCGACGACAGCAGAATGGAGGGGGTGGCTTGACTAGAGAACGGCGGAGCTCCACAAGAACTGGGGAAGATAGGGCATCCTAGGTGGCGTGTGCCCCTACAATTTCCACGAAGGAGGGAGACAAGGGTCACAAGGAGGGGCCACTTGGCGCTGATGATGGGACAATAGGGGTCGAAGAAGAGGAGGTTGCACAGCTGCGTACTCCTCGGACCATTGTAGCCACGAGCATGTCGAGGATCTCCGAGGCCATTCAATTTTGCCGTCGTCGTCGCGTTTGGAGGGAATCGAGTGAGGAGCATAGAATGGACTAGGGGGATCGCGTCACCGACAGCCAGTGGTGTTCGTCGTCCGCATCCGTGGGCATGCTGGTGACCTTTGAGATCCCGGCCATGGGCATGCTGGTGGCTGCTGCCGCGCCTCCTCGGTGTCTTCCTGTAGCAATCCACTAACAATGGAGGTAGGAAGACCGGATCGGGAGGAGGAAGATGGGGTGCGGTGGGGATTTTTTTTTGGAGGAGAGAGGTGACATGTGGGCCTTGGCTGTTATTTCAACAATAGTTCGAAATTTAGAATCGTTTAACATATGACACCATGAATGTTATAATCGTGCCACGATTCGGTCTGACAATGGGTCTTAACTATTAGAGTTGTCGCGTTAGTGCTATCTATTACGTATCAACTCTAAACTGGTTGTTTTTAAAACCCTAGCATAAAGTGTTGGCTTTTTGAAAACCTAGCCTGTAATGTGATGGTTTTTTATAATTTTTTATTTTAATCGTATGACTGAATTTGTGATTCTTAGAAGTATACATGTCTTGAGTCTGTTGTGGATTGTTAAACATGCATATGCTAACAGTTGTCTGGTTGAGGTCTTCAAATCCTTCTGTCTGAACATCCAAAAGGAGTCTAGTCGACCCACGATTAGAAAGGCAGAACAATGCGGTGGATCGACAACAATATGTGCAACCCGCATAAGGTACATCTGATTTTAGATGGAATCATCACCAAAATGGGAAATTCTTAGTAAACTTATTTTACCAAAAACTAGGATATTATTAAAAAATATATCTTAAACATATTTGTTAGTTTGGAAAGTCTAGATTTCCCTTTGTTTCATCTTAACTATGCTACTACTATGCTTCTACAAAAAAATGTTATTCAAATCCAACAATATAGACCCATATGTATCCTTAATGTCAGTTTCAAAAATTTCATAAACGTGGGAAATAGAATTATTGAAATTGCGTATAGGGTTATTAGACCTTCTCAAACGACATTCATTCCAAGGAGACATATTTTGGTAGGGGTTCTCATACTGCATGATACTATCCATGAGCTTCGTAAGAAGAAAATTGTCACATCCCAAAATTTTCCAAATTTTGAAATGTGAAAAATAAATAAGCAAAAGAAATATTGTTGAAATTTAGGGTGAAAAGAAACTTTTGCTTCTACATGGAAACATCAAAACCCTTCTTGAAAAAATTTCAATGAAAAGGGAATCCAATAAAATTTCAATCAAGTGAAATGCATTCATCGATGAATGTATCTTGAAATTTAAACACTTGGAAAAGTTAAACCAAAATCCTAAATCTTAATAAAAGAAATCATTTGCAAAATCTCTCTAAGACTATGGATTTGATCCATATAAAAAATTATCGATAAATATTTATAAATGATCAAAAATGGTAAACAAAAATATTATAAAACCATAGAAATTGGTTTCATTCAATTTGAAGCCATGGATAAAAACTTATGAATTTGATAAGATGAAAGGAAAATAATTTCCAAAGCTAATAAAGCTCCTAACAAAAAAATCCATACCAAATTATGAGAAAAGTAATCCTAAAAGTATTTAAAAAGATAAACAAATATTAAATAAAATTCTACAAATTGGAATCACCAATTTTGGAACTATAAATAAAAAGATATGGATTTTATAAGATGAAGAAAGAAATAATTAAATAAGAAATAACTGCAAAGAAAATTTAAATCTTGGCCAAATCCATAAGCAAATGGAATAAAGATAATCCAAATAAAAATAAAGGAATAAAGACCATCTAAATAAAATCATATGGGATTAAACCATATTCAATTTATTTAAATAAAGACAAAATCCCTAATAAAAATGATTAATTAAATCATGAGAAAAATAATTGAAATTACCAAAGTGAATTAAAAGTTATCTAATTAACTTAAAAAGAATAAAGGATTAATTAAATAAAATTATATGGTTTGGAACCATATTCAAATTATTTAAATAAAGTCAAATGCCCAATTTAAATAAATATTAAAGCATAATAAACTATTTTAAAATAATTCAAAGTGGGTTATTTAAACACATTAATAAACAGTGTTAAACTACTGAAAAGGTTTGATAAACATTTGAATTCAAACAAATTTGATTCAAATTGAAAACAGAAATCAGAAAGGAAAAAAGAAAACAGAAAGAAAAAAATAAGAAAACAAACCCAGCCTAACTACCCCAGCCCAACAAGCCCAACTCGCAACCCACCCGGCACCTCTCTCTCCCCGCGAATCGTTTCTCACCAACGAATGAACCCGCGCCCCACTGACGCCCAGAACCCACCATCGCCACCTCATCGTAGTCCCCGCGCGAGACCCGCCCCCCTCATTCCTCCTCGCCGTTACCTCTGTTGATTCCTCCTCGTAAATTCGTTTGATTGCTGCGTTAATTTTTTCGTGGTGGTGGCACGGCAGATGCCATGGGTAGGCTTAAGTTGGGGACCGAATGGGTGCTTGTGGTCACCGGGGAGGGAGTGCACGGTCGATCCATGCACAAAGAACAAGTAGAACTCTCCACACTTGAAAATTTGATTAATACCCCAAGGATTACAAGTGCTCCTTGAGTTGTATTGGCTTGAGTACGCAACACCTGTTCTCTACTTGGTCCACCCCCGTCTACTACTGTTATGCCCTCCCTTATATAGGTAGTGCTAGCTAGCTAATACCCCTTTGGGTTCTAGGGTTTACTGTTTGGATCTTGGTCCCTACAATATGGGCCGGGTTATGGGCTTGCCCTAAGCCCATAGGCCCGGTCCATAAATCTTGCCAGCTAACGGTGATGCAGTACGCTTCTTGTTCTTTTGGCGTCCTTATTTACTTTGTACGTCGGCGCTTGCTTTGCGTTACCGGATCCTTTTGTGTCACCCGGCCGCTTCTTCTCTTTGACCATGCTTTACCATGGTCCTTCCCGAACCTTACTCGGAAAGGTGCCACGTGTCCTTCTTGACTCGGCCCTTCCTCGGTTGACTCGGCTCGTTGGTATCTGCAAGGGTTACAACTTTGTCCTATACGAGCCGAGATAGTTTGTATCTCGGCTCTCATGCTTATCTTTCCCGGCCGTTTTTACCCAGCATGGTTCATTTTTTACTCGGAGCCAACCCAGATGCGCTATGTTTCCCCTCTTGTGACCCTACCGGTGGTTATCTCCCCGACATTAGTCCCCGAAGCTGGTGAGGTCTAGCAGTTCAAGCTGTTAGCGTCTCCAGATTCCTTTTATGTGAATGGAACTTAGTTTTTGTCTTTTATCTATCTCAGTTTCGCACCTTGCCGGGTTAGTCTGACAATTTCAGGTCAATTCTTTGACTTCTTGGCTCATTCTTGCCTCGAGCCAAGTTATTTTGGCCAATTCTGGGTCATTTTCGGCGCGCTTCAGTCACTGACAACTAGTAATCATGATTAATTGCCTCAATTTTTGTTCCAAGTTCTGGCGGCACAGTGATGGCTGCGCAGTTATTCCCCATCACTGTGGCAGCCCCATCGGTCTACGCCTCTTGTCCTTCCAACCGTGACGTGGCACTGGATTTGTCGTGTATCTTTGGCTACGTGGCGCTCGCTGACTGGCTCACTCACCGCACACGGCCACACTGGCCGCACGCAAGCTTAGATCCCACTACGGGGGTTTTTACTGCCCTTAAGTAGGGGTTGGGGGTTTCCACTTCCCCCACAACCGTTCAGTTTCCTTAGCCTTTCTTCCTCCTCGCGCCTGCAAGATCGAACTGCCCCCTTTGCGGTTCCTTCTCCCTCTTGCTCCTGTGCTGCGATTTCCCCTGCCCTCTTTCGATTCCAGCACGGGTCCTCGCTATTCCAAGCCTCTCCTTACCGAGGAGGAGATAGACTCAGACGACCTTATGGACGCTCGCAACGGTGCTGATGGTTCCGAGGAGCAGGAGGTCCCTGCCGGCGAGCGCGGTGGCTGGGAAGGCTCGGAGGTCTCCACCGAAGAAGTGGAGTGGCTCCGGTCCACCAGACGCATTTCACTGCAAGTGGATTGCCGCCTCCCCGCCGGTGAGATATCCCCTAAACCTCAAGCTGGCGAGCGGGTGGTTTTTCTTTCCCACTTTGAACGTGGTTTTGATATTCCTGTGAGCACTTTCTTTTCCTTGTTTCTTTCTACCTTCCGTCTACAGACCCACCATCTTCCTGCCAACGCAATTGGCTCTCTCTCTTGTTTCATCCCTGCCTGCGAGGCCTACCTTGGAATTTGGCCTATAGTTCTTCTATGGGCCAAGTATTTTCACTTCAAAGTCCAGGTTGTCCCCCAGCCTGATGTTCCCCGTGCCGAGAAGAAGCCTACTCGGTGCGGTGCTGCCAGCATCACGCCCAGGAGGGATTCCATCTTTCCTCGGGTTGCTCGTATTGACTCTTGCAAGAAGTGGCATAGAACCTTTTTCTATCTCAAAAACAGCGGGTCCACCAATAACATCCGGCTTCCCCCTATCTCGGACGAGGTCCCCCATAAGAAGCACTGGCAGCTTGACCCGCGCGACCAAGACGCTGCGGTGAACGAAGCCAATGCAATTCTGGAAAGGTTACTGTCGCCGGATGAGAACTTTCATCTCGCCGACTTCGACCTCATGTGCACCTTCATCTCACGCCGGGTAATCCCCATCCAAGCCAGGAGCCACAAGATGTGATTCATGAGCGGATCCCATGATCCCACTTGGCATTCCACTAAGGAGCTCACCCATGACTCCATCGCCCGCCGAGTAAGCTCAATATTTAAACTGAACTTGGCGGATGATTGGGCCTGGAGTTTCCCTCCGTTTAGCCGGGTCAGGCCTGTCCCCTGGGTAAGTTTCCGGATTACTTTATCGCCGAGTAGGCTTTAGCTCTTTTGCCACTCTTAGCTTAGTTTTTAGTCTCTCATTCTGTTTGTCTTTCGCAGAATCTCCTTCACTGTGTTGATGACGATCGTCCCTCCTGCTGGTTATCATGGGGACCGCTCTGACTCAGATGAGGTCGAGTATGACATGGAGTGATTCATGCCGATCCCGCACACTGCAGCAGCTTCTGCTTCGGGTAAGAGTTAATCTCGCAATCCCTTACAAGACTGGTCTGATGATGATGAGGATGATGATTGTACACTTTTGAAGGTATATGCCTTGTGATCTTAATCTCTTTGATTATCCGAGTAAGCCCGTTATTTACTTTTGCAGCTGGCCAGGTACATGACATTCCCCCTCTCGCCGTGGGTGGAGTCGGCAAGATTCCCGTCGCTAAGCCGAAGCGACGCGGAACCTCCTCCAGCACTCAGCCGGCTAAGAAGAACAAGCCCAGTCTGGCAGCTCCTCGCCTGCTCTTTGCCACTGGTGAGACTAATCGCTGTCATTGGGCGCCGAGTAGCCCGCGACCCAGTCGTCACCGGGTAAGTTTCGCACTTTGCCTTCTCTGTTCTTTCCTTTCTCATCACTGTCGTTCTCTTATATATGTCTTGTTATTTTCAGTGTTGCACCTTTGACGGCGAGTCAGGCTGCTTCTAGCATTGCCTCGCCGCTTAGGCCTGCACCTCCTCCAGCTGACTTGGCGGCGCCGAGTCCCGTCCGGTTTGAGGCTAGCACTATTGAGGCTCACGCTTCTCAGTATCAGTCAGACCCGATGGGTCATTCGGCTAGCGCTCCTGGCGTTGGCCAGGAAAAACTTCCTGATCTTGGTGCCCACAAGTCTGGCGCCGAGAAACCCTCTGCCACCAGTTCCTCTGGCATCAGCCCTCAAGCTGATGTGAATGAAAAACTTCCTGATCTTGGAGCCAGCAAAACTGTTGAACCCAGTCAGGGGCTCCAAGATCTTCTCCAAATCCTCCTGCTCGCTCTCAAATTCTGTCAAAGGGCCAGACCCAGCCTAAGGCTTCTGGTTCTACTCGCCCCTCTTCTGGCAAATCCACCTCTTCCAAGCAAACACCTCTAGTTTGCACCCCAGGTTCTGCTCCTCAGATCCGGCCTCCGACATCGGTGAAAAAGCTCGCTTCAACGGGTAAGGGGGGACGAATCTGCGGCTGCCGGGTTAGGTGATGACTCCAGGGCTGTTACCCTCCATACTTCTGACGCTGCAACCCGTGCCACTATGGGAACCGCCCTGAAAACGTGTCGAGTTCTCACTCGGAGCTCAGTGGCAAGAACCTTGGTTCGTCTGAACCTTACGCTGTGGCATGGAATGCAGCAGGCGAGCAGGAGGTCAGCACTCGTGCCGGGAAGAAGATGAAGCTGGGCCCCAAGGCTGTCTCCGACATGACCCAGTAGGCCATTGCTCTGATGGCCCGTGCCGACGAAGTGAACAAGGTAAATTAACTTCTTACTCTTTTGTATCATTGAGTATTTCCTTTAAACATATCACCTAGTCCCCGAGGTTACAGTCGATTAAGAAACTTACTCGGCTGTAAGCTCTTCAATAGTCACTTAGCCTTCAAATCCTTTACCCCAAGCCTGTATGTTAGAAAATCGATCCCTAGCCCCCGAGGTTACTGCCGAGTAAGGAACTTACTCGACTGTAAGCTCTTAAGCCCTTTGATTACTTTGTGCCAAACTCATGTTATAGCTTCAATCCCTAGCCCTCGAGGTTACTACCGAGTGAGGAACTTACTCGGCTGTAAGCTCTTAAGCCCTTTTTATTTGGCAGGTCGCCTGACTTGACTCTTTCTTATTTGTCTGTCTTCTTTGATTAGCTTACACATAACGAGCACACCAAGGTGCATCAAGCTCTTGTCCTAGCGCATCGCAATCTCGAACTTGCGTATGAGAAGCTACAGACTGACACCTATGGCCAAGGTAAAATCTTTGCTCTTCCTCTTTTTCATTTGGTGTAATTTTTCTTAGTCCATCTTCTCATTTTTCCGCTCACTCTTGTTTCACAGCCACTGCTCAGTCCACCATCAATGAACTTCACTCGCAAATCAGCGAGGCCGAGAGTAAATTTCTTACCTTGCTAAGCCAATTGCTGAATTTTTTTGTTGGTACTCACAAATATTTGTTCTAAATAAGCAGAGAAGCACCAAGCCGAACTCCAGAAGGAGCGAGATGAGGTGACTCGGCTGAAGGAATTAATGGCCGAGACGGAGCAGAAGCACTTGGCCGAGGTGAAAGGGCTGAAGGAGGAGCTTGCCGAGAAGAATGAGCAGCAGGCTGCCAGCACCGAGAAGACTAAGAAGCTGCTCGACGAGGCTGAGTCATTGGTCAAGTTGACAAATATGAACCTCGGCGCCCTTCAAGCCAAGACCAAGACTTGTCATAGCAAGCTCACTGCCATCAACTTCTTTCTCGGTAGAGAGTTCTTACTCTTTACGCATTGTCCAAGTCCTGCTGGATCTCTTCCATCTGCCCTTGCTATTTGCTAACTTTCTCTTTTTGCTTGCAGAGAACTTTTCTGAGGCCAACATGTTTGCCATCCAAGCCATGAAGAAACTGAGAGCCAAAGCTGGTGCTTCTACTGACGGCAAGGTGTCCATGGAGGAGCTCCTTGCAGCGGTGTCTGAACGGGTCAAGACCCTCAGATCCTGCGGTGTGGACTTGCTCAAAGCGGCTATCCATGCGTTTCGCATGCTCTGGCCGGATGAAGACCCACCCGAACTCATCGAGCCACTCGCCAATAGATTGCTCCTTACTGAAGACCGGTTGGATCAATGGCGTGAGTCGGCCGGCCAGGCTGCAGCGGACAAGGCTCTCTCCTTCGTGCTTTCATGGTACGAGGACATCAACCTTGATGTTCTTGCTCGCATAAGGGGAGATGGAAAATGGTTGAACGACCCGGAGCTGATCAAGAAGCGCCAGGAGCGAGCTTATGCCATGATCGAGTACACCATGGTGCACGCTTGGTGTGAAGGGCCCAGCTTCCTCGACCTTGGCGACCCGCTCGTCGAAGTTCCTGCTGAAGAAGGTGGCGACCGAGTCAGATGATCCAGATGACCTGGCTGCAGATGCCCCTCACCCGGCCGATGCTCTAAGCACTCCTCGCTCCGAGAATGCTCCTCCGAGTTCTCCTGCTCCTTAGGCCAACAAATACTCGAACTTTTATTAGATCCCCGGTATGCCAGGTACAAATGTAACGTACATTGCACTTGAAGTTTCACTATGTGCCTTGTGATAGGCTTTATATATTTGCGTTATGCTTTGAGTGTGAATTACTCAAGGACAAGTCCTCGAGTTTCATTTTGTCGCGTCACCTTTCCTTGCCTTTGGCCCTTGTCTACCATTTTTCGGCGTTCGACATTAGGATCTCAAAGTATGAAGGATTTAGTTAGCGGATATGAAACTTGGATAACTTGGCCGAGATTACTCGACACATAGTATAACACAACCTGCAGAGAGTTAGGCAAAAACTAAAGCCGACTCGTGTTTCTCCCTTGTACTTATCCGGCGTTCGTGTTTACCCGTCTTAGATCCTTTTCTCTTGCTTGCCATGAAGCCGTGTCTTCGGACAACAGCATAGTCGAAGAGTTGATTTCTTCCAAGTAAACACTACTTGTTCCGAGATAAATTTCGGGTATCACGCCAGCCGACGTAAAATAATTGAAATGGAAAGACTAAGGGGTAGTCCCCGAGTCAGTTCTTAGAATCATACCATTTTATTATTAGCACATAGCCGGCAAACACATCCGACATATGAGAGTTCGAGTGATGCATGCACTGCTTCTCCTAAGTATAGAAGGGACGAAGTAGTGCCACATTCCATGGCCTTTTGGTTTCATCTCCTGACCTGTCCGCCTTGTTCTTTTGCGCTTCACGAGCGTCTATGAGATTGTAGGAATCATTGTGCAATGCTTTGCTTACAATGAATGGACCTTCCCAAGGAGGCGATAATTTATGCATTCATTGCGGCTGACCTTTTAGTACCATATCTCCTTCTCGGAAAACACGAGGTTGCACTTTCCAGCTATGGTAGCGTCGGAGATTTTGTTGATATATAGCAGATCTGGAAAATGCCAGTTCCCTTGCTTCTTCGAGTAAATCTACTCCATCTTCTCGGGCCTCTTTTACCTTGGCTTCCGAGTATTGTCTTATCCTTGGCGAGTCATATTCTATGTCGGCAGGCAAAACTGCTTCAGCCCCATATACAAGGAAAAATGGCGTATAACCAGTTGATCGATTCGGAGTCGTTCTTAAGCTCCACAGTACTAAGGGTAGTTCCTCTATCCAACAACCAGGTGATCTCTAGAGTGGTTCCATTAAGCGGGTTTTTATCCCGGACAGAACTAAGCCATTAGCCCGTTCAACTTGTCCATTTGATTCTGGATGGGCGACTGATGCTACGTCGAGTCTTATTCGGTGTTTCCCACAAAAGCGAGCAAAAGCTCCTTCAGCAAAGTTTGTGCCATTGTCCGTGATCACACTGTGCGGGTAACCGTATCTGAGGATTATATCCCTTAGGAATGTGACAGTTGTTTTACCGTCCAATTTCTTGATTGGCTTCACTTCTATACACTTGGAGAACTTATCGATCATGACCAAGATATGAGTCATTCCCCCCCTTGCTGGTTTGAATGGTCCTACCATATCCAGGCACCATACTGCAAAAGGCCAAGTGATTGGTATAGTCTTCAATTCAGACGCTGGTAAATGTGACTTGGACGCATAGTGTTGACAACCACTGCATTTCCCGACTAACTCTTGCACTTGTGCTAATGCGCTTGGCCAGTAGAATCCATGTTGGAATGCCTTGGCTACCAACGCTCTTGATGACGCATGGTGCCCGCACTCTCCCTAATGGATATCCAATAAGATCTCCTGGCCTTGCTCTGAGCTGATGCAACGCTGCAGTACACTTGTCACACTTCGCTTGTAGAGTTCCTTGTTGATTATGGTGTATGCTTTTGCCCTTCGTGTCGTTTGCCTTGCTAGTGTTTCATCACTCGGCAAGGTTCCATCTTTCAAATAACTGAATATTGGCTATGCCCATGTTGGTATTAGTGGTTCCAGGTCTGCTTCAACATCAATGTCCATTGGTTCCGCCGAGATATGTTCTGCCGACATAACCTGAGGAGTGCCCGAGTGTGATTCGGTGACCCCTGAATTGAACGGATTAGTCCCCGAGTGACTCGAACCTACCCCTGAGTCGATGTCCATTGGCACCGCCTCTGATTCCTGACTCGCCGGGATGATCCTGATTGATTCAGACTCTGGTGACGGCTTGATCGATGGCTTCCTGAGATGCTCCAATGCTACCCCTGGTGGTATTGCTTGCCTAGATGACCCTAGTTTGGATAATACATCTCTTGCCTCATTTTCTGCTCTAGGAATGTGATGAAATTCACAACCGTCAAAATATCCCGAAATTTGTTGTACATGGAAGCGATATAATGCCATGTTTGCGTACAGGGCATCCCAATGTCCAGACACTTGCTGAATCACCAAATCTGAATCGCCAAAACACATGATCCTTTTGATACCAATTTCCTTGGCTACTTTAATGCCATGGACAAGTGCTTCATACTCGACAACGTTGTTAGAAGCATCAAAATGAATTTGCAACACATACCTCAGTTGATCCCTCTTTGGAGATGAGAGCACTATCCCGACGCCCAGACCCATTCTCATCTTGGATCCGTCAAAATGCATTTTCCAGTAATTTGGATCTGGCAGTGGTGGTTCGTACTGCATCTCCATCCATTCTACAAAGAAATCTGCAACGGCTTGATATTTTATTGCATCTCTCCTATCATATTGTAGAGTGTATGGTGCCAGTTCAATGGCCCATTTGGCTACTCGACCGCTGGCATCTTTGCTGCCCAATATATCCGAGATAGGTGCCTCGCATATTACCCGGATTGGGTGTTCTTGAAAATAATGTTTTAGCTTCTTTGTTGCCATATATACCCCATATGTTATCTTCTGATAATGCAGGTAATTTTGTTTCGAGACAGAGAGCACTTCGCTCAAGTAATATACTGGTCTTTGGACTGATTTGCCCCCTTCTTCACGTTCAACCACTATTACTGCACTTACAACTCTGTTGGTTGCGGCGACATAGAGCAGCATTGGATCCTTGGATACTGGTGACGCTAATATTGGTGTTGTTGCCAACATTTTCTTTAATTCATGGAAAGCGCTATCCGCTTGATGTGTCCATGTGAATTTGTCTGATTTTTTCATCAGCTGATATAGTGGTAGGGCTTTTTCGCCTAGCCGACTAACGAACCTGCTCAATGAAGCCAGGCATCGAGTAAACTTCTGGACATCATTGAGGGTTTTTGGCAATTCCATTCTTTCGATGGCCCTGATCTTTGTCGGGTTAGCTTCAATTCCTCGGCTGGATACAAGGAATACGAGTAACTTGCCAGCCGGGACACCAAATGTACATTTTTCCGGGTTAAGTTTCATCCGGAATCTTCTCAAGTTTGCGAATGTTTGACGCAAGTCCTCAATTAGAGTATGAATTTGTTTGGTTTTTATTACCACATCATCGACGTATACTTGAACATTTTTGTCCAACTGATCTTGTGAGCATTTTTGCATGCATCTTTGGTATGTTGCGCCTGCATTTCTCAATCCGAATGGCATGGTGCGATAGCAATAAGCCCCGTACGGGGTGATAAAAGCTGTCTTTATTTTATCATTTGGATTTAGCGGAATCTGATGGAATCCTGAATAGGCATCCACAAATGAAAACAACTCACACCCAGCAGTAGAATCTATGACTTGATCGATCCGAGGTAGAGGAAATGGATCTTTCGGACACGCCTTATTGAGGTTCGTGTAATCAATACACATGCGCCATACCACTGCCACGTTCGGGTCATCTTTCTTCTTCTCGACCAGGACTGGATTTGATAACCAGTAAGGGTGCATCACTTCCATGATGAATCCAGCAGCTAAAAGTCTTGCAATCTCGGCCGCTATTACTTTCCTCCTATCTTCGGCGAAGCGGTGGAGGGGTTTCTTCACCGGCCTTGCATCTGGTATTACACGAAGAGAGTGCTCAACCAACTCCCTCGGAACTCCTTGCAGATCTTGAGTGGACCATGCAAATATGTTCCGATTCTCACGGAGGAAGCTGGTGAGCTTGCTTTCCTATTTATTTGTAAGGCCAGCCCCAATGGTCACTGTGCGCTCTGGGAAAGTTTCATCCACCTGCACCTTCTTGGTTTCCTTGGTATCTTGAAATGACACATTGCCATGCGGGTTGGTGAGTGCCGGCATGGACATTTGTGCTGCTTTGGCCAATGCTGCCACCTCCAACATCTGACTTTTCTCTTGTGCTATGACGAGTGACTCGGCCAGTGAAGATCCGGCTGAAGCACAAGCAATAGATCTCTTGTAATCTCCTTCCACTGTGATCACCCCACATGGCCTGGCAGCTTCATCTTTAAGTATGCCATATGGGTAGTAGCCATGAATCTTGCCATAGCCGGCCTGCCGAGTAAGGCGTGATATGACCTGACCAGATCTACCACCTCGAACTCTATAGCTTCAGTGCGACAATTTTCCCTGTTGCCGAATAAGACGTCGACCCAGATCTTGCCAATTGGCTCACAGGACAATCCCGGCATAATCCCGTGGAAAGTGGTCTTAGTCGGCTCCAGCATGTTCATGGTGATGCCTAACTTGAGCATTGTATCCTTATACATGATGTTGATGCTACTGCCACCGTCAATCAGTACTTTTGAAAACTTCACGTTGATATCTGGTCCCATGAATGTTGGATCCAACACCAGAGCGTATCCTCCAGGGGTTGGCATGATCTTGGGGTGATCTTTTCTCTCTTGCTCAGACCAATGCATGTACTTGGGAATTGCCGGCATCGTGGCATTCACTTCCATCATTCGTCGCTGCTGGCTCTTCTTGTCATTTGGCTCTGTGACAAAGACAACATAGCTCTGGTGATGTTCTCTGTACCCATTTCTGGTTCCGTGGCCGATATGAGCATCGTCACCTCTAGGATTGTGCACCTGGTGCACAGCTTCTCTTCTTTCCTGATTCTGATATCTCGGTTGCCTGTTTTCATATCTGTTATCTGCTCCTACTGCTTGAGCATTTCCTCCTGTAAGTGGTGGAGGGGGAGGTGGTGGAAGCTGCTTATTCAGCGAGTCCACTCTGTCTCCTTTCTGAAACCAAGTGCATTGCCTTGTTGAGTGATTTGCTGGCTTACTCGGACTAGGCGTGTGAAACTTACATGGCTGATCCAGCATCATCTCATAGGTGTATTTTTGTCGGTCCTGGTACTGTTTCCTCTGATCGTATGGACTTTTGCCGTCATTCTTTGGCACCAATTGTTTTTGACCATTTGTCCTTTGACGCTGACTATTTCTAGCATCTGGATGATCCTGACTCACTGCCGTAACCTGACCTGAACCATACCTGTAATCCGGCCTCTCGTCTCTTCTCTTGCTTCTGTATTCGGATCTCTCCTGGCGCCTTTGCGACCCGGCAGCGTCATAGATCTGAGTCTCAGTCATCCCGTATGCCGACATGAGCAGCGGCTGAGTCGGATCTCCTAACGCATACGAGTCGGCGATTCTTATCGTCTCTGCCAGGCTTGCTGGCATATCTCTCTGTAACCTTTGCCACAACACACTCCCATGTCTACATAGTTGTGCAAACCATGCGATTGCTTGTGACTCGATTACCCCTTCGCAAGAGTTACGCATCGTACACCACCTTGTGAGGAACTCCCTGTCTGTCTCATTCGGTCTTTGCTTGCACATTGCTAGTTGCTGTGGGCGATTCGGACTCTTGTAAGTGCTCGTGAAATTTCTCACGAAAGCGTCGTGAAAATTAGTCCAACTGTTGATGCTTCCGGGTGGCAAATTGTTCAACCATACCTGAGCTGGTCCTTCCAGCATCTGCGGTACGTAACATACTGCCCATCTCAAGTTTCCATGCGTGATCTTCACAACGGTTCCATAATCTATGAGCCAGTCCTCTGTCTTTGTGCTTCCATCATATGTTTTTGTCCCTCTGGCCAGCTGGAAATTTGGCACCGGTAGCTCCTTCATGATCCTTGGGCCAAAGCACGATGGACCCTGCGGACCTTGTGATTCAATTATCTCTGCCATTTTTATGCGGTCAAGCTTCAGCCTGGCTTCATCCGGATGAAGTTTCCTACCTCCGTATCTCGCTCCCATTGCTTGATATGTATGATCCGGCAGCTCATACCCGTCATTTACCATGGCCGAGTAACCATCATTATACTTATTTGTGTTCAGGTCAGCTGGCTGTTGAACTGCTTTTCCCGCGCTCTGCTGTCTTCTTTCTGGCTGAGCTGGTGCGTTATTCGGAGCTAGATTTCCTCCTCCTGCCGAGTGAGTTGCGCGCCGAGTATGAGGCGCAAAATTTTGCCCTCCGTTGTCATTTCTCTGTCCAATTTTTTCCTGGTTTTCATTTTCTCGGGGATTATTTCTTTTTGCCCCTTGCGCATGCGCCGGGTTTCCTTGAACTACTATCGGATCATAGGCGACCATCTGCTTGTTTATTCCAGAATCCACACTTTTTTTCTTTTCTCGGACTAGGTGCCGCTCCGGGTGAGGATGCCGTGTGCCCAGCCGATCTTACCGGGACAGGAGTCGCCGAGTGAACCAGCTGTGATCTCCTTGCTATACCCGGATATGCTCTGTATTACGCCTCATTCAGCATGCTGGCTGCTTTTACTAACTCATTGACTCGTTCTTGCTGTATTTTCTTTGCTTCCCCCTCCAAGTGGGGTAATTCTGCCATTGCTGCTTCTGCCGCTCGCAGATTAGCTGCTGCTATGTTGTACGTTGGGCGCATGGCTGTCTCATTGTTGTTCTCTGGTGTTATCTTTGATGTCGCATATGCCAGTTCTTCGTTGAGGTTCCTTCCTCTCAATCTCGTTGCATCAAGCCGGGTCTTTGCGCCCTTGATTCGATTTGCCGAGTTAAGCTCTCGGATATTGATATCCACATCTTGTTGTAACTGTGCTAGCTCCTTTGCTTTCTCCAGGACTTTTATCCTGGTTTCTTCCAACTCGGCTTGCACACGCGCCGGGTCAGTTGCTTGTGCCACTGGCTCTGCCAACTTGTCTATCGCTTCCTGCAGCTCCTTAGCTCTTTTGCTCCTAGCTATGTTCTCTGGTTTTTCCAGCAGCGCCTTTGCTGTTCTTGCAGCCCTTGGCGTTTCCTCATGATTTCCTTCCTCTACATTCTCATTCTCTACTGGAAATACTGGGGGAGCTGTGGGGTTTGGGGTTGTCATCATTACCTCCATAGAGACGAGTTGGAGAGGTTTCCCAGCGACTAGAGCCGTTGGAGGATCCGGCGCCAGGACGACGTGCTCAGGATATGCGCGCTCCACGCGCACCGCGACGTAGACCTGGTGCTCGCCGAACTTGATGAAGCGACCGCCCCTAGGGAACGGCTTGGTCCCGAAGCAGCCCGCATTGTTGCTAACGAAGTTGAGCTCCAAATCTCTGGATGAGGCTGGAGTAGACGCGCTCGCCGGTCTTGGCGATGATGTTGCCCGTCCGGATGAAGACTCCATCAAGCACCGCCTTACGCACGGTGGGCCAAGCGTGGTGGTGGCACGGCAAATGCCATGGGTAGGCTTAAGTTGGGGTCGAATGGGTGCTTGTGGTCACCGGGGAGGGAGTGCACGGTGGATCCATGCACGAAGAACAAGTCGAACTCTCCACACTTGACAATTTGATTGATACCCCAAGGATTACAAGTGCTCCTTGAGATATATTGGCTTGAGTACGCAACACCTGTTCTCTACTTGGTCCATCCCCCCCCCCTCTACTACTGCTATGCCCTCCCTTATATATGCAGTGCTAGCTATCTAATACCCCTTTGGGTTCTAGGGTTTACTGTTTGGATCTTGGTCCCTACAATATGGGCCGGGTTATGGGCTTGCCCTAAGCCCATAGGCTCGGTCCATAAAGCTTGACAGCTAACGGTCTTCTGGTACGCTTCTTTTGTTCTTTTTGGTGTCACGCTGTTACTTTGTACGTCAGTGCTTGCTTTGGGCGTCACCCGGCTCCTTTTGTGTCACCCGACGTCGCCCTTCTCTTTTGACCATGTTTTACCATGGTCCTTCCCGAACCTTACTCGGAAAGGTGCAATGTGTCCTTCTTGACTCGGCCCTTCCTCGGTTGACTCGGCCCTTCCTCGGTTGACTCGGCTCGTTGGTATCTGCAAGGGTTACAACTTTGTCCTATACGGGCCGAGATAGTTTGTATCTCGGCTCTCATGCTTATCTTTCCCGGCCGTTTTTACCCGACCTGGTTCATTTTTTACTCGGAGCTAACCCAGCCGCTATGTTTCCCCTCTTGTGACCCTACCGGGGGTTATCCCCCAAAAAATTTCTCCCCCCCCCCCCGACCACGCGTACATAATCGCCCACCTCTCCTCCCCATTTTCCCTCAGACCCCATGCCCTGAACGCCTCCAGGCTGCGTGAATTCGTGCTCGAAACACCACTGCTCCAACGAGCTCCCCCGTCAAATTCCGACCAACTCCGGCCACCTCCCTGCTCCTAGCTTCCAAGAGCTTGACCCCCATCGCCTTGCGCACCTACCAACACCCTCAGCTTGCACGCGCGCACCCTAGAAGCTCGGCAACAAGCAAACCTGAGCGCCACCGCCGTTTGCATCAGCTCCGGCGAGCAACTGACGTCAACCCCGTGCGCCCCTTGCTCTCTGGTGAGTGTCCCTATGATCCTTGAATATGTGCGCATATTCCTGACATGTTCTATTGCTCGCTTGCGTCCCAGACACTCGCCTCTGACGACACCAGAACATGCCCGACGACAAAGACGACTCCGGTGAGCAATTCTCGTCGTCACCGTGCGCCCCTCGACTAACGGCGACCACCTTTAGCTTCACTGCAACCCTGTGAACCCGGTGAGCATCTCCCCTTCCTACCTTGCTTCCTTTTTTGCCGAAACATCGCCACCAGAGCGCCGCCGCCGTGCGTTCGTTGCCAGCACCGCCAGTTCCTGGCAGTGTGCTGTGAGCCATCCGATTTAGATCCAAGTGATATGATAGATTGGCTTAGCGAAAAGGTATGACTTCATATGTGCCATGCAATTCACTTTTAATCCTACGGTCCATAGAGCTCGATCCATGCGAATCGGTATCAGCCAATGGAATCATTCCACGTGGCATGTCCTGTCTGTTTAAAAATCCAGAAAATGAATTTGAATGATTAAATTTGTAAAATCTATAACTTTTGTTCTACATGTCCAAAAATTACAAATTTTATATCATTGGAATCAGGAAAATGAAAACTTTGCAACCATTCCCTTAGTTTAGTATTGTTCTTCTGGAAAATTAGGTGTTTTTGCAGAAAGAATTGTAGGACTATTTTGGTTATAAAAATTATTATAAAAATGATTTTTGAGTAAAATCTTTTGCAAATGGTTTGTTTTGAACTCTCTGACCCTAAACACTAACATTTGGATTTAAAAATAAATTTAACTAACACAAGGAATTATTCCTTTGAATAAAAGCATTTCTAGTGAAACAAAAATGTTGCTTTGATTTAAAAATGATTTTTGGATGAAACCTTTTGCAAATGGATTTGTTTTAAATAGTTTGGCCAGAAAAACTAACATTTGTGTTTAAAAACATATTTGGCTAACACTAGAAAATTGTTACCTTGATTTAAATCATTTCTAGCAAAACAAAAATGATTTAAATGGCCTATTTTCACTAACTTGATTTTAAATGATTTTTCCACATTTATAAATGACCAGTAGGTGTTTTGAAATGTTTAAAAGCTTATTAGAAACCACTTTTCCAAATAAAATAATATTTTGCATGCTTGCATGCATTGCTTTGTTTTTATTATTTTATGTGGTGAATTGTTTGAATGCTAGTTTGAATTTGTGCCTTGATTAAATTGTAGTGAACTTTGAAGAGTGTGACATTTGCAAGATCAAGGAGTGTATCTATATTCCCTACAAAAAGGCAAGTGGTCCTTCATATATTTTGTCCTATTATTTTAACTATGCATTGGTGATATTTTAAGTAGGACTTGCATAGAATTTTCTATGTGTTAACTATGCCTTGGGAAATCCTAGTAGATGATGCCTTAGTAGAATTTTCCCCAAGTTAAGATTCTTGCTACTATCATGCTTAGCCTAGCTAGTAGAAAACAAGGGTGGATTATTCATGCTATGAAATATTTCTAAGTCTATGACTTGTGTTTTGTTTAATAAAACAACTAAGTGAGTGAATCATCTGGATGGAATGGAAAGAATGGGTTATGTTGAGTGGTTACACAGGGCCCATTTCAATGGCATCCCTGGTGTATCTCACTTGTGGAAAGCCACCCAGGAACAACGAGATTTAAGATGTTAAGTGTTGATAAGCTTCTAGTGCAGCCACATGGCAATATGGGCTCTACTGGATCATATAGGTTGCAATAACTTAGCCAGATGGACAGAAGGTGGTAGGGGTGATAGGTTGGAACGCGTCCAATTGGTCTAAGGGAAGGATTCTGAAAGATCTTTTCTCGATGCATGTCGAGTCTTCTGGGGAAAGTGCACCACCTCTCGAGAGAGTAAAATCTAAGTACTTAGCCATGTCCCCGACAATGGACAATTTGAGCATCAAGACATTGAAGCAATCAAGGATCTCCTCATCCCAATTTCTAAGATAAAAGCTTGTGGTTGAACAAGGGTTAAAGGATCATCAATTTCTATTGGTAGTTCCTTGGGTGATTTTGATAAACAAAAACTTAGTGTTTTCAACTGATAAGGAAAATCTATTTTGAGCAAAGCAAGCCTAAGCTCCACTTAGCCAAATGCATATAGATGTTAGATACCACTACTTTACCATAGTATTACTTGTAAATACAATTCAAATGTATTGACCCTTGTGGCTGTAACTTATTATGTTGCAGGTTTGTTTGATGTTAGGGAAGTGTGTTGAATAGGATTACAAGTCTACAACCAACATGATTGCCTGTGGCATATGAAGATGAAGGACTCCATGCTATATAGTTATTTCTGCTGCATTGTAATGAGATAGCCAAATGAGCTATGTAAGATGTAATGAATTATTTTATTCCTGGTTATAAGTTGTAATATGACCTTTGTTTCTTGATATTACATCTTAAATTGTGGATGCTAGCTATTTGATCCAGGGACTAGCATTGTAAACACAGGGATCTCTACCTTATCAGGTTGGGACCTCTACAGATGGTATCAGAGCACTGTGTTTCCTGTAGGATTGTAACCCTAGGATTGGACAAAACCCCTTAGAAAAATAGGAGTTGTATTTGTTTAAACTTATTTACAAACAATCTTGTAAATTCTTTCCTCAAACATTTTTCTTTTGATTCTACATCTCTTCCTTTTCAACTTGATGGACAAAAACTTCAACATAATCAAAGACTTCAACATCACCAATGACTTCAACTTCAGTTTCACCAAGGACTTCAACTTGGACATCGCTAAGGACTACAAGTGAGACAATAGATATTACTCAAGACTTGGAGAATAAGGAAACACAACTTAGAAGGAACCATCATCACCTTTGAAGTTTGTGACCAAGATGCAAGAATTTTTCCAAGGATACCAAGATCTTGTTCAAGAAGAAACAACCAAGAAGAATGGAATGATCTCAAGTGAAATCCTATAGTTGGACCACCATACTAGTGTTTAGTTCAGATCAATTTATTGATCACACCAACTTATGTGGTGTAGCAAAAATATTTTGTTGCCTAAAAATATGCTTGAACCATGTTGTTTGAGTGGATTGCATGATTGTGATTGCTTGCACATTGCTTTGTGTGATTTGTGGTGTGTGAGTAGAAATATTTCTCTAGAAATCTTTTGCCTATTCTAATCCCAATCCAACCCAAACAGATGACTTCTCCAAGAGACTCCAACATCAAGGATGGTGACAACAACAACCAAGAGATGCACATGAGAGAACAACTTTTAGCAACCCAAGCCCAGTTGAATCAAGTGACAACTCAATTCTTAGCCAACAACATTGAGTTAGACCCAACCATACAAAAATTCTTGGAAACCCAATCCCAATTGTTGCAAAGGATGACCAATCAAATGATCAACATGAGAAGCAACCTTTCCGAAAGTTAATGTGACAACAATGATATCAAGGATGATATTATAGAAGGAACTCAAGCTTGCAAAATCTGTGGAGACATAGGACACACTTACAAAGAGCATATGGACCAATTCCCTAATTGTGAAGAGAAACATCCAACTAGAAAATGCCCCACATCTCAAGTTACATGTTTCCTATGTGAAGAAAATGATCATGTCCCTATCCAATACCCAATCTATCCTATAGTTCAACAGATGAAACAAGATGGAATGCACCAAATGTTTGGAAACCTCCATAAAGAAACAACTTCTACCAAGAATGATGAAGACAAAGTTAAGACTCAGTTTGCACCTCCATACATTGTAACTCGCCATGGTGGACAAAATAGGAAACATGGACGTTATCCTAGGAAAGATTCTAAGAAGCGAGGAAGTTTTACCACATTCGTGGTGAAATATGAAGAACATGAACTAAGATCCCTCCTAGCTTTGGAGAAACCCAAGAAAAACAAGAAATGCCCCAACCCCAGCAAGAAAGACATTATCCAGGAGAAATGTCACAATTGCAAAGAGAAGGGACACTATGTCAATGAATGTCCAGAAAATAAGAAGGGCCAAGAAAACAAATAAGAAGTAGTGATACCAAAGATGAAAGAGGACGTTAGTCAAGTGATGTGCAACAAATACAAAAAGCCAGGACATTATGCATCACATTGTCCAGAAAAGAAGAACTACAAGACAAGCAAGCCTGTGAAGGATCTCAACCTTGTCACATGTTTCAAGTGTGAAAATCAGGGACACTATGCAAACAACTGTCCAGAGAGGATACATCAAGATCCCAAGAAATCCAAATTGTAATCTACTTGAAAATCTTTTAAGGGTGGTGGTACCCTAGTTGTATTGAAACCAACTTGTAACCTCTAGCCTTCCCGAATCTCAGGACGAGATTCCTTTTAAGGGTGGTAGCCTATCACATCCCAAAATTTTCCAAATTTTGAAATGTGAAAAATAAATAAGCAAAAGAAATAATTGTCGAAATTTAGGGTGAAAAGAAACTTTTGCTTCTAAATGGAAACATAAAAACCCTTCTTGAAAAAATTTGAATGAGAAGGGAATCCAACAAAATTTCAATCAAGTGAAATGCATTCATCAATGAATGTATCTTGAAATTTAAACACTTGGAAAAGTTAAAACAAAATCCTAAATCTTAATGAAAGAAATCATTTCCAAAATCTCTCTAAGACTATGGATTTGATCCATATAAAAAATTAGCAACAAACATTTATAAATGATCAAAAATGGTAAACAAAAATATTATAAAATCATAGAAATTGGTTTCATTCAATTTTAAGCCATGGATAAAACTTATGAATTTAATAAGATGAAAGGAAAATAATTTCCAAAGCTAATAAAGCTCCTAACAAAAAATCCATGCCAAATTATGAGCAAATTAATCCTAAAAGGATTTAAAAAGATAAACAAATATTAAATAAAATTCTACAAATAGGAATCACCAATTTTGGAACTATAAATAAAAAGATATGGATTTTATAAGATAAAGAAATAAATAATTAAATAAGAAATAACTGCAAAGACAATTTAAATCTTGGCCAAATCCATAATAAAATGGAATAAAGATAATCTAAATAAAAATAAAGGAATAAATACCATATAAATAAAATTATATGGGATTAAACCATATTCAATTTATTTAAATGAAGACAAAATCCCTAATAAAAATGATTAATTAAATCATGAGAAAAATAATTGAAATTACCAAAGTGAATTAAAAGTTATATAATTAACTTAAAAATAATAAAGGATTAATTAAATAAAATTATATGGTTTGGAACCATATTCAAATTATTTAAATAAAGACAAATGCCCAATTTAAATAAATATTAAAGCATAATAAAATATTTTGAAATAATTCAAAGTGGGTTATTTAAACACATTAATAAAAAGTATTAAACTACTGAAAAGGTTTGATAAACATTTGAATTCAAACATATGTTTAAACATTTGATTCAAATTGAAAACAGTAATACGAAAAGAAAAAGAAAAAGACAAAAATAAGAAAACAAACCCAGCCCAACTACCCCAGCCCAAGAAGCCCAACTGGCACCTCTCTCTCCCCGCGAATCGTTTCTCACCAACGAATGAACCCGCGCCCCCACTGACGCCCAGAACCCACCATCGCCACCTCATCATAGTCCCCGCGCAAGACCCGCCCCCCTCATTCCTACTCGCCGTTACCTGCGTTGATTCCTCCTCGTAAATTCGTTTGATTGCTGCGTTAATTTATCCCCCCCCCCCCGCGTACATAATCACCCATCTCTCCTCCCCATTTCCCCTCAGACCCCATGCCTTGAACGCCTCCAGGCTGCATGAATTCGTGCTCGAAACACCACTGCTCCGGCGAGCTCCCCCGTCGAATTCCGACCAACTACGGCCACCTCCCTGCTCCTAGCTTCCACGAGCTTGACCCCCATTGCCTTGCGCACCTACCAGCACCCTCATCTTGCATGCGTGCACCCTAGAAGCTTGGCAACAAGCAAACCTGAGCGCCACTGCCGTCTGCATCAGCTCCGGTGAGCTACTGACGTCAAACCCGTGCGCCCCTTGCTCTCTGGCGAGTGTCCCTATGATTCTTGAATCCGTATTGCTCGCTTGCATCCCAGACACTCGCCTCCAACGACACCAGAACGTGCCCGACAACAGAGACGACTCCGGCGAGCAATTCTTGTCGTCACCATGCGCCCCTCGACTAATGGCGACCACCTTGAGCTTAACTGCAACCCTGCGAACCCGGTGAGTGTCTCCACTTCCTCCCTTGCTTCATGTTTTCGCCGGAACATCCCCACCAGAGCGCCGCCGCTGCACGTTCGTCGCCAGCACCGCCAGTTCCTGGCAGTGTGCTGTGAGCCGTCCGATTTAGATCCAAGTGATAGCATAGATTGGCTTAGCGAAAGGGTATGACTTGATCTGTGCCGTGCGATTCAATTTTAATCAAGTGTTCCACAGAGATCGATCCATGTGAATCGGTATCAGCCAATGGAATCATTCCACGTGGCCTGTCCTGTCAGTTTAAAAATCCAGAAAATGAATTTGAATGATTAAACTTGTAAAATCTATAACTTTTGTTCTACATGTCCAAAAATTACAAAATTTTTATCATTGGAATCAGGAAAATGAAACCTTTGCAACCATGCCCTTAGTTTAGTATTTTGCTTCCGGAAAATTAGGTGTTTTGGCAGAAACAATTGTAGGACTATTTTGGTTATAAAAATGATTTTTGGGTACAATCTTTTGCAAATTGTTTGTTTTGAACTCTCTGGCCCTAAACACTAAAATTTGGATTAAAAAAGAAATTTAACTAACACAAGGAATTATTCCTTTGAATAAAAGCATTTCTAGTAAAATAAAAAAGTTGCTTTGATTTGAAAATGATTTTTGAATGAAACCTTTTGCAAATGGATTTGTTTTATACACTTTGGCCATAAAAACTAACATTTGTGTTTAAAAACATATTTTTATAACACTAGAAAATTATTACCTTGATTTAAATCATTTCTAGCAAAACAAAAATGATTTAAATGGCCTATTTTCACTAACTTGATTTTAAATGATTTTGCCATATTTATAAATGACCAGTAGGTGTTTTGAAATGTTTAAAACCTTATTAGAAACCACTTTTCCAAATAAAACAATCTTTTTCTTGCTTGCTTGCATGCATTTCTTTGTTTTTATTATTTTATGTGGTGAATTGTTTGAATGCTATTTTGAATTTGTGCCTTGATTGAATTGTAGTGAACTTTGAAGAGTGTGACATTTGCAAGATCAAGGAGTGTATCTATATTCCCTAAAAAAGGCAAGTGGTGCTTCATATATTTTGTCCTATTATTTTGACTATGCATTAGTGATATTTTAAGTAGGACTTGCACAGAATTTTCTATGTGTTAACTATGCCTTGGGAAATCCTAGTAGATGATGCCTTAGTAGAATTTTCCCTAAGTTAAGATTCTTGCTACTATCATGCTTATCCTAGCTAGTAGAAAACAAGGGTGGATTATTCATGCTATGAAATATTTCTAAGTCTATGACTTATGTTTTGTTTAATAAAACAACTATGAGAATGAATCACCTGGGTGGAATGGAAAGAATGGGTTATGTTGAGTGGTTACACAGGTCCCATTTCAATGGCATCCCTGGTGTATCTCACTTGTGGAAATCCACCTAGGAACAAAGAAATTTGAGATGTTAAGTGTTGAGAAGCTTCTAGTGCTGCCACATGGCAATATGGGCTCTGCCTGGATCATATAGGTTGCAATAACTTAGCCAGATGGACAGAAGGTGGTAGAGGTGATAGGTTGGAACGCGTCCATTTGGTCTAAGGGAAGGCTTCTGAAAGATCTTGTCTCGATGCATGTCGAGTCTTGTGAGGAAAGTGCACCACCTCTCGAGAGAGTAAAATCTAAGTACTTAGCCGTGTCCCCGGCAATGGACAATTTGAGCATCAATACATTGAATCAATCAAGGATCTCCTCATCCCAATTTCTAAGATAAAATCTTGTGGATAAACAAGGGTTAAAGGATCACTAATTTCTATTGGTAGTTCCTTGGGTGATTTTGATAAACAAAAACTTAGTGTTTTCAACTGATAAGGAAAATCTATTTTGAGCAAAGCAAGCCTAATATCCACTTAGCCAAATGCATATAGATGTTAGATACCACTACTTTACCATAGTATCACTTGCCAATACAATTCAAATGTATTGACCCTTGTGGCTGTAACTTATTATGTTGCAGGTTTATTTGATGTTAGGGAAGTGTGTTGAATAGGATTACACGTCTACAACCAACATGATTGCCTGTGGCATATGAAGATGAAGGGCTCCATGCTATATAGTTATTTCTGGTGCATTGTAATGAGATAGCCAAATGATCTATGTAACATGTAATGAATTATTGTATTCCTGGTTATAAGTTGTAATATGACCTTTGTTTCTTGATATTATATCTTAAACTATGGATGCTAGCTATTTGATTCAGGGACTAGCATTGTAAACATAGGGATCTCTACCTTATCAGGTTGGGACCTCTACAAAAATGGATGGTGTTCTACTCAAAATTGATTATGAAAAAGCATAGATAAAGTTCAATGGTATTTCCTTCAACAAGTTTTATGTATGAAAGGTTTTGATCCGAAGTGGTGTCAATGGGTACATGAGTTTGTAAGGCATGGTAGTGTCAGTATTTAGGTTAATGGTGACATAGTTAGTATCCAAACACTGAAAGGGTTGGGACAAGATGATCCATTGTCACCAATCATGTTTAATATCATGGTAGACATATTATTTGTCTGAATAGCAAGATCAAAGGAATATGGGCAAGTAGAAGGTTTTATTCCCCATTTGCTGGAAGGGGTATTAGTTTTACAATATGCAGATGACACCATAATTTTTATGAACCATGATTTAGAGAAGGCTCTGAATATGAAACTAATATTACGTATCTTTGAGCAATTATCATGACTAAAAATCAATTTCCAGAAATTTTTTTGTTTCGGTAAAGCTAAAGAGGTTGAGGTTCAATAAAAATATTTTTTGTTGTGAACTAGGGTCTCTCCGTTTCTGATATTTGGGTATACCTATTCATTACCAAAAATTAAAGAATGGTTAGTGGAAGCCGGTAGAAGACCGGTTTGAGAGAAAGATGACAAGCTAGTTAGGAAAATTACTTTGTTAGGGCGATAGACTCGTTTTAGTTGATTCAGTCATCACCAGTCTTCTCATGTTCATGTTGTGTTTTTTTGAAATACCCCATAGGGGTATGAAAAATACTAGATTATTTTAGATCACGCTTTTGTTGGCAAAGTAGTGATCATAAAAGAAAGTGTAGACTTTTTAAATGAAATATATTATGTATGCCAAAAGATCAAGGAGGGTTTGGGAGAAGTTTTAGAAATGAAGAATAAATGTTTAATTAGAAAGTGGTTTCACAACTTACTAAATTAGGAAAGTGTAAGGAAATATTTCATTCAGAAAATATACTTGCATTTGAAAAGCCTTTCTTAAGTAAAATCAAACCTAGCAGATTCTTCCTTTTGGAAGGGACCTATGAAAGTAAAGGAGGAATTCTTTAGTAGAGGTTTCTTAAAAGTAGGTAATGGTAAGGTCACACGTTTTTGGGAGAATACTTGGTTAGGAGATATACTTCAGCACAACAATATCCCTATTTATATAACATTCTCCAAAGAAAATAAGTTCCAGTAGCAAGTTTATGTCTCACACTCCTCTAAATATATTTTTAGAAGAGCATTAACAGGAAACAAATGGACAAGGTGGATACACTTACTCCACAGACTTATGGATGTCCAGTTAATGGTGCAAACGGATACATTTGTGTGGAATCTCACACAATCAAGATCCCTTTTGATCAAATCAATGTATTTTGATTACATGAATGATCACATAGTTTTCCTCTATAAGTATATTTGGAAAATGAAGGTGCCACTAAACATCAAGATCTTTATATGGTTCCTATACTAGAAAGTGCTCATAACAAGATATAGTCTAGCTAAAAGTAATTCGCATGGTAGTAAAAAGTGTAGTTTTTTGCAACCAAGATGATTTAATAAGACATATGTTTATTGCATGCCCTTTTAAAAAGATTATTTGGCGCATGATGCATATGACATTGAATTTATCACCACAAAAGAATATTACAAATTTGTTTGACAATTGGCTTATGGGTGTTAATAAGAAGGATAAAGTAAAAATTCAAGTAGGATTTTGTGCATTATTGTGGGCCATGTGGAATGTGCGTAATGACATTTACTTTTAACAATAATGATGAAAAATCTTCATATTTTATGCAGGTCATCTGCCTTGCTACCCATTGGACATGTATGTGGTCGTACCTACAACCAATTTATAAGCTTCGGGATTTGGATATTCGGTGCAACCAATTAGAGATGGTTGCCCCGGATATATACATCCAGTGCAGCATGTTGATGTAGTATCGTTTTATGTTGTGTTTTTGAAGGAAATGTGCCCTAGAGGTAAATAATAAAGGATTTTATTAAACACATTCCATTAGTTTATAATAGTTTTATATCATGCTATAACTATATCGATAAGGAAACATTGATATATGTGTGATATATAAACAAACCCAAGTCCCTAGTAGCCTCTATTTAACTAGTTCATTGGTCAACAGATGGTTAAAGGTTTCCTGACCATGATAGTGCTTCGGCACCTAATTGACAATGAAGCTATCTCATTAGAGAATAACATAGTGGACACCGTTTCGCAGATGATTTTGCAACACGGTCATATCATATAAAGTTCAAAGTTGCAATTTTTAGAAACATAGTGACTTGTTCCTCAGACCGTGAGACCATATTTAGTCATTGTCACCCGAGAGTACTTAGAGAGCATCAAACGTCACTCTATTAAAAGGTGATTATAAAGGTGTCATCAGGTACTCGGAGGGCCGGGTTGAGGCGTATGTGTCAAGAGCGGGATTTGTACATCCGTGTGATAGAAGATACTCTAAGCCCACTCAGATAAGTTGTATCAAATATGTTGCGCAACATGTAACTAGGTCATGGGATATCACTTATCAGTACGAGTTTAAAATAGCATTGTCAGTAATGAGATCAAACCCGACATAGAGATGTCAATTATCAAATCTCGGACAAATTAAGTATCATAGAGACAAAAGGAACATAACACATATTGTTTCAGGTTCAAAACGATGGAGAATAGTGAGTGCCATAGGGGTCACATGTGCATCCCTGTACATCTGTGGATCATTGATAGAGATCATGTATATGACATTCCCGAACCGTAGGGACATGTGCTTAAGGGAATTACAACGTGTGGAGATCTACCTGTAAGAAGGAATCCCAAGAAAGATAGAAAGAGAGAGAAACCAGAATTGTTCTAGGGAGATCCGAAGTTTTTCGAAGAAAGAAAGAAGAAAAAGGATTGAAAGGAGTTTCATATAAATGGAAATTTAAATATATATTTATTATATATTAATTGTAAATTAATATATTCTAAATAATATTTAAATTAAGATTTATAAATTCAACTTTCTTGTTAGGCCAAAACCTTAGAGGGATTTTACTAAAAAGAAATGCTGCAGAAAAACAGAAAAAAGGAAAAACAGCTCAGGCCCACGTGGGTGGCAAATAAGTTGCCGCTGCACGGGGGAAGCAGCCTGTAGCGGTCGTAGGGGGCAGAAGCCATGGCTAAACGGGCTGTCGGGGGGTCCGGCCCACCAGGGCTGCGTCGACTGCAGCCCACCCGGGCGCTTGCCAACGGGCTGTGGGCGAGTGGCGCAGGCCCACCCTAGGTCGCCTCCCCTCCGTCTGGCGTTGATGCCTACGTGGGTGCGCTAGGCGTGCTTGTCCATGGGCTGCCGCTGTCCGGCCTACCCAGGCCCGCCTAGATGTCGTCGGCCACCGCCTTTGCTTGATGGGTTGGGTGGTTTTAGCCCATCCGGCTGGGATGAAATTCCTGCCACTTTTCCTTTAAGTTTAGTCCCACATGGGGCACCTAAGAGGGAGGGGACTCCTCCATTTTCTTATATAAAGAGGTGCTGATTGGTGGGATAAAACACACAAATAAATGACGATATTCCCTTTAGTTGAAATACTCGCATCTCTTCCTAAAGTTGTCTCTGCCAGTGCGCGGTCCCAAGTCCGGACTACACATGCAAGGCGTTCTCTTCTACGGCACATTGTTGCACTGACGGGATTCCAGCCAGGAGGTCTACTTCTGCAACCTTGGAGGGATCGGAGGCCAAGAGTCGTTGTCTTCCACCGTATGCCTATGGCAACCTGGTGGGGATATTGAAGATTCCGAGCCATCGTGCGAGGACTAGGACAAAGGGTGACTTGCGAGGAGCTTCGCGACCTTGAGGTTGGACGAATATGACTACATCAACCACACCTCTACATGAGCGTAACGCTCTCTTGGTCTTTAAGGGTATGTTACCGTTGTCTTCCTCCGTTACTGTGTTACTAGTAGATAGATCTTAGGCACTAGGGGTTTCCCACGTAGTAATTCTTTTGATTTTCTACAACGAACCCCTGTAGTTTTTTATTTCGTTGGTTGATTCATGTAGAGACTATGGGTGATCCTTGATGTAAAAATATTTGTAATAAACTTTACTCAATAATGAAATAAAGTGTTGTATGCATCAATGGATGAAGAGGCTAGGACTATGTTTCCCTTTTGAAAAAACATGCAAGGCTCCCATGAACAATAAAAACATGTGGAAGCTAAAAAATCCTCTAAAAATAAGATATTCATTTGTTATCTTAGGAGCGTGGTCTTATCAAGAGATAATCTTGACAAACCAAATTAGTGAGGAAGTAAAGGATGTATCTTTTGGCAAATGATGAATCCATTAAACACATAGTTTCAAGCACAAATTTTCTCAAGAGGTATGGCCTTTTATGCATGTGGCCTCCAATATTTACCCACCTTGTAGTGTGCCAAACATGTTTTGTAGTTGATTAAATAAGAGGCTCCATATTCATAATAAATATATTCACATATCCTAGTGGGGAAGTAGCCTTGTGTTGTGCTTTATGGCTATGCGGGGATAACATTTTGTTTGATAAAATAAGGTTTCTTCTTTGCGATTCAGGTTACACGTTCATATGTGTATTGGATACGTATGTTCTATTTTCCTCAGCGTTGTAAGGATCAAAGGAGCTCTTTACAATGAGGCTGGTAGAGTACATACGGCTAGTATCATGTGAAGAGAATATGCTATAGAAAAAATAATAAAAGGTTTATTATTGTCATAATCCAATAATTTTGTAATATTTTTATATTGTGCTATAACTATATCAAGTGGAAACATTGATGCAGCTGTGATATGAAATGTAAGTCCCTAGTAGTCTCTATTAATAATAGTTCGTTGGGTAACAGATGATCAAGGTTTCCTGATCATGAGTGGTAGAGCTAGTTGACAACGATGTCATATCATTGGTGAATGATATGATGGACATTCCTCAAAGATTGTGACATGATCAAGTCACGAAGTTTATCGTTGCAATAGTTAGAAATGTAGTCTCCTTCTCCTTAGACCATAAGATCATATTAATATCGCGGTAACAAGTGAAACAGTACTTGTCAGTAACGAGATTGAACAAGGTATGGTGATACCTAATGATCAGATCTCGGACAAGTAGTATCGAAGAAACAAAAGGAAATGGACTCAATATTTACGGTTCAAACGACATCGTCATCTGAAATGTACAAGGGTCGTCATGGATATCTCGGTCCCGCTGTTGATCACTGATGGAGATCATGCTTGTGCCATTCCCGAGCCATGAGGGAATCCACTTAATGGTACGACGAGTTGGAGATCATCCGTAAGTTGGAATCATAGTAGAGAAAGAGAAAACCAGAATTTTTCTGCATAGAGAGATCCGAAGTTGTTGGAAGAAAGAAAGTAAACCAGAAAAGTTCCATGAGGGGACCGGAATTGTTCCGGGAAGTTCCGAAGTTGTTCGGAGGAAATCGAAGGAAAGGTGTTTCGGGTCAAATCGGATTTGGTAATATGTATTTACATATTAATTAATGTAATTAATATTAAATATCATATTAAAATTTAATTTGAAAGGGTATTCCAATAATGGGCCAAACTTCCTAGGAAAAAAGGGCCCATGAGGGGAAAACCAAGAGAGGGGAAGGGCCCATGTGCCTAGGGATGTCCCACTTGGTCGCCGCTAGGGTTAGGATTTGGGGTGCCCTAGGGCAGCCCCCTCCCCCTTTGGCCGCCACCCGTTGCCCCCTTGGCCGCCTTAGGGGTTCCTTGGTGGGGGGGTAAGGGTTCCCCCCTCCCCTATATAAGGGCCCCCCTTAGAGGAGGAGAAACACACAACAGAATCCCATGAGTTGGGAGCTCTCCTCCTCCTCTCAAATCTATTTCTCTCTAGTTGTCTCCACCCGTTGGTGACGTGGCTCGGTCAATTGCAGAGCTTCATTAGGAGACCCCAAGAGAAAGGTGCGATGAGCACAACAGCAAGTCTTCCCTCAGTGATGAAACCAAGTTTATCGAACCAGTAGAAGCAATGAAACAACTCCAAGGTGTTGCTAACAACTTGGAATCCTGCACAACACAAACTGAAGACTTTGCCCCAACTTATAGTGAGGTTGTCAATCTCACTGGTTTGCTGAAAACAAAGGATTAAACATATAGTGTGGAAGATAGTAGTTTCTTATAGAAGGTAAATGATAACATTATTTGATGTATCAATGGTAAAGATTGGATCGGGGTCCACAGTTCACTAGAGGTGTTCTCCTTAAGATAAATAACATGCTGGGTAAACAAATTACAACAGGGCAATTGACAGGATTGAGCAAGGCATAACAATGCAAATACTAGACATCATGATTCCTATGATATTTGATTGGGCATTACAACAATATACATAGACCGCCATCCAACTGCATTTATGACTAATAATCCACCTTCAGGTTATCGTCCGAACCCCTTCCAGTATTAAGTTGCAAACAACGGATAATACTTGATCAAACCATCACAATCTTGATCAAACCATTTGCAAAGCATTGAAAGCTGGGATCAAAGTACTCTAAACATGAGCATGTAAGATGTAGTTCTAACAATAAGACATAGCAACTATGTTGCAACATGAAAGGATACAAACAAAGGATCATGAATAATAATGCATTGAAGACGTTTGTTTTTTTCACATATAGAAAACATATCATTGTAGTATTCAGCTTGTCCCTCATGGAGTAGAAAAACATAAATGCATAGGACACCTTCAAAGTTCATAAGGGTGACTAGATACAAATAGTTCAAGAAGAAGCAATATCAACATTATTAATCAATCAATAAGTTTTGGGACGATGCACATAGAACTAAGAATGACAACTATGCTCTCCTAGTTGGTGCATAAAGATAGAAGGTGGAGACTCAATATAAAAGTAGGAACAAAGGCCCTTCACAGGGAAGCAGGGATTTCAAGTTTCATAAAGAGCTTCCAAAAATTATGGTACTTGTTAGTTTTCAGCTCTCATTGCCCCTATCATAAGCATCTTGAAGTGATTAAGGTTAAAGTGAAACAAATATGGAGTATATGCTTGACAAATCATAAGTTGGTAATCTCATGTCCCTTGAGTACGAGGGTCCTTCCACATGCTACTCAACTTTAGTCACCGGTAAGTTCTTGTCATAGTAAGTATATGTGTATCATAAAGAACCGCCAACAGGGTACCCCTTGCCCCATGATACAGGAGCTATCCCATATCAAAATTACAAGGCAACAGACAATGAGCATCTCAATGATCTTTTTATTTGCTATTTGCATAGGTTTTTATTGAGGATGCTTCACAGATTGCTCACTATGGTTATGCTGCAAGTTTCCACCATGATTAGGCATGGCTTAGTATAGCTGCCCAGGCGTTTATCCAACACATAAACATAACTCCATGGACTTACAATCTCCCCTTTTATTTCACACAGCCGACATCCGCAAACAAAAGATCATGATATCAACTGGGTAATATGTATAGGTGTTGAAAATGTTCCCCGTGACAGCACGGTTCTGCTAATTCCCAACTTATAAGTGCAAGCATATACAACATAGATGACATAATGGTTCAAGCTTATTAGGTGCAAAAAGTGAAGTGCGCCATCAAGTCTGTGAGAGCTTTAATCACTAATTTTTCTCATAACAAGTTTAATTTGGAAGATAGATAAAACAATAATATACGTGGAATGGTGTAACACACCATGCATAGGAATTTATAGTGGACTCTTTGGAATAGCTTGGTTTCTTGGGAGTTGGATGTATGAGTAGAGCTTACTCAATACAAGTGCAGGCTAGCAAAAGACTGTGAGCGACCAACTAAGAGAGCAATAATGGCCATAATCATGCAGAGCGACAAAACATTATCAAATAATCTTAAAGTGGTATCACAAGTCAAAAACTAAATGATCATAAAGGCTAAGGTGACTGTTTCATAGTCATAACATGGTGTGAGCATGTTCCAAGTCAACCCAAACAAAGCATCAAAGGAGAATACCACAATATTATGCTTTTGTATGCTAAAACAACGCATGATTCTTGCAAGACACACTAAGCAATCTCAATTGTTTGGAACGAGTCATGCTACAGCAATAATCATTAAGCACAACATCAAAACAACATCTATCATGACATGATAAAGTCTAAGTCACAGTCAAAACAAGCTCCCTTTTGAACCACTATAAGCATGAAAGTTTCAACTCTTTTCCAACACCAATCAACTTATTTGAAACAACACAGCGAAAGCGGGGGTCCAACTACTTTATTAAAGCAAACTAAACAAATGAAAACCAAAAATGAAAACTAAGACGCTTCAATAACAACACAACAGTGCATGAAACAAAAGTGTCTACAAAGAGACCTGAGATTTTTATTGATGAAGAAGGGGATGCCCAAGGCATCCCCAAGCCTTGACGCTTGTACCTCTTGTATATTTCTTGGGGTTACACGGGGTGGCATCCCCAAGCTTGAGCTTTTGTCCATTCTTCATCTCATCACATCATTCTTTCCTCCTACACTTGAAAATTTTCCTTCATACAAAACTTCACACAATCTTCATTAGCAACATTAGTGTATTCAAGATAATAAACCTTTGGGGTTTTTTTAAACAAGGAAAACTTTCATTAAAACACAGTCTACTATATAAATTACTTTTAAAAATCTCAAGTGATCAATAAGAACTCAAAAATAAACCGATAAAGAGGCAAATGCAAATAATGGCAGAAATCTGTCAAAACAGACCAGCAGGTAAACATCGATTTTTTCAAAGATCTTATGTTGCTCAAATCGAAAATTATTGAAATAACGAAAGTTAGATAACACACTGGGGCATTTACTCAGAAAATTATAGCTCAATCCGACGTATAGAGATTTTTCACGAATTTTTATAGTGAAGCACAAAAATCTGTTTCGGGACAGCAACTTCCCCAAATCTTACTTCTCTCTCATTAGAGGTTATTCTTGGCACAAAAATCACATAAAAAGGATAAGCAAAGGTTATTACAGAGGTAATAAGTTCCAATACTCAATAAAAATATTGGGTTACCTCCCAAAAAGTACTTTTCTTAACGCCTTTAAGTTAGGCATGATAATTTTGATGGTGCTCACATAAGAAATATGAATTGAAGTAAAAGAGATCATTAAGAATCAAATTCAAAATACATTTAAGTCTAACCCACTTCCTATGCATAGGAATCTTGTATGCAAATAAATTCACAAAGAACAAAGTGACAGACATAGGAAGATAAAACAAGAGTAACTTCAAAACTTTTAACACATAGAGAGGTGTTTTAGTACCATGAAAACTTCTACAACCATATTTTCCTCTCTCATAATAATTTTCAGTAGACCCATGGATAAACTCAACAATATAACTATCACATAAAGCATGCTTTTCATGATGTTTAAACATATAATTTCTATCAAGATCAAAAATAGTGGGATTAAAACCTTCAAACCCACTTTTAACAATTTTATAACAAGATGACTGATCATTCTCAAGAGGTATGGGGTTACAAGATAAAGTCAAGACCCCTCCAATCTCATTTTCAATAGTAGTACAATTAATATTAACAACCAATATAGGACCATCATCTAGAGCTTTATCATAAACATTTTCTAAGCAAAACTCTTTAATACCATGCATAACAGGAGCATAATTATTATCACAAGTTTTACTCATAGCAGATATTTCAAAAGGACCCATAGGAACATAACATTCATCCTCCTTTGTTAAGCATGAAGGACTATCAAATAATATATGGGATAAAGAGTTACTCTCATTAGAAGGTAAGCATGGGTAGATAATCCATTCTTCCTCCTTTTGTTCATCACTCTCCTCCTCTTTTTCAACTAATGAGCTTTCAGTTTCAACAATTTCTTATTCCATAGGCTCTTGCAAGGCATTAGTCTCTTCCGTTGGTGGAAAGCATCTATTAAAATATTCAAGAATATAACCATTTTCTTCCTTGTAATTATCAAAGCAAAATTTAAGTATATCATAAACCTCATATTTATAAGGTGCATCATCAGTATTTTCAAGCAAATCAGCAAGTTCGAATGCACCCTTCCAAGCAATAAATTCTTCAATTTGTTCCACATCATAAAAGTCATAATTTCCCTTAACATAAGAAGATATGGTAAAATTATCATTATACTCACATTAAAAATGGAGGTATTTATACCTCCTACAGCAATAAGATTTATCAAAGAAATAAGTAACATTATAAGTAGAGCACACGTTTCTAGAAATGGTATTCAATTTATCAATTCGTTCCCATAAGTGTTTCCCTTTTTGTGACAAACGGTGTTCCTCATAATAATAATTTTTTTCTTCCATGAACCCACCTTGCCAATAAGATCTAGTTTCAAAGAAACCAACCATTGATAAAAAGCATGACAAAGCATGGCAATAACAGACCAACAATTATAGTAGGAACTATTTTTTTGTGTTTTTGATAAGAAAAAGCAAATCAAACGAAACTATTTTTTGTATTTTTTGAAATAAAGAACTAAGCAAAACAAAGCAAAAGAAACTAAGAAAAACAAAAACAATGTAAAGATAGTGGTTGTGAGAGACTCCCCTTGTGAAGCTGTCCTTAAATTCCTGGCAATGGCGCCAGAAAAATCTTGACGTGGCTCAGTCAATTGCAGAGCTTCGTTGGGAGACCCCAAGATCAAGGTGTGATGAGCACAGCAGCAAGTCTTCCCTCAGTGATGAAACCAAGGTTATCGAACCAGTAGGAGCAAGGAAACAACTCCAAGGTGTTGCTAACAACTTGGAATCCTACACAACAAAAACTCAAGACTTTGCCCCAACTTACAGTGAGGTTGTCAATCTCACTGGTTTGCTAAAAACAAAGGATTAAACGTATAGTGTGGAAGATAGTAGTTGCTTGTAGAAGGTAAACGGTAACAATAGATGATATATCAATGGTAAAGATTGGAACGGGGTCCACAGTTCACTAGAGGTGTTCTCCTTAAGATAAATAACATGCTGGGTAAACAAATTATAGCGGGGCAATTGACAGGATTGAGCAAGGCATAACAATGCAAATACTAGACATCATGATTCCTATGAGATTTGATTGGGCATTACAACAATGTACATAGACCGCCATCCAACTGCATCTATGACTAATAATCCACCTTCAGGTTATCGTCCGAACCCCTTCTAGTATTAAGTTACAAGCAACGAATAATTGCATTAAGCAATGTGTGTAAAGTAAACAATACAATTGTTTCATGAACCAAAGATTGTTGTTTTCTCCCTAGTGGCAACAACACATCTACAACCTTAGAGATTTATGTCACTTCCCCAGATTACTAGAGGCATGAACCCTCTATCGAGCATAAATACTCTCTCTTGGAGTCATAATCATCTACTTAGCCAAGATAGCTACTAGCAATGGAGAGCATGCAAGATCACAAACAACACGAACATGATAGAATCAATAATCAATAAGACATGATAGAATCAATAATCAATCTGGCATAGTATCTCAATATCCATCTGATCCTCGCAAACACAACATGTATGATTACAAATAGATGATCTTGATCATGAACGGAGCTCACAAGGTCGAAACATGATAGCACAAAGGAGGAGAAACAACCATCTAGATATTGTATGGACCCATAGTCCAAGGGTGAACTACTCACACATCATACCGGAGGCTGGCATGGTGATAAAGAAGGCCTCTGGGATGATATCTTCCCTCCGGCAGGGTGCCAGGAAGAGTTTCAGATCCCCCGATCTAGGGATGATGGTGGCGGCGGCTACGGACTGTTTCGTGGAGATCTGATCAGGTACTTAGGGTTTCTGCATCGGGGGATTTTATAGGCGAAGAGGCGAGGCAGGGGGAACCCAAGGCTCCCACACCAGGTGGCGGCGCGCCCTAGGGGGCCGCGCCACCCTAGGGTGTGGAGGCCTCATGGGCCCTCCTTCGGTTGCCCTTCGGTCTCTATGTTCGTTCAGGTAAAATATTGACTTTGTATTTTGTCCCGTCCAATTCCGAGAATATTTCCTTACTAGCTTTTCTGAAACCAAAAACCGTAGAAATAGGCAACTGGTACTGTGGCATCTTGTTAATAGGTTAGTCTGATAAAATGTATAAAAATACCTCGAAGTGTAGATAAAGCATAGCAAAGTTGATACTAAAAAATCATGGAACATCAAAAATTATAGATACGTTTACGACGTATCAGTTGGCACGGCCCAGGGCTATTCGTGCAAGAGACGACGCACCTGCAGTACGCAGTTGCGCTACGGGGTTCCACACCGGAGATCTACTTCCGCACTCCAGGAGGGATCGGGGAGATGGTGGTCTCGTCGTACATTATATGTGTACGAATCCACGAGGTACAACACTTGGGGCACTTTGGATGTCGTGAGCCGGACTGCTGCATGGTGATAGATCAAGGGGTGACATGTGAGGAGCTTCGTGACCTTGAGGTCGGCTACGAGCACGACTACTTCAACCACGTTCCTCTGGGAATGTTAACCTCTTTTGGACTACAAGGGTATGTATATGAAACCTCTCGGTTGTTACTATATTACTAATAGATAGATCTTGGGCATTAGGGCAATCTGGCATAGAAATTTTTTCTGCACCGGAACCCCAATAGTGGTACCATATCCGATCTATGCGTAGTACTGTTGTACGGCCAGTACGCACATGATTTGTTCGGGCATTGATCCTATAATTGTTACCCTACCACATGTACTTTTTATATCGCAGTATTGTTTAATGAAGCTTCTCGGACCGACCTTAGGCGTATTCTTACGCGAGACTAGTTCCATGCTCGACATAGGGCTTGTTCCATATAAGTGGCTAGCGGGTGTCTGTCTCTCTTACAATAGTTGATATAGAATTTACAATGGAGGGTCCCGAAAGGGGTGTAGTAGAGACAACTGTGTGGATCCATGTTGTGGTTGGAAACTTCGTAGATTAGAACCGGTTCTATTGTGAAATCCCTAACAACAACGTAAAACTTGCAATAGATAAAGTAGAGGTGTATAACTTTATTTTGCAGGAGGGGCATTTGATTTTATATGGTCATGGTCGTTATGAAGGTAAAAATAGTTTACTTTTATATTACTAAGTTGTGTAGTAATAGTCATCGTTCTGATGGATGACCTACTAGTGGCGTCGTGGACTTGGCGTCAAAACCGGTGGCATTATGGAGATCATGCCGGTGGCATGATGGAGATCATGTTAGTGGCACGATGGATATCATGCCAGAGAGCTCGATGGAGATCAAGGCACAAGAAGGACCATATCATACCATAATATACATGTGATTTTGATACCTATTTTAGATCTTACTGTGTGCTAGTATTAGATACTCAATGGTAGCATATTAGATAAGATGATCCCTAAATTAATTCCAATGATAGTGTTCCCCTTGTGTGCACCACCAAGACGATCGGGTGTCAGACATACCTACGTTCGCATACAGTGGGTGTAAGAAAAGTTACACTGCAATACACACAAGTTTGAGTTGGCGAGCCTAGCATATACAGACATGGCCTAGAAACACAAGAGATCGAAAGATCGAGCATGAGTCACATGGATGATGTGATTGACATTAGAGAATGTCTACCTCTGAAGCTATGTTGCCGGCCGTGACGATCGGGGGTTCATAGCGAATTGGGATTGTTGGATCGTTAAAATTGTCCAGGGTATGACGATTTCAGTGGGAGCTCAATTATGAATTGAACTCGTACTATGAACTAAGTCTAGATGTCTGTTTGAAAATATCTTAGTAGATCATGGCCTATCTCATTGAGGTTGAAAGGGTAATTGCCCCTATGTGTGGTTTTGGTGATTAATGACAATCCATATGGACTAATATTTTCACTGAGTTTTATATGAAGGAATATTCCATAGTTCATGCTTGTAGTCCATGTGTTGGATTCAAGTATGGTTGCCATGAAGATAAAGATATACCTTGAGTATTGGCATCAAAATCATCGAGTTGAAGAGAAGAATATGATATGATCAAGATCTTGAGAGTGTGATCTCAATAGAAGGATTCAAGATATGGCTCTAAGTTGGTGTCATGATAGCCTCATTAGTTGAGCTATGGTTGACTAAGATTTAGAGCATGTAATCAAATGAAGATTTCCTTATGTACCTCAAGATATTAAGATGGAGCACGAGAAGATACTTGGTTGACCAATACAAAGAGTGAAGAGTGATTTCAAGTTGGTCAACACATGAAGCATAAAGAATGTACCACATGGTCTTGTGGTATGGTAAGCCTTGTCAATTATGGATCATGAACTAACCCATTATATATTTGCCTTCGCGTTTTCTATATGGAACAGGTATCTTTCCATGGGCATGCTTCAAAAATGAAGATATTATATAGCCCATGAGAGGATGACATCAAGTGGTGATAGTCATCAAGGTTGAGAAGGGCAAGTTCAAGATAAGCATCTCGAGAAGATCATTTGCTTGAATCTTGCCATCCATATTGGTGATAATGTACATGTGAAGACATGTATTAATTAAGCTATCCCATAGTGGTGTATGGGGATCAAATTAGGAGTCTTCACGAAGCAACAATGATCAAGTGTTGCATTCCGGCTTGGGTGGAGCTTGAAGCGTTGTCATCAAGATCAAGCGGGATGCGCAAGGCAAAGGTATGGCCTTGCTAGGTTTTTCCTTTTACCGGTCTCAAGGTGGTTGTTGGGAGACCGGGTTATAGGATAGATAGCCGCACTATCAAGAGGGGCTTTCGGTTGTGTAACTTGATCACATCATCATAGGGAGATCAATCCTTTGCATACTTTGCATCTTCCTATTTTGTTGCTTCTTGGCATTTCTCCATGTGAGGTTCTTGAGCTTGTTTCTAGCTCTTCAACAAGCCCAAGTTCATCAAAAACGGAATTCGCATGCATCTTCTATGGCGTTTTCGAGTTTGAAGGTTTTATCGTTTCTTATTTAGGGAGGCTTGTTACCTTTCTTCATTTGGTTATATCCTCCTTTGTTGGGATATGATGTTTCTCTGCACAATCTTGTATATCTTGTTGTCCTCGTCAAAACAAGCCCAAGATCATCGAAATAGGAGTCCGGATGCAAAAGTTATTGTATTTTTCGTGAAGCCTATTTCATCCCGGTTGTGGATTCGGTTCAACCGGCTCCTAGACCGGGTGATCCGGTGCCAGGACCGGAAAACCGGATATTAAACCGGGATTTTCGGTTTTGCTATACCGAGTCTATCTGAGACTGTGTACTGACCCTTATCCCGGTTAAAATCCGGTTTTCCAGTCCAGGAACCGAACCATCTGGTTCTGGAGCCGGTCCAACCGAACTTTCAACCGGATTCGTACAGTTTTCTCCTAACGGTCATATTTGCTTTACACTATAAAAGGGGGTTCTTCCCCCAACGTTTTAGTGTGTTCTTGACCACGAAATTGACCTCCATGTTGAACCTCTTGAGCTTTCTTCCTCCCCCTTCCCTCCTATGATTCTTGCATCTTTTTGAGGGCTTTGGAAGAGGAGATCTAGATCTACAATCCCCACCAACCAATTCCTCCTCTAAGTGAGGGGAACCCATCGGATCTAGATCTTGGAGTCATTTTTTGACTTCTACCATTGTTCTTCCTCTCTAATTCCTCCCTAGCACTTGTTGCTTTGGTGAGATTTGAGAGTGAAGGATTTGAGCACCCTTGGTGGTCTTGCTTTGCATTCTTGCATAAGTGTTGAGCTCTCCATTACGATTTGTTCGAGCGAGAGACCGTGGGCTTGTTATTCTTGGAGGGTGACCTCCTAGTTGGCTTGGCGGTTGGTGCCGCGGTTTCCTCTTCATAGAAGATTGTGAAGAGACCCGGGCTTCTCCTTCGTGGAGCTTGTGAAGTGGTTATGGATCTTGCCATCTCCGGAGTGGAGGAAAAGCTAGCCATAAGGAAAGGTCCTATTCCTTCGTGGAATAGACCCGGAGAAGAAGGTGATCCTTCGTGGCGTTGGGAAATCCTTCGTGGAATCTCACACCTCTCCAACGTGACATACCTTACTTGTAAGGGAACACGGGAATACATCTTCGTCTCCGCGTGCCTCGGTTATCTCTATACCCGAGTTTACTTTTCTTGTGATAGCCATCGAGCTTGAAGTACTTATATCTTGCCTATCACTTGTGGTATATTTATCGTGTGCTATCTTGCTTAGCTTAACTTATTGTTGGTGCACTTAGTTGAGCCTAACATATTTAGGTTTTCTGCTTGTAAAATAAACGTTAGTTTAATTCCGTATTCTATCAAGCCAAAACCGTAATAGTTTTAAAATTGTCTATTCACCCCTCCTCCTTTCTAGACGACATCTCTATCCTTTCAGCATGTACGATATTGCTTATGATATTAGCACTATAGCCATATTGACATGTACTCGGTTGGAGCAAGAAGACAAGGGGTGTTTAACCCGTATGTATGGCGATTTAGTCTTTGGATTTGTCATGTGACACCTTAGGCGGCTTTTCTTGTTGAAGTTTTTCTTCTCTATTTGTTTGGATGCTAAAAATCTTTGGACTATGTTCATGTTTGTTATACAGATATTGCATGTAAAATTTTAAAAATGTGTCATATTTAATGTGAGTTGATAAAGCGCCATTAAGAGAAAAGAGAAGTGGCATTTGGTTCATGGATTTTTTTTCTAAAATATCATTGTTTAGCTAAGAGAAGTCAAAAGTATTTTGTCTTTTTCGATTTTTTATATAGACCATCTAGTCATATGGCGCGAAGATACCAATTACACCTAACCTCCGCAGCAACGCAATGCCCTAGCTGCCTCATAGATGCACACAACCCATAAAAAAGAAATACAAAAAAAGAGAAGTCCTGCTACGGTGTTCTATTTCTTATAGCAGCAGATCTAACATCACCACCAGAACAACATCACAAGTCCAGCTTATCCAAAAACGACGCCTCTAATAAGAAAACAATGCACAAGCGCTGTCGTCGCCCAGTCATAGATCGTATGTTTTCACCCTAGAAAAAGTCATTATTCAGAAACATTGTTGTCAACAAGACCATTGTCATACACAACCAGTTAAGGCCAGACCTTGAATTTTTATCCTGCAAGATAAGAGTTTGAACTTCTCCTGTGCTATCGCCCCCACGTACCATACTATTGCTCCCAGTCACAAAACGTCAAGCCAGTTTCTCATCGTCATAAACTCAAACCACCATTGCTAGTCCTTATATCCTGGATTTACATTCTCTTTATCTGACTTCACCATAGAACGTCAAAGATGTGTCCTATGATGGTAATAGACAGCAGAGCTTCACAACGCTCCCTCCAAAAGAAAACGGTCAGAGAAAAGATGGGTGCGCTCGACCGAATTTCATCTGATCCAGCGACCTCCAGGCATGAGGCGCTCATGGGAGTTCGCCGGCGGAGGCTTCCGAAATGCGCCGCACTAGGCAGATCAACAAGGGCAGACAATAACAAAATCTTCATCGTGGTGTGGGAGAAATCCTAGGACCACCTCCTTTATTCGCCAGACTAGCAGGCCCCATGCCGCTAGTAGCCATCCAGCGGGACGGCATCAGAGAAGAGGACAGCACCGTGCATGACTACAGTGAGATGGCGAGACAAAGAGCATTGCTAGTTCTCACAACACGTGCTCTAGTTGGGTCTCACTGGTCCAGATCGAAGCCCGTAAGAGGCCCAGCTGAAAATTCCAGACGCACATGGCATGACCAGAATGGCCACCGCCGGCGCTCCGCCATCTCCTCACCTATCAGCATGTGCCCCACCTTCTCATGTGAACCGCCGCCGAGAAGCACCCCCTACGCACCGTCGTTTGCACGGGATGGGCACCGCCGCCGCAGTCGCCGGCAGTGGCGGTGGCCATGAGATCAGCGCTTGGGTGTAGTTCAGGGTTTGCGGGGAGGGCATTTTCATGTCAGCGGCCATACTATCTGCTTCGTCGAAATTTGTCCGATGTTGCTTTATTGCACATTATGAGTTGTTGGCAAAACAAAAATGCAAAACTACTATGTTGCATGTATAAACTCTAAAAATGCAATTTGACATATAACCCCTATAAATCAGCCATTCAGTTAATGTTTTATGGTGATATACATTGAACTGGGTTTTACTTCTAGGACAGCGATTTGACTTTTGGAAGCATTTATATGGTCTGGAGATAAAAAATTAAACCACTAAAACTATTATTAAAATATAAAAAAGTACATGCTCGTGTCTTTATGAGTGTGTACAGTATTACGAATTTAACATACGATCTGTCATGAAAAAATAACCAAAAAAACTGTACTCCAAAAAGCAGCTTTAAAGCGCCAAATTTTATGAGTGTGTAAGAAAACCGTTTCCTTTTCCCTATGGAAGTTTACACGTGCACAAGATACACAAATATGTACTCCTACTTGGGTACAAAAATCGTAGTCAAATTAGCATACAATTGATGGTGGCTAACTTTTTTTCTCTTAATTTTATACTATTAGCTCCTTAAGAAGGGGAAGGTCAAACATGTACTCCCTTCGTTTGGAAATATAAGTTGTTTTAGTTTTGTGAAAGAGATGTATCTAGACATATTTTAGTGTCTAAATTCATTTGAACCTATACACTAAAACATGTCTAGATACATCTCTTTCATAAACCTAAAACATCTTATATTTCTAAACGGAAGGAGTACTATGTAGCTCAGAATACAGTGCATATAGACGATCTTACCCCATTTTGTGTAACTCTTTTTGACAAGCTAGTTAGCTCTTAGCTACTCTCTAAGCGTTTCATTTGAAGTGAAATGTATCATCGTTTCAAATAACAAACATGGCAATACTCCACGCAACTTATGTTAAATTCGAGGAGAAATGCTTTTGAACCTGTACTACCGAAAGAGAATAGAATTAGAAATATTAGCCTTTTGATGATCTCCACATTTGTCCTCCACTAACAAGAACCAAATTCCACAGCACGTGCATATTAATACTTACTAAACATTTACTAAAATCGGATAATTTAGATGACAAGCATGTCACCATCAAGATGTGCCTAGCTCTCGAAAGAAACACGAGAGGGCAAACATCTAGTTAGCACTTGATTATAGACAGATATCTTCTTAGGAGGGATCTGCTAGAAAACCAACCCCCAGCGTATTCTTTTCCCCCTATATTAATGCAAAAGTAGAGCCAGTCCTGGTTCGCGTAAAAAAAAAAGTTCTGCTCAAACATCCCTCGTGGCCCTACTATATAATTAGAGACAAAGGTTACATAACTATAAGCATTTATTGCCTCCCAAGATCTAAATGATTAGAGTAAGTGACTATCATACACATTTTTTATCCCTATTTACTTTTGTGTGTGTTATAAAATCTCAACATGTTACAGAGCACCAAGATCAGAGGAATCCCAAAAGAAACACCCCCCCCCCCCCCCCGCGCCCCCGCCCCCACCCACACACACAAAACGACGCACGCACGCATGAACACCTTACTTTTGCCATGATGAAGATAAGTCCAGAGTAGTCAACCCCTCTTTGTAGCAACGTACTCCTTTCGTTTTAAAATATAAGATGTTTTATGTTTGTGAAAAGAATATATCTAGACTTGTTTTAGTGTGTAGATTCACTCCAAACATGAGTACCTAATACTAAAAGTAGTCTAGTTACATTTGTTTCACAAAGCTAAAACATCTTATATTTTAAAACGGAGGGAGTAGTATGAATGTAGCAATCTCTCTATGCGCTCCCTTGTTCTTTGATCTCATTTGAGTTGCCCTACATGATTATGATCAACCTTATTTATTTGTTTGAGTATAATTTATGAATACATATTGTCTCTACATTCTTGATGCTAGAGTTGGCCACTTAATTTTGATACTCCCTTCGACCCATATTAGTCGATTTAGATTCATCTAGACACGAATGTATCTGATCAAGTTTTAGTGCTAGATATATCCATATTCTACACAAATTTGAGTCAACTAATATGAATCGAAGGGAGTAGAACAATTGTGGAACCTATGTGCGTGTGTGTTAGATGGAGTGAATCATGAGGTGTGCTTATCCTAGTTCTAGGCTAACCATGATGTGTGTTATCGGGGTGTGGCCCTCTACTGGGTTTGCAGCGCTCTATTCTTTTTCTCGAAACAGGCTATTCGTTCCGCTTTATAAATAAAGCAACGGGATGATACAAGAGTTCGAACACATGAAAATGTTAGGGCAACAGCTACAACATGCCCAACAGAAAAAGAAAGAAAAGAAACGGTGAATCAACAAGACTAAGGTGACCCGCCACCTCTGCGCCCTACGAATTTGTCCCACCTCGCTCCTGGTACACCGAATCACCCAGTACCAAACAACACCTTCAAGAAGGGGGCGTCGTCGACACGGCGCTATTGTCCGGACCAGCAGACTGGACCTAGGGTTTCCCCCGATACTCGAAGTAGAGTGGACCGGGGATATCCGCAACGCCCTCCAAGAAGGAATGACGCCCCCGAAGGCGGCACCGTGCCGGAGTCGGACGATCCGACAAAGATTTCTCCCTAACCCCATCCATAAAACCCCGAGCGATTCGGAGCCCCCTCACCAAGCTCGCCACCCACTAACTCGCGCCACCACGGTTTTGGCATCGCCATCGTCTCATCGTGCACGCCGGCAAACAACCCGTAAGATGGAGGCACAATACATAGCTCGCGTTGGGGACGGCAGCACTGCAGCTAACGGGAGGAACCCACTTCCGCCGCCAAGAGGCGTCCATCGTCCGGACAAGACAGCTGGGACACACCAAGCCCAGACGGGCCCGACCGGGCCCCAAGAGGCCCGTAAAGTCCCCGCCGCCTTGATGCGATAGGCCAGCTGCTGTGCCACTAGCCCTGCCAAGAGCTTCGTTATCGCCACCATCTCCAGGAGGCAACACAGAGGCGGACGCACCGGCCCGCCGAAGAACAGATCGGGCCCGAGGGGCCCCGGTCTGGGCCAGGAGGAACCGACGCCAAACCGTCGTGCCCACCGCTGCTCGCCCCGCCTTGCCGGCTACGACGTCGACACCTGCAGCATCAGGAAGACACAGCGGCGGCCGCGCCAGCCCACCGGAGCTCAGATCGGGCCTGAGGGGCCTGCATCTGGGCCAGGGAGTAGACGCCATGAGTCCAGCATTGGGTCTCGAGTTGTTGTCGCTGCGCCACCGCCTGGCCATCAGCGTCGCCGCCCAGCACCACCTCGGGCTGCTGCAACCCAAGGTGCACCGCCGCCGGTGAGAACGATCAGCCCCGACCGACTCCCTTGGCCCGGGGAATGGAGAGCCGCCGACGCCGCCCGGCTTAGCCCGACGACCCCTGCCGTCGGCGGCGGAGGGGGGAGGAGGGGAAGGGGGTTACTGGCCGGGGAAGGTGAGGGTCGCGCCTGCCCTCGGGGGGAGAGCGTGGGGTAGGTGGGGGTATCCCACACGCTTTATTCTTTTGCACCCGCAGATTAAACCATACTCGTCCCCGAGAATTTATACATAAGACTATTTAAAGTAATCTTGGGAAATACTCGAGATAACATTGAGATGCATCTTGGGAGTATCATATATTACCAAATGTAGGAATTACTAATGAGTAATGCGTATTATGTACTATCTTAATATTATTATTGACGTCCAATATTTTTACATGTGAATTTATGAGCTCTGGGCCTTGTTTTCAACAGTTACAACCTTCTTTTATGCTCACAACGGTACTTTTCTTATGTTCTTGTCAATCTATTTGCTGAACGTACACAACTGTTGACAGCGGTGTTAGGGTTTTTCAGGAAATAAGAGAAATTTTATATCCTTATTGCAAGTTGCTTGGGGAGAATTATACCGATTGATTTTCAGCGAACTGATAGTGTTAAATAACCCCACTCGAGGGAAATTTCTGCTAACCGGCAAACCTTCGTGATTGGAGACCCAATACAGGTGTAAAAAAGAAGTATAGCCATTTGTTAGTGGTACCATAAGAAAACCTCACAAGCTGGGAACTTATTTATTATTTAATGATATCGTGGTAGAATATTCGCTCAAACTTTTCGTTTAAATGTCTGCCCGAGTGCAGCTTAATGTGGTGTCACATCATATCCTGGTGGAATTGACATGTGACATATTATCTCTCAAAGCAAAACAATCCACTGAAATTGACATGTGACGCATCTCAGAACCTTCGGGGGGCAAGCTTTGGGGAAACATCGAGGAAGCATGCTGAGGCCGTAGAAATCGGATGTATAAATGGCAAAGCTCGCACGGCATCAGGCACAAGGCAACTAACCCAGTGGTAGGCAGTAGCTAGTGGTGTAACTGCAAGTAGTTACTGCAATGGCGGCTTCGTTGGGACTGAACCCTGAAGCTTTTTTCAGCTCCACCTACGCCCCCTTCCTTGCCGATCACTACGCGCCGCCGGCCAGCCAGGGTGATTTCTCCGGCCAGCTGTTCAACTTCCACGACGATCACCAGCAGGAGCACTACCCTCTCGAGGATCAGCTCGAATACTCGCCGCCGACGGCGCCACCACCGACCTCTCTCGCCGGCGCCGGGGAAGACGAACGTCGCAGCAGCGAGGAAACGATGGAGCCGAGGGCGAGCGCGGGGAGGATCGGGTTCCGGACGAGGTCGGAGGCGGTGGAGATCCTGGACGACGGGTTCAAGTGGAGGAAGTACGGGAAGAAGGCGGTGAAGAACAGCCCGAACCCGAGGAACTACTACAAGTGCTCCGCCGAGGGCTGCGGCGTCAAGAAGCGCGTGCAGAGGGACCAGGACGACCCGCGCTACGTCGTCACCACCTACGACGGCGTCCACAACCACGCAACCCCCGGCGCCGCCGTGGCGGAGTACTACTGCTACAGCCCGCCGCTCGGAAGCGCCGGCTCGCCGCCGGCAGCCTATTCCGCCGCTGGCTCGCTGTACTTCTGAGCCATGCTTGCCGATTAATTCTGTTCTGCTCCTCTCGTACAGTAGAATGATTCTAGCTAGAAAGCTCAGAACTTTTGGTTCGAGTTCGTGTTGTCGACTTGTCGTACGCATAGCATGTGGAGTACTGCTAATGATAATTTGCAGCCAGTTGAGTGCTAATTTGATCCCCAAACCGAAATTATCAAGCATGAATAGAAGGGCGATCTTTGAAATTTCAACCAGTGATTTTTCGTTCTGCCCTGCTTGTTAAGTTTCACCTTGTGCGTGCCTCTTTGACTTTTCGTTGGATTGGATCGTGTGGCACTTGACTTAATTCAACGGCGTGTGTTTTCGCCTATTTTGGTTGAATACTATTCCCAATCTGCGACCTGAATGACTAGCCGAGCCATGAATGCAAACTTTATGGACTACTCTATATATCGTGGTTTTGGTTTAAATTTACACTATAATTACGACAAAACAAGCATTTTGTATTTTTATAGGCCTTAATTTGTCAATAAACAATATGTGCTTTAACACCTTTGTTTAAATCCTCCAATTTGGATTCCTATTTATTATTGAGATACGATGCATAACTCGGACTAAAATCCCCGTACTCATGCTAGTATTTCATATGTTTTTTATTTTGTAAATATTGTTATTTTTCTACGTTCTTGGTCAGATTTTATATTGTTATACTTTTGAAAACCCTAATATGCACTATATTAGGAAAAAGTACTATTTATCTTCCGAGGCCTGTCTTTGCGTGTCACCTAGAGTAACATCCTCGCTCATGCTTAAAAAGTTGTGTGCATTCCTGGTTCATGTAGAAGTTGTGAGAAATAAAATTGTCTCCTGATACTCTAGATAACTACAAATAGCTCTCATTGTATGGAACCAGGGATCGAAAAAACGGTGTTGTATGCCCCGTCCTTTGCAACTCGGTTGTCGATCCCAGCCACCACCATTCCTCTCCTGATCTCGCATCCCTCCACTGTCGTTGCCGCATCGAGCCAAGATCTGCATGACTCCAACTATGGAGGGACTCTTGTTCTTGCGGTTTTTAGGGGGATAAAAGGTGTGCCATGGGCCGAGGCGACTCTATGATGTCCCTAGGCGGCGATGTACTAGATTCATTTGTGGGAGGAGTGGCAATGGGCGCCGCGATGCCGCTAGAATGTGGATCTTGTTTGGCACGTTTGCTCAGTGCTAGAAGATGTTCGCGGACCTTTGCGAGAGAGACACGTCCAACCCAACGCTAGCGCCTCCCATTCTCTTTGTCCGCGCTGAAGGTGATGGGGCACTCGTGTTAGGGTTTAGCATAGAAAATAATAAAATTTCCCTACGCAAACAACCCTAATCAGTGGCGGAGCCAGCTCCCGGCGACCCCGGGCAGCTGCCCGGGCTCAGCTGGAGCATCTCCTTTAAGTGTTGGGATTTGCACATGAATTAGCAGCCATACTTAGCTAGGAAAATTCCGGCCGGAGGAGTCACAAGTAGACCTTGTCTGAGCTCCGACAGTGAGCTGGCTTCGCCACTGACCCTAATGCCAGGATCTATCTATTAGTAATATAGTAATGGGAGGAGATACGGTATTCATACCTTCAAAGACCGAACGCAGTTAACGATTCGCGGGGAACGTGGGTGATGTAGTCATACCGACGCCGACCTCAAGGTCGTTCCGAAGTCCAACGGCTCTGATGGCTCTAACAACTCCTAGTGCCACAAGTGCAGCATCGCCTGAGAGGGTCACACACGTACGGTGCTTGACGATGACTCTCGCTTCTCTCTGATCCAGCCGAGATTGCGGAAGCAGATCTCCCGGATCCAAATCCCACAGTGTGACGGTGCTCCAAGGTGAAGAAGTCACAAGTAGACCTTGTCTGAGCTCCGACAGTGAGCTGGCTCCGCCACTGACCCTAATGCCAGGATCTATCTATTAGTAATATAGTAATGGGAGGAGATACGGTATTCATACCTTCAAAGACCGAACGTAGTTAACGATTCGCGGGGAACGTGGGTGATGTAGTCATACCGACGCCGACCTCAAGGTCGTTCCGAAGTCCAACGGCTCTGATGGCTCTAACAACTCCTAGTGCCACAAGTGCAGCATCGCCTGAGAGGGTCACACACGTACGGTGCTTGACGATGACTCTCGCTTCTCTCTGATCCAGCCGAGATTGCGGAAGTAGATCTCCCGGATCCAAATCCCACAGTGTGACGGTGCTCCAAGGTGAAGAAGTCCTCGTTCGTGCAGCCCAAACAAAGGGGCCACGGTCAAGAGAGAGAGAGAGAGAGAGAGAGAGAGAGAGAGAGAGAGAGAGAGAGAGAGAACTCGATGCAATTTCTAAAGCTAGGGAGCCTTCATTTATTTTCTGGTGATTTAATTGCCTCCTATGCCTCTTTTTATATAGGGAAAAGGGGGCCACGGGGATCCTTGCCTAAGCCATGTGGGACTAAACAAGAGGGAATAGAGGAGAGAGGGGAATGACCGCCGGCCAAACCCCCATGGGCCCCGCCGACGGGTATCTAGGGCCCATGCGTATAACATCTCAAAAATATTAATGAGGATATCAATTTCTAATCAACCAAAATTAGGATTAACAAAAGCTTTTATTATTAAACATTATATAAATGCATATGTAGTTATGAATGTGTATGAATGCTTGCAATGCCATGATTGTTTGTTGTAAATGATGAGAATTGGTTTAAAGATCAAAACCATATCATCTAGGCCAAATCCAAACCAGATCAAAACAAAAGAAAATCAATATATGAAGCATATGACCTAATGGTCATTTTTGCCAAAGTTAACACTTAGCTCACTTTGAGCATCTCTAGCAAATGATTTCAAACAGAAACAATTTCCTTTCTTTTCTCACCTTGCTAGACCAAGTGACATTGAACCCAAGTGAGCTTTCAAACCTTGCAGAAACATTTTTAAATGTATTTTAGAGGCAATTCAAAATTGAATCTATCTTATGCATCAAGATAGTTTTTTTTGGAAAACCATTAAAACCTTCACCACTTAGCAAACCCTTGCACCCAAAGACTACCAAGATTATGACCAGTACACCCACCAAAAAGATTTGGAAAATTCAAAGGTTTAGTTCTTGTGTCCATTTAATCAAACACTTGGTAATCACAGTACAAGCTTACCAACTATTCATTATTTTGATCAATCTGGTGATCATCTTGTGATCTCACCGAGCCTCTACTACGCGCCCTTAACTCACCCCAGTACCAGCCCGTGCATTGGAGCTCATCTCACTTGCCATTGTGACTAGTAGAATTCGTACCCGAGCTCACCCATGTCACCCCGACGTGGACACACTGCCACACGCCGTGCTACCCTCGCCCATGATGTCTAGGAGGTAGTCGTGACCCCATCGCCACTGCTTGTGCATGCCTCGACCAATGATAGCCACGCGGAGACGCCAGTGCAGCCGCACCCATTTAACACTTGACCATGTTGATCGCCGCGCCAGAGCACCGAGCAATCCCGCGCGACCACGCCACGCCTCACTCCCTCCTTGCGCCAATAAGTTTGCCGTGACGCCAGAAATCCCCTAGACACGATCGTTTGACCCCGCGCGCTCCGTGACCACCGTACGCTGTGACGAACGTCGACGGTGCCGAAGCAGAGCATGGACGTTCTAGAATGATGGAGACCGCACCTCGCCGTGCCACTATGCGCATGACGACCGCCCTGAAGCACCGCGTCGACCTACACCTTCATCCATGTCGATAGCTTCCTATAACGACGTCGTCGATGAGCCCGAGCCATGCCGCATTCCCCTCTCGCGAGTGTATAAATAGAGCCATCCCCCTGCCTCAAAACGCACACCATTCTGCTCCCCTCTCACCCAGCAATCTCTCAGAACCGTCTCTGAAGCAAGGCTAGCATCACATCGCCGGAATTTCACTAGAGCCCGCCGCTGCAGTGGAGGAAAGGAGTCGACGCTAGGAGCCGCCCAGGAGCTGCCGCGACCACTAGTCGAACCGCCGTTGTCGACTCGCTCGTTTGCCCACCTCGTCGGACCTATCTGGAGCCCTGGTAAGCCCCCGACAACCAACGTCGTAGCGCTAGGGTTAGCTTCTCGCATGCCCCGTGTGATGGAGACGACGACGCGGAGTCGTCGATCGTGCTCTAATCGTGCGCTCTAGATTGAAGGATACCGCTTCGCGTTAGATGAGCCGCTGACGTGTGGGACCAACCCCGGTTCCGCTCGCCGCGCGTGCACTGCGTAGTTGGGTCAGCCCGTTAGCATTCACGTGCGAGCCCACGAATTCAAACTTAGTTTTCTCTTTTAATTCAAAATCCTATATTGTAGGCAATTTTGAAAATCAATTCAGAAAGATTCACTGAACCAAATTGAAGTCCAATTTTGTTAGAAAGGATTTGAAAATATAATCACTCCCGTTGGATGCAAACAATTTGAAATTATAGATCACCCATAGTAAAAATAACAATATAGTAGCTTTTACCACTTCAAACATTTTTCTAAAATTAACCATAAATGCTTTTGAGTTGATTCCAACTCTCAAAAATCATATTGGTCATGACCTATCTGATTATGTAAAAATATATAATTTTACATGTAGTAGTCCTGGACCAAAATTTAAAAGAATGACTTTATAGTCATTTCTAGTCACATAAATATTATTAAATGGCAATGTTAAACTTTGTAATTTAGGCCAACCATTTTAAATCATATTCCCAAGTATTAGAATATGTGATGATGACATGTGTCAATATGATCCCATATTTTAATTAGAGAATATTAAATATTAAGTAGTTTTTCAATGAGTAGAAATTACTTTTGTAAAATAAGGTAAATCAAAGCTTCTCACCCTTTTGTTGTAGTTATAGAGATGATGCTAGATCATCTAATGTGTATCCTTGTGTGATAAATAGAAGTAGTTAAGTTGTCAACACCCGGATTTTTAATCCCGGATGCCTGTTATTCCATACATCGCAATCCTAGGATTACCATTTTTGCGAGACATAACAGATTAGATATCACAGTACATCATTCATTATAAACCATACAAAAGGTCTTACAACAAATAAAGGATATCATGATCCAGTCTTAATACAAATCAAGCAGCGGAAAAACGTAATAATAACGATAGTGTAGGAGAGACTCTATCTTCATGGTCACGGGCAATGCTAACGATGAGAGATGATCCTAGTTGTCACAACCTTCCTGTTGTCCGTCCTCCTGATAGTCTCTTCATAGTCTAGCCACGGGAATAGCCAGGGACAAATCCATGAGTACTCTTTAAGTACTCGCAAACTAATACTAACAAGTAAAGTGGGTTTTGAGTAGGAAGTACTAGGCTCTAGGTTGTTTTGTAAAAAGTCAGATTTATCTCTACTGAGTTCAGAAGCAAAGAAATCTAGTTGAAAGTTTTATAACACCTAAGTGGGAACTTGAATTTCATATCACAACCCTGTTATGGTCAAGTCAAAGTCATGATTAATTTCATAGGTCATTTTGAAAACATCTGGCGATAGAACAGTATGGCCACTCCAACTGTCCATAACAGCGGACGCGGCTATTCGAAAAGGTTGACACTCTGTAGAGGTGGTACACTTTCACCACAGCATTCGATACATCCGTCAGCAACAATCATGAATTCACCATACTCGGGATGCGGATAATCAACCCTAACCTTTCAATTACACTCCCTAGTATAGGCACCTCTCCTGTGAGTTTGGCCTCCCAACCATGACCAACTGTCATCTTGGGAACTACACAGGTGGACAATCTTCACAAGGTAGCCTCAGCTCAAACCTTGGCCGCAAGGGAACCCATACTAAGGTATATAAATTTCCAGTCAAGCCCTACCCACATTTCGGGTATTGTGCTTGTACGGTAAAATTGGAATGGTATCGCATCCAGACAACCATCAGTTTTATAAAGGGCCAAGGCTCATGCCTCAACATTTTCATTATCAAAATCATCTGGTGTTCAAGAACACATGTCAAAACATTTCAGTAGAATGACTCATCATTCTAAGGTTTTCATAACTATTTTCACCAAGTATTCCCATCTAAAGTGATCAAGTTTTATGCTTAGCACTAGCATCTACAGGTGAGGGTGAACACTAAAAAGGGGTGGTAATCAGGTGTGAATGATCTAAGTTCAATCTCATGCCTTAGGATGACATCAAGATTACCTAACTTAGGCCAAGTTTTATGCTATTTATGCTACCTTTAAATAATCTTTCTAATCTCTACAATTTACCAAGTAACTCAACTAGAAAGCTTTGATAAACAAATAAAATACTAAGCTTGCAAGTAAAACTAGGATTATGTGTCATCAAGGGGTATAACCAAGGCATGCCTAATGCATTGCATAGGTCATATAGTTTTCACAATTGCAAGTGTTAGCTTGCCTTGTGCAGAGCAGTGGTTGAAGTTCTCCTCGGCTTCTTCCTCGTAGTATTCTCCTTCCTCCTCGTATCCTTGGTCGGTACTAGCGTCTATAAATAAATACGAGGTAAACAATCACCAAACAATACTTAATTACTTCTATTTATCACATCAAGGTTTTCACTAGATGATCTAGGATCATCACAAACATTACAAAGATTAAGGCAATAGTTTTATTTCCTTTATTTTGGAAAAGTAATTTCTACTCATTGAAAAACTACTTAAGATTTAATACTCTCTAACTAAAACATGGGATCATGTTGACACATGTCATCACCACATATTTTAGTACTTGGGAATGTGATTTAAAGTGGTGTCACAATTTAATAAGGTTTAACATTTTTATTTTAATTAAATAAAGTGACTAGAAATGCCTATGGGGCATTCTTTTATTGCTTGTCCATTATTTCTTCAAGTAAACCTAGATATTTTTATATATTCAGAAAGGTTTAGTTAAATGTGATTTTTGAGAGTTGGAATCAACTCAAAAGCTTTTGTGGTTGAATTTTGAAAAATGTTTGAATGCAGAAAAGCTTCTGCCTTGTTATTTTTACTATAGGTGATCTATAATTCTAAATGGTTTGAATCCAACGGGCTTGGATTAAGAATTCCAGTACCTTTCTAAAAAAATTGGTTTCATGCATTTTGGTTCAGTGAATCTACCTGGTTTGATTTTTGAATCTAGGTACAGAACTGAGTTTGAAACTAAAAGAATAAACCTAAATTCAAACTACTAGGTCACGTGGGAATATAAATGGGCCGGCCCATGGCGCTCAGAGCGCGCGGGTGGGTTTATGTTGGTGTCCCCACCAGTCAGCGAGACAGGGGGTGCGAAGCGGTACGGGTGATCTAGAACGCATGATCAAACTCTAATCGAACGGTTGTGACCTATCATCTCTGTCGGGCAACGCCGTCGAGACAGAACCCTAGCGGGACCAGTGGGGGTCTACGGGGGCTCACCCGGGGCTCAGGCGAAGGTCGGCGATGGGGGCGAACGACGAAGTCGACGACGGCGAACCTCCTGGTACCGACGGCTTCTCCTGGGGCGGCTCCAATTGCTGGCTCCTTTCTTCCTCCTCCGCAGCAGACTCCGGCCAAATTCCGGCGACCTGCTGCTCTCCTTGCTCCGGGGATGAGTGGGGGTGGTTTTGAGAGATAGGGAGTGTGTTGGTGTGAAGAAATCGAGCGGGGTGGCCTCTATTTATAGTGCCCAGAGGGGACCGAAGGGCACGGGTGGAGCTCGTCATGGTCGTCGGTACAGTGGGCTAATGGCATGGGCGACGATAGGGGCGGTGATATGCTCCCTAGCGAAGCTCAACGGCATGGTTACGCGGCGTGGGGCGGTGCGAGATAGTCGGAATGCTGCGGTGCTCTGGGCGGGTCCGACGGGAAGTTTTATGGCGCGCCGCGGTTACCGGTCGCGTGGCGGCGAATGGGGCTGTCTAGCGGTCTCCTGGGACGGTGGTGATCACGCTTGCACGCGGCGAGGGCGGCGCGCGGTCTGTGGGCACTTGTCGAGTGCGGTGCTCTGACGCGCTCTCGTCATGGCGCAGAGGCATAGGGCGTGGCGTTTCTAGAGTGGTCTAGTGGCTTGCTGATCGTTGGTATTGGACAGGGGGTGGCGATGGACGGTGGTCAATGTCCTAGACAAGGTTGCTAGGCTTGGTGCTGCTCCTAGCTTGATGTCGACAGTGGGGTGGCAAGGTGAGGCTCGTCATGCTCACCATTGATGGCAATGGCAAGCTCACAGTGGTGCTAGATCTGGTTAATTGAGCTAGATGATCTACTAAGAGGGTGCTATGAGCTAGAGAGGGAACAAGGTTGGCCAAATCATTGCTCACAATAGTGTTTGTTGTTTGTTTGTTTTTTGTTTGCAAGGTGTTTGATGAAATGGCCGAAAGAGATTTGAATTTGAATTTTTGGTTCAAACTTGGTGGGTGCACTAGTCACATACTAGGTAGTCTCTAGCTAGTTGGAGATATCAAGGTGAATTGGTTTGGTTGGTTTTTGAGAATTGATGATCTTCATATATGTTAAAGATTCAATTTTTAATTATCATTTGAATCAAGTTGCCAATTGTTTCTGTAAGTTTGGAAGGTGGGCTTGGGTTCACTTTTACTTGGTCTAGCAAGGGGTGAAAAGAAATGGAACTATTTCTGTTTGAAATCTTAGACTAGAAACACTCAAAGTGACCTAGTGAGCAAGATTGGCAAAAATGACCATTTGCTTGTTTTGTTTTGTTTTTGATTTTCTCTTGATTTGTTTCTGCTTGGAAATGTTTTAGATGATGTTGTTTTCATATTTAAACCATTCATTGCTACTTAGAACAATCACACAAGTCCATTCATGCATTCATACAATCATCACATACACACATGCATTCATATGATTTAATTAACAAAAATTTTTGATAACCCTAAATTTGGTGATTGGAAATTGATAATCATTGTTCAATATTTTTGGGATGTTACAAACCTTCCCTCCTTAAACAAAATCTCGTCCCGAGATTTGAAAAATAAGAAAGAAGAAAACTAGGATTTAAAAAGATCAGGAAACTCCGTCTTGATGTTGTCTTCTCGTTCCCAGGTAGCTTCTTCTTCGGTGTGGTTACTCCACCAAATCTTGAGAAACTTGATGCTCCGGGTCCTGGTGGTTCTGAAATCTTCCTCCAAAATATGAATGGGTACTTCGGTATATGTCAGGTCATTGTTGATCTCTATGGTGCGGTGATCAATGTTCTTGAAAACTTTAGTCTTCTTCGGGACTTCTAGGCATTTTTGCGAAGTAACGATATATAAAACACGTATGTACTGCTGACATTTCCTCTGGCAGTTCCAGTTGATATGATACTTCTCCTCGACGATTCAAAATCTTGAAAGGTCGGATATATCTAGGGGCTAACTTTCCTTTGAGCTGGAAACGTTGCATTCCCTTCAGAGGAGACACTTTGAGATACACAAAATCTCCGATATTGAAGGCGAGGTCTCTACGTCTCTTGTCGGCATAACTCTTCTGTCTGGACTGGGCGGTCTTGAGGTGCTCACGAATCTTGTGAACTTTCTCTTCTGCTTCTCGTAGGATGTCGGGTCCAAAAATCTGACTCTCTCCTACTGCCGACCAATTCAAAGGGGTATGACACTTCCTTCCATACATGAATTCAAATAGGGCTATTTGCAAACTGTCTTAATAACCGTTGTTGTAAGAAAATTCTGCGAAAGGCAGACGGTCTTCCCATTTAGATCCATACTCTAGCACATAGGCTCTCAACATATCTTCGATTATTTGATTTACTCGCTCTGTTTGTCCATTTGTCTAAGGGTGGTACGCTGTGCTAAAATCCAGTCGGGTTCCTAATCCTTCTTGAACTTTCTTTTAGAATCTCGAGGTAAACTGAGTTCCTCGATCTGACACGATATTCTTTGGGACTCCATGCAAACCGACGATTCTAGCGATGTACAACTCCACTAGCTTCGAGCTCTGGTAGGTGGTCTTGACTGGTAATAAATGAGTGACCTTGGACAGTCTATCCACTATGGCCCAAATAGAGTCATTTCCCCTACTAGAAGTAGGCAATCCGGTGATAAAGTCCATTTCAACTGAATCCCATTTCCATTCTGGAATTTGAAGTGGTTGCAACAGTCCTGCGGGTCTCTGATGTCCCGCCTTGACTCTCTGACAAATATCACACTTGGCGATGTAGCTTCCAATTTCATCTTATGCCATCAAAATTGCTCCTTTAGATCCTGATACTTCTTTGTTCCTCCGGGGTGGATAGAATAAAGGGTATCATGGGCCTCTTTCAAAATAGCTTCCTTCAACTTTGAATCTGCTGGTACACAGAGACGTCCTTTGTACCACAAAACTCCTTCTTTGTCCTCGGTGAATCCGGGTACTTTGCCTGTACCGATGCGACGTTTGATTCCATCGATACTAGCATTTCCTTTCTGCGCCTCCTTGATCTGACTGATCAAAGCGGGTTGAAGTTCTATGCTAGCCAAAAATCCTTCACTTACTAATTCCATTCTAAAATCTTCCATCTCCTTGTGCAAACTTGGTTGCTCCTTCAGAATCATGGAGTTCAAGCGGCACGGCAATCTTCTAAGGGCATCTGCTACCACATTGGCTTTACCGGGGTGATAGTGAATGTCCAGATCATAGTCCTTGATTATCTCGATTCATCTTCTCTGCCTCATATTCAGCTCCTTATGAGTGAAAATATATTTCAGGCTCTTCTGATCCGAATAAATTTCACAACGGTTTCCCATGAGGTAATGCCTCCATGTCTTTAGGGATAGAACTACGGCTGCTAGTTCAAGGTCATGGGTAGGATAATTCTATTCATGCTGCTTCAGTTGTCGGGATAGATAAGATATTACTTTGCCTTCTTGCATTAACACACATCCGGGACCGATATTGGATGCGTCACAATACACATCAAATGGCTTCGTGATATCCGGCATGATCAAGATTGGGGGTGAAATCAATCTCCACTTGAGTTCCTGAAAACTCACTTCACATTTGTCTGTCCATTCAAACTTCTCGTATTTCTTCAGCAATTGGGTCATGGGCCTTGCGATACTCGAGAATCCTTCTACGAACTTGCGATAATATACCGCCAATCCGAGAAATGCACGAACTTGGGTTTGAGTGGTTGGGGATTGCCAATCTTCAACATCCTTTACCTTTGCAGGGTCAACGGCAATTCCTCCGGCTGATACAATATGTCCGAGGAATGCTACTTCCTGTAACCAGAATTCACATTTGCTAAACTTGGCATACAACTAATGCTCCCTAAGGGTTCCAAGGATGGTCCTCAGGTGTAGCTCATGTTCTTCTTCTGATTTGGAATAGATCAGAATGGCATCGATGAAAACCACGACAAACTTATCTAGGAAATCCATAAAAATCTTATTCATGAGGTTCATGAAATAAGCGGGGGCATTGGTTAATCCAAAAGACATGTCAGTATACTCATACAATCCAAATCTGGTGGTAAAGGCAGTCTTTGGAATATCCTTTGCGCGAATCTTGAGTTGATGATAACCAGTTCTAAGATCAATCTTAGAAAACACTTTGGCACCAGTCAACTGGTCAAACAGGACTTCTATCTTTGGCGGTGGGTACTTGTTCTTGATGGTGACATCATTCAACTTCCGATAATCCGTACACAAATGGTTACCTCTATCTTTCTTGTCCACAAATAAAACAGGTGATCTCCATGGTGACGCACTTGGTTGGATTAATCCTATCTCCAGCATAGCATCCAGTTGCTTCTTCAGCTCCTCTAATTCAGACGGGTTCATACTATATGGTCTCTGGGCTATGGGTCCAGTTCCAGGGATTAGTTCAATGATGAGTCATTATATTGAAATGTTTTGACATGTGTTATGGAACACAATGAGATGATGATGATATTAAATGGAGTATGTGCCCTAACTTTGATAAAAACTGATGGTTGGGTTCGGATGCGATACCATTCCAATTCTACCGTACAACCACAATACCCGAGTTTGGGTAGGGCTTAACTGGAAGTTTATGTGTCTTAGTATGGGTTCCTTCGTGGAACAAGGTTGATATGATGCTACCTTGTGAATGTGATTGTCCACCTATGCAGTTTCCAGGATGACATATGGTTATGGCTGGGAGGCCAAACTCATAGGGGAGGTGCCTATACTAGGGTGTGTAAATTAAAGGGTAGGATTGATTATCCGCATACAAAGTATGATGATTCAGGGTTGTCCCTGATGGATGTATCGAATTTTGTGGTGAAAGTGTACCACCTCTACAGAGTGTCAAACTATTCGAATAGCCGCGTCCGCGGTCATGGACAGTTGGATGGCCATACTATTCCGTTGTCAGATGTTTTTAAAATGACTTGTGACTTGAAGTATGACTTTGACTTGACCCCACAAGGATGTGGACATGAAACTAGGTTCCCACTTGAGTAATCTAGAAAACTAAAGCTAGGTCTTTACTACTAAGTACTTATAAAATAAATTGGCTTATTGCAAACAAACCTAGAGCTTAGGAGTCCTACTAGATTAGTAGTTTATCTTAGTGATAGTTTGTGAGTACCTTAAAAGTACTCATGGATTTGTCCCTGGCTATTCCCATGGCCAGACTACGAAGGAGAGTACGAGGAGGATGGACAGCAGGACGCATATGATAACTAGGATCATCTCCCATTGTCAGCATTGCCTGTGACCATAGAGATGAACCTCTACTATGCAATTATTCTGCTACTTTGACATGTATCCATACTTGATCATGAGATCAACTATTTGTAAGACTATTATGGTTTGTAATGGATGATGTACTGTGCTATCAACTTTGTTATATCTTGCAAAAATGTTAATCCTAGGATTGTGATGTACGGCATAATAGGCATCTAGGATTAAAAATCCGGGTGTTTACAAGTTGGTATCAGAGCCATCCTGACCATAGAAGACCCTAGTTAGGATGGACGTCTGAAAAACTTAGTTTCCAAAACAAATAAAGTGAGTATTTATGAAAACCTATTCTCACTCTTATCCTTGAGATACTTTCCAAAAGAGAGTCATACATTCCTCAAAAAATTGCAATCCTACATAAAATTTGGCACACTTGATCACCTCTCTAACTTACTCCTCTTAATTGCTTATAGATGGAGGTTAAGTATAGAAAGTTTTATCAGATGGGCAACGAAGGAGACCTCATATTTGAGAGGGACCTGAGTCAGCTTGCGGACTATCTTGGCCGCCCGCACCCAAAGTTCTATAGAGACCAGCTCAATGATCAACCCGGAGGGGAACCGAAGTGGCTGATAGTTGCAGATCTGAGGGGAAAGATGGAGGCACCCACATCAGAGAAGATCCAATTCAGCATGAGGGAGAACAACTGGCTGGATGGATTAGCGAGAGCAATGTAGTAAGCACTTGCCCGTCTGTGTGGGAAGAATGTCAACCATCTTGACGGCACCCGCTTCACTCACTATGCCAGACATGACTCCCAATGACATCCCTTGGTCGTGCCAGCACATCCGGAGCTAAGGCATCATGTGGATCATCTTGACTTCATGTTGCACGAGAACCATAAAGAGCTTGACAACGCCCGTGAAGACGCCAACCAGAAGCATGGTGTTACAGTGAAGAAGGACCAGACCCTCGCCATCCTCGTGAAGGAGTGTAAGTCACTTCACCGTCAGCGCAACAAGAAGGACCGCATCATTGCTCGCCTTCGCCATAAGGTGTCAGCCCTTGAGGAAACCATCCATGATCGGGACATCCAGCTTGAGGAGAGGGAGAACGAAGGGGAAGATATCCGTGGGGATCCATATTCGTACCTCAGTGATGATGATGACTACCTCGAGGACGTCAACATGGAGTTCCACACGGATGATGAAGACCGCGACTTCATCGATGACGAAGAGGCCATTGGTTCTAATAAGGAGTAGTAGCACTAGATCACTATCATAGGTGTGAGGTTGTATCCGGTCCCACTGTATCGTAGCTTGGCAGAATGGTTCTTAAAACCATCTGCTTTATTGTTGTGATGTATTGTTTGGAAGGTGTGGTTTGTATGTGTGCCTGGAATAAATGAAAAAAGAGTTCTTGGCTTTCAAACCCTAGACTTACTCAAAGTTTAAAAGCTTTTAAACCAAACCCATAAACCTTAGAAAATTTTCCCTCTTGTCTTATGATCTATCTCAATCTTCAGATGACTCGCGGTGGAAGCAGCTCATCCCAGGACCCGATGGATCAAATTCTGCAAATTCTAGTAGTAGATTGAGAAGCCGGTAGAACCAAGCGTCAAGCCAATCTCGCCACTCTTCAACAGATCTCCCAACTAGCACATGACAATGAAGGCTATGGAAATCAGGATCACCATGGATCTAAGCTTAAGAACTTCCAGAAGACCAATCCCTCTATCTTTAGCAAATCTAAAGATCCCTTAGATGTTGATGACTGGCTACAAACCATGGAGAACAACTAAGAAGTTGCAAGAGTAGATGATGTGGAGAAAGTACTGTTTGCCACCCACTATCTGGTTGGTTCTGCAAGAGCATGGTGGAATATCACTCGTACAATGAACGGAGGACAGATGATGACTTGGGAGGAATTCAAACTCAAGTTCAGCCAAACTCATGTGCCTTCAGGTTTGATTCAGAGGATGAGGGATGAATTTAAGGAGTTTAAGCAAGGAAGAATGACTATGGTAGAATACCATGATAGCTTTCTGTCTTTGTCTAGGTATGCCCCTGATGAGATCGGTACTGAAGCCAAGAAGAAGGAAAGATTCCTGAACAGTCTGCATGATGAGATGCAAACAGTGTTGGTCAATTTTCCTTTTGCTGATCTAGAAGCTCTAGTGGATTCTGCTATCCAGATGGAAGGAAAGATCAATCAAGCCACTGAGAACCGTTAGCGTCGAACGATGCACCAGCCTAGACCACACCATGCCCCAAAGTATCGCCCCAGTTCGTCTACAGGATTTACACCAAGGAACAACAGGCCACCTATGTCTCGTTCGAACTTTCCAATCATAGCGGAGGAAACCCGAGGCCCGGAGGCAACAACAACTATAACCCCGGCAACCCCAATAACTTCAACCATGCACCGCCAAGGCCCAACAACAACAACAACAATACTGTAACATCCCAAAAATACCAAACTTAGATCAACAAACACTAATCATCAAGATTAGGGTTAACAAAAACTTTTCTAAATAAAATCATGAATGCATGTATATGTGTATGCATGGATTTTGAATTTCTTTAAAAACCACCTTGTTTGTGTGATCCATTGCTTGTAAAATGTTTCTTAGGTGAAGAGAACATCATCTAAAACATTTCCCACACTTTTCCTAAAGACAAGTAAATCAAAACAAATGTATTAAGTGAATGGTCATGTTGACCAATTTAACTCCCATGCCTACTTTGGCTGCCTCAAACTTTCAAAACCTAACAGAAACTTTTCTGGATCTTTGCACCCCTTGAATGTACTCATAACAAACTATCAAGGCCCACTTGTGATCATCCAGAAACTTTTAAATGCATAGTTTAAATGACAATTCAAAATTGAATCTTCTTCATATGGGAAGATCCCACTTTTTCAAAACCCACTCAAACAAGCTCAACTTTCAAAACCCAAGCATCTGCAGACTCACCAGCACCAATCTAGCAAACCCACCAAAATTCATTTCAAAATTCAAAACTTGATTTCATGCGGCCATTTTATCAAATAGGTTGCAGACACAAATCAAACAAAACATCAAACACTATAGTGTGCAGTGATTCTTGCCTAACTTGTTCCCTAGTTAGCTCACACACACCTCAGTAGATCATCTAGAAAGATTTGCCCAACACTAGCACCCCTGTGAGCTTGCCATTGCCATTAATGGTGAACAGCCGAGCACCCCCATGTCACCCCATTGTGGACAACAAGCTAGGAGCAGCAGCAAGCCTAGCCAGCATGTCTGGGAGGCAGCCCACCGTCCACCGCCATCTTTGTCCCAGCATGGCGTTGCCAAGCCACGACCACGCACGCGAGACACGCCAGACCATGCCGAGCGTGCGCCAGAGCGCCACCCTCGACCATCACCCACAGACCGCGCGCTACCCTCACCGCGTGCACACACGATCACCACCGACCCAGGAGACCGCCAGACACCCCCCGTTTGCCGCCCCGTGCCATACAGCCACCGCCCGCCGTCGAAGACGCCGCCTGCCAGTAGCACCGCCTGCGTTCACCAAACCACACCGCCCCATGCCTCGCGACCATGTCGTTGAGCATCACCAGGAGACACAGCACCGTCCCCTACCCTTGCCCATGCCATTAGCCGCCTGTAACGTCGCCCCCGACGAGCTCACCGTGCGCCCCGACGGTCCCCTCGCTCGACTATAAATAGAGGCCACCCCCGCACGATTTCTTCACACCATCTCACTCCCCTCTCCCCACTGACCGTGCCACACCATTCTTAGAGCAAGCCGAGCACCACCTCGCCGGAATTTCACTGGAGCCTGCCGCTGCCGGAGAAGAAGGGAGCCAGCGATTGGAGCCGCCCCAGGAGAAGCCACCGGTACCAGGAGGTTCGCCGTCGTCGACTTCGTCGTTCGCCCGCCTCGCCGACCCTCGCCCGTACCCCGGTGAGCCCCCAGCACCCCTCACTGGCCGCGCTAGGTTTCGTTCTCGCCGGAGTTGTCTCGCGTCGACGATGACCCTCAGCCGTTGGATTAGAACTAGATCGAACGATCCACATTGCCCCTTACCGCTTCGCCCAGCCCCGTGTCACTGACGAGTGGGGACACCCACTTAAGCAGCCCGCGGGAGCACTGCGCTTAGCAGGCCGGCCCGTTAGAATTTCCCGCGCAGCCCAACAATTCAAATTAAAACTTTTCTATTTCAATTCAAAAACACTTCAGCACCCAACTTCAAAAATCAACCCAGATCGATTCAGTGCACCAAATTGGATGAAACCAATTTTGTTGGAAAGGTCTGTGAATGCTTAATCCAAGCCCGTTGGATTCAAGTCATTTGGATATGTAGATCACCCATAGCAAAATAAACAAAGCAGAAGCTTTTCTGCATTCAAACAACTTTTAAATTTAAACCATAAAAGCTTTTGAGTTGATTCCAACTCTCAAAAATCACATTTAACCATACCTTTCATAATATATAAAAATATATATAGGTTTACTTGAAGAAATAATGTTCAAGTAATAAAAGAATGCTACATAAGCATTTCTAGCCACTTTAATTAATTAAAATAAAAGGGTAAAACCTTATTAAATTGTGACACCACTTTAAATCACATTCCCATGGACTACAATATGTGGTGATGACATGTGTCAACATGATCCCATATGTGGTTTGGAGAATATTAAATCTTAAGTAGTTTTTCAATGAGTAGAAATTACTTTTCTAAAAATAAAAAGGATTTAAACCAAGCCTTAACCTTGTAATGTTAGAGATGATGCTAGATCATCTATAGGACCATTGTGTGTGATGATTGCAAGTAGTTAAGTATTGTTTGGTGATTGTGTACCTCGTATTTATTCATAGACGCTAGTACCGACCAAGGATACGAGGAGGAAGGAGGATACTACGAAGAGGAAGCCGAGGAGAACTTCAACCGCTGCTCTGCACAAGGCAAGCTTATAATGACATTGATGCCAGCCTTACTAATCAAGTTGACCTATGCAAGCTAACACTTGCAAGATACCCTACTGATGCCACAAACCCATACTTGTGAAATGACTACTTTATGCCTTAAGCATATGTGATCATACCCACTTGCTAAACCAATCCTAGTTTTATGGCAAGCTTCTTACTTTATTTCTTTATCAAAGCTTACTTAGAGTCTACCTAAGAGTTTGGTAGATACTAGACAGTTGTGCTGAAGGTTGCATAAAGAGCATAAAATTTGGCCTAAGCTAGAAGCCTGGATATCAGCCTAAGATATAAGGTTGGACTTAGTTGAAACTTCACTAGTTACCACCCCCCATTAGTACCACCCCCACCTGTAGATGCTAGTGCTAAGCATAAAACTTGATCAACTTTTAGATGGGAATACTTGGTGGAAAAATGGTTATGAAAACCTTGGAATGATGGATCATTCTATTGAAATGTTTTGGACATGTGTTTCCAAACACTTGATGATTTTGGTGATGAAAATGTTGAGGCATGAGACTTAGCCCTTTATAAAACTGATGGTTGTCTGGATGCGATACCATTCCAATTTTAGCGTACAACCACAATACCCGAATATTGGGTAGGGCTTGACTGGAAACTTATATACCTTAGTATTAGTTCCCTCACGGCCAAGGTCCGAGTGAGGCTACCTTGTGAAGATTGTCCACTGCGGTACCAAGATGACAGTGGTCATGGTTGGGAGGCCAAACTCACAGGAGAGGTGCTTATACTAGGGAGTGTAATTGAAAGGTTAGGATTGATTATCCGCATACTGAGTATGGTGAATTCAGGATTTGTTCCTGACGGATGTATCGAATGTTGTGGTGAAAGTGTACAATCTCTGCAGAGTGTCAAACTATTCGAACATCCACGTCCGCGGTTATGGAGAGTTGGAGTGGCCATACTGTTCCCCCGTCAGACCTTTTAAAATGACTTGTGAAATGAATTGAGACTTTGACTTGACCACAACAGAGTTGTGACCTGAATTACAAGATCCCACTTAGGAGTTATAAAATTGTGACTAGCTTTGGAACTTAGTAGAGATAAACCTAGCTTTTTGCAAAACAACCCTAGAGCCTAGTGTCCTATTATCCAAAAAACCCTTACCTGTTAGTATTAGTTTGCGAGTACTTAAAGAGTACTCATGGCTTTGTCACTGGCTATTCCCATGGCCAGACTATGAAGAGGAGTACCTGGAAGATGGACCCCAGGAAGGTTACGACAACTAGGAGCATCTCCCATCATAAGCATTGTCTGTGACCTCGAAGATGGAGCTTCGCCTACGCTATTATTACGTATTCCGATGCTTGATGTTGTAGTAAGAACTGGATCATGAGATCCCTATTTGTGTAAGAACTTATGTATCGTTTGTAATGGATGAAGTACTATGGTATCCAATTCTGTTATGTCTCGCAAAAATGGTAATCCTAGGATTGCGATGTATGGCATAACAGGCATCTAGGATTGAAAAATCCGGGTGTTGACAAATACTGCCCCAAGGACTGGAAGCAATGTTATGCCCATTGTTGGGAAGGACAAGTCAATGATAACCTGCTTTGAATGTGGAATCATGGGTCACTACTCCAATGAGTTCCCCAAAAATCTTGTTGCAGTACCCAATGCCACTGCACCTGCCCAGCAGCAGCGTTGTGTTCAACCTGGAAAGAGATTTGCCCCAGGAAACCCGCACAACCACACCGGCCGTCTGTTCCACATGAATGCAGAAGAAGCGCTAGATGTCGTGTTGGGTATGTTTTTTGTTAACTCAGTACTTGCAAGAGTGTTGTTTGATTTTGGAGCATCGCACTCGTTTGTTACAGAATAATTTGCATGCACTAGTAAGATTCAACCAACCAACTTGATGCATGTTATGATAGTTCAAATACCTGGGTCAACTACCAAAGCTAGAAAATTTTGCAAGGCCGTACCTATCAGAATACATGGAATAGATTTTTATGCCAACCTAATAGTACTTGGAACAAAACGTTTGGAAGTAGTACTAGGAATGGATTGGATGTCGAAACATCAAGGATTAATAGACTACGCCAAGAAAGCCATAACCATGACCGGTAGCACCGGAGTATCAGTAGAGCATGTGTCCGAGACACGGCCTCGTTAATTCAAGTACAACAAGAGTTTATCCCAACCAACCCTAGACCAAGTAAAAGTAGTCTGTGAATACCCCGATGTGATCCCAGATGAATTACCCGGTATGCCCCTAGATCTGGATATAGAGTTTATCATTGAACTAATCCCTAAAACTGGACTCATAGCTCAGAGACCCTATAGTATGAACCCAGCGGAGTTAGTGGATCTCAAGGAGCAACTTGATGGCATGTTGAGCAAAAATCTGATCCAACCAAGTGTATCGCCATGGAGGTCACCTGTTTTGTTTGTGGATAAGAAAGATGGTGCCACCCGTTTATGTACGGATTACCGGAAGCTGAATGACGTCACCATAAAGAAAAAGTACCCACTACCGAAGATAGAAGATTCGTTTGACCAATTGACTGGTGCCAGAGTCTTTTCTAAGATTGATCTTAGAACTGGTGAAAGAACATGTTGGGCCCCCATGTGTGGTTTTGGTAATTAATGACAATCTTTATGGAATAATGTGTGTATTAAGTTGCACTTGTAGGATTTGTCCATTGGCGTCGCTTGGAGCATGTGTTGGCTTCAAGGTCGATGAAATGCGAAGAAGATGTGTTGTGCAAGGCCCCCATGTGTGGTTTTGGTAATTAATAACAATCTTTATGGACTAATGTGTGTATTAAGTTGCACTTGTAGGATTTGTCCATTGGCGTCGCTTGGAGCATGTGTTGGCTTCAAGGTCGATGAAATGCAAAGAAGATGTGTTTTGCAAGCTCAAAATGCACCATCTATAGAATATCTCATGTTTGATGCTTGCCATCGGTGATCATGGATCGATGATGAGAAATCAAGAAAGGCGTTCCATCTTGAGAATGTCAAGTTCGTCTATATCGAGCTCAAGTGGAATGCTCAAGGCAAAGGTATAATCTTGATAGGTTTTTTCTTTTGCTGATCTCATGTTGTGTGTGGGAGACCGGGTTTAGGATAGATAACCGTACTATCAAGAGAGACTCTCGAATGAGTAATTCGGTCATATCGTTCGGAGAGAGCTCAAACCTTTGCATACTTGCATCATCATATTTGGTTGTTATTTGGTTTTACCCATGTGAGGATTTAGAGCTTGTGGTAATCTCCATAACAAGCTCTTGTTCATCAAAATCGGATCTCTCTTTTATATCTTGTTGCGATTTTGATCTATGCGGTTTTTCGGTTTCTCACCAAACGAGGTATCTCACATTATTATACTTGATACAATCTCACTTGGTGATAACCAACATTTTCACCTTTTATAGGATAGCTCATTTCGCCCTCTTTCCAACGCAATTCGAATCAGGTCAATAGGAGCTACCGTTTAAAAGTTATGACCGTTTAAATATTTGCCAATTTAATTCTAAAAAAAACTGTGTTACTGGGCCGTCCGGTACTACCGCACCCAGTACCGGACGCTCCTGACCCAGCCCGCTCCATTTCAGTATGGCCCGGCACCCGCATCCGGCACTACCGGACCGGCCCGGTAGTACCGCCCGGGTGGGCCGGTACTACCGGCCGGCCCAGGCTGCCCAGCTGCCTTGCTTGGCTCTCTCTGGCGCTCGCTTGGGCCTCGCTAGCTGCTGCGCTCGCGCGTTGATTCGCCGCTTAGCCCGCATGCGTCGCTTGCTCACGCGCTTAGCCACCGCTCGCTTGCGCGCGCAACCACAGCTGGCCTGCTCGCTCGCTCGCTTGCCTCGCGTGCGCTGCTGCTGCCGCCATGATTCTTGCGATTGACCAGCAGCTGCGCCATGTCAGCTGGCCACGCCTGTTCTTGCTGCTCGCTGGCTGGCTCTTTTCCTTCGCCGCTGTTTCGTTGGCTCTGCATGCTGGCCCTGCCATGCCCGCGTTGACTCGCTTGCACGCTGGCTGATTGCTTGCTCGCCTTCGGCCCAGGTGCGGTAGTACCGGAGATTTACGGTACTACCGGTCCATGTCGAAATCTGGCCCCAACGGGTATATTTTCTGGGGCCTTTTAAAAAAGCTTTGTCCGTTTTCAGTTTAAAAAGATTCTTCCTCTTCTATTAAGCTAAACTTTGTTCACACTTGCTCTAGATCTTGAATCTTGCCTAATATTTTCTCTCCGATGATTCTTGCCCATATTTGAGTGGAATAGAGAGGAGATCTAGACCCACGTTTTGACCTAACCGATTCATCTCTTTGTGAGTGCATCTTTGGGGATCTAGATTTTGGGGGATTTTGTGTCTCTCTTTGATTCCTCCTCTCTTGTTCCCCCAATAGCTTTAGTAGCTTTGTTGGAACTTGAGAGTGAGGGATTTGAGCACCTTTGTGGTGTTCTTGTCATTTGCATTTGGTGCATCGGTTTGAGTTCTCCTCGGAGGATTTGGTTTGAGTTACTCATTGGAGCTTGTCCCTCTTGGGTTCTTGGAACCCTAGACGGTTTTGTGGCCTTGGTGGCATTGTGGCCTTTTGTGGCATTTGTTGGGAGCCTCCAATTAAGTTGTGGAGAAGTGCCCCAACCTTGTGGGAGGTTCCGGTTGCCACCGACAAGTGCACCGATAGTGAAAGCGTGGATCGATCCCGTTGGGGTGAGATTCACCGGAGAATAAGGGAGGCCTTTTGTGGCGTTGGTGGTTCGATACCACCCCCTCTCCAAACGAGACGTACTCCATGTTGTGAGAAACTCGGTAAAATATCGGTGTCCTCGCGTGCCTCGGTTATCTCTATATCCGAGCTCTTTACTTATGCACTTTACATTGCGATAGCCTTCGTTCTTGAAGTAATATATATCTTGATATCACTTTGTTTCTTGTATTGCTTAGCATAAGTTGTTGGTGAACATAGGTGAACCTTAGTTGTTCTAGGTTGTGCTTAACAAAGTAAACACTAGCTAATTACACGGGAGGTACACAAACTTGTCATGTATGTACAGATTAGTACAACTATTTGTAACTTGTGAAGAACTAGTCCACAAACTTGCAACCCAGGTGCAAACTGGTGCAATACCGACCTGGGGCTGCCACGTGGAAATGTTATTTCCGCTAAAACACCCCTACCTGTTTTTCTATCTCAAAGGCAACCTTCTCCTGGTTGCCCAATTCCACTAGTCATCTTCGCGTCGCGCACTTGCTCCGTTCCATGGTGTCTGATCTCCGCATGCCAGCTCGCGCTCGTGTGCACCATATCTCCGACCGTCAACGTAGAGGGTGAGGGCTTCAGGACCCGTTCGTCGCCGCCCGCCGCCCTTTAGGATCCGTTCGTCGCCGGTCGCCACCCTTCAGGTCATGTTTGTCGACGGCGAGGGCTTGACGCCGGCATCTGTTAGCTGCGAGGCGCGTACTCGGGATCCAACTGGTCGGCGGTGGATAACGGCGTGGCCCACCACACCATCGATATTCCATGTCACCGTGAGAAAATATATGTACAATCTCCGGTTGCAATATCCATGTTGCCACGTGTAGTTCTTCGATAATCTTAAACAAGCTCAGGTTTCGCTTATGCATCGATCTTGTCAAGTTTAGTTCTCTTCCTAGCTGAACTGCGCACATATGCTCTGATTTGTTGCACACAAACCGCATAATGAGCCATGACCAATCTGAAGATTCGCTTCTGTGCATGATATGGACACCGGCATGCTCGTGCAGGAAGTACGCAGACACTGTGTGGTATGACGCGAGAGGACGACTATGTGCGCGCGTGCCGCCATTCCTGAGGAGCCGCACTGCACTGAGGCAAAGCTAGCTCGAGGACAAACGGCTTAACATGACGGTGGAGGCAGCTTCAGCAGAAGCTCAGGGGGCAGAGCTAGGAAGCAGTGGCTCAGTGATGGCGACGAATCAAGAGCGACGGAGTTCCGCCTGTAGTGAAGTAGACACGACCGTGCCATCGAATCAGGGTCTTCGAGGACGATTTCTTATGTTTACGAGCTCCTCTCGACGAGGCAAAGCTAAAAGACACAGTGCCTAAGCTGGGGGGAAGATCTAGCTACGATTTAGATGAACGATGGCGGTGACGATGAACTCCGGGTGCCGAACATGTTCTCGATCTTGGTCAGCTTAGATAAAGTGGAGAGCGGCGGCATGCACACGCGGTGTCCGGCATCGTCATGGCCATATCACCGCGGCGGCTCCGCCGTGGCCATGGCCGCCTCGTGCGCCAACACAGGTGCAGTCGCCTGACATGAGGCACACATGAGGCAGTGTCCCTGCACCGGCACTTACTGCACGAGGACACCTCCGGCGCTTTTTCTAGCGTTGCAGAAGATAAATGCATGGAGGTGCTCTCTGCAGTCTCCCGCCACTCTCCTGGAAGGTAGATCAGAGGCGGCCGACCTAGCAAGGAGGAGCAGCATGGGGTGCCTCGATGGTGGAATTGGGAAAAAGATTAAAAGGTTAAATGGAAAAATATGGAGAGACGTTGTGGCAAAAATAATAGTCGGACGTGTCGGTCATAGGTTGATTGTGTACCAGTTTGCACCCGTCTAGCAAGTTTATGGACTAGTTCTTCACATGTTACGAGTAGTTGTACTGATTTGCACGCACAAGACAAGTTTGTCTACCTCTAGTGTAATTAGCTCTTTTATTCCGCCTTTGTTGAGCCACTCTAGGAAAAGTTTTAATCGTATATTCAACCCTCCCCCCTCTAGACGACATCTGTATCCTTTCAATTGGTATCAGAGCCCGATCTCTCATTTTAGGCTTCACCGCCTTGAGAGTAAAGATGTCGGCTAGGGGATTAGTGCACAATTATATATTCATATTTGATGGCACAAATTATGATATATGGAAATCTCGCATGCTTGATTTATTTCGCAAAGCTCATCCAATTATCGTGGAATATCTATGTATGGGTTTATCTTCTTCTATGGATCCCCAAAACGAATCTTTAGAGAAGTTGAACTCTAGTATAGATGTTCTAGCTACTAAAACTCTTTTACAAGTTGTGAGCAATGCAGTTCTTTCATCTATCATGCCTTATTCAAGTGCCCATGAGATATGGACCAAGCTTCAAGATAAATATAGCAAGTCCAACATTATTGAGGATGATTGTGTTGCTTCCACTTCCGGTCGAGATGGGTTCTCATCATCTACCTCCTTACCAACATGTGATTTTTCACAAGGTAATGATACAGTGAGTGGTGATAGAAATTGCAATATGGATAGTGTGCTTACTATTTGTAATCCTTCATCCTTATCTAGTTGCAATGATATATCTTCGGACCTTAACACTTCTAGCACTCACAAATCCTTACTTGCTAGTGTTGATAGTCCTTGCATATCATGTAGTAATGGCTTGAATAAATCTCATGATGATATGCTTGTGTTGCCTTGTTGCCATGATAAAAATGCTTCTATTTCCTCTAGTGCTTATGTTGCCAACCATGTAGAGTAAACCGAAGATACTATGGACCAAGACAAGGTTTCGAATGATGCTTGTGCTACTAACTCTATTTCTTGTGAAGCATATATTTTGAAGGAGAATGTTGAGCTAAAGACTCAACTTGCTTTTCTAACTAGCAACTATGTGAAATTAGAAGAAAGTCATGTTAATCTCTCAAGCTCGCATAAGGATCTTCTAGTCTCCCATGGTAGGCTAAAGTTAGCCCATGAGGCCATCGTGTCAAAGGTAACATCTAATGGGCCTCATGTGGACATTAGCACTATATCTACTCCAAATGTTATATTGCCATGTGCTAGTCCTTGTAATTCATCCTCTCACAACCATGTTATATCTCGTGATGAATTACATTCCATGCCTTGTTGCTCTAACAATGTAGCATATACTTCCTCTAGTACTTTTGTTGAAACTAACCATGTAGAGGAAATCAAAGAGCTCAAGTCTCAAGTCACTTCTTTGAAGAATGACTTGAAAAAGGGTCATCAAGGGAAGGCCGCACTCAACAAAATCTTGAGTGTGCAAAAATCCCCCAATGACAAGAGTGGGCTTGGATTCAACTCCAATGTCAAGAACAAGTTCACTATCAAGTTGAAGCACAAGGACAACAAGAAGAATGGCCAAGATCAAGTCAAGAATCCGGCCAACATTGTTTGCTTCAAGTGCAAGGAAGAAGGGCACCATGTTAGATCTTGCCCATTGAAGAAAAATCCTCTTAGTGTGAAGCATCAAGGGAAGCGGCCTCAAGTTCCACCTCAAGTCATTAATGGGCCTCTTCCTAAGAGCACTACTCGATCCCTTCCTTGAGTTGTGGCTTCACCTAAGAAGAAAGATAGCAAGAGTAGAACTTGCTACATATGCCGTGAGAAGGGGCACATTTCTTCCGCATGCACTATTGGTAACTCCTCATCCCATCCTATCTTGATTGATGATTCTTATTCTCTTTGTAAGGATGAGGTTGTCAATGTGTTTGCAAAATTTGTTGGTGCTCAGTGTGGTGTCAAGAAAAGAACCATTTGGGTTGCCAAACCTATTGTGACTAACCTCTTAGGACCCAACTTGGTTGGGGACCATCAAGCCAAAACTTGATCAATAGGTGTGTTTTGGAGGGCATTGGAGACTTGGCTACATCATGAAGAATTAAGGAATCTTCATTATTATATTTTTCAAGCCAAGTCATGTGGTTTATATTTCTCCTATTATTATTATATTTCCAATGTTCCTCCTTGCGGTAACATATGCTTAACTCATTTCATTGAAAGTTACTCGCCCCCTTGTGCATGTGTTGGTTTTGTATCTTATATGCTTTTGTACAAGTTGTGCTTTCCACTTAATTATCTTTAGGTATCAATCATATGTGTGTATGATTAAGTGGCACAACATGTATGTGTGTTTCTTGTGTTTGAGCCTTTCTTGATTATATTTGGTATCTTATTTGGCTCTTTTTGAGAGATTAATGGATTATCCCATTTTGGGGGAGTGTTATGCTTGGGCATTCCACAATCCTAAAATTGTGTGTACATGAGGAATACCACCTAGTATTTATATTGTATTATTGTCTAGCCTCTATGTGGTACAATTCTCATGAGAAATTTAAGTTTTATAATGTCCATTATTTATCTCTATTTGTATCCTTTTGTCTCGTGTTGGTTTTATGGTAGTATCACATTATGGGGGAGTCATATGCTTAGTACATATTACAAATCCTAGAAAATGTGAATTTTTGTGGTTGTGTCATATGGAATTGATATTGATTATTATCTAGCTCCTATGTGACACATTTGCTCATACAAGTTGCAATTTGCTGGAATAACGTTATTGGTCATATTTTGGATCTTGTATATGAGAGTGTTTCTTGGTATGAGTTTCCTCATATTTAGATCTCTATATCATCATGGAAACCATTTGCTTCAAGTTACTCTAATCACTAGTGATTGTGTGACTATTGGAAGCTACCAAGAATCTTGTTCGAAGTATCATGCTTAATTCTTATATTTTGTTATATGCTTCTTGTTGTGACTATGATCTTGGATATCCATGCAAGCTACCTTGGGTAAATTATTACCAATATTTCTTGCCCTTGGACAATGAGTACTCAAGTTATGGTAGAATTTATTGATCATATTCACTTTGGCATTTGCTTCATCTTATCCTATCTTTGGCCAAATAAATGTTTTGTGTGCTCCCATGCCTTCCTTGCTACTTTTGGATCCTTTTATTTTATTGGTATCCTCTTGTGTTTTATTTAATGTAGGTAGTAGTGATGATATCATTTGTGTGCATTTTGCATTCAAAAGCAAAAATTCTATATAATGTACTACTTATGGGTGAGCTCTCCTATATTATCTAGAACAATCCTTTTATGCTTCTTTGTTTGATCCATATCGAGTTTTATGTGCTTGGATGCTCAATCTTTTCGTTTTGGTATTTTGTGCCATCATGAAAAGTTTGGGGAGTTTGGTTTCTTGTTGGAACCTTGATCTTTTGGGGAGTTGGTTTTGCCTCATTCCTTGTTTCCTGTTTTGTCCAATTTTAGAATGAGATAAATCCTTGAGCATTTTTATTTCTATCTATCTTTTGCTCTTTTGGTTTTAGCCTAGTTCATTTGTTGAACGTGTGATCTTTCATGTGTTGAATTGGTTCTTTGATACAACTTGGGCATTGTTTGACATGTCACACTCTTGTGTGTGCAATCTCGATTTATTTGGTGTTTTTGTTCAAATTGCATCTCCTTTTTGGTTCTTGAAAGCTTTATGCATGCATGTTTACTATATGTTTATATTATGGCATGCTTGCTTTATATGATCCAATATATAGGGGAAACTCCACCAAATCCCATCGACTAAGTTGTGCATGAAATTCAATTTCATATCAATATGCACATATTTATGTGGAGTCCCCCCTATGTATTGTAGTTGCACTAACTACTTTGGACCCAATTAGTTTGGGGACCATTTTGTACCTAAATATGTTTTAGGTACATTGGAGAAAGATTGGATGCTTGTCTCTCAAATCTTGAAGAAGTGGTGTATAAATGAAAATTGGAGGCAAGCTATAGGATGATCAATGAATTCATATCCTCTACATCCTACCAATTATATCTCGGTAACAAGTATCTCTTGCTCATGCATATTTATCTTGCTTCCAACCTTTTGTAGGTTGCATCTTGGCATGAATTTTTGTTATTATCTTTATTGTTGTATCTCTAGCCATGGTATTAAGAGGACTCTCTATTGTATATGTGTATAAGTTGAGATGAGTGCATATAATTGGGACTATACAAAATCATGCATATGATCCTCCAATCCCAAATATGTCAATCTAGCAATTTTATTGCCTATCATTTCCTCAACTTCTCTCATGTGCAATAGTGAGATTTTGCTAGTCTATTTTCTCTTATGATACTTGTAGCCTTTCTCCATATATTCCAACTTTCTCCTTTTCCCTTGGTGATAGTTGTAATATATGTAGTGTGTTGGTGTTTGAAGCTTATTAATCTACAATAAGATATATTTGAGCCTTTGGCCGTGCTTTGAAGCAAAAATCTTATTGGTATATGTTATGACTTCATTTTTGCTTCCATGTGATTCTTGTATATCTTCTTTATGTGTGCATATTACTTTGTTGGCATATGTCTTTGTGATTTTTTCCACTTAGAGACATATACACATATGAGAAGATAATTTTAGTTGATCTTTAATCCTTGGATACCACCTTTCTATTCCTTTTGATTCTTCGGTGGCTTCCAAATTTAATTGCCTATGAGTGCTTGTTCCTCTTATTTGCACATTTTGGCACTCATATTTGTTATCTCATGCCTTGTATTGATTAATGAACTTGGATGAGTGAGGATTCCATGATTATGCACCTTGATCCCAAATGCAATTATCATAATTGGTGCATTATCTTTGGGGAGCTCATCTAATTCACTTAATAATGCTCATTTGTCTTCTTTCTCATTTATTTAAGCATTTATTTGATCTTTCATTTGTTGGGTTTTAAATACTTATGGGGAGCAAGGATTCCATATTTGTGCATTATGTATTCCCATACATTTATTTTAAAATTGTGCACAAATCTTGGGGAGCTCCTCTATTTGTTATTTAAAACACTCTTTTTCTCATATCATAACATCTTGTTGTTTCCATTTTGACTCATTTGTTGTTTTAATTTGATTTGTCGGATCTTGTGATTGCTTGCGTCATTTGTGATGCATCGTTTATTTATTCCTTTGGCAATCTTTGGGTCCTCGATATAGTTCTACTCCCTCCCAAGTATTCATCATTGGATATGTGCGAATGCACACCTTTCGAGGATTTATCACTATATTGGCCTTCTAGAACTTGTCACCCATTTCGGCAATCGATGCCAATGGGGGAAAAGTTTTAGAGGGTTTAAGGGAAATGGTTTATGCTTTGAGTTTGTTATTAAGCATTTTCCTTTCATGCTCTTGCATCTTTGTTGTTGCTTAGTATTTTGTATATATAGAGGAAACTCCACCAATGATAATGATTGGCAATATATGCAATAAAATTCAAGTTCATCACACATGCATAGATTGTGGTGGAGTTTGCTCTATATATGGTGGTGGTACCAATTTCACATACTTATGTAGTTGATATTGGTATTACCATTATATTCATTAATATTCCTTATATAAACCCTCTTAAAGGGATTGTCATCAATTACCAAAATGGGGGAGATTGAAAGAACATGTTGGGCCCCCATGTGTGGTTTTGGTAATTAATGACAATCTTTATGGACTAATGTGTGTATTAAGTTGCACTTGTAGGATTTGTCCATTGGCGTCGCTTGGAGCATGTGTTGGCTTCAAGGTAGATGAAATGCGAAGAACATGTGTTGTGCAAGGCCCCCATGTGTGGTTTTGGTAATTAATGACAATCTTTATGGACTAATGTGTGTATTAAGTTGCACTTGTAGGATTTGTCCATTAGCGTCACTTGGAGCATGTGTTGGCTTCAAGGTCGATGAAATGCGAAGAAGATGTGTTGCGCAAGCTCAAAATGCACCATCTATAGAAGATCGCATGTTTGATGCTTGCCATCGGTGATCATGGATCGATGATGAGAAATCAAGAAAGGCGTTCCATCTTGAGAAGGTCAAGTTCGTCTATATCGATCTCAAGTGGAATGCTCAAGGCAAAGGTATAATCTTGATAGGTTTTCCCTTTTGCCGGTCTCATGTTGTGTGTGGGAGACCGGGTTTAGGATAGATAACCGTACTATCAAGAGGGGCTCTCGAATGAGTAATTCGGTCACATCATTCGGAGAGAGCTCAAAACTTTGCATACTTGCATCATCGTATTTGGTTGTTATTTTGTTTTACCCATGTGAGGATTTAGAGCTTGTGGTAATCTCCATAACAAGCTCTTGTTCATCAAAATCGGATCTCTCTTTTATATCTTGTTGCGATTTTGATCTATGCGGTTTTTCGGTTTCTCACCAAGTGAGGTATCTCACATTATTAAACTTGATACATTCTCACTTGGTGATAACCAACATTTTCACCTTTTATAGGGCAGCTCATGTCGCCCTCTTTCCAACGCAATTGGAATCGGGTCAATCGGAGCTACCGTTTAAAAGTTATGACCGTTTGAATATTTGCCAATTTAATTCTAAAAAGAAAAAAAGAAAAACTGTGTTACTGGGCCGTCCGGTACTACCGGGCCCAGTACCGGACGCGCCTGACCCAGCCCGCTCTATTTCAGTATGGCCCGCATCGGCACTCTAGGATCCGCCGGTAGTACCGCCCGTGGTGGTACTACCGGCGCCCAGGCCCAACCGCTTTGCTTGGCTCTCTCGCTTCGCTTGGCCTCGCTAGCTGTTGCGCTTCGCGTTGACTCGTCGTTCGCCATCGTCGCTTGCTCGGCAACAGCCACCGCTCGCTTCTTGGCGACCGCGGCCGCTTTCGCTCGCTCGCTTGCCTGCCGCTGCCGCCCGTTGATGCGTTGACCCGCTTGCTCCGCGCATCTTTGCGTTATTACGCTGCTTTGCTCGCATGCGAGCTGGCTCTTTTTCCTTCGCAGCTGCTGTTGCTCGTATGTCTGCATGCTGGCCCTGCCCTGCCCGCGTTGACTCGCTTGCACGTTGGCTGCTTGCTTGCTCGCCTTCGCCCAGGTGCGGTAGTACCGGCGATTTATGGTACTACCGGTCAGGGGCGAAGACAGGATTCAGACATAGGGGGGGCGAAGAAGACGAAGATCGTCAAAATCAAAAAAATTTGTTAAAATTTCACGAAAGTATACATATGATTGTACCAATACCAACCATTAGTTCATAATCAACCAAACTTATTCATAATAGAACCATAAGTACAAATTTAATATGAAGTCGATTGTAATATAAAATATGATTTACCTTCACTCTTTGAACTTTTTGGACGAGAGACTCGAGCAAATGTACCTTAGATTTAAGCCTAAATATGAGCCGATTGTGTGAGGCATCCGATGGAAACACGTGTGCCTCCACGACGATATAGCAAGTTAGCAATGGTCGATAGAGGTCCCCGAGCCACAACCGTCGACAATGCCTGTGACGGGTGCCAGCCGCCGGCAGTGCCCTGCGACAGGTGGCAGCCACAAGCAATGAGACGAGAGGTGTCGATCATCGATATCTCGTCAGTTGAATAGTTTTATGGGAGACAACGTGTACAAATGTATAAAGTCTCAACGAGGTATCGATCCACATATTCATTCCGTGAATATAGCTACTCCATGTCCTGGGCAATCACTTCCTTAATAAAAATCATGGGCTAATGGGTTGTACCCTTGTGCGTTGTGAATTTCAGGATTGAACGATTAGACCTATAGGCTATACTTGAGTCTAATAGGCAACTAATAATTGTGATTAATGCTAAATAGTACACTGCAGATTGTTAGGGGCGATCATTAGGGGGGTCTGACCCCTGCTAGCCCCCCCTTAGCTCCGCCCCTGCTACCGGTCCATGTCGAAATCTGGCCCCAACGGGTATATTTTCTGGGGCCTTTAAATAAGCTTTGTCCATTTTCATTTTAAAAATCTTCTTCCTCTTCTATTAGGCTAAGCTTTGTCCGTTTTCAGTTTAAAAAGCTTCTTCCTCTTCAATTAGGCTAAGCTTTGTCCACACTTGCTCTAGATCTTGAAGTTTTCCTAATCTTTTATCTCCGATGATTCTTGCCCATATTTGAGTGGAAGAGAGAGGAGATCTAGACCCATGTTTTGACCTAACCGATTCATCTCTTTGTGACTGCATCTTTGGGGATCTAGATTATGGGGGATTTTGTGTCTCTCTTTGATTCCTCCTCTCTTGTTCCCGCAATAGCTTTAGTAGCTTTGTTGGAACTTGAGAGTGAGGGATTTGAGCACCTTTGTGGTGTTCTTGCCATTTGCATTTGGTGCATCAGTTTGAGTTCTCCTCGGAGGATTTGGTTTGAGTTACTCATTGGATTTTGTCCCTCTTGGGTTCTTGGAACCCTAGACGGTTTTGTGGCCTTGGTGGCATTGTGGCCTTTTGTGGCATTTGTTGGGAGCCTCCAATTAAGTTGTGGAGAAGTGCCCCAACCTTGTGAGAGGTTCCGGTTGCCACCGACAAGTGCACCGATAGTGGAAGCGTGGATCGATCCCGTTGGGGTGAGATTCACCAGAGAATAAGGGAGGCCTTTTGTGGCGTTGGTGGTTTGATATCACCCCCTCTCCAAAAGAGACGTACTCCATGTTGGGAGGAACTCGGTAAAATATCGGTGTCCCCGCGTGCCTCGGTTATATCTATACCCGAGCTCTTTACTTATGCACTTTACATTGTGATAGCCTTCGTGCTTGAAGTAATATATATCTTGCTATCACTTTGTTGCTTGTATTGCTTAGCATAAGTTGTTGGTGCACATAGGTGAACCCTAGTTGTTCTAGGTTGTGCTTAACAAAGTAAACACTAGTTTTATTCCGCCTTTGTTGATCCACTCTAGGAAAAGTTTTAATCGCCTATTCACCCTCCCCCCTCTAGGCGACATCTGTATCCTTTCAACTGGTTATCATCAACTGAAGATTCACGCAATGGATATCCCAAATACTGCCTTCACTACCCGATATGGATTGTATCAGTACAAGGTCATGTCATTTGGATTAACCAATGCCCCCGCTTATTTCATGAATCTCATGAATAATATTTTAATGAACTTCTTGGATAATTTTGTCACTGTTTTCATCGATGACATTCTGATTTATTCCAAGTCGGGAGAAAAACATGAACAACACCTAGGACCATCCTTGGAACTCTTAGAGAGCATCAGTTGTATGCCAAGTTCAGCAAATGTGAGTGCTGGTTAAAGGAAGTAGGATTCCTAGGGCATATCTTGTCGGACGGAGGAGTTGCCGTCGACCCTGCCAAGATTAAGGATGTTGAATAATGGAAAGCCCCAATCACTCAAACCGAAGTTCGCGCATTTATTGGATTAGCGGGATATTACCGCAAGTTTGTTGAAGGATTTTCAAGCATCGCAAGGCCGATAAATCAGCTATTGAAGAAATACAAGAAGTTTGAATAGACGGACAAATGTGAAGCGAGTTTTCAGGAGCTCAAGAAGAGATTGATTTCAGCCACAATCTTGATCATGCCGGATATCACGAAGCCTTTTGACGTATATTGTGATGCATCCAAGATTGGTCTCGGATGTGTGTTGATGCAGGAAGGCAAAGTAATATCATATCTATCCAGACAACTGAAGCAACATGAGCAGAATTACCCAACCCATGACTTAGAGTTAGCCGCAGTAGTTTTAGCCTTGAAGACCTGGCATCATTACCTCATGGGTAATCGCTGTGATATTTATTCAGATCATAAGAGTTTGAAGTATGTTATCACCCAGAAGTAGATGAATATGAGACAAAGGAGATGGATAGAGTTAATCAAGGATTATGACCTTGACATTCACTACCACCCCGGCAAGGCCAATGTGGTAGCTAATGCTCTTAGTAGACTGCCGTGTAGATTAAACACCATGATTAAGGCAGAATAGCCAAGTTTGCATGAGGAGTTTTGGAGAATTTCAAAATGGAGCTAGTTAGCGAAGGATTCCTAGCCGGTATCGAACTTCAACCCACTTTGATCAGTCAGATAAAGGAAGCTTAGAAAGGAGATGCCAGTATCGATGGAATTAAGCATTGTATTGGTACAGGGAAGGTACCCGGATTCACGGAAGATGAAGAAGGAGTTCTATGGTATAAGGGACGAATCTGTGTGCCAACAGATTCAGAGTTGAAGATGGTCATTTTGCAAGAAGCCCATGATACTCTTTATTCTATTCATCCGGGAGGAATGAAGATGTATCAGGATTTGAAGGAGCAATTTTGGTGGCACAAGATGAAGAGAGAAGTCAGAAGCTATATCGCCAAGTGTGATATTTGTCAAAGAGTCAAAGTGGAACACCAACGACATGCAGGACTTTTGCAACCTTTGCAAATTCCAGAATGGAAGGGATTCAGTTGAAATGGATTTCATCACCAGTTTGCCTACATCTAGTAGGGGAAATGGTTCTATTTGGGTCATAGTGGATCGGCTTTCCAAAGTAGCTCATTTCATACCTGTCAAGACCACTTATCAAAGCTCGAAGCTAGAAGAGTTGTATATCGCTAGAATAGTCAGTCTACACATAACCCCTAAGACCATAGTGTCAGATCGAGGAACCCAGTTTACCTCAAGGTTTTGGAAGAAAGTCCAAGAAGGATTACAGACCAAACTGAACTTCAGCACAGCTTATCACCCACAGACCGACGGACAAACGGAAAGAGTAAACCAGATACTAGGAGATATGTTGAGAGCCTGTGTGCTAGAATATGGATCTAAATGGGAAGACTGCCTACCTTTCGTAGAATTCTCATACAACAACAGTTATCAAGATAGTTTACAAATGTCCCCATTTGAGTTTTTGTATGGAAGGAAGTGTCATACCCCCCTGAATTGGTCGCAAGTAGGAGAGAGTCAGATATTCAGACCAGACATCCTACGAGAAGCCGAAGAGAAAGTTCACAAGATCCGTGAGCACCTCAAGACCGCTCAATCTAGACAGAAGAGTTATGATGACAACAGACGTCGAGACCTAGCCTTCAATATCGGAGACTTTGTTTATCTCAAAGTATCATCCTTGAAAGGAATGCAACATTTTCAACTCAAAGGAAAACTTGCACCCAGATATATCGGACCTTTCAAGATTTTAAGTCACCGAGGAGAAGTATCCTACCAGATAGAACTGCCGGAAGAGATGTTAGTCGTTCATGATGTGTTTCATATCTCGTTACTTCGGAAATGTTTAGAAGTACCAGAGAAGACCAAAGTTTTCAAGAACATCGATCACAGATCCATTGAAATCAACCCGGATTTAACCTATCGTGAAGTACCCATTCGTATTTTGGAAGAAGCTTTCTGAACCACCCGGACCAGGAGTATCAAGTTTCTCAAAATAGAGGGGAGCAACCATACTGAAGAAAAAGCCACCTGGGAGTGAGAAGATTATATGAGGACCGAGTTTCCCAATCTCTTTAGTTCCTAGTTTTTCCTGAATCTCGGGATGAGATTCTATTTAAGGGGGGAAGGTTTGTAACATCTCAAAATTATTAATGAGGATATTAATTTCTAATCAACCAAAATTAGGGTTAACAAAAGCTTTTAATATTAAACGTTTATATAAATGCATGTGTTGTTATGAATGTGTATGAATGCTTGCAATGCCATGATTGTTTGTTGTAAATGATGAGAATTGGTTTAAAGATCAAAACCATATCATCTAGGCCAAATCCAAACCAAATCAAAAGAAAAGAAAATCAATATATGAAGCATATGACATAATGGTCATTTTTGCCAAAGTTAACACTTAGCTCACTTTGAGCATCTCTAGCAAATGATTTCAAATAGAAAAAATTCCCTTTATTTCCTCACCTTGCTAGACCAAGTGACATTGAACCCAAGTGAGCTTTCAAACCTCGCAGAAACATTTTCAAATGCATTAGAGAGGCAATTCAAAATTAAATCTATCTTATGCATCAAGATAGTCATTTTTGGAAAACCACTAAAACCTTCACCACTTAGCAAACCCTTGCACCCAGAGACTACCAACCTTATGACCAGTACACCCACCAAAAAGATTTGGAAAATTCAAAGGTTTAGTACTTGCGGTCATTTAATCAAACACTTGGTGATTACAGTACAAGCTTACCAACTATTCACTGTGTTGATCAATCTGGTGATCATCTTGTGACCTCACCGAGCCTACACTACGCGCCCTTAACTCACCCCAGTACCAGCCCATGCATTGGAGCTCAGCTCACTCGCCCTTGTGACCAGTAGAATTTGTACCCGAGATCACCCATGTCACCCCGACGCAGAAACACTACCACACACCGCGCCACCCTCGCCCACGGTGTCTAAGAGGTAGCCGTGACCTCACTGCCACTGCCTGTGCACGCCTCGACCAACGATAGCCCACGGAGACGCTAGCGCAGCCACGCCCATTTAACACTCAACCATGTCAATCGCCGCGCCAGAGCGCCGAGCAATCCCGCGTGACCACGTTGCGCATCGCTCCCTCCTTGCGCCAATAAGTTCTCCGCGATGCCAGCAATCCCCCAGACACGATAGTTTGACCACACGTGCTCCGTGACCACCGTACGCCGTGATGAACGCCGACGGTACCGAAGCAGAGAATGGATGTTCTAGAACGATGGAGACCGTGCCTCGCCATTCCACTATGTGCATGACGACCGCCCTAAATCACCGCGTCGACATACGCCTTCAGCCATGTCGATAGCTTCCTGTAATGACGTCGCCGACGAGCCCGAGCCATGTCGCATTGTCCTTCTCGCGAGTGTATAAATAGATCCCTCCCCTGCCTCAAAATGCACATCATTCCACTCCCCTCTCACCCAGCAATCTCTCTGAACCATCCCCGAAGCAAGACGAGCACCACATCGCTGGAATTTCACTGGAGCCCGCCGTTGAACTAGAGGAAAGGAGCCGACACTAGGAGCCGCCCCAGAAGCTGCCGCGACCACCAGTCGAACCACCGTCATCGACTCGCTCATTCGCCCACCTTGCCGGACCTAGCTGGAGCCCTGGTAAGTCCCCGACAACCCCCGTCGTAGCGCTAGGGTTAGCCTCTCGCATGCCTCGTGCTCTAATCGTGCGGTCTAGATTGAAGGATGTCACTTCGTGTTAGATGAGTCACTGACGTGTGGGACCAACCCCGGTGTCGCTCGCCACGCGTGCACTGCGTAGTTGGGCCAGCCCGTTAGCATTCCTGCGCGAGCCCACGAATTCAAACTTAGGTTTTCTCTTTTAATTCAAAATCCTACACTTTGGGAAATTTTGAAAATCAATTTAGAAATATTCACTGAACCAAACTGAATGAATCCAATTTTGTTAGAAGGGATTTGAAAATTTGTAATCACTCCCGTTGGATGCAAACAGTTTGAAATTATAGATCATCCATAGTAAAAATAACAAGACAGTAGCTTTTATCACTTCAAACATTTTTCTAAAATTAACCATAAATGCTTATGATTTGATTCCAACTCTCAAAAATCATATTGGTCATGACCTATCTGAATATGTAAAAATATATAATTTTACATGCAGTAGTCTTGGACCAAAATTTAAAAGAATAACTTTATAGTCATTTTTAGTCACATAAATATTATTAAATGGCAATGTTAAATTTTGTAATTTAGGACGACCACTTTAAATCACATTCCCAAGTATTGGAATATGTGGTGATGACATGTGTCAATATGATCCCATATTTTAATTGGAGAATATTAAATATTATGTAGTTTTTCAATGAGTAGAAATTACTTTTCTAAAATAAGGTAAATCAAATCTTGTCACCCTTTTTCTTGTAGTGATAGATATGATGCTAGATCATCTAGTGTGGATCTTTGTGTGATAAATAGAAGTAGTTAAGTATTATTTGGTGATTGTGTACCTCGTATTTATTTATAGACGCTAGTAACAATACAGGCTACGAGGAGGAATAATTCTACGAAGAAGAGGAAGAGAACTACGACCACTTTACCGACAAAGGCAAGCAAGTTAAGCTAAACCATGCAAGCCTCACTATGCATACTATTTGATACCACCTTGAGTATACCAATCCCAGGTTTTACTTGCAAGCTTTATCTTTCTTTCTTTTATCAAAGTTGCTCAAGTAGTTAATTAATTGGTGATTAGTGGAAAAATAGGAAAGATGCCCTCAAGAGCATAGAACTTGATGTAGGTAGTTACACTTGATTAGGACCCCCAAATAGTGACACCCTCATGGATAGATGCTAGTTCTAAACTAATCTTGATCACTATAGATGGGAACACTTGGAGAAAATGATTATGAAAACCTTGGAATAATGAGTCATTCTATTGAAATGTTTTGACATGTGTTATGAAACACAATGAGAAGAAGATGATATTGAATGGAGTATGTGCGCTGACTATGATAAAAACTGATGGTTGGGTTCGGATGCGATACCATTCCAATTCTACCGTACAACCACAATACCCAAGTTTGGGTAGGTCTTAACTAGAAGTTTATGTGTCTTAGTATGGGTTCCCTTGCGGAACAAGGTTGAGTTGAGGCTACCTTGTGAATGTGAATGTCCACCTATGTAGTTCCCAGGATGACAGATGGTTATGGCTGGGAGGCCAAACTCATAGGGGAGTTGCCTATACTAGGGTGTGTAATGGAAAGATTAGGATTGATTATCAGTATACCAAGAATGATGATTTAGGGTTGTCCCTGATGGATATATTGAATATTGTGGTGAAAGTGTACCACCTCCAGAGTGTCAAACTATTCGAATAGCCGCGTCCGCGGTTATGGAAAGTTGGATGGTCATACTGTTCCGTTGTCAGATGTTTTCAAAATGACTTGTGACTTGAAGTATGAGTTTGACTTGACCCCACAAGGATGTGGACATGAAACTAGGTTCCCACTTGTGTAATCTAGACAACTAAAGCTAGGTCTTTACTACTAAGTACTTATGAAATAAAATTGGCTTATTACAAACAAACCTAGAGCTTAGGAGTCCTACTAGATTGGTAGTTTATCTTAGTGATAGTTTGCGAGTACCTTAAAAGTACTCATGGCTTTGTCCCTGGCTATTCCCATGGCCAGACTTTGAAGGAGAGTACGAGGAGGATGGACAGCAGGACGCCTATGATAACTAGGATCATCTCCCATCATAAGTATTGCATGTGACCTTGAAGATGGAGCCTCTACTATGTTATTATTCCGCTACTTTGATATGTATCCAGACTTGATCATGAGATCAACTATTTGTAAGACTATTATTGTCGTGGTATTGCCGACGAGTACGCCATGGAGGGGTCCTCACAGTGCGTGTTTAGAGACGTGGGGTAAGGCGGATGGTTGACGGGTACGAGGTAACACAGCTTACCCAGGTTCAGATCCCACAACGGTGGCGGAATCCTACTCCTGCTATAGATCACTATAATGGCAATACGCCGAGTTACAGAGATTAGGCTCGTTGTGCGAGGTGACTAGAAAGTCTAAGTTATCGTGCCCTAAAGGCTCCCATAGGCCCGATTTATATAGTCGCCAGGTCCTAGGGTTACAGGGAAAAGTCCTAGCCGGACAGGTTACAGAGTTCTACACCGTCTATTACTAGTCTTGTGTATCTTGCACTCCAAGGCTCCGAGTACGCTGGTGACTCCACCATAGCCTTCCTTTATCCGGCATGGGCCTCCCTTCTGGATCCACCTAACTGGGCCGCCCAGCAGGCCATAGGCCATGCTACAGACTATGGGCCACCCGGGTTAGTCGGATAAGAAACATCCTATGAGGATACCCATATAGCATATCCCCAACAGTAGCCCCCGGAGAACTCCGAGATCTTGCGACGTCTTGCCTCTTCTTGTGGAATGCTCCGTCTAGATGGATGTCGGCAAATCATCAAGCAATATCTTGTAGTCCTCCCAAAGAACTCTGCAAAGATTTTCTCCGTCTTCTATGAGTAAGTCGGAGAAATGCTGAATCTTCCCTCGTATGCTCCCGTTGTCGGATTAAATCCGTCCATGCTGGAATCTTCGATGGGACGGCTCATCTACCATGTCAGTTATGACGACGTAGGCTGTAGGTCAGTGACGCCTCGTAACTCACACATGCAGAGAACGTAATCATATCCGATTTTCCCACGCGAGCGATACGAACCGTTGACGGCGTGGAGAAATTACCACGCACGTTCATGAACACGTCGTCTACGTGGCAACCGTCCGATTAGCTGCATGAATCTTGACGCAGAGTAAGATAAATAGCGGTCGTGGAATCTTCGATGGGACGGCCATTCTCCTGCGTCATCGTCTTCTTCCTCCAGCCGTACGCCTCCTCGAGATCTCCGCGAAAACCTCGAGAAACCCTAGCCTCTTGCCTGCACCAGTTGCGTTCTTTCCTTCCTCCATGGCCAGCAGTAGCTCATCCCCGTCAATGGCGGCATCGAGCGAAGCCGCGGTGAAGTCGGCGATCTCCGTCATCGTGCCCCCAGAGGGCCTAGTCATCCCCGCATCGGCGGTGATAGAAACCACCGGCGGCGACCATAACCTGGCAGCGCTGGAGCCCCTGGAAGAGGAGCCAGACTCGCACAAAGGCGACTGGCGCGGCTCGGACATCACCGGACGCGACCTCTAAGAGATGGTCGCTGAGGGTTACCTCCCTGCGATGGAGGGGCTCGCCTGGCGGGCGGCGCCGGCCGGCGAGGTGACCCACTCTCCCCAAGCCGGAGAGAAAGTATACCTCAAGGCGCAATTGGTACGCGGCGTTTCTCTGCCCATCTCCCACTTCTTCCTGTCCGTCTTGAATCACTTCAAGGTCCAACCCCACAACCTTTCCCCCAATAGTATCCTAGTGCTTAGCAACTTCGCGGCACTTTGTGAGGGTTACCTAGGGATTAGGCCTAGGTTAGATTTGTTTGTGTACTTCTTCACCGTCAAACATGAAGCCGGACACAGCAAGGAGGAGCTTAGAAACTGCGGCACCATAAGCTTCAAGATCCGTCCTGGCCGGCGGTTCCCCGACATTGTTGGCCACGAGTCATGCAAAAATTGGCAGCGGACGTACTTCTATGGCCCCGACATTCCTTTGTCGAGCCGAGAAGCAACGTACCCGGACTTTGTGGATGGAGTCGCCGCCGAAGTCCCCACATGGCGGTCCCATGCCTCCCTTCCCTCCGACCTCAACGCTTCTCGCGCAATAAGGCGGATCGAATGGTTTGTAGAGACGGGTCTGACCGGCTTGGACCTTGCCATGTGTTGGTTCATCAGGAGGATCCAACCTCTGCAGCACCATACGAAGCTTATACACGAGTACACCAGCGACAGAAGGGATACCCTCCGGATCTCCGAGGACAACTTCTCGAGCGACTCCGTCAAGTTCCGCCTTAAGGACATCGTCAAGGTGAAGGACAAGAAGCGTGGCTTCACCCTCACCTACAACATGTTCGTAGACGGAAAGTGCCCAAAGGTAGACATTTATTTTCCGTGTATGACATTGCTCCAGTTTTTCCATCTTGCTAATACCATCTTGTCTAACACAATGATTTCTCACTTGACAGCTTAGAGATCTAGAGGAGGGCAACATGGCCACCCAAATCTACGATCCCAAGATGAAGGAAGTCACGGTTGTGTCCGACGATGATGTCCCGTTGGCGCGAAAGCGGAAGAGCTCCACCTCTGACGCTGCCGACGGTGGCAAGAAAAAGAAGACGGAGGGTGGAGCCTCCAAAAAGAGTATTGCCGCCCTGGAGGCAGAAAAGTAGAAAGCCACCGGGATGTTTGCTAAAGCGCCCCCCCCCCCTAGTGTAAGCTTCTTATTCTCCGACATTGTCTTGTTTATCTGTCTTATTCCTGTACTTTATGCATTTTGCACGTTTCAGGAAGAAAGCCACAACCAGCCTCAAGAAGTCCTCCAAGACTCTTGGGGCTTCTAGAAATATCAAAGATATGCTGCATCGCGAATCTTCCCCCGCCATTTCCCCTGCTACTCCTGCCGTCAAGCCCTCCTCCGCTCCGACAAGCTCCCAAGCCCAGGAGGCACCAGGCCCTTCCGCCATGGAAGTGGATTCTGGCGCCTCTACCGAACTCGCAGTTGTCGGCGAGCAGGCGACGCAGGAGAGCGCTGCTCTTCAAATGGCTGAAGCTCCGGCTAAGGATGCCATCGGTAGCGGCAAGGCGGTAGTGGGTGCTGGTACTTCTGCCGAAGGCGGCGCCTCTACTCCCCAGCAACCACTTGAATTGCCGAATATTATCTTCCCGGTGCTTACGCCGGGTAGCACAACTATGGTTCCTGGAGGAGTGTCGTCATCTCCGACGTGCGGTCTTGAGGAGCTACTCCGTCAGGCAGACATCTTGTGAAGCAACAACGTTTCCTTTGGCAAGCTGCTGGCCGAGAGTGCTACAAACCTCAAGATCATCGCACTTGTAAGTTTTACTTTACCTTTTGCATTTCATATGAGTATCCCACTGTAGCCCTGAGGATGTAGACGGAAAACCATTGGCTTTACATCTATATGCTCTAAGAGTGACTAAGTTAGAAAAAACTCTCACTGTAGCCCCCAAGCATTTAGATGGAATGAATTATTTCGACTAGATGCTTTAAGAGTAGCATACACAGTGTTCATAATTTTAAGTGTTGTAGCCCCCAAGCCTCTAGTTGTAACTGAATTAGTTCCGACTAGATACTTAAAGAAAAGCTAAGCATTTTCCGAGCTAAAACTTTATACTGTAGCCCCCAAGCTTCTAGTTGAGAACTGAACTAGCTCCGACTAGATGCTTAAAGAAAAGTTAAGCATATTGCTAAGTTAAAAAACTCTCGCTGTAACCCCCGAGCACCTAGATGGAAAATCTCCGACTAGGGGCTCCAAGTAGACTGAACAACGACTTGACTTTGTATTTGTTTCCACAGAACGAGAATGCTCGGAGGGTCATGGCCAATGATAAGTACCAGAAGATCCGCGCGGACCTTGAAGCTGAAAAGGGTAAAACCGCCATCTTGAAGGAACCGATCATCAAAAACAAGAGTCTGTTTTCTTTTTGCGCATTTCCGTCTTACTTTTGTGCCTTCCTTCTTTGAGTACTCACTGTGTACTTTGTTTTCTCCGACTTGCAGAGCATGTAGCCAAGGCCAAGGATATTGTCGAGCAGTCCAAGCACATCCAGCAGCTGGACAGCGAGAACAAGATCCTTAAGAAGGAGAGGGAAGGAATGCTGAAAATGCATGAGGATTCCATGAAAGCCCTGCAGGACTCCGCCTCCGCCGAGATCAATCGCTTGAAGGAGGAGCTTGCGATCCTAAAGGATCAAAAGCAAGCTGCCGATGAGCAAAACCTTCGCCATAGCGAGACGTTTAAGCTCCTCCAACAAGAGAAAGAATCCTTGGCGGACGTCGTCTGGCAGGCTAAGGCCAGCATCTTCAGTAAGTATCCTCCGTGTTGTAGCTATGTATTCTGGGTACTTAGAATTTTTTAAATCATGTAATCGCTGTCGGAATTTTCAATGCCCCTGGGTTTAACCCGCTCGCCTCCTTCCGACAAGGAATGCATGATTCTTGCCGGCAACTTCATCAACACCGCCATCACCCAAGCCAAGGAGATCGCCCAGCACCTCCAAATTTATATCAAGGCCTCAGACTCCGTGGTGAAGTACTCGGAGATTCTGCGTCGAGCCCCCGAGCGTGTCGCAAGCTGGAAAGCTTCATGTGCACTGGCTGGTGCAAGGATGGTGTTGTCCATGGTGAAGGCGCACTATGAAGGTGCCTACATAGACACGGTGACATCTGGTATCCCCGACGTGGATGATGACGGCAAGGAGATCGATCACGAAGCCATCCTATCATCACTCGCGGGTTATGACACCAGGGTTTCCGAGTTGGTGGGTGTCGACGTCTTCGTGCCCAGGAACTTTCTTGACAATGTCGACCCTGAATCCTCTGAGTCTCCTCACAGTGGTGACGCTGAGGGTGAATCTCCAGCTGGTGATGATGCGGCCTCCAAGTACCCTGCACCCAAGGAGTGAAAAACACTTTGTAATTCTTGTTTCACCTTTGGAGTGTGCATTGAAAAAACTTGGTGATGTAATCTTAAGGCGGAAAATAGTGGTTGTCGTATCCTGCTACTTAAGAATTAATGTCCAGCATGTATATATTTTTTAAGCAAGTGCTGGCTTATCCATTACTTTGGTTCTTATGCTTGACTTTTCGTGAGTCGGAACACTCGTTGTCGGAACCATGCGCTTAGGTGATGATACCCAATGGCACCGTCAAAAACCTTAGCACAAAATCGCCGACAATGAGTGCCAAAAGTCACTACTCCAGAATCCACATAAAAACAACAAAGAACGTGTAGACCAGAAAACTTAAGCCAACGCCCGTAGGCGGAATTTTCACAAGTGCAATCGCAAAGCTTGTGCATAAAGGTTTATATGATCCAAAAATGAACACTAAAGGAGGTAAAAGACTCGGCAATATGAGTGAACCAAAGAGCTTTATTTCATTGATCATATAAGAGGTACACGATTAGATAAAAATGCTAAGTGTAGGAAGGACGTAGTTGTGCTATGTTCCATGGCCGATCAAGCTCCGGGTAGTCATCATCCGGGTCACGTCGCTTACGCTTATGATCCTCGTTGGGTCTATCCTTGAGCTCACGATTGTCGACAAGGTAGTAAGACCCATTAAGCAGCGCCTTGCTTATGATGAACGGTCCTTCCCATGGCGGGGATAGTTTGTGCGACTTCTTCTGCTTAAGTCGGAGCACTAAATCCCCCTCTTTAAACGAGCGATTCCGGACGTGGCGACTATGGTAGTTGCGTAGCTTCTGCTGGTAGATGGCAGATCTTTGGCATGCCAAAACGCGCTCCTCCTCAAGAAGGTCCACATCTAGGCGTCTGGATTCTTCAGCATCATCTTCGTCGTAGGCGGCAACTCTTGGTGCATCGTGGAGGATGTCGGAAGGTAGGATGGCTTCTGCTCCATATACCATGAAATAGGGAGTGTAGCCGGTGGATCTGTTGGGTGTAGTTCGTAAACTCCACAGCACAGACGGCAATTCTTCCGCCAGCTCGGCTGCTCTATGTAGCGGTGCCTCAAGACGTGGCTTGATTCCCTGCAGAATTAATCCATTGGCTCACTCAACTTGACCATTGGATTGTGGGTGTGCCACAGATGCAAGGTCAAGTCGGATGCCTTTGTCCCAGCAATAGGCCTCCACTTCTCCGAGTGACAAGTTGCTTCCATTGTCGGTGATGATGCTATGTGGGAGACCAAATATCACCACTAGATCCCGGACAAATCTAAGGGCAGTTGCCCCATCAAGCTTTCTAATGGGTTTAGCTTCTATCCATTTGGTGAATTTGTCAACTGCTACAAGCAGATGAGTAAACCCACACAGTGCCGTTTGCAACGGCCCCACCATGTCTAGCCCCCAGACTGCAAACGGCCAAGTTATTGGTATTGTTCGCAATTCTTCAGCAGGAACATGTGGTTGTCGGGCATATCGGCATCTGTGCGTCTCAACCAGCTTGTCGGCGTCCGCCTTCGCAGTCAGCCAGTAGAATCCTTGCTGGAAGGCTTTCGCGACCAACGATCGAGGAGCGGCGTGATGCCCGCAATCTCCGAGAAGGATCTCGCATAGGATTTCCATACCTTCTAGATGGGAAACACACTTTAGGTATACACCAGTAGTGCTCCTTTTGTAGAGTTGCCCATTGATTATGGTATAACCCTTTGCTCGCCGTACTATTTGCCGTCTTTCGACCTCGTCGTCGGGCAAAGTTCCATGTTCGAGATATTCCATGAACGGTTTCGTCCAAGCCGGAGGGATCTTTGTCACCATGTTGATGAAAGAGTCAGCTCTATCCGGGTTGTCGATATCGGCGCCCTTCACGGATGGTGTGCGTAGATGCTCTAGGAAAACTCCTGACGGAATTTGCTTGCGCCCTGATCCAAGTTTAGACAATAGATCAGCCGCCTCATTTTGCTCCCTAGGCACATACTTGACTTCGTAGCCCAAGAAGCTCTTGGATATCTCGTCCACTTCGTCGCGATATGCCGCCATCATAGGGTTCCGCGCATTCCAGGTGCCAGCCACCTGCTGGGAAACCAAGTCGGAATCTCCACAGCAAACTATGCGCTTGATGCCAATATCCTTGGCTACACGCAGTCCGTGAATGAGTGCTTCATACTCCGCCATGTTGTTTGTAGCCTCGAAGTGGATCTGCAGAACGTAGTGTAGCTTGTCTCCTTTTGGTGACTGTAGCAATACACCAGCCCCCGAGCCATTGAGCAGTTTTGATCCGTCAAAGTGCATCACCCAGTACTCTGGTTCTGGCAACGGAGTGGCATCTGGCATCTCCGTCCAATCTGCAATAAAATCTGCCAAGGCTTGTGACTTGATAGCGTCGCGTCTTTTATAGGTGATCTCGAAGGCGGCAAGTTCAATGCCCCACTTCGCGACACTTCCTGTAGCATCACTGTTGTTGATAATATCGGACAGTGGAGTCTTGCTCATTACTGTGATTGGGTGCTCCTGAAAGTAATGCCTCAACTTCCGAGAAGCGAGGAAAACTCCATAAGCTATCTTTTGGTAGTGCGGTAACGCTGCTTGGACTCCGTCAAGACCTCGCTTACATAGTAAACTGGTCTTTGAACTCCGTGCTCATAGCCTGGTTCCTTCCGCTCTACCACGACGACGATGCTGATAACCCGGTTGGTTGCCGCCATGTAAATTAATAGGGGCTCTCCAGGCTCGGGTGCTGCAAGGATGGGCGCTGAGGAAAGAATCTCCTTGAGCTGCTTCAATGATGCATCTTCTTCGTCCGTCCATGTGAATTTTTCCGCCTTCTTCAGCAACTTGTACAGTGGCAGAGCCTTCTCTCCAAGTCGGCTGATGAACCGACTAACTGCTGCAACACAACCTGTTAGTCGTTGGATGTCCTTTAGGCATGTCGGACGGTTTATGTTTAAGATGGCTTTGATTTTCTCCGGGTTGACCTTGATTCCGCGCTGGGAAACGATGAAGCCCAACAGTTAGCCGGCTGGAACCCTGAAGACGCACTTCTTAGGGTTGAGCATCATGTTGTATTTTCGGAGATTATCAAAGGTTACTTTTAAGTCGGAGATTAAGTCATTTGATTTTTTAGACATCACCGCGATATCATCCACATAGGCGTGAACGTTTCGGCCAATTTGGTCATGAAGGCAACGTTGCATTGTCCGCTGGTAGGTAGCACGTGCATTTTTCAGCCCAAAGGGCATCGTGACATAGCAAAACGTGTCGTACGGGGTAGTGAACGAAGTGGCCAATTGGTCCGACTTCCTCATCTTGATCTGGTGGTATACTGAGTATGCATCGAGAAAACACAAAAGTTCCGATCCAGCCGTCGAGTCAATGACTTGGTCAATGCGAGGCAAAGCAAATGGATCTTTGGGACATACTTTGTTCAAGCCGGTGTAATCAACACACATTCTTAATTCATTGGTTCCCTTTTTGGGGACAAGTACAGGATTGTCCACCCATCGGGTGTGAAGGACTTCTCGGATAAACTCAGACTTAAGTAACCTAGATATCTCTTTGCCAATGACGCGTCTCTTCTCATCTCTGAAGCGTCGTAGAGGTTGTTTCACTGGTTTACATTTTGGATCTATGTTTAAGCTGTGCTCGGCGAGTTCCCTAGGTACACCTTTCATGTCGGCAGGTTGCCAGGCAAAGATGTCCCTATTCTCACAGAGGAACTCGACGAGCGCGCTTTTCTATTTGGGATCCAGGTTCGTCCCAATGGCGACGGTCTTGGAGGCATCGCCTACCACAAGTTCCACCGGCTTGGTCTCGATGGCGACCTTGAACGCAGGAGCAGAGTCGGAGATCTGCTTCTTCGACGCGGGCATCTCTGAGTCATTGACCTTGCTCTGGATCTCTTTGAATTCTTCATTTGTGAGGGACTTACCGCAGCCGCTTCATTGATCTCGCAGTCCCTTGCCTTGCTAAAGCTTTCGGATACAATGATGACACTGTTTGGTCTGGGTATCTTGAGCTTGTTGTAGACGAAGCATGGCTTGGCCATGAACGTGTGGAATATGTCGCGGTCGAATATGACGTGGTACACGCTCTTGAAGGGGACCACCTCAAAGGTCATGCGCTCTTGGCGGTAATTATTAACGTCGCCAAAGGCTACCTGAAGTGTAATGCACCCAAGGGACCGAGCCTCCCGTCCAGGAACTACGCCATGGAACATGGTGTTAGTCCGCCTTAGGTTTGCCTCCGTCAAGTTCATCTTTTGCAGTGTATCCAGGTACATGATGTTGATGCTGCTTCCACTATCCACCATGCACTTGGTGAACTCCACGCTGCCAATCAGTGGGTTGATGACCATGGCGTACTGGTTCTCCGTGGGCACAAGATCTGGGTGGTCCGTCCTGTCCCAAGTGATTGGAACCTCCGACCAGCGCAGGTATTGGGGAACAGGGGGGAGAGTGGCCATCAGGATCCTCAGAGAGGTCTTCTGTTGTCGGACGGTGGGGGTGCCAAGGAAAGTGTGGTAGACTGGGGCCTTCTTTGCGAAGGGGTTCTTGCCCTTATCGTCGCTCTTGGCGGCGTGCTTGGGGTCAACGTCCTCGTCCATGTCACTTGAATCCTTGGACTCCTCCTCCTTCTTCTTCCCCTTGCCCTTGCCTCATGATGCATTCTTCCGACTTCGCTTATAGCCGGACTTCGGGTCTTCCTTGAGGTCGTTGACGAACTTGCAGTGTCGATTGGTATGGGTGGCCTTGCCGTTGGCGTCGAGGTGTACGAGGCACGGCATATCGTGATACTCTTCGTAGGTTTGGGGAACGCGGAGCTGCGCCGGGTTGGTTTCACTTCCTCGCTGCTGCCCGTGGCCTGCTCCCCTTCCTCGGCCACGTTGTCCGCCTTCTCCTCGTCCTGCAAAAGTCATGGCGACCATGTCGGTAGATTGCTTTTCTTCTGGAGCGGTTTTCTGCTTTGTACTGTTGTTCCTCCGAGCTTGAGTTGGAACGGCCGTTGCCGGCAAAGAGCCACGAGCGTCGTCGTCGGCAGCTGCGAACTCACTAGCTAACTGAATCATCTGATTTAAGTCAAGCTGATGATTGTCCTGCATGCGCTTCAGCTTATGTAGGAGTAATGTGCCCCTTTCCAACCCATCGATGAAGGCGGCCATGGCGGTCTGGGCGTGTACTCCTGCGCACGAATTCTTCATATCCAGCCAGCGGGAGAGGTAGGCGCGAGATGTCTCGTCTTTCTCTTGCACGCACCGCTGTAGATCGCCCACCGTGCAGGGACGCTTGTATGTACCCTCAAAGTTCTTGGGGAACGCTTCTTGCATGTCCAGCCAGTTGTAGATAGATTTCTACGGCAAGTCGTCGATCCATTGACGGGCCGTGCCCGCCAACATTAACGGGAGGTACTTGACGGCGACGTTGGGGTTGCCTCCGGCAATCTCCACCGCGTTGTCGTAGTCCTGCAACCATGTGGCAGGCTTGGCGGTGCCGTCATAGGGCTTGATGGTCTTGTCAATCCGGAATCCTTTGGGGTAAGTTGCGGACCGTATTGCAGGTCCAAAGCAACATGGTCCCAGGTATGGTCCTTCCCAGGCCTCGTGGATCTTATCGATCCGCGAACGTGCGTCGTACGGCTCCGGGGTTTTCTTCTTTTTGTCAACAGGGGATGGGCTGCGTGAACGACGCGGACCTCCTCCGCCATGGTGACTGCTTGGCGACGACGGAGGCGGAGGTGGCGGTGGGTTAGCTTTCTTGCTGTTACCCTCCTGCGACGCTTCACGCCTGTCGCGGTTGCTTGTCGGACGCGGAGGGTCATGGCGCGACCTGCTCTTATGTCCTTTGTTGTGCTTTCCGTCATGACGGGTCTGCTCCGCATTGTCGCGGATGACGATGCCACACTGCTTTGGTGGGGGCATATCCGTACGATGGTGAGCCTTGTAGTATTCCTGACGTCGGGGGGATCGGGGCGGTGGCGATGGGCGGCGAGGTTGGGCTCTTTCTCCGTGGTCGGAGGATATGGGGATAGCATCCTTCACATTGCGCATCCTCCGTCTTTGTTCTGATGAACCCGTCCGCGATCCGACATCCTGAGGAGATATGTCCCTTGGTGGTTTGTACTGGCTAGATCGGCAGAGCGCTGGGTCAGACTCAAGCCTCTGAGAGGTGGCCTTTTCCTGCTGCTTTACCGCCTTGGCCACTAGGTCATAGACCTGTTCCACTGCCTCAGGCGATCTATCCTGCTCCAGAAGGGTCTTGGCGACGGCGAGGTTAAGGAGTGGGGTGGGCATCACCTGCTTGCCTTCACTGTCAATGTATGGCTTGGCTTGTGCCGGCTTCGAGGGAGCCCATCCTAGGTTGCGCCGTACACCAGGATCGTTGATGACGCGAGCCGGAGCCTTTTTAGCCTTCTGCTGCAGGAGCAGAGTCTTGTACTCGGCCTCCATTGCTCTAGCTTTTTCTATGGACTTCTGCGCGTTGACCAGATCTCGATCTAGTTTAGCGCCTTGCTCCGTGATGGCTTGCGCTTCCTCCGGCGATTCTTGGCGCTTCTCGTCTGTGAGTCACGTTCGGATATGATCAACAGTTAGTGGCTCAACGAGGAGGTTGTCGTACATCACTCTATCATTTGGAGTAACATGGGCTGCCGGCGAGATCTTTGGGCGGCAAGTTTGCGGTGTTGTTGTTGCTCGGACCGGTGCCGAAGAGTTCTGCGGGCCTTGCCTTTGGATTAGGCGGAGGCATGACTCTTGCGCGATCATCGTCGGCAGCAATAAGTGGCCCTTCCTTATCCGGTAGCCGTGAGCTTGCCAGCTGGTCTTCATCCATCGCTGTCCCGATGGTGACGAACACCCCTCGAGACATGACAGTGTTAATAGCTTGCTCGTCGCGCGAGTACTCCTCCTCCATCTCCTGCATGGCGGAGTCTAGCTCTTCTGGACTAAAGTATATCTCCTTGGAATCTGCACCGAAATCAGCATAAAGCGTGTCAATGACAGAGTCGGAGGGTGCCAGGACTTTCTCGATGACGGGCGGTGGAGGTGCAACGGCCTCGACGATGACTGGAGGTGGTGGCGCTGCTGCGACGATGGCGTCCGGAGACGGTGGTGGTGGCTGAATCGGAGGTGCTCCGTCAATGAGCGCAAGCGCTGCCTGAGCTGTCGCTTCAGCCTCTGCGTAGTTGTTGACGGTGTTCACCATGCCTTCGAAGGTGAGGCGTCCTGGCGCCTGTTGCCGTATTAGAGAATGTCGGAGAAGCGTGTCGTGGTCCAGTCCTTCCATAAAGTGATAGATGGCATCATCATTGGGGTAATTGGCCAGGTCGGCCCGTATACGGAGCCACCTGGAGAGGTAGTCGCGGGGGTTTTTGCCCTCTCGCTGAACGCAGCGCGCCAGATCGAAGATGGTAACCACGCCGACGAACTTGGATCTTTGCTGTCCGGACGCACGGGCGAAGCCGGCGGATTTGCAGTGATCTTCCACCATTATATCCTGCACAGGGGCAGTTTGGGTGGGTCTTGAATTTTTCCGATCTTTGCCGGCAAACTCCAAGGAGAGATCCGACATCGATCCTTCCGCGAACGTATCCTGCCCGTAGGCGGTCCGTGCGGGTCTTGAATTTTTTTGATCTTTGCCGGCAAACTCCAAGGAGAGATCCGACATCGATCCTTCCGTGAACGTATCCTGCCCGTAGGCGGTCCGTGCGGGTCTTGATGCTCCTCCGACTTCCAGGGAACTAGTGTCCAAGTCGGTTTCGCCGATGAAAAGGTGGATGTCTCCGATAGGAACGATCGAGCACCGCGTAGGGTTCGTCTTCGTCGGGATCCAGAACTCGTCGGGAGGGACGATCGGAACGTTGCCGGAGAAGATAACGCGACCGATGGCTACGGTTTCGCCGATTCCTGCGAAGACCTTGGTCCTCGTCCGCTGAAGAGCCTGAAGCGCCTCTTGCCCCACGGTGGGCGCCAACTATCGTGGTATTGCCGATGAGTACGCCATGGAGGGGTCCTCACAATGCGTGTTTAGAGACGTGGGGTAAGGCGGACGGTTGACGGGTACGAGGTAACACAGCTTACCCAGGTTCAGATCCCACAACGGTGGCGGAATCCTACTCCTGCTATAAATCACTATAATGGAAATACGCCGAGTTACAGAGATTAGGATCGCTGTGCGAGGTGACTAGAAAGTCTAAGTTATCGTGCCCTAAAGGCTCCCATAGGCCCGACTTATATAGTCGCCAGGTCCTAGGGTTACAGGGAAAAGTCCTAGCGGACAGTTCTGAGTTCTACACCGTCTATTACTAGTCTTGTGTATCTTGCACTCCAAGGCTCCGGGTACGCTGGTGACTCCACCGTAGTCTTCCTTTATCCGGCATGAGCCTCCCTTCTGGATCCACCTAACTGGGCCGCCCAGCAGGCCATAGGCCATGCTACCGACTATGGGCCACCCGGGTTAGTCGGATAAGAAACATGCTATGAGGATACCCATATAGCATATCCCCAACAATTATGGTTTGTAATGGATGATGTAATGTGCTATCAACTCTGGTATGTCTCACAAAAATGGTAATCCTAGGATTGCGATGTACTGCATAACAAGCATCTAGGATTAAAAATCCGGGTGTTTACAATGCGTCCCCTCCTTCCTTTCCTCCCTTTGCGTCTTTTTCCCACATGGGCCTTTTCCCTATGGAAATTGGCCCAATAGGGATTTTAATCATTTTTATTTTATTAAATAAATACAAAATAAATAATTAAATCAATATTTAATATTCATTTATATATTATTCAATTTCTGTGGCTATGGAACACCTTCCATCCTACTCCGTACATCCTCTGGACCTTCCCGAAATCCTTCTGATTTCTCCCTCTCTATTCTTTGGTGATTCTGATGATTCTAAAAGGATCTGCGAGCTTCGTCAAACACTTAATAGTTCTACCCAATGGTTCGGAAACACTCCATAAATGGTCGAGACCCCTCTTGGACCAATGATCATCAGTGGGACCTGGATGCCCATAATGACCACCTGTGGATTCCATGATACTTGTCATTGAACCATCAATGTTATGTCCTATTACTTTTGCATCTATGATACTTGCACTATCCGAGATATGATACCATGTCGGGTTCAACCTCGTTACTGAAAATTGATACTTTACTCGATCTGATAAGTGATATCCCCGTGACCTAGTCACATGTTGCACATCTTGTGGATATAACTTATCCGAGTGGTCCCAAAGTATCTTCCGTCAAGCGGATGGACAAATCTCGCTCTTGAAACATATGCCTCAACCTGCCCCTCTGAATACTTAATCACACCCTTATGATCACCATTCCACCGAGTGACGTTAGATGCTCTTAAGGTACTCTCGGGTGATAGTGATTATATATGGTCTCACGGTCTAAGGAATAAGTTACTATGTTTTCTAATCATCGCAACTTAAACTTTGTGACATGATCGTGTTATGATGCTTAGATACGACATGTTCATCATCTCATCCTCCAATGAGGTGACTCCATTTTCAACTGGCGTGTAATACCACATGATCAGGAAACCTTAATCATACGTTGACCAATGTACCAGTGACTAGCGTTTCACTGAGAACTCCTGGTTGTTTACATATCACACGTGTATTGACGTTTCCATTCAATATAGTTATATCATAATATAAACCTAATCATAAACTTTATGAAATATGATAATAATCCATATTATTTGTCTCTAGTGCATATTTCCTTCAACCCGTTCATTAGAGGTGGTCGGAATGGTGGCTCTCTAACATGTGTGATCTCATGGTGGTGATGCAGTGTAGAGGCTCATGTGGCTTCTGTGGCGTCTCTCTCTTCCCTTTCACACCTGTTGACGACTACTAATCTTGCCTATTTTTGTAGGGGTTCGTAGCATGGAAAACAAAATTTTCTATCGCATACAAACAAACAAGCCAAGATCTATCTACTAGATTGTAGCAACGAGTCGATGGTATAACTTACCCTCGAAGATTCCAAAGCGTTTAACGAGAGCGGATTCTCGTGGGTGATGTAGTCGTACTCTTCCCGATCTCAAGATCGTGTAGACGATCCTTCCAGCGCCACGTTCCGGCGCTCCCTTGATCGGTCACGTTGTACTCGGACGAAGACCTTCCTCTCCCTTGTTCCAAGAAAATGGAGGTTGTAGCACTCTCCTCGCGATTCGGCAAGGCGTGAATGCAGGAAGTAGAGGAGATCCCGAGGCTTCGCCTTAAGCCGGTAGTATGGTGGAGCTTATGAGAGAGGCTATTAGCGGTCTAGTAATTAGACACACCAATTAGAAGGCTCTAAACCAATTAGAAGGCTCTAAACCCTGGCTAAAGCAATTAGAAGCTCTAAACCAAAAGCGGCTCTAAACCGGAGATCTAGAGTAGAAAGTTATGTGTCTATGGGAGCCCTGCCCTCCTTATATGGGAGGGGTCCTTGGCGCCCGAGGGAGGAGTCCCTCCCAACTCGGCCTAGGGTCAAGGCTGGAGGAGTCCAACTCCTCCTCCCGGGTTGGTTCCAACTCCTCTTGCTTGTTTCCCACAGTTTCTTGTTTTGGCGGTTTGACTTTCAAACTGGACATTTGACTTTTCTGTTTTAGGATTCAATTTAATCCTTTATTTGGGACAGCAATAACACTTAGTACATGATGCAATCATTCAATGAGCAATGACACATTCATGTACCCTTCCCCGGTCTTGGGACAATCCGAACCTTCTAGAACATTCGATGAAAACAGGAATCATTCCCGAACTCCAAAACGGGACTTTCCTTATATGAATCTTATTCTCCGGACCATTCGGATCACCTCGTGATATCCGGATCCCATCCGAGACTCGAACAACATTCGGTCTCTTTCTCATAATACCATAACTACTCAAACAACGTCGAATCCTTAAGTGTGTCCCTACGGTTCGTGAATTATGCGGACATGATCGAGACACTTCTCGAACAATAACCAATAGAGGAATGGAAATTCATATGGCTCCCACATATTTCTACGATTACTTTGCGATCGAATGAACCACTTACATACGATACCAATTTCCCTTTGTCTCACGATATGTTACTTATCCGAGGTTATGATCGCTTCGGTATCTCGCATACCTAGTTCAACCTCGTTCTTGATAAGTACTCTTTTCTCGTTCCGTGATATGTGATCCTTGTGACCAAGTCACATGCTTGCAAGCCAATTGGATGACATTCCACGAGAGGGCCCAGTATATCTATCCGTCATGTGGATGGACAAATCCACTCTTGATCCATGTGTTTCAACCAATACTTTCCGAACACTTAATGCCACCTTTATAGCCACCCGATTCACGGTGTGGTGTTTGATGTCATCAAAGCATCCATCCGGTAAGGTGATATGCATGATCTCATGGTCGAAGGAATTAGGTTACTATGTATCGAAAGCATATAGCAATTGAACTAATGAAATGACTTGATCTTTATGCTACGCTTATCTATAGGAGTATGTCCACCATATCATTCTCCTAACGATATGATCTTGTTGTTGATAACATCTCAATGTTCATGATATGGAAACCACAATCATTAATCAACCAACAAGCTAGTGAAGTATAGAGGCTATACTAGGGACTTCAAATTAAGTTTACAAATCACACAAGTATTAATGGTTTCCTTGTTAATACTATTATAGCATGAATGTAAACATTTATCATAAACACAAAGATATAATAATAACTACATTTATTATTGCCTCTAGGGCATATCTCCAACGATCTCCCACTTGCACTAGAGTCATCTAATCTAGATTACATGGTAATATACCGAACACCCATGGCAGTTTGGTGTTGGTCATGTTTGCCCTCGGGAGAGGTTTAGTCAACGGATCCGCCACATTCAGATCTGTGTACTTTGCAAATCTTTATATCCCCATCCCGGATATGTTCTCGAATAGCGTGAAAACGCAGCTTGATATGCTTGACTTCTTGTGTGACCTTGGTTCTTGCGCATTGGCTATGGCGCCCATGTTATCACAGAGATAGACATTGGGTCCGGCGCTTGGAACCACACCCATCTCTGTAATGAACTCTTTCATCCATATCTTCTTGTGAAGCCTCAAGCGAGCAGCCATGTATTCCGATTCAGTTGAAGATCTCGCCACAACGCTTTGCTTTGCACTCCTCATAATCTGCACCATTCAAAATAAATACGTATCCGGATTGTGATTTAGAATCATCGGATCGGTGTTCCAACTAGCATCGGTGTAACCATTAACAACGAGCTGTTCATCACCTCCATAAGAAAGAACCATATCCTTAGTTCTTCTCAAGTACTTAAGGATGTTTTTGACATTGTCCAATGATCCACTCACGGATCACTTTGATATCTGCTAGTTAAACTAACGACATATGCAATGTCGGGTCTAGTACATAGCATGGCATACATTAGAGATCCTATGGGTGAGGCATAGGAGTCTTACTCATCCTTTCTCTATCTTCTGCCGATGTCGGACTTTGAGTTTTACTCAAGGTCGATTGAGCAACATGGGCAAGAACCCTTTCTTGCTTTCTTCCATTCCAAATCTCTTTAGAACTTTGTCCAAATATGTACTCTGTGACAATGATATTTGGCGTTTCGATCTATCTCTATAAATCTTTATGCCTAATATGTAAGTGCTTGCCAAGATCCTTCATTGAAAAACTATTATTCAAATATTCCTTGACACTATTAAGAAGGTCTACATCATTCCCAATCAACAATATGTCATCCACATACGATATTAAGAATGCTCTGAGCTCCCACTCACTTTCTTGTAAATACAAGCTTCTCCATAAGTTTGTATAAAACCAAAACTTTGATTACCTTATCAAAACGTTGATTCCAACTTCGGGATGCTTGCTTCAATCCATAGATGGACCGTTGAAGTTTGCATACCTTGTTAGCATCTATAGGATCGACAAAACCTTTGGGTTGTATCATATACAACTCTTCATCAATGTCTCCATTGAGGAATGCTGTTTTGACATCCATCGCCATATCTCATAATCATAATATGGCGATTGCTAACATAATCCTCACAGACTTTAGCCGCTCTTGGTGAGAAAGTCTCATCGTAGTCAACTCCTTGAATTTGTCGAAACCCTTTTGCGACAAGTCGAGCTTTATAGACAGTAACATTACCATCAGCATGTGTTTTCTTCTTGAAAATCCATTTGTTCACGACAGCCTTTCAGCCATCCGGTAAGTCCACCAAAGTCCATACTTGGTTTTCGTACATGGATCCAATCTCGGATTTCATGGCTTCTTGCCATTTATTGGGAATCTGGGCTCATCATCGCTTCCTCATATGTCTCGGGGTCATCGGTGTTGTCCACCAACATGACATTCATAACGGAATCATACCAATGCAGGTGGTACGAGTTCTCGTTGACCTCCGAGGCTCGTAGAGCAACTTCAACCGAAGTTTCATGATCATCATCATTAGCTTCCTCCTTATTGGTGCAGCACCAGAACTTCTTCCGGTCTGCGCTACTCGCAATTCGAGAGAAGGTTCAACAACCTCGTCGAGTTCTACTTTCCTTCGGTCACTTCTTTCGAGAGAAATTCCTTCTCTAGAAAGGATCCATTCTTAACAGAATGTTTTGCCTTCGGATCTATGATAGAAGGTATACCCAATAGTTTCCTTGGGTATCCTATGAAGACGCATTTTTCGCTTTGGGTTCAAGCTTGTCCGCTGTAACTTCTTTACATAGGCTTCGCATCCCCAAACTTTAAGGAGCGACAATTTAGGTTTCTTCCCAAACCATAATTCATACGGTGTCGTTTCAACGGATTTAGACGGTGCCCTATTTAAAGTGAATGCGGCATTTCTAATGCATAACCCCAAAATGATAGCGGTAAATCTGTAAGTGACATCATAGAGAACCATATCTAAGAGAGTTCGATTCGACGTTTGGACACACCATTCTGTTGTGGTGTTCCGGCGGTGTCAATTGTGAAAGTATTCCGCACTTCTTTAAATGCTCGCCAAACTCGTAACTTAGATATTCACCTCCACGATCGAGCGTAGAAATTTAATCTTCTTGTTACGTTGATTCTCTACCTCACTTTGAAACTCCTTAAACTTCTCGAAAGTTTGGACTTATGTTTCATGAAATAGATATATCCATATCTACTCAAGTCATCCGTGAAGGTAAGAACATAACGATAACCATCACATGACGCTACACTCATTGGACCACACACATCGGTATGTATGATTTCCAATAAGTCCGTAGCTCGCTCCATCATACTGAAAATGGAGTCTTAGTCATTTTTCCCATCGGACATGCTTCGCATCTTTCAAGTGATTCAAAATCAAGTGATTCAAGAAGTCCATCGAATGGAGTTTCTTCATACGTTTCACTCCGATGTGACCAAGACGATGCCACATATAGGTCGAATTATCGCTTGATTTCAAGCGTTTAGCCTCAATGTTGTTGATATGTGTATTTCCACCATCGAGATTCAATAAGAATAGACCATATATCAAAGGTGCATGTGCATAAAACATATTACTCATATAAATAGAACAACCATTATTCTCGATTTAAACAAGTAACCGTCTCGCAATAAACAAGATCCCGATATAATGTTCATGCTCAACGCAGGCACCAAATAACAATTATTTAAGTATAAAACTAATCCGATGGTAGATGAAGGGTAGCGTGCCGACCGCGATCACATCAACCTTTGATCCGTTTCCCACGCGCATCGTCACCTCGTTCTTCGCTAGCTTCCGTTTATTCTGCGGCACTGTTTGAGTTACAAATATGAGCAACCGAACCGATTATCAAATACCGAGCACTACTACGAGTACTAGTGAGATACACATCAATAACATGTATATCAGATATACCTTTCTTCTTGATGTTGCCATTCTTCAAATCCGCCAAGTACTTTGGGCAATTCCGCTTCCAGTGACCTTCTCCCTTGCAGTAAAAGCACTCGGTTTGGGCTTAGGTCCAGCCTTGGTCTTCTTAAATCGGCGTGGTAGCTTTCTTACCACCCTTCTTGAAGTGTCCCTTTTGCTTAGACTTGCCTTTCTTGAATTTGGTGGTCTTATTGACCAACAACACTTGGTGCTCTTTCTTGATCTCCACTTCTGCAGATTTCAACATGGCAAAGAGTTCGCAGCAGCGTCTTGTTCATGTTACGCATGTTGTAGTTCATCACAAAGTTCTTGTAACTTGGTGGTAGTGATTGGAGGACACGGTAAATCCCCAAAGCATTAGGAATCACTATACCCAAGCTTTGAAGTTTGTTTGCGTGCCTAGACATCTTAAGCACATGCTCACTTGAGGACTGCCCTCTTCCATCTTGCAGTTAAAGAACTTTTCGGAAGCCTCATAGCTTTCAATTGCCGCATGAGTCTCAAAAATCAATTTGAGATCCTCGACAATATCATATGGGTCGACTCTTCAAACCTTTTACGAAGCTCCGATTCTAAACCATACAAGATAGCACACTGAACTATGGTCTTGATTCTTCCAGCGAGGTAAACATTCTTTACTTCATCGGAAGCATCACCGCAGTGGGTCACCCAGTGCATCCAAAGACATAGGTCAAATTACCGGTGTGAGGACAATCCTCAAATTGCGGAACCAATCCATGAAGTTGCTTCCATTGTTTTCAACTTTTCTTTCTCTAGGAACGCATTAAAATTGATGGTAGGGGCTGCCATTGATCTACAACATATTTGCAATAGTTTAGACTAAGTTTATGACAAATTGAGTTCAAATTAATTAATGAAATTAAACTAGGTGAACTCCCACTCAAAACAACATCCCTCACATTGTTTTAGTGATCACGAACCAAATCCACTACATCAACACCGATCATCACGAGAGTTGATATAGTTTCAATGGCGAACAATCATCATGTTCATCATATCTACTATACGATTCATGCTTTACCTTTCGGTAATCCGTGTTCCGAGACCATGTCTGTACATGCTAGGCTCGTCAAGATCAAACCTTAGTTTCTGCATGAGCAAATCTGGCTTGCTCACGTTGTATACACTTGCAGAATCTATCACACCCGATCATCACGTGGTGCTTCGAAACAACAAGCTTTAGCAACGGTGCTAACTAAGGGTGAACACTTTATGATTTGAAATTGATGTGCATGAGGGATCATCTTATAATGCTACCGTCGTCTACTAAGCAATACAAGATGCATAAAGGATTAACATCACATGCAATTCAATATATATGTGATATGATATGGCCTTTCTTCTTCGTGCCTCCGATCTCCATCTTCAAGCACGAACATGATCTCCATCATCACCGGCATTGCATCAAGGTCAATGACGCTTCTCCATGGTTGTCGTCCACCGGCTTCAACTATTACAACTACTTTGAATAGACACGTGGGTCTTAACATAAATTAAAAACAACCATATGGCTCCTGCCGGTTGTCGACTTACAATAAGGAACATTGCATACATCAAATATAATCACAATCATGGCCATATCACATCACTGCACACCCCTGCAAAACAAAGTTAGACGCTTCTACTTTCTTTGCATATTTTACGTGGTTTGGGGCTTTCCATAAGTGTCGTTCTAACTTACGAACAAGAACCACAACATTGATACTAGCATTGTTGATCACCCGTTGTAAATTGGATCTTAACTATGCTAGGAGAAACATGCACCATAAAGCCACTTATGCAATACAAGTTACATGTCAAGCGTGGAGCAAGTCTCATGAACGATGTCATGTAAGGTTAGCGGCCGCTTCATCCCAACATACCGCAAGATGCAAAGTACACAAAAGCAATCTACAATAAAGCATCAACGCCCAATGACCATTGTGTTCTACTCGTGCAACAGATCTACATATAGACACGGCTCGATACCCTTTGTGGGGTTCGTAGCATGGAAAACAAAATTTTCTATCGCATACAAACAAACAAGCCAAGATCTATCTACTAGATTGTAGCAACGAGTCGATGGTATAACTTACCCTCGAAGATTCCAAAGCGTTTAACGAGAGCGGATTCTCGTGGGTGATGTAGTACTCTTCCCGATCTCAAGATCGTGTAGAGCGATCCTTCGGTATGCGTTCGGCGGCGCTCGCGATCGGTCACACGTTCGGTACTCGGCGAAGACCTTCTTCTCCCTTGTTCCAAAGAGGCGGAGGTTGTAGCACTCTCCTCGCGATTCCTAAAGACGGCGTGGTGCAGGAAGTAGAGGGAGATCCATGAGCTTCGCCTTAAGCCGGTGCAGTATGGTGGAGCTTATGAGAGAGGCTATTAGCGGTCTAGTAATTAGACACACCAATTAGAAGGCTCTAAACCAATTAGAAGGCTCTAAACCATGGCTAAAGCAATTAGAAGCTCTAAACCAAAACGGCTCTAAAGGAGATCTAGAGTAGAAAGTTATGTGTCTATGGGAGGAGCCCTGCCCTCCTTATATGGGAGGGTCCTTGGCGCGCCAGGGGAGGAGTCCCTCCCCAACTCGCCTAGGGTGCGCCGGCTGGAGGAGTCCAACTCCTCCTCCGAGTTGGTTCCAACTCCTCTTGCTTGTTTCCCACGTTTCTTGTTTTGGCGGTTTGACTTTCAAACTGGACATTTGACTTTCTGTTTTAGGATTCAATTTAATCCTTTATTTGGGACAGCAATAACACTTAGTACATGATGCAATCATTCAATGAGCAATGACACATTCATGTACCCTTCCCCGGAGTCTTGGGACAATCCGAACCTTCTAGAACATTCCGATGAAAACAGGAATCATTCCCGAACTCAAAGCAGGACTTTCCTTATATGAATCTTATTCTCCGGACCATTCCGGATCACCTCGTGATATCCGGATCCCATCCGAGACTCGAACAACATTCGGTCTCTTTCTCATAATACCATAACTACTCAAACAACGTCGAATCCTTAAGTGTGTCTCCCTACGGTTCGTGAATTATGCGGACATGATCGAGACACTTCTCGAACAATAACCAATAGAGGAATCTGAAATTCATATGGCTCCCACATATTTCTCGATTACTTTGCGATCGAATGAACCACTTACATACGATACCAATTTCCCTTTGTCTCACGATATGTTACTTATCCGAGGTTATGATCGTCGGTATCTCCGCATACCTAGTTCAACCTCGTTCGATAAGTACTCTTTTCTCGTTCCGTGATATGTGATCCCTTGTGACCAAGTCACATGCTTGCAAGCCAATTGGATGACATTCCACCGAGAGGGCCCAGTATATCTATCCGTCATGTGGATGGACAAATCCCTCTTGATCCATGTGTTTCAACCAATACTTTCCGAACACTTAATGCCACCTTTATAGCCACCCGATTCACGGTGTGGTGTTTGATGTCATCAAAGCATCCATCGGTAAAGGTGATATGCATGATCTCATGGTCGAAGGAATTAGGTTACTATGTATCAGAAAGCATATAGCAATTGAACTAATGAAATGACTTGATCTTTATGCTACGCTTATCTATAGGAGTATGTCCACCATATCATTCTCCTAACGATATGATCTTGTTGTTGATAACATCTCAATGTTCATGATATGGAAACCACAATCATTAATCAACCAACAAGCTAGTGAAGTATAGAGGCTATACTAGGGACTTCAAATTAAGTTTACAAATCACACAAGTATTAATGGTTTCCTTGTTAATACTATTATAGCATGAATGTAAACATTTATCATAAACACAAAGATATAATAATAACTACATTTATTATTGCCTCTAGGGCATATCTCCAACAACTTTATGATGTGGGTCAAGTTAGTGCATGTTTGCGAGGAGATTCGGCAGTGGAATGCAATTACCTCTAGAGCACATCATGTCATTTTGAGCAGAGTAATTATTAGCATGGCTCTTAGAAGATCCAGTGTGAAGATGGTGACCAGAACATCACTTCATGTCCGAGGTGAAAATCCGTGGTACGACCTTTACTGGTCAGACCTGGCAGCTACATACTTGTGTGGTAACCTTGTTGAAGAAATTGTCTTCGTGCCATTTTTTTATCCTTAATTGTTGTACCTGACACACTAGATGAGAATGACATTGGTGTGCGTGTGTTCTTCATGCTTGAAGGTGTTGTTGCGGAAGGACATATCTTATCATGCTTATGCCATGGATTTCTCTTCATGTACACTCTGTGTGGATGATTTGGCATTGTTATATATCTTATGTCCACTTTAATATTATTATGTTTGTGTGCAGGGATGCTTGGCCTCCTTTTGGGTGGGGGGAGGACAATTAGTTCTTGTGTTATAAAAGAGTTTCACATGTTTCTATGAGCATTTAGATAAACAAAATCAAGTACACATCACGCACTCATGTAGAGTTTACCGAAGATCAAACTCGTGGTGTATCAAAAATGACAAAGTATGCCATATGATAGAAAAGACGAGAATATGCATCGACTTACATGTGACCCCGTCGGTCAAGTTACTAAACAAGATTGGTTTTCTACGAACAGAAAAAACTTAATCTAAAGTGCAATAAAGGACTATTAAATATAGTAAATGTAGTACAAAAACATTTGACCTATTGTAGTTGGCCAGGTCTAGTAATCAACCACCTTTAGAACAAGTCATGGCTTTTATGCCGGATTTGGCAACTAGGTTTATTGGAGAAGGAACGAAGATTAGTGATTGTAATGGCGGCAAGAATGGTACATCATCTTCTTATCTCAGACACGCCAAAATGGGAGAGTAGCCTTTCGGGTTTTGCGGTATTTTTTTTTCACAATGTTGTACGCATGGAGTCTAAGACTTATGTAACTGCTGAAAATAACACATATATCTTTACCATGTGCTCTCTGCTACTATGAACATTAAATATATCATGGTATGAAAAGACTTCAGTACCTTTTATAAATAATTTGGTACCCATTTATGTACTCTCAGAAATATATGCAATCGTAATTTACAAAACTGAATCTTATGCTAAAGAAAAGGCAGGATAACACAAAAATTAAGCATAAGTACTTGTGGGGCCCACATGCCACGCCGACCGCAAAATAATTTGAAATTTGTTATTACAGTGGGTACGGTGGGGCCCATACATCACGCCAGACCAAAAATAAGGCACAACTTGTTAGGCATACAATTGGTACTCGTTGGTCCCACCTGTCACACCGTCCCCCCAAAATCCCCAATCCGGCGCAGGTCGCATCCCGCGGCCGCGAGCGCACCTCGCCGCCGGGAGACGCGTCGCCTCGAGTCACCCCCGGGCGCGCCACTGGCCAGAAGGTCCCCCACTGGCCTTCTCTCCATCAATTTCTTGCCGGCCCCGCCGTCGGTCTTCCTGTACTGTTGGATTGCTGGGCGTCGCCGGAATCGATGTCCGGAGGTCAAGAGGGCGCCGAGGGGTCAGGTGATTTGATTCTTTCTGAGCTACCGAAAGGCATGAAGATATGCGTATTTATTTTCATATAACCGACGAGAGCTTTGGTTACATGGTTTTGGTTTCATGGTTTACTTTCTTCTGTTTATACAAATGCTCTTAGCTGATCCGTCGAACATAGTCTTCCCTCATAGATACCACAATATATATATGTGCATGTACTTTTGTGTACCACACAATTAGACATGCACCCAACGCAACTTCCCACGGGGAAGAATTGTAGAATCGTACTCTGATCAGTGTGAAATGATGTCTAACATCTTGTTGAAAGGCCATCTGGTAACTAAACAATGTTTATTTGAATGCATCTTTGAACAAGTGATGAAATGAACATGTGCGGATGTAGAGATGGTTACTCATTGTTTGTGCTTTTCCTATTTCCTTTTGTCATAGGAAGTCTTCATTATTTTGTACTCTAGTGTGCTCTATTGTCAGCAATTGTAAGTTCTCAAACCAGATGCTGTTCTGATGAAGTTTTCTTGTTAGTTGAATGAAAGTAAAACATAGTTGCACCAGTTTTTCTTTGTTCTCTGACGTTAATCAAAATAGATTGACATCCAGCGAATATAGTTTACATGTTCTTGGTTGTGTTTCTACATGTGCTACTTTAGTTACTGGCACGTTGACCATCCTTGTTGGTGCTTAACCTAGGATCAAAAACAGAAGGAATAAGAAAGGCCCATGGGTGTTCAATACATTTATATCAATACACTTTACTTGTACACGAGGCAAACCAAGCCTACTTGTAGTGATCAATGGTAACATTGGTTGAGAAAATGTGGATTCCAGATATCTGAAGGTATGGAATGTGAATCTTGATACCGTGGCTACATGAATACAGGATATATGTAAGTGTTTACAAATTACAACATGATGACATCATACTTGTTGTAGGTAAGTACTACTTAGCAGATCTTAATATGCAGTTAGGCCTAGTCTCCTAGTACACCACCAAGAATTGTCCAATCCTAGTACTCCCTCCATTTCAAAATATAAGATGTTTTAGCTTTGTGAAGGAAATGTATCTAGGCTTATTTTAGTGTCTAGATTCACTCCAAACATGAGTGAACCTACATATCAAAACAAGTCTAGATACATTCTCTTCATAAACCTAAAACATCTTATATTTTGAAACGGAGGGAGTACTATGGTATTATCTTTTCATGAAGATGGAGTGAGCATTTGAACTCTAACGATTATTTTATTCTTACTCACAGAACCTTTATTTCATGCACAGTGAGATAACTGCGAAGTATAGACTTCATCGTGTATTATCACCAAACTTGCTATGAGAAGTTCCTAAATTGATTATATTAGTTATAGATCAGACAGAAGTGAAGTACCAATCGAAAGTGCATTGATCTCCCCCATGGGTTTGGAGAGACCAAAGTTAGTATAAGAACTTCTGTGCTGATTAGAGTAGCAATTGATCAAGCAGAGGTTAAAACTGCCACTGGTTTATGTAATGTGAATCTGCCTGATGGATTTGGGGAGAACTATTTTTTTCTTTTGCTGTATTATTTTGCACTGCTGAGTGGAACTATTTGGTGATGTTTGACAACTTGCTGCCACTTTTGTTACTTGTGTTGCTTCCACTATTTTTTGCATGATCGTAAGTATGACTTACCTTGTATTAATGGCATTACTCCAATAATACAGTGAAACCATCTTAATTATGTGGCTGTACATACTTCCTGCAGATCACATCATGGACCTAGGTGAAGACCAGAACAACTTGAAAACCAAAAGGTCAAGAGCTACAAACTGGCCAAAAGTTATGTCAAAATTTCTACTTGATTGGTACCTTGAGAAAAAGAAGGCGATGCCACCTAAGACCAAATTCAAGAAGACACACCACCATTATTGCCAAGTTGCATTAAATGCCAGATTCAGGTCAGCTTACACTGTTGATCAGGTCCATCGCCATTTAAGGCGTTTCAAGGAGGTTTGGAATATTGTGGCACGTTATATGAACCAGAAAGGAAGCAGCTTTGACAAAAAACACAGAATGTTAATACTGCCTTCTGCAACCATGGCTGCTCTACCTGTAAGTACCGCACCACTGGAAAGTACAATAATATTTAATCGTTTTCCCTGTGCACTAACGGATAGTTTTCTTGTATAGTTAGCGGAACGAGCTATTCTCGTTAAACCCATTCCGTTCTTCTACCATTTGCAAGCTCTCTTCAGTGATTACCCAGTTGATGGTGCCTCTATGACAGACCTGTGTACAGATGCTGACTTGAATGATGATGAGTTGGAAACCCTGGAACCATTGAACACGATGGTCGTACATGTAGACACAGGGAACCCAAACGAGGCAGGCCTGGACAAAGTTGTTTTGGAGGGTGAAGCTGACTGTCATGAGGTTGCGGTTATTAGCGGCACTGGTACAGTGCCTTGTGAAGCTATGACAGGCACTAGTGCACCATCTGCCGAACCATCTGGATCGGCCGAAAGCACAATGGCTGCTCTCACACCCAGCTTGAAGAAGTGCAAGATAGTCAGCAAAGCAAAAGCAAATCCAAAGCCACAGGCCTTTCCACTACATGATAGCAGGGAAACGGATGCGTCGAACAGGAACTTAGTAGGGATCCATGACAGTCTCGCCAAACCAATACGGACAGCACAACCATCGTCCGACCCAAATGCTCCCCTGTGGAACATGCTGAAGGAAATTCCATTGACACCTGCTGATAGGCTATCAGTTGGGATTCATCTGTGTAGGCCAGAGTCCGAGGTGCATCGTAGTTTTTTCATCAGTATGGGAAAGGACTACCTGGAGGCATGGGCTCACAAGTTTTTGGCCGGAGGGGAACCTGGAACCTTGTAGTCTTTGCTTAATTGGGTCTTCATTTCCTCCTTTCGCTGCTTCAAAGTTAGCCCACACACTAGGATGATGATTGTTGTTCAAAGGTCCTTGTTTGTGCTGCTACATATAGGTTCACCTCTTGTGATCAAAGCATAGGTAAATATTAGCTAGTTATAGGTATCATGCAAGTTGCTTTAACAGCTTAGCTGAAATTTCAGTAATGTTTGTGTTGTAATTTGTGTACAATTTGTGAGCATTTAAGTTCACGACTTATTTTGTTTCTGATATCTCAACATTACAAATGTCAACTGAAAATGATGGTATGTTATAGGATGGACATTATGTTGTCGTACCAGAACTGTTGTTTCACTTACATCCCATAGGTTCTTATCCAGTGGTCACTTAGCTACTGTACGCTCGGGTATATTTGTTACCCTCAGGGATGCAAATATGTATACCGTTTATGATTTTATCTTGTCACATGTTTAAGGTGTGTACATGAATATGTTTTCATATGGCATTTTTTCTGATGATATTCTTTTTTTCCATCTGATAGAAACAATATCTTCGTACAATTAGAAACTCGTCTTACCAAAAGTGAGAACTACACATGATAATCCCTCTTCTATGATTACATGATGATTTACACTTGGGCACTAAAATTAAGGAAGATGCTGAACTGACCACCTTATGCCTTCCCCAATGCGGTTAATTTACCGGTACAAACTTCACTTTTTTGCTTCTATATGAATTGGTGCATCACATATTCACATTGTAGAGGTGGAGCAAACAGAAAAATTCCAGCTCTTTTATGAATCGGCGCATCGCACTGTAGAACGGTTCATGTGCACCCTGGTCATTTTGGACTCGTTTGAATCTGAAGTTATACTCTTTCTAACACGTTGGAATTTTCCCTACAGAAAAGAACATAACACTATTAAACATCAACTCAGAAGTACTCGGCAGGGGGGAAATGTTAAAAGAAGTTTGAAGAACATGAGAATTACCTCTCTAAAGAATTGTTTTACCAAAGATTTGTCAGCAGTATTCCTTTTACTGAAGAACAGCTGATTTGCGTATTGAACTCTTATGTTCGGAATATTGACTGCCGAGAAATAATCATGTAGAACAACTCCAGGAGTCCAAATCTCCATACATTTCATGACATAGACACCGCAATCATGCCTAAAAATCAGGTAAAGCACAATTGAATAAACAGATAGAAGAAGATATATTTCACAAATTGTTGGCAATGAAGATCAAGAAACTCCAGGGTTTTATATAGCATTACCCGTTTCCTTGTCTTGGTATATTAGGATAGAGAATTCTGAAATCATCAAAACTATACTCTGGATCAACTAAAGCTTTCCACATATGCTTGAAATTACCAACCTAGATTACAACAGATCAGCATGCACATTACTGAACACTGAAAGTCAACATACCCCGCTACATGGAAAAACTAAGCGAAAGATTTGGAGATAAAATTACTTACAAGCAATCCTCTGACCACGACTTGATAAAGAGACTTCATGCTGAATAAGGAATCCATAAATGCAAATAGACGGTTTTGGAGATCGACCACAAATAGAAACCAGTGCTTACAATGGCATATAGGAAAAAATAGCTGTAACATAAAAACATTTGAAGTTCATATATTACACAGATATAAGGGATAACAACTAGGACGTGATCAATAAGAAAATATCATACCAGTTCACATTCATCGATTTTCTTTGCAAGACTTGCACCTTTAAAAGCATTTCGTATGAGTCTAAACTGATCTTTGTTGTTATATTTGAGAATGTTCTCCTGCAAAATATCTAAGAATCAGCAGACAAACCATAGCATAACAGATTTTGGTAAAACACAAGAGAAGAATAATAAAACACAAGGTGCTCGAAATAAAGAGAATAATTACCCCGATATAAGAGAAGAAGTAGTGCTTTTTGGAAACTGACGGATGGCAATCATCATACAGTTTCCGGCATAGAACAGAAATCAAAAAGTTGTTGACATGACCCCGTGGCTTCAACGACTGACCAAGAGAGAGGTAGGAGCAGCGAACTTTGCGATATATAATGGCTGTCATGCTGCTCAAACAAAGATAGCATATGAATTACAATACGATGCGGATGGAATTTTTTTTTTTGCGCAGCAGAGAATCCTAAGAATATTAGCTGATTGACAGTAATGAACCATAAATAGATAGATATATGTACCACTGATATCTTTCGCTCAGCCCAAGTCTGCAAAACACTGCATAATACCTCCTCTCTAGACCAGATACCGGAAATTGATTTGCTTCAGGGACAGCAGAAGGATTAGATTGAAGAAGAACTCTCCTCAGACCATAAGGTGGTTTGTTTCCTCTAGAAGAACAATTGATGCCCTTTATTTCATGCTGAACATCAGAAGCGGGGGTATAATCGAAAGAGAGATTTGCATCAGGCTTTGCGCCACTAATAATGCTATTAGATGTGGCCTTAGAAGCGTCATCTGGTTTTGTAAACGGGTGACTGCAGCTCACATTAAAATTCCTTTCACCAGTAATCTGCGCATCTGGAGAATCATTGGACTGCAAGGGAAAATGTTAATATCCATAATATGATGCTGTTGTCATGATCAGAAGCTTAAAAGAAGCAGCTCAGAGATTTGCAAATAAAAAAAGACTTACAAGTTGGGCTTTCCCAATTGTGTCAGCAGCATAAACAGGAGAAGTCGTACATTTACTGGTACTAATCGTACATTTTTTACCCGGAGGAGTAGTCTTTGATTGCTGATAATGTTTCAGTGTAACCATGGCACTAGAATTCTGCACACCAGAAAAATAAATTATATGTCAAGTGCAAAGGATTTTTTTTTTTTTTGCAAATGAAGTTGAACAGAATCATTTACAATGGTATAATAATGTGAGATTTGATTAACAAGGCGCAAAACTGTAACAGAAGTAAATTCTCATTGTTTTTTGAAACAAGTAAATTCTCATTGTAGCTCACATTGCAATAGGATTCTGGATGACAGACTTGGTTTCTAGGTGTGTTGCAGGAACAATTTCAGGGTTTTCGGCATCACAAAACTAGGAGATAAACTCTAATACCTACCTGGACCCAGATTACAAAATACTAATGTGCAACGTATACAGAAAGTAGTACTCCCTATACTAAATCAGCGACACTTATTATGGATCGGAGAGAGTAACTAATTTTAAGTGATATACTGATCAGACAGAAAATGAAGAAGCATATCCAGAAATCGGCTCATTTAGTACAGGCGATAGAAAATCGAAGCTTCACGGCATTAAAACGTATATATACCGTACTACAATTCGATCCAGATTATACACTAACCTCGTCACAAATAGTAGTGCGCTGGCTGAGCGTCACAGGAAATAAATCATCCATGCCATTGCAACGGTGAAGATCAGCGTCAGGATCAGAAAGAGAATTGCTGGCATTGACCATCTTGTCAGCAGGTTATTTCAAACTAGAATTGGGAAGGAAGAAGTTGCTCTGAGCAGCAGCAGCATCTGGTTCCGTGACATTGCTGTTCGCTACTCGTACTTAAGCAGCACGTACTGCTTGGCAGGCACCACATCCTGTTGCGACCATGACAACATGCCATGGATGCAGGCGAAATCAAAGACTGGATGAACGAACATGCTTAGTGACGACAGCCTGGTGATCTTCACATAGTGACGACATGATGTAGTAAGACAGGCAAGGCACATGTTGGAGATCTCTCCTCATTTCCGTTCCACACGCACACACGCGCATAATGACGACAAGTCGACAAGAAGCTGAGGCTATATTTCTTCTTCGTTCCAAGTTTCTTTTTTGATATGTAACATTTGAAGAAATGTGGCAGCAGCAAGTAAATTACTCCGTAATTCCAGTCTTAAGAAGTCCAAATGTCATGGCCGATTAGTCGTGGTTAGGAGGGTAAAGGTCGACAAGGACTGATGATTTGTGATAGAAAATCAGCATGTTGGTCCTTAAGCTATTTGTTTATAGGCAGGCTATTTCCTCTTGTACGTATCTGTGAATTATGTTTCTCAAGAATCATCAAAAAGAGTGCAGCGGGACAATTGCTGTCTTCCTGGAATTAGAAAGGGAGCAAATCGGGCATGACGCATAAATTTGTATGTATGGCATGTAGGCATACAAGATGAGTGAAACAAATGCGATGAAATGCACAGGTGTGAGAAACGATTGGACGCATAAAAGGAGATTTTGCACACCACCCACCACCATCACGTGATGACAGTACTTCGCTGTAGATCCAGACTCCAACGACCTAGTAACTGGGGTTGAATAGAACAGATAGCCTACTGGATTCCTATGGAAAAGAAGGATCCAAGTGATCAATTTGATCGTTGTGTGCTTTCAGCGAAAAGACTAATGTAACAGTACTTATATTTTGTTTTGCCTTCAGAGATCGATCAAAAATTCTTTAGATTTTGTACAAAATACATCAACGTCAACACTATATGCAGCAGGATGGTGATGGGCAGAAAAGTGTGGTACCGGCATCAGGCCTGCCAAAGTTTGCCAAAAAGTGACGATAGATCAGATCCATCAAAAAAGGAAAGCACAAACAGCACAGTTAACTGATTTGGAAGTGATTACAGTCCCAGAAATGAAGTGGTTGCAAGCCCAGCACTGAGGAAACCCAAGTGCCAACCATTTATTTTAGGCTAAGTGTTGCCTAAAAATCCAAGGCACAAGTGATGCCAGAATAGCCTCTGGTCTAAATTCCTAGCTACTAGTAGTACCAAACACGTTTTCAAATTTAACAAACAGCACTTCCTGCAAGAAAATAACAAAAAGGCTGGAACCCTTTACATTTTTTTAGCCAGTATAAGGATCTCCCTTTACAATGTTTTCATCGACCAACGAATCTAATGCGTCTCGCCAACCCCGAGGAAAATCAGCTGACAGACTTCAACGAGTTGGACCTGCAAAAGAGCCCACCAGGTTTTCACTTGTTTATTTGATCATTATATCAGCAAGTACAGATCCAGAAGTAAAAAATGAGACCACGTCTGCACAGCATAAGGTTCAGTCCTCAAACCTGCTCATCTTGTCAGTGGAATCAGCATTGCTGAATTCACTGAAATCCCCCGATTCTATGGCTAGTTGCAACCCCTGAAAAGTAACGGAGTTAAGTATTCACTGTAACAGTAAGCAGCTCAGAGCACAATGTAACAGGAACCCTTAGCCGAAATGAAAATAAGTTTATAAACACAACGTATGGTCGTTGTTGCTTCTCATAAAATGCATGGTCTTTTAAGTAAAAGCAGGACAACTCTTCAAGAGTTTGACAAGCTAATTTTCAATTGACACGACCACCCCAATATTTTAAGTAGATGCAGTTGCGGAATTGCGGAAATATTATGACTAACCTGTATGCCAATTGCGGAAAAACGCTTTGCAGACGGTTTAATGCCTTCCTGTGAAAAGCCAAAGGAGAATGTTAATGACATGGACAAACAGTTGGAGAAGCCTACAATGAATCACATAGCAGCACTATTAACAGATAATAATAATAATTCAACAGCAAGACTTTTTTAGAAACTTTAACTGCATAATAATACATGCAAGCATTACCACACAGTAAATATCCCAGGATATAAACTTTAAACAAACAAATAGCGAATGAACTACAAATTTGCTAATTTACCAAAAAAAAATCTGCAACGCAACTCATGCATACAAAGAGCCATAGAGGTCCAAAACTGGCAAGCTACTACAGATAGTTAAAGTCGGAAGTAACAAGTCTACAATTTGCTTTAAAATCATACCAGGCGTTCCGGGAGCTTCCCACCATTTTGCTCTATGAATTGGCAGAGGTACATGACACCAGCGCATGAAAAATTCTGTTGGCACAATATCGTTAGTTACCATAAGAAATGTACTACAAGGAGTTCATCATATATTAAACAAATATATAGGTAAACTCAACCTTCAAAATAATGAAAGAAGAAAATCAGAGTGCAAGTTACCGTTTTGTTTAGTAAGAATAAGAAATTAGGATATTAAAATTTAGAAGAGGCAAGGGGAATTCAGGGCAGGCATGTCATTCCGGTAATTGCACAAACACAGCAATCCAAGTAAGGCATGCAAAATCGCAAGAGATTTTGAACAGCAATCTTTCAGGCTTTAAACACATTCCTCGCAATGTTTTGTTCAAGTAAACAATGCATACCAAAGGGCTGAAATAACAGAACCATGTCTAAGTGAAACCCACCTGTTTAGCTTCCATTGAATCCATCTTCCCATCCTGCAGGAGCAACAGTGAATTAATATAAACCTCAAAACAGCAATCGTGCCATGCTGACTGACTGGTAAGCGGAAATAAACTCACCAGACCCCAGACCAAATCCTTGATGGTCTTAATTTCTGAACCAATAGTCTCAAGCTTCAATCGTGCGCCAGTAACCTGAATAGAAAAGTATATATCTGAAAATCAATGCATTGCACACACTTAACACAATTAATAAGATTAAATTTAGATTACGTGGATGTTTAGTTATTGCACCTAGAACTACCACATATTATACTCAAAACTTTTTATTATTGAACTCATATGCACTTCTACGAAATGTAGGTATGCAGCTGCATATGAAGGTGTTAAAGAAAGAGTACATCATCTTTTATTTGCCCAGAAAGCGCCTTTTGCTGATCCAATTTGTCATCCAACTTCTCAATGCGTTGTGTCAAATGCTTTTTAGCAGCCTGCATAATAAAGATATTAATTTTAGTATTCCCAAAATATAATATGAAACTACAGGCTACAGAAATATCTCTAATATGCAATCACACCAGGTGGCACAAATAGACAGCCAACACTTTGGAAGAAAATTTTCAGTTCATCTTCGACAGCTTCAAACCAATATCAGTTTAAGCATCAAGAAATATTAAGATTGCTGCAGCAACCGGTTAAAAAACAGGACAGCATCCAATCAATAGCTGTTGTTTCTGTATCCAACATAATTGGTTAAACTAAAAGAGAATGCCATGTCAACAACTAGCCTTTTGATAGGCAACAAGATGACATTATCAACACACAATGACCTACCAAGTTAGACCGTCAACAAAATTTCTGCACAGTAGTACTAGTTCTATAAGCAGCAGAAACTACAGAACTCAACATCCTAGCAGTGCAGTGCCATAATAGAGACATTTAATACAAAGGACCTAGCTAAATGTAACTCTCTAGTCTGGAAAATAATGGAAAAGGAGATACTTTTCTGATGAGGAACTCGGAGCAGAACTAATACTTACAGCAAGAGAGGTCTGTACTTGCTCCAGATGTTTAGTCATACTTGCAACAACGTTTGCCATGTTTTGCTTGGTGACATACATTAGGTCCGCAAAAGAGATTCCCTGGAGAAGGATTAAAATAAAAATGAATTGTTCTTAAAGAAAAATAGTGTACTTACAGAAGCAATAGGATATTATAATAGCTTGAGAAGAACATATGCAACTTAAGGAACCACGGCTAAACTAGATTGCATCCATGACTAAAAGAAATGAGGATACTAGAAATGCTGGGGACAGTAGACAGATCATATAATTTTGGCAGCTAAGTATATTGTGAGCATTACAGGAAAATAAAATCCATGATGGAAAGAAACATACTTTCCACCACATATAACCATAACCCAGTGCCCCAACAGTTGCTGCAGGTACTATCAGTCCCGACATTCCTGCAAAAAAACATTAAGGACATAGTCACCAAGAATGTATCCCGACAGTAAGTTTGTTTGACCACAAGTCGCACAATAGCTACACAGTTTTGCTAGAATAATTTATACAAGAATAAAATAGGCTGAATTCACTACCTAAAAGAAATCCATCTTATGTAGTACCGCAAAATTAAAAACTATAGCAAAGTTCAGTGTAACAGTAATGTCCAGAAGAAGGAAGAGTGAATTAGGATGGATGAAACGAACAGAACTTATAATCCATGAAAAAACTAATGATGAGACTAGTGTGTTTGTGCATGCTAATGTGTCACCAATATTGGGAAGCTATCCCCAGCCAAAGACATACTATTCGACACTTCCATCATATTGACAATGTTTAGACAAAAATTGCAGCAAGCTAGACAAACCTGTTTGTCCAGAACCTCCGTTGAGAACAGTTATGGAACGTGGAGAACCTAGCTGCCGTACCTGCATGGCTAGGAGGCGCACCTAAAAGGACCAGGGAGTAAGTTTAGCATGACAAAGTTGAACAATTCACTTTCAAATATAAGCAATGTACAGAACAATGAATAAACTAGACCAACGGAGGAGGATCCCCATTGTATTTCATTAAGAGAGAAGTGGGGCTCGAACCCCTGACCTCACCAGGTCATGTCCTAGCCAATAAGACCCAGGTCCTTTCTCAACAATGAAAATAAAATACTTATCATAAAAAGCTTCCAGGACTATATTTGTAGTTGAAAATGTCAGAACAGTTTAAATTCCACATTAAGTACTCTAAAGTTGCATATATATTGCAATGCTTGAAAGCTTGGCTTCATGCCATCGCTGATTGCACGCTTGTGACTTATGGTTGGTCTTAATATTGTGAAGCTATGCACTTCCAAAATGCTCTGCCATTCATCATTCTAACTATGCAAATACCAACCCCAACACATCACATATGATATGAAGTTATCCATAATGACAGGGATAAGTAACAATTCTAGACGTTAATTCTTGATTAACTTCATAAATGACTAAAATGATGGCTTACCGACCAGTTAAAAAGTTAGTGCAAGTCAAATTTACTTTAGGACAATAGAATACATAAATTTCGATAGTTCAAACTATAATTCAAATGCATCTCAAGTTTAATGCACGATGTGGTTCAAGTTAATCCGTCGTTCAGAAAGCATTGGACAACACAAAATCTTGTGAACCAACAAGGAAGTCAATAATCCAGAGTTCATAACAGCTTTTGCCAGTAACAAACTATCAGGACAAGGCTTCAACAGTGTTAAGGACCAAAAAAATGAGAAAATAACGTGAATGCCACAATACTAAAGAGGAGCTCGCACCAGGTAAAATGAACAATCTAGCAAATCAAATTCTGTACCTCGGAGTTAGAATCTACCAGATTTATCTCTAGATGTCCTCTGAATTTTAGTAATGTTATTTCGTAACATTTCCACCAAACAACATTTGTATATTAGTATCACATATTACTACCATAAGACTGTTAAGACTACTGAAACCATATGATACACACCAGCTGGCAATGGCATCGACATATCATGAACTAAATACAGTAATTGCCACAAATCATCACAAGTTTCTGTTTTGAAATGGATCAGTGTATTGGACTAGTGGTAACAAGCCATCAACACATATTTTCATGCTGGACCAATATAAAGCTTGGCTAAGACACATTTTCATGCTGGATTAAAACATAATTTGGCATATCACTGGCATCACATCCAAGATACCAAAACATTCATACAACGGCAGAAAAAATACTAACATTCCGTTCGAACTACACCATCAGTAATACTAACTGATATGGCAATACAGGCACAGGGTCATGTAAAATACACTTAATCGCATCATGTACTTCCGTGTTCGTAATATTGAAGTACAGGTTGCCACCCAGGGCTAGTCCTGGCTGGTCTCGTTTTTTTTTAAATGTTGATTGAAGTATAGGTTCTGATGGAGAAGGCTGTGTGTCAAACTAAGACAAAAGTACACAATATCTGTGGTGAATCAGAACAGATTCTAGCTAGTATAGGTCACATAGCTAAGAGAAGGGAGATCACGCAACGTACCTCGTTGAGCGCGTCACTGATACCGTGGTCCGCACCACCACCACCTCCCGTCCCCTTGTCCGCCTTCTCCAGAAACTCCTGCAAGGCAACACGACACGGATCATCAAAACCAGATTATCCGACGCGAACCACATTCCGGTCTCTCCCAAGGATCGGGATCGGGGTTCTTCACGGGGGGAGCGAAGCTCACAGATTGTGAACATGAGACGCACCTGTATCTCGGTGAGGATCTCGGAGAGGCGGCCGTTGCGGAGGACGACGGACCCGGCCACGCCGGCGCCGACGAGCATCACGACGCGCGTGAGGCCAAAGCCCGCCTGGGCCACCATCGCCATGGCTGCAAGCGCCGCCTCGGAGGTGGTACAGCTGGAGGTGGAGGAGGAAACCCTAGCTTAGGTTACGTCGTGAGGCGAACCGGGGCGAGGAGCGGGTCTGGCTGGAAGGAAGGGGGAAAGAGGAGCCTGAGAATGAGAAGGGGTGGGCCTATATGTCTGCGAGCGCGGGACATGGCACAGTCGGCACGAGCTGCAGAAGTCAATCCATACATTTTGTCATTTCTTGTTCAATTGCTGGAGGCAAATTTAAACTATAAATCACAAAATAAATCACAAGATAAAGTTGTTGTTTCTTGAAAAGTAAATTTAGTTTTTATTGGTAGTGGACTAGTTTTAGTTGAGATCAGTTTGAGTAATATTTCCAAATATATGATGTCTTTTTTTAGGGTACCTAAAAGGGTTAGGAGGAGATATGACTTCTTTCGTGCTAGATTACTTTGGCAGGAAAAGAAAGAGTTAAGAACTATCACTTGGTTTGTTTGTATGATGTATGTCGGCCTAGGGATCGAGGAGGGATGGGGTAACTAATATTCAAGTTAAAAATACTAGCTTGTTGTGTAAATGGATTTGAATTTTTGTAAAGGAGATGGGCTATGGTAGGAGATGATCAGAGTGAAGTATTCTAAATAAAGAACTTTGACTCAATGTAGAGCATCTCCTACCCACCTCATTTTTGGCATGGTATGTTCTTGGCCGATGTCTCGTCGAACTTGCTCATCCGGGGCAAGAAGAGCGATGAAAGGTGGAAGTCCTTGTTGTCACGGCAAGACGAGAAGATCGCGCTCGAGAAGGAGAGGATCGAGACCGAGAAGAAGAGGGTTGTTGTTAAGAAAAGGAAGGAGAAATTCCTCACCGTGTCCGCCTACATGTCGAGGATGGACCTCCAGGTGCTGGCGACGCAAATGTACTACCGCGACATGATCCTACAAGAAATTGCAACGACAAAGACGATGTCGGAGGCAGAGGCAGTGTCGACAATAGAAGCTGCGGCAGCAGCGGCAAGAAAAGTCGCATCATCGACATCGGTAACGCCGACGACGCAAGCATGATCGCTTGACATGAGGATACCATCGATCTGGAGGTGAAGTCATAGGCGACGGCGATCAGCAATATTTTCTTGTAGTTCATTCCCTTGGTGAACTGTTATTTTGGCCGCCGGTCGATCGCGACAAAAAGATGACGAAAAATTTGAACTTTATAGTTTATTTTTATTAAAAATCATCACTAATTTAATGTTTGACGAACGCAATCAGAAACAAACGTGACTTAAACATGGCACGTCTTGGCAGCATCCACAAACGACTGATCCGACACTTTCAACGTACCTTGTTCAGAAGACACGACGGAAGATGAAGAAGCTAGACTATATGCCAGCTCGCAACTCCGTAGAAATCGGTCCTCAAGTTTGCCTCAGCCTCGTGAGAACATTTCAATTCCTCTAGAGCTTGTTTGGCTGATTGGCTCCCATCATTTGGGGCTAGAATCAACGAATTTATTTTTGATTCCAAAAATCAATTTGTTTGGCTGCTATGAAATTGGTTATGAAATTTATTTGCAAATTTCATGGTTTTTATTTCATGTCTAACTTTTTTTGGTACCCTGTTATTTCTATGAAATTGCTAAATAAAATAATATGATCAATATTATTTCACTTTATTTTTACCAAATGAAATAAAATGATCGGAGCCAAACGAGCTCCGAACCTTTTTAGTTACTACTCCCTCCGTTTCACAATATAACATGTTTTTAAAGAGATGTCGATTCTTAAAAGAAAAAGGCCACTGACAAGCACGACTAGGTCGAGCTGTGGTCCGGTCTCCTCTCTTCTCTCCTACTAGATCAATCGATGGCGCGGCGGGAGAGCGAGCGGGCGTGATTGAGGCATAGAGCACGCCCTCCACACTTCCCCTTCCCTGCCTCTCGAGCTGTCGCCTGCTCCCCCCACGACAGTCCATGGACGCGCTCGCGCCCACCCGACGCCTTCTTCTCCCCGCCGCGGCCGCCGCCACCGCCGGTTACGGCCTCTACCTCCTCTATCTCCGCCACCGCCGCCGCGTCGTCGCGGTGCTCTCCCTCGCCGACGCGCTCTCCCAGGTCGGGTCCGACCTCGCCGACTTCCTCCGCTCCGACTCCGACGAGGTCCCCCGGAGCCTGCTCCAGCTATCCAAGCTCGCCGCTTCCGACCACGTCTCCTCCGCCGCATCCACCCTCTCCGAGTCCGTAGCCTCAGGGGTCCTCCGTGCGCTCTCCTCCCACCGAGCTGCCGCGGATCCTTCTTCCCCGCCGCTACACGACCGGATCTTGGACCGCCTCCTCTCCCCGGCCGGCACCGGATTCGCATCCGAAGTCCTCGGGAGCTTCGCCAGGAATCTCGTACTCTCCTCCCGCCGCGATCCCGAAGCTGGGCCCCGGGCCCGTGGCGAGCCGGAGTGGCTAGCCGCGCTGTGCAGCGACAGGGGCAAGGAGGCCGCCGCGGAGCTCGTCCGGGTGTTCGTCAGCACCGCCGTCGCGGCCTACCTCAACCGAACCGTGGCCGCGCGCGCCTCTGACCAGGTGCTCGCCAACCCAAAGCAGGAGGCCATGCTCAAGGACCTGCTCGTCTCCGTGTGCAACGGCGCCGTCGAGACGTCCGTCAGGACATGGAGGCAGGTCGCGAAGGAGGCCCCCATTATTCCTCAAACCGAGGTAACCGTGGTGCGTGAGGCGCGCAATTCAGGCCGGAGCCGTGTACTGGAGAGAGTATCGAGCACGCTGGCCGTGCCAGACAACCGGAGGTTCGTGCTGGATGTGACCGGCAGGGTCACCGCCGAGACAGTCCGGTCATTCCTCGAGTTCTCCACTCGCCGCGTGTCTGCTGGGGCGCGGAAGAGCATCGTCATCGCCCGGGATGAGGTCGCCGAGAGGGGCCTCGTCGCCGTCAAGTACCTCAGCGCCAAGTCCATGGCCATCTTCACCATATGCCTCGCGATGTGCATGCACATTTCGGTCGGAATGAGATTCCTGCTGCCGGCCTAGGCCAGCTTGGTTTCAGATCGCAAATTGATCCATTCTTACAACAGCGTTTTTGTGTGTTGTTGGCTAGCATTGGGAAGTACTAGTAGAAATCAGGGGATTTGTAGTTGTTGGTTTGTTCTGTGTGATTTGTCTCTGATTTGGAGTATATATGGGAAGGGAGGACGTGGCAATTTTAGTGTAAGGGTTGATGCGTAGTGTGGTTGTTTCCTTGTAGTTTTCACCATCTTTTTTGAAGGGAATGCTGACTAGTGATGTTCTTTAGCCTTCTGTGTGAATGTATTGAAGTAGTATAAGCTATCTAGGGAAACAAAGAGTAGAGAAATTGGGACATGGCAATTTGGCTCCAAGGTCTAAATACACCTATTATGAAAAATACATTTTATATAAATTTCAAAATATTGAAAAATTCCGGAACAAAATCCTGTGGTTGGATGGTTAGGAGGGTGGTTGTACCCCCAACCCACCAGAGTTCAAACCCTAGGTTTGACACGGTGTGTTGCATAAATGGCGGAATATTCTTTCAGTGGGAGGCGACGTTCCCGTCGATAGCGAGGCGCCCGTGGTGACTTCGTCAATCTCAAGACTCGATCTGCCGGCTCAGTCTTTCGGAGGTGCTCATATGGGTAGGGTGTGCGTGTGTGCGTTCATAGGGGTGGGTGCATGTACGTGGTGTGAGTGTCTACGTTTGTACCGTGTTTCTCAAAAAAAAAATCCCGGGTGTGCATAGGACATGCTATGTCATCACACAAAGTTTTGTAGTTAGAAGACATTTTTTGTGGTATGTACAAAAAAGACAAAAAAAAGTCTTGTGAAAAACTATTTTGCAACACCAAAAATTGTCTTTTTTACACAATCAACATAAAATGTATTTTTTCATAAAACTTGGTGTACAAACATATAATGTCAACATGTACATCCGAATATTATTTTTTCAAAATTTTCAATACTTTGATGTATGTCTTTTTGGCAGTTTAACATAAAGTGGACTCGAGAGAAATTGTTTGTTTATGCTGCCGTCCTCTCTTTTAGTGACTTGTAGAAAAGCATAGATGAATTGATCAGAGGCGTGTGCTTTGATTTTTTATTTTTTATTTTGCATTTCTCTCGTCCCAAAAATACTCTGTGTTTTGGCTTAAACTCACAATCGCTCACCTTGTTTACATATAGTTTGAATATTCAAGCTTTAGCTAGTGGTTTCAGTCGCAAAATAAATCATCCTTCGGGCGCTTGCAGGTCAACCAAATAGTGTGATTTTTCTTTCTTTTGGACACGTGTCAATTACAGAAGTTGGCTCACGGGGATAAGTCTATGGATCAGGTCTAGAATTATTTTCTCTTGTAATCCCCTCTGACTAATAAGTCTGATTTTACCCACACAAAAAATAAATATATTGAAAAGGTATCAATCAAAATCTATAATATCAAATCAATATTATTAGAATTGTCATAAAATATACTTGCCTAATGTTGTTGATGTTTTTTTTCATATATATTTGATCAGGCTTTATGAAGTTTGAGTCTGGCTAAAAGCCTAGAACGTAGGATAATTTGGGACGGATGTGGTAGTAGTGTTAGCCGAATGAAAGAGGCATATTGTAATAGGTGCATCCTTATCTCATCCAAGCACCTACCTTGGCACGACTACTTGCGAACCTCATAAGCCCTAGGCACCAGTAAGTCGATATGGTCGGTCCACGACCCCATGTACTTATGTTATAGGAGGATGCTAGGCGTCATAAAGATTATGGGGTGGTTCAATCACCCGCCTTCCCCACCGCCTGATCATCATAAAATCGTGAAATCTCGCTTGTCAGACCCATGTAGCATATCCAACACTCGCGTAGCAATGTTTTTTCCCTATTTGCAGATCCTTGTAGCATTTATCCCTTGGAGGGTTAAAACCCTTAGAAAAAGGCATAGCATTTTGCAAACAATAATGCAGCAAAAAGGAATATGAGTATGCAAGAAGTCTCCTCTAGTCGTAGCAAATCCAGGTTTGCCGCAACAATCCTTAGGAAAAGTCAACACATGTATGCAGATTTTGTAGCAAAATGCGCACGAGTTAGCAACATTTTGAAAAAACCCATGGAACATCGAAGATCTGTGAAAAAGAAAACTAAAGTTGGTACCATCATCCATGGATACCCCAATTTCATCGCTCGCCGGTTATGAATTCAGCTTGCCAGAGCCTCGTCGGTGCTAGATCCAAGGACCATGGACTCGTTCCTCCATCTTCCTCACGCTTGACATCTCAATCGTCCATGGTTGGTCCAGAACATAGAAAGAAGCTTCTCGCCGGAGCGTGTGGAGGAGAATCTCTGTATGGGACGAGAGCTCCTAACGGACCATGCACACGGGAGCAGAAATAGAACACGCACGAGGAAAGGAAATGAAGTAGAGCACGCGCGTCAACAACTGGGACAATCGATCAGACGGAGTGAATAGTGGAGTACTTTTATTTTTAAATATAAAATATTTTATCCGTTTAATTCGAGGTACCAAAACGTCTATATATTTACAAACAATGGGAGCATCATTTTCCTATGGTATACATCCCGGTAGTTCTTCACTTTTCACCGACAATAAAACCTTAGTGAGGTTGACCCTCACATCCCGCATGTATTCTAGTATCAGTTTTTTCTCCTTTGTATCCACTTGGCACGAACGGATGCACTCATGAACCTACAGGATCCTTGGCATGTATTCTAGTGTCAAGTTTTCTTTCGTTTCCACTTGGCATCAACGGGTGCACCAACAGACAATGTTTTGTTTCAAGAGGGATGCCCTAATTTGCCGTCGGTTAGCAAGTTTGCATCTGAGTTATGAAAGATTTTTTTTTTAGCTGAGTTATGAAAGAGTTAGTGTCAACACGGATCTATCCAGTTGGAATTTATCTCCAAGAGCTTACCCAATTATAGGTAAGAGGGGCAAAAACTGCTTTTTTTGGTAAGAAGAGCAAAAAACTAGCTACAACAGCTTAGAGCATCTTCACTCGTTGGACGTACTCAGGCCGAAAATCAGACCGATTTTCGGCCGGACGAATCGCGTTTTCAGCCTGGGTACGTCAAGCCGCCCACTCGCGTACCCAGGTCGCGTTCTCAGGTTCGGCTAAATTCACTTAAACTCGGCGAATATGGGCGAATATAGACGAAATTTCATTAAATTAGGAGAGGGAAACGCAGTACATCGGTTTAACTAGGAAAGGACGCTGCCGTGGTCGCCGCCGGACGCCGCAACTACAGGCCGAGGCGGGGGTTGTTACCGGCCTCGATGTGCGCCATGACTCCGGCGAGAGTCCGCCCTGGAACGCTCCATCAGCGGCGGCGGTAAGCCATATTGTTACGTGGCGGCGGCGAGCCCGGCGTGTCGGGCGAAGTTCTCGAGACGCCTGTCGGCGAAAACGCCTCGAAGACCAAGTTGCCACGATCCTCGGCGAGATCCGGGTCTTGCATGGCGGCGATAGCGGCTGGATCTCTCCGAGTGCAGGTCTTCCATGGCGGCGATAGTCGCTGGATCTCCGGCGAGGTCTGCCCGTCGAACCGCGGCGAAAGGGATCCATGGGCGTTGAGTGTCCAGCCTCGGGGGAGGCGAGTGTCCGGCGGGGCCGGATAGTGCGCCTCCCGGAGGAGCCGGGCTTCCCACGGCGACAACGTGCGGCGGCCGTCCATGGCTTCTCGGCGGAGTTGGTGAGGAAGCAAGGTGCGAACGTCCGAAGTTCGCCGGAGTTGTGGTGGTGTGATGAGAAACTGTGAAGAGAGACGACGAGATGTACGGCTTTTTATAGGCCGAAAGAATGGCGGGAGGGGTGTAGCGGCGAGGGCGGAAAAAGTGGAAACGGCGGGAACTTAGTGACCGTCGGTCCGTCGCGGGAGCCGAGGCGGCGACGGTGGCACCGTAATTCAGCGACGCGTGGCCGACGCGACGGGCAGTTATTGCCCTGCGGTCGCCGCGTGAGGATGACGACGACTCGGCTTTCGTCACTAACTCGGCGGGTCCACGCGCTGCTTTGTTTTTTTTTTTGCCGATATCGCTGAGTCCGGCGTCCCCAGGGCGTACCCAGAAACCTGGGTTCGGCCTGGGTAGTCCGGACCAAAAATGGCGAAATCCGGCCAAAAACAAGTCCTTGGGTACACGACTGGGCCGATTTTCCGCGTCCGGACCAAAATTCGGCGTCTGGATCAACCTCCTGTGTAGGCGAGTGGAGATGCTCTTACTCATAAATGGTCCCTTACAAAAAAAAATTGGATGATCACCCATTTTTTGTCACTTCTTACCCATATATAGATAGATGGACACAAATTATGGGTAAGAGGTACGCTTCTATCCGTGTGTTGCCATGTCAACGGAAGCACACGCGGGACGCTCCAACTGCCTAACTGGAGAAATCTGCCTGAGAAGCTCGACAACACCATCGCGCCAATTCACCGTGTCGAGGGCCCTGTCAGGGCCACGCGCAGCTTCACGGCCACCCCATCTACGAGTTCCGTCCCCCGCCTACCACCTACAAGCAGAGAGCTCCCTACCTGCAAGCTCCGGTCACCGGCTTCAGCAATTTTCCCGTCAACCCCGGCCTCAATTCTGGCCACTGTGCCTCAACGGCGAGGCCTGGACATAGGGCAACATGAGCCAGGCCTGGGAAGGAAGCGGCCCCGGCGAGGGTGTGGCGTGCATGCAGTTCCTGCCAACGGATGTCCTTGATTGTCCTTTGTGTCAAAAATATGAACCTAAGTGTAGTTTGTAAGTTTCTAATGACTAGATTGTGTTAAAAAATGGGTAAGTTGTTGGAGCAAACAAACTTTTGGGTAAGAAGGACATTCTCTCTCACTTACCCAAACAACTTTTGGCTCTTGGAGATGCTCACGCCACATTTGGCAAACTTTTATAAGTACTAACCCATCCGCTCAAAGCCGTCGCATATTAAAAAGAGCAAAGATTTGCCATCTACAACAACCGAAGTGCAAGACTACAAGTGCAAACTCTGCACAAAAAGCTTCAGGGTCGTTCTGCACAACAGGTTAGCAACATACTCCACCCCGCCATGGTTGCGCTACACACTGGGAGCGAATAAACAAGCTGACAGACCATAATCACTGACAATTCGTACTCCGTAACAAAGCAAAATGTTGCATCGGAAAAGCTAGACACACGGTTCCTGCATCATCTACTCTGTTCTTTGTGAACTTGGAAACGGAGTGAACACTTCACTAGTTACTACAGCAAAGATCAGATACCTACTTATACTGGGAACTCGAAAGTACGCTCCTTTAGTCAACTGCGGATCTTCCAATTCAGTCCGACGATTCATCCCCAGACTCCACGTCCACTGGAGCCGCGGTGGCTGCACCACGGTACACGGCTGTCTCCTCCGCGTAGCGTTTTTTATCCACTAGGGACTGCTCCACATATGGCTGCCTCTCCTCGGCTGCAAAATTGACAATTGGAGATTATTACCATGGAGCTTTTATCCACCTTAACCCCAATTTGTTTTGTTTCCGTAAAACTTGAACTGACAGTATAAACTGCACCAGAAACTTAGGACAAGTGAAACACAAGGGTCTAGAAAGATTTACTTGACATCTTTTGCCACTTCTCCCCAAGCTTCTTTGCTATATCTGTGGTGCTCAGTTCAGGATTACTGTTCTTCAGATTCTGCATTAGAAAAGTGTCGATTAAAGTTTGAGGATTCACTTCGCACAACTTCGCAGTTGCTTAATTTTCCTGAGTGTAGGTCACATGTCCTGAGTAAGAATAGCAAATTGATTCTACAACCGAACATCTTTACAATGGCCTAGATTGGGCCAAAACAATTGTACGCTCTAACTGAAGGAAGGAAATCTTATTGTAAAATACAGAGCATGAAAAAGTAATGCAAGAATTACGAAATTCGATATCATAAGTGTGAGACTGGCAACAATTCTATCACCACAAAAGCAGAAAATATAAATATGGATGCATGAAAGTGACTTACAACTCGCTCAGCCTTTGAGAAGTACATGAACGGTGCTATTGCTCTTTTAGGGGCATTGGGATCTTTCTTCTTCTTCTTTGCCTTTTTTTTCTCTGAACCTTCCACGTCCCCACTCTTCGCCTTCCTCTTCACAGGTGGCTTCGAGCTACTAACTTCCTTTTTGGAAGATTTCTGAAACAGTAAGTTATTAGAACAGTGTTTCACTACATTTTTTTTTGTCTCATAAAGAGTTTTCTTGGGGATACAGCCAAGGCAAATTTGGTTACCTCCTTTTCTCCTCCACTTAGGCTAGCATCAGACCCCTCCTCTTCAGAAGCGTCACTAGGGGATCCGCTGTCATCCTTGTCTGCCACGAAATCCTCGTCCTAAAGTTGAAAAGAATTACAGCGAGATTTCCATGCAAATGAATTAGGTACTGCAATCCAGGACAACATTGACAAAGAAGAGCAAAGATTACACACAAACAGTACCTCTTCATCACTTTCTTCATCACCAGCCTGATTTTTAATCCCATTCAGATATGGATCAAGGGGGTCGTCATCGGTGCTCTGAAGAGCAGCTGCCACAGCACCACTTCCATCAAGGCCATCTTCTCCAAGATTCATGATTTTCAAATTCTTAGCACTTTAACAAGAAAAAAGAAAGGAAGAAAGAATTACTTATTAGCTTCATATACAATATAAATCACACTGATAATTAAATCAATTGGAAAAAGGCATATACCTGACAAAGTTGAAGAGGTTGTGATATTCATTCCTTTGGATATTTCTGAAGAGATGTTCTTGATCATTTTTTAGCTTGACCAGGAGATCGAAATAGTGGGACGACATACTAGCACCACCAGCACCATGACGTTCAAATTCAACATAGTCAATCTGCAATAACTAATAGCTTAGCAGAGGACAAATGGATGAAGAACCATGAATCATGCCAGAAATTTACAAACTAGACCTCCTCATGCAGAATGAGTGTTGGGGGCTTTGGCAGAAAGAAAAAGCCCTTTTCAAGAGGATAGAGCAACCCATCTTCAGCTTTAAGTGATGATTTCACGGCATATCCATCTTGACAACTGCGGAATGTGCTTGGTCTTGTCACTTTAGCACCAGACAGGCCACGAAGGATTTTGGAGAATACCTCATGTTCTAGACCCTATGGAAAAATCAAACACTATATGAGTTCATCAGTCTGTCTGGAGTTCTACAAAAAAAAATGAAGATACGACAACAACTGTAAATGAAGAGTGTAGGAGTAGAAAATGAGTAAACTTAAGGGTACAATCACTTAATCAGGACACTAGAATTATTAAGTGATATTTAATGTGATTTCAGTACTCGACCACAATCAGTTGCATATTTGCAAGCAGAACTGAACGTCAATGGCATCTACGATGAAATAAAAACAAAAAGAAAGTTTGCAAAAACAAACACTGACTATGATCTGATGAATATCCAGTTAGGTAATAAGCTTATTGGAGGATTTCGGTGTTTCAGCAGTACATAATCAATACAGAGTTCAGAGCACTTCATAATTAAATTGGAGATGTGTATTTGGGCATATCAATAGAGAAATATAAGTATTAACCACATAGATCAATATAGAAGTTACAGCCTACAAATTCAACAAACAAAAATGTATATGTACCACCAACAAAAGGAAAATAATATTAACGCGAGCTAGGATTGACTTTTGACGTGAAACATATCATGTTAAACTTAAACAGATGAAAGGGAAGTTATATTGCTGAAAGCAAATAAGCATATCACATTGTAAGAACTCTGCAGTCTATCCTTGTACTTTTCAGCCAAAACTTCCTCGCTTAATGACAGCTCCGTGGTAGCTACAGACTCTGTCATAAACTGTTCATAAAGGAAATGGTTATTAAATGTCTAAAGCAGACTGCCATATAATACTGGAACAACAATGTGAGGATATAATGTGAGATGAATTGTAAATACCTGAATAACAATGTGAGGATATAATGTTTGCCCTTTGCGAATTGGTGGATCAAGTGTGATAACCAAAAAGGTATGAGGATTGTTTGACTGAATATATAAGCATGAAATCATATTAGCTTCTTGACAATGCGAAAAAATTAAGAGGTGAAGAATTCTTAACAGTATCCACAGTAAAGCATGAAAGAATTAGAACCTTTGGCAAAACAAAGAGGCGAAGAATACTGCTATACTGGATTTTGAAATCATTAGCTTGTCCTTGGAGTCTTAAGAATGACATATGAAGCTCGACAACGTATCGACCTCTGAATTAAAAATGAGCAGTTAGCTTATGTGATGAAATAGAAGAAAATAAACAATAATAGCATATCCTTATTTTTGGATTTAGTAAAGCCAAATGGTCTATAGTTTCAAGAGTTCCACACCTTGGAGTAAGAATTCCAATTCCCTCAAATGTAGCAACAGCCTCCTCTGATGAGCCAACATCAGCTATCGCCAAGATCTTCTGCCAAAAAATCTGAAACAAAGAGACGATATCATTATTTGCACCACATAAGCATGAATCTGACACAACCATATTGTGCTTATCGACTGAGCTCACATGAGCTGAAGGCCGTTCCTCATCTCCGACAAATTGAGTATTTGAAGTTGGTACATGAAAACTTAGGTCCATCAGCGAATCTTTCTGCAGTAGAAATGATGAAAAAGGGAGTTACAATCACCTGTGTTGCTAATGATCTTACAACAAAATGTGTCTAGAAACTGTACAAGCACCAAATATAGATTATAAAAGTGCAATTTTTTGGAGAGAACCCCAGAATCCTCTAGATGTTGCTCCTGGTGCATTTGCCATTAAGCACAACAGAAGACTTTAAAAAGTTAATTATCAGATATATGGCCAAACCACAGGTGCAGGTTAGACCTAAAATACCTTAAAATGAGACAAAAAAAAACAGCTATAGTAGTACATCTTTACCAATAAGAGCCACTATAAGTGTAAGAATGAAAGGTAACATATAGCCTATGTAACCTTAAAGAAACACACTAACACTGAGATTCATAGACCTATATGTTTACCTTTTTACACCCAACAACAGTAAGCAAAAGCCAATCAAACAGGCAAAGTATCACAAAACTAAGTAATTTTGGATCAACATATCCAGGCAAAGCACAGACCTCATTAGCCCCTGTAGTATCATCGACATGGAACTCAAGAACAACATCAGTTTTTCCTTGCAACTGAGTTTGAGATACATCTGCTAGAGAGACTTCAAATGCCTCCTTTGAGCCAACGTTGAAGCTAAGCATATTGCCTGAAATGAGAAGAATAGGAAGATGAAATAAAATCAGACAGAATTTACAAAATGGCACAGGGGAGTACCAACTGCCAGACAAGACTATAGAGAAATTAGCTAACCATTGATATCAACCGCTCCCCAATTATGGCCGCTAACAGAAAGCTGCTTCTCCTCTGGTGTGATTCCCGTGTTCTTTTGTATGAAGTTAGTAAGGTTACTAACATCCTACAGAATAATTTGAACAAATATTTCTCAGGTTAAAAAGGGATACACTAAGAGTTTTGACTATCCAAGAAATACTGAGATCTGACACAGAAAGCAGGTGTGATTGTGATTGTACAGCCATTGCATTTGCAACTGCATTGTTCTCTTAATTCTAGCAAACATTCATGTGTATATAAAATCAAGTACTCAACTAACTTTCCTTGGAGAGAAATGGTGGACTATTACCTGTTCACGGAAGCCTTTGAACATGTATCGGATGCCCTCTTTGGTCCCAACACTAAGTTGATAAGATCTGGGGATTTTCATCCATGACATTGAGATTATATCAGCTTTATCAACCTCAATGGTTTTTCCTCCACCTTGCTTCTTCCATGCAACTCCTCCCGAATGAAGCCTAAACTGACCAGGGTTCTGCAAGAGCATAAACCATGACAGCACAAGAATAGTTTCAGCATAGCAAGTGATGCCGCTAACAGTGACCAATTAAACAGCACCAACAAAAATACAGGCTTGTCTTGAAATTGATGTGACTACTTTTTTTGCCACTTCTTAGAATCGGTCCTCGCTAGTTCCAAAAATATGTAACCATGAATGAACACAAATGCATAATACTAAGCCGTAAAAGTGAAACAATGAGCGTTTTGATCATATCTAGCTATTGCATAAGAGAAATATCCCTAAAACACATAGGAAGGCTGAGAATAATAAAAGGCAATTCTAGAAATCTCATAATTACGGAGACCATGGACTGCAATATTCCAACAGGATGCGGTCATGGGCACAAATGAATGCCCAAAATGGATGCCAAAATGCACACAAAATGGAAGGAACAAGGTTTATGGCAACAATTGCATAAGATATTCCACATATTGGACGGACAGATCTGTCGCATGAACTGATTGCTCAAATCCATGGATCTGTAATTGAGTTTTCAAATAATTCAATCCCAAGCTTACTGGATTTGAGAGCTAAAATATTCTTTTTTCCTGGCCAAAATACGTGTCTAAATCCAACAACCAAATGGAGGATCACAGATTTACCCTCTGGAGCGGTTTCCGTGCCGCCCAGAGGAAACCCTAGCATGTAAACCCTAGAGGAATCAAGCGCCATACGACGAAGACGCGAGCACAAATTCCGGGGGAAACCCGTCGCCAAACCGCCGTCAGCACGGAACCGGACAATCGAGCTGGAAACCCTAACGAAACAACGACTCGAATCGATCCGAACCAGCGGGAACGAACTCGGTGGAGGAGGTGCACTCACGTTGCCGACGCGGCCGCCGAGGGAGATGTTGCTGAAGAGGTGGCCGTCCGCCATCTCGCCCTTTGAACCCGCAACCGGCGACCGCCGGCACCGTGCTGCGAGTTTCTCGACTCGCTCCCTCGCGCGCGGTCGAGTCGCCTCCTCGGGGGCGGGATTCGGGAGCTTTGCGGCGAGGAGGAAGTGGCTTTCGCTTTGGTGTCGGGGGGATTTGGGGGGCGCGGAAGGTTAATATAGGCGTTTGGACAGCGAGCCCTATCTGACGGTGACGGGTGGGGCTCCATATCTAGCCTGAAAATGAAGCAGACATGAAGTTTGTTACTCGCAAATTTGTCAAAATACTAATAAATCTAATATTAAATTATATCTAGATACAATCAAGTCTAGACAGAATTAAGTCGATTAATTTGGGTCGGAGAGAGTAAATAAAATTATTAATTTTATTTTATTTAACAAACGAGCTCATATATTAAGAACAGAATCAGAGTACAACACAGGCATACACCTTTTATTCTCACGATCACGGTTTAACCTAGCCGTGTTGCACACACAAAAAAATACTAAAAGAACAAGACGTCTAAGTAAAAGAGCATAATTGAGCCTGCGAGAAACACGATGATCCTGCAATTGTGTTCTTCAGGGGCCTCACACAGCCTGACCAACCATAGAGTCAGTGGCTCAACCAACAATCGAGTTAGCATACACATACGAGGTAGATGATTGATACATGTAAAATACATACATAAACTTTATAGTTTGTTGCTATGGATTCTCACTTATTTGCTATATATATGATATCATATTCATGTTTTACATTGATTTATGTGGATTTATAAAAGATCCTTTTTATTTTTTTATAACTCTGCATTGCAGGAAAACCTTTTTTGTGTATTTTTGTCTTTCATGGACCTAAACAAAGTCAAATGGAGCTAGGATTTTAGGGATGTCAATATTTCATCAAGAGAAACACCTGAGACACTTGGACCTCACTAGAGAGCCAGGAGGGACAAAAGGGCCCAGGTGGCACGCCCACCTAGGCTCTTTCCCTCCTTGACCGTCGATTCGCTTCGATCTTTCGCCCACGGCCTTCGTATGACCTAAAAACCTCTATAAAAAGGGTTCCTCGGGAGTTCCTAGAGGGGGCGCCATAGAAACACCGAAACACCAAAACAGAGCCAAAACCAGCAAAGATTGGAGGGGGAACTCCACCGGAGCCACCGCTGGAGGGATCTCTACCTTCTCCATCGTCTCCACCGTCATCACCATGATGAAGAGGGAGTAGTCCACCTCTGGACTATGGGTTTGTGGTAGTAGATTGATCCATCTATCTCTTGTTCTTCATATATCTAGTAAGATATGAGCTGCCAATATGATTATGGTCATATTTGTAATTCCTAAGTGGTGGATCTTTATTCTATAATTTGCTATATGAGATTGGAACCTATTATGTGTAAGATGTATTGATAGATGCATATCATGTACCTCGTTCTTAATTACTTGTTTTGATCCAGTTTGTATGCAAGAGCATATGTGGGAGAAGTGTGTATTAGATGGAGTAGCATGGTGGTAACAAATTTGAGATCTACTATGGTATTTATCTTTCTTTTGCTGCCTCACTATGGATTAAGTGAATTCATGTGCTATAATTATCTTGTGACAGTTAGATAATCTTGTTTAGTCAAGGTAGCATATTTGAGATTCATACATCATGTTAAAATACCTAAGGCTATACTCTTTTCATTCTTAATTCAAGATTGCTTAGAGTTGTCCTTTTCTTGAGGAGTATAAGAGAGATGTGTTGCATCATTTCTATATTAGGACGTGATGCTCATATGAACCCATGAACCCCGGTCATTTTAAACCATAAGAAATACCTTTCCAACACCACCATCACACTTTACATTTTCTGTTATTTATTATTTCGAAAATACAAAAATATTTTCTTTACTTGCACACACAACCAAAACCCTAAAACAACTATCCCTTTATTGTTTTACTTTGTTTGCCTAGTTTTTATTTGTGTTATTTTATTTTATTTTACTATTACGAAACCTTGTGCTTGACAACCACACGGTGGAGTTGGGGAGACAAGACAAATCTTTGCTTTATAGGTTGCTTGAAGAGGAGAGAAAGAATATATCTTTGAGCCAATTCCCCAAGAGTTTGGTATAACCCCCGAGTCATCCTTGTGGGGGAAAGACGCTTGCTACAACACTCTGCACTTGGAGTCCCAACGAATTGGTACACGGAGTTGTTGCCATAAGTACATTTCCTGGCGTCGTTGTCGGGGAATTGCTAGAGAGATTTTGTTGGGGTTCGTAGCATGGAAAACAAAAAAAATCTATCGCATGAACACACACAAGACAAGATCTAATCTACTAGATTGGTGCAACGAGTTGATAGAGTACTAACCCTCGAAGATCCAAAGCGGTTAACGAGATCGGATTCTCGTGGATGATGTAGTCGTTCACTTGCCGATCTCAAGATCGTGTAGACGATCCTTCCATCGTCGTGTTCCGGCAGTGCTCCCGCAGTCAGTCACACATGCGATACTCGATGAAGACCTTCATCTCCCTTGTTCCAGCAGGCAACAAAGGTTGTAGATCTCTCCTCGCGATTCCAGCAGCACGGCGGTGTGGTGTCGGAGTTTAGAGGGGAGATCCCGCAGGGCTTCGCCTAAGCTGGTGCGAGTATGATGGAGTAGAGGGAGCCCCGATGATCTAGGGTTTAGAGGGCTGAGGTTTAGAGGTGGTCGGCGACTAGGGTTTAGATAGGTGGCGGCTGCTTAGAGGAGGGTCTAGACGCCGGCGACTTGGGGGGCAAGGCCGGTGGCTAGGGTTTTTGGGGTGGTGGCTTGGGGCGCCCACCCCCTTCTTTTATAGATGGGGAGAGGCGGTTGGGGAAATGGAATCCTTCCTCAACTCCACCTCATGGGTCGGTGGCAAGGGAGAGGGAGGAATACTCCCTTATGTAGGATTCCTTCCCTCCCTCCACTAGGCAATGTTGGGATTTGACTTTTCAAATTGGCGTTTCACTTTTCAAACTAGAGTTTGATTTCTCTCTTCCCATTGCCCAGACAAGTGACCTAGGACATGATGCAACCATTCCACTTTGTCATGACACATCCATGTACCCTTCCAACTTCGGATAGGTGAACCTTCTAGACCCTTCTAGAACATTCCGGTGAAAACACCAAAACTATTCCCGAACTCCGAAATTGGACTTTCCTTATATGAATCTTATTCTCTGGACTATTCCGGATCTCCTCGTGATGTCCCGGATCCAATCTGAGACTCCGAACAACATTCGGTCTCTTTACTCACATTCTATATCTACTGAACCGTAGGGTTCGCAGCATAGAAAACAAAAAAAATCCTACGATGGGAACTATGTACCAAGATATATCTACTAGATACAAACAACGGGCGGATGTATATCTGTAGAGAACATACCCTTGAAGACCGACAAAGCTTAACGAGTTCAACTCGTGGTTGATGTAGACGATCTCTTGCCGATCTCAAGATCGAGAGGAAGTCCTAGCGCCATAAGCGGCAGCGCATCCGTGCTCGCACACGCACAAGACACCGAGCAACCTCCGCCTCCTCGCTCCACTATGCGGAAGCACAACCCTTTCTTGCCGAATAGCCACGGGAACATGTATCTCGCTAGTCCGAGACCATGGGGAAAAATTCTAGAGGAGGAGATCCTTCACGAGGAGGTGTGAGAGACAAGTGAGGAGGGATCCTTTTATAAGAGGAGGGAACCCCAAGGGGTGGCAGCGCATGGGGGATGCCCCCTTGCCCTCCCCTCTTCATGTGGGTGGACACTCCACTCACAAAAGTCCTATAAATTCCCTCCACTCAAAAGTCCACTCAAATTCCCATTAAATTTCCACCAAATTTAATGCAAACTCTCATTAAATAAAACTCTTTTATTCAGAATTTTGTCAATTACTTTAATGACAAACATTCACAAATAACCCCTTGCTAGAATTCCATTTCACATGCATAACCACTTTATGCAATTTCACCCGAAAACCTGTTTCGGTATCTAGTGAAACAAATTCCTGCGCTTGTTTATTCTTTCTGCATGAAACATTTGCTCCAACTGGATGCGAGTGTCCCTTAAGTGTGTCACCCTACGGTTCGCGAATAATGCGGACATGATCGAGACCCTTCTCCGATCAATAATCAGTAGCGGGACCTGGAGATCCATACTGACTCCCACACATTCAACGATGACTTTTCCTGTGATCGTCGGAACCTTTTACGCTTGTATCTTAATCCCTTTGTTTCACGATATATTACATGTCCGAGATTCGATCATCGGTATCTCCATACCTAGTTTTATCTCGTTACTGACATGCACTCTTTTCTCGTTCTCGTGATATAACATTCTAGTGATCAAATCACTTGCTTGAAAGCTAACCAATGTGATATCACCGAGATGGCCCAGAGCATATCTATCCGTCATCGGGATGAACAAATTCCACTCTTGATCCATGATTCTCAACATAACACTTTAGTAGCTTTGAAGCCATCTTTATAATCACCCAGTTACGGAGTGACGTTTGATGTCAACAAGAAACTCTTCCGGTGTTAGTGATTGGCATGATCTCATGGTCTAAGGATTAGGACTACTTCGTAGTTTGTTTATAGCAATATAAACTCAATGACTTTGATAGTAATGCTATACTTCGGATGAATGTTCATCACACCATTACACTAATGTTGTGATCTCGTTATTAACAACATCCAATGTCTATGATCAGGAAACCGTGATCATCTTGTTAATCAACGAACTAGTTTATGAGAGAGGCATAACTAGGAACTTTCTGTTTGTTTATTAAAGACACATGTATTAACGTTTCCGTATTAATACAATTATAGCATGCAAAATAAACATCTATCATATACTTGGAATACACATAATAAACATTTTATTATTGCCTCTCAGGGCATATTCCCTTCAGTCTCCCACTTGCACTAGAGACAATAATCTAGTTACATTGTGATGTATCTAACACCCATGGAGTTCTGGTGTAGATCATGTTTTGCTCTAGGGAGAGTTTTAGTCAACGGATCTGCTACATTGAGATCCGTATGTACATTACAAATCTTTATATCTCCATCCTTGACATGCTCACGGATGGAGTGAAACCGGCGCTTAATATGCTTGGAATGCTTGTGAGACCTTGGCTCTTTGGCATTGGCAATGGCACCATTGTTGTCACAATAGATCACCATTGGGTCCAACGCGTTTGCAACCACACCTAGTTCGGATATGAACTCCTTCATCCAAACTGCTTCGTGAGCCGCTCAAGCAAAGAACATATTCGGCCTCCGTTGTTGATCCCACCACCACAGGTTGTTTGGAGCTCCTCCAACTAACCGCTCCGCCATTCATGAGAAATATGTATCCGGATTGAGACTTAGAGTCATCTGGATCGGTGTCAAAGCTAGCGTCGACATAACACTTAGCGACGAGCTCTTCTTCACCTCCGTATACAAGAAACATATCCTTAGTTCTTCGCAAGTACTTAAGGATATTCTTGATCGCTTTCCAGTGTTCTGAACCTGGATCCGATTGGTACCTACTAGTCAAACTAATAGCATGTGCCACATCCGTTCTTGTACATAGCATGGCGTACATTATAGAGCCTATGGCCGAAGCATAGGGGACCTTGTCCATTATCTCTCTTTCTTCCGCCGAACCCGGACTTTGAGTCTTACTCAATGTCGTGCCTTGTGTCATAGGTAAGAACCCCTTCTTACTATCTTCCATTTTAAACTTCTTTAAAATCTTATCAAGGTATGTACTTTGCGATAGCCCTATTAGGCGCCTAGATCTATCTCTATAGATCTTTATGCCTAATATGTATGACGCTTCACCTAGGTCCTTCATTGAAAATTTGCTGTTTAGATAACTTTTAACACTTTAAAGATCTATATCATTTCGATCAATAATATGTCATCCACATATAATATCGAAATGCCACATTGCTCCCACTCACTTTCTTGTAAATACAAGCTTCTCCATAAGTTTGGACAAATCCAAACTCTTTGATCACCTCATCAAAGCGGAGATTCCAACTTCGTGATGCTTGCTTCAATCCATAGATGGATCGTGAAGCTTGCACCTTGTTAGCATCCTTAGGATCGACAAAACCCTTTGGTCGTATCATATACAACTCTTCTTCAATATTACCATTGAGAAACGCGGTTTTGACATCCATCGCCATATCTCATAATCAAAATATGCAGCAATTGCTAACATAATCCTAATCGACTTTAGCATCGCTACGGAGAGAATGTCTCATCGTAGTCAACTCCTTGAATTTGTCGAAACCCCTTTGCGACAAGTCGAGCTTTATAGACGGTTACATTACCATCGATCGGTTTTCCTTTTGAAAATCCATTTGTTCTCCACGACCTTTCGGTCGTGAGGTAAGTCCACCAAGTTCCAAACTTGATTTTCATACATGGATTCCACCGGATTTCATGGCTTCTAACCATTTGTTGGAATCGGGCTCATCATCACTTCTTCATACGTCGCAGGTCATCATTTTCATCAACCATGAAATTCATGACAGGATTTCCGTCTGACTCGGAGATTCACGCGTCTGCTTGACCTCGAGGTTCTAGAGTACTCTCTTCGGAGTTTCATGATCATTATCATTAGTTCCCTCTTCAACAGTGGAGCCAACTCGGAACAACTTACGGCTGCGCTACTCGCCATACTTTGAAGAGAAGGTTCAATAACCTCTTGAGTTCTACCTTCCGACTACTCACACCTTTCGCGAGAAACTCTTTCTCTAGAAAGGATCCATTCTTAAACAAAACCTTTCCTCGGATCGTGATAGAAGGAATACCCAATAGTTTCCTTAGGGTATCCTATGAAGACGCATTTTACGCTTTGGGTTCGAGTTTATCCGGTTGAAGTTTCTTCATAAACATCGCATCCCCAAACTTTAAGAAATGACATCTTAGGTTTGTTTCCAAACCACAATTCATACGGTGTCTTTTCAACGGATTTAGATGGTGCCCGATTTAAAGTGAATGCAGCGTTTCTAGTGCATAGCCCCAAAATGACAATGGCAAGTCCGTCGAGACATCATAGATCGAACCATATCTAATAAAGTACGATTACGTTCAGACACACCATTTATTTGTGGTGTTCCGGCGGTGTGAGTTGTGAAACAATTCCACACTCTTTCATGTGAGTGCTAAACTCGTAACTTAGATACTCACCTCACGGTCGGACCGTAGAAATTTGATCTTTCTATTACGATGATTTTCCACTTCATTCAAATTCCTTGAACTTTTCAAAGGTTTCAGACTTGTGTTTCATCAAGTAGATATAACCGTATCTACTCAAATCATCTGGAAGTAACAAAATAACGTTATCCACCTCATGTGACACACTCATTGGACCACATACATCGAATGTATGATTTCCAATAAATCATCCTGCGTTCCATTGAACTGGAAAACGGCGTTCTAGTCATCTTGCTCATAAGGCATGGCTCACATGTATCAAATGATTCATAATCAAGTGATTCCAAAAGTCCATCCGAATGGAGCTTCTTCATGCGTTTAACGCCAATATGACCTAGACGGCGATTACCACATATATGCGGATATATCATCATTTAGTTTAATCCTTTTAGCATCAACATTATGAATATGTGTAACATTATTATCGAGATCCAAAAGAAATAAACCATTCATCATCGGTGCATGACCATAAAAGATTTCATTCATATAAATGGAACAACCATTGTTCTCGGATTTAAATGAATAACCACTTGCATCAAACACGATCCGGATACAATGTTAATGCTCGGTGCACCGATAACAATTATTCAAGTTTATAACTAATCGGCGGCAAGTGGAGAGGCAGCGTTCGACGGCGATCACATCAATGCTTGATCCATTGTGACACATCTTGACCTCACCCCTTGCTAGCGGTCATTCATGACCACGATTCGAGTTACAAATATTAGCAATGAACGGTATCAAATACCCAGTGCTCTGCGAGCACTAGTCAAGTACACATCAATAACATGTATATCATATATACCTTTGTTTGCCTTGCCGGCTTTCTTGTCTGCCAAATACTTTGGGCAGTTGCGCTTCTAGTGGCCAGTCCCCTTACAATAGTAGCACTTGGTACCAGACTTGGGTCCAACTCGGGGTTTCTTTTCGAACGCGACAGCAGGCTTGCCCTTACTTCCTTCCGTTTTCCCTTCTTGTCTTTCTTGAAACCGGTGTTCCTATTGATCATCAACACTTGATGTTCCTTTTGATCTCCACTTCGCGGTTTTAAGCATTGTGAGCTCGGGGAGAGACTTCTTCATGCCTTGCATATTATAGTTCATCACGAAGCTCTTATAGCTAGGTGGCAGAGACTGCAGAACACGATGGATGCCTAAGTCAATGGGAATCGATATTCCCAAGGACACAAGCTTATCGGCGTAACCCAACATCTTGATTACATGCTCACTAACGGAGCTGTGCTCTTCCATCATGTAGCTAAAGAACTTCTCTAAAGCGTTGTAGCTCTCTACATCAGCATGTGTGTCGAAAATCATTTTCAACTCACCCATTGTATCAAAAGCATTGCCATTTTCGAAACGCTTTCGAAGTTCTGGCTCTAGCCCATACAATATGCCGCAATGAAGTAAGTTGTGGTCCTCCTGACGAGTCTGATAGACATTCTTCTCCTCGTTAGGGGCATCATCTAAAGGTGGGGGGCCTAACGGTGCTTCTAGCACATATTGCTTTTGTGCAGCAGAGAGGAGAATCCTCAAATTCATGGCCCATTCGGTAAAGTTTCTATCGTCCGTTGCAAGTTTCTCTTTCTCCATGAACACATTGAAATTAAAAGCAGGTGGTGCCATCTACAACAGAATTTGTAAAGTTTAGACTAAGTGTATGATAGATTGAGTTCAACTAATCCATATTACGAATGAACTCCCACTCAAAAACGACATCCCTTGTGCCTTTTTGGTGATTAGATGAACCAAATCCACTACACCAAGTCCGATCATCACGTGAGTCGGTGTAGCTTCAAAGGCGAGCATCAAATGGGCATCATATCAACTATATGACTCATGCTTAACCTTTCGGTCCGTGTTCCGAGGCCATGTCTGTACATGCTAGGCTCGCCAAGTTAGAACCTTAGTATTCAAGGTGTAAGCTGTTTACACCGAAATATGGTCGTGGATCCAAGAACACCGATCATCACGTGATGTCTTGGAGCGACGAAAACATAATCGGTGCATACTAAAGGAAGAACACATTCTTATCTTGATATTTAAAGAGGATCATCTTATTATGCTAACAAAGCGCTAAACAAGCAATATAAGATGCTATCAAACATCACATGTTTATTAGTGAAATGATATGGTTCCCGCATATGATCTCTATCATGTGCACCGTGGTATGATCACTATCATACCTATATGTGTAAGTCCAAGGTCTATGGAGATTACACGTTATGTATGTTGTAAGAGTATCATCTCATACTTCTACTTACAACATCACCATATCATAACACTAGCCCAGCAACAATCTAAAATAGACGCCTCTAATTTATCCATTGCAAGTTTTACGTGGCTTAGGGCTTTCGAGATAGAACCGTTCTTACCTACGAAAATGAACCACAACGAGGATAACCAAATTGTTGACAACTCGCTTGCAAAATAGATATTGACTATAGTAGGGGAGACAGACACCCGCTAGCCACTTATGCAAACTAGTTGCATGTCAAGCGTGGAACAGGTCTCATGTGCGAGGACATGTAAAGTTTGTCCGGGCCGCTTCATCCCACTATGCCAACAATATCCAAAATTACAACAAAGGAGCAACAACATGATCATCATCGCCCACATACTCATATGTGTACTACCCGTGTAAAGCATCTACACATAGATCCGGCTCTGATACCACTGTAGGGTTCGCAGCTGTTGCCTGTCAAAACCCACCGGCGAGCAGCGACGAGCAACACGAAGAGCCGGGAGGCTCCTAGAACTGCTGGTGGGCCCTGGTCCCTCGGGCAACGGCCCGCAAAACTCCGGCACATGTCCTGGTTTGGTTCAAGGGCGTGCCACCTGACCTATACCTGGTCAGGAAGGTGATGGATTGCTTCGATCAGTTTCCTGCATGGTAAACAAGTATACGTAAAATTCGAGACGTGACCGGCTCCCAGGTTTCCACAGAATCGGCTCTGAGCCGATTATCCCATGGTTACGCATTAGATCTACTATAACATGGGGTTTTGCTTCATCAATACAAGTTAAATCGATCTCTGACGGTTTGACGTTTTCACCACGTAATTGGAACGTCCTACGTAATTGAGCCCGGTAGATACAAAAGATAATGGAAAACTAACCTAGAAGGCCTAACAACCGACGTAAAGTCAATTCCGGAACAACTCCTCTTGAATTGGCAAACCATATCCTCACGTACTCTTTGGATCGTTCAACCCGTTTGCAAGGCCGACTACGTGGATATCAAACTAAACCTTGGAAAACAAGGCATAACCATAATGGATCAAATCAACTGAATAAAGATCAAGCAAGATGCTACCCTTACACCGGAAAAGGTGCAAAGGTAGCGAGGTAACTAGAGGTAGCATAACTAAACAATCATAGCGAAAGTACCGATGCTAACCTAAACAAATCTATGATAATAGTATTACTCGCCATCAACAAGGCTTCAGACAAGTAACACCAAAAAATCGCAGATATCGCCTAGATCGCAAGATGCGATCTAGGCGACATGACACTTACCGAAAGAAACCCTAGAAACAAGGGGTGGCGATCGCCGAGATTGTGTTTGTTGTGAACGTGATTGTCCTCTTTTCTCAATAACCTTAGGTACATATTTATAGTCAGGAGACTTTCTATCTTTGGAATAACTCTACAACTCTATCTCTTACCTAAACAAAGCGTAACCTACTACAATATCTGAGATACACGGGCAATTTAGCCCAAATCCACGATAAGGCCGATTCAACAACACGTTGCATATATGTATCTTCAAGCCCATCTTGATTACGGCCCATCTCCTCCTTTGGCCAAAATATGGCGATAACACATGCCCCCCTGGTTTTGGCAATAATAATTCCAAAACCACTCTGTTGATGTTTTTTCTTCCCCCCTTTTTTTATATCGGGTTACGCGTTGCAGAGCAGAATCGTCACGCCACCCCCTCATCATGATGCCCTGTCTTCTCAACTTCTCCGCAGTGCATGATTTGACAATTTTGGCACCGCATTCTGGGAAGCCGCTATGGCATTGAACCACCTCCCACTATTCCCCTTATTTAAATTCATCTGAGCAGTTTGCAGCCCCATCTTCCTCCAGTAGCCAAAAAACCCTCTTCCTCCACCGAAAAAACCCTCTTCCTCCGCCATGGCCGCCTCTTCTTCCTCCAAATCATTCGCCCTCTCCTCCTAGTCTTCCAACACGATGAGCGACCGAGAGCCGACGCCGGAGCACCCGCCAATGGCGGCGTACGAGGCTTTCGCCCCACAATGGTGGGACGAGAGGGACTGGAACCGCCGTGGTGGGACGACGAGTCCCCGACCGGCGAGGAGGGCCTCTAGTTCCTTGTTGACGGGGACCTGGAGGTGGAGCTCCGACGCCTGGTCACGGATGGCGTCGAATCCTCCGACGAGGAGGAAGCGGAGGAGGACACCTCCTCCGACAGTACCACGGTGAAGCGCTTCGCGCCGGGTCCAGCGAGGACACCAAGACGGCGAGGACGAGGAGGCCCATGGCATCTTCAGGCGGCGAAGAATAAGACGGCCGGCGGCCGATGACAAATGAACAAGACAACGACGAAGACAGCGGCGACGACACCGGCCTCTAGATTAGGAACTAGTAGTAGTAGTACTAGTAGTAGATTTCCTTTTGTAAGCAATCAACTCCATTGTAAATAATCGTCTTTTGAATGAACAAAGATTGCTTTTTTCAACTCAATTTTGCCGATAGTCAAAATAGGTCGATGTTCCAGAAGCCGACAGTAATGTATCGGCATTCGCCATGCTACGCTCATACAGTCAACCCAGTCAAAGCCCAAAGAGCCGATGGTAAAACATCGGCTTTCCCAAAAACGTTGACAAGGTCAAATTTGGTCGCATACTTAGACAAATCTGAGCGGCCACTTTCCAGTTTCAAACGGTAGCTTGCGACCCTCTTCAAAAAAGGGCGACCCAGATCTCCAATTGCTCACCGACCAGATCGAGCTCACAGCGACAAGAACCCTCGATCTCCAACTGCATAGATCCATCTCCGCCGGCAAACTACATGGCGGAATCATCCAACACCAACCCAGCGGTCTTGATGCGAAGGTCGCCTACTCGCATGATCTGAACACGGTGCTAGAATTAATGGCAAACACGAATTAATGCTTTATTCCACCATTAAATTTTTAGGTTTGAGACATTACTCGCCGCATCCTTCTCTCCCAAAATCTCTCTGTCTTGGCCTCGCATGAATCTAGTCCTTCCCATCGATGTCTTGAAGCAAGCAGAATCCCTTCGTAAGCCAAGACCTAGATTTGAACTCTTGGGCCGATTGCTTGCAGCCTGGCCTAATCCCCTGAACATTGGGTCTCTTGGTTCGGAGGTAGCTAGAGCTTACCAATCCCAATGGGAAACCACGGAATAGCCGATGCCTTGCATTTGTCATTGTCTCCCTTGAGAAACATGAAAATCTTCTAAATACCATCGGCTACTTCAGTCCGGCTCAATGCTTCATGTTCGGTCATGGCCCCATGTCACCAACTACATTAGGCGTGGTGATGATTCTCGTCGGATGTTACATCACCCGCCCTCTGCTTTTAAATGACCAAGGTCCCCTACATTGTCTTCCAAAGCAGTTACTGACCGGGGTGCCTACCTCCAACGCCATATGAAAACTAAAGGCCTGTCACGGAGAAAGAACACACGACCTTTCTCAACTTCATTGGAACATTTCATATTCATGGCCCTTCCTTCCTCCAACCAAGAATTATCTCTCCTTAGCCTCACGAGCTTGCCAAAGGCACTCAACTTGGCATCGGCAAACTGTTCCTTGGAGGTCTATTGATATCTCCGTTGATGTCTCCAAAGCTGTTCTCGGCATAGCGATCAAACAGGAGGTCCTTGGTGGTTCATTCAGCTATGGGCTCATTTGTATTTTCAAAACCACGTCCCAAACTTCCCCTTTTGGCGAGTTGCACCTTTCCGGATGTCAAAGGAAGCAGATCCGATGCACTAGCTACGGCCAAGCTTTGTATAGGCGCGGGTAGTAAATCGATCCCTCAGAAGCATCCAAGTGGTTCGGCACTTTCTTTCAAGGCACAGACAATCCTATCTTCTTTCCTTACATGGAAGAATCGGAACATTTTAAAAATCCAATCTCCTTCAGGCTAGACAACTTTGCTGATGACACCAGCACTCGGCAGCTCTTTTCTACTGTGATCCGTCCCTGTTTCCTTCCAGTTGGCATGAGTACATCCAACAGAATAATCAAGCTGGTATGAATTATACCAATGGTCGTAGTGGCTCGGCAATTTGGCCTTGGACAAGTACCTCCCATTTCTTTCTCCACCATCTTACAGAGCAGAGCCGACCGCCCGATCTTCTCACCGGTCAAAGGTGTTATTCCTTCTTCGATGCTCGACCATCCCAATTCCTAACGACCTCACCTTCGCTTCATCAACCGATGGCTTTGAAAACCGGTGGTCGATGTGGAAGACTCATGCCTTCGGAGAGCTCTGGGACCGTTCTTTGAAACAAATCGATCGACTATGATATCCCGTGGAGCAGTACCACTACTTGTACATTTTCTTGATGCATCTCACAAATGATTCTTCTACTAACCCACTCTCTCTTTTGCAACAAGACGGTCCCGAACCCACGCATGTGATGGCTCCCCTTGAGTTCTTTCCGCCACTCTGTGGTTCTTTTACGCAAAAACTCGCCACCTTTGAAAAAGGTCATGATGCGTAACCACCGATATCACCACAATCGGCTTCCAAGAACCAAGCAACTTCTAAGTCACGCCCTCGAGTTCCAACTAAAACAAGAACGATGGTGAGGAAGGTAGCTGCCAGGAAGACCTTGAGGCGCCGGAGCCCTTCTCCAGAAAGTTCGCATGTAGGCTGATCCATGCCTTGGTCGATCTTTCTCACCCTTGCAAATCTGCTCGTGCTTACTAGTTCTCCTTTCTTACAGGCTTCCGTCGAAGACACCTCCAGCGAGGACACTCAATCCAATCGAGGAGAATTGGGCCCAACAGACTCTGAGAGGACCATCACACCGAGCCAGCCAGATTTACCACCATCGGCTTCCAGAAAAAGGTCGGTTCCTGAACCTACTGCCCCCCGAGCACCAGAAGAGGCGGGGCTAGCTGTGAGCCCTAAGAGGGCTCGCAAGGGACTGCAAACTTCTTCGTCGAGCCAGGAGGTTTCGAAAGTCATCGCCTTCCACGCTCTCACCAATTGTTTCCTTTTTATCTGCCGATTCATCATTATTTACATCGGCTAAGCACCTTCCATGCAGACGACCGACGCTTCTAGTGGGAAGGCCGGGGTCGTGCCGATGTCTTTAGCCAAGCCGGATCTAGCAATCCCCGAAGGTGCAGATGAAACGGCTACCACATTTGCCAAGCCCCCAGCAACCACACACAAGCCGATTGTCTCGTCATCTGCTATCCCCTCGATCTTAGGAGAGGTACGTTAGCTTCTTTTGGCTCATCCTTACATGTTGACGACATCGACGCCTTTTCGGCTGCTGTGGTTGTGATATTTCAGGCTTGCTGACGTTCGACCCTGAATCCATCGAACCAACTCCCTCTATTGCCAACGATGAACCACGAGTCAGGGATGTTCTACCTCAATTCCAGCGTCTTAAAGCCTTGCTGTCCTCCCCGATCGAGGAGTTGATCGAGGGTTCTGAGGAGGTGAAGAGCGTTCTTGCCGAAATCAAGGACCAACTCCCAGTAGCATTGCAGGTGAAGCTTTGGCCAGTTGTAACTCTGTCTTTCTACGGGTCAAGGGTGAAGTTAGCTCGTGAAAGGATCAATCTGCTACCAACTTCCGTGAAGGCCAATATTGCGTACATATGTCGAGCTCAACGAGAAAAGGCGTCTCGATGCCAAACCGACACCTCTGTCGATCACCGAGCTCGCATCCTTAAAAAGGAGTTGGAAGATCTTGAAGAGAAGGTCCGGCGACTAAACAGCTCATTCGCGACAAGGAAGCATCCATCGCCCGCTCCCAAGACGAAGCGAAGGCCTCAAAGCTCAATCAAGACCGACCGCGAAATCGTGCTCGAACAAGCAGCTAGTGACGGCAAGGACGAAGATGACGGCCGAGATCGCCGAGGTGGATCGTGTCCGTCCGACGCCTCCACGCCTTCGAGGCATTCCTTGATGGCTCGTTCATGTAAACCGATGTAAACCGCACTGCCGCAGCTTTGAACCTCTAGAGTCGATGACTGCATCGGCTATATATTTTGTTTTTATTTGGCCGATTTCATGTATCGCCCCATATTTCATCGTCCATCATCCCACGTGCTTGGGAAATATTTCTTGAGGTCTTGGCTGATGACCCTCGGAATTTCGCCGTTCAGCTCCTCAAGCATGTACGCGTTCCCCCTTAAAACTTGATCGACCCTGTATGACCCGTGCCAATTTGGAGACCATTTACCATATGCTGCATCCTTAGTCCCTAATGGCAACACAGCTTCCCATACCAGATCGCCAACGTGGAACTCCTTTGGTCTCACTTTCTTATTATATGCACGAGCTACCTTGGCCTTGTTCTCTTTGATTTTCTCAAGCGACCACAGCCTAAGCTCCGTTAAATCCTCAACACTGTCACTCATCAAGGCCGCATATTCTTCGGTTGTTAGATCGTTCTGAAAAGTGACACGTCTCGATCCAGCCGTAATCTCCTAGGGCAATACGGCTTCTTGTCCATAGACTAGATGGTATGGCGAGGTTTTTATCGCTCCATGGCATGACATGCGATAAGCCCATAAAGCCTCTGACAAAACCTCGTGCCAACGCCTAGGGTGCTCATCGAGTTTCCTCTTGATCAGCTTGATAAGGCTCTGGTTGGACGCTTCAGCTTGCCCATTTGCTTGAGCATAGTATGGAGATGATCGGATCAGCTTAATTCTCGTGTCCTCGCAGAATTTTCTAAACTCATGAGAAATGAAGACCGAACCTCCATCGGTCGTGATAGTTTGGGGAACCCCGAATCTATGAATGACATGTTCTTTCACAAAATTGATAACATCCTTTGAGCTTACTGACTTCATAGGGACGGCCTCCACCCATTTAGTGAAATAATCAGTAATGGCCAAAATCCACATGTGGCCTTTGCTTAATGGAGGATTGATCTTGCCAATCATATCCATGCCCCAACCTCGGAATGGCCAAGGCTTGATGATGGGGTTCATTGCTGACGCGGGTACCATCTGAATTTTCCCAAATTTCTGACATGCTTGACACCCTTTGTAGTACTTGAAACAGTCCTCAAGCATGGTGGGCCAATAAAACCCTGATCGCCTGATCAACCATTTCATTTTGTGAGCCGATTGGTGAGTTCCACAAGCGCCTTCGTGTACCTCGTGTAGGAGCTGATTGGCCTCGGTCGGCCCTAGGCATTTGAGCAGTAACCCCTCCAGAGTCCTGTAAAACATGTCGTCCCCAATAAGCACATACTTCATGGCCTTGTACCTTATCCGTTTAGGTGCCCCCCGAGCCGAATCCTTCAAGTAATTGAAGATATCGGCTCTCCAGTCGTTGGCCTCTGGGAACTCAGACACGAACATCGCTCCCTACGCCACGTCCTTGTAGCCATTTGTGCAAGATCATTCCCTCGGTGATTCTGCGATCGGGATCCAGGTGAAGTTTATGTACCGGAATTGTGCCATCAGCTCACGGCATTGCAGCCATAATGGGAAGAGCGACTCGCTCTCACACTTGTATTCCTCCGTGAGTTGGGAAATCACCAACTTGGAGTCTCCAAAATTTCCATACGCTCCGCGTCGATGAGCAACTCCATTCCTTGCGTATCGCCTCATACTCGCCGACGTTGTTGGTGCGAGGGTAGATAACCGATGGAGAAGGAAAATGTTGCCCCGGGCGACATGAGTAGAATGCCGATGCCGCAACCATCGTCACAAACCGATCCATCAAAAACATAGCCCACGTCAGATAGATGAATACCGCTATATCGGTCTTGATTCTTTCGGCAATAAGGTCGGCCAACGCCGACCTTAACCGCCATGGGTTGATACCGGATGTCAAATTCGATAACGCAAACATCCATTTGCCGAGTCGGCCTTTCAACATAGGGGCCGACATGTGCTTTATGACATCGACTTGCATATGATGATAATCTCCGCCGAGAGCAAGATGTGGCGCAGCTTAGTGCGAGTAAAAACAGCAGAGGCACAACTTATCGATCTCGGGATACCTTGTCTCGCATCCGGCATCCTTCGGCGATGTAAAATACAACTCGCCTGCACCATCATAAACTTGCACCACCATCGAGGCGATGGACGTGTCAGCTACTGACAAGTAAATGTAGAACGGTCTGTCCGGCTGGGGTGGAACCAACACTGGCGGCTTCGTCAGATATTCTTTGATGTCGTCGAAGGCTTGTTGTTCTCGCCCCCAATGAATTCCTCGTCAGATTTAATTTTCACCAGTCCCATGAACGGCTCTATTCTTCCTGACAGATTGGAGATGAATCTTCTGACGAAGTTGATCTTGACGATGAGAGACTGCAGTTCTTTCTTCGTGGTAGGTGGCTTCATAGTTCATACTGCCTCCTAACTTTTCAGGCCGATCTCAATTCCGCGTTCGTGGACCAAGAAACCTAGGAACTGACCGGCCGTCACACTGAAGGCACACTTCTTTGGATTCATCCGTAGCCCGAATTTCCTTGTTCGGTCCAGAACTTTTTGCAGATCGTCCAAGTGTCCTTGTACTGAAGCAGACTTGACTACCACGTCATCGATATAAATTTCAACCAGCTTGCCGATCAAATCATGGAAAATGTAATTCATGGCTCTTTGGTACGTGGCGCCGGCATTCTTCAGTCCAAATGTCATGACTACATATTCAAACAACCCCACCGAACACAGGACTCGAATGCGTCTTGTGTATATCTTCCGAGCCATAAAATTTGGTTGTAACCGGCATTGGCATCCATGAAGCTCAAGATCTTATGACCCGGCCCTGCGTTGATTAACGTCTCTGCACTTAGGCATCGGATACTCATCCTTTGAGTAGCTCTATTGAGATCCCGAAAATCTATGGCAACACGCCTTGGCCATCCTTTTTCTACAGTACGATACTAGAAATCCACTCAAAGATACCGCATGGCCTGATTAACTTGGTCACAACATTTTCTCGACCTCTTTCTTGACTTCTTCCAAAATTTCGCCTTCATCCGCCGTGCTCATGCCTTTGGAATGGCGAAATCCTTTTTAAGCGGAGTCGATGCTCAATGATGCTCTGTCTAACCTGAGCATCTCAGTATAGTCCTGTAAAGCGATGCGGATATTCTTTCAACAAAGCTATCATCGGACCCCGTAGATTCGGATCTAACTTCCTGCTAATAAATTTTGGTCGTGGCTTATCCCCAGGACCGATGTCAATCTCCTCCAGCTCATCAGCGGATGTAAACCCATACCCTAGCTTTCCGTCCCCTGTTAAATCGATGCTAAACACAGGGCAAATAGTTGGTGAGGATAACAAAAATAATTTGGGCCGATTGCCTGAATCGGCCCCCTTTTTGATTGCATTAGTCAAGGACGGTTTACACCTTATTTGTGCTCTACAATGGCAGGGAATCTCCCTACTACGACTGCATGACCCGCTTGTCGTAAGATTACTGCTTTTTATTTTTTGTGGCCGATCGCAGGGATCGGCCATACCACGTACGATCGTGGACCTTGCTACTCTGTCAGGCCAGTGGATAAGACCAGCCTCACCCCGTTTGTTGTAGCTTCAATGCGCTCACAGCCGTCTAGACTGATTCCAGAGATCGGCTCTTGGTCTTCTGCTTCACAGATGTTCATGCCAGCTATGGAGATCTCGATCGAGTCATCTGCATGAATGACCTCCACTTCATCTCCATCCCATCAGACCTAATCGGTGCATCGTGGATGGAATGCAGATTAGCGTGAATCCAATCTCTCCCTAGCAAGACAACGTAGGTGCTTTTGCCGTCACGACGAAGAATGACGAGGGTGGTTTTACGCCACGCCGATCCACGTTGACGCCTTATGCTTCGAAGTTTGCCGTTGAAGTCGCTTAACGTGACGTTGGTTTTGATCGATCTGCGGAGTGTCCCAAGCGCCGTAGCATGGAGTATGGCATTATATTTATCGCCGCTCCGGTGTCAACCAACATCTTGCCGACGTCGCCCATTGATGTAACCTCGCAGTATGTGGCTTTCGATGTTTGTAGCCCTTCTCACGTGGCTTTTCAAAGATAACCGGTGTGGGCGCGATCAAACCGTGCACCGCGGCTCTTTGGTTCTTGGAGCGCAAAACTCTGACGGAAGTATGAACACCATGTTTGTGCCAGCCGATGTCTTTGCATCGGCTTTTACCGGTTTGGGGCGCCACTCTTTCCTTTTCGGGCGATCTTCCGTTTCCAAGGTTTGCCGAATTTTGACGGCCAGATCGGGCCGTGATTTCCTTAAAGCGTGGAGGTACTGCGCTTCGGCTTCCTCCAAGTTACGCAGCCGAACTCTACGCTTTTGGGTGTGTCCGAGTCCATCGGACACCACCTTGGACGGTGATATCTGTCTTCTTCTTTGTCATCCATTGGCTCCTCGAGATCTTTTGCTCGGCGACTCCTGTGTTTCTCACGAGGTGGGAGAGGCCCTAGACGCTGAACACCGAAATCGGCCCGTGTCCTCCTTCTGCTGTCCACATTCCGGCGATTATCGATTGTAGGCAATCGGCTCATTCCGCATCCCAAAGAATACTTGAAGAAAGGACAATCCCAATGTTTGTCTCACGCCTTCCTTTTCTTTTGACGTTCCCCTAGCGAGGTGCTCATATCCTCCACCGTCTCTATCGCGCCGGCGACGTCGGTCATACTGACGCTCATACTTGTTAAGGAGATGCGTGGAGTGTGGCTTCTGATATCGCACGCTTCTCACCTGCTCCTCGATTAAATACACTTTGTCATCGTCTGGCCACGTGGACCGCCTCCTCTCTTTCTTTGCCCGAGAGCCTTCCTCCTTATATGTGCCATGGTGGTATACAGCTGCCATGTTGACATCGAACGAGAAATCTAATCGACGCCTCGTGGAGTGGCCGTGTTCTACCATGTTGACGCCGGAAATGGGTTTGTATCTACTTTCATGGCGAATGCCCCGAGATCGACGGCCTGTTCTATCGCCGTTTGGATCCGGCGACGACTCTTTGCGGTCATTGGTGGTGTGGGTGAACGAGTGATGCCACTTGCGATGGTCTCCGTTCATCTCTTGAGCCGTGGGGATTTTGTGGCCTTCGGTAACTTCAACCGCTTTTCTTTCAAAAGAATCGAATATCCGCCGCTTTGCTCACATCAAGTCGAACCCTTTGCAGGCCCTTGCTTCACCCATTTGCAGGACAGGATCGCCCCGAGCCCATTCACCCACGGCCACCTCCTCGGTCTTGTGTAGGATCCTCTTCTTCAGACGACCAGCCCATCGGACGTTTGAACTTGTCTTGGTACAACTCGTGGTGGCGCTGTTCATACATTGTCGCCCCGCCATGTGTGCCAATGAGTTGTACTCTACTTGGAAAGCGATCCTTGATAGGTGCCGAGAGACCCAACACCGCCACTCGACCGCTTTTTCTCGATTAAACGAGCGAATAACATCGGTTCTTGGCGATCGAACGCATTTGGATGTACTCGGCTACCGTCTCCCGCTTTTGCACTTTGTGCAGTCTGCAATGCCAGCCTCGGTAGCTTCTAAATGATCTTGAATGTGGAACTTCTTCCGGTTGCTTCAGTGTCCGGATCGAATCAGTGGCGCGAGGTGTACCACCCAAAAGCTGGTCTGTCGAGATCAAGAAAGAACCTTACGCAATCGATCCGATTGAAATCATGCCTAATCGTGCGGTATCGGCTCACGTGCTCGATCGAGCTCGACCTTCGATCCGCTAAACCTTGAGAACTCGGAGCCGATACTTGGGAGGCAGAATCGATCAAACTTCTAGTATGCGGCTTGGAATAGCCGATTGTCCTTCTATTCGACACGAAGCCGAACTGGTATCTTAAGATGGTATGGATTTGTTCCACTGTTTGAGCTGCAGGGGCTAAATTCTCATGACTCGTTCCGGTGGCATACTTGGCCAGCCACGCCTGTTTATCAGCGTCCATGCCGGACATCCCTGCTCTAGAAACACCTGCTCCTGAAGCTCCTGCTCCGGGAACTCCTGCTCCAGAAATCCCTGCGGTTGCAATCTGGTTCGTGCGTGTCAGGTTATTGCAGTCCGGCACGTAGGTGCACACATATCCATGTGGGATTTCTTTAGGTGGTTCAAACAGGAACTGGCAATCGCCTGGGTCACCTCCGACCTTGTAGACAACGTACGCCGCTGCCCCTGGTGGCTCCGGAGCTGCAAGTGTGAATGGCAGCTGTGGCCTGGTCTGGAGCGGTCTTTCTCCCTGGTGAGTCCCTAGAGTAGGCCCCGACGGAGAGTACTGATGTTTCATGATCTCCTGGACTACGCGAACCGCGATGCGCTCGAAAGCGTTTACCAGGCTCTCAGAATGGCGGTGAAGAGAATGAGCCATCATGTAGTTGATTTCCTGTCGCAGAGCTCTGGTGCGCTCCTCTGAAGGAACAGCCAGATCCACCTCATCAAGAGCACCCTCGGGTGAGAACCCTTTCTACCTGATGCCATGCTTACGAGTCCTCTCAAAAGAGCCGATGAGATCGGCTTCGAAGAGAGCTTTGATGTCATCATACTTCGCCTTGTGCTCCTCAGGCAGATCGTCGTACGTGACCGGTCTGTCTCCCATCTCAGCGTCGGATGTTGATGCAGATGCTGTTGAATGTACCACCGGGCGTGCCAGAATGTGTTGCCTGTCAAAACCCACTGGCGAGCAGCGACGAGCAACACGAAGAGCCGGGAGGCTCCCAGAACTGCTGGTGGGCCCTGGTCCCTCGGGCAACGACCCGCAAAACTCCGGCACACGTCCTGGTTTGGTTCAAGGGCGTGCCACCTGACCTATACCTGGTCAGGAAGGTGATGGATTGCTTCGATCAGTTTCCTGCACGGTAAACAAGTATACGTAAAATTCGAGCCGTGACCGGCTCCTGTTTTCTCGTGAATCGCCCGGAGCCGATTATCCCATGGTTCTGCATTAGATCTACGATAACATGGGGTTTTCTTCATCAATACAAGTTAAATCGATCTACGACGGTTTGACGTTTCACCACGTAATTGGAACGTCCTACACGTAATTGAGCTCGGTAGATACAAAAGATAATGGAAAACTAACCCTAGAGAAGGCCTAACCGACGTAAAGTCAATTCCGGAACAACTCCTCTCGAATTGGCAAACCATATCCTCACGCATCTTTGGATCGTTCAACCCGCTTTGCAAGGCCCGACTACGTGGATATCAAACTAAACCTTGGAAAACAAGGCATAACCATAAGATCAAATCAATCAATAAAGATCAAGATGCTACCCTTACACCCGGAAAAGGTGCAAAGGTAGCGAGGTAACTAGAGGTAGCATAACTAAACAATCATAGCGAAAAGTACCGATGCTAACCTAAACAAATCTATGATAATAGTATTACTCGCCATCAACAAGGCTTCAAGATTTAGTAACACCAAAATCGCATAGTAGATATCGCCTAGATCGCAAGATGCGATCTAGGCAGCATGACACTTACCCGAAAGAAACCCTAGAAACAAGGGGTGGCGTCTTGAGATTGTGTTTGTTGTGAACGTGATTGTCCTCTTTTTCTCAATAACCTTAGGTACATATTTATAGTCCGGAGACTTTCTATCTTTGGAATAACTCTACAACTCTATCTCTTACCTAAACCGAAACGTAACCTACTACAATATACAGATACACGGGCAATTTAGCCCAAATCCACGTACAAGGCCGATTCAACAACACGTTGCATATATGTATCTTCCAAGCCCATCTTGATTACGGCCCATCTCCTCCTTTGGCCAAAATATGGCGATAACAGCAGCATAGAAAACAAAAATTTTCCTACGATGGGAACTATGTACCAAGATCTATCTACTAGATACAAACAACGGACGGATGTATATCCATAGAGAACATACCCTTGAAGACCGACAAAGCTTAACGAGTTCAACTCGTGGTTGATGTAGACGATCTCTTGCCGATCTCAAGATCGAGAGGAAGTCCTAGCGCCGCAAAGCGAAGCATCCGTGTTTCACACACGTACAAGACACCAGGCAACCTCCGCCTCCTCGCTCCAGTGATGCAGCGGAAGCACAACCCTTTCTTGCTGAATAGCCACCGGGAACATGTATCTCGCTAGTCTGAGACCATGGGGGATAAATTCTAGAGGGGGAGAGAGATCCTTCACGAGGAGGTGTGTGAGACAAGTGAGAGGAGGGGCTCCTTTTATAGGAGGAGGGGGAACCCCCCAAGGGGGTGGCCGGTGCATGGGGAAGCCCCCTTGCCCTCCCCTATTCATGTGGGTGGACACTCCACTCACAAAATTCCTTTAAATTCCCTCCACTCAAAAGTCCACTCAAATTCCCATTAAATTTCCACCAAATTTAATGCAATCTCTCATTAAATAAAACTCTTTTATTCAGAATTTTGTCAATTACTTTAATGACAAACATTCACAAATAACCCCTTGCTAGAATTCCATTTCACATGCATAACCACTTTATGCAATTTCACCAAAACCTGCTTTCGGTATCTAGTGAAACAAATTCCTGCGCTTGTTGTTTATTCTTTTCGGCATGAAACTTTTGCTCCAAATGGATGTCGGTGTCTCTTAAGTGTGTCACCCTACGGTTCGCGAATAATGCGGACATGATTGAGACCCCTCTCGGATCAATAATCAGAAGCGGGATCTGGAGACCCATACTGACTCCCACACATTCAACGATGACTTTTGTAACACCCTCAGAATCGGACCTATGCAAGTTTGAGCGAAATTCCCCAAACCCGCATAGAAACGATTCAAAGGTGCCCACCAGGCACTTTCGTGCGGGTGGAAAACGAAGTAATAACATTACACAACAGTCCTCGATGGGACCCACAGAGCAGATATATATATAACAGCGACTCAAAGAGTCAAGAATACATATATAATATACAGAGATCCAAATCACCTTGAAAGCGATATAGCGTCCAGCTACGGACAAGATGCAAATGGGGCTAAGAGCCCTGAAGAATAACCAATGGCGTCCATAACCCTGCCCAGGCCAAGCCGGAAGGGTAACCCTGCTAACGACGTCGATCTCAAAACCTGCTTAAACAAAAGGGGTGCCGACAAAGGGCAAAGGAAAAAGAGGAGCGTCAGTACTAAGGCCAGTACACGGCAAGGCTAGAATTCGGCGGTCCTCGCCTACATAGGTATGGTGGATCGCGGCGGCGGCAAGATGCACTAAACAACCTATAGAGACTCGATACAACTGGCGGTTATCAGAGAGGGATAAGAATGACCTATCCGGATCCAACCTGAAGCTAACACCAAACAAACCCATCCTGGTGTTTCCCCCTCGATACCAAACGAGGAAGTCAACCGAGGAACTCACACGTTGTTAGCGCTTTATTTATTCAGTTATCGTTGCAGCAATTACTAGTCAGGTATAGATAATCATCCTGATAAAATAAGCAGTGGGCCGTTTTAGTTAACCATTCCATTGTAGTTGCGGCACTTACTAGTCAGATACAGATAGCATGAGATAAACCCAAAACCCAGCAGTTGTTGGTACTTTTATTTAGCCATTCCGTTATAGTTGCAATACTTACTAGTCAGGTACAATGGTCGCAAGCGACAACTCAAACAAGCAATTGTGGCAGTATTATTTAGCCATTCCATTATAGTGAAGCTGATTACTAGTCATTATAGAGTCAAATTTATAGCACTACTTTAGTTATAGTTGTCTATGGTCGAGATACTGTGCTCCAAGTCGTCCATAACCGCGGACACGACTTTCAGAAAGTTTTACCCGGCCGGGGTGCACAAATAACAACACACACTCGATCAACCTCGGAAAAACCAAATCAAAACCCAACGAGGCCTTCACGACAAAGCAATCACATGATTCAGAATTATTTCAGGGGGCCACCCCTTGGAGTACACCCGCAACGAAGTTAGCTGACTCCGAGACGGACCCGAGGTTTGGGTGGATGGCTGTGAACGATTGGGAACCCAAAACTGGGCTTGTCGACACCGCGGAATCGTGTCCCGATCCTAAACAGTACAGTGTGATCCTCGCACAATCGTAAATACAGTAGTAGCATGGCATAAGTACAGGATAGTAAATAAAACCTCAAACTAGTTTGTGGCCCCAAGAAATAAGAATGAATCATGCTCTGGCTCAGGGGGGTCCCATCATCCTCCCGGATGTGGATAGCGCGATAAATCGAGGAACAGGTATCAAGTACTCGGGGCCCTACGGGACACAAGTGGGCGGTCGGAAACCAAATATTATCTATCACCCACCGATGCCTCTGCTTACTTACTTCAATTTTAGTTGTTAAACAGTAATTAAATTGAACGATAAGTAAAGCCATGATCATCTCCAACATCAAACATGCGGCAAGGCTCCAACAACTGTGGTACTTGATGACACGCAACAGCATTTGAGCAAGCGACTACGACGTGCAAGTCCAACTATCTACCAAACAACAGGTAATAGGATGTGTCCAAGGCAATATAAGGCTGCAAGGGATATCACGGGTACGAAAAACTAGAGCATCGCAACACAGATAGCAATAGATCAACAGGAGGGGATAAATACTATAAAAGTAAGATAGGTAGAAAGGGGGAGATGCTCGCCTGAAAACATTGTCGAAGGTTCAACCGAAGATCGGGGCGACACTCGCATCAACTCAACGGCCTTATCCGCGAAGAAGCAAAACACTAGAAGAAACACCGGATGCAATATTTAAGATTATGGCAGAAGATCGGGCATGATGCATGTATGATGTATGACATGGCAAAGGTGCGATGCAATTAGGTCATATTAAGCGGAACCAGGGTCCCGACAATTAATTAAACGGTTCAAGTTATTTATCTACCCCGCAAATTAAATGTTGTCTTAACATGGCAGAAGATAGTACCGGTTCGCTACACAAATTTAAATGAGGCCAATATGAGACTAGATTTGCCCGCATATGGGCCCCATATTTAATTATGAGGTGAATCGGCATAAGGCCCCCAACCCACACAAATATGCATGCAAGATGAATGAGTTAATGCATCAAGTTTTATATATAGCATTTATAAAATAGGGCTCGGGAAAATATTCACACGTTAGGGTTCGGCAGATCTTGGGGTTCCGGGGTTCGGGGTTCGGTCTCAGGGTTCGACGGGATCGGTCTCAGCAGGAACATCTCGGACATCGGAGTAGGCCTTGTCGCAACCGGGAAGCAGGACTTGGTTCGGCGTCGGGGCGCATCGGTTTTTCCGGGTCGGTGTCGTTCTTGTCGAGCCCGCGTAGACGGTCATGGTGTTCGGTATGAGGTACTTGTCGCACCGGGTCTCGGCCATCGGGTCCATGTCGGCGATCTTGGCACTCCAAGGAAGGGGAACTTGGGTCGAGCATCGCTGCCCCCAGATTCTGGATCCCGGTGGTTGATGTCGGTCTCGAGTGATACCGGCGGTAGACGAACTTGGCAGATCACGACGGTCTTGTCATCGATGAAGATCTTGTCGTTTTGTCCAGGTTCTCCATGTTCAGTTGCTCTCGGCATCGGTTTTCGTGGTACTTGGGCCTTTGGGCGATCTGGTCGAGGCCTTGCGGGATTTCCGTCAAACATGTGGTGAGCAACATGCTTAACTGGGCATCACCACAACACAAGCACGAAGCTACGCGTGCATGCGGAGGGAGTGCCGCTTCATCTGGCTGACGAGGAGGAGGCTGCAGCGAGGAGGTCGAGGGTGCGCGGGCAGCAAGCGAGGAGCTAAGGCGAGAGTGACTCGAGGAGGCGCACGAGGCACAGCCAGACGCGACGGCGGCCAGACGCTGGAGGAGGCGGCGGCGGGGCCGGGAGGCCGAGCGGAGGTGAGGGGCCGGAGAGGCGACGGCGCGGTCGACGCTGGCGAGGCCGGGAAGGTTGAGGGGAACGGCGAGGTGGGGCCTCTGCCACGGAAGGTGACAAAGGGGAGCTTGGCGGCGTCGGCCGGCGGAAGGGGCGGTGGAGGATGGCGGTCAGGCGAGGTGGAGAGGGAGCGACGGGGAGAGCCAGACGGGGAGGATGAGGGAGAAGGTGGGGAGGTAGAGCGCGGGGTGGTTGGGCGACAGGCGGGGAGGACGCTGGTGGCTTGGCGAGGAAGGAAGGACGGGGTGCGGGCGAGGAGGAGGGAGGAACGAGGCGGAGGCGGGCGCCGGCGGCCGGCGTCGGGCGACGCGGAAGCGAGAGGGCGAGAGGGGGTCGCCGGGCGGTGGCGGGCACCGGAGAGGACGCAGAGGAGGGGTGGGGGCTGGTGGCAGGGAGGTGGGAGCGGGTTGAGGAGAGGATGGGGACGACGGGTTGGGGTGGGCAGGGGTGAGGTGGGGCGGGGCCACGTGGGGCGAGTGGTGAGGCGGGGCGGTGGGGCCCGGGGAACTGTGAGAGGAGGGAAGGGGGTGTGCGTGTGATGCGTGTGTGCTGCGTGTGTTGGGGGGCAGGGTTGAGTGGGGAGTGGGGTGAGAGGAGAGAGAGGTGGCTGGGTGACGTGGCAGCTGGGGGTTGGCTGGAGGGAAGGAAGAGGGTGAGGTGGCGTCTCGCGATAGGAGGGGATGATGGTTGGGTGGGTAGACTAGGTGCAGGTGTAAAAGGGGTTTAGGGTGACCGATTTTATTCGGGGTGGTCGTTCGCCTAATCGCCTCGATCGCCCCCACTAAAATAATTTAATATTTTATTCATTTTAAACGTTGCTTGCAAACCGTGGTTAGTCAAAACAAAATATTCCGGAGACCCGGTTTTGGTTTTGAATTAAAGACGGGGCGTTTAGAAAACAAAACCAGGCTTTTCAAAAATAGTTTTATACGAACAGATGCAAGATGATGACGATGCTCAAATGCAATGTGGCATGATGACATGAGCATGCTGTCATGATGATGCAATGCACAAAAACAACGCGATTTTCTAGTAGTGGTTTTGCGGGATGCCACACTTTTCCTGTGATCGTCAGAACCTTTTATGCTTGTATCTTAATCCCTTTGTTTCACGATATATTACATGTCCGAGATTCGATCATCGGTATCTCCATAGCTAGTTTGATCTCGTTACTGACATGCACTCTTTTCTCGTTCCCGTGATATAACATTCTAGTGATCAAATCACTTGCTTGCAAGCTAACCAATGTGATATCACCGAGAGGGCCCAGAGCATATCTATCCGTCATCGGGATGACCAAATTCCACTCTTGATCCATGATTCTCAACATAACACTTTAGTAGCTTTGAAGCCATATTTATAATCACCTAGTTACGGAGTGACGTTTGATGTCAACAAGAAACTCTTCCGGTGTTAGTGATTGGCATGATCTCATGGTCTAAGGATTAGGACTACTTCGTAGTTTGTTTATAGCAATATAAACTCAATGACTTTGATCGTAATGCTATACTTCGGATGAATGTTCATCACACCATTACACTAATGTTGTGATCTCGTTATTAACAACATCCAATGTATATGATCAGGAAACCGTGATCATCTTGTTAATCAACGAACTAGTTTATGAGAGAGGCATAACTAGGAACTTTCTGTTTGTTTATTAAACACACATGTATTAACGTTTCCGTATTAATACAATTATAGCATGGAAAATAAACATCTATCATATACTTGGAATACACATAATAAACATTTTATTATTGCCTCTCAGGGCATATTCCCTTCATGAACAACATCGAATACTTAAGTGTGTCTCCCTATGGTTCATGAATTATTAATACATGATCTAGACTCTTCTCTAATCAATAACTGTAGCATCCCAGTTGTCTAACACCTGTAATGCTACTTGATCTAGTAATAAAAGGGCCACTTCCTACAAATAATTGTTGCATCATCTTCATATCATGCTCATGTCATCATGCCACCTTGCATTTGAGCATCATATAAAACCCCTTCTTGTTTGGTTCTTATCTCATGTGCATTATTAATTGTATTTGCCTCTTGATATTGTATTTGGTTCTTGATATATTGTTAAATGCCCAAGTTGATTTGGGGGCATATCTCTTATTGACTCCACCACCTTTTTCTTCACCACCTTATAATTCCACCATCCAATTAATATGAGCTTGGCATTTTTATTGAGTTTTACCTCTAGCTCATGTGGGTTGGGATGGATCACATTCTAGCTCCACATGCTCCCATGTATGCACCATGTTGTTTTCACAATATTGGTATATGAGAGCCAGATGGCCACCTTTGCATGCCTTGTGAGTGGAACTTTTCCTTAGTCTCCATATGGGTTGTTTTGGGGGTTATTATCATGTTGGGATATTTGGGACTATAAAATATCTAGTGGCACATACACACTAGCATGTCCCCTTTTAATTCAAACATGGTTTCCCTCATTCACTCCACAGGGACCTTTCCTTCTTTTCTTTTGCTTGGGCCTACTCCATCTTGTGAGGATGCAAATACATAGTGCCATGTTTATTATTTTTGTTTTCACAAGTATGATACATGGCATTTCATGTTTTTGCATGGACCATGCAATTGCCACCTTTTGCATGTCTTTTGGTTTTCTTTGTTTTGTGTGGCTCATCCCTCTCTCCCTACACCCTACCTCTCCTTTTAGTCCATCCCCATCCATGCATGCACATGTGATCATGTGGGTGTGCATAAGCCTAAACCCCCACATCCTTCTCCCTCCCTCTTATCTTCTTGATCTTGCTTGACCTATGTTTGGAGCATGCATGCTTCAAAAATCCCTAGCTCTCACCCTTCTCTCTCTAATCCTCTATCTAGATCCCTCTATCACCATACCCCCCATACCCCATCTTGGCTAAATCCTAAGCTACACCTAATCTAACCAAACCCTAAGTATTCCCTCTCTCTCGGCCTCTCCTCTCTCTCTAGCGTGCAGGCCCCTCCCTAGCTACCAACCACCCCAGACCGAACCCATACCCCTCTCCTATCCAAACCTAGCTACCACCCTGCCCTAACCCTAGACCGAACCCATGCCCCCTACCTCTCTCTTCTCCCTCGCCCCTGCCCACACCGCCACTCTCCCAGGCCTCGCCGTCCCACTGCAGCCTCACCTTCCCCAAGACCTCCTCCCCATGTGCCTGCTCGTCACGTGAGAGAGGGTGAAAAAGGTGGCCGAGCCAACCTTCCCCTCCCCCACGCAAGCCCCCACCTGCCCCCGTCCTTATCTACCCTTCCTCGCCCCTCTAGCCTCCCCCAGATCCCACCCAGGCCTGCCTCGTTCCCTCCGCCTCTCTTCACCACCATCGCCACCTCCACCGTCGCCTTCACTGCTCGGAGTTCCAGGAGGCGCAGGCGGGAGAGATCGTGTCGGCAAGGTCGCGGAGGACCTCTGCGTCGCCCCCGTACCCAGCAGCGAGGAGGAGGAGCCCCCAGTAACCCTGCACGTCGACGACGCCGCGAAACCCTAGCACCGGCCATGAGCCGCATGGCGATCGTCTGCGCCCGCCTGTCTGCACGCCCAGCGAACCCGGTGAGCCACACTACCTCCAGACACCTCCCCTTCGTGTTCGTTTCTGGCGAGCGGGTCACGGCGACGAGCGCCCTCGGTGCACGGCGTGGTCGTCGACGTCGCCTCGCTCCCGCGACGCCCTGAACCCTAGCTAAGCCGCTGCCTCCCTCCTAGCATCTACCCATGCCTGGCCGCAAGGCCAGCCCGAGGCCAGCGTTCAATCCCGCCCGCAGACGCTGCGTCGCCGCGTCTATCCGCCAGCGGAGGAGAAGCTTCTGATCATGGCGCACGTTTTGCAATAACCCCCTGCTCTTTCTTTTCCTCCACCCGCGGTCCCTCGGAGCCCCACTGTGAGCGTCGGTGGACGTTTTCTAAAAAGGCTCCCCTATGTTCTTAAAACCAACCCGCGGTCCCCCTCCTCGTCACGTGGCCAGCCCACTCCCTCTCTTGTCGCAGGCCCGTGAGCACCGGTCCACCGAGCGAGGTCATGCTAGTTTCGGGCGGTGAGAAAACCGCACTGCAACGTTTCAGCTGGGCCCAGTCAGCACCCTGGCCCGCTTGGCAGCGACAGCGGCTAGCTCCCTCCGTTTATAAAAAGTATTTAATTTATCTGTTGTCTGTGTTATTTCAAAACTTTGCAAATTTAATTCAAATTCAAAAATTCAAATTCTGTTTTGATATAACTTTTAAACTACATACTCAAATAATACATATAATATATGTATTTGAATCAGAAAAATGTGAGGATTTCAAATATGCTATTCAAATTACCTTTTGCACATTTAAAATTCCAAGTTGAGTAAAATTACAACAAATGCCACTGGAACTTAATAAATTAATAACTTTTGATTTAGAACTCCGAATTTAGCAAATGATATGTCTAAAATGATCAGCTCGACGAGACCTTTCTGTTTATGCTATCCATGACTTCAATTGCAGCATGCATCATATAAATATATACTATACAGCAACTAATATGACAATAAAATGTGGCCAAACCTTAATAAAATGACTTATTCTTGTATACCACACCTCACCCATGCCATGCTACATTATTGCCATGCAACTTGTGCATCATTCATCATGGCATGATTGTTTGCTTGATGCATTTTACTCATATGCTTGCGCACTTTATTTATGTTGGCCCTTGTTTGTTTGGTTCTTCTTCGAATAGACGCTGAGCAGGGGATATATCAAGAGAACCAGGAGCACTACCCAGATCCGTCTCTCGCTTCAACTGAGTTGCCAGGCAAGCACTACCACATGCTTGCATACATACAGTACCTATTGCCTCTATCTTATTCTTGCATCATTGAGTCGCGATTGCATTAAATTGAATCCCAAGTATTGCATAGCCTTTATTTTCAAACCCCACCAAGCTTGTTCCTCCACCCCATGAGCCATTACTACAGGAGTCGTTTGAGCCATGCGAGTCGTAGAACAACATGTGTCGGGTATGTGGGAGTCTGATGGATAACGAGGTACCTAAACAACTTAACCTGAGTAGTAATGGGATAACTAATGAAAGTGGCACCGGTGAGCAACATCTGCTATTTGGTTCTTCCTGCTCACTTGTGTCCCGTAAGACCCCGAGTACTTGATTCCTGTTCCAAGTTTATTTCGCGCTATCCACATCCGGGAGGATTATGGGACCCCGAGCGAGCTTGATTCAGTCTTATTTCTTGGGCCACAAACTAGTTTGAGGTTTTATTTATTATCCTGCATTATGCCATGCTTTATCGCTTTATTTAAATTGTGCGATGATAGCACCTTTGTTTAGGATCGGGACACGATTCCGCGGTGTCGACAAGCCCAGTTTTGGGTTCCCAGTCGTTCACAGCCGTATACCCAAACCTTGAGTCCGTTCCGGAGTCAGCTAACTTCGTGGCGGGTAGCTTAATGGGGTGGCCCCCTGCAATATTTCTGAATCCTGTGATTGCTTTGTCGTGAAGGCCTCGTTGGGTTATGATTTGTTTTTTCCGAGGTTGATCGAGCGTGTGTTGCTATTGGTGCACCCCGGCCGGGTAAAACTTTCTAAAAGCCGTGTCCGCGGTTATGGACGACTTGGAGCACAGTTTCTCGATCATAGACAAGCATAACTAAAGTACCGCTTTAATCTGACTAAGTAATTTGACTAGTAAATAGTGCAACACTCATGGAATGGTTAATAAAATTGCCAACGGATGGGGTTTGTTCGTCCGCTTCCTCGTTGGTAAGCGAGGAGGAGGATGGATCTGATGATATTACTATTATAACTGTTGTCATTAATTCACGGACATCCGTCTATCATTGGTTAGGCGGATGGTTAGCGAGTATCTATAGAACTGCTAGGGTTTATCTTTTGTTGCAATTGCGTCACCCCAGGTTGTGTCCCCTTTAGAGGCATTAAGACTTGTTGAGTACCCTTAGGGTCTCACACGATAAATTATTGGTTCAGATGAACAGGTACCCTCGCAGGACGGATACTGGGTGGAAGAGGCTGATGATTTGGGCAACGATCGTTCGGTGTAGAGATTCCGGGAACGGGGATCCGTGAGATCTGTGGGCGGGATGTGCTTATTTCTATGGCATCTTATGCCGATTTGCTTCTTATCCGTACTCGGACTTTGTTTTGCCGCTTCCGCTTGATACTCTGATGTGTGTTGTATGAGGAATTATCCTAAAATATTATATCTATCTAGGTCATTTGAATCTTGCCATATGGCGTTGCTATATTTCCTTTCTTTCTAGATGGAATGGCTCTGATGTACTCTTGTATGGTGGCTTGCATACATACTCATTTATGTATGTAGTTGATCCCTTCGCCTGCCGATTACGCCGCCCGTACAGGTCCTGATGAGTTGGAAGTGGTTGGGACGGCCGAAAGGTCTACCCGTGAGTGGCTTTTGGGGCCCCACCGTACTTTTTCAACCACTACCGCTCATCCAGGCTTGTATCTAGGAGCGTAATTCACCGAGGTAGTTACAATAACCAATAGAGGAATCTAGAAATTCATATGACTCCCACATATTTCTATGATTACTTCATGATCGAATGAACCATTTACAGATACCAATTTCCCTTCGTCTCGCGATACTTTACTTATCCGAGGTTTGATCGTCGATATCTCTACATACCTAGTTCAACCTCGTTATCAACAAGTACTCTTTTCTCGTTCCTGTGATATGTGATCCCTTGTGATCCAGTCACATGCTTGCAAGCCAACTGGATGACATTCCACCGAGAGGGCCTAGAGTATATCTATCCGTCATATGGATGGACAAATCCCACTCTTGATCCATGTGCCTCAACACATACTTTCTAAATACACAATGCCACCTTTATAACCACCCAGTTATGAAGTGGTGTTTGATGTCATCAAAGTATCCATTCGGTGATGGTGATTAACATGATCTCATGGTCGAAGGATTTAGGTTACTATGTATTGAAAGCTTATAGCAAGTGAACTATTTAAATGACTTGATCTTATGCTACGCTTAACTATAGGAGTATGTCCATCACATCATTCTCATAATGTTATGACCTTGTTGTTAATAACATCTCAATGTTCATGATCACGAAACCATGATCATATATTAACTAACAAGATAGTTTAACAAGAGGCTTTACTAGGGACTCTTATATGTTTACAAATCACACAAGTATTAATGTTTCCGGTTAATACAATTATAGCATGGGATGTAAACATTTATCATAAACATAAAGATATGATAATAACCACTTTATTATTGCCTCTTGGGCATATCTCCAACAGTCTCCCACTTGTACTAGAGTCAATAATCTAGTTTCAAACCTTTGTGCATTCAACACCTATGGTTTTCTGGTGTTGTATTTTGTAGGGGTCCCAATCTTAGATAAGATAGAGCCTCCTGTGTTTACAATGCTAGTCCCTGGATCAATAGCTAGCATCCATAGTTAAGATGTAATATCAAGAAACAAAGGTCATAATATAACTTTATAACCAGGAAAACATAATTTTATTACATCATACATAGCTCATATGGCTATTACATTACATTGCAGCGGAATAACTATAAGCATGGGGTCCTTCATCTTCAAAGTGTCACAGGCAGATGTTGGTTGTAGGCTTTGTAATCCTAATCAATCAATCTTCACTATAAACAATCAAACCTGCAACATACAAGTTACACACAAAGGGTCAATACATTTGAATTGTATTGGCAAGTGATACTATGGTAGTATAGTGGAATCTATCATCTATATGCATTTGGCTAAGTGGAGTTGAGGCTTGCATTGCTCAAAATAGATTTTTCTTATCATTTTAAAAATACTAAGTTTTTGTTTTAACAAAAATCATTTTTCTCAATCAAAGATTGAAGATCCTTTCCAAGGCATCTATCAACCAAAGATTGAAGATTTCAAACAACCCTTGTTCAAACCACAAGATTTTAATTTAGAAATTGGAATGATGAGATTCTTGATTGCTTCCATGTCTTGATGCTCAAATTGTCCTTTACCAGGGACATGGCTAAGTACTTAGGTTTTACACTTTGCAGAGGTGGTGCACTTTCCCCACAAGACTTGGTTTCCCAAGACAAGATCTTTCAGAAGCCTTCCCTTAGACCAAAATGGACGCGTTCCAACCTATCAAACACTACCACCCTCTGTCCATATGGCTAAGTTCTTGCAACCTATATGATCATGGCAGAGCCCATATTGCCAAGTGGTTGCACTTGAAGCTCCTCAACATTTGACATCTCAAATCTCTTTGTTCCTGGGTGGCATACCACAAGTGAGATACACAAGGTCAACCATAAACATGGGCCTTGTGAACCACTCAACCAAAAACCACCAAGCAAGCCCATTCCACCCAGGTGATTAATTAACTTAGTTGTTTTATTAGTCAAAATCACAAGTCCTCAGACTTAGAATATTTTTCCATAGTGTGAATATATATTCCACCCATGTTTTCTATTAGCTAGGCTAAGCTTGATAGTAGTGGGAATCTTTAACTTAAGAAAATCCTACTAAGGATTCATTTACTAGGTTTTACTATAGCAAGGTCTATACTTAGCAAAATCCATGCAAGTTTACTTAGCAAAATCACTAATGCATAGTGAAAGTAATGGGACAAAAAGTATGAAGCATCACTTGCCTTTTTGGTAGAGGGTATAGGTTCACTCCTTGTCCTTGCAACAATCACACTCTTCAAGTCACTACAAATCAATCAAGAAAGGCACAAACTCAATCTGCCAATCAAGCAAAATAACACATCAAATGACAAAGTCAAAGTAATGCATGCAAGCATGCAAAAGATGGTTCTAATTGCAAAGGTGGTTTCCACTAGGCTTATAAACTTTGTAAGTTCCAAATTGGTCATTTACCAAAATGGCAAAGTCATTAGTTAGAGGGTTTTGTCTAAAAACTATTTTTAAATCTATTTATCATTTCATGTGGTGAAAATGTTTTTATCAAGGCAAAACTCTTAAGTTGTTCACCAAATGAGTTGCTAATTTGCAAAACTTGGTGTTTTGGTTCAGTGGGTTTGATCAAACCATTTTCTTAAAGTTTTCTTTCCATAATATTTTTCATAACAAAAACCATTCTTTTTATTTGGCTAGAAAATAACTAAGTCAAGTAATCCAATCTAAATCTCACCAAAATCATTTTTAACACCAAGGGTTGGTTCCTAGGGTCAGTAAGGTCACAACAAACTAATTTGCAAAGGTTTTAGCCTTAAAATCATTTTTAAACAATTTTTCTAATCTAAACAAGCTCACAAATGATTCTGCAAATTCAAACAAGCTAACATATACTATTTGCTAAACTAATTCCACAGTTGGCTAGGGCTTGCTCTCCTGAATCCAACTACATAAAATTTGTAATTTTTGGACGTGTGGTTTGAAAGTTACAGAGATTTGAAAATGGCATCAAATTCTGATTTCAAAATCTGTTTTTAAATGTAAACCGCCACGTGGTTCTTCTGATTCGCTTACCGGTTCAGTGGATAGCTGGTGTAGGTCATACGATTTACATAAAACGAACGGCAGATTCAACAAGGCTCGAGCTAGGTCAGAGGCTTGGCTCACGGCTTGGCTAGGGCGGCTAGATCTAATCGTGTCCGTCAAGTAAGATCGAAGGGTAAGGAAGAGGGTGCCGGCTCACTGGTGGCTCGGTCACCGGTGATGGTGAGGACGGCGGCGACGCTCGGGATGTGTAAGAAGGCGACGTTCTGGTGGTTCCCGAAGATGGTGGAGACGGAGACGATGCACAGAAGTTCCGGGCAAAGCCAGTGGCGTTGGAGCGGTGGAGGTTTGCTTCCTGGAATGGTTCCCAGGGGTGGCCGGAGTCGAGCTTGCGGCGCTTGTATGTCGCCACCGCCGAATGCTTGGGGTCAAGAAATCAAACCAAGGAGTCGAGGGTACGCAGTAGGAATACCAGGAGGTTCAACGAAAAATGAAGGTGCGGGTGTGTTCTTTTCACCGAATTTGGCTCGAACTCGTCGGGCGGGCGCTTCGATGGTTTCTCGGAGACGGCCTGGCGCCAGCGGTAAATGGAAAGTGCCGGGAGATGCTCCTGGGAGTGGGGAAGGTGTGAGATTGGTCGGGGAGAAGAGGGGCGGCGAGGGGCAGCCGAAATCGGCGTCGGAGCGTCGTCGGACACAGAGCGGTTCAGGGAGAAATTAGAGTGGTCTGGGGGCGGGATTGGGGAAGGAAACAGAGGGAAAATGAAGAAGGGACGCTGGCGATTTATCCTGCATGGTCAAGAGGCAGCTTCATTGCGTGATTAAGGCGTATTACGCCGGAGTTATTCCGCCTGCAACGGCCGGCGAGGGGTGGGGAAGAAGGGGTCGTGCGGGTGGGGAGGACAAACAGTAGAGCGGGGTCCATCGTCAGTGGGAAAAGAATTGAGAGGGAGGGTCCACCGGTCATTGTCTGTGTGGGTTAGTATTTAGGTAGGAAAAGCGTTTACCGTGAATAGAGGAACCGGGTCAAGGCCTATTGGGCTTCGTCGACTGGGCTGGTCCCAAACTCTATTTTTTTTCTTCGTGTAATCCTTTTCTTTTTCTGAATCTAATTTCTGTTTTGAATTTTCAAACAAACAAATATCAACCAAACCAATTCAAACAACACCACACTTCATAATTTGAACTTGGTTCTGTTTATCAGCATAAACCTAAATTCCAAAATAGAATAATATTTTATTCTTTTTAGGATCTTATTTAATAATTAAAATAAAATAGACCGTAGTTATTTAATCAAATATGGTTTGATTTATTTAATAAAATCTTCATTTGAAATCCAAATATTTTCAGAACCAAATCAGTAGGTTTTATTTGAAAATATTTAATACTTGGAAACTTGTTTAAAACAAAATAACATTTTATTTTAGGTCCATTAACAATTAAATAAAAAAATGGGCCTTACTTCAAATAAGATTTGTTTTATTAGAATATTTACTTTTAAAACTAAAATAGTACCAAAGTCATTCAGTAGGTTTTATTTGGAAATAAAGAATATTTGGAAACTTGTTTAAAACAAAATAACATCTTTATTTTAGGATCCATTTAATAATTAGATAAAATGGACCTTAGTTATTATATCAAATAGAATTTGTTTTATTAATACCTTTATTTTGAAAACTAAAATTAAAACCAAAAACACTTCAGTAGGTTTTATTTGAGATTATAAAATATTTGGAAAACTTATTTAAAACAAAATAAATAAGTTTTGGTGTTTATTTTAAAATGGGAAAAGCCTTTACTTAAATAAAAATTGGATATTAAATCCCTATTATTTTATTTAAGTAAACCTTTACTATTTTTATCAAAACAAATTGTTTTAATCAAAGACTTGGACAAGGTTTAATTTGGCTCTATAAAATAATCTTTATTTATATATTTCTTTTCCCTTTGAAAACCAAAACCTTTTATTAAAAGATCCAAAATAGTAATTTTAATTATTTTTATTTTCCTTTAATAATAGTTTATATTTAAGAATCCCTTTAGGATTTTATTTGATTCCAATTGGTTTGAAGTTCCATTTAAATTCAAAAAGTTTCTTCTGGTTCTGAAAATCAACTAAAGTTTTATTTTATTCATTTATTTTCACATTACAAGATTTGGAAAATCTTAGGATGTGACATATTTCCACGATTGCTAGTGGTCAACTAATCTTCGGATCCGACACTTTCAGGTCCGTGTGTAATTGCATGTCTTTGCGTCTCTATGCATCACTCATTCTCTAATGAGATGGCTTTGTATAAATTTGGTCCTTTGGTGAGACATTTAGTTCCCTAGGGTTAAAAAATGTTGATAATATTGTCATACAATATATCTTCATAATACTATCCCATTGTGAACCACACCTAGTTTGATATCAAACTACTTGACACAAATGCCCTCTTTTGTTGCTACGATAGTAGATATATACTTAGCCTTCTGTTGTAGTATCTATCACAATGTCTTAGCTCTGAAAATCATCCAAATCCATTATGGAACTTACTTTCCATTATATTGTGCCACCCGTTTAGACTGAGATAAACTTAATTTGTACTTTGTGACAAAAATAGTATCAATGTAATACTTTACAATGAACTATCCATCTATTTGTCACCCCTACAAAATAATATATTTTTAGTTTCTTCCAAAAGATCACAAGAATATCTTTACTATCATCCAATAATCATCTTATGAATTATTCTGGTATATGCTCATAACATTTAGATCATATGACATATCTGGATGTGTACATATCACAATATGATTGAAAAATGCACTTTGTGATTTCATTCATCAAGTATCAAAAATACTCGAATCTTTGTTTCACTTATCAAGTTTCGATACACTTGAATTTAGATTTAATCCGTTTTGTGTGGCAAGAACCTTTCTTATCATTTCCATATTGAACTCATTCAATATCTCATCTATGTACATTTGGCACAACCATATTAGCGTCTCGATCTATCTATATAGATATTGATGCCAACCATTCGGGTTTTGCCTAAGTCTTTCATCGAGATGAAATTCTTAACTTGTGTCAATAAAAGATACATCATTTCCAATCAACAATATATCTTCCACATAATGCTTTAGAAATATGTCTTAGCGCTTCCACTTAATTTCTTGCAAATGCAAGCATCTTCATTGTCTCCGATGAAATTAAACCCTTTAACAATTTCATCTCGGTGAAGATTCCAACTCCTTGATTTTTATTTCAACCATTGAAGTTTGCATACGCTTTTAGCATCCTTTGAATTAACAAAATCCTTTGGATCATGTAATGTGCACTTCCTAGGTAACAATTCTATTAGAAGAACTTTGTTTTGTTTGTTCAACTAACATATAACAAAATTATATGTAGTGGTTGCTACATTAATCTGTCTAGACTAAATATTGCTATGAAAGATCAAAATCTTGTTATAGTCAACCTTTGATTGTTGTCGTAAAATCTTTTCCCGATATGTCGACTATTTCATAGATGTGAAACATCCATGTCTATTTATTTATAGATCCAAACACGATTGTAAGGTCTTACACCTTTCCAGAGGGTCTTTCAAGTTCAAAGCTTGATTTCTCGTGTATGGAACTATCACGGATTTTATGGCTTCAAGCCAATTTGACGGAGTCATGGCCCATCATCACTTCTTTGCATGTAGTTGGTTCATCATTGTCAAATAATGATTTAACTCTCAAATCTTGGTATTTGATTTTTACCCGATCTCCTTGGTTCAATAGGAACTTAGACCTCCGTGACCACAACCTTTGAGGCACGTGAGCCATGAGCATTGTTGCTGCCTCCGGAACGCTCTCCGGTGCTGCGCAACTCAACACATATAGCTAAGGTTCTTTTAACCTTATTAAAGTTTTATTGTCCTCCCACTTAACTTTTCACGAAAAAAATCCTTCTTTAAGAAATTTGACGTTCTAAGCGACAAACACTTTTGTCTTTGGTGTTATGGAGGACAAAGTTCTATTGTCCTCCCACTCAGCATATTTAAGTTTCCCCTCTTTATGTTGAAAATTTTGAAGTTGCACTTGTTTTGCTTTCTCATGCTTGTTTCTTTGTGCTTTCATGATTTGTTTCTTTACAAGATTATTTTTCATAGGAAGTGGGTTAGACTTAAATTTGTTTTATATTTTCTTCTTGATGCTCTCTTTTACTTCAATTCATATTTCTTATGTGAGCGTGATAGAATTTATCATGCCTATCTTAATGGCTATAAAGAAAGAGCTTTTGGGAGACAACCCATTATATTTTTTCTTTCAATTTATTTTTGTTTATTTAAGTCTTAGAAGTTTTTACCTCTATAGCAACCTCTCCTTATCCTTTTTATTTCGTTTTTGTGCCAAGAGTAGCCTCAGAAGAAGGTAAGATTTGGGGAAGTTGTTGTCCTGAAATAGATTTTTGTGCTTCGTTGTAAAAAATTGTGAAAATCCTAGAACGTCGTATTGATCTGCAAGTTTTTGTGCACATGCCCCAGGTATTTATCTAACTTTCGTTAGTTTTGCACTTTTCTATTTGACCAACAGAAGATTTTTGAAAAAATCGATCGTTACCCGCTATTCTGTTTTGACAGATTGCTGCCACTATTTGCATTTGCCTCTTGATCTCTTTCTTTTTTAGTTCTTTTGATCAGAAGAGTTTTTAAAAGAAGTTGCTATAGTATCTAATGTTTTAATGGATGTTGTACTTGAGTTTAAAAGCAACCAAAAGTGGATCTACTATCTTTCATACGCTAATGTTGCTAATGAGAATTATGTGATGTTTTGTATGAACGAAGTTTTCAAGTATAGGGAGAGAATGCTGTGATGAGATGAAGTATGGACAAAATCTCAAGCTTGGGGATGCCACCCATGGCACCCCAATAAATATCCAAGAAGTATGAGCGTCAAAGCTTGGGGATGCCCAAGGAACCCCCTTCTTCATCAACAAAAATAACAGGTCATCTTTCAAGACACTAATTTTATTGCTTCGTATACTATGTGTTATTCTTGGAGCGTCTTTATTTTTGTTTTCAGTTTTATTTTGTTTTGTTTGCTGTAATAAGTTGGTTGGATCCTAACACACTTCTTTTGGAGAAGTCACACCCCGTTCTTCATTGCCTAGAACACTCTAGTTTTCACTCTTATTGTTCTGCGAGTGTTCTCTTTTGCTAGCATTGCGTTTAGCTTTAGTTTTCTTCTTGTTTTGGCTAAGAAATTTTTAGTTCTTATCTGTAGTTAGGTGACACAATCTCTCTGGTCTTTATTGATTATTATCTTCGTGAGTTGTTTCAAATAAGTTGATTGGTGTTGGAAAAGACTAGAATGTTTCATGCTTATGGTGGTACAAAAAGAAGCTTGTTTTGACTGTGGCTTAGACTATATCATGTCATGTTAGATGTTTCTTTGACCATATCATTAGTTATTATTGTTGTAGCATGACTTGTTTCAAACAATTGAGTTTGCTTAATGTGCCATGAAAGAATCATGCATTGTTTTATCATACAAAAGCATAATATTATGGTATTCTCCTTTGATGCTTTATTTGGGTTGACTTGGCACATGCTTACACCGTGTTATGACTATGAACCAATAACCTTAGCTTATATGATCATTTAGTTTTTGACTTGTGATATCACTTTATGCTTTGATTAATAATGTTTTGTCGCTCTGCATGATTATGGTCATTATTGCTCTCTTAGTTGGTCGCTCCCAGTCTTTTGCTAGCCTCCACCTATAGTGAGTATGAGATATACTCATGCATCCAACTCCCTTTAACCAAAGTTTGCTATTTGTGTCCACCATATCTACCTAATATCATCATTTTCTATTCCAAGTAATTTTTTTGTTTTATCTTTCTTCCAAAATAATTTTTTATGAGAAAATTAGTTAGTAAAGCTCTCACGATCTTGATGGCACATTTTATTTCTTGCACTTAATAAACTTGAACCGTTGTGAATATCTTATGATGATTATATGCTTGCAAATTGTAAGTTGGGAGTTAGCAAAACCATGTTGTCATGGGGAACGCTTTCAACATTGCACCTATTTCTATTTAGTTGATATCATGTTCTTTTGTTTATGGATGTCGTCAGTGTGAAATGAGTTGGAAGCTTGTAAGTCCATGGAGTTTGTGTTAGAAAAACGCCTGGGCGGCCAGCCTAAGACATGGCTAATCATGGTGGAAACTTGCATCATAACCATAATGAGCACTCTATGAAGCATCTTCAATAAAAACTATGCTCATGGTAAATAAATGGATCGCTGAGATGATCATTGTCTGTTGCCTTGTCATTTTTATATGGGATAGCTCCTATGTCATGGGGAAAGGGATACCCCATTGGCGACTCTCTATGATACATATATACTTACAATGAAAAGAACTTACCTGGGACCAATGTTGAGTAGCATGAGGTCTTGGTACTCGTACTCAAGGGGCATGATATTTCAACTTGTGATTTGTCGAGCATATAACTCATATTTGCCCTCACTTTAACCTTAACCATTCAAGATGCTTATGACAGGGTTAATGAGAGCTGAAAGCTAATAAGTACCATAATTTTTGGAAGCTTTATAAAACCATTTAATACCTACTTCCCTCTACGAAGGGCCTTTCTTTTTACTTTTTGTTGAGTCTTCATCTTCCATCTTTATGCACCAGTTAAGAGAGCATAGTTTTCATTTTGAGTTCAATGTGCATTGTCCCAAAACTTGTTGATTGATTCATAATTATAGTATTGCTTGTTCTTAAATTATCTGTATCTATCCACCCTTATGAACTTTGAAGGTGTCCTATGCATTTATGTTTTGCTATTTCATGAAGGACAAGCTGAATACCACTCTTGCTATGTTTTCTATATGTGAAACAAAAATTCTTTCAAAGCATTATTCATGATCTTTTGGTTGTGTTGCCTTTCATGTTGCAACATAGTTGATATGTCTTATTGTCAGAAATATATCTTTCATGCTTATGTTTAGGGTACTTTGATCCCATCTATCAATGCTTCGCAATACCTTGATCAAGGTTGTGTTGGTGCATGTCACCTCAAAAATTATTATTTTTATCACTTACCTACTTGAGGACGAGCAGGAGTTAAGCTTGGGGATGCTGATATGTTGCAAACATATCTATAATTTTGATGTTCCATGCTTGTTTTGCACCAATTATCTTATGTCTTTGTCTACACTTTGTGGCATTTTTATGAATTTTCTAGAACTAACATATCAACAAGTGCCACAGAGTCAGTTTCCTGTTTTCTGCTGATTTTGGTTTCATAAAAACTAGTAAAGAAAAATTCTCGGGATTGGACGAAACAAAAGCCAAAGTTCCTATTTTTCCCGAAACGACACGGAGTCCATAGGAGAGAGGGAGACGCACCCTAGGGCGGACACACCTGGCCCAGGCGTAGCCAGGGGGCACGCCGCCCTAGGGTGTGGGGCCCCTGGTGCTCCACCGACCTTGCCTCTCCGCCTATATAAACCCCCCAAGACAAAAACCCTAAAGACAAGATCAGAATTACACGAAAAGTTTCACAGCGCCGCCGCCACCAAAGACGATATTCAGGGACAGAAGTCTCTCTTCCGGCACATTGCCGGGATGGGGAATTGCCCCCAGAGCCATCTCCATCGACTCCACCGCCATCTCCATCACCTTTGCTGACTCCCATGATGAGGAGGGAGTAGTTCTCCCCCCGAGGCTAAGGGCTCTACCGGTAGCCATGTGTTCATCTCTCTCTCCATGGTGTGATCTTATTGTGATCATGAGCTTTGTAATCTAGTTGAATAATGTAACACCCTCAGAATAGGCCCTATGCAAGTTTTAGCAAAACCCGCCAAACCCGCATAGAAACGATTCAAAGGTGCCCACCAGGCACTTTCGTGCGGGTGGAAAACGAAGTAATAACATTACACAACAGTCCTCGATGGGACCCACAGAACATATATATACAACAGCGACTCGAAGAGTCAAGAATACAGATATACAATACGAAGATCCAGATCACCTTGAAAACTATAGAGCGTCCGGCTACGGACAAGATGCAAATGGGGCTAAGAGCCCTGAAGAATAACCAATGGCGTCCATAACCCTGCCCAGGCCAAGCCGGAAGGGTAACCCTGCTAACGGCGTCGATCTCAAAACACCTTAAACAAAAGGGTGCCGACGAAGGGCAAAGGAAAAAGAGGAGCGTCGATCGAGGCCGATGCAGCGAGGCTAGAATTCGGCGGTCCTCGCCTACATAGGTATGGTGGATGGCAGCGGCAGCATGCACTGAACAACCTATAGAGACTCGATACAACTGGCGGTTATCAGAGAGGGGTAAGAATGACCTATTCGGATCCACCCTGATACTACCATCAAACAAACCCATCCTGGCGTTTCCCCCTCGAGACCAAACGAGGAAGTCAACCGAGGGACTCACACGGTTGGCAGTTTTACTTATTCAGTTGTCGTTGCAGCAATTACTAGTCAGGTTTAGATAATCGTCCTGATAAAGTAAGTAGTGGGCACTTTTAGTTAACCATTCCGTGATAGTTGCAACACTTACTAGTCAGATACAATTAGCATGAGATAACCCAAAACCCAACAGTTGTTGGTACTTTTATTCAGCCATTCCGTTGTAGTTGCAATACTTACTAGTCAGGTACAATGGTCGCAAGCGACAACTCAAACAAGCAATTGTGGGCAATATTATTTAACCATTCCATTATAGTGAAGCTGATTACTAGTCATTATAAGTCAAATTTATAGCAATAAACTTTAGTTATGCTTGTCTATGGTCGAGATACTGTGCTCCAAGTCGTCCATATCCGCGGACACGGCTTTCAGAAAGTTTTACCCGGAAGGGGTGCACCAATAGCAACACACGCTCGATCAACCTCGGAAAAACCAAATCAAAACCCAACGAGGCTTTCACGACTGAACAATCACAGGATTCAGAAATATTTCAGGGGCCACCTTAAAGTAGAATCCATAGCAATGGCCGGCGGACTTAAGGTTGTGGACTGGGGACTAGCAGGAACGGAACCGAAAGTGTGGCTGGGCTTGTCGACGCCGCGGAATCGTGCCACGATCCTAAACAGTACAGTGTGCTCCTCGCACAATCGTAAATAAAGCAGTAAAGCATGGCATAAGTACATGATCGTAAATAAAACCTCAAACTAGTTTGTGGCCCCAAGAAATAAGACTGAATCAAGCTCTGGCTCAGGGGGGTCCCATATACCTCCCGGATGTGGATAGCACGATAAATCAAGGAACAGGTATCAAGTACTCGGGGTCCTACGGGACACAAGTGGGCGTTCGGAAACCAAATATTATCTATCACCCACCGATGCCTCTGCTTACTTCAATTTTAGTTGTTAAACAGGAATTAAAGTGAACGATAAGTAAAACTATGACCATCTCCAACATCAACATGCGGCAATACATCAACAACTGTGGCACTGGACGACACGCAACCGCACTTGAGCAAGCGACTACGACGCGCAAGTCCAACTATATACCAAACAACAGGTAATAGGATGTGTCCAAGGCAATATAGGGCTGCACGGTATATCACAGGTACGGAAACTAAAGCATCGCAACACAGATAGCAATAGATCAACAGGAGGAAAATAAATACTATAAAAGTAAGATAGGTAGAAAGGGGAGAGATGCTCGCCTGAAAACATTGTCGAAGGTTCAACCGAAGATCGGGTCGACACTCGCATCAACTCAAAGGCCTTATCCGCGAAGAAGCAAAACACTAGAAGAAGCACCGGATGCACTATTTAATACAACGACAGAAGGTCGGCATGATGCATGCATGATGAATGACATGGCAGGGGTGCGATGCGATTAGGTCATATTAAGCGGAACCGGGGTCCCGATAATTATTTAGATGGTTCATGTTGTTTAGAACCCCCGCAATTTAAATGTTGTTTGAACATGACAAAGGATAGCACCGGTTCGCTACACAAATTTAAATGAGGCCAATATGAGACTAGATTTGCCCGCATATGGGCCCCATATTTAACTATGAGGTGAATTGGCCTAAGGCCCCCAAACCACATGAATGTATGCATGCAAGACGATTATTATGCGACAAGTTATATTATGTTATAAAATAGGGTTTCGGGAAGGGTTTCACACATTAGAGGGCCTCGACGAGCTTGGGGTTCCGGTTCGGGTCGATCGAGGTCCGAGTTCGACGGGATCGGACTCGGGATCGGCGAGGTTCGGTTACAAGATGGAGAACTTGTCGTCCAGGGTCTCGATGTCCGGGGGAAGTACTCGGCGTCCTCGAGGAGTACTTGACGCATCCGGGGTGAAGTGCTTGTCGTATCCGCCTCGGCGTTCTTGGCGTTCGGGTTCTTGATTCCGCATTCGGGGCGAAGGTCTTGTCGCATGTGGGTCGCCGGGATCGGTCTTCGGGGTCTGGCATCTTATCCATGCTGAAGATCTTGTCGGCCGATATTTTCGGGTTCCCGGGGTCGATCTTGCCGTTGCGAGGGTCTTGGCGGGTCCGCGCTTCGGATTCCGTGAGGGAGATCATGGCGTCCGAGGGTTCGGGTTTTGGCGTCCGAGGGTCATACTTGGCGTTCCGGATCGGCATCGCACGCATGGTGAAGACGCACGGAGGTTGCCTCGATGGTGGCGGCTTGGTGCTGATTCGCGTCGCTCTCGCGAGGTCTGCTGGAGGGCGCGAGGCGGCGATCGGCGGTCGGTGCGAGGTCAAGGGGAGGGCCCACGACAAGGCGGGGGCCCGGCGGCTGCCGGGCTCGAGGAGGCGGGGCGACCGTGGCGGAGACGCTGGTCGGGCGAACGCCGCGGCGCGGGTCGAGGCCGGTGGTCGGGCGGCCGGAGGAACGGAGGTCGCCGGGCAGAGGACGAGGCGGGGCAGGCGGCGGCGCCGATGAAGCAGAGCGACGGGCGCGATGGGCGGCGGGCGGCGGAGGCGAGGTAGAGGTGGAGGCGGTGGAGCGGGCGGGCCCGGCATCGAGGTGGGGGAGGGGAGCGGCCGAAGAGTTGGGGAAGGACGTCGCGGTGGTGGGAAAGGCGGCCGGCGGACTACTGGGCGAGCAGGTCGCGAGGAGGAGAGAGCCGGTGGGGTGGCGCGACGAGGAGGTTGGGGACGCTTGGCCGGGCGGGCTCGCCGTGGCGGCTCATGAGGCGGAGGAGGCGGGCCAGCGGAGAGAGAGCGGTGGTGGGAGCGAGGAGGAGAGGAGGCTGCCACGCGTCTGTGAGGAGGAAGAACCGCAGGAGGAAGAAGGGCGCGGGACGTGCGGGGCTTTTGGGCCAGGGACATGGGCCCGGGGGCGTGGCGTGCGTGTGTCGCGTGAGTGCGTGCGTGCGGGGTACTGTGTGGCCAGGGTTGAGTGGGGTGGTGATTGGGAGAGAGAACGGGAGGGAGAGAGAGTTGGGGGAGGGTGAGGTGGCAGCATCTAGTTGGAGGGGGGTGAGGGAGAGGGTGAGGTGGCAGGTTGCCATTGGGTGGGGGGATGTGGAGGGGGGGTGTGGGTAGATAGGTGGGTAGCTGTAGGAATTGTTGGGGTGGACCGATTAAAATCCTGGGGTGGTCGTTCGGGTCATTCGGCCCGTTCGACTGCCCCACTATAAACAATGAAATGTTTTATTTAATTTAATCGCACCGTTTGCAAACCAATAATAGACAACAAAATATTCCGGCGACCCGGGTTTGAATTTGAAAACAAGACGGGGCGTTTTTGGAAAACAAAACAGGCTTGCGAAAATAGTTTTTGACAACCAACATATGATGATGACGATGCAATGCACAAATTCAACGCGATTTTCTAGTAGTGGTTTTGCGGGATGCCACAAATAAGTAGATGCTACTCTTTGTCTATTATGCTACTCAAGTGCTTTTATTAATGTGATCTCCGGAGACACCTTGTCCCACGTGTGTGAAGGTGATAGTGTGCGCACCGTGTGTGGCTCTTAGGCTAAAGATTACAGAAATACTTATCATGAGTTATATTTTGAGTTGGATGTCTCTATGAAATTGTGGTGTTTGTCTATAACCATCTAGTGCTCAAGGTGACAGTATGGGGTTACCTAGATGGGGAATGCCAACTTTAAGGTGTGTTTTTATAGCCCTACGAGGTGAATTGGTGTTCGTTATCCAACCGGAGAGTAGTTCAGGGTAGCATAGTGAAGACAAGATATTTATGTGTTCAATTATGATATCATTGTTGAGAGTGTCCACTAGTGAAAGTATGATCCCTAGGCCTTGTTTCTAAGCATTAAAATACCGTTTACAACCAGTCCTGCTACATGTTTGCTTGCTGCCATTTTTCTTTCAGATTGTAATTACCACTTATAATCATCCATATTACTTGTATTTCACTATGTCTTCGCCGAACTAGTGCACCTATACACCTGACAAGTGTATTAGGTGTGTTGGGGACACAAGAGACTTCTTGTATCTTAATTGCAGGGTTTCTTGAGAGGGATATCTTTGACCTCTTCCTCCGTGAGTTCGATAAACCTTGGGTGATTCATTTAAGGGAAACTTGCTGTTGTTCTACAAACCTCTGTGCTTAGAGGCCCGGCACTGTCTAGAAGAATAGAAGTGTGCGTAGACATCATGTGGCAAGAACCTTTCTTGTCATTTCCATATTTAACTCATTCAATATCTCATCTATGTACATTTGGAACAACCATATTAGCATTTCAATATATCTATATAGATATTGATGCCCAACATTCGGGTTTTGCCTAAGTCTTTCATAGAGATGAAATTCTTAACTTATGTTAATAAAAGATACATCATTTCCAATCAACAATATGTCCTCCACATAATGTATTAGAAATATGTCTTAGCGCTCCCACTTAATTTCTTGCAAATGTAAACATCTTCATCGTCTCCGATGAAATTAAACTCTTTAACAATTTCATCACGGTGAAGATTCCAACTCCCTAATGCTTATTTCAACCATTGAAGTTTGCATACGCTTTTAGCATCCTTTTGAATTAACAAAACCCTTTGGATCGTGTTATGTACACGTCCTAGGTAACCATTCTATTAGAAGAACTTGTTTTGTTTATTCAACTATCAGATAACAAAATTATATGTAGTGTTTGCAACATTAATCCGTCTAGACTAAATATCGCTATGAAAGATCAAATTTTGTCATAGTCAACTTTTGAACATTGTCGTAAACTCTTTTCCCGACATCTCGACTATTTCATAGATGTGAAACATCCATGTCTATTTCTTTATAGATCCAAATATGACTATAAGGTTTTTACACCTTTCAGAGGGTCTTTCAAGTTCAAAGTTTGATCTCTCATGTATGGAACTATCACGGATTTTATGGCTTAAAGCCATCTGACAGAGTCAGGGACCATCATCGCTTCTTTGCATATAGTCGGTTCATCATTGTAAAACAACAATGATTTACTCTCAAATCTTAGTATTTGATTGTTTACCCGATCTCTTTGGTTCAATAGGAACTTAGACCTCCGTGACCACAACCTTGGAGGCACGTGAGCCATGAGCATTGTTGCTGCCTCCAGAACGCTTTCCGGTGCTTCACAACTCAGCACATATAGCTAAGGTTCTTTTAACCTTATCAAATTTATATTGTCCTCCCACTTAACTTTTCACGAAAAAATCCTTCTTAATAAACTTCACGTTCTAAGCGACAAACACTTTTGTCTTTGGTGTTATGGAGAAATATTCAACGGTTATTCAAAATAACCTACAAATACATGCTCATCCGACTTTGGTTACAAACATCTTACTTATGTCTAGCATACCAATGTTTAAGAAAGGACAACTTGGGTTTTACCCCAAACCATAACTTTATATGGTGTCATTTCAACGGATCACGATGGAGCTCTTTTTAGTGAAAAAAGGTAGTCTCTAAAGCTTTAATCTTTAAACTATAATGGCAGTTTTATAAATGACACATTTGATCTTACCATGTTTAAACAAGGTTTCATTACATATCTCGAACATTCCATACTACTATGGTGTTTTTCGGGAAACATAAATCTATGGAACGATTCCTCAAATCTCTAGGTATTTTGCTAAATTTGTAACTCAAATATCTTCCTTTATGATCCTATCATAAAATCTTCATTTTCTTGTTACAATGATTTCCCGCTTCATCTTGAAAGTCTTTGAACTTTTTCAAATGTTTCATACTTAATCCTTACTAGCAAAAGTGCCCGTGCTTTGTACCTGGTTTATAAATAATAATAAGTGCATATAAGAAATAAAATAATTTTTTTTTCTTAATGGACGTGATAATCAGATTTTGCTTTGCTGCATAATGTAATAAGATTGGGGGCTCAAGTGACAGATGCGGGATCTTTTGTGTAATATAATAAGTGCATGGACTAAAATGAAAAAGTGACAAAGAGATAAAGCTCTTTGTCATCCTCTTCATGGGACAAATCAATTGATTTGCTAACTCCTTAAAAAACTGATTTGCTCATCTCCTAGGTGGTTCAGTTAGCCAATACAATAAAAATAGAGCGTAAGTTATTTACCAAATTAATGGGAAAATAAGAAGTAGAATTACACCTGGAGTTTTGAACTGATTAGATAAAAGGTGAATATATTAAGTCAGTCTCTACATACAAAATTTGTTTCTATAGTTGAACTTGAATTCCATATAAAATTAGCTAGCCAAGAAAAAGTCTAGTACTAAGACAAATTTGAACATAGGAAATCCAAGATTAGGAACTTACATAATAGCAGCTGTAAGGTCATTGTCCATAGCTAAATGCGAGGTGATGCCGTCGGCAACCTTGCCACACTAACCGAACAACATGGATATACTCTCCTCCTCCCTCAAATTAATGAGTAGCACATAGAGCCTATTCACACAAAAGAGTAACACATCGAGCCTAGTCAGATCCAAAGCTCTATCTCCACCCTCCATTGACCTGAACTGATTTCCATAACTACACCAAGCAAACCATAACATACAGATTTCACCCCAACTTTTCTCAAGAAGTTGAGGACGCAATCTTGGTCCAAGATCAATTGAAAAGATCTTCTCGTGTTTCTGGCTGAAGGACTAGTGCTAAAAAAGAGACCGTGCAAAGGAGAATGACCTTGGAGCTTCTTTGCAGACAGAAGAGGGTGAGATAAAAAACCATGAGAACTCCACCATAGTTTCTTTGCAGCTTCTCTATCGGCCTGATCAGGATTTGACAGCGGTTGGGTGAGGCGGTGTAGGTGAACTTTGGAGGCGGCGGAAGGAGAGATCGAGGGATACACCCGGAATTAACTGGAGGGGTGCATGTTCGGCGTCGATAATATTGGTGGGACTCCTGATTTGTTGGTGGTACAGTTATGCCGGAATCTCGTTTTTTATCTACGGCTGTAAATAATTAGTAAAATTGAACTCGTTTTTCACTTATGGATGGCATTTGATATAAATTTGGTGGGAGGATAAATCCGTCCAAAAAAGTATTAGACCGGAAGAAACACTTCGTCTTTTATTATTAGGTATAGATTTAAGTAAATATACATATATTCACTCAAATTTTCGGAGAAAGCATATGAAGTTGAAATCCATCGCTCTTGACTACACATAATGGGTTTCATACAACAATATGTACAATTTCCAATAAGCTAGCCATTCGTTCCCTTTTGGCCTATGAACAGAGTTTTAATTATCTCTAGGAAAGTTTCACAAGCGTCATTTAATCGAAATCAAATGACTCCAAAATTCCATCCACATGGAGTTTCTTCATATTTTCTTTCCAATATAATTTAAACGGCGATGTCACTTCCTAGATGATCTTTCAATCAATTGGCTTTAGACATTTTTAGCATCACTTTTGTGGATGTGATTTATCCAACTAGACTTGTATATCATCCATCTTTTATGGATTACAAAAATTATTTGAACAACCTTTTGTTCTCATAATACCTGATAAAACAAATCTTGAAGGTAAGCTTTGATATCAACGAGAAACACAATAACTCTTTATTTGTTCTCGATGAACATCATCACATATTCTCTTGCTAGTTACTTAGGCCATTACAGTTCATGAATTGTGTTGTTTCGTATGACGATTCACACCAACAAATTCAGTATCCAGTACTTAAGAACCACATTGTTTAACAAGCAAAGAATACATCTATAACACGTATATCCTCTATATACCAAAGCTGAACAATTCTAGACTTTTCTTTTATGTCATATATTTCTGAGATTCTCTTTCAGTATTTCCTCTTCCATTTAAAAGAATCTATCAATATCAATAGTGGAGCCATACACATGACACATAGTCCAAAGTGTGTATAGTTAAATACAATGTCTTTGGACTTGCACTTTGAAGTAGATCAGCATCATCAAATGTTTGATGTTCTTTCAAATTCCATGCTTTAGTAATCTTTTAGTGTAGTAAAATGTTTTTCCTACATCAAATATTCATACTTATCATGGAACTATTCATTATCAAGCTACTATAGCTTATAACGGTGAATTGCGAGTATAATGCTGCTCTCCAAAACCTTTTGGAGGATTAGGACAACTAGTGTCTCCAACCTTTTGCAAATTCTCATTAAATATGAGAACATAACTTTTGCCATATTATACTCTATCATGTTGTAACCAAAACATCGTTTCAGATATCGCAATATCTTCCACAGATGATGGTTTTGAAACAATTCTTTCAGCTCCCCGACAACCTTGATATTAAAACAATCTTTTGAATATCAAGAATCATGGAGACAAACATGATACTTATATACTAACACTGGAATTGTTACTCTTAATTTAATACCAATTATTAAACTTCACGGAGTAACCGAAACTTACTGAAAGTTTGCAATAGGACTTTTAAAGTTTAGATTAACACTTCAAAACAATATGATACCAGTTCGTAAAGTAAATAACCAGAATTCTATAGTTCTATTATCTCAATTATAACTAAGCGCAAGGTGGTAAATGGATGCCAATGACTACAACAACTATGCAAATTCACTTTGATTTAATTTATGATAAATAGTTTTCAACTTTTAATTATATTACTGTTGAACTTCCATTCAAAACAATATCCCTCAGATTATTTTAGTGATTACACGAACCAAATCCACTACACCAAGTCCGATCATCACGTGACATCATGTAGTTTCAAAGGCGAACAATCATCATGTTCATCATATCATCTATATGACTCATGCTTTATCTTTCTGTATTACATGTTCCGAGACCATGTTTGTACATGCTAGGCTTGTCAAGATTAACCTTAGTTTCCGCATGAGAAAATCTGACTTGCTCCCGTTGTATGCACACGCAGAATCTAATATACCCGATCATCACGTGGTGCTTCGAAACAACGAGTTTTGGCAACGGTGCTAACTACGGATGAACACTTTATTACTTGATATTTTATGAGAGGGATCATCTTATAATGATACCTTCGCGATCTAATCAATACAAGATGCATAAAAGGATTAACATCACATGCAATTCGTAATATGTGATATGATATGGCCTTTCTTCTTGTGCATTTGATCTCCATCTCCAAGCACGAACATGATCTCCATCATCACCGGCGTGGCGTCAAGGTCAATGGCGCCACTCCATGGTTGTCGTACACCAGCATCAACTATTACAACTACTTTAAATAATAGACACGCATGTCTTAACGGAATTAAAAGACAACCATAAGGCTCCTGCCGGTTGCCAACTTACAATAAGGATCATTGCATACATCATATATAATCACAATCATGGCCATATCACATCACAGCACACCCGTGCAAAACAAAGTTAGATGCCTCTAATTTTCTTTGCATGTTTTACGTGGTTTGTGGCTTTCGAATAAGAACCATTCTAACTTACGAACAAGAACCACAATGTTAATAATAGTATTGTCAAGTGCCCATTGTAAATTGAATCTTCAATATGTTAGGAGAGACAGACACCCGCAAAGCCACTTATGCAATACAAGTTGCATGTTGAGCGTGGAGCAAGTCTCATAAATTATGTCATGTAAGGTTAGACCGGGCCGCTTCATCCCACCATCCCACAAGATGCAAAGTACACAAGAATCAATCGACAACAAAAGCATCAATGCCCACAGTGACCATCGTGTTCTACTCGTGCAACAGATCTACATGTAGACACATCTCTGATACCACTGTAGGGGTTCGTAGCATGGAAAACAAAAAAATCTACCGCATGAACACATACAAGCCAAGATCTATCTACTAGATTGTAGCAACGAGTCGATGGAGTACTCACCCTCAAAGATTCCAAAGCGGTTAATGAGAGCGGATTCTCGTGGGTGATGTAGTCGTTCACTTGCCGATCTCAAGATCGCGTAGACGATCCTTCCGGCGCCACGTTCCGGCAGCACTCCTGCAGCCGATCACACATTCGGTACTCGACGAAGACCTTCCTCTCCCTTGTTCTAGCAGGCAGCAGAGGTTGTAGCTCTCTCCTCGTGATTTTGGCAGCACGATGGCATGGTGTCAGAAGTAGAGGGGAGATCCCGCAGGTCTTCGCCTAAGATGGAGTGAGTATGGTGGAGTAGAAGAAAGGCCTTGGTGATCTAGGGTTTAGAGGGCGCCAAGGGGGTGGTGTGGCCGGCGGCAAGGGCCTAGGGTTTGCCCCAAGTCGCCGACTTGGAGGAGCTCCTGGCAGAGGCTACTATACGTGGTAGGCGCCAAAGCTAGGGTTTATGGTGAGGGGTAGGGGCGCCCTACCCCCTCATTATATAGGTGGGGAGGCGCCAAGGGGGAGGTAATCCTCCCCTAACACCACTTCATGTGGCTGGCGACAAGGAGAGGGAGGATTCCTCCCTTAGGTAGGAATCCTTCCCTCCCTCCACTTCAAAACCATTGTCCCAGTTTGACTTTTTCAAACTGGCCTTTTGTCTTTCAAACTAGAGTTTGATTTCTTTCTTACAATTGTCCAGCCAAGTGACCTAGGAAATGATGCAACCATTCCACTTTGTCATGACACATCCATGTAACCTTCCCCTTCCGGATTAGTGAACCTTCTAGACCCTTCTAGAACATTCCGGTGAAAACACCGAAACCATTCCCAAACCTCGGAATCAGACTTTCCTTATATTGTCAACACCCGGATTTTTAATCCCAGATGCCTGTTATGCCATACATCGCAATCCCAGGAATACCATTTTTGCGAGACATAACAGAATTGGATACCACAGTACATCATCCATTACAAACCATACATAAGGTTTTACACACATAAGGATCTAATGATCCAGTTCTAATACAACACAAGCAGCGGAATACGTAATAATAACGGTAGCGTAGGCGAAGCTCCATCTTCGGGGTCACAGATAATGCTGACGATGGGAGATGATCCTAGTTGTCGTAACCTTCCTGGGGTCCATCCTCCAGGTACTCTTCTTCATAGTCTGGCGATGTGAATAGCCAGGGACAAAGCCATGAGTACTCTTTAAGTACTCGCAAACTAATACTAACAAGTGAAGGGGTTTTTTGTAATAGGACACTAAGCTCTAGGGTTGTTTTGCAAGAAGCCAGATTTATCTCTACTAAGTTCAGAAGCAAGAGAAGCTTAGTCACAGTGTTATAACTCCTAAGTGGGAACTTGTATTTCATATCACAACTCTGTTGTGGTCAAGTCAAAGTCTCCATTTATTTCACAAGTCATTTTGAAAACATCTAATGGGGGAACAGTATGACCACTCCAACTATCCATAACTGCGGACGCGGCTATTCGAATAGTTTGACACTCTGTAGAGATTGTACACTTTCACCACAACATTCGATACATCCGTCAGGAACAAATCCTGAATTCACCATACTCAGTATGCAGATAATCAATCCTAACCTTTCCATTACACGCCCTAGTATAAGCACCTCTCCTGTGAGTTTGGCCTCCCAACCATGACCAACTATCATCTTGGGTACTGCACAGGTGGACAATCTTCACAAGGTAGCCTCAGCTCAGACCTTGGCCGTGAGGGAACTAATACTAGGGTATATAAGTTTCTAGTCAAGCCCTACCCAATCTTCGGGTATTGTGGTTGTACGATAAAATTGGAATGGTATCGGATCCAGACAACCATCAGTTTTATAAAGGGCTAAGGCTCATGCCTTAACATTTTCATCACCAAAATCATCTGGTGTTCGGAAACATATGTCAAAACATTTCAATAGAATGATCCATCATTCCAAGGTTTTCATAACCATTTTTCCACCAAGTATTCCCATCTAAGGTTGATCAAGTTTTATGCTTAGCACTAGCATCTACAAGTGGGGGTAAGTACTAATGAGGGGTGGTAAACTAGTAGAGTTTTAACTAAGTTCAATCTTATGCCTTGGGATGATATCAAGATTATCTAGCTTAGGCCAAATTTTATGCTCTTTATGCAACCTTGAAATATCTTTCTAGTATCTACAATTCACTAAAGTAAACTCTAAGTAATAGCTTTGATAAAGAAATAAAGTATAAAGCTGGTAGGTAAAAACTAGGATTGGTTTATCAAGTGGGTAGGATCATCTATGCTTAAGGCATATAGTTGGCATGGTGACAAGCAAGTATTGGCTTGCATAGGTCAACTTGATTAGTAAGGCTTGCATCCGTGTCAATATAAGCTTGGCTTGTGCAGAGCAGTGGTTGAAGTTCTCCTCGGCTTCTTCTTCGTAGTATCCTCCTTCTTCCTCGTATCCTTGGTCGGTACTGGCGTCTATAAATAAATACGAGGTACACAATCACCAAACAATTCTTAACTACTTGCAATCATCACACAAAAGGGTCCTATAGATGATCTAGCATCATCACTAACATTACAAGATTAAAGCTTGGTTTAATTCCTTTTATTTTTAGAAAAGTAATTTCTACTCATTGAAAAACTACTTAAGATTTAATATTATCCAAACCAAACATGGGATCATGTTGACACATGTCATCACCACATATTTTAGTCCATGGGAATATGATTTAAAGCGGTGTCACAATTTAATAAGGTTTTACCCTTTTATTTTAATTAAATAAAGTGACTAGAAATGCCTATGTGGCATCCTTTTATTACTTGAACATTATTTCTGTAAGTAAACCTATATATTTTTATATATTCTGAAAGCTATGATCAATTGTGATTTTTGAGAGTTGGAATCAACTCAAAATCTATTAGGTTTAAATTTGAAAAATGTTTGAATGCAGAAAAGGTTCTGCCTTGTTATTTTTACCAATGGTGATCTACAGATCCAAATGACTTGAATCCAACGGGCTTGGATTCAGCATTTTCTAGACCTTTCTAACAAAATTGATTTCATTCAATTTGGTTCACTGAATCGATCTAGGTTGATTTTTGAATCTAGGTGCAGAAGTGTGTTTGAAATAAAATGGAAAATGTTAAATTCAAATGACTGGGCTGCGCAGGAAACGATACTGGGCCGACCTGCTAAGCACAACACTTATGCGGGCTGGTTAAGTTGTTGTCCCCACGCGTCAGTGAGACGAGGGGGTGCGAAGCGGTATGGGGCGATGTGGTGCGTTCGATCTAGTTCTAATCCAACGGCTGAGGGTCATCGTCGACGTTGGGTAACACCGGCGAGACAGAAACCTAACGCGGCAGGTGGGGGTCGTCGGGGGCTCAGGCGAGGGTCAGCGAGGTGGGCGAACAACGAAGTCGACGACGGCGAACCTCCTGGTACCGGCAGCTTCTCCTGGGGCGGCTCCAATCGCTGGCTCCCTTCTCCATAGGCGGCGGGCTCCGGTAAAATTCCAGCAAAGTGCTGCTCGCCTTGCTCCGGGAACGGGGTGGAACGATCAGTGAGGAGAGGGGAGTGAGATGGTGTGCTCAATTCGGCTGGGGGTGGCCTCTATTTATAGTCGCGACGACGAGACCGAACGGGATGGGCAGGCAACGATGGCGACATGGCTACGGGCTGCTAGAGGCATGGCCGGCGGTGGCGATCGCTTGGTGGTCTCCTGGCGATGCTCTACGGCTTTAATGCATATGTAGGGGCGGTGGCAAACGGTCTGGAACACGCGACGCTCTGCGCGACAAAGGCGGCGTCTTCGACGGCGAGCGGTGGCTGTGAGGCATGGGGCAGCGAACGGGGATGTCTGGCGGTCTCCTAGGTCGGTGGCGATCGTGTATGCACGCGGCGAGGGCGGCGCGCGGTCGGTGGGCGTGTGTCGAGGGTGGCGCTCTAGCGCACGCTCGGCATGGTTGACATAGGCACGGGCGCGGAGTTCCTGGGTGCTCTGGTCGATGTCTTCAAGGCAGGGCTGGTCGAGAGGGGGCGGTGAGGCATGGGTGATCTCCCGACAAGGTCGGCATGGCTAGTTTCTTTCCTAGCTTGCTGTCTACACTGGGGTGGCATGGTGTGCTTCGGCTGTTCACCATTGATGGCATTGTCGAGATCACAGTGGTGCTAGTGATTAGTTAAGTTCGTTAGATGATCTAATGAGGCTATTGTGAGCTAGAGAGGGAACCAGTTAGGCTCAAAACACTGCACACTATAGTGTTTCGATTTTATTAGATTTGAATCTGCAAGGTATTTGATGAAATGGCCGCATGAATTCAAGTTTTGAATTTTGAAAAGATTTTTGGTGGGTGTGCTAGATTGGTGCTGGTGAGTCTGCAGAAGCTTGGGTTTTCAAAGTTGAGCTTGTTTGAGTGGTTCTTGAAAAAGTGGGATCTTCCCATGTGATAAAGATTCAATTTTGAATTGTCATTTAAACTATGCATTTGAAAGTTTCTGGATGATCACAAAGTGGGCCTTGATACTTTGTTATGAGTACTATCAAGGGGTGTAAAGATCCAAACAAGTTTTTGTTAAGTTCTGAAAGTTTGAGACAACCAAAGTAGGCATGGGAGTTAAATTGGCCAAAATGACCATTCCTTTATTTTGTTTGTTTTGCTTTATTTGTTTTTGGGAAAAGTATGGGGATTGTTTAGATGATGTTTATTTCACCTAAGAATCCTTTTGCAAGCAAAGAAACACATAAACAAGGCAATTCAAAAGAATCCAAATTAGGATGCATACACATATGAATGCTTTCATGTTTTTATTTGGAAAAGTTTTTGTTAACCCTAAATTTGATGATTCTAGTTTAATATTTTTGGGATGTTACAAACCTTCCCCCCTTAAACAAAATCTCGTCCCGAGATTTGAAAAAGGACGAAAAAGATTACCTAGGATTTGAAAAGATCAGGAAACTCCGTCCTGATGTGATCTTCGCGCTCCCAGGTAGCTTCCTCTTCCGTGTGGTTGCTCCACTGAATCTTGAGAAACTTGATGCTTCGGGTTCGGGTAGTTCTGAAAGCTTCTTCCAAAATACAGATGGGTACTTCGGGATAGGTCAGGTCATCGTTGATCTCTATGGTCCGGTGATCAATATTCTTGAACACTTCGGTCTTCTCTGGGACTTCGAGACACTTGCGAAGTAATGAGATATGGAACAGAGTGTGCACAGCTGACATCTCTTCGGGTAGTTCCAATTGATATGACACTTCTCCTTGACGGTTCAGAATTTTGAAAGGTCCGATATATCTGGGGGCTAACTTTCCTTTGAGTTGGAAACGCTGCATTCCCTTCAATGGCGACACCTTCAGATACACAAATTCTCCTATGTTGAAGGCGAGGTCTCGACGTCTCTTGTCGGCGTAACTCTTCTGTCTGGACTAGGCCGTCTTGAGGTGCTCACGAATCTTGTGAACCTTCTCTTCCGCTTCTCGTAGGATGTCGGGTCCGAAAATTTGACTTTCTCCTACTTCCGACCAGTTCAAAGGGGTGCGACACTTCCTTCCGTACATGAATTCAAATGGGGCCATTTGCAAACTAGCCTGATAACCGTTGTTGTATGAAAATTCTGCAAACGGCAGATAGTCTTCCCACTTGGATCCATATTCTAACACACAGGCTCTCAGGATATCTTCGAGTATTTGGTTTACTCGCTCCGTTTGTCCGTCGGTCCGAGGGTGATACGCGGTGCTGAAATCTAGGCGGGTTCCTAAACCTTCTTGAACTTTCTTCCAGAATCTCGAGGTAAACCGAGTTCCTTGATCCGATACGATGTTCTTGGGGACTTCATGCAAACTAACTATTCTAGCGATGTATAACTCCGCTAGCTTCGAACTCTGATATGTGGTCTTGACGGGTAAGAAATGGGCGACTTTGGACAATCTGTCTACTATGACCCAGATAGAGTCATTTCCCCTACTAGAAGTAGGCAATCCGGTGATAAAGTCCATTCCAACGGAATCCCATTTCCATTTCGGAATCTGCAAGGGTTGCAACAATCCAGCGGGTCTTTGATGTCCAGCCTTGACTCGCTGGCATATATCACACTTGGCGATATAGCTTCCGATTTCTCGCTTCATCTTATGCCACCAAAATTGCTCTTTCAAATCTTGATACATCTTAGTACCTCCGGGATGGATAGAATAAAGAGTATCATGAGCTTCCTTCAAAATAACTTCTTTCAACTCAGAATCTGCTGGTACACAAAGGCGTCCTTTGTACCACAGAACTCCTTCGTCTTCGGTGAATCCGGGTACTTTGCCTGTACCGATACGACGCTTGATTCCGTCGATACTGGCATTTCCTTTCTGCGCCTCTTTGATCTGACTAATCAAACTGGGCTGGAGTTCTATGCTAGCCAAAAATCCTTCACTCACTAATTCTATTCGAAAATTTTCCATCTCTCTGTGCAGACTTGGTTGCTCCTTTAAAATCATGGAGTTCAAGTGGCACGGCAATCTGCTAAGGGCATCTGCTGCCACATTGGCTTTACCAGGGTGATAGTGAATGTCCAGGTCGTAATCCTTGATTAGCTCAATCCATCTTCTCTGCCTCATATTCAGCTCCTTCTGAGTGAATATATATTTCAGGCTCTTGTGATCCCCGAATAAATCTCACAACGGTTTCCCATCAGGTAATGCCTCCATGTCTTCAGGGCTAGAACTACGGCTGTGAGTTCGAGGTCATGGGTTGGTTAATTTTGCTCATGTTGCTTCAGGTGTCGATATAGATAAGATATAACTTTGCTGAAAGAGCATTTTTCTATCCCTCGGATTTTGATGTTTGATAACAATACACTTATCGATTTAACCGTGTACTAAGTTTATCACAGGATTGATAAAAGAAGGCACAAGTCCAGAAATGCCGTAAAAAGAGCAACAGCACCAGATGAGCTTTTTTCTTTTACTCCTATTTACTTCCTTATTTATGCTTCAGATGGCATAACATTTCCCCTTTCAAAAACTTATGTGTGAACCGGTAGTACCGGATCTGCAACCAGTACTACCGCTTGACACCGGTACTAGGTTCTGGGTTGCTGGCACCGATCAAAGAGAGAAGGGTGCGTCAAGACTCACCGGTACCACGAAGCGACACTACCGGCCCAACCGGTAGTACCGCTTGGTACAAGCGGTACTACCGCTTGAGGCGGTCAGGCTCAGAGGTACCGTGACATCGACTAGCACCCACCCCTCTCCGGTTGGTCGACCAAGCGGTACTTGGGACCAAGATTACACCCGAACCGGTAGTACCGCTTCCTACCTCCGGTACTACCGCTTGGGGGTAGTACCGCAAGGGCGTACCGCCCAAAGACTGAAGAACACTGAAGAACAAGGTCACCTCCGGTACCTGGTCCGGTACTGGACCGGTAGTACCGCATGCAAGCGGTACTACCGCTTGAGTACCGGTACTACCGGTCATTAAATGCTCCAACGGCCATATATTTCGTGGAGGGGTATAAATACCCCTCCACCTACCTTGGGACAAATTGCTCAGCACATTAAAGTCATTGCCCACCATTGGAGTCCATTGGAGCCACTCAAATTCTCAAGATCTCCTCATCCAACCACCCAAAGTCCTTGATCTTTGGGGAATCGAAGGGGGAGGCCCCGATCTACTACTTCACCAAAAGAGATCTTCATTTCCTCCTCATTTAATTGAGGGCCCCTTTGCTCTAGTGTTTTGTTGGAAACCCTATGTCACATCCCAAATTTTAGATTTGGTTCTGCATATCATCCATATCATTGCATCATACTCTTCCATGCAAAACCATCGATTGAAAAGACTCGGCAAAACACTATTTTCTAAATCCTATTTTATTTTGCAACAATGCTCCTGCGGGAGGTTCTACTAGGACTTGTGTTTTCCACTCTTGTAGAAAAATGGATTCACTCACCCCTTGACCCTAGGTTGATCCCCTTGATTTTACAAAAATTTAGGAACAAGAATCGCCCAATTCGGAGTTCGTGTGAAGAAGTTACGGAGGTTCTACTAGATTGGAAAAAGGGAAAAAGAAAAGATCAAAAAAAAAAAAATCGGCGCCATTGCTAAGTTCTGGCCGTGCTGCCCAGCTAGCATCCAGCCCGCTAGGCCAGCCTGTAGCTTGGCGGATAATATCCGCCGCCCGTGTCGAGCCACAGGTGGGCCCCGCTGTCGGCGCCGGCTTCGTCGCCGCCGTCCGCTCCAATCCGCCTCCAACTCCTCCGCGGTCTCCTCTCAACCACCCACGCGCCTCGCTACTCCGACCCGCCACACGCCGCATCTCGTGAGCAGCGCCACCTCGCCGATTTCGCCGCCGCCTGTAACCGCCGCCGCCTTTCCTTCATTCGCCGCCCGCGACCTCTGCCGCCAGACGTGACCTCACCGCCTAACCGCCGCCTCCTCGCAGGCCGCCGACGACCCGCCGACCGCGCCGCCGACCGAGGCCGACGCCTCCACGCCGATCCGCCGCCGCCCGTCGAGCCGACGCCCCTCCACCACCCGACGCCGTGCCAACCGCCGCCATCGCCGGAGCTCCCCACCGCCGCCGCCGCTCGACCACACCGCCGCCGTCGACGACGCTCAGGTGAGCCGCCTCCGCCGTCGCTCCCTCTGCCGCACGATCTGCGGCCAACGGCCCAGATCGGCCGTTGACCGGTCAGCCCCAGGCGCTGACTAGTCAAACGCCCAGTCAGCGCCCAGTCAGCAGCCACGTGGGCCAGTCAACAGTCAAAGTTGACTGGGTAATTTCTTTAATCGATTTAATTGGCAGATTTTCGTAGAAACTTGTAAATTGCGTAGAAATTAATCTACTGGGCCAAAAATTTCAAATAAAATATGTGTAGATTCAGTAAGTCGTGTAGAATCTTGATGTACGTTTGTTTCACACTTTTGCAGCAAGATTTTGTCCAGATTAATTAATTGAGTTAATGGCCTTTTTGGAGTAATTAATTCGTAGAAAAAGTTCTGTAACTCCAAAAATTGCATATAATATGTCCCTGGATTCAGTAGAACAAGGAGAATCTCAAGGTGAATTAAAAAGTTAGGCTTACAGTAAAAACTTCTGCAGAAACTATTTAGTGGCTTTCTGTAGTGTTTTAATTATTCAGGAAGATTTATAATTCATTTTTGAGTAATTCCAGTTGGTACTGTTCCTAAATACCAATGCCCATACAGTAGAATTTCCCCAAGATTTTACAAACAGTATACTACCAGTAGTGATTTAATTGAGTTCTAGCTCTAGTTTTGAGCACTATATTTTGCATAATAGTTTCCCTTGCGCTAAAACTATTTCCCATGCATGCAATCAGTAGTTTTACTAAATAGGATTATGTGGTGCTGCTGTAGCATCAATCCACTTGTCATGCATGCATTCATACATCATCTTTGTTGCATATGCATGTTGATTGCTTGTTTATGATTGCAATTGTATCGTGTAGATTGTGACGAGTGCAATGCTTGCTCGTGTGTGGATTGTTCTTCCGACCGCTACAACCAAGGCAAGTAGATGCTATTTTGTTCATGATATTGTCCTACTATTTTCAATGCATTGTCGTGTATTTTGTAGACGCATGTGTAGGATGATACTATCGCTATGCTATGTCCTGTTATGTGGTAGGGCCTTCCTTGTAGATGAACCACCGTTGGTAGATGTGCTTAGCCATGCTATGATGAACGAGGGCTGGGTGACATCATTGAAACTTGTTTCTAAAGTATTGGTTTGTGAAAACTAAAACAACTTAATCAATGAATCTCCTGGGTGTGAAGGGATTGATAATTTTTGGTGGTTTCATTGCGGAAAGGCACCCAGGTATCAAGAGAAAATGATTGGCTTCTTTATTTTGTAGCTTACGTGTACAACCATGTGCCAATAATGAAATGGGCGGTTGGTTGGACTTAGTAGGTTATGGTAACTCGAACCCGCGTATCCAGAGATGTAGAATTTTGGTAGGTTGGACCGGTGCGCGTCGGGATTGGGGAGCTACTTCTCGAACAGTCTCTTCTTGGACTTCTCCCTATCATCACCCAAAATGAGAGTGATGGTACGAGCTGGGCTGGCCAGGTCACATGGGTAAAGTGTACTAACCCCTGCAGGGTGTATAATCTAATCGATTAGCCGTGTCCCCAGTTATGGACATCTGAGTTGCTTGATATTGATTCCATGACATGTTTCTCGCTCATTCTAATTTCATAATTGCTTTAATGTTGTTGGGCTAACTTAATTGGGATCTTTTCAAAGAACATCAAAAACTGTGTATGAAAGTAGGACAAAGGTATTTGCAAATGCAAGCGGATTACGCTCCACTTGCCAAATATGCATGTAGATGTTAGCACTATTGTCTCCTTTACTAGCTCTACTTGCCATACATTCCATGTATTGACCCTTTGGGGCTGCTACGTTTCATGTTGCAGGATATTCCGATTCTGAGTAATCGATATAGGCCACGGTACTCCACTCGGCACTTGTTCACTTGTGGGCAATTTGAAGAATGGAGGATTTGCTTTATTTATGTTGCTACCTGAATAATTTGAGCTAGCCTTGAGCTAAGATTTTATTGTAATAATGGTACTCTGGATCTTCGTTATTTATGATACATGGATATTTTGCTACGTTATTCATCTTATTCTATTGTGGGCCAATGAACCGATCTAGGGATTGGCATGTCACATAGAAGCTACGGTCTTTTCAGAACCGTGGTGTTACAAGATGGTATCAGAGCCCGTGTGTCGACTGTAGGATCGTGACCTAGGATTGGATTAGGAAGCCATAGAATTATTAAAGTTTATATTAACTCTGTCTTTCCTCTTATGCCTTTCACTCTCGTAAATTCTTACCATATGCTATTCTCACACCTTCCTCTTTTAATTGATAGATGGGAGAAGTCAGGACTGAGTATGCAACCATGGAGTCACCAAGGCCCTTTGCAAGACAGTTAGCACATCTCTCGCAGTCATTGGGATTGCCACTGCCCATGTTCAAGGGAAGAAGGTTGTACAACTATGGATATGGTGAGGATGCATGGGAGATTACTACCTTCATATTCAGGGATGCCGCCTTGCCAAACCCTGTGCATCTGATCTACACCAAGACATACTGCAACTGGGGACTTGGAATCAACTTGGCCATACATGAAGCCCTGTCTCGCCAGTGCCATCATGTCCGACACCTACTGCCAGCAGATTCACCCTACCGTGACTATGGGAGGCGTGATGAGGATGGGCACATTGTGGTTACCTCGGGCGACAGGAACAACATGCCGCCCCGTCGGAGGCACATAGAGGACATGGAAAGGGAGAATGGAGCTCTAGGTGAGAAGGTGATGATGATAAAGGAGATTGCAGATTTTGCCAGCAATGGTATGGTGGTCCAAGGACAGGAGATTGACACCTTGCATGAAGCTGTGGGAGTTCTGGAGAATGCCCTGATAGCTAGAGATGCAACCATATCTCATCTTCATGGTACTGTGCAGGAGAACACCCAGAACATACAACAGTTGCAAGGGATCGTCCAGGAAAGGGATCAAACTATTGAAGCTAAGACAGCCCAGATTGCCGCTCTCCAAGCACAGCTGAATCCACCCTCTGATGAAGACAATGGAGATGATGGCAACAATGATGATGATGATGACAGTAGGAACGATGATGATGATGAGGACGAGGACGATGATGATGGAGACGATGATGGTGGAGGAGATGAAGCTGTTGCAGTTGCAGCTGAAAGTGAAGAAGAAGAGGAGGATCCAGAAGAGGTGGAGTTTGAGATCTCAAGTGATGACTCAGGAGAGGTGTATACTCCGCCACCATGGTTGAACCGTGGGCCGAAGCGCCAACGCATGAGTGCAAGGACCTACCGCAACCTCTTCAAGAAGTAGATAGAAGTCCACCAATTAGTCCTCGTTAGGTAAAATCGTTAGGATTAGTCTTGATCGTTGTGAAACTTAGTTGCTGTTAGTTTAAGAGTGTTTAGTTGCTTATTTGTGTACTCCAATATCCCAGGAATTATTTGTGCGAATTTTATGAAAGAGTTATGGCAAGTTTGGTTACTATCTGTGTTATTTTCGCTGCAGTTTTCTGCTGATACAACAGTACTTTACGATTTTTCATATTTTTTTGGTAACTGGAAAAAATCTGAAAAAAAGGGCTGGTGCGAAACTCTCTGTACTATCTGTGCAAAAATCAGAATAATTTTCTGACGAGTCTAAGTCTGGTGGAAAAATTCGTGAACACTGCTGGACTGTTCTGGCAGATTGCTGTTTTTGCTGCTTGTTGATCAACTGTTTAGCTAACCATTGCCAACTCTTGTAAAACTATTTCAGTAGGTATATACTGCTAGGATAACCCCTGGGATGTTGCTGTATCACTTGTTTGTTGATGTGTTGCTTGCTTATGATTGTCTGCCATTGCTTGTTGTTGTTTGATCATAATGCATGGGTAGAATCCTATTATCGTAGTTGATTCTTTCTAAACTTACCTGTGCTGAACCGTAGATGCCTCCCCGCCGTCAACCCACTGAGTTGGAGCAGCTCATGGCAGCTCAGGCACAGCTGACCCAAGTTATGACCCAGTTCATGGAAGCTCAGAACAACAACAACAATGGGAACAACCAGCCCTGTGGAGATGCTCTCACAGATTTACGAGGCTAAGGCCAACTAAGTTCTCTACTGCAACGGAACCAATGGTTGCTCTCGACTAGTTGCGTTCAGTCAACAAGGATCTAGTAACTGTTGGATGCACTGATGCTGAGAAGGTGAGGTTTGCCGCTCACCTACTAGAGGGACCAGCCGCTTCTTGGTGGGACACTTTTCAGATCACCCACCCGCTGGACACTGTGACTTGGGCAATGTTTGAGGAAGGTTTCAGGACCAACCACGTGTCTTCAGGAGTTCTGAGCCTGAAGAGGAAGGAGTTACGCAACTTGCGTCAAACCAATCGCACCGTGGCTGAGTACATTGAGGAGTTCAACAACTTGTCCCGTTATGCACCTGAGGATGTTGACACTGATGCAAAAAGGAGGGAGAGATTCCTGGATGGCCTCAGTGATGAGCTTTTAGTGCAGCTACTGGTAGTTTACTGCCCCACTTTCTAGGAGCTTATGGACAAGGCCATGATCTTGGAAGGGAAGCACAAGCAGGTGGAGAACCGCAAGAGAAAGAGTAACAATCACCACTCTGGTTCACATCACAAGTCTCGCACTTCATATGATGGGTACTCCAAGCATGGAGGCAGTGACCATGGGAGCCATGACCGCCACCACCATGGAGGCGATGGACATCGCCATGACAACCACAAGAGCACCCACCACAGCCACAAGGGAGGACACTCTCACCATTCTGGAGGACACGGTGGACATGACCGCAACCGTGATCGCAACTTTGTGAAGAAGGATCTGAGTGAGGTGACATGCTTCAAATGTGGCCAGAAGGGACACTATGCTAACAACTGTCCGGAGAGGAAGGGACTGAAGCCAACCAACAACCAGAAGGCCACAGTGAACCACATGAATGTGGAGGAGATCCCAGATGAGCCTGACCTTGTGATTGGTAAGTTCCCAATCAACACTCACCCAGCCTTCATACTTTTCGATACTGGTGCATCGCATTCATTCATATCAAGGGCATTTGTGGATAAGTATAAGCTACCCACTGAGTCTATGAAAGAGTCTGTTAGAGTGAGTTCACCTGGAGGAGATATGATAGCTAGTGCGGGATGCCGCGGTTTAACTGTGAGGATTGGAACACACAACTTCATTGCACATCTGGTAGTGTTGGAATCACAAGGGTTAGATGTTATTCTGGGTATGGATTGGATGTCTATGCATGGGGGACACATAGATTGTGCACGAAATGTTTCACTCAAAACCCGGATGGTAAGAGAATTAGATTCAAGTCGGCATGCGAAGGGAAGGTGTAAGCTAAATTCTCTTAAGTGGGTTAGCATGGATCTTGTCGTGATTAGGGATTACCCGGCGTGTTTCGGAAGAGCTGCCAGAATGCCACCGACAAAGGACGTGGAGTTTCTCATCGACATGATGCCGGGAACAGGACCTATAGCAAAGAGACCATATAAGATGGATGTGGATGAGCTGAAGGAATTGAAGAAGCAGCTGAAAGAGCAGTTGGACAAGGGATTCATTCAGCCTAGTTCGTCGTCATGGGGTGCACCTGTTCTGTTTGTGGAGAATAAGGATAGCAGCAAGAGATTAGTGGTGGACTATCGCTCGCTGAACGAAGTGACTATCAAGAACAAATACCCCCTATCGAACATAAATGATTTGTTTGATCAACTGGAAGGAGCAAAGGTGTTCAGCAAGATTGATCTGCGATCAGGCTACTTCTAATTGAAGATCCGGGAGGAAGACATACCAAAGCCGCTTTCACCACTAGGTATGGTTTATATGAGTATACAGTTATGTCTTTTGGACTAACGAATGCCCCGGCATACTTCATGACCATGATGAACAAGGTATTTATGGAGTACTTGGACAAGTTCGTGGTGGTATTTATTGATGACATACTGATATATTCCAAGGATGATGCTGAGCATGAGAAACATCTGCGACTGATCATGGAGAAGCTAAGGGAACACAAGCTATATGCCAAATTCAGCAAGTGTGAATTCTGGCTTAACACTGTTGGGTTTCTTGGACACGTAGTGTCAGGAGAAGGAGTCGCTATTGATCCAAGCAAAGTGACTACAGTAACCGAGTGGGAAGCACCCAAGAATGCAGGAGAGATACGAAGCTTTTTGGGACTTGCTGGATATTACAGGAGATTCATTGAAAACTTCTCCAAGATTGCTAAGCCGATGATAGAACTTCTGAAGAAGGAGAGGAAGTTTGAATGGACGGATGTGTGTGAAGACGGCTTTCAGGAACTGAAGCGTCAACTAGTGACCCGCCTGTTCTGTGTTTACCTGATCTTCAGAAGGATTTCCAAGTGTACTGTGATGCTTCTCGACAAGGACTTGGGAGTGTGCTGATGCAAGATGGGAGAGTGGTGTCATATGCCTCGCGGAAACTCAAGCACCATGAGAGGAATTATCCCACACACGACTTGGAACTAGCATCAGTTGTTCATGCGCTCAAGGTATGGAGGCATTACTTAATGGGAAAACACTGTGATGTGTACACCGACCACAAGAGCCTGAAGTACATATTTACACAGAAGGAACTGAACATGAGGCAAAGGAGATGGTTGGAACTTATCAAGGACTATGATATGAATCTACAATACCACCCAGGAAAGGCCAATGTAGTAGCAGATGCTCTGAGCCGGAAGGTTTATGCCAATGGATTGACAATTGGGAAATTGCCCGAGGATTTGTGTAAGCAATTCAAGGACCTTAGACTGGAGGTAGTGTCTGAAGGATACTTGGCAACAATGGAAGTCCAACCAACGCTACAGGACAGAATCAGGAAGGCTCAAGTGGGAGACAAAGAGATTGATGAGGTAAAGGAAAAGATGAAGGAGGATCGAGCGAGGGAGTTCCGCGAGGATGAGCAAGGAACCTTGTGGTATGGAGATTGTTTGTGCGTCCCCAACGATCCGGAGATAAGGAAGTTGATTCTGCAGGAAGCTCATGACTCGCCATATTCCATACATCCGGGCAATACGAAGATGTATATGGACCTAAAGGACAAGTTCTGGTGGAACAACATGAAGGGAGACATCGCTGAGCATATTGCCCTGTGTGATGTGTGTAGCCGAGTGAAGGCGGAACACCAGAAGCCAGCAGGACTGCTACATCCATTGCCCGTGCCGGATTGGAAGTGGGATAGAGTGGGAATGGATTTTATCACAGGATTGCCCAGGACCAGGTCAGGATATGACTCCATTTGGGTAGTGGTCGACCATTTGACCAAGGTAGCCCACTTTATACCGGTGAAGACGACCTATACGAGTGCAAAGTTGGCCAAGATTTATATGGACAGAATTGTGTGCCTACATGGAGTTCCCAAGAGTATCGTATCTGATAGAGGCACCGAATTTACCTCACACTTCTGGCGCCAGCTACACAAGTCACTTGGTACTTGTCAACACCCGGATTTTTCAATCCTAGATGCCTGTTATGCCATACATCGCAATCCCAGGATTACCATTTTTGCGAGACATAACAGAATTGGATACCATAGTACTTCATCCATTACAAACGATACATAAGTTCTTACACAAATAGGGATCTCATGATCTAGTTCTTAATACAACATCAAGCAACGGAATACGTAATAATAACGGTAGCGTAGGCGAAGCTCCATCTTCAGGGTCACAGGCAATGCTGACGATGGGAGATGATCCTAGTTGTTGTAACCTTCCCGGGGTCCATCCTCCAGGTACTCCTCTTCATAGTCTGGCCATGGGAATAGCCAGGGACAAAGCCATGAGTACTCTTTAAGCACTCGCAACTAATACTAACAAGTAAAGGGGGTTTTTGGATAATAGGACACTAGGCTCTAGGGTTGTTTTGCAAAAAGCCAGGTTTATCTTTACTAAGTTCCAAAGCTAGTCACAATTTTATAACTCCTAAATGGGATCTTGTAATTCAGGTCACAACTCTGTTGTGGTCAAGTCAAAGTCTCAATTCATTTCACAAGTCACTTTTGAAAAGTCTGACGGGGGAACAGTATGGCCACTCCAACTGTCCAATCATGACGACGCTATTCGAATAGTTTGACACTCTGCAGAGATTGTACACTTTCACCACAACATTCGATACATCCGTCAAGAACAAATCCTGAATTCACCATACTCAGTATGCGGATAATTAATCCTAACCTTTCAATTACACTCCCTAGTATAAGCACCTCTCCTATGAGTTTGGCCTCCCAACCATGACCACTGTCATCTTGGGTACTGCACAGGTGGACAATCTCACAAGGTAGCCTCAGCTCAGACCTTGGCCGTGAGGGAACTAATACTAAGGTATATAAGTTTCCAGTCAAGCCCTACCCAATATTCGGGTATTGTGGTTGTACGCTAAAATTGGAATGGTATCGCATCCAGACAACCATCAGTTTTATAAAGGGCTAAGGCTCATGCCTCAACATTTTCATCACCAAAATCATCAAGTGTTTGGAAACACATGTCCAAAACATTTCAATAGAATGATCCATCATCCCAAGGTTTTCATAACCATTTTTCCATCAAGTATTCCCATCTAAAAGTGGATCAAGTTTTATGCTTAGCACTAGCATCTACAGGTGGGGGTAGTACTAATGAGGGGTGGTACTAGTGGAGTTTCACTAAGTCCAACCTTATCTCTTAGGTTGATATCAAGGTTTCTAGCTTAGGCCAAATTTTATGCTCTTTATCCAACCTTCAGCACAACTGTCTAGTATCTACCAAACTCTTAGGTAGAATCTAAGTAAGCTTTGATAAATAAATAAAGTAAGATGCTTGCACATAAAACTAGGATTGGTTTTTAACAAGCAAGTAGGGTCACCGGTATGGGTTTGTGGCATCAGTAGTGTATCTTGCAAGTGTTAGCTTGCATCAATGTCAATATAAGCTTGCATTAGGCTTGCTAAAGTAGAGTGTCTTGCAAGTTTTAGCTGGCATTGGTATAGTATCAGCTTGCCTTGTGCAGAGCAGTGGTTGAAGTTCTCCTCGGCTTCCTCTTCGTAGTATCCTCCTTCCTCCTCGTATCCTTGGTTGGTACTAGCGTCTATGAATAAATACGAGGTACACAATCACCAAACAATACTTAACTACTTGCAATCATCACACACAAGGGTCCTATAGATGATCTAGCATCATCTCTAACATTACAAGGTTAAAGCTTGGTTTAAATCCTTTTTATTTTTAGAAAGGTAATTTCTACTCATTGAAGAACTACTTAAGATTTAATATTCTCCAAACTAAACATGGGATCATGTTGACACATGTCATCACCACATATTGTAGTCCATGGGAATGTGATTTAAAGTGGTATCACAATTTAATAAGGTTTTACCCTTTTATTTTAATTAATTAAAGTGGCTAGAAATGCTTATGTAGCATTCTTTTATTACTTGAACATTATTTATGCAAGTAAACCTATATATATTTTTATATATTCTGAAAGGTATGGTTAAATGTGATTTTTGAAAGTTATCACCTCAAAAGCTTTTATGGTTTAAATTTAAAAATTGTTTGAATGCAGAAAAGCTTCTGCTTTGTTATTTTTGCTATGGGTGATCTACAGATCCAAATGACTTGAATCCAACGGGCTTGGATTAACAATTCACAGACCTTTCCAACAAAATTGGTTTCATCCAATTTGGTGCACTGAATTGATCTGGGTTGATTTTTGAAGTTGGGTGCTGAAGTGTTTTTGAATTGAAATAGAAAAGTTTTAATTTGAATTGTTGGGCTGCGCGGGAAATTCTAACGGGCCGGCCTGCTAAGCTTGATGCTCAGCTGGCTGTTTAAGTGGGTGTCCCCACTCGTCAGTGACACGGGGCTGGGCGAAGCGGTAAGGGGCAATGTGGATCGTTCGATCTAGTTCTAATCCAACGGCTGAGAGTCATCGTCGACGCGAGACAACTCCGGCAAGAACGAAACCTAGCGCGACCAGTGTGGGGTGCTTGGGGATCACCGGGGTATGGCCAAGGGTCGGCGAGGTGCGCGAACGACAAAGTCGACGACGGTGAACCTCCTGGTACCGGTGGCTTCTCCTGGGGCGGCTCCAATCGCTGGCTCCCTTCTTCTCCGGCAGCGGCAGGCTCCAGTGAAATTCCGGCGAGGTGGTGCTCGGCTTGCTCTAAGAATGGTGTGGCACGGTCAGTGGGGAGAGGGGAGTGAGAAGGTGTGAAGAAATCATGCGGGGGGGGGGGGCTCTATTTATAGTCGAGCGAGGGGACCGTCGGGGCACACGGTGAGCTCGTCGGGGGCGACGTTACAGGCGGCTAATGGCATGGGCAAGGGTAGGGGACGGTTCTGTGTCTCCTAACGATGCTCAACGACATGGTCGCGAGGCATGGGGCGGTGTGGTTTGGTCTGGAATGGGCGGTGCTCTGCGCGGCAGAGGCGACGTCTTCGATGGCGGGCGGTGGCTGTATGGCACGGGGCGGCAAACAGGGATGTCTGGCGGTCTCCTGGGTCAGTGGTGATCGTGTGTGCACGCGGTGAGGGCGACGCGCGGTCTGTGGGTGATGGTCGAGGGTGGCGCTCTGGCTCACGCTCGGCATTGGGCGTGTCTTGTGCGAGTGGTCCAGGGCTTGGCAACGCTCGCGGCTGGGACAGGCAGTGATGGTGGACGGTGGGCTGCTTCCCAGACAAGGTTGGCACGGCTAGTTCTTCCTCTAGCCTGCTGTCCACAATGGGGTGACATGGGGGTGCTCGGCTGTTCACCATTAATGACAATGGCAAGCTCACATGGGTGCTAGTGTTGGGCTAATCTTTCTAGATGATCTACTGAGGTGTGTGTGAGCTATCTAGGGAACAAGTTAGGCTCAAAACACTGCACACTATAGTGTTTGATGTTTTGTTTGATTTGTGTCTGCAACTTGTTTGATGAAATGGCCGCATGAAATCAAGTTTTGAATTTTGAAATGAATTTTGGTGGGTTTGCTAGATTGGTTCTGGTGAGTCTGCGGATGCTTGGGTTTTGAAATTTGAGCTTGTTTGAGTGGGTTTTGAAAAAGTGGGATCTTCCCATATGAAGAAGATTCAATTTTGAATTGTCATTTAAACTATGCATTTGAAAGTTTTTGGATGATCACAAAGTGGGCCTTGATACTTTGTTATGAGTACATTCAAGGGGTGCAAAGATCCAGAAAAGTTTCTGTTAGGTTTTAAAAGTTTGAGACAGCCAAAGTAGGCATGGGAGTTAAATTGGTCAAAATGACCATTCACTTAATATATTTGTTTTGATTTACTTGTCTTTAGGAAAAGTGTGGGGAATGTTTTAGATGATGTTTATTTCACCTAAGAAACATTTTACAAGCAATGGATCACACAAACAAGGTGGTTTTTAAAGAAATTCAAAATCCATGCATACACATATACATGCATTCATGAATTCATTTAGAAAAGTTTTTGTTAACCCTAAACTTGATGATGAGTGTTTGTTGATCTAAATTTGGTATTTTTGGGATGTTACAAACCTTCCCCCCTTAAACAAAATCTCGTCCCGAGATTTGAAAAAGGACGAAAAGATTACCTAGGATTTGAAGAGATCTGGAAACTCCGTCCTGATGTGATCTTCGCGTTCCCAGGTAGCTTCCTCTTTTGTGTGGTTGCTCCACTGAATCTTGAGAAACTTGATGCTTCAGGTTCTGGTAGTTCGAAAGGCTTCTTCCAATATACGGATGGGTACTTCGAGATAGGTCAGGCCATCATTGATCTCTATGGTCCGGTGATCGATATTCTTGAACACTTCGGTCTTCTCGGGGACTTCGAGACATTTGCGAAGTAACGAGATATGGAACACATTGTGCACAGCTGACATCTCTTCTGGTAGCTCTAGTTGATACGATACTTCTCCTCGACGGTTCAGAATTTTGAAAGGTCCGATATATCTGGGGTCTAACTTTCCTTTAAGTTGGAAACGATGCATTCCCTTCAATGGCGACACTTTCAGATAAGTAAAATCTCCGATGTTGAAGGCGAGGTCTCGACGTCTCTTGTCGGCTTAACTCTTTTGTCGGGATTGGGCTGTCTTGAGGTGCTCACGAATCTTGTGAACCTTCTCTTCTGCTTCTCGTAGGATGTCGGGTCCGAAAATCTAACTCTCTCCTACTTCCGACCAGTTCAAAGGGGTGCGGCACTTTCTTCCGTACATGAATTCAAATGGGGCCATTTGCAGACTGGCTTGGTAACTATTGTTGTAGGAAAATTCTGCAAACGACAGAGAGTCTTCCCACTTGGATCCATATTCTAGAACACATGCTCTAAGCATATCTTCGAGTATTTGGTTTACTCGCTCCATTTGTCCATCGGTTTGAGGGTGATACGCGGTACTGAAATCTAGGCGGGTTCCTAAACCTTCTTGGACTTTCTTCCAGAATCTCGAGGTAAACTGAGTTCCTCGATCCGATACGATATTCTTGGGGACTCCGTGCAAACTAACGATCCTAGCGATATACAACTCCGCTAGCTTCGAACTCTGATAGGTAGTTTTAACGGGCAAGAAATGGGCGACTTTGGACAATCTGTCCACTATGACCCAAATAGAGTCATTTCCCCTACTAGAAGTAGGTAGTCCAGTGATAAAGTCCATTCCTACAGAATCCCATTTCCATTCCGGAATTTGCAAAGGTTGCAACAATCCAGCGGGTCTTTGATGTCCTGCCTTGACTCGCTGACATATATCACACTTGGCGATATAGCTTCCGATTTCTCTCTTCATCTTATGCCACCAAAATTGCTCTTTCAAATCTTGATACATCTTAGTTCCTCCGGGATGGATAGAATAAAGAGTATCATGAGCCTCCTTCAAGATAACTTCTTTCAACTCCGAATCTGCTGGTACACAAAGGCGTCCTTTGTACCACAAAACTCCTTCTTCGTCCTCGGTGAATCCGGGTACTTTGCCTGTACCGATACGACGCTTGATTCCGTCGATACTGGCATTTCCCTTCTGCGCCTCTTTAATCTGACTGATCAAAGTGGGCTGAAGTTCTATGCTAGCCAAAAATCCTTCACTTACTAATTCCACTCGAAAATCTTCCATCTCTTTGTGCAAACTTGGTTGCTCCTTCAAAATCATGGAGTTCAAGCGGCACGGCAATCTGCTAAGGGCATCGGCTACCACATTGGCTTTACCAGGGTGATAGTGAATGTCCAGGTCGTAATCCTTGATTAGCTCAATCCATCTTCTCTGCCTCATATTCAGCTCCTTCTGAGTGAATATATACTTTAGGCTCTTATGATCCGAATAAATCTCACAACGGTTTCCCATCAGGTAATGTCTCCATGTCTTTAGGGCTAGAACTACGGCTGCGAGTTCGAGGTCATGGGTTGGGTAATTTTGTTCATGTTGCTTCAATTGTCGTGATAGATAAGATATAACTTTGCCTTCTTGCATTAGCACACATCCGAGACCAATCTTAGATGCGTCACAATACACATCGAAGGGCTTCGTGATATCCGGCATGATCAAGATTGGGGCTGAAATCAATCTCCTTTTGAGTTCTTGAAAACTCGCTTCACACTTGTCTGTCCAGTCAAACTTCTTGTCCTTCTTCAGCAATTGGGTCATGGGTCAGGCGATACTAGATAATCCTTCTACGAATTTGCGGTAATATCCCGCCAATCCGAGAAATGCACGAACTTGGGTTTGAGTGGTTGGGGCTTGCCAATCTTCTACATCTTTCACTTTGGCAGGGTCAACGGAAATTCCTCCGGCTGATACAATGTGACCGAGGAATCCTACTTCTTGTAACCAGAATTCACATTTGCTAAATTTTGCATACAACTGATGCTCTCTAAGGGTTCCAAGAATGGTCCTGAGGTGTAGCTCATGTTCTTCTTCTGATTTGGAATAAATCAGAATGTCATCGATGAAAACAACGACAAACTTATCCAGGAAGTCCATAAAAATCTTATTCATGAGGTTCATGAAATAAGCGGGGGCATTGGTTAATCCAAAAGACATGACTGTATACTCGTACAATCCATATCTGGTGGTAAAGCGGTCTTTGGAATATCCTCTGCAATTTTGAGTTGATGATAGCCGGTCCTAAGATCAATCTTAGAAAACACCGTCACCGCCAAGATCAAACAAATCTTCTATCTTAGGCAAGGGGTACTTGTTCTTGATGGTGACATCATTCAACTTCCGATAATCCGTACATAAACGGTTACCTCCATCTTTCTTGTCCACAAACAAGACAGGTGACCTCCATGGGGACGCACTCGGTTGAATCAATCCGATTTCTAACATGGAATCCAGTTGCTTCTTCAGTTCTTCTAGTTCTGACGGGTTCATACTATAGGGTCTCTGGGCTATGGGTCCTGTTCCGGGGATTAGTTCGATGATAAACTTGATATCCCGATCTGGGGGCATACCGGGCAAAATATCTGGAAATACATCGGGGTATTCGCAGACTATCCGAACTTGGTCAATGGTAGGTTGGGCTAGACTCTTGTTACACTTGAATTGGCGAGGTAAGGTTTCAGATATATTGTGGCATCCCGCAATTCCACTACTAGAAAATCGCGTTGTTTTTGTGCATTGCATCGTCATCATCATGCATTGTTTATCTGAAACTATTTCGAAAAGCCTAGTTTTGCTTTATACAAATACCCCTCTTTATTTCAAATGCAAAACCCCGATCGTATCGGATATTTTATTTAACTATAAACTAATTGCAAAGTAGCCTTGTTTTAAAATAAACAAAACAAAACAAACACATATTTACAAAACTAATAAAACCTAAACTCTAAATCCTATACCTACCCAATCCTATTCTACCCACCAACCGCAGCTCGCCATCTCACCCTCTCCCCAATCCCTACCCACCCCGCCACCTCATCAATCCCCATCTCTTTCCCCCACTCCCTCTCTCTCACCTGTCCCCCACCTACCCTCTCTCCCTGCCCCCTGGTCCCACTCCCCTGGCCCCACATGCCGACCCCACCACCTGCCTCCCCTCTCTCTCTCCCCCTCTCTCTCCCTGGGTCCCACCCTAGCACACACGCACGCACACAGCGGCCACAACCTCCACTCACGTCTGTGAGGCCCGCCGACCCAACACGCCACCCACGCCTGCCCGTCCCCACCTCGCTCCTCTCCACCCACCCGTCGTCCACCTCTCTCTCCTTCCCCAACCTCCCTTTGCCTCGCTTACTTGAGTCCTCCCTCTGGCCGCTCTGCGCCTTCCGCCTCCTGCCGGCCCGGCAGCTGCCCTCGCTTCCGTCCCTCGCCCGGCCTCACCGCCGCCCTCGCCTCCTTGCCTCTCTCGCGCCACGTCCGCCTCGCTCCTCCGTGAGCCGCCTGACTCCGGCCTCGCGCACCTCGCCTCGCCTCCCTTGGCCTCCTCCGCCCACCTCGCCGACCTCGCCTTGGCGCCATCTCCACGCCTCGCCCTCCTCCTCCCCTCTGCGTCCGCCGCCCTCTCGGCACCGCGTCGCTGATCCCGCCACCAGCCGGCGCGCGTCCTCCTCGGCGTCCGTCGCTGGCACCCTTACCGCCAAACCCTCGAGGCTTCCGCCTCCGTGTCGCGCGCCCGTGACCGTCGCCATCGCTCGTCCCCGGCCAGCAACGCCCGTTCGCGTCCGGCCGCCGCGCTGACCCCGCAGCGTCCATGCCGCAGCGCCAAGGTGGCCTCACCGGCGTCGAGTCCGTCTCGGACGCCTCGCGTGTGTGTGCTCCTGTGTTTGTGTTGGTAGATGTTAGGGGCAGACCAAGTACAAGATGATCTGAGGCTGAAATGAAGACAATGTTTCCAATTGTGGGAATCTAGCACGACAATTTTGATGCTATGTGAAAAACCACAATCTCGACGACAAGTTCTCCATCGCAGACAATCAAAACAAGATCAGCCACATGGAACCCCCGCCAAGATCTTCATCGAAACCGAGAACTCGTCCGCGGTACCCGGGGTTCTCCTACATGGAACCCTCGGGCCACATAAGACCATCGGCGCCACACCCGGATCCGAAGACCGAACCCGATCACCGCCAAGGCCGCCGACACGGTTACACCAAGTTCTCCATCGAGGACACCAAGGCCGTCGACATGACCCGAAGACCACGGAACGCCAAGATCTACCCCGTTATCTGAGAACGATCCCGCCGAGACCGAACCCCGTCGAACCCTGTCGAACCCTGAGACCGAACCCCGAACCCCCGGAACCAAGATCGTCGAACCCTAATGTGTGAACCCCTTCCCGAAACCCTATTTTATAATATAACACAACTTGTCGCATACTAATTGTTCATATCGCATGCATCTTGTGTGGTTTGGGGGCCTTATGCCGATTCACCTTATAATTAAATATGGGGCCCATATGCGGGCAAATCTAGTCTAATATTGGCCTCATTTAAATTTGTGTAGCGAACCGATGATATAATCTTGCCTTGTTAAGACAACATTTAAATTGCAGGGTAGCTAAACAACATGAACCACCTATTTAATTGTCGGGACCCTGGTTCCGCTTAATATTGCCTTATTGCATTGCACCTTGCCATGCCATACATCATACATGCATCATGCCGATCTTCTGCCGTTGTATTAAATAGTGCATCCGGTGTTTATTCTAGTGTTTTGGTTCTTCACGGATAAGGCCGTTGAGTTGATGCGAGTGTCGACCCGATCTTCGGTTGAACCTTCGGCAATGTTTTCAAAGAGCATCTCCCTTTCTACCTATCTTACTTTTATAGTATTTATTCCTCCTGTTGATCTATTGCTATCTCGTGTTGCGATGCTCTAGTTTTCGTGCCGTGATATCCCTCTCAGCCTTATATTGCCTTGGACACATCCTATTACCGTTGTTTGGTAGATAGTTGGACTTGCGTCAGAAGTCGCTTGCTCGAGTGCTGCTGCGTCGTCAAGTGCCACATTGTTGGTGTATTGCCGCATGTTGATGTTGGAGATGATCATGGCTTTACTTATCGTTCACTTTAATTCCTGTTTAACAACTAAAATTGAAGTAAGTAGCGAGGCACAGGTGGGCAATAGATGTTATTTGGTTGTTAATCGTCCACTTGTGTCCGTGAGGACCCGAGCTTGATACTGTTCCTTGATTTATTCGCTATCCACATCCGGAGGATTATGGGACCTGAGCCGAGCTTGATTCGGTCTTATTTCTTGGGGCCACAAACTAGTTTGAGGTTTTATTTACTATCCTGTACCTATGCCATGTTTTATCGCTTATTTACGATTGTGCGAGGAGCACACTATTGTTTAGGAATTGTGACCCGTTACGGCATATCGACAAGCCCAGTTTTGGGTTCCCGATTCTGACCGGCCCCACAAACCTCGGGTCCGTCTCAAGTCAGCTAACCGCTATGGTGTACTCAAGGGTGGCCCCAAATATTTCTGAATCCTGTGATTGCTTTGTCGTGAAGGCCTCGTTGGGTTTTGATTTGGTTTTTCCGAGGTTGATCGAGTGTGTGTTATTTGTGCACCCAGGGTAAAACTTTCTGAAAGCCGTGTCCGCGGTTATGGACGACTTGGAGCACAGTATCTCGATCATAGACAACTATAACTAAAGTAGTGCTATAAATTTGACTTTATAATGACTAGTAATCAGCTTCACTATAATGGAACGGCTAAATAAAACTGCCAACAATTGCTTGTTTGAGTTGTCGCTTGCGACCATTGTACCTGACTAGTAAGTATTGCAACTATAACGGAATGGCTAAATAAAAGTGCCAACAACTGCTGGGTTTTTGGGTTATCTCATGCTAATTGTATCTGACTAGTAAGTGTTGCAACTACAACGGAATGGTTAACTAAAATTGCCCACTGCTTATTTTATCAGGATGATTATCTATACTTGACTAGTAATTGCTGCAACGATAACTAAATAAATAAAACTGCCCACTGTGTGAGTTCCTCGGTTGAATTCCTCGTTTGGTCTCGAGGGGGAATACCAGGATGGGATTGTTTGGTGTTAGTATCAAGTTGGTTCCGGACAGGTCTTTCTTACCCCTCTCTGATAGCCGCCAGTTGTATCGAGTCTCTATATGTTATTTAGTGCATGCTGCCGCTGCCGCTTCAGTCCACCATATCTAGGTAGGCGAGGACCGCCGAATTCTAGCCTCGCTGCAGTCTTGGCCTCGAGATCGACCGCTCTCTCTTTTTCCTTTGCCCTTTGTCGGCACCCCTTTTTGTTTAAGCAGGTTTTGAGATCGCCGTCGTTAGTAGGGTTACCCTTCCGGCTTGGCCTGGGCAGGGTTATGGACGCCACTGGTTATTCTTCAGGGCTCTTAGCCCCATTTGCATCTTGTCCGTAGCTGGACACTCTATCGTTTTCAAGGTGATTTGGATCTTTGTACATTATATCTGTATTCTTGACTCATGGAGTCGTGTTGTATATATATCTGTTCTGTGGGTCCCATCGAGGACTGTTGTGTAATGTTATTACTTCCTTTTCCACCCGCACGAAAGTGCCTGGTGGGCACCTTTGAATCGTTTCTATGTAAGTTTGGCGGGAATCGCTGAAACTTGCATAGGGCCGATTCTGAGGGTGTTACAGAGTGGTATCAGAGCTCAGAAGTTGCGATACCCCACAAGTCCAGCCTGTAGGATAACCTAGCTAACGACCGAAGTAGAGTGTCAAAAACTATTTTTGCAAAATCGGTTGGATAGTTCTGATTAGGTCTGATTTTACTCCTTACCCTTCTGCTGCTCTCCTCTCATCTCTGCGTGTTTTGAATCTGCTCTCTTCTCTTGCTTCGTGTCCAGGACTTCTCGTGGTTGGGTTTTCCGTCGTATCTTTAGGGCTTTGCTTCCTCCTTTGGTAACGGTGTTGCTACATCTGGTCTTCATGCTATCCGAGGAATCCTTCGTCTGGTGGACTTCTCTTTGATCCTTCTCGGGCCTTCCGGTGTTTTCCGACACGATGACATCATCTACGCCAGATCCGATGCAGAGTTTGCATCACTCCTTTGTTTCTGAACCTCGAGTGTCGAGATCTTCAGTCTAATTCCGAGAGTTGGTTGCATAATCCGCCTATTCGGGTGCCGAGTAATGGTTTGGGTGCACGATGGACTGATCACCATCCGACTACTCTTATCATTCGCTCTTGTACGTCGAATCAGTGGATCCAACAGTTTTACTCCGTCCACGGAAGCTAGAGGTGGCTTTAATTGTTGATACCTCTACCTTCGACCTTTTGTTCCCAGAGTTTTCTCTCGACGATCACGGACAACGACCTCTTGTTAGTGGTGTCGCGAAGATCTACACGAAGCGAGAAGATTCAGATCGCCGACCTTCTTTTCGGTACCATGAGGCGGATCTCGAGGGCGAGATCCATTGTTAGTGGTGTCGAATTGTGGCATCCCGCAATTCCACTACTAGAAAATCGCGTTGTTTTTGTGCATTGCATCGTCATCATCATGCATTGTTTGTCTGAAACTATTTCAAAAAGCCTAGTTTTGCTTTATACAAATACCCCTCTTTATTTCAAATGCAAAACCCCGGTCGTATCGGATATTTTATTTACCTATAAACTAATTGCAAAGTAGCCTTGTATTAAAATAAACAAAACAAAACAAACACATATTTACAAAACTAATAAAACCTAAACTCTAAATCCTATACCTACCCAATCCTATTCTACCCACCAACCGCAGCTCGCCATCTCACCCTCTCCCCAATCCCTACCTACCCCGCCACCTCATCAATCCCCATCTCTTTCCCCCACTCCCTCTCTCTCACCTGTCCCCCACCTACCCTCTCTCCCTGCCCCCTGGTCCCACTCCCCTGGCCCCACATGCTGACCCCACCACCTGCCTCCCCTCTCTCTCTTCCCCTCTCTCTCCCTGGGTCCCACCCCTGACACACTGACGCACACAACCCTGCACTCACCCGTCTGGCCCCTTTGACCCAACACAACACCCACGCCCCGGCCCCGTCCCCCATCCCGCGCTCCTCTCCACCCACCCCGCGTCATCCACCTCTCTCTCCCTTCCCCAACCTCCCACCGCCTGCCTCGCTCGCCCCTCCAGGGCCTCCTCCCCTCTGGCCGGCTCTGCCGCCCGCCTCATGGTAGCCCTTCCCGCTCCTCCCAGGCTTCGGGCGACGCTCGCCTCGCCTCCTCCGCCCTCCACTCGCCGCCGCGCCTGATCTCCTCGCCCGCTGCTTCTCGCTGCCGATCTCGCCACCCTGGCGCGTCCTCCTCGGCGTCCGTCGCCGCCCCAACCGCCGACCCTCGAAGCTCGCCTCCGTCGCGCCTGCGTGACTGCCGCCATCGCTGCTCCCCGGCCAGAACCGCCATCCGCTGCCGTCCGGGCCGCTGTCGCGGCAAGCTGCCGCCAAGCCGTCCCTCGCGAGCCGCCTCGACCCTCGGCCTCGCCGCTCGCCCCGCACCTCCGTCGGCGTCGTCCGAGCCCGTGCCGCCTCGCCGCCTCCCGGCAGCCAGCGCCGCGCCTTCTCCTCTCTGGCGCCGTCGATCTCCGGCAGTCCCAGCGCGTCGCGCCAAGGTGGCCTCACCGGCGTCGAGTCCGTCTCGGACGCCTCGCGTGTGTGTGCTCCTGTGTTTGTGTTGGGAGATGTTAGGGGCAGACCAAGTACAAGATGATCTGAGGCTGAAATGAAGACAATGTTTCCAATTGTGGGAATCTAGCGCGGCAATTTTGATGCTATGTGAAAAACCACAATCTCGACGACAAGTTCTCCATCGCAGACAATCGAAACAAGATCAGCCACATGGAACCCCCGCCAAGATCTTCATCGAAACCGAGAAATCCTCCGCGGTACCCGGGGTTCTCCTACATGGAACCCTCGGGCCACATAAGACCATCGACGCCACACCCGGATCCGAAGACCGAACCCGATCACCGCCAAGGCCGCCGACACGGTTACACCAAGTTCTCCATCGAGGACACCAAGGCCGAAGACATGACCCGAAGACCACGGAACACCAAGATCTACCCCGTTATCTGAGAACGACCCCGCCGAGACCGAACCCCGTCGAACCCTGAGACCGAACCCCGAACCCCCGGAACCAAGATCGTCGAACCCTAATGTGTGAACCCCTTCCCGAAACCCTATTTTATAATATAACACAACTTGTCGCATACTAATTGTTCATCTCGCATGCATCTTGTGTGGTTTGGGGGCCTTATGCCGATTCACCTTATAATTAAATATGGGCCCCATATGCGGGCAAATCTAGTCTAATATTGGCCTCATTTAAATTTGTGTAGCGAACCGATGATATAATCTTGCCTTGTTAAGACAACATTTAAATTGCAGGGTAGCTAAACAACATGAACCACCTATTTAATTGTCGGGACCCTGGTTCCGCTTAATATTGCCTTATTGCATTGCACCTTGCCATGCCATACATCATACATGCATCATGCCGATCTTCTGCCGTTGTATTAAATAGTGCATCCGGTGTTTATTCTAGTGTTTTGGTTCTTCGCGGATAAGGCCGTTGAGTTGATGTGAGTGTCGACCCGATCTTCGGTTGAACCTTCGGCAATGTTTTCAGGCGAGCATCTCCCCCTTTCTACCTATCTTACTTTTATAGTATTTATTCCCTCCTGTTGATCTATTGCTATCTGTGTTGCGATGCTCTAGTTTTCGTACCCGTGATATCCCTCGCAGCCTTATATTGCCTTGGACACATCCTATTACCTGTTGTTTGGTAGATAGTTGGACTTGCGCGTCGTAGTCGCTTGCTCGAGTGCTGTTGCGCGTCGTCAAGTGCCACAGTTGTTGGTGTATTTCCGCATGTTGATGTTGGAGATGATCATGGCTTTACTTATCGTTCACTTTAATTCCTGTTTAACAACTAAAATTGAAGTAAGTAAGCAGAGGCACAGGTGGGCAATAGATGTTATTTGGTTGTTAACCGTCCACTTGTGTCCCGTAGAACCCCGAGTGCTTGATACCTGTTCCTTGATTTATCGCGCTATCCACATCTGGAAGGATTATGGGACCCCCCTGAGCTAGAGCTTGATTCAGTCTTATTTCTTGGGGCCACAAACTAGTTTGAGGTTTTATTTACTATCCTGTACCTATGCCATGTTTTACTGCTTATTTACGATTGTGCGAGGAGCACTGATCGCTTAGGAATTGTGACCCGTTACGGTATCGACAAGCCCAGCTTTTGGGTTCCCGCTACAGCCGCCCCATAAACCTCGGGTCCGTCTCGAAGTCAGCTAACTTCGTTGCGGGTGTACTCCAAGGGGTGGCCCCCTGAAATATTTCTGAATCCTGTGATTGCTTTGTCGTGAAGGCCTCGTTGGGTTTTGATTTGGTTTTTCCGAGGTTGATCGAGTGTGTGTTGCTATTTGTGCACCCGCCGGGTAAAACTTTCTCAAAGCCGTGTCCGGTTATGGACGACTTGGAGCACGATATCTCGATCATAGACAACTATAACTAAAGTAGTGCTATAAATTTGACTTTATAATGACTAGTAATCTTCACTATAATGGAACGCTAAATAAAACTGCCAACAATTGCTTGTTTGAGTTGTCGCCATACATTGTACCGACTAGTAAGTATTGCAACTATAACGGAATGGCTAAATAAAAGTGCCAACAAGCTTTGGGTTTTGGGTTATCTCATGCTAATTGTATCTGACTAGTAAGTGTTGCAACTACAACGGAATGGTTAACTAAAATTGCCCACTGCTTATTTTATCAGGATGATTATCTATACTTGACTAGTAATTGCTGCAACGATAACTGAATAAATAAAACTGCCCACTGTGTGAGTTCCTCGGTTGACTTCCTCGTTTGGTCTCGAGGGGGAATACCAGGATGGGATTGTTTGGTGTTAGTATCAGGTTGGTTCCGGACAGGTCTTTCTTACCCCTCTCTGATAGCCGCCAGTTGTATCGAGTCTCTATAGGTTGTTTAGTGCATGCTTCCGCTGCCGCTTCAGTCCACCATATCTAGGTAGGCGAGGACCGCTGAATTCTAGCCTCGCTGTATCGCCTCGATCTTGTGACTCTCTCTCTTTTTCCTTTGCCCTTTGTCGGCACCCTTTGTTTAAGCAGGTTTTGAGATCGCCGTCGTTAGTAGGGTTACCCTTCCGCTTGGCACGGGGGTTATGGACGCCATTGGTTATTCTTCAGGGCTCTTAGCCCCATTTGCATCTTGTCCGTAGCTGGACACTCTATCGTTTTCAAGGTGATTTGGATCTTTGTACATTATATCTGTATTCTTGACTCATGGAGTCGTGTTGTATATATATCTGTTCTGTGGGTCCCATCGAGGACTGTTGTGTAATGTTATTACTTCGTTTTCCACCCGCACGAAAGTGCCTGGTGGGCACCTTTGAATCGTTTCTATGCGGGTTTGGCGGGAATCGTTGAAACTTGCATAGGGCCGATTCTGAGGGTGTTACATATATGCTCGACTGATATTCCGGTGGTACTGGTCATGGTAATGGCTTTCTTGGCACAGTCAATCAATCCTTTATGTTTGGACATCCAATCCATTCCTAGTACTACTTCCAAACCTTTAGTTCCGAGTACTATTAGATTAGCATAAAAATCTATGCCATGGATTCGTATAGGGACGGCCTTGCAAATTTTCCTAGCCTTTGTGGTTGATCCGGGAATTTGTACAATCATCACATGCTTCAATTTGGTTGGTTGAATTTTACTAGTGCAAGCAAATTCTTCGGTGACAAATGAATGCGATGCACCAGAATCAAACAACACTCTTGCAAGTACTGAATTAACAGAAAACATACCCAAAGACGACGTCTGGCGCTTCTCGAGCTTCTTGATGCATGAGAAAAAGACGGCCATTGCGGTTGAGTGAATTCCCTGGGGCAAATCTTCTCCCTGGCTGGACACGACGCTGCTGCTGAGCTGGGACATTGGTATTAGGGGCTGTAGCATTCTTCTTGCTGGGGCACTCGTTGGAATAGTGACCTTTATTTCCAAAGTCATAACAGGTCACTTGTGACTTGTCCTTGGTCATGACAGGCACAACATTGCTTCCGATCCTCGGGGCGGTGTTGGGGTTGGCGGTAACATTGTGGGTGTTGAACTTGGGGGCACGGTGAAATTGCTAGAGTTGCGGGTTGTTGTGATTTCCTCCGGGTCTAGGGTTTCCACGGTTGGGATAGGTCGACGGGTCATAGGGGTCTGTTGGTTCTTGGGGCAAACTCGGAGATGGGTTGCGATACTTTGGGGTATGATGGGTTCTGGTTGATGCATCATGCGACGCTGCAGTTCTCATTGGCCTGATTGATCTTTCCTTCCATCCGGATAGCGAGTCGACAAGGTCTTCAATATCAACAAAGGGATATTGACTAACACTGTCGCATCTCGTCATGCAGACCATTCAGAATCTTTCTTTCTTCTTGGCTTTTGTCTATCTCGCCTGGGAATACCTAGCTAATGACAAAATTTGTCACGGTATTCCACTACGGTCATCCTTCCTTGTTTCAATTCTCCGAACTCGTCTCTCATTCTCTTGATCAAACCCGGTGGCACATGGGTTCGCTAAACTTGACCTTGAATTCCTCCTGTCATCATTTGGCCTCGGTCATTGCACGCACATTGTTCCACCATGCCTGGCATCTCCGGCGGATAATGGGTGGAGAACAAGACTTTCGTTGGCTTCTACTCGCTACTTATAAGTTATTTTCCATGGTTTGCAGCCAATCATCGCCTAGGGTTCTTCCGACTTGGTGAAAATGGGTGGGTTGGTATTCGAAATTCTTGAGCTTAGGTCCATGGTTGTCACGATTTCCATGGCCTTGGTTGTTAATGGGCTAGCTGGGCTATCTATTGCAGAGTGGCTAGGTTGGCTTGACGCTCTTTCACTCTTCGCGTCAAGTCAACATTTGCAGGATCTGCAACATCGGGTCCGGGGCTGAACCACTTCCTCCACGTGGCATCTGAAGATTGATATAGATCATGAGAAAAGAGGGAAATTTCTAAGGTTTTGGGTCTTTGAAAAGTTTTTAGAGTTTGACTCAAGTTTTCTAGCAACTTTCTTTTTCATTCATTCACTCATAGCACACAGTACAACACACACCACAACAAAGAAAAACAGATGGTTTTAAGAACCCTTCTGGAAACTACGATACAGTGGGACCTACTACTACTCACTACGCTAGTGCTCAGTGCTACTACTGCTTGGAGTCTGTGGCTTCATCATCTTCCGCATCATCGATGAGGCGAAATCATCCTCATCGGTGAAGAAGTCCATGGCCTGATCCTCCAGAAAATCATCTTCATCGCTGAGATAGGAGTAAGAGTCTCCACGAAGATCTTCTCTGGCATTCTCCCTTTCCTCTAACTGCATGTCTCTCTCGTGGATGGTCTCTTCCAGAGATGATATGCGATGGCGAAGACGGGCAATAATGCGCTCCTTCTTGTAGAGCTGACGGCAGCGAGACTTGCGATCCTTTGTTAGCATGGCGATGGTCTGATCCTTCGTCTTGATGATGGCAGACTTGTGGTTGCAATAGTCACGACAGTTGTCCAGTTCCTGCTGAAGATCATACATCATGAAGCTAAGGTGGTCCAATTGAGTCTTCAGCTCCGGGTGGTATGGGGCTTCCAATGGTTGTCCATTTGCATCACGCCTTAGGCAAAACTTAAAGCGAGTACCCTTGATCTGATTGATGCTCTGCCCACACAGATGGGAAAGAGCTTCCTGCATTGCTCTGGCAAGTCCATCGAGCCAGTTGTTTTCCCTCAAGGAAAACTGAATTCCCTCCGCAGTGCGAGGTTCAATCTTTCCTCGGAGACTTGCAATAATTAGCCACTGCAGATCTTCTCCCCCTTGATCATTGAGCTGAGCTCCGAAGAACTCGGGGTGCGGACGCTCCAGAAGTTCCAAAAGCTGATCCAGATCCCTCTCAAAGATAAGGTCTCCTCCATTCCCGAGTTGGTAAAACTTGCTGTACTTCACGTCCATCTATAAAAATAGAGGATGAGTAGATTAGAAGAGTGATCAAGTGTGTCAAAATTTTATCTATTTTGCAAGAGTTTTTGAGGAACATGGAGTTTTAGTAAAGAATTAAAGAGGTAAGAATGAGAATAAGTTTTCGTAAATATTTTTGTTCTTTGGTTTTGAAACTAAGTTTTTGGTTCAACGTCCAATCTAACTAGGGTCTCCTATGGTCAGGATTGCTCTGATACCAACTTGTCAACACCCGGATTTTTCAATCCTAGATGCATGTTATGCCATACATCGCAATCGTGATTACCATTTTTGTAGACATAACGTAATTGGATACCATAGTACTTCATCCATTACAAACGATACATAAGTTCTTACACAAATAGGGATCTCATGATCCAGTTCTCAATACAACATCAAGCAGCGGAATACGTAATAATAACGGTAGCGTAGGCGAAGCTCCATCTTCGGGGTCACAGGCAATGCTGACGATGGGAGATGATCCTAGTTGTCGTAACCTTCCTGGAGTCCATCCTCCAGGTACTCCTCTTCATATTCTGGCCATGGTAATATCCAGGGACAAAGCCATGAGTACTCTTTAAGTACTCGCAACTAATACTAACAAGTAAAGGGGTTTTTTGGATAATAGGACACTAGGCTCTAGGGTTGTTTCGCAAAAAGCCAGGTTTATCTTTACTAAGTTCCAAAGCTAGTCACAATTTTATAACTCCTAAATGGGATCTTGTAATTTAGGTCACAACTCTGTTGTGGTCAAGTCAAAGTCTCAATTCATTTCACAAGTCACTTTTGAAAAGTCTGACGGGGGAACAGTATGGCCACTCCAACTGTCCATAATCATGACGCTATTCGAATAGTTTGACACTCTGCAGAGATTGTACACTTTCACCACAACATTTGATACATCCGTCAGAACAAATCCTGAATTCACCATACTCGGTATGGATAATCAATCCTAACCTTTCAATTACACTCCCTAGTATAAGCACCTCTCCTGAGTTTGGCCTCCCAACCATGACCACTTGTCATCTTGGGTGCACTGCAGTGGACAATCTTCACAAGGTAACCTCATCAGACCTTGGCCGTGAGGGAACTAATACTAAGGTATATAAGTTTCGGTCAAGCCCTACCCAATATTCGGGTATTGTGGTCAGACGCTAAAATTGGAATGGTATCGCATCCAGACAACCATCAGTTTTATAAAGGGCTAAGGCTCATGCCTCAACATTTTCATCACCAAAATCATCAAGTGTTTGGAAACACATGTCCAAAACATTTCAATAGAATGATCCATCATCCCAAGGTTTTCATAACCATTTTTCCATCAAGTATTCCCATCTAAAAGTGGATCAAGTTTTATGCTTAGCACTAGCATCTACAGGTGGGGGTAGTACTAATGAGGGGTGGTACTAGTGGAGTTTCACTAAGTCCAACCTTATCTCTTAGGTTGATATCAAGGTTTCTAGCTTAGGCCAAATTTTATGCTCTTTATGCAACCTTCAGCACAACTGTCTAGTATCTACCAAACTCTTAGGTAGACTCTAAGTAAGCTTTGATAAAGAAATAAAGTAAGATGCTTGCACATAAAACTAGGATTGGTTTTTAACAAGCAAGTAGGATCACCAGTATGGGTTTGTGGCATCAGTAGGGTATCTTGCAAGTGTTAGCTTGCATCAAAATCAATATAAGCTTGCATTAGGCTTGCTAAAGTAGAGTGTCTTGCAAGTTTTAGCTGGCATTGGTATAGTATCAGCTTGCCTTGTGCAGAGCAGTGGTTGAAGTTCTCCTCGGCTTCCTCTTCGTAGTATCCTCCTTCATCCTCGTATCCTTGGTCGGTACTAGCGTCTATGAATAAATACGAGGTACACAATCACCAAACAATACTTAACTACTTGCAATCATCACACTCAAGGGTCCTATAGATGATCTAGCATCATCTCTAACATTACAAGGTTAAAGCTTGGTTTAAATCCTTTTTATTTTTAGAAAGGTAATTTCTACTCATTGAAGAACTACTTAAGATTTAATATTCTCCAAACTAAACATGGGATCATGTTGACACATGTCATCACCACATATTGTAGTCCATGGGAATGTGATTTAAAGTGTTGTCACAATTTAATAAGGTTTTACCCTTTTATTTTAATTAATTAAAGTGGCTAGAAATGCTTATGTAGCATTCTTTTATTACTTGAACATTATTTCTTCAAGTAAACCTATATATATTTTTATATATTCTGAAAGGTATGGTTAAATGTGATTTTTGAGAGTTGGAATCAACTCAAAAGCTTTTATGGTTTAAATTTAAAAGTTGTTTGAATGCAGAAAAGCTTCTGCTTTGTTTATTTTGCTATGGGTGATCTACATATCCAAATGACTTGAATCCAACGGGCTTGGATTAACAATTCACAGACCTTTCCAACAAAATTGGTTTCATCCAATTTGGTGCACTGAATCGATCTGGGTTGATTTTTGAAGTTGGGTGCTGAAGTGTTTTCGAATTGAAATAGAAAAGTTTTAATTTGAATTGTTGGGCTGCGCGGGAAATTCTAACGGGCCGGCCTGCTAAGCGCAGTGCTCCCGCGGGCTGCTTAAGTGGGTGTCCCCACGCCGCTGACACGGGGCTGGGCGGTGCAGGCAATGTGGATCGTTCGATCTAGTTCTAATCCAACGGCTGAGGGTCATCGTCGACGCGAGACAACTCCGGCGAGAACGAAACCTAGCGCGGCCAGTGAGGGGTGCTGGGGGCTCACCGGGGTACGGGCGAGGGTCGGCGAGGGCAAACCACGGTCGACGACGATTTAACCTCCTGCCGGTGGCTTCTCCTGGGGCAGCTCCAATCGCTGGCTCCCTTCTTCTCCGGCAGCGGCAGGCTCCAGTGAAATTACGGCGAGGTGGTGCTCGGCTTGCTCTAAAAATGGTGTGGCACGGTCAGTGGGTAGAGGGGAGTGAGATGGTGTGAAGAAATCGTATGGGGGCTCTATTTATAGTCGAGCGAGGGGACCGTCAAGACGGTGAGCTCGTCGAAGCGACGTTACAGCGGCTAATGGCATGGGCAAGGGTAGGGGACGGTCTTGTGTCTCTGGCGATGCTCAACGACATGGTCGCGAGGCATGGGTGGTGTGGTTTGGTCGAAGGGCGGTGCTCTGCAGGCGGGCGTCGACGGCGGGCGGTGGCTGTATGGCACGGGGCGGCAAACGGGGATGTCTGGCGGTCTCCTGGGTCGGTGGTGATCGTGTGTGCACGCGGTGAGGGCGGCGCGCGGTCTGTGGGTGATGGTCGAGGGTGGCGCTCTGGCGCACGCTCGGCATGGTCTGGGCGTGTCTTGTGCGAGTGGTCCAGGGCTTGGCAACGCTCACGGATGGGACAGGGAGTGTCGCCACTTTGTGGAATCAAGAGATTTGGGATCAAGGGTAAACTGACACCTCGGTTTATTGGACCATATCGAGTCTTAGCACGCAAGGGGGAGGTTGCTTATCAGTTGGAGTTGCCAGAGGCTCTATCCGCTGTTCACAATGTGTTCTACATATCCCAGCTGAAGAAGGGCCATCCGAAGATGGTGGATACACCATTGAGAGACACCGTGCCACTAGAGGAGGTTCAGCTTGAGAATGACTTGACCTACGAGGAGAAGCCAGTCAAGATTCTGGAGACAGCGGAGAGGATTACCCGTACCAAGACGATCAGGTTTTGCAAGGTGTAGTGGAGCCACCACACCTAAGAGGAAGCCACTTGGGAGCGTGAGGATGACATCCGAGAGGACTACCCGCACCTATTTGCTAGCCACGCCGAATCTCGGGGACGAGATTCATCTTAAGGGGGTTAGTCTTGTCACATCCCAAATTTTAGATTTGGTTCTGCATATCATTCATATCATTGCATCATACTATTCCATGCAAAACCATCGATTGAAAAGACTCGGCAAAACACTATTTTCTAAATCCTATTTTATTTTGCAACAATGCTCCTGCGGGAGGTTCTACTAGGACTTGTGTTTTCCACTCTTGTAGACAAGTGGATTCACTCACCCCTTGACCCTAGGTTGATCCCCTTGATTTTACAAAAAAATAGGAACAAGAATCGCCCAATTCGGAGTTCGTGCGAAGAAGTTACGGAGGTTCTACTAGATTGGAAAAAGGGAAAAAGAAAAGATCAAAAAATCGGCCACTTTTGTCGGGCAGCGGCCCAAGCGTCAACCAACGCGCCTGCAGCCACAAGCGGCGGATAATATCCGCCGCCCGTGTCGAGCCACCGGTGTGAGCCCTTTCACTGTCGGCGCCGACTTCGTCGTCGCCGCCGTGTCCGCCTCCAACCGCCCCGAATCCGCCTCCAACTCCCCGCTGGCCCTCCTCTTAACCACCTCAAGACGCCTCCTCTACTCCCGCCCCCGCCGCCACGCCGCATCTCGTGAGCCACCGCCACCGCGCCGCTCGGTAACCGCCACGCCTTTCCCGCCAGCGCCGCCGCCCGCGACCTCCGCCGCAGACGCGACTCGCCGCCTAACCCGCCTCCTCGCAGCGCCGCCGCCTTGAAGCCGCCGCCCGACCGAGGCCGACGCCTCCACCTCCTGAATCCGCCACCCCGCCGAAAGCCGACGCCCTCCACCACCCGACCGTGCCAGCAACCGCCGCCGGAGTTTCCCACCGCTGCCGCTCGACCACACCGCCGACGACGCCAGTGAGCCTCGCCGTCGCTCCCTCGCCAAGACGATCTGCGGCTAACGGCCAGATCGCTGACTGTCGTTGCCCAGGCGCTGACTAGTCAAACGCCCAGTCAGCAGTCACGTGGGCCAGTCAACAGTCAAAGTTGACTGGGTAATTTCTTTAATCGATTTAATTGGCAGATTTTCGTACAACTTGTAAATTGCGTAGAAATTAATCTACTGGGCCAAAAATTTCAAATAAAATATGTGTAGATTCAGTAAGTCGTGTAGAATCTTGCTGTACCTTTGTTTCACACTTTTGCAGCAAGATTTTGTCCAGATTAATTAATTGAGTTAATGGCCTTTTTGGAGTAATTAATTCGTAGAAAAAGTTCTGTAACTCCAAAAATTGCATATAATATGTCCCTGGATTCAGTAGAACAAGGGGAATCTCAAGGTGAATTAAAAAGTTAGGCTTACTGTAAAAACTTCTGCAAAAACTATTTAGTGGCTTTCTGCAGTGTTTTAATTATTCAGGGAGTTTTATAATTCCTTTTTGAGTAATTCCAGTTGGTAATGTTCCTAAATAGCAATGCCCATACAGTAGAATTTCCCCAAGATTTTACAAACAGTATACTACCGGTAGTGATTTAATTGAGTTCTAGCTCTAGTTTTGAGCACTATATTTTGCATAATAGTTTCCCTTGTGCTAAAACTATTTCCCATGCATGCAATCAGTAGTCTTGCTAAATAGGATTATGTGGTGCTGCTGTAGCATCAATCCACTTGTCATGCATGCATTCATACATCATCTTTGTTGCATATGCATGTGGATTGCTTGTTTATGATTGCAATTGTATCGTTAAGATTGTGACGAGTGCAACGCTTGCTCGTGTGTGGATTGTTCTTCCGACCGCTACAACCAAGGCAAGTAGATGCTATTTTTTTATGATATTGTCCTACTATTTTCAATGCATTGTCGTGTATTTTGTAGACGCATGTGTAGGATGATACTATCGCTATGCTATGTCCTGTTATGTGGTAGGGCCTTCCTTGTAGATGAACCACCGTTGGTAGATGTGCTTAGCCATGTTATGATGAACGAGGGCTGGGTGACATCACTGAAACTTGTTTCTAAAGTATTGGTTTGTGAAAACTAAAACAACTTAATCAATGAATCTCCTGGGTGTGAAGGGATTGATAATTTTTGGTGGTTTCATTGCGGAAAGGCACCCAAGTATCAAGAGAAAATGATTGGCTTCTTTATTTTGTAGCTTACGTGTACAACCATGTGCCAATAATGAAATGGGCGGTTGGTTGGACTTAGTAGGTTGTGGTAACTCGAACCAGCGTATCCAGAGATGTAGAATTTTGGTAGGTTGGACCGGTGCGCGTTGGGATTGGGGAGCTACTTCCCGAACAGTCTCTTCTTGGACTTCTCCCTATCATCACCCAAAATGAGAGTGATGGTACGAGCTGGGCTGGCCAAGTCACATGGGTAAAGTGTACTAACCCCTGCAGGGTGTATAATCTAATCGATTAGCCGTGTCCCCGGTTATGGACATCTGAGTTGCTTGATATTGATTCCATGACATGTTTCTCGCTCATTCTAATTTCATAATTGCTTTAATGTTGTTGGGCTAACTTAATTGGGATCTTTTCAAAGAACATCAAAAACTGTTTATGAAAGTAGGACAAAGGTATTTGCAAATGCAAGCCAGACACCGCTCCACTTGCCAAATATGCATGTAGATGTTAGCACTATTGTCTCCTTTACTATCTCTACTTGCCATACATTCCATGTATTGACCCTTTGGGTCTGCTACGTTTCATGTTGCAGGATATTCGGATTCTGAGTAATCGATATAGGCCACGGTACTCCACTCGGCACTTGTTCACTTGTGGGCAATTTGAAGAATGGAGGATTTGCTTTATTTATGTTGCTACCTGAATAATTTGAGCTAGCCTTGAGATAAGCTTTTATTGTAATAATGGTACTCTGGATCTTCGTTATTTATGATACACGGATATTTTGCTATGTTATTCATCTTATTCTATTGTGGGCCAATGAACCGATCCAGGGATTGGCATGTCACATAGAAGCTACGGTCTTTTTAGAACCGTGGTGTTACACCCTAGCTCTTGTTTTTGTTCTTACAAGCTTGTCTTTGATTGCTTTGACAGCTTGCTTGAATTTGGGAGCCTCCGTTTAAGTTGTGGATGTGCGCCCCAAACTTGTAACGGTGCCGGCTTCCACCTTGAAGGTTGCCGATATAGTGGAAGGTGAATCGATCCCGTTGGGGTGAGATTCATCGGAGAACAAGGGAGGCCTCTCGTGGCGTTGGTGGTTTGAAACCACCCCCTCTCCAAACGTAGACGATTTCCCTCAAAAGGAAGGAACTACGGGAAACAAATCCTTGTGTCTCCGCGTCCACTTTTCGGTTACCTCTATCCTTTACCGCACCTTACTTACTTGTTACTACTTTGTGTTGTGGTAGCTCTTGCATATTTGTCATATAGGTAAATTCTCCATAGTTGCATTATCTAGAGAATTTACCTTATTGTCAAACCTTAATTTGAAAAAGAAGAAAATTTGAAGTAGCACCTATTCACCCCCCTCTAGGTGCCCATACGATCCTTTCAATTGGTATCAGAGCCTCGGCTCTTTATTCGGGCTTTACCACCTAAGAGAATATGGGTAGCCAAGAAGGGGATGGTGGTAGTGAGTCAACCCCGGTGATCATGGAAGATCTCAGAAACTTGGAAACAAGATTGAGCTCTTCCTTGGTCAACTAAGTCAAGAAGATGCTTGAGCAACTTCTTAAAGACAAAGATGGCTCATCACCCCCATCTCCTCAAGAGGAACTACCATCCGTACCTAAAGGGAATACTCCGGTATCCCCCGAAGGTATGGTGGTAGGGGATAAACTAGACAATGCTAATTCCTCCACACGGCTTGATGGGGGGAAGGGCGAGCACCGTGATTCTTGGTACTCTCCCGATCCTCCCATCCCTCACCCTCATGTGTACAATAGAGGTGACCCACCTAAGCTAGAAGATTCTGCTACTTTTGCTCAATGGCAATCACTAATGAGAACTCATATGCGCAGCTCTTGCATTGAACTATGGAACATCATCGAGCATGGACTCTTTATTGGGGATCCAAACAACTTGACAAGAAGAGAGGTTGTCAGTAGTCAACTCAATGCCACTGCTTTGCATATGATTCAACAAGGATTGGGAACAAAGGATTATCCACACATTGAGCACTTTAGCATTGCCAATGAAGCTTGGGATGCTCTCACTGTGTTGTTTGTTGGAAATGAGAGTATGAGGAGGAACAGATATGATGCTCTAAGCAATGAAGCCGAAGGTTTCTACATGAAAGAAGGTGAAGATCACGAAGACATGTATCGAAGGCTCAAGACCACCGCCACCGCTTTTAGAAATGTGGGTGCCTCACATGTGGATGATGCATGGATAAAAAGGAAATATGTGAGTGCACTCATGCCTTTTGAGCCCACCGACTTGAAGAGCTTACAAGGAAGACACAACTACCATCTCATGACCTCAAATGAAGTTATGCAAGATATGGCCGCTTTCAAGGTCGCCGCCAAGAACGCCAAAGATGCCCGTGCTCGTGCCCTCGGTATGAGCAATGTGGTCAATGTTGCTTTAAAGGCCAAACTTGTGGACTTTGAAGATGAAGATGATAGTGATGAAGGCCTCTCCTTGGACCATCCCGATGATGTCAAGATTGCTCATAGTCAATATATGGCTTTCTATGCAAAGAACTTTTGGAAGAATCCTGCCAAGGCCAAGATGGAAATGCAACGAAGAAGCAATCCAAATGGGAAAAGAGAGAATGCCACTAGGTTGAGAACTTGCTTCAATTGTGGGGACCGCTACCACTTTGTGGCAAGCTGCCCCTATGAGAAGAGAGAAGATAATGGTGGGAAGCTTGTGTTGAAGAAGACTCTCAAGGCACCCTACAAGAAACCTTTCATAAAAAAGAACCCCATCAACAAGAAATCAGGAGAAATTGTCTTGATCACTCATGAAGAATACTCCTCCGATAATGAAGATGATGAAGATGATGAAGAAGAAGAAACCTCACATGGTATGGCTGCTCTAGCCACCACCTCTACTCCGACACTCTCACTCTTCGACTCTCCAAATGAGAACTCTTCCTCCAAGAACGTCACTTGCCTTATGTCAAGAGGAACGGAGGTATCCTCATCATCCCACTCTACTCAATTAGATAATGATGAAATTGATGATGAAATGTCTCTTGATGTTAAAAAGGAATTAATTGCCTTTGATGAGTTCATGACTAACCTAGAAGGTGATGCTAAACTACATTTTGGGAACATCTTAGATCAACTCTCCCACACTCAAGAGCTTCTAGATGTTAGATGCAAACTTGGGCATGAACATATGATTGAACTAGAGGCTTTAAGCAATGCTCTAGAAGAAGAACAAGAGACTAGGTTGTCCCTTGAGTCAAAACTTGAAGGGCTTGATGAGTCCAATGACATCATTGTTAACAAACTCATTAAAGAGTGTGATCATGCTATTGCTAAATACAAAAGAGCTAAAAAGGACAAGGTTGAGTTTGGTGTGGTTCATGAAAAACTTGCCGAGGACTTTAACTTGCTTAGCAAGGCCCACAAAGCCTTGGAGAGTGAACTCTTGTCTCTCACAAAGTCCCATGAAACGCTTCAAACTCAATTGGCCAATATTCCTTCACCTAGTAACTTCATTCCATCGAGTAGCACGACTATCCTTGAAGAGAATGCTAGGTTGAAGGGGGAGCTTGCAAAGACCACATTTCCACAAGGTAACAAGTCTATTGATGATCTTTTGAGCAAGCAAAGGCGTAGTGGTGATAAAGGGGGCATTGTTTTTGTCTCCAAAACAAAGAAGAAGAACAACAAGAAGAAGAAGGACAAGCCCGCACAAGAGACCAACAAGACCATTGTGGGAAGTAAGACCACAATTGGCAAAACTATGTCTCATGATGATTTTGCGGGAAGTGCTAACCCTCACTATGTTCTAATGCTTGATTACTATGGTGATGTGTATGCACAATATGTTGGTCCTTATGATGGTTATATTGCTTGGTCTATTTGGGTTCCCAAGACCCTTGTTGCTAATAAAAGAGGACCCATTGAAAAATGGGTACCTAAAAACTAGATTGATCTTTTGTAGACCTATGCTTCCGGAGGTTCAAAATGGGTGATTGATAGTGGTTGCACTTGTCATATGACCGGGATCTCGTCTATTGTCAAGGACTTGGTGTCAAATGAAGATCAAATCACCGTCACATATGCCGACAAGTCAAAATCTACGGTAATGGGTTTCGGCAAGGTAGTGGTGGCTCACGACATTACACTCGTGAACGTCATGCTTGTTGAAACCCTTGGATACAATTTACTTTCTGTCAGTGCTCTTGGAAAGATGGGCTTTGCCGTCTTTATTGATAATGATATTGTGGTCCTCATGTGGAGCAAGTCTCTAAAGGTCGCTTTCGTTGGGTACGTCGAAAATGACTTGTATGTGGTGGACTTTTCGGGGCAAGCCACTGCAGGTCTGATGTGCTTATACGGAAAGGCCGATGTGGGTTGGCTATGGCACCTCCGACTAGCCCATGTCAATATGAGAACTTTGCAAAGTCTCCATAAAGAGGGCCATATTGTTGGACTAAAAGAAAATGTTTCCTTTGCCAAAGATCGTGTTTGCAGGGCATGTGTTCTAGGGAAGATGCATGACACTCCTCATAAGCCCACGAACCAAATCAAGTCGAACAAGATCTTGGAACTCCTTCATGTGGACCTATTTGGTCCTCCATCTCATGCAAGTCTTGGTGGGAAGAAGTATTGTTTGGTGATTGTTGACGACTTTTTAAGATACTCTTGGGTTTATTTCTTCAAGTTGAAGAGTGAAACTCAAAGGACTTTTATCTACTTAATCAACTTGGTTCAACGGCAACACAATGTTCCCGTGTTGATTATAAGAAGTGACAACGGCACCGAGTTCAAGAACTACACCTTGAATGACTTTCTTAGTGATGAGGGGATTAAGCATCAATATTCCGCCGCATACACCCCTCAACAAAATGGTGTGGCCGAAAGGAAGAACCGGACTCTTATTGAGATGGCTAGGACCATGTTGGCGGAGTTTAAATCTCCATACAACTTCTGGGCCGAAGCCGTCTCCACCACTTGCCATGCTTCAAACCGGCTCTACCTCCACAAGAAAATCAACAAGACTCCATATGAGATACTTACCGGTAACAAGCCCAACATATCTTATTTCCGGGTGTTCGGTTGTAAGTGTTTCTATCTCATCAAAGGTGTTCGTTTGTCTAAATTCGAATCTAAAGCATTAGAGGGTATTTTTGTTCGCTATGGTCTCGAATCTCACACTTATAGAATCTATGACAAGCTCTCCGGAGCCGTCATAGAATCTTGTAGTGTGACCTTCAAAGAATATGATGGTCCCCAAGGGGGGCGTGTTGATGCTTGTGATGCAGATGATGAAATGCCTCAGGATGCCATAGGAAGAATGGGTGTGGGTTATATCCGCCCCACTGAGGAACCCCTTATGGAGGATCGATAAGAACTATGCTCCACTCAAGTGGAACCCTCATCTTCACAACCTCAACATGCTCCATCTACCGAGGAGGATATTGACTCAAGCCAAAGACAAGATGTGGACCCTCAACATAGTGATAAATGTGTGAACTCTAGTCAAAGGGAGCTTGGTACATTCGATGGGGTGTCAAGTGGATTCAAGTCAATTTGCCAAGGAAGATCCATCCAAGCTGTTTTGAGGCGTGCTCAAATTGAGGCTAGTAGAACACTTGATCAAGACCAAGGTTAATCCTTGCCTCCCAATGTAGAGGATGAATCCAATGATGATCAAGGTCAAGTTGATGGTCAAGACGAGGATCAAAATGATGAAGAGGGTCCTCCAAGAAACAATGAGGAGATCCACGCTCGTCGCGAAGCTAGAAAGGAAAGAATGTTGGAAATAAGAGACCACACCCTCCAAAATGTTGTTGGAGATCTAAGGAAAGGAATTTCCACACGAGCACAATTGAAGAGGTTCAGTGAACATCAAGCTCACATTTCCATGATTGAACCAAAGAAAGTGTGGGAAGCTCTTGAAGATTCGGATTGGTTAGAAGCTATGCACAAAGAGCTCAACAACTTTGAGAGAAACAACGTGTGGAAGTTAGTTGAGAAGCCAAAGGATTGCCGCAATGTTATTGGAACAAAGTGGATATTCAAGAACAAGCAAGAGGAGCATGGGATTATTGTAAGTAACAAGGCTAGATTGATTGCACAAGGTTATTCCCAAATTGAAGGCATTGACTATGGAGAGACTTATGCACCCGTGGCTCGCCTTGAGTCCATCCGTATCCTTCTTGCTTATGCGGCACATCATAACTTTAAGTTGCAACAAATGGATGTATAAAGTGCATTCCTTTATGGTCCTTTAAATGAATTGGTATATGTTTAGCAACCCCCGGGATTTGTGGACCCCAACTTCCCAAACCATGTCTACAAACTTGATAAGGCGCTCTATGGGCTCAAGCAAGCCCCACGCACGTGGTATGAGCACCTTAGAGAGTTATTGTTTGACCGTGGCTTTGAGGTTGGGAAAATCGATCCCACTCTTTTTACTAAGAGGGTTAATGGGGAGCTTTTTGTATGCCAAATCTATGTTGATGATTTTATCTTTGGCTCATATAACAAAGCTTTTAATGATGAATTCTCAAAGCTTATGACTAGTAGGTTCCGGATGTCCTTGATGGGGGAGTTGAAAGTATTCCTTGGCTTTGAGATCAAGAAAGTTAGAGGAGGAAAATTCTTCAATCAAGCCAAGTATACTCAAGATATGCTCAAGATATTCAAAATGCAAGATTTGAATGGAGCCCCAACTCCCATGGCAACAAAGACTCATCTAGAACAAAATCCAAATGGTAAAGATGTGGATCAAAAGGTATACCGGTCTATGATTGGTTCTTTGCTTTACATTTGTGCATCTAGACCCGATATTGTGTTGAGTGTGGGTGTGTGTGCAAGATATCAAGCGGCTCCTAAGGAAAGCCATTTAATGGCGGTCAACAGAATCTTTCGATATTTAGTTCATACCCCATTTTATGGTCTTTGGTACCCTCAAGGCTCAACATTCGCTCTTTGTGGATACACGAACTCGGATTGGGCGGGAGACAAGGATGATAGAAAATCAACATCCGGGGCTTGCCAATTCCTTGGTAGGTCCTTGGTATGTTGGTCTTCTAAGAAGCAAAATTGTATATCTCTCTCCACCACCGAAGCCGAGTATGTTGCTGCTGCTAGTGCTTGCACCCAATTGCTATGGATGAGGCAAACTTTAAAGGAATACGGTGTCCATTGTGACAAAGTGCCTCTTCTATGTGACAATGAAAGTGCCATCAAGATTGAATACAACCCGGTGGATCACACAAGGACAAAGCATATTGATATTCGACATCACTTTATTAGATATCATGTTGCTAGAGGTGATATTGATCTATCCTATGTATCAACCAAAGATCAACTTGCCGATATCTTCACGAAGCCACTTGATGAAGCAAGGTTTTGCTACTTGAGGAATGAACTAAATATCGTAGATTCTAGGAGTTTGACTTGATTATCTTGCACTCTCACCTAATACTTGACCCATGTTTGGTTTAGGTGTAGGCATGGACATAGGGGGAGTGCGGTCCTAATTTATTGGACTATCCCTCCCCCCATTATGCGCAAATTAAACAAAAATCATTCCTCTTAATATCATTTTGTGATATGTGAGCTCAATGATGAGTTTCGGTAATGGACCCAAGATACATCTTCGTGGTGCCAAGCCGAGTATAATCAAATATGGTGGCCTAGGCCACCGCCCCTCTCAATCGAGAGGTTGATGTGCTTACTCATGTTTGTCACTTAGTTGAATTGGTCTTCACTCTTTATTGCCATCTATTTGAATTGTCTTCATCATTCTTAGTCTCATGCACTCTAGTTTGGTATTTATTTGTGTCTTCCATTGTTTTTTTGGAGTGCATGTGCTTCTCAGCTCTCTTGTCTCAACCCAAGCCTCCGCCCCCCATGAGAACCCTCTCTCTATCCACACAAGAATCATCCTTGATCCCTGGCCTTGGACTCAGATGGGACCGGTACTACCGGATGTGCAAGCGGTACTAACGGACCTGGGAAGTTTCCAGGTTGGCTCCTGGCAGTACTGCTCCAGGAACGGTACTACCGCCCTCATGCCCGGTCCTACCGGCCACCGGTACTACCGGTCGTGGAACCGGTACTACCGCTTACAAGCGGTAGTACCGCTCCAACAACTGGTACTACCGGTTGACGGTTCCAGGTATATATTGGATGCGTGGGGAGAGGCACCCCTCAGTGCCTCATTATTTCCCACGTCCTCCACTCCAACCTGCGCCGCCACCGGCGATTTTGAAGCCACCGGAGCCCTGCCGCGCCCTCCTCTCTCCAGATTCTCCTTGGATTCGGCCTCTAGGCGGGCTCCCACTACTTTCCACCGCCATGGATCCCGGTACAACCGCCCGTTCCCTTCTTGTTTGATTTCCCCATTAGATCTAGGTTTTGGCTTAGATTTGTGGAGAAATTGACTACTTGCAAGGTTGTACTGCCATATTATTCCTTGTTACCACGTAGAATCTTCAATTTAGTAGTTCATACCGTCAATTTGGGCCGTTCCCATCAGATCTGACAACTGGTGTTCCACTCAACCGGTAGTACCGGAACTTTTTCCGGTACTACCGCTTCGAGCGGTACTACCGGTCGTCAGGTCCCGTAGTACCGGTCCACTCTGACCACATTGTTCTACCCAAATTGTAGATTCTCTTGTTTTTCCTTCTTGATTCTTGTGTCCTTATCTCCTTGCTATCCTCCCTCGTGCTTTCACAGATGCAGGTGGTTCTCGGGGTGCACGCAAGCGCTCCAAGTCTGACCGTGAGATTGTTGAGGAAGAAGTTATGCCACATCCAAGACACCGTTCCAAGTTGCCTACCAATCGAGGTGGTCGTGAAGGGGTTACCAAGCGCTCAGCTGGGCGTGGCAGAGCCCCTCCCTCTCGCCCCCCTTCCACGGGGCGTACCAAGAGTGTCAGCTCTAGGCCATCTGGGTCAAAGAAACTTTCAGACATCTCCGAGGCAGACTTTACGGCTCTCCGGGTGGACAATGCACACTCCCGCAACAGGAGCGAGTCAAGGTCAGACAATCTTTTCTATGATGACTTCCAAGAGCGTGTGTATCGTGAGGTTCTGTTGACCAATACCCAGCTGGTGGTGCCTCAGCAGTGGCTTGACATGGGACACATTGCCAAGAACTCTGACTACTTTGCTGAAGCTAAGGAAATCTGCTCAAACCTTGGCATGCTTCCCATTATGGAGTTTCAGCATGACTATGATCCCCTACTCATCTGCTAGTTTTATGCCACTGCACACTTCCACAATGGTCGCAATCGGAAGATTACCTGGATGACTCAAGGTGCTGTCAAGGAAGCTACACTTGCGGAGTTTGCTGCCATCTTGGGGTATGAGGACCGCGGCCGGGACGTTCCTTGTGGTTTCCGCTGTCACATGCGGGAGCATCCCTCCAAAAAGGATGTTCTCACACCTTTGTATATTCGAGGCCGTGGGGTTGCTGGCAAGATCAAGGATCTCCTCCCCACATATGACATTCTTCATCGCATTTTCCGTGAGACTGTTGCTCCTCGTGCGGGCAACAAGGACGAGATTCATGCGTTGACTTGCTATTCAACACCTTCCTCAACAGAGAATCAGGCCAACCTCTTGATGTGACAGACTTCATTTGGAATGAAATGGTTGCTGCCGCACACACTCGGAGGGTTCCACCATTTGCTCCTTACATCATGGCCCTCATTGTGTCCAAGTGCCCCGTCATTGCTAGGACGCTCTCCACTCGCTCTATCATTGTGCACAAGCCTAAGGCACTCAAGATCAAGACACATGCTAAACCTCGCATTGAGGCAGGTGAGGATGAGGATGAGGATGACTCTGAGCATGCTGATAGTGGTCATGACACTGACTATGATGTCTCTCGCCGCAAGAACGCCAAGCCCTCTTGGGCCAAAAGGATGGAGGTCAAGCTCAAGAAGATCTTCTGCTTCCAGGTTGACAACCAAAAGCACATGTATGAGGCGCACGTGTCTGCAAAGAAAGCCTGTGCTCGTCAGAAGGAACTGATGTCTGCTCAAGGGTTGACCATCTCCGAGGGATCCGAGAACAACATCACTCCAGAAGATCAGTGGATTTCTCAGCACAACCGTTGGGACGATGATGTCTCTTCCTCGCACCGCGCCCCACCTACGTATGATGATGATGAGGACCTTGAGGATGAGGATGATGAGGAGGAGGAGGAGTATGATGATTGACCTTTGGGGCGGTAGCTCTGCACTTGTCCCTTTTTGGCATCTTGATGCCAAAGGGGGAGAAGCTGCACTTTAGGCACGGGTGTTGCATGGGAAGTCACAAGCTCGTTCTTCTCTTTGATCCTTTTATTGCTTGTGAACTTCGATTTCTCTCTATTTTATGTGTGAGACTATGTGTTTATGTCCTGTGAGACTATGTGGTTTATGTCGTGTGAAACTATGTGGTTGGATCCATCTTATGCGACTATGTGGTTTATCTCTTTGGATCCATATTGTGATGTTATGCAATATCTATTGTCTATATATTCCTCATCACATGTTTTGTGCAAAGGTATGTTCTCAAATGCTAGTATCCATACTTGTGTACCCATGTTGGGTTTGTAAAATAGAGGGGGAGGTTTGTCTCTACACATCTAGGGGGAGTCTCTTCTCTATTTTAAAAATATCATTTGGCTATTGTTAAAATCATCCTGCAAAAGTGTATTGTCATCAAACACCAAAAAGGGGGAGATTGAAAGAGCATTTTTCTATTCCTCGGATTTTGATGTTTGATAACAATACACTTATCGATTTAACTGTGTACTAAGTTTATCACAGGATTGATAAAAGAAGGCACAAGTTATGGCATAACATTTCCCCTTTCAAAAACTTCTATGTCAACCGGTAGTACCGGATCTGCAACCGGTACTACCGCTTGACACCGGTACTACCGGTTCCTGTACCGGTTGGCACTGATCAAAAGAGAGAAGGGTGCTAGTCGGTGCCACCGGTACCACTGCACTACCGGCCCAACCGGTAGTACCGCTTGGTACAAGCGGTACTACCGCTTGAGGCGGTCGTACCGCTCGTAGGTACCGCGGCATACTGACTAGCACCCACCCCTCTCCATTTTGGTCAGTACCAAGCGGTACTTGGGACCGGTACTACCGCCCGAACCGGTAGTACCGCTTCCTACCTCCGGTACTACCGCTTGGGGGTAATCTGCATGCACCAAAGACTGAAGAACACTGAAGAACAAGGTCACCTCCGGTACCTGGTCCGGGCGGTACTACCGCTTGAGTACCGGTACTACCGGTCATTAAATGCTCCAACGGCCATATATTTCATGGAGGGGTATAAATACCCCTCCACCTACCTTGGGACAAATTGCTCAGCACATTAAAGTCATTGCCCACCATTGGAGTCCATTGGAGCCACTCAAATTCTCAAGATCTCCTCATCCAACCACCCAAAGTCCTTGATCTTTGGGGAATCGAAGGAGGAGGACCCGATCTACTACTTCACCAAAAGAGATCTTCATTTCCCCCTCATTTCATTGAGGGCCCCTTTTCTCTAGTGTTTTGTTGGAAACCCTAGCTCTTGTTTTTGTTCTTACAAGCTTGTCTTTGATTGCTTTGACAGCTTGCTTGTATTTGGGAGCCTCCGATTAAGTTGTGGATGTGTGCCCCAAACTTGTAACGGTGTCGGCTTACACCTTGAAGGTTGCCGATATAGTGGAAGGTGAATCGATCCTGTTGGGGTGAGATTCATCGGAGAACAAGGGAGGCCTCTCGTGGCGTTGGTGGTTTGAAACCACCCCCTCTCCAAACGTAGACGTACTTCCCCTCAAAAGGAAGGAACTACGGGAAACAAATCCTTGTGTCTCCGCGTCCACTTTTCGGTTACCTCTATCCTTTACCGCACCTTACTTACTTGTTACTACTTTGTCTTGTGGTAGCTCTTGCATATTTGTCATATAGGTAAATTCACCATAGTTGCATTATCTAGAGAATTTACCTTATTGTCAAACCTTAATTTGAAAAAGAAGAAAATTTGAAGTAGCACCTATTCACCCCCCCTCTAGGTGCCCATACGATCCTTTCATTTGCCTTCTTGCATTAGCACACATCCGAGACCGATCTTGGATGCATCACAATACACATCGAAGGGCTTAGTGATATCCGGCATGATCAAGATTGGGGCTGAAATCAATCTTCTCTTGAGTTCTTGAAAACTTGCTTCACATTTGTCGGTCCATTCAAACTTCTTGTCCTTCTTCAGCAATTGGGTCATGGGTCTAGCGATACTCGAGAATCCTTCTACGAATTTGCGGTAATATCCCGCCAATCCGAGAAATGCACAAACTTGGGTTTGAGTGGTTGGGGCTTGCCAATCTTCTACATCTTTCACTTTGGCAGGGTCAACGGCAATTCCTCCGGCTGATACAATGTGACCGAGGAATCCTACTTCCTGTAACCAGAATTCACATTTGCTAAACTTGGCATACAACTGATGCTCTCTAAGGGTTCCAAGAATGGTCCTTAGGTGTAGCTCATGTTCTTCTTCCGATTTAGAATAAATCAGGATGTCATCGATGAAAACAACGACAAACTTATCCAGGAATTCCATAAAAATCTTATTCATGAGATTCATGAAATAAGCGGGGGCATTGGTTAATCCAAAAGACATGACTGTATACTCGTACAATCCATATCTGGTGGTAAAGGTAGTCTTGGGAATATCCTCTGCACGAATCTTGAGTTGATGATAACCAGTTCTAAGATCAATCTTAGAAAACACTTTGGCACCGGTCAACTGATCAAACAAATCTTCTACCTTGGGCAAAGGGTATTTGTTCTTCATAGTGACATCATTCAACTTCCTATAATCCGTACACAAACGGTTACCTCCATCCTTCTTGTCCACAAACAAGACATGTGATCTCCATGGTGACGCACTTGGTTGAATCAATCCAATTTCCAGCATGGAATACAGTTGCTTCTTCAGTTCTGCTAGTTCCGATGGGTTCATACTATATGGTCTCTGGGCTATGGGTCCTGTTCCGGAAATTAGTTCGATGATAAACTCGATATCCCGATCTGGGGGCATACCGGGCAAAACATCGGGAAATACATTGGGGTATTCACAGAATATCCGGACTTGGTCAATGGTAGGCTGGGCTATACTCTTGTTGCACTTGAATTGACGAGGTAAGGTTTTAGATATATGCTCGACTGATATTCCGGCTGTACTGGTCATGGTGATGGCTTTCTTGGCACAGTCAATCAATCCTTTATGTTTGGACATCCAATCCATTCCTAGTACTACTTCCAAACCTTAGTTCCGAGTACTATCAGATTAGCATAAAAATCTATGCCATGGATTCGGATAGGGACGACTTTGCAAATTTGCCTAGCCTTGGTGGTTGATCCGGGAATTTGAACGATCCTTACATGCTTCAGTTTGGTTGGTTGAATTTTACTAGTGCATGCAAATTCTTCGGTGACATATGAGTGCGATGCACCAGAATCAAACAACACTGGAGCAAGTACTAAATTAACAGAAAACATACCCATCACGACGTTTGGCTCTTCCTGAGCTTCTTCAGCATGCATGAGAAAAATACGAACATTGCGGTTGAGTGAATTCCCTGGGGCAAATCTCCTTCCTGGATGAACACGACGCTGCTGCTGAGCTGGGGCATTGGTGTTGGGGGCTGCGACATTCTTCTTGTTGGGGCACTCGTTGGAATAGTGGCCTTTATTTCCACAGTCATAACAAGTTACCTGCGACTTGTCCTTTGCTGCTACAGGCACAACATTGCTTCCAGTTCTCGGGGCAGTGTTGGGGTTGGCGGTAGCATTGTTGTTGTTGAACTTAGGTGGGGCACGGTTGAAATTGCTAGAGTTGCCGGGGTTGTTGTTATTTCCTCCAGGCCTAGGGTTTCCACGGTTGGGATAGGTGGGACGGTTCATCGGGGGTCTGTTGGTTCTCGGGGCAAATCCTGGAGATGGGTTAGGGCGATACTTTGGGGTCTGATGGGTTCCTGGCTGATGCATCATGCGACGCTTGCGATTCTCATTGGCTTGGTTGATCTTTCCTTCCATCTGGATGGCAGAGTTGACAAGGGCTTCAGTATCCGTAAAGGGAATATTGACCAACACAGTCTGCATCTCATCATGGAGACCATTCAAGAATCTTTCTTTCTTCTTGGCTTCAGTGTCGATCTCATCCGGGGCATACCTAGCTAATGACAAAAATTTGTCACGGTATTCCACTATGGTCATCCTTCTTTGCTTCAGTTCTCTGAACTCGTCTCTCATCCTCTTGATTAAACCCGGTGGCACATGGGTTCTGCTGAACCTGACCTTGAATTCCTCCCAGGTCATCATCTGGCCTCCAGTCATTGCACGCACACTGTTCCACCATGCTCTGGCATCTCCGGCTAGGTAGTGGGTGGCGAACAGAACTTTCTCGTTGGCTTCCACTCCAGCTACTTCTAGGTTATTTTCATGGTCTGCAGCCAATCGTCTGCATAGAGGGGTTCCTCTGAGTTAGTGAAAACAGGTGGGTTGGTGTTCTGGAAATTCTTGAGCTTAGATCCATGGTTGTCCTGATTTCCGTGGCCTTGATTGTTGTGGGCAAGCTGAGCTATCTGTTGCAGGGTGGCTAGGTTGGCTTGACGTTCGGCTCTTTCAGCTTTAGGATCAGAAGTCAACATTTGCAGGATCTGTAACATCAGGTTCGGGGATGAACCACTTCCTCCGCGTGGCATCTGAAGATTGAGATAGATCATGAGAAAAGAGGGAAATTTCTAAGGTTTTAGGGCTTTGCAAAGTTTTTAAAGTTTGACTTAGGTTTTCTATTAACTTGCTTTTCATTCATTCATTCATTCATAGCACACGGTACAACACACACCACAACAAAGAAAAACAGATAGTTTTAAGAACCATTCTCGAAACTACGATACAGTGGGACCGAATACTACTCACTACGCTAGTGTTCAAGTGCTACTACTCCTCGGAGTCGGTGTAGTCGTCATCCTCGTCATCATCGATGAAGGCGTAATCATCCTCATCAGTGAAGAAATCCATAGCCTGATCCTCCAGAAAATCATCATCGCTGAGATAGGAGTAGGGGTCACCACGAAGATCCTCTCCGACATTCTCCCTTTCCTCCAACTGCATGTCTCTCTCGTGGATGGTATCCTCCAAAGATGAGATACGGTGGCGAAGACGGGCAATGATGCGCTCCTTCTTGTCGAGCTAACGGCGACGAGACTTGCGATCCTTCGTTAGCATGGAGATGGTTTGGTCCTTCGTCTTGATGATGGCATCCTTGTGGTTGGAGTAATCACGACAGTTATCCAACTCCTGCTGGTGATCATACATCATGAAGCTAAGGTGGTCCAATTGGGTCTTCAGCTTGTGATGGTATGGGGCTTCCAGTGGTTGTCCATTAGCATCACACCTTGGGCAAAACTCAAAGCGGGTACCCTTGATCTGGTTGATACTCTGCCCACACAGACGGGCAAGAGCTTCCTGCATGGCCCTGGCAAGTCCATCGAGGCAGTTGTTCTCTCTTAAGGTAAACTGAATTCCCTCAGCAGTGGGGGGTTCAATCTTTCCTCGGAGACTTGCAACAATTAGCCACTACAGATCTTCTCCTCCTTGATCATTGAGCTGAGCTTCGAAGAACTCAGGGTGCGGACGCTCCAGAAGTTCCGAAAGCTGGTCCAAATCCCTCTCAAAGATAAGGTCTCCTCCATTTCCCAATTGGTAAAACTTGCTGTACTTCACGTCCATCTAGAAGAATATAAGATGAATAAGTTAGTAGAGTGATCAAGTGTGTCAAATTTTTATGTATTTTGCAAGAGTTTTTGAGGAACATGAATTTTCATGAAAGAAGTAAGTGATAAGAATGGGAATAAGTTTTTGTAAATATTTGTTTCTTTTGGTTTTGAAACTAAGTTTTTGATTCAAACGTTCAGTCTAACTAGGGTCTCCTATGGCCAGGATGGCTTTGATACCAACTTGTCAACACCCGGATTTTTAATCCCAGATGCTTGTTATGCCATACATCGCAATCCCAGGAATACCATTTTTGCGAGACATAACAGAATTGGATACCACAGTACATCATCCATTACAAACCATACATAAGGTTTTACACAAATAAGGATCTCATGATCCAGTTCTAATACAACACAAGCAGCGGAATACGTAATAATAACGGTAGCGTAGGCGAAGCTCCATCTTGAGGTCACAGCAATCTTGCGATGGGAGATGATCCTAGTTGTCGTAACCTTCCTGGGGTCCATCCTCCAGGTACTCTTCTTCATAATCTAGCCATGGGAATAGCTAGGGACAAAGCCATGAGTACTCTTTAAGTACTCGCAAACTAATACTACCAAGTGAAGGTTTTTTTTGTAATAGGACACTAAGCTCTAGGGTTGTTTTGCAAGAAGCCAGATTTATCTCTACTAAGTTCAGAAGCAAGAGAATCTTAGTCACAGTGTTATAACTCCTAAGTGGGAACTTTTATTTCATATCACAACTCTGTTGTGGTCAAGTCAAAGTCTCCATTTATTTCACAAGTCATTTTGAAAACATCTGACGGGAGAATAGTATGGCCACTCCAACTATCCATAACCGCGGACGCGGCTATTCGAATAGTTTGACACTCTGCAAAGATTGTACACTTTTACCACAACATTTGATACATCCATCAGGAACAAATCCTGAATTCACCATACTCAGTATGTGGATAATCAATCCTAACATTTCCATTACACGCCCTAGTATAAGCACCTCTCCTGTGAGTTTGGCCCCCCAACCATGACCAACTGTCATCTTGGGTACTGCACAGGTGGACAATCTTCAGAAGGTAGCCTCGGCTCAGACCTTGGCCGTGAGGGAACTAATACTAGGGTATATAAGTTTCCAGTCAAGTCCTACCCAATCTTTGGGTATTGTGTGTCACATCCCAAAATTCTCCTAATTTTGGAATGTGAAATAAATAAATAAGTTTGATTGATTGTTTGACTATGTTGAAAATTCTCAAAGAGAAGAAACTTTTTTAATAGAAAATCCTCTCAACCTTGAATTCAAAATCTTATATTCTTTTGTTATGACCTAAGTAGCCATATAGGGCAAAGGGCATGGATTGATTATGGATTGTAGAATTGGTGTGCAAGATTTTAAAATGAAAATCATGAAGCATTCATAAGCATTTCATTACATCCATGCAAAGTTCTCACAAACTAAATCCAAATCCTGATATCTAAATCCTATAATTGATTCGCCCAAATGTTCCTAAGGGTAATTAAATTGACTTATTAAAACCCACTGTTTCTAAGGCATAAATTATTGATAATTATAGCCTAAAGAGATCCAATTAATACTACAAAATTTTAGAAACAAAATTGAGCTCATTTGGAGCTAGTATGAAAAAGTTATGGAATAAATACAAACAATTAAAGATATAAATAAAATGGAATATACAAGGATTTATAAATCCACTACTTCCAAACTAGTAAAAATATTACAAATTTGATCCTATAATGATCTATTCGATTTTAGAAAAATTTAGAAACAAGAATCATGTCATTTGAAGTTCGTATGCAAAAGATATAAGGGAAACAAGTAAATAGAAAAAGATTTTTTTTTCTAACGGGCCGGCCCACCCGGACCGACCGAGCCAGCCACGTACAAGGATGATTAAGTTGCTTTAAAATGCGTGCGAATCAGTTTTTAACAAACCTATCTCTACTCAAACTGCTATAACTTTTTATCTACAACTCCGAATCGACTTCCGTTTGTTTCTACTTGTTCCCTACTCCAATTCCTATCTCTACAACATCCTAAATCTCCATATAAACTCGTGAAGCCATAGCTGTACGAGTTTCTCTCCTCGAAATCCCAAATCTACACATGCCTGAATCTTATTTCGCTTTTTAATCCATCTAGACTTCGTCGTTTGTCTTTGGTCAAAAAACGAAAGTTGTAGAACTCGTCGAAATCTTTCAATACCGACAAACCTCACCTCTTTTCATCCACCACAGCTGGAGAATTTCGTATCGCAATATTTCAGATCTTACGGTCTAAATCCAAGATGTACTCGCGCTCGTTTCTTCAAATCTAAATTCCTTTGGTGAGAAGGTAGGAATAATGATTCCCCATAACTTTCGTGTTCTAAATTTTTCAATTTGACCTACGGATTTGTCTCTCTAACACAGATCTCTTTCTTGTCTATTCTGAGCCAAAATCGCGTCAATCTCTTCTTCTAGCCACCGGATCCTATCCAGACGGTCGAGATCCAATCAAACCGGTGCGTGCCATGTCGTCATCCCGGTCAGCTTCCTCATCAACACCACGTCATCGTCAGGTCAACATCTAGTCCCAGTCAGCATGCAAAGTCAACCTGTCCAGTCAACGGAATATTCCCTGGAATATTCCGTTCAAATTTAAAATTGCACATTATCGATCTAACTTGTAAAATTCATTAGAAATTTATACCACGTCCAAAAATTGCGTATAATATATCAAATTGAAGATAATTTTACGTAGAATCATCTTATTAGAATAGATCCAACTTTTACTGTACGTGGTTAATACAGTAATTTAATTAGTTTTAATGTTATTTTAGATTAATAAATTCATAGGAAATTATCTGTAACTCTGAAAAATATGAACAATATATCAAATTGAAGCTAGTGTAATGTAGATTAATAATATCTGGTTGTATCCGGCTTTTGCGGAATATTTATCCCGTAGCAATTTAATTATTTTTAATGGCTTTATAAATCATTAAATCCATAGTAAACAAATTGCTTGTCACAAAAATATAAATGATATACCGATGGAAAGCTGGTTCCATGTAGATCATCAATATGCAATTAGTTCAGCCTTTGACTGTAAGGTTTTGCCGTGAAGATTTAAATGGTTTAATGTCTTATTTAGAGTAATAAATTCATAAGAAAATAAAAATGCTCAGAAAATTACAAATAATATGTCCCTGAAATCACAATTTCGTGGAGATTACAGATATAATTTTAGTTTGATTTTTAGACAACAGAAACTATATGAATCAGTTAAAACCCATTAAACACTATTTAAATCATACAAAAAGATCTATAACTCCGATTAGGGTGAATCCAAGTGCTAAGGTTTTGTATTGACAATATATATACAAAGAAATTGCATGACAAATTATTTGGTACCGTTAAAACAGAAATTCATACAGAAATATTTAAACCCATTGAAATAGTGTTTTAATCATAGGAAAATATCTATAACTCCTTTTTAGGTTATTCAAATTTCCACTGTCTCTAAATTGCATTACCTCTATCCAGTAGCATCTAGTTCACAATTTAATACGACATAAACATATTTAGTTCAATTAAAGTGGTATACACCATATTAAATCGATACAACTTTAGTAATAAAAGATTTAGTGCAATAAATGACTTTCCACATGTATGTAATCTAACTATTTTCAGAACACTAAATGCAACCATTGTGACTCATTAAATCGTCATGCATGCATTTGTTGCATTTTTTTGATCTCTATGTTCTATTGTTTATGATTGTATGCAATTGTTTGCTCGATAGATTACGAGGAGTGCAACGTGTGTGATTGCAACTACTATGATTGCAAGTACTGTGGTTATGACGAGAGCAACCATTATATCTATGAGAATTGTGAGGATTATCTAATCGACTACATCTACAACAAAGGCAAGTGGTGCTATCTTGGTCATAAATGTCCTATTGTTTTCCTATGCATTGTAGATGCTTTTGTAGAATTGCATCTGTAGGAATTGTTGTGTATATGCTATGCTATATCCCATATTATTCCCTAGTATTCCTTGTTTATGAGCCATACGTATTGATAGATTGCTTAGCTATGCTATTTAGACGAGGAAGGGAATCACATCATGAAAAGTTATATGTTTTGAAAGGCTTATGTTTTGCTAAATGACAAACCAATATGTTTTAATGAACTGCCTGGGCGGAATGGCATTGATTGGGTCATTGAGTGTGGATTATGGTGGGGAATGCCGCCCAGGACACTGAGAAAGGATTGGTTTCTTTGTTTGGTAGCTTTCTTGTGCAACCATGTGCCAATAATGAAATGGGCGGTTGGTTGAACTCAGTAGGTTGTGGTAACTCGAACCCACGTATCCAGAGATGTAGATAGTGTAGGTTGGACCGGTGCGTGTCGGGTTTGGGAAGCTACTTCCCGAACGGTTCCTTCTTGGACTTCTCCCTATCATAACCCAATATGAGAGTGGTGGTACGAGCTGGGCCGGCCAAGTCACATGGGTAAAGTGTACTAACCCCTGCAGGGTGTATAAACTAATCGATTAGCCGTGTCCCCGGTTATGGACAATTTGAGCAACCTGATACTGATGCTATGATATTTCTCACTCATCCTTATTTCTTAATTACTTAAAACTTGTTGGGTGAACATAATTGGGTAGGAGCACCTGGGAGTGAACCAGAGTGTCCTATTTATCGTATTGGAAAACTACTTTGTTACAAATGTTAGGAGAAAACTGTTGCTTTATGCAAATGAGCCTGAACTCTACTTGGCCAAATAAGCATGTAGTTGATAGATCTATTGTTAACTACTTTAGCCTACTTGCCATACATTCAATGTATTGACCATTCGTGGCTGCAACGTTTCATGTTGCAGGTTATATCGTATCTGAGTGATCGTTCATAGGTCGCGAGACTGCACTCAACAATTGTTCGCCTGTGGCACATTTGAAGGATGGAGATATACCTTGTATTCGTTTTCCGCTGTGTACTTGTATAAATAATGTAAATTCTGGATCATATTCGTTGTATTTATGATGCATAGTTATATTTGGTATCATTTTGTACTTTGTGTGCCAGTGAACCGATTCAGGGATTGGCACTATACACATGAACTCAGCCTTATCAGGCGAAAGTGTTACAAGATGGTATCAGAGCTGTGTGTTGACTGTAGGATCGTGACCTTAGAAATGGATTAGCAATATAAGACCTCTATTAGGAGAACTATCATATTTTATACTTATTAGAGTTCTTATATTCCTTGTCTATCATTTTCTAACACCTCTCCTTGTTCAAACTTGTAGATGTCCATTCATTTGATTAGTAGAAGAAGTGATCTACCATAAAAACTACAAGAATTGGAAAATGTTATTAGTATTTTTCTATAAAGCAAATCACTATATGAGAGCTGGCATACAAGTAAAGAACAAATAACATGACATAAATGAACATCTCACCAAGTTTGGGTAGGTCTGGAGCACCATATTTTATCTCTTTAGGAGATCATCGCTATCGTGTTAAGCATATTGTTCTTACCAACTTATGTGGTATGACAATATAGGTTGCTTGAATGTTTGTACTGAACCATATTGTGTGATGCCTTGTTTAGGATCTGTTATTTTGAAACTCTAAAGTTGCTGGAGTTTTCGCGTGGTTTATAATTATTTTAATAGTGTAATTTGATTGAAATTCGTGAGATTACTGCTGCAGTTTTTTGCCTGACCTGTTGTACCGCGCGATTTTTCATATTTTACTGGTAACTCTGAAAAATCTAAACAAATAGGATCTGGAGCGTAATTACCTTTAGTACATGCACATAAATTGTATAAAATTCCTGACGAGTTTAGGTCTGTCAGAAAAATTCGTGAAGTCTGCTGTACCGTTTTGACAGATTTTGTTTATTGCTTATAGGTTGCTCTATTTTACTCTAGTATTGTTCCCAATGCTTTCAAACAATTTTGTGGTTATATACTACTAATTTTAGACCTCTGTATTATTGTTATGCAAGTGCTTGCCTGTGTGTTGATTTCTTATGATTGTTTCCTTGTTTGTGACATTGATTGCTTCATATAGTTATGGATAGGATTATTTTCTTAGTCATTTCTTTCTTATAGAATCTATCCTTCCCTATCTTGAACCCTTTGAGATATAAAGATGTGTTAAGTGGAAGGTTTGACAACACAATGCATTTAGGAAGGAGAATGCTTTGTCTAATGGAAAAAAAGAGGTGTGGGAGTATGAAGTGTTGAAATGATGTTATGTAGTAGATTACGCAACCTGAAAGTTGAAGTATCGATAGTTTAGTTTTAGTAGTAGCTTTGTTGATTGAATAAATGGGAGTATACATAGAGTATTAGTTCGTTCCCATGGAAACATTATTCAAGGAAAGTGAGAATGCCCGAGTGATAGAAAAACGTGATTCACCTATCCTCATACAAGGTAATGATTTGGGTGCAGGATGGATTGATCACCATTCCTACTACTGTTATTATTCGCTCTTGTACTGTTGGCTTTGCGAATCTTGAGTGCCCTTTACAACCTTAGCTGAGAGTCGACGTTGAGTCTAAACCTTAGAATGGTATATTGTTACACCCTTCTAAAAGCATCCATTGCTAAGTATAGGAATATACAGTAAGAATGAATCCCAACCGTGAATTATGGGCACCGTGAAGTAAATGTTCCCTATTTGCCCACCATGAGAGTTTTGCTAGTTTAAGAAGTGCTTTCTCGGAAACTATCAATCATGATGTTTAGCATGTGCTAGAGACATTGTGCCAATAAAAGTCTAAAGGAGAACCAATCTGAGCTAAGTGAATCCTCGAGAAATGACCTAGTCAATTCTCTTTTAAGGGTGGTAGCATCCTAATGGATCCCGAACCTTTCGTTCTTTCTAGCCTTCCCACATCTCGGGACGAGATTTCTTTTAAGGGTGGTAGTCTGTCACATCCCAAAATTCTCCTAATTTTGGAATGTGAAAAAAATAAATAAGTTTGATTGATTGTTTGACTATGTTGAAAATTCTCAAAGAGAAGAAATTTTTTGAATAGAAAATCCTCTCAACCATGAATTCAAAATCTTATATTCTTTTGTTATGACCTAAGTAGCCATATAGGCAAAAGGGCATGGATTGATTATGGATTGTAGAATTGGTGTGCAAGATTTCAAAATGAAAATCATGAAGCATTCATAAGCATTTCATTACATCCATGCAAAGTTCTCACAAACTAAATCCAAATACTGATATCTAAATCCTATAGTTGATTCACCCAAATGTTCCTAAGGGTAATTAAATTGACTTATTAAAACCCACTGTTGCTAAGGCATAAATTATTGATAATTATATCCTAAAGAGATCCAATTAATACTACAAAATTTTAGAAACAAAATTGAGCTCATTTGGAGCTAGTATGAAAAAGTTATGGACTAAATACAAACAAATAAAGATATAAATAAAATGGAATATACAAGGATTTATAAATCCACTACTTCCAAACTAGTAAAAAGATTACAAATTTGATCCTATAATGATCTATTCGATTTTAGAAAAATTTAGAAACAAGAATCATGTCATTTGAAGTTCGTATGCAAAAGATATAAGGGAAACAAGTAAATAGAAAAAGATTTTTTTTTCTAACGGGCCGGCCCACCCGGACCGACCGAGCCAGCCAGATGATCAAGTTGCTTTAAAATGCGTGCGAATCAGTTTTAAACAAACCTATCTCTACTCAAACTGCTATAAGTTTTTATCTACAACTCCGAATCGACTTCCGTTTGTTTCTACTTGTTCCCTACTCCAATACCTATCTCTACAACATCCTAAATCTCCATATAAACTCATGGAGCCATAGCTGTACGAGTTTCTCTCCTCGAAATCCTGAATCTACACATGCCCGAATCTTATTTCGCTTTTTAACCCATCTAGACTTCGTCCTTTGTATTCGTCCAAAAAACGAAAGTTGTAGAACTCGTCGAAATCTTTTAATCCCGACAAACCTCACCTCTTTTCATCTATCACAGCCGGAGAATTTCGTATCGCAATATTTCAGATCTTACAGTGTAAATCCAAGATGTACTCGCGCTCGTTTCTTCAAATCCAAATTCCTTTGGTGAGAAGGTAGGAATAATGATTCCCCCCAACTTTCATGTTCTAAGTTTTTCAATTTGACCTACAAATTTGTCTCCCTAACACAGATCTGTTTTTTGTCTATTCTGAGACAAAATCGGGTCAATCTCTTCTTCTAGCCACCGGATCCTATCTAGACGGTCGAGATCCAATCAAACCGGTGCACGCCATGTCGTCATCCCGGTCAGCTTCCTCATCAATGTCACGTCATCGTCAGGTCAACATCTAGTCCCAGTCAGCATGCAAAGTCAACCTGTCCAGTCAGCGGAATATTCCGTTCGAATTTAAAATTGCACATTATAGATCTAACTTGTAAAATTCATTAGAAATTCATACCACGTCCAAAAATTGCGTATAATATATCAAATTCAAGATAATTTCACGTAGAATCATCTTATCAGAATAGATCCAACTTTTACTGTACGTGGTTACTGCAGTAATTTAATTAGTTTTAATGGTATTTTAGGTTAATAAATTCATAGAAAATTATCTGTAACTCCGAAAAATATGAACAATATATCAAATTGAAGATACTGTAATGTAGATTAATAATATCTGGTTATATCCAGCTTTTGCGGACTATTTACCCCGTAGCAATTTAATTAGTTTTAATGGCTTTATAAATCATTAAATCCATAGTAAATTAATTGCTTGTCACAAAAATATAAATGATATACCGATGGAAAGCTGGTTCCATGTAGATCATCAATGAGCAATTAGTTCAGCCTTTGATTGTAAGGTTTTGCCGTGAAGATTTAAATGGTTTAATGGCTTATTTAGAATAATAAATTCATAAGAAAATAAAAATGCTCAGAAAATTACAAATAATATGTCCCTGAAATCACAATTCCGTGGAGATTACAGATATAATTTTAGTTTGATTTTTAGACAATAGAAACTATATGAATCAGTTAAAACCCATTAAACACTATTTAAATCATTCAAAAAGATCTATAACTCCGATTAGGGTGAATCCAAGTGCTAAGGTTTTGTATTGACAATATATATACAGAGAAATTGCATGACAAATTATTTGGTACTGTTAAAACAGAAATTCATACAGAAATATTTAAACCCATTGAAATAGTGTTTTAATCATAGGAAAATATCTATAACTCCTTTTTAGGTGATTCAAATTGCCACTGTCTCTAAATTGCATTACCTCTATCCAGTAGCATCTAGTTCATAATTTAATACGACATAAACATATTTAGTTTAATTAAAGTGGTATACACCATATTAAATCGATACAACTTTAGTAATAAAAGCTTTAGTGCAATAAATGACTTTACACATGTATGTAATCTAACTATGTTCAGAACACTAAATGCAACCATTGTGACTCATTAAATCGTCATGCATGCATTTGTTGCATTTGTTTGATCTCTATGTGCTATTGTTTATGATTGTATGCAATTGTTTGCTCGATAGATTACGAGGAGTGCAACGTGTGTGATTGCAACTACTATGATTGCAAGTACTGTGGTTATGACGAGATCAACCATTATATCTATGAGAATTGTGAGGATTATCTAATCGACTACATCTACAACAAAGGCAAGTGGTGCTATCTTGGTCATAAATGTCCTATTGTTTTCCTATGCATTGTAGATGCTTTTGTAGAATTGCATATGTAGGAATTGATGTGTATATGCTATGCTATATCCCATATTATTCCCTAGTATTCCTTGTTTATGAGCCATCGTATTGGTAGATTGCTTAGCTATGCTATTTAGACGAGGAAGGGAATCACATCATGAAAAGTTATATGTTTTGAAAGGCTTATGTTTTGCTAAATGACAAACCAATATGTTTTAATGAACCGCCTGGGCGGAATGGCATTGATTGGGTCATCGAGTGTGGATTATGGTGGGGAATGCCGCCCAGGACACTGAGAAAGGATTGGTTTCTTTGTTTGGTAGCTTTCTGAAGGGAATATGCCCTGAGAGGCAATAATAAAGTGTTTATTATGTGTATTCCAAGTATATGATAAATGTTTATTTTGCATGCTATAATTGTATTAATACGGAAACATTAATACATGTGTGTTTAATAAACAAACAGAAAGTTCCTAGTTATGCCTCTCTCATAAACTAGCTCGTTGATTAATAAGATGATCAAGGTTTCCTGATCATGGACATTGGATGTTGTTAATAACGGGATCACAACATTAGTGTAATGGTGTGATGAACATTCATCCGAAGTATAACATTACGATCAAAGTCATTGAGTTTATATTGCTATAACAACTTACGAAGTGATCCTAATCCTTAGACCATGAGATCATGTCAATCACTAACACCGGAAGAGTTTCTTGATAACATCAAATGTCACACCGTAACAGGGTGATTATAAAGATGGATTCAGAACTAAAAAAGTGTTATGTTGAGGCTCATGGATCGAGAGTGGAATTTGTTCATCCCGATGACGGATAGATATACTCTGGGCCCTCTCGGTGATATCACATTGATTAGCTTGCAAGCAAGTGATTTGATCACTAGAATGTTATATCACGGGAACGAGAAAAGAGTGCATGTTAGTAACGAGATCAAACTAGGTATGGAGATACCAATGATCGAATCTCGGACATGTAGGGTGACACACTTAAGAGACACCGACATCCAATTGGAGCAAAAGTTTCATGCCGAAAGAATGAACAAGCGCAGGAATTTATTTCACTAGATACCGAAACAAGTTTTCGGGTGAAATTGCATAAAGTGGTTATGCATGTGAAATAGAATTCTAGCAAGGGGTTATTTGTGAATGTTTGTCATTAAAGTAATTGACAAAATTCTGAATAAAATAAAAGAGTTTTATTTAATAAGAGTTTGCATTAAATTTGGTGGAAATTTAATGGGAATTTGAGTGGATTTTTGAGTGGAGAAAATTGAAGGGCCATTTTGTGAGTGGAGTGTCCACCCACATGAATGAAGGAGGGGAGGGGGCAGCCCCCATGGCCAGCATCCACCCCCTTGGGTGCCCCCTCCTCCTATAAAAGGAGCCCCTCCTCTCACTTGTCTCTCACACCTCCTCGTGAAGGATCTCTCTCCCCCTCTAGAATTTATCCCCGATGGTCTCGGACTAGCGAGATACATGTTCCCTGTGGCTATTCGGCAAGAAAGAGTTGTGCTTCCGCTGCATCGCTGGAGCGAGGAGGCGGAGGTTGCTCGGTGCCTCGAACGTGTGTGCGAGCACGGATCTGGCCGATTTGCGCTAGGACTTCCTCTTGATCTTGAGATCGGCAAGAGATCGTCTACATCAACCACGAGTTAAACTCGTAAAGCTTTATCGGTCTTCAAGGGTATGTTCTCTACGGATATACATCCGCCCGTTGTTTGTATCGTAGGATTTTTTTGTTTTCTATGCTGCGAACCCTACAGTGGTATCAGAGCCGGATCTATGCGTAGATTCTTTACACGGGTAGTACACATATGAGTATGTGGGCGATGATGATCATGTTGTTGCTCCTTTGTTGTAATTTTGGATATTGGTGGCATAGTGGGATGAAGCGGCCCGGACAAACTTTACATGTCCTCGCACATGAGACCTGTTCCACGCTTGACATTCAACTAGTTTGCATAAGTGGCTAGCGGGTGTCTGTCTCTCCTACTATAGTCAATATCTATTTTGCAAATGAGTTGTCAACAATTTGGTTATCCTCATTGTGGTTCATGTTCGTAGGTAAGAACGGTTCTATCTTGAAAGCCCTAAGCCACGTAAAACTTGCAATGGATAAATTAGAGGCGTCTAGTTTAGATTGTTGCTGGGCTAGTGTTATGATATGGTAGTGTTGTAAGTAGAAGTATGAGATGATACTCTTACAACACACATAGCGTGTAAACTCCATATACCTTGGATTTACACATATAGGTATGATGGTGATCATACCACGATGCACATGATAGAGATCATCTGCGGGAACCATAACATTTCACTAATAAACATGTGATGTTTGATTGCATCTTATATTGCTTGTTTAGCGCTTTGTTAGCATAATAAGATGATCCCTCATTTAAATATCAAGATAAGAATGTGTTCTTCCTTTAGTATGCACCGATTATGTTTCGTCGCTCCAAGACCTCACGTGATGATCGGGTGTTCTTGGATCCACGACCATATTTCGGGTGTAAAACAGTTACACACGCGAATACTAAGGTTCTAACTTGGCGAGCCTAGCATGTACAGACATGGCCTCGGAACACGGACCGAAAGGTTAAGCATGAGTCATATAGTTGATATGATGCCCATTTGATGCTCGCCTTTGAAGCTATACCGACTCACGTGATGATCGGACTTGGTATAGTGGATTTAGTTCATGTAATCACCAAAAAAGCATGAGGGATGTCGTTTTTGAGTGGGAGTTCATTCGTAATATGGATTAGTTGAACTCAATCTATCATACACTTAGTCTAAACTTTACAAATTCTGTTGTAGATGGCACCACCTGCTTTTAATTTCAATGTGTTCATGGAGAAAGAGAAACTAGCAACGAACGGTAGCAACTTTACCGAATGGGCCATGAATTTGAGGATTCTCCTCTCTGCTGCACAAAAGCAATACGTGCTAGAAGCGCCACTAGGCCCCCCACCTTTAGAGGATGCCCCTGACGAGGAGAAGAATGTCTACCAGACTCGTCAGGAGGATCACAACTTAGTTCATTGCGGCATATTGTATGGGCTAGAGACGAAACTTCGAAATTGTTTCGAAAACGACAATGCATTTGATACAATGGGTGAGTTGAAAATGATTTTTGACACACATGCTGCTGTAGAGAGCTACAACGCTTCAGAAAAGTTCTTTAGCTGCATGATGGAAGAGCACCTGACTGTTAGTGAGCATGTACTCAAGATGTCGGATTCGCCGATAAGCTTGTGTCCTTGGGAATAACGATTCCCATTGACTTAGGCATCCATCGTGTTCTGGTCTCGCCACCTAGCTATAAGAGCTTTGTGATGAACTATAATATGCAAGGCATGAAGAAGTCTCTCCGAGCTTACACAATGCTTAAAAGCTATGGAAATCAAAAAGGAACATCAAGTGTTGATGATCAATAGGAACACTGGTTTCAAGAAAGAAAAGAAGGGAAAACGGAAGGGTAGTAAGGGCGGCAAGCCTGTTGCCGTGCCTAAAAAGAAACCCCAAGTTGGACCTAAGTCTGATACCGAGTGCTACTATTGTAATGGGACTGGCCACTGGAAGCGCAACTGCCCCAAGTATTTGGCAGACAAGAAGGCCGGCAAGGCAAACAAAGGTATATATGATATACATGTTATTGATGTGTACTTGACTAGTGCTCGCAGTAGCACCTGGGTATTTGATACCGGTTCAGTTGCTAATAATTGTAACTCGAATCGGGGGCTGCGGAACAAGCGACCGCTAGCAAGGGGTGAGGTCAAGATGCGTGTTGGCAATGGATCAAGCATTGATGTGATCGCCGTCGGAACGTTGCCTCTCCACTTGCCGTCGGGATTAGTTATAAACTTGAATAATTGTAATCTGGTGCCTGCACTGAGCATGAACATTGTATCTGGATCGTGTTTGATGCGAAGTGGTTATTCATTTAAATCTGAGAACAATGGTTGTTCCATTTATATGAATGAAATCTTTTATGGTCATGCACCGATGATGAATGGTTTATTTCTATTAGATCTCGATGATAATGTTACACATATTCATAATGTTGATGCTAAAAGGATTAAACTTAATGATGATATATCCGCATATATGTGGCACTGCCGTCTAGGTCATATTGGCGTTAAACGCATGAAGAAGCTCCATTCGGATGGACTTTTGGAATCAGTTGATTTTGAATCATTTGATACATGTGAGCCATGCCTTATGGGCAAGATGACTAGAACGCCGTTTTCCGGTTCAATGGAACAAAGCGGATTTGGAAATCATACATTCTGATGTATGTGGTCCAATGAGTGTGTCGGCGCGAGGTGGATATCGTTATTTTGTTACTTTCACGGATGATTTGAGTAGGTATGGTTATATCTACTTAATGAAACACAAGTCTGAAACCTTTGAAAAGTTCAAGGAATTTCAGAATGAAGTGGAAAATCATCGTAATAGAAAGATCAAATTTCTACGGTCCGACCGTGGAGGTGAGTATCTAAGTTACGAGTTTAGAACTCACATGAAAGAGTGTGGAATTGTTTCACAACTCACGCCTGCAGGAACACCATAGCGAAATGGTGTGTCGGAACGTCGTAATCATACTTTATTAGATATGGTTCGATATATGATGTCTCTGACAGACTTGCCGTTGTCATTTTGGGGTTATGCACTAGAAACTGCTGCATTCACTTTAAATCAGGCACCATCTAAATCCGTTGAAAAGACACCGTATGAATTGTGGTTTGGAAACAAACCTAAGCTGTCATTTCTAAAAGTTTGGGGATGCGATGTTTATGTGAAGAAACTTCAACCGGATAAACTCGAACCCAAAGCGGAAAAATGCGTCTTCATAGGATACCCTAAGGAAACTATTGGGTATTCCTTCTATCACAGATCCGAGGGCAAGGTTTTTGTTAAGAATGGATCCTTTCTAGAGAAAGAGTTTCTCGAAAGGTGTGAGTAGTCGGAAGGTAGAACTCAAGAGGTTATTGAACCTTCTCTTCAAAGTATGGCGACTAGCGCAATACGGAAGTTGTTCCGGAGTTGGCTCCACTGTTGAAGAGGAACTAATGATAATGATCATGAAACTCGAAGAGAGTACTACCGAACCTCGCAGTCAACAGACGCTGCAACTCCCGAGTACGGAAATCTTGTCATGAATTTCATGGTTGATGAAAATGATGACCCTGCGACGTATGAAGAAGCGATGATGAGCCCGGATTCCAACAAATGGTTAGAAGCCATGAAATCCGAGATGGGATCCATGTATGAAAATCAAGTTTGGAACTTGGTGGAATTACCTCACGACCGAAAGGCCGTGGAGAACAAATGGATTTTCAAAAGGAAAACTGATGCTGATGGTAATGTGACCGTCTATAAAGCTCGACTTGTCGCAAAGGGGTTTCGACAAATTCAAGGAGTTGACGACGATGAGACATTCTCTACCGTAGCGATGCTAAAGTCAGTTAGGATTATGTTAGCAATTGCTGCATATTTCGATTATGAGATATGGCAGATGGATGTCAAAACCGCGTTTCTCAATGGTAATATTGAAGAAGAGTTGTATATGATACAACCAAAGGGTTTTGTCGATCCTAAGGATGCTAACAAGGTGTGCAAGCTTCAGCGATCCATCTATGAATTGAAGCAAGCATCACGAAGTTGGAATCTCCGCTTTGATGAGGTGATCAAAGAGTTTGTATTTGTCCAAACTTATGGAGAAGCTTGTATTTACAAGAAAGTGAGTGGGAGCAATGTGGCATTTCTGATATTATATGTGGATGACATATTATTGATCGGAAATGATATAGATCTTTTAAACAGTGTTAAAAGTTATCTAAACAGCAAATTTTCAATGAAGGACCTAGGTGAAGCGTCATACATATTAGGCATAAAGATCTATAGAGATATATCTAGGCGCCTAATAGGGCTATCACAAAGTACATACCTTGATAAGATTTTAAAGAAGTTTAAAATGGACAGAAGTAAGAAGGGGTTCTTACCTATGTTGCAAGGCAAGACATTGAGTAAGACTCAAAGTCCAGCTTCGGCGGAAGGAAGAGAGATAATGGACAAAGTCCCCTATGCTTCAGCCATAGGCTCTATAATGTACGCCATGCTATGTACAAGACCGGATGTGGAACATGCTATTAGTTTGACTAGTAGGTACCAATCGGATCCAGGTTCGGAACACTGGATAGCGGTCAAGAATATCCTTAAGTACTTACGAAGAACTAAGGATATGTTTCTTGTATCTGGTGAAGAAGAGCTCGTCGCTAAGTGTTATGTTGACGCTAGCTTTGACACCGATCCGGATGACTCTAAGTCTCAATCCGGATACGTATTTCTCATGAATGGCGGAGCGGTTAGTTGGAGGAGCTCCAAACAACCTGTGGTAGCGGGATCAACAACGGAGGCCGAATATGTTGCTGCTTCAGAAGCGGCTCAGGAAGCAGTTTGGATGAAGGAGTTCATATCCGAACTAGGAGTGGTTGCAAACGCGTTGGACCCAATGGTGATCTATTGTGACAACAATGGTGCCATTGCCAATGCCAAAGAACCAAGGTCTCACAAGCATTCCAAGCATATTAAGTGCCGGTTTCACTCCATCCGCGAGCATGTCAAGGATGGAGATATAAAGATTTGTAAAGTACATACGGATCTCAATGTAGCAGATCCGTTGACTAAAACTCTCCCTAGATCAAAACATGATCAACACCAGAACTCAATGGGTGTTAGATTTATCACTATGCAACTAGATTATTGTTTCTAGTGCAAGTGAGAGACTGAAGGGAATATGCCCTGTGAGGCAATAATAAAGTGTTTATTATGTGTATTCCAAGTATATGATAGATGTTTATTTTGCATGCTATAATTGTATTAATACGGAAACATTAATACATGTGTGTTTAATAAACAAACAGAAAGTTCCTAGTTATGCCTCTCTCATAAACTAGCTCGTTGATTAACAAGATGATCAAGGTTTCCTTATCATGGACATTGGATGTTGTTAATAACAGGATTACATCATTAGTGTAATGGTGGGATGAACATTCATCAGAAGTATAGCATTACGATCAAAGTCATTGCGTTTATATTGCTATAACAACTTACGAAGTGATCCTAATCCTTAGACCATGAGATCATGTTAATCACTAACACTGGAAGAGTTTCTTGATAACATCAAACGTCACACCGTAACAGGGTGATTATAAAGATGGATTCAGAACTAACAAAGTGTTATGTTGAGGCTCATGGATCAAGAGTGGAATTTGTTCATCCCTATGACGGATAGATATACTCTGGGCCCTCTCGGTGATATCACATTGATTAGCTTGCAAGCAAGTGATTTGATCACTAGAATGTTATATCACAGGAACGAGAAAAGAGTGCATGTTAGTAACAAGATCAAACTAGGTATGGAGATACCGATGATCGAATCTCGGACATGTAATATATCGTGAAACAAAGGGATTAAGATACTAACGTAAAAGGTTCCGACGATCACAAGAAAGTCATCGTTGAATGTGTGGGAGTCAGTATGGGTCTCCAGATCCCGCTTCTGATTATTGATCCGAGAAGGGTCTCGATCATGCCCGCATTATTCACGAACCGTAGGGTGAGACACTTAAGTGACACCGACATCCAATTGGAGCAAAAGTTTCATGCCGAAAGAATGAACAAGCGCAGGAATTTATTTCACTAGATACCGAAACAGGTTTTCGGGTGAAATTGCATAAAGTGGTTATGCATGTGAAATAGAATTCTAGCAAGGGGTTATTTGTTTGTCATTAAAGTAATTGACAAAATTCTGAATAAAATAAAAGAATTTTATTTAATGAGAGTTTGCATTAAATTTCGTGGAAATTTAATGGGAATTTGAGTGGATTTTTGAGTGGAGAAAATTGAAGGGCCATTTTGTGAATGGAGTGTCCACCCACATGAATGAAGGAGGGGAGGGGGCAGCCCCCATGGCCGGAGGCCACCCCCTTGGGTGCCCCCTCCTCCTATAAAAGGAGCCCGTCCTCTCACTTGTCTCTCACACCTCCTCGTGAAGGATCTCTCTCCCCCTCTAGAATTTATCCCCCATGGTCTCGGACTAGCGAGATACATGTTCCCGGTGGCTATTCGACAAGAAAGAGTTGTGCTTCCGCTGCATCGCTGGAGCGAGGAGGAGGAGGTTGCTCGGTGCCTCGAACGTGTGTGCGAGCACGGATGCGCTGCTGATTTGCGGCACTAGGACTTCCTCTCGATCTTGAGATCGGAAAGAGATCGTCTACATCAACCACGAGTTGAACTCGTTAAGCTTTACGGTCTTCAAGGGTATGTTCTCTACGGATATAAATCCACCCGTTGTTTGTATCTAATAGATAGATCTTGGTACATAGTTCACATCGTAGGAATTTTTTTTGTTTTCTATGCTGCGAACCCTACACTTTCGTGTGCAACCATGTGCCAATAATGAAATGGGTGGTTGGTTGAACTCAGTAGGTTGTGGTAACTCGAACCCATGTATCCAGAGATGTAGATAGTGTAGGTTGGACCGGTGCGTGTCGGGTTTGGGGAGCTACTTCCCGAACGGTTCCTTCTTGGACTTATCCCTATCATCACCCAATATGAGAGTGGTGGTACGAGCTGGGCCGACCAAGTCACATGGGTAAAGTGTACTAACCCCTGCAGGGTGTATAAACTAATCGATTAGCCGTGTCCCCGGTTATGGACAATTTGAGCAACCTGATACTGATGCTATGATATTTCTCACTCATCCTTATTTCTTAATTACTTAAAACTTGTTGGGTGAACATAATTGGGTAGGAGCACCTGGGAGTGAACCAGAGTGTCCTATTTATCGTATTGGAAAACTACTTTGTTACAAATGTTAGGATAAAACTGTTGCTCTATCCAAATGAGCCTGAACACCACTTCGCCAAACAAGCATGTTGTGTATAGATCTTTTTGTAACCACTTTAGCCTACTTGCCATACATTCAATGTATTGACCATTCGTGGCTGCAACGTTTCATGTTGCAGGTTATATCGTATCTGAGTGATCGTTCATAGGTCGCGAGACTCCACTCAACAATTGTTCGCCTGTGGCACATTTGAAGGATGGATATCTACCTTGTATTCGTTTTCCGCTGTGTACTTGTATAAATAATGTAAATTCTGGATCATATTCGTTGTATTTATGATGCATAGTTATATTTGGTATCATTTTGTACTTTGTGTGCCAGTGAACCGATCCAGGTATTGGCACTATACACATGAACTCAGCCTTATCAGGCGAGGGTGTTACATTGTGGTTGTACGATAAAATTGGATTGGTATCGCATCCAGACAACCATTAGTTTTATAAAGGGCTAAGGCTCATGCCTTAACATTTTCATCACCAAAATCATCTGGTGTTCGGAAACATATGTCAAAACATTTCAATAGAATGATCCATCATTCCAAGGTTTTCATAACCATTTTTCCACCAAGTATTCCCATCTAAGGTTGATCAAGTTTTATGCTTAGCACTAGCATCTACAAGTGGGGGTAAGTACTAATGAGGGGTGGTAAACTAGTAGAGTTTCAACTAAGTTCAATCTTATGCCTTGGGATGATATCAAGATTATCTAGCTTAGGACAAATTTTATGCTATTTATGCAACCTTGAAATATCTTTCTAGTATCTACAATTCACTAAAGTAAACTCTAAGTAATAGCTTTGATAAAGAAATAAAGTATAAAGCTGGTAGGTAAAAACTAGGATTGGTTTATCAAGTGGGTAGGATCATCTATGCTTAAGGCATATAGTTGGCATGGTGACAAGCAAGTATTGGCTTGCATAGATCAACTTGATTAGTAAGGCTTGCACAGTATCAGTATAAGCTTTCCTTGTGCAGAGCAGTGGTTGAAGTTCTCCTCGGCTTCTTCTTCGTAGTATCCTCCTTCTTCCTCGTATCCTTGGTCGGTACTAGCGTCTATAAATAAATACGAGGTACACAATCACCAAACAATTCTTAACTACTTGCAATCATCACACAAAAGGGTCCTATAGATGATCTAGCATCATCACTAACATTACAAGATTAAAGCTTGGTTTAATTCCTTTTATTTTTAGAAAAGTAATTTCTACTCATTGAAAAACTACTTAAGATTTAATATTATCCAAACCAAACATGGGATCATGTTGACACATGTCATCACCACATATTTTAGTCCATGGGAATATGATTTTAAGTGGTGTCACAATTTAATAAGCATTTAACCTTTTATTTGAATTAAATAAAGTGACTAGAAATGCCTATGTGGCATCGTTTTATTACTTGAACATTATTTCTGTAAGTAAACCTATATATTTTTATATATTCTGAAAGGTATGATCAATTGTGATTTTTGAGAGTTGGAATCAACTCAAAAGCTATTATGGTTTAAATTTGAAAAATGTTTGAATGCAGAAAAGGTTCTTCCTTGTTATTTTTACCAATGGTGATCTACAGATCCAAATGACTTGAATCCAACGGGCTTGGATTCAGCATTTCCAGACCTTTCTAACAAAATTGGTTTCATTCAATTTGGTTCACTAAATCGATCTGGGTTGATTTTTGAATCTAGGTGCAGAAGTGTGTTTGAAATAAAATGGAAAAGGTTAAATTCAAATGACTGGGCTGCGTGGGAAACGATACTGGGCCGGCCTGCTAAGCACAGCGCTTACGCGGGATGGTTAACTTGCTGTCCCCACGCGTCAGTGAGACGAGGGGGTGCGAAGCGGTATGGAGCGATGTGGTGCGTTCGATCTAGTTCTAATCCAACGGTTGAGGGTCATCGTCGACGTTGGGCAACGCCGGCGAGACAGAAACCTAACGCGGAAGGTGGGGGTCGTCGGGGGCTCACCGGGGCTCAGGCGAGGGTCGGTGAGGCGGGTGAACGACGAAGTCGACGACGGCGAACCTCCTGGTACCAGCAGCTTCTCCTGGGGTAGCTCCAATCGCTGGCTCCCTTCTTCTCCAGAGGCGGCGGGCTCCGGTGAAATTCCGGCAAATTGCTGCTCGCCTTGCTCCGGGAACGGGGTGGAACGATCAGTAAGGAGAGGGGAGTGAGATGGTGTGCTCAATTCTGATGGGGGTGGCCTCTATTTATAGTCGCGACGACGAGACCGAACGGGATGGGCAGGCGACGGTGGCGACATGGCTACGGGCTGCTAGAGGCATGGCCGGCGGTGGAGATCGCTTGGTGGTCTCCTGGCGATGCTCTACGGCTTTAATGCGCATGTAGGGGCGGTGACAAACGGTCTGGAACACGCGACACTCTGCACGGCAGAGGCGGCGTCTTCGACGGCGAGCGGTGGCTGTGAGGCATGGGGCGGCGAACGGGGATGTCTGGCGGTCTCCTGGGTCGGTGGCGATTGTGTATGCACGCGGCGATGGCGACACGGTTTGTGGGCGTGTGTCGAGGGTGGCGCTCTGGCGCACGCTCGACATGGTTGACAGAGGCACGGGCGCAGCGTTCCTGGGTGCTCTGGTCGATGTCTTCGAGGCAGGGCTGGTCGAGAGGGGGCGGTGAGGCATGGGTATTCTCCCAGACAAGGTTGGCATGGCTAGTTTCTTTCCTAGCTTGCTGTCTACACTGGGGTGGCATGGTGTGCTTCGGCTGTTCACCATTGATGGCATTGGCGAGCTCACAGTGGTGCTAGTGATTAGTTAAGTTCGTTAGATGATCTACTGAGGCTATTGTGAGCTAGAGAGGGAACCAGTTAGGCTCAAAACACTACACACTATAGTGTTTTGATTTTGTTAGATTTGAATCTGCAAGGTATTTGATGAAATGGCCGCATGAATTCAAGTTTTGAATTTTGAAAAGATTTTTGGTGGGTGTGCTAGATTGGTGCTGGTGAGTCTGCAGATGCTTGGATTTTGAAAGTTGAGCTTGTTTGAGTGGTTCTTGAAAAAGTGGGATCTTCCCATATGATAAAGATTCAATTTTGAATTGTCATTTAAACTATGCATTTGAAAGTTTCTGGATGATCACAAAGTGGGCCTTGATACTTTGTTATGATTACTATCAAGGGGTGTAAAGATCCAAACAATTTTATGTTAAGTTCTGAAAGTTTGAGACAGCCAAAGTAGGCATGGGAGTTAAATTGGCCAAAATGACCATTCCTTTATTTTGTTAGTTTTGATTTATTTGTCTTTGGGAAAAGTGTGGGGATTGTTTAGATGATGTTTATTTCACCTAAGAATCCTTTTGCAAGCAAAGAAACACATAAACAAGGCAATTCAAAAGAATCCAAATTAGGATGCATACACATATGAATGCTTTCATGTTTTTATTTAGAAAAGTTTTTGTTAACCCTAAATTTGATGATTAGAGTTTGATGATTCTAGTTTAATATTTTTGGGATGTTACATATATGAATCCTATTCTCTAGACCATTCGAGATCTCCTTGTGATATCCCGGATCCCATCCGAGACTCCGAACTACATTCGGTCTCTTTACTCACTTTCCTTATCTACTAAACAACATCGAATCCTTAAGTGTGTCTCCCTACGGTTCGTGAATTATGCAGACATGATCAAGACTCTTCTCCGGTTAATAACCAATAGAGGAATCTGGAAATTCATATGGCTCCCACATATTTCTATGATTACTTCATGATCGAATGAACCATTTACATATGATACCAATTTCCCTTTGTCTCGCGATAATTTACTTATCAGAGGTTTGATCGTCGATATCTCAACCTAGTTCAACCTCTTTACCGACAAGTACTCTTTTCTCGTTCCTGTGATATGTGATCCCTTGTGAGCCAGTCACATGCTTGCAAGCCAACTAGATGACATTCCACCGAGAGGGCCCAGAGTATATCTATCCGTCATATGGATGGACAAATCCCACTCTTGATCCATGTGCCTCAACACATACTTTATGCATACTCAATGCCACCTTTATAACCACCCAGTTATGAAATGGTGTTTGATGTCATCAAAGTATCCATCTGGTGATGGTGATTAACATGATCTCATGGTCGAAGGATTTAGGTTACTATGTATTGAAAGCTTATAGCAAGTGAACTATATTAAGTGACTTGATCTTATGCTATGTTTAACTATAGGAGTATGTCCATCACATCATTCTGCTAATGATATGACCTTGTTATTAATAACATATCAATGTTCATGATCAGGAAACCATGATCATATATTAACCGACAAGCTAGTTTAATAAGAGGCTTTACTAGGGACTCTTACATGTTTACAAATCACACAAGTATTAATGTTTCCTATTAATACAAATATAGCATGGGATGTAAACATTTATCATAAGCCTGAAGATATGATGATAACCACTTTATTATTGCCTCTTGGGCATATCTCCAACAACTGCAACATTGTAATTTTATACTTTGATGAGTTGGAGGAGGAGAGGAATCTGGTGATTCAGGAGGAGAATTTTAGGAAAATTCTGAGGCTACATCATGGTTTTTTTCAGAAGGCAGTATTAGTACTAGAGGAAAAGGTGTACCATAAGTTGGATTAAGATGGGAGAAGAAAATAAAAAAAGTTCATGCAATGGCCACAGAGAGATATAGGAAGAATGTTATTTCAAGTGTGCAACTACTAGATGGCATATAGTTTCAGATCATGATCAGATGGCAAGTATTACTTCGAATAATTACAAAAATAGAATGGGCCCATCTAATGGTATTCAAATGCTTTTTTTATTTGGATTTGTTAGTATAGAGAGTTGATGGTTTGGAGTATCTGGCCAAGTAATTTACTAAATAAGAAATGGATTAAGTGGTTAAGCAAATGCCAAATGATAAGGCACCAGGGCCAGATGGTTTCAATGGGATGTTTCTAAAAAGATGTTGGGATATTGTCGAAGGGGATTTTTATACTCTGGCACACAGTTTCTGGAATCATAGTCTCTTTAGAGAATATTAATTCTTCCTTTATTACTTTAGTGCCTAAGAAACCATGTCCAGAGCAGATAAATGATTATAAGCCTATCTCTTTAACCAACACATGTTTAAAATTCCTATAAGAAATGATTGCTGATAGGCTTCAAGGTATGATGTGTAACACCCCAGTTTTTAGTAAATAGTAATTAGGGTTGATTGTGAATCATTAGCATCATTCTTAAAAATGCATGCAAAGAGAAATACACAAAACCCTAAAACCCCGGTTTCCCTCTCTATCTGAAAAGCATTCAAAATGGTTTGAATTTGAAAAGTACAAAATTATTGGAGCCCAAAAGGAATAAAAGGGCCCCACACTATTTCCTATATTTTATAAAAGCTTATGATATTTTTTTGGAATGATTCAAAAACAGTTGGAAATTCAAATACAAAAGAGAAAATAGATAAACAGAAAAAGAAAAAAGATTATGTAAATAAAAAACATAATCCTAATTCTATCTGGGCCGAGCCCATCTTCCTTCTCTCCTCTCTATCACCCAGCGCAGCAAGCCCTATCCTTTCCTCTTGCTCTGGTGCAGCCCAGATTGGCCCAACAGTAGCCCGCCCTCGTCCCGATACCACTTCGGCCTCGAACCTGTCCATCGTTGTCTTCGCAGGCGACGCGAAGCAACTGCCTGTCGTCGCCGCGATCGCCCGATGCTGCCCCGCTGCCATGATGCGCGCCGCCGACGCTCGCGAGGATAAGAACGAGCCCCACACGCCTCTCTTCCCCCTTGGTCTTATTCCCTCCCCGCACCCTCTCTCTCTCGCTCTCTGTGACGAACCCGAACCCTAGCCCGGCCAGACGCCGTGCGCCGCTGTCGACTAACGCCTCCCCGAGCCATGCAGATGACGCCTTGAGATCCGCCTCGTCGTGCCGGTCTTCCTCGCCAGCGGAATCGAGCCCAGGCGCTGCCAGTCGACCGCATCGCCACTTCTTTCCCCATCACCGATGTTCGCCGTCGTGGACCTTGCCAACGTTCTGGACCACCTTTGGCCTCGCCGTCCCCTCCATAAACATCGCGGTGAGCTTCTGGTGACCAAGGCACCCTCCACTCGTTCGTTAGCTTGCTATAGCCATCGCTCTCGTCTACCTGCAAGCGTCGCCGCCGCCGCTCGCTATGCTCGCTGCTCCGGCAACCATCCCGTAGCGGCGCAACCAGATTTTGGTTCAGTGCGCCGTGCCACATAAAACGCACGCAACCCCGCATCCTCGCTCGCTCGCTAGCGCCGTTCTCTGCCTCCATCTGATGTGCTCTCCGGCGAGCCCAGGTGTCGCCCGCGTGGCGCCTGCCTTGCAGTGATGTGGTGTTGAGCCATCCTAGCCAGCGTGGCCCGTTGACCTGGCCATAGGGCCCAGTCGTCAGTGACTGTGCTTAGGTTCTTCCTCGGTGAGAAAAGGTAGAGTTAGGGTGTGCTGGCGTAAGCATGACGTAATAAACCTAATTAATATGATTTAATTAATTCCAGAATTTGATTAAAATTTGTAAAATCAATATCTAATTATTTATAAGTCAGAAAAATACAAATAATATATCAAAATGTTCAGAAAAATGAGAGCTATCTACTTCAGCTATAATCATGCATTTTTAACAACTTTGAAGACAAGTTTAAATAGAAGAACATAGTAACCCCTCTCATATACATCCGGAGTTTTCCCCGAGTTAGGGTTTTCACCCCTCGGAACCCCGATTAAGTTGTCGAGCATGCTTTAGGGTTTCAATTCAATGCAATTTAACTTGTCATATCATCATCCTTGCTTGAGCATTGCATCGATGCCATTGTTGATTCTTTCCCTTTCTTTCCGGTGTTTTGTTCTTTCTGATAGAATACGATATCGAGATCGAGATCGAAGACCGAGATCAACAACGTCGAAGATCGAAGATCAACGAACAATACTTGACCAACCGTAACCAAGTCAAGTACAAGGCTCCCGAAGATCTATTCACCCGTTATCAACTGGTAGAGGCAAGCATAGCCCTACCATGATATAATCCTATGTTTTCGAAAGAATTTCAATTCTTGCCATGATGCATACGATTCTACTGTGGTATTTTATCGATAGATAGAGTATCATATATGTTGAATTACTCCCTTTGAGCTTATTGTTGGAATTATGCCCTAGAGGCAATAATAAAGATGTTATTATTATAATTCTTGTTCATGATAATGTTTATATTCCATGCTAGAATTGTATTAAGCGGAAACTTTAATACTTGAGTGGTTTGTGAACAACACCGTGTCCCTAGTACGCCTCTATGGACTAGCTCATTGATTAATGATGGTTAAGGTTTCCTAACCATGGACATGAGTTGTCGATTAATAATGAGATCATATCATTGGGAGAATGATGTGATGGACAGACCCAAACTAAGCGAAGCAATTAGATCGTGTCATCGTGTTCATCTTTGAGAAACTTTTCTTATGTCAAATATTGTATTCCTTAGACCATGAGATAATACAACTCCCTGGTATTGGAAGAAAGCTTTGAGGTCATCAAACGTCATCCTATGAGAGGGTGATCATAAAGGTGTCTCTCAGGTGATCGGAAAGTACCTGTTGGGTTGTATGTATCGAGATGGGATTTGTCCCTCCCAAGTCGGAGAGATATACTTCGGGCCCACTCGGTAATCGATATAAACACCGCTTGCAAGCATGTGGTCAAGGAGTTAATCACAAAGTGATATCGTATTACGGAACGAGTAAAGTACTTGATGTGAACGAGATTGAACTAGGTATGACGGTACCGACAATCAAATCTCGGGCAAGTAAAATATCGCGAGACGAAGGGAATATATATATGGGATCGATTGAATCCTGGCATCGTGGTTCATCCGATATGATCATCGATGAATGTGTGGGAGTCAATATGGGTTTCGCACCCATTGTTGATTATTAATAGAAGATCATGTCTGCATATTCTCGAACCCGAAGGGTCACACACTTAACGTGTCTCGACGCTAGGATAGATTGGATAATTGGTTTATGAGTTTTTGTTCGGAGTCTCGGATGGGATCCGGGACATCACGAGAGGTTCCGGAATGGTACGAAGAATAAGATTCATATAAGGCAGTGCAGTTTTTGGAGTTCGGAATTGTTCCGGGTTAATCGGTATTTTACCGGAAGCTTCTAGAACCTTCCAGAAGGGGACCAACGTGGCCCCACCTCCCGGTAGGGGGCATGGGCCTATGAGGGAGTGCCCTGGCCGCATTGGGCCAGGGGCACAAGGCCCCATAGGGCCCAGCCGGCCAAACAAGGGATAAACCCTAATTGGAGCTTCTAGAAGGGGGGGGTTCCTTGCCCCCACTCCTCCCTCCTTGGCCGCCGGCCTAGGGCTTGGGGGAGGGGTTAGGGCTGGCGCCCACCCCTCTATATATAGAGGGCTAGGGCGCACCCCCCCACACCTTCCCCTCAAGCCTAGTCGCCCTGCTGCCCTCCTCTCTCTCTCCCTCCCGACTGCGTGTAGGCGAAGCCTTGCTGCAGAAACTCTCCACCAATTGCACCACGCCGTCGCGTTGCAGATCCAACCCATCTCTCCACCATACTTGCTGGACCAAGGAAGGAGGAGATGTCAAGGTGCTGCACGTGTGCATCTCACGGAGGCATCGCCACTTGTGGTGCTAGATCGGATCGGATCGCGAGGAGGAGAAGCGAGTACGACTACATCACCCACGTTCCGAAGAACGTTCCACTGTGCGAATCTTCAAGGGTATGAAGATCTAATCCAATCTCTCTAGTTGTTTGCATCTTCTAGATTAGATCTTGGCTTCCCTCTGTTCGCAACCGTAGAAAATTTTGATTTACTATGCCGCGAAACCCTTCAGTGGTATCAGATCTAGATCTATGCGTAGATGTGTTTCACGAGTAGAACGCAGCATGGTTGTTGCGGGCGTTGATGTTTTCTGTTGCAAGCCTCTTGTTTGTGTTCTTCTTATGACGCGGGATAGTGAGATTGAAGCGGTCCAAGCCAACCTTACGCGACGTCATTCGCGAGACCGGCTCCGCACTTGACGTGTGGCTTGTTCCACACATGCGGCTGGTGGATGCCAGTTTCTCTCACTATAGTTGTCATGGGATTTACACCGGAGTTTGGCAACCATAATATCACCGTTGTGGCTTTCCGTAGGTAAGAATCGTTCTTAGCATGCTACTCCCATAAGCCACGTAAAACATGCAACAACAAAGTAGAGGCGTCTAACTTGTTTTTGCAGGGAGTGTTTTCTGTGATATGGTATGGCCCAAGATGTGATGTGTATATTGTATGCGATGATCATGTTTTGTAATGTTTCACGACTTGCATGTCGATGAGTACACAACCGGCAGGAGCCATATGGTTGTCTCTATAATTGTGTATGACCTGTGTGTCAACTTCTTATACGCCATGTAATAGTTTCACTTTATCGCTAAGTAGTTAGCAATAGTTGTAGTTGCTATTCGTGGTGGAGGCAATCATGGTGGAGTGATGGAGATCATCTTAACGCACAAGATGGAGATCATTGCGCGAAGATTGGCTATACCATGTCACATAAAGTTATATGCATGTGATGTTTATCCTTTTATGTATCTTATTATGCTTAGATCACGACGGTAGCATTATAAGATGATTCCTCACTTAAAGGTCAAGATAAACCTGTGTTCTCCCCAAGTATGCACCGTTGCGAAAGTTCGTCGTGTCCAAGCATCACGTGATGATCGGGTGCTATAGACTCTACGTTCACATACAACGGGTGCAAGCCAGTTTTGCACACGCGGAAATACTTGGGGCTAACTTGACGAGCCTAGCATGTACAGACATGGCCTCGAAACACATGAACCGAAAGGTTAAGCATGAGTCATATGAATGATATGATCGACACTTTGTTGTCCACCATTGAAACCACATTCCTTCTCGTGAAGATCGGATTAGGTGTGGTGAATTTGGATCGTGTTCACTAAACAACTTGAGGGATGTTGAATTTAGTGGGAGTTCATCTAGTAATTTGATTAAAAGTTGAACTAGTTATCATGAACATAGTCTAATTTGTACTTGCAAATATTGTAGATCAAATGGCTAAGTCCAAATTCTACTTCAACATTTTTGCTGAGAAGGAAAAGCTTAAAAACAATGGGTCTAACTTCACCAACTAGTTCCGCAATCTAAGAATCATTCTCTTTGGCAGTCAAAAGGACTATGTCCTTGAGAATGCGTTAGGTGACGCCCTGCGCTCTTACGGTGATGAGAAAGCATCTGTCGATCGGCGCAAAGATTATTATGGTGTGATTAAGAGCACCATGTTGTTTGCTATGGAATCGGACCTTCAAAATCGTTTTCAAGACTATCCCGGGCCCTTTGAGATTCTCGAGGAGCTGAAAACCATGTTTCAGACTCAAGCCCGTTCTGAGAGATATGAGATCTCTGAGAAGTTCTTTAACTGCAAGATGGAGGAAGGTAGTTCCGTTAGTGAGCACGCCATTAAGATGTCGGGCTACACTCAACGCCTTGAGCAACTGGACTGCAATATTCTAGAGGAGCTCAAGATTGACAGGGTTCTGCAATCACTCCCTCCCAGCTAAAAAAGTTTTGTAGTGACTCACAATCAGATTGGTTCCACTGATACGATCACCGAGCTCTTTGCAAAGCTGAAGGCTGCGGAGGTGGACATCAAAAAGGATAATCATGTGTTGATGGTCAACAAGCCCCCCACCTTCAAGAAAGGTAAGGGTGCAAAGAAGCCCTTCAAGAAAGGCGGCAGCGTTGCCCTGCGAGAAGAAGCTCAGTCGGTCCTAAGCGGACATCGAGTGCTTCTATTGCAAGGACAAGGGTCCTTTGGAAGCTGTCCGAAGTACTTAGCGGACAAGAAGGCTGGCACCATCAAAGGTATATTTGATATATATGTTATTGATGTTTTCCTTACTAGCCCTCGTTGTAGTGCTGGGTATTTGATCGGTTCGATTGCTAATATTTGTAACTCGAAGCAGAGCTACGGAATAGACGGCTGCGAGGATGAGGTGATCTTGGCGTTGCAGCGGATCAAGGGTTGATGTGATGGTACGTCGACGCTCCTTAGTTTTACCTTCGGGATTAGTTTTAAACCTCAATAAATGTTATTATGTGCTGCGTTGAGCATGAACATTATTTCGGATCTTGTTTATTGCAAGACGGTTATTCATTTAAATCGGAGAATAATGGTTGTTCTATTTATATGAGTAACATCTTTTATGGTCATGCACCTATTGTGAATGGTTTATTTCTTCTAAATCTCGAAGGGATGAAACACACATCCATAACATTGAGGCTAAGAGATGCAAAGTAGATAGTGATAATACTACTTATTTGTGGCAATGTCGTCTAGGTCATATTAGTGTAAACGCATGAAGAAACTCCATTCGATGGACTTTTGGAGTCTCTTGATTTTGAATCATTTGACACATGCGAACCATGCCTCATGGGCAAGATGATCAAAACCCGTTATCCCAGTATGATGGAGCGAGCAACGGACTTGTTGGAAATCATACATACCGATGTATGCGGACCGATGAGTGTTTCGACGCGCGGTGGATATCGCTATTTTCTCACTTTTACCGATGACTTAAGTAGATATGGGTATATCTATTTAATGAAACATAAATCTGAAACATTTGAAAAGTTGAAGGAATTTCAGAATGAAGTGGAGAACCATCGTAACAGAAAGATTAAGTTTCTACGATCCGATCGTGGAGGTGAATATTTGAGTTATGATTTTCTCACGCATCTTAAAGCAAGAGGAATCGTTTCGCAACTCCATACCGAAACACCACAACGCAATGGTGTGTACGAGCGGGAATCGAACCCTATTAGATATGGTCCGATCAATGATGTCTCTTCTTGATTTGCCGTTATCATTTTGGGGTTATGCATTAGAAACCGCTGCATTCACTTTAAATAGGGCTCCATCTAAATCCGTTGAGATGACACCGTATGAACTGCGTTTGGTGCTAAACCTAAGTTGTCGTTTCTTAAAGTTTGGGGATCTGAAGCTTCGTCAAGAAATTGATGCGGACAAGCTCGAACCCAAAGCGAGAAATGCGTCTTCATAGGATACCCTAAGGAAACTATTGGGTATACCTTCTATCACGTAACGAAGACAAAGTGTTTGTGCAAGAACAGTTCCTTTCTTGAGAAGGAGTTTCTCTTGAAAGAAGTGAGTGGGAGGAAAGTAGAGCTAGACGAGGTTATTGAACCTTCTCTTGAATTGGAGAGTAGCGCGACACTGAAATTGTTCCATGCCTTTGCACCAACAATAGAGGAAGCTAATGACAAGGATCATGAAGCTTGGACGATGTCGCTCTTGAGCGTCACAGTCGACAAGGTCGCGTGCCCCTCTGAGTGGTGCGGCAGCCTGTCTTGGTGTCTTGTTGGTGGAAGACAGTGAACCTACGAACTATGAGGAAGTGATGATGAGCCCAGACTCTGAGAAATGGCTAGAAGCCATGAAATCCGAACTAGGATCCATGAGCGAAAACCAAGTATGGACTTTGGTGGACCCTCCTAGCGACCGAAAGGCCGTTGAGTGCAAATGGATCTTCAAGAAGAAAACGGACGCGGATGGTAATGTTACCGTCTATAAAGCACGGCTTGTCGTGAAAGGTTTTCGACAAGTTCAAGGTGTTAACTACGATGAGACTTTCTCTCACGTAGCGATGTTTAAGTCCATTCGGATTTTATTAGCAATTGCTGCATTTCATGATTATGAAATATGGCAGATGGATGTCAAGACTGCTTTCCTCAATGGAAACTTTGATGAAGAGTTGTATATGATGCAACCCGAAGGTTTTGTCGATCCTAAGGATGCTGATAAAGTATGCAAACTTCAGCGTTCCATTTATGGACTGAAGCAAGCATCTCGGAATTGGAACCTTCGTTTTGATCAAGAGCTTTGGATTTGTTCCAAATTGCTACGAAGCTTGTATCTACAAGAAAGTGAGTGGGAGCTCGGTAACATTTCTGGTACTATATGTGGATGACATATTGATTATTGGAAATGACATTAACATGCTTAACGATGTGAAGAGTTATTTGAACAAGTGTTTTTCAATGAAAGACCTAGGTGAAGCTGCTTATATATTGGGCATCAAAATCTATAGAGATAGACAAAGACGCCTGATAGCTTTAAGCCAGAGTACATACCTAGACAAAGTTCTGAAAAGGTTCAGAATGGATAAGGCAAAGAAAGGTTCAGTGCTTATGTTGTCAGGTAAGAAATTGAGCAAGGCTCAGTGTCCAGCTATGGTAAATGATAGGGAATCTATGAGCAAAGTGCCTTATGCCTCAGCCATAGGTTCTATCATGTATGCCATGCTGTGTACTAGACCGGATGTGTCCAATGCTCTTAGTTTGATGAGCAGATATCAAAGTGATCCAGGAGTGGAACACTGGACAGCCATGAAGAACATCCTAAAGTACCTAAATAGGACTAAAGAAATGTTCTTAGTCTATGGGGGTGATGAACAGCTCGTCGTAAAAGGTTACGTCGACGCTAGTTTCGACACCGACAAGGATGATTGTAAATCTCAGACAGGATACGTGTATATTTTGAATGGAGGAGCTGTGAGCTGGAGAAGCTCCAAGCAAAGCGTGATCACGGGATCTACAGTAGAAGCGGAATACATGGCTACTGCAGAAGCGTCAAGTGAAGGAGTTTGGATCAGGAACTTCATCACTGAGCTTGTCGTGGTTCCAAGTGCATTGGACCCACTGGAGATATTGTGTGACAACACTGGCGCCATAGCACTCGCTAAGGAACCAAGATATCATCCAAAGACCAAGCATATCAATCGCAAGTTTCATATAATCCGAGATTATATAGCAGATGGAGATCTGAAGATTAGCAAAGTACATACAGATCTGACTGTCGCAGATCCATTGACTAAACCTCTTCCACGTGTAAAACATGATCAGCACCTCAGTGCCATGGGTGTGAGATTGTTGCCATTAAACTATATTATTGACTCTAGTGCAAGCGGGAGACTGTTGGAATTATGCCCTAGAGGCAATAAAAAAGATGTTATTATTATAATTCTTGTTCATGATAATGTTTATATTCCATGATAGAATTGTATTAAGCGGAAACTTTAATACTTGTGTTGTTTGTGAACAACACCGTGTCCCTAGTACGCCTCTATGGACTAGCTCATTGATAAATGATGGTTAAGGTTTCCTAACCATGGACATGAGTTGTCAATTAATAATGAGATCATATCATTGGGGAATGATATGGTGGACAGACCCAAACTAAGCGAAGCAATTAGATCGTGTCATCGTGTTCGTCTTTGCGAAGCTTTTCTTATGTCAAATATTGTATTCCTTAGACAATGAGATAATACAACTCCACAGTATCGGAAAGCTTTGAGGTCATCAAACGTCATCCTATGAGAGGGTGATCATAAAGGCGTCTCTCGGTGATCGGAAAGTACATTGGGTTGTATGTATCGAGATGGGATTTGTCCCTCCCAAGTCGGAGAGATATACTTCGGGCCCACTCGGTAATTGATATCAACACCGCTTGCAAGCATGTGGTTAAGGAGTTAATCACAAAGTGATATCGGATTACGGAACGAGTAAAGTACTTGCTGTGAACGAGATTGAACTAGGTATGACGGTGTAACACCCTCAGAATCGGCCCTATGCAAGTTTTAGCGAAACCCGCCAAACCCGCATAGAAACGATTCAAAGGTGCCCACCAGGCACTTTCGTGCGGGTGGAAAACGAAGTAATATCATTACACAATAGTCCTCGATGGAACCCACAGAACAGATATATATACAACACGACTCCATGAGTCAAGAATACAGATATACAATTTAAAGATCCAAATCACCTTGAAAATGATACAGTGTCCGACTACGGACAAGATGCAAATGGGGCTAAGAGCCCTGAAGAATAACCAATGGCGTCCATAACCCTGCCCAGGCCAAGCCGGAAGGGTAACCCTGCTAACAGCGTCGATCTCAAAACCTGCTTAAACAAAAGGGGTGCCGACAAAGGGCAAAGGAAAAGAGGAGCGTCGATCGAGGCCGATGCAGCGAGGCTAGAATTCGGCGGTCCTCACCTACATAGGTATGGTGGACTGAGCGGCAGCGCAGCAAGCACTAAACAACCTATAGAGACTCGATATAACTGGCGGCTATCAGAGAGGGGTAAGAAAGACCTATGCGGAACCAACCTGAATCCAACACCAAACAACCCATCCTGGTATTTCCCCCTCGAGACCAAACGAGTAAGTCAACCGAGGAACTTGAAGGGTTCGCAGCATAGAAAACAAAAAATTTCCTACGATGTGAACTATATACCAAGATCTATTTATACTAGATACAAACAACGGGCGGATGTATATCCGTAGAGAACATACCCTTGAAGACCGACAAAGCTTAACGAGTTCAACTCGTGGTTGATGTAGACGATCTCTTGCCGATCTCAAGATCGAGAGGAAGTCCTAGCGCCGCAAATCAGCGGTAGCATCCGTGCTCGCACACGTTCGAGGCACCGAGCAACCTCCGCCTCCTCGCTCCAGGTGATGCGGAAGCACAACTCTTTCTTGCCGAATAGCCACCGGGAACATGTATCTCGCTAGTCCGAGACCATGGGGATAAATTCTAGAGGGGAGAGAGATCCTTCACGAGGAGGTGTGACCGAGAAGTGAGAGGAGGGCTCCTTTTATAGGAGGAGGGGGAACCCCAAGGGGTGGCTGCATGGGGCTGCCCCTTGCCCTCCCTCTTCATGTGGGTGGACACTCCACTCACAAAACTCCTCCAAATTCCCTCCACTCAAAGTCCACTCAAAATCCCATTAAATTTCCACCAAATTTAATGCAATCTCTCATTAAATAAAACTCTTTTATTTTATTCAGAATTTTGTCAATTACTTTAATGACAAACATTCACAAATAACCCCTTGCTAGAATTCTATTTCACATGCATAACCACTTTATGCAATTTCACCGAAAACCTGTTTGGTATCTAGTGAAATAAATTCTCGCTTGTTTATTCTTTCGGCATGAAACTTTTGCTCCAATTGGATGTCGGTGTCTCTTAAGTGTCACCCTACGGTTCGTGAATAATGCGGACATGATCGAGACCCTCTCGGATCAATAATCGAAGCGGGATCTGAGACCCATCGACTCCACACATTCAACGATGACTTTCTTGTGATCGTCGGAACCTTTACGCTAGTATCTTAATCCCTTTGTCTCACGATATATTACATGTCCGAGATTCGATCATCGGTATCTCCATACCTAGTTTGATCTCGTTCGACATGCACTCTTTTCTCGTTCGTGATATAACATTCTAGTGATCAAATCACTTGCTTGCAAGCTAATCAATGTGATATCACCGAGAGGGCCAGTATATATATCCGTCATCGGGATGAACAAATTCCACTCTTGATCCATGAGCCGCAACATAACACTTTATTAGTTCGAACCCATCTTTATAATCACCCATTACGGTGTGACGTTTGATGTTATCAAGAAACTCTTCGGTGTTAGTGATTGACATGATCTCATGGTCTAAGGATTAGGATCACCGTAAGTTGTTATAGCAATATAAACTCAATGACTTTGATCGTAATGCTATACTTGGATGAATGTTCATCACATCATTACACTAATGTTGTGATCCGTTATTAACAACATCCAATGTCCATGATCGGAAACCTTGATCATCTTGTTAATCAACGAGCTAGTTTATGAGAGAGGCTTAACTAGGAACTTTACATTTGTTTATTAAACACACAAGTATTAATGTTTCCGGTTAATACAATTATAGCATGCAAAATAAACATCTATCATATACTTGGAATACACATAATAAACAATTTATTATTGCTTCTCAGGGCATATTCCTTGGTCTCCCACTTGCACTAGAGACAATAATCTAGTTACATAGTGATATATCTAACACCCATTGAGTTCGGTGTTGATCATGTTTTGCTCTAGGAGAGTTTTAGTCAGCGGATCTGCGCTACATTGAGATCCGTATGTACTTTACAAATCTTTATATCTCCATCCTTGACATGCTCATGGATGGAGTGAAACCGGCGCTAATATGCTTGGAATGCTTGTGAGACCTTGGCTCTTTGGCATTGGCAATGGCACCATTGTTGTCACAATAGATCACCATTGGGTCCAACGCGTTTGCCACAACTCCTAGTTCGGATATGAACTCCTTCATCCAAACTGCTTCCTGAGCCGCTTCCGAAGCAGCAACATATTCGGCCTCCGTTGTTGATCCCGCTACCACAGGTTGTTTGGAGCTCCTCCAACTAACCGCTCCGCCATTCATGAGAAATACGTATCCGGATTGAGACTTAGAGTCATCCGGATCGGTTTCAAAGCTAGCGTCGACATAACACTTAGCGACGAGCTCTTCTTCACCTCCGTATACAAGAAACATATCCTTAGTTCTTCGTAAGTACTTAAGGATATTCTTGACCGCTATCCGATGTTCGAACACGGATCCGATTGGTACCTACTAGTCAAACTAATAGCGTGTGCCACATCCGGTCTTGTACATAGCATGGCGTACATTATAGAGCCTATGGCTGAAGCATAGGGACTTTGTCCATTATCTCTCTTTCTTCATGAGCCGGACTTTGAGTCTTACTCAATGTCTTGCCTTGCAACATAGGTAAGAACCCCTTCTTACTTCCATCCATTTTAAACTTCTTTAAAATCTTATCAAGGTATGTACTTTGCGATAGCCCTATTAGGCGCCTAGATCTATCTCTATAGATCTTTATGCCTAATATGTATGACGCTTCACCTAGGTCCTTCATTGAAAATTTCTTTGTTTAGATAACTTTTAACACTGTTTAAAGTTCTATATCATTCGATCAATAATATGTCATCCACATATAATATCAGAAATGCCACATTGATCCCACTCACTTTCTTGTAAATACAAGCTTCTCCATAAGTTTGGACAAATCCAAACTCTTTGATCACCTCATCAAAGCGGAGATTCCAACTTCGTGATGCTTGCTTCAATCCATAGATGGATCGCTGAAGCTTGCACACCTTGTTAGCATCCTTAGGATCGACAAAACCCTTTGGTTGTATCATATACAACTCTTCTTCAATATTACCATTGAGAAATGCAGTTTTGACATCCATCTGCCATATTTCATAATCGAAATATGCAGCAATTGCTAACATAATCCTAACTGACTTTAGCATCGCTACGGGAGAGAAAGTCTCATCGTAGTCAACTCCTTGAATTTGTCGAAACCCCTTTGCAACAAGTCGAGCTTTATAGATGGTCACATTACCATCAGCATCAGTTTTCCTTTTGAAAATCCATTTGTTCTCCACGGCCTTTCGGTCGTGAGGTAATTCCACCAAGTTCCAAACTTGATTTTCATACATGGATTCCATCTCGGATTTCATGGCTTCTAACCATTTGTTGGAATCCGGGCTCATCATCGCTTCTTCATACGTCGCAGGGTCATTATTTTCATCAACCATGAAATTTATGACAAGATTTCCGTCTGACGGAGCTGCAGCGTCTGTTTGACCTGCGAGGTTCGGATACTCTCTTCGAGTTTCATGATCATTATCATTAGTTCCCTCTTCAACAGGTGGAGCCAACTCCGGAACAACTTCCGGCGCTGCGCTACTTGCCATGCTTTGAAGAGAAGGTTCCACAACCTCTTCGAGTTCTACCTTCCGACTACTCACACCTTTCGTGAGAAACTCTTTCTCTAGAAAGGATCCATTCTTGGCAACAAAAACCTTGCCCTCGGATCTGTGATAGAAGGAATACCCAATAGTTTCTTTACGGTATCCTATGAAGACGCATTTTTCCGCTTTGGGTTCGAGTTTATCCGGTTGAAGTTTCTTCACATAAACATCGCATCCCCAAACTTCAAGAAATGATAGCTTAGGTTTGTTTCCAAACCACAATTCATACGGTGTATTTTCAACGGATTTAGATGGTGCCCGATTTAAAGTGAATGCAGCAGTTTCTAGTTCATAACCCCAAAATGACAACGGCAAGTCCGTCAGAGACATCATAGATCGAACCATATCTAATAAAGTACGATTACGACGTTCCGACACACCATTTTATTTGTGGTGTTCGGCAGTGTGAGTTGTGAAACAATTCCACACTCTTTCATGTGAGTGCTAAACTCGTAACTTAGATACTCACCTCCACGGTCGTAGAAATTTGATCTTTCTATTACGATGATTTTCCACTTCATTCTGAAATTCCTTGAACTTTTCAAAGGTTTCAGACTTGTTTCATCAAGTAGATATAACCATATCTACTCAAATCATCCGTGAAAGTAACAAAATAACGATATCCACCTCGGCCGACACTCATTGGACCACATACATCGAATGTATGATTTCCAATAAATCATCGCCTGTTCCATTGAAACGAAAAGCGGCGTTCTAGTCATCTTGCCCAAAAGGCATGGCTCACATGTATCAAATGATTCATAATCAAGTGATTCTAAAAGTCCATCCGAATGGAGCTTCTTCATGCGTTTAATGCCAATATGACCTAGAGCAGCGATTACACATATATCGGATATATCATCATTAAGTTTAATCCTTTTAGCATCAACATTATGAATATGTGTAACATTATCATCGAGATCTATGTAAATAAACCATTCATCATCGGTGCATGACCATAAAAGATTTCATTCATATAAATGGAACAACCATTGTTCTCGGACTTAAATGAATAACCACTTTGCATCAAACATGAGCCGATACAATGTTCATGCTCGGTCAGAGCACCAGATAACATTTATTTAAGTTTATGACTAATCCCGACGGTAAGTGGAGAGCGGCGTTCGGCGATCACATCAACGTTTGATCCATTGCCGACACGCATCTTGACCTCACCCCTTGCTAGCGGTCGCTTGTTCCAGCCACGATTCGAGTTACAAATATTAGCTGAACCGGTATCAAATACCCGGTGCTACGCGAGCACTAGTCAAGTACACATCAATAACATGTATATCATATATACCTTTGTTTGCCTTGCCGGCCTTCTTATGCGCGGATACTTGGGGCGATTCTTCGATGGCTTGATCCCTTACAATAGTAGCACTTTTCGGTATCGACTTAGGTCCAACTCGGGGTTTCTTTTTGGTGACAGCAGGCTTGCCGCCTTACTTCCTTCCGTTTTCCCTTCTTGTCTTTCTTGAAACCAGTGTTCCTATTGATCATCAACACTTGATGTTCCTTTTGATCTCCACTTACGGTTTTAAGCATTGTGAAGCTCGGGGAGAGACTTCTTCATGCCCTGCATATTATAGTTCATCACGAAGCTCTTATAGCTAGGTGGCAGAGACTGCAGAACACGATGGATCCCTAAGTCAATGGGAATCGTTATTCCCAAGGACACAAGCTTATCGGCGTAACGACATCTTGAGTACATGCTCACTAACGGAATTTGCTCTTCCATCATGCAACTAAAGAACTTTTCGAGCATTGTAGCTCTCTGACATCATGTGTGTCGAAAATCATTTTCAACTCACCCATTGTATCAAATGCATTGCCGTTTGAAACGCTTTGAAGTTCGGCTCTAGCCCATACAATATGCCGCAATGAACTAAGTTGTGGTCCTCACGAGTAGTCGATAGACATTCTTCTCCTCGTCGGGGCATCGTCAAAAAGGTGGGGGCCTAACGCTTCTAGCACATATTGCTTTTGTGCAGCAGAGAGGAGAATCCTCAAATTCATGGCCCATTCAGTAAAGTTGCTATCGTTCGTTGCTAGTTTCTCTTTCTCCATGAACGCATTGAAATTAAAAGCAGGTGGTGCCATCTACAACAGAATTTGTAAAGTTTAGACTAAGTGTATGATAGATTGAGTTCAACTAATCTATATTATGAATGAACTCCCACTCAAAAGCGACATCCCTCGTGTCTTTTTGGTGATTACATGAACCAAATCCACTACACCAAGTCCGATCATCACGTGAGTCGGTATAGCTTCAAAGGCGAGCATCAAATGGGCATCATATCAACTATATGACTCATGCTTAACCTTTCGGTCCGTTCCGAGGCCATGTCTGTACATGCTAGGCTCGCCAAGTTAGAACCTTAGTATTTGCGTGTGTAACTGTTTTACACCCGAAGTATGGTCGTGGATCCAAGAACACCCGATCATCACGTGATGTCTTGGAGCGACGAAAACATAATCGGTGCATACTAAAGGAAGAACACATTCTTATCTTGATATTTAAATGAGGGATCATCTTATTATGCTTAACAAAGCGCTAAACAAGCAATATAAGATGTAATCAAACATCATATGTTTATTAGTGAAATTATATGGTTCCCGCAGATGATCTCTATCATGTGCATCGTGGTATGATCACTATCATACCTATATGTGTAAATCCACAGTCTATGGATTTTACACGCTATGTGTGTTGTAAGAGTATCATCTCATACTTCTACTTACAACACTACCATATCATAACACTAGCCCAGCAACAATCTAAACTAGACGCCTCTAATTTATCCATTGCAAGTTTTACGTGGCTTAGGGCTTTCGAGATAGAACCGTTCTTACCTACGAACATGAACCACAACGAGGATAATCAAGCTGTTGACAACTCTTGCAAAATAGATATTGACTATAGTAGGAGAGACAGACACCCGCTAGCCACTTATGCAAACTAGTTGCATGTCAAGCGTGGAACAGGTCTCATGTGCAAGGACATGTAAAGTTTGTCCGGGCCGCTTCATCCCACTATGCCACCAATATCCAAAATCACAAGAAAGGAGCAACAACATGATCATCATCGCCCACATATTCATATGTGTACTACCGTGTAAAGTATCTACGCATAGATCCGGCTCGATACCCTTTGAAGGGTTCGCACATAGAAAACAAAAATTTCCTACGATGTGAACTATATACCAAGATCTATTTATACTAGATACAAACAACGGGATGTATATCCGTAGAGAACATACCCTTGAAGACCGACAAAGCTTAACGAGTTCAACTCGTGGTTGATGTAGACGATCTCTTGCCGATCTCAAGATCGAGAGGAAGTCCTAGCGCCGCAAATCAGCAGCGCATCCGTGCTCGCACACACGTTCGAGGCACCGAGCAACCTCCGCCTCCTCGCTCCAGCGATGCAGCGGAAGCACAACTCTTTCTTGCCGAATATCCACCGGGAACATGTATCTCGCTAGTCCGAGACCATGGGGGATAAATTCTAGAGGGGGAGAGAGATCCTTCACGAGGAGGTGTGAGTGAGAAGTGAGAGGAGGGGCTCCTTTTATAGGAGGAGGGGGGGGGAACCCCAAGGGGGTGGCCGGCGCATGGGGCTGCCCCCTTGCCCTCCCCTCTTCATGTGGGTGGACACTCCACTCACAAAACTCCTCCAAATTCCCTCCACTCAAAAGTCCACTCAAAAATCCCATTAAATTTCCACCAAATTTAATGCAATCTCTCATTAAATAAAACTCTTTTATTTTATTCAGAATTTTGTCAATTACTTTAATGACAAACATTCACAAATAACCCCTTGCTAGAATTCTATTTCACATGCATAACCACTTTATGCAATTTCACCCAAAACTGTTTGGTATCTAGTGAAATAAATTCCTGCTTTATTTATTCTTTCGGCATGAAACTTTTGCTCCAATTGGATGTCGGTGTCTCTTAAGTGTGTCACCCTACGGTTCGTGAATAATGCGGACATGATCGAGACCCTCTCGGATCAATAATCGAAGCGGGATCTGAGACCCATCGACTCCACACATTCAACGATGACTTTCTTGTGATCGTCGGAACCTTTTACGCTAGTATCTTAATCCCTTTGTCTCACGATATATTACATGTCCGAGATTCGATCATCGGTATCTCCATACCTAGTTTGATCTCGCATCGACATGCACTCTTTTCTCGTTCTGTGATATAACATTCTAGTGATCAAATCACTTGCTTGCAAGCTAATCAATGTGATATCACCGAGAGGCCAGAGCATATCTATCCGTCATCGGGATGAACAAATTCCACTCTCGATCCATGAGCCTCAACATAACACTTTATTAGTTACGAACCCATCTTTATAATCACCACATTACGGTGTGACGTTTGATGTTATCAAGAAACTCTTCCTGTTAGTGATTGACATGATCTCATGGTCTAAGGATTAGGATCACTTCGTAAGTTGTTATAGCAATATAAACTCAATGACTTTGATCGTAATGCTATACTTCGGATGAATGTTCATCACACCATTACACTAATGTTGTGACCTCGTTATTAACAACATCCAATGTCCATGATCAGGAAACCTGTGATCATCTTGTTAATCAACGAGCTAGTTTATAAGAGAGGCATAACTAGGAACTTTCTATTTGTTTATTAAACACACATGTATTAACGTTTCCGTATTAATACAATTATAGCATGCAAAATAAACATTTATCATAAATAAGGAATACGATAATAACCACTTTATTATTGCCTCTCGGGCATATTCCCTTCAGATCTTGTCGCACGGTGTCCGGGGTAGATGAGCTTGGCGTATTCGCATCGGCGCTCTTGACGTTCGGGTTCTCGGGCATCAGATCCGGAAAGACGTACTTGTCGCCTCTGTGTTCTTCGAGCCGAAGAATTTGGCATGCCCGGTTCGGTCTTCGGATCCGGATTCAGGGTCTTCGGTTTCCATGGGTTGGGGTCTTCGGATGTCCAAGAAGGAGGTCTTGTGGATCCATGATGGCGACCTTCGGGTTCCACCTCTTACGTCGGTACCGGTACACGGGGGTCTCCGCATCGAAGATCTTGGCGACGCCGTGGAGTAGGAGACGGAAGGCGCCTGTGCAGAGGAGATCCAGGGTGACGGGGTCCGTGCGAGGCGGCGGACGGGGCCTGCAGGGCGGGTCCACCTAGGTCGGCGGCGGGTCGGAGCGGGCGCTGAGACGGTGGCTCGGGGCAGGCTGAGCTTCGGGCGGGGCAGGCGGCCAGCGGTGAAGGGAAGCTTCGCCGGAGGAAGGATGGCGACAGTGAGCCAGCGGCTCCAGCGGGCGGTGGCGGAGGTGAGCGGCTGGCGGAGAGGCAAAGAAGCGGCGGTGGCGAGGCGCTCGGGTGCGAGCGAGCAGTGGGGTCATGAGCAGGTGGTTGAGGCAGCGGCGGGCTGGAGCGGAGGACAGGCGGCAGGCGGAGAAAAGGTGTAGGTGGCGGGCAGCGGCGAGGCGGTGGCAGCGCGGGCCTTGATTGAAGGCTAGGCGGAGTCTGCCCATGAGGTGGACGCCGGCAGGGAAGGAGGAGGAGGCGGGTCGGGCGGCGGGTCCCGGCGTGAGTGGAACGGAGGAGGCGGCCAAGGCGCGTGGCGAGCAGGAGGAGGAGGAGTCTGCTGACGGGAAGACGGGCTGGGTCGTCGGGTGAGAGAGGAAAGGAGAGAGAGAGGAGCGGGACAGGTGGGGAGCGGGACACGCGGGGCCAGGGGGTGGGCCAGGTGGTGGGACCCGGGGGGGGGCGGTTTGCGGACAGAGAGGGAGTAGCTGCGGGTGGGGCCATGCGCGGGTGGGGTCGGGCTGGCAGTGAGGGAGAGAGAGAGAGTGGGTAGGATGGGCTAGGGTGAGAGAAGGAGAGAGGGTGGGGCTGGTGGATTGATGATGTGGCGGGGTGGGTAGGGAATTGGGGGACGGGTGAGGTGGCACGCTACGGTTGGTGGGTAGGATAGATTTGGGTGGGGATAGGATTTAGAGTCTAGGTTTTATAATTATGTGTTTGTTTGGTTTTGTTTATTTTAAAACAAGGCCACTTTGCAATTTAGTTTTTAGGGAAATAAAATATCCGATTCGTTCGGGGTTTTGCATTTGAAACAAAGAGGGGTATTTGTACTAAGCAAAACTCGGCTTTTCGAAATAGTTTCAGACAAACAATGCATGATGATGACGATGCAATGCACAAAAACAACGCGATTTTCTAGTAGTGGTTTTGCGGGATGCCACAGACGGTACCGACGATCAAATCTCGGGCAAGTAAAATATCGCGAGACGAAGGGAATATATATATGGGATTGATTGAATCCTGGCATCGTGGTTCATCCGATACGATCATCGATGAATGTGTGGGAGTCAATATGGGTTTCTAGACTCCGTTGTTGATTATTGATAGAAGATCCTGTCTGCGTATTCTCGAACCCGAAGGGTCACACACTTAACGTGTCTCGACGCTAGGATAGATTGGATAATTGGTTTACGAGTTTTTGTTCGGAGTCTCGGATGGGATCCGGGACATCACGAGAGGTTCCGGAATAGTCCAGAGAATAAGATTCATATAAGGCAGTGCAGTTTTTGGAGTTCGGAATTGTTCCGGGTTAATCGGTATTGTACCGGAAGCTTCTAGAACCTTCCGGAAGGGGACCAACGTGGCCCCACCTTCCGGGAGGGGGCATGGGCCTATGAGGGAGTGCCCTGGCCGCATTGGGCCAGGGGCACAAGGCCCCATAGGGCCCAGCCGGCCAAACAAGGGATAAACCCTAATTGGAGCTTCTAGAAGGGAGGGGTTCCTTGCCCCCCACTCCTCCCTCCTTGGCCGCCGGCCTTGGGCTTGGGGGAGGGGTTAGGGCTGGCGCCCACCCCTCTATATATAGAGGGTTGGGGCGCACCACCCCCACACCTTCCCCTCAAGCCTAGTCGCCCTGCTGCCCTCCTCTCTCTCTCCCTCCCGACTGCGTGTAGGCGAAGCCCTGCTGCAGAAACTCTCCACCAATTGCACCGCGCCGTCGCGCGTTGTAGATCCAACCCATCTCTCCACCATACTTGCTGGACCAAGGAAGGAGGAGACGTCAAGGTGCTGCACGTGTGCATCTCATGGAGGCATCGCCACTTGTGGTGCTAGATCGGATCAGATCGCGAGGAGGAGAAGCGAGTACGACTACATCACCCATGTTCCGACGAACGTTCCGATGTGCGAATCTTCAAGGCTATGAAGATCTAATCCAATCTCTCTCGTTGTTTGCATCTTCTAGATTAGATCTTGGCTTCCCTCTGTTCGCATCCGTAGAAAAATTTGATTTACTATGCCACGAAACCCTTCACTTATATTACCTGATCCAATGCTCCTAGCATAACTAGGTTTGGCTTGTGTGCACTGCTAGAGCTTATATCTGTGTCCTTCTTAGTCATGCAATATCTGGAAGTGCTGGTTCATCCATATGATGTATCAGATGCAGAGAATCTGGTATGACAGGAGAACGTGATGAGATGATACCAGAGGTGAGATAAGTTAAACATGCTAAGGCTTGTATGGGAGGCCACAGTGGGATGTGGTTTTTCTAGTCCCATGCTCGCCACCACTAGGAACCGAGTTCTTGCCTTTGGAACCAAGACGAGCGTACAACCACACGGGGCCTGGAAAACCTCATGAGCAACTAACTAGTAGATTCCATGAGTCACATAGTTTGGGCGTTCCATTCGACATATGCATACAAAACCGTTTGAAAGATTTGCCGGGTGAAGGTGCATTCATAACAGGTAGGTAAGCGTGGCCGGGGTTGCCTGGGGTCGATGGAGCCCCTGGTGAACCAACCTGGCCTCACATCTTTAAGTACCAGCTTCGGGATTTGACCCGTTATGGAAGAACCATACTTACTGCGTGACTCATGGTCTCGGCGAAAGCAAGGTAAAGGTCGTGTCTAACCACCCTCTGCCGGCCTTCCAAGGAAGAGGGCTAATCATTGTGGCATTAAGAGAAGGTTAGTACGTGTGGGTAAAGTTGTACACCCCTGCAGGGTAATAATATTTTCGAAAAGCCATGTTCACGGTTATGAACGACTTGGCGACCGGACTCAAGATCATAGAGAACTATAACCTAATCGTAAAACTTGGCAGATCAACGTGTGCTTAAGGATGCTTCCTCATGGGTACGAGGGGGTGATCCTAGTTAGGGATGAGATGATGATGATTGGTGGATATCAAAAGATGACGATCAATATTCCGGAGATGTTGCTCTCTTATCCGTTTTTAAATACTCTGACTAGACGAGCTTCTTCTCCCTCTTGTTTTATAAACAAAAGTGGCTTTATGCAAAAAAACTCCACCAGCCATAAGTCTTGCGGAGTACACCCTGTACTCACCCTTGCTTTGTTGATACTTTTGTAGCAGAGTAAGAGTTCCCTGAAGATCAGTTTGGTACTACATCAACATCGACGAGTAGCTTGGGGTTCCCGGCCTGCAGCCTGGAATCTATGGGCTGGGACGTCATCATTATGCTTCAGGCCTCTTAGGTCATTTGTTAAGTTTGCTATACTTAATAGCATAATTTGCCTTCCGTTGTTTGATGTTAGTGGTCAGTGACCTCTGCTTGTAATAAATTGGTTCTCTGCTCAGTTATGAGCTTGCTATAATAAATTTTTGTGTCGTAGGGTCACTGCCGTGTTACCGATTCTTCACTGGATATTATCGAGCTCAAGGTTAAGCTTATTTCAGACAGAGGTCTGGGATTTGTTTAGCCCTGATCCCGGGGGTGTCACAGGTCTTGGTATCAGAGCAGTACCGACCGTAGGAAAACCTTGCTATTAGTCGATGTTGAGTCTAGTGTTTGTGAAAACTACTTCAAAGATGAAAACTATTTGCGAAATCTTTAGTATGCTTATTTTCTCCTTATCCAGTTTCGCTCTAACTCTGTGTTATCTTATCCGGTGTTGATTTTTGGAAAAGTTTTGATATCTCTTCTAATATTTCAAAGCTTAGGTGCCTTCTTGGCATGTCGTTCCTCAGCCAGTTGACCTAGTGTTCAGTTCTCTAGAGTTGCGTGTCTTGTGAATTCCTTTTTTCCCTTTGCTCTTGTTCATCTGAGAGATTTCTTTCCATCATGATCTCTCTATCTTATGGACCTACAATATTATATTGTTGGTTCCACCGTGTTCTGCTCTAGGCTTCGAGGTTTCTTTTCACCTAGAGTGCCTCCTTTTCGTTTGTTGGGTACTTTAGAAGTCGTTTCCTCTTCTGGAAGATACCTCATGATTACTATCTTGCAGCGTACGCTATGTCACTCAGATATTAGTTACTTCTTTCTCGGGTTTTAACCCTTGGACTTGAACCAAAGATCCCTGATTGTGCTGGATTCTGGTGTTGTGAATCTTGTACATGAAGATGACCTTTAACCTAGGATCCGTTCCTTTGACCCTTGTTGTTAATGTTCATACATTACCTCAGGATGGATGGCACTACAATTTTAGCCTTCAAGCTTGTGGTCTTTGTCGTGATTGAATTGTGACAAATAAGGACTTTCCCTACCACTAGATATTGCAGATGTTATTTAATGGAACCAAATATATCACGACAAGAGTACTCCTCGAGAGTCTCGCATCAATACTCGTGACTCTGCCACACTTTACCCTTCTCTGCATTGGCTTTAGGAAGGTTGTTGACCTATGCATCCACATATCGGGATTCCATCCTGAGCATGTTCTTTTCCCTTTGTTGTTTTCCGACCTTTGTGTACCAGTTGGTAGTCAAGTAGTAACGTGCATCAGTGTCTTCCGATGTAAGATACTCCTGTGGTTCATCTAGACAAATCAGTTCAGAATGTCTAGGAGAAACAAACTCCAGTACCTCGTCATATCTAGGACCAGGTCAAAGTGTTGTAACCTGCAGATCAAGAAGCATTGATTAACTTCTATTTGTTCTACCTTAAAGTGTCACACTCTTTTATACTAAGAGGTTGTGCTGAGTTTTATGACCCCTTAATGAAGTGATGCTTTCACACATATTGTAACACCACGGTTTTGAAAAGACCGTAGCTTCTATGTGACATGCCAATCCCTGGATTGGTTCATTGGCCCACAATAGAATAAGATGAATAACATAGCAAAATATCCGTGTATCATAAATAACGAAGATCCAGAGTACCATTATTACAATAAAAGCTTAGCTCAAAGCTAGCTCAAATTATTCAGGTAGCAACATAAATAAAGTAAATCCTCCATTCTTGAAATTGCCCACAAGTGAACAAGTGCCGAGTGGAGTACCGTGGCCTAAATCGATTACTCAGAATTGGAATATCCTGCAACATGAAACGTAGCAGCCCCGAAGGGTCAATACATGGAATGTATGGCAAGTAGAGCTATTAAAGGAGACAATAGTGCTAACATCTACATGCATATCTGGCAAGTGGAGCTGTGGCTAGCTTGCATTTGCAAATACCTTTGTCCTACTTTCATAAACAGTTTTTGATTTTCTTTGAAAAGATCCCAATTAAGTTAACCCAACAACATTAAAGCAATTATGAAATTGGAATGAGCGAGAAACATGTCATGGAATCAATATCAAGCAACTCAAATGTCCATAACCGGGGACACGGCTAATCGATTAGATTATACACCCTGCAGGGGTTAGTACACTTTACCCATGTGACTTGGCCAGCCCAGCTCGTACCATCACTCTCATTTTGGGTGATTATAGGGAGAAGTCCAAGAAGAGACCGTTTGGGAAGTAGCTCCCCAATCCCGACGCGCACCGGTCCAACCTACCAAAATTCTACATCTCTGGATACGCGGGTTCGAGTTACCACAACCTACTGAGTCCAACCAACCGCCCATTTCATTATTGCCACATGGTTGTACACGTAAGCTACAAAATAAAGAAGCCAATCATTTTCTCTTGATACCTGGGTGCCTTTCCGCAATGATACCACCAAAAATTATCAATCCCATCACACCCAGGAGATTCATTGATTAAGTTGTTTTAGTTTTCATAAACCAACACATTTAGAAACAACTTTCAGTGATGTAATCCAGCCCTCGTTCATCATAGCATGGCTAAGCACATCTACCAACGGTGGTTCATCTACAAGGAAAGCCCTACCACATAATAGGACATAACATAGCGATAGTATTATCCTACACATGCATCTACAAAATACACGACAATGCAACAAAAATAGTAGGATAACATCATGAACAAGGTAGCATCTACTTGCCTTGGTTGTAGCGGTCGGAAGAACAATCCACACACGAGCAAGTGTTGCACTCGTCACAATCTACACGATACAATTGCAATCATAAACAAACCATTCACAATCATATGCAAACAAAGATGATGCAAGATGCATGCATGATAAGTGGGTTGATGCTACAGCAGCACCACATAAACCTATTCAGTAAAGCTACTGTATGCATGCATGAAAATTATTTTTAGCACAAGGAAAATAAGTATGCAATTTATAATGCTCGATAATAGAGATAGAACCCAATTAATTCACCACTGCTGACATACTGTTTGTAAAATCTTGGGAAAATTCTACTGTGTAGGCAATACTAAATAGGAACAATACCAATTAGAATTTCTCAAAAAGGATTTATATAACTCCTTGAGTAATTAAAATACTGCAGTAAGCCATTAAATAGATCCTGCAAAATTTATTACTGTAAGCCTAACTTTTTAATTCACTTTGAGATTCCCCTTTTTCTACTGATTCCAGGGACATATTATTTGCAATTTTTTGAGTTACAGAACTTATTCTACGAATTAATTACTCTAAAAAGGCCATTAACTCTTTTAATTAATCTGGACAAAATCTTGCTGTAAAAGTGTGAAACAATGGTAAAGCAAGATTCTACACGAGTTACTGAAACTACACATATTTTATTTGTAATTTTTGTCCCAGTAGAACTAAAGATATGAATTTTACAAGTTCTAGCTATTTTCTGCAATTTTCCAAAATCGATTTCAAAACCTGAGGGAATATTCTAGGAATATTCCTGGCTCACTCAGCGGCTGACTCAGCGCGCGTTGACTGGTCAACCAGTCAACCACAGGGTCATCGTGCGATCTGGGCCGCTAATCACGGATCCAACGGCCGGGGAGAGGCAGCGGCGAGAGCTCACCGGAGAGCGGCGGCGGTGGGCTCGAGGCGGCGGTGCTGGCGGTCTCCGGCAGTGGGAGAGGGCGATACGGCTTCGGGGTCCTCGGGATGGAAGTCGACGGCGCGGGAGCGGCCTCGGGCGAGCACGGGAGCGTCGGCGGCGGGCGGCCGAAGCGGTGGAGGAGGGATCGACCGCGAGCGGCGGTCCCTGCGGGGAAGAGAAGAAGGGTCAGCGGCGTGTGAAGCTTTCATGGCGGCGAGGGCGAGCAGCGCGCTTACGAGGCGGCGGCGGCGCTGCGCGGGGGCTCGAGCGGCTAGGGTTAGAGGGGGTGTAGGGTCGGGCGGGTTTTAGGCGGCAGCGGAGTGATTCATGGACTTCGAGGCGGGCGGTCTCCGCATCGGACACGGCGGCTGTGGCGGCGCCGACAGGTGGGCCCCACCTGTCGGTGGCTGGGCGGCTAGCGAGCTACGTGGGCGGCACTATCTATCAGCGGCAGCGGCCATCTGCGTTTGTTGCGCACGTGGCTGGCCACGGTCATGGCAGGCTTCTTCTTTGTCTTTGCTTTTTTTTCTTTTTCTTTTCCAATTTCTGTTTTAGTAAATCCATTGTAACTTTTTCATACGAACTTCAAAATGAGTGATTTTTGTCTCTAAATTTTTGTAAAAACCAGAGGATCAACATAAGATCATTTTTAATAAATTCCACTAGTTGAGGTTAGTGGATTTATATAATCCTAGTATATCCTCTCGTAGGTGCATTTTAGCAAATCAAAATAGGCTTAGAAAATATTGTTTCGCCAAAATCATTTTAAGCTGTGAATTTGCATGGATGATCAAGATGCAATGACATGAGTGATATGCAGTGCCAAAACTAAAATTTGGGATGTTGGGATGTGACACATATTTACCCACCCTTACTCGAGCTTTCACGCTCATGAATGATGCATGTGTGTAATAATGTGGCCATCTGAGATTCTAGCAATTTTTATTGTCTTAACTCTAAGGAAATTTGTGTTATTCTTAGCGTGATTGGTTAATCCTGTCACTAAGCAAAGGATGATTGTGCTACCAAGTCTGTTACTCTGGTATACTCTCTTCGGTCAAAGAGTTAGGCTTGTGCTGAAGCTCTAAGACTAAGTCATCTTGCCTTACCAAGCAAGTTTCCGCTTGAACTAAGTGACATATCGGTGGTTCATGATATTCTAGATGTCTACTAGAAGTATCGCCATGTTGCCACATGACCGTGTTGTCAAGTTCTTGATCAAGCAAGTTCTCTGAACTGCTCTTTTCTTCAAGGATCCGTACTGGATACCCCTAAACTAGTTGGTTGAGCTTAAACAACAACTTGGAGAGTTGTAAGACAAAAGTTTTATCTGACTTTGTTCATTCTTAAAGGGATGTCTAGTTTTGTTCGTGCTGAAGAATGATAATATTTCCTTTCTGGATATGTTATCTTTCCCCACCTTTGATTTGATTTGGGTTATCGTCAAACCAAACTCAGTCCCAAGGACTATCTTGATGGTGTTTCTACTTGTGATGTTTCACTGGAGCACATCTTCATGACCTTTGGTCTGACCAATATTGTTGCCTCGTTCAAGCAACATATGAGTCCATCTTCTTGGAGTGTTTTGATAAGTTTATTGTTGAGCCCATCGACAATGTTCTTATTTTTTCTATGTTAGACTGGATTCATATGGGACATTGGGAATCGATGTTGGAAACTTTCAAGAACCATCTTCGGGTCATTTCAAAGTATGAGTTCTAGATGTTAGAAGATACCTTCTCTAGTTCATGTGAAGTTGTTGAAAGATGTCGCCGTAGATTCGAGTAGAGTTAACTCTGTTCCTTAAGGACACATGTGTGTTTGATTGTCAGTACTTTATGTATGCAGTTGTCTTTCGACAAGTTGCTAAATACATGGGTCTAGCAATCTAGCTCAGTCTTTTGGAGCTTTACACTATAGTCCATATCTTGAGAATCTAGTAACTTTACCTTTGCGGTAAATGTTGCAAACTTTCTATTCGGACATGCTGAGTCTGAAGTATCATACCACCTAACCAAATCTGAATCTCAAGCAAATACGATGGTTGGTATTCCTCAAGGTTTTGACATAGGTCTCTTTGAAGTCTGGCAAGATTGATGTAATGGTTGACACACTTAGCCGGAAAGACCTTCTGTCATATTCTCTTGATTCAACAATATCACCCACTCTTCATGAGGCATCTTCTATGATTCATTATAGGAGTTGTGCTCATGGTTTCCTTAGTATCCGAAGTTCGACCTTTACTTGATGTTTGATTTCTCGAACATCAAGGAGAACCTTTAAAGTGGTGTTGCTAAATGTCTCTCGGTCGATCTTCCAGACCCTTTTATGTTGGCAAGCGTCTTGTTGTGCCAAGTAATTGAAGTCTGATAATGAAGTTTCTTTCTTCTCGTGTCATCAGGAATCTTCTTAACTATTCACCTTGGTGGTGTAAAGTGACATCATGATCTTTGGCAAAGATTCTGATAAACCTGGATGAATAAAGAGTTTCCTTCGTTTTCTCAGCCATGTTTTAAGAGTGACTATGATTTTGGTAATCAGAAGTTTCTCTTGTTACATGTTCCTTGCGACTTTTATGAGTCCTCCCCACCAAAACACCTTTCTGTCTTGGCCTTCTGTTGAATAAAAAAATGACCCTTTTGTGTCAAAATTAGTTCAACATCTCGGTTTTGTTGGCCCATATCTCTGCAACCTGAAATCTCTACTTAAGCCATTTAGTAGAGGTTCCCTATCGAAGTCTATGGTCATGTTCTTTCTGTTGAAACCTACCTTCTCATAAGCTTATATCTTTTGTGAGTTCCATGGTCTCAATCCTTATGAAGACCATATATCTAACAACTTGAAACCTTCTCCTCTTGTTTCCTCCATTACCTTGACGTGTTTCATGTTGTCATCTCAGAGTTGTTTAGTGTGTTTCCCTCTTATCTTTATAGTGGCCCTGTTCCTTTCTCTCTCTGTCTCTCTTCCTACCTTTGGAATCTCGGGTCGAGATTCTCATAAGGGGGTTAGAGCTGTAACACCCTAGTTTTTAGTAAATAGTAATTAGGGTTGATTGTGCATCATTAGCATCATTCTTAAAAATGCATGCAAAGAGAAATACACAAAACCCTAAAACCCTAGTTTCCCTCTCTATCAGAAAAGCATTCAAAATGGTTTGAGTTTGAAAAATAAAAAATTATTGGAGCCCAAAAGGAATAAAAGGGCCCCACAGTATTTCCTATATTTTATAAAAGCTTCTGATATTTTTTGGAATGATTCAAAAACAGTTGGAAATTCAAATACAAAAGAGAAAATAGATAAACAAAAAAAGAAAAAAGATTCTGTTAATAAAAAACCTAATCCTAACTCTATATGGGCCGAGCCCATCTTCCTTATCTCCTCTCTGTCGCCCAGCGCAGCAAGCCCTAGCCTTTCCTCTTGCTTTGGTGCAGCCCAGCTTGGCCCAACAGCAGCCCGCCCTCGGCCCGATACCGCTTCGGCCTCGAACCTGTCTATCGTCGTCTTTGCAGGCGACGCGAAGCAGCTGCCTGTCGCCGCCGCGACCGTCCAATGCTGCCCCGCCGCCGTGATGCGCGACGCCAATGCTCGCGAGTATAAGAATGAGCCCCGCATGCCTCTCTTCCTCCCCTTGGTCTTATCCCCTCCCCACGCCCTCTCTCTCTCGCTCTCTGTGATGAACCCGAACCCTAGCCCGGCCAGACACCGTGTGTAGCATCCCGGGAAAACCACTACTATAAAATCGCTTGGTATTTTGTTTTGTGCATCATCATGATACCATGCTCATATCATCATACCACATTGCATTTGAGAATCATATTAAACCTTGCCTGCATTTTGTATTGTTTGTTGATGCTTGCTATCGCATCACTCTCTACCTATTTTGTATATCTCTATTTTGTTTTCTACAAGAGAGCACCCACTTGCTAGGGTTCCATATTTTCCCAAATGGTTTTATTCATTTGTTAAAACCCTAAATCCCATATCTTGTAAAATGCCCAAGACTAATATTGTTGTGGGCATCTCCTCCCCTTTGTGATATTCCCTCTCTGTTTCTATTTGCATACCACAATCCCCTATTCAAATGCTCCTACAAAGTTCAAAAGGTTTTGAATTAGTAACTTGTTTGGTTTTGAAACAAACAAACAACAACAAATAAAGGAAAATGTAAGAGCATAAAAAAAATAGTGAGAGAGGAGCAGCGGCAACCACCAAGCCCAGGCGGCATCCAGCAGAAGCAAGGCCCACTCGGGGTCCTTCTCTCCCTCTTCTTGGCCCAGTACCCCTTCACCCCGACGCCGTCCCTGTTCACCGTCTCCTTCCCCTTTCTTCGTCTCTGCAAGTAACAGGGTGCCGTCCGGTGCCATTTTCCTCGTCAGCCCCCAGGAGCAAGGCGTGACCGCCTCCTTCTTATGCCCCCGAGCGGCCTCCGAACCCTAGCATTCTCCCTCCCCAAGCACCGCCGACGGCCACCTCGCCATCCCCCTCCCCCGTCGAGCTCTCCCTTCCCCAATCGCTCGCATGCGCGCCTCCCTTGCTCGGCTCCCTCCTCCTAGAGCCGGCATTGCTTGGTCGCGCCGCCTCTGTCCCTCATCCCCTGCCGCTGGCGTCAAGGCGTCATGAGCGCCTCTGCAGCCTCCTTCAGACTCGGGTCTTGCCGCCTCTTCACGCTCGTCCCCGGCCAGCAACCGCCGGTCGCTACCGTTCGCGCTCACCTCGTGGTCCCCTGATGGTCGCCCATGCGAGCCCCACTGTGGCTTCTCCTCCGAGCTCCTGTAGGTGCCGCTTGCGCTGAGCCCCTCCCGTCGACCACACCCGCGAGGTTCCTGTCGTCGTGCCCTGCGTTCCCGCTAGACCTCCGGCCGGCCGACCCCATCCGCCTCCTGTTGTTTTTCCAAGTTGAGGAAGTTGTTCCGGGTAATTTTTCTAGTACCCATGCATGTGTGTTGCTCCTGTCTAGCAGATTGTATCTGAAGACTGAAACCTGTTCCTTGGACCTGTTGAAGCTAGGTGGTACTGCTGCAGGCCTTTCAAACACAAGACCGATCACTCGACCAAGTTCCCCCCGATGCCCAGCCCCGGAACTCGAAGATCTTGTACTCGGATCCGAAGCCCTGACAACGAGGATGCGAAGACCAATCCTGTCGAACCCCCTCAGCGAACCCCAAGATCGCCAATACCCAATATGTGATTCCCTTTCCAAGACCCCTATTTTTATAATATATGACATATACTTGTTGCATTTAAATTGTTCATGTTGCATACATGTTTTGTGGGTGCTGGGGATATTTTGGCGATTCACCTAAATTAAATATGGAGTCCATCTGCGGGATATCGTTGTCTTATTCCGGACTCCATTTAAATCTGTGTAGCGAACCGATGCTATGTTTTTCCATGTTAATACCACATTTAAAATGCGGGGTATCTAAACAACTAGAACCATATATTTAATTGTCGGGACCCCCGGTTCCGCTTAATATTGCCTAATTGCATCGCACCTTGCCATGTCATACACCATACATGCATCATGCCCGATCTTTTGCCGTAGTATTAAATAGTCCATCCGGTGTTTCTTCTAGTGCTTTGATTCTTCACGGATTAGGCCGATGAGTTGATGCGAGTGTCGACCCGATCTTCGGATGAACCTTCGGCAATGTTTTCAGGAGAGCATCCCTTCCCCTTCTACCTATTTTGCATTTATAGTCTTTATTTCCTCCTGTTGATCTATTGCTATCTGTGTTGCGTTGCTCTAGTTTTCGTACCCGTGATATCCCTTGCGGCCTTATATTGCCTTGGACACATCCTATTACCTGTTGTTTGGTAGATAGTTGGACTTGCGCGTCGTAGTCGCTTGCTCAAGTGCTGTTGCGTGTCGTCAAATGCCTCAGTTGTTGATGTATTGCCGCATGTTGATGATGGAGATGATCATGGCTTTAAATACTGTTTAATAACTAAAATTGAAGTAGGTAAATGCAGAGGCACCGGTGGGTAATAGACAATATTTGGATTTTAACCACTCACTGGTGCCCCGTAGGAGCCCGAGTTCTTGACACCTGTTCCGAGATCGAGCGCGCTAACCACATGTGGGGTGTATGGGCACCCCCATCGATTTAGTACCTGATTCCAAGTACTGTACTGGGGGCCACAAAGTAGTTTGGAGCTTTATTACTATCCTGTACTTATGCCATGCTTTACTGCTTAATTTAAAATTGTGCGAGGAATGCACTTGTACTGTTTAGGGAAGCGGAGTGTTTTCGCGGTATCGACAAGCCCAGTCACATTTTCGGGTTCCCAATCGTTTACTGACCACCGACGAAAACCACGGGTCCGTTCGAGCCGCCAACTTCGTGGTAGCTTAGTGGGGTGGCCCCGTGCTTGCTTTGGGTCCGGAAACGCCGTGTCCGAAACCCGTCGACATACCGTTGGGTGTATGTTTTGTGATCTTGTACCTACGATCGACAACAAGGGTGTAGGTGCGTGTGGAAACTTTGGTGCACCCCTGCAGGGTTAAATCTTTTCGAGAAGCCGTGTCCGCGGTTATGGACGACTTGGAGCACAGGTCTCGATCATAAACAACTATAACTAAAGTTTACTGCTATAATTTGACTTGTATCCGATATGACTAGTAATCAGCTTCACTGCAACGGAATGGCTAAATAAAAGTACCAACAACTGCTGGGCTTGGGATATCTCATGCTAATTGTATCTGACTAGTAAGTGTTGCAACTACAACGGAATGGTTAACTAAAAGTGCCCACTGCTTATTCTATCAGGATGACTATCTATACCTGACTAGTAATTGCTGCAACGATAACTGAATAAATAAAACTACCAACTATGTGAGTTCCTCGGTTGACTTCCTCGTTTGGTCTCGAGGGGGAAATACCAGGATGGGTATGTTTGGTGGTAGTATCAGGATGGTTCCGAATAGGTCTTTCTTATCCCTCTCTGATAGCCGACAGTTATCTCGAGTCTCTATAGGTTGTTTAGTGCATGCCGCGCTGCCGCTCAGTCCACCATACCTATGTAGGCGAGGACCGCCGAATTCTAGCCTCGCCGTGTACTGGCCTCAGTACTGACCGCTCTCTCTTTTTCCTTTGCCCTTTGTCGGCACCCCTTTTTTTAAGCAGGTTTTGAGATCGACGTCGTTAGCAGGGTTACCCTTCCGGCTTGGCCTGGGCAGGGTTATGGACGCCATTGGTTATTCTTCAGGGCTCTTAGCTCAATTTGCATCTTGTCCGTACTCGGACGCTGTATCGTTTTCCAGGTGATTTGGATCTTTGTACTATATATCTGTATTCTTGACTCATTGAGTCGCCGTTGTATATATATGTTCTGTGGGTTCCATCGTGGACTATTGTGTAATGATATTACTTCGTTTTCCACCCGCACGAAAGTGCCTGGTGGGCACCTTTGAATCGTTTCTATGCGGGTTTGGCGGGTTTCGCTAAAACTTGCAGAGGGCCGATTCTGAGGGTGTTACACCGTGCGCCGCCATCGACTGACGCCTCCCCGAGCCATGCAGATGACGCCTTGAGCTCTGCCTCGCCATGCCGGTCTTCCTCGCCAGCAGAATCGAGCCCGGGCGCTGCCAATCGACCGCATCGCCGCTTATTTCCCCGTCACCGACGTTCGCCGCCGTGGACCTTGCCGACGTTCTGGACCACCTCCGGCCTCGCCGTCCCCTCCAAAAGCACCGCAGTGAGCTTCTGGTGCCCCAGGAACCCTCCGCTTGTTCGTTAGCTTGCTATAGTCGTCGCTCATCGTTCGCCTGCAAGCGCCGCCGCCGCCGATTGCCGTGCTCGCTGCTCCGGCAACCATCCCGCAGCGGTGCCGCCAGAATTTGGTTTAGTGCGCCGCGCCGCATCAAACGCACGCAACCCCGCATCCTCGCTCGCTCGCTAGCGCCGTTCTCTGCCGCTGTCGGATGTGCTCTCCGGCGAGCCCAGGTGGCGCTGGCGTGTCGCCTGCGTGGCAGTGATGTGGCGCTGACCCATCCCAGCCAGCGTGGCTCGTTGACCTGGCCATAGGGCCCAGTCATCAGTGAATGTGGTTAGGTTCTTCCTCGGTGAGAAAAGGTAGAGTTAGGGTGCGCTGGCGTAAGCATGATGTAATAAACCTATTTAATATGATTTAAATAATTCTAGAATTTGATTAAAACTTGTAAAATCAATATCTAATTATTTATAAGTCAGAAAAATACAAATAATATATCAAAATGTTCAGAAAAATGAGAGATATCTACTTAAGCTATAATCATGAATTTTTCAACAACTTTGAAGACAATTTTATATAGAAGAACATAGTAACCCCTCTCATATACATCCGGAGTTTTCCTCGAGTTAGGGTTTTCACCCCTCAGAACCCCGATTAAGTTGTCAAGCATGCTTTAGGGTTTCAATTCAATGCAATTTAACTTGTCATATCATCATCCTTGCTTGAGCATTGCATCGATTCCATTGTTGATTGGTTCCCTTTCTTTCCGGTGTTTCGTTCTTTACGATAGAATACGATATCGAGATCGAGATCGAAGACCGAGATCAACAACGTCGAAGATCGAAGATCAACGAACAATACTTGACCAACTGTAACCAAGTTAAGTACAAGGCTCCCGAAGATCTATTCATCTGTTATCAACTGGCAAAGGCAAACATAGCCCCACCATGATATAATCCTATGTTTTCAAAAGCATTTCAATTCTTGCCATGATGCATACGATTCTACTGTGGTCTTTTATCGATAGATAGAGTATCCTATCTGTTGCATTACTCCCTTTGAGCTTATATTACCTGATCCAATGCTGCTAGCATAACTAAGTTTGGCTTGTGTGCACTGCTAGAGCTTATATCTGTGTCCTGCTTAGTCATGCATAGCTGGCAGTGCTGGTTCATCCAGATGATGTATCAGATGCAGATAATCTAGTATGACAGGAGAACATGATGAGATGATACCAGAGGTGAGATAAGTTAAACATGCTAAGGCTTGTATAGGAGGCCACGGTGGGATGTGGTTTTTCTAGTCCCATGCTCGCCGCCACTAGGAACCGAGTTCTTGCCTTTGGAACCAAGACGAGCGTACAACCACACGGGGCCTGGAAAACCTCACGAGCAACTAATTTGCCTAGTAGATTCCATGAGTCACATAGTTCGGGCGTTCCATTCGACATATTCATAGAAAACCGTTTGAAATATTTGTCGGGTGAAGGTGCATTCATAATAGGTAGGTAAGCGTGGTTGGGGTTGCTTGGGGTCGATGGAGCCCCTGGTGAACCAACCTCGCCTCACATATTTAAGTACCGGCTTCGGTATTTGACCCATTATGGCGGAACCATACTTATTGCATGACTCATGGTCTAGGCGAAAGCAAGGTAAAGGTCATGTCTAACCACCATCTGCCGGCCTTCCAAGGAAGAGGGCTAATCATTGTGGCATTAAGATAAGGTTATTACGTGTGGTTAAAGTTTTACACCCCTACAGGGTAATAATCTTTTTGAAAAGTCGTGTTCACGGTTATGAACGACTTGGCGACCGGACTCAAGATCATAGAGAACTATAACCTAATCGTAAAACTTGGCAGATCAACGTGTGCTTAAGGATGCTTCCTCATGGGTACGAGGGGGTGATCCTAGTTAGGGATGAGATGATGATGATTGGTGGATATCAAAAGATGACGATCAATATTCCGGAGATGTTGCTCTCTTATCCGTTTTTAAATACTATGACTAGACGAGCTTCTTCTCCCTCTTGTTTTATAAACAAAAGTGTCTTTATGCAAAACAACTCCACCAGCCATAAGTCTTGCGGAGTACACCCTGTACATACCCTTGCTTTGTTGATACTTTTGTAGCAGAGTAAGAGTTCCCTGAAGATCAGTTTGGTACTACGTCAACAACGACGAGTAGCTTGGGGTTCCCGGCCGGCAGCCTGGAATATATGGGCTGGGACGTCATCGTTATGCTTCAGGCCTCTTAGGCCATTTGTTAAGTTTGCTATACTTAATAGCATAATTTGCCTTCCGTTGTTTGATGTTTGTGGTCAGTGACCTCTTCTTGTAATAAATTGGTTCTCTACTCAGTTATGAGCTTGCTATAATAAATTTTTGTGTCGTAGGGTCACTGCCGTGTTACCGATTCTTCACTGGATATTCTCGAGCTCAAGGTTAAGCTTATTTTAGACGGAGGTCTGGGATTTGTTTAGCCCTGATCCCAGGGGTGTCACATGATGCTTCAATGCATTCATCATAACCAATATGGATTCATTAAACGAAAGTCGATTCATGACTGTTTGGCATGGTCATTTGAGTACTTGCATCAATGTAAAGCTTCTGGCATAAGGATTGTTGTCTTAAAATCATACTTTGAAAAAGCTTTTAACTCTATAGAGATGAGGTCAATTATATGATGCTCGAACAAAAGGGATTTCCTGAAACATTTGTTCAATGGGTGAAAAAACTCTAGAGTCTGGCACTTCTTGTGTTCTCTTAAATGGTGTGCCTGGAAGAAACTTAGAATGTAGAAGGGGTGTTAGGCAGGGTGATACTTTATCACCCCTCCCATTTGTTGTTAGAGTAGAGTTGCTACAATATGTGGTCAATAATTTAAAGGATAGATGTCTGATTAAGATGCCATTACGAGTGGGTGAAGATTTTCTAGTGGTGCAATATGCTAATGACACAATACTAGTCATGGAGGAAGATCCCAACAACTGAACACTCTGAGAAATGCCCTATAGGAGTTCAGTATGTCTACTGTCTTGACTATCAACTTTCATAAATCTTGCATGTTACCTATAAACCTTTCTGATGAAGAGGATCTTCTACTAGCAAATGAGTTTGGATGCGGAGTTGGCACCTTTCCCTTCACTTACTTGGGCCTACCTATGGGTACCACAAGGCCTAAGATGGTAGTTATGTTGTTGCTGGTAGACAGAATGGAGAGAAGGTTAATAGCAAGCTCAACTTTTCTTGCATATGGTGGAAGACTTTAGGTAATCACATCCCGCTTATCCTCCATGTCCATTTATTTCCTATGCTCTCTTGATATTCCTGAGGGCATCTTACAACAGATATATAGAATCTTAAGGATTTTTTTTGAGGGGCAATAATCCAGACTCCAAGAAGCAATCTCTGGATGCCTGGCATATGATATGTAAACAAAAAAAGAATGGAGGCTTGGGTATTGTGGATTTTTGGAAACAGAATGAAGGTTTGTTGATCAAGCATTTGCATAAGTTCTATAAAGGAAGAGGTTCCCTGGGTTAACTTGGTATGGGAATATTACCCTGATGGGGTGCCACATGCATCTAATATCTATGGTTCCTTTTGGTGGAAGGATATTATGAGATTGGTATATAACTACACGGAAATGTGTACTGTAAAAATAGGGGCTAGGGACACTACTCCATTCTGGAAAGATAAGTGGCAGATCACACTGATGCAACATCAGTTTCCAATACTATTTTCTTATACTTTGTAAGCAAAACATTCGGTTGAGGAAATTCTTAGGGCGCATGATAAAACACAGTCCTTTAATTTTCCAATGTCGCAACAGGCTTTCCAGGAGTTACATGCAATGGAGGGACTGCTGACTTAGGTTTAACTTGACCCGACAGTGAAATATTCTTGGTTAACCGTATGGGTAGAGGGGAAATACTCATCCAACAGGTATTATAATCATTGCTTTAAGGACATAATTGCCAACAAGATTTACTCTTGTATCTGGACCAGTAAAGTGATGCTTCAGATAAAAAATTTGCTTGGTTGATTTTCAGTGATCGACTAAACACAAGAGATATGCTCAGAACAAGAGACTAGAATGTTACAAATGTCTTCCATTGTGTTCTATGCCAAACACATGTTGTTGAGGACTTGCAGTGTCTTTTCTTCGGATGTAACTTCAACATAAGAGTGTGGAATTATCCTCAAGTGGAGTGGGAGTCTGGGGATACTTTTGAGGATGTCTTCTTTCAAGAAAGGTCTAAATTCAGCAAGCCTTTCTTTATATAAGTGGTGTTGTTGATGGCTTGGCACATATGGAAACAGAGGAATGAAGCTATTTCTCAAGGGGTTCGGCCTTCCTTTAGGTCCTGTAGGGGGAGGTCCATACATGAAGTCACCATGCATGTGCATAGGGTGAATGCCAGGCATACTAAAGCTCTGTCAAGATGGATTGACACCTCAGTTTAGATCCTAACTTTGTTTCCTCTCTTTTTTAACATGTCTATACATAAACTCTTCTTTTAGCTAGTGACTAATAAAGTTCTATGGGAATAAAGCCTTATAGTTATTCCTAAAAAAACCATGTGACTAGATCACGTTGTAATACTTTTGTGGCAATGTCCATCATATCATTCTTTAATGACACGACTTCTTTGTCAACTGGCATAAATGCTCCATGATGAGGAAAACTTGATCATCGGTTGCCAACGAACTAGTTAAATAGAGGCTACTAGGGACCGGGTTTATTTGCATACTACACCTGTATCACTGTTTCCTCTTGATACAGTTATAATAAAGTATGAAACTGTCATGAACTAGTTTGAGATATGATAATAAACCTATTTATTATGTGCCTCTAGAGAATATATCCTTTAGGTTTGTGACATTAGCTTGATCTCTCTCTCTCTCTCTCTCTCTCTCTCTCTCTCTCTCTCGTTCTTCGTAGATATAATACCATATGAGTTGTCAAACATGATTATGGTCATATTTGTAATTCCTATGTGGTGAATCTTTATTCTATGATTTGATATATTATATTGGAACCTATTATGTGTAAGATGTATTGATAGATGCACATCATGTACCCGGTTCTTAAGTACTTGTTCTGATCCAACTTGTATGCAAGAGCATGTCTGGGAAGAAGTGTGTATTAGATGGAGTAGCATGGTGGTAGTGATTGAATAGTGACAACAAATTCGAGATGTACTTTGGTATTTACCTTTATTTTGCTACGTCACTATAGACTAAGTGAATCCATGTGCTATAATTATCTTGTGATCGTTAGATAATCTTGTTTGGTTAAGGTAGCATATTTGAGATTCAAACATCATGTAAAAATACCCAAGGCTATACTCTGTTGATTCTTAATTCAAGATTGCTTGGAGTTTCCCATTTCTTGAGGAGTATAAGAGAGATGTGTTGCATCATCTATATGTTATGACGTGATGCCTATATGAGTGCTTATCAAACACATGTAGAAGTTCCACCAATATCATGTCTCTCATGAATTGTTTGTGTCCATTACAACCCAAAAAGAGAGTAGACAAGTGAACCCATGAACCCTGGTCCATTTTAAACCATAAGAAATACCTTTCCAACACCACTATCACACTTCACATTTTCTGTTATTTATTATTTTGAAAATACAAAAATACTTTCTTCACTTGCACACACAACCAAAACCCAAAAACAACTACCCCTTTATTGTTTTACTTTGTTTGCCCAGTGTTTATTTGTGTTATTTTATTTTATTATTTCTTTTTACTAATACGAAACCTTGTGCTTGACAAACACATGGTGGAGTTGCGACATAAGACAAAACTTTGCTTTGTAGGTTGCTTGAAGAGGAGAGGAAGAATAAATCTCTGAGCCAATTCCCGGAGAGTTCGATATAACCCTCGAGTCATCCTTGTGGGTAAAAGACGCTTGCTCCAACACTCTGCACTTGGAGTCCCAAGAATTGGTACACGGAGTTGTTGCCATCAATGATTAAGCTATAGATTTGAAGGTTGCGTCATCGAGATCAGTACATGAAGATCTTCGCCATTGAATCTGGGGAGCGACATTAGAGATGATCCCAACCGTCTCTGGCATATACACTCAAGCGACATGAAGATTATAAACATGACCTGGACAACAATTCTCAATTGATCCTTAGTGTAGCAGCCCGACCGAAATGCTGCATCCAAAGAAGTGAGACTCACAAACTAATGAATTTCTTTTGGAGAAGTAGAACAAGGAGTCACCCTCTTCTTAGATCTCCAGCGCAAATACGCCCAACTAAGGGCATCAAAGCCTAGTGTGTCTGTGCCTTGACCATCACCACGATGGACACAACAAATTAGTAGGAGAGCAAGTCCATGCCCTGAATAACGCCATCTTGAGGAACTTGATCCAAAAGCGGTCATTGTCTCCTTCCTCCCTCATCGCCATAGCCGGTCGGGGAAAGAAGAGCAGGCCACCGCTCCATACGGCCACACCCCATCGCCCTGCTACTAGGGCTAGCTAGGTGAGGCTGGGCAACCTCTCTCGTCCGCTTCTAAATATGGAGCCAACCAGGCCCTTTATTCGTGGAGTCACCAACGCCGCGCTCACCCTATGCCATCATCCTTGGCCACCGGAGCACCGCAAGGAGGAGCATGACCACCAGCCAACATAAAATCTCGTCGCCAACTCTCGGCATAGAGCCATATAACAACAGAAGGCTAAAACACCCTAGACCTATAGGACCTAAAACTAACCCTAAATCCGGCCTCTCTGTTCCCATCTCCAACTGGCTATTCCGACGGAGAGGGAGCCATATCGTCCCAGCCACTAGCGATTATCTCTCAAGGGGGAGCGGACGAGAAGATAAGGAGGTCATCGTTAATATTTTTGGGAACATTTGGTACATGGATCACTAGTTTTGCCGCCGTTGACATTCCCATTTCTCGACGCCTTGAAAACCATCCTAATAGATCTATTTGTTTGAGCAGCTTTAGTCGTGAGCCCCAAAGTGTTTATTAGGGTTTCACATCAAAAACTACGTCATGTTCATGAGCCCTATACGAAAATGGTATCCGAATTTAACCAATTTTTAGTACGTCGCTCCCAAACAAATCCCAGCGCCACATGTAAGACCCCACCTTTGTAAAGGTAAACGTCCTTGTGATTGCAATGCTAGTCCCTGGATCAAATGCTAGCATCCATAGTTTAAGATGAAGTACATGAAGGGAATATGCCCTGAGAGGCAATAATAAAGTGTTTATTATGTGTATTCCAAGTATATGATAGATGTTTATTTTACATGCTATAATTGTATTGATACGGAAACGTTAATACATGTGTGTTTAATAAACAAACAGAAATTTCCTAGTTATGCCTCTCTCATAAACTAGCTCGTTGATTAACAAGATGATCAAGGTTTCCTGATCATGGACATTGGATGTTGTTAATAACGGGATCACAACATTAGTGTAATGGTGTGATGAACATTCATCCGAAGTATAGCATTACGATCAAAGTCATTGAGTTTATATTGCTATAACAACTTACGAAGTGATACTAATCCTTAGACCATGAGATCATGTCAATCACTAACACCGGAAGAGTTTCTTGATAACATCAAACGTCACACCGTAACAGGGTGATTATAAAGATGGATTCAGAACTAATAAAGTGTTATGTTGAGGCTCATGGATCGAGTGGAATTTGTTCATCCCGATGACGGATATATATACTCTGGGCCCTCTCGGTGATATCACATTGATTAGCTTGCAAGCAAGTGATTTGATCACTAGAATGTTATATCACAGAACGAGAAAAGAGTGCATGTCGATGCGAGATCAAACTAGGTATGGAGATACCGATGATCGAATCTCGGACATGTAATATATCGTGAAACAAATGGATTAAGATACTAGCGTAAAAGGTTCCGGCGATCACAAGAAAGTCATCGTTGAATGTGTGGAGTCGATGGGTCTCGGATCCGCTTGATTATTGATCCGAGAGGGTCTCGATCATGTCCGCATTATTCATGAACCGTAGGCGACACACTTAAGAGACACCGACATCCAATTGGAGCAAATGTTTCATGCCCGAAAGAATGAACAAGCGCAGGAATTTATTTCACTAGATACCGAAACAGGTTTTCGGGTGAAATTGCATAAAGTGGTTATGCATGTGAAATAGAATTCTAGCAAGGGGTTATTTATGAATGTTTGTCATTAAAGTAATTGACAAAATTCTGAATAAAATAAAAGAGTTTTATTTAATGAGAGTTTGCATTAAATTTGGTGGAAATTTAATGGGAATTTGAGTGGACTTTTGAGTGGAGGGAATTTAAAGGAGATTTGTGAGTGGAGTGTCCACCCACATGAAGAGGGGAGGGCAAGGGGGCAGCCCCCATGCGCCGTCCACCCCCCTGGGGTTCCCCCCCTCCTCCTATAAAAGGAGCCCCCCTCCTCACTTGTCTCTCACACCTCCTCGTGAAGGATCTCTCTCCCCCTCTAGAATTTATCCCCCATGGTCTCGGACTAGCGAGATACATGTTCCCGGTGGCTATTCGGCAAGAAAGAGTTGTGCTTCCGCTGCATCGCTGGAGCGAGGAGGCGGAGGTTGCTCGTGCCTCGAGCGTGTGTGCGAGCACGGATGCGGCTGATTTGCGGTGCTAGGACTTCCTCTCGATCTTGAGATCGGCAAGAGATCGTACATCAACCACGAGTTGAACTCGTTAAGCTTTGTCGGTCTTCAAGGGTATGTTCTCTCACGAATATACATCCGATTGTTTGTATCTAGTAGATAGATCTTGGTATATAGTTCACATCGTAGGAAAATTTTTGTTTTCTATCTGCGAACTCTGATTGGTATCAGAGCCGGATCTATGCGTAGATACTTTACACGGGTAGTACACATATGAGTATGTGGGCAATGATGATCATGTTGTTGCTCCTTTGTTGTAATTTTGGATATTGGTGGCATAGTGGGATGAAGCGGCCCGGACAAACTTTACATGTCCTCGCACATGAGAACTGTTCCACGCTTGACATGCAACTAGTTTGCATAAGTGGCTAGCGGGTGTCTGTCTCTCCTACTATAGTCAATATCTATTTTGCAAGCGAGTTGTCAACAATTTGATTATCCTCGTTGTGGTTCATGTTCGTAGGTAAGAACGGTTCTATCTCGAAAGCCCTAAGCCACGTAAAACTTGCAATGGATAAATTAGAGGCGTCTAGTTTAGATTGTTGCTGGGCTAGTGTTATGATATGGTAGTGTTGTAAGTAGAAGTATGAGATGATACTCTTACAACACACATAGCGTGTAAAATCCATAGACCTTGGATTTACACATATAGGTATGATAGTGATCATACCATGATGCACATGATAGATATCATCTGCAGGAACCATATCATTTCACTAATAAACATATGATGTTTGATAGCATCTTATATTGCTTGTTTAGCGCTTTGTTAGCATAATAAGATGATCCCTCATTTAAATATCAAGATAAGAATGTGTTCTTCCTTTATTATGCACCGATTATGTTTTCGTCGCTCCAATACATCACGTGATGATCGGGTGTTCTTGGATCCACGACCATATTTCGGGTGTAAAACAGTTACACACGCGAATACTAAGGTTCTAACTTGGCGATCCTAGCATGTACAGACATGGCCTCGGAACACGGACCGAAAGGTTAAGCATGAGTCATATAGTTGATATGATGCCCATTTGATGCTCGCCTTTGAAGCTATACCGACTCACGTGATGATCCGACTTGGTGTAGTGGATTTGGTTCATGTAATCACCAAAAAGGCACGAGGGATGTCGTTTTTGAGTGGGAGTTCATTCGTAATATAGATTAGCTGAACTCAATCTATCATACACTTAGTCTAAACTTTACAAATTCTGTTGTAGATGGCACCACCTGCTTTTAATTTCAATGTGTTCATGGAGAAAGAGAAACTAGCAACGAACGGTAGAAACTTTACCGAATGGGCCATGAATTTGAGGATTCTCCTCTCTGCTGCACAAAAGCAATATGTGCTAGAAGCGCTGTTAGGCCCCCACCTTTGATGATGCCTGACGAGGAGAAGAATGTCTATCAGACTCGTCAGGAGGACCACAACTTAGTTCATTGCGACATATTGTATGGGCTAGAGCCGGAACTTCGAAAGCGTTTCGAAAACGGCAATGCATTTGATACAATGGGTGAGTTGAAAATGATTTTCAACACACATGCTGTTGTAGAGAGCTACAACGCTTCAGAAAAGTTCTTTAGCTGCATGATGGAAGAGCACAGCTCCGTTAGTGAGCATGTACTCAAGATGTCGGGTTACGCCGATAAGCTTGTGTCCTTGGGAATATCGATTCCCATTGACTTAGGCATCCATCGTGTTCTGCAGTCTCTGCCACCTAGCTATAAGAGCTTCGTGATGAACTATAATATGCAAGGCATGAAGAAGTCTCTCCCCGAGCTTCTGTCAATGCTTAAAACTGCAGAAGTGGAGATCAAAAAGGAACATCAAGTGTTGATGATCAATAGGAACACTGGTTTCAAGAAAGACAATAAGGGAAAAGAAACCCCGAGTTGGACCTAAGTCTGATTCCGAGTGCTACTATTGTAAGGGGACTGGCCACTGGAAGCGCAACTGCCCCAAGTATCTGGCAGACAAGAAGTCCGGCAAGGCAAACAAAGGTATATATGATATACATGTTATTGATGTGTACTTGACTAGTGCTCCCGAGAGCACCGGGTATTTGATACCGATTCGATTGCTAATATTTGTAACTCGAATCAGGGGTTGCGTAACGAGCGACCGCTAGCAAGGGGGTAGGTCAAGATTCATGTCTGCAATGGATCAAGCGTTGATGTGATCGCCGTCGGAACGCTGCCTCTCCACTTACCGTCGGGATTAGTTATAAACTTGAATAAATGTTATCGGTGCTGACCGAGCATGAACATTGTATCCGGATCATGTTTGATGCGAAGTGGTAATTCATTTAAATCCGAGAACAATGGTTGTTCCATTTATATGAATGAAATATTTTATGGTCATGCACCGATGATGAATGGTTTATTTCTATTAGATCTCGATGATAATGTTACACATATTCATAATGTTGATGCTAAAAGGATTAAACTTAATGATGATATATCCGCATATATGTGCAATCGCCGTCTAGGTCATATTGGCGTTAAACGCATGAAGAAGCTCCATTCATATGGACTTTTGGAATCACTTGATTATGAATCATTTGATACATGTGAGCCATGCCTTATGGGCAAGATGACTAGAACGCCGCTTTCTGGTTCAATGGAACGGGCGACAGATTTATTGGAAATCATACATTCTGATGTATGTGGTCCAATGAGTGTGTCGGCGCGAGGTGGATATCGTTATTTTGTTACTTTCACGGATGATTTGAGTAGATATGGTTATATCTACTTGATGAAACCCAAGTCTGAAACCTTTGAAAAGTTCAAGGAATTTCAGAATGAAGTGGAAAATCATCGTAATAGAAAGATCAAATTTCTACGGTCCGACCGTGGAGGTGAGTATCTAAGTTACGAGTTTAGCACTCACATGAAAGAGTGTGGAATTGTTTCACAACTCACACCTGCCGGAACACCACAGAAAAATGGTGTGTCGGAACGTCGTAATCGTACTTTATTAGATATGGTTCAATCTATGATGTCTCTAACGGACTTGCCGTTGTAATTTTGGGGTTATGCACTAGAAACTGCTGCATTCACTTTAAATCGGGCACCGTCTAAATTCGTTGAAAAGACACCGTATGAATTGTGGTTTGGAAACAAACCTAAGCTGTCATTTCTTAAAGTTTAGGGATGCGATGTTTATGTGAAGAAACTTCAACCGGATAAACTCGAACCCAAAGCAGAAAAATGCGTCTTCATAGGATACCCTAAAGAAACTATTGGGTATTCCTTCTATCACAGATCCGAGGGCAAGGTTTTTGTTGCCAAGAATGGATCCTTTCTAGAGAAAGAGTTTCTCGCGAAAGGTGTGAGTAGTCGGAAGGTAGAACTCGAAGAGGTTGTGGAACCTTCTCTTCAAAGTATGGCGAGTAGCGCAACGCCGGAAGTTGTTCCGGAGTTGGCTCCACCTGTTGAAGAGGGAACTAATGATAATGATCATGAAACTCCGAAAGAGAGTACTACCGAACCTCGCAGTCAAACAGGGCCGTGCAGCTCCCGAGCTAGACGGAAATCTGTCATGAATTTCATGGTTGATGAAAATGATGACCTGCGACGTATGAAGAAGCGATGATGAGCCCGATTCCAACAAATGGTTAGAAGCCATGAAATCGAGATGGAATCCATGTATGAAAATCAAGTTTGGAACTTGGTGGAATTACCTCACGACCGAAAGGCCGTGGAGAACAAATGGATTTTCAAAAGGAAAACTGATGCTGATGGTAATGTGACCGTTTATAAAGCTTGACTTGTCGCAAAGGGGTTTCTACAAATTCAAGGAGTTGACTACGATGAGACTTTCTCTCCCGTAGCGATGCTAAAGTCAGTTAGGATTATGTTAGCAATTGCTGCATATTTCGATTATGAGATATGGCAGATGGATGTCAAAACCGCGTTTCTCAATGGTAATATTGAAGAAGAGTTGTATATGATACAACCAAAGGATTTTGTCGATCCTAAGGATGCTAACAAGGTGTGCAAGCTTCAGCGATCCATCTATGGATTGAAGCAAGCATCACGAAGTTGGAATCTCCGCTTTGATGAGGTGATCAATGAGTTTGGATTTGTCCAAACTTATGGAGAAGCTTGTATTTACAAGAAAGTGAGTGGGAGCAATGTGGCATTTCTGATATTATATGTGGATGACATATTATTGATCGGAAATGATATAGATCTTTTAAACAGTGTGAAAAGTTATCTAAACAGCAAATTTTCAATGAAGGACCTAGGTGAAGCGTCATACATATTAGGCATAAAGATCTATAGAGATAGATCTAGGCGCCTAATAGGGCTATCGCAAAGTACATACCTTGATAAGATTTTAAAGAAATTTAAAATGGACGGAAGTAAGAAGGGGTTCTTACCTATGTTGCAAGGCAAGACATTGAGTAAGACTCAAAGTCCGGCTTCGGCGGAAGAAAGAGAGATAATGGACAAAGTCCCCTATGCTTCAGCCATAGGCTCTATAATGTACGCCATGCTATGTACAAGACCGGATGTGGCACATGCTATTAGTTTGACTAGTAGGTACCAATCGGATCCAGGTTCGGAACACTGGATAGCGGTCAAGAATATCCTTAAGTACTTACGAAGAACTAAGGATATGTTTCTTGTATACGGAGGTGAAGAAGAGCTCGTCGCTAAGTGTTATGTCCATGCTAGCTTTGACACCGATCCGGATGACTCTAAGTCTCAATCCGGATACATATTTCTCATGAATGGCGGAGCGGTTAGTTGGAGGAGCTCCAAACAACCTGTGGTAGCGGGATCAACAACGGAGGCCGAATATGTTCTTTGCCGAGCGTCTCAGAAGCGCTTTGGATGAAGGAGTTCATATCCGAACTAGGAGTTGTGGCAAACGCGTTGGACCCAATGGTGATCTATTGTGACAACAATGGTGCCATTGCCAATGCCAAATAGCCAAGGTCTCACAAGCATTCCAAGCATATTAAGCGCCGGTTTCACTCCATCCATGAAAGCATGTCAAGGATGGAGATATAAAGATTTGTAAAGTACATACGGATCTCAATGTAGCAGATCCGTTGACTAAAACTCTCCCTAGAGCAAAACATGATCAACACCAGAACTCAATGGGTGTTAGATATATCACTATGTAACTAGATTATTGTCTCTAGTGCAAGTGGGAGACTGAAGGGAATATGCCCTGAGAGGCAATAATAAAGTGTTTATTATGTGTATTCCAAGTATATGATAGATGTTTATTTTACATGCTATAATTGTATTGATACGGAAACGTTAATACATGTGTGTTTAATAAACAAACAGAAAGTTCCTAGTTATGCCTCTCTCATAAACTAGCTCGTTGATTAACAAGATGATCAAGGTTTCCTGATCATGGACATTGGATGTTGTTAATAACAGGATCACAACATTAGTGTAATGGTGTGATGAACATTCATCTGAAGTATAGCATTACGATCAAAGTCATTGAGTTTATATTGCTATAACAACTTACGAAGTGATCCTAATCCTTAGACCATGAGATCATGTCAATCACTAACACCGGAAGAGTTTCTTGATAACATCAAACGTCACACCGTAACAGGGTGATTATAAAGATGGATTCAGAACTAATAAAGTGTTATGTTGAGGCTCATGTTTCGAGAGTGGAATTTGTTCATCCCGATGACGGATAGATATACTCTGGGCCCTCTCGGTGATATCACATTGATTAGCTTGCAAGCAAGTGATTTGATCACTAGAATGTTATATCACAGAACGAAAAGAGTGCATGTCGATGCGAGATAAAACTAGGTATGGAGATACCGATTATCGAATCTCGGACATGTAATATATCATGAAACAAAGGGATTAAGATACTAGCGTAAAGGTTCCGACGATCACAAGAAAGTCATCGTTGAATGTGTGGGAGTCGATATGGGTCTCCAGATCCGCTTCTGATTATTGATCCGAGAGGGGACTCGATCATGTCCGCATTATTCACGAACCGTAGGGTGACACACTTAAGAGACACCGAAATCCAATCGGAGCAAATGTTTCATGCGAAAGAATGAACAAGCGCAGGAATTTATTTCACTAGATACCGAAACAGGTTTTCGGGTGAAATTGCATAAAGTGGTTATGCATGTGAAATATAATTCTAGCAAGGGGTTATTTGTGAATATTTGTCATTAAAGTAATTGACAAAATTCTGAATAAAATAAAAGAGTTTTATTTAATGAGAGTTTGCATTAAATTTGGTGGAAATTTAATGGGAATTTGAGTGGACTTTTGAGTGGAGGGAATTTAAAGGAGAATTGTGAGTGGAGTGTCCACCCACATGAAGAGGGTAGGGCAAGGGGGCAGCCCCCATGATCCGGCCACCCCCTTGGGGTTCCCCCCCTTCTCCTATAAAAGGATCCCCCTCCTCACTTGTCTCTCACACCTCCTCGTGAAGGATCTCTCTCCCCCTCTAGAATTTATCCCCCATGGTCTCGGACTAGCGAGATACATGTTCCAGGTAGCTATTCGGCAAGAAAGAGTTGTGCTTCCGCTGCATCGCTGGAGCGAGGAGGCGGAGGTTGCTCGGTGCCTCGAACGTGTGTGCGAGCACGGATGCGCTGCTGATTTGCGGCGCTAGGACTTCCTCTCGATCTTGAGATCGGCAAGAGATCGTCTACATCAACCACGAGTTGAACTCGTTAAGCTTTGTCGGTCTTCAAGGGTATGTTCTCTACGGATATACATCTGCCCGTTGCTTGTATCTAGTAGATAGATCTTGGTATATAGTTCACATCGTAGGAAATTTTTTGTTTTCTATGCTGCGAACCCTACAGTACACAGATACAAAGGTCATTATTACATCGTCATTCCAGAGATAACATAGTCTTATACAACTCCATATCCATAGGCTAGTACAAGAGTTCAACTTAACAAAATAAAGTAAAGTCTTCATCTTCATGTGCCACATGTAAACATGTTGAGTGTAGACTCATAACCCTAATCCTCATAAGAGTAACCTGCAACATCACAAGTTACATCCACAGTGGGTCAATACATTGGAATAGTATTGGCAAGTGATACCTTAGTAGAGTAATAGTTTCTAGCTTCTATATAAATTTGGCTAAGTGTAGATTAGGCTTGCTTTGCTCAAAATAGGTTTTACCTATTAGTTGAAAACACTAAGTTTTTGTTTGACAAAAACTCCCAAGGCATCAAACAATGAAATTGGTGATCCTTTACCCTTGTTCGCCCACAAGTTTTTAACTTAGAAATTGGGATGAGGAGATCCTTGATAGCTTCAGTGTCTTGATGCTCAATTTGTCCATTTCCAGGGACACGGCTAAGTACTTAGATTTTTCCTTCTCGAGAGGTGGTGCACTTTCCCCACAAGACTCGACATGCATCGAGACGAGATCTTTCAGAAGCCTTCCCTTAGACCAAATGGACGCGTTCCCAAACCTATCACCCCCTACCACCAACTGTCCATCTGGCTAAGTTATTGCAACCTATATGATCAAGGCAGAGCCCATATGCCATGTGGTTGCACTAGAAGCTTCTAACCACTAAGTATCTCAAATACCTTTGTTCCTGGGTGGCTTTCCACAAGTGATATACACCAGGTATTGCCCCTGGGGTAATCACTCAACATAAACCTTTCCTTCCATTCCACCCAGGTGATTCATTCACTTAGTAGTTTTATTAAGAAAAAACATAAGTCAAAAGACTTAGAAAATTTCCATAGCATGTGCATATAATCCACTCTTGACTACTAGTAGCTAGGCTAAGCATGATATCAACATGCTTCTTAACCTAGAGAATATTTCTACCAATTCTACAACTACTAGGATTTCCCATAGCATAACATATAGATACTTAGCAAAATATCATGCAAGCCCTATACGAAATATCACTAGTGCATAGTAAAAATACTAGGACAAAAATATGAATCACCACTTGCCTTGATAGTTGGGGGAGTAACAACAATATTCACAATCACAATCACCGCTAGCACCAAAATCTACACATAAAATGATAGCACCAAATTTATATTCCAAACAATCAAGCAAAAAATATATGAATGCATGCAAATGCCATGTGATGATTTTTATCAAACCCAACAAGACAAGTAAACAGTACTAAACACTAAATAAAACATTTATACACTAAATAAACTTAATTTGGCTTTAAAAACATTTTCTAAATAATTTCTATACACAAAATAAGCCTACAAATGTGTCTGCATAAAATTCCATTTTAATAGAGACAAAATACAAAATCAAGCCTATATATATGTGTAGGATTTAATTTTGTGATTCCATTGATATATTATTTGTATTTTTTGGATAAACTGAATAAAAGTTATTGAATTTACAAGTTTAAATCTCTAATAGATTCAAAAACAGATTTTAAAATAAAATCCCAGACACGTGGACGCATCTGATTGGCGCGTAACGGTTCGCGCTGGATCACGCTCCTGCATCGTTAGATCTAAATGAAATCTAGCGGCTCTGATCTACCCGTACCTCTTCGTTAAGTGATCTAATCAGATCCGCTGGATCTAGATCTAACGGCTCACATCGGCTTGACCAAGAACTGGCGGCGCGCGTGGCTACAGCGGTGGCGGCGCTACTGGTGGTGGCATTCCGGCGATTGTAGAGGGGGATGTGGGCTATGGTTGGTCTTACCAGCGTCGCAAGGTTGCGAGGGAGATCAACAAGTCGCTGGCGAGGACAGGGGCGTGCTGTAGCGGTGGCTAGAGCTCGTCGGAGTTGCACTGAGTGTCGGGTGATCACTGTCGGAGACAAAGGCGACGACCTAGGTCACCATAGGGTAAACAGAGGACATCAATAGCTGCGCAAGGACATGACGAACCTACTCGTATGAAGCAGAGGCCGAGGGGCGCTCAGAGATTACCAGGATTTCTCGTTAGAGTCGAGCGGCGCTTCGGTCGTTCACGGGGCTCGACGGAGGCGACGACCTGGGGCATTTTAGAGCAAACCAAAGGGGCGAGGATATGTGCATGGATCTGACAAGCATACTCGTAAGAACAAGAGGTGAAGGGGAGCACGGGGCTCACCGGAATAGGTCGCCGGAGTCGTTCGGTGCCGCGGCGGTGCAAGCAGAAATTCGTGGAGCCTGGCGGTGTTACTGGCTAGATGAGTTGGGGGAAATGGTCGCGAGGGGGAGGGGATTAAGTAGCCTAAGAAGGGGCAGCAATCACGCGGTGTATCAATGGGAATTAAGGAATTAACGTGGCAGTCACTGCGGGGAAGAAACGGGCGGCGAGCTGGTCGCAGGCGGAATTTTGGGGACGACGATGCTGACCTGGCATTGGGTCCACTTGACAGTGAGGGAGAGGGTGTGTGCGCGGGTGAGAAACAGAGGGTGAGCGAGGGGGTGGTTCTCCTGGGTGGGCTAGAGTTTGGGCCTCATCTGTTGTTGGGCTGGAAAGGTGGCGCTGGTCTGTGTCCTTTTCTTTTCTCTTTTTCTTTTTCAAATTTGATTTTCAGGAAAGCAATTCAATTCAAATTCAAATGAGTTTGAATTCTAAATTTCTCTGGATTTTTGTAGTGTGAACCAAGCACATATTTGTGTATAAAACACTACTGTTTACACTAAAGCACTTTGGCCCATTGAAAAATAAAATAAAAACCATGCCTTACTTGATTATATATAATAGGCATAAGAATGGTTTTAGTTTTGATTTTTGTTTTGGAAACTTTGTGCAAGCTTTGAAATCAACCTTTAGACATTTCTGGTTAAATCAAAGTATTCTCATACTTTGAGAGTAGAAATAAAACCATTGCCTTTCTTACATAAAATAATAGGCATACAAATGGTTTTTAATTTTGAAATCTTGTTTGAAAATAGCCAAATGCTTATGAATACATGCATGATATGCAAACTTTATAAATCATGATTTTGAGATGTTACACCACAGGTGTGTCTCGGGCGTGCCAGCCACAAAATTTCTGTCTAACATGAGAGCAAGGCCAGGTGCTGGCCCACCGTCAGCCTCTAATCCCTCTATCTCCTCTAGACGTGCACCCGCATCTCTTTTATCTACTCTCGAGAGTCACCACCATAGCTCCAGTGCTCCCTACATACAGAAGAGAGTTCCAAAGGATAGACCTCATCACACCGATCCTCCCAGTTGATGGACTCGTCCTCACATGCTTTTAATTGATGCCTCTGACTACGTCTTCTTCCTTCGGCCATTGACGTTCTTCTTAGATTTCGATGGCTCTATTGCTTCTCCAGACACCTTGTCCCCTTTAAAAGCATCCAAATGATCTTCCCTTCGTCTTTGACCTCCTGATGGTATCCATCCCTCTCTCATATGATCTGTTGGCGTTGACCGTCGTCTATCCTATATTTGATCCCGCGCCAGAATCTAAAATCCACATCCTTTTGCTCCGTTTTCCTTCGGCGACAGCCACAGAGTGCTCCATGGATGAGGATGCGCCTGGTCAGACATGGAGGCGAGCCGTAGACGAGCTCCATGGGCGACGGTAATGTTGTTTGTTTCTAATTTTTTTGCTTTGGGCTCCCGACTTGGGAAGCTTCACTACAAGAAAAATGTTCTTTTACAACAAACAATTTTCGTGGTTGAAGGCCCGTTTTTCGTGGGTGAAGAGTCTTCTACGACAGATGCCCTTCGTGGTAAAAGTTCCGTCACAAATGAATCTACCATGGTTTTTTTCGACCGTGGCAGATCGCATCCTGCAACCACGAAAAGTTGTTCCATCGTAAATCTGTTTGCCAGCCGCGTTGACTGTCGACGTTATGCAAACTGTCACTTGGCGAACGCTGTTAACGGTCGGTTAACGTCGTTAACTGTCATGGAAACCGTGGTAGAAAGCTAGTCCCATCCAAGGCCTACCAATTATTAAGTTGGCTGGCCCATTATGTAAGCCCAATAGTAAGTCGGCATGTTACTGTTTAGAGCAACACTGTTTGAAATGGGCTCACAAGTTGGTCCGTCATATATTTAGGCCGAGTACTATTTCGTCCGGCTGTTATTTTGGCCTTCCACTATTCTGGCCTGATATGCATCTGGCCTGTTCCTATCCGGCCTTCTACGCTTCCTTCCTGTTGCTTATCTGGGCTTTTACTATTATAGGCATGCTGTATATCTGGCCATTTACTATTCCAGCCTACTAACAATATGGCCATCTACTGTTCTGTCCTGCCGTGAATCTGGTATATTACTATTCTGACTTGCTGTGAATCTGGCCATTTACTGTTCCGGCCCGCTGACAATCTAGCCATTTACTATTTCAGCCTGCTGACAATCTAGCCTTTCACTGTTCTAGTCTGCTGTGTATCTGGCCTTTTACTGTTCCAGCCTGCTGTAAATCTAGCCATTTATTGTTCCGTCCTGCTAGAAATCTAGCTTTTACTATTCCGACCTGCTAACAATCTAGTCTTTTACTGTTCTGGTCTGCTGTGTATCTAGCCATTAACTGTTCCGGCCTGCTATAAATCTGGCCATTTATTGTTCTGGTCGGCTAGAAATCTAGCCTGTTACTGTTCTAGCCTGCTGTGTTTATGGCCTTTTACTGTTTAGGCCTGCTGAAAATCTAGCCTATTAATGTTTGGTACTATTAGTATTAAGGCCTGTTACTTTTGCATCCCATGAGGATTTTGGTCCCGTACTGATCGGGCCGGTCACTGCTCCTCCGACCTTTAACTGTTACTGCCATTACTTTCATGTTCACATCCATGCGTCATTTCATAGATCATTCTGTTCTAGCCTATTACTGTTTTGGCCTTTTTTTGGAACCGCCGACTTATTTTGCAGAACTGCACACGAATGCCAAGACGCTAATTAATACACATGCGAAATTTTAAACTACTTATTACAACAATAAAAGTTTATTACAATACATCATTAAACAAGATCTGCATTCTAAAAATTATAGTGTTGCTATCCTCAATAAGAAATCGGTACATGGCAATTCACTTCAATGTATCATCTATCCTCTTCTTCAACATTTCAGCTACAGATCTAAGAGCAGCTACACCCTTTCTTTCTGCAAGCAACACAACCTTCGTATATATACCTGCAGGAGCTGTACTAGGTGGAGTGGTAGATAAGTTGTTTGCTTTAGAAATACAATGTGAGGATGAATGAGAAGAGGGGTCACAACTTTCAGTCCCGCCTTCCAAGGACTCCTGCTTCATTTTAACTGTAGCTTGTACAATAAGGTGAAAGGGGTTAACACAAAGAACAAGGGGGAAAAGTAGTATTATATAATTTAGAGGTCATTTAAGAGCAAGCATACTAGACGTGGGTAAGAAATTTACTAGGCTTGCCTCTAAGAAAATAAAATCCGCTCCACCATTTACACCAGATAGGGGACCCATTTATCTGAGTAGAAAGAAACACTAAATGCATGGATCTTGTACTAGACCTAGGGTCCACAAAAACTAGCTAGACTCACCCTCACCAGTGAGAAAGACTCTAGACACCACAAATCTCCAATGCTGCACATGTTGGACATCCACTATGTATGAATAAACCACACCATAAGCCAAAAAGTGCAACTTAAGAGCTACTACCTCCGTTTCAAAATAAAATATGTTTTAGGTTTGTGAAGAAAATGTATCTAGACTTATTTTAGTGTCTAGATTTACTTCACAACTGAGTGAACCTAATAGTAAAAAAAAGTCTAGATACATTTGCTTCACAAAGATAAAACATCTTATATTTTGAAACAGAGGGAGTACTATCTATATACATAGTGGACCTTGTCCACAAGCCAAAATTCTTAAGGGTGACGCATAAAATTTAAGTAAGTATGAACTTACAGTAGCTCGTTTAGACTGATAGTTGCTCCTTCTCAAGCGGGTTCGACTCCTGGTCAATGTTCCAGTAGTATCTGAGTCCAACAGCTGGAACTCTAGTCCTTATACTCCATTGTCCTTTCTCTGCATTAAGTCATAACATTTAAAACCGAGTTAGCCGGTTTGGAAGGATGAAAGCTCTTGGAAAACACCAAAAAGATAGCATTAAAATAACCAGATGTATGATTCAAACTAGCTAGTTGGTTTGGATGGATGAAAGCAGTTGAAAACACCAAAAAGATACTATTAAAAATGACAATATCGACATTTTATGAATTAAGCATTCGCAGATAGAAACACAACAAAACATGAATGGAAATTTCATGGCAGGTTTTCAGGTAGAATGACTTATGAATATAATATGCATACATGCAATATAACTTATTAACATGACAAGAAACTGTCCTAAGTAACACACAAAAACCTCGCACTTCAGCGTTGCTTGGCTTTAGATTGTCAGTGTTGGATCCGTTATGAGCTGTTCCCATGAACCATTCGAGCGCTCAGAAAGAATAACATCTACGAGTTAGTGTTGCAGGAATACACCGATAGTGTGAGAATATATGAAAGGAAATAATAGCGAGAAGCTTATGATGTGTATAAGAACTACCATAAGTGGGCGCAAACGAAATAGAAATAGCATCCATGATATTAAGAAACATTATAACCCTTCGTAGCTTATGAATACCAAAGAAATAGCAAACGAGCAAGAGAAATTACCGCCGTGCGGCGAGGGCGGGTGGGACGTGCATGACAATGGGGGGGGGCGTCGGCTGGGAATTTCGAGGTAGATCTAGTGAGTTGGGTGGTAAAGATGTTGCCAAGTGGGAGAGAGCACCGACGCGGAAGGAGCTCCAATGCGGAAGAGAGTGTCGGCGGTGAAGATGCTCCCGTGTAGAAGAGAGAGTCGGCGGTGAAGGATCTCCTGTGTGGAAGAGAGGGCTGGCGGTGAAGGGGATAGAGGAGGTGGATGTTGGAGGGGGTGGGCGGCAAAGAGGCGATGCGAGGATAGGTGGGATGACGCAAATTTACCACATATACCCCTATATTATTGTAGTGCTCCTTTGGTCCTTGTTTTCGGGCTAGGGATAGAAGAGGAATTTTCATCACGAAAAACATGGTAGGATTTTTGAATAGATGTGCGGGATGTTTCGATGCTGTACGGAAATTTTGAGGTTGAAGCTTTCGACATACGCTACTTCGACGCAGCCGCTCCTCACGTGCTGGCCCTGTCTAGACCCACACAGCAGCGACAGCATGCTTACCGGCATTTAAATGAGTTTCCACACATTTGCCGAAATTGATAAGAATTATATTTTGAAAGCTTTCAAACAAGATGGCCAAGGTCATGGCCATATCTCTGCCATAGTTTATTATAACGTGTATATAATTGCATGATACCTGCTTGGTCAGTGTTTAGGGGTTGAGGATTTAGGGTTTATGGTTCTAAGGTTTAGGGGTTTAGGGTTTAGGTTTTGGGGCATTTCAATAATGTTGAGGCTGTAGGCTTATATTCAAGGAATATAATGGTGTTATCATAATTTAATGAAAGTATATCTCAAATGTTGATCTACAAGTCGATGATACCCGTGCGTGGTTAGGGTCGTTTAGGGGTTTAGGGTTTAAGGGTTTAGGGAATTTTCAATATTGTTCAAGCTTTATGCTTATGATGATACCTTGCCCGGTCATGATTGTTTAGGGTTTTGGGTTTTAGGGTTTAGGGGTTTAGGATTTCAGGTTTTAGGGTTTAGGGGTTTTAGGTATTTAGGGGTTTTAGGTATTTAGGGGTTTAGGGCTTCGGGAATTTTCAATACAGTTCGAGCTTTATGCATATATATTCATGGAATAGAATGACTTAGCAACAATTTAATAACGAAAGTATCTAAAATTTTGATCTATAAGTGCATGATACGTGGATGGTTAGGGTTTATGGGTTAAGGGTTTAGGGTTTTAGTATTGCGGGTTTAGGGTTCTCGTGTTTTTAGGGGTAGTTTAGCGTTCAGGGTTATGTCTGAGCTTAGGGTTAGGGGTTAGGGTTTAGGGTTTTTAAGGTTATATAGGGCTTAGGGTTTAGCCTTTAGGGGGTTAGGGTTTAGGGAAATTTCAATAATGTTCAACATGTCATGAATTAGAATGGTGTTAGCATAATTTGATGAAGGTATCTCAAATTTTGATCTTAAAGCGCATGATGCCTGCTTGGTCAGGGTTTATTAGGGTTAGTAGGGTTTAAGGTTTAGGTTTTAGGGAATTTTCAATAATAATGTTCAAGCTTTATGCTTAGATTCGTGGAATGAAATGGTGTTAGCCTAATTTAAAGAAAGTATATCTCAACTATTGATCTATAAGTGGATGAGATATATACCGGCTTGGTCATGGTCATTTAGGGGTTTAGGGTTATAGGGTTTAAGGTTTTGGTTTTAGGGCATTTTCAAAAATAATGTTCAAGCTTTATTCTTAGATTCATGGAATGGAATGGCGTTAGCGTAATTTAATGAAAGTATATCTCATATGTTGATATATAAGTGCATGATATACCTGCTTAATTAGTCAGGGTTGTTTAATTAGGGGTTTAGGGGTGTATGGTTTAGGTACATAATGTTCAAGCTTTATGCTTATATTTGTGGAACATAATTTTTTACCTTTAATTTAATGAAAGTATCTCGAATTTGGATCTATAAGTGCATGATGCCTACATGGTTAGGATTTAATTATGGGTTGAGGGGTTTAGGGTTTTAGTATTTATGGGTCAAGGGTTTAGGTTGGGGGGTTGTGTGGGGTTTAGAGAATTTAGGAGTTTAGGGTTTAGGTTTTCGGGGTAGTTTTAGGGTTTCGGTAATTTTCAATGAAGTTTGAGCTTTATGCATAGAATGACTTAGCAATAATTTAATAATGAAAGTATCTCAAATTTTATCTATAAGTGCATGATACCTCCTTAGTCAGGGTTAGGGGTTGAAGGTTTAGGGTTTTGTGTTTAGGGGTATATGGCTTAGTTTTTACATTTTTGGGAGGGTATGGTTTAGTGATTTTTCAATAATGTTCAAGCTATATTGTGATATTCATGAAATAAAGGCGCTAGGGCAATTGAATGAAAGTATCTCAAATTTTGATGTATATATGCATGATACCTAGTCTACTTGTGAGGGTTTAGGGTTAAAGGGTTTAGGGGTTTAAGGTTTAGATTTTATTGCATTTTCAATAATGTTTAGGGGTTTTATGCTTAGATTCATGGAAATGAATGGCTTTAGCATAATTTAATAAAATTATATCTCAAATGTTGATCTATAAGTGGATGATATATACCGGCATGGTTAGGGTCATTTAGGGGTTTAGGGTTTAAGGTTTAGGTTTTAGGGCATTTTCAATAATAATGTTCAAGTTTTATGCTTAGATTCGTGCAATGGAATGGCGTTAGCTTAATTTAATGAAAGTATATCTCAAATGTTGATATATAAGTGGATGATAATATTTGTGCTTAATTAATCAGGGTCGTTTAATTAGGGGTTTAGGGTTTAGGAAATTTTGAATAATTTTTAAGCTTTATGCTTATATTTGTAGAACATAATGTTTTTACCGCAATTTAATGAAATTATCTCGATTTTGGATAATATACCTGCTTAATTATTCAGGGTCATTTAGGTTTTAGGGGTTTATGGTTTAGGGATTTTTTAATAATGTTCAAGCTTTATGCTTATATTCGTGGAACAGAATGGCGTTACCGCAATTTAATGAACGTATCTCGAATTTGGATCTATAAGTGCATGATATCTACTTGGTTTGGGTTTAATTATGGGTTGGGGGTTTAGGGTTTATGGTTTTAGTATTTATGGGTTGAGGGTTTAGCCTAGGGGTTCTTTGGGGTTTAGGCAATTTAGGGGTTGAGGGTTTAGGTTTTCGGGGTTGTTTAGGGTTTGGAGAATTTTCAATAAAGTTCGAGCTTTATGCTTATATTCGTGGACTAGAATGACTTAGCAACAATTTAATAATGAAAGTATCTCAAATTTTATCTATAAGTGCATGATACCTGCTTAGTGAAGGTTAGGGGTTGAGGATTTAGGGTTTTTAGGGTTTAGGGGTATAGGGCTTAGTGTTTATGTTTTAGGGGGTTAGGGTTTAGTGAATTTTCAATAATGTTCGAGCTATATGCCGATATTCGTGAGATAGAAAGGCGTTAGCCCAATTTAATGAACGTATCTCAAACTTTGATCTATAAATGCACGATACCTACTTGGTTAGGTTTTGATTATGGGTTAAGGGGTTTAGGGTTTTAGTATTTTGGGGTAGATGCTTTAGGTTTTAGGGGTCGTTTAGGGTTTTAGGAATTTTCTACAATGTTTAAGCTTTATGCATATATTCGTCAAATAGAATGGTGTTGCCCAATTTAATGAAAGTATCTCAAATTTGATATACAAGTGCATGATACCTTCTTGGTCAGGGTATAGGGGTTTATTAGTGTTTAGGGTTATAGCGTTTAGGGGTTTAGTGTCTCCACAACTTTCAATAATTGATACGTCGTAAACGTATCTATAATTTTTGATGTTCCATGCTTGTTTAGTATCCACTTTCCTATGTTTTGTCTACACTTTGAGATATTTTTATACACTTTCTGGAACTAACCTATTGACAAGATGCCATAGTGCTAGTTGCCTGTTTTCTGCTATTTTGGTTTCAGAAAAGCTAAGAAATGAATATTCTTGGAATTGGACGGGACAAAAGCGAAAGTTCATATTTTTTCGGGAGCGATACATAAAATAGAAGACGAGAAGGAGGAGGAAACCAGGGTGGCCAAACCCTAGGTGGGCGCGGGCCCACCCTAGACCGCGCCCATAGGGGGTGTGGGCCCCCTGGACCTCCATCGACCTTGCCTCCTTCGCCTATAAGAAGCCTCCGACCCAAAAACCCTAAGAATCCATCATACTTCCAGAAAAATTTCCGCTGCGTAGTCGCCACCGAAGGGGAGATTCGAGGGACATAAAGTCTCTATTCTGGCACCCTACCGGGACAGGGAAGTGCCCCCGGAGCCATCTCCATCGATCTCCACCACCATCCCCATCACCATTGCTGATTCCCATGATGAGGAGGGAGTAGTTCTCCTTCGAGGCTAAGGGCTCTACCGGTAGCTATGTGTTCATCTATATCTCTATATGCATGATCTTGTGGTCATGAGCTTTTTAATCAAGTAGATCTACCTTGCTACTCAAGTGCTTCATTAGATCTCTGCTCTCCCCATGTGTGTCAAAGTGACAGCGTGCACGCCATGGTGGCACTTAGGCTTGAGTCTACATAAATACTCTTTGTGCTTTAATAGATCTATGCTTTTCCCCACGTGTGTGAAAGTGACAGGGGCATAACGTGTGTGGCACTTTGGCTAGATTGAATATTTGTTATGAGTTATATTTGGAGTTGGATGTCTCTATGAAATTGTGGTGTTTGTTGGAACCATCTAGCGCTCAAGGTGACAGTGTGGGGTTATCTAGATTGGGGAAGGCCCTACCGTGGATTAGAGTGTCCAACCGGAGAGTAGTTAAGAGTAGTATCATGAAGAGAGGATATTTATATGAGAGAGTGTTCACTAGTGAAAGTATGATCCCTAGGCTTTGTTTCTAAGTATTGAAACACCGTTTGTTACTAGATCTGTTGCATGTTTGCTTGCTTCCATCCTTTTACCTTTAGTCTTTACCTCATCGTCAAGCTATTTCTGTCACTCACACACGTTACCGCACGTCAACAACAAGTCAGAATCTATTTTCTGGCACCGTTACCACTTGTATTGCACCATCTCTCCGCCGAACTAGTGCACATATACACCTGACAAGTGTATTGGGTGTGTTGGGGACACAAGAGACTTCTTGTATCTTGATTGCAGTATTGCTTGAGAGGGAATACCTTTGACCACTTCCTCCCTGAGTTCGATAAACCTTGGGTGATCCACTTAAGAGAAACTTGCTGCTGTTCTACAAACCTCTGCACTTGGAGGCCCAACAACTGTCTACAAGAATAGAAGTGCGTAGACATCAAGCTCTTTTCTGGCGCCGTTGCCGGGGAGGTAGGTAAAAGGTACTCACATCCTCTAGTGTGAGTGCTCGAAGTTATTTCCTTTAGATTCTACAATTTTGTCTTTTTGTTTCTTGTTTTCACTAGTTAGGCTTAATGGAAAAAAATAGAGAGCTCTATAGCATTTATATTGAGTTAGGACATGAAGTGTTTGAAGAGAAAATTTAAAAACCTATGGAGCTTTATTTGCATGCTAATAGCAATGTTATTAGTATGAATTCTTTGAACACCATTATTGCTAATGCTATGGAAAAGTCTAAGCTTGGGGAAGCCAGTTTTGATGAAAATGATCTTTTTAGTTCCCCAACATTGGAAGATAGTTATTCTATTGCTTATGATGATACCAAACCTCCAATATATGATGATTACAATGATGAGTATGATATTTTCAGTCCACCTACTATTGAGGATAAAGTTAATTATGATTACAATATGCCTCCTATATTTGATGATTATGGTGATGAGAATAGTAATGATAGCTACTTTGTTGAATTTTCTCCCACTATGATCAATAAGAATGACTATGCTTATGTGGAGAGTAATAGTCATTTTATGCATGTGGATCATCATAAAAATGTTTTATGTGATAGTTATATTGTTAATTTTATTCATGATGCTACTGAAAGTTATTATGAGAGAGGGAAACATGGTCTTATGTATCTCAACAATATTAAGTCTCCCCTCTTTATGTTGAAAATCTTGAAGTTGCACTTGTTTTGCTTTCCTATGCTTCTTGCTTTGTGCTTTCATGACTTGTTTCTTTACAAGATTCCTATGCTTAGGAAGTGGGTTAGACTCAAATGTGTTTTGAATTTGCTTCTTAATGCTCCCTTTTACTTCAACTCATAGTTCTTATGTGAGCATCTTCTCAAGCTATCATGCCTAACTTAAAGGCGGTAAAGAAAAGTACTTGTTGGGAGATAAGCTAAGAGTTTTCTTGATTCCTGGAAGTTATTAATTTAGTAATGACCTCTCCTTATCCTTTTTGTTTGCTTTTTGTGCCAAGAATGACCTCTAATGAGAGGGAAGTAAGATTAGGGGAGTTGCTATCCCGAAACAGATTTCTGTTCTCCACCATAAAAATTCGTGAGGAGTCTCTGTAACTCGTATTGAGATCAAAATTTACTAATAAATCCCCCAGTTTATTAGCTAACTTTCATTAGTTGAACACTTTTTGATTTGAGCAACATAAGATGTTCGCAAAAATTGGTTTTTACCTGCTGGTCTGTTTTGATAGATTTCTGCCATTATTTCCATTTGCTTCTTATTGATTCCTTCTTGAGTTCTCTTTTGGGGAATTGAGATTTTTGAAAGAGTTACTACATTAGCTTGTGTTTTTAGTAATTTTTTTTGCTGTTCAAAAGCTTTGCCAGAGGTCTAATATCTTTTGAATACACTAATGTTGATGATGAAGATTGTGTGAAGTTTTGTATGAAGGAAAAATTTCAGGTGTAGAGAAAGAATGATGTAATGAGATGAAGAATAGACAAAATATCAATCTTGGGGATGCCACCCCGGTGTCACCCCAAGAAATATTCAAGAGGTACAAGCGTGAAAGCTTGGGGATGCCCAAGGCATCCCCTTCTTCATCAATAAAAAGCTCGGGTCTTTCTAGACACTTCGTTTTTATTGTTTCATGCACAGTTGTGTTGTTCTTGGAGCGTCTTAATTTTCGTTTTTGGTTTTTTTTTTGATTATTTTGATTGAGTAAATTTGGTTGATCATATCACACTTCTTTTGGAGAGAGACACACTCTATTTTCATTGCCTAGAACACTCTAGTTTTCATTCTTATTGTCTTATGAGTGTTCTATTTTGCTAGCACTATGCTTAGCCTTAGTTTTCTTGTGCTTTCATCTTAGAACTTTTTAGTTCTTCTTTGTGAATTGGTGAGACAATCTCACTGGTCTTTATTGATTAGTATCTTTGTGAGTTGTTTCAAATAAGTTGTTTGGTGTTGGAAAAGAGTAGGAAGCTTCATGCTTAAGTGGTACAAAAAGGGAGCTTGCATTGACTGTGACTTAGACTTTAGCATGTCATGCTAAATCTTGTTTTGACCTTATGCTTAGTGATTATTGATGTAGCATGACTTTTTCCAAACAATTAGGATTGCTTAATGTGCCTTGAAGGAATCATGTGTTGTTTCAGCATACAAAAGCATAATATTGCGGTATTCTCCTTTGATGCTTTGTTTGGGTTGACTTGGCACATGCTCACACCATGTTAGGACTATGAACAAGTCACCATATCCTCTACGATCATTTAGTCCTTGACTTGTAGTACCACTCTATGATTTGATTAGTAATGTTTTGTTGCTCTGCATGATTATGGCCATTATTGCTCTCTTAGTTGGTTGCTCCCAGTATTTTGCTAGCCTCCACTTGTATGAGTAAGCTCTACTCATGCTTCCAACTCCTAAGAAACCAAGTTATTCCAAAGTGTCCACTATAAATTTATATGCATGGTGTGTTACACCATTCCAAGTATATTCTTGTTTTCAGCTATCTTCCAATTAAAAACTATTTTGTTATGTGAAAACTTAGTGATTAAAACCCTCAAAAACTTGATGACACACTTTATATTCTTTGCCCCTAATAAACTTGAACCATTGTGTCGTCTATGTTGTATATGCTTGCACTAATATGTTGGAATTAGCAGAACCATGCTGTCATGGGGAACGTTTTCAACATTGCACTTGTAGTTTGTACTCAGTTGATATCATGCTCTTTTGTCAATGGATGTATAAAGAGGGAACTTGTAAGTCCATGGAGTACGTATTTTGTGTTAGAGAAACGCCTGAGCCGCTAGCCTAAGCCATGCCTAATCATGGTGGAAACTTGTAGCATCACCATAGTGAGCTATCTATGAAGCATCCTCAATAAAAAGCTATGCATATAGTAAATAAAAAGATTGCTGAGATGCTCATTGTCTGCTTGCCTTGTCATTTTGGTTATGGGATAGCTCCTGTACCATGTGCAAGGGGTACCCCGTTGGCGGTTCTCTATGATATGCAAATACTTACAATGACAAGAACTTATAGGTGACTGAAGTTGAGTAGCATGAGGTGTGGACCTCGTATTCAAGGGACTTGAGATTGCCAACTTATACTTTGTCAAGCATATACTCCATAGTTTGTTCACTTTAACCTTAATCACTTCAAGATGCTTATGATGGGGGCAATGAGGGCTGAAAGCTAACAAGTACCATAATTTTTGGAAGCTCTTTTTGAAACTTGAAATCCCTTCTTCCCTTTATGAAGGGCCTTTCTTCCACTATATTGAGTCTCCACCTTCTACCTTTAGGCAACTTTAAGAGAGCATAGTTGTCATTCTGTGTGTAGTGTCCCAAAACTTATTGATTAATGCATATTGTGATATTACTTGTTCTTGTGCTACTTGTTTCTAGTCATACTTGTGAACTTTGAAGGTGTCCTATGCATCTATTTGCTACTCTATGAGGGACAAGCTGATTTCCACTATGCCATGTTTTCTGTATGTGCAACAAACAAACGTTTTTCAATGCATGTTATTCATGATATTTGTTTGTAGCCTTTCATGTTGCATGCATAGTTACTTTGTCCTATTGTTAGGACTCCATCTTTCATGCACATGTTTAGAGTTCTTTGATCCCAGCTTTCAATGCTTGCAAATGGTTTTATCTTGGTTTTGATGGTGCATGTCACCTAAAAAAATATTCTTTTTATCACTTACCTACTCGAGGACGAGCAGGAGTTAAGCTTGGGGATGCTTGATACATCATAAACGTATCTATAATTTTTGATGTTCCATGCTTGTTTAGTATCCACTTTGCTATGTTTTGTCTACACTTTGAGGTATTTTTATACACTTTGTGGAACTAACCTATTGACAAGATGCCACAGTGCGAGTTGCCTGTTTTCTGTTGTTTTGGTTTCAGAAAAGCTAAAAAATGAATATTCTCGGAATTGGACGGGACAAAATCTAAAGTTCATATTTTTCCGGGAGCGATATAGAAAATCGAAGACGAGACGGAGGAGGAAACCAGGGTGGCCACACCCTAGGTGGGCGCGGGCCCACCCTAGGCCGCGCCCACAGGGGGTGTGGGCCCCCTGGACCTCCACTGACCTTGGCTCCTTTGCCTATAAGAAGCCTCCAACCCAAAAACCCTAAAGAATCCATCATACTTCCAGAAAAAGTTCCGTTGTGCCGCCGCCATCGAAGGGGAGATTCGGGGGACAGAAAGTATCTGTTCCGGCACCCTGCCGGGACGGGAAAGTGCCCCCGGAGCCATCTCCACCACCATCTCCATCACCGTTGCTGATTCCCATGATGAGGAGGGAGTATTTCTCCTTCGAGGACAATGGCTCTACCGATAGCTATGTGTTCATCTCTCTCTCTATGCATGATCTTATGGTCATGAGCTTTGTAATCAAGTAGATCTACCTTGCTACTCAAGTGCTTCATTAGATCTCTGCTCTCCCCATGCGTGTGAAAGTGACAGCGTGCATGCCATGGTGGCACTTAGGCTTGAGTCTACATAAATCCTCTTTGTGCTTTAATAGATCTATTCTTTTCCCCACGTGTGTGAAAGTGACCTCGGGCATACCGTGTGTGGCACTTTGGCTAGATTGAATAATTGTTATGAGTTATATTTGGAGTTGGATGTCTCTATGAAATTGTGGTGTTTGTTGGAACCATCTAGCGCTCAAGATGACAGTGTGGGGTTATCTAGATTGGGGAAGGCCCTACCGTGGATTAGAGTGTCCAACTGGAGAGTAGTTAAGAGTAGTATCATGAAGAGAGGATATTTATATGAGAGAGTGTTCACTAGTGAAAGTATGATCCCTAGGCTTTGTTTCCAAGTATTGAAACACCGTTTGTTACTAGATCTGTTGCATGTTTGCTTGCTTCCATCCTTTTGCCTTTAGTCTTTACCTCACCGTCAAGCTATTTTCTGGCACTCACACACGTTACCCCACGTCAACAACAAGTCAGAAGCTATTTTCTGGCACCATTACCACTTGTATTTCACTATCTCTTCGCCGAACTAGTGCACTTATACACTTGACAAGTGTATTGGGTGTGTTGGGGACACAAGAGACTTCTTGTATCTTGATTGCAGGATTGCTTGAGAGGGAATACCTTTGACCACTTCCTCCCTGAGTTCGATAAACCTTGGGTGATACACTTAAGGGAAACTTGTTGTTGTTCTACAAATCTCTGCATTTGGAGGCCCAACAACTGTCTACAAGAATAGAAATGCGTAGACATCAATAATGTTCAAACTTTATGGTTATATTCATGGAATACAATGGCATAACAAATTTTATCACCGCACCAATTTTACGGTTCAAAGACTATATATGGTTCAAAGTATCACCACACTAATTTTTTTGCAGTATGAATTATTTGAAGAATAATGCCCAAGTTTCTTAAAATTTTCATGTTCACTAGCCAGTTTCGCCGAGTTTAACGAGTTTATCTCGTTTTAACGAAAAATGTTCGAATTTTGAACTCCAACCGATGGGAATCTCTACTTCCCATAATTCTAGGTCACTGACAAGCGGGTCACTTGCATTGTGGGTCCACAAAGTCAGTGTACGGATGGAGGGGGCAGATAGGTAAATACACTTATTGAAGAAGGGAAGGGAACCAGGTCGATGGGGTGATGCACGTGGGAGAACGCAAAATTACCACCTATATCCCTCTATTATTGCATTGCTCCTCGGGTTCTTGTTTCCAGAGCAGGGATAGAAGAGGAATTTTCATTCTAAAAAAGGTGAAGTATGTTTGGGGTTGGATGTTTGAACGGATTGGCAGGATATTTCGGTGCTCTCTCAAAATTTTGAAGCTAAAGCTTCTAAGGTACGCTACTCCCACTCCCACTCCCACTTGGGGGATGCTGTCCCCGTAAGATAGACCTAGACTCCTGTACGTTTTCGAGCATTCAATGAGTTGATAGATATATGTCGTCTTTCAAACAAGATGACCAAGGCCACAACAGTAGTTGCTTTTTTTGACCTGCACAACCATAGTTGCTAGTACCGTGTCCATGTCTTGTACTCCGTACATTGAATGCATCTTGGCCAATCAAGCTTTGCTTACAAAGGGAAAATCCAATTTTATTTTTCCAAGTGAGAACATTGTTTTTGGTTGTGAAGCAACTTCAAAGATTATGGCTTAGTATGACATCATGCCAATTGTCACACAAAGTACCCTCTTTAATGGATAAACCATATCAATCTTACTGGCTAGATTTTTGCGATAAATTGACAATATGGCAGTTTACTAAAAACATGTCAATTTGGTAACATGGTCTAGATAAATGATGTAGAAGACTCTAGAACGATGGAGAAGTGTGTTTTGAGGTTTGTGCATAGTGTTTATTGTGATAAAGACTATCAATAGTATATTCTAGCATTAGATGCTAATAGAATGGAAAATAAGATCTGATGGCTAGCAATGTTGGGATTCGCGAGTCTTGATCCAACGGTCAATATTCAAAGTTATTCATACACTTTATAGTGGTAAGATAAGATAATATAGGGGATTATGGTTTAGGTTTTAGTGGTTTAGGGTTTAGGGAATTTTCAACAATGTTCAAGCTTTTATGCTTATATTCTGGGAATAGTATAGCGCTACCGCAATTTAATGAAAGTATCTCAAATTTGGATCTGTAAGTGCATGATACCTAAACGTATCTCAAATTTGGATCTCAAATGTGGGTTGACGATTTAAGTTTTAGGGGTTTTTTAGGGTTGAGCGTTTGAGGAATTTTCAATAATGTTCAAGCTTTATGCTTATGTTCGTTGAATAGAATGGCGTTACCCAAATTAATAAAAGTATGTGAAAATTTGATCTATAAATGTGCATATGATAGCTGCTTGGTCAGGGTTTAGGGGTTTAGTGTTTAAGGTTTAGGGGTTTTGTGTTTCGGGTTTTAGGGTTTAGCTAGGTTTATCGGGATTTAGGGGTTTAGGGTTTCGGGAATTTTCAATAAAGTTTCAGCTTTATGCTTATATTCGTGGAATAGAGTGACTTAGCAATAATTTAACAATGAAAGCATCTCGATTTTTGATCTATAAGTGCATGATACCTGCTTGGTCAGGGTTAGGTGCTGAGGTTTTAGGGTTTTTAGGGTTTAGGGGGATATGTCTTAGGGTTTGGGTTTTAGGGGGCTTCGGGTTTAGTGAATTGTCAATAATGTTCGAGCTCTATGCCTGTATTCATGAAATAGAAAGGCGTTAGCGCAATTTAATGGGAAGTATCTCAAATTTTGATATATAAGTGACTGATGCCTGCTTGGTTCGGGTTTAGGGTCAAAGGTTTTAGGGTTTAGGGGTTTAAGGTTTAGGTTTTAGGGCTTTTTCAATAATGTTCAAGCTTTATGCTTAGATTCGTGGAATGTAATGGTTTTAGCATAATTTAAAGAAAGTATATCTCAAATGTTGTTATAAAAGTGGATGATATACCACTTACTCATATTTCAAATTTTACATAATATTGGCAAATCGGCTTAAATTCTATAGGATGGTGGGAGTACTACTACTTGCTTGACGAGAAAAAAAAGCACTCCTCGCTTTTGAACCAACTTGCTGCGGGTCTGCCTGGTGCTTCCTCTTCCTATGGTGGAACAAATGGAGGTGGAGTAGTTGTGGGTAGGAAGGCTGTCCAGATCATAGTGGTGTCCCCCGCAAAAATAAAAATGAAAGATCATAATGGTGTGCATCCAATGCGATGGGAGACTCCTTGCCCACCACTTTAAGTAGTACTAGTACTGCGCATGGTGATGTTTTGACTATCCTTCACCCCTGAAATTTACTAGTTACTACTGACTTTACGTGTACCTCGTGTCAGGAATTCATTGCATCTTTGCTCTGACATCACATTGCCTTCAAATCCTCCTCCTCGCCGCTCTCGTGCTACCTCTCTCGGTCCCTTCTCCCTCCTAGTTTTTTTTTAAATAGGGGGAAACTCCAAGTGGCAATATTGTTTACCATGACAAGATTTTACCACCACTTACTTTTAAGTTAGAATTTTAAACCGGTGGTAGGAGTACCTTTTACACCAAGGACCTAAAAAGGATAAAAATTACAACGAGGTCCATACATCTAGCACAAAGGACCCTAAAATTACATTGAGGCATGGATATGGGATCATCAATATAATGTAGATATGGCCATGACCTTGGTCGTTCGGCTTCAAATCCAAGAATATGCATACTCATTGACAACTAAGCTTAAATTCATTTAGAACTTTAAAAAGGTCGTGGGAGTAACTTTTACACCAAGGACCTAAAAAGGAGAAAAATTACATCAAGGTCCATGCATCTAGCACAAAGTACCCTAAAATTACATCGAGGCATGCAAATTCTTGGATATGGGATCATCAATATAATGTATATGATGTAGATATGGCCATGACCTTGGTCGTTCGGCTTTAAATCCAAGAATGTGCATACTCATTGACAATTAAGCTTAAATTCATTTAGAATTTTAAACGGGCGATAGGAGTACCTTTTACACCAAGGACCTAAAAAGGAGAAAAATTACATCGAGGTCCATACATCTAGCACAAAGGACCCTAAAATTACATCCAGGCATGCTAATTCTTGGATATGGGATCATAAATATAATATATATGATGTAGACATGGCCATGACCTTGGTCATTCGGCTTGAAATCCAAGAATGTCCATACTAGTTGACAACTAAGCTTAAATTTGTTTAGATCTGACCACTTATATTTAGGTTAAATTTTACACGCACGGTGAGAGTACATTTTTCTTCAAAGACCTAAAAAGAACCAAAATTACATCGAGTTCCATACACTTAGCACAGAGGGCCCTAGAGTAATTAAGCAAGTAAAATAGTCGGGTTTGGCTCCTTCTCGAGAGAGCAGCTCATCGAACCATACTCTTCATGCCACTTTCTCTTCGATTGTTTTCAAGATATGGCCAGATTTTATGCCATGCAAAATCTTGGACGATATGGGATCATCAAGACAAAGTGCGATGTAGATATGGCCATGGAATTGGTCTTTTGGATTGAAATCCAAGAATGTTCATACTCATCGACAACTAAGCTTAAATTCATATAGCTTTTACCACTTACTTTTAGGTTAGAATTTTACACGGACGGTGGGAGTAGATTTTTCATCAAGGAACTAAAAATAAGGAAAATTACACTGAGGTCCATACATTTAGCATAGAGGACCCAAAAATAATTAAGCAAGGAAATTACACGCATCGGTTTCATCAGCGACTAAGCAAGGAAAACAATCGGGTACGACTCCTTCTCGAGAGAGCAACTGATCGAGGCATACTAGCTCTTCATGCTACTTCCTCTTTGATTGTTTTCAAAATATTGCTAGATTTGTCGGCATGCAAACTCTTGGATATGGGATGATCATCAACATAAAGTAAGATGTAGATATGGCCATGACCTTGGTCGTTCAGCTTGAAATCCAAGAATTTCCACACTCGTTGACAACTATGCTTAAATTCGTTTCGATCTTACCAGTTACTTTTAGGTTAAATTTTACAGGCGCGGTGGTAGTACATTTTTCTTCAAAAGCCTAAAAAGAACCAAAATTACATCGAGGTTGATACACTTAGCACAGAGGGCCCTAGAGTAATTAAGCAAGGAAAACAGTCGAGTTCGGCCCCTTCTCGAGAGAGCAGCTCATCGAACCATACTCTTCACGCCACTTCCTCTTCGATTGTTTTCAAGATATGGCTAGCTTTGACGCCATGCAAAATCTTGGACGATATGGGATCATCAACACAAAGTGCGATGTACATATGGCCATGGCATTGGTCGTTCGTCTTGAAATCCAAGAATGTTCATACTCATCGACAACTAAGCTTAAATTTGTATAGATATTACCACTGACTTTTAGGTTAGAATTTTACACGGGCGGTGGGAGTACATTTTTCATCAAGGACCTAAAAAGAAGTAAAATTACATTGAGGTCCATACATTTAGCACAGAGGACCCTAAAATAATTAAGCAAGGAAATTACGCGCATCGGTTTCATCAGCGACTAAGCAAGGAAAACAATTGGGTTTGGCTCCTTCTCGAGAGAGCAAATGATCAAGGCATACTAGCTCTTCATGCTACTTCCTCTTAGATTGTTTTCAAGATATTGCTAGATTTGTCGGCATGCAAATTCTTGGATATGGGATCATCAACATAAAGTAAGATGTAGATATGGGTATGACCTTTGTCGTTCGGCTTGAAATCCAAGAATGTCCATACTAGTTGACAACTACTCTTAAAATCGTTTAGATCTTAGCACTTACTTTTAGGTTAAATTTTACACGCGCGTGGGAGTACATTTTTCTTCAAAGACATCAAAAGAACCAAAATTGCATCGAGGTCCATACACTTAGAATAGAGGTCCCTAGAGTAATTAAGCAAGGAAAACATCCAGGTTCGGCTCCTTCTCGAGAGAGCAGCTCATCGAACCATACTCTTCACACCACTTCCATCTTCGATAGTTTTCAAGATATGGCCAGATTTGACGCCATGCAAAATCTTGGATATGGGATCATCAACACAAAGGGCGATGTAGATATGGCCATGGCCTTGGTCGTTCAGCTTGAAATCTAAGAATGTTCATACTCATCGACAACTAAGCTTAAATTTATTTAGATTTTACCACTTAGTTTTAGGTTAGAATTTTACACGGGTCATGGGAGTACATTTTAATCAAGGACCTAAAAAGGGGGAATTACATTGAGGTCCATATATCTAACACAAAGGTCCCTAATATATTTAAGCAAGGAAAACAGTCGGGTTTAGATCATTCTCGAGATACCAACCGATCGAGCCATGCTCTTCATGCTACTTCATCTCTCGGTTGTTTTCAAAACATGTCCACATTTGTTGGCATGAAAATTCTTGGATATGGGGTCATCAACACTAATTATGATGTTTGACTGCTTTCCTAACAAGGTGTAACATCCCAAAAATACCAAACTTAGATCATAAAAACACTAATCATCAAGTTTAGGGTTAACAAAAACTTTTCTAAATGAACTCATGAATGCATGTATATGTGTATGCATGGATTTTGAATTTATTTAAAAACCACCTTGTTTGTGTGATCCATTGCTTGTAAAATGTTTCTTAGGTGAAATAAACATCATCTAAAACATTCCCCACACTTTTCCTAAAGACAAGTAAATCAAAACAAATATATTAAGTGAATGGTCATTTTGACCAATTTAACTCCCATGCCTACTTTGGATGTCTCAAACTTTCAAAACCTAACAGAAACTTTTCTGGATCTTTGGACAGATTGTCCAAAGTCGCCCATTTCTTGCCCGTCAAAACCACCTATCAGAGTTCGAAGCTAGAGGAGTTGTACATCGCTAGAATCGTTAGTTTGCACGGAGTCCCCAAGAATATCGTATCGGATCGAGGAACTCAGTTTACCTTGAGATTCTGGAAGAAAGTCCAAGAAGGTTTAGGAACCCGCCTAGATTTCAGTACCACTGATCACCCTCAGACCGATGGACAAACGGAGCGAGTAAACCAAATACTCGAAGATATGCTTAGAGCATGTGTGCTAGAATATGGATCCAAGTGGGAAGACTGTCTACCGTTTGCAGAATTTTCCTACAACAACAGTTACCAAGCCAGTTTGCAATTGGCCCCATTTGAATTCATGTACGGAAGAAAGTGCCGCACCCCTTTGAACTGGTCGGAAGTAGGAGAGAGTCAGATTTTCGGACCCGACATCCTACGAGAAGCAGAAGAGAAGGTTCACAAGATTCATGAGCACCTCAAGACAGCCCAATCCCGACAGAAGAGTTACGCCGACAAGAGACGTAGAGACCTCGCCTTCAACATAGGAGATTTTGTTTATCTGAAAGTGTCGCCATTGAAGGGATGCAGCGTTTCCAACTTAAAGGAAAGTTAGCCCCCAGATATATCGGACCTTTCAAAATTCTGAACCGTCGAGGAGAAGTATCGTATCAACTGGAGCTACCAGAAGAGATGTCAGCTGTGCACAATGTGTTCCATATCTCGTTACTTCGCAAATGTCTCGAAGTCCCCGAGAAGACCGAAGTGTTCAAAAATATCGATCACCGGACCATAGAGATCAATGATGACCTGACATATCCCGAAGTACCCATCCATATATTGGAAGAAGCCTTTCGAACTACCAGAACCCTAAGCATCAAGTTTCTCAAGATTCAGTGGAGCAACCACACAGAAGAGGAAGCTACCTGGGAACGCGAAGATCACATCAGGACGGAGTTTCCAGATCTCTTCAAATCCTAGGTAATCTTTTCGTCCTTCTTCAAATCTCGGGACAAGATTTTGTTTAAGGGGGGAAGGTTTGTAACATCCCAAAAATACCAAACTTAGATCATAAAAACACTAATCATCAAGTTTAGGGTTAACAAAAACTTTTCTAAATGAAGTCATGAATGCATGTATATGTGTATGCATGGATTTTGAATTTCTTTAAAAACCACCTTTTTTGTGTGATCCATTGCTTGCAAAATGTTTCTTAGGTGAAATAAACATCATCTAAAACATTCCCCACACTTTTCCTAAAGAGAAGTAAATCAAAACAAATATATTAAGTGAATGGTCATTTTGACCAATTTAACTCCCATGCCTACTTTGGATGTCTCAAACTTTCAAAACCTAACAGAAACTTTTCTGGATCTTTGCACCCCTTGAGTTTACTCATAACAAAGTATCAAGGCCCACTTTGTGATCATCTAGAAACTTTCAAATGCATAGTTTAAATGACAATTCAAAATTGAATCTTCTTCATATGGGAAGATCCCACTTTTTCAAAACCCACTCAAACAAGCTCAACTTTCAAAACCCAAGCATCTGCATACTCACCAGAACCAATCTAGCAAACCCACCAAAAATCATTTCAAAATTCAAAACTTCATTTCATGCGGCCATTTCATCAAACAGGTTGCAGACACAAATCAAACAAAACATCAAACACTATAGTGTGCAGTGTTTTGAGCCTAACTTGTTCCCTAGTTAGCTCACACACAACTCAGTAGATCATCTAGAAAGATTAGCCCAACACTAGCACCCCTGTGAGCTTGCCATTGTCATTAATGGTGAACAGCCGAGCAACCCCATGTCACCCCATTGTGCACAGCAATCTAGGAGCAGCAGCAAGCCTAGCCAGCATGTTTGGGAGGCAGCCCACCGTCCACCGCCACTGCCTGTCCCAGCCGCGAGCGTTGCCAAGCCCTGGACCACGCGCACAAGACACGCCCAGACCATGCCGAGCGTGCGCCAGAGCGCCACCCTCGACCATCACCCACAGACCGCGCGCCTCCCTCACCGCGTGCACACACGATCACCACCGACCCATGAGACCGCCAGACATCCCCGTTTGCCGCCCCGTGCCATACAGCCACCGCCCGCCGTCGAAGACGCCGCCTCTGCCGCACAGAGCACCGCCCGTTCCAGACCAAACCACACCGCCCCATGCCTCGCGACCATGTCGTTGAGCATCGCGAGGAGACACAGCACCGTCCCCTACCCTTGCCCATGCCTATAGCTGCCTGTAACGTCGCCCCCGACGAGCTCACCGTGCGCCCCGACGGTCCCCTCGCTCGACTATAAATAGAGGCCACCCCCGCACGATTTATTCACACCATCTCACTCCCCTCTCCCCACTGACCGTGCCACACCATTCTTAGAGCAAGCCGAGCACCACCTCGCCGGAATTTCACCGAGCACCGCATTGCAGGAGAAGAAGGGAGCCAGCGATTGGAGCCGCCCCAGGAGAAGCCACCGGTACCAGGAGGTTCGGCGTCTTCGACTTCGTCGTTCGCCCGCCTCGCCGACCCTCGCCCGTACCCCGGTGAGCCCCCAGCACCCCTCACTGGCCGCGCTAGGCTTTGTTCTCGCCGGAGTTGTCTCGCGTCGACGATGACCCTCAGCCGTTGGATTAGAACTAGATCGAACGATCCACATTGCCCCATACCGCTTCGCCCAGCCCCATGTCACTGACGAGTGGGGACACCCACTTAAGCAGCCCGCGGGAGCACTACGCTTAGCAGGCCGGCCCGTTAGAATTTCCCGCGCAGCCAAACAATTCAAATTAAAACTTTTCTATTTCAATTCAAAAACACTTCAGCACCCAACTTAAAAAATCAACCCAGATCGTTTCAGTGCACCAAATTGGATGAAGCCAATTTTGTTGGAAAGTTATGTGAATGCTTAATCCAAGCCCGTTGGATTCAAGTCATTTGGATCTGTAGATCACCCATAGTAAAAATAACAAAGAAGAAGCTTTTTTGCATTCAAACATTTTTCAAATTTAAACCATAAAAGATTTTGAGTTGATTCCAACTCTCAAAAATCACATTTAACCATACCTTTCAGAATATATAAAAATATATATAGGTTTACTTGCAGAAATATTGTTCAAGTAATAAAAGAATGCTTCATAAGCATTTCTAGCCACCTTAATTAATTAAAATAAAAGGGTAAAACCTTATTAAATTGTGACACCACTTTAAATCACATTCCCATGGACTACAATATGTGGTGATGACATGTGTCAACATGATCCCATGTTTAGTTTGGAGAATATTAAATCTTAAGTAGTTCTTCAATGAGTAGAAATTACTTTTCTAAAAATAAAAGAAACTTAAACCAAGCTTTAACCTTGTAATGTTAGAGATGATGCTAGATCATCTATAGGACCCTTGTGTGTGATGATTGCAAGTAGTTAAGTATTGTTTGGTGATTGTGTACCTCGTATTTATTCATAGACGCTAGTACCGACCAAGGATACGAGGAGGAAGGAGGATACTACGAAGAAGAAGCCGAGGAGAACTTCAACCACTGCTCTTCACAAGGCAAGCTAGTAACCCTGCAAGCTAAAACTTGCAAGACACTCTACTTTAGCAAGCTTATATTGACATTGATGCAAGCTAACACTTGCAAGATACCCTACTGATGCAACAAACCCCTACTTGTTACTATGCCTTAAGCATATGTGATCATACCCATTTGATAAACCAATCCTAGTTTTATGTGCAAGCATCTTACTTTATTTCTTTATCAAATCTTACTTAGAGTCTACCTAAGAGTTTGGTAGATACTAGACAGTTGTGCTAAAGGTTGCATAAAGACCATAAAATTTGTCCTAAGCTAGAAACCTTGATATCAACATAAGATATAAGGTTGGATTTAGTGAAACTCCATTAGTACCACCCCCACCTGTAGATGCTAGTGCTAAGCATAAAACTTGATCAACTTTAGATGGGAATACTTGGTGGAAAAATGGTTATGAAAACCTTGGAATGATGGATCATTCTATTGAAATGTTTTGGACATGTGTTTCCAAACACTTGATGATTTTGGTGATGAAAATGTTGAGGCATGAGCCTTAGCCCTTTATAAAACTGATGGTTGTCTGGATGCGATACCATTCCAATTTTTCTGCACAACCACAATACCGAATATTGGGTAGGGCTTGACTGAAACTTATATACCTTAGTATTAGTTCCCTCACGGCCAAGGTGAGTGAGGCTACCTTGTGAAGATTGTCCACATGCGGTACCCAAGATGCCAGTTGTCATGGTTGGGAGGCCAAACTCACAGGAGAGGTGCTTATACTAGGGAGTGTAATTGAAAGGTTAGGATTGATTATCCGCATACTGAGGATGGTGAATTCAGGATTTTGTTCCTAACGGATGTCTCGAATGTTGTTGTGAAAGTGTACAATCTGCAGAGTGTCAAACTATTCGAATAGCCGCGTCATGATTATGGACGATTAGGATGGCCATCTTGTTCCCCGTCGAGACTTTTCAAAAGTGACTTGTGAAAGGAATTGAGACTTTGACTTGACCACAACAGAGTTGTGACCTGAATTACAAGATCCCATTTAGGAGTTATAAAATTGTGACTAGCTTTGGAACTTAGTAAAGATAAACCTGGCTTTTTGCAAAACAACCCTAGAGCCTATTGTCCTATTATCCAAAAAAACCCTTTACTTGTTAGTATTAGTTTGCGAGTACTTAAAGAGTACTCATGGCTTTGTCCCTGGCTATTCCCATGGCCAGACTATGAAGAGCAGTACCTGGAAGATGGACCCCAGGAAGGTTACGACAACTAGAATCATCTCCCATCGTCAGCATTGCCTGTGACCCCGAAGATGGAGCTTCGCCTACGCTACCGTTATTATTACGTATTCCGCTGCTTGATGTTGTATTAAGAACTGGATCATGAGATCCCTATTTGTGTAAGAATTTATGTATCGTTTGTAATGGATGAAGTACTATGGTATCCAATTCTGTTATGTCTCGCAAAAATGGTAATCATGGGATTGCGATGTATGGCATAACTTGCATCTAGGATTGAAAAATCCGGGTGTTTACACAAGGAAACATATTTTTACATGCAAATTATTAGCAAGATGTGAAATATTTCAAAAAGAAACTCCATGGTTTTTGATATATAGAACGCTTGGTGGGTACTACCGTTAAAAGATATTTTTTGTAGAACTTTGAGAGCAATCTACCACATACTTTTAGGTTAAAATTCCACCTAACATTGAGAACAGATCTTAAATTTGTTTAAATGGGCGAACTTATCTAGGAAGCTTAAGAATTTGTTAAACTTGGTGTAAACGTAAGTGAAACATGGTTCAAACTTTGTCTAAAAAATGGTCTTGTGGTATTCTGAGCCATATTCTTCGTACTTTCTTTAATATAAAGTAAAATACATTCTTTTTACAATGAAAATACAAAAAATATTTTTTCCTAAAAGTTGGAAACTCCCATTATTGGCAGCATTATGGTTCACCATGCCAAAATGCACCCATCTACCAAACATCGTAACATTTCCAAAAGTATCATGTACATATATGGCCATATATTCATCCATGTTGTTCGATTTGAAGCCTAAGAATGTTCATACAATGTAGGCCATATTGACAAGCAGATCTATTTTTTCAAAAGTTGTAAATACTAGTGATTGTCAACATGCAAATGCTTAGCAAGAAATTGAATCTTTCAAAAATCTCGTTGGGTGCTACCGTCAAAAGATAATTACAGAACTTTAAGAGCAATATACCACTTACTCGCAATTTTACATAATATTGGAAAATTGGCTTAAATTCTATAGGATGGAGGGAGTACTACTACTTGCTTGGCGAGAAAAAAAGCATTCCTCAATTTTGAACCAGCTTGCTGCGGGTCTGCCTGGTGCTTCCTCTTCCTAGGGTGGAATGAATGGAGGTGGACTAGTTGTGGGTAGGAAGGCTGGACAGATCATAGTGGTGTACCCCGCAAAAATAAAAATTAAAGATCATAATGGTGTGCATCCAATGCAGTGGGACACCCCGTGTCCACCAATTTAAGTAGTACTAGTACTGCGCATGGTGATCTTTTGACTATCCATCACCCCTGAAATTTACTAGTTACTACTCACTATACGTGTACCTCGTGTCAGGAACTCATTGCAGCTTTGCTCTGACATCGCACTGCCTTCAAATCCTCCTCTTCGCTGCTCTCGCGCTACCTCTCTCGGTCCCTTCTCACTCCTAGTTTTTTTCAATAGGGGGAAACTCCAAGTGGCAATATTGTTTACCATGACAAGATTTTACCACCACTTACTTTTAGGTTAGAATTTTAAACCGGCGGTAGGAGTACCTTTGACACCAAGAACCTAAAAAGGAGAAAAATTACATCGAGGTCCATACAACTAGCACAAAGGACCCTAAAATTACATCGACGCATGCAAATTCTTGGATATGTGATCATCAATATAATGTATATGATGTAGATATGGCTATGACCTTGGTCGTTCGGCTTCAAATCCAAGAATGTGCATACTCATTTACAACTAAGCTTAAATTCGTTTAAAACTGTAAACCGACCGTGGGAGTACCTTTCAGACCAAGGCACTAAAAAGTATAAAAATTACATCGACGTCCATACATCTAGCACAAAGGACCCTAAAATTACATCTAGGCATGCAAATTCTTGGATATGGGATCATCAATATAATGTATATGATGAAGATTTGGCCATGACCTTGGTCGTTTGGCTTCAAATCCAAGCATGTGCATACTCATTGACAACTAAGCTTAAATTCATTTAGAATTTCAAACCGGCGGTAGGAGTACCTTTTACACCGAGGACCTAAATAGGAGAAAAATTACATCGAGGTCCATACATCTAGCACAAAGGACCCTAATATTACATCAAGGCATGCAAATTCTTGGATATGGGATCATCAATACAATGTATATGATGTAGAGATGGCCATGACCTTGGTCATTCGGCTTGAAATCCAAGAATGTCCATAATCGTTGACAACTAAGCTTAAATTTGTTTAGATCTTACCACTTACTTTTAGGTTAAATTTTATAGGTGCAGTGGGAGTACATTTTTCTTCAAAGACCTAAAAAACGAAAATTACATCAAGGTCCATACACTTAGCACAGAGGGCCCTAGAGTAATTAAGCAAGGAAAACAGTCGGGTTCGGCTCCTTCTTGAGAGAGCAGCTCATCGAACCATACTGTTCACGCCACTTCCTCTTCGATTGTTTTCAAGATATGGCCAGATTTGACGCCATGCAAAATCTTGGACGATATGGGATCATCGACACAAAGTGCGATGTACATATGGCCATGGCATGGGTCGTTCGTCTTGAAATCCAAGAATGTTCATACTCATCGACAACTAAGCTTAAATTCATATAGATTTTACCACGTACTTTTAGGTTAGAATTTTACACTGGCGGTGGGAGTATATTTTTCATCAAGGACCTAAAAAGAAGGAAAATTACATCGAGGTCCATACATTTAGCACAGAGGACCCTACAATAATTAAGCAAGGAAATTACACACATCGGTTTTATCAGCGACTAAGCAAGGAAAACAGTCGAGTTCGGCTCCTTCTCAAGAGAGCAACTGATCAAGGCATACTAGCTCTTCATGCAACTTCCTCTTCGATTGTTTTCAAAATATTGCTAGATTTTTCGGCATGCAAATTCTTGGATATAGGATCATCAACATAAAGTAAGATGTAGATATGGGCATGACCTTGGTCGTTCGGCTTGAAATCCAACATTGTCCATACTAGTTGACAACTACGCTTAAATTCGTTTATATCTTAGCACTTACTTTTAGGTTAAATTTTACACGCGTAGTGGGAATACATTTTTCTTCAAAGACCTCAAAAGAACCAAAATTACATCAAGGTCCATACAACTTAGCACATAGGTCCCTAGAGTAATTAAGCAAGGAAAATATTTGGGTTCGACTCCTTCTCGAGAGAGCAGTTCATCGAACCATACCCTTCACGCCACTTCCTCTTCGATTGTTTTCAAGATATGGCCAGACTTGACGCCATGCAAAACCTTGGATATGGGATCATCAACATAAAGGGCGATGTAGATATGTCTGCGGCCTTGGTCGTTCGGCTTGAAATCTAAGAATGTTCATACTCATCGACAACTAAGCTTAAATTTGTTTAGATTTTACCACTTGCTTTTAGGTTAGAATTTTACATGGGTCGTGGGAGTACATTTTAATCAAGGACCTAAAAGGGGGGAATTACATTGAAGTCCATATATCTAACACAAAGGGCCCTAAGATATTTAAGCAAGGAAATTAGTCGGGTTCAGATCATTCTCGAGATACCAGTTGATCGAGCCATGCTCTTCATGCTACTTCATCTCTCGGTTGTTTTCAAAACATGGCCACATTTGTCGGCATGAAAATTCTTCGATATGGGGTCATTAACACTAAGTATGATGTTTGACTGCTTTCCTAACAAGGACACAAATTTTTACATGAAAATTATTAGCAAGATGTGAAATATTTCAAAAAGAACGCTTGGTGGGTACTACCGTCAAAAGATATTTTTTTGTAGAACTTTGAAAGCAATTTACCACATACTTTTAGGTTAAAATTCCACCTAACATTGAGAATAGAGCTTAAATTCGTTTAAATGGGCGAACTTAGCTTGGAAGCTTATGAACTTGTTAAACTTAGTGTAAACGTAAGTGAAATATAGTCCAAACTTTGTCTCGAAAATGGGCTTGTGGTATTCTGTAAGATCCGTCCTTTGTAAATGAAAAGGATCCCTCTGATTGCAATGCTAGTCCCTGGATCAATGCTAGCATCCACAGTTTAAGATGAAGTACACAAAAACAAAGGTCATTATTACAGTCATTCCAGAGACAAACATAGTCTTTTACAACTCCATGGCCACAAGCCTAGTACAAGAGTTTAAATAAGTAATAATATAAATAAGTCTTCATATCCATGTGCCACAGGCAAGCATGTTGAGTGTAGACTCATGCCTCCTAATCATCATCAGAATAACCTGCAACATCACAAGTTACAGCCACAGTGGGTCAATACATTGGAATAGTATTGGCAAGTGATACCTTAGTAGAATATTGGTGGACTAAATACTATATGCAATTTGGCTAAGTGTAGCTTAGGCTTGCTTTGCTCAAAATAGGTTTTGCCTATCAGTTGAAAAGACTAAGTTTTTCTTTATCAAAACTTTTCCCAAGGAACCACCAATAGAGATTGGGGTCCTTCACCCTTATTCAACCACAAGTTTTACTTAGAAGTTGGGATGAGGAGATTCTTCATAGCTTCCATGTCTTGATGCTCAATTTGTCCAATACCAGGGACATGGCTAAGTACTTAGATTCTTCCATCTGTAGAGGTTGTGCACTTTCCCCACAAGACTTGATTTTCACCAAGACAGGACCTTTCAGAAGCCTTCCCTTAGACCAAATGTACGCGCTCCAACCTATCATCCCACTACCACCAACTCTACAAATGGCTAAGTTATTGCAACCTATATGATCCATGCAGAGCCCATAATGCCAAGTGGCTGCACTAGAAGCTTCTTAACATTTGGCCTCTCAAATCCCTTTGTTCCTGGGTGGCTTTCCACAAGTGAGATACACAAGGTAAACCATAGAAATGGGCCTTGTGTAACCACTCAACATAAACCATTCCTTCCATTCCACCCAGGTGTTTCATTTACTTAGTTGTTTTATTAAGCAAAACACAAGTCCAAAGACTTAGAAATATTTTAACATAGCATGAATATTTTACCACCATTGGTTGCCACTAGCTAGGCTAAGCATGGCATAGATAAACATCTTAACTTAGAAATTTCTAGCAATTCTACAGCTACTAGGATTTCCCAAGCATAGCATATAAAGACCAAAATATTATCCATGCAAGACTAGAAAAATATTTCTAATGCATAGTTGAAAAACATAGGGATAAAATCATGAAGCACCACTTGCCTTGGTAGTTTGGAGAGTAGCTACAATCCTCACAATCACAATCACTATTTGCACCAAAATCTACACATAAAATGATAACACCAAATCACAAACAAAATATATACAAGCAAAAATATATGGATGCATGCAATATAATATGTGATGATTTTCTATACCAAACAAGACAAGTGCACAGTACTGGTTCATAAACAAGTTCAAAACTTGCCAAACAACCTTTATTTGAACATTAAAACATTTCTCAAATAATTAATATACACAAAATAGGCCTACACATGTTTCTGTAAAATAACCATTTTAACGGAAACAAAACATTAAGCACATTGCATGTATGGAAAGGGATTTCTCTCCTGATTCCATTGATATAAAATTCATCAAATTTGGACGTGGGAATGAAAAGTTATGAATTAAACAAGTTTTAATATCTAATAGATCTAATCCAGTTTTTTAAAATTCAAATCCTAGCCATGCGGCGTGCTCCTATTGGTTGATACCGCTTCACTCAGGATCACACATGTGAGTCGTTAGATATAACTTAATCTACACGGCCCAGATCTGTTCGTACCCCTTCGCGTAAGTGATCTATCTAGCCCATCAGATCTAGATCCAACGGTTCGCGATCAAGCGACCAAACTATGGCGGCGCTAGTGGTGGCGAGTGGCAGCGGCGGCTCTGTCCATGGCGACGCGATGGCTACAGGGGGTTTGGGGTTGTCGGAGATGCTTACCAGACTCGCGGCGGTGTGCTGAAGCTCAACATGGCGGTGGTTGGTCAAGCGCCTGAATCGTGGCGGGGTCGTCGGAGTTGCTGGCGGCGTTAGGTGCTTGTTGACGAAGATGTTGCCGAGGTTCTGCGTCGGCCTAGCACGAGCCATATGGGTTAGGAGGTGCGCAAGGTCTCGGAGATCATGATAGCATCGAAGGGAAGGCAAGGGCAGTCGCGTTTTACCTGGATTGCACGTCGGAGTCGAGCGGTGGTTCTGTTGCTCGCGGTCGTGAACGGAGTCGGCGACCTGGGTCATGAGAAGGCGAAATAAAGGCATCAGGGAATTCACCAGATCATTCTGGTCAAGCTCGTTTGAAGTAGGGGCAGAGGGGTGGGGTGTGCTCACCGGAATTCACCGCCGGAGTTCGTCTGTGTAGCGGCGGAATGAGTTCGAATACGTGCAGCCTGGTGGCGGAGTGGTGGCGCTAGGTGAGGGGAAATGATCGCGGTGCAGAGGGGGTTAAATAGACAGGAGGGGGGCAGCGATTACGCGCTGTATCAATGGCAATTACGCAGGCAGTGACTGCGGCGAGGTAATGGCGGAGCGCCTCGGCCGCGCGTTTATTTGGGGACGACGCTGACGTGGTCGCAGGGTCCACTTGCCAGCGAGAGAAAGAAAGAGGGAATGGGGCCCAGCGGTCAGTGACTCCATGGGTTTGTCTACGAGTGAGAGAGAGAAGGGGAACCCGGGTGGGCTAAATGGGTTGGTTTCACTGTTGGGCTAGAATAGCAGCGCCGGCCTTTTTCCTTTTCTTTATTCCTTTTCTATTTTTGTTTGCATTTTCAGAAATCATTTTCAAATGGTTTCAAAAGCTATTTGAATTCAAACCTTTTCAGGATTTTTGTATAGTGCAACATCATATTCCTGGGCATAAAAACATGTGGTCTCACTGTACAAGCTTGGTTCTTTTGATCAAATAAAATAAACAGTGATATTGCACTTGGTTTGATCAAGTTTTGAATTTGGTTTCAAAAACCATATTTGTTTTGTAAATTTTGGTTTATACTCTAGCAATCAAGCAAAACAATCAGAGAGTAACAAGGTTTGATTCATGAACAACAATCTCTCATTGGAGAGTAGCACTTGATTTAATGCTAATCACATAAAATAATGAGCTCATATGCTCTTTTTTTGAATTGGTTTTTGAAATGAAACTCTACATGATCATGGATGCATGGATGATATGTATGAGTTTTGAAACATGATTTTAGGGATGTTACAAATCTAACCCCCTTAAGGTGAATCTCGCCCTCGAGATTCGGATTGGCTAGCAAATAGGTGAGGGTGGTCTTTCCGGAGATCCTCTTCTCTTTCCCTTGTTGCTTCTTCTTCGGAATGATGGTTCCATTGAACTTTGCAGAATTTGATAGTTTTAGTCCGAGTAACTCTTTCTGCAGTTTCAAGAATCTTGATTGGTTTCTCCTCATAAGTGAGATCACTTTCCAATTGGACTTCTTCCAAAGGTATGGTATCCTTCAAAGAAGTCTCTTCCATTTCCGGATGACATTTCTTAAGTTGACTCACATGAAACACATTATGAACTGCTGACAAAGACTCTGGCAATTCAATCTCATAGGCTACTTCTCCTTTGCGACTCAGAATCTTGAATGGTCCAACATATCTTGGGGCCAATTTACCTTTGACACCAAACCTCTTCACTCCACGAAGTGGTGAGACTCTAAGATAAGCTCTATCACCTACTTCATAGGTGACTTCTCTACGCTTAGGATCTGCGTAGCTCTTTTGTCGGGACTGTGCTATCTTCAACCTATCCTTAACCAGCTTGACTTTCTCTTCAGCCTCTTTGATAAGTTCTGGTCCGAACAAACTTCTTTCTCCCACACCATTCCATAGCAATGGGGTGGTACACTTTCTCCCATAGAGAAACTCAAATGGTGACATCTCAATACTGGCTTGATAGCTGTATTTGTAAGAAAATTCTGCGTAAGGCAGACTTTCATCCCAACTGGCTCCATAATCTAGAGCACATGCTCTCAACATGTCTTCAAGAATCTGATTAGTCCTTTTTGTTTGTCCATCAGTTTGAGGATGAAAAGCAGTGCTGAATTCCAACCTCGTTCCCAATGACTCATGTAGCTGTCTCCAAAAATGAGAAGTGAATTGCGTTCCCCTATCAGACACAATACTCTTAGGTACTCCATGTAGACACACAATTCTACTCATATATATCTTGGCTAACTTAGCACTAGTGTAGGTTGTCTTTGAAGGGAATATGCCCTGAGAGGCAATAATAAATTGTTTATTATGTGTATTCCAAGTATATGATAGATGTTTATTTTGCATGCTATAATTGTATTAATACGGAAACGTTAATACATGTGTGTTTAATAAACAAACAGAAAGTTCCTAGTTAAGCCTCTCTCATAAACTAGCTCGTTGATTAACAAGATGATCAAGGTTTCCTGATCATGGACATTGGATGTTGTTAATAACGGGATCACAACATTAGTGTAATGATGTGATGAACATTCATCCGAAGTATAGCATTACGATCAAAGTCATTGAGTTTATATTGCTATAACAACTTACGAAGTGATCCTAATCCTTAGACCATGAGATCATGTCAATCACTAACACCGGAAGAGTTTCTTGATAACATCAAACGTCACACCGTAACAGGGTGATTATAAAGATGGGTTCAGAACTAATAAAGTGTTATGTTGAGGCTCATGGATCGAGAGTGGAATTTGTTCATCCCGATGACGGATAGATATACTCTGGGCCCTCTCGGTGATATCACATTGATTAGCTTGCAAGCAAGTGATTTGATCACTAGAATGTTATATCACAGGAACGAGAAAAGAGTGCATGTCGGTAACGATATCAAACTAGGTATGGAGATACCGATGATCGAATCTCGGACATGTAATATATCGTGAGACAAAGGGATTAAGATACTAGCGTAAAAGGTTCCGACGATCACAAAGAAAGTCATCGTTGAATGTGTGGGAGTCAGTATGGGTCTCCAGATCCCGCTTCTGATTATTGATCTGAGAGGGGTCTCGATCATGTCCGCATTATTCACGAACCGTAGGGTGACACACTTAAGAGACACCGACATCCAATTGGAGCAAAAGTTTCATGCCGAAAGAATAAACAAGCGCAGGAATTTATTTCACTAGATACCGAAACAGGTTCCCTGGTGAAATTGCATAAAGTGGTTATGCATGTGAAATAGAATTCTAGCAAGGGGTTATTTGTGAATGTTTGTCATTAAAGTAATTGACAAAATTCTGAATAAAATAAAAGAGTTTTATTTAATGAGAGATTGCATTAAATTTGGTGGAAATTTAATGGGATTTTTGAGTGGACTTTTGAGTGGAGGGAATTTGGAGGAGTTTTGTGAGTGGAGTGTCCACCCACATGAAGAGGGGAGGGCAAAGGGGCATCCCCCATGCGCCGGACCCCTTGGGGTTCCCCCCCTCCTCCTATAAAAGGAGCCCTCCTCTCACTTCTCACTCACACCTCCTCGTGAAGGATCTCTCTCCCTCTAGAATTTATCCCCATGGTCTCGGACTAGCGAGATACATGTTCCCGGTGGCTATTCGGCAAGAAAGAGTTGTGCTTCCTGCATCGCTGGAGCGAGGCGGAGGTTGCTCGGTGCCTCGAACGTGTGCGAGCACGGATGCTGGCGATTTGCGGCGCTAGGACTTCCTCTCGATCTTGAGATCGGCAAGAGATCGTCTACATCAACCACGAGTTTGGACTCGTTAAACTTTGTCGGTCTTCAAGGGTATGTTCTCTACGGATATACATCCGCCGTTGTTTGTATCTAGTATAAATAGATCTTGGTATATAGTTCACATCGTAGGAAAATTTTGTTTTCTATCTGCGAACCCTTGATGGTATCGAGCGGATCTATGCGTAGATACTTTACACGGGTAGTACACATATGAGTATGTGGGCGATGATGATCATGTTGTTGCTCCTTTCTTGTGATTTTGGATATTGGTGGCATAGTGGGATGAAGCGGCCCGGACAAACTTTACATGTCCTCACATGAGACCTGTTCCACGCTTGACATGCAACTAGTTTGCATAAGTGGCTAGCGGGTGTCATCTCTCCTACTATAGTCAATATCTATTTTGCAAGTTGTCAACAATTTGATTATCCTCGTTGTGGTTCATGTTCGTAGGTAAGAACGGTTCTATCTCAAAGCCCTCACCACGTAAAACTTGCAATGGATAAATTAGAGGCGTCTAGTTTAGATTGTTCTGGGCTAGTGTTATGATATGGTAGTGTTGTAAGTAGAAGTATGAGATGATACTCTTACAACACACATAGCGTGTAAAATCCATAGACTGTGGATTTACACATATAGGTATGATAGTGATCATACCACGATGCACATGATAGAGATCATCTGCGGGGACCATATAATTTCACTAATAAACATATGATGTTTGATTACATCTTATATTGCTTGTTTAGCGCTTTGTTAAGCATAATAAGATGTTCCCTCATTTAAATATCAAGATAAGAATGTGTTCTTCCTTTAGTATGCACCGATTATGTTTTCGTCGCTCCATGACATCACGTGATGATCGGGTGTTCTTGGATCCTCGACCATACTTCGGGTGTAAAACAGTTACACACGCAAATACTAAGGTTCTAACTTGGCGAGCCTAGCATGTACAGACATGGCCTCGGAACACGGACCGAAAGGTTAAGCATGAGTCATATAATTGATATGATGCCCATTTGATGGTCGCCTTTGAAGCTATACCGACTCACGTGATGATCGGACTTGGTGTAGTGGATTTGGTTCATGTAATCACCAAAAGGACACGAGGGATGTCGCTTTTGAGTGGGAGTTCATTCGTAATATAGATTAGTTGAACTCAATCTATCATACACTTAGTCTAAACTTTACAAATTCATTGTAGATGGCACCACCGCTTTTAATTTCAATGCGTTCATGGAGAAAGAGAAACTAGCAACGACGGTAGCAACTTTACCGAATGGGCCATGAATTTGAGGATTTTCCTCTGCTGCACAAAAGCAATATGTGCTAGAAGCGCCGTTAGGCCCCCCACCTTTTGATGATGCCCCTGACGAGGAGAAGAATGTCTATCTGACTCGTCAGGAGGACCACAACTTAGTTCATTGCGGCATATTGTATGGGCTAGAGCCGGAACTTCGAAAGCGTTTCGAAAACGGCAATGCTTTTGATACAATGGGTGAGTTGAAAATGATTTTCGACACACATGCTGCTGTAGAGAGCTACAATGCTTCAGAAAAGTTCTTTAGCTGCATGATGGAAGAGAACAGCTCCGTTAGTGAGCATGTACTCAAGATGTCGGGTTACGCCGATAAGCTTGTGTCCTTGGGAATAACGATTCCCATTGACTTAGGCATCCAGCTTTTTCTTCATTCTCTACCACCTAGCTATAAGAGCTTCGTGATGAACTATAATATGCAAGGCATGAAGAAGTCTCTCCCCGAGCTTTTGTCAATGCTTAAAACTGCAGAAGTGGAGATCAAAAAGGAACATCAAGTGTTGATGATCAATAGGAACACTGGTTTCAAGAAAGACAAGAAGGGAAAACGGAAGGGAAAGGGCGGCAAGCCATTGCAGCGCTGAAAAGAAACCCGAGTTGGACCTAAGTCGATACCGAGTGCTACTATTGTAAGGGGCGCCATCGAAGCGCATCGCCCAAGTATCTGGCGGACAAGAAGGCGGCAAAGGCAAACAAAGGTATATATGATATACATGTTATTGATGTGTACTTGACTAGTGCTCGCAGTAGCACTGGGTATTTGATACGGTTCGGTTGCTAATATTTGTAACTCGAATCGTGAACATGAACGGACCGCTAGCAAGGGGTGAGGTCAAGATGCGTGTCGGCAATGGATCAAACGTTGATGTGATCGCCGTCGGAACGCTACCTCTCCACTTACCGTCGGGATTAGTCATAAACTTAAATAAATTTTATCTGGTGCCTGCACTGAGCATGAACATTGTATCTGGATCATGTTTGATGCAAAGTGGTTATTCATTTAAGTCTTAGAACAATGGTTGTTCCATTTATATGAATGAAATCTTTTATGGTCATGCACCGATGATGAATGGTTTATTTCTGTTAGATCTCGATGATAATGTTACACATATTCATAATGTTGATGCTAAAAGGATTAAACTTAATGATGATATATCCGCATATATGTGGCACTGCCGTCTAGGTCATATTGGCATTAAACGCATGAAGAAGCTCCATTCAGATGGACTTTTGGAATCACTTGATTATGAATCATTTGATACATGCGAGCCATGCCTTATGGGCAAGATGACTAGAACGCCGTTTTCCGGTTCAATGGAACAGGCGGATTTATTGGAAATCATACATTCTGATGTATGTGGTCCAATGAGTGTGTCGGCGCGAGGTGGATATCGTTATTTTGTTACTTTCACGGATGATTTGAGTAGATACGGTTATATCTACTTGATGAAACACAAGTCTGAAACCTTTGAAAAGTTCAAGGAATTTCGAATGAAGTGGAAAATCATCGTAATAGAAAGATCAAATTTCTCTGATCGACCGTGGAGGTGAGTATCTAAGTTACGAGTTTAGCACTCACATGAAAGAGTGTGGAATTGTTTCACAACTCACACCTTAGGAACACCACAGCGAAATGGTGTGTCGGACGTCGTAATCGTACTTTATTAGATATGGTTCGATCTATGATGTCTCTGACGGACTTGCCGTTGTCATTTTGGGGTTATGCACTAAGCTGCTGCATTCACTTTAAATCGGGCACCATCTAAATCCGTTGAAAAGACACCGTATGAATTATGGTTTGGAAACAAACCTAAGTCATTTCTTAAAGTTTGGGGTTGCGATGTTTATGTGAAGAAACTTCAACCGGATAAACTCGAACCCAAAGCGGAAAATGCGTCTTCATAGGATACCCTAAAGAAACTATTGGGTATTCCTTCTATCACAGATCCGAGGGCAAGGTTTTTGTTGCCAGAATGGATCCTTTCTAGAGAAAGCAGTTTCTCGCGAAGGTGTGAGTAGTCGGAAGGTAGAACTCAAGAGGTTGTGGAACCTTCTCTTCAAAGTATGGCGAGTAGCGCTTCACGGAAGTTGTTCGAGTTGGCTCCACATTGAAGAGGGAACTAATGATAATGATCATGAAACTCGAAAGAGTACTACCGAACCTCGCAGTCAAACAGACGCTGCAGCTCCCGATTGTGACGGAAATCTGTCATAAATTTCATGGTTGATGAAAATAATGACCTGCGACGTATGAAGAAGCGATGATGAGCCCGGATTCCAACAAATGGTTAGAAGCCATGAAATCCGAGATGGAATCCATGTATGAAAATCAAGTTTGGAACTTGGTTGAATTACCTCACGACCAAAGGCCGTGGAGAACAAATGGATTTTCAAAAGGAAAACTGTCTTGATGGTAATGTGACCATCTATAAAGCTCGACTTGTCGCAAAGGGGTTTCGACAAATTCAAGGAGTTGACTACGATGAGACTTTCTCTCCGTAGCGATGCTAAAGTCGATTAGGATTATGTTAGCAATTCTGCATATTTCGATTATGAAATATGGCGGATGGATGTCAAAACCGCGTTTCTCAATGGTAATATTGAAGAAGAGTTGTATATGATACAACCAAAGGGTTTTGTCGATCCTAAGGATGCTAACAAGGTGTGCAAGCTTCATGATCCATCTATGGATTGAAGCAAGCATCACAGTTGGAATCTCCGCTTTGATGAGGTGATCAAAGAGTTTGGATTTGTCCAAACTTATGGAGAAGCTTGTATTTACAAGAAAGTGAGTGGGAGCAATGTGGCATTTACGATATTATATGTGGATGACATATTATTGATCGGAAATGATATAGAACTTTAAACGTGTTAAAAGTTATCTAAGCAAGATTTTCAATGAAGGACCTAGGTGAAGCGTCATACATATTAGGCATAAAGATCTATAGAGATAGATCTAGGCCTAATAGGGCTATCGCAAAGTACATACCTTGATAAGATTTTAAAGAAGTTTAAAATGGACGGAAGTAAGAAGGGTTCTTACCTATGTTGCAAGGCAAGACATTGAGTAAGACTCAAAGTCCGGCTTGCGGAAGAAAGAGAGATAATGGACAAAGTCCCTATGCTTCACCATAGGCTCTATAATGTCGCCATGCTATGTACAAGACCGGATGTGGCACACGCTATTAGTTTGACTAGTAGGTACCAATCGGATCCAGTTCGTAGAACCTTGGATAGCGGTCAAGAATATCCTTAAGTACTTAAGAAGAACTAAGGATATGTTTCTTGTATCTGAGGTGAAGAAGAGCTCGTCGCTAAGTGTTATGTCGACGCTAGCTTTGACACCGATCCGGATGACTCTAAGTCTCAATCCGGATACGTATTTCTCATGAATGGCGGAGCGATTAGTTGGAGGAGCTCCAAACAACCTGTGGTAGCGGGATCAACAACGAGGCCGAATATGTTGTCGCTTTGGAGCGGCTCAGAAGCGCTTTGGATGAAGGAGTTCATATCCGAACTAGGAGTGGTGGCAAACGCGTTGGACCCAATGGTGATCTATTGTGACAACAATGGTGCCATTGCCAATGCCAAAGAGCCAAGGTCTCACAAGCATTCCAAGCATATTAAGCGCGGTTTCACTCCATCCATGAGCATGTCAAGGATGGAGATATAAAGATTGTAAAGTACATACGGATCTCAATGTAGCAGATCCGTTGACTAAAACTCTCCCTAGAGCAAAACATGATCAACACCAGAACTCAATGGGTGTTAGATATATCACTATGTAACTAGATTATTGTCTCTAGTGCAAGTGGGAGATCAAGGAATATGCCAGAGGCAATAATAAATTGTTTATTATGTGTATTCCAAGTATATGATAGATGTTTATTTTGCATGCTATAATTGTATTAATACGGAACGTTAATACATGTGTGTTTAATAAACAAGCAGAAAGTTCCTAGTTAAGCCTCTCTCATAAACTAGCTCGTTGATTAACAAGATGATCAAGGTTTCGATCATGGACATTGGATGTTGTTAATAACGGATCACAACATTAGTGTAATGATGTGATGAACATTCATCCAAGTATAGCATTACGATCAAAGTCATTGAGTTTATATTGCTATAACAACTTACGAAGTGATCCTAATCCTTAGACCATGAGATCATGTCAATCACTAACACGGAAGAGTTTCTTGATAACATCAAACGTCACACCGTAACGGGTGATTATAAAGATGGGTTCAGAACTAATAAAGTGTTATGTTGAGGCTCATGGATCGAGTGGAATTTGTTCATCCCGATGACGGATAGATATACTCTGGGCCCTCTCGGTGATATCACATTGATTAGCTTGCAAGCAAGTGATTTGATCACTAGAATGTTATATCACAGAACGAGAAAAGAGTGCATGTCGATAACGAGATCAAACTAGGTATGGAGATACCGATGATCGAATCTCGGACATGTAATATATCGTGAGACAAAGGGATTAAGATACTAGCGTAAAAGGTTCCGCGATCACAAAGAAAGTCATCGTTGAATGTGTGGGAGTCGATGGGTCTCCAGATCCGCTTCGATTATTGATCGAGAGGGTCTCGATCATGTCCGCATTATTCACGAACCGTAGGGTGACACACTTAAGAGACACCGACATCCAATTGGAGCAAAAGTTTCATGCCGAAAAGAATAAACAAGCGCAGAATTTATTTCACTAGATCGAAACAGTTTTGGGTGAAATTGCATAAAGTGGTTATGCATGTGAAATAGAATTCTAGCAGGTTATTTGTGAATGTTTGTCATTAAAGTAATTGACAAAATTCTGAATAAAATAAAAGAGTTTTATTTAATGAGAGATTGCATTAAATTTGGTGGAAATTTAATGGGATTTTGAGTGGACTTTTGAGTGGAGGGAATTTGGAGGAGTTTGTGAGTGGAGTGTCCACCACATGAAGAGGGAGGGCAAGGGGCAGCCCCCATGCGCTGTCCACCCCCTTGGGGTTCCCCCTCTCCTATAAAAGGAGCCCCCTCCTCACTTCTCACTCACACCTCCTCGTGAAGGACCTCCCTCCCCTTCTAGTATTTATCCCCATGGTCTCGGACTAGCGAGATACATGTTCCGGTGGCTATTCGGCAAGAAAGAGTTGTGCTTCCGCTGCATCGCTGGGCGAGGAGGCGGAGGTTGCTCGGTGCCTCGAACGTGTGTGCGAGCACGGATGCGTTCGATTTTGGCGCTAGGACTTCCTCTCGATCTTGAGATCGGCAAGAGATCGTCTACATCAACCACGAGTTTGGACTCGTTAAACTTTGTCGGTCTTCAAGGGTATGTTCTCTACGGATATACATCCGCCCGTTGTTTGTATCTAGTATAAATAGATCTTGGTATATAGTTCACATCGTAGGAAAATTTTTGTTTTCTATGCTGCGAACCCTTCAGTCTTCACAGGTATGAAATGAGCCACTTTATTTAGGCGATCCACTACTACCCATATAGAATCATATCCTGACCTGGTCCTTGGTAATCCGGTAATGAAATCCATACCAATCTTATCCCACTTCCAATCAGGAATAGGTAGTGGTTGAAGCAATCCTGCTGGTTTCTGATGTTCCGCTTTCACTCTACTACACACATCACACAAATCAATATGTTCGGCAATGTCCTTCTTGAGATTATTCCATCAAAATCTTTCCTTCATATCCATGTACATTTTGGTGTTACCCGGATGAATGGAATACGGTGAGTTGTGTGCTTCTTGTAAAATCATTTTCCGAAGCTCCGGATTTTGTGGAACACAGATACGTTTTCCATGCCATAAAGTACCCTGTTCGTCTTCATGGAATCCTTTGGCTTTTCCCTTGCCAATCTTTTCCTTAATCTCTTCAATTTCTTTATCAGTCTTCTGGGCTTCTTTGATCTTGTCCAACAAGGTAGGTTGAACATCCAAAGACATGAGATGTCCTTCAGGCACAATCTCCAATCTGAGATCTCTAAATTGGACACACAGATCATCTGGAAATTCTCCTTTAGTAAGGCCATTCACAAAAACCTTACGGCTTAGAGCATCCGCTACAACATTTGCTTTACCGGGGTGGTATTGCAAACTCAAGTCATAGTCCTTGATGAGTTCTAGCCATCTTGTTTGTCTCATGTTAATTTCTTTCTGGGTGAAGATATACTTCAAACTCTTGTGATCTGTGAACACTTCACATCGCTTTCCCAAAAGATAATGTCTCCATGTTTTGAGTGCATGGACAACAGAGGCTAACTCTAAATCATGAGTAGGGTAGTTCACTTCATGAGTTTTGAGTTGTCTCGAGGCATAAGCCACAACTTTCCCTTCTTGCATAAGTACTGCACCTAATCCATGATGAGATGCATCGCAATACACTTGGAAATCCTTCTCCAAATCTGGTAGACATAAGACTAGTGCTGTCACAAGTCTCTTCTTCAATTCTTGAAAGCTGAGTTCACAACCTTCAGACCAAGCAAATTTCTTGTCTTTCTTCAGCAATTCTGTCATAGGTTTTGCTACTTTGGAGAAATTCTCAATAAACCTTCTGTAGTATCCTGCCAAGCCAAGGAAACTACGAACTTCTTTTACTGACTTAGGTGATTCCCATTCAGTCACAGCTAAAACTTTAGCAGGATCAACTGCTACACCATCTCCTGACACAACGTGTCCAAGAAATCCACCTTCATTCAACCAAAACTCACATTTGCTGAATTTGGCATATAGCTTATGCTCTCTAAGCTTCTCTAGTATCAAACGTAGATGTCCTTCATGCTCTTCTTTGCTCTTGGAGTAGATCAAAATGTCATCGATGAAAACGACAACAAACTTATCGAGGAACTCCATGAACACCTTGTTCATCATATTCATGAAATATGCTGGAGCATTGGTTAAACCAAATGGCATCACGGTATACTCATACAATCCATACCTTGTGGTGAAAGCTGTCTTAGGTATGTCTTGTTCTCTTATCTTGAGCTGGAAATAACCTGACCAGATATCAATCTTTGAGAACACACAGGCTCCTTCTAACTGATCAAACAAGTCATTGATTCTAGGCAAAGGGTATTTGTTCTTGATAGTCACCTCATTGAGTGAACGGTAATCTATGCATAACCTTTGACTTCTATCTTTATTTTCCACAAACAAAACTGGTGCTCCCCAAGATGAAGAACTTGGTTGGATAAATCCTTTCTGTAACTGTTCTCCAAGTTGTTTCTTGAGTTCTTTCAACTCATCAACTGACATCTTGTACGGTCTTTTTGCTATTGGTCTAGATCCTGGTAGCAAATCAATAAGAAACTCCACATCTCTATCTGGTGGCATTCCCGGCAATTCTTCCGGAAACACATCTGGATACTCACTCACAATAGGCACACTGTCTATGCTAACCCCCTTAAGAGAATTTAGCTTACTCTCTTTTGATTCAAAGTTAGACTTGAATCTAATCCGTTTCTTTTCCGAGGTTGTGAGTGCAATAGTATGATTAGCACAATCTAGTACTCCTTCATACTTAGCCATCCAATCCATTCCCAATATTACATCCAGTCCTTGAGAATCTAAGATTATTAGACTCACTCGAAACTTATGCTTTCCAAACTCTATCACTAGATCTCGGCATCTAAGACTTACTATCATATCTCCGCCTGGAGAACTAACTTTTATAGGACACCCAATGTTTTCAGTTGGAAACCCATTTCTATCAACAAATGCTTTTGATATGAATGAATGCGATGCTCCAATATCAAAAAGAACAAGTGCTGGAATAGAATTGAGTTTGAACTTACCAGCAACAGCATCTGGCTCTTCATAGATTTCCTCCACATTGATGTGGTTCACTTGTCCCTTTTGAAAAGGGTTGGGCTTGTTGGGTCCTTCAACTTTATTTTCTGGGCATTCATTTGCATAATTCCCCATCTTCTTGCACTTGAAACACTCAACCTGACTAAGATCCTTCTTGACAAGATGACTTCCACTGCCACTTCCACAACCACTATGGTGGCTCTTATATCCACCCTTGTGATTCTTGTACTTGTCATTGTCATGACTACGGTGATGCTTGTTGTCATGATGACGGTTGTGGTTGTGGTGCTTGTTGAATTTCCCATGCTTGTGGGATCCTGAACCCCCACTATCATCATAATGGGAACGCTTGTGAGACGATCCCGAGCTGTGCTTGTCTGAGTGCTTTCTCTTCCTACTTTCAACTTGCTTCATCTTGTTCTCCAAAATAGCAGCCTTGTCATAAAGAGACTGGTATGTGGGAACATAGGCCACAGCTAACTGCAGGTTCAGTTCATCATTCAACCCTTCAAGGAACTTTTCCTTCCTCTTAGCATCAGTGTCAACTTCATCCGGTGCATATCGCGCCAGATTGTTGAACTCTTCAATATATTCAGCCATGCTGCGATGGCGTTGATTCAGGTTATGGAACTCTTTCTTCTTCAAACTCATCACTCCGGATGAGATGTGAGCAGTATGGAAACCATCTTCGAAGATAGCCCATGTCACATCAGCAATGGGAGTGGTGATCTGGAAGTTATCCCACCAAGTGACTGCTGGTCCTTCCAACAAGTGAGCTGCAAATCTGACCTTCTCCTCATCAGTACAGCCAACAGTTACCAAGTCTTTGTTCACAGAGCGTAGCCAATCATTGGCCACCATAGGATCAGTTGTTCCTGAGAACTTTGCTGGCCTCAATCTCAAGAACCTGGTAAGCATATCAAAACCCGGTGGGTTGTTCTGATTGTTGTTTTTGTTGTTGTTGTTATTGTTATTGTTGTTGTTGTTGTTGTTGTTGTTGTTCTGATTCTGGATGAACGTAGTCATCATCTGCATCAGCTGAGTCTGAGCTGTCATCATTTGCTGCATCTCAGGGGTGATGTTGTTGTTGTTGGGGTTGGGATTGGCACAACGGGGAGGCATCTGTGGTTTGTTCAATAGAGATAAGAATGAGATACCCATAGATGCTAACATGCACAATACATCACTTAAACAATCACCAAACATGCATCATAATAATAAAAGTTCAACAACACAGATAACAAGTTTGCGAAGTAAACACACCAATAGCAAGCCATCCACATGTTGGATGGTCATTGTGACTCAAATAAAAATCATGATAAATAAATGATAAATGAGTAGTCATCACTACTCCTCGGCATCAACCTCCTCCTCAACAAATGTAAGACCTGCATTCTCCATAGCGGTTTTGTATTCCTCGACATTGGTGGTCAAGGTCTCTACTTTGGCTTTGAGAGCCCTCTTCTGAGAACTAAGCCTCTCAATCACAGTATGCTGATGCTCGAGCTCGAAGTCCTTGGCCTCCAGTTTTGCAGTCATGTCTCGAATCCTCTTGTTTCTATCTTGGACTCGCTTCTCTTGACTCTTGAACTTTCTATCCTAACTCTCGAACTTGGCCTCCATCTCCTTGACTATCTCATCTTGCTCCGCGAAGAGCTTGTCCTTCTCACGAAGCTACACCTGGAGTTCGTCATTGCTGAGCATGACGTTGGTCCTATCAGTGTCCACGTGCCTAAGAAGAACCTCTAAGTCCTAGAGGTATAGACAAATCGGCTCTGCTGTCTCCCTCGAAGTATCCTCGAAGTCAATGGCCTCACCATCCTCATCACGTCTACCGAAGGCGTGGAAGTGAGTACCTCTAACCTGTCGAGAGTGACTCCCTAACAGATGTCCAATCAAGTCCTGCATGACTACCTCTAGGCCTCTCTCCTTGTCATCATGCATGAGCTTGAAGATGATAGCCTCCGTGGTAGGCTCAGTCTGGCGTCCGGGCTGATTAACCTTGAAACCCCAAAGGTCTTTCCTCTCAAACTTGGTGAGGGGAAGCACCATGATGGTAGGAAGAGGGAGATTGAGCAAACTAGTGAGCTCAATAATACGAGGGCCAAAACAAGTTCCTTGGAACTCTTCAACAGTGTTGATGGTAACATTAGCCATCTATTTAATAAGATAGGAAAAGTTAGAATCAACACAATATTAAGACAAATCACAAGACAAGGCATCACATGCATAACTTTGGGAATCAAAACACACAAGTCATGGCATACATGGATCCATTACAAACAACCAAGGTTCAACTTATTTTAAACAACATTTGGAAAATAAAATGATAAGTGTGGTGGTCCAACTAACGAAGTACGCTTACAATCCCATCTCACTTGCCAAGTTGGCTAACAAGGCATCTCTAGAGGCAATCTGTTTATCTTGATCACATGACTCCATTGCTAAGTTTATGATGTCTTTCCTTAAACTTTGATTGGTAGCCTCTAGCTCTTGGGTATGCTTCTTTTCTTCCCTAAGATCATTCTGGGTGTTAAGCATTCTGCACTTGATTCTATCACCAAGTTCTTTGATGGCCCTCCAAGCTGCATCCCTTGCTGAATCAAATAATGTGGTGTGCATCATTGTGTTGGTGACCATGTAGAATCCTGAGTCCTTGTGGTTGTCTTCCTTGTTTTTATACAAGTGAAGTTGCACCCACCAGTACTCCACTCCTTCATCCATCACAGGAAAGCCTTTGTACACAGCTGCACCATGTATTCCCATGGCAACCATGAGGTCCTTGAGAGCCTTGGGGAACTCTGTCTCACATTCCAAAGTCATAGTCATGAGTGGTCCCTTCCTTACGTCTTCGTTGATGGAGTTCATCTACAAATAGAGATGAGAAAGAAGATTAGAAAAGTTTACGAGAAGAAAAGACAAGTGTGGAAGTTGTTGAAGAATTTTCCTTAGTGGTTTCCAATCCTAGGGTCATAATCCTACAGGCAACACAGTGCTCTGATACCATCTGTAAGATCCCTCCTTTATAAAGGAAAAGGATCCCTGTGATTGCAATGCTAGTCCCTGGATCAAAGCTAGCATCCACAGTTTAAGATGACGTACACAGAAACAAAGGTCATTATTAAAGTCATTCCAGAGACAAACATAGTCTTTACAACTCCAAGGCCACATGCCTAGTACAAGAGTTTAAATAAGTAAATAGATAAAAGTCTTCATCTTCATGTTCCACAGGCCTAGTACAAGAGTTTAAATAAGTAATAAGATAAATAAATCTTCATCTTCATGTGCCACAGGCAAACATGTTGAGTGTAGACTCATGACTCCTAATCATCATCAGAATAACCTGCAACATCACAAGTTACAGCCACAGTGGGTCAATACATTGGAATAGTATTGGCAAGTGATACCTTAGTAGAATATTGGTGGACTAAATACTATATGCAATTTGGCTAAGTGTAGCTTAGGCTTGCTTTGCTCAAAATAGGTTTTGCCTATCAGTTGAAAACACTAAATTTTTCTTTGTCAAAACTTTTCCCAAGGAACCACCAATAGACATTGGGGTCCTTCACCCTTGTTCAACCACAAGTTTTACTTAGAAGTTGGGATGAGGAGATTCTTGATAGCTTCCATGTCTTGATGCTCAAGTTGTCCAATACCAGGGACATGGCTAAGTACTTAGATTCTTCCATCTGCAGAGGTTGTGCACTTTCCCCACAAGACTTGATTTTCACCAAGACAGGACCTTTCAGAAGCCTTCCCTTAGACCAAATGGACGCGCTCCAACCTATCATCCCACTACCACCAACTGTACAAATGGCTAAGTTATTGCAACCTATATGATCCAGGCAGAGCCCATAATGCCAAGTGGCTGCACTAGAAGCTTCTTAACATTTGGCCTCTCAAATCCCTTTGTTCCTGGGTGGCTTTCCACAAGTGAGATACACAAGGTAAACCATATAAATGGGCCTTGTGTAACCACTCAACATAAACCATTCCTTCCATTCCACCCAGGTGTTTCATTTACTTAGTTGTTTTATTAAGCAAAACACAAGTCCAAAGACTTAGAAATATTTTAACATAGCATGAATATTTTACCACCCTTGGTTGCTACTAGCTAGGCTAAGCATGGCATAGATAAACATCTTAACTTAGAAATTTCTAGCAATTCTACAACTACTAGGATTTCCCAAGCATAGCATATAAAGACCAAAATATTATCCATGCAAGACTAGGAAAATATTTCTAATGCATAGTTGAAAAACATAGGGATAAAAGCATGAAGCACCACTTGCCTTGGTAGTTTGGAGAGTAGCTACAATCCTCACAATCACAATCACTATTTGCACCAAAATCTACACATAAAATGATAACACCAAATCACAAACAAAATATATACAACCAAAAATATATGGATGCATGCAATATGATATGTGATGATTTTCTATACCAAACAAGACAAGTGCACATTACTGGTTCATAAACAAGTGCAAAACTTACCAAACAACCTTTAGTTGAACATTAAAACATTTCTCAAATAATTAATATACACAAAATAGGCCTACACATATTTCTGTAAAAATAACCATTTTAACGGAAACAAAACATTAAACACATTGCATATATGGAAAGGGATTTCTCTCCTGATTCCATTGATATAAAATTCATCAAATTTGGACGTGAGAATTAAAAGTTATGAATTAAACAAGTTTTAATACCTAATAGATCTAATCCAGTTTTTTAAAATTCAAATCCTAGCCACGCGGCGTGCTCCTATTGGTTGATACCACTTCACTCAGGATCACACACGTGAGCCGTTAGATCTAACTTAATCTGCACGGCCCAGATCTGTTCATACCCCTTCGCGTAAGTGATCTATCTAGCCCATCAGATCTAGATCCAACGGTTCGCGATCAAGCGACCAAACTCTGGCGGCGCTAGCGGTGGCGAGTGGCGGCGGCGGCTCTGTCCACGGAGGCGCGGTGGCTACAGGGGGGTTTGTGGTCGTCGGATATGCTTACCAGACTCGCGGCGGTGTGCTGAAGCTCAACGTGGCGGTGGCTGGTCAAGCGCCTGAATCGTGGCGAGGTCTCGTCGGAGTTCTTTGGCGCCAGGTGCTTGTTGACGAAGATGTTGCCGAGATTCTGCGTCGGCCTAGCACGAACCATATGGGTTAGGAGGTGCGCAAGGTCTCGGCGATCTTGATAGCATCGAAGGGAAGGCAAGGGGCGGTCGCGTTTTACCTGGATTGCACGTCGGAGTCGAGCGGTGGTTCTGTTGCTCGCGGTCGTGAACGGAGTCGGCGACCTGGGTCACGAGAAGGCGAAATAAAGGCATCAGGGAATGCGCCAGATCATTCTGGTCAAGTTCGTTTGAAGTAGGGGCAGAGGGGTGGGGTGTGCTCACCGGAATTCACCGTCGGAGTTTGTCTGTGCAGCGGCGGAATGAGTTCGAATACGTGCAGCCTGGTGGCGGAGTGGTGGCGCTAGGTGAGGGGAAATGCTCATGGTGCAGAGGGGGTTAAATAGCCAGGAGGGGGCGGCGATTACGCGCTGTATCAATGGCAATTACGCAGGCAGTGACTGCGGCGAGGTAACGGCGGAGCGCCTCGGCCGCGCGTTGATTTGGGGACGACGCTGACGTGGTCGCAGGGTCCACTTCCTAGCGAGAGAAAGAAAGAGGGAATGGGCCCAGCGGTCAGTGACTCCGTGGGTTTGTCTGCGAGTGAGAGAGAGAAGGGGAACCCGGGTGGGCTAAATGGGCTGGTTTCACTGTTGGACTAGAATAGCAGCGCCGGCCTTTTTCCTTTTCTTTATTCCCTTTCTATTTCTGTTTGCATTTTCAGAAATCATTTTCAAATGTTTTCAAAAGCTATTTGAATTCAAACCTTTTCAGGATTTTTGTAAAGTGCAACATTCATATTCCTGGGCATAAAAACATGTGGTCTCACTGTACAAGCTTGGTTCTTTTGATCAAATAAAATAAACAGTGATATTGCACTTGGTTTGATCAAGTTTTGAATTTGGTTTGAAAAACCATATTTGTTTTGTAAATTTTTGTTTATACTCTAGCAATCAAGCAAAACAATCAGAGAGTAACAAGGTTTGATCATGAACAACAATCTCTCATTGGAGAGTAACATTTGATTTAATGCTAATCACATAAAATAATGAGCTCATTGATTTTTGAAATGAAACTCTACATGATCATGGATGCATGGATGATATGTATGAGTTTTCAAACATGATTTTAGGGATGTTACATATTCTAATCCATATTCTTCGTACTTGTCTTAATTTAAAGTAAAACACATTCTTTTTACAATGAAAATACAAAAAAAATTCCTAAAAGTTGGAAACTCCCATTATTGGCAGCATGGTTCACCATACCAAGATGCACCCATCTAGCAAACATCGGAACATTTTCATAAAGTATCATGTACATATATGGCCATATATTCACCCATGTTGTTCAACTTGAAGCCTAAGAATGTTCATACAATGTAGGCCATATTGCCAAGAAGATCTATTTTTTCAAAAGTTGTGAAGACTAGTGATTGTCAACATGCAAATGCTTAGCAAGAAATTTAATATTTCAAAAATCTCGTTGGGTGCTACCGTCAAAATATAACTATAAAACTTTAAGAGCAATATACCACTTACTCGTATTTCAAATTTTACATAATATTGGCAAATGGGCTTAAATTCTATAGGATGGAGGGATTATTACAACTTGCTTGACGAGAAAAAAAGCACTCCTCACTTTTGAACCAGCTTGTTGTGGGTCTGCCTGGTGCTTCCTCTTCCTAGGGTGGAACGAATGGAGGTGGAGTAGTTGTGGGTAGGAAGACTGGCCAGATCATAGTGGTGTCCCCCGCAAAAATAAAAATGAAAGATCATAATGGTGTGCATCCAATGTGATGGGACACTCCTTGTCCACCACTTTAAGTAGTACTAGTACCGCGCATGGTGATGTTTTGACTATGCTTCACTCCTGAAATTTACTAGTTACTACTCACTGTATATGTACCTCGTGTCAGGAACTCATCGCAGCTTTGCTCTGACATCGCACTGCCTTCAAATCCTCCTCTTCGATGCTCTCGTGCTACCTGTCTCGGTCCCTTCTCACTCCTAGTTTTTTTCAATAGGGGAAACTCCAAGTGGCAATATTGTTTACCATGACAAGATTTTACCACCGCTTACTTTTAGGTTAGAATTTTAAACCGGCGGTATGAGTACCTTTTACACCAAGGACCTAAAAAGGAGAAAAATTACATCGAGGTCCATACATCTAGCACAAAGGACCCTAAAATTACATCGAGGCATGCAAATTATTGGATATGGGATCATCAATATAATGTATATGATGTAGATATGGCCATGACCTTGGTCGTTCGGCTTCAAATCCAAGAATATGCATACTCATTGACAACTAAGATTAAATTCGTTTAGAACTTTAAACCGACCATGGGAGTACCTTTTACACCAAGGACCTAAAAAGGAGAAAAATACATTGAGGTCCATACATCTAGCACAAAGGACCCTAAAATTACATCGAGGTATGAAAATTATTGGATACGGGATCATCAATATAATGTATATGATGTAGATATGGCCATGACCTTGGTTGTTTGACTTCAAATCCAAGAATGTGCATACTCAATGACAACTAAGATTAAATTCGTTTAGAATTTTAAACTGCCGGTAGGAGTACCTTTTACTCCAAGGACCTAAAAAGGAGAAAAATTACACCGAGGTCCATACATCTAGCACAAATGATCCTAAAATTACATCTAGGCATGCTAATTCTTGGATATGGGATCATCAATATAATGTATATGATGTAGACATGGCCATGACCTTGGTCATTCGGTTTGAAATCCAAGAATGTCCATACTCGTTGACAACTAAGCTTAAATTTGTTTAGATCTCACCACTTACTTTTAGGTTAAATTTTACACGCGCGGTGGGAGTACGTTTTTCTTCAAAGACCTAAAAGGAACCAAAATTACATCGAGGTCCATACACTTATTATAGAGGGCCCTAGAGTAATTAAGAAAGGAAAACGGCCGGTTATGGATCCTTCTTGAGAGAGCGGCTCATTGAACCATACTCTTCACGCCACTTCCTTTTCGACTGTTTTCAAGATATGGCCAGATTTTACGCCATGCAAAATCTTGGACGATATGGGATCATCAATACAAAGTGCGATGTAGATATGGCCATGGCCTTGGTTGTTCGGATTGAAATCCAAGAATGTTCATACTCATCGACAACTAAGCTTAAATTCATATTGATTTTACCACTTACTTTTAGGTTAGAATTTTACACGGGCGATGGGAGTAGATTTTTTATCAAGGAACTAAAAAGAAGGAAAATTACATCGAGGTCCATACATTTAGCATAGAGGACCATAAAATAATTAAGCAAGGAAATTACATGCATCGGTTTAATCAGCGACTAAGCAAGGAAAACAATCGGGTACGATTCATTCTCGAGAGAGCAACTGATCGAGGCATACTAGCTCTTCATGCTACTTCCTATTTGATTGTTTTCAAAATATTGCTAGATTTGTCGGCATGCAAACTCTTGGATATGGGATGATTATCAACATAAAGTAAGATGTAGATATGGCCATGACCTTGGTCGTTCAGCTTGAAATCCAAGAATGTCCATACTCGTTGACAACTACGCTTAAATTCGGTTAGATTTTACCAATTTTTTTAGGTTAAATTTTACACGCGCGGTGTGAGTACATTTTTTTTCAAAGACCTAAAAAGAACCAAAATTACATCGAGGTCCATGCTCTTAGCACAGAGGGCCCTAGAGTAATTAAGCAAGGAAAACAGTCGGGTTCGGCTCCTTTTTGAGAGAGCAGCTCATCGAACCATACTCTTCACGCCACTTCCTCTTCGATTGTTTTCAAGATATGGCCAGATTTGACGCCATGCAAAACCTTGGACGATATGGGATCATCAACACAAAGTGCGATGTACATATGGCCATGGCATTGGTCGTTCGGCTTGAAACCCAAGAATGTTCATACTCATCGACAACTAAGCTTAAATAGGTATAGATATTACCACTTACTTTTAGGTTAGAATTTTACACAGGCAGTGGGAATACATTTTTCATCAAGGACCTAAAAATAAGGAAAATTACATCGAGGTCCATACATTTAGCACAGAGGACCCTAAAATAATTAAGCAAGGAAATTACACGCATCGGTTTCATCAGCGACTAAGCAAGGAAAACAATCGGGTTCGGCTCCTTCTCGAGAGAGCAATTGATCAAGGCATACTAGCTCTTCATGCTACTTCCCCTTCGATTGTTTTCAAAATATTGCTAGATTTGTCGGCATGCAAATTCTTGGATATGGGATCATCAACATAAAGTAAGATGTAGATATGGGCATGACCTTGGTCATTCGGCTTGAAATCCAAGAATTTCCATACTAGTTGACAACTACGCTTAAATTCATTTAGATCTTAGCACTTACTTTTAGGTTGAATTTTACATGCGCGGTGGGAGTATATTTTTCTTCGAAGACCTCAAAAGAACCAAAATTACATCGAGGTCCATACACTTAGCACATAGGTCCCTAGAGTAATTAAGCAAGGAAAACAGTCGGGTTTGCCTCCTTCTCGAGAGAGAAGCTCATCAAACCATACTCTTCACTCCACTTCCTCTTCGACTATTTTCAAGATATGGCCAGATTTGACGCCATGCAAAATCTTGGATATGGTATCATCAACACAAAGGGCGATGTAGATATGGCCATGGCCTTGGTCGTTCGGCTTGAAATCTAAGAATGTTTATACTCATCGACAACTAAGCTTAAATTTGTTTTCATTTTACCAATTAATTTTAGGTTAGAATTTTACATGGGTCGTCAGAGTACATTTTAATCAAGGACCTAAAAAGGGTGGAATTACAGTGAGGTCCATATATCTTACACAAAGGGCTCTAAGATATTTAAGCAAGGAAAACAGTCGGGTTCGAAACATTCTCAAGATACAAGTCGATTGAGTTATGCTCTTCATGCTACTTCATCTCTCGGTTGTTTTCAAAACATGGCCACATTTGTCGGCATGAAAATTATTGGATATGGGGTCATCAACACAAAGTATGATGTTTTACTTCTTTCCTAACAAGGACACAAATTTTTACATGCCAATTATTAGCAAGATATGAAATATTTCAAAAAGAACCTCCATGGTTTTTGATATATAGAATGCTTGGTGGGTACTACCGTCAAAAGATATTTTTTTGTAGAACTTTGAGAGAAATCTAGCACATACTTTTAGGTTAAAATCCCACCTAACATTGAGAACAGAGCTTCAATTTGTTTAAATGGGCGAACTTAGCTAGGAAGCTTAATAACTTGTTAAACTTTGTGTAAACGTAAGTGAAACATGGTCCAAACTTTGTCTCGAAAATGGGCTTGTGGTATTCTGAGCCATATTCTTCGTAATTGCTTTAATTCAAATTAAAACACATTATTTTTACAATGAAAATACAAAAATGTTTTTTCCTAAAAGTTGGAAACTCCCATTATTGGCAGCATTATGGTTCACCATGCCAAGATGCACCCATCTACCTAACATCGGAACATTTCCATAAAGTATCATGTACATATATGGCCATATATTCACCCATGTTGTTTGGCTTGAAGACTAAGAATGTTCATCCAAATGCAGGCCATATTGCTGGTGGCGCCCAGCAATTGTCGTGGGACGCTTCGTTGGAAACCCCAAGAGAAAGGTATGAAGCAGCACAGCAGCAAGTTTCCCTCAGTAAGAAACCGAGGTTATCGAACCAGTAGGAGGAAGGAAACATCACACATGTGTTGCTAGCAACACGGAGACCTGCACAACACAAACTCAAGACTTTGCCCCAACGAATCAGTGAGGTTATCAAGCTCACCGGTTTGCTGTAACAAACTATTAAACGTATGGTGTGGAAGGTAATGATTTGCAGCAAATAAATAGTAATAGTGGAATATATATCAATGGTAAAGATTGGACCGGGGTACATAGTTCACTAGAGGTGCTCTCCTTAGATAAACAACATGGCATGAAGGGTAAAAGAATTACAACAGGGCAATTGACATGAACTGAGCAAGGCATAACAATGCAATTACATTGAGGTCCATAAATTCAGCACAAAGGACCCTAAAATAATCAAGCAAGGAAAACAATTAGGTTCGCCTCCTCGAGAGAGCAGATGATCGATCCATACTCTTCATACCACTTCCTCATCGAGTGTTTTTGAAAATATGGCTAGATTTGTTGGCATGCAAATCCTTGGATATGGGATCATCAACATAAAGTATGCTGTAGATATGGCCATGGCCATGGACATGGTCGTTCGGCTTGAAATCCAAGAGCATTCATACTCATTGACAACTAAGCTTAATTTCGTTTTGATTTTACCACATATTTTGAGGTTAGAATTTGACTAGTCGTATGAAATGAGACATGCTTTACTTTTTGTTCGTATCCTTAACGAGTTGAATTATCCAAGCCTTAAAGAGTGAGAGCCTTAACGAGTCTAGTTGCTCGATAGTCGAGCCCTATGGATCATCCACATAAAGTATGATGTAGATATGACCATGACCTTGGTATTTCGGCTTGAAATCCAAGAATGTTCATACTCATTGACAACTAAGCTTAAATTCATTTAAATTGTAGCACTTTTAGATTAAAATTTTACACGGGCGGTGGGAGTACATTTTACATCAAGGACCTAAAAATTTGACCAGAAATTACACAATAGTAGTCCTGCAGCTACCCTTCATTCGTACTAATCTGAAGGGAACTGGAGAAGAGGAGCATGCGTCTGTTTTAATCATTTTATTCAACCTTCCCTATACTACTCTCTATCCCTAGTTCCCCATTCCCCTACCTCTACGCCAAGCGCCGCCATTCCGCTCCTCTACCATGCCGCTTTCCGATCCTGTCCACCGCATAGTATGAGAGTGTTTGTTCTTCTTCCTGTCCCGCCTGCCACCATCGATCTTCCCTCTTTTCCAGAAAACCAAATCAAACCATTGTCCCAACTTCCAATAGCTCCCTTGCGATGGTTGGACCGAGAAAGGAAAGTGATGATTCTGAGCTGTTCCAGGAGGTTTTTACTAAAGGCCCGCTTGAAGAAATCATAACGAGATGCGACATCATCACCACTGCGAGCCTCGTCGGTTCGTCCAAACATCTTCTTGACTCGGCAAAATATAGTGCAACTTTACATGCTTCTCAGCTGTTTGGCCTCCCTTGTGTTCTTCATTCTCACCCGACTAAGAAACCATGGGAATGCAATGAGTACTTCGAGGGAAAGGGCACGCTATGCAAGCTTACGCTAATGGACAGGATCTCCTCCGATGCTATGTTCCTGATTGTGTGGGTAAACAGTGGGTAGGTGCCAATGGAGATTGGATCGCCACTGTTGGGTGTGATTTTAAGTGGGAGCTTGTCAATGTGTATACTCATCAACGCATTCCTCTCCCACAAGTCCAGGATTTTGTACCCACCAATGATTCGTTTACATTCATGCATAATGATCGCACCATTATCCTCCGGAAGATTGCTATTTGCCGAGCTCCCACAACTGTTGTGGATTATTTAGATTTCTCTCTTGTCGCTATTTTCAAATACTCAATTGCTACCCTTGATGGCGATGAGTATACGTGGGCAGTTCTTGAGAACCAATTCCGGTACTTTTTTAGATACAATGATGCAGTTATCCATAAGGGTCTGGTGTTTGCAGCCACTGATAGTGGCAGTGTTTATGTCTGGAATCATTTGTATTTTGGTAAGTTTGATCCACACCTATTGTAATCACTAGTTTCCGTTTTTATGGATGTAAAGTAGTTTTGGATAATTTGTCCGTCATTTCTTTTTCAAGGTCCTATTCTGCTCCTGGCACCACCTAGCGCGCATCTTGGGGAGGGCAACCTTGATGACATAGATGATGAGGAGTACGAACTTGGTTTATGGTTCTTAGAAATATCTTCAAACGAATCTTGCCTTGTTCTTATCCATACTGAGGGCATAACCGATGCGGAGTTTTATGGCAGTACTTATTATGGCCATGGCAATCCTGTTGCTGATCAGTGTTTATCGCCGCGGTCGCACTTTTGGCACCTATGCTACTGGGTTTTGCTGCAATGTGTACTCAAAGGACACTGCTTGTTTCCACCTAAGCCATGGATACCGATCGCTGACCTGGGAGCATATTCTCTTTTCCTTAGATTGAACTATCCGATTAGCATTGCAACAGGCTGATGCTGCCCCAGGATATCCGACGAGAAGCAACTATGTCTACACCTCCCACCATGCAATAGGACTTGGATATACACCGTTTCTTGAAATATGCTGCTTCAGTCTAAATACTGAAGAAGCAGCTGTTGGTTTCTCAACCAACGTTGTATGGAAATCTCCGGAGACTCCATTATGGTTCATCCCGAGCTTTGCCAATGCCCGGTATTGGAACCTAGCTACCGTAAGTACTCGTAATACTATGTAATATGATAGTTCAGTTGGTATCGGCCCTATTGAACTATTTTGGCTGCAAAGTAATACTAGTATAGTACTAGGTCTTGTATTTCGGAGTATTTTGTACTATATATTGATACTTGTTTAGATCAAGGGCAGGAGATGGTACTGCTTTGACTTTGTTCTATCGTTGCTATTACTAAAGTATTTTATAGAACTAATACTGATGTACTAGTACTTATTTAGATCAAGTGTAGATTTTTCTTGCTTTTCTTTTCTAACTTGCCTTGTCATAAACTCATAATCTAGACGAGCCTTGGGCATTTTAGTTGCCTATGGAGGGCACATACGCAGGCATTAATGTGAGAAGGAGGTATGCACACAAAAGTAGACTTGATCGTCAGTTTTGCTTGCTCCAATAATCGAATGTTCCGAGAAAAAGACAAACTGAATCAGTCACTTTGAAATGCTGACCAGTCTGTCATGTGCCGCTAGATATGAACTAGGAATCTGTCGATATTTTTCTTTCTTATTCTGTATTGCCGAATCTTTCAAATGCTAGTGAATCTATCAAATTTTCTGTTGCTATTACTAAAGTATTTTTTAGAAATAATAGTGATGGTCTTGCTCTTCTTTTAGAACAACATGGCCACAATATGGTCTCTCTTTCCATTTGAATTATGGCCTTGCTACATCTATTGAATTTTAATGTCTGCATTGTTAAATCTGTAAATTCTTTTGGTCAATATCGGTACTGCTAAATCGGTCACTTTGAAATGTTGTTGAATCTGTCAAGTGCCACTGATTATGTAATGGGAATCTGTTGATATTTTTCTGTTTTATTCCATCCGCAAAATATTTCAAATGCTAGTAAATCTTTCAAATTTTCTGTCATTTTCCTTACTAAAGTATTTTGTAGAACTAGTACTGATGTAGTGATACATGTTTAGATCAAGGGCAGTAGATGGCCGGTAATGCTTTTCTTTTGAAATATGGCCTTTTCACAATCTAGATGAGGCTTGGACAGTTTGGGTTGCATATACGTTGGTCACACTGGCATTGATGTAAGAACGAGATATGCACAAAAAAGCAGTCTTTAACGTCAGTTTTGCATGCTCCAATGATGGAGTGTGTTCGAAGAAAAGGGCAAACTGAATCAAGAACTGATTAGCTCTGTACTGCTATTGAATTTTAGTGTTTGTATTGATGAATCGGCTACTTTGAAATGTTGCTGAACATGTTAAGTGCGACTGATTAGAAACTGGGTATCTATTGTATTTTTATTTCTTATTCTATACTGCTGAATCTTTCAAATGCTAGTAAGAACGGTAGTTCCTGGCTTAAGGTAGTTCTGAGTATTTTGTATGGAGTTCTTCCTCTGCTAATCTATTTTACAATAATAACCATGTACTAGTACTTGTTCAGATCAACCTATCGAGTGCGGAATATGGTCTCACTTTTATTTTGAATCAGGCCTTGCTGAATCTATCAATTCTTATGGTTATTGCTTGTGTACTGCTAATCGGTCAGTTTGTGATGCTGCTGAATCTATCAAGTGCTGTTGAATATGAACCGACAATCTATCAATATTTTTCGGTCTTATTCTGTACTATTGAATCTGTGAAATGTTTTGTCGTTACTACTAGTACAATATTTTGATAACTAACTGTGATGTAATTGGAGTACTTGTTTAGATCAAGTGCAGCAGATTGTATTGCTTTTCTTTGGAAACTTAGCATCGTCACAATTATCTAGATGCGTCTTGGGAATTTTGGTTTGCATATAGGGGTCACACATGCATTGACGTAAGGAGGAGGTATTCACACAGAAGCAGAATTGATCATCGGTTTTGCTTTCTCCAATGATTGAGTGTGTTTGGAGAACAGGGAAAACTAATCGTGCGACAAGGTTTTTTTAGCTGGAACAAGAACCGATTCTCTCTGTACTTCTATTGAATTTCAAGCATGAAATCTACTGAACCTCTCAATTGTTCTGTCCTTGCTATTACTAAAGCATTTTCTGAAACTAATACTGATGTACTAGTACTTGTTTAAATCAAGGGCAGTATATAGTCTTGCTTTTGTTTTGAAATATGGCCTTGGCACGACTTGGGCATTTTGGGTAGCATAGGGGGGTCGCACAGGCATTTTATTTGAGAAGAAGGTACTTGAAGAAGACTTGATCGTCAGTTTTGCATGCTCCAATGGTCGAGTGTGTTTGGAGAAAAGGGCAAACTGATCGGGTGACAAGGTTTTAAGAGCTGAAACAAGAACTGGTTCTCTCTGTACTGCTATTGTATTTCAGTGTCTATTGTTGAATCGCGCACTTTGAAATGCTGCTGAATTGGTCAAGTGCTGCTAAATGTGAACTGCGAATCTGTCGATAATTTTTCTATCTTATTATGTATTGCATAGTTTATATAAATATCTGCCACAAACAATTATCGATTTCTTTCCCTCCCTCTCTGAGATCTTTGTTTCGAATCTAGCCGAGCCACAGCAAAATGCAATTTTTATATAGCAAGAGAAGAAATCTAGCTCATTCAACCCCTCTTTAGCCTAGAACATTTTAGTTCGGCCTTTTAGGGGTATAAGGGGACTGTTGACCACATCCCAGGGAAATTTGAGAAACGGGCCCATGGAGAATAGCCTATGGAGTATAGCTGATACATCAGAAACGTATCTATAATTTTTGATGTTCCATGCTTGTTTAGTATATACTTTGCTTTGCTTTGTCTTTCTTTGAGGTGTTTTTATATCTTTTCTGGAACTAACCTATTAACAAGTTGCCACAGTGCTAGTTGCCTGTTTTCTTCTGTTTTTGGTTCCAGAAAGGCAGAAAATCTGTATTCTCGAAATTAGACGGGACAAAAGCAAAAGTCAATAACTTTCCGTGAGGGACACGAATCTAGAAGAAGAGACGGAGGGGAGCCACAGGGTTTCCACACCCAGTAGCGCTGGCTCGCTGGCAGGTCAGGCCCCCTGCCTCGCCTCTTCGCCTATAAGAAGCCCCCCGATGCAGAAACCCTAAGTACCGATCAATATTCCATAAAATCTTTTGTAGTTGCCGCCACCGTCGTCCCTAGATCGGGGGGATCTGAAGTTCTTCCCGGCACCCTGTCGGAGGGGAGATCATCCCAGAGGCCTTCTCTCCGGTATGATGCGTGAGTAGTGGACTATGGGTCCATGTAGTAGCTAGATGGTTGTATCTCCTCCTTGTGCTTTCATGTATAGATCTTGTGAGCTCCGTTCATGATCAAGATCTAATCTATTTGTAATCATGCATGTTGTGTTTGCGGGTATCTGATGGATATTGAGATTATTATGTTGGATTGATTAATAGTTTAATCTTTATGATTCTATCATGTCTGTGTTGTTTGTGATCTTGCATGCTCTCCATTGTTAGTAGCTATCTTGGCCAAGTAGTTGCTAGTGACTCCAAGAGAGGATATTTATGCTTGATAATGGGTTCATGCCTCCAGTTTCCAAGGGAAGTGACAATAATCTCTTCGGTTGTAGATGTGTTGTTGCTACTAGGGAGAAAACAACGGTCTCTTGTTCATGGAATATGTAGATTGTTGACCTTACACACTTTTCTTAAAGCAGTTGTCTGTTGCTTGCAACTTAATACTGGATGGGGTTCGGATGATAACCTAAAGGTGGACTTCTAGTTATAGATGCAGTTGGATGGCGGTCTATGCATATTGTTGTATTGCCCGATCGAATCTCACAGGATCTTTCTGACTAGTATTGCATTGTTATGCCTTGCTCAGTTCCTGTCAATTGACCTGCTGTAATTTGTTTACCCTTCATGCCATGTTGTTTATCTAAGGAGAGCACCTCTAGTGAACTATGGACCCCGGTCCAATCTTTACCATTGATACATCTTCCACTGTTACTTGTTTACTTGATGCAAGCCATTTCCTTACACACCATACGTTTAATCCTTTGTTACAGCAAACCGGTGAGCTTGACAACCCCATTTATTCGTTGGGGCAAAGTCTTAAGTTTGTGTTGTGCAGGTCTCCGAAATTCTAGCAACACCTATGTGACGTTTCCTTCCTCCTACTAGTTCGATAACCACGGTTTCTTACTGAGGGAAAACTTGATGCTGTGCTGCTTTACACCTTGATCTTGGGGTTCCCAACAGGCTCCACGTCAAGCACGTGCTAGCCATCATCAAGCTTTTGTAGCGTCGTTGCCAGGGAGGATAAGGACGTCTTCACAAGGGGAGTCCTTCACTTCCTTTCTCTTTACTTTTTTTTAGTTTGCTTAGTTTCTTTTGCTTGATTTTGTTTGCCTCTTTTCAAAAAAACCCCAAAAAATAGTTTAGTTTGGTTTGCTTTCTTTATTCAAAAACACAAAAAAAATTAGTTCCTACTCTGGTTGCTGGACTATTATTTCCTTGCTTGGTCATGCTTTCTATCAATGGATGGTTTCTTTGAAACTAGTTCTTATTGGCAAGGTTGGTTCACGGAAGAACAAAAGTATTATTATAAGGAACACCATTTGTCACAAAAAGGGAAACACTTATGGGAAAAAATTGATAAGTTGAATACTATTGCTAGAGACGTGTGCTCTACTTATAATATTACTTATTGCTTTGATAAGTCTTGTTGCTGTAGGAGGTATAAATACCTTCCTTTTCAATGTGAGTATAATGATAATGTTACCATATTTTCTTATGTTAAGGGAAATTATGAATTTTATGATGTGGAACAAATTGAAGAATTTATTGCTTTCAAGGGTGCATTTGAACTTGCTAGTTTGCTTGAAAATACTGATGATGCACCTTATGAATATGAGGTTTATGAGATACTTAAATTCTGCTTTGATAATTACAAGGAAGCAAATGGCTATATCCTTGAATATTTTAATAGGTGCTTTCCACAAATGGAAGAGACTAATGCCTTGCAGGAGCCTACGGAAGAAGAAATTGCTGAAACTGAAAGCTTATTAGATGAAAAAGAGGAGGAGAGTGATGGTCAAGAGGAGGAAGAATGGATCTACCCATGTTTACCTTCTAATGAGAGTAACTCTTTAACTCTTACATTATTTGATTGTCCCCCATGTTTACCAAAGGAGGATGAATGTTATGTTCCTGTGGATCCTTTTGAAATTTCTACTTTGGGTAAAGCCTGTGAAGGTTTTAATCCCACTATTTTTGAGAATGATAGAAATTATGTGTTTGTAGATCATGAAAAGCATGCTTTATGTGATAGCTATATTGTTGAGTTTATTCATGATGCTACTGAAAATTATTATGAGAGAGGAAAATATGGTTGTAGAAGTTTTTATGGTACTGAAACACCTCTCTATGTGCTGGAAGTTTTGAATTTACTCTTATTTCATCTTCATATGCCTGTCACTTTGCTCTTTGTGAATTTATTTGCATACAAGATTCCTATGCATAGGAAGTGGGTTAGACTTAAATGTGTTTTGAATTTTCTTCTTGATGCTCTCTTTTACTTCAACTCATAATTCTTATGAGAGCATCTTCTTAAACTATCATGCCTAACTTAAAGGCGTTAAAGAAAAGTACTTATTGGGAGATAATCCAAGAGTTTCCTTGTATCTTGGAAGTTATTACTTTAGTAATTACCTCTCCTTATCCTTTTTGTTTGCTTATTGTGCCAAGAATGACCTCTAATGAGAGGGAAGTAAGATTTGGGGAGTTGCTGTCCCGAAACAGATTTCTATCCTCCACCAAAAACAATTGTGAGGAGTCTCTATAACTTGGATTGAGCTCAAAATTTATGAATAAATCCCCCAGTATATTATCTAACTTTCGTTAGTTCAACACTTTTTGATTTGAGCAACATAAGATTTTCGAACAAATCGATTTCTACCCGTTGGTCTGTTTTGACAGATTTCTGCCATTATTTGCATTTGCTTCTTATTGATTTCTTTTTGAGTTCTATTTTGGGGAATTGAGATTTTTGAAGGAGTTACTATAGTAGCTTGTGTTTTTAGTGAAAAGTCTTGCTGTTCTAAAGCTTTGCCAGATGTCTAATATCTTTTAAATACACTAATGTTGCTAATGAAGATTGTGTGAAGTTTTGTATGAAGGAAAAATTTAAGGTGTAGAGAGAGAATGATGTAATGAGATGAATAATGGACAAAAGCTCAACCTTGGGGATGCCACCATGGTGTCACCCAAGAAATATCCAAGAGTTACAAGCGTCAAAGCTTGGGGATGCCCAAGGCATCCCCTTCTTCATCAATAAAAAGCTCGGGTCTGTCTAGACACTTCGTTTTTATTGTTTCATGCACAGTTGTGTTGTTCTTGGAGCGTCTTAATTTTAGTTTGCTTTGCTTAGGTTGGTTAGTTTGCTTGAATAAAGTAGTTTGGACCCCCGTTCTCGTTGTGTTGTTTTGCAAATAAGTTGCTTGGTGTTGGAAAGGAGTAGTAAGTTCTTGCTTGTAAGTGCAACAGGAGCTTGCATTGACTGTGACTTAGACTTTAGCATGACATGCTAGGTGTTGTTTTGACTTGATGCTTAGTGATTATTGTTGTAGCATGTCTTGTTCCAAACAATTGGGATTGCTTAGTGTGCCTTGAATAAATTATGCGTTGTTTTAGCATGCAAAAGCATAGTATTATGGTATTCTCCTTTGATGCTTTGTTTGGGTTGACTTGGCACATGCTCACACCATGTTATGACTATGACAAGTCACCATAGCCTCTATGATCATTTATTCCTTGACTTGTAGTACCACTCTATTCTTTGATTAGTAATGCTTTGTTGCTCTGCATGATTATGGCCATTATGCTCTCTTAAGTTGGTTGCTCCCAGTCTTTTGCTAGCCTCCACTTGTATGAGTAAGCACTACTCATGCTTCCACCTCCCAAGAAACCAAGTTATTCCAAAGTGTCCACTATAAACTCCTATGCATGGTGTGTTACACCATTCCAAGTATATTCTTGTTTTCAGCTATCTTCCTATTAAAAACTATTTTGTTATGTGAAAACTTAGTGATTAAATCCCTCACAAACTTGATGGCACACTTTATATTCTTTCCCCTAATAAATTTGAACCATTGTGTTGTCTATATTATATATGCTTGCACTTATACGTTGGAATTAGCAGAACCATGCTGTCACGGGGAACGTTTTCTACATTGCACTTGTACTTTGCACTCAGTTGATATCATCCTCTTTTGTCTATGGATGTCACCGGTGTGAAATAAAGAGGGAGATTGTAAGTCCATGGAGTTTGTATTATGTGTTAGAGAAACGCCTGGGCCGCTAGCCTAAGCCATGCCTAATCATGGTGGCAACTTGCAGCATCACCATAGTGAGCTATCTATGAAGCATCCTCAGTAAAAAGCTATGCATATAGTAAATAAAAAGATCGCTGAGATGCTCACTGTATGCTTGCCTTTCATTTTGGTTATGGGGTAGCTCCTGTACCATGTGCAAGGGGTACCCCGTTGGCGGTTCTCTATGATATGCAAATACTTACAATGACAAGAACTTACAGGTGACTGAAGTTGAGTAGCATGAGGTGTGGCCCTCGTATTCAAGGGACTTGAGATTGCCACCTTATACTTTGTCAAGCATATACTCCATAATTAGTTCACTTTAACCTTAATCACTTCAAGATGCTTATGATAGGGGCAATGAGGGCTGAAAGATAACAAGTACCATAATTTTTGGAAGCTCTTTTTGAAACTTGAAATCCATACTTCCTTTACAAAAGGCCTTTCTTCCACCATTATTGAGTCTCCACCTTCTACCTTTAGGTGCCATTAAGAGAGCATAGTTGTCATTCTGTGTGCAGTGTCCAAAAGCTTATTGATTGATGCATATCGTGATATTACTTGTTCTTGTGCTATTTGTTTCTAGTCACCCTTGTGAACTTTGAAGGTGTCCTACGCATCTATTTGCTACTCTATGAGGGACAAGATGATTGCCACTATGCCATGTTTTATGTATGTGAAACAAACAAACATTTTTCAATGCATGTTATTCATGATCTTTGTTTGTAGCCTTTCATGTTACATGCATAGTTACTATGTACTATTGTTAGAACTCCATCTTTCATGCACATGTTTAGAGTTCTTTGATCCCAACTTTCAATGCTTGCAAATGGTTAGATCTTCATTGTGAAGGTGCATGTCACCTAAAAAATTATTCTTTTAATCACTTACCTACTCAGGGACGAGCAGGAGTTAAGCTTGGGGATGCTTGATACGTCGGAAACGTATCTATAATTTTTGATGTTCCATCCTTGTTTAGTATCTTCTTTGCTTTGCTTTGTCTTTCTTTGAGGTGTTTTTATATCTTTTATGGAACTAACCTATTAACAAGTTGCCACAGTGCCAGTTGCCTGTTTTCTTCTGTTTTTGGTTCCAGAAAGGCAGAAAATCAATATTCTCAGAATTGGACGGGACAAAAGCCAAAGTCAATAACTTTCCGTGAGGGACACAAATCCAGAAGGAGAGACGGAGGGGAGCCACGGGATGGCCGCACCCCCTCAGGCGCGGCCAAGCCTAGCCCGCGCCTGGGCAGGGTGTGGCCCCCCCGGGCGCCCCTGCCTTGCCTCTTCTCCTATAAGAAGCCCCCCGATGCATAAACCCTAATACCCGATCAATATTCCACGAAACCTTCTGTAGCCGCCACCACCGTCGTCCCTAGATCGGGGGGATATGAAGTTCTTCCCGGCACCCTGCAGGAGGGGAGATCATCCCGGAGGCCTTCTCTCCGGTATGATGCATGAGTAGTTCCACCTTGGACTATGGGTCCATGTAGTATCTATATGGTTGTATCTCCTCCTTGTGATTTCATGTATAGATCTTGTGAGCTCCGTTCCTGATCAAGATCTAATCTATTTGTAATCATGCATGTTGTGTTTGCGGGTATCTGATGGATATTGAGATTATTATGTTGGATTGATTAATAGTTTAATCTTTATGATTCTATCATGTCTGTGTTGTTTGTGATCTTGCTTGCTATCCATTGTTAGTAGCTATCTTGGCCAAGTAGTTGCTAGTGACTCCAAGAGAGGATATTTATGCTCGATAGTGGGTTCATGCCTCTAGTTTCCAAGGGAAGTGACAATAATCTCTTCGGTTGCAGATTTGTTATTGATACTAGGGAGAAAACAATGGTCTCTTGTTCATGGAACATGTGGACTGTTTACCTTACACACTTTGCTTAAAGCAGTTGTCTGTTGCTTGCAACTTAATACTGGAGGGGGTTCGGATGATAACCTGAAGGTGGACTTCTAGTCATAGATGCAGTTGGATGGCGATCTATGTATATTGTTGTATTGCCCAATCGAATATCATAGGATCTTTCTGACTAGTATTGCATTGTTATGCCTTGCTCAGTTCCTGTCAATTGCCCTTCTTTAATTTGTTTACCCTTCATGACATGTTGTTTATCTAAGGAGAGCACCTCTAGTGAACTATGGACCCCGGTCCAATCTTTACCATTGATACATCTTCCACTGTTACTTGTTTACTTGTTGCAAACCATTGCCTTCCACACCATACGTTTAATCCTTTGTTACAGAAAACCGATGAGCTTGACAACCTCACTGATTCGTTGGGGCAAAGTCTTGAGTTTGTGTTGTGCAGGTCTCCGCGTTGCTAGCAACACATGTGTGACGTTTCCTTCCTCCTACTGGTTCGATCACCTCGGTTTCTTACTGAGGAAAAACTTGCTGCTGTGCTGCTTCACACCTTGCTCTTGGGGTTCCCAACAGGCTCCACGTCAAGCACGTGCTAGCCATCATCAATATCCCATGTAGAGCAGCCCATGTAGAATAGCAAACTCTTTTTAATTTGACCTTCCCACCTCTCAATATTTTTAAAAAAACTCTGCATGTGGATTTTTTTACAGCGCCTGCAGTTTTTAGTTGAGCTGCCAGAAGCACCGCCTTATTATTTGATGGGAGATAAAAATGTTCAAAAAAATCTTTTTAAGGAGACAAATCAATAAGTTATAATAGAAAGGCTTAACGATTCTATTCAATTAGTTGTTTCTGCCGTAGTGGCAAGATACCCAGTCAACCGGTGGTGAGGTCTCGAGTTCGAATCCTAGGAAATTTGTGTTAATATAGAGTTACTTTTTGTACTCTCGGGCTGACATCTGGGACTCGGATAAACTACTGCTACATCTAGCAATTTTGGCAAGATTAGGATGGCGGACTCGACCTGAAAAAACAGTCCAACATATATACACACGTTTAATTTAAATAGAGGTTTACATGTGGGACCTTGCATGGACACGTTTAATTCAAAAAGTGGCTGACATGTGGGACCTAGATAAACTACTGCTGCATCTAGCAATGTTGGCAAGATTAGGATGGCGGACTCGACCCGAAAAAATAGTCCAACATATATACACACATTTAATTCAAATAGAGGTTAACAAGTGGGACCCAGCATGGACACGTTTAATTCAAATAGTGGATGACATGTGGGACCCAGCATAGACACATTTCCTCCACAGAAAAGACTGCAATGTGGGACCCAACATAGACATGTTTCCTAGACATAGAAGGCTGACATGTGGGACCCAACATCGGAGTGTAGATTAATATTTTTTGTACTCTATAAGGCTAACATCTGGGGTCCAGGTAAACTGTTATTGCATCATAGACACGTTTCCCCTCAAAAAAATCCACCAATATTGCCAAGGTCATAACGGCGGACTCAACCTGAAAAATAGTCCAACATACACACGTTTCTTTTATATAGAGGCTAACATCTAGGACCTAGTGTAGACACGTTTCCTGCACAGAGGTTGCTGACATCTGGGACCCAGCTACGGACCAAAGTCAGAACAATGGAGGTGGCCAAAAACAATTCCATCATAACACATTTTATTTACGGAGAGGCTGACAGGTGGGACCCACCAGACATAACTTATATAGGTGATGCATCGAGCAACGTTGCCAAGTTCGAATAAGGTAGGCGCGAGCGAGAAAAAGGCTAACATGCACACGTTATTCTAATGAGATGTTGACATGTGGGATCCAGCTGCGTGACCAAATGGCAGATTAGTCGAGCAACACTATCTAGTTCGGAACAGGGTAGCGCTAGAGAAGAAAAAAATTCTATCATATACACACTATTCTTCTAATGCGAGCCTGGCATATGGGACCCACCAGCCTGTATAAACGGCTGATGCAGCGAGAAACACTATCAAGTTAACACGGAGGAGCGAACGAGGGCACAAATTCCATCATACACACGTTTCTTCTAATGAGAGTATGACACGTGGGGCCTAGATACGTGATTATGCATCTGGCAGCGCTATCAAGTTCAGAACAGGAAAGCACGGTCGAGGGCAAAAAATCCATCATACACACATTTCTTCTAATGATAGGATGACATGTGGGTCCAAATGCGTGATTAAATGGCACCGCAATCAAGTTCGAAATAGGGTAGCGGGAGCGAAGGAAAAAATTCCATCATACACACGATTCTTCTAATAAGAGGCTCGCATATGGGACCCAACATCGTGATTAACTGCAGAGTTCGAGCAATGTTATCGAGTTCAAATCAGGGAGGCACGAGCCAAGGATTTTTTTTATCATGCACACATTTCTTATGATGAGAGGATGGCATGTGGGGACTAGCTGCGTGATTAAACTATAGATGCATCTAGCAGCGCTATCAAGTTCGGAACATGGTAGCGGGAGCGAAGGAAAAAATTTCATCATACATACGATTCTTGTAATGAGAAGCTGGTATGTGGGACCCAACATCGCGATTAACGACAGATAGATCGAGCAACGTTATCGAGTTCATATCAGGGAGGCACCAGCCAAGGAAAAAAATCCATCATGCACACGTTTCTTCTAGTGTGAGGATGACACGTGGGACCCAGCTGCTTGATTAAACGGCAGATGCATTGAGTGACGCTATCAAGTTCGGAATAGGGAAGCAAAAAATTCCATCATATACATGATTCCGCTAATGTGAGGAAGACATGCAGGACCTAGCAGCCTGACTATACGGAACAGGCACCGAACAACGTTATCGAGTTCAAATCAAGGAGGTGCGATCGAAAAGTTTGGTCTGCTATAGTCACTGATGTCCGGGACCCACACGAAAAAATACTTCGGCGAGTCAACATCTCGCGAGGAAGCGGAAATCTTACTTCTGCCACGCGCTCGTCGAGATTCCCCCATGTTTTTAGCGGTTTCTTTGCAGTAGAGGGGCACGAAACCGGAAAAAAAAATTTTGCATCGACCATGGTAGAGCCGAGATTTTCATCTCGGAATATGTGTATCTAGAACGCGGCGGTGTTGAAAGTGATGATGGTGATGATGATTAGACTATTGTTCCAAATTATGCAGTGAGATAACAAACATAGATTCGTTTTGGTTTTCTCATTTTAAAATGTATGAGATATGATGATATTTTCCTGTTGGATTGTAATCCTAGACTAATTTTTTTCCCTGTCTAAATTGGATTAAGCTTAATTCAACAAGTGCAAACATATGTAGAACAAGTTCGGTATATTAATTAATTAGCAACCAGATGACCAGGTTTCATACAAGAGGGGCATATGCACCTCGTGTCAGTATATATGGGTGAGCACATTGTCTCGGTAGATAGGGAAGATGGCATTGGTCTCAAACCAAGTGAAGATGCACTTGTGGTGGTACGGATGGTTGCATCCCCAGAGATGCACCGTTGTGCGCTTCGACATCGCATGCATGCATATGTTGCAGTGACCATCCTCTTGCTCAACCAAGTACCAACTGTCTTGAAGCGCCAGCAGGTTGACGATGAGCCCGAGGTCGACGCTGAAGGTTAGGTGGAAGTGGAACCCGTAGACACACACATGCCTCATGCCAGAGCCGTTGTAGAATGTCGTAAGGCATGATGATGTCCCACTCCTCCTCCGTGAGTTGCAGGTTCTTCAACAGCCATACACGGCCAAGAACCTTCCGCATAGTTCCCACGACCTTACTTGCTCTTCGCAGCTTGCTGGGAGGCAGGCTGAGATTCAGCAACTCCTCTTTGCAGGGTGTTGCCTCGACATCGTCCTCCTCTAGAGGGGCTGTGAGGGATCTAGGCATCCTCCTGAGCTCATACGTCCTCTAGAAGAAGATCTTTAGTGCCATTATGTATGGCACCGCCTCGTCAACTAACTGTGGCTCGACGACGGAGAAGTCGGTTGTGGCTGCGAAGATGCGGTAGGCACGGAAGACATGGGGGCAGACTTGATGATGCGCTCCCGTGAGGTACGCTCGACTTCCGGTGGCGCCGCCATTTGGGCATTTTTTGGTGGGGGTGGGGGTGGGTGGATGGATAGTCAATGGCGAGGAGTTGGTTTGTTAATTTTGGGTTCTCTGGCGCTGGCCTGGATGAGGGGGAGAAGAGGACAGGGGAAATGGGTGAGAGGGGAGAGCTCGAACGCGAGGCCGCGGTAGCTCATCACTCCCCAACGTCAGCCCTGGCTTGTCCTCTCTCCATGGTTCTACTGTATTTTTTTATTTTTTTTGCGGGGATCCATTGTTCTATTTTTTTAATTATTTTTTGCAGGGGCTCCATGGTTCTATTTATAGGGCAAAGTCCAAAATAAACATTGAATCTCTAGGGGGAAATGTAAATTCGAACCCAAAAACCAAATCCTTGAAATTGGCACTCCAAACTTATCAATCGTAGCTTCAATTCGAACCCCAAAACTAAATCCCCTTATTATCGATAAAAGAGAGAAACTATGCGGATGCGATGATGATTCAATTAATTTATAACATAACTACTACAGGTACTCCACAACCACAGCAGAAACTAAATACCATACTCTAGACGGAACCAAGACACACATGGACAACCGCATATCATACAGTTCTTTTCCGTCAAGAACCTACGGCGCCCTCTGCCACGTGCGGGCACGCCCTCACGTGTTCAATGTAATCAAAGAAGCTGCCCCTCATGGTGCACCCTTTGTTCCTGCAAGTTAACCTTAGCCCCGAGGATAGCCGATCCACAAAAGTGTTTGGTTCAAAGACGCCTCCGTGCTCACATCCCGGGCACTTGCCATCGGATAATTTTCCAACACATTCTGGGTATGCCATGTACCTATAGCCAGTGCACTACTCGTGCAAGAAAAAGAGACTTAGCCCCAAAAACAATAGTTGCATCGAACCAGTGTGACACAGAAGGAAAACATCCTGAAGAAAGAAGTACTTAATCATGTCCGCAGGACGATGAACAATTTGAGAACAAAGCCTGTAGCTAAAGAACTGAACCGTATGACTCCAGTCAATTATCACTTTAACCCACTTGTCTGCCATAGTGCCGCCACTCATGTCAATCGTATCTTAAACTATGGATCTGAGAGGATTTTTTAGACCGAGCGAGAGAGGAGAGAGAGAGATAGGGTTGATGAGAGCGAGCAGGAGACACTTGCAAGTTAAATAGTTCCACTACTAGTAGACTCCTCATATCACTTAGGGAAGCGAAAGAGAAAAAGACTGGCGCGGAGAAAACTAGGGAAGCATTGTGTTTCCCGAGTAGTAGTAGATGCGGAGTTATTATAGTTTTTAATTAATCTCTGACCCGGTGTGCACGACGCTTTAATGACCTAGGGCTACGTGCAAGACTAATACAATATTACTAGTACATATTAGGAAGAAAACCACTTTGGTCCTTGGCGGCAAAAAAATCTAACTTTTCTGGTTTCAAAATTTTCACTTGCTTTCCAAACATCAAGAGGGAAGGTTATTCAAAATATCTGTCATTCACAGTAGTAGTACTTCTTATCTTATCTTTATCTTGTATTATCTACTATCGCAGGGTACCCAAATTCACACTTCTACTCGTTGATAGTACTAGTAGTACTCCTAATTACCATTCCGTTTGTTTGCGGCCGTTCTGTTGGTACCAAGAACTAGCCTAGAAACCATGTGAGAAAATCTTGGGAATGTTTGAGATAGCCTCTTAACTGCACCGTAATTCTCTCCCTTTTGTTTTTTTTCCACGCCTGTAGCTCCTGCACAGGTATTTTTTAGGGGAAGCTTGGTGCCTTGGTCAAAGAAAGAAAACAGAAAAGGAGGTCCCCTTATTTATTCATTGTAACAGAGGGCGTAGGAGTACTAGAGTAGTACTTTGTACTTCTTCTCAAAAAGAAGTTCAACTTCTCCTTCGTGCTACTCTCTGGCGAAATTTATTTATTCCTCGAAAGACATGTTCCCCTCATAAATACTTGAAGGAATCCAGGTGGATTGGTTGCGTCGTCCTCGGAGGTATGCTTCGGCTCGAGGCCAGTCCCGAGAACAATTCATCCGCCGGGAACATGCCACCATTGGAGCCGCCTGGACTCCCATGGTCAACGTGTGATGGCCATGCCGGCCGACGACGCGATTTTGAGGCCCCTCGAGGGTACTGATGCTGCGATGGCCGCATCACGGAGGCGTCAACATGGCAGCCAAATAAAAGTGGACCTCTACAAAAAAGCGCTGGTGTGCTTCCAATTCCACTACGATGGAGCTGCGTACGAGAGGGGAGGGGCGCTTCGGATGGACATCAACCGTGGCCAAGTTAATCCCGTGCGAGACAGCGGGCAATCCTTTCCTCGGGAACTTGTGGACAACGAGCATGCAACCGGGGTAGACAACTCGAGTGGGCGCCAGGTCGCCCTGGCCGTGGCAGATGACCCACTCCTGGGTCCCCTCGAACCTATCGATCCTATGTTGGCCCTTGCTTATGAGCAGGACATGCTCGAGTTCGAGATCTAGCGCGGGGAACCTGCGGCCGGAGGACGTGCGGCTCGGGGAATCGACTCGGTAGGGAGGGCAGGTCAGCCTCTTCATGACCTTCACCTAAAGTTAACAAGGTCCATCCGTGACTTCAGTCCTCAGAATTGCTTCACATCCTTGTGTGCTCCTCTACTCCTTTCGAGCAATCTTGTCCCTTTGACTATGATCAACAGTAACAAGCTTGTTGTTTTTCTGTGTGTGGTAAGCAGTTGTACGAAGAGTATGGACTACTTTTTCAAGCTAAATTTTAGGCCCTTTGTGATAATTGTATGGACTTTGATGTAATTTTATATTTTTATGTCCTTGATGTAACCTTTAATTCCACTGACCGTGTGGATTGAAGCATGTTGCTCTTTCGAGACCTACCTTGGTTAAAAAATAAAAAGAGTGCCACCACCACAATTTTCATACGAAGTGTATCATGCCAAATTTTAGGATTTTTCAAGATTTATAACTAAAACTTCGCACGCTTAAATGATTGTATGTCAATAATACAATATTAGGCAAAACCTAAATACATGTGAGCATGATAGACTATTACTGTTGACAATTTTCAAAATTCTTTCAAAATTCTTTCAAAATTCTTTCAAAATTTAACCACTATTAATAACCATAAACACAAGTTTGAAAAATGCTCAAAATTAACAATAATTTCATATAGGTACACAAACCAACTTGCGGTGACTACAAGCTCTAGCGCAATAATTGAAGCATCTCGCTCCTCTAGGACCTACGGTACCCTGGTTCCAAAAATTAAATAAAGAATGCCACCACCCCAATTTTTAGACAAAGTGTACCATGCTCTCTTACAATTCCCAAGTTTTATGATTTTTCAAGCGGGCATAGAAAGGTTTTTCATTTTATTCATGTTTAATATTCTTACTTTTTGACGAGGTTGCTGCGTCATGATGCTAGTTGTTGTATAGTTTAATCTCTAGGTATTGTATATGCTAGTATAAGGCCGGCAGTAGATGACGCGTCACTTTGTTATACCTAAGACTCGGTTATACTATTGAACTTTCTCTCGCACACTTCTTGTAGATTATTAAATTAGACCTAATTCGACATATCGACATAAAGTCGTCTGAGTGGGTGAAATTATGTAGAAAATTAAGCTTGAAAAATATAACATCTAAATTATCCAACCACTTTACTCCTCTCTTCTAGGACTGTTTGCGGCAGATGTGTTTGTCTTTTCATCTCTCCTCATTCACGAAAGTTGCTTGAATTGATATAATAGAGGCAATGGAAGGTGGTACAGGCGGGCCGTACGGGTGACCTCCGACCATACCAGTGGTAGTCAAGGTCCCTAGACGCCTCTAATGAGAGGGGCTTCAGTTTTGGATTTGTTCAATCAGGTGTAATTAGCCCATAAATGCTCTTAGATCTTCCAAAAGTGTTCAATAACTAAAAACCAACACAAGAAAACAAGGTTTCGCTATTTTCCGATGTTAATAATTGATCGATAAAAAGCATCAATATTTGAAGCTATCAACTTCCCCAAGATTAGACATTACTCGCCCTCGACTGACAAACCTATAATGAATAATAGATAGAAATAAAATCAAGCGAGAAAACTCACAAGTTCAAGGTTATATCATATTCCATCATCACAAATCCTGCAACCTTAAACATGAGCGTAATGTATCTAAACAATTGCACTTAAGTTCGCTTCTAACTGCATGTAACTCACTAGATAATAATTCTTAAACTCAAATGAGACTACCAAGAATTTGTTTAGGCCTGCGAATCAATTCTTTGAGCGCCCCTATTTTATGAGAGTAAAATCATTTTAAGCAAGGATGCTTTAGTCAAATTCGGGGTGCACTAGAAGATGTAAAAATAAGGATAAACTTCGAGCTTTTCATTAACACCCACTTTGAAATTCGTGGCTTCCCTACATCCTATATTTTCCTTGTTTTTTGAGAACTTTATTTTTTTAAGTGGTGAGGTGATCCCAAAACTTTCATAAGGATAAAAAAATCAGCTCATATCTTGATGGTATTTACTTTTGCTCGAGTACTTGGGCTCATGGAATTAAAATTTTGCACACCGCAGCAATGCTACAAATGTCTATCCAACTCGTAGCCGATATGTGAGATGGACTCAAGATCGCTCGTAGCCATATGAGTTGTTAGTTCCATGAAGTTTGGGTACTCTCATAAATATTTTCAAATAAATTACCTATTTTCAACTAAGCAAGGAAAGTTTGGTATCTCCATCAACCACCGCAAAATATCCATTCCTTCAAACAAATATTTTCAAAAGGTGTTATCAAGTCAAACCATTAAGATGCGGGGTTGACTGCTACTAAGATTAAGCCCTTAAGACAAAAACATGGCACCAAACTTTTCAAGAAGACACTTTCTCTTGTTCTTAAAATATTGGAATTTAATCCAATGCGGTTGTTTTTCTAACTAAGAATAATTGTCATAAGTCGAAGCCAAATTAGTGAAATTAGCCTTGAGATAAATCCTAAAAGATAACGAGCTAAGCATGGAGTGAAACTCAAGTGCAACCGAACAAACATAGTATGTTCATGAATAAACTTATAGAAGGAGGGAAAATAGGAATGTGGTACCTCCTCTTGCTTTCTCATTTGTCACTTGGGTCAACTCCTCGGGTTCCTCTCCATAGCTAAGTCACTTGAAGTGAATAATCCTGCAAGAAATCGAAACGAGAGACAAGAGAACTTCGCACAAAACAATACAAAAACCAATATAATTTTTTTGTGTTTTCTTTTATCGATGCAAACTAAAGGTAAACATGCAACTAGAAGAAAACAAATAAATCAGAAGAATAAAGAAAAAATATGAATGCAAAATGTGGGAGGAGTTCAACCTCCCCAAGCTTAGTCTCTTGACCTATCTTGGATCAATTATCGCCTCCATCATTGGGTGGCGGCTACTAGCATGGATGGTACGGGTATCGATTCGGGAACTCGGTCATGAAGGTGGTGAAGTCCTGGGTGAGACTGGCAATGTTGGCGTTCACATCATGCAATGTGTTCTCCACATTGCCGATGTGATGCACCACCTGCGTTCTCCCAAGCGGGGTTCCCTCCCAGGGGTACAATCCTCCCCGAGGAAATCATTGCTTGCTGGAACTCCTCCTCATTGAGGAACCAACTCTGTTTTCCTGGCAAACCAAAAGCTTAAAAAAATTGAAGCAAAAATTTGTGGACATCATTGTTAGGTTCAAAATAAAATTGATAAGCGTGAAGGGAGCGTTGGAGCTTATAAACTCCCATGAATTTGGTGATCACCATATGAGCATCATCTAAAAGCTTACTGCCAACCAGTGCTCTCTCACGGGGCATGACAAACCCGCTTGTGTAGAGATTTGAGTGATCAAGCCACCACAATGTATGTCACCCGAGTGAGCAGAACTTTGGTGGCGGAAGTGTTGGATGAGAAAAGCACCCAAGTTTACCTTATGCTCCATCTCAGGATGGAGAGCCATTTAAATTACACTTATCTCGGTCCCTGCCATTGCCCTGGTATCTCCCTTCCCAAAGATAGAATTTGCCAAGAAGGTGGCGAAGTAGTAGATAGTGGGATTCTGGATGGTGGCGCTCTTCTTACGCAAATAATCAGTGTTCCTGTAAACGGATATATGCTCCCAAGCATATATTGCCTCTATGAGGAATTCTTTGGTGGTATCGATCTCTCCCTCATGGGAGAACCCGAAACAATCACAAAACTGATAGAAAGTGAGGCTATGAGGTTACCCACTAGGCACGAAACTTACAGTGAAATGGTGTTCTTGGGCCTCAAGGTTATCGTGGAAGGATGACAGGAATTCATGCATGACGTGATCGAAGGTATCGGTGGAGAGAAGGGCAAAGGGGACCATGCTAGCGTTGTCGGTCATCACCTCAAAGTCCTCCCTCGGACCCGAGTGGGAGAGGAAATCACGGCACACCCACTTGGTGGGTAGCACCTTGCGTTCACTCACCTTCCGATACTCCTTGTCAAGGGCTGCCTTCAAGGAATCCCACTCTAAACGCATTTTATTTGCTCCCGGTGCCTTGGCGGTGCCCGAGATCCCTGATGTTCCTGAGCCCTTGTCGGTGTGGAAAATCTTCCCAATATTCATTGTACTAAAAAAATTCAAAGGAAAACTATGGGCATCGGGTTTCATTTATACAAACAAACAATTACAGGTAGAAATTACAAATCCTAACGCGAGGAATCAAAATAACCTCAAAAATATGATGAACTCATATAGATAACCAATGTGAGGAATTCAACCATGGTTTTAGAAAATAAAGCATGGATCGGGTGAGAAACTTACCGATGTGAAGATTTCCCACTCAAAAGAAAGAAATCGGTGAAGAATCAAGGATTCTAGGGGATTATAGTTTGAGAGAGAAAGAGAAAGATAGATAAAATGAGAGGAAGAAAATGGTTGGCTGGGTTGGCAGTCAGCCGTCGTCGCTCTTACGGGGCGATGCAATCTGTACGGGTGCGTCCTACTGATACGTCGGAAACGTATCTATAATTTTTGACGCTCCATGCTTGTTTAGTATCTACTTTACTTTGCTTTGTCTACACTTTGAGGTGTTTTTATAACTTTTCTGGAACTAACCTATTAACAAGTTGCCACGATTGCCGTTGCTTTTCTTCTGCTTTTGGTTCGAAGCGTAAAATCAATATTCCCGAAATTGGACGGGACAAAAGCCAAAGTCAATATTTTACTGTGAGGGACACAAATCCAGAAGACGAAGCGAAGACGCGAACCAGGGCGGCCAAACCCCCTAGGCGCGGCCAGGGGTGGGCCCACGCCTGGGCAGGGTGTGGCCCCCCTGGTCGCCTCCTAGCCTCGCCTCTTCGCCTATAAGAAGCCCCTGATCTAGAAACCCTCGATACCCGATCAATATTCCACGAAACCTTCTATAGCTGCTGCCACCATCGTCCCAAGATCGGGGGGAATCTGAAGTTCTTCCCGGAACCCTGCCGGAGGGGAGATCATCCCGGAGGCCTTCTCTCCGGTATGAAGCGTGAGTAGTTCCACCTTGGACTATGGGTCCATGTAGTAGCTAGATGGTTGTATCTCCTCCTTGTGCTTTCATGTATAGATCTTGTGAGATCCCTTCATGATCAAGATCTAATCTATTTGTAATCATGCATGTTGTGTTTGCGGGGATCCGATGGATATTGAGATTACTATGTCAGATTGATTAATGGTTTTGTCTTTATGATTCTATCATGTCTGTGTTGTTTGTGATCTTGCATGCTCTCTGTTGTTAGTAGCTATCTTGGCCGAGTAGTTGCTAGTGACTCCAAGAGGGGGTATTTATGCTCGATAGTGGGTTCATGCCTCTAGTTTCCAAGGGAAGTGATAGAAATCTCTTCGGTTGTAGATGTGTTATTACTACTAGGGAGAAAACAACGGTATGTTGTTCATGGAACAAGTGGATTGTTTACCTTACACACTTTGCTTAAAACAGTTGTCTGTTGCTTGCAACTTAATACTGGAGGGGGTTAGGATGATAACATGAAGGTGTACTTCTAGTCATAGATGCAGTTGGATGGTGGTCTATGTATCTTTTTGTATTGCCCAATCGAATCTTATAGGATCTTTCTGACTAGTATTGCATTGTTATGCCTTGCTCAGTTCCTGTCAATTGCCATGTTGTAATTTGTTTACCTTTCATGCCATGTTGTTTATCTAAGGAGAGCACCTCTAGTGAACTATGGACCCCGGTCCAATCTTTACCATTGATACATCTTCAACTGTTACTTGTTTACTTGCTGCAAACCATTACCTTCCACACCATACGTTTAATCTTTTATTACAGCAAACCCGTGAGCTTGACAACCTCACTAATTCGTTGGGGCAAAGTCTTGAGTTTGTGTTGTGCAAGTCTCCGCGTTGATTGCAACACCTGTGTGACGTTTCCTTCCTCCTATTGGTTCGATAACCTCGGTTTCTTACGACGGGAAAATTTGTTGTTGTGCTGCTTCACACCATGCTCTTGGGGTTCCCAACAGGCTTCACGTTAGCCATCAAGCTTTTCTGGCGCCGTTGCTGGGGAACGAAGAAGAAGAAACTCCCACGTCAACAAGGCACCATCACCTACCCATACTGTCAGTCATCAACGTTGGATCAAGGCTAGTGTTTTGAGATCAAACCTGGAGGTTTGGTACGGGCAGACGGTACGGGGGGCTCTGACCGTACTAGTGGTCATTAACTCGTTAGTACCTTTAGAGCAAACTTGGTCATTTTCTTCGATGCTCGATATGGGAGGATGGTACAGGGGCTTCGCTTGTACCAGTGATTGTTATGATCACTGCCTCGAAGAGAAATTCATGAAGGGAATATGCCCTAGAGGCAATAATAAAGTTACTATTATCGTATTCCAAGTATATGATAGATGTTTATTTTACATGCTATAATTGTATTAAAAGTAAACAAATAAAGTGTTCCTAGTTATGCCTCTCATATAAAATAGCTCATTGATTGACATGATGATCAAGGTTTCCTGATCATGGACATTGGATGTTGTTAATAACAAGGTCACGACATTGGAGGAATGATGTGATGAACATTTATCCGAAGTATAGTAATATAATCGAAGTAATTATGTTTAAATTGCTATAACATCATTATAAGTAACTTTAGTCCTTATACCATGAGATCATGTCAATCACTGACAAAAGAAGAGTAGCTTGATAGCATCAAACATCACACCGTAATAGGGTGACTATAAAGGTGGGTTTTGATACTCCGATATTGTTATGTAGAGGCTCATGGATCAAGAGTGGGATTTGTCCACCCAAATGAAGGAGATATAAAATCTGAGCCATCTCAGTGATATCACATTGATATAGCTTACAAGCAAGTGATGAGGATCACTAGAATGTTATATCACGGGAACAAGAAAAGAGTACATGTCGATAACAAGATCAAACTAGGTAAGGACATACCGATGATCGAATCTCGGACATGTAAAATATCGCGAGACAAAAGGATTTAGTTATAATGTAAAAGGTTCACACAATTACAAGAATTCATTGTTGAATCTGTGGGAGTCATTATGGATCTCTATGTCCCACTGTTGATTACTGATCAGAGAGGGGTCTCGATCATGTATGCATTATTCGTGAACCGTAGGGTGACACACTTAAGGGATACCAACACCATTTAGAACAAAAGATATGCCAGGAAAAGAATATCAAAGCGCTGGAATTACTTCAATGGACACCGAAATTGTTTCGGGTGAAATTGCTGAAATTGGTTTTGCATGTGAAATTGAAATGTAGTAAGGGGTTTTATGTGAATGTTTGTTAATTAATGTAATTGACAAAAATCTGAATAAATAGAAGGAGTTTTATTAAATGAGATATTATATTATATTTGGTGGAAAATTAATGGTTTTTTAGTGGGATTTTGAGTGGAGAAAATGGAGGGGCATTTGTGTGAGTGGGAGCTCCACCCACATGAATGAGGGAAGAGGTGGGGGCATGTGAGACCCTGGCGCATGGCTCAATAGGATTGATAGGAAACCCATACCAACAAGTTCCAACTTATTTTCCGGAAGCTCATTCAAAAAGAACTCTAAGGTTAAGTGTGCTTGGCCTAGAGAAATTCTAGGATGGGTGACCGACCGGGAAGTGGAGTGCAGATGCAGTGAGGACAAAGTCTTGAGAAAAGACTAGTGTTGATCTGTGGGGTTAGCCTAGATATCCAATTGAGCTGCCAGAAGTGACAGTCGTCGGTCCGGAGTGACCGGGGGTGTTACAAGTGGTATCAGAGTCGACCCTCGCGGTTACATGGGCGTATGCGGGTCAGTGGCGGACATGTGTAGCATGGTGCGTGTGGCCCGGAGTGGACACGGCATGGCAATGTGTCGGCACTGGACGCATATACATGTGCCAAGAGGGGACGTTTCTGGCTTGTGGTTAATCGACGAGGACATCGATCTTCTAAGAGTGGGTGTATGTGAGACCCTGGCGCATGGCTCAATAGGATTGATAGGACAAAGTGCGCAGAAAAGAGTAGTGTTGATATGTGGGGTTAGCCTAGAGATCCTATTGAGCTGCCAGAAGTGACAGCCGTCGGTCCGGAGTGACCGGGGGTGTTACAAGTGGTATCACAGCCGACCCTCGCGGTTACATGGGCGTATGAAGGTCAGTGGCGAACATGTGTAGCATGGCGCGTGTGGCCCTGAGTGGACACGGCATGGCAATGTGCCGGCACTGGACACATATACATGTGCCAAGAGGGGATGTTTCTGGCTTGTGGTTGATCGACGAGGACGTCGATCTTCTAAGAGTGGGTGTATGTGAGACCCTGGCGCACGGCTCAATAGGATTGACAGGAAACCCATACCAACGAGTTGCAACTTCTTTTCCAGAAGCTCATTCGAAAAGAACTCTAAGGTTAAGAGTTCTTGGCCTAGAGCAATTCTAGGATGGGTGACCGATCGGGAAGTGGGTATCGGGTGCGCACGAGTGAGGACAAAGTGCGCAGAAAAGACTAGTGTTAATCTGTGGGGTTAGTCTAGAGGTCCTATTGAGCTACCAGAAGTGATAGCCGTCGGTCCGGACTAACTGGGGGTGTTACAGGGCACCCACCTTGGCCTCCGGCCATGGCAAGGGGCTACCCCTACCCCTATAAAAGTCACCCCTCCTCTCACATCACACTCACACCTTCTCGTAAAGGATCTCTCTCCCCCTCTAGTACTATTCCCCCATGGTCTCAGCTTAGCAAGATACATATTCCCTCTAGATTTTTCTGGAGCGAGGAATTGCTGAAGGGTTCGCAGCATAGAAAACAAAAATTTTCCTACGATGTGAACTATATACCAAGATCTATTTATACTAGATACAAACAACGGGCGGATGTATATCCGTAGAGAACATACCCTTGAAGACCGACAAAGTTTAACGAGTCCAAACTCGTGGTTGATGTAGACGATCTCTTGCCGATCTCAAGATCGAGAGGAAGTCCTAGCGCCGAAATCAGCAAGCATCCGTGCTCGCACACGCTCGAGGCACCGAGCAACCTCCGCCTCGCCCAGCGATGCAGCGGAAGCACAACTCTTTCTTGCCGAATAGCCACCGGAACATGTATCTCGCTAGTCCGAGACCATGGGGATAAATTCTAGAGGGAGAGAGATCCTTCACGAGGAGGTGTGAGTGAGAAGTGAGAGGAGGGCTCCTTTTATAGGAGGAGGGGGACCCCAAGGGGTGGCCGCGCATGGGGCTGCCCCTTGCCTCCCTCTTCATGTGGGTGGACACTCCACTCACAAAACTCCTCCAAATTCCCTCCACTCAAAGTCCACTCAAAAATCCCATTAAATTTCCACCAAATTTAATGCAATCTCTCATTAAATAAAACTCTTTTATTTTATTCAGAATTTTGTCAATTACTTTAATGACAAACATTCACAAATAACCCCTTGCTAGAATTCTATTTCACATGCATAACCACTTTATGCAATTTCACCGAAAACCTGTTTGGTATCTAGTGAAATAAATTCTGCGCTTGTTTATTCTTCGGCATGAAACTTTTGCTCCAAATGGATGTCGGTGTCTCTTAAGTGTGTCACCCTACGGTTCGTGAATAATGCGGACATGATCGAGACCCTCTCGGATCAATAATCGAAGCGGATCTGGAGACCCATACTGACTCCCACACATTCAACGATGACTTTCTTGTGATCGTCGGAACCTTTTACGCTAGTATCTTAATACCTTTGTCTCACGATATATTACATGTCCGAGATTCGATCATCGGTATCTCCATACCTAGTTTGATCTCGTTACCGACATGCACTATTTTCTCGTTCCTGTGATATAACATTCTAGTGATCAAATCACTTGCTTGCAAGCTAATCAATGTGATATCACCGAGAGGGCCCAGAGTATATCTATCCGTCATCGGGATGAACAAATTCCACTCTCGATCCATGAGCCTCAACATAACACTTTATTAGTTCTGAACCCATCTTTATAATCACCTGTTACGGTGTGACGTTTGATGTTATCAAGAAACTCTTCGGTGTTAGTGATTGACATGATCTCATGGTCTAAGGATTAGGATCACTTCGTAAGTTGTTATAGCAATATAAACTCAATGACTTTGATCGTAATGCTATACTTGGATGAATGTTCATCACATCATTACACTAATGTTGTGATCCGTTATTAACAACATCCAATGTCCATGATCGTGAAACCTTGATCATCTTGTTAATCAACGAGCTAGTTTATGAGAGAGGCTTAACTAGGAACTTTCTGTTTGTTTATTAAACACACATGTATTAACGTTCCGTATTAATACAATTATAGCATGCAAAATAAACATCTATCATATACTTGGAATACACATAATAAACAATTTATTATTGCCTCTCGGGCATATTCCTTGCCTCCCACTTGCACTAGAGACAATAATCTAGTTACATAGTGATATATCTAACACCCATTGAGTTCGGTGTTGATCATGTTTTGCTCTAGGAGAGTTTTAGTCAACGGATCCGCTACATTGAGATCCGTATGTACTTCTAAATCTTTATATCTCCATCCTTGACATGCTCATGGATGGAGTGAAACCGCGCTTAATATGCTTGGAATGCTTGTGAGACCTTGGCTCTTTGGCATTGGCAATGGCACCATTGTTGTCACAATAGATCACCATTGGGTCCAACGCGTTGCCACAACTCCTAGTTCGGATATGAACTCCTTCATCCAAGCGCTTCGAGCCGCTCGGCAGCAACATATTCGGCCTCCGTTGTTGATCCGCTACCAGGTTGTTTGGAGCTCCTCCAACTAATCGCTCCGCCATTCATGAGAAATACGTATCCGGATTGAGACTTAGAGTCATCCGGATTGGTGTCAAAGCTAGCGTCGACATAACACTTAGCGACGAGCTCTTCTTCACCTCAGATACAAGAAACATATCCTTAGTTCTTCTTAAGTACTTAAGGATATTCTTGACCGCTATCGATGTTACGAACTGGATCCGATTGGTACCTACTAGTCAAACTAATAGCGTGTGCCACATCCGGTCTTGTACATAGCATGGCGTACATTATAGAGCCTATGGCAAGCATAGGGGACTTTGTCCATTATCTCTCTTTCTTCATGAAGCCGGACTTTGAGTCTTACTCAATGTCTTGCCTTGCAACATAGGTAAGAACCCTTCTTACTTCCGTCCATTTTAAACTTCTTTAAAATCTTATCAAGGTATGTACTTTATGATAGCCCTATTAGGCGCCTAGATCTATCTCTATAGATCTTTATGCCTAATATGTATGACGCTCACCTAGGTCCTTCATTGAAAATCTGCTTTAGATAACTTTTAACACTTGTTTAAAGTTCTATATCATTTCCGATCAATAATATGTCATCCACATATAATATCGAAATGCCACATTGCTCCCACTCACTTTCTTGTAAATACAAGCTTCTCCATAAGTTTGGACAAATCCAAACTCTTTGATCACCTCATCAAAGCGGAGATTCCAACCGTGATGCTTGCTTCAATCCATAGATGGATCATTGAAGCTTGCACACCTTGTTAGCATCCTTAGGATCGACAAAACCCTTTGGTTGTATCATATACAACTCTTCTTCAATATTACCATTGAGAAACGCGGTTTTGACATCCATCTGCCATATTTCATAATCGAAATATGCAGCAATTGCTAACATAATCCTAACCGACTTTAGCATCGCTACGGGAGAGAAAGCCTCATCGTAGTCAACTCCTTGAATTTGTCGAAACCCCTTTGCAACAAGTCGAGCTTTATAGATGGTCACATTACCATCAAAGATTTTCCTTTTGAAAATCCATTTGTTCTTCACGGACTTTCGGTCGTGAGGTAATTAAACCAAGTTCCAAACTTGATTTTCATACATGGATTCCATCTCGGATTTCATGGCTTCTAACCATTTGTTGGAATCCGGGCTCATCATCGCTTCTTCATACGTCGCAGGTCATTATTTTCATCAACCATGAAATTTATGACAGGATTTCCGTACAGCTCGGGAGCTGCACGCGTCCTGTTTGACCTGCGAGGTTCGGTAGTACTCTCTTTCGGAGTTTCATGATCATTATCATTAGTTCCCTCTTCAGGTGCGCTACTCGCCATACTTTGAAGAGAAGGTTCCACAACCTCTTCGAGTTCTACCTTCCGACTACTCACACCTTTCGCGAGAAACTCTTTCTCTAGAAAGGATCCATTCTTGGCAACAAAAACCTTGCCCTCGGATCTGTGATAGAAGGAATACCCAATAGTTTCTTTAGGGTATCCTATGAAGACGCATTTTTCCGCTTTGGGTTCGAGTTTATCCGGTTGAAGTTTCTTCACATAAACATCGCAACCCCAAACTTTAAGAAATGACAGCTTAGGTTTGTTTCCAAACCATAATTCATACGGTGTCTTTTCAACGGATTTAGATGGTGCCCGATTTAAAGTGAATGCAGCAGTTTCTAGTGCATAACCCCAAAATGACAACGGCAAGTCCGTTAGAGACATCATAGATCGAACCATATCTAATAAAGTACGATTACGACCCGACACACCATTTCATTTGTGGTGTTCCGCAGTGTGAGTTGTGAAACAATTCCACACTCTTTCATGTGAGTGCTAAACTCGTAACTTAGATACTCACCTCCACGGTCGCATCAGAAATTTGATCTTTCTATTACGATGATTTTCCACTTCATTCTGAAATTCCTTGAACTTTTCAAAGGTTTCAGACTTGTGTTTCATCAAGTAGATATAACCGTATCTACTCAAATCATCCGTGAAAGTAACAAAATAACGATATCCACCTCGCACCGACACACTCATTGGACCACATACATCAGAATGTATGATTTCCAATAAATCTGTCGCCCGTTCCATTGAACCGGAAAACGGCGTTCTAGTCATCTTGCCCATAAGGCATGGCTCACATGTATCAAATGATTCATAATCAAGTGATTCCAAAAGTCCATCCGAATGGAGCTTCTTCATGCGTTTAATGCCAATATGACCTAGACGGCAGTGCCACATATATGCGGATATATCATCATTAAGTTTAATCCTTTTAGCATCAACATTATGAATATGTGTAACATTATCATCGAGATCTAACAGAAATAAACCATTCATCATCGGTGCATGACCATAAAAGATTTCATTCATATAAATGGAACAACCATTGTTCTCGACTTAAATGAATAACCACTTTGCATCAAACATGATCCAGACATACAATGTTCATGCTCGATGCGGCACCGAGATAACATTTATTTAAGTTTATGACTAATCCCGACGGTAAGTGGAGAGGTAGCGTTCGGCCGATCATCACATCAACGTTTGATCCATTGCCGACACGCATCTTGACCTCACCCTTGCTAGCGGTCGCTTTCATGACCCACGATTCGAGTTACAAATATTAGCAACGAACCGGTATCAAATACCGGTGCTCTGCGAGCACTAGTCAAGTACACATCAATAACATGTATATCATATATACCTTTGTTTGCCTTGCCACCTTCTTGTGCGCCAGATACTTGGGGCGCTTCGATGGCGATCCCTTACAATAGTAGCACTGGTATCGACTTAGGTCCAACTCGGGTTTTTTCAGCGCAACAAAGGCTTGCCGCCTTACTTCCCTTTTCCTTCTTGTCTTTCTTGAAACCGTGTTCCTATTGATCATCAACACTTGATGTTCCTTTTGATCTCCACTGCGGTTTTAAGCATTGATGAAGCTCGGGAGAGACTTCTTCATGCCTTGCATATTATAGTTCATAACGAAGATCTTCTAGATAGGTGGTAGAGACTGAAGACCACGATGGATGCCTAAGTCAATGGGAATCGTTATTCCCAAGGACACAAGCTTATCGTCGTAACCCGACATCTTGAGTACATGCTCACTTACGAGCTGTTCTTCCATCATGCGACTAAAGAACTTTTCAAGCATTGTAGCTCTCTACTGAGCATGTGTCGAAAATCATTTTCAACTCACCCATTGTATCAAAAGCATTGCCGTTTTCGAAACGCTTTCGAAGTTCCGGCTCTATCCCATACAATATGCCGCAATGTACTAAGTTGTGGTCCTCCTGACGAGTCTGATAGACATTCTTCTCCTCGTCAGGGGCATCATCAAAAGGTGGGGGGCCTAACGGCGCTTCTAGCACATATTGCTTTTGTGCAGCAGAGAGGAGAATCCTCAAATTCATGGCCCATTCGGTAAAGTTGCTACCGTTCATTGCTAGTTTCTCTTTCTCCATGAACGCATTGAAATTAAAAGCAGGTGGTGCCATCTACAACAGAATTTGTAAAGTTTAGACTAAGTGTATGATAGATTGAGTTCAACTAATCTATATTACGAATGAACTCCCACTCAAAAGCGACATCCCTCGTGTCCTTTTGGTGATTACATGAACCAAATCCACTACACCAAATCCGATCATCACGTGAGTCGGTATAGCTTCAAAGGCGACCATCAAATGGGCATCATATCAATTATATGACTCATGCTTAACCTTTTGGTCCGTGTTCCGAGGCCATGTCTGTACATTCTAGGCTCGCCAAGTTAGAACCTTAGTATTTGCGTGTGTAACTGTTTTACACCCGAAGTATGGTCGAGGATCCAAGAACACCCGATCATCACGTGATGTCTTGGAGCGACGAAAACATAATCGGTGCATACTAAAGGAAGAACACATTCTTATCTTGATATTTAAATGAGGGAACATCTTATTATGCTTAACAAAGCGCTAAACAAGCAATATAAGATGTAATCAAACATCATATGTTTATTAGTGAAATTATATGGTCCCCGCAGATGATCTCTATCATGTGCATCGTGGTATGATCACTATCATACCTATATGTAAATCCAAAGTCTATGGATTTTACACTGTGTGTTGTAAGAGTATCATCTCATACTTCTACTTACAACACTACCATATCATAACACTAGCCCAAAGAACAATCTAAACTAGACGCCTCTAATTTATCCATTGCAAGTTTTACGTGGCTGAGGGCTTTCGAGATAGAACCGTTCTTACCTACGAACATGAACCACAACGAGGATAATCAAATTGTTGACAACTCGCTTGCAAAATAGATATTGACTATAGTAGGAGAGAGACACCGCTAGCCACTTATGCAAACTAGTTGCATGTCAAGCGTGGAACAGGTCTCATGTGCGAGGACATGTAAAGTTTGTCCGGGCCGCTTCATCCCACTATGCCACCAATATCCAAAATCACAAGAAAGGAGCAACAACATGATCATCATCGCCCACATACTCATATGTGTACTACCCGTGTAAAGTATCTACGCATAGATCCGGCTCTGATACCACTGAAGGGTTCGCAGCATAGAAAACAAAAATTTTCCTACGATGTGAACTATATACCAAGATCTATTTATACTAGATACAAACAACGGGCGGATGTATATCCGTAGAGAACATACCCTTGAAGACCGACAAAGTTTAACGAGTCCAAACTCGTGGTTGATGTAGACGATCTCTTGCCGATCTCAAGATCGAGAGGAAGTCCTAGCGCCGCAAATCAGCAGCGCATCCGTTTCGCACACACGCTCGAGGCACCGAGCAACCTCCGCCTCCTCGCCCAGCGATGCAGCGAAGCACAACTCTTTCTTGCCGAATAGCCACCGGGAACATGTATCTCGCTAGTCCGAGACCATGGGGATAAATTCTAGGGGAGAGAGATCCTTCACGAGGAGGTGTGAGTGAGAAGTGAGAGGAGGGCTCCTTTTATAGGAGGAGGGGAACCCCAAGGGGTGGCCGCGCATGGGGCTGCCCCTGCCTCCCCCCTCTTCATGTGGGTGGACACTCCACTCACAAAACTCCTCCAAATTCCTCCACTCAAAAGTCCACTCAAAAATCCCATTAAATTTCCACCAAATTTAATGCAATCTCTCATTAAATAAAACTCTTTTATTTTATTCAGAATTTTGTCAATTACTTTAATGACAAACATTCACAATAACCCTTGCTAGAATTCTATTTCACATGCATAACCACTTTATGCAATTTCACCAAAACCTGCTTTGGTATCTAGTGAAATAAATTCCTGCGCTTGTTTATTCTTTACGCATGAAACTTTTGCTCCAAATGGATGTCGGTGTCTCTTAAGTGTGTCACCCTACGGTTCGTGAATAATGCGGACATGATCGAGACCCTCTCGGATCAATAATCGAAGGATCTGAGACCCATCTTGACTCCCACACATTCAACGATGACTTTCTTGTGATCGTCGGAACCTTTTACGCTAGTATCTTAATCCCTTTGTCTCACGATATATTACATGTCCGAGATTCGATCATCGGTATCTCCATACCTAGTTTGATCTCGTCGACATGCACTCTTTTCTCGTTCTGTGATATAACATTCTAGTGATCAAATCACTTGCTTGCAAGCTAATCAATGTGATATCACCGAGAGGGCCCAGAGTATATCTATCCGTCATCGGGATAAACAAATTCCACTCTCGATCCATGAGCCTCAACATAACACTTTATTAGTTCCGAATCCATCTTTATAATCACCCTGTTACGGTGTGACGTTTGATGTTATCAAGAAACTCTTCCGGTGTTAGTGATTGACATGATCTCATGGTCTAAGGATTAGGATCACTTCGTAAGTTGTTATAGCAATATAAACTCAATGACTTTGATCGTAATGCTATACTTCGGATGAATGTTCATCACATCATTACACTAATGTTGTGATCCCGTTATTAACAACATCCAATGTCCATGATCAGGAAACCTTGATCATCTTGTTAATCAACGAGCTAGTTTATGAGAGAGGCTTAACTAGGAACTTTCTGTTTGTTTATTAAACACACATGTATTAACGTTTCCGTATTAATACAATTATAGCATGCAAAATAAACATCTATCATATACTTGGAATACACATAATAAACAATTTATTATTGCCTCTCAGGGCATATTCCCTTCAATTGCTACTTACGCCACATTGCTGGAGCGAGGTCATGGGGGTTGTCGGAGGACCGGACGTGTGTCTGATCACGGATTCTCTGCTGAGTTGTGGTGCTGCCAAATTTCTACTCGATCTTGAGATCGGCAAGTGAACGACTACATCACCCACGAGACCAATCTCGTAAAGCTTTATCGTTCTTCAAGGGTATGTATTCTATGGATGTATATCCACTCGTTGATTGTATCTAGGTAGATGGATTGTGGTGCTTAGTAGTTCCCATCCTAGAATTTTTACTTTTTTATGCTATGAACCCAACAATTCGTTGGTTTCTTTGCTCCATCGGTATGGGCGGATGGTACGGGCACCTCCGATCATACCGTTGCTCATTATTGTCCCTGTGCCCTTTTTCTTCTTTAATTTTCAAAGCTTTCTTCCTAATAGCTTATTTTCTATGCATTTTTATGACTACAAGAAACTTGTTAGAACAACTAATAAAATTATTGAACTATATTATTAAAAATGTTTTGACTCCCATTAAGAATTTTATTAAGGAGGATTAGTCTTAGCTAACTAGCCTCCGAGTTTTTAGCACATACCTCGGGCTGCCCTTCATCGAGGGTACTTACCACTTGAACACGTTTAGGCGATGGTATATATTTCCCACATTTCTCTTGTTTATTAGGAAAATAACAAACAATATGATCATCATATATATTGAAAACAATTTTTTGACTAGAGTCGTCCACATTAGCTCCTGCAGTGCTGAGAAAAGGTCTTTCAAGGATGATTGAAAGTTTATCATTTTAGGGAACATCAAGTATAATAAAATCAGTGGATATAACATCTTGATCAATTCTTAGTAAAATGTCTTCGATCATACCGACAGGTTGTTTAGTGGTGTTATCGGCCATTTGCAGGGTAATTGAAGTAGGATAATAGTCTCCAAGGTTTAATTTCTTAAATAGGTAATAAGGCATGACACTAGCACCTGCACCTAAATCACAAAGAGAATTAAGGATGTTAGTTTTTTCAATTGCACAAGAGATAGTTGGTATACCTGGTCCCCAAGCTTAGCATGAATCTTGTCACCAAAGCTTGTCATTACTGCTATAGTCTTAGTTACCTTTTTCTCTATTAAGAATATCTCGCATGAATTTTTTAAGTAGGAACTTGAATTGCATCAGCCAAAGGAGTTTCTAAACAAAGATTACCCAGAGATTCGACAAAAGAGTCATAAATAGCCTTGTTCGGTCATACAGAACACGGTTAGGATAAGGAACTTTCTTCCTTGTTGGTGTTACTTTTTATTTTACCTTGACTACTGGTTTAGCATCTTTTTTAGTCTTCTTTTTTGTTGTAGGATTTTGCTTTTCAAATTGTTTCTCACTTGGGGTGATTACTTTCTCTTATTGTTCCCTTCTAAGCTCAGTTTCTTCTCTTGGATAAACAGTTTTAGCATCAGAATGATATTGCTTATCTTTATCTCCTGCCTCTCCATCTTCTTTATATTTATTTAAGGCTTCATGTTCTTTCCTTTGAGCTTCATAATCAATACCATCTTGTGTATCGACAAGGTCCTCTTATTCTTGACTCATTTCTTGAGTCTCTCTTGCTTTCCGGGCCTGTTCCTATTGATACCAAGGTGGCCCTTGAGGTTCATGTGTCTCTGTACCACATCTACTGACAATATTAGTGGGAAGAGTATTTCGATTATAATTATTTTGACTCAAAATCAAAGCTTGAGTTTTAGCTATCTGATCACATTGGGTTTTAACCATACTTAAATGTTTATCCAGGTGCCTAGTGGCATGTCCTAGATCATAAAAAATTTAGGTTAACTCTTTTATATTTTTATCTTGAACCATTAAATGTTTATAGTATTTCTCACGGAACTGGCTCTGTTGGTGTCTAAAATTTTGCATTACAAGATTCATTTCATATTCTACAACAAAAGTTTGGAGAACATCCACTTTAATTTATTTAAAAAGCACCGCTTCTATTTCTTTTTCCTCCATGGAATTTTTAACTTCAGGCATAAGTTTTTGAGGTATATGAAACATACCTTTTCTTGGTTTAACATCTTCAACAGGATCGTATTGTTCATCGTTGAAGGATCTTACCTCGAAAAGCTTTATGCACTCGGGCAGCGTTAGGCTACTAATAGATCCTCCTACATTTAAGTCAATCATATGTTTCGAATCATCATTAAGTCCATTGTAAAAGTATTGAATAATTAAATGCTCCTTAAAGCCATGATTTTGGACTTTCATGATCATCCCATAAAATGTATTCCATGCTTGATAAAAGTTTTCTTCAAATCTTTGAAAGAAATTTGTAATATCGCGTTTGATCTACATGATTTTAGTAAATGAGCATATATATGCATAAAATCTCGGATGCAAGCTTCCCATATTTTTATAGTGTGATTGGGAAAGTATTGTAACCAACTAAAAGCTTTATATTCTAAAGACCAGCGTAAAAGTTTAAGGAGTACACACTCCTTTGGTAGCCCAGCCGGTTTAAGAGTAGCGCAAAGGTCATGAACCTTCGTCAAATGATCACTTGGATCTTCATCTTCTCTTGCTGCAAAATAAATTTCTTTCATCATATAGATTAGCTCAGGATATATTTCAGATTCTAGGCTTTCAAGATCAGGATAGAGAATATGATTTTTTTCTTAGGTGCCTATATGGATTCCCATATTCTCCCAATGGTTGCTCGGGCTCTTCGTCCCCCTAGGTGATGGTCAAATCTGCCATCATAGGACTCAAACTGTTCACTCCTATAGTACGTGAGTTAGAAAATCTTTTAATAAATTCTAGGCGTCTTTTAGTTGGAATACAGTCAATATATGGAGGTAAATAAGTTCTACTTCAACATGTAGTACCTCTATCTTCAACATAGATCATGGATGGTGTCAATACTTACGAATGCCAAGAAACAAATACTTAGCACTTAGCTCCCCAACAACGGCGCTAGAAAATAGCTTGATAGCCTGTAAGAGCACAGGTTCATCAAAGCATGTTTGCGTGGAAGTATTAATTCCAGTATTTTTATCGATTCCAATAAGGAGCTTAGTGAAGTGTCTTTCTGGGCGTTTCTATCGCACCCAAGGTGTCATGTTGTCTTGGTGAATTGACTACAAATATTGAGAGTGGAAGTGGATGAGTGAATAAGGTAGGAAACTTAAGTAAAGAAAGATGCTAGAAGTAAATAACATAAAAGTAAAAAACGAGAAAAGTGTTCGGTATTTCTGCAGATGAGAAGTTAGGCATGGAGAGAAATGGTTTATGTAATAGTGAATGTGACAGGTGGATGAAATGGGATAATTGATTGTGATTTTTCTTATTCGTACATTAGTAGGCTAGAAACCCATATACTGACTATAAGTCCTCTTGGTAGATTCTTCCCAATTCCAATGATCCATCTATATGTTCAACACATTAAATAAGGTATTTCGACCAGATCAAGGATTTAGGTTTGGTGGTTCCTTGTTATCCTCGAGTAATGCTAGATCCTCTTTGATATCGGTTGTGTCACTCGAGGGTCACCGATTCTCTAGTAAAAAAATCCATACTTATGATATCTCGAGATCATGTTATTCGGGCCCTTAAATTGGACAACAAGCATTAGGCATACATAGATAGCCATTCTCACAATATAATAATCATGTCAACAATTACAAATGGATGAAAGCTAAGGAGGCACAACACGTCTTACCAATCCCCTACATCTACCACTCCTATGGGGATTTACTCGGACATGAGAGAGAGAAAGATCAAAGGCATAATAATATTTCAAATGGAAATCATCTCCACTTTACCATAGCAAGCCATAATACTGTTTGAAGATCAAATCAAATACAAACCAAGGTAGATCAAAGGTTCAAACCCTAATCTTACAAGTGTGAATCTCTCTCTAAGTACAAGTGGGGATGATGGTGGAGTGGATGATTGAGAGTTTAGGGATTGTCGAATGATGAGATGATGTTCTTCTCCTTCTTAAGATCTGATCTCATCTCTTCTAGGACTATTTGGGGCGGCTGTGTTCGTATTTTCGTCTCTCCTCCTTCACTAAAGTTGCTTGTATTGATATAACAGAGGCAAAGGAAAGTGGTACGAGCGGGCCAAACGAGCGGCCTCAAACCTTACCAGTGGTTGTTAAGGTCCCTGTATGCCTCTAATGATATGGGCTTCAATTGTGGATTTGTTCAATCAGGTGTAATTAGCCCATAAATGCTCTTAGATCTTACAACAGTGTTCAATACCTGAAAACCAACACAAGAAAATGATGTTTTGCTATTTTGCGATGTTAACATTAGTTGAAAGATCAAAGCCAATAAAACCCGATGAAAACCAATAGAAAAATCATCAATAAAAAGTGTCAATATTTGGAGCTATCAGCGCTGAAAAGTGTCAAATGGATAACCCTCGAGAGGAGCTAACTCTGACTCGGGAAGTTCAGCAAGCTGAAAGTCGAAAATAAATATCTCAGCGGTGCACAATATTGGATGATGATGAATAAGTAACAAAATTTGAAGGATTTACTGGAGTCAGAGGATTCTTAGCAGTGTTCATCAGCATAGAGACCTTGAGAACTTTCTTGTTCACACCCTCCTTGATAAAAAAAACTGCATCCGGGTCTTGTAATTCTTCATGGGGATCTATGTTGAACTAACCCTCAGACTGTCCTTATTGGTGGTGATGGTGTGCACAAACTGGTCGTTGTGGTGTTGCAGAGGCTGGATCCGACGATCCAACCAGCAGTGCACCAAGTCGTAGCCCTTCGGGCCCATATTCTTCATCAAGAACTCGATTCGCCTTTTGGCCTGGATCAAGTCCCCTGTAAGTTCCAGTGATTCTGCATCCCATGACTCCTTGTGGACTGTAACTCCATCCATGAAAATTGGCAGACTTTTTGTCTGGTCGGGAGCCGACATATCCTTATGGTAAAAGAACGTTGCCGCTCATTTCTTCACAGACTCACTAGCTAAAATCCTAGGGTAGACCTGGTCTCTCCTCAGGAATAAGCTAAGCGTGTCGGTAATATAAGGAACACCGACACTAATTTTGGGTACTATAATAGTACCCAAAAAAAGTGAGAGTCGGCTTGATTCCGAGAAACCCCTCACTAAGCACTACGGGGGAGCTAAGATCTAAGAGAAAATTTGGGGAAGGTTGTGCAATTGTACGTCGTAGTACATAAGTACTTCAAAGAAGAACTCTGACGACGGGAAGCTTAGACCACAATCGACGTGAATCAAAAAGTGGACGTGCTCGCCCTCACGCTGTGTTGGAGCAGCTTCCTTGTGGACGCTCCGTCACGCGCCGGCGGGGAGGTAACCCTCGTCCTCCATCATCTGGAGCTTGTCCTTGTCGATGACGCTAGGAATCCAAATCCCGCGACACTTATTTTCCTCTGCTGCCGATGACGATAACGACACAACGCCCGTTGCAGACGATGAATCGTCCATCTGTTCGAAAGACTAAAGATTGGTGGCGTTGTGTTCTCTGGTGTCTGGGTAAAGGAGGTGAGAGGGCTTGGAGAGGTATGAGGAAGATGACAGTGGCGTGGACAATGAAATAATAAGGAGGAATTTTCTATAATATAGCATTTTTGCGCCAAGATTTGCGCTAATTGCACGTAATTACCACCACGCGTCGTGGAACGATTGAGGCAGCTTCCTTGCGAAGCCTCCGCCTCCTCGATCTCCACACTCGCATTGAAATGGTGCATCGGTTCCGCCTGGAGCGGGTCCCACTAACGGCCGGACTAACAGGATATCTGTCGTTGATGTGAAGAGGCCTAGGCAGTTGTCAAAGACTTCACTCACTTATTTTTGGCTCATTTTAAAATGAGCATGGAGATGACGATCATGAATCACCAGATCTGACTCAGGCCCGACCTGTAATCCTATAGTTTGTTTTCAAGTTTCAGAAACCCTTCAAGATTCTGCAAGCCAAAGAATCATCTATCTAGACGATGAATCCGACTTTAAATCTTGGAGACTTCCGGGGACTACTATTAGGGATATACTTCCCGGGTATACCCACGGATACTCACTGACCAGGGTGTCCCACCTATGGGTTATAGCTTTGCTCCACGGACTTCCCAGTCAGAAAAAGAAGATGGAGTCCCTTCCGGCTACACGAACACCGAGAAGACTTACCGAGTTAGGCATGTGATACGTCGGAAACGTATCTATAATTTTTGATGCTCCATGCTTGTTTAGTATCTACTTTGCTTTGCTTTGTCAACATTTTGAGGTGTTTTTATTTATTTTCTAGAACTAACCTATTAACAAGTTACCACAGTGCCAGTTGCCTGTTTTCTTCTGTTTTTGGTTCCAGAAAGGCAGAAAATCAATATTCTCGGAATTGGATGGGACAAAAGACAAAGTCAATATTTTACCGTGGGCTACACGAAGACCAGAGGAGAGACGGGGAGGTGGGCCAGGGCGGCCAAACCCCCCTAGGTGCGGCCAGGGTGGGCCCACGCCTGGGCATGGTGTGGCCCCCCTGGTCGCCTCCTAGCCTTGCCTCTTCGCCTATAAGAATCCCCCGATGCAAACACCCTAGGCACTCGATCAAAAGTCCACAAAACCATCTGTAGCCGCCACCACCATCGTCCCTAGATCGGGGGATCTGAAGATCTTCCCAGCACCCTCCCGGAGGGGAGATCATCCCGGAGGGCTTCTTCTCCGGTATGACGCGTGAGTAGTTCCACCTTGGACTACGGGTCCATGTAGTAGCTAGATGGTTGTATCTCCTCCTTGTGCTTTCATGTATAGATATTGTGAGCTCCGTTCATGATCAATATCTAATCTATTTGTAATCATGGGTGTTTGCGGGGATCCGATGGATATTGAGATTACTATGTCAGATTGATTAATGGTTTTGTCTTTATGATTCTATCATGTATGTGTTGTTTGTGATCTTGTATGCTCTCCGTTGTTAGTAGCTATATTGGCCAAGTAGTTGCTAGTGACTCCAAGAGGGGGTATTAATGCTCGATAGTGGGTTCATGCCTCTAGTTTCCATGGGAAGTGACAGAAATCTCTTTGGTTGTAGATGTGTTGTTTCTACTAGGGAGAAAACAACGGTCTCTTGTTCATAGAACAAGTGGATTGTTTACCTTACACGTTTGCTTAAAGCAGTTGTCTGTTGCTTGCAACTTAATACTGGAGGGGGTTCGGATGATAACCTGAAGGTGGACTTCTAGTCAAAGATGCAGTTGGATGGCGGTCTATGTATATTGTTGTATTGCCCAAATCAAATCTCATAGGATCTTTTTGTATGGTATTTCATTGTTATGCCTTGCTCAGTTCCTGTCAATTGCCCTGCTGTAATTTGTTTACCCTTCATGCCATGTTGTTTATCTAAGGAGAGCACCTCTAGTGAACTATGGACCCCGGTCCAATCTTTACCATTGTTACATCTTCCACTGTTACATGTTTACTTGTTGCAAACCACCATTACCTTCCACACCATACAGTTAATCCTTTGTTACAGCAACTGGTGAGATTGACAACCTCACTATTAGTTGGGGCAAAGTCTTGAGTTTGTGTTGTGCAGGTCTCCGTGTTGCTTGCAACACCTGTGTGACGTTTCCTTCCTCCTACTGGTTCGATAACCTCGGTTTCTTACCGAGGGAAGACTTGCTGCTGTGCTACTTCACACCTTGCTCTTGGGGTTCACAACAGGCTCCACATGAACTGAGCCATCAACAAGTTTTTTGGCGTCGTTGCCGAGGAGGCTAAGGACGTCTTCATAAGGGGAGTCCTCTAATTCCTTTCTCTTTACTTTGTTTCTAGTTAGCTTAGTTTCTTTTTCTCGGTTTTGTTTGCCTCTTTTCAAAAAAACCCAAAAAAATTAGTCTAGTTTGGTTTGCTTTCTTTATTCAAAAACACACAAAAATTAGTTCCTCCTCTAGCTGCTGCTGCGGTTTTTGGCTTGCCCACCTTTGCCAAAATGAACTCTGCTGAGAACACCAAGTTGTGTGACTTCACCAGCACAAACAACAATGATTTCCTTAGCACTCCTATTGCTCCACCTGCTCCTGATGCTACCTTTTATGAAATTAAGCCTGAATTATTGAATCTTGTGATGAGAGAGCAATTTTCTGGTGCTAGTTCTGATGATGATGCTGCCCATCTCAATAACTTTGTTGAACTTCGCGAGATGCAGAAATATAAGGATGTAGATGGATATATTATTAAGCTCAAGCTTTTTCCTATTTCATTGAGAGGAAAAGCTAAAGAATGGTTGCTATCATTTCCTAAAAATAGTATTGATTCTTGGACTAAGTGCAAAGGTGCTTTTATTGGAAAGTACTACCCTCCTGCTAAGATTATATCTATGAGAAGTGACATTATGAAATTTAAACAACTTGATAATGAACATGTTGCTCAAGCTTGGGAAAGAATGAAATCTTTGTCTAAGAATTGTCCCACTCATGGACTTACTGCTTGGATGATTATCCAGACTTTTTTATGCAGGTTTGAATTTCTCCTCAAGAAACTTGTTGGATTCAGCTGCTGGAGGAACCTTTATGGGCCTCACTTTGGGTGCTGCAAAAAATCTCCTTGACAGTATGATGGTTAACTACTCTGAATGGCACACTAAGAGAGCTCCACATGGTAAGAAGGTAAATTTTGTTGAAGAAACCTCCTCTTTGAGTGATAATATTGATGTTATTATGGCTATGCTTGTTAATGGAAAGCTCCTCTAGATCCTAATAGTATTCCCTTAGCCTCTTTGGTTGCTCAAGAAGAGCAAGTTGATGTGAACTTCATTAAAAACAACAATTTCAACAACAATGCCTATAGGAATAATTTTGGTGGTAACAACAATTATAGGCCTTATCCTCCTAATAATGGCAATTCCTATGGAAACTCCTACAAAAATGTTAGAAGTGCTCCCTCTGAACTTGAAGTCATGCTCAAAGACTTTATTAGTAAACAAACCACTTTCAATAAGACTATAGAGGAAAAACTTTTAACTGTTGAGAAAAACATAGCCTCTTTGTCTGAAGCTCAGTCCTCCTTGATTAATAAAATGGCTGCTAAACCTGAAACCATGGAAAGTACTTTGCTTCCACTCATGCCATACAAGTTAATATTTATGAAAATGTTAGGCTATTAGCTCAACTTCATGCTAAGTGGGAAAGGGAAGCTGAAATTGATATAAACAATAGTGTGTGCACCATCACCACTAAACCACAAGAAGTCCATGTTCCTCCTCCTACAATGCCTAAGCCTATTGAGTGTACTACTAGTGATGCTAAGTTTGATTTTTATATATATGGTTGCAATATTTCTGAAGTGATTATGTTATTGCAAAAGCTTGCTAGAAGTCCCGATGATAGTGATATGCATGTTGCTTTCACCAAACACATTACAGATGCTCCTGTTAAGATTAAGGAAGAAAAGCTAAAACACAAAGCTTCTATTCCTAGGAAAGTATAAGATAGTTTGGAACACATTATTAATATGCAAGTGAAAGAATTTGATCTCAAAGCTTTATGTGATCTTGGTTCTAGTGTCTCTATTATGCCTAGGAAGATTTATGAAATGCTTGATTTGCCACCTTTGGAAGATTGTTATTTGGATGTCCCACTTAATGATATTGCTAAGAAGAAACTCATGGGGAGTATTAATGATGTCCTCATTATGGTTAATAATGCTTATGTCCCTGTTGATTTCTATGTTTTGGATGTTGAATACAATGCTTCTTGTCCTATTACTTTGGGAAGACCTTTTCTTAGAACTGTTGGTGTCATCATTGATATGAAAGAAGGCACCATTAAATATCATTTTCCATTCAAGAAAGGTATTTAACACTTCCCTATGAGGAGAGAGAAGTTACTTTTTTCTCCTCCTTTGAAAGCAAGGTTTGATGTTAATGCTTCCTCATTTGAAAATACTTGATTCTTCTTGCTTCTTGTGCCTAACTTAAAGGCGATAAAGAAATGTACTTGTTGGGAGATAACACAAGAGTTTTCTTGAGTCTTGGAAGTTATTACTTCAGTAATGAACTCTTCTTATCCTTTTTGTTTGCTTTTTGTGCCAAGAATGACCTCCAATGAGAGGGAAGTAAGATTTGGGGAGTTGTTGTCCCAAAACAGATTTCTGTCCTTCACCATGAAAATTTGTGAGGAGTCTATGTAACTCGTATTGAGCTGCAAATTTACGAATACATCCATCAGTATGTTAGATAACTTTAGTTAGTATAACACTTTTGATTTGAGCAACAGAAGATTTTTGAAAAAATCGGTTTCTACCTGCTGGTCTGTTTTGACAGATTTCTGCCATTATTTTTATTTGCTTCTTATTGATTCCTTTTTGAGTTCTCTTTTGGGGAATTGATCTTTTTGAAGGAGTTGCTACAGTATATTGTGTTTTTAGTGAAAATTCTTGCTGCTCCAAAGCTTTGCCTAAAGGTCTATTATCTTTTAAATACACTAATGTTGCTAATGAACATTGTGTGAAGTTTTGTATAAAGGAAAAAATTTCAGGTGTAGAGAGAGAATGATGTAATGAGATGAAGAATGTACAAAAGCTCAAGCTTGGGGATGCCACCCCGGTGTCATCCCAAGAAATATCCAAGAGGTACAAGCGTCAAAGCTTGGGGATGCCCAAGGCATCCCCTTCTTCATCAATAAAAAGCTCAGGTCTGTCTAGACACTTCGTTTTATTGTTTCATGCATAGTTGTGTTATTCTTGGAGCGTCTTAGTTTTCGTTTGCTTTGCTTAGTTTGTTTAGTTTGCTTTAATAAAGTATTTTGGACCCCCGTTCTCGTTGTGTTGTTTTAAATAAGTCAATTGGTGTTGGAAAGGAGTAGGAAGTTCCTGCTTGAAAGTGCAAGAGGAGCTTGCATTGACTGTGACCTAGACTTTAGCATGACATGCTAGGTGTTGTTTTGACCTTATGCTTAGTGATTATTGTTGTAGCATGTTTTTTTCCAAACAATTAGGATTGCTTAGTATGCCTTGAAGAAATTATGCGTTATTTTAGCATACAAAATCATAGTATTGTGGCATTCTCCTTTTATGCTTTGTTTGGGTTGACTTGGCACATGCTCACACCATGTTATAACTATGACAAGTCACCATAGCCTCTATGATCATTTAGTACTTGACTTGTAGTACCACTCTATGCTTTGATTAGTAATGTTTCATCGCTCTGCATGATTATGGCCATTATTTCTCTCTTAGTGGGTTGCTCCCAGTCTTTTGCTAGCCTCCACTTGTATGAGTAAGATCTACTCATGCTTCCAACTCCCAAGAAACCCAGTTATTCCAGAGTATCTAGTATGAACTCATATGCATGGTGTGTTACACCATTCCAAGTATATTCTTATTTTCAGCTATCTTCCAATTAAAAACTATTTTTGTTATGTAAAAACTTAGTGATTAAATCCCTCACAAACTTGATGGCACACTTTTTATTCTTTGCCCCTAATAAACTTGAACCATTGTGTCGTATATGTTATATATGCTTGCACTTATACGTTGGAATTAGCAGAACCATGCTGTCATGGGGAACGTTTTCAACATTGCACTTGTACTTTGTACTTACTTGATATCATGCTCTTTTGTATATGGATGTCACCGGTGTGAAATAAAGAGGGAACTTGTAAGTCCGTGGAGTTTGTATTTTGTGTTAGAGAAACGCCTGGGCCCGCTAGCCAAAGCCATGCCTAATCATGGTGGAAACTTGTAGCATCACCATAATGAGCTATCTGTGAAGCATCATCAATAAAAAGGTATGCACATAGTAAATAAAAAGATCGCTAAGATGCTCATTGTCTGCTTGCCTTGTCATTTTGGTTATGGGATAGCTCATGTACCATGTGCAAGGGGTACCCCGTTGGCGGTTCTCTATGATACGCATGTACTTATAATGACAAGAACTTACAGGTGACTAAAGTTGAGTAGCATGAGGTGTGACCCTCGTATTCAAGGGACTTGAGATTGCCAACTTATACTTTGTCAAGCATATACTCCATAGTTTGTTCACTTTAACCTTAACCACTTCAAGATGCTTATGATAGGGGCAATGAGGACTGAAAGCGAACAAGTACCATAATTTTTGGAATCTCTTTTTGAAACTTGAAATCCCTGCTTCCCTTATGAAGGGCCTTTCTTCCACTACTATTGAGTCTCCACCTACCTTTAGGCACCATTAAGAGAGCATAGTTTTCATTCTTAGTTCTATGTGCAATGTCCCAAAACTTATTGATTGATGCATATTGTGATATTACTTGTTCTTATGCTATATGTTTCTAGTCACCCTTGTGAACTTTGAAGGTGTCCTATGCATCTAGTTGCTACTCTATGAGGGGCAGCTGATTGCCACTATGCTATGTTTTCTGTATGTGAAACAAACAAACGTTTTTCATTGCATGTTATTCATGATCTTTGTTTGTAGCCTTTCATGTTGCATGCTTAGTTACTTTGTCTTATTGTTAGAACTCCATCTTTCATGCACATGTTTAGAGTTCTTTGATCCCAGCTTTCAATGCTTGCAAATGGTTTGATCTTGGTTTTGATGGTGCATGTCACCATAAAAATATTCTTTTATCACTTACCTACTCGAGGACGAGTAGGAGTTAAGCTTGGGGATGCTTCATACATCGGAAACGTATCTATAAGTTTTGATACTCCATGCTTGTTTAGTATCTACTTTGCTTTGCTTTGTCAACACTTTGAGGTGTTTTTATATCTTTTTTGGAACTAACCTATTAACAAGTTGCCACAGTGCCAGTTGCATATTTTCTTCTATTCTCGGAATTGGACGGGACAAAAGCCAAAGTCAATATTTTACTGTGGGCGACACGAAGTCCAGAGGAGAGGCGGAGAGGCGGGCCAGGGCGGCCAGACCCCCCTAGGTGCGGCCAGTGTGGGCCCGCGCCTAGGCAGGGTGTGGCCCCCCTGGTCGCCTCCTAGCCTCGCCTCTTCGCCTATAATAAGCCCCTGATGCAGAAACCCTAGGCACCCGATCAAAACTCCACGAAACCATTTTTAGCCGCCGCCACCATCGTCCCTAGATCGGGGAGGATCTGAAGCTCTTCTCGGCACCCTGCCGGAGGGGAGATTATCCTGAAGGCCTTCTTCTCCGGTATGATGCGTGAGTAGTTCCATCTTGGACTAGGGTCCATGTAGTAGCTAGATGGTTGTATCTCCTCCTTGTGCTTTCATGTATATATCTTGTGAGCTCCATTCATGATCAAGATCTAATCTATTTGTAGTCGTGCATGTTGTGTTTGCGGGGATCCAATGGATATTGAGATTACTATGTCAGATCTTGCATGCTCTCCGTTGTTAGTAGCTACCTTGGCCAATTAGTTGCTAGTGGCCCAAGAGGGGGTATTTATGCTCGATCGTGTGTTCATGCCTCTAGTTTCCAAGGGAAATGACAGAAATCTCTTCGGTTATAGATGTGTTGTTGCTACTAGGGAGAAAACAACGGTCTCTTGTTCATAGAACAAGTGGATTGTTTACCTTACACACTTTGCTTAAAGCAGTTGTCTGTTGCTTGCAACTTAATACTGGAGGGGGTTCGGATGATAACCTGAAGGTGGACTTCTAGTCAAAGATGCAGTCGGATGGCGGTCTATGTATATTGTTGTATTGCCCAATCGAATATCTTAGGATATTTTTGCCTGGTATTGCATTGTTATGCCTTGCTCAGTTCTTGTCAATTGCCCTGCTGTAATTTGTAGGGGTTCGTAGCATGGAAAACAAAAAAATTCTACCGCATGCACACAAACAAGCCAAGATCTATCTACTAGATTGTAACAACGAGTTGATTAGAGTACTCACCCTCAAAGATTCCAAAGCGGTTAACGAGAGCAGATTCTCGTGGGTGATGTAGTCGTACACTTGACAATCTCAAGATCGCGTAGACGATCCTTCCGGCTAACGTTCCTAGCGCTTCCGCAATCGGTCACACACGTTAAGATTTCGATGAAGACCTTCCTCTCCCTTGTACCAGCAGGCAGCGAAGGTTGTAGTTATCCCCTCGTGATTCCAGCAGCATGACGCCGTGGTGTCAGAAGTAGAGGGAAGATCCCGCAGGGCTTCGCCTAAGCCGGTGCGAATTATGGTGGATCTAGGGTTTCCCGGCGATCTAGGTTTAGAAGGCCGAGAAGAGGAGGAAGTGTTGGCGGCTAGGCGACAAAGTGATTTAGGCGGCGCAAGGCGGCAGCGCGGCAGTGGCCGGGCGGTTAAGCGGCGGCGCACGAGGTGGCGAGGGCTGGATTGGTGGTGTTTGGGGGCAGCCCTCCCCTTCTATTTATGAGAGGGGGCAGCCTTGGGAGGGGAGGGTTTGAATCCAAACCCAAACCCAAGTTAGATTGAAGGAATGACTCTTTCCTTCTTCCACCAGGAAACCATTGTTCCAGTTTGACTTTTCAAACATCCCGTTTGACTTTCAATTTAGAGCTTTAATTCTCTCTTGCAAATGCCCAAACCAAGTGACCTAGGATATGATCCAATCATTCACTTTTCCATGACATATTCATGGACCATTCCCCTTCCGGTCCGGTGAACCTTCTAGACCCTTCTAGAACCTCTCCGATGAAAACATCGAAATCATTCCCGAACTCCAGAATCGGACTTCCCTTATATGAATCTTATTCTCCGGACCATTCCGGATCTCCTCGTGATATCCCGGATCCCATCCGAGACTCCGAAAAACATTCAGTATCCCTACTAACATTCCATATCTACTAAACAACATCGAATCCTTAAGTGTGTGTAACATCCCAAAAATCATGTTTCAAACTCATGCATATCATCCATGCATCCACGATCATATGAATTTCATTCCAAACAAATCATTTCAAAACAGAAGCATATATGCTTATTATTTCATGTAAGTTGCTCTAGCCTTAGTGCTACCTTTCAATGAGAAGAGTACTTGTTTTGTTCAGTAAAGTTTGAATTCAAACTTAGGCACCATCAAAAGCTTGAGCAAAAAATTTCAAAACAAAATGAATCAATAAAACTAATATTATGCCTATTGTATATATCACATAAGGGCTTGGTTTTATTTTTATTTTCATTTGATCAAAGTGTTTTGATTAAACAGTAGTGTTTGACACACATTTGAGTGCAAGGTTTGCAGTATAAAAACCTAGAGAAGATTTGAATTCAAACTCATTTGATTTGGAGTTGAAATTCATTTCAGAAAAACCAAAAAGAAAAAGAAAAAGGTTAAAAGGAAGAAAATAAGCTTTCACCGAATCGCCCAACTGCCCAGCCCAAAGAACCCCACCTTGAACCATTTTTCTTCACTCACACCGCACCGAGTGGTCGATGTGCAGGACCCACTCCTCTGCTTTCTCACGGCCATGGCCCACACGGCGTCGTGCCTACACCCCATGACGTGTTCTTCCCTAAATCACGCCGTGCGTTTCCTGGTTTGATTCGCTCGTCAATTCGCGTTGATTGCAGGAGTAAATCACGCCCCCGCCTGGCCTCCATAAACCCCTCCGCCTCTCCATTTCCCCCCAGACTCCGAGCACAGAGCGCCCCCAGGCTGCCCGCAATCATCCTCGCACCGCCGCAGACAGAGATCACTCCGGCGACCGATTCCGGTGAGCCCCGTGCGCCCCTTCCCCTCTGGTTCTTGCAGACAGCTTCGCCACTTACTTGCGCACCTACTGACACCGTTGGTTCCTTCTATACCGCCCCAGGTCGTCGTCTTAGACAAGCACAGCAAGGTTCCGACGACATCCTCAACTCCGGCGATAAAATTCGGTGAGCCCCTTGTTCCCCTTCGCCTCTGATTCACACGATCGTGTTCGTCGTAGTCTTGTGCGTCTCATGATGCCGTTTGTTCATGCTAGGGAGACCAGGAGCGTCGCCAACCTCGTCGTCCACCCGAGCCCGACGCAGCCAGCAACTCCGATGAGCCTGTGCAGCCGTGTCCGTGCGCCCCTTGCCAAGCCGTCGCCAGGTTGAGCATCAGTGCATCGCTACGATTCTGGTAAGCATCTCCGACGACCCCATAGCCACATCTAGCGCCGCGCCGCCGTAGGCAGAGCTCGCTGCCGCCAGATGCCGCCGCCAGCGCCGCCCATCCATGGTAGCTTGATCGTGGACCGTTGGATCTAGATCCAGCGCGTGTAAATAGATCACTTATCGAAACGTTATGGATAGATCTAGACCGTGCAGATTAAGTAGATCTAACGGCCTGTGAGTGCGATCCTGAGCGGACCGGTACGCGCCAATCAGAGCGTGACGCGTGGCCAGGAATTAGATTTAAAAATAGGATTTGAATCCATTAGTAGTTTGAATTTATTTTAGCTATAACTTTTGATCCCCATGTTCAAATTTAATGAATTTTATATCAATGGAATCAGGAGAACAAGCCCTTTCTAAATATACAATGTGTTTAATGTTTTGCTTCTGTTAAAATGATTTTATTTACAGAAACATGTGTAGGGCTATTTTGAGTATATGAATTGTTTAAGAAATGTTTTAAGGTTTAAATAAATGATGTTTGGAAAGTTTTGAACTTGTTTATGAATCAGTACAGTACACTTGCTTTGTAGAGTTTTAAAAACCATCACATATCATATTGCATGCATTCATATATTTTTATTTGTATATATTTTGTATGTGATTATTGCTATGATTTTATGTGTAGATTTTGGTGCCAATAGTGATTGTGATTGTGAGGAGTGTAGCTACTCTCCAAACTACCAAGGCAAGTGGTGCTTCATGATATTTTTTTATCCCTATGTTTTCTACTAAGCATTAGAAATATTTTGCTAGTCTTGCATGTTATATTTTGCTTATATGACATGTTGGGTAATCCTAGTAGTTGTAGAATTGCTAGGAAAATTTCTAAGTTAAGATGCTTATCTATGCCATGCTTAGCCTAGCTAATAGCAACCAAGGGTGGTGAAAATATACATGCTATGATAAAATATTTCTAAGTCTTTGGACTTGTGTTTTGCCTAATAAAACAACTAAGTAAATGAAACACCTGGGTGGAATGGAAGGAATGGTTTATGTTGAGTGGTTACACAGGGCCCATTTCTATGGTTTAGCTTGTGTATCTCACTTGTGGAAAGCCACCCAGGAACAAAGAGATTTTAGAGGCCAAATGTTAAGAAGCTTCTAGTGCAGCCACTTGGCAATATGGGCTCTGCCAGGATCACATAGGTGGCTAGAACATAGCCATTTGGACAGTTGGTGGTAGTGGGATGATAGGTTGGAACGCGTCCATTTGGTATAAGGGAAGGCTTCTGAAAGGTCCTGTCTTGGTGAAAATCAAGGCTTGTGGGGAAAGTGCACAACCTCTGCAGATGGAAGAATCTAAGTACTTAGACATGTCCCTGGAAAAAGGACAACTTGAGCATCAAGACATGGAAGCTATCAAGAATCTCCTCATCCCAATTTCTAAGTAAAAACTTGTGGGTGAACAAGGGTGAAAGACCTCAATGTCTATTGGTGGTTTCTTGGGAAAAGTTTTGACAAAGAAAAACTTAGTGATTTCAACTAATAGGCAAAACCTATTTTGAGCAAAGCAAGCCTAAGCTACACTTAGCCAAATTGCATATAGTATCTAGTCCACCAAATATTATACTAAGGTATCACTTGCCAATACTATTCCAATGTATTGACCCACTGTGGCTGTAACTTGTGATGTTGCAGGTTACTCTGCTGAGGATTAGGAGTCATGAGTCTACACTCAAGATGTTTGCTTGTGGCACATGAAGATGAAGACTTTTATCTATTTACTTATTTAAACTCTTGTACTAGGCCTGTGGCCTTGGAGTTGTAAAGACTATGTTTGTCTCTGGAATGACTGTAATAATGACCTTTGTTTATGTGTACTTCATATTAAATTGTGGATGCTAGCTTTGATCCAAGGACTAGCATTGCAATCACAGGGATCCGTTTCCTTTATAAAGGAGGGATCTTGCAGATGGTATCAGAGCACTGTGTTTCCTGTAGGATTATGACCCTAGGATTGGAAACCACTAAGGAAAAAATTTCAACAACTTCTACACTTGTTTATTCTTCTCGTAAACTTTTCTATTCTTCTTTCTCGTGTCTATTTGTAGATGAACTCCATCAACGAAGCCGTAAGGAAAGGACCACTCATGACAATGACTTTGGAGTGTGAGACAGAATTTCCCAAGGCTCTCAAGGACCTCATGGTTGCAATGGAAATACATGGTGCAGCTGTGTACAAAGGCTTTCCTGTGATGGATGAAGGAGTTGAGTACTGGTGGGTGAAACTTCACTTGTATAAAAACAAGGAAGACAACCACAAGGAATCAGGATTCTGCATGTTCACCAATTCAGTGATGCACCCTACATTCTTTGATTCATCAAGGGATGCAGCTTGGAGGACCATCAAAGAACTTGGTGATAGAGTCAAGTGCAGAATGCTAAACCTCCAAAATGACCTAAAGGAAGAGAAGAAACATACCCAAGAGTTGGAAGCTACCAACCAAACCTTAAGAGGAGACATTATAGACTTAGTGATGGAGTCATGTGATCAAGATAGACTGATTGCTACTAGAAACATTATGTTAGCCAACAGATCCAGTGAGATAGGATTGTAAACGTACTTCGTTAGTTGGACCACCACTTATCATCTTATTTTCCAAATGTTGCTTAAAATAAGTTGAACCTTGGTTGTTGTAATGGATCCATGTATGCCATGACTTGTGTGTTTTGATTTCCAAGGATATGTATGTGATGCTTTGCCTTGTGTTTTATCTTAAATTGTGTTGTTCTAACTTTTTCTATCTTATAAATAGATGCCTAATGCTACCATCAGCACTGTTGAGGAGTTCCAAGTAACTCGCTTTGGCCCTCGTATTATTGAGCTCACTACTTTGCTCAATCTCCCTCTTCCTACCATCATGGTGCTTCCCCTCACCAAGTTTGAGAGGAAAGACCTTTGGGGTTTCAAGGTCAATCAGCCCGGACGCCAGACTGAGCCTACCACGGAGGCTATCATCTTCAAGCTCATGCACGATGACAAGGAGAGAGGCCTTGAGGTAGTCATGCAGGATCTGATAGGACGTCTGCTAGGGAGACACTCTCGACAGGTTAGAGGTACTCACTTCCACGTCTTCGGTAGACGTGATGAGGATGGAGAGGCCATCGACTTCGAGGACACTTCGAGGGAGACAGCGGAGCCGATTCGTCTATACCTCCAGGACTTAGAGGCTCTCATTAGGCACGTGGACACTGATAGGACCAACGTCATGCTCAACAATGATGAACTCCAGGTGCAGCTTCGTGAGAAGGACAAGCTCTTCGCGGAGCAAGATGAGATAGTCAAGGAGATGGAGGCAAAGTTCGAGAGCCAGGACAGAAAGTTCAAGAGTCAAGAGAAGCGAGTCCAGGATAGGAACAAGAGGATCCAGGACATGACTGAAGAACTGTAGGCCAAGGACTTCGATCTCGAGCATCAGCAGACGGTGATTGAGAGGCTTCGTTCTCAGAAGAGGGCTCTCAAAGCCAAAGTAGAGACCTTGGCCGCCAATGTCGAGGAATACAGGACCGCTATGGATAATGCTAGTCTTACCTTTGTTGAGGAGGAGGTTGATGCCGAGGAGTAGAGTTGACTACTCATTTATCATTTATTTATCATACTTTATTTGTGTCATAATGACCATCCAACATGTGGATGGCTTGTTATTGGTGTGTTTACTTTGCAAACTTGTCATTTTTGTTGTTGAACTATTATTATTATGATGCATGTTTTGTGATTGTTTATGTGATGTATTGTGCATGAAAGCATCTATGGGTATCTCATTCTTATCTCTATTGAACAAACCGCAGATGCTTCCCCGTCGTGCCAATCCCAACCCCAACAACAACAACATCACTCCTGAGATGCAGCAAATGATGACAGCTCAGACTCATCTGATGCAAATGATGACGACGTTCATCCAGAACCAAAGCAACAACAACAGGCGGCAAGAAGAAGAATGACAAGAAGAAAGAACAACAACAACAACAACAACAACAACAACAACAACAACAACAACAACAACAACAACAACAACAACAACAACAACAACAACAACAACAACAACAACAACAACAATGAAGAAGAAGAAGAACGGCAAGAAACAACAATGACAACAAGAAGCAACAAAGACCGGCAACAACAAAGACCAAAGAACAACAACAACAACAACAACAACAACAACAACAACAACAACAACAACAACAACAACAACAACAACAACAACAACAACAACACCAGCACCAGCAACAACAACAACAACAACAACAACACACCGGGTTTTGACATGCTTACCAGGTTCTTGAGATTGAGGCCAGCAAAGTTCTCAGGAACAACTGATCCCATCGTGGCCAATGATTGGCTACGCTCTGTGAACAAGGACTTGGTAATTGTGGGTACATCGATGCGTAAAAGGTCGATTTAAGCGGCACATTTCTTTGGAAGGACCAGCCGCCACTTGGTGGGATAACTTCCAGATCACCACTCCCATAGAAGATGTGATATCTTTGAGGATGGCTTTCGCACTGCTCATATCTCATCTGGAGTGATGAGTCTGAAGAAGAAAGAATTCCATAATCTGAAGCAGCGCCACCGTAGCGTGGCAGAATATATTGAGGAGTTCAACAATCTGGCGCGTTATGCACCGGATGAAGTTGACACTGATGCTAAGAGGAAGGAAAAGTTCCTTGAAGGGCTGAATGATGAACTGAACTTGCAGCTATCAGTGGCCTATGTTCCCACTTATCAGTCTCTCTGTGATAAGGCTGCTATTTTGGAGAGCAAAATGAAGCAAGTTGAAAGCAGGAAGAAAGCACTCGAGACAAGCAGCTCGGGATCGTCTCACAAACGTTCCCATTATGATGATAGTGGAAGCTCAGGATCCCACAAGCATGGGAAATTCAACAAACACCACAACCACAACCGTCATCATGACAACAAGCATCATCGTAGTCATGATAATGACAAGTACAAGAACCACAAGGGTGGATATAAGATCCACCACAGTGGTAGTGGAAGTGGCAGTGGAAGTCAGCCTGTCAAGAAGGACATTAGTCAGGTTGAGTGTTTCAAGTGCAAGAAGATGGGGCATTATGCAAATGAATGCCCGGAAAAGAAAGTTGAAGGACCCAACAAGCCTAACCCTTTTCATAAGGGACAAGTGAACCACATCAATGTGGAGGAAATCTATGAGGAGCCTGATGCTGTTGCTGGTAAGTTCAAACTCAATTCCGTTCCAGCATTTGTTCTCTTTGATACTGGTACATCTCATTCATTCATATCAAGAGCATTTGTTGAAAGAAATGAACTGTCGGTAGAAACTATTGGGTGTCCTATAAAAGTAAGTTCTCCTGGCGGAGAAATGATAGTGAATTCAGGATGTCATGATCTAGTCATAGAGTTTGGGAAGTATAAGTTTCCCGTTAACTTGATAATCCTAAATTCCCAAGGATTGGATGTCATTTTGGGAATGGACTGGATGACTAAGCATAAGGGAGTGATAGATTGTGCCAACCATACTGTCTCACTCACAACTCCAGAAAATAAAAGGATCAGATTCAAGACCAACTTTGAAGCAAGAAGGAGTATGCTAAATTATCTTAAGGGGGTTAGCATAGACAGTGTGCCAATTGTGAGTGAATATCCGGATGTGTTTCCGGAAGAATTGCCGGGAATGCCACCAGATAGAGATGTGGAGTTCCTTATTGATTTTCTACCAGGATCTGGACCAATAGAAAAGAGACCATACAAGATTTCAGTTGATGAACTGAAAGAACTCAAGAAACAACTTGGAGAACAGTTGCAGAAAGGATTTATTCAACCAAGTTCTTCATCTTGGGGAGCCCCAGTTTTATTTGTGGAAAAGAAAGATAGAAGTCAAAGGTTATGCATAGATTACCGTTCACTCAATGAGGTGACCATCAAGAACAAATACCCTTTGCCGAGAATCAATGAATTGTTTGATCAGCTAGAAGGAGCTTGTGTGTTCTCAAAGATTGATCTCCGGTCAGGTTATTTTCAGCTCAAGATAAGAGAGCAAGACATACCTAAAACAGCTTTCACTACAAGGTATGGATTGTATGAGTATACCGTGATGCCATTTGGTTTGACCAATGCTCCAGCATACTTTATGAATATGATGAACAAGGTGTTCATGGAATTCCTTGATAAGTTTGTTGTCGTTTTCATCAATGACATTTTAGTCTACTCCAAGAGCAAAGAAGAGCATGAAGGACATTTGCGTTTGATACTTGAGAAGCTTAGAGAGCATAAACTGTATGCCAAATTCAGCAAGTGTGAATTTTGGCTAAATGAAGTTGGATTTCTTGGACATGTTATGTCAGGACATGGTGTAGCAGTTGATCCTGCTAAAGTTTCAGCTGTAACTGAATGGGAATCTCCCAAATCAGTGAAAGAAGTTCGTAGTTTCCTTGGCTTAGCAGGTTACTACAGAAGGTTCATTGAGAATTTCTCCAAGGTAGCTAAGCCTATGACAGACTTGCTAAAGAAAGACCAGAAATTTGTTTGGTCTGAGGGTTGTGAACTTAGCTTCCAAGAATTGAAGAAGAGACTTGTGACAGCACCAGTCTTGTGTTTTCCAGATTTGGAGAAGGATTTCCAAGTGTATTGTGATGCATCTCATCATGGTTTGGGTGCAGTTCTTATGCAATAAGGAAAAGTTGTGGCTTATGCCTCGAGACAACTCAAAACTCATGAAGTGAACTACCCTACTCATGATTTAGAGTTAGCCTCTGTTGTCCATGCACTCAAAACATGGAGACATTATCTTTTGGGAAAACGTTGTGAAGTGTTCACAAATCACAAGAGTTTGAAGTATATCTTCACCTAGAAAGAAATTAACATGAGACAAAGAAGATGGCTAAAACTCATCAAGGACTATGACTTAAGTTTGCAATACCACCCCGGTAAAGCAAATGTTGTAGCAGATGCTCTAAGTCGTAAGGTTTTTGTGAATGGCCTTACTAAAAGAGAATTGCCAGAACATTTGTGTGCCCAATTTAGAGATCTCAGATTGGAGATTGTGCCTGAAGGACATCTCATGTCTTTGGATGTTCAACCTACTTTGTTGGACAGGATCAAAGAAGTCCAGAAGACTGATAAGGAAATTGAAGAAATTAAGGAAAAGATTGGCAAAGGAAAAGCCAAAGGATTCCATGAAGACGAACAGGGTACTTTATGGCATGGGAAACGTATCTATGTTCCACAAGATCCGGAGCTTCGGAAACTGATTTTGCAAGAAGCACACAACTCACCGTATTCCATTCATCCGGGTAACAGCAAAATGTACATGGACATGAAGGAAAGATTTTGGTGGAATAATCTCAAGAAGGACATCGCCGAACATATTGCTTTGTGTGATGTGTGTAGTAGAGTGAAAGCGGAACATCAGAAACCAGCAGGTTTGCTTCAACCACTACCTATTCCTGATTGGAAGTGGGACAAGATTGGTATGGATTTCATTACCGGATTACCAAGTACCCGGTCAGGATACGATTCCATTTGGGTAGTAGTGGATCGCCTAACTAAAGTGGCTCATTTCATACCCGTGAAGACAACCTATACAAGTGCTAAGTTGGCCAAGATCTATATGAGTAGAATTGTGTGTCTACATGGAGTACCCAAGAGTATTGTGTCTGATAGAGGAACCCAATTCACTTCTCATTTTTAGAGACAGCTACATGAGTCATTGGGAACGAGGTTGGAATTCAGCACTGCTTTTCATCCTCAAACAGATGGACAGACAGAAAGGACTAATCAGATTCTTGAAGACATGTTGAGGGCATGTGCCCTAGACTATGGAGCCAGTTGGGATGAAAGTCTGCCTTACGCAGAATTTTCTTATAACAGCAGCTATCAAGCCAGCATTGAGATGGCACCATTTGAGTTTCTCAATGGGAGAAAATGTACCACCCCATTACTATGGAATGGTGTGGGAGAAAGAAGTTTGTTTGGGCCAGAACTTATCAAAGAAGCTGAAGAGAAGGTCAAGTTGGTTAAGGACAGATTAAAGATAGCACAGTCCCGACAGAAAAGCTACGCAGATCCTAAGCGTAGAGAAGTCACCTATGAAGTTGGTGATAGAGCTTATCTTAGAGTGTCACCACTTCGGGGAGTGAAGAGGTTTGGAGTCAAAGGAAAGTTGGCCCCAAGATATGTTGGACCATTCAAGATTCTAAGTCGTAAAGGAGAAGTTGCTTATGAAATTGAACTGCCAGAGTCTTTGTCAGCTGTTCATAATGTGTTTCACGTGAGTCAGATTAAGAAATGTCATCCAGAAATGGAAGAAACTTCTTTGAAGGATACTATACCTTTGGAAGAGGTTCAGTTGGAGAGTGATCTCACTTATGAGGAGAAGCCTATCAAGATTCTTGAGACTGCATAAAGTGTCACACGTACTAAGACAATCAAGTTTTGCAAGGTTCAGTGGAACCATCATTCCGAAGAGGAAGCAACATGGGAAAGAGAAGATGATCTTCGGAAAGACCACCCTCACCTATTTGCTAGCCAATCCGAATCTCGAGGGCGATATTCACCTTAAGGGGGTTAGATTTGTAACATCCCAAAAATCATGTTTCAAACTCATGCATATCATCCATGCATCCATGATCATATGAATTTCATTCCAAACAAATCATTTAAAAACAGAAACATATATGCTTATTATTTCATGTAAGTTGATCTAGCCTTAGTGCTACCTTTCAATGAGAAGAGTACTTGTTTTGTTCAATAAAGTTGTAATTCAAACTTAGGCACCATCAAAAGCTTGAGCAAAAAATTTCAAAACAAAATGAGTCAATAAAACTAATATTATGCCTATTGTATATATCACATAAGGGCTTGGTTTTATTTTTATTTTCATTTGATCAAAGTGTTTTGATTAAACAGTAGTGTTTGACACACATTTGAGTGCAAGGTTTGCAGTATAAAAACCTAGAGAAGATTTGAATTCAAACTCATTTGATTTGGAGTTGAAATTCATTTCAGAAAAACCAAACAGAAAAAGAAAAAGGTTAAAAGGAAAAAAATAAGATTTCAGTCGAATCTGGCCCAACTGGCCCAGCTAAGCCCAGCAACCCCACCCCGTGAACCGTTTTTATTCACTCACACCCGCACCCGCCGAGTGGCTGACAGGCAGGACCCACTCCCTCTCTATTTCTCTCGCTGACAGCCGCGGCCCACACGGCGTCGTCGTCTCCACCCCCCGCGACGTGTTCTTCCCCAAATCACGCCATGCGTTTCCTGGTTTGATTCGCTCGTCAATTCGCGTTGATTGCAGGAGTAAATCACGCCCCTGCCTAGCCTACTTAAACCCCCTCTGCCCCCTCTCCATTTCCCCCCAGACTACGAGCACAGAGCGCCCCCAGGCTGCCCGCAATCATCCTCGCACCGCTGCAGACAGAGCTCACTCCGGCGACCGATTCCGGTGAGCCCCGTGCGCCCCTTCCCCTCTTGTTCTTGCAGACAGCTTCGCCACTTCCCTGCGCACCTACTGACACCGTTGGTTCCTTCTATACCGCCCCAGGTCGTCGTCTTTGACAAGCAAAGCAATGTTCCGATGACATCCTCAACTCCGGCGATAAAATTCGGTGAGCCCCTTGTTCCCCTTCGCCTCTGATTCACACGATCGTGTTCGCCGTAGTCTTGTGTGTCTCCTGATGCCGTTTGTTCGTGCTAGGGAGACCAGGAGCGTCGCCAACGTCGCCGTCCACCCGAGCCCGACGCAGCCAGCAACTCCGACGAGCCCGTGCAGCCGTGTCCGTGCGCCCCTTGCCAAAACGTCGCCAGGTTGAGCATTAGTGCATCGCCACGATTCTGGTAAGCATCTCCGACGACCCTAGAGCCACCTGTAGCACCGCGCCAATGTAGGCAGAGCTCTCCGCCGCTAGATGCCGCCGCCAGCACCACCCATCCATGGTAGCTTGATCGTGGACCGTTGGATCTAGATCCAGCGCGTGTAAATAGATCACTTATCGAAACGTTATGGATAGATCTGGACCATGCAGATTAAGTAGATCTAACGGCCTGTGAGCGCGATCCTGAGCGAACCGGTACGCGCCAATCAAAGCGTGACGCATGGCCAGGAATTAGATTTAAAAACAGGATTTGAATCTATTAGTAGTTTGAATTTGTTTTAGCTATAACTTTTGATCCCCACGTTCAAATTTGATGAATTTTATATCAATGGAATCAGGAGAACAAGCACTTTCTAAATATGGAATGTGTTTAATGTTTTGCTTCTGTTAAAATGGTTTTATTTACGGAAACATGTGTAGGGCTATTTTGAGTATATGAATTGTTTAAGAAATGTTTTAAGGTTTAAATAAATGATGTTTGGCAAGTTTTGAACTTGTTTATGAACCAGTACAGTTCACTTTCTTTGTAGAGTTTTAAAAACCATCACATATCATATTGCATGCATTCATATATTTTTGTTTGTATATATTTTGTATGTGATTATTGCTATGATTTTATGTGTAGATTTTGGTGCCAATAGTGATTGTGATTGTGAGGAGTGTAGCTACTCTCCAAACTACCAAGGCAAGTGGTGCTTCAGGATATTTTTTTATCCCTATTTTTTCTACTAAGCATTAGAAATATTTTGCTAGTCTTGCATGTTATATTTTGCTTATATGCCATGTTGGGAAATCCTAGTAGTTGTAGAATTGCTAGGAAAATTTTTAAGTTAAGATGCTTATCTATGCTATGCTTAGCCTAGCTAATAGCAACCAAGGGTGGTGAAAATATACATGCTATGATAAAATATTTCTAAGTCTTTGGACTTGTGTTTTGCCTAATAAAACAACTAAGTAAATGAAACACCTGGGTGGAATGGAAGGAATGGTTTATGTTGAGTGGTTACACAGGGCCCATTTCTATGGTTTAGCTTGTGTATCTCACTTGTGGAAAGCCACCCAGGAACAAAGAGATTTTAGAGGCCAAATGTTAAGAAGCTTCTAGTGCAGCCACTTGGCAATATGGGCTCTGCCAGGATCACATAGGTGGCTAGAACTTAGCCATTTGGACAGTTGGTGGTAGTGGGATGATAGGTTGGAACGCGTCCATTTGGTCTAAGGGAAGGCTTCTGAAAGGTCCTGTCTTGGTGAAAATCAAGGCTTGTGGGGAAAGTGCACAACCTCTGCAGATGGAAGAATCTAAGTACTTAGCCATGTCCCTGGAAAAGGACAACTTGAGCATCAAGACATGGAAGCTATCAAGAATCTCCTCATACCAATTTCTAAGTAAAAACTTGTGGGTGAACAAGGGTGAAGGACCTCAATGTCTATTGGTGGTTCCTTGGGAAAAGTTTTGACAAAGAAAAACTTAGTGATTTCAACTAATAGGCAAAACCTATTTTGAGCAAGCAAGCCTAAGCTACACTTAGCCAAATTGCATATAGTATCTAGTCCACCAAATATTATACTAAGGTATCACTTGCCAATACTATTCCAATGTATTGACCCACTGTGGCTGTAACTTGTGATGTTGCAGGTTACTCTGATAAGGATTAGGAGTCATGAGTCTACACTCAACATGTTTGCCTGTGGCACATGAAGATGAAGACTTTTATCTATTTACTTATTTAAACTCTTGTACTAGGCCTGTGGCCTTGGAGTTGTAAAGACTATGTTTGTCTCTGGAATGACTGTAATAATGACCTTTGTTTCTGTGTACTTCATCTTAAACTGTGGATGCTAGCTTTGATCCAGGGACTAGCATTGCAATCACAGGGATCCTTTTCCTTTATAAAGGAGGGATCTTACAGTGTGTCTCCCTACGGTTCGTGAATTATGCGTACATGACCGAGACACTTCTCCGATCAATAACCAATAGAGGAATCTGGAAATTCATATGGCTCCCACATATTTCTATGATTACTTTGCGATCGAATGAATCACTAACATACGATACCAATTTCCCTTTGTCTCGTGATAGTTTACTTATCCAAGGTTTGATCGTCGGTATCTCTGCATACCTAGTTCAACCTCGTTACCGATAAGTACTCTTTTCTCGTTCCCGTGATATGTGATCCCTTGTGAGCCAGTCACATGCTTGCAAGCCAATTGGATGACATTCCACCGAGAGGGCCTAGAGTATATCTATCTGTCATATGGATGGACAAATCCCACTCTTGATCCATGTGCCTCAACACATACTTTCCGAACACTCAATGCCACCTTTATAGCCACCCAGTTACGGTGTGGTGTTTGATGTCATCAAAGCATCCATCCAGTGATGGTGATTAGCATGATCTCATGGTCAAAGGAATTAGGTTACTATGTATCAGAAAGCTTATAGCAAATGAACTATTGAAATGACTTGATCTTAATGCTACGCTTATCTATAGGAGTATGTCCATCATACCATTCTCCTAATGATATGATCTCGTTTTTAATAACATCTCAATGTTCATGATCGAGAAACCACGATCATCTATTAACCAACAAGCTAGTATTATAAAGAGGCTTTACCAGGGACTCTAATTTAGTTTACAAATCACACAAGTATTAATGTTTCCGGTTAATACTATTATAGCATGAATGTAAACATTTATCATAAACACAAAGATATAATAATAACCACTTTATTATTGCCTCTAGGGCATATCTCCAACAGTCTCCCACTTGAACTAGACTCAATTAATCTAGATTACATGGTAATATACCGAACACCCATGGCGGTTTGGTGCTGGTCATGTTTTGCCCTCGGGAGAGATTTAGTCAATGTATCTGCCACATTCAGATCTGTGTGTACTTTCCAAATCTTTATGTCACCATTTTGGACATGATCTCGAATAGCGTGGAAACGTAGCTTGATATGCTTCAGCTTCTTGTGTGACCTTGGTTCTTGCGCATTGGCTATGGCGCCCATGTTATCACAGTAGATAGACATTGGGTCCAGCGCACTTGGGACCACACCGAGCTCTGTAATGAACTCCTTCATCCATATTGCCTCTTGTGAAGCCTCCGAAGCAGCTATGTATTCCGATTCAGTTGAAGATCTCGCCACAACGCTTTGCTTTGCACTCCTCCTACTAACTGCTGCACCATTCAAAGTAAATACGTATCCAGATTGAGATTTAGAATCATCTGGATCGGTGTTCCAACTAGCATCGGTGTAACCATTAACAACGAGCTGTTCATCACCTCCATAAGAAAGAACCATATCCTTAGTTCTTCTCAAGTACTTAAGGATGTTTTTGACCGATGTCTAATGATCCACTCCTGGATCACTTCGATATCTGCTAGTCAAACTAACAGCATATGCAATGTCGGGTCTAGTACATAGCATGGAATACATAAGAGATCCTATGGCTGAGGCATAGGGAGTCTTACTCATCCTTTCTCTATCTTCTGTCGTTATAGGACTTTGAGTTTTACTCAAGGTAGTATTGGCAACATGGGAAAGAACCCTTTCTTGCTATCTTCCATTCCAAACCTCTTTAGAACTTTGTCCAAATATGTACTCTGTGACAACGATATTAGGCGTCTCGATCTATCTCCATAAATCTTTATGCCTAATATGTAAGTTGCTTCGCCAAGATCTTTCATTGAAAAACTATTATTCAAATAATCCTTGACACTATTAAGAAGGTCTACGTCATTCCAAATCAACAATATGTCATCTACATATAGTATTAAGAATGCTACAGAGCTCCCACTCACTTTCTTGTAAATAAAAGCTTCTCCATAAGTTTGTATAAAACCAAAACTTTTGATCACCTTATCAAAATGTTGATTCCAACTTCGGGATGCTTGCTTCAATCCATAAATGGACCTTTGAAGTTTCCATACCTTGTTAGCATCTTTAGGATCGACAAAACCTTTGGGGTTGCATCATATACAACTCTTCATCAATGTCTCCATTGAGGAACGTTGTTTTGACATCCATCTACCATATCTCATAATCATAATATGCAGCGATTGCTAATAAAATCCTCACAGACTTTAGCGCTACAGGTGAGGAAGTCTCATCATAGTCAACTCCTTGAATTTGTCGAAACCCTTTTGCGACAAGTCGAGCTTTATAGACAGTAACATTACCATCAGCATTTGTTTTCTTCTTGAAAATCCATTTGTTCTCGACAGCCTTCCTGCCATCCGGTAAGTCCACCAAAGTCCATACTTGGTTTTCGTACATGGATCCAATCTCAGATTTCATGGCTTCTTGCCATTTATTGGAATCTGGTCTCATCATCGCTTCCTCATATGTCGCAGGGTCATCGGTGTTGTCCACCAACATGACACTCATAACGTGATCATACCAATCAGGAGTGGTACGAGTTCTCGTTGACCTACGAGGTTCCGTAGTAAATTCAACCAAAGTTTCATGATCAACATCATTAGCTTCCTCTCTTACTGGTGTAGTCGCCATAGGAACTACTTCCGGTGCTGCGCTACTCTCAAGTTTGAGAGAAGGTTCAACAACCTCGTCGAGTTCTACTTTCCTTCCAGTCACTTCTTTCGAGAGAAACCCCTTCTCTAGAAAGGATCCATTCTTGGCAACGAAGATTTTGCCCTCGGATCTATGATATAAGGTATACCCAATAGTTTCCTTCGGGTATCCTATGAAGACGCATTTTTCCGTTTTCGGCTCAAGCTTGTCAGGCTGTAACTTATTTACATAAGCTTCGCAACCCCAAACTTTTAGGAACGACAATTTAGGTTTCTTCCCAAACCATAGTTCATACGGTGTCGTTTCAATGGATTTAGATGGTGACCTATTTAAAGTGAATGCGGCTCTTTCTAATGCATAACCCCAAAACGATAGTGGTAAATCTGTAAGTGACATCATATAACGAACCATATCTAAGAGAGTTCGATTACGACGTTCAGACACACCATTACGTTGTGTTGTTCCCGGTGGTGTCAATTGTGAAAGTATTTCGCATTTTTTCAAATGCTCGCCAAACTCGTAACTTAGATATTCACCTCCGCGATCAGATCGTAGAAATTTAATATTCTTGTTACGTTGATTCTCTACCTCACTTTGAAATTCCTTGAACTTCTCGAAAGTTTCGGACTTATGTTTCATGAAATATATATACCCATATCTACTCAAATCATACGTGAAGGTAAGAACATAACGATAACCACCGTGCGATGCTACACTCATTGGGCCACACACATCGGTATGTATGATTTCCAATAAGTCCGTAGCTCGCTCCATCATACCAGAAAATGGAGTCTTAGTCATTTTACCCATCAGACATGCTTCGCATCTTACAAGTGATTCGAAATCAAGTGATTCAAGAAGTCCATCGGAATGGAGTTTCTTCATACGCTTCACTCCAATATGACCAAGACGACAGTGCCACATATAGGTCGAGTTACCGCTCAATTTCAAACGTTTAGTTTCAATGTTATTAATGTGTGTATTTCCACAATCGAGATTCAATAAGAATATACCATCTATCAAAGGTGCATGTGTATAAAACATATTACTAATATAAATCGAACAACCATTATTCTTGGATTTAAACAAGTAACCGTCTCGCAATAAACATGATCCGGATATAATGTTCATGCTCAACGCAGGCACCAAATAACAATTATTTAAGTATAAAACTAATCCCGATGGTAGATGAAGAGGTAGCGTGCCAACCTCGATCACATCAACCTTTGATCCATTTCCAACGTGCATCGTCACCTCGTTCTTCGCTAGTTTCCGCTATTCGCAAAGACTGTTTGAGTTACAAATGTGAGCAACCAAACCAGTATCAAATACCCAGGCACTACTACGAGTACTAGTGAGATACACATCAATAACATGTATATCGGATATACCTTTCTTCTTGATGTTGTCGTTCTTCAAATCCGCCAAGTACTTAGGGCAATTCCGCTTCCAGTGACCTTCTCCCTTTCAGTAAAAGCACTCATTATCAGGCTTAGTCCTAGCCTTGGTCTTCTTTGCCGGCGCGGTAACTTTCTTACCACCCTTCTTGAAGTTTCCCTTTTTCTTAGACTTGCCTTGCTTCTTGAATTTGGTGGTCTTATTGACCAACAACACTTGGTGCTCTTTCTTGATCTCCACTTCCGTGGACTTTAACATGGAGAAGAGTTCAGGCAACGACTTGTCCATGTTCTACATATTGTAGTTCATCACAAAGTTCTTATAACTTGGTGGTAGTGATTGGAGGACACGGTAAATCCCCAAAGCATTAGGAATCACTATACCCAAGCTTTGAAGCTTGCTTGCGTGCCCAGACATCTTAAGCACGTGATCACTGACGGAGCTGTCCTCTTCCATCTTGCAGTTAAAGAACTTTTCAGAAGCCCCATAACTCTCAACTTACGCGTGAGCCTCAAATATCATTTTGAGTTCACGGACAATATCATGTGGGTCATGGTTCTCAAACCTTTTCTGAAGCTTCGATTCCAAACCATACAAGATAGCACACTGAACTGTGGAGTACTGATTCTTCCGAGCGAGGAAAACATTCTTTACCTCATCGGTAGCATCAGCTGCAGGTGGGTCACCCAGCGGTGCATCCAGCACATAGGTCAATCACCAACATTGAGGACGATCCTCAAATTGCGGAACCAATCCGCGAAGTTGCTTCCATTGTTTTTTCAACTTTTATTTCTCTAGGAATGCATTAAAATTGATGGTAGGGGCCGCCATTGATCTACAACATATTTGCAATAGTTTAGACTAATTTTATGACAAATTGAGTTCTAATTAATAGTTAAATTAATCTATGTGAACTCCCACTCAAAAAAATATCCCTCACATTGTTTTAGTGATCACACGAACCAAATCCACCACATCAAAACCGATCATCACGAGAGTTTATGTAGCTTCAATGGCGAACAATCAACATGTTCATCATATCTACTATATGACTCATGCTTTACCTTTCGGTGATCCGTGTTCCGAGACCATGTATATACAAGCTAGGCTCGTCGGGATCAAACCTTAGCTTCCGCATGAGCAAATCTGGCTTGCTCACGTTGTATACACTCGCAAAATCTAACACACATGATCATCACGTGGTGCTTCGAAACAACGAGCTTTAGCAATGGTGCTTACTAAGGATGAACACTTTATAACTTGAAATTTTGTGCTTGAGGGATCATCTTATAATGCTACCGTCGCAAACTAAGCAATACAATATGCATAAAAGGATTAACATCACATGCAATTCATAATATGTGATAATGGCCTTTCTTCTTGTGCTTCCGATCTCCATCTTCAAGCACGAACATGATCTCCATCATCACCGGCATGGCGTCAAGGTCAATGGCGCCGCTTCATGGTTGTCGGCCACCAGCATCAACTATTACAACTACTTTGAATAATAGACACGCAGGTCTTAACGGAATTAAAAGACAACCATATGGCTAATGTCGGTTGTCGACTTACAATAAGGAACATTGCATACATCATATATAATCACAATCATGGCCATATCACATCACATCACACCCCTGCAAAACAAAGTTAGACGCCTCTAATTTTCTTTGCATGTTTTACGTGGTTTGGAGCTTTCAATAAGTGTCGTTCTAACTTACGAACAAGAACTACAACGTTGATACTAGTATTGTCAATCACCCATTGTAAATTGAATCTTAACTATGTTGGAAGAAACAGGCACCCGTAAAGCCACTTATGCAATACAAGTTGCATGTCAAGCGTGGAGCAAGTCTCATGAACGATGTCATGTAAGGTTAGCCCGGGCCGCTTCATCCCACCATCCCGCAAGATGCAAAGTACACAAGAAGCAATCGACAACAAAAGCATCAACGCACACAATGACCATTGTGTTCTACTTGTGCAACATATCTACATATAGACACGGCTCTGATACCACTGTAGGGGTTCGTAGCATGGAAAACAAAAAAATTCTACCGCACGCACACAAACAAGCCAAGATCTATCTACTAGATTGTAGCAACGAGTTGATTAGAATACTCACCCTCGAAGACTCCAAAGCGGTTAACGAGAGTAGATTCTTTTGGGTGATGTAGTCGTACACTTGCCGATCTCAAGATCGCGTAGACGATCCTTCCGGCCATTGCGTTAAAGCACTTCAATGATCGGTCACACGTTCGGTACTCGATGAAGACCTTCCTCTCCCTTGTTCCAGCAGGCAGCGGAGGTTGTAGTTCTCCCCTCACGATTCCGGCAGCACGATGGCGTGGTGTCAGAAGTAGAGGGAAGATCCCGCAGGGCTTCGCCTAAGCCGGTACGAGTTATGGTGGATCTAGGGTTTCCTGGCGATCTAGGTTTAGAAGGCCGAGAGGAGGAGGAAGTGTCGGCGGCGGCTAGGGCGACGGCGACGAGGCGGCGGCGATGCAGCGGTGCGGCGGCGGTGGCGCACGGGGTGGGAAGGGCTGGCTTGGTGGTGTTTGGGGCAGCCCTCCACTCCTATTTATGAGAGAGGGCTAGCCTTGGGAGGGGAGGGTTTGAATCCAAACCCAAACCCAAGTTGAATTGAAGGAAGGACTCTTTCCTTCTTCCACTAGGAAACCATTGTTCCAGTTTGACTTTTCAAACCTCTCGTTTGACTTTCAATTCAGAGCTTTAATTCTCTCTTGCAAATGACCAAACCAAGTGACCTAGGATATGATCCAATCATTCACTTTCCCATGACATATTCATGGACCATTCCCCTTCCGGTTCGGTGAACCTTCTAGACCCTTCTAGAACCTCTCCGATGAAAACATCAAAATCATTTCCGAACTCCGGAATCAGACTTTCCTTATATGAATCTTATTCTACGGACCATTTCGGATCTCCTCGTGATATCCCGGATCCCATCCGAGACTCTGAACAACATTCGGTATCCCTACTAACATTCCATATCTACTAAACAACATCGAATCCTTAAGTGTGTCTCCCTACGGTTCGTGAATTATGCGGACATGAACGAGACACTTCTCCGATCAATAACCAATAGAGGAATCTAGAAATTCATATGGCTCCCACATATTTCTACGATTACTTTGCGATCGAATGAACCACTAACATACGATACCAATTTCCCTTTGTCACACGATAGTTTACTTATCCGACGTTTGATCGCCGGTATCTCTGCATACCTAGTTCAACCTCGTTACCGATAAGTACTCTTTTCTCGTTCCCGTGATATGTGATCCCTTGTGAGCCAGTCACATGCTTGCAATCCAATTGGATGACATTCCACCGAGAGGGACCAGAGTATATATATCCGTCATATGGATGGACAAATCCCACTCTTGATCCATGTGCCTCAACACATACTTTTTGAACACTCAATGCCACCTTTATAGCCACCCAGTTATGGTGTGGTGTTTGATGTCATCAAAGCATCCTTCTGGTGATGGTGATTAGCATGATCTCATGGTCGAAGGAATTAGGTTACTATGTATCAGAAAGCTTATAGCAAATGAACTATTGAAATGAATTGATCTTAATGCTACGCTTATCTATAGGAGTATGTCCATCATACCATTCTCCTAATGATATGATCTCGTTGTTAATAACATCTCAATGTTCAAGATCGAGAAACCACGATCATCTATTAACCAACAAACTAGTATTATAAAGAGGCTTTACCAGGGACTCTAATTTAGTTTACAAATCACACAAGTATTAATGTTTCTGGTTAATACTATTATAGCATGAATGTAAACATTTATCATAAACACAAAGATATAATAATAACCACTTTTATTATTGCCTCTAGGGCATATCTCCAACATAATTTGTTTACCCTTCATGCCATGTTGTTTATCTAAGGAGAGAACCTCTAGTAAGCTATGGACCCCTGTCCAATCTTTACCATTGTTACATCTTCCACTATTACCTGTTTACTTGCTGCAAACCACCATTACCTTCCACACCATACAGTTAATCCTTTGTTACAGCAACCGGTGAGATTGACAACCTCACTGTTAGTTGGGGCAAAGTCTTGAGTTTGTGTTGTGCGGGTCTCCGTGTTGCTTGCAACACCTCTGTGACATTTCCTTCCTCCTACTGGTTCGATAACCTCAGTTTTTTACTAAAGAAAGACTTTATGCCGTGCTGCTTCACACATTGCTCTTGGGGTTCCCAACAGGCTCCACATCAACTGAGACATCAGCATGTAGTATTACATATAGTCCAAGATGTACTTTGTACGTACTCTGTATCATAGTCAGATAGGTCTCTCCTGTAAAGCCTAGGTCGGATAACTATATAAGACGTCCTAGGGGTAAGCCTTTATGGCACAACCATAACCTACTCGCACAAGAGAAACCTCTCTTGTAATCCTTTATTACATTAGGCTCTGCCGATATATACTGGGTTGCTAGCAGGAGTAGGATTCGATCATCGCAGTCAGATTTGAACCTAGGTAAATCTGTGTGATCACCATCCCAGACCACCATACGTCTCACACCCCACCTTTCCTCAAGCCTACAGGACCCCCATATGGCGTACTTGTCCTCAATCTGACAACAAGATTCACAAAATTGTCGGAAACCTATAACTAAAACTCACACCTTGAGATGGATGTGGTTAGCATGAATATGGAAAATGAGTGGCAAACAAAAAGGTCCTATCGAAGACTAATGCTCGGTGTCGTGCCAACATGGGGAGAGACCGTAGCTCGTTTGCCAAAAGTTCGAGAAGCAAAAAAATTGCATACTTTCCTTGCTCTACATCACGCTTTTTACAAGCTATAAGGCTCTCTTTTGTATTATGATATCTTTCTTTTCTCTTTTTCTCCTTTTTTATATTTATCTTTCTTTCTATCTATGGAGTCAATGTTTTATATTGCCTATGCACTATCACTATGCAAGAGCAAGTGTACAATCCTTTGGCAAACACAAAATGAGCTACTGTCACTAGGATAGATATCACACAAAGGAAGAAAAGGGCTAACAAGGGTGGTGAAAGTTAAACCGTTAGTTGATGTCGAACTTGAAACCATTGGTGTCGTCGAGCGCGGATGTTTTTGCGGGAGCTTGATGTTGGTTGTAGACACGCACATGAAACACAAACTACAAAGGAAGGTTAGTCAAATGGAAAAGAGGCAAAACTAACATTTCAGGGCTGGGGTCTCCCGGCTCTAGGGGCCGAATACTCTAGTGCTTCTAGGATGGAGACTCCGGTATTGAGGTAGGCTGCACAAACAGTTCGAGTCCTTGAGCGGAAAATCTTGCCTCCAAACCTCAAATCCAACGGTTTTTGACCAAATTGGGCGGAGAAAATGCATGGAAAGCTAGACCAATACCAAAGACAAACATTCTATGGATTGAAACCACTCAAAACACACCAAAACGACAGATCAATCTGAAGGTTGTGGGGCTCTTTTTTGGAAAAAATCAAATTTATGGTGGATAGAAGAAAAATTGGGGAGACATTCATGATGAACGAGGATCCTGATACCAATATGTTAGGGACAAGCCCGTAGGGTGGCTCGATCTTTCATGATCTCCAAGGAATAACAGTGAATTCGCAGGGAGATGAGAGGGGATGAACATGCGACGAACACACACACGAAGAACGCGGTGAAAACTCGCTCACATGCAAACACAAATACAAGCATATGGCTCATGTCAGTGGCTACCGATCCAACTCAATCCGTCGGGATCAGGGTTAGGCAAGATTATCTCTCGAACCGACACGGTGAGTGATAAGAATCTTGGTGAGAGTTTGATAGCTTTACTAAAGCAAACTCAAAGTAAAGATCTTATACAACTTGGACGTACTAGGCAAGATCCAAAGAGGTTGGTAATATTATGTCTTCCTTGCAAAGGAAGATGGGACCAAACTAGATAGATTCCTCTTAGGGGGGTTTCTTCTAGTTCTAATATCAAGTCTAGGGTTTACAATGGAGGGGTGGAGCCATTTATAGGTCAACCACATAAACAAGGGTATTTTGGGTATAAAGGATAAGTTCTGGAAGGATTGTAGGACACGTGGGCCAAGGGCCTAGCTGTTATCACGCAGGCCCACCACTTATGCTCGAGACTCCGGGGTAGATGGGACAAAGACTCGGATCAATGCGGAGACTCCATGGTAGCGGGTGGAGACTCCGGATGCGTTCAAGGGGCTTGCAGGCGCGGGCGGCTGGGCTTGGGCCGGAGACTCCAGAAGGGTGCCGGCGGAGACTCCGGTCAGGAAGTTCTAGGGTGGAGACTCCGCGGCTTTGCGCGGAGACTCCGCGGAAGTTCCAGGAGCTTGCAACATCGAGTGATGAGGGCCGGGGCGGAGACTCCGGGGTGAGTGCGTCGGAGACTCCGATCCATTTGGTTCTTTCTCCCTTGTAACTTGGCGACGATCTTGGTCTTCATACATAATGATGCACATAGTAGTAGTATGTGGTAGCAAGCCATTCAAGGGGGGTATCGAAGTCGCATGAGGATAGGAGCGAGTTAACCTTGTCATGGAGGAGCTTGGCTCACGCACGAGTCATGGGACCACCTGGAGGACTTGGTGGTGAGGATGTAGGGATGTCCGTAGGACGGGCTGCATCAGTCGCTCTAAGAGGGCATGGTTGAAACAATGCATATCACAGAAATCGATGCCTCTGTGGTTCTTAGGCAATAATTTTGCCCCATACCTTCTAGTGGAGCTTTCTTTTACCATAGTGCCACACCCTACCAATAGCCATAGATCATCTTCGCAAGTGGCGGACATAGAAACTTTCGGATGTCTGGGTGAACGAGTTTAAGATGTGAATTTTTTAGACAAAATCGCTATAAAAAACTAAAATACAGAAAGCTTTGCACCGTCAGCAAGTCTGGACGGCTGGAGCGACATCGGTCGCGTCCACGATCTTCGCTGAATCATCACATACCAACATTGGTATACTAAAAACTCACATTGCATGAGTGACTCCTTTATCATAGTGTTTTCTGTCTTGAGACACCCGAGCATCGCCCCATTGTATCTATCTCTTGGTAAGTTCGCCTTGCAAGTTCTGAAATTTTCCCGGTGGGCAAGTCAAAAAATATTAGGCCTCGCTACATGTCAGTTCACTAACCCAATACAAAAGTATGCATAAACATTCATATATCTTGTTTATTTGTTATTAGTATCTTGTCAATTCTATAGATACACACTCTTCCTAGTTGAATGTTTAGATTTCATGTATGCATACCATGTGCTTCTCATGTGTAACAAGCTTAACGAGTTAAAAGTTAGCACATGAGTTACTCCCTCCGATCCATATTGATTGTTGATGAATCGGATGTATCTATCACTAAAACATGTCTAGATAAATCCAATTATGTGACAATTAATATGAATAGGAGGGAGTAAGAAATTACTATCGAGTTGAGCCAGGTTCATATTACAAAACAAGTGTTTGACATCCAGACTAAACTTATTTGAACCGAGTTTACTCAAGTTACTTAGGAACAGAATGTCGTATGTTTACTAAAAAAACACATAGTAATAATACACTGAATTTTTCCTTATGATGAATATATAATGTTATATTGACATTACTAAAAAGAACATAATAATAATACACTGAATTTTGCCTTATGATGTATATATAATGTTCTATTGACATTGTATCAACACACAAGTGGTTGACAAGCCAACAGTGATTCATCACGGAACATTGTCTTTGGAAGCGTCCGCAGAACGGTGATCTGCCAAGGTGTGTGGAGCTCGCATATTTCATTCCAGTACTTAGACCTGAGCTCACGTATTTCATTCCACTACTTCCACCTTTTCTTCCTGTAATGCTTGGCATCCTTCGTTTCAAAATATAAGATGTTTTAGATTTATAAACAAAATGTATATAAACTATTTTAGTATTTAGATTCGGAGTAAAACTACATACTAAAAGGTCTAGATACACTACTTTCATAAAATTAAAACATCTTATATTTTGAAACAGAGGGACATTGCCCATCTATCAGGGAAAGTAAAACGGAATAAATTATGATTCCTTGAAACCTTCTGCAAGAGTAGTGTTCACTGTTGAAAATAACTCTATCAAGTCGTTAACAGTTGAACTTGTGAAGAATCAGCCCATCCGAAAAAAGATCAGATGAGGCAAGAGCTGGTTAGAGCGATGCGGCCTCGACCGATGGCGACTGAGCCCATGGCGACGGCGCCCCGGCGGTGACGCCCGCTCCCTCCCCGGTCCCCCCCGTCGCCACTAATGCCGCCCCAATCCCCCCAGGGATCCTCGCCGACCGACGTTGCCAGGTCTGCCTCGCCCTTCGGCGAAAGGTGGTGCCTTTCCCCCCGTTCAGGCCAGTGGGGTGCGTCCGGAAGGATGCGCCGCCGCCCGCCAAGCGACGGAGTTGGGCACACCTTCCTCTGAACGGGCCGAGGCTCCCGGTGGCTCTGGCCTGCGAGGGCGTAGCTGGGGGGAGGATGTGGCAGAGGAGGAGGACGAGGCTGCTGCGTTGGCGGACGAGGAAGCTCGGCGCTGCTCTTCCCCGGCTTCACCAACACTGGGGGATTTCCTTCTGCGGGCGCGTGTCATGTGGCGCTCGAAGACGGCGGCTAGGGATCGCCCCGCAACGCCGGCGAGGGGCTCGGCTCCACCGCGCATGGAAACCTCCCGGCCGGAGGTCGGGTCGCGGCGGTCGGGCGCTGGTCTGGACGCGATCATGGGAGGGGAGGAACCATGGGGGCACGCCCCTGGGGGATCCCCTCTGCCGACGCCGGCACCGGACCTTGGTCGAACGGCAGCGCCATGCTTGATGGAGAGAGCGACGCGAGGCAGAGCCCCCGCGGCTGGGCCTCTGGTGGGCCTCGGGCCAATCTCTGGCCCTATACCGGTCCGGGACTGGGACAGCCAGGATGTCCGCTTGCGGGACATTCAGCCCATGGGCCGCGCGACCCAGGTGGCGGAAAAACCTTTGCACGACGGGGTCCGGTTGGACCAGGATCGTCCGGTTAGGGCTTAGACCTGGACGCACGGGGCAGCGCGTGCATCCTGCCTCTCACCCCCATCTTCCCCATCGCTGCGCCACGTCGCTGTCTGCAGCTGAGTCTAGAGCTACTGCGCTGCGCGCCGCCCCAGCGTCGTGGAGGCGTGTCGCAAGCGGCCTCAGCCTCACGTGGCGCTTGAGCACCCGGTCTCCACCGTGTCGCTCGCCACATGCGCTGCCTGCCTATCGGCCGCCCGGGCGTCGGTCCCTCCTCGCCGCGATCGCCCTAGCGAACACTGCCGCAGATGCCACAGGTAGGGCTGGCGTGAGACGAGCGCATGGACCGGTGACAGTCATTGGTCGATCAGAGGCGTCGTCTCGGACTCATGTTGCAGCGGCGGTATTGCGTGAAACCTTGGTTAAGCGTCAGCCGCAGCGAGATATCCATGGCAGGTCTGGGTCTGTTGATTGGCATAGGGACAGGGACGCTCCACCTCGGCAAGACCCCTCGCCGGAGCCGGCCGAGCCGGCAAAGAAGAAAAAGAAAAAGAAAAATAAGAAGAAGAAGAAGAAGAAGAAGAAGAAGAAGAATAAGAAGGCGCCTGCGCCTGTGGGACCGGGTAACTTGCACCGCGACACCCCCTCCTGCGTTGTGCCATGCACCAGTTGGAGTACCTCGCCCACTCCATCGCCGGGGGGGTACTACATTGACATTGGTGGGGTGGCGATGATGGTGCCCAAGAACTTAGTGATGGTCACCGTTGTTTCGGGACATGAGCTCCCAGACTCGGTGGTGATCTCCGCGGAGCTCATCCAGGAGGAGCTGCGACAGAAGATGTCGAGCCATTCCTGGAGCGCCTGGGATATCTCTTCGTCCCAGTTCGTAGTGACCTTCCCGTCGGCTAAGCTTCTCTCCATCAGTACCTACAGTACCGCGCTCACCCTCCCGATCAGCAAGGTGCATATTTCCATTGAGCCTTCGACTACCCACCCTGCGATGACCTCGACTCCCTCTGCGGTGTGGGTGTGGATCCTCGGCTTCCCTGAGGAAGCGAGGGTGCGGTCTGTGCCTATCATTGAGCTCGTCTCTCAGGCAGTGGGCAAGTTGGTGATGGTGGACGAGGCTTCTCGCACGGGCTTTGGCCCGATCCGCATACAGGTGCTTTGCCCGGAACCGGCGCTACTACTAGGGCCCCTTCCGCCTTTCTACTTCGGGACTGAGGGGAGGATCTTGACGGTCGAGCTGGATGAGGACCAGACCGCCGACGGGCTCCCTCGTCCTCCCATGGACCCCCCCCCCCCCTTCTGACGGCCACTCCACAGGAGGGGGGAGCTCGGTGGGCGAGGACTCCGACGACGACAAGCTAGGCGGGGAGTCCCGGACCCCGGTGCCCTCGCCTCAGGCGCCCCCGCCTGCGGGCACGACCTCTATCGCATCTTATGCATCCACAAGCTGCCCTTGGTCCCTCCCTCCTAGGTCCTCCCCGACCTCCAAATCGTGCAGTACGGCTCCAACTTCAGGCAGGCGGAGGGGTTTACCGGGCACATGGCCTTGGACCCTCTCAGTGGGGAGGCCCTCGAGGAGGCCCCGGAGGCGGCTCAGGGGGAGGCGGGCCGAGACTCCGGGAGTGTGGGGATGGTGGTCACCGCACCCTCGTCACCGTGCTCTCGAGGAGTCCTCTGCTACGTTTTGTCCCTGGGATCTTCACCATCATCGCCTAGGGGATCTCCAGCGTCGGTCCCTGCGACACCAGCTCTCCACACTGACGAGCCTGTGGCGGTCTTCCCCATCACTCCTGCCGCGGGCCACAAGGTGCGTCGGCCCTGACCCCCTCGCCCTGTGCCACCACCGTCACGCCATAGTGCGTGTCTGGCACGTGTTAGGGCGGCCCGCGGGTGGTGCCCACGGTGCCCTAGCTGGCAGCTTAGAGGACTGCCGCCCGCAACCTTGACTCAGGTACTCCCTACAAAACCCCGTCCCCTTGTCCCCCTTCCTCCCACCACTCTTCCTCGGGGTCCAGGTTCTCGGTTCTAGAGGATTCTCCACTTGATCACCTCACTCAAGTGGCAGCTGACAGTGGTGTAGTCTTTCGCGGGGAGCGAGGCCCGAGGCTCGAACAGATCGAGGCGATTAGAGCTAAGGAGATTCTGAGGGTCCTCATTGCTCGTGCACGCTTCTGCGAGGCGGGAAACCTCGACACCGCCAGGAACTGGTACATCTGATCCCGGATCTAGAATGGTTGGTTCTTCTCAGCAAACGCCACTCGGCCGCCTCCTAGGGGACCCCCTAGATGGGGAGTCTCTAGGGAGGCCACCGAGACCGATCTTTAGCCTCCGCCAGCCGACCAGACACGATCCGTCCCCCGTAAGGGGACCAAACCCAAAAATGTTATCCAATGAACTAGCCAGCAATCATATCGCTCATTTGGAACATTAGGGGGTTTGATAATGATGGTCGTAAACGCCAAATAAAGGAGTACTTGTGACAGGAAGATGTTGACATTGTGGGCCTCCAAGAGACAATCAAACAAGACTTTCATATCTCGGAACTCCAGGGTTTATCGCGTCACAAGTTTGCTTGGACCTAGCTCCCGGCGTCGGGCCACTCTAGGGTTATCCTCCTTGGCGCCAAGGAGGATACCTTCGAGGTGGACGATATGGACCATGGGGAATTCTTTGTGAGCATGTCACTCACCCATAGATGATCCAACCTTCGGTGGGAGGTAATCATCTTCTATGGCCCTGCGGACCATAGTCGGTCCCCAGCTTTCCTAGAGGAACTAAAATACAAAGTTGAGCGCTGCACCATCCCAGTTGTTAGGGCGGGCGATTTCAACCTGATTCGCTCCCCTGATGACAAGAGATCCTGCAACGTGGACGTTCCGCACATGAGGATGTTCAACGATTGCATCGTTTATCTTGCTCTTAGAGAGATCACATGAGTGGGAGCTCGTTTCACCTGGACCAACAACCGAGACGATCCTTCCAGGAGTGTCCTCGATCACGTGCTGGTCTCCGTAGATTGGGAGGTTGCCTTTCCCCTATGCTCTCTCTGCACCATCACCAGGGTAGGCTCGGATCACGTTCCACTGCTTCTATCGACAGGGGGGAGCTCCCCACCACGGCTGAACCGTTTCCACTTTGAAAACTTTTGGCTGCATCAGCCAGGGTTTGTGGAAGCGGTCCAAGCCAAATGGCTGGTAGCTGCGGCGACTCCCCCTAGACGTTTCAGTGCGGTGGATGTCGGGCATCATTGCGCTAAAATTGCCCGCCAATTCATGAAGGGTTGGGGGCAAATTTGGGCGCAGCATCGGGACTCCAGAAAGGAGCTCTGCTGGAGGAGATCCACACCCTTGACCTGGCGGCAGACTCGGTGGGCATCTCAGCGGACGAGTGGTCCCACCGTTATTCCTTAGAGACCTCTCTAGTTGAGATCTACAAGGGGGAGGAGCTGTTTTGGAGGCAACGCAGCCACCAGAACTGGCTCCTCCAGGGAGATGCGAACACGGACTATTTTCATGCGGTTGCCATGTAGGGGTTCGTAGCATGGAAAACAAAAATTTTCTATCGCATACAAACAAACAAGCCAAGATCTATCTACTAGATTGTAGCAACGAGTCGATGGAATAACTTACCCTTGAAGATTCCAAAGTGTTTAACGAGAGCGGATTCTCGTGGGTGATGTAGTCGTACTCTTTCCGATCTCAAGATCGTGTGAGCGATCCTTCCGCCACGTTCGGCCGGCGCTCCCTTGATCGGTCACCGCGTTCGATTTTCGGCGAAGACCTTCCTCTCCTTGTTCCAGCGTGAAGGTTGTAGCACTCTCCTCGCGATTCCGGCTGACTGGCGTGGTCAGGAAGTAGAGGAGATCATGAGCTCGCCTTAAGCGGTGCAGTATGGTGGAGCTTATGAGAGAGGCTATTAGTGGTCTAGTAATTAGACACACCAATTAGAAGGCTCTAAACCAATTAGAAGGCTCTAAACCGCTGGCTAAAGCAATTAGAAGCTCTAAACCAAAAGCGGCTCTAAACCGGAGATCTAGAGGTGAAACTTGTGTCTAGGAGGAGCCACGCCTCCTTATATAGGTGGGAGGGTGGCGCCCAGGAGGGAGTCCCTCCCAACTCGGCCTAGGGCTGGCGCCGGCTGGAGGAGTCCAACTCCTCCTCCGGGTTGGTTCCAACTCCTCTTGCTTGTTTCCCACAGTTTCTTGTTTTGGTTTGACTTTCAAATGGACATTTGACTTTCTGTTTTAGGATTCAATTTAATCCTTTATTTGGGACAGCAAGAACACTTAGTACATGATGCAATCATTCCAATAAGTAATGACACATTCATGTACCCTTCCCGGAGTCTTGGGACAATCGGAACCTTCTAGAACATTCCGATGAAAACAGGAATCATTCCCGAACTCAAAGCGGGACTTTCCTTATATGAATCTTATTCTCCGGACCATTCCGGATCACCTCGTGATATCCGGATCCCATCCGAGACTCGAACAACATTCGGTCTCTTTCTCATAATACCATAACTACTCAAACAACGTTGAATCCTTAAGTGTGTCTCCCTACGGTTCGTGAATTATGCGGACATGATCGAGACACTTCTCGAACAATAACCAATAGAGGAATCTGGAAATTCATATGGCTCCCACATATTTCTCGATTACTTTGCGATCGAATGAACCACTTACATACGATACCAATTTCCCTTTGTCTCACGATATGTTACTTATCCGAGGTTATGATCGTCGGTATCTCTGCATACCTAGTTCAACCTCGTTCTTGATAAGTACTCTTTCTCGTTCCGTGATATGTGATCCCTTGTGACCAAGTCACATGCTTGCAAGCTAATTGGATGACATTCCACCGAGAGGGCCAGTATATCTATCCGTCATGTGGATGGACAAATCCCACTCTTGATCCATGTGTTTCAACCAATACTTTCCGAACACTTAATGCCACCTTTATAGCCACCCGATTCACGGTGTGGTGTTTGATGTCATCAAAGCATCCATCCGTAAAGGTGATATGCATGATCTCATGGTCGAAGGAATTAGGTTACTATGTATCGAAAGCATATAGCAATTGAACTATTGAAATGACTTGATCTTTATGCTACGCTTATCTATAGGAGTATGTCCACCATATCATTCTCCTAACGATATGATCTTGTTGTTGATAACATCTCAATGTTCATGATAGGAAACCACAATCATTAATCAACCAACAAGCTAGTGAAGTATAGAGGCTATACTAGGGACTTCAAATTAAGTTTACAAATCACACAAGTATTAATGGTTTCCTTGTTAATACTATTATAGCATGAATGTAAACATTTATCATAAACACAAAGATATAATAATAACTACATTTATTATTGCCTCTAAGGCATATCTCCAACGATCTCCCACTTGCACTAGAGTCATCTAATCTAGATTACATGGTAATATACCGAACACCCATGGCAGTTTGGTGTTGGTCATGTTTGCCCTCGGGAGAGGTTTAGTCAACGGATCCGCCACATTCGATATGTGTGTACTTTGCAAATCTTTATATCCCCATCACGGATATGTTCTCGAATAGCGTGAAAGCGTAGCTTGATATGCTTGACTTCTTGTGTGACCTTGGTTCTTGCGCATTGGCTATGGCGCCCATGTTATCACTGATGAGATAGACATTGGGTCCAGCGCACTTGGAACCACACCGGCTCTGTAATGAACTCTTTCATCCATATCGCTTCTTGTGAAGCCTCAAAGCGACCATGTATTACGATTGTTGAAGATCTCGCCACAACGCTTTGCTTTGCACTCCTCCAGCTAACTGCTGCACCATTCAAAATAAATACGTATCCGGATTGTGATTTAGAATCATCCGGATCTGTGTTCCAACTAGCATCGGTGTAACCATTAACAACAAGCTGTTCATCACCTCCATAAGAAAGAACCATATCCTTAGTTCTTCTCAAGTACTTAAGGATGTTTTTGACCGCTGTCCAATGATCCACTCCTGGATCACTTTGATATCTGCTAGTTAGACTAACAGCATATGCAATGTCGGGTCTAGTACATAGCATGGCATACATTAGAGATCCTATGGCTGAGGCATAGGGAGTTTTACTCATCCTTTCTCTATCTTCTGCCGATGTCGGACTTTGAGTTTTACTCAAGGTTGTATTGGGCAACATGGGCAAGAACCCTTTCTTGCTTTCTTCCATTCCAAATCTCTTTAGAACTTTGTCCAAATATGTACTCTGTGACAATGATATTTGGCGTTTTGATCTATCTCTATAAATCTTTATGCCTAATATGTAAGCTGCTTCGCCAAGATCCTTCATTGAAAAACTATTATTCAAATATTCCTTGACACTATTAAGAAGGTCTACATCATTCCCAATCAACAATATGTCATCCACATACATTATTAAGAATGCTCTGAGCTCCCACTCACTTTCTTGTAAATACAAGCTTCTCCATAAGTTTGTATAAAACCAAAACTTTTGATTACCTTATCAAAGCGTTGATTCCAACCGGGATGCTGCTTCAATCCATAGATGGACCGTTGAAGTTTGCATACCTTGTTAGCATCTTTAGAATCGACAAAACCTTTGGGTTGCATCATATACAACTCTTCATCAATGTCTCCATTGAGGAATCTTTGTTTGACATCCATCGCCATATCTCATAATCATAATATGCGGTGATTGCTAACATAATCCTCACAGACTTTAGCTTCGCTACGGTGAGAAAGTCTCATCGTAGTCAACTCCTTGAATTTGTCGAAACCCTTTTGCGACAAGTCGAGCTTTATAACGATAACATTACCATCGATCTGTTTTCTTCTTGAAAATCCATTTGTTCTCGTGACCTTCCGGCCATCTGGTAAGTCCACCAAAGTCCATACTTGGTTTTCGTACATGGATCCAATCTCGGATTTCATGGCTTCTTGCCATTTATTGGAATCTGGGCTCATCATCGCTTCCTCATATGTCTCGGGGTCATCGGTGTTGTCCACCAACATGACACTCATAACGGAATCATACCAATGCAGGTAGTACGAGTTCTCGTTGACCTCCGAGGCTCTGTAGCAACTTCAACCGAAGTTTCATGATCATCATCATTAGCTTCCTCTCTAATTGGTGCAGGCACCACAGGAACTTCTTCCAGTGCTGCGCTACTCGCAATTTCGAGAGAAGGTTCGACAACCTCGTCGAGTTCTACTTTCCTTCCAGTCACTTCTTTCGAGAGAAATTCCTTCTCTAGAAAGGATCCATTCTTAACGAATGTTTTGCCTTGGATCTATGATAGAAGGTATACCCAATAGTTTCCTTGGTATCCTATGAAGACATTTTTCGCTTTGGGTTCAAGCTTGTCATTTGTAACTTCTTTACATAGGCCGCATCCCCAAACTTTAAGGAGCGACAATTTAGGTTTCTTCCCAAACCATAATTCATACGGTGTCGTTTCAGCGGTTTTTGCGGTGCCCTATTTAAAGTGAATGCGGCTGTTTCTAATGCATAACCCCAAAATGATAGCGGTAAATCTGTAAGTGACATCATAGAACGAACCATATCTAAGAGAGTTCGATTACGACGTTCGGACACACCATTACGTTGTGGTGTTCCCGGCGTTGTCAATTGTGAAAGTATTCCGCACTTCTTTAAATGCTCGCCAAACTCGTAACTTAGATATTCACCTCCACGATCAGAACGTAGAAATTTAATCTTCTTGTTACGTTGATTCTCTACCTCACTTTGAAACTCCTTAAACTTCTCGAAAGTTTCGGACTTATGTTTCATGAAATAGATATACCCATATCTACTCAAGTCATCCGTGAAGGTAAGAACATAACGATAACCATCGCGCGATGCTACACTCATTGGGCCACACACATCGGTATGTATGATTTCCAATAAGTCCGTAGCTCGCTCCATCATCTGAGAAAATGGAGTCTTAGTCATTTTCCCATCGGACATGCTTCGCATCTTTCAAGTGATTCAAAATCAAGTGATTCAAGAAGTCCATCGAATGGAGTTTCTTCATACGTTTCACTCCGATGTGACCAAGGCAGCGATTGCCACATATAGGTCGAATTATCGCTGATTTCAAGCGTTTAGCCTCAATGTTGTTGATATGTGTATTTCCACTCGAGATTCAATAAGAATAGACCATCTATCAAAGGTGCATGTGCATAAAACATATTACTCATATAAATAGAACAACCATTATTCTTAGATTTAAACAAGTAGTCTACTTAATAAACAAGATCCCGATATAATGTTCATGCTCAACGCACCAAATAACAATTATTTAAGTATAAAACTAATCCCGATGGTAGATGAAGGGTAGCGTCCGACCGCGATCACATCAACCTTTGATCCGTTTCCCAGCGCATCGTCACCTCGTTCTTCGCTAGCTTCCGTTTATTCTGCAAGCTTTGTTTGAGTTACAAATATGAGCAAACGATATCAAATACCCGAGCACTACTACAGTACTAGTGAGATACACATCAATAACATGTATATCGGATATACCTTTCTTCTTGATGTTGCCGTTCTTCAAATCCGCCAAGTACTTTGGGCAATTCCGCTTCGATGACCTTCTCCCTTGCGGTAAAGCACTCGATGTCGGGCTTAGGTCCATCCTGGTCTTCTTCGTCGGCGTGGTAGCTTTCTTACCACCCTTCTTGAAGTGTCCTTTTGCTTAGACTTGCCTTTCTTGAATTTGGTGGTCTTATTGACCAACAACACTTGGTGCTCTTTCTTGATCTCCACTTGCAGATTTCAACATGGCAAGAGTTCGGCAGCGTCTTGTTCATGTTACGCATGTTGTAGTTCATCACAAAGTTCTTGTAACTTGGTGGTAGTGATTGGAGGACACGGTAAATCCCCAAAGCATTAGGAATCACTATACCCAAGCTTTGAAGTTTGTTTGCGTGCCTGGACATCTTAAGCACATGCTCAGCGAGCTGCCCTCTTCCATCTTGCGGTTAAAGAACTTTTGAAGCCTCATAGCTTTCAATTGCGCATGAGTCTCAAAAATCAATTTGAGATCCTCGACAATATCATATGGGTCGAATCCTCAAACCTTTTACAAGCTCCGATTCTAAACCATACAAGATAGCACTTTGAACTATGGAGTCTTGATTCTTCCGAGCGAGGTAAACATTCTTTACTTCATCGGAAGCATTGGTGCAGTGGGTCACCCGGTGCATCCAAAGACATAGGTCAAATTACCATTGTGAGGACAATCCTCAAATTGGAACCAATCCATGAAGTTGCTTCCATTGTTTTTCAACTTTTCTTTCTCTAGGAGCATTAAAATTGATGGTAGGGGCTGCCATTGATCTACAACATATTTGCAATAGTTTAGACTAAGTTTATGACAAATTGAGTTCAAATTAATAATAAAATTAAACTAGGTGAACTCCCACTCAAAACAATATCCTCACATTGTTTTAGTGATCACGAACCAAATCCACCATATCAACACCGATCATCACGAGAGTTGACATAGTTTCAATGGCGAACAATCGACATGTTCATCACATCTACTATATGATTCATGCTTTACCTTTCGGTGATCCGTGTTCGAGACCATGTGCGTACATGCTAGGCTCGTCAAGATCAAACCTTAGTTTCGCATGAGCAAATCTGGCTTGCTCACGTTGTATACACTTGCAGAATCTAACACACCCGATCATCACGTGGTGCTTGAAACAACAAGCTTTATAGCGGTGCTAACTAAGGGTGAACACTTTATGATTTGAAATTGATGTGCATGAGGGATCATCTTATAATGCTACCGTCGTCTACTAAGCAATACAAGATGCATAAAGGATTAACATCACATGCAATTCAATATATATGTGATATGATATGGCCTTTCTTCTTTGTGCCTCCGATCTCCATCTTCAAGCACGAACATGATCTCCATCATCACCGGCATTGCATCAAGGTCAATGACGCTTCTCCATGGTTGTCGTCCACCGGCTTCAACTATTACAACTACTTTGAATAGACACGCGGGTCTTAACATAAATCAACCATATGGCTCCTGCCGGTTGCCGACTTCTGATGAGGAACATTGCATACATCAAATATAATCACAATCATGGCCATATCACATCACGCACACCCACCGCAAAACAAAGTTAGGCCTCTACTTTCTTTGCATATTTTACGTGGTTTGGGGCTTTCAATAAGTGTCGTTCTAACTTACGAACAAGAACCACAACATTGATACTAGCATTGTTGATCACCCGTTGTAAATTGGATCTTAACTATGCTAGGAGAGAGGCACCATAAAGCCACTTATGCAATACAAGTTGCATGTCAAGCGTGGAGCAAGTCTCATGAACGATGTCATGTAAGGTTAGCCGGGCGCTTCATCCCAACATACCGCAAGATGCAAAGTACACAAAAAGCAATCTACAATAAAAGCATCAACGCCCACAATGACCATTGTGTTCTACTCGTCTGCAGATCTACATATAGACACGGCTACGATACCCTTTGTAGGGGTTCGTAGCATGGAAAACAAAAATTTTCTATCGCATACAAACAAACAAGCCAAGATCTATCTACTAGATTGTAGCAACGAGTCGATGGAATAACTTACCTCGAAGATTCCAAAGTGTTTAACGAGAGCGGATTCTCGTGGGTGATGTAGTCGTACTCTTCCGATCTCAAGATCGTAGACGATCCTTCCGCCACGCCCGTTAAGCGCTCGCCTTGATCGGTCACACGTCGGTACTCGACGAAGACCTTCCTCTCCTTGTTCCAAAGAATGGAGGTTGTAGCACTCTCTCGCGATTCCAAGAAAGACAACTGTGGTACCTGGAAGTAGAGGGAGATCCCAGGCTTCGCTTAAGCGGCAAGTAGTATGGTGGAGCTTATGAGAGAGGCTATTAGTGGTCTAGTAATTAGACACACCAATTAGAAGGCTCTAAACCAATTAGAAGGCTCTAAACCGCTGGCTAAAGCAATTAGAAGCTCTAAACCAAAACGGCTCTAAACCGGAGATCTAGAGGTGAAACTTGTGTCTAGGAGGGGAGCCCTGCCCCTCCTTATATAGGTGGGAGGGGTGGCGCGCCAGGGGAGGGAGGGAGTCCCTCCCCAACTCGGCCTAGGGCTGGCGCCGGCCTGGAGGAGTCCAACTCCTCCTCCAGGTTGGTTCCAACTCCTCTTGCTTGTTTCCCACAGTTTCTTGTTTTGGCAGTTTGACTTTCAAACTGGACATTTGACTTTTCTGTTTTAGGATTCAATTTAATCCTTTATTTGGGACAGCAAGAACACTTAGTATATGATGCAATCATTCCAATAAGTAATGACACATTCATGTACCCCTTCCCCCCCGGAGTGTCGGACAATCCGGAACCTTCTAGAACATTCCCGATGAAAACACCGGAATCATTCCCGAACTCCGAAACGGGACTTTCCTTATATGAATCTTATTCTCCGGACCATTCCGGATCACCTCGTGATATCCCGGATCCCATCCGAGACTCCGAACAACATTCGGTATCTTTCTCATAATACCATAACTACTCAAACAACGTCGAATCCTTAAGTGTGTCTCCCTACGGTTCGTGAATTATGCGGACATGATCGAGACACTTCTCGAACAATAACCAATAGAGGAATCTGGAAATTCATATGGCTCCACATATTTCTACGATTACTGCGATCGAATGAACCACTTACATACGATACCAATTTCCCTTTGTCTCACGATATGTTACTTATCCGAGGTTATGATCGTCGATCTCTGCATACCTAGTTCAACCTCGTTCTTGATAAGTACTCTTTCTCGTTCGTGATATGTGATCCCTTGTGACCAAGTCACATGCTTTCAAGCTAATTGGATGACATTCCACGAGAGGGCCCGAGTATATCTATCCGTCATGTGGATGGACAAATCCCACTCTTGATCCATGTGTTTCAACCAATACTTTAGAACACTTAATGCCACCTTTATAGCCACCCAGTTATGGTGTGGTGTTTGATGTCATCAAAGCATCCATCCGGTAAAGGTGATATGCATGATCTCATGGTCGAAGGAATTAGGTTACTATGTATCAGAAAGCATATAGCAATTGAACTATTGAAATGACTTGATCTTTATGCTACGCTTATCTATAGGAGTATGTCCACCATATCATTCTCCTAACGATATGATCTTGTTGTTGATAACATCTCAATGTTCATGATAGGGAAACCACAATCATTAATCAACCAACAAGCTAGTGAAGTATAGAGGCTATACTAGGGACTTCAAATTAAGTTTACAAATCACACAAGTATTAATGGTTTCCTTGTTAATACTATTATAGCATGAATGTAAACATTTATCATAAACACAAAGATATAATAATAACTACATTTATTATTGCCTCTAGGGCATATCTCCAACATGCCATTGGATGCCGTAGGAAATGCTCTATTCCCTGCCTTTGGGACAATGAGCACCTCATCGAGGAGGCAGGGGCGCTATCCTCTCATATTTACTCCTTCTATAAGGAGCTCTTCACGGCAGGACCCCACACTAGGGTCACGGACGACGAGAATGCGGATCTCACCCTCCCATTCCTGCCAGAGGAGGTATAGCGGGTAGTGAGGGCCATGAAGGCCAACTCTGCCCCGGGCCCCGATGGCCTCCCGGTAGTTTTCTTCTAGACCTTCTGGAAGGAGCTCCAACCGGTCATCATGCCGATGTTCCAGGAATTCTACATTGGGACCCTTGTGATGGGAGGGATAAACCTTGGTGTTATCACCTTGATCCCTAAAGTGATAGGGGCCTCGGACATTTGCCAATTCAGGCCCATTACAGTTCTCAATGTCATTCAACGGGTCTTCGCGAAAGTCTGCGCATCTCGCTTGGCCCCAGTAATGGAGCGCCTCACCCACTAGTATCAATTTGCCTTCCTCAAAGGCAGATTCATACATGATGGGATCCTCGCCCTCCATGAGGTGATCCACGAGATCAAGTCCAGAATGTTGAAAAGCGTCCTCTTGAAGCTAGACTTCCAGAAGGCCTACGACCGTCTGGACTGGTGATTTCTTCGGCACGTCCTCATTCGACGGGGATTTGACGACCGCCTGATCACATGGATAATGCAGTTCGTCACAACCGGGAGCAACGCGATTAACATCAACGGTGAGATTGGGCCCTACTTCCACACCTCCTGCGGGGTTCGTCAGGGGGACCCCCTGTCCCCTCTGCTCTTCAACGCGGCGGTGGACGCCCTGGCGGAAATGCTTGAAAAAGCCAAGGGGGCTGGCCACATCTCCGGAGTGGTCGGACACCTCATTCCAGAAGGGAATATGCCCGAGAGGCAATAATAAAGTGGTTATTATGGTATTCCTTATTTATGATAAATGTTTATTTTGCATGCTATAATTGTATTAATACGGAAACGTTAATACATGTGTGTTTAATAAACAAACAGAAAGTTCCTAGTTATGCCTCTCTCATAAACTAGCTCGTTGATTAACAAGATGATCAAGGTTTCCTGATCATGGACATTGGATGTTGTTAATAACGAGGTCACAACATTAGTGTAATTATGTGATGAACATTCATCCGAATGTTAGCATTACAATCAAAGTCATTGAGTTTATATTGCTATAACAACTTACGAAGTGATCCTAATCCTTAGACCATGAGATCATGTCAATCACTAACACTGGAAGAGTTTCTTGATGACATCAAACATCACACCGTAAGTGGGTGATTATAAAGATGGCTTCAGAACTACTAAAGTGTTATGTTGAGGCTCATGGATCGAGAGTGGAATTTGTTCATCCCGATGACGGATACATATGCTCTGGGCCCTCTCGGTGATATCACATTGATTAGCTTGCAAGCAAGTGATTTGATCACTAGAATGTTATATCACGGGAACGAGAAAGAGTGCATGTCAGCAACAAGATCAAACTAGGTATGGAGATACCGATGATCGAATCTCGGACATGTAATATATCGCGAAACAAATGGATTAAGATACTAGAGTAAAAGGTTCTCGCGATCATAAGAAAGTCATCGTTGAATGTGTGGGAGTCAGTATGGATCTCCAGGTCCCGCTTCTGATTATTGATCGGAGAAGGGTCTCGATCATGTCCGCATTATTCGCAAACCGTAGGGTGGCACACTTAAGAGACACCGACATCCAATTGGAGCAAAAGTTTCATGCCGGAAAGAATAACAAGCACAGGAATTTATTTCACTAGACACCGAAACTATTTTGGTTGAAATTGCTGAAACTGGTTCTGCATGTGAAATTGAAATGTTGTAAGGGGTTTTATGTGAATGTTTGTTAATTAAAGTAATTAACAAAATTCTGAATAAATAAATAAAAGAGTTTTATTTAAATGATAGCTTGCATTAAATTTGGTGGAAATTTAATGCATGTGAGTGGATTTTTGAGTGGAGGCTTTTTAATGGGAGTGGAGGCTTTTAATTTGAGTGGGAGATCCACCCACATGAATGTGGAAGAGGTGGGGGCAGCCACCATGGCTGGCGCCATGCCCCTTGGGGTGCCCCACCCCTCTCCCTATAAAAGGCCCCCCTCTCATCCTCTCAAAAACACCTCCTCGTGAAGGATCTCTCTCCCCCTCTAGAATTTATCCCCCATGGTCTCGGACTAGCGAGATACATGTTCTCGGTGGCTATTCGGAAAGAAAGAGTTGTGCTTCCGCTGCATCACTAGAGCGAGGAGGCGGAGGTTGCTCGGTGTCTTGTACGTGTGTGTGAGCACGGATGCGCTGCTGTTTTGCGGCGCTAGGACTTCCTATCGATATTGAGATCGGCAAGAGATCGTCTACATCAACCACGAGTTTGGACTCGTTAAGCTTTGTCGGTCTTCAAGGGTATGTTCTCTACGGATGTATATTCGCCCGTTGCTTGTATCTAGTAGATAGATCTTGGTACATAGTTGTTCCCATCGTAGGAAATTTTTTGTTTTCTATGCTGCGAACCCTACAATTCCAGGGGGGGCTTACTCATATCCAGTACGCAGACGACACAAAGATCATGATTGAGGTTTCATCTCTAGATATTGCGAACCTCAAGTTCCTCCTCCTATGCTTTCAAGAGATGTCTCGGCTTAGGATTAACTTCGACAAGAGCGAGGTTATCACGCTGGGGTTCTCTCTGGACGAGTAGCAGAGAATAGCTGACAACTTTAATTGTCGGCTTGCCTCCTTCCTCATCACCTATCTAAGGATGCCGGTCCACGACACCAGGATCCTCATCGGGGACCTGGATCCGCTAGTGGCCAGGGTGAGCTCAAGGTCCGAACCCTGGTGTGGGAGATTCACCTCTAAAGGTAGGAAGACTGTCTTGATTAACTCATGCATGTCCAGCTTGCCCATGTACATTATGGGCATGTACCTCCTCCAGAGGGGGTGCATGGGGCGTTTGATAAGGAGCTTTCCTGGTTCTTCTGGCAAGACCCCTCGGGATGCCAGAAGTACCATATGGTCAAGTGGGTAGACATTTGCGCCCCCAAGGAATTTGGGGGCATAGGTATCGTTGCGTCTCGCCGGTTCAATAAGGCCTTGATGTTGCGTTGGGTGTGGCGGATCCTGCGGGATGACGGGGGGCTTTGGCTCAAGCTCATTAAGGCCAAGTACCTACGGGGTCGGCCCCTTCTGGACTGTGACCGGCGGGATGGCTCCCAGTTCTGGCACTTCATCCAGGAGATTAAGGAGGAGATCCAACGTGGGCTCGCGGTCTCTATTGGGAACGGTGAGGGGACCATGTTTTGGCTGGACTCGGCCGGGAACCTTCTACGGAGGTGTCAAGCCTCTCGATCCATCGTGGCTCTAGAAGGAACATGGAACATCTCGTTCCGTCGTACCTTTGGCCCGGAAGAAACAGAAGCTTGGAGGGAACTTAGGGCAGAGCTCCCGGCTACCTTGACTGACGATCCCGATAGAATGACTTGGTGTCTTACCCCGCCCGGGTGAAAGGGAATTTATTGTCATAATCACTTTTGGCGTTCGGTAACAACAAGTAGATCATTTTATAGTTTTTCACTGTCCACATGTTTGTATTCTGGTAAGTGAAAAGCACCCTCACACTTGGGAAAAGTCCATACTCGTGTGACACATTTCTGTAAACTCCAGACCGGAGTTTCCGGTCTGCCAAGACCGGAGTCTCCGGTGTGGTCCGGAGTTTCCGGATCTGTCTCTCATTGGTGTCTTGGATCCGGGCTGACATCTTGACTAGGGGTCTGGAGCTGCACGAAGGATACTCCGAGTCTCGGTTCTTGCTCGATCCCGAGTCTCGTCGACTTTCTACAACGGTCGAAACGGTTCGTGGAGGAGCCTATAAAGGGACCCTTATCTTCTTCCTCCAGTTGCTCGAGCTGCTCAAGAACACCAACTCCATTAGAGCCACCAAATCTACTAGATCTCTTCATCCAACCATCCAAAGTCATTGATCTTTGGAGAATCGAAGGAGGAGGCCTTGATCTACATCTTCACCAAGAGAGATCTTCATTTCCCCCTCATTCACTTGAGGGCCCCCAAGCTCTAGTGTTTCATTGGAAACCCTAATTTTGATTTCGTTCTTACAAACTTGTCTTTGATTTGTCTTGACAGCTTGCTTGTATTTGGGATCCTCCAATTAAGTTGTGGATGTGTGCCCCGAACTTGTTGTAAAGGTGTCGGCTTCCACCTTGAAGGTTGCCGATATAGTGGAAGGTGGATCGAGCCCATTGGGATGAGATTCATCGGAGAACAAGGGAGGCCTCTCGTGGCGTTGGTGGTTTGAAACCACCCCCTCTCCAAACATAGACGTACTTCCCCTCAAAAGGAAGGAACTAAGGGAAACAAATCCTTGTGTCTCCACGTCCACTCCTTTGGTTACTTCTATCCTTTACTGCACTTTACTTACTTGTTCTTGCTTAGTGTTGTGATAGTTTGTGCATGGTTGACATATAGGTAAATTCACCATAGTTGCATAATCTAGAGAATTTACCTTTCTTGTCAAACCCTAATTTGAAAAAATAAGAAAATTTGAAGTAGCACCTATTCACACACCCCCCCCTCTAGGTGCCCATACGATCCTTTCAATTGGTATCAGAGCCTCGGCTCTTTATTTGGGCTTTACCGCCTAAGAGAATAAGGGTAGCCATGATGGGGAAGGTGATGGTGAGCCTACTACGGTGACCATGGAAGATCTCAAAAACTTGGAAACAAGATTGAGCTTGTCCTTGGTCAACGAAGTCAATAAGATGCTTGAGCAACTTCTTAAAGACAAAGATGGATCATCATCTCCCTCTCCTCAAGAGGATCCTCCATCCGTTTTACCTAAAGGGAATACTCTGGTATCCCCCAGGATAGAATGGTTAGGGGTAAACAAGACAACACTAATTCCTCCACACAAGATGTTGGTGGGAAAGGTGAGCACCGTGATTCATGGTACTCTCCCGACCCTCCAATCCCTCACACTCATGTATACAATAGAGGTGACCCACCTAAGCTTGAAGAATCTGCTACTTTTTCTCAATGGCAATCACTAATGAGAACTCATATGCACAGCTCTTGCATTGAACTATGGAACATCATCAAGCATGGACTCTTTATTGGGGATCCAGACAACTTGACAAGAAGAGAGGTTGTCAATAGTCAACTCAATGACACTGCCTTGCATATGATTCAACAAGGTTTAGGTACAAAGGATTATCCACACATTGAGCACTTTAGCATTGCCAAGGAAGCTTGGGATGCCCTCACGGTATTGTTTGTTGGAAATGAGAGTATGAGGAGGAACCGGTATGATGCTCTAAGCAATGAAGCCGAAGGCTTATACATGAAGGAAGGTGAAGATCACGAAGACATGTACCAAAGTCTCAAGACCACCGCCACCGCTTTTAGAAATGTGGGTGCCTCACATGTGGATGATGCATGGATAAAAAGGAAATATGTGAGTGCACTCATGCCCTTTGAGCCCACCGACTTGAAGAGCCTACAAGGAAGACACAACTACCATCTCATGACCTCAAATGAAGTTATGCAAGAGATGGCTGCCTTCAAAGTTGCCGCCAAGAATGCCAAAGATGCTCGTGCCCATGCCCTTGGTATGAGCAACGTTGTCAATGTTGCTTTGAAGGCCAAAGTTGTGGACCATGGGTATGAAGATAATAGTGATGAAGGCCTCTCCATGGACCACCCCGATGAAGTCAAGATTGCTCATAGTAAATATATGGCCTTCTATGCAAAGAACTTTTGGAAGAACCCTGCCAAGTCCAAGATGGAAATGCAACGAAGAAGCAACCCAAATGGGAAAAGAGAAAATACTACTAGATTGAGAACTTGCTTCAATTGTGGTGACCGCTATCACTTTGTGGCAAGTTGTCCCTATGAGAAGAGAGAAGATCATGGGGGTAATCTTGTGTTGAAGAAGACTCTCAAAGCACCTTACAAGAAACCCTTCATCAAGAAGAATCCCATCAACAAGAAGTCGGGAGAAATTGTCTTGATCACTCATGAAGAATACCCCTCTGACAATGAAGATGATGAAGATGAGGAAGAGGAAACTTCTAATGGTGTGGCGGCTCTAGCCACTACTTCCACTCCGACATTCTCACTCTTCGATTCTCCAAATGAGAATTCTCATATCAAGAACGTCACTTGCCTTATGGCAAGAGGAATGGAGGTATCCTCATCATCTCACTCCACTCCCTTAGCTAATGATGAAACTGATGATGAGATGTCTCTAGATGTTAAAAAGGAATTAATTGCTTTTGATGAGTTTATGACTAAACTACAAGGGGATGCTAAGATACATTTTGGTAACATCCTAGATCAACTTTCCCACACACAAGAGCTTCTATATGTAAGATGTAAACTTGGGCATGAACACATGATTGAGCTAGAGGCTTTAAACAATGCTCTAGAAGAAGAACAAGAGACTAGGTTGTCTCTTGAATTAAAACTTGAAGGGCTTGATGATGCTAACAACATTATTGTTAACAAACTCATCAAAGAGCGTGATCATGCTATTGATAAATACAAAAGGGATAAAAAGGACAAGATTGAGTTTGGTTTGGTTCATGAAAAACTTACCGAGGACTTTAGCTTGCTTAACAAGGCCCACAAGGCTTTGGAGAGTGAACTCTTGTATCTCACAAAGTCCCATGAAATGCTTCAAACTCAATTGGCCAATATTCCTTCACCTAGTAAATTCATTCCATCTAGTAGTACAACTATTCTTGAAGAGAATGCTAGGTTGAAGGGGGAGCTTACTAAGGCCACATTTCCACAAGGAAACAAGTCCATTGATGATCTTTTGAGCAAGCAAAGGCCTAGTGGTGATAAAGGGGGCATTGGTTTTGTCTCCAATACTAAGAATAAGAAGAAGAACAACAAGAAGAAGAAGGCCAAACCCACACAAGAGACTAACAAGGCCATTGTGGATAGTAAGGCCACAAGTGGTAAAACTATGTCTCATGATGACTTTGCGGGAAGTGCTAACCCTCACTATGTTCTAATGCGTGATCATTATGGTGATGTGTATGCACAATATGTTGGCCCATATGATGGTTATATTGCTTGGTCTATTTGGGTTCCCAAGACCCTTGTTGTTAACAAAAGAGGACCCATTGAAAAATGGGTACCTAAAAATTAGCTTGATCTTTTGTAGACTTATGCTTCCGGAGGGTCAAAGTGGGTGCTTGATAGTGGTTGCATAAGTCATATGACCGGAAGCTCGTCTATTGTCAAGGAATTAAAGCCAAATGATGATCAAATCACAGTGAAATATGCCGACAAGTCAAAGTCTAAGGTAATGGGTTTCGGTAAGGTAGTGGTTGCTCACGACATTACACTCGTGAACGTCATGCTTGTTGAGACCCTTGGATACAATTTACTTTCAGTCCGTGCTCTTGGAAAGATGGGTTTTGCCATCTTTGTTGATGATGATATTGTGGTCCTCATGTGGAGCAAGTCTCTCAAGGTCGCTTTCGTTGGGTACGTCGAACATGACTTGTATGTGGTAGACTTTTCGGGGCAAGCCACTACAAGTGCGATGTGCTTATTCGGAAAGTCCGATGCGGGTTGGTTATGGCATCGCCGACTAGCCCATGTCAATATGAGAACTTTGCAAAGTCTCCACAAGGAAGGCCATATTGTTGGACTAAAAGAAAATGTTTCCTTTGCCAAAGATCGTGTTTGCAGGGCATGTGTTCTAGGGAAGATGCATGATGCTCCTCACAAGCCTAAGAACTGCATCAAGTCCACCAAGATCTTGGAGCTCCTCCATGTGGACCTCTTTGGTCCTCCATCTCATGCAAGTCTTGGTGGGAAGAAATATTGCTTGGTGATTGTTGATGACTTTTCAAGATACTATTGGGTTTATTTCTTCAAGTTGAAGAGTGAGACTCAAAAGACCTTCATCGACTTCATCAATTTGGTTCAACGGCAATACAATGTTCCCGTGTTGATTATAAGAAGCGACAACGGCATTGAGTTCAAGAACTACACCTTGAATGATTTCCTTAGTGATGAGGGGATAAAACATCAATATTCCGCTGTATACACCCCTCAACAAAATGGTGTGGCTGAAAGGAAGAACCGGACTCTTATTGAGATGGCTAGGACCATGTTGGCGGAGTTTAAATCTCCATACAACTTTTGGGCCGAAGCCATCTCCACCGCTTTCCATGCTTCAAACCAGCTCTACCTCCGCAAAGAAATCAACAAGACTCCATATGAAATACTTACCAGTAACAAGCCCAACATATCTTACTTCTGGGTGTTCGGTTGTAAGTGTTTCTATCTCATAAAAGGTGTTCGTTTGTCCAAATTCGAGTCTAAAGCATTATAGGGTATTTTTGTTGGATATGGTCTCGAATCTCACACGTATAGAATCTATGATAAGCTCTCCGGAGCCATCATAGAATCTTGTAGTGTGACCTTCGAAGAATATGATGGTCCCCAAGGGGGGGCGTGTTGATGCTTGTGATGCAGATGATGAAATGCCTCGGGATGCATAGGAAGAATGGGTGTGGGATATATTTGCCCCGTTGAGGAACCCCTTATGGCGGATCGAGAAGAACTATGCTCCACTCAAGTGGAGCCCTCATCTTCACAACATCAACAAGCTCCATCCACCGAGGAGGGCAATGACTCAAGCCAAAGACAAGATGTGGACCCTCAACATGATGATCATAGTGACAACTCTAGTCAAGGGGAGCTTGATTCATTCTCCAGGATGTCAAGTGGTGCCAATGCAATTACTCAAGGAAGATCCGTACAAACTGTTTTGAGACAAGCTCAAACTGATGCTAGAAGAGCACTTGATCAAGACCAAGGTCAATCTTTGCCTCTAGATAAAGAGAATGATTCCGATAATGATCAAGGTCAAGTTAATGGTCAAGATGAGGATCAAAATGATGAAGAGGGTCCCCCAAGAAACAACACGGATATCCACGCTCGTTGCGAAGCTAGAAAGGAAATAATGTTGGAATTAAGATACCACACCTTACAAAATGTGGTTGGTGACCTAAGGAAAGGCATTTCCACAAGAGCACAATTGAAGAGGTTCAGTGAACACAAGCTCACATCTCCATGATTGAACCTAAGAAAGTGTGGGAAGCTCTTGAAGATTTGGATTGGTTAGAAGCTATGCACAAAGAGCTCAACAACTTTGAGAGAAACAAAGTATGGAAGTTAGTTGAGAAGCCAAAGGATTGCCGCAATGTTATTGGAACAAAGTGGATATGCAAGAACAAGCAAGATAAGCATGGAATTATAGTAAGGAACAAGGCTAGATTGGTTGCACAAGGGTATTCTCAAATTGAAGGCATCGACTATGGAGAAACTTATGCACCCGTGGCTCGCCTTGAGTACATCTGTATCCTCCTTTCTTATGCGGCACATCATAATTTCAAGTTACAACAAATGGATGTAGAAAGTGCATTTCTTTATGGTCCATTAAATGAGTTGGTATATGTTAAGCAACCCCCGGGATTTGAGGACCCCAACTTCCCAAACCACGTCTACAAACTTTATAAGGCGCTCTATGGGCTCAAGCAAGCCCCACACACGTGGTATGAGAACCTTAGAGAGTTATTGTTTGACTATGGATTTGAGGTCGGGAAAATCGATCCCACTCTTTTTACTAAGAGAGTCAATGGGGAGCTTTTTGTATGCCAAATATATGTTGATGATATTATCTTTGGATCATCTAACAAAGCTTTTAATGATGAATTCTCAAAGCTTATGAATAGTAGGTTTCGAATGTCTTTGATGGGGGAGTTGAGAGTATTTCTTGGCTTTGAGATCAAGCAAGTTAGAGGAGGGACATTCTTCAATCAAGCCAAGTATACTCAAGATATGCTCAAGAGATTCAAAATGCAAGATTTAAATGGAGCTCCTACTCCCATGGCTACAAAGACTCATCTAGAACAAAATCCAAATGGTAAAAGATGTGGATCAAAAGGTATACCGGTCCATGATTGGTTCTTTGCTTTACCTTTGTGCATCTAGACCCAATATTGTGTTGAGTGTAGGTGTGTGTGCAAGATATCAAGCGGCTCCTAAAGAAAGCCATTTGATGGCGGTCAAGAGAATCTTTCGATACTTAGTTCATACCCCATTTTATGGTCTTTGGTATCCTCGAGGCTCAACATTTGCTCTTTGTGGATACACGGATTCGGATTGGGAGGGTGACAAGGATGATAGAAAATCAACATCCGGGGCTTGCCAATTCCTTGGAAGGTCCTTGGTATGTTGGTCTTCCAAGAAACAAAATTGTATATCTCTCTCCACCGCCGAAGCCGAGTATGTGGCAGCTGCTAGTGCTTGCACCCAATTTCTATGGATGAGGCAAACTTTAAAGGAATACGGTGTCCATTGTGACAAAGTGCCTCTTCTATGTGACAATGAAAGTGCCATCAAGATAGCCTACAACCCGGTGGATCACACAAGGACAAAGCATATTGAGATTCGCCATCACTTCATTAGAGATCATGTTGCTCGAGGTGATATTGATCTATCATATGTGTCAACCAAAGATCAACTTGCCAATATCTTCATGAAGCCACTTGATGAAGCAAGGTTTTGCTATTTGAGGAATGAACTAAATGTCATAGATTCAAGGATCTTGACTTGATTTTCTTGCATTCTCACCTATGTTTCGACCCATATTTGGTTTAGGTGTAGGCATGGATATAGGGGGAGTGCGGTCCTAATTGATTGGACTATCCCTCCCCCCATAATGCCCAAAGCAATCAAATTCATTCCTCTTAATATCATATTGTTATATGTGAGCTTAATGATGAGTTTCGGTAATGGACCCAAGATATATCTTCGTGGTGCCAAGCTGAGTATACTCAAATATGGTGGCCTAGGCCACCGCCCTATCACATTAGAGAGGTTGGTACTTACTCATGTTTGTCATTTGTTTGATTCTAGTCTCTTGGAGCTTTTTTGAATGCTTTTGTGAATTCCTATGGCTCTTGATTGGTTCTTCACAGTTTGATGTCTCAACCCAAGCCCTTTCTCTATCTTAAAATTGTCTATCTCTCATATATGTCCCCAAAACACCTATCCTAGAACTTTTAGTCGAGGGGGACCGGAGTCTTCGGTGTAGGCCGGAGTCTCTGGTCCATACGGTTTATGCCACTTAAAGTAGGGGGGCGGGGTGAACTGGTACAACAGTTCCTCATTCTTCACCCCGTCCCCTACCTCCAAACCCATCGCCTCCTCTTCCAAAACTCCTCCTTGGAGGTCAAGAATCCCCCGGCCAATCTCCCCTCTCCTCCATTGGGTCATTCCCACCAGAGGAATCGATCCCATGGGCAGATCTGGTACCTCTCCTCTACTTTTTCTCCTAGGGTTCATCTTTAGATGTGTTTTTGAGGATTGATGTTGATTTGTCCATTGGAATCACTTGTTTGCGTGCACTCTAGTACTTTAGCCTTGTTGCATTGCCCGATCTACTAGATTCACACTCACCAGCATCACCACATCTCATGCCCGAGCCTCCCGACCGGAGATTCTGGACTTAGGTCCGGAGACTCTGATCCAGGCCGGAGACTCCGGTCCCCAGGACCGGAGACTCCGGTCTGAGCCGGAGACTCCGGTATGAGGTACGGAGACTCTAGTGTTGGGTGAATCAAAACAGTCCAGACATGCATCAAAGCTCTTGTACTACATTATTGGGACATATATACTCATCTCCATGCTATCTCCCTCACTGATGTTCATAGGTGATGGTTCTAGTCATCCTCGTCGTACCAAGGCCAAGTCCCAAAGGGGCAATCCTCGCTATGATGAAGCTCGGGTTCAATTTATCGTGCCTCCATCCAACCAGAAACAGCTGGCACGTGATGCAGCTTACTTAAAGAGGGATCAGGAGAGGGATGAACGAGAGGACCATGCCAAGAAGGCCAAATATGACAACTTTCAGACCTTGGCCAAAATGTCTAAAGAGGAGTACCGTGAGCTGAGAAAGATAGATTTCTATACGTTGCCTCGCACTAGTGATGACCCTCGTTTTTGGAGGAAAGAACAGGCTATATTCATGAAGGATGTGTATGGTGTGCTCACCAAATCACCTGCCTGCCCTCAGAAGTTTATGAGTGTTGAGCAGATGCGCCTTAGCCCCTACTTCAATGATGCCTTGTGGATCTGTGAGAAGCTGGGTCTGTATAACTTGATGGAGCTGCGTGAAGACTACAATATCTACCTTGTACAGCAGTTCTATGCCACAGTTGTGTTTGGATCTGATCAAGACAGGACTATGGTTTGGATGTCTGGTACTACTCGCTGCACAGCTACATTCCATGACTTTGCCAACGTCATTTTTGAGACATTTCATGGAGTATCCACTCATGTTGGGCTGCATATGCACTCTGCATCTCTGGGTGAGAACAAGTTGAAGTTGGCGTCTCTATATGACGAGGGTGTTGTGGGAGGGTCCAAGGGACTCAAGACTCTCTACAACCTTATGCTGAGAATTTTCCGTCATACCATTGCACCTAGTGCTGAGAATGATGATGCGATCAGGGGTGGCCTTGTCAACCTTCTATACCACACTCACCGGATTTACAATGTTGGACCAGAGGCAGATGCCGCACCTATTGATGTGATGGATTTTATCTTCGAGGAGATGTTCCATGCTATTATTTACAAGAAATCTCCTCCATATGCACCTTTGGTTATGAGGCTCGTCAACTCTCAGGAGCATGATTCTCCACTTGGCATACCATCACACCTCAATGAGCACATGTTGGTCTCACTGCAGCAGAAGGGGCATATGGGGCCTGCTCCGAGGCGTCGCTATGGGGATGATGAGGAGGAGATTGAGACTGAGAGATCTCCCTCCCCACCTAGAGTTTGGAAGAAGAATGCATCCAATGCCCCTATGCCTACTATGACTCGAGACTATGTGCATGAGCGGGTCAAGAAAGCCAGTTTTTGGGAGAGGACCCTTTGTTGCATGAATGTTGACATCCGTAAGCAACCGCATGCATCCTACCAAAGCAACCGTCGCATTGAGAAGCTCCTCAAGGAGATCAAGGAACAGGGTGCTGAGGATAATGAGGAAGGTGAGGATGAATACAATGATGAGCATGGGGATCAGCAGTCCACAGAGTCTGATCACACACCCTCATCTGGGGCATGGAATGCCCAACACGATAGTCTGGTGGATTGGAAAACCTTTGCTGATGTCACCTCTCGTTTTGGGTACTAGGGTACCTCCTCTTCCCGCCCTCACGGCAAAGGGCCTGCTGTCCCTGAAGACGATGATGATGACTATGATGAGGATGGTGATGACCAGGATGAGGATGCCGAGGATGACGATGAATACTGAGTTGTTGGGGCGCTAGTTTAGGTCTTTTCCCTTTTTCAGCGTTTCGATGCCAAAGGGGGAGAAGACATTCTCATCGTTTTTCATGGGTTTGGGGCTTTGGATTTGCTACTATCTGCTTTTATTTGCCATATTCGAACTTGAACTTTATGTGTGTTATTTGTTGTTCATGTGTGTGACTATGTGCTTGTGTGCACTATCTATTGTAACTCATGTGAGATTTATGCGTGTTATCCTTGGTACTATCTACCTTGCATGATTTACTTAATTATCTTATTGCACATAGTCAGGGGGATCCCCATATATATTCTATTCCATGCAAAATCACTTGTTGTCATCGAACACCAAAAAGGGGGAGATTGAAAGGGCATTTATTGTCATAATCACTTTTGGTGTTCGGTAACAACAAGTAGATCATTTTACAGTTTGTCACTGTCCACAGGTTTGTATTTTGATAAGTGAAAAGCACCCTCACACTTGGGAAAAGTCCATACCCGTGTGACACATTCTGAAACTCGACCGAGTCTCCTGGCCGCCAAGACCGGAGTCTCCTGTGTGGTCCGGAGTTTTCGGATCTGTCTCCGGTGGTGTCTTCAGGATCTGGGCTGGGACATACTGACTAGGGGTCCGGAGCCTGCACCGGAGGATACTCCGGAGTCTCCGGTTCTTGCTCAGTCCGGAGTCTCCGGTCTGACTTTTCTACAACGGTCAGAAAACGGTTCGTGGAGGGAGCTTCCTATAAAAAGGGACCCTTATCTTCTTCCTCCAGTTGCTCGAGCTTCTCAAGAACACCAACTCCATTAGAGACACCAAATCTACTAGATCTCTTCATCCAACCATCCAAAGTCATTGATCTTTGGAGAATCGAAGGAGGAGGCCTTGATCTACATCTTCACCAAGAGAGATCTTCATTTCCCCCTCATTCACTTGAGGGCCCCAAGCTCTAGTGTTTCATTGGAAACCCTAATTTTGATTTGGTTCTTACAAGCTTGTCTTTGATTTGTCTTGACAGCTTGCTTGTATTTGGGAGCCTCCAATTAAGTTGTGGATGTGTGCCCCGAACTTGTTGTAAAGGTGCCGGCTTCCACCTCGAAGGTTGCCGATATAGTGGAAGGTGGATCGAGCCTGTTGGGTGAGATTCGTCGGAGAACAAAGGAGTCCTCTCGTGGCGTTGGTGGTTTGAAACCACCCCCTCTCCGAACGTAGACGTACTTCCCCTCAAAAGGAAGGAACTACGGGAAACAAATCCGTGTGTCTCCGCGTCCACTCCTTTGGTTACTTCTATCCTTTACCGCACTTTACTTACTTGTTCTTGCTTAGTGTTGTGATAGTTTGTGCATGGTTGACATATAGGTAAATTCACCATAGTTGCATAATCTAGATAATTTACCTTTCTTGTCAAACCCTAATTTGAAAAAAAAAGAAAATTTGAAGTAGCACCTATTCACCCCCCCCCCTGTAGGTGCCCATACGATCCTTTCATCGGGTCCTTCTCGGTTAGCTCGGCCTATCGGGCCCTTTTTGGCCAAGCGGCCCTCCCGTGGACCAAGCCTCTCTGGAAGGCCCCGCTTCCGCTGAAAACCAAGATTTTGGTTTGGCAGTCACTTCGCGGCCGACTCCCCTCGGGGGTGGAGGTGTCCAAGAGACATAGGCCGGGGGACGGGCTATGTCCATTGTGTGGGATCCCCGAAACGGAAACCCACATAATGTTCGCCTGTCCCGCCGCTCGGTTTCTCTAGTACTTCACCAAAGATGTGTTGGGCCCAGACTGGCAGGCCCACGATCTTGGTGAGTTCCTAGAGACCAAGTGAACCGGACTGGAAAGGACCATCGCCTTTTCTGGCTAGTGTTTATTGCGTTGTCCTGGTCACTCTGGAATATCCGGAATAAGATGGTTATTGAGAAATTCTCCCTCGGCGTGCCACTAACTCAGTTTTCCACTTTCTGGCCTCTCTGCAGCTATGGTACCCGTTGTGTAGACAGCGGGACAAGGTGAGGCTGGACACGACTCTTCGGCGTCTTTTGGAGGCGGCTCGGCGTCTCCCCCCCTAGTCTGCCGTCGCTTTTTCTTTTTGTTGTGTCCTCGCTTGACAAGGTGGTCGCTTTCTCTTCTGTTGGGTCATCTTGTGCTGTGGCCCCAGCATGTGTTGACGGTTGTTTTATTTATAAAGCGGGACAAAAGCCTGATTCGAGAGTCGTTAACAGTTTACATCAAAAAAAAATCACAAAAAGGCGTTCACGGTTCTTAGCTAGCATGTTAGAAGTGAAGTGCTAAACTGCCTAAGCGTTCACAGTTATTAGCTAGCATTTTAGAAGTGAACTAAACTGTGAACGCCTTTTTTGTGATGTAAAGGCCTCTAAGCTGTAAACGAGCACTCTGGTGGTATCATTTACTACTTACTAAAGTAAAGACATGATTCAGAAACTCCTCTGAGCAACAAAAATAAACAACTACCATGCAAGCCTAAGTTATGCTCACATAAGCACTATTCAGTTTCATGGAGCTAATTAAACACTTACATCCAGCAATAGAGATAAACCAAGTCCATACTGTACTCAAATCTGATTCAAGCCCTTAAAACTCAGCACCGTACATTATATGTAGACTGGATATAATCTCCATTGCTGAAGAATCTAACCAATGCTGCACTCCCAAGGAAGAACATAGTACACAACAAACATGTTATAACATTTTAATTACATTGCAAGCAGCTCAGCACGCAAGACGCTGGATGCTTGTGATTTTAGTCCGCAGTCCAGCTCTGCTCCACAATCTCACGAACTTTTCGGTTGTACTCCCGCTTGTTCTCACTGAATAGGCGGGCAGCTTCTGAGTTGGCAGGTGAATTTGGGTTCGGATCGCAAAGCAATGACTGCAAATATTCAATGCTAGGTCAGATTGGTGCCAGTAATAAATAGGATTACTGATTCGGTGAAGTTCAGTAGAAGTGACTAATGATTTGTTCATTTGCTGTTTATAATCTGCAGCGTGTGCTTGTCAAATAACTAAACAAGATAAGCAAAGACCAGGATTGGTCTACATGGTATGTTCTGCTTTTAAATAGTCATATTTCAGTTTCTCAAAAAAAAAGTCATATTTCAGAGTGCATTGGCGACCAGCCACCTCAACAGCAAAAGGGTTTCAACAAGGATATAAATGTTTTACTCCCTCTGATCCAAATTACTGTGGCAGCTTTGGTCAGATTTGCCCATATACGCATGTATCTAGACGAGTTTCATTGTGTAGGTTCACTCGTTTTGGAAAAAGCTGCGACAATTAATCAAACAATTAATTTGAATCGGAGGGAGTACATAATTATATAGAAGGTAGCATCTACTATTGGTGACTTCTTTTTTCATTATTTCGGACAGCTGAGAAAGATTATATGAATTCCCAAAATAAAGACTTAAAACAAATGCCTAGAAATCTTAATCAATTAATCAGACACACAGAAACTTAGTAGATATATAAGTGTGAATATGATAGTGCCTCTAACAAGGAGGTGGTATTTTGGCTCCCAGGTGCAAATGAACCTATTATGAAACATACATAAAAAATAAAATTTAAATTGTCAAAAAGATCTGAACAAAAATTTCGCATATACATCCAGACATTCTAGGTCTGTACACAAGTTTTCAGAAAGAATGAACATTTTATGTGGCTTGTATAAAAAAGATAAAAACATGTCCATGAATAGACACGTTGGAGCACTGAAATTTGTCTTTTTTACACGAGACATCTAAAATGTTCTTTTCACCCGCAAACTTATATATGAATATTTAGTGTTCTGATGTATATACAAATATTTTTTTCTAAATTTTTTGACATTTTGAATTATGTTTTCACACAATAGGTTCATTTGCACCCGTGAGCCGAATTGGATTTCGGCTCTAACAAATAGAAGGGTAACATCATGTACGACATCGCGACAACAGAGCATGTAACAAAGAAAAATGAAGTGGTTATTCTACAAAGACCAATTCACATGAATATCAAAAAGATGAATTAAACAGTCCTTATTGGGTGGTCTTCTCAGCATATTTCACAACAAAACTTCAACTTCTAAGCATTCCATGGCAAGAACCCCGAAAAAATACTAAAGATATGATAAAGCGCATCTACCTGAATGGATGTGAGTATAGCCGCTACATCATATATTGGGCTCCACTGGTTCTGGAGGATATCTAAGCATATGCTTCCATCAGCATAAACTGCTCATAATAAAATAATATGTCATGATAATAAAATGAATTAGTACAAAAACATAATACCATTATAAGGTTCTTACAACAAGAGAAAATAGTTGCATAAACGGTAAAATAATACCCAAACTGTAAGTACTGTATACAGTCAAAATATGTTGCAATGGCTGCAGGCTGTTGTTCACTATATGGAACTCTAGATACAAGTAAATTAATCATCACTAATAACTGAGGTTAGAAACAAAACTGATATAACCGAACAGGTATTGGTTCAACCTGCATATTTGTTTTAAGTATTGAAATGTCCTGTAACCCAACTGCAGCACACAAAATGGAAATTAAGCATTTTCACGTGTACAGGTTGTATCAGGTAGGAACAAACCTTAAATTAGGACAATGAAATCTAAGCCACTATATTGACTTTGGATGGTGTATATCAAGGTGGATGTTAGACGGTATAGCTGCGAGGCAGGATTATTCAGATGGGCGTTTTCTAAGTAGCCAAAATTTTGAACTAGAAATGACAAAATGCACTACAAGTGGGATTTAGGTGGTATCCCATTTGACACCACCTTATTTATAAGTGTTCGTGGTTTTCCATGTTTAATGTGGGTCATAAAAATTAAGTCAAATTGCAATGGTTGGTAGTTCTCATCGTATTTTCTCACTAGTTACCACTTGATATGTTTCCTCGGCAATTGAAATTAGCTTGGAGTGATGCGCCAATACTTACCAAAAGAAACATGCTTAACAAAAAGAAGGATACATATAAAATAGGAAACAAGGGCACCAAAGGCTTACTGTTAGGATGAAACATCCGAGAAACAAATCGCACTGTAGGTGGCTTATTAGGATAATCTTCTGTAAACTGAAGTGTCAGCTTGAACGTACCTGAAATAAGCACAATTTTGGTTTAATGGTAACAGTAAGCAAACTGATTCATTTAAAAAAGGAAGGCTCAAAATTTCATAAAAAAACACATAGGACTGATGAAGATAGGCAACATGCATTTAAATTTTACATATAATTCTCTGACACGTGTCAGTTTATTTTCCCTCCGAGTATACATTGCAAGAAATGTGTAATGCACGTGCACGGTTGCTGGTATGACTAAAAAGGACAAGAAAGATAATATGAATGTACAACATACCATAATTAACAGGCACGTTCAACATGAATTAGTTAATCCATCGATTGGAATAGAATGTGATTTGTATTAAAATACTAAAAACATCTCAAGCTGCGATCTCAAAAAAGTTTAGTCGCCAAACTGTGAACTCAAAAAAAAAATCCCAAATGACAGCACCAAATTGAATCACACGCAAGTGTAAAATATACATGCCTCGATATGAACCACATGCTCCTAAGGTTGACATAAACATGCAGATGAAGCAGATGATAGAGTATACACGCCTCGATGTGAAGCATCATAAGAACAAACTGAAGTGTCGCTATGTTTGTTTTGGGTATTATGCATTCGCATGGTAATATTCTTATTGCACAAGAAGTAAATGCTCTCTTAATTCAATTAAATTAACTGAGAAATCCAGAAGGGAAATGTAATTACGAGAAAGACTCATCTCAGAAAATGAAAACAAAGTAGAATGTACAACACCATATAATGCTTGTGACTGTAGTTACTCCCCCAACCACGACAATTAAAGTCTAAAGCTAAAGGCCCAGACCAACCTACCTCCATCCCAGGGAGTATCATCAGGGCTGCAAAGTAAGACCCAAGGGAATGAAAATTAAGTAAAATTTATCTACAAAACAGGAAAAAAAAAGTAGGTACTCGTGAAGTCTAACAATTTACCCAAAAATGACAGCATTCCAAGACATTATATTGTTGTCCTGAGGGGCCCCACTTATACCAGCAGGGGGATCCTGCATCAGTCGTTTGAAATCCCTCATCAATCTCTTTCTTGCAGGAGTTGACATCCTTGCTTTCTGCAGAAAACATATCACGAGATGACTTATAAGAAACAGTAAGGAAATATATCTAGGAACCAGTCCAGTAGTACTGCAACATCCACAAAAGTTTGTAAACACAGAGTTCATTCTCCAAAATTAAATCCTTACTTGAAATATTGTAGCCTCCTTTAACTGCTCATACAATTGTTAAACATTATAGGTATCATGCGTAAATAAATGGTAAAGGTTAGTAGATGACAAACAAGCTTGTTGGCAACACTCACCCAATCATTATCCCTGAGCAAACACAAAGTTCAAAACCCGCTAGGTGTTAGTTCCTAGTTTTGCCTCTGCCTTGCACCTGTCTCGCCTAAGCCCACACATAGAAAGATTAAACAACAGGAACTTTTCTGTCATCTAGCGGCCTAGGCGCGCTTAAGCGTGCCACCACGGGCAAACATTAGCGTGAAAAGACACACTTAGAGCAATTACCAACCACATACCTCTGAATGAAATGAGTTGGTGGTTGATAACCAAATGGCACAAAGAAAAGGTTTGACGTGCTCTTGTTCTTGGCTGTTACTTTGGCCCCTAATAACTGGAGATGAGGTGCCCTTGAGTGCGAGCAAGTGAAACAGTTGCATTCCAAATAATACACCCAGTGAACACAAGAACTAATGCGCTAGATAATGTGAACACAGCAATCCAACTACCCGGCAACCCTGGGCTCCACTAGGGAAGCTCCATCGAAGTTAAATAAGGGCATGCGAATTCCGTCGGCTGCTCTATAGGAAAACACTTGTCTATGTTGGCATAGTTGGTGTTTTCATAAGCTCTGCGGATATGCTGGCTCCACCATTGACACGGATTGTCATGTGTTCCCTAAACGTCTTGGAGAGAAAAATAAAAACATCTCTTCTACAGCAAGAATCTTTTTGTAGGTGTCTGCTTATTGCATTATCTATTAATTGGAGTACAAACTCAAAAGCAACTGTAAAGCATCGGTGCCTCGCAAGGCAAGTTACAAATAAGAACCCTGCCTGCCCTGCATGGCAAGCAAATGCGGATTTCTGTATATAAGCACTGCTCATTGGCATTGCAGGAGCTCTTATGCACGCCAACTACAACAGCAAGAATTAATCACCTCGACACTCAGTCCTTCACACATCGGCCTAAAACAACCACCACCGTAAGGGAAGAGAAGACGCACTCCTCGTCAACAATAAAAGAACTAAATTATGACAAGCAGTAAAGCGTGGTAAGTTTACAGACCCTTCCGCACGCGATCAATTTCGCAGGCGTGATCAATCCAACGACCTAGCCAAATCTAGGGCACAACCGCTCACGCCACCGCAGGAATGGGAGCGAACTAGCGACCACGATCACGGCGCGCGCGATCACGCCACTGCCTCGCGTCGATCTAACAGCGTCGGGAACCAAGACCGATCGGCCACGGCAGGGACGGCGGACCATACCTCCGATCAAGCCGCCGGCCGCCCGGCAGATCCCGCGGGAATCGACAGCACCCCGGACTCCACGGACTATAGCATGCTGCAGTGGAGCCGATCGGGTGGAGATGCTATGGGGCTGGACCGGATCGGACGGGAGGAGTGGAAGATTCGTTCGTTCGATTGGAAGGGGACGAATGAGGCGTTGGGGCGGATGGGAATGGATTTGGGGGCGGATGGGGAAGGTCGCAGGAGTGGACGACGGACCACGAGTGAAAATATTACCGCGTGCACTTGTCTCTGGGTCTGGCCCCCACAGCGTAACTGCTGCCACTGAACAAAACTTACTCTATTTTTTAATATATAATTTAACTGCTAAAAAACTTTTTTTCAAGTATATGTCATTTGCCACTACACTATTTTTTAAGTGGTGCAGCTTTTATGTTGTATATCCATAAACATCACTACTACCTCCATACCGATTTGTTGAGCTAACACGGAGTTTAAAAAAAATTAACCATAAAATTGGTCACTAAAATATGAATTATATATTGCAAAAATTATACCATTGGATTCATATTTAAAAAACATTATAGTAATATAGTTTTTGTGACATATGATTCATATTTTTGTTGTTCAAATTTATAGCCAAATATTTTTCTTAAACTTAGTGTAAGCCCAACAAACGGGTATAGAGGGAGTACCAACTTCGCAAAACACAATGGGAGGAAAAAAAAATTTACATGTGTCAAACTAAAGTACCAACTTCACAAACGACGTCCTTCCTACGGGGAGGCGACAACCCATCCGCCCCTTCAGCGTCCGTCGTACAGCCTCCTTGTTGTCATCGTGCACGTGCTCGTGCTACCCGCCCTCCTCGTACTTGCCATCCTTGTTATCCGACATCAATCATTACATATATGAAAGTGAAGCATCTCAGCGGCCGATGGAGCGATCCAATTCAGCAACTGACACTGTAGATCGCAGATCTACAGTAATCTACATCTACAGTGTAGTTTTTTTTATGTCCACTTAGGCATCCTCTCGACGGTGGCATCCTCTAGACGGTGCGGTCGTCCCCACCACCGAACAGTCCAGCAGCTCCACGCCTCCACCTCTCCGATTCGAAAAAAAAAAGAGTTTGCTCTCCCCGTTCCTATCGCCCCGGCGCCGTCCACTTCCTCTCTAGCCGACGTGCCGCCTGCAGGTATGGAGAAGAAGGTCGCCACTTTCCCTAATTTTCTCCATTCGTTACCTCGCCGTCTCCCGCGACCGCGGCCATCCAATCCCCCACGCCTCTTACCTTCCTCTCGGCAGTCAGCGGTGCCGCTTCTCGATGTCCCGGTCAGCAAGCCCAGCGAGGCTGGAAGGGCCTCAACATGCGTTGTTCCACTACACCTTGCTGGCCGCCTCGCCGTCAGGGAGGACGTCCTCAACATCGCGTGCATCGGCGAGGGAGAGCCGTTTGTGACGGCGACGGTGGGCTACGTGATGGTGGTCCACAACAAGCTCCTCGCGGGGCAACGGGCCTCCTGGACGTCTTTGGCTCGAGGATTCGTTTGCGTGCTACCGTGGTGTGACGGCGGCGGAGATGGAGTTGTACATAGATACCTTCTATGGATTTATTGTTCCGTTATGCTGATCCCCGAATTTCCTTATGTCGCGCCTTCTCCATGGGCGCGCCACCACCGCGCCCTTGGAGTTGTCGACAGCCAGCATCTTCCTGTTCGCGCTGGCCATGGTAGGTCTCCTTTTTTTTGTTGTTGGAGAGTGGTACTTCTCGGTTGAAGTGAAGATGCATCAAATCTTTCTGGCGTTGCAGTCCTTGGCAGGTACGTTCTGCTTCCGATTGATACTAGGCCTGATTAGCGTTCCTCTGGTTGTCAGCAGGTTGCGGTTACTCTGGTTTGTGTGTTCCATCTCCACTTCGTAGACTTACTCAGATGAATGGTGGTGTTGGCGCTCCTCTCATTCCCGCGACACTTCAACTGACTAATGTTCTTCTGATATTGCCATTTGGGAGTTGTTGTTCCAGCTGCTACTTCTGATGGATTAGTTATCAGGCAATTTTCTGTTGGACATATTGGTATTCATGTGGCAGTATGACTGACTGCAGTTCGTCTGATCTTGCCATGTGGTAGTTGTTTCCCCCTGGTACTTATAATGAAATAGTTATTGGGCAATTTTCTGTTGGATACATTTGTTCTTCCAATTCTTGCGTGCATCTAATTTGGGAGCTGCATTGTGATCAAAAGCTTCCTTCTGATGGAAGGATTCAGATAAGCATCTTGGGAGACACAATAAATTAGCTATCTGCACTGTGGGAAGTGTCCAATCTCTCATTGGAATGGACGAATTTTACAGCAACATTGGCCTCATCTCATTTTGTTTGTGAAAGATCAAGGTTCTTTGTCCAGCGGGTCTTGAAATATGATAACCCAAGCAATATTTTTTCTTCTTCCTGTTTACATGAGGCCTTCGGTTACTATCAGTATTTCATTCTCCTGCCAGGAAAGCCTAACTCTCACTTATGGGAAAGACACTTGATCTTATAAACGGTAAGTGGTTTTAACACCTCCTAAGTTTGATAAATTATAATTGCATACTATTATCCCTACGAGTTTTACTGGTTATGGAAATTATGCAGTCAACTCAACCACATATTCTTCAATTTTAGATATGGATAGACTTGATATAAGAGACATGCTGCAGTGCATGAATTTCTTTTTGGAAGATTATGCATGTGTACGGTGCAATACAACGTGACATGTTGGAAATATCTGTGTTCAGATTTCACAGCTACATCTTCAGTTCACAGTAGCATTAAAAATTTGATGTCTATCCCTTTCTATTGAAATTATTGCATCATGTCGCCGGAGCAGAGGGGCGCCATGGAGGACCAGAAAGACGACCACGGCCGCGTGCCGCGCAGGTACACCCGCCTCACACCCTGTCTATGTCCCATCTTCTCTATCTCTTCCTCATCCTCTCTATTTCTCTTTCTCTCAGCGAGCGTCCGTGATGACCCGAAGGCGGCCTCACGCAAGCTCGCCGCTTCTGGTCGTCGGCGTGTCCTGACCGCAACACTGCAGAGGCGGACGCACACAAGGAGTGCATGTCCACGTCGACGACGAGGCGTGCGACAACTCAAATGGATGGACGAGGTGACACTTTGGCGCCCTTGAGAGGAATTTAGGGGTGCACTCCTCTTTCGCTGGGCCTGGTGGCAGCAGCCAAGCCTGAGTACCTCCGCTCTCGCCCCTCAGCTGTGCAGCCCAGGTGATTTCCCAAGCTCATTACCTCTTCTTTCTTTCTCTATGAATTTGTCTTGAATATCTGCTACGTGACCCTTCTCCTCACATGTTTTCTCTTACTATATATTTCTCTAGAATATTCAGTTCAAAAACTGCTTTGCTGTTGTATGCTTGCTTCGACTGGTTCAGGCATACACTATCTTTAATTTAAGTTGATTAGTTTGGCTAATTCGGCTACTTTTCTACCGTACCATATATTAAACTGACTTAAGCAGGATGATAATTTGCTTACTGCGACCTCCATGGCCTTCTTTAATCACGTCTGTTTTGGTACCTTCAATAGATGTTGTTGTACTTCTGTATTTCATAACTGATTTGTATGCCCCAATAGATCAGAGAAGAAGCTGGTGCATCAAAAGGCTGTTCACCGCTCACTTCTGCATGTAATTCATGTAATATTTGATATCCTTACATTACCTACATATTTAGTGAGAAAACTTGTGGGAAATACTCTTCAACAACTATACTATTATGCTAAACTATTTGCTTAATTACACTGAGTCGTTTTCTTGGCCTTTAAGCTATTGATTCAGTCATATTGCCTACTGGACGGTGGATATATAGTTTTACATCTTTGCTAGAGAACAACATCTTTATGAATTAGGACTGTCTTTTGTGTTCTCATGTCATAGAAAGTATCTACCTTTTTTATTTTTTGGCAAACAATTAGATTATACTTTATAGGCTACGATTAACAAAAAAATTGATTGCTCGGGGCGCGGCGACACGCCGCGCCGAAGTTCCCTAGTTCAAGATGGCGAATGGCGGCGAGCGCTGCTAGTTCTTCATCCATCCCAGCAGGGAGGACCTTGGCTAGCCGATACGTAAGGTATACTGTTATAATACTTACAGTCTTTCCGGTGACGTCGTTCAAAAAATAACAAGCTCTAAACAATAACAATACACATGTGACACGACTAAATACAAATGTCAGGGAGGGTGTAGCTGATACGTAAGGTATTGCTAATATAAAACACTTCTATTGAATTTGTGATGTGACGTTGCGACAATCCTTTTGTATTAGGGTGAAGCTATCGTTGGGACCTTTAGCCATCATAAGAACAAGAGATACACTCTTTTTTCTTTGAACATTGAACGGGGACATATATTGCTGCATATTAGTCCCTGTAGTACAAATAGGCTAGAAAGATAAATATTACACAGAGGCCCAGAAAAATGCATTGAGGACCCTGAAAGAAACTTGAAAAAAGCAATCAAGTCCTTCGTCCTCATCCTCCTCCAGAACAGCGACGAAGCTCCAGTGCCGGCGAGCATCCTTGCCACAGGAAGTAATCGACAAGAGGAGCAGAGCAGCAGAGGAGAGGCAGCCCTACTGTCGTTGAGTCCGGCATGCTGGCGAGACCTGCCGCCAGGGAGACGCCGGAGAGAAGCTCCAGAGGACTTCTCCACCCGAAGACGCCGTCGCCTGCAGAAGAGCCACCATGGCTCCCTGAAGCAGACAAAAACGCCGCCGAGGCACCCTAGCCAAAGAAATCGACGAACCGCCCTCGCACCGCTGAAGAAGAAGCAGAGCCTCCATCTCTCCTCCTCGCCACCACGGCCGGCCAGGAGAGACGAAGACACCGCTCACCACCCAGAACACCACACCTCCTTGCCACCTCGGTCGGCCAGGCACGGAAGAACATGGCCACGGAACCTCAGCGGCGGAGGACCAGCCAGCCTTATTAAGCGGAGACGGCGGCCCGCACCGCCACAAGCAACTCCGACCAGAGGAGGAAACCGGCGGCGGCGGAACCCTAAGGTCCAGATCTGGCCAGGATCCGAATCTTGCTCCAAACTACAGTCATAAGGCCCAAAACCTACCCTAAACTACTCCTGGCACCTATCCTCCGCCATATCCGGCCGACAAAGCCGTCGGAGAGGCTCGGGATCGGTCCGGTCCGGCGCGGGGAAACCCTGGCTATTGTAGCGAAGAGAGAGAGGGAGAGAGAGGGTGAGGGGGCGATCCCAAGAGGACACACGAGAGATACACTCAATGGAGTTGTAGAGAAAGGACATGGAAAACAATGTGCTAACAATGGTATGAAATACATCGTACATATTGTACTTTAACTAAATAGGTATTGGTCGAACTAACAAGTGTTGCTTCTAGATTCAAGCAACAATATGCAGACATTTTTTGTCTCGTATAAATTAAACAAAGACTAGAAGGCCAAGAAGTGTGACTTGCTTTTAGGTACAAGAAGGTTACGTCGACGATTTAGCTTCAAATATGTCAGGTTTATGGCACCAGGGAAGGTGTGGTAGCACCATTTGCAAAATCTCAAAATAGAACATTCAAAACGGAACACAACGAGAGAGACCCATTTCCCTCGCGGCTCTCCTCTCCCAACCGCTGTGCTTGGGTCTTTGCCAAATCAAGGGCCGCCGGCCCCTCACCTCTCCTCTCCGGCAGCGGCCGACGACGACTAGGTGAGGGTCCCTCCCCTGTACAGCAGTAGTTTCGTAGGGCTAGGTCTAGGTTGAGTTTCCCCAAGTGGGGTTTGGTGTCATGCCGAGTCTGAGCTTCACTCCGGCGTCGGCAAGCGGTGGTCGGAGGTCTCCATGTACACATCTGGGCTCAATTCCATGGTGGGATTTGGCGCTAGTGGGTGTATTTGGTGAGGGCTCGCTGAATAAGCTCGTGTTTTTTCATGATGGAGGGCTTGGATCTATTGCCTCTGTTCGTCCTTATCGCCGAGGTGGCGGAAGGAGGAAGGACGTGTTGGGTTCGGGTGCTCCAAGGGAAGGTGCTGCAACCGGCGGCAACCTCGCGCTGCCGTTATCCAAGGTCAAGGCGGCCACTCCGCGATGCGGTGCTATGTGTACTGCAGTCTGTTCAACCTCCAGGTCGGCGTGCCATTGATACGTCGGAAACGTATCTATAATTTTTGATGCTCCATTCTTGTTTAGTATCTACTTTGCTTTGCTTTGTCTACACTTTGAGGTGTTTTTATATGTTTTTTGGAACTAACCTATTAACAAGTTACCACAGTGCCAGTTGCTTGTTTTCTTTTGTTTTTGGTTCCAGAAAGGCAGAAAATCAATATTCTCGGAATTGGATGGGACAAAAGCCAAAGTCAATATTTTACAGTGGGCAACACGAAGCGAGAAGACGAGATAGAGAAGGCTCACCAGGGGGCCACACCCCCTGGCCGTGCGGGTGGGCCCACCCCGCGCCTGGGGGTGCAACCGCCCTGGTGGCCCCCCTGGCTCGCTCCTTCGCATATAAGAAGCCCCCGATGCAGAAACCCTATGCACCCGATCAAAACTCCATGAAACCGTCTATAGCCGTCGTCACCATCGTCCCTAGATCAGGGGGATCTGAAGTTCTTCCTGGCACCCTGCCGGAGGGGAAATCATCCCGGAGGCCTTCTTCTCCGGTATGAAGCGTGAGTAGTTCCACCTTGGACTACGGGTCCATGTAGTAGCTAGATGGTTGTATCTCCTCCTTGTGCTTTCATGTATAGATCTTGTGAGCTCTATTCATGATCAAGATATAATCTATTTGTAATCATACATGTTGTGTTTGCGGGGATTCGATGGATATTGAGATTACTATGTCAAATTGATTAATGGTTTTGTCTTATTGATTTTATCATGTATATGTTGTTTGTGATCTTGCATGCTCTCCGTTGTTAGTAGCTATCTTGGCCAAGTAGTTGCTAGTGACTACAAGAGGGGGTATTTATGCTCGATAGTGGGTTCATGCCTCTAGTTTCCAAGGGAAGTAACAAAAATATCTTCGGTTGTAGATGTGTTGTTGCCACTAGGGAGAAAACAACGGTCTCTTGTTCATGGAACAAGTGGATTGTTTACCTTACACACTTTGCTTAAAACAGTTGTCTGTTGCTTGCAACTTAATACAGGAGGGGTTCGGATGATAACCTGAGGGTGGACTTCTAGTCATAGATGCAGTTGGATAGTGGTCTATGTATATTGTTGTATTGCCCAATCGAATCTCATAGGATCTTTTTGTCTGGTATTGCATTGTTATGCCTTTCTCAGTTCCTGTAAATTGCCCTGCTATAATTTGTTTACCCTCCATACCATGTTGTTTATCTAAGGAGAGCACCTCTAGTGAACTATGGACCCCGGACCAATCTTTACCATTGATACATCTTCCAGTGTTTACTTGCTGCAAACCATTCATCACATTCCACACCATACAGTTAATCCTTTGTTAAAGAAAACCGGTGAGCTTGACAACCTCACTGATTCTTTGGGGCAAAGTCTTGAGTTTGTGTTGTGCAGGTTTCCACGTTGCTTGCAACACCTTTGAGACGTTTCCTTCCTCCTACTGGTTCGATAACCTCAGTTTCTTACTGAGGGAAAACTTGGTGATGTGCTCATCACACCTTGCTTTTGGGGTTTCTAATGAAGCGTCCCACGACAGTACTGGGCGCCATCAAGTCTTTCTGGCATCGTTGCCAGAGAGGCTGAAATGGATCGTATGGGCACCTAGAGGGGGGTGAATAGGTGCTACCCAATTTTTAGTACTTTTTCAATTTTAGGCTTAACACAAAGTAAATTCTCTAGATATGTAACTATGAGAATTTCCCTATATGCAATCCTAGTTACTAAGCACGTAAATAGAGAAGCGAGGGAACCGTAGTGGAGCACGCGGAGACACAGGGATTTGTTTTACCGCAGTTCCTTCCTTGTTAAGGGAAGTATATCTGCGTTGGAGGGGTGGGCGGTTCTAAGACCACCACGGTACAATAGGCCTCACCCTATTCTCCGATGGATCTCGTCACGAGAGGCCTGGTCCACCTTATCCACTATTGGTACCCTTCGAGGCAGGAACCGGTGCCTTTTACAACGCTACCGGGGCACACACCCACAACTGAATTGGGGGCTCCCGAGATGACAACAAGCTGTCACAAGAACAAGGTTTATCAATATAAACAAAACAAGGATCTAGGTATTTGCAAGAAATACTAGATCGGTGATTCTCCAAATGAATGGAGAGGAGATGAAGCGCTTGATTACTGATGATGAAGATCGAGTTCTCCTCCTTCGATTCCCCAAGGGACGGGGCCTTTGGGTGGATCTAGGTAGAGCTCTCTTGGATGAAGGTTGCATATCAGATCTTGACTTTTTTGAATGAACCAAGAGATCTGGCAGGAGGGGGAAGGCTGGCTTAAATACCCCTGCCCAGATCTGGCCGTTGAACAAGTTTGGGGGCGGATTATCCGCCCCCCACTAGGGGTGGACTATCCGCCCCCTGGAAAAACTCCGCCCCCAGGGCGGATATTCCGGGGAGAAAATCTGCCCCCTCTCTGGTGCTAGCGCCTGCGGGACTTGAAGAAGACCTTGGGGGGCGGATTATCTGGGCCCCTCCTGGGGCAAATTATCCGGCCCAGCCGGAAAGTTCGGCCGAAACTCCGCCCCCTCTCGGGGGCTTGCGCCTTGGTCGTGAACATGAGGGGCGGATTATCCGGCAGGGACGGAAAATCCGGCCGAAACTCCGCCCCTTCTAGGGCTTGCGCCTATTTGGCAAAAGGGTGGGGCAGGGGCGGACCGCCCTCCAAAGGTAGATTCCTTTTCCTTTTAACCTTAGAGAGAGCTTCAACACTTCAACACACATTAAATAATCCTTGATATTGTTATCTAACACACAAAACACTAGGGATTATAAAATGTTCTTTCAATCTCCCCATTTTTTGTGTTAGATAACAATACTAGGATTTGCAATGAAACCGGCTAACGCCACCTTAACAAAAATGAAAGAAGCTCCCCCTAGATGTGTTCATATTTACAATTTGCATTTGAATACAAATACACACACTAGAGAGAACACAACTTTCATAGCAGAGATAACTGAAACAAGGTGGGTTGGGAAACAAGGTCATACCACCGGGATGTGATTATAGCCAAATAAAATAATGAGATTGTTAGACTCCAAGCACATCCCACAATGTTGATGCATACACTAGATAATCCCATGATTCCATATGCCATCAAACAGACTCCATAGATAAATCCAGAATTCCATGAGAGTAGATCCACAGTATAAATCCGGGATTCCAGAAAACCAAACATAGTGGAGCACGACATAGTCTTACATAATCTAAGCACAAATAGCAAATAAGTCCACGCTAAAAAGGGCACAAGCAGACAAATAAAACAACGGAAAGACAAGTGCTTGTGCCTGACCCTTGCAAATCCACGAGACCTAATAGAACTACTTCTCCCCCTTTGGCATCGAAACACCAAAAAGGAAGAAGAGCGATGCTAACGCCCCTGAAGATCACGCCTCCTCATCCTCGTCGTAGTCATCCCCGTCCCCTTCCTCTTCATCATACTCATCATCATCGTCATCAGCGGGAGGAGTGGGTGCCCTCGAAGGTGGAGGAAAGAGGCAACTCTCGAGCTCTCCATAGTTGATCCCTGAAGTGTTACACTGAGCATACGGTTTCGGAGTAGTGGGAGGAGGTGGATGGCCAGTGGCACCTGAGACATGGTGCAGAATAAGCTGCTGAGTGTGATTCCTCTCATGATCCCTCCGGTACGCCTCATACTGGCTGTTGTGAGTGTCAATTCCCATGCAAAGGATGTGCCGCTGGAACCAAGTGAGCTGCTTAACTTCGCGTGCCACTGGGGACACAGCGGAACGACGACCACTAGCCCGTGCATCACACATGAAGGACTCAGGGGCAGTGGAAGGGTGATGGGTCTTCTGAGCCTTGTTGTAGATTTTCTTGGGCTTGTGAACCCCATCCAAAGAAGTGCCAAAGTCCTCATGGGGCAACATATGCTTGATGACCATCATAATGAAAGGAGCATAAGGAATAGAGAGCCTGTTGATCATAGCATCCATCATCTCATGATATATGTAGTCCATGACATCCAGTTTGTAGCCTGTAGCTGAACCAGAGTTGGTGGCACACTCGTGAGCAAAAGCAAGGAGAGGAACCAGATGGCCACGGATCTTGTCATTGTTGCCACCACTCGGAGAAATGCAATCCCTAAATATGCCAACAAGGGAGGCATACAAGGGAGAGAGACCAGAGAAAGTACCAGCAACACCATCAGGAGTAAGGCAAGGAGCAAGCACAATATCCTTGGATGGCTTCAGTGGAGAAATGATACGGTGGCCAGAAGGGGTGTCATGTCCATGGAAGGCATAACCAAGAACCTTCCCAAAAATGCGGAAGTCCGACTGAATCATTGTTGTCCCGGTCATCCACTTCATAGTACGACGCTCATCACCGCAAATCACAAGTGTCTAGAAAAACTGCCTCACCACGGAGGAATCACAGTTGCATTGGATAGTCATAAGGTGGTGAAGCCCCATCTTGTTGGTCACATCCAATGCCTCAAGGAGCCTTGCCTTGGATTGAGCCTCAGTCAAATTGATGGGGTGCATGGGGTGAAGTTTGAGGGTAGCATACACATCATCATGAATAGCCCGAAAGTGGGCATTCCAAAACATAGAGTCCTCGGGGGGACCATCACTGTCAGCCTCAGCATAGTAATCAGTCTGACGAATGGAGGCATACTGAAGACTGTCCATAGCCTTGTAGTTGGGCCAAGACTGTTTGCCCTTGCGAGATGCGGTCCTCTTTGTTTTCTTTCCTGACTCTGCCATCCGTTCAGCCTCTCTTGCTACTCTTCTAACTTCGGTTTCGTCAATGAACTTCCCTTTTGTAGTGGGCTTGAGGTAATGGGCACGGGAACGACGAGAGAAGGTCTTGGTAGGCTTGGAACCACCTGTGAAAAGCATGAGAGGGATATCATGGAGATAAGCACACACACAAGTCCAGGAGAAATTGTAGAAATAGTAGAAAAACAATCCATACGCCAAAGATTTGCATTGCAGGAAACAGGACCAAACCAGACCAGATATAAATCTCCAGGCCAAATTATCCGGCCCTGGCAGGGGCGGATAATCCGCCCCCCGCAGAAAATTTCTGGAACGGCCCAGATTTACCATAGCAAAACAGATTGGGCACTAGGGTTGCAATACTACTGATTCTAGCAAGCAAGGAAATCACCAAGGATCTTCTACAACGATATTTCCACCAAAAAACATGCATCCCATACAAAAGGAGAGAGATGAGGGAGTTACCCTCACTCGTTGGAGGTAAATCGCGGAGGAGAAGATACCCGGAGGCGAGGTGAAGAAGATCCGGGGAGGGCCCGGAGAATCCGATGGTCAAATCGACTCTGGGAGGGGCGGAGGCTCCGGCGGCGGCTAGGGGCTGAGGTAGGGTTGGGGGAGGGATGGCTGCTATGTTAGATCCTGGCCTCCCTGACCCATCCTTTAAAGGGCAGGCGGGATAATCCGCCCCACTTAGGCGGATAGTCCGCCTCTAAATGTTCATAGAGCAGATTCAACGAGCACCCTTGCAAAACCCCTCGCTGGTGTATAGAGGACTTGTGTGCAATAATAGATGGTTCAAGGGGGGAAAGAAGGCTTGGGTTTAGAGCAACAAACTGAGATGGTAGTACACACCCAAATTTGCAAGAACCAAAACAAACAAAAACCAAAGTTGAGTGTGTTTTCCATAAGAACAAGAAATATGCAAGAAAATCCAAAGAGAGCCATTAGAAACCAACTCTTCTCAAGGAAGAGGGCGGTGGACGAAGCCACCATGTTGGAGCGCATGGCATGACACCGCGAAGATTTATCTTGAGTCCAAAACCAATGCTCATCGATGACCCACATATCACAAAATGATATTAAGGGAAATGATTTTTCTTGCTTTCGGCATTATGGGGGGGGGGGAGGGTTAGCCCAATCAATTAGGACCACACTACCCCTATGTCTATGCCCGCATCTAAACCAAATACATGAATAAGAGCAAGTGAGTGTGCAAGGGTACTCAAGCCAAACTCCTTGAATCTATGATATTTAGCTCATTCCTCAAATAACAGAATCTTGCTTCATCAAGGGGCTTCATGAAAATATCAGCAAGTTGGTTCTTCGTGCTCACAAAGGATAGGGCAATATCGCCACGAGCAACATGATCCCGAATGAAATGGTTGCGAATCTCAATATGTTTTGTTCTTGTATGCTGCACGGGATTGTAAGCAATTTTGATAGCACTTCATTGTCACATAATAGAGGCACTTTGTCACAATTGACACCGTATTCCTTTAAAGTTTGCCTCATCCATAATAACTGTGTACAAGCACTTGCAAAGAAGAACATATTCAACCGGTTGAGAGTGAAATACAATTCTGTTTCTTTGAAGACCAACATACAAGAGACCTGCCCAAGAATTGACATGCACCAGAAGTTGATTTCCTATCATCTTTGTCACCAGCCCAATATGAATCAGTGTAACCACATAGAGAGAAACTTGAACCCTTGGGATACCATAACCCAAAATTCGGGAATGAACCAAATATCTGAAGATTCGTTTGACCGCCACTAAGTGGCTTTCTTTAGGAGCGGCTTGGTACCTTGCACACACTCCTACACTTAACACGATATCGGGCCTAGATGCGCAAAGGTAAAGTATAGAGCCGATCATGGATCGGTATACCTTTTGGTCCACGTCTTTACCCTTGGGATTGAGCTCAAGATGACACTTTATTTGAATTGGAGTAGCAACGCCATTGAGATCCGTCATCTTGAACCTTTTGAGCATGTCTTGGATGTACTTAGCTTGATTAATAAAGGTTCCCTCTCTAAGTTGTTTGATCTCGAATCCAAGAAAGAACCTCAACTCACCCATCATCGACATCTCAAACCTGTCAGTCATAAGCTTTGAAAATTCATCGTTAGAAGCTTGGTTAGTAGAGCCAAAAATAATGTCATCAACATAAAGTTGGCATACAAAAAGCTCCCCATTAACCTTCTTAGTAAAAAGAGTGGGATCGATTTGCCCAACTTCGAATCCACGGTCTAACAAAAGCTCTTTAAGGTGCTCATACCACACGCGTGGGGCTTGTTTAAGGCCATAGAGCACCTTATCGAGTTTGTAGACATGGTTCGGAAATTTGGGGTCCTCAAAACCCGGAGGCTGCTTGACGTATACCAACTCATGTAGTGGACCATTAAGAAACGCACTCTTAACATCCATTTGCTGTAATTTAAAATTATGATGGGTTGCATAGGCAAGAAGGATACGGATGGACTCAAGATGAGCCACGGGAGCATAAGTCTCGCCAAAATCAATTCCTTCCACTTGAGAGAATCCTTGAGCCACGAGTCTTGCTTTATTCCTCACAACAATGCCATTTTCATCTTGTTTGTTCTTGAAAATCCACTTGGTGCCGATAACATTGCGGCAATCCTTGGTTTTCTCTACGAGCTTCCAAACTTTGATGCGCTCAAGGTTATTTAATTCTTCATGCATTGAAACAACCCAATCGTGATCTTCAAGAGCATCAAAGACCTTCTTCGGTTCAACCATGGAAATGTGATCTTGATGATCACAGAAGCTTGCAAGTTCTCTTCTGGTAGACACCCTTCTTCGTAGATCACTAACAACCTTGTCAAGAGTGTGACCCCTTAGTTCAAGGTTCCAATGAGCACGAGCCTTGCAACGAGCCTCAATGTCCTTATTGTTTCTAGAAGGAGTTGATTCAATATTTGTATCCTTGTCTTGTCCACTACCTTGCCCTTGATCTTGATCTGAGTTAACAACAGGAGCTTGTTGCTGAATTTGTTCTTCAAGGCCGGATAATCCGCCCCTTGGTGGGGCCGGACTATCCGGCCTACGAGATGAGGCACCAGTTTCCTCTTCCCGAGAATGCCTGATAGAACTGGGAGATCCAGAGCCAGATAATCCGCCCTCGGGGGCCGGAGAATCCGGCCTGGAGTCTTCTTGGTTGTTGTCTTATTCTTCGGATCCCCTGGAACAAGTTGGAGTGCCAGGGGCGGATTGTCCGCCCCTTGGAGGGGGCGGATAGTCTGGCCTGGGACTACCATTTTGTCCAGGAGACTGATGATCTTCAGTAGGTTGCGGTATCGGTGCAGATTTTTCTCCAACAGTAGGAGCTTGTTGATCTTGTGTAGATGAGGGCTCCACTTGAGTGGAGCATTGTCCTTCCCGATCTGCCACAAGGGGTTCCTCAATGGGGCGGAAAAATCCCACGCCCATTCTTCTTATGGCATCTTGGGGTATTTCAACATCTGCATCACAAACATCAACTTGCCCTACAAAGGAGCCGTTATTTTCATCGAACTCCACAATGCAAGATTCTACAACAATCCCGGTGATCTTGTTGTAGACTCTATAAGTGTGGGATTCGGCATCGTAACCAACAAAAATACCTTCTAAAGCTTTGGGCTCAAATTTAGACAAGCGGACACCTTTAATAAGAAATAAACACTTACACCCGAATACCCTAAAGTATGAGATGTTGGGATTGTTACCGGTAAGTATTTCATATGGAGTCTTGTCCAAAATCTTTCGGAGGTAGAGCCGGTTCGATGAGTGACAAGCAGTTGATATGGCTTCAGCCCAAAAATTGTAAGGAGACTTGAATTCAGCCAACATTGATCTTGCCATATCCATAAAAGTTCGGTTCTTCCTCTCGGCTACACCATTTTGTTCAGGGGTGTACGCAGCGGAATATTGATGTTTAATCCCCTCTTCGCTTAGAAACTCATTCAAAGTGTAGTTTTTGAATTCGGAGCCGTTGTCACTCCTTATTGCCAAGATAGGAACATTGTGTTAACGTTGAACTTCATTGGCAAAGTCAATGACTGTATGTTGAGTCTCACTCTTTAGCTTGAAGAAATAGACCCATGTATATCTTGAGTAATCATCGACAATGACCAAGAAATATTTCTTCCCACCAAGACTTGCATGAGAAGGAGGACCAAATAAATCCACATGAAGTAATTCCAAGATCCTCTTTGAAGACACAATAGTCTTCCTCTTGTGGGGAGAGTCATGCATTTTGCCTTCAACACAAGCCCTGCAAACACGATCTTTGGCAAAGGAGACATTGTATTTTAGTCCAAGGATGTGGCCACCCTTGTGGAGACTTTGCAAAGTTCTCAAGTTGACATGGGCTAAACGGCGATGCCATAACCAGCCCACGTCGGCCTTTCCGAATAGACACATCGGACCAGAAGTGGTTTTTCCCGAAAATTCCACCACATACAGGTCATTTTTGACGTACCCAATGAAAGTGACCTTTAGAGACTTGCTCCACAAGAGTACCACCAAATCATCATCGATAAAAATAGCAAAACCCATCTTGCCAAGGGCACGAACAGAAATAAGGTTGTAACCGAGGGTCTCAACAAGCATGACGTCCATGAGAGAGATATCGTGGGCAACCACAACCTTGCCAAGACCCAATACCTGAGATTTAGACTTATCACCGTAGGAGACTGTAATATTATCATGATTTGGACGCATCTCCGTGATTATCTCCTTGCTTCCGGTCATATGACTAGTGCATCCACTATCCAGCACCTATTTCGACCCACCGGAAGCATAGCCCTACAAGAGAATTACTTCTTGGTTTTAGGCACCCATTTTTCAATGGGTCCTTTCATGTTAGTAACAAGGGTCTTTGGAACCCAAATAGACCAAGCAATATATTCATCAAAGGGACCTACATAATAAGCATAAACATCGCCATAATCATCACAAAAGAGTTCATAATTTGGATTGTGAGACCCTGCAAAACCAATATTGTTAGTTTTGTCTTTTGTGACATTCTTCTCAACGGTGCTTGTCTTTGATTGCACATTCTTGGTCTTGTTGTTCTTGTTTTTCTTTTTATTGGACTTGGTGACATACCCAAGTCCCTCTTTACCATGATTTGACCTTTGCTTGCCAAGAACTTCATCAAGAACACCCTTATCCTTGGGAGTGATTGTTGGAATTATGCCCTAGAGGCAATAATAAAGATGTTATTATTATAATTCTTGTTCATGATAAAGTTTATATTCCATGCTAGAATTGTATTAAGCGGAAACTTTGATACTTGTGTGGTTTATGAACAACGTCGTGTCCCTAGTATGCCTCTATGGACTAGCTCATTGATTAATGATGGTTAAGGTTTCCTAACCATGGACATGAGTTGTCGATTAATAATGAGATCATATCATTGGGAGAATGATATGATGGACAAACCCAAATCAAGCAGAGCAATTAGATCATGTCATCGTATTCATCTTTGCGAAGCTTTTTCTCATGTCAAATATTGTATTCCTTAGACCATGAGATAATGCAACTCCCTGGTATCGGAAGAAAGCTTTGAGGTCATCAAACGTAATCCTATAAGAGGGTGATCATAAAGGTGTCTCTCAGGTGATCGGAAAGTACCTGTTGGGTTGTATGTATCGAGATGGGATTTGTCCCTCCCAAGTCAGAGAGATATACTTCGGGCCCACTTGGTAATCGATATCAACACCGCTTGCAAGCACGTGGTTAAGGAGTTAATCACAAAGTAATATCGGATTATGGAACGAATAAAGTACTTGCTGTGAATGAGATTGAACTAGGTATGCCGATACCGACGATCGAATCTCGGGCAAGTAAAATATCGCGCGACGAAGGGAATATATATATGGGATTAATTGAATCCTGGCATCCTGATTCATCCGATATGATCATCGATGAATATGTGGGAGTCAATATGGGTTTCCAGACCCCGCTGTTGATTATTGATAGAAGATCATGTCTGCATATTCTCGGACCCGTAGGGTCACACAGTTAACGTGTCTCGACGCTAGGATGGAATGGATAATTGGTTTATGAGTTTTTGTTCGGAGTCTCGGATGAGATCCAGGACATCACTAGAGGTTCCGGAATGGTCCGGATAATAAGATTCATATAAGGGAAAGCAATTTTTGGATTTCGCAATTGTTTCAGAATGTTCAGTATTGTACCAGAAGGTTCTAGAAGCTTCCGGAGTGGGACCAACATGGCCCCACTTGTCAGGACGGGGCGTAGGCCTACGAGGGAGTGCCCTGGCCGCATTGGGCCAGGGGCACAAGGCCCCATAGGCCCAGTCGGACAAGCCCTAGGGGAAGGGCAGCCGACCAGTCCTCTATATAAAGAGGGCAGGGGCGCACCCTCCCCCCACACCTCCTCCAACCCTAGCTGCCTACCTGCTGCCCTCCTCTCTCTCTCTCTCTCTCTCTCTCTCTCTCTCTCTCTCTCTCTCTCTCTCTCTCTCTCTCTCTCTCTCTCTCTCTCTCTCTCTCCCGACTGCGTGTAGGCGAAGACCTGCCGCAGAAACTCTCCACCTTTGCACCACGCCGTCGTGTTGTAGATCCAATCTATATCTCCACCCCACTTGCTAGACCGAGGAAGGAGGAGACGTCGAGGTTCCGTACGTGTGCATCTCTCGGAGGCATCGCCACTTGCGGCGTTGGATCGGATCGGATCGCGAGGAGGAGAAGGCTAGTACGAATACATCAACCAAGTTCCGTTGAACGTTCCGCTGTGCGATTTCTTCAAGGGTATGAAGATCTCATCTATCCTCCCTCGTTGTTTGCATCTCCTAGATTAGATCTTGGCTTCCCCGTTCGCATCCGTAGAATTTTTTTTATTTACTATGCTGCGAAACCCTTCAATATTGAGTCTCCACCTTCTACCTTTAGGCACCATTAAGAAAGCATAGTGGTCATTCTTAGTTCTATGTGCAGTGTCCCAAAACTTATTGATTAATGCATATTGTGATATTACTTGTTCTTGTGATACTTGTATCTAGTCACTCTTATGAACTTTGAAGGTGTCGTATGCATCTATTTGCTACTCTATGAGGGACAAGCTAATTGCCACTATGCCATGTTTTCTGTATGTGAAATAAACAAAAGTTTTTAAATGCATGTTATTCATGATCTTTATTTGTAGCCTTTCATGTTGCATGCATAGTTACTTTGTCTTATTGTTATAACTCCATCTTTCATGCACATGTTTAGAGTTTTTTGATCCCAGCTTTCAATGCTTGCAAATAGTTTGATCTTGGTTTTGATGGTGCATGTCACCTCAATTTTTTTTATCACTTACCTAATCGATATCAACACCGCTTGCAAGCACGTGGTTAAGGAGTTAATCACAAAGTGATATCGGATTACGGAACGAGTAAAGTACTTGCTGTGAACGAGATTGAACTAGGTATGCCGATACCGACGATCGAATCTCGGGCAATTAAAATATCGCGCGACGAAGGGAATATATATATGGGATTAATTGAATCCTGGCATCGTGATTCATCCGATATGATCATCGATGAATATGTGGGAGTCAATATGGGTTTCCAGACCCCGCTGTTGATTATTGATAGAAGATCATGTCTGCATATTCTCGAACCCGTAGGGTCACACACTTAACGTGTCTCGACGCTAGGATAGAATGGATAATTGGTTTATGAGTTTTTGTTCGGAGTCTCGGATGAGATCCATGACATCACGAGAGGTTCCAGAATGGTCCGGATAATAAGATTCATATAAGGGAAAGCAATTTTTGGATTTCGCAATTGTTTCAGAATGTTCAGTATTGTACCGGAAGGTTCTAGAAGCTTCCGGAGTGGGACCAACATGGCCCCACTTGTCAGGAGGGGCGGCTCACGAGGGAGTGCCTGGCGCAGGGGGGGCACAAGGCCCCATAGGCCCAGTCGGCCAAGCCCTAAGGGAAACCCTAGGGAGAGCTTCTAGAAGGGGGGACTTGCCCCCCACTCCACCCCATATGGCCGCCGGCCCTAGGGTTTGGAGGAGGTGCAAGGGCAGCCGACCAGTCCTCTATATAAAGAGGGCAGGGGCGCACCCTCCCCCCACACCTCCTCCAACCCTAGCTGCCTCACTCTCTCTCTCTCTCTCTCTCTCTCTCTCTCTCTCGACTACGTGTAGGAGAAGACCTGCCGCAGAAACTCTCCACCTTTGCACCATGCCGTCGTGTTGTAGATCTAATCTATCTCTCCACCCCACTTGTTGGACCGAGGAAGGAGGAGACGTCGAGGTTCCGTACGTGTGCATCTCATTTGAGGCGCCACTTGCGTTGGATCGGATCGGATCGCGAGGAGGAGAAGGCTAGTACGAATACATTAACCACGTTCCGTTGAACGTTCCGCTATGCGATTTCTTCAAGGGTATGAAGATCTCATCTATCCTCCCTCGTTGTTTGCATCTCCTAGATTAGATCTTGGCTTCCCCGTTCGCATCCGTAGAATTTTTTTGATTTACTATGCTGCAAAACCCTTCAATATTGAGTCTCAACCTTCTACCTTTAGGCACCATTAAGAAAGCATAGTGGTTATTCTTAGTTCTATGTGCAGTGTCCCAAAACTTATTGATTAATGCATATTGCGATATTACTTGTTCTTGTGATACTTGTATCTAGTCACTCTTATGAACTTTGAAGGTGTCGTATGCATCTATTTGCTACTCTATGAGGGACAAGCTGATTGCCACTATGCCATGTTTTCTGTATGTGAAATAAACAAACGTTTTTAAATGCATGTTATTCATGATCTTTATTTGTAGCCTTTCATGTTGCATGCATAGTTACTTTGTCTTATTGTTAGAACTCCATCTTTCATGCACATGTTTAGAGTTTTTTGATCCCAGCTTTCAATGCTTGCAAATAGTTTGATCTTGGTTTTGATGGTGCATGTCACCTCAATTTTTTTTATCACTTACCTAATCGATATCAACACCGCTTGCAAGCACGTGGTTAAGGAGTTAATCACAAAGTGATATCGGATTACGGAACGAGTAAAGTACTTGCTCTGAACGAGATTGAACTAGGTACGCCGATACCGACGATCGAATCTCGGGAAATTAAAATATCGCGCGATGAAGGGAATATATATATGGGATTAATTGAATCCTGGCATCGTGGTTCATCCGATATGATCATCGATGAATATGTGGGAGTCAATATGGGTTTCGGACTCACTTGATTATTGATAGAAGATCATGTCGCATATTCTCGAACCGTGAGGGTCACACTTAACGTGTCTACGCTAGGATAGAATGGATAATTGGTTTATGAGTTTTTGTTCGGAGTCTCGGATGAGATCCATGACATCACGAGAGGTTCCAGAATGGTCCGGATAATAAGATTCATATAAGGGAAAGCAATTTTTGGATTTCGCAATTGTTTCAGAATGTTCAAGATTGTGGGAAGGTTCTAGAAGCTTCGAGTGGGGACCAACATGGCCCCACTTGTCGAGGGGCGTGGGCCTCACGAGGAGTGCCCTCAAGCATTGGGCACAAGGCCCCATAGGCCCAGTCGGCCAAGCCCTAAGGGAAACCCTAGGGAGAGCTTCTAGAAGGGGGGACTTGCCCCCCACTCCACCCCATATGGCCGCCGGCCCTAGGGTTTGGAGGAGGTGCAAGGGCAGCCGACCAGTCCTCTATATAAAGAGGGCAGGGGCGCACCCTCCCCCCACACCTCCTCCAACCCTAGCTGCCTACCTGCTGCCCTCCTCTCTCTCTCTCTCTCTCTCTCTCTCTCTCTCTCTCTCTCTCTCTCTCTCTCTCGACTGCGTGTAGGCGAAGACCTGCCGCAGAAACTCTCCACCTTTGCACCATGCCGTCGTGTTGTAGATCCAATCTATCTCTCCACCCCACTTGTTGGACCGAGGAAGGAGGAGACGTCGAGGTTCCGTACGTGTGCATCTCACGGAGGCGTCGCCACTTGCGGCGTTGGATCGGATCGGATCGCGAGGAGGAGAAGGCTAGTACGAATACATTAACCACGTTCCGTTGAACGTGCCGCTATGCGATTTCTTCAAGGGTATGAAGATCTCATCTATCCTCCCTCGTTGTTTGCATCTCCTAGATTAGATCTTGGCTTCCCCGTTCGCATCCGTAGAATTTTTTTGATTTACTATGCTGCGAAACCCTTCAATATTGAGTCTCCACCTTCTACCTTTAGGCACCATTAAGAAAGCATAGTGGTCATTATTAGTTCTATGTGCAGTGTCCCAAAACTTATTGATTAATGCATATTGCGATATTACTTGTTCTTGTGATACTTGTATCTAGTCACTCTTATGAACTTTGAAGGTGTCATATGCATCTATTTGCTACTCTATGAGGGACAAGCTGATTGCCACTATGCCATGTTTTCTGTATGTGAAATAAACAAACGTTTTTAAATGCATGTTATTCATGATCTTTATTTGTAGCCTTTCATGTTGCATGCATAGTTACTTTGTCTTATTGTTAGAACTCCATCTTTCATGCACATGTTTAGAGTTTTTTGATCCCAGCTTTCAATGCTTGCAAATAGTTTGATCTTGGTTTTGATGGTGCATGTCACCTCAATTTTTTTATCACTTACCTAATCGATATCAACACCGCTTGCAAGCACGTGGTTAAGGAGTTAATCACAAAGTGATATCGGATTACGGAACGAGTAAAGTACTTGCTGTGAACGAGATTGAACTAGGTACCGATACCGACGATCGAATCTCGGAAATTAAAATATCGCGCGATGAAGGAATATATATGGGATTAATTGAATCTGGCATCGTGGTTCATCCGATATGATCATCGATGAATATGTGAGTCAATATGGGTTTCAGACCCTTTGTTGATTATTGATAGAAGATCATGTCTGCATATTCTCGAACCCGTAGGGTCACACACTTAATGTGTCTCAACGCTAGGATAGAATGGATAATTGGTTTATGAATTTTTGTTCGGAGTATCGGATGAGATCCAGGACATCACGAGAGGTTCCGGAATGGTCCGGAGAAAGATTCATATAAGGGAAAGCAGTTTTTGGATTTCGGAATTGTTTCGGAATGTTCGGTATTGTACCTGAAGGTTCTAGAAGCTTCCGGAGAGGGACCAACATGGCCCCACTTTTTGGGAGGGGGCGTGGGCCTACGAGGGAGTGCCCTGGCTGCATTGGGCCTGGGGCACAAGGCCCCATAGGCCCAGTCGGCCAAGCCCTAGGGGAAACCCTAGGGAGAGCTTCTAGAAGGGTGGGAACTTGCCCCCACTCCACCCCATGTGGCCTGGCCCTAGGGTTTGGAGGAGGGCAAGGAAGGCATCAGCCATCTATATAAAGAGGGCGCACCTCCCCACACCTCCTCCAACCCTAGCCGCCACCGCTGCCCTCTCTCTCTCTCTCCCCGATGCGTGTGGCGAAGACTGCCAGAAACTCTCCACCTTTGCACCACGCCGTGTTGTAGATCCAATCTATCTCTCCACCCCACTTGCTGGACCGAGGAAGGAGGAGACGTCGAGGTTCCGTACGTGTGCATCTCTCGGAGGCGTCGCCACATGCGGCGTTGGATCGGATCGGATCGCGAGGAGGAGAAGGCTAGTACGAATACATCAACCACATTCCGTTGAACGTTCCGCTGTGCGATTTCTTCAAGGGTATGAAGATCTCATCTATCCTCCCTCGTTGTTTGCATCTCCTAGATTAGATCTTGGCTTCCCCGTTCGCATCCGTAGAATTTTTTTGATTTACTATGCTGCGAAACCCTTCAATATTGAGTCTCCACCTTCTACCTTTAGGCACCATTAAGAGAGCATAGTGGTCATTCTTAGTTCTATGTGCAGTGTCCCAAAACTTATTGATTAATGCATATTGCGATATTACTTGTTCTTGTGATACTTGTATCTAGTCACTCTTATGAACTTTGAAGGTGTCGTATGCATCTATTTGCTACTCTATGAGGGACAAGCTGATTGCCACTATGCCATGTTTTCTGTATGTGAAATAAACAAACGTTTTTAAATGCATGTTATTCATGATCTTTATTTGTAGCCTTTCATGTTGCATGCATAGTTACCTTGTCTTATTGTTAGAACTCCATCTTTCATGCACATGTTTAGAGTTTTTTGATCCCAGCTTTCAATGCTTGCAAATAGTTTGATCTTGGTTTTGATGGTGCATGTCACCTCAATTTTTTTATCACTTACCTAATCGATATCAACACCGCTTGCAAGCACGTGGTTAAGGAGTTAATCACAAAGTGATATCGGATTACGGAACGAGTAAAGTACTTGCTGTGAACGAGATTGAACTATGTATGCCGATACCGACGATCGAATCTCGGGCAATTAAAATATCGCGCGATGAAGGGAATATATATATGGGATTAATTGAATCCTGGCATCGTGGTTCATCAGATATGATCATCGATGAATATGTGGGAGTCAATATGGGTTTCCAGACCCCGCTGTTGATTATTGATAAAAGATCATGTCTGCATATTCTCGAACCCGTTGGGTCACACACTTAATGTGTCTCGACGCTAGGATAGAATGGATAATTGGTTTATGAATTTTTGTTCGGAGTATCGGATGAGATCCAGGACATCACGAGAGGTTCCGGAATGGTCCGGAGAAAGATTCATATAAGGGAAAGCAGTTTTTGGATTTCGGAATTGTTTCGGAATGTTCGGTATTGTACCGGAAGGTTCTAGAAGCTTCCGGATTGGGACCAACATGGCCCCACTTTTCGGGAGGGGGCCTCACGAGGAGTGCCCAGCTGCATTGGGCCTGGGGCACAAGGCCCCATAGGCCTGGCTGCCAAGCCCTAGGGGAAACCCTAGGGAGAGCTTCTAGAAGGGTGGGAACTTGCCCCCCACTCCACCCCATGTGGCCGCTGGCCCTAGGGTTTGGAGGAGGGGCAAGGGAAGTAGACCAGCCCTCTATATAAAGAGGGCAGGGGCGCACCCTCCCCCCACACCTCCTCCAACCCTAGCTGCCTACCTGCTGCCCTCCTCTCTCTCTCTTTCTCTCTCTCTCTCTCTCTCTCTCTCTCTCTCTCTCTCTCTCTCTCTCGATTGCGTGTAGGCGAAGACCTGCCGCAGAAACTCTCCACCTTTGCACCACGCCGTCGTGTTGTAGATCCAATCTATCTCTCCACCCCACTTGCTAGACCGAGGAAGGAGGAGACGTCGAGGTTCCGTACGTGTGCATCTCTCGGAGGCGTCGCCACTTGCGGCGTTGGATCGGATCGGATCGCGAGGAGGAGAAGGCTAGTACGAATACATAAACCACATTCCGTTGAACGTTCCGCTGTGCGATTTCTTCAAGGGTATGAAGATCTCATCTATCCTCCCTCGTTGTTTGCATCTCCTAGATTAGATCTTGGCTTCCCCGTTCGCATCCGTAGAATTTTTTTGATTTACTATGCTGCGAAACCCTTCAATATTGAGTCTCCACCTTCTACCTTTAGGCACCATTAAGAGAGAATAGTGGTCATTCTTAGTTCTATGTGCAGTGTCCCAAAACTTATTGATTAATGCATATTGCGATATTACTTGTTCTTGTGATACTTGTATCTAGTCACTCTTATGAACTTTGAAGGTGTCGTATGCATCTATTTGCTACTCTATGAGGGACAAGCTGATTGCCACTATGCCATGTTTTCTGTATGTGAAATAAACAAACGTTTTTAAATGCATGTTATTCATGATCTTTATTTGTAGCCTTTCATGTTGCATGCATAGTTACTTTGTCTTATTGTTAGAACTCCATCTTTCATGCACATGTTTAGAGTTTTTTGATCCCAGCTTTCAATGCTTGCAAATAGTTTGATCTTGGTTTTGATGCTGCATGTCACCTCAATTTTTTATCACTTACCTAATCGATATCAACACCGCTTGCAAGCACGTGGTTAAGGAGTTAATCACAAAGTGATATCGGATTACGGAACGAGTAAAGTACTTGCTGTGAACGAGATTGAACTAGGTATGCCGATACCGATCGAATCTCGCAATTAAAATATCGCGATGAAGGGAATATATATATGGGATTAATTGAATCCTGGCATCGTGGTTCATCCGATATGATCATCGATGAATATGTGGGAGTCAATATGGGTTTCCAGACCCCGCTGTTGATTATTGATAGAAGATCATGTCTGCATATTCTCGAACTCGTAGGGTCACACACTTAATGTGTCTCGACGCTAGGATAGAATGGATAATTGGTTTATGAATTTTTGTTCGGAGTATCGGATGAGATCCAGGACATCACGAGAGGTTCCGGAATGGTCCGGAGAAAGATTCATATAAGGGAAAGCAGTTTTTGGATTTCGGAATTGTTTTGGAATGTTCGGTATTGTACCGTAAGGTTCTAGAAGCTTCCGGAGAGGGACCAACATGGCCCCACTTTTCGGGAGGGGGCGTGGGCCTACGAGGGAGTGCCCTGGCTGCATTGGGCCTGGGGCACAAGGCCCCATAGGCCCAGTCGGCCAAGCCCTAGGGGAAACCCTAGGGAGAGCTTCTAGAAGGGTGGGAACTTGCCCCCCACTCCACCCCATGTGGCCGCTGGCCCTAGGGTTTGGACGAGGGGCAAGGGAAGCAGACCAGCCCTCTATATAAAGAGGGCAGGGGCGCACCCTCCCCCCACACCTCCTCCAACCCTAGCTGCCTACCTGCTGCCCTCCTCTCTCTCTCTCTCTCTCTCTCTCTCCCGATTGCGTGTAGGCGAAGACCTGCCGCAGAAACTCTCCACCTTTGCACCATGCCGTCGTGTTGTAGATCCAATCTATCTCTCCACCCCACTTGCTAGACCGAGGAAGGAGGAGACGTCGAGGTTTCGTACGTGTGCATCTTTCGGAGGCGTCGCCACTTGCGGCGTTGGATCGGATCGGATCGCGAGGAGGAGAAGGCTAGTACGAATACATCAACCACATTCCGTTGAACGTTCCACTGTGCGATTTCTTCAAGGGTATGAAGATCTCATCTATCCTCCCTCGTTGTTTGCATCTCCTAGATTAGATCTTGGCTTCCCCGTTCGCATCCGTAGAATTTTTTTGATTTACTATGCTGCGAAACCCTTCAATATTGAGTCTCCACCTTCTACCTTTAGGCACCATTAAGAGAGCATAGTGGTAATTCTTAGTTCTATGTGTAGTGTCCCAAAACTTATTGATTAATGCATATGGCGATATTACTTGTTCTTGTGATACTTGTATCTAGTCACTCTTATGAACTTTGAAGGTGTCGTATGCATCTATTTGCTACTCTATGAGGGACAAGCTGATTGCCACTATGCCATGTTTTCTGTATGTGAAATAAACAAACGTTTTTAAATGCATGTTATTCATGATCTTTATTTGTAGCCTTTCATGTTGCATGCATAGTTACTTTGTCTTATTGTTAGAACTCCATCTTTCATGCACATGTTTAGAGTTTTTTGATCCCAGCTTTCAATGCTTGCAAATAGTTTGATCTTGGTTTTGATGGTGCATGTCACCTCAATTTTTTTATCACTTACCTAATCGATATCAACACCGCTTGCAAGAACGTGGTTAAGGAGTTAATCACAAAGTGATATCGGATTACGGAACGAGTAAAGTACTGCGTGAGCGAGATTGAACTAGGTATGCCGATCGAATCTCGGGCAATTAAAATATCGCGCGATGAAGGGAATATATATATGGGATTAATTGAATCCTGGCATCGTGGTTCATCTGATATGATCATCGATGAATATGTGGGAGTCAATATGGGTTTCCAGACCCCGCTGTTGATTATTGATAGAAGATCATGTCTGCATATTCTCGAACCCGTAGGGTCACACACTTAATGTGTCTCGACGCTAGGATAGAATGGATAATTGGTTTATGAATATTTGTTTGGAGTATCGGATGAGATCCAGGACATCACGAGAGGTTCCGGAATGGTCCGGAGAAAGATTCATATAAGGGAAAGCGGTTTTTGGATTTCGGAATTGTTTCGGAATGTTCGGTATTGTACCGGAAGGTTCTAGAAGCTTCCGGAGAGGGACCAACATGGCCCCACTTTTTGGGAGGGGGCGTGGGCCTACGAGGGAGTGCCCTGGCTGCATTGGGCCTGGGGCACAAGGCCCCATAGGCCCAGTCGGCCAAGCCCTAGGGGAAACCCTAGGGAGAGCTTCTAGAAGGGTGGGAACTTGCCCCCCACTCCACCCCATGTGGCCGCTGGCCCTAGGGTTTGGAGGAGGGGCAAGGGAAGCAGACCAGCCCTCTATATAAAGAGGGCAGGGGCGCACCCTCCCCCCACACCTCCTCCAACCCTAGCTGCCTACCTGCTGCCCTCCTCTCTCTCTCTCTCTCTCCCCCGATTGCGTGTAGGCGAAGACCTGCCGCAGAAACTCTCCACCTTTGCACCACGCCGTCGTGTTGTAGATCCAATCTATCTCTCCACCCCACTTGCTGGACCGAGGAAGGAGGAGACGTCGAGGTTTCGTACGTGTGCATCTCTCGGAGGCGTCGCCACTTGCGGCGTTGGATCGGATCGGATCGCGAGGAGGAGAAGGCTAGTACGAATACATCAACCACATTCCGTTGAACGTTCCGCTGTGCGATTTCTTCAAGGGTATGAAGATCTCATCTATCCTCCCTCGTTGTTTGCATCTCCTAGATTAGATCTTGGCTTCCCCGTTCGCATCCGTAGAATTTTTTTGATTTACTATGCTGCGAACCCCTTCAATATTGAGTCTCCACCTTCTACCTTTAGGCACCATTAAGAGAGCATAGTGGTCATTCTTAGTTCTATGTGCAGTGTCCCAAAACTTATTGATTAATGCATATTGCGATATTACTTGTTCTTGTGATACTTGTATCTAGTCACTCTTATGAACTTTGAAGGTGTCGTATGCATCTATTTGCTACTCTATGAGGGACAAGCTGATTGCCACTATGCCATGTTTTCTGTATGTGAAATAAACAAACGTTTTTAAATGCATGTTATTCATGATCTTTATTTGTAGCCTTTCATGTTGCATGCATAGTTACTTTGTCTTATTGTTAGAACTCCATCTTTCATGCACATGTTTAGAGTTTTTTGATCCCAGCTTTCAATGCTTGCAAATAGTTTGATCTTGGTTTTGATGGTGCATGTCACCTCAATTTTTTTATCACTTACCTAATCGATATCAACACCGCTTGCAAGCACGTGGTTAAGGAGTTAATCACAAAGTGATATCGGATTACGGAACAGTAAAGTACTTGCGTGAACGAGATTGAACTAGGTATGCCGATACCGACGATCGAATCTCGCAATTAAAATATCGTAGCGATGAAGGGAATATATATATGGGATTAATTGAATCTGGCATCTTGGTTCATCCGATATGATCATCGATGAATATGTGGAGTCAATATGGGTTTCAGCACCATTGTTGATTATTGATAGAAGATCATGTCTGCATATTCGTCACACACTTAATGTGTCTCGACGCTAGGATAGAATGGATAATTGGTTTATGAATTTTTGTTCGGAGTATCGGATGAGATCCAGGACATCACGAGAGGTTCCGGAATGGTCTGGAGAAAGATTCATATAAGGGAAAGCAGTTTTTGGATTTCGGAATTGTTTCGGAATGTTCGGTATTGTACCGGAAGGTTCTAGAAGCTTCCGGAGAGGGACCAACATGGCCCCACTTTTCGGGAGGGGGCGTGGGCCTACGAGGGATTGCCCTGGCTGCATTGGGCCTGGGACACAAGGCCCCATAGGCCCAGTCGGCCAAGCCCTAGGGGAAACCCTAGGGAGAGCTTCTAGAAGGGTGGGAACTTGCCCCCCACTCCACCCCATGTGGCCGCTGGCCCTAGGGTTTGGAGGAGGGGCAAGGGAAGCAGACCAGCCCTCTATATAAAGAGGGCAGGGGCGCACCCTCCCCCCACACCTCCTCCATCCCTAGCTGCCTACCTGCTGCCCTCCTCTCTCTCTCTCTCTCTCTCTCTCTCTCTCTCTCTCTCTCTCTCTCTCTCTCTCTCTCTCTCTCTCTCTCTCTCTCTCTCTCTCTCCCGATTGCGTGTAGGCGAAGACCTGCCGCAGAAACTCTCCACCTTTGCACCATGCCGTCCTTTTGTAGATCCAATCTATCTCTCCACCCCACTTGCTGGACCGAGGAAGGAGGAGACGTCGAGGTTCCCTACGTATGCATCTCTCGGAGGCGTCGCCACTTGCGGCGTTGGATCGGATCGGATCGCGAGGAGGAGAAGGCTAGTACGAATACATCAACCACGTTCCGTTGAACGTTCCGTTGTGCGATTTCTTCAAGGGTATGAAGATCTCATCTATCCTCCCTCGTTGTTTGCATCTCCTAGATTAGATCTTGGCTTCCCCGTTCGCATCCGTAGAATTTTTTTGATTTACTATGCTGCGAAACCCTTCAATATTGAGTCTCCACCTTCTACCTTTAGGCACCATTAAGAGAGCATAGTGGTCATTCTTAGTTCTATGTGCAGTGTCCCAAAACTTATTGATTAATGCATATTGCGATATTACTTGTTCTTGTGATACTTGTATCTAGTCACTCTTATGAACTTTGAAGGTGTCGTATGCATCTATTTGCTACTCTATGAGGGACAAGCTGATTGCCACTATGCCATGTTTTCTGTATGTGAAATAAACAAACGTTTTTAAATGCATGTTATTCATGATCTTTATTTGTAGCCTTTCATGTTGCATGCATAGTTACTTTGTCTTATTGTTAGAACTCCATCTTTCATGCACATGTTTAGAGTTTTTTGATCCCAGCTTTCAATGCTTGCAAATAGTTTGATCTTGGTTTTGATGGTGCATGTCACCTCAATTTTTTTATCACTTACCTAATCGATATCAACACCGCTTGCAAGCACGTGGTTAAGGAGTTAATCACAAAGTGATATCGGATTACGGAACGAGTAAAGTACTTGCTGTGAACGAGATTGAACTAGGTATGCCGATACCGACGATCGAATCTCGGGCAATTAAAATATCGCGCGATGAAGGGAATATATATATGGGATTAATTGAATCCTGGCATCGTGGTTCATCCGATATGATCATCGATGAATATGTGGGAGTCAATATGGGTTTCCAGACCCCGCTGTTGATTATTGATAGAAGATCATGTCTGCATATTCTCGAACCCGTAGGGTCACACACTTAATGTGTCTCGACGCTAGGATAGAATGGATAATTGGTTTATGAATTTTTGTTCGGAGTATCGGATGAGATCCAGGACATCACGAGAGGTTCCGGAATGGTCCGGAGAAAGATTCATATAAGGGAAAGCAGTTTTTGGATTTCGGAATTGTTTCGGAATGTTCGGTATTGTACCGGAAGGTTCTAGAAGCTTCCGGATTGGGACCAACATGGCCCCACTTTTCGGGAGGGGGCGTGGGCCTACGAGGGAGTGCCCTGGCTGCATTGGGCCTGGGGCACAAGGCCCCATAGGCCCAGTCGGCCAAGCCCTAGGGGAAACCCTAGGGAGAGCTTCTAGAAGGGTGGGAACTTGCCCCCCACTCCACCCCATGTGGCCGCTGGCCCTAGAGTTTGGAGGAGGGGCAAGGCGTGCAGACCCTCTATAAAGAGGCGCACCTCCCCCCACACCTCCTCCAACCCTAGCTGCCTACCTGCTGCCCTCCTCTCTCTCTCTCTCTCTCTCTCTCTCTCTCTCTCTCTCTCTCTCTCTCTCTCTCTCTCTCTCTCTCTCTCTCTCTCTCTCTCCCGACTGCGTGTAGGCGAAGCCCTGCCGCAGAAACTCTCCACCTTTGCACCACGCCGTCGTGTTGTAGATCCAATCTATCTCTCCACCCCACTTGCTGGACCGAGGAAGGAGGAGACCTCGAGGTTCCGTACGTGTGCATCTCTCGGAGGCGTCGCCACTTGCGGCGTTGGATCGGATCGGATCGCGAGGAGGAGAAGGCTAGTACGAATACATCAACCACGTTCCGTTGAACGTTCCGCTGTGCGATTTCTTCACGGGTATGAAGATCTCATCTATCCTCCCAAGTTGTTTGCATCTCCTAGATTAGATCTTGGCTTCCACGTTCGCATCCGTAGAATTTTTTTGATTTACAATGCTGCGAAACCCTTCAATATTGAGTCTCCACCTTCTACCTTTAGGCACCATTAAGAGAGCATAGTGGTCATTATTAGTTCTATGTGCAGTGTCCCAAAACTTATTGATTAACGCATATTGCGATATTACTTGTTCTTGTGATACTTGTATCTAGTCACTCTTATGAACTTTGAAGGTGTCGTATGCATCTATTTGCTACTCTATGAGGGACAAGCTGATTGCCACTATGCCATGTTTTCTGTATGTGAAATAAACAAACGTTTTTAAATGCATGTTATTCATGATCTTTATTTGTAGCCTTTCATGTTTCATGCATAGTTACTTTGTCTTATTGTTAGAACTCCATCTTTCATTCACATGTTTAGAGTTTTTTGATCCCAGCTTTCAATGCTTGCAAATAGTTTGATCTTGGTTTTGATGGTGCATGTCACCTCAATTTTTTTTATCACTTACCTAATCGATATCAACACCGCTTGCAAGCACGTGGTTAAGGAGTTAATCACAAAGTGATATCGGATTACGGAACGAGTAAAATACTTGCTGTGAATGAGATTGAACTAGGTATGCCGATACCGACGATCGAATCTCGGGCAATTAAAATATCGCGTGACGAAGGGAATATATATATGGGATTAATTGAATCCTGGCATCGTGGTTCATCCGATATGATCATCGATGAATATGTGGGAGTCAATATGGGTTTCCAGACCCCGCTGTTGATTATTGATAGAAGATCATGTCTGCATATTCTCGAACCCGTAGGGTCACACACTTAATGTGTCTCGACGCTAGGATAGAATGGATCATTGGTTTATGAGTTTTTGTTCGGAGTCTCGGATGAGATCCAGGACATCACGAGAGGTTCCGAAATGGTCCGGAGAATAAGATTCATATAAGGGAAAGCAGTTTTTGGATTTCGGAATTGTTTCGGAATGTTCGGTATTGTACCGGAAGGTTCTAGAAGCTTCCGGAGTGGGACCAACATGGCCCCACTTGTCGTGAGGGGGCGTGGGCGTACGAGGGAGTGCCCTGGCCGCATTGTGCCAGGGGCACAAGGCCTCATAGGCCCAGTCGGCCAAGCCCTAGGGGAAACCCTAGGGAGAGCTTCTAGAAGGGGGGAACTTGCCCCCCACTCCACCCCATGTGGCCGCCGGCCCTAGGGTTTGTAGGAGGGGCAAGGGCAACAAACCAGCCCTCTATATAAAGAGGGCAGGGGCGCACCCTCCTCCCACACCTCCTCCAACCCTAGCTGCCTACCTGCTGCCCTCCTTTCTCTCTCTCTCTCTCTCTCTCTCTCTCTCTCTCTCTCTCTCTCTCCCGACTGCGTGTAGGCGAAGACCTGCCGCAGAAACTCTCCAGCTTTGCACCACACCTTCGTTTTGTAGATCCAATCTATCTCTCCACCCTACTTGCTAGACCGAGGAAGGAGGAGACGTCGAGGTTCCGTACGTGTGCATCTCTTGGAGGCGTCGCCACTTGCGGCGTTGGATCGGATCGGATCGCGAGGAGGAGAAGTCTAGTACGAATACATCAACCACGTTCCGTTGAACGTTCCGCTGTGCGATTTCTTCAAGGGTATGAAGATATCATCTATCCCCCCTCGTTTTTTGCATCTCCTAGATTAAATCTTGGCTTCCCCGTTCGCATCCGTAGATTTTTTTTGATTTACTATGCTGCGAAACCCTTCAATATTGAGTCTCCACCTTCTACCTTTAGGCACCATTAAGAGAGCATAGTGGTCATTCTTAGTTCTATGTGCAGTGTCCCAAAACTTATTGATTAATGCATATTGCGATATTACTTGTTCTTGTGATACTTGTATCTAGTCACTCTTATGAACTTTGAAGGTGTCGTATGCATCTATTTGCTACTCTATGAGGGACAAGATGATTGCCACAATGCCATGTTTTCTGTATGTGAAATAAACAAACGTTTTTAAATGCATGTTATTCATGATCTTTGTTTGTAGCCTTTCATGTTGCATGCATAGTTACTTTGTCTTATTGTTAGAACTCCATCTTTCATACACATGTTTAGAGTTTTTTGATCCCAGCTTTCAATGCTTGCAAATAGTTTGATCTTGGTTTTGATGCTGCATGTCACCTCAATTTTTTATCACTTACCTAATTGATATCAACACCGCTTGCAAGCACGTGGTTAAGGAGTTAATCACAAAGTGATATCGGATTACGTAACGAGTAAAGTACTTGCTGTGAACGAGATTGAACTAGGTATGCCGATACCGACGATCGAATCTCGGGCAAGTAAAATATCGCGCGACGAAGGGAATATATATATGGGATTAATTGAATCCTGGCATCGTGGTTCATCCGATATGATCATCGATGATTATGTGGGAGTCAATATGTGTTTCCAGACCCCGTTGTTGATTATTGATAGAAGATAATGTCTACATATTCTCGAACCCGCAGGGTCACACACTTAACATGTCTCGACGCTAGGATAGAATGGATAATTGGTTTATGAGTTTTTGTTCGGAGTCTCAGATGAGATCCAGGACGTCACGAGAGGTTCCTGAATGGTCCGGAGAATAAGATTCATATAAGGGAAAGAAGTTTTTGGATTTCGGAATTGTTTCGGATTATTCGGTATTGTACCGGAAGCTTCTAGAACCTTCCAGAGCGGGACCAACGTGGCCCCACTGGTTGGGAGGGGGCATGGGCCTACAAGGGAGTGCCCTGGCCGCATTGGGCCAGGGGCACAAGTCCCCATAGGCCCAGCCGGCCAAGCCCTAGGGGAAACCCTAGGGAGAGCTTCTAGAAGGAAGGGGAAAACTTGCCCCCCACTCCAACCCTTGGGGCCGCCGCCCTAGGGCTTGGAGGAGGGGCCAAGGGGGCCGGCCAGCCACTATATATAGAGGTAAGGGGCGCAGCCCTCCAACCACACTCCTTCAACCCTAGCCGCCATACTGCTGCCCTCCAGATCTCTCTCTCTCTCTCTCTCTCTCCCGACTGCGCGTAGGCGAAGCACTGCCGCAGAAACTCTCCACCTTTGCACCACGCCATCGTGTTGTAGATCCAATCTATCTCTCCACCCCACTTGCTGGACCGAGGAATGAGGAGACGTCGAGGTGCCATACGTGTGCATCTCTCGGAGGCATCGCCACTTGCGGTGTTGGATCGGATCGGATCGCGAGGAGGAGAAGGCTAGTACGACTACATCAACCACGTTGGTTGAGCGTTCACTGTCTTGAATCTTCAAGGGTATGAAGATCTCATCTATCCCCCCTCGTTGTTTGCATCTCCTAGATTAGATCTTGGCTTCCCCGTTCGCATCCGTAGAATTTTTTTGATTTACTATGCTGCGAAACCCTTCAATATTGAGTCTCCACCTTCTACCTTTAGGCACCATTAAGAGAGCATAGTGGTCATTCTTAGTTCTATGTGCAGTGTCCCAAAACTTATTGATTAATGCATATTGCGATATTACTTGTTCTTGTGATACTTGTATCTAGTCACTCTTATGAACTTTGAAGGTGTCGTATGCATCTATTTGCTACTCTATGAGGACAAGCTGTTGCCACTATGCCATGTTTTCTGTATGTGAAATAAACAAACGTTTTTAAATACATGTTATTCATGATCTTTGTTTGTAGCCTTTCATGTTGCATGCATAGTTACTTTTTCTTATTGTTAGAACTCCATCTTTCATGCACATGTTTAGAGTTTTTTGATCCCAGCTTTCAATGCTTGCAAATAGTTTGATCTTGGTTTTGATGGTGCATGTCACCTCAATTTTTTTATCACTTACCTAATTGATATCAACACCGCTTGCAAGCACGTGGTTAAGGAGTTAATCACAAAGTGATACCGGATTACGGAACGAGTAAAGTACTTGCTGTGAACGAGATTGAACTAGGTATGCCGATACCGACGATCGAATCTCGGGCAAGTAAAATATCGCGCAACGAAGTGAATATATATATGGGATTAATTGAATCCTGGCATTGTGGTTCATCCGATATGATCATCGATGAATATGTGGGAGTTAATATGTGTTTCCAGACCTCGCTGTTGATTATTGATAGAAGATCATGTCTGCATATTCTCGAACCCGCAGGGTCACACACTTAACGTGTCTCGACGCTAGGATAGAATGGATAATTGGTTTATGAGTTTTTGTTCGGGGTCTCAGATGAGATCCAGGACGTCACGAGAGGTTCCGGAATGGTCCGGAGAATAAGATTCATATAAGGGAAAGCAGTTTTTGGATTTCGGAATTGTTTCGGATTATTCGATATTGTACCGGAAGCTTCTAGAACCTTCCAGAGTGGGACCAACGTGGCCCCACTTGTCGGGAGTGGGCGTGGGCCTACAAGGGAGTGCCCTGGCCGCATTGGGCCAGGGGCACAAGGCCCCATAGGCCCAGCCGACCAAGCCCTAGGGGAAACCCTAGGGAGAGCTTCTAGAAGGAGGGGGAAAACCTGCCCCCCACTCCAACCCTTGGGGCCGCCGCCCTAGGGCTTGGAGGAGGGGCCAAGGGGGCCGGCCAGCCCCCTATATATAGAGGGAAGTGGCGCAGCCCTCCTACCCCACTCCTTCAACCCTAGCCGCCATACTGTTGCCCTCCAGATCTCTCTCTCTCTCTCCCGACTACGCGTAGGCGAAGCCCTGCCGCAGAAACTCTCCACCTTTGCACCACGCCGTCGTGTTGTAGATCCAATCTATCTCTCCACCCACTTGATGGACCGAGGAATGAGGAGACGTCGAGGTGCCATACGTGTGCGTCTCTCGGATGCATCGCCACTTGCGGTGTTGGATCGGATCGGATCACGAGGAGGAGAAGGCTAGTACGACTACATCAACCACGTTCCGTTGAACGTTCCGCTGTGCGAATCTTCAAGGGTATGAAGATCTCATCTATACCCCCTCGTTGTTTGCATCTCCTAGATTAGATCTTGGCTTTCCCTTTCGCATCCGTAGAAAATTTTGATTTACTATGCTGCGAAACCCCTCAGTGCTATCAGAGCTAGATCTATGCGTAGATGTGTTTCACGAGTAGAACGCAACATGCTTGTTGTGGGCGTTGATGTTTTCTGTTGCAAGCCTCTTGTTTGTGTACTTATTATGACGCGGGATAGTGATATTGAAGCGGTCCAGGCCAACTTTACGCGACCTCGTTCGCGAGATCGGCTCCGCACTTGACGTGTAGCTTGTTCCACACATGCGGCTAGTGGATGCCAGTTTCTCTGACTATAGTTGTCATACGATTTACACCGGATGTTGGCAACCATAATATCACCGTTGTGGCTTACCATAGATAAGAATCGTTCTTAGCTTGTTACTCCCATAAGCCACGTAAAACATGCAACAACAAAGTAGAGGCGTCTAACTTGTTTTTGCAGGGAGTGTTTTTGTGATATGGTATGGCCCAAGATGTGATGTGTATGTTGTATGCAATGATCATGTTTTGTAATGTTTCACGACTTGCATGTCGATGAGTACACAACCGGCAGGAGCCATATGGTTGTCTTTATAATTGTGTATGACTTGTGTGTCAACTTCTTATACGCCATGTAATAGCTTTGCTTTATCGCTTAGTAGTTATCAATAGTTGTAGTTGCTATTAGTGGTGGAGGCAATCATGGTGGAGTGATGGAGATCATGCTGGCACGCACAAGATGGAGATCATTGCGCGGAGATTGGCTATACTATGTCACATAAAATTATATGCATGTGATGTTTATCCTTTTATGTATCTTATTATGCTTAGATCGCGACGGTAGCAATATAAGATGATTCCTCACTTAAAGATCAAGATAAAACTATGTTCTCCCCATGTATGCACCGTTGCGAAAGTTCGTCTTGCTCAAGCATCACGTGATGATCCGGTGCTATAAACTCTACGTTCACATACAACGGGTGAAAGCCAGTTTTGCACACGCGGAAATACTTGGGTTTGACTTGACGAGCCTAGCATGTACAGACATGGCCTCGGAACACATGAACCGAAAGGTTAAGCATGAGTCATATGAATGATATGATCGACACTTTGTTGTCCACCATTGAAACCACATCTCTTCTCGTGAATATCGGATTAGGTGTGGTGAATTTGGATCATGTTCACTAAACAACTTAAGGGATGTTGAATTTAGTGGGAGTTCATCTAGTAATTTGATTAAGTTGAACTAGTTATCATGAACATAGTCTAAATTATACTTGCAAATTTTGTAGATCAAATGGCTAAGTCCAACTTCAACTTCAACGTTTTTGCTGAGAAAGAAAAGCTTAAGAACAATGGGTCTAACTTCACCAACTGGTTCCGCAATCTGAGAATCATTCTCTCTGGCGGACAAAAGGACTATATCCTTGAGAAAGCGCTAGGTGACGCCCCTGTTGTAGATGCGTCGGCTGATGAGAAAGCTGTTTATCAGTCGCGCAAGGATGATTATGGTGTGATTAAGAGCACCATGTTGTTTTCCATGGAATCGGACCTTCAAAATCGTTTTGAGGAGTTCCCCGGGCCCTTTGAGATTCTTGAGGAACTGAAAACTATGTTTCAGACTCAGGCCCGTTCTAAGAGATATGAGATCTCTGAGAAATTCTTTAACTGCAAGATGGAGGAAGGGAGTTCCATTAGTGAGCACGCCATTAAGATGTCGGGCTACACTCAACGCCTTGAGCAACTGGACTGCAAGATTCCAGAGGAGCTCAAGATTGACAGAGTTCTGCAATCACTCCCTCCTAGCTATAAAGGTTTTGTAGTTACTCATAATCAGATTGGTTCCACTGATACCATCACTGAGCTCTTCGCTAAGCTGAAAGCTGCGGAGGTGGACATCAAGAAAGATAATCATGTGTTGATGGTCAACAATCCCCCCAGCTTTAAGAAAGGTAAGGGCGGAAAGAAGTCCTTCAAGAAAGGAAGCGGCAAGCGCGTTGCTCCTGCTGAGAAGAAGCTCAAGTCTGGACCTAAGTCGGACACTGAGTGCTTCTATTGCAAGGAAAAGGGTCACTGGAAGTGCAACTGTCCGAAGTACTTAGCGGACAAGAAGGCTGGCACCATCAAAGGTATATTTGATATACATGTTATTGATGTTTACCTTACTAGCGCTTGTTGTAGTGCCTGGGTATTTGATACTGGTTCAGTTGCTAATATTTGTAACTCGAAACAGGAGCTACGGAATAGATGGCGGCTAGCGAGGGATGAGGTGACGATGCGCGTTGGCAACGGGTCAAGAGTTGATGTGATGGCCGTCGGCACACTCTCCTTAGTTTTACCTTCTGGATTAGTTTTAAACCTCAATAAATGTTATTATGTGCCTGCGTTGAGCATGAACATCATATCTGGATCGTGTTTATTGCAAGACAGTTATTCAAATCAGAGAATAATGGTTGTTCTATTTATATGAGTAACATCTTTTATGGTCATGCACCTGCTATGAATGGTTTATTTCTTCTGAATCTCGAAAGCAATGAAACACACATCCATAACATTGAGGCTAAGAGATGCAAGGTAGATAGTGATAATACGACTTATTTGTGGCACTGCCATCTAGGTCATATTGGTGTAAAACGCATGAAGAAACTCCATTCTGATAGACTTTTGGAGTCTCTTGATTTTGAATCATTTGACACGTGCGAGCCATGCCTCATGGGCAAGATGATCAAAACCCCGTTCTCCGGAATAATGGAGCGAGCAACGGACTTGTTGGAAATCATACATCCCGATGTATGCGGACCAATGAGTGTTTCGAAGCGCGGTGGTTATCGCTATTTTCTCACTTTTACTGATGACTTAAGTAGATATGTGTGGCATCCCGCAAAACCACTACTATAAAATCGCGTTGAATTTGTGCATTGCATCGTCATCATCATGCATTGTTTGCTCAAAACTTTTTCGCAAAACCCGTCTTTGTTTTCTAAACGCCCCATCTTTATTCAAACGTAAAACCCCGGGTCTCCGGATTATTTGTTTTGTCGGTTTCGGTTTGCAAGGGCTCTGTTTAAATAAATAAAACTTTTAATTATTTTTAGTGGGGCAGTCGAACGGGCCGAATGACCCGAACGACCACCCCAGGAATTTAAAAACGGTCCAACTAAAACATAAAGTTACCCAGTCCTATCTACCCACAACCCCAGCCACATCATCCCACCCAATCGCAGCACGCCACGTCACCTCGGCCCTCCCCTCTAGCCTATAAAAACCTGCCACCTAATCCTAACCCTCCTCTCCTCTCCCACTGGACCCACACCCACACCACACACGCACGCACCCGCCGCAGGCCACACACACCCACGCCTGCGCCTCCCACCTGGACCCACCCAGTCTGTCCCGCTCTTCCTGTATACGCCTCCCATAAGCCCGCCGCTGCTGACTCTCTCTCTCTCCTGGCTCCAGCCCGCCTCCCTCGCCGTCCGGCCCGCCCGCAACCTTCTCCGCCTCCCGGCCCAGCCTCGCACCGGCACCGGCGCCGCGCCACGCGACCCCGCCTGCCTCCCCCTCGTCTACTCGCGTCAACCCGCCTCCACCTCGTCTCCGTCCGGCCGTCCTTCCGCCTGCGACCCCAACCGCGCCGCCGTCCGCCTCCTCGGGAACACCTCTCCGCCGCCTCTCAGCCTTGCTCGCATGGCACTGCCACCGTCCTCCACCGCTGAGCCCCACCGGGCGCCGCCGCTCAGCCTCGCCGGGCTCCCATGGTCGCCGTGACCGTCGCCCCGTCGTCCTCAACCGTCTCCCGAAGCTCCATCTCGCCCGGCCCCGCCTCCTAGCTCGACCCGAGCACCGCCGCTTCCTGCGCCGCCGGTGCCTCGCCCGTCGCCTCGCCCTGCGTGCATCGGCTACCCGATCCATGAGCGCGCCTTGGCGCCTCGGCATGAGCGCGCCTGGGCCATCCCGAGCTTCTGCACGGCTGCCGTACCTGCGTCGCACCCCTGCAACCTGCTAACCGTGTCAATGACCGCAAGTGTCAACGTGGTTTTGCTCTTCGGTGGCCATGCGACAAGATCGGCGGTGAAGCACAAGTAGGACCATCGACAAGCTCTCCTTCACGGAATTCGAGAAGCTGTTGGTGCACAAGACCAAACTCCGTCGAACCCTAACCAAGTGCGTCGAGACCACAAGACCCCGTCAAGGTCAACTACAAGGGACGTCAAGCTCGTCGAGATTGCGGGCGACAAGCACTTCACCCGGATGTCGAGATCGACCCGACCAGCGAATCGACAAGATCCGCATGCGACAAGAACGGCAATGACCGGAGAATCCGTCGCCCCGACAGCGACCCAAGTCCTGCTTTCCGGACGCGACAAGGACTACCTCCGATGTTCGAGAACGAGCCCGCCGAGAACGCTTCCGTCGAACCCCAGATCCGAGCCCTGAGACCGACCCCGAACCCCGGAAACCCCAAGATCGTCGATACCCCTAATGTGTGGCCCTTATCCGAACCCCTATTTTATAAAATGTCAAACATAAAACTTGTTGCATATTAAATTGTCATACTCGCATGCATATTATCATGTGGTTTGGGGGCCTTACGCCAATTCACCTAATAATTAAATATGGGGCCCATATGCGGGCAAATCTAGCCTTATATTGGCCTCATTTAAATTTGTGTAGCGAACCCGGTGCTATCTTCTGCCATGTTAAAACAACATCTAAATTGCGGGGGTTCTAAATAACTTGAACCATTTAATTAATTGTCGGGACCCCGGTTCCGCTTAATATGACCTAATTTCATCGCATCTTGCCATGTCATAAATCATACATGCATCATGCCGATCTTCTGCCATTGTATTAAATGTTGCATCCGGTGTTTCTTCTAGTGTTTTGCTTCTTCGCGGATAAGCCTGTTGAGTTGATGTGAGCTTCGCCCCGATCTTCGGTTGAACCTTCGACAATGTTTTCAGGCGAGCATCTCCCCCTTTCTACCTATCTTACTTTTATAGTATTTGTTCCCTCCTGTTGATCTATTGCTATCTGCGTTGCGATGCTTTAGTTTCCGTACCTGTGATATACCGTGCAGCCCTATATTGCCTTGGACACATCCTATTACCTGTTGTTTGGTAGATAGTTGGACTTGCGCGTCGTAGTCGCTTGCTTAAGTGCTGTTGCGTGTTGTCAAATGCCACAGTTGTTGATGTATTGCCGCATGTGATGATGGAGATGATCATAGTTTTACTTATCGTCACTTTAATTTCTGTTTAACAACTAAAATTGAAATAAGCAGAGGCATCGGTGGGTGATAGAAAATATTTGGTTTCCGAACGCCCACTTGTGTCCCGTAGGACCCCGAGTACTTGATACCTGTTCTTTGATTTATCGCGCTATCCACATCCGGGAGGTATATGGGACCCCACGAGCGAGCTTGATTCGTCTTATTTCTTGGGGCCACAACTAGTTTGAGGTTTTATTTACGATCCTGTACTTATGCCATGCTACTACGTATTTAAATTGTGCGCGAGCACTGCATCTGTTAGGTATGCGGAGTGATTACGCGTATCGACAAGCCCAGCCACACTTCGGGTTCCCGATCGCTTCTGACCATTGGCGCAACCTTGAGTCCGTCTCGAGCTTGCTTACTCCGTTCGGGATCTACTCAAAGGGTGGCCCCGAAATATTTCTGAATCCTGTGATTGTTCGATCGTGAAAGCCTCGTTGGGTTTTGTTTTGGTTTTCCGAGGTTGATCGGCGTGTGTTGCTATTGGTGCACCGGGCGGGTAAAACTTTTGAAAGCCGTGTCGCGGATATGGGCGACTTGGAGCCTGATATCTCGATCATAGACAAGCATAACTAAAGTTTATTGCTATAAATTTGACTTTATAATGACTAGTAATCAGCTTCACTATAATGGAATGGCTAATTAATCGCCCACAATTGCTTGTTTGGAGTGTCGCTCGCGACCATTGTACTGACTAGTAAATCTTGCAACTTCAACGGAATGGCTGAATAAAAGTACCAACAAGCTGCTTTGGGTTTCGGGTTTATCTCATGCTATCATGTCGATTAGTAATTGTTGCAACTATAACGGAATGGTTAACTAAAAGTGCCTTGCTTATCTTATCGGATGATTATCTAAACGACTAGTAATTGCTGCAACGATAGCGAATGAATAAGTAAAGCGCCAACCGTGAGTTCCTCGGTTGACTTCCTCGTTTGGTCTCGAGGGGGAAACACCAGGATGGGTTTGTTTGGTGTTAGCTTCAGGTTGGATCCGGATAGGTCACTCTTATCCCTCTCTGATAACCGCCCGTTGTAACGAGTCTCTATAGGTCGTTTAGTCCATGCTGCCGCTGCCGCTTCAGTCCACCATACCTATGTAGGCGAGGACCGCCGAATTCTAGCCTCGCCGTGTCTTGGCCTCGATCTTGACGCCTCTTTTCCTTGCCCTTTGGCACCCTTTTGTTTAAGCAGGTTTTGAGATCGACATCGTTAGCGAGGTTACCCTTCCGGCTTTGGTGGTTATGGGCGCCATTGGTTATTCTTCGAGCTCTTAGCCCCATTTGCATCTTGTCCGTAGTCGGACGTTTCGATCATTTTCAAGGTGATTTGGATCTTTGTACATTAAATTTGTATTCTTGACTCATGGAGTCGCCGTTATATATATATATATACATTACGTGGGTCCCATCGAGGAATTTGTTGTGTAATGTTATTACTGCTTTTCCACCACGAAAGTGCTGGTGGGCACCTTTGAATCGTTTCTATGCGGGTTTGGCGAATTTTCTCAAACTTGCATAGGTCCGATCGAGGTGTTCTGAGTGGTATCAGAGCTCAACAGTTGCGATACCCCACAAGTCCAGCCTATAGGATAACCTATCTAACGGCCGAAGTAGAGTGTCAAAACTATTTTGCAAAATCGGTTGGATAGTTCTGATTAGGTCTGATTTTACTCCTTACCCCTCTGCTGTTCTCCTCTTACCTCTACGTGTTTTGAACCTACTCTCTTATCTTTCTTCGAGTCCAGGAATTCTCGTGGTTGGGTTTCCGTCGTACCTTCAGGGTTTCGCTTCCTCCTCTGGTAACGGTGTTCTACCATCCGGTGTTCAAGCTGCCTGATGAATCCGTCTACGGTGTTACCATTCTTTGTTCCTTGCTTGTGACTTCCGGTGTTTTCCGACGCGACGACATCCTCTACGTCAGATCCGGTGCAGAGTCTGCATCACCCCTTTGTTCCGAACCTCGATTGTCGAGATCTTCAGTCTGATTCCGAGAATGGTTGCACGCTTTTCCGCTGATTGTGCAGAGTAATAGTTTGGGTGCGTGATGGATTGGCCCCCATGCCGACTACCCCTTCTATTCGCTTTTGTACATTGAAGTGGATGATAATGCATCGGTTCCATCTTTCTATCGGAGATAGGGGTGGCTTTATTTGTTGATACCTCTACCTTCGACCCTTTTCGTTTCCGGAGTGTCCTCTCGACGATCACGGACAACGATCTCTTGTTAGTGGTGTCGCGAGGATCTACACGAAGCGCGAGAAGATTCGGATCGCCGGCCTTCCTTCCGGTACCATGAGGCGGATCTCGAGGGCGAGATCCATTGTTAGTGGTGTCGAATTGTGGCATCCCGCAAAACCACTACTAGAAAATCGCGTTGAATTTGTGCATTGCATCGTCATCATCATGCATTGTTTGCTCAAAACTTTTTCGCAAAACCCGTCTTTGTTTTCTAAACGCCCCATCTTTATTCAAACACAAAACCCCGGGTCTCCGGATTATTTGTTTTGTCGGTTTCGGTTTGCAAGGGCTCTGTTTAAATAAATAAAACTTTTAATTATTTTTAGTGGGGCAGTCGAACGGGCCGAATGACCCGAACGACCACCCCAGGAATTTAAAAACGGTCCAACTAAAACATAAAGTTACCCAGTCCTATCTACCCACAACCCCAGCCACATCATCCCACCCAATCGCAGCACGCCACGTCACCTCGGCCCTCCCCTCTAGCCTATCAAAACCTGCCACCTAATCCTAACCCACTCCCTCTCCTCTCCCACCAGACCCACACCCACCCACACACCACGCACGCACGCACCCGCCGCAGGCCACACACGACACACACAACCCCACGCCTGGCACGCCTCCCACCCCGCGGGACCCACCCCTGGTCCCTGTCCCCGCTCTCTTCCTCGCCTTCTGCCTCTCCCCATAAGCCCCTTGTGGCTCGCTCTCTCCTGGCGCTCCGCGCCCTCCTCGTCGCCGTCAGGCCCGCCCGCAACCTTCTCCGCCGCCCGACCCGCCTCGCACCGGCGCCGCGCCACGCGACCCCGCCTGCCCCCCCCCTCGTCTGCTCGCGTCAACCCGCCTCCACCTCGTCTCCGTCCGGCCGTCCTTCCGCCTGAGACCCCAACCGCGCCGCCGTCCGCCTCCTCGGGAACCCGCCTCTCCGCCGCCTCTCCTGGCCCCTTGCTCGCTGACTGCCACCGTCCTCCGTCCACCCTTGAGCCCCACCCGGGCGCCGCCGCCCAGGCCCCTCGGGAGCTCCCATGGTCGCGTGACCGTCGCCCCTGCCGTCGTCCTCAACCGTCTCCCCGAGCTCCATCCTCGCCGGCCCCGGCCCCGCCTCCCTAGCTCGACCCGAGCACCGCCCGCGCAAGCTGCGCGCCGCCGGCCTCGCCGTCGCCCTCTGGCCCTGCGTGCATCGGCGAGCTACCCAGTCCCGCGAACCGCGCCCAGCGCCTCGGCGCTGAGCAGCGCCTGGGCCATCCCGAGCTTCTGCGCATTGCGGCCGTACCATCGCGCGCGCACCCCTGCAACCTGCTAACCGTGTCAATGACCGCAAGTGTCAACGTGGTTTTGCTCTTCGGTGGCCATGCGACAAGATCGACAGACTGGAAGCACAAGTAGGACCATCGACAAGCTCTCCTTCACGGAATTCGAGAAGCCTGTTCGGGTGCCTGAAGACCAAACTCCGTCGAACCCTAACCAAGTACGTCGAGACCCTGAAGACCCCGAAGCCGAAGGTCAACTACAAGGGACGTCAAGCTCGTCGAGATTGCGGAACGACAAGCACTTCACCCCGGATGTCGAGATCGACCCGACCCGCGAATGCGACAAGATCCGCATGCGACAAGAACGACAATGGCGGAATTCGATCGCCCCGGCAATGACCCAAGTCACCTTTCCGGACGCGACAAGGACTACCTCCGATGTTCGAGAACGAGCCCGCCGAGAACGCTTCCGTCGAACCCCAGATCCGAGCCCTGAGACCGACCCCGAACCCCGGAAACCCCAAGATCGTCGATACCCCTAATGTGTGGCCCTTATCCGAACCCCTATTTTATAAAATGTCAAACATAAAACTTGTTGCATATTAAATTGTCATACTGCATGCATATTATCATGTGGTTTGGGGCCTTACAATTCACCTAATAATTAAATATGGGGCCCATATGCGGGCAAATCTAGCCTTATATTGGCCTCATTTAAATTTGTGTAGCGAACCCGGTGCTATCTTCTGCCATGTTAAAACAACATCTAAATTGCGGGGGTTCTAAATAACTTGAACCATTTAATTAATTGTCGGGACCCCGGTTCCGCTTAATATGACCTAATTTCATCGCATCTTGCCATGTCATAAATCATACATGCATCATGCCGATCTTCTGCCATTGTATTAAATGTTGTATCCGGTGTTTCTTCTAGTGTTTTGCTTCTTCGCGGATAAGCCCGTTGAGTTGATGTGAGCTTCGCCCCGGTCTTCGGTTGAACCTTCGACAATGTTTTCAGGCGAGCATCTCCCCCTTTCTACCTATCTTACTTTTATAGTATTTGTTCCCTCCTGTTGATCTATTGCTATCTGCGTTGCGATGCTTTAGTTTCCGTACCTGTGATATACCGTGCAGCCCTATATTGCCTTGGACACATCCTATTACATTGTTTGGTAGATAGTTGGACTTGCAGCGTCGTGATCGCTTGCTTAAGTGTTGCGTGTTGTCAAATGCCACGATTGTTGATGTATTGCCGCATGTGATGATGGAGATGATCATAGTTTTACTTATCGTCACTTTAATTTGTTTAACAACTAAAATTGAAATAAGCGAGAGGCATCGGTGGGTGATAGAAAATATTTGGTTTCGAGCGCCCACTTGTGTCCCGTAGGACCCCGAGTACTTGATACATTCTTTGATTTATCGCGCTATCCACATCCGGGAGGTATATGGGACCCCCGAGCGAGCTTGATTGATCTTATTTCTTGGGGCCACAACTAGTTTGAGGTTTTATTTACGATCCTGCTTATGCCATGCTACTTTACGTATTTAAATTGTGCGAGGCACACCTTCATGCTTAGGTATGCGGAGTGATTACGCGGTATCGACAAGCCCAGCCACACTTTCGGGTTCCCGATCGCTTACGACCATTGGCGCAACCTTGAGTCCGTCTCGAGCTTGCTTACTCCGTTCGGGATCTATTCAAAGGGTGGCCCCACAAATATTTCTGAATCTGTGATTGTTCATCGTGAAAGCCTCGTTGGGTTTTGTTTTGGTTTTCAGGTTGATCGGCGTGTGTTGCTATTGGTGCACCGCCGGTAAAACTTTCAAAGCCGTGTCCGCGGATATGGACGACTTGGAGCACAGTATCTCGATCATAGACAAGCATAACTAAAGTTTATTGCTATAAATTTGACTTTACAATGACTAGTAATCAGCTTCACTATAATGGAATGGCTAATTAATACTGCCCACGATTGCTTGTTTGAAGTGTCGCTCGCGACCATTGTACCTGACTAGTAAATCTTGCAACTACAACGGAATGGCTGAATAAAAGTACCAACAACTGCTGGGTTTCGGGTTTATCTCATGCTATCTGTATCTGATTAGTAATTGTTGCAACTATAACGGAATGGTTAACTAAAAGTGCCCATCGCTATCTTATCGGATGATTATCTAAACGACTAGTAATTGCCTTTAACGATAACTGAATAAAAGCGCAACCGTGTGAGTTCCTCGGTTGACTTCCTCGTTTGGTCTCGGGGAAACACCGAGATGGGTTTGTTTGGTGTTAGCTTGTTGGATCCGGATAGGTCACTCTTATCCTCTCTCGATAACCGCCTGTTAACGAGTCTCTATAGGTCGTTTAGTGCATCTTGCCGCCGCTTGATCCACCATACCTATGTAGGCGAGGACCGAATTCTAGCCTCGCCGTGTCTTGGCCTCGATCGACGCTCCTCTTTTCCTTTCCTTTGCCACCCTTTTGTTTAAGCAGGTTTTGAGATCGACATCGTTAGCGGGGTTACCCTTCCGCTTGGCACGGCAGGGTTATGGACGCCATTGGTTATTCTTCAGGGCTCTTAGCCCCATTTGCATCTTGTCCGTAGTCGGACGCTCGATCATTTTCAAGGTGATTTGGATCTTTGTACATTAAATTTGTATTCTTGACTCATGGAGTCGCCGTTATATATATATATATCTGTTCTGTGGGTCCCATCGAGGACTGTTGTGTAATGTTATTACTTCGTTTTCCACCCGCACGAAAGTGCCTGGTGGGCACCTTTGAATCGTTTCTATGCGGGTTTGGCGAATTTTTCTCAAACTTGCATAGGTCCGATTCTGAGGGTGTTACAATATGGGTATATCTATTTAATGAAACATAAATCTGAAACATTTGAAAAGTTCAAAGAATTTCAGAACGAAGTGGAAAACCATCGTAACAGGAAAATTAAATTTCTATGATCCGATCGTGGAGGTGAATATTTGAGTTATGATTTTCTCACGCATCTTAAAGCAAGCGGAATCTTTTCGCAACTCATGCCACCCGGAACACCACAGCGCAATGGTGTGTCTGAACGCCGAAATCGAACTCTATTAGATATGGTGCGATCAATGATGTCTCTTACAGATTTGTCGTTATCATCTTGGGGTTATGCATTAGAAACCGCTGCATTCACTTTAAATAGGGCACCATCTAAATCCGTTGAGACGACACCGTATGAACTGTGGTTTGGTGCTAATCCTAAGTTTTCGTTTCTTAAATTTTGGGATGCGAGGCTTACGTCAAGAAGTTGATGCCGGACAAGCTCGAACCCAAAGCGGAGAAATGCGTCTTCATAGGATACCCTAAGGAAACTATTGGGTATACCTTCTATGACAGATCCGAAGGCAAAGTGTTTATCGCAAAGAACGGATCCTTTCTTGAGAAGGATTTTCTCTCGAAAGAAGTGAGTGGGAGGAAAGTAGAGCTAGACGAGGTTATTGAACCTTCTCTTGAGTTGGAGAGTAGCGCATCACCTGAAATTGTTCCAGTGCCGTCTGCACCAACAATAGAGGAAGCTAATGACAAGGATCATGAAGCTTTGGACGATGCTACTACTGAACGTCGCAGGTCGACAAGGTCACGTGCCCCTCCTGAGTGGTATGGCAACCCTGTCTTAACTGTCTTGTTAGTAGACAACAGTGAACCTGCGAACTATGAGGAAGCAATGATGAGCCCAGACTCCGAGAAATGGCTAGAGGCCATGAAATTCGAATTGGGATCCATGAGCGAAAACCAAGTATGGACTTTGGTGGACCCTCCTAGCGACCGAAAGGCCGTTGAGTGCAAATGGATTTTCAAGAAGAAAATGGACGCGGATGGTATTGTTACTGTCTATAAAGCACGGCTTGTCGCGAAAGGTTTTCGACAAATTCAAGGTGTTGACTACGATGAGACTTTCTCTCCCGTAGCGATGTTTAAGTCCATTCGGAATTTATTAGCAATTGCTGCGTTTCATGATTATGAAATATGGCAGATGGATGTCAAGACTGCGTTCCTCAATGGCAACATTGATGAAGAGTTGTATATGATGCAACCCGAAGGTTTTGTCGATCCTAAGGATGCTGATAAGGTGTGCAAACTTCAGCGTTCCATTTATGGGCTGAAGCAAGCATCTCGGAGTTGGAACCTTCGTTTTGATCAAGTGATCAAGAGCTTTGGATTTGTTCCAAATTGCTACGAAGCTTGTATCTACAAGAAAGTGAGTGGGAGCTCAGTGACATTTTTGGTACTATATGTGGATGACATATTGATTATTGGAAATGACATTGACATGCTTAACGATGTGAAGAGTTATTTGAACAAATGTTTTTCAATTAAAGACCTAGGGGAAGCTGCTTATATATTGGGCATCAAAATCTATAGAGATAGACAAAGACGCCTGATAGCTTTAAGCCAAAGTACATACCTAGACAAAGTTCTGAAAAGGTTCAGAATGGATAAGGCAAAGAAAGGTTCCGTGCCTATATTGTCAGGTAAGATATTGAGCAGGGCTCAGTGTCCAGCTACGGTAAACGATAGAGAATCTATGAGAAAAGTGCCTTATGCCTCGGCCATAGGTTCTATCATGTATGCCATGCTGTGTACTAAACCGGATGTGTCCAATGCTCTTAGTTTGACGAGCAGATACCAAAGTGATCCAGTGGAACCGGACAGCCGTGAAGAACATCCTAAAGTATTTAAATAGAACTAAAGAAATGTTCTTAGTCTATGGAGGTGATGAACAAATCGTAAAAGGTTACGTCGATGCTAGTTTCGACACGACAAGGATGATTCTAAATCTCGACGGGATATGTTTATATTTTGAATGGAGGAGCTATGAGTCGGAGAAGCTGCAAGCAAAGTGTGATCGCGGGATCTACGGTGAAAGCGGAATACATGGCTGCTGCAGAAGCGTCAAGTGAAGGAGTTTGGATCAGGAACTTCATCACTGAGCTTGGTGTGGTTCCAAGTGCCTTGGACCCACTGGAGATATTGTGTGATAACACTGGCGCCATAGCACTGGCTAAGGAACCAAGATATCATCCAAAGACCAAGCATATCAACCGCAAGTTTCATATAATTCGAGATTATATAACAGATGGAGATCTGAAGATTAGCAAAGTACATACGGATCTGAATGTCGCAGATCCGTTGACTAAACCTCTTCCACGAGCAAAACATGATCAGCACCTTAGTGCCATGGGTGTTAGATTGTTGCCAGATGTAAACTAGATTATTGACTCTAGTGCACGTGGGAGACAGTTGGAATTATGCCCTAGAGGCAATAATCAAGATGTTATTATTATAATTCTTGTTCATGATAAAGTTTATATTCCATGCTAGAATTGTATTAGACGGAAACTTTGATACTTGTGTGGTTTATGAACAACACCGTGTCCCTAGTATGCCTCTATGGACTAGGTCATTGATTAATGATGGTTAAGGTTTCCTAACCATAGACATGAATTGTCAATTAATAATGAGATCATGTCATTGGGAGAATGATATGATGGACAGACCCAAATCAAGCAGAGCAATTAGATAGTGTCATTGTGTTCATCTTTGCGAAGCTTTTTCTTATGTCAAATATTGTATTCCTTAGACCATGAGATAATGCAACTCCATGGTATCAGAAGAAAGCTTTGAGGTCATCAAACGTCATCCTATGAGAGGGTGATCATAAAGGTGTCTCTCAGGTGATCGGAAAGTACCTGCTGGGTTGTATGTATCGAGATGGGATTTGTCCCTCCCAAGTCAGAGAGATTTACTTCGGGCCCACTCGGTAATCGATATCAACACCGCCTGCAAGCACGTGGTTAAGGAGTTAATCACAAAGTGATATCGGATTACGGAACGAGTAAAGTACTTGCTATTAACGAGATTGAACTTGGTATACCGATACCGACGATCGAATCTTGGGAAAGTAAAATATCGCGCGACGAAGGGAATATATATGGGATTAATTGAATCCTGGCATCGTGGTTCATCCGATATGATCATCGATGAATATGTGGGAGTCAATATGGGTTTCCAGACCCCGCTGTTGATTATTGATAGAAGATCATGTCTGCATATTCTCGAACCCGTAGGGTCACACACTTAACGTGTCTCGACGCTAGGATAGAATGGATAATTGGTTTATGAGTTTTTGTTCGGAGTCTCGGATGAGATCCATACATCACGAGAGGTTCCAGAATGGTCCAAAGAATAAGATTCATATAAGGGAAAGCAATTTTTGGATTTCGGAATTGTTTCGGAATGTTCGGTATTGTACCGGAAGGTTCTAGAAGCTTCCGGAGTGGGACCAACATTGCCCCACTTGTCGGGAGGGGGCATGGGCCTATGAGGGAGTGACCTGGCCGCATTGGGCCAGGGGCATAAGGCCCCATAGGCCCAGTCGGCCAAGCCCTAGGGGAAACCCTAGGGAGAGCTTCTAGAAAGGGGGGGGAACTTGCCCCCCACTCCACCCCATGTGGCCGCCAGCCCTAGGGTTTGGAGGAGGGGCAAGGGCAGCCGACCAGCCCTCTATATAAAGAGGGCAGGGGTGCACCCTCCCCCCACACCTCCTCCAACCCTAGCTGCCTACCTGCTGCCCTCCTCTCTCTCTCTCTCTCTCTCTCTCTCTCTCTCTCTCTCTCTCTCGACTGTGCGTAGGCGAAGCCCTGCCTCAGAAACTCACCTTTGCACCACGCCGTCGTGTTGTAGATCCAATCTATCTCTCCACCCCACTTGCTGGACCGAGGAAGGAGGAGACGTCGAGGTTCTGTACGTGTGCATCTCTCGGAGGCGTCGCCACTTGCGGCGTTGGATCGGATCGGATCGCGAGGAGGAGAAGGCTAGTACGAATACATCTCCTAGATTAGATCTTGGATTTCCCGTTCGCATCCGTAGATTTTTTTTGATTTACTATGCTGCGAAACCCTTCAATATTGTGTCTCCACCTTCTACCTTTAGGCACCATTAAGAGAGCATAGTGGTCATTCTTAGTTCTATGTGCAGTGTCCCAAAACTTATTGATTAATGCATATTGCGATATTACTTGTTCTTGTGATACTTGTATCTAGTCACTCTTATGAACTTTGAAGGTGTCGTATGCATCTATTTGCTACTCTATGAGGGACAAGCTGATTGCCACTATGCCATGTTTTCTGTATGTGAAATAAACAAACGTTTTTAAATGCATGTTATTCATGATCTTTGTTTGTAGCCTTTAATGTTGCATGCATAGTTACTTTGTCTTATTGTTCGAACTCCATCTTTCATGCACATGTTTAGAGTTTTTTATCCCAGCTTTCAATGCTTGCAAATAGTTTGATCTTGGTTTTGATGGTGCATGTCACCTCAATTTTTTTATCACTTACCTACTCCAGGACGAGAAGGAGTTAAGCTTGGGGATGCTTGATACGTCGGAAACGTATCTATAATTTTTGATACTCCATGCTTGTTTAGTATCTATTTTGTTTTGCTTTGTATACACTTTGAGGTGTTTTTATATGTTTTCTGGAACTAACCTATTAACAAGTTGCCACAATGCCAGTTGCCTGTTTTCTTCTGTTTTTGGTTCCAGAAAGGCAGAAAATCAATATTCTTGGAATTACACGAGACAAAAGCCAAAGTCAATATTTTACCGTGGGCAACACGAAGCCAGAAGACGAGACGGAGAAGGCTCACCAGGGGGCCACACCGGGTCGCTGGTGGTCCCACCCGCGCACTGGGGTGCAACTGGTGGCCCCCAGCTCGCCTCGCCTATAAGAAGCCCCCGATGTAGAAACCCTAGGCACCCGATCAAAACTCCATGAAACTGTCTGTAGCCGCCGCCACGATCGTCCCTAGATCGGGGGAGATCTGAAGTTCTTCCCTGCACCCTACCAGAGGGGAAATCATCCTGGAGGCCTTCTTCTCCGGTATGAAGCGCGAGTAGTTCCACCTTGGACTACGGGTCCATGTAGTAGCTAGATGGTTGCATCTCCTCCTTGTGCTTTCATGTATAGATCTTGTGAGCTCCATTCATGATCAAGATCTAATCTATTTGTAATCATACATGTTGTGTTTGCGGGGATTCGATGGATATTGAGATTACTATGTCAGATTGATTAATAGTTTTATCTTATTGATTCTATCATGTATGTGTTGTTTGTGATCTTGCATGCTCTCCGTTGTTAGTATCTATCTTGGCCAAGTAGTTGCTAGTGACTCCAAGAGGGGGTATTTATGCTCGATAGTGGGTTCATGCCTCTAGTTTCCAAGGGAAGTAACAAAAATCTCTTCGGTTGTAGATGTGTTGTTGCCACTAGGGAGAACACAACGGTCTCTTGTTCATGGAACAAGTGGATTGTTTACCTTACACACTTTGCTTAAAACAGTTGTCTGTTGCTTGCAACTTAATACAGGAGGGGGTTCAGATGATAACCTGAGGGTGGACTTCTAGTCATAGATGCAGTTGGATAGCGGTCTATGTATATTGTTGTATTGCCCAATCAAATCTCATAGGATCTTTTTGTCTGGTATTGCATTGTTATGCCTTGCTCAGTTCATGTCAATTGCCCTGCTATAATTTGTTTATCCTCCATACCATGTTGTTTATCTAAGGAGAGCACCTCTAGTGAACTATGGGCCCCGGTCCAATCTTTACCATTGATACTTCTTCTACTGTTTACTTGCTGTAAACCATTCATCACATTCCACACCATACAGCTAATCCTTTGTTATAACAAACCGGTGAGCTTGACAACCTCACTGATTCGTTGGGGCAAAGTTTTGAGTTTGTGTTGTGCAGGTTTCCACATTGCTTGCAACACCTATGTGACGTTTCCTTCCTCCTACTGGTTCTATAACCTCAGTTTCTTACTGAGGGAAACTTTGCTGTTGTGCTCATTACACCTTGCTTTTGGGGTTTTCAACGAAGCGTCCCACGACAGCACTGGGCGCCATCAACCATCAGGGAGGCCTCTCAACGTCTTTGTTGCGGTGCTTTTCGTCGCACCGTTTCCAAGTGGTGATGTCCCCGGCGATGGCGCCGACGGCCGCAGTGGCGAGCTCATCTTCTTCAGCGGTGGAGGAGGGCCTGATTGCTTTTGCAAATCTTGTGATAGGGTCCTTTATGTAAAAGACAAGGGCTTGGTTGTATTTTTTCCTTTCTTCTAAGGTCCTCGATGTAATTTATAGCCCACCGTTTAATGCAGACCCTTCGGGATCCTTCCCTTGTTAAAAAAAAAACAAAAAACAAACAGAACACAACGTACTTAATACAAGAAGTGCAAATTGCTTTTAGATACGTATAAAAGAAGGGTACATCGATGATGTAGCTTCAAACATGTTGTGATGAGAGAGATCATACCTAAAAAAATCATCTCTTAATTAAGGGATTTTTTTTCAACTTTCTCCTTTCTCCACCATAACGTTTATTCCACGTGACACTCATAAGATATTAGCATTGGACGTCTTCATATTTGTCTATGTAAAAAATCTGATTTAGTTGTCTGGGTATATGCGCTGTAGGTTGTACACTAAAGAAATCCAAGTAATTTCGTCCCATTAGTATGAGTGCACTTACCCCCTTAACAGTAACTTTCGAGAAATATTTCTCTCGATACGCTAGAACTATTCCTAGAGGTACGAGCGGCAAAGGAACAAGACGATCTGTTTATCCGCTCGGGAATCGAATCCGTATCCTACGTTTTCTATTGAAGGTTTCCAGCGACATGTACCATATTTAGAGCGATTCCTACTCATAAGATAAATAAATACTCCCTCCGGTCCGATTTATTAGGCAAGCACGTAGTTTAAAAAAATCTTTGACCATCGATTTTGCAAATAAAATATGCAATATACGTTCTAAAAAATATACCATTAGAAACTAATTTTGAAGATGAATCCAATGGTATAATTTTTGTGACATATTATACAAAATTTGTTGACCAAAATTATTGGTCAAAGTTGTTCTTAAACTACGTGCGTGCCTAATAAACCGGACCGAAGGGAGTAATCATTTTCTAGGGCACCTTCTTTCACGGCTCCTATTCCTAGATATAGAAATGTAGTATTCCTATCCTACAACGGTAGTTCCTCGTCTTCATCTGGATAGAGCTTTTTGAGCGAAAGATACCCCTTTTACCTTTGCTTTGGTCAATGGAACACTTTGAAGAAGAGACTACTGATTGAGAAACAATTATTAATGCGGTCAAAAGAAAAAGAATTGTGATTAAAAAAGAATCTTGTTAAAAAAATGCTCCATCATGACGACGGTACAACAGAAGTCAATTCCTGAACCCATCAAGACGAGCTGGCGACGGGGGCTTGATTCCCGAATCTCCTGGCACCCTTCCCCCCGCCCCGCGGCTCTCCATTCCCCCGGTCCCGGAACATCGCCCCGCCGCCAGCGTTAATTCTCAAACAAATTCCCCAGGTTCCACCGCACCCGCCGCCTCCAAACCCTAACCCTAACGCTCTCAGCCTCAGAACGCCACCCCGGCCGCCATGGTGAGCGAAGCCGTCGACGCCGGCATCGACCGCGTGCTTTGGACGGAGGCCGAGATCGCAGCGCGGGTCGCGGAGGTCGCCTCGGAGCTCGCAGCAGACCTACGCCGGCTCCCTGAGCCGGTCGTCGTCGTGGGCGTCGCCACGGGAGCTTTCCTCTTCCTCGCCGACTTGGTACGGCGCGTCGGCGCGCCGCTCGCCGTCGACCTCGTGCGCGTCGAGTCGTACGGCGACGGCATCGAGTCCAGCGGCCGGCCCCAGGTCACTGCCGACCTCAAGGTCGACGTCGCCGGGAAGCACGTCGTGGTGGTTAGTGCCTCGACCCTCCCTTATCCTCGTCTGAGGAGCGGTCACGTTCGTTTCGACGCGACGGTAGCTGCTAAAAGCTTAGTCTTTTTCCGTGATTATTGCTTTCAAGGTGGTCCTATACTAATGTGTTGGGTCATGTGCCTGTCAGAACTGATGAAGATATATTGTCTCAATGTCTGTTGTTACCTTTCCTGAACTTCGCATGTAAGCAGGACAGTATAGTTGGATTTCACAGAAGTAATATCATCATCCTTTGACTCGCCTAGTTTAATTTGGTTATGTCAACTGAATTGGCGTGTCCAGTTGTTACCTCTTGGCAGAGTTGAGTTTCTTTAGGGTTGACTCGATGCTGAGTTTATGCACATCAAACACGACTACTAGAATCGGAAAATCTAAAGAAGAACAATTGATAGTTCCTTGGTCGTAAGGACCCGGAGCGCGAATGCAACTCTGTAGTCCTATTCTTTTGTAAAAATTGGTTGCAATATCCTTGCTCTTTTTTTGACTAATCTCTCAAATTTTAACGTTGTCATAAGTAGAATACCAATCAAAACAAGTCATCTCTGAATACCATCTTTTGATAATACCTCTTAACTGTGTAACCTAGAAGTTTGGTGACTAGCAGCTGACGTGATAAATCAGTAACAATAACCCTAACCCAGGTTCCACCGCACCCGCCGCCTCCAAACCCTAACCCTAACCCTAAGGTCGACGTCGCCGGGAAGCACGTCGTGGTGGTTAGTGCCTCGACCCTCCCTTTCTTATCCTCGTCTGTGGAGCGGTCACGTTCGTTTCGACGCGACGTTAGCTGCTAAGCTTAGTCTTTTTCCGTGATTATTGCTTTCAAGGTGGTCCTATACTAATGTTTTGTTGGGTCATTTACCTGTCGGAACTGATGAAGATTGGCTGTCTGCATGCCTGTTGTTATCTTTCCTGAACTTTGCATGTACGCAAGATAGTATAGTTGGATTTCACAGAAGTAATATCATCATCCATTGAATCACCTAGTTTAATTTGGTTATGCCAACTGAATTGTCTTGTTCAGTTGTTTACCTCTTGGCAGAGTTGAGTTTCTTTAGGGTTGACTCGATGCTGAATTTATGCACATCAAACATAACTACAAGAATGGGAAAATCTAATGAACAATTGTTAGTTCCCTGGTCGTAAGGACTGTAAATGCAGCTCTGTAGTCCTCTATTTAAAAAAAAAACAATTCTTTTGTAAAAATTGATTGCAATTCTTTTTCGACTAATCTCTCAATGTTTTAACATTATCATAAGTAGAGTACCAGTTAAAACAATTCTTCTGTGAATAACATCTTTTGATAATAGCTCTTAACCGTGTAACCTAGAAGTTTGGTGACTTTCAGCTGACGTGATAAATCAGTAACAATAACTCGAAATAGTGCTTATGATTACAAAGTCTCTGTGTGCTTTTGGACTTTGAGCTGTCAAGGATGGCCTTGCAACTTGGCAGTTATTTTGGGTAGGAGGTCAACTGAACTTTACTGGTTCAGATTTGCCCCCTTTTTGGGTTTTTTCCCGAGTGTCGTGTAAAGGCAGTGAATCAAGATTCATTTCTTCAGCAACCCAGTGTAGTCAGGCAGAAAATTACATCGGCACATAATATTTATGATTAGTGTGTCTACCTTTGCAGGGGGTTATGCCTTATTCGTCTTTGCTTATCATGCATTTAGAGTCTGTGTAAATGCAATATTGATTCATTGACGGCGGTTTTCATATCTTTGTAGGTTGAAGATATTGTGGACACAGGGAATACTGTTTCCTGTCTCATTGCTCATTTACAAAAGAAAGGAGCATCATCCGTATCAGTTTGCACCTTCCTTGATAAACCAGCAAGACGGACAGTCAATTTTCAGCTAGTGGGAGATGGAAAATTCTATAGAGGCTTCGAGGTACAATTATCTCCCCTCTTAAGCATTGTGCTATATGGCGTGAAACCAAACTTGATTAGTCTCTAGTCTGTCTCTTCCGTCTGTAACAAATCCTAGTGACAAGCTATCCCATAGTATCTGTCTCGATCCCTTAATTAATTGCCATACTGTTTCTGTTCCTTTTCAGTGCCCTGATAGCTTTGTTGTTGGCTATGGTATGGATTACGCTGAGCTATACCGGAACCTGCCTTATGTTGGAGTTCTCAAGCCTGAGATGTACAATAAGAAAACAAGCAATTAGACCGGAAGGCGGACAATACTTGCAACACATGCAACAGCGCAAGAATTAAAGGATTGCAAAGCAATCTGGGTTTTATATTTTAGGCAACTGGTGCTCAAGTTTGTACAGAAAAGGCATAATGCCTGCTACTTGACCTTTCTCCATTTTGGCTGAGGGAAATATTCTTTTTCTCTGAACATCATAACAAGAATATACCTTTACATTTTGTGCATACTGCAACCAGGAACAAAAAATCTATGTGGTTGTAGGACATGTTATCCTCTTCGATTTACTTGGTCACAACTGGCAAAAAAATCTGGGTTGCAAAAAAGGAACAATAAATCGTTTTGTCGCAATATTTCGTGTCATTGGAAAAACAAAAAGGATTTGTAAGCATCTTCTTCTCAATTGTCATATTTGGCTATCATGCTTCGTCGAGAATAAGCTTTGAAATCCCTTTTTTAGGCACTGTTTTTGTTTTTGGATACTGTTATTATTCGCAAATAAAAAACAAACAGGACGGCACTGTGCCACTGACGGCAATCCGTGTGCAACGTGCCTCTCCAGAAGCACTGTGCCACTGACTGCAATCCGCTCGTCCTGTTTTTCCTCGCTGCGGCCTCAGCTCCGCCATGGCGACGAGCTTCTTGTCCGCCACTAGCACCTCGTTCCTCATCCGCCGCCTCTCCCGCCACAAGCCAGCCACCGCCCCCTCACTTCCCTTCCCCTCCAAACCGCGCCCACCTTCTTGCTCCCTTCTTCCTCCCGAACTCCGGCGCTTCTCCACATCATCCTCTTCCTCTGCCAAGATCCCCACCACCACCAACATCCTCTCGTCAGTCACGGCCGCCTCGAGAACCCTCCTCTTCCTGCTCGTCGCCTCCCTCATCGCGCTCTCCGGCGTTCGGCGGCCCCTCCCGTCCCTCGCAGCCCCTCCCCCACCTACGCAAGAGACCAAGGGACAGGAAGAGCCCAACGAAGAGGAACAGGAAGAAGCGGAGGAGGACGAGGCCAAGTGGTTTGAGAAAGAGGAAGAGGAGGTGGAGGCGGCGTGGATGCAGCCGAGCGACGACGAGGAAGAGGAAGAGGACGACGACGAGGTCCAGATGTACCTGGAAGTCCTGAGCGAGGACCCTGGCGACGTGGCCGCGCTCAAGTGCGTGCTCTTCGCCAGGATGCGGCGCAAGGACTGGGGCGGCGCGCTGCTCTACGCGGCGCAGCTCCGGGTGGCCGAGCCCGGCGAGGTGGAGTGGCGGCTCATGGAGGCGCTGCTGCACGAGCTCAAGGGGGACCTCGCCGAGGCCGAGCGGCTGTTCCGGGAGGTCCTCGCGGAGAAGCCCCTCCTCGTCCGCGCTCTCCATGTGAGTGCACACGCGCTTTTTTTTTTCTCGTCAGCAGTTTGTTTTTGTTGATATGATGATTGAATTGGCCATATTCTACCGAGTATTAGGACAATTATAATGGAAGAGTAAATGAGTAATTTCCAAATCGTTGTACTACTTGTTTCTAAACTATGCTATGCGACAACTTGTCGATGCACATTTTGTTTCGATGCTCAAGGAAGAACACCAATTCCAATTTCCCATTCTGTCCTTAGGCAATCAGCTCGATTGCAGCATTTCAAGAATAGTCTTAGGTGCCAGTTAGTAGATTTGCATTGGATTCAAACAAAATGAAAACTTGGCCTTGCATTCTGTGTGTTCAAATGCGACGCTAGCATTTGAAATATAGTCTGCTGTGCCTGTCTGCAGATTTGCATTGGACTGAGAGAGAACAAAAACCTGGCCTTGTATCTTGTTTGGTTCGACAACGATCAGCTTGGATGCTAGCATTTCAAGAACAATCTTTGGTACCAGTCTGTACAGTTGTATTGGATTGATAGACAGTAAAAACTAGACCTTGCATTTTGTGTAGTTTAAGAGTTTTGCTCCGGTGTCCTCCCCCTCCTCCCAAACTTAGAAAACTTTAAACACAAGGATGGCTAGGATAGTCGATACCCCTTTATGCCCTCTGAGAAGGGGTATTGGTCAATCCTGACCCTCCTTGTGTTTTTAATTTCCTACGTTTTGGAGGAGGGGGAGAACACTGAAGCACACCTCATAGTTTAAATGATTCTGTGAGTATAGACACTATATAACCAGGCTCTTCTTTTTTACTATGTACTGTATTGCACAACGACAGATACATGATTGGTTAAGCATGTGCATACTTAAGTTCACTAGGGAACTACAGCCGCAGTAGAGTTTGTATGTGAGTTCGTCTGCATTTTTAGTTCAGGCTTTTTGCAGTGTGCACCAAGCAGTGCTGCAACTAGCTTACAATGAAGCTGTTGTTTTCCTGACCCTCCACATTTCCCATTCTTCCAGGGACTGGCATTGTGTATGCATAAAAGATCCGGAAGTCCAACTGCTTTCGAGATGCTGGAGAAAGCTTTGCAACTCGCAGTGTCCGAGGAAAGGGTCCCAGAAGAGCGCAACATAAAGCTTCTAATTGCACAGATGCATGTTGTCAAGGTAACAAATGACACCAAGGTTCTGATTACACGGTGTGTTTTTGATTTCTAAACGGAATTCACCGGCATCACAGGGTGACTTGGATGCTGCGTCGGAGAAACTGCAGAATCTTATTAACGAGGATCCCCGAGATTTCCGACCTTATCTTTGCCAGGTATTTCTTGAGCCCCTTGCAGGTTCGATATATGTTCTCGGTCTCAAGTCTCCTTCCATATTGACCGCTTCTGTCTGCTGTGTTTCTTCTTTGCAGGGCATCGTGTATGCACTTTTAGACAAAAAGGAAGAAGCAGACGAGCAATTTGACACGTACAGAAGCCTCGTGCCGGATGAGTTCCCTGACAAGAGTTTTATCAACGATGTTATAGTATCGGCAAAAACGGAGTCGAAAGATCGGCTGCAAAAGGACTTCAGATCCGAGTTCCTATCTAGAAAATGATGCATCAGGTTTTGTTTTCCATACCTGAACGGCTATATCATACTTAGTTCTAGATAGACAGGTACAACAATTTTATACGTGAGAAATGGAATATAAGAATGATGCTAGGGAGATGTTAGTCTTTTGTAACCGATCCCTGTATTTTCAGCTCAACAGTTAGTCCTCAAATGGATCCAATACAATCATGAATTACATCGAGTGTGTACATGGAGAGGAAATGAGACCTTTCGGACAGAAATGCATCCTCTCTTTGACTGAATTGGAGAGTAGCGACTGGCATGGGAGGTGTACTTGTTAACGTCATTCCGACGGTATTAACAATTTAACATGTGCTGAGTTGCTCAGTTGTGTTGTTTAACATGTGCTGTCAAAGATAGCGATACAAAAAAAAAAAGGTAGCGATACAAAAGGAATCACTGAATCAAGTAGTAAAACTGAAACAAGTTTTTAGAATAACAGGGATATGATCCCTGGTTGACTGGTTCCATTGATAGCTCAACGAAACCACAAGGCACATGCAGAAGGATCAAAAGGAAGCTAAAAACGGAAGAAAACTAAACATCCAGCAGACCACACCTTACAAAGTTTTCCCAGCAACAAGCAGAAGAAACAGACCCTCAAACTGAAACAAGTTACTGTAGTAAACATGTGACACTTTTCTAGGTCGCGTTTTGCGGGGTTTTTCAGGCCCCGAGCGACGGGGCGGAACAGACCCCTCAAAACCGAATCAGAAAAAGGAATATTCTCCTTTTACAGTTTCGCGTATACGGGGTCTGTTCCGCCACAACAAGGGTCGAACCCGTAAATTGAACTATTGTCTGTCAATTTCACCACATATCTCGTATTTTTAAACAGAAATATGATACCAATGTAAAGTAAAAGCCCAAAATTATTAATTGTACATTACAACAAGCATCCAATTACAACAATTGTCCAAACAAATTGAATAAACAATAATCCAATTACAACAAATGACCAAATGAAATGAATAGTTCCGAATACAAATAATGTTTCACATACATGAATGATAAAATGTGACAGGTACCTCCCAAATAGCTGCCAGTGGTGCTCAATGAGGTCATGCTGCAACTGGTCATGGGTGGTCATGTTCTCAATGTCTCGGTAGGTTTGAAGGAAGGCTTGGATGGCATTTGGGTTTCTAGCTGGATTCACATGGCTGCCAACATTGTCGTAGAAGATGTCCAAGTCTAGACCCCTCTCATCCTTAACAATCATGTTGTGAAGAATGACACATGTTATTATGTAATTGAGAGTTTTCTTGTCCCAAAACGAGCTGGACCTTGCACAACTGCAAATCGAGCTTGCAAAACACCAAAGGCCCTCTCAATGTCCTTCCGGGCACTTTCTTGAGCCTTTGGAAATTCAATCTCTTTCCTAGTTTGAGGATTCGAGATGGTCTTGACAAATGTAGCCCAACGAGGATAAATACCGTCAGCTAGATAATACCCTTTGTCATAAATTAAAACCATTGATAGTATAGTTGCAAGCGAGTGCTTCACCACTAGCTAGCTTTGCAAATACATGAGATCTGTGGAGCACATTGATATCACTGAGGGTGCCAGGCAAACCAAAGAAACAATGACAAAGCCATAAGTCCTCGGATGCAACGGCTTCTAGCACAATTGTTGCATATCGGCTTTTGCCACAATATTGCCCGTGCCATGCCTTCGGGCAGTTTTTCCAAGTTCAATGCAAACAATCTATGCTTCCTAGCATGCCCGACCATCCTCTTCTCTCATTCATCGCCATTAACCTAATTTTGTCCTGCTCGTTCGGTGCTCGCAGATACACCGAGCCAAAAATGCGAATAATCACCTTGGCAAATCTACGAACACTCTCCATAGTTGTATCTTCGCCGATGCGAAGATACTCGTCGGCATAATCAGCAGGGATCCCATATGCGAGCACTCTCATGGCCGCGGAGATTTTTTGGTACGGGCTGAATCCAAGCAGCCCCGCGGCATTTCTTCGACGCTTGAAGTACCACGTCTTGGCCTTGCAAGCTTTCACTATCTTCACGAACAACGAGCGACGTATTCGATAGCGTCTACGAAATAGGTGAGACGGGTATGTGGGTACCTCGGCGAAATAATCTCGCATGTCGTTGCCCAACTTGCGGTTGCGAGGGATGCAAAGGCGGCCGACCGTGGAGCCTCGCCGCCTCTTCCTCCTGCCGTCCTCCTCCTCCTTGAGGGCGAGAATGGCCACCATCATGTGCTGACGGTGGTTCCCGAGCAACGTCTCCACATCCGATTCGTCGGAGAGGACGAGTCATCCATCAAAAATCGCTCGTAAGGGTCCAAGTCCATCTACAAATCAAGGACGATATTTAGAGCTTGTGGAGAGGAGATATACGAGCTCGAACTCGAGCGGCGGCGGATTTTACCTTTGACCGGCGGCGGGAGGACGGCGGCGGTGGGGCGCGACCGGATCTGCGTCGGGAGGAGTTTTCCGACCCACAGCGGCTGGAGAACGGGGTCGGCGGGCTTCGACGAGCTTCTGCGCGCGAGGAATCGAGCGGGAGGGTCCTCAATCTACGGCGGCGGTCGATGGCGGGCGGCGGCTGTGCGGGAGGAAGGGAGGGGAATGAGCTGAAAATTCCCTCCCGCCAACGAAAACACAGGATATGGTTCGTGTCCAGGTCGGGCTCGAAATCTGGGTTTTTCTGGTTCCATGAGCGTGTTTTCATGGAGGCCCTAATTTTTTTCCGGTTCGGTCTATTTTAGGACGTCTGTTCTGTCCACTTTTATCGTACGAAAATAAAATTAACGATTATTTATTTTTATAGTTCCGCCCTTTTACAAAGTCTGTTAGAGATGTTCCTAGTTGTGCCTATCGAAGAAGAATGTTCAGTCTTGGCAACTGAAAAATACAGCTCCTCTCTTCAGAATCGCGTGGAACGTACGGCAGGGACCTGCCGTGCCAGACCCGGCCAGTCCGGAGTATCCACCCGCTGCAGCCTAGAACGAAGCAATTCATCATATCAATCCATCAATCTAAACCGTCTGATACGGCACAGCTAATCGTTCGAATTGCCGTGTAAAATGGTCTATCTATCTCCAAAGCAAGTGGCAGGAGCAAGACCGCCTATAAAAGCACATACACGGCTAACACCCAGCAATCAAACCACCAAAGCACAAGATCTCCAAAGCAAGTGAGAAGGAGTTGCAGCAAACAAAGATGGCTATCAGCTCACCTTCAACCACAGTGGCAATCTTCGTCCTCGTTACCCTCTTCGCTTCCCACATCACATCGGCCCTCCGCCCCAGTCTCGGCGTCTGCCGTGCCAGTGGCTATCTGCCTGGGAAGGCCGGCCACTGCGAGAGAAGCAACGATCCAGATTGCTGCGAAGACGGGAAGAGGTACCCACAATACCACTGCTCGCCTCCGGTAACATCGAACACCAGAGCTGTCCTGACGCTCAACAGCTTTGAGAAGGGCAAGGATGGCGGCGGGCCGTCTGCGTGCGACAATGCCTACCACAGCGATAAGGAGATGGTTGTTGCACTCTCCACGGGGTGGTTCGAGAACATGGGCCGTTGTGGTGACCGCATTAAGATCACCGCCAATGGAAACTCCGTGTATGCAAAGGTGGTCGATGAGTGCGATTCTGTGTACGGTTGTGACGATGAACACAACTATGAGCCGCCTTGCCAGAACAACATCGTCGATGCCTCACCGGCGGTTTGGAATGCGCTAGGGCTTGACCAAAATGTTGGTGAGATGGACATCACATGGTCCGACAACGACAACTAGTAAACATATTTGACATGCCATACATATATTACACATTCGTGTCCGCTTTTATGTTGAGTGTTTAGTTTGTGCATATAATTGGAAGTGGATATATGATTATATTACATATCATTTTGTATTTTACAGATGTATGTTTTATCTATTTGAGTTAAATGTAATGGAAAATTTATATTCACCATGTTGTCTTAGAGCATCTCTAACTCATCCCCTTCCCTTTAGAGGAGAAAAAGCCCCCTTTCTAAATTTAGCGTCGCGGAATCGATCTCCAAAAAGTTTAGAGGAGTAATTTTTTTTTGCAAATCAAAACTTTTGAACAAAACTATTACTCTTACAAACCGAAATAAGTGTAATAAATCAAATTCATTATCACAAACCCAAATAAATGTAATAAATCCAATAGTTGAATATTACAAACCGAATTGAATGTAATAAATCGAATAATTTGCAAGCAAATCAATGAAAACAAACACAACTGATTGCCGTGGAGACACCAGAGATGATCAACAAGATCAACCTGTAGCTGATTATGTGTCTCCTTATTCTCGATGCTTCGGTGCATTGCGAGGAACTGGTCAATCCTGGATAGATCATGCTCAGACACAACAGGGTCTCCATTTGAGATGTACATAAAGTCATCATCCATGTCTCTCTCATCTTCGATGATCATGTTATGCAAAATGATGCAACACGTCATGATATTCCAGAGGACCTCTGGTTTCCAATACTCCATAGGTCCACGAATAATTCCAACGCGCTTCTGAAGCACACTGAAAGCTCTCTCCACATCTTTCCTTGTTGCCTCTTGCTCTGTGGCAAAGTGTGATTTCTTTGGGTTATTGCAAACATGTCGGGGGGTTGTATTCACAAATGTGGCCCATGGAGGGTAGATCCCGTCAGCAAGATAATAACCCTTTGTGTACTGATGGCCTTCGATCTCATAGTTGCATGAAGGAGCTTCACCATTCACAAGTCTTGAAAACAGTGGTGACCTCGACAGCACATTGAGATCATTGAGAGAGCCAAGCAATCCAAAGAATGAATGCCATATCCATAGATCATGCGAGGAAACTGCCTCGAGGATGATTGTTGCATCTTTGTAGTGGCCTTTGTATTGGCCTGTCCAACCAGCTGGACAATTCTTTTAGGTCAAATGCATGCAGTCAATTGAACCTAGCATCCCAGGCCATCCTCTTTCTTCGTTTTCAGCAAGAAGCCTGCCGGTGTCTTCTTCATTGGGTGCCCTCAGATACTCTAACTCAAATATCTCAATCATAGCTTTGGCAAACCTTCTCACATACTCCAAAACTGTATCCTCTCCAATGCGAACATAATCATCAATGGCGTCGCCAAACAACCATATGCAAGTACCGTCATGGAGCCCCACACTTAATCACCGGGCTAGCACTGACCTCTCCCATAGCACTCCTATAATACTAGCCACCCAATTTAAGGCTGGTTTCGAGAAAACTGCTATTGTTTGTTTCACATACTAAGATCATCTCTAACCCATCCCCTTAATGTTAGATAAGAATTCGCCGCATTGTTCACCAATTCCTATATTTTTGATCCTCTAAACTTTGATCGCCAGACTTGATCCCATTTATTTGGACTCCTAAATTTAAACTTCGTCTAGACACTTGATCAAACACATTGCAATAAAAGAAAAAAACATAAAATCAAACTAAACAACTTAGTTCATACACGCATTGCATATTTCATACATAGATTCTAACCCTAGGATGGTCGTCGGTGTTGGTGGCCATCAAAGAAACCCTAGCTATGCTGCCGAGCGTCGGTGGCCAGCGTTGGTGTCCACCTACTTGCCGAGTCTATCGAGCCACATGTCAAAGATGTCAGTGGAGTCGGTGTCACTATCGCCAAGGTCGATGACCTCTTGCGCTTGCACTGAGGAAGGCGCATCAGCCGTCACAGAGGAAGAAGGCCCTGCCGCCAACCATGTGGAAGAATGCCCTGCCGCCGACCATGTGGAAGAATGCCCTGCCGCCGACTGATACATCCAAAACGTATCTACTTTTCTGAACACTTTTGCTATTGTTTCTCCTCTAAACTTGTCTGATTTGGATACAACTAACACGGACTAACGCCGTTTTCAGCAGAATTACCTTGGTGTCTAGTTTTTGTGCAGAAAATGAACTATCAGGAAAAATCCCGAAAAATATGCCAAAAATTATATTTCACCAGAAGACCCACGGAGCCATAAGACAAAATGGAGTGGAGGCCTGGGGGCCCACACCCCTGCCAGGCACGGGTGGGCCCTGCCCGCGCCTAGGAGGGGTGTGACCACCCCAAGCACCCTCTCGGGCTCCCTCTGCGCCTATAAGTTGCCTCTCGACCTAAAAACAGGGGCGGTCGATAGTTTTCCAGAAAGAGTTCCGCTACGCCGCAGCCACCAGAAACCAAGATTCGGATCCAGAAATTCCGTTCTGGCACCCTGCCGGGACGGGGAATTTGGAGAGGATCATCGCCATCATCATCACCAACGCATCTCCATCAACCATCCATGTTCCCCTCATCCATGAGTGAGTAATCCCCCGCTGTAGGCTTGGGGATGGTAGGGATTGGATGAGTTCTATCATGTAATCTAATAAGATTGTTAGGGCATAGTGCCTAGTATCTCTATTAGTGTTATTTGACTTTGTTGCAACTTGTTGTGCTTAATGCTTGTCACTAGGGCCCGAGTGCCATGATCTCAGATCTGAACTTATTATTGAATCATTATGATAGTATTGTTTGTGATCTTATCTGCAAGTTGTGTACACATATGATTGTCCGGATCCAAAGGCCCCAAAGTGACAATAATTGGGACAACCGGAGGGGATGGCTGTGGTGTGAGGATCACATGTGTTCATGGAGTGTTAATGCTTTGCTCCGGTGCTCTATTAAAAGGAGCACCTTAATTTCCAGTAGTTCCCTAGAGGCCGCCACTTCGGGCTGGACAAAAGATGTTGTGCAAGTTCTCATTGCGAGCACATATGACTATATTTGGAGCACATGCCTAGGATTGTTTAGTACTTGGATGCTTGTTATTATTTATCTCCAATGTCCTAGATCTTGAAGTTACATGTTTAGACTCATCCATGCAATGCCCGTCCATCCATCCCTATGCCTACCGCACTCGAATCCCGCTGTTTACTGTTACTGTTACTATTGCTCTTGTTTCACTGTTGCTGTTGCTTTGCCGTTGCTACTACAAACTATTGCTACTGATAAACTTCTGTGAGCAAGAAATATTTCTAGGTGCAGCTGAATTGACAACTCAGTTGTTAAGGCTTGCAAGTATTCTTTGGCTCCCCTTGTGCCGAATCAATAAATTGGGCAATACTACCTGCGAAGACTGTTGCGATCCCCTATACTTATGGGTCATCAAGACTATTTTCTAGCGTCGTTGCCGAGGAGCATAGCTTTATTTGTAAGTTCACATGGATCTATTATTGTTCACTGCTACTCCTTCCATCACGGGGAAGTCTCGTGATGGAAAGTTCCCTATTTTACCATACACTACAAGAAGAGGTACAGTCCTAAACACCTCTGCTGCACTTGATTCACCGTCTATTATAAGTAAGCTTGTTACACCACCACCACATACACATGCTACACACACTTCTACTACCGCTGAGTCTGAAGCTGCTTTTGATACTCATGATGTTACTTCTACTATGCTTGATGCGAGTGGTTCATTAGGTCCTTCTCTAGATGCTACTATGACTAGTCTAGGAAATACCGAAACTCCTAGTGAAGACACTGTTACACCTGTTAGCTCACCTAAGTCTAGTGAGAGTTATGATATTAATGATGGTTACATTGAGTTCACTGATGAATTTGTTGAAGAGTGCCGAAACACACATGGTACTAGTGCTATTAAGAGTCTCCTTGCTAGACGCACTATTATTCCTAAGTTGTCCTCTGATCCTAAGTTTGCCACCTCTCCCATAGATATTAAAGATAAAGATTATGATTTTATCTCTTGATTTATCCTACTTGGACATTGTTGAGAAAGAGCCTTTTTGTGGGACTAAAAGTGAGAGTGTTGTGGCTCATATGAATAAGCTTTCTACAATGACTGCTTTATGCTCTGATGATTTTAAGATGCGCAAGTACTTTGTTACTAAGATCTTCTCTTTTTCACTAAAAGGAGAAGCTAGGGCTTGGTTTAATAGATTACCTCCTGGTTCCATTGATAGCCCTGATTGTTTGATTGCTTCTTTCTTCCATAAATATTTTCCTCCTAGTGCTAGACATGTTGCTTTGCATAGACTTTTTGATTTTAAACAGGGAGAAGAAGAGAAATTGCCTGAGTCATGGACAAGGTTCTGTGCCTTGATTCATGCACATCCTGGATGTCCATTACCGAAGAATGAGCTTCTTGATATTTATTATAATGGACTAACTGATGATTCTAGGACATACCTAGATAGCTTTGCTGATTGTGTTTTTAGGAAAAGAACTCCTACAGATGCTGAAGAATTAATGGCTAAAATAAGCAAGAATTATGATGATTGGACTTCAACTAAGCTAAATACACCTGAGCCTATTACTCCTGAACCAGTTATGCCTGAACCAGTTCCAACACCAACAACAAAGAAGAGGGGAGTTATTGCATTAAATGATGAAGTGATGAAGGAAGCTAAGAAATGTCTAAAGGAGAAATGTATTAGAGCTGAAGATGTGAAGAATCTACCTCCTATAGAAGAATTATGTAAGCCAATTCCCCACTCATGTACTATTGAGGTACACTCTCTCCAACACTTTGATGAAGGTGATATTCCTTATAGTAAGCCTCCTGATCAATGCTTAGAGGAACTTGACACATTTATTGTTAAGCAAGGTAATTTTAATAAACAAGTTCGGAATCATTTATTGGAAAACTCTAGAGCTATTAAAGAGTTGAAAGATATTGTGGAAAGAACTTCTAATAAAGCAAGGTGACCCAGCATACCACTACATGCGTAGTACACTATAGTCATTGACATGACATCCACAGAACACCGTTCTGTAAATATCACATCCCTTAGAGTGGTACAACAGAAATATTGCGGGTCCATATTACAAACATTCACACATTATTATTATTACAATACCAGAAGTTCAAGACTTCAAAAGGATTCAACTTACAAACCAAAATATAAAGTGTTTCAGCGGAATTTAAAAGTAGCAGCTCCAACTAGGAGTTGAGCTCAGCAGCTTATTCTATAGAGTTCATGCTGCTCGGCTCCGTCGGTTACTACTAACTAGGATACTTAGTTGGACTCGTTGTCATCGACACCATAGCGGATTTCGTAATCCACTCCTTCGACACCTCCTGGCAGGTCAAGATCCTCGTAGAACACATCTTCTTGTCATTCAGCTGCATACATTGGCACGTCTTCGGGATCCTCAGAGTCTAAGCAAGGGATCAAAGGAAAGAATGAGTAACAGCGTTACCCAACAAGTTCATTATATGCAAGGTGGGAAGTTTGATGCTCTAACTACCACCTCGGACTATAAGTCCTTGGCACTATGCAATTTTTTTAAATCTTTCTTCAAAGATTGATTTTATTATAAAAATCTATGACCATCAACCTTCACATGTTGACCAGAACTTTAATGGAGTTCCTTTCCTGCCGCGTTCGCAGCTCCTTCCCGGAACAGGGAGTAATAAGTTACAATTCTTACACTCTGCAGAGCTGCGTTACTTTACCCATGAGAGATCAACTCCTTGTTGCACAACCGGGCGTACTTTCCCGTCCACAATTCCATTATGTGGGGCCCAGTAGTTGGTCCAAGCCAATCACTACCCCCTTCGCGACCTCGCATGTGTCCTTGGTGTACACCATGCCCACACATTGAATTACGGCAATGGTTTGTATAGACCGTTAGATGCCAGAACTATCGTGGGACGTTGAGGGTTCCCACCCATATGCTGCATATCCTCTACGAATTACCAATTAATATGCACACTACGAGTGATAACAGCCACGACCTGCACATCCGGCTTCATGCGAGAGGAAGAAGTTACAACTGACTTCTTTGTCCCATTCCAAATCTCATGGCTAACACGTGATATACGGCGCTAGAATCACTGATGTCATGGGTTATTAAGTCCCTAATTGATCATCATTGTTACAAATAGAACCCTAAGTTCTATTGCTCCATTATATCATCACTTAGGATGATCTAAGATTTCTTTATTTGTGAAAATAATATTTTCTTTCTTTGGAGTATATATGATAACACACAATTTGCAAATACTTTGATAAAGACTCTTCAAAGGATATGAGCAAGTGATGAACTTGCCTTGTGATTGCAAGGTAGTGAAGTCTGATGCTTGTACTGTACCTTGAGCTTCTATGTCTACAAAAACATCATTATTGCCCGGTAAGGACAATTATTAAAGAAGTAAAATGATTATGCAAAGTAATGTAATGCATTATTTAGCTTTACATGTATTCTCCCCCAATTATTTAAATTATAAAAATCCTTTTTTAATAATAAAGGATTTATAAATATTAATTTTTAATATTTATTGAATATTGTATTCTTTTATTTTATTTCCTTTTATTTATTTAATAATTCCTTTAAGAATTATCATTTAAATACCAAAAATTGATATTAAATATTTGTTTAGTATTTTTCTAAAATACTACAACATTAATATATAATGAACGTGATTTTTATTTATTTTTACCATCTTTCAATAATTTTGTAAAATTCCATAAGGAATATATATTACAAAATTCTTAATAAAATTTATATGTCTAAAATTTTATTTTTTATTTATTTGGATAGTTTGGATTATTGTGAATCCAAAATATTTTATTTATAATTTTTGGATTTTTATTTTATTTTCTAGAATTAATTTAAATTCAAGGGTATTTTGGTCTATTCTTATTTATTAAAAACTGGCCTTAAGTGATTTGGGATGACTGTTGGCTTATTGGGCCCTTGTGGCCCAATAGGGCAGAGTCAAGACAACACCCCGAAGGGTTCTGGCCCAACTAGCCCAACTCTCTTTGTCTCTCGCGCGATCTCACCTCTCTTCTTGTCCTCCCCGACCCCGTGGTCAGCGATGCCACCGTCGGCGATTCACGCCGCCATGGACCTTTCTGGCCGCCGCTGTGGTGCAGGACCAAGTTGTCGATCCCGCTCTACCCTCCTATCCAATTCGATTTGGACATGGAGCTCTCCTATGGCCAGACCGGCTCCGTTCCGAACCCTAGGGTTTGGGGTGACGCTGGCGCTGTCGCCGCCGCTGTTGTTGTGTGCCGTGGGGGTGTTCCTCGCCTTCAGGCGTTGCTAGGGTCACCGCCTCGGCATGGTGTGGGTTGCGGCGTCCCCTTGGGGGTGCTCCCCGTGCCGCCGTGCTCGTCGTCGACCAGTGCTTCCTCTTCTCGCCCACAACAACATTCTTCAGTAAGTTGTTGTTGGTTCCCTTGTGTCCTCTGTGCTAGGCTATCCTATGCTATGTGCTGGTAGTTGCCACTCCTGGCTAGTGTCATGTCCTTATTAGGATTGTTTGTTCTGCTTAGGGTTCACATCCCTTTTTTGATTGAATCTCTGATGATTTGGATGATGTATTGATGATCCCTAAGGATGATGAGAGGTTAATTGTTGTGGATTATTGCTTATGATTATCTTTGGTGATGCTAGTGGCTTATCAGTTTGGTTACATTGGTTAATTTTGATATGGGTCAGATGATAAGGTTGCTCTGGAATTAGTGCTTGGAGATTCTAGTGGTTTAAGAGCTCACCCTGTCATTGCTTGGTAAATGACAGTGATTTTTGTGTGATGAAGTCATTGTATTTGTACTGTTGGCTTAAGAATGCATATATAGCTTGAGATCAAATGGTATCTTACAGTGATGATATGTATATGGATCTATCTGGAATGATTCCTGTGATTAGTATCAGGAAACTGATTTATAGTTGGCTATGAGTGTAACTGTGAAAGTTGGATGCTTAACCTGCTTAGTTTAGAAGTTGTTCTTGTGACACCATCCTTGTATGGCACACAAGATTAGATTCTATTACTTGGTTTGGTTTTGTTCAAGCTTAAAATTAGCTTGGAATTATAGATAAGTGGAATATTCTTTCCTTGCATCCCTAGAACCCATGATGTTGGTCTGAGGTTTAGGGATTAGGCCCTTATCTTGTTGTTTCTCATGGATTGGTTCTGGTAGTGATACCAGCTACTGATTCTTGAGTCAAAGTTGGAAAAATGATTGTAAGCTTGATAAATTATATGGGTCCATAAGATGAAATTCTAAGGTGCTACTCCTATTTAAGAGGTGTGCCTAGAAATTCACATCTTGGCTATATTCGTTCCTAGAATTTAAGTTATAGCCTGATAGCTAGGATCAATGATGTTGTCCTGAGATCCTAGTTGGATCTATATAGTTTTCTGGTTGCTTTTAGTGTTTAAAACTTCAATGATGGATTCACCGCAATTGGGTGTTTTCTGAGAATTTGAGTATGATACAAATCATGAATGCTTGTCTAATCTTAGATAGAGAAATCATGTGATGGTCTTTTCTACTCACCACACTTGGTTGTTGTTGGGGTTGCAAGTTGTTGATCTTGTGGCTAGATTGATCTTGCTGGTTGTATGGTTAGCTTGATCTGGTGCTCCTCCTAATGCTTCCAGCTTCTGGACTTGTCCTTGATCTAGCTCTCCACCTCCTGGCCCTGGTAGCTTGACCTTGTGCTTGCTCTCCACCTGATCTACCCCCTCCTTATGTCACCATCTTGGTGAGATGATCAAGGGTTTTGTTGGTGTGACCTTGTTTGGCTTGGTTTGGCTGCTGTGTTTAATGTGTATGAAGCAGGGAAATGTGTTGGGTTTGCTTCCCACGGTTGTGCTGAGCAGTTTTGCGTGTTGGAGTTGTTGTTGCTATGCTGACAACACACACCATGCAGTTTGGTGTGTGTGCTGCTTGTGTGTCTGCTGCACCTTGTGGATAGGCTCTGGATATGAAAGTTACTTTTATCTGGTTACTCTTACTTGTCTGGTGAAACTTGTCCCTCCTTGCTGTTTGGAGTTATTTGACTTCTGGCTTAAATTATGAAAGATTCAGTTCTTTCATTTTGGTAAAACTTTCCCCTTTAAAGATTACTCAATGATGAAATTTTGAACAGTGCATCTCACTGTTAATTCTGGGAGTAAAACAATTTTAATCCTTCACTTTATTTCTTTTAGTTTGTGTTTGTTTTGCAGGTACCAGACTTGAAGATCAAGAATTTAGATTAGGTTTTCTTTTTCTTTATAGAATAGTCACTTGTAATATTCTTCTATTCTTTTGTAATTTTTTATTTTATTCTTTTGTAATAAAGATTGTACTATTACTCAATATATAAAGATTCTTCTTTTATTTCATTACTATTGTAAATATTCTTGATCAATTCCATAAGTTACACTTTGTAAATTATTTATTGAATAAAATTATAGAATAAATATTCATTTTATTGATTAATTTATCTTATTTAAATTTTGAGTTATTAGTTGTTAACTCTTGATTAAATCAAATCACTCAAACCTAATTCTAAATCCTTTTGAATTATAAATCTAACACTCAAGTTTAAAATCAAATTTCATTTCCCAAAACACACTAATCCACAAAGATCATATCAAAGTTTATAACAATCATCCTCCAAGACTATACCTAATCTCAAAGCATGAAAGAAACTTTGATCACTTTAGGTTTTTATTTGGCAAAAAAATTACCCACATTTTTACACATGAATGCATGCAATATCACAGATTCCTAAATCTACCCTTCGTTGGTTCCTAAATGCTGGGATGTTACAGACTTCCCCCTTAAATTAAACTTCGTCCCGAAGTTTGTTGAAGTGTACCTAAATAGTTCTGGATAGGCTTTTCATAAATCCTCTTCTTTCTCCCAAGTGGCTTCCCTTTCAGGGTGATGTTCCCAATGTACCTTGCAATACTTGATTGCTCTATTCATCAACCTTTTCCAATTTTCTTCCAAAATTTTACAGGGTTTTTCAACATAGGTCAAGTCTGCTTGTAGTTTTATCTCGTGACGTGTGATTGTATCATCTGGAATTTTCAAACATTTACGAAGTTGTGACACATGGAAAACATTATGCACTTGAGCCAATCTTGATGGTAACTCTAAAGCATAAGCTATAGTTCTGTTCTAAATCAGTATCGTGAATGGCCCGATATATCTTGGACTCAGTTTTACTTTAAGTACGAACCTTTTAACCCCTTTCATTGGACTTACTTTCAAATATACCATGTCTCCCACTTCTAGATGCCATGATCTTCGACTTAACTTTTCTTCCTACTTTGGGATATTTTAGTCTATCCCTGATCTTATCAATGATATCTTGTTTTTCCTGGATATAGTCTAGCGCAAATTCTTTGCTGCTTCCAGGATCATACCAACATATTGGTGATCTACACCTCCTTCCATACAGAACCTGATATGGAGCTGCCTTCAGACTACTCTGATAGCTATTATTGTAGGAAAATTCTACCAATGGTAGATGATCTTCCCATGTACCTCCAAAATCTAATGCATAAGCCCTTAACATGTCTTCTAGTATCTGATTTGTTCTTTCTGTTTGACCCCCTGTCTCTGGATGATAAGCTATGCTAAAATCTAACTTTGAACCAAATGCTTCATGCAATTGCTTCCAAAATGCTGAAGTAAACACTAATCCCCTATCAGTTACGATCTTTTTGGGCACTCCATGCTTACTTACTGAAGGGTTTCGCGGCATAGTAAATCAAAATTTTCTACGGATGCGAAAAGAGGGAAGCCAAGATCTAATATAGGAGATGCAAACAACGAGAGAGATTGGATTAGATCTTCATACCCTTGAAGATTCGCAAATGAACGCTCGGTTTAACGTGGGTGATGTAGTCGTACTCGCATCTCCTCCTCGCGATCCGATCCAATCTAGCACCACAAGTGGCGATGCCTCCGTGAGATGCACACGTGCAGCACCTCGACGTCTCCTCCTTCCTTGGTCCAGCAAGTATGGTGGAGATATGTGGCATCCCGCAAAAACACTACTAGAAAATCGCGTTGTTTTTGTGCATTGCATCGTCATCATCATGCATTGTTGGTCCGCATTATTTTGAAAAGCCTAGTTTGATTTATACCAATACCCCTCTTATTTTCAAACACAAAACCCCGATCGCATCGGAGATTTTTATTTGTCTAAAAACTGTTTGCAAAATGGCCTTATTTTAAATTAAGCAGAGCCAAACAAACACAAAAACTAAATCAGCCCCCACCTAAATCTTAGTCCCACCAAATTCTATCCTACCCACCAACCGTAGACCGCCACCTCACCCTCTCACCCTTTTTCTACCCACCTGCCACCTCACCGATCCACCACCCCACCCTCTCACCTTTTCTCACCCCAACCCTATCTACCCTCCCTCCCCACTCTCTCTGACAGCCGGCCCCACCCCGCAGTCCCTCTCTCTCCCTGCCCGTGGGCCCCGTCCCCTGGCCCACACACGCCACTCACCCATCCCACGCGCCACCAGCTCCCTCACGCGTCCCAAGCCCCGCCCATCCTGTCGCGCACCCAGGGACCCACCCCCACCTCCCCACGCGACCCGTCCTTCGCGTCCCCCGACCGCTCCTCCCTTCCTCTCTCCTCCTGCAGCGCCATCGTCCTCTCCGGCCGCCGCCCGCCGTCCCTTCCCCGCGGTCTCCGCCCGCCGCGCCCGTGGATCCTCCTCGTGGCGACCCCTCTCCGCCGTCGCGTTCCCCTCGAGCCCCCACCACGGACAGCCTGCAGCCCCCTCTGCTCCTCCTCCTTCCACCGCCGCCGCCTCACCTTCGCCGCGCTCCGCCGCTCTGCCTCACTTCGCCCGCTCCGCTCCACCTCGCCCGCCGCTCACGCTCCACCTCCGCCGCTCCGCCGCTTCTGCCTCACCTCGAGCTCCGCCCAAGCTCTCCCCAGCGCTCCGCCATCGCCGTCCTCCTCCCGACGCTGCTGCCGAGCCGCGCCGCCAGACCTGCTGCGCCTCCGTGGCTCCGCCGCCGCCCCGAGGTCGCCCGTCCTCGGCCTCCTCCGTCCGCCCGCCTCGGGCGAAGCCCCACGTCACCGCCTCGCCGCTCGCTCCGTTCCCCCAGCTGAGCCCGGAGACCGCCTCCTCTCCCGGCTCTTGTCCGCGTCGCCTCCCGCCCAGAGCCGCCTCGGTCGAGCCTCCCGTGTCCTGCAAGGCCAAAGCCGCCAGGCCCCCTCCGTCCTTGGTGCCCCAGCCATGGCGCGCCGCTAGGGCCCCTCTCCTCCCTCGTCTGCCCACATTGCATCTTGACGACAAGTGTGGCTGCTCAATTGAAGACAAAGACCAAGATTGTCTAAGTGTTGGTTACATGTGTCTCTTTGAAGATCTCGAGCTACTTGTGTTGACGCAAATTGTCAAGGACGACCCCGATCCGAAAGCTAAAAGTGTGGAACTCAAGTCCGACACCGACAACTGAAGCCGTGGAACCGACAAGATCGACCTCACCGACGCCATGATCTCCTTCACGGAATCCGAAGACCCGTTCCCGGGGGCGAAGTCCGGACCCGATGCTCGCCAAGAACGCCATCGGTTCAACAAGCACTCCGTCCCGAACACCAAGTGCTGCATTCCGAACGCCAAGACCGACGCGATGACGCGGACCCGACAAGACCCTCGCAACGGCAAGATCGACCCCGTGGGTCCCGGCAAGATCTGCCCGACGACAAGAACGACACCGCCCCGGAAGAACCCGATGCGCCCTCGGCGCGGAACCAAGTCCTTCTTCGTGTATGCGACAAGACCTACCTCCGCTATCCGAGAACGTTCCGTCGGACCCTGGACCCCGAGACCGACCCCGAACCCCGAACCCCCGGAACCCCAAGACCGTCGAGACCCCTCAATGTGTGAACCTTCCCGAAACCCTATTTCATAACATAATAACAACTTGTTGCATTAAATCATTCATCTCGCATGCATATCTGTGGTTTGGGGGCATTATGCCGATTCACCTAATAATTAAATATGGGGCCCATATGCGGGCAAATCTAGCCTTATATTGGCCTCATTTAAACTTGTGTAGCGAACCGGTATCTTATTTTGTCTTGTTAAAACAACATTTAAATTGCGGGGAATCTAAACAACATGAACCTATTAATTAATTGTCGGGACCCCTGGTTCCGCTTAATCTTGACCTAATTGCATTGCACCTTTGCCATGCCATACATCATACATGCATCATGCCGATCTTTTACCGTAGTATTAAATATTGCATCCGGTGTTACTTCTAGTGTTTTGCTTCTTCGCGGATAAGGCCGTTGAGTTGATGTGAGCTTCGCCCCGACCTTCGGGTTGAACCTTCGGCAATGTTTTCAGGCGAGCATCTCCCCCTTTCTACCTATCTTACTTTTATAGTATTTACTTCCCTCCTGTTGATCTATTGCTATCTGTGTTGCGATGCTTTAGTTTCCGTACCTGTGATATACCGTGCAGCCCTATATTGCCTTGGACACATCCTATTACCTGTTGTTTGGTAGATAGTTGGACTTGCGTGTCGCAGTCGCTTGCTCAAGTGCTGTTGCGTGTTGTCAAGTGCCACAGTTGTTGATGTTTTGCCGCATGTTGATGTTGGAGATGATTCTAGTTTTACTTATCGTCACTTTAATTTCTGTTTAACAACTAAAATTGAAATAAGCAGAGGCATCGGTGGGTGATAGAAAATATTTGGTTTCCGAACGCCCACTTGTGTCCCGTAAGACCCCGAGTACTTGATACCTGTTCCTTGATTTATCGCGCTATCCACATCCGGGAGGTATATGGGACCCCGAGCGAGCTTGATTCATCTTATTTCTTGGGGCCACAAACTAGTTTGAGGTTTTATTTACGATCCTGTACTTATGCCACGCTACTTATGTATTTACGATTGTGCGAGGAGCACCTTTGTCTGTATTTAGGATCGGGACACGATTCGCGGTGTCGACAAGCCCAGTTTTGGGTTCCGATCGTTCCACCGTCCACCCAAACCTTGAGTCCGTCTCGAAGCTTGCTTACCGTTGCGGGTAGACTCAAGGGTGGCCCCTGAAATATTTCTGAATCCTGTGATTGTTCATCGTGAAAGCCTCGTTGGGTTTTGATTTGGTTTTCCGAGGTTGATCGGCGTGTGTTGCTATTGGTGCACCCGGCGGGTAAAACTTTCAAAGCCGTGTCATGGATATGGACGACTTGGAGCTGATATCTCGATCATAGACAAGCATAACTAAAGTTTATTGTTATAAATTTGACTTATAATGACTAGTAATCAGCTTCACTATAACGGAATGGCTAATAATACTGCCCACAATTGCTTGTTGGATTGTCGCTTGCGACCATTGTACCTGACTAGTAAGTATTGCAACTACAACGGAATGGCTGAATAAAAGTACCAACAACTGCTGGGTTTTGGGTTATCTCATGCTAATCGTATCTGACTAGTAAGTGCTGCAACTATAACGGAATGGTTAACTAAAAGTGCCCACTGCTTATCTTATCAGGATGATTATTTAAACCTGACTAGTAATCGCTGCAACAATAACTGAATCAATAAAACTGCCAACTGTGTGAGTTCCTCGGTTGACTTCCTCGAATTGGTCTCGAGGGGGAAACGCCAGGATGGGTTTGTTTGGTGATAGTATCAGGTTGGATCCGAATAGGTCATTCTCACCCCTCTCTGATAACCGCCGGTTGTATCGAGTCTCTATAGGTTGTTCAGTGCATGCTGCCACTGCCGCTCAGTACACCATACCTATGTAGGCGAGGACCGCCGAATTCTAGCCTCGCCGTGTACTGGCCTCGATCGACGCTCCTCTTTTCCTTTGCCCTTTGTCGGCACCTTTTGTTTAAGCGGTTTTGAGATCGACGCCGTTAGCGAGGTTACCCTTCGCTTGGCACAGGCGGTTATGGGCCATTGGTTATTCTTCGTGGCTCTTAGCCCCATTTGCATCTTGTCCGTAGTGGACGCGCTCTATCATTTTCAAGGTGATTTGGATCTTTGTATATTATATCTGTATTCTTGACTCATGGAGTCGTGTTGTATATATATCTCTCGTGGGTCCCATCGAGGACTGTTGGGTAATGTTATTACTTAGCATTCCACCATACGAAAGTGCTGGTGAGCACCTTTGAATCGTTTCTATGCGGGTTTGGCGGGTTTCGCTAAAACTTGCATAGGTCCGATTCTCGAGGTGTTCTGAGTGGTATCGAGCTCGGCGATTACGATACCCCACAAGTCTAGCCTGTAGGATAACCTAGCTAACGGCCGAAGTAGAGAGTCAAAACTATTTTCAAAAATCGGTTGGATAGTTCTGATTAGGTCTGATTTTACTCCTTACCCCTCTGCTATTCTCCTCTTATCTCGACGTGTTTTAAATCCGCTCTCTTCTCTTTCTTCGAGTCCAGGATTTCTAGTGGTTGGGTTTCCGTCGTACCTTCAGGGCTTCGATTTCTCCCTTTTGTAACGGAGGTGTTACGATCATCAATCTGCAACTTGTCTGTTGTACCCTTCCTCCAATCTTTTGTCCTTGAGCTCTTTATCCATATGAGTTCCTTGCTGGATATCAGTGTCGTTGAAAAACATATGAGAAGGACGAGCTTTGGTGAAGTTGGGGTTAACCTTGAGCATGTGTTGTTCATGCCAATGGAACCATCGCGGAACCTAATCAGTGTGTCTTTCATACGATTTCTGCTGGCAACATTCCTTTGTTCCGGATACCGTCTAAGAAGATCTTCAGTCTAATTCCGAGAGTTGGATGCTTAATCCGCTTATTCGTGTGCAGAGTAATGGTTTGAGTGTGGGATGGAGTAGCTACCCTACCACTGCTCTTATCATTCGCTCTTATACGTCGAATCAGTGGATCCAGCAGTTTTACTCCGTCCATGGAAGTTAGAGGTGGCCTTATCGTTTGATACCTCTACCTTCGTCCTTTGTTTCTCCGGAGTGTTATCTCGACGATCAGGAACACCGAACCTTTGTTGGTGGTGTCGCCGATCTCCAGATGAAGAAGGAACCCTCGTTAGTGGTGTCGCGAGGATATACGTGAAGCGAGAGGATTCAGATTGCCGACCTTCCTTTCCGGTACCATGAGGTGGATCTCGAGGGCGAGATCCATTGTTAGTGGTGTCGAATTGTGGCATCCCGCAAAAACACTACTAGAAAATCGCGTTGTTTTTGTGCATTGCATCGTCATCATCATGCATTATTGGTCCGCATTATTTTGAAAAGCCTAGTTTGATTTATACCAATACCCCTCTTATTTTCAAACACAAAACCCCGATCGCATCGGAGATTTTTATTTGTCTAAAAACTATTTGCAAAATGGCCTTATTTTAAATTAAGCAGAGCCAAACAAACACAAAAACTAAATCAGCCCCCACCTAAATCTTAGTCCCACCAAATTCTATCCTACCCACCAACCGTAGACCGCCACCTCACCCTCTCACCCTTTTTCTACCCACCTGCCACCTCACCGATCCACCACCCCACCCTCTCACCTTTTCTCACCCCAACCCTATCTACCCTCCCTCCCCACTCTCTCTGACAGCCGGCCCCACCCCGCAGTCCCTCTCTCTCCCAGGCCCGTCCCCCAGCCCACACGCCACTCACCCATCCCACGCCACCACCTCCCTCACGTCCCAAGACCCACGCCCACCCGTCCTGTCGCGCACCCGTGGACCCACCCTGAGCCCCCTCCCCGCGACCCGCGTCCCTTCCGCGTCCCGCTCCTCCCTTCCTCTCTCTCCTCCTGCGCCCATCGTCCTCTCCGCCGCCCGCCGGCCGTCGCCGCCCAGCGGTCTCGCCGCCCTAGCCGCCGTGGATCCCTCCCTCGGCGACCCCCTCTCGCCCGTCGCGTCCCCTCGCTTGAGCCCCTCACCACAGGCAGCCCCCCCTCTGCTCCTCCTTCCACCGCCCGCCTTGCCTCACCTCGCCGCCGCTCGCCGCTCGCCTCACCTCTTCCGCCGCTCGCCGCCGCTCTGCCTCACCTCGCCGCTCGCCGCTCCACCTCGCCCGCCGTTCGCCGCCGCTCTGCACCTTGAGCTCCGCAGCTTCTCCCAGCAGCCTCGGCCATCGCCTCCTCCCTGACGCTGCTCGCCCGAGCACCGCGCTGCGCTTGCGCCTCCTGAAGCTCCTCCGCCGCCCAGGTCGCCCGTCTCGGCCTCCTCGTCGCCGCCGCCCTCGCCAAGCCCGTCACCGCCCTCCTCGCCCGGCCTGGCTCGTTCCCCCATGAGCCCGCCGAGACCGCCTCCTCTCCCGGCGCTCTTGTCCCGTCGCCTCCGCCCATGAGCCGCCTCCGTCGAGACCCCTCTCCGTGCCTGCCGCCGCCAGGCCCCCCTCGTCCTTGGTGCCCCGGCCATGGCGCGCCGCGCTGGCCCTCTCTCCTCCGTCCGTCGGCCCCTGTTGCATCTTGGCAAGTGTGGCTGCTCAATTGAAGACAAAGACCAAGATTGTCTAAGTGTTGGTTACATGCGTGTGCTGCTGAAGATCTCTGAGCTACTTGTGTTGACGCAAATTGTCGCAAGGACGACCCCGATCCGAAAGCTAAAAGTGTGGAACTCAAGTCCGACACGACAAGCGAAGCCGTGGAACCGACAAGATCGACCTCACCGACGCCATGATCTCCTTCACGGAATCAAGACCCGTTCCGGCGAAGTCGCACGATGCTCGCCAAGAACGCCACCGTTCAACAAGCACTCCGTCCGAACACCAAGTGCTGCATTCAACGCTAAGACCCGGCGATGACGCGGACCCGACAAGACCCTCGCAACGGCAAGATCGACCCCGTGGGTCCCGGCAAGATCTGCCCGACGACAAGAACGACACCGCCCCGGAAGAACCCGATGCACCCTCGGCGCGGAACCAAGTCCTTCTTCGTGTATGCGACAAGCCCTACCTCCGCTATCCGAGCACGTTAGTCGGACCACGGACCGAGGCCGACCCGAACCCCGGAACCCCAAGACTGTCGAGACCCCTCAATGTGTGAACCTTCCCGAAACCCTATTTCATAACATAATAACAACTTGTTGCATTAAATCATTCATCTCGCATGCATATCTGTGGTTTGGGGGCATTATGCCGATTCACCTAATAATTAAATATGGGGCCCATATGCGGGCAAATCTAGCCTTATATTGACCTCATTTAAACTTGTGTAGCGAACCGGTATCTTATCTTGTCTTGTTAAAACAACATTTAAATTGCGGGGAATCTAAACAACATGAACCTATTAATTAATTGTCGGGACCCCTGGTTCCGCTTAATCTTGACCTAATTGCATTGCACCTTTGCCATGCCATACATCATACATGCATCATGCCGATCTTTTGCCGTAGTATTAAATATTGCATCCGGTGTTTCTTCTAGTGTTTTGCTTCTTCGCGGATAAGGCCGTTGAGTTGATGTGAGCTTCGCCCGATCTTCGGTTGAACCTTCGGCAATGTTTTCAGGCGAGCATCTCCCCCTTTCTACCTATCTTACTTTTATAGTATTTATTCCCTCCTGTTGATCTATTGCTATACGTGTTGCGATGCTTTAGTTTTGAACCGTGATATCCCTTGCAGCCCTATATTGCCTTGGACACATCCTATTACTGTTGTTTGGTAGATAGTTGGACTTGCGTGTCGCGATCGCTTGCTCAAGTCTTGATGCGTGTTGTCATATGCCCGATTGTTGATGTTTTGCCGCATGTTGATGTTGGAGATGATTCTAGTTTTACTTATCGTCACTTTAATTTCTGTTTAACAACTAAAATTGAAATAAGCAGAGGCATCGGTGGGTGATAGATAATATTTGGTTTCCGAACGCCCACTTGTGTCCCGTAAGACCCCGAGTACTTGATACCTGTTCCTTGATTTATCGCGCTATCCACATCCGGGAGGTATATGGGACCCCCCTGAGCCAGAGCTTGATTCAGTCTCATTTCTTGGGGCCACATACTAGTTTGAGGTTTTATTTACGATCCTGTACTTATGCCATGTTTTACCGCTTTATTTACGATTGTGCGACAGATAGCACACTGTACTGTTTAGGATCGGACCACGATTCCGTGGTGTCGACAAGCCCAGTTTTGGGTTCCCAGTCGTTCACAGCCGTCTAGCCAAACCTTGAGGCCGTCTCGGAGCTTGCTTACTCCGTTGCGGATTCTACTTAAGGGGTGGCCCCCTGAAATATTTCTGAATCCTGTGATTGTTCAGTCGTGAAAGCCTCGTTGGGTTTTGATTTGGTTTTTCCGAGGTTGATCGAGCGTGTGTTGCTATTGGTGCACCCCGGCCGGGTAAAACTTTCTGAAAGCCGTGTCCGCGGATATGGACGACTTGGAGCACAGTATCTCGATCATAGACAAGCATAACTAAAGTTTACTGCTATAAATTTGACTTATAATGACTAGTAATCAGCTCCACTATAATGGAATGGCTAATTAATACTGCCCACAATTGCTTGTTTGGTTGTCGCTTGCGACAATTGTACCTGACTAGTAAATCTTGCAACTACAACGGAAGGGCTGAATAAAAGTACCAACAACTGCTGGGTTTTGGGTTTATCTCACGCTATCTGTATCTGATTAGTAATTGTTGCAACTATAACGGAATGGTTAACTAAAAGGGCCCACTGCTTACTTTATCAGGACGATTATCTATACCTGACTAGTAATTGCTGCAACGATAACCAAATAAGTAAAATTGCCAACTGTGTGAGTTCCTCGGTTGACTTCCTCGTTTGGTCTTGAGGGGGAAACGCCAGGATGGGTTTGTTTGGTGATAGCTTCAGGTTGGATCCGGTTAGGTCTTTCTTATCCCTCTCTGATATCCGCCAGTTGTATCGAGTCTCTGTAGGTTGTTTAGTGCTTGCTGCCGCTGCCGCTTCAGTCCACCATACCTATGTAGGCGAGGACCGCCGAATTCTAGCCTCGCCGTGTACTGGCCTCGATCGACGCTCCTCTTTTCCTTTGCCCTTTGTCGGCACCCCTTTTGTTTAAGCAGGTTTTGAGATCGGCCGTTAGCGGGGTTACCCTTCCAGCTTTGGCTCAAGGGTTATGGACGCCATTGATTATTCTTCAGGGCTCTTAGCCCCATTTGCATCTTGTCCGTAGCTGGACGCTCTATCGTTTTCAAGGTGATTTGGCTCTTTGTATACTCTATCTGTATTCTTGACTCTTTAAGTCGCTGTTATATATATCTGTTCTGTGGGTCCCATCGAGGACTGTTGTGTAATGTTATTACTTCGTTTTCCACCCGCACGAAAGTGCCTGGTGGGCACCTTTGAATCGTTTCTATGCGGGTTTGGTGAATTTTGCCCAAACTTGCATAGGTCCGATTCTAAGGGTGTTACAGTTACCCTTCCGGCTTGGCCTGGGCAGGGTTATGGAAGCCATTGGTTATTCTTCAGGGCTCTTAGCCCCATTTGCATCTTGTCCGTAGCTGGACGCTCTATCATATTCAAGGTGATTTGGATCTTTGTATATTATATCTGTATTCTTGACTCATGGAGTCGTGTTGTATATATATCTGTTCTGTGGGTCCCATCGAGGACTGTTGGGTAATGTTATTACTTCGCATTCCACCCGCACGAAAGTGCCTGGTGGGCACCTTTGAATCGTTTCTATGCGGGTTTGGCGGGTTTCGCTAAAACTTGCATAGGTCCGATTCTGAGGGTGTTACAAGATATGGGTTGGATCTACAACGCGACAGCGCGGTGCAATTGGTGGAGAGTTTCCGCAGGCTTCGCCACGCAATGATCGGGAGGAGAGAGAGAGGGCGGCAGGCGGCTGAGGGAAGGTGTGTGGGGGGTGGTGCTCCCCCAGCCCTCTTTATATAGAGGGGTGGGCGGCAGCCCTAGCCCCTCCCCCAAGCCAAAACCGGCGGCCAAGGAGGAAGAGTGGGGGGCAAGGAAACCCCCCTTCTAGAAGGTCCAATTAGGGTTTATCCCTTCTTGGAGGGCTGGGCCCTATGGGGCCTTGTGCCCCTGGACCAATGCGGCCAGGGCACTCCCTCATAGGCCCATGCCCCCTCCCGGAAGGTGGGGCCACGTTGGTCCCCTTCCGGAAGGTTCTAGAAGCTTCTGGTACAATACCGATTAACCCGGAACAATTCCGAACTCCAAAAACTGCACTGCCTTATATGAATCTTATTCTCCGAACCATTCCGGAACCTCTCGTCATGACCCAGATCCCATCCGAGACTCCGAACAAAAACTCATAAACCAATTATCCAATCTATCCTAGCATCGAGACACGTTAAGTGTGTGACCCTTCGGGTTCGAGAATATGCGGACATGATCTTCTATCAATAATCAACAGCGGGGTCTGGAAACCCATATTGACTCCCACACATTCATCGATGATCATATATGATGAACCACGATGCCAGGATTCAATCAATCCCATATATATATTCCCTTCGTCTCGGGATATTTTACTTGCCCGAGATTTGATCGTCGGTACCGTCATACCTAGTTCAATATCGTTCACAACAAGTACTTTACTCGTTCCGTAATCCGATTATCACTTTGTGATTAACTCCTTAACCACATGCTTGCAAGCGGTGTTGATATCGATTACCGAGTGGGCCCGAAGTATATCTCTCCGACTTGGGAGGGACAAATCCCATCTCGATACATACAACCCAACAGATACTTTCCGATCACCTGAGAGACACCTTTATGATCACCCTCTCATAGGATGACGTTTGATGACCTCAAAGCTTTCTTCTGATACCAGGGAGTTGTATTATCTCATGGTCTAAGGAATACAATATTTGACATAAGAAAAGCTTCGCAAAGACGAACACGATGACACGATCTAATTGCTTCGCTTAGTTTGGGTCTGCCCATCATATCATTCTCCCAATGATATGATATCATTATCAATTGACAACTCATGTCTATGGTTAGGAAACCTTAACCATCATTGATCAATGAGCTAGTCCATAGAGGCGTACTAGGGACACGGTGTTGTTCACAAACCACACAAGTATTAAAGTTTCCGCTTAATACAATTCTAGCATGGAATATAAACATTATCATGAACAAGAATTATAATAATAACATCTTTATTATTGCCTCTAGGGCATAATTCCAACAGTCTCCCACTTGCACTAGAGTCAATAATCTAGTTTACATTTGACAACAATCTCACACCCATGGCACTGAGGTGCTGATCATGTTTTGCACGCGGAAGTGGTTTAGTCAACGGATCTGCGACATTCAGATCTGTATGTACTTTGCTAATCTTCAGATCTCCATCTGCTATATAATCTCGGATTATATGAAACTTGCGGTTGATATGCTTGGTCTTTGGATGATATCTTGGTTCCTTAGCGAGTGCTATGGCGCCAGTGTTGTCACACAATATCTCCAGTGGGTACAATGCACTTGGAACCACGCCAAGCTCAGTGATGAAGTTCCTGATCCAAACTCCTTCACTTGACGCTTCCGCAGCAGCCATGTATTCCGCTTCTACTGTAGATCCCGCGATCATGCTTTGCTTGCAGCTTCTCCATCTCACAGCTCCTCCATTCAAAATATACACGTATCCTGTCTGAGATTTAGAATCATCCTTGTCGGTGTTAAAACTAGCATCGATGTAACCTTTTACGACAAGCTGTTCATCACCCCCATAGACTAAGAACATTTCTTTAGTCCTATTTAGGTACTTTAGGATGTTCTTTACGGCTGTCCAGTGTTCCACTCCTGGATCACTTTGATATCTGCTCGTCAAAATAATAGCATTGGACACATCCGGTCTAGTACACAACATGGCATACATGATGGAACCTATGGCCGAGGCATAAGGCACTTTGCTCATAGCTTCCCTATCATTTACCGTAGCTGGACACTAAGCCTTGCTCAACATCTTACCTGACAACATAGGCACCGAACCTTTCTTTGCCTTATCCATTCTGAACCTTTTCAGAACTTTGTCTAGGTATGTACTCTGGCTTAAAGCTATCAGGCGTCTTTGTCTATCTCTATAGATCTTGATGCCCAATATATAAGCAGCTTCACCTAGGTCTTTCATTGAAAAACACTTGTTTAAATAACTCTTCACACCGTTAAGCATGTTGATGTCATTTCCAATAATCAATTTGTCATCCACATATAGTACCAGAAACGTCACCGAGCTCCCACTCACTTTCTTGTAGATGCAAGCTTCGTAGCAATTTGGAACAAATCCAAAGCTCTTGATCACTTGATCAAAACGACGGTTCCAACTCCGAGATGCTTGCTTCAGTCCATAAATGGAACGCTGAAGTTTGCATACTTTATCAGCATCCTTAGGATCGACAAAACCTTCGGGTTGCATCATATACAACTCTTCATCAATGTTGCCATTGAGGAACGCAGTCTTGACACCCATCTGCCATATTTCATAATCATGAAACGCAGCAATTGCTAATAAAATCCGAATGGACTTAAACATCGCTACGGGAGAGAAAGTCTCATCGTAGTCAACACCTTGAACTTGTCGAAAACCTTTCGCGACAAGCCGTGCTTTATAGACGGTAACATTACCACCCGCGTCCATTTTCTTCTTGAATATCCATTTGCACTCAACGGCCTTTCGGTCGCTAGGAGGGTCCACCAAAGTCCATACTTGGTTTTCGCTCATGGATCCCAATTCGGATTTCATGGCTTCTAGCCATTTCTCAGAGTTTGGGCTCATCATCGCTTCCTCATAGTTCGTAGGTTCACTGTCTTCTACTAACAAGACAGTCAAGACAGGGTTGCCGTACCACTCAGGAGGGGCACGCGACCTTGTCGACCTGCGACATTCAGTAGTAGCATCGTCTGAAGCTTCATGATCCTTGTCATTAGCTTCCTATATTGTTGGTGCAAGCGGCACTGGAACAATTTCAGGTGTTGCGCTACTCTCCAACTCAAGAGAAGGTTCAATAACCTCGTCTAGCTCCACTTTCCTCCCACTCACTTCTTTCGAGAGAAACTCCTTCTCAAGAAAGGAACCTTTCTTTGCGACAAACACTTTGCCTTCGGTTCTGTGATAGAAGGTATACCCAATAGTTTCCTTAGGGTATCCTATGAAGACGCATTTCTCCGCTTTGGGTTCGAGCTTGTCCGGCATCAACTTCTTAACGTAAGCTTCGCACCAAACTTTAAGAAATGACAACTTAGGTTTAGCACCAAACCACAGTTCATACGGTGTCGTCTCAACGGATTTAGATGGTGCCCTATTTAAAGTGAATGCAGCGGTTTCTAATGCATAACCCCAAAATGATAACGGCAAATCAGTAAGAGACATCATCGATCGGACCATATCTAATAAGGTTCGATTCCGGCGTTCAGACACACCATTGCTGTGGTGGTGTTAAATGGCGTGAGTTGCGAAACGATTCGCTTGCTTTAAGATGCGTGAGAAAATCATAACTCAAATATTCACCTCCACGATCGGATCGTAGAAACTTAATCTTTCATTACGATGGTTCTCCACTTCATTCTGAAATTCCTTGAACTTTTCAAATGTTTCAGATTTATGTTTCATTAAATAGATATACCCATATCTACTTAAGTCATCGGTAAAAGTGAGAAAATAGAGATATCCACCGCGCGTCGAAACACTCATCGGTCCGCATACATCGGTATGTATGATTTCCAACAAGTCCGTTGCTCGCTCCATCATACCGGAGAACGGGGTTTTGATCATCTTGCCCATGAGGCATGGTTCGCATGTGTCAAATGATTCAAAATCAAGAGACTCCAAAAGTCCATCAGAATGGAGTTTCTTCATGCGCTTTACACCAATATGACCTAGACGACAGTGCCACAAATAAGTAGTATTATCACTATCTACTTTGCATCTCTTAGCCTCAATGTTATGGATGTGTGTTTCATCCCTTTCGAGATTTAGAAGAAATAAACCATTCACAATAGGTGCATGACCATAAAAGATGTTACTCATATAAATAGAACAACCATTATTCTCCGATTTAAATGAATAACCGTCTTGCAATAAACACGATCGAGAAATAATGTTCATGCTCAACGCAGGCACATAATAACATTTATTAAGGTTTAAAACTAATCCCGAAGGTAAAACTAAGGAGAGCGTGCTGACGGCCATCACATCAACTCTTGATCCGTTGCCAACGCGCATCGTCACCTCATCCCTCGCAAGCCGCCGTCTATTCCGTAGCTCCTGTTTCGAGTTTCAAATATTAGCAACTGAACCGGTATCAAATACCCAGGCACTACAATGAGGGCTAGTAAGGAAAACATCAATAACATGTATATCAAATATACCTTTGATGGTGCCAGCCTTCTTGTCCGCTAAGTACTTCGGACAGTTGCGCTTCGAGTGACCCTTGTCCTTGCAATAAAAGCACTCAGTGGTCCGGCTTAGGACCAGACCTGAGCTTCTTCTCAGCAGGGGCAACGCGCTTGCCGCCGCCTTTCTTGAAGGGCTTCTTCGCTCCCTTAACTTTCTTGAAGGTGGGCTTGTTGACCATCAACACATGATTATCCTTTTTGATGTCCACTCATGCCTTGACTTTGCGAAGAGCTCGGTGATCATATCAGTGGAACCAATCTGATTATGAGTCACTAGAAAACTTTTGTAGCTGGAGGAGTGATTGCGAACTGTCAATCTTGAGCTCCTCCGAATCGTGCATTCCAGCTTGCTCAATGCGTTGAGTGTAGCCCGTCATCTTAATGGCGTGCTCACTAACGGAACTCCCTTCCTCCATCTTGCGCTTAAAGAACTTCTCGGAGATCTCATATCTCTCAGAACGGGCCTGATTCTGAAACATGGTTTCCAGCTCTTCGAGAATCTCAAAGGTCCCGAGATAGTCTTCAAAACGATTTTGAAGTTCCGGTTCCATAGCAAACAACATGGTGCTCTTAATCACACCATAATCATCCTTGCGCTGATCGACAGACTTTCATCATCGCCATTGCAAAGAGGGGTCATCTAACGCTTTCCCAAGGACATAGTCCTTTTGACCGCCAGAGAGAATGATTCTTAGATTGCGGAACCAATTGGTGAAGTTAGACCCATTGTTTCTAAGCTTTTCCTTCTCAGCAAAAACGTTGAAGTTGAAGTTGGACTTGGCCATGTGATCTACAGTATTGGCAAGTACAATTTAGACTATGTTCATGATAACTAGTTCAACTTTTAATCAAATTACTAGATGAACTCCCACTAAATTCAACATACCTCAAGTTGTTTAGTGAACACGATCCAAATTCACCACACCTAATTGAAGGGAATATGCCCGAGAGGCAATAATAAAGTGGTTATTATCGTATTCCTTATTTATGATAAATGTTTATTTTACATGCTATAATTGTATTAATACGGAAACGTTAATACATGTGTGTTTAATAAACAAAAGAAAGTTCCTAGTTATGCCTCTCTTATAAACTAGCTCGTTGATTAACAAGATGATCAAGGTTTCCTGATCATGGACATTGGATGTTGTTAATAACGGGGTCACAACATTAGTGTAATGGTGTGATGAACATTCATCCGAAGTATAGCATTACGATCAAAGTCATTGAGTTTATATTGCTATAACAACTTACAGTGATCCTAATCCTTAGACCATGAGATCATGTCAATCACTAACACGGAAGAGTTTCTTGATAACATCAAACGTCACACCGTAATGAGGTGATTATAAAGATGGATTTAACTAATAAAGTGTTATGTTGAGGCTCATGGATCGAGAGTGGAATTTGTTCATCCCGATGACGGATAGATATACTCTGGGCCCTCTCGGTGATATCACATTGATTAGCTTGCAAGCAAGTGATTTGATCACTAGAATGTTATATCACGGGAACGAGAAAAGAGTGCATGTCAGTAACGAGATCAAACTAGGTATGGAGATACCGATGATCGAATCTCGTACATGTAATATATCGCGAAACAAAAGGATTAAGATACTAGCGTAAAAGGTTCCGACGATCACAAGAAAGTCATCGTTGAATGTGTGGGAGTCAGTATGGGTCTCCATATCCCACTTCTGATTATTGATTCGAGAGGGGTCTCGATCATGTCCGCATTATTCACGAACCGTAGGGTGACACACTTAAGAGACACCGACATCCAATTGGAGCAAAAGTTTCATGCCGAAAAGAAAAGGAAAGCGCCGGAATTTATTTCACTAGACACCAAAAGCTTTGGTTGAAATTGCTGAAACAGTTCTGCATGTGAAATGGAATACTAGCAAGGGGTTTTATGTGAATGTTTTTTAATTAAAGTAATTAACAAAATTATGAATAAATAAATAAAAGAGTTTTATTTAAATGAGAGCTTGCATTAAATTTGGTGGAAATTTAATGCATGTGAGTGATTTTGAGTGGAGGCTTTTTAATGGGAGTGGAGGCTTTTCATTTTGAGTGGGAGCTCCACCCACATGAATGTGGAAGAGGTGGGCAGCCCCCATGGCTGGGCGCCATGCCCCTTGGGTGCCCCTCTCCCCTATAAAGGCCCCCTCCTCCTCTCACAACACACCTCCTCGTGAAGGATCTCTCTCCCTCTAGAATTTATCCCCATGGTCTCGGACTAGCGAGATACATGTTCCCGGTGGCTTTTCGGCAAGAAAGAGTTGTGCTTCCGCATCGCTGGAGCGAGGAGGCGGAGGTTGCTCGGTGCCTCGAACGCGTGTGAAAGCACGCGGATGCGTCATGTTCTTGCGGCGCTTAGGACTTCCTCTCGATCTTGAGATCGGCAAGAGATCGTCTACATCAACCACGCAGTTTGGACTCGTTAAGCTTTGTCGGTCTTCAAGGGTATGTTCTCTACGGATATACATCCGCGTTGTTTGTATCTAGTAGATAGATCTTGGTACATAGTTGTTCCCATCGAGGAAATTTTTGTTTTCTATCTTGCGAACCCTTCAAAGGGTATCGAGCGGATCTATGCGTAGATACTTTGCACGGTAGTACACATATGAGTATGTGGGCGATGATCATTTTATTGCTTCTTAGTTGTACTTTGGATATTGGTGGCATAGTGGGATGAAGCGGCGGACAAACTTTACATGTCCTCGCATGAGACTGTTCCACGCTTGACATGCAACTAGTTTTGCATAAGTGGCTAGCGGTGTCTGTCTCTCCTACTATAGTCAATATCTAATTTGCAACGAGTTGTCAACAATTTGGTTATCCTCGTTGTGGTTCATGTTCGTAGGTAAGAACGGTTCTATCTTGAAAGCCCTAAGCCACGTAAAATTTGCAATGGATAAATTAGAGGTCTAGTTTAGATTGTTCTTTGGGCTAGTGTTATGATATGGTGATGTTGTAAGTAGAAATATAAGATGATACTCTTACAACACACATAACGTGTAATCTCCATAGACCTTGGACTTACACATAAAGGTATGATAGTGATCATACCACGATGCACATGATAGAGATCATATGAGAACCATATCATTCCACTAATAAACATGTGATGTTTGATAGCATCTTATATTGCTTGTATAGCGTTTTATTAGCATAATAAGATGATCCTCATTTAGATATCAAGATAAAAATGTGTTCTTCCTTAAGTATGCACCGACAATGTTTCGTCGCTTCAAGACATCACGTGATGATCGCGTGTACTTGAATCCACGAGCATATCTCGGTGTAAGACAGATTACACACGAATACTAAGGTTCTTACTTGGCGAGCCTAGCATGTATGCATGGCCTCGGAACACAGACCGAAAGGTTAAGCATGAGTCATATGTTTCGATATGATGACCATATGGATGCTCGCCTTTGAAGCTACGCCGACTCACGTGATGATCGGACTTGGTGTAGTGGATTTGGTTCATGTAATCACCAAAAAGACACGAGGGATGTCGTTTTTGAGTGGGAGTTCATTTCTAATTTGGATTAGTAGAACTCAATTTATCATAAATTAAATCAAAGTGAACTTGCATAATTTGTTGTAGTCATTGGCATTCGTTCACCACCTTATGCATAGTTGTAATTGAGATAATAGAACTATAGAATTCGGATATATACTTTCTAACGGTATCGTATTGTGTTGAGTGTCAATCTAAAGTTTAAAGTCCTATTGCAAACTTTCAGAAACTTTATTTACTTCGTGAGATTTAATAATTGATATTAAATCAAGAGTAATAATTCGTGTTAGTATCTTAAGTATCATATTTGCCTCCATGATTCTTGATTTAAATATCAAGTTTATCTAGGAGCTGAAAGAATTGTTTAGAAACCATCATGTGTGGCGATATAACGATATCTGAAACAATGTTTTGTTGCAATATGATAGAGTATATATATGTTCTCATATTGGATGATAATTTACAAAGGTTGGAGATGCTAGACATCCTAATCATCCAAAAGGGTTTTGGAAAGTAATGTTATACTCACGATTCGCCTTTATAAGCTACGGAGCTTGATCATGAAAGTCGTCATGATAAGGGTGAATAGAAGATGTATGTAAAGTGTTTACTACACTAAAAGATTACTAAAGAATGGATTTTGAAAGAATACCGATCATTTTGATGATGGTGATCTACTTCAAAGTGCAAGTCCAAAGGTATTATTATTTGAATATACACGCTTTGGACTATGTGTCATGTGTATGGCGCCACTGTTGATGTTGATAGTTTCTTTTAAAAAGGAAAAGGAAATGCTGAAAGAGAATCTATAAAATATATTTGGCAGAAAAGAAAAGATTGGAAATATCCAATTTAGGTATATATATGATATACATGTTATGGTTGTATTCTTTGCTTGTTAAACAATGTGGTTCTTGGGTATTGGATACCAAATTGGTTGGTATGAAATTTCATACGGAATGACGCAATTCATGAACCACAATGGCCTAAGTAACTAGCAAGAGAATATGTGATGATGTTCATCGAAAACAAACAAACCGTTGTTTGTATTTCTCGTTGACATCAAAGCTTGACTTCAAGATTTGTTTTAATAATTGTTATTTGAATCAGGTATTATAAGAACAAAGGTTGTTCAAATAATTACCATATTCCATATAAGATGGATGATTTACAAATCTAGTTGGAGAAATCACATCCATAAAACCTAATGCTAAAATGTCGCAAGACAAATGATTGAAAGATCACTTACGAAGTGACATCGCTATTTAAATTATATTGGAAAGAGAACATGAAGAATCTCCATATTCATGGATTTTTGGAGTCTTTGATTTGATCAAGTGACGCTTGTGAGACTTTCCACGTGATAATTAAAACTTCGTTCAAAGGCCAAAGAAGAACGAATGACTAAAATATTGGAATTTATACATATCGATGTATGTATTCCATTATGTGTAGTCGTAAGCGATGGGTTTCAACTTCATATGCTTTCTCCGGAAATTTGAGTGAATGTTCACTTAATGAGAAAGAAGTATGAAATATTTGAAAATGTTTCAAAGATTTTCAAGATGAAGTGAAAAATCATTGTAACAAGAAAAATAAATGGTTTATGATTTTATCATAAGGATTTATTTGAGTTACAAGTGTAACAAGAAAAATAAATGAATTATGATTTTATCATAAAAGGGATTTATTTGAGTTACAAGTTTAGCAAAACACCTAGATTTACATCTCCAAACACCATAGGAATATGGAGTGTTTGAGATTTGTAATGAAACCTTGTTTGACATGGTTGGATCAAAGGTGTTATTTATAAACTGCCATTATGTTTTAAAAGATTAAAGCTTTAGAGACTACCGCTTTTACCTTGAAAAGAGCTCCATCTTGATCCGTGAAATGACACCATGGAAGTTATGGTTTGGGGTAAAACCCAAGTTATCATTTCTTAAATTTTGGTATGCTAAACATAAGTAAGATGTTTACAACCGAAGTCGGATGAGCATGTCTTTGTAGGTTATTTGAATAACAATTGGTTATTCCTCCATAACACCAAGGACAAAAGGGTTTGTCGCTTGAAACGTGAAGTTTCTTGAAAAGGAATTTTTCGTAAAAGTTAAGTGGGAGGACAATAGAACTTTGATAAGGTTAACGAACCTTAAATATCTTTGAGTTGCGCAGCCGAAAATGTTAGGAGGCAGCCATAATGCTCATAGCTTATGTGCCTCAAAGGTTGTGGTCACGAAGATCTAAGTTCCTATTGAACCAAGTAGGTCGGTTAAACAATCAAATACTAAGATTTGAGAGTAAATCATTATTGTTTGACAATGATGAACCGACTATATCTTGAAGAAGCAATGATGGGCCCCGACTCCATCAAATGGCTTGAAGCCATAAAATCCGTGATAGTTCCATACACGAGAAATCAAGTTTTGAACTTGGAAGACCCTCCGGAAAGGTGTAAAAACCTATCGGTCGTATTTGGATCTATAAAGAAAAAGACATGGATGTTTCACATCTATGAAATAGTCGACATGTCGTAAAGTATTTTACGACAATGTTCAAGGAGTTGACTATGACAAGATTTGATCTTTCATAGCGATATTTAGTCTGAACGGATTAAAGTAGCAACCACTACATATAATTTGGTATATGGTAGATGAATAAACAAAACAAAGTTCTTCTAATAGAATGGTTACCTAGGACGTGTACATGACACGGTCCAAAGGGTTTTGTTAAATTCAAAGGATGCTAAAAGGGCATGCAAACTTCAATGGTTGAAGTAAGCATCATGAGTTGGAATCTTCACCATGATGAAAACGAGTTTTCATCAGGAGACGATGAAGATGCTTGCATTTGCAAGAAATTAAGTGGGAGCGCTAAGACATATTTCTAATACATTATGTGGAGGACATCTTGTTGATTAGAAATGATGTATATTTTATTGACAATGGTTAAGAATTTCATTTCGATGAAAGACTTAGGCAAAACCCGAATATTCAGCATGAATGTCTATAGTGGATAGACGGTGACGCTAATATGGTTATGCCAAACGTACATATATGAGATATTGAAGGAGTTCAATATAGAAATGACAAGAAACAGTTCTTGTCACATGGAAAGGAATTGAATCAAGATTCAAGTGTATCGACACTTGATAAGTGAAACAAGATTCAAGTGTTTTGACACTTGATGAGTGAAATCACAAGAATGTTTTGATCAATCATACCATGATATGTACACATCCAGATATGTCCTATGCTCTAAGTTTTATGAGCATATACCAGAATGAATCATAAAATGATCATTGGACTATAGTAAGGATATTCTTATGATCTTTTGGAAGAACTAAGAATATATTTGTGTAGAGGTGACAAACAATTACAAATAGTTCATTGTAAAGCGTTACATTGATACTAGTTTTGTCACAAGATACAAATTAAGTTTATCTCAATTTAAACTATGGGTGGCACAATTTAATGGAAAGGAGATTCCATGATGGATTTGGAAGAGTTCCAAAGTTAAGACATTGTGACGAATACTACAACAAAAGGCTAAGTATATGATGCTATAGTAGCGAAAGGAGGGAATTTGTGTCAAGTAGTTTGTTATCAAACTAAGGTGTGGTTCATAGCGGCTAACACTAAAGATATATTGTATGACAATAGTATCGGCGTGTTTTAACCCCAAGGAACTAAAGGTCTCACCGAAGACCAAATTAATACAATGCCATCTCATTGGAGAATGAGTGATGCGTGAAGACGCAAAGACATGCAAATACACACGGACTGAAGGCCATCCAGATTATGTTAACCACTTGCAATTGTGTATATGGAACACGAGAAAGCCATAGGTGTTCAATACACAAAGTTCTCAAACTAGATTATTGTCTCTAGTGCAAGTGGGAGATCAAGGAATATGCCCGAGAGGCAATAATAAAGTGGTTATTATCGTATTCCTTATTTATGATAAATGTTTATTTTACATGCTATAATTGTATTAATACGAAACGTTAATACATGTGTGTTTAATAAACAAAAGAAAGTTCCTAGTTATGCCTCTCTTATAAACTAGCTCGTTGATTAACAAGATGATCAAGGTTTCGATCATGGACATTGGATGTTGTTAATAACGGGTCACAACATTAGTGTAATGGTGTGATGAACATTCATCCGAAGTATAGCATTACGATCAAAGTCATTGAGTTTATATTGCTATAACAACTTTAAGTGATCCTAATCCTTAGACCATGAGATCATGTCAATCACTAACACCGGAAGAGTTTCTTGATAACATCAAACGTCACACCGTAATGTGGTGATTATAAAGATGGATTCGAACTAATAAAGTGTTATGTTGAGGCTCATGGATCGAGAGGAATTTGTTCATCCCGATGACGGATAGATATACTCTGGGCCCTCTCGGTGATATCACATTGATTAGCTTACAAGCAAGTGATTTGATCACTAGAATGTTATATCACGAACGAGAAAGAGTGCATGTCGAACGAGATCAAACTAGGTATGGAGATACCGATGATCGAATCTCGGACATGTAATATATCGCGAAACAAAAGGATTAAGATACTAGCGTAAAGGTTCCGACGATCACAAGAAAGTCATCGTTGAATGTGTGGGAGTCGATGGGTCTCGGATCCCGCTTCGATTATTGATTCGAGAGGGTCTCGATCATGTCCGCATTATTCACGAACCGTAGGGTGACACACTTAAGAGACACCGACATCCAATTGGAGCAAAAGTTTCATGCCGAAAAAGAAAAGGAAAGCGCAGGAATTTATTTCACTAGACACAAACAAGCTTTTTGGTTGAAATTCTGAAACCGGTTACGCATGTGAAATGGAATACTAGCAAGGGGTTTTATGTGAATGTTTGTTAATTAAAGTAATTAACAAAATTCTGAATAAATAAATAAAAGAGTTTTATTTAAATGAGAGCTTGCATTAAATTTGGTGGAAATTTAATGCATGTGAGTGGATTTTTGAGTGGAGGCTTTTTAATGGGAGTGGAGGCTTTTCATTTTGAGTGGGAGCTCCACCCACATGAATGTGGAAGAGGTGGGGGCAGACCCCCATGGCTGGGCGCCATGCCCCTTGGGTGCCCCCCTCTCCCCTATAAAAGGCCCCACTCTCCTCCTCTCACAACACACCTCCTCGTGAAGGATCTCTCTCCCCCTCTAGAATTTATCCCCCATGGTCTCGGACTAGCGAGATACATGTTCCCGGTGGCTTTTCGGGAAGAAAGAGTTGTGCTTCCGCTGCATCGCTGGAGCGAGGAGGCGGAGGTTGCTCGGTGCCTCGAACGTGTGTGCGAGCACGGATGCGCTTGCTTTCTTGGCGCTTAGGACTTCCTCTCGATCTTGAGATCGGCAAGAGATCGTCTACATCAACCACGAGTTTGGACTCGTTAAGCTTTGTCGGTCTTCAAGGGTATGTTCTCTACGGATATACATCCGCCCGTTGTTTGTATCTAGTAGATAGATCTTGGTACATAGTTGTTCCATCGTAGGAAAATTTTTGTTTTCTATGCTGCGAACCCTTCACTAATCCGACCATCACGAGAAGAGATGTGGTTTCAATGGTGGACAACGAAGTGTCGATCATATCATTCATATGACTCATGCTTAACCTTTCGGTTCTTGTGTTCCGAGGCCATGTCTGTACATGCTAGGCTCGTCAAGTTAGACCCAAGTATTTCCGCGTGTGCAAAACTGGCTTGCACCCGTTGTATGTGAGCGTAGAGTCTATAGCACCCGATCATCACGTGCTTGGACACGACGAACTTTCGCAACGGTGCATACTCGGGGAGAACACAGTTTTATCTTGATCTTTAAGTGAGGAATCATCTTATAATGCTACCGTCGCGATCTAAGCATAATAAGATACATAAAAGGATAAACATCACATGCATATAACTTTAATGTGACATGGTATAGCCAATCTTCGCGCAATGATCTCCATCTTGTGTGCTCCGGCATGATCTCCATCACTCCACCATGATTGCCTCCACCACTAATAGCTACTACAACTATTGCTAACTACTTAGCGATAAAGTGAAACTATTACATGGCGCATAACAAGTTGACACACAGGTCATACACAATTATAAAGACAACCATATGGATCCTGCCGGTTGTGTACTCATCGACATGCAAGTCGTGAAACATTACAAAACATGATCATCGCATACATTATACACATCACATCTTGGGCCATACCATATCACAGAAAACACTCCCTGCAAAAACAAGTTAGACGCCTCTACTTTGTTGTTGCATGTTTTACGTGGCTTATGGGAGTAGATGCTAAGAACGATTCTTACCTACGGAAAGCCACAACGGTGATATTATGGTTGCCAAACTCCGGTGTTAATCCCATGACAACTATAGTGAGAGAAACTGACATCCACCAGCCGCATGTGTGGAACAAGCCACACGTCAAGTGCGGAGCCGGTCTCGATGACGGCGTCGCGAAGGTTGGCCTGGACCGCTTCAATCTCACTATCCCGTCATAAGAAGAACACAAACAAGAGGCTTGCAACAGAAAACATCAACGCCGAACAACCATGTTGCGTTCTACTCGTGAAACACATCTACGCATAGATCTAGCTCGATACCCTTGAAGGGTTTGGCGGCATAGTAAATCAAAATTTTCTACGAACAGAGGGAAAGCCAAGATCTAATCTAGGAGATGCATAAAACGAGAGAGATTGGATTAGATCTTCATACCCTTGAAGATTCGCACAGCGGAACGTTCGTCGGAACGTGGGTGATGTAGTCGTACTCGCTTCTCCTCCTCGCGATCCGATCCGATCTAGCACCACAAGTGGCGGTGCCTCCGTGAGATGCACACGCAGCACCTCGGCGTCTCCTCCTTCCTTGGTCCAGCAAGTATGGTGGAGAGATGGGTTGGATCTACAACGGCGCGGTGCAATTGGTGGAGAATTTCTGCAGCAGGCTTCGCCACAAGCGATCGGAGGGAGAGAGGAGGGCAGCAGGCGGCTAGGGTTGGAGGAAGGTGGGGGGGTGCGCCCTAGACCTCTATATAGAGGGGTGGGCGCATCCTAGCCCCTCCCCAAGCCAAGGCCGGCCCCAAGGAGGAAGAGTGGGGCAAGGAAACCCCTTCTAGAAGCTCTATCTAGAGTTTAAACCTCTCTTGGCGGCTGGGCCCTATGGGGCCTTGTGCCCCTGGACCAATGCGCCAGGGCACTCCTCATAGGCCCATGCCCCTCCCGGAAGGTGGGGCCACGTTGGCCCTTCCGAAGGTTCTAGAAGCTTCGGTACAATACCGATTAACCGGAACAATTAGAACTCCAAAACTGCCGCCTTATATGAATCTTATTCTCCGGACCACTCCGAACCTCTCGTGATGTTCCGGATCCCATCCGAGACTCGAACAAAAACTCATAAACCAATTATCCAATCTATCCTAGCGTCGAGATACGTTATGTGTGACCTGCGGGTTCGAGAATATGCGACATGATCTTCTATAAATAATCAACAGCGGGTCTGAAACCCATATTGACTCTACACATTCATCGATGATCATATCGGATGAATCACGATGCCGTGATTCAATCAATCCCATATATATATTCCCTTCGTCGCGATATTTTACTTGCCCGAGATTTGATCGCTTGGTACCGTCATACCTAGTTCAATCTCGTTCACGCCAAGTACTTTACTCGTAATCCGATATCACTTTGTGATTAACTCCTTAACCACATGCTTGCAAGCGGTGTTGATATCGATTACCGAGTGAGCCTGAAGTATATCTCTCCGACTTGGGAGGGACAAATCCCATCTCGATACATACAACCCAACAGATACTTTCCGATCACTTGAGAGACACCTTTATGATCACCGTCTCATAGGATGACGTTTGATGACCTCAAAGATTTCTTCTGATACCAGGGAGTTGTATTATCTCATGGTCTAAGGAATACAATATTTCACATAAGAAAAGCTTCGCAAAGACGAACACGATGACACGATCTAATTGCTTCGCTTAGTTTGGGTCTGTCCATCATATCATTCTCCCAATGATATGATCTCATTATCAATTGACAACTCATGTCTATGGTTAGGAAACCTTAACCATCATTGATCAATGAGCTAGTCCATAGAGGCGTACTAGGGACACGGTGTTGTTCACAAACCACACAAGTATTAAAGTTTCCGCTTAATACAATTCTAGCATGGAATATAAACATTATCATGAACAAGAATTATAATAATAACATCTTTATTATTGCCTCTAGGGCATAATTCCAACAGTGTTGATATCGATTACCGAGTGGGCCCGAAGTATATCTCTCCGACTTGGGAGGGATAAATCCCATCTCGATACATACAACCCAACAGATACTTTCTGATCACCTGAGAGACACCTTTATGATCACCCTCTCGTAGGATGACGTTTGATGACCTCAAAGCTTTCTTCCGATACCGGGGAGTAGTATTATCTCATGGTCTAAGGAATACAATATTTGACATAAGAAAAGCTTCGCAAAGATGAAAACGATGACACGATCTAATTGCTTCGCTTAGTTTGGGTCTGTCCATCATATCATTCTCCCAATGATATGATCTCATTATTAATTGACAACTCATGTCCATGGATAGGAAACCTTAACCATCATTAATAAATGAGCTAGTCCATAGAGGCGTACTAGGGACACGGTGTTGTTCACAAACCACACAAGTATTAAAGTTTCCGCTTAATACAATTATAGCATGGAATATAAACATTATCATGAACAAGAATTGTAATAATAACATCTTTATTATTGCCTCTAGGGCATAATTCCAACAGTCTCCCACTTGCACTAGAGTCAATAATCTAGTTTACATTTGGCAACAATCTCACACCCATGGCAATCGAGGTCTGATCATGTTTTACACGTGGAAGAGGTTTAGTCAATGGATCTGCGACATTCAGATCTGTATGTACTTTGCTAATCTTCAGATCTCCATCTGCTATATAATCTCGGATTATATGAAACTTGCGGTTGATATGCTTGGTCTTTGGATGATATCTTGGTTCCTTAGCGAGTGCTATGGCGCCAGTGTTGTCACACAATATCTCCTTTGGGTCCAATGCACTTGGAACCACGCCAAGTTCAGTGATGAAGTTCCTGATCCAAACTCCTTCACTTGATGCTTCTGCAGCAGCCATGTATTCTGCTTCTACTGTAGATCCCGCGATCACGCTTCGCTTGCAGCTTCTCCAGCTCATAGCTCCTCCATTCAAAATATACACGTATCCTGTCTGAGATTTAGAATCATCCTTGTCGGTGTCGAAACTAGCGTCGACGTAACCTTTTACGACGAGCTGTTCATCACCCCCATAGACTAAGAACATTTCTTTAGTCCTATTTAGGTACTTTAGGATGTTCTTTACGGCTGTCCAGTGTGTTCCTCTGGATCACTTTGATATCTGCTCGTCAAACTAAGAGCATTGGACACATCCGGTCTAGTACACAAGATGGCATACATGATGGAACCTATGGCGAGGCATAAGGCACTTTGCTCATAGCTTCCTATCATTTCATGAATTTGGACACCGAGCCTTGCTCAATATCTTACGACAACATAGCCTTGAACCTTTCTTTGCCTTATCCATTCTGAACCTTTTCAGAACCTTGTCTAGGTATGTACTCTGGCTTAAAGCTATCAGGCGTCTTTGTCTATATCTATAGATTTTGATGCCCAATATATAAGCAGCTTCACCTAGGTCTTTCATTGAAAAACACTTGTTCAAATAACTCTTCACATCGTTAAGCATGTTAATGTCATTTCCAATAATCAATATGTCATCCACATATAGTACCGGAAATGTCACCGAGCTCCCACTCACTTTCTTGTAGATGCAAGCTTCGTAGCAATTTGGAACAAATCCAAAGCTCTTGATCACTTGATCAAAATGAAGGTTCCAACTCCGAGATGCTTGCTTTAGTCCATAAATGGAACGCTAAAGTTTGCATACTTTATCAGCATCCTTAGGATCGACAAAACCTTCGGGTTGCATCATATACAACTCTTCATCAATGTTGCCATTGAGGAACGTAGTCTTCACATCCATCTGCCATATTTCATAATCATGAAACGCAGCAATTGATAATAAAATCCGAATGGACTTAAACATCGCTACGGGAGAGAAAGTCTCATCGTAGTCAACACCTTGAACTTTCCGAAAACCTTTCGCGACAAGCCGTGCTTTATAGACGGTAACATTACCATCCGGGTCCGTTTTCTTCTTGAAGATCCATTTGCACTCAACGGCCTTTCGGTCGCTAGGAGGGTCCACCAAAGTCCATACATGGTTTTCGCTCATGGATCCCAATTCGGATTTCATGGCTTCTAGCCATTTCTCAGAGTATGGGCTCATCATTGCTTCCTCATAGTTCGCAGGTTCACTGTCTTCTGCCAACAAGACAGTCAAGACAGGGTTGCCGTACCACTCAGGAGGGGCACGCGACCTTGTCGACCTACGATGTTCGATGCGACATCGTTGAGCTTCATGATCCTTGTCATTTGCTTCCTCTATTGTTGGTGCGGTAATTTGGAACAATTTTAGGTGCTGCGCTACTCTCCAATTCAAGAGAAGGTTCAATAACCTCGTCTAGCTCTACTTTCCTCCCACTCACTTCTTTCGAGAGAAACTCCTTCTCAAGAAAGGAACCGTTCTTTGCGATAAACACTTTGCCTTGGTTACGTGATAGAAGGTATACCCAATAGTTTCCTTAGGGTCCTATGAAGACGCATTTCTCCTTTGGGTTCGAGCTTGTCCGCATCAACTTCTTGACGTAAGCTTCGCATCCCCAAACTTTAATAAACGACAACTTAGGTTTAGCACCAAACCATAGTTCATACGGTGTCGTCTCAACGGATTTAGATGGAGCCCTATTTAAAGTGAATGCAGCGGTTTCTAATGCATAACCCCAAAATGATAACGGCAAATCAGTAAGAGACATCATTGATCGGACCATATCTAATAGGGTTCGATTCCGGCGTTCAGACACACCATTGCGTTGTGGTGTTCCGGGTGGCGTGAGTTGCGAAACGATTCCGCTTGCTTTAAGATGTGTGAGAAAATCATAACTCAAATATTCACCCCCACGATCGGATCGTAGAAAATTAATCTTTCTGTTACAATGGTTCTCCACTTCATTCTGAAATTCTTTGAACTTTTCAAATGTTTCAGATTTATGTTTCATTAAATAGATATACCCATATCTACATAAGTCATCGGTAAAAGTGAGAAAATAGCGATATCCACCGCGCGTCGAAACACTCATCGGTCCGCATACATCGGTATGTATGATTTCCAACAAGTCCGTTGCTCGCTCCATCATACCGGAGAACGGGGTTTTGATCATCTTTCCCATGAGGCATGGTTCGCATGTGTCAAATGATTCAAAATCAAGAGACTCCAAAAGTCCATCAGAATGGAGTTTCTTCATGTGCTTTACACCAATATGACCTAGACGACAATGCCACAGATAAGTAGTATTATCACTATCTACTTTGCATCTCTTAGCCTCAATGTTATGGATGTGTGTTTCATCCCTTTTGAGATTTAGAAGAAATAAACCATTCACAATAGGTGCATGACCATAAAAGATGTTACTCATATAAATAGAACAACCATTATTCTCCGATTTAAATGAATAACCGTCTTGCAATAAACAAGATCCAGAAATAATGTTCATGCTCAACGCAGGCACATAATAACACTTATTAAGGTTTAAAACTAATCCCGAAGGTAAAACTAAGGAGAGCGTGCCGACGACCATCACATCAACTCTTGATCCGTTGCCAACGCGCATCGTCACCTCATCCCTCGCAAGCCGCCGTCTATTCCGTAGCTCCTGTTTCGAGTTACAAATATTAGCAACCAAACCAGTATCAAATACCCAGGCACTACAACGAGGGATAGTAAGGAAAACATCAATAACATGTATATCAAATATACCTTTGATGGTGCCAGCCTTCTTGTCCGCTAAGTACTTTGGACAGTTGCGCTTCTAGTGACCCTTGTCCTTGCAATAGAAGCACTCAGTGTCCGGCTTGGGACCAGACCTGACCTTCTTCTCCGCAGGGGCAACGCTCTTGCCGCCGCCTTTCTTGAAGGGCTTCTTTGCACCCTTACCTTTCTTGAAGGTGGGGGGCTTGTTGACCATCAACACATGATTATCCTTTTTGATGTCCACCTCCGCAGCCTTCAGCTTTGCGAAGAGCTCGGTGATCGTATCAGTGGAACCAATCTGATTATGAGTCACTACAAAACTTTTGTAGCTGGGAGGGAGTGATTGCAGGACCCTGTCAATCTTGAGCTCCTCTGGAATCTTGTAGTCTAGTTGCTCAAGGCGTTGAGTGTAGCCCGACATCTTAATGGCGTGCTCACTAACGGAACTCCCTTCCTCCATCTTGCAGTTAAAGAACTTCTGAGAGATCTCATATCTCCCAATGATATGATCTCATTATTAATTGACAACTCATGTCCATGGTTAGGAAACCTTAACCATCATTAATCAATGAGCTAGTCCATATAGGCGTACTAGGGACACAGTGTTGTTCACAAACCACACAAGTATTAAAGTTTCCGCTTAATACAATTCTAGAATGGAATATAAACATTATCATGAACAAGAATTATAATAATAACATCTTTATTATTGCCTCTAGGGCATAATTCCAACACTTACTATCTCTTTGATGTAAATTTCTACTAACTTCTCGGCATTATCCTTCCGATTTACCGGAATAAAATGTGCACTTTTAGTGAGTCTATCCATAATTACCCATATCATTTCCTTCCGTTTAGGCGTCATGGGCAATCCTGTGATGAAGTCCATACCAATTTCCTCCCATTTCCATTCAGGAATTTCTAAAGGTTGTAATGGTCCTGCCGAACTTTGATGTTCAGCCTTTACCATTTGGAAAGTATGGCGTTTTGATACATATTTCGCAATGTCCCTTTTCATGTTATTCCACCAGAATAGTTCTTTCAAATCCATATACATCTTGGTACTTCCTGGATGTATAGAATATGGTGTTTCATGTGCTTCTCTGAGTATGACATCTCGAATCTCAGTCACATATGGAACACAAATACGATCTTGGAACCACAAAGACTCATAATCTCCAAGGTGAAAAACTGATTTTTGCCCCTGAGATATCCTCCGAATTTCCTCAGCAATGAAAGGATCTTCTGCTTGATGTCTAAAAATTTCGTTCTTAAGATTACTGTCCTGCTCTGCAACTATCTACATAGTAGCTAATCCTCCAAGAACCTTTGTTCTAATGAATTGAAGCTATAATCTTTCCAACTCCATTTGTAACTCTTTTGGTAGTTCCCGATTGCTAGGCTGAATGTCTGCACTCTTTTTGCTTAAAGCATCTGCTACAACATTTGCTTTTCCAGGAGTATAGTTGATTGTTAAATCATAATCTTTGATTAGTTCCAACCAACACTTCTGTCTCATATTCAACTCCTTTTGGGTGAAGAAATATTTAAGACTTTTATGGTCAGTGTATAACTCACATCTGGCTCCATAAAGAAAATGCCTCCATCATTTTAGCGCAAAGACTACTGCTGCTAACTCTAAATCATGAGTTGGATAGTTGACTTCATGTGGTTTCAGTTGTCTTGAACCATAACCAATCACTTTCCGATCTTGCATTAACACACAACCCAAACCTTCTTTAGATGCATCACAGTACACTGTAAAGTCTTTCCTTGTTTCTGGAACTGCTAAGATTGGAGCTGTGGTTAACCTAGTCTTCAACTCCTGAAAACTTGCTTCACACTTCTCATCCCAATTGAATGGTGTATTCTTTCTTAACAATTTGGTCATTGGTCCAGCTATTTTGGAGAAACCTTCAATGAATCTCCGATATTAACCAGCCATCCCATAAGAAACCTCGAATTTGTTTTACATTGGTTGGTGCAGTACATTCTAGTACTGATTGAACTTTAGATGGATTTACAACAATTCCATCTTTACTGATCACATGGCCGAGGAATTCTACCTCATCTAGCCAAAATTCACATTTACTGAACTTAGCATAAATTTTATGTTCCCTTAAAGTCTGCAATGCTATTCTTAAATGATCAGCATGCTCTTCCTTATCCTTGGAATATATCAGAATATCATCAATGAAGACTATGACTAACTTATACAAATATGGCATGAAGATTTTGTTCATCAAATTCATGAATATTTCTGGTGCATTGGTCAAACCAAATGGTACTACTAGATACTCATGGTGTCCATATCTTGAGACAAATGCTTTCTTTGGAACATCTTCAGGCTTGATTTTTATTTGATGGTATCCAGATCTTAGATCGATCTTAGAAAATACTCTGGGTCCTTTCACTTGATCAAACAAATCTTGAATCCTTGGTAAAGGATACTTATTCGTGATAGTAACGTTATTCAGATATCTATAATCTCCACACATCCTTCTTCCACCATCCCTTTTATCCACAAAGATTACTGGTGTTCCCCATGGGGATACACTTTCCTGGATAAACCCTTTTCTGGCCAACTCATCAATTTGCTCTTTGAGTTCTTTTAATTCTTTTGGTCCCATCTTATATGGTGCTTGAGCTATTGGTGTTGTACCGGGAATTAGATCAATGGTGAACTCTATCTCCCGATCTGGTCGCATTCCAGGTAGCTCTGCTAGAAAAACATCTTGAAATTCATTGACTATAGGAATATCTTCCAATTTGACCTCTTTCATCGAGTTCAACTACAGATCCACCATGATATGACTATACTTATCTGCTTGGTAAACTATCCTTGCTCCACTTGGAGTTTTGATTGAGACAGTTTTCTCCTCACAATTTATCTGAGCCCCATGTTCCATCATCCAGTCCATCCCCAACACTACTGCAATTTCCTTCAAAGGAATCACATAAAGGTCTGCGAAGTATGTACAACCCTAGATCGAGATAACTTGATCTTGTTTAATGTGGCGTACAATCACATTTCCCCTGCTATAACTGCGGTCATAGGGTTTTCTAACGTTGCCCTTCTAATCCCGAATTTATCACATAATTCTTCAGAAATGAATGAAGCAGTTGCACCAGTATCAAATAGAACTTTGCTGGGATTGGTAAGGATGTTGAGCGTACCTATCACTGCATGCTCCGAATTATCCACCTCCTCTAGGGGTACGCAATTCAGCTTACCGATAGGCCTGTTCCTCTTGCCATTATTGTTCTTGACATTATTTCCTCCTCGATTGGGCTGTCCATTTCCTCCACTGGCTTGTCCTCCTCCCTTGGTAGGCCAACCTCCTGGTGGTTTGCTCGGACAATCGGGCTTGATATGCCCCTTCTGACCACAACCGTAATAGATCACTACAGACTTTTTGCATTCCATCTGGAAATGCCCTGGAATTCCACAATTGTTACAAATAACATTCCTTCTAGGATTGGATTGATTTCCACCACTGCCGTTGTTATTGTTATTGTTATCATATGCCTTGTTCCGGGGTTTGAACTCCAGATTAGGTTTGGGTTTACTTGCCTGAATCCTCTTGGTTTCCTTCTTAGCTCTCTTCCTTCTATCCTATTGGACATTCTTATAGTCATCTTCAAAAGTGATAGCTGCATCTAGCAACTGCTGATAAGTTTGCTTATTAGCCAACCTTAACTGCATCCTCAAAAATGGATTTAACCCACGCAGGAAACGCTTCTTCCGCTTCTCTTCTGTGTTAACATCCTCCTCAGCATAACGAGACAGTTGACTAAACTCCCGGATATACTTCATAACACTAGTATATCCCTGCTGAAGCTCCTCAAATTCTCTCCGCTTCAACTCGATAACACTCTCCAGAACATGATATTCACGGAATCTCTGTTTGAACTCTTCCTAGGTGTACTCCCTTCCTGGATGTTTCATGGATAACTGATTCTCCCACCATGATGCTGCAGGTCCAGTCAGAAGATGAGTTGCATACCTCAATTTCTCCTTATCATTACAACCTACAGTCTTCGGCTTTCTTTCTGTATCTGCTAGCCAATCTTCTGCATCCATTGGTTCAGGAGCTGATGCAGAAGGTAATGGCCTTGCATTCTGGAAGTCAGAAAGACTCACTCCTCCACCTTCAGGTGCCTTCTAATTTCCAGCTCATCCCAACAGCTCTTCCATGAACTTGTTCTGGGTCTCTTGCATCATTTGCATACACTGCATAAAGTTTTGCTCCATTAACGACCTCATTGGTGGTGGTGGTAATGCTCCTTGATTTGCTGCATCTGCATCGGCCTTCTCTTTGGCCTCACGTTCCATCCGCTGCTGTTCAGCTTCGGTTTCTACACCGGTATCCATGACCCTCTAGTCCTGCAACATAAAGCGAATACTCATAATTACATCATGCACATGTGTTCTGAGCTCGACTTTACGCACAGAACTAGTCACGCAATGAAGATCCAAATATGCATTTCACATATTATACATTACAATATCATAATAATACAAAGTCATTACAACATATACCATATAGGTATAATCATAACACTACCTCGTTTATCTAGCTACCTTATTTATTGAATTACAATACATGGTACTCGATACCTCTAAATAGTTGTCTACTTCTAGTAGTAACTACACTCATCATACATGCCTGATGTCCAACCGTGATGACATGACGTTCGTCGCACAGTTTGTGGAACAAATGGCCTTCCAGAAGGAACATACTCAGTATCTGAAGTGTCAAGGCTTGAGTCATTACCCAACCTGAGCGCATTGACTCCCTCCAGCTCAGCTGAAAAGTCTCCATAAACATATTCAACATTATCTCCCACTTGCATCTCCCGAGCTTCATTCCTTGAGTTGTCAACAGAATACGCAGATCCTGCTGATCCCTAGGTGCTCATTTGGGCAAGATAGTTAAACACCAGATAATGTATATTCCCCGGGCTCTGAGAAGATGTTGATGATTCAAACACTCTCTCCTCAGGATCTTCTTCTTCATCCTGATTATCTATCGACATGGCATTTATACTACTGTTGCTAGGGTTAATTGTTGCACCCATCCATCTAGATTGTCCAACATTTCTGTCAGAACCATCTATGGACATATGGTGTTCATGAGATCCTTCATATGATCCCCTTCTCCAACCATCAGAATTCTCAATAGGAAGTGATGGGGATATGCCTACTGGGGTATACCCAGCAGGACGTTTCCAACTGGCCCAAGAACTGGCGAGTGGGCCTGCAAGACGGCGACTGGATTGAATCCCAGCAAGGAACCAAGCGACTGGAAGCTGAAGGCCCAGGCGAGTAGATAGGCCCAGTCGGATTAGGTTAAGCAGTGCAAGCTTTAATCGAATCGGTTGAGATATGTAAACCCTAGGGGAGGTGAGCCTATATAAACCTCCCTATAGGGCGAGTAGAGATACGTTCCATCATACACCCAAACGACTCGCAGCCTAGCCGTCGAGCTCGCCCATTGTACCACCTCCATAATACAATCTAGCAGGAGTATGTCTTTACCCTCCGGGGGGCCGAACCTGGGTAAAACCCTGTGTCTTTGCCCTCATCTCGCACCGCAGATGGCTGGCCGCACTTGCCCCTCGTTCTACTACTCGCTGCCGATTGCAGCATCTGCCATGACCATTCCCACGACAGTGGCGCCCACCGTGGGGCCTGGCCGGTCTGGCCGGTGTTCTGCGGCGAGATCCAATCTGCCCATCAACGAGATGGTCGCCACCGGCCGCATGATAGCGATCGGCGAGATTCTCCAAATCTTGCCGAGCAGCTACGTCCCGGCGGTGTGACCCGTCACGCATAGCGTGATCCTGCCGATCGGCAAGATCAGCCTCTTCGTCGGCCTCACCGACGTCATCATCTCGGAGGATTCGGCTCGCATCCGCGAGTCGCCTCCACGCGATCGACTCTCCGAGAGCCAGATCCGCACGATCCATCGCCTCGCCTCCGAGTACAACTCGGCCCACAGCGACGTGGCCGAAAACTCAGCGGCCGCAGGAGATGCGGCCCTCGACGACGACGCCGACTCGGCGACCCCGGCGTCACTCGCTGGGTCCATCACCGCGGCTTCACCCACGGGCTCCATCACTCAGGTCTCCAACGTGGGAGACTTCGAGGACCCCTCCTTCCTCGGGATCTTCGAATTCGACTCCGGGTCGGAGAATTCCGCCGACCTCCGCGACGGAACCGGTCGCCACGCCGCGACCTACATGGCGACCGGAACCGATCCGCCGGAGGACCCATTCTCCACCCCAATCCCTCCTAACGCCACGGCAACGGAGGTCGAGGAATGTAACACCCTCAGAATCGGACCTATGCAAGTTTGAGCAAAATTCGCCAAACCCGCATAGAAACGATTCAAAGGTGCCCACCAGGCACTTTCGTGCGGGTGGAAAACGAAGTAATAACATTACACAACAGTCCTCGATGGGACCCATGAGCAGATATATATATGACTCAAAGAGTCAAGACTACGAGATATAATATACAAAGATCCAGATCACCTTGAAAAGCGATAGGCGTCCAGCTACGGACAAGATGCAAATGGGGCTAAGAGCCACGAAGAATAACCAATGGCGTCCATAACCCTGCCGAGCCAAGCGGAAGGGTAACCACTAACGGCGTCGATCTCAAAACCGCTTGAACAAAGGGGTGCCGACAAAGGGCAAAGCGAAAACAAAGAAGGAGCGTCGATCGAGGCCAAGACAGCGAGGCTAGAATTCGGCGGTCCTCGCCTACATAGGTATGGTGGACTGAGCGGCAGCGGCAGCATGCACTAAACAACCTATAGAGACTCGATACAACTGGCGAATATCAGAGAGGGTGAGGATGACCTAACCGGATCCAACCTGAAGCTAACACCAAACAAACCCATCCTGGTATTTCCCCCTCGAGACCAAACGAGGAAGTCAACCGAGGAACTCACACAGTTGGCAGTGTTAATTATTCAGTTATAGTTGCGGCACTTTACTAGACAGGTTTAGATAATCGTCCTGATAAAGTAAGCAGTGGGCACTTTTATTTAATCATTCCGTTGGAGTTGCAACAATTACTAATCAGATATGAATAGCATGAGATACCCCATAAAACCCAGCAGTTGTTGGTACTTTTATTCAGCCATTCTGTTGTAGTTGCAATACTTACTAGTCAGATACAATTGTCATAGCGTTTACAACCAAACAAGCAATGGTGGGCAGTATTAATTAGCCATTCCGTTATAGTGAAGCTGATTACTAGTCATTATAAGTCAAATTTATAACGAGAAACTTTAGTTATGCTTGTCTATGATCGAGAATCGTGCTCCAAGTCGTCCATATCCATGGACACGGCTTTGAAAGTTTTACCCGGCGGTGCACCAATAGCAACACGCCGATCAACCTCGGAAAAACCAAATCAAAACCCAACGAGGCTTTCACGGTGAACAATCACAGATTGAAATATTTGAGGGCCACCCTTAAGTAGAATCCTAGCACGGAGTAGACAAGCTCCGAGAGGCGGCCTCAAGGTCTTTGGGTATCTGGTGTGACGATCGGGAACCCCAAGCGGGCTTGTCGACACCAGCGAATCGTGTCCCGATCCTAACAACGATGCGATGTGCTACCTCGCAATCGTAAATAAAGCGATAAAACATGGCATAAATGCAGGATCGTAAATAAAACCTCAAACTAGTTTGTGGCCCCAAGAAATAAGATGAATCAAGCTACGGTTCGGGGTCCCATATACCTCCCGGATGTGGATAGCGCGCAAAATCAAGGAACAGGTATCAAGTACTCGGGGTCTTACGGGACACAAGTGGGCGTTCGGAAACCAAATATTATCTATCACCCACCGATGCCTCTGCTTATTCAATTTTAGTTGTTAAACAGAAATTAAAGTGACGATAAGTAAAACTAGCATCATCTCCATCATCAACATGCGGCAATTCATCAGCAACTGTGGCATATGGCGACACACATCAGCACTTGAGCACGCAACTACGACGCGCAAGTCCAACTATCTACCAAACAATAGGTAATAGGATGTGTCCAAGGCAATATAAGGCTGCAGGGTATATTACGGGTACGAAAACTAGAGCATCGCATCACAGGTAGCAAATAGATCAACAGGAGGGAATAAAGACTATAAAAGTAAGATAGGTAGAAAGGGGGAGATGCTCGCCTGAAAACATTGTCGAAAGGTTCATCCGAAGAACGGGGCGAAGCTCACATCAACTCAACGGCCTTATCCGCGAAGAGCCAAAACACTAGAAGAAAACCGGATGCGATATTTAAGACGATGGCAGAAGATCGGCATGATGCATGCATGATGCATGGCATGGCAAGGTGCGATGTAATTAGGTCAAGATTAAGCGGAACCGGGGTCCCGACAATTAATCAAGTGGTTCAAGTTGTTTATCTACCCCGCAATTTTAATTGTTGTTTAACAAAGCAGAAAGTAATACGGGTTCGCTACACAAGTTTAAATGAAGCCGATATGAGACTAGATTTGCCCGCATATGGGCCCCATATTTAATTATTAGGTGAATCGGCAAAAGGCCCCCAAACCACAGATATGCATGCGAGATGAATGTCAATTCAATATGCAACAAGTTGTTATTATGTTGTAAAATAAGGTTCTCGGATAAGAGGTTCACACTTTGAGGGGTCTCGACGATCTTGGGGTTTCCGGGGTTCGGGGCCGGTCTCGAGGTCCAGGGTCTAGGGTTCGACGGATCCGGGGTTTGGGGTTCGGCGGAAGCGTTCTCGGATTCCGGGGTCGTTCTCGGTATCGGGGCCGATCTTGTCGCATCGGGGTCTCGATATCCGGGGAGCAGAACTTGGGTCGGTGTCGTTCTTGTCGCATGCGGATCTTGTCGCATCACGGGTCGGGTCGATCTCGACATCCGGGGTTTGGGTCTTCGGATCCGTGAAGTAGGCCTTGTCGCACGGGCGTCGATGCTTCCGGAAGGAGAACTTGACGATCCCGGGTCTCGGTGTCCGAGGCGAAGAACTTGGCGTCCTCGAGGAGTAATTGTCGCATCCGTGACGATGAACTTGGCGTTCCGGGGGAGTTCTCGGTGGCGATGTCGGTCTTGGGTGAGTCGGTTACCGGGGTTCGGGCTTGATCTTCGGACTCCGGGGTCGGGGTCTTCAATGTCTCGGCCATCGGGTTCATGACAGCACCATCGCCGTGTCGAAGGCATCGGGGTTTCCGTGACGAAGATCTTGGGGTCTTTATCCTTGTTTGCTGAAGAAAACTTGTCGTGGCACTCGGGCCCGCGTTTGCTCATCGGTACCACACTTCCCTTGGCGTTCCACAACGAGAGCAAGGCTGGCCACGCCGGTTCAACGAAGCACGTGGTGGGGCTTGCTACGCCTTGTGCCACCAGGGCTGGCGAGAGAGGTCGGACGTTGGCGGCGGAGGTTGACAGAGACCGAGGGCGGCGGTGTCGGAGCTGGCTACGAGGCGAGGCTTCGGCGTCGAGGGACCGAGGCGAAACGGCGCCGGGCAAGACGGCAGCGCCGGCATGGGAGGGTCTGCAGCGCGGTCCGGCGAGAAGGACCCGCGGCGGACCATGCCGGGCGGAGGGGCTGCGCGCGAGTGGAGGTCGCGAGACGGGCGGCTCGGGGCGGTGGGCGGCCTTGGTCGTCGAGGCGGTGGTCGCAGGCGGCTCGCGACGGAGTCCGGCGCAGGACGGGCGAGCGGAGGAGCGCAGGCGCGGCTGGTCTGGCGGAGGCGGCTTGCTCGCCGGGTCGGGCCGACGCGGAGGAGAGGTGGGGCGGAGCGGCGCTCGGGAGGTCCGCGGCGGCCAGGCGGCGGAAGCGGTTGGCGGCGGGTAGCTGGCGGGCCTGGGTTGGAAGGCGCGGCGAGCGAGGCAGCGGCGAGGCGAGGCGGAGCGGCAGCAGCGGCGGCGACAGCGGGCAGTGCGGTGCAGCCTTGAGAGGAGGCGGCGGGCGGCGGGTAGGCCGGCGAGGCGGAGGGGTGTCTGGCGAGGCGGCTGGGGCAGGCGCTGGGCTGCTAGGCTGCAGCGTGCTGAGAGGATGATGGGGGCAGGCGCCTGTGGTAGGGGTGGGTCCTTGAGGCCAGGGGGGGACGGTGCAGGGTGGGTTGAGTGTGTGGCTGAGAGGGAGAGAGAGGGAAGGGAGATTGGGGGTGAGGGAGTGACGTGGCGGTTTGGGGTTGGCTAGGGAGAGGAAAAAGATGAGGTGGCAGCGTGTGGTTGGACAGGGTGAGGTGGAGGGTGAGAGAGGGTAGAAAACTGGGTGAGAATAGGATTAGATGGGGCGATAGGGTGGACCGATTTAAAATCTGGGCTGATCGGTCGGGTTGGCCCGTTCATGCCCTAAAATAAATACATATTTTTATTTATTTTTAACAGACCGTTTGCACAACATTTTTAATCAAACAAAATATTCCGAAGACCGGACTTTGCAGTTGAATTGAGATGGGGCGTTTGAGAAACAAATCGGGAGTTACGAAAATTAGTTTTGGCAAACAATGCATGATGATGACGATGCAATGCACAAATTCAACGCGATTTTCTAGTAGTGGTTTTGCGGGATGCCACAATTCGACACCACTAACGATGGATCTCGCCCTCGAGATCCGCCTCAAGGTACCGGAAAGAAGGTCGACGGTCTCCGTCTTCTCGCACCATGTAGGTCTTCGCGACACCACCAACAAGAGGTCGTTGTCCTGATCATCAAGAGAACACTCCGGAAAACCAACGGCGAAGTTAAAGGTAAGACCACCTCCAACTTCCATGGACGGGGTCCAATTGCATCGATCCACCATTCAATGTACACAAGCGAATGATAAGAGTAGTGGTATGGTCGCGACTCCATCCCGCACTCAAAACATTATCCTGTACACGAACAGATAGATGATGCAACCAACCCTCGGATTCAGACTGAAGATCTCGACAAGCGAGGTTCGGATCAAAGGAGTGATGTGGACTCTGCATCTGATCTGGCGTAGATGATGTCGTCGCGTCGGAAAACACCGGGAGGAACACACAAGGAATACAGGATGGTACCACAGCAGACGGATTCATCAGGCAGCTGGAACACCGGATGGTGGAACACCGTTATTAAAGGAGGAAGCGAAACCCTAAAGGTACGACGGAACCCAACCACGAGAAATCCTGGACTCGAAGAAAGAGAAGAGAGCAGATTCAAAACACGTAGGGGTAAGAGGTGAATAGCAGAGGGGTAAGGAGTAAAATCAGACCTAACCAGAACTATCCAACCGATTTTCAAAAATAGTTTTGACACTCTACTTCGGCCGTTAGCTAGGTTATCCTACAGGCTGGACTTGTGGGGTATCGCAACTTTGAGCTCGATACCACTCTGTAACACCCTCGAGAATCGGACCTATGCAAGTTTGAGCAAAATTCGCCAAACCCGCATAAAGCGATTCAAAGGTGCCACCAGCACTTTCGTGCGGTGGAAAGCAGTAATAACATTACACAACAGTCCTCGATGGGACCCACAGCAGATATATATAACGGCGACTCAAAGAGTCAAGACTACGATATAATATACAAAGATCCGATCACCTTGAAAAGCGATAGGGCGTCCAGCTACGGACAAGATGCAAATGGGGCTAAGAGCCACGAAGAATAACCAATGGCGTCCATAACCCTGAGGCCAGCCGGAAGGGTAACCCCGCTAACGGCGTCGATCTCAAAACCTGCTTGAACAAAGGGTGCCGACAAAGGCAAAAGCGAAAACAAAGAAGGCGTCGATCGAGGCGATTACAGCGAGGCTAGATTCGGCGGTCCTCGCCTACATAGGTATGGTGGTGGCGGCGGCGGCGCATGCACTAAACAACCTATAGAGACTCGATACAAGCTGGCGAATATCGAGAGGGTGAGGATGACCTAACCGGATCCAACCTGAAGCTAACACCAAACAAACCCATCCTGGTATTTCCCCCTCGAGACCAAACGAGGAAGTCAACCGAGGAACTCACACAGTTGGCAGTGTTAATTATTCAGTTATAGTTGCGGCACTTTACTAGACAGGTTTAGATAATCGTCCTGATAAAGTAAGCAGTGGGCACTTTTATTTAATCATTCCGTTGGAGTTGCAACAATTACTAATCAGATATGAATAGCATGAGATACCCCATAAAACCCAGCAGTTGTTGGTACTTTTATTCAGCCATTCTGTTGTAGTTGCAATACTTACTAGTCAGATACAATTGTCGCAAGCGACAACCAAACAAGCAATGGTGGGCAGTATTAATTAGCCATTCCGTTATAGTGAAGCTGATTACTAGTCATTATAAGTCAAATTTATAACAGTAAACTTTAGTTATGCTTGTCTATGATCGAGATACTGTGCTCCAAGTCGTCCATATCCGCGGACACGGCTTTCAGAAAGTTTTACCCGGCCGGGGTGCACCAATAGCAACACACGCTCGATCAACCTCGGAAAAACCAAATCAAAACCCAACGAGGCTTTCACGTGAACAATCACAGGATTCAGAAATATTTCAGGGGCCACCTTAAGTAGAATCCAACGGAGTAGACAAGCTCGAGACGGCCTCAAGGTCTTTGGGTATACGGTGTGAGCATGGGAACCCCAAGCGGGCTTGTCGACACCGCGGAATCGTGTCCCGATCCTAAAGATGCAATGCGTTACCTCGCACAATCGTAAATAAAGCGAGAAACATGGCATAAGTACAGGATCGTAAATAAAACCTCAAACTAGTTTGTGGCCCCAAGAAATAAGTGAATCAAGCTACGGTTCAGGGGGTCCCATATACCTCCGGATGTGGATAGCGCGCAAAATCAAGGCAATTATCAAGTACTCGGGTCTTACGGGACACAAGTGGGCGTTCGGAAACCAAATATTATCTATCACCCACCGATGCCTCTGCTTATTCAATTTTAGTTGTTAAACAGAAATTAAAGTGACGATAAGTAAAACTAGCATCATCTCCATCATCAACATGCGGCAATTCATCAGCAACTGTGGCATATGGCGACACACATCAGCACTTGAGCACGCAACTACGACGCGCAAGTCCAACTATCTACCAAACAATAGGTAATAGGATGTGTCCAAGGCAATATAAGGCTGCAGGGTATATTACGGGTACGAAAACTAGAGCATCGCATCACGGGTAGCAAATAGATCAGAGGAGGGAATAAAGACTATAAAAGTAAGATAGGTAGAAAGGGGGAGATGCTCGCCTGAAAACATTGTCGAAAGGTTCATCCGAAGAACGGGGCGAAGCTCACATCAACTCAACGGCCTTATCCGCGAAGAACCAAAACACTAGAAGAAAACCGGATGCGATATTTAAGACGATGGCAGAAGATCGGCATGATGCATGCATGATGCATGGCATGGCAAGGTGCGATGTAATTAGGTCAAGATTAAGCGGAACCGGGGTCCCGACAATTAATCAAGTGGTTCAAGTTGTTTATCTACCCCGCAATTTTAATTGTTGTTTAACAAAGCAGAAAGTAATACGGGTTCGCTACACAAGTTTAAATGAAGCCGATATGAGACTAGATTTGCCCGCATATGGGCCCCATATTTAATTATTAGGTGAATCGGCAAAAGGCCCCCAAACCACAGATATGCATGCGAGATGAATGTCAATTCAATATGCAACAAGTTGTTATTATGTTGTAAAATAAGGTTCTCGGATAAGAGGTTCACACTTTGAGGGGTCTCGACGATCTTGGGGTTTCCGGGGTTCGGGGCCGGTCTCGAGGTCCAGGGTCTAGGGTTCGACGGATCCGGGGTTTGGGGTTCGGCGGAAGCGTTCTCGGATTCCGGGGTCGTTCTCGGTATCGGGGCCGATCTTGTCGCATCGGGGTCTCGATATCCGGGGAGCAGAACTTGGGTCGGTGTCGTTCTTGTCGCATGCGGATCTTGTCGCATCACGGGTCGGGTCGATCTCGACATCCGGGGTTTGGGTCTTCGGATCCGTGAAGTAGGCCTTGTCGCACGGGCGTCGATGCTTCCGGAAGGAGAACTTGACGATCCCGGGTCTCGGTGTCCGAGGCGGCGAAGAACTTGGCGTCCTCGAGGAGTAATTGTCTCATCCGTGACGATGAACTTGGCGTTCCGGGGGAGTTCTCGGTGGCGATGTCGGTCTTGGGTGAGTCGGTTACCGGGGTTCGGGCTTGATCTTCGGACTCCGGGGTCGGGGTCTTCAATGTCTCGGCCATCGGGTTCATGACAGCACCATCGCCGTGTCGAAGGCATCGGGGTTTCCGTGACGAAGATCTTGGGGTCTTTATCCTTGTTTGCTGAAGAAAACTTGTCGTGGCACTCGGGCCCGCGTTTGCTCATCGGTACCACACTTCCCTTGGCGTTCCACAACGAGAGCAAGGCTGGCCGACGCCTGGTTCAACAGAGCACGTGGTGGGGCTTGCTACGCACTGTGCCACCAGGGGCTGGCGAGGAGAGGTCGACGACGTTCGGCGCGGCGGCGGAGGTTGACAGAGACCGAGGACGCGGCGGTGTCGGAGCTGGCTCTGGAGAGCTTCGGCGTCGAGGGACCGAGGCGTAACGGCGCGGGCAAGACGGCGAGCGGCATGGGAGGAGGGTCTGAACGGCGCGGTCGGCGAGAAGGACCCGCGGCGGACCATGCGGCGGAGGGGCTGCGCAGGTGGAGGTCGCGAGACAGGCTGGGCGGTGGAAGCGGCCGGCGGTCGTCGGAGGCGGTGGTCGCGGCTCGGCGGCGGAGTCAGCGGCAGACGGAGGCCGAGAGCGGAGGAGGCGCGGCAGCTGGTCTGGCCGGCTTTGCCAGTCGGGGGCCGACGCAGACGGAGAGGGAGGTGGGGCGGAGGCTCGGGAGGTCAGGCCGCAGTGTGGCCAGTTGCGGCGAGGTAGCTTGGCGCGGGGCCTGGGTTGGAGGAGGCGGCAGCGGCGAGGCAGCGCTGCGGGCGAGAGGCGAGGCGCAGGAGGCGGCGGCAAGGGCGGCAGTGATGGCAGCTGAGGAGTTCGGCGGCGGGCGCTCGGCGGGGTAGGCCAGCAGGCGAGAGGAGGGTGTCTGCGGCGGGCGGGCGGCGGCGGGGCAGGAGCTGGGCTGCTAAAGGCAGCGCTGCAGAGGAGGATGATGGGGAAGGCGCCTGTAGGGGGTGGGTCCATGGGGCCCAGGTGGGGACGGTGCAGGGTGGGTTGAGTGTGTGGCTGAGAGGGAGAGAGAGGGAAGGGAGATTGGGGGTGAGGGAGTGACGTGGCGGTTTGGGGTTGGCTAGGGAGAGGAAAAAGATGAGGTGGCAGCGTGTGGTTGGACAGGGTGAGGTGGAGGGTGAGAGAGGGTAGAAAACTGGGTGAGAATAGGATTAGATGGGGCAGATAGGGTGGACCGATTTAAAATCTGGGGCGGTCGTTCGGGTCGGGTTGGCCCGTTCGACTGCCCCTACAAAATAAATACATATTTTTATTTATTTTTAACAGACCGTTTGCACAACATTTTTAATCAAACAAAATATTCCGAAGACCGGACTTTGCAGTTGAATTGAGATGGGGCGTTTGAGAAACAAATCGGGAGTTACGAAAATTAGTTTTGGCAAACAATGCATGATGATGACGATGCAATGCACAAATTCAACGCGATTTTCTAGTAGTGGTTTTGCGGGATGCCACAAGGAACTCCGCCAGAAACTGGCGGAGGCGGTGCGCAAGGAACAGGCTGAGCGCAAAAAATTCCGCCTCGAGCAGGTGACGGCGCAGGAGCTATCGCGCTACCACCAACAGCGGATCATGTCGCGCCTGAACCCCACCGTTCAGGCGCCTGAACTCGACGACGAAACGACCCGCCCGCTTGGCGAGCAGCGATCTGCGAGCAGCGCCACCAGAGGAAGCGCCGACCCGCCAGGTCGACGGCGATGGCGCCAGAGGGTTCGCAGCATAGAAAACAAAAATTTCTACGATGGGAACAACTATGTACCAAGATCTATCTACTAGATACAAACAGCGGATGTATATCCGTAGAGAACATACCCTTGAAGACCGACAAAAGCGAGTCCAAACTCGTGGTTGATGTAGACGATCTCTTGCCGTTCTCAAGATCGAGAGGAAGTCCTAAGCGCGCCAAAACAACAGCGCATCCGTGCTCGCACACACGTTCGAGGCACCGAGCAACCTCCGCCTCCTCGCTCCAGCGAAATGAAGCACAACTCTTTCTTGCCGAATAGCCACGGGAACATGTATCTCGCTAGTCCGAGACCATGGGGATAAATTCTAGAGGAGAGAGATCCTTCACGAGGAGGTGTAGTGTGAGAGGAGGAGAGGGGCCTTTATAGGGAGGGGGGCACCCAAGGGGCATGGCGCCCAGCCATGGGGGCTGCCCCCACCTCTTCCACATTCATGTGGGTGGAGCTCCCACTCAAAATGAAAAGCCTCCACTCCCATTGAAAAGCCTCCACTCAAAAATCCACTCACATGCATTAAATTTCCACCAAATTTAATGCAAGCTCTCATTTAAATAAAACTCTTTTATTTATTTATTCAGAATTTTGTTAATTACTTTAATTAACAAACATTCACATAAAACCCCTTGCTAGTATTCTATTTCACATGCAGAACCAGTTTCAGCAATTTCAACCGAAACAGTTTCGGTGTCTAGTGAAATAAATTCCTGCGCTTTCCTTTTCTTTTCGGCATGAAACTTTTGCTCCAAATGGATGTCGGTGTCTCTTAAGTGTGTCACCCTACGGTTCGCGAATAATGCGGACATGATCGAGACCCCTCTCGGATCAATAATCAGAAGCGGGATCTGGAGACCCATACTGACTCCCACACATTCAACGATGACTTTCTTGTGATCGTCGGAACCTTTTACGCTAGTATCTTAATCCTTTTGTTTCGCGATATATTACATGTCCGAGATTCGATCATCGGTATCTCCATACCTAGTTTGATCTCGTTACTGACATGCACTCTTTTCTCGTTCCCGTGATATAACATTCTAGTGATCAAATCACTTGCTTGTAAGCTAATCAATGTGATATCACCGAGAGGGCCAGAGCATATCTATCCGTCATCGGGATGAAAAAGTTCCACTCTCGATCCATGGGCCTCAACATAACACTTTATTAGTTACGAATCCATCTTTATAATCACCACATTACGGTGTGACGTTTGATGTTATCAAGAAACTCTTCCGGTGTTAGTGATTGACATGATCTCATGGTCTAAGGATTAGGATCACTTCGTAAGTTGTTATAGCAATATAAACTCAATGACTTTGATTGTAATGCTATACCTCGGATGAATGTTCATCACACCATTACACTAATGTTGTGACCTCGTTATTAACAACATCCAATGTCCATGATCATGAAACCTTGATCATCTTGTTAATCAACGAGCTAGTTTATGAGAGAGGCATAACTAGGAACTTTCTTTTGTTTATTAAACACACATGTATTAACGTTTCCATATTAATACAATTATAGCATGCAAAATAAACATTTATCATAAAAAAGGAATACGATAATAACCACTTTATTATTGCCTCTAGGGCATATTCCCTTCAGTCTCCCACTTGCACTAGAGACAATAATCTAGTTTGAGAACTTTGCGTATTGAACACCTATGGCTTTCTGGTGTTCCATATACGCAATTGCAAGTGGTTAACATAATCTACGGATCTGACGCTTTCAGGTCCGTGTGTATTTGCATGTCTTTGCGTCTTCACGCATCACTCATTCTCCAATGAGATGGCATTGTATAAATTTGGTCTTTCGGTGAGACCTTTAGTTCCTTGGGGTTAAAACACGTCGATACTATTGTCATACAATATATCTTTAGTGTTAGCCCGTTGCGAACCACACCTTAATTTGATAACAAACTACTTGACACAAATTCCCTCCTTTGCTGCTACTATAGCAGTCATATACTTAGCCTTTTGTTGTAGTATTCATCACAATGTCTTAATTTTGGAACTCTTCCAAATACATCATGGAATATCCTTTCCATTACATTGTGCCACCCATAGTTTAAATTGAGATAAACTTAATTTGTATCTTGTACATAAGAATATCCTCACTATCGTCCAATGATCATTTTATGATTCATTCTGGTATATGCTCATAACACTTAGAGCATAGGACATATCTGGATGTGTACATATCATGGTATGATTGATCAAATCATTCTTGTGATTTTACTCATCAAGTGTCAAAGCACTTGAATCTTGTTTCACTTATCAAGTGTCGATACACTTGAATCTTGATTCAATTCCTTTCCATGCAACAAGAACTGTTTCTTGTCGTTTCTATATTGAACTCCTTCAATATCTCATATATGTACGTTTGGCATAAACATATTAGCGTTACAGTCTATCCACTATAGACATTCATGCTAAATATTCGGGTTTTGCCTAAGTCTTTCATCGAAATGAAATTCTTAACCTTTGTCAATAAAAGATACATCATTTCTAATCAACAAGATGCCCTTCACATAATGTATTAGAAATATGTCTCAGCGCTCCCACTTAATTTCTTGAAAATGCAAGCATCTTCATCGTCTCCTGATGAAAACTCCTTTTCATCACGGTGAAGATTCCAACTCCGCGATGCTTACTTCAACCATTGAAGTTTGCATGCCCTTTTAGCATCCTTTGAATTTAACAAAACCCTTTGGACCGTTTCATGTACACGTCCTAGGTAACCATTCTATTAGAAGAACTTTGTTTTGTTTATTCATCTACCATATACCAAATTATATGTAGTGGTTGCTACTTTAATCCGTTCAGACTAAATATCGCTATGAAAGATCAAATCTTGTCATAGTCAACTCTTTGAACATTGTCATAAAATACTTTACGACATGTCGACTATTTCATAGATGTGAAACATCCATGTCTGTTTCTTTATAGATCCAAATACGACCGATAGGTTTTTACACCTTTCAGGAGGGTCTTCCAAGTTCAAAACTTGATTTCTCGTGTATGGAACTATCACGGATTTTATGGCTTCAAGCCATTTGACGGAGTCAGGGCCCATCATCGCTTCTTTGCATATAGTCGGTTCATCATTGTCAAACAATAATGATTTACTCTCAAATCTTAGTATTTGATTGTTTATTCGACCGACTTGGTTCAATAGGAACTTTAGACCTCCGTGACCACAACCTTTGAGGCACATAAGCTATGAGCATTATGGCAGCCTCCGGAACATTTTCCGGTGCTGCGCAACTCATCACATATAGCTAAGGTTTGTTAACCTTATCAAAGTTCTATTGTCCTCCCACTTAACATTTATGAAAAATTCCTTCTTCAAGAAACTTCACGTTTCAAGCGACAAACCCTTTTGTCCTTGGTGTTATGGAGGAATAACCAATTGTTATTCGAAATAACCTACAAAGACATGCTCATCCGACTTCGGTTGTAAACATCTTACTTATGTTTAGCATACCAAAATTTAAGAAATGACAACTTGGGTTTTACCCCAAACCATAACTTCGATGGTGTCATTTCAACGGATCAAGATGGAGCTCTTTTCGATGTAAGCGGAAGTCTCTCAAGCTTTATTCTTTTAAGACATAAGGGCACGGTTATAAATAACACCTTTGATCCAACCATGTCAAACAAGGTTTCATTACAAATCTCAAACACTCCATATTCCTATGGTGTTTCGGGAGATGTAAATCTAGGTGTTTTGCTAAACTTGTAACTCAAATAAATCCCTTTTATGATAAAATCATAATTCATTTATTTTTCTTGTTACACTTGTAACTCAAATAAATCCCTTATGATAAAATCATAAACCATTTATTTTTCTTGTTACAATGATTTTTCACTTCATCTTGAAAGTCTTTGAAACATTTTTCAAATATTTCATACTTCTTTCTCATTAAGTGAACATTCACTCAAATTTTCAGAGAAAGCATATGAAGTTGAAACCCATCGCTTACGACTATACATAATGGACTACATACATCGATATGTATAAATTCCAATAATTTAGTCGTTCGTTCTTCTTTGGCCTTTGAACGAAGTTTTAATTATCACGTGGAAAGTCTCACAAGCGTCACTTGATCAAATCAAAGACTCCAAAAATCCATGAATATGGAGATTCTTCATGTTTTCTTTCCAATATAATTTAAACAGCGATGTCACTTCATAAGTGATCTTTCAATCATTTGTCTTGCGACATTTTAGCATTAGGTTTTATGGATGTGATTTCTCCAATTAGATTTGTAAATCATCCATATTATATGGAACACGGTAATTATTTGAACAACCTTTATTCCCATAATACCTGATTTAAATAACAATTATTAAAACAAATCTTGAAGTCAAGCTTTGATGTCAACGAGAAATACAAACAACGGTTTGTTTGTTTTCGATGAACATCATCACATATTCTCTTGCTAGTTACTTAGGTCATTGTGGTTCATGAATTGCGTTGTTCCGTATGACATTTCATACCAACCAATTCGGTATCCAATACCCAAGAACCACATTGTTTAACAAGCAAAGAATACAACCATAACATGTATATCATATATATACCTAAATTGGATATTTCCAATCTTTTCTTTTCTGCCAAATATATTTTATAGATTCTCTTTCAGCATTTCCTTTTCCTTTTAAAAGAATTTATCAACATCAAAAGTGGCGCCATATACATGACACATAGTCCAAAGCGTGTATATTCAAATAATAATACCTTTGGACTTGCACTTTGAAGTAGATCACCATCATCAAATGATCGGTATTCTTTCAAAATCCATTCTTTAGTAATCTTTTAGTGTAGTAAACATTTTACATACATATTCTATTCACCCTTATCATGACTTTCATGATCAAGCTACTTTAGCTTATAAAGGCAAATCGTGAGTATAACATTACTTTCCAATATCCTTTTGGATGATTAGGATGTCTAGCATCTCCAACCTTCGCAAATTCTCATCCAATATGAGAACATATATTATACTCTATCATATTGCAGCAAAACATTGTTTCAGATATCGTTATATCTGCCACACATGATGGTTTCTGAAACAATTCTTTCAGCTCCTAGATAAACTTGATGTTTAAATCAAGAATCATGGAGGCAAACATGATACTTAAGATACTAACACTGGAATTGTTACTCTCGATTTAATACCAATTATTAAATTTCACGGAGTAAATAGAATTTTGCTGAAAGTTTGCAATAGGACTTTAAACTTTAGATTGGCACACAACACAATACGATACCAGTTCGTAAAGTATATATCCAGAATTCTATAGTTCTATTATCTCAATTACAACTATGCATAAGGTGGTGAACGAATGCCAATGACTACAACAAATTATGCAAATTCACTTTGATTTAATTTATGATAAATTGAGTTCTACTAATCCAAATTAGAAATGAACTCCCACTCAAAAACGACATCCCTCGTGTCTTTTTGGTGATTACATGAACCAAATCCACTACACCAAGTCCGATCATCACGTGAGTCGGTATAGCTTCAAAGGCGAGCATCCATATGGTCATCATATCAAAACATATGACTCATGCTTAACCTTTCGGTCCGTGTTCGAGGCCATGTGCGTACATGCTAGGCTCGTCAAGTAAGAACCTTAGTATTGGCGTGTAATCGTCTTACACCCGAGATATGCTCGTGGATTCAAGTACACCCGATCATCACGTGATGTCTTGAAGCGACGAAACATTGTCGGTGCATACTTAAGGAAGAACACATTCTTATCTTGATATCTAAATGAGGGATCATCTTATTTTGCTAATAAAACGCCAAACAAGCAATATAAGATGCTATCAAACATCACATGTTTATTAGTGGAATGATATGGTTCCCGCATATGATCTCTATCATGTGCACCGTGGTATGATCACTATCATACCTCTATGTGTAAGTCCAAGGTCTATGGAGATTGCACGCTATGTGTGTTGTAAGAGTATCATCTCATACTTCTACTTACAATACTACCATATCATAACACTAGCCCAGCAACAATCTAAACTAGACGCCTCTAATTTATCCATTGCAAGTTTTACGTGGCTTAGGGCTTTCGAAGATAGAACCGTTCTTACCTACGAACATGAACCACAACGAGGATAACCAAATTGTTGACAACTCGTTGCAAATTAGATATTGACTATAGTAGGAGAGACAGACACCCGCTAGCCACTTATGCAAAACTAGTTGCATGTCAAGCGTGGAACAGGTCTCATGTGCGAGGACATGTAAAGTTTGTCCGGGCCGCTTCATCCCACTATGCCACCAATATCCAAAGTACAACTAAGAAGCAATAAAATGATCATCATCACCCACATAATCATATGTGTACTACCCGTGCAAAGTATCTACGCATAGATCCGGCTCGATACCAATTGTAGGGTTCGCAAGATAGAAAACAAAAATTTCCTACGATGGGAACAACTATGTACCAAGATCTATCTACTAGATACAAACAACGGATGTATATCCGTAGAGAACATACCCTTGAAGACCGACAAAGCTTAACGAGTCCAAACTCGTGGTTGATGTAGACGATCTCCCGCCAATCTCAAGATCGAGAGGAAGTCCTAGCGCCAAGAAAAACAGCCGCATCCGTGCTCGCACACACGTTCGAGGCACCGAGCAACCTCCGCCTCCTCGCTCCAGCGATGCAGCGGAAGCACAACTCTTTCTTGCCGAATAGCCACCGGGAACATGTATCTCGCTAGTCCGAGACCATGGGGGATAAATTCTAGAGGGGGAGAGAGATCCTTCACGAGGAGGTGTAGTGTGAGAGGAGGAGAGGGGGGCCTTTTATAGGGGAGAGGGGGGCACCCAAGGGGCATGGCGCCCAGCCATGGGGCTGCCCCCACCTCTTCCACATTCATGTGGGTGGAGCTCCCACTCAAAATGAAAAGCCTCCACTCCCATTAAAAAGCCTCCACTCAAAAATCCACTCACATGCATTAAATTTCCACCAAATTTAATGCAAGCTCTCATTTAAATAAAACTCTTTTATTTATTTATTCAGAATTTTGTTAATTACTTTAATTAACAAACATTCACATAAAACCCCTTTCTAGTATTCTATTTCACATGTAGAACCAGTTTCAGCAATTTCAACCAACAGCTTTAGGTGTCTAGTGAAATAAATTCTGCGCTTTCCTTTTCTTTTCGGCATGAAACTTTTGCTCCAAATGGATGTCGGTGTCTCTTAAGTGTGTCACCCTACGGTTCGCGAATAATGCGGACATGATCGAGACCCTCTCGGATCAATAATCGAGCGGGATCTGAGACCCATACGACTCCCACACATTCAACGATGACTTTCTTGTGATCGTCGGAACCTTTTACGCTAGTATCTGAATCCTTTGTTTCGCGATATATTACATGTCCAAGATTCGATCATCGGTATCTCCATACCTAGTTTGATCTCTATCGACATGCACTCTTTTCTCGTTCCGTGATATAACATTCTAGTGATCAAATCACTTGCTTGCAAGCTAATCAATGTGATATCACCGAGAGGGCCCAGAGCATATCTATCCGTCATCGGGATGAACAAATTCCACTCTCGATCCATGGGCCTCAACATAACACTTTATTAGTTCTGAATCCATCTTTATAATCACCCTGTTACGGTGTGACGTTTGATGTTATCAAGAAACTCTTCCGGTGTTAGTGATTGACATGATCTCATGGTCTAAGGATTAGGATCACTTCGTAAGTTGTTATAGCAATATAAACTCAATGACTTTGATCGTAATGCTATACCTCGGATGAATGTTCATCACACCATTACACTAATGTTGTGACCTCGTTATTAACAACATCCAATGTCCATGATCATGAAACCTTGATCATCTTGTTAATCAACAAGCTAGTTTATGAGAGAGGCATAACTAGGAACTTTCTTTTGTTTATTAAACACACATGTATTAACGTTTCCATATTAATACAATTATAGCATGCAAAATAAACATTTATCATAAACAAGGAATACGATAATAACCACTTTATTATTGCCTCTCGGGCATATTCCCTTCACCCCCGCTTCCACCCAACCGCACACCCCCCAGGGACCAGCCGCGGATAGTAGTCTCCTCACGGGACCGAGACGCAAAAGGCCTCCCACTGTTCTCCACCCCGATGGAAAACCTCGTGGCAGGCCGAGCAGCAGCCGACAGCATCACGGCCACCGGCGACGGCGCCCTACAGATCCAATACGTCAGGGCCTTGCTCGCAAAGGCCGTCGAGCAGCAAAGAGCTGGCGCCGACTCGCAAGGTCGAGTATACTCGCGTTCCTCGGGAAGCAGGACGGCCTCGAGCGGCCGCCCAATGGCGGAAAACACACTCAACTGCCCGCCACCGGAGCCACTGCAGCTCCAACACCGACCCGCGAACGCGGCACTCTCCACCAACGACCCCAGGCCGGCGACCAACCTCGTCGCCGCCAATGGTCAACCCATCGACGCCCGCACCCACATCATCAACAACCAAAGCTGGCGCGACGCCACCCGGCGACTGCGACACACCTAACCAATCGCGACGGCGAGCCCATGGGGTCGCCATCGACTCGGCCCCAAGTTCTTGGACCAATGATCCGAGAGAAGTACCCGCCAAACTTTAAGGCGCCAAGGAGATAGAAAATGCGACCCTAAATCACGACCCCTGTCTGGCTCGACACATACCTCATGGCAATGGGGATCGCAGCCATACCGACACGCTAGCCGCCCGTTACCTCCCACGATGATGGAGGGACGCGGCAGCGGTGGATCAACACCCTCCCTCAGGATAGTATAGACTCCTGGGAGGAGATGCGCGACGCTTTCGTCAGGCACTTCGAGTGCTCCTACACCACGCCACCACTATCGAGGACCTGGAGCGATGCGTCCAGGGACCTCGTGAGTCGACCCGCAACTGGGTCCAACGGTGGCAAGAACTCTGGTACAACGCGGTCGGCATCCACCCGGACACCGTGATCCATTGCTTCAAGACCTCGTGCCGCTACGAGCCCCTGGTCGCCAAGCTCAAGCGACATTCTCGCACACTCGACAACATCCCCGACCTCCTCGAGATCACCAAACGGTACGCGGAGGAAGATCCAAACCAGGAAGCGGCGAGAAGTCGAGGTCAACGCCTGACGGCAAAGACAATGACGACGGTCCGAGCCTACGCTTCTGACAACACTCGCCTCACCGGCAAGCGCCGATGGACGGGCGAGTCGACTTCGCTAACGCCAGCACGCGCAACGCGAGCTTCCGCCGCGACGGCGGCAACTACAAGGCCAAGCCAAGGTTCGACCCCGCGGCTCTCCTTAACCAACCATGTGCGTTTCATAGCAGGGAAGGAAAGCCCGCCACGCACACCACCGCCGACTGCCACACCCTCAAGGAAATCGAGAAGGCACGGCGAGCACGGGAGGACCCCGACAACGACCCGCCAAACGGCGGAAAATTCGGCAAAGTGGCCGGCTCGCTCCATACCTTCATAGGCTTCAACACGAAGCGCGAGAAGAAGGTCATCGCCCGCGCCGTCGCCGTCAACATGGTGGCCCAGGTGGACGTTCCCCAGTTCCTCAACTGGTCAGAGCAGCCCATCACCTAGAGCCGCCAAGACCACTCGCCACGCATCGAGTACCCAGGACGAGTCGCCCTGGTGATCAAGCCTAAGGTCGACGACTACTGGCTCCCCAAGACATTGATGGACGGCGGCAACTCCATCAACATCCTGCACCTCGACACCTTCAGGCGGCTGCGGCTCCCGTAGTCGATGATCGAGACGACTCACACCACGTTCCACGGCATCGTCCCCGGTCGGAAGGCGTACCCGATCGGCAAGGTCACGCTACTAGTCACCTTCGGCACACCGGCAAACTTCCGCACCGAGCGGATCGTCTTTGAGCTGGTGCCCTTCGACAGCCCCTACCACTGCGTCCTGGGGCTCCAGGCGTTCGCCAAGTTCATGGCAGTGCCCCACTACGCGTACAACGCGATGAAGCTCCCCGGGCCGTGCGGCATCATCACCATCAACGGCGACCCCGACATGGCTGCCGAGTGCGAGGCCAAAGGAGCCGAGCTCGCCGACGCCGTCATCGCGGCGGAGACCAACCACGCCGATGAGCTCGCCAAGTACGCGAGCGGGGTCAACAATGACGACCCCACCATACTCAAGAATCCCAACTCGGAGGGCGCAAACACCTCAACCTTTGAGTCCACTACGCACACCCGCACCGTCGAGCTGGTCCCAGGCGACTCCATCCAGACGGTGACGATCGGGACGGGCATGAGCCCAGCATAGGAAGGCACGCTCATCGAGTTCCTCCATGAGAACAGGGACATCTTCGCATGGAAGCCCTCTGACATGCCCGGTGTCCCCAGGGAGCTCGCTGAGCACAAGCTAAACGCCGACCCCAAAGTGCGACCTGTCAAGCAGTCGCTGCGGCCCTTCAATGAAGAGCGCCGCCGAGCAATCGTCGAGGAGGTGCAGCGTCTACTCGCTGCAGGCTTCATCCGGCCAATCAAATACTCCAAGTGGCTGGCAAACCCAGTCCTGGTCGAGAAGAAAAACGGGACCTGGAGGATGTGTATCGACTACACAAACCTGAACAGCGCCTGCCCAAAGGAGCAGTTCGTCCTCCCGCGGATCGACCAAATAATCGATTCCACCGCGGGCTCGGAGTCGCTATGTTTCCTCGACGCCTACTCTGGGTACAACCAGATCAAAATGGCTGTCGAGGACGAGGAGAAGACGGCGTTCATCATGCCATTCAGAGCCTTCTGCTACACCGCCATGACCTTCGGCCTCAAGAACGCCGGGGCGACCTACCAGCGGTGCATGCAGGAATGCCTCGCGAGCCAAATTGGCCAAAACATCCACGTCTACATAGACGACGTGGTCGTAAAGTCCGCTCGCCAGGGCGACCTACTCGCCGACCTGGAGGAAACATTTGCCAACTTGCGAAAATACAAGATAAAGCTCAACCCAGGGAAATGCACCTTCGGTGTACCAGCAGGACAACTACTGGGGTACGTCGTCTCCAAGCGAGGGATCGAGGAAAACCCCACGAAGATCGACACGATCGCCCGGCTCGGCAAACCCGAGTGCCTGCGCGACGTCCAGAAACTAGCTGGGCGAGTAGCGGCTCTCAGTCGCTTCATTCCCCGCCTGGGCGAAAAGGCGATGCCCCTATACCGCCTGATGCGCAAGAACCCCACATTTCAGTGGGACAAGGAGGCGGACGACGCGCTTTGCGACCTCAAGAAGGTGCTACTCGCCGCACCGCTACTCGCCGCCCCCGCCGACAAAGAACCCATGCTGGTTTACTTCGTGGCTTCCGAGCGCGTCGTCAGTGCCGCCATGGTCGTCGAACGACCAGAGGAAGGAAAGGAGCGCCTAGTACAGCGACCGATGTACTACATCAGCGAGGTCCTCACCGAGTCGCGCCAGCGGTACCCCCAGTACCAAAAGCTGGTATATACGGTCTTCAGAGCTCAGCGGCGCCTGCCGCACTACTTCCAGGAGCACCCGATCACGGTCGTTTCCTCGGCACCACTGCAAGACATCATCCGCAACCGTGAGGCGACCGGGCGGGTCGCCAAGTGGGCCGTCGAGATCGGCGTCCACAACATCAAATACGAGCCGCAAAAAGCAATCAAGTCACAGGCCCTAGCGGACTTCATCGCCGATCGAAGAGGCCCAAGCGAGAAGCCGCCATACCTCCATTATCGGAGCACGCACTTGACGGCTCCAAGAATGTGGATGGCGCAGGCGCAGGGATCGTGCTAACTTCACCAAAGGGCGACAAGCTCCGCTACGTCCTCTGCCTCGACTTCACACCCTGCACCAACAACATGGCCGAGTACGAGGCCTTACTCCACGGCATGCGAGCGGCCAAGGAGATGAATGTCAACCGCCTACGCTGCTACGGCGATTCCGACCTCGTCGCAGGGCAAGTCGCTGGCACCTGCGACGCCGTCTCCCCCACCATGGCGGCGTACCGCCAAGCAGTGGACAAGTTGGGCGGACACTTCACAGGCTACTCCGTCGAGTGGATCGACAGGCGGAAGAACGAGGAGGCCGACGCACTCTCTCGCATCGGGTCGTCTCGACTCGCACCACCCGCCGGTGTCTTCCTCGACATGATCACCAAGCCATCAGTGTCTCCCTAGAAGGAGATCAACATCGGAGTCCCGCTCCAACCAGAGGCAGCCCTGGTCGCACTCGTCAACGAGCCAGACGACTGGACCAAGCCCTACATCGCCTACCTGGAAGCCGACACCCTGCCGGCAGACGAGACGGACGCCCGGATGATCGCTCGCCGATGCAAGTCCTACACCATCATCGACGGCGAGCTCCATAAGCGTAGTGTCACCGGCGTGTTCCAACGCTGCGTCCAACCCGCTGAAGGACGCAAGATCCTCCACGATATCCACTCCGGCGACTGTGGCCACCACGCCGGCGCCCGCTCTCTGGTCGCCAAGGCTATGCGACATGGCTTCTACTGGCCCACCACACACGCCGATGCTGTGGACATTGTCCAGCGGTGCGCCGGGTGCCGGCACGCCAACCGCACGACGTGCCGAGATCAGCGCTCAAAACAATCCCCATCACCTGACCATTCGCTATGTGGGGCATGGACATGGTAGGCCCCTTCAAGAAGGCCCCCTCTGGCTACACCCACCTGCTAGTCGCGGTCGACAAATTCACAAAGTGGGTGGAAGCCAAGCCAGTTCGGAAATGCGATGGGAAGACCGCCACCAAATTCCTACGCGAGCTCATATATCGCTACGGGTTCCCAAACAGCATCATCACGGACAACGGCACTAACTTCGCCAAAGGATCCATGGCCGAATTCTGCGAAGAGCATCACATTCGGCTCGACCTCGCGTCAGTCGCCCACCCAGAATCCAACGGCCAGGCAGAACGGGCCAACCAAAGCATCCTCCACGGCCTGAAGCCGCGACTCCAAGTAGCACTCGAGCGCACCGCCGGGTGCTGGGTCGAGGAGTTGCCCTCTGTCATCTAGGGGATCCGCACCTCAGTCAACAGGTCGACAGGGTTCACCCCCTTCTTCATGGTCTACGGCGCCGAGGCATTCATGCCCACCGACCTCGAGCACGACTCGCCGCGGGTCGTCCACTACACGGAGGCCGCAAACGAGCTCGTCCGCCAAGACGGGGTCGACCAACTCGACGAAGCACGTGACCTTGCTCGGTCACGCACCACCATCTACCAGCAGGGACTCTGCCGCTACCACAGCCGGCGGGTGAAAACTCGCACCTTCCAAGAAGGCGACCTGGTGTTACGCCTCATCCATGACAAGAAGGGCATGCACAAGCTCTCCCCTCCATGGGAAGGGCCATTCTGTAGGGTTCACAGCATAGAAAACAAAAATTTTCCTACGATGTGAACTATATACCAAGATCTATATACTAGATACAAACAACGGGCGGATGTATATCCGTAGAGAACATACCCTTGAAGACCGACAAAGCTTAACGAGTTCAACTCGTGGTTGATGTAGACGATCTCTTGCCGATCTCAAGATCGAGAGGAAGTCCTAGCGCCGCAAATCAGCAGCGCATCCGTGCTCGCACACACGTTCGAGGCACCGAGCAACCTCCGCCTCCTCGCCCAGATGCAGCGGAAGCACAACTCTTTCTTGCCGAATAGCCACCGGAACATGTATCTCGCTAGTCCGAGACCATGGGGGATAAATTCTAGAGGGGAGAGAGATCCTTCGAGGAGGTGTGAGAGACAAGTGAGGAGGGGGCTCTTTATAGGAGGAGGGGGACCCCAAGGGGTGGCAGCGCATGGGGCTGCCCCTTGCCCTCCCTCTTCATGTGGGTGGACACTCCACTCACAAAACTCCTCTAAATTCCTCCACTCAAAAGTCCACTCAAAATCCCATTAAATTTCCACCAAATTTAATGCAAACTCTCATTAAATAAAACTCTTTTATTTTATTCAGAATTTTGTCAATTACTTTAATGACAAACATTCACAAATAACCCTTGCTAGAATTCTATTTCACATGCATAACCACTTTATGCAATTTCACCCGAAAACCTGCTTTGGTATCTAGTGAAATAAATTCTGCGCTTGTTCATTCTTTTCGCATGAAACATTTGCTCCAATTGGATGTCGGTGTCTCTTAAGTGTGTCACCCTACGGTTCGTGAATAATGCGGACATGATCGAGACCCTCTCGGATCAATAATCGAAGCGGGATCCGAGACCCATCGACTCCCACATTCACCGATGACTTTCTTGTGATCGTCGGAACCTTTTACGCTAGTATCTTAATCCATTTGTTTCACGATATATTACATGTCCGAGATTCGATCATCGGTATCTCCATACCTAGTTTGATCTCGTATCGACATGCACTCTTTTCTCGTTCTGTGATATAACATTCTAGTGATCAAATCACTTGCTTGCAAGCTAATCAATGTGATATCACCGAGAGGGCCAGTATATCTATCCGTCATTGGGATGAACAAATTCCACTCGATCCATGAGCCTCAACATAACACTTTATTAGTTCTGAATCCATCTTTATAATCACCATGTTACGGTGTGACGCGTTTGATGTTATCAAGAAACTCTTAGGTGTTAGTGATTGACATGATCTCATGGTCTAAGGATTAGGATCACTTCGTAAGTTGTTATAGCAATATAAACTCAATGACTTTGATCGTAATGCTATACTTGGATGAATGTTCATCACATCATTACACTAATGTTGTGATCCCGTTATTAACAACATCCAATGTCCATGATCGGAAACCTTGATCATCTTGTTAATCAACGAGCTAGTTTATGAGAGAGGCATAACTAGGAACTTTACATTTGTTTATTAAACACACATGTATTAACGTTTCCGTATTAATACAATTATATCATGCAAAATAAACATCTATCATACACTTGGAATACACATAATAAACACTTTATTATTGCCTCTCGGGGCATATTCCCTTGCCTCCCACTTGCACTAGAGACAATAATCTAGTTACATAGTGATAAATCTAACACCCATTGAGTTCGTGTTGATCATGTTTTGCTCTAGGAGAGTTTTAGTCAACGGATCCGCTACATTGAGATCCGTATGTACTTTACAAATCTTTATATCTCCATCCTTGACATGCTCATGGATGGAGTGAAACCGCGCTTAATATGCTTGGAATGCTTGTGAGACCTTGGCTCTTTGGCATTGGCAATGGCACCATTGTTGTCACAATAGATCACCATTGGGTCCAACGTTTGCCACAACTCCTACTTCGGATATGAACTCCTTCATCCAAATCGCTCGAGCCGCTTCGGCAAAGCAACATATTCGCCTCTGTTGATCCCGCTACCACAGGTTGTTTGGAGCTCCTCCAACTAACCGCTCCGCCATTCATGAGAAATACGATCCGGATTGAGACTTAGAGTCATCCGGATCGGTCAAAGCTAGCGTCGACATAACACTTAGCGACGAGCTCTTCTTCACCTCCAGATACAAGAAACATATCCTTAGTTCTTCATAAGTACTTAAGGATATTCTTGACCGCTATCCAGTGTTCCGAACCTGGATCCGATTGGTACCTACTAGTCAAACTAATAGCATGTGCCACATCCGGTCTTGTACATAGCATGGCATACATTATAGAGCCTATGGCTGAAGCATAGGGGACTTTGTCCATTATCTCTCTTTCTTCCTTGAAGTCGGACTTTGAGTCTTACTCAATGTCTTGCCTTGCAACATAGGTAAGAACCCTTCTTACTTCCGTCCATTTTAAACTTCTTTAAAATCTTATCAAGGTATGTACTTTATGATAGCCCTATTAGGCGCCTAGATCTATCTCTATAGATCTTTATGCCTAATATGTATGACGCTCACCTAGGTCCTTCATTGAAAGTTTGTTGTTTAGATAACTTTTAACACTGTTAAAAGTTCTATATCATTTCCGATCAATAATATGTCATCCACATATAATATCGAAATGCCATATTGCTCCCACTCACTTTCTTGTAAATACAAGCTTCTCCATAAGTTTGGACAAATCCAAACTCTTTGATCACCTCATCAAAGCGGAGATTCCAACCGTGATGCTTGCTTCAATCCATAGATGGATCTGAAGCTTGCACACCTTGTTAGCATCCTTAGGATCGACAAAACCCTTTGGTTGTATCATATATAACTCTTCTTCAATATTACCATTGAGAAACGCGGTTTTGACATCCATCTGCCATATTTCATAATCGAAATATGCAGCAATTGCTAACATAATCCTAACTGACTTTAGCATCGCTACGGGAGAGAAAGTCTCATCGTAGTCAACTCCTTGAATTTGTCGAAACCCCTTTGCGACAAGTCGAGCTTTATAGATGGTCACATTACCATTAGCATCAGTTTTCTTTTGAAAATCCATTTGTTCTCCACGGCCTTTCGGTCGTGAGGTAATTCCACCAAGTTCCAAACTTGATTTTCATACATGGATTCCATCTCGGATTTCATGGCTTCTAACCATTTGTTGGAACTGGCTCATCATCGCTTCTTCATACGTCGCAGGTCATTATTTTCATCAACCATGAAATTCATGACAGATTTCCGACACCGGAGTCGACGTCTGCTTGACTGCGAGGTTCGGTAGTACTCTCTTCGGAGTTTCATGATCATTATCATTAGTTCCCTCTTCAAGTGGAGCCAACTCCGAATAACTTCCGCGCCGCGCTACTCGCCATACTTTGAAGAGAAGGTTCCACAACCTCTTGAGTTCTACCTTCCGACTACTCACACCTTTCGCGAGAAACTCTTTCTCTAGAAAGGATCCATTCTTGGCAACAAAAACCTTGCCCTCGGATGCGTGATAGAAGGAATACCCAATAGTTTCTTTAGGGTATCCTATGAAGACATTTTTTCCGCTTTGGGTTCGAGTTTATCCGGTTGAAGTTTCTTCACATAAACATCGCATCCCCAAACTTTAAGAATGACTTAGGTTTGTTTCCAAACCACAATTCATACGGTGTCTTTTCAACGGATTTAGATGGTGCCCGATTTAAAGTGAATGCAGTTTCTTCTAGTGCATAACCCCAAAATGACAACGGCAAGTCCGTCGAGACATCATAGATCGAACCATATCTAATAAAGTACGATTACGACGTTCGACACACCATTTCATTTGTGGTGTTACGGCAGTGTGAGTTGTGAAACAATTCCACACTCTTTCATGTGAGTGCTAAACTCGTAACTTAGATACTCACCTCCACGGTGGACCGTAGAAATTTGATCTTTCTATTACGATGATTTTCCACTTCATTCGAAATTCCTTGAACTTTTCAAAGGTTTCAGACTTGTGTTTCATCAAGTAGATATAACCGTATCTACTCAAATCATCCGTGAAAGTAACAAAATAACGATATCCACCTCGACACACTCATTGGACCACATACATCGAATGTATGATTTCCAATGAATCACGCCTGTTCCATTGAACCGAAAACGGCGTTCTAGTCATCTTGCCCATAAGGCATGGCTCACATGTATCAAATGATTCATAATCAAGTGATTCCAAAAGTCCATCCGAATGGAGCTTCTTCATGCGTTTAATGCCAATATGACCTAGACGAAGTACACATATATGCGGATATATCATCATTAAGTTTAATCCTTTTAGCATCAACATTATGAATATGTGTAACATTATCATTGAGATCTAACAGAAATAAACCATTCATCATCGGTGCATGACCATAAAATATTTCATTCATATAAATGGAACAACCATTGTTCTCAGATTTAAATGAATAACCACTTCGCATCAAACATGATCCAGATACAATGTTCATGCTCAGTGCAGGCACCAGATAACATTTATTCAAGTTTATGACTAATCCCGACGGTAAGTGGAGAGGCAGCGTTCCGACGGCGATTACATCAATGTTTGATCCATTGCCGACACGCATCTTGACCTCACCCCTTGCTAGCGGTCGCTTGTTCCGCAGCCCCTGATTCGAGTTACAAATATTAGCAACTGAACCGGTATCAAATACCCAGGTGGTGCTCTGCGAGCACTAGTCAAGTACACATCAATAACATCTATATCATATATACCTTTGTTTGCCTTGCGGCCTTCTTGTACGCCAGATACTTGGGGCGATTCTTCGATGGCAGTCCCCTTACAATAGTAGCACTTTCGGAACAAACTTAGGTCCAACTCGGGTTTTTTTCAAAGCTGCAACAGGCTTGCCGCCTTACTTCCTTCCTTTTTCCCTTCTTGTCTTTCTTGAAACCAGTGTTCCTATTGATCATCAACACTTGATGTTCCTTTTGATCTCCACTTCAGCTTTTAAGCATTGACAAAAGCTCGGGAGAGACTTCTTCATGCCTTGCATATTATAGTTCATCACGAAGCTCTTATAGCTAGGTGGCGAGACCGAGAACACGATGGATGCCTAAGTCAATGGGAATCGATATTCCCAAGGACACAAGCTTATCGGCGTAACCCGACATCTTGAGTACATGCTCACTAACGAGCTGTGCTCTTCCATCATCTTGACTAAAGAACTTTTCTCAAGCATTGTAGCTCTCTACAGCATGTGTCGAAAATCATTTTCAACTCACCCATTGTATCAAATGCATTGCCGTTTTGAAACGCTTTGAAGTTCGGCTCTAGCCCATACAATATGCCGCAATGAACTAAGTTGTGGTCCTCCGACGTCGATAGACATTCTTCTCCTCGTCGGGGCATCATCAAAGGTGGGGCCTAACGGCGCTTCTAGCACATATTGCTTTTGTGCAGCAGAGAGGAGAATCCTCAAATTCATGGCCCATTCAAGAAAGTTGCTACCGTTCGTTGCTAGTTTCTCTTTCTCCATGAACACATTGAAATTAAAAGGTGTGGTGCCATCTATAACAGAATTTGTAAAGTTTAGACTAAGTGTATGATAGATCGAGTTCAACTAATCTATATTTAATGAACTCCCACTCAAAAGCGACATCCCTCGTGCCTTTTGGTGATTACATGAACCAAATCCACTACACCAAGTCCGATCATCACGTGAGTCGGTATAGCTTCAAGGGCGAGCATCAAATGGGCATCATATCAACTATATGACTCATGCTTAACCTTTCGGCGTGTTCCGAGGCCATGTCTGTACATGCTAGGCTCGCCAAGTTAGAACCTTAGTATTTAGTGTGTAACTGTTTTACACCAAATATGGTCGTGGATCCAAGAACACCCGATCATCACGTGATGTCTTGGAGCGACGAAAACATAATCGGTGCATACTAAAGGAAGAACACATTCTTATCTTGATATTTAAATGAGGGATCATCTTATTATGCTAACAAAGCGCTAAACAAGCAATATAAGATGCAACCAAACATCATATGTTTATTAGTGAAATTATATGGTTCCCGCAGATGATCTCTATCATGTGCATCGTGGTATGATCACTATCATACCTATATGTGTAAATCCAAGGTCTATGGATTTTACACGCTATGTGTGTTGTAAGAGTATCATCTCATACTTCTACTTACAAACTACCATATCATAACACTAGCCCAGCAACAATCTAAACTAGACGCCTCTAATTTATCCATTGCAAGTTTTACGTGGCTTAGGGATTTCGAGATAGAACCGTTCTTACCTACGAACATGAACCACAACGAGGATAATCAAATTGTTGACAACTCGCTTGAAAAATAGATATTGACTATAGTAGGAGAGATAGAAACCCGCTAGCCACTTATGCAAACTAGTTGCATGTCAAGCGTGGAACAGGTCTCATGTGCGAGGACATGTAAAGTTTGTCCGGGCCGCTTCATCCCACTATGCCACCAATATCCAAAATCACAACAAAGGAGCAACAACATGATCATCATCGCCCACATACTCATATGTGTACTACCCGTGTAAAGTATCTACGCATAGATCCGGCTCTGATACCACTGTAGGGTTCGCAGCATAGAAAACAAAAATTTTCCTACGATGTGAACTATATACCAAGATCTATATACTAGATACAAACAATGGGCAGATGTATATCCGTAGAGAACATACCCTTGAAGACCGACAAAGCTTAACGAGTTCAACTCGTGGTTGATGTAGACGATCTCTTGCCGATCTCAAGATCGAGAGGAAGTCCTAGCGCCGAAAATCAGCAGCGCATCCGTGCTCGCACACACGTTCGAGGCACCGAGCAACCTCCGCCTCCTCGCTCCAGCGATGCAGCGGAAGCACAACTCTTTCTTGCCGAATAGCCACTGGGAACATGTATCTCGCTAGTCCGATGTGGCATCCCGCAAAACCACTACTAGAAAATCGCGTGGAATTTGTGCATTGCATCGTCATCATCATGCATTGTTTGCCAAAACTATTTTCGCAAAGCCCGTTTTGTTTTCTAAAACGCCCCATCTTTATTCAAACGCCAAACCCCGGGGCTCCGGAGTATTTTGTTTTGTAGCTATCGGTTTGCAAATGGTCCAATTAACACAAATAAAATTTATAATTGTTTTAGTAGGGGCAGTCGAACGGGCCAACCCGACCCGAACGACCACCCCAGATTTTAAAACGGTCCACCTGGACACCCCCAACAAAATCCTAAACCTACCAAATATTCTACCCTCTTCCCTCTCCACATCACTCCACCCAATGACCTCTTGCCACCTCATCCCCATCCTTCCCCCCACCCAATCCTGGCCCTCCACCTCACCCCTCCTCTCTCACCCCACTCTTTTCTCTCCCCACCACTCAAACCCACACAGAACACACACCACACGACGCGCATGCAGCCCCTCTTCCCTCTCTCTCTTTCTCACCCTACCCCTCTCTACCCCCCCTCTCTCTGCGCCTGGGACCCACCCCCGTCCTTTTTCCCGCCTGCAGGCACTGTCCCACCGCCACTTGGTCCTGGCCACCCATCCCGCCCGCCTGTCCTCCCTCCCCACCAACCCACAGGCCCTGGACCCTGCCATGGCCCGCTCTCTCTCTCCTCCCTTCTTCCCGCCGCTCTTCCTCCAACCCCGAACCTCCCGGCGCCCCTCACCTCCTCCGCCCGCCTCAACACGAGCGGCCGCCAGCACCTCCGCCTCCCCACGCCGCCTCTCGCCCGCCCCTTCCCAGCCAGCCCCGAGCCCGCGCCACCTTCCCCCAGCGCCAAAGCCGCCGCTCTTCTGGCCGGACCCGCCCCACCTGCCGGGCCACGACCGCTCCGCCACGGCCGCGCGAGCCCGCACGCCACCGCCGCCCACCTCCACCGCCCGCCGCCCCACCTCCGGTCTGCGCTTCCCGCCAAAGCGCCAAGGCCATCGCCCTCCTACCCGCCGCTCCTCGCCTCCACTGCTGCCTCGCCCGCCTCCCGCCTCGCTAGGGCGGACCCGCGAACCCGGCCACCCGTGCTCAGCCCGCTCGCCGCCTGCCCGGCGCGCGCCGCCCGGCGAGCTCCGCCGCCGGCTCGCGGGCCTCCTCCTCCCGCCAGCCGCTGCCTCCGCCCGCCGAGCCCCTCCGCCCCAGGGCCAGCGCGCCTCCGCGCCGCCGTCGCCCACCTCCCTGCAAAGCTCCAGCCATGCCAACGCCACCGTTCCCTGCGCGTGGCCGCCAACATCGGGTGCGGAACCCCAGCGTCGCCTTGCCACGTCTGTTCAAGCCCATGCCAGGGTCACGAGTGCTTGGGTCCATCACCAACCAGACGGAAGAACGCGACTGGGATTGTGGTGTCCAGCGGTTGACAAGAGCTTCCTCCTAGGACCCGGAGACGCCGAATTCCCAAGATCGGTCCCGGCGCCCGGAACCGAACCCCTCGCCAAGAACTCCATCCCGGACTTCAAGTACCACCCCGAGGGACGAACCCCGGACGCCAAGTTCTCCGAAGACCGTGTAGGGGCAGACCCCGAGATCGCCGCCGACTCGATCGAACCCGATGGACCACCAGAGCCGGAACCTCATGATCTCCTTCCCGGAAGCATTGACGCCGCGCGACAAGATCTTCGTCACGGAAACCCCGAAGCCAAGATCTCCCTCTCGGTCCCGAAGCCGTCAAGACCCCGGAGACCCCGACATCGAACGACAGGATCATCGACACGGAACCGAAGACACATGTACGACAAGTACTCCCTCGAGGACGTCAAATACTTCACTCCTGACGCGAGAACCATGACGCCAAGACCGACCACATGACCCGAAGACCCCGAACGCGACAAGAACGACCCCAGTACTCAGAGAACGTTTCCGTCGCGACCGATCCCGTCGAAACCTCGGACCAAGATCCGCCGAACCCTGGACCCTGTCGAACCCCGAACCCCGGACCCTCAAGTTCGTCGAGCCCCCTCTGATGTGTGACCCCTTTTCTCGAACCCTATTTTATAAATGGAATAACAAATTGTTGCATATTTAATTGTCATCTCGCATGCATATCTGTGGTTTGGGGGCCTTATGCCGATTCACCTCTAACTAAATATGGGGCCCATATGCGGGCAAATCTAGCCTTATATTGGCCTCATTTAAACTTGTGTAGCGAACCGGTATCGAACCTAGCCTTGTTATAACAACATTTAAAATTGCGGGGTATCTAAGTAACATGCACCATCTAACTAATTGTCGGGACCCGGTTCCGCTTAATCTGACCTAGTTGCATCGCATATGTGCCATGTCATTCATCATACATGCATCATGCCGATCTTCTGCCGTTGTATTAAATATTGTATCCGGTGCTTCTTCTAGTGTTTTGTTCTTTGCGGATAAGGCCGTTGAGTTGATGTGAGCTTCGCCCGATCTTCGGTTGAACCCGTCGACAATGTTTTCAGGCGAGCATCTCCCCCTTTCTACCTATCTTACTTTTATAGTGCTTTATTTCCTCCTGTTGATCTATTGCTATCTGTGTTGCGATGCTTTAGTTTCTGTACCCGTGATATATCCCCTGCAGCCTTATATTGCCTTGGACACACCCTATTACCTGTTGTTTGGTAGATAGTTGGACTTGCGCGTCGTAGTTGCTTGCTCAAGTGCTGATGTGTGTCGTCATATGCCACAGTTGCTGATGTATTGCCGCAAGTTGATGTTGGAGATGATCCTAGTTTTACTTATTGTTCACTTTACTTTCTGTTTAACAACTAAAATTGAATAAGCAGAGGCATCGGTGGGTGATAGAAAATATTTGGTTTCCGAACGCCCACTTGTGTCCCGTAAGACCCCGAGTACTTGATACCTGTTCCTTGATTTTTGCGCGCTATCCACATCCGGGAGGTATATGGGACCCCCGAGCGAGCTTGATTCAGACTTATTTCTTGGGGCCACAAACTAGTTTGAGGTTTTATTTACGATCCTGTACTTATGCCATGCTACTTTCGTATTTAAATTGTGCGAGGAGCACCTTTATTGTTAGGATTATGGCCCGATTCATGGTGTCGACAAGCCCAGCCACACTTTCGGTTCCCGATCGTTCACACCGTCCCCATAACCTTGAGGCCGTCCGGAGCTTGCTTACTGCTATGGATTCTACTTAAGGGTGGCCCCAAATATTTCTGAATCCTGTGATTGTTCACCGTGAAAGCCTCGTTGGGTTTTGATTTGGTTTTCCGAGGTTGATCGGCGTGTGTTGCTATTGGTGCACCCCGGTAAAACTTTCTGAAAGCCGTGTCGCATGGATATGGACGACTTGGAGCACGATCTCGATCATAGACAAGCATAACTAAAGTGTATTGCGGTAAATTTGACTTTACAATGACTAGTAATCAGCTTCACTATAATGGAATGGCTAATAATACTGCCCACAATTGCTTGTTTGGATTGTCGCCATACATTTGTATCGACTAGTAAGTATTGCAACTCAACGGAATGGCTGAATAAAAGTACCAACAAGCTTTGGGTTTTGGGTTATCTCATGCTAATTGTATCTGACTAGTAAGTGTTGCCACTATAACGGAATGATTAACTAAAAGTGCCCACTGTTTACTTTATCAGGATGATTATCTAAACCTGACTAGTAATTGCCGCAACGATAACGGAATAAATAAAACTGCCAACGGTGTGAGTTCCTCGGTTGACTTCCTCGTTTGGTCTCGAGGAAACACCGGGATGGGTTTGTTTGGTGTTAGCTTCGTTGGATCCGGATAGGTCATTCTCACCCCTCCGATATCCGCCGTTGTATCGAGTCTCTATAGGTTGATTAGTGCATCTTTGCCGGCCTTCGATCCACCATACCTATGTAGGCGAGGACCGCCGAACTCTAGCCTCGCTGCAGTCTTGGCCTCGATGACGCTCCTTCTTTTCCTTTGCCCTTTGTCGGCACCTTTTGTTTAAGCAGGTTTTGAGATCGGCGTCGTTAGGTGGTTACCCTTCCGGCTTGGCCTGGGCAGGGTTATGGACGCCTTTGGTTATTCTTCAGGGCTCTTAGCCCCATTTGCATCTTGTCCGTAGCTGGACGCTCTATCGTTTTCAAGGTGATTGGATCTTTGTATATTATATTTTTATTCTTGACTCATGGAGTCGCTGTTATATATATCTGTTCTGTGGGTCCCATCGAGGACTGTTGTGTAATGTTATTACTTCGTTTTCCACCCGCGAAAGTGCTCGGTGAGCACCTTTGAATCGCTTCTATGCGGGTTTGGCGAATTTTGCTCAAACTTGCATAGGTCCGATTCGAGGTGTTACATCCGAGACCATGGGGATAAATTCTAGAGGGGAGAGATCCTTCATGAGGAGGTGTGAGAGACAAGTGAGGAGGGGCTCCTTTTATAGGAGGAGGGGAACCCCAAGGGGTGGCGCATGGGGCTGCCCCTGCCCTCCCTCTTCATGTGGGTGGACACTCCACTCACAAAACTCCTCTAAATTCCTCCACTCAAAAGTCCACTCAAAAATCCCATTAAATTTCCACCAAATTTAATGCAAACTCTCATTAAATAAAACTCTTTTATTTTATTCAGAATTTTGTCAATTACTTTAATGACAAACATTCACAAATAACCCTTGCTAGAATTCTATTTCACATGCATAACCACTTTATGCAATTTCACCAAAACCTGTTTGGTATCTAGTGAAATAAATTCGCGCTTGTTCATTCTTTTCGGCATGAAACATTTGCTCCAATTGGATGTCGGTGTCTCTTAAGTGTGTCACCCTACGGTTCGTGAATAATGCGGACATGATCGAGACCCTCCGGATCAATAATCAAGCGGATCCGAGACCCATACTGACTCCCACACATTCAACGATGACTTTCTTGTGATCGTCGGAACCTTTTACGCTAGTATCTTAATCCATTTGTTTCACGATATATTACATGTACGAGATTCGATCATCGGTATCTCCATACCTAGTTTGATCTCGTTACCGACATGCACTCTTTTCTCGTTCCTGTGATATAACATTATAGTGATCAAATCACTTGCTTGCAAGCTAATCAATGTGATATCACCGAGGGCCCGAGTATATCTATCCGTCATTGGGATGAACAAATTCCACTCTCGATCCATGAGCCTCAACATAACACTTTATTAGTTCGAATCCATCTTTATAATCACCGTTACGGTGTGACGTTTGATGTTATCAAGAAACTCTTCCGTGTTAGTGATTGACATGATCTCATGGTCTAAGGATTAGGATCACCGTAAGTTGTTATAGCAATATAAACTCAATGACTTTGATCGTAATGCTATACTTGATGAATGTTCATCACATCATTACACTAATGTTGTGATCCGTTATTAACAACATCCAATGTCCATGATCGAAACCTTGATCATCTTATTAATCAACGAGCTAGTTTATGAGAGAGGCATAACTAGGAACTGCATTTGTTTATTAAACACACATGTATTAACGTTTCCGTATTAATACAATTATAGCATGCAAAATAAACATCTATCATATACTTGGAATACACATAATAAACACTTTATTATTGCCTCTCAGGGCATATTCCCTTCACATTCGCCATCGGGCGAGTACTCGGCAACGACGCCTACTACCTCATCGACGTCCGCGGGGACGGCGAACTCGACGTCAAGCAACCATGGAATGTAAACCTCCTACGGAAGTTCTACTCCTAGAACCCCACACATGTACTCCAACCGCTATGAAATAAAAAGAGCGGTTACCGCAAATTGCGCCTACTCTCCATGTCTTGTGCCACTCGACTTTCGTAATAACAGCGTTACGCTAATCGAAGTCAACCTTGGTACAACGATCGGCACGGCTAAATAGTGCGGTGCAAGAGCACCGAGTCACCTCGGTCTTGCACCGTCCATGAAAACGCCACCGAGCCCCATTGGAGTCGCCTAGCCCGACTGGTTCTACGAACCAAGACAACTGCCTTCGCTCCTTACAGCGACCATGGCCCTCCGCATCCTTGACATAGCGACTCGAACGGCTAAGTACCATGCTCGAGGACTGCAGACCAGTTCAACGCGAGCGGTCCGGGAAAAACGCCAAGTAGGAGAGCATGCCCAGGACTCGCCACGCGACTGACCCCATGGGCCAGGCAGGAGTGATGCGCTCAAAATAACGCGCCAAGTCCCCACTCACCCTCGAGTCGCGCCTGGAACAGCTAAGTACCACGCTCGGGGACTCGGCCACCCGACCTCGTTCGCGCAAGGGAAAACGGCAAAGTACAGAGCATTCAAGGGAGTCGCCTAGCGACTGGCTCTTCGATTCTAGGCGAGTCGACCTGTTATCACCGTATTTTGGCCAGAGACGGAGGTGGGCCGTGATCAAGATGGGCTTGGAAGATATATATATTCAACGAGTTGTTGGATCGGCCTAGTGTGTGGATTTGGGCTAAATTGCCCGTGTATCATGTATCATAGTAGGTTTCGTGTTTGTTTAGGTTCCGTTTATGTTTAGGTAAAGATAGAATTGTAGAGTTATTCCAAAAGTAGAGAGTCTCCGGACTATAAATATGTACCTAGGGTTATCGAAAGAGAACAACAACCACGTTCACAACAAACACAATCTCGGTGCATCGCCACCCCTTGTTTCTAGGGTTTCTTTCGGGTAAGTGCCATGTTGCCTAGGTCGCATCTCGCGATCTAGGCAGTATCTACTTATTCATTACCTGGTTTTTACTCGTACTGAAGCGTTGTTGATGGCGAGTAATACCATTATCATAGATTGTTTGAGGCTAGCATCGGTGCTTTTTTACTACTATCGTCGACGTTATGCTACCTCTAGCTATCTCGCTACCCTTGCACCTTTTCCCAAAGTGCAAGGGTAGCACCTTGCTTGATCTTTATTTAGTCGATTCGATCCGTTATAGTTGTACCTTGTTCGCCAAGGTTTAGTTTAATATCCACGTAGTGAGGCCTTACAAACGGGTTGAACGATCCAGTAATGCATAAAGACGTGGCTTATTCGTTCTAGAGAGGATGTTCCGGTAATTGGCTTTACGTTGGTTATTAGGCCTCCTCTAGGGTTAATATTCTTCATCTTTTGTACGTACCAGGCTCAATCACGCGTAGGATGTTCCAATTACGTGGTGAAAACATTAGACTATCGTAGATCGATTTAACTTGTAGTGATCAAGCAAAACCCCATGTTATTATAAATCTAACGCAGAACCATGGGGCAATCGGCTTTAGGAGCCGATTTACAGGGAAACCTGGGAGCCGATTACGGCTCGAATTTTACGTATACTTGTTTATCATGCAGGAAACCAATTGGAGCAATCCTTCACCTTCCTGATCAGGTATAGGTCAGGTGGAACGCCCTCGAACCAAGCCGGACGCGTGTCGGGAGCTTTGCGGGCCGTCGCCCGAGGGACCAGGGCCCACCAGCCCCGGAGCCTCCGGCTCTCCGTGTTGTCGATCGCTGCTCGCCGGGTTTTGGCAGGCAACACATTTCGCACGCCCGTGGGACATTCAACAACGTCTACATCAAACGCTGCGATGGAGAATGCATCACCACGTACAATGATCTGCCTGATGAGCACAAGGCCAAGTACGACGAGATCAAGGCCCTCTTCGAGGAAGACCTCATCAACTCTTTTGAGAGGACCCGTACGCATGGCATCAGGTGGAAAGGGTTCTCCCCCGAGGGTGATCTTAATGAGGTGGATCTATCTGTTCCTTCGGAGGAGCGCACCAGAGCCCTACGACAGGAAGTCAACTACATGGTGGCTCATTCTTTGCACCGCCATTCTGAGAGCTTGGTGAACGCTTTCAAGCGGGTTGCGGTTCGCGTAGTCCAGGAGATCATGAAGCATCAGTACTCCCCGTCTGGACCTACTTTAGGGACTCACCAGGGAGAAAGACCGCTCCAAACCAGGCCACAGCTCCCGTTCGCACTTGCCGCTCGAGCCGCCAGAGCAGCGGCTTACGTCGTCTACAAGGCTGGAGGCGACCAGCATTGCCAATTCCTGTTTGAGCCACCTAAGGAGATCCCACACGGATATATATGCGCCCACGTGCGGACTGCAATAACGACACGCACAAGCAGATTGCAACCGCAGGAGTTTCTGGCAGGAGCCCTTGGGCAGGATCTTCCAGGCGTGTCCGAGCAAATATGGCCGGATGGACGCCGACAAACAAAGCGTGGCTAGCCAAGTATGCCATCGAGCAAGTCATGAGAATCTAGCCCCTACAGCTTAAGCGAAAGGAGCAAATCGGTACCATCACGAGGGACGTAAACCGCGTCGAAGAGAAGGACAATCGGCTATTCAAAGCCGTACCCCAACGAGTTTGATCTGATTCCGCTGCCACCCAAGTATAAGCTCCCTGAGTTCTCAAGATTCAGCGGGTCAGAAGGGTCAAGCTCGATCGAGCACATAAGCCGATACCTGGCACAACTAGGCATGATTTCGGCATCGGATCAGATGCGCGTAAGATTCTTTGCGCAATCTCTGACAGGACCAGCCTTTGGGTGGTACACCTCACTACCACCTGATTCAATTCATACCTGGAAGCAACTGGAAGAGCAGTTCCACATCCAGTACCATTCAGAGGCTACTGAGGCGGGCATTGCAGACCTGGCACAGGTGCGGCAGAAGCGAGGAGAAACTGTAGCCGAGTACATCCAGCGCTTCAGGACTGTCAAGAACCGATGTTACTCGGCTCGTTTAACTGAGAAGGAAGCAGTCGAGCTGGCAGTGTTGGGCCTCTCCGCACCCATCAAGGATCTGGCGTTCCAGGTAGAGTACAACTCATTGGCACATATGGCCCAGAAACTGACAATGTATGAGCAGCGCCACCCTGAGTTGTACCAAGACAAATTCAAACGTCCGATAAGCCTGGTCGATGCAGAAGAAGAAGATCCTACGCAGGACCAGGAGGTGGCCGTAGCTGAATGGGCTCGGGGCGATCTGTGGCCTGCAAATGGGTGAAACAAAGAAGGGCCTGCGAAAGGGTTCGACTTTGATGTGAGCAAAGCTGAGCAGATATTCGACCTGCTGCTGAAGGAGAAGCAGCTGAGGTTACCCGAAGGCCACAAAATCCCTACGGCTCAGGAGATGAACGGGAGACCATACTGCAAGTGGCATCATTCGTTCACTCACACCACCAACGAGTGCAAAGAGCTTCGCCAAATCCAAATGGCTATAGAACAAGGCCGTCGATCCTTGGGCAGTTCGCCATGAAAGTGGACACAAACCCATTTCCAGGCCAACATGGTAGAACTCAGTCGCTCCGCAAGACGTAAGCTGGATTTCTCGTTCGGCGTTAACATGGCAGGGTCTGGATACCACCATGACACGTACAAGGAGGACGGTGGTCGCTCTCGGAGCAAGGAAAGAAAGGAGGCTAGTCCATGCGACCGGCCCAGCCACAATGACAGGCGGTACTTAACAGAGGAACAAGTGAGGAGAGTGCGATATCAGAAGCCACATTCCACGCATCTCCTTAACAAGTATGAGCACCAGTACGACCAACGTCGCCAGCGCGACAGAGACGACGGAAGATATGAGCACCTTGCTAGGGGACCGTCGAACAAGAAGGAAGGCGCAGATAGGCATTGGGACTGTCCTTTCTTCAAGTATTGCTGGGGCACGGGAATGAGCCGATTGCCTACAGACGACAACTGCCCGGAATGCAATCAGCAGAAGGAGGACACGAGGCCAGTGTCAGTATTCAAACGCCTAGGGCCTTTTCCGCCCCAGAACCGTCACAAGGAGTCCGCTCGAGCAGGAGACCTCGAGAAGCCAAAGGATGACAAGGTCGAAGACAGGTATCATCGTCCAAGGTGGTGCCCCGACGGACTCAGACACACCCAGAAGCGTAGAGTGCAGCGGCTGCGTAACTTAGAGGAAGCTGAATCGCAGTATCTCCACGCTTTGAAGAAAGCACGGCCTGATCTGGCCGTCAAAGTGAGGCAGGCCGTGGAAACGGGAGACCGCCCGACCAGGAAAGAGTGGCGCCCCAAACCGATAAAAGCCGATGCAAAGACATCGCCGACAAACATGGTGTTCGTACTCGCCGTAATTCTGCGCCAAGAACCGATGAGCTACCCGTGGCACGCTTTGATCGCGCCCACGGCCGGTTATCTTTGAGAAGCCACGTGAGAAGGGTTACAAACATCCGAAAGCCACACTGCGAGGTTACATCAATGGGCAACCCGTCGAAGAAGATGTTGGTGGACACCGAGCGCATCAATATCATGCCATACTCCATGCTACGACGTTTGGGACGCCCACTAGATCCGATCAAAACCAACGCCACGTTGAGCGACTTCAACGGTCGGTCTTGGAACGCAAGGCGTCGAGCGTGGACTTGGCGGTGGGCAGGAAAACCGTACCCACGTCATTCTTCGTCGTGACGGCAAGAGCACTTACATCCTTGCTAGGAAGGGATTGATTCACGCTAATTGCTGCATCCCATCCACAATGCATCGATGCACGATCCGGGGATGGAGACGAAGTGGAGGTCATCCACGCAGACGATTCTATCGAGATCTCCATGGCATGAACATCCGGAAGCGAAGACCAAGAGCCGATCTCGAATCAATCTAGACGCTGCGGCGTATTGAAGCTACAAAAACGGGTGAGGCTGGTCTTATCCATCGCCTTACAGAGTAGAAAAGCCCACGATCATCCAGGTACGGCGATCCTGCGATCGGCCACAAAAAATAAAAAGCAGCGATCATACGACAAGCAACTCAGGTAGTCGTAACAGAGAGATGCTCTGCCACTGTAAAAGAATAAGGTGAAAACTGTCCTTGACTGATGCAAGCAAAAAGGGGGCCGATTCAAGCGATCGGCCCAAATTATTTTTGTCGTCCTCACCCACCGTTTGCCCTGTGTTTAGCGTCGATTGGACAGGTGACGGAAAGCTAGGGTACGGGTTTACATCCGCTGATGAGCTAGAAGAGATCGACATTGGTCCTGGGGATAAGTCACGACCAACATCTATCAAGCAAGAATGTGCTTTCCTGGAAGCGGACGACCAAAGAGCCGATATCTCCAATAACTTGAAGGATTCGGCTCGGGGGGCACCTAAACGGATAAGAAAGAAGTTCCACGTGGGGAGCTGGACGGCGTGAAATTCCCAGTGAGGGTCAACGGTCCCAAACATGTGGGATGTTGGGCAGTAAAACTTGAGGGGCCGATACATGAAAACGGCTAGGTAAAGGCACGAGAAATGATGGACAGTAAAAATATGGGGGCCGATGCTGAAAATCGGCCGAATAAAAAATATATATATATATATATATATAGCCGATGCACGGTCATCGACTCTAGAGGTTCACACATGTTACAAAAAGGGCCACCTCGGCGATCTCAGCTTCGTCATCTTCATCTTTGCTTGTCACTAGTCGACTGTGCGGGGCACGTTTTTCGGTGGGCAATTGGAGATTTGGGTCGTCCGTGTTTGAATCCACCGTGTTGAGGAAGGTCGCAGGTCATCATTTGAAACCAAGAAGTGGCCGTTGTAATGTGTCTAAGGATGCGACCGAAGGTTGATCCCGTCAACGTTTTTTGGGAGAAGCCGATGGGTCATCGCCTGCATGCGATTTGACCTGTTTGATCGTGCGGCAAAGATGATGAAAGCCGATACAGTGTCATCAACTTCTGAAGCATCGACCTATTCCGGTTATCGGCAAAATTGAAGCAAAAAGGAACAATATTTGGGAAACAGATGTTCATTCATTCAAAAGATCAGTGCGTACAGGACGATCGGTTACAAAAGGAGCCTACTACTGCTACGGCTATTATCGCGATTCCTAATCTAAGCCGAGGTCGCCGTCGCCGTCGCCGCCGTCTTCGCTGTCTTCGCCGCCGCTGCATCGTCCTCGCGCCGCCGCTGAAGAAACCAGCGGGACCTCTTCGTCGTCATCTTGATGATCTTCGCTGCACCCGTGGCGGAAGCGCTTCGTCGGCGGATACTGCCGGAGGAGGTGTCCTCCTCCGATTCCTCCTCCTCGGCGGAAGAGTCGAGCCGTCCCACGACCAGGCGTCGTCGCTGCTCTTCGCCTCCGGTTCCCCATCGACGAGGAACTGTAGGTTCTCTTCGCCGTCGATCGGGACGATCGTCCTCGACCAGGCGGTTCAGCCTCCTTCGTCCCACCATCGTGGGCGAAGTATCAGACGCCGCGGGTGCTCTGGTGTCGGCTCTCGGTCGCTAATCGCGTTGGAGGCGTGGGAGGACACGCCGGTGGAAGCCGAGGAGGCCATGGCGAAAGAGGGTTTTTCCGAAGGGAGAGGGTTTTCGCAACCGGAGGAAGATGGGGACCGTGAACTGCTCAGCTGATTTAAGTAAGGGAATAATGGATGACGGTTCAATGCCATAGCGGTTTCCCAGTTACCTTGCCAAAATCGTCAAATCACGCTACAAGGCAGGAGTTGAGAAGACAGGGCATCATGATGAAGGGGTAGCGTGACGGTTCTGTTCTGCCACGCATTCTGTCTACGCGCAGCCCGATAAAAAAAAAGAGGAGAAGAAGAGGGAAAAAACACACAGAGTGGTTTTGGAATTATCATTGCCAAAACCAGGGGGGCATGTGTTATCACCGTATTTTGGCCAGAGACGGAGGTGGGCCGTGATCAAGATGGGCTTGGAAGATATATATATATTCAACGAGTTGTTGGATCGGCCTAGTGTGTGGATTTGGGCTAAATTGCCCGTGTATCTTGTATCATAGTAGGTTTCGTGTTTGTTTAGGTTCCGTTTATGTTTAGGTAAAGATAGAATTGTAGAGTTATTCCAAAAGTAGAGAGTCTCCGGACTATAAATATGTACCTAGGGTTATCGAAAGAGAACAACAACCACGTTCACAACAAACACAATCTCGGCGCATCGCCACCCCTTGTTTCTAGGGTTTCTTTTGGGTAAGTGCCATGTTGCCTAGGTCGCATCTCGCGATCTAGGCAGTATCTACTTATTCATTACCTGGTTTTTACTCGTACTGAAGCGTTGTTGATGGCGAGTAATACCATTATCATAGATTGTTTGAGGCTAGCATCGGTGCTTTTTTACTACTATCGTCGACGTTATGCTACCTCTAGCTATCTCGCTACCCTTGCACCTTTTCCCAAAGTGCAAGGGTAGCACCTTGCTTGATCTTTATTTAGTCGATTCGATCCGTTATAGTTGTACCTTGTTCGCCAAGGTTTAGTTTAATATCCACGTAGTGAGGCCTTACAAACGGGTTGAACGATCCAGTAATGCATAAAGACGTGGCTTATTCGTTCTAGAGAGGATGTTCCGGTAATTGGCTTTACGTTGGTTATTAGGCCTCCTCTAGGGTTAATATTCTTCATCTTTTGTACGTACCAGGCTCAATCACGCGTAGGATGTTCCAATTACGTGGTGAAAACATTAGACTATCGTAGATCGATTTAACTTGTAGTGATCAAGCAAAACCCCATGTTATTATAAATCTAACGCAGAACCATGGGGCAATCGGCTTTAGGAGCCGATTCTGAGAAAACAGGAGCCGATTACGGCTCGAATTTTACGATACTTGTTTATCATGCAGGAAACCAATTGGAGCAATCCTTCACCTTCTGATCGGTATAGGTCGTGGGCAGCCTCGAACCAAGCCGTGACGTGTCGGAGCTTTATGCGGGCCGTCGAGGGACCAGGCCCACCAGATCCCGGAGGAGCCTCCCGGCTCTCCGTGTTGTCAGTCGCTGCTCACCGGTGGGTTTTGGCAGGCAACACGACCACAATAACAAAACACACAAAAATAACAAACATATCGCATACGAGGTAAACCCCGCAAAAGGTCGGACGCGCTCGGGGACTCGTTCAAACATCAATCACAAACACATGACAAATACCAAAATAGACACGATGTCTCACTCGATAGCATGTTGCATTGTCTCATATTTCAAAATATGCCTGCATGGCAGACCTGCTGCTAACGCCACAAGGCAAACTATCCTATTCTACAGGCTTAGACGATGACTCGCCAACACCCCGGCGATTGCGGATGAACGGCGTGTACGGGTTCGACGGATACGTCGTCAGTTCACCCGCCATCACCGCGCGGAAGGGCTGCTCGACCTTGAGATCACGATGCGGCGGCTCGGGATCGTTCGGCACGACGACCGTCTCCTGGTAGGGAAGGAGGTCGCCCATTGCCCATACACGCTCCAAGTACGCGGCGGCGCGATCTTGCAACTTGAGGACCTCGGAAAGCTCCACCGTGCCAGTCGACGATGGGTAGCCACTCGTCACATCGTCGATGTCGAAGTCCTCGGGGAAGTGGGCAAGTCCAAGACTAAGTGTCGTCGCCGCTCCGCGCCGAAACGCCGACCGCGTCATAAACTCAACAACCACGGGCGCCTTCTCCAAATACCTCCACACCTCAACGAGGTCACTGGGAATCACTTCCGTGGGCGATATCTCTTGGAGATAGGCACGGATGCACGTCGCCGACAACGTTGCCGAGTCGACAAGCATGCTTACACACTGCCGCGCGTCGAACGAGCTCGCCTCTTTCGCGCTATCGATTATGCGACCTGCGAGTAGAAGACAATAATGAATACGACGGACACCACAAAAGGCACAACTACTGGAAGAGGCAGACACACTTACCAATTAACGGGCGGGCGAGATCCGTGATGAAGCTTTGAAGCGAAGTATGGTCGTCTGAAGCCAACAAGAACATCATCCGACACTTTGCGATCCTCTTCGGCGGCTGCAATGGCGGCCTTGGCTCGCCCGTCAGCCGAGCTCGCTTCTTCCTTTGCCTCCTGCAGCTCGCGCTCGAGGTCGGCGATCTGTTGTTCAGCCGCACTTAAAGCTGATTGCGCCGCCGCCAATTCACCAGCGGGGACAAGCCCCTGGCAAGCTTCCTCTGCCTTCGCGGCAACAGCCTGAAGCCCTTTGTTCGCCTCCTGGACAATGGCCATTTCCTTCTCCGCGCGCTGCTTCGCTGCCAATCGGTCAGCCGATTCAAGCTGCAGACCCTGCACACCACCAAAAAGGTTAGTCAAAGCAAAATTCCTAAGTGCCCACCCGCTGAAATTCAGCGAGTACGCACTCGGGGACTGGCAATCAAGAAATTCTCAAGTGCCCACCCCCTGAAATTCAGCGAGTGCACACTCGGGGACTGACAGTCAAAAAATTCCTAAGTGCCCACCCGCTGAAATTTAGCAAGTGCGCACTCGGGGACTGGTACTCAAAGAAATTCCTAAGTGCCCACCCGCTGAAATTCAGCACGTGCGCACTCGGGGACTGGATGCGAAAAATAAAGATAAGACACTAAAAAGAATCAGGCCGCTGCAAAGCACCGACCTCATCCTCGGGGACTGGAGGTACCTGGATGGCTGCGCCAAGCATGCCGTGGAGTTGTATCGCGTCCACGGACGCGAGGAGAGCCGGCGTATGCCCACGACGTTGGTCGACTTCAGCATCGGCGGTCCCAGGAGCGTGGCTCGAGGGTGAAGTTCCACTCGCCGCGGCCGCCTTGGTGATGAAGCGCGGGAAGGTGGCGATAGAGGCACCCGCCCCAAAGGAGGTCGGTTCGGCCGTTCCAGGCAAGGGAGCGCCCTCAGCCGTGACGCGGCTGCCGTTCACAGGTCCGGTGCGCGACCGCCGTGTCGTCAGAAATCGTGACGACGTCGTCACCCTTGGCCTTCTTGCTGCCATCCGCAGAGACGACGACCTCGTCCGCCTTCCTCTTGCGGGAAGGATCCTCCTCGCTAACGACGGGTGGCACCTTAGCCACGGTTGGGTGGCCCATCCTCTTCACCCCGGTCCTGTTCAACAATCATGTAAGCAATGTAATTCGAGTTGCTATGGAAGACAAAGGAGGGAGAGTGTACTCACTTGGCGACTAGAATGAAGCGCAGTCCCGTACGGAGGCCGGCTGGCTTCTCTAGTTCGGGGCCCAGTCGGCGGCTGAGCCCCATTTCTAGAACGTCGCGTGCCCAAGACACAGACGGTTTCTTCGTTGTTGAGGACGCAACCAGAGCCTCCGGAACGTCTTCAACAGGAGCTTCCTTGTGAGGCGGTTACTGCGACCAGCGTCCCAGCCCAGACGGGGCGAATGGGAGGCATCGAGGGCACCTCGATGGTGGCCGTGTCCAACGCTGTCGTTGGCGCCTTCGCCTTGGCTGGTGGCGTCAGCGCTTTCGCTGAATGTGGCGGCGAGGCCGGCCTCGTCGGTTTGGTCTTCGTCTTCCTCGGAGGCGCCTTCACCTCCTTTTCCTTCTTCTTCTTTTTCGATGGAGTCACTTGGCGGCGCGAGGTGGTTTCTGGAAGCTCGTCTTCGTCATCGTGACGCTCGAGGCTTTTACTTGCCTCAAGCTCTCGTTGACGTTGCCCACGGGTCTTGCGGAGCAGTGGGGCGAATTCCTCTACGGATTCGTCGTCGCTGTCGCCCTCGTCACTCCCGGCATTGCCCTTGGCGGAGGCGACTCGCCCACGTCCTGGACGGACGAGCTCGAGTTCTCATCGTCCGAAGGTGGGAGCCATCCTTCCACCACTTGGAATAGCTGCAATGTATACAAGACGAAATTAGAATTACCGCGACTGCATAAACTGCGACTGCGAGTGAAGTGAAGCGATTACCGTTGGGGCTGGACTCTTTGCGGTATAGGGGGCGACCCCACAATGCGTCGGTACACCGCTGGGTGATTTTCTTTCTTTGGGATGTAGTCCTCCAGCTTCCACTTCGGCCGAGGCCTGCCGTCGAGTCTTCCGGCCGATGTCTTGGTAAATATAGTGCTCGCGCCGAGCGAGCGGGACGAGCCGCCGCCCGAGCCAGCAGTTGTACAGGTTTATCGTCTGGAGGCCCTTCTTCTTCAGACCGCGGATGGTCTAGAGCATCTCGTCGACGACCATCCGCTGGTCGTTGGGGAGTTTGCCGACTTGGAGACGGCGCGGCTCGGACCGATTGGCGGAGTACCGCGGGATCGCCGCCTCGCCCTCCAGGGTCGCCTCGGCTATGTAAAACCACGATTTCTTCTAGTCGCTCGCTGCCTTGGCGGGCAGCATCAGTCGAAGAATGAAGCCTTCGACTTGAGCTGGAAGGTTAGGCCTCCCGCGGCTAGCATTGGGCCGCCCGCTTCCTCGCGGCTAATCCGTCCGTGGAACAGATCTTGCCATAGGGGGAAGTAGGGCCAGCAGCCCAAGTAGCATTCGCAGAACGCCACAAAGATGGCGAGTTGCTCGATGCTGTGGGGACCCAGATCCGAAGGCTGGATCCGTAGGCGCAGCGCCCGGAAGAAACGAGACGTCACGGAACCCTAGCCCCCGTTCAAGATGGCTGGTGAAGCAGATGAACTCCCTCTCTCGCGGATTCGGGGTCGTCTCTCCGGCTGCGGGAATGCGCCAACAGCCGGCTCACGAGATCCCGGCCTCCTCTAAGGAAGCCAGTTGCACCCTCGTGCACTTAGATCTACCCCACGGCTCGGTGGAGAGGGCCATGGCAGAGAGATTTGCTGGGGGTCGGGGGATTTCAGGTCGGCTGGATCGTGATGCGAAGGGAGGCGAAAAGTGCGCGCAGTCGGAGAAAATGGTGAGAAGGTGGTTCTCTGATCGCCTGCCATTCCTCTTATATAGCGGTTGTTACCCTCCAAACCAGGGAGCCGTTACTACGCGGTGATTACGCCAAAAGTTACAGTTGGATTACCCCAACGGCTAGTTTGACCACGGTTAACGGTCCAGCTTCAGCCGCTCGACTCGCCGACCCTCTCACTATGACAGTGTTTTGCTGACTCGACACGCTAAAAAGTGCGACCTGGATGATTGGTTTCTCCTCTATATGGGAGCCCGCCGACGATTCAATTGGATGTCCACTCTGAAGCCGTATACTCCGACTTCCAGCAGCCACCTATGCCTAATCGGCGGCGGCCTCGGGGACTACTGATGGGGATATGCCTACCGGGGTATACCCAGTAGGACGTTTCCGACTAGCCCAAGAACTGGCGAGTGGGCCTTCAAGACGGCGACTGGATTGAAGCCCAGCAAGGAACCAAGCGATCTGAAGTCAAGGCCCAAAGTAGATAGGCCCAATCGGATTAGGTTAAACGAAATCAAGCTTAACTGAATCGGTTGAGATATGTAAACCCTAGGGAGGTGAGCCTATAAACCTCCCTATAGGCTAGTAGAATCGTTCCATCATACACCCAAGCGACTCGCCGCCTAGCCGCCAAGCTCGCCCATTGTACCACCTCCATAATACAATCTAGCAGGAGTAGGTCTTTACCCTCCGGGGGGCCGAACCTGGGTAAAACCCTGTGTCTTTGCCCTCATCTCGCACTGCAGATGGCTGGCCGCCCTTGCCCCTCGTTCTACTACTCGCTGCCGATTGCAGCATCTGCCGTGACCATTCCCACGACAGGAAGTTCTGAATCAGAACCATTCTCCGAACCCTGTGGAACTGCATACCTCATATCCACAGTAGGATCATGCATAGGTTCAGGACTTGGTGAATAAGGATATGGTGTAAAAGATTCATGATCTATAGGTATATCCTTAAAGATAGGTTTTGCACTACTACTTGCTTCCTTCTCCAACTGGAATGCTAACTGCTTCCTCCTTTTCGGATCAGTTAGATCCTCTAACATGTCATTTTTATCTTCGACAATCACTTGATGTGTCTTATAAAAAGACGCAACGAGTGTTCGGTATCTATCCATAAACTTGGAAGCTAACTTAGGATGCTTCTTAACCAAAGTAAGATGATCCGGTACGGGATCCGAGTCTATAGAATCATGAGGTATCACAGAAAATGTGCTACCTTCCAACTCCTTGGCTTTATGCTCCCGGATATTAGCTATCGCCTCCACAACAACAACATGATATGCTGCTAAGTGACTCCTACCTTCACCTATAGGCAGATCATGATATAATCCAAGCTCCTCTGGGAGTTGAATACTCACATGATACTTGGATAACATCCGACCATCATAATAGGTTATAGTGTTCACTGGAATTCTAGTTGGGCAACTAAAAATCTTTAAAAGTTGACGAAGTTGGTCTGTAAATGATCCTTGATAATCATCAAGAGTCTCCTCTTTCCTTACCAAAGTCTGTTTTGGAAACTTTGGTGCCATAGCTCTGTATATCAGAAAATATTTTTATTAGTAACCAATAATATATTGCATCATAACAAATAATTATCGCACTAAAACATATAACGGAATATTCCCATTTGAATACCCATTATATTTCTTTTCGAGAATTCTTTATCGTTGCTATACTCTCCTACAGGTAATACCCTTACTAGGTTTCCAACCTAAGGTCAAAGCAATTTTCTTTGATACCAACTGCGGTGACCCAGCATACCACTGCATGTGTAGTACACTATAGTCGTTAATATGACATCCACAGAACACCGTTCTGTAAATATCACATCCCTCAGAGTGGTACACCAAAAACATTGTGGGTCCATATTACAAACATTCATGCATTATTATTATTACAATACCAGAAGTTCAAGACTTCAAAAGGATTCAACTTACAAACCAAAATATAAAGTGTTTCAGCGGAATTTAAAAGTAGCAACTCCAACTAGGACTTGAGCTCAGCAGCTTATTCTATAGAGTTCATGCTGCTTGGATCTGTCGGTTAATACTAACTAGGATACTTAGTTGGACTCGTTGTCATCGACACCATAGAGGATTTCGTAATCCACTCCTTCGACACCTCCTGATAGGTCAGGCTCCTCGTAGAACACATCTTCTTGGCATTCGGCTGCATACATTGGCACGTCTTCGGGATCCTAAGAGTCTAAGCAAGGGATCAAAGGAAAGGGTGAGTAACAACGTTACCCAACAAGTTCATTATATGCAAGGTGGGAAGTTTGATGCTCTAACTACCACCTCAGACTATAAGTCCTTGGCACTATGCAGTTTTTGTAAATCTTTCTTCAAAGATTGATTTTATTATAAAAATCTATGACCATCAGCCTTCACAGGTTGACCAGAACTTTCATGGAGTTCCTTTCCTGCCGCGTTCGCAGCTCCTTCTCGGAACAGGGAGTAACAAGTTACAATTCTTACACTCTGCAGAGCTGCATTACTTTACCCATGAGAGATCAACTCCTTGTTGCACAACCAGGCATACTTTCCCGTCCACAATTCCATGATGTGGGGCCTAGTAGTTGGTCCAAGCCAATCACTGCCCCCTTCACGACCTCGCATGTCTCCTTGGTGTACACCATGCCCACATATTGAATTACGACAATGGTTTATATAGACCGTTAGATGCCAGAACTATCGTGGGACGTTGAGGGTTCCCACCCATATGCTGCATATCCTCTATGAATTACCAATTAATATGCATGCTACGAGTGATAACATCCACGACCTGCACATACGGCTACATGCGAGAGGAAGAAGATACAACTGACTTCTTTGTACCATTCCAAATCTCATGGCTAACGCGTGATATACGGCGCTAGAATCACTGATGTCATGGGTTATTAAGTCCCTAATTAATCATCATTGTTGCAAATAGAACCCTAAGTTCTATTTCTCCATTATATCATCACTTAGGATGATCTAAGATTTCTTTATTTGTGAAAATAATATTTTCTTTCTTTGGAGTATATATGATAACACACAATTTGCAAATACTTTGATAAAGACTCTTCAAAGGATATGAGCAAGTGATGAACTTGCCTTGTGATTGCAAGGAAGTGAAGTCTGATGCTTGCACTGGACCTTGAGCTTCTATGTCTACAAAAACATCATTATTGCCCAGTAAGGACAATTTTTAAAGAAGCAAAATGATTATGCAAAGTAATGTAACGCATTATTGAGCTTTAAATGTATTCTCCCCATTTTTTTAAATTATAAAAATCCTTTTTTAATAATAAAGGATTTATAAATATTAATTTTTAATAATTATTGAATATTGTATTCTTTTATTTTATTTCCTTTTATTTATTTAATAATTCCTTTAAGAATTATCATTTAAATACCAAAAATTGATATTAAATATTCGTTTAATATTTTCTAAAATACTACAACATTAATATATAATGAAAGTGTTTTTTATTTATTTTTATCATCTTTCAATAATTTTTAAAATTCCATAAGTAATATATATTACAAAATTCTTAATTTCTGGATAGTTTGGATTATTGTGAATCCAAAAATATTTTATTTATAATTTTTGGATTTTTATTTTATTTTCTAGAATTAATTTAAATTCAAGGGTACTTTGGTCTTTTCTTATTTATTAAAAACTGGCCTTAAGTGATTTGGGCTGACTGTGTTGACTTATTGGGACCTTGTGGCCCAATAGGGCAGAGTCAAGACAACACCCCGAAGGGTTCTGGCCCAACCAACCCAACTCTCTCTGTCTCTCTCGCGATCTCACCTCTCTTCTTCTCCTCCCCCGACCCCATGGTCAGCGATGCCACCGCCGGTGATTCACGCCGATGTTGACCTTTCTGGCCGCTGCCGTGGTGCAGGACGAAGTTGTCGACCCCGCTCTACCCTCATGTCCAATTCGATTTGGACCTGAAGCTCTCTTGTGGCCAGACCGGCTCCGTTCCGAACCCTAAGGTTTGGGGTGACGCTGGCGCTGTCGCCGCCGCTGTTGTCGTGTGCAGTGGGGGCGTTCCTCGCCTTCAGGCGTGGATAGGGTCGCCGCCTCGGCGTGGTGTGGTTCGCAGCACCCCCTTGGGGGTGCTCCCCGTGCCGCCGTGCTCGTCGTCGACCACTGCTTCCTCTTCTCGCCCACAACAACATTCTTCAATAAGTTGTTCTGGGTTCCCTCGTGTCCTCTGTGCTAGGCTATCCTATGCTATGTGTTGGTAGTTCCCACTCCTGGCTAGTGTCATGTCCTGATTAGGATTGTTTGTTCTGCTTAGGGTTCACTTCCCTTTGTTGATTGAATCTCCGATGATTTGGATCATGTATTGATGATCCCTAAGCATGATGAGTGGTTAATTGTTGTGGATTATTGCTTATGATTAGCTTTGGTGATGCTAGTGGCTTATCAGTTTGGTTCCATTGGTTAATTTTGATATGGGTCAGATGATAAGGTTGCTCTGGAATCAGTTCTTGGAGATTCTAGTAGTTTAAGAGCTCACCACTGTCATTGGTTGGTAAATGACAGTGATTTTTGTGTGATGAAGTCACTGTATTTGTACTATTGGCTTAAGAATGCATATACAACTTGATATCAAATGGTCTCTTATAGTGATGATATGTATATGGATCTATCTGGGAATGATCCTGTGATTAGTATCAGGAAAATGATTTATAGTTGGCTGTGAGTGTAACTGTGAAAGTTGGATGCTTAACTTGCTTAGTTTAGAAGCTGTTCTTGTGACACCATCCTTGTATGGCACACAAGATTAGATTCTATTACTTGGTTTGGTTTTTTTCAAGCTTAAAATTAGCTTGGCATTATAGATAAGTGGAATCTTCTTTCCTTGCATCCCTAGAACCCATGATGTTGGGAAATGTGTTGGGTTTGCTTCCCACGGCTGTGCTGAGCAGTTTTGTGTGTTGGAGCTGTTGCTGTTGTGCTGACAGCACACACCATGTAGTTTGGTGTGTGTGTGTGCTTCTTGTGTGTCTGCTGCACCTTGTGGATAGGCTCTGGATATGAAAGTTACTTTTATCTGGTTACTCTTACTTGTCTGGTGAAACTTGTCCCTCCTTGCTGTTTGGAGTTATTTGACTTCTGGCTTCAATTATGAAAGATTCAGTTCTTTCATTTTGGTGAAACTTTCCCCTTTAAAGATTACTCAATGATGAAGTTTTGTACAGTCCATCTCACTGTCAATTCTGAGAGTAAAACATTTTTAATCCTTCACTTTCTTTCTTTTAGTTTGTGTTTGTTTTGCAGGTACCAGACTTGAAGATCAAGACTTTAGTTTAGGTTTTCTTTTTCTTTATAGAATAGTCACTTGTAATATTCTTCTATTCTTTTGTAATTTTTTATTTTATTCTTTTGTAATAAAGATTGTACTATTACTCAATATATAAAGATTCTTCTTTTATTTCATTGCTATTGTAAATATTCTTGATCAATCCATAAGTTACACTTTGTAACTTATTTATTGAATAAAATTATAGAATAAATATCCATTTTATTGATTAATTTATCTTATTTAAAGTTTGAGTTATTAATTGTTAACTCTTGATTAAATCAAATCACTCAAACCTAATTCTAAATCCTTTTGAATTATAAATCTAACACTCAAGTTTAAATTCAAATTTCATTTCCCAAAACACACTAATTCACAAAGATCATATCAAAGTTTATAACAATCATCCTTCAAGACTATTCCTAATCTCAAAGCATGAAATAAACTTTGATCACTTTAGGTTTTTATTTGGCAAAAAATTTACCCACATTTTTACAAATGAATGCATGCAATATCACAGATTCCTAAATCTATCCTTCGTTGGTTCCTAAATGCTGGGATGTTACAGAAGCTGTGCTCTCTTAACTTCCATGGGCACTATCAGGAGGAAGCGCCCTCATATGACCCCGTTGTACACTACATAGGGGAATCCTCTAGCTCATACCACGACGAGGGAGCCTACTCGTCATACTACGGAGGTGCACCTACTTGGGCACCATGGGATTGAGCCCCACTTAGGCCAAAAGCCTAAGCTTGGGGGGAGGTATACCGACATCACACTCATCTATATGTCATGTTCAGTCGGTTCTTTGTATATTCATTGTTTCGCTTTCTTTTTGGTTTTTGTTGCTTCTTTCTAAAAACACAAAATACCAAAAAAAATTCTGTTGTTTCTCTTGGTTTGTTTCTTTGCTTTGGTTTTCCTTAAAAAGGAAAAATCCAAAAAGATTTTTCTTTGTTTGCTTCTTGTCTGGTTTGCTTTTTCTTTGTTTGGTTTTGCTTTGTTTTCTTTCTTTAAAAAACCGAAAACACCAAAAATATTTGTTGTTATTCTTTGGTTTTATGAGTTCTTTGCAGGGTTCAACCGCCCTCAGTGGATTTTTGTTTCATGTTATTATTCAAGTCACACAAGTGAAGGTCAATAATGAAGATTAAGACAACTTGAGGTGTGGTAAGAGGCTAGTAACGAACTCTATTTGTTTTCATTTTTGTACATATACTCATCATTGTGAGCATGCTTAGCCTATTTGTGTAAGGTGTATGTCATTATGGATGCTTAGTAGTTCTTGCTTTCTTGTGATTAGCTCCAGCTTGCTAATAGTTTGTAGCATGTCATATGAATGTTTGCTTGCATTGTTTTATTCATACTTTGGTATGATATTGTGGTATCCTCCTCTGAAAGTTTCATGTGAGTCGACTTGGCACATGCTCACGCATGCATATGAATAATCAATAGTCACTAAGCCTCGATGATTTATTTTGCCTCAAAGTTCTTGTATCACTTTCATGAAATAATTAGTCCTGTTTTGTTGCAAGCATGATTATGACAATTATTGCTCTCTCGTTTGTCGCCCCCTCTCTATTGCTAGCCACTTGCACTGAGTATGAGCTCTACTTATGTTTCTAACTCTCCAAACCCAATATTGCCAACTGTGTCCACCATACCTACCTATTAGCATCATTTGCTATTGCAGTGCATATTCCATATGCCGTGTTTTCTTCCAAATAAAATGTTTGTATGTTTTGAGAGAGTTGGTTAGTAAAGCTCTCACGAACTTGATGGCACACTTTATTCCTTGCACTTAATAATCTTGAACCATTGTGACCTGTCCATGAAAGTTATATGCTTGCAAATTATATGCTGGGAGTCAGCGGAACCGTGCTGTCACGGGGAACACTTTCAACACTTTTTGGATATCTCATCCAGTTGATACCTTGCTCTTTTGTTTGCGTATGTCGTAGGTGTGAAATAAAAAGGGAGCTTGTGAGTTCATGGAGTCTATACATTGTGTTAGAGAAACGCCTGGGCCGCTAGCCTAATCCATGCCTAATCATGGTGGAAACTTGCAGCATCACCATAATGAGCATTTATGAAGCATCCTCAATAAAAAGATATGTACATAGTAAATAAAAAGATTGTTGAGATGCTCATTGTCTTCTTGCCTTGTCATTTTGATCACGGGATCGCTCCTGTATCATGTGCAAGGGGTACCCCGTTGGCGGTTCTCTATGATATGCATGTATTTACAATGACAAGAACTTACAGGTAACCAAAGTTGAGTAGCATGCGGAGCGGCCCTTGTACTCAAGGGACTTGGGATTTCCAGTCTATGGTTTGTCAAGCATATAACTCAGATTGGACCTCACTTTCACCTTAACCACATGAAGATGCCTATGATAGGGGCAATGAGAGCTCAAAGCTAATGAGTACCTTCCTTTCAGCATTTGGAAGCCTTTCAAACTTTACAAAACCTTTTCACAACCTTGTTGAGTCACCACTTATTCTATGAGCACCTTCTTGAGAAAATAGTTGTCATTTTTGTGTTTGTTCTTAAACTTGGTTAATTATGTCATGACTTTGATGCTTGTATTTCTGATATCTTACCTCTAGTCTTCACTTGAACTTCGGAGGTGCCTTGACATTTATACTGTGCTCTCCAAACAAAGGCAAGCGAGATACCACTCTATCATACCTTATTATGAGCATTGCAAAGTTGCTTATGTTTATGTTTCTTGCTACTTATTATTATTGAGTTGGTTTCTCTTCATAGCTTGCAATCACTATTGAGTAGACTTAGTTGCATACTCTTTATTATGAATTGTCTAAGCATCTACTCCTGTGCTGAGAATATTTACATCATATGAAGCAAATGTGTTCGTGAAAGTTTTTTTATCGCACTCAGTTTTCAACTGAATTGCTTGAGGACAAGCAATAAGCTAAGCTTGGGGGGAGTTGATCGTCCAAAACGTATCTACTTTCCAGAACACTTTTGCTATTGTTCCTCCTCTAAACTTGTGTGATTTGGATACAACTAACACAGACTGACGTTGTTTTCAGCAGAATTACCTTGGTGTCTAGTTTTTGTGCAGAAAATGAACTATCAGGAAAAATCCCGGAAAATACGCCAAAAATTATATTTCATCAGAAGACCCACGGAGCCAGAAGACAAAACGGAGTGGAGGCCTGGGGGGTCCACACCCCTGCCAGGCGCGGGTGGGCCCTGCCCGCGCCTAGGAGGGGTGCGGCCACCCCAGACACCCCCTCGGGCTCCCTCTGCGCCTATAAGTTGCCTCTCAACCTAAAAACAGGGGGGTTCGATAGTTTTCCAGAAAGATTTCCGCTACGCCGCCGCCACCAGAAACCAAGATTAGGATCCATAAACTCCATACTGGCACCCTGTCGGGACGGGGAATTTGGAGAGGATCATCGCCATCGGCATCACTAACGCATCTCCATCAACCATCCATGTTCCCCTCATCCATGAGTGAGTAATCCCCCGCTGTAGGCTTGTGGATGGTAGGGATTGGATGAGTTCTATCATGTAACCGAATAAGATTGTTAGGGCATAGTGCCTAGTATCTCTATTAGTGTTATTTGACTTTGTTGCAACTTGTTGTGCTTAATGCTTGTCACTAGGGCCCGAGTGCCATGATCTCAGATCAGAACTTATTATTGAATCATTATGATAGTATTGTTTGTGATCTTATCTGCAAGTTGTGTACACATATGATTGTCCGGATCCAAAGGCCCCAAAGTGACAAAAATTGGGACAACCGGAGGGGATGGCTATGGTGTGAGGATCACATGTGTTCATGGAGTGTTAATGCTTTGCTCCAGTGCTCTATTAAAAGGAGCACCTTAATTGCCAGTAGTTCACTAGAGGCCCCGCTGCCACGGCTGGTCGATGAATATGTTGTGCAAGTTCTCATTGCGAGCACGTATGACTATATTTGGAGCACATGCCTATGATTGTTTAGTACTTGGATGCTTGTTATTATTTATCTGCAATGCCCTAGATATTGAAGTTACATGTTTAGACTCGTCCATGCTACGCCTGTCCATCCATCCCTATGACTACCGCACTCGAATCCCTCTGTTTACTGTTACTGTTACTATTGCTCTTATTTCACTGTTGATGTTGCTTTGTCGTTGCTACTTGATGGCTCAGTTGATGATGAGCCTGTTGGAAACCCCAAGAGCAAGGTGTGAAGCAGCACAACAGCAAGTCTTCCCTCAGTTGAAACCGAGATTATCGAACCAGAAGGAGGAAGGAAACGTCACACAGGTGTTGCGAGCAACGTAGAGACCTGCACAACACAAACTCAAGACTTTGCCCCAACGAACAGTGAGGTTGTCAAGATCACCGGTTTGCTGTAACAAAGGATTAAATGTATGGTGTGGAAGGTAATGGTTTGCAGCAAGTAAACAAGTAACGGTGGAAGATGTATCAATGGTAAAGATTGGACCGGGGTCCATAGTTCACTAGAGGTGCTCTCCTTAGATAAACGACATGGCATGAAGGGTAAAAAAATTACAGCAGGGCAATTGACAGGAACTGATCAAGGCATACAATGCAATTACTAGTCAGAAAGATCCTATGAGGTTGATTGGGCAATACAACAATATACATAGACCGCCATCCAACTGCATCTATGACTAGAAGTCCACCTTCAGGTTATCATCCAAACCCCCTCCGGTATTAAGTTGCAAGCAACAGACAACTGCTTTAAGCAAAGTGTGTAAGATAAACAGTCCACATGTTCCATGAACAAGAGAACGTTGTTTTCTCCCTAGTAGCAACAACACATCTACAACCAAAGATATTTCTGTCACTTCTCTTGGAAACTAGAGGCATGCACCCACTATCGAGCATAAATACCCCCTCTTGGAGTCACTAGCAACTACTTGGCCAAGATAGCTACTAACAACGGAGAGCATGCAAGATCACAAACAACACAAACATGATAGAATCATAAATACAAAACCATTAATCAAACCAACATAATAATCTCAATATCCATCGGATCCTCGCAAACACAATATGCATGATTACAAATAGATTAGATCTTTATCATGAACGGAGCTCACAAGATCTATACATAAAAGCACAAAGGAGGACATACAACCATCTAGCTACTACATGGACCCATAGTCCAAGGTGGAACTACGCACACATCATACCAGAGAGAAGGCCTCCAGGATGATCTCCCCTCCGGCAGGGTGCCAAGAAGAACTTCAGATTCCCCCGATCTAGGGACGATGGTGGCGGTGGCTACAGACGGTTTCGTGGATATTTGATCGGGTTCTCAGGGTTTCTGCATCGGGGGCTTCTTATAGGCGAAGGGGAGACCGAGGCAGCGTCCAGGGTGACCAAACCCTAGCCAAGCGCAGGGTGGGGCCCACCCGTGCCTAGGGTGGGTCTGGCCCCTCTGGCCGGCCCCTCCGTCTCTCCTCTGGACTTTTTGTTCCCCACGGAAAGTAATTGACTTTGTCCTTTGTCCCGTCCAATTCCAAGAATATTTCTTTACTAACTTTTCTGAAACGAAAAAGAGCAGAAAACAGGCATGTGGCACTGTGGCAACTTGTTAGTAGGTTAGTACCAGAAAACATGTAAAAAGCACCTCAAAGTGTAGACAAGCAAAGCAAAGTAGATACTAAACAATCATGGAGCATCAAAAATTATAGATATGTTTCCAACATATCAACATCCCCAAGATTAACTCCTACTCGTGCTCGAGTAGGTAAGTGATAAACATAATAATTTTTAAGGTGACATGCACCCTCACAATAAAGATCCAACCACTTGAAAGCATTCAAAGCTGGGATCAAAGAACTCTAAACATGTGCATGAAAGATGGAGTTCTAACAATACGACATAGTAACTATGCATGCAACATGACAAGCAACAAATAAAGATCATGAATAACATGCATTGAAAAACGTTTGTTTGTTTCACATACAGAAAACATAGCATAGTGGCAATCAGCTTGTCCCTCATAGAGTAGCAATATAGATCCATATGACATCTTTAAAGTTCACAAGGGTGACTAGAAACAAGTAGCACAAGAGCAAGTAATAACACAATATGCATCAATTAATAAGCTTTGGAACACTGCACACAGAATGACAACTATGCTCTCTTAATGGTGCCTAAAGGTAAAAGGTGGAGACTCAAATAATGGTGGAAGAAAGGCCTTTTTGTAAAGGAAGTAGGGATTACAAGTTTCAAAAAGAGCTTCCAAAAATTATGTTACTTGTTAGCTTTTAGCCCTCATTGCCCCTATCATAAGCATCTTGAAGTGGTTAAGGTTAAAGTGGCAAAGCTGGAGTATATGCTTGACAAAGTATAAGTTGGCAATCTCATGTCCCTTGAATACGAGGGACACACCTCATCCATACTCAACTTTGGGTCCAGGTAAGTTCTTGTCACTGTAAGTATTTGCATATCATTGAGAACCGCCAACGGGGTACCCCTTGCACATGGTACATGAGCTTTCCCATAACAAAAATGACAAGGAAAGCAGACAATGAGCATCTCAGCAATCTTTTTATTTACCATATGCATAGCTTTTTATTGAGGATGCTTCATAGATATCTCACTATGGTGATGCTGCAAGTTTCCACCATGATTAGGAATGGCTTAGGCTAGCGGCCCATGCGTTTCTCTAACACAGGATACAAACTCCATGGACTTACAAGTCCCCTATTTATTTCACACCGGTGACATCCATAGACAAAAGAACATGATATCAACTGAGTACAACAAGGTACAAGTGCAATGTTGAAAACGTTCCCCGTGACAGCATGGTTCTGCTAATTCCAACTTATAAGTGCAAGCATATACAAAAAAGTTGTCACAATGGTTCAAGTTTATTAGGGGCAAAGAATAAAGTGTGCCATCAAGTTCATGAGGGCTTTAATCACTAAGTTTTCACATAACAAAATAGTTTTTAATTGGAAGACAGTTGAAAACAAGAATATACTTGGAATGGTGTAACACACCATGCATAGGAGTTTATAGTGGACACTTTGGAATAACTTGGTTTCTTGAGAGTTGGAGGCATGAGTAGAACTTACTCATACAAGTGGAGGCTAGCAAAAGACTGGGAGCAACCAACTAAGAGAGCAATAATGGCCAAAATCATGGAGTGCAACAAAGCATACTAATCAAAGCAAAGAGTGGTACTAAAATTCAAGGACTAAATGATCATAGAGGCTAAAATGGTGACTTTTGAGAGTCATAACATGGTGTGAGCATGTGCCAAGTCAACGCAAGCAAAGCATCAAAGGAGAATACCATAATACTATGCTTTTGCATGCTAAAACAACGCATAATTTCTTCAAGGCACACTAAGAAATCCCAATTGTTTGTAACCATACATGCTACAACAATAATCACTAAGCATAAGGTCAAAACAACACCTAGCATGTCATGCTAAAGTATAAGTCACAGTCAATGCAAGCTCCTCTTGCACTTCAAGCAAGAACTTACTACTCCTTTCCAACACCAAGCAAACTTATTTGCAAACAACACAGCGAGAATGGGGGTCCAAACTACTCAATAAAACTAAAAAAACTAAGAAAATCAAACGAAAACTAAGACTCTCCAAGAACAACACAACAGTGCATGAAACAATAAAAACGAAGTGTCTAGACAGACCTGAGCTTTTTATTGATGAAGAAGGGGATGCCTTGGGCATCCCCAAGCTTTGACGCTTGTACCTCTTGGATATTTCTTGGGGTGACACCATGGTGGCATCCCCAAGCTTGAGCTTTTTTCTATTCTTCATCTCATTGCATCATTCTCTCTCTACACCTGAAATTTTTCCTTCATACAAAACTTCACACAATCTTCATTAGCAACATTAGTGTATTCAAAAGATATTAAACCACTGGCAAAGCTTTGGAACAGCAAGCATTTTCATTAAAAACGCAAGCTACTGTAGTAACTCCTTCAAAAATCTCAATTTACCTAAATAGAACTCAAAAAGGAATCAATAAGAAGCAAATGCAAATAATGACAGAAATCTGTCAAAACAGACTAGCAGGTAGAAACCGATTTTTTCGAACATCTTTTGTTGCTCAAATAAAAAAGTGTTGAACTAATGAAAGTTATCTAACATAATGGGGGATTTATTTGTAATTTTTGAGCTCAATCCGAGTTACAGAGACTCCTCACAATGTTTTTTGGTGGAGGACAGAAATCTGTTTCGGGACAGCAACTCCCCAAATCTTACTTTTCTCTCATTAGAGGTCATTCTTGTCACAAAAAGCAAACAAAAAGGATAAGGAGAGGTCATTACAAAAGTAATAACTTCCAAGACTCAAGGATACTCCTGGGTTATCTCCCAACAAGTACTTTTATTTAACTCCTTTAAGTTAGGCTTGATAGCTTGAGAAGATGCTCACATAAGAATTATAAATTGAAGTCAAAGAGAGCATCAAGAAGCAAATTCAAAACACACTTAAGTCTAACCCATTTCCTGTGCATAGGAATATTGTATGCAAATAAATTCACAAAGAACAAAGTGACAGGCATAGGAAGATGAAACAAGAGCAACTTCAAAACTTTCAGCACATAGAGAGGTGTTTCAGTACCATGAAAACTTCTACAACCATACTTTCCTCTCTCATAATAATTTTCAGTAGCATCATGAATAAAATCAACAATATAGCTATCACATAAAGCATTCTTTTCATGATCTACAAACACATAATTTCTATCAAGCTCAAAAACAGTGGGATTAAAACCTCCACAGGTTTTATCCAAAGTAGATATTTTAAAAGGATCCACAGAAACATAACATTCATACTCCTTTGGTAAGCATGGGGGACAATCAAATAATGTAAGGGATACAGAGTTACTCTCATTAGAAGGTAGGCATGGGTAGATCCATTCTTCCTCCTTTTGTTCATCACTCTCCCCCTCTTTTTCATCTAATGAGCTTCCAGTTTCAACAATTTCGTCTTCCATAGGCTCCTGCAAGGCATTAGTCTCTTCCATTTGTGGAAAATGCCCATTAAAATATTCAAGAATATAGCCATTTTCTTCCTTGTAATTATCAAAGCAAAATTTAAGTATCTCATAAACCTCATCTACATAAGGTGCATCATCAGTATTTTCAAGCAAACTGGCAAGTTCAAATGCACCCTTGAAAGCAATAAATTCTTCAGTTTGTTCCACATCAGTGTTTCCCTTTTTGTGACAAACGGTGTTCCTTATAATAATACTTTTGTTTTTCCATGAACCCACCTTGCCAATAAGAACTAGTTTCAAAGAAACCATCCATTGATAGAAAGCATGACAAAGCAAGGCAAAGACAGACCAACAACTAGAGTAGGAACTATTTTTTTTGTGTTCTTTGAATAAAGCAAGCAAACCAAACTAGACTAATTTTTTTGGTTTTTTTTTTGAAAAGAGGCAAACAAAACCAAGGAAAAGAAACCAAGCAAACTAAAAACAAAGTAAATAGAAAGGAAGTGAAGGACTCCCCTAGTGAAGACGTCCTTAGCCTCCCCGGCAACAGCGCTAGAAAACTTGTTGATGATTCAGTTGATGAGGAGCCTGTTGGAAACCCCAAGAGCAAGGCGTGAAGCAGCACATCAGCAATTCTTCCCTCAGTTGAGACCGAGGTTATCGAACCAGAAGGAGGAAGGAAACGTCACACAAGTGTTTCAAGAAACGTGGAGACCTGCACAACACAAATTCAAGACTTTGCCCCAACGAATAGTGATGTTGTCAAGCTCACCGGTTTGCTGTAATAAAGGATTAAACGTACGGTGGGAAGGTAATGGTTTGCAGCAATTAAACAAGTCACAGTGGAAGATGTATCAATGGTAAAGATTGGACCGGGGTCCATAGTTCACTAGAGGTGCTCTCCTTAGATAAACAACATGGCATGAAGGGTAAACAAATTACAGCAGGGCAATTGACAGGAACTGAGCAAGGCATAACAATGCAATTACTAGTCAGAAATATCCTATGAGGTTGATTGGGCAATACAACAATATAAATAGACCGTCATCCAACTGCATCTATGACTAGAAGTCCACCTTCAGGTTATCATCCGAACCCCCTCCAGTATTAAGTTGCAAGCAACAAACAACTGCTTTAAGCAAAGTGTGTAAGGTAAACACTCCACATGTTCCATGAACAAGAGACCGTTGTTTTCTCCCTAGTAGCAACAACACATCTACAACCGAAGAGATTTCTGTCACTTCCCTTGGAAACTAGAGGCATGAACCCACTATCGAGCATAAATACCCCCTCTTGGAGTCACTAGCAACTACTTGGCCAATATAGCTACTAACAACGGAGAGCATGTAAGATCACAAACAACAAAGACATGATAGAATCATAAAGACAAAACCATTAATCAAACCAACATAATAATCTCAATATCCATCGGATCCCCGCAAACACAACATGCATGATTACAAATAGATTAGATTTTGATCATGAACGGAGCTCACAAGATCTATACATGAAAGCACAAAGGAGGAGATACAACCATCTAGCTACTACATGGACCCATGGTCCAAGGTGTAACTACGTACGCATCATACCGGAGAGAAGGCCTCCAGGATGATCTCCCCTCCGGCAGGGTTCCGGGAAGAACTTCAGATCCCCCCGATCTAGGGACAATGGTGGCGGCGGCTATAGACGGTTTCGTGGATATTTGATCGGGTTCCCAGGGTTTCTGCATCGGGAGCTTCTTATAGGCGAAGGGGGAGACCGAGGCAGCGGCCAGGGCGACCAAACCCTAGCCAGGCGCGGGATGGGGCCCACCCGCGCCTGAGGTGGATCTGGCCCCTCTGGACGGCCCCTCCAGCTCTCCTCTGGACTTCTTCTTCCCCACGGAAAGTAATTGACTTTGTCCTTTGTCCCGTCCAATTCCTAGAATATTTATTTACTAACTTTTCTGAAACCAAAAACAACAGAAAACAGGCATCTCGCACTGTTGCAACTTGTTAGTAGGTTAGTACCCAGAAAACATGTAAAAACCACCTCAAAGTGTAGACAAGCATAGCAAAGTAGATACTAAACAAGCATGGAGCATCAAAATTATAGATACGTTTCCAACGTATCACTACTACAAACTGTTGCTACTGATAAACTTCTATGAGCAAAAACTATTTTTAGGTGTAGCTGAATTGACAACTCAGTTGTTAAGGCTTGCAAGTATTCTTTGGATCCCCTTGTGTCGAATCAATAAATTGGATAATACTATCCGCGAAGACTATTGCGATCCCCTATACTTGTGGGTCATCACCGACCATGTGGAAGAAGGCCCTACCGCCGAGGTGGAAGAGGCGAGGCTGTGACGCGCACCGTATTCCTCGTAGTGCGCGGCCTTCGCAACAACGTGGTCAGGATTCTTATGCCGGAGCTCCTCCATGTACCGCTCGCCGGTGGCTTCGGCCTCGAGCCGCTCCCGCGTCTCTCGGTCCTCCCGAGCAATGTGTGCTGCGTGGCCACGGCTAGGAGGGGAGAAGAGCTCCGAGACCTCGCCAGTCTGGCCCAGGGGGAAGTTGAGAGGGCCGCAATCGCTGCTGTGGATCTCGACGTTCTTGATATCATGCGCCCACGCCGGCTTCCGCGCCGATTGGAAGGTTCCAATCTAGTGGCGGCGGTCGGTGTCGTGGTCGGTGATTTCGGCGACCCAGGTCCCCACTGCCACCGACGCACTCCATGGTAATGGCTTGTCGGCGGCGGTGGGAGGCCGGGTAACCTCGATCTCCGGCCACAGGGCATGCCGCGACCCCGAACGGCACTACGAGTTGGCAGTAGCGACATGTAGCTCGATCTGGCCATCTCCAACAGGTTTGGGTGGAAGGACAGGTGGTGGGAAGAAGAATGGCGGCGACGAAGAAGAGCAGTGGACTTCTTCGCATCGGCCGCGAGAAGGAGAAAATATGAGAGAGAGGGCCGAATTTTTTGGGGCTGGATTCTTGTATTTTCTCCTCTAAAGCCTTTTAGGGGTTCGGTTAGGTGCTACGGCTGTTAAAGGAGCAAATTTGCTCATCCGGCGGCGGAAAGGGGATTGGTTAGAGATGCTCTAACCATGTTCTACTTTTAAAAAATCCTTTAGTGCTATTTTTTGTTTAAGATTATGAAATTCCATATTTTATTTATTTTATACTAGTATTTTAAAATCCGTAATAATCTTGTGGAGAAATATTGCCCATCAAGAGTTGGATATGAAACCATGTATCATTTTCAAGAAGGACAATACTAGGTAGAGATGTGTGTTCCCAAGCCCTTGTGTGCTGAGTTTACTTGATATACTAGTTAGCTCACCAAACCATCGATCATACCTCTCATACATCAGGACTTGCATCACAATCCTTCTATGATCACACATCATCTCTTGTCTTTTGCTAACACTTTCCTATTTTCTCTACGGACTTTCATATCAGCGCAATAGTTATTAAAGTTCAATTAACCTTTTATATTGGCCAATTCACTATATCTATCACCAGTTTTAGGGAAATTACATTTCAATAGCCTATCAGATTGGAATCAAGAGTATCATCCTTACTCTTACAAATAATTGAGTTAGTGGCGGTCCGTTCACATCGATAGATTACCTATCATGCATTCTCTGTAGTAGACAGATGTATCACTATGTTTTAATTTGTTGATTCCGTTGATGTATATTTTGAGATGCTCTTCTTATTTGCATGAAGTTAGGAACCATTATGCCACACATGTTTAAACAACTCAAACACTCAAAATAACCTTACGTAATAATGTATGATCATTTGACCATCGCAGAAACACATGAGTATTTTGGCTAGTTAATTATTACAAATTTCAACTCGTAGACCTATATATATTAGTTGATATAGAAAATTTCTCATATGTTGTTGTTGGAGATTGATATCCCGCGAAAGAACAGGGGCACCGCAAGCCCCGTATTCAGAGAGGGCTAAACACGCGTTTAGATCTTCCCGACGATGAAGGCTGCGACGAAGCTCACACTGACGAAGCTCACACACGACAGAGAGTTGACATGGTGGTTTTTTACCCAGGTTCGTGACCCTAGTGAGGAGGTAAAACCCCTACTCCTGATTGGTTGTATTGCACGTGGTGCTTCGCGGGGGTACAATGGGGGTTGTAAGCCTAGGGTTTTAGATCGCATTGGGGCCCCTTCTAAGGTTGGGGTGACTCCCTTTTATAGTGGCGCTGGGCCTCTTCACTCAATTCTTTGGATGGAAAGGGCTATCACATTGCCGCCCAAGGGGAACGGGTCTACAAGACTACATTACATGGACCGGGTTTAGGGTCCCCAGGGAGCGCCAGTCCATGGTAAATCCGTGGTTGCCGATGACGTCTCTCCGTAGCACGACGTTGTCCACCGCTTCCTTGCACCAAAGTGGTAAAGAGGAGACCTCGCTGACGTTTGTATCGTCACCGAAGAGGCCACACGACCTCTTCTCTTTACTAAGGTAGACCATGCAGTCTACGTTATTATGGTACTGCCCGTTGGACTCGTCGTCTTTCTCATTGCAACAGGATTATGAGCGTGCCCCTGGGATGGGATCCGATGCTCTTGCGGAGGGTGGCCACCTCCCTTAGAGGGCTTCTTTTTGGAGGTAATTCGGACGCGAGGGGATGCTCACCCTCCTCAGGTATCAGACCAGGCACGTCGAGGGGACGCAGCCTCACGAGGTCACCGTTGTCTATGTAGTGGGTCTGGCAACCGATGGGCCTGGGTACCCCATGTGCCAGTGACCCGACAGTTGTAGTACATCATCAATGGTTGTGTTATAATGTCCCTTCAGATTTAGTGTTTTCTCGTGTCTATGCCTTGCTAGGCGATAACAAATATAGTAAATCGTGAGAGTAGCCTTTTATCGGGAAGTGATAATGTTTCACACCTATTTTTTTTTTCAAAATGAAGGTGATACATGAGCCTCTACATCAAAATGACACACACAGTCTTCTTTCTTTATTATTCAAAAAAAGTCAGAAAGCGAATACATAGATCAAGCCGAAATCCACCTCTCTAATGATAACGTCCGCAACTCCTACAATCTAGATGTAGGGGGTTGACCATGTCGGAACCAGCATAGCATACTTATGCACATTATTAAAAAAACCAGAGACCCCACCTGACCGTCCAATAGCTAGTCAGGGCACAACCGGTCCGACAAATCCCCACGCGCATTGACGGACACGCTCCAAAAGTCACCGTCACAATCTTCCGCTAACCCATTTTTATTACAGGAATCAAACCATAAGCCTTTCTTGGCCTGCCATCAACGCCGCCGCAACAAGATTTTGTTTTTTTAGAAAACCATAGGGGGATCAAACCATAAGGACTTCGGTCCGAGTTTTTGTCTAGAAAATGATGCATCAAATTTTGTTTTTGTGTATATGAAAGGCTATATCATACTTAGTGCTAGTTCTAGATAGTTGCAACATTGTTGTGCACGCAATGACACAAGTACAACAATTTTATACTCTCTCCGAATCATATTACTTTTTTTTTGCGGGTCTTCTGTAACCGATCCATGTACTTTCAGCTCAACAGTTTGTCATCAAATAGATCCAATAGAACCATGAATTACATCGAAATATGTACATGGGGGAGGGAACGAGACTTTTTGGACAGAAATGTCCACTCTCTTTGACTGAACGAGCAACACAAGGGAGCGAAGTATCGACTGGCATGGCAGACGGTATTAGGTTCAACTCGTTAACGTCATTCCGACGGTATTAGGTTGCTGAGTTGTGTAGTTTTAATATCTGCCGTCAAAGATAGCAGGCGAAGCCTTAGTTGTGCCTATCGAGGAGAATGTTCAGTCTTCACAATTGCTGTCTGAAAAATACAGCTCCTCTCTTTGGAATCGCGTCGAACGTACGGCCAGACCGGAGTTGCGAGTATCCTATCCACCCGCTGCAGCCCAGAACGAAGAAATTCATATTCAATCTAAACCATTTGATACGGCACAGCGTTCTAATTGTCGTGTAAAATCTCCCATCCAAACCAGGTGGCAGGACCGTCTATAAAAGCACATACACGCTAACACCCAACAATCAAACCACCAAAGCACAACATATCAAGAACAGCGAGTGAGAAAGTGTTGTAGCAAACAAAAATGGCTATTAGCTTACCTTCAGTCACCGTGGCGATCTTCCTCCTGGCCACGCTCTCCGCCTCCCACATCACATCGGCCCTCCGCCCCGGTCTCGGCGTCTGCCGTGCCAGTGGCTACCTACCAGGGAAGGCCGGCCACTGCGAGAGAAGCAACGATCCAGATTGCTGCGAAGACGGCAAACAGTACCCGCAGTACCACTGCTCGCCTCCGGTGACATCGAGCACCAGAGCCGTCCTGACGCTCAATAGCTTTGAGAAGGGCAAGGATGGCGGCGGGCCGTCTGCGTGCGACAACGCCTACCATAGCGATAAAGAGATGGTTGTTGCACTTTCCACGGGGTGGTTCGAGAACATGGGCCGTTGTGGCGACCACATTAAGATCACCGCCAATGGAAACTCGGTGTATGCAAAGGTGGTCGACGAGTGTGATTCGGTGTACGGTTGTGACGATGAACACAATTACGAGCCGCCCTGCCAGAACAACATCGTCGACGCCTCGCCGGCGGTTTGGAATGCGTTGGGGCTTGACCAGAATGTCGGTGAGCTGGACATCACCTGGTCCGACAACGACAACTAGTAAACATATTTGACATGCCATACATATATTATTACACATTCGTGTCTGCTTTTATGTTGAGTGTTTAGTTTGTACATATAATTGGAAGTGGGTGTATGATTATATTGCATACCATTTTGTATTCTAAAGATGTATGGTTTCTCTATTTGAGTTATATGTTACAGAAAATTAATATTCACCGTGTTGTCTTAGCCGCCGCGTTACCTGAGAACGTTCATCCTCACCTATCAGCTGATAACACAACTTCCTTGACTTGGAAAATTTGGCCACTACATACGATATTGCCATATTAATTGCTAGTTTGATCTATGTTATGTTGAGGATACAACCAACTATACTAGCCACCCAATTTAAGATTGGTTTCGGAAAAACTGCTATTGCTTGTTTCACATACTAATCGTGATCTACTTATATAAATCTTAAGTACTGTTTTTGTGTAAGATTATGAAAATTCCATATTTTATTTATGTTAGACTAATATTTTAAAACCCATAATAATCTTGTGGATAAATATTGCCCATCAAGAATTGGATATGATACCATATATCATTTTCAAAAAGGACAATACTAGGTAGAGATGTGTGTTCCCTAGTCCGTATGCTGAGTGCACTTGTATAGATACCGTTGGAATTTGGGTGTGGGCCTTAGCCCATAGCCTAATACAAATTCTGAAATTCTCTTGGCCCATTCATGCCTAGCAAGGGGTGGCACCAAAGTTTAGTCCCACCTTGTTAGTTTAGAGGGAGTTGGACCAATATATATAGTGAAGTGTTTCACTACCTCCTAAAGAGAGTGAAGAGGAGTGGCATACACGCGCGCTCCTCCTCCTCCGCCCGCCTCGCCACGCCTCGTCACGATGCGCGCGCCGCGGTTTGTGAAATTGTGCCGATCTTATCTTTTTGCTGCTCGGGAAAATTATTGTGCGAGTTATTTTTCTGTCAGCCGTTTCCGGTCTTTCCGGAAATGTGGGCTGTTACTACTTGGACGTGGGCTATGCCCGACGTCTCACTCGACCGGCGCCTATATATAAACGGCCTTAGGCGAAAACCCTAATACGAGAAAATACACATCTCTCTGCCTCCAGAACCTTGCGCCGCCGCTACACCTTATCCATCCCCTCTTCCGGCGTGCACCGGACGACGGAGAGGCCTCGGAACCACCGCCTCGTGAACCTGCAGTGAGTGAGGGATCAGGTTTTGGGGAGCGTGCGCGACTCATCGACGGCATCACGTCGACCGACCACTTCCCCGACGAGGACTTCTTCCCGCACATCAGCCTCTACATCGACGCCATGGCTGACGACATCGGTGTCAACGCGAACCTCAACCCCAACCTGAACGCGAACCCGATTCCTCCTCCAACACCGTCGTAATCTGTTCCTATCTAGTTCGGTTTACATCAGGTTTCTTGTACTAGCTCTTGGAATAGATGTGATCTGCTTATTCTGGTTGAATATGATCTGTTCGTCTATTCTGCTAGTATACATGATTAGATTAATTCCAGCACTTATAGTCATGATTTATTATTACTTATTTTGGATTAAATATTATGGTAATTTGCTTATATTTTCAACAATCCAAAAACCTGAGTATAGGCAACTGAATTCAACTGGTTTAGCCGCGGCTACAAGGCCGCCTCCTTTTGACGGTGTCAATTATAAGAGATGGCGCACGAGAGCAGTTCTATGGTTGAAAAACCTAGGCTGCTATAGCGCCACTCTTGGCAAACCTGAGGGAGACCTTTCTCCTGTTCAGGAGGAAGCGTTTCAGAAAGTCGACACCATGTTTATGAGGGCTTTGTTCAATATTCTTGGTGACAACATTGTTGACACCTATATGTCATTTGATAATGGCAAGGATGCGTGGGATGCACTGGACGCCAAGTTTGGTGTTTCGGATGCTGGCACTGAACTGTATATCATGAAGCAATTCTATGACTACAAGATGACTGATGACCGTCCCATCGTGGATCAGGCTCATGAGATACAGTCCCTTGCCAAAGAACTCGAGCAGTTCAAGTGTAACTTACCGGACAAGTTCGTGGCCGGAGGCATTATTGCCAAGCTTCCTCCTTCTTGGAGGAACTTTGCTACCTCTCTGAAACATAAGAGACAGGAGTTTTCTGTTTCGGATCTCATCGGATCTCTTCATGTTGAAGAAAAGGCGAGAGCAAAAGATACACGTTCTCGAGGCTTTGATGGAAGTTCTAGCGCACATGTAGTGCAGAAAAACAACTTCCAGTCCCACAAGTTCAAGAATAAGAACATGTCTGATGGCAAAGGAAAGTTTGATGGCAAAAACAAGGCCGCACAGACTACCAAATTCAAGAAGAAGAGTGAGTACAAGAAGAAAGGATCCTGCCATGTCTGTGGTGATCCTAATCATTGGGCTCCTAGCTACCCCAATCGCTTTGACAAGCGTTCACATGTAAATAGTGGCAAGTCCGCTAATGTTGTCCTTGGTGATATTGAGATGAAGGATGCTGGGTACGGTATATTTCCCACTGTTTTTTCAGTTTGTAATTCACCTGATTGGTGGATACACACTGGTGCAAATATACATGTATGTGCTGATATTTCCATGTTCTTCTTGGAGATATGCCCTAGAGGCAATAATAAATGTAGTTATTATTATATCTTTGTGTTTATGATAAATGTTTACATTCATGCTATAATAGTATTAACAAGGAAACATTGATACTTGTGTGATTTGTAAACTTAATTTGAAGTCCCTAGTAAAGCCTCTATATAATACTAGCTTGTTGGTTAATAGATGATTGTGGTTTCCCTATCATAAACATTGAGATGTTATTAAACAACAAGATCATATCGTTAGGAGAATGATATGGTGGACATACTCCTATAGATAAGCGTAGCATAAAGATCAAGTCATTTTAATAGTTCAATTGCTATATGCTTTCTGATACATAGTAATCTAATTCCTTCGACCATGAGATCATGCATATCACCTTTACCGGATGGATGCTTTCATGACATCAAACACCACACCGTAACTGGGTGGCTATAAAGGTGGCATTGAGTGTTCGGAAAGTATTGGTTGAAACACATGGATCAAGAGTGGGATTTGTCCATCCATATGACAGATAGATATACTTTGGGCCCTCTCGGTGAAATGTCATCCAATTAGCTTGCAAGCATGTGACTGGCTCACAAGGGATCACATATCGCGGGAATGAGAAAAGAGTACTTATCGGTAACGAGGTTGAACTAGGTATGCAGAGATACCGACGATCATAACCTCGGATAAGTAAACTATCGTGAGACAAAGGGAAATTGATATCGTATATAAGTGGTTCATTCGATCGCAAAGTAATCGTAGAAATATGTGGGAGCCATATGAATTTCCAGATTCCTCTATTGGTTATTGTTCGGAGAAGTGTCTCGATCATGTCCGCATAATTCACGAACCGTAGGGAGACACACTTAAGGATTCGACGTTGTTTGAGTAGTTATGGAATGATGAGAAAGAGACCGAATGTTGTTCGGAGTCTCGAATGGGATTCGGGATATCACGAGGAGATCCGGAATGGTCCGGAGAATAAGATTCATATAAGGAAAGTCCCGTTTCGGAGTTGGAGAATGGTTCCGGTGTTTTCATCGGGAATGTTCTAGAAGGTTCCGGAATGTCCGGCACTCCGGGGGGGAAGGGTACATGAATGTGTCATTGCAAGTTGGAATGATTGCATCATGTACTAGGTGTCATCGCTGTCCAAAATAAAGGGTTTATTCAAATCCTAGTTTGAAAAGTCAAACGGCTAGTTTGAAAGTCAAACGGCAAGTTTTGGAAAGAGGAGGAGGAGTGGGAAACCGAGTTGGGGAGGAGTTCCCTCCTCCAACCGCCGGCCCACCTCCAAGCCGAGTTGGGGAGGGACTCCCCTCCCCTTGGCCGCGCCTCCCACCTATAAAGGGAGGGGCAGGGCTGCCCCTCCTAGCACACAAGTCCCTTGCCCCGAAAACCCTAACCCTAGCCGCCGCCGCCCTCCAAGCCGCCGCCTAGGGATCTCCTTGCCGACTTGGGCACCTCCAAGCCCTAGCCTTGCCCTAGAACCTCTTCCTCGGCGTGTCTAAACCCTAGATCGCCGAGGATTTCTCAGCCCACCATACTCGCTCCGCTTAAGGCGAAGCCTCGAGATCTCCCTCTACTTCCTGACCACGCGTTGTCAGCCGGAATCGCGAGGAGAGTGCTACAACCTCCGTTTCTTGGAACAAGGAGAGGAAGGTCTTCGTCGAGTACCGAACGTGTGACCGATCATGGAGCGCCGTTTAACGCAGCGGAAGGATCGTCTACGCGATCTTGAGATCGGGAAGAGTACGACTACATCACCCACGATAATCCGCTCTCGTTAAACACTTTGGAATCTTCGAGGGTGAGTTATTCTATCGACTCGTTGCTACAATCTAGTAGATAGATATTGGCTTGTTTGTTTGTATGCGGTAGAAATTTTTTGTTTTCCATGCTACGAAACCCTGCAGTGGTATCAGAGCCGTGTCTATATGTAGATCTGTTGCACGAGTAGAACACAATGGTCATTATGGGCGTTGATGCTTTTATTGTTGATTGCTTCTTGTGTACTTTGCATCTTGCGGTATGTTGGGATGAAGTGGCCCGGGCTAACCTTACATGACATCGTTCATGAGACTTGCTCCACGCTTGACATGCAACTTGTATTGCATAAGTGGCTTTATGGTGCTGTTTCTTCTCCTAGCATAGTTAAGATCCAATTTACAACGGGTGATCAACAATACTAGTATCAATGTTGTGGTTCTTGTTCGTAAGTTAGAAAGACACTTATTGAAAGCCCCAAACCACGTAAAATATGCAAAGAAAGTAGAGGCGTCTAACTTTGTTTTGCAGGGGAGTGCTGTGATGTGATATGGCCATGATTGTGATTATATTTGATGTATGCAATGTTCCTTATTGTAAGTTGGCAACCGGAAGGAGCCATATGGTTGTCTTTAATTTATGTTAATACCCGCGTGTCTATTCAAAGTAGTTGTAATAGTTGAAGCCGGTGGACGACAACCATGGAGAAGCGTCATTGATCTTGATGCAATGCCGGTGATGATGGAGATCATGTTCGTGCTAGAAGATGGAGATCGGAAGCACAAAGAAGAAAGGCCATATCATATCACATATTTTGAATTGCATGTGATGTTAATCCTTTATGCATCTTGTATTGCTTAGTAGACGACGGTAGCATTATAAGATGATCCCTCATGCACATGAATTTCAAGTCATAAAGTGTTCACCCTTAGTTAGCACCGTTGCTAAAGCTTGTTGTTTTGAAGCACCACGTGATGATCGGGTGTGTTAGATTCCGCAAGTGTATACAACGTGAGCAAGCCAGATTTGCTCATGCGGAAACTAAGGTTTGATCTTGACGAGCCTAGCATGTCTGGACATGGTCTCGAACACGGATCACCGAAAGGTAAAGCATGAATCATATAGTAGATATGATGAACATGTCGATTGTTCGCCATTGAAACTATATCAACTCTCGTGATGATCGGTGTTGATGTGGTGGATTTGGTTCATGTGATCACTAAAACAATGTGAGGGATATTGTTTTGAGTGGGAGTTCACCTTGATTAATTTTATTATTAATTTGAACTCAATTTGTCATAAACTTAGTCTAAACTATTGCAAATATGTTGTAGATCAATGGCAGCCCTACCATCAATTTTAATGCGTTCCTAGAGAAAGAAAAGTTGAAAAACAATGGAAGCAACTCATGGATTGGTTCCACAATTTGAGGATTGTCCTCATAGCTGGTAATTTGACCTATGTCTTTGGATGCACCATTGGTGACCCACCTGCAGCTGATGCTACCGATGAAGTAAAGAATGTTTACCTCGCTCGGAAGAATCAGTACTCCATAGTTTGGTGTGCTATCTTGTATGGTTTAGAATCAGAGCTTCAGAAAAGGTTTGAGAATTCAGACCCATATGATATTGTCGAGGATCTCAAATTGATTTTTGAGACTCATGCGGCAATTGAAAGCTATGAGGCTTCTGAAAAGTTCTTTAACTGCAAGATGGAAGAGGGCAGCTCCGTCAGTGAGCATGTGCTTAAGATGTCTGGGCACGCAAACAAACTTCAAAGCTTGGGTATAGTGATTCCTAATGCTTTGGGGATTTACCGTGTCCTCCAATCACTACCACCAAGTTACAAGAACTTTGTGATGAACTACAACATGCAGAACATGAACAAGCAGTTGCCAGAACTGTTTGCTATGTTAAAGTCTGCAGAAGTGGAGATCAAGAAAGAGCACCAAGTGTTGTTGGTCAATAAGACCACCAAATTCAAGAAAGGCAAGTCTAAGCAGAAGGGACACTTCAAGAAGGGTGTCAAGAAAGTTGCCACACCGACAAAGAAGATCAAGGCTGGACCCAAGCCTGATACTGAGTGCTTTTACTGCAAGGTAGAAGGTCACTGGAAGTGAAATTGCCCAAAGTACTTGGCGGATTTGAAGAACGGCAACATCAAGAAGAAAGGTATATCTGATATACATGTTATTGATGTGTATCTCACTAGTACTCGTAGTAGTGCCTGGGTATTTGATACTGGTTCGGTTGCTCATATTTGTAACTCAAACAGTCTGCAGAATAAGCGGAAGCTAGCGAAGAACGAGGTGACGATGCGCGTGGAAACGGATCAAAGGTTGGTGTGATCGCGATCGCACGCTACCCCTTCATCTACCATCGGGATTAGTTTTATACTTAAATAATTGTTATTTGGTGCCTGCGTTGAGCATGAACATTATATCGGGATCTTGTTTATTGCGAGACGGTTACTTGTTTAAGTCCGAGAATAATGGTTGTTCGATTTATATGAGTAATATGTTTTATGCACATGCACCTTTGATAGATGGTCTATTCTTGTTGAATCTCGATAGTGGAAATACACATATTAATAACATTGAGGCTAAACGTTTGAAATCGAGGGATAACTCGACCTATATGTGGCACTGTCGTCTTGGTCACATTGGAGTGAAGCGTATGAAGAAACTCCATTCCGATGGACTTCTTGAATCACTTGATAGATGCGAAGCATGTCTGATGGGTAAAATGACTAAGACTCCATTTTCTAGTATGATGGAGCGAGCTACGGACTTATTGGAAATCATACATACCGATGTGTGTGGTCCAATGAGTGTAGCATCGCGCGGTGGTTATCGTTATGTTCTTACCTTCACGGATGACTTGAGTAGATATGGGTATATCTATTTCATGAAACATAAGTCCAAAACTTTCGAGAAGTTTAAGGAATTTCAAAGTGAGGTAGAGAATCAACGTAACAAGAAGATTAAATTTCTATGTTCTGATCGTGGAGGTGAATATCTAAGTTACGAGTTTGGCGAGCATTTGAAGAAATGCGGAATACTTTCGCAGTTGACACCGCCGGGAACACCACAGCGTAATGGTGTGTCCGAACGTCGTAATCGAACTCTCTTAGATATGGTTCGTTCTATGATGTCACTTACAGATTTACCGCTATCATTTTGGGGTTATGCATTAGAAACAGCCGCATTCACTTTAAATAGGGCACCGTCTAAATCCGTTGAAACGACACCGTATGAATTATGGTTTGGGAAGAAACCTAGATTGTCGTTCCTTAAAGTTTAGGGATGCGAAGCCGATGTAAAGAATTTACAGCCGGACAAGCTTGAACCCAAAGCGGAAAAATGCGTCTTCATAGGATACCCGAAGGAAACTATTGGGTATACCTTCTATCATAGATCCAAAGGCAAAATCTTCGTTGCCAAGAATGGATCCTTTCTAGAGAAGGAATTTCTCTCGAAAGAAGTGACTGGAAGGAAAGTAGAACTTGACGAGGTTGTCGAACCTTCTCTCGAAATTGAGAGTAGCGCAGCACCGGAAGAAGTTCCTGTGGTGCCTACACCAATAAGAGAGGAAGCTAATGATGGTGATCATGAAACTTCGGTTGAAGTTGCTACAGAGCCTCGGAGGTCAATGAGAACTCGTACCACTCCAGATTGGTATGATCCCGTTATGAGTGTCATGTTGGTGGACAACACCGATGACCACGAGACATATGAGGAAGCGATGATGAGCCCAGATTCCAATAAATGGCAAGAAGCCATGAAATCCGAGATTTGATCCATGTACGAAAACCAAGTATGGACTTTGGTGGACTTACTGGATGGCCGGAAGGCTGTCGAGAACAAATGGATTTTCAAGAAGAAAACAGATGCTGATGGTAATGTTACAGTCTATAAAGCTTGACTTGTCGCAAAAGGGTTTCGACAAATTCAAGGAGTTGACTACGATGAGACTTTCTCACCAGTAGCAAAGCTAAAGTCTGTGAGGATTATGTTAGCAATTGCTGCATATTATGATTATGAGATATGGCAGATGGATGTCAAAACAGCATTCCTCAATGGAGACATTAATGAAGAGTTGTATATGATGCAACCCAAAGGTTTTGTCAATCCTAAAGATGCTAACAAGGTATGCAAACTTCAACGGTCCATATATGGATTGAAGCAAGCATCCCGAAGTTGGAATCAATGTTTTGATAAGGTGATCAAAAGTTTTGGTTTTATACAAACTTATGGAGAAGCTTGTATTTACAAGAAAGTGAGTGGGAGCTCTGTAGCATTCTTAATACTATATGTGGATTACATATTGTTGATTGGGAATGATGTAGACATTCTTAATAGTGTCAAGGAATATTTGAATAATAGTTTTTCAATGAAGGATCTTGGCGAAGCAGCTTACATATTAGGCATAAAGATTTATAGAGATAGATCAAAACGCCAAATATCATTGTCACAAAGTACATATTTGGACAAATTTCTAAAGAGGTTTGGAATGGAAGATAGCAAGAAAGGGTTCTTGCCCATGTTGCCCAATACGACCTTGAGTAAAACTCAAAGTCCGACATCGCGTAAGATAGAGAAAGGATGAGTAAGACTCCTATGCCTCACCATAGGATCTCTAATGTATGCCATGCTATGTACTAGACCCGACATTGCATATCTCGTTAGTTTAACTAGCAGATATCAAAGTGATCCAGAGTGGATCATTGAACAGCGGTCAAAAACATCCTTAAGTACTTGAGAAGAACTAAGGATATGGTTCTTTATTATGGAGGTGATGAACAACTTGTTGTTAATGGTTACACCGATGCTAGTTGGAACACCGATCCGGATGATTCTAAATCACAATCTGGATAATGATTTATTTTGAATGGTGCAGCTTAATGGAGGAGTGCAAAGCAAAGCGTTGTGGCGAGATCTTCAACTGAATCGAATACATGGTCGCCGGAGGCTTCACAAGAAGCGATATGGATGAAAGAGTTCATTACAGAGCTGGGTGTGGTTCCTAGTGCGCTGGACCCAATGTCTATCTACTATGATAACATGGGCGCCATAGCCAATGCGCAAGAACCAAGGTCACACAAGAAGCTGAAGCACATCAAGCTACGTTTTCACGCTATTCGAGAACATATCCAAGATGGGGATATAAAGATTTGCAAAGTACACACAGATCTGAATGTGGCGGATCCGTTGACTAAACCTCTCCCGAGGGCAAAACATGACCAGCACCAAACTGCCATGGGTGTTCGGTATATTGCCATGTAATCTAGATTAGATGACTCTAGTGCAAGTGGGAGACTGTTGGAGATATGCCCTAGAGGCAATAATAAATGTAGTTATTATTATATCTTTGTGTTTATGATAAATGTTTACATTCATGCTATAATAGTATTAACAAGGAAACATTGATACTTGTGTGATTTGTAAACTTAATTTGAAGTCCCTAGTAAAGCCTCTATATAATACTAGCTTGTTGGTTAATACATGATTGTGGTTTCCCTATCATGAACATTGAGATGTTATTAAACAACAAGATCATATCGTTAGGAGAATGATATGGTGGACATACTCCTATAGATAAGCGTAGCATAAAGATCAAGTCATTTTAATAGTTCAATTGCTATATGCTTTCTGATACATAGTAATATAATTCCTTCGACCATGAGATCATGCATATCACCTTTACCGGATGGATGCTTTGATGACATCAAACACCACACCATAACTGGGTGGCTATAAAGGTGGCATTGAGTGTTCGGAAAGTATTGGTTGAAACACATGGATCAAGAGTGGGATTTGTCCATCCATATGACGGATAGATATACTCTGGGCCCTCTCGGTGAAATGTCATCCAATTAGCTTGCAAGCATGTGACCGGCTCACAAGGGATCACATATCACGGGAACGAGAAAAGAGTACTTATCGGTAACGAGGTTGAACTAGGTATGCAGAGATACCGACGATCATAACCTCGGATAAGTAAACTATCATGAGACAAAGGGAAATTGATATCGTATGTAAGTGGTTCATTCGATCGCAAAGTAATCATAGAAATATGTGGGAGCCATATGAATTTCCAGATTCCTCTATTGGTTATTGTTCGGAGAAGTGTCTCGATCATGTCCGCATAATTCACGAACCGTAGGGAGACACACTTAAGGATTCGACGTTGTTTGAGTAGTTATGGAATGATGAGAAAGAGACCGAATGTTGTTCAGAGTCTCGAATGGGATTCGGGATATCACGAGGAGATCCGGAATGGTCAGGAGAATAAGATTCATATAAGGAAAGTCCCGTTTCGGAGTTGGAGAATGGTTCCGGTGTTTTCATCAGGAATGTTCTAGAAGGTTCCAGAATGTCCGGCACTCCGGGGGGGAAGGGTACATGAATGTGTCATTGCAAGTTGGAATGATTGCATCATGTACTAGGTGTCATCGCTGTCCAAAATAAAGGGTTTATTCAAATCCTAGTTTGAAAAGTCAAACGGCTAGTTTGAAAGTCAAACGGCAAGTTTTGGAAAGAGGAGGAGGAGGGAAACCGAGTTGGGGAGGAGTTCCCTCCTCCAACCGCCACCCCACCTCAAGCCGAGTTGGGAGGGACTCCTCCCTTGGATGCGCCCCACCTATAAAGGGAGGGCAGCTGCCTCCTAGCACACAAGTCCTTGCCCCAAACCCTAACCCTAGCCGCCGCCGCCCTCCAAGCCGCCGCCGCCTAGGGATCTCCTTGCCGCCGACTTGGGCACCTCCAAGCCCTATCCGTCGGCCCTAGCACCTCTTCCTCGGCGTGTCTAAACCCTAGATCGTCGAGGGATTTCTCATAGCCCACCATACTCGCTCCGGCTTAAGGCGAAGCCCTGCGAGATCTCCCCTCTACTTCCGGTACCACAACGTTGTGCTGCCGGAATCGCGAGGAGAGTGCTACAACCTCCGCTGCCTGCTGGAACAAAGGAGAGGAAGGTCTTCGTCGAGTACCGAACGTGTGACCGATCAAGGGAGCGCATTTAACGCAGCACCGGAAGGATCGTCTACGCGATCTTGAGATCGGGAAGAGTACGACTACATCACCCACGAGAATCCGCTCTCGTTAAACACTTTGGAATCTTCGAGGGTGAGTTATTCTATCGACTCGTTGTTACAATCTAGTAGATAGATCTTGGCTTGTTTGTTTGTATGCGGTAGAATTTTTTTGTTTTCCATGCTACGAAACCCTACAGTTCTCTTCTTATCAGGTCGAACGGGCTGGCTCCGTGCTGATGGGAAACGGCTCACGTGCTTCTGTTCAAGGTGTTGGTACGGTGGATCTGAAGTTTACTTCGGGGAAGATCGTACAGCTGAAGAATGTGCAGCACGTTCCCTCAATCAATAAGAATCTCGTCAGCGGATCTCTTCTGTGTCGAGATGGTTTTAAGTTAGTCTTTGAGTCCAATAAAGTTGTAATTTCTAAGTGTGGACAATTTGTTGGAAAGGGTTATGAGTGCGGAGGCTTGTTCCGCTTATCTTTGTCAGACTTATGTACTCAAGTTATTAATCATGTTTGCAATGATAGTGAATCCAATATTTGGCATTCACGACTTTGTCATATTAATTTTGGGTGCATGACGCGGCTTGCCGATATGAATTTAATTCCGAAATTTACTACTGTCAAAAGTTCCAAGTGTCAAGTATGTGTGCAAGCTAAGCAACCTCGCAAGTCTCACAAGACTGCCGAGGTACGAGATTTGGCACCACTGGAACTAATATATTCAGATCTTTGTGAGATGAATGGTGAGTTGACAAAAGATGGAAAGTGATATTTCATGACTTTAATTGATGATTCCACTCGATACTGCTATGTGTATCTTCTGAAATCTAAAGATGAAGCTTTTAATCACTTCAAAATCTATAAAGCTGAATCAGAAAACCAACTTGATCGAAAGATTGCGACTTGATCCGATCGTGGTGGAGAGTATTTTTCCAACGAATTTGATTCTTTTTGTGCGGAGCATGGTATTATCCATGAGAGGACGCCTCCCTACTCACCTCAGTCAAATGGGGTGGCCGAAAGAAAGAACCGTACTCTAACTGATTTGGTTAACGCCATGTTAGATACATCGGGTCTATCGAAGGAATGGTGGGGGGAGGCAATAAAGACTGCATGTCATGTCCTAAAACGGGTTCCCAAAAAGAACAAAACCATTACTCCATTTGAGGAATGGGAAAGGAAAAGGCTGAAACTCTCCTACTTACGAACTTGGGGTTGTTTGGCGAAAGTGAATGTGCCGATACCCAAGAAGCGCAAGCTTGGACCAAAAACCGTGGATTGTGTCTTTCTGGGATATGCATTTCATAGCATTGGCTATAGATTTTTGATAGTGAAATCTCAGGTATCTGACATGCATGTTGGTACAATCATGGAGTCGAATGATGCGACTTTCTTTGAAGACATCTTTCCCATGAAAGATTCGTCTAGTTCATCAAATCAGAAGATGCCTAGTTTATCTAGTCAAGAATTAATCACAATTCTGAACCCACCATTTCGATAGAACACCACGATAATCCCGTGGAGGATAAGTGAAGCTCCTACGAGTAAGAGACAAAGGACTGCGAAGTCCTTTGGTGATGATTTCATTGTATACCTCGTGGATGATACTCCCACTTCTATTTGAAGCTTATGCATCTCAAGATCTCGACTCGGAAAGAATCCGTTCGAAGTGAGATGGATTCCATCATAGCAAACGAAACTTGGGAAATTACTGATCGTCCTTATGGGTGCAAACCTGTAGGATGTAAGTGGGTGTTTAAGAAGAAGCTTAGACCTGATGGTACTATTGAGAAGTATAAGGCACGCCTTGTTGCCAAGGGTTATACCCAGAAAGAAGGCGAAGACTTCTTTGATACTTATTCACCTGTGGCTAGATTGACCACCATTCGAGTACTGCTATCCTTGGCCGCCTCGCATGATCTTCTCATTCATCAAATGGACGTTAAGACGGATTTCCTAAATGGAGAGTTAGATAAGGAAATTTATATGGATCAGCCGGATGGATTCGTGATAGATGATCAACAAGGCAATGTGTGCAAGTTACTGAAGTCTCTGTATGGTCTTAAGCAAGCACCTAAGCAGTGGCATGAGAAGTTTGAAAGGACTTTAACTGATGAAGGCTTTATTGTAAACGAAGGTGACAAGTGTGTGTACTATCGCCATGGTGGGGGCGAGGGAGTCATCTTATGTCTGTATGTTGATGATATACTGATATTCGGGACCAATCTTAATGTTATCAATGAGGTCAAAGACTTTCTATCTCGTTGTTTTGAGATGAAAGATCTAGGAGTAGCTGATGTGATATTGAACATCAAGCTGCTGAAAGATGATGATGGTGGGATAACACTGCTTCAGTCTTACTATGTGGAAAAGATCTTGAGTCGTTTTGGGTATAGCGAATGTAGATCCTCTCCTACACCATACGATCCTAGCATGTTGGTTCGAAAGAATCAGGGAGATCCTAAGGATGCTAAAGATCAGCTGAGATATTCTCATATTATTGGCTCGCTTATGTATTTAGCCGCCTACGAGGCTCGACATCTCCTTTGCTGTAAGCAAGTTAAGTCGATTTGTCTCAAATCCTGGAGATGTTCATTGGCAGGCCCTTGAAAGGGTTTTGCGTTATTTGAAAGGCACTGCGAGCTATGGGATTCACTACTCCGGGTATCCAAGGGTACTTGGAAGGGTATAGTGACTCAAACTGGATTTCTGATGCTGATGAGACTAAGGCCACAAGTGGTTATGTGTTTACACTTGGTGGTGGCGCTGTTTCTTAGAAGTCTTGCAAGCAGACCATCTTAACGAGGTCAACTATGGAAGCAGAACTCACAGCATTAGACACAACCACTGTTGAAGCAGAGTGGCTTCGTGAACTCTTGATGAACTTACCTGTGGTTGAAAAACCAATACCCGCAATCCTTATGAACTATGATCATAAAAATAAATAGTTCTAAGGACAATATGAAGTCATCAAGACATGTGAAGAGGAGATTGAAATCTGTCAGGAAAATGAGAAACTCCGGAGTTATTGCATTGGACTATATCCAAACATCTAAAAATCTGGCAGATCCCTTCACAAAGGGTCTATCACGTAATGTGATAGATAATGCATCGAGGGAGATGGGTTTGAGACCCACTTTTTGAGTTGCTCACAGTGGTAACCCGCTCTATGTGATCGGAGATCCCGTGAAGTAGAGTTGGGAGACAAGCTGTTGGTCAACTGGGAGGAGAGTATCCTTACAACATACTACCACTCCGTATAGATGAAATACTCTCCTATTCTGCATGGCAGGTTGGTATTTACCTTAATGTGTTTTGAGTGGCTTGTTTAAGCAAAGATGTTATCCTGCAGAACATCTTTTGAAGAACACACCTATATGAGTCTGATCACAAACGTCGATCCGTGAGAGAGTTGGGTGCTCTCTAATAAACTCATGAAAGGCCATGGAGTATGACGCATAAGCTCCAAACCGCGGAGAAGCTTCGCGGCATCCCTGTATCGGTCTAGACCTTATGTGAAACTAGTGCGCACCAAACTTGTAGTTCAAGACATAGTCCACTATTCAAGTTGCAATCTAGTGTAGCATGAAGTTCTAAGTGGAAGTTCAACTTAACAGTCTCCACCTCGCACCGGTATATAAACAATGCTCTGGAACTGATTGATGTGATGTGATGATATGTGCCTATGAGAATTTGTGGGGGATTGTTGGAATTTGGGTGTGGGCCTTGGCCCATAGCCTAATACAAATTCTGAAATTCTCTTGGCCCATTCATGCCTAGCAAGGGGTGGCACCAAAGTTTAGTCCCACATTGCTAGTTTAGAGGGAGTTGGACCAATATATATAGTGAAGTGTTTCACTACCTCCTAAAGAGAGTGAAGAGGAGTGGCATACACGTGCGCTCCTCCTCCGCCGCCGCCCGCCTCGCCACACCTCGCCTCGCCATGACGCGCGCGCCGCGGTTTGTGGAATTGTGCCTCGGTGCCGATCTTATCTTTTTGCTGCTCGGGAAAATTATTGTGCGAGTTATTTTTCTGTCAGCCGTTTCCGGTCTTTCCGAAAACGTGGGCTGTTACTACTTGGACGTGGGCTATGCCCGACGTCTCACTCGACCGGCGCCTATATATAAACGGCCTTAGGCGAAAACCCTAATACGAGAAAATACACATCTCTCTGCCTCCAGAACCTTGCGTCGCCGCTACACCTTCTCCATCCCCTCTTCCGGCGTGCACCGGACGACGGGACAGTAGGCCTCCGGAACCACCGCCTCTCATGAACACATGCGAGTGAGGGCGATCAGGTTTGGGGAGGCGTCGCGCGACATCGACGGCATCACGTCGACCGACCACTCCTTTCCCGACGAGGACTTCTTCCCAGACATCAGCAGCCTCTACATCGACGCCATGGCTGACGACACTGATGTCAACGCGAACCTCAACCCAACCTGAACGCGAACCCGATTCCTCCTCCAACATCGTACGTAATCTGTTCCTATCTAGTTCAGTTTCTGTTGCAGTTTCTTGTACTAGCTCTTGGAATAGATGTGATCTGCTTATTCTGGTTGAATATGATCTGTTCGCCTATTCTGCTAGTATACATGATTAGATTAATTCCAGCACTTATAGTCATGATTTATTATTACTTATTTCGGATTAAATATTATGGTAATTTGCTTATATTTTCAACAGTTACTAGATCGCCAAACCATATATCATCGCTCTGACATGTCAGGACTTGCATCACAATCCTTCTACAATCTCATATCATGTCTTGTCTATTGTTAACACTTTCCTATTTTTCTACGGACTTGCATATTGGCGCAACAATAATAAAAGTTCAATTACCCCCCTCATGTTGGCTAATTCACTATATCTATCAATTTTCTTGGGAAATTATATTTTAATACCCTTCCAGAGTGGAATCAAGAGTATCACCCTTAGGGCATCCACTATGTGCAAAAAACCACACCTTAAGTCCTATGTGGCAATGCTTGTAGTCTACTTTATACATAGTGAAAGAAATAAGAGTTGTCCATAAGCTTGTAGGTGACCTTAAGTTTATGGGTTGTCCACAAGCAATAGAAAATAATTTACTCTTTCTTCCCTCTCATGCATGAGTATGTAGGATGAGACATGTGGGTCCCAGCTTATAGTTAAAGTTCACCTTATACATAGTAAAAGATTTTACAAGAGAGGTAGGTCCCGCCTTATGGCTAAAGTTCACCTTATACATAGGTGATGCCCTTACTCTTACAAATAATTGAGTTAGTGGCAGTCCGTTCACCACGAGAGACTGGCAATCATGCATTCTTTGTAGTAGACAGATGTATGACTATGTTCTAATTTGTTGATTCTATTGATGTATATTTTGAGATATTTTTCTTATTTGCATGAAGTTAGGAACCATTGTGCCAACACATGTTTAAAACTTAAACAACTAAAACAACCTTATATATAATTATATATGATCATTTTACCATCGCAGAAACCCATGAGTATTTGGTTAGTTATTTTATTCATGTCATGTAAACTGGGACCGTACTATTTTATTATTTTTGTAATTTCTCAAAATTGGCTATTATTTTTGAAAATTAATCAAAAATATACTTCTCTCGTCTAGAAATAAATGACTTGATTTTATTTAGATTCGGATGTATTTAGTGGGTAGACTCTATCCTTTTTCTCACGCATGTGCCAAATTGCCAATTCGGTTTTCTTTTCAAAGTACGAGGCACAGGCACATATGCGGCAACAAGCTGTTGAAAATGAGAAATTGAGAACACCCCCACAAATTCTCGCGAGGAAGCGAAACAACCCCCGCAAGCGAGGATGCACCGAAACCCTGGCGCCCTCCTTCGCGCCGCCGCCGCTCTCCTCCGCCCCACCGCCGCCGCTCCACAAACCCTAACGAATGCGGCACCGGCTCCCCTGCCGCTTTCGCTGCGGGGCGCTCTCCTCCGCGGACATCCCCGCGCGTTCTCGACGGACTACGGCAAGGACGTGGACGAGGTGAACCGCAAGTTCGCCGAGGCGCGGGAGGAGATCGAGTCCGCCATGGACAGCAAGGAGACCGTCTACTTCAACGAGGAGGCCTCCTGTGCGCGCGACGCCGCCGCCGATGCCCTCGGCGCCTTCGACGCGCTGCTCGCCCGGGTCCCGCCCGCCGACGCCGACAAGCTCCGCCGGTCCATGGGGCTCAAGATGGAGCAACTCAAGGCCGAGCTCAAGCAGCTCGAGGAGTAACGCTGTCCCCAGGCCGCTCTTGATGAGCGCATCGAGGTCAGAGGTTTGGTTCTTGGGAGCAAATCTGGGCGATGTTTGTACTTTGGGTTAGAATAACATCTTCCATTCATAATTGCTGGGTCTGTTGCAGTATGTGCATGTAATGGAGATTTGGAGCTAATTTGTCCCTTGTTCCTTCAAATTAGTGGCATACAATTTATATATGATTTAGTTTGGGAAGAAAAAAATTGATTGAAGGGGTTGCAGAATTGAATTAGAGGGGTTAAACCTGTAATTTTTTCTTGTGCCAACTGTGAGATTAATTGAGGTCAACAGTTAAAAAGATTAATACGTATTAAACTTCCTATTGTACCTAAATATCACATTGAAAACAATAGAGCAAGTAGATTGGTTACAGACGTTCATTTTTCAGATTTTTAGGTGTGCCCTGGTGAATGAATATAACTGATGCAATGCTTCTATGATAGATAAGGAGGATTTTAAGCTGCAACTGTCATTTGCCATTTGCATTAGAAAATTTGGCAACTTTTCATGGATTATGGTATCTGATAATAGACTCTTGTATCTAAAATTGATGTGGATGGTGGTGCAAGAATGAACCAAACTAATCTATAGTCTATACACATATATAAAGACCCTCAGTTTTCGTTATATAGAAAATCCTCTGAGCCGCCCTTGTGAGCTTGCTTCATGGTAGTGATTGATTTGCACTTAAATATGTGCATTGAGACAAAATGTTCAGTGTTGTGAATTGCAAGTAATCAGGGCAGAACATATTGCAGCTTTAGAGCACTTGTATTTTACTCTAACCTCAGCCTTAATTATTCCCCGGAGATGGATGTTGAATTTGATCGGCAGCTGTTCCTCAAAAGGCCCATTTCCAGAAGAAGGTAGCAGAGGATTTGGCGGTGGAGGAAGCTTAGCTTTTCCACTTGAACGAATCCTGGTATTCCTTTTACCCCCAATATAACATGTTAAAAGATTACTTTGCCCCTCTTCCTCCCAGCTCATCTTCCTTATTACTCCCTTCGTTGAAACAAAACCACGTCAAGTATTTTGGTATGGAGGGAGTAGTTCCTACCGATGTTTTAGTGTGTCCTGATCCCATTGGAAGCCAACCTCGGATTATTGATGAACACTAAGCTGCCAAGTATGGAAATAAAGCGCTGTCCTGATCCCGCTGTCGACAGTTTGGAAGCCAACCTTGGATTATTGCTGAACACCAAGCTGTCAAGCATGGCGGTAACGATATGAATGGCGAAAGTGCCATTGGCAGCCATGACGCTGACAAGTTTCTCAATGGTCAAAGTTAGACCTTTTTGCCTGTCAATTAGAAGGCAAGACTCGTTCATTTCGAACATAAGCAACATGACATTATTATTTATCCAACAAGAGACATCTGATCCACATTCATACTGCAAGGTAAGATTGCCACTAATTATGGAATCGAGCAGGCGCTAATCCCTTTGTTGCTGTTGGCTCTGGTTCCGCTGGGATACGCCGGACAAGCCATGGGTCGGTTTGCCTACGCCTTTCACCATCTCATGACAGTTGACAAGGCTCTATTCGATGTTTCAATAGTCATCACCATAGGTGACCGTTTGGCGACAGTTTGAAGGCATTGTTCTGGGGGCTCTGGTTCTTTGAACGGTTTAGCACCGGTGGATGTCATCTCTCTGCTCCACCTTGGCTGGTTCAAGAACCGCTGCCTCCAGGGGCGGAGACAGAATTTGACATTGAGAGGGGCGAAAATATTAATGATCATCCGTAAGATTGTGTTTCCCAGGAAGGCTACAACTACATATCATTTTGTGTTGGAAGAACTATTTAAACAAAAAACATAACAATATATCAAAGTCTCAGCATAGAACTAATATTAATATGTGTGGCACTAAATCTTAGACAGTACAAAGCAGAAGATAAGTTTATATTGGATAAACTTTGTCTCTAGCAGGTGACCTTCCTAGTATTTTTTTTTCCAATATAGCTATTATTATGGAAGAAGTCGTCGTGACCGACCAAACATCGAACAAGACACATTTTTTTGTAAATTAATCAATTAGGCTATAGGTTATGCAATCTATCAACAAAACACTAACGACCTTCAATCTGAATAAGGAAGATGGATTTGTATACTCGATGGCACATCACGCCTATCGCCGGCGTTACATCATGATTAACAAAGGTAGAAATGGCAAACAACAGGGCTGACTAGCACGGTGCCACGGTTGCGGCATCATAAAATCTGCACGTATATATTGAGGGGGGCCAATGGTTAGGGGGGTCTAGCCCCTGCTCGCCCCCCCTTGGCTCCGCCCCTGGCTGCCTCCTGTCGAGCACACAGAACAGGTGGATCCCCAGCATCTTCGGTGCTCCCACTTCTCCAGGACATGAACTGCTTGGAGTTGCATTTCATCGATCTCTAGGTTCAGCGATTCTGAAAAACAAGGACGTCTCACGTCGCCCCCGCGAGGGCGACCGAGGCGTTTCCCTACCCCGCTGCCTCCTCCCCCTCCCTCCTCCTCCCGGTGCCGGCGGCGGCAGGACCTCCATCACCCGGCGCTGGGGCTCCCTCGTGGGCGGCGGCATCTGGCGGCGGTGTAGATTGGCGGGGCGACGCATCTGTGGCGGGCTGTCCCCGGGCGATGCGGCAGCGGCCCCTCCCACCGGCGGCGCATCTGTCTTGGCCGGCGCCCGGCTCGTCGGTGGGAGCTGCTGCAGCAGCGCAGCGGGGCCTCCAGCAGCGAGACATGGCGGCTTAGCTCGTAAGGCGGCGGCGCTGGAAGATCAGCACGAGGCGCAGGAGGACGGCGACACTGACAGCCTGGTTATAGCAGCGCGGCGGCGGCGTTGACAGGGCCCGATCTATGCTTGGCCGGGCTTGATCTAGGCCTGATCTAGGCCTAGTCGGTACTACTGTTGCGACTGGACGACAATCACCGCGGGTGATGGAGGGTTGTTCCCCTCCCCTAGGTTGTCGGGTGGCTCGTTTCCGGCTGGTCGATGCTTGATCTACCTCGCCCTCCTCGGTGGTGGTGCAATGTGGCGTTGGTTGGAGACTTAGCTCGAGTTTGTAGACGTCGGGGCGGCGGCCCCGGAAGGTGGACTGCGCGTGCGACTCTTCGTCGAGCGGCGTGGCGGTGGTTGTGGTTCACTCTTTGGTCATGTGGGTGGCGAGGAGCGGACGTTGGGGGACTTCTGTGTTGGCGATGTTTCGGCTTCAGCAACTCCCAGATCGTGTTTTGGAGGCTAGACTCGTGGACAACGAGCGTGGGCAGGTGACTTGGAGGCTAGACTCGTGGACAACGAGCGTGGGCAGGTGACGGGGAGCAGCTTGAAGGTTTTTCCGAGCAAAAACTCAGTGCTTCGGCACCCGTGACGGCAATACCTGCGGGTATCGTGACCCTCTTGGGGCCACCGTCACGGCTACCTTCTCCGCGATAAGGCTTCGGGTGAAAACCCCTTACTATCGGTCTCGGCGATGCGGCCACAGTGCATCGTTACTCTCATGGGGGCTTCGTCGTGGAGCCCCGGTTCTCCCCGCTCTCGGGTGGTTGTCTTTGATGGCAAGTTGTGGTCTTTCTTGCATTTCTTGTTTATCTTAATCTGCTTTGTAAGGGGGTCTTTCTATTACTTTGTATCTGTTTGGCCGATATGATTTTATTTATAAAGCTGGACGAAAAGGCTATTTCGTTCAGCGATTCCATTTTCCATTTGTAACTGCGCGAACGTCTGGTGAGGAGAGTGTCTGCGTGTGCGCGTTCTGTTGTATACGAGTTTCTCGAAAGACAGTTAATCAATTTGTTAGTCCGACTATCTATGCTATACACGACTATACATTTACTGTACAGTGTTTGCTGTATATGCCATTCTCATCTGAGGACATCATCGGGATCTCCTTTCTTCCTCTGGCGGTGCTGCCGAAGCACCAGCACCGAGGCGCCGGAGCCGGCCAAATCATCCGAGGACAGGAGGTCCCCCACGTGCCCTAGCTCCGGGCACTCCTCGTACAGGCCTCCCATGCCGCTCGCGGCCGCGCCGCTGCCATCACCCTTGCCCACGACGAACAGGGAGTACATGCCAGCCATGGCAATGGAGCCCAGAGACTCCACCAACTCCGGCCCCTTGCTCACGTACCTCTCCGTGTAAGACACATGCCCCGGGGCCACGAACCTCGCGTAGAAGTCCGCCATGAACTCCTCGTCCGCCATGGCCTCCTCTTTCTCCTCGCCCACCACCACGGCGACGAGGTGATCGTCACCGCCGCCTGGCATGGGGGACATCAGCGTCGCCGAAAGCACCTCTGTGCTGCTCTCCATGCTCGCTCCTGCCAGAAGGAACCTCGATACCATCACGCTCACCGACGGGTGAGCCGCCAGCCGCGTTGCGTACGCCACCGCCTCCCTGTCGTCCGGCCCGCCAAGAAACACCGCCACCACGTTGTGCGTTTCGGCTGCGGGATCATCCGCCGACCTGCTGTGACCGCCCTCGGTGGCCCGCGATGGTACCGAGGCGGCGCTCAACGAGGACCCCGACGGTGCACGGCGCTCTCTCGAGGATCCGCTGGTTGAGCTCTCGGAGGTCGTCGTGGCGGCACACCATCCGCCCGTCGTAGCGCTCCTCCTTGTGGAATGGCATGAGGAAGAGGGACGCCCGCGCGTCCTCCACGCCATTGCACACGTCCGCGTCCATGGTCACGCATGAGGTAGAGGTGCGTGATGGCGTACTTGCGCGAGCTCATTAGCTCTATGAGGTGGAGGAGGTATATGGCGACAGGCGTGGCGCCCTTGGAGAGCTCGACGAGGGTGAGCATGGCATGGATGCTCCTGGCGCCGTGGACGCAGACGAGGACGCGCAGCTCCTGACGCAGACGAGGACGCGCAGCTCCTGGCCGTGGACGCAGACGAGGAGGCAGTGCGCGCGGTACTGGAATGCTCGACGCTGCTGGCGGACGATAGCTGCGGACGCCGGGCCGGCCATGAACGTGTTGATGATGGAGGACAGGAGAAGCACGCGCCGCGCTGTTCCAGATGCCGGTCGAGTCCCCTAGGTTGATGGCGAGGATGTCCGCGTAGCCCTTGACGTTGAGCAGGAAGCCGAGCACGAGCGTCTCCCGCGCCGGGATGCCGATCATCCGCCCCGTCACGACCGTGCCGGCCACCCTCCCGATCGTGCTGAGCAGCGTTGTGTAGGTGACGACGACGAGGAACTGGGTGGGAGTGAAGCAGTCGATCTTGGCGAAGTCGAGCCTGGCGCCAATGGTGCCGAAGCAGAGGGGCATGATGAGCTGGTGAACGGGGTAGGCGAGGCGGTCGACGAGCGTGCGCGCCGTCGGGCCTTCCCGTGGCGTGGCGAGGCCGATGAGGAAGGCGGTCATGGAGGCGCTGTACCCGAAGATCTGGACGTGCTGCGAGATGCCGACGATGAGCACGAGCATGGCGAACAGCTCGTACTTGCTGATGTACTGCTGCCCCTGCTTTCTCTTGTTGAGCAGCCTGGCCATCCACACCACAATGCGCACGGCGACCCACACGTTGAGAGCCATCCACAGGAACATGATCACCTTCACCACCGGCAGCGCGGTTAGTCGGTTGGTCGGCGGAATAGGTTTGCCGTCCTTGTCGTAGCTGGTCGGGCTGACGACCATCACGCTAATGACGCCGAGGCTGGCGATGTCGTTGGCGATGTCGTTGGCGAAGGCGGTGCCGATGGCGAGCTGGCCGGTTTCGGAGCTGGTGAGCTTGAGCTCCGTGACGATGCGGATGAGGACAGGGGAGGCGGTGCTGGTGAGGACGAGCATGAAGAGGGCAGTGGAGGCGTAGAGGCTGTCGGGGTGGAAGGTGTGCTGCCCTGGGTGGAGAAGGCCGTAGAAGAAGGGGCCGGAGGTGGTGGCCAGGAGGAGGCAGAGCGCGGAGCCGCCTGAGGCAACGACGATGGAGGCACGCAAGTAGCGTCGCAGGTAGCGCAGGTCCATCTCCAGCCCGATGAAGAACATGAAGACGATGCGGAGGTAGTAGATGGCGTCGCCCAGCGCCCGGCCGGCGTCCTTCATGCCCAGCTGCCGGAGGTCGACCATGCGACCGAGCACCGTCGGGCCGACCACCACGCCGGCCTGCGCAGGCGGTGTCAGGGAGAATCTCTTGAAATCAAATCAATTGCTAACTGATTCTCCACAATACCAAGATGGAGCACGTACCAGGATGTGGGAGATGATGCTTGGCTGGCCCATGCGACGGAGCACGGAATTGAAGAGGCCGGAAAGGACGAGGACGGCGGCCATGAGGCCGAGGATGGCCATCACGCCGGCCATGAAATAGGACCCCTCGGCCACGTCGGCGGAGCACTTGGCTTCGTCGTCCTCCGCCATATCTGATAGGGTCTCGGTCGCCGGCCGGCCAGACAGGCCTCCGCCGATGAGCTAGTTTGCTATATACGGTGTTCATTAGCTAGCTATGTGAGTAGGTGGGCTTATAGCTCCCATGCGACGTCTTTATGTGGAATTGAAAGGAAAGCGACATCGTTCAGAAGAATAGCTCCCATGCGACGTCTTTATGTGGAATTGAAAGAAAAACGACATCGTTGAGAAGAATAGCTCGCATGCGACACTTCTGAAGCGGCAAATAGCTCACGTGCGACACTTTTACTTAACCCCACGAGACCGTCAATGAATTCGAATCAGCTAAGCACAGTAGGACCCACGGCCTCTCCACGTCATGGCGGAACTCACCTGATGTCCACCTCATATCGTGGGACCCACCCTGTGGTTGAAGAGAGCCGTTGGCCCCGATCCGTCCCCGCACCCGAGCACTCCCGCCACCGTTTCAGCATCTCATCCCCTTCCGTTTTCTTCTCTGGCGAGCAAGTGTGGCAACGCCGGCGAGGGATGTCGAGCTCTGCTTCCTCCCACCGCTCATGGCCTCGGTATGGTGCGGTGCCGATGATGAGGTGCCCCGATTGCTCCCGTACCGCGCCCTTAAAGCGGCTTGTCACATCCACCGACAAGAACTGCAACATTGGCCGGGAATTTGTGAAGTGTGAGAGCAAGCCCGAGCCGGGAAAGGTGAGATCTAAGTGTTTCGAGCGTCAATTTCTCGCTTTTCTTTCGAAATTTCATGCATTTCATCGAATTTGGGATTTAGGGTTCATCTCTGCGATTTCAGGAACTGCCAAAATGTGGCCATTTTGAGTCGCTTGATGAGTACATCGAGCGAATTAGGGTGGAGGTAGCATCCCGGGAGCTCGAAAACCCGTCCGTGGTGGAGCAATTGGGATGTGGCAACCCCATTTCTGCTGGTACTACGGTGGATGCGGAAGTGAAGGCCGAGCTGAAGAAGATAAACAAGCAACTAAGGCAAATCATCGAATTGGAGAAGTAGGACAATCTGATGGCCGGTTTTTTTATTTTTGTGTAATTTATTTCGGATTAGTTTATCTCATGATCGTTAGTCATTAGACAGCGCAGTCAGTGTTCGAGTGATGCTTTGTAATGGATGTAATGGTCTATGTTTTTAGCTTGAATAAAATGCAACACAAATTCGGGCTAATTTTGAGCTGCTCTGTTTTCGAAATCAGTGTTCCTTCAGTTTCGTCAGTGTTCCTTTTATCAGTGTGCAGGGGGCGCCCGTGTGCAGGGAAGGGGGAGGGGTTGAAAAGTTAAAAAAAACAATTGACGAGGATTGAAAAAGGCCAGACCCAAATAGAACTTAACCAACCCAAAATGGTCGTATCCAGGCCCAATAGTAACTATATGTTGATTGGGCAAAAAAATGGTACTCACGATACAATCTAAATAGGGACGTGTGGATCTGCAGATACTCGTGCTCAGGTCGCAATCTTTTTTTTTACGAAAGTAAATATATAAATGAAGTCCAAGGCATCCATTTAACTAACATAACTTGGACGCTCCTTTAACTTATGTAAATATGTAAATGTCTTGTTTGAAAATGAATCATTTGATTGTTTGAAAATAATCAACCATCATAACATTAACTTATTCTTCCTTTTGAGCTTTTCTAATTTTACTCATTTTATAAATATTGCACGAGTATTATATGAGAACTTGTTTTTGTGTCTTTTGTTTTATGCACTTGTTGTTTTGGGTGTTTTGACAAATGACAATACAATAAAACACAGATTACAATAAAACACGGGATAGATAATATATTAGATAACATTTATATTAGATAGTTCGATAATATTATAATAAAAAGAAAAGGGGTACAATAATATAAAAGGGAAGGGCAACTAGGCGCCTAAACCCCGGGCTAAACCCTAACCCTAGCTACCCTACTCCATCGGCGGTGGAGGCGGTGCCGGTGCCGCCGCCCACCGAGCCGCCGCCGCAGCATTAGACGCCGCCAGCCTCTCCCGCTGCTCCCGCTTACGCTGCTCCTCCTGGAAGGCCCAGCGATTGGCCTCCCGTCGCTCCTCATCTGCGCCTTTTCTTCAAGGCGCGCTTGGCCTGCTTCTCCTCCCACCTGGCGTAAGCAGCCTCCTGCTTTGCCTCCTCCTTCTCAGCCGCAGCCCAGTATGCTTCGGAGGGGCCGTTGTCGGGGAGGTTGCCACCGCTAGGGACGGGGTTGTGGACGATGGGGCCCTCCACCCAGGGGCAGGGCGAGGCTTTGCTTCCCTTCTTCTTGCCACGCTTGGGGCGCGTGGGCTCCTCCTGCTCCCAGAACTGCTTGTGGTCCGGGTGGTTGTCCTCGTCGCTTACTTCGGTGTCGGAAGGGAAGCGGAGGGGGGAGGTCGCCATGGTCGCCGGAGTGTTTGGGGTCTGGGAGGAGGCAAAGGGACGGGCTCGAGGTTGAAGATGAGGGGCAAGATGAGATGAGGAGGCAAAGGCGTTTTGCCTATTTATTGAGGGCGGGGCGTGAAGTACGGCGTGAGAATCCAGCGTTGGCGCAGCCGCGTGCGCTGCGTTGCGTGTGGGCAGCAGGCGTAGCCGCGTGCGTGATCAATGCAGAAGAGAGAAAAAAATTGCTAGGATGCGATGTGACCCTTGCACCGTCGTCCTCGCCCCTGCATGCATGCATGCATTAATGCGAAAGAGAGAAAAAAACGTCCAAGATAGTTGTTCATTGGTAGTGAAAAATAAAAGAGAAAATAGAATTTGGCCTTGATTTACTCGGTAATAAATACAGGAATCTAGTACCAAGATACTCGTTCATTTTTACACACCGCATGCAACAAACTCGTTCGTTTTTACACACGCAAGAAAAATCAGTGGGAGTAATCAGAGGGATATCAATTGGAGGGAATAGAGGGAGTATGAAACTAAGTTTATAATATTTTAGATTTTGATTTTTTTCTTATATACGTAGTCAAAGTTGATATTTTAGATTTATAAATATTAAATTTTTGTATGGCGCATGAACTAGATGGGAGTAAGTTTGACTGAAGAAAGTTATTCAACGTACACTTATTTAATGCGATGGAGGGAATAAATACGCTGTAGCGCTGTTGCACGCAAAATAGCTAGACTACGACGCTAGGGGCAGCTGCATGCATGGTGGAGCCCGCCCCGCCCAGCGCCCTCGCATGCCACGCTCGGTCCAACGGTCAATGGAGTGTGCCACGCTGTACCTTATCTATTCGCGGAAAAACGATGAAGTCAATCAGATTCCAGAGTCATCCATCCCACGGATCGCCAAGAGCTAGCCGCGAAATCCTTCTAAGAGACGCCAACCAATCAGGTTGCAGAACAAGCCCTTCCACGGATCGCCCAAAGCCACCCGTGTAATCCTTCTAGAAGACGCGATCGGACGGCCACAGTGTCGCGCTAGGGTTAGATCTACGTTCCTCATTCGGTCTTAGGGTTAGCTGGGTTTAGGATGCAGTCAACGGGATTTCACAAGTTTGACCAGACATTCAAATGTGCATAACTAATTCAAAAAAATCAAAAAAATACAAAACCTTCGCATGGTGTCATGTTATGTGACATAGTTGTGAGGAAAAATATCAAACTTGGTCTATTGATCATATTTCAAAAAACCCTTCACAAAATGACCTATCTCCTCCGAGGTTTTCTGGCTTTCGGGTCAAATAACCAATGATATGGCTAGAATCAAGACATAGTTTGTGATAATGTGCCTATATTGGGCATGCATGTCTATAATGGGATGACTAACAATGTTGTAGCACAAAGTTTTCCTTTTCGACGGACAAAAAATCCATTTTCTATTTTCTGAGTGCCGAAAGAGGGGGGGATTTGTGAAGCAACCACCAAATTGAAGTTTTAAAATGGTAACATCCTATTTTTCAAAAATACTAGACCACCTAGAATGTACAATTTCCCAACTTGAGTATCTCAAACCTTTTATTCCATCCCTGGCGAAAAAGACAAATCCTGCCGAATCGGTTGGAAGTGGGTAAGATATGAACTACAGGTACATGATTTCATGCTGGTGATTTTTTGTAAAAATCATTTTTAGGTTCACAACATGCTATTTCATCAGAGATCCAATGCTAGTTTTGTGAGCCTCAGCCCCTAGCTAAGAATATTTATGAAAACCCTTCAAGTTTGACCAGACATTCAAATGTGCATAACTAATTCAAGAAAAATCAAAAAAATCCAAAACCTTCGCATGGTGTCATGTTATTTGACATAGTTCTGAGGAAAAATATCAAACTTGGTTTTAGAAATGGTAGAAAAAAAACTTGCTTAGAAATGGGGTGGTTTACCCTAGCTTTGGAGCCCATTTCTGAAAGTACAAAGGAAGTCGCCTAGAGGGGGGGGTGAATAGGCTTTTAAAATTATTACGGTTTAGGCTCAAGTAAATGCGGAATAAAACTAACGTTTAATTTATTGAGCACAAAACCTAGCCACTAAGTTCATCTAGGTGCACCAACAACCTATGCTAAGCAATACAAGCAACAAGGTGATAGCAAGGTATAAATACTTCAAGCACGATGGCTATCACAATGTAAAGTGCAGAAGTAAAGGGTTCGGTTGAGAGATAACCGATGGGAGCGGAGACGAAGATTTGTTTTCCGAAGTTCACTTCCAAAGAAGCTACGTCTCCATTGGAGAGGTGCGATGGCGCAATGCTCTCCGAACGCCACACAAGGCCTCACCCCGGATGCGGAAGCACGCAACCCACCGACGCCACAAAAGGCTCACCCTATTCTCCCAAGTGCGCACCACAAAAGGCGGGCACTTGCTCCACTATGGGATGCTTGAGGGCGGTCACCGAACCCGTACAAGATTGGGGCTAACTCCACAACTCAATTGGAGGCTCCCAACAACAAAGACACAAAAGGCCAACAATGCCACAAAAGCCCAACAACACCACAAAAGGCCAACAACGCCACAAAAGGCTACAAGACCACAAAAGGTTAACAAGACCACAAAAGGTCAACAACCCAACCACACAACCGTCTAGGGTTCCAAGGAACCCTAGAGAAACAAGCTCACAAGCTTGAACTCGCCAAATCTCCCAGAGAACTCAAACCTATGCACCAAATGCAAGGGCAAGTCCTTCTCTCCCAAATTCCAACAAAGATACAAAAGCTATTGGGGGAATAAGGGAGGAAGAACACAAGAGGAGAACACAAAACTCTCCAAGATCTAGATCCCAATGATTCCTTCACAAAGAAGGGATTTGGCTTGGGGGATTGTAGATCTAGATCTCCTCTCTCAAATCCCTCAAAAAGATGCAAGAATCATAGGAGGGGAAAGGGAGAGGGAAAGATTCTTCAAGGTTGACAATGGAGGAGAGAGAGAAAGCCAAGAACCAAGAAGAAAAGCTAGTACCCACGAAGAGGAGCCCTTTAAAGGGCTCCAGATCTGCCGTTATGGGCATTTGCGACTCTGGCGGAACTTCCGTGGGAGGCGGAAGTTCGTGGCACACACCAACGGTCAAAATCTGAGCGAGAACTGAAAAGCGAATCCTGGTGAACTTCACCGGTTCACCGAACTTCGGTGGAGCGAAACTTCCGGTGGAAGTTCCGACAGAAGTTCCGTCAAATAGACATATTCAAAACAGAAGGTTACTGAACATGAGCGGAACAAGAGCCGGAAGTTCAACCGAAACTTTTGGCGGCAACTAGGCCTGAGCGGAACTTCCGGTCCCTGGCCGGAACTTCCGGTGGGAGTGAAACTTCCGCTTGAAATTCCGACCGAAGTTCCGTCAAATAGCACATCCAAAACAGAAGTTTACTGAACGTGAGCGGAAGAAGACCCAAAACTTCCACCGGAACTTTCGGCGGCAAAGATGCCCTAGCGGAATTTCCGGTGGGAAGCCGGAACTTCCGGTCAGGGAAATTCCAGAAACCAGAAAACCAGAAACGCAATAAATTTTGCATCCGAACTCCAAACGGGATGAAACCAATTTTGTTGGAAAGATAACGACGAATAGAATCCAACAAAAATTCGAAATATTGGGTATCACCTTGGGAGAAAATATCATGAATATATATGTGAACTTTCCCCCAAGGTGTGGAGCCGGAAAACTCGCAAGATCAAAAACCGCAATAAGATATGCAAGTGAAATCCTTAGATGATGAGCTAGAGCTTGTTATGATGGTGACCACAAGCTCTAGATCCTCTCATGGACAAGAACCAAATAACAACCAAGAAAGATGATGCTATGAATGCAAAGGTTTGAGCTCTCTCCGAATGATGCAGACGAGACACCCGCTTGAGATCCCAACTAACAATACGAGACCGGCAAAAGAAAAGCCCTGTCAAGAACATACCTTTGCCTTGAGCATCCCACTTGAACTTGATGTAGACCGTCTTGTTCTTCTATAGTGGGAATACCTTTCTTGGATGCTCTTGCTTGATGAAGATGAAGACTTGCAAATTGCTCCCCCATACTCCATGGGGAAACCTCTTCTTTGAACTTGTGTTCATCATTCCATGAGCACGAGGATGGCAAGCTTCAAGCATGAGATCTTCTAGAGATGGCGCATCTTGAGCTCGCCCTTCTTCATCCCTACTTGAGGTTGATCCATCTTGATGCAACTCTTTGCACATGCCTTGATCGACCTTCAAGCTCCTTCTTTCTTCATGATTCCAATGGGCACAAAGCCCTTGGACATTTCTTCATCTTCCAACCTTGAGACCAACACATGGCCCAAGCGATGCCAATGGACAAACCTACAGGTGAAACTCAATTTACACATTAGTCCATAGATATTGTCATTAATTATCAAAACCACACATGGGGGCATACATGCCCTTTCAATTTCTACCCCATTTTGGGTGAGGGTGAGTTGTACTTCACAAAAGGGATCAGGGTGAGGATGAGTTGCATTGTACATATGAGAAAAGCGTTGGAAGCTCATACAAACATAGAAAAGTGACATAGCTACATTTGTTGAAATTCAAATTTACCATCATATTTGAATTTTGTCCAAATTATCAACAAGTGACAAATTATTATAATAACAAATGTTTACAACAACAACAACTGCCAAGTTATTACAATAACAAATGTTTACAACAACAAGTGCCAAATTCAAAGTCTATTTCTTTTGGCTCTTCTTACCCCTCATTTTCTTCTCCTTCACAAGTTTCACACCACACAACAGGTTTATGCTCTTCTTTTTCTTACCATTACCATCTGGCCTCCCCATAACATGTCCAAGAGTCTCCTTCACCTCCTCCACCTCCTCAACAACCTCATGATCATGATCCAGAGCCTCATCAACATGGTCACTTTGCACCAGAGCCTCAACAACATGGTCAGTTTGCACCAGAGCCTCAACAACAGGCTCATTTTGCACCAGAGCCTCATCAACAGGCTCATTTTGCACCAGAGCCTCAACAACAGGCTCATTTTGCCCCTCATTTTGCACCAGAGCTTCCAAATCAGAAACGGTGTGCCCTAAAGCCTCAACAGTTTGCACATCATTCTCCAAAACAAGTCCAGATTGCACTTCAGCAGCACCAAACATGATCTGGTTAGTTCACTTCTTTCTTTGGCCATTGATTCTTGCCCTTTTCACTGGCCAGCATTCGTCAACAACAAGAGGTGGGCCTTTTTCTCCACGCTTCCTCCTGAAAACAAGCAAGTTAGCTGGGGGAGAAAAATCATCAACAAGAAATGGGATAGATTTTGGATGAACATACTTTGGCTTTTCAGCAGTGTATCTGCACTTGGTAGAGCCAGCTCGATGTCCAAGTTCTTCACAGAGTTTGCATCTATTCTTGTTACCTTTTTGGGCCCTTTTTGGCTTGACATCTTTATTTCCCATCTTGCTGCTCCCACCTTTCTCAAACCAAGCCTTGAATCTACTCTGCTTGGTCCTGCCAGCCTTTCTTTTCATCAAAGGAGGACACAAGGAGAACTGAATGTCCACTTCAGGCCACTGAGACTGATCTGTAAGTGCTGGAATTGGTGTTCATATGCAGCCTTGAATTTTGCTATAGAATAATACTCATGCAAATATGGGTGCATATTTAGCTTGTGTTTGGAGGCCAAGAAAAGTATGGCATGCTCACAAGGCTTGCTAGTGTGTTGCCACTCATGGCATGTGCATTCATGCAATTGAGTGTCAACAACATGCCTCCTGCCAGTCTTTGTATCTCTGACTTCAGAACCCCACAATGAGGATTTCTCAACACGTAAATGTGCAAGATTTCTGCTCCTGTTGACCACCTGCTGCACAACATCAGGAAGCTTATCTCCTTGAAGAACATCACCAAGCCTTCTTCTCAATTCCCACAACCTCATGATCATGATCCTAATCTGGTCAACCATGTCATGGATGCAAGTCTTTAAGCGCTTCACTTTGTTGTTGAAACTTTCTCGCCAAATTATTGTTGATATGATCACATTTGATGGCGTTAAAACCAGACCTGTACCATAAAAGAGAATGGTAGGTTTCAACCATGTACAAAACTTGACCCTATCCTCCTTAGAGCATGCCGCCTTAATCTTCTCAAGGTGATATGAATGTGTGCACTGGTGTAAGATCTTGCTGGCCACATGCGTCCAAAATCATCTCCTCTGAATTTTTAATCAAATTCATCCACATATGGTCAAGCACTCCTCGCCAAAGCATGAGGGAAAACAATCTTCACTGCATTTTCTAAACCTTTACATGCATCTGTGTGCACCGCCAATGGAGAGCGGCCCTATGCATCTTTTTCAACTACATCATGAACCATGTCCATGATGCCTCATCTCAGTGAAACATGCCAATAGCTACAGGGAACATCCAATTGTGTCCATCTAAAGCATTGCATGCTGCTAGTTGACCATTCCACTTTCCAGTCAAGAAAGATGAGTCTATACTCAAATATGGACGGCACCCTGCTTTGAAGCCATCGATGCAAGGCTTTAAAGCCATGAAGAATTTAGAGAAGAAGACTTTCCCATCAGCTGTTACCTCAGTATCTATCTCCACAACACTGCTTTGAAGTTATAAAGCATTCGAAAGGTATTTGCCCAATCACCATATAGCTCTTTCATTGCCCTTTGCTTTGCCTTCCACACTGTAGTATAATTCAGCTTAATGGGTTACTGCTTTTCCAAGTCTATTTTCAGTTTCTTTGTAGTGTTGTGGCTAAAATGGGCTTGATCTTTTCTGCAACCCATAATTGTGATGTCATCTTTGTAACTGTTTGAGAACTTGTAATGCAAGTATGAGGTTTTGGAATTTGATTCACTCTTATTGTCCTTCCATCAGGTTGGCGTCTAGCAGATATATACCACTTGCAAGGCTTGGCACCACCATCATAACCTATGCATTTTGCATAGAACTTCTTTTTATCAGTCCACATAGTCTTGGTAGCAAACTCACATTTGACTGCATATGTCCTGAAACACATCCTGAATTCATGCATGCTTGGAAACAATCTCCCAACTTCAATAACTGGGTCCTCTTTGTCATAAACTGTTACTAGCTCATCATCATGTGCATCATCTACATGAACTGCAGCATTTTCCAACAACTCTAGATCTATATATGCCTCTTCATCTCTTAAATGGTTGTCACCATCATTTGCAGCTTCATCCCTCTTCTTCTCCTTGTCTCTGTCATCTATAGGAATGCCAAAAAGCTTTGCCATTTCAATGTCTTCTATTTGTGCAATGACCAAATCAGTCCGGTCATGTATCTCAACTGAATTCCAATCAACAGTTACAATCCTTTGTGCATTACCATCTGCAGCCTCCCCTTGTGCATTAGCATCATCATCCTCCACTGTTTACACTTCCAACTCAGTAAGTATAGGCATTACTTGCCTTTGTGCAGCCCTATCATCCTCGACCATCCGAAAGGCCACGAGGCCACATATCCAACCCTCGAATCAGGTTCCAGATCAATGAGTTGTGCTAAAAACAGAACAGTTTTGCTTGTCCAACCGTTTCGCTCATCGAGTTCATCAACTATATGTTCACCCGTCTCAACCCTAACATATTCACATTTGTAATCATCAAATCGTAACAAAGAAACTTCTTGCTTTGGCCCCCATACCACACTATCCCCAATTTTTTCCACCATTTTCCTAACCGCCTCCTCTCCCATGTTTATTAGCTCTTGGGGATCAACATTTTCTAATTCCACCTCCCATTTAAAAACCGTGTCTCTCTCAATGATCTGCATGCTGCCATCAACTAAAACAGCCCTAGAGGGAAAGAAATTGACGCCAAATTCGAAGGTTTGGCGCGCAACATCGTCTCCCCTGTTTTTGGCGGGCACTGTGAGCTAGAGGAAGTGAACAAAGAGCTCAACCTTTGAGAAATTAACTGCAGAGATACGGGATATACCGATTATAAGTCCCCTATCCATGCTCCATATCGTTCCCCCTCGCCCCGTTCAACACATTCTCGCCTCCACAATCTAGCATCAATGGGCACGCTCAGATCTCGAATTGAGAAGAATGGGAGAGGAATTAGCTTTCAAATGGCACTCACCACCTTCGCCGTCGAATGAAAGCGTCGCCGCCTAAATTAATTGCCGTGCCGCCGCCGCCGAGAACGATGGGTGAGGTCCGCCGCCGTCGGGAAGCTACGATCGGTGTAGACGCTCTCGGAAGCGGTTGGTTTGACTGCCTGTCCCAACCAACCGGTTTGGCTTAACCCTAATCTTGGAACAAAGTTAAATGTGTCCTTACGACCGTTTTAAGGCCCGTGTGGCCCTGGGATATTAGCTGCCTTACAACCGTCGCATGCGAGCTATTCTTTTCAACGATGTCGCTTTCCTTCCAATTCCACGTAAAGACGTCGCATAGGAGCTATAAGCCCGTGGGTTGGTTGGGGTACGGTGGTTCCTCTATCTTAATTTGTCCGGAGACATGACCGACGAACTAAATGCATCAACAGATCTAACTAGTTGGACGATGGAGCTGTTTACAACTAAATCCGCTAGCAAGACCTTCTCCAACGAGTATTGGTTTGGCTTTTTAATTACCGGAGCTTATGCTTAGCATCAACCAAAGAAATGTGCATTCCAAATATATATAGAACATTTATGGACAGCCAATCCTTACTTGGTTTCGTCATGCATTGCCAAATGGATGATTTAGATGTGGGGCACCTAAATATAGAGCCTTAAAACTTGCCACCGGAGAGTGAGATCCGAGGGGAACCGGGGCTCCACGACGATTCCCCTAAGAGGATAACAACACACCATGCCGCAGTCAAGAGTTTTCACCCGGAGCCCTCGCGCGGAGAAGCTAACCACAAGAGTACCACCAAGAGGGTTAAGGCACCCATAGACACCGTCGCCATTGGTGCTGAAGCATTGAGCTTTCGTTCAGAAAAACCTTCGCACCACTCCTGGTTAGGCCTCCAACACGACATGGGAGCTGCCAAAACTGAAGAGTCCCCGACACAAGGGACAAAAGAGTGATACCACCGCCACAAATATGACCGAAGAGTGAGACCACCGCCACCACACGTCGCTCGACGTAGAGTCGCCGACGCGGTCCACCTTCAGGGGTCGCGAACTCGAACTCATGACCCGACCAACGTCACACCGCAAATCCGATCGATTGGATGAGGAAGGCCAGCACCACAGCCTGAAGCCATCAAGACAAGTGACCACCCATGTGAGTGGATCCACCCTCCATCACCCTAGGTGATCGTAGTAGCAGTGTCGATTAGATCATGCCCAGATCATGCACTTGCAGGCCCGCAACCGTGCTGCTACACCCATACCGTCCCATCCACCTGTATCCTTGTGCAGTGCAGATCCTCGCCACCACCAGCCGATCGCTTCCATGCTCTGTCGCCTCTCCATGAGCGGCGTCACCGCCGTCTCACTCCCCAACAGAAGGCTCCCAGCCAAAACCACAAGCTGCATCAAGGAGCACCATCGTCGCCACACCCGGGGACATGATGCTCCGTCGCCGATGACGATCAAGCCCGCTGCCTCCTCCATTGCACGCTGACGCCCCTCTAGATCCCGTGCGAGAACGAGCAGCCGCCGGGTAGTGAAAGGGATACCTCCATTGGCACCGCATGGGCTTTGCCTAGTGGCTCTAGCTGGCGGCGGAAGGGAGAGGGGAGGGAGTGGTCTGAGCGTGTAGTGACATCTAGGGTTTTGTCTCAGTCACCCACATGGGGGGATGCGGGGTTGCGCTATGCTATCAGTCACATAAGTTGACAAATACATAGAAGCATCTATGTATAAGAAAAAAAAGATGATCACATGTAGGTATGTTATGACAAAAAATTCCCCTTGAAAGTTGACAACTTAGGGCCTGTACGGTTACTATGGGATTGGGATGGATTGACATGAATTGACCTGGATTAGATCCCTTCTAGTTCAAAATCCTCTCTAATACTTTCCAATCCACTCCAATCCAACTCTGAGATGAATTAACCGAACAAGGCCTTAAAGTTAAAAAATTGCCGCTGCATTTGTAAAAGGTTACCATGTGGTAACTAGTGAAAAAATAGGTTGTCAACTTATATATAATTTTTCGACTAAAATTGAGTCAGACCAATTTTTCATTGCATTTAGAAAGAGAGTACGAGATGTACAAATGAAACCAAAGAAACAAAACAAAACTAGACTATAGGCAGCGACCAAAAAGGTTTTTAGGGCATCTCCACTAGGCCGATCCAACCGGTCCGCTAACGTCTGAACACGTCCGAGCGGACTGGCGGATAGCTACATGCTGGCACAATGGGATGACCCATCCGGATCGACTCGCACGGACCGACCCATCCATGCACCAAATTTGGATCACAGTTGCGCCAGTCCGGATAGCGCTCTTGTCCTCCCACGCCCTCCCTTCATCTTGGCGGTCTCTCCCACTAGTGACACACTGTGGTGACGCAGCATATCACTGCATGTGTAGTATACTATAGTCATTGACATGACATCCATAGAACACTGTTCTATAAATATCACATCCCTCAGAGTGGTACAACAGAAACATTGTGGGTCCATATTACAAACATACACACTTCATTATTATTACAATACCAGAAGTTCAGTACTTCAAGTGATTGAAACTTACAAACCAAACTTAAATAGTTTTCAGCGAAAGTTTAAAGTTTCAAACTTATACCCCGAATTAAGCTCAACAGCTTATTATAAAAAGTCTATGCTGCTCGGCTCAATTGGTTTACTAATAACTAAGGCAACTACTCAGACGTGTTTCCCTCCACTCCATAGCATATCTCATAATCCACCCCTTCCAGTCCTCCAGACAGGTCTGGTTCCTCGTAGTAGACATCCTCTTGTCCTTCAGCAGCGTATATCAGAGTGTATTCTGGATCCTCAAAGTCTAAGCAGGGGATCAAAGGAAAGAGTGACTAACAGCATTACCCAACAAGTTCATTATATGCAAGGTGGGAAGTTTGATGCACTATCTACCACCCCAGACTCTCCGTCCTTGGCACTATGCACTTCTCATAAACATTTATTGAAAGGTTGATTTTAGTATCAAAAACTATGCCCATTAGCCCTCACAGGTTGACCAGAACTTTATGGAGTTCCTTTCCTGCTGCGTTCGTAGTTTCTTCCCGAAACAGGGAGTAACACGTTACAGTTCTTACACTCTGCAAAGGTGTGTTGCTTATCTATGAGATATCAACTCCTTCTTGCACAACCGGGTGTTTCCCGTCCACAATTCCGTGATGTAGGGCCCCGTAGGTGATCCAAGCCAATCATTGTTCCTCTCCGCGACCCCATATGTCTGCATGATCCTTCGGGCCGAGATACATCTCCGTTAAGCTCCCTTTTGGGCATGCTACAACCTTGATGAGTTTCCGAAGACTCTATGAGATGGTTATGCCCCTGGCAATCTCCATAAAGGTCTGACTATACTTCTGGCAGCCGCTCACAGATAATCTAGACACTAAAATATTGGGGCCTAAGGGTGCCCACCCATATGCTGGATCAGCACAAGGAATCACAACATCACGTTAAGGTCGTCTTGCCTACATATGAAAGGGAGAAGATCCAGCTGACTTCTTCGTCCCATTCCAAATCTCATGGTTAACGCGTAACATACGATGCTAGAATCACTGATGTCATGGGTTATTAATTCCTAGGTGATGACTCTCATTGCAATTGGAAATCTAAGTTCCATTGCCCACCTTATTTTTACCATCACTTAGGATGATAATAACATATTATTTGTTTTAATAAAATAATATTTTCTTTGTTTAGAACATAGATGATAACACACAATTTGCAACTACTTTGATAAAGACTCCTTAAAGGACATGAGCAAGTGATGAACTTGCCTTGTGCCTGCAAGGTAGTGAAGTCGGATGCTTGTACTCGAACTTGAGCTTCTATTTTTACAAAACACCATTATTGCCTGGTAAGGACAATATTTAAAGAAGCAATAATGATTATGCATAGTAATGAATGCATCATTAGTTATTTTCTTTGTGTGTTGTACCCACCTTATTAATTCTTATATTCCTTTATTTAATAAAAAGAAATTTTTAATGGTTAATTCCTAAAATTTTATAAATTTTATATTTAATATTGTTATGATATAATATAATAATATAAGAGCTTAAACTATTTTTATTTAATTTTAACTGTTATTATTATTTTCTTAATATTCTTTTTAAGAATAATCATCTAATTTTTTTAAGATTTTATTTTTACTAATCTAAATAGAAATTTAGTATTTTTATAAAATACTATACTAATTTAGAATGATAAAAATAATTTTTATTTATTTTTAGGTATTTTATTTATTTTTTTAAAAATCCCTTAAGAAATATAGATTATAAAAATATTTAACCTAAATTTATTCTACTAAAAATAGAATTCTTAATTTTATTTGGTAGATTATATTTTTTTGAACTCATAGATATATTATTTGTATTTTTAGGATTTTTTGTTTCTTAGGACTTATTAAGTTCTAGGATTATTTTGGTCTTTTACTAAATTATTTAGATTTTCTTTTAAATTCTGGGCCAAGCCCATTGGGCTGACTCAGCCCGACCCGACCCACATGGGTTGGTAAAACCCACTCCCCTGAGGGGTACTAGACCATACTAGCCCAGTACACACCTCGTTCACTCTCTCACGCTCGCGTCTCTCCTCTCCCTCGCACCACCATGGCGTCGCGCTGCCGGCGCCGTGCGATTCCGGCCCATGCGGCCTCACCGGCCACCGCCGTGGTGCGTGATGAGGTAGAAGAGGTCGCTCCATCGACTGGTCCTATTCGATTTGAATCTAGGCCCCTCTCTTGGCCAGGCTGTCTCCACCCTGAAACCTAGGGTTTATTTGGTGGTTGCCGGTGATTTGGTTTTCCGCCACTCCTGGTGGTGCTGTATCATGGATCTGGTGGCCCTGTGGTGCCGCTAGGGTTGCTCGTGTTGATGTGGCCGCCGCGTCCATGGCTAGCCGCGGGTTGAAGCGCCTTCGGGTGGTCCCCGTGCCGCCGCGGACCCCATCGCTGGCCACCCTGCTTCCTCTTATATAACCTAGCGAGGACCTTGGGTACGTTCTTCTTCTCCCCTTCTTATTCCTCCTCAGCCTCTCTTGCTAGAGTGTGCTTAAAGTGAGGAATCCCTAATTAGGGTTCATCTTTTGTGTTAGGGTTCCGCACCTTTGTGTAGATTATTAAATATAATGTATGCTTTATGAGTAATTTGTGGTGATTAGACTATGCAGAATTACTGTCTATTGATGGACTTGGAATTGATAGTGGCCCTGTTAGATAAATTTTTATGTGATATTGGATTACTATGACTTGTAAAATTGGTGATGTTGTGGCTCTAATCTAGATTGATATCTAGTTATTGGTGATGGTTAACTTGTTTCAGTACTGGAACATGTAGTTGGCTTCTTGTTCAATTACTATTGATGCACTATGTTGATAGTTTCTTTATGAAAAACAGAATGATTCCTAATTACTATATTAGGAAGATGATTGAATAACTTTTTGAAAGAATTTCATTATGGAATCTCTTTGTAGAATTTGCTTGTTTACAATGAATCTTTCTGACATCTTCCTTGGAATGGTACACAAGATTTTATTCCGATACTGCGCTATTTTCTATCCGTGTTCTAGAGTGGCTTGGTGTTAATAAGAGTTTAAAAACTCCACTGGATAGATTAGCCTATGATGCCTATTGATTTAATTCGGCCTGTGATGCTGGTCCGAGGTAAGGCTATGTAAAAACAAATGTTTTATCTGTTGCCTCCCTCCTTAAGTAATATTTGATGGATAATCTCTAGGTATGATTCCTACAACGCTTGGGAAATTAATTTGATAGTCACTTGTAAGTATAATATGCTAGATCCTTATTGTTTAAGATGCATCCTTAAGATGTAATGATTTCTAAGGTGCTACTTTTCAAAAGATGTGCCCAGAAATATTCATTTAAGGCTGCTTGTATATTTGGTTGTAAAAATAGGGATTATTATCCAATATCAGTGATGCACATGTTGAGATCTTGGTGTGGTTTGCCAAGATTGATTATTAGCTTTGTTGATTTTCTTATATGATGGATACACCTCACTTGGGTGTTTTTCTAAGAAGATTCATATGAAACAACACTTGATTTGATAAATTAGATCAGATTTATCATGTGATGGTTTTATATAGACTCACCACACAGCTTATTTGTTGGTGATGTTATTGTGTTGTCTGATCTTGGTGACTTGATCACTCCCAGGAGCTTGTTCTGCACCTCCTGGTACTGGTCCTGCTCCTCCTTTCTCCCGTGAGCTTGTACTTGTCCTTCCTATCCTCCTGCACCACCCCCTCCTTATGTCACCATCATGTGGATGATTTTGTGGTTGTTTGTGTGTCTTGGCTGGTGGATTTGTTGGGGATTTGGAAAGTTCAGTGTGTTCTTGGTTGTGTGCTTGGGACTGTGTTGAGGGCTGAGATTCCCAGCAGCTATGCTATTGCAGTCTGATCCCCTTTTGATTGATGGAGTTGTTATTGCTGTATCAACAGCACACCGCATGCATTTTGGTGACTGAGCTGCTTTACTGTTTGGCTCATTTGGATCAGATCAAGTGAAATTTGTTTTCACTTCTAATCCTTTTACTAGTTACTATCCTGGTGAAACTTGCCCCTTTTATTGAGCTAGTGATGTTGATCTGGAGTTGTTTGCTGAAAAGAACAAATATTATACATTGGTGAAATTTGCCCCTTTAACTTACTCAATGAGGTAATAAGAATGGTGCACTACACTGTTCTCCACTGAGAGTAAAACTAACCAACTAACAACTTATTTCCTTTTGATTTGATTTTTATTTTGCAGGAACAAGAATCTGGAACTCAAGATTTATTATAGAAGTAGATAGGTAGTCTAGGTTTTTATTGTAATCTTCTATTTATTATTTTGTAAAGAATCTTGTAATAATATTCTTATAATTTAATAAAGTTTCATTTCATTGTAATTTATTTCCTATAATATTTTATTTAATGTATTATCTCCCTTTGTATTATTGTTATGGAATAAACAAAAGAAATAAGAATTCATTTCTTATTTAAATTACTTAGTTTTCTTATCTTAAATTCTTATTATTGTTTAATATATCTTTAATATAATCAAACAATACTACTAAATCATTTTGAAAAAAATTTAATATTACTAAGTTCTAATTTTCAAATATTTTACAAATGATTTAAATTTCAAATTTGAATTCAAATTATTCCCCCAAAACTCATTAATTCCTAAAGGTCATGTCAAAATTTATAGCAATCACTATAAAGAGCTTTTTCTACCTCTAGATAGTTAAAGAAACTCTGGTCTCTTTAGCTTTTTGTTTGGCGAAAATTTTACCCTGATTTTGTAGATGAATGCATGCAAATGATCAGATTCCTATTTCTACCCTTCGTTGGTTCCTAAATGCTACGGTGTTATAGACTTCCCCCCTTAAATTAAACTTCATCCCAAAGTTTGCTGATGCATACCTGAATAGTTCTGGATATGATTCTCTTAGATCATCTTCTTTCTCCCAGGTTGCTTCTCGCTCGGGGTGATGTTCCAATTGTACTTTGCAGTATTTGATTGCCCGTTTTATTAATATTTTCCAGTTCTCTTCCAGAATTTTGCAGGGTTTCTCGACATAAGTCAAATATGCTTGTAACTCAATCTCTTGATGTGTGATTGCATCATCTTGGAACTTTAAGACATTTCCGAAGTTGAGACACGTGGAAACCATTATGAACTTGAGCCAGTCTTTTTGGTAACTCTAGAGCATAATCTATTGTTCTATTCTGACTCAATATCTTGAATGGCCCAATATATCTTGGACTTAGTTTTCCTTTGACTCCGAATCTCTTGACTCCCTTCATTGGGCTTACTTTGAGATATACCATATCCTCTACTTCTGGATGCCAAGATCTTCGACTTTGATCAGCAAAACTTTTTTGTCGACTTTGAGCTAACCTTAATCGATATTTAATAATATCAATGATGTCTTGTTTCTCCCTTATATAATCTGGTGAAAATTCCTTGCTACTACCGGGTTCATACCAACATATTGGTGATCTACACTTTCTCCCATAAAGTACTTGGTATGGTGTTGCCTTCAGACTACTTTGATAGCTATTGTTGTAGGAAAATTCTTCCAAAGGTAGATGATCTTCCCAGGAACCTTCAAAATCTAATGCACAAGCTCTAATCATGTCTTCTAAGATTTGATTAGTTCTTTCTGTCTTGCCTCCAGTCTCTGGATGATAGGCTGTACTGAAATCCAACTTTGAGACAAGTGTTGCATGCAATTGTTTCCCAAATGCTGAAGTAAACATATATCCTCTATATGATACAATCTTCTTGGGTACTCCGTGCTTACTCATTATCTCTTTGACATAGTTTTCCACTAACTTCTCGCCATTATCCTTTTGATTTACTGGAATAAAATGTGCACTTTCTTGAATCTGCCCACAATCACCCATATCATATCCTTTCACTTTGGTGTCATGGATAATCCTATGATAAAATCCATACCAATTTCTTCCCACTTCCATTCTGGAATTTCTAAGGGTTGTAATGGTCCCGCTGGACTTTGATGTTCTTCTTTTACCCTTTGGCAAGTATGACATTCAGAAACATATTTTCCAATGTCCCTTTTCATGTTATCCCACCAAAATAATTCCTTAAAATCCATATACATTTTTGTACTTCCTAGATGTATAGAGTATGGGGTTTCATGTGCTTCTCAGAGTATTATTTCTCGAATCTCTGGTACATCTGGTACACAAAGACGGTTTTGGGACCATAAAGATCCGTAATATCCTAGGTGAAAAGCTGATGTTTGACCTTGAGAGATTCTTCTTAGCACTTCAGCAATAAAAGGATCTTCACTTTTATGTCTAAATTTTGTATTCCGAAGATCACTACTCTGTTCTTCAACTACTCTCATGGTTGCTAATCCTAAAAGAACTTATGTACTTATGAATTGTATTTCCAATCTTTCAAACTCCATTTGCAACTCTTTTGGCAGTTATCTATTGATGGGTTGAGTATCTATGCTCTTCTGGCTTAAAGCATCTGCTACAACATTGGCTTTTCCAGGAGTATAATTGATTGTTAGATCGTAATCCTTGATTAACTCCAGCCAACGCTTCTGTCTCATATTCAATTCCTTTTGAGTGAAGAAGTATTTGAGACTTTTATGGTCAGTGTATAACTGACACCTTGCGCCATAGAGAAAATGCCTCCATCCCTTTAAAGCAAACACTACTGCTGCTAATTCCAAATCATGAGTTGGATAATTAACTTCATGTGGTTTCACTTGTCTAGATCCATAAGCAATAACCTTATGATCTTGCATTAACACACATACCAATACTTCCTTGTATGCATCACAATATACTGTGTAATCCTTTCCTGTTTTAGGTACTGCTAAGATTGGTGCGGTGGTTAGTCTGGTTTTCAACTCCTGAAAACTTGATTTGCACTTCCCATCCCATATGAATGGTGTATTATTTCTTAGCAATTTGGTCATTGGTCCAGCTATCTTGGAAAAACCTTCAATGAATCTCCAATAATAGCCTGCCATGCCTAGGAAACCTCGGATTTGCTTCACATTAATTGGTGCATTTCATTCGAACACTGATTGAACCTTGGACAGATTTACGGCAATTCCATCCTTACTGATCACATGACCAAGAAATTCTACCTGGTCCAACCAGAATTCACACTTGCTGAACTTAGAATATATCTTATGTTCTCTTAATATTTGCAATGCTATCCTCAAATGATCTGCATGATCTTCTTTATCTTTCGAATATATCAAAATATCATCAATGAACACCATGAAAAACTTGTCTAGATAAGGCATGAAGATTTTGTTCATCAAATTCATGAAGATTGCAGGTGCATTGGTCAATACGAAAGGTACAACAAGATACTCATGATGACCATACCTTGACACAAATGCTGACTTTGGAACATCTTCATGTTTGATTTTTATCTGATGGTATCCTGATCTCAAATCAATCTTGGAAAATACTCCAGATCCTTTGACTTGATCAAATAGGTCTTGAATTCTTGGCAATGGGTATTTTTTCTTGATGGTGACGTTGTTGAGATTTCTGTAATCACCACACACCCTTCATCCTCCATCTCGTTTATCCATGAAAATCACCGGATTTCCCTATGGAGATACACTTTCCTGAATAAATCCTTTGCTGGATAACTCATCAATTTTCTCTTTAAGATGTTTTAACTCTTTTGGACCCATTTTATATGGTGCTTGGGATATTGGTGTTGTACCAGGTATTAGGTCAATAGTGAACTTTATTTCCCGATCAGGTGGCATTCCTGGTAGTTCTGCTGGAAAACATCTTCGAACTCATTTACTACTGGAATATCCTTCAACTTGACCTCCTTCATTGAGTTCAATTGAAGATCTACCATGATATGACTATGTTTATCCGCCTGATATACTATCCTTTCTCCACTTTGAGACTTGATTGAAACAGTTTTATCTTCACAATTTATCTGAGCTCCATGTCCAGTCATCCAATCCATACCCAGCACTACTGCAATTCCCTTTAATGGAATTACATATAGGTCCATGAAATATGTACATCCACATATCGAGATAATTTTATCTTGCTTAATGTGGCATACCACTACATTTCTCCCGACCATCACTATGGTCATAGGGTTTGCTAACATTGCCCTTCTAATCCTGAATTTATCATAGAATTCTTCAGATATGAAGGGAGTAGTTGCACCCATATCAAATAAAATGTTTCCAGGATTGGTAAGGATGTTGAGCATACCTATCACTGCATGCTTGGAGTTATCCACCTCCTCTAGGGTTGCACAGTTCGGCTTTCCAGTAGGCCTGCTCCTTTTACCATTATTGTTCTTGACAAAGTTTCCTCCCTTGTTAGGCTGTCCACTGCCTCCAATAGCTTGTCCTCCACCTGTTGTGGGCCAACCACCCGGTGGTTTTCTTGGGCACTCTGGCTTGATATGACCCTTTTGACCACAACCATAACAGATAATCACTGCCATTTTGCAATCCTTGCCAATATGTCCTAAAAGTTTACAATTGTGACATATGACATTCCTTCCGGTTAGATTTGCACTTCGATTGGGGTTGTTGTTGCTATTGAAGGGTTGATTCCTTGGTTTGAACTCCAAATTGGTTTTAGGTTTACTTGCCTGAATCCTCTTGGTTTCCTTCTTTGCTATGTTCCTTCAATCCTCTTGGACATTCTTGTAATCATCCTCAAAAGTTATGGCTGCATCAAGTAACTATTGGAAGTTCTGCTTATTGGCCAGCCTCAACCGCATTTTCACAAATGGATTTAAACCACGCAGGAAACGTTTCTTCCTCTTTTCCTTAGTGTTCACTTCATCCTCAGCATAACGAGATAATTGACTGAACTCCCAGATGTACTTCATGACACTGGTATAACCTTGCTGAAGCTCCTCAAACTCTCTATGCTTCAACTCCATCACACTTTCTAGAACATGATACTCACGGAATCTCTGCTTGAACTCCTCCCAGTTGTACTCCCTTCCTAGAAGTTTCATTGCTAACTAGTTCTCCCACCATGATGTTGTAGGTCCGGTCAAAATATGTCTTGCATACATCAAATTTTCCTCATCATTGCATCCTACAGTTTTCAACTTTCTCTCTGTGTCTGCTAACCAATCCTCTGCATCCATTGGTTCTGGAGTTGATGCAAAAGGCAACGAACTTGCATTCTAAAAGTCGGGAAGACTCACTCCTACACCTTCAGGTGCTCTATTTTTTCTAGCTCGTCCCAACAATTCTTCCATGAATTTGTTCTGGGATTCTTGCAGCATTTGCATATACTGCATAAAATTCTGCTCCATTAACGTCCTCATTGGTGGTGGTGGTAATGCTCCTTGATTTCCGGCGTCTGCATCTGCCTTTTCCTTAGCCTCATGCTCCATGCGCCGTCGTGCAGATTCAGTCTCTACACCCAATTCTATGACCCCCCTAGTCCTGCAACGTAATGCGAATACTCATAATTACATGCATATGTGTTCTAAGCTCAATTCCATGCAAAGAACTCGTCACACAATGGAAAACAAAATCCTAATAATAACCAAATATGCATTTCACATATTATACATTACAAACTATATAGTTGGTATGACATTAATACAAGCCCGTACCATATTGGTACTACAAACTCATGTGGATCCTACCCCACTTATTTAAATACATCTGTCTCTCAAACACTATGATACGCAATAACTTTTTATCCATTATGCATAATGTAAGTCCTTAGTAGCTACGATGCTCATTATACTGCCTGAATCCAACCGTGCTGACGTGAAGTCCGACACACAGTTTGTGAAACAACTAGTCTTCCAGATGGAATGTACTCGGTATCTGAAGTATCTGGACTTGAGTTATCACTCAGCCTAAGTGCATTGACTCCCTCCATCTCAGCTGAAAAGTCTACAGGAACATGTCCATCACTATCACCCACTTGCATCCCCTGAGCCCCATCCCTAGAGTAATCAACTGAATACTCAGATTTCGTTGCTCCCCAGGTGCTCTGCTGGGAAAGATAGTTAAACACTGGATAATGTACATTCCCTGGGTTTTGATAATCTATCGGTGATTCAAACACCCTCTCTTCAGGATCTTCTTCCTCATCGTGACTTCCTCCAAGCATGGCATTCCTGCTACTATTGTTGCTATTTGTTCTCGCCCCCATCCAGCTGGATTGTCCAACATCTCAGTTGGAACCATTCACTAACATTTGATTTCCTCGAGATCCATTAGGTGATCCCATTCTCCATCCATCAAAATTCTCAATAGGAAGTTCAGAATCAGATTTTTTCCTTGGAAGCCTATGGTATAGGATATCTCGTATCTAAAGTAGGATCATAAATAGGTTCAGGTCTAGGTGAATAAGGATATGGTGTAAAAGATACCAGATCTATAGGAATATCCTTGAAAATTGCGTTAGACCTACTTACCGCTTAATTATCTAACTGGGATGCTAACTTCTCCCTTCGTTCAGAATCAGTTAGATCATCCAACATATCATTCTTATCCTCCACTATGACTTGATGTGTCTTATACAAAGACCCAACCATCAGCCAATACTGATCCATAAACTTGGAAGGTAACTTAGGATGCTTCTTTACTAAAGTAAGATGATCCAGTACTGGTTCTGTGTCTATATAATCACGAGGAATCATAGCAAATGTGCTTCCTTCTAACTCCTGGGCTTTGTGCTCCCGAATATTAGTTATCGCCTCCAGAATAGCAACATGATATGCTACTAAGTGACTTGTACCTTCACCCATGGGTAAATCGTGATATAACACAAGCTTCACTGGAAGTACTCACACGATATTTGGCTAACATACGACCATCATAGTATGTTATGGTATTCACTGGGATAGTAGTTGAACAACCAAAAATCCTCAAAAGCTTACGAAGCTGTTCAGTGAATGTCCCGTTATAATCATCGAGAGTCTCTTCTTTCCTTAACAAAGTCTGTTTTGGAAAATTTGGTGCCATTTTCTCTGCATACAAAATATCGTAATTAGTAATCAGTATAATATTGCATCATAACAAAGAATTATCACACTAAAAAATACAATGGAATATTCTCATTTGAATATCCATTATACTCTTTTAGAGAATTCTTTATCGTTGCTATAGACTCCAACGGGTAATACCCTTTACTAGGTTTCCAACCTAAGGTCAAAGCAATTGCTCTGATACCAGCTACGATGACCCAGCATACCACTTCATGTGTAGTATACTATAGTCGTTAACATGACATCCATAGAACATCGTTCCGTAAATATCACATACCTCAGAGTGGTACAACAGAAACATTGTGGATCCATATTACAAACATACACACTTCATTATTATTACAATACCAGAAGTTCGGTACTTCAAGTGATTCAAACTTACAAACCAAACTTAAATAGTTTTCAGCGGAAGTTTAAAGTTTCAAACTCATACCCCGAATTGAACTCAACAACTTATTATATAAAGTATATGCTGCTTGGCTCAATTGGTTTACTAATAACTAAGGCAACTACTCGAACTCGTTTCCCTCCACTCCATATTGTATCTCATAATCCACCTCTTCCACTCCTCTGGACAGGTCTGGTTCCTCGTAGTAGACATCCTCTTGTCCTTCAGCATCATACATCGGAGTGTCTTCTGGCTCCTCAGAGTCTAAGAAGGGGATCAAAGGAAAGAGAGAGTAACAACGTTACCCAACAAGTTCATTATATGCAAGGTGGGAAGTTTGATGCACTATCTACCACCTCGGACTCTCATTCCTTGGCACTACGCAGTTTTCGTAAACATTTCTTCAAAGGTTGATTTTAATATCAAAAACTATGCCCATCAGCCTTCATAGGTTGACTAGAACTTCATGGAGTTCCTTTCCTGCCGCGTTCACAATTCCTTTCCAGAACAGGGAGTAACAAGTTACAGTTCTTACACTTTGCAGAGGTGCGTTGCTTTACCCATGAGACATCAACTCCTTGTTGCATAACCAGGCATACTTTCCTGTCCACAATTCTATGATGAGGGGCCTAGTAGGTGATCCAAGCCAATCACTGTTCCTCTCCGTAACCCCATATGTCTACACGATCCTTCGGGCCGAGCTACATCTCCATTAAGCCCCCTTTTGGGCAAGCTACAACCCTGATGAGTTCCCAAAGACTCTATGAGTCGGTTATGCCCCTGGCAAGGTCCATAAAGGTCTGACTATACCTCCGGCAGCCGCTCACAGATAATCTAGACACCAAAATTGTGGGGCCTAAGGGTGCCCACCCAAATGCTGGATCCGCACAAGGAATCACAGTGTCACATTAAGGTCGTCTTTCCTACATATGATAGGAAGAATATCCAGCTGAATTCTCCATCCCATTCCAAATCTCATGGTTAACGCGTAATATATGGTGCTAGAATCACTGATGTCATGGATTATTAATTCCTAGGTGATGACTCTCATTGCAATTGGAAATCTAAGTTCCATTTCCCACCTTATTTTTACCATCACTTAGGATGGTACTAACATCTTATTTGTTTTAAGTAAATAATATTTTCTTTCTTTAGAACATAGATGATACACACAATTTGCAATTACTTTGATAAAGACTCCTCAAAGGACATGAGCAAGTGATGAACTTGCCTTGTGACTTCAAGGTAGTGAAGTCGGATGCTTGCACTCGACCTTGAGATTATATTTCTACAAAACACCATTATTGCCCGGTAAGGACAATATTTAAAGAAGTAATAATGATTATGCATAGTAATGCAATGCATCATTTATTAATTATTTTCTTTGTGTGTTTTACCAACCTTATTAATTCTTATATTCCTTTATTTAATAAAAAGAAATTGTTAATGGTTAATTCCTAAAAATTTATAAATATTATATTTAATATTTTTATGATATAATATAATAATATAAGAGATTAAAAGTATTCTTATTTAATTTTAACTCTTATTATTATTTTCTTAATATTCTTTTCAAGAATAATCATTTAAATTATTTAAGATTTTATTTTTACTTATCTAAATAGCAATTTAGTATTTTTATAAAAATACTATACCAATTTAGAGTGATAAAAATAATTCTTATTTATTTTTTAGGTATTTTATTTATTTTTATAAAAATCTCTTAAGGAATATATATTATAAAAATATTTAACCTAAATTTATTCTACTAAAAATAGAATTCTTAATTTATTTGGTAGATTATATTTTTGTGAACTCATAGATATATTATTTGTAGTTTTAGGATTTTTATTTTATTTCTTAGGACTTATTAAGTCCTAGGGTTATTTTGGTCTTTTACTAAACTATTTAGATTTTCTTTTAAATTCTCGGCCAAGCCCATTGGGCTGACCCAGCCTGAACCGGCCCACATGGGCTGGTCAAACCCACTCCCATGAGGGGTACTAGACCGTACCGGCCCAGTACACACCTCGTTCAGTCTCTCACGCTCCTGTCTCTCCTCTCCCTTGCCCCACCGTGGTGTCACGCTGCCGGTGCCATCGCCATGCGATTCGGCCCCTGTGGCCTCACCGGCCGCCGCCGTGGTGCATGATGAGGTAGACGAGGCTGCTCCGTCGACTGGTCCTATTCAATTTGAATCTGGGCCCCTCTCCTGGCCAAGCTGTCTCCACCCCGAACCCTAGGGTTTGGTGGTTGCCGGTGATTTGGTGCTCCGCCACTCCTGGTGGTGTTGTGTCATGGCTCTGGTGGCCCTATGGTGTCGCTAGGTTGCTCGTGTTGCTATGGTCGCCGCGTCCATGTCTTGGCACGGGTTAAAGTGCCTCTGGGTTCTCCCCGTGCCACCGTGGACCTCATCGCTGGCCACTGAAGCGATCCAACCCGTTAATAATTGGATCATGTGTTTACAGTGCTAATCCATTGGATCGATTAGCTAGCACACATAGTTTCGATGAATAAAAGAGTATCAATGCGTCACATTATTACAACAATTAATCCAAGAATATAAATATTATAAAGTTGCTCAGCTCATAGCTAGCTCAAATAACATAGTTCAACAATTAAATAATAGATAAAAGCTCCATCACGCCACATGCAACTCGCTAAGTGGAGATTCACAACCTAAACAAAAAACCTTACTCGTCATGGAAATAACCTGCAACATAAAAAGTTGCAGCCACGAATGGTCAATATAGTTGAATTGTATTGTCAAGATATCACTCTTATGTGGACACAATTGGCAACCTATCATATACATGCACACTATGGCTAGTGGAGTTTAGGCTTATTTGCATAAAGCATCATTTTTTCCTACCTTTGAAAATATATATATTTCTTTAATACAATTATTATAAGGACATACCAGCATAAACCCATGTAGAAACAAGACAATTTAGCTTAGTATGCTCCTAACCCATATTCACCCATCAATTTTTATTAGAGAAATTGTAATGAGTGAGACTTTTCAACTGCGTCAAGAGAAGTTACTCAAAATTGTCCATTACAGGGACACAGCTAAGTACTTATTTCTTAAACCATTTGCATAGGCTAGTACACTTTACCCACAAGACCCGATCAACCCCTTTTGAGAGAAGACCAGGACGAGACCTTTGGGAAACAGAATCATGAGCCTAACCCCAGACCGTATCATCCTATCAACACCTACATCTGTGATGGGGATACGCCTATTGGGGTATACTCAGCGGGACGTTTCCGACTGGTCTAAGGGCTGGCGAGTGGGCCTGCAGAACAGCGAGTGGACCGAAGCCCAGCAAGGTATCGCATCGGAGGTTGAAGGCCCAGCGAGCGATAGGCCCGGTCGGTCTAGGTTAAATGATTAAGTTGTAACCAAATCGGTTGAGATATGTAAACCCTAGGGGAGGTGAGCCTATATAAACCTCCCTATGGGGTGAGTAGAGACACGTTCCCTCATACACCCAAGCAACTCGCCGCCTAGTCGCCGAGTTCGCCCATTGTAAACACCTCCATAATACAATCTAGCAGGAGTAGGTGTTTACCCTCCGGGGGGCCGAACCTGGGTAAACCCCTGTGTCTTTGCCCTCATCTCGCACCGCAGATGGCTAGCCGCCCTTGCCCCTCGTTCTACTACTCGCTGCCGATTGCAGCATCTGCCGTGGTCATTCCTTCGACAGTGGCGCCCACCGTGGGGCTGTGCCGGTCTGGCCGGTGTTCTGCGGCGAGATCCAATCTGCCCATAAATGAGACGGTCGCCACCGGCCGTATGATAGCGATCGGCGAGATGCTCCAGATCTTGCCAAGCAGCTACGTCCCGGCGGCGCGACCCGTCACGCACAGCGTGATCTTGCCGATCGGCACGATCAGTCTCTTCGTCGGCCTCACCGACGTCATCACCTCGGAGGACTCGGCTCGCATCCGCGAGTCGCCACCACGCGATCGGCTCTCCGAGAGCCGTCCCACGATCCACCGCCTCGAGTACAACTCGCCCACGAACGCGTGGCCGAGAACTCAGCGGCCGCAGAAGACGCGGCCCTCACCGACGACGCCGACTCGGCGACCCCGGCGTCACTCGCCGGATCCATCACCGCGGCCTCATCCGCGGGCTCCATCGTCCAGGTCTCCAACGCGGGAGATTTCGAGGACCCCTCCATCCTCGGGATCTTCGAATTCGACTCCGGGTCGGAAAACTCCGCCGACCTCCACGACGGAGCCAGTCGCCATGCCGCGACCTACATGGCCACCGGCACCGATCCGCCGGAGGACCCTTTCTCCACCCCGATCCCTCCTAACGCCACGGCGACGGAGGTCGAGGAACTCCGCCTGAAATTGGCGAGGCAGTACGCAAAGAGCAGGCCGAGCGCGAAAAATTTCGCCTCGAGCACGTGACAGCGTGAAGGCGTCACGCTACCACCAGCCGGATCAGGTCACGCTGAACCCCACCGTGGGCGCCCTGAACTTCGGCAAAACGACCCGGCGCAAGATAGCGCGATCTGCAAGAACGCGCCACCAGGAGGAAGCAACCGCCCGCCAGATCGGCGATGGTGCCCCACCACCACCCAACCGCACCCTCCTGAGGACCAGCCGCGGATAGTCGTCTCCTCACGGGAGCGAGACGCTAACGGCCTCCCGTGTTCTCCACCCGATGGACAACCTCGCAGGCCGAGCAGCAGCCGATAGCATCACGGCCACCGCGACGGCGCCTTACAAATCCGACGTGGGCCCTACCGCAAGGCCGTGGAACAGCAAAGAGCGGGCGCCGACTGCAGGAAGTATACTCGGCCTCGGGAAGCGAGGCGGCCTCAGCGGCCGCCCGGTGGCAAACACCCTCAATTGCCCGCCACGAGCCACTACAGCTCCAACGCCGACCGCAAACGCGCACTCTCCACCAATCCATCCAGCGACCAACTTCATCGCCGCTAACGGAGAACCGATCGACGCCCGCACTCACATCATCAACAACCAAAACTGGCGCGCACGCCAGCCCAACGACTTGCGACACACCCTAACTACTCGCCGCGATGGCGAGCCTATGGGGTCGCTCAGTCGACTAGGGCCTAAGTGCTTCGGACCAATGATCCGAGGCGAAAAGTACCCACCAAACTTCAAGGCGCCAAAGGAGATAGAAAAATACGACTCCTCGTACGACCCCGCGGTCTGGCTCGACACATACCTTATGGCAATGGGGATCGCGGGTCACACTGACCTACTACCGCCCGTTACCTCCCATCGATGATGGAGGGACGTGCAGGCAATGGATCAACACGCTCCCCGTGACGATATCGACTCACGGGAGGAAATGCGAGACGCCGTCGTGCACCGAGTGCTCCTACACTCGCGCCACCACCATCGAGGACACGGAGGCGTCGTCCGGGGACCCCGAGTCGACCATAATCGGGTCCAACGGTGGCAAGAGCTCTGGTACAACGCGGTCGGCATCCACCCGGACACCGCGATCCATTGCTTCAAGACCTCGTGCCGCTACGAGCCTCTAGTCGCCAAGCTCAAGCGACACGCCCGCACACTCGACAACATCCCCGACCTCCTCGAGATCGCCAAACGGTACGCCGAGGAGGATCCCAACCAAGACGTCGACGACGAGTCAGGAGGGCAACGCCGCACGGGCAGCAACGACGGCGGACGCCGAACCGATCTACGCTACAGCGGCACCCGCCTCACAGGCAAGCGCCGCAACGACGGGCGAGTCGACTTCGTCGCCAACACTGGGCACGCACAACGCGAGCCCAAGAGCTACCGCCGCGACGGAGGGCAACGACGCGATGGCGGGAACTACAAGAACAAGCCAAGGTTCGATCCCGCGGCCCTCCTTAACCAACCATGTGCGTTTCACAGCAGGGAAGGAAAGCCCGCCACGCACACCACCGCCGACTGCCACACCCTCAGGGAGATCGAGAAGGCACGGCACGCGCGGGAAGACACCGACAACGACCCGCCAAATGGCGGAAAATTCGGCAAAGTAGCCGGCTCGCTCCACACCTTCACAGGCTTCAACACGAAGCGCGAGAAGAAGGTCATCGCCCGCGCCGTCGCCGTCAACGCGGTGGCCCAAACAGACGTCCCCCAGTTCCTGAACTGGTCGGAACAGCCCATCACCTGGAGCCGGCAAGACCACTCGCCACGCATCGAGTACCCAGGACGAGTCGCCTTGGTGGTCAAGCCCAAGGTTGGCGACTACTGGCTCCCCAAGACACTGATGGACGGCGGCAGCTCCATCAACATCCTCTACCTCGACACCTTCAGGCGGTTGCGGCTCCCGCAGTCGATGATCGAGACCACCCACACTACGTTCCACGGCATCGTCCCCGGTCGGAAGGCGTACCCGATCGGCAAGGTCACGCTACCCGTCACCTTCGGTACTCCGGCAAACTTCCGCACCGAGCGGATCGTCTTCGAGCTGGTGCCCTTCGACAGCCCTTACCACTGCGTCCTAGGGCGCCAGGCGTTCGCCAAATTCATGGCGGCGCCCCACTACGCGTACAACGCGATGAAGCTCCCCGGGCCGTGCGGCGTCATCACCATCAACGGCGACCCCGACATGGCCGCCGAATGCGAGGCCAAAGGAGCCGAACTCGCCCGGCGCCGTCATCGCGGCGAAGCTAATCACGCCGACGAGCTCGCCAACACGCGGCGGGTCAACAATGACGACCCCACAATACTCAAGAAGCCCAACTCAGAGGGCACAAACACCTCAACCTTTGAGGCCACGACGCACACTCGCACCGTCGAGCTGGTCCCAGGCGACCCCAGCCAGACGGTGACGATCGGGACAGGCATGAGCCCAGCATAGGAAGGCGCGCTCATCGAGTTCCTTCGTGAGAATAGGGACATCTTCGCATGGAAACCCTCCGACATGCCTGGTGCCCCTAGGGAGCTCGCTGAGCACAAACTAAACGCCGATCCCAAAGTGCGACCCGTCAGCGATCGCCACGGCCCTTCAACGAAGAACGCCCGAGCAATCGCCGAGAAGTGCGGCGCCTGCTGCCGGCTTCATCCGCCAATCAAATACTCAAGTGGTGGCAAACCCAGTCCTGGTCGAGAAGAAAACGGACACGGAGAATGTGTATCGACTACACAAACCGAACAACGCTTGCCCAAAGGAGAGTTCGTCCTCCAGCGGATCGATCGATAATCGATTCAACCGCGGGTTTGGAGTCGCTATGTTTCCTCGGCGCCTACTCCGGGTACAACCAGATCAAAATGGCTGTCGGGGATGAGGAGAAGACGGCGTTCATCACGCCATTCGGAGCCTTCTGCTACACCGCCATGACTTTCGGCCTCAAGAACGCGGGCAACCTACCAGCGGTGCATGCAAGAATGCCTCGCGAGCCAAATTGGCCGCAACATCCACGTCTACATCGACGGCGTGGTCGTGAAATCCGCCAAGGCGACCTACTCGCCGACCTCGCGGAGACCTTCGCCAATCTGGAGGTACAAGATAAAGCTCAATCCAGTGCACCTTCGTGTACCGCGGGCAACCATCGGGATACGTCTCCAAGCGAGGGATCGAGGCAAACCCAACGAAGATCGACACAATCGCCCGGCTCGGCAAACCCGAGTGCTGCGGCGTCGAGCTGGCGGCGTAGCGGCTCTCGCCGCTTCATCCCCGCTGGGCGGCGATGCCCCTATACCGCCTGATGCGCAAGAACCCCACCTTCCGGTGGGACAAGGAGGCGGACGACGCGCTCCGCGACCTTAAAAAGGTGCTACTCGCCGCACCACTACTCGCCGCACCCGCTGACAAAGAGCCTATGCTGGTTTACGTCGCGGCGTCCGAGCGCGTCGTCAGTGCCGTAATGGTCGTCGAACGACCAGAGGAAGGAAAGGAGCGCCCGGTCCAGCGGCCGGTGTACTACATCAGCGAGGTTCTCACCGAGTCGCGCCAGCGATACCCACAGTACCAAAAACTGGTATACGCGGTCTTCAGGGCTCAGCGGCGCCTGCCGCACTACTTCCAGGAGCACCCGATCACGGTCGTCTCCTCAGCACCACTACAAGATATCATCCGCAATCGAGATCGGCGGTCGCCACGTGGGCCGTCGAGATCGGCGTCCACAACATTAAATACGAGCCACGAAGGGCGATTAAGTCGCAGCAGCGAGACTTCCTCGCCGATGGGAAGAGGCCCAGAGCGAGAAGCGCCGTACCTCCATTCTTGGAGCCTCGCACTTGACGGGTCCAAGAACGCGGACGGCAGAGCGGGATAGTGCCGACCTCACCAAAGGCGACAAGCTCGCTACATCCTCCACCTCAATTCGCCTGCACCAACAACATGGCTGAACACGAGGCTACTCCACGACATACGAGCCGCAAAGGAAATGAGCGTCAATCGCCCGATGCTACGGAGACTCCGACCTCGTTGGGGCAAGTCGCCGCACCGCGACGCCGTCTCCCCACCATGGCGGCGCATCGCCAAGAGGTGGACAAGGTGGCGGCCACTTCATCGCTACTCTGCCGAGTGGATCGACAGGAGAAAAACGAGGAGGCCGACGCCTCTCTCGCATCGGGTCGGCTCGACCACACCACCCGCCGCGTGTTCCTCGACACAATCTTCACGCCATCAGTCTCCCCCCCCGAAGGAGATCGACATCGGAGTCCCGCTCCAACCAGAAGCAGCCTTGGTCGCACTCATCACCGAGCCAGACGATTGGACCAAGCCCTACATCGCCTACCTGGAAACCGGCACCCTGCCAGCAGACGAAACAAATGCTCGAATGATCGCTCGCCGATGCAAGTCTTACACCATCATCGACGGCGAGCTACACAAGCGCAGCGTCACCGGCGTGTTCCAACGTTGCGTCCAACCGGCTGAAGGACGCAAAATCCTCCACGACATCCACTCAGGCGACTGCGGCCACCACGCCGCCGCTCGCTCCCTGGTCGCCAAGGCTATGCGACACGGCTTCTACTGGCCCACCGCACACGCCGACGCTGTCGACATCGTCCAGCGATGCGCCGGGTGCCAGAAGTACGCCAATCAGACGCACGTACCGAGCTCGGCGCTCAAAACAATCCCCATCACCTGGCCATTCGCTGTGTGGGGCATGGACATGGTAGGCCCCTTCAAGAAGGCCCCTCTGGTTACACCCACCTGCTGGTCGCCGTCGACAAATTCACGAAGTGGGTAGAGGCCAAGCCAGTCCGGAAATGCGACGGGAAGACCGCCACTAAGTTCCTACGCGAGCTCATATACCGCTACGGGTTCCCCAACAGCATCATCACGGACAACGGCACAAACTTCGCCAAGGGAGCAATGGCCGAATTTTGCGACGAGCACCACATCCGGCTCGACCTCGCGTCAGTCGCACACCCGGAATCCAATGGCCAGGCTGAACGAGCCAACCAAAGCATCCTCCACGGCCTGAAGCCGCGACTCCAAGTACCACTCGGCGCACCTGGATGCTTTGGTCGAAGAGCTCCCCTCGTCATCCGGGGAATCCGCACCTTGGTCAACAGGTCGACGGATTCACTCCTTCTTCATGGTCTACGCCGAAGCGGTCATGCCCACCGACCTCGAACCACGACTCGCCGCGGGTCGTCCACTATCTGGAGGCGAGCAGCTAGCCCGCCAAGACGGGCTCGACCAACTCGACGAAGCACGCGACCTCGCCCGATCGCGCACCGCCATCTACCAGCAAGGACTCCGCCGCTACCACAGCCGACGGGTGAAAACCCGCACCTTCCAGGAAGGCGACCTGGTGTTACGCCTCATCCAGGACAAGAAGGGCATGCACAAGCTCTCCCCCCCGTGGGAAGGCCCGTTCGCTATTGGGCGCGTACTCGGCAACGACGCCTACTACCTCATCGACGTCCGCGGGGACGGCGAACTCGACGTCAAACGGCCATGGAATGTAAATCTCCTCCGGAAGTTCTATTCCTAGAACCCCACATATGTACTCTCCAGTCGCTATGAATAAAAGAAACGGTTACCGCAAAATTCGTCTACTCTCCATGCCTTGTGCCACTCGCACTCGTAATTAACAGCGTCATGCTAAAATACAGAAGTCAACCCTTGGTACAGCGACCGGCACGGCTAAGTAGTGCGATGTAAGAGCACTGAGTCATTTCAGGTCTTGCATCGTCCACGAAAAACGCCAATCCGGAGCCCCATTGGAGTCGCCTAGCTCGACTGGTTTTACGAACCAAGACAACTGTCCTCGCTTCTCACAGCGACCCTGGTCCTCCGCATCCTCGGCGTAGCGACTCGAACGGCTAAGTACCACGCTCGGGGACTGAATACCAGTTCGTCGCGATCGGACAGGGAAAACGCCAAGTAAGAGAGCACGCCTAGGACTCGCCACGCGACTGACCCACCGGGCCAGGCAGGAGTGACGCGCTCACACCAACGCGCTCAGTCCTCAACCACCCTCGAGTCGCGCCTTGAACTACCAAGTACCACGCTCGGGGACTCGGCCACCCGGCCCCGTTCGCGTCTGGAAAGCGGTAAAGTCTGAGCACTCAAGGGAGTCGCCTTGACTGGCTCTCCGAGCTTCAGGTAGTCGACTAAACTAACAGCACACATGATAAACAACAAAACATCATATATGAGGTGAACCCCACAAAAGGGCGGACGCGCTCGGGGACTCACCCAAAATCAATCCAAAACAAACAAACAAATAGCAAAATGAACACAACGTTCCATTCAATCGCATATCGCATTGTCTTACAGTACAAAATATGCCTAATAGGCCGAAATGCTGCTAACACATATAGGCAACCTACACTATTCTGCGAGCCGACGACGCGCCAGACATCCGGCGCCACGGATGAACGCGGTGTACGGGTTTGACGGATACGTCGTCGGCTCACCCGCCATCGCCCGGCGAAAGGTTGCTCAACCTTGAAGTCGCGATGCGGCGGCTGGGTCGTTTGGCGCGACGACCGCTTCTGGTAGGGAAGGAGGTCGCCCATTGCCCGCACGCTCCGAGTGCGGCGGCACGCCTGCAGCTTGAGAACCTCGGAGATCCGCTGCGCCCGGTCGAAGGATACCCACTCGTCACATCATCGAGATCGAAGTCCTCGGGAAGTGGGCGAGTCAGGCTCAAGGCTGTCGACGCCCGACGAAAACGCCGACAGCGTCATGAACTCTACGACGCGGCGCCTTCTCCAAGTACTCCCACACCTCAGCGAGGTCACTGAATAACCTCCGGGCGACATCTCCACGAAGGTAGGCGGATGCACGTCGCCGACAGCGTCGCCGAAGTCGACGAGCATGCTTACGCATTCCCTCGCGTCAAGAGAGTTCGCTTCTTCTTGGCAGCCAATAACACGACCTGAGAAGGAGACAAGTATGAGTACCATGGAAACCACAAACAATACAACCAAAGACAGGAAGACGCACTCACCAAGCAATGGGCGGCGAGTCCCGTGATGAAACTTTGAAGCGATGTATGATCGTCACGAAGCCCAACAATGAGGGCTTCCGACGCTTCGGTCTTCCTCCGCGCAATGGCGGCCTTCGCCGCCTGTTCGCGAGCTTGCTTCTTCTTTTGCCTCTGCGAAGGCTTCGAGGTCGGCGATCTTCTGCTCGGCGGTGCCTAACGCAGACCGCACCGCCTCCAGCTCTCCAGCAGGGACAAGCTCCTGGCGAGCCACCTCCGCCTGCACAGCAACAACCTGAAGCTCCTTGTTTGATCTTGGATAGCGGCCAGCTCCTTCTCAGCACGCTGCTTCGCAGCCAATCGCTCTGCCGACTCCACCGCAGACTGTACATCTCAAAGTCGGCACACATGAATTTTCGGTGCCCACCCGCTAAAAGTTAGCGGGTGCGCACTCGGGGACTGGCGATCACGAAAATTCCTCAGTGCCCACCCGCTAAAATTTAGCGGGTGCGCACTCGGGGACTGGCGATCATGAAAATTCCTCAGTGCATATCCGCTAAAATTTAGCGCATACGCACTCGGGGACTGGATTCGAAAGTACAAAACAAGTAATTATAAGAATCAAGCCGCTGCTAAGAACCGACCTGATCCTTGGGGACTGGAGGTACCTGGATGGCCGCACCAAGCATGCCGTGAAGTTGCACCGCGTCCATAGACGCAAGCAGCGCTGGCGTGTGCCCGCGACGTTGGTCGATTTCAGCGTTGATGGTCCCTGGAGCGGGGCTCGGGGTTGCAGCCCCACTCGCCGTGGCCGCCTTGGTCGTGAAACGGGGAAAGGTAGCAATCGAGGCGCCCGCCCCAAAGGAAGTCGCTTCCTCCGGTCTAGGCAAGGAAACGCCCTCAGAGACGCGTCGCCCACTGCGGGTCCCGGGCCGCCGCCACGTCGTCGAGACGGTGACGATGTCGCCGCCTTGGCCTTCTTGCGCCTTCCGTGAGGCGGCGACCTCATCACTTTTCCTCTTGCGGAATGGTGTTCCTCGCCAACGCGGAAGATACCTTAGCCACGGTCGGGTGACCCATCTTTTTCACTCCGGTCCTGCATCGAATCAAATCAATAAAAGACAATCAAAGTACTAAAGGAAAATAGGAAGGCGAATGCACTCACTTGGCGATCGGAATGAAACGCAGCCTGCACGAAGGCGGCCGGTTTTCCAACTCAGGGCCTAATCGGCGACTAAGCCCTAGTTCCAGGACGTCGGGGGCCCAGGATACGGACGGCTTCTTCGACGTTGACGTAGCGGTTGGCGCCTCCGGGGCGCCTTCGGCGGAGGCCTCCTCGTGAATTGGGGCTACCGCGGCCGGAACCTCCTTGCGGGGCGAGGCCACCGCGCTCGGGACCTCCTTGCGAGGCGAAGTCGCCACAACCGGAGCCTTCCCTAGCCCAGAAACCGACGCGAATGGCGGAGGCATTGAGGCCAGCGGAGCTTCTGTAGATGGCGCATCTAGCGCGGTTGTCGCCGGGACTGCGCCGTCACCGGCCGAGCTGTGGGCATCAGAGCTGCTCGTTGAGTGCGGCGGTGAAGCCACCTTCGGCGGCTTCGTCTTCCTTCTCAGGGGGGCCCTCGCCTCCTTCTCCTTCTTCTTCTTCTTCGCGGGAGTGGCCTGACGGCGCGAGGTGGTCTCTGGGAGTTCGTCGTCGTCATGACGCTCGAGGCTCCTGCTCGCCTCGATCTCGCGCTGACGTTGCCCGCGGGTCTTTCGGACCAGTGGGGCAATCTCCTCTTCGGACTCGTCCTCGTCGTCCTCGTCGTCCTCGTTACCCTTGGCGGGTGGCGACTCGCTTGTATCCTGGGCGTATGGCCCGGGGCTCTCGTCGTCGGCGGGTGGTAACCACCCTTCCACCACTTGGAACAGCTGCGTTAAACACGAAACAGAGTTAGAGTTACCGCGACTGCACACGCTGCGACTGCGAACAAGATAAAAGGATTACCGTCGGAGCCGGACGCGGTGTAGGAGGTACCCAGCTGCGCATCCGTATGTCGCTTGGGTGATCTTCTTCAGCGAGAGGTAGTCCTCCGGCTTCCACTCGAGGGCTTTCGTCGAGTCTCCCGCCCGTACTGGTACATGTAATGGTCGCGTTAGGCGGAACGAGCGCCGCCCAAGCCAACAATTGTACAAGTTTACCGTCGAGCCCCTTCTTCTTGGACGCGGATGGTCGGAGCATCTCGTCGACAACCATCCGCTGGTCGTCGGGAGCTTGCCGACTGGAGATGGCGTGGCTTAACGATTAGCGAGTACTGCGGGATCGCCGTCTTCCGGAGTCGCCTCGGTCACATAGAACCATGACTTTTTCCAGTCGCCCGCTTCTTTGGCTGGCAGCATCAGGTCGAAGAAGGAGGCTTTGGATTTGAGTTGGAAAGTCAGGCCGCCATGCTAGCATTGGGTCAGCCTCCTCGCGGCTGATCCGTCCATGGAACAGATCTTGCCACAAGGGAAAGTAGGGCCGGCAGCCCAAGTAGCACTCGCAGAACGCCACGAAGATGGCGAGCTGCTCGATGCTGTGGGGACCCAGATCTGAGGGCTGGATCCGTAGTAGGCGTAAACGCCGGAAGAACAAAGATGTGGGAAACCCTAACCCCGCTCGAGGTGGCTGGTGAAGCAGAACTCTCTCTCTCGGGTTTAGGGTCGTTTCCCAGGCTTGGGGATACGCCAGCCGGCCCAGGATTCCGGCCTCCTCGAAGGAGGCCACCGCTACTGGTGCATTTGGATCTACCCCAAGGTTCGGTGGAGAGGGCCATGGCTGAGGACTTGTTCGGAGGTCGGAGGATTGCGGGTCGATTGGATTGCGGAATCAAAGGAAGGAAGATGTGCGTACTCGGAAGAAATGGTGGGCGGTTGGCTTTGCGATAGCCTACCATTCCTCTTATATAGCGGGAGTTGCCCGCCAAATCAGGGGGCCGTTACCGCGCGATGATTACGCCAGAAGTTACCGTTGGGTTACCTTAACGGCTAGTTTGACCACGCCTGACGGTCCAACTCCAGCCACTCGGCTCGTTAAGTCACTCGCCGAGACCGCGTCCCGTTGGCTCGACTCGCCCAAGACGCGACTCGGTTCACCGGGTTTTTTCCTTTATACAGGAGCCCGCCGACGATTCGACTGGATGCCAACTTGAAGCCGTATACTCCGACTGCCAGCAGCCACTCACGCCTAATCAACGACGGCCTCGGGGACTACTGATGGGGATACGCCTATTGGGGTATACTCAGCGGGACGTTTCCGACTGGTCTAAGGGCTGGCGAGTGGGCCTGCAGAACGGCGAGTGGACCGAAGCCCAGCAAGGTATCAGGCGACTGGAGGTTGAAGGCCCAGGCGAGCAGATAGGCCCAGTCGGTCTAGGTTAAATGATTACCGAAGTTGTAACCAAATCGGTTGAGATATGTAAACCCTAGGGGAGGTGAGCCTATATAAACCTCCCTATGGGGTGAGTAGAGACACGTTCCCTCATACACCCAAGCAACTCGCCGCCTAGTCGCCGAGTTCGCCCATTGTAAACACCTCCATAATACAATCTAGCAGGAGTAGGTCTTTACCCTCCGGGGGGCCGAACCTGGGTAAAACCCTGTGTCTTTGCCCTCATCTCGCACCGCAGATGGCTAGCCGCCCTTGCCCCTCGTTCTACTACTCGCTGCCGATTGCAGCATCAGCCGTGGTCATTCCTTCGACAATCTGCTAGTCATGGTAGGACATGATCCCATAACTTACTCAGTCAAGTCAGTGCCCATATGACATGTGGCTGTACATGGAAGTTACTAATCAAGACCGTCTATTATCTCTTTGAAGCATGGGTGGCAATCCCCACCAAAATCAACACTCAATGACCCAATAAATGCCATTCCACCCAGGTGATTCATTGATTAAGTGGTTTTATCTTCAGCAAAAATATAACCGTCTCAAACACATATGTATCCTGAAAACCACCCACACATCTAATAGCATTGCTAAGCAATCTACAATACGATGGCTATCGAGGAATCAACTGGGGGACCTATGACAATTCTATTGGGTACTCACACCATAGTATAGCGTATAAGGTAAAACATTTCCAATACATGCATGGAAAATTGTAACATCCCAAAAATATTAATAAGGGTTATCAATTCCAATCACCCAAATTTAGGGTTAACAAAAACTTTTGTTAAATAAAATCATTATGAATGCATGTGTGTATGTGATGAATGCATGAATGCTTGAATGTACTTGTTTGATTGTTGTGAATGGCAAGGATTGGTTTAAAGATGAAAACAACATCATCTAAATAAATTCCAATCAGAATCAAATCAATAGAAATTCAAATACAAACAAAATAAGCAAATGGTTATTTTTGCCAATCTTGTTCACTAGACCACTTTGAGTGTTTCTAGTCCAAGATTTCAAACAGAAACAAATCCAATTCTTTTCACCCCTTGCTATACCAAGTGAAAGTGAACCCAATCCTACCTTGTAAACCCATAGAAACATTTGGCAAACTTATTCAAATGACAATTCAAAATTGAATCTAGTTCATATGGGAAGATCACCATTTCTCAAAACCCAACCAAACCAGTGCACCTTGACAAATCCAAACAACCAGAGACTACCTAGTATGTGACCATTGCATCCACCAAGTTTCAACCCAAAATTCAAATTTGAATTTCTTTCGGCCATTTCATCAAACACTTGGGAGACAGAAAATCAAATTGGCCAAACTTTACTATTTTGAGCAGTGATCTTTGCAACCAGTGTTCACCATTGATCACACTTGTCTCCCCCAGTGCCATCCAATGCCTTGAACACACCTAGCCCCTACCCAGTGCACCATGCCGTGCCAACCCGAGAGCACCCTTGCCAGCCGACCATGTCTAGCTATCCAGAGCAAGCGTCGAGCCTAGCCACTGTGTCTAGAAAGCACGCCCCCGTCCACCGCCACCCTTGTCCAGCCCTCGAGCCCTTCCAGTCACTAGACCATAGAGAACGCACGCGCCCATTTCTCTGCAGCCATGTCCAGAGCGCGCCAGAGCGCCACGCTCGACACGCTCGCATAGACCTCGCCCCGCCTTCACCGCACGCGTACGTGATCACCACCGCCCCAGGAACCTCCCAGACAACCTCGTTCGCCGCCGCGTGACCCGTAGCCACTGTGCGCCATCAAAACCACCATCGGTGCCGCTCAGAGCGTCGACGTGTTCCGACCGAACCACACCGCCCCACGCCTCGCCATCAAGCCGTTGAGCTTCGCCAGGAGACCACGCACAGTCCCCTACCTTCGTCCATGTTGTTAGCTCATTGTGAAGCCGACCCCGACGAGCTCAGCTCGCACCCTTCGGTTCCCTCATCGCAATATAAATAGAGGCATTTCCCGTTTGATTTCTTCACACCATTCCACTCCCCAGCTCTCACTGATCGTGCCCACTTATTTTCGGAGCAAGGAGAGTGTAGCATCGCCGGAATTTCGCCGGAGCCTGCCGCTGCTGGAGGAGAAGGGCGCCATCGATTGGAGCCGCCCCAGGAGGATCCACCAGTACCAGGAGGATCCCCATCATCGACTTCGTCGTTCGACCCCATCGCTGACCATCACCTAAGCCCTGGTGAGCCGCCATAGACCCCCATTGGCCACGCTAGAGTTCGTGCTCCTTGCGTTATGTTCAGACATTGACGATGACCCTCAGCCGTAGATCTTACATCTAATCCTACGGTTGTAATAGCCCCGTACCCCTTCGCACCCCCCAGTCGCACTAACGGGTGGGGACAACCAATTAAACCGCCCGCGCGCGCTGTGCGCAGTGGGCCGGCCCAGTTAACTTTCCCGCGTGACCCAGTTTGTTTGAAATTAGGTTTATCTATTTGATTTCAAACTTAGTTCTGGCAGTAGATTCAAAAATCATTTAAGAGAGATTCACTGAACCAAATTGCATGGAACTAATTTTGTTATAAAGGTATGGAAATTCTTAATCCAAGCCCGTTGGATTCAAACCATTTGAAATTATATATCACCTATAGTAAAATTATAAAGGCAGAGACTTTTTTGCATTCAAACATTTTTCAAAATTCAACCATAAAATATTTTGAGTTGATTCCAACTCTAAAAAATCACATTTGATAAGACCTTTCTGAATATATAAAATATCTAGGTTTACTTGCAGAAATAATGGACAAGTAATAAAATAATTCCCCATAGGCATTTCTAGTCACTTTAATCAATTAAAATAAAAAGGTTAAACCTTATTAAATTGTGACACCACTTTAAATCACATTCCCAAGTACTGAAATATGTGGTGATGACATGTGTCAACATGATCCCATGTTTTAGTTAGAGAAAATTAAATCTTAAGTAGTTTTTCAATGAGTAGAAATTACTTTTCTAAAATAAAACAAATGAAACCATTGCCTTAATCCTTGTGATGATTGTGATGATGTTAGATCATCTAGTGAAAACTCTGGTGTGATAAATAGAAGTAGTTAAGTATTGTTTGGTGATTGTGTACCTCGTATTTATTTATAGACGTTAGTACCGACCAAGGATACGAAGAGGAAGGAGACTACTACGAGGAAGAAGCCGAGGAAAACTTCAACCAGTGCTCTGCAAGCTTACACTTGCAACTTTGCAAGCCTAACACTACAAGTGGATTATGCAAACCAGATGCCTTAGGCATATGTGATTATACCCCCTTTAATTGCACCAAATCCTAGTTTTACTTCCAAGCTTTATTTCTTTATTTCTTTATCAAAGCTCTTTATTACTTTTACTTAGTGACTTGTAAGTTTTGGAAAGATATTAGAGGTAGCATAAAGAGAATAAAACTTGTCCTAAGTTAGATAGATCTTGATGTCATCCTAAGGCATGAGATTGAACTTAGATAATTCACACTTGATTATCACCCCTCATTAGCGTTCACCCTCAATTGTAGCTGCTAGTGCTAAGCATAAAACTTGATCACTTTAGATGGGAATACTTGGTGAAAATGATTATGAAAACCTTAGAATGATGAGTCATTCTAATGAAATGTTTTGACATGTGTTGGTGAACACAAGGTGACTTTGATGATGAAAATGTTGAGGCATGAGCCTTATCCCTTTATTAAACTGATGGTTGTCTGGATGCGATACCGTTCCAATTTTACCGTACAACCACAATACCCGAAATTGGGTAGGGCTTGAATGGAAGTTTATATATCCTAGTATGGGTTCCCTTGCGGCCGAGGTTTGAGCTGAGGCTACCTCGTGTAGATTGACCACTTGTGTAGTTCCCAAGATGACAGATGGTCATGGTTGGGAGGCCAAACTCATATGAGAGGTGCATATACTAGGGTGTATAATTGAAAGGTTAGGATTGATTATCCGCATACTGAGTATGGTGAATTCAGGATTGTTCCTGACGGGTGTATCGAATATTGTGGTGAAAGTGTACCACCTCTGCAGAGTGTCAAACTATTCGAATAGCCGCGTCCACGGTTATGGACAGTTGGAGTGGCCATACTATTCTGTCGTCATATGTTTCCAAAATGACTTGTGAAATGAATCATGACTTTTACTTGACCACAACAGGGTTGTGACATGAAAACTCAAGTTCCCATTTAGGTGTTTTAAAACCTTAAACTAGTTTTCTTTAAATCTGAACTCAGCTAGTGATAAACCTGGCTTTTTGCAAAACAACCTAGAGCTTATTATTCCTACTCAAACCACTTTACCTGTTAGTAATAGTTTGCGAGTACTCATGGTTTGTCCCTGGCTATTCCCATGGCCAGACTATGAAGAGGACTATCAGTAGGATGGACCGCAGGAAGGTTACGACAAGTAGGATCATCTCCCATCATCAGCATTGCATGTGACCATGAAGATGGAGCCTCGCCCGCGCTATCGTTATTATATGATTCCGCTACTTGATTGTACTAAGACTGGATCATGAGATCTTTTATTTGTTGTAAGACCTTATTATGGTTTCTAATGGATGATGTACTGTGATATCCAATATTTTATGTCTCACAAAAATGGTAATCCTGGGATTGCGATGTATGGCATAACAGGCATCTGGGATTAAAAATCCGGGTGTTGACAAAAACAATATGAGAATCATGATAGTGACACTTGCCTTAATCATAGTTCTCGTTCACACAGCCGTCACAATAACAATAATCGCACTCCAGACAATCTATCATGCAAAACAATAATTGAAATCAATCATACAGTATCACAACACCAAAACAGTATGCATGCATTTTAGAAAAGAGAAAGAAGTTCAAAAGCTTTTCATAGCCATTTTCTATTAATCAAATGGGCTTAAAATAGGCGTTATTGGAATCTGAAAACTTTCGGTACAAAATTGTTCCATAAAATTTTGGAAACCATTCTACTGGATAGGTAATGTTCATAGCTTTCATTTTCCACCGGTTTCACCTTAAAATGATTTATAGAATAAAAGTTATATCCAAAATACTCATTTTAAGGGATTTAATAATAGGTAATTTATTTTGTACTATAACATAATCACATAATGGTACAATGACGTAGATTACAATTTTCTGAATCCATAGACACCAAATTTGCTAATTTTGGAGTTGTGGATATTTTCCTATGAATTAAATACCATTATTTAGATTTAAATAATCCAGAAAATATTCACACGGCAAAGTGTCAATTTTATTGCATGATAAAATTCTACACATTATTCCAAATCCAGGGATATATTATTTACATTTTTATGGTATGTATTGTATTTTCTATGAATTTTACAACATTCTACATTTTTCTGACTATTTTCTTATTTAAGAAAGCAAGGGTATATTCCTTGGGAATATTCTGCTGACGCGACTTGTGAACTAGACGGCCACCCGGCACATCGTCACTAGTTGGTACCGCTTCGGCTTAGTTCTAATCCATGCCGCTGAGGGTAGATCGAACGGGTGGGAAGCATCGCTTCCTGGAGCTCACCGTGGGGCGGCAGCGAACGGCAGCGATCGTGCAGACCGTGGCACTGGGAGGTTATCCGATGGTCTTCGTCGGTGTCCAGATGGTCGACGGGGTGTGGCGGCTGCGGCGGGAGGTCCGATGTCCTTAGCATGGAGTTTCGTTTACTCGGGCGGCGGCAATCGACGACTGGAGTGGCATGTCCTTGGTAGTGCTCTGGCGGCGTCGGGAGGTGGTTCGGGCACGCTGCAGAGGAGGCGAAGATGTTAGGTAGAGGTCATGCAACCAGGGTAAGAAGATGGAGGGGATCATAGGGGCGTGGGTGACCGAAACCGTCGAGTCTGAGCTCGATCTGGAAGCTCCCGAGGCGGTGGCGTGATCTCCGGCGAGGTTGCCGGAGGACGGCTAGGGTTTTCGGAGAACGAAAAAAAATTGCACACGAGAGGTGTGGCATCCCGCAAAACCACTACTAGAAAATCGTGTTGAATTTGTGCACTGCATCGTCATCATCATGCATTGTTTGCATAAAACTATTTTTCGCAAGCCCGTTTTGTTTTCCAAACGTCCCATCTTTATTCAAACGCCAAACCCCGGGTGCTGCCGGATATTTTGTTTGTCTAAAAACTATTCGCAAAGTTCTTTTCAAGTTAAATAAAAGCTTGAATTATTTTTGGTGGGGCAGTCGAACGGTCCGAACCGACCGAACGACCGCCCCAGAAAACTAAATCGGTCCGCTCTAATCCTAAACCTACCAGATACTCTACCCAGTCCAACCCTCCACCTCACCCCCACCTATTCTAGGCCGCCACGTCGCCCCTCCCCAATTCCCCAACCAACCCCAAGCTGACACATCAGCCTACCCCTCTCCCCTCTCTCTCTCCTCTCTCTCCCCTCTCAGCTCACAGCACGCACGCACGCACACTCGAACCACCCCACCCACCGGTCCAACCTGTCCCCTCCCCACCACCCCCCCTGGGACCCACCCCCACCCCGCCTTGTTGTTTCTCTTCTTCCTCTCCCTTCTCTCCTCTCTCTCGGCCCCGCACGCCCGCGGCGGTGCCCGAGCTCCGCCGCCCGCCCTTCTTCCCCTGCTCCTCCCCACGGCCGCGGCCCCTGACGCCTCCGCCTCGCGCCGCCTCGAGCTCCCACCGCCTTTCTCCCGCCCCGCTTCCCTCGCCGCCTCGGCCTGGCGTCGGCTCCGCCTCCTCCTCCGCGCCGCCTCCCTCGCCGCTCCATCACCCGACCGCCTCTCCTCCAGGCGCCCGCCTCGTCCGCCGCCTCGCGAGCGCCAAGCGCCGGTCCCCTCCTCGCCGCTCCGCCCGTCTCCGGCCAACCGCCTCGCGCGCCGCTCGCCGCTTCTCGCCGCCCAGCTCTCCGCCTGCTCCGGCAGCTCCAGCCGCCGCCCGCCCCAGTTACCCGAGCAGCCGCGTCGCCTTCCGCTCTCCGCCCGCCAGCGCTGATCCGCCGCTTCGCCGCTGCTTGCTGACGCCGTCCGCCTCCGCCCGTCGCCCCGATTCGCCACGCCCGCCCGCCGCCTCGCCAACCGTCTCCGGCGAGCCCCGGCCCCCTCGAGCTCAGCCTGCTCCTCCATCTCGCGCGCGCCGCCTCTTCCGTGCCTTAGGCAGCAACATCCCGCTTCAGTACCAGGGGAACCAGTTGGGTGTACGAACGCGAGAAGAGCGACAAGAACTTCTATCGAAAAGTTCCCCCGAAGGCCGCGAATACGACAAGTACCCCTCTCAGATCCGAGGACCGAAGATGCCCGGAACGCCATGATCTCCCTCACGGAAGCCGGAGACCGTACCAATTCCTCAAACCCCCTCCGAGCCGCCAAGATCTCCGAAAACCCCATTACCGGACGAGTTCGCCATCGACCTCGAGTTCTTCCACACGGATACCAAGCGACAAGATCCCTTCATGGAAAACGAAGCCGAACCGGAGACCTCCGTCATGGATCATCGAGCACTTGTACACGAACCCACGAGATGACATGTTCTTCGCCCAAAGGCGACAAAGTTCTGCTCCCCGGACATCGAGACCCCGATGCGACAAGATCTGCCCCGATACCGAGAACGACCCCGGAGTCCGAGAACGCTTTCGTCGAACCTCGTCGATTCCGTCGAACCCTGGACCCCGAGACCGGACCCTGGACCCTGTCGAACCCCGAACCCCGGAACCCCAAGATCGTCGAGCCCCCTCTGATGTGTGACCCCTTTTCCTCGAACCCTATTTTATAACATATCAACTTGTTGCATACTTAATCGTCCTACTCGCATGCATACCTGTGGTTAGGGGGCTTTATGCCGATTCACCTAATAACTCAAATATGGGGCCCATATGCGGGCAAATCTAGTCTCATATTGGCCTCATTTAAATTTGTGTAGCGAACCCGGTGCTATCTTCTGCCATGTTAAACAACATTTAACTTGCGGGGTTATAAACAACTTGAACCATCTAACTAATTGTCGGGACCCCGGTTCCACTTAATATTGACCTAATCGCATTGCACCTTTGCCATGTCATACATCATGCATGCATCATGCCGATCTTCTGCCGTGTATTGAATATTGCATCCGGTGTTTCTTCTAGTGTTTTGCTTCTTCGCGGATAAGGCCGTTGAGTTGATGTGAGCTTCGCCCCGACCTTCGGATGAACCCTTCGACATGTTTTCAGGCGAGCATCTCCCCCTTTCTACCTATCTTACTTTTATAGTATTTACTTCCCTCCTGTTGATCTATTGCTATCTGTGTTGCGATGCTCTAGTTTTCGTACCCGTGATACCCCTTGCAGCCATATATAGCCTTGGACACATCCTATTACCGTTGTTTGGTAGATAGTTGGACCCGTGTGTCGTAGTCGCTTGCTCAAGTGTTTTGCTTGTCGTCAAGTACCACCAATGTTGGAGGAATTGCCGCATGTTGACGTTGGAGATGATCATGGCTTTAATTATTGTATCACTTTAATTCCTGTTTAACAACTAAAATTGAATTAAGCAGAGGCATCGGTGGGTGATAGGTAAGTTTTGGTTTCCGACCGCCCACTTGTGTCCCGTAGGACCCGAGTTCTTGACACCTGTTCCGAGATCGAGCGCGCTAACCACAGGTGGGGAGATATGGGCCCCCCATTGATTATTACCTGATTTCAAAGTATTGTACTGGGGGCCACAACTAGTTTGAGGTGTTTTACTATCCTGTACTTATGCCATGCTTACTGCTTTATTTAAATTGTGCGACAGATAGCACGTGTACTGTTTAGGATCGGGACACGATTCCGCGGTGCCGACAGTCCCCGTTTGGGGGCAGACTGTCGTGCACAGCCGTATACCCAAACCCTGAGTCCGTCTCGGAGACCGGCCGACTCCGTTGCGGGTGTCGACTCGGTGGGGTGGCCCCCATGTACTTGCTTTGTGTCTGGGAACGTCGTGACTTAGGCCCCGCCGACATACCGATGGGTGTATGTTAACTGATCCGCAAAAGGGTCGAAGTGCCTGTGGATACTTTGGTGCACCCCTGCAGGGTTTAATCTTTTCGAGAAGCCGTGTCCGCGGTTATGGACGACTTGGAGCACAGTGCTTGATCATAGACAACTATAACTAAAGTTTATTGTTTTAAATTAACTTGTTTCCGATATGATTAGTAATCAGCTTCACTACAACGGAATGGCTAATTAAAAGTACCAACAACTGCTGGGTTTTGGGTTTATCTCATGCTAAATGTATCTGACTAGTAATTGATGCCACTATAACGGAATGATTAACTAAAAGCGCCCACTGCTTACTTTATCAGGATGAATATCTAAACCTGACTAGTAATTGCGGCAACTATAACTGAATAAGTAAAACTGCCAACTGTGTGAGTTCCTCGGTTGACTTCCTCGTTTGGTCTCGAGGGGGAAACACCAGGATGGGTTTGATTGGTGATAGCTTCAGGTTGGATCCGGTTAGGTCATTCTTATCCCTCTCTGATATCCGCCAGTTGTATCGAGTCTCTATAGGTTGTTTAGTGCTTGCTGCCGCTGCCGCTTTAGTCCACCATACCAATGTAGCCGAGGACCTTGAATTCTAGCCTCGCCGTGTCTTGGCCTCGATCGACGCCTCCTCTTTTCCTTTGCCCTTTGTCGGCACCCTTTTGTTTAAGCAGGTTTTGAGATCGCCGTTAGCAGGGGTTACCCTTCCGGCTTGGCAGGGGTTATGGACGCCATTGGTTATTCTTCGGGCTCTTAGCCCCATTTGCATCTTGTCCGTAGTCGGACGCTTCGATCATTTTCAAGGTGATTTGGATCTTTGTAGTGTATTTGTATTCTTGACTCTTTGAGTCCTGTTGTATATATATCATTACTGTGGGTCCCATCAAGGACTGTTGTGTAATGTTATTACTTTGCTTTCCACCACGAAAGTGCTGGTGAGCACCTTGAATCGTTTCTATGCGGGTTTGGCGAGTTTTGCTGAAACTTGCATAGGGCCGATTCTGAGGGTGTTACAGAGTGGTATCAGAGCTCAGCAGTTATGATACCCCACAAGTCCAGCCTGTAGGATAACCTAGCTAACAGCCGAAGTAGAGTGTCAAAACTATTTTGAAAATCGGTTGGATAGTTCTGATTAGGTCTGATTTTACTCCTTACCCCTCTGCTATTCTCCTCTTATCTCGACGTGTTTTGAACCTGCTCTCTTATCTTTTCTTCGAGTCCAGGACTTCTCGTGGTGGGTTTTCCGTCGTACCTTCAGGGTTTCGCTTCCTCTTTTGGTAACGGTGTTGCTACATCCGGTCTTCATGCTATCCGAGGAATCCGTCTTCCGTGGTACCATTCTTTGTTCCTTGTTTGTTCCTTCCGGTGTTTTCCGCCGCAACGACATCCTCTACGCCAGATCCGATGCAGATTCTGCATCACTCCTTGATCCGAACCTCGCTTGTCGAGATCTTCAGTCTGAATCTTGAGGGTCGGTTGCATAATCTATCTGTTCGTGTACAGAGTAATGCTTCGAGTGCGGGATGGAGTCGCGACCATACCACTACTCTTATCATTCGCTTATGTACGTTGAATGGTGGATCGATGCAACTCTACTCCTTCCATGGAAGTTAGAGGTGGCCTTACCTTTAACTTCGTCCGTTGTTTATCCGGAGTGTTCTCTTGACGAACCGGGATCAACGACCTCTTGTTAGTGGTGTCGCGGGGATCTACACGAAGCGAGAAGACGCAGATCGCCGACCTTCCTTCCGGTACCATGAGGCGGATCTCGAGGGCGAGATCCCTTGTTAGTGGTGTCGAATTGTGGCATCCCGCAAAACCACTACTAGAAAATCGCGTTGAATTTGTGCACTGCATCGTCATCATCATGCATTGTTTGCATAAAACTATTTTTCGCAAGCCCGTTTTGTTTTCCAAACGTCCCATCTTTATTCAAACGCCAAACCCCGGGTGCTGCCGGATATTTTGTTTGTCTAAAAACTATTCGCAAAGTTCTTTTCAAGTTAAATAAAAGCTTGAATTATTTTTGGTGGGGCAGTCGAACGGTCCGAACCGACCGAACGACCGCCCCAGAAAACTAAATCGGTCCGCTCTAATCCTAAACCTACCAGATACTCTACCCAGTCCAACCCTCCACCTCACCCCCACCTATTCTAGGCCGCCACGTCGCCCCTCCCCAATTCCCCAACCAACCCCAAGCTGACACATCAGCCTACCCCTCTCCCCTCTCTCTCTCCTCTCTCTCCCCTCTCAGCTCACAGCACGCACGCACGCACACTCGAACCACCCCACCCACCGGTCCAACCTGTCCACTCCCCACCAACCCCCCTGGGCCCCCGCGGGACCCACCCCCCACCTGCCCCGTGCGCTGTTTCTCTTCTTCCTCTCCCTTCTCTCCTCTCTCTCTGCCCCGCACGCCCGCGGCGGTGCCCGAGCTCCGCCGACCGCCCTTCTTCCCCTGCTCCTCCACGCTGCCGAGCGGCCCCGACGCCGTCCGCCTCGCGCCCTCGCCCGCCTCGAGCTCCCACCGCCCTCGCCTCCCGCTTCCTGGCCGCCTCGGCCTTGGCCGCCTCCGTCGCCCTCCTCCCGCAAGGCCGCCTAGCCTCGCTGGCTCCATCACCCGACCCGCCTCTCCCCAGGCGCCGCCCGCGTCCTCGTCCGCCATCGCGGCGCCGCTGTCCCTCTCCTCCCTTGCTCCGCCCGCCTGCGTCTCCGGCCAACCGCCTCGCGCCTCGCCGCTTCCTTCCCCGCCTCCCGGCTCTCGCCTCTGCTCCAGCAGTTCTCGGCGAGGCCGCCGCCCGCCCAGGCCACCCGAGGCGGCGCCGCCGCTCTTCCGCCCGCCGGTGCGGCGCTGCCAGCCGATCCCGCCGCCGCCGACGCTGCCCGCCTCACGGCCGCCCGTAGTTCCCTGCCACCGCCCGCGTCCGCCGCCTCGCCAACCGTCTCCGGCGAGCCCCGGCCCCCTCGAGCTCAGCCTGCTCCTCCATCTCGCGCGCGCCGCCTCTTCCGTGCCTTAGGCAGCAACATCCCGCTTCACTACCAGGGGCACCAGTTGGGTGTACGAACGCGAGAAGAGCGACAAGAACTTCTATCGAAAAGTTCCCCCGAAGGCCGCGAATACGACAAGTACCCCTCTCGGATCCGAGGACCGAAGATGCCCGGAAGGCCATGATCTCCCTCACGGAAGCCGGAGATCGTACCGATTCCTCAAACCCCCTCCGAGCCGCCAAGATCTCCGAAAACCCCATTACCGGACGAGTTCGCCATCGACCTCGAGTTCTTCCACACGGATACCAAGCGACAAGATCCCTTCATGGAAAACGAATCCGAACCGGAGACCTCCGTCATGGATCATCGAGCACTTCTACACGGACCCACGAGATGACATGTTCTTCGCCCAAAGGCGACAAAGTTCTGCTCCCCGGACATCGAGACCCCGATGCGACAAGATCTGCCCCGATACCGAGAACGACCCCGGAGTCCGAGAACGCTTTCGTCGAACCTCGTCGATTCCGTCGAACCCTGGACCCCGAGACCGGACCCTGGACCCTGTCGAACCCCGAACCCCGGAACCCCAAGATCGTCGAGCCCCCTCTGATGTGTGACCCCTTTTCCTCGAACCCTATTTTATAACATATCAACTTGTTGCATACATAATCGTCCTACTCGCATGCATACCTGTGGTTAGGGGGCTTTATGCCGATTCACCTAATAACTCAAATATGGGGCCCATATGCGGGCAAATCTAGTCTCATATTGGCCTCGTTTAAATTTGTGTAGCGAACCTGGTGCTATCTTCTGCCATGTTAAACAACATTTAACTTGCGGGGTTATAAACAACTTGAACCATCTAACTAATTGTCGGGACCCCGGTTCCACTTAATATTGACCTAATCGCATCGCACCTTTGCCATGTCATACATCATGCATGCATCATTCCGATCTTCTGCCGTGTATTGAATATTGCATCCGGTGTTTCTTCTAGTGTTTTGCTTCTTCGCGGATAAGGCCGTTGAGTTGATGTGAGCTTCGCCCCGACCTTCGGATGAACCCTTCGACATGTTTTCAGGCGAGCATCTCCCCCTTTCTACCTATCTTACTTTTATAGTATTTACTTCCCTCCTGTTGATCTATTGCTATCTGTGTTGCGATGCTCTAGTTTTCGTACCCGTGATACCCCTTCCAGCCATATATAGCCTTGGACACATCCTATTACCGTTGTTTGGTAGATAGTTGGACCCGCGTGTCGTAGTCGCTTGCTCAAGTGTTTTGCTTGTCGTCAAGTACCACCAATGTTGGAGGAATTGCCGCATGTTGACGTTGGAGATGATCATGGCTTTAATTATTGTATCACTTTAATTCCTGTTTAACAACTAAAATTGAATTAAGCAGAGGCATCGGTGGGTGATAGGTAAGTTTTGGTTTCCGACCGCCCACTTGTGTCCCGTAGGACCCGAGTTCTTGACACTTGTTCCGAGATTAAGCGCGCTAACCACAGGTGGGGAGATATGGGCCCCCCATTGATTATTACCTGATTTCAAAGTATTGTACTGGGGGCCACAACTAGTTTGAGGTGTTTTACTATCCTGTACTTATGCCATGCTTACTGCTTTATTTAAATTGTGCGACAGATAGCACGTGTACTGTTTAGGATCGGGACACGATTCCGCGGTGCCAGGTCCCGTTTGGGGATTTCTTTGTCGTGCATGTATGATACCCAAACCACGAGTCCGTCTGGAGACGGCCGACTCCGTTGCGGTGTCGACTCGGTGGGTGGCCCCATGTACTTGCTTTGGGTGCAGAACGTCGTGACTTAGGCCCCGCCGACATACCGATGGGTGTATGTTAACTGATCTGGCAAAAAGGGTCGAAGTGCCTGTGGATACTTTGGTGCACCCCTGCAGGGTTTAATATTTTCGAGAAGCCGTGTCCGCGGTTATGGACGACTTGGAGCACAGTGATTGATCATAGACAACTATAACTAAAGTTTATTGTTTTAAATTAACTTGTTTCCGATATGATTAGTAATCAGCTTCACTACAACGGAATGGCTAATTAAAAGTACCAACAACTGCTGAGTTTTGGGTTTATCTCATGCTAAATGTATCTGACTAGTAATTGATGCCACTATAACGGAATGATTAACTAAAAGCGCCCACTGCTTACTTTATCAGGATGAATATCTAAACCTGACTAGTAATTGCGGCAACTATAACTGAATAAGTAAAACTGCCAACTGTGTGAGTTCCTCGGTTGACTTCCTCGTTTGGTCTCGAGGGGGAAACACCAGGATGGGTTTGATTGGTGATAGCTTCAGGTTGGATCCGGTTAGGTCATTCTTATCCCTCTCTGATATCCGCCAGTTGTATCGAGTCTCTATAGGTTGTTTAGTGCTTGCTGCCGCTGCCGCTTCAGTCCACCATACCTATGTAGGCGAGGACCGCCGAATTCTAGCCTCGCCGTGTCTTGGCCTCGATCTTGACGCTCCTCTTTTCCTTTGCCCTTTGTCGGCACCCTTTTGTTTAAGCAGGTTTTGAGATCGTCGTTAGCGAGGTTACCCTTCCGCTTGGCACAGGCGGGTTATGGACGCCATTGGTTATTCTTCAGGGCTCTTAGCCCCATTTGCATCTTGTCCGTAGTCGGACGCTCGATCATTTTCAAGGTGATTTGGATCTTTGTACCGTGTATTTGTATTCTTGACTCTTTGAGTCGCTGTTGTATATATATCTGTTCTGTGGGTCCCATCGAGGACTGTTGTGTAATGTTATTACTTTGCTTTCCACCCGCACGAAAGTGCCTGGTGGGCACCTTCGAATCATTTCTATGCGGGTTTGGCGAGTTTTGCTGAAACTTGCATAGGGCCGATTCTGAGGGTATTACAAGAGGGGGAATATTCTCATTTGAATACCCATTATACTCTTTTAGAGAATTCTTTATTGTTGCTATAGACTCCTACAGGTAATACCATTTACTAGGCTTCCAACCTAAGGTCAAAGCAATTGCTCTCACACTATCTGCGGTGACCCAGCATACCACGGCATGTGTAGTATACTATAGTCATTGACATGATATCCACAGAACACCATTCCATAAATATCACATCCCTCAGAGTGGTACAACAAAAACATTGCAGGCCATATTACAAACATACACACTTCATTATTATTACAATACCGGAAGTTCAGAACTTTAAAGGATTCAAACTTACAAACCAAACTTAAACTGTTTTAGCAAAAGATTCAAAGTTTCAAACTTAAACTCCAAATTGAGCTCAAAAACTTATTATATAAAGTTTATGCTTCTCGGCTCAATTTCTTAAATAATAACTAAGGCAACTACTCGGACTCATTGCCCTCCACTCCATAGCGTATCTCATAATCCACCCCTTCCACTCCTGCGAATAGGTCTGGCTCCTCGTAGTAGACATCCTCTTGGCCTTCAGCTGCGTACATCAGAGTGTCTTCTGGCTCATCAGAGTCTAAGGAGGGGATCAAAGTAAAGAGTGAGTAACGTTACCCAACACGTTAATTATATGCAAGGTGGGAAGTTTGATGCACTATCTACCGCCTTGGACTATCATTCCTTGGCACTATGCAGTTTTCATAAACATTTCTTCAAAGATTGATTTTATTATCAAAAACTATGCCCATCAGTCTTCACAGGTTGATCAGAACTTCATGGAGTTCCTTTCCTGCCGTGTTCGTAGCTCCTTCCTAGAATAGGGAGTAACAAGTTAAATTCTTACACTCTGCAGAGGTGCGTTAATTTACCCATTTGAGATCAACTCCTTGTTGCACAACCGGGTGTACTTTCCCGTCCACAATTCCATGATGTGGGGCCCAGTAGGTGATGCAAGCCAATCACTGTCCTCTTCGCGACCTCACATGTCTCCTTGGTGTACACCATGCCCACATATTGAATTACAACAATGGTTAGTACAGACCGTTCAGATGCCAGAACTATTATGGGACGTTGAGGGTCCCACCCATATGCTGCATATCCTCTATGAATTACCAAATAATGCATTCTACAAGGATAATAGCCACGACCCGTGCATCTAGCTACATGCGAGAGGAAGCAGATATAGCTGACTTCTCTGTCCCATTCCAAATCTCATGGTTAACGCGTAATATTCAGCGCTAGAATTAGTGATGTCATGGGTTGTTAAGTCCTAAGTGATTAATCTCATTGCAAATGGAAACCTAAGTTCCATTGCCCACTTTATCCATATCACCACTTAGGGTGATATCACAATTTATTTGTCTTGAGAAAATAATAATTTTCTTACTTTGGAACATAGATGATAACACACATTTTTGCAATTACTTTGATAATTATTCATCAAAGACATGAGCAAGTGATGAACTTGCCTTATGATTGCAATATAGTGAAGTCGGATGCTTGCACTCGACCTTGAGCTTCTATTTCTACAAAACACCATTGATGTTTACGCACTTCTATTCTTGTAGACAGTTGTTGGGCCTCCAAGTGCAGAGGTTTGTAGAACAGCAGCAAGTTTCCCTTAAGTGGATTACCCAAGGTTTATCGAACTCAGGGAGGAAGTAGTCAAAGGTATTCCCTCTCAAGCAATCCTGCAATCAAGATACAAGAAGTCTCTTGTGTCCCCAACACATCCAATACACTTGTTAGGTGTATAGGTGCACTAGTTCGACGAAGAGATAGTGAAATACAGGTGGTAATGGTGCCAGAAAATAGCTTGACGGTGAGGTAAAGACTAAAGCAAGAAAACATGCAACAGATCTAGTAGCAAACGGTGTTTCAATGCTTAGAAACAAGGCCTAGGGACAGTGGCGGCTCCAAGATTTGGCCGGTGGGTATTCATTTTGCAAAAAAGTTTGGTCTTAATGCACAATATAAACTATAGAATTGATAGCATTATGACAAAGTAGTATAGGATAGGAACAAATTTTCAATGAAGCCACAATTCATAAATCATAAGAGATAGGACGATAATCTCATAATAACAAAATAGTATAGGAAAATAACACATTTACATTGAGGCATTACTTCTTGATTGAAGAAAAATTACAATATAACTTTGTGGTCCTCTTGTTGGAAAAGATCGGTGACATCCTCATCTTTTAACTGAAAGCATAACTAGCGCCAATTGTAAATTGCTGACATAGATTCTTCAAGATTTTAATCCAGTGCTTGCACTAGCACCAATTACAAAATGCTCTCATCCTCATTAGGAGAACTACTTCATTCAACAACTATTTGATTCGGTGTGGCTGTTTTGTTCTTCTTTTTAGCTTTTTAAGCTTTATCCCACAATGCAAATATGCTACTGTGGGTAACACTCTTGTTCTTCATCTAGATTACAAGAAACCGAGAGATCAATAGTCAATACTATATTGTTGCTAATTGATATATACTAAACCGAATCTTCCCTGATAAATAATGGTTACAAATTACAACACCAAATCAGCTACTAGTGAATCTAGAAATTGGTACTAAACTTCAGCGATCAGAAGTATCTAGGGAGTAGGGATCTAGCAATCTAGAAAATCTGAAAAAAAAACTAAAAAGGGGAAGGAGGGAACAGGGAAACGAACCTGGCCTGGCCGGATCTGTCGCCTCTTGCCGCTACTCGCAGTGCCGCGCCGCCGGGGGAGGGGGGTTGTCGTAGTGCCGGTGCCGCGCCGCCGCCTCTCCTAGGTCGCCTTCGTCTGTGCCGCTGAGCGCTGCTGCCTGCCGTGCGGTACGAGGAGACGAGCGGGTCATGTACGAGGAGTCAAGGAGCAGAGGAGGTCGCATGAGCGGTGCGAGAAATGTGGTGTGCGGTCGCGGGCTGGGCCCCTATTTTCTACCGGTACTAAAAATTTTTTTGCCCAAAATCTTTGGTATTCACGGGAATACAGGGAAATACCCCTGGAGCCGCCTGTGCCTAGGGATCACACTTTCACTAGTGAACACTCTCTCATATAAATATCCTCTCTTCATGATACTACTCTTAACTACTCTCCGGTTGGACACACTAATCCATGGTAGGGCCTTCCCCAATCTAGATAACCCCACACGGCCACCTTGAGCGCTAGATGGTTCCAATAAACACCACAATTTTATAGAGACATCCAACTCCAAATATAACTCATAACAAATATTCAATCTAGCCAAAGTGCCACACACGGTATGCACGCTGTCACTTTCACACACGTGGGGAAAAGCATAGATCTATTAAAGCACAAAGAGTATTTATGTAGACTCAAGCCTAAGTGCCACCATGGCGTGCACGCTATCACTTTCACACACATGGGGAGAGCAGAGATCTAATGAAGCACTTGAGTATCAAGGTAGATCTACTTGATTACAAAGCTCATGACCACAAGATCATGCATAGAGAGAGATGAACACATAGCTACCGGTATATCCCTTAGCCTCGAGGAAGAACTACTCCCTCCTCATCATGGGAATCAGCAACGGTGATGGAAATGGTGGTGGAGATCGATGGAGATGGCTCTGGGGGCACTTCCCCGTCCTAGCAAGGTGACGGAATAGAGACTTTCTGTCCGCCGAATCTCCCGTTCGGTGGCGGCGGTGCAGCAAAGGTTTTCGTGGATTTCTTCTGGATGCCCTAGGGTTTTTGGGTCAGAGGCTTATTATAGGCGCGGGAATCAAGGTCGGTAGGGGTCCAGGGGGCCCACACCCCTTGTGGGCACCTCCAGGGCTTGCCCGCGCCTAGGGGGTGCGACCACCCTGTGGCCCCCCTCCGGCTCTGCTTCGTGGTTCCATGTTTCTCCGGGAAAAATAATGAATTTGGCTTTTGTCCCGTCCAATTCCGAGAATAATGTTTTTCTGCCTTTCTGGAACCAAAAACAGAAGAAAACAGGCAACTGGCACTGTGACATCTTGTCAATAGGTTAGTCCCAAAAAGTGTATAAAAATACCTCAAAGTGTAGACCAAACATAAGACAAATGATACAAAACAAGCATGAAGAATCAAAAATTATAGATACGTTTCCGACATATCAAGCATCCCCAAGCTTAACTCCTGCTCGTCCTCGAGTATGTAAGTGATAAAAAGAATAATTTTTGAGGTGACATGCACCATCACAATAAAGATCTAACCATTTCCAAGCATTGAAAGTTGGGATCAAATAACTCTAAACATGTGCATGAAAGATGGAGTCCTAACAATAGGACATAGTAACTATGCATGCAACATGAAAGGCTACAAACAAAGAGCATGAATAACATGCATTGAAAAACGTTTGTTTGTTTCACATACAGAAAACATAGCATAGTGGCAATCAGCTTGTCCCTCATAGAGTAGCAAATAGATGCATAGGACACCTTCAAAGTTCATAAGGGTGACTAGAAACATATAGCACAAGAACAAGTAATATCACAATATGAATCAATCAATAAGTTTTGGGACACTACACACAGAATGACAACTATGCTCTCTTAATGGTGCCTAAAGGTAGAAGGTGGAGACTCAACATAATGGTGGAAGAAAGGCCCTTCACAAAGGGAAGCAGGGATTTCAAGTTTCAAAAAGAGCTTCCAAAAATTATGGTACTTGTTAGCTTTCAGCCCTCATTGCCCCTATCATAAGCATCTTGAAGTGATTAAGGTTAAAGTGAACAAACATGGAGTATATGCTTGACGAAGTATAAGTTGGCAATCTCAAGTCCCTTGAATACGAGGGCCACACCTCATGCATACTCAACTTTGGGCCCAGGTAAGTTCTTGTCATTGTAAGTATTTGCATATCATTGAGAACCGCCAACGGGGTACCCCTTGCACATGGTACAACAGCTTTCACATAACCAAAAAGACAAGGCAAGAAGACAATGAGCATCTCAGCAATCTTTTTATTTACCATATGCATAGCTTTTTATGGAGGATGCTTCATAGATAGCTCATTATGGTGATGCTGCAAGTTTCCACCATGATTAGGCATGGCTTAGGATAGCGGCCCAGACGTTTCTCTAACACAGGATACAAACTCCATGGACTTACAAGTTCCCTCTTTATTTCACACCGGTGACATCCATAGACAAAAGAGCATGATATCAACTGAGTATAAAGTACAAGTGCAATTTTGAAACGTTCCCCGTCACAGCACGGTTCTGCTAATTCCAACTTATAAGTGCAAGCATATACAACAAAGTTGTCACAATGGTTCAAGTTTATTAGGGGCAAAGAATATAAAGTGTGTCATCAAGTTCGTGAGGGCTTTAATCACTAAGTTTTCACATAACAAAATACTTTTTAATTAGAAGATAGCTGAAAACAAGAATATACTTGGAATGGTGTAACACACCATGCATAGGAATTTATAGTGGACACTTTGGAATAACTTGGTTTCTTGGGAGTTGAAAGCATGAGTAGAGCTTACTCACACAAGTGGAGGCTAGCAAAGGACTGCGAGCAACCAATTAAGAGAGCAATAATGGCCATAATCATGCAGAGCAACAAAACATTACTAATCAAAGCATATAGTGGTACTACAAGTCAAGGACTAAATGATCATAGAGGCTATGGTGACTTGTTCATAGTCATAGCATGGTGTGAGCATGTGCCAAGTCAACCCAAACAAAGCATCAAAGGAGAATACCACAATACTATGCTTTTGTATGCTAAAATAACGCATGATTCTTTCAAGGCACATTAAGCAATCCTAATTGTTTGGAACAAGACATGCTACAGAAATAATCACTAAGCATAAGGTCAAAAGAACTCCTAGCATGTCATGCTAAAGTCTAAGTCACAGTCAAAACAAGGTCCCTTTTGTACCACTTAAGCATGAAGCTTTCTACTCTTTCTAACACCAAACAACTTATTTGAAACAACTCACAAAGGTAATAATCAATAAAGATCAGTGAGCTTGTCTCACAAATACACAAAGAAGAACTAAAGATTTCTAAGCTGAAAGCATAAGAAAACTAAGGCTAAACACAGTGCTAGCAAAAGTGAACACTCACAAAACAATAAGAGTGAAAACTAGAGTGTTCTAGGCAATGGAAACAGAGTGTGTCTCTCTCCAAAAGAAGTGTGGTGTAACCAACCAACTTACTCAAGCAAACTAAGCAAACAAAAACCAAAAACTAAAACTAAGACGCTCCAAGAACAACACAACGATGCATGAAACAATAAAAACGAAGTGTCTAGAAAGACTTGAGATTTTTATTGATGAAGAAGGGGATTCCTTGGGCATCCCCAAGCTTTGACGCTTGTACCTCTTGAATATTTCTTGGGGTGACACGGGGTGGCATCCCCAAGCTTGAGCTTTTTTCCATTCTTCATCTCATTACATCATTCTTTCTCTACAGCTGCAAATTTTCCTTTATACAAAACTTCACACAATCTTTATTAGCAACATTAGTGTATTCAAAAGATATTAGACCTCTGGAAAAGCTTTGGAACAACAAGGCTTTTCACTAAAAACACAAGCTACTGTAGTAACTCCTTAAAAAAGCTAAATTCCCCAAAAGAGACTCAAAAAGGAATCAATAAGAAGCAAATGCAAATAATGGTAGAAATTTGTCAAAACAGACCAGCAGGTAGAAACTGAGTTTTTCGAAGACCTTCTGTTGCTCAAATCAAAAAGTTTTGACCTAACGAAAGTTATATAACATACTGAGGGATTTATTTGTAAATTTTCAGCTCAATCCGACTTACAGAGACTCCTCACGAATTTTTATGGTGGAGGACAGAAATCTGTTTTGGGACAGCAACTCCCCAAATCTTACTTCCCTCTCATTAGAGGTCATTCTTGGCACAAAAATCAAACAAAAATGGATAAGGAGAGGTCATTACTGAAGTAATAACTTCCAAGACTCAAGGAAACTCTTGGATTATATCCCAACAAGTACTTTTCTTTAACGCCTTTAAGTTAGGCTTGATAGTTTGAGAAGATGCTCACATAAGAATTATGAATTGAAGTCAAAGAGAGCATCAAGAAGCAAATTCAAAACATATTTAAGTCTAACCCACTTCCTATGCATAGGAATCTTGTAAAGAAACAAGTCATGAAAGCACAAAGAAACAAGCATAGGAAAGCAAAACAAGTGCAACTTCAAGACTTTCAACAAAAAGAGGGGAAACTTAATATTTTTTATATGCATAAGACCATGTTTCCCTCTCTCAGAATAACTTTCAGTAGCAACCTGAATAAAATTAACAATATAAATATCACATAAAACATTCTTACCATGAGACACATGCATAAAATGATTATTACTCTCCATATAAGAATAGCCATTCTTATTAATTGTAGTGGAAGCAAATTCAACAAAATAGCTATCACTATTATTCTCATCACCATAATCATCAAATATAGGAGGCATATTGTAATCACAATCAATTTTCTCCTCAATAGTAGGTGGGCTGAAAATATCATATTCATCATTGTAATCATCATATATTGGAGGTATAGTATCATCATAAGCAATAGAATAGCTATATTCCCAAGTGTGTTCATTTGTAAACATATCATCATTGGAAGGAACATGGATAGCACTAATAGCACAACAACAACTATTAATATCATCATTTTCAGAATTGGTACCAAAGAGATTTTCAATATCAAAAGTGGTATGCTTTTCCCAATCATGATCACTACTATATGTAACAGGCATAGGAACATCATCTAGTTTAGACTCATCAGCAAAAACTATGATAGGAGAAACATGATTAGAGGAAGATACCGTTTCCTCTATCCTTTTACTCCTCCTCCTCTTCTTCTTCTTCTCCTATTTAGGAGGGAGAGGCTTGAAAGGAAGCTTCTCCACATACCCTGGCTTATTGTTAGCGACAATAGAAGAAACTTTGGAGGATTCCTCCTTTTCATTAATAATATCAAAACACATATCAGTCCTGTCATAAATTGGTAAAATATCATCTTTTATAAGATTTTGTATGTAAGTATTTGCGTGGAAGTTTTCAACACTATAAAGATGACAACCATGCAGGACGCTATTCATATCAAAAGTACTCATGTCTATCAAAGAAGTTTTTCTTGATAAATCCTCACACCCCAAAAATATTGTAAGTTCATCATCTTGATTATCAGTGATCACGTTATCACAATACAAACTTGTAGGATTATTATGGCCAGAGCATTGAAAATTGAAATGACCCACTTCAAAGCAAAGTTCACAAATAAAAGGATAGAGGGCACACACTTTTTTACCAAGATCATCTAGAGCCTTATACCACTTTCTAGTTTGTTCATTCTAGTGGGTGATACAATATTCTTCTTCTGTTTGATTCTTCTCACAAGGTATATGCATACCACAAAAATTAACATGCTTATAAGAAATAGTACTTTCAGAACTTTGAGCATGTTTATTGCAATCATTAATAACATTTTCATTTTCCATGCAAGTGTCTTTAAAAGGTTAATGTTACATGTCCCATTTTTCTTTAGGAGCATTAATATGGGAAGCAAAGGCTCTATAGTATCTAACAAGAATTTGAGGATCAAGACCATGTTTAGCACTAAGCTCTTGAAAATCAGTCGTTTCAGCGAATGACTTAATGCAATCATACTCATAGTTTATACCTAGGTCTTTACCTTTGTTGTTATCCCAACCTTCGGTATTGCTTTGAATTGTTTCAAGAAGATCCCACTTAGCCTTGACCTCCTTACTTGTGAAGGATCCCTCTAAACAGGTATCCACATAGTCCTTGTAGTGTCCTGAAAGCCTTGCATAAAAATTATTGATAACAACATTACTGGGGAGCTCATGAATGGGATATTTGAGCATTAGTGACTTCAATATCCCCCAAGCATGGGTAATACTTTCTCCCTCATGAGGATGAAAATTATAAATATAATTCCGATCTTTATGAATTTCACGAGGAGGATAAAATTTGGAATAAAAGAGAGATTCAACTTCCTTCCACTCCAAATGATGAGGATCATCTAGTATCTCATACCACTCCCTTGATTTGTCCCTAAGTGAGAAAGGGAATAGCTTCATCTTAACTTGGTCCATTGAAATACCTGCACACTTGAACAACTCGCATAATTCATGTATAAAGAATAAATGATCACTAGGATGGACAGTTCCATCTCCAAAGTAGCAGTTATTCATAACACGTTCAACAATTTCAATAGGTATTTTTAAAGGGACACTTTCAGTATGTGGATTTGAAATATCACAAGTACTATTACAATCACCATATATGGGAGATAAAGTATCATCAGAGCAAATTTTCTTACCTAAAGCTGGGGAGCTAAAAAGATCTTTCTCATAAAAACTAGCTCCCCAAGCTTAGAAGTTTCCATACCATTAGTAACAATGGTGTTCAAGAAATTCATACTAATAACATTGCTATTAGCATGCAAATAAAGTTCCATAGGTTTTTTAATTTTCTCTTTAAACACTTCATGTACTAACTCAAGATAAATGCTATAGAGCTCTCTAATTTTGTTGTTGTTTTCCATTAAGCCTAACTAGTGAAAACAAGAAACAAAAAGACAAAATTGCAGAATCTAAAGGAAATAAGTTTGAGCACTCACACACCAGGATGTGAGTACCTTTTACCTTACCTCCCCGACAACGGCGCCAGAAATGAGCTTTCTGGCTTGCTGTTGCCGTGAGGTAACGTGTGTGAGTGCCTTTTACCTTTCCTTCCCGGCAACGGCGCTAGAAAAGAGCTTGATGTCTATGCACTTCTATTCTTGTAGACAGTTGTTGGGCCTCCAAGTGCAGAGGTTTGTAGAACAGCAACAAGTTTCCCTTAAGTGGATTACCCAAGGTTTATCGAACTTAGGTAGGAAGTGGTCAAAGTTATTCCCTCTCAAGAAATCCTCCAATCAAGATACAAGAAGTCTCTTGTGTCCCCAACACACCCAATACACTTGTCAGGTGTATAGGTGCACTAGTTAGGCGAAGAGATAGTGAAATACAAGTGGTAACGGTGCCAGAAAATAGCTTGATGGTGAGTTAAATACTAAAGCAAGAAAACATGCAACAGATCTAGTAGCAAACGGTGTTTAAATGCTTAGAAACAAGGCCTAGGGATCATACTTTCACTAGTGAACACTCTCTCATATAAATATCCTCTCTTCATGATACTACTCTTAACTACTCTCCGGTTAGACACTCTAATCCATGGCAGGGCCTTCCCCAATCTAGATAACCCCACACTGTCACCTTGAGCGCTAGATGGTTCCAACAAACACCACAATTTCATAGAGACATCCAACTCCAAATACAAATCATAACAAATATTCAATCTAGCCAAAGTGCCACACACGGTATGCACGCTATCACTTTCACACACGTGGGGAAAAGCATAGATCTATTAAAGCACAAAGAGTATTTATGTAGACTCAAGCCTAAGTGCCACCATGGCGTGCACGCTGTCACTTTCACACACATGGGGAGAGCAGAGATCTAATGAAGCACTTGAGTAGCAAGGTAGATCTACTTGATTACAAAGCTCATGCCCACAAGATCATGCATAAAGAGAGAGAGAGATGAACACATAGCTACCGATAGAGCCCTTAGCCTCGAGGAAGAACTACTCCCTCCTCATCATGGGAATCAACAACAGTGATGGAGATCGATGGAGATGGCTCCGGGGGCACTTCCCTGTCCCGGCAAGGTGCCGGAACAGAGACTTTCTGTCCCCCGAATCTCCCCTTCGGTGGCGGCGGCGCAACCAATATTTTCGTGGATTTCTTCTAGATGCCCTCGGGTTTTTGGGTCGGAGGCTTCTTATAGGTGCAGGAATCAAGGTCGGTGGGGGTCCAGGGGTGTAACATCCCAAAATTATTAAACTCTAATCATCAAAATTAGGGTTAACAAGAACTTTTCCAATTAAAATATGAAAGCATTCATATGAGTGTGCATTAAAATTTGGATTCTTTTGAATTTCCATGATTATGTGTTTCTTTGCTTGTAAAATGATTCTTAGGTGACATAAAAATCATCTAAACCATCCCCAAACTTTTCCCAAAGACAAACAAATCAAAACAAACAAATTAAGTGAATGGTCACTTTGGCCAATTTAACTCCATGCCTACTTTGGCTATCTCTAACTTTCAGAACTTAACAGAAACATGTATGGATCTTTGCACCCCTTGATAGTACTCATAACAAGGTACCAAGGCCCACTTTGTGATCATCCAAAAACATTTTAATGCATAGTTTAAATGACAGTTTAAAATTGAAGCTATTTCATATGGGAAGATCCCACTATTTCAAAAACCACACAAACAAGATAAATTTTCAAAACCCAAGCATCCACAATATCACCAGCACATGCCTAGAACACCCACCAAAAATATTTTCAAAAGTCAAAACTTAAGTTCATGCGGACATTTCATCAAACAGGTTGCAGATGCAAATCAAACAAATCAAAACACTATGTTAACTTGTTCCCTCTCTAATTACACTAGCCTCAGTAGATCATATAGCAACCTTAACTAAGCTCTAGCCCCACTGTAAACTCGCCAATGTCATCAATGGTGAACAGCCTGAGAGCACCCATGTCACCCCAGTGTGGACAGCAAGCTAGGAGAGGAACTAGCCGTGCCAACCTTGTCTGGGAGGTAGCCCATGCCTCACTGCCCCCTCTCGACCAGCCCCTCGTGAGACAAAGAACCGCCAGAACACTGCCGCGCCATTGCCGACCATGCCGACGCGCACCATAGAGCACGCGCCGTTCCCACGCAGCCCGACCACCTCGAGCTCTCGCTGCCCGCCGGCATGCACACCACCGTCCCAGGAGACCGCCAGACATGCCCATTTCACCATAGATTCGCCGCCTCTGCCTCGCAGAGCATCGCGAGTTCCCGACCGTTTGCCACCGCCCCTACAAGCGCATTTAAACCTTAGAGCATCGCCAGGAGACCACCGATTGATCGCCACCCTCGGCCATGCCTCTAGCAGCCCATAGCCGTGTCGCCACCATCGACTGCCCATCCCTCTCGGTCTCGCCATCGAGCCTATAAAAGGAGGCCACCCCCAGCCGATTGAAGCACACCATTGCACTCCCCTCACATCACTGATCGTTCCACCCGTTAGCTAGAGCAAGGCGAGCAGCGCATCGCCAAAATTTGGCCGGAGCTCGCCGCTGCAGAGGATAAGAGGAGCCGTTGATTTCGACCACCCCCGGAGCTGCTGCGACCACCCCTGAGTTCGCCATCGTCGACTTCGTCGTTTGACCGCCTCGCCGTCGTCACTGGAGCCCCGGTATGCCCCCTATGGACCCCCACTGAGCCGCTAGGGTTCGCTCGCCGGTGACCTGTTCATCGTCGACGACGACCCTCAGCCGTCGATCTTCATTCTAATCCAACGCACCACATCGCCCGTCAACCGCGTTTAAAGAGCCACGACCAGAGACCCCCACTGTTGCGCCAGCGCTATGAGTGACACTGGGCCGGCCCATTAGCATCTCCCGCGCAGCCCACTCATTTGAATTTAGCCTTTTCTTTTTAAGTTCAAACATAGTTATGTACCTAGTTTAAAAAATCAACCCAGCTCGATTCATTGAACCAAATTGAATGAAACCAATTTTGTTAGAAAGATATTGAAATGCTTAATCCAAGCCCGTTAGATTCAAATCATTTGGATCTGTAGATCAACCTTGGTAAAAATAACAAGGCAGAAGCTTTTCTGCATTCAAACATTTTTCAAATTTAAACCATAATAGCTTTTGAGTTGATTCCAACTCTCAAAAATCACATTTGATCATACCTTTAAGAATATATAAAAATATATGGGTTCACTCACAGAAATAATGTTGAAGTAATAAAAGAATGCCACATAGGCATTTCTAGTCACTTATTTTATTTAAAATAAAAGGTTAAACCTTATTAAATTGTGATAGCACTTTAAATCACATTCCCTGGTGATGACATGTGTCAAAATGATCCCATGTTTGAGTTGGAGAATATTAAATCTTAAGTAGTTTTTCAATGAGTAGAAATTACTTTTCTAAAAATAAAACCAATAAGACAAATGCTTTATTCTTGTGATGTTAGTGATGATGCTAGATCATCTATAGAACCATTTTGTGTGATTATTGAAAATAGTTAAGTATTGTTTGGTGATTGTGTACCTCGTATTTATTCATAGACGCTAGTACCGACCAAGGATACAACGAGGAATGAGGATACTACGAAGAAGAAGCCGAGGATAACTTCAACCACTGCTCTGCTCAAGGCAAGCCTAATACTACTAGTTGATTGAGCAAGCTAACACTTGCAAGATACTCTACTTATGCAAGCCTATACTGATACTAATGCAATCTAATACCTGCTTGTTACCATGACCACTAGATGCCTTAAGCATATGTGATCATACCCACTTGATACCCCCTCCTAGTTTTACTTGCAAGCTTTCTACTTTATTTATTTATCAAAGCTCTTACTTAGAGTTTACTTGAGTAAATTGTAGATACTAGAAAGATAATGGAAGGTTGCATAAAGAGCATTAAATTTGGCCTAAGATAGATAATCTTGATGTCATCCTAAGGCATGAGATTGAACTTAGTTAAACTCCACTTGTTTACCACCCTCCATTAGTACTCACTCCCATTTGTAGATGCTAGTGCTAAGCATAAAACTTGATCAAATTTAGATGGGAATACTTGGTGGAAAATGGTTATGAAAACCTTGGAATGATGGATCATTCTATTGAGATGTTTTGACATGTGTTTCCGAACACTAGATGATTTGGATGATGAAAATGTTAAGGCATGAGCCTTAGCCCTTTATAAAACTGATGGTTGTCTCGATGCGATACCATTCCAATTTTACCGTACAACCACAATACCCGAGAATTGGGTAGAGCTTGACTGGAAACTTATATACCTTAGTATGGGTTCCCTCACGACCAAGGTCTGAGCTGAGGCTACCTTGTGAAGATTGTCCACTTGTGCAGTACCCAAGATGACAGTGGGTCATGGTTGGGAGGCCAAACTCATAGGAGAGGTGATTATACTAGGGCGTGTAATTGAAAGGTTAGGATTGATTATCCGCATACTGAGTATGGTGAATTCAGGATTTGTTCCTGACGGATGTATCGAATGTTGTGGTGAAAGTGTACAATATCTGCAGAGTGTCAAACTATTCGAATAGTCGCGTCATGTTATGGACGATTGAGTGGCCATACTGTTCCCCCGTCAGATGTTTTCAAAATGACTTGTGAAATGAATTGAGATTTTGACTTGACCACAACAGAGTTGTGATATGAAATACAAGTTCCCAATTAGGTGTTATAAAACTTCAACTAGCATTCTTTGCTTCTGAACTTAGTAGAGGTAAATCTGGCTTTTTGCAAAACAACCCTAGAGCTTAGTGTCCTATTACAAAAACCCCCTTCACTTGTTAGTATTAGTTTGCGAGTACTTAAAGAGTACTCATGGCTTTGTCCCTGGCTATTCCCGTGGCCAGACTATGAAGAGGAGTACCAGGATGACGGACCCCAGGAAGGTTACGACAACTAGGATCATCTCCCATCGTCAGCATTGCCTGTGACCCCGAAGATGGAGCTTCGCCTACGCTACCTTTATTATTACGTATTCCGCTGCTTAAGTTGTATTAAGAACTGGATCATGAGATCCTTATTTGTGTAAGACCTTATGTATGGTTTGTAATGGATGATGTACTATGGTATCCAAATCTGTTATGTCTCGCAAAAATGGTAATCCTGGGATTGTGATGTATGGCATAACAGGCATCTAGGATTAAAAATCCGGGTGTTGACAAGTTGGTATCAGAGCCATCCTGACCATAGGAGACCCTATTTAGACTGGACGTTTGAATCAAAAACTTAGTTTCAAAACCAAAGGAAGCAAATATTTACAAAAACTTATTCCCATTCTTATCACCTTGATTCTTTCATAAAAATTCATGTTCCTCAAAAACTCTTGCAAAATACATAAAATTTGAAACACTTGATCACTCTACTAACTTACTCATCATATATTCTTATAGATGGACGTGAAGTATAGCAAGTTTTATCAGTTGGGGAATGGAGGAGACCTTATCTTTGAGCGGGATTTGGACCAGCTTTCAGAACTTCTGGAGCGTCTGCACCCCAAGTTCTTCGGACCTTAGCTCAATGATCAACGAGGAGAAGATCTGCAGTGGCTAATTGTTGCAAGTTTCCGAGGAAAGATTGAACCTCCCACTGCCGAGGGAATTCAGTTCACCTTAAGAGAGAACAATTGGCTAGATGGACTTGCCAGGGCCATGTAGGAAGCTCTTGCCCGTCTGTGTGGGCAGAGTATCAACCAGATCAAGGGTACCCGCTTTGAGTTTTGTCCAAGGCGTGATGCTATGGGACAGCCCCAGCCCATACCACCAGCTGAAGTCAAGACCCGCTTGGACCACCTTAGCTTCATGATGTACAATCGTCAGCAGGAATTGGACAATTGCCGTGACTACTCCAACCACAAGTCCACCATCATCAAGACAAAGGATCAGACCATCGCCATGCTAGCAAAGGATCGCAAGTCTCGCCGCCGTCAGCTCGACAAGAAGGAGCGCATCATTGCCCGTCTTCGCCACCGTATCTCGGATTTGGAGGAGACCATCCACGAGAGAGACATGCAGTTGGAGGAAAGGGAGAATGCCGGAGAGGATCTTCGTGGAGACCCCTACTCCTATGTCAGCGATGATGATGAATTTCTGGAGGATCAGGCTATGGATTTCTTCACCGATGAGGATGATTTCGCCTTCATTAATGAAGACGATGATGATGAGGATGATGACTACACCGACTCCGAGGAGTAGTAGCACTTGAGCACTAGCGTAGTGAGTTGTATTCGGTCCCACTGTATCGTAGTTTCCAGAATGGTTCTTAAAACCATCTGTTTTTCTTGTTTTGTGGTGTGTGTTTGTATTGTGTGTTATGAATGAATGAATGAATGAAAAGCAAGTTGCTAGAAAATCTGAGTCAAACTTTAAAAACTTTCCAAAATCCCTGAACCTTAGAAATTTCCCTCTTTTCTCATGATCTATCTCAATCTTCAGATGCCATGCGGAGGAAGTGGTTCATCCCTGGACCCGATGTTGCAGATCCTACAAATGTTGGTTTCTGACCGTGAAGCTGTAAGAGTCGAACGTCAAGCCAACCTAGCCACCCTTCAGTAGATAGCTCAGCTAGCCCACAACAATCAAGGCCAAGGAAATCAGGACAACCATGGATCTAAGCTCAAGAATTTCGAGAACACCAACCCACCTGTTTTCACTAATTCGGAAGAGCCCCTAGATGTAGACGATTGGCTGCAAACCATGGAAAACAGCCTGGAAGTCGCCGGAGTGGAAGCTAACGAGAAAGTTCTGTTCGCCACCCACTATCTAGCCGGAGATGCAAGAGCATGGTGGAACAACGTTCGTGCAATGCCCGGAGGACAGATGATGACCTGGGAGGAATTTAAGGTCAAGTTCAGCAGAACCCATGTGCCGCCGGGTTTGATCAAGAGAATGAGAGATGAGTTCAGAGAACTGAAGCAAGGAAGGATGACCGTAGTGGAATACTGTGAAAAATTCTTGTCATTAGCTAGGTATGCCCCGGATGAGATCGACACCGAAGCCAAGAAGAAAGAGAGATTCTTGAATGGTCTGCACGATGGGATGCAGACTGTGTTGGTCAATATCCCCTTTGCTGATATTGAAGCCCTTGTTGACTCTCCCATCCAGATGGAAGGAAAGATCAACCAAGCCAATGAGAACCGCAAGCGTCGCATGATGCATCATCCAGGAACCCATCAGACCCCAAAGTATCGCCCTAACCCATCTCCAGGATTTGCCCAAAGAACCAACAAACCCCCGATGAACCGTTCGACCTATCCCAATCGTGGAAACCCAAGGCCCGGCGGAAATCACAACAACCCCGGCAACTCTAACAATTTCAACCGTGCACCACCCAAGTTCAACAACAACAATGCTGCCGCCAACACCAACACTGCCCCGAGGACTGGAATCAATGTTGTGCCTGTTGTAGCAAAGGACAAGTCGCAAGTGACTTGTTATGACTGTGGAAATAAGGGTCACTACTCCAACGAGTGCCCCAAGAAGAATGTCGCAGCCCCCAATGCAAACGCCCCAGCTCAGCAGCAGCGTCGTGTTCAGCCTGGAAGAAGGTTTGCCCCAGGGAATTCACTCAACCGCAACGGCCGTCTTTTTCTCATGCATGCTGAAGAAGCCCGAAGCGCCGTAAGTCGTCTTTGGGTATGTTTCTGTTAATTCGATTGCTAGAGTGTTGTTTGATTCTGGTGCATCGCACTCATTTGTCACTAAATAATTTGCATGCACTAGTAAGATTCAACCAACAAAACTGAAGCATGTCATGATTGTTCAAATCCCCGGTTCAACCACCAAAGCTAGGCAAATTTGCAAAGCCGTCCCTATCCGAATCCATGGCATAGATTTTTATGCTAATCTGATAGTACTCGGAACTAAAGGTTTGGAAGTAGTACTAGGAATGGATTGGATGTCCAAACATAAAGGATTGATTGACTGTGCCAAGAAAGCCATAACCATGACCAGTATAGCCGGAATATCAGTCGAGCATGTATGTGAAACCTTACCTCGTCAATTCAAGTGTAACAAGAGTATAGCCCAACCTACCATTGACCATGTCCGGATAGTCTGTGAATACCCCGATGTATTTCCAGATGTTTTGCCTGGTATGCCCCCAGATCGGGATATCGAGTTTATCATTGAACTAATCCCCAGAACCGGACCCATAGCTCAGAGACCATATAGTATGAACCCGTCTAAACTAGCAAAACTGAACAAGCAACTGGATTCCATGTTGGAAATTGGATTAATTCAACCAAGTGCGTCACCATGGAGATCACCTGTCTTATTTGTGGACAAGAAGGATGGAGGTAACCGTTTGTGTATGGATTATCAGAAGTTGAATGATTTCACTATCAAGAACAAGTACCCATTGCCCAAGATAGAAGATTTGTTTGATCAGTTGACTGGTGCCAAAGTGTTTTCTAAGATTGATCTTAGAACAGGCTATCATCAACTCAAGATTCGCACAGAGGATATTCCAAAGACCGCCTTTACCACCAGATATGGATTATACGAGTATACCATCATGTCTTTTGGATTAACCAATGCCCCCGCTTATTTCATGAATCTCATGAATAATATTTTTATGGACTTCCTGGATAAGTTTGTCGTTGTTTTCATCGATGGCATTCTGATTTATTCCAAATCAGAAGAAGAACATGAGCTACACCTAAGGACCATTCTTGGAACCCTTAGAAAGCATCAGTTGTATGCCAAGTTTAGCAAATGTGAATTCTGGTTACAGGAGGTAGGATTCCTCGGCCACATTGTATCAGCCGGAGGAATTTCCGTTGACCCTGCAAAGGTGAAAGATGTCGAATATTGGCAATACCCAACCACTCAAACCCAAGTTCGTGCATTTCTCGGATTGGCGGGATATTACCGCAAGTTCGTAGAAGGATTCTCGAGTATCGCCAGACCCATGACCCAATTGCTAAAGAAGGACAAGAAGTTTGAATGGACGGACAAATGTGAAGCGAGTTTTCAAGAACTCAAGAGGAGATTGATTTCAGCCCCAATCTTAATCATGCCGGATATCACGAAGCCCTTCGACGTGTTTTGTGACGCATCAAAGATCGGTCTCGGATGTGTGATAATGCAAGAAGGCAAAGTTATATCTTATCTATCTCGACAACTGAAACAACATGAGAAGAATTACCCAACCCATGACCTCGAACTCGCAGCCGTAGTTCTAGCCCTGAAGACATGGAGGCATTACCTGATGGGAAACCGTTGTGAGATCTATTCGGATCACAAGAGTCTAAAGTATATATTCACTCAGAAGGAGCTGAATATGAGACAGAGAATATGGATTCAACTAATCAAGGATTACGATCTGTACATTCACTATCACCCTGGTAAAGCCAACGTGGTAGCAGATGCCCTTAGCAGATTGTCGTGCCGCTTGAACTCCATGATTTTGAAGGAGCAACCAAGCATGCACAAAGAGATGGAAGATTTTCGAATGGAATTAGTGAGTGAAGGATTTTTGGCTAGCATAGAACTTCAACCCACTTTGATCAGCCAGATCAAAAGAGGCACATAAAGGAAATGCTAGTATCGATGGAATCAAGCGTTGTATTGGTACAAGCAAAGTACCCGGATTCACCGAAGACGAAGAAGGAGTTCTGTGGTACAAAGGACGCCTTTGTGTACCAGCAGATTCTAAGTTGAAAGAAGTTATTCTGAAGGAAGCTCATGATACTCTTTATTCTATCCACCCCGGAGGAACTAAGATGTATCAAGATTTGAAAGAGCAATTTTGGTGGCATAAGATGAAGAGAGAAATCGGAAGCTATATCGCCAAGTGTGATATATGTTAGAGAGTCAAGGCAGGACATCAAAGACCCGCTAGATTGTTGCAACCATTGTAGATTCCGGAATGGAAATGGGATTTCGTTGGAATGGACTTTATCACCGGATTGCCTACCTCTAGTAGGGTAAATGACTCTACCTGGGTCATAGTGGACAGATTGTCCAAAGTCGCCCATTTCTTACCCGTCAAGACCACATATCAGAGTTCGAAACTAGCAGAGTTATACATCGCTAGATATCATCAATTTGCATGGAGTCCCTAAGAACATCGTATCGGATCGAGGAACTCAGTTTACCTCGAGATTCTAGAAGAAAGTCCAAGAAGGTTTAGGAACCCTCCTAGATTTCAGCACCGCGTATCACCCTCAAACCGATGGACAAACGGAGCGAGTAAATCAAATAATCGAAGATATGTTGAGATCATGTGTGTTAGAATATGGATCTAAGTGGGAAGACTGTCTACCATTTGCAGAATTTTCATACAACAATAGTTATCAAGCTAGTTTGCAAATGGCCCCATTTGAATTCATGTATGGAAGGAAGTTTCGCACCCCTTTGAATTGGTCGGTAGTAGGAGAGAGTTAGATTTTCGGACCCGATATCCTACGAGAAGCAGAAGAGAAGGTTCACAAGATTTGTGAGCACCTCAAGACAGATCCAGACGCATGTAAGAGTTCTACCGACAAGAGACGTAGAGACCTCGCCTTCAACATAGGAGATTTTGTGTATCTGAAAGTGTCGCCATTGAAAGGAATGCAGCGTTTCCAGCTGAAAGGAAAGTTAGCCCCCAGATATATCGGCCCCTTCAAAATTCTGAACCGTCGAGGAGAAGTGACGTATCAATTGGAACTACCCGAAGAGATGGCAGCCGTGCACAATGTGTTCCATATCTCATTACTTCGCAAGTTCCTCGAAGTTCCAGAGAAGACTGAAGTGTTCAAGAATATTGATCACCGGACCATAGAAATCAACGATGACCTGACCTATCCTGAAGTACCCATCCGTATTTTGGAAGAAGCTTTCAGAACTAACAGAACCCGGAGCATCAAGTTTCTCAAGATTCAGTGGAGCAACCACACAGAAGAGGAAGCTACCTGGGAGCGCGAAGATCACATCAGGACGGAGTTTCCCGATCTCTTCAAATCCTGGGTAATCTTTTTCGTCCTTTTTCAAATATCGGGACGAGATTTTGTTTAAGGGGGGAAGGTTTGTAACATCCCAAAAATATTAAACTAGAATCATCAAACTCTAATCATCAAAATTAGGGTTAACAAAAACTTTTCCAATTAAAATATGAAAGCATTCATATGAGTGTATTAAAATTTGGATTCTTTTGAATTGCCATGATTATGTGTTTCTTTGCTTGTAAAATGATTCTTAGGTGAAATAAACATCATCTAAACAATCCCCAAACTTTTCCCAAAGACAAACAAATCAAAACAGACAAATTAAGTGAATGGTCACTTTGTCCAATTTAACTCCCATGCCTACTTTGGCTATCTCTAACTTTTAGAACTTAACATAAACATGTATGGATCTTTGCACCCCTTGATAGTACTCATTACAAGGTACCAAGGCCCACTTTGTGATCATCCAAAAACATTTGAATGCATAGTTTAAATGACAGTTTAAAATTGAATCTATTTCATATGGGAAGATCCCACTATTTCAAAAACCACTCAAACAAGCTCCGCCGGATTTCGACCACCCCCGGAGCTGCCGCGACCACCCCGGAGTTCGCCGTCGTCGACTTTGTCGTATGCCCGCCTCGCTGTCATCACTAGAGCCCCGGTATTCCCCCTATGCACCCCCACTGAGATGCTAGGGTTCGAGCTCGCCGGTGACCTGTTCATCGTTGACGACGACCCTCAGCCGTCGATCTTCATTCTAATCCAACGCACCACATTTCCCCGTACCGCTTCGCGTTTAAAGAGCCACTGACCCATTAGAGCCCCGCGCTGCGAAGTGACACTGGGCCGGCCCATTAGCATCTCCCGCGCAGCCCACTCGTTTGAATTTAGCTTTTCCTTTTTAAGTTCAAACATAGTTCTGTACCTAGTTTCAAAATCAACCCAACTCGATTCGGTGAACCAAATTTAATGAAACCAATTTTGTTAGAAAGATATTGAAATTCTTAATCCAAGTCCGTTGGATTCAAATCATTTGGATCTGTAGATCAACCTTGGTAAAAATAACAAGGCAGAAGCTTTTCTGCATTCAAACATTTTTCAAATTTAAACCATAATAGCTTTTGAGTTGATTCCAACTCTCAAAAATCACATTTGATCATACCTTTCAGAATATATAAAAATATATGGGTTTAATTACAGAAATAATGTTCAAGTAATAAAATAATGCCACATAGGAATTTCTAGTCACTTATTTTATTTAAAATAAAAGGTTAAACCTTATTAAATTCCTGAGATTACACTACCATAGCGGCATCCTTGAGCGAACCAAGCTATCGGCTGTGATTCTATAACTCCCTCGCATGAATTCCTGAGATTACACCACCGAGTTAAGAATTCTCTGTCTGTAGCCTTTGCTTGCACATGGCTAGCTGCTGTGGCCTGTTTGACCTTTTGTAAGTACTGGTGAAGTTGCTAACGAACATTTCTTCAAAATCCAACCAACAGCTTGATCTCGCTTTGGCAGGTTATTCAGCCATACTCTAGCTGGTCCTTCCAACATTTGCGGGACATACCGTACTGCCCATCGCAAGTTTCCGCCAGCTATTCTTACAGCAGTGGCATAATCAATCAACCAATCATGTGGTTTGGTGCTCCCATTATATGTTTTTCTGCCTCTTGCCAGCTGAAAGTTCGGCACTGGTGGCTCGCCCATGATCCGTGGTCCGAAGCATGCCGGTCCTGGTGGACCTTGTTCTTCTAACAACTCGGACCGGTATAGCCGGTCCAGCTTTACTCTCGCATCACTTGACGGCAAATCTCTGTACAGAATTCTCTCCTGCATTCCATAGTGGTTATTTCCACCATGAACCGCATATTCCATCTCGGAATAACCATCATTATACCTCTCATTCACCTGATTGTGGTGATCTGGTCTCACTTCTCTTTCCTGCCAAGTTTCATGTCTCGGTTGTGGATTGGGTGGCGGTTCTCTTCTTCCTTCAGCCGAGATATTATTCTCGTGATTTCCTCTTCCGAGATCTCCATTACCTCGGCTTCCGTTGCCTTTCTCGGCACGGCCGGGGTTTCTCTCGCCACTGTTACCTCGGCTTCCATTGCCTGTATTTTCATTTGCTTTTCCGGCTATCGCCGGATCATATGGAACAATTTGCTTATTTCTTTTTCCCGAAGTTACCGCTATGTCTTTCCGCGCATTGTTTCCGGGCGAGGATGCTGCTGCCACAGATAAGGCAGGTGCTGCACCAGCCGAATGAACCACTCGCGAGGCACCAGGCCTTTCCGGGTCTGCCCTGAGCATTTCTTCATTCTGCTGGTTCGCAATGCGCACCAGCTCATTCACTCTTTCTTGCTGTTTTTGCCGGGCTTCGCCGGTCAATCCTTCTAACTCTAGTGCAGCGGCATTTGCCGCCCTCAGGTTCTTTGCCGGGGTAATGTACCTCGGCAAGCCTAGATCAACTGATTCTGCCTTATGAGCATCATGCTCTTTGTTGATACCATCTATGAGGTTCTTCCCTCTTAATCTTAACTCGTCAACCCGCTCGGGGGCGACGTCAAGCTTGTTTGCCCTAGCATATTCTCGCAGGGTCCTGTTTAAGGACTCATAATGTCGACACCTTTTTGCCTCTACCAAAGACTTTTGCTCCGGTCTCTTCTAACTCTGCCTGAGCATTAGCCGGATCAATTATCGGCGCTACAGGTGTAGTCAGATTATCTATAGTTGCCTGAAGAATGTTTTCTGGTCTTTCCAGAGGTGGCACTCTTACCCTTGGTGCCTTTGGGGTCGTCTCCTGCACCTCGGCTGGGTTGGCCGCGGAAGGAATTACCTCGGTGGGCTGTGGAGCTGCTTGCTTGGTGGCCACCTGCACACCGGTCGTCGGATCTTTGCTTGATCCGGCGCCGCATTCCCTTTGCACCCGGTGCGACCATCACCTCGTCTTGCCGACGGGCGACTCCATGGACCGTTTGCGGCGCTAAGGGGAGGCTCTCCTGCAACAACAACTTGGTGAGGATAAACGCCGGAGGTGTCGACGCCGACGTAGATCTGGTGCATTCCCAAGTGGATGAAGATGCCGTTGCGCGGATGATTTTTTCCCTTGAATCTGCCTGCGTTGTCGCTGACGTAGTCACAGAGATCAAATCTCCGGACTAAGCCAGAGACAACGCGCTCACCAGTGTGGATGAAGTTTCCCGTCCGGATCATGAATCCAGCTAGCACCACTGCTGGCCCCACGGTGGGCTCCAACTGTCGTGGTGGTGGCACGACAGATGCCATGGGTAGGCTAAAGTATGGGGCCAATGGATGCTAGAGGGATCTGGGGAGGGAAGATGTAGTTGATTCTACACACAGAAGACCAACGTAAAGATCTTTATTTCTCCTTTCTTGGGCTAAAAGTGCTCCTTGAGCTGTATACAAGTGGAGAAGAAGAACTTTACCAGCCTAACAGTACCAAATGAGTCGATGCCGTTCTCTGAGTCCAAGCCTATCCTTATAAAGGGGAACCTTGGCTCCTCTAGGGCTGACGTGGCAAGCATATTCGAGGAATATGCTTTTCCCAGTATAGTAACTCGGCGGCCTCCTTTCCGTGTCGCCCTTATAATGACGGCAAGGTTCCAGAGGACCCCACCTGCGCGTCTCGAGCTTTAGGACTGTCACCTCCGTGACCTCCCTCTGCCCTTCTGTCGCTCTGCGCCTTGTCCTTTGTGTTTGGCTCTGCTTAGATTCTTCCTAGCCCGTGACTAGAGTTTGACTATAGGCATCTCCTTCTCCTGCAAGCATCATATCATTCGGCCCTGTCTCGCTTAACTCGGCTTGGCCTTCACCTGCATTCAGATTATTCGGGCTGACCCAACCGACTTACACAGTATGTCGGCCGGATAACTCCTTGCTCTTCTCATAAGGGTCCTGCTCTTGCTTACCTCGGCCAACCTTTACAGGATTCGGCTGATTTAGACTGTAACTCGGAAACTGGACGGGGAACTTCCTTTCGTCTTTCCCCGTCCTTAACCTATCCGGGGTCACCTCCCCAACAACCCTAGAACTTAGTGTCCTATTACAAAAAACCCCTTCACTTGTTAGTATTAGTTTGCGAGTACTTAAAGAGTACTCATGGCTTTGTCCCTGGATATTCCCGTGGCTAGACTATGAAGAGGAGTACCAGGATGACGGACCCCAGGAAGGTTACGACAACTAGGATCATCTCCCATCGTCAGCATTGCCTGTGACCCCGAAGATGGAGCTTCTCCTACGCTACCTTTATTATTACGTATTCCGCTGCTTAAGTTGTATTAAGAACTGGTTCATGAGATCCTTATTTGTGTAAGACCTTATGTATGGTTTGTAATGGATGATGTACTATGGTATCAAAATCTGTTATGTCTCGCAAAAATGGTAATCCTAGGATTGCGATGTATGGCATAACAGGCATCTGGGATTAAAAATCCGGGTGTTGACAAGGGGGCCCACATCCCCTGTGGGCGCCTCCAGGGCTTGCCCGCGCCTAGGGAGTGCGGCCACCCTGTGGCCCCCCCTCCGGCTCTGCTTCGTGGTTCCGTGTTGCTCCAGAAAAAATAATGTCTTTGGCTTTTGTCCCGTCCAATTCCGAGAATATTGATTTTCTTCCTTTCTGGAACCAAAAACAGAAGAAAACAGGCAACTAACACTGTTGCATCTTGTCAATAGGTTAGTTCCAAAAAGTGTATAAAAATACCTCAAAGTGTAGACCAAACATAAGACAAATGATACAAAACAAGCATGGAGCATCAAAAATTATAGATACGTTTCCGACGTATCAACCATTATTGCCTGGTAAGGACAATATTTAAAGAAGCAAAAATAAATATGCATAGTAATGCAATGCATCATTTACTATTTATCTTCTTTGTGTGTTTTCCCATTATATAATTTTCTTGAATTTCTTTATGCAATAAAGAAAGTTTTTTAAAGAATAATTCTTCATATTTTGTAAATATTATATTTAATATTTTTGTAATATGATATATTAGTAAAAGAGTTAGAAACTGATTTTATTTATTTATTTTTAACTCTTATTATTATTTTCTTAATATTATTTTTAAGAATAAGCATTTTAATTTAGAAGATTTTATTTTGCTACCTTAAATAGCAATTTAGTATTTTTATAAAATACTACACTAATTAAGAATTATAAAAGTATTTTTTATTTATTTTTATGTATTTAATTTTTTTATGAAATTCCATTGGGATATATATTATAAAAATCTTTAACCTAAATTTAGTTTATTAAAAGTAGAATTTTTTAAAGTTTATTAGGTAGCTTGTATTTTTGTGAACTCATAGATATATTATTTGTATTTTTAGGATTTATATTTATTTTTTAGGACTTATTAAGTCCTAAGGATATTTTGGTCTTTTACTAAATCATTTAAATTTCCTTTTTAACTTTTGGGCCAAGCCCATTGGGTTGACCAGGCCCAATCTGACCCAAATGGGTTGGTCAGACCCCCCACTAGAGTGGTACTGGACCATACCGGCCTAGTACGCACCCATCTCTCTCTATTGCTCACACTCGTTCTTCCTCCTCGCTCTCAACCCGTTGCGGCATGGTGCCTCCGACGCTGTCGCCGCTTAATTTCCGCCTCCCTGGGCCTCTCTGCCGCCGCCGTGGTGTATGATGAGGTAGTCGATGTTGCTCCGTCGATTGGCCCTGCTCGATTCTTCTTTCGACCTTTCTTCTGGCCAGACTAGCTCCACCACGAACCATAGGGTTTGGTGGTTGTCGGTGATGTTATTCTCCGCTGCTCCGGTGGTGTTGTGCAGTTCTCTTGGTTGCTCTGTGGTGCTGCTAGGGCCGCCGTGCCATGACTTGGCGCGGGTTGCAGCGCTCTAGGGTTCTCCCCGTGCCGCCGTGCACTCGTCAGCCCTTCTGCTTCCTCTTCTAAATGTCAGCGAGGACCTCATGTAAGTTCTCTCTTTCTCCCCCTCTTGTTCTCTGTCCTTTGCCCTCTTGATAGCCTCTCTGTGCTTCTAGTGAGCAATCCCTAATTAGGGTTCATACCCATTGTGTTGATTATTGAGGATAATGAATTATTTAGGATTAATTGTGGTGGTAATACTATTCCTGATGATTGTCTACTAATGAATTTGGGATTGTTAATGCCTTTGTTAAACCAATTTCTATTGGATATTGGATCATGTCCAAATGGTGATGCTTTGACTCTAATCTGGTCTGACATCTTGTTAGTGATGATGGTTAGCTAGTTTCAGTACTAGAGCCTTTGTTTGACTGCCTGGCATTTACTATTGATGCCACTGGTGATTATTCCTTTACACAAAACAATATGATTCCTAGTAGTATGGATTTCACCATTTTATGGTGTGCTTAGTACTGACAGTGGCACTGTCAGTAATTATTCACTAAACCCTTATGCACTGGCCTGTTTTGATATGTTCAGACTGGAGTTGATTTGATACTCCTATAATTCTCTGATTACGACAAAATGTGTAACTGTAAAGATGATTCCTGGTTATTTATTCCAGGAAAATTATTGAATATCTTTCTGCAAGTTTACTTGTGAAATCTATGTGTATGATTTGCTTGGTTTAGAATAGATACTTGTGACACCTTCCTTGGAATGGTACACAAGTGTTCATTATAGTACTGGCTAAATTCTATCTGTGTCCTAGTGCGGCTTGGTGCTAAAATGAGTTGAAAATCCTGCTGGATATATTATCCTGTGATGCATATGAATTTTCTTTGGCCTATGATGCTGGTCTGAGGCATATTTAGGTAGAAACTAAAGTTTTTACCTGCTGTTCCTCACATATGTGCCTTGATATTAGGTGTAAAACAATGATTCTTATAGCTATTTAAGAAAATGATTTGACATCCTTACTGTTGCATATAGATCCTTAATATGTGTTGATTTCTGAGGAGCTACTATTTAAAAGATGTGCCCAGAAATCTTTATTTAAGGCTGCTGCTATATTTGGATATAGAAATATGGATTACTACCCAATATCCATGATGCAAAGTCTGAGATCTTGGTTTTGTTTTCAAATATTGATGGTTGACTATGTTTAATCTCTTCTGTGATGGATACACCCCACTTGGGTGTTTTTCTAACAAGATTTCATATGAAACAACACATGCTTGCATAATCTAAGATGTTTTGATCATGTGATGGTTTTATGTGTACTCACCACACAACTTGATTTTTTGTGATGATGTTTTTTTGCTAGTTGATCTTGCTTGCTTGACCTTGCTAGCTTGTTCTTGCTGGTTTGATCTTGCTCTGCACCTCCTAGTGCTACTCCTACTCCTCCTAGCTCTTGTGATCTTGTACTTGGCCTTGCTATCCACCTGCACCATCCCCTCCTTATGTCACCATCTTGAGGATGGTTGGATGGTTTCGTGTGTTTCTGGCTGGTGGATTTTTCTGGGAATTTGGCAGTCTCAGTGGGTTCTTGGCTGTGTGTTTGTGAATATAGAATGAGTTCCCTGGTATCCGTGATACGGATTTTCACTCCTTTTTGACTGCTTGTGTTGTTGTTGTTTGGACAGCACACTACATGCATTTAGGTGACTAAGCTGCCTTGTTGTTTGGGATTTTTGTGGATCAGATCAAGTGAAATGGTTTTTTTACTTTTATCCCTTTTGCTAGTTACTTTCCTAGTGAAACTTGCCCCTTTACTTTGTTGATGATGTTGTTCTGAGGCTTGTTTGATATAAAAGAACAGATATTGCACGGTGAAACTTGCCCCTTTTAATTACTCAATGAAGTAATATGAACAATGCACTTCACTATTCACCAATGAGAGTAAAAATAACCAACTAAACTTTTATTTCTTTTTGAGTTGTTTTTCTTATTTTGCAGGAACAAGATCTGGATGCTCAAGATGTAGTTTAGGAATAGATATGTAGTATAGGTTTTTATTATAATCTTCATTTAATTCTTTTTGTAAATAATCTTGTAATAATATTCTTATAATTTAATAAAGTTTCATTTTATTGTAATTCACTTACTGTAATGTGTTCTTTTTATTTATTGTACCATTCTCACTTTGTAATATTATTAAGGAATAAAGAAAAGAAATAAGAATTCATTTTTTATTTGAACTTCCTTGCCTTAAATTCTTATTATTGTTTAGTATATCTTTAATATAATCAAACAATGTTACTAAATCATTTTGGATAACAAGTTAATATTACTAACTTCTAATTTTCAAATGTTTTCCAAATGATTTAAATTTCAAATCCGAATTCAAATTATTTTCCCCCAAAACTCATTAATTCCTAAAGGCCATGCCAAAATTTATAGCAATCACTATAAAGAGCTATTCCTACCTCTAGATACTGAAATAAACTCTGATCACTTTAGGTTTTTGTTTGGTGAAACATTACCTAGATTTTTATAGATGAATGCATGCACATGCTCAGATTCCTATTTCTACCCTTCGTTGGTTCCTAAATGCTAGGGTGTTACAAATAAATCTAGTGCAAACCACAATTGGATCTGGAATTACAACAAGATCTAATGGATGAAGGATAGAGGTAATGGTGGTGATGTAGATGCAGCGGTTGATGATGGGATGATGCGTTGTCCTCCAATGATCCATGGATCAACATGGATTTCTCCCCAGCCAAGTTCCTCCTTCAGATCCCTTTCAGATGTGGTTTTTCATGGTTTCTGGTGGTTGTGAATGTCGGATCCTTTTGCCGTCTTTGCTAGAGGAAAGTATTTAACGAGCAGGTCCAGATGGCACATGGTACGGGCGGACGGTATAGGCAGGCCCCACCCATACCACGGGTCTTTACCGGCACTGGATGCCTCTCCTCGATAGGTATTTTCCCAGGAGCGAAGGTAAATCTATAAAATGACTTTTATCACTTAAAAATATCATATTATAGTATAATATGACAGCTCTGATTGATATGTTCACAATAGGCTTAATGAATTTGGAACCTGTTGAAATAAATACAAAAAGGTGCATGCGAGTGCCGTGAAATACAAAGATCCCTACTCTATTTATGGAAAAAATAGTAAGTAAAAATGCTTAAATTTTGGACTCATCAATACCTGAGACCTAGCCTCCCCATATATAAAGGCTAGGAGGATCCAACGAGGAGGACACACTACTCCACGATAAATCTAGAGAATAGATATCATGCCTCTCTCAACAAGATCACATCTAGTCGACTCAATGAGTTTGTACTCTCCCGTGATAATACGAGCAAACAAGCAGGAAGTAGGGTTTCCTCTACGAGGGCCTGAACCTGGGTAAATTGCGTCCCTTATTTGTCTATTAAGCCGATGAAATCACCAGTGCTCTCTTTTCCACAAAACCCTAAGTCCATAACCATGGGCATTACTGAGGTTACCCCTCGTCATTCTCCTTCATAGAACCCCAAGTTCTCCATCATGAATCCGAAGACCGCCAACATGGAAACCTCATGATCTCCTTCATGGATTCTGAAGCACCGTTCCCAGATCTGAAGCCTTGTTTCCAAACCCAAGATCCTTGGAACCAAATGTGTGACCTCTACTCGAACCCATATTTTACATATGGCATATAACTTTTAGCATTAAACCATTCATGTGTTGCATCACATATCTTGTGGTTTGGATTAAGTAGAAATTCACCTAAATTAATTATAGAGTGTATAGGGATATTTTTGTCTTATCATGACTCCATTTAAATTGTGTAGATCATCGATGCAGTGCTTTTTCATGCTAATGAATATTTAATTTTTGGGTAGATAAATAACTCGAACCTAATATTAATTGTTAGGATTTTGATTCCATTTAATTGTTCTAAGTTTTATTGCATCTTTCCATGTCATGCATCATATCATGAACATGTCAGATCTTCCACTGTAGTATTAAATATTGCATCGGTTGATCATTCTTGTGATTTGCTTCTTTCTGGATAGGACATGAGATGATGCGAGTTGCGACAAGCCTTCAGATGCCCGACATTGTTTCTCAGGTTAGCATTTCTCCCCTACTATCTATTGTGTATTTATAGTTTTCTCATGTCTCTATTGTTATATTTATATCGATGCTTTAGTTTTGTACCATTATTACTCATTGCATCTTATATTGTCTTGGTTATCCTATTACATGTTGTTTGAGTAGATAGGTTGGACTCGCGAGTAGTACTGCATGCTTAGGTCTGTTACCCGCTCTCATATAGGTGGATCTTCATAATTGGTTCCTGATGCAACTAGTTAATTAAATTGATGGATGTTGTTTGATTATGGTTTCACCTAATGATAAGGCATCGGCAGGGAGAACCTTTGCAAATTTCTTGTGTCTACCTAGGACACGCCGCTCTAAACATATGCTCTAATACTATCAAGCTAACCCTACATGCGGAAAGTTGGGAATACCCCTTAACTACCAGCGCTATTCGTATATCTAGGATGCCAGAAAATTGGTTTTCCATTCGGTAAATATGCATAGCATGCCCTCGGATATGGGTGTGTGATGATATGATATGAGATTTGGTGGATATCCGACATGCATACACAAAATTGGGATATCGTGTTGGGCGACATCCGAAAGAGCTTTGAGTCAGATAGCATCCCATAGTAGCTTTGACTTGAAATTATATCTCCTAGGAGCCTACTCAACCGTAGGCTCAAAAGCTATGCCACCTTGAGAATCATTGTACCTCAATAAAACATAGTAGGTGTATCCCATGGATATGCGCATTGTTATGGAAAGTTCTTGATGGGATATCTGGATGGCAAAAAACCCTTTCATTTTAAAAGTCTTGCTTAAAGGGTTGAACATGCGTTTGGGTATAGTTATACACCCCTGTTGGGTAAATCTTTTTGAAAAGTCGTGTACACGGTTATGGACGCCTCACAAGCACAATGTTATGATCATAGAAAACTTTCACTAAATCATTGTTGTCTGTAAATTTACTAGTAAGTAGCTCTATAAACTTAATATCTGAATAAAAAAGTTCAATGTGTGTGTTCCACGAGAGGACTTCCTCGACTGGTCTTTGAGGGGGAATTTTTTTGGATGGATTATGCTTGGTGTTATATTCTTGTTACCAAATATCACTCTCTTATCTCGCTCTAATAGCCGAATTTGTAGCGTGTCTCTATAAGTTAGATAATGCAAGCTTTGCCACCATTAAGCCCACCATACCCATGTAGGTGAGATTCGCCGAATTTTAAGATTTGCCATGTACTAGCCTCGGTATTGACTGCTCTCTTTCTTTTTCACGCCCTTTGTAGGAACCTTTGGTTTTGACAGGTATGTGATCGACGACATCCGCAAGGTTACCCTTTTGACTTGGCCTGGACAGGGTTGTGATCAGCGCTTCGTTATTCTTCAGGACTCTTAGTACAATTTGGATCTTGTTTGTACTCAGATACTATCGCGTTCATCGTGATTTATATCTTTGTATTGTATCACTTGTATTATTGGCTCAAAGGAGTCGTTGTTGTATGTATGTTTCTTGTGGATCTGTTGGAAACTATTGTGATGTAACTATTTGTTGAAAATCCCCCACACATGAAAGTGTCTAGTGGGGCGTCTTGAATCACTTCTATGGGGATTTTGGCGGGAAATTGCTAAGAACCACGTAGACCTGATTTGTGGCGTTACAAGTGGTATCAGAGCAATGGTTTACGATACCCCACTTGTTCAGCACGATGTTGAGTCTAGTGTCAAAACTACTTTGCACAAATGGCTGAATGGATCCGAGTAGCTCTGCTTTTACTCCTTGCCTCTATTCTGGAAAAGCTATCAGTAACTAAAAATATTGGAAAACAAATTAGCAACGTGTGAAGCATCGTCGGTCCTATGGCATGAAATGAAATGAGCCATTTTAGAAAAGTTGTCAATAACAAAAATATTGAATCATTCTCGTGCTTTGATCTAGATAAGCCTAATACGAAGTCCAGACCTATGTCAGACCATGGTGCATATGGAATAGGAAAAGAAGTGCACATACCAAAGGGGCTAGATCTCAACTTAGATAATAAGCATGTTGTGCGCTGTTGGACGTGTCGTTCCACATTGCGCTTCATCTTCGGCCAAAAGTAGTTTGTGGATAACATGTCATATGTTTTGGCACAGCTAAAATGAACCATCAAGGCTCCTCCTTGAGCTTCTTGGAGTACAACGGTTGGAGATAAGACTTTGGAATGCAAAGTTTGTTTTGCATGAAAAGAAATCTGTTATGCAAATAGAAGTCACCAAATCCCTTGTGAATGGAACACTTTGAAAATATTGGGAGAAATAAGGGGTCGGAAGGATACAAAATGTTTGATACCATCAAGACCCAAAACTTTTTATATCAAGGCGTGTATGTAGGAGTGCATTTTTATGCTTTTATTTCACAATATAGGGGAAAGACTCCATAAATTCAACCGACTTAGCGTGCCTTTTTCTCAAGTTGTCTTGACCCTTTAGATACTTCAATGACTCATGGTAGGAGTGAATGATGAACTCTTTGGGCCAAAGCTAATGTTACCGAACACTGTAAAACGTGAACGAATGAAAACAATTCTTTGTTATAAATTATATAGTTGAGGCGTGCGTCATCCAACTTCTCACTATGGTATGCAATCGGTGCATCCATTTTGCATGAGAACTTTTACAATTCCAATACCTCTAGCATCACATTCAATTTGAAAAGTTTTGTGAAATCCATAAAGGAAAGGAGAGGATCTTCAGTTAGCCTCTTTTTGAGTTCATCGAAAGCAATTTGTTGTGCTTTTCCCCAAACAAAAGGTATATTTTTATTATTCAATTCATTAAGGGGCAAGCGATGGTGGAAGAATCTTTCACAAAGCGATGGTAGAAATAGTCTAAACCATGAAAACCTCAAACTTTACCAACCGTATTTGGTATTGACCAATCTCAGATGTCCTTCATTTTGGAATCATCCACTTCAATGCAATTGGAAGAAACAACAAAACCAAGGAAACCCGACTTGTCACGAGCAAATGAACACTTAGGGGGGTTAGCATAAATATTTTCATTGCGAAAAATTTGCAAAACTTGTTGCACATGTGTCACATCCCAAGATTTTCCAAATCTTGTAATGTGAAAAATAAAATAAACAAATAAATTTTTGTTGAAAATCAGGGTGAAAAGAAACTTTTGTTTCTATAAGGAAACTTAAAATCCCATCTTGAACAAACTTTGGTAAAAGTTTGAATCCAACAAAAATCCAAATCAACGGAATTGCATTCCTCAATGAATGTATCTGGAAATTTAAACATTTGGAAAGTAAATCCAAACCCTAAACCCTAATGGAATAAAAATCATTACCAAGTTATCTGCAAGCCTATGAATTTGATCCATATAAAAATTGGTCAAACAAACATTTACAAATGATCAAGAAAGACAAATAGAAATATTATAAAACCATATAAAATTGGTTTCACTTAATTGGAACCATAAATAAAATCTTATGAATTTAATAAGATAAGGAAATTAAATTCCCAAAACTAATCAAGCCCTTATCTAAAATCCATATCAATTGGTGAGCAATTAGTCCTAGAGATATTTAAAAGGATAAACAATTATCAAATAAGATTTCACAAATTGGAATCACCAAGTTTGGATCTCTAAATAAAAAGATATGGATTTTATAAGTTAAAGAAAGAAATATTAATTAAAGAATATTTAAAGACCCAAACCAAACCTTGGCCAAATCCTCAAACAAGTGGAATGAATCTAATCCAAATCCAAATAAAAATATTGGTTAAAGAATTTCCAAAATAAAATAATGGCATAAACCAAATCCTATTGGAATAAAGACAAACCCAAATTTAAATGATTAATAAATATTAACAAAAACTTTCCCAGATAATTCAAGATGAATTATTTGACACCCTTTTAAGTAAAAAAAACTTACTGAAAGGTTTTGCAAGAATTTAGAAGTCAAATGGAAATTAAAGACATTATTATTATTTTTTATTTTTTTATTTGAATCAAGGGCCCTTTTTATTAATTAAAAAGACCCCAAAAAGAATAAAATAAATTTCCAAAATTAACATCAGAATGTGCTACCAATCAGTATTTAAACCTACCCAAGTTTTGGCAAAGGTTTGAATTCAAATAGGTGTTTGAATTGGTTGTTTAAAATCAAAACAGAATAAAAGAAATAGAAAAATAAAAACAGAAACAGAACAAAAAAAAGGAATCAAGCCGACCCAGCGCAGCTAAGCCCACCTGGCCCAGTCCAGCCCACTCCCTCTCTCTCCCGCAGAAAACGATTCGCACCCACATTTGAACCCACGAGGCCGCTGACAGATGGACCCCATCTCACCCCTTCTCTCTCTCGCTGACACCGGCCCCCACTTCCACCTCACCATCTTCTCCACCCATGCGAGGACCGCGCCCTCCCCCGGCCGTTTCCTGTCGTTACCTCCTCAGAGTAAATTACCGGTAAATGCTCGACGTTTAATCCCCGCGACCACGCCAGTTAAATCACCTCCCTCTCCTATTTCATTCCCCTCAAACCCCGCTGCCAGTGATCCACCAGGCTGCTCCCATTTTGCGTTGCACTGCCGCTGTCTTCGGCGAGCACACCGAGCGATTCCGGCAGCCTCGCGCCACCCCTTGCCTCCCCAAGCACGCAGGCAAGTTCCCCAGACCCTGGCGCATCTCTCTGTGGCCTCAGCTCGCCCGCGAGTGCCCTATAGCATCGACTCCGTCTTCGACTGAACGACGCCGTCGTCCGCTCCAACTCCGACGAGCTCCACAGGTAACCTCTGACCGCACTGCCCTCTCTCTTTGATGCTCCCATGCTCCCTACTCTCCCACGCGTCTGATGCTCGGAACGATTGGCCGAGTACCGCGGGATCGCCACCTCGTCCTCTGGGGTCGCCTCGGCCACATAGAACCATGACTTCTTCCAGTCGCTCGCTGCCTTGGCGGGTAGCATCAGATCGAAGAAAGAAGCCTTGGACTTGAGCTGGAACGTCAAGCCGCCCGCGGCTAGCATTGGGCCGCCTGCCTCCTCGCGGCTGATCCGTCCATGGAACAGATCCTGCCACAAGGGAAAGTAGGGCCGGCAGCCCAAGTAGCACTCGCAGAACGCCACGAAGATGGCGAGCTGCTCAATGCTGTGGGGACCCAGATCTGAAGGCTGGATCCCGTAGTAGGCGCAGAAACGCCGGAAGAACAAAGACGTGGGAAACCCTAGCCCCCGCTCGAGATGACTGGTGAAACAGACGAATTCCCTCTCTCGCGGGTTTGGGGTCGTTTCTCCGGCTGCGGGATCATGCTGACAGGATTCCAGCCTCCTCGAAATAGGCCAGCTGCGCCCTTGTGCACTTGGACGTGCCCCATGGTTCGGTGGAAAGGGCCATGGCCGAGAGGTTGGTTGGAGATCGGAGGATTTCGGGTCGATTGGATCGCGGAGCAAAGGAAGGAAAATGCGCGCACTCGGAAGAAGTGGTGGGCGGTTGGCTCTGCGATTGCCTACCATTCCTCTTATATAGCGGGAGTTGCCCGCCAAATCAGGGGGCCGTTACCGCGCGATGATTACGCCAAAAGTTACCGTTGGATTACCCCAATGGCTAGTTTGACCACGCCTGACGGTCCAACTCCAGTCATTCGGCTCGCTAGGTCAATCACCACGACCGCGTTCCGCCGACTCGACTTGCCTAAAACGCGACTTGGTTCACCGGATTTTCTTCTTCATACAGGAGCCCGCCGACGATTCGACTGGATGCCTACTCCGAAGCCGTATACTCCATTGCCGGCACTTACGCCCATGTCGGCGGCGGCCTCGGGGACTCGATGGGGATCGCCCTCGGGGTATGCTCGTGGGGCGTTCCGTGGCCCGAGCTGGCGAGTGGGCCTGCGAGCGGCGAGTGGATTGAAGCCCATCAAGGTACCGAGCGACTGGAAGTTGAAGGCCCAGGCGAGTAGATAGGCCCAGTCGGATTGGTTTAAATGACTACTGAAGCTGTAACCGAATCGGTTGGGATATGTAAACCCTAGGGAAGGTGAGCCTATATAAACCTCCCTATGGGGGAGTAGAGCAGCGTTCCTCATACACCTAAGCGACTCGCCGAGCTCGCCCATTGTAACACCTCCCTAATACAATCTAGCAGGAGTAGGTCTTTACCCTTCGGGGGGCCGAACCTGGGTAAACCCTGTGTCTTTGCCCTCATCTCGCACCGCAGATGGCTGCCGCCCTTGCCCCTCGTTCTACTACTCGCTGCCGATTGCAGCGTCTGCCGTGACCATTCCCACGACACCCACCATCATGGTGCATCCACTCACCAAGTTCGAGAGGAAGGACCTCTGGGGCTTCAAGGTGAACCAGCCCGGACGCCAGACAGATCCTACTATGGAGGCCATCGTCTTCAAGCTTATGCACGATGACAGGGAGAGAGGCATGGAGGTAGTTATGCAGGACCTGATAGGACGTATGCTAGGCCGACATTCCCGACAGGTTAGAGGCACCCACTTCCACATCTTCGGAAGATGTGATGAGGATGGAGAGTCCATCGACTTTGAGGACAACTCGAGGGAAGCAGCAGAGCCGATACGTCTGTATCTCCAGGACTTAGAGTCTCTCATTAGGCACGTGGACACGGACAAGACCAATGTCATGCTCAGTAATGACGAGCTCCAGGTGCAGCTTCGCGAGAAGGACAAGCTCTTCGCGCAGCAGGATGAGATAGTCAAGGAAATGGAGGCAAAGTTCGAGACCCAGGACAGGAAGTTCAAGAGTCAGGAGAAACGTGTCCAGGATAGGAACAAGAGGATCCGGGATATGACTGAAGAACTGCAGTCCAAGGACTTTGAGCTAGAGCAGCAGCAGACGGTGATAGAGAGGCTTCGTTCCCAGAAGAGGGCTCTCAAGGACAAGATTGAGTCCTTGACCACTACCATTGAGGAGAACAAGACCGCGATGGAGAACGCAGGTCTTACCTTTGTCGAGGAGGAGATTGATGTTGATGAGTAGATTTGACTACTCGTTTATCTTTTATTATCGTAATTGTTATTTGAGAACTTGTTATTTGAGAACTTGTTATTGGACCATCCGACATGTGGATGGCTTGCTACTTGGGTGTTTTACTTTGTGAACTTGTTATCTTGTTGTTGAACTTTTATCTTGTGTTGCATGCTATGTGTTTGCTTATGTGATGTAATGTGCATGAAAACATCTATGGGTATCTCATTCTTATCTTTATTTGAACAAACCACAGATGCCTCCCCGTCGCGCAAACCCCAACCCCAACAACAACAACAACATCACACCAGAAATGCAACAAATGATGACTGGTCAAACACAGCTCATACAGATGATGACAACATTCATTCAGAACCAAAACAACAACAACAACCCCAATAACAACAACAATAACAACAACAACCCTCCAGGTTTTGATATGCTCACCAGATTTTTGCGATTGAGGCCAGCTAAGTTCTCGGGGACGACTGATCCCATGGTGGCCAATGATTGGCTATGATCTGTAAACAAGGACTTAGTAACCGTGGGCTGCACGGATGCTGAAAAAGTTAGATTTGCAGCACATCTGCTGGAAGGGCCAGCCACCACTTGGTGGGACAACTTTCAGATCACCACTCCTATAGATGAGGTGACTTGGGCTATCTTTGAGGATGGCTTTCGCACTGCTCATATCTCATCAGGAATAATGAGCCTGAAAAAGAAAGAGCTCCACAATCTGAAGCAGCACCACCGCAGCGTGGCTGAGTACATTGAAGAGTTCAACAATCTGGCGCGTTATGCACTGGATGAAGTTGACACGGATGCCAAGAGAAAGGAAAAATTTCTGAAAGGCTTGAATGATGAGCTGAATCTGCAACTGGTTGTGGCATATGTTCCCACTAATCAGTCGCTCTGTGACAAGGCTGCAATATTAGAGAACAAAATGAAGCAAGTCGAGAGTAGAAAGAGAAAGCACTCTGACAAGCACAACTCGGGATCGTCTCACAAACGATTTCACTATGATGACAGTGGAAGCTCAGGATCCCACAAGCATGGGAAATTCAACAAGCACCACAACCACAACCGTCATGACAACAAGCATCACATGATCATGACAATGACAAGTACAAGAACCACAAGAGTGGACATAAGAGCCACCACGGTGGTAATGGAAGTGGAAGTGGAAGTCACCGCTAAAGAGACATCGGTCGGGTTGAATGCTTCAAGCAGAAGGATGGGACACTATGCAAATGAGTGCCCGAAAAGAAAGTTGAAGGACATGTCAAGCCCAATCCTTTCCGAAAGGACAGGTGAACCACATCGTGTGGAGGAGGTCTATGAGGAGCTGGCCATTCTTTGGTAAGTTCAGACTCAATTCTATTCCAGCATTTGTTCTTTTTGATACTGGAGCATCGCATTCATTCATATCAAAAGCATTTGTTGATAGAAATGGGTTTCCAACTGAAAACATTGGGTGTCCAATAAAAGTTAGTTCTCCGGGTGGAGATATGATAGTAAGTCTTGGATGCCGGGATCTAGTAATAGAATTTGGAAAACATAAGTTTCCGGTGAGCCTGATAATCCTAGATTCCCAAGGACTGGATGTAATATTGGGAATGGATTGGATGGCTAAGTATGATGGAGTACTAGATTGTTCTAATCGTACTGTTGCACTCACAACCCCGGAAAGAAAAAGAAATAAGTTCAAGTCCAACTTTGAATCTAAAGGAAGTAAGCTAAATTCTCTTAAGGGGGTTAGCATGGATAGTGTGCCGATTGTAAGTGAGTATCCGGATGTGTTTCCGGAAGAATTGCCGGGAATGCCACCAGATAGAGATGTGGAGTTTCTGATAGATTTGGTACCAGGGTCTGGACCAATAGCAAAGAGACCGTATAAAATGTCAGTTGATGAACTGAAAGAACTTAAGAAGCAACTAGGAGAACAGTTGCAGAAAGGATTTATTCAACCCAGTTCTTCATCTTGGGGAGCCCCAGTTTTGTTTGTGGAGAAGAAAGATAGAAGTCAAAGGTTATGCATAGATTAACGATCACTCAACGAGGTAACTATCAAGAACAAATATCCTTTGGCTAGAATAAATGACTTGTTTGATCAGCTAGAAGGAGCATGTGTGTTCTCAAAGATTGATCTCCGGTCAGGCTATTTTCAACTCAAGATAAGAGAACAAGACATACCTAAAACAACATTCACTACAAGGTATGGATTGTATGAGTATACCGTAATGCCTTTTGGCTTAACCAATGCTCCAGCATACTTCATGAATATGATGAACAAGGTGTTCATGGAATTTCTTGACAAGTTTGTTGTCGTTTTCATCGATGACATCTTAGTCTACTCCAAGAGCAAAGAAGAACATGAAGGACACTTGCGTTTGATACTTGAGAAATTAAGAGAGCATAAACTTTATGCCAAATTCAGCAAGTGTGAGTTCTGGTTAGAAGAAGTTGGTTTTCTTGGTCATGTTATGACAAAGGATGGTGTAGCAGTTGATCCTGCTAAGGTCTCAGCTGTGACTGAATGGGAATCTCCCAAGTCCGTGAAAGAAGTTCGTAGTTTCCTTGGCTTAGCAGGTTACTACAGAAGGTTCATCGAAAATTTCTCAAAGGTTGCTAAGCCAATGACTGAATTGTTAAAGAAAGACAAGAAGTTTGCTTGGTGCGAAGGTTGTGAAGTCGACTTTCGGAGTTGAAGAAGAGACTTGTGTGACCAAGGTTCTATGTTCCATGATTTGGAAAAGGATTTCCAAGTATATTGTGATGCATCTCATCAAGGTTTGGGTGCAGTACTTATGCAAGACGGTAAAGTTGTGGCTTATGCCTCGAGACAACTCAAAACTCATGAAGTAAACTATCCTACTCATGATTTGGAGTTAGCCTCTGTCGTCCATGCACTCAAAACATGGAGACATTACCTTTTGGTAAAGCGTTGTGAAGTGTTCACGGATCACAAAAGTTTGAAGTATATCTTCACCCAGAAGCAAATTAATATGAGACAAAGAAGATGGCTAGAGCTTATCAAGGACTATGACTTAAGTTTGCAATATCACCCCGGTAAAGCAAATGTTGTAGCAGATGCTCTAAGTCGTAAGGTATCTGTGAATGGCCTTACCAAAGGAGAATTGCTAGATGATTTGTGTACCCAATTCAGAAAACTCAGATTGGAGATTGTGCCTGAAGGACATCTCATGTCTTTAGATGTTCAACCCACTTTGTTGGACAAGATCCGAGAAGCTCAGAAGACTGATAAGGAAATTGAGGAGATTAAGGAAAAGATTGGCCAGGGGAAAGCTAAAAATTTCCATGAAGACGAACAGGGTACTTTATGGCATGGGAAAGCGATGTCATGTTCCACAAGATCCGGAGTTGCAGGCGATTACGCAAGAAGCACACAACTCTCCGTATTCTATTCACCCGGGTAATACCAAAATGTACATGGACATGAAAGAAAGATTTTGGTGGAATAATCTCAAGAGGGACATCGCCGAACATATTGCTTTGTGTGATGTGTGTAGTAGAGTGAAAGCGGAGCATCAGAAACCAGCAGGTTTGCTTCAACCACTACCTATTCCTGATTGGAAGTGGGACAAGATTGGTATGGATTTCATTACCGGATTACCAAGGACCAGATCAGGATATGATTCCATATGGGTAGTAGTGGATCGCCTAACTAAAGTGGCTCATTTCATACCCGTGAAGACAACTTATACAAGTGCCAAGTTAGCCAAAATCTACATGAGTAGAATTGTATGTCTACATGGTGTGCCCAAGAGTATTGTGTCTGATAGGGGAACTCAATTCACTTCCCATTTTTGGAGAAAGCTACACGAGTCATTGGGAACGAGGTTGGAATTCAAAGACTTTTCATCCTCAAACCGATGGACAAACAGAAAGAACAAATCAAATCCTTGAAGACATGTTGAGGGCATGTGCCCTAGACTATGGAGCAGTTGGGATGAAAGTCCGCCTTCTTGAGTTTTCTTATAATAACGACTATCAAGCGGCATTGAGATGGCACCGTTTGAGTTTCTCTACGGAAGAAAGTGTACCACCCCATTATTATGGAATGGTGTGGGAGAAAGAAGTTTATTCGGGCCAGATCTTATCAAAGAAGCCGAAGAGAAGGTCAAATTGGTTAAGGACAGGTTGAAGATAGCACAGTCCCAACAGGAAAGCTACGCAGATCCTAAGCGTAGAGAGGTCACCTACGAAGTGGGTGATAGAGCCTATCTTAGAGTATCACCACTTCGTGGAGTGAAAAGATTCGGGGTCAAAGGAAAATTGGCACCAAGATATGCTGGGCCATTGAAGATTTTGAGTCGCAAAGGAGAAGTTGCCTATGAAATAGAACTACCAGAATCTCTGTCAGCTGTCCATCATGTGTTTCATGTGAGTCAGCTTAAGAAATGTCACCCAGAAATGGAAGAAACTTCTTTGAAGGATACTATACCTTTGGAGGAGGTTCAACTAGAAAGTGATCTCACTTATGAACAGAAACCTATCAAGATTCTTGAGTCTTCAGAAAGAGTCACAAGGACAAAGACTATCAAGTTTTGCAAAGTGTAGTGGAATCATCATTCCAAAGAGGAAGCAACATGGGAAAGAGAAGATGATCTTCGGAAAGACCACCCTCACCTATTTGCTAGCCAATCCGAATCTCGAGGGCGAGATTCACCTTAAGGGGGTTAGATTTGTAACATCCCTAAAATCATGATTTCAAAGATTGCATATCATTCATGCATGCATATAGAATTGAGATCAATTTCAAAACTCATTTCAGAAAAACAGAAGCACATAGTGCTATCATTTTATGTGAGCAAACTTAAATCAAATGGCCATCCCCATTTGAGAGTTTGAATGTTTTAAACCTAGATTGTTTGTCTCCCTTGTTGAATGGATTGAGTGTGGATTTTGAACCAAGCTTTACAAAATGGAAATGGTTTCAAAAACCATTTTTCAAACATTTGCAAATCAAGTGCAAAGTCCCTGTTATTTTGTTTCTCCAAATATGACCAAGCCTTTTCAAAGTGACCCCATGGTTTTATGCCTAGAATTGAGACTGTTGCACACTGCAAAAATCCCAAATATATTTGGATTCAAATGGAGTTTGAATTCATTTGAAAACCATTCCTGAAAATCAAATTGGAAAAAGAAAAAGAGAAGAGAATTAGAGAAGGGCCGGCGCCAGGATGTTGGCCCAGCAACAGACTCGGCCCAGCTAGCCCACCCGGCCTCCCTCTCTCTCTCTATCGCACGCGCAAACGCACCCACGCGGTCGCTGACACCCGGACCCCACTTTCTCTCTGCGCGTTTAACTGACGAGCGGGCCCTCTCCACGTCAGCGTCGTCTTCCCCAAATCCCGCGCACGAACTCCACCGCTGCCCGTTGCTGCTTTGATTCCGCGAGGTAAATTGCATTGATTCAGTAAGCGTTTCTTGTCGAGCCTCTGGCTATATAATCCCCACTCTCTCGCGACCATTTCCCCTCAAACAATTCCTCCTTCACGCCATCAGGCTGCCCACAACTCGCTCGACGCCGCCGCTGTTCCGACGACCGCGCTGACGAATTCCGGTGAGCTCCGTGTTCCCCTCTGTCCCTGACTCATACTATCAAGCTCAGCAAGTCCTTGCGCACCTACTGACACTTCCCATTTGTCCTCGCATGATCCCTAGCTTCGGCAACGACTTCGACAGAGCGCCACCGTTCTCTGCACGAACTCCGGCGACCTCTCCCCGTAAGTACCAGCCGCCCCTTGCCCTCTGCCTGATACGCCTAGAACCCCCGTCTTCTTGCGGATCTAACGGTGCCTTTCTTTTGACTTAGCGCGATGCGGAACCTCGCCAACGTCGACAACTGACCGTACCTGACGCGTTCGCGAACTCCGGCGAGGAATCTCCGACGACCCCGTGCGCCCCTTCCCAAGCCATCGCCACCTTGAGCATCAGCAGCTTCCTGCGGTTCTGGTAAGCCTCTTCCCCCACTCCCGCGCGACCTAGAACGCCAGCGCCGCCGCTGACAGACGCGCCGCCGCCAGTCGCCGCCGCCAGCGCCGCTCAGTTTTGGTCAAACGAATTGTAGCCGTCAGATCCAGATCCAGCGCGTAGGATTAGTCCACTTATCGAATCGTTATGTTTAGATCTGAGCCGTGCGCGTTAGTTAGATCCTACGGCTCGCGAGCGTGATCCGGAGCGAAGCGGTACGCGCCAGTAAGAATATGACGCATGGCTAGGGTTTGATTCAAAAACAGATTTGAAATCAGATTTAGATCCAAAATTAAAATGGCTATAACTTTTGATTCCCATGTTAGATTTTTGCAAATTTTATATCGTTGGAATCAGGGAGACAAGCCCTTTCTGTTTATGCAATGTGTTTAGTGAAAATTTTCTGTTAAAATGACTTTTTATGCAGAAACTTGTTTAGGACTATTTTGAGTATAGAATTTGTTTAATAATTTGTTTTAGTGCTAAATAAGTTTGGTTTAGCAAGTTTTTGACTTAGTTGTGATTAAGTATCTTGCACTTGCTTGGTTGGGTTTTAAAAGTCATCACTTAGCATTTTTGCATGCATGCATATATTTATGTTTGTATATGAATTGTGTGTAATTTTGTGCTACCAATTTTGTGTAGATTTTGGTGCTAGTGATTGTGATTGTGAAGAATGCTACTCTCCCCATTACCAAGGCAAGTGGTACTTCATGAATATTTCCATCCCTATATTTTACACAAGCATTAGAAATATTTTGCTAAGTCTTGCATGTTACTATTTTTGCCAAATGCCATGTTGGGAAATCCTATGTAGATATAGAATTGCTAGGAAATTCCTAAGTTAAGTTACTATGCCATGCTTAGTCTAGCTAGTAGTAAACAAGGGTTGGTAAAGTATATACATGCTATGATGAAAATATTTCTAAGTCTTTTGACTTATGTTTTTCTTAATAAAACAACTAAGTCAATGAATCTCCTGGGTGGAATGGGACTTGAATGGTGGTTTTTGGTTGAGTGGTTACACAAGGCCCATGGACATGGTTTACCTTGTGTATCTCAATTGTGGTATGCCACCCAGGCACAAAGGGATTTTAGAGGCCAAGTGTTGAGAAGCTTATAGTGCAGCCACTTGGCAATATGGGCTCTGCCTGGATCACATAAGTTGCTAGAACTTAGCCATTTGGACAGTTGGTGGTAGTGGGAATGATAGGTTGGAGCGCGTCCATTTGGTCTAAGGAAAGGCTTCTGAAAGGTCCTGTCTTGGGAAACCAAGTCTGGTGGGGAAAGTGCACAACCTCTATAGATGGAAAATCTAAGTACTTATCCAAGTCCATGGCAATGGACAACTTGAGCATCAAGACATGGAAGCTATCAAGAATCTCATCACTCCAACTTCAAAGTAAAACTTGTGGGTGAACAAGGGTGAAGGACCTCAATGTCTATTGATGGTTTCTTGGGAAAAGTTTTGACAAAGAAAAACTTAGTGATTTCAACTAATAGGAAAAACCTATTTTGAGAAAAGCAAGCCAAGCTACACTTAGCCAAAATGCATATAGTAATATAGTCCACTTAAAATTTACTAAGGTATCACTTGCCAATACTATTCCAAAGTATTGACCCAGTGGCTGTAACTTGTGATGTTTGCAGGTTACTCCGAAGATGATTAGGTGTCATGAGTCTACACTCAACATGCTTGCATGTGGCACATGAAGATGAAGACTTATGTTTATTTACTTATTCCAAAACTCTTGTATTAGGCATGTGGCCTTGAGTTGTAAAAGACTATGTTTTATCTCTCGAATGGATGTAATAAATGACCTTTGTATCTGTGTACTTCATCTTAAACTATGGATGCTAGCAATGATCCAGGGACTAGCATTGCAATCACAGGGATTCTTTTCCTTTACAAAGGAGGGATCTTACACTGGGCAGTTATAAAGGCAGAGTTTGGGTCGACTGAGAATCAAGCTGCATGATGTGAATAACCAAGATGGGATTTTGCCCCTCCATTTGGAAATATATTCTCTGGGACCTCTCAGATGATATGATTTGGAAAGCATGGCCATGCACGACTGGGTTAAGTGTTAACCGAGGCGATCGACTAAGAGTTAGTCGGATGAATCACTTATCTCAGGTCGAGAAGAGAGTCAGACTATTTAAGGGATGACAAATATTTGCCTATAGTCTGACAAGGTATATCATGAGGCAAAAGGGACTCGGATGTAAGTCGCATTGGAAAGGCAAGTCGTCATGACTCTTTGGTTCTTGGAAGTCGGCATGTTCTGCTAGGAGCCGCTACTGAATGATCGATTGAGAGTTTGACTCCAATCGTGTCCAAGTTGCCATGAGCCTATGGGGTCACACACTTAAGAGCAGGAGCAAGTTTGGATTGGATCTTAATCGGAAATCTGGTTGGGTTGGACCCGAGCCGGATTTGGACTAAGTTAGTGAGTCGGACTCATGGTTACTAATATTATATGGGCTTTAGTGAATGGGCCACGAGTAAGTGGAGCCCACTTTCACTCCCTACATATAGTGGGGCGCAGAAACCATGAGGGTGGATTTGGTAAGGTCATTCCATGTGTTAGAAACCCTAGTTGCACAACAGTCCAGCCGTCGTATCGAACCTAGCAATTCGTCGCCGGTGCTCCTCCTTGTACGTGTGGATACCAGCAGAGGTGATGTACGATCAGCACCAGGACGATCGTGATCGGATCATACTGCACTGCATTCAACAGACGTGCTTCATCAATCCGCAATTGCGCGTCTAGTGGTAATCCTCGTGGCCTTCTACCTCAGCTAGATCTTGGGATCACCATGTTAGAGGAAAAAGTTTTTGTTTTATCTCAACGTGGCCCAACAATCATGGATGGTATGACAATCCATGCATAAAATAAAAGTATCATTCGTATTTGAAACAAGTATCATGGGAACCGTGCTTGGGCTTAGGCTTTATTGAATCATACCTTTGGAGAGAATATGTTCAATTTGCCTTTCAATTTCCTTTGTCTCCTACAGTTCATGTGGTAGGCAACGCGGTTTGGTAGAGGAGCACCAGGGATGAGGTCAATGCGGTGCTCAATTCCTTGAAGTGGAGGGGAGTCCATGAGGTAGTTCGACGAGCAAGACATCTTCAAATTCCTGCAAAAAACATCAAAGGAGTAATGGTTGATAAATCATTAGTGTTTTGCATCAATCCCTTTCATATGAGCACACAGTGAAACATGGATGTGTTTTCCCTCACTTCTCTCATCTCATATTTGGTGGCAAGAAGAACACTCTTCATTTTCCACTCATATTTGGCTTGTTGCTCTCACTCGCCTTTTTTTGGTTCTATCGCTCACCATTTATCGCACTAGTAGTGTTTGTAGCTTGCACCCTCGCTAAATCCTTTACATTGTCGGCAATTATTTGGCTAGGCATCCTCGGTTGCAAGGCACACATTTTTCAAAATTTCCATGACATATTGAGAAACATGTGGCTAACGGGCGTGGGGACCACACTACACTCAACCATATCCTTATATGGACCAATAGAGAAAGAGATCGATATGGTGTGATTAATCTTGACGGTTCCATTATCCCTCAACCATTGCACGTGGTAGGGGTGCTTATGTTGACGGAGATGGATCTTGATATTTTCACATAGTTTGGTGCTTGCAAGGTTGTGGCAACTTCCTCCATCAATTATGATTTTGATGGAATTTCCGTTGATGTTGGCCTTGGTTTGTAACATGTTGCAATGTTCATCTTCATGTTCTTGGGATTGTGTGGTTATTAACACCCTTGTGACAACGAATGATGGTCTAGCATCATGCTCACACACATGAGAAGATCTTGATCATCGGTATCCATCTCACGATCATCGAGATCGACTTTTCCTCTTGCTTCAAACTCCTCTTCACTCAAGGATCCATATCGTCATTGTCATTGATTATCATGACCTTAGTCTTGCTACACATATAGGATTTGTGTCATTTGCCTCCACACTTGTAACATTCCACATTGCTACTTGAGGTGTCATCGGTGGTGCATGCCATTAGCTTGCCATTAGTTAGAGGTTTACCTTCTATACTGACGGCTGTCTATGCACAGCCTGTTGGGAACCCCAAGAGAAAGGTGTGAAGCAGCAAGCAACAAGTTTTCCCTCAGTTGAGACCAAGGTTATCGAACCATAAGGAGGAAGGAAACGTCACACAGGTGTTTCAAGCAACGCGGAGACCTGCACAATACAAACTCAAGACTTTGCCCCAATGAACAGTGAGGTTTTCAAGCTCACCGGTTTGCTGTAACAAAAGATTAAACGTATGGTGTGGAAGGTAATGGTTTGCAGCAAGTAAACAAGTAACAGTGGAAGATGTATCAATGGTAAAGATTGGACCGGGGTCCATAGTTCACTAGAGGTTCTCTCCTTAGATAAACAACATGGCATGAAGGGTAAACAAATTACAGCGGGGCAATTGACAGGAACTAAGAAAGGCATAACAATGCAATTATTAGTCAGAAAGATCCTATGAGATTCGATTGGGCAATACAACAAGATACATAGACTGCCATCCAACTGCATCTATGACTAGAAGTCCACCTTCAGGTTATCATCGAACCCCTCAGATTAAGTTGCAAGCAACAGACAACTGCTTTAAGCAAAGTGTGTAAGGTAAACAGTCCACATGTTCCATGAACAAGAGACCGTTGTTTTCTCCCTAGTAGCAACAGCACATCTACAACCGAAGATATTATTGTCACTTCCCTTGGAAACTAGAGGCTTGAAGCCACTATCGAGCATAAATACCCCCTCTTGGAGTCACTAGCAACTACTTGGCCAAGATAGCTACTAACAAGGGACAACATGCAATATAACAAACAACACATACATGCTAGAATCATAAAGAAAAAAATATTAATCAAACCAACATAATAATCTCAATATCCATCGGATTCCCGCAAACACAACATGCATGATTACAAATATATTAGGTCTTGATCATGAACGGAGCTCACAAGATCTATACATGAAAGCACAAAGGAGGAGATACAACCATCTATCTACTACATGGACCCATAGTCCAAGGTGGAACTACTCACGCATCATACCGGAGAGAAGGCCTCCGGGATGATCTCCCCTTCGGCAGGGTGCCGGGAAGAACATCAGATCCGCCCGATCTAGGGACGATGGTGGGGGTGGCTATAGACGGTTTGGTGGATATTTGATTGGGTACTCAGGGTTTCTGCATCGGGGGCTTCTTATAGGCAAAGGGGGAGACCGAGGAGGCGGCCAGGGTCATCAAACCCTAGCCAGGCGGGGGGCTGGGCCCACCCATGCGTGGGGTGGGTCTGGCCCCCCTGGCTGGCCCCTCCGGCTCTCCTATGGACTTCTTGTTCCCCACAGAAAGTAATTGACTTTGATGTTTGTTCTGTCCAATTCCGAGAATATTTCTTTACTAACTTTTCTGAAATCAAAAACAGCAGAAAACAACACCTGGCACTGTTGCAACTTGTTAATAGGTTAGTACCAGAAAACATGTAAAAAGCACCTCAAAGTGTGGACAAGTAAAGCAAAGTAGATACTAAACAAGCATGGAGCATAAAAAAATTCACATCCCAAAATTTTCCAAATTTTGAAATGTGAAAAATAAATAAACAAAATAAACAATTATTGAAATTTAGGGTAAAAAGAAACTTTTTGTTTCTAAATAGAAACATCAAAACCCTTCTTGAACAAAATTTGAATGAAAAGGGAATCCAAAAAATTTCCAATCAAGTGAAATTCATTCATCAATGAATGTATCTTGAAATTTAAAAATTTGGAAAAGTAAACCAAAACCCTAAAACTCTAATGGAAGAAAATCATTAACAAGATCTCTCTAAGACTATGGATTTGATCCATATAAAAATATATCAAAAAACATTTATAAATGATCAAAAATGATAAACAAAGATATTATAAAACCATAGAAATTAGTTTCATTTAATAAGATAAAGGAAATAATTTCCAAAGCTAATAAAGCTCCTAACTAAAATCCATAGAAAATCTTGAGCAAAATAATCCTAAAAGGATTTAAAAGGATAAACAAATATTAAATAAAATCATACAAATTGGAATCACCAATTTTGGATCTATAAATAAAAAGATATGGATTTTATAAGATAAAGAAATAAATAAATAAATAAATAAATAAATAAGGATTATTTAAAAGACAAATTAAATATTGAATTAAATCCATAAGCAAAAAGAATAAAGATAATCCAAATAAAATAAAGGGATAAAGAACATTCAAATAAAAGTATATGGGATTAAAACATATTCTAATTATATTTAAATGAAGACAAAATTCCTAATATAAATGATTAATTAAATCATGGGAAAAATAATGGAAATTGCCAAGTGGATTAAAAGTTATCTAATTGACTTAAAAAGAATAAAATAATTATTGGAATAAATAATATGGATTGGAACCATATTTAAATATTATTTAAAATAAAGAGAGGTGTCTAAATTAAATAAATAACAAACCATATGAGAATATAAGAAATATTCTAAAATGGACTATTTAAATACATTATTAATTAAGATTAAACTTACTGAAAAGGTTTATAAAAGGTTTTATAAAAATCTGAATTAAAAGTGAGCTTTTGAAGCATATTAAATATTACTTGAAAATAAATATAAAAGCTCTTTTAAATAAATATTGAATCACATTAAAATATTTTGAATTGTTCAAAAATGGACTTTCAAAACACACTAATAAATAAGTGCAAAACTTACTGAATAGATTCGAGAAATTTGAATACAAACAAATGGTTAAAAACATTTGAATAAATTCAAAACAGAAAAATACAAAAGGAAAAAAGAAACAGAATAAAAAAAAGGGGAAACAGACTCGACCCACCAAACCTACCCAGCCCACTAAACCTACCCAGCCTAGCCAAGCCTCAGGCCCAGCGCAGCCCACCTCTCTCCCCCTCCCCGAATCGTTTTTCTCACCCGCAAACGCACCCACGCAGTCACTGACGTGTCGACCCCATTGTACCCCTTTCCCATTCGCTGAGAAAGGACCCCACTGTCGCGCTGTCATCTTCTTCCTTGCGCTGACCCCGCCCCATCTCTCCTCGCTGTCGTTTCTGGCCATGGTTAAGTCCCATTAATACGCGTTGATGAAGCGATTAAATCTCGCCGCGACTACGCACGTTAAAGCGCCCAAGTCTCCTCCCTCGTTTCCCCCAGACGCCATCCCCTCTCCGCCCCAGGGCTACCCCAATTTTCCCTCACACCGCACTGCCTCGGGCGAGCTTCCGTGATGATTCCGGCCAACCCCGACCCTCCCCTTGTCACTGCTTGACACGAGCTTGATCAAGAGCACCTCGCGCACCTGCCAGAACTTTCCCCTTGCTCGTGCGCGCCCTGGAGCCTCGCCTCTGTCTACGGCTGAAAGTCACCGTCATGTGCCTCGTCTCCGGCAAGTGTTTCCCGGTAGGTTCCATCCTTCCCTCTCTCTCTCTGGATGATGCTCCTGCACTCGCCGTACCCTCGCGTGTCTAACACCACTGCTTGCTTGCTTTATCGTGCCCTGTAGTGATGCCACCGACGAAGCCTGTGCGTGCCCGATGGTAGCAATAACTCCTGCGAGCAATCCCCATAGAACCTGTGCGCCCCTTGGCCGACAGAGACTATGTTGAGCATCTACGCGCTTCAGCGAATCTGGTAAGCCCCTCTGTTTTCCTCCTCGCTTCCTAGTTTCGTCGAAAACATCACCGCCCGAGCGCCGCCGCCGCAGACGCCAGGCCGCGCCACCCATCTGTGGTCAGCATGCTCTGGACCATTGGATGCAGATCGGTTGGTTAAGATTAGATCTTAAATCGAAAGGATATCGAGTAGTTTACACCATGCGATTTCAATTAGATCTGACGATCCACATGGTTCAATCCGAGCGATACGGTATGCACCAATGGGATGCTGACACGTAGCCAGACTTAGGATTTAAAAACAGAATTAGATTTATTAGTAATTTGATTTTGCAAAATTCATAACTCTTGATCCACACGTCCAAAATTTGCAAATTTTATATCATTGGAATCAGGAAAAATAAACCTTTGTAACCATGCCCTTTTTTTAGTGTTTTGCTTCTGTAAAAGTAGATGTTTTTGTAGAAACATTATTAGGTCTATTTGGTGTATAAAATTTATTCTAGAAATGATTTTGGGGTAAAATATTTTGCAAATGATTTGTTTTGAACCTACTGACCATAAAAAACAAATTTGGATCTAAAAGTATATTTTGTGACACTAAGGAAGTATTCCTTGAATAAAAGCATTTCTAGTAAAACAAAAATTGTTGATTATGTTTAAAAAATGATTTTTGAGTAAAATCTTTTGCAAATGGTTTGATTTAAACTCTTTTACCCTAAACCACTAAGTTTTGGATTTAAAAATATATTTGATTAACAATAGAAAATTATTCCTTTGAATAAAGGAATTTCTAGTAAAATAAAATTATTAGTCTGATTTAAATCATTTCTAGCAAAACAAAAATGATTTAAATGGCCCATTTTCATTAACTTGATTTTAAATAGTTTTGCAACTTTTATAAAAGACCAATAAGTGTTTTATAATTTTTATAACCTATCATAAACCACCTTTCCAAATAAAACAATATTTTGCATGCATTGTTTTGTTTCCTTTATTTTATGTGGTGAATTGTTTGAATGCTAGATTGAATTTGTGCCTTGATTGAATTGTAGTGACCTTTGAAGAGTGTGAAAATTGCAAGATCAAGGAGTTAATCTATATTCTCTACTAAAAAGGCAAGTGGTGCTTCATACATTTTGTCCTAATATTTTCACTATGCATTTGTGATATTTTGAGTAGGACTTGCATGGAATTTTTACTAAGTATGCTATGCCTTGGGAAATCCTAGTAGATGATGCCTTAGTAGAATTTTCCTAAGTTAAGGTCACTACTACTATCATGCTTAGCTTAGCTAGTAGAAAACAAGGGTGGATTATATTCATGCTATGAAATATTTCTAAGTCAATGACTTGTGTTTTGTTTAATAAAACAACTATGTGAATGAAACACATGGGTGGAATGGTGAGAATGGATTTATGTTGAGTGGTTACACAGGGCCAGTAAACTGGCGAAAACTTGTGTATCATAGTGGAAAGCCACCTAGGAACAAAGAGATTTGAGATGTCAAATGTTAAGAAGCTTCAAGTGCAGCCACATGGCATTATGGGCTCTGCCTGGATCATATAGGTTGCAATAACTTAGCCAGATGGACATTTGGTGGTAGGGGTGATAGGTTTGGAGCGCGTCCATTTTGGTCTAAGGGAAGGCTTCTGAAAGATCTTGTCTCGATGCATGTCGAGTCTTGTGGGGAAAGTGCACCACCTCTCGAGAGAGTAAAATCTAAGTACTTAGTCGTGTCCCTGGCAATGGACAATTTGAGCATCAAGACATGGAAGCTATCAAGGATCTCCTCATCCCAATTTCTAAGTTAAAAGATTGTGGTTGAACGAGTGTTAAAGGTTAACAAATTCTATTTGTTGTTCCTTGGGTGATTTTAACAAACAAAAACTTAGTGTTTTCAAATGATAAGGAAAATCTATTTTGAGCAAAGCAAGCCTAAGCTCCACTTAGCCAAATGCATATAGATGATAGACTCCACTATACTACCATATTATCACTTGCCAATACAATTCAAATGTATCGACCCTTGTGGCTGTAACTTATTGTGTTGCAGGTTTGTTTGATGTAGTGAAGTGTGTTGAATAGGATTACAAGTCTACAACCGACATGATTGCCTATGGCACTTTGAAGATGAAGGACTCCATGCTATAGTTATTTCTGTTGCATTGTAATGAGATAGCCAAATGAGTTATGTAAGATGTAATGAATTATTTTATTCCTGGTTATAAAGTTGTATTATGACCTTTGTTTCTTGATATTACATCTTAAACTGTGGATGCTAGCTATTGATCCATGGACTAGCATTGTAAACACATGGATCTCTACCTTATATGGTTAGGGCCTCTACAAAAAATTATAGATATGTTTCCAACGTATCATATAGTCGTTGAGTTGAATGGTGGATTTTTGTTGCTTAAAGAGTTCCCTTTGAAACTTATAGACGTGGTGGTTAAAGTAGTCTTGTTGGCAAAGAATGCCTTTGTCTTGGAATATTTTATGTCCTCTTGGACTTGACGCTCAGCCTTGGTTGCATTATGCACAAGATATACCAAGATTTTGTAGGGTTGGAACTCCGTGATGCGCTTGATTGGATGGTTCAAACCAGTAAATAAAAGTGCCATTGTTTACTCATATCTCTCTTGTATGTTGGCTCGAATCATGTGAAGTTCCGTATTTTTGAAGTATACTTCCACTTTTGTCCCTTGGTTGATATTTTGGAGCTTATTAAAGAGATATCTTGTGTAGTGCGACGAGACAAAGCGGGAGTGCTTATGTTCCTTCATTGCTCGATATGTGTTGATAAGAGGTCTTCTTATCTCTTGGTGGGCGGTTTGGAGTTGTTCCCACCAAATATATGTATAATCATTAAACTCTAGGGATGCCATAGCCACCATATTCTCTTCACTATAGTTGTGCATGCATAAGATCTTGTCGACTTTGATTGCCCATGATAGGTGCTCTTCGGGATCATTTGAGCCTTAAAATTAGGCATCTTGAATTTGAGCCTGCCAAAAGTTTCTTTGTCTTGGTGATTGCAATGATGATGGTTTGAATTGAGAGTATGACCTCATTGGTGGTCGTTGTTCTTGTTACTAGAGATATCATTTGGATCATCATCCGGGTCTCATTCATCTTGATTATCTTGAGGTTGTTGGTGATGATTGGATTGTTGTCTCGGTTACTGGGGTGAAGCTTGTAACACCCCATTCCCTCTTGGCCCCGGGGGTGCCACTCCTGACAGCTCAATAGGATCTCTAGACTGGCCCCCACAAACCAACACTAGTCTTTTATGCACACTTTGTCCTCACTTGTGCGCACTCGGTACCACTTCCCGGTTGGTCACCCATCCTCAAATTGATCTGGGTAAAGCATGCTTAACATTAGAGTTCTTTTTAGATGAGCTTCCGAAAAAGAAGTTGCAACTTGTTGGTATGTGAGTATCCTATAAATCCTATTAAGCTATGTGCCTGGATCTCACATACACCCACCCTTTAGAAGATCGATGCCCTTATCGATCAAGCACACCCTAGGAACGTCCCCTCTTGGCACACGTATGTGCGTCCAGTGTTGACACATGTGTCATGCCGTTTCTACTCTAGGCCACACGCGCCATGCTCCACATGTCCCACCACTGACCCGCACACCCGTGTAACCGCGAGGATCGGCTCTGATACCACTTTTAACACCCCGTTCCCTCTTGGCCCCAGGGGTGCCACTCTTGATAGCTCAATAGGATCTCTAGACTAGCCCCACAGACCAACACTAGTCTTTTATGCGCACTTTGTCCTCACTCGTGTGCACCCGGTACCCACTTCCCGGTCGGTCACCCATCCTAAAATTGCTTTGGGCCAAGCACGCTTAACATCAGAGTTTTTTCATATGAGCTTCTAGAAAATAAGTTGCAACTTGTTGGTATGAGTATCCTATCAATCCTATTAAGCCATGTGCCTGGATCTCACAGAGCTTGACGTTGTTTTTTCAGTTGTTGTGCCGCATTTTGAGGTTGATATACTTGTGTCACTTGGCGCAGCTGAGGTGCTTGGCCCTCACAGTGTTTTTGAGGTTCTTGGTCTACGTGGCATGAAGGTGATACTTGAGGATCATTCCTAGGTTGTTGACAAGGTCAAGGTTGCTCGTCATTTCTTCTTGGAGAATTTTGTTCATCATGGCGATGGTTATGCACATGGTGTCGGTGTGTTGTTGCTTCTCATCATGACCATGGTGTCGATGTTAATGGCCTTGTCGATGATGGAATCTTGGAGGATATTTGAGATCTTCACATTGATGGCGTGCTTGATATTCCTCACTGGACTCATCACTTGTATTCGATTGAAGGTCTTGAGGATGATTTTTTTATGTTGTGCATGAGGTTCTTCATGTGGTGGTTCATCTCGAAAAACAAGTGCTCTTTCATGGTGACAGTGTTCGTCATGCCTTGATTTGGCCCTTGAAGATGAGTCACCTTTATAACTTGATGTTGTCGCTCATCTTGGAGACAGTATATATTGTGAAGAGCTCTCTTTTCATCAATAGGAACATCATGTCTCCTGAAGCACTTGCATGATGTTCATGTCGATGTGAAGAAAGATGTCATGAAGAAATTGAAGCACTTGAATGGCGTCAAGGTCGAGAAGAAAGATTGGTGATGGAGCATTGGAGAGCTTCGAATTGATGACAAAAGTTATGGTTCATAACATGCATATGTTATCTGAAGTCATCCATGCGATGATCCATGTTCTTGTATTCAAATCGAACTTCTTCAAATTGTTCATCAAGGCGCGTCTCGATGCCCTCGAAGCGTTTCTTGAAAGCTTATTCCACTATGAAGTTCTTGTTGCGGGTCATTTATGGACCATCATCGCCTACATTAGCTTGTCTACTTTCTGTTCCTTTCCATCAAGAACCACTACAAGTGTTGTATATTGAAGTGGAAAATTTGATGAGTGTTAGTCCTTTGACCTTACCTTAGCGATATCGTATTGGACATATAGCCACACTTATGAACCAAAATACTTGCAAAGCAAAGGGGGAAAAGGAGAACCTCACACTCAAATATACCAAACACTCAAAAGGCTTAGGGTGGATGGGTAAGAATGGTGGAAAGCCAAATTAATATATCAAAAGACAAGGTTACTGTAGCAAGTGGAGAAAATCCAAAAGAATAAAATTAAAGAAAAATACCACAAAAGTTACGGAACCTATAACTAGAACACACGTGGAGATAAATGGGTACGCGTGACTACAAAAATTGAGCAAAAAAATATCATATTGAAGACTATGCTCGGTGTCATGCTAACACAAGGACCTTGTTTGCTGAAAGAGTAAAAGCATCAAAATTATGCACTTGACTTGGCGCTCTTTTATCTTTTCTTATAAGTTTTGAGACTATGTATCGAGAGATTATGTATTTCTTTATATTTTAAAAAAATGTTGTCCTTTTATGCTACAAAGTCAACTTTTTTTTTTTCTTACATGCTATCACTATCCAAGAACAAGTGCACAATGCTTAGACAAACACAAAATAAGCCACTCTCAGTGTGATAGATAACATATTGTAAGATCCCTCCTTTATAAAGGAAAAGGATCCCTGTGATTGCAATGCCAGTCCCTGGATCAATATCTAGCATCCACAGTTAAGATGTAATATCAAGAAACAAAGGTCATAATACAACTTTTTAACCAGGAATAAAATAATTCATTACATCTTACATAGCTCATTTGGCTATCACATTACATTGCATCAGAATATCTATAAGCATGGGGTCCTTCATCTTCAAAGTGCCACAGGCAAACATGTTGGTTGTAGTCTTGTAATCCTATTCAACACACTTCACTAATATCAAACAAACCTGCAACATAATAAGTTGCAGCCACAAGGTTCAATACATTTGAATGGTATTGGCAAGCTTCACTACTATGTAGAATTAAGTGGATCCTATCATCACATGCATATTTGGCTAAGTAGGGTTAGGCTCATTTGCATAAAGCAATATAATTTATCCTATCTTTTCAAAATAGTTTTGATCTTTTGTCAAATCTTTCTGAACTCCTTGGAAAACTCCAAGTGCTTCAAGTCTCTTGTTGTCACTTTCAAGTTTTACTTTTATAAATTTGAATGTCGAGATCTTCCATAGCTTCAGGCCTTAGTTGCTCAGTATTGTCCATAACCGGGGACACGGCTAAGTACTTAGATTTTATCTTCTGCAGAAGTTGTACACTTTAACCACATGACACAATCTCATCTTGATGCCACCAGTGGCTGCTGGATAAGTACTCACCAAGATGGAGTACTGGCAGATTGAGATTGTGACAAAGTCTTTCCATAGGAGTCCTCCCAATACACAATGCTAGCTTGTCTACCAGGCACCAATGTAGGGTTTCAAGTTCCCTCATTCTAGTTAACCTGAAGAGTCCAATGCATGGGTCTTCCACTATGTAGTTGACTAAGCCAGTGCCCATTTAGCATGTGGCTATACACGGGAGCCACTGTACGAGAAACATGTTCAATCTCTAAGTCCCTGGGTGGTTTTCTTCTAGTGCACAACAAAAAGAGATTGCCATATAAACATGGTTCCTTTTGTTGCCACCTTGTCCAAAACTTGAGTATCCTTGTCCACCCAGGTGGTTCATTGAGTACTTGTTTTATTATATAAAACATAAGTCTTTTCAATACTTCATATAATCAAATCATGTATCCCATCCCAATATATAGCAGGGCTAAGCATACTACAACTACATTGTTTCCACTAAGGAATATATAAGGGTATCCTAATAGGATTTAGCATAGCATAAAATATAGAAATCCTTTTCATGCATGTTACAAAAATCCACTAAATGTAATGAAAATAGTAGGACTTGGATGATAGTGTCACTTGCCTTTTTAGTAGAGATTGATGGTTCACTTCTTGATCTTGCCAATATCACACTCTTCTAATTCCACTACAATTCAATCAAGCAAACACAATTTCAACTAGCATTCCAACTAACAATCAAACAAATTAATCACTCATAAAATAACAGAAACAAAGTCATGCATGCAAGCATGCAAAAGATAGTTTTATTTGCAAAGGTGGTTTATACTAGGCTCTAAACATTGTAAGGTTCAAAGTGGTCATTTTCTAAAGTGGCAAAACCATTTGCAAAAGGGTTTATCTATAAACCATTTTTAAATTAAATCATTATTTTATGTGGTTGAAAATGCTTTTGGTAAAGCAACAATTTTATATTGTTCATCAAATAAGTTGTTAATTCACAATACTTGGTGTTTAGTGTCAGAAGGTTTGAATCAAATCATTTCCCAAAGGTTTTTACTCAAAAATCATTTCCATATCAAAATCAATGTTTTTAATTTGACTAGAAATGAGCTAATTCAATTATTCAATCCTAAACCCCACAAAATACATTTTTAAATCTATAAGTTGGTTCCTAAGGTCAGTAGGTTCACAAAAAACCATTTTTCATAGATTTCAACCCCAAAATCATTTTGGCATAAATTTTTTTATATCCTAAACAAGCATACACAAGTTTCTGAAAAAACAAACATTTTACCAGAAGCTTTTTACTAAACAAAGTGCATGGTTGCAAAGTGCTTGTTCCACTGATTCCATTGATATAAAATTTGTAAAATTTGGACGTGTAGAACTAAAGTTATGAATTTTACAAAATTTCATATCTGATAGATCATTTTCTGTTTTTAAAACGGAGTCAGTGCCACGCGGCGTGTTTCTACTGGCTGGTACCGGTTCGCACGAATCGGCCTCTGTGGATCGTTGGATCAACTTAAAACGAATGGATCAGATGGGCGCGTACCCCTTCGGTTAAGATCTAATCTTATCCTTTGGATCTACATCCTACGGACTACAACGTGTTGACGAAAAGCGAGCGGCGCTAGCGGCGGCTGGCGGCGGCACACGCTCAGGTGGTGGCGTTGTGGCGGCTATAGGAAGGAAAGGAGGAAACGGGGGTGCTCACCGTGCTCGCGAGGTCGAGGTGATGCTCGAGGTGGCGCTGGCTTGGCGAGGGGCGCTCAGAGATGGTGGCAATTCCTTGCCGGAGTGGGTGGCGGCGTCCGGCGGCTCTGGAGGTCGTCGAGGGCGACGTTGTGGTTCACCCCGAGGAAAAACAAGGTAACGGTTAGACGCGGGAGAGTGTGGCGAGTGCAGGAGTATCATCAGGAAGGAGAGGGGGAAACGTTGCTTACGGAGATACTTCGCCGGAGTGTCAGCAAACGGCGGTGGCGTTCAGATGATGTCGAAGCCGAGGCTCTGGGGCACTCACGGGTGAGTTCGAGGCACTGGCAGATGCGCCTGGGGGTGGAGAACAAACTCATGTGCAGTGGGAGGCGAGAGGTGGCGGGGCGTGGCCGGAATTGTTCGGAGACGCTCGCCGGAGCAGTGGCGGTGCAAGGGGAATTTGTGGCAGCCTATGGGCAGAGGGGAGGAGCTGTCTGGGGGGAAGATAGAGGGATGTGGGGCGATTTAACGAGCGTAGTCACTGCGAGGAATTAAGGACGTCTTCAACGTGTATTCATCGCCGGAATTACTCGGCTGCAACGGCAGGGCGAGTTCATCGCGGGGAGGAAGAAGGTGACGTGGGCGTGGGGTCGTGTTGTTAGTGAGGTGGGGAAAAAGGGAGTGGGACCTGCCTGTCTGCGACTCTGCGGGTGTGGGTTCTAGTGAAAAACGATTCGCAGTGGGGTGAGCTGGTGGGCTGCGTTGCTGGGCTGTTGGGCCAGATGGGTTGGGCCGAGTTCGATTCATTTTTTTATTTTGTAAGCTTTTCTTTTTCTATTTGATTTTCCTGTTTTGAATCTCAAAATTCAAACACCCAAATCAAATCAAACTTCCACCAAACTTTGTATTGATTTTGGTTTTGTTTAACAACATAAATCCAAGTCCCAAAATAAAATAATATTTTTATTCTTTTTAGGATCCATTAATAATTAAATAAATAGACCTTAGTCACTAATTCAAATAGGATTTGTTTTATTTAAATTCTCCATTTGAAATCTAAATAATATCAAAACCATTTCAGTAGGTTTTATTTGAAAATACAAAACACTTAGAAATCTTGTTTAAAATAATATATCAAGTTTTAGTGTTTATTTAAAATGGAAAAGCCTTTACTTTAAAATTAGGTATTAATAAACCCTCATTATTTTATTTAAAAAAACTTTACACTTTTAATCAAACAAAAATATTTTATTTCAAAAGCTTGGCCAAGGTTTAATTTTGGCTCTATAAAATAATCCTTATTATTAATTTCTACCTTTTCATTTGAAACCCAAATCTTTTTATTAAAATATCCAAAAATAGTGATTTCAATTATTAAAACTTTCTTTATTAATTGCTTATCTTTTTAAATCCGTTTAGGATTTATTTGATCAAAATAGGTTTGAAGGTTTCCAATTGGAATCAAAAAGTTTCTTCTCACCCTAAAAATCAACAAAGTTTTATTTTGTTCATTTATTTTTCACATAACAAGATTTGGAAAATCTTGGGATGTGACACATATAAAATAACATATGGTGTTGTGTGGTAAGGGATATCTTGAGTTCTATGGTGTTGTGGATCATTCAAAAGTTGGGAAAGCTTCATGCACAGGAAGCACAAATAATAAAGAGCTCTCCCCGCCCCCCGCGTTGCTCCGTACGGGGCGACTCGGGGGAACCCAAACTCCGACCAATGGGCACCCCCATACCCTAACCCCTTCGCCGCCGCCGCCGTTGGCCGTCTTCATGGCGGCGGCAGGATCCCTTTCCACCAACGGTGCTGGGGGGAGCTCGTTGTGGAGGCGTTCTGTCTCACAGCTGGGAATCGGCACATCTCGCTGCACAGCGGTGTTCTGGCGTGATCCCAATGGGGAGGAAGATAAGGAGCGATGGAGGTGGGCCTACGCGGTGGCCTGCGCGTGGCGGCACGACGGTGATGAAATGCCAATCTAGATAGCCTTGGGCCCAATCTGGGCAGCGTAGGCAGGATTTGAGCCACAAAGGCCCGATCTGGGGCAGGACGCACGACTGCCGCCTGGCTTTGCTTCCCAGGCGTGCGAGGTGGTTCGGCTATAGGGATATGAATGGCTATGGTCTAGATCGGCTCGACCGAGTAGGCCAGTGTTGCATCCTCCCTACCAGTTTGTGGAAGAGGAAGAAGGACCGGCGAGGAGCAGTCAAGATACAATAGCATGCCCATGACTATATGCTTCATGCTTGATCGAGCTTGTAGGGCGGGAGATGAATGGCACCATGTGGGGTATTGCATCCTCCTGTTGGGCCACGTAGAGATAAAACAAAACTTTTCCTTCTAACGTGGTGATTCCAAGATCTAGCTGAGGTAGAAGGACACAAGGATTACCACTAGACACGCAGTTCCGGATTACTGATGAAGCACGTCAGTTGAATGCAATGCAGTCCTCAAGATACGATCCGATCCGATCACGATCGCCCTGGTGCTGATCGTACAACACCTCTGCTGGTATCCACACATACAACGAGGAGCACCGGCGGTGAACTTCTAGGTTCAGTACAGCGACAGGACTTTTGTGGATAGCTAGGGTTTCCTACACATGGAATGACCTAAAACGATCAACCCTCCTAGGTTTCTGCGCCCCACTATATATAGGTAGTGAATGTGGGCTCCACTCACTTGTGGCCCATTCACTAAAGCCCATATAATATTAGTCACTCTGAGTCCGACGCACTGACTCAGTCCAAATCTGGCACAGGTCCAACCCAACCAGATTTCCGGTTCAGATCTAATCCGAACTTGCTCTCGCTCTTAAGTGTGTGACCCCGCAGGCTCATGGCAACCTGGACACGATTAGAGTCTGACTCTCAATCGATCAGTTGGTAGCAGCTCCTAGCAGAACGTGCCGACTCCCAAGTACCAAAGAGTCATGATGACTTGCCTTTCCAATGCAACTTATGTCCGAGTCCCTTTTGCCTCACGATATAACTTGTCAGACTATAGGCGAATATTTGTCATCCCTTAAATAGTCCGACTCTCTTATCAATCCGAGATAAGTGATTCATCCGACTAACTCTTAGTCGATCGCCTCGTTTAATACTTAACCGAGTCATGCATGGCCATGCTTTCCAAATCATATCATCCGAGAGGGCCCAGAGAATATCTCTCCAACAGGAGGGGCAAAATCCCATCTTGGTTATTCACATCACACAGCTTGATCCTCAATCAACCCTGAAAGGGCATGTATGCCCCCATGTGTGGTTTTGGTAATTAATGACAATCTCTATGGACTAATGTGTAAATTTAGTTTCACTTGTAGGTTTGTCCATTGGCTTCGCTTGGTCCATGTGTTGGTCTCAAGGTTGGAAGATGAAGAAATGTCCAAGGGCTTTGTGCCCATTGGAATCATGAAGAAAGAAGGAGATTGAAGGTTGATCAAGAGATGTGCAAAGAGTTGCATCAAGATGGATCAACTCAAGTAGGGATGAAGAAGGGTGAGCTCAAGATGCGACATCTCTAGAAGATCTCATGCTTGAAGCTTGCCATCCTCGTGCTCATGGAATGATGAAGATGAGTTCAAAGAAGAGGTTTCCCCCCCATGGAGTATGGGGGAGCAATTTGCAAGTCCTCATCTTCATCAAGCAAGAGCATCCAAGAAAGGTGTTCCCACTATATAAGAACAAGATGGTCTACATCAAGTTCAAGTGGGATGCTCAAGGCAAAGGTATGTTCTTGATAGGGCTTCTCTTTTGCCGGTCTCCTGTTGTTAGTTGGGAGACCGGGTTTAGGATAGATAGTCGTACTATTAAGAGGGTCTCTCAAGCGGGTGTATCGTTTGCATCATTCGGAGAGAGCTCAAACCTTTGCATTCATAGCATCATCGTTCTTGGTTGTTATTTGGTTCTTGTCCATGAGAGGATCTAGAGCTTGTGGTCATCATCATAACAAGCTCTAGTTCATCATCTAAGGATTTCACTTGCATATCTTATTGCGGTTTTTGATCTTGCGAGTTTTCTGGCTCCACACCTTGGGGGATACTTCACATATATATTCATAGTATTTTCTCCCAAGGTGATGCCCAATATTTCCAACAAAATTGGTTTCATCCCGTTTGGAGTTCGGATGCAAAAGTTATTGCGTTTCTGGTTTTCTGGTTTCTGGAATCTCCCTGACCGGAAGTTCCGGCTTGCCATCGGAAGTTCCGCTAGGGAATTTTTGCCGCCGAAAGTTCCGGTGGAAGTTCCGGGTCTTCTTCCTCTCACGCTCAGTAACCTTATGTTTTGGATGTGCTTTTGACGGAACTTCAGTCAGAATTTCCACCGGAAGTTTCGCTCTGACCGGAAGTTCCGGCCAGTGACCGGAAGTTCCGCTCAGGCCGAAAGTTCCGGTTGAATTTCCGGCTCTTGTTCCGCTCACGTTCAGTAACCTTCTATTTTCGTTGTGTCTATTTGACGGAACTTCTGTCGGAACTTTCACCGGAAGTTTTGCTCCCACCGGAAGTTCCGGTGAACCGACGGAAGTTCCGACCAGGATTCGTCTTTTCAGTTTCTCGCTCTGCAGTTTTCGACCGTTGGCTGTGTGCCATCAGAAATTCCGGCCTCCCACCGGAAGTTCCGGCCAGGTGTCACGAATGCCCATAACGGGAAGATCTGGGAGCCCTTTAAAAGGGGCTCCTCTTCCCCTCTGTGGCCACTAGCTTTTCTTCTTGGTTCTTGGCTTTCTCTCTCTCCTCCATTGTCAACCTTGAAGAAGCTTTCCCCTCCTATGATTATTGCATCTTTTTGAGGGATTTGAGAGAGGAGATCTAGATCTACAATCCCCCCAAGCTAAATCCCTTCTTTGTGAAGGAATCATTGGGATCTAGATCTTGGAGAGTTTTGTGTTCTACTTTTGTGTTCTTTCTCCCTTATTCCCCCAATAGATTTTGTAGATTTGTTGGAATTTGGGAGAGAAGGACTTGCCCTTGCATTTGGTGCATAGGTTTGAGTTCTCCTCGGAGATTCGGCGAGTTCAAGCTTGTGAGCTTGTTTCTCTTGGGTTCCTTGGAACCCTAGACGGTTGTGTGGTTGGATTTTTGACCTTTTGTGCTCTTGTTGACCTTTTGTGGTCTTGTAACCTTTTGTGGCACTGTTGGCCTTTTGTGGCATTGTTGTCCTTTTGTGGCTTTGTTGTTGGGAGCCTCCAATTGAGTTGTGGAGTTAGCCCCAATCTTGTACGGGTTCGGTGACCGCCCTCAAGCGTCCCATAGTGGAGCAAGTGCCCGCCTTTTATGGTGCGCACTTGGGAGAATAGGGTGAGCCTTTTGTGGCGTCGGTGAGTTGCGTGCTTCCGCATCCAGGGTGAGGCCTTGTGTGGCGTTGGGTGAGCATCGAGCCACCACACCTCGAGGTGAGCCATTTGTGGCGTTCGGAGAGCATTGCGCCATCGCACCTCTCCAACGAAGACGTAGCTTCTTTGGAAGTGAACTTCGGGAAACAAATCTTCGTCTCCACGTCCATCGGTTATCTCTCAACCGAACCCTTTACTTATGCACTTTACATTGTGATAGCCATCGTGCTTGAAGTATCTATACCTTGCTATCACCTTATTTCTTGTATTGCTTAGCATAGGTTGTTGGTGCACCTAGGTGAACTTAGTGGCTAGGTTTTGTGCTCAATAAATTAAACATTAGTTTTATTCCGCATTTACTTGAGCCTAAGCCGTAATAATTTTAAAAGACTATTCCCCCCCCCCCCCCCGCCCTCTAGGCGACTTCCTTTGTACTTTCAAACCCGAACTCTGCCTTTATAGTTGCCCAGTTATGGATGAGCGTTTGATAGAACCTAATTCGGTGATTCTCAACTCGGACTGTGCAACAACCTCAAGTCTAAGGATTACACTGACTGAGATATACAAATGACAACTCATTCGTTGTACCTCAATATGGGTCAATCTGAATTGCTAAACTCTTTAGCCGAATCTGGGTAAGTCGGAATAGCATCTCCATGTCCATGACAAGTGGAACTGAATCATCTACCGACTTTCACATTTGTCTAAGTTATGTGTCCAGCATAACCTCGATGACGAAGTATATTTAGTACAAACAACATGAATGCATAGTTCCACAACTGAATCACATATTCAATGATACACATCAGATGTTTATACAATGACAACTTAATATCTTTATGAATACAATGAGAAATATCATCATACATGATTGCCTCCAGGGCATATTCCCAACAGTCTCCCACTTGCACTAGAGTCAATATTCCGACATCACATGTCTAAGCATCTAATGAACATAGCACTTAGGTGTGCCTCATGCTTTGGCTGTGGTAATGGCTTCGTCAACGGATTCGCAATATTTGCATCCGTGTGTACCTTGCATAACTTGATATCACCCTGATCCACGAACTGGCGAATCATGTGGTACCGCATGAGTATGTGCTTGTCCTTCTGGTGTTGTCTAGGTTCCTTGGCTTGTGCAATAGAAGCAAGTGGATCCGGCTGAAGGAGATAGATTAGTCCCTGAGGAAGCTTTCCTCCCGACTTAGCCTTCTTCTTAGTCCAAGAACTCTTCTTGAACTTAGCCTTATTCTGCACCATCAACACTTGACTGTCGCCCTTTTTGAGATCCACCTCTGCCTGCTTGAGCAACCCATGCAATTCAGTGATCTTCTTATCCATACCATGCATGTGCTAGTTCGAAATGAACTGACCATACGCACTAGGAAGAGAGTTCAGAATTATGTCTGTAGCGTACTCTTCGCTAATAGGGTAGCCAAGCCTCTCCAGAGACTGCACGTAACCAACCATTTTGATCACATGCGGACTCAGTCGATCACCATTCTTAAGTTCGCAACTCATCAAAGCTTGAGAGACTTGATACCTCTCAGTCTTGGCCTAAGCCTGGAACATACTTTTGAGGCTTTCGATCATTTCGTAGGCCTCAACATTCTCGAATTGCTTTTGCAAGTCCGGTTCCATGTGAGAAAGCATAAGACAGTTGATTGATACGACCAAAACGTATCTAGTTTCTCGAACACTTTGCTATTGTTTCTCCTCTAAACTTGTGTGAATTGGATACAACTAACACGGACTGACGCTTTTCTCAGCAGAATTACCTTGGTGTCTTGTTTTTGTGCAGAAAATGAACTATCAGGAAAAATCTCGAAAAATATGCCAAAAGTTATATTTCACCAGAAGATCCACGGAGCCAGAAGACGAGACGGAGAGTAGGCCTGGGGGGCCCACACCCACCCCAGGTGTGGGCCCACCACTGGTCGTGCCTGGAGGGGGTGCAGCCACCCCAGGCACCCCCTCGGCCTCCCTCTGCGCCTATAAGCTGCCTTTTGACCTAAAAACCGAGGGGGGTTCGATAGTTTTTCAGAGAGATTTCTGCTCCGCCACCGCCACCAGAAACCAAGATTCGGATCCAAAAACTCCGTTCTAGCACCGTGTCGGGACGGGGAATTTGGAGAGGATCATCACCATCGTCATCACCAACGCATCTCCATCAACCACCGATGTTTCCCTCATCCATGAGTGAGTAATCCCCCACTGTAGGCTTGGGGATGGTAGGGATTGTATCAGTTCTATCATATAATCGAATAAGATCTGTTAGGGCATAGTGCCTAGTATCTCTATTAGTGCTATTTGACTTTGTTGCAACTTTGAAAGAACATGTGGGCCCCCATGTGTGGTTTTGGTAATTAATGACAATCTTTATGGACTAATGTGTGTATTAAGTTATACTTGTAGTATTTGTCCATTGGCATCGCTTGGAGCATGTGTTGGCTTAAATGTCGATGAAATGAGAAGAAGATGTGTTGTGCAAGCTCAAAATGCGCCATATATAGAAGATCTCATGTTTGATGCTTGCCATTCTCGGTGATCATGGAGCGATGATGATGAATCAAGAAAGGCGTTCCATCTTGAGAAGGGAAAGATCGTCTACATCGAGCTCAAGTGGAATGCTCAAGGCAAAGGTATAATCTTGATAGGTTTTCCCTTTTGTCGGTCTCATGTTGTTAGTGGGAGACCGGGTTTAGGATAGATAGCCGTACTATCAAGAGGGGCTCTCGAATGAGTAACTCGGTCACATCATTCGGAAAGAGCTCAAACCTTTGCATACTTGAATCATCGTATTTGGTTGTTATTTGGTCTTATCCATGTGAGGATTTATATCTTGTGGTAATCTACATAACAAGCTCTTGTTCATCAAAATCAGATCTCTCTTTTATATCTTGTTGCGATTTTGATCTATGCAGTTTTTCCAGTGTCTCACCAAGTGAGGTATCTCACATTATATTACTTGATACATTCTCACTTGGTGATAACCAATAGGGTAGCTATCGTCTTCCTCTTTCCAACGTAATTGAAATCGGGTCAATCGGAGCTACCAATCAAAAGTTATTGATGTTTGAATATTGGCTCTTATTGAATTTAAGAAGAAAAAAGAATAAGTGTTTTCCTGGGCCGAGCGGTAGTACCGCTGGGTACTACTGGCCCAGTCTGGTGCGTTGCGTGCCCCCTCTCAGAGCCTTCCGGTTGTGGCTACTTCCCTGCATCGCCCGCTCTCTTCCAACCCAGCTGCTCCCGCACGCTGCCAGCCTCGCCTCGCGTGCGCGCCTAACCAAAATTGTGCCCCAACGGCCAGTTTTTCTGGGGCCACTATTTAAGTATTTGCCCATTTTCAGTTTAACTTGCTTCTTTCTCCTCTATTAGTCCAAGCTTTGTCCATACTTGCTCTTATTCTCTAGCTTGATTAATCTCTTCCCCTCCGATGATTCTTGCCCATATTTGAGTGGAAGAGAGAGGAGATCTAGATTCACATTTTGACCTAACCGATTCATCTCTTTGTGAGTGTATCTTTGGGGATCTAGACTTTGGGGGATTTTGTGTTCCCTTTGTTTTCTTCCTCTCTTGTTCCACCAATAGCTTTAGTAGCTTTGTTGGAACTTGAGAGTGAGGGATTTGAGCATCTTTGTGGTGTTCTTGCCATTTGCATTAGGTGCATCGGTTTGAGTTCTCCTCGGAGGATTTGGTTTGTGGTATTCGTTGAAGCTAGTCCCTCTTGGGTTCTTGGAACCATATACGGTTTTGTGGCCGTGGTGGCGTTTGTTGGGAGCCTCCAATTAAGTTGTGGAGAAGTGCCCCAACCTTGTGAGAGGTTCCGGTTTGCCACCGACAAGTGCACCGATAGTGGAAGGGTGGATCGATCCCATTGGGATGAGATTCACCGGAGAATAAGGGAGGCCTTTTGTGGCGTAGGTGGTTAGATACCACCCCCTCTCCAAACGATACATACTCCATGTTGGGAGTAACTCGGTAAAATATCTTCGTCTCTGCGTGCCTCAGTTATCTCTATACCCGAGCTCTTTACTTATGCACTTTACATTGTGATAGCCTTCGTGCTTGAAGTAATCTATATCTTGCTATCACATTGTTGCTTGTATTGCTTAGCATAAGTTGTTGGTGCACATAGGTGAACCTTAGTTGTCATGCTTGACAAATTAAACGCTAGTTTAAATCCGCCTTTGTCGAGCCACTCTCCGAAAAGTTTTAATCGCCTATTCACCCCCCTCTAGGCAACATCTATATCCTATCAAACTTGTTGTGCTTAATGCTTGTCACTAGGGCCTGAGTGCCATGATCTCAGATCTTAACTTATTATTGAATCATTATGATAGTATTGTTTGTGATCTTATTTGCAAGTTGTGTACACATATCATTGTCCGGATCCAAAGGCCCCAAAGTGACAATAATTGGGACAACCAGAGGGGATAGTTGTGGTGTGAGGATCACATGTGTTCACGGAGTGTTAATGCTTTGCTCCGGTGCTCTATTAAAAGGAGAACCTTAATTGCTAGTAGTTCCCTAGAGGCCCCGCTGCCACGGGCTGGCTGGACAGAAGATGTTGTGCAAGTTCTCATTGCGAGCACGTATGACTATATTTGGAGCACATGCCTAGGTTTGTTTAGTACTTGGATGCTTCTTATTATTTATCTGCAATGCCCTAGATCTTGAAGTTACATGTTTAGACTCGTCCATGCAACGCCCGTCCATCCATCCCTATGTCTACCGCACTCGAATCCCACTGTCACCGTTACTGTTACTATTGCTATTGTTTCACTGTTGCTGTTGCTTTACTGTTGCTACTGATAAACTTCTGTGAGCAAGAACTATTTCCAGGTGCAGCGAACTGACAACTCAGTTGTTAAGGCTTGCAAGTATTCTTTGGCTCCCCTTGTGTCGAATCAATAAATTGGGTAATACTACCCGCGAATACTGTTGCGATCCCCTATACTTGTGGGCCATCAAGACTATTTTCTAGCGCCGTTGCCGGGGAGCATAGCTTTATTTGTAAGTTCACTTGGATCTATTATTGTTCACACTCCTTTCATCATGGAGAAGTCTCGTGATGGAAAGTTCCCTATTTTACCATCCTCTACAAGAAGAGGTACAGTCCTAAACACCTATGTTGCTCTTGATTCACCGTCTGTTATAAGTAATCTTGTTACACCACCACCACATACTCATGCTACACACACTGCTACTATTGCTCAATCTGAAACTGCTTTTGATGCTCATGATGTTACTTCTACTTCGCTTGATGCGAGTGGTTCATTAGGTCCTTTCCTAGATGATACTATGGCTAGTCTAGGAAATACCGAAACTCCTAGTGAAGACACTGTTACACCTGTTAGCTCACCGGAGGCTAGTGAGAGTTATGATATTAATGATGGTTACATTGAGTTTACTGATGATTTTGTTGAAGAGTGCCGAAACACACATGGCACTAGTGCTGTTAAGAGTCTCCTTGCTATATGTACTATCATGCCTAAGTTGTCCTCTGATCCTAAGTTTGCCACTTCTCCCATAGATATTAAAGATGAAGATTATGATTTCTCTCTTGATTTATCTTATTTGGATATTGTTGAGAAAGAACCTTTTTGTGGGACTGAAAATGAGAGTGTTGTTGCTCATATGAATGAGCTTTCTACTATTGAGTGCTTTATTCTCTGATGATTTTAAGATGCGCAAGTACTTTGTTACTAAGATCTTCCCTTTTTCACTAAAAGGAGAAGCTAGGGCTTGGTTTAATAGATTACCTCCTGGTTCCATTGATAGCCCTGATTGCTTGATTGCTTCTTTCTTACAGAAATATTTTCCTGCCAGTGCTAGACATGCTACTTTGCAGAGACTTTTTGATTTTAAACAGGGAGGAGAAGATAAATTGCCTGAGTCATGGACAAGGTTCTGTGCCTTGATTCATGCACATCCTGGATGTCCATTACCTAAGAATGAGCTTCTTGATATTTATTATAATGGACTAACTGATGATTCTAGGACATACCTAGATAGCTTTGCTGGTTGTGTTTTCAGGAAAAGAACTCCTACAGATGCTGAAGAATTAATGGCTAAAATAAGCAAGAATTATGATGATTGGACTTCAACTGAGCTAAATACACCTGAGCCTATTACTCCTGAACCAGTTGTTCCTGAACCAACTCCAGCACCACCAACAAAAGAGAGGGGAGTTATTGCATTAAATGATGAAGTGATGAAGGAAGCTAAGAAGTGTCTAAAGGAGAAAGGTATTAGAGCTGAAGATGTGAAGAATTTACCTCCTATAGAAGAATTATGTAAGCCAATTCCCCACTCATCTACTATTGAGGTACACTCTCTCTAACACTTTTATGAAGGTGATATTCCTTATGGTAAGCCTCATGATCAATGTCTAGAGGAACTTGCCACTTTTATTGTTAAACATGGGTATTTTAATAAACAAGTTCAGAATCATTTGTTGGAAAACTCTATAGCTATTCATGAGTTGAAAGATATTATGGAAAGAACTTCTAATGATATTAAAATGCTTTGTAAACACTTTCAAATGGTTCAAACCCAACTTGATCAACTTGCTAAGGTACAAAAGGATATGCTAGTTAATGCTTCAGGAGATAAACATGCTTATGGAATTAGAACTAGGAGTGGTATAGCTACTTAAGATCCTTTATATCCTGAAGGACACCCTAAAAGATTTGAGCAGGATTCCCAACAAGGTGAAGATAGTGGTAGTCCTTGTAAGAGGAATAAAAAGAAACATAAGAGAGTTGAGGAACCACTTGAACCTGCTGTAGGTCCTAATAGTTAGTGTTATGCCTTTTCTCTCTATAAGAGACTCCATCTAGAAAAGTTGATACCAACTGATATTTCTTTGCAAATGGCTGATAAGTCAACTACTATTCCTGTTGGTATATGTGAGGATGTTCCTGTTCAAGTTGCTCATAATTGCATGGTCTTAACTGATTTTGTTGTGCTTGAAATGCCTGAAGATGATAATATGTCTATTATTCTTGGGAGACCTTTTCTTCATACTGCAGGTGCTGTCATCAATTGCAATCAAGGAAAAGTAACATTCAATATTAATGACAAAGAGCACACTATCTATTTCCCCAAGAAGGTTGTTAAGAGCTATTGCCTAAATTCCATTGAAAATATTGAGAGCATCAAGGTTGGAGAAATATATTGTCCCATTCCACAAGAAAATTTTGAAACTATTATGATTGGGACCATTGCTATCAAGTACGAGGTAACATAATCACCTTGTGGAATGCAAAGTTTTGCTTCATATAAGATTGTTTTGGTAACAAGACTTGATCAACCTTGTTAACAAAAGGATTTTAAAACAATGTTTTCACAGTGGTTATACTTGCTTACTTTTACTTTTCTCCTTTCCAATCTTTGATCTTCGTTGTGCCTAACTTAAAGGCGTTAAAGAAAAGTACTTGTTGGGAGATAACCCAAGAGTTTACTTGAGTATTGGAAGTTAATACTTCGGTAATGACCTCTCCTTATCCTTTTTGTTTGCTTTTTGAGCCAAGAATGACCTCTAATGAGAGGGAAGTAAGATTTGGGGAGTTGTTGTCCTAAAACAGATTTCCGTCCTCCACCATACAAATTCGTGAGGAGTCTCTGTAAGTCGGATTGAGCTGAAAATTTATGAATAAATCTCCCAGTATGTTAGCTAACTTTCGTTATTACACACTTTTTGATTTGATCAACAAAAGATGTTCGAAAAAATCAGTTTCTACCTGCTGGTCTGTTTCGATAGATTTCTGCCATTATTTGCATTTGCTTCTTATTGATTCCTTTTTGAGTTCTCTTTAGGTGAATTGAGCTTTTTAAAGGAGCTTTAAACCCTAAACCCTAAACCCTAAACCCTAAACCCTAAAACCCCTAAACTCTTCTTTAGGTGAATTGAGCTTTTTAAAGGAGTTGCTGTAACATCCCTAAATTCATATTCCAAAACTCATTCATATCATTCTTGCATTCATCATCATTTAGGGATTTTCTCAAAATCATTTCAGAAAACAGGATCAAATGTGGCTCATTATTTTATGTATAAAAAACCCTAGCCTTTGTGCTAACTGCCATTGAGAAAGATGTTGTTATTCATTCAGGATGATTTGAATTTAAACTTAAGTGGTCTCAAAAACTTAAGCAAAGTATCAAAGCAAAATATGAAACTAAAACAAATTATATGCCTATTATCATAGAGGCATAGTTTTAATTTATTTTTCAAAAGACCCAAGTGTTCAGAAGTATTCAGATGTGTTTAACACTTATTTAAGAGCAAGATTTATTGTACAAAAATCTTGTAAAACTTTGGATTCAAACAGATTTGAATTTGAGTTTAAAAACCATTTCTAGAAATTCAATCAGAAAAAGAAAAGGAATAAAGAAGAAAAAATAGCCAAACCAGCCAATCTGGCCAGCCATTAACACACGGCCCAGCTAGCCCAGCAGCTCCCACCCCGCGAATCATTTTCTTTCACCCACTCTCGCACCCACCAGCTCACTGACAGAAGAGACCCGCTCCCACTCCCCTCTCTCGCTGACAACCACGGCCCACTCGAGCATCATCGTCTCCCCCCCCCCCCCCCACGACCAGTTCATCCCGAAATCAGCGCGGCCGTTTCCTGTTTGATTCGTGGCTTCAATTCGTATCAATGCCCGAGTAATTCTCGCTCACGACTAGGCTATTTAACCCCCCTCTGTCCTCTCTCTCTTCTCCCCCAAACCCCAAGCCCAGAACGCCCCAGTGCCACGAATTTCTCTGCAACCCCTGCCTCCGGAGTGCCGCAGCAATTCCGCCACCTCCGACCACCCCTGCCTCTGCTTCACACAGACTCGCTTGACCTCACACATCTCCTAGCACTCCTGGTTTGCCCGCGGGTGACCCAGAACGTCGGCTACGCAATCGTCTGACCGCCACCGCCTCCAGCTTCAACTCCGGCGAGCTCCAGCGGTAAGTCCAGACCGCCCCAAACCTTGTCTTTCACGCACGCATCTTCGCCGTGGTATTCTGCATCTGACCACATCCTCCGTTTGCCTCCTAGTGATCTACAACGTCGCCTTCGACCTTGAACGGAACCACCTGTCGCCAGACTCAACTCCGACGAGGAATCATCGCCGTGTCAGCCCGCCCCTTCGCAAACCGACGCTACCTTGAGCTTCAGCAGCCTCTTGTGAATCTGGTATGGCCCTTCTCCCTCTCGCGGACGACCTGGAACGCTAGCGCCGCCGTAGACCGAGCGCTCCGCCGCTCGCTGACGCCGCGCGCCGCCAGGACATGGTCGCTTGCTCGCGCGCCGTTGGATCTTGATCCAAGCGTTAGGATAGATTCATTAAACGGCGAAGAGGTACGCGATCTGGAGCGTACGATCTATTTAGATCCTGCGCTCAGAGCTCGATCCGGTCGAACCGATGCCGCGCAAATCACAACACGACGCGTGGCAAGTATTATAACTAAAAACAGATTTAAAACCAGAATTTGATCCAAATTTCAAATGCTTATAACTTTTGATTGCCACGTTGGAATTTTGCAAACTTTATACCGTTGGATTCAGTGAAACAAGACCTTTCTGAATATCCAATGTGTTTAACAAATAGTAACAGTTAAAATGACTTTATTTGTAGAAACATGTTTAAGGCTAATTTAAGTATGGATTTATTTTGGTAAATTGTATTAGTGCCAAATAAGTTAAGTTGGCAAACTTGTGACTTGTTAAGTTTCTGTAAACATGTGCATGTTTGGTAGAGTTTTCAAAATCACCACTTAGTAAATTCTTGCATGCATGCATTCATATTATTTTTGATTGTATATAATTGTTTGTAATTCTATGCTATAATTTTTGTGTAGATTTTGCTAGTGATTGTGATTGTGAAGAGTGCTACTCTCCCCAATATAAAGGCAAGTGATATTTTCATGAATATTTCTATCCTATGTTTTGTACTTGCATTAGATATTTTGCTAAGTCTTGCATGCTACTTTGCCTAATGCTAAGATGGGAAATCCTAAGTAGTGAATAATTGTAGAACTGCTAGGGAATTTTCCTAAGTTAAGTTATCACACCATGCTTAGCCTAGCTTTTTAGCAAACAAGGTTGGTGAAAAATCTATACTTATTATGATGAAAATATTTCTAAGTCATGAGACTTATACTTTCCTAATAAAAACAACTAAGTCAAATGAACCTCCTAGGTGGAATGGAAGGATTGGGTTATGTTGAGTGGTTACACAAGGCCATGGACTTGGGTTGTGTATCTCACTTGTGGTATGCCACCCAGGCACAAAGGGATTTGGAGGACAAGTGTTGAGAAATCTTACAGTGCAACCACTTGGCAATATGGGCTCTGCCATGATCATATAGGTTGCTAGAACTTAGTCACTTGGACAGTTGGTGGTAGTGGGAATGATAGGTTGGAGCGCGTCCATTTGACTAAGGAAAGGCTTCTGAAGGGTCCTGTCTTGGGAAACCAAGTCTGGTGGGTAAAGTGCACAACCTCTGCAGATGGAAAAACCTAAGTACTTAGCCTAGTCCAAGGAAATGGACAACTTGAGCATCAAGACATGGAAGCTACAAGAATCTCATCACTCCAACTTCTAAGTAAAAATTGGTGGGTGAACAAGGGTGAAGGACCCCAATGTCTATTGGTGGTTTCTTGGGAATGCTTTGACAAGGAAAAACTTAGTGTTTACAACTAATAGGGAAAAACCTATTTTCAAGCAAAGCAAGCCAAGCTACACTTAGCCAAAATGCATATATTAATATAGTCCACTTAAAAATTTACTAAGGTATCACTTGCCAATACTATTCCAAAGTATTGACCCTTGTGGCTGTAACTTGTGATGTTGCAGGTTACTCCGATGATGAGTAGGAGTCATGAGTCTACACTCAAAATGCTTGCCTGTGGCACATGAAGATGAGGACTTGTTTTTATTTACTTATTCCTTAAACTCTTGTATTAGGCCTTTGGCCCTGAGTTGTAAAATACTATGTTTATCTCTGGAATGAATGTAATAAACGACCTTTGTATCTGTGTACTTCATCTTAAACTGTGGATGCTAGCATTGATCCAGGGACTAGCATTGCAATCACAGGGATCCTTTCCTTTACAAAGGAGGGGTATAACAGATGGTATCAGAGCATTGTGTTGCCTGTAGGATTATGACCCTAGGATTGGAAAACCACTAAGGAAAAGTTTTCAACTACTTCTACACTTGTCTATTCTTCTAGTAAAACTTTTCTAATCTTTTCAATCTCAACTCCATTTGTAGATGAACTCCATCAACGAAGCCGTGAAGAAAGGACCACTCATGACCATGACCTTGGAGTGTGAAACTGAGTTTCCCAATATTCTCAAGGACCTCATGGTGGCAATGGAAACACATGGTGCAGCTGTGTACAAGGGCTTTCCAGTGATGGATGAAGGAGTGGAGTATTGGTGGGTGCAACTTCACTTGTACAAAAACAAGGAAGACAACCACAAAGAAAGGGGATTCTGCATGTACACCAACACTGTAATGCACACCACATTCTTTGAGTCAGCCAGAGATGCAGCTTGGAGGACTATCAAAGAACTAAGTGCTAGAGTCAAGTTCAGGATGCTCAACCTTCAAAAAGACTTAGAGAAGGAGAAAGAACTTACCCAAGAGTTGGAAGCCACCAACCAAGAGTTAAGGGGAGATATAATAGACTTAGTGATGGAATCATGTGAACAAGATAGATGGATTGCCTCTAGGAACATTGTGATAGCCACCAGATCCAGTGAGATAGGATTGTGAGCACACTTCGTTAGTTGGACACCATCTATCACCTTATTTTCCAAAAATGATACCTTAAATAAGTATGGACCTTGATTGATGTAATGGACTCATGTATGCATGACTTGTGTGATGTTTGTGTTCCATGGATATGTATGAAATGTTTGTCTTGTTTTATCTTAAATTGTGCTGATCTAACTTTTTAATCTTATAAATAGAGGCCTATTACCATCAGCACCGTTGAGGAGTTACAGGTTACCCGTTTTGGTCCCCGTATCGTTGATCTTACCACTTTGCTCGATCTCCCTCTTCCCACCATCACGGTGTACCCACTCACCAAGTTCGAGAGGAAGGACCTCTGGGGCTTCAAGGTGAACCAGCCGACGCCGCATGCAGCCGACTACAGAGGCCATCGTCTTCAAGCTGATGCACGATGACAGGGAGAGAGGCATGGAGGTAGTCATGCAGGACCTGATAGGACGTCTGTTAGGCCGTCACTCCCGACAGGTTAGGGGCACCCACTTTCACGTCTTCGGAAGACGTGATGTAGATGGAGAGTCCATTGACTTTGAGGACGACTCGAGGGACGCGGCAGAGCCGATACGTCTCTATCTCCAGGACTTAGAGTCTCTCCTCAGGCACGTGGACACGGACAGGACGAACGTCATGCTCAGCAACGACGAGCTCCAGGTGCATCTTGAAGGGAATATGCCCGAGAGGCAATAATAAAGTGGTTATTATCGTATTCCTTATTTATGATAAATGTTTATTTTGCATGCTATAATTGTATTAATACGGAAACGTTAATACATGTGTGTTTAATAAACAAATAGAAAGTTCCTAGTTATGCCTCTCTTATAAACTAGCTCGTTGATTAACAAGATGATCATAGGTTTCCTGATCATGGACATTGGATGTTGTTAATAACGAGGTCACAACATTAGTGTAATGGTGTGATGAACATTCATCCGAAGTATAGCATTACGATCAAAGTCATTGAGTTTATATTGCTATAACAACTTACGAAGTGATCCTAATCCTTAGACCATGAGATCATGTCAATCACTAACACCGGAAGAGTTTCTTGATAACATCAAGCGTCACACCGTAATGTGGTGATTATAAAGATGGGTTCAGAACTACTAAAGTGTTATGTTGAGGCCCATGGATCAAGAGTGGAATTTTTTCATCCCGATGACGGATAGATATGCTGGGCCCTCTCGGTGATATCACATTGATTAGCTTGCAAGCAAGTGATTTGATCACTAGAATGTTATATCACGAACGAGAAAAGAGTGCATGTCGAACGAGATCAAACTAGGTATGGAGATACCGATGATCGGATCTCGGACATGTAATATATCGCGAAACAAAAGGATTAAGATACTAGCGTAAAGGTTAGACGATCACAAGAAAGTCATCGTTGAATGTGTGGGAGTCGATGGGTCTCCAGATACGCTTCGATTATTGATCGAGAGGGTCTCGATCATGTCCGCATTATTCGCGAACCGTAGGGTGACACACTTAAGAGACACCGACATCCAATTGGAGCAAAAGTTTCATGCGAAAAGAAAAGGAAAGCGCGAATTTATTTCACTAGACAAAAAAAGCTTTATTGAAATTGCTGAAACTGGTTCTGCATGTGAAATGGAATACTAGCAAGGGGTTTTATGTGAATGTTTGTTAATTAAAGTAATTAACAAAATTCTTAATAAATAAATAAAAGAGTTTTATTTAAATGAGAGCTTGCATTAAATTTGGTGGAAATTTAATGCATGTGAGTGGATTTATGAGTGGAGGCTTTTTAATGGGAGTGGAGGCTTTTCATTTTGAGTGGGAGCTCCACCCACATGAATGTGGAAGAGGTGGGGGCAGCCCCATGGCTGGGCGCATGGCCCCTTGGGTGCCCCCCCTCTCCTCCTCTCACACCACACCTCCTCGTGAAGGATCTCTCTCCCCCTCTAGAATTTATCCCCCATGGTCTCGGACTAGCGAAATACATGTTCCCGGTGGCTATTCGGCAAGAAAGAGTTGTGCTTCCGCATCGCTGGGCGAGGAGGCGGAGGTTGCTCAGTGCCTCGAACGTGTGTGCGAGCACGGATGCGCTGTTTTGCGGCGCTAGGACTTCCTCTCGATCTTGAGATCGGCAAGAGATCGTCTACATCAACCACGAGTTTGGACTCGTTAAACTTTGTCGGTCTTCAAGGGTATGTTCTCTACGGATATACATCCGCCCGTTGTTTGTATCTAGTAGATAGATCTTGGTACATAGTTGTTCCCATCGTAGGAAAATTTTTGTTTTCTATGCTGCGAACCCTTCAGTGGTATCAGAGCCGGATCTATGCGTAGATACTTTGCACGGGTAGTACACATATGAGTATGTGGGCGATGATGATCATTTCATTGCTTCTTAGTTGTACTTTGGATATTGGTGGCATAGTGGGATGAAGCGGCCCGGACAAACTTTACATGTCCTCACATGAGACCATTCCACGCGTGACATGCAACTAGTTTTGCATAAGTGGCTAGCGGGTGTCTGTCTCTCCTACTATAGTCAATATCTAATTTGCAACGAGTTGTCAACAATTTGATTATCCTCGTTGTGGTTCATGTTCGTAGGTAAGAACGGTTCTATCTCGAAAGCCCTCAGCCACGTAAAACTTGCAATGGATAAATTAGAGGCGTCTAGTTTAGATTGTTGCTGGGCTAGTGTTATGATATGGTGATGTTGTAAGTAGAAGTATAAGATGATACTCTTACAACACACATAACGTGTAATCTCCATAGACCTTGGACTTACACATAAAGGTATGATAGTGATCATACCACGATGCACATGATAGAGATCATATGCGAGAACCATATCATTCCACTAATAAACATATGATGTTTGATTGCATCTTATATTGCTTATTTAGCGCTTTGTTAAGCATAATAAGATGATCCCTCATTTAAATATCAAGATAAGAATGTGTTCTTCCTTTAGTATGCACCGATTATGTTTTCGTCGCTCCAAGACATCACGTGATGATCGGGTGTTCTTGGATCCTCGACCATACTTCGGGTGTAAAACAGTTACACACGCAAAATACTAAGGTTCTTACTTGGCGAGCCTAGCATGTACAGACATGGCCTCGGAACACGGATGAAAGGTTAAGCATGAGTCATATAGTAGATATGATGCCCATTTGATGCTCGCCTTTGAAGCTACACCGACTCACGTGATGATCGGACTTGGTGTAGTGGATTTGGTTCATGTAATCACCAAAAGGCACGAGGGATGTCGTTTTGAGTGGGAGTTCATTTTTAATTTGGATTAGTAGAACTCAATTTATCATAAATTAAATCAAAGTGAATTTGCATAATTTGTTGTAGTCATTGGCATTCGTTCACCACCTTATGCATAGTTGTAATTGAGATAATAGAACTATAGAATTACGGATATATACTTTCTGTTGGTATCGTATTGTTGAGTGTCAATCTAAAGTTTAAAGTCCTAATGCAAACTTTCAGAAATTTCTATTTACTCCGTGAAATTTAATAATTGGTATTAAATCGAGTAACAATTCCATGTTAGTATCTTAAGTATCATGTTTGCCTCCATGATTCTTGATTTAAACATCAAGTTTATCTAGGAGCTGAAAGAATTGTTTGAAACCATCATGTGTGGCGAGATATAACGATATCGAAACAATGTTTTGGTTGCAATATGATAGAGTATATATATGTTCTCATATTGGATGAGAATTTACGAAGGTTGGAGATGCTAGACATCCTAATCATCCAAAAGGGTTTTGGAAAGTAATGTTATACTCACGATTCGCCTTTATAAGCTAAAGTAGCTTGATCATGAAAGTCGTCATGATAAGGGTGAATAGAATATGCATGTAAAATGTTTACTACACTAAAAGATTACTAAAGAATGGATTTTGAAAGAATACCGATCATTTGATGATGGTGATCTACTTCAAAGTGCAAATCCAAAGGTATTATTATTTGAATATACACGCTTTGGACTATGTGTCATGTATATGACGCCACTTTTGATGTTGATAATTTCTTTTAAAAAGGAAAAGGAAATGCTGAAAGAGAATCTATAAAATATATTTGGCAGAAAAGAAAAGATTGGAAATATCCAATTTAGGTATATATATGATATACATGTTATGGTTGTATTCTTTGCTTGTTGAACAATGTGGTTCTTGGGTATTGGATACCGAATTGGTTGGTATGAAATTTCATACGGAATGACGCAATTCATGAACCACAATGGCCTAAGTAACTAGCAAGAGAAAATGTGATGATGTTCATCGAAAACAAACAAACCGTTGTTTGTATTTCTATTGACATCAAAGCTTGACTTCAAGATTTGTTTTAATAATTGTTATTTGAATCAGGTATTATAAGAACAAAGGTTGTTCAAATAATTACCGTATTCCATATAAGATGGATGATTTACGAATCTAGTTGAAGAAAGACTTCAAGATTTGTTTTAATAATTGTTATTTGAATCAGGTATTATAAGAACAAAGGTTGTTCAAATAATTACCGTATTCCATATAAGATGGATGATTTACAAATCTAGTTGAAGAAATCACATCCATAAATCCTAATGCTAAAATGTTGCAAGACAAATGATTGAAAGATCACTTACGAAGTGACATCGCTGTTTAAATTATATTGGAAAGAAAACATGAAGAATCTCCATATTCATGGATTTTTGGAGTCTTTGATTTGATCAAGTGACGCTTGTGAGACTTTCCACGTGATAATTAAAACTTCGTTCAAAGGCCAAGAAGAACGAGCGACTAAAATATTGGAATTTATACATATCGATGTATGTAGTCCATTATGTGCAAGTTTATGGCGATGGGTTTCAACTTCATATGCTTTCTCCGGTTTTGAGTGAATATTCACTTAATGAGAAAGAAGTATGAAATATTTGAAAACGTTTTCAAAGACTTTCAAGATGAAGTGGAAAATCATTGTAACAAGAAAAATAAATGAATTATGATTTGATCATAAAGGGATTTATTTGAGTTACAAGTGTAATAAGAAAATAAATGAATTATGATTTTATCATAAAGGATTTATTTGAGTTGCAAGTTTAGCAAACACCTAGATTTACATCTCCAAACACCATAGGAGTATGGAGTGTTTGAGATTTGTAATGAAACCTTGTTTGACATGGTTGGATCAAAGGTGTTATTTATAAACTGCCATTATGTTTTAAAGATTAAAGCTTTAGAGACTACCGCTTTTACCGAAAAGAGCTCCATCTGGATCCGTTGAAATGACACCATGGAAGTTATGGTTTGGGGTAAAACCAAGTTGTCATTTCTTAAATTTTGGTATACTAAACATAAGTAAGATGTTTACAACCAAAGTCGGATGAGCATGTCTTTGTAAGTTATTTGAATAACAATTGGTTATTCCTACATAACACCAAGGACAAAAGGGTTTGTCTTGAAATGTAAAGTTTCTTGAAGAAGGAATTTTTCATAAATGTTAAGTGGGAGGACAATAGAACTTTGATAAGGTTAACGAACCTTAGCTAAATGTCTTTGAGTTCAGCAGCGAAATCGCTCGAGGCTGCCATAATGCTCATAGCTTATGTGCCTCAAAGGTTGTGGTCACGGAGGTCTAAAGTTCCTATTGAACCAAGAAGGTCGGTTAAACAATCAAATGCTAAGATTTGAGAGTAAATCATTATTGTTTGACAATGATGAACCGAATACATACAAAGAAGCGATGATGGGCCCTGACTCCGTCAAATGGCTTGAAGCCATAAAATCCGTGATAGTTCCATATACGAGAAATCAAGTTTTGAACTTGGAAGACCCTCCGGAAAGGTGTAAAAACCTATCGTTCGTATTTGGATCTATAAAGAAACAGACATGGATGTCTCACATCTATGAAATATTCGACATGTTGTAAAGTATTTTATGACAATGTTCAAAGAGTTGACTATGACAAGATTTGATCTTTCATAGCGATATTTAGTCTGAACGGATTAAAGTAGCAACCACTACATATAATTTGGTATATGGTAGATGAATAAACAAAACAAAGTTCTTCTAATAGAATGGTTACCTAGGATGTGTACATGAAACGGTCCAAAGGGTTTTGTTAAATTCAAAGGATGCTAAAAGGGCATGCAAACTTCAATGGTTGAAGTAAGCATCGCGGAGTTGGAATCTTCACCATGATGAAAAGGAGTTTTTCATCAGGAGACGATGAAGATGCTTGCATTTGCAAGAAATTAAGTGGAGAATGAGACATATTTCTAATACATTATGTGAAGGACATCTTGTTGATTAGAAATGATGTATCTTTTATTGACAAAGGTTAAGAATTTCATTTTGATGAAAGACTTAGGCAAAACCCGAATATTTAGCGTGAATGTCTATAGTGGATAGACTGTGACGCCAATATGGTTGTGCCAAATGTACATATATGAGATATTGAAGGAGTTCAGTATAGAATCAACAAGAAACGGTTCTTGTCGCATGGAAAGGAATTGAATCAAGATTCAAGTGTATCGACACTTGATAAGTGAAACAAGATTCAAGTGCTTTGACACTTGATGAGTGCAATCACGAGAATGTTTTGATCAATCATACCATGATATGTACACATCCAGATATGTCCTATGCTCTAAGTGTTATGAGCATATACCAGAATGAATCATAAAATGATCATTGGACGATAGTGAGGATATTCTTATGATCTTTTGGAAGAACTAAGAATATATTTGTGTAGAGGTGACAAACAATTACAAATAGTTCATTGTAAAGCGTTACATTGATACTAGTTTTGTCACAAGATACAAATTAAGTTTATCTAAATTTAAACTATGGGTGGCACAATGTAATGGAAAGGAGATTCCATGATGGATTTGGAAGAGTTCCAAAGTTAAGACATTGTGACGAATACTACAACAAAGGCTAAGTATATGACCGCTATAGTAGCAAAGGAGGGAATTTGTGTCAAGTAGTTTGTTATCAAACTAAGGTGTGGTTCATAACGGCTAACACTAAAGATATATTGTATGACAATAGTATCGACGTGTTTTAACCCCAAGGAACTAAAGGTCTCACCGAAAGACCAAATTTATACAATGCCATCTCATTGGAGAATGAGTGATGCGTGAAGGCAAGACATGCAAATACACACGGACACAGCGTCACTCCGTAGATTATGTTAACCACTTGCAATTGTGTATATGGAACACCGAAAGCCATAGGTGTTCAATACACAAAGTTCTCAAACTAGATTATTGTCTCTAGTGCAAGTGGGAGGCAAGGAATATGCAGAGGCAATAATAAAGTGGTTATTATCGTATTCCTTATTTATGATAAATGTTTATTTTGCATGCTATAATTGTATTAATACTGAAACGTTAATACATGTGTGTTTAATAAACAAATAGAAAGTTCCTAGTTATGCCTCTCTTATAAACTAGCTCGTTGATTAACAAGATGATCATAGGTTTCGATCATGGACATTGGATGTTGTTAATAACGAGGTCACAACATTAGTGTAATGGTGTGATGAACATTCATCCAAGTATAGCATTACGATCAAAGTCATTGAGTTTATATTGCTATAACAACTTACGAGTGATCCTAATCCTTAGACCATGAGATCATGTCAATCACTAACACCGGAAGAGTTTCTTGATAACATCAAACGTCACACCGTAATGGGGTGATTATAAAGATGGGTTCGAACTACTAAAGTGTTATGTTGAGGCCCATGGATCAAGAGTGGAATTTGTTCATCCCGATGACGGATAGATATACTCTGGGCCCTCTCGGTGATATCACATTGATTAGCTTGCAAGCAAGTGATTTGATCACTAGAATGTTATATCACGGAGCGAGAAAAGAGTGCATGTCGATGCGAGATCAAACTAGGTATGGAGATACCGATGATCGGATCTCGGACATGTAATATATCGCGAAACAAAAGGATTAAGATACTAGCGTAAAGGTTCCGACGATCACAAGAAAGTCATCGTTGAATGTGTGGGAGTCGGTATGGGTCTCGGATCCGCCGATTATTGATCCGAGAGGGGTCTCGATCATGTCCGCATTATTCGCGAACCGTAGGGTGACACACTTAAGAGACACCGACATCCAATTGGAGCAAAAGTTTCATGCCGAAAAGAAAAGGAAAGCGAGAATTTATTTCACTAGACACCAAAGCTGTTTGGTTGAAATTCTTGGCCAGTTACTGCATGTGAAATGGAATACTAGCAGGGTTTTATGTGAATGTTTGTTAATTAAAGTAATTAACAAAATTCTTAATAAATAAATAAAAGAGTTTTATTTAAATGAGAGCTTGCATTAAATTTGGTGGAAATTTAATGCATGTGAGTGGATTTATGAGTGGAGGCTTTTAATGGGAGTGGAGGCTTTTCATTTTGAGTGGGAGCTCCACCACATGAATGTGGAAGAGGTGGGGGCCCCATGGCTGGCGCATGGCCCTTGGGTGCCCCCTCTCCCCTATAAAGGCCCCCTCCTCCTCTCACACCACACCTCCTCGTGAAGGATCTCTCTCCCCTAGAATTTATCCCCATGGTCTCGGACTAGCGAGATACATGTTCCCGGTGGCTTTTCGGCAAGAAAGAGTTGTGCTTCCATTGCATCGCTGGAGGCGAGGCGGAGGTTTCTCGTGCCTCGAGCGTGTGTGCGAGCACGGATCTCATTGCTTTTTGGCGCTAGGACTTCCTCTCGATCTTGAGATCGGCAAGAGATCGTCTACATCAACCACGAGTTTGGACTCGTTAAACTTTTTCGGTCTTCAAGGGTATGTTCTCTACGGATATACATCCGCCCGTTGTTTGTATCTAGTAGATAGATCTTGGTACATAGTTGTTCCCATCGTAGGAAAATTTTTGTTTTCTATGCTGCGAACCCTTCACATCTTCGCGAGAAGGACAAGCTTTTCGCACAGCAGGATGAGATGATCAAGGAAATGGAGACGAAGTTCGAGGCCCAGGACCGCAAGTTCAAGAGTCAGGAGAAACGCGTCCAGGATAGGAACAAGAAGATCTGGGACATGACCGAGGAACTGAAGTCCAAGGATTTCGAGCTAGAGCAGCAGCAGATGGTTATTGAGAGGCTTCGCTCCCAGAAGAGGGCTCTCAGGGCCAAGTTCGATTCCTTGACCACTACGATTGAGGAGAACAAGACCGCGATGGAGAACGCAGGTCTTACCTTCGTCGAGGAGGAGATTGATGCTGATGAGTAGACTTGACTACTCGTTTATCTTTCATTATCATACTTGTTACTTGTGAACTTGTTATTGGACCATCCGACATGTGGATGGCTTGCCACTTGTGTGTTTTATTTCGAGAACTTTGTTATTCTGTTGATTGAGCTTTTATCCTTGAGTTGCATGTTATGTGTTTTCTTGTGATGTATTGTGCATAAAACATCTATGGGTATCTCATTCTTATCTATTTGAACAAACCACAGATGCCTCCCTGTCGCGCAAACCCCAACCCCAATAACATCACCCCGGAAATGCAACAAATGATGAATGCGCAAACACAGCTTATGCAGATGATGACAACATTCATCCAAAACCAGAATAACAACAACAACAACCCCAATAACAACAATAACAATAACAACAACAACAACCCTCCGGGTTTTGATATGCTCACCAGATTTCTGCGTTTGAGGCCAGCAAAGTTTTCGAGACGGATCCCATGGTGGCCAATGAGCTACGTTACGTGAACAAAGATTTAGTGACCGTAATGCACGGATCTTTGAAAAAGTCAGGTTCGCAAGACATCATTGGAAGGACCAGCCGCCACATGGTGAGACAACTTCCAAATCACCACTCCTATTGATGAGGTGACTTGGGCTGTCTTTGAAGATGGCTTCAGACTTTGCTCATATCTCATCGGGAATGATGAGCCTGAAAAAGAAAGAGTTTCACAATTTGAAGCAGCGCCACCGCAGCGTGGCTGAATACATAGAAGAGTTCAACAATCTGGCACGCTATGCACCGGATGAGGTTGACACAGATGCCAAAAGAAAGGAAAAGTTTCTGGAAGGCTTGAATGATGATCTGAACCTACAGTTGTCTGTGGCATATGTTCCAACTTACCAGTCTTTGTGTGACAAGGCTGCTATTTTGGAGAGTAAAATGAAACAAGTCGAGAGTAGGAAGAGGAAACACTTCGACAAGCACAGCTCGGGATCGTCTCACAAACGATCTCACTATGATGACAATGGCAGCTCAGGATCCCATAAGCATGGGAAGTTCAACAAGCACCACAACCACAACCGTCATGACAACAAGCATCATCGCAGTCATGACAACGATAAGTACAAGAACCACAAGAGTGGACATAAGAGCCATCACAGTGGAAGTGGAAGTGGAAGTCAGCCTGCAAAAAAAGACATCAGTCAGGTTGAGTGCTTCAAATGCAAGAAGCTGGGGCATTATGCTAATGAGTGCCCTGAGAAGAAAATTGAAGGACCTAACAAGCCCAATCCTTTCGGAAAGACGGGTTAACCACATCAATGTGGAGGAGGTCTATGAGGAGCACGATCTCATTCTTTGGTAAGTTCAGACTCAATTCCATTCCAGCATTTGTACTCTTTGACACTGGTGCATCTCATTCATTCATATCAAAAGCATCAGGCATCTGAAAAAATTGGGTGTCCAATAAAAGTTAGTTCTCCGGTTGGAGATATGATAGTAAGTCTTGGATGTCGGGATCTTGTCATAGAGTTTGGAAAGCATAAGTTTCCAGTGAGCCTGATAATCCTAGATTCCCAAGGACTAGACGTAATTTTGGGAATGGATTGGATGGCTAAGTATGAAGGAGTACTAGATTGTGCTAATCGTACTGTTGCACTCACAACCCCAGAAGGAAAAAGAATAAAATTCAGGTCAAACTTTGAATCCAAAGGAAGTAAGCTAAATTCTCTTAAGGGGGTTAGCATGAACAGCGTACCAGTTGTATGTGAGTATCCGGATGTGTTTCCAGAAGAGTTGCCAGGGATGCCTCCGGATAGAGATGTGGAGTTTATAATAGATTTGGTACCAGGTTCTGGACCAAGAGCAAAGAGACCTTATAAAATGTCAGTGGACGAACTAAAGGAACTCAAGAAGCAATTAGGGGAACAGTTGCATAAAGGATTTATTCAACCAAGTTCTTCATCTTGGGGAGCTCCAGTTTTATTAGTAGAGAAGAAGGATAGAACACAAAGATTATGCATTGACTACCATTCTCTCAACGAGGTAACCATCAAGAACAAATATCCTTTGCCAAGAATCAACGACTTGTTTGATCAGCTAGAAGGAGCATGTGTGTTCTCGAAGATTGATCTTCGGTCCGGCTATTTTCAACTCAAGATAAGAGAGCAAGACATACCGAAGACCGCATTCACCACAAGATATGGATTGTATGAGTACACTATGATGCCTTTTGGTTTAACCAACGCTCCAGCATACTTCATGAATATGATGAACAAAGTGTTCATGGAATTCCTCGACAAGTTTGTTGTCGTTTTCATCGATGACATCTTAGTCTACTCTAAGAGCAAAGAAGAGCATGAAGGGCACTTATGCTTGATACTTGAGAAGTTAAGAGAGCATAAGCTTTATGCCAAATTCAGCAAGTGTGAGTTTTGGTTAGAGGAAGTTGGTTTTCTTGGTAATGTTATGACAAAAGATGGTGTGGCAGTTGAACCTGCTAAAGTTTCAGCCGTGACAGAATGGGAATCTCCCAAGAACGTAAAAGAAGTTCGCAGTTTCCTTGGTTTAGCAGGTTACTACAGAAGGTTCATTGAGAATTTCTCAAAGGTTGCTAAGCCAATGACTGAATTGTTAAAGAAGGACAAGAAATTTGCTTGGTCTGAAGGTTGTGAAGTCAGCTTCCAAGAATTGAAAAAGAGACTTGTAACAGCACCGGTACTATGTCTGCCAGATTTGGAAAAGGATTTCCAAGTATATTGTGATGCGTCTCATCAAGGTTTGGGTGTCGTACTTATGCAAGACGGTGAAGTCGTAGCCTATGCCTCGAGACAACTCAAAACTCATGAAGTGAACTATCCTACTCATGACTTGGAGTTAGCCTCTGTCGTCCATGCACTCAAAACATGGAGACATTACCTTTTGGGAAAGCGATGTGAAGTGTTCACCGATCACAAGAGTTTGAAGTATATCTTCACCCAGAAGGAAATCAATATGAGACAAAGGAGATGGCTAGAACTTATCAAAGATTACGACTTAAGTTTGCAGTACCACCCCGGTAAAGCAAATGTAGTAGCAGATGCTCTAAGTCGTAAGACGTTTGTGAATGGCCTTACCAAAGGTGAATTGCCAGATGACTTGTGTAAGCAATTCAAAGAACTCAGATTGGAGATTGTACCAGAAGGACATCTTATGACTTTGGATGTTCAACCCACTCTGTTGGATAAGATTAAAGAAGCCCAGAAGACGGATAAATAAATCGAAGAGATTAAGGAAAGGATTAGCCAAGGGAAAGCTAAAAGTTTCCATATTGACGAACAAGGTACTTTATGGCACGAAAAACGTATTTGTGTTCCACAAGACACGGAGTTGCGGAAACTGATTTTACAGGAAGCCCACAACTCTCCGTATTCTATTCACCCAGGAAACACCAAGATGTACATGGATATGAAAGAAAGATTTTGGTGGAACAACCTAAAAAGGGACATCGCCGAGCATATTGCTTTGTGTGATGTGTGTAGCAGAGTAAAAGCGGAGCATTAGAAACCAGCAGGTTTGCTTCAACCACTACCTATTCCTGAATGGAAGTGGGAAAATATCGGTATGGATTTCATTACCGGATTACCGAGGACCAGGTCAGGGTATGATTCTATATGGGTAGTAGTGGATCGCCTAACTAAAGTGGCTCATTTTATACCCGTGAAGACGACTTATACGAGTGCCAAGTTAGCCAAAATATACATGAGCAGAATTGTGTGCCTTCACGGTGTGCTTAAGAGTATTGTGTCTGATAGAGGAACACAGTTTACTTCTCACTTTTGGAGACAGCTTCATGAATCTTTGGGAACGAGGTTGGAATTCAAAGACCTTTTCATCCTCAAACGATGGACAAACAGAAAGGACTAATCGGATCCTTGAAGACATGTTGAGGCATGTTCCTAGACTATGGAGCAAGTTGGGATGAAAGTCGCCTTACACAGAGTTCTCTTACAATAAGTTACCAATCTAGCATTGGGATGGTACCATTTGAGTTTCTCTACGGAAGGAAGTGTACCACCCATTACTATGGAATGGTGTGGGAGAAAGAAGTTTATTTGGACCCGATCTCATCAAAGACGCCGAAGAGAAGGTCAAATTGGTTAAGGACAGGTTGAAGATAGCACAGTCCCGACAGAAAAGCTACGCGGATTCTAAGCGTAGAGAAGTCACCTACGAAGTTGGGGATAGAGCTTATCTTAGAGTATCACCACTTCGTGGAGTGAAAAGTTTTGGAGTCAAAGGAAAGTTGGCACCAAGATATGTTGGGCCATTCAAGATTCTAAGTCGCAAGGGAGAAGTTGCATACGAAGTTGGATTGCCAGAGTCTCTGTCAGCTGTCCATAATGTGTTTCATGTGAGTCAGCTTAAGAAATGTCACCCAGAGATGGAAGAATCACCTTTGAAGGATACCATACCCTTGGAAGAAGTCCAACTAGAAAGTGATCTCACCTATGAGGAAAATCCTGTCAAGATTCTTGAGACCGCAGAAAGAGTCACAAGGACAAAAACTATCAAGTTTTGCAAGATGCAATGGAGTCATCATTCCAAAGAGGAAGCAACATGGGAAAGATAAGATGATCTTCGGAAAGACCACCCTCACCTATTTTCTAGCCAATCCGAATCTCGAGGGCGAGATTCATCTTAAGGGGGTTAGATTTGTAACATCCCTAAATTCATATTCCAAAACTCATTCATATCATTCTTGCATTCATCATCATTTAGGGCTTTTCTCAAAATCATTTCAGAAAACAGGAGCAAATGTGGCTCATTATTTTGTGTATAAAAAACCCTAGCCTTTGTGCTACATGCCATTGAGAAAGATGTTGTTATTCATTCAGGATGATTTGAATTCAAACTTAAGTGGTCTAAAAAACTTAAGCAAAGTATCAAAGCAAAATATGAAACTAAAACAAATTATATGCCTATTATCATAGAGGCATAGTTTTAATTTATTTTTCAAAAGACCCAAGTGTTCAGAAGTATTCAGATGTGTTTAACACTTATTTAAGAGCAAGATTTATTGTACAAAAATCTTGTAAAACTTTGGATTCAAACAGATTTGAATTTGAGTTTAAAAACCATTTCTAGAAATTCAATCAGAAAAAGAAAAGGAATAAAGAAGAAAAAAATAGCCAAACCAGCCAATCTGGCCGACCCAGCCCAACACGGCCCAGCTAGCCCAGCAGCTCCCACCCCGCGAATCGTTTTCTTTCACCCACTCTCGCACCCACCAGCTCAGCGTGAAGGACCGCTCCTCCCTCTCTCGCTGACAACCACGGCCCACTCGAGCATCGTCGTCTCCACCCCCCACGACCAGTTCATCCCCAAATCAAGCAGTTGTTTCTGTTGATTCGCGGCTTCAATTCAGATCAATGCCCGAGTAATTCTCTCACGACCAGGCTATTTAAACCCCTCTGTCCTCTCTCTCTTCTCCCCAAACCCCAAGCCCAGGCGCCCCCAGCTACAATTTCTCTCACCAACCCCGCTGTCTCCGAGCTGCAGCAATTCCGGCCACCTCCGACCACCCCTCTGCCTCTGCTTCACACGAACAGACTCCGCTTGACCTCACGCATCTCCTAGCACTCCTGGTTTGCCCGCGGGTGACCCAGAACGTTGGCTACGCAATCGTCTGACCGCCACCGCCTCCAGCTTCAACTCCGGCGAGCTCCAGCGGTAAGTCCAGACCGCCCTGAACCTTCTCTTTCACGCACGCATCTTCGCCGTGGTATTCTGCATCTAACCACATCCTCTGTTTGCCTCCTAGTGATCTACAACGTCGCCTTCGACCTTGAACGGAACCACCTGTCGCCAGACTCAACTCCGACGAGGAATCATCATCGTGTCAGCCCGCCCCTTCGTAAACCGACGCTACCTTGAGCTTCAGCAGCCTCTTGCGAATCTGGTATGGCCCTTCTCCCACTCGCGGACGACCTGGAACGCTAGCGCCGTCAGAGCGAAGCGCTCCGCCGGCAGCGCCCGGCGCCGCGGACATGGTCGCTTTCAATGTTGGATCTTGATCCAAGCGTTAGGATAGATTCATTAAACGGCGAAGAGGTACGCGATCTGGAGCGTACGATCTATTTAGATCCTGCGGCTACAGAGCTCGATCCGGTGCGAACCGGTACGCGCAAATCACAACACAACGCGTGGCAAGTATTATAACTAAAAACAGATTTGAAACCAAAATTTGATCCAAATTTCAAATGCTTATAACTTTTGATTGCCACGTTGGAATTTTGCAAACTTTATACCGTTGGATTCAGTGAAACAAGACCTTTCTGAATATCCAATGTGTTTAACAAATAGTAACAGTTAAAATGACTTTATTTGTAGAAACATGTTTAAGGCTAATTTAAGTATGGATTTATTTTGGTAAATTGTATTAGTGCCAAATAAGTTTAGTTGGCAAACTTGTGACTTGTTAAGTTTCTGTAAACATGTGCATGCTTGTTAGAGTTTTCAAAATCACCACTTAGTAAATTCTTGCATGCATGCATTCATATTATTTTTGATTGTATATAATTGTTTGTAATTCTATGCTATAATTTTTGTGTAGATTTTGCTAGTGATTGTGATTGTGAAGAGTGCTACTCTCCCCAATATCAAGGCAAGTGATATTTTCATGAATATTTCTATCCTATGTTTTGTACTTGCATTAGATATTTTGCTAAGTCTTGCATGCTACTTTGCCTAATGCTAAGATGGGAAATCCTAAGTAGTGAAGAATTGTAGAACTGCTAGGGAATTTTCCTAAGTTAAGTTATCACACCATGCTTAGCCTAGCTTTTTAGCAAACAAGGTTGGTGGAAAATCTATACTTATTATGATGAAAATATTTCTAAGTCATGAGACTTATACTTTCCTAATAAAAACAACTAAGTCAAATGAACCTCCTGGGTGGAATGGAAGGATTGGTTTATGTTGAGTGGTTACACAAGGCCATGGACTTGGGTTGTGTATCTCACTTGTGGTATGCCACCCAGGCACAAAGGGATTTGCAGGCCAAGTGTTGAGAAAGCTTACAGTGCAACCACTTGGCAATATGGGCTCTGCCATGATCATATAGGTTGCTAGAACTTAGTCACTTGGACAGTTGGTGGTAGTGGGAATGATAGGTTGGAGCGCGTCCATTTGACTAAGGAAAGGCTTCTGAAGGGTCCTGTCTAGGGAAACCAAGTCTGGTGGGGAAAGTGCACAACCTCTGCAGATGGAAAAACCTAAGTACTTAGCCTAGTCCAAGGAAATGGACAACTTGAGCATCAAGACATGGAAGCTACAAGAATCTCATCACTCCAACTTCTAAGTAAAAATTGGTGGGTGAACAAGGGTGAAGGACCCCAATGTCTATTGGTGGTTTCTTGGGAATGCTTTGACAAGGAAAAACTTAGTGTTTACAACTAATAGGGAAAAACCTATTTTCAAGCAAAGCAAGCCAAGCTACACTTAGCCAAAATGCTTATAGTAATATAGTCCACTTAAAAATTTACTAAGGTTTCACTTGCCAATACTATTCCAAAGTATTGACCCTTGTTGCTGTAACTTGTGATGTTGCAGGTTACTCCGATGATGAGTAGGAGTCATGAGTCTACATTCAACATGCTTGCCTGTGGCACATGAAGATGAGGACTTGTGTTTATTTACTTATTCCTTAAACTCTTGTATTAGGCCTTTGGCCCTGAGTTGTAAAAGACTATGTTTATCTCTGGAATGAATGTAATAAACGACCTTTGTATCTGTGTACTTCATCTTAAACTGTGGATGATAGCATTGATCCAGGGACTAGCATTGCAATCACAGGGATCCTTTCCTTTACAAAGGAGGGGTCTAACAGTTGCTATAGTAGCTTGTATTTTTAATAAAAAGTCTTGATGTTCCAAAGCTTTTACAGAGGTCTAATATCTTTTGAATAAACTAATATTGCTAATGAAGATTGTGTGAATTTTTGTATGAAGGAAAAAATTTAGGTGTAGAGAGAGTATGATGTAATGAGATAAAGAATGGACAAAATCTCAAGCTTGGGGGGGAGTCACCCCGTGTCACCCCAAGAAATATTCAAGAGGTACAAGCGTTAAAGCTTGGGGGTGCCCAAGGCATCCCCTTCTTCATCAATAAAAATCTCAGGTCTTTCTAGACACTTCGTTTTTATTGTTTCATGCACAGTTGTGTTGTTCGTGGAGCGTCTTAGTTTTTGGTTTTGGTTTTCTTTTGCTTTGTTTGTTTTTCCTTTGCTTGCTTTCTTTAAAATAATTGAAAACACCAAAAATATTTGTTGTTCTTCTCTGGTTTTGTGAGTTCTTTGCTCGGCTTAGCCGTCCTCGGTGGATTTTGGTTTCATGTTAATATTCAAGTCACACAAGTTAAGGGCAATAATGAAGATTAAGACAACTCAAGGTGTGGTAAGAGGCTGGTGACGAACTATATTTGTTTCATTTTTGTACATATACTCATCATTGTGAGCATGCTTAGCTTGTTTGTGTAAGGTGTATGTCATTATGGATGCTTAGTAGTTCTTGCTTGTCTATGATTAGCTCCAGCTTGCTAATAGTTTGTAGCATGTCATATGAATGTTTGCTTGCATTGTTTCATTCATACTTTGGTATGACATTGTGGTATCCTCCTCTGACTATTCATGTGAATCGACTTGGCACATGCTCACGCATGCATATGACTAATCAATAGTCTGTAAGCCTCGATGATTTATTTTGCCTCATAGTTCTTGTATCACTTTCATACCATAATTAGTCCTATTTTATTGCAAGCATGATTATGACAGCTATTGCTCTCTCGTTTGTCGCTCCCTCTCTATTGCTAGCCTTCACTTGCACTGAGTATGTGCTCTACCTGTGCTTCCAACTCCCCAAAACCAATATTGCCAGCTGTGTCCACCATACCTACCTATTAGCATCATTTGCTACTTCAGTGCATATTTTCTATATACCGTGTTTTCTTCCAAAATAAAATGTTTGTCTGTTTTGAGAAAGTTAGTTAGTAAAGCTCTCACGAACTTGACGGCACACTTTATTCTTTGCGCTTAATAATTCTAAACCATCATGACTTGTCCATGAAATTTATATGCTTACAAATTATATGTTGGGAGTCAACAGAACCGTGCTGTCACGGGGAACGCTTTCAACACTTTTTGGATATCTCATCCAGTTGATTCCTTGCTCTTTTGTTTACGGATGTCGACTATGTGAAATAAAAGGGGAGGTTGTGAGTTCATGGAGTTTATACATTGTGTTAGAGAAACGTCTAGGCCGCTAGCCTAAGCCATGCCTAATCATGGTGGAAACTTGCAACATCACCATAATGAGCATATATGAAGCATCCTCAATAAAAAGCTATGCATATGGTAAATAAAAAAGATTCCTAAGATGCTCATTGTCTGCTTGCCTTGTCATTTTGGTTATGGGGGAAAGCTCCTGTACCATGTGCAAGGGGTACCCCGTTGGCGGTTCTCGATGATATGCATGTATTTACAATGACAAGAACTTTCAGGTGACCAAAGTTGAGTAGCATGCGGAGCGACCCTCATACTCAAGGACTTGGGATTTCCAGTTTATGGTCTGTCAAGCATATGATTCAGAGTGGATCTCACTTTCACCTTAACCACATGAAGATGCCTATGATAGGGGCAATGAGAGCTCAAAGCTAATGAGTACCTTCCTTTTAGCATTTCGAAGCCTTTCAAACCTTCACAAAACCATTTTCACAACTTTGTTGAGTCACCACTTATTCTATGAGCACCTTCTTGAGAGCATAGTTGTCATTCTTGTGTTTGTTCCAAAACTTGGTTAATTTTGTCATGACATTGATGCTTGTATCTCTGATATCTTTACTTCTAGTCTTCATGTGAACTTCAGAGGTGCCTTGGTATTTATTGTGCTCTCCAAACAAAGGCAAGTGAGATACCACTCTATCATACCTTATTATGAGCATTGCAATGTTGCTTATGTTTATGTTTCATGCTACTTATTATTATTGAGTGTTTTGTCTTCATAGCTTGCAATGACTATTGAGTAGACTTAGTTGCATACTCCTTATTATGAATTGTCTAAGCATCTACTCCTGTGTTGAGAATATTTACATCATATGAAGCAAAGTGTTCGTGAAAGTTCTTTTATCGCATTCAGTCTTCAACTGAATTGCTTGAGGACAAGCAATAAGCTAAGCTTGGGGGGAGTTGATACGTCCAAAACGTACCTACTTTCTCGAACACTTTGCTATTGTTTCTCCTCTAAACTTGTGTGATTTGGATACAACTAACACGGACTGACGCTATTTTCAACAGAATTACCTTGGTGTCTTGTTTTTGTGTAGAAAATGAACTATCGGGAAAAATCCCGGAAAATATGCCAAAAATTATATTTCACCAGAAGATCCACGGGCGTAAGACGAGGCGGAGAGGAGGCACAGGGGCCCCTAACCACCCAGTGCGGGCCCACCACCGGTCGCGCTGGAGGGGTGCACCCCAGCACCCTCGGCCTCCCTCTGCGCCTATAAGTTGCCTTTCGACCTAAAAACCGAGGGGGGTTTGATAGTTTTCCAGAGAGAGTTCCGCTCCACCGCCGCCACCAGAAACCAAGATTCGGATCGAGAAACTCCGTTCTGGCACCCAGTCGGGACGGGGAATTTCGAGAGGATCATCGACATCATCATCACCAACACATCTCCATCAACCACCGATGTTTCCCTCATCCATGAGTGAGTAATCCCCCGCTGTAGGCTTGGGGATGGTAGGGATTGGATGAGTTCTATCATGTAATCGAATAAGATATGTTAGGGCATAGTGCCTAGTATCTCTATTAGTGCTATTTGACTTTGTTGCAACTTGTTGTGCTTAATGCTTGTCATTAGGGCCCGAGTGCCATGATCTTAGATCTGAACTTATTATTGAATCATTATGATAGTATTGTTTGTGATCTTATCTGCAAGTTGTGTACACATATCATTGTCCGGATCCAAAGGCCCCAAAGTGACAATAATTAGGACAATCGGAGGGGATGGCTGTGGTGTAAGGATCACATGTGTTCACGAAGTGTTAATGCTTTGCTCCGGTGCTCTATTAAAAGGAGCACATTAATTGCCAGTAGTTCCCTAGAGGCCCCGCTGCCACGGGCTGGCTGGACAGAAGATGTTGTGCAAGTTCTTATTGCGAGCACGTATGACTATATTTGGAGCACATGCCTAGGATTGTTTAGTATTTGGATGCTTGTTATTATTTATCTACAATGCCCTAGATCTTGAAGTTACATGTTTAGACTCGTCCATGCAACGCCCGTCCCTCCATCCCTATGCCTACCGCGCTCGAATCCCACTATCACTGTTACTATTACTATTGCTACGTTTTCACTGTTGTTGTTGCTTTACTATTGCTACTGATAAACTTCTGTGAGCAAGAACTATTTCCAGGTGCAGCTGAACTGACAACTCAGTTGTTAAGGCTTGCAAGTATTCTTTGGCTCCCCTTGTGTCGAATCAATAAATTGGGTAATACTACCCGCGAAGACTGTTGCGATCCCCTATACTTGTGGGTCATCACTGATATCCATGGACTCATCATTAGCCCGACGGTAGGCATTGGTGGCAGCGACAGTCACATTCTCATTTGGCTCATCTAGAAGTGGGTTGTCTAGGACATGGCCCTTCTTTTCTTGTTTGAGAACAATTCTCAGATTTCAATACCAGTTGGTAAAATTAGTGTCGTTCAGTTTATCTTTCTCAAGAATGGTTCTCAAAGGAAAACCGGATATCTGAGAGTGATTGTTACTTGGTGCCATGATCTACAACAGAAATATGCAAAATACTTAAGACATGTATTCATAAAAGAGCAAGCATATTAAGCATTTTAATATTTATGCTCCCACTAGAACCAACACCCCTCCGATGGTTACTTAGTGATTTAGGATCCTAAATAAGCAAGTCGGCTAGTGAGCTTTAGCATCACCGCTAGCCGCTAAGTGATCTAGGTAGACAACTCCTTGTCAACCGCATCTCATACCACTCTTGTTGGTCGGGTGGCATCACATGCCCCGGCTCCCGTCCGACTTTTCCCCGAGTACCACAACCGTTGTGATAGACCCGTCTAGATTACCAAGTGTTTCCGCAGTAAGAGTCCGACTCGAACCCACCTAGTCGGAAAGAATTGGCAGCACCTCAATTTTATGAGCCCACTACCAAAAATGTCCGAATTGTGATGGTGCAAACAATGGCGGGAAAACCGACTAGACCTTCTTTGAGGGATTAAATTTTACCGACTATCTAATAGAGGTAAAAACATAGACATAACAATAACACAAAATAAAGCAATTATAATGTGAAATGGTATGGCTCTCTTCATGGCGATCTCCATCTCCACAAAGTCTGTAATCCGACTCATGCCAACTCTTGTAAATTGTCGTCTTACTCCATGTTGCCGACATGTACACCGACTAGCATGCCATCCGGGTTCTCCAAACAGCTACACTAGCTTAGTAAAGTAAATTACATAGAGAATCCGACACGCAGGTCATTATACAATAAAATGACAGCAACTAGGCTCCATCCGGCTGAAAAAACCATGATTCGCAGATCACATATGGATTACACACATAAATCACATGCACATGAAACATACCATTCACAACTTCCTGCAAAAACAAGTTATGCATAGATACACCATCTACCGGTGTTGTGAAACTCGCAACGACATCTAAGGCGCTATGACGGGGCGAAGCCGGCGGTCCTTCTAGTTGGATAGCGGGCGGGTATCGAAGGGGAAGAGCCCCTCGCGGGTGCGGGAAGCGCCCGATGATTTTTCCGAAAACGTAGATCTCATCTACGATCCGGACATGGATTCCGACCATTATTTCAATTCGATCAAACTCTTTGATCTTTGATCACCGCTTCTGGATTTACGTGTCACAGTCTACCCCGATGGCGGAAACCGACCGGTAGGGGTATGTCGTTCCACGACCTTAGCAGTATGATCACGGATATCAGATCTACCATTCCCTGAGTACAGTTGATCCAATCAACCTCGTACAAAACCGATCTATCTCATAGATCGACCACCAAAACAGCACATAGATCCAATCTATAGCCAACCGCATATCACATATGCGAGATCTCAAGCCTAAAACCAGAAGCTATCGCTCTGATACCACTATTGGGCCACGTAGAGATAAAACAAAACTGTTTCCTCTAACATGGTGATCTTAAGATCTAGCTGAGGTAGAAGGCCACACTGATTGTCACTAGACGCGCAGTTGCGGATTACTGATAAAGCGCGTTAGTTGAATGTAGTGCAGTCCTCAAGATCTGATCCGATCATGATGGTCCTGGTGCTGATCGTACAACACCTCTATTGGTATCCAGACATATAAGGAGGAGCGCCGGTGGTGAACTGCTAGGTTCATTACGATGACAGAACTTCTGTGGAGAGCTAGGGTTTCCAACGCATGGAATGACCTAAAACGATCAACCCTCCTGGGTTTCTGCGCCCCACTATATATAGAGAATGAACGTGGGCTCCACTCACTTGTGGCCCATTCACTAAATTCCATATAATATTAGTCACTATGAGTTCGACTCACTGACTCAGTCTAAATACGGCTCAGGTCCAACCCAACCAGATTTCCGGTTCAGATCCAATCCGAACTTGCTCCCGCTCTTAAGTGTGTGACCCCGCAGGCTCATGGCAACTTGGACACGATTAGAGTCCGACTCTCAATCGATCAGTCGGTAGCATCTCCTAGCAGAACGTGCTGACTCACAAGTACCAAAGATTCATGACGACTTGCCTTTCTAATCCAACTTATGTCCGAGTCCCTTTTGCCTCACGATATACCTTGTCAGACTATAGGCGAATATTTATCATCCCTTAAATAGTCTGAATCTCTTCTCGTCCGAGATAAGTGATTCATCCAACTAACTCTTAGTCGATCGCCCCGGTTAAAACTTAACCGCGTCATGCATGGCCATGCTTTCTGAATCATATCATTCAAGAGGGCCCAGAGAATATCTCTCCAACTGGAGGGAAAAAATCCTATCTTGGTTATTCACATCACACAGCTTGATCCTTAGTCAACCCGAACTCTTCCTTTATAACCTCCCAGTTACGGATCAACGTTTGACAGAACCTAAGTCGGTGATTCTCAACTCGGACTATGCAACAACCTCAGGTTTAAGGATTACATTGATTGAGATATACATGTTGGAGATATGCCCTAGAGGCAATAATAAAAGTGGTTATTATTATATCTTTGTGTTTATGATAGATGTTTACATTCATGATATAACCGTATTAATCGAAAACATTAATACTTGTGTGATTTGTAAACTAAATTAGAGTCCCTAGTAAAGCCTCTTTGTAATACTAGCTTGTTGGTTAATAGATGATCGTGGTTTCCCGATCATGAACATTTAGATGTTGTTAACAATAAGATCATATCATTAGGAGAATGGTATGATGGACATACTCCTATAGATAATCGTAGCATTAAGATCAAATCATTTGAATAGTTCGTTTGCTATAAGCTTTCTGATACATAGTAACATAATTCCTTCGACCATGAGATCATGCTAATCACCATCACCGGAAGGATGCTTTGATGATATCAAACACCACTTCATAACTGGGTGGTTATAAAGGTGGCATTGAGTGTTCGGAAAGTATGTGTTGAGGCACATAGATCAAGAGTGGGATTTGTCCATCCATATGACATATAGATATACTCTAGTCCCTCTCGGTGGAATGTCATCCAATTGGCTTGCAGGCATGTGACTGGCTCACAAGGGATCACATATCATGGGAACGAGAAAAGAGTACTTATCGGTAACGAGGTTGAACTAGGTATGCAGAGATACCGACGATCAAACCTCGGATAAGTAAACTATCGCGAGACAAAGGGAATTTGGTATCGTATGTAAGTGGTTCATTCGATCGCGAAGTAATCGTAGAAATATGTGGGAGCCATATGAATTTCCAGATTCCTCTATTGGTTATTGATCGGAGAAGTGTACCGGTCATGTCCGCATAATTCACGAACCGTAGGAAGACACACTTAAGGATTCGATGTTGTTTACTAGATATGGAATGTAAGTAGGGATACCAAATGTTGTTCGGAGTCTTGGATGGGATCCGGGATATCACGAGGAGATCCAGAATAGTCCGGAGAATAACATTCATATAAGGAAAGTCCGATTCCGGAGTTCGTGAATGATTTTGATGTTTTCATCGGAGAGGTTCTAGAAGGGTCTAGAAGGTTCACCGGACTGGAAGGGGAATGGTCCATGAATGTGTCATGGGTAAGTGGAATGATTGGATCATGTCCTAAGTTACTTTGGTTGGGCATTTGCGAGAGAGAAATAAAGCTCTAAATTGAAAGTCAAAAGGGAGGTTTGAAAAGTCAAACTAAAACAATGGTTTCCTAGTGGAAGAAGGAAAGAGTCCTTCCTTCTATCCAACTTGGGTTTGGGTATGGATTCAAACTCCCCCCTCTCAAGCCTCCATCCCTCTCATAAATAGAGGGGGAGGGCTGCCCCAAAGAACACACAACCAGCCCTCCCCTGGTGTCATGTTGCCGCCAAGCCGCCGCCGTCTGTCACCATCGCCTAGCAGCCGACACCACCTCCTCCTCCGGCCTTCTAAAACCTAGATCACGGAAACCCTAGATCCACCATAACTCGCCGGCTTAGGCGAAGCCTGCGGATCTTCCCTCTACCGACACCACACCGTCTTTGCCGGAATCGCGAGGAGAACTACAACCTCCGCTTCCTGGAACAAGGAGAGGAAGGTCTTCATCGAAATCTAGAACATGTGATCATGCGGAAGCGCTTAACGCATACGCTGAAGGATCTTGAGATCGACAAGTGTACGACTATATCACCCACAAGAATCTGCTCTCATTAACCACTTTGGAATCTTCGAGGGTGAGTACTCTAATCGACTCGTTGCTACAATCTAGTACATAGATCTTGGCTTGTTTGTGTGCATGCGGTAGAATTTTTTTGTTTTCCATGCTACAGACCCCTACAATACAAATGACAACTTGTTCGTTGTATCTCAATATGGGTCAATCCAACTCACTAAACTCTTTAGCCGAATCTGTGTAAGTCGGAATAGCATCTCCATATCCATGACAAGTGGAACCGAGTCATCTACCGACTTTCACATTGGTCTAAGTTATGTGTCCAACATAACCTCGATGACCAAGGATATTTAGTACAAACAACATGAATGCATAGTTCCACAACTAAATCACATATTCAATGATACACATCAGATGTTTATACAATGACAACTTAATATCTTTATAAATACAATGAGAAACATCATCATACATGATTGCCTCTAGGGCATATTCCCAACACCTCCTGCCGTCTGCGAAGAAGAGGATGTGCTCTATAGAAGTGGGGTAGCGTGTCCGACTGTGCAATGCTGGTAGGGTCAAGCGAGAGCGGCCGTGGAGGCGGTTTCCAGCAGAGTGCGGCGTGAGGGCGGCTGGCTGAATCATGGGTTGGAGTGTGTGAGGTTGTCGGTGAAAGACGCACTCCAGTTGTGGCCGGAGTTGACGACGACGGGGCCTACGGTCGTCGCTACCTTGTTGGAGGTGTCGGTATGCAACTATCCACCCCCCTTCCCAACATGATCCGGGGGAACCCCAGATTTGGTCTTCCGGATCGGATGATGACGGTGCTTTTGGGCGTCGTATTCCCTGATGAGGGCATCGTTCTTGGAGATGGACTCGGCCAGAGGGACTCGTGGTTCATGGGGCTGTGCGGCAATTGTGGATTGCAGGAGCACTCTCCACATGCGATGTGCGTTGGATGAGTGGTTTCGTCTTTGCTCGCGGATTCAGAGTGGCACATGTCCTTCTATCTTGGCATGTCGTTATTTTCTGGTGGCGTCGAGGTTTGGCGAAAATTCTCATGACAGATCAAGTCGACGCGACGTTTTTCGGTGTGCACTCTAGAGCGAGCGTCGCTTGGGTGCTCGGCTGTGTGTGTCTTGTGTTCTATTTTGCCGGTGTCTTGTATGTCTTATGTGCTTTAGGTGAGCCTTGCCGTTGTTTAGGTTTTTGCCTGGTTTTTCTTAATTAACCGAGCAGTCCAGTCCGGATCATTTTCTACCTATTTAATGAATTTAGCAGTTCTAACATTAAAAAAACAAATAATAAAGAAAGTTATCCAAAACGAAAAGGAGGAGAAAAAAACTGGGATGTAGGCCGGAGACTTTAGGAGACTCCGGTCTGGTGGAATCGGCTGGAGACGCCGTAAGCCCGCATCAGCGGTGTATCCACTTGGGATTATCGACAAAAGGAGGGGAAAAGTGCACTTGGAAAGGGGAAGCAAGCAATCACACGAGACAAGAAAGAGGGACGGAGACTCGAGAGGAGAGAGAGTACTGCTAGCCAGAAATCGCTCCTCCTCATCTGTTCTTCCAAACCCTCAGCATCTCAGCAACCGACCACCCAGCAGAAGCTTAAAGGCCTATAGTCCAGAGAATTACATGGGCTATCCTTGCAGGAGATTCGTTCCAGTCATGTAAGTTTGCAGCTTCCGCTTTGCTGATTGATGGTACCCGTGCCTTTCTTGCTTCTGTGGATCGCAGCTCAGTTCTTGCTTTCTTTGCTTGGTCCCTGATTAGATTGGCCGGAAATGTGGTAGCTTGTGGATTCTGGAATGTAGTGCGGCCGGATCTTGAGATCCAGTAACTGAGATTTCAGGCAGGGCCTTGACTCTCTGGCAGGAACGGAACCTGTTCGATGATATCACCGATACAAGCTGTCCGGTGAATTACCGGGTGTTGGATTCTAGATCTTTACCTTCATTCTATCCTTATTTTGTTCAGAGAGAAGGTCATGTAGATCCACCGTACTTTGGTTCGCTGCAACTCCTACTTTGGTATAGTAGGCAGCACAGGCCACAGGGCACAGGACCGTGTATCCGTTCCTGACATTGTATTGCTCTCAGTTGAATCCAGTTCAGACGAAAATGTTTCCAGTGTTAGCACTAGAGCTATCACGTACAGGCCTAATAGTAATTAGTCTGCCAGCTTATTAGGTACAATTCAGGCACAAACTATATCAGCGGAGTAGATTCTCTTAGGCAAGTTTGACCAAGTTAGTAAATGAATAGTTCATTGCCACAGTTTAGGTATGCCCAAAAAGTTGAGCTATGTTGCCAAGATTTTCTGAGGCAAGCTCTGTACACCTCAGTTGTGACATGTATTGTTGTTTTTCTCCCAGAAAAGTTAGTTTGAACCAAACAAAGCTTATATCATTTAATTTGCATACAGTTCTACCCTGCTATATTTTCTTGTTCGATAGGGTCTGAAAACAATTGTTGCGTCGGTGAGCTTTGTACTCCCCATTCATCTTGAAGGAATGGTTTTTCAATTTTATGTAATGAATAACTAGTTCAATGGCTCTTGACATATTTCTGAATTGCGAAAACTTGGACAGAATCATCGTCTCACAGGAGTATAAGTTTGAAATGCACTTTATTCTGCAGAACCAAATTAGATGCCACCATTTTGTCATGCTAACTTCTCATGCTTCTTCTGCCCAGCTGCTTGATGTGCTGATAGCTCTTGGGTCGTAGTTGTCTCCAGGAATTTGGGGCCCCGGTGCAAAGTGTAAAATAAGGCCCTATATAATTAAAAATTTACTTAACTAATATAATCATACTTTCAATTTCTATAGTTCATGATTTTCATGTCTTATAAACCACAGAAAAATAATTTAGAATGAATTCAAAGCCTACATAAATAATGAGTTTATAGGTTTATGAAGAAAATTGAAGAATGGGGTAACTGGTAGGCAACAACAGTGCCTTAGGTGAATAACGAATTAGCAGCACCAGGATATCTTGCAAATCTTGGATTAGCAGCATCATGGTTATGAATTAGCGACGAGACCTTGATGCGCTACAGTATAGTAATTTAAAGATAAACAATAATTTGATGATGTGATGAATAAGTTAATTGATTTGATTCATATTGAATTGGCCTCAAGTACGAAGTGCAGAATTGCAGGAATCTCGTCGGGGCGTAGGTGGGATGCTGCCATCAGGAATGGCGTTGAGCCGCCTAGGGTCCAGGGCATCGGGACAGGCCTGCGCCAGGGTAATGAGATACGCACATACTTGTCGAACTGATTACCAAGAATGTTAACGATCGGGAGCAGTATAATAGGCCTGCAATCAGGCCGTAGCAGACCGGGACTGTTTCCCTATCTTTTTCAAGTATTGAACAGGCTTGTGATGGTTGTAGCGCGTATAGCCAATAGGAAAAAGAAAAGAAGCTCGAAGTCCAACTGACAAAGTCACGACGAATAAACTGATGTGCCTTTTTTTGCCAAACATATACGCCGTACTCACAATTTGGGGGCCCCAGTTTTTTGGGGGCCCTGTTCCGTTGAACAGCTCGAACACCCTCTTAGACGGGGCTGGGTCTGAAAACAATTGTTGCGTCGGTGAGCTTTGTACTCCCCATTCATCTTGAAGGAATGGCTTTTCAATTTTATGTAATGAATAACTAGTTCAATGGCTCTTGACATATTTCTGAATTGCGAAAACTTGGACAGAATCATCGTCTCACAGGAGTATAAGTTTTAAATGCACTTTATTCTGCAGAACCAAATTAGATGCCACCATTTTGTCATGCTAACTTCTCATGCTTCTTCTGCCCAGCTGCTTGATGTGCTGATAGCTCTTGGATCGTAGTTTCCATTAGCCATTACAGCAAGGAGTCCCGAAATGCTGAGCAGCTCCACGATTCTTCCTGTTGGTTCTTTGACCGAGCAGCTATAGTACTTATGAGGGGAGGTACTCTTTTCTTGAACCTGCTCATGCTCTTGTATTGTCTCAGATACCTGTTAGAAATTGGTCGCAAGTCTCACTCTCATGTCATAAAAAGCATGATCATTGATCAGTAAAAGACCTCTAACTGAAGTGTGTTTATCACTACATGTCTCTTGCAAATGTATGCCTTGCTTTAACTAAATTCATTTTTCTGGCTTCCGTAGGAAACTCGGATGAATTTTGCCGTTGCCAGGTGTGCCTCGGGAAGTACACACTGCTTGGGGATGAAGAAAACCCAAGATTGGGAATGTTTGAAAGACGGCTTCCCTTCTTTGGTTGTGGAATTGGATGGTGTTGGTGAGGAAGTCTATTCCTCCATTCATTCGTTCTGTTATTGTTTACTGTATTAAAAAATTGTTGCAGTTTTCTTTTAGGTTTCCTGTGCCCTTTAATTTGGTACATAGCAGCTCTTCTTTATTGCTGCAAGTACTACAACCGGGATCCTCGAGAACGTCCTGGGCTTTGTGCTTCTGCATTTCTGGTTAGTTTTTTTCATTTTTCATAATATTCAACAAGTACTAATGTAAGGGTGTTTTAGACCTAATGTATGGTCTGATCGCTGAGCCTTTAGGGTGTGTTCAGTTCATGGACCAAGTAGAATGTAATGGCATGGTTCCATTCCAGTGGAATGGAACGGTTCCATTCCTATGTTCAGTTAGAGGAATGGCATAGAATGGAATGGTTCCATCTGGTGTTCGGTTGGAGGAACCGAACGGTCTATTTCTAGCATGTACAGATTAGCAACATAAAAGAGAGCAACCAGTCTCCAAAAACAGAGGCCGCCGTCTCGCCTGCTTCCGGTCGCCGCCACCTCCTCGCCTGCTTCCGGCCGCCGCCGCCCTCTCGCCTCCTTCTAGCCATCGCCGCCGTGCCTGCTTCTGGCCACCGCCGAGCCAGTTGCTCGCGCCAGTCGCCGCCACGCGTGCTGCTCGTCGCCCGCTGCCGAGCCAGCTGCTCGCCCCCGCCGCCTTGCCAGCCGCCACGCCAACCGCTGGGAGAAGTGAGGTCCGCCGGGAGAGGTGAGGGCGGGGTTAGAATAGGATTAGATTTTTTTTCCCGGGTGACAAGCGTGGTTAGCGGCTCGTTCAAGCACGTTCCACCGATTCGGTGGAACGAGTAGGTTCGGCATATTAGAGGAATATTCCCTTTTGTGGAACTAGTTGGTTCCGTTCCTCCACCCAACTGAACACCGGAATTGTCTCCAGGTGCGGAACGGTTCCATTCCATTCCACTTGGTTCCACCAACTGAACACACCCAGTTTCTTCATTTTGTTCTCTTTCTGTCAGCAATTGAGTTTTCTATCTTATGTTTCCTCTGGTTTGTTGTGTGCAGGCAATCATCTTTACAGCAGTGACTATTGTTACCCTTTCTGTTTTACTGATAATATGTGAACGCAAACGATTATTGACGAATGGGGTACTTGATAGAGATACCGAAGGTTTCCTTGTTAACCTATTTGTTAAATCACCAGGAGAAATCGAAGGATTGCCCTTAGCGTGATAGCATGTCAGGACTGTCCGATATCACTTGCTTTAGATTACTGTGCAATTTTGTACTGACAGATGGACCTGTTGTATAACATTTTTGTACTGCCAGCCAATTGGAATTTATTCTTTCTGGCGCAATCAAATATTACATGTGCAAGCTAAGTGATACTATGGAATACTAGTATATATTTGCATGCTCTATACTCAAAATCATACTCCCTATATCCCAAAAATAGATGTCTCGGATTTTTCAAAATTTGGATGAACCTATATACTAAATAGTGTCTAGATTCATCCAAATTTTGACAAATCTAAGACATCTATTATGGGACGGAGGGAGTAGAATATGGTATTCTGGCACAAACAAATATTACACATACATATAGTTCGGAATATGGAGAAAAGGTTATTCTGAAATGTAATATTAGACCTTCTCTCCAGCTGAAGATCGCTTGCTTCTTTTGCTTGAAATAAATAGATTCTTTATATGGTGATGATAATCATAACTGAATATACTAGACTAGCACCATTTTCATATGTATCGACTGTAATCAAGATGCATCCAAAAGCCTGAATTCATTCATCAAAAGCCGCTTCCCTTCTCTTGACCCTAACCATGAGCCCGTTCTTGGTGTGGAGCACCACCGAGTCCGTGGGCTCCACCACATGGCCGTCGACGAGCTCCACCTGGAAGTTGTATATGATGGCCGCGGCGGCGATCTTGAGGTTGGTGAGCCCCAGGTCCTTGCCAAGGCAGCTCCTCGGCCCGGAGTTGAACGCCGCGAACTTGTAACTCGGCACATGCCGGACCCTGCCGCTGCTAGACAGCCACCGCTCCGGCCGGTATTCCTCGCAGTCCTTGCCCCATATCCCTTGTATCCTGCCCATGGCGTAGATGCAGAAGAGGATCCTGGTGCCCTTGGTCACTGTCCTGCCGTCCGGCAGCACGTCGTCTTCCCGCGCCTCTTTTTCCTCGAACGGCGCCGGCGGGTGCAGGCGCAGCGCCTCGAGCACCGCCGCGTGGAGGTAGGACGCCGACCGGAGCGTGTCGCCGTCGAACACAGCAGCAGCTGGTTCGCCCCTGCCGCCGCATGAGGTGGAGGTGGACTTGCTGGAGCGTAATGATTCGAGCTCGTCGAGTATCTTGGCCTCGACGTGCGGGTGCGTGCAGACCATGTAGAAGAACCACGTGAGCGCGGCGGCGACGAGGTCCTTTGCCGCGAACATGTACCCCACGGCAGCGTCGCGGAGGAACCCGTCCCTCTGCCGGTCGGTCATGGCAGGGTCCCTGGGCCACGCCATGTACATGGACAGCAGGTCGCCTCCTTCTCCCAGGAGCGGCGGGTTCCCGGCCTTGCGTTTCCCGATCTCGCGGTAGACGAACTCGTCCAGCACGGCCTTGGACTCGGCGTACCTCCTCTCGATGCCGACGTTGAGCCACCTGAGCAGCTTCCACCACCGCGCCGGCACGACGTGCCGGAACATGACGGCCTCCCCGGCCATCCTGGTCGCCTGGCCGAAGGGCGGGTAGGGTGCGTCGGCGGCCTCGAGGGAGAGCGAGCCGAGGTCGGCGGCGAAGACCACGGCGTAGGAGACGTCGAGGGAGAAGCGCATGAAGACATCCTCGAGCTCGACGGCGCGTCCGGCGGCCGCCGCGTGGTCCAGGAACGGCAGCAGGAGCCCCGCCGTGTGCCGCTGGATGGTGGACACGACGAAGGACCGGAACGCGGGGGCGGCGAAGACGGTGGCGACAACGTGGCGCTGGCGCGCCCACGGCGCGGACTCCGAGACGAGGAGGCCGTCGCCGGCGACGTCGAACATCTCGGCGAAGTCGCGGCCCTTGTCGTAGCGGGAGAAGTTGGCGGCGAGGCAGTGGTGCACGGCGGCGGGGTCGCAGATGATGAGGTAGTCGCCGCCGACGAGCCAGGGTCCTCGGAACTCGAAGGCGCAGCCGGAGTCCCGGAGCGCGTCCGTGGTGGCGTCGAGGAGGCGACCTAGGTTGCTGAGCACGAAGGGGAGCATGCCGACGACCGGCCAGCTCACGGGCACGTTGGTGCCCGCGGCACGCCAACGGAGCGCGAGGCGGAGGGCGGCCAGGGAGAGGAAGCAGAGCGCAGCCAGGAAGAACTCCGGGTACGAGAGGAGGAAGGCTCGGAAGGCGCCCATGGTGGCCATTTGCACGCGCGGGAAAAGGTTTACTGGGTGAAGGGTTCAAGTGCGAGGCACTACTTAATACTAATGTAGTACTGATGATCGGCTTGTTTGTTCCCTGTGGGAGTGGTGGTCCGTCTCCTCCTGGGAGGGGATTCACAGCGATCGTGTGGGCCGTGGATTTAGGATTCTGCATTGCATTGCCAGTTTGGGCGGTAATTCTTCTGGGAAAGGATTCATGCCGAGTTCGTGAATCAGATAGATAGAAATGGTGGGTTCGACGACACCTGCACCGCACGCTAACACTCTAACCATGTTCATATGCTCAGACGTAAGGGTACTATTCTACCACTAGACCACTGGTGCTTACTGAATCAGATAGATAGAAATGGTGGGTTCGACGACACCTGCACCGCACGCTAACACTCTAACCATGTTCATGTTCATATGCTCAGACGTACAGACGTAATAAAAAGGAGTGCACCAGCCGGGAATCGAACCCGGGTCTGTACCGTGGCAGGGTACTATTCTACCACTAGACCACTGGTGCTTACTGAAATTTTCTCTTGACGAGTAAGGATATCATGAGTGAAGACTTATGTATTTTTTTTCCTTCTTTCAGATGTCTTCAACAGATGGTTGAACTATTTTTTTTTAAATAATACATTTTTTTATTCAATTTCATAAATAATACACGAAATCCAAAAATTACAAATCTAACGGACCGTCGTCCGTTGAAAAGACGAAGGTAGTGGTTCGTCTTTTGAAAAGACGAAGGAGGGGGGGGGGGTTAACTTTTGAAAAGATGAAGGGGATGGTTCATCTTTTGAAAAGACGATGGACATGTTCTTCACACGTTGGCTTGGCGTGGTCCGTCGTCTTTTGAACGGACGAACCACCCCTTCGTCTTTTCAAAAGACGAACCATCACCTTCGCCTTTAAAACGGACGACGGTCCGTTAGATTTGCAATTTTTGGATTTCGTGTATTATTTGTGAAATTGACTAAAAAATGTATTATTTAAAAAAAATTAGCGATGGTTGACATTGCTGGATAAAAACAGCTCTTGTTTGAACATTACCCGAAGCAATATGATAGCAATTTGTTCCGTTGATGGCGTCAGCAAGACGTGAAGCAGTATAGAGTACAAGCCTGGATGTCAAATGACAGTTTTTTTTCGAAACGAATCTTTGCCCCAATCAATTAATTAAAGAAAAAATTTATAGAAATGTAAAGAGACAACGAATTACAAAAGCTTACTCTTTCGGTATAATTTTACCCAAACGCTTAGTGCCCGTTAACACCCACAAGCAAGCTTCTTTCTTAATATTCGCTAAAAGCACAAAAGGAGGCGCATGTATATTATAGAACACCCCTGCGTTTCTTTTATTCCATACTACCTCTATTTCACATTATAAGCATTTTTTAGCAAACTAAAACAACTTGCTAAAATGACTTAAATTGTGGAATCGGAGGGAGTATTTTCCAAGAAGTTAGCAATGTGCGGGAGGCAATGGCTTGGCGATTTGCGCTTGGACGCTTCGCCATCGTCGAGCACCAACTTTTTATTGTGAGACTCCCCTATTGAGATGGTTGAATCGTGGGTATACCCAACCATTCTTTTAGGAGTCCCCATAGTCACCTAGAGTAGCAAACATTAACAAATAGGTGAGTGACCGACTCCGTAGTTTGCTTGCAAAAAGGGCACAGCCCATAATATGGCCAACCCCGTTTCTCAAGACTGTTCGCCGTCCATAATCTATTTTATATTTTAAGCCAAGCGAAAAAATTGACTTTGGGGGCAATGCTTTCTAAACCATCTTATTCATGTTGGAGGCGACAACACCCAAGAATTTCATTTCATAAGCAGATACCGTCGTGTATTCGTCGTTCTTCATTAGTTTCCAACTTATAGCATCATCAATATCACTATCAAAGTTCACATTCTGAAGAAGGGTCCAAAGCTCCACGTATTGAGAAATGTGATACAAAGTGATGTTATGGTCAAGCTTCACACTTTTAACCCATGTATTGTCTTGCATAGCTTGATGCACCGTCCATTTTTTTCTTTTAGACGACTCATAGATTAAAGGAGCGATGTTTTTTGGCTATCTTCCGTCCACAAATTTCCAAGGGTAATGGAGGTGACGGCGTAGAAAATATCCATATCCTCTTTAGTACAAGGGTTGCCGAAGCCTCTCTAAATTTTCTTGAGATCCTTTCATTCGAGCCATGACCAACGCAACCAAAGGGCCTTGCGAATTTATCCATGTTGAGAATCCCAAGCCCACCAAGCTTCTTGGGGTCACACACAATATGCCAACTGATTTTGCATTTTCCACTGGTGGTTGAATCCTTCGCCGACCAACGGAAATCCCTCTCCAACTTGTTCATGAATTTGAGGGTCCCAACAGGGACGGTGAGTGGATTTAAGTAGCATATCACTTGGGAACTAATGACCAATTTGATAAGGGAGGCACGACCCGCCGTGGTGATGTATTTTCTATTCCAAGTTGGAAGCTTAGCGGCACACTTGTCCTCAAGGTGTTGGAAATCGACTCTTCTAATCCTTAAGACCGTGAGAGGTAGCCTGGGGTATCTCAATGGAAAAGATGTCCTAGATGCTGGAATTCCCTCAAGAACCTCCTCAATATCAACTTCTCTACGTCGAATTGGAACGACATAACTTTTCTGAAAATTTGTATAAAGCCCGGTGACCTCACCGAAGCTCTCGAGGATGGATGCTAAGTTGGATATGTCTTCCTTGTATGGCGCAAAAAATACCGTCGCGTCATCCGCATAGAGAGAGGTTATCAAAATAGTGCCTCTTCCCAAAAGTCCATGCCTCGACGCGCTTCCAAAATTTGCGTAAGAGGGTCCATGGCAATAAAAAAAAGGAGCGGCAAGAGGGGCTCTCCTTGTCTTAGCCCACGGCCATGAAAAATGGGGAGGAAGGAAATCCCATTAAGAAGAACCTGTGAGGAGGAAGTGGAGAACAATGCGGTGATCTAATTGCGGAAGCGGCTCAGGAAACAACGGCGTTGTAAGAGATCAAGGATATACTCCCAATGGATGGACTCAAAGGCTTTGCGGATATCAGGCTTGAAGAGTAGTGCCAGAATTTTCCTTTGGTGGAATCTCTTTGCAAGGTTTTTGATATAAAGGAAGTTTTCATGTATTCTTCTCTCCTTGATGAAGGAAATTTGGGCATTGGAGACGAGGTCATTCAAGAGTGGCCCAAGCCGAAGAAGCATTTTGGTGATGATTTTGCAATAGCATGGATGAGACTAATGGGTATAAAGTCGGACACTTCCTCGTCCCCATCTTCTTTTGGTAAAAGAGCGATGCTCGCGGAGTTGAACCAATGGAAGTTCTCAGAATAAAGGTTTCCAAAAAGATTAATCACTTCCATAATATCCACCTTTATAATGCCACAACATTTCTTGAAGACCCCCGTGAAGCCATCTGGCCCGGGGGCTTTGTCACACGACATTTGCTTGATTGCATTCCAAACCTCTTCTTCGGTGAATGGCTTCCCAAGGTGTTGCAATTTCGGGTTTTCAAAGTGTAGCTCATCCCAAATGAAATCGTGTCTTCTTGGTTGACCATGCCCAATGATCGAGTTGAAATGGTTAAAAATAACCTCTTCCATAGCATGGTGATCGGTAACCCGTCCATTATTACGCTTGAGTCGAAGAATGTGACGTTTTTGCCTTCTCGCATTGACTCTCATGTGGAAAAACTTTGTATTTGCATTCCCCTCGTTTTTTGAACAGTTTCGAACACTTTATTTATCTGAAATAGTTACATCTTCTAGTAGTAGAGATCAGATAGAAGTAGGTGGGTCATCAAGACATGCACGCTCGGGAGAACCCCTAGCTAACCTAGCTAACACGTGAGCCATAGAGTTGGCTTCACGGTATGAGTGTTCAAAAACATTCTTCATAAATTTAGTGCCAAATGGTAACAATCATCAAAGATTGCAGCAGTCGGTCCTAACGAACCTCCCTCGTTTATGGCATTAACCGCATTCAAACAGTCCGATGAAAGAATGACTCGATTGCATCCCAAGTACTGTGCTAGCAGTAACCCCTCTTTCATCGCATAGGTTTCTGCAGATACTACATCAAACACCGATTCGACTTTCGAATTTCCAGCTGCTATAAACGCTCCTTTACTATCTCTGATAACACCACAGTTGTACCTTTTAGCAGATCTTCATCAAAAGAGGCATCTACATTCACTTTCACATAATCTTGCAGAGGTCGTGTTCACCAGTTAAGCCTCATTCTAGCCCTCGGTGAGTTCGAGGCATAGAAATTTGCATATAGAGTCTCTATCGTCCTCGCTGAGTTGCATGCATCATGGATTTTATCTGCATATGTTCCTTGTCACTAAGACCACCAAATATACCAGTAGGATACATCGACAATATCTGGTATCGCATATGTAGAGGGGATCGGGATATCCTCCACACACAATCGGTACTCTAGTATAGCCTAGCCCGTGCAGTCTATATCTCAAGCTCTCGCGATCATGGTATGCAATCATAGCTCTTCCTATACTGATATTGCATGTGGAAAATTGAAAAGCATATGCTTCATGTCTTCAACATATTGCTTGCATAGAGGACATTGGGCACTAGCTGAAATATATCTCTTAGTCAATACTTCTTGACATGGAACTGTCTCTTGCGTCACACGCCATATAATTTTTTTGATCATGCTTGGAACTCGCATTGTACAAATATTCTCCCACATAAGATGATCTGTGTAACATCCCAGCATTAGAGCCTAGAAATAAGCTGAACCCAAATGTGTGCATTGCATTCATGCATAGAGAATCTGAATAATTTTTGCGCTTTTGAACAAAACTTGTCAAAGTGATTGAAGCTTCTCTTAAATTGATGGAATTGAAGTAGATCATCAAGTTGACTGCGATAAGTTTCAATATGACCTTTGCTAACACCTTATTTTGGGTAAGGCAGATTTGATCTAAGGGTAGATCAAATCTAATAAAAGTTAAACCCTGATACATTATGATTTATATTTCATCCTTAGGTGATCATATTATAGTATTCATTATAATCACTCATAAGTACCAAGTTGAGGATATAACATAAATAATAAGAATTTAACAACTATGTCTTAATCTCATCTGCACATACCATGAGTATCATGGTAATACCTAACCCTACTTCTTAAGTAAGATTGAGTAGGAAAGAAACTAAGTTTAGATTATTCACCATATATCGTTCTTTCCATATCAATCCTTACCATCTATGTTGAGTTATATTTCAATATCTATTGTTCATCAATGTTGAGAAATCAACTATTGATTCACCCATTCTCAATCTATCAAACTCTTGATCATAACACAGTTTACAATTAAGTGTCTACAAAGAAACAACTAAGATGAGGTAAATAGTGATGCTAGTTTTAGAAATCATCTATAGGATGGGTATGAAGGAAGAGAATCCAATCCATAGGATAATTGATGGAGCTAAATCACTCCTAAATAAATAGAAGAATTATTTATATCATCTAATTATATGGTGGTTAAGAAGATTACAAGGATAAACCCCGAGGATAGTTACCAGTAGTAATTCCATTAGACCAAGTGGGCATAATCCATGAATAATAGCCTTAATCCAATTAAAGATACTAAGAAAATAATTCCAATACAATTGTAAGGTTGTATTGCTAAAGCCTTGATTAGCCAATTGTAAATCTAAGCTAAAAATGATTAAAGGATTATAATGATCATACTCGCTCACCAAGATTAGATACTTATATCTAGTATAAGTGGCATTGGTGGGTAGAACAGGATTGAAACCCTAGCATAGGTAAGCTATCCTAGAGTAGTTATTAAAGGTCACATTAAGCTAGTGTGAGGTTAAAGTAGGAGTATTAGGGTAAAGGGAATGTAGGATAGTATGATTAAATTAAAGCTAGTATGACATGGAGTTATGGAAGTAATGTTATCCATCTTAAAGGATAGTAAGCTTTAAAGGAAGGTAGATGGATGATTAAGGAAGATTGTGAGTGGAGTTTGGAAGAACTACTTGTGGGATTAAAGATTATCCACAGTAGAGTAGTGGATATAACCAAGAATGGATATGAGGAAACTATAAAAGCTTCAATGTCAAGCCCATTGGATTCATCCATGAGTTTAGAAGAATAAAAGGTGAATAAGAACATTCTTATGAAATAAAGCCCATCATGTTAACCATGATGATGGATAGGAAGAAGTAGTGTATCTAGGAAAGGAATTCCTTAAATTAGAAATCCAGGATTGTGAATAATGGAAAATAGACATTCCTGGTAAACACTCAACTCTAAATCTTCAATCAAACATAATATCCATTTCAGGTTATAGACCCATCATCTTATATCTATCTCACTTTATAAGAATATTTTCCTATAGCAAATCACATAAGTACATCCCTATTAATTCCAATAAATATAACTATATGTACTTAGGAATATCCTTACCAATTCCTTTATGAAACATCCTAAATACAACTTTCTATTTTAAAAGGATGATGTCATCAAATATCACAAACAGAAAACAATATGCTTAGTTATTAAATCTTTACTCACATCCACGGCTAAGTATATTGAAAAAACTACAACCTAGGGTAAATACTCATAATTCCAAACCCTAAACTTCTTTGTTTATCATAATAGAATATATACATTACCATTTTCCAAATTAATGGAAGTAGTAATAACCATATTAATTTCTTTTATATTTCATGCATTAAATAATGATATAGGATTATTATACATATAAAAATTTCTATTCAAAACTATGATCCAACTAGAGTTAAGTTTTATAAACAAATAAGAAGGTATCATTTAATCAATCCATGGTTAAAAGAGGAAAGAAAATAATAAGAAAAGCTTCTACAAAATATTAAAAGGGGTTCATATAGAGAAAATAAAAGAAATAAAAAGATTATATAATAAAAGTTTGCAAATGATACTAAATATATTTTAGTATTACTACAATTATCCAGCAAACAAATTCTACAAAGAAAAGTTCAAATTAAAGTTTATATACAAATCTGAAAAGGAAAACAGAAAATAGAAAAAAAAAGGAAAACAAATAAAAAACAAAACCTGGCCGTGGCCCAACTCCTACCTGCTTAACTATCGCCCCTATGCAACCCACAAAGGCCCAATAACCAGCCCAGCTCATTCTCATCTCTGGCTGACAGGTGGGACCAAAGAGGGACTGCGGGTGTAGAGGAAAGAAACGTCAGGGGGTTATCCGCAAAACAGCACGTCGTCGTCTTCCTCCAGCTGGAAGCAGCTCGGTGGCGAGGCCGAGGCCGTCCGCCGTCGTCCTTTCGCCAAGATCAACACCGCCGTCGCCAGGAGAGGATAAGGAGGCCACCGCGACGTCCCTACTCGTCCTCATCCCCATTTTCCCCCTCTAAAACTGTTGGAGATATGGCCAAGAGGCAATAATAAAGTGGTTATTATCATATCTTCACACTTATGATAAATGTTTACATACCATGCTATAATTGTATTAACCGGAAACATTAATACTTGTGTGATTTGTAAACTAAAATAAGAGTCCCTAGTAAAGCCTCTTGTTAAACTAGCTTGTTGGTTAATATATGATCATGGTTTCCTGATCATGAACACAGAGATGTTATTAACAACAGGGTCATATCATTAGGAGAATGATGTGATGGACATACTCCTATAGATAAGCGTAGCATAAAGATCAAGTCATTTAAATAGTTCAATTGCTATATGCTTTCTGATACATAGTAACCTAATTCCTTCGACCATGAGATCATGCATATCACCTTTACCGGATGGATGCTTTGATGACATCAAACACCACACCGTAACTGGGTGGCTATAAAGGTGGCATTGAGTGTTCGGAAAGTATTGGTTGAAACACATGGATCAAGAGTGGGATTTGTCCATCCATATGACGGATAGATATACTCTGGGACCTCTCGGTGGAATGTCATCCAATTAGCTTGCAAGCATGTGACTGGCTCACAAGGGATCACATATCACGGGAACGAGAAAAGAGTACTTATCGGTAACGAGGTTGAACTAGGTATGCAGAGATACCGACGATCATAACCTCGGATAAGTAAATTATCGTGAGACAAAGGGAAATTGGTATCGTATGTAAGTGGTTCATTCGATCACAAAGTAATCGTAGAAATATGTGGGAGCCATATGAATTTCCAGATTCCTCTATTGGTTATTGTTCGGAGAAGTGTCTCGATCATGTCCGCATAATTCACGAACCGTAGGGAGACACACTTAAGGATTCGACGTTGTTTGAGTAGTTATGGTATTATGAGAAAGAGACAATGTTGTTCGAGTATCGGATGGGATCCGGATATCACAAGGTGATCCGTAATGGTCCGGAGAATAAGATTCATATAAGGAAAGTCCTGCTTTGGAGTTCGGGAATGATTCCGTGTTTTCATCGGGAATATTCTAGAAGGTTCGGATTGTCCCAAGACCGGGAGGGTACATGAATGTGTCATTGCATATTGGAATGATTGCATCATGTACTAAGTGTTCTCGCTGTTCCAAATAAAGGATTAAATTGAATCCCAAACAGAAAAGTCAAACGCCGCTTGAAAGTCAAACGGCTAAAACAGAAACTGGGAAACAAGCAAGAGGTGGTTGAACCGACTTGGGGAGGAGTCCTCCAAGCCGCCAACCAACCAACGACTTGGGAGGGACTCCTCCCTTGGCCGCCTCCCACCTATAAAAGGAGGGGCTGGGCCTCCTCCTCTAGACACACAAGTTCCTATCCTCTAATCTCCGGTTTAGAGCCGTTTTGGTTTAGAGCTTCTAATTGCCCTAGCCTTCGGTTTAGAGCCTTCTAATTGGTGTGTCTAATCTCTAGACCACTAATAGCTCTCTCATACTCCACCATACTTACTCCGGCTTGGCGAAGCTCGCGGGATCTCCCTCTACTTCCGGTACCACGCCGTTGCCGGAATCGCGAGGAGTGCTACAACCTCCGCTGGAACAAGGAGAGGAAGGTCTTCCCGAGTACCGAACGTGTGACCGATCAAGGGAGCGCCGTTTAACGCAGCGCCGAAGGATCGCTCACGATCTTGAGATCGGCAAGTGTCGACTACATCACCCACGAGAATCGCTCTCGTTAACCGCTTTGGAATCTTCGAGGGTGAGTTCCTCTATCGACTCGCTACAATCTAGTAGATAGATCTTGGCTTGTTTGTTTGCATGCGGTAGAAAATTTTTGTTTTCCATGCTACGAACCCCTACAAAGGGTATCGAGCCGTGTCTATATGTAGATCTGTTTGCACGAGTAGAACACAATGGTCATTGTGGGCGTTGATGCTTTATTGTCGATTGCTTCTTGTGTACTTTGCATCTTGCGGTATGTTGGGATGAAGGCCGGGCTAACTTTACATGACATCGCTCATGAGACTTGCTCCACGCTTGACATGCAACTTGTATTGCATAAGTGGCTTTATGGGTGCCTGCTTTCTCCTAGCATAGTTAAGATCCAATTTACAATGTGTGATTGACAATACTAGTATCAATGTTGTGGTTCTTGTTCGTAAGTTAGAACGACACTTATTGAAAGACCCAAACCACGTAAAATATGCAAAGAAAATTAGAGGCGCTAACTTTGTTTTGCAGGTGTGTGATGTGATATGGCCATGATTGTGATTATATATGATGTATGCAATGTTCCTTATTGTAAGTAGGCAACCGCGTGAGCCATATGGTTGTCTTTAATTTCATGTTAAGACCCGCGTGTCTATTCAAAGTAGTTGTAATAGTTGAAGCCGGTGGACGACAACCATGGAGAAGCATCATTGACCTTGATGCAATGTCGGTGATGATGGATATCATGTCCATGCTTGAAGATGGAGATCGGAAGCACAAAGAAGAAAGGCCATATCATATCACATATTATGAATTGCATGTGATGTTAATCCTTTATGCATCTTGTATTGCTTAGTAGATTTACGGTAGCATTATAAGATGATCCCTCATGCACATGAATTTCAAGTCATAAAGTGTTCACCCTTAGTTAGCACCGTTGCTAAAGCTTGTTGTTTCGAAGCACCACGTGATGATCGGGTGTGTTAGATTCTACAAGTGTATACAACGTGAGCAAGCCAGATTTGCTCATGGAAACTAAGGTTTGATCTTGACGAGCCTAGCATGTACAGACATGGCCTCGTGGAACACGGATTACCGAAAGGTAGAGCATGAGTCATATAGTAGATATGATGAACATGTTGATTGTTCGCCATTGAAGCTATATCAACTCTCGTGATGATCGGTTTTGATGTGGTGGATTTGGTTCGTGTGATCACTAAAACAATGTGAGGGATATTGTTTTGAGTAGGAGTTCACCAAGATTAATTTAATTATTAATTAGAAATCAATTTATCATAAACTAAATCAAAGTGAATTTGCATAGTTGTTGTAGTCATTGGCATCCGTTTACCACCTTGCGCTTAGTTATAATTGAGATGATAGAACTATAGAATTCTGGTTAGATACTTTACGAACTGGTATCGTATTGTTTTAAGTGTTAATCTAAAGTTTAAAAGTCCTATTGCAAACTTTCAGTAAGTTCCGGTTACTCCATGAAGTTTAATAATTAGTATTAAATCAAGAGTAACAATTCCAAGTGTTAAGTATATAAGTATCATGTTTGTCTCCATGATTCTTGATATTCAAAGGATTCTCTTAATATCAAGGTTATCTAGGATCTGAAAGAGTTGTTTCAGAAACCATGATGTGTGGAAGATATTGGATATCTGAAACGAAGTATTGGTTACAACATGATAGAGTATAATATGGCAAAAGTCATGTTCTCATATTTGATGAGAATTTGCAAAAGGTTGGAGACACTAGTTGTCCTAATCCTCCAAAAGGTTTTGGAGAGCAACATTATACTTGCGATTCACCGTTACAAGCTAAAAGTAGCTTGATCATGGATAAATCCATGATGAGGGTGAATATTTGATGTAGGTAAGATGTTTACTACACCAAGAGATTACTAAAGAAAGGAATTTGAAAGAACACCAAACATTTGATGATAGGTGATCTACTTCAAAGTGCAAGTCCAAAGACATTGGTATTTAATTATACACGCTTTGGATTATGTGTCATATGTATGACTCCACTATTGATATTGATAGATTCTTTCAAATGTAAAAGGAAATATTGAAAGAGAATCTCATAAATATATGGCGTAAAAGAAAAGACTAGAATTGTTCAGTTTAAGTATATAGATGATATACATGTTATGGATATATTCTTTGCTTATTAAACAATGTGGTTATTAAGTATTTGATACTGAATTTGTTGGTGTGAATCGTCATACGAAACAACACAATTCATGAACTACAATGGCCTAAGTAATTAGCAAAAGAATATGTGATGATGTTCATCGAGAACAAATAAAGGGTTATTGTGTTGCTCGTTAAACATCAAAGCTTGCCTTCAAGATTTGTTTTATCAGGTATTATGAGAACAAAAGGGTTGTTCAAATAATTGTCGTAATCCATAAAAGATGAATGATTCACAAATCTCGTTGGAGAAATCACATCCATAAAACTAGTGCTAAAAATGTCGAAAGACAAATTGATTGAAAGATCACTTAGGAAGTGACATCGCCGTTTAAATTATAATGGAAAGAAAACATGAAGAAACTCCATGTGGATGGAATTTTGGAGTCTTCTGATTTTTGATCAAATGACGCTTGTGAAACTTTCCTAGAGATAATTAAAACTTAGTTCATAGGCCAAAAGGGAACGAATGACTAGCTTATTGGAACTTGTACATATTGTTGTACGAAATCCATTATGTGTAGTCAAAAGCGATGGATTTCAACTTCATATGCTTTCTCCGAAAATTTGAGTGAATATATGAATATTTACTTAATAAGGATAAAGTATGAAACACTTGAAAAGTTCAAAGACTTTCAAGATGAAGTGCAAAATCATTGTAACAAGAATATGAATAGTTTATGATAAGATCATAAAGGAAAATATTTAAGTTACAAGTTTAGCATAATACCTAAGATTTAAGGAATCGTTCCGTGGATTTGCATTTCCGAAACACCATAAGAGTATGGAACGTTTGAGATATGTAATTTAACCTTGTTTGACATGGTAAGATCAAAGGTATAATTCATAAAACTGCCATTATATTTTAAAGATTAAAAGCTTTAGAGATTACCGTTTTTCCACTGAAAAGAGCTCCATCATAATCCGTTGAAATGACACCATATGTTATGGTTTGGGATAAAACCCAAGTTGTCCTTTCTTAAACATTGGTATGCTATGCATAAGAAAGATGTTTGCAACCAAAGTCGGATGAACCTGTCTTTGCATGTTACTTCGAATAACTGTTAAGTAATCCTCCATAACATCGGAGACAAAAGTGTTTGTCACTTAAAACGTCAAGTTTCTTCGAGAAGGAATTTTTCGTGAAAAGTTAAGTGGGAGGACAATAGAACTTTGATAAGGTTAAAAGAACCTTAGCTATATGTGCAAAGTTGCGCAGCGCCGAAAAGTATTCCGGAGTTAGCAAACAATGCTCATGGCTCGCGTACTTCAAAGGTTGTGGTCACGGAGATCTAAGTTCCTATTGAAACAAGTAGGTCGGATGAACAATCAAATACCAAGATTTGAGAGTTAAATCATTATTTGACAATAATGATCCGACTACATGCAAAGAAGCGATGATGGGCCCTGACTCCGTCTAATGGCTTGAAGCCATAAAATCCGTGATAGTTCCATACACGAAAAATCAAGTTTTGAACTTGAAGGACCCTCGAGAAAGGTGTAAGACCTTACAGTTGTGTTTGGATCTATAAAGAAATAGACATGGATGTTTCACATCTATGAAATAGTCGACATGTTGGGAAGGAGTTCGCAAAATGTTCAAAGGTTGACTATGACAAGATTTGATCTTTCATAGTGATATTTAGTCTAGACGGATTAATGTAGCAACCACTACATATAATTTGTTATATGGTAGTTGAATAAACAAAACAAGTTCTTCTAATAGAATCGTTACCTAGGACATGTGCATAACACTGTCCATAGGGTTTTGTTAATTCAAAGGATGCTAAAAGCATATGCAAACTTCAATGGTTAAAGTGAGCATCGCGGAGTTGGAATCTTCACGATGATGAAATTGTTAAAAGAGTTCAAATTCATCAGAGACGATGAAGATGCTTGCATTTGCAATAAATTAAGTGGGAGCGCTAAGACATGTTTCTAATACATTATGTGGAAGACATATTGTTGATTGGAAATAATGTATCTTTTATTAACACATATTAAGAATTTCATCCCGATGAAAGACTTAGGCAAAACCCAAATATTTGGCATCAATAGACGCTAATATGGTTGTGCCAGAAGTACATAGACGAGATATTGAATGAGTTCAATATAGAAACTACAAAGAAAGGTTCTTGTCGCACAGAAAGGATTGAAAGAGTTCAAATGTTGATGATATATTCAAGTGTATTGACATTTGGTAAAGTGAAACAAATAATCAAGTATAGATTGATACTTGATGTATGAAATCACAAAGAGTATTTATATCAATCATACTGTGATATGTACAAATCCAGATATGTCCTATGCTCTAAATGTTGTGAGCATATACCAGAATGATTCGTAAGATGATCATTGGACAATAGTAAGGATATTATTATGATCTTTTGGAAGAACTAAGAGTATAATATTTGTAGAAGTGACAAATAGATGGTTAGTTCATTGTAAAAGTACTACATTGATACTAGCTTTGTCACAAAGTACAAATTAAGTTTATCTCAATCTAAACTAAGGGTGGCACAATATAATGGAAAGTGAGTTCCATAATGGATTTGGATGAATTCCAAAGTTAAGACATTGTGACAGATACTACAACTAAAGGCTAAGTATATGACTGTTATTATAGCAGCAAAAGAGGGCATTTGTGTCAAGTAGTTTGTTATCAAACTAGGTGTAGTTCACAGAGGGATAATACTATGAAGATATATTGTGCGACAATATTATCAACATGTTTTAACCCCAAAGAACTAAAGGTCACACCGAAAGACCAAATTTATACAAAGCCATCTCATTAGAGAATGAGTGATGCGTAGAGACGCAAAGACATGCAATTACACACGGACCTGGAAGTGTCAGATCCGGAGATCAGTTGACCACTAGCAATCGTGTACATACAACACCGGAAAGCCATAGGTGTTATATACACAAAGGTTTGAAACTAGATTATTGACTCTAGTGCAAGTGGGAGACTGTTGGAGATATGCCCAAGAGGCAATAATAAAGTGGTTATTATCATATCTTCACACTTATGATAAATGTTTACATACCATGCTATAATTGTATTAACCGGAAACATTAATACTTGTGTGATTGTAAACTAAAATAAGAGTCCCTAGTAAAGCCTCTTGTTAAACTAGCTTGTTGGTTAATATATGATCATGGTTTCACGATCATGAACACAGAGATGTTATTAACAATGTGGTCATATCATTAGGAGAATGATGTGATGGACATACTCCTATAGATAAGCGTAGCATAAAGATCAAGTCATTTAAATAGTTCAATTGCTATATGCTTTCGATACATAGTAACCTAATTCCTTCGACCATGAGATCATGCATATCACCTTACGGATGGATGCTTTGATGACATCAAACACCACACCGTAACTGGGTGGCTATAAAGGTGGCATTGAGTGTTCGGAAAGTATTGGTTGAAACACATGGATCAAGAGTGGGATTTGTCCATCCATATGACGGATAGATATACTCTGGGCCCTCTCGGTGGAATGTCATCCAATTAGCTTGCAAGCATGTGACTGGCTCACAAGGGATCACATATCACGGGAACGAGAAAAGAGTACTTATCGGTAACGAGGTTGAACTAGGTATGCAGAGATACCGACGATCATAACCTCGGATAAGTAAACTATTGTGAGACAAAGGGAAATTGGTATCGTATGTAAGTGGTTCATTCGATCGCAAAGTAATCGTAGAAATATGTGGGATACATATGAATTTCTAGATTCCTCTAGTGGTTATTGTTCGGAGAAGTGTCTCGATCATGTCCGCATAATTCACGAACCGTAGGGAGACACACTTAAGGATTCGACGTTGTTTGAGTAGTTATGGTATTATGAGAAAGAGACCGAATGTTGTTCGGAGTCTCGGATGGGATCCGGGATATCACGAGGTGATCCGGAATGGTCCGGAGAATAAGATTCATATAAGGAAAGTCCCGTTTCGGAGTTCGGGAATGATTCCGGTGTTTTCATCGGGAATATTCTAGAAGGTTCTGGATTGTTCGGCACTCCGGGGGGAGGGTACATGAATGTGTCATTGCATATTGGAATGATTGCATCATGTACTAAGTGTTCTCGATGTTCCAAATAAATGATTAAACTGAATCCCAAACAGAAAAGTCAAACGGCCAGTTTGAAAGTCAAACGGCTAAAACAGGAAACTGTGGGAAACAAGCAAGAGGTGGTTGGAACCGACTTGGAGGAGGAGTCCCTCCAAGCCGGCGCGCCAACCAAGGCCGACTTGGGGAGGGACTCCCCTCCCCTTGGCCGCCCCTCCCACCTATAAAAGGAGGGGCAGGGCCTCCTCCTCTAGACACACAAGTTCCTATCCTCTAATCTCCGGTTTAGAGCCGTTTTGGTTTAGAGCTTCTAATTGCCCTAGCCTTCGGTTTAGAGCCTTCTAATTGGTGTGTCTAATCTCTAGACCACTAATAGCTCTCTCTCATACTCCAGCATACTCGCTCCGGCTTAAGGCGAAGCCCTGCGGGATCTCCCTCTACTTAGGTACTGCCCGTTTGTCTACGAATCGCGAGAGAAGTGCTACAACCTCCGCACTGCTAGAACAAGGAGAGGAAGGTATTCGTCGAACGAACGTGTGACCGATCAGGGAACGCTTTAGGAGCATGGCCGGAAGGATCATCTACGCGATCTTGAGATCGGCAAGTGTACGACTACATCACCCACGAGAATCTGCTCTCGTTAACCGCTTTGGAATCTTCGAGGGTGAGTTCCTCTATCGACTCGTTGCTACAATCTAGTAGATAGATCTTGGCTTGTTTGTGTGCATGCGGTAGAAATTTTTTGTTTTCCATGCTACGAACCCCTACAAAAACCCTCTCTACCTTGTTTCCCTAACCATGCCGAGAACCCTAGCTCGGAGGTGAGTCGGAGCCGGCGATTCCGTGCTCGCCTCGGCTAGATAAGACCACAGTGAAGGCCGCCGTGCTCTTCTCGTTCGATTTCCCCAACTTTCACCTGCGGAGGAGGCGTGAATCGACCCAATCGCACCCTAGGTTCCCGACGCTGTTCGTCGACCTCACCGTCGTCTCCGACCGCGCCTCGCCAAACCAAGCACACCATCGTGTTCCTGGTGAGTCACTGAGTCTCCTAGCATGCGTCGGTGCTTTGTTTGCTTCCTAGATCCATGCCACCGTAGTCACCCGCAAGCACCGCCGCATAAGCTCGTCGTCATTTGCCCTTCGATGACCAAAAACCAACGGCGCCACCACTATCTTACTCGCCTTGCTGCACTGGTTCGCACGCTACTGCTTTCCTCGCCGTCGTCTGCCATGCCACCGGCGAGGTGACGTCAGGGTGAGATCACCCTGGCCACGTCAACGTGTTTGACCAGTCTTTGTCTCGCGTGGCTGATGACATGGCCTTGGGCCCATATGTCATTGTCTGGGGGTAGCAAACCAGTCAGTAACAAATACATTTTCTAACTCAAGAGTTGAAATTGGACATAGGCCCACCGTCGCTGACTTGACTAGTGGTGCGGTGTAAAAAGTTATTTCTTGTTTAAGAAATAAATAAAATGTTATAAATTCAATTAATAATATTCCAGAAATCAAATAAAGGATTAAATCTTGTTTAATTAATAACTTCTGATTTATAATTCAGAAAAATGTTTATAATATATGAAAATTTGTAGAAAAATAAAATCTACAACTTAAAATTATTATCAAATATCATTATAATGATTATTTAAATAAATATTATTTAACAAAGATTTTATAAGTAATAAAACTTTGATAATTCATATTTTAATAATGGTAAATGTTAATAATATAAATAAAATACCAAAAATCTTAGAAAAATAAAAATTATAATTTAAAACCATAATCATGTATTATTATTTCACTTAATTAAATATTTATTATTTATTAAGTAATTATAAAGTAATAAGAATTGTAAAAATCATATCTTATTATTTATAAATCATAAAAATAAATGTAATATACCAAAATGGTCAAAAAATAATATCTACATGTCAAAATATAATATTCACTTTTGAGTTAATTAAAAATTCAAATATTTTAATAACTCAAATTTAAAATTATTTACTTAATTAATAATTCATATAAGGATAAATAAAATTTGTTAATATTCCTAAAATGAGTCAATTAAGTCTAATAAATAGTATTAGTCTTAAATATTAATAATATGAAGCCATAATGGTTTAAAACATTATAAATACATTTTTATTAAATTATCTTCAACCTTAAGTGAAGATTATATTCTCAAAGGATTCCAATTCATGATAAAAACCTTAAAGAACAACTTATGAATAAATCAGGTCCTTTCTATCTACTCTAACCACCAGATTACAAAAATTAACATAACACTATTGTAAGTCCATAAGTAGTTAAGTAATATTATATCTTGGTTTATAAACTATAACCCCTCATCTATAAAAAGGTAAATGATAATATTCCATTATAAACTCAATAAACCACTACACCAAGTAAAAAGTATAACCATTCTTAAGTAACCTTAAGGAAACATTACCAGGTACACAAGATACAAATATAATAAGCATTATAATTTCAAACTATCTTCGTTTTAAAGTTAACTTTAGTCTACAAGAATCTAAATATAACACTATAAGCATTATTATATGTTTTATAGTTAACTTTGGTATGAACTAGTTAAGTGATAAAGCATCTCAAGCCAAAACTATTCAAGCAAACAGAAATAACATCGAACACCACTAACTAACCACAAAGATTGTTTAAACCTTAGAAAAGGAATCTATTCATCAAAAGTTATTCGTTTTGCCACTTCAGACAATATATGCCAAATAATCAAAATCACATTACTTCATACTTCACTCGTATACCTAGGACAAATAACACTTAAGCTATTTATAAGTGACTCTACTTATAAAGTAAAGTTTGAAGACAAACAAGTAAAGTGTAAAGAATCTTGAATAGCATTTCATAGGTGTATATTTTATTGTTGCATAAATATGTGTTGTTCACACACACACTCACAAGCCCTAATAAGAAGCACAAGTGTGCAACTTATCTAAAAGGACAACGCATTCTAAAGTAACCATTCCCGGAATCCAAACCCTAGAACAACGTTATCTCCAGGATTCGTGTTTATAACGTGCATCACATTATTTATGCATAAAAGCATATTGCTTCTTTAAACATTAGTCCTTACCGGACCAATGATGCTAATTTCAGATTTTGGATCTTATACTGACTCGAAGACCGTGAGTGCATAATCTTGCAATCACAAAAGGCAAGTTCACACTTGCTCATGTCCTTTCGTTATTTTCTATAAAGTATTTTGTAAATCCAATGTGGACATCACCTGCATTTGAAAAAGGTCCAAAAACACTATTTTCATAATAATGTGATTATAAGTTATTACCATACTATAAAAGGTCCGGTAGTAAAGGAACATAATATCTAGGACTTAACAACCAATATCGCCAGTGATTCTTGTGCCGTATATTACGCGTTAACCATGAGATTTGGAATGGGACGGAGAAGTCAGCTGTATCCTTTTCCTCTTGTATGGAGGCAAGACGACCTTAACGTGACATTGAGATTCCTTGTGTGGATCCAACATATGGGTGGGCACCCTTACGCCCCACACTTTTGGTGTCTAGATTATCTATGGATGGTGTTTAGTGGATGGACCATTTAATATGGCACTTGCCAGGGCAACACCAGGTCATAGAGTCTTCGGGAACTCATCAGGGTTTTAGCCTGCCCGAAAGGGGGCTTAGCGAAGGTGAGCTAGCCCGAAGGATCGTGCAGACATATTGTAACACCCTCAGAATCGGACCTATGCAAGTTTGAGCAAAATTCGCCAAACCCGCATAGAAACGATTCAAAGGTGCCCACCAGGCACTTTCGTGCGGGTGGAAAACGAAGTAATAACATTACACAACAGTCCTCGATGGGACCCACAGAACAGATATATATAACAGCGACTCAAGGAGTCAAGAATACAGATATAAAATACAAAGATCCAAAACACCTTGGAAAAGATAGAGCGTCCGACTACGGACAAGATGCAAATGGGGCTAAGAGCCCTGAAGAATAACCAATGGCGTCCATAACCCGGGCCAAGCGGAAGGGTAACCACCGCTAACGGCGTCGATCTCAAAACCGCTTAAACAAAAGGGTGCCGACAAAGGGCAAAGGCAAAAGAAGGAGCGTCGATCGAGGCCAAGACAGCGAGGCTAGAATTCGGCGGTCCTCGCCTACATAGGTATGGTGGACTGAAGCGGCAGCGGCAGCATGCACTAAACAACCTATAGAGACTCGATACAACTGGCGGATATCAGAGAGGGGTAAGAAGGACCTATTCGGATCCAACCTGATACTACCACCCAAACAAACCCATCCTGGTGTTTCCCCCTCGAGACCAAACGAGGAAGTCAACCGAGGAACTCACACAGTTGGCAGTTTTACTTATTCAGTTATCGTTGCAGCAATTACTAGTCAGGTTTAGATAATCATCCTGATAAAATAAGCAGTGGGCACTTTTAGTTAACCATTCCGTGATAGTGGCAACACTTACTAGTCAGGTACAATTAGCATGAGATAACCCTTAAACCCAGCAGTTGTTGGTACTTTTATTCAGCCATTTCGTTGTAGTTGCAAGATTTACTAGTCAGGTTCAATGGTCGCGAGCGACAATTCAAACAAGCAATTGTGGGCAGTATTATTAGTCATTCCGTTATAGTGAAGCTGATTACTAGTCATTATAAAGTCAAATTTATAACAATAAACTTTAGTTATGCTTGTCTATGATCGAGATACTGTGCTCCAAGTCGTCCATATCCGCGGACACGGCTTTCAGAAAGTTTTACCCGGCCGGGGTGCACCAATAGCAACACACGCTCGATCAACCTCGGAAAAACCAAATCAAAACCCGAGGCTTTCACGATTGAACAATCACAGGATTCGAAATATTTCAGGGGCCACCCTTAAGTAGATTCCATAGCGAAGCTAGTGACTCGAGACGGCCTCAAGGTTTGGGTGGACGGTAAACGATCGGGAACCCGAAGTGTGGTTGGGCTTGTCGATACCGCGTAACGTGTCCCGATCCTAACAGATGCAGTGTGCTCCTCGCACAATTTAAATCTGAAAGTAGCATGGCATAAGTACAGGATCGTAAATAAAACCTCAAACTAGTTTGTGGCCCCAAGAAATAAGACGAATCAAGCTCGCTCAGTGGGGTCCCATATACCTCCGGATGTGGATAGCGCGATAAATCAAGGAACAGGTATCAAGTACTCGGTCTTACGGGACACAAGTGGGCGTTGAAACCAAATATTTTCTATCACCCACCGATGCCTCTGCTTATTTCAATTTTAGTTGTTAAACAGAAATTAAAGTGACGATAAGTAAAACTAGAATCATCTCCAATATCAACATGCGGCAATACATCGAATCGTGGCATATGACGACACACATCAAAGACTAGAGCAAGCAACTACGACGCGCAAGTCCAACTATCTACCAAACAACAGTAATAGGGTGTGTCCAAGGCAATATAGGGCTGCGGTATATCACAGTACGGAAACTAAAGCATCGCATAACGTATAGCAATAGATCAACAGGAGGAATAAAGACTATAAAAGTAAGATAGGTAGAAAGGGAGATGCTCTTTGAAAACATTGCCGAGGGGTTCAACCGAAGATCGGGGCGAAGCTCACATCAACTCAACGGCCTTATCCGCGAAGAAGCAAAACACTAGAAGAAACACCGGATGCAATATTTAATACAACGGCGAAAGATCGGCATGATGCATGTATGATGCATGGCATGGCAAAGATGCGATGCAATTAGGTCATATTAAGTGGAACCGGGGTCCCGACATTTAATTAGATGGTTCCAGTTATTTAGATCGCCGCAATTTAAATGTTGTATTAACATGGCCAAAATATGGTACCGGTTCACTACATCAATTTAAATGAGGCCAATATGAGACTAGATTTGCCCGCATATGGGCCCCATATTTAATTATTAGGTGACTCGGCATAATGCCCCCAACCCAATGATATGCATGCGAGAAGGACAATTTAATATGCAACAATGTTATATTTCATTTATAAAATAGGGTTTCGGGAAAAGGGGTCACACGTTAGGGGTCGGCAGATCTTGGGATTTCCGGGGTTCGGGGTTCGACAGGGTCCAGGGTTCGACGGATCGGTCTCGACGGGAACGTTCTCGGAAAGGGGTAGATCTTGGTGCATCCGGGGCCTTCGGGTCATGTCGACGGTCATGGCGTTCGGGATGAAGCACTTGGCGGTTCGAGGTTCGGTTTCCGGTTCCGGTGCCGTGGTCTTGCCTATCTCCCCGGGTTTCGACTCGTGACGGTCTTGTCGGTGCGCTTGCTTGAGGTACTCAGGAAGTTGGAACCTGACAAGTGCATCTTCTCGAAGAGCTTGGGTTCCGATACAATCGGGGCCTTCGGATCCGTGATGTGGCCTTGGCGATTACGAAGATCTTGGTGTCCCGCGGCGAAGTGCTTGTCGCACCGGGATGGAGACCTTGGGGTGCCCATCTCGTTCACTGGTCAACCCGTTGGATGTAGCACTTGGCATCCGACTTCTCGCCATCGGTGCTGGGAGGCAGTCTTGTCGATGGCGACACGCTAAGACGCGGAACTCGGGCGAATCAGTCCTCTTTGTCCAACAGCTCTAAAATAACACAGCAACCTGTTTCACACCAAACTCAACCGGAATAGAGAGGCGTGGCGGGGTCGCGGGTTAGATGAGGCCGACGACGAGGGACGGGGCGCTGATGCGCAGCTCGGCGAAGAGCCGGTCGGGGGCGAAGCACGGACGAGGCCGGTGGCGAGCTCGAGGCAGGACCGGCGGCGGAAGCGCCATGGCGGAGGAACGGAGGCGGGCGACTGGGGTCGGGACGCGGCTCACGGAGAAGCCAGGAGAGCCGGGGGCGACCTGGCCGGAGGCGAGAGCTGCGTCAGGCAAGGGTCCGCGAGGTTGGGGACGCAGCGGTGGGAGGTAGAGGAAGGCACCTGGGCAAGGCCGGAGATGCTCGAGCGGGCGGCGCCGGAGGAGCGCGAGACTGGGGAGGAAGGCTGGCGTGGCTCGCGGCGGTGGCGGTCGGGTCGTTGAGGGTCACGGCGGCGGCGGCGGCTTGGCTCGGCCGTGGGGTCGCGGTCGGGGAAGAGCTTGTGGGGGCGGCTCGCGTGCGAGGACGGTGAAGCGGAGGAGCGCCGAGGCAGGCGAGGGAGGTACGCCCAGCGAGGGGCCAGCTAGGGCTTGGCAGCTTGCGGCAGGCGGTGGAGACGGAGCCAGCGGAGGAGCTCCGGAGCTCAGGCAGAGAGAAGAAGAGGCGGTGCTGGCGGAGGCGGGAGAAGAAGGCCTGCGGGGAAGAGAGGAGAGGGTGGGGCACGCGGGGTCGGTAGGTAGGATCAGGCGGGTGGGACCTAGGAACAGCTGGCGTGGCCCACGCGGGGACAGGGTGGGCCAGGCGCGGCTGCAGCGTGCTGCGCGCGGTGTGTGTTGTGTGTGTGCTAGCGTGTGGGGCAGGTGGGCTGGGGGGTGGTTGAGAGAGAGAGGGAGAGAGGAGGGGTGAGGGGTGACGTGGCATGGTCTGGTTGGGTGAGGGATAGGGAGAGGGTGAGGTGGCGGCTCATGATAGGAGGGGGTGATGTGGCCAGCGGGTGTGGGTAGGGTTTTAGGTGGAAATAGGATTTAGATGGGGCTGGCAGGGTGGACCGATTTAAAAACAGGGGTGGTCGTTCGGGTCTACTCGGCCCGTTCGACTGCCCCACTAAAACAATTAAACCTTTTTATTTGTTTTAAACGGCCATAAGAAAACCGATAGCGGCCAAAACAAAATATTCCGGGGACCCGGTTTTGATGTTTGAATAAAGAGGGCGTTTAGAAAAACAACACGGGCTTTGCAAACATAGTTTTATGCAAACAATGCATGATGACGACGATGCAATGCACAAATTCAACGCGATTTTCTAGTAGTGGTTTTGCGGGATGCCACACATATGAGGTCGTGGAGAGGGTAGTGATTGGCTAGTATCACCTATCGGGCCCCACAACATGGAATTGTGGACGGGTAAGCTGCCCGGTTGTGCAACAAGGAGTTGATCTCTCATAGTAAAAGTAACGCACCTCTGCAGAGTGTAAGAACTGTAACTTGTTACTCCCTGTTCCGGGAAGGAGCTGCGAACGCTGCGGGAAAGGAACTCCATGAAAGTTCTGGTAAACCCGTGAAGGCTGGCGGACATAGCTTTTCATAATAAAAGCAACCTTTGAAGAAATGTTTATGAAAACTTGCATTTCCTACGACCTACGGTCTGTGGCTGTAGTTATAGTGCATCAAACACTCCTTTCTAGTGAATTTGCTGAGTACGCTCGTACTCAAAGTATATTCTTAACCCTTGCTAGATTCTTAAGCCGGGATAGACAACATCTACATCAAGTTATGATCCAGGACACATCATCCAAAGATAAAGCCCTTCAATGAAGTCAAGGAAGTCAACATATACATCAATTCAAGTGAGGACAAAGTTACTTATTAGATAGGAGTATAATCTCTAGTCAAGAACCTAATTCTGTAGAGTATTGCGATAGCAGCAATGCCAACCCTTTAGTTAAAATACTAGTCTTAATAGTATACTAGTTCTTGCGTTGTTCATCTTTGATTCTTCTCCGTTAGAAGTTCTTTCTCTCTCTTTAACCTAGAGTGTTCTCTGGATCTTGTGTAAAGGGTGAGTTGTAACCTTTAGCCATGTATTGGACCCGTTGTGTTTCTGTTGTGCCATTCTCAGGGATGTAATACTAGTGAACGGTGTTTCATTGGTGTTATGTCAACGACTATAGTATACTACATCATGCAGTGGTATGCTGGGTCACCGCAATCTATCACCGGTCCATTTTTACAATGAACCTTATGTTCAAAAGTACTTTCCCATTCAACATGGTAAGCAGACTAAACTATGAAGATTCCCGTTTTTCTAAACCTCCAGGACACAAAATCGTCCATCTCATTAGCAGGTAAAGGAATGGACAAATCCTTATAACATCAATAAGCCAGAAAGCCTGCCTTAGTAGTTCCTCATCCCAAGTGTTGGTAACCGGATCGATGAGTTCACTCACCCGTGTGACTATGTGAAAGAACATGTGGGCCCCCATGTGTGGTTTTGGTAATTAATGACAATCTTTATGGACTAACGTGTGTATTAAGTTGTACTTGTAGGAATTGTCCATTGGCTTTGCTTGGAGCATGTGGTGGCTTCAAGATAGATGATATGAGAAGAAGATGTGTTGTGCAAGCTCAAAATGTGCCATCTATAGAAGATCTCTTGTTTGATGCTTGCCATCCTCGGTGATCATGGATCGATGATGAGGAACCAAGAAAGGCGTTCCATCTTGAGAAGGTCAAGTTCGTCTACATCGATCTCAAGTGGAATGCTCAAGGCAAAGGTATTATCTTGATAGGTTTTTCCTTTTGCCGGTCTCATGTTGTGTGTGGGAGACCGGGTTTAGGATAGATAATCGTACTATCAAGAGAGGCTCTCAAATGAGTAACTCGATCACATCGTTCGGAGAGAGCTCAAACCTTTGCATACTTGCATCATCGTATTTGGTTATTATTTGGGCTTACACATGTGAGGACATAGAGCTTGTGGCAATCTCCATAACGAGCTCTTGTTCATCAAAATCGGATCTTCCGTTTGCATCTTGTTGCGATTTTGATCTTGGCAGTTTTTTGGTTTCTCACCAAGTGAGGTATCTCACATTATAATACATGATACATAGATCATGTCATCCTCTTTCTAACACAATTGGAATCGGGTCAATCGGAGTCACCAATCAAAAGTTATGACCGTTTGAATCTGCCTCATATTTGATTTATAAAAGAAAAAGGAATATATGTTTCTGGGCTGAGTGGTAGTACCGCACAGGTGGGCCGGTACTACCGCCCTCCTCTGAGCGCGCCCCATTTTCTCTCTGTCTAGCCCAGTACCTCTTTCTGGTTGTACCGGCCGGCCCGGTAGTACCGCCCGGGTGGGCCGGTACTACCGGTCGGCCCAGGTAGCCCTCCCAGCCAGCCTAGCTCGCACCGCTCGACCTGCCATGTGGCCTGCTCCCGCTCGCCAACCCGCCGCACGCAGCCGCTAAGCGCCACGCTGCCTTGATGCCGCCACCATTCGCTCGCTTCGGCTAACCCGCTCGATCCCGCTGCAGATCCCGCTAGCTGGCCCCACGCGTTGCTGCAGCTCTCGCGCGCGCCCGCTCGCGTCGCATGCCCGCGTTGACTCCCGGTCATGCGCGCTGCTGGTCTGCCTCGCACGTGCGTGCCCTACTGCGAGCCTCCACTCCTCACTGCGTCGCCGCTGCTGACGGCGCCGCTTCGCCAAATGTGCCGCCCTGGCCCCGCCTCTCACATGCGCTACTTGCCCTTGCATTTTTTTCCTGGCTCTGGTTTGTTCGGTCCGGTAGTACCGGTCCGTTAGTCAGTCCAGAAAAACGCCCCAACGGCCAGATTTTCTGGGCCTTCTATTTAAGCCTTTGCCCGTTTTTCAATTTGGGTGGCTTCTTCCTCTTCTATTGTCTAATCTTTGTCCACACTTGCTCTAGATTTTGAAGTTTGATTAATCTCTTCCCCTTCGATGATTCTTGCCCGTATTTGAGTGGAAGAGAGAGGAGATCCAGATCCACGTTTTGACCTAACCGATTCATCTCTTCGTGAGTGTATCTTTGGGATCTAGATTGTGGGGGATTTTGTGTCCCTCTTTGATTCCTCCTCTCTTGTTCCCCCAATAGCTTTAGTAGCTTTGTTAGAACTTGAGAGTGAGGGATTTGAGCACCTTTGTGGTGTTCTTGCCATTTGCATTCGATGCATCGATTTGAGTTCTCCTCGGAGGATTTGGTTTGTGTTACTCATTGAAGCTTGTCCCTCTTGGGTTATTGGAACCCTAGACGGTTTTGTGGCCTTGGTGGCGTTTGTTGGGAGCCTCCAATTAAGTTATGGAGAAGTGCCCCAACCTTGTGAGAGGTTCCAGTTGCCACCGACAAGTGCACCGATAATGGAAGCGTGGATCGATCCCGTTGGGGTGAGATTCACCAGAGAATAAGGGAGGCCTTTTGTGGCGTTGGTGGTTTGATACCACCCCCCTCTCCAAACGAGACATACTCCATGTTGGGAGGAGCTCGGTAAAATATCGTTGTCCCCGCGTGCCTCGGTTATCTCTATACCCGAGCTCTTTACTTATGCACTTTACATTGTGATAGCCTTCGTGCTTGAAGTAATATATATCTTGCTATCACATTGTTGCTTGTATTGCTTAGCATAAGTTATTGGTGCACATAGGTGAACCCTAGTTGTTCTAGGTTGTGCTTGACAAAGTAAACGCTAGTTTTACTCCGGTTTTGTTGAGCCACTCTAGGAAAAGTTTTAATCGCCTATTCACCCCCCCCCCCTCTAGGCGACATCCGTATCCTTTCACTATGTTCTATCCTTCGGCGTGAGAACCCTACAATTCGATCCACTGGGAATCCATTCATCATCCCAGATGTTAATAGAGTCTCCCTTTCCTACTCGCCTAATATAACCTTTTTAAGAGTTTGCAATCCATCCCAAACAGTTTGCCAAGTGAAGGAGATACCTTGCTTCAATTCAGCCTTCAGAATATTGTCTGCTAGGAAGTATTTGGCTCAAAGGACCCTAGAACATAGAGAATCTGGTTCCTCAATTAGTCTCCAAGCTTGCTTAGCTAATAGAGCTAAGTTGAAGCAATGAATATCTCTAAAACCCATACCTCCCTTCTTTTGGGTATACACATCTTCCACCAAGCCACCTAATGTATCTTTTTTTATTAGCACTATCTCCCCACCAATATCTTGACATCGCTGATATGGTTTCTTTGAATTTTTTTTGGTGAAATCTTAAAGACCGACATCGCATAAGATGGTAGCTTGTGCTACTGCTTTCAACAACACTTCTCTCCCTCGTGCCGAAAACTTCTCCTTACATCTATTCATTCTTTGGATTATCCTTTCCACCATAAATTGGAAGCAACCACTCCTTTCAATCCCCACCATAGCAGGGAACCCCAAGTAGTTGTCTGTCAATGCCTCCATCACGATGTTGAGGGTATTACACATAGCTTCCTTCACATCCACATGAGTATTGGGGCTAAAAAAGATACTTGATTTAGCCTTACTAACAAGCTGACCAGAAGCTAAACAATACTCGTCCAAGATCCTCTTCAAACATGCAACATTGGCATTATCAACTTGCATTAGTATCGATGAATCATCCTTAAATAACAGATTAGTAATAGACGGAGCATCTCGACACACACGAACACCAACTAGCTCTCTTTCTTCGGCTTGGGTCGTCTTGAGTTCCCCTCCTTTATGGTTGTTATCCGGGCACTTTGCTTTTTTCGGGCCCTTTCCACCATACAAAGCAATAACCTTTCTTTTTAACCGGTCACGGAGAAAAAATTTGGAGGCCAAGAGGGCTCTACTTTCTTGCGCAATGTCGAAGTGGAGGATAACAAGCAGTGCGGCATGAATCATGACCTTGACATTTGAGAATAACCCCCAACTCCATTTGGTTAATTTCTTAGTAGCAACTTGTGAAATAGGGCATGACAAGGCTCAACATGCCTTGTGGGCTCATTCCAAGCATCTCGCATGTCAAATGACAGTCTAAGGGCACCCATAGTGTGTAGCCAAGAGTGGTTTCATATTTGTTTTTTGTCTTTTGAAACTAGTTTTCTACAATGTGGAGGTGGTTCTAAATTAAGCAAAAGAGAGAATCGGCGCAAGAGGATGCTTTGACGCTAAATATGGCTCCAAATTAGTTAGCCAACCTGCACATGACATATGTTCTCTGATATCATATCAAGAGTGAGACCACATGGTGCAGAAATTTAAAATAGCTATATTGTGAAGCCATATCCAAATTTCATGGTAAAGCCAAATTCAGTTTTTTGTCAACATTGTGGCTGCCCTAATAAGATTGTAAAAACGTTATTTAACTTCTTTCTTTTGAAGTTGAACTTGTAGTAGAACAATGAAAAAGAATCATAAGACCATCTGGATCATCTACTACCTCCATCCAAAAATCCAAAAATAAGTGACTAAAATTTATCTAAATTCACATAATTTTTTAGTGTGTAGATACATGTGAATAAATCCGAGTCACTTATTTCCAGATGGAGAGAGTACAACTATATCCACAGAATAGAACACTTCAGCTAAAAACTCACAAAATCTTTTAAACAGTGACCAAAAATTTCTGAATCGTCATGGCCCAACGTGTGTAAAATTACAACGTTATGGACCATCTCAATAAAAATTACACCGAGACAACGGGTCACCAAAACCTGGATGGGTGCCCTTATCCTGCATGCTTCGTCCAATTCACCAGTCGTAAAAGAAAAGGCTGTTCTTACTGACCAATACAGCTAGAAACACCACAGAACTCTCCATGTTCCATTACATATCCCTCACAACGTATGTAAAACAACCGTTCCTCCTAGTTTGTTGCCCTAGCAGACCAAAAGCACAGGAGAATGCAACCGATCATTGACATAAAATCTCCTCTGATCTACAGTCCTTATGCTTGGGAAGGATCAGCTTTGTCGGTGTCCATTTGCTCCGCAGTAGCCTCCTCCTGATCAGCTCCTTCGCTGGCCGCCTCGCCAGGCTCACTGGCTCCACTTGATTCCTGTTCCGGTGTTTGAGCCTCAGGTGCTGGGGTCTCCGCTGGTGGTGGGGTCTGCGGCTTTGGTGCTGGCTTTGGCTTGGTCATGATCGGTTTGCAGAACCTGCAAGACAACATAAGTTTCAGGAAAATTGCTAGACACAACTCACAATGTTCTCACCACGTATATCGATGTTCGCTTAAAAGGGATTTTCAGCAAGTCAAGGACACCAACCTGTCAACCGCTTCAGCCTTTTTCTTTATGTCAGAAACAAGGAGGACAGGATTAGCATGCTTCGGTAGAGCATCTTGCTGCTGCTTCTTCTCAAATAGCCAGGCCTCTGCGTCTGAGCACTCATTAATAACCTGTATGCAACAACACAGATTAGCAACTAAAAAGAGGATAATCTACTCATATCCAACACGATAACAAAAAATCACTACAGCGGAACAAGATCGGTGTGACAGGACATGCCATGTGTAACTGGGAATGCAAGAGTGGTGAGCATTTCCAATATCAACCAGGCATCGTGCTAGCATACCTTCTGTTTCTCTGATATGTCTATGTGATCAAACTTTTGATCATTAGACAATGCAGCCTCTCTAAAACTACGGATGCAGTACATCAGTTGCTCAAGAGCCGGACCTCTTTCGGTCCACTCTCTGTAGCGCGCTTCAATAGGACCGCCAACCTGCAGAACGACAAAGTTAAGACTAAACTAGAACTAGAAGAAAAGCAAACTATAGAACATATAGCGCAGTGAGGAAGGCATACCTTTTTAAGTTCTTCTAACTTTGCGACATAGACACCCTTGGTCTCATCCTCACCATCTTCATACAGCCAATCCTCAACCTCCTGAAGCTTAGTCATCAATCCTTCAATGTCCTCTGACATGACGAACTCATTGTACTTCTCGTTGAGCTGAATACAACATTAGATAAAATCAGGTACCGCACATACATAAACAATCATCAGAGCACACAGGTCAATATACCTTGTTGCGCATGTCATAAACATAAGCCTCCACAGAATTCTTCTTGTCCTTGGTTTCTTCCATCACTCTGTCCTGAAGAGCCATTTCATACTCTTTCTCAACAGCTTTCTCCAGCTCATCAGCGGCCATCGCACCATACACTGTTTCAGCGACTGGAACATTTGTCTTCTTAACTTTCTTTTTTGTTGGCTCGACCTGAAACAAACAAATAATTTGACAATTTAAGTCCTTTACCAAAAGGAAACAAAAGTTGAGCCGTTCCTCAAAAAATAACATTCATGAACACTGGAATATTTGTTTATAACCAAGAGCTATCAGTTCTTTTATAGAGATCCTAACTAACAAAAGCATGAATCTATATGCAAAAAATATCCCGTTAGGTCACTTTTCAAAACAAGGCTGTAAAATTAAATAGACTAAATTAATGAGAAGATTTTCAAGATAACCTAAATAAAATAATTAATCAGCATCACAAGGATGATTAGCAAATTCATTGTAGAAACATTTCTGTCATTATAAACTAATGTCATATGAAACACTGCCTTAGTACTATCTAAGTACTAGCTAATCCCAAAAAATGAACAGAAATCCATTCAGAACACCAGGTAAACGTAAAATAAGTGGCAGAGAAAAGTAGCTCTTCAAAACATGGTTGCATCCACATGACCACCTGTATATCCTAGACTTTTGTCAAAATAGTGAACAGGCCATACCTTTGTGTCAGTCTCCATTGGAACAGTTTTTTCCTCAGATTCACCTGCCCCATTTTCAGCAGCACCCTCGGCAGTATCTGTAGGAACTTTAGGTTCTTGCATATTGTCATCATCACGTGGTGCATCATCTGTGTCCATTTTAGTAGCATCCTTGGGTGCCTCACTTGTAGCTGAAACTGGAACTTCTACTTCCTCCTCTTCCAACATCTGCATACAGAAAGCGTAGCGTACAAACAACATCAGAGAGATGTTACATGCTAATTCAGAGTAATATGGCAAGATGCAGTACTGTACCATTGCTGATTCAAGAGAGACAACCCCATGGATGTTGAGACGAACTTTCACTTTCAGTTTAGCCTTCTCGCCTTTGCTCGATTGGAAAGGGCCAATCTGCATGGAGTAAGGTATAACAAAATCAAACAAGATACCACTAGAAACTGCTCAAGGACCAGAGTTCAAATCAGGCCCTCAAACACATGGCAAATGCCATGTGTACTGAACAATATTGGAGGAAGGGAGGGAGAGGGGGGTAAAGAAATAATGCCCACCGTGTACGTGCTAATTTTCTGTGTTATTTGCAAATCATCAGTATCAACATTCAAAACATCCACTGCAAATGTGTTGGACCTATAGAAGGTCAGAGCCTTGATGCTAGGGATTGCATTCCCCTTTGGGAATACAACTGTTTGTTGGGATTCATTGTTCTGAGCATCTGGCTTCCATGATAAAGCAACTGAAAAGGGAAACCCTTCATTAACCTGCAAAATGCCAAAGCCAATGTCAAAACCACATCACTTTCTCTTAAACATCTACTGAGAAATGAAGAGCAGATGTCCTCTTAATGGTCTACTACAAAATGAATCTGTTATCAGCATAAACTGGAATTGATACCAGCAATTAAAATCACAAGATATTTCACATAGCATCGAGTGCACGCATGCAAATCATAATCAACTGAAAGCAGCAGTAAGGATCACAGTGGATTTAAGCAACTATTTTCCACAAGAGCTTAATGTGCCTTTGTGGAGCAGATAGGATGTTCGAAGATTCTATGAGCAAACAGACTAGGAGGCAAGAAGAAATGGGTTTAAATTGTAAACAAAGTTGTTGTAGAAATATAATTAAAAAATTGCTTAAATTTGCAATTCAAGAACATGCAACCGTGCCTCCACCAACATAATTATAAAGTACCCTCTCCACCAGCATAATTATCAAGCTCGCCAACATCAATATGAATGTCACCTATCATACATTCTATCATTCGCAATAAATTTAATGTTCGTTTTTCCAAAAGAAATAGTCTATATTCCTATTTCCTACTTATTATTAGAAGGGCAAAGGTACTGAAACACAAATTGCAGCACTAGCTGACTAGGGAGAGTAACATTATGGATACTGGCAACATGTGGACAGAACAATTTCAACAACAAAGAAAGATAAAATAAATGAAGTTCAAGTTCATGATGCCTTCATATACTACAGAAATCTCCTGACCAACTAGCTGTTCTGGTGACACAGACTTGTATTAATAGTTCTGATGCGTACAGGTGAGCATGCAATATCTCCAGCACAATCAAGATATTTATAATTAACATACATTGGAGAACAAGTGAAGAGAAAACTGAAAGGGCGGGGCAAAAGGCAACAAATATATGCATATGAAATAATACCTGAAACTCCCTCACTTTGAACGTGGGGCTAAGAATAGCGCACTGAAGAGCACATCCCCGGGCAACACATTCACTTGCATTCATAGTTCTCCTTGGTTCCTTCCCAAAGAATTCAGTGATAATCTTCATCACTGCAGGAACACGAGAGCCTGATCCAACAACCTCAACAAAGTGCACATCTTCTGTCGTCAAGCCAGCTTCAGCCAAAGCCTTCTCGAGTGGCCCTTTAACACGTTCTAGTACTGGGGCGCTGATCTGTTCAAACTCATCCCTCTTAATGAACCCTCGTACATCCTTCTCATCCATCAAGCACTCAATGTTCATGGGTGCCTCAGGATTGGCGCTCAGCATCTTCTTGAGCTTCTCACAAGCCACACGCAGCCTAATGCAGGCACGGGCATTCTGGTAGACATCAATTTTATATTCCTCCTTAAATTTCGCCGCAAAATGCTTAAACAAGGCTTCATCAAAGTCCCTTCCACCAAGAGAACGGTCATATGCATGTGATAGCATCTTAAGCTGCCCCTTCTTGTACCCGACAATGCTGACCTGCATGCTGGCATGCCCGACATCAACAAATGCCACATTCAGCTGGTCGCTCTCAGGGAGATCAGTCTTGTAGATCCCATATGCCAACGCTGTAGCAGTGGTCTCATGGAACAAGCGCAATGGCCTGAGACCCGCAATAGTTGCAGCATCAATAACAGCCCTCCGCTGCAGGTCAGTAAAATACACCGGGATACCGATACAGCAGTCAATAACAGCAGAGTTCAGGTTACCCTCAGCAATAGCCTTCAAATTGGACAGCACCATGGCAAGCAGCTGCGTGGGGGTGAATGAGCGCTCCTCCCCCAGATACCGAGCGTGGACGAGTGGGAACCCATCAGGGCCCTCAGAGACACGGAATGGGAAGGACTGGATATCATGCTGGAGCTCAGGATCAGCAAATTTGCGTCCCAGTAAGCGCTTGATCTGGGAGATGGAGTTCTTGGGGTTCATGGTGGAGTTGGCCGCGCCTGCAGTGCCGATGAATCGCTGCTTGTCACCAAAGCAGACAATAGCTGGGGTCTCCCGCTTGGACTCTTCATTGAGGACCACATCGATACCACGCTGCCGCGCCACACCAACAATGCAGCTCTCATTGCCCAGATCAAAACCCACAACACTCATCTCCGACCCGTCCTTTTATATTCCGGTCACTACTGGTTCCGAGATCTAGATCGCAAACTACACCTGTACAAAAACGAGATCTACAAGGTCAGCAACTCCAAGAAGCAGCGGGACTGCATAAATCTCAACAAGTAGACCTCAAAACATGTCGAATCCAGGCAACCCAACACCAAAAGTCGTCAAATTTGATTCGAATCGACCACAAACCCCGATCTAAAACCCTTGGAAACCCAGCCCCGCGCCCGTGAAAAGCAACAGAGCTCTCCAAATCGCGGACTAGTCTTCAAACAAGCGATTAAACCCTAACTCGAAAGAAAGAAAATCTAATGCTGAAAAGGCAAGGCGGATCCGAGCATGGGGATATCGACATCTACGCAGCCGCCACGGTTGGGCAAAGCGCGAGCGGAAGAGGAGGGGTGGGATTGGATCGTACCCGCGGGGCGACAGCCGATGGCGAGGCAAGAGAAGCTTCGGGTGCTTTGCCTCTGGCAGCCGCCGTAGCTCAGCTGGGTTTGGTGTCTTGGCAGCGCCTTTTCCTTGCGAGAGGAGGAGACGAACGAAAGGAGGCGGTGGTATATACGGCCCCGTGGTAGTGGTGGTCGTCGCGAATCCTCTAGAAGGTGTGGAAACCCTCGGTTCGACAGGTCTGTGCTCCCAAGCGTCGCGTATGGGCCGTCATTTCGTGGGCCGTCTGCAAAGGGGGCGGACCATGACAGAGTGGAAAACCTCTGTTCAACCGGTCTGCTTATGGATGTAAATATATTGGATCGGATATTGTTATTATTATATCTTTTATCATATTTTTTTGATGGATTCAGAGCGGAGTGGATAATAGCCGGATACGGATTCGAATATGAATTATATCGGATTACGGATATGGAGTGGATTCGGAGCGGACTCGGATTGAAAAAGGATAATTGAACAAATACACATAGAAAAATAAAAAATTATTTACTTTATGCAAAAAAAATGACAAGAAAACGTGCAACACTAGATATAAGCAGTATAAAAGTGCATGATTGGTAATAATATAGTTAAAATACATATGTACCATGTATAGCTAGCCAATAAACTAACTAGATTGTCTAGATATTGTGGTTATGCTAAATATATCGGATTATCCTATTTAAGTACCTCGGATAATCTGCATAAAATGTTGGATTATCCTCCATCGGATATTATCTATATCATATTCGCTACCATATCCGTCGGATATCCGTTCGACAAATATCCTCATCCGCATCCATATCCACCGGATATCTAAAATGGCATACCATATCCTAAAAAACGGACGCGAATGCGGATTCGGAGTGAAAATTATCCGTATCATTTACATCCCTATATGCGTTGTATTTTCAGGAATCTTTTTAGGATGTTTGTTGTAAAAGTAAAGGCATGTGCTGTATTTTCTTTCTTTTTGGAGGTCCTTCTTGTATTTTTACACCCACCGTCATTTTAATGCAGATTCCAGGCCTTTCGGGTCCTTTTTCGTTCAAAAAAATTGGTCTGCGCTGCTTGGTACGTTTGATTTTGGACGCCTGTATTAGGACCGTTGGATTTCCCCTAGTTTTCTAGGGTTCCTGAATTCCTTTCACGGCGACGCGAGAGTCACCTTTTCTCGTCGGTTTTCCCTTCGACCGATATGATCTCGCGAGTCAGGCCTTACGATCCTCGTGTTTGTGTACTCTCCTTTCTCCCACGGGGATTGTGGTTGGTTGCATGGCGGGGAACGAGAAGGCAGTGGAGACGTCGCCGACAGCGCCACCGACTAACACGAAGAATACATCCTTGGGCAATCTGGGTTTTGGATCGAGTTCTGCTGAGCATAATGGAGGTTCTGTGGCTACTAATTTTGTTAAGGATCTAGAGGATAGGTTTGAGGATCTAAACCCTTTTGGTGAAGAAGGATCTGATCTTGATTTTTTTAAGGAGATTTGATGAATTGATTGGAGAGATCTGATGGCTTGCACTGTTTAGGGTTCATACGCTGAAAGCCTTCAGTTTAAGTAGATGAAACGTTGGGACTACGGCGCAAGATGTCACGTCAAGACTAAGGGAGCAAATTTGTTCCTGGTTTAGTTTTAAGGCCTTGGAGATTGTAATAGAGTGATAGATGGAGGGCCTTGGTTGTTCCGAGGAGCTGTAGTGGTAATGGTGGAGTATGATGGATTTTCCAATGTCAACGAATATAAGCTCGATAAAGTGCATGTTTGGGCAAGAATCCAAGGTATACCGGAGGATCTGATGAAGAAGAAAGAACTAGCGGAAAAGGTCACGGGAAAAGTCGTTGTTACACCAATTAATGTGATAGTAAACGAAAGGTGGTTAAACTCTTCGCAGTATTTACGTGCTAGGGTTCATATTGAACTAATAAAACCTCTGGTTCGATTCGTTCCAATAAATTTGAAGGAGAGGAAGAAATATTCGGTGTGGTATGAGAAGCTTCCTGTTTTCTCTAACTTCTGTGGTTTGATTGGTCATCATGTTTTAGAATGCGTGAAAGTACAAAGGAAGTTGCCTAGAGGGGGGTGAATAGGCTTTTAAAATTATTACGGTTTAGGCTCAAGTAAATGCGGAATAAAAACTAACGTTTAATTTATTGAGCACAAAACCTAGGCACTAAGTTCACCTAGGTGCACCAACAACCTATGATAAGCAATACAAGCAACAAGATGATAGCAAGGTATAAATACTTCAAGAACGATGGCTATCACAATGTAAAGTGCATAAGTAAAGGGTTCGGTTGAGAGATAACCGATGGACGCGGAGACGAAGATTTGTTTCCCGAAGTTCACTTCCAAAGAAGCTACGTCTCTGTTGGAGAGGTGTGATGGCGCAATGCTCTCCGAACGCCACAAATGGCTCACCTCGAGGTGTGATGGCTCGATGCTCACCCAACGCCACACAAGGCCTCACCCCGGATGCGGAAGCACGCAACTCACCGACGCCACAAAAGGCTCACCCTATTCTCCCAAGTGCGCACCACAAAAGGCGGGCACTTGCTCCACTATGGGACGCTTGAGGGCGGTCACCGAACCCGTACAAGATTGGGGCTAACTCCACAACTCAATTGGAGGCTCCCAACAACAAAGCCACAAAAGGCTAACAATGCCACAAAAGGCCAACAACGCCACAAAAGGCTACAAGACCACAAAAGGTCAACAAGACCACAAAAGGTCAACAATCCAACCATTAACTGCCTAGGGTTCCAAGGAACCCAAGAGAAACAAGCTCACAAGCTTGAACTCGTCGAATCTCCGAGAAGAACTCAAACCTATGCATCAAATGCAAGGGCAAGTCCTTCTCTCCCAAATTACAACAAAGCTACAAAAGCTATTGGGGGAATAAGGGAGGAAGAACACAAGAGGAGAACTCAAACCTATGCACCAAATGCAAGGGCAAGTCATTCTCCCAAATTCCAACAAAGCTACAAAAGCTATTGGGGAATAAGGGAGGAAGAACACAAGACTCTCCAAGATCTAGATCCCAATGATTCCTTCACAAAGAAGGAATTTGACATGGGGGGATTGTAGATCTAGATCTCCTCTCTCAAATCCCTCAAAAAGATGAAAGAATCATATGAGGGGAGAGGGAAAGCTTCTTCAAGGTTGACAATGGAGGAGAGAGAGAAAGCCAAGAACCAAGAAGAAAAGCTAGTACCCACGAAGGGAAGAGGAGCCCTTTAAAGGGCTCCCATCCGCCGTTATGGGCATTCGACACCAGGCCGGAACTTCCGGTGGTAGTCGAACTTCCGGTGGCACCCACCAACATTTAAAACTGGAGTGAGAAACGAAAACGAATCATGGCCGAACTTCGCTGGGCGGAAGTTCACTGGCTCCAACGGTCATCGATCGTTGACGCTCATTTAGAAGCGCAACCGAAGTTCCGGTTAAACAGCATCGGAAGTTCGGTGAACTTCCGAGCAAGTTACGACAAAGATCCAAAATAGAACGCTTCAAAATGTAAGGTTATCGGCGTGAGCGGAAGAAGGTCGGAACTTCCACCGAACTTTCGGCAAAGATGCCCTAGCGAACTTCCGGTGGGAAGCCGGAACTTCGCCGTGGAAATTCCAACCCGAAAACCAAAAACGCAATAACTTTTGCATCCGAACTCCAAACGGGATGAAACCAATTTTGTTGGAAAGATAACGACGAATAGAATCCAACAAAAAGTCGAAATATTGGGTATCACCTTGGGAGAAAATATCATAAATATATATGTGAAGTATCCCCCAAGGTGTGGAGCCGGAAAACTCGCAAGATCAAAAACCGCAATAAGATATGCAAGTGAAATCCTTAGATGATGAACTAGAGCTTGTTATGATGATGACCACAAGCTCTAGATCTTCTCATGGACAAGAACCAAATAATAACCAAGAAAGATGATGCTATGAATGCAAAGGTTTGAGCTCTCTCCGAACGATGCAAACGAGACATCCGCTTGAGAGCCCCTCTTGATAGTATGACTATCTATCCTAAACCCGGTCTCCCAACTAATAACACGAGACCGGCAAAAGAGAAGCCCTATCAACATACCTTTGCCTTGAGCGTCCCACTTGAACTTGATGTAGACCGTCTTGTTCTTCTATAGTGGGAACACCTTTCTTGTTTGCTCTTGCTCGCTCTTGCTTGATGAAGACTTGCAAAATGCTCCCCCATATTCCATGGGGAAACCTCTTCTTTGAACTTGTCTTCATCATTCCATGAGCACGAAGATGGCAAGCTTCAAGCATGAGATCTTCTAGAGATGGCGCATCTTGAGCTCGTCCTTCTTCATCCTTACTTGAGGTTGATCCATCTTGATGTAACTCTTTGCACATGCCTTGATCGACCTTCAAGCTCCTTCTTTCTTCATGATTCCAATGGGCACAAAGACCTTGGACATTTCTTCATCTTCCAACCTTGAGACCAACACATGGCCCAAGCGATGCCAATGGACAAACTTACAAGTGAAACTCAAATTACACATTAGTCCATAGAGATTGTCATTAATTACCAAAACCACACATGGGGGCATACATGCCCTTTCAATGCGCATGAGGAAAATACGTGCCAATGGGGTGACTGGTTGCTAGTTAAATTTGAGCCAAATCCAAACATGGGATTTGGTAAAGGAGGAGGGAACCGTGGAGGGTTAGGTCGAGGCATGGGAGAGGAAGACCGTCAGGAGAAGCAAATTTTTTTAAGCGGGATGATATGGACCTGGGGGTGGATGACGGACATGCCTAGCTTAGTGGAAGGAAGAGGATGATTGGAAGAGATGGTAGGGTGAATTACCCTAGGTCTCGTTCGATGGCTGGCAAGGTTTCCAATTAGGCTAGATGATCTACTAAATGGTTGCTGTGAGCTAGAGAGGGAAAAAATTAGGCCAAAACACTATTAAAAATAGTGAATTTGATTTGGTTTAAATTTTCCTGCCAAGTGTTTGATGAAATGGCCGAAAGAAACTTCTTTTTGAATTTTGAAAAGATTTTTGGTGGGTGTGATAGGCATGTGCTGGAGCCTCTGTGGGTGCTTGGGTTTTGAAAATTGAGCTTGTTTGAGTGGTTTTTGAAATAGTGGGATCTTCCCATATGAGATAGATTCAATTTTAAACTGTCATTTAAACTTAGTATTTGAATGCTTTTGGAAGATCACAAAGTGGCCCTTGGTACCTCATTATGAGTACTAACAAGGGGTGCAAAGATCCACAAATGTTTCTGTTAAGTTTTGAGTGCTTGGAATAGCCAAAGTAGGCATGAGAGTTAATTTGGCCAAAGTGACCATTCACTTCATTTGTTCATTTTGAGTTGTTTGTATTTGGGAAAAGTTTGAGAATGATTTAAATGATGTTTATTTCACCTAAGAATCCTTTTACAAGCAATGAAACACAGAACCATGGCAATTCAAAAGAATCCAAATTTTAAACACACATACATAAGAATGCTCTCATATTTTTAGATAGGAAAGTTTTTGTTAACCCTAAATTTGATGATTAGCAATTGATGATTCATGTTTAATATTTTTGGGATGTTACAAACCTTCCCCCCTTAAACAAAATCTCGTCCCGAGATTTTAAAAAGGACGGAAAAGATTACATAGGATTTGAAGAGATCTGGGAACTCCGTCCTAATGTGATTCGTGCTCCCAGGTAGCTTCCTCTTCCGTGTGGTTGCTCCACTCAATCTTGAGAAATTTGATGCTTCGGGTTCTGGTAGTTCTGAAAGCTTCTTCCAAAATACGGATGGGTACTTCGGTATAGGTCAGGTCATCGTTGATCTCTATGGTCCGATGATCAATGTTCTTGAACACTTCAGTCTTCTCCGGAACTTCGAGGCACTTGCGAAGTAATGAGATATGGAACACATTGTGCACGGATGACATCTTTCTGGTAGTTCCAATTGATACGACACTTCTCATCGATAGTTCAGAATCTTGAAGGGTCTGATATATCTGGGAGCTAATTTTCCCTTTAGTTGGAAACGCTGCATTCCCTTCAATGGCGACACTTTCAGATACACAAACTCTCCGATGTTGAAGGCGAGGTCTCGATGTCTCTTGTCGGCGTAACTCTTCTGTCTTGACTGGGCGGTCTTGAGGTGCTCACGAATCTTGTGAACTTTCTCTTCTGCTTCTCATAGGATGCCGGGTCCAAAAATCTGACTCTCTCCTACTTCCGACCAGTTCAAAGGGGTGCGACACTTTCTTCCATACATGAATTCAAATGGGGCCATTTGCAAACTAGCTTGATAACTGTTGTTGTATGAAAATACTGCGGACGGCAGACAGTCTTTCCATTTAGATCCATACTTTAACACACATGCTCTCAACATATCTTCGAGTATTTGATTTACTCGCTCCGTTTGTCCATCGGTCTGAGGGTGATAAGCCGTGCTGAAATCTAGTCGGGTTCCTAAACCTTCTTGGACTTTCTTCCAGAATCTCGAGGTAAACTGAGTTCCTCGATACGATACGATACGATGTTCTTGGGGACTCCGTGCAAACTGACGATTCTAGAGATGTATAACTCTGCTAGCTTCGAACTCTGGTATGTGGTCTTGACTGGTAAGAAATGGGCAACTTTGGACAATCTGTCAACTATGACCCAGATAGAGTCATTTCCCCTACTAGAAGTAGGCAATCTGGTGATAAAGTCCATTCCAACGGAATCCCATTTCCATTCCGGAATCTGTAAAGGTTGCAACAGTCATGCGAGTCTTTGATGCCCCGCCTTGACTCTCTGACATATATCACACTTGGCGATATAGCTTCCGATTTCTCTCTTCATCTTATGCCACCAAAATTGTTCTTTCAAATCCTAATACATCTTCGTTCCTCCAGGGTGGATAGAATAAAGAGTATCATGGGCCTCCTTCAAAATAACTTCTTTCAACTCTGAATCTGTTGGTACACAAAGACGTCCTTTGTACCACAGAACTCCTTCATCTTCGGTGAACCCGAGTACTTTGCATGTACCGATACGACGCTTGATTCCATCGATACTAGTATTTCCTTTCTGCGCCTCTTTGATCTGGCTGATCAAAGTGGGTTGAAGCTCTATGCTAGCCAAAAATCCTTCACTCACTAATTCCATTCGAAAATCTTCCATCTCTTTGTGCAAACTTGGTTGCTCCTTCAAAATCATGGAGTTCAAGCGGCACAGCAATCTTCTAAGGGCATCTGCTACCACGTTGGCTTTACCGGGGTGATAGTGAATGTCCAGGTCATAATCCTTGATTAGCTCAATCCATCTTCTCTGTCTCATATTCAGCTCCTTCTGAGTGAATATATACTTCAGGCTCTTGTGATCCGAATAAATCTCACAACAGTTTCCCATCAGGTAGTGCCTCCATGTCTTTAGGGCTAGAACTACGGATGCGAGCTTGAGGTCATGGGTTGGATAGTTTTGCTCATGTTGTTTCAGTTGTCGGGATAGATAGGATATAACTTTGCCTTCTTGCATTAGCACACATCCGAGACCGATCTTGGATGCGTCACAATACACATCGGAGGGCTTCGTGATATCCGTCATGATTAAGATTGGGGCTGAAATCAACCTTCTCTTGAGTTCTTGAAAACTCGCCTCACATTTGTCCGTCCATTCAAATTTTTTGTCCTTCTTTAGCAATTGGGTCATGGGTCTGGTGATACTCGAGAATCCTTCTACGAACTTGCGGTAGTATCCCGCCAATCCGAGAAATGCACGAACTTGGGTTTGGGTGGTTGGGGCTTGCCAATCTTCGACATCTTTCACCTTTGTAGGGTCAATGGCAATTCCTCCGGCTGATACAATGTGGCCGAGGAATCCTACCTCCTGTAACCAGAATTCACATTTGCTAAACTTGGCATACAACTTATGCTCTCTAAGGGTTCCAAGAATGGTCCTTAGGTGTAGCTCATGTTCTTCTTCTGATTTGGAATAAATCAGAATGTCATCGATGAAAACAACGACAAACTTATCCAGGAAGTCCATAAAAATCTTATTCATGAGATTCATGAAATAAGAGGGGGCATTGGTTAATCCAAAAGACATGACAATATACTCGTATAATCCATATCTGGTGGTAAAGGCAGTCTTTGGAATATCTTCTGCGCGAATCTTGAGTTGATGATAGCCAGTTCTAAGATCAATCTTAGAAAACACCTTGGCACCGGTAAACTGGTCAAACATATCTTCTATCTTCGGCAACGGGTACTTGTTCTTGATAGTGACATCATTCAACTCCCGATAATCCGTACACAAACGGTTACCTCCATCTTTCTTGTCCACGAACAAGACAGGTGATCTCCATGGCGATGCACTTGGTTGAATCAATCCAATTTCCAACATGGCATCTGATGGGTTTCGCGGCATAGTAAATCAAAATTTTCTACGAATGCGAACAGAGGGAAAGCCAAGATCTAATCTAGGAGATGCAATCAACGAGAGAGATTGGATTAGATCTTCATACCCTTAAAGATTCACACAGCGGAACGTTCGTCGGAACGTGGGTGATGTAGTCGTACTCGCTTCTCCTCCTCGCGATCTGATCCGATCTAGCACCACAAGTGGCGGTGCCTCCGTGAGATGCACATGTGCAGCACCTCGACGTCTCCTCCTTCCTCGGACCAGCAAGTACGGTGGAGAGATAGATTGGATCTACAACACGACGGCGTGGTGTATATGGTGGAGAATTTCTGCAGCAGGGCTTCGCCTATAAACAGTCGGGAGGGAGAGAGGAAGGGCAGCAGGGCAACTAAGGTTTGGAGGCAAGGTGTAGGGGGGAGGGGGCGCACCAGCCCTCTTTATATAGAGGGGGGGCGGCCAGCCCTTGCCCCTCCTCCAAGCCTTGGGCCGGCGGCCAAGGGAGGGAGAAGTGGGGGGCAAGGACTCCCCCCCTTCTAGAAACCCTATCTCTAGTTTAAACGAGTTTAAACTCTCTAGGATAGGCTGGGCCCTATGGGGCCTTGTGCCCCTGGCCCCCTCCCGGAAGGTGGGGCCACGTTGGTCCCCTTCCGGAAGGTTCTAGAAGCTTCCGATACAATACCGATTAACCCGGAACAATTCCGAACTCCAAAAACTGCACTGCCTTATATGAATCTTATTCTCCGGAACACTCCGGAAGCTCTCGTGATGTCCCGGATCCCATCCGAGACTCCGAACAAAAACTCATAAACCAATTATCCAATCTATCCTAGCGTCGAGACACGTTAAGTGTGTGACCCTGCGGGTTCGAGAATATGCAGACATGATCTTCTATCAATAATCAACAATGGGTCAGGCACCCATATTGACTCCACACATTCATCGATGATCATATCGAATGAACCACGATGCTAGGATTCAATCAATCCCATATATATATTCCCTTCATCTCGCGATATTTTACTTGCCCGAGATTCGATCGATGCAAGTCATACCTAGTTCAATCTCGTTCACAGCAAGTACTTTACTCGTTCCGTAATCCGATATCACTTTATGATTAACTCCTTAACCACATGCTTGCAAGCGGTGTTGATATTGATTACCGAGTGGGCCCGAAGTATATCTCTCCGACTTGGGAGGGACAAATTCCATCTCGATACATGCAACCCAACAGATACTTTCCGATCACCTGAGAGACACCTTATGATCACCCTCTCATATGATGACGTTTGATGACCTCAAAGCTTTCTTCCGATACCAGGGAGTTGTATTATGTCATGGTCTAAGGAATACAACATTTGACATAGGAAAAGCTTCGCAAAGATGAACACGATGATACGATCTAATTGCTTCGCTTAGTTTGGGTCTGTCCATCATATCATTCTCCAATGATATGATCTCATTATCAATTGACAACTCATGTCTATGGTTAGGAAACCTTAACCATCATTGATCAATAGCTAGTCCATAGAGGCGTACTAGGGACACGGTGTTGTTCACAAACCACACAAGTATTAAAGTTTCCGCTTAATACAATTCTAGCATGGAATATAAACTTTATCATGAACAAGAATTATAATAATAACATCTTTATTATTGCCTCTAGGGCATAATTCCAACAGTCTCCCACTTGCATTAGAGTCAATAATCTAGTTTACATTTGGCAACAATCTCACACCCATGGCACTGAGGTGCTGATCATGTTTTACATGTGGAAGAGGTTTAGTCAATGGATCTGCGACATTCAGATCTGTATGTACTTTGCTAATCTTCAGATCTCCATCTGCAATATAATCTCGGATTATATGAAACTTGCGGTTGATATGCTTGGTCTTTGGATGATATCTTGGTTCCTTAGCAAGTGCTATGGCGCCAGTGTTGTCACAATATCTCCAAGGGTCCAATGCACTTGGAACCACGCCAAGCTCGATGATGAAGTTTCGATCCAAACTCCTTCACTTGACGCTCGCAGCAGCCATGTATTCCGCTTCATTTGTAGATCCCGCGATCACGCTTTGCTTGCCTTCTCCACTCACAGCCTCCATTCAAAATATAAACGTATCTTGTCCGAGATTTGGAATCATCCTTGTCGGTGTCAAACTAGCATCGACGTAACCTTTACGACAAGTCGTTCATCACCCCCATAGACTAAGAACATTTCTTTAGTCCTATTTAGGTACTTTAGGATGTTCTTCACGGCTGTCCAAAGGTTCCACTCTGGATCACTTTGATATCTCCGTCAAACTAAGAGCATTGGACACATCCGGTCTAATACACAAAGATGGCATACATGATGGAACCTATGGCCGAGGCATAAGGCACTTTGCTCATAGCTTCCTATCATTTATCAGAATGGACACCGAGCCTTGCTCAATATCTTACCGACAACATAGGCAATCGAACCTTTCTTTGCCTTATCCATTCGAACCTTTTCGAACTTTGTCTAGGTATGTACCGCTTAAAGCTATCAGCGCCTTTGTCTATCTCTATAGATTTTGATGCCCAATATATAAGCAGCTTCACCTAGGTCTTTCATTGAAAAACATTTGTTCAAATAACTCTTCACATCGTTAAGCATGTTGATGTCATTTCCAATAATCAATATGTCATCCACATATAGTACCAGAAACGTCACCGAGCTCCCACTCACTTTCTTGTAGATGCAAGCTTCGTAGCAATTTGGAACAAATCCAAAGCTCTTGATCACTTGATCAAAACGAAGGTTCCAACTCCGAGATGCTTGCTTCAGTCCATAAATGGAACGCTGAAGTTTGCATACTTTATCAGCATCCTTAGGATCGACAAAACCTTCGGGTTGCATCATATACAACTCTTCATCAATGTTGCCAACGCAGTCTTGACATCCATCTGCCATATTTCATAATCATGAAACGCAGCAATTGCTAATAAAATCCGAATGGACTTAAACATCGCTATGGGAGAGAAAGTCTCATCGTAGTCAACACCTTGAACTTGTCGAAAACCTTTTGCGACAAGCCGTGCTTTATATACGGTAACATTACCATCTGCGTCCGTTTTCTTCTTGAATATCCATTTGCACTCAACGGCCTTTCGGTCGCTAGGAGGGTCCACCAAAGTCCATACTTGGTTTTCGCTCATGGATCCCAATTCGGATTTCATGGCTTCTAGCCATTTCTCAGAGTCTGGGCTCATCATCGCTTCCTCATAGTTCGTAGGTTCACTGTCTTCTACTAGCAAGACAACAAGACAGGTTGCTGCATACCACTTAGGAGGGCACGCGACCTTGTCGACCGCTGACGCTCAAGAGCAACATCGTCCAAGCTTCATGATCCTTGTCATTAGCTTCCTCTATCGCTGGTGCAGACCTTTGGAACAATTTCAGTGCGCTACTCTCCAATTCAAGAGAAGGTTCAATAACCTCGTCAAGCTCTACTTTCCTCCCACTCACTTCTTTCGAGAGAAACTCCTTCTCAAGAAAGGAACCGTTCTTTACGACAAACACTTTGCCTTCGGTTCTATGATTGAAGGTATACCCAATAGTTTCCTTAGGGTATCCTATGAAGATGCATTTCTCCGCTTTGGGTTCGAGCTTGTCAAGCATCAACTTCGACGTAAGCTTCAGATCCCCAAACTTTAAGAAACGACAACTTAGGTTTATCACCAAACCACGCTTCATACGGTGTCGTCTCAACGGATTTAGATGGAGCCCTATTTAAAGTGAATGCAACGGTTTCTAATGCATAACCCCAAAATGATAACGGCAAATCAAGAAGAGACATCATTGATCGGACCATATCTAATAGGGTTCGATTCCTGCTCAGACACACCATTGCGTTGTGGTGTTCCGTGGCGTGAGTTGTGAAACGATTCCACTTGCTTTAAGATGCGTGAGAAAATCATAACTCAAATATTCACCTCCACGATCGGATCGTAGAAACTTAATCTTTACATTACGATGGTTCTCCACTTCATTCGAAATTCCTTGAACTTTTCAAATGTTTCATTTATGTTTCATTAAATAGATATACCCATATCTACTTAAGTCATCGGTAAAAGTGAGGAAATAGCGATATCCACCGCGCGTCGAAACACTCATCGGTCCGCATACATCGGTATGTATGATTTCCAACAAGTCCGTTGCTCGCTCCATCATACCGGAGAACGGGGTTTTGATCATCTTGCCCATGAGGCATGGTTCGCATGTGTCAAATGATTCAAAATCAAGAGACTCCAAAAGTCCATCAGAATGGAGTTTCTTCATGCGCTTTACACCAATATGACCTAGACGACAGTACCACAAATAAGTAGTATTATCAGTATCTACTTTGCATCTCTTAGCCTCAATGTTATGGATGTGTGTTTCATCCCTTTCGAGATTTAGAAGAAATAAACCATTCACAAGAGGTGCATGGCCATAAAATATGTTTACTCATATAAATAGAACAACCATTATTCTCCGATTTAAATGAATAACCCTCTTGCAATAAACACGATCCAGAAATAATGTTCATGCTCAACGCAGGCACATAATAACATTTATTCAGGTTTAAAACTAATCCCGAAGGTAAAACTAAGGAGAGAGTGCCGACGGCCATCACATCAACTCTTGATCCGTTGCCAACGCGCATCGTCACCTCATCCCTTGCAAGCCGCCGTCTATTCCGTAGCTCCTGTTTCGAGTTACAAATATTAGCAACTGAACCGATATCAAATACCCAGGCACTACAATGAGGGCTAGTAAGGAAAACATCAATAACATGTATATCAAATATACCTTTGATGGTGCCAGCCTTCTTGTCCGCTAAGTACTTCGGACAGCTATGCCCAAAGGACCCTTGTCCTTGCAATAGAAGCACTCAAAGGTCCGCTTAGGACCGACTTGAGCTTCTTCTCGCCAGAGCATTGCGCTTGCCTTCTTGAAGGGCTTCTTTGCTCCTTACCTTTCTTAAAGGAGGGCTTGTTGACCATCAACACATGATTATCCTTCTTGATGTCCACCTCCGCAGCCTTGACTTTGCGAAGAGCTCGGTGATCGTATCGATGGAACCAATCGATTACGAGTCACTACAAAACTTTTGTAGCTGGGAGGAGTGATTGCAGAACCTGTCAATCTTGAGCTCCTCCGAATCGTGCATTCCAGCTTGCTCAAGTTGCTGAGTGTAGCCCGTCATCTTTATGGCGTGCTCACTAACGGAACTCCCTTCCTCCATTTTGCGCTTAAAGAACTTCGAGATCTCATATCTCTCGGAAGCGGCCTAAGTCCAAAACATGGTTTTCACCTCGAGAATCTCAAAGGGCCCGGATACTCTTCAAAACGATTTTGAAGTTCCTGCCCATAGCAAACAACATGGTGCTCTTAATCACACCATAATCATCTTTGCGTGATCGACAGATGCTTTCTCATCACCGCCAGCTTGCAGGGGTCACCTAACGCTTCCCAAGGACATAGTCCTTTTGTCCGCCAGAGTAATGATTCTTAGATTGGAACCAATTGGTGAAGTTAGACCCATTGTTTCTAAGCTTTTCCTTCTCAAAGAAAAACGTTGAAGTTGAAGTTGGACTTGGCCATGTGATCTACGATTTGCAAGTACAATTTAGACTATGTTCATGATAAATAGTTCAACTTAATCAAATTACTAGATGAACTCCCACTAAATTCAACATCCCTCAAGTTGTTTAGTGAACACGATCCAAATTCACCACACCTAATCCGATCATCACGAGAAGAGATGTGGTTTCAATGGTGGACAACAAAGTGTCGATCATATCATTCATATGACTCATGCTTAACCTTTCGGTTCTTGTGTTCCGAGGCCATGTCTGTACATGCTAGGCTCGTCAAGCTAGACCCAAGTATTTCCGCAGTGCAAACTGGCTTGCACCCGTTGTATGTGAGCGTAGAGTCTATAGCACCCGATCATCACGTGATGCTTGGACACGACAAACTTTCGCAACGGTGCATACTTGGGGAGAACACAATTTTTATCTTGATCTTTTAAGTGAGGAATCATCTTATAATGCTACCGTCGCGATCTAAGCATAATAAGATACATAAAAGGATAAACATCACATGCATATAACTTTATGTGACATGGTATAGCCAATCTTCGCAAGAATGATCTCCATCTTGTGCGTTCCAAGATGATCTCCATCACTCCACCATGATTGCCTCCACCACGAATAGCAACTACAACTATTGCTAACTACTTAGCGATAAAGTAAAGCTATTACATGGCGTATAAGAAGTTGACAGGTGTCATACACAATTATAAAGACAACCATATGGCTCCTGCCGGTTGTGTACTCATCGACATGCAAGTCGTGAAACATTACAAAACATGATCATCGCATACAATATACACATCACATCTTGGGCAATACCATATCACAGAAAACACTCCCTGCAAAAACAAGTTAGACGCCTCTACTTTGTTGTTGCATGTTTTACGTGGCTTATGGGAGTAGATGCTAAGAATGATTCTTACCTACGGAAAGCCACAACGGTGATATTATGGTTGCCAAACTCCGTGTTAATCCCATGACAACTATAGTGAGAGAAACCGACATCCACCACCGCATGTGTGGTACAAGCCACACGTCAATCGCGGAGCCGGTCTCGCGAACGACGCCGAGTAAGGTTGGCCTGGACCGCTTCAATCTCACTATCCCGCCATAAGAAGAAGAACACAAACAAGAGGCTTGCAACAGAAAACATCAACGCCCGAACAACCATGTTATGCTCTACTAGTGAAAAACATCAACGCATAGATATAGCTCTGATACCACGGATGGGTGTCTCGGCATAGTAAAGCAAAATTTTCTATGGATGCGAACAGAGGGAAAGCCAAGATCTAATCTAGGAGATGCAATCAACGAGAGAGATTGGATTAGATCTTCATACCCTTGAAGATTCAAGACCGTGAACGCTCGTCGAACGTGGGTGATGTAGTCGCATTTCTCCTCCTCGCGATCCGATCCGATCTAGCACCACAAGTGGCGGTGCCTCCGTGAGATGCACACGTGCAACACCTCGACGTCTCCTCCTTCCTCGGACCAGCAAGTACGGTGGAGAGATAAATTGGATCTACAACACGACGGCGTGGTGTATATGGTGGAGAATTTCTGCAGCAGGGCTTCGCCTACAAACAGTTGGGAGGGAGAGAGGAAGGGCAGCAGGGCAACTAAGGTTTGGAGGCAAGGTGTAGGGGGGAGGGGGCGCACCAGCCCTCTTTATATAGAGGGGGGCGGCCAGCCCTTGCCCCTCCTCCAAGCCTTGGGCCGACGGCCAAGGGAGGGAGAAGTGGGGGGCAAGGACTCTCCCCCTTCTAGAAACCCTATCTCTAGTTTTAAACGAGTTTAAACTCTCTAGGATCGGCTGGGCCCTATGGGGCCTTGTGCCCCTGGACCAAAGCGGCCAGGACACTCCCTCATAGGCCCATGACCCCTCCCGGAAGGTGGGGCCACGTTGGTCCCCTTCCGGAAGGTTCTAGAAGCTTCCGGTACAATACCGATTAACCCGGAACAATTCCGAACTCCAAAAATTGCACTGCCTTATATGAATCTTATTCTCCGGACCACTCCGGAACCTCTCGTGATGTCCCGGATCCCATTCGAGACTCGAACAAAACTCATAAACCAATTATCCAATCTATCCTAGCGTCGAGACACGTTAAGTGTGTGACCTGCGGGTTCGAGAATATGCGACATGATCTTCTATCAATAATCAGCTGAGTGCAGGCACCCATATTGACTCCCACATTCATCGATGATCATATCGGATGAACCATGATGCCAGATTCAATCAATCCCATATATATATTCCCGTCTCGCGATATTTTACTTGCGAGATTCGATCGCTGATGCATCATACCTAGTTCAATCTCGTTCACAGCAAGTACTTTACTCGTTCCGTAACCCGATATCACTTTGTGATTAACTCCTTAACCACATGCTTGCAAGCGGTGTTGATATTGATTACCGAGTGGGCCCGAAGTATATCTCTCCGACTTGGGAGGGACAAATTCCATCTCGATACATGCAACCCAACAGATACTTTCCGATCACCTGAGAGACACCTTTATGATCACCCTCTCATAGGATGACGTTTGATGACCTCAAAGCTTTCTTCCGATACCAGGGAGTTGTATTATCTCATGGTCTAAGGAATACAACATTTGACATAGGAAAAGCTTCGCAAAGATGAACACGATGATACGATCTAATTGCTTCGCTTAGTTTGGTCATCCATCATATCATTCTCCAATGATATGATCTCATTATCAATTGACAACTCATGTCTATGGTTAGGAAACCTTAACCATCATTGATCAATGAGCTAGTCCATAGAGGCGTACTAGGGACACGGTGTTGTTCACAAACCACACAAGTATTAAAGTTTCCGCTTAATACAATTCTAGCATGGAATATAAACTTTATCATGAACAAGAATTATAATAATAACATCTTTATTATTGCCTCTAGGGCATAATTCCAACAGCATCCAGTTGCTTCTTTAGTTCTGCTAGTTCAGACGGGTTCATACTATATGGTCTCTGGGCTATGGGTCATGTTTCAGGGATTAGTTCAATGATAAACTCGATATCCTGATCTAGGGGCATACCGGGCAAAACATCTGGAAATACATCGGGGTATTCACAGACTATCCGGACTTGGTCAATGGTAGGTTGGGATATACTCTTGTTGCAGTTGAATTGACGAGGTAAAGTTTCAGATACAAGCTCGACTGATACTCCGGCTGTACTGGTCATGGTTATGGCTTTCTTGGTACAGTCAATTAATCCTTTGTGTTTGGACATCCAATCCATTCCTAGTACTACTTCCAAACCTTTAGTTCCAAGTACTATCAGATTAGCATAAAAATCTATGCCATGGATTCGGATAGGGACGGCTTTGCAAATTTGCCTAGCTTTGGTGGTTGAACCGGGGATTTGAACAATCATAACATGTTTCAGTTTGGTTGGTTGAATCTTACTAGTACATGCAAATTCTTCGGTGACAAATGAGTGCAATGCACCAGAATCAAACAACACTCTAGCAAGTACTAAATTAATAGAAAACATACCCAGCATGACGTCTGGCGCTTCCTGGGCTTCTTCAGCATGCAGGAGAAAAAGACGGCCGTTGCGGTTGAGCGAGTTCCCTAGGGCAAACCTTCTTCCAGGCTAAACACGACGTTGTTGCTGAGCTGGGGCATTTGCATTAGGGGCTGCGGCATTCTTCTTGGGGCACTCATTGGAGTAGTGACCCTTATTTCCACAGTCATAACAAGTCACTTGCGACTTGTCCTTTGCTGCAATAGGCACAACATTGCTTCCAGTCCTCGGGGCAGTGTTGGTGTTGGTGGCGGCATTGTTGTTGTTGAACTTGGGTGGTGCACGGTTGAAATTGCCAGAGTTGTCGGGGTTGTTGTGATTTCCTCCAGGCCTTGGGTTTCCACGGTTGGGATAGGTCGGACGGTTTATCGGGGGTCTGTTGGTTCTCGGGGAAAATCCTGGAGATGGGTTGGGGCAATACTTTGGGGTATGATGGGTTCCTGGCTGATGCATCATGCGGCGCTTGCGGTTCTCATTGTCTTGGTTGATCTTTCCTTCCATCTGAATGGCAGAGTCGACGAGGTCTTCAATATCAGCAAAGGGGATATTGACCAACACCGTCTGCATCTCATCGTGCAGACCATTCAAGAATCTCTCTTTCTTCTTGGCTTCAGTGTCGATTTCATCCGGGGCATACCTAGCTAATGACAAGAATTTGTCACGGTATTCCACTACGGTCATCCTTCCTTGCTTCAGTTCTCTGAATTCATCTCTCATCCTTTCGATCAAACTCAGTGGCACATGGGTTCTGCTGAATTTGACCTTGAATGCATCTCAGTTCATCATCTGTCCTCCGGTCATTGCACGAACGTTGTTCCACCATGCTCTTGCATCTCCGGCTAGATAGTGGGTGGCGAACAAAACTTTCTCGTTGGCTTCCACTCCGGCGACTCCCAGATTGTTCTCCATTGTTTGCAGCCAATCATCTGCATCTAGGGGTTCCTCTGACTTAGTGAAAATAGGTGGATTGGTGTTCTGGAAATTCTTGAGCTTAGATCCATGGTTGTCCTGATTTCCTTGGCCTTGATTGTTGTTGGCCATGTGAGCTATGTGCTGAAGGGTGGCTAAGTTGGCTTGCGTTCTGATCTTTCAGCTTCGCGGTCAGAAACCAACATTTGTAGGATCTGCAACATCGGGTCCGGGGATGAACCACTTCCTCCGCGAGGCATCTGAAGATTGAGATAGATCATGAGAAAAGAGGGAAATTTCTAAGGTTCAGGGACTTTGAAAAGTTTTTAAAGTTTGACTCGGATTTTCTAGCAACTTGATTTTCATTCATTCATTCATAGCACACGATACAACACAAACCACAACAAAGGAAACCAGATGGTTTTAAGAACCATTCTGGAAACTACGATACAGTGGGACCGAATACAGCTCACTAACGCTAGTGCTTAGGCGCTACTACTCCTCGGAGTCGGTGTAATCATCATCCTCATCATCATCGTCGTCATCGATGAAGGCGAAATCCTCCTCATCTGTGAAGAAGTCCATGGCCAGATCCTCCAGAAAGTCATCATCATCGCTGAGATAGGAGTAGGGGTCTCCACGAAGATCTTCTCTGGCATTCTCCCTTTCCTCCAACTGCATGTCTCTCTCGTGGATGGTCTCCTCGAAATCCATGATACGGTGGCGAAGACGGTCAATGATGCGCTCCTTCTTGTCGAGCTGACGGCGACGAGACTTGCGATCCTTCACTAGAATGGCGATGGTCTGATCCTTCGTCTTGACGATGGCGGACTTGTGGTTGGAGTAGTCACGGGCATTGTCCAGTTCCCGCTGACGATCATACATCATGATGTTGGAGATATGCCCAAGAGGCAATAATAAAGTGGTTATTATCATATCTTCACACTTATGATAAATGTTTACATACCATGCTATAATTGTATTAACCGGAAACATTAATACTTGTGTGATTTGTAAACTAAAATAAGAGTCCCTAGTAAAGCCTCTTGTTAAACTAGCTTGTTGGTTAATATATGATCATGGTTTCCTGATCATGAACATAGAGATGTTATTAACAACAGGATCATATCATTAGGAGAATGATATGGTGGACATACTCCTATAGATAAGCGTAGCATAAAGATCAAGTCATTTCAATAGTTCAATTGCTATATGCTTTCTGATACATAGTAACCTAATTCCTTCGACCATGAGATCATGCATATCACCTTTACGGATGGATGCTTTGATGACATCAAACACCACACCGTGGCGGGTGGCTATAAAGGTGGCATTAAGTGTTCGGAAAGTATTGGTTGAAACACATGGATCAAGAGTGGGATTTGTCCATCCTCATGACGGATAGATATACTCTGGGCCCTCTCGGTGGAATGTCATCCAATTAGCTTGCAAGCATGTGACTTGGTCACAAGGGATCACATATCACGGGAGCGAGAAAGAGTACTTATCGATGTGAGGTTGAACTAGGTATGCAGAGATCCGACGATCATAACCTCGGATAAGTAACATATCGTGAGACAAAGGGAAATTGGTATCGTATGTAAGTGGTTCATTCGATCGCAAAGTAATCGTGAGAAATATGTGGAGCCATATGAATTTCCAGATTCCTCTATTGGTTATTGTTCGAGAAGTGTCTCGATCATGTCGCATAATTCACGAACCGTAGGGAGACACACTTAAGGATTCGACGTTGTTTGAGTAGTTATGGTATTATGAGAAAGAGACCGAATGTTGTTGAGTCTCGGATGGGATCCGGGATATCACGAGGTGATCCGGAATGGTCGGAGAATAAGATTCATATAAGGAAAGTCCCGTTTGAGTTCGGGAATGATTAGTGTTTTCATCGGGAATGTTCTAGAAGGTTCGGATTGTCCGGCACTCGGGGAAGGGTACATGAATGTGTCATTGCTCATTGAATGATTGCATCATGTACTGAGTGTTATTGCTGTCCCAAATAAAGGATTAAATTGAATCCTAAAACAGAAAAGTCAAATGTCCGGTTTGAAAGTCAAACGCCAAAACAAGAAACTGTGGGAAACAAGCAAGGAGTTGGAACCAACTGGAGGAGGAGTTGGACTCCTCCAGGCGGCCAAGCCCTAGGCCGAGTTGGGGAGGACTCCTCCCTCCTGGCCAAGGACCCCCTCCCATATAAGGAGGCGGGGCTCCTCCATAGACATATAACTTTCTACTCTAGATCTCGGTTTAGAGCCGTTTTGGTTTAGAGCTTCTAATTGCTTTAGCCAACGGTTTAGAGCCTTCTAATTGGTTTAGAGCCTTCTAATTGGTGTGTCTAATTACTAGACCACTAATAGCCTCTCTCATAAGCTCCACCATACTACACCGGCTTAGGCGAAGCCTGCGGGATCTCCCTCTACTTAGGTACCACGCCGTTGTCTTCTAGGAATCGCGAGGAGAGTGCTACAACCTCCATTTGCCTTTGGAACAAGGGAGAGGAAGGTCTTCGCCGAGTACCGAACGTGACCGATCATGAGCGCCGCCGAACGTGGCGCCGAAGGATCGCTCACGCGATCTTGAGATCGAAAGTGTACGACTACATCACCCACGAGAATCGCCTCGTTAACCGCTTTGGAATCTTCGAGGGTGAGTTCCTCTATCGACTCGTTGCTACAATCTAGTAGATAGATCTTGGCTTGTTTGTTTGTATGCGATAGAAAATTTTTGTTTTCCATGCTACGAACCCCTCAAAGGGTATCGTGAGCCGTGTCTATATGTAGATCTGTTGACGAGTAGAACACAATGGTCATTGGGCGTTGATGCTTTATTGTAGATTGCTTTTTGTGTACTTTGCATCTTGAGGTATGTTGGGATGCAGCGGTTCGGGCTAGCCTTACATGACATCGTTCATGAGACTTGCGCCACGCTTGACATGCAACTTGTATTGCATAAGTGGCTTTGCGGGTGCATGTTTCTCCTAGCATAGTTAAGATCCAATTTACAACGGTAATCAACAATGCTAGTATCAATGTTGTGGTTCTTGTTCGTAAGTTAGAACGACACTTATTGAAAGCCCCAAACCACGTAAAATATGCAAAGAAAGTAGAAGCGTCTAACTTTGTTTTGTGGTGTGCGATGATGTGATATGGCCATGATTGTGATTATATTTGATGTATGCAATGTTCCTTATTGTAAGTCGACAACCGGCAGGAGCCATATGGTTGTCTTTAATTTATGTTAAGACCCGCGTGTCTATTCAAAGTAGTTGTAATAGTTGAAGCCGTGATCGACAACCATGGAGCAGCCATTGACGTTGATGCAATGCCGGTGATGATGGAGATCATGTTCGTGCTAGAAGATGGAGATCGGAAGCACAAAGAAGAAAGGCCATATCATATCACATATTATGAATTGCATGTGATGTTAATCCTTTATGCATCTTGTATTGCTTAGTAGGCGACGGTAGCATTATAAGATGATCCCTCATGCACATGAATTTCAAGTCATAAAGTGTTCACCCTTAGTTAGCACGTTGCTAAAGCTTGTTGTTTGAAACACCACGTGATGATCGGGTGTGCTAGATTCGCAAGTGTATACAACGTGAGCAAGCCAGATTTGCTCATGCGAAACTAAGGTTTGATCTTGACGAGCCTAGCATGTATGCACATGGCCTCAGGAACACGGATTACCGAAAGGTAGAGCATGAGTCATATAGTAGATATGATGAACATGTCGATTGTTCGCCATTGAAGCTATATCAACTCTCGTGATGATCGGTTTTGATGTGGTGGATTTGGTTCATGTGGTCACTAAAACAATGTGAGGGATATTGTTTTGAGTGGGAGTTCACCTAGATTAATTTGATTATTAATTAGAACTCAATTTATCATAAACTAAATCAAAGTGAATTTGCATAGTTGTTGTAGTCATTGGCATCCGTTTACCACCGTACGCTTAGTTATAATTGAGATGATAGAACTATATAATTCTGGTTAATTTACTTTACGAACTGGTATCGTATTGTTTTAAAGTGTTAATATAAAGTTTAAAAGTCCTATTGCAAACTTTCAGTAAGTTCCGGTTACTCCATGAAGTTTAATAATTGGTATTAAATCAAGAGTGACAATTCCAAGAGTTAGTATATGAGTATCATGTTTGTCTCCATGATTCTTGATATTCAAAGAATTCTCTTAATATCAAGGTTATCTAGGATCTGAAAGAGTTGTTTGAAAACCATGATGTGTGGAAGATATTGTGATATCTGAAACGAAGTTTTGGTTGCAACATGATAGAGTATAATATGGCAAAAGTCATGTTCTCATATTTGATGAGAATTTGCAAAAGGTTGGAGACACTTGTTGTCCTGATCCTCCAAAAGGTTTTGGATAGCAACATTATACTCATAATTCATCGTTATAAGCTAAAAGTAGCTTGATCATGGACGATTCCATGTTAAGGGTGAATATTTGATGTAGGTAAAATGTTTACTACACCAAGAGATTACTAAAGAAAGGAATTTGAAAGAACACCAAACATTTGATGATGGTGATCTACTTCAAAGTGCAAGTCCAAAGACATTGGTATTTAACTATACACGCTTTGGACTATGTGTCATATGTATGACTCCACTATTGATATTGATAGATTCTTTCAAACAGAAAAGGAAATACTGAAAGAGAATCTCATAAATATATGGCAGAAAAGAAAAGATTAGAATTGTTCAATTTAAGTATATAGATGATATACATGTTATGGCTATATTCTTTGCTTATTAAACAATGTGGTTCTTAAGTATTTGATACTGAATTTGTTGGTATGAATCGTCATACAAAACAACATAATTCATGAACTACAGTGGCCTAAGTAACTAGCAAAAGAATATGTGATGATGTTCATCGAGAACAAAATAAAGGGTTATTGTGTTGCTCGTTAAACATCAAAGCTTGCCTTCAAGATTTGTTTTATCAGGTGTTATGAGAACAAAAGGGTTGTTCAAATAATTGCCGTAATCCATAAAAGATGGATGATTCACAAATCTCGTTGGAAAAATCACATCCATAAAGCTAATGCTAAAGATGTCGAAAGACAAATTGATTGAAAAGATCACTTAGGAAGTGACATCGCCGTTTAAATTATATTGGAAAGAAAACATAAAGAAAATCCATATGGATGGAATTTTTGGAGTCTATTTGATTTTGATCAAATGACGCCAGAAACTTTCCTAGAGATAATTAAAACTTCGTTCATAGGCCAAAAGGGAACGAATGACTAGCTTATTGGAAATTGTACATATTGTTGTACAAAGACCATCATGTGTAGTCAAAAGCGATGGATTTCGACTTCATATGCTTTCTCCGAAAATTTGAGTGAATATATGAATATTTACTTAATAAGGATGAAGTGTGAAATATTTGAAGAGTTCAAAAGACTTTCAAGATGAAGTGCAAAATCATTGTAACAAGAATATAAACAATTTATGATAAAGATCATAAAGGAAGATATTTAAGTTACAGAGTTTAGCATAATACCTAAGATTTAAGGAATCGTTCCATGAATTTGCATTTTCCCGAAACACCATAAGAGTATGGAGCGTTCGAGATATGTAATTAAACCTTGTTTGACATGGTAAGATCAAAGGTATAATTTATAAAACTGCCATTATATTTTAAAGATTAAAAGCTTTAGAGATTACCGTTTTTCCACTGAAAAGAGCTTCATCATAATCCGTTGAAATGACACCATATAAGGTTATGGTTTGGGATTAAACCCAAGTAGTCCTTTCTTAAACATTGGTATGCTATACATAAGAAAGATGTTTGCAACCAAAGTCGGATGAATCTGTCTTTGTTAAGTATTTCTCCATAACACCGGAGACAAAAGTGTTTGTCGCTTAGAACGTCAAGTTTCTTTAAGAAGGAATTTTTCGTGAAAAGTTAAGTGGGAGGACAATAGAACTTTGATAAGGTTGAAAGAACCTTAGCTATATGTGCAGAGTTGCGCAGCACCGAAAAGTGTTCCGGAGGTAGCAACAAAGCTCATGGATCACGTACCTCAAAGGTTGTGGTCACGGAGATCTAAGTTCCTATTGAAACAAGTAGATCGGGTAAACAATCAAATACCAAGATTTGAGGGTTGAATCATTATTTGAGAATAATGAACCGACTACATGCAAAGAAGCGATGATGAGCCCCGATTAGTAAAATGGCATGAAGCCATAAAATCCGTGATAGTTCCATACACGAGAAAATCAAGTTTTGAACTTGAAGGACCCTCGAGAAAGGTGTAAGACCTTATAGTTGTGTCTGGATCTATAAAGAAATAGACATGGATGTTTCACATCTATGAAATAGTCGACATGTTGGGAAAGAGTTCACAACAATGTTCAAATGTTGACTATGATAAGATTTAATCTTTCATAGTGATATTTAGTCTAGACGGATTAATGTAGCAACCACTACATATAATTTGTTATATGGTAGTTGAATAAACAAAACAAGTTCTTCTAATAGAATCGTTACCTAGGACATGTGCATAACACGGTCCATAGGGTTTTGTTAATTCAAAGGATGCTAAAAGCATATGCAAACTTCAATGGTTAAAGTGAGCATCATGAGTTGGAATCTTCACTATGATGAAACTGTTAAAGGAGTTTAAAAGTTCATTAGAGACAATGAAGATGCTTGCATTTGCAAGAAATTAAGTGGAGCGCTTAAGACATGTTTCTAATACATTATGTGGAAGACATATTGTTGATTGGAAATAATGTATCTTTTATTAACACATATTAAGAATTTCATCTCGATGAAAGACTTAGTAAAACCCAAATATTTAGCATCAATAGACGCTAATATGGTTATGCCGTATACATAGACAAGATATTGAATGAGTTCAATATAGAAACTACAAGAGAGGTTCTTGTCGACGTAAAGGATTGAATAAATTCAATGTTGATGATATATTCAAGTGTATTGACATTTGGTAAAGTGAAACAAATAATCAAGTATAGATTGATACTTGATATATAAAATCACAAAGAGTATTTATATCATCTTTGTGATATGTACAAATCCAGATAGGTCCTATGCTCTAAATGTTGTGAGCATATACCGTAATGATTCGTAAGATGATCATTGGACAATAGTAGGGATATTCTTATGATCTTTTGGAAGAACTAAGAGTATAATATTTGTAGAAGTGACAAATAGATGGTTAGTTCATTGTAAAAGTACTACATTGATACTAGCTTTGTCACAAAGTACAAATTAAGTTTATCTCAATCTAAACTAAGGGTGGCACAATATAATGGAAGGTGAGTTCCATAATGGATTTGGATGAGTTCCAAAGTTAAGACATTGTGATGATACTACAACAAAAGGCCAAGTATATAATCGCTATTTTAGCGCAAAAGAGGGCATTTGTGTTAAGTAGTTTGTTATCAAACTAGGTGTAGTTCACAAAGGATAATACTATGAAGATATATTGTGCGACAATATTATCAACATGTTTTAACCCCAAAGAGCTAAAGGTCACACCGAAAGACCAAATTTATACAAAGTCATCTCATTAGAGAATGAGTGATGCGTAGAGACGCAAAGACATGCAATTACACACGGACCTGGAAGTGTCAGATCCGGAGATCAGTTGACCACTAACAATTGTGTACATACAACACCGGAAAGCCATAGGTGTTATATATACAAAGGTTTGAAACTAGATTATTGACTCTAGTGCAAGTGGGAGACTGTTGGAGATATGCCCAAGAGGCAATAATAAAGTGGTTATTATCATATCTTCACACTTATGATAAATGTTTACATACCATGCTATAATTGTATTAACCGGAAACATTAATACTTGTGTGATTTGTAAACTAAAATAAGAGTCCCTAGTAAAGCCTCTTGTTAAACTAGCTTGTTGGTTAATATATGATCATGGTTTCCTGATCATGAACATAGAGATGTTATTAACAACAGGATCATATCATTAGGAGAATGATATGGTGGACATACTCCTATAGATAAGCGTAGCATAAAGATCAAGTCATTTCAATAGTTCAATTGCTATATGCTTTCTGATACATAGTAACCTAATTCCTTCGACCATGAGATCATGCATATCACCTTTACCGGATGGATGCTTTGATGACATCAAACACCACACCGTAACTGGGTGGCTATAAAGGTGGCATTAAGTGTTCGGAAAGTATTGGTTGAAACACATGGATCAAGAGTGGGATTTGTCCATCCTCATGACGGATAGATATACTCTGGGCCCTCTCGGTGGAATGTCATCCAATTAGCTTGCAAGCATGTGACTTGGTCACAAGGGATCACATATCACGAACGAGAAAAGAGTACTTATCAAGAACGAGGTTGAACTAGGTATGCAGAGATACCGACGATCATAACCTCGGATAAGTAACATATCGTGAGACAAAGGGAAATTGGTATCGTATGTAAGTGGTTCATTCGATCGCAAAGTAATCGAGAAATATGTGGGAGCCATATGAATTTCCAGATTCCTCTATTGGTTATTGTTCGGAGAAGTGTCTCGATCATGTCCGCATAATTCACGAACCGTAGGGACACACTTAAGGATTCGACGTTGTTTGAGTAGTTATGGTATTATGAGAAAGAGACCGAATGTTGTTCGAGTCTCGATGGGATCCGGATATCACGAGGTGATCCGGAATGGTCCGAGAATAAGATTCATATAAGGAAAGTCCCGCCGGAGTTCGGGAATGATTCCTGTTTTCATGAATGTTCTAGAAGGTTCGGATTGTCCCAAGACTCGGGGAGGGTACATGAATGTGTCATTGCTCATTGAATGATTGCATCATGTACTAAGTGTTATTGCTGTCCCAAATAAAGGATTAAATTGAATCCTAAAAGAAAAGTCAAATGTCCAGTTTGAAAGTCAAACCAAAACAAGAAACTGTGGGAAACAAGCAAGAGGAGTTGGAACCAACCTGGAGGAGGAGTTGGACTCCTCCAGGCCGGCGCCCAAGCCCTAGGCCGAGTTGGGGAGGGACTCCCTCCCTCCCTGGCGCGCCAAGGACCCCCCTCCCATATAAGGAGGGGCAGGGCTCCTCCCATAGACATATAACTTTCTACTCTAGATCTCCGGTTTAGAGCCGTTTTGGTTTAGAGCTTCTAATTGCTTTAGCCAGCGGTTTAGAGCCTTCTAATTGGTTTAGAGCCTTCTAATTGGTGTGTCTAATTACTAGACCACTAATAGCCTCTCATAAGCTCCACCATACTGCACCGCTTAAGGCGAAGCTCATGATCTCCCTCTACTTCCTGTAGACCACGCCGCCAGGAATCATGAGGAGAGTGCTACAACCTCCGCCGCTGGAACAAGGGAGAGGAAGGTCTTCGCGAGTACCGAACGTGTGACCGATCATGGGAGCGCCGTTTAACGTGGCGCGGAAGGATCGCTCACGCGATCTTGAGATCGAAGTACGACTACATCACCCACGAATCGCTTCGTTAACCGCTTTGGAATCTTCGAGGGTGAGTTCCTCTATCGACTCGTTGCTACAATCTAGTAGATAGATCTTGGCTTGTTTGTTTGTATGCGATAGAAAATTTTTGTTTTCCATGCTACGAACCCCTACACATGAAGCTAAGGTGGTCCAACTGAGTCTTCAGCTTGGGGTGATGTGGGGCTTCCAGTGGCTGTCCCATAGCATCATGCCTTGGATAAAACTCAAAGTGGGAACCCTTGATCTGATTGATACTCTGCCCACATAGACAGGCAAGAGCTTCCTGCATGGCCCTAGCAAGTCCATCAAGCCAGTTGTTCTCTCTTAAGGTGAACTGAATTCCCTCTGCAGTGGGAGGTTCAATCTTTCCTCGAAGACTTGCAACAACTAGCCACTGCAGATCTTCTCCTCCTTGATCATTGAGCTGAGCTCCGAAGAACTCAGGGTGCGGACGCTCCAGAAGTTCCGAAAGCTGGTCCAAGTCACGCTCAAAGATAAGTTCTCCTCCATTCCGAAACTGATAAAACTTGTTGTATGTAACATCCCAAAAATACTAAACTTGGATCATCAAACTTTAATCCTCAAATTTAGGGTTAACAAAAACTTTGCTAAATAAAATTATGGAAGCATGCATGTGAGTATGCATTTCATTTTGAATCCTTTTGAACCAACTTTTTTGTGTGTTCCATTGCTTGTAAATGGATGCTTAGGTGAAATAAACATTATCTAAACATTTCCCAAACTTTTCCCAAAGACAAGTAAATCAAAACAAATAAAATAAGGGAATGGTCATTTTGACCAATTTAACTCACATGCCTACCTTGGCTGTCTCAAACTTTCAGAACTTAACAGAAACTTTTCTGGATCTTTGCACCCCTTGATTATACTCATAACAAAGTATCAAGGCCCACTTTGTGATCATCCAGAAACATTCAAATGCATGGTTTAAATGACAATTCAAAATTGAATCTATATCATATGGGAAGATCCCACTTTTTCAAAAACCACTCAAACAAGCTCAACTTTCAAAACCCAAGCATTTGCAGACTCATCAACACCAACCTAGCACACCCACCAAAAATCATTTCAGAATTCAAAACTTGAGTTCTTGTGGCCATTTCATCAAACACTTGGCAGACACAAATCAAACAAAATCCAAACACTATTGTGAGCAATGATTGAAGCCTAACTTGTTCCCTCTCTGGTTACAACTAGGTTTTAGTAGATCATCTAGCTCAATTGCACACCCTTAGCATCACTGTAAGCTTGGCATTGCCATCAATGGTGAGCAGGCCGAATGCACCCTTTTCACCTCCATGTCAACAGCAAGCTAGGAGGAGAAACAAGCCTAGCCAGCATGTCTGGGAGCAAGCCAACACCCCACCGCCACCCACTGTCCAGGGCTCGAACGTTGCCAGCCACTGGACCACACGCACGAACCATGCCAACCTCGCCAGCAACCATGCCGAGAGCACGCCTGCGGCGCCACGCCGACCGACGCCTACAGATCGCGCTACCGCCAGTAAATACGGGATCACCACCGCCCCAAAGAACCCCGCAGACACGCCGTCATGGCCATGACCACGCATCGCCAGCGCCATTAAATTCTCCGTCGGGAACATGCAGAGCACCGTCGCGTTCCGACCAAGCCGCACCGCCCCACGTCTCGCCACCGTGTCGTTGAGCATCGCCAGGGAGCACCGCACCGCCCCCTACCTTCTCCCATGCCGATAGCCGTATGTACCATCGACCCCGACGAGCTCATCGTGTGCCCCGTCGGTCCCCTCTCGCTACTATAAATAGAGGCCACCCCTAGCCGAATTGAGCACACCATCTCACTCCCCTCTTCTCACTGATCATTCCACCCTGTTCCCGGAGCAAGGCGAGCAGCGCATCGCCGGAATTTCACCGGAGCCCGCCGCCTCTTGAGAAGAAGGGAGCCAGCGATTGGAGCCGCCCCAGGAGAAGCTTCCGGTACCAGGAGGTTCGCCGTTCGCCCGCCTCGCCAACCCTCGCCTGAACCCCGGTGAGCCCCCAATGACCCCCACTGCCCGCTATAGGTTTCTGTCTCGCCGGCGATGCCCAACGTCGACGATGACCCTCAGCCGTTGGATTAGAACCAGATCGAACGCACCACATCGCCCCATACCGCTTCGCACCCCCCTGTCTCACTAACGTGTGGGGATTACCACCACGCAGCCTGAAGCAGGCATGCTTAGCAGCCGCCCGTTAACCTTTCCAGTGACCCAGTTATTTGAATTAAACCTTTTCCATTTTATTTCAAACACACTTCTGTACCCAGTTTTAAAAATCAACCCAGGTCGATTCAGTGCACCAAATTGAATGAAACTAATTTTGTTAGAAAAGTCTATGAATGCTGAATCCAAGCCCGTTGGATTCAAGTCATTTGGATCTGTAGATCACCCTTGGCAAAAATAACAAGGCATAAGCTTTTCTGCATTCAAACATTTTTCAAATTTAAACCACAATAGCTTTTGAGTTGATTCCAACTCTCAAAAATCACATTTAACCATACCTTTTAGAATATATAAAAATATATAGGTTTAGTTACAGAAATATTGACCAAGTAATTAAACAATGCCACATAGGCATTTCTAGCCACTTTAATTAATTAAAATAAAAGGGTAGAACCTTATTAAATTGTGACACCACTTTAAATCACATTCCCTTGGACTAAAATGTGTGGTGATGACAGGTGTCAACATGATCCCATGTTTGGTTTGGAGAATATTAAATCTTAAGTAGTTTTTCAATGAGTAGAAATTACTTTCCTAAAAATAAAAACCAAGCTTTAATCTTGTAATGTTAGTGATGATGTTAGATCATCTATAGGACCCTTTTGTGTGATGATTGCATGTAGTTAAGAATTGTTTGGTTATTGTGTACATCGTATTTATTTATAGACGCTAGTACCGACCAAGAATACGAGGAGGAAGAAGGATTCTACGAAGAAGAAGCCGAGGAGAACTTCAACCACTGCTCTGCACAAGGCAAGATAACACCTGCAATTTAGCAAGCTTATACTGATATTGTGCAAGCCTAATACTACTAGTGAATGTGCAAGATAACACTTGCAAGATACTCTACTGATGCAAACAAACCCTTTACTTGTTACCATGCCAATCCTATGCCTTAAGCATATGTGATCATACCCACTTGATACCCAATCCTAGTTTTACTTGCAAGCTTTCTACCTTTGTTTCTTTATCAAAGCTTTAGCTTAGAGTGTACTTAAGTAACTGGTAGATACTAGCAGGATAATTGAAGGTTGCATAAAGAGCATAAAATTTGGCCTAAATCTGGATGTCATCCTAAGGCATGAGATTAAACTTAGTTAAACCCCACTAGTTTACTACCCCTCATTAGTACTCACCCCCACTTGTAGATGCTAGTGCTAAGAATAAAACTTCACCAACTTTAGATGGGAATACTTGGTGAAAATGGTTATGAAAACCTTATAATGATGGATCATTCTACTGAGATGTTTTGATATGTGTTTCCAAACCCAGATGATTATGGTGATGAAAATATTGAGGCATGAGCCGTAGCCCTTTTAAAAACTGATGGTTGTATGGATGCGATACCATTCCAATTTTATCGTACAACCACAATACCCGAAGATTGGGTAGGGCTTGACTGGAAACTTATATACCTTAGTATTAGTTCCCTCACGGCCAAGGTCTGAGATGAGGCTACCTTGTGAAGATTTTCCACCTGTGCAGTACCCAAGATGACAGTTGGTCATGGTTGGGAGGCCAAACTCACATGAGAGGTGCTTATACTAGGGCGTGTAATTGAAAGGTTAGGATTGATTATCCGCATCGAGTATGGTGAATTGGGATTTATTCTGACGGATGTATTGAATGTTGTGGTGAAAGTGTACAATCTCCGCAGAGTGTCAAACTATTCGAATAGCGTCATGCGTTATGGATAGTAGGAGTGGCCATACTGTTCCCCCGTCAGATGTTTTCAAAAGACTTGTGAAATGAATTGAGACTTTGACTTGACTACCACAGGGTTGTGATACGAAATACAAGTTCCCACTTAGGAGTTATAAACTTCAACTAGCTCTCTTACTTCTGAACTTAGTAGGGATAAATCTGGCCTTTGCAAAACAACCCTAGAGCCTAGTGTCCTATTATCCAAAAATCCTTTTACTAGTTAGTATTAGTTTGCGAGTACTTAAAGAGTACTCATGGCTTTGTCCCTGGCTATTCCCATGGCCAGACTATGAAGAGTACCTGGAGTATGGACCCCAAGAAGGTTACTACAACTAGGATCATCTCCCATCGTCAGCATTGCCTGTGACCCCGAAGATGGAGCTTCGCCTACGCTACCGTTATTATTACGTATTCCGCTGCTTGAAGTTGTATTAAGAACTGGATCATGAGATCCCTATTTGTGTAAGAACTTATGTACAGTTTGTAATGGATGATGTACCATGGTATCCAATTCTGTTATGTCTCGCAAAAATGGTAATCCTGGGATTGCGATGTATGGCATAACAGGCATCTGGGATTAAAAACCGGTTGTTGACAAGTTGGTATCAGAGCCATCCTGACCATAGGAGACCTTAGTTAGACTGGACGCTTGGAATCAAAAACTTAGTTTTAAAACCAAAGGAAGCAAATATTTACAAAAACTTATTCCCATTCTTATCACTTGATTCTTTCATGAAAACTCATGTTCCTAAAAAAAAACTCTTGCAAAATACATAAAATTTGACACACATGATCACTCTACTAACTTACTCATCCTATATTCTTATAGATGGACGTGAAGTACAACAAGTTTTACCAATTGGGGAATGGAGGAGACCTTATCTTTGAGAGGGATTTGGACCAGCTTTCGGAACTTCTGGAGCGTCCGCACCCCGAGTTCTTCGTAGCTCAGCTCAATGATCAAGGAGGAGAAGATCTGTCGTGGATGATTGTTGCAAGTCTCCGAGGGAAGATTGAACCTCCCACTGCTGAGGGAATTCAGTTTACCTTGAGAGAGAACAACTGGCTCGATGGACTTGCCAGGGCCATGCAGGAAAGTCTTGCCCATCTGTGTGGGCAGAGCATAAATCAGATCAAGGGAACTCGCTTTGAGTTTTGCCCGAGGCGTGATGCAAATGACAACCACTGGAAGCCCCATACCACCCCGAGTTGAAGACTCAATTGGACCACCTTAGCTTCATGATGTACGATCGTCAGCAGGAGTTGGATAACTGCCGTGACTACTCCAACCACAAGTCTGCCATCATCAAAACGAAGGATCAAACCATCGCCATGCTAGCAAAAGATCGCAAGTCTTGTCACCGTCAGCTCGACAAGAAGGAGCGCAATATTGCCCGTCTTCGCCACCGCATCTCGTCTTTGGAGGAGACCATCCACGAGAGAGAGATGCAGTTGGAGGAAAGGGAGAATGCCGGAGAAGATCTTCGTGGAGACCCCTACTCCTATCTTAGCAACAACGATGATTTTCTGGAGGATCAGGCTATGGATTTCTTCACCGATGAGGATGATTTCTCCTTCATTGATGATGATGAAGATGAGGAAGCCACCAATTCCGAGGAGTAGTACCACTTGAGCACTAGCGTAGTGAGTAGTATTCGGTCCCACGGTATCGTAGTTTTCAGAATGGTTCTTAAAACCATCTGTGTTTCTTTGTTGTGGTGTGTGTTGTATTGTGTGCTATGATTGAATGAAGAAGGTTTGTCCCAAGGAATTCACTCAACCGCAACGGCCGTCTTTTTCTCATGCATGCTGAAGAAGCCCAGGAAGCGCCAGACGCCAGCCGGTATGTTTTCGTTAATTCAAGATTTGCTAGAGTGTTGTTTGATTCGTGCATCGCACTCATTTGTCACCAAGAATTTGCATGCACTAGTAAGATTCAACCAACCAAATCAAGCATGTTATGATTGTTCAAATCCCGGTTCAACCACCAAAGCTAGGCAAATTTGCAAAGCCGTCCCTATCCGAATCCATGGCATAGATTTTTATGCTAACTGATAGTACTTTCGAACTAAAGGTTTGGAAATAGTGCTAGGAATGGATTGGATCTCGACATAAAGGATTGATTGATCGTGCTAAGAAAGCCATAACCATGACCAAGACAGTGGAATATCAGTCGAGCATATATCTGAAACCTTACCTCGCCAATTCAAGTGCAACAAGAGTATAGCCCAACCTACCATTGACCAAGTCCGGATAGTCTGTGAATACCCCGATGTATTTCCAGATGTTTTGCCCGGCATGCCCCCCAGATCGGGATATCGAGTTTATCATTGAACTAATCCCTAGAACAGGACCCATAGCCCAGAGACCATATAGTATGAACCCGTCAGAGCTAGCAGAATTGAAGAAGCAACTGGATGCCATGCTGGAAATTGGATTGATTCAACCAAGTGCATCACCATGGAGGTCACCTGTCTTGTTTGTGGACAAGAAGGATGGAGGTAACCGTTTGTGTACGGATTACCGGAAGTTGAATGATGTCACCATCAAGAACAAGTACCCCCTGCCCAAGATAGAAGATTTGTTTGATCAGTTGACCGGTGCCAAAGTGTTTTCTAAGATTGATCTTAGGACTGGCTATCATCAACTCAAAATTCGTGTAGAGGATATTCCAAAGACTGCCTTTACCACCAGATATGGATTGTATGAGTATACCGTCATGTATTTTGGATTAACCAATGCCCCCGCTTATTTCATGAAACTCATGAATAAGATTTTTATGGACTTCCTGGATAAGTTTGTCATTGTTTTCATCGATGACATTATGATTTATTCCAAATCAGATGAAGAACATGAGCTACACCTAAGGACCATTCTTGGAACCCTTAGAGATCATCAGTTGTATGCCAAGTTTAGCAAATGTGAATTCTGGTTACAGGAGGTAGGATTCCTCGGTCACATTGTGTCAACCGGAGGAATTGCTGTTGATCCTGCCAAAGTGAAAGATGTAGAAGATTGGCAAGCCCCAACCACTCAAACCCAAGTTCGTGCATTTCTCGGATTGGCGGGATATTACCGCAAATTCGTAGAAGGATTCTCGAGTATCGCCAGACCCATGACCCAATTGCTGAAGAAGGACAAGAAGTTTGAATGGACCGACAAATGTGAAGCGAGTTTTTAAGAACTCAAGAGGAGATTGACTTCGGCCCCAATCTTGATCATGCCGGATATCACGAAGCCCTTCGATGTGTATTGCGATGCATCCAAGATCGGTCTCGGATGTGTGCTAATGCAAGAAGGCAAAGTTATATCTTATCTATCTCGACAATTGAAGCAACATGAGCAAAATTACCCAACCCATGACCTAGAACTCGCAGCTGTAGTTCTAGCCCTGAAGACATGGAGACATTACGTGATGGGAAACCGTTGCGAGATTTATTCGGATCACAAGAGCCTGAAGTATATATTCACTCAGAAGGAGATGAATATGAGACAGAGGAGATGGATTGAGCTAATCAAGGATTACGACCTAGAGATTCACTATCACCCCGGTAAAGCCAATGTGGTAGCAGATGCCCTTAGCAGATTGCCGTGCCGCTTGAACTCCATGATCTTGAAGGAGCAACCAAGCTTGCACAAAGAGATGGAAGATTTTCGAATGGAATTAGTGAGTGAAGGATTTTTGGCTAGCATAGAACTCCAGCCCACTTTGATTAGTCAGATTAAAGAGGCGCAAAAGGGAAATGCTAGTATCGACGGAATCAAGCGTCGTATCGGTAAAGGCAAAGTACCCGGATTCACCGAAGACGAAGAAGGAGTTATGTGGTACAAAGGACGCCTTTGTGTACCCGCAGATTCTGAGTTGAAAGAAGTTATTCTGAAGGAAGCTCATGATACTCTTTATTCTATCCATCCCGGAGGAAATAAGATGTATCAAGATTTGAAAGAGCAATTTTGGTGGCATAAGATGAAGCGAGAAATTGGAAGCTATATCGCCAAGTGTGACATATTTCAGCGAGTCAAGGCAGAACATCAAAGACCCGCTAGATTTTTGCAACCATTGCAGATTCTGGAATGGAAATGGGATTCCGTTGGAATGGACTTTATCACTGGACTACCTACTTCTAGTAGGGGAAATGACTCTATCTGGGTCATAGTGGACAGATCGTCCAAAGTCGCCCATTTCTTGCCCGTCAAGACCACATATCAGAGTTCGAAGCTAGCAGAGTTGTACATCGCTAGAATAGTTAGTTTGCATGGAGTCCCCAAGAACATCGTATCAGATCGAGGAACTCAGTTTACCTCGAGATTCTGGAAGAAAATCCAAGAATGTTTAGGAACCCGCCTAGATTTCAGCACCACGTATCACCCTCAGACCGATGGACAAACGGAGTGAGTAAATCAAATACTCGAAGATATGCTGAGATCCTGTGTGTTAGAATATGGATCCAAGTGGGAAGATTGTCTGCCGTTTGCAGAATTTTCATACAACAACAGTTATCAGGCTAGTTTGCAAATGGCCCCATTTGAATTCATGTACGGAAGAAAGTGTCGCACCCCTTTGAATCGGGCTCAAGTAGGAGAGAGTCGATTTTCGGACCCGACATCCTACGAGAAGCAGAAGAGAAGGTTCACAAGATTCGTGAGCACCTCAAGACTGCCCAAACCAGACAGAAGAGTTACGCCGACAAGAGACGTAGAGACCTCGCCTTCAACATAGGAGACTTTGTTTATCTGAAAGTGTCGCCATTGAAGGTAATGCAGCGTTTCCAACTCAAAGGAAAGTTAGCCCCCAGATATATCGGACCTTTCAAGATTCTGAACCGTCGAGGAGAAGTGTCGTATCAATTGGAACTACCCGAAGAGATGTCAGCCATGCACAATGTGTTCCATATCTCGTTACTTCGCAAGTGTCTCAAAGTCCCGGAGAAGACCGAAGTGTTCAAGAACATCGACCACCGGACCATAGAGATCAACGATGACCTGACCTATCCCAAAGTACCCATCCGTATTTTGGAAGAAGCCTTCAGAACTACCCGAACCCAGAGCATCAAGTTTCTCAAGATTCAGTGGAGCAACCACACAGAAGAGGAAGCTACCTGGGAGCGCGAAGATCACATCAGGACGGAGTTGCCCGATCTCTTCAAATCCTAGGTAATCTTTTTCGTACTTTTTCAAATCTCGGGACGAGATTTTGTTTAAGGGAGGAAGGTTTGTAACATCCCAAAAAATACTAAACTTGGATCATCAAACTTTAATCCTCAAATTTAGGGTTAACAAAAACTTTGCTAAATAAAATTATGGAAGCATGCATGTGAGTATGCATTTCATTTTGAATCCTTTTGAACCAACTTGTTTGTGTGTTCCATTGCTTGTAAATGGATGCTTAGGTGAAATAAACATCATCTAAACATTTCCCAAAGACAAGTAAATCAAAACAAATAAAATGAGGGAATGGTCATTTTGACCAATTTAACTCACATGCCTACCTTGGCTGTCTCAAACTTTCAGAACTTAACAGAAACTTTTCTGGATCTTTGCACCCCTTGATTGTACTCATAACAAAGTATCAAGGCCCACTTTGTGATCATCCAGAAACATTCAAATGCATGGTTTAAATGACAATTCAAAATTGAATCTATATCATATGGGAAGATCCCACTTTTTCAAAAACCACTCAAACAAGTTCAACTTTCAAAACCCAAGCATCTGCAGACTCACCAGCACCAACCTAGCACACCCACCAAAAATCTTTTCAAAATTCAAAACTTCAGTTCTTGCGGCCATTTCATCAAACACTTGGCAGACACAAATCAAACAAAATCCAAACACTATTGTGAGCAGTGATTGAAGCCTAACTTGTTACCTCTCTGGTTACAACTAGGTTTTAGTAGATCATATAGCTCAATTGCACACCCTTAGCATCACTGTAAGCTTGGCATTGCCATCAATGGTGAGCAGGCCGAATGCACCCTTGTCACCCCATGTCGACAGCAAGCTAGGAGGAGAAACAAGCCTAGCCAGCATGTCTTGGAGCAAGCCAACACCCCACCGCCACCCATCGCCCAGGCTCGAACGCTGCCACCATCGACCACACGACGAACCATGCCAACCTCGCCAAAGAACCATGCCGAGAGCACGCCTGCGCCCACGCCGACCGACGCCATGCATCGCTGCGCCGCCGCGTGCATACGTGATCACCACCGCCCCAAGAAACCCGCAGACACGCTTGTTCGCCGCCGCATGACCAGCGCGCCAGCGCCATTAAATTCTCGCTGCACGCAGCAGCACCGCCGCTGCTCGGACCAAGCCGCACCTCCCCACGTCTCGCCACCGTGTCGTTGAGCATCGCCAGGGAGCACCACACCGCCCTACCTTCGCCCATGCCGATAGCCGTCTGTACCATCGACCCCGACGAGCTCACCATTCGGCCCGTCGGTCCCCTCTCGCCACTATAAATAGAAGCCACCCCAACCGAATTGAGCACACCATCTCACTCCCCTATTCTCACTGATCATTCCACCCCGTTCCCGGAGCAAGGCGAGCAGCGCATCGCCGGAATTTCACCGGAGCCCGCCGCCTCTTGAGAAGAAGGGAGCCAACGATTGGAGCCGCCCCAGGAGAAGCTGCCGGTACCAGGAGGTTCGCCGTTCGCCTGCCTCGCCGACCCTCGCCTGAACCCCGGTGAGCCCCCAATGACCCCCACTGGTCGCGCTAGGTTTCTGTCTCGCCGGCGTTTCCCAACGTCGACGATGACCCTCAGTCGTTGGATTAGAACCAGATCGATCGCACCACATCGCCCCATACAGCTTCGCACCCCCTGTCTCACTGACGCGTGGGGACATCCACTTACGCATCCCACGGAAGCGTTGTGCTTAGCAGGCCAGCCCGTTAACCTTTCCCGCGCAGCCCAGTTATTTGAATTTAACATTTTCCATTTTATTTCAAACACACTTCTGTACCCAATTTCAAAAATCAACCCAGGTCGATTCAGTGCACCAAATTGAATGAAACCAATTTTGTTAGAAAGGTTTGTGAATGATGAATCCAAGCCCATTGGATTCAAGTCATTTGGATCTGCAGATCACCCTTGGAAAAAATAACAAGGCATAAGCTTTTCTGCATTCAAACATTTTTCAAATTTAAACCACAATAGATTTTGAGTTGATTCCAACTCTCAAAAATCACATTTAACCATACCTTTCAGAATATATAAAAATATATAGGTTTACTTACAGAAATATTGACCAAGTAATAAAAGAATGCCACATAGGCATTTCTAGCCACTTTAATTAATTAAAATAAAAGGGTAGAACCTTATTAAATTGTGACACCGCTTTAAATCACATTCCCTTGGACTAAAATGTGTGGTGATGACAGGTGTCAACATGATCCCATGTTTGGTTTGGAGAATATTAAATCTTAAGTAGTTTTTCAATGAGTAGAAATTACTTTCCTAAAAATAAAAAGGAATTAAACCAAGCTTTAATCTTGTAATGTTAGTGATGATGTTAGATCATCTATAGGACCCTTTTGTGTGATGATTGCAAGTAGTTAAGAATTGTTTGTTGATTGTGTACATTGTATTTATTTATAGACGCTAGTACCGACCAAGGATACGAGGAGGAATAAGGATTCTACGAAGAAGAAGCCGAGGAGAACTTCAACCACTACTCTGCACAAGGCAAGCTAACACCTGCAATTTAGCAAGCTTATACTGATATTGTGCAAGCCTAATACTACTAGTGAATGTGCAAGCTAACACTTGCAAGATACTCTACTGATGCAAACAAACCCTTTACTTGTTACCATGCCAATCCTATGCCTTAAGCATATGTGATCATACCCACTTGATACCCAATCCTAGTTTTACTTGCAAGCTTTCTACCTTTGTTTCTTTATCAAAGCTTTAGCTTAGAGTGTACTTAAGTAGCTGGTAGATATTAGAAAGATAATTGAAGGTTGCATAAAGAGCATAAAATTTGGCCTAAGCTAGATAATCTGGATGTCATCCTAAGGCATGAGATTAAACTTAGTTAAGCCCCACTAGTTTACTACCCCTCATTAGTACTCACCCCCACTTGTAGATGCTAGTGCTAAGCATAAAACTTGACCAACTTTAGATGGGAATACTTGGTGAAAATGGTTATGAAAACCTTATAATGATGGATCATTCTACTGAGATGTTTTGATATGTGTTTCCGAACCCAGATGATTATGGTGATGAAAATGTTGAGGCATGAGCCGTAGCCCTTTTAAAAACTGTTGGTTGTCTGGATGCGATACCATTCCAATTTTATCGTACAACCACAATACCCGAAGATTGGGTAGGGCTTGACTGGAAACTTATATACCTTAGTATTAGTTCCCTCACGGCCAAGGTCTGAGCTGAGGCTACCTTGTGAAGATTGTTCGCCTGTGCAGTACCCAAGATGACAGTTGGTCATGGTTGGGAGGCCAAACTCACATGAGAGGTGCTTATACTAGGGCGTGTAATTGAAAGGTTAGGATTGATTATCCGCATACTGAGTATGGTGAATTCGGGATTTATTCCTGACGGATGTATCGAATGTTGTGGTGAAAGTGTACAATCTCTGCAGAGTGTCAAACTATTCGAATAGTCGCGTCCACGGTTATGGACAGTTGGAGTGGCCATACTGTTCCCCCGTTAGATGTTTTCAAAAGACTTGTGAAATGAATTGAGACTTTTACTTGACTACCACAGGGTTGTGATACGAAATACAAGTTCCCACTTAGGAGTTATAAACTTCAACTAGCTCTCTTACTTCTGAACTTAGTAGGGATAACCGCCTTTGCAAAACAACCCTAGAGCCTAGTGTCCTATTATCCAAAAACCCTTTACTTGTTAGTATTAGTTTATAGTACTTAAAGAGTACTCATGGATTTGTCCCGGCTATTCCCATGGCTGACTATGAAGAGGAGTACCGGAGGATGGACCCTGTGAAGGTTACTACAACTAGGATCATCTCCCATCAAGCATTGCCTCAGACCTCAAGATGGAGCTCACGCCTACCAAGTATTATTACGTATTCCGCTGCTTGAAGTTGTATTAAGAACTAGATCATGAGATCCCTATTTGTGTAAGAACTTATGTACGGTTTGTAATGGATGATGTACTATGGTATCCAATTATGTTATTTCTCGCAAAAATAGTAATCCTGGGATTGCGATGTATGGCATAACAGGCACCTGGGATTAAAAACCCGGGTGTTGACAAGTTGGTATCAGAGCCATCCTGACCATAGGAGACCCTAGTTAGACTGGACGCTTGGAATCAAAAACTTAGTTTCAAAACCAAAGGAAGCAAATATTTACAAAAACTTATTCCCATTCTTATCACTTGATTCTTTCATGAAAACTCATGTTCCTAAAAAAAACTCTTGCAAAATACATAAAATTTGACACACATGATCACTCTACTAACTTACTCATCCTATATTCTTATAGATGGACGTGAAGTACATCAAGTTTTACCAATTGGGGAATGGAGGAGACCTTATCTTTGAGAGGGATTTGGACCAGCTTTCGGAACTTCTGGAGCGTCCGCACCCCGAGTTCTTCGTAGCTCAGCTCAATGATCAAGGAGGAGAAGATCTGTAGTGGCTAATTGTTGCAAGTCTCCGAGGGAAGATTGAACCTCCCACTGCTGAGGGAATTCAGTTTACCTTGAGAGAGAACAACTGGCTCGATGGACTTGCCAGGGCCATGCAGGAAAGTCTTGCCCATCTGTGTGGGCAGAGCATCAATCAGATCAAGGGAACTCGCTTTGAGTTTTGCCCGAGGCGTGATGCAAATGGACAACCACTGGAAGCCCCATACCACCCCGAGCTGAAGACTCAATTGGACCACCTTAGCTTCATGATGTACAATCGTCAGCAGGAGTTGGATAACTGCCGTGACTACTCCAACCACAAGTCTGCCATCATCAAAACGAAGGATCAAACCATCGCCATGCTAGCAAAGGATCGCAAGTCTTGTCGCCGTCAGCTCGACAAGAAGGAGCGCAATATTGCCCGTCTTCGCCACCGCATCTCGTCTTTGGAGGAGACCATCCACGAGAGAGATATGCAGTTGGAGGAAAGGGAGAATGCCGGAGAGGATCTTCGTGGATACCCCTACTCCTATCTCAGCGACGACGTAGATTTTCTAGAGGATCAGGCTATGGATTTCTTCACCGATGAGGATGATTTCGCCTTCATTGATGATTATGAAGACGAGGAAGCCACCAATTCCGAGGAGTAGTACCACTTGAGCACTAGCGTAGTGAGTAGTATTCGGTCCCACTGTATCGTAGTTTTCAGAATGGTTCTTAAAACCATCTGTTTTTCTTTATTGTGGTGTGTGTTGTATTGTGTGCTATGATTGAATGAATGACACTAGGCTCTAGGTTTTTTTTTGCAAAAATCCAGATTTACCTCTACTAAGTTCAGAAGCAAAGAAAACTAGTTGAAGTTTTATAACACCTAAGTGAGAACTTGAATTTTCATATCACAACCCTGTTGTGATCAAGTCAAAGTCGTAATTCATTTCACAAGTCATTTTGAAAACATCTGATGGGGGAACAGTATGGCCACTTCAACTGTCCATAACCGTGGGAATAGTTTGACACTCTGGAGAGATTATACACTTTCACCACAACATTCGATACATTCGCCAGGAACAAATCCTGAATTCACCATACTCAGTATGCGGATAATCAATCCTAACCTTTCAATTATACGCCCTAGTATAGGCACCTCTCCTGTGAGTTTGGCCTCCCAACCATGACCAACTGTCATCTTGGGTACTGCACAGGTGGACAATCTTCACAAGGTAACCTCAGCTTAGACCTTGGCCGCGAGGGGACCCATACTAAGGTATATAAATTTCCAGTCAAGCCCTACCCATTTTTCGGGTATTGTGGTTGTACGGTAAAATTGGAATGGTATCGCATCCAGACAACCATCCGTTTTATAAAGGGTTAAGGCTCATGCCTCAACATTTTCATCATCACAATCATCTGGTGTTCAGAAACACATGTCAAAACATTTCAGTATAATGACTCATCATTCTAAGGTTTTCATAACCATTTTCACCAAGTATTCCCATCTAAAGTTGATCAAGTTTTATGCTTAGCACTAGCATCTACAAGGGGTGGTAACTACTAATGAGGGGTGGTAAATAAGTGGGGATTTGCTGAGTTCAATTCTCATGCCTTAGGATGATATCCAGATTATCTAACTTAGGCTAAGTTTTATGCTCTTTATGCTACCTTTAGTTATCTTTCTAGAATCTACAATTCAACTATGTACACTTGAGGAGAAAGCTTTGATAAAGAAATAAAGTATAAATCTTGCAAGTAAAACTAGGATTGGGTTATCAAGTGGGTATGATCACATATGCTTAAGGCATATAATTGCAAGTATAAGCTTGATAAAGTAGGGTATCTTGCAAGGGTTAGCTTGCCTTGAGCAGAGCAGTGGTTGAAGTTCTCTTCGGCTTCTTCCTCGTAGTATCCTTCTTCCTCCTCGTATCCTTGGTCGGTACTAGCGTCCATAAATAAATACGAGGTACACAATCACCAAACAATACTTAACTATTTTCAATCATCACACAAAGGTGTACTATAGCTGATCTAACATCATCACCTATCATTACAAGATTAAAACATTTGTCTTATTTATTTTAATGTGAGAAAAGTAATTTCTACTCATTGAAAAACTACTTAAGATTTAATATTCTCCAACTCAAACATAGGATCATGTTGACACATGTCATCACCACATATTTCAGTACATGGGAATGTGATTTAAAGTGGTGTCACAATTTAATAAGGTTTAACCTTTTTATTTTAAATAAATAAAGTGAATAGAAATGCCTATGTGGCATTCTTTTGTTATTTGAACACTATTTCTATAAGTAAACCCATATGTTTCTATATATTCTGAGAGTTGGAATCAACTCAAAATCTCTTATGGTTGAATTTTGAAAAATGTTTGAATGCAGAAAATCTTCTGACTTGTTATTTTTACCAAGGTTAATCTAAAGATCCAAATGATTTGAATCCAACGGGCTTGGATTAAGCATTTCAGTACCTTTCTAACAAAATTGGTTTCATGCAATTTGGTTCATTGGATCGAGCTGGGTTGCTTTTTGAATCTATGTACAAAAATGTGTTTGAATTAAAATAGAAAAATCTAAAATCAAACGGTTGGGTCGCGCAGGAGAGGTTAATGGGCCGGCCCATTGTCACTCCGCAGCGCGGGGCTCAGCTGACAGGGGGGTCTACCAGTCAGCGGCTCATAATGCGCGAAGCGGTATGGGGCTACGTGGGTTGTTGGATTAGAAGGGAGATCGACGGCTGGGGATCATCGTCGACGATGAACCTGTCACCGGCGAGCTCAAACCCTAGCGGCTCAGTGGGGGTGCATAGGGGGCATACCAGGGCTCCAACAATGACGGCGAGGCGGGCAAACGAACGAGTGGTCGACGACGAGCTCAGGAATGGTCAAGGCAGCTCCGGGGGTGGTCGCAATCTGCGGCCCCCTTCTCCTCCAGAGGCGTCCTGCTCCGGTGCAATTCCGGCGAGCTGCTGCTCCTCGTGCTCCGGCTAGAGGGTGGGACGATTAGTGAGGTGAGGGGAGTGGAATGGTGTGCTTCAAACGGCTGGGGGTGGCTTCCTTTTATAGGCTCGACGGCGAGACCGAGAGGGATGGGCAGGCGACGGTGGCGACATGGCTACGGGTTGCTAGCGGCATGTCTAAGGATGGCGATCGACGCGCGGTCTCCTGGCGATGCTCTAGAACTTAAATGCGGGCTTAGGGGCGGCGGTAAACGGTCGGGAAAGTGCGGTGCTCTGAGTGGTAGAGGCGGCGTCTTTGATGGCGAGTGGTGGCTGTGAGGCATTGGGCGGCGAACGGGGATGTCCTTGGATCATGGCGAAGCGGTGGGCACGGGCTGCGGTCGAGGGGCGGCGTGTGCGCGTGTGCAGGGTGCGGCTCTCTGGCGCGTGCTCGGCATTTCGCAGTGGCACTGGGTGTGGGGCATGCTTGGTGTTCCACGGCTTGCCTTGGCTCGGGGAGGGGACAGTGGGTGGTGGTGAAGTGCTGGCTAGCTCCCAGACATGGCTAGAGAGGAGGAGGTGGTCTGCTGCGGCGACAACCAAGTTGGCCGGCGAGGTGGCTCGGCTTGATCACCATTGATGACAATGGCCAGCTCACATTGAGGCTAGGGGTTTCCAATTAGGCTAGATGATCTACTAAATGGTTGCTGTGAGCTAGAGAGGGAACAAGTTAGGCCAAAACACTATTAAAAACAGTGAATTTGATTTGGTTTAAATTTGCCTGCCAAGTGTTTGATGAAATGGCCGCAAGAAACTTCTTTTTGAATTTTGAAAAGATTTTTGGTGGGTGTGCTAGGCATGTGCTGGAGACTCTGTGGGTGCTTGGGCTTTGAAAATTGAGCTTGTTTGAGTGGTTTTTGAAATAGTGGGATCTTCCCATATGAGATAGATTCAATTTTAAACTGTCATTTAAACTTAGTATTTGAATGCTTTTGGAAGATCACAAAGTGGGCCTTGGTACCTCATTATGAGTACTAGCAAAGGGTGCAAAGATCCACAAATGTTTCTGTTAAGTTTTGAGTGCTTGGAATAGCCAAAGTAGGCATGAGAGTTAATTTGGCCAAAGTGACCATTCACTTCATTTGTTCATTTTGAGTTGTTTGTCTTTGGGAAAAGTTTGAGGATGATTTAAATGATGTTTATTTCACCTAAGAATCCTTTTACAAGCAATGAAACACAAAACCATGGCAATTCAAAATAATCCAAATTTTAAACACACATACATAAGAATGCTCTCATATTTTTAGATAGGAAAGTTTTTGTTAACCCTAAATTTGATGATTAGCAATTGATGATTCATGTTTAATATTTTTGGGATGTTACAACCATTCATAACCATCACCAACCCTAATGTAAAACCTATTAAACCTTAAGACTAATTAACCTTAACTAAATACTAGTTTCTTCAAATGTTATTCTTTTTGCCACTTCACACAAACAAGTCTATATTAGTTTCTTTGGCTCTTAAAAACTCAACTCAAGGACTTTTTATCCCAATCACCAGATAACAATTAATCATAATCACATTATTCTATTAGTATTTGTATATTTTGGATTGTTAACACTTAAGTTACTTAGCAATGTCATTGCTTATGAAATAAACTTAAAGATAAACCCAATCTTAAAGAAGATAGATCAACTTATTCAAAATACTAAGGGTCTCACTTTGGGAATTATAAAATTGCATAGCATTATTTATGCATAATGGCATCTTGCTTCTTTAAACATTAGTCCTTACTGGACCAATGATGATGATTTTAGATATTGGATCTTCTATTATCTCGAAGACCGTGAGTGCATAATCTTGCAATCACAAAAGGCAAGTTCACACTTGCTCATGTCCTTTGATTATTTTCTGTAAAGTATTTTACAAATTCAGTGTTGTCATCACCTGCATTTTAAAAAGGTCAGAAAACACTATTTTCATAATAATATGATTATAGGTTAGTTACCATAAGGTAATAACCTACTAAGAAAGTTCCGGTGGTAAAGGAACATATTATCTAGGACTTAATAACCAATGTCGCTAGTGATTCTTGCACCGTATATTACGCGTTAACCATGAGATTTAGAATGGGACGGAGAAGTCAGTTGGATCATCTCCCTTTCACATGCATTGGACACTGTTCTGGGCATTTGTAAGTTGCAGATCGTGGGTATAGCCGTTTTATACGGGGGAAGTGTACCATGGATCTGGGATTACAAAAGACAGATTACTAGTGTTAATGGTTATTGTGTGTATCCAACTAAGGTATAGCCGTTTTATACGGAGAAAATTCTACCTTGAGTTTGGACATCCAACAGTTGTGGTGTATGCGGGGTCGTGGAGAAGGATAGTGATTGGCTTGGATCTTAGTCTGGGCCTCATACCAAGGAAGTGTGAACGATCCTATAACTCGGATGTGCAACAAAGCTAAGATCTCTCATGGGTAAAGTGACGCACCTCTGCAGAGTGTAAAAACTACAACTTGTTACTCCCTGTTCCGGGAAGGAGCTGCGAACGCTGCGGTGATGGGGATATGCCTACAGGGGTATACCCAGCAGGACGTTTCTGACTGGCCCAAGAACTGGCGAGTGGGCCTGCAAGACGGCGACTGGATTGAAGCCCAGCGAGGAACCAAGCGATTGGAAGCTGAAGGCCCAGGCGAGTAGATAGGCCCAGTCGGATTAGGTTAAACGAGTACCGAAGCTTTAACTGAATCGGTTGAGATATGTAAACCCTAGGGGAGGTGAGCCTATATAAACTCCCTGTAGGGCGAGTAGAGATACGTTCCATCATACACCTAAGCGACTCGCCGCCTAGCCGCCGAGCTCGCCCATTGTACCACCTCCATAATACAATCTAGCAGGAGTAGGTTTTTACCCTCCGGGGGGCCGAACCTGGGTAAAACCCTGTGTCTTTGCCCTCATCTCGCACCGCAAATGGCTGGCCGCCCTTGCCCCTCGTTCTACTACTCGCTGCCGATGCAGCATCCGCCGTGACCATTCCCACGCTGGCGCCCATCGTGGGGCCCGGTCCGCCGGTGTTCTATGGCGAGATCCAATCTGCCCATCAACGAAGGTCGCCACCGCCGCATGATAGCGATCGGCGAGATGCTCCAAATCTTGCCGAGCAGCTACGCCCCGGGCGCACCCACGCATGGCGTGATCCCGCCGATCGGCACGATCAGCCTCTTCGCCGGCCTCACCGACGCCATCGCCTCGAGGACTCGGCTCGATCCGCGAAGTCGCCGCCACGATCGGCTCTCCGAGAGCCAGATCCGCATGATCCATCGCCGCCTCGAGTACAACTCGCCAACAGCGACGTGGCCGAAAACTCCGGGCCGCAGGAGACGCGCCTCGACGACGACATCGGTGACCCCGGCCACTCGCGGGTCCATCACCGCGCTTCACCCTGGGCTCCATCACCAGGTCTCCAACGCCGGAGACTTCGAGGACCCTCCATCCTCGGATCTTCGACTCGACCGGTCGGAGAATTCCGCCGACCTCCACGACGGAACCGTCGCCACGCCGCGACCTACATGGCGACCGCACCGATCCGCCGGAGGATCCATTCTCCACCCGATCCTCCTAACGCCACGGCAACGGAGGTCGAGGAACTCCGCTGAAATCGGCGGAGGCGGTGCGCAAGAACAAGCCGAGCGAAAAATTCCGCCGAGCAAGTAACGGCGCAGAGCTATCGCGCTACCACCAACAGCGGATCAGTCGCTCGAACCCTACCGCTTAGGGCGCGCTGAACTTAGACGATTTAAACGACCCGACCAGGTGGCGGCCGCGATCTGCGAACGCGCCACCAAGAGGAAGCGCCCGACCCCGCCAGGTCGACGGCGATGGGCGCCCGCCCACCCAACCGCACACCCCTGTGACCAGCCATGGATAGTAGTCTCCTCACGGAGCGAGACGCAAACGGCCTCCCATCGTTCTCCACCCCGATGGACAACCTCGTGGCAGCCGAAAGCAAGACCGACAAAGATCACGGCCACCGACGACGGCGCCTGCAGATCCAATACGTCGTGGCCTCGCTTGCAAAGGCCGAAGCAGCAAAGAGCGCGCCGACTCGCAAGGGGCAGTATACTGCTCCTCGGGAAGCAGGGCGGCCTCGAGCGGCCGCCCAATGGCGGCAAACACACTCAACTGCCCACCACCGGAGCCACTGCAGCTCCAACACCGACCCGCGAACGCGGCACTCTCCACCAACGACCCCAGGCCGGCGACCAACCTCGTCGCCGCCAACGGTCAACCCATCAACGCCCGCACCCACATCATCAACAACCAAAGATGGCGCGCACGCCAGCCCGACGACCTGCGACACACCCTAACCAATCGCCGCGACGGCAAGCCCATGGGGTCGCTCAGTCGACTCGGCCCCAAGTGCTTCGGACCAATGATCCGAGGTGAGAAGTACCTGCCAAACTTTAAGGCGCCGAAGGAGATAGAAAAGTACGACCCCTCGTACGACCCTGTTGTCTGGCTCGACACATACCTCATGGCAATGGGGATTGCAGGCCACACCGACCTACTAGCCGCCCGTTACCTCCCCCTGATGATGGAGGGGACGTGTAGGCAGTGGATCAACACCCTCCCTCAGGAAAGCATAGACTCCTGGGAGGAGATGCGCGACGCTTTCATCAGGCACTTCGAGTGCTCCTACACCCGTGCCACCACTATCGAGGACCTGGAGCGATGCATCCAGGGACCCCGCGAGTCGACCCGCAACTGGGTCCAACGGTGGCAAGAACTCTGGTACAACGCGGTCGGCATCCACCCGGACACCACGATCCATTGCTTCAAGACCTCGTGCCGCTACGAGCCCCTGGTCGCCAAGCTCAAGCGACACTCTCGCACACTCGAAAACATCCCCGACCTCCTCGAGATCGCCAAACGGTACGCGGAGGAAGATCCAAACCAGGAAACTGACGACGAGTCAGGAGGTCAACGCCGCACGAGCGACAACGACAGCGGACGACGGTCCGACCTACGCTACAGCAACACTCACCTCATCGGCAAGCGCCGCAGTGACGGGCGAGTCGACTTCGTCGCTAATGCCGGGCACGCGCAACGCGAGCCCAAGAGCTTCCGCCGCGACGGAGGGCAACGCCGCGACGGCGGCAACTACAAGGCCAAGCCAAGGTTTGACCCCGCGGCTCTCCTTAACCAACCATGTGCGTTTCATAGAAGGGAAGGGAAGCCCGCAACGCACACCACCGCCGACTGCCACACCCTCAAGGAGATCGAGAAGGCACGGCGAGCACGGGAGGACCCTGACAACGACCCGCCAAACAGCGGAAAATTCGGCAAAGTGGCCGGCTCGCTCCATACCTTCACAGGCTTCAACACGAAGCGCGAGAAGAAGGTCATCGCCCGCGCCGTCGCCATCAACGCGGTGGCCTGTGTGGACGCCCGCTTCCTCAACCGGTCGAGCAGCCATCACCGGAGCCGCCAAGACCACTCGCCACACATCGAGTACCGTGACGAGTCGCCGGTGGTCAAGCTTCCAAGGTCGGCGATCATCGCTCCCCAAGACATTGATGGACGGCAGCTCCATCAACATCCTGTACTCTCGACACCTTCAGCGGCTGCGCCCGCAATGATGATCGAGACAACTCACACCATGTTCCACGGCATCGCCCCTAGTCGGAAGGCGCACTGATCGGCAAGGTCACGCTACTACCACCTTCGCACACCGCAAACTTCCGCACCGAGCGGATCGCCTTCGAGCTGGTGCCCTTCGACAGCCCCTACCATCGCCCCTGGGCGCCAGCGCTCGCCAAGTTCATGGCGCCCCACCACGCTGCATAACTCGATGAAGCTCCCCGGGCCGTGCGGCGTCGTCACCATCAACGGCGACCCCGACATGGCCGCCGAGTGCGAGGCCAAAGGAGCCGAGCTCGCCGACGTCGTCATCGCGGCGGAGACCAACCATGCCGATGAGCTCGCCAAGTACGCGAGCGGGGTCAACAATGACGACCCCACAATACTCAAGAAGCCCAACTCGGAGGGCGCAAACACATCAACCTTCGAGGCCACTACGCACACCCGCACCGTCGAGCTGGTCCCAAGCGACTCCAGCCAGACGGTGACGATCGGGACGGGCATGAGCACAGCATAGGAAGGCGCGCTCATCGAGTTCCTCCGTGAGAACAGGGACATCTTCGCATGGAAGCCCTCTGACATGCCCGGTGTCCCTAGGGATCTCGCTGAGCACAAGCTAAACGCCGACCCCAAAGTGCGACCTATCAAGCAGTCGCTGCGGCCCTTCAATGAAGAGCGCCGCCGAGCAATCGCCGAGGAGGTGCAGCGCCTACCGCCGCAGCTTCATCCGCCAATCAAATACTCCAAGTGGGCAAACCCAGTCCCGTCGAGAAGAAGAACGGGACACGGAGGATGTGTATCGACTACACAAACCTGAACAACGCCGCCCAAAGGAGCAGTTCGTCCTCCCGCGATCGACAGATAATCGATTCAACCGCTGTCTCGAGTCGCTATGTTTCTCGACGCCTACTGGGTACAACCAGATCAAAATGGCTGTCGAAGACGAGGAGAAGACGGTGTTCATCACGCCATTCGAGCCTTCGCTACACCGCCATGACCTTCGCCTCAAGAACGCCGGGCGACCTACCAGCGTGCATGCAAGAATGCCTCGCGAGCCAAATTACGCAACATCCACGCTACATCGACGACGTGGTCGAAGTCCGCCGCCAGGCGACCTCGCCGACCGGCGGAAACATTCACCAACTGCGAAAATACAAGATAAAGCTCAACCCAGTAAATGCACCTTCGTGTACCGCAGGACAACCATGGGTACGCTCTCCAAGCGAGGGATCGAGGCGAACCCCACGAAGATCGACACGATCGCTGGCTCGAAAACCCGAGTGCTCGTGACGACGCCCGTAAACTAGCCGGGCGAGTAGCGGCTCTCGCCGCTTCATCCCCGCTCGAAAAGGCGATGCCCCTATACCACGATGCGCAAGAACCCCACCTTCCAAAGGGACAAGGAGGCGGACGCGCCCGTGACCTAAAAGGTGCTACTTGCCGACCGCTACTCGCCGCCACCGACAAAGAACCCATGCTGGTTTACGCCGTGGCTTCCGGCGCCGTCATTGCGTGATGGTCGCCGAGCGACCGGAGGAAGGAAAGGAGCGCCAAGACAAATGACCGTGTACTACATTAGCGAGGTCCTCATCGAAGTCGCACCAGCGTACCCCCAGCACCAAAAGCTGGTATACGCGTCTTTAGATCTCAGCGCGCCACCGACTACTTCCGTGAGCACCCGATCACGATCGCTTCTCGCACCACCGCAGGACATCATCCGAACCGTGAGGCGACCGGGTCGCCAAGGGCCGCCGAGATTGGCGCCCACAACATCAAATACGATCCGCAAAAAGCAATCAAGTCGCAGGCCCTAGCGGACTTCATCGCCGATCGAAGAGGCCCAAAGAGCGAGAAGCCGCCATACCTCCATTATCGAGCTCGCACGGACGGTTCCAAGAACGCGACGGCGCAGGCGCAGGGATCGTGCTAACTTCGCCGAAGGGCGACAAGCTCCGCTACGTCCTCTGCCTCGACTTCACACCCTGCACCAACAACATGGCTGAGTACGAGGCCTTACTCCACGGCATGCGAGCGGCCAAGGAGATGAATGTCAACCGCCTACGCTGCTACGGCGATTCCGACCTCGTCGCAGGGCAAGTCGCTGGCACCTGCGACGCCGTCTCCCCCACCATGGCGGCGTACCACCAAGCAGTGGACAAGTTGGGAGGACACTTCACATGCTACTCCGTCGAGTGGATCGACAGGCGGAAGAACGAGGAGGCCGACACACTCTCTCGCATCGGGTCGGCTCGACTCGCACCACCCGCCGGCGTCTTCCTCGACACGATCACTGCCATCGCCTCTCCCGGGAGATCGACATCGAGTCCCGCCCAACCGAGGCAGCCCTGGTCGCTCTCAACGAGCCGACGACCGACCAAGCCCTACATCGCTTACCGAAGCCGCACCTTGCCGGCACGACGGACGCCGGATGATCGCCGCCGATGCAAGTCATACACCATCATCGACGGCGAGCTCCACAAGCGCATGTCACCGGCGTGTTCCAACGCCGCCCAACCCGCCAAGGACGCAAGATCCTCCATGATATCCACTCCGGCGATCGCGCCACCACGCCGCCCGCTCTCTGTCGCCAAGGCTATGCGACATGGCTTCATCGCCCACCGCACACGCCGATGCCGTGGACATTGTCCAGCGTGCGCCGGTGCCGGCACGCCAATCAGACGCACGCGCCGAGCTCGCGCCAAAATAATCCCCATCACCGCCATTCGCTGTGGGCATTGACATGGTAGGCCCTTCAAGAAAGCCCTCCGCTACACCCACCGCTAGTCGCAATCGACAAATTCACAAAGTGGGTGGAGGCCAAGTGCTTCGAAATGCGACGGAAGACCGCCACAAAATTCCTACGCGATCTCATATATCGCCATGTTCCCAAACAGCATCATCACGGACAATGGCACCAACTTCGCCAAAGGAGCCATGGCTGAATTCTCGAAGAGCACCACATCCGCTCGACTCGGCCGTCGCCCACCCGAATCCAACGGCCAGCGTAACGGGCCAACCAGCATCCTCCACGGCCCGGCCGCGACTCCAAGTACCACTCGAGCGCACCGCCGGTGCTGGGTCGAGGAGTTGCCCTGTCATCCGGGGATCCGCACCTCGCCAACAGTCGGCTGTGGTTCACCCCTTCTTCATGGTCTACGGCGCCGAGGCAGTCATGCCCACCGACCTCGAGCACGACTCGCCGCGGATCGTCCACTACACGGAGGCTGCAAACGAGCTCGCCCGGCAAGACGGGGTCGATCAACTCGACGAGGCACGTGACCTCGCTCAGTCACGCACCGCCATCTACCAGTAGGGACTCCGCCGCTACCACAGCCGGCGGGTGAAGACTCGCACCTTCCAAGAGGGCGACCTGGTGTTACGCCTCATACAGGACAAGAAGGGCATGCACAAGCTCTCCCCTCCATGGGAAGTGCCATTCACCATCGGGCGCGTGCTCGGCAACGACGCCTACTACCTCATCGACGTCCCGGGGACGGCGAACTCGACGTCAAGCGACCATGGAATGTAAACCTACTACGAAATTTCTACTCCTAGAACCCCACACATGTACTCTCCAGCCGCTATGAAATAAAAAGAAACGGTTACCGCAAAATTGCGCCTACTCTCCATGTCTTGTGCCACTCGCACTCGTAATAACAGCGTTACGCTAACCGCAGAAGTCAACCTTTGGTATAGCGATCGACACGGCTAAGTAGTGCGGTGCAAGAGCACTGAGTAACCTCAGGTCTTGCATCGTCCATGAAAAACGCCTATCCGGAGCCCCATTGGAGTCGCCTAGCTCGACTGGTTCTACGAACCAAGACAACCGCCGCTTTACAGACCATGGTCCTCCGCATCCTGGCATAGCGACTCGAACGGCTAAGTACCACGCCGGAGATCAAGACCAGTTCATCGCGAGCGGTCCGGAAAACGCCAAGTAGGAGAGCACGCCAGACTCGCCACGCGATCAATCCCACGGGCCAGACAGGAGTGACGCGCTCAAATTAACGCGCTAAGTCCTCAACCACCCTCGAGTCGTGCCTAGAACAACCAAGTACCACGCTCGGGGGCTTGGCCACCCGACCTCGTTCGCGCAAGGGAAAACGGCAAAGTACAGAGCACTCAAGGGAGTCGCCTAGCGATCGGCTCCGAGCCCCAAGTAGTCGACCACAATGACAAAACACATACAAACAACAAACATATCACATACGAGGTAAACCCAACAAAAGGGTGGACGCGCTCGGGGACTCGTTCAAACATCAATCACAAACACACGACAAATACCAAAATAAACACGATGTCTCATTCGATTGCATGTCGCATTGTCTCAGGTTACAAAATATGCCCGCATGGCAGACCTGCTGCTAACGCCACAAGGCAACCTATCCTACTCTTCATGCTTTGATGACGACTCGCTAACACCCCGACGATTGCGGATGAACGGCGTGTACGGGTTCGACGGATACATCGTCAGTTCACCTGCCATCGCCGCGCGGAAGGGCTGCTTGACCTTGAGATCACGATGCGGCGGCTCGGGATCATTCGGCACGACGACCGTCTCCTGGTACGGAAGGAGGTCGACCATTGCCCATACACGCTCCGAGTACGCGGCGGCGCGATCTTGCAACTTGAGGACCTCAGAAAGCTCCATCGTGCCAGTCGACGACGGGTAGCCACTCGTCACATCGTCGATGTCGAAGTCCTCGGGGAAGTGGGCAAGTCCAAGACTAAGTGCCGTCGCTGCTACCAAACGCCACCACGCCATGAACTCAACGATCGCGGCGCCTTTCTCCAAATACCTCCACACTTCAACGAGGTCGGAATCACCTCCGTGCGATATCTCTTGGAGATAGGCACGGATGCACGTCGCCGACAACGTTGCCGAGTCGACAAGCATGCTTACGCCGCTGGCCGAACGAGCTCGCCTCTTCCGCGCTATCGATGATGCGACCTGTGAGTAGAAGACAATAATGAATATGACGGACAACACAAAAGGCACAACCACTGGAAGGGGCAGACGCACTTACCAATCAACGGGCGGCGAAGTTCCGTGATGAAGCTTTGAAGACGTATGGTCGCCCCAAGCCCAACAACAAGGGCATCCGACACTTTGCGATCCTCTTCGCGCCGCAATGGCCCTTGGCTCGCCTGTCACCGAGCTCGCTTCTTCCTTTGCCTCCGCAGCTCGCGCCGAGGTCGGCGATCCGCTCAGCCGCACTCAAAGCCGCTTTGCGCGCCGCCAATTCACCAGCCGGACAAGCCTCGGCGAGCTTCCTCCGCTTTCGGCAACAGCTCGAAGCCCTTTGTTCGCCTCACGGACGATGGCCAGCCTTCTCCGCGCTGTTTCAGGGCCAATCGGTCACCGACTCAAGCGCAGACCGCACATCACCAAAAGGTTAACCAAAGCAAAATTTAAGTGCCCACCCGCTGAAATTCAGCGAGCGCACTCGGGACCGGCAACTGTGGTTTAAGTGCCCACCCGCTGAAATTCAGCGCGTGCGCACTCGGGGACTGGCAATCAAAAATTCTTAAGTGCCCACCCGCTGAAATTCAGCGCGTGCGCACTCGGGGACTGGATGTGAAAAATAAAGATAAGACATTAAAGAATCAGACCGCTGCAAAGCACCGACCTGATCCTCGGGGACTGGAGGTACCTGGATGGCTGCGCCAAGCATGCCGTGAAGTTGTATCGCGTCCACGGACGCGAGGAGAGCCGGCGTGTGCCCACGACGTTGGTCGATTTCAGCATCGGCATTTCCAGGAGTGTGGCTCGAGGGCGAAGTTCCACTCGCCGCGGCCGCCTTGGTCATGAAGCGCGGAAAGGTGGCTATAGAGGCACCTGCCCCAAAGGAGGTCGGCTCGGCCGTTCCAGGCAATAGAGCGCCCTCCTTCGTGGACGCGGCCGCCTCCGTTGCGGGTCCAGCTGGCGCGACCGCCGTGTCGTCAGAAATCGTGATGACGTCATCACCCTTGGCCTTCTTGCCGCCATCCGCAGAGACGACGACCTCGTCCGCCTTCCTCTTGCAGGAAGGATCCTCCTCGCTAACGACGGGTGGCACCTTAGCCACGGTTGGGTGGCCCATACTTTTCACCCCGGTCCTGTCCAACAATCATGTAAGCAAGATAATTCAAGCGGTTATGAAAGACAAAGGAAGGCGAGTGTATTCACTTGGCGACCGGAATGAAGCGTAGCCCCGTACGGAGGCCGGCTGGCTTCTCCAGTTCAGGGCCTAGTCGGCGGCTGAGCCCCATGTCAAGGACGTCGCGTGCCCAAGACACGGACGGCTTCTTCGTCGTAGAGGCTGCGACCGGAGCTTCTGTGACCTCCTCGACAGGAGCTTCCCTACGAGGCGAAGTCGCTACGGCCGGAGCATCCCCCAGCCCAGAGACTGGGGTGAATGGCGGAGGCATCGACGCCAGGGGCACCTCGATGGTGGCCGTGTCCAACGCGGCTGTCGTTGGCGGCGCCTCGTCCTTGGTCGGGCTGGGGGCGTCAGAACTGCTCGCTGAAAGTGGCGGTGAGGCCGGCCTCGTCGGTTTGGTCTTCGTCTTCCTCGGAGGCGCCTTCACCTCCTTTTCCTTCTTCTTCTTTTTCGATGGAGTCGCCTGGCGGCGCGAGGTGGTTTCTGGAAGCTCGTCGTCGTCATCGTGACGCTCGAGGCTTTTACTTGCCTCAAGCTCTCGTTGACGTTGCCCACGGGTCTTGCGGAGCAGTGGGGCGACTTCCTCTTCGGATTCGTCGTCGCTGTCGCCCTCGTCGCTCCTGGAATTGCCTTTGGCGGGAGGCGACTAGCCCACGTCCTGAACGGACGAGCTCGAGTTCTCGTCGTCCGAAGGTGGGAGCCATCCTTCCACCACTTGGAATAGCTGCAATGAATACAGGATGAAGTTAGAATTACCGCATCGCATAAATGCGATCGCGAGCGGTGAAGTGATTATCGGGGCTGGACGCTTATGTATAGGGCGACGGCACTGCGTCTAGGTACACCGCCGGTGATTTTCTTCGATGCTGGGATGTAGTCCTCCAGCTTCCACTTCGCCGAGTCTTCCCGCCCGCATCGGTACATGTAATGCTCGCGTCGAGCGAGCGGGACGAGCCGCCGCCCGAGCCAGCAGTTGTACAGGTTTATCGCTGCAGGCCCTTCTTCTTCAGACCGCGGATGGTCTGGAGCATCTCGTCGACGACCATCCGCTGGTCGTTGGAGAGCTTGCCGACTTGGAGACGGCGCGGCTCGGACCGATTGGCGGAGTACCGCGGGATCGCCGCCTAAGCCCCGGGTCGCCGCCACGTAAAACCACGACTTCTTCCAGCCGCTGCCTTGGCGGGCAACATCAGGTCGAAGAATGAAGCCTTCGACTTGATCTGAAGGTTAGGCCGCTGCTAGTATTGGGTCGCCGCTTCCTCGCCGATCCGTCTGTGGAACAGATCTTGCCACAAGGGAAGTAGGGCGAGCCCAGTAGCATTCGCAGAACGCCACAAAGATGGCGAGCTCGATGTGGGGACCTGATCCAAGGCTGGATCCCGTAGTAGGTGCAGGCGGAAGAACAGGACGTGGGAACCCTAGCCCCGCTCAAGGTGGCTGGTGAAGCAGATGAACTCCTCTCTCGCGGATTCGGTCGTATCTCCGGCGGAATGCACCAATAGCCGCTCAGAAGATCCCGCCTCCTCGGAAGCCGCCATTGCCCTCGTGCATTTAGATCTACCCCGGCTCGGTGGAGAGGGCCATGGCGTAGAGTTTGGGGGTGGGATTTCAGGTCGGCTGGATCGCGATGCGAAGGGAGGCGAAAGGTGCGGCAATGAGGAAATGGTGAGAAGGTGGTTCTCGATCGCCCGCCATTCCTCTTATATAGCGTTGTTACCCGCCAAATCGGGAGCCGTTACGCGGTGATTACGCCAAAAGTTACCGTTGGATTACCCCAATGGCTAGTTTGACCATGGTTAACGGTCCAACTTCACCCACTGACTCGCCGACCCTCTCACTGATGTGGTGTTTTGCCGATTCGACATGCCAAAGTCGCGACCGATGATTGATTCTCCTCTATACGGAGCCCGCCGACGATTCGACCGGATGCCCACTTTGAAGTCAGATACTCCGACCGCCAAGAGCCACCCACGCCTAATCGACGCGGCCTCGGGACTATCGATGGGGATATGCCTACAGGGTATACCCAGCAGACGCTTCCGATCGCCCAAGAATCGGCGAGTGGGCCTCGCAAGACGGCGATCGGATTGAAGCCCAATGAGGAACCAAGCGACAGTCAAGGCCCAAAGTAGTAGATAGGCCCAGTCGGATTAGGTTAAACGAGTACCAAAGCTTTAACTGAATCGGTTGAGATATGTAAACCCTAGGGGAGGTGAGCCTATATAAACCCCCCTGTAGGGCGAGTAGAGATACGTTCCATCATACACCTAAGCGACTCGCCGCCTAGCCGCCGAGCTCGCCCATTGTACCACCTCCATAATACAATCTAGCAGGAGTAGGTCTTTACCCTCCGGGGGGCCGAACCTGGGTAAAACCCTGTGTCTTTGCCCACATCTCGCACCGCAGATGGCTGGCCGCCCTTGCCCCTAGTTCTACTACTCGCTGCCGATTGCAGCATCTGCCATGACCATTCCCACGACATGCGGGAAAGGAACTCCATGAAAGTTTTGGTAAACCCGTGAAGGCTGATGGACATAGCTTTTCAGAATAAAAGCAACCTTTGAAGAAATGTTTACGAAAACTTGCATTTCCTATGACCTATGGTCTGTGACTGTAGATAGTGCATTGCCTACGACCTATGGTATGCTCGTACTCAACGTATCTTCTTAACCCTTGCTAGATCTCGGTGAAACCAATGGCGTTCCCAGGAAATAACTTACTTGAAGAGTTGAAGATATCTAAGGGAGATCAACGGAGTCGAAGACCTTACCAGAATCTATCGAAGACAAGCTAAAGCGTAGAATATAAATAAAACTCCTAGAATCTAGAACCTACTTCTATAGAACAATAATATAGTAGTACTTTCAAGCTTTATACATATATTAATAGTAGTACTTCTAAAGTAACTCCGAGTGGATCTTTCTGGTTCTTTCTGTATAATATTCCTCACTGTCCGAGGAAGCTCTCTGGATCTTTTGTAATATGCTATATATAATATAAAGTGTTGTCTTGGACCCGCGATGTTTCTGTTGTACCACTCTGAGGGATATAATGCGGATGGAACGGTGTTCCATTGGTGTTATATCAACGACTATAGTGTACTACACCATGCAGTGGTATGCTGGGTCACCGCAGATGATGAGTATAACAGGGTACTATAGGATAGCATAACGATGCCAGAGAGGAAATAATAGCAGGAACTTAGCACATGACGAACCTGATAGATTCAGTAACATGGGGAGCAGGGAATCCACACTAATATTTTCCACTGACTTTACATTCTGAAGAACTATATAATATCAGGAAATTAATGTTGTATGGAGTAGCTAAGTACATTTGCATGACAAAATAACAAATATGTGCATGACTTGAAATTTGTAGAGCAATGAATGCAAACCAACATGTCTAGTGACCTTGTATGTAGCACAAAGAACAGGCATGCCCAGTGACTTGTATGTACTAGCACGATTTACAAAAATGTAGTTCACTGCGACATGCTTGAACCTACTATACTGCTAACAAAACAAAAAGGGGTTAGAGATTTGGTTACCTTGGTCGGAGAGGCGTCTAAGCATCGTCGGTACCGTGCGGGTGACGTACAGGTAACCGAGGGTGCCGTGGTTGCGGGGAAGTTGATCTTGGGTGGTCGCGGAAGCATATCTTGAGTGGTCGCGGAAGCATATCTTGGGTGATCGATGTCGGCTTGAGCGTGATGGACGAGAGCATCACTGAGGCAGATGCGGTGCAGCAAACAGTGACGCTCGTGTAGCTGGTCTGGAGCTATGGACAGAGAACTCTTTGAACTAGATCTCATCTGGTGGACACCGGTGAAGTGGCTCCGGTACGATTGGGTGGCTTTCGGCGGCAGGGAAGCAGAGCTTGAGTGATCGACGCCATTGGCACAATCAGCGAGATCGTAGCTCCGATGCAGTGGCAGAGAGACCCGGTGAACTAGATCCAATGGGGTGGGCGTCGATGAAGCGGCTCTGCGGCGGTGCACGAGACCGCAGCTCAGGCCGCCATGGAATTGCTGTCGGCCGGTGCACGCGGTGGTGATGGAGCTGAGGGTGTGGGAGAGTAGCCTGAAATTTTTGGGAGGTCCAGCGGGAGATTTTGCCTGGAATTTTTGGGAGGGCCAGCGGGAGAGTAGCCTGGAATTTTTGGGAGGGCCAGCGTCCATCTAATAATAGAAAAAAGGTAGTAGACTGTATGCTATCTGTCTAGAAATTCAAGTCCAAGAGTCACATCATTGATCATCCATATCCATATTTTTGCATATAAACTTGGATACCTTCGATTCGCACGGCGTAGGTGATAAATTTTGCCGCCTGACTGAGATTTTAAATTTGGATAACGTCCAAGTAATAATATAAAAATGGTACTACTTGGGTGGAAGATTTTGCCTCCAAATGTTTAAAACCAAATGACACGAAATGCTTCGGGGTCGATGGGTTATTTTGCCACTCTATTACAATTTTGAATTTGGCTGCCGACCAAGATTTAATAAAAAAGCTTGTGTAGACCATACGCCATCTGTCAGGAATTTAAGTCACGAGTCACATCAACTGATGCCTCCGATTCGAACAGGGTAGGCGGTAGGTTTTAGCGGCCGACTGTGATTTTTAATTTGTATATTGTCCAAAGATAATTTCAAAAATAGGCCATTCTTTCTCTATTTTTAGGAATCCAATTCGGGGCAAGAAATAAATGTCTGAAGTAGCTTAGATTCAAAAATATAGTTTTGTTTATCATAAGCGCATGTTAAAATGTTGTGCAACCAAGGTCTAATAATTATTTAGGTGTCATCACAAACTCTTCCACATGAAGCACTAACCAAATGGTAGTGCTAATTCAAATCAAAGAAAAAGCCTGCTGTAAAACAAATACTAATGTATACTATCAAAACACAAACATCAACTACACGAGTATATATAGATCACATAAAACAAGGTTTCATCACACATACAATATTATATAGAGAGAAACAATGTTTTATTAGACACGCATAGGCCCCCAAAACGAACATACAGCTCTAACATTCCATCCCCTGCAACTTCGTGACTATAGCAAAAACAAAGGTGCCGCCATAGTTCCATCAGCTACCAAGACAAACAAACACCAGACTACAGATCCAAATAACACAACCTAGTGCAACACATGCTTTCCCAAACAAGCCTTGCTTATTTATCCAAGTGATATTTTCATCTCCTTGATGTTGCAGTCTGAATTAGCTGAGTTGCTGACGTGACTTCCTTTTCCTTTCTTTGATTTGGCACTCCGAATCACATCAATTGCTGAAGAAAATGAACAAAATGATCTGTAAAATCATAGTTGTATAAAGATGCAAGGGTTGACTACACTAACCAGGTGTTATTAAGTAGGGACGTAAAGTACACCAACGTTTAGGAGATCTAAACTTCTTACATTTCATGTTGCTGAGATCTAATTCAAATACTCCCTCCTTCACCCATATAACCACCATTTATCTATCCTCAAATGTGCAGAGTAACCTTAACGAATCTTTCCTACCAGATGCCCATGATTTCTCAAGGCCAAGGAGAGTATCCAACTCAACCTTTATATGAGGCACCCAAGCTACCCATTTTCATATTGATGATCTTTCACTGGACCATGTGCATAGAATGAAGTCTCTTATAACTGCAAGGGAAACATCTCCATTATGCCCCTTAGTGATGACAAAATTGCATCTGGAAATATCATGCGTGTCTCATGTGGGCAGTTAGTATAACATAGTTTTGTTGTCATGTTTTCGAAGGCAATTATATATCTGGAATTCATTATTGGCCAGTACAAAATGCCCCCTATGAGAGTTGCCGGCATGTGATCAGTCTTAGCCAGCATCTCAGCATGTTCAATCCAGTCCTCCCATTTTTCAAACTCTGATAAGTACCTCTGGACCAGTGCTTGGTTACCATTGGTTACTATCCAAATAACCTAGAAATTGCTGCAACAGTGTAAAGACAATGGCACATGGTTTCATGAACAGTGAATTGTCCCGCTGTCATACTCAAGTCACCGCCAAATTGGTGGTTCTAGTATCACTGTTTCACTTCCACTGATTGGATCCCAGGACATTATCATGTTAGACCCTTGCGGACAATGAAGTAGCACCCTACCATTGCGACATCTGAGTACATATGGTTTGAAGGCTTTCTGTACTTTCACTAGGTTGTTCAGCTTCTGGAAGATCGCTTGGTCAAGATTATGATTTGTTATGAATCAAGCGTCCTCAGAGCTATTGGTGAAAAATCCAAGTAATGGCATTCCTATGTTATGTGACAGGGTTAGCCTTTTGAAATCGTTGCTTCCCATGAAGTCCATCCAATGTTTTTGGGCGACTGATGCCCTCAGTATGTAGGATAGGCGCAGAGGAAGCCTGACAAGAATCCGACCGACTATATCGCTTGGCAAGTTGTTGATTGTTGCATATGTTCTTCCACTAAAGCTGGTAGGATGATGCAAATAGCACAAGTGCAACATCAGAATGAAGTAAACTACACAAGGCATAATGCACAACCCTAAAAAATGAATTAAGTAAACACCACAATGCATCGTATAATTTGACAGAAAAAATTATCATTGAAATTTCATAAACTGCACACATCCGAAAAACTACCTAAAAAGCAGAGTGTGCCAACAAAGTACCTAAACAACACAAGGAAACAACTAGAGTAGTACAAAAGCACCGCAAAATGCTTCACCATGTCGGAGCAGGGTAAAGGGAATGAAGAACATTTTTTCAGAGGTCACCGGGGAGGACAGAAAGTCCCCCACCCGAATTTTCTCGTTTTATCATAAAGAAGGTGAGAAAAATGGACACGGCTTCAGTGACTTGGTGAACCAATGTCTCACGATGACTTGCCCCAAGATCCACCTTACATCTTAGATTTAAGGTATGACAGTAGTTCACATTTTAAACTATAAAGTAAAACTACTCAAAAATTGACAAAAATAGTAAATCATAGGTGCCTAGGTTTGAATCCTATGAAAGTTTCATCCCATTCGGATCTCTAGTTTTTGATTAAATAGCTTTTTTATGTTTCTAGTACTAGTAGTTTAAACTAATATCCACTGCGTCTAGAAAAACCCTAGAAGCGGAATACATAAAAGAGGAAGAGAGTCAGGGAGACATCTAACGTATAGCTTACAAAGGGGTCAATGAGTTCTGAGCAGATGGAGCAGAAACTACTAGGGAAATAGCTATAGATAGATAATACTTCTATGGCTCATATGCTGGACCATGTGCCACAGAAAAAACCCAGAGGCGCATACCATAAAATGTGCCACAAAACCCTTCACTGTTCTATGGTGCATGCACAGGGACGGTGCGCCACAGAAGTATGGCGGGACCCGCCACTAGGATTGGGCTACCTGGGCTTTTTGTGGCGCATATAGTCATATGCGCCATAGAAAGGCTGGATGGGCCCCTCGTTAACCGTACTCAGACCAAAATTTTGTGGCGCATATGGTCATATGTGCCACAAAATGATGATTTTGTGGTGCATATAGAGGTATGCACCACAGAATTCGAGTAGGAAAAACATATCCCACCCCCCGGATCGCCTTTTAAATTTTGTAAAAAATAGACGAAAATGATAAAAACTTCAAAAAATAATTCCTTTGAGATGTGGTTATATTTTGTGGCATAGTTGCAAGGAAAATTGAAAAACATGAATTTCGATGTATTTTTCAAAACAAGGTCATTGCATGGTAAAACGGCCATAACTTTTTCATACGATGTCGGAAAAATATTTACCCATCAAAATGACCATCTCAAAATTTCCTACTCGAATTCAATGGCCAAAGGCCGTTATGGAATTTACAGATTCCTCAAATTCGGAAAGAGTAAAAAGTTATGGCAGAAAGAAGATTTTTCCTGCAAAAAAATAAAAAAGAGGAAGAAACTTCTATGGCGCATTTCTACCATATGCGCCACAGAAGTCTTGGGATTCTAAATTTGAATTCCCGCGACGCCCTCTCCCTCTATTTTATCCTTCTCCCCTTTACTCCTCTCCTCCCCTTCTTCTCTTCCTTCCCTTCTCCTCCTCCTCCTTCTCCACTCTTCGGCCAACTCCTCCTCCTACTCCGGCGGCCCCTCCTCCACCGATGGCCTCCTCCTCCTTCTCCTTCTCCTACTCCGGTGACTCCTCCTCCTGTAGGGGTTCGTAGCATGGAAAACAAAAAAATTCCACCGCATGCATACAAATAAACCAAGATCTATCTACTAGATTGTAGCAACGAGTCAATTAGAGTACTCACCCTCAAAGATTCCAAAGCGGTTAACGAGAGCAGATTCTCGTGGATGATGTAGTCGTACACTTGCCGATCTCAAGATCACGTAGATGATCCTTCCGGCGCTGCGTTTCGGCAGCGCTTCCGCAGTAGGTCACACGTTTGGTACTCGATGAAGACCTTCCTCTCCCTTGTTCCAGAAGACAGCAGAGGTTGTAGTTCTCCCCTCGCGATTCTGGTAGCACGACGGCGTGGTGTTGGAAGTAGAGGGAAGATCCCGCAGGGCTTCGCCTAAGCCGGTGAGAGTTATGGTGGATCTAGGGTTTCCGGTGATCTAGGTTTAGAAGGCCGAAGAGGAGGAGGTGGGGCAAGGATGGCTAGGCGACGACGGCCGGTGGCGGCGTGAGGCAACAAGCGGGCGCCAAGGCGGGGGTGGCGCACGGTGGGGAGGGCTTGGTGTTGTGTGCTTTGGGGCATCCCTCCCCCTCTATTTATGAGAGGGAGGGCAGCTTGGGAGAGGGGAATTTGAATCCATACCCAAACCCAAGTTGGATAGAAGGAAGGACTCTTTCCTTCTTCCACTAGGAAACTATTGTTCCAGTTTGACTTTTCAAACCTTCCTTTTGACTTTCAATTTAGATCTTTATTTCTCTCTCGCAAATGCCCAACCAAAGTGACCTAGGACATGATCCAAGCATTCCTATTAACCATGACACATTCATGGACCATTCCCCTTCCGGTCCGGTGAACCTTCTAGACCCTTCTAGAACCTCTTCGATGAAAACATCGAAATCATTCCCGAACTCCGGAATCGGACTTTTCTTATATGAATCTTATTCTCCGGACCATTCCAAATCTCCTCGTGATATTCTGGATCCCATCTGAGACTCCGAACAACATTCGGTTTCCCTACTTACATTCCATATCTACTAAACAACATCGAATCCTTAAGTGTGCCTCCCTACGGTTCGTGAATTATGCGGACATGACCGAGACACTTCTCCGATCAATAACCAATAGAGGAATCTGGAAATTCATATGGCTCCCACATATTTCTACGATTACTTAGCGACCGAATGAACTACTTACATACGATACCAATTTCCATTTGTCTCGCGATAGTTTACTTATCCGATGTTTTATCGTCGGTATCTCTGCATACCTAGTTCAACCTCGTTACCGATAAGTATTCTTTTATCGTTCTCGTGATATGTGGTCCCTTGTGATCCATTCACATGCTTGAAAGCTAATTGGATGACATTCCACCGAGAGGGCCTAGAGTATATCTATCTGTCATATGGATGGAAAATCCCACCCTTGATCCATGTGCCTCAACACATACTTTTTGAACACTCAATGTCACCTTTATAACCACCCAGTTACGGTGTGGTGTTTGATGACATCAAAGCATACTTCCAGTGATGGTGATTATCATGATCTCATGGTCGAAGGAATTAGGTTACTATGTATCAGAAAGCTTATAGCAAATGAACTATATTAAATGACTTGACCTTTATGCTATGCTTAACTATAGGAGTATGTCCATCACATCATTCTCCTAATGATATGACCCTGCTGTTAATAACATCTCTATGTTCATGATCATGAAACCATGATCATATATTAACCAACAAGCTAGTTTAACAAGAGGCTTTACTAGGGACTCTTTTATGTTTACAAATCACACAAGTATTAATGTTTTCGGTTAATACAATTATAGCATGGTATGTAAAAATTTATCATAAGCATGAAGATATGATACTAACCACTTTATTATTGCCTCTTGGGCATATCTCCAATAGTCTCCCACTTGCACTAGAGTCAATAATCTAGTTTCAAACCTTTGTGCATTCAACACCTATGGCTTTCTGGTGTTGTATTTACACGATTGCTAGTGGTCAACTGATCTCCGGATCTGACACTTTCAGGTCCGTGTGTAATTGCATGTCTTTGCGTCTCTACGCATCACTCATTCTCTAATGAGATGGCTTTGTATAAATTTGGTCCTTTGGTGAGACCTTTAGTTCCTTGGGGTTAAAACATGTTTATAATATTGTCGTACAATATATCTTCATAGTACTATCCTGCTGTGAACCACACCTAGTTTGATAACAAACTACTTGACACAAATGCCCTCTGTTGCTGCTATAATAGCAGTCATATACTTAGCCTTTTGTTGTAGTATCTGTCACAATGTCTTAATTTTAGAACTCATCCAAATCCATTATGGAAATTACTTTCCATCATATTGTGCCACCCTTAGTTTAGATTGAGATAAACTTAATTTGTAATTTGTGACAAAACTAGTATCAATGTATACTTTTACAATGAACTAACCATCTATTTGTCACTTCTACAAAATAATATATTCTTAGTTCTTCTAAAAGATCATAAGAATATCTTTACTATCGTTCAATAATCATCTTATGAATCATTCTGGTATACGCTCATAACATTTAGAGCATAGGACATATCTGGATTTGTACACATCACAACATGATTGATAAAATACTCTTTGTGATTTAATCTATCAAGTAAAAAATACTTAAATCTTTATTCAATCCTTCATGTGCAACAGGAACCTTTCTTGTAGTTTCTATATTGAAATCATTCAATATCTCATTTATTTACTTCTGGCACAACCATATTGGCGTCACAATTTATCCATATAGAAATTTGATGCCAAATATTCGGGTTCTTCCTAAGCCTTTCATCGAGATGAAATTCTTAACCCGTGTCAATAAAAAGATACATCGTTTCCAATAACAATTTGTCTTCCACATAATGTATTAGAAACATGTCTTAGTGCTCCCACTTAATTTCTTGCAAATGCAAGCATCTTCATCATCTCCGATGAAATTAAACTCTTTTAACAGTTTCATCATAGTGAAGATTCCAACTCCGTGATGCTTACTTAAACCATTGAAGTTTGCATATGCTTTTAGCATCCTTTGAATTAACAAAACCCTTTGGACCGTGTCATGCACACGTCCTAGGTAACCTTTCTATTAGAAGAACTTGTTTTGTTTATTCAACTATCACATAATAAAATTATATGTAGTGGTTGCTACATTAATCCGTCAAGACTAAATATTGCTTAATGAAAGATCAGATCTTGTCATAGTCAACTATTTGAATATTGCCTTGAACTCTTTCCTGACATGTCGATAATTTCATAGATGTGAAACATCCATGTCTATTTCTTTATAGATCCAAATATGATTGTAGGGTCTTGCACCTTTTCAGAGGGTCTTTCAAGTTCAAAGCTTGATCTATCGTATATGGAACTATCACGGATTGTGTGTCTTCAAACCATTTGAAGGAGTCAGGGCCCATCATCGCTTCTTTGCATGTAGTCGGATCATTATTGTCAAATAATGATTTAACTCTCAAATCTTGGTATTTGATTGTTTACCCAACCTACTTGGTTCATGTAACATCCCTAAAATCATGTTTTCAAAGAATGCATATCATTCATGAATGCATATCATTTAGGGATCAAATATCAAACCCATTTCAAGAAAACAAAGCACTAAGTGCTATTATTTTATGTGATCAAGCATAAATCAATTACCACTCTCCAATGGGAAAATTATTTGTTCAAAACCAAACCCTGTTGCTCTCAGAATGTTTTGCTTGCTTGCTAGTGCTTAAACCAAAAATTTGCAAAACAAATGTGAATTTAAAAATCATTTTCAGAACTTGATCAAATCTTGTGCTATGTCACTGTTTATTTTTGTTTGATCAAGGGACCAAGCTAATACAGAGAGACCACATGATTATATGCCCAAAATGTGAGTGCTACACTCTACATAAATCTAGAACAAATTTGAATTCAAATGGCATTTGAATTTGTTTGAAAATGGATTCAGGAAATCAAAACAGAAATAGAAAATGAATAGAGAAAAGGAAAAAGGCCGGTGCCAGTCTTTTGGCCCAACAGTGAAACCAACCCACTAAGCCCACCCGGGTTCCCCCTTATCTCTCTCATTCGCAGCCATACCCACTGAGTCACTGACCGCTTGGGCCCATTCCCTCTTTCTTTCTCTCGCTGACAGCCGCGCCCACATGGTAGTCGTCGTCTCCACCCTGGCGACCAATTCATCCCCAAAATCTTGCCGGGCGTTTCCTGTTTGATTGCGGTTTCAATTCCCGTTCAATGCCGGAGTTAATCGTGCCGCGCCCTTGCTACTTAAACCCCCTCTGCTCCCTCTCCATTTTCCCCCAAACCCCAAGCACAGAGTGCCCCCAGGCCGCGAGAATTCCTCACCGCAACCTCGCTGCTCCGACGAGTTCGTCGTCGAATTCCGGTGATCACCGCACACCCCTCTGCCTATGGTTCATGCTGACTTGTTCTACATCTCCATGCGCACCTACTGATGCTTTCCGTTTGCTCGCACATGGTCTGTAGCCTCGGCAACGTCAACGACTGAGCTCCGCCGCCCTCTGCTCGAACTCCGACAATCGATTACGGTAAATACTGAGCGCCCCTTGACCCCTCTTGCATACGATTGGGTTCGCCTTGTCCTTGCGCAACTACTGATGCCTCTGGTTTGTGCTAGGAAAGTCTAGAGCGTCGACAACAACTCCGTCTGCAAGGACCCGACGCCGTGCACGACTCCGACGAGCTCCAGCGACCACCTCTGCGCGCCCCTTCGCCATCTAAGCCCACCTTGAGCATCAGCAGCACACGACAAGCACAGTAAGCCCCTTCCCCCTCTCCCGCGCGACCTAGAACATCGGCAACGACTCTGACAGAGCCGCCGCCGCCAGTCGCCGCCGCTAGCGCCGCCCGTCTGTGGTCAATAGGACTGTGGCCGTAGGATTTAGATGTAACGTGTAAGATTAGATCTGTGACGAAGAGGTAAGTTTAGATCTAAGCCGTGCATGATTAGTTAGATCCAACGGTGCCCGAGCGTGATCCGGTGCGAAGCGGTATCGTCCAATCAGACGCTGCCGCGTGGCCAGTTCTTTGATTTAAAATCAGATTTTGTATCTATTAGATGTTTAAACTTGATAAATTCATAACTTTTGTTTCCCACGTCCAAATTTGACAAATTTTATATCAATGGAATCAGGAGAGAAAGCCCTTTCCATATATGCAATGTGTTTAATGTTTTGTTTCTGTTAAAATGGTTATTTTTACAGAAACATGTGTAGGCCTATTTTGTGTATATTAATTATTTGAGAAATGTTTTAATGTTCAAATAAAGGTTGTTTGACAAGTTTTGAACTTTTTTATGAACCAGTACTGTGCACTTGTCTTGTTGAGTATAGAAAATCATCACATGTCATATTGCATGCATCCTTATATTTTTGCTTGTATTTATTTTGTATGTGATTTGGTGCTATCATTTTATGTGTAGATTTTGGTGCAAATAGTGATTGTGATTATGAGGATTGTAGCTACTCTCCAAACTACCAAGGCAAGTGGTGCTTCATGATTTTATTCCTATGTTTTTCAAATATGCATTAGAAATATTTTGCTAGACTTGCATGGATAAATTTTGGTCTTTATATGCTATGCTTGGGAAATCCTAGTAGTTGTATAATTGCTAGAAATTTCTAAGTTAAGATGTTTATCTATGCCATGCTTAGCCTAGTTAGTAGAAACCAAGGGTGGTGAAATATTCATGCTATGATAAAATATTTCTAAGTCTTTGGACTTGTGTTTTGCTTAATAAAACAACTAAGTGAATGAAACACCTGGGTGGAATGGAAGGAATGGTTTATGTTGAGTGGTTACACAAGGCCCATTTCTATGGTTTACCTTATGTATCTCACTTGTGGAAAGACACCCAGGAGCAAAGGGATTTGAGAGGCCAAATGTTAAGAAGCTTCTAGTGCAGCCACTTGGCAATATGGGCTCTGCCTGGATCATATAGGTTGCAATAACTTAGCCATTTGGACAGTTGGTGGTAGTGGGATGATAGGTTGGAGCGCGTCCATTTGGTCTAAGGGAAGGCTTCTGAAAGGTCCTGTCTTGGTGAAAATCAAGTCTTGTGGGGAAAGTGCACAACCTCTGCAGATGGAAGAATCTAAGTACTTAGCCATGTCCCTGGTATTGGACAACTTGAGCATCAAGACATGGAAGCTATCAAGAATCTCCTCATCCTAATTTCTAAGTAAAAACTTGTGGTTGAACAAGGGTGAAGGACCCCAATGTCTATTGGTGGTTCCTTGGGATATGTTTTTGGCAAAGAAAAACTTAGAGTTTTCAAACTGATAGGCAAAACCTATTTTGAGCAAAGCAAGCCTAAGCTACACTTAGCCAAAATGCATATAGTATTTAGTCCACCAATATTCTACTAAGGTATCACTTGCCAATACTATTCCAATGTATTGACCCACTGTGGCTGTAACTTGTGATGTTGCAGGATATTCTGATGATGATTAGGAGTCATGAGTCTACACTCAACATGCTTGCCTGTGGCACATGAAGATGAAGACTTATTTTTCTTATTATATATTTGAACTCTTGTATTAGGCCTGTGGCCATGGAGTTGTAAAATACTATGTTTGTCTCTGGAATGATATGTAATAATGACCTTTGTTTCTGTGTACTTCATCTTAAACTATGGATGCTAGCATTGATCCAGGGACTAGCATTGCAATCACAGGGATCCTTTCCTTTACAAAGGAGGGATCTTACAGTTCAATAGGAACTTAGACCTCCGTGACCACAACTGATGGGGATATGCCTACCGGGGTATACCCAGCAGGACGTTTCCGACTGGCCCAAGACCCGGCGAGTGGGCCTGCAGAACGGCGAGTGGATCGAGCCAGCCGAGCGATTGGAGTCAAGGCCCATGCGAGTAGATAGGCCCAGTCAGGTAAGGATTAAACGGCTATTGAAGCTTTAACCGATTCGGTTGAGATATGTAAACCCTAGGGGAGGTGAGCCTATATAAACCTCCCTATAGGATGAGTAGAGACACGTTCCCTCATACACCCAAGCGACTCGCCGCCTAGCCTCCGAGATCGCCCTTTGTAACACCTCCATAATACAATCTAGCAGGAGTAGGTCTTTACCCTCCGGGGGGCCGAACCTGGGTAAAACCCTGTGTCTTTGCCCTCATCTCGCACCGCAGATGGCTGGCCGCCCTTGCCCCTCGTTCTACTACTCGCTGCCTATTGCAGCATCTGCCGTGACAATTCCCACGACAGTAGCGCCCACCGTGGGGCCTGGCCGGTGTTCTGCGGCGAGATCCAATCTGCCCATCAACGAGACGGTCGCCACCGGCCTCATGATAGCGATCGGCGAGATGCTCCAGGTCTTGCCGAGCAGCTACGTCCCGGCGGCGCGACCCGTCACGCACAGCGTGATCCTGCCTATCGGCACGATCAGCCTCTTCGTCGGCCTCACCGACGTCATCGACTCGGAGGACTCGGCTCGCATCCGCGAGTCGCCGCCACGCGATCGGCTCTCCGAGACCAGATCCGCGACGATCCACCGCCTCGCCTCGAGTACAACTCGGCCCACAACAACGTGGCGAATTCAACGCGCAGAGGATGCGGCCCTCACGGCGACGCTGACTCGGCGACCGGCGTCACTCGCCGGATCCATCACCGGCCTCATCCGCGGGCTCCATCGCCAGTCTCCAACGCGGGAGATTTCGAGGACCCCTCCATCCTCGGAATCTTCGAATTCGACTCCGGGTCGGAGAACTCCGCCGATCTCCGCGACGAAACCGATCGCTACGCCGCGACCTACATGGCGACCGGCACTGACCCGCTAGAGGATCCATTCTCCACCCCGATCCCTCCTAGCACGCCACGGAGGTCGAGGAACTCCGCTGGCGGCGGGCGATGCGCAAGAGCAAGATGAGCGCAAAAATTTCGCCTCGGCGGTGGCGGTGGAGGAATTATCGCGCTACCACCAGCGGATCGGGCGCTGAACCCCACGTTCGGCGCACCTGAACTTCGGCAAAACGACCCGGCCCGCGTGGCGGCGCGATCTGCGAGCAGCGCCGCCGAGGGAGCGCCCGGCCCGCCAGATCAATGGCAATGGGTGCCCACCTCCACCCAACCGCACCCCGAGGACCAGCCGCGGATAGTAGTCTCCTCACGAGGCGACGCAAAGCGTCCTTCCACTTTCTCCACCCGATGGACAACCTCGTGGCGAGCGGCGGTCGACAGCATCACGGCGTCCGCAGCGGCGCCTGCAGATCGAATACGTCAAGGCCCCTTGCGAAGGCCGTCGAGCAGCGAAGGCGGGCGCCGACTCGCAGGACGGTATACTCGCGTTCCTCGAGAAGCGGCGGCCTCGGCCGGCAAACACCCTCAGCGCCGCCACGAGCCACCGCTCAATACCGACACCTAACGCGGCACTCTCCACCACCCCAGGCGGCAACCAACCTTGTCGCCGCCAATGGGCAACCCATCGACGCCGCACCCACATCATCAACAACCAAAGTGGCGCGACGCCAGCCGACGACCGCGACATACCCTAACCAATCGCCGCGACGGCGAGCCCATGGGTCGCTCGGCCGACTCGGGCCAAAGTGCTTCGGACCAATGATCCGAGGCGAAGTATCTGCCAAACTTCAAGGCGCCAAAAGAAATAGAAAAACGACTCCTCGACGACCCGCCCGTGTGGCTCGACACATACCTCATGGCGATGGGGATCGCGGGTCACACCGACTGCCGCCGCTGTTACCTCCCACGATGATGGAGGGGCGTGCATGCGATGGATCAACACTCTTCCCTAGACAGTGTCGACTCGGGAGGAAATGCGCGGCGCCGTCAGCACTTCGAGTGCTCCTACACTGCGCCACCACTATTGAGGACACAGGCAGTGCGTCCGGGGACCCCGCGAGTCAACCCAAGCTGGGTCCAACGGTGGCAAGAGCTTTGGTACAACGCGTCGGCATCCACCGGACACCGCGATCCATTGCTTCAAGACCTCGTGCCGCTCGAGCCCCTAGTCGCCAAGCTCAGCGACACTCCGCACACTCGACAACATCCCGACCTCCTCGAGAGATCGCCAAGCGATGCCGAGGAAGATCCAAACCAGGAAGCGGCGGCGAGTCAGAGGTCAACGCCGCATGGGCGGCAACGACGGTGGACGCCGAACCGACTTACGCTTCTGACTTTCGCCTCAGCGGCAAGCGCCGCGGATGGGCGAGTCGACTTCGTCGCCAACGCCGCAGCGCAGCCTGAGCAAAAGCTTCCGCATGACGGAGGGCAACGCGCGACGGCGGCAACTACAAGAACAAGCCAAGGTTCGACCCGGCCCTCCTTAACCAACCATGCGTTCCATAGCAGGAAGGAAATCCTGCACGCACACCACCGCCACCGCCACCCTCGGAAATCGAGAAGGCACGGCGAGCGCAGAGGACCGACAACGACCCCAAGCGGCGTAAATTCGGCAAAGTAGCGGCTCGCTCCACACCTTCACGAGCTTCAACACGAAGAGCGAGAAGAAGGTCATCGCCAGCGCCGTCGCCGTCAGCGGTGGCCCAAATAGACGTCCCCGTTCCTGAACTGGTCGGGCAACCATCACCGGAGCCGCCAAGACCACTTGCGCGCGCCGAGTATCGGGACGAGTCGCCTTGGTGGTTAAGCCCAAGGTTGGCGACTCGGCTCCCAAGACACCGATGGACGGTGGCAGCTCCATCAACATCCTCTACCTCGACACCTTGATGGCTGCGGCTCCGCATTCGATGATCGAGACGACCCACACCACATTCCACGGCATCGTCCCGGTCGGAAGGCGTACCCGATCGGCAAGGTCACTTGCCGGTCACCTTGACACGGTAAACTTCGCGGCGGATCGTCTTGAGCTGGTGCCCTTGACAGCCCTACCGCTGCGTCTGGGCGCCAGCGTTCGCTAAATTCATGGCGGCGCCCCACTACGCGTCTGTTGCGATGAAGATCCCGGGCGTGCGGCGTCATCACCATCAGGCGACCCGACATGGCCGCGAGTGTGAGGCCAAAGGGCCGAGCTTCGACGCCGTCATCGCGGCGGAGACCAACCACGCCGACGAGCTCGCCAATGCGATCGGGGTCAACAACGCGACCCCACCATACTCAAGAAGCCCAACTCGGAGGCGCAGGCACCTCAACCTTTGAGGCCATGACACACGCACCGGCCGAGCTGGTACAAGCGACTCGGCGAACGGTGGATCGGGATGGGCATGAGCCCAGCGTAGGAAGGAGCGCTCATCGAGTTCCTCCGTGAACAGGGACATCTTTGCATGGAAACCCTCGACATGCCCGGTGTCCCTAGGGAGCTCACTGAGCACAAGCTAACGCCGACCCCAAAGTGCGACTGTCAGCGTCGCTGCGGCCCTTCAATGAAGAACGCCGTCGAGCAATCGCCGAGGAAGTGCGGCGTCTACTGCCGGCTTCATCCGCCAATCAAGTACTCAAGTGGTGCAAACCCAGTCCTGGTCAAGAAGAAAAGCGGGACACGGAGAATGTGTATCGACTACACAAACCTGAGCGATGCCTACCCAAAGGAGCGATTCGTCCTCCGCGGATCGACGGATAATCGATTCAACCGCGGGCTCGGAGTCGCTATGTTTCCTCGACGCCTACTCGGGTACAACCAGATCAAAATGGCTGTCGAAGGCGAGGAGAAGACGGTGTTCATCACGCCATTCGAGCCTACGCTACCGCCATGACCTTCGGCCTCAAGAACGCGGGGCGACCTACCGGTGTGCATGCAAGAATGCCTCGCGAGCCAAATTGGCGCAACATCCACGTCTACATCGACGGCGTGGTCGTGAAGTCCGCCGCCAAGGCGACCTACTCACCGACCTAGCGGAAACTTTCGCCAACTGCGAAGATACAAGATAAAGCTCAACCCAGGCAAGTGCACCTTTGTACCGCCGGACAACTGCTGGGTAGTGCGTCGTCTCCAAGCGAGGGATCGAGGCGAACCCCACAAAGATCGACACGATCGCCCGCTCGGCAAACCCGAAAGTGCTGCGGCGTCCGGCTGGCGAGCGGTAGCGGCTCTCGATCGCTTCATCCCGCTGGCAAAGAAAAGCGATGCCCCTATACCGCCTGATGCGCAAGAACCCCACCTTCCAGTGGGACAAGGAGGGGGACGACGCGATCCGCGACCTCAAAAAGGTGCTACTCGCCGCACCCGCCGACAAAGAACCCATGCTGGTTTACGTCGCGGCGTCCGAGCGCGTCGTCAGCGCCGTGATGGTCGTCGAGCGACCAGAGGAAGGAAAGGAGCGCCCGGTTCAGCGGCCGGTGTACTATGTGGCATCCCGCAAAACCACTACTAGAAAATCGCGTTGAATTTGTGCATTGCATCGTCATCATCATATGTTGTTTGTCAAAAACTATTTTCGCAAGCCCGTTTTGTTTTCCAAACGCCCCATCTTCATTCAAACATGCAAACCCGGGACACCGGATTAATTTGTTTTGTCTGTTATTGGATCTCAGAAGCCGTGTTGTAAATAATTAAAATATTCAATTATTTTTAGCGGGGCAGTCGAACGGGCCGACTCGACCCGAACGACCACCCCCAGGTTTATAAATCGGTCCAACTATCCGCCCCTCTAAATCCTAAGTTCACCAAATAACCTACCCACACTCCCCCAGCCACATCACCCTGGCCAATAACCTCTCGCCACCTCAGCACTCCCCAAAACCCCCACCAACCGTGGGCTGCCACTTGGCTCACCCCTCTCTCCTTTCCCCCCCTCTCTCTCCCCAACACACACAGGGCCACACACACCCCACCCACACGCCAACACACCCTGCCACACAGCCACACACTCCCACCTCTCCACTTTGTCCTTGGGACCTTGAGCCCCCTGCACGCACCAGCGCGCAGCGCTGACGCCTCTCCCCTGTTCTTCTTCTTCCTCCCCTCCCGCGCCGCGTTCTCCCCTTCCCCTCTTCAGCCCCGCTCGCTCCGCCCGCAACCCGTCCCCCACCTCCCGCTCATCTCCCTCCCTCGCCCCCTGTCCCTCTCTGCCGGCCGTCGAGCTCGCCCTCGCCTACCACGCCAGCCCAGCTGAGCCCTCTCCCCACAGCGTGCTCGCCGCGCCTCCCTCTCTCTGGCGTGCTGCCGCGCCCCTTCCTTCGCCCGCCGTCGCTCCCTCGCCATGCTCTCCACAGCCTCTGCGCCCTCCACCGCCCGCTTCGCCCTTGAACCCACCCAAGCCGCGCCTCCAGCCTGCCTCGCCTGCCTGCCAGGCGCTCACGCCTCCCTCCGGTCGCGGCGCCCTGCTCGCCTCTCTGCCTTGCGACAACAGCAAGCCGGCGCGCCAGCGTCTCGCGCGGCCCTCACCTCCTCTGGCCAGCGTCGCGGCGGGGGCCTCGCCGTCATGGGCTCCACCGCGCGACCCCCGGACCTCGCCGCCGCCACGTCCTCTGCGCCCCTTCTCTGCCCGTCGCGAGCCGCCCCCTCCCGTCCTGCGAGCTCTGCCAGTCGTCGCCGTCCCCGTCATCTGCTTCACCCTCCGGCCACCGCAAGATCAGTCGACCACGGGCCAGTCCGTTCGCCGGCGAGCCTCGCCCCTGGCGCCCTCGAGCCCTCCTGATGGCCAGTTTCTGTGAAGCAGCGTGCTAGTCCGTGTGCTACTATTTTTGTGCCATGTTGGGCTTGTATGAGTCGGCCAGATCCTCTTCATCCAGGGGCTCTGCGTCTTACAAGATCTACGAGGCGAGACCCCATACCGAAGGTCGACCCTCGGCTTGGACGGCAAGTCCTCCTTCACGGACGACAAGTACTCGCAAGGCATAAAAACATCCACGTGTAATCCGAAGGCCACTTCAAGACCGCCACATGGAAAACCCAAAGAACCGAAGACGGCGATGTCCACCCCCAAGATCTTCTTCTCGGACCCCGGTGACCCCATGATCTTCGCCACAAAACAACAAGGCCGTTGGAGTGGAATCGACATGAACTTCCGCTCCGCAACGACAAGTATTCCCTCGAGGACGCCGAGTACTTCGCCCCGGATCCGAAGACCCCGGTACCCGATCCACTCAAGTTCGCCATCGACGACAAGAACGGCACCGACCAAAACGAATCCGATGCGCCCCCGGCGTCAACCAAGTCCTGCTCCCCGGATGCGACAAGACCTACCCCGATATCCGAGAACGAACCCGTCGAGAACGATCCGTCGAACCCTAAACCCCGAGATCGGACCCCGAACCCCCGGAGCCCAAGATCGTCGAGTCCCTCAATGTGTGACCCTTATCCGAGAACCCTATTTTATAATGCCATAATTATAAATTGTTGCATATTGAATTGTTCATGCATGCATATCGTCATGTGGTTTGGGGGCCTTATGCCGATTCACCTAATAATTAAATATGGGGCCCATATGCGGGCAAATCTAGTCTCATATTGGCCTCATTTAAATTTGTGTAGCGAACCGGTATCTTATCTTGCCTTGTTAATACAACATTTAAAATGTGGGGTTTATAAATGACATGAACCACCTAATTAATTGTCGGGACCCCGGTTCCCCTTAATATGACCTAATTGCATTGCACCCTTGCCATGCCATGCATCATACATGCATCATGCCGATCTTCTGCCGTTGTATTAAATATTGCATCCGGTGTCTATTCTAGTGTTTTGGTTCTTCGCGGATAAGGCCGATGAGTTGATGCGAGTGTCGAACCGATCTTCGGTTGAACCCTTCGACAATGTTTTCAGGCGAGCATCTCCCCCTTTCTACCTATCTTACTTTTATAGTCTTTATTCCCTCCTGTTGATCTATTGCTATCTGTGTTGCGATGCTTTAGTTCCGTACCTGTGATAAACCGTGCAGCCCTATACTGCCTTGGACACATCCTATTACCTGTTGTCTGGTAGATAGTTGGACTTGCGCGTCGTAGTCGCTTGCTCAAGTGCTGTTGCGTGTGCCACAATTGTTGATGTATTGCCGCATGTTGATGATGGAGATGATCATAGTTTTACTTATCGTACACTTTAAATTCCTGTTTAACAACTAAAATTGAAATAAGCAGAGGCATCGGTGGGTGATAGACAACATTTGGTTTCCGAACGCCCACTTGTGTCCCGTAAGACCCCGAGTACTTGATACCTGTTCCTTGATTTATCGCGCTATCCACATCCGGGAGGTATATGGGACCCCACGAGCGAGCTTGATTCAGTCTTATTTCTTGGGGCCACAAACTAGTTTGAGGTTTTATTTACTATCCTGTACTTATGCCATGCTACTTTCGTATTTAAATTGTGCGAGGAGCACCTTTGTCTTGTTTAGGTCGGGACACGTTTACGGTGTCGACAAGCCCGATTTTGGGTTCCCGATCGCTCTGACCGTCCACCCAAACCTTGAGTCCGTCTCGGAGCTAGCTTACTTCGTTGCGGGTAGACTACAAGGGGCGGCCCCCTGAAATATTTCTGAATCCTGTGATTGTTCAGTCGTGAAAGCCTCGTTGGGTTTTGAGTTGGTTTTTCCGAGGTTGATCGGCGTGTGTTGCTATTGGTGCACCCGGCGGGTAAAACTTTCGAAAGCCGTGTCATGGATATGGGCGACTTGGAGCACAGTATCTCGATCATAGACAAGCATAACTAAAGTTTATTGTTATAAATTTGACTTTATAATGACTAGTAATCAGCTTCACTATAACGGAATGACTAATAATACTGCCCACAATTGCTTGTTTGAATTGTCACTTGCGACCATTGTACCTGACTAGTAAATCTTGCAACTACAACGAAATGGCTGAATAAAATTACCAACAACTGCTGGGTTTTGGGATTATATCATGCTATCTGTATCTGATTAGTAATTGCTGCAACTACCACGGAATGAATAACTAAAAGGGCCCACTGCCTCTTTTATCGGGCGATTATCTAAACGACTAGTAAAGTGCGCAACTATAATTGACTAAATAAAACGCCAGCGGTGAGTTCCTCGGTTGACTTCCTCGTTTGGTCTCGGGGAAACGCCAGATGGGTTTGTTTGATGGTAGTATCGTGGGTTCGAATAGGTCCTTCTTACCTCTCTCTCGATTGACGCGCCCGTTGTATCGAGTCTCTAAAGGTTGTTTAGTGCATCTGCCTTGCCGCTCGATCCACCATACCTATGTGGCGAGGACGCGAATTCTAGCCTCGCCGTGTCTTGGCCTCGATCTTGGCTCCTCTTTTCCTTTGCCCTTTGTCGGCGCCTTTTGTTTAAGCGGTTTTGAGATCGACGCCGTTAGCGGTTACCCTTCCTGGGCATTGGCAGGGTTATGGACGCCATTGGTTATTATTCAGGGCTCTTAGCCCCATTTGCATCTTGTCCGTAGCTGGACGCTCTATCGTTTTCAAGGTGATTTGGATCTTTGTATATTATATTTGTATTCTTGACTCATGGAGTCGTGCTGTATATATATATCTGTTCTGTGGGTCCCATCGAGGACTGTTGTGTAATGTTATTACTTCGTTTTCCACCCGCACGAAAGTGCCTGGTGGGCACCTTTGAATCGTTTCTATGCGGGTTTGGCGAATTTTGCTCAAACTTGCATAGGTCCGATTCTGAGGGTGTTACATACTACATCAGTGAGGTCCTCACCAAATCGCGCCAGCGGTACCCGCAGTACCAAAAGCTAGTATACGCGGTCTTCCGGGCTCAGCGGCGCCCGCCGCACTACTTCCAGGAGCACCCGATCACGGTCGTCTCCTCAACACCACTGCAAGACATCATCCGCAATCGCGAGGCGACCGGGCGAGTCGCCAAGTGGGCCGTCGAGATCGGCGTCCACAACATCAAATACGAGCCACGAAAGGCGATCAAGTCAGCAGCGGCAGACTTCATCGCCCGATTGGGAAGAGGCCCAACAGAGAAGCCCGTACCTCCACCATCGAGCCCGCTTCGACGGCTCCAAGAACGCAGACGGCAGCGCGGGATAGTGTTGACTTCACCAAAGGCGACAAGCTCCGCTACATCCTGCCTTGACTTCACGCCTGCACCAACAACATGGCTGAATACGAGGCCCTACTCCACGGCATGTGAGGCGCCAAGGAGATGAACGTCAATCGCCTCCGCTACGGAGATTCCGACCTTGTCGGGCAAGTCGCCGCACCGCGACGCCGTCCCCTACCATGGCGGCGTCGTAGCGGTGGACAAGTTGGGTGGCCACTTCACCGGCTACTCTGTCGAGTGGATCGATAGGCGAAAGAATGAGGAAGCCGACGCACTCTCCCGCATCGGGTCGGCTCGACTCGCGCCTCCCGCCGGCGTTTTCCTCGACACGATTACCAAGCCATCAGTCTCTCCCCCAAGGGAGATCGACATTGGGGTCCCACTACAACCAGAGGCAGCCTTGGTCGCACTCGTCAACGAGCCAGACGACTGGACCAAGCCCTACATCGCCTACCTGGAAGCCGGCACCCTGCCAGCAGACGAGACAGACGCTCGAATGATCGCCCGTCGATGCAAGTCCTACACTATCATCGACGGCGAGCTCCACAAGCGCAGCGTCACCGGCGTTTTCCAACGCTGCGTCCAAGCAGCTGAAGGACGCAAAATCCTCCACGACATTCACTCAGGTGACTGCGGCCACCACGCCGCCGCTCGCTCCCTGGTCGGCAAGGCTATGCGACACGGCTTCTACTGGCCCACCGCACACGCCGACGCCATCGACATCGTCCAGCGATGCGCCGGGTGCCGGCACGCCAATCGACGACGCGTCGAGCTCGGCGCTCAAAACAATCCCCATCACGACCATTATTTGTGTGGGGCATGGACATGGTAGGCCCCTTCAAGAAGGCCCCCTCTGGCTACACCCACCTGCTAGTCGCTGTCGACAAATTCACGAAGTGGGTGGAGGCCAAGCCAGTCCGAAAATGCGACGGGAAGACCGCCACTAAATTCTTACGCGAGCTCATATATCGCTATGGGTTCCCCAACAACATCATCACGGACAACGGCACCAACTTCGCCAAGGGAGTCATGGCCGAATTCTGCGAAGAGCACCATATCCGGCTCGACCTCGCGTCAGTCGCCCACCCGGAGTCCAACGGCCAGGCGGAACGGGCCAACCAAAGCATCCTGCGGCTGGCCGCGACTACAAGTACCACTCGAGCGCACCGCCGGGTGCTGGGTCGAGGAGTTGCCCTCCGTCATATGGGGGATCCGCACCTCAGTCAACAGATCGACGGGATTCACTCCCTTCTTCATGGTCTACGGCACCGAGGCAGTCATGTCCACTACCTCGAACACGACTCGCCGCGGGTCGTCCACTACACGGAGGCTGCAAACGAGCTTGCCCGCCAAGACGGGATCGACCAACTCGACGAAGCACGCGACCTCGCTCGGTCACGCACCGCCATCTACCAGCAAGGACTCCGCCGCTACCACAGTCGGCGGGTGAAAGCTCGCACCTTCCAGGAAGGCGACCTGGTGTTACGCCTCATCCAGGACAAGAAGGGCATGCACAAGCTCTCCCCTCCGTGGGAAGGCCCATTCGCTATCGGGCGCGTACTCGGCAACGACGCCTACTACCTCATCGACGTCCGCGGGGACGGCGAACTCGACGTCAAGCGACCATGGAATGTAAACCTCCTCCGGAAGTTCTACTCATAGAACCCCACACATGTACTCTCTAGTCGTTATGAAATAAAAAGAAATGGTTACCGCAAATTGCGCCTACTCTCCATGACTTGTGCCACTCGCACTCGTAAAAACAGCGTTATGCTAAATGCAGAAGTCAACCTTTGGTACAGCGATCGGCACGGCTAAGTAGTGCGGTGTAAAACCTTTGAATCACTTCAGGTCTTGCATCGTCCACAAAAACCGGAGCCCCACTGAGTCGCCTAGCTCGACTGGTTCTACTAGCCAAGACAACTGCCCTCGCTTCTCACAGCGACCTTGGTCCTCCGCATCCTCGGCATAGCGACTCGAACGGCTAAGTACCACGCTCGGGGACTGAAGACCAGTTCGTCGCGGCGAGGAAAACGCCAAGTAAGAGAGCATGCCGGGACTGCGCCGACCCAACGGGCGGCAGGAGTACGCGCTCACACCAAGCGCTAAATCCTCAACCACCCTCGAGTCGACTAGAACAACCAAGTACCACGCTCGGGGACTCGGCCACCCGACCTCGTTCGCGCAAGGAGTCGCCTTGCGGCCGGCTCTCCGAGCTCGGTAGTCGACCAAATCAACAAAACACATGATAACAACACACACATCATATCTGAGGTAAACCCCACAAAAAGGCGGGCCAGCTCGGGGACTCGTCCAAAATCAATCAAAAGCACACAAACAAATATCAAAATAGACACGTCTCATTCAATCACATGTTGCATTGTTTCATGTTACAAAATATGCCCGTGGCGTAACTGCTGCTAACGCCACAAGGCAAACTACCCTACTGCGAGCTTCGATGGCGACTACGGCATCCCGGCGGCTGCGGATGAACGCCGTGTACGGTTTTGATGGATACGTCATCAGTTCACCCGCCATCGCCGCGCGAAAAGGCTGCTCGACCTTGAAGTCACGATGCGGCGGCTCGGGGTCGTTTGGCGCGATAACCGTCTCCTGGTACGGCAGGAGGTCGCCCATTGCCCCGACACGTTCGAGTGCGTGGCGGCACGTTCTTGCAACTTGAGGACCTCGGACAGCTCCACGCGCCCGATCGGATGGATACCCACTCGTCACATCATCAATGTCAAAATCTTTGGGGAAGTGGGCGGTCAAGGCTCGATGCGTCGACGCTCCGCGCAAACGCCGACCGTCATGAACTCAACGGCCATGCGCCTTCTCCAAATACTTCCACACCTCAACGAGGTCGCTGGGAATCACCTCCGTGGGCGATATTTCTTGGAGGTAGGCACGGATGCACGTCGCCGACAACGTCGCCGAATCGACGAGCATGCTTACGCACTACCTCGCGTCGAGCGAGCTCGCCTCTTCTTCGCTATCAATGATGCGACCTGCGAGTAGAAGACAATGATAAGTACGACGGACACCACAAAAACCACAACTATTAGAAAGGGGAGATGCACTCACCAAGCAACGGGCGGGCGAGTCCCGTGATGAAGCACTGAAGCGACGTGTGGTCGTCCTGAAGCCCAGCAATAAGGACTTCCAATACCTTGCGATCCTCCTCAACGGCCGCAATGGTGGCCTTAGCTCGTCCGTCCGCCGAGCTCGCTTCTTCTCTCGCCTCTCGTAGTTCGCGCTCGAGGTCGGCGATCCGCTGTTCAGCGGCACCCAGAGCAGATCGCGCCGCCGCCAACTCACCAGCGGGGACAAGCCCCTGGCGAGCTTCCTCTGCCTTCGCAGCAACAGCCTGAAGTCCTTTGTTTGCCTCCTGGACGATGGCCAGCTCCTTTTCCGCGCGCTGTTTCGCGGCCAATTGGTCCGCTGACTCAAGCTGCAGACCCTGCACATCACCAAAAAAAGGTTAGTCAAATCAAAATTCCTAAGTGCCCACCCGCTGAAATTCAGCGAGTGCGCACTCGGGGACTGGCGATCAACAAATTCCTAAGTGCCCACCCGCTGAAATTCAGCGAGTGCGCACTCGGGGACTGGCGATCAACAAATTCCTAGGTGCCCACCCGCTGAAATTCAGCGAGTGCGCACTCGGGGACTGGCGATCAACAAATTCCTAAGTGCCCACCCGCTGAAATTCAGCGAGTGCGCACTCAGGGATTGGATGCGACAAACAAAAAGCTGCGAAATTATAAGAATCAGGCCGCTGCAAAGCACCAACCTGATCCTCGGGGACTAGATGTACCTGGATGGCCGCGCCAAGCATGCTGTGGAGTTGTACCGCGTCCACGGATGCGAGAACTGTCGGCGTGTGCCCGCGGCGTTGGTCGACTTCAGCGTCGGCGGTCCCAGGAGCGTGGCTTGAGGGTCCAGGCCCACTCGCCATGGCCGCTTTGGTCACGAAGCGCGGGAAGGTAGCGATAGAGGTACCTGCTCCGAGAGAGGTCGCCTCCGCCGTTCCAGGCAAGGAAGCACCCTCCTTCGTAGACGCGGCTGCTTCCATCACGGGCCCGGCTGGTGCGGCCCTGTCGTCGAGATAGTGATGGTGTCGTCGCCCTTGGCCTTCTTCGCCATCCGCGGCGGCGACCTCGTCCGCCTTCCTCTTGCGGGAAGGATCTTCCTCGCTAGCGGCGGAGGCACCTTGGCCACGGTCGGGTGGCCCATCCTCTTCACCCGGTCCTGCGCATCAATCGAATCAACAAAACAATCGAAATAGTTATGAAAAATAAGGAAAGGTGGCGAACTCACTTGGCGGCGGATGAACGCGCAGTCTGAGGCCGGCCGGTTTCTCCAGCTCAGGGCCCAGACGGCGAGTGAGCCCCAACTCCAGGACGTCGCGTGCCCAAGACACGGACGGCTTCTTCGTTGTTGAGGCTGCAGCTGGCGCCTCTGGAACATCCTCAGCCGGAGCCTCCTTGCGAGGCGAAGCCGCCGCAGCCGGAGCCTCCTTGCGAGGCGAAGCCGCCGCAGCCGGAGCCTCCCCCAGCCCAGAGACTGGGGCGAATGGTGGAGGCATTGAAGCCATCGTCACTTCCACGGTCGCCGCGTCCAGCATGGTTGTCGCTGGTGGCGCGCCGTCGCCGGCTGGGCTGGGAGCGTCTGAGCTGCTCGCCGAATGCGACGGCGAGGCCGACTTCGACGGCCTCGTCTTCTTTTTCAGGGGGGCCCTCGCCTCCCTTTCCTTCCTCTTCTTCTTTGATGGGGTGGCTTGACGGCGCGAGGTAGTCTCTGGGAGCTCGTCGTCATCGTCATGACGTTCGAGGCTTCTGCATGCCTCGATCTCGCGCTGTCGTTGCCCGCGGGTCTTTCGGACCAGCGGGGCGACCTCCTCTTCGGACTCGTCCTCGTCGTCCTCGTTGCCCTTGGAAGGCGGCGATTCGCCTATGTCCTGGGCGGATGGGCCCGAGCTCTCATCATCCGAGGGTGGGAGCCACCCTTCCACCACTTGGAATAGCTGTAACGAATACAAAACGGAATCAAAATTACCGCGACTACATTTACTGCGACTGCGAGCAAGGTAAAGAAATTACCGTTGGAGCCGGACGCTTCGCGGTGTAGGGGGCGACCCGGCTGCGCATCCGTGCACGCTGGGTAATCTTCTTCAGCGCTGGGAGATAATCCTCCAGCTTCCACTCGTCGAGACAGGCCTTCGTCGAGTCTCCCCGGCCCGTGTACTGGTACATGTAGTGGTCGCGGTGGGCGAGTGGAACGAGCCGCCGCCCAAGCCAGCAATTGTACAAGTTTATTGTTTGAAGGCCCTTCTTTTTCAGACCACGGATGGTCTGGAGCATCTCGTCGACGACCATCCGCTGGTCGCCGGGGAGCTTGCCGACTTGGAGATTGCGCGGCTCGGAACGACTAGTGGAGTACCACGGGATCGCCACCTCGCCCTCCGGGGTCGCCTCGGCCACGTAGAACCACGACTTCTTCCAGTCGCTCGCTGCCTTGGCGGGTAGCATCAGATCAAAGAAAGAAGCTTTGGACTTGAGCTGGAACGTCAAGCCGCCCGCGGCCAGCATTGGGCCACCTGCCTCCTCGCGGCTGATCCGTCCGTGGAACAGATCTTGCCACAAGGGGAAGTAGGGCCAGCAGCCCAAGTAGCATTCGCAGAACGCCATGAAGATGGCGAGCTGCTCGATGCTATGGGGACCCAGATCTGAAGGTTGGATCCCGTAGTAGGCGCAGAAGCGCCGGAAGAATAGGGACGTAGGAAACCCTAGCCCCCGCTCGAGATGACTGGTGAAACAGACGAATTCCCTCTCTCGCGGGTTTGGGGTCGTTTCTCCGGCTGCGGGGATACGCCAACAGCCGGCTCGCAGGATCCCGGCCTCCTTGAAGGAGGCCAGCTGTGCCCTTGTGCACTTGGACCTACCCCACGGCTCGGTGGAAAGGGCCATGGCCGAGAGATTGGTTGGAGATCGGAGGATTTCGGGTCGACTGGATCGCGGAGCGAAGGAAGGAAAATGCGCGCACTCGGAAGAAGTGGTGGAGAATTGGCTCTACGATTGCCTGTCATTCCCCTTATATAGCGGGAGTTACCCGCCAAATCAGGGAGCCGTTACCACGCGGTGATTACGCCGAAAGTTACCGTTGGGTTACCCCAACGGCTAGTTTGACCACGCCTGACGGTCCAACTACGGCCACTCGGCTCGCCGACCCAATCACTAAGACAGTGTTTTCGCCGACTCGATTCGCCAAAGCTGCGACCTGGATCATTGGTTGTCTCCTTTATACATGAGCCCGCCGACGATTCGACTGGGTGCCTACTCTGAAGCCATATACTCCGACTGCCAGCAGCCACCTACGCATAATCGACGACGGCCTCGGGGACTACTGATGGGGATATGCCTACCGGGGTATACCCAGCAGGACGTTCCGGCCGCCCAAGACACGGCGAGTGGGCTGCGAACGAGTGGATCGAAGCCCAGCCAGGAGCTGAGCGACTGGAAGCTGAAGGCCCAGGCGAGTAGATAGGCCCAGTCGGGTAAGGATTAAACGGCTATTGAAGCTTTAACCGATTCGGTTGAGATATGTAAACCCTAGGGGAGGTGAGCCTATATAAACCTCCCTATAGGATGAGTAGAGACACGTTCCCTCATACACCCAAGCGACTCGCCGCCTAGCCGCCGAGCTCGCCCTTTGTAACACCTCCATAATACAATCTAGCAGGAGTAGGTCTTTACCCTCCGGGGGGCCGAACCTAGGTAAAACCCTGTGTCTTTGCCCTCATCTCGCACCGCAGATGGCTGGCCGCCCTTGCCCCTCGTTCTACTACTCGCTGCCTATTGCAGCATCTGCTGTGACAATTCCCACGACAACAACCTTTGAGGCACGTGAGCCATGAGCATTGTTGCTGCCTCCGGAACACTTTTCGGCGTTGCACAACTTTGCACATATAGCTAAGGTTCTTTTAACCTTATCAAAGTTCTATTGTACTCCCACTTAACTTTTCATGGAAAATTCATTTCTCAAAGAAACTTGACGTTCTAAGCGAAAAACATTTTTGTCTTTGGTGTTATGGAGGAATACTCAACTATTATTCAAAATAACATACAAAGATATGTTCTTCCGGTTTTGGTTGCAAACATATTTCTTATGCATAGCATACCAATGTTTAAGAAAGGACAACTTGGGTTTTAACCCAAACCATAACTTTATATGGTGTCATTTCAACGGATTATGATGGAGCTCTTTTTAGTGGTAAAGCTTTAATCTTTAAAATATAATGGCAGTTTTATAATTTACACCTTTGATCTTACCATGTCACACAAGGTTTCATTACATATCTCGAACGCTCCATACTCTTATGGTGTTTCGGGAAATGCAAATCCGTGGAACGATTCCTCAAATCTAAGGTATTATGCTAAACGTGTAACTCAAATGTCTTCCTTTATGATCCTATCATAAATTCTTTATTTTCTTGTTATATTGATTTTGCACTTCATCTTGAAAGTTTTTGAACTTTTCAAATGTTTCACACTTCATCCTCATTAAGTAAATATTCATATATTCACTCAAATTTTCGGAGAAAGCATATTGAAATCCATCGCTCTTGACTACCCGTAATGGACTTCATACATCAAATATCTACAAATTCGAATAATCTGGTCATTCGTTCCCTTTTGTCTATGAACGGAGTTTTAATTATCTCTAGGAAAGCTCCAAAATTCCATCCACATGGAGTTTCTTCATGTTTTCTTTCCAATATAATTTAAACGGCGATGTCACTTTCTAAGTGATCTTTCAATCAATTGTATTTTGACATTTTTAGCATTTATTTTATGGATGTGATTTATCCAACGATATTTGTAAATCATCCATCTTTTATGGATTACGGCAATTAATTGAACAACGCTTTTGTTCTCATAATACCTGAGAAAACAAATCTTGAAGGCAAGCTTTTATGTCAATGAGAAACACATCAATACTTTATTTGTTCTCAATGAACATCATCACATATTCTCTTGCTAGTGACCTAGGCCATTGTAGTTCATGAATTGTGTTGTTTCGTATGACGATTCACACCAACAAATTCAGTATCCAATACTTAAGAACCACATTGTTTAACAAGTAAAGAATACAACCATAACACATATATCCTCTATATACCTAAGCTGAACAATTCTAGTCTTTTATTTTCTGCCATATATTTCTGAGATTCTCTTTCAGTATTTTCTTTTGTGTTTGAAAGAATCTATTAACATCAATAGTGGAGCCATACACATGACACATAGTCCAAAGCATGTATAGTTAAATACCAATGTCTTTGGACTTGCACTTTAAAGTAGATCACCATCATAAAATACTTGGTGTTCTTTAAAATTCCATTCTTTAGTAATATTTTAGTGTAGTAAACATTTTGCCTACATCAAATATTCATCCTTATCATGGAACTATTCATGATCAAGCTACTTTAGCTTCTAATGGTGAATTACGAGTATAATGTTGCTCTCCAAAACCTTTTGGAGGATTAAGACGACCAACGTCTCCAACCTTTTGCAAATTCTCATCAAATATGAGAACATGACTTTTTCCATATTATACTCTATCATGTTGCAACCAAAACTTCATTTCAGATATCATAATATCTTTCACACATGATGGTTTCTGAAACAATTCTTTCAGATCCCCGATAACCTTGATATTAAAACAATCTTTTGAATATCAAGAATCATGGAGATAAACATGATATTTATATACTAACACTAGAATTGTTACTCTTGATTTAATACTAATTATTAAACTTCAAGAAGTAACCAGAACTTACTGAAAGTTTGCAATAGGACTTTTTAATTTTTAGATTAACACTTTAAAACAATATGATACCAATTCGTAAAGAAATTAACCAGAATTCTATAGTTCTATTATCTCAATTATAATCTAAGCGCAAGGTGGTAAACGGATGCCAATGACTACAACAACTATGCAAATTCACTTTGATTTAATTTATGATAAATAGTGTTCAACTTTTAATCATATTGCTATTGAACTCCCACTCAAAACAATATCCCTCACATTGTTTTAGTGATCACACGAACCAAATTCACTATACCAAGTCCGATCATCATGTGACATTCTATAGTTTCAAAGGAAAATAATCATCATGTTCATCATATCATCTATATGACTCATGCTTTACCTTTCGGTATTCCGTGTTTCGAGACCATGTTTGTACATGCTAGGCTCGTCAAGATCAAACCTTAGCTTCTGCGTGAGCAAATCTGGCTTGCTCCCATTATACACTCGCAGAATCTAACACACTTTATCATCACGTGGTGCTTCGAAACAATGAGCTTTAGCAACGGTGCTTAGTAAGGAAGAACACTTTATAATTTGAAAATTTGTGCTAGAGGGATCATATTATAATGCTACCGTCGCGAACTAAGCAATACAAGATGCATAAAAGGATTAACATCACATGCAATTCATAATATGTGATATGATATGGCCTTTCTTCTTGTGCTTCCGATCTCCATCTTCAAGCATGAACATGATCTCCATCATCACTGGCATGGCGTCAAGGTCAATGGCGCTGCTTCATGGTTGTCGTCCACCAGCATCAACTATTACAACTACTTTGAATAATAAACACGCTGGTCTTAACGGAATTAAAAGACAACCATATGGCTCCTGCCGGTTGCCGACTTACAATAAGGAACATTGCATACATCATATATAATCACAATCATGGCCATATCACATCATAGCACACCCCTGCAAAACAAAGTTAGACGCCTCTAATTTTCTTTGCATGTTTTACGTGGTTTGGGGCTTTCATCAAATGTCGATCTAACTTACGAACAAGAACCACAACATTGTTACTAGTATTGTCAATCACCTGTTGTAAATTGAATCTTCACTATGTTGGGAGAAACAGGCACCCGCAAAGCCACTTATGCAATACAAGTTGCATGTCAAGCGTGGAGCAAGTCTCATGAACGATGTCATGTAAGGTTAGCCCGGGCCTCTTCATCCCACCATCCCGCAAGATGCAAATTACACAAGAAGCAATCGACAACAAAAACATCAACGCCCACAATGACCATTGCATTCTACTCGTGCAACAGATCTACATATAGACACGACTCTAATACCACTGTAGGGGTTCGTAGCATGGAAAACAAAAAAATTCTACCGCATGCATACAAACAAGCCAAGATCTATCTACTAGATTGTAGAAATGAGTCGATTAGAGTACTCACCCTCGAAGATTCCAAAGCTGTTAACGAGAGCAGATTCTCGTGGATGATATAGTCGTCCACTTGCCGATCTCAAGATCACGTAGATGATCCTTCCGGCGCTATTTTCCGGCAGCGCTTCCGCGGTCAGTCACACGTTTGGTACTCGATTAAGACCTTCCTCTCCCTTGTTCCAGCAGGAAGCGGAGGTTGTAGTTCTCCCCTGGCGATTCCGGCAGCATGACGACATGGTGTCGGAAGTAGAGGGAAGATCCCGCAGGGCTTCGCCTAAGCCGGTGCGAGTTATGGTGGATCTAGGGTTTTTGACGATCTAGGTTTTAGAAGGACTAAGAGGAGGAGGTGGTGCCTCCGGTGGCTAGGGCGACGACGATGGGCCGGCGACGGTGCGAGGCGGCGACAACGCAGCGGCGTGCGGCGGTGGCGCTGGGCGGCGGCGTGCGGAGGCGGTGCATGGTGGTGAGGGCTTGGTGTTGTGTGCTTTGGGGCATCCCTCCCCCTCTATTTATGAGTGAGGTCAGCTTGGGAGAGGGAATTTGAATGCATACCCAAACCCAGTTATGGTGTGGTGTTTGATGTCATCAAAGCATCCTTCCGGTGATGGTGATTAGCATGATCTCATGGTCGAAGGAATTAGGTTACTATGTATCAGGAAGCTTATAACAAATGAACTATATTAAATGATTTGATCTTTATGCTACGCTTAACTGTAGGAGTATGTCCATCACATCATTCTCCTAATGATATGACCCTGTTGTTAATAACATCTCTATGTTCATGATTAGGAAACCATGATCATATGTTAACCAACAAGCTAGTTTAACAAGAGGCTTTACTAGGGACTCTTTTATGTTTACAAATCACACAAGTATTAATGTTTCCGGTTAATACAATTATAGCATGGTATGTAAACATTTATCATAAGCATGAAGATATGATAATGAACTCTTTATTATTACCTCTTGGGCATATCTCCAATATACTCTAGTGACCCCTCCTTCTACTCCTCCTTCTCCTACTCCGCCGACGACCCCTCCTCCTACTCCACCTACACTAGCGGCATCGTACTCCGGTGACCCCTCCTCCTACTCGCTCTACACCAGCGGCCTCCTACTCCGACGAACCTCCTCCTCCACCCACCTCCCACTTCGGCCAGATCTAGGCCACTATTTTTTGAAATTAGAAAACAAACTCTGGCACATATCACAATATGCGCCACAAAAGTTTGCGATTTGAAATTTTGGTCTAGATCTAGCCCGTCTTTTTTTGAAATTCAAAAAGTGTGTTCTGTGGTCCATATTGGCAATATGCGCCACAGAAGTTTGAGGACTTCTGTGGCTCATTTCGAAATGCGCCACAGAAGTTCAGTTTAGTGGTGAAGTATCAGTGGAGCATCTAATATGCGCCACATAAGGGCGATACCCATGCGCCACAGATGAGGGTTTTCCTAGTAGTGAGGCGCCGCCGACAAATGACGAGCCACGGCCGTTGATGCTGAAGAAGCACGACCACGAGATGACGCATTCCTAGCATCCCACACAGCCATCACTTTTGTAGCGGCAGGCAACATAGCCGAATTTGATCTAGCAGCAGACGACAAGCATCTCGACTTCCCCTCTTAAAGAACATGTGGGCCCCATGTGTGGTTTTGCTAATTAATGACAATCTCTATGGACTAATGCTTGTATCAAGTTGTACTTGTAGGAATTGTCCATAGGTAATGCTTGAACCATATGTTGGCTTCAAGGTGTGGAGAAGAAGAAAGTGAAGAGGATCAAGTGGTGACCAAGGTGTTCAAAGAGTGATCCACAGATTGGTCATTTGAGAGTTGAGCCTTTTTGCAAGGGTGTCTTGAAGAAGAATATAGAGTTCATCATATATATCTTCAATACATAATCCAAATGGTGTTAGAAGTAATGTTGTGCAAGCTAATTTTTTTCCATATATAGAAGATATCATGCTTGAAGCTTGCCATCCTTGGTGATCATGGATCGATGAAGACAAGGTCAAAGTAAAGGTTTCCCAATGTCGTATGGGGGAGCAACTTGCAAGTCTTCATCAATCAAGTGTGTGCGAGAGCAATCAAGAAAGGTGTTCCATCTTGAGAAGGACAAGATCGTCTACATCAAGATCAAGTGGAATATGCGCAAGGCAAAGGTATGATATTGATAGGGTTTCTTTCTTACCAGTCTCGTGGTGTTAGTTGGGGAGACCTGTTTATAGGATAGATAACCATACTATCAAGAGGGGCTATCAAGTGAGTAACTCGATCATATCTTTCAGAGAGAGCTCAAACCTTTGCATACTTAGCATCATACTTTCTTGGTTGTTATTTGGATCTTATCCATGTGAGGTTCTAGAGCTTGTGGTAATATTCATAACAATCTCTAGTTCGTTAAAAACAGATTTACCTTTTATATCATATTGCGTTTTTGATCTTTGAGGCTTTCCGGTTTATCACCAAGAGAGGTATCTCACAATATAATAGATGAAATTTTCTCTCTTGGTGGTATCCAATATTTTCCAACAAAATTGGTTTCGGGTCAATCGGAGTTTCCAAACTCTAGATATCGCCATTTGAAGTTTGCCTCTTATTTGGTCCCGACCGGAGTCTCCGGTCTGCGTGGACCGGAGTCTCTGGTGTGGTCCAGAGTTTCCCCTGGAGTCCCTGGAGGGGGATCCAGAATTTTGCCTGGGATAGTCTGATGGGTGGTCCGGAGGAAGGTCCGGAGACTGACCGGAGTCTCCGGTCCATGCCTCAGACCGGAGTCTCCGATGTGGCTAGACTGGAGTCTTCGGTCCACTTAGTTCCCAAAGGCGCTGGGACAGTCTGATAGGTGGTCCAGAGGCTGGTCCGGAGGTTGGTCGGAATCTCCGGTGTAGACCGGATTCTCCGGTCTGCACACCGGAGTCTCCGGTCTGACAGGTCCCCAACGGGCAGAAAACGGTCAGAAATCTGTGGGCCTATAAAAGGGCCCCTTCTTCCCCAATGGACACCGCTCGAGTTTTACAAGCTTTCTCCTCCATTCTTGACCCTCTTGAGCTTGCTCCCCTTCAATCCCTCCCTTGATTCTTGCATATACTTTAGGGATTTGAAAGAGGAGATATAGATCTACAATCCCACCAATCAATCTCTCCTCTAAGTGAGGGGAACATCTTGGGATCTAGATCTTGGAGTCTTTTGTGGATTTTCCTCCATTGTTCTTCCTCTCTTATCCCCCCACAAGCTTTTGTAGCTTTGGTGGAATTTGGGAGAGAAGGAGTTGAGCACTTCGTGTGTTCTTGCCATTGCATTTGCTGCATCGGTTTGAGTTCTCGGTGAGGCTTCATTTGAGTGAAAGGTGAGAAGCTTTCTACTCTTGGGTTCTTGGAACCTTAGACGGTTTGGTGGTTTTGCAGGTTCTTGTATTACTTGGGGCCTCCAACTAAGTTGTGGAGCTTTCCCCTAGCTTATTTGTTGGGAGCCTCCAATTGAGTCGTGGAGAAGTGCCCCAACCTTTTGAGAGGTTCTGGATTGCCACCGACAAGTGCACCGATAGTGGAAGTGTGGATTGATCCCATTGGGGTGAAATTCACAGGAGAATAAGGGAGGCCTCTTGTGGTGTTGGTGGTTTGATACCACCCCCTCTCCAAACAAGACGTACTCCATGTTGGGAGGAACTCGGTAAATTATCGTTGTCCCCGCGTGCCTCGGTTATCTCTATACCCGAGCTCTTTACTTATGCACTTTACATTGTGATAGCCTTTGTGCTTGAAGTAATTTATATCTTGCTATCACATTGTTCCTTGTATTGCTTAGCATAAGTTGTTGGTGCACATAGGTGAACCCTAGTTGTTCTAGGTTTTGTGCTTGACAAAGTAAACGCTAGTTTAATTCCTCCTTTGTTAAGCAACTCTCCGAAAAGTTTTTAAACCGCCTATTCACCCCCCTCCTCTAGGCGGCATCTATATCCTTTCAGCCTCCACTGCTTTCCAAGCATCCCTCAATAATGCCTAAGATTCTGATGCAGTACAAGCATCGGCCTTCGCATCTGCTTCACATGTAACCATTGGTGTTGCTTCAGCATCCACCTCTGCTTTACAAGCGTCTGCCGACATAGCAATAACATCCGCTGATGCTGATTCCATTTCCTCGAAACGCCACCATCTTATTTACTTCGCAATGCCCAAAATAAATGTATTATATCTAATAGAAAGCACGTAATCGTTGGAGGTTGGGGACGTACGTATCATAGAACAGCGATGCGGTGGTGCTTAATGGTGGAGCAGTGGGGACGGTCCGGTCGAGGGAGAGCGGCCATGCGGAGAAGATGTCTCGATGCGGTTGAGGGAGGGCTTCCTTGAAACTAACTTTCGCCCCGCTATTTTGTTTTGCACCCTGCTTTTTTGTGTGGAAAACCCCCACTATATTAACAGTAGCAACCACACGACTAAGGATCCCACCTTGCATTGCTCAGTTTCACACAAGTTTTGTATTCGTCTGATACAATGAATTTCTTGGTATAAAATGTTCCAGGTGGTAGAAGCCTGCCATTATAAATGACATCAAGTTCTAGAGTTCAAACATCGACCTGAAATTCCACAATCTACAACTAAAAGTTTTAGTTTACTGCGAGATACATGCTTATAAAGCACTCGAAACAGGCATTAACATCATCATTAAAAGATCTCAGAAGAAAAAAAATTGAAAGATAAAAAACCACCGCAAGTTAGAATAAGATGACTCCTATTGCCAAATGTCGTCACATAAAACCAGGTCCAAGATATATTATGTCATAATAGTACATCAAATATATAGATTCGTCAGCACCACACACCAGTGGAACAAAAAAACAAGTTTTAGTACGTGACTTAGCAAACTTCATCCTCACAAGAGATCCCATACTCTTCCAAAATGAAAATAGAGCGGTCAATATGGTTTACAGATTTCCTCATCTTTTGCAGGATCATGACTCTATGGGCATGGAGAATATCAAATTTATGTTAGAGTCTCATCTGCTTCTAGAGCTAAATTGAAAAGATTGTCATCTCGTATTTCCACATTTTGCAAGATCTGGTCATACGCCTGGCCAATCAGGTCATCGCCATCCACATCAGGTGACTCGGGAACTAAGTTATCAGTCGAAGGGTATGGCTCAGCTTCTTGGTGGAGAAATAGCCAGACCCAACTGCTTTACCTTGCTTAATTAATTTTAGGACCCTTTGTGCTAAATATATGGACTTAGATGTCATTTTAATTTTCTAAGGTCCTAGATGTGCAACTTGTACTTCCACCGACCGTGTTAACTGAAGCACACTACTCCTACGAGACCCATGTCAGATAAAAGAAAATTCCACCACCCCAATTTTTGTACAAAGTGGACCATGCTTTCTTACAATTCCCAAGTTTTAGTCAGATTTTATAAAGATTACTAGATAACTTGGTACACTTAAATGATTTTATGTCGATTTAACAAAATTATGTCAAATTGTTCTTTTCTGTAAAGAAAATATCTCAAAATAGAGGGGGAAATTGAAGAACGAGAAGAGATTATGCATGCACATTGTTGACTAAATAGGGTGTCTAAGAGCAACTTACTTTTGGGCCTCTTTATACGATTGTTCATCATTATTAATAGATTGCACTTTACACTTTTGGGCAATAGGTCGCTCTTGAATTATTGTCTTTTTGAAGGTACATGAGTGTCATTTAATATATCACAAACCACCACCGAAAGTTTTGCAACAACTTCAACTTTTTGCATCTTGACAAAAACCAAAGATTAATTAATTTAGAATGTTCACTCTAAAATAACTTTCACGAGTCACCTCTTAGGACATGACAAGGACATATTGAATTCTATTGGGGAAGAAAGTGAAGAAGAATCCAAAAAAGAAGGAAGATAGTAGACATAATAAGAGAACAAAACGAATATATTGTGCTTGTTGACAAGGAAGACAAATAAATAATCACTCATGGTTATGGGTGATAAATAAGTACTCCTTTCGATCCAAATTAATTGACTCGGATTTGTCTAGATTCGGATGTATCTAGACATGTTTTAGTAATTAACTTGGATCGGAGGGAGTAGAGGAAGTTAAAATGCTTAATGAAGTAAAAGAACCTCTACTAGACCTCGATAGATGTAGCTTCCATGAACTCATCAATATATCACAATTTTTTTCTAATGATCCATCTATTAATGTTCATCAATCAGGTTTTGGCTCATATATAGAAAATTATGCCATAAAAGAAAAGACACCAAGATACAAAAATGAAGCCATGATAGCACCAAAGCTTGGGGATGCTTGGATCCCAAGGTGTTAATCACTATTGGCAAAGAAACTCACCATGTTATGTTAGATCTAGGATCTAGTGTCTCAGTTTTGTCAAAAGAACTATATGAATTACTGGAACCCAAAACAATGGAAAAAATGCTCAATAGACCTTTTACTTGATTATGATTCAACTAATCATGCTTTAGGAAAAGTAAATCATGTCATGGTTGAGTTACATATGACTTTTGTCCCCATTGATTTTGTTATCATGGACACGGGGAGTAAAACCTCTAGTCCTATAGTATTGGGAAACCCTTTTTGAGAACTAAAAGGGTTGTCATTGATTCAAAGGAAGGGAATGTGGAGTTCCAATTTCCTCATAATAAGTGTATGTAACAAATCCCAATGAAGAAGGAGATGGCACCAAGGTACAAGCTACCACATGATCTCCACCTATCTTAAAACAAGTAAGTAAAGCCTAGCTATATGGCTACAAAGGAAGTGATTTGCAGGAGGCAGCCCAGTTATTTATCTTTTGAATCTTCTTTGTGCATTCTTGTTATATCAAGATAGTTGTATTTTTAGTATACCTACTGGATTTTTCAATAAAGTACCAAGTTGAACCCCAAAATTCATAAACAAACACTATTTAGTAGAAAAACATTCCTGGTTTTTCCTATAACTATGATTATTGCGCTCATATTTATATAGTAGTTAAAACTTTTCATCCTCTATATGCAAAAAAAGTGGAAAAAATCATAACATGTTTAGGTGGTCGAAATAATTATGTTTTGCTGCTATTTTTTCTAGACAGATTTTGTCTTTAGTTGTTCAGGCCATTATTTTGAATCTCAAAATGGATCTCTATGAGTCTTTTGATATATTAGGAATGTATAAAACAACATATACCTACTAAAAACCTCAAATGAAAGTTTGTTTATGGATTCTATGGCAGCTAGCAATTTACCTTTATGTCCACTAATGTCACCCCATAGAAAAGAAATGGCGGAAAGTTTTGTGTTGAGGTTTTTTGTCAGGGAATGGAGGATTACCACACCGATAGCTATACAAGAATGGTGAAAACCATAAGCTTGGGTATGCTCAAGGCACCCCACTGGACATACTTAACTCTCGGTTTGCAAACATCTAAACTTTATTTTTTAAGCAACGTAGGATGATCAGAGAAACTTGGAGCGTCTTTATCTAGTTTTATGTTTAGTTTCACATGTTACCTTTGGAATAAATATGACCACCATTATTAGATTTTTTGAATGCCTAGGAAAGAGTTACTGCAAAAAAATGAAGTTAAATTTGAATGCTAAGATAGAAGGGAAAAGGGAATAACAAGTTATGCATGTTGTCACCTCTAGTTACTTTGTTCATATGATTTATGGAGTGATAATCTACAAGTGTTTCATCTAGTGACAGTTCTTATTTTCAACATAGATTATTTTCTATTAGGAATGTTATAGTACCATGGAAATGTTTAGCATTTACTTCTAGATGGTAAAAGTTACTATTGCTAACCTCACACATTGAAACACCCTCCTTTAGACAAGCAAACTTAGCCATCATGTTGGGAACAACATACCTAAATAGCTCATGCTATTTCCCAAAGCATATTATCAAGTGTGAATCATTATTTAGCTTTAAAACATTATAAATTATTGGTATAAGTGACATGGAGAAGTTAGTTGTTGGGTGATCACGAACTCATAGGGCATAGAGTACCCCTTGCATGTAGAACAAAAATGTGCATACACCATAAGATGAGGGGAAAACCCTCCAAGCAAGGGTACCAACGCTAAGATGAGGGCTAAAAGCCTCCACCGAGATGATTGAAAAAATGTTGAGTGAGAGAGTATGCAGCATAGTTGTCAAAACAAAACAAAACAAAAAAGAGATGAAAAAGAGATAGGTGCTGAGTGGAAAGAAGAAAAAAGTGTCAAAACAAGAATACCAAAAAAAGGAAATGAGGGGCAATGGAACCAAGCACTAATGATGAAACATGGTTCAAACATACACATAAGGGATAGTTTCTGGAAGCTAGATTGTTTCTTATACATGATATTCCCTACTTACTATCCCCATACATTCATTTCTCTATTTCCTTTATCCTGTCCCTAGGACCGTCTACTATATAAATCTTGCATGCGAAGCATTTGCAAAACATTGTCTGATGGCTGTGAAATATAGACATTCACGTCTGCATTTAAAATAGATATTATTCATATATTTGATGAAATATCTCTCTAAAACCTGCCACTAATGCCTAATGATCAAAGGGGTATGCAATCCTTTCTTGCTATTTTTTCCTGCGCATATAATAAAGTATTATGATGGGAATCGCTACATAAATGCCAAATATACGAGATTTCCAACACGCCAAAGAAACCAGGAGCCGTGAGGAGGCTACTGCAAGCTTAACAACCAACTATACGTCCCGCCATCGTATAGTTTGCATCGACCTCCTTAGGTCAAACAGAACAACTTTCGTAAAAGGACCCCTATATAAAGAGGCTTCAGGCAATGAGAAACAAGCCCCCGACTCCACAACATCGCTTCTTTCACCCTAAAATCTCCCTGCCGCCACGCCGGTGGAATAGATCTAGATCTAAACCTCTAAACCCTTCTCCACCACCATAGACATCTTCCACCGCTTATAATAGTAGATATCATCTCCAATTGGCGACATTGTAAGACTATTTGCTATCAACTCTATGATCTCTATTATAATGTTTATGATTGTCGATTTCATCTCTATGTGTGAGTAATTCTCCTTGGGCTAAGGTCTTTGGCCTAGCCATGTAGCTTTTGTGTATATTATTTATCATAGATGGGATCATGTATTAGTTTGTATGACATGATGATTGTAGTGCCCTCTCTTTCCTAAATCTAAGGACTTGTCAGGTACCCAAGACCCCGAGAATTGATCCAGGTAAAGGGAGTGTGAGTAATGACTGGTCTGTAGGATAGGAACCCCAGTGACAAAAAGGGTAGTACGACTGTATGTGAGGAACTTACTTGGGATTAACGGTGACATCACTATGCATATCATTAGTTTTTTTTCTTCTTTGGATGAGACTAGTAAGTTATTTCCATAAGCGGTCGCGGATGCGATAACATTTATGGATGCACTGCCCACATATAATTATCTTGCTCTAACAATTACATGAGTACTTTATTATTATCTGTTATTCCCATCAGATCTTTTTGCACAGCTACTGGTGAAAACCAAAGACCCTATGCCCTCTCTCTCCATCGTCAACAACAACAAGATCGCAAACTCTTGGTCCGGTGAAAAGGCAATAGGAATTCTAAAACTCTCGAATGTCCGTTTAAGTAATCTCACTTTGCTTTCTGCTTCCCGAGGATTCGATAAACCTAGGTCTACTAGGGAAAAAGATCTATACTACATATGTAATCCGGATCGAAGGTATCAACCCTTTCTCTAGCACCGTTGCCGGGGAAGCAATAGCTACCCTAGTGAGGTTAGTAGGAACCTTGCTAGTTTTAATTCTCGTTTTTAAATTTTGTTAGTTTGCTTTCAGTTTTTATTCGAAAAAACAAAAAAAATAGTTAGTATTTTTTATTTCTTGATTTATCATCATTATTACTTGTTTAAGAAAATACAAAAACATAGAAAGTATGGCTGAAAAGAAGCTTGGGGAGTTTGCAACTCCTAACAATGATTATTTGCGTACTCCTATTACTCAGCCGGCAATTGCTGCTGAAGATTATGAAATTAAGCCCCACTATTTAAGTTTGGTTCAACAGAATCAATTTGGAGGCTCTGCTATAGAAGATACAGGTATGCACTTAAATACTTTCACGAAAATATGTGATATGATGCACATTAAAGATGTTGACCCCGATGCAGTCAAGTTGCGCTTATGTCCTTTCTCTCTTAGAGGAAGAGCAAAATAGTGGTTGCTATCTTTGCCTAGAAATACTATTGCATCATTGGTGGAATGTACTTCTTTATTTATGACTAAATTATTTCCACCTGCAAAGACTATGCAACTCAGATCTAATATTACTGGTTTTAGACAGGAAGAGCGTGAGCCATTAGCGCTTGCATGGGAGAGAATGAAAAATGCATGAGAAACTGTCCCTGTCATGGGATGGAATACTGGTTAATTCTCCATTTATTTTATAATGCTCTTAACCCTGTTTCTAAGTCTATGCTAGACACTTCAGCTGGAGGAACATTTATGGGTAAGAAAATTACTGAAGCAAAGTAGCTGCTAGACAATATGCAAGACAACCATGCCCAATGGCATGTAGAAAGATCAAATACAAAGAAGCTCAAGAGAATGAAGAACTCAATGATAAGTTAGATGAGCTCATATTAGCCGTTAAAGGTAAGGGAAACCCCGGTCAGAGCTACTCCCGAACCCACTATTGAAGAAGTAGACTTCATAGGTCGTAATGATTATAAACCCGCTTGGAAGAAGAATCACAATCCAAACTTTCAGAAACATTACTCTAGTCCAGTAGGTAACTATAATAATAATATGACATCAAGCAATACTTGTCTCCAAGAAACATTTAAAGCTTTTATGAACTCACAAAATGAGCAAAACAATATTCTAGTCAAAATTATGGAGAATCATGATGATATGCTTGGTAAATTATCTAATCAGGTTGTTAGTTTGAGAAATGATTTGCAGGCCCTCCAAGAAAGAACAAGGATCATTGAGGCATAGCTACGTAAGATAACCGAGAGTCAAACTCTCATTCTAGCTAAATTTGCAGGTAAAGCTGAGCTCAATCCAGTAGAAGACCTCAAGATGATAAGAATCCAAAGGGAGGAGCCCGAAGAACTTGATTATAGCAATGCTCCTTAACCAAACTACACAGTTGAAGATTTTGAAAAAAGGATCAATGTCAAGATTCCAGTAAGTGAAGGAAATGACGAAGCCATGTATCAACACTTCGTTAATCACGTAGCAATAAAGGTATGTGAGCTTGAAGAATAATACAAGAAAATTGCTGAAAAATTGCGTGTTGAGCTAGATGATATATTTGAGCCTACCATTAAGATTAAAAATTGGGACTAATGAAATAGCTGCACTGTGTGATCTAGGTACAAGTGTTTCAACAATTTCAAAGAGTCATTTTAACAAGTTGAATCTTGGATCTTTTGAAATCACTGAACTAAAATTACATCAGTTTACATTAAAGGTTGTCATACTCTTATTGATTTTCTTATTGTTGACATGCCTGAAGACGCTACTGCCCCTATTATATTAGGCCATCCTTTCTTAAGAACTATTAAGGCTTTGATCAATTTGCATGAAGGGAACATGAAGCTTCAATTGCCTTCGCGGGATCCTTTTGCTATTCATTTCCCCGGGAAAAAGAAAGCCAAGAAAGATGATAGGGAGACCACCACTTTGAAGGACAATTACTTTGGAGTGGGTGTTCCACTCATATGGCCTAAGTGAGCAATATCAAGGTCAAGCTATTGACCATAAAAGAGCACTGCATTGGAGGCAAACCATGTGAAATAAATATTTGAGTTAAGTTTTAAGTTTTAGTTTAAGTTTTATAAAGAATAAAGAGTGCTAGAAAACTCCAGTGAGAGGAAGAGATTCAGCTGTACTAAAAATTCCTTTTTTATATATGACATAGTTGGTCGAAATTTTAGTCTGTCATTTTCCTGTCAAAACAAGGTGTTTCGCTAAATTTCAGTCTAAAAATTAATCCTTGAAGAAATAGAATTTTTTTGATGTGTGCAGAAAGGTTAACAACCAACTATACGGTGGGAATAAAAATTCCCACCGTATAGTTGTCGTATAGTTATGTTACCCATCGACAATTTTTCATCCCAGTATACAGAAGGTTTGACGACCAACTATACGGCGGGAACAAAAGTTTCGGCCGTATATTTACAGCCACGAGACAGAAACCCTAGGAAACCCTAAAATTTTGCCGTTAGACCAACTATATAGCCGGAACATCCTGTTCTCGTCGTATAGTTTCCGCCGTATAGTTGCGTCCGACCACTTAAACGCATGGGGAGGTACCCAAAACATCAAAAACACAATCCTTTTTCTCTCTTCTAACTCCAAACTCTCTCAAAACCTCAAGGGATCTTCACCCCTGCTCATTTTCGTTCGAATTCCTCGCACACAAGTGATCTATGGTATGTTTCTCCTCTGATCCTCCAATTAATTTTTGCAAATTCATCTCTGATCTATTGTCATTATCAATCTAAGGTGAGACTTATATTTGAACTATTGCCATGATTATCTTGCCTAGATTAATATGTTGAGGAGATTCTTTAGTGTGCTATGATGAGGATTATGCTATGACTATTACTGTTGGATCAAAAAGTTTTATAATTGTCTCTTTTATTTGTTTTTAGAAGATGAACACGAGGAGCCAGACACGTCCTCTTTCCGCATCTAGTTCTTCTCGGGCTGTAGCTCAGGAACGCATGGGGATTCGATTCAAGAAAGAAGGCCACCGTGATTGTTTGGACAAGATCAAAAACCGAGAAGTCAAGGCAACCAAGTGGGCTTTCCCCGTCACTTTGAACCAACTTGGTATTTCTGATGATTTTAATTTACTTTGCAATAGAGTTGGCCTGCAAACCTTTGTATTCCATGATGCACCAACCTATCGACGGTTAACTATTGAATTTCTTAGCTCTTTGAGTAGCACCGCCAAAGCATGGCATGGGGAGGATAAGATTTCTTTCCGACCCATGAACAATAATTATTCTCTAACACTTGATGAATAGTGCAATTGTTTTGGTTTACCCAACAATGATCCTAATGCTCTACGCGCAGCTTTTACCAACATGGAACCTTCCCCTGAACACTGCTATAATAGAATGAGATTTACTTCTAGAGTCAGTAGAGGGAAGAATATTCAACATCCTGCTATTCGCTATTCGTTCTATGTTATTGATAACACCTTGTAGGCGCGCAATGAGTTTACAAGACTCAATGAGGAGGACATCTTAGTCCTTGCAAAATCTGCTTTCAACTATGACAACTTGTCACTTCACTTTGGCGCAATACTTTTGCGCTACTCGGACTACCAATCCCACCAAAGCCAAAGACCAATCACTTGTGGAGGCGTCATCACTATGCTCGTCAATGTTCTAGGCATCGACCTAGGTAAGTTACAACCGGTGCTAGGTGAGCGACGTGTTGGTTTCTCTACTTTGAGGGCTTGTGGAATGCTTACTAGGAGAGGTGGTATTTATTATCTGCATATTGCTGGAGCTGGGCGTATCTACCCCTCTCCTTTGCCTAATTATCTTTTCTCTATCGAGGAAGGACGTGTGCTTTATGACTTGCAGGTTGAGAAACACCAACCCGAGGAGGATATTCCGGAGGAGGATGAGGACCAAGAGGAGGATCAAGAAGTCCCTCATCAGGAGCAGCAGCCACCAAACCGGTTTGCTAAATATCAAGATTTCCAAGAACTTGGAGGAACTGTGGAGGGAATGCATAATCTCGCCTTGAACCTCCAAGAAACAACAAGTATCCTTTCAACTCAATTTGCGGACTGGAGTTACAATATCCCCCCAGCACCATAGTGATTTGAAGGGCTTGCAAAAGCCTAAGCTTGGGGAGGTTTTCTATGTATTTTATATTTTTATTTTCTTTATCTTATTTTTGAGGTTATGCTTTTATTTGAGTTTATAAGCACTTGTGTTGGTTTACCCAACACTTTATCTTAGTTATTTTATTTTGTTTGAGATTTTCAAGCCGAGCTTTGCCGCCAATTTTATATTCTTTAATACCCCTTCTCAAAAACCACAAAAAGATTTCTCCGTTGTGGCATCCCGCAAAACCACTACTAGAAAATCGCGTTGAATTTGTGCATTGCATCGTCATCATCATGCATTGTTTGTCTAAAACTATTTTCGCAAAGCCTGTTTTTGTTTTCTAAAACGCCCCGTCTTGTTTTCAAATTCAAACCCGGGACTCCGGATTATTTGTTTTGTCTGTTATCGGGTTGCAAAGGCCCTGTTTTAAATAAATAAAACATTTAATTATTTTTAGTGGGGCGGTCGAACGGGCCGAATCGACCCGGACGACCACCCCCAGAATAAAACGGTTCGCCCGAAATCCTAAAACTACCCAGTCCTATTCTACCCACCCCTCCTCCACCTCACCCCGGCCAATCCCCACCTGACACATCACCTCTCCCCTTCCTCTATCCTATCCCACGCAGCCACCTGGCCTCTCTCCTCTCTCTCTCCCCCTCTCTCTCCCTGGGTCCCACCCCTCCCCACAGCACACACACACGCCACTGCACGCCCCACCCTGCTCACCCTGGCCCACCCCGACCCCGTCGTCCCCATCCTCCCACCCCCGCGGCCCCAGCTCCCTCCTCCTTCCCCAGAGCACCAGCACCCCCTCCTCCGACCGCTGCTCCGGCTGCCGTCCGTCCCCGCCGCCCGACCACCTCCGCCTCCGGCCCCGCCTCCTCGGCTAGCCGACCTCTCCCGCCCGGCCCCTCCCCGAAGCGTCCTCTCGCGCCTCCTCACTCACTCCGGCGTCGCGTCGGCCGCACCTCCCCGCCCCTACCTCGAGCGCCGCCGCCCCGGAGTTCCGCCGGCCTTAGGCCCTCCCGATGCCAGCCCCGGCCGCGCGGCAACCATCGCAGGTCATGTCCCCTCCGCTGTCAGCTCCGGTGTGCAAACTGAGGTTGACGTGGTACTAGATATGTGGTGTTCGATGACCAAGTACCAAGCTCTCCAACACGGACTTGCCACTCCCGAAGAATTCGTCGACAGGAAACCTCAAGGACTTCTTCCCGGAGTCCGAAGAACGCCGACATGGATGCGAAGACCAAGCCTCGACACCCCGAATCCGATGCCGCGCCAAGATCTCCGAAAACCCGGTACCGGACAAGTTCGCCATCGACCTCGAGAACGCCTACACGGAACAACAAGACCGCCACACGGACGCGAACCCCAAGACCCTGAGGCCCCGAATCAAGACCGATCCGGCGCCAAGACCTCCGACAGGAACCGACCAGTTCACGAGAACCTTGAACACGAAGCACGACAAGATCGCCCGTTGTTCGAACGATCCCGAGGCCGAACCCCAGATCCGGACCCTGAGACCGACCCCGAACCCCGGAACCAAGATCGTCGAACCCTAATGTGTGAACCTTTTCCCAATCCTCTATTTTATAAATGTTAAATATAAATGGTTGCATATTAATTGAGCATGCTCGCATACATCTCATGTGGTTTGGGGGCCTTATGCCGATTCACCTCATAATTAAATATGGGGCCCATATGCGGGCAAAACTAGTCTCATATTGGCCTCATTTAAATTTGTGTAGCGAACCGTTGCTATCTATTGCCATGTTTAGGCAACATTTAAATTGCGGGGTAGCCAAACAACTTGAACCATCTAACTAATTGTCGGGACCCCGGTTCCGCTTAATATGACCTAATTGCATCGCACCTCTGCCATGTCATGCATCACACATGCATCATGCCCGATCTTTTGCCGTAGTATTAAATATTGCATCCGGTGTTTCTTCTAGCGTTTTGCTTCTTCGCGGATAAGGCCGTTGAGTTGATGCGAGTGTCAACCCGATCTTCGGTTGAACCTTCGACGATGTTTTTCAGGCGAGCATCTTCCTCTTTCTACCTATCTTACTTTTATAGTATTTATTCCCTCCTGTTGATCTATTGCTATCTGTGTTGCGATGCTGTAGTGTTTCGAACCCGTGATATCCCTTGCAGCCTTATATTGCCTTGGACACATCCTATTACCTGTTGTTTGGTAGTTAGTTGGACTTGCGTGTCGTAGTCGCTTGCTCAAGTGCTGTTGCGTGTCGTCAAGTACCACAGTTGTTGGAGTATTGCCGCATGTTCAATGTTGGAGATGATCATGGCTTTACTTATTGTTCACTTTAATTATTGTTTAACAACTAAAATTGAAGTAAGTAAGCAGAGGCATCGGTGGGTGATAGATAATGTTGGTTTCCCGCCACTTGTGTCCGTGGGACCCGAGTTCTTGACACTGTTAGAGATCGAGCGCTAACCACGGTGGGGATATGGGCCCCCATTGATTAGTACCTGAATTTAAAGTATCTTGGGGGCCACAAACTAGTTTGAGGTTTTATTTACTATCTGTACTTATGCCATACTTTCTTGCTTTATTTACGATTGTGTGAGAACCTGTCTTTATTTAGGAAGCGGAGTGTTTTATTGTGTCAGCAGTCCAGTTTGGGATTTCTTGTCGTTACATATGTCATAAACCCTAAGTCCGTCTCGGAGACGGCCGACTTCGTTGCGGTGTACTTCGTGGGTGGCCCCGTGCTTGCTTTGGGTCTAGAAGCGTCATGACTTAGGCCCGCCGACATACCGATGGGTGTATGTTAACGATCCGCAAAAGCGGGTGAAGTGCTTGTGGATACTTTGGTGCACCCTGCAGGTTAAATCTTTTCGAGTCGTATGCGGTTATGGACGACTTGGAGCACAAGCTTGATCATAGACAACTATAACTAAAGTTTACCGTTGTCAATTGACTTGTATCCGATATGCCTAGTAATCAGCTTCACTATGACGGATTGGCTAAATAAAAGTACCAACAACTGCTGGGTTTTGGGGTTATCTCATGCTAATTGTACCTGACTAGTAAGTGTTGCAACTATCACGGAATGGTTAACTAAAAGTGCCCACTGCTTATTTTTATCAGGATGATTATCTATACGACTAGTAATTACATAGCGATAACTGAATAAATAAAACTGCCAATGGTGTGAGTTCCTCGGTTGACTTCCTCGTTTGGTTTCGAGGGGGAAACACCAGGATGGGTTTGTTGATGGTAGAATCAGGTTGGTTCCGAATAGGTCTTTCTTATCCCTCTCTGATAGCCGCCAGTTGTATCGAGTCTCTATAGGTTGTTTAGGGCATGCTGCCGCTGCCGCTCAGTCCACCATACCTATGTAGGCGAGGACCGCCGAATTCTAGCCTCGCTGCAATCGGCCTCGATCGACGCTCCTCTTTTTCCTTTGCCCTTTGTCGGCACCCCTTTTTTGTTTAAGCAGGTTTTGGGGATCAACGTCGTTAGCAGGGTTACCCTTCCGGCTTGGCCTGGGCAGGGTTATGGACGCCATTGGTTATTCTTCAGGGCTCTTAGCCCCATTTGCATCTTGTCCGTAGTCGGACGCTCCATCTTTTCAAGGTGATTTGGATCTTTGTATATTATATCCGTATTCTTGACTCTTTAAGTCGTGTTGTATACATATCTGTTCTGTGGGTCCCATCGAGGACTGTTGTGTAATGTTATTACTTCGTTTTCCACCCGCACGAAAGTGCCTGGTGGGCACCTTTGAATCGTTTCTATGCGGGTTTGGCGGGAAGCGCTAAAACTTGCATAGGTCCGATTCTGAGGGTGTTACAGAGTGGTATCAGAGCTCAGCAGTTGCGATACCCCACAAGTCCAGCCTATAGGATAACCTAGCTAACGGCCGAAGTAGAGTGTCAAAACTATTTTTCAAAATCGGTTGGATAGTTCTGATTAGGTCTGATTTTACTCCTTACACCTCTGCTGTTCTCCTCTTGCCTCTATGTGTTTTGAATCCGCTCTCGTCTCTTTCTTCGAGTCCAGGAATTCTCGTGGTTGGGTTTCCGTCGTACCTTCAGGGTTTCGCTTCCTCCTTTGGTAACGGTGATGCTACGTCCGGTGTTCATGCTGCCCGAGGAATCCTTCGTCTGTGGTACCATTCTTTGTTCCTTGTTTGTGCCTTCCGGTGTTTTCCGACGCGACGACATCATCTACGCCAGATCCGATGCAGAGTCTGCATCACTCCTTTGTTTCCGAACCTCGTTTGTCGAGATCTTCAGTCTGAATCCTGAGGGTTGGTTGCATAATCTGTCTATTCGTGTACATAGTAATGCTTTGAGTGCGGGATGGAGTCGCGACCATACCACTACTCTTATCATTTGCGTTTGTATATGGAATGGTGGATCGATGCAACTCTTACTCCCTCCATGAAAGTTAGAGGTGGCCTTACCTTTAACCTCGTCCGTTGTTTATCCGGAGTGCTCTCTTGACGATCACGGACAACGACCCTTGTTAGTGGTGTCGCGAGGATCTACACGAAGCGAGAAGACGCAGATCGCCGACCTTCTTTCCGGTACCATGGGGCGGATCTCGAGGGCGAGATCCCTTGTTAGTGGTGTCGAATTGTGGCATCCCGCAAAACCACTACTAGAAAATCGCGTTGAATTTGTGCATTGCACCGTCATCATCATGCATTGTTTGTCTAAAACTATTTTCGCAAAGCCTGTTTTTGTTTTCTAAAACGCCCCGTCTTGTTTTCAAATTCAAACCCAGGACTCCGGATTATTTGTTTTGTCTGTTATCGGGTTGCAAAGGCCCTGTTTTAAATAAATAAAACATTTAATTATTTTTAGTGGGGCAGTCGAACGGGCCGAATCGACCCGGACGACCACCCCCAGAATAAAACGGTTCGCCCGAAATCCTAAAACTACCCAGTCCTATTCTACCCACCCCTCCTCCACCTCACCCGGCCAATCCCCACCTGACACATCACCTCTCCCCTCCCTCTATCCTATCCCACGCAGCCACCTGGCCTCTCCCCTCTCTCTCTCCCCCTCTCTCTCTCCCTGGGTCCCACCCCTCCCCACAGCACACACACACCACCGCACGCCCCACCCTGCTCACCCTGGCCCACCCCGACCCCGTCGTCCCCATCCTCCCACCCCCGCGGCCCCAGCTCCCTCCTCCTTCCCCAGAGCACCAAGCACTCTCCTCCGATCACGCCCGGCCGTCGTCCGCCCGCCTGACCACCTCTCGGCCCGCCTCCTCGGCTAGCCGCCCCGACCTCTCCCGCATCGCTGCCCTCCTCCGGGCCCTCGGCTCCTCCTCCTCACCCGCGTCCGCCGTGTCAGCCTCCCGCCCTACCTCGCCGCCGCCGGAGTTCCGCCTGCCTCGAGCCTCCCGATGCCAGCCGGCCAAGGCAACCGTCGCAGTCATGTCCCCTCATTGTCGCCCGGTGTGCATCGAGGTTGACGTGGTACTAGATATGTGGTGTTCGATGACCAAGTACCAAGCTCTCCAACACGGACTTGCCACTCTCGAAGAAGTCGTCGACAGGAAACCTCAAGGACTTCTTCCCGGAGTCCGAAGAACGCCGACATGGATGCGAAGACCAAGCCTCGACACCCCGAACCCGATGCCGCGCCAAGATCTCCGAAAACCCGGTACCGGACAAGTTCGCCATCGACCTCGAGAACGCCTACACGGAACAACAAGACCGCCACACGGACGCGAACCCCAAGACCCTGAGGCCCCGAACCGAAGACCGATCCGAAGCGCCAAGACCTCCGACAGGGAACCGACCAGTTCGCCGAGAACCGCACCCGAACCTGAAGCACGACAAGATCTGCCCCGTTGTTCGAGAACGATCCCGCCGAGGCCGAACCCCAGATCCGGACCCTGAGACCGACCCCGAACCCCGGAACCAAGATCGTCGAACCCTAATGTGTGAACCTTTTCCCGAGCCCCTATTTTATAAATGTTAAATATAAATGGTTGCATATTAATTGAGCATGCTCGCATACATCTCATGTGGTTTGGGGGCCTTATGCCGATTCACCTCATAATTAAATATGCGGCCCATATGCGGGCAAAACTAGTCTCATATTGGCCTCATTTAAATTTGTGTAGCGAACCGTTGCTATCTATTGCCATGTTTAGGCAACATTTAAATTGCGGGGTAGCCAAACAACTTGAACCATCTAACTAATTGTCGGGACCCCGGTTCCGCTTAATATGACCTAATTGCATCGCACCTCTGCCATGTCATGCATCACACATGCATCATGCCCGATCTTTTGCCGTAGTATTAAATATTGCATCCGGTGTTTCTTCTAGCGTTTTGCTTCTTCGGGGATAAGGCCGTTGAGTTGATGCGAGTGTCGACCCGATCTTCGGTTGAACCTTCGACGATGTTTTTCAGGCGAGCATCTTCCCCTTTCTACCTATCTTACTTTTATAGTATTTATTCCCTCCTGTTGATCTATTGCTATCTGTGTTGCGATGCTGTAGTGTTTCGAACCCGTGATATCCCTTGCAGCCTTATATTGCCTTGGACACATCCTATTACCTGTTGTTTGGTAGTTAGTTGGACTTGCGTGTAGTCGCTTTCTCAAGTCGCTATGCGTGTCGTCAAGTACCACAGTTGTTGGAGTATTGCCGCATGTTCAATGTTGGAGATGATCATGGATTTACTTATTGTTCACTTTAATTATTGTTTAACAACTAAAATTGAAGTAAGTAAGCAGAGGCATCGGTGGGTGATAGATAATGTTGGTTTCCGACCGCCCACTTGTGTCCCAGGGACCCAGTTCTTGACACTGCTCCGAGATCGAGCGCTAACCACGTGGGGAGATATGGCCCCCATTGATTAGTACCTGATTTCAAAGTATTGTCTTGGGGCCACAAACTAGTTTGAGGTTTTATTTACTATCCTACCATGCTTTATGCCATGCTTACCGCTTTATTTACGATTGTGTGAGGAGCACTTGTCTGTTTAGGAAGCGGAGTGTTTTATTTATCGACAGGTCCTAGTTTTGGGATTTGTCGTTTCGCCATATCGCCGCAAACCCTAAGTCCGTCTCGGAGACCGGCCGACTTCGTTGCGGGTGTACTTCGTGGGGTGGCCCCCCGTGCTTGCTTTGGGTCTAGAAACGTCATGACTTAGGCCCCGCCGACATACCGATGGGTGTATGTTAACTGATCTGGCAAAACGGGTCGAAGTGCTTGTGGATACTTTGGTGCACCCCTGCAGGGTTAAATCTTTTCGAGAAGTCGTGTCTGCGGTTATGGACGACTTGGAGCACAGTGCTTGATCATAGACAACTATAACTAAAGTTTACCGTTGTCAATTGACTTGTATCCGATATGCCTAGTAATCAGCTTCACTATGACGGATTGGCTAAATAAAAGTACCAACAACTGCTGGGTTTTGGGGTTATCTCATGCTAATTGTACCTGACTAGTAAGTGTTGCAACTATCACGGAATGGTTAACTAAAAGTGCCCACTGCTTATTTTTATCAGGATGATTATCTATACCTGACTAGTAATTACTGCAACGATAACTGAATAAATAAAACTGTCAACGGTGTGAGTTCCTCGGTTGACTTCCTCGTTTGGTTTCGAGGGGGAAACATCAGGATGGGTTTGTTGATGGTAGAATCAGGTTGGTTCCGAATAGGTCTTTCTTATCCCTCTCTGATAGCCGCCAGTTGTATCGAGTCTCTATAGGTTGTTTAGCGCATGCTGCCGCTGCCGCTTTAGTCCACCATACCTATGTAGGCGAGGACCGCCGAATTCTAGCCTCATGTGTCTTGGCCTCGATCTTGACTCCTCTTTTTCCTTTGCCCTTTGTCGGCCCCTTTTTTGTTTAAGCAGGTTTTGGGATCGGCGTCGTTAGCGAGGTTACCCTTCCGGCTTGGCAGGGTTATGGACGCCATTGGTTATTCTTCAGGGCTCTTAGCCCCATTTGCATCTTGTCCGTAGTCGGACGCTCCATCTTTTCAAGGTGATTTGGATCTTTGTATATTATATCTGTATTCTTGACTCTTTAAGTCGTGTTTTATATATATCTGTTCTGTGGGTCCCATCGAGGACTGTTGTGTAATGTTATTACTTCGTTTTCCACCCGCACGAAAGTGCCTGGTGGGCACCTTTGAATCGTTTCTATGCGGGTTTGGCGGGAAGCGCTAAAACTTGCATAGGTCCGATTCTGAGGGTGTTACATCCGTTTATCTTTATATTTTCCCTCTCTCTTTTTATTTCTACCTCGAAGTTCTCGTTGATTTGCAAGAGAGTGATTGACTTCGAGTTTTCAAGAAACCAATAAAAAGGGAAGAGAGAAGTGGAACCAAACATGAGAGGTATGCCTTATGACTCCCCACTTTTGAAGTTTGAGAAACCCATGCTAGTTAGTAGTAATGTTGAGATGTTATATCAGTGGAGTGAGTGTCCATATTGTATTAAATTTTTTTTTGCATGGGTATTAAATTGGATACATATTGTTCCAGCCTAAAAATTTGCTAAACAATTGAAATAAGAAAAAGTCTCACAAATTGAAGACTTGGGTGTTGTAGTGTTTAGTCTTGATAGCTTATTCTTAGAGACACTCAACACCACAGAAAATAATGATTGACTTGCTAGCTCTCTTTGAAAAGATGTTTAGCGGTTTTTGTGAGCATGCCAAAGTTTGACTTGTAAATCATAAGAATGATATAGCTTTATGCGTGTCAAACTTCATGGGATGCCAACAACTCCGCTGGCCTACGAACGATCTTCATGGAGGAAACTCCTAGATTTCTTCTATGAGTTGATTAAACATATGTAGCAGTAATGCTATAATCGGTAAGATTCTTGGCACTCCCGGGTAGCTGTAACATGATGGAATCACTCCTCTGGCTGATATGAGTAATCATTATGCAAAAGGAACAAAAACTTTAGTAATGCCACGAGTGTCCATCTCAACCTGATAAACTAATGAAAACTTTTGGCATGCTCTCAATTACTTAAGAACTGAAATTCTTGAAGAACAATGAATAGAAAAAGTAGTGCTTGATTTATTGATGTGGAAGGATTGAGATAATTTAGTGTATATTATTTTCATGACAATCTCTCACACTCTAAATTCTACATGATTACACTTTATTGTTCAAAGGCAAGCCTATGAGTTAATTACATGACATGGAATAAAGTTTACTCTTTTGAATCATCCATGATTATAATAATTTTGCTGCGCTATAAGGATTCATGAAACCCATATGATATGCTTTCCATTACTCTATCTATGCTGAATTTTTTTAGATTAATAAACTGGAGGAAACATGAGACTACCAATCATGAGTAAGATCATCATCTCGTTATTTCAGTTTAAATGTTGAGTTCCCTTTTGATTTTGGTTTTCTTGCTCGAGAACGATCAAGTTTAAGCTTGGGGAGGTTGATGGCTATGAAATATAGCCATCCATGTCCACATTTAGACTATATATTATTCATATATTTGATGAAATATCTCTCTAAAACCTGCCACTAATGCCTAATGATCAAAGGGGTATGCAATTCTTTCTTGCTATTTTTGCTTGCGCAAATAATGACGTATGATGATGGGAATCACTACATAAATGCCAAAGATACGAGATTTCCAACACGCCAAAGAAACCAGGAGCCTTGAGGAGGCTACTACAAGCTTAACGACCAACTATACGGCCCGCCGTAGTATAGTTGCCATCGTATAGTTTGCACCGACCTCCTTAGGTCAAACAGAACAACTTTCATGAAGGTACCCCTATATAAAGAGGCTTCAGGCGACGAGAAACAAGCCCCCGACTCCACAACATCGCTTCTTTCACCCTAACTCTCCCTTCCTCCACGCCGGATGAATAGATCTAGATCTAAACCTCTAAACCCTTCTCCACCACCATAGCCATATTCCACCACTTGTAACAGTAGATCTCATCTCCAATTGGCGATATTGTAAGACTATTTGCTATAAACTCTATGATCTCTATTACAATGTTTATGCTTGTCGATTTCATCTCTCTGTGTGAGTAATTATCCTTGGGCTAAGGGCTTCGTCCTAGCCATGTAGCTTTTGTGCATATTATTTATCATAGATGGGATCATGTATTAGTTTGTATGACGTGATGATTATAGTACCCTCTCTTGCCTCAATCTAAGGACTTGTTAGGTACCCAAGACCCTGAGTATTGATCCAGGTAAAGGGAGTGTGAGTAACGACTGATCTGCAGGATAGGAACCCCAGTGAGAGAAAGGATAGTACGACTATATGTTAGGAACATACTTGGGATTAATGACATCACTATGCATATCATTAGTTCTCTTTCTTATATGGATGAGACTAGTAGGTTATTGCCATAAGCGGTCGCGGAGGCGATAACATTTATGGATGCACTACCCACATATAATTATCTTGCTCTAACAATTACATGAGTACTTTATTATTATATGTTATTCACATCAGATCTTTTTGCATAGCTACTGGTGAAAACTGAAGATCCTAGGCCCTCTCTCTTCATTGTCAACAACAACAAGATTGCAAACTCTTGGTCCGGTGAAAACACAATAGGAATTCTAAAACTCTCGAAGGTCCATTTAAGTAATCTCACTTTGCTTTCTGCTTCCCGAGGATTCGATAAACCTAGGTCTACTAGGGAAAAAGAATTTTACTACATTCATAATCCGGATCGAAGGTATCATTGTCCATGGTACTTTATGTATTTGTTCTAGTCAATATACAATTTGCTAGACGTGTTGGGATCTTTTGAGAAGTATCACTTTATGATATGCTTGTTTATTGTTAATCTTTAATGAATGAACCCTTTGAATTTTTTGTGATACTTGCTAGCTAAAATAGGAAACAAACTCCAAAATCCATGTTTAGTTTTATCACCTTCATGCTCGAGGACGAGCATAGGTTAAGCTTGGGGATGTTGATGCATGTAAAATGCATACATGAACTTTGTATTTTATTGATACATATTACCACTTATTGGCAACTTATATAATGATATATCCATGTTTTATATTGATTTACAAATGACTCCCTTAATTTTGGTCATAACTCTATAGAACAGGAATTTCATGTTTTGTGTATTTTTATCTTTCAGGGACCTAAATGGATTTAAATGGAGGTAGGATTTTTGGAGCATTATTTTTTGTGAGAAGTGAAGGACGTGGAGCACTTGAACCTCGCGATCCGGGCTTGGAGGCCCAAAAGAGAACAGGTGGTGGGACCCCTCCCTAGGCCGCACCACTTGACCTCTTTCCTTCCTCGCGCATCGCCATCCATCCGTCTTCATCTCCAACTCATCGTCTTAACCTAAAACGCATATAAAAAGGTCCCTTGATGCACTTATGGATAAGTCAGTCCATAAACACCAAAACGGAGACAAAACTAGTGAAGATAGGAGGGGGAAACACCGTCGGGATCTCCACCAGAGGGATCTCTACCTTCGCCAACGTCTCCACCATCATCACCATGATGAAAAGGGAGTAGTCCACCTCTAGACTATGTGTTTTTGAAAGTAGCTTGATCTTTTTTCTCTCTTATTCTATCATAGATCTAGTACCATATGAGCTGCCCAATATGATTATGGTCATATATCTAATTCCTATGTGGTGGATCTTTATCCTATGAGTCGATATTTGATATTGGAACCTATTTATGTGTGAGATGTAGTAGTAGATACATGTTATGTAGCCCATTATTAAGTACTTTTTTATCCAACATGTATGAGAGGGCATGTGTGGGGGAACATGTGTATTACATGGAGTAACATGGTGTTAGTGGTTGGATAGTGATAACAAATTCAAGATCTACTATGGTTTTTACCCTTCTTTTGTTACCTCACTAGTGATTAAGTGAATCCATGTGATATAATTATCTAGTGAAAACTAAAATAATCTTGTTTGTTCAAGGTATCATATTTATTATTCAAACATCATGTCAAAGTATCTAAGGCTATGCTTTGTTAATTATCAATTCAAGATTACTTCGACTTTTCCCTTTCTAGAGGAGTATAAAAGAGATGTGTTGCATTATTTCTATCATAGGAGTGATGCTCATATGAATGTTTATCAAACACATAATGAATTTTCATCAATATTATGTTGCTGTTGAATTGTTTTGTGTCCATTATACTCTAAGAGAGAGTAGACAAGTGAACCCATAAACCTCAGTCCAACTTTTATCATAAGAAACAACTTTCCAACACCAATACCATCCTTTAAATTTTAGTATTAATTAATTTTGAAATTACAAAAATACTTTCACTACTAGCAAACACAAAAGACCTTTTTATTGTTGCATTTAATTTGCTTGCCTAGTTATAAATTGTTTTACTTTATTTATTTATAAGTTAATTTCAGTTTACTAATACGAAATCTTGTGCTTGACAGCCGCACGGTGGAGTTGGGGACACAAGGCAAGGATTTTGTTTTGTAGGTTGTTTGAATAGGAGAAGCAAAATATACTCTTAGCCAATTTCCCGAGAGTTCGATATAAACCCTCGAGTCACCCTTGTGGGGAAAAGATGCTTGCTACAACACTCTGCACTTGGAGTCCCAACGGATTGGTACACATGGAGTTGTTGCCATCACCCCCCCTAACATATATAATTTATCTAGTGTACCCCTGTTTTATTACCTAAACCCCCTTAATTTTTTGGATTTCCGTTTTTCAACCCTCCCAACAGTTTGCAAGAGGAAAAATCTTTGATTGGCCTTGCTCAAACTTTTTCCCGTCTCTGCCTTGTCTACGAGTGATGCTGACGTAGGGGAACAAATCGAGCAACCCATGGCAAGAGAAGCACCACAACCATGAAGACCGATAAGACTCCACGAAGTGCGAGAAATATTATTTTTGGACAATGATGATCCTGCAAATATGCGGAAGTTATGATGAACCCATACTCTAAAAATGGCTAAATACCATTGAGTGCAAAGGGGTCTATAAGAAGAAGATTGGTATGGACGGAAATGTTCATGTCCATAAATCTATAATTGTCGCGAAGGGTTTTTGGCAAGTTCAAGAAGTTGACTATGATGAGATCTTCTAGCCTGTAGCAATATTTGAATCTATACAAATTATTATTGCTATTGTTGTATATTTTGACTACGAGATATGACAGATGGATGTCAATGAAAACTTAATCGAGTACGTGTATATGATACAACCCGAGAGTTTTATCGATCGAAACAATGATGAAAAGGTAAGCAAACTTCAAAGTCCATTTATGGACTAAAGTAAGCATCTTAAAGTTGGAATGTTTGTTTTGATGATGTGGTCAAATATTTTGGCGTCATCAAGAATGGTGAAGCGTCTTGTGTTTACAAGAAGGAAAGTGGAAGATCGCTTGTATTTCTATTCTTATATGTAGATGACATATTGTTTATTGAAAATGATATTCCTATGCTCGATTCCATTAAGACCTTACTGAAAAACAGTTTTTCAATGGACTTAGGATAAGCAACATATATTATGAGATCTAAGATCAATATATATAGATCAAAAGGAATAGTTAGATTAAGCCAGAGTACTTACATTAACAAGGTGTTAAAACAATTCAGCATGGAAGAGACGAAAAAGGGGTTCTTACCTACATCTCATGACATAGGTCTTAGCAATACCCAGTGTCCTTCAAAAACTGATGAACGATACACATGATTAAAGATTCAATATGGTTCGGTTATTGGATCTATCATGTATGCACTGATATGTACTCACCCAAATGTTTCCTTTTACTCTAAGTGTGTTATGGGAAGGTATCAGGCTGATCCCGGTGAAAGTCACCAGACATTGGTAAAAAAAACGTCCTTAAATACTTGAGAAGAACCAACCTTGTGCTCCTACACTAGTACAATATTTATCCATACGAAAATAGGATCGATGGTTGTTGTGCTACATCGGACAAGCATCACATGGGAATTCATCGTGTGTGTGCCGCAGTACTTCTAAAGAAAATAAACAACTTAATATTTTAGCAGTAAGAAAGACATGTATTCCCTAAAGTTCATATTTGCTCCCAAACTCACATGCATAGGTGAGCCAAAATGTTTGAGCGTTCAACCTACGTGTAAAATTCCGTGATAAAATTACATCCACGGTGCAAACAGAAAAAAATAGAGCTAAAAAGTTTCAAGTATATTCATTTTAAAGAACTTGTTTTTTTTACGGACACTACAATTGTTATTTCGGATGAGATTATATAGAACACTGTAAAAAAATTAGGTTTTAAAATTTAGTTGTATTTAAATTTACTATACGCTTAGATGCAGGTGACCTCATGTAACATCCCAGCATATAGGACCTAACGAAGGGTAGATTTAGGAATATGAATTTGTGCATGCATCATTTTTGAAAATGTGGGTAAAATTTTCACCAAATAAAAACCTTGAGTGATCAATGTTTCTTTCTTACTTTGATATTAGGTTTAGTCTTAAAGGAGGATTGCTATAAACTTTGATATAATATTAAAGGAAATATGTGTGTTTTGAAATGAGTTTGGATTTTAAAACTTAAGTGTTTTACAATTTAAATGATTTTGATATAAGATTTGAATCATAAATTAATTAAGATAAAAGTATTATAACTTTAATCTTATCTAAAAACAATATTGAATATGAAATTCATTTCATATACATAAACAAGTTACAAAGAATGTAACCTACTGAAGTTATTCCAAACTTCACAAATTACAAAAGAGTAAAGAATAAGAATATTCTTTATTAATAAATATATAATTTTTATTATAAATGAACAAAATAAAGATTACAAGAATTATAAAAGAAAAATTACAAAAGAATAAGAAAAATTACATTTGTATATCTACTAACTATCCTATATCTAGATCTACACTAAATCTTCATCTTTATCTTTGTACTTGCAAAACAAAGATAAAATAGAAACAAAATAGGATTAGTGTAAGTATATTTCTCTCAGATATGTCAGTGGGGTGCACTTGACAAACTCATCATTGAGAAATGTTATAAAGGGGCAAGTTTCACCAATATAAAAGATTTCATCTTTCATAAATTCAAAGCCAGAATTCAAATGACATGATTTCATAAAACCATCACATGATTTCATCATATCATCTAAACAAAAGCATGTGTTGCTTTATGAAATAATCTCTCAATAATCACCCAGGAGAGGTGAATCTATCCTAGAGATTTCAAGTATAAGGATAAGGAATCAAGCTCAACCACAAGCACTGAACTCTTAGACCAACATCACTGAGTTCCGTGTTACTTTTGCAACTTAGATCATTCTTAATTTGATCTTATCAGATCAGGGCACATCTCTCAAAGAGAGTAGCACCTCTAATCCTATAAGTTTCAAAAAAACTATTGCCCAACTAACTAGGAATTACATCCTAGAGCCTCAGACCAACATCATAGGCAGGAAAGTTAATAAAAGCTTCCATATCATCTTATCAGTTTTAATCACAAGCATGATCAAGCTAAGCCAGAAATAAAAACCCAATCACTTGTGTGCCAAAATACAATGGTATCACAAGGACAAGTTTTTAATGAGCTAAAACCAATCTTTACTTAGTTCCCAGAGATAAAAGGTACAAACCAATAAATATCATTTTCCTGAAACCAAGTGCCAGGAATCAACCTTAAATTCATCTATACATCCACATAAATCATTACATGTAATGATTTGATTCAGTATGTACAATCTCATACAAGCCTACCACTATAATTACAGTGAGCAACCACTAAGAGAAACCACTGTCAGTACAAGCATTCTGACAGTAGAGTAAACTCTCAGATTAACAACATAATCCAATCTGGGATTTCATAGAAACACTAGCATAGGATCATAGTGAACCATCACTAGAATAATCTGACAGGCAACTAGCATCCTCAAAGCCATTACAAATCATTAACCACAGCAAACAATCATTCTCCATGCTCAAGTATGATCACCACTAGATCTAAAGCATCATGGACATGATCAACAGGGGGTTATGAACCCTAATCAGAGCAAGAACCCTAATACTGAGATGAACCCTAATCAGCACCTAGTCACTTGGCATGAGAAGCCACTAGGCACACATCGAGTGATTCATGGTAATTGCATGAACCATGACCACAGAAGCAACTTATCCGAGGTCCTCGCCGACGAATCGAAGAGGAAGCAGATAGGCCGACGAACCGCAGCGGCACATGGAGCACCCAGAGGGGCGCTGCAACCTACACCTGCCACGACGGTGGCCGTAGCAGCACACGAGCCCAGCACACCACCACATGCGGGATTGTGGCGGCGGCGACAATACCTTTCCCTAACCCTAGGGTTCGGGAACGAGGTAGACCTGTCCACGGGGAAGCACCGGAGTCAAATCCAATTAGACAGAACGAACGAGCGTCGTCGACAACCCCCAACTCGCACCACGGCGGTGGCCAGAACGGCCGACGGCGACAGGAATCGACGGTGGCGGCATCAGCGGCCATTGGGTCGAGTCAAAGGAGGAAAGGATAAGGTCGAGGGAGAGTGATAGGCAGAGAGCGTGGGCTGGGTGGGGCAAAACCCTTCGGGGTGATATTTTGACTTTTCCCTAGTGGGCTACACTGGCCCAATAAGCCCAAAAGGGCCAGCCCAAGTTGTTTAATAGATTTTTGACCAATTAGAAAATACCAAAATGCCCCTGACCTCAATAAAATTATATAAAATAAAAGTCCAAAAATTATAAATAAAATATTTTTGGATTCACAATAATATACTTTGTCCAAATAAAATAAAATATAAAATTTTGGACATTTAAAATTTATAAGAATTTTGTAATTTATATATTATTTATAGAATTTTACAAAATTATTGAAAGGTGATAAAAATAAATAAAAATCACTTTCAATATTTATTAATATTACAGTATTTATAAAAAAATAGTAAATAAATATTTAGTTATAAATTTAATGTATAATTAATAATTCCTAAAATAATTATTAAATCAATAAAAGTCAAATCAAAAGGGAAATAAAATAAAATAATTCAACATGTGCAATAAATATAAAAGAATACTATTTATAAATACTTTATTAAAGACACCTTATATAGGAAAAATGCATATAGAATTAAATAATGCATTACATTACTTGCATAATCATTTTTGCTTCTTTAAATATTGTCCTTACCGGGCAATAATGATGTTTTTGTAGAACTAGAAGCTCAAGGTCTAGTGCAAGCATCAGACTTCACTACCTTGCCATCACAAGGCAAGTTCATCACTTGCTCAAGTCCTTTGGGAAGAGTTTTTATCAAAGTACTTGCAAATTGTGTGTTATCATATATGCTATAAAAGAAAGAAAATATTATTTTCATAAATAAAGAAATTATAGATATCATCCTAAGTGGTGATATAATGGAGCAATAGAACTTAGGGTTCTACTTGCAACAATGATGATCAAGTAGGGACTTAATAACCCCTAACATCAGTGATTCTAGCGCCGTATGTTACGCGTTAGCCATGAGATTTGGAAAGGGACAAAGAAGTTAGCTGTATCTTCTTCCTCTCGCATGAAGCCGGATGTGCAGGTCGTGGCTGTTATCCTTGTAGCGTGCATATTAATTGGCAATTCGTAGAGGATATGCAGCATATGGGTGGGAACCCTCATCGTCCCATGATAGTTCTGGTATCTAACGGTTTGTACAAACCATTGCCGTAATTCATTATGTGGGCATGGTGTACACCAAGGAGGCATCTTGAAGGGGCGTGATTGGCTTGGACCAACTACTAGGCCCACATCATGGAATTGTGGACGGAAAGTACGCTCGGTTGTGCAACAAGGAGTTGATCTCTCATGGGTAAAGTAACGCACCTTTGCAGTGTAAGAAGCGTAACTTGTTACTCCCTGTTAGGGAAGGATCTCTGAGCGGCAGGAAAGGAACTCCATGAAAGTTCTGGTCAACCTGTGAAGGTTGATTGTCATAGTTTTTCGGAATAAAATCAATCTTTGAAGAAAGATTTACAAAAACTGCATAGTGCCAAGGATTTATAATCCGAGGTGGTAGTTAGAGCATCAAACTTCCCACCTTGCATATAATGAACTTGTTGGGTAATGCTGTTACTCATTCTTTCCTTTGATCCCTTGCTTAGACTCTGAGGATCCCGAAGACGTGCCAATGTATGCAGCTGAATACCAAGAAGATGTGTTCTACGAGGAACCTGATCTGTCCGGAGGAGTTGAAGGAGTGGATTACGAGATCCGCTATGGTGTCGATGAGAACGAGTCCAATTAAGTATCTAGTTAGTAGTAACTCACGGAGCCGAGAAGCATGAACTCTATAGAATAAGCTGTTGAGCCCCACTCCTAGTCGGAGTGGTTACTTTTAAATTTCGCTGAACACTTTATATTTTGGTTTGTAAGTTGGATCTTTTGGAAGTCTTGAACTTCCGGTATTGTAATAATATTAATGTGTGTAATTTTGTAATATGGACCCGCAATTTTTCTGTTGTACCACTCTGAGGGATGTCATATTTACGGAACGGTGTTCTGTGGATGTCATGTCAATGACTATAGTGTACTACACATGCAGTGGTATGCTGGGTCACCGCAGTTGCTTTGACCTTAGGTTGGAAACCTAGTAAAGGGTATTACATGTAGGAGAATTAGCAACGATAAAGAATTCTCTAAAAGTAATATAATGGGTATTCAAATGAGTATATTCCGTTATATGTTTTAGTGCGATAATTCTTTGTTATGATGCAATATATCACTGGATACTAATGAAAATTATTTTTCTGATATACAGAGATATGGCACCAAAGTTTCCAAAACAGAATTTGGTAAGATAAGAGGAGACTCTTGATGATTATCAAGGATATTTACAGACCAACTTCGTCAACTTTTAAAGCTTTTTAATTGTCCAACTAGAATTCCAGTGAACACTATCACTTACCTTGATGGCCGGATGTTATCCAAGTATCGTGTGAGTATCCAACTTCCAGAGAAGCTTGGATTATATCACGATCTACCTATAGGAGAAGGCAGGAGTCATTTAGCAACCTATCATATTGCTATTGTGGAGGCGATAGCTAATATTCGGGAGCAGAAAACCAAGGAGCTAGAAGGTAGCACATTTTCTGTGATATCTCATGATTCTATAGACTCGGGGCCTATACCGGATCATCTTAATTTGGTTAAGAAGCATCCTAAGTTAGCTTCCAAGTTTATGGATAGATATCGGACACTCGTTGCGTCTTTTTATAAGACTCATCAAGTGATTGTCGAAGACAAAAACGATATGCTAGAGGATCTAACTGATCCGGAAAGGAGGAAGCAGTTATCATTCCAGTTAGAAAAAGAAGCAAGTAGTAGTGCAACACCTATTTTTAAGGATATACCTATAGATCCAGGATCTTTTATACCATATCCTTACTCACCCAAGACCTGAACCTACACATGATCCTACCATAGATATGCGGTATGCAGTACCACAGGGCCCAGAGGATGGTTCTGACTCGGAACTTCCTATTGATAATTCGGATGGTTGGAGGATGGGATCACACAATGAATCTCATGAACACGAGATGTCCACAGATGGTTCTGACAGAAATGTTGGACAATCTAGTTGGATGGGTGCAAGGATGAACCCTAATAACAGAAGTAGAAATACCATGTCAATAGATGATCAGGATGAAGAAGAAGATCCCGAGGAGAGAGTGTTTGAATCATCAACATCTTCTCAAAACCCAGGGAATATACACTACCCAGTGTTTAATTATCTTGCCCACAAGAGCACACAGGAAGCGGCGGGATCTGCGTGATACATTGACAACTCAAGGAATGAAGCTCAGGAGATGCAAGCTGGAGATAATGTTTCTGAAGACTTTTCAGCTGAGCTGGAGGGAGTCAATGCGCTCAGGTTGAGTAATGATTCAAGCCCTGATACTTCAGATACAGAGTATGTTCCTTATGGAAGGCCATTTGTTCCACAAACTGTGTGACGGACAACATGTCATCACGGTTGGACATCAGGCATGTATGATGAGCGTAGTTACTACTAGAAGGAGGCAACTAGTTAGTGATATCAAGTACCGTGTAATGTACTCCAAGTAATAAGGTAGTTTGGTAATAATACCAATAAGGTATATGTTGTAATGACTTTGTATCATTATGATATTATGTATAATGTGTGAAATGCATATTTGGATTTTCTTTGGATCTTCATTGTGTGACTAGTTCTGTGCGTAAAGTCGAGCTCAGAACACATGTGCACGATGTAATTATGAGTATTCGCTTTATGATGCAGGACTAGGGGGTCATGGATACGGGTGTAGAAATGGAAACTGAGCAGCATCGGATGGAGCGTGAGGCCAAGGAAAAGGCCGATGATGATACAGCAAATCAAGGAGCATTACCACCACCACCAATGAGGCCGTTAATGGAGCAGAACTTTATGCAATGTATGCAAATGATGCAACAGACCCAGAACAAGTTCATGGAAGAGTTGCTGGGGCGAGCAAATTAGAGGGCACCGGAAGGTGGAGGAGTGAGTTTATCTGATTTCTAGAATGCAAGACCGTTACCTTTTGTATCATCTCCTGAACCAATGGATGCAGAAGACTAGCTAGCAGATACAGAGAGGAAGCTGAAAACTATGGGTTGCAATGATGAGGAAAAATTGAGGTATGCAACTCATCTACTGACTGGACCTGCAGCATCATGGTGGGAAAATCAATTAGCCATGCAACAACCAAGAAGGAAGTTTACCTGGGAGGAGTTCAAGCAGAGATTCCATGAATATCATGTTCCGGAAAGCGTCATGGAGTTGAAGAGGAGAGAATTTGAGGAGCTTCAGCAAGGATATACTAATGTCATGAAGTACATCCGGGAGTTTAGCCAATTGTCTCGTTATGCTGAGGAGGATGTTAACACTGAAGAGAAGAGGAAGAAGCATTTCTTGCATGGATTCAATCCGTTTGTGAGGATGCAGCTAAGGTTAGCCAATAAGCAAACTTATCAGCAGTTGTTGGATGCAGCCATTACTTTTGAAGATGATTACAAGAATGTCCAAGAGGATCGGAGGAAGAGAGCCAAGAAGGAAACCAAGAGAATTCAGGCAAGCAAACCTAAACCTAATCTGGAGTTCAAACCTAGGAATAGGAATTATGGCAACAACAACAATAACAATAACAATAATAAGGGCAGTGGTGGAAATCAATCTAATCCGAGAAGGAATGTTATTTGTAACAACTGTGGAATTCCAGGACATTTCCAGAGGGAGTGCAAAAAGCCTGTTGTGATCTGTTATGGTTGTGGCCAGAAGGGGCATATTAAGCCAGATTGTCCGAGCAAACCAACAGGAGGATGGTGTAACACCCTCAGAATCGGACCTATGCAAGTTTTAGCGAAAACCGCCAAACCCGCATAGAAACGATTCAAAGGTGCCCACCAGGCACTTTCGTGCGGGTGGAAAACGAAGTAATAACATTACACAACAGTCCTCGATGGGACCTACAGAACAGATATATATACAACACGACTCCATCAGTCAAGAATACAGATATACGGTACAAAGATCCAAATCACCTTGAAAATGAGACAGCGTCCGACTACGGACAAGATGCAAATGGGGCTAAGAGCCCTGAAGAATAACCAATGGCGTCCATAACCCCGCCGGGCCAAGCGGAAGGGTAACCACCGCTAACGACGTCGATCTCAAAACCTGCTTAAACAAAGGGGTGCCGACAAAGGGCAAAGGAAAAAGGAGGCGTCGATCGAGGCCGATCTCGAGGCTAGAATTCGGCGGTCCTCGCCTACATAGGTATGGTGGACTGAAGCGACAGCGGCAGCATGCACTGAACAACCTATAGAGACCCGATACAACTGGCGGCTATCAGAAAGGGGTAAGAAAGACCTATTCGGATCCAACCTGGTACTACCATCAAACAAAACCCATCCTGGCGTTTCCCCCTCGAGACCAGACGAGGAAGTCAACCGAGGAACTCACACAGTTGGCAGTTTTACTTATTCAGTTATCGTTGCAGCAATTACTAGTCAGGTAAAGATAGTCGTCCTGATAAAATAAGCAGTGGGCACTTTTAGTTAACCATTCCGTTATAGTTGCGACACTTACTAGTCAGATACAATTAGCATGAGATCACCCAAAACCCAGCAGTTGTTGGTACTTTTAATTAGCCATTCCGTTGTAGTTGCAATACTTACTAGTCAGGTACAATGGTCGCAAGCGACACTCCAAACAAGCAATTGTGGGCAGTTTTATTTAGCCATTCCATTCGAGTGAAGCTGATTACTAGTCATTATAAAGTCAAATTTATAGCACTACTTTAGTTCTGCTTGTCTATGATCGAGATACTGTGCTCCAAGTCGTCCATATCCGCGGACACGGCTTTCAGAAAGTTTTACCCGGCCGGGGTGCACCAATAGCAACACACGCTCGATCAACCTCAGAAAAACCAAATCAAAACCCAACGAGGCCTTCACGACAAAGCAATCACAGGATTCAGAATTATTTCAGGCCACCCATTGAGTAGTGAACCATAAGCGGTGACTCGAGACGGACTCAAGGTTTGGGTAGACAGTGTGAACATCGGGAACCCAAAACTAGGCTTGTCGACACCGGAATCGTGTCCCGATCCTAAAGTACAAGTGCTATCTGTCGCACAATTGTAAATACTGAGTAGCATGGCATAAGTACAGATAGTAAATAAAACCTCAAACTAGTTTGTGGCCCCAAGAAATAAGACTGAATCAAGCTCGCTCGGGGGTCCCATATACCTCCCGGATGTGGATAGCGCGATAAATCAAGGAACAGGTATCAAGTACTCGGGGTCCTACGGGACACAAGTGGGCGTTCGGAAACCAAATATTATCTATCACCCACCGATGCCTCTGCTTACTTCAGTTTTAGTTGTTAAACAGGAATTAAAGTGTACGATAAGTAAAACCATGATCATCTCCAACATCAACATGCGGCAATACATCAACAACTGTGGCACTGGACGCCACGCAACAGCACTTGAGCAAGCGACTACGACGCGCAGGTCCAACTATCTACCACACAACAGGTGATAGGAGGTGTCCAAGGCAATATAAGGCTGCAAGGGATATCACGGGTACGAAAGCTAGAGCATCGCAACACAGATAGCAATAGATCAACATGAGGGAAGTAAATACTATAAAAGTAAGATAGGTAGAAAGGGGGAGATGCTCGCCTGAAAACATTGTCGAAGGGTTCATCCAAAGATCGGGTCGAAGCTCACATCAACTCAACGGCCTTATCCACGAAGAAGCAAAACACTAGAAGAAACACCGGATGCAATATTTAATACTACGGCAAAAGATCGGGCATGATGCATGTATGATGTATGCCATGGCAAAGATGAGATGCAATTAGGTCATATTAAGCGGAACCGGGGTCCGGACAATTAATTAAAAGGTTCAAGTTATTTAGAACCCCCGCAATTAAATGTTGTTTAGCAAGGCAAAATATATCACCGGTTCGCTACACAAGTTTAATTGAGGCCAATATAAGACTAGATTTGCCCGCATATGGGCCCCATATTTAATTAAGAGGTGAATCGGCATAAGGACCCCAAACCACATGATAAGATGCATGCGAGTATGACAGTTTAATATGCAGCAATTTGTTATTACATTTATGAAATAGGGTTTCGGGAAGGGTTCACACATTAGGGGGGCTCTCGACGAACTTGAGGTTCCGGGGTTCGGGGTCGGTCTCAGGGTCCAGGGTTCGACGGGATCGGTCTCGACGGGATCGTTCTCGGATAACGTGGTAGATCTTGTCGTGCTTCAGGTTCGGGTGCGGTTCACGGCGAACTGGTCGGTTCCCTGTCGGAGGTCTTGGCGCTTCGGATCGGTCTTCGGTTCGGGGCCTCAGGGTCTTGGGGTTCGTGTCCGTGTGGCGGTCTTGTTGTTCCGTGTAGGCGTTCTCGAGGTCGATGGCGAACTTGTCCGGTACCGGGGTTTTCGGATCCGTGAAGTAGATCTTGTCGCACGGTGTCCGGGGTAGACGATCTTGGCGGTCTTCGGATCCGGGAGGAAGAACTTGGCGTGTCGGGTTCGGTCTTCGAATCCATGTAGCGATCTTGTCAGTTCCATGTCGACGACCTTGAGGTTCTGCTTCCGGTTTCTAGGATAGGGGCCTAGGGTTCGTGGTCTCGGAAGATCTTGAACAGACGGCAACATCACCACATAAGCAGCATGCCACCACCACAACACCACTTCAAAGTGCAACGTGGGATCAACTTCCACCAAACAGCACAAGGGTGGGGCCAGCTGCATGCAGCCACTAAGGCGTGACCACATGGGCAGCAGTTGTTGCGTAAAGGGACGGCGAAGGATCATGGCGACGGGCTCCACGCGGAGGCGGGCGGGAGAGGCCGATGGGCGAGGCAACGGGCGGCGAGGCGGTACGTGGCGGGTGGCCGCTGCTGGCGGCGGCTGGGGGATGCGCAGGGGCGGGCCGGAGGGGCGGCGGGCGGGTTGGCGCCGAGGAGGAGCAGAGGCGGGCGGGTGGCATCGGGGAGGAGGAGGAGGGCGGGCGAGAGGTCCGCGGAGGGTGGCCGAGCTGCGGAGGCGTGGCGGCTCGTCCGGGGCGGAGCTTGGGGAGGAGGGGACGTGGCGAGGGGGAGGGTGGTCGCCGGGGCTGGGCGGGGAGAGAGGGCCGGAGGCGGGGCGAGGAGGAGGGCGCTGGGTGGCGAGGGAGGAGGGGGCAGAGGTTGGGAAGGGAGGCGAGAGAGGTTGTCGGGGGAGGAGAGCGTCGGCGGTGGCGTGCAGAGAAAAGAGAGGGAGGAAGGCCAGGCGGTGCAGTGCGGGTGGGCTGCGGAGGGGGGAGGGCAGGTGGGGAGTTTGGACCGGGGGAGGCAGGGAGTGGTGGAGAGTGTGTGGCTGGGTGTGTTTGGGGTGGGGCTGTTCGGCGGGTAGTGTGTGTGCTTGTGTGTGGGTGGGCAGGTGGAGGGTTAGGTGGCAGCGGTTGATAGGGTTAGGGGAAGAGAGGGGTGAGGTGGCGGTCACGGATTGGTCCGGGTGAGGTGGCCAGAGGGGTGGGTAGATAGGTTGGTAGCTTTAGGATTTAGAGGGGGCTGATTAGGTGGACCGTTTTAGGTTCTGGGGGTGGTCGTTCGGGTCGGGTCGGCCCGTTTGACTGCCCCCACTAAAATAATTTAACATTTTAATTGTTTAACACGGGGCTTTTACAACCCGATAGCAACAAAACAAAATAATCCGGGGACCCGGGTTTTGCGTGTTTGAATGAAGATGGGGCGTTTAGAAACTAATTAGGTTTTTCCGAAAATAGTTTGATGCAAGCAAATGCAAGACGATGACGATGCTCAAATGCAATGTGGCATGATGACATGAGCATGCGGTCATGATGGTGCAAAGCACAAAAACAACGCGATTTTCTAGTAGTGGTTTTGCGGGATGCCACAATTCGACACCACTAACAATGGATCTCGCCCTCGAGATCCGCCTCATGGTACCGGAAAAAGGTCGGCGATCTGCATCTTCTCACTTCGTGTAGATCCTCGCGAAACCACTAACAAGAGTTCGTTATCCGTGATCGTCGAGAGAACTCTCCGGAACAAAAGGTCAAAGGTAGAGGCATCCACAAATAAAGCTACCCCTAACTTCCGCGGTCGGAGTAAAATCGCTGGATCCACTGATTCGATGTACAAGAGCGAATGATAAGAGTAGTCGGATGGTGATCAGTCCATCGCGCACCCAAACCATTACTCGGCACCCGAATAGGCGGATTATGCAACCAACTCTCGGAATCAGACTGAAGATCTCGACAAGCGAGGTTTGGAAACAAAGGAGTGATGCAGACTCTGCATCGAATCTGGCATAGAGGATGTCGTCGCGTCGGAAAACATCGGAAGGCACAAACAAGGAACAAAGAATGGTACCACAGTAGACGGATTCCTCAGGCAGCTTGAACACCGGATGGTAGAACACCGTTATCCAAGGAGGAAGCGAAACCCTAAGATACGACGGAAAACCCACCACGAGAATTCCTGGACTCGAAGAAAAGATAAGAGAGCCGGTTCAAAACACGTCGAGATAAGAGGAGAATAGCAGAGGGGTAAGGAGTAAAATCAGACCTAACCAGAACTATCCAACCGATTTTGCAAAAATTGTTTTGACACTCTACTTCGGCCGTTAGCTAGGTTATCCTACAGGCTGGACTTGTGGGGTATCGCAACTGCTGAGCTCTGATACCACTCTGTAACACCCTCAGAATCGGACCTATGCAAGTTTTAGCGAAAACCGCCAAACCCGCATAGAAACGATTCAAAGGTGCCCACCAGGCACTTTCGTGCGGGTGGAAAACGAAGTAATAACATTACACAACAGTCCTCGATGGGACCCACAGAACAGATATATATACAACACGACTCCATGAGTCAAGAATACAGATATACGGTACAAAGATCCAAATCACCTTGAAAATGAGACAGCGTCCGACTACGGACAAGATGCAAATGGGGCTAAGAGCCCTGAAGAATAACCAATGGCGTCCATAACCCTGCCCAGGCCAAGCCGGAAGGGTAACCTCGCTAACGACGCCGATCTCAAAACCGCTTAAACAAAAGGGGTGCGAAAAGGGCAAAGGAAAAGGAGGAGCGTCAAGATCGAGGCCAAGACTGCGCGAGGCTAGAATTCGGTCCTCGCCTACATAGGTATGGTGGATCAAGCGGCGGCGACATGCATCGAACAACCTATAGAGACCCGATACAACCGGGCGGCTATCGAGAAAGGGTAAGAAAGACCTATTCGGATCCAACCTGGTACTACCATCAAACAAAACCCATCCTGGCGTTTCCCCCTCGAGACCAGACGAGGAAGTCAACCGAGGAACTCACACAGTTGGCAGTTTTACTTATTCAGTTATCGTTGCAGCAATTACTAGTCAGGTAAAGATAGTCGTCCTGATAAAATAAGCAGTGGGCACTTTTAGTTAACCATTCCGTTATAGTTGCGACACTTACTAGTCAGATACAATTAGCATGAGATCACCCAAAACCCAGCAGTTGTTGGTACTTTTAATTAGCCATTCTGTTGTAGTTGCAATACTTACTAGTCAGGTACAATGGTCGCAAGCGACACTCCAAACAAGAAATTGTGGGCAGTTTTATTTAGCCATTCCATTCGAGTGAAGCTGATTACTAGTCATTATAAAGTCAAATTTATAGCACTACTTTAGTTCTGCTTGTCTATGATCGAGATACTGTGCTCCAAGTCGTCCATATCCGCGGACACGGCTTTCAGAAAGTTTTACCCGGCCGGGGTGCACCAATAGCAACACACGCTCGATCAACCTCAGAAAAACCAAATCAAAACCCAACGAGGCCTTCACGACAAAGCAATCACAGGATTCGGAATTATTTCAGGGGGCCACCCCATTGAGTAGACACGCAACGAAGCCAGCTGACTCCGAGACGGACTCAAGGTTTGGGTAGACGGCTGTGAACGACTAGGAACCCAAAACTGGGCTTGTCGACACCGCGGAATCGTGTCCCGATCCTAAACAGTCTGGTGCTCGCACAATTGTAAATACTAGTAGCATGGCATAAGTACAGGATAGTAAATAAAACCTCAAACTAGTTTGTGGCCCCAAGAAATAAGACTGAATCAAGCTCGCTCTGGGGTCCCATATACCTCCGGATGTGGATAGCGATAAATCAAGGAAGTATCAAGTACTGGGTCCTCACGACACAAGTGGGCGTCGAAACCAAATATTATCTATCACCCACCGATGCCTCCGCTTACTTGGTTTTAGTTGTTAAACAGAATTAAAGTGTACGATAAGTAAAACCATGATCATATCCAACATCAACATGCGGCAATACATCAACAATCGTGGCATCGACGCCACGCAACAAGACTTGAGCAAGCGACTACGACCTAGTCCAACTATCTACCACACAACAGGTGATAGGAGGTGTCCAAGGCAATATAAGGCTGCAAGGGATATCACGGGTACGAAAGCTAGAGCATCGCAACACAGATAGCAATAGATCAACAAGAGGGAAGTAAATACTATAAAAGTAAGATAGGTAGAAAGGGGGAGATGCTCGCCTGAAAACATTTTCGAAGGGTTCATCCGAAGATCGGGTCGAAGCTCACATCAACTCAATGGCCTTATCCATGAAAAAGCAAAACACTAGAAGAAACACCGGATGCAATATTTAATACTACGGCAAAAGATCGGGCATGATGCATGTATGATGTATGCCATGGCAAAGATGAGATGCAATTAGGTCATATTAAGCGGAACCGGGGTCCGGACAATTAATTAAAAGGTTCAAGTTATTTAGAACCCCCGCAATTAAATGTTGTTTAGCAAGGCAAAATATATCACCGGTTCGCTACACAAGTTTAATTGAGGCCAATATAAGACTAGATTTGCCCGCATATGGGCCCCATATTTAATTAAGAGGTGAATCGGCATAAGGCCCCCAAACCACATGATAAGATGCATGCGAGTATGACAGTTTAATATGCAGCAATTTGTTATTACATTTATGAAATACGGTTTCAGGAAGGGTTCACACATTAGGGGGGGTCTCGACGAACTTGATGTTCCGGGGTTCGGGGTCGGTCTCAGGGTCCAGGGTTCGACGGGATCGGTCTCGACGGGATCGTTCTCGGATAACGGGGTAGATCTTGTCGTGCTTCAGGTTCGGGTGCGGTTCACGGCGAACTGGTCGGTTCCCTGTCGGAGGTCTTGGCGCTTCGGATCGGTCTTCGGTTCGGGGCCTCAGGGTCTTGGGGTTCGTGTCCGTGTGGCGGTCTTGTTGTTCCGTGTAGGCGTTCTCGAGGTCGATGGCGAACTTGTCCGGTACCGGGGTTTTCGGATCCGTGAAGTAGATCTTGTCGCACGGTGTCCGGGGTAGACGATCTTGGCGGTCTTCAGATCCGGGAGGAAGAACTTGGCGTGTCGGGTTCGGTCTTCGAATCCATGTAGCGATCTTGTCAGTTCCATGTCGACGACCTTGAGGTTCTGCGGTCTTCGGTTTCTAGGATAGGGGCCTAGGGTTCGTGGTCTCGGTAAGATCTTGAACAGGACGGCAACATCACCACATAAGCAGCATGCCACCACCACAACACCACTTCAAAGTGCAACGTCAGGATCAACTTCCACCAAACAGCACAAAGGGTGGGGCAAGCTGCGATCCATGCCACGGCGAAGCGAGACCACATGGGCAGCGGTTGTTGCGAAAGGGACGCGAAGGATCATGGCGGCGGGCTCCACGCGGGAAGAGGGAGAGAGGCCGAGGCAGCGGCGATGGGAGCAGGCGGGCCCAGGCAGTGGCGGGTGGCCGTGAGGCTACTGAAGGGGACGGCCATGGGCTCGAGGCGGAGAGATCTGCAGGGCGGGCGCTGGCAGAGGCCGAGGAGAGGGTCATGGCGGGTTGGCGTCGGGGAGGAGCAGAGGTCGGCGAGGCGAGGTCCGCGGAGGGTTGGCGGGCGGAGCTTGGAGCGTGGCGTCTCGGCCGGGGACGCTTGCGGGCGGAGCTTGGGGGGAGGACGCAGAGGGAGGGGGACGTGGCGAGGGGGAGGGTGGTCGCCGGGGCTGGGCGGGGAGAGAGGGCCGGAGGCGGGGCGAGGAAGAGGGCGCTGGGCGGTGAGGGAGGAGGGGGCAGAGGTTGGGGAAGGAGGCGAGAGAGGTTGTCGGGGGAGGAGAGCATCGGCGGTGGCGTGCAGAGAAAAGAGAGGGAGGAGAAGGACGGGGCCAGGGGGGTGCGGTGCGGGTGGGCCTGCGAGGTGGGGCCGGAGGGCAGGTGGGGAGTTTGGACCGGGGAGGCAGGGAGTGGTGGAGAGTGTGTGGCTGGGTGTGTTTGGGGTGGGGCTGTTCGGCGGGTGGTGTGTGTGCTTGTGTGTGGGTGGGCAGGTGGAGGGTTAGGTGGCAGCGGTTGATAGGGTTAGGGGAAGAGAGGGGTGAGGTGGCGGTCACGGATTGGTCCGGGTGAGGTGGCCAGAGGGGTGGGTAGATAGGTTGGTAGCTTTAGGATTTAGAGGGGGCTGATTAGGTGGACCGTTTTAGGTTCTGGGGGTGGTCGTTCGGGTCGGGTCGGCCCGTTCGACTGCCCCCACTAAAATAATTTAACATTTTAATTGTTTAACACGGGGCTTTTACAACCCGATAGCAACAAAACAAAATAATCCGGGGACCCGGGTTTTGCGTGTTTGAATGAAGATGGGGCGTTTAGAAACTAATTAGGTTTTTCCGAAAATAGTTTGATGCAAGCAAATGCAAGACGATGACGATGCTCAAATGCAATGTGGCATGATGACATGAGCATGCGGTCATGATGGTGCAAAGCACAAAAACAACGCGATTTTCTAGTAGTGGTTTTGCGGGATGCCACAGATGGCCTACCAAGGGAGGAGGACAAGCCAGTGGAGGAAATGTACAGCCCAATAAAGGAGGAAATAATGGCAAGAACAACAATGGCAAGAGGAACCGACCTACCAGAAAACTGAACTGTGCAACCCTCGAGGAGGTGGATAATTCGGAGCATGCAGTGATAAGTACGCTCAATATCCTTACCAATCCCGGCAAAGTTCTATTTGATACTGGTGCAACTACTTCATTCATTTCTGAAGAATTTTGTGATAAGTTCGGGATTAGAAGGGCAACGTTAGAAAGTCGTATGACCGTAGTTACGGCAGGAGGGAATGTGATTGTATGCCACATAAAACAAGATCAGGTTATATCGATCTATGGTTGTACATATTTCGCAAACCTTTATGTGATTCCTTTGAAGGGAATTGTAGTAGTGTTGGGGATGGATTGGATGATGGAACACGGAGCTCAGATTAATTGTGAGGAGAAAACTGTCTCAATCAAAACTCCAAGTGGAGCAAGGATAGTTTACCAAGCAGATAAACACAGTCATATTATGGTGGATCTGCAGTTGAATTCAATGAAGGAAGTTAAATTAGAAGAGATCCCTATAGTTAATGAATTCCAAGATGTTTTTCCAACAGAGTTACCGGGAATGCCACCAGACCAGGAGATAGAGTTCACCATTGACTTAATACCTGGTACAACACCAATAGCTCAAGCACCATATAAAATGGGACCCAAGGAGTTGAAAGAACTAAAGGAGCAAATTGATGAGTTAGCGAGAAAAGTATTTATACAGGAAAGTGTATCTCCATGGGGAACACCAGTAATCTTTGTGGATAAGAGAGATGGTGGAAGACGGATGTGTGGTGATTGTAGAAATCTGAATAACGTGACTATCAAGAATAAGTATCCTTTACCAAGAATTCAAGATTTGTTTGATCAAGTGAAAGGAGCTGGAGTATTTTCAAAGATCGATTTAAGATCTGGATACCATCAAATAAAAATCAAGCCAGAAGATGTTCCGAAAACAATATTTGTCTCAAGATATGGACACCATGAGTATCTGGTAGTACCATTTGGTTTGACCAATGCACCGACAATATTCATGAATATGATGAACAAGATCTTCATGCCATATTTGGACAAGTTTGTCATCATTTTTATTGATGATATTCTGATATATTCCAAGGATAAGGAAGAGCATGCTGACCATTTGAGAATAGCATTGCAAACTTTATGAGAACATAAGCTTTATGCTAAGTTCAGTAAGTGTGAGTTTTGGCTAGATGAGGTAGAATTCCTCGGTCATGTGATCAGTAAGAATGGGATTGCTGTGAATCCATCTAAAGTTCAGTCGGTACTAGAATGGACTGCAACGACCAATGTGAAACAAATTCGAGGTTTCCTAGGAATGGCTGGTTATTATCGGAGATTCATTGAAGGTTTCTCCAAAATAGCCGGACCAATGACCAAATTATTAAGGAAGAATACACCATTTAAGTGGGATGATAAGTGTGAAACAAGTTTCCAAGAGTTGAAGACTAGATTAACCACAACTCCAATCTTAGCAGTTCCTGAAACAGGGAAGGATTTCACCGTATACTGTGATGCATCTAAAGAAGGTTTGGGTTGTGTATTAATGCAAGATCGGAAAGTAATTGCATATGGTTCAAGGCAATTAAAACCACATGAAGTCAGCTATCCAACTCATGATTTAGAATTAGCAGCAGTGGTCTTTGCACTGAAAGGATGGAGACATTTTATTTATGGAGCCATACACTGACCATAAAATTCTCAAATATTTCTTCACTCAAAAGGAATTTAATATGAAATAGAAGCGTTGGTTGGAATTAATCAAGGATTTGAAGGGAATATGCCCTGAGAGGCAATAATAAAGTGTTTATTATGTGTATTCCAAGTATATGATAGATGTTTATTTTGCATGCTATAATTGTATTAATACGGAAACGTTAATACATGTGTGTTTAATAAACAAACAGAAAGTTCCTAGTTATGCCTCTCTCATAAACTAGCTCGTTGATTAACAAGATGATCAAGGTTTCCTGATCATGGACATTGGATGTTGTTAATAACGGGATCACAAAATTAGTGTAATGATGTGATGAACATTCATCCGAAGTATAGCATTACGATCAAAGTCATTGAGTTTATATTGCTATAAAACTTACAGTGATCCTAATCCTTAGACCATGAGATCATGTCAATCACTATCAGGAAGAGTTTCTTGATAACATCAAACGTCACACCGTAATGGGTGATTATAAAGATGGATTCAGAACTAATAAAGTGTTATGTTGAGGCTCATGGATCGAGAGTGGAATTTGTTCATCCGATGACGGATAGATATACTCTGGGCCTCTCGGTGATATCACATTGATTAGCTTGCAAGCAAGTGATTTGATCACTAGAATGTTATATCACAGAACGAGAAAAGAGTGCATGTCGATGAGATCAAACTAGGTATGGAGATACCGATGATCGAATCTCGGACATGTAATATATCGTGAAACAAAGGGATTAAGATACTAGCGTAAAAGGTTCCGACGATCACAAGAAAGTCATCGTTGAATGTGTGGGAGTCGTATGGGTCTCAGATCCGCTCGATTATTGATCCGAGAGGGTCTCGATCATGTCCGCATTATTCACGAACCGTAGGGTGACACACTTAAGAGACACCGACATCCAATTGGAGCAAATGTTTCATGCCGAAAGAATGAACAAGCGCAGAATTTATTTCACTAGATACCAAAGCAGGTTTTGGGTGAAATTGCATAAAGTGGTTATGCATGTGAAATAGAATTCTAGCAAGGGGTTATTTGTGAATGTTTGTCATTAAAGTAATTGACAAAATTCTGAATAAAATAAAAGAGTTTTATTTAATGAGAGTTTGCATTAAATTTGGTGGAAATTTAATGGGAATTTTTGAGTGGACTTTTGAGTGGAGGGAATTTAGAGGAGTTTTGTGAGTGGAGTGTCCACCCACATGAAGAGGGGAGGGCAAGGGGGCAGCCCCATGCGCTGCCACCCCTTGGGTTCCCCTCCTCCTATAAAGGAGCCCTCCTCCTCACTTGTCTCTCACACCTCCTCGTGAAGGATCTCTCTTCCCTCTAGAATTTATCCCCATGGTCTCGGACTAGCGAGATACATGTTCCGGTGGCTATTCGGCAAGAAAGAGTTGTGCTTCCGCTGCATCGCTGGAGCGAGGAGGCGGAGGTTGCTCGGTGCCTCGAACGTGTGTGCAAGCGGATGCGTTGCTAATTTGCGGCCTTAGGACTTCCTCTCGATCTTGAGATCGGCAAGAGATCGTCTACATCAACCACGAGTTGAACTCGTTAAGCTGTCGGTCTTCAAGGGTATGTTCTCACGGATATACATCCGCCCGTTGTTTGTATCTAGTATATATAGATCTTGGTATATAGTTCACATCGTAGGAAAATTTTTGTTTTCTATCTGCGAACCCTACAAGGGTATCGAGCGGATCTATGCGTAGATACTTTACACGGGTAGTACACATATGAGTATGTGGGCGATGATGATCATGTTGTTGCTCCTTTGTTGTGATTTTGGATATTGGTGGCATAGTGGGATGAAGCGGCGGACAAACTTTACATGTCCTCGCACATGAGACTGTTCCACGCTTGACATGCAACTAGTTTGCATAAGTGGCTAGCGGTGTCTGTCTCTCCTACTATAGTCAATATCTATTTTGCAAGCGAGTTGTCAACAATTTGATTATCCTCGTTGTGGTTCATGTTCGTAGGTAAGAACGGTTCTATCTCGAAAGCCCTAAGCCACGTAAAACTTGCAATGGATAAATTAGAGGCGTCTAGTTTAGATTGTTCTTTGGGCTAGTGTTATGATATGGTAGTGTTGTAAGTAGAAGTATGAGATGATACTCTTACAACACACATAGCGTAAAGTCCATAGACCTTGGATTTACATATAGGTATGATAGTGATCATACCACGATGCACATGATAGAGATCATCTGCGGGAACCATATAATTTCACTAATAAACATATGATGTTTGATTACATCTTATATTGCTTGTTTAGCGCTTTGTTAAGCATAATAAGATGATCCTCATTTAAATATCAAGATAAGAATGTGTTCTTCCTTTTAGTATGCACCGATTATGTTTTCGCCGCTCCAAGACATCACGTGATGATCGGGTGTTCTTGGATCCACGACCATATTTCGGTGTAAAAGCGATTACACGCAAATACTAAGGTTCTAACTTGGCGAGCCTAGCATGTATGCACATGGCCTCGAACACGATCGAAAGGTTAAGCATGAGTCATATAGTTGATATGATGCCCATTTGATGCTCGCCTTTGAAGCTATACCGACTCACGTGATGATCGGACTTGGTATAGTGGATTTGGTTCATGTAATCACCAAAAGGACACGAGGGATGTCGCTGGAGTGGGAGTTCATTCGTAATATAGATTAGTTGAACTCGATCTATCATATACTTAGTCTAAACTTTACAAATTCTGTTGTAGATGGCACCACCGCTTTTAATTTCAATGCGTTCATGGAGAAAGAGAAACTAGCAACGAACGGTAGCAACTTTCGAATGTGCCATGAATTTGAGGATTCTCCTCTCTTGCACAAAAGCAATATGTGCTAGAAGCGCGTTAGGCCCCCACCTTTGATGATGCCCCGACGAGGAAGAATGTCTATCGACTCGTCGGAGGACCACAACTTAGTTCATTGCGGCATATTGTATGGGCTAGAGCCGAACTTCAAAGCGTTTGAAACGGGAATGCATTTGATACAATGGGTGAGTTGAAAATGATTTTCGACACACATGTCTTTGAGAGAGCTACAATGCTTGAGAAAAGTTCTTTAGCTGCATGATGGAAGAGCACAGCTCAGTTAGTGAGCATGTACTCAAGATGTCGGGTTCTGCCGATAAGCTTGTGTCCTTGGGAATAACGATTCCCATTGACTTAGGCATCCATCGTGTTCGCAGTCTACGCCACCTAGCTATAAGAGCTTCGTGATGAACTATAATATGCAAGGCATGAAGAAGTCTCTCCCGAGCTTCTATCAATGCTTAAAACTGCAGTGGAGATCAAAAGGAACATCAAGTGTTGATGATCAATAGGAACACTGGTTTCAAGAAAGACAAGAAGGAAAGCGGAAGGGAGTAAGGGCGGCAAGCCTGTTGCCGCTGAAAAGAAACCCGAGTTGGACCTAAGTCGATTCCGAGTGCTACTATTGTAAGGGATCGCCATCGGAAGCGCCCCAAGTATCTGGCAGACAAGAAGGCCGGCAAGGCAAGCAAAGGTATATATGATATACATGTTATTGATGTGTACTTGACTAGTGCTCGCAGTAGCACATGGTTATTTGATACCGGTTCAGTTGCTAATATTTTTAACTCGAATCAGGGGCTGCGGAACAAGCGGCCGCTAGCAAGGGGTGAGGTCAAGATGCGTGTCGGCAATGGATCAAACGTTGATGTAATCGCCGTTGAACGCTGCCTCTCCACTTACCGTCGGGATTAGTCATAAACTTAAATAAATGTTATCGGTGCACTTGAGCATGAACATTGTATCCGGATCATGTTTGATGCAAAGTGGTTATTCATTTAAATCGAGAACAATGGTTGTTCCATTTATATGAATGAAATATTTTATGGTCATGCACCGATGATGAATGGTTTATTTCATTAGATCTCGATGATAATGTTACACATATTCATAATGTTGATGCTAAAAGGATTAAACTTAATGATGATATATCCGCATATATATGTAATCGCCGTCTCAGGTCATATTGGCATTAAACGATGAAGAAGCTCCATTCGGATGGACTTTTGGAATCACTTGATTATGAATCATTTGATACATGTGAGCCATGCCTTATGGGCAAGATGACTAGAACGCCGTTTTCGGTTCAATGGAGCAGGCGACATTTATTGGAAATCATACATTCGATGTATGTGGTCCAATGAGTGTGTCGTGCGAGGTGGATATCGTTATTTTGTTACTTTCACGGATGATTTGAGTAGATACGGTTATATCTACTTGATGAAACACAAGTGAAACCTTTGAAAAGTTCAAGGAATTTCGAATGAAGTGGAAAATCATCGTAATAGAAAGATCAAATTTCTACGGTCCGACCGTGGAGGTGAGTATCTAAGTTACGAGTTTAGCACTCACATGAAAGAGTGTGGAATTGTTTCACAACTCACACCGCCGAACACCACAATGAAATGGTGTGTCGAACGTCGTGTCGTACTTTATTAGATATGGTTCGATCTATGATGTCTCCGACGGACTTGCCGTTGTCATTTTGGGGTTATGCACTAGAAACCGCTGCATTCACTTTAAATCGGGCACCATCTAAATCCGCTGAAAAGACACCGTATGAATTGTGGTTTGGAAACAAACCTAAGTATCATTTCTTAAAGTTTGGGGTTGCGATGTTTATGTGAAGAAACTTCAACCGGATAAACTCGAACCCAAAGCGGAAAAATGCGTCTTCATAGGATACCCTAAAGAAACTATTGGGTATTCCTTCTATCAGATCCGAGGGCAAGGTTTTTGTTGCCAAGAATGGATCCTTTCTAGAGAAAGAGTTTCTCGCGAAAGGTGTGAGTAGTCGGAAGGTAGAACTCAAGAGGTTGTGGAACCTTCTCTTCAAAGTATGGCGAGTAGCGCTTGGCGGAGTTGTTCGAGTTGGCTCCACTGTTGAAGAAGGAACTACCGATAATGATCATGAAACTCGAAGAGAGTACTACCGAACCTCGCAGTCAAACAGACGCGTGCAGCTCCGAACAGACGGAAATCCTGTCATAAATTTCATGGTTGATGAAAATAATGACCTGCGACGTATGAAGAAGCGATGATGAGCCCGGATTCCAACAAATGGTTAGAAGCCATGAAATCGAGATGGAATCCATGTATGAAAATCAAGTTTGGAACTTGGTGGAATTACCTCACGACAAAGGCCGTGGAGAACAAATGGATTTTCAAAGGAAAACTGATCTCGATGGTAATGTGACCATCTATAAAGCTCGACTTGTCGCAAAGGGGTTTCGACAAATTCAAGGAGTTGACTACGATGAGACTTTCTCTCCGTAGCGATGCTAAAGTCATTAGGATTATGTTAGCAATTGCTGCATATTTCGATTATGAAATATGGCAGATGGATGTCAAAACCGCGTTTCTCAATGGTAATATTGAAGAAGAGTTGTATATGATACAACCAAAGGGTTTTGTCGATCCTAAGGATGCTAACAAGGTGTGCAAGCTTCAGAGATCCATCTATGGATTGAAGCAAGCATCACGAAGTTGGAATCTCCGCTTTGATGAGGTGATCAAAGAGTTTGGATTTGTCCAAACTTATGGAGAAGCTTGTATTTACAAGAAAGTGAGTGGGAGCAATGTGGCATTTCTGATATTATATGTGGATGACATATTATTGATCGGAAATGATATAGATCTTTTAAACAGTGTTAAAAGTTATCTAAACAGCAAATTTTCAATGAAGGACCTAGGTGAAGCGTCATACATATTAGGCATAAAGATCTATAGAGATAGATCTAGGCGCCTAATAGGGCTATCGCAAAGTACATACCTTGATAAGATTTTAAAGAAGTTTAAAATGGACGGAAGTAAGAAGGGGTTCTTACCTATGTTGCAAGGCAAGACATTGAGTAAGACTCAAAGTCCGGCTTCGGCGGAAGAAAGAGATAATGGACAAAGTCCCCTATGCTTCAGCCATAGGCTCTATAATGTACGCCATGCTATGTACAAGACCGAATGTGGCACACGCTATTAGTTTGACTAGTAGGTACCAATCGGATCCAGGTTCGGAACACTGGATAGCGGTCAAGAATATCCTTAAGTACTTACGAAGAACTAAGGATATGTTTCTTGTATCTGAGGTGAAGAAGAGCTCGTCGCTAAGTGTTATGTCGACGCTAGCTTTGACACCGATCCGGATGACTCTAAGTCTCAATCCGGATACGTATTTCTCATGAATGGCGGAGCGGTTAGTTGGAGGAGCTCCAAACAACCTGTGGTAGCGGGATCAACAACGGAGGCCGAATATGTTGCTGCTTCGGAAGCGGCTCAGGAAGCAGTTTGGATGAAGGAGTTCATATCCGAACTAGAGTTGTGGCAAACGCGTTGGATCCAATGGTGATCTATTATGACAACAATGGTGCCATTGCCAATGCCAAAGAGCCAAGGTCTCACAAGCATTCCAAGCATATTAAGCGCCGGTTTCACTCCATCCGCGAGCATGTCAAGGATGGAGATATAAAGATTTGTAAAGTACATACGGATCTCAATGTAGCAGATCCGTTGACTAAAACTCTCCCTAGAGCAAAACATGATCAACACCAGAACTCAATGGGTGTTAGATTTATCACTATGTAACTAGATTATTGTCTCTAGTGCAAGTGGGAGACTGAAGGGAATATGCCCTGAGAGGCAATAATAAAGTGTTTATTATGTGTATTCCAAGTATATGATAGATGTTTATTTTGCATGCTATAATTGTATTAATACGGAAACGTTAATACATGTGTGTTTAATAAACAAACAGAAAGTTCCTAGTTATGCCTCTCTCATAAACTAGCTCGTTGATTAACAAGATGATCAAGGTTTCCTGATCATGGACATTGGATGTTGTTAATAACGGGATCACAAAATTAGTGTAATGATGTGATGAACATTCATCCGAAGTATAGCATTACGATCAAAGTCATTGAGTTTATATTGCTATAACAACTTACGAAGTGATCCTAATCCTTAGACCATGAGATCATGTCAATCACTATCACCGGAAGAGTTTCTTGATAACATCAAACGTCACACCATAACAGGGTGATTATAAAGATGGATTCAGAACTAATAAAGTGTTATGTTGAGGCTCATGGATCGAGTGGAATTTGTTCATCCGATGACGGATAGATATACTCTGGCCCTCTCGGTGATATCACATTGATTAGCTTGCAAGCAAGTGATTTGATCACTAGAATGTTATATCACAGAACGAGAAAGAGTGCATGTCGATGCGAGATCAAACTAGGTATGGAGATACCGATGATCGAATCTCGGACATGTAATATATCGTGAAACAAAGGGATTAAGATACTAGCGTAAAAGGTTCAAGCGATCACAAGAAAGTCATCGTTGAATGTGTGGGAGTGATGGGTCTCCAGATCCCGCTCGATTATTGATCCGAGAGGGGTCTCGATCATGTCCGCATTATTCACGAACCGTAGGGTGACACACTTAAGAGACACCGACATCCAATTGGAGCAAAAGTTTCATGCCGAAAGAATGAACAAGCGCAGGAATTTATTTCACTAGATACCGAAACAGGTTTTCGGGTGAAATTGCATAAAGTGGTTATGCATGTGAAATAGAATTCTAGCAAGGGGTTATTTGTGAATGTTTGTCATTAAAGTAATTGACAAAATTCTGAATAAAATAAAACAGTTTTATTTAATGAGAGTTTGCATTAAATTTGGTGGAAATTTAATGGGAATTTTTGAGTGGACTTTTGAGTGGAGGGAATTTAGAGGAGTTTTGTGAGTGGAGTGTCCACCCACATGAAGAGGGGAGGGCAAGGGGGCAGCCCGATGCGCTGCCACCCCTTGGGGTTCCCCCTCCTCCTATAAAAGGAGCCTCCTCCTCACTTGTCTCTCACACCTCCTCGTGAAGGATCTCTCTCCTCTAGAATTTATCCCCATGGTCTCGGACTAGCGAGATACATGTTCCCGTGGCTATTCGGCAAGAAAGAGTTGTGCTCCGCTGCATCGCTGGAGCGAGGAGGCGGAGGTTGCTCGGTGCCTCGAACGTGTGCACGGCGATGCGCTGCTAATTTGCGGCGCTAGGACTTCCTCTCGATCTTGAGATCGGCAAGAGATCGTCTACATCAACCACGAGTTGAACTCGCTAAGCTTTGTCGGTCTTCAAGGGTATGTTCTCTACGGATATACATCCGCCCGTTGTTTGTATCTAGTATATATAGATCTTGGTATATAGTTCACATCGTAGGAAAATTTTTGTTTTCTATGCTGCGAACCCTACAGGATTATGATTTAACAATCAATTACACCCCAGGGAAAGCAAATGTTGTAACAGATGCTTTAAGCAGAAAGAGTGCAGATATTCAGCCAAGTAATAGGGAGTTACCAAAAGAGTTACAAATGGATTTGGAAAGATTAGAACTTCAATTCATCAGAACAGAGGTTCTTGGAGGATTAGCGACTTTGCAGGAAGTTGTAGAGCAGGACAGTGATCTTAAGTAAGAAATTGTTAGACATCAAGAAGAAGATCCTTTTATTGCTGAGGAAATTCGGAGGATATCTCAAGGGCAAAAATCAGTTTTTCGCCTTGGAGATTATGGATCTTTATGGTTCCAAGACCGTCTATGTGTTCCAGATGTGACTGAGATCAGAAATGTCATACTCAAAGAAGCACATGATACAACATATTCTATACATCCAGGTAGTACTAAGATGTATATGGATCTAAAAGAACTATTCTGGTGGAATAACATGAAAAGAGATATTGCTAAATATGTATCTGAATGCCATACTTGTCAAAGGGTGAAGCCTGAACATCAAATTCCAGCAGGACCATTACAAACCTTGGAAATTCCTGAATGGAAGTGGGAGGAAATAGGTATGTACTTCATTACAGGATTACCTATGACACCAAAAAGGAAGGATATGATATGGGTAATTGTGGACCGACTCACTAAGAGTGCACATTTTATTCCAGTGAATCAAAAGGATAATGCCGAGAAGTTAGTTGAAGTATATGTCAAAGAGATAGTAAGTAAGCATGGAGTACCCAAAAAGATCGTAACTGATAGGGGATCAGTGTTTACTTCAGCATTTTGGAAGCAATTGCATGAAGCACTTGGTTCAAAGTTAGATTTCAGCACGACATATCATCCTGAGACAGGAGGTCAAACTGAAAGAACTAATCAAATACTAGAAGACATGTTGAGAGCTTGTGCACTAGATTTTGGAGGAACATGGGAAGATCACCTACCATTGGCAGAATTTTCTTATAACAATAGCTAATGAGTAGTTCAAGGCTCCCATATGAGATTCTATATGGAAGGAAAGTGTAGATCACCAATATGTTGGTATGAACCTGGCAGTAGCAAAGAATTTGTGCCAGATTATATCAAGGAGAGACAAGACATTATTGATAAGATTAGGGATAGACTGAAAATAGCCCAGAGCAGGCAGAAAAGTTATGCGGATCAAAGCCGAAGGTCATGACATCCAGAAGTGGGAGATATGGTCTACTTGAAAGTAAGTCCAATGAAAGGAGTGAAAAGATTCAGAGTTAAAGGGAAATTGAGTCCAAGATATATCGGACCATTCAAGATACTGAGTCAAAACAGAACTATAGCTCATGCTTTAGAGTTACCATCAAGATTGGCTCAAGTGCATAATTTTTTCCATGTGTCACAACTTCGCAAATGTTTGAAAGTTCCAGATGATGCAATAACACATCAAGAGATAGAACTACAAGCAAACCTGACTTATATTGAAAAGCCCTGCAAGATTCTGGAAGAAAACTGGAAAAGATTGAGGAACAGAGCAATCAAATATTGCAAGGTACAGTGGGAACATCACCCTGAGAGGGAAGCCACATGGGAGAAGGAAGAGGATTTAAGAAAAGCTTATCCAGAACTATTCAGGAACATATCCACAAACTTCGGGACGAAGTTTAACTTAAGGGAGGAAGTCTGTAATATCCCAGCATATAGGACCTAACGAAGGGTAGATTTAGGAATATGAATTTGTGCATGCATTCATTTGTGAAAATGTGGGTAAAATTTTCGCCAAATAAAAACCTTGAGTGATCAATGTTTCTTTCTTACTTTGAGATTAGGTTTAGTCTTAAAGGAGGATTGCTATAAACTTTGATATGATCTTAAAGGAATTATGTGTGTTTTGAAATGAGTTTAGATTTTAAAACTTAAGTGTTTTATAATTTAAATGATTTTGATATAAGATTTGAATCATAAATTAATTAAGAGAAAATTATTATAACTTTAATCTTATCTAAAAACAATATTGAATATGAAATTCATTTCATATACATAAACAAGTTACAAAGAATGTAACCTACTGAAGTTATTCCAAACTTCACAAATTACAAAAGAGTGAAGAATAAGAATATTCTTTATTAATAAATATATAATCTTTATTATAAATGAACAAAATAAAGATTACAAGAATTATAAAAAAATTTACAAAAGAATAAGAAAAATTACATTTGTATATCTACTAACTATCCTATATCTAGATCTACACTAAATCTTCATCTTTATCTTTGTACCTGCAAAACAAAGATTAAATAGAAACAAAATAGGATTAGTGTAAGTATATTTCTCTCAGATATGTCAGTGGGGTGCACTTGACAAACTCATCATTGAGAAATGTTATAAAGGGGCAAGTTTCACCAATATAAAAGATTTCATCTTTCATAAATTCAAAGCCAGAATTCAAATGACAACCAAGAGGGACCAATTCACCAGCCTGGTGAAAGTAAGCTGGTAATAGTAAGTTCAAAATTTCTGAACCTATCCACAAGTGCATAGCAGACACACAAGCTGGACACACACCAGCATGAAAAGGGTGTGCTGTCGATCTCACAAGCATAGCCAAAACACACAAAACCACAGCACAACCGTGGGGAAAGCACTAGTGCATCACTCCACTATACATCACACAAGAACATCAAGTGTAGACAGCAGCCAAACCAAGAACAGCAGCCAAACCAAATCACCCAGATCAACCCAAACATCACCTCGATGGTGACATAAGGAGGGGGGTGAATCTGGTGGACAGCAAGGTCAAGCCCAGGAGCTAGGAGGAGCAGGCAAGCTCAGGAGACCAGCAAAAGCAGATCGAGATCAAGATCATCATCAATATACTACACCAACATCAATTTTTTTGGTGAGCCTCATAAAACCATCACATGATTTCCTCATATCATCTAAACAAAAGCATGTGTTGCTTTATGAAATAATCTCACAATAATCACCCAAGAGAGGTGAATCTATCCTAGAGATTTCAAGTATAAGATAAGGAATCAAGCTCAACCACAAGCACTGAACTCTCAGACCAACATCACTGAGTTCAGTGTTACTTTTGCAACTCAGATCATTCTTAATTTGATCTTATCAGATCAGGGCACATCTCTCAAAGAGAGTAGCACCTCTAATCCTATAAGTTTCAAACAAACTATTACCCAACTAACTAGGAATTACATCCTAGAGCCTCAGACCAACATCATAGGCAGGAAAGTTAATAAAAGCTTCCATATCATCTTATCATTTTTAATCACAAGCATGATCAAGCTAATCCAGAAATAAAAACCCAATCACTTGTGTGCCAAAATACAATGGTATCATAAGGACAAGTTTTTAATGAGCTAAAACCAATCTTTACTTAGTTCCCACAGATAAAAGGGACAAACCAATAAATATCATTTTCTTGAAGCCAAGTGCCAGGAATCAACCTTAAATTCATCTATACATCCACAGAAATCATTACATGTAATGATTTGATTCAGTATGCACAATCTCATACAAACCTACCACTATAATTATAATGAGAAACCATTGAGAGAAACCACTGTCAGTACAAGCATTCTGACAGTAGAGTAAACTCTCGGATTAACAACATAATCCAATCAGGGATTTCATAGAAACACTAGCATAGGATCATAGTGAACCATCACTAGAATAATCTGACAGGCAACTAGCATCCTCAAAGCCATTACAAATCATTAACCACATCAAACAATCATTATCCATGCTCAAGTATGATCACCACTAGATCTAAAGCATCATGGACATGATCAACAGGGGGTTATGAACCCTAATCAGAGCAAGAACCCTAATCCTGAGATGAACCCTAATCAACACCTAGTCACTTGGCATGAGAAGCCACTAGGCACACATCGAGTGATTCATGGTAATTGCATGAACCAGGACCACAGAAGCAACTTACCCGAGGTCCTCGCTGACGAATCGAAGAGGAAGCAGATAGGCCGACGAACCGCGGCGACACAGGGAGCACCCAGAGGGGCGCTGCAACCTACACCTTCCACGGCGGCGGCCGCAGCAGCACACGAGCCCAGCACACCACCATAGGCGGGATCACGGCGGCGGCGACAGTACCTTTCCCTAACCCTAGGGTTCGGGAACGAGGTAGACCTGGCCACGGGGAAGCCCCGGAGTCAAATCCAACTGGACAGAACAAACGAGTGTCATCGACAACCCCAACTCGCACCACAGCGGCGACCAGAACGGCTGACAGCGGCGGGAATCGGCGGTGGCGGCATCGCCGACCACGGGGTCGAGTCATAGGAGGAGAGGATACGGTCGAGGGAGAGTGAGAGGCAGAGAGCATGGGATGGGTGGGCCAAAACCCTTCGAGGTGATATTTTGACTTTGCCCTATAGGGCCACAGTGGCCCAATAAGCCCAAAAGGGCCAGCCCAAGTTGTTTAATAGATTTTTGACCAATTAGAAAAGACCAAAATGCCAAAAATTATATAAAATAAAATAAAAGTCCAAAAATTATAAATAAAATATTTTTTGGATTCATAATAATATACTCTGTCCAAATGAAATAAAATAAAATATCAAATTTTGGACATTTAATACTTTATAAGAATTTTGTAATTTATATATTCTTTATAGAATTTTACAAAATTATTGAAAGGTGATAAAAATAAATAAAAATCACTTTCAATATTTATTAATATTATAGTATTTACAAAAAATACTAAATAAATATTTAGTAATAAATTTAATGTATAATTAATAATTCCTAAAAGAATTATTAAATCAATAAAAGTCAAATCAAAAGGGAAATAAAATAAAATAATTCAACATGTGCAATAAATATAAAAGAATAATATTTATAAATACTTTATTAAAGACACCTTATATAGGAAAAATGCATATAGAATTAAATAATGCATTACATTACTTGCATAATCATTTTTGCTTCTTTAAATATTGTCCTTACCGGGCAATAATGATGTTTTTGTAGAACTAGAAGCTCAAGGTCCAGTGCAAGCATCAGACTTCACTACCTTGCCATCACAAGGCAAGTTCATCACTTGCTCATGTCCTTTGAAGAGTCTTTATCAAAGTATTTGCAAATTGTGTGTTATCATATATGCTATAAAAGAAAGAAAATATTATTTTCATAAATAAAGGAATTACAGATATCATCCTAAGTGGTGATATAATGGAGCAATATAACTTAGGGTTCTACTTGCAACAATGATGATCAAGTAGGAACTTAATAACCCCTGACATCAGTGACTCTAGCGCCGTATATTACGCGATAGCCATGAGATTTGGAATGGGACAAAGAAGTCAGCTGTATCTTCTTCCTCTCGCATGAAGCCGGATGTGCAGGTCGTGGCTGTTATCCTCGTAGCATGCATATTAATTGGTAATTAGTAGAGGATATGCAGCATATGGGTGGGAACCCTCATCGTCCCATGATAGTTCTGGCATCTAACGATATGTACAAACCATTGCCGTAATTCATTATGTGGGCATGGTGTACACCAAGGAGGCATGCGGGGTCGCGAAGGGGGCAGTGATTGGCTTGGACCAACTACTGGGCCCCACATCATGGAATTGTGGACGGGAAAGTACGCCCGGTTGTGCAACAAGGAGTTGATCTCTCATGGGTAAAGTAACGCACCTCTGCAGAGTGTAAGAACTGTAACTTGGTACTCCCTGTTCCGGAAAGGAGCTACGAACGCGACAGGAAAGGAACTCCATGAAAGTTCTGGTCAACCTGTGCAGGCTGATTGTCATAGTTTTTCAGAATAAAATCAATCTTTGAAGAAAGATTTACAAAAACTGCATAGTGCCAAGGATTTATAATCCGAGGTGGTAGTTAGAGCAAACTTCCCACCTTGCATATAATGAACTTGTTGGGTAACGCTGTTACTCATTCTTTCCTTTGATCACTTGCTTAGGCTCTGAGGATCCCGAAGACGTGCCAATGTATGCAGCTGAATGCCAAGAAGATGTGTTATACGAGGAACCTGATCTGTCCGGAGGAGTTGAAGGAGTGGATTACGAGATCCGCTATGGTGTCGATGAGAACGAGTCCAATTAAGTATCTAGTTAGTAGTAACTCACGGAGCCGAGCAGCATGAACTCTGTAGAATAAGCTGTTGAGCCCCACTCCTAGTCGGAGTTGTTACTTTTAAATTCCGCTGAACACTTTATATTTTGGTTTGTAAGTTGGATCTTTTGGAAGTCTTGAACTTCCGGTATTGTAATAATAATAATGTGTGTACTTTTGTAATATGGACCCGCAATGTTTCTATTGTACCACTCTGAGGGATGTGATATTTACGGAACGGTGTTCTGTGGATGTCATGTCAATGACTATAGTGTACTACATATGCAGTGGTATGCTGGGTCACCGCAACTCAAGAGCTAAAAACTACGCTCTTGTTATTCTCTCTCTTGTAACAAAAACAACTAACAAGATTGTGTGACCAAAATGTAGCTCGTCAATCTTGTCATGACCAATAAAAATAGTTGCTAATTTTTGGCATGCCAACACACTATCGGGCTGCTTATAGTGGGAGTAACATAAGTGATAACATAGATGTCACCTATATTAAAAAGATAATGTGGCAAATAATTATTGAGTAGAGAGTCATAGAGTAACATAATATGTTACCATCATATCATACTTTTCAATACAAAATAAGTCTACAAAATAATACGTTAAGTTACTACACTAAATTACTTAGACTAGTATATGTGCATGTTACTACTCTAAGTTACTACCCACTACGAACCAGCCTTACAAATTCTAGGACATCCTCCGTTCCGTAATAAATGTTTGTGCTAAATCAGCGATACTTATTATGGATAAGAGGGTGTAGTTAATATTATCCAACTTTTGGGAAAAAAGGTCTCAACAATTGGCTAGCCAAATTTTATAGGCCGTGTATAATTCTAAAAATATCCCACTTAGTGGTATCATCCCCGTGATTTTGTATTACATGAACAATTTTTTATTGTGTCAATATTAATTTTCATTATATAAATTGTTTTCTCTCAATTACACCCTAGTTGTAAATATAAAAATCTCAATTTCAATTTCACTTGCAACTAAAATAATCTCGGTCACAATTTCATTTGCAACCAAAAAAATTCAGATGTAACCGAGAAATGCTTAGTTGCATCCATACTTGCAACTAAAAAATCCCCGTCGCAACTCTACTTATAAATTATAGGGTACATAAATTGCAATGCAAACGTCATGATCAAGAAGTTAAATAAGTTATAATTTAATTCTTTGAGAGTTAGCAAAACTGAATTTTATTAAGGCAACCCAGAAAAAACACAAAGAGTGGAACCACTATAACAACTCGTAGAACTAGGTGTCGAGCAGTATGGGCCCACCTCTCCATGCCTAGGTTAAAGAATGGAGCCTACTTTGGCGTTGATTAGAGATACAAATGAGTCACATTAGAGCATCTCCAACATATGCCCAAGAATAGAGTTGGTGCCTAAAGACTGTTCTTTAGGACACGAGAGGCCAAAAAGGTCTCCAGTAGATGCCTCATACTAATTCACTAGACCATGAAAGCGCGTTTTTCCGCGCCCGTCTATCTCGAGAAAGTAACAAAATGTCTATTTGGAAAATATGAAAAAAAAAATTGTAATAATGATGTGACTGCCAATCAAGTGTCTACTGATGTTGATCAAAAGCTTACAGAAAACAACACATATATTTGTAATAATGATGTGGCTGCCAATCCATATGATTTTACGCTAATTTATTTACATGAGACATGACACAAATAATAACTTAATCATCAAATGATAAAAATAGCAAAGCACCTACCAATTCATTAAAGCCTCTTTTAGGTATGCAGGTCGGATCATGAAAAGACCATGGTCACCTTCAGTAAAGCCAATGTATCAAAGTTGACCCAAAATATTTCCAGAGCCGACAACATATGAAGGAGCCAACAACATTGTTCGGATAACATTTAAATAAAGTTGACTGATTAGGTAATCTAAGAATATAAATATGTAAGGCAAGAAAATGACATGGGCAAATATCAAAATCTTTTATCTTAGTAAATGAGTGTATACCTAGAATAAATAGAGACCTCTAATTTGGGGGCGGCATCTACCTCAACCTGAACAATTTCATCCCAGTGTAGGACTGTATAAGAATTGCCTAGATCTAGGGGCGAGCTAGCAGAAAAACATTTGTACCATGCATTAATCATACCAAAGATCTCACAACGATGTATCATTTGATCAGTTAAATCAAGGTCACATCCTCATTCACCCATCTATATGTGCTTATCGATTGAAGGTGAAATAATCAATTATGTTCCAGAAAATCAAAGAGGGAAATAAAACATTGGTCAGATTGCAAGGAAGGTGCTTCATACATTTAGGAAAGGATTGTTGTAATTAGCTTACCAGGAACTTCAAGATTGGAGGATGCAGGCCATAGAACGATGTGGCTCACTTCTAGAGCAGGAGAGAGTGCGGAGAGAATCAGAGATGTAGCAGCCAGATGGCAAAGTAGTCATGAGAAAGTGGTTGATTCATAGGGACGGATCTTGAAGTGCTCTCGTGTATTGTTCGATCTCTCGCCTCCTCCATCGTCCTCCTCACAAGACAGAAAGGTGACGACCGAATCTAGGCGTTCTTCATCTTCCTCTTTTGTGTCCTTGAGCGCTTCATCCTTCTATGAATCGCCCGCCATCGCCACCTGTCATTGCCGCCGCCGTCATGATCCCTAGGGCAATTACAAAAAGAACAGAACGGGTTAACAAAGAGAGTGAGGATAAACAAAAAAAGTTTGGAGGCATGGAGAAGGAACCTATGCACTGGATCAAGAAAAATGAAGAAGAAAAGGTAACCTCATGAAATAGGGAAGAGGAGACGGCCACACAAGAAAACGGAAGGGCGGCGGTGTTGATTCATTTACGCCATTAGCTGCACGAAGAAACTGTAGCGGCCTCGCTCCATCGCCCGCGTGACCGTGCGTCTCCGGTACAAAGCATTAGAGGCCCATTTAATATTTTGTTAGCCCAATTGATGAGAGTACACCTAGGTCGATCGTCGGAGTAGAAGCCCAGATACGTTGGCCTGGCGGTAAAATGCTCGATGACGGCTAAGAAAGGCCTCTTGTCTCGAGTTGGAAGGACCGAGCGATCTGATCCGTTAATTCCTGGATCCAACGGCATATGAGATCAAATCGTTGTGAGGGGCTGTAGCTGGTTAAGTTATAATGTTTCTTAATGTCAAGAAAAATTAGGCATGCCCCAAAATGCCCCATTCCGCGCTGCAAATTTGCGGCACGCGCGTCGGCTGCCGCAAATTCCAACTCCACGCGCAAGCCACCAACCCCTAAATTGAAGCTTCATCCCTGACCGTCAGCGCCCACCTCTTCCCCGACCATCGCCGGCGACCAAACCGCCCCGGGTCGCTCTGTCACTGCTAAATTTATGAAATGTAGATGATTTATTCTTATGATGATTCATCATCCAATGAAGAATGGGGTGCCATGATTTTAGATTTGCAAATGAACAAACGGCCAAAGCACGGTGGTTCCATTCTCGGTCGTGAGAGGCTATGTAGGGAGAGGCTTGATGGGCACACAACCAGTTCGTGTAGAGCTACATCGTGGAGAATCCCATTTACCCCAAGAGGTACTTTTGATGTAAATTTAGGATGGGAATCAAGTTGTTTTAACACATTCCCTAGTGTGCGCAGAAGCATGGTTGGTTCTTCGGGAAACGTAGGAATTGCACCAGAGAACTTGGTCATAGTACATCCAAAAGGTCATAGACGCATTGCGCATGATGGCATGTGGTATTCTGACGAATCTTGTTGATTACCACTTGGAAAATGAGTGAGATTAAAGCCATCAAGTGTTTCAAATGCTTTGCAATAGCAGCGGTACAAGTGTTTTGTGAAAAGTACTTGAGAGAACACAATGCTCAAGACACGGATAGTCTCTTGGAGTACAACAAACCTCTTGGGTTTCTAGGTATGCTTGTCTCAATTAATGCATGGATTGGAGTTGGAAGAACCGTCCCGCAACATGACATGGACAGTTCAAAGGTCACATGGAGGATTCCACTATTATTCTTGAAATCGTGGCAGACCATGAAACTTGGATTTGGCATGATTCTTTGGAATGCCTAGTGCCTGCAATGGCATCAATGTCCTCCAATGGTCGCCACTCTTTACACGGTTAGCCATGGGTGATGATCCACCAGTGGGGTTTCAAGCAAACAGCCACACATATAACATGGGCTACTGCCTTGCCGACGACATCTATTCAAGGTGGGCTACTTTTGTGAAGTCGGTTCAATACCCCAAAGGTAAGAAAGATCTTGCTTTTTATAATGCACAAGTGGTGGCTAGAAAGGATATGGAGAGAGCACTAGGATTTTGCGAGCTCAATTTCCTATTGTGACAGGGGCAGTTAGGTTTTGGGATCAAGAGATTCTTTGGTATATGATGGTTTTGGGATCAAGAGATCTCTTTGTATATCATGAACACTTGTGTGATCATGCATGATCATTGAGAACAAGTGTGGACAAGATCTAAACTATTGCGTCTATGGCTTGATTGGAGAACCCGTGCGTTTGCAAAAGAGGGAACATCGAGTGTGTGCTTTCTTGCATCATACCATGTCATTCGAGATTTTGATGTGCATGACGATCTTCAAAAGGATCCCGTGGAGGAGTCAAGGTCATGGAATGACAAACAAAGCCACGAGTTTCATCTTCATGTGTGGACTTTGTGTGTTTGTGTGTTGATTTGTGTGCTATTTGTGATGTACTAACAAAAACTATTTGTGTTTCATTTGTTTCAAATTTATTTGTGATGAGTTTAATATAGTTTACCGCACATATGTTTGCAATTGTGAAGAGACATATGTATGATGTCCTATTTTAGTGTATCTAAAATTACCGTGGCACTCTTATTTTACATCATCCAAAACAGTTACACTACACTAGTTTTCATGTCCAAAACTACAAATCGTGGTGCCCAAAAACTAAGAAGTGGGTGCCCAAAAAACAAAAGGTGTACACCTATTTTAGGGCATTTGTTGGAGCCTTAGGGTTACTTTTGGCGTTGATTAGAGATGCAGATGGGTCACATTAAATTACCCTCTTCCATCTTTAGTTAAAAAAACAACTATATTTTAAAATGACAATATGATAAAATGTTCATTCTATGAAAATAAGTAGGGTAGAGGCTAGCATAGTATTGACCCACTTAGCATCTATAGCGTTGATCATGGCTTGATACGTCGACCTGCAAAGGTCAATGGGACGGTGCCCACATGTCGTACCTCTCGTAAGCAAGGAAAATGAAGACTATAGCAAACTGTGGCGGGCACCAAAACTTGAGAAGGGACAGACTTCCTGCATAGCTCAACCAGTAAGAGAGCTTCATTGACAACGACACTAAACGCTACAGAACATTTGATGTTCCAATACATACATAACCTCACAAACATGTAAAACAACCGCGTGCTAAGAACAGACGATTGCAGTCGATCACGGAGATAAAAGTTCCTTCGATCAGCAATATGCTTATGCCGAGAAAGGATCGGGTGAACCATCAGGCTTGTCGGTGTCCATTTGCTCTCCTGCAGGCTGCTCCTGAGCTCCTCCCTCGCTGGTCGGGTCACCAGCTTCAGTGGCACCGTCTGGGTGCTGCTCTGGCGATTGAGGTTCTGGTGCTGGGGCATCCGATGGAGGTGGGGTCTGCGGCTTCGGTGCTGGCTTCGGTTTAGTCATGATCGGTTTGCAGAATCTGCAAGAAAGGGTTTTCAGAATAGTTGTCCCAGACACGAGGCACTAGACATCACATCAGGGGGTTGTCAGCAAACCGACCTGTCAAGTGCTTCACCCTTCTTCTTAAGGTCAGAAACAAGGATGGCAGGATTAGCATGTTTTGGCAGAGCATCTTGCTGCTGCTTCTTCTCAGTTAGCCAAGACTCCACTGCAGAGCACTCATTAACAACCTGTGTGTAACAGAGACATGTTAGCAACTGCCGATAGGATTGCCACTGCTCTCTTGTCCACCGAAGGTCACATAACAATAATATGATAGCTCAATATGACTTAACAGCCGCTACCTCCGTTCCAAAATACAAGATGTCTTGGTAGGCAACTCTAGCCTACCAAAACATCTTACATTGTGGAGGTGGTATATAATAGCTAGGAATGCAAGCTGATGGTGAGCTTTTCTAAGACCCAGCAGTGGTCATCCTCTTTTCCATGTAGTAGGTGTAAATACCTTTTGTTTCTCTGCTATGTCGATATGATCGAACTTTTGGTCATTAGACAATGCAGCCTCCCTGAAACTGCGAATGCAGTATGCCAGTTGTTCAACTGCGGGCCCTCTTTCTTCGGATTCTTTGTGGCGTAACTCAATAGGGCCACCGACCTGCAGGAGAAGAAAGTTCATCTACCCAGAAGCTCAGCATAAAAATACGCTGTAGACCATATAGTACAGTAAACAAGACATGCCTTTTTAAGTTCTTCCAGTTTTGCAAGGTAGACTCCCTTTGTCTCATCCTCACCATCTTCATACAGCCAATCCTCAACCTCCTGGAGCTTAGCCATCAATGTTTCCTTGTCCTCCGACGTAACAAAGTCGTTGTACTTCTCATAAAGCTGAATTAACAAGATATAACATCACGTACCACACATTGCTCAAGAGTTGATAAAATCATGGAAACATGCAGACAAACCTACCTTGTTACGCATGTCATAAACATAAGCCTCCACAGCATTCTTCTTCTCTTTGGTTTCTTCCATCACTCTGTCTTGAAGAGCCATTTCAAACTCTTTCTCAACAGCTTTTTGCAACTCATCATGCCCCATTGCACCATACACCAATTCCGCAACTGGGACATTGGTTCTCTTAACTTTCTTTTTTGATGGACTCTACAAGAAATAAGATAATTTCGTAAATTACAATCCTTGCCCCAAAACTGAAGACAATGCTTTCCCAAAATTATAACAGGCATGAATGAAAGTGGAGCACTAAGACCAGCCACACCGTGGTGTAAAAGCGGTTCCTAGGAAAGTTTGAATCGGTTCTATACACTACAGGGCATCGGTAGGAATCGGTTCAATGCTTCCGACAAGAAAAATCGATTCAACTTTTGGGTTCGCTTCTTAGCTGCGCATGAAGGGAATAGTAGGTCTCCTGCATGCGAACGAACAAGGTTGAGGGAGAAAAAAGTGTGTTTTCCTTTTCAGCTGGCCCCATTGTTACTGGTGGAATCGGTTCCACACAGTGTGGACATATAGCTAGCGATTCAAAGCAGAACACTTTTTTGTTTGAACCGGCGTCACAGTGTGGCTGGTCTAACGTATTATTGGCGTGAACAAATCATGATTCTTTTGGTATACATTATATACTGATTACTGAACATCTTAAGGTACCTCTAAGAAGTTAGACATTCTTAATCATCACAAGAAGGATTCATTATTATTTTGGTGTAAACTATATAAAAAAAGGGTTGACTGCCAATCAAATCATCAGCCAAGTAATGTTAAATTCAAAACAATTCCAAAGTCCATGCAGACCTGGGGGTAAGCACCAAGCACAACATAAGCCACACAGAAAAATAGCTCTTAAAACAAGCTGCAAGCAGAAGACCACCTACACATAACAATCCAAAATCTGGCGGTAACAGAACTTAAAAAGACCATACCTTGGCATCAGTATCCATAGGAACAGATTTTTCCTCAGAATCTTGTGCCCCATCAGCACCCTCGGCAGTGTCAGCAGGACCTTTAGATTCCTGCATATTGACATCAGTTGCATCATCTGTGTCCATTTTAGTAGCATCCTTTGCCACCTCACTTGTAGCTGAAACTGGAACCTCCACTTCCTCCTCCAGCATCTGTGAGCAAAAGAAAGTGTACTACAAACGTCAGAGAATTTTTTTTCCATAGGAAGCTGACAGGATGTGCAATTGCAATTTACCGTTGCTGATTCAAGAGAGACAATTCCATGAATGTTGAGACGAACTTTCACTTTCAGTTTTGCCTTCTCACCTTTGCTGGATTGAAAAGGGCCGATCTGCACAGAGTTCAGCACAACAAATAAATCAGCAACCATCTAAAACTACTCAGGGACTAAAATTTCCAGCACTTGAGCATGGATTGAATAATGTCAGCAAATGTTTATGACGCTGTGTACCGTGTAAGTGCTAATTTTTTGTGTTATTTGCAAATCGTCTGTCTCAACATTCAGAACATCCACCACAAATGTATTTGACCTATAGAAGGTCAGAGCTTTGACACTAGGGATGGGATTCCCCTTTGGGAATACCACTGTTTGCTGGGACTCATTGTTCTGGGAATCTGGTTTCCATGATAAAGCAATTGTGAAGGGAAAGCCTTCATTCACCTGCAGAATATCAAGTCAATATCATGAATAGGTTCACAGAGGAGCATTCTCCAAAAATGAATTTAATGTTAGACAGCATTATGTCTCGAAAATTGCAGGATACAACGCACATTTCACATAGCATAATATCTAATACTTCCACATTCGAAGCAAAATTAAATAGCAGGTGCCTTAGAAGATTAGATGATATCACGAGTGTCCATTCAAGGAGTATTTGAAGCAAATATACACGGGGCACTGTTGATAAATAAGATTAATTTAGCATACTACTGCAAATCTGGAAAGCAACACTACAAAGTTCATGTGATGCTAGTCAGCTGCCATTCCAATTCTACATTTTGACGGAAGGTATATTCTACAATACAGTCTAGTACATAGGCACTAGGTGGAAGCCCGCTTTGGGCTAAATGGCTCTAAATAAATAATTATGTCTAAATGTAATAGCATAACTGTTCAAGCTATAGAGAGAAGTTTAATTAAAAGCCTCAACAAATATTTTATGTCAAAAGTTGAAGACAACCTAATTTAAAGAAAGCGGATGTTGAGAAAGCTGTTATAATTATGCTGTTATTACAGCGTCTCACTGCCTACAAGAGAGCATGTAAGAGTTCCAAAGAACACTAACGGTCATTAGAATAGTGAACAAACATCAGAACATTGTTTTGGTGAAACTGACCAAAGACCAAAAATAAGCAAACAGTTTAGTACCTGAAACTCCCGGACTTTGAAAGTGGGACTAAGTATAGCACACTGAAGAGCACATCCACGGGCAACACATTCACTTGCATTCATAGTTCTTCGTGGTTCCTTCCCAAAGAATTCAGTGATAATCCTGATTATCGCAGGAACACGAGAGCCTGATCCAACAACCTCAACAAAGTGCACACTTTCCGTAGTCAAGCCAGCTTCAGCCAAGGCCTTCTCCAATGGCCCTTTCACACGTTCTAGTACTGGAGTGCTGATCAGCTCAAACTCATCTCTCTTAATGAACCCTCGGACATCCTTCTCATCCATCAAACACTCAATATTCATTGGTGCCTCTGGATTGGCGCTAAGCATCTTCTTGAGCTTCTCACAGGCCACACGCAACCTAATGCAGGCACGGGCATTCTGGTAGACATCAATCTTATACTCCTCTTTAAATTTTGCCGCGAAGTGCTTAAATAGGGCTTCATCAAAATCTCTTCCACCAAGAGACCGGTCATATGCATGGGACAACATCTTGAGCTGCCCCTTCTTGTACCCGACAATGCTTACCTGCATGCTGGCATGCCCAACATCAACAAAGGCGACATTCAACTGGTCATTCTCGGGGAGATCAGTCTTGTAGATGCCATATGCCAATGCAGTAGCAGTAGTCTCATGGAACAAACGCAACGGCCGGAGACCAGCAATAGTTGCAGCATCGAGAACAGCCCTTCGCTGCATGTCAGTAAAATACACTGGGATACCAATGCAGCAGTCAATAACAGCGGAGTTGAGGTTACCCTCAGCAATGCTCTTCAAATTAGACAGCACCATGGCAAGCAGTTGTGTGGGAGTGAACGCACGCTCCTCCCCGAGATACTGAACGTGGACTAGGGGAAACCCATCAGGGCCCTCCGAGACACGGAAGGGGAAGGACTGCAGATCACGCTGCAGTTCTGGATCAGCAAACTTGCGACCAAGCAGGCGCTTTATCTGCGAGATTGAGTTCTTGGGATTCATGGTAGAGTTTGCGGCACCTGCCGTGCCAATGAACCGCTGCTTGTCACCAAAGCAGACGATGGCGGGGGTCTCCCGTTTGGATTCCTCATTGAGGACCACGTCTATGCCCCGCTGCCTTGCAACCCCAACAATGCAGCTCTCGTTGCCTAGATCAAACCCAACCACGCTCATCTTCGACTCGGCCTCGCAGCTCCGGCTACCGCTGGTCACACGATCTGGGTCGCAACCTACACCTGCAGAGAGCAAGATCTATGAGTCAAATTCCTGCGCAGCATCGAAATTTCACAAATCGTGGCACGTAAACCTCGATCTCTAGAGACCATGAACCACAACCCGAAAAAAATGTAAAATTCAATCCGAAATGATAGAAACCCCGATCTAATCTAAACCCTCAAAATCCTAACCCCTACGCCCCTAGAACCGCAGCACAAAATCTCATAATCAGAAACTGATCTGCTAATGAAGGCAAGACACTTTTTTTCTTATAACAAAATAATAGAATGGTGAAAAGGGGACGCGATACAGGCACACAGAGATCGACATCAACAAATCGATGAATAAGTAAAACGAGCGCCGAAAGAAAGGGTGATATTGGATCGTACCCGCGTGTTGGGGAAGCCGAGGCGAACGCCGGTGGCCCTTCTGCAAATTTCGATTCGCGCGGCTCAGGCTGGTGTATCTGCAGCTCTTTTTTCCCTGGGTGGGGAGGAGGCCTCGAGGCCGTGGTATATGCGGCGCCGCAGAGGTGGTGCCGTCGTGCTCGCGAGTGTTCGTCTTCCTTTGAGAGGCGTCCTGAATGTTCTGGAAGGTGGAAACCCTTACAGTTGGGCTCAGAGCGAAGCATCTCGGCAGGCCCGTATTATGGGCCGCGTGGAGGGACGCAGGCCGGTGAGACGCGAGAAGCTGTTGGGACCGTTGACCTGCTTTCCAAACGGAAAGCCTCGCTTTACCAGCCCACAAGGCCCAGGCGAGAGACGCGCCACAAAACTGGAAAAAAAAAAAGCGATGCTATTCCTAAGGGAAGCTCCTCCGACACCGCTTGTGCGGTTCAAACTGACCGCACCGCTTACCCCCGCACGCCCTATTGGACCAGCCCAGATACGTTTTCTTTTTCCTTTTCCGTTTTCTGTTGTTTCTTTTCTGTTTTTTTTTGAGATTTTTTTTTGTTTCTTTTCTGTTTACTTTTGCTTTTTCATTACTTTTTCAATCTGAACAATTTTCGAAATATGTTTGTAAAAAATCTCCTTTTTAAGTTCCAATTTCAAAATATGAATAATTTTAGAATTTGAACATTTTTCAAAAATCTCAAATATTTATAAAATTAAATTTTTCCTTAGTTGAATAATTTCCAAATCTAAATAATTCTCAAAATAGAACAATTATATATGAACAATTTTTGAAACTAAAACAACTTTTAGATCTGAACATTTGCAAATTTAAACTCTTTTAGTTTTGAACATTTACAAATCTAGAATTTTTCAAAAATTTAATATTTTCAAAAAACATAAAATAAGAATATAAAAGAAAAGAACAAAATAAACAAAAAAACAAATAAAGGAAATAAAATGTCAAAAAAATGAAGGCCAGATAGAAAGCCAATATAGAAACAAGTCTAGAATACCACTACAAAAAATTAAAACCAGTACGACCCCCTAGGCCAAGCCTATGACACGGAATGTAAAGTATAAGAGCTACCGGAGGGGTATGCGGTACTGATGGAGGCGTCGCAATATGCAGAAAATACGATTTGCCACCCCAAGTACTCTACTGAAATCTATATTTACATACGTATCTCTACTATTTATTAAAGGCAAAGACGACCTAATGGTGGTACGTCGGCTTTCTCTCCTCCCGCGCGGAAAAAATCGGTAACACTGGAAAAACGGAAGGCCGAGTCCGCTCCCGTCCTACACAAAAAAAATCCCTGTAGGAAACCTGGTTTTCGTCCCCACGAATGAGAGGAAAAAGATAAGGAAAAAGATAACCTGTTCAGTGTTCACAATCCACGACCCTTTTGTGGTATGCTGCCTGCCTAGCCTCCTACTGCGTCGCTGACCCCAATCCCCGTCGATCTGCACCGCCGACTCTAGCTCCGTCGCACAACAGCGCCCCAGCACCAGTCGCACGGCCAGAACTAGCCGCGTCGGATCCCTTGTCCCCCGTCGCGCCATGGTTAGCGCCTGCAGTGGCAACTACCGCCATGATCCAATCAATCAAACGACAACCGCCGCCATGATCCAATCAATCAAACGGCAACCATAGTTCAGCGGATCGGGGAGCTCATTCGCCTCCTTCAAGCCCGTCGTCGTCGCTTGCCTTCAAATAGGTCTGCCACTGGCAAAACAACTACCCCGAGGCCTCGTGCTACGGAAGAAGTCGGCGGGCGAAAATCTGCGGTGCGCCCACGCCGTTGAGCGCGAGTTCCAGGTCGAGCAAGGTGATTTCTTGAGACTTAACTGTGAACTCCTTCTATTAAACAATGTTTCTCATTTTGATGATTTCCATCGGGAATTTCCAGATGTTTGAGAGGATTCCGAGAGCAAGCCAATTGTTCTTGACAGGTTAGCAAGTCCTACATGAAAATTTCATGTATATGTAGTGCCTTCTACCGTGCTATTGAGCATGAAAAGTTGACCCAAGAACACCTTGGAATTTCTTGTACAGTTTATAGGGGCTCTGATAGGTGCTAGAGATATAATTTGTTAGTTAGATATTGGGTTAGCCTTACCATGACCTGTTTGGGTTGCAACATATGAAGTACAAAGATTTACTGATTTTTTTGTATTACTAATAGCAGCTGCTTAAATGGATCTGGGCATGTGCCATGTGGATATTTCATAGATGCAATTGGCCATGCAAGTATGTTAGAGGACCAGACAACGTACTTTTGTTTGTGTAGATTGATCAGCTTTTCTAATTTTTGAATTAGAATTTTGAAGTTACAGAGTTTTCCGAAATATATTTTGCAATCTTTACAATTAGATGGTGTATAATTCGCTTGATCGTGTGAGGATACACCAAGGTAACGGATTTGTTTCTTTTTTGCATTTCTTATATTTATTTGTTTTTTTGAAGATTATGGGCTCAAGAGAATTGGGAAGCTCAGTTTTCAAACTAAGATAAAGTCGACATCCCTGTTTAAGAAATCCGTGATTTATATATGTGGTTCTTCTATTGATTAGTTCCTTAGGAGAAAGACTGAATCATAATTGAAGAGAAAGATAAAGCAATAGAAGGTACTTGATCCAAAGTGTAAAATGTTTCAATATTCTTTGGTGATATTTATCTGGAGTACCGCATTTGCAACATATGGGATTCTTGTTGAAGCATTTCCGTTTTGGCATGGAGTTTTATTGAGTGGCATTCTAAAGCCTGAAAATGTGCTTTTCCAAGGACAGTACTTGAGAAATCATTTTAACATTCATAACATTTTAGAAAGCCACATCTCTTGCTTGATAGGGATGGATGTATGGTAGTGAGGTATATGTGAGGGAATGATATACATTTGTTGGAACTGTGTACTACATATGGATTCTTGTGAGATACATTTGGTTCATCCGAATGATAAATTAGCGAAGGATATATGAGGGATGGGTGTCGTAATGACCTCATAAGTGAGATGTGGCTTTCTAAAATGTTAAAATGATTTCTCAATTACTATCCTTGGTTCTAGAGGCCGCATCCCTCCTGCCTAATAACGATCATGAATCTATTGTTTCAGTTTTTCATAAATTTTCAAATTTATGGTTAATGGTTTTTATTTGAACTAATGCAGTTATACCATTACTGATGTTATTTTCATTTTGTCACTTATATAATATACATCTTTTTTTTCATAAGCAGGAAAAGGGGCCAAAATAGTAGCCAATCCAACTCGAAATCAACAAGAAAAAACAGTCGATGCTCCAAAAAGGTAGTGCATATTATATGGCCACTACTACGCGTCCCCCGGGGGATTTGTTGTTTTTATCCCCCGGATCCCCAGCCAACCACGTGTTCCTTTTTTCTGTCAAAATCCCGCTTTTGCTACAAATGACCCGTTTTTGCTACATAAAGTTTCGTTTTTGCTACATGTAGCAAAAAACGGTTTGACCCAAAAAATAGAAAAATATACTGGATCTCGCCGGAGATTTCGCCGGCGACCATGTAGCAAAAAAATTATGCTAATGTAGCAAACCCCGCCTCGCCGGAGACTTTTGCCGAAAGATCTCGCCGGAGAACATTATAGCAAAAACTTTACGTTATAGTAGCAAAACCGCTAAATGGTGGTAGCAAAAAAATATACTATTGTAGCAAATCTAACTTCGTCGGACACCTCGCCGAAGATCTCGTCGGAGACTTTTGTAGAAAACACACAAAAAAGGTTGTAGCAAAAGGATTATGCTAAAGTAGCAAAAACAAATACTAATATGTAGCAGAAAAAATGATAAGATAGCAAATACTCGCACCGACGAGTAACATAATTAGCAACACCGTCCAACAGTGGTAGCAACCCATGCCAACTAGAGTAGCAAATACTGGAGAACTGTAGTAGCAACCCGAATGCCTTAGGTAGCACCTCGTCGCTGAAGGCCATGGTTGCAGTACTACCGTAGCAAAAAGCTAGCAGAGAAAGGCAACATCACATGCCTCGCCCACCTTCTCTGACCTCGGTCCCTCTCGGCAGCAGCAACACCGCCTAATGGGTGGAGGAGATGGCGGGTGGCAGGGCAAGCTCGAGGCGGGGAGGGGCGGACGGCGTGGCAGGGCATGCTCGAGGCGGGTAGTGGCATACGACGGCGGTGGCGGGCGAGATCTGCAGCTGGTGGGCGGTCTTGGCCAAGGCAGGCGGCAGTGGCCTTGCGAGATGGGCGGGGACGAATTTGGCGGAGACATGACGAGGCAATGGCCAAGCAGCGCAGTAGTGAGCTACGACCGCGTGGCTCTGTTTGCTCATTGAGGAGGATAACTTTTGGTGGATCCAGCTGATTCAGGAAGAGAAGCGACCGCGCGCACCGCGAACGAGCGACCCCGGGGATCGATCCCTTGGGGGAATCGTATCGTTTTCCATATTATATAGTTGTATATTACTTCATTTTTATCTTTACTACTTATTAAAGCTAAAGTGGAAATGATGGTTGGTTGTTTGCTTGCTTGGTATGTCCTGCCTCCCGCCCTCCCGTGTCTCCTGAGAAAACCAGAGAGAACGGGCGAAAACAAAATCATAAGAACAAGAAGAAACCGCAGCTTCACGCACCACATGATTCAGAAAAAACCACTCCTCACGATCCTTCACTCATAGTCCCATGCAGCACCGCCGTGCATGCCGCCGATGCTGGTGTGCCCTTCCTCCCAGCACCGCCGGTCCCTGCCCTCCCTTGGTCCCTCCATATCGGGATGTTCATTCCCAATATGAATAGGCCTCTGCCTACAGATTGGAAAGGGAATAGGATACCCGAGAGGTGCTACCCTGAAAGCTCACCCTTCCAATTCCTCATCATCACCCACGCTGGTTCCCAACGCTCAGGTTGCTGATATGCGGGCGCTGATGCCGACGAGGCCACGGGAGGAGACCCAGCCCGCTCCTTGTTGGCCGCTGACTTGAAACCTCACCCTTCCAATTCCTCATCATCACCCACGCTGGTTCCCAACGCTCAGGCTCTCGATACGCGGGCGCTACTGTTTTCAAGCTTTAAAATTACAAGTGCTATGGTTTTTGAACTATCCTAAGGGAAAGGATCCTTTAATCTTGACTGGATTACTGTCAAAACCCGGATCTTTAATCCCAGATGCCTGTTATGCCATACATCGCAATCCCAGGATTACCATTTTTACGAGACATAACAGATTTGGATATCACAGTACATCATCTATTACAAACCATACATAAGGTATTACACAAATAAGGATCTCATGATCCAGTTCTTAATACAACTCAAGCAGCGGAATAACGTAAAGGTAACGATAACGTAGACGACTGCTGACGATGGGAGATGATCCTAGTTGTCGTAGCCTTCTTGTGGTCCATCATCCTAGTACTCTTCATAGTCTGGCCACGGGAATAGCCAGGGACAAAGCCATGAGTACTCTTTAAGTACTCGCAAACTAATACTAACAAGCTAAAGTTTTTTTTAGTAGGATACTAAGCAATAGGGTTGTTTTGCAAAAAGCCAGACTTACCTCTACTAAGTTCAAAAGCAAAGAAAGCTAGTTGAAAGTTTTATAACACCTAAGCGGGAACTTGCATTTCATGTCACAACTCTGTTGTGGTCAAGTCAAAGTCACAAATCATTTCACACGTTGTTTTGAAAACATCTGACGATAGAACAGTATGGCCACTCCAACTGTCCATAACCGCGGACGTGGATATTCGAATAGTTTGACACTCTGCAAAGATTATACACTTTCACCACAACATTCGATACATCCGTTAGGAACAATCCTGAATTCACCATATTCAGTATGCGGATAATCAATTCTAACCTTTCCATTACACGCCCTAGTATAGGCACCTCTCGTGTGAGTTTGGCCTCCCAACCATGACCAACTGTCATCTTGGGTACTGCATAGGTGGACAATCTTCACAAGGTAGCTTCAACTCAGACCTTGGCCACAAGGGAACCCATACTAAGTTATATAAATTTCCAGTCAAGCCCTACCCAATTTTCGGGTATTGTGATTGTACGGTAAAATTGGAATGATATCGCATCGAGACAACCATCAGTTTTGTAAAGGGCTAAGGCTCACGCCTTATCATTTTCATCATCAAAATCATCTGGTGTTCAGAAACACATGTCAAAATATTTCAGTAGAATGACTCATCATTTTAAGGTTTTCATAACCATTTTCACCAAGTATTCCCATCTAAAGTTGATCAAGTTTTATGCTTAGCACTAGCATCTATAAGTGAGGGTAAATACTAAAGAGGGGTGGTAAACAAGTGGATCTTATCTAAGTAAAACTCATGCCTCATGATGACATCAAGATTATCTAAATTAGGCCAAGTTTTATGCTCTTTATGCTACCTTCAATTATCTTTCTGGAATCTACAAGTCACTAAGTAAACTTTGATAAAAAGCTTTTAATAAAGAAAATAAAATATTAAGCTTGCAAGTAAAACTAGGATGGTGTCTCAAGTGGGTATAATCACATATGCTTAAGGCATATAGTTGACATAGTAACAAGCAAGTAGTAGCATGCTAAGCTATCACTATAAGCTTACTAAGTTACAAGTGTTAGCTTGCCTTGTGCAGAGTAGTGGTTGAAGTTATCTTCGGCTTCTTCCTCGTAGTATCCTCCTTCCTCCTCGTATCCTTGGTCGGTACTAGCATCTATAAATAAATACGAGGTACACAATCACCAAATAATACTTAACTATTTTTAATTATCACACAAAAGTGCACACTAGGTGATCTAGCATCATCACTAACATTATAAGGATTAAAGTACTTGTCTTATTTATTTTATTTGAGAAAAGTAAATTCTACTCATTGAAAAACTACTTAAGATTTAATATTCTCCAACTCAAATATGGGATCATGTTGACACATGTCATCACCACATATTTCGGTACATGGGAATGTGATTTAAAGTGGTGTCACAATTTAATAAGGTTTAACCTTTTATTTTAATTAAATAAAGTGACTAGAAATGCCTATGTGGCATTCTTTTATTACTTAATTATTATTTCTATAAGTAAACCTATATTTTTTTATATATTCTGAAAGGTATGGTTAAATGTGATTTTTGAGAGTTGGAATCAACTCACAAACTCTTATGGTTGAATTTTGAAAAATGTTTGAATGCAGAAAAGCTTCTGCCTTGTTATTTTTACCATGGTTGATCTATATATTCAAATGGTTTGAATCCAACGGGCTTGGATTAAGCATTTCAGTACCTTTCTAACAAAATTAGTTTCATGCATTTTGGTTCAGTGAATCGAGCTGGGTTGATTTTTGAATCTATGTATAGAACTGTGTTTGAAATTAAATGAATAAAACTAAATTTGAATTGTTGGGTCACGCGGAAGGTTTTACTGGACCGGCCCACTACGCACAGCGCACGCGCGGGCTGGTTAAGTGGATGTCCCCACGCGTTAGTGTGATGGGGAGGGGCGAAACGGTACGGGGCAATGTGGACCGTGGGATCTAGCTCTAATCGAACGGCTCTGGTTCATCATCCACGTCGGGCAGCGCCGCCGAGACAGAACCCTAGCGCAGCAGGTGGGGGTCATGGGAGGCTCATCGGGGCTCAGGCGAGGGTCGGCGACAGGGGCGAATGACGAAGTTAACAACGACGGTTCTCCTGGTATCGGCATCTTCTCATGGGGCGGCTCCAATCAACAGATCCCTTCTTATACAGTAGCGGTGGGCTCCGGTCAAATTCCGGCGATGTGCTGCTCGCCTTGCTCCGAGAAGAAGTGGGAAGGATCAGTGCGAGGTGGGGAGTGATATGGTGTGGAGGAATCGAGCTGGGGAGGTCTCCTTTTATAGCGGCAGAGGAGAAGACCTGGCGTGATGTCGTCGCGGCAGACAGGCGGCTATCGGCGTGGTTGAGGCTAGGAGACGGTGCGCGGTCTCCTGGTGATCGTTGCTAGCTTAAAGGAGAGGCGTAGGGCGGTGGGATTTGGTCTGGAACGTGCGGTGCTCTGCGCGGTACAGACAGCGAACTTCGCGGCGTGTGGCGGCTACGGGGTATGGTTGTGGCATCCCGCAAAACCACTACTAGAAAATCGCGTTGAATTTGTGCATTGCATCGTCATCATCATGCATTGTTTGCCAAAACTATTTTCGCAACACCCGTTTTGTTTTCTAAAACGCCCCCCCCTTGATTCAAATATCAAACCCGGGGCTCCGGATTATTTTGTTTTGGCCGCTATCGGATTGCATACGGCCCGATTAAAACAAGTAAAAAATTATATTATTTTTAGTGGCAATGAACGGGCCAGATCGACGACGACCACCCCTGTGTTTTGAATCGGTCCAACCGCAGCCTAAATCTTCTGATTGCAATTACCTACCCACACCCCTTGGCCACATCACTCCACCCAATCAGTGTGTGACACCTCCTCTCACCCTTCCCTAACCAATCTAAACCGCCACTTGGCTGGACCCACTCTCTCTCCTCATCTCTCTCTATCACCCACCCAGCCCCCTGGGCACACAAACACCCGCACGCACACAAGACACACGCACGCAGCGCGGCGCCCACACCCCACCCCACCCACTTCCCCGTGGGCCCCCTTTCTCCCCTGTCCAACCACCAGCGTTCCACCCTGGCCCCTGCCCCCGCACGAGGCACGCGCTACACACGCTCGCCCTCCCCCTGTTCCTCTTCTTCCTTCGGCCTCTACCCCGCCTTCCAAGCCACTCACCGCCTGGCCGCCTCCTCTCCGCCGCCTCTGCAGACTCCCTCGCCTCGCTGCCGCCTCTCCGGCCTCCGCGCTGCTTCACCTCTCGCCGCCCGCCTCCTGCCCGCATCCACCACCGCAAGCTGCGGCCGCCTGGCCTCAACCGCCCCTGCTCACCCCGCCCTCTCCTCCTCGCCCGCCGCGCCTCGACGCGCCTCCTCGGCCGCCACGCCGCCAGGCGAGCTCCTCGCCCGACCCCTGCCTCGCGCCGCCTCCGCCGGCCACGCCACCGCCGCCCGGCAGCCGACCCGACCTCCTCCGCCATCGCCTCTCCAACAGATCGCTGCCTCCCGAGCCAACCACCGGACCGCCTCCCGCTCGCGCCGCTTCTTCGCCAGACCGCTGCGGCCTCATCTGGCCGGTGGGCCTCGAACCTCCTGCGACCTTCCTCGGCGCCTCCTGCAGACGCCCTCGCCGCGTCTTCCCAGCGCCCCCCGCCGCTGCTGCCCCGCGCGCGTTGCCTCGTCGTCCGCGCAAGCCGCCTCCGTGGCGGCCGCTAACCTCGCCGGCTGCTCTGGCCGCTTCTTCGCCGCCGACCGCACGAGTTCTCACCACCCGCGCGCCCTCCCGCGAATCCTTGTTTGTTTGATCTGGAGCATCCATCAAGACTACCGAGGAAAGACACCTTTGATCGTGTCCGGATCGCAAGAACTTCGAAGTCATGAACATGTCGCCACCAAGTGTAAGGCTTCCAAGATCTCCGTCGAGGGTCCAAGATCGAACCCAAGACGAGCCGAGAACAGGAACTATGCAAGACCACGATGCCGGACGCCAAGACCTTCGACTCGTACCTGATGGTCGAGACTGCATAGTGGAGACATCGCCGAGACCTTCCGATGACCCGAGTATCGACGCCGCGGATCGACAAGGACTCCTACGTGGGACGACAAGTACTTCGTCAGGGATCCGATTGAAGCAACCCCGAAGACCACAGATACGACAAGCACTTCACCAACGCCAAGACGTCCCGACTCGGGGACCCGACAAGATCAAGAACGACAAGAACGGCACCGACCAGGCGGACCGCTACGCCCGACGCCAAACCAAGTCCGGCTTTCCGGAACGACAAGATCTACCCCCGCTATCCGAGAACGATCCCGTCAAGTTCGTCGAACCCTGAACCCCGAGATCTGATCCCCGTCGAACCCTGGACCCTGACCCCGAACCCCGGAACCCAAGATCGTCGAGCCCCTCTGATGTGTGACCCCTTTTCCTCGAACCCTATTTTATAACATATCAATTTGTTGCATATTAAATTGTCATTCCCGCATGCATAGCATTGGTTTGGGGGGCCTTATGCCGATTCACCTAATAATTAATATGGGGCCCATATGCGGGCAAATCTAGCCTTATATTGGCCTCATTTAAATTTGTGTAGCGAACCCGTTGCTATCTTCTACCATGTAAAACAACATTTAAATTGCGGGGTACTAATTAACTCGAACCGTTTAATTAATTGTCGGGACCCCGGTTCCGCTTAATATTGACCTAATTGCATCGCACCTTTGCCATGTCATACATCATACATGCATCATGCCGATCTTCTGCCGTGTATTAAATATTGCATCCGGTGTTTCTTCTAGTGTTTTGGTTCTTCGCGGATAAGGCCGTTGAGTTGATGTGAGCTTCGCCCCGATCTTCGGATGAACCCTTCGACAATGTTTTCAGGCGAGCATCTCCCCCTTTCTACCTATCTTACTTTTAGAGTGCTTTACTCCTTCCTGTTGATCTACTGCTATCTGTGTTGCGATGCTTTAGTTTCCGTACCTGTGATATACCCTGCAGCCCTATATTGCCTTGGACACACCCTATGACCTGTTTTTTGGTAGATAGTTGGACTTGCGCGTCGTAGTTGCTTGCTCCAGTGCTGATGTGTGACGCCATGTGCCACAGTTGCTGATGTATTGCCGCATGTTGATGTTGGAGATGGTTCTAGTTTACTTATCGTCACTTTAATTTCTGTTTAACAACTAAAATTGAAATAAGCAGAGGCATCGGTGGGTGATAGAAAATATTTGGTTTCCGAACGCCCACATTCCGTAAGACCCGAGTACTTGATACATTCCTTGATTTATCGCGCTATCCACATCCGGAGGTATATGGGACCCCCGAGCGAGCTTGATTCAGTCTTATTTCTTGGGGCCACAAACTAGTTTGAGGTTTTATTTACGATCCTGTACTTATGCCATGCTACTTTCTGTATTTAAAATTGTGCGAGGAGCACACTGTACTGTTTAGGATCATGGCACGATTCCGCGGTGTCGACAAGCCCAGCCACACTTTCGGGTTCCCAGTCGTTCACAGCCGTCCCCATAACCTTGAGGCCGTCTCGGAGCTTGCTTACTCCGCTATGATTCTACTTAAGTGGCCCCTGAAATATTTCTGAATCTGTGATTGTTCGATCGTGAAAGCCTCGTTGGGTTTTGATTTGGTTTTTCCGAGGTTGATCGGCGTGTGTTGCTATTGGTGCACCTACCGGGTAAAACTTTCCAAAGCCGTGTCCATGGATATGGACGACTTGGAGAAGATCTCGATCATAGACAAGCATAACTAAAGTTTCCGCTATAAATTTGACTTATAATGACTAGTAATCAGCTTCAACTACAACGGAATGACTAACTAATATTGCCCACAATTGCTTGTTTGGTTGTCGTTTGCGACAATTGTACCTGACTAGTAAATCTTGCAACTACAATGGAATGGCTGAATAAAAGTACCAACAACTGCTGGGTTTTGGGTTATCTCATGATAAATGTATCTGACTAGTAAGTGTTGCCACAATCACGGAATGGTTAACTAAAAGTGCCCACTGTTTACTTTATCAGGACGATTATTTAAACCTGACTAGTAAAGTGCCGCAACTATAACTAATTAAATAAAACTGCCAACTGTGTGAGTTCCTTGGTTGACTTCCTCGATTGGTCTCGAGGAAACGCCAGATGGGTTTGTTTGATGCTAGTATCGTTGGATCCGAATAGGACTTTCTTACCTCTCCGATTGCCGCTTGTATCGAGTCTCTATAGGTTGTTTAGTGCATCTTGCCGCCGCCATCCACCATACCTATGTAGGCGAGGACCGCCAATTCTAGCCTCGCTGCACCGCCTCGATCGACGCTCCTTCTTTTCCTTTGCCCTTTGTCGGCACCCTTTTGTTTAAGCGGGTTTGAGATCGGCGTCGTTAGCGGGGTTACCTTCCTTGGCCTCGGGCAGGTTATTGACGCCATTGGTTATTCTTCGGGCTCTTAGCCCCATTTGCATCTTGTCCGTAGTCGGACGCTCTATCATTCTCAAGGTGATTTGGATCTTTGTATATTATATTCGTATTCTTGACTCTTTGAGTCATTGTATATATATATCATTACGTGGGTCCCATCGAGGACTGTTGTGTAATATTATTACTTCGTTTTCCACCCGCACGAAAGTGCTTGGTGGGCACCTTTGAATCGTTTCTATGCGGGTTTTGGCGAATTTTGCCCAAACTTGCATAGGTCCGATTCTGAGGGTGTTACAATGGTCGAGGAAACGAGCATGTGTAGTGGTCTCCTGGGACGGTGGGGTTCATGCTAGCGGGAGGCAAGGGCTCAAGGTGGTCGGGTTGAGTGGGAACGGCGTGTGCACCGTGGTGCGCGTCGGCATGGTCGACAGTGGCGCGGGCACAGCGTTTTCAACGGTTCCTGTCTCTCTCTTTGAGCTAGGGCTGGTCAAGAGGGGCAGTGGCATGGGCAGCATGCCAGATAAGGTTGGCGTAGCTAGTTCTCCCTCGGCTCACCATTGATTGCAATGGCCAGCTCACAGTAGTGCTAGAGGTTAATAACTAAGCTAGATGATCTACTAAATGCTTGTTGCAACTAGAGAGGGAACAAGGTTGGCCAAATTTACTGCTACAAATAGTGTTAGATGTTTGTTTGATTTGTATCTGCAAGGTGTTTGATAAAATGGCCGCAAGAACTTTGAATTTGAATTTTGGATTCAAACTTGGTGGGTTTGCTAGGCACATACTAGGGAGTGTCTGGTTAGTTGGATTATTCAAGGGGTACTGGTTTGGTTGGGTTTTGAAAATGAGTGATCTTCACATATGATAAAGATTCAATTTTGAATTGTGATTTGAATGAGGCTGCCAAATGTTTCTATAAGTTTGAAAGGTGGGATTTGATTCACTTTTACTTGTTCTAGCAAGGGGTGAAAAGAATTGGGAAAGTTTATGTTTGAAATCTTGGACTAGAAACACTCAAAGTGACCTAGTGAGCAAGATTGGCAAAAATGACCTTTTGCTTTATTTGATTTGTTTTTTATTTTCTCTTGATTTGTTTCTACATGGAAATGTTTTATATGATGTTATTTTCATCTTTAAACCATTTCTTGCTATTTAGGTTAATCACACAAGTTCATTCATGCTTTTATCAAATCATCACATACACACATGCATTCATATGATTTAAATTAATCAAAGTTTTTGTTAACCCTAATTTTAGTGATTAGGTTTGATGATCATTTTTTTATATGTTTGGGATGTTACAATTACCAACCTGTACCGAGGTAGTCAATATTGTATCACCGAGGTCAATCATAATATGCTAGCATGCTTCTCAAACCATCTACTTACAAGGTTCATATTTATTTCGAACACATGAAAGATGGTACTTGAGAGCTGCAGAGGGAGGTAATATATGTATGAGCCATGAACTATTTTTGTTTGTCTTACAGTTTTGACGAAGGATTTACACACGATCCAGTTCGTGCAAAGCAGTGGCTACGACTGGCTTCTGACTGTTGTCACAGGAAGACTCTTTATGTTTGTGGTATTAAAATATGTTCAGTATGTCATTTTTTAAAGCACCGCAACTTCCTATCTAAACTATTCCTTAATAATCTGAAAATATTATTTCAAATGGTTTTTGTGTAGAGGAATATTGTATCAATTATATATTTATTTCTTTTCATGCATCCTGCAATTATAATAGTGCATGTTTTGCCCAATTAAGATCAGGAGCGTAAGTTGGGTTGCTTGGTTTTGGAACTCCTTAGACTGCATAGGTGTGATCATGTTTCCTACTTAGGACCTGCATGAAATAATAACAGTTTGATGCCAGATTAGTTTGACTTTGGTATATTCATATAAAATAGAACTTTGGTAGACGAAACTTTGGTATAATTGATTTTGCAAAGAAAATGGCAATCCAATAATGTTCAATGTGTCATCGGAGATTTTAGGCTTGACAGTATGTATGTGATATTTAGAAAGTCGTCGAATTTGTGTTGTTGATGTTGATGCTCTTGCATCCCAGAAAAAAGAGAATGCAGATAGCAAAATAAATGTGAGGTCAATAACTTTGTCATTTTGGTAGTGTTGTGTTCATTCCTTTCTCTCATACATTTTGATTTACTACAAGTTACTATAAATACCTTATTTTATTTTTCTCTCGTTTTTCTAAATTATTTTCTCCTCTATCTCTATACTCTTCTCTTGGGTTGTTCTATTCTGATTTCAGGGTTTCGTGTTCTTATAGGATTTTGAATGATTTGGACTATCAAGTGGTTGAAAGACCGAGTGTTTTTACAAGATTTTGAAGGATGTGAACATCACACTACCTTCTTTCTTTTGCCCTTTTGTTCTAGGTACACAGACACTTCTATATGCATCAAGCTGTATGAACAGAGAATTTTTGTGTTGACTTGTTTTTATTTATCTATTGTTTCAGTTTTATTTTTTGTATTTCTTTTCAAATCCTTCTGTGTGAACTAGGGTTAGCGGTTCAGATCAAACATGTATGCAATTTTTTTTGTTATAAAGGGTAAGCACGATATTTTTAGTTAGTGGTCTTTTTTCTGTGAAGGAGATTGCTTAATCATGATTGCTTGCACATAACCTTTCTACATGTTAATTTTTAAAGTAGTGGATGCTCTTGATTTCTTTTTTAACAGAGGGGACAGTATATGCCACCATACTGCAATTGCTTTAAGTTTGCAAAGATTGCGAATTGTGCAATCGATAAGATCCAAGACACCAGTCATACATATGTTGAGCTCAAATCAAACATTTACTTTGAATATGTGACCAAAGTAGCTTATGCCAAAATCAGTATATTTTTTGGTACTACCTACTGTGTGAGATTTAAATATTTAAAGCAATGAGAAAATAAATGTTGTTCATTTTGATGGTCTATGGATAAATTGAGCAAAGCACTAATTAAAGTGAGCATATGGGTTCAGGGACCTGGAACTTTCTGACTGCAAGAATTCTGTCAAGCTAGGGGCAACGGCGGTAGACCGTGGGAAGTGAAGAGGAAAACTCCTGGCTAGAAGGAAGGATGGCGATGACCAGCTTGCCATCAGCAGATCTTGTCTCACGCAAGGGGCGTCTGGTAATGGGAGAGATGGCTGCGATGGAGTTGTGCGTCCAACTTCTCCATCCTCTATGTATACATATCATGTGAGTCTGCTACGACAGCAGCTTGCGCTGCCATAGAGTCTGCTATGAACTAGGGGTATAAATATTATGTGAGATTGTGAGGTGTCCAGTGGGGACATGGTTTTGGCATGGTTTCGTACCAACCATGTGCTAGAGTTAAAATTTGTAAATCCAAAATCATGGTGCAAAAGTGTGCATATCACAATGAAATGGGAGAAATTTGAAGAAGAGAGGCATTTCAGTTAATCGTGTCTTTGTTTTTATTTGATTTTCTTAGCCATACAACATATTTGTTTTTTCCCTGTGGTGATAAAAAAATTATCTTTGTTGTCGCCGATACATTACACTGTCAACACCCAGATTTTTAATCCCAGATGCCTGTTGTGCCATACATCGCAATCCCAGGATTACCATTTTTGCGAGACATAACAGAATTGGATACCACAGTACATTATCCATTACAAACCATACATAAGGTCTTACACAAATAAGGATCTCATGATCCAGTTCTTAATACAATTCAAGCAGCGGAATACATAATAATAACGATAGCATAGGCGAAGCTCCATCTTCGAGGTCACAGGCAATGCTGACAATGGGAGATGATCCTAATTGTCGTAACCTTCCTGGGGTCCATCTTCCAGGTACTCCTCTTCATAGTCTGGCCACGGGAATAGCCAGGGACAAAACCATGAGTACTCTTTAAGTACTCGCAAACTAATACTAACAAGTGCAGGGGTTTTTTGATAATAGGACACTAGGCTCTAGGGTTGTTTTGGAAAGGCCCGATTTATCTCTACTAGTTCAGAAGCAAGAGAGCTAGTTGAAGTTTATAACACCTAAGTGGGAACTTGTGTTTCATATCACAACCCTGTTGTGGTCAAGTCAAAGTCTCAACTCATTTCACAGGTCATTTTGAAAACATCTGACGGGGGAACAGTATGGCCACTCCAACTATCCATAACCGCGGACGCGGCTATTCGAATAGTTTGACACTCTGCAGAGATTGTACACTTTCACCACAACATTCGATACATCCGTCAGGAACAAATCCTGAATTCACCATACTCAGTATGCGGATAATCAATCCTAACCTTTTAATTACACGCCCTAGTATAAGCACTTATCCTGTGAGTTTGGCCTCCCAACCATGACCAACTGTCATCTTGGGTACTGCACCGGTGGACAATCTTCACAAAGTAGCCTCAGCTCAGACCTTGGTCGTGAGGGAACTAATACTAAGGTATATAATTTTCCAGTCAAGCCCTATCCAATTCTCGGGTATTGTGGTTGTACGATAAAATTGGAATGATATCGCATCCAGACAACCATCAGTTTTATAAAGGGCTAAGGCTCATGCCTCAACATTTTCATCACCAAAATCATCTGGTGCTTGGAAACACATGTCCAAACATTTCAATAGAATGATCCATCATTCTAAGGTTTTCATAACCATTTTTCCACCAAGTATTCCCATCTAAAGTTGATCAAGTTTTATGCTTAGCACTAGCATCTACAAGTGGGGGTAGCACTAATGAGGGGTGGTAAACAAGTGGAGTTTTAACTAAGTTCAATCTCATGCCTTAGGATGACATCAAGATTATCTAGCTTAGGCCAAATTTTATGCTCTTTATGCAACCTTCATTTATCCTTCTAGAATCTACAATTCACTTAAGTAGACTCTAAGTAATAGCTTTGATAAAGAAATAAAGTATAAAGCTTGCAAGTAAAACTAGGATTGGTTTATCAAGAGGTTATGATCATATATGCTTTAAGGCATATAGTTGGCATGGTAGCAAGCAAGTATTAGCTTGCATAGGTCAACTTGATTAGTAAGGATTGCTAAGTTACTAGCTTGCAAGTATTGGCTTGCCTTGTGCAGAGCAGTGGTTGAAGTTCTCCTCGGCTTCTTCTTCGTAGTATCCTCCTTCCTCCTCGTATCCTTGGTCGGTACTAGCGTCTATAATTAAATACGAGGTACACAATCACCAAACAATACTTAACTACTTGCAATCATCACACAAAAGGTTCCTATAGATGATCTAGCATCATCACTATCATTACAAGATTAAAGCTTGGTTTAAATCCTTTTATTTTTAGAAAAGTAATTTCTACTCATTGAAAAAGTACTTAAGATTTAATATTCTTCAAACCAAACATGGGATCATGTTGACACATGTCATCACCACATATTTTAGTTCATGGGAATATGATTTAAAGTGGTGTCACAATTTAATAAGGTTTTACCCTTTTATTTTAAGTAACTAAAGTGACTAGAAATGCCTATGTAGCATTCTTTTATTACTTGGTCATTATTTTTATAAGTAAACCTATATATTTTTATGTATTCTGAAAGGTATGGTTAAATGTGATTTTCGAGAGTTGGAATCAACTCAAAAGCTATTATGGTTTAAATTTGACAAATGTTTGAATGCAGAAAAGCTTCTGCCTTGTTATTTTTACCAAGGATGATCTACAAATCCAAATGACTTGAATCCAACGGGCTTGGATTCAACATTTCAAGACCTTTCTATCAAAATTAGTTTCATTCAATTTGGTTCACTGAATCGATCTGGGTTGATTTTTGAATCTAGGTGCAGAAGTGGGTTTGAAATAAAATGGAAAAGGTTGGATTCAAATAACTGGGCTGCGCGGGAAACGATACTGGGTCGGCCTGCTAAGCACAGCGCTTACGCGGGATAGTTAAGTCGCTATCCCCACGCGTCAGTGAGACGAGGGGGTGCGAAGTGGTATGGGGCGATGTGAGCCATGGGATCTTGTTCTAATCTAACGGCTGAGGGTCGTCATCCACGTCGGGTAACTCCGGAGAGACTGAAACCTAACGTGGCGGGTGAGGGTCGTTGGGGGCTCACCGGGGCTCAGGAGAGGTTCGGCGAGGCAGGCGAACGACGAAGTCGACAACGGCGAACCTCCTGGTACCGACAGCTTCTCCTGGGGCAGGTCCAATCGCTGGCTCCCTTCTTCTCCAGCAGCGGCAGGCACGGGTGAAATTCCAGCGAAGCGCTGCTCGCCTTGCTTCGGGAACGGGTGGAACGATCAGTGAGGAGAGGGGAGTGAGATGGTGTGCTCAATTCGGCTGGGGGTGGCCTCTATTTATAGTTGCGAGGGAGAACCGACGGGCGCAAGTTGAGATCGTCGTGGTCGACGGAACATAAGGCTAGCGGCGTGGGCGACGGTAGGGGTGGTGCGGTGCTCCCTGGCGATGCTCAACGACATGGTGGCGAGGCGTGGGGCGGTGCGGTTTGGTCGGAACACGGCGGTGCTCTGCGCGTGCCTGACAGAGGTTTTTAATGCGCACAACGTGCGTGGTCCGCGCGGCGGCGAACGAGCGTGTCTGCGGGGTTACTGGGACGGTGGTGATCACGTATGCACGCGGCGAGGGCGGTGCGCGGTCTGTGGGCGTCGGTCGAGCATGGCGCACGGGGAGCGCTCTCGGCATGGTTATTGGCGAGCTTGGCATGGTCCGTGCGTGTGGTCCAGGGGTTGGCAAGGTTTGAGCGCTGGACAGGGAGTGGCAGTGGGGTGTTGGATTGCTCCCAGACATGTTGGCTAGGCTTGTTTCTTCTCCTAGCTCGCTGTCGACATGGGGGTGACAAGGATGCACTCGACTGTTCACCATTGATGGCATTGCCAAGATTACAATGATGCTAGATGTTTACAAATGATCTAGATGATCTACTAAAGCCTTGTTGCAACCAGAGAGGGAACAAGTTAGGCTCAATTCACTGCTCCAAATAGTGTTTGGATTTTATTTGATTTCCATCTACAAGGTGTTTGATGAAATGGCCGCAAGAATTTAAGTTTTGAATTTTGAAAAGATTTTTGGTGGGTTTGCTAGGTTGGTGCTGGTGAGCCTGCAGATGCTTGGGTTTTGAAAGTTGAGCTTGTTTGAGTGGTTTTTGGAAAAGTGGGATCTTCCCATATGATAAAGATTCAATTTTGAACTGTCCTTTAAACTATGCATTTGAAAGTTTCTGGATGATCACAAAGTGGGCCTTGATACTTTGTTATGAGTACAATCAAGGGGTACAAAGATCCAAACAAGTTTCTATTAAGTTCTGAAATTTTGGGACAGCCAAAGTAGGCATGGGAGTTAAATTGGTCAAAATGACCATTCACCCAATTTGGTTTGTTTTGATTTATTTGTCTTTGGGAAAAGTTTGGGATTTGTTTAGATGATGTTTGTTTCACCTAAGAAACATTTTACAAGCAAAGAAACGCACAAACAAGGTGGTTCAAAAGAATTCAAATTGGAATGCATACACACATGCATGCTTTCATAATTTTTTTTAGAAAAGTTTTTGTTAACCCTAAATTTGATGATTAGAGTTTGATGATTCTAGTTTAATATTTTTGGGATGTTACAAACCTTCCCCCTTAAACAAAACCTCGTCCCGAGATTTGAAAAAGGACGAAAAAGATTACCTAGGATTTGAAGAGATCGGGAAATTCCGTCCTGATGTGATCTTCGCGCTCCCAGGTAGCTTCCTCTTCTATGTGGTTGCTCCACTGAATCTTGAGAAAATTGATGCTTCGGGTTCAGGTAGTTCTATAAGCTTCTTCTGAAATACGGATGGGTACTTCGGGATAGGTTAGGTCATCGTTGATCTGTATGGTCCGATGATCGATATTCTTGAACACTTCGGTCTTCTCGGGGACTTCGAGACACTTGCGAAGTAATGAGATATGGAACACATTGTGCACGGCTGACATCTCCTCAGGTAGTTCCAATTGATACGACACTTCTCCTCGACGGTTCAGAATTTTGAAAGGTCCGATATATCTGGGGGCTAACTTTCCTTTGAGTTGGAAACGCTGCATTCCCTTCAAGGGCGACACTTTCAGATATACAAAATCTCCTATGTTGAAGGCGAGGTCTCGACGTCTCTTGTCGGCGCAACTCTTCTGTCTAGACCGGGCTGTCTTGAGGTGCTCACGAATCTTTTGAACCTTCTCTTCTCGTAGGATGTCGGGTCCGAAGATCTGACTCTCTCCTACTTCCGACTAGTTCAAAGGGGTGTGACACTTCCTTCCGTACATGAATTCAAATGGGGCCATTTGTAAACTAGCTTGATAACTATTGTTGTATGAAAATTCTGCGAACGGCAGACAGTCTTCCCACTTAGATCCATATTCTAACACACATGCTCTCAGCATATCTTCGAGTATTTGATTTACTCGCTCCGTTTGTCCGTCGGTCTGAGGGTGATATGTGGTGCTGAAATCTAAGCGGGTTCCCAAACCTTCTTGAACTTTCTTCCAGAATCTCGAGGTAAACTGAGTTCCTCAATCCGAAACGATGTTCTTGGGGACTCCATGCAAAATAACTATCCTAGCGATGTATAACTCCGCTGGCTTCGAACTCTGATATGTAGTCTTGACGGGTAAGAAATGGGCAACTTTGGACAATTGGTCCACTATGACCCAGATAGAGTCATTTCCCCTACTAGAAGTAGGCAATCCGGTGATAAAGTCCATTCCAACGGAATCCCATTTCCATTCTGTAATCTGCAATGGTTGCAACAATCCAGCGGGTCTTTGATGTCCTGCCTTGACTCGCTGACATATATCACACTTGGCGATATAGCTTCCGATTTCTCTCTTCATCTTATGCCACAAAAATTGCTCTTTCAAATCTTGATACATCTTAGTTCCTCCGGGGTGGATAGAATAAAGAGTATCATGAGCTTCCTTGAGAATAACTTCTTTTAATTCAGAATCTGCTGGTACACAAAGGTGTCCTTTGTACCACAGAACTCCTTCTTCGTCTTTGGTGAATCCGGGTACTTTGCCTATACCGATACGACGCTTGATTCCGTTAATACTAGCATTTCCTTTCTGCGCCTCTTTGATTTGGCTGATCAAAGTGGGTTGAAGTTCTATGCTAGCCAAAAATCCTTCACTCACTAATTCCATTCGAAAATCTTCCATCTCTTTGTGCAAACTTGGTTGCTCCTTCAAAATCATGGAGTTCAAGCGGCACGGCAATCTGCTAAGGGCATCTGCTACCACGTTGGCTTTACCAGGGTGATAGTGAATGTCCAGGTCGTAATCCTTGATTAGCTCAATCCATCTTCTCTGTCTCATATTCAGCTCCTTCTGAGTGAATATATACTTCAGGCTCTTGTGATCCGAATAAATCTCACAACGGTTTCCCATCAGGTAATGCCTCCACTCTTCAGGGCTAGAACTACGGCTGCGAGTTCGAGGTCATGGGTTGGGTAATTTTGCTCATGTTGTTTCAGTTGTCGAGATAGATAAGATATAACTTTGCCTTCTTGCATTAGCACACATCCGAGACCGATCTTGGATGCATCACAATACATCGAACCCGTGATATCTGGCATGATTAAGATTGGGGCTGAAATCAATCTCCTCTTGAGTTCTTGAAAACTCGCTTCACATTTGTCGGTCCATTCAAACTTCTTGTCCTTCTTCAGCAATTGGGTCATGGGTCTGGCGATACTCGAGAATCCTTCTACGAACTTGCGGTAATATCTCGCCAATCCGAGAAATGCACGGACTTGGGTTTGAGTGGTCGGGGCTTGCCAATCTTCGACATCCTTCACCTTTGCAGGGTCAACGGCAATTCCTCCGGCTGATACAATGTGACCGAGGAATCCTACCTCCTATAACCAGATTTCACATTTGCTAAACTTGGCATACAACTGATGCTCTCTAAGGGTTCCAAGAATGGTCCTTAGGTGTAGCTCATTTTCTTCTTCCGATTTGGAATAAATCAGAATGTCATCGATGAAAACAACAACAAACTTATCCAGGAAGTCCATAAAAATCTTATTCATGAGATTTATGAAATAAGCGGGGGCATTGGTTAATCCAAAAGACATAATGGTATACTCGTATAATCCATATCTGGTGGTAAAGACAGTCTTGGGAATATCCTCTTCCCGAATTTTGAGTTGGTGATAGCCAGTCCTAAGATCAATCTTAGAAAACACTTTGGCACCGGTCAACTGAACAAACAAATCTTCTATCTTGGGCAAGGGGTATTTGTTCTTGATGGTGACATCATTCAACTTCCGGTAATCCGTACACAAATGGTTACCTCCATCCTTCTTGTCCACAAACAAGACAGATGACCTCCAAGGTGACGCACTTGGTTGAATCAATCCAATTTCCAACATGGAATCTAGTTGCTTATTTAGTTCTGCTAGCTCTGATGGGTTCATACTATAGGGTCTCTAGGCTATGGGTCCGGTTCCGGGGATTAGTTCAATGATAAACTCGATATCGATCCGGGGCATCTGGAAAACATCTGAAATACATCGGGTATTCACGGACTATCCGGACTTGGTCAATGGTAGGTGGGGCTATACTCTTGTTGCACTTGAATTGGCGAGGTAAGGTTTGGATATATGCTCGATCGATATTCATTGTCTTGGTCATGGTTATGGCTTTCTTGGCACAGTCGATCAATCCTTTATGTTTGGACATCCAATCCATGCCTAGTACTACTTCCAAACCTTTAGTTCCGAGTACTACCAGATTAGCATAAAAATCTATGCCATGGATTCAGATAGGGACGGCTTTGCAAATTTTCCTAGATTTGGTGGTTGAACCGGGAATTTGTACGATCATAACATGCTTCAGTTTTGTTGGTTGAATTTTACTAGTGCATGCAAATTCTTCGGTGACAAATTAATGCGATGCACTAGAATCAAAAAACACTCTTGCAAGTACTGAATTAACAGAAAACATACCCAGCACGACGTCTGGCGCTTCCTGAGATTCTTCAGCATGCATGAGTAAAATACGGCCATTGCGGTTGATTGAATTCCCTGGGGCAAACCTTCTTCATGGCTAAACACGACGCTGCTGCTGAGCTGGGGCATTGGTATTGGGGGCTGTGGCATTCTTCTTGTTGGGGCACTCGTTGGAATAGTGGCCCTTATTTCCACAGTCATAACAAGTCATTTGCGACTTGTCCTTCTTTGCAACGACAAAGATTGCTTCGATCCTCGGGCGTGTTGGTGTTGGTGGAAGCATTGTTGTTGAACTTGGGTGGGGCACGGTTGAAATTGTTAGAGTTGCCGGGGTTGTTGTTATTTCCTCCGGGCCTAGGGTTTCCACGGTTGGGGTAGGTTGGACGGTTCATCGGGGGTCTGTTGGTTCTTGGGGCAAATCCTGGAGATGGGTTAGGGCGATACTTTGGGGTCTGATGGTTTCCTGGCTGATGCATCATGCGACGCTTGCGGTTCTCATTGGCTTGGTTGATCTTTCCTTCCATCTGGATGGCAGAGTCGACAAGGGATTCAATATCAGCAAAGGGGATATTGACTAACACTGTTTGCATCTCATCGTGCAGACCATTTAGGAATCTCTCCTTCTTCTTGGCTTCAGTGTCAATCTCATCCGAGGCATACCTATCTAATGACAAAAATTTGTCACGGTATTCCACTACAGTCATCCTTCCTTGCTTCAGTTCTCTGAAATCATCTCTAATTCTCTTGATCAAACCCGGTGGCACATGGGTTCTACTGAACTTGACCTTGAATTCCGCCCAGGTCATCATCTGGCCTCCGGTCATTGCACGAAAACTGTTCCACCATGCCCTGGCATCTCCGGCTAGATAGTGGGTGGCGAATAAAACTTTCTCGTTAGCTTCCACTCCGGCGACTTCTAGGTTATTTTCCATGGTTTGTAGCCAATCGTCGGCATCTAGGGGCTCTTCAGACTTAGTGAAAACAGGTGGGTTGGTGTTCTGGAAATTCTTGACCTTAGATCCATGGTTGTCCTGATTTCCGTGGCCTTCATTGTTGTGGGCTAGCTGGGCTATCTGTTGCAGGGTGGCTAGGTTGGCTTGACGTTCGTCTCTTTCAGCTTCACGGTCAGAAGTCAACATTTGTAGTATCTGCAACATTGGGTCCGGGGATGAACCACTTCCTCCGCGTGGCATCTGAAGATAGATCATGAGAAAAGATGGAAATTTCTAAGGTTCAGGGCTTTGAAAAGTTTTTAAAGTTTGACTCAGATTTTTCTAGCAACTTGCTCTTCATTCATTCTCTCATAGCACACGATACAAACACACACCACAAAACAAGAAAAGCAGATGGTTTTAAGAACCATTCTGGAAACTACGATACAGTGGGACCAAATACTACTCATTACGCTAGTGCTCAAGTGCTACTACTCCTCGGAGTCGGTGTAGTCGTCATCCTCATCATCATCGTCGTCATTGATGAAGGCGAAATCCTCCTCATCGGTGAAGAAATCCATAGCCTGATCCTCCAGAAAATCATCATCATCGCTGACATAGGAGTATGGGTCTCCACGAAGATCCTCTCCTGCATTCTCCCTTTCTTCCAACTGCATGTCTCTCTCGTGGATGGTCTCCTCCAAAGACGAGATACGATGGCAAAGACGGGCAATGATGCGCTCCTTCTTGTCGAGCTGACGACGGCGAGACTTGCGATCCTTCGATAGCATGGCGATGGTTTGATCCTTCGTCTTGATGATGGCGGACTTGTGATTGGAGTAGTCACGACAGTTGTCCAATTCCTGCTGACGATCGTACATCATGAAGCTAAGGTGGTCCAATTGAGTCTTCAGCTCATGGTGGTATGGGGCTTCCAGTGGTTGTCCATTAGCATCACGCCTTGGGCAAAACTCAAAGCGAGTACCCTTGATTTGGTTGATACTCTGCCCACACAGACGGGCAAGAGCTTCCTGCATGGCCCTGGCAAGTCCATCGAGCCAGTTGTTCTCTCTTAAGGTAAACTGAATTCCTTCCGCAGTGGGAGGTTCAATCTTTCCTCGGCGACTTGCAACAATTAGCCACTGCAGATCTTCTCCTTCTTGATCATTGAGCTGAGCTCCGAAGAACTCGGGGTGAGGATGCTCCAGAAGTTCCGAAAGCTGGTCCAAATCCCTCTCAAAGATAAGGTCTTCTCCATTTCCCAATTGGTAAAACTTGTTGTACTTCACGTCCATCTAAAAGAATATAGGATGAGTAAGTTAGTAGAGTGATCAAGTGTGTCAAATTTTATGTATTTTGCAAGAGTTTTTGAGGAACATGAATTTTTATGAGAGAATCAAAGTGATAAGAATGGGAATAATTTTTTGTACATATTTGCTTTCTTTGGTTTTGAAACTAAGTTTTTGATTCCAAACGTCCAGTCTAACTAGGGTCTCCTATGTTCAGGATGGATCTTATACCAACTTGTCAACACCCGGATTTTTAATCCTAGATGCCTGTTATGCCATACATCGCAATCCCAGGATTACCATTTTTGCGAGACATAACAGAATTGGATACCACAGTACATCATCCATTACAAACCATACATAAGGTCTTACACAAATAAGGATCTCATGATCCAGTTCTTAATACAATTCAAGCAGCGGAATACGTAATAATAACGATAGCGTAGGCGAAGCTCCATCTTCGGGGTCACAGGCAATGCTGACGATGGGAGATGATCCTAGTTGTCGTAACCTTCCTGGGGTCCATCTTCCAGGTACTCCTCTTCATATTCTGGCCACAGGAATAGCCAGGGACAAAGCCATGAGTACTCTTTAAGTACTCACAAACTAATACTAACAAGTGCAGGGGTTTTTTGATAATAGGACACTAGGCTCTAGGGTTGTTTTGCAAAGGTCAGATTTATCTCTACTAGTTCAAACGCAAGAGAGCTAGTTGAAGTTTATAACACCTAAGTGGGAACTTGTATTTCATATCACAACCCTGTTGTGGTCAAGTCAAAGTCTCAACTCATTTCACAAGTCATTTTGAAAACATCTGACGGGGGAACAGTATGGCCACTCCAACTGTCCATAACCGCGGACACGGCTATTCGAATAGTTTGACACTCTGCAGAGATTATGCACTTTCACCACAACATTCGATACATCCGTTAGGAACAAATCCTGAATTCACCATACTCAGTATGCGGATAATCAATCCTAACCTTTCAATTACACGCCCTAGTATAAGCACCTCTCCTGTGAGTTTGGCCTCCCAACCATGACCAACTGTCATCTTTGGTACTGCACCGGTGGACAATCTTCACAAGGTAGCCTCGGCTCAGACCTTGGCCGTGAGGGAACTAATACTAAGGTATATATGTTTCCAGTCAAGCCCTAACCAATTCTCGAGTATTGTGGTTGTACGATAAAATTGGAATGGTATCGCATCCACACAACCATCAGTTTTATAAAGGGCTAAGGCTCATGCCTCAACATTTTCATCACCAAAATCATCTGGTGCTTGGAAACACATGTCAAAACATTTAAATAGAATGATCCATCATTCTAAGGTTTTCATAACCATTTTTCCACCAAGTATTCCCATCTAAAGTTGATCAAGTTTTATGCTTAGCACTAGCATCTACAAGTGGGGGTAGCACTAATGAGGGGTGGTAAACAAGTGGAGTTTTAACTAAGTTCAATCTCATGCCTTAGGATGATATCAAGATTATCTAGCTTAGGCCAAATTTTATGCTCTTTATGCAACCTTCATTTATCCTTCTAGAATCTACGATTCACTTAAGTAGACTCTAAGTAATAGCTTTGATAAAGAAATAAAGTATAAAGCTTGCAAGTAAAACTAGGATTGGTTTATCAAGTGGTTATGATCATATATGCTTTAAGGCATATAGTTGGAATGGTAGCAAGCAAGTATTAGCTTGCATAGGTCAACTTGATTAGTAAGGCTTGCTAAGTTAATAGCTTGCAAGTATTGTCTGTTGGGCCACGCGGAGATAAAATAAAATTTTCCTCTAACGTGGTGATCCCAAGATCTAGCTGAGGTAGAAGGCCACGAGGTTTACCACTAGACGCGTGGTTGCGGATTACTGATGAAGCACGTCAGTTGATGCAGTGCAGTCCTCACGATCCGATCGTCCCGGTGGTGCCGATCGCCTGGCACCTCTGCTGGTATCCACATCATGAGGAGGAGCGCGTAATCGCTAGGTTCGTTACGGCTTGGACTGCTATGGAGCTAGGGTTTCAACACATGGAATGACCTAACCGAACAACGATTAACCTTTACGGGTTCTTGTGCTCCACTATATATAGGAGTGGGCGTGGGCTCTGCCATGCGACCCATTCACTAAAGCCCATATAACACTAGTCACCGTGAGTCCAACTCACTAACTCAGTCCTAATCCGGTTTAGGTCCAACCCTTGATTAAATGTTGATCCAATCCGAACTTGCTCCGCTCTTAAGTGTGTGACCCCACGGGCTCATGGCTACTTGGACACGATTTGAGTCCGACTCACAATCGATCGATCGGTAGCGGCTCCTAGCGTAACGTCTTGACTCCCAAGTACCAAAGAGTCATGACGACTTGCCTTTCCAATGTGACTTGCGTCCGAGTCCCTTTTGCCTCACGATATACCATGTCAGACTATAGGCGAATATATGTCATCCCTTAAATAGTCTGACTCTCTTCTCGATCCGAGATAAGTGATTCACCCGACTAACTCTTAGTCGATCGCCTCAGTTTACACTTAACTGAGTCATGCATGGCCATGCTTTCTGAATCATATCACACGAGAGGGCCCAGAGAATATCTCTTCGAGTGGAGGGGAAAAAATGCCATCTTGGTTATTCACATCACGCAGCTTGATTCTCAGTCGACCCGAACTCTGCCTTTATATAAGCGATTCACGGATCAGCGTTTGTGAACCTAAGTCGGTGATCCTCAACTCGGACTATGCAACAACCTCGGTCTAAGGATTACATTGATTGAGATATACAAATGACAACTTAGTTCGTTGTACCTCAATATGGTTCAATCCGACTCATTGAACTCTTTAGCCTAGTCATGTAAGTTGGAATAGCATCTCCATGCCCATGACAAGTGGAACCGAGTCATCAAGCCAACTTTCACATTGGTATAAGTTGTGTGTAAGCACAACCTCAATGACCAAGGATATTTAGTACAAACAACATGAATGCATAGTTCCACAACTGAATCACATATTCAATGATACACATCGATGTTTATACAAGGACTACTTAATAACTTTATGAATACAATGGGAAATATCATCATACATGATTGCCTCTAGGGCATATTCCCAACAGTCTCCCACTTGCACTAGAGTCAATCTTCCGACATCACATGTCGCATCTAATGCCCATGGCTCTGGTGCGCCTCATGCTTCGGTACTGGGTAACGGCTTTGTCAGCGGATCCGCAATATTTGCATCCGTGTGTACCTTGCATAACTTGATATCACCACGATCCACTGGCGAAATTAGGTGGTACCGCATGAGTATGTGCTTGTTATTCGGTGTTGTCTAGGTTCCTTGGCTTGTGCAATAGCACCATTGTTGTCACAATACACGTCCAACGGATTGGAGCCCCGAACCACACCAAGACCCATGAGGAAATTCCTCATCCAAACAGCTTCCTTCTTTGCCTCCGAGGCAATATACTCAACCTCATTGTAGAAGCAGACACGGTCTCTTGCTTGGAACTTTTCCAGCTCCACGGCACCTCCGTTTATAATAAACACGTATCCGGATTGCGGCGAGAATCATCGAGTCGGTGAGATAACTCGCATCCGTGTAACCCTTTACACTAAGTTCATCTTCACCACCATAAACCAAGAACATATCCTTAGTCCTTCTCAAGTACTTTAGGATATTTTTAGTCATTATCGATGGATCTCTCCAAGATCACTGGTATCTGCTCACAACACTTAGAGCATAGGAAACATCGGCCTAGTACAAATCATGGCGTACATGATGGATCCAATTGCATACATGGAATCGCACTCATCCGACTTCGCTCATCGGTTGTCGAAGGACACCGAGTCTTGCTAAGTTTTACACCATGGGACATCGGTAGAACCCTTCTTAGGCGATTCCATGTTGAACTTTTTCAACACTTTGTCCGGATAAGTACTCGACTCAATCCAATGAGCCTCCTTGATCTATCTCTATAGATCCGGATTCCGAGGATGTATGTTGCCTCACCCAAGTCTTTCATTGAGAAACTCCTTTCCAATGATTCCTTGGTTTCTTGCAACATCTGGACATCATTTCCAATCAGTAATATGTCATCCACATATAAGATTAGAAAATTTACTTTGTTCCCACTAAACTTCTTGTACAAACAAGAATCATGATCACTCTTGATGAAGCCAAACGATTTGACTACCTCATCAAAGCGAATATTCCAACTCCGAGATGCTTGCTTCAACCCATAAATGGATTTCTGAAGTTTGCATACCTTGTTAGCATTAGCCGGATCGACAAAACCCTCGGGCTGTATCATATACACGTCCTCGGTTAAATTTCCGTTAAGGAAAGCCGTTTTGACATCCATCTGCCATATCTCATAGTCGAAATAGGCCGCTATAGCTAACATGATCCGAACTGATTTAAGCTACGGGCGAGAAAGTCTCGTCGTAATCAACTCCTTGAACTTGTCGGAACCCCTTCGCGACAAGGCGTGCTTTATAGATTGAAACATTTCCATCCATATCAGTTTTCTTCTTAAAGACCCATTTGCACTCGACGGGTCTTGCACCGTCTGGCAGATCAACCAAGTTCCAAACTTGATTTTCATCCATTGACTTTATCTCGGATCTCATGGCTCCAAGCCATGACTCGGAATCAGATCCCACCATCGCTTCCGAATAATTTGCCGGCTCATCAACATCTATGGTAACACATCACGAACACTTCGTAATCTTGCCGATCTTAGTACAGTCTTCTGCTCAGCTGCCACGACCGGCTCAACCTCCAAGGTTTTTGCCGACTCGCTACTACGGTTCCTCTCGAATTTCTTGAGTTGCACCGTGCTCCCACTTACTCCCGGTGAAACTCTTTCTCAAAGACACCGTTCCGAGCGACAAACACTTTGCCCTTCTCGGTTGTAGAAGTAGTAACCCAAGGTTTCCCTCGGATACCACGAAAATACATTTATCCGACTTGGCCGTAAGCTTGTCTCGACGTCGCTGACAAAAGCTTCACAACCCCAAATCTTAAGAAAAGACAAACTCGGCTTTTGCTGTCCACATCTCATGCGTCTTCTCTACCGATTTTGATGGTACTTTGTTTAGTGTGAACGCCATTGTTTCTAGACAATAACCCCAAAATGATAAAGGCAGATCTGTCTGACTCATCATTGATCGTACCATGTCCAACAAGCTCCGATTCCGCCTTTCCAAACACCATTCCTTTGTGCGTTCTGGCGAGTAAGTTGAGGAACTATTCCACAACTTTTCGGATGGTCATCAAACTCATGGCTCATGTACTCGCCTCCTCGGTCCGTCAGAAGAAACTTTATTTTCTTGCCGAGTTGATTACGTGCTTCATTCGGAATTCTTTGAACTTTTCAAAGGCTTCCGACTTATGTTTCATTAAGTAGATATATCCATACCTACTCAAATCATCGGTGAAGGTAATGAAGTACTCATAACCACCCACAGGTGTCGTGCTCATTGGTCCACATACATCACTATGTACTAGTCCCAACAAGTCGGACGCCTTCGCAACTCTTTGCAAAGGTGTCTTGGTCATTTTGCCGAGTAGGCAAGATTCGCATGTCTCGAACGACTCCAAGTCGAACGAAGTTAGGAGTCCATCATCATGGAGCTTCTTCATGCGTTTCCAACTTATATGACCAAGCCGACAATGCCAAAAGTAAGTCATATTCAGATCATTTGGTTTCAACCTTTTAACATTTATGTTATAAACCGACTCACCATCAAGATTCAAAATAAATAACCCGTCGGGCGGTGCAAAGCCGTGAAACATATCATTCAAATACAAAGAACAACCATTATTCTTGATATTCGACTCATAGCCTTGCCTCATCAAACATGAAGCGAAATAATGTTTTGGTGAGCCTTTGGAACATAATAACAATTATTTAGTTCCATAATGAATCCGAAGGTAAATGAAGTTGCATCGTGCCGACTTCCAACGCAGCAACTCTTGCTTTGTTGCCGTCTCGAATATCAACCTCGCCTCTTGCTACGCTCCTAGTTCTTACAGTCCCGCAACGAGTTGCGATGTGAATAACGATCCGGTATCATATACCCAAGAACTATTAGGTGCATCGGCAAGATATATGTCTATAACATTGCAAACAAGTGTACAGTCGGAAGTCATACCTCCACTCTTGGCTTTCGGCCAAGTACTTGCAGTTCCTCTTCCGGTGGCCATCCGCCTTGCGGTAGAAGCAAGTGGATCCGGTGAAGGAGATGGCTTAGTCCGAGGAAGCGCTTGGGACAGGTCTGAGCACCTTTCCTCGACTTAGCCTTCTTCTTAGTCCAAGAACTCTTCTTGAACTTAGCCTTATTACGCACCATCAACACTTGTGGTGCCCTTCTTGAGATCCGCCTCTGCTTGAGCATCCCATGCAATTCAATGAGCTTCTTATCCATACCATGCATGTGGTAGTTGAAATGAACTGCCCATATGCACTAGGAAGAGAGTTAATTATATCCGTAGCGAACTCTTCGCTTATGGGGTAGCAAGCCTCTCCAGAGGCTGCGTAACCAACCATTTTGATCACATGCGGACTCTGGATCACCATCCTTAAGCTTGCAACTCAGCGAGCACGAGACTTGATACCTCTCAGTCTTCGCCTGAGCCTGGAACATACTTTTGAGGCTTTCGATCATATCGTAGGCCTCAACATGCTCGAACTGCTTTTGCAAGTCCGGTTTCATGTGAGCAAGCATAAGACAACTAATATCCGTGGAATCATCTTTAGCCCGACGGTAGGCATTGGTGGCTGCGACAGTCGCATTCTCATTCGGCTCATCTGGAAGTGGGTTGTTGTAACTACCTCAGTGAATTACGCTCCTAGATACAAGCCTGGATGAGTGGTAGTGGTTGAAATAGTACGGTGGGGCCCCAAAAGCCACTCACTGGTAGTCCTTTCAGACGTCCCAACCACTACCCTCTCAACGGACTCAGACGGGCGAATCGGCGGCGAAGGATCAACTACGTACACAAGTGGGTATGTCATAAGCCACCATACAAGAGTACATCGAGCCATACCATCTAGAAAGAAAGGAAATATAAACGCCATACGGCAAGATTCAAATGACCTAGATAGATCTATATTTTAGGATACTTCCTCATACAACACACATCGAGTATCATGCGGGCGGCAAACAAAATCAGTACGGATAAGAAGCAAATCGGCATAAGATGCCATAGAAATAAGCACATCCCAACTACGTCTCACGGATCCCGTTCCGGAATCTCTACACCGAGCGATCGTTGCCCATGTCCTCGGCTTCTTCCACCCAAGATCCGTCACTGTGGAGGTACATGTCCATCTGAACCAATAATTTATCGTGTGAGACCCTAAGGGTACTCAAAGTCTTAATGCCTCTAAAGGGGACACAACCTGGGTGACGCAATTGCAGAAAGATAAACCCTAGCAGTTCTCAGATAACGCTAACCATCCGCCTAACCAATGATAGGCGGATGTCCGTGAATTAAGAACGTGATTATAATGGTAATCTCATCGATCCATCCTCCTCCTCGCTTACCAACAAGGAAGCGAATGAACACCCCCATCCGTTGGCAATTTTATTAACCATTCCATGAGTGTTGCACTATTTACTAGACAAATTACTTAGTCGATTAAAGCGGTACTTTAGTTATGCTTGTCTATGATCGAGAAACGTGCTCCAAGTCGTCCATATCCGTGGACACGGCTTTGAAAGTTTTACCGGCGGGGTGCACCAATAGCAACACACGCCGATCAACCTCGGAAAAACCAAATCAAAACCCAACGAGGCTTTCACGGTGAACAATCACAGGATTCAGAAATATTTGAGGCCACCCTTGAAGTACACCATAGCAAGTAAGCAAGCTCCGAGACGGACTCAAGGTTGTGGGGACGGCTGTGAACGACTGGGAACCCAAAACTGGGCTTGTCGACACCGCGGAATCGTGCCACGATCCTAAACAGTACAGTGTGCTCCTCGCACAATTTAAACACAGAAAGTAGCATGGCATAAGTACAGGATAGTAAATAAAACCGCAAACTAGTTTGTGGCCCCAAGAAATAAGACGGAATCAAGCTCTGGCCCAGGGGGGTCCCATATACCTCCCGGATGTGGATAGCGCGATAAATCAAGGAACAGGAATCAAGTACTCGGGGTCTTACGGGACACAAGTGAGCAGGAAAAACCAAATAGCAGATGTTGCTCACCGGTGCCACTTTCTTTAGTTATCCCACTACTACTCAGATTAAGTTGTTTAGGTACCTCATTATACAACAGACTCTCACATACCCTACACATGCTGTTCTACGACTCGCATGGCTCAAACAACTCCTATAGTAGTGGCTCATGGGATGGAGGAACAAGCTTGGTGGGGTTTAAAAGTAAAGGCCATGCATACTTGGGATTCAATTTAATGCAATCGCGACTCACTGATGCAGGAATAAGATAGAGGCAATAGGTATTGTATGTATGCAAGCATGTGGAAGTGCTTGCCTGATAACTCAGTTGAAGCGAGGGACGGATCTGGGTAGTGCTCCTGGTTCTCTTGATATAACCCCTCAAGGTTCTATCCGAGAAAAACCAAACAAACAAGGCCAACATGAATATAGAGCACAAGCATGTGAATAAGATGCGTCAAGCAAACAATCATGCCATGATGAATGATGCACAATTTACAAGGCAATAAGGTAGCATGGCATGGTGAGGTGTGGAAGACAAGTAACAACATTTTAATGGGGTTTTGGTTCACATTTTGTTGTCATAACATTTGCTGTACCCTATATTTTTATATGATGCATGCTGCATTTGAAGTTATGGATGGCATAAACAGAAAGGTCTCGTCGAGCTGATCATTTTAGACATATCATTTGCTAAATTTGGAATTATAAAACAAAAGTTATTAATTATTTTAGTTCTAGTGGCATTTGTGGTAATTTGAATAAACTTGGAATTTTTAAATGTGCAAAAGGCAAATTGGATGGCATATTTGAAATCCTGGCATTTTTCTGGTTCAGAAACATATATTGTTTATATTATTTGGACTAATATTTGAAAAGTTGTTTGAATCTGAAATATATTTGAATTTGAAATATTCAGAAAAAGATTTGAATAAATAAAACAGACCCAGTCATACTTTTCGCACTCAGACAAAGAAAACCCAGCCGCTTCTGGTGGGACCTGAGCTGACCCAGGCCCACGCACAGAAAGCAGTGGACACATGGCTGGTCCTAGCTACCGCCTTGAGCAGGTGGGGCCGGCTACGGTGAGGCCACGCACACGTCACTCAAAGACGCAGCGACACGGTGGCTGAGGACCGCGGGTTGATTAACAGTTTGCAGGATCCTTTTGCAAAACAGCGGCGACAGCGGTGGGGTGTAGGGAAGCCTTGGTTTAGCGGAGAAACTTGAGGTCCTAAATAAAGACCAAAAAGCTGTCGGACGGCGGCGCTCTGCGGCGGCAATGATCGACGCCGTTTGATCGGCGTTGGCGGCGAACCATCGGGTGAATCGCGCCAAACGAAAAGGAAGAGGGTTCATCGATGCGCAACATTGGTTTGGGATGTTTGCGAAGGAGGACCGTGGCAGCGGCGAGCTCGAACATGGCGAGATCTCCTGCGCCAGCTGCATCGCCAAGACGCAGCGCTGGAGCGCCGATCGGCGACGGCTGACGCACGGCGAGAGGAGAGGCGTTATGCAGGGGAAGAGGAGCTCACCAGCAGCTTGACGATGCGGTTGGCGGGGCTCGGGGAGGCGAGGATCGGAGCGGGTGCAGCTGGTCGGGGCGTCCTGGCGGTCACGGGCACGGCGGCGGCGCGGCTCCTCTGGCGAGATCCAGCGAGCTCGCACGCGTCACGGCGGCGAGGCGCAAATCCACAATCTGGGCGCGCCTCGGGAGCACTGGGCGAAGGGATCTTTGGGCGCCGTCGTTAGGGTTTGGAGGCCATGGGGAGCTCGCTGTTGGAAGAAAGAGGGAGGCGGGGAGGAAGAGAGGCCGAGGGGAAAACTGGGATGCTAGAGGCGAGGGGAAGGATAAGATCGCCAGGGCAGGTAGGGGCGAGGTTGCTTGCGTGGGGGAGGGCGTTGCACCTCACGTGCATGGGCGTCTTGTGGTGGCGTGCTCGGGCTGGCTGCTAGGTGGGGCAGGTGCAGGTGGGCCAGGGAGATCGAGGCAGGTAGAACTAGAGGGGCGGTGGCGAGAGAGAAAAGAGGGAAGAAGTGAGGGAGAGGGGCGCTCGATCTAGGTTAGGTGAGGTGTGTCCTTGATGGTGAGGAAGGGGTAGATAGGAACATGGTGAGGTGTGGCCATACTAGATAGGTTTAGGGGTGGTTAGCTAGAGAGGAGAGGGAGAGGGCGCACCTTGGGTTGAGATTAGAATGGGTGTGGTGTAGGTCTTAGCTAGGATGGGTATGGCATGGGGTAGGTTTAGGGTTTAGCTAAGAGGGGGTATGGATGGGGGGAGGTGGTACTCTACTTGATCATGCATGCTTGGACAAGATCACACAAAAACAAAACAAGGAAAAGGGAGAGAGATGTGGTGATGGGGTGGTCCTTATGCTTACACATGATCACATGTGTATGCATGGAGATGGGGATAGAGGTTTAGATGATATGGTGAAGAAAACTACCAGCCAACACAAGATATGAACAAAGAAAAGATGATCCATGCAAACCAATCCAAAACATACCAAGGCCAAGAAAAAGGTGGCACTTGCATGGCCCATGCAACAATATTTGCCATGTAGATATATTGTGAAAACAACATTAATTTATGTGGCATTATTACTTGCATTCCCAAAAGGTGGCCAAAGGCCAAGCAAAAGATTATGGTTGGAATCCAACCAACAACATGAGCTAGAGATAACTCCAAATTAAAATGCCAAGCTCATATTAATTGGATGGTGGAATATAAGGTGGTGAAAGAGAGGTGGTGGAGTTTAGAAGAGATATGCCCCCAACTCAACTTGGGCATTTAACAATATATCAAGAGCCAAATACAATATCAAGAGGCAATTACAATTAATAATGCACATGAGATAAGAACCAAACAAGAAAAGGGTTTTGTATGATGCTCAAATCCAAGGTGGCATGATGACATGAGCATGATATGATAATGATGCAGCAATTATATGTTGGAAGTGGCCCTTTTTATTATTATAACAAGTAGCATTACAGGTGTTAGATAACTGGGATGCTACAGTTGTCTAGGACATGGTCCTTCTTTTCTTGTTTGAGAACGATTCTCAGATTTCGATACCAGTTGGTAAAATTAGTGTCGTTCAGTTTATATTTCTCAAGAATGGTTCTCAACGCAAAACCGGATATCTGAGAGTGACTGCTACTTGGTGCCATGATCTACAACAGAAAATATGCAAAAAAACACTTAAGACATGTATTCATAAAAGAGCAAGAATATTAAACATTTTAATATTTTATGCTCCCACTAGAACCAACACCCCTCCGATGGTTACTTAGTGATTCAGGATCCTAAATAAGCAAGTCGGCTAGTGAGCTTTAGCATCACCGCTAGCCGCCAAGTGATCTAGGTAGACAACTCCTTGTCAATCGCATCTCATGGGACTCCTGTTGAACGGGTTGCATCACATGCCCCGGCTCCCATCCGACTTTTCCCCGAGTCCCACAACCGTTGTGATAGACCCGTCTAGCTTACCAAGTGTTTCTGCAGTAAGAGTCCGACTCGAACCCACCTAGTCGGAAAGAAATGGCAGCACCTCAATTTTATGAGCCCACTACCAAAAATGTCCGACTTGTGATGGTGCAAACACTGGCGGGAAAACCGACTAGACCTTCTTTGAGGGATTAAATTTTACCGACTATCTAATAGAGGTAAAACTGAGACATAACAATAACACAAAATAAAGCAATTATAATGTGAAATGGTATGGCTCTCTTCATGGCGATCTCCATCTCCACAAAGCTGTAATCCGACTCGTGCCAACTCTTGTCACTTGCCGTCTTACTCCATGTCGCCGACATGTACAACGCCTATGCATGCCTTAGGGTTCTCAAACAGCTACACTAGCTTAGTAAAGTAAATTACATTGAGAATCAAACGCAGTGTCGTTATACAATAAAATGACAGCACCTAGGCTCCGGTAGGTGACAAAAACCGTGATTCGCAGATCACGTATGGATTACACACATACATCACATGCACATGAACCATACCATTCACAACTTCCTGCAAAACAAGTTATGCATAGATACAATATCTACCGGCGTTGTGAAACTCGCAACGACATCTAAGGCGCTACGACAGGGCGAAGCCGGCGGTCCGGACATGGATTCCGACCATCGTTCCGATTCGATCAAACTCTTTGATCTTCGATCACCTCTTCTGGATTTACGTGTCACAATCTACCCCGATGGCGGAAGCCGACGGTGAGGTATGTCGTTCCACGACCTCGGTGATATGATCACGGAAATCAGATCTACCATTCCCGATACAGTTGATCCAATCAACTTCATACAAAACCGATCTATCTCATAGATCGACCACCAAAACAGCACATAGATCTCATCTATAGCCTACGCATATCACATATGCGAGATATCGACCTAAAACGAAGCTATCGCTCACGATACCCTTTGTTGGGCCGCGGAGATAAAATAAATTTTCCTCTAACGTGGTGATCCCAAGATCTAGCGAGGTAGAAGGCCACAAGGTTTACCACTAGGCAGCGGTTGCGGATTCTTGATGAAGCGCGTCGATTGATGCGATCAGATCCTCACGATCCGATCGTCCTGGTGCTGATCGCACGCACCTCTGGGTATCCACGTACAAGGAGGGCGCGGCGTGAATCGCTAGGTTCGTTACGGCTGGACTGCTATGGAGCTAGGGTTTCCAACACATGGAATGACCTAACCGAACAACGATTAACCTTTACGGGTTCTTGTGCTCCACTATATATAGGGAGTGGGCGTGGGCTCTTTCGCGACCCATTCACTAAAGCCCATATAACACTAGTCACCGTGAGTCCAACTCACTAACTCATCCTAATCCGGTTTAGGTCCAACCCAACTGATTAAATGTTGGATCAATCCGAACTTGCTCCCGCTCTTAAGTGTGTGACCCCACGGGCTCATGGCTACTTGGACACGATTTGAGTCCGACTCACAATCGATCGATGGCGGCTCCTAGCGAGCGTGCCGACTCCCAAGTACCAAAGAGTCATGACGACTTGCCTTTCCAATGCGACTTACGTCCGAGTCCCTTTTGCCTCACGATATACCTTGTCAGACTATAGGCGAATATATGTCATCCCTTAAATAGTCCGACTCTCTTCTCGATCCGAGATAAGTGATTCACCCGACTAACTCTTAGTCGATCGCCTCGGTTAACACTTAACCGAGTCGTGCATGGCCATGCTTTACGAATCATATCTCACGAGAGGGCCCAGAGAATATCTCTCCGAGTGGAGGGGCAAAATCCCATCTTGGTTATTCACATCACCCAGCTTGATTCTCGATCGAACCACGCCTTTATAAGCGCCGATTCGGATCAGCGTTTGACAGAACCTAAGTCGGTGATCCTCAACTCGGACTATGCAACAACCTCAGGTCTAAGGATTACATTGATTGAGATATACAAATGACAGCTTAGTTCGTTGTACCTCAATATGGTTCAATCCGACTCGCTAAACTCTTTAGCCTAGTCTGTGTAAGTTGGAATAGCATCTCCATGCCCATGACAAGTGGAACCGAGTCATCAAGCCAACTTTCACATTGGTATAAGTTGTGTGTCCGGCACAACCTCAATGACCAAGGATATTTAGTACAAACAACATGAATGCATAGTTCCACAACTGAATCACATATTCAATGATACACATCAGATGTTTATACAAGGACTACTTAATAACTTTATGAATACAATGGGAAATATCATCATACATGATTGCCTCTAGGGCATATTCCCAACATTGTCTTGCCTTGTGCAGAGCAGTGGTTGAAGTTCTCCTCGACTTCTTCTTCGTAGTATCCTCCTTCCTCCTCGTATCCTTGGTCGGTACTAGCGTCTATAATTAAATACGAGGTACACAATCACCAAACAATACTTAACTACTTGCAATCATGTCATGGTGGTGGCACGACATATACCATGGGTAGGCTAAATTATGGGGCCAATGGGTGCTAGAGGGATCTGGGGAGGGAAGATGCAGTTGATTCTACACACAGAAGACTAAGGCTAAGATCTTTATTTCTCCTTCCTTGGGCTACAAGTGCTCCTTGAGCTGTATACAAGGAGAAAGGAAGAACTTTACCAGCACAACGGTACTAACATGAGCCTCTCCCTCTCTCAGGGTCCAAACCTCCCCTTATAAAGGAGAGCCTTGGGTTACTTTAGGGCTGATGTGGCAAGCATATTCGAGGAATATGCTTGTCCCAATATAGTAGTTCGGCGCCCCCCTTTCCCCGTCGCTCCCCTAATGACCGCAAGGTTCCAGAGGGCCCTCAGGCGCTTGCCAGGACTGTCACCTCCGTGACCTCCTTCTGCCTCTCTGTCGCTCTACGCCTTTGTCCCTAGTGCTTGGCTCCGCTCAGATTCTCCCTAGCCTGCGGCTAGAGTTTGACTTTAGGTTTCTCCTTCTCCTGCAAGCTTTGTATCATTCGGCCCTGCCTCGCGTAACTCGGCTCGTTCCTCACCTGCATCAAGATTACTCGGGCTAACCCGGCCGACTTACGCAGTATCTCGGCCGGGTATTGCCTTGCCGTTATTATAAGGGTCCTGCCCTTTCCTATCTTGGCCGACTTCTACAGGATTCGGCCGATTCAGACTATAACTCGGAAACTAGACGGGGGACATCCTTTCGTCTTTCCCCGTCTTTACCCTATCCTGGGTTACCTCCCCAACATTAGTCCCCGAAGCTGGTATGGCCCTGCCGATAACCTCAGCCGGGCCGTATCAGTTTCAAGACACTCGTTCCGCATTGTTTCCGAGTTATTTCTTTCTCGTTCGAGGTATCATCGTATCTTCTCGCGTACGCCTTGTCCTACGTGTCATCCCCATCATTGTTTCTCTAGTTTTTTGTTCCTCTCGGTATTCTTGACAAGCTACATTACTACGCTGTCGCGCGCCGTTTCTGACGCCTGCAGCCGCTTGCTGGGGATCGTGTCCTTCTTTGCTACTGTGTGGCCCTTGTTGCGGTTCCGCTCAACGACGTGCGGTCGTGCGGCGCACACGATCTACACGATCAACCGCCACACCCACGATCCCACTACCTCGCTTGCGGCTCGATTATAAAGAAGGGCGCGGCGCTGGGGGATTCACTTTCCCCTTTTCGCTTGCCCGCGCCCTTCTTCTTCCTCTTGCTTCCGCGCCCGTTCGTAGCTCCGCTGCCGCGCGTTCATCTGAACCTCCGACGGCGAGGACTCCGCCATGTTGCTCCGTCTGCCTCGTCCTTGTTCACTAGCTTCGGCGTCGTCGCCGGTGAGTTCTTTCCGGTCCCGTCGCCTAGGCTTTCCTCTAGATTCCTCTGTCTCCCTTTCGTTTTCGCGCGGTGGTTCCTTTGCTGCTCCGCCGCCGTTTCTGTGTAGAATCACGACGGGGCCCTGTAGTTCTAAACTTTCCTCCGCCGCTAGTTCTTCCTCCGCTGATTTTTCCGGCGAGCCCATGTCTAGCTCCTTCAGCGGTGACCTGATAGAGGATGACGATGCTGGCTCTGGGCCCGAGCAAGGCTCGTGGCAGGGCTCCTCCGTTACTCGCCGCGAGATCGAGTGCCTTATCCGGACCCGGAGGATTCCCGCCGAGGTCTCCTGTCGCTTACCCAGCAGCGAGTCCTCTCCGGATCTTAGGGAGGGCGAGTATGTAGTTTTCATGTCGCATTTCTCGCGCGGCTTTGGTCTCCCTCTTAGCGACTTTGCTAGGGAATTTCTTGACTACTTCGGCCTTCAGCCGCATCACCTTCCTGCAAATGCCATCGCCTCTCTCTCAGATTTTATCTCTGCCTCGGAGGGATACTTCGGCCTATGGCCGTCCGTGCATGTCTGGTCGAAGTTCTTCCAGATTCATTCTAACGTTGTCCCTGACAAGTCTCTGCATCCTTCCGAGAAACTGCTTACTCAATGTGGAGCAGCGTCCATTACACCTCAGAGGAAGTCCGTATTTCCTCGTGTTACAGGGCTAGAGTCGTGCAAGAAGTGGCACAAGTCCTTCTTCTATGTCAAGAACACGGGAGCGGAGGACAAGATTCGGCTCCGTGCATTCTCCATTTGTACGCCCTCCAAGGTGAATTGGACTTATAATCCGAAGAAGAGTCACGCCTTGGCCGAGGCTTTTGAGATTCGGCTTAAAGAGCTGATCCGCGCCGGGTTACGCGGCGAGGATTTGATGGCTACCTTTATTGGTAGCCGAATCTGCCCATTCCAGAAACTGACGCATAAACTCTGCTACTTGAGCGGTCCTCTTGACCCCAACCGAGTCTCGACCGTGGATCTGGACAACTATGTCATCTTTAAGCGTGTCCGAGCTATCTTCAAGACGGAGATGCCTGAGGACTGGGCTTGGGGATTGAAGCCGTTCACCCGCGAGCGTCCCCCTCCCGAAGTAAGCTTAACCACTAACGCTTTATTTTCCAATTGTTTTCGTAACTATTTTCGCTGATCTTCCTCTTTCTTGTCTTACAGAGGTTCGCAGAGCAGAAGGATGAGGATGCCGAAGTTTTGTTGCTTCCGTGGCCTGCGGACCGGAATACCCCGGACATTGGGGAGCCGGACTCGGAAGAGTTCGTCCCTAAGTCGGATCCCGCCCCGGCTCGTGCTCGTGGCAAGACCTCGGCCCACGAGGAGGAAGGTGATTCGGACGAGGTCCAAGTTCTAGAGGTAGTTGCCGCAATGCCCATTTCTTATGCATTTTTGGCTTCTACTTTCCCAGCTAATCCGGACGGTCAGGTTCACGACGCCGAGCCTATTGCTTCCCGGCCCCCTGTTACCTCGGGGAAACGTGGGGCTCCTGCTGGTGCCTCAGAGGCGGCCCCCAAGAAACGAATGAAGAAATCCGCACCGAATCCTCCCAGGCGCAAGACCATGCACGAGTCGCAGGTAAGTTCCTTTTGCTCGTATTTCTTGTTTCTCTTACGCTTTTCAACTGACGCCTTCTTTCTTTTTTATTTTCGCGATGCTCCACTTTCGTTAAACCAGCGGTCCTAGCATGACTAGCCGTGTGACTCGGCAGCCGTCTCCTCCGCCTGCCAAAGATACCAAGATTCCCAGTCCTGCTCGTGCTGCATCTCCTCCAGTTCCGAATCGATCGCCCCCTCTCCACGATGTGCCTGGGAGTCCTCTTGTTGACGTTGACTCCACTCGGCCCTCCGAGATTTCCACCGAACCAGTTGCCTCCTCTGTGAATCCGAGCGTCTCTATCGAGCCTCGTTCTACCCCCGCGGTTTCTATACTAGCTCCAGTCCCGGCCGAGGACGTCAATATCTCGGCGCCCTCTGCGATCGTGACCCCTCCGGCTCCTAAAGACACCGTTCCCATTGCCGAGGTATCAGCTCCTACCGATGCCTCTTCTAAAGCAAGAAAAGCTATCGCCGCCAAGGCTCCCACTTCCCAGAAAGGTCTTGTCAGCTCTTCTCAGCCGAGTATCGCCGATGTACTGCGCAAAGGAACTGTTTCCACCAAAATCTCCGTTACTCCGGCCGCCGACACCCAGATTGCTCTTCATAAAAGTCCTGCGGCCGCGGTGGTTACACAACACGTCCGGGGTAAAGTCCTAACTCGGACGGCAAGTGGGAACAGCCTCGGATCACTGGTGGAGTATGCCAATAACTGGAATGCTGCCGATCAATTTGAGGGTAATCCCAGCAGTCAGTCGTTCCAGCTTTCCGACATTAGCAGCCGCTTGGATCAAGCCGCCAAGATCGTCCTTGATAGTAACAGGATGAATGAGGTAATTGCTGTTTTACGGAGTCTTGATTAATTCTCCAGATGCTACTATATATACTCTAGTCCCCGAAACTTGCAGGCGAATAACTTTTTATTCGCTTGGAAGTTTTATGATGCTTTACTTAATTCGATTTAACTTTGGGGTTCGAACCTAAATCCGACTAGATCTGCCTTAAACTTTGCTTGATTTTTGTCTAGCTGATCTTTGAATATCCAGCCATCTAGATCCGGGTTAAATTTTGCTTGACTTGGATCTGTTTTGGCTTTGAATATCCAACCACCTAGATTCGGGTTAAGTTTTGCTTGACTCGAATCTGTTTTGGCTTTGAATATCCAGCCACCTAGATCCGGGTTAAGTTTTGCTTGACTCGGATCTGTTTTGGCTTTGAATATCCAGCCACCTAGGTCCGGGTTAAGTTTTTCTTGACTCGGATCTGTTCTGGCTTTCAATATCCAGCCACCTAGATCCGGGTTAAGTTTTGCTTGACTCGAATCTGTTTTGGCTTTGAATATCCAGCCACCTAGATCCGGGTTAAGTTTTGCTTGACTCGGATCTGTTTTGGCTTTGAATATCCACTCATCGTTTGCTCTATTGCTCAGATTGCACATGACCGGCGGACTGCTGAATTTCAAAGATTGCTCTTTTCGCATAGAGAACTGGAAGAAAAATATGAGAAAGTTATTCCTGTGGTGAAAAAAGCTGGTAAGTCAACAATTCTTTTCGTCATCTCCGACATTCCTATTGTTTTGTATGCGCTAAGTTTCCCTCTTTAAAATGTGCGCTAAGTTTCTTTTATCTTGTTTGGCTTTGGTAAAGCCGAGTTACAAACCTTTGCAGCATCTCACCAAGATTGCACGCCCATGCCTGATGTGATGCTGCATTTTTTAGAACAAAGCGCTACTCATTCGGCGCAGCTAAAGGAAAAGGACAATGAAATAGCTCGCCTGCGCGCCGAGGTGGAGGACCTTAAGCTCTCTCAGAAGTCCGAACTAGAAAAGGTCGACCAGGAGTTCTCCGAGGAGAAAAATCGGCTAGCTCTGCAATTGCAGAAAAATAAAGAGCTCCTCGAGGCTGCCGAACTGAAAACTCGGGGAATGAGCGAGGAGATCGCTCGCTTTGAGAAGAGCAAGATTGACTGGGCTAAAGACCTTCAGATAATGATGAGTTATATTCATCGTAAGCTTCTTAGCACGGCCGGATTATCTTTTTCTTTTTTCCTGCTGCCCCCTGACGCATTCGTGTTTTGCGCAGATCATTTTCCAGAAGCTAAGCCCGTGAGCTCTAAAGCGGTTCTTGCTGCTCGTGTGCGCCGAGGTGTCCCTGTTGACGCGGACTCGGAGTACTCGATGGAAGATTTCCTGGTTGCTGTCGGCGCTGCAGTTGGTCCGATGAAGATTATGGGCAGGGATTTGGTGCAGGCAGCTATCCGAGCGTACCATGTTCTCTGGCCGAATACTTCTGGGACTCCTGATATCAATGAGGTCCAATTGCTGGTGAAAAGATTAATGGCGTCCGAGAGGCAACTAAGTCTTTGGAGGGAATCAGTCGAAGCCGGCCGATATGGCTCTCACTGTTATTATGTCATGGTATGAAGATATTTCTCTTGATATCTTGAGAAATTTGCGCACTGGTTCCCGTTGGGTTGAGGACCCCACCTTCGTCGCTCTTCGGCAAGCTCGCGCCTTCCAGCTCGTTGAGTATGCCGACGTGCATACCTGGAATGAAGGTCCGAGTTTCCTTCCGAACCCGGACGACGAGGTCGTAGTCGAGGATGCATCGGATAACAACTCAGCTGAACAAGGGGAAGATGAGGATGACTCGGCTACTTCTGGTGATTCCGGTTCGATCTCGGATGGCAACGGCGACGCGCGATCCTCCTCCAAAGGTACTGGGCATTCAACTGCACAAATTGATGCTCCTCAGCAGCCTCAGGCTTCCGCCGAAGTCGCACCTGGGTCTGTGGAGGGCGAGGCAACCTCGGCCGAAGCTCCGCCTACCTCGGAGTATCCAGCCCCTGACCAAGTTATTGACTCTCCAGCTAAAAACCTTTAAGTCATTTCTTATCCCCGGTATGTCGGGCGTACGATGTACGTGGAACATTTGTCCGTCTTCTGTATGGCATGAATTTCTTTTGCCGTGTGCTGCTGAGACATATATGTTTGTAGTTGTTATCACTTTGTTTAATTGGTTTTGTTCATCCGAATCCTTGCTTTGGTGGCCTACGATTTCTTGATTTTAGGATATATCTTTGCCTTTGTATTCCCGTGGTTTAGCCAATTAATCTGGGTGTGAGCTTCGAATATCATACGAGATTGAGCTGTTCTTACTCTGAGTGTCGAAGTTTGACACCTTCCTTGTATCAAAGGATAACCACTACTTCGGAACAATATATGGCAGTCCCCGAGTCACTTCCTATAACGCCGAAGTCTAGTGTGTAAACCAAATTTCAGAAATAATATAAGACGGTTGCCGAGTCGCTGCTCAAGGTGCCGAGGTTTAGTACATAACATAAAATTGGAGCAACATATGGCATTCCCCGAGTCACTGCTCTGGATGCCGAGGTTTAATATATAAGATGAAATTGAAATAACATATGGCAGTCCCCAAGTCACTGCTCTGGATGCCGAGGTTTAATACATAAGATGAAACTGAAATAACATATGGCAGTCCCCGAGTCACTGCTCTAGATGCCGAGGTTTAATACATAACCCAAAATTGAAATAACATATGGCAGTCCCCGAGTCACTGCTCTGGATGCCGAGGTTTAATACATAACCCAAAATTGACATAACATATGGCGGTCCCCGGGTCACTGCTCTGGATGCCGAGGTTTAATACATAATTGGTTCTTGATCTTGAGATACTATGCTACGAGTAAAATGGACGAAGTAAAGCTACGTTCCATGACCGCTTCGTTTCTTCGCCGGCTTTGTCTGCCCTGTTCTTTCCAGGGGATTGAGCATCGATTAGGTAATAGGCATCATTGTGCAATGCTTTGCTCACGATGAATGGTCCTTCCCATGGAGGTGACAGCTTGTGCATGCCGGCTGTGCGTTGCACCAGTCGGAGAACTAAATCCCCTTCTTTGAACACTCTTGGATTCACCTTCTTGCTGTGATAGCGTCGCAAGTTCTGCTGATAAATAGCTGATCGTGATAGCGCCAGCTCTCTGGCTTCTTCTAGCAGGTTAACAGTATCTTGCCGAGCTACTTCATTTATCTCTGAAGTTGTATATTGAGTAACTCTTGGCGAGTCATGTACTATGTCGGCTGGAAGCACGGCCTCTGCCCCGTATACCAGAAATAATGGTGTATAACCTGTTGATCTGTTCGGAGTAGTCCTGAGGCTCCATAATACTGCTGGTAATTCCTCAATCCAACATCCTGCCGACCTTTGCAATGGTTCGACGAGTCGTGGTTTTATTCCGGACAACACTAGTCCATTAGACCTTTCCACTTGCCCATTAGATGCTGGGTGAGCCATAGAGGCAACATCTAATCTTATGTGCTTCTCTTGGCAAAACCTAGCGAAAGCTCCTTCTGCAAAGTTTGTGCCGTTATCTGTAACAACACTGTGCGGGTACCCATATCTTAAGATAATATCTTTGAGGAATTTCACTGCTGTGGGCCCGCCACATTTTTTATTGGTTTCACTTCAATCCATTTTGTGAACTTGTCCACCATAACCAATATGTGGGTCATCCCCCCTCGGGCCGGCTTAAATGGTCCCACCATATCTAAGCACCACACAGAAAATGGCCAAGTAATGGGTATCGTTTTTAACTCGGACGACGGCATGTGTATCTTGGTTGCATATCTCTGACAACCATTGCATTTTTCAACCAGCTCTTTGGCTTCCTTCAACGCCGTTGGCCAATAAAACCCATGCCTGAATGCTTTGGCCACTAAGGCACGAGATGAGGCGTGGTGTCCACATTCTCCTTGATGTATATCGAGGAGGATCTCCTGGCCTTCTGCCGAACTCACACACCTTTGCAATACACTTGTGACGCTTCTTTTATATAGCTCATTATTTATGATTGTATAAGCTTTAGCTCTCCTTGTTATCTGTCTTGCTAACACTTCATTATTCGGCAAAATCGCATCTTTAAGGAAAGAGAATATGGGTTGCGCCCATACCGGTGTGATTTTCTCTGGTGTGGTCTCACTGTCTATTTCCATGTTTTCTGCCGACATAACTACCTCGGCTTTCTCCATAGTTATACTTACCTCTGTTGTCCTCCTCGTGGGGAGTTCCGGGTTATATTGCTGGTCTAGTTCCATCGGCACATTATCTTCGGTTGAATTTGCCGGAATAAAGATGGATTCGGACTCTGGTGATGGAGTTATTGATGGTTTCCTGAGGTGCTCTAGGGCAATACCTGGGGGAATTGACTGCATGGTTGATCCTAGCTTTGACAACGTGTCTGCGGCATCATTTTCTGCCCGAGGTATGTGGTGAAATTCACAACCTTCAAAGTATCCACTGATCTTTTGCACATGAAATCTATACAAAGCCATATTATCATCTAATGCGTCCCAATTGCCTGAGACTTGCTGTACTACTAGATCCGAGTCCCCATAGCATAAGATTCGGCGTATGATAATCTCTTTTGCTACTTTCAATCCATGGACCAGTGCTTCATATTCGGCTACATTGTTTGACGCGGCAAAATGTATTTGCAGCACATATTTCAGCTGATTTCTTTTGGGCGAGGTTAACACTATTCCTGCCCCCAAACCATTTCTTAGTTTGGAACCGTCGAAATGCATCGTCCAATAATTTTGGTCCGGTAATGGTGGCTCATACTGCACCTCGGCCCAATCTACGAAGAAGTCGGCGACCGCCTGAGATTTGATTGCATCTCTCCTATCGAATTGTGGAGCATACGGTGACAACTCAATTGCCCATTTTGCTATCCGGCCACTCGCATCTTTGTTTCTCAATATGTCGGCTATGGGTGCTTCACAGATCACTTTGATGGGGTGTTCCTCGAAGTAATGTTTAAGTTTCTTTGCCGACATATACACTCCATAAGCCATCTTCTGATAATGTGGGTAATTTTGCTTTGAAGCGGATAACACCTCGCTCAAATAATACACCGGCCTCTGTACCGACTTATCATCTTCGAGTCGTTCCACGACGACTACAACACTCACTACTCTGTTAGTAGCCGCTATATAGAGTAACATAGGCTCTTTTGATAATGGAGAAGCCAGAATGGGTGTGGTGCTCAAAATCCTTTTCAACTCATGAAATGCACTGTCTGCTCGTGGAGTCCAAATGAACTTATCTGATTTCTTCATCAGTTGATAGAGTGGTAGTGCCTTCTCTCCCAGCCGACATACAAACCGGCTGAGCGAGGCTAAACATCCCGTGAACTTTTGTACGTCATTTAGACACCTTGGCAACTCCATTCTTTCTACTGCCTTTATCTTCGTTGGGTTGGCCTCTATACCTCGGCTAGATACAAGAAAACCGAGTAATTTTCCTGCTGGCACGCCAAATGTGCATTTTTCCGGGTTAAGCTTCATTCGGAACCTTCTCAGGTTCGCGAAAGTCTACCGTATATCATCCAACAACGTTTTGCTTTCCTTGGTTTTGATGACCACGTCATCTACATATACTTGTACATTTTTTCCTATCTGGTCGTGTAGACATTTTTGCATGCATCTCTGATACGTTGCTCCTGCGTTTCGCAGGCCGAATGGCATTGTGCGATAGAAATAAGCCCCGTATGGGGTAATAAATGCAGTCTTTATTTGATCGGCCGGATTTAACGGTATTTGGTGAAAACCAGAATACGCGTCTACAAATGACAATAACTCACAACGAGCGGTCGAATCAATGACTTGGTCTATTCTAGGTAATGGAAAAGGATCTTTTGGACACACCTTGTTCAGGTTCATGTAATCGATACACATTCGCCATACAATGGCTACATTCGGATCATCTTTCTTCTTTTCCACTAGCACCGGATTCGACAACCAATCCGGATACAGCACCTCCATGATGAACCCGGCCGTGAGGAGCCGAGCTATTTCATCCCCTATTATTTTTCTCCTGTCTTCGGCGAAGCGGCGGAGAGGTTGCTTCACCGGCCTTGCTCCTGGCCTTACATTCAGAGAGTGCTCAGCCAACTCCCTCGGAACACCTTGCAGATCCTGAGTTGACCATGCAAATATGTCCCGATTCTCACGGAGGAAGTTGGTGAGCTCGCTTTCCTATTTAGCATCTAGGCCTGCACCAATAGTAACAGTACGCTCTGGGAATTGCTCATCTATCTGAAACTTCTTCGTTTCTTTAGTCGGCTGAAAGGAGACACTTCCATGTGGATTGGCTAGTGCCGGCATATTCAGCTGTGCCGACTGAGCGAGGGCTGCTACCTCCTGAATCCTTCTTTTTTCTCTTGCTATAACCAATGATTCGGCCAAATTTGACCCGGCTGAAGCACATTCCATTGACTTCTTGTAATCCCCTGCTACTGTTATCACTCCTTGTGGTCCGGGTAGCTTCATTTTCAGATAACTTACATGACAGCTGCCCATGAATTTGGCCAACGCAGGCCGTCCGAGTAAAGCATGATAACAACTCTCTAGATCCACCACTTCAAACTCTAAGTTTTTTGCTCTGCAGTTATCTCTTGTGCCGAATAACACATCCACTCGGACCTTACCAATGGGTTCGCATGAAAGCCCTGGCACTATCCCATGGAAAGTGGTCCTCGTGGATTGCAGCATGTTCTGTGATATTCCGAGTTTATGCATGGTATCTTTGTACATGATGTTGATACTGCTCCCATTGTCAATGAGAACCTTTGAAAATTTCACATTAATGCTTGGTCCAACAAACGTTGGATCCAACACGAGTGCATACAACCCCGGATTCGGCATTATCTTGGGGTGATCCTTTATGCTCCAAGTTACTTCCTGATCTGACCAAGGCACATATCTCGGCACTGCCGGCATAACTGCATTTACTTCCATATGCCGGCGTTGCACACTCTGCTTGTCTTGCTGTTCCGTTGTGAACACGCAATAAGACTGATGATGTTCTCTGTAATCATTGCGTCCAATATTTCCTGGATTTGTCCTTCCATCCTGGCCTTGGTTCATCACTTGATGTACCGCATCTCTCCGGTTCGAGTTATCGTATCTCGGGGGAGGAGGTGGTAACATCAGTTGTTGTGCATTTGCTCCAGTCAACTGTGGCTGATGCTGTTGATGTACTTGAAGGGGCGTTGCCTGAATGCCTGCGGAGTTTCCCATTGCATTTTTCATCCATGCACATTGGCGGGTCGTATGGTTGGCTGGCCTTGATGGGTTTGACGTGTTAAATTTACACGGCTGATCCAACATAGATTCGAACGTGTACTTCGGCCTCTCCTGCCATTGTTTCTTTTGTTCTGGGGTCCACTGTCTTTTCCTTCATTTCTTGGTGTCCACTGCTGAGGACCATTCTTCTGCCGTTGAGTCGTTCCATGACTCGGCTGATCCTGCGCTACCGCTGCCACTTGGGCCGAATTATATCTAAAATCCGGCCTTTCTTCTCTTCTTCTTCCTCTAAAGTCATTGCGCCTGGATGACCTGGCCAAATATCTTGCATATTGGTCTTGTTGCTCCCGATGATCTGCAGACATTAATTCTGGTTGCGTTGGATCTCCTAATGCATAGGAGTCCGCTATTCTGATAGTTTCTGCCAATGTGGTTGGCATATCTCTTTGCAGTCGTTGCCACAATATACTAGCATAATGGCATCCTTGAGCGAACCAAGCTATTACTTGCGACTCTATAACTCCTTCACACGAGTTTCTCAGGTTACACCATCGAGTTAAAAACTCTCTATCTGTTTCATTCGGCCTCTGTTTGCACATGGCTAACTGTTGCGGCCTGTTTGGCCTCTTGTATGTGCTGGTAAAGTTGCTGACGAACATTTCTTCAAAATCTAACCAACAGTTGATACTGCCTGCCGGTAGATTATTCAGCCATACCCTAGCTGGTCCTTCCAACATTTGTGGGACATACCGTACTGCCCATCTTAAGTTTCCACCCGCTATTTTCACAGCAGTGGCATTATCAATCAACCAGTCTTGTGGTTTGGTACTCCCATTATATGTTTTGGTGCCTCTCGCTAGCTGAAAGTTCGGCACAGGTGGTTCGCTCATGATCCGTGGTCCAAAGCACGTCGGACCTGGTGGACCCTGTTCTTCCAGCAACTCGGACCGGTATAGCCGGTCTAACTTTACTCTTGCATCATTCGATGGCAAATCTCTGTACAGAACTCTGTCTTGCATTCCATAGTGGTTATTTCCACCATGGATCGCATATTCCATCTCGGAATAACCATCATTGTACCTTTCATTCACTTCATTGTGGCGAGCTAGTCTCGCTTCTCTTTCCTGCCGAGGTTCATGTCTTGGCTGTGGGTTGAGCGGCGGTTCTCTCCTTACTTCCACCGGGGTATTGTTCTCATGATTGCCTCTTACGAGTTCTCTTCTGCCGAGGTCTCCATTGCCTCGGCTTCCGCCGTCTTTCTCAATACGGTCGGGATTCCTCTCACCAACGTTACCCCGGCTTCCATTGCCTCTGTTCTCGTTTGCTTTCCCGGCTATTGCCGGATCGTACGGAACAATTTGCTTGTTTCTCTTTCCTGAAGTCACTGCTTTGTCCTTTTGTGCATTATTTCCGGGTGAGGACGCTGCTACCACGGACAAGGCAGGTGCTGCTCCAGCCGAGTGAACCATTCGCGAGGCCCCCGGCCTCGCCGAGTCTGCCCTGAGCATTTCTTCGTTTTGGTGGTTTGCGATGCGGACCAGCTCATTCACTCTTTCTTGCTGTTTTTGCCGGGCTTCGCCGGTCAACCCCTCTAATTCTAACGCTGCGGCATTTGCCGCTCTTAGGTTCTTTGCCGGGGTACTGTACCTCGGCAAGCCCAAATCAACTGATTCTGCCTTATGAGCATCATGCTCCTTGTTGATATCATCTATGAGGTTCTTCCCTCTTAATCTTAACTCGTCCACCCATTCGGGCGCGACGTCAAGCTTATTAGCTTTGGCATATTCTCGCAGGGTCCTGTTTAGAGACTCCCGCAGGGCCGACACCTTTTTTGCCGCTACCAGCACCTTTTGCCTGATTTCTTCTAACTCTGCCTGAGCATTAGCCGGATCAAGTATCTGCGCTATAGGTGTAGTCAAGTTTTCTATGGTTGCCTGAAGAATGTTTTCTGGCCTTTACAGAGGTGGCCCTCTTACTCTTGGTGCTTTTGGGGTAGTGTCATGTACTTCGGCCTGGTTGGTCTCTGGAGGGATTACCTCAGTGGGTGGTGCCGTCTGCTTGGGCGTGATCTGCACGCCTGCGGCGGGGTCTCTGGTTGATCCGGCACCTGCTACTCCCTTTGCACTCATTGCGACCATCACCTCGACGCCTTTCACCGGATGTGCTCGACGGACGGCTCGCTTTAAGGGTGGCTCTCCTACAACAACAAATTGGTGAGGATAAATGCCGGAGATGTCGACGCCGACGTAGACCTTGTGCTCGCCCAAATTGATGAAGACACCGTTCCACGAGGGAGTTTTTCCCCTGAAGCTGCCCGCGTTGTCGCTGACGTAGTCACAGAGATCGAATCTCCGGACCAGGCCAGAAACCACGCGCTCGCCAGTGTTGATGAAGTTTCCCGTCCGGATCATGACTCCAGCTAGCACCGCTGCTGGCCCCACGGTGGGCGCCAACTGTCGTGGTGGTGGCACGGCAGATGCCATGGGTAGGCTAAAGTATGGGGCCAATGGGTGCTAGAGGGATCTGGGGAGGGAAGATGCAGTTGATTCTACACACAGAAGACTAAGGCTAAGATCTTTATTTCTCCTTCCTTGGGCTACAAGTGCTCCTTGAGCTGTATACAAGGAGAAAGGAAGAACTTTACCAGCACAACGGTACTAAAATGAGCCTCTCCCTCTCTCAGGGTCCAAACCTCCCCTTATAAAGGAGAGCCTTGGGTTCCTTTAGGGCTGATGTAGCAAGCATATTCGAGGAATATGCTTGTCCCAATATAGTAGTTCGGCGCCCCCCTTTCCCCGTCGCTCCCCTAATGACGACAAGGTTCCATAGGGCCCCTCCTGTGCGCCTCGGGCTTCAGGACTGTCACCTCCGTGACCTCCTTCTGCCTCTCTGTCACTCTGCGCCTTTGTCCCTAGTGCTTGGCTCCGCTCAGATTCTCCCTAGCCTGCGGCTAGAGTTCGACTTTAGGTTTCTCCTTCTCTTGCAAGATTCGTATCATTCGGCCCTGCCTCGCGTAACTCGGCTCATCCCTCACCTGCATCAAGATTACTCGGCCTAACCCGGCCGATTTACGCAGTATCTCGGCCGGGTATTGCCTTGCCGTTATTATAAGGGTCCTGCCCTTTCCTATCTCGGCCGACTTCTACAGGATTCGGCCGATTCAGACTGTAACTCGAAAACTAGACGGGGGACATCCTTTCGTCTTTCCCCGTCTTTACCCTATCCTGGGTTACCTCCCCAACAAATCATCACACAAAAGGTTCCTATAGATGATCTAGCATCATCACTATCATTACAAGATTAAAGCTTGGTTTAAATCCTTTTATTTTTAGAAAAGTAATTTCTACTCATTGAAAAACTACTTAAGATTTAATATTATTCAAACCAAATATGGGATCACCACATATTTTAGTTCATGGGAATATGATTTAAAGTGGTGTCACAATTTAATAAGGTTGTACCCTTTTATTTTAAGTAACTAAAGTGACTAGAAATGCCTATGTAGCATTCTTTTATTACTTGGTCATTATTTCTGTAAGTAAACCTATATATTTTTATATATTCTCAAAGGTATGGTTAAATGTGATTTTTGAGAGTTGGAATCAACTCAAACGCTATTATGGTTTAAATTTGAAAAATGTTTGAATACAGAAAAGCTTCTGCCTTGTTATTTTTACCAAGGATGATCTACAGATCCAAATGACTTGAATCCAACGGGCTTGGATTCAGCATTTCAAGGCCTATCTTACAAAATTGGTTTCATTCAATTTGGTTGACTGAATCGATCTGGGTTGATTTTTGAATCTAGGTGCAGAAGTGGGTTTGAAATAAAATGGAAAAGGTTGGATTCAAATAACTGGGCTCAAGGAAGCGATCGGGCAAGCACGCTAAACCTGGCTACGCGGGCTGGTTAAGTCGCTGTCCCCACGCGTCAGTGAGACGAGGGGGTGCGAAGCGGTATGGGGCGATGTGAGCCGTGGGATCTTGTTCTAATCTAACGGCTGAGGGTCGTCGTCCACGTCGGGCAACTCCGGCGAGATTGAAACCTAACGCGGAGGGTGAGGATCGTTGGGGGCTCACCGGGGCTCAGGCGAGGGTCGGCGAGGCGGGCAAACGACGAAGTCGACGACGACAAACCTCCTGGTACCGGCAGATTCTCCTGGGGCGACTCCAATCGCTGGCTCCCTTCTTCTCCAACAGCGGTGGGCTCCGATGAAATTCCGGCGAAGCGCTTCTCGCCTTGCTTCGGGAACGGGGTGAAACGATCAGTGAGGAGAGGGAGTGAGATGGTGTGCTCAATTCGGCTGGGGGTGGCCTCTATTTATAGTCGCGAGGGGGAACCGACGGGCGCAAGCTGAGATCGTCGTGGTCGATGGCACAGAAGGCTAGCGGCGTGCGCGACGGTAGGGGGCGGTGCGGTGCTCCCTGGCGATGCTCAACGACATGGTGGCGAGGCGTGGGGCGGTGCGGTTTGGTCGGAACGTGGAGGTGCTCTGCGCGTGCCCGGCGAAGGTTTTTAATGCGCACAACGTGCGTGGTCCGCGCGGCGGCGAACGAGCGTGTCTGCGGGGTTGCTGGGACGGTGGTGATCACGTATGCACGCGGCGAGGGTGGCGCGCGGTCTGTGGGCGTCGGTCGAGCGTGGCGCACGGGGCGCGCTCTCGGCATGGTTGCTGGCGAGCTTGGCATGGTCCGTGCGTATGGTCCAGGGGTTAGCAAGGTTCGAGCGCTGGACAGGGAGTGGCGGTGGGGTGTTGGCTTGCTCCCAGACATGTTGGCTAGGCTTGTTTCTTCTCCTAGCTCGCTGTCGACATGGGGGTGACAAGGGTGCACTCGGTTGTTCACCATTGATGGCATTGACAAGCTTACAATGATTCTAGATGTTTACAAATGAGCTAGATGATCTACTAAAGCCTAGTTGCAACAAGAGAGGGAACAAGTTAGGCTCAATTCACTGCTCCAAATAGTGTTTGGATTTTATTTGATTTGCATCTGCAAGGTGTTTGATGAAATGGCCGCAAGAATTCAAGTTTTGAATTTTGAAAAGATTTTTGGTGGGTTTGGTAGGTTGGTGCTGGTGAGTCTGCAGATGCTTGGGTTTTGAAAGTTGAGCTTGTTTGAGTGGTTTTTAGAAAAGTGGGATCTTTCCATATGATAAAGATTCAATTTTGAATTGTCCTTTAAACTATGCATTTGAAAGTTTCTGGATGATCACAAAGTGGGCCTTGATACTTTGTTATGAGTACAATCAAGGGGTACAAAGATACAAACAAGTTTCTGTTAAGTTCTGAAAGTTTGGGACAACAAAAGTAGGCATGAGAGTTAAATTGGTCAAAATGACCATTCACCCAATTTGGTTTGTTTTGATTTATTTGTCTTTGGAATTTTTTTGGAAATTGTTTAGATGATGTTTGTTTCACCTAAGAAACATTTTACAAGCAAAGAAACACACAAACAAGGTGGTTCAAAAGAATTTAAATTGGAATACATACAGACATGCATGCTTTCATAATTTTATTTAGAAAAGTTCTTGTTAACCCTAAATTTGATGATTAGAGTTTGATGATTCTAGTTTAATATTTTGGGATGTTACATACACCATCATCTCCCGATGTGTGTGAGAACAATTTTATAGATTTGTTTTTAGTCTTGAAAGGGCGCCCACCCCATAGATTTGTTGAAGTATTCAAAAGGTGCCAAGGCGGAATTTGAAGCAGACATCGATGATAAGAAAAAAAGCAAGAGATAACCGATATTCCTTCTATATGAAAACACCACATGCCATTATGTCTTACACAACATTCTAAAATTTAGTCATTTGCTTGACTGGTTTGTTTTTTCGTGGCAACGCACGGGTATTCAACTAGTACCTATTGTTGGAATTTTGGCCCAAATATTCTAGCCCATTTTCTATTTCAATAATTCCTGAAAATCCTAGAGGCCCATGTGGCCCATTCATGCAAGACAAGAGGTGGGACAAATGTTTAGTCCCACATTGCTAGTTGAGTGGAAGTTGGACCAGCTTATAAGGTGAGCTCTTCTACCACTTGGTAAAAGAATGAGAAGGAGAAGGAGAGAGTTCCACACGCGCGCTCCTCCTCCTCCTCGCTCGTCTCGCCACGCCACGCCGCATGAATGGTATATGAACAGATGCGTCTGCTTTGTATGGACGTTTAATACGAAGGTGAAGCGTCTGCTTTGAATGGACGTTTAATACGAAGGTGAAACGTTTGCTTTGAATGGCCGTTTAATACGAGTTAAATGCGCCTGTTCGTTTCATCTTCTGCACCGTCTGCCTTCTCCTCTGCGCCTATAAGAGAGAGGTCGCGCCTCCTCTCAGTTGCGCTGTTACACATCCCTTGCCTCGAGTTCCAGAGCACTGCGCTACTTTCATCTTCCCCATCCCGTCTTGCGGCGTGCACCGCGAGCCGGGACAGTAGGCCTCCGAGACCCCGCTGCTTCGAGTCCTGTACGGGAGAAGGGCGATAAGGTTTTTGGGGAGCGCTATCAGCGACTCAAACAAATCACGGACTCCCTCACAGATAGCGACGTCTTCCCCGACGAGGACTTCTTCCCCGACATCAGCACCCTCTTCCTCGACGACATGGCCAATGACGGTTCCAACGCCGGCGGTTCTACTTCTGCTACTGCCGTGTACATCTTCTGTCTCAATCTTGTTCTGTTTTTATCCAGAGTTTTATGTCTTGCAGTTTGTTTGGCTATATGCCTTAGTTTGTATCCGCTATTTAGCATGATTAGTATATTACCTATTATTCTAGTCATGTTTTATCTAGCGTTTATTATGGATAATTCGCTTGATAAATTGCTCTTTTTCTCAACAATCCAAAAACCTTATTTCAGGCAATTTGCCCCAAGTGGCTTTGTTGCTTCTATGAAGCCACCTGTGTTTGAAGGTGTGAATTACAAACGGTGGCGTGCGAGAGCAGTGCTCTGGTTTCAGACCATGAGCTGCTATAACGCCATCTATGGCGCACCTGAGGGGGAACTTAATCCCGCTCAGGAAGAGGCGTTCCAAAAACTTGATACTACTTTCAAGGCTGCCTTGATCAGCATCCTTGGCGACAATATTGTCGATTCATATCTGTCATTTAGTAATGGCAAAGATATGTGGGATGCTCTCGAGAGAAAATTTGGAGTCTCTGATGTCGGCGGAACGTATGTCATGGAACAATTCTATGACTACAAGATGATTGATGACCGCTCCATTGTGGAGCGAGCTCATGAGATCTGATCACTTGCCGGGGAGCTTGAGCACTTCACTTGTGTGTTACCGGACAAGTTTGTTGCGGAGGCATCATTGCCAAACTTCCCCAGTCATGGAGGAATTTGCTACTTCTCTGAAGCACAAGAGACAAGAGTTCTCCGTGGCGGGATCTCATTGGGACTCTTGATGTGGAAGAAGGAGAGCAAAAGACACACGTGCTTTCGAGGTGAGGAGGTTCTAATGCCAACACGGTGCAGAAAGGAACTTCGGCCTTACAAGTTCAAGAACAAAGGCAAGTTTGATGACAAAGGAAAGTTCGATGGAAAGAACAAGGCCTCACAGTCTACCAGCTTCAAGAAGAAGGCGATAAGAGGAAAGGTGCTTGTCATGTGTGCGGTGATCCTAATCATTGGGCTCTGCTTGTCCCAACCGCTTTGACAAACGCCAACATGGGAAGAGCGCAAGACTACTAATGTTGTCATGGGCGTTGAGATGAAAGATGTTGGGTATGGTATATTACCTCTGTTCTTTCATTATGTCATTCTCCTGATTGGTGGATTGACACGCGCTAATGTACATGTCATTACGATATTTCCATGTTTTCTTCATATCAGTCGGAGGGACTCAAACCGTCTGATGGGAGCGGCTCTCATGTACATTCATGGTGTTGGTACGGTCGATCTGAAGTTCACTTGAAATCTGTCGCTGAAGAACGTGCATCATGTTCCCTCAATAAATAAAAATCTTGTTAGCGGATCTCTTCTGTGTCGAGATGGCTACAAGATTGTATTTGAGTCCAATAAATTTGTAATTTTGAAGTATGGAACCTTTATTGGTAAAGGCTATGAATGCGAAGGCTTGTTCCGCTTATCTCTGTCAGACATTTGTAATAAAGTTGTTAATCATATTTACACAAATTTTGAATCAAATGTCTGGCACTCTCGTCTTTGTCATATTAATTTTGGTTGTATGACGCGGCTAGCCAAAATGAATTGAATCCCTGATTTCTCAACTGTTAAGGGATCTAAGTGCCAAGTCTGCGTGCAAGCTAAACAACCTCGCAAGTCACATACATTTGCAGTGAGAAATTTAACACCACTAGAGCTCATACATTCGATCTTTGTGAGATGAATGGTGTGTTGACAAAAGGTGGAAAGAAATATTTCATGACTTTGATCGATGACTCTACGAGATATTGTCATGTGTATCTTCTGAAATCAAAAGATGAGGCTTTGAGTTTCTTCAAAATCTATAAAGCTGAGGCAGAAAATCAACTTGATCGAAAGATTAAGAGGCTTAGGTCGATCGTGGTGGAGTATTTTTCCAACGAGTTTGATTCTTTTGTGCGGAACATGGTATAATTCATGAGAGGACGCCTCCCTACTCACCCCAGTCAAATGGAGTAGCCGAAAGAAAGAACCGTACTCTAACAGATTTGGTTAACGCCATGTTAGATACATCGGGTCTTTCTAAGGAATGGTGGGGGGAGGCATTATTGACCGCGTGTCATGTCCTAAACCGAGTTCCCACAAAGAACAAAGAAATTACTCCATTCGAAGAATGGGAGAAGAAAAGACTAAAACTCTCTTACTTACGTACTTGGGGTTGTTTGGCAAGGTTAATGTACCAATCCCAAGAAGCGCAAGCTTGGACCAAAACCATTGATTGTGTTTTTCTGGGCTATGCTTTTCATAGCATTGGTTATAGATTCTTGATAGTAAAATCTGAAGTACCTGACATTCATGTCGGTACAATCATGGAGTCGACTGATGCGACTTTCTTTGAGGATATATTTCCAATGAAGGATAAACCTAACTCATCAAATCCGGAGATACCTAGTTCATCTAATCAGGAATTTGCTATATTCTCTGAACCTATCATTCCGATTGAACACTCTGAAAGTCCTAAGGAGGATGACAATGAAATTCCTAAAAGGAGCAAGAGACAAAGGACTGCAAAGTCTTTTGGTGATGATTTCATTGTATACCTTGTAGATGACACTCCCACTTCCATTTTAGAATCTTATGCATCTCCTGATGCTGACTACTGGAAGGAAGCTGTTCATAGTGAGATGAATTCCATCTTAGCTAATGAAACATGGGAGATCACTGATCGTCCTTATGGGTGCAAACCTGTAGGATGTAAATGGGTGTTCAAGAAGAAACTAAGGCCTGATGGTACTATTGAGAAGTACAAGGCAAGGCTTGTAGCCAAGGGTTATACCCAAAAGGAAGGTGAAGACTTCTTTGACACTTACTCACCTGTAGCAAGGTTGACCACCATTCGAGTACTACTTTCTCTGGCTGCCTCACACGGTCTTCTCGTTCATCAAATGGACGTTAAGACGGCTTTCCTAAATGGAGAGTTGGATGAGGAAATTTATATGGATCAACGGATGGTTTTGTAGTAAATGGTCAAGAAAGAAAAGTGTGCAAGCTCTTGAAGTCTTTGTATGGTCTTAAACAAGCACCTAGCGTTAGCACGAAAAATTTGATAAAACCTTAACATTGCGGGCTTTGTTGTAAACGGCGACAAGTGCGTATACTATCGCCATGGTGGGGGTGAGTCATCCTTTGTTTGTATGTTGATGACATCTGATTTTGGAACCAACCTTAATGCAATTAAGGAGGTCAAAGATTTCTTATCTCGTTCCTTTGAGATGAAGGATCAGGGAGTAGGATGTCATGAACATCAAGCTATTGAGAGATGATGATGGTGGGATTACATTGCTTCAGTCCCACTATGTGGAAAAGATCTTGAGTCGTTTTGGGTATAGCGACGTCAATTTTTCTCCTACACCGTATGATCCTAGTGTGTTGCTTCGAAAGAATCGAGGAAATGCTAGAGACCAACTAAGATACTCTCAAATTATTGGCTCGTTTATGTATTTAGCTAGTGCCACGAGACCTGACATCGCCTTTGCTGTAAGCAAACTCAGTCGATTTGTCTCAAATCCAGGAGATGATCACTGGCATGCTCTTGAGAGAGTTATGCGATATCTAAAAGGCACTGCGAGCTATGGCATACACTATACCGGGTATCCAAGGGTACTAGAGGGTTATAGTGATTCAAATTGGATATCTGATGCTGATGAGATAAAGGCCACGAGTGGATATGTTTTCACACTTGGTGGTGGCGCTGTTTCTTGGAAGTCTTGCAAGCAGACCATCTTAACGAGGTCAACTATGGAAGCAGAACTCACAGCACTAGACACGCCCTTGTTGAAGCGAGTGGCTTCGTGAACGCTTGATGGACTTACGTGGTTGAAAAACCTATACCCATAATTCCAATGAACTGTGATAATCAAACTGTGATTATTAAGGTGAACAGTTCTAAGGATAATATGAAGTCCTCAAGACATGTGAAGAGGAGATGAAATCTGTCAGAAAATGAGAAACTCGAGTTATTGCATTGGATTATATCCAAACATCTAAAAACTTGGCAGATCCTTCACAAAGGGTCTATCACGCAACGTGATAGAAAATGCATCAAAGGAGATGGGTATGAGACCCACAATTTGAGCTTTCCATAGTGGTAAACCATTCTATGTGATCGGAGATCCCGTGAATTAGAATTGGGAAACAAGCTGTTGGTTAGCTGAGAGGAAAGTATCCCTACTTTAATAAACACCACTCCATAAAGATGCAATACTTTCCTATTATGCATGGCAGGTTGATTTATTATCTTAATGTGTTCTAAGTGGCTTATCCTAAGCAAAGATGTTGTCCTGCAGAACATCTTTTGAAGAACACACCTATATGAGTCTGACTGTTAAAACGTCGCAGTCTATGAGAGTGGGGTGCTCTCTAATAAACTCATGAAAGGTCATGGAGTATGACGTATAAGCTCCACCCGCGGGGAAGTCCCACGGTAGCCCGATGTCGGTCAAGACTTCGTGTGAAGCTAGATTGCAGCAAACTTGCAGTTCAAGGCATAGTCCACTGTACAAGTTGCAACCTAGTGTAGCATAGAATTCTAGGTGGAAGTTCAACTTAACAGTCTCCACTATAGTACCGGTATATAAACAGTGTTTTGGAACCAAAGGCAGATTACATGTGCCTCTGGGATCTGGTGGGGGATTGTTGGAATTTTGGCCCAAATATTCTAGCCCATTTTCTATTTCAATAATTCCTGAAAATCCTAGAGGCCCATGTGGCCCATTCATGCAAGACAAGAGGTGGGACAAATGTTTAGTCCCACATTGCTAGTTGAGTGGAAGTTGGACCAGCTTATAAGGTGAGCTCTTCTACCACTTGGTAAAATAATGAGAAGGAGAAGGAGAGATTTCCACACGCGCGCTCCTCCTCCTCCTCGCTCGCCACGCCACGCCACGCCTCCCCTCGCCTCGCCTCGTCTGGCAGCAGCGTGTGGGTTATGGAATCTCGCCGAGCCGAGCTTTATTTTGTCACGCATGAATGGTATATGAACAGATGCGTCTGCTTTGTATGGACGTTTAATACGAAGGTGAAGCGTCTGCTTTGAATGGACGTTTAATACGAAGGTGAAACGTTTGCTTTGAATGGCCGTTTAATACGAGTTAAATGCGCCTGTTCGTTTCATCTTTTGCACCGTCTGCCTTCTCCTCTGCGCCTATAAGAGAGGTCGCGCCTCTCCTCTCGATTCTGTTACATCCTTGCCTCGAGTTCGAGCAACTGCGCTACTTTCATCTTCCCCATCCGTCTTGCGGCGTGCACATGCCGGGACGATAAACCTCGAGACCCCGCTGCTTCGAGTCCTATACGGGAGAAGGGCGATAAGGTTTTTGGGGAGCGCTATCAGCGCGACTACTGGCTTCGTCACGGACTCCCTCACAGATAGCGACGTCTTCCCCGACGAGGACTTCTTCCCCGACATCAGCATCCTCTTCCTCGACGACATGGCCAATGACGGTTCCAACGCCGGCGGTTCTACTTCTGCTACTGCCATGTACATCTTCTGTCTCAATCTTGTTCTGTTTTTATCCAGAGTTTTATGACTTGCAGTTTGTTTGGCTATATGCCTTAGTTTGTATCCGCTATTTAGCATGATTAGTATATTACCTATTATTCTAGTCATGTTTTATCTAGCGTTTATTATGGATAATTCGCTTGGTAAATTGCTCTTTTTCTCAACACCTATAATAATAGTAAAGAGAAGAATGATATATTGGGTGATTATTTGGTTGGTTGTACCCTTTGGATCTACTTGGAATTAGAGAATCTCTAACGAATGCCCCATAATAGAGCACCAAATTATAGTTATAAGGCAGCAAAACAGTTGTCGCTTTACCAATGGCCCTAAAATAGGACATGTCCACTCAAGCAGATATTGTATTTTAGGGCACGATGCAAAGTTTAAACATAAACTTCGACAATTCAACATTCAAATTTGAACATAAACTTCGACAATTGCATAAAGTTCGACAATTAAACCTAAACCAACACTATTTTGACCCAAACTAGACCTAATCTCAGTCGATGTCGTCGTTTAAGTTGAATTCGTGCCAAAAGTCGTAGTCTAACTTCGACGAAGAACCCGGCAGGATGACGACCGTGGAGGGTGGCGAAGCAGCAGTGCAGTGTCCAATTTCCTCCTTCCTCTTCCTCGTCGCATAGAAGTCCAGCTTCGCCTGCACGAACTCGGCGTGTTCATGGCGCAGCCTGGCCATGTACATGTCGTCGAAGTGGCGAGCATGCATGCTGGTCCATCATGGCGCGGCATCGCTGCCGACACGAGCCAACGTCGATGTATTGCAGCGGCAGCACGACTTACTCTACCTGGGCCTGCGTCTCAATCTCGGGAAAGTTATGGTCGCCGCCCAGTGGAAGATCCAACAGTTGCCAATCTGTTCGCTCCTCCTGACTGTATTCCAAACGTCTGCTAGATATAAATTGCTAAAAAGAATAATGAAAACCACCCTTATATATGTATTAGTATAAGAACAAACAGCTCGGGAGTTCAACGCAGACCATCCATTTGATAAAACCGGAGCAGGAACACGAGGTACGCGACCGACGCTCCCCGCGATCGATCACCCCATCACAAACACGCGGGGAGACTCAAGCGCACATGTTCGTGCGTTAGAAATCCCGTAAACTTATTAAAACTGCGACTGTTAAGAACCGAACTACTACTAGTACGGTCATCAGCCAAGTCGACAAACTACGGCTGACGAATGCCCCGCGGCGGCCTCGTCGCAATCACGGGACATGTAGCTGTATCGGCGTTGACTATTCAAGTCAACCTCGGAAGGAGCTATTCCTCATCAGGGGTGTTGCGCTTTGCCCGTCAAACAGGAGTGGGACTTAATTAGGGACAAGATCGAGGCTAGTCAAGACATGTGGATGGAATGCATGGCACGAGTTGGGACCTGGGGACGTTTGATTACTTCCGGTGATGCAGAGTTTTTTTCTTCTTCTGCACAGCACGTGTGCTGCAGAGTTGTCGGGGGGCAAGAGAAGAAAGGTGCTCCGGAACTTGTCAAATAACCTTTGGCATTGAGATGGATTATTATTAGAAATTTAGAACTGCATGTGTTGAGGTAAGCTAGTACGTACTTCTTCCGTTTTAATGTATAAGATGTTTTAGTTTTATAAATTTAATATATCTAGACCTTTTTTAATATAAAGGTTCGGAGAGAACCTATACATTAAAAAGAGTCTAAATTCTTAGCTTCACAAAGCTAAAACATTTTATATTACATCTTTGAAAAATTTAGAATTGTAAGCGATAGTACATCTTTGACACAGCTACCAATAGTGGAATCGGATTGCCCAATGTAATCACTAGTTTGCGCATACGTGGAAGGGGGTGATTGGCCTTTGCCTGGTCACTTCATTGTTTATGGAGATGGTTTATTCTTCACCGAGGCTCGTCCTTAGCTTGAGATTTTGAAGGTTTCAAAGAAGAGCAACAAGGTAGGCCGTCCATTAATTTATCTAGCTTCCCCGCAAACAAAACAATATAAACACTCTCCTTTTTTCCCACAGAAAAGAAAGATGCTTATAGAAAATTGGGGAGCCAGATTGTGCCATCGCTACAACCCTAGGTGTTGTCAATACACAAGAATCCATACATTTATACTTTTGATAATTTCATGGGAATTCACAAGTATAATGTTCTTGTGCGGAAAGGTTGTTGGATTTAACGATCTGACTTTCAATGGTTGGATTCGGCAATGACAATATATTGATGGCGTCTTCTAATTGGGACATTATTCTTCGGATGACTATTCTAGTTGTACATATGTTGTCAAAGGTGTGGGTTGACGTTGAAGATCGTTGTTGCGTAAGACTCTACGGCGTGACACTTGGTCTTGTGTTAACATTGTGTTGTTGAATTGACTCATGCATTTTGTATTATCTTGGGAGATTAGTACAATGCCCAATTGCCCATCATGGAAGCCAATGTATGTACTTATTATCCATTTATGCGTTGACCTTGGCTCATTTGGTAAATTTGCAGAACACGACAAGGTGCTACATGAGTTCCTCACAATGACTTGGCTCTTGTGGAAACTTTGTAGAACACGGGCGAGATGCCACATGACTCTCTCTCTCTCTCTCTCTCTCTCTCTCTCTCTCTCTCTCTTCATAATCTGATGATCATGCAAACTTGTAGTTTCCTCTTGTCAGATAGTTGTTGGACACTTATTGTTGCAGGCTAGTTCGATTATTACGAACCATCCGATCCATATTATCTCATGTTGTATGGAAACAGGGGAATTCCGATTATAGGGCGAGAGCTGCTATGCGTACGATGATATGTGTCTGATTTATGTACAATGTGTGCCATCAAACCATCCATATGCGTGGGTCCAATATGTATCAGACACGTCAGGTCGTACACACATAAGTTCCTTTTTAGGGCTAGCCTAAGGCTTGTTTGATTTAAAAGAATTGCGTTCTCCCTCCTATCCATATTAGTTGATTTGGATTTGTAAAAATTTAAATAAATCTATGTACTAAATAGTATCTATATTCATTTAAATTTAGATAAATTTGAATCAACTAATATGGGTCGAAGGGAGTAGGAGTTTATAGGATTTGGATTCTTGGGAATTTTTTCTATAACCGTTGTTTGATTTAAAGGATTACAATGCTTAGGAAATCCTTTAAACAATTTCTTTGCACTCCATTTTGAAGAAAATTTTCCATTCACTCCAACTTTTTTGTACAATCCCTTTGATTTTCCTCTGCAATCAAACACTACTTGATCGAAAATCCTGTAGGTACCAAATCCTATAAGATTCAAGTAGACATGCCACTTTTTTTACCATAAAACAGTAGGAGAGGCTCCTATTGCAGCATTGTATTAAAATCCAAGAAATATTTACATGGTTTAGGTGTGTGAAAACAGCAATCAGAACTATTTACAACTGATTAAGTCTATCTATAAACCAAGCTATAGTTTGCTCCAGGTTTTGGCTAACCCTGAACCTAAGATGACTAAGATCTGACTTAACTCTGAACCTCCAGGACTCTTTTGAATGTCTGACACTGTTAAAAATCAAATTGTTCCTTTCTTTCCAAATGCTCCAGGCAGCAATAGCAAAAACCTCACAGAAAAACTTATGTTGGAAGTTAACCTTTGCTTGGCCGAGTCTATCAAACCTATTAGTGTTATTGTTCCAAACAAATTTCAGTTCTGTCCAACAAGAAGAAGAGAAAGGACAGTGAAAGAATAAATGATCAAGAGTTTCCTCCTCCCCGGTATTGCATAAAGGGCATGTAAAATCTTGTCCAATATTAAAATGTTTTCTTCTGAGCATGTTTCTGATATTCAATCTGTCAGACAATAAAAATCATAGGTCATAATTTCGATTTTCAAATTCCTATGGTTTTCCTATTCATGTGTTTTGTGAATTCTACGAATCAAACAAGCCCTAAAGGATCCGTACTTTTTAAATTTTTAATCTTTACCATTAATCACGGTGTCCAATTGAGATTCTAAGACTCTAGGATCAGTACCCTTAGCCTTTTGTATGTTATACGTAGTACGTACCATAGATTTATTTAGATCCACATCTGGCTAGCATCATCTTATGAAGAAGCAAAATGTATTATGTTTGAACATCGACAGATTTGGGTAATTTTCCATGTATTTTACTGCACATTTTGATAAATAGATTGTGAATATATATCTTTGGAAATAGAAAGCCCGCTAAAAGTCTGGATTTGTTACGGCGAATCGTGTCATCCTAACAAAAAGCAATCTTCAAGTGAATGTGCCCTTCCCCTTGCTTAATGTTTCTCACGTCGCAAGGATGATGCTATCAAGCACTTGTAATATAAACTCCGTAATTGTCAGTTTGCATGGTACTATATCATTTATGTATTGACCAATTTGCATCCACCGAGTGATTTGTTCGACATTTGTTTGATAATCTGAATCAAGATATGTTGGTTGGGACGTCTATTATTTCTCAATCAGTTGTGACTATAAAAATGGTGTGATTTGGAGAATCAGCCTTTTCTTCTCCGCAACAGGCTATATACGTGTGTATAGAAATGGCTTAGTACTTGGTCTTTGTTTTGATGGCTAGAAAGCTCAAGTTAGTTGTACCAATGTTTGTGTACTTGGAGCGTGTGACTATGTTTACCCAAGAGCATCTCTAGCCGGACACATAAAAGGGAAAAACCTTGTTTTTTCTTGCTAAAATACAGGTCGTGGACCGATGCGATGAGCTAACTGAGCCCTTAGGTGGCCCAACCCATAAGACAAATTCACAGACCCCCGTGAATAGCCCATCGCGATCTCTACTAATAGAGTGCGAGCGAGCGGAGACGGGTTGGAACCCTCATTTCTCTGCCGCTCACAAACCCTTGTCCGCTGCCGCCGCAATAGAAGACCGCATGGCCACCCTACATGGAGGATGCGGATAGGGGGTGGCCGTAGCGGTGGAGGAGGGGGTGGAAGGCGACCGCCAGCTCGGCCATCGCTACATCCGTGTGCCGATGAGGTGGAGGAGGAGAGGAAGAGGCTCATCCGGTCCATCGGGACGAAGCGGCGCGCGGTGCGGAAGTGGACCAACCGTGGTTTACGGCCGCCGCCTTCGCTCGCCCTCTACGCGGACTTCCTCGAGCCGGCCCGCTCGCTTCGTTCGCATCACCCGTGCCAGACTACACGGAGTCATCCCACGTGTGCGCGCATCGACGCCTCTTCTAGGCGCAAGGCGACGTCGAGGAGCGCGACGCGCTCATCGAAGCCATCCGCGCCTCGGAGGAGGATCTCGCAGAGGAGCTCCGTGGCGAGCGCGAGGACATGGAGGCGGCCATCGCTGCGGTGGTTGCGAACGAACGTGTGGAGAGTGAGACAGTTGTCGCAGCGGTGCTCCACGCGGAGGAGGGATCCGGTTCTGGCGTTGTCGCCGACGAGAGCCAGGTGATCGTCCTCGATGACTAGGCGACTGGCACCCGCCGGGTATGGAGGCGGATATGGCACCTCCATACCCTCCTCCACCACCTCTCCCCGCCACCACCACCCGCCCCCATACCCGCCGTCGGGTCCAGGTCTCCACCAGACCCGCCACCTGGTGGGTACCCATGACCCGACGGGTACCCGCGACATGTACAATTGAGCAAAATTTGACAGCAAATAACATGTAGAATGGAACCAAATTTGACAGCAAATAACATGTAGAATTGAACAAAATTTGATAGCAAATAACAACAGTTCAAGGCAATAGCTCACATAACATATCACATTGATAGAAATTAGGAACAATTAAACATAACAAGCCATCAAAGATACAGCCGTACAAGATACAAGTCCAAGTGTCCAACGTCTAACACTCTAGCTAATAGAAAATAGCATTACAACTAGTTCAATAGTAGTACAAGTCCACGTCCAACAGCAGTACAAGTATAACATCCAGCACTTGTTTAAATTACAAATAACTTGTTTCACCAAACCATGCCACACATAATGCAGTTCATCCAATAGCCATCACACGTAGATCAAGACCAGCAGTACGCGTAATCAGCAGTCCATCAAACAGCCATCAAAATGAATCCTATTTACAAAACATAATGCCAAACATTAGTAAGTTCTTATTTTTCATGGAATTCATAGGAATATCGTTATGGTACATACAAACATACTAACCTCAGATTCTTCTTGTGTGTCTTGTAGACAAGTCCAAAAGCTACCTTCCCCTACATGAGCATCTGCAAGAAACAATATTTGCATGTGATAAATAGACAAGGTCACAAACATTAGTAAGAATAAAAGACTGTTAAGAAAGTGCATCATTAGCTCACCTTTATACTTGTTTCTAAGCCAATTTTGATAGCACATTAATACCTCAATCATGTGAGAAGTAAGGCGGCTCCGATGTTCATCAACTATTCTGCCACTTGTACTAAATGCAGATTCTGAAGCAACAGTCATGACAGGAATAACAAATACATCTCTAGCTACCTTCCTTAGTGTTGGGTACCTTGTGCCAGCCACTTTCCACCAATCTAGCACATTGAACTTCTCGGTATATGGCACCAAGTCATCACTCAAGTAATGATCTATCTCACCTTGTAGTCTAGCTACCGCAGGCCTTTGCTGTGCTACAATATCATGGAAGAAAGACATAATCGCTGGAGCTGGCATTTCATACAATGAAGGATCACCATCTGATTGATATTCATCTCCATCCACTTCATAATCCTCGATCAATCGATGGAGATTGGCAACAACAGAATCAACCTTTTCAGTGCATTCATAAGAGGATGGCCCAAAGCCATGGAGCATAGCAAAACATGCTACCAACATTTGCCTCTTATATCTAGGGTCAAGGAGAGTAGCTATGCCCATGAGCCCTTGGATATCATTCCAATATTTATCAAATTTTTCTATCATGCTATTTGACATCTCTTGGATAACCAAATCAGTAGAGGTTGCCCACTGCCTAATTTTCATCTTGATTTCACATACCTTAGGAAAGAATATATTGGCAATGACATAATCTGTGCCCGAGAACAATTCACTGATCTCATAGAACAGCCTAAGCCTTGGGACAACCTCAGCAGCAAAGTCCCATTCGTCAGCACTAGGCAATGTTTCATATTGCTTGTCTACTATTTTGGCCCTTTCAAAGACAGCTCTATAAGGCAAAGCTGTATCAAGCATAACGAAAACTGAATTCCACCTAGTCTTGCAATCTAGTCTCAATTTATTTGTGATTTTTACTTTCTTATACTTAGCCATCTCTTCAAATTTCTCAACTCTTTTTGGTATGGCAGTCCAATATGCAACACTTTCTCTAATATTGTGTGTAGATGACTTCATTGCCGACACATCTAAGCCATCCTTTACTACCAAATTTAAGATATGACAACAACAGCGCATATGAACCATTGTACCTTGTAGGAGCAACTTGGCCTTCCCTATCTTCATCACCATTTGGTCCATTGCCTTATCATTTGATGTGCAGTTGTCAACTGTCACAGTTGATAGTTTCTCATCCAAGTTACATTGCATTAAGGTATTGTAGAGATCTTCGGCAATAACATCTCCAGTATGTGGTGCTGGCACATATATAAACCTGCAATATAATATGATCACAGATAGCAATATAAGATGGAGAGCAATATAAAATTACATCAAGATAATATGGACAGCAGTATAATATGATCATAGACAGCAATATAAGATGCAGAGCAATATAAAATTACAGCAAGATAATATGGACAGCAGTATACCCCATAATAATGCTTCGCAACTTCCAAGATTCGACGATGAAATGACCCGTGACAGCCATGTAGCCCTTCTTCTGGTTGTCATTTGTCCACATGTCAGTGGTGACAGCTACCCTTGACTGCAGCATAGTCATGTAGTCATGTGCCTTCTTTTTTTCCTTATCATACCGTTTTATTATATCCTTGTGGCATCCCGCAAAACCACTACTAGAAAATCGCGTTGTTTTTGTGCATTGCATCGCCATCATCATGCATTGTTGTCTGAACTATTTCGAAAAACCTAGTTTTGCTTTGTACAAATACCCCTCTTATTTTCAAATGCAAAACCCCGATTGCATCGGAGATTTTATTTACCTAAAAAACTATTTGCAAAGTGCCCGTGTTTTAAAATAGGCAAGACAAAACAAACACACATTTTTAAACCAGCCACCTCTAATCCTAGTCCCACCAAATCTATTCCTACCCACCTCTCACAGGCCGCCACCTCACCCTCTCACCCAACTCCTACCCACCTGCCGCCTCATCGATCCATACCTTTTCCCCTCTTCCTTTTCTCACCCAGCTTCACCCTACCCTCTCTCTCTGACCCGCGGGACCACCCCACCCGTCTGGCCCACATACCAGCCACTTCCCCCTCCCTCTCTCTCTCCCCCTCTCTCCCCCTGGGACCAATCCCCAGCACACACCACACACGCACACAGGCAACACACCCACCCACTCCTGCCGCTGCCCCCCTGGGTCCCACCCCCTGACCCCACGTCCCTCCCCCTGGCCACCTCCTTTCCTCTCTCCTTCCTCCTCTCTTCCCCAACGCGACCGCCCGCGTGCACCCTCCTCCTCGCCGGCGTGCTCCCTCGTCACCTCGCGGCCTCTCTCTCCCTCTCCGCCGGCGCCCCGCTCGCCCTCGCGCCGCCGCGCTCACCCACCCCCTCTCCTTCTCCACCTCGCCGTTGCCCGCTTCCGGCCGACCCCGCGCGTCGCTCCGGCCGCCATCCCCGCGCCCGCGGCCGTCCCCTCGGCCCCGATGCCCCGCCTCTCTTTCTCTCCGTCGCTGAGCCGGCCCCTTCCTCCCCTCTAGTACCGCCTCGCGCCGGACCGCCGTCCGCCGCCGCCCATGGACGAGCCGCCGCCCGCACCCCAAGCTTCGCCCGGCTCGCGCTTCGCCTCGAGCGACTGCGTCCCGGCCACCCAGCGCTCCCTCTCCGGCGGCGGCCCGCCTCCACCAACCGCCTCTGCCGCCTCTCCTCCCGCGTTCAGCGCCGCCCGCCTCCGACCCTCCTCCGGCCGCCCAGCGTCGCCGCCCGGCGAGCCCGTGCCGTGGCTCTGCCCCGCCTCCACCACCGCGACCCCTGACCCCCACCTCGCCGGACCTCCCGCCTCGCCGACGCCTCGCCTCCTCCGCCACCCACCGTCCGCCGCCGGCCGTCCCTGCCCCGCGTGCAACGTCGCCGCCCGCCCCTCGCTTGCGCCGGCCCGACCCCGTGCCTCCTCTGCGGGTTCGCCTCGACACCGCCTTCGGACGTCTCTACGGCCGCGCCGTCTGCCCTCTGTTGGCCGCCGTCCCTGCAGTGTGCATCGCCGTCGTCCTTGCTGCCTTCCCCTGCACCGCAGTTCCAGCAACCTTAGGCCGGCCCCACATCGGTCCATGCCTTCCAGACGTGGGCACCGTCAACCGACAGCGTGCATGCATCCATGTGTCCCTAGAACGCCCGAGTCCAACACAAGATCGGCCTCGGAAACCAAGAGGGAACCCTCAAGACCTTCGGGAGAAACTTCGACGTCGACCCAAGTTCGCCGACCACCCGAGGGAACCTCGTCGAGAAACCCCGGTACCAGAGGTCGACATTAGACCGAAGCATCAAGGCTCCTTCACGGATCTCAAGTTCTCCGTCTCGGGACGACAAGATCGCCACACGGACGCGAACCCCAAGACCCTGAGGCCCGAACCGAAGACCGATCCGAAGCGCCAAGGCCCTCGACAGAGAATCGACAAGATCATCGCGGGACTCTTAAGTTCTACTTTGTAGTTTGCTGTACGCCGAGATCTTCAATCGGATCCGAGGACACCGAGACCCCGATGCGACAAGTGCTTCATCCCGAACGCCATGACCATCAACATGACCCGAAGACCACGGATGCGACAAGATCGACCTCAGTTATTCGAGAACGTTCTCGCCGAGCCCGTCGAACCCTGAGACCGAACCCGAAACCCCGGAACCCCAAGATCGCCGAACCCTAATGTGTGAACCCCCTTCCCGAAACCCTATTTTATAATATAATACAACTTGTCGCATATTAAATGTTCATGCATGCATATTGTCGTGTGGTTTGGGGGCCTTATGCCGATTCACCTCTAATTAAATATGGGGCCCATATGCGGGCAAATCTAGTCTTATATTGGCCTCATTTAAATTGTGTAGCGAACCGGTGATATATTTTGCCATGCTAATACAACATTTAATTTGCGGGGTAGATAAACAACTGGAACCATCTAACTAATTGACGGGACCCCGGTTCCGCTTAATATGACCTAATTGCATCGCATCTTTGCCATGTCATACATCATACATGCATCATGCCCGATCTTTTGCCGTAGTATTAAATATTGCATCCGGTGTTTATTCTAGTGTTTTGCTTCTTCGCGGATAAGGTCGTTGAGTTGATGTGAGCTTCGCCCCGATCTTCGGTTGAACCTTCGGCAATGTTTTCAGGCGAGCATCTCCCCCTTTCTACCTATCTTACTTTTATAGAATTTATTCCCTCCTGTTGGTCTATTGCTATCTGTGTTGCGATGCTCTAGTCTTCGTGCCCGTGATATCCCTTGCAGCCTTATATTGCCTTGGACACCTCCTGTTACCTGTTGTGTGGTAGTTAGTTGGACCTGCGCGTCGTAGTCGCTTGCTCAAGTGCTGCTGCGTGTTGTCAAGTGCCACAGTTGTTGGAGTAATGCCGCATGTTTGATGTTGTAGATGATCATGGTTTTACTTATCGTTCACTTTAATTCTTGTTTAACAACTAAAATTGAAGTAAGCAGAGGCATCGGTGGGTGATAGATAATATTTGGTTTCCGAACGCCCACTTGTGTCCCGTAGGACCCCGAGTACTTGATACCTGTTCCTTGATTTATCGCGCTATCCACATCCGGGAGGATTATGGGACCCCCTGAGCCAGAGCTTGATTCAGTCTTATTTCTTGGGGCCACAAACTAGTTTGAGGTTTTATTTACTATCCTGTACCTATGCCATGCTACTGCTTTATTTAAATTGTGCGAGGATCACACTGTACTGTTTAGGTAAGCGGAATGTTTTCGCGGTATCGACAAGCCCAGCCACACTTTCGGGTTCCCAGTCGTTTACAGCCATTGACGCAAACCTTGAGTCCGTCTCGGAGTCAGCTAGCTCCGTTGCGGGTCTACTCAATGGGGTGGCCCCCTGAAATATTTCTGAATCCTGTGATTGCTTTGTCGTGAAGGCCTCGTTGGGTTTTGATTTGGTTTTTCCGAGGTTGATCGAGCGTGTGTTGCTATTGGTGCACCCCGGCCGGGTAAAACTTTCTGAAAGCCGTGTCCGCGGTTATGGACGACTTGGAGCACAGTATCTCGACCATAGACAAGCATAACTAAAGTAGTACTATAAATTTGACTTTATAATGACTAGTAATCAGCTTCACTATAATGGAATGGCTAACTAATACTGCCCACAATTGCTTGTTTGGAGTGTCGCTGGCGACTATCTATACCTGACTAGTAAGTATTGCAACTACAACGGAATGGCTAATAACAGTACCAACAACTGCTGGGTTTTGGGTTTATCTCATGCTATCTGTATCTGATTAGTAATTGTTGCAACTACAACGGAATGATTAACTAAAAGGGCCCACTGCTTATTTTTATCAGGATGATTATCTATACCTGACTAGTAATTGCTGCAACGATAACTGAATAAGTAAAGCGCACTTGTGAGTTCCTCGGTTGACTTCCTCGTTTGGTCTCGAGAAACGCCAGATGGGTTTGTTTGATGATAGCATCGGTTGGTTCGAATAGGTCTTTCTTATCCCCCTGGTAGCCGCCATTGTATCGAGTCTCTATAAGTTGTTTAGTGCTTCTTTGTCGCCGCTCGATCCACCATACCTATGTAGGCGAGGACCGCGAATTCTAGCCTCGCCGTGTCTTGGCCTCGATCTTGACGCTCCTCTTTTTCCTTTTCCCTTTGTCGGCACCCCTTTTGTTTAAGCAGGTTTTGAAATCGACGCCGTTAGCAGGGTTACCCTTCCGGCTTGTCCTGGGCAGGGTTATGGACGCCATTGGTTATTCTTCAGGGCTCTTGGCCCCATTTGCATCTTGTCCGTAGTCGGACGCTCTATCGATTTCAAGATGATTTGGATCTTTGTATATTATATCTGTATTCTTGACTCATTGAGTCGCTGTTATATATATATATCTGTTCTGTGGGTCCCATCGAGGACTGTTGTGTAATGTTATTACTTCGTTTTCCACCCGCACGAAAGTGCCTGGTGGGCACCTTTGAATCGTTTCTATGCGGGTTTGGCGGGTTTCGCTAAGACTTGCATAGGTCCGATTCTGAGGGTGTTACAGAGTGGTATCAGAGCTCAGCAGTTGCGATACCCCACAAGTCCAGCCTGTAGGATAACCTAGCTAACGGCCGAAGTAGAGTGTCAAAACTATTTTTGAAAAACGGTTGGATAGTTCTGGTTAGGTCTGATTTTACTTCTTACCCCGCTGCTATTCTCCTCTTATCTCGACGCGTTTTGAACTTGATCTCTTATCTTTTCTTCGAGTCCAGGATTTCTCGTGGTTGGGTTCCATTGTACCTTCAGGGTTTCGCTTCCTCCTTTGGTAACGGTGTTGCTACATCTGGTCTTCATGATATCCGAGGGATCCTTCATCTGATGGACTTCTCTTTGTTCCTTCTCGTGCCTTCCGGTGTTTTCCGACGCGACGACATCATCTACGTCAGATCCGATGCAGAGTCTGCATCACTCCTTTGTTTCCGAACCTTGCTTGTCGAGATCTTCAGTCTGATCCCGAGAGTTGGTTGCATAATTCGCCTATTCGTGTGCAGAGTAATGGTTTGGGTGTGCGATGGACTGATCACCATCCAACTACTCTTATCATTCGCTCTTGTGCATCGAATCCGTGGATCCAACAGTATTACTCCGTCCATGGAAGTTAGAGGTGGCTTTATTTGCTGATACCTCTATCTTCGACCTTTTGTTCCGGAGTGTTCTCTCGACGATCACGGACAACGACCTCTTGTTAGTGGTGTCGCGAGGATCTACACGGAGCGAGAAGATGCAGAACACCGACCTTCCTTTTCGGTACCATGAGGCGGATCTCGAGGGCGAGATCCATTGTTAGTGGTGTCGAATTGTGGCATCCCGCAAAACCACTACTAGAAAATCGCGTTGTTTTTGTGCATTGCATCGCCATCATCATGCATTGTTGTCTGAACTATTTCGAAAAACCTAGTTTTGCTTTGTACAAATACCCCTCTTATTTTCAAATGCAAAACCCCGATCGCATCGGAGATTTTATTTACCTAAAAAACTATTTGCAAAGTGGCCTTGTTTTAAAATAGGCAAGACAAAACAAACACACATTTTTAAACCAGCCACCTCTAATCCTAGTCCCACCAAATCTATTCCTACCCACCTCTCACAGGCCGCCACCTCACCCTCTCACCCAACTCCTACCCACCTGCCACCTCATCGATCCATACCTTTTCCCCTCTTCCTTTTCTCACCTAGCTTCACCCTACCCTCTCTCTCTGACCCGTGGGACCACCCCACCCGCCAGGCCCACATACCAGCCCATTCCCCCCTCCCTCTCTCTCTCTCCCCCTCTCTCCCCCTGGGACCAATCCCCAGCACACACCACACACGCACACAGGCAACACACCCACCCACTCCTGCCGCTGCCCCCTGGGTCCCACCCCCTGACCCCACGTCCCTCCCCCTGGCCACCTCCTTTCCTCTCTCCTTCCTCCTCTCTTCCCCAACGCGACCGCCCGCGTGCACCCTCCTCCTCGCCGGCGTGCTCCCTCGTCACCTCGCGGCCTCTCTCTCCCTCTCCGCCGGCGCCCCGCTCGCCCTCGCGCCGCCGCGCTCACCCACCCCCTCTCCTTCTCCACCTCGCCGCTACCCGCCTCCGGCCGACCCGGTCGCTCGCCGCCATCCCGCGCCCAGCCGTCCCTCGGCCCCGATGCCCGCCTCTCTTTCTCCGTCATTGAGCCGGCCCCTTCCTCCCCTCTACCGCCTCGCGCGGACCGTCGTCGCCGCCGCCCATGGACGAGCCGCGCCGCCCGCACCCCAAGCTCGCCGCCGGCTCGCGCTTCGCCTCGAGCGACCCAGCGTCCCGGCCACCGGCGCTCCTCGCCTCGGCCGAGCGCGCCTCCAACCGCCTCTGCCGCCTCCGTCCTCCGCGTTCCGCCCGCCTCCGACCCTCCTCCGGCCGCCCGCCGGCCCATCGCCGCTGCCGTGCCTGCGGCTCTGCCCGCCTCCACGCTGCGACCCGACCCCACCTCGCCGGACCTCCCGCCTCGCCGCCGCCTCCTCCGCCACCCCGCGTCCCGCCCGGCCGTCCCTGCCAGCGTGCAGCGTCGCCGCCCGCCCTCGCTGCGTCGGCCCGACCGTGCCTCCTCTGCGGGTTCGCCCGACACCGCGGACGCCCTTGGCCGCTGTCTGCCCTCTGTTGGCCGCCGTCCCTGTAGTGTGCATCGCCGTCGTCCTTGCTGCCTTCCCCTGCACCGCAGTTCCAGCAACCTTAGGCCGGCCCCACATCGGTCCATGCCTTCCAGACGTGGGCACCGTCAACCGACAGCGTGCATGCATCCATGTGTCCCCAGAACGCCCGAGTCCAACACAAGATCGGCCTCGGCAAACCAAGAGGGAACCCTCAAGACCTTCGGGAGAAACTTCGACGTCGACCCATGTTCGCCGACCACCCGAGGGAACCTCGTCGAGAAACCCCGGTACCAGAGGTCGACATTAGACCGAAGCATCAAGGCTCCTTCACGGATCTCAAGTTCTCCGTCTCGGGATGACAAGATCGCCACACGGACGCGAACCCCAAGACCCTGAGGCCCGAACCGAAGACCGATCCGAAGCGCCAAGGCCCTCGACAAGGAATCGACAAGATCATCGCGGGACTCCAAGTTCTACTTTGTAGTTTGCTGAACGCCGAGATCTTCAATCGGATCCGAGGACACCGAGACCCCGATGCGACAAGTGCTTCATCCCGAACGCCATGACCATCGACATGACCCGAAGACCACGGATGCGACAAGATCGACCTCAGTTATTCGAGAACGTTCTCGCCGAGCCCGTCGAACCACGAGCGAACCGAACCCCGGAACCCCAAGATCGCCGAACCCTAATGTGTGAACCCCCTTCCCGAAACCCTATTTTATAATATAATACAACTTGTCGCATATTAAATGTTCATGCATGCATATTGTCGTGTGGTTTGGGGGCCTTATGCCGATTCACCTCTAATTAAATATGGGGCCCATATGCGGGCAAATCTAGTCTTATATTGGCCTCATTTAAATTGTGTAGCGAACCGGTGATATATTTTGCCATGCTAATACAACATTTAATTTGCGGGGTAGATAAACAACTGGAACCATCTAACTAATTGACGGGACCCCGGTTCCGCTTAATATGACCTAATTGCATCGCATCTTTGCCATGTCATACATCATACATGCATCATGCCCGATCTTTTGCCGTAGTATTAAATATTGCATCCGGTGTTTATTCTAGTGTTTTGCTTCTTCGCGGATCAGGCCATTGAGTTGATGTGAGCTTCGCCCCGATCTTCGGTTGAACCTTCGGCAATGTTTTCAGGCGAGCATCTCCCCCTTTCTACCTATCTTACTTTTATAGCATTTATTCCCTCCTGTTGGTCTATTGCTATCTATGTTGCGATGCTCTAGTTTTCGTGCCCGTGATATCCCTTGCAGCCTTATATTGCCTTGGACACCTCCTGTTACCTGTTGTGTGGTAGTTAGTTGGACCTGCGCGTCGTAGTCGCTTGCTCAAGTGCTGCTGCGTGTTGTCAAGTGCCACAGTTGTTGGAGTAATGCCGCATGTTTGATGTTGTAGATGATCATGGTTTTACTTATCGTTCACTTTAATTCTTGTTTAACAACTAAAATTGAAGTAAGCAGAGGCATCGGTGGGTGATAGATAATATTTGGTTTCGAGCCCACTTGTGTCCCGTAGGACCCCGAGTACTTGATACATGTTCCTTGATTTATCGCGCTATCCACATCCGGGAGGATTATGGGACCCCCTGAGCCAGAGCTTGATTCAGTCTTATTTCTTGGGGCCACAAACTAGTTTGAGGTTTTATTTACTATCCTGTACCTATGCCATGCTACTGCTTTATTTAAATTGTGCGAGGAGCACACTGTACTGTTTAGGTAAGCGGAATGTTTTCGCGGTATCGACAAGCCCAGCCACACTTTCGGGTTCCCAGTCGTTTACAGCCATTGACGCAAACCTTGAGTCCGTCTCGGAGCTAGCTTACTTCGTTGCGGGTCTACTCAATGGGGTGGCCCCCTGAAATATTTCTGAATCCTGTGATTGCTTTGTCGTGAAGGCCTCGTTGGGTTTTGATTTGGTTTTTCCGAGGTTGATCGAGCGTGTGTTGCTATTGGTGCACCCCGGCCGGGTAAAACTTTCTGAAAGCCGTGTCCGCGGTTATGGACGACTTGGAGCACAGTATCTCGACCATAGACAAGCATAACTAAAGTAGTACTATAAATTTGACTTTATAATGACTAGTAATCAGCTTCACTATAATGGAATGACTAAATAAACCTGCCAACAATTTCTTGTTTGGAGTGTCGCTTGCGACTATCTATACCTGACTAGTAAGTATTGCAACTACAACGGAATGGCTAAATAAAAGTACCAACAACTGCTGGGTTTTGGGTTTATCTCATGCTATCTGTATCTGATTAGTAATTGTTGCAACTATAACGGAATGGTTAACTAAAAGTGCCCACTGCTTACTTTATCAGGATGACTATCTCAACCTGACTAGTAAATTGCCGCAACTATAACTGAATAAGTAAAACTGCCAACTGTGTGAGTTCCTCGGTTGACTTCCTCGTTTGGTCTCGAGGGGGAAACGCCAGGATGGGTTTGTTTGATGATAGCATCAGGTTGGTTCCGAATAGGTCTTTCTTATCCCCCTCTGGTAGCCGCCAGTTGTATCGAGTCTCTATAAGTTGTTTAGTGCTTGCTTGCGCTTTCGATCCACCATACCTATGTGGCGAGGACCGCGAATTCTAGCCTCGCCGTCTTGGCCTCGATCTTGGCTCCTCTTTTTCCTTTGCCCTTTGTCGGCACCCCTTTTGTTTAAGCAGGTTTTGAGATCGACGCCGTTAGCAGGGTTACCCTTCCGGCTTGGCCTGGACAGGGTTATGGACGCCATTGGTTATTCTTCAGAGCTCTTGGCCCCATTTGCATCTTGTCCGTAGTCGGACGCTCTATCGATTTCAAGATGATTTGGATCTTTGTATATTATATCTGTATTCTTGACTCATTGAGTCGCTGTTATATATATATATATCTGTTCTGTGGGTCCCATCGAGGACTGTTGTGTAATGTTATTACTTCGTTTTCCACCCGCACGAAAGTGCCTGGTGGGCACCTTTGAATCGTTTCTATGCGGGTTTGGCGGGTTTCGCTAAGACTTGCATAGGTCCGATTCTGAGGGTGTTACAATCCTTCCTACAAGTACAAACAACAAACATAAGCATCATTCACAACACAAAATGGCAGAAATATATATTACATATCTCAATGAAGAAAATGGCAGAGACAAACCTAATAGTATTCCTTGTATGAATATTAAAGAGTGGCTGAAGTGCATGAACAAATCTCCTAAATCCAGCATGGTCCACGATACTCAACGGGTAACCATGCAGCACTATCATGTTACCGAGCTCTTATCTTGCGGTTTCTTGATCAAAAGTATAGCTCTCTACATTCACCTTGCCATCTACTTGTGCAGTCATCCTCAATGAAGACTGACTCAACGATTTTCCTGCCTTTCCTCGCAACTTCAACGACTTTTGAGTACATATCTTCAAATGGTCACGCAGATGTGAAGTGCCACTCTTTGCTCCTGCGGTAAGTGCCTTGTTACAGTAGTTACATATGGCCTTCCATTCTCCACGCACCAACTTTTTCGTCATCTCTTGCCACACATCAGACGTGAGCTTGCGCGTATTAGCTGCAACATTCACCTCCACCACCTCATCTTCATCATCTTCACCATCAGAAATTTCATTCACAGATTCAGATGGGGCTGCTTGACTAGTACAACTTGGAGCACTACATCAACTGAATCACAAAATCAATAGGCAGTAGCACTACATTCCTAAAATCAGTAGCACTAAACATCTAAATCGATTTACCTATAAAACTAATTAGTAGACAGTAGCACTAAATACATAAATCAGTAGGACTAAATCTCAACCAATACCTAAATTGCTACCACTAAATCATCAACAATACCTAAATCAGTAGCACATCGACAGATTCTACACCAATACCCAAGGCCCTAAGCCCCCAAGTTGCATGCGTGCATACCGTGGTGGTGAAGGTGGTGACGGTGCCGCTGCTTGTTTGCGGCCGGTGACCTGCTTCCGCTTCTTTTGCACTCGACCACCGCCAACAGAGGGCGCCGGTGCCGGTGACTCGCGTCCCCGCTTCTGCCCGCCAACTTGTGTCGCTCCCTTGCTGGTTCCCTGCTGGCCGCCGCTTCCGCCCCTGCTGTTCGACGTCGAGGTCGGCAAGCCAAGGAAGAAGCCAAGCCGAGCACCACTGCCATGGGGCGGGATCTCCTGGGAATCTCCGTGTTGGGGAGAAGGCGTGGGGTCAGTTGGCGGCGTGCCTCGCTGGCCCTCCCCGGAGTCGACGCCATCCTCCAGGTCCACGGCCTCCATGCGGTCGCGGGCTTGCGGCACTGGAGAGGATAGGAAGGTGGCGCTGCCATACGGCGGGGTGGGTGGGGTGTCTTGATAGCGGCGTCGAGCTTGCGAGGCAGCGAGTGGGGCTATGGGGATTGCGGTAGGGGGGAGTGAATGCAGGATGGGATAGGTCGGGCTCGGGGCCTCGGGCTCGCTCGACCAGGTCCAGGTAGAGTTAGCGTTAGGGTTATTTGTTACATAGTACACTTACATGTGGGTCCTACGTCGAGTTGCCGGGTCTGCGGGTTAAAGGGTATGGGTTTAACACCTCCATACCCGCACCCGCTAGACCTGATGGGTCTGAATATTTACCACTAAGTAGACCCATGGGTTTTATTTTTAACCAAACCCTCCTCCATTTGATGCGGGTACCCACCGGGTTAGCGGGTGACGGGTACCGGGAGTTATCCCCTAACTACGGCGAGTTATTTCAAGCTTGATTTTGGTCCAACCGCGGACGCGCCGGCGTCCCCTGGTGAGCACTCCCCCCTACTATGTATTTTTTTTGTAATTTTTTGTGTAATATATATGAACTATGCTACCTACGATCAACACGAACGCATTGCTATTTTCCAGTATTTTTGAATTTTTGAATTTAAGAGTTGAAATTGCGGGTTTCGATCTCGCCCACGAGCACCAACATGAAAATCGTGAGTACATGGACCTGTACTCACGGTTGAAGAGCAGCTTCAACGGAGACTGTAAAAATATGAACTGTAAAACACGTTTACAGGTCATGAGAAACTATTTTTACAAGTTGAAAACACGAGACAAAGAACGAAGCCCCTAAAATTGAACCCGTCCAGTTAGAACGGAGCCCGTAAGAGAATAAAATTGGGACCGTTTTGTGCCCGTAAAAGTAGGTGCTAGTCCACAATTTGAGAAAAATGATCAACACATTTAAACGATGCAATGCAATGGTTCAAAGTTGTGTACATCAAATTGTCCAGATCATAGCAACCCAAATATAGATTGGGCAATGTTCAATCATATACCGAATCAAAAAAGTGTCCACCGCGATGAATGAAGAGAACATCAAACCATATCGCCGTCGTCGCAGCGCCCATCATGCACACCTCCGTCGCCACCACTTGCCGATGCTCCACCGCCTTGACGAGCTAGCTTCTTTCTCTTCAAGATGCCAGAAATCATCATTTGACGCAAATCCAATTGAGTTGGATTCATCCTCGAGGTATCCATCATCATGATCTCCTTCTCCTCGGTCATGAGCGTCTTCATTGCCTTGGCATCCTTTATCTTGAGCCTCTGCTCCTCTAGCCGGTTCTTGTACTTGGCTTCATTTCGGATTGCTTCCCACCTTGACCGCTCCATCACCATCTTATTTTCATGCATTATCATCTTCATCACCAACGTCTTGGCCGTCAACATTTCCTTGGACTTCACCATCTCATCAATCTTATCCCTCAAAAGATGATTCGGCTTCAAGCCTCATTCTCTCCTTCGCCTTCTTGTTGCTTTCTGTCTTACCAATGTTCCTCCCTCCATCTTCATCGTCACTAGCATTCGTCCATTTTCTTCATGGCCTCCCTCTTGGGTGCAGTTCTTAATCCCTCAAATTCCACTTTGGCATATGCTCAAGCAACTTCCAACAATGATGGAGCTTGAACGACTTGTTCTTTGAGCCCTTCATTGCCCTATACCTTTATTGGGAAATTTGTTTCTAAATTGCACAATTTGATCATGAATTTATTCATAATTTCACAATGGGTTAATGAAAAGGGAAGAACAACTCACATAGTCATCCAGAGAGATGCCACTTGGATGATTGTTCCTCACTTGCACCATAGCTCCATCCCAGCGACTGCAATTTGGTTTATGACATCCCATCATCCTTGCAGAGACCGATACGATCAAGAGACATGAAGGGCAACACGAGGCATCATTTTGAAAAACTTACCTTTGATGCGTTGTCAATAGAGCTTGCCAGTTTGGTCCATGCCGGTCACAACACCGATCGACACTTGGGGCCATGCCTGGACCAAGCAAATGTCCTCGATCTCGGTGTAAACGCCCTCTTCTTCTTTTTCGAGGAAACTTGAGCTGCGTCGAACACCTCCTCCTCGATCTCTTCTAGTTTAGCATTGACTTCCTCTTCTTCGCCTACATCATCGCCGAACTGGAGCTACGGGTCAGAGATATCAACCGCGCTCTTGTTTAGCACGTCGACAAACGATGTCGTGGCATCATGGGCATTGTAACTACAATGAACTAAGCTTGAGAGAATGACACCAATCATTTAGAGGCACAGAGGAGAGGGCGGACGACATACCTTGCCGACGGCGCGGCGACAGGCCGCTGCTGAGTGGCGACGGGAGGAAGGACCGCGCGGCGCATGGCCTGCTTCGTCTTCTTCGTCCCATGTGGCTTGGTTGGACCCGCTGGCGCCACAACACCGACCATTGGGCCCCCAGTGTTTCCCAGCCTCTTCCTCTTCAAGCCGGATCCAGTCGGCGGAGCTCCTGCGCCAACACCGGCGGTGGGGCTAGGCTGTTGAGGCTCCGTGGCCTCAACAACGACGGGTGGGAGCTCGCTGGGGTCCATGGATTCAACTTTGGTGAGCGCCGGTGGCAGAAAGCGGGGTAGAAGGAGGAGGTCGGGGGCGGTGGCGGAGGCGGAGGCGGGAAAGGGGGAAGGGAAATGTCCCACGTGCGCAAATCCAGGGTGCGATACAGGGCAGGCTCGGTTCAGCATCCCGCACTAAGAATTTAGGGTTCGGGAGACGGGTTTCTTCGTGGACTGTAAAAAAGTTTACAGTTTTCCGGCTTTTATAGGTTCTTTAAAGCGCTAGTTTTTTGCGGAAATCGTAAACTAGCGGTTTATTTACAGTTTTCGTGGGCTTACAGGCTCCGTTAGAGCCGCTCTAAAGGGTTGCCTATTTAAGGGTCCCATTAGATATGCTCTTACATGCGAGTCTGCCCTCCGGGTCGATATTCCCCTACTTTGTTTGTTTTTCATATTCTCTAGATATTTCCATTTTTTATTTGTAAATTTTATTTTTTGTTGGTCGTGTACATCCTTATTTGGAGAGACTCAAGCCCTTATTAAGGTGTGCCACTTGCGTACATCCTAGTTCGCGCACTTGTATTAGGTTAGTTATGAAGATAAAAATCAATAACGATCTAATTATCGAAAGGAGACGCGGCGGGCCGGCAACAAGCAAAGCATAATTGTCTTCTTACCGATCCTCCATCAAATTCAAGACTTTTAGTGTGTATACTGTATATTGTTTGATACAGTATTGTACTTGCGGGAGGCAAATATGGAAGCTCCACTTATAATAGCCAAACAAGCACCCCCTGACACCCCGTTTGTTTGTGTGTGGATGCACCTGATGCCAGGTTTCTAAACGCGTGCCTTAAGTTGTAACTCTGCCAAAAGACAAATAGTAGTATGGAGCTTTTGATACTACAACCACAAGCAGCAGGCAAGCACTAAACCGATAGTAGTAGTCGATCTAATCCTCTCGCATCGATCTCATTTGTCCATACACCAGTGTCGTGACACTGATGTGAAACAAATGTGTTCGTGTTCAAACATACTTTTTTAAATTCCTACTTACTACAGACACTCAGACGACAGTCAGATCACAAGTCGTCCAATCACAGCGGGAAGCCGGCAACAAGCGGTCGCTCTGAACAGCTAAAGAGACAGCATAGCGTGGCAAAAAAAGACAGCGTAGCGTTCCAGCAAGGAGCGCGCGGCGGCAGACAGCAGAAAAAGCACCAGGCGACCAGCTTCCAGCACCTAGCGCCCAGCGGACAGGACCAGCGCCCAGCGGCAAAGACACACAGGTCACACGCGCAGGAAGACTCGCTCCTTGGCTTTCTCGCTGATGGCGGCTCATCACCCCTATGGCCCTATCTGGCTTCGTCGGCGTGTGGCCTGTCGTCTGGGCAGGGTACCGTGAGAGATGCGTGCCGCGGCGAAGAGAAGGGACACTGCCGCCGCCGGCCACAGCTTATTCCTAGGGATGGGGTTTAGGTGGCGCCGCGTGTCTCTGAATACATGAAGGCGACTAGGGCAATTCCCTATTGCCCCTCATTTTTGTTTTTTAGGGAACCCTATTGCCGCTCATAGCGGGAAACAAAGGAGGCGGCGCCTCAAGTCATACTGGGCCCAGGCCTATGACCGTCTTTTTTTTTCAATTTAGATTCTATTATTTTTGTTTCTATGCTTTCTATTTTCCGTTTTTTCAATATTTCATTTATAATGTATTTTATATTTCCTTTGTATCTGCTTCAGTACATAAAAGTCTTTTAAATTTACGCAACACGTTAATTTTAACATATATAAAAACAATTCATATCATAAGTATCTACTTTGATTTAAAAACTTTGGAACCATGTTTCCATCCGTCGATTTGTCTCTTTTACGGTAGAGGAAATAGAAAGCACACTTATTCACCGTCCATCAAAGAACGTGAACCGATGTCACGTTTGTCAACCTAGATCATCGTCCTAGATTCCAATTTTTCCATAAACGACTGACTCTGGTAAGGATCCCAACAAAAGATAAGAGGAGAAACAAGTCTCGTCCCTATTCATCCACTGCAAGAACTTTAGCCTGTTACATCCTCCAGTAGGGCGGCAGAAGATGGAACATGAGAGGCATGGGTTGGAGGTAATTAGCTAGGGTGTTGTGGAAAGACGACTATAGAGGATAAATGGGTATGGATGACAATTACATCCAAGATAGTAACATGTTTCCACATATGGATCATATTTGTTGTTTCTTACTATTTTATGTCTATTTTTGCATACCTAGTAGCCTGGAAGCCACCAATGATGTGTTGGAGAAAAAACTATGGATCTAGTGTTGGCTTTGTGGTCGCATCCCTCCATCAAATCATATCGTGTATGAAAATAAAAGTTAGAACACATGTCATTCATCAACCAAGGTAGCCAACATTGTGACCGCCATCGGGGCCACAATCCTGCCTTCCGATCTTCCCCACAAGAAGGGTGTAGGGTCGCGGTTAGGCTACACTAGCGAAAAATCAAAGTTTTCTACCGTGGCAACCAGAAATACTGTTGTCATAGATCTCGGAATTACCACTAGACGCGCAGTTGCGGAACTCGATGAAGCACGTCGGGGCAGTGTAGATGTTCTACGTCTTCTCCTTGTCCTTGTCCCACGAAAAGCTCCCCTTTGCGTGGATCGTCCAATTACTACAGCAGCAGCACCTTCGAGGTATCCACACGTCCGGAGTAGAAGTGTCACACGCCAAACTGCTAGGTTCGCACGTGCAACACATGTGTGAGAGGAGTGGCGGCTGGGTGGAATGCTCAACCCTATTCAGCTCGCATCACCCTCTCTTATATAGGCTTTCCTGGTGGGCTTCTACATTAGTAGCCTAAGCATGGTCTAATTCGGATCCAATCCTTATCGGGCTTCTAGCCCCTTAAGTGTGTGACCCTATAGGTTCATACATGTATAGACATGACACGAGTACACTTACTTCGTCAATAGTTGGTAGCGGCCTCTAGCAAGACGTGCCAACTCCTAAACGCATATAAATATCATTCAGACGAACCATCACAAGGTTGAGTACATGTCTTTTCCTTTGCTTCATGATATTTGGTCTAGATCCAAGCTGGCCTCTCTTTCTCGATACTATGATTCGGAACCCCTTTACTAGGTCAACTCTTAACCGTATGTAGCACGGCCATGCATTTCTGGATCTGATCACTCAAGGGCCCTAGAGATATCTCTCTCAAGTAGAGAGGAGCAAATCTCATCTTGATTGATCAATGCCTTGCAGCATGTATCAGGACAAACCCGAAAGCTACCTTTATAACTACCTGGTAACGGAGCAACGTTTGACAGCCCCAAATTAGATCGATCCATATCTCAAGTACATGCGACAATCTTAGGTCTAAGGACAAAATGTACACGATGTGTAGAGAGAGAGTTGCAAGTATAATTGTTAGTCTCAACTCTCAAGTTGGGTCAGTCCAACCCCATGTTTATAACATGTGTCCACATCATTGGTTTGACATCTCTATGTCTATGACTTATAAAACATAGTTATCAACCAATTGATGTGCTAGTCTAATATTCACGTGTGTCCTCTCATGAACTTTGACTAGGGACAACTATTAGATAACCATACAAATAAAGAGTTTTACAACCAATTCATATAATTGCCAATCAATACAAGTTTCCTGGTATATGGATATTCAAAGAACATTACAATAACTCATGGATACACATGAAATATAATCATCTCTATGATTGCCTCTAGGGAATATTTCCTTCAATGGGCTCAAGCAACGAACCCCCACCATAACAAGATATGAGCAGAAGACCTCCGCCAGCGCCGCCCAATACAAGACCTTTAGCTTGCGAACCATCAGTTTCAAAGGAGAGATAAGAGGTGTGGGGTTGGAGGTGGCTATAATTTCAAGAGAGACAACAAGGTAAGATTGACGGCTATGGTTTTTGAGGCCCGCCTCGGTGCTCCACCCTCCCCAAAACTTAAAAGGACAATCTAGTCTTTTGCCATTAATTAATTCCCAATATCCTAATACTTATATTGGCCTCTCTAATCTAAACCATAACTTATATTACCTACATGTATACCCACGTATTTCTATATGGTGATCGATCTAACCGAGCAATGTCCCTGATATAATTTCCCTTATCTACATGGATGAGTACGAGAACATGGCTGCCGCGAGAAGCAGAGGCAGAGACAATGATGCCATTTCCTCTTCCCTCGCCCCTCCCATTCCACACATTGCCATTGTTACAATGCACCATGAAGTTAATCAATAGGTACTCGAGCATAAAGTTGTAATGCACCATGAACTAATGTCGATGGTCCCGGATTCATAAGTACCTTAATTGGAGCCCATGAGAGTTTAGCATGGCAACTAACATGGATATAACCTAAGGGTGCCTCAAATTGGCATACCCGGTCCAGCCCAGGGAAGGCCCACATGAAGACTTGCTTCCCAAGGAGATTTTGGGTGGCCCAAGCCAATAGAAGTTCGACTCCTTGGAGAAACGGCCAGGTTATAGATAGAATATTAAAGGCTGAAACTTTAACTTGTAACCGACTTGTCCTACCCCGGTACCTAACCTATCTATATAAAGGCCAGGAGGACACAACGAGAAAGATCTAGACAACTCATACACACCTCACGCCAGATTGCATTTGCGCACCCCCTGAAACCTTCGGTTTCGCCGTAACCAAGAACAGACAAGCAGGAGCAGGGTTTTCCCCTCGGGGGCCTGAACGTGGGTAAACCTCCTGTCCACTTGCTGCGTGTATGTTAACCATCTCGCGATCTCTAGCATCCCCATCTTCTCCAAAACCCAAGTTCATAACAATGGGCATTGAAGAGTTGAACCCTCGTCAGCAATAAGCAACCCATTGTCATTGTTGGTACGTGCCTTGACATCGCCCGTGCCTAAATGCCATTGTCGAGCGTGCACCACAACCCTGGCCAGCCGCCGCCTATATGCATTGGTGTCGTCGTCTAGGGCACACTGCCACCCGTGCAGCCGAGGGCATGCCATGGCCGCCGACAAGAACAAAGGCACCATGTATCGTGAGCGATGAGGACATGCCCACCATGACATACATATTCTATATGTATACGGATATGTACGGGTTAATACATGGCTAGATATAGTTATTAATTATTCATTAATGATGACTTAGTAATTTATTAAAGACCATCATACCCTTAGTTACAAAAAGATACAGAGCTATCTCGACTATTATTGCGTTTAAAATTTGGATAAGGAGGAGTACCGAATTTTTTTTGATGGTTTACATATATTTGCATCTTAATTTATGTCGCTATGCCATCCATCATTGCACTATTTGCAATGAGCTTATCCATATCAAGATCGAATTAACTAGTTTCCAATGCATTCTTGGAATTGTAAATTGACTTATACACATCACGTCTAGCTTCTACTACTAAATATTGCTTGTATGTCTCCTATATTTAGACTGAAATTAAATGATTGTGTGATGTAGGGATGATAATTGGGCGATATCGCACCCGATACAGTAACATGTTTCCTTATATAGAAGCATGTGTTAGGTTGACCTCTCCACGTTCGAACCCAATGGTTCAACGGACCCTCGATCCGCGCCCTGATTGGGGGCGCCCAACCAAGTCAGGGTTGATGGGCCCCTGTGGCAGCGCTATAAAGAGGAGGTGGGGGCCAGGGCACAACGCACGAGGTTCGACGTTGCCGCCGCTCTCCCCACCTACATCCCTACCGATCTAGGGCTAGAGCTTAGCCATGGGAAGCTCCACCGCCGCTGCTACCGCTTAGGCCCTATAGCCACGCTCTCGCCGTCGACCGAGATGGCCAACGGGTCATCGAGTTCGTCCACCGGTGAAGGTATACCTCCTCTCTTGATCTCTCTCTGTAAGATCCAAATCCTAGTGAGCCCTCTACCGAATCGATCTAGACTTGGCAGATCCTATCATTGGTATCAGAGCAGGTGCTTAGTAGATCTATTTGTGTAGAAAAGCCAAAGACAAAGAAAAGAAATTAAAACCCTAACCCTACAGAGCGCCGCCCTCACGGCTGTGTTGTTCCTCTCTATCACGACGAGCATCAGCATGCCGAGTCGCCCGAAGAAGAACCAACCCCTCGCAGGGCAAAGAAAAGCAAAGTGAAACCCTGTTTTCCTCGAATCAGATCGATACAGTAAAGTAAAATAAAGGCCCAAATCCCCAAAGGAAAAGCCCCTGTTTTCTGTCCCCAAATCGAAATAAAAATAGAGCAAATGGGGGCTGTCGGTCGCCATCGGCAGAGGGCGCCGCCGCTTGACGGCGGTGAGCCCACCCTCGGGTGGATGCACATGCCGGCAAGGGGGCCAGAGGGGCGTCGCCACACAGTCTTCCTCTCGTTCTCACTTATCTCTGCCTAGCCGTAGTTGTGTGCGGTTGTGGAGGGAGACGGTGAAGGAAGCATAGAGGGAAAGGGGGCTAGAAAGAGGGAGAAAGAAGAGGAGCTCGTCGCCGGCTTTCAGCTGGGCGGCGCCTCCTCGCTGCACTCGAGGGCGTCGTCGCCGGCCATGGACGGGCCAGCTGCCACCAGAGAAAACCGAGAGACGGGAGGGAGGGAGAGGATGTAGAATGGCTTAGGGTTTCTTGGGAGAGGGCCCTTGGCCGTTTTGTTCTGGCTATAGCCGTGTGCATCCGTCAGATATGCTGAGATGAGATCGGATGGCCAGGAGGCGATGGGCGCTGCAAGGCTAGGGCGGCACTGGGGCCATGGGCCGCTGGTAGGCCACTGCTGGGCCAAAAGGGCGTCACCCGCGCGCTATAGACAGTGAGCACAGGAGGCTGCGGCGGCCATGGGCTGATGCGGGCCGAAGGGCATTTCGCGCCGCTCAGGGGCATGGTGGGTTGTTTTCTGCCGCCCGTTCCAGCACAGTTTTGATTTTAGTATTTACAGACTTTTAAAGACTCTTTATCATCTGTTTTTTATGATTTTTGCACAGTTTTTTCTACACAAAGTTATGTTGGAATTATGCCCTAGAGGCAATAATAAAGATGTTATTATTATAATTCTTTTTCATGATAAAGTTTATGTTCCATGCTAGAATTGTATTAAGCGGAAACTTTAATACTTGTGTGGTTTGTAAACAACACCGTGTCCCTAGTACGCCTCTATGGACTAGCTCATTGATCAATGATGGTTAAGGTTTCCTAACCATAGACATGAGTTGTCAATTGATAATGAGATCATATCATTGGGATAATGATATGATGGACAGACCCAAACTAAGCGAAGAAATTAGATCGTTTCATCGTGTTCATCTTTGCGAAGCTTTTCCTATGTCAAATATTGTATTCCTTAGACCATGAGATAATGCAACTCCACAGTACGGAAGAAAGCTTGGAGGTCATCAAACGTCATCCTATGAGAGGGTGATCATAAAGGGGTCTCTCAGGTGATCGGAAAGTATCTATTGGGTTTTATGTATCGAGATGGAATTTGTCCCTCCAAGTCGGAGAGATATACTTCGGGCCCCCTCGTGTCGATATCAACACCGCTTGCAAGCATGTGGTTAATGAGTTAATCACAAAGTGATATCGGATTACGGAACGAGTAAAGTACTAACGTGAGCGAGATTGAACTAGGTATGATGCATCGACGATCGAATCTCGGGCAAGTAAAATATCGCGAGACGAAGGGAATATATATATGGGATTGATTGAATCCGGCATCGTGGTTCATCCGATATGATCATCGATGAATGTGTGGGAGTCAATATGGGTGCCCAGACCCCGTTGTTGATTATTGATAGAAGATCATGTCTGCATATTCTCGAACCCGCAGGGTCACACAGTTAACGTATCTCGGCGCTAGGATAGATTGGATAATTGGTTTATGAATTTTTGTTTGGAGTCTCGGATGGGATCCGGGATATCACGAGAGGTTCCAGAATGGTCCGGAGAATAAGATTCATATAAGGCAGTTTTGGAGTTGAATTGTTCGGGTTAATCGGTATTGTCTGGAAGCTTCTAGAACCTTCGGAAGGGACCAACGTGGCCCCACCTTCCGGGAGGGGGCATGGGCCTATGAGGGAGTGTCCTGGCCGCATTGGGCCAGGGGCACAAGGCCCCATAGGGCCCAGCTGATCCTAGATAAGTTTAAACTCGTTTAAACTAGAGATAGGATTTCTAGATAAGGGAGAGTTTAAATCGTTTAAACTAGAGATAGGATTTCTAGATAAGGGAAAGTTTAAATTGTTTAAACTAGAGATAGGCTTGGAGTAGGGGCAAGGGCTGGCCGCCCCTCCCCCCCTCTATATATAGAGGAGTGGTGCGCCCCTCCCCCCTACACACACCTTCCTCCAAGCCCGAGCTGCCTTGCTACCTTCCTCTCTCCCTCCCGACTGTTTGTAGGCGAAGCCCTGCAGCAGAAATTCTCCACCATATACACCACGCCGTCGTGTTGTAGATCCAATCTATCTCTCCACCATACTCGCTGGTCCGAGAAAGGAGGAGACGTCGAGGTGCTGCACGTGTGCATCTCACGGAGGCACCGCCACTTGTGGTGCTAGATCGGATCGGATCGCGAGGAGGAGAAGCGAGTGCGACTACATCACCCACGTTCGACGAGCGTTCCATGTCGAATCTTCAAGGGTATGAAGATCTAATCCAATCTCTCTCGTTGATTGCATCTCCTAGATTAGATCTTGGCTTTCCCTCTCGCATCCGTAGAAAATTTTGATTTACTATGCTTGAAACCCTTGATGGTATCAGAGCTAGATCTATGCGTAGATGTGTTTCACGAGTAGAACGCAACATGGTTGTTGCGGGCATTGATGTTTTTTGTTGCAAGCCTCTTGTTTGTGTTCTTCTTATGACGCGGGATAGTGAGATTGAAGCGGTCCAGGCCAACCTTACGCGACGTCGTTCGCGAGACCGGCTCCACACTTGACGTGTGGCTTGTTCCACACATGCGGCTGGTGGATGTCAGTTTCTCTCACTATAGTTGTCATGGGATTAACACCGGAGTTTGGCAACCATAATATCACCGTTGTGGCTTTTCGTAGGTAAGAATCGTTCTTAGCATCTACTCCCATAAGCCACGTAAAACATGCAACAACAAAGTAGAGGCGTCTAACTTGTTTTTGCAGGGAGTGTTTTCTGTGATATGGTATGGACCAAGATTGGATGTGTATATTGTATGCGATGATCATGTTTTGTAATGTTTCACGACTTGCATGTCGATGAGTACACAACCGGCGAATATATGGTTGTCTTTATAATTGTGTATGACTTGAGTCAACTTCTTATACGCCATGTAATAGCTTTACTTTATCGCTAAGTAGTTAGCAATAGTTGTAGTTGCTATTCGTGGTGGAGGCAATCATGGTGGAGTGATGGAGATCATCTTGAACGCACAAGATGGATATCATTCTTGAGGATTGGCTATACCATGTCACATAAAGTTATATGCATGTGATTTTATCCTTTATGTATCTTATTATGCTTAGATTGCGGTAGCATTATAAGATGATTCCTCATAAAGATCAAGATAAAAGCGGTGTTCTCCCCAAGTATGCACCGTTGCGAAAGTTAAATCGTGTCCAAGCATCACGTGATGATCGGGTGCTATAGACTCTACGCTCACATACAACAGGTGCAAGCCAGTGTTTGCACACGCGGAAATACTTGGGTCTAGCTTGACGAGCCTAGCATGTACAGACATGGCCTCGGAACACAAGAACCGAAAGGTTAAGCATGAGTCATATGGATGATATGATCGACACTTTGTTGTCCACCATTGAAACCACATCTCTTCTCGTGATGATCGGATTAGGTGTGGTGAATTTGGATCGTGTTCACTAAACAACTTGAGGGATGTTGAATTTAGTGGGAGTTCATCTAGTAATTTGATTAATTTGAACTATTTATCATGAACATAGTCTAAATTGTACTTGCAAATACTGTAGATCACATGGCCAAATCCAACTTCAACTTCAACGTTTTTGCTGAGAAGGAAAAGCTTAGAAACAATGGGTCTAACTTCACCAATTGGTTCCGCAATCTAAGAATCATTACATGCGGCGGACAAAGGACTATGTCCTTGGTAAGCGTTAGGTGACCCCTACTTGCAACTACGCGGTGATAAGAAAGCTGCCTATCGATCGCGCAAAGATGATTATGGTGTGATTAAGAGCACCATGTTGTTTGCTATGGAACCGAGACTTCAAAATCATTTTGAAACCTATCCGGGCCCTTTGAGATTCTCGAGGAGCTGAAAACCATGTTTGAGACTCAAGCCCGTTCGAGAGATATGAGATCTCGAGAAGTTCTTTAAGCGCAAGATGGAGGAAGGAGTTCGTTAGTGAGCACGCCATAAAGATGTCGGGCTACACTCAGCGCCTTGAGCAAGCGGAATGCACGATTCGGAGGAGCTCAAGATTGAGGTTCTGCAATCACTCCTCCCGGCTACAAAAGTTTTGTAGTGACTCATAATCAGATTGGTTCCACTGATACGATCACCGAGCTCTTCGCAAATCTGAAGGTTGCGGAAGTGGACATCAAGAAGGATAATCATGTGTTGATAGTCAACAAGCCCTCCTTTAAGAAAGGTAAGGGAGCAAAGAAGCCCTTCAAGAAGGCGGCGGCAAGCTTAATGCCCTGCTGAAGAAGCTCAGTGGTCCTAAGCGAACACCGAGTGCTTCTATTGCAGGGCAGGGTCCTTTGGGCATCGTCCGAAGTACTTAGCGGACAAGAAGGCTGGCACCATCAAAGGTATATTTGATATACATGTTATTGATGTTTTCCTTACTAGCCCTTGTTGTAGTGCACGGGTATTTGATACGGTTCATTTGCTAATATTTGTAACTCGAAGCAGAGCTACGGAATAGGCGGCTTGCGAGGATGAGGTGTGATCTTGGCGTTGGCAGCGGATCAAGAGTTGATGTGATGGCCGTCGGCACGCTCTCCTTAGTTTTACCTTCGGGATTAGTTTTAAACCTTAATAAATGTTATTATACTGCGTTGAGCATGAACATTATTTCCGGATCATGTTTATTGCAAGGCGGTTATTCATTTAAATCGGAGAATAATGGTTGTTCTATTTATATGAGTAACATCTTTTATGGTCATGCACCTCTTGTGAATGGTTTATTTCTTCTAAATCTCGAAGGGATGAAACACACATCCATAACATTGAGGCTAAGAGATGCAAAGTAGATAGTGATAATACTACTTATTTGTGGCTTGTCGTCTAGGTCATATTGGTGTAAAGCGCATGAAGAAACTCCATTCGATGGACTTTTGGAGTCTCTTGATTTTGAATCATTTGACACATGCGAACCATGCCTCATGGGCAAGATGATCAAAACCCGTTCTCGGTATGATGGAGCGAGCAACGGACTTGTTGGAAATCATACATACCGATGTATGCGGACCGATGAGTGTTTCGTGGCGGTGGATATCGCTATTTTCTCACTTTTACCGATGACTTAAGTAGATATGGGTATATCTATTTAATGAAACATAAATCTGAAAACGTTTGAAAAGTTCAAAGAATTTCGAATGAAGTGGAGAACCATCGTAATAGAAAGATTAAGTTTCTACGATCCGATCGTGGAGGTGAATATTTGAGTTATGATTTTCTCACGCATCTTAAAGCAAGTGGAATCGTTTCACAACTCACGCCACGGAACACCACAGTAGCAATGGTGTGTACGAGCCGGAATCGAACCCTATTAGATATGGTCCGATCAATGATGTCTCTTACTGATTTGCCGTTATCATTTTGGGGTTATGCATTAGAAACCGCTGCATTCACTTTAAATAGGGCTCCATCTAAATCCATTGAGACGACACCGTATGAACTGTGGTTTGGTGCTAAACCTAAGTTGTCGTTTCTTAAAGTTTGGGGATCTGAAGCTTCGTCAAGAAGTTGATGCCGGACAAGCTCGAACCCAAAGCGGAGAAATGCGTCTTCATAGGATACCCTAAGGAAACCATTGGGTATACCTTCTATCACAGAACCGAAGGCAAAGTGTTTGTCGCAAAGAACGGTTCCTTTCTTGAGAAGGAGTTTCTCTCAAAAGAAGTGAGTGGGAGGAAAGTAGATCTAGACGAGGTTATTGAACCTTCTCTTGAATTGGAGAGTAGCGCAGCACCTGAAATTGTTCCAGTGCCGCCTGCACCAACAATAATAAAGATGTTATTATTATAATTCTTGTTCATGATAAAGTTTATGTTCCATGCTAGAATTGTATTAAGCGGAAACTTTAATACTTGTGTGGTTTGTAAACAACACCGTGTCCCTAGTACGCCTCTATGGACTAGCTCATTGATCAATGATGGTTAAGGTTTCCTAACCATAGACATGAGTTGTCAATTGATAATGAGATCATATCATTGGGATAATGATATGATGGACAGACCCAAACTAAGCGAAGCAATTAGATCGTTTCATCGTGTTCATCTTTGCGAAGCTTTTCCTATGTCAAATATTGTATTCCTTAGACCATGAGATAATGCAACTCCACAGTGGGAAGAAAGCTTTGAGGTCATCAAGCGTCATCCTATGAGAGGGTGATCATAAAGGTGTCTCTCGGTGATCGGAAAGTATCTGTTGGGTTGTATGTATCGAGATGGAATTTGTCCCTCCCAAGTCGGAGATATACTTGGGCCCACGTGTCGATATCAACACCGCTTGCAAGCATGTGGTTAAGGAGTTAATCACAAAGTGATATCGGATTACGAGTAAAGTACTTGCGTGAGCGAGATTGAACTAGGTATGGCCAGTGACGATCGAATCTCGGCAAGTAAAATATCGCGAGGCGAAGGAATATATATATGGGATTGATTGAATCCGGCATCGTGGTTCATCCGATATGATCATCGATGAATGTGTGGGAGTCAATATGGGTGCCTGGACCGCTGTTGATTATTGATAGAAGATCATGTCCGCATATTCTCGAACCCGCGGTCACACATAACGTATCTCGGCGCTAGGATAGATTGGATAATTGGTTTATGAATTTTGTTCGAGTCTCGGATGGGATCCGGATATCACGAGAGGTTCGAATGGTCCGGAGAATAAGATTCATATAAGGCGGTGCAGTTTTGGAGTTGAATTGTTAGGTTAATCGATATTGTACAGGAAGCTTCTAGAACCTTCGGAAGGGACCAACGTGGACCCACCTTCCGGGAGGGCATGGGCCTATGAGGGAGTGTCCTGGCATTGGGCCGGGGCACAAGGCCCCATAGGGCCCACCGATCTAGATAAGTTTAAACTCGTTTAAACTAGAGATAGGATTTCTAGATAAGGGAGAGTTTAAATCGTTTAAACTAGAGATAGGATTTCTAGATAAGGAAAGTTTAAATTGTTTAAACTAGAGATAGGCTTGGAGGAGGGGCAAGGCTGGCCGCCCCCCTCTATATATAGAGGGTGGTGCGCCCCCCCTACTACTCCACACCTTCCTCCAAGCCCTAACTGCCTTGCTACCTTCCTCTCTCCCTTCATTTGTTTGTGGCGAAGCCTGCAGTGAAATTCTCCACCATATACACCACGTCGTCGTGTTGTAGATCCAATCTATCTCTCCACCATACTCGCTGGTCCGAGGAAGGAGGAGACATCAGTCTTTGCGTGTGCATCTCACGGAAACCGCCACTTGTGGTGCTAGATCGGATCGGATCGCGAGGAGAAGCGATGCGACTACATCACCCACGTTAAACGAGCGTTCCCTGCATCTTAATCTTCAAGGGTATGAAGATCTAATCCAATCTATCTCGTTGATTGCATCTCCTAGATTAGATCTTGGCTTTCCCTCTGTTCGCATCCGTAGAAAATTTTGATTTACTATGCCGCGAAACCCTTCAAGTTATCCAGCAAAATTTTGTCTAGAAAACACAAAATTGAAAGAAAAGTTTCTGTAAAGATGTAAAGTTTAAATGAATTTTTTAATTCATTCTTCCGCTGCATATAGTCAAAAGGGCTCTTTTAAAATTTAATAAAGACAAAGAAAGTATTAATTTTTTTGAGAGCATGTTAAAGTTATATTATGGTCATATTCATGTTATTTTTGTAACCAACGTTGTAAATAGCATGATTGTGATTAGTATGTCATTTCAAAGTAATTAAAGTCATATGCTTTTGATTCTATTTTCTACCCAACAGTGATGTAGAATTAATTGCATGAAAATTTGCATGTCTTGATTTTGACCAACGTTGGATCAATATTTGCAATTGGTTACTGTTCTAACTTATTTGTGGTTTTCAGGAGGATATTACTTGATGTGTTGTATCAAGGATGTCCCCACACTTAGAGGCGACAAATACTCCGAATGGAGAAAGAAGGTGGATCTGGCCTTCATTTACGCTGAGGTGGATTGGATCCTTGAGACCAAACCTCCCCCAAAGCCAACAAAGCTAGTCCGAGAGGCCGCTGATGATGATGCTGAAGGGTTTCGCAGCATAGTAAATCAAAAAAATTCTACGGATGCGAGCGGAAAAGCCAAGATATAATCTAGGAGATGCAAACAACGAGGGGAAATAGATGAGATCTTCATACACTTGAAGATTCGCACAGCGGAACGTTCAACGGAACGTGGTTGATGTAGTCGTACTAGCCTTCTCCTCCTCGCGATCCGATCTGATCCAACACCGCAAGTGGCGATGCCTCCGAGAGAAGCACACGTACGGCACCTCGAAGTCTCCTCCTTCCTCGATCCAGCAAGTGGGGTGGAGAGATAGATTGAATTACAACACGATGGCGTGGTACAAAGGTGGAGAGTTTCTGCGGCAGGGCTTTGCCTACGCGAAGTCGGGAGAGAGAGAGGAGGGCAGCAGGTAGGCGGCTAGGGTTGAGGAGGTGTGGGGGGAGGGTGCGCCCCTGCCCTCTTTATATAGAGGGCTGGCTGGCTGCCCTTGCCCCTCCTCCAAAACCTAGGGCCGGCGGCCACATGGGGAGGAGTGGGGGGCAAGTTCCCCCCTTCTAGAAGCTCTCCCTAGGGTTTCCCCTAGGGCTTGGCCGGCTGGGCCTATGGGGCCTTGTGCCCCTGGCCCAATCTTGATCAGGGAGCACTCCCTCAGAGCCCGTCCCCTCCCAACAAGTGGGGCCACGTTGGTCCCACTCCGGAAGGTTCTAGAAGCTTCCGGTACAATACCGAACATTCCGAAACAATTCCGAAATCCAAAAACTACTTTCCCTTATATGAATCTTATTCTCCGGACCATTCCGGTACCTCTCGTGATGTCCTGGATCTCATCCGAGACTCCAAACAAAAACTCATAAACCAATTATCCATTCTATCCTAGCATAGAGACACGTTAAGTGTGTGACCCTACGGGTTCGAGAATATGCATACATGATCTTCTATCAATAATCAACGGGGTCTGGAAACCCATATTGACTCCCACAAATTCATCGATGATCATATCGGATGAACCACGATGCCAGGATTCAATTAATCCCATATATATATTCCCTTCGTCACGCGATATTTTACTTGCCCGAGATTCGATCATCGGTATCGGCATACCTAGTTCAATCTCGTTCACAACAAGTACGTTACTCGTTCCGTAATCCGATATCACTTTGTGATTAACTCCTTAACCACGTGCTTGCAAGCGGTGTTGATATCGATTACCGAGTGGGCCCGAAGTATATCTCTCCGACTTGGGAGGGACAAATCCCATCTCGATACATACAACCCAACAGATACTTTCCGATCACCTAAGAGACACCTTTATGATCACCCTCTCATAGGATGACGTTTGATGACCTCAAAGCTTTCTTCCGATACCAGGGAGTTGCATTATCTCATGATCTAAGGAATACAATATTTGACATAAGAAAAAGCTTTGCAAATATGAACACGATCTAATTGCTCTACTTGATTTGGGTCTTTCCATCATATCATTCTCCCAATGACATGATCTCATTATTAATTGACAACTCATGTTTATGGTTAGGAAACCTTAACCATCATTAGTCAATGAGCTAGTCCATAGAGGCATACTAGGGACACAGTGTTGTTCATAAACCACACAAGTATCAAAGTTTCCGCTTAATACAATTCTAGCATGGAATATAAACTTTATCATGAACAAGAATTATAATAATAACATCTTTATTATTGCCTCTAGGGAATAATTCCAACAGTCTCCCACTTGCACTAGAGTCAATAATCTAGTTTACATCTGGCAACAATCTAACACCCATGACACTAAGGTGCTGATCATGTTTTGCTCGTGGAAGAGGTTTAATCAACGGATCTGCGACATTCAGATCCGTATGTACTTTGCTAATCTTCAGATCTCCATCTGTTATATAATCTCGAATTATATGAAACTTGCGGTTGATATGCTTGGTCTTTGGATGATATCTTGGTTCCTTAGCCAGCGCTATGGCGCCAGTGTTGTCACACAATATCTCTAGTGGGTCCAAGGCACTTGGAACCACACCAAGCTCAGTGATGAAGTTCCTGATCCAAAATCCTTCACTTGACGCTTCTGCAGCAGCCATGTATTCCGCTTCTACTGTAGATCCCGCGATCACGCTTTGCTTGCAGCTTCTCCAGCTCACATCTCCTCCATTCAAAATATAAACGTATCCTATCTGAGATTTAGAATCATCCTTGTCGGTGTCGAAACTAGCGTCGACGTAACCTTTTACGACGAGTTGTTCATCACCTCCATAGACTAAGAACATTTATTTAGTCCTATTTAAATACTTTAGGATGTTCTTCACGGCTGTCCAGTGTTCCACTCCTGGATCACTTTGGTATCTGCTCGTCAAACTAAGAGCATTGGACACATCCGGTCTAGTACACAACATGGCATACATGATAGAACCTATGGCCGAGGCATAAGGCACTTTGCTCATAGCTTCTCTATCATTTACTGTAGCTGGACACTGAGCCTTGCTCAATATCTTACCTGACAGCATAGGCACTGAACCTTTCTTTGCCTTATCCATTCTGAACCTTTTCAGAACTTTGTCTAGGTATGTACTTTGGCTTAAAGCTATCAGGCGTCTTTGTCTATCTCTATAGATTTTGATGCCCAATATATAAGCAACTTACCCTAGGTCTTTCATTGAAAAACATTTGTTCAAATAACTCTTCACATCGTTAAGCATATCAATGTCATTTCCAATAATCAATATGTCATCCACATATAGTACCAAAAATGTCACTGAACTCCCACTCACTTTCTTGTAGATACAAGCTTCGTAGCAATTTGGAACAAATCAAAAGCTCTTGATCACTTGATCAAAACGAAGGTTCCAACTCCGAGATGCTTGCTTCAGTCCATAAATGGAATGCTGAAGTTTGCACACCTTATCAACATCCTTAGGATCGACAAAACCTTCGGGTTGCATCATATACAACTTTTCATCAATGTTGCCATTGAGGAACGCAGTCTTGACATCCATCTGCCATATTTCATAATCATGAAACGCAGCAATTGCTAATAAAATCCGAATGGACTTAAAAATCGCTACGGGATAGAAAGTCTCATCGTAGTCAACACCTTCAACTTGTCGAAAACCTTTCGCGACAAGTCGTCCTTTATAGACAGTAACATTACCATCTGCGTCCGTTTTCTTCTTAAAAATCCATTTGCACTCAACGACCTTTCGGTCGCTAGGAGGGTCCACCAAAGTCCATACTTGGTTTTCGCTCATGGATCTAATTCGGATTTCATGGCCTCTAGCCATTTCGCAGAGTCTGGGCTCACATTGCTTCCTCATAGTTCGCAGGTTCACTGTTGTCTACTAACAAGACAGTTAAGACAGGGTTACCATACCACTCAGGAGGGGCACGTGACCTTGTCGACCTGCGACGTTCAGTAGCAGCATCGTCCGAAGCTTCATGATCCTTGTCATTAGCTTCCTCTATTGTTGGTGCATACGACACTGGAACAATTTCAGGTGCTGCGCTACTCTCCAACTCAAGAGAAGGTTCAATAACCTCGTCTAGCTCTACTTTCCTCCCACTCACTTCTTTCGAGAGAAACTCCTTCTCAAGACTTTGCCTTCGGATCTGTGATAGAAGGTATACCCAATAGTTTCCTTAGGGTATCCTATGAAGACGCATTTCTCCGCTTTGGGTTCGAGCTTGTCCGGCATCAACTTCTTGACGTAAGCTTCGCATCCCCAAACTTTAAGAAACGACAACTTAGGTTTCGCACCAAACCACAGTTCATACGGTGTCATCTTAACGGATTTAGATGGTGCCCTATTTAAAGTGAATGCAGCGGTTTCTAATGCATAACCCCAAAATGATAATAGCAAATCTGTAAGAGACATCATTGATCGCACCATATCTAATAGAGTTCGATTCCGGCGTTCAAACACACCATTGCGCTGTGGTGTTCCGGGTGGCGTGAGTTGCGAAACTATTCCGCTTGCTTTAAGATGCGTGAGAAAATCATAACTCAAATATTCACCTCCACGATCGGATCGTAGAAATTTAATTTTCCTGTTACGATGGTTTTCCACTTCATTATGAAATTCTTTGAACTTTTCAAATGTTTCAGATTTATGTTTCATTAAATAGATATACCCATATCTACTTAAGTCATCAGTAAAAGTGAGAAAATAGCGATAACCACCACGCATCGAAACACTCATTGGTCCGCATACATCGGTATGTATGATTTCCAACAAGTCCGTTGCTCGCTCCATTATACCGGAGAACGGGGTTTTGATCATCTTGCCCATGAGGCATGGTTCGCACTTGTCAAATGATTCAAAATCAAGAGACTCCAAAAGTCCATCAGAATGGAGTTTATTCATGCGTTTTACACCAATATGACCTAGAAGGCAGTGCCACAAATAAGTCGTATTATCACTATCTACCTTGCATCTCTTAGCCTCAATGTTATGGATGTGTGTTTCATTGCTTTCGAGATTCAGAAGAAATAAACCATTCATAGCAGGTGCATGACCATAAAAGATGTTACTCATATAAAGAACAACCATTATTCTTCGATTTAAATGAATAACCATCTTGCAATAAACACGATCCAGATATGATGTTCATGCTCAACGCAGGCACATAATAACATTTGTTGAGGTTTAAAACTAATCCCAAAGGTTAAACTAAGGAGAGCATGCCGACGGCCATCACATAAACTCTTGATCCGTTGCCAACGCGCATCGTCACCTCATCCCTTGCTAGCCGCCGTCTATTCCGTAGCTCCTGTTTCGAGTTACAAATATTATCAACTGAACCAATATCAAATACCCAGGCACTACAACGAGGGCTAGTAAGGAAAACATCAATAACATGTATATCAAATATACCTTTGATGGTGCCAGCCTTCTTGTCCGCTAGGTACTTCGGACAGTTGCGCTTCTAGTGACCCTTATCCTTGCAATAGAAGCACTCAGTGTCCGGCTTAGGTCCAGACTTGAGCTTCTTCTCTGCAGGGGCAACGCGCTTTCGCTGCCCTTCTTGAAGGGCTTCTTTGCACCCTTACCTTTCTTAAAGCTGGGGGGCTTCTTGACCATCAACACATGATTATCTTTATTGATGTCCACCTCCGCAGCTTTCAGCTTAGTGAAGAGCTCGGTGATCGTATCAGTGGAACCAATCTGATTATGAGTAACTACAAAACCTTTGTAGCTAGGAGGGAGTGATTGCAGAACTCTGTCAATCTTGAGATCCTCTGGAATCTTGTAGTCTAGTTGCTCAAGGCGTTGAGTGTATCCCGACATCTTAATGGCGTGCTCACTAACGGAACTCCCTTCCTCCATCTTGCAGTTAAAGAATTTCTCAGAGATCTCATATCTCTCGAGCAGCTGAGTGCGAAACATAGTTTTCAGTTCCTCAAGAATCTCAAAGGGCCAGGGAACTCCTCAAAGCGATTTTGAAGGTCCGATTCCATAGCAAACAACATGGTGCTCTTAATCACACCATAATCATCCTTGTTGATAAACAGCTTTCTCATCGGTGGCGCATCTCTGAGGGCGTCACCTAAGCTTTCTCAAGGACATAGTCCTTTTGTCCGCCAGAGAGAATGATTCTCAGATTGCAGAACCAGTTGGTGAAGTTAGACCCATTGTTCTTAAGCTTTTCTTTCTCAGCAAAAACGTTGAAATTGAAGTTGGACTTAGCCATTTGATCTACAAAATTTGCAAGTACAATTTAGACTATGTTCATGATAACTAGTTCAACTTAATCAAATTACTAAATTCAACATCCCTCAAGTTGTTTAGTGAACATGATCCAAATTCACCACACCTAATCCGATCTTCACGAGAAGAGATGTGGTTTCAATGGTGGACAACAAAGTGTCGATCATATCATTCATATGACTCATGCTTAACCTTTCGGTTCGTGTGTTCCGAGGCCATGTCTGTACATGCTAGGCTCGTCAAGTCAAACCCAAGTATTTCCGCGTGTGCAAAACTAGCTTGCACCCGTTGTATGTGAACGTAGAGTTTATAGCACCCGATCATCACGTGGTGCTTGAACACGACGAACTTTCGCAACGGTAAATACATGGGGAGAACACAGTTTTATCTTGATCCTTAAGTGAGGAATCATCTTATAATACTACCGTCGCGATCTAAGCATAATAAGATACATAAAAGGATAAACATCACATGCATATAATTTTATGTGACATGGTATAGCCAATCTCCGCGCAATGATCTCTATCTTGTGCGTGCCAGCATGATCTCCATCACTCCACCATGATTGCCTCCACCACGAATAGCAACTACAACTATTGCTAATTACTTAGCGATAAGGTAAAGCTATTACATGGCGTATAAGAAGTTGACACACAGGTCATACACAATTATAAAGACAACCATATGGCTCTTGCCGGTTGTGTACTCATCGACATGCAAGTCGTGAAATATTACAAAACATGATCATTGCATACAACATACACATCACATCTTGGGTCATACCATATCACAGAAACACTCCCTGCAAAAACAAGTTAGACGCCTCTACTTTGTTGTTGCATGTTTTACGTGGATTATGGGATTAACAAGCTAAGAACAATTCTTACCTATGGAAAGCCACAACAGTGATATTATGGTTGCCAACATCCGGTGTAAAACCCATGAAAACTATAGTGAGAGAAACTGGCATCCACCAGCCGCATGTGTGGAACAAGCCACACGTCAAGTGCGGAGCCGGTCTCGCGAACGAGGTCGCGTAAAGTTGGTCTGGACCGCTTCGATCTCACTATCCCGCGTCATTAGAAGTACACAAAAAGAGGATTGCAACAGAAAACATCAACGCCCGCAACAAGCATGTTGCGTTCTACTCATGAAACACATCTACGCATAGATCTAGCTCTGATACCACTGAAGGGTTTCGCAGCATAGTAAATCAAAAAATTTATACGGATGTGAACGGGAAAGCCAAGATATAATCTAGGAGATGCAAACAACGAGGGGGAATAGATGAGATCTTCATACCCTTGAAGATTCGCACAGCGGAACGTTCAACAGAACGTTGTTGATGTAGTCGTACTAGCCTTCTCCTCCTCGCGATCCGATCCGATCCAACACCGCAAGTGGCTATGCCTCCGAGAGATGCACACGTACGGCACCTCGACGTCTCCTCCTTCCTCGGTCCAGCAAGTGGGGTGGAGAGATAGATTGGATCTACAATACGACGGCGTGGTGCAAAGGTGGAGAGTTTCTGCGGGAGGGCTTCGCCTACGCGTAGTCGGGAGAGAGAGAGAGAGAGGAGGGCAGCAGGTAGGCGGCTAGGGTTGAGGAGGTGTGGGGTTAGGGTGCGCCCCTGACCTCTTTATATAGAGGTATGGCTAGCTGCCCTTGCCCCTCCTCCAAACCCTAGGGCCGGCGGCCACATGGGGAGGAGTGGGGGGCAAGTTCCCCCCTTCTAGAAGTTCTCCCTAGGGTTTCCCCTAGGGCTTGGCCGGCTGGGCCTATGGGGCCTTGTGCCCCTGGCCCAATCTTGACGAGGCACTCCTCGTGAGCCCGTGCCCTCCCGACAAGTGGGGCCACGTTGGTCCCACTCCGGAAGTTTCTAGAAGCTTCCGGTACAATACCGAACATTCCAAAACAATTCTGAAATCCAAAAACTGCTTTCCCTTATATGAATCTTATTATCCGGACCATTCCGGAACCTCAGGTGATGTCCTGGATCTCATCCGAGACTCCGAACGAAAACTCATAAACCAATTATCCATTCTATCCTAGCGTCGAGACACGTTAAGTGTGTGACCCTACGGGAATCAACAGCGGGGTCTGGAAACCCATATTGACTCCCACACATTCATCGATGATCATATCAGATGAACCACGATGCCAGGATTCAATTAATCCCATATATATATTCCCTTCGTCACGCGATATTTTACTTGCCCGAGATTCGATCGTCGGTATCGGCATACCTAGTTCAATCTCGTTCACAGCAAGTACTTTACTCGTTCCGTAATCCGATATCACTTTGTGATTAACTCCTTAACCACGTGCTTGCAAGCGGTGTTGATATCGATTACCGAGTGGGCCCGAAGTATATCTCTCCGACTTGGGAGGGACAAATCCCATCTCGATACATACAACCCAACAGATACTTTCCGATCACCTGAGAGACACCTTTATGATCACCCTCTCATAGGATGACGTTTGATGACCTTAAAGCTTTCTTCCGATACCAGGGAGTTGCATTATCTCATGGTCTAAGGAATACAATATTTGACATAAGAAAAAGCTTCAAAGATGAACATGATGACACGATCTAATTGCTCTGCTTGATTTGGGTCTGTCCATCATATCATTCTCCCAATGGAATGATCTCATTATTAATTGACAACTCATGTCTATGGTTATGACTCATTCATAACTTTCACATATGATTACTCCCGATATGATTATATTTATTCAATTAAATAAAGATCAGAAGCGTTTGATAAATATAATCATAGTGGCCTAGTATTCGATGCCCCTCGCTACAACGCCTAAGGGTGTGGGGGAGCTCGGCTGAGGTAAAAGTGTTCAATCCAAATATTGCAGAGCTTAACCCTAAAACATTCAGTTGCCATATTGATTGGCTATCCTGAAAAGTCAAAAGGTTTTCGTTTCTACTGTCCAAACATATACACAAAGTCTGTAGAAACGAGACATGCAGTCTTCTTAGAGGACGAAATGATGAGGGGGAGCATGGTAGCTCGGAGAATTGATCTTGCGGAGAAGAGGGTGCATGCACCTTGACTCAGGAGCCATTCTTCAAGCTACCTGTTGTTCCTGCATTGACAACCCCAGAGGTTGTGGTGCAAGCACCTGTTGTGACTCCACCCACGATAACAGTGAGTGAGGATCCGGAACCTGTCCACCAGGAACCGACTAAACCCACAGTTGAGCATGAAAGGGAGCAGCAACAACCATCTCCAAAGGATACGCCATATGTTGAGACACATGATGAGACAGTTCATGAGGCCCCTAGAAGGTCTCAAAGAGTTAAGAAGTCATCAATTTCTAAAGATTATAAAGTTTAATAACACAGAAAGAGTTAGACTTGGGGAAGCTTCATATGCTTTCGGTATAGATATTCACCGAGATAGAACAAACGGAGTTATAGGTCTGTCTCAAAAGGCATACCTAGAAAAGATTCTAAATAAATATAGTATGCATGCGTGCAATACCACACCTGCTCCAATAGTCAAGGGCGACTGTTTTGGGAAATTTCAATGTCCCAAAAGTCAATATGAGATCGATCAAATGAAGTCAGTACCACATGCTTCGGCCGTTGGAAGCTTACAGTATGCACAAGTGTGCACTCGCCCTGACTTAAATTTCATCACTGGGGTACTCGGTAGATATCAAGAGAATCTAGGCATAGAGCACTGGAAAATGATAAAAAAGCTTTGCGTTATGCGCAAGGCTCAAAAGACCTCATGCTAACATATAGAAGGTCTAATTACCTAGAGATAAGAGGGTATTCAGATACTAATTTTGCGGGAGACAAAAACGATCAAAAGTCCACGACGGGATACGTATTTACTCTCGCAGGAGCGGCTATTTCGTGGAGAAGCTCCAAACAGTCAATAGTTGCATCATCCACGATGTATGCAAAATTTATAGCATGCTATGAGGCAACGTGGCAGGCGATATGGTTAAATAAATTTATACCCGACTTGAAAGTGGTAGATTGCATCAGCAAGCCACTAAAGATGTACTGTGACAACAATCCCGTAGTATTTTATGCTCACAACAACAAATCGAGTAATGCTTCGACACCAATAGAGATAAAGTAATATGTTGTGAGAGATAAGATCCGGGATCACACTATAAGACTCGAGCATTTAAAGATAAAGAAAATGCTTGCGGGTCCGCTAACGAAAGGCTTACCACCCAATGTGTTCAAGGAACACTTAGCCGGCATGGGTTTAAGGGAAAACCTATGATTCCTAGATCAAAGATGCCCAAAAGTAAAGAGTTTCTTGTTTCAAAACAAAAGGTATATTATAGCTGTCTGATTCTATCGACAATTGAGTTGTGACGATGAAACATGCTCTATGTACCAAAAGTGATGAAACGAGTAAAGTATAAAGTGAAAAGTAAATTTGAGATCAATGGGGAGAATGTTAGGTTGACCTCTCCATGTTTGAACCCAACGGTTCAACGGACCCTCAATCCGCGCCCTGATCGGGGGCGTCCAACCAAGTCAGGGTTGGTGGGCCCCTGTTGCAGCGCTATAAAGAGGAGGTGGGGGCCGGGGCACAACGCACGAGGTTCGACGCTGCCGCCGCTCTCCCCACCTACATCCCTATCGATCTAGGGCTAGCGCTTAGCCACAGGAAGCTCCGCCGCCGCTGCTACCGCGTAGGCCCTATAGCCACGCTCTCGCCGTCTACCGAGATGGCCAACGGGTCATCGATTTCGTCCACCGGTGAAGGTATACCTCCTCTCTTGCTCTCTCTCTCTGTAAGATCCAAACCCTAGTGAGCCCTCTACCGAATCGATCTAGACTTGGCAGATCCTATCAGCATGTTGTTCCTTGACATCACCTTGACATCGCCGTGCCTTAACGCCGCTGGCATCGTTTGATGCCATCGTCTAGGCGCATATATGCCTTGATGCCATCGTCTAGGCACACCACCGCCCTTGCAGCCGAGGGCATGCCATGGCCGCCGGCAAGAACAAATACACCATGAATAGGGAGCGATGAGGACAAGCCCACCACAACATACATATTCTAATCGTATACGGACATGTACGTGTTAGTGCATGGCTAGATATAGTTATTAATTATTCATTAATAATGACTTAATAATTCATTAAAAATCATCATGCCCTTAGTTATAAAGGGGTATAGAGCGATCTCTCGGATATTGTTATGTTTAAAATTTGGATAAGGAGGAGTACCCAAGAAAAAGTGATGGTTTCCATATATTTGCATCTTAATTTATGTCTGTATGCCATCCATCGCTGCACTATTTGCAATGAGCTTATCCATATCAAGATCGAATTTGACTAGTTTTCAGTGCATTCTTGGAATTGAAAATTGACATACACATTATGTCTAGCTTATACTAAATATTACTTGTACGCTGGCTATATTTAGACTGAAATCAAATGATTGTGTGCTGCACCGACGATGATTGGGTGGTATCACACCCGAGACAGTAACATGTTTCCTTATATAGAAGCATTTTTTTTTCGATAAAGATTTATAGAAGCATGTTGTACCTTTTTTTATTTTTTATTTTTTTATTTTTTATTTACCGTAGTACCGCCTTCTAATAATTGTTAAGAAGAAGCGTCTGGACTGATTATGGAGGGTATCTTGGTGTGATGGGCTCGGAGAATGTCACTCTCGCACCACCCGTTGGCAAAGCAAACGTTTTAAGGTTTTTTGTCCACTACTAAGAGCTTTCCCCGCACAGGAATCATTCCCTTCTCCCTCCCTTCCCTCGCGCCTCCAGGCTCCAGCTCTTCTATATATGCACTCATCATATCCCTCCAAATAACCTCGCTCGTGCGTTCTTGCCTGGCTAATTACCTGCCCCTCTTAATCCCTTGCCATAACCAGCGCGAGCCCTTTAATTTGGTTCACCCGTCATCAATTCATCCTCATCCAAAACTCCTCCTCCGCTGGAGCTGGAGCTGGAGCTAGAGTGGTACTCTTCTATATAGACGACCCAACCCAGCCCCAGCCGGTGGTCGCGCATTGCGGGTGGCAGTATATATGGTGCAGCCGGCCAGCATGCAGCTCCACCTCTCGCCGCCGGCCGTGAGGGCGCCGTTCGTCCACGTCGGGAGACCACGGCTGCGTACTCTCGCCAAAGCAGGTGATCCCCGATCGATCCATGTCCCTTTATTTTCCTTTTGTCTCCGCCATGTATGCCTTCTCTAGCTTCTCCGCTGTGTTAATTTCCGTTTCCTATATACGTACGATCCTTCATCGATCGTACGTATACAATGGGAAATCCATTTGCATGCTCGCTCAGTCCACCAACTCTTTGCGTTTCTTTGTTCCTCCGTCGATGATGATCGGCCGGAGCTTCTCCTTCCTCAGTTCGAGTTCCCTGGCCGTTGGTCGGCGCCGCCGGCCGGCCGGCCATGTGGGTTAACCTCGCTGTTTCTCGCGTGCCGGCGGGTCGACTGATCACGTCGTGTGGGTACAGGGTCAGGAGTTTCTTGTCTCTGATCACGCGCAGATTGTGACGGCTAGTTTGCTCCCTCCCTGCGGCGCGCTACCTAGCTAGCTAGCTGCCTTGCTTTTTTACTGCAGAAGAGAAACATGCCGGCCATGCATATGTCTGCCGCGGTGAAGTGGAACCGACAAATTAATTAAGGAGCCGCGCGCGCCAGACGCGGCCTGCTGCTTGCACCTGGGATACTACTACCTGTGTCTTGCGCATTTATATGCCCATTAAAACGTGTATAAATCCATCCATATTTAGATAAACATGTGACAATTATTTTTGGGACGGAGACAGTAATAATCCTCGATCGAAAGGGATCAACACGTACGTCCTCGCCGTTTGTGCGTCTATCGTTCTAGCCATCCTTTTTTTTTATTTCGTTCGAACATAGCTATCTTTCTTTGTAACAACTAGCTTGTGGCCTATGAGGAAGATACTTGCTTTTGGCCGGCTTTGCTTCTAATAATTTTTATTTTTTGGTCTTGGTGATAAACCGATCGAACAGAGAAGCTAGCTAGCCACCCCCATAGGCACCTGTCGTGAGACTGTCTCTGACGATCCTCTAATCGCTTCCTCTTTGAACAATCAGGTCCATGCCGTTCCCGCGGCAAAGAAGATGCTGGCCAGGGCGTGGTGGAACCCGCCGTCGGCACGCGCGTCGCCGCCAGGCGGAGGACGACCCAGCAGCAGGCCACCACCACCGTATCCGCTGCTGCTAAAGGTATATATCGCTGCCTTGCCTTGACTACCCCCACCCCGGCCGCCGCTGCTTTATGCCGCTCTTCTCCGGCCGCTCCCTCGAGTTTAGCACCACGTCGTCCTGTATACGTTACTAGAGTACTTTCTTCCGGCGAATTACTCCTAATCCTCAGCCGGCCACGTCACCCGTATTTGAGCTGCCAAAACGTCTTACTACTATGTAGTACACGTTTAGTGAGTGGAACAGAATTTAGTCAGTACGTACGACTGTACGAGTCTGATGTAGTACACGATTTGTTCATCGCTCGTAAGTAGTACTACTGTACAAAATTTTCTTCAAAAGTGGGGTTCAAAGTCCTACTGACATCAACTCAGACTTACGAGTACATTTTTTTTCCCCGCACAATTTTCTTTGAACGTGGCAGCTGGACCGGAGGACCTCCGCTGACTCTCTTTTTTTTCCCAGGCTCCGCTGACTTGCTACAGGTTTATCGCACGTAACTCTCACGTTATTCTCAAAAAAAAAAAAACGTAACTCTCACGCGTAGATACTACTAGATTACTGGGTGAGAGCCAAGACTGGGCGCGATCATCCTCCAAAACTGACAATGAGTACGAGTCAGCTGGTGTGTGCACAAGTTTTCCTTAAACGTGGGGTTGAAGTCCAACTGATATATACATAGTACAAACTTTCTTCCGTCAGCCAAATAAAAATCCTACTAGGTGAACATCGATCGCCGCCCTATTCAAATAAATCTTAGCTGTCTAACTAGGACGACATTCGCCTGCCCGTCCGCCCGGCGCCGAACTTGTTCACTAAGCAAAGCACGGGGGCCGGCGGGCGTTCTTTCCAGCCGAATACCAGGCCTTGTCGATCAATTTGGTTACCGAATAAAACCGATCAAAGATTCGACTAGGACTGCCACGTGAAAGCCAGGATCGGAAGATTAGATCAACAATTGGGTGTGTGCGGGCGTGCTTATGCCAAGATCGTATGCCCACAAAAAGAGGCCGTCACGAAAGTTTCGTTTGATTTATTTAGATAAGGTATCTTTTGCACACGCCTTCCTGCTCCCCTCTCCCTCTCCCTCTCTCCCGTCCCGCCGAGAGGAACCGGTGCTGCACGCGGCAGAAAGAAAGAAAGAAAGAAAGAAAGAAATGATGTTCAGGCCGGCTCTGCTGCAAAGTCGATGGGATTTGGTGCCATTTTTCTATGTCCCTCCAGCTTACTCCAGGGTTGGTACGTGTATGCGTCGCCATGTTACTTCTGCCAACTTCGCCGGCCAACTCCGTCGTAATTTGGCTCATAGCCGGCCAACTCCTTTTAGGAACGTGTATGTCATGCTACAAATATTAGGAACTTACAAAATATCGTGCAAAAAACATATTCTCTTCGTTTCAAAATATAAGATGTTTTAGCTTTGTGAAGTAAATATATCTAGTTTACTTTTAGTACTCCCTCCGTTTCAAAATATAAGATGTTTTAGGTTTGTGAAGAAAATGAATCTAGACATCTTTTAATATGTAGATTCGTTCCAAAGTTGAGTGAAACTACATACTAAAACAAGTCTAGATTCATTTTCTTCACAAACCTAAAATATCTTATATTTTAAAACAGAGGGAGTACATAGTTTTATCTATGTTTGGATTGAACCTAGACACTAAAAGAAGTCTAGATTCATTTTCTTTATAAATCTAAAACATCTTATATTTTGAAACAGAGGGAGTAGTAGCTATTATTATGATTAGGCGTAATTAAATAGACACATTTATTTAGTACTCCTATATTCTATGAGGCACAAAATAAATAGTCATATTCTTTTATTTACGAGGCACACATTAAATAGTCAGATTTCTGCATGCGTGCAAGTTGCACCCACAAATACTCCCGTTTCACCGTACAAGAAATATTTTGATTCGTTAAGATAAGCCTTTATCCAATAACTTATAGCAGGTGGATTTTTCGCAAATAAATAAATAATAAATAGGTGGTTTATGTGGTAATAACAATCATAGGTCAGCGGTTATTAATAGTACGAACTTACTAATCACATCGGTATTTTCGAAACGGGCTAATTACATCAGTATCGCTTCACATATTAATATGGTGGTTGTTGGCAATGTACTACTATTTGCTTAAGCGATCAAAATATGTCTTGTAGTACAGTATTTAAAAACAGAGGAATAATTGACTTTTACAATCTTGTAAGGTAGAATCTACAGTAAAACTTAGCTGAACAATTACGCAAGTACTGGGCTGAAGCTAGAAACTCATGACATGTTAGTAATACATGTGCTAGTCAGGTCAAAATCATGTGGTGGATGCCGAATTGACAATAACCGTGGTATACACTAATAAACCCCACTGTTTTTTTTTTCATTTTCAAATGCATGCTTCCATTCAAACACACGTGAGTACCCACATTGAGTACAAAACGTGGACTGAACATGGAGCTAGAGAGCGCATTACTCATGTGGGTCTCGATCTCAGGGTGGCACGGCACATGTATGCATGTTTACTAGTCAGTATCATGTCGGGTTCTCGCAAATTTTATAATCTGATGACGTCTTGCGTTGGAATGCGTCTGACGTCGGAACACAACCAACCAACCAATCATGTTATCGTTTCGGGTCGGGTTCTCGCAAATTTTTATAACCTGATGATGACGTCTTGCGTTGGAATACGTCTGACGTCGGAACACAACCAAACCAACCATGTTTCCATGATTGTACCTCCAGGGCTGCAGAGCAAGCCGGCGGACGAGGTTCATCAGATCCTAAAACGCCCCGAGGAGCCACGTGGCCGTGACGACTACCGTGCGATCTCCGAGGCAAGCTTCCACACAAATCAATCACCACTTTTTTACCTCGACCTCTGTCGAACAAGTACCATGAGCGAGTGTACTGTAGTAAAACTTTGCTCATCAACTGTGCGAACATCATCGATCAGGTTCCCGGGTCGGAGTTCCAGCGGCCGCTGATCGAGCAGGTGAAGGCGATGCTGGGGTCGATGGGGGACGGCGAGATCAGCATCTCGGGGTACGACACGGCGTGGGTGGCCCTGGTGCCGCGGCTGGACGGCGGCGAGGGGCCCGAGTTCCCGGCCAGCCTCCGGTGGATCCTCGACAACCAGCTCCCCGACGGCTCCTGGGGCGACGCGGCGCTGTTCTCGGCCTACGACCGGATCTCCAACACCCTCGGCTGCGTCGTGGCCCTCACCAAGTGGTCTCTCGGCCCCGAGAACTGCAGCAGAGGTACGTACGTAGCTAGCTAGCTGACTGAATGTTGCGTTGTTTTTTCAGCTGGATGGGGGAACTGATGAAGCATGTTGCATTGTTGTTTTTCAGGGCTGTCTTTTCTGGAGGAGAACATGTGGCGGCTGGGCGACGAGGACCCGGAGGAGATGCCCATCGGCTTCGAGATCGCGTTCCCTTCCCTCCTGGAGACGGCCAAGAGCCTGGGCGTCGTGTTCCCGTACGACCACCACGCGCTGCAGAGCATATATGCGCTCAGAGAAGTGAAACTCAAGAAGTATATATTCATTCCCAACTAGTCTAGGAGTACATCTTGCATGCAGATGGATGGTTGCTGCTGCTTCAACAACTAGTCTAGGAGTATAACATTCGTTGTGGATTGGTCCCGTTTGTACAGGATTCCGATGGAGGTGATGCACAGGGTCCCGACGTCGCTCCTGCACTCCCTGGAAGGGATGCCCGGGGTGGTGGACTGGGACAGGATCCTCAGGCTGCAGTCCAGCGACGGCTCCTTCCTCTTCTCGCCCTCCGCCACAGCATCCGCACTCATGCACACCGGGGACGCCAAATGCTTCGAATATATCGACAGAATCGTCAAGCAATTCAACGGAGGGGGTAAGACAGACAGAGAACATTTATCGAAATGCTTTTCTTGATCCCACGTTCAGTAGTACATTGTCCATATTGATGATCCTGGTCGTGCGTTTCCAGTTCCCAATGTTTACCCCGTGGATCTCTTCGAGCACATCTGGGTCGTCGATCGGTTGGAACGTCTCGGCATCTCGCGCTACTTCAAGAAGGAGATCAAGCAGTGCTTGGACCACGTGCACAGGTTCAGTTAGCTCCCCCCTCCTCCATGGCTCTGCTTAATCTTGCCAGATAGGAACCACCATATATCGATCTTTTCTTGCTCAATCTGCAGACACTGGACTGAAAAGGGGATCTGCTGGGCGAGGAACTCCGAGGTGCAGGACGTGGACGACACGGCCATGGCGTTCCGGCTCATGCGCCTGCACGGATACGACATCTCCCCAAGTACACACTCTCTCTCTCTGTCTGAAGATCGAGCCTGACGATGATTCTGTCGCAACACCATGAACAGAAACACTCATATATATATTGCTGCCGTTCTGCAGGTGTGTTCGAGCACTTCGAGAAGGATGGGGAGTTCTTCGCGTTCGTGGGGCAGTCCACGCAGGCGGTCACCGGGATGTACAACCTCAACAGGGCCTCCCAGGTGAGGTTCCCCGGGGAGGACGTGCTGGAGCGCGCCGCCAGGTTCTCCTACGACTTCCTCAGAGAAAGGGAAGCCCGGGGCACCATCGCTGATAAATGGATCATCGCCAAGGATCTACCAGGCGAGGTAATAAACTACTACTACGAGTTCCTCCTTCGGTGTTACCGCTATGTTCCAAGCATGTCTTGTTTTCTTTAGATGCAATTGATCGTTTCTGTATACTCTTCTAAATAGCTAATTGTTACGTCATTGTCTTGTTTTGCAAAAGAAATTAACCTTTTGTTTTGTAGTATTCTCTTATTTTTAGAACAATATAAAAAAATTCCAAATAGGTGATTCTCATATGGTAATGCGGTAAAAAAAAAGAAATTAACCTTTTATGTGGATAACTGTCGTGATGATAGGTACAATATACACTGAATTTCCCATGGTATGCAAGCTTGCCACGTGTAGAAGCAAGAGTCTACCTAGATCAATATGGTGGCGACGATGATATCTGGATTGGGAAGACACTCTACAGGTAAATAAAAAGGCATACGACGAGAGATCATGTTCAAACAATTCATCTATATTTCTACACACAAAATAACCTTACCGACAACGTATGATGTATGGATTTGCCAGGATGCCACTTGTTAACAATAACATCTATCTTGAGTTGGCAAGACGTGATTTCAATCGTTGCCAAGTCCAGCATCAGCTTGAGTGGCATGGCCTACAAAGGTTAGCATCAACCTCACATATCATTTTTCACATTTCATTTCCTGCATGACTTAGCATAAACATGATCACGTTCTTTTGTGCCATATGTAATTCTATGGTTTCCTGAAATGCATTTTTTGCATATGTATTTAGGTGGTTCACCGAGAATGGCCTCGAGGCTTTTGGGGTGACTTCAGGAGATGTTTTAAGGACTTATTTTCTGGCCGCCGCTTGCATATTTGAACCAAGCCGTGCCACGGAGCGACTTGCATGGGCCAGGGTGTCAGTCCTCACCAATGTTATTTCTAAATACCTTCGTAGCGATTCATCTGGTAATAAAATCATGGAACGGTTTATGCATGGCGGCCATGAAGAAAAAACTGATGTATCATGGTGAGTACATTAACCTAGTATTTATTTTGTTACTTTGACCACTTGGACTAACTTTTGTTCTCTTGATCGAAAAACAGAAAACTGATACTACTAATAATTTGGTACTCCCTCCGTTTAAAAATATAAGATGTTTTAGGTTTATGAAGGAGATGTATCTAGATATCTTTTAGTGTAATCTAGACATCTTTTAGTGTAACCTGTACACTACAAGATGTCTAGATACATCTCCTTCATAAACCTAAAACATCTTATATTTCTAAACGGAGGGAGTAGATGTTATCCACCAATGTACAACTGGGTTACATACATACATGAAACCCATTTTTATTTACATGTCATGGTGTCATGTAATAGTATCTTTATAACCCTGCTCTATAGTATACTTCAATCGCTTTACCATTTTAAAACATGGCCATTCACTATGGTCTCTTCTAAATATGCTTCCTATGACAATTGTGCATCTAGGCTTAACGGAGATGCAAAAGAGGAAATTCTTGTGAGGGCCCTTGAGCAATTTGTTGATTTATTGGCACAACAGGCACCATCTGTTGGTGAAGGACCAATGTACATCAACAACTTGTTACGTTGTGCTGTAAGTTAAACGACAACTGCACCTGCTTGCTGAGTTATTAATCACATTTTTTGTATATGAGCATGCTAATATGTTTCTATGAACTTCTAGTGGATCGAATGGATGATGCAACAAGTAAATAATGAAGATGACATATATGGTACAAGTGTTACCCAAGCAGGATCTGGCATGGTTCACGACAAACAAACATCTTTGCTTATAGTTAAAGTTATTGAGATTTGTGCTGGACGAATAAGTGAAGCATCATCTATGATGAACAACATGGACGGTACTTGGTTTATTCAACTTGCGTCCTCTATCTGTGACACCCTTCATCACAAGATGCTACTCTCTCAGGTAACTCCTATGCTCAGATAATTTTTTTGCCACAATTTGTACCGAAATATTACTCATATGAAAACAGGCATGTTACACAGTACACATGAAAATAGGATCACAAGAACTCAATAGTCTTGTGTAATAACGTGTTGTTTTGTTTATCAGTTTGTAAAAATTCCATGTACATGCCAACAACAAACAACACTTCTCATAAGAAATAGAGACACATAAATTGGTACATTAACAGTTCACTATAATTGTTTTGCACTAATAAAAATATGGCAAATCTTATACAATGATCTGCATATTTCATAGATTGTATGAGCAAGTTTGATTTAAATAACTTGAGATATGAATTTTCATACTTCATCATTTTGAACCATTGAACTAATGATGCAATTTACAGGATGCGGAGAAGAACAAGGCAATAATAAGCCACATGGACAAGAAAATCGAGTTCGACATGCAAGAGCTGACCCAAAATATTCTTCAGACAGATGACGACGAAACAAGTAAAAAGACAAAGCAGACTTTCCTGAGTGTTGTGAAAAGCTGTTATTATGCTACCAATTGCCCGTCCGGCATAATTGACAAACATGTTTCAAAAGTTATTTTTGAGCATGTTATTTGAAAGAATAAAAACCATAGGAGTATGAGTTGTAGGGATGGGTGTGAAAAGGTGTACAAAAGAATGTTTTGAAGAGTGATAGAGGAGTGCATAAACAGTTGTTGTGCAATTGGAAGTTAGGCCTAGTGCACATCATACTAGCAACAAGAATTCAGAAGACATACTGCCAACCATACGGCTATGCTCTGCTTTACTGAAAGACCCAAAAATCATTTACCATAAGGATTGCACTTGATAGACAGGTTCTCTGCTACACCTGTCTGGAATGGCATAAGCTCGAAATTAACACTAATATCACAGATCATACCACCAACAAGAACTCAGAAGGCACATACGTACCACCGATTATAAGGCTATATTTATCTGCTTCACTCAAATAGCCAGCCTGCACAAAAAAACAAGCTACTGGTACTCCTACTCCCTCCGTTCCAAAATATAAGACGTTTTAGGTTTGTGAAGAAAATGAATCTAGACTTTTTTTAGTGTGTAGATTCATTCCAAAGTTGAATGAACTACATACTAAAATAAGTCTAGATTCGTTTTCTTCACAAACCTAAAACGTCTTATATTTTGGAACGGAGGGAGTACCATGCGCTGGTCCAAATGGCTGACAGGCTAAGCAAAAGAATGGTGGCTAACACTGGTGACAAACTGACAACTTGCAAGAATCAGAATATGGAACAAGAACTGTGACCAACAGAGGGTGGCACCTATCAGGATCAGTCTTGGTTCACGACGAGGCGGTGCAGGCTTCAGAGGCCGCCGCTCAGGATGTTGAGCGCGGCAAGGGCCACCTTCTGGAACCTTTCCTTCTCCTCCTCGAGCGCCTTGCACTTGTCGGCCACGCCCTCCTTGGCCTGCTCGATCTCCGCCTCAATCTCGCCGCCACACTGCTCGATCTCGCTGGTCATCTTCAGCATGTTCTGGAGGTTGTCCTGGACCTGCTGCGACATGTCTGCAGGGGAAAATGCATGGGAGTGTTAGAAAGTTCATTGCGCTGGTGCAATCTCTGACACGTGCTACATCTCTATAATGGTAGTTGCGTCTCTGTTCTGGAATCTATCAACCTAGCAACTGAACTGCGCTACAACGGACATCAAGTAGAGTTGATCTATACAGAGGGTTCCACTCTTCCCTTTTTTTGCAAATATGATCCAACTAATTGAAATGTACAAGATAAATAATAAACGTGTCAACGCAGAATGGGGAAACAACTGTACTCGAGAAGGAAACATGAATTAGGACCAAACCACAATTCTAAGCAGGTCGGTAGATATATTCCACAAATGTGTAATGGAATCTACCAAGTGAACAACGCACATGAAGTAGATTGTTCGCCATTTCTCCAATTACTATCGTGAATTTGAAGCTGCCAATTAAAATTCCTAGATAATTAAGCGAAATGATTCGAGGGCAGTAATAAACAAAATCAAATTTGGTCCCATATATCGAATCAGAACGGGAAACAAAACTCGAAAAGGAAAACTAATTCGTACCGAGTAACCAAATCGTGACTCCAAACAGGCGGTGCCAATGGCTCGCATCGATTCAAATCACGCGGCCCACAGGGTTCCCTTACCTAAAATTAAACTGTTCCCCATAATTTTAAAGCGCTTAAACCCCAAATCTAGTGTCGAATCGCCTCTAGCAGAACGCAAAATGGCCCGGAAATCCTAAATAACCACATCGTGCCCACGAACACGCGCAATTGCGCCGAGCAAACTTGGGAGAGCGAGGAGGCGAGCGACCAAGCACCACCTCGCGACGGTTAGCCTAGGGTTTTAGGGGGGCACATACCGAAGAGGAGCGCGGAGATCTGGGACTCGCCGCCTTCCTCCGTAGCTGCGTCGGCGAAGGCCTCCTCCCCGGCGGACCGCGCGGTCGCACGCGATCCCGACGGCGAGTGAGACATCTCTCTCTCTCTCTCTCTCTCTCTCTCTCTCTCTCTGTCGGGAGTCGGGAGCCGGGATGCGAGTACGAACTGATGAGAAGTGATCGGTCGTTTTTTTTCGAGAACAAAGTCGTTGCCAATCATAGTGACGGCAGCCCTGAAGTACTGGGCCTCTTTTGCACATGACGTGCTGACTTGCGGGCCTTCGTTTCCATAAGGCTATTACACCGAGGGCTTGTTTCAAATGAATCTCATTGGAAATTTGGAGAATTTTATTTCTTAGATTTTTTTGCATTGTTTGATTCGTAGGATTGGATCCTTGAAAGTTTTTCCATAGGATTGCAATGCACAATGTTTAGGAGGAAAATTTGCATCCATCCAAACCTCATGTTATAAATTCATTTTCTTTCATGCGATTCAGACACTCCTTCAAGCAAAATTTATGTAGACTTTAAATCCTGTAGGGTCCAACTAGACAGGCTATTCTAATCCTACATTTTTCTCTTACTACGTTTTTTATCTTGCAATCAAACATGCCCTATCTTAACTTTCATTTGGATTTGGGTACGATGTCCAGGACGCACAAACAAGAGTAAAGTCGTGTGATGGATACCTTTTTTGGGGCATCTCTAAACTCTTTCAGAGGATAAATTTGCCCGATCCTGGGTCATAGGACGCCACATGTCCTTCTTATAGAAAAAACACGTTATCTCAGTGCTATAGTATCCCATATCACGAGACACCACCCTAACTTACATACAATATCTCACTAATAGCTCTTTATGACACGATATAGCACGTTAATAGAGTATATAATGCTCTACATTTTTTTTGGCCTAGCGATAATTACAGACACTATCGCGGGTCGAAGGGGCATCGACATCCCTCGTCCTTCTATCACCGGAGCCGGAGAGAACTTGTAGTAGTATAACTTGTAGTAGATAGACGTGAAGTCATGGTGCTAAGGTCTCAAAGACCAACGCACCAAAGCGGCAGCCATCATCGAAGATCACAACTATAAATCAAAAAATACTAGCATGAAACCACACCAATGGACATGAAAAACAACCGCATCCCATGAGATTCGTGGGACAAACGACTCCACCCGCCCTCATCTTGTGCTAAACGCACCACCGAAACGAGACATGACGGGAGGACGTTATTCTAACTTCAAAAAGACACTGAAAAACGACCTAAACAAAAAATAAGAACCCTCCCACCGACAAGAGGGCGTGGTCCACTAGGCCTTCAAGGCCCAATGCCAGCGGAGAAGGAGTGGACAAACGACATCATCGACAGGGGGGATAACCTAGATAGGTTTACAGTCGCCGCTCCCGGTCGCCTGCTTCCTAGCCGTCGTATCGGTTCGGTGTTTTTTCTCTACTTTTTCTAATGTGACTCTTTTTGTTTGAGTTGTTTGTCAAAGACACAATCCCGCCAAAACTCTCACCACTTAATCTCTTTGTAAGTCAAATTGTTACAAGTAAACCTAAGTTTCTAAAATTCTACATTCACTAGATTTAGCATGAAATATATTGTCAGTGTTAGAAATAATGGGCTAGTGCATTGACGCCCATGTGTATTTCAGATTTTCCCTAAATCTCAAAGTCCAGATTTGTGGCAGCCCATATGTGTTTGGGCCCATGTTTATGGCAGCTCACATGGGAATGGAGTGGGAGCTCAAGTTTAGTCCCACATGGGAAGTTGAAGGAGAGTTGCACCACCTTATAAGGTGGAGTGTTGAACCACTTTGTAAGTGAGTGGCAATAAGAGAGATACACGCGCGCGCTCCTCCTCCGACGACGCCGTCGCTCGCACGCACGCCCGTCTCGTCGCGCGCGCGCCGCGGGTTGCGGGGATCTCGCCAAGCCAAGCTTTGTTTTGTTGCTCAGGAAAACGGTGAGGTTTTGACAGACATGTCAAACGGTTAGCTTATTCGGGTCGCTTCCGGATCGTGGGCTACTGTAACCGACCCGAACGTGCGCAACGTGAACTCGGCCCATGTTCGCCTCCGTTAGGGTTTCCTGAGCCGCTCTATATAAATTCCCGCGCGACTACCGCCACAATACCACCGAAAGACAATCTAGGGTTTTGCCATCCTCTCTGCTTGCGCTGCCACCGTAGTCTACTCCATCCCGCTTGCCGGCGTGCACCGGGTGGTCGGGAGAGCAGGTCTCCGGAACCGCTCGCCTTTGCGATCCTGTACGGGAGAGGGCGAATAAGGTTTTTGGGAAGCGCTCCGCGCGACTGCTCAAGTTCGTAATCACGGCGCGTCTTCCCGATCGTCAAGTCGGAGCTCGTGCTCGTCGTCTTCAACGCCGACTTCTTCGACAGTCTACTGCAAACGTTCCACCAACAACGACTTTATCGACAACCGATCAGCACGTATACCGTCGTCTGATCTGTTGCTTTACTATGGTTGTTAGTGTGTATGCTCTGCTACTGTTCATGTTGATCAATACATCTAGTATGTTAGAGGTTCACGTGATTATAGCTCTTGCTGTCATGATTTATATTCTAGAATTAACCGTGGAAATTATGCCTAATAATCCAACAATCCAGAAACTTTATTTTAGGCAATTTCCTGAATTAACAATGGCTGGTTTTACCGATGCACCGAGGCCGGATAAGTTTACTGTTGTGCACTTTAAGAGGTGGCAGTACAAGGCTGAGCTTTGGCTGACCACGATGAAAGTGTTCCATATCAGTAAAGACAAACCTGAAGGAACTATATCTGACGAGGATCAGAAGAAGTTCAAAGATGGCAATACTATATTTGTGGGATGTATTCTGAGCATTCTTGCTGACCGTCTGTATGATGTGTTTATGCACGTAAAAGACGAAAAGGAGCTCTGGGACGCACTGGATGCAATGTTTGGTGCTGCAGATGCTGGCAGTGAACTGTATATCATGGAGAGCTTTCATGATTTTAAGATGACAAAGGACCTTCCTGTGGTTCAACAATCTCATGAGATACAGTGCATTGCCAAAGAGTTCGAACTCCTTAAGTGTACCATACCCGACAAGTTTGTGGAGGGTTGTATTATTGCTAAGTTGCCCCCTTCATGGAGGAACTTTGCCACAGCTCTCAAACACAAGAGACAAGAGATATCAGTTGAAAATCGGATAGCATCCCTTGATGTTGAGGAGAAGGCTCGGGCTAAGGACACTACTGAGAAAGAAGAGGGTCATGCTACTTCTAACTTTGTGCAGGAAGGCAAATCCATATGCAAGAACAAAGGGAACTTCAAACCCTCCTTTAACAAGCCTGTAAAGACTACAACCTTCAAGAAGAAGAAGACGGATAGAGACAAGAGTGAACTGTCTTGTTACACTTGTGGAGAGCTGGCCACTTTTCCAAGGACTGTCCAGAACGCGTAGACCGTAGAGGGAAAAAGGCCAAGACTGTCAACATCGTGACCGCTAGCAATACTGATGGGTATGGTAATTTACTTACTGTTCTTTTAGTATTTCAATCACCATATTGGTGGCTTGATACGGCTGCTAATGTTCATGTGTGTGCTGACATCTCTATGTTCACTTCTTATCAGGTCGCTCGGGATTCATCCGTCCTAATGGTAAATAGATCACATGCTTCTGTTCGTGGTGTTGGCACGGTGGATATGAAGTTTACTTCTGGAAAGATCGTGCAGCTGAGGAACGTGCAGCATGTCCCTACTATGAACAAGAATCTCGTTAGTGGCTCCCTTCTATGCAGAGATGGGTTTAAGGTTGTCTTAGAGTCTAATAAAGTCGTTATTTCGAAACATGGACAATTTATTGGTAAAGGTTATGAGTTCAGAGGCTTGTTCCGGTTTTCACTTTCAAAGTTTTGTAATAAATCCGTGAATCATATTTGTGGTGGTGTTAATGATGATACCAGTGTTTGGCATTCTCGTTTATGTCACATTAATTTTGGTTTGATGTCTCGGATGTCCAGTATGAGTTTAATTCCGAATTTCACTATTGCCAAAGGTTCTAAGTGCCATAGTTGTGTGCAATCAAAGCAACCTCGAAAGCCTCACAAGGCTGCCGAGGAGAGAAACTTGGCACCTCTAGAACTCATACATTCTGATCTATGCGAGATGAATGGTGTGTTGACAAAATGTGAAAAGAGATATTTCATGACATTGATAGATGATGCTACTAAATTCTTCTATGTTTACTTGTTGCAAACTAAAGATGAGGCTTTAGACTACTTTAAAATCTATAAGGCCGAAGTTGAAAATCAACTAGAGAGAAAGATCAAGCGTCTTAGGTCGGATCGTGGTGGTGAGTATTTTCCCAAAATATTTGACGAATTCTATGAGGAACACGATATTATTCATGAGAGGACGCTTCCCTACTCGCCCCAATCAAATGGGATTGCCGAGAGGAAAAGCCGCATGCTGACTGACTTGGTAAATTCCATGTTAGCCACTGTTGGTTTATCAAAGGCATGGTGGGGGAGGCTTTGTTGACTTCATGTCATGTCCTAAATAGAGTTCCCAACAAGAATAAAGAAAAGACCCCTTATGAGGAGTGGGTTGGGAGAAAACCATCACTTTTGTATCCGCTTGGGGGTGTTTGGCAAAGGTCAACATACCGATTCCCAAGAAATGCAAGCTTGGACCAAAGACAGTGGATTGTATCTTTCTAGGATATGCTCCACGGAGTGTAGGCTATAGATTTCTAGTGGTTAAATCAGAGGTACCTGATATGCATGTTAATACTATAATGGAATCTCGTGATGCAACATTCTTTGAAAATATTTTTCCTATGAAAGATATGCATAGAATTGGTAGGATCTCTTCTGAAATACTTCCTGAATCTAGTGCATCTATTGAGAATTCTGAACAACCACATGAGGATGACGATGAACCTCTCACGAGGAGTAAGAGACGGAGGGTTGCAAAATCCTTTGGTAATGATTTCATCGTGTACCTTGTGGATGATACTCCCAGATCTATTATTGAGGCATATACATTCCCTGATGCAGATGATTGGAAAGAAGCTGTCCAAAATGAAATGGACTCGATTCTTTCTAATGAAACTTGGGAATTATCAGAATGACCCTATGGTTGTAAACCTATGGGATGTAAGTGGGTGTTCAAGAAGAAGCTAAGGCCTGATGGTACTATTGAGAAGTACAAGGCGCGTCTTGTAGCTAAGGGCTACACACAGAAAGAAGGCGAAGATTACTTTGACACCTATTCACCTGTCGCTAGACTGACCACCATTCGAGTACTACTATCCCTGGCTGCCTCTTATGGTCTTCTTGTTCATCAAATGGACGTGAAGACAACTTTCCTTAATGGAGAGTTGGAAGAGGAGATCTATATGGATCAGCCGGATGGGCTTGTGGTAAAAGGTGAAGAGACAAAGGTGTGCAAGTTATTAAAATCTTTATATGGCCTGAAACAAGCATCTAAGCAATGGCATGAGAAGGTTGACAGAACTCTATGTAACGCCCCCGAATCGGGTCTATGCAGATGTAACACCCTTAGAATCGGACCTATGCAAGTTTTAGCGAAACCCGCCAAACCCGCATAGAAACGATTCAAAGGTGCCCACCAGGCACTTTTCGTGCGGGTGGAAAACGAAGTAATAACATTACACAACAGTCCTCGATGGGACCCACAGAACAGATATATATATAACAGCGACTCAAAGAGTCAAGAATACAGATATAATATACAAAGATCCAAATCACCTTGAAAACGATAGTGCGTCCAGCTACGGACAAGATGCAAATGGGGCTAAGAGCCCTGAAGAATAACCAATGGCGTCCATAACCTGCCTGTGCCAAGCGGAAGGTAACCCCGCTAACGACGTCGATCTCAAAACCGCTTAAACAAAAGGGTGCCGACAAGGGCAAAGGAAAAGAGGCGTCGATCGAGGCCGACACGAGACTAGAATTCGCGTCCTCGCCTACATAGGTATGGTGGATCAAGCGGCAGCGAAGATGCACTAAACAACCTATAGAGACTCGATACCGGGCGGCAATCGAGAGGGTAAGGACCTATTCGGATCCAACGATACTACCATCAAACAAACCCATCTGGCGTTTCCCTCGAGACCAAACGAGGAAGTCAACCGAGGAACTCACACGGTTGGCGCTTTACTTATTCGCTATCGTTGCAATTACTAGTCAGGTTTAGTTAATCGTCCTGATAAAATAAGCAGTGGGCACTTTTAGTTAACCATTCCGTGATAGTTGCAACGCTTACTAGTCAGATACAATTAGCATGAGATAACCCTTAAAACCAGCAGTTGTTGGTACCTTTATTCAGCCATTACGTTGTAGTTGCAATACTTACTAGTCAGGTACAATGGTCGCAAGCGACACTCAACAAGCAATTGTGGGCAGTATTAATTAGCCATTCCATTATAGTGAAGCTGATTACTAGTCATTATCAAGTCAAATTTATAGCAATAAACTTTAGTTATGCTTGTCTATGATCGAGATACTGTGCTCCAAGTCGTCCATATCCGCGGACACGGCTTTCAGAAAGTTTTACCCGGCCGGGGTGCACCAATAGCAACACACGCTCGATCAACCTCGGAAAAACCAAATCAAAACCCAACGAGGCTTTCACGACTGAACAATCACAGGATTCAGAAATATTTCAGGGGCCACCTTAAAGTAGAACCCGCAACGGTTAGCTGACTTTGAGACGGACTTAAGGTTTGTGGGGCGTGAAACGATCGGGAACCCGAAAGTGTGGCTGGGCTTGTCGATACCACGTAAGCGGGTCACAATTCCTAACAAGATGCAGTGCTCCTCGCACAAACGTAAATACATAAGTAGCATGGCATAAGTACAGGATCGTAAATAAAACCTCAAACTAGTTTGTGGCCCCAAGAAATAAGATCGAATCAAGCTCGCTCGGGGTCCCATATACCTCCCGGATGTGGATAGCGCGATAAAACAAGGAACGGGTATCAAGTACTCGGGGTCTTACGGGACACAAGTGGGCGTTCGGAAACCAAATATTATCTATCACCCACCGATGTCCTGCTTATTTCAATTTTAGTTGTTAAATAGGAATGTAAAGTGAACGATAAGTAAAGCTATGATCATCTCCAACATCAACATGCGGCAATACATCAACAGCTGTGGCACTTGACGACACGCAACAGCACTTGAGCAAGCGACTACGACGCGCAAGTCCAACTATCTACCAAACAACAGGTAATAGGACGTGTCCAAGGCAATATAGGGCTGCAAGGGATATCACGGGTACGGAAACTAGAGCATCGCAACACAGATAGCAATAGATCAACAGGAGGGAAATAAATGCTATAAAAGTAAGATAGGTAGAAAGGGGGAGATGCTCGCCTGAAAACATTGTCGAAGGGTTCAACCGAAGATCGGGGCGAAGCTCACATCAACTCAACGGCCTTATCCGCGAAGAAGCAAAATACTAGAAGAAACACCGGATGCAATATTTAATACAACGGCAGAAGATCGGCATGATGCATGTATGATGAATGACATGGCAAAGATGCGATGCAATTAGGTCAAGTCAAGTGGAACCGGGGTCCCGACAATTAGTTAGGTGGTTCAAGTTGTTTAGAAACCCCGCATTTTTAAATGTTGTTTTAACCAGGCAGGATATGGCAACGGTTCGATGCACAAATTTAAATGAGGCCAATATAAGGCTAGATTTGCCCGCATATGGGCCCCATATTTAATTATCAGGTGAATCGGCATAAGGCCCCCAAACCACATGACAAATATGCATGCATGAACATTTAATATGCAACAAGTTGTATTCGATTATAAAATAGGTTTCGGGAAGGGGTTCACACATTAGGGTTCGGCAGATCTTGGGGTTTCGGGGTTCGGGGTCGGTCTCAGGGTTCTACGGATCTGGGGTTCGGGGTTCGACGGAAGCGTTCTCGGAAAGCGGAGTAGATCTTGGCGTTCCGGAAGGAAGCACTTGGTCTGGCGTCGGGGGCGCATCGGACTCGCCCTAGACGATGTCGTTCTTATTGTCGCGAAGATCTTGTCGGGTCCGCGGGTCGGGTCGATCTCGACATCCGGGGTGAAGTGCTTGTCGTTCCGCAATCTCGACGAGCTTGACGTCCCTTGTAGTTGGCCTTCGGCTTCGGGGTCTTCAGGGTCTCGACGTACTTGGTTAGGGTTCGACAGAGTTTGTTCTTCAGGCACCCGAACAGGCTTCTCGAATTCCGTGAAGGAGAGCTTGTCGATTCGGTGTCATGGCCCCTAATTTCCACGACGAAGTACTCGGGGTTCCACTCGTTTGTCGGTGTCGAGCTCGTGTGTGGCGTCGATGGTTCCGTGTAGGAGACTCCCGGGTACCGCGGCGGAGTTCTCGGGTTCGGCGAGATCGGCCTTCGGGGTATCGACATCCGGGTTCGGTCTTCGCGGGTCTCGGTGTCCGAAAAGGCGTACTTGGAGTTCCGTCTTCGGTGGTCGGGGTAGTAGCTCATGGCGTTCCGAGATGGTTCCCTTCGGTCATCGGTTCGGAATTTGTGCGTCTCGGTGGACGATCTTGGCGTGTCGACGGTGCATCTCCAGAAGGGACGAGCTCGAGGCGAGGTGGGCCTGCGCGGCGTCGAAGCTAGGGCGCGGGTGGAGGCGGCCGAACGGGGAGCGGAGGCGGGCGGTCGACAAGCGGGAACGGCTCGGGGGCGAGCTCGCCGGCGGGGACGGCGAGTGTAACACCCTCAGAATCGGACCTATGCAAGTTTTAGCGAAACCCGCCAAACCCGCATAGAAACGATTCAAAGGTGCCCACCAGGCACTTGCGTGCGGGTGGAAAACGAAGTAATAACATTACACAACAGTCCTCGATGGGACCCATGTAACAGATATATATATATAACGCGACTCCATGAGTCAAGAATACAGATATAATATACAAGATCCAAATCACCTTGAAAGCGGTAGGGCGTCCGACTACGGACAAGAAGCAAATGGGGCTAAGAGCCAAGAATAACCAATGGCGTCCATAACCCTGCCCAGGCCGGAAGGGTAACCCCGCTAACGGCCGATCTCAAAACCGCTTACACAAAAGGGTGCCGACGAAGGGCAAAGGAAAAAGAGGAGCGTCGATCGAGGCCAAGACACGGCGAGGCTAGAATTCGCGCCTCGCCACAAAGGTATGGTGGATGAGCGGCAGCGAAAGCAATCGAACAACCTATAGAGACTCGATACAACCTGGCGTTATCGAGAGGATAAGAAAGACCTATCCGGATCCAACCTGATTCTAACATCAAACAAACCCATCCCGTGTTTCCCCTCGAGACCAAACGAGGAAGTCAACCGAGGAACTCACACCGCTGGCGCTTTTACTTATTCGGCCAAGCAGCAATTACTAGTCAGGTTTAGATATTCGTCCTGATAAAGTAAGCGGTAGGCACTTTTAATTAACCATTCCGTTATAGTTGTAATACTTACTAATCAGATATGAATAGCATGAGATAACCCTTAAACCCAGCAGTTGTTGGTACTTTTATTCAGCCATTCCGTTGTAGTTGCAATACTTACTAGTCAGGTACAAAGGTCGCAAGCGACACTCCAAACAAGCAATTGTGGACAGTATTATTAGCCATTCCGTTATAGTGAAGCTGATTACTAGTCATTATCAAGTCAAATTTATAGCAATAAACTTTAGTTATGCTTGTCTATGATCGAGATACTGTGCTCCAAGTCGTCCATATCCATGACACGGATTTCGAAAGTTTTACCCGGTGCACCAATAGCAACACACGCCGATCAACCTCGGAAAACCAAATCAAAACCCAACGAGGCTTTCGATCGAACAATCACAGATTCAGAATATTTCAGGGGCCACCCTTAAGTAGAACCCGCAACGAAGCCGGCTTGAGACGGCTTAAGGTTGTGGGGACTGTGAACGATCGGGAACCCGAAGTGTGGCTGGGCTTGTCGACATCATGAATCGTGCACGATCCTAAATAAGACAGGTGCTCCTCGCACAAATGTAAATACGAAGTAGCATGGCATAAGTACAGGATCGTAATAAAACCTCAAACTAGTTTGTGGCCCCAAGAAATAAGATCGAATCAAGCTCGCTCGTGGGGTCCCATATACCTCCCGGATGTGGATAGCGCGATAAATCAAGGAACAGGTATCAAGTACTCGGGGTCCTACGGGACACAAGTGGGCGTTCGGAAACCAAATATTCTCTATCACCCACCGATGCCTCTGCTTACTTCAATTTTAGTTGTTAAACAGGAATTAAAATGAACGGTAAGTAAAACTAGAATCATCTCCAACAGCAACATGCGGCAATACATCAACAACTGTGACACTTGACGACACGCAACAGCACTTGAGCAAGCGACTACGACGCGCAAGTCCAACTATCTACCAAACAACAGGTAATAGGATGTGCCCAAGGCAATATAGGGCTGCACGGTATATCACAGGTACGGAAACTAAAGCATCGCAACACAGATAACAATAGATCAACAGGAGGGAATAAATACTATAAAAGTAAGATAGGTAGAAAGGGGGGAGATGCTCGCCTGAAAACATCGTCGAAGGTTCAACCGAAGATCGGGGCGAAGATCACATCAACTCAACGGCCTTATCCGCGAAGAAGCAAAACACTAGAATAAACACCGGATGCACTATTTAATACAACGGCAGAAGATCGGCATGATGCATGTATGATGCATGGCATGGCAAAGTGCGATGCAATTAGGTCATATTAAGTGGAACCGGGGTCCCGACAATTATTTAGATGGTTCAAGTTGTTTAGAACCCCCCGCAATTTAGACGTTGTATTAACAAGGCAAGATGAGTTACCGGTTTGCTACACAAATTTAAATGAGGCCAATATGAGACTAGATTTGCCCGCATATGGGCCCCATATTTATTTATATGGTGAATCGGCATAAGGCCCCCAAACCACAGATATGCATGCGAGATGAATGATTAAATATGCAACAAGTTGTTATTTTGTTATAAAATAGGGTTTCGGAAAGGGTTCACACATTAGGGGGGGCTCGACGAACTTGGGGTTCCGGTTCGGTCGGTCTCGGGGTCCAGGGTTCGACGGTGCGTTCTCGGACTCTGGGATTAGGGTCTTAGGATCGGGGAAGACCTTGGTGTAACATTCTCGACCATCGGGGTAGGTCTTGTCGCAACCGGGAAGCAGGGCTTGGTTGGCGTCGGGGGCGCATCGGTCTCGCCCTGTACGGTGTCGTTCTTGTCGCATGCAGATCTTGTCGGGTTCCACGGGGTCGAGCTTGCAGTTGCGAGGGTCTTGTCGGGCCCGTGTATCGGGTCGGTCTTGGCGTCCCATGAAGGCATCCTCGGTGCTTCGCGATGGAAACCTTGGCGTCGCGGTCGATGGCGAACTTGGCCGGTACCGGGGTTTTGGCGTCCTTGGTTCCGATAGGAGATCTTGGCGCGGCACCGATGGTCTTCAAGTGGTATCATGTATTTCTTCAATCTCCGGAGCAGGAGTGGTCGAGGGGTCATCCGAGCATCACTAATAACATAGACCAACTTGGCACTTGCTCACAGCAAGAACTTGATCAGCAACACATATCCACGCCATGTGAGGCGGCACCAGAAGGGTACGGGCTCTCGAGGCGAGCACGGGCGCCGCGGGCTCGGACGGCCGCCGCAGAGGGTGACGCGTGGCCGGGAGCCGGGACCTGCAGCTGGTCGCGCTCGGCGGCGGCTCGACCGGGAGCGGAGGAGGCCAGGCGGCCAGAGGCACCACGGCCAGGCCGGCGGGACGAGCGGCTCAAGCGGGCGAGGGGCTGCGGGCCGAGGCGGGCGGAGCTTGGCGAACCGGGCGAGCGGGCAGAGGCGGGACGGCCGAGGCGAGGAGGGGACCCGAGGGCGGGCGCGGACGGCGGGCGCCTGAGGCGATCCAAGTGAGCGGAAGGCGCCGAGAAGCGGAGGCGACGGAGGCTGGAGGTCGAGGGAGGCGACGGCGGGCAAGTGAGGTATCAAGGCGGTGGGGCGCAGAGGCGGCTGGCTGCGCAGGCGAGGAGAGCGGGAGGCTTGTGCGGGACGGGCGGAGCGGGGAGTGCGGGCGCCAGGAAGAAGAAGCGCAGAGCGAGAGAGGAGGGACGCGGGGCTGGGAGGAAGAAGGGGAGGAGGGAGAGAGCGTGGGCGCGTGGAGGTCTGCAGGTGGGGCCGGGCGCGAGCGGGGCCCAGGGGCAGGGCCGAGTGGGGGTGGCTGGCGCGTGTGGGTGCGTGTGTGGCTTGTGTGTGTGGGGCCAGGGGGTGAGCTGTGAGGGAGAGAGGTGTGGGTGGGGAGGTTTAGGTGGCAGAAGCTGATTGGATAGGGGGGGAAGGTTAGGTGAGGTGGCCGGATGCTATTGGAGGGAGTGAGGTGGAGGGGTGGGTTGGGTTAGATAGTTTGGTAGATGTAGGATTTAGGGTGGGATTGGTTGGACCGATTTAAAATCCTGGGGGTGGTCGTTCGGGTCGAACCGGCCCGTTCGACTGCCCCCGCTAAAATAATTAAATCTTTTATTTAATTTAAAAGCACCTTTTGCAAACCGTTAGCATTCAAACAAAAATAATCCGGAGACCGGGTTTGCATTTGAAGACAAGACGGGGCGTTTGGAAAACAAATCGGGTTGCGAAAATAGTTTTTGACAAACAACATATGATGATGACGATGCAATGCACAAATTCAACGCGATTTTCTAGTAGTGGTTTTGCGGGATGCCACAATTCGACACCACTAACAATGGATCTCGCCCTCGAGATCCGCCTCATGGTACCGGAAAGAAAGGTCGGCGATCTGCGTCTTCTCTCTTTGTGTAGATCCTCGCGACACCACTAACAAGGGTTCATCCTCCATCTTGAAATCGGCGACACCACCAACAAAGGGTCGTTGTTCCTGATCGTCGAGAGAACACTCCGGAGAACAAAGGACGACGGCAGAGGTATCAAACGATAAGGCCACCTCTAACTTCCATTAGAAGAGGGCAAAGTTACATTGATCCTCCAGTTCGATGTACAGAGCGAACAGTAAGAGTCGGGTAGGGTGATCTGTCCATCCCGGACCCAACTATCAACTCTATACATGGGTAGGAGAATCAGGCAACTCAACTCTCGAGATTTAGACTGAAGATCTTCATAGGTGGTATCCGGAACAAGGGGATGCTGCCAGCAGAAATCGTATGAAAGACACACTGATTAGGTTCCACGATGGTTCCATTGGCATGAACAACACATGCTCAAGGTCAACTCCAACTTCACCACTGCTCGTCCTTCTCATATGTTTTTCAACGACACTGATACCCAGCAAGGAACACATATGGATAAGGAGCTCAAGAACAAAAGATTGGAGGAAGGATACAACAGACAAGTTGCAGATTGATGATCGTAGCACCTCCGTTACAAAAGGGTAGAAAAAGAAACCCTGAAGGTACGACGGAAACCCACCACGAGAAATCCTGGACTCGAAGAAAGAGAAGAGAGCGGATTCAAACACGTAGAGGTAAGAGGAGAACAGCAGAGGGGTAAGGAGTAAAATCAGACCTAACCAGAACTATCCAACCGATTTTGCAAAAATAGTTTTGACACTCTACTTCGGCCGTTAGCTAGGTTATCCTACAGGCTGGACTTGTGGGGTATCGCAACCGAGCTCGATACCACTCAGACCCTCGATCGGACCTATGCAAGTTTTAGCGAAACCCGCCAAACCCGCATAGAAACGATTCAAAGGTGCCCACCAGGCACTTGCGTGCGGGTGGAAAACGAAGTAATAACATTACACAACAGTCCTCGATGGGACCCACAGAACAGATATATATATAACGGCGACTCCATGAGTCAAGAATACAGATATAATATACAAGATCCAAATCACCTTGAAAATGGTAGGGCGTCCGACTACGGACAAGAAGCAAATGGGGCTAAGAGCCCTGAAGAATAACCAATGGCGTCCATAACCCTGCCCAGGCCAAGCCGGAAGGGTAACCCTGCTAACGGCGTCGATCTCAAAACCTTCTTACACAAAAGGGGTGCCGACGAAGGGCAAAGGAAAAAGAGGAGCGTCAGTACTGAGGCCAGTACACGGCGAGGCTAGAATTCGGCGGTCCTCGCCTACAAAGGTATGGTGGACTGAGCGGCAGCGGCAGCGAGCACTGAACAACCTATAGAGACTCGATACAACTGGCGTTATCAGAGAGGGATAAGAAAGACCTATCCGGATCCAACCTGATTCTAACATCAAACAAACCCATCCTGGTGTTTCCCCCTCGAGACCAAACGAGGAAGTCAACCGAGGAACTCACACCGTTGGCGCTTTACTTATTCGGGCCACAGCAATTACTAGTCAGGTTTAGATATTCGTCCTGATAAAGTAAGCGGTAGGCACTTTTAATTAACCATTCCGTTATAGTTGTAATACTTACTAATCAGATATGAATAGCATGAGATAACCCTTAAACCCAGCAGTTGTTGGTACTTTTATTCAGCCATTCCGTTGTAGTTGCAATACTTACTAGTCAGGTACAAAGGTCGCAAGCGACACTCCAAACAAGCAATTGTGGGCAGTATTATTAGCCATTCCGTTATAGTGAAGCTGATTACTAGTCATTATCAAGTCAAATTTATAGCAATAAACTTTAGTTATGCTTGTCTATGATCGAGATACCGTGCTCCAAGTCGTCCATATCCGCGGACACGGCTTTCAGAAAGTTTTACCCGGCCGGGGTGCACCAATAGCAACACACGCTCGATCAACCTCGGAAAAACCAAATCAAAAACCCAACGAGGCTTTCACGACTGAACAATCACAGGATTCAGAAATATTTCAGGAGGCCACCCCTTAAGTAGAACCCGCAACGAAGTCGGCCGGCTTCGAGACGGGCTTAAGGTTGTGGGGACGGTTGTGAACGACTGGGAACCCGAAAGTGTGGTTGGGCTTGTCGACACCGCGGAATCGTGCCACGATCCTAAACAGTACAGTGTGCTCCTCGCACAAATGTAAATACAGAAAGTAGCATGGCATAAGTACAGGATCGTAAATAAAACCTCAAACTAGTTTGTGGCCCCAAGAAATAAGACTGAATCAAGCTCGCTCGGGGGTCCCATATACCTCCCGGATGTGGATAGCGCGATAAATCAAGGAATGTATCAAGTACTCGGGGTCCTACGGACACAAGTGGGCGTCGAAACCAAATATTCTCTATCACCCACCGATGCCTCGCTTACTTCAATTTTAGTTGTTAAACAAGAATTAAAATGAACGTAAGTAAAACTAGAATCATCTCCAACAGAACATGCGGCAATACATCAACAATCGTGACACTTGACGACACGCAACAAAGACTTGAGCAAGCGACTACGACGCGCAAGTCCAACTATCTACCAAACAACAGGTAATAGGATGTGCCCAAGGCAATATAGGGCTGCACAGTATATCACAGGTACGGAAACTAAAGCATCGCAACACAGATAACAATAGATCAACAAGAGGGAATAAATACTATAAAAGTAAGATAGGTAGAAAGGGGGGAGATGCTCGCCTGAAAACATCGTCGAAGGTTCAACCGAAGATCGGGGCGAAGCTCACATCAACTCAACGGCCTTATCCGCGAAGAAGCAAAACACTAGAATAAACACCGGATGCACTATTTAATACAACGGCAGAAGATCGGCATGATGCATGTATGATGCATGGCATGGCAAAGTGCGATGCAATTAGGTCATATTAAGTGGAACCGGGGTCCCGACAATTATTTAGATGGTTCAAGTTGTTTAGAACCCCCCGCAATTTAGACGTTGTATTAACAAGGCAAGATGAGTTACCGGTTCGCTACACAAATTTAAATGAGGCCAATATGAGACTAGATTTGCCCGCATATGGGCCCCATATTTATTTATATGGTGAATCGGCATAAGGCCCCCAAACCACAGATATGCATGCGAGATGAATGATTAAATATGCAACAAGTTGTTATTTTGTTATAAAATAGGGTTTCGGAAAGGGTTCACACATTAGGGGGGGCTCGACGAACTTGGGGTTCCGGGGTTCGGGGTCGGTCTCGGGGTCCAGGGTTCGACGGGTGCGTTCTCGGACTCTGGGATTAGGGTCTTAGGATCGGGGAAGATCTTGGTGTAACATTCTCGACCATCGGGGTAGGTCTTGTCGCAACCGGGAAGCAGGGCTTGGTTGGCGTCGGGGGCGCATCGGTCTCATAGACGGTGTCGTTCTTGTCGCATGCAGATCTTGTCGGGTTCCACGGGGTCGAGCTTGCAGTTGCGAGGGTCTTGTCGGGCCCGTGTATCGGGTCGGTCTTGGCGTCCCATGAAGGCATCCTCGGTGCTTCGCGATGGAAACCTTGGCGTCGCGGTCGATGGCGAACTTGGCCGGTACCGGGGTTTTGGCGTCCTTGGTTCCGATAGGAGATCTTGGCGCGGCACCGATGGTCTTCAAGTGGTATCATGTATTTCTTCAATCTCCGGAGCAGGAGTGGTCGAGGGGTCATCCGAGCATCACTAATAACATAGACCAACTTGGCACTTGCTCACAGCAAGAACTTGATCAGCAACACATATCCACGCCAACAGGAGGCGGCAGCGGCACCGAAGGGTACGGCGGGGGCTCGAGGCGAGCACGGGGCGCTGCGGCGGCTCGGCTGGGACGGCCGCTGCAGAGGGGTGGGGACGCGTGGGCCGGGGACGGCCGGGACCTGCAGCCTGGTCGCGCCCTGGGCGGCGCTCGGCTCGACCGGGGAGCGGAGGCCACGGCCAGCAGAGGGCACCACGGCCAGGCGGGACGAGCGGCTCAAGGAGCTGGCGAGGGGCTGCCGAGAGGCGGGCGGAGCGGGCGAAGCAGAGGCGGGACGGGAGGCGGCGGGAGGAGGGGGACCCGAGGCGGCGGGCGACAGGCGCGGGATGAGGCGGCGGCGCCTGAGGCCAGGGCGGAGGCGGCCGAGAAGCGGAGGCGACGGAGGCTGCGGAGGTCGAGGAGGCGACGACGCGGAGGCATCCGGCGAGGGGCAGAGAGGGCGGGCTGCGCATGAGGAGAGCGGAGGCGGTCGCGGCAGGCGGACGGTGAGGGAGCGGGCCAGAAGAAGAAGCGAGAGGAGGGGACGCGGCTGGGAGGAAGAAGGGAGGAGGAGAGAGCGTGCGCGTGGAGGTCTCAGTGGGGCCGGCGAAGGGCCTGTAAGGGCCGAGTGGGGTGGCTGGCGCGTGTGGGTGCGTGTGTGGCTTGTGTGTGTGGGCCGGTGAGGGAGAGAGGTGTGGGTGGGGAGGTTTAGGTGGCAGAAGCTGATTGGATAGGGGGGGAAGGTTAGGTGAGGTGGCCGGATGCTATTGGAGGGAGTGAGGTGGAGGGGTGGGTTGGGTTAGATAGTTTGGTAGATGTAGGATTTAGGGTGGGATTGGTTGGACCGATTTAAAATCCTGGGGGTGGTCGTTCGGGTCGAACCGGACCGTTCGACTGCCCCCGCTAAAATAATTAAATCTTTTATTTAATTTAAAAGCACCTTTTGCAAACCGTTAGCATTCAAACAAAAATAATCCGGAGACCGGGTTTGCATTTGAAGACAAGACGGGGCGTTTGGAAAACAAATCGGGTTGCGTAAATAGTTTTTGACAAACAACATATGATGATGACGATGCAATGCACAAATTCAACGCGATTTTCTAGTAGTGGTTTTGCGGGATGCCACAGCGAGGCACGATGGGAGCGGGCGCGGCCGACGGCGGGCTCGCGTCGGGGAAGCGCATGGGGCCAGGGACGGAGGACGAGGCGCTGAGCTCGGGGCGCAGAGGCGAGTGAGGGCGACGCCGCAGGGCGAGGGCGGCGTCCGTCAAAGTGAGGCGGCCTGGGGCACGCGGGACGGCGAGGCTGACGGCCAGGAGCTGGCGAGGAGCAGCCGGAGAGGCAGCGAGCCAGAGGGGAGAAGAAGGTGGTTGCCGGAGCTCGCAGAGGCGGAGGGCGCAGGAGGGAGAAGGGCGGGCGAGGCGAGGAAGCGGCGGGCCTGGTGGGCTCTGCTGGCGGTGGAGGGGCGGTCCGCAAGCGGCGGCGACGCGCTGGAGGCGGCGACGGCTGCGGCCGGCGAGGATGGTAGGCGGGGCGGCTGTGGCATCCCGCAAAAACCACTACTAGAAAATCGCGTTGAATTTGTGCATTGCATCGTCATCATCATGCATTGTTTGCATAAAACTATGTTTGCAAAGCCCGTGTTGTTTTCTCAAACGCCCCCTCTTTATTCAAATATCAAACCCGGGTCCCCGGATTATTTTTGTGTGTCTGATATCGGTTTGCAGACGGTGTACATAGTAATGCTTTGAGTGCGGGATGGAGTCACGACCATACCACTACTCTTATCATTCGCTTATGTACATTGAATGGTGGATCGATGCAATTTTACTCCTTCCACGGAAGCTAGAGGTGGCTTAATTTGCTGATGCCTCTGCCTTCGACCTTTTTGTTTCCGGAGTGCTCTCTCGACGATCACGGGATCAACGACCTTTGTTAGTGGTGTCGCGAGGATCTACACGAAGCGAGAAGACGCAGATCGCCGACCTTCCTTCCGGTACCATGAGGCGGATCTCGAGGGCGAGATCCTTGTTAGTGGTGTCGAATTGTGGCATCCCGCAAAAACCACTACTAGAAAATCGCGTTGAATTTGTGCATTGCATCGTCATCATCATGCATTGTTTGCATAAAACTATGTTTGCAAAGCCCGTGTTGTTTTCTCAAACGCCCCCTCTTTATTCAAATATCAAACCCGGGTCCCCGGATTATTTTTGTGTGTCTGATATCGGTTTGCAGACGGTGTCTGCAAAACAAATAAAATTTATTTTATTTTTAGCGGGGGCAGTCGAACGGGCCGTCCCGACCCGAACGACCACCCCCATTTTTAAATCGGTCCACCCCTGAAATCCTAAAGCTACCAACAAACAAACCCACACCCTTTGGCCACCTCACCCCACCCACTCCCCTCGCGACACCTCACCTCTCCCCCTCCAATCAGAAGCCGCCACTGTAGGGGTTCGTAGCATGGAAAACAAAAATTTTCTATCGCATACAAACAAACAAGCCAAGATCTATCTACTAGATTGTAGCAACGAGTCGATGGAGGAACTCACCCTCGAAGATTCCAAAGTGGTTAACGAGAGCGGATTCTCGTGGGTGATGTAGTCGTACTCTTCCCGATCTCAAGATCGTAGACGATCCTTCCAGCCACGCTCAAGCAGGCTCATGATCGGTCACACGCTCGACTGACGAAGACCTTCCTCTCCCTTGTTCCAAAGAAAATGGGAGGTTGTAGCACTCTCCTCGCGATTCCTAAGAGACAACGGCGTGGTACCTAAGTAGAGGGAGATCCCGCAGGCTTCGCTTAAGCCGGTGCAGTATGGTGGAGCTTATGAGAGAGAGGATTAGTGGCCTAGTAATTAGACACACCAATTAGAGGGCTCTAAACCAATTAGAAGGCTCTAAACTGGCTAAAGCAATTAGAAGCTCTAAACCAAAACAGCTCTAAACCGGAGATCTAGAGTAGAAAGTAAAGCGCCTATGGAGGAGCCCCGCCTCCTTTTTATGGGAGGGAGGTCCTGGCGCGGGAGGGAGGAGTCCCTCCCAAGTCGGCCTTGGCTGGGCCGCCCGGAGGAGTCCTACCTCCTCCAAAGTTGGTTCCAACTCCTCTTGCTTGTTTCCCCAGTTTCTTGTTTTGGCGCTTTGACTTTCAAATGGACATTTGACTTTTCTGTTTTAGGATTCAATTTAATCCTTTATTTGGGACAGCAATAACACTTAGTACATGATGCAATCATTCAATGATCAATGACACATTCATGTACCCTTCCCCGGAGTGCCGGACAATCCGAACCTTCTAGAACATTCCCGATGAAAACACGGAATCATTCCCGAACTCAAACGGGACTTTCCTTATATGAATCTTATTCTCCGGACCATTCCGGATCACCTCGTGATATCCGGATCCCATCCGAGACTCAACAACATTCAGTCTCTTTCTCATAATACCATAACTACTCAAACAACGTCGAATCCTTAAGTGTGTCTCCTCACGGTTCGTGAATTATGCGACATGATCGAGACACTTCTCGAACAATAACCAATAGAGGAATCTGAAATTCATATGGCTCTACATATTTCTACGACATTTTATGATCGAATGAACCACTTACATACGATACCAATTTCCCTTTGTCTCACGATATGTTACTTACCCAAGGTTATGATCGCTAGATCTCGCATACCTAGTTCAACCTTGTTACTGATAAGTACTCTTTTCTCGTTCCCGTGATATGTGATCCCTTGTGACCAAGTCACATGCTTGCAAGCTAATTGGATGACATTCCACCGAGAGGGCCCAGAGTATATCTATCCGTCATGTGGATGGACAAATCCCACTCTTGATCCATGTGTCTCAACCAATACTTTCCGAACACTCAATGCCACTTTTATAACCACCTGTTACGGTGTGGTGTTTGATGTCATCAAAGCATCCATCCGTAAAGGTGATATGCATGATCTCATGGTCGAAGGAATTAGGTTACTATGTATCGTAAAGCATATAGCAATTGAACTAATGAAATGACTTGATCTTTATGCTACGCTTATCTATAGGAGTATGTCCACCATATCATTCTCCTAACGATATGATCTTGTTGTTGATAACATCTCAATGTTCATGATAGGGAAACCACAATCATTAATCAACCAACAAGCTAGTGAAGTATAGAGGCTATACTAGGGACTTCAAATTAAGTTTACAAATCACACAAGTATCAATGTTTCCTTGTTAATACTATTATAGCATGAATGTAAACATTTATCATAAACACAAAGATATAATAATAACTATATTTATTATTGCCTCTAGGGCATATCTCCAACAGTCTCCCACTTGCACTAGAGTCATCTAATCTAGATTACATGGTAATATACCGAACACCCATGGCAGTTTGGTGTTGGTCATGTTTTGCCCTGGAGAGGTTTAGTCAACGGATCCGCCACATTCAGATCTGTGTGTACTTTGCAAATCTTTATATCCCCATCCCGGATATGTTCTCGAATAGCGTGAAAACGCAGCTTGATATGCTTGACTTCTTGTGTGACCTTGGTTCTTGCGCATTGGCTATGGCGCCCATGTTATCACAGAGATAGACATTGGGTCCAGGCACTTGGAACCACACCCAGCTGTAATGAACTCCTTCATCCATATCGCTTCTTGTGAAGCCTCCGGCAGACCATGTATTCCGATTCAGTTGAAGATCTCGCCACAACGCTTTGCTTTGCACTCCTCCAATCGCCGCACCATTCAAAATAAATACGTATCCAGTTGTGATTTAGAATCATCCGGATCGGTGTTCCAACTAGCATCGGTAACCATTAACAACGAGTGTTCATCACCTCCATAAGAAAGAACCATATCCTTAGTTCTTCTCAAGTACTTAAGGATGTTTTTGATCATTGTCCAATGATCCACTCTCGGATCACTTTGATATCTGCTAGTTAAACTAACAAAGCATATGCAATGTCGGGTCTAGTACATAGCATGGCATACATTAGAGATCCTATGGTCGAGGCATAGGAGTCTTACTCATCCTTTCTCTATCTTCGCCGATGTCGGACTTTGAGTTTTACTCAAGGTCGATTAGCAACATGGGCAAGAACCCTTTCTTGCTTTCCTCCATTCCAAATCTCTTTAGAACTTTGTCCAAATATGTACTCTGTGACAATGATATTTGGCGTTCGATCTATCTCTATAAATCTTTATGCCTAATATGTAAGTGCTTCGCCAAGATCCTTCATTGAAAAACTATTATTCAAATATTCCTTGACACTATTAAGAAGGTCTACATCATTCCCAATCAACAATATGTCATCCACATACAGTATTAAGAATGCTACTGAGCTCCCACTCACTTTCTTGTAAATACAAGCTTCTCCATAAGTTTGTATAAAACCAAAACTTTTGATTACCTTATCAAAACGTTGATTCCAACTTCGGATGCTTGCTTCAATCCATAGATGGACCGTTGAAGTTTGCATACCTTGTTAGCACCTTTAGGATCGACAAAACCTTTGGGTTGCATCATATACAACTCTTCATCAATGTCTCCATTGAGGAATGCTGCTTTTGACATCCATCCGCCATATCTCATAATCATAATATGCAGCGATTGCTAACATAATCCTCCAGACTTTAGCTTCGCCATGGTGAGAAAGTCTCATCGTAGTCAACTCCTTGAATTTGTCGAAACCCTTTGCGACAAGTCGAGCTTTATAGACGAACATTACCATCAACATCTGCTTTTCTTGAAAATCCATTTGTTCTCGAACCTTCTTCCTACCATCCCAGAAGTCCACCAAAGTCCATACTTGGTTTTCGTACATGGATCCAATCTCGGATTTCATGGCTTCTTGCCATTTATTGGAATCTGGGCTCATCATCGCTTCCTCATATGTCTCGGGTCATCGGTGTTGTCCACCACCATGACATTCATAACGGAATCATACCAACTGGAGTGGTACGAGTTCTCGTTGACCTCCGAGGCTCAGAGCAACTTCAACCAAGTTTCATGATCATCATCATTAGCTTCCTCCTTATTGGTGCAGCACCACAGAACTTCTTCCGTCTGCGCTACTCGCAATTTCGAGAGAAGGTTCAACAACCTCGTCAAGTTCTACTTTCCTTCCGTCACTTCTTTCGAGAGAAATTCCTTCTCTAGAAAGGATCCATTCTTAGCAACGAATGTTTTGCCTTCGGATCTATGATACAAGGTATACCCAATAGTTTCCTTCGGGTATCCTATGAAGACGCATTTTTCCGCTTTGGGTTCAAGCTTGTCCGTCAGAACTTCTTTACATAGGCTTCAGATCCCCAAACTTTAAGGAACGACAATTTAGGTTTCTTCCCAAACCATAATTCATACGGTGTCGTTTCAGCGGATTTAGACGGTGCCCTATTTAAAGTGAATGCGTTGCTTTCTAATGCATAACCCCAAAATGATAGCGGTAAATCTGTAAGTGACATCATAGAACGAACCATATCTAAGAGAGTTCGATTCGACGTTCGGACACACCATTACTGTTGTGGTGTTCCGGCGGTGTCAATTGTGAAAGTATTCCGCACTTCTTTAAATGCTCGCCAAACTCGTAACTTAGATATTCACCTCCACGATCAGAACGTAGAAATTTAATCTTCTTGTTACGTTGATTCTCTACCTCACTTTGAAACTCCTTAAACTTCTCGAAAGTTTCGGACTTATGTTTCATGAAATAGATATACCCATATCTACTCAAGTCATCCGTGAAGGTAAGAACATAACGATAACCACTGCGCGATGCTACACTCATTGGACCACACACATCGGTATGTATGATTTCCAATAAGTCCGTAGCTCGCTCCATCATACCAGAAAATGGAGTCTTAGTCATTTTACCCATCAGACATGCTTCGCATCTTTCAAGTGATTCAAAATCAAGTGATTCAAGAAGTCCATCGGAATGGAGTTTCTTCATACGTTTCACTCCGATGTGACCAAGACGACAGTGCCACATATAGGTCGAATTATCGCTTGATTTCAAACGTTTAGCCTCAATGTTGTTGATATGTGTATTTCCACTATCGAGATTCAATAAGAATAGACCATCTATCAAAGGTGCATCTGCGTAAAACATATTACTCATATAAATCGAACAACCATTATTCTCTGACTTAAACAAGTAACCGTCTTGCAATAAACAAGATCCTGAGATAATGTTCATGCTCAACGCAGGCACTAAATAACAATTATTTAAGTATAAAACTAATCCCGATGGTAGATGAAGGGGTAGCGTGCCGACCGCGATCACATCAACCTTTGATCCGTTTCCCACGCGCATCGTCACCTCGTTCTTCGCTAGCTTCCGTTTATTCTGCAGCACCTGTTTCGAGTTACAAATATGAGCAACCGAACCAGTATCAAATACCCAGGCACTACTACGAGTACTAGTGAGATACACATCAATAACATGTATATCGGATATACCTTTCTTCTTGATGTTGCCGTTCTTGAATCCGCCAAGTACTTTGGGCAATTCCGCTTCATGACCTTCTCCCTTGCGGTAAAAGCACTCGGTTTGCTTAGGTCCAGCCTTGGTCTTCTTCGTCGGCGTGGTAGCTTTCTTACCACCCTTCTTGAAGTGTCCCTTTTGCTTAGACTTGCCTTCCTTGAATTTGGTGGTCTTATTGACCAACAACACTTGGTGCTCTTTCTTGATCTCCACTTCGCAGATTTTAACATGGCAAAGAGTTCGCAACGTCTTGTTCATGTTCGCATGTTGTAGTTCATCACAAAGTTCTTGTAACTTGGTGGTAGTGATTGGAGGACACGGTAAATCCCCAAAGCATTAGGAATCACAATACCCAAGCTTTGAAGTTTGTTTGCGTGCCGGACATCTTAAGCACATGCTCACCGACGAGCTGCCTTCTTCCATCTTGCGGTTAAAGAACTTTTGAAGCCTCATAGCTTTCAATTGCCGCATGAGTCTCAAAATCAATTTGAGATCCTCGACAATATCATATGGGTCGACTCTTCAAACCTTTTCAAGCTCGATTCTAAACCATACAAGATAGCACCGAACTATGGAGATCGATTCTTCCGAGCGAGGTAAACGTTCTTTACTTCATCGGGAGCATCACCGCAGTGGGTCACCCAGTGCATCCAAAGCACATAGGTCAAATTACCAGCTGTGAGGACAATCCTCAAATGCGGAACCAATCCAAGTTGCTTCCATTGTTTTTCAACTTTTCTTTCTCTAGGAGCATTAAAATTGATGGTAGGCTGCCATTGATCTACAACATATTTGCAATAGTTTAGACTAAGTTTATGACAAATTGAGTTCAAATTAATTAATGAAATTAAACTAGGTGAACTCCCACTCAAAACAACATCCCTCACATTGTTTTAGTGATAACACGAACCAAATCCACTACATCAACACCGATCATCACGAGAGTTGATATAGTTTCAATGGCGAACAATCATCATGTTCATCATATCTACTATACGATTCATGCTTTACCTTTCGGTAATCCGTGTTCCGAGACCATGTCTGTACATGCTAGGCTCGTCAAGATCAAACCTTAGTTTCTGCATGAGCAAATCTGGCTTGCTCACGTTGTATACACTTGCAGAATCTAGAACACCCGATCATCACGTGGTGCTTCGAAACAACAAGCTTTAGCAACGGTGCTAACTAAGGGTGAACACTTTATGATTTGAAATTGATGTGCATGAGGGATCATCTTATAATGCTACCGTCGTCTACTAAGCAATACAAGATGCATAAAGGATTAACATCACATGCAATTCAATATATATGTGATATGATATGGCCTTTCTTCTTCGTGCCTCCGATCTCCATCTTCAAGCACGAACATGATCTCCATCATCACCGGCATTGCATCAAGGTCAATGACGCTTCTCCATGGTTGTCGTCCACCGGCTTCAACTATTACAACTACTTTGAATAGACACGCGTGTCTTAACATAAATTAAAGACAACCATATGGCTCCGCGGTTGTCGACTTACAATAAGGAACATTGCATACATCGAATATAATCACAATCATGGCCATATCACATCATCGCACACCCCGCAAAACAAAGTTAGACGCTTCTACTTTCTTTGCATATTTTACGTGGTTTGGGGCTTTCAATAAGTGTCGTTCTAACTTACGAACAAGAACCACAACATTGATACTAGCATTGTTGATCACCCGTTGTAAATTGGATCTTAACTATGCTAGGAGAAACATGCACCATAAAGCCACTTATGCAATACAAGTTACATGTCAAGCGTGGAGCAAGTCTCATGAACGATGTCATGTAAGGTTAGCCCGGCTTCATCCCAACATACCGCAAGATGCAAAGTACACAAAAGTAATCTACAATAAAAGCATCAACGCCCACAATGACCATTGTGTTCTACTCGTGCAACAGATCTACATATAGACACGGCTCGATACCACTTTGAGGGGTTCGTAGCATGGAAAACAAAAATTTTCTATCGCATACAAACAAACAAGCCAAGATCTATCTACTAGATTGTAGCGAGTCGATGGAGGAACTCACCTCGAAGATTCCAAAGTGGTTAACGAGGCGGATTCTCGTGGGTGATGTAGTCGTACTCTTCCCGATCTCAAGATCGTGTAGACGATCCTTCCAGCGCCACGTTAAGCGCTTCCTTGATCGGTCACACGTTCGACTCGGAAGACCTTCCTCTCCCTTGTTCCAAAGAAAATGGAGGTTGTAGCACTCTCCTCGCGATTCCGGCAGCACAACGGCGTGGTACCGGAAGTAGAGGGGAGATCCCGCAGGGCTTCGCCTTAAGCCGGTGCGAGTATGGTGGAGCTTATGAGAGAGAGGATTAGTGGCCTAGTAATTAGACACACCAATTAGAGGGCTCTAAACCAATTAGAAGGCTCTAAACTGTTGGCTAAAGCAATTAGAAGCTCTAAACCAAAACAGCTCTAAACCGGAGATCTAGAGTAGAAAGTAAAGCGTCTATGGGAGGAGCCCTGCCCCTCCTTTTATGGGAGGGAGGTCCCTGGCGCGCCAGGGGAGGGAGGGAGTCCCTCCCCAAGTCGGCCTTGGGCTGGGCGCCGGCCTGGAGGAGTCCTACTCCTCCTCCAGGTTGGTTCCAACTCCTCTTGCTTGTTTCCCACAGTTTCTTGTTTTGGCAGTTTGACTTTCAAACTGGACATTTGACTTTTCTGTTTTAGGATTCAATTTAATCCTTTATTTGGGACAGCAATAACACTTAGTACATGATGCAATCATTCAATGATCAATGACACATTCATGTACCCTTCCCCTGAGTCTTGGACAATCCGAACCTTCTAGAACATTCCCGATGAAAACACGGAATCATTCCCGAACTCAAACGGGACTTTCCTTATATGAATCTTATTCTCGGACCATTCCGGATCACCTCGTGATATCCGGATCCCATCCGAGACTCGAACAACATTCGGTCTCTTTCTCATAATACCATAACTACTCAAACAACGTCGAATCCTTAAGTGTGTCTCCCTACGGTTCGTGAATTATGCGAGACATGATCGAGACACTTCTCCGAACAATAACCAATAGAGGAATCCGGAAATTCATATGGCTCCCACATATTTCTACGATTACTTTGCGATCGAATGAACCACTTACATACGATACCAATTTCCCTTTGTCTCACGATATGTTACTTACCCAAGGTTATGATCGCGGTATCTCTGCATACCTAGTTCAACCTTATTCTTGATAAGTACTCTTTTCTCGTTCCGTGATATGTGATCCTTGTGACCAAGTCACATGCTTGCAAGCTAATTGGATGACATTCCACCGAGAGGGCCCAGTATATCTATCCGTCATGTGGATGGACAAATCCCACTCTTGATCCATGTGTCTCAACCAATACTTTCCGAACACTCAATGCCACTTTTATAACCACCTGTTACGGTGTGGTGTTTGATGTCATCAAAGCATCCATCCGGTAAAGGTGATATGCATGATCTCATGGTCGAAGGAATTAGGTTACTATGTATCAGAAAGCATATAGCAATTGAACTAATGAAATGACTTGATCTTTATGCTACGCTTATCTATAGGAGTATGTCCACCATATCATTCTCCTAACGATATGATCTTGTTGTTGATAACATCTCAATGTTCATGATAGGGAAACCACAATCATTAATCAACCAACAAGCTAGTGAAGTATAGAGGCTATACTAGGGACTTCAAATTAAGTTTACAAATCACACAAGTATCAATGTTTCCTTGTTAATACTATTATAGCATGAATGTAAACATTTATCATAAACACAAAGATATAATAATAACTATATTTATTATTGCCTCTAGGGCATATCTCCAACAGCCACCTCATCCTCACCTCCTCCCAACACACAGAACACACACAACCCACACCCCACACACCAGCACACAACACACGCACGCAGCCCCGCGCGCAGCAGATCCCCGCCTGGCCCGTCCCCGCGTGGCCCCACCCGGCAGCCCCAGCCTCCCCACGCGCGCCTCCCTCCCCCGTCTCCTTCCGCCCCGCCCCACCTTCTCCTCTCTGCCCCGCGCCATCCTCCTCCTCGGGCCACCACAGCCCGCCCATTGCGACCGCTCGCCCGGCCGCGTCTTCCCCCTCGGCCTCCACCACTGCTCCACCAACCTCCCCTCGGTCACCGTCGTTCCGCCTCGAGCCCAGACGCCTGGTTCCTCTCCTCTGCCGAGCCCCCATCGCCGGCGTCTCCGCTCGCCCGCCCGCCCTCTGCCCCATCAACCGCCGGCCGGACCTCGCGCAGGCAGCCTCCCCGCCGCGAGCTCTTCCGCCGGCCGCCGTTCGACCTCCCCGAGCCCGCCGTCGAGTTCCCCCCACCGTCCTCTCGCCCGCGCCGCCTCCTCGTCGTTCCTCCTCGGCCGCCTCCGGCGCGAGCCCGGCCGTCGCCGTCCTCGGGACCAGGCCGACGCCAGCGACCACCCTCTGGCCCCGTCGCCGCGTGGGCCTCCCTGTCGCTCAGCTTGGCCCGCCTCTGCCTTCTGATGTCCCTGACCCGATCCCTTTGACGTCAAGGCTCTCTGTTGGGTACTAGTCAACCCAATTACTGTTGTCTTTGGTTGATTTTGACCCGACATAAAGGTTTGGTGTTCTTTTGAGAAGTCATAGTGGCAACCGGGAGGATATGGTATAGGGCCACACGAAGAACGACAACGCACCAGAAGGCGACGATGCTGAAATTGAAGGACCACCAACAAGAACCGTTCCCCGTGTCAAGATCTTCCGTTGACCCTAGCTTCAAGTTCGCCATCGACGACAATATAGGAACCCGATCCTGGACGCCAAGTTCTTCTTCCAGAACGACAAGTACTCCGACATGGAACGTCAAGGCCTCCTTCACGGACCCGAAGACCGCACCTCGACACGCCAAGTTCGCCGAGACCCCATAACCGTGGGCCTTCGACGCGGAACCCCAAGATCTTCTCCTATAGCGACGAGGTCTTCTTCACGGAACACCAAGACCGACTCGATGGCGCGGACCCGACAAGACCCTCGCAACGGCAAGATCGACCCCGTGGGACGCGACAGGATCTGCACGACGCCAAGATCGACACCGACCCGGAAGAGTCCGATGCGCCTCGACACCAACCCAAGTCCCGCACCCGGACGCGCCAAGTTCTACCCAGTAACCCGAGAACGCTCCCGCCGAGACCGAACCGTCGCACCCTGAACCCCGAGACCGGAACCCGGACCCTGTCGGACCCCGAACCCCGGAACCCCAAGATCGTCGAACCCTAATGTGTGAACCCCTTCCCGCAAACCCTATTTTATAAATGAAATATAACCTTGTCGCATATTAAATTGTCATTCATATCGCATGCATATCATTGGTTTGGGGGCCTTATGCCGATTCACCTCATAATTAAATATGGGGCCCATATGCGGGCAAATCTAGCCTTATATTGGCCTCATTTAAATTTGTGTAGCGAACCGGTACTATCTTTTGTCTTGATATTACAACATTTAAATTGCGGGGGTTCTAAACAACTTGAACCATTTAAATAATTGCCGGGACCCCGGTTCCACTTAATATGACCTAATTGCATCGCACCATTGCCATGCCATACATCATACATGCATCATGCCGATCTTCTGCCGTTGTATTAAATATTGCATCCGGTGTTTATTCTTGTGTTTTGCTTCTTCGCGGATAAGGCCGTTCAGTTGATGTGAGCTTCGCCCCGATCTCCGGTTGAACCCTTCGACATGTTTTCAGGCGAGCATCTCCCCCTTTCTTCCTATCTTACTTTCTAGTATTTATTCCCTCCTGTTGATCTTTGCTATCTGTGTTGCGATGCTCTAGTTTCGTACCCGTGATATCCCTTGCAGCCATATATAGCCCTGGACACATCCTATTACCTGTTGTTTGGTAGATAGTTGGACCCGCGTGTCGTAGTCGCTTGCTCGAGTGTTTTTCTTGTCGTCAAGTACCACAATTGTTGGAGGATTGCCGCATGTTGACGTTGGAGATGATCATGGTTTACTTATTGTTCACTTTAATTCCTGCTTAACAACTAAAATTGAATTAAGCAGAGGCATCGGTGGGTGATAGGTAAGATTTGGTTTCTGACCGCCCACTTGTGTCCCGTAGGACCCGAGTTCTTGACACTGTTAGAGATCGAGCACGCTAACCACGGTGAGATATGGGCCCCCATTGATAATTACCTGATTTCAAAGTATTGTCTTGGGGCCACAACTAGTTTGAGGATTTATTTACTATCCTGTACTTATGCCATGCTACTTATGTATTTACGTTTGCGAGGAGCACACTTTGTCTTGTTAGGATCGGGACACGTTTTCGCGGTGTCGACAGTCCCCGATTGGGGATCTTCTGTCGCTCACAGCCGTCCACCCAAACCCTAAGTCCGTCTCGGAGACCGGCCGACTTAGTTGCGGGTAGACTTAGTGGGGTGGCCCCCCGTGCTTGCTTTGGGTCTGGGAACGTCATGACTTAGGCCCCGCCGACATACCGATGGGTGTATGTTAACTGATCTGGCAAAAAGGGTCGAAGTGCCTGTGGATACTTTGGTGCACCCCTGCAGGGTTAAATCTTTTCGAGAAGCCGTGTCCGCGGTTATGGACGACTTGGAGCACAGTGCTTGATCATAGACAACTATAACTAAAGTTTATTGTCTTAAATTGACTTGTTTCCGATATGATTAGTAATCAGCTTCACTACAACGGAATGGCTTAGTAAAAGTACCAACAACTGCTGGGTTTTGGGGTTGTCACATGCTAATAGTATCTGACTAGTAAGTGTTGTAACTATAACGGAATGGTTAACTAAAAGTGCCCACTGCTTACTTTATCAGGACGATTATCTAAACCTGACTAGTAAAGCGCCGCAACTATAACTGAATAAGTAAACCGCCAACCGTGGTGAGTTCCTCGGTTGACTTCCTCGATGGTCTCGAGGGGAAACGCCAGATGGGTTTGTTTGGGTGCTAGCTTGAGTTGGATCCGGATAGGTCATTCTTACCCTCTCGATAACCCGGTTGTATCGAGTCTCTATAGGTTGTTTAGTGCATCTTTGCCGCCGCACCACCATACCTATGTAGGCGAGGACCGCCGAATTCTAGCCTCGCCGTGTCTTGGCCTCGATCGACGCTCCTTCTTTTTCTTTTGCCCTTTCGGCACCTTTTGTTTAAGCAGGTTTTGAGATCGACGCCGTTAGCGGGGTTACCCTTCCGGCTTGGGCAGGGTTATGGACGCCATTGGTTATTCTTCAGGGCTCTTAGCCCCATTTGCATCTTGTCCGTAGCTGGACGCTTTATCGTTTTCAAGGTGATTTGGATCTTTGTACATTATATTTGTATTCTTGACTCTTTGAGTCGCTGTTGTATATATATTTGTTCTGTGGGTCCCATCGAGGATTGTTGTGTAATGTTATTACCTTGCTTTCCACCCGCACGAAAGTGCCTAGTGGGCACCTTCGAATCGTTTCTATGCGGGTTTGGCGAGTTTCGCTAAAACTTGCATAGGGCCGATTCTGAGGGTGTTACAATGAGTGGTGCTGGCCAAAGCGGCGGCTACTGGGTCGGTGGAGCAGAGCGGAGACGGAGGCGGCCCTAGGTCAAGGCGGCTCGGCTATTGAGGAGGCTGCGGGAAGGGGCCGCACCGGGGGCCGGTTGCCGGAGGGGACGCGGTGAGAGGTTGGGTCGGGGGAAGAGAGGATGAGGGCACGTGCGGGGAGGAGGAGGGAGGTGGGGCGTGCCAGGGGGTGGGCCAGGCGTGGGGCCACGCAGGCAGGGAGAGGGGCAGGGGGGTGAGTGTGTGCGTGTAGCGTGCGTGTGTGGCCTGCTGGTGGGAGAGAGAGAGGAGAGAGATTAGGTGGGGAGGGAAGAGGTGACGTGGCGAGTGGTGATTGGTGGATGGGGGAGGGACAACTGAGGTGGCGGGCACCGATTGGTTAGGGTGAGGTGGAGGCTGGGTATGGGTAGGTAGTTTGGTAGGAAAAGGGTTTGGGTTGGGCCGATTCTAATTCCTGGGGGTGGTCGTTCGGGTCGAGTTGGCCCGTTCGACTGCCCCCACTAAAAATTAATATAATTTTTATTTGTTTTATTAACACCGTTTGCAAACCGATAGCATTCAAACAAAAATAATCCGGAGGCCGGGCTTTGCATTTGAATAAAGATGGGGCGTTTTATAAAACAAAACGGGCTTTGCGAAAATAGTTTTGGCAAACAATGCATGATGATGACGATGCAATGCAAAAATTCAACGCGATTTTCTAGTAGTGGTTTTGCGGGATGCCACAGCAGATCTCAGTATTTCCCGCCAAAATACTCATATAAGCGATTCAAAGACGCCCACCAGAAACTTTCGTGTGGGTGGGATTTGAATACAAGTAGTTACATCATAGTAATTTACAATAGAGTCCACAAGAACTTATATATACAACAATGACTCAACAAGTCAGGAATACAAATGATACAAATCAAAGAGAAAGCGAGAATAGTGTCCGAGTACGGACAAGATCCAAATGGGACTAAGAGTCCTCAAGAATAAACGAGCGGTGTCCATAACCCTACCTAGGCCAAGCCGGAAGGGTAACCTTGCTAACGTCGTTGATCACAAACCTGTCAATCCAAAAGGGTGCCGACAAAGGGCAAAGGAAAATAGAAAGAGAGCGGTCAGTACTGAGGCCAGTACACGGCAAGACTAGAATTCGGCGGTCCTCGCCTACATAGGTATGGTGGGCTCAGCGGCAGCAAAGCTTGCACTATCTAACTTATAGAGACACGCTACAACTTCGGCTATTAGAGCGAGATAAGAGAGCGCTATGCGGTAACAATAATATAACACCAAACATAACCCATCCGAAGATTTCCCCCTCGAAGACCAGTCGAGGAAGTCCCCTTGCAGAACACACACAATGGAAATTTTAGTTAAGCAGGTGTTTAGTTGATGAGGCTAATTACTATTCATATTATTAGAGACAAAACATTAGTGGCGTTGTCTATGATCATGACACTGTACTCCTGAGGCGTCCATAACCGTGGACACACGACTTCTCGAAAAGATTTACCCTGCAGGGGTGCACTACTGTACCCAAACGCATGCTCAACCCTTCAGGCAACATATTACGCGTGCCATCCGAATCTCACAACAAGAACTGCCCCTTAACTACGCGCATATCCAGAGGCATCACCTTCTATGGGGAACCAACCAATAGGTACGACGATTCTCAAGGAAGGCACAACGTTTGCCCCTACTGGTGGATCGGGCCCTGCGGGGTAACTTGTACACACCATGGGTGCCGCCACCGTGTATCACGATTTATGTATGCAAGCCATGGAAATCCACCAAAACATCAAGTCCGAAGACATATCAACTCACCCATGTCCGAGGACATATTATGCGTATGCACCAAATGGAAAACCAATTTTGTAACCCTCTGGATATACGAATAGTGCCGGTAGTTGAGAGGGGGATCCCAGAGGCCCCCACGTTTGGTTAGCGCGATCAACTCAGAACCGGTATCGTAGAACGAACGGGTCCTAGGTCGGCTCAAGCAGTTCCCAAAGGTGGTCCCTGCCGGGGCCTTATCATTAGGTGAAACCATAACCAACAATATCAGATTAATTATCTTATCACCAACAATATCCATGTATCATGTTACACCTGTATGAGAGCGGTGCTAAGCATGCCTACGACTCGCAAGGACAAAGCTAGCTAGACAAACAAGGTAATAGGACAACCAAGGCAATATAGTGAAGCAAGTAAATAAAGGAACGGTACTATAGCATCGACAATAAGGATATCAATAGATCAAAGGAAGGGAGTAAAGACTATAAATGCAAAATAGGTGGAAGAGGGGAGAATGCTCGCCTGAGAGACAAAGTCGGAAAACCGAAGGCTTGTCGCAACTCGCATCCACTCAGCGTCCTATCCGGTGAAGAAGCAAAACACTAGAAGAGCAACCGGTGCAATATTTAATACTAGGCGGAAGATCCAGCATGTTTATGATACGATGCATGGCATGGAAATATGCGGCCCCACTTAGCAATATTAAGCGGAATCGGATCCCGACATTTATTATTAGGTTCAAGTTATTTAACTACCCTGCATATTAAATGTTAAGTTAACAAGGCATAACATGGCATCGGTTCGCTACACAATATTAAACGAAGTCCAGAACATGACACAAATATTCCGCTTTTAATCTCCATGTTAAATTATTAGGTGATTCGACAAAGTCCCCCAAACAAATAATTTAACATGGATGATTTTGAGTAAATCTTGGCAGCGTGTAGACTACATGACGATATGCTCCAAGTCATGAGGTAGGCTCTTGAACCGGTACTAGTTATGATTTTGAGTGAAATCTATTGGCACCAAACTTGCAATTCAAGGTTCGTCCATTGTTCAAGTTGTTGATAGATGTAGTTCAAGATTCTAGGCGGAAGTTCAACTTAACGGTCTCTGCTGAAACACTGGTATATAAACAAGTAGCGAGGATTGGCAAATCATCAAATGGGCATTTGAGATCTGGTGGGAGATTGTTAGAAATAATGGGCTAGTGCATTGACGCCCATGTGTATTTCAGATTTTCCCTAAATCTCAAAGCCCATATTTGTGGCAGCCCATATGTGTCTGGGTCCATGTTTGTGAAGGGAATATGCCCTGAGAGGCAATAATAAAATGTTTATTATGTGTATTCCAAGTATATGATAGATGTTTATTTTGCATGCTATAATTATATTAATACGGAAACATTAATATATGTGTGTTTAATAAACAAACAGAAAGTTCCTAGTTATGCCTCTCCCATAAACTAGCTCATTGATTAACAAGATGATCAAGGTTTCCTGATCATAGACATTGGATGTTGTTAATAACGGGATCACAACATTAGTGTAATGGTGTGATGAACATTCATCTGAAGTATAGCATTACGATCAAAGTCATTGAGTTTATATTGCTATAATAACTTACGAAGTAATCCTAATCCTTAGACCATGAGATCATGTCAATCACTAACACCGGAAGAGTTTCTTGATAACATCAAACGTCACACCGTAATAGGGTGATTATAAAGATGGGTTCAGGACTAATAAAGTGTTATGTTGAGGCCCATGGATCAAGAGTGGAATTTGTTCATCCCGATGACGAATAGATATACTCTGGGCCCTCTCGGTGATATCACATTGGTTAGCTTGCAAGCAAGTGATTTGATCACTAGAATGTTATATCACGAGAACGAGAAAAGAGTGCATGTCAGTAACAAGATCAAACTAGGTATGGAGATACCGATGATCGAATCTCTGACATGTAATATATCGCGAAACAAAGGGATTAAGATACGAGCGTAAAAGGTTTCGACGATCACAAGAAAGTCATCATTGAATGTGTGGGAGTCAGTATGGGTCTCCAGATCCCGCTTCTGATTATTGATCCGAGAGGGGTCTCGATCATGTCCACATTATTCATGAACCGTAGGGTGAAACACTTAAGAGACACCGACATCCAATTGGAGCAAAAGTTTCATGCCGAAAAGAATAACAAGCGCAGAAATTTATCTCACTAGGTACCGAAACAGGTTTTCGGGTGTAATTGCATAAATTGGTTATGCATGTGAAATAGAATTCTAGAAAGGGGTTATATATGAATGTTTGTCATTAAATTAATTGACAAAATTCTGAATAAATAAAAGAGTTTTATTTAATGCGAGTTTGTATTAAATTTGGTGGAAATTTAATTGCAAGTTTGAGTGGAATTTTGAGTGGAGGGAAATGAAGAGGTTTTTGTGAGTGGAGTGTCCACCCACATGAATGAAGGAGGGGAGGGGGCAACCCCCATGGACGGCGTCCACCCCCTTGGGTGCCCCCTCCTCCTATAAAAGGCACCCCTCTCCCTCTCTCTCTCACACACCTCCTTGTGAAGGATCTCTCTCCCCCTCTAGAATTTATCCCCCATGGTCTCGGACTAGCGAGATACATGTTCCCGGTGGCTATTCGGCAAGAAAGAGTTGTGCTTCCGCTGCATCGCTGGAGCGAGGAGGCGGAGGTTGCTCGGTGCCTCGGACGTGTGTGCGAGCACGGATGCGCTGCTGTTTTGTGGCGCTAGGACTTCCTCTCGATCTTGAGATCGGCAAGAGATCGTCTACATCAACCACGAGTCGAACTCGTTAAGATTTGTCGGTATTCAAGGGTATGTTCTCTACGGATATACATCCGCCCATTGTTTATATCTAGTAGATAGATCTTGGTACATAGTTCACATCGTAGGAAATTTTTTGTTTTCTATGTTGCGAACCCTTCAGTGATATCAGAGCCAGATCTATGCGTAGATGCTTTACACGGGTAGTACGCATATGAGTATGTGGGCGATGATGATCATGTTTTTGCTCCTTAGTTGTAATTTTGGATATTGGTGGCATAGTGGGATGAAGCGGCCCGGACAAACTTTACATGTCCTCGCACATGAGACCTGTTCCACGCTTGACATGCAACTAGTTTGCATAAGTGGCTAGCGGGTGTCTGTCTCTCCTACTATAGTCAATATCTATTTTGCAATGATTTATCAACAATTTGGTTATCCTCGTTGTGGTTCATGTTCGTAGGTATGAACGGTTCTATCTTCGAAAGCCCTAAGCCACGTAAAATTTGCAATGGATAAATTAGAGGTGTCTAGTTTAGATTGTTGCTGGGCTAGTATTATCATATGCTGATGTTGTAAGTAGAAGTATGAGATGATACTCTTACAACACATATAACGTGTAAGTTCCATAGGCCTTGGCCTTACACATAAAGGTATGATAGTGATCATACCACGGTCCACATGATAGAGATTATATGCGGAAACCATGTCATTCCAGTAATAAACATGTGATGTTTGATAGCATCTTATATTGCTTGTTTGGCGTTTTATTAGCATAATAAGATGATCCCTCATTTAAATATCAAGATAAGAATGTGTTCTTCCTTTAGTATGCACCGATTATGTTTTCGTCGCTCCAAGACATCACGTGATGATCGGGTGTTCTTGGATCCACGACCATATTTCGTTGTAAGACGATTACACGAATACTAAGGTTCTTACTTGGCGAGCCTAGCATGTACAAACATGGCCTCGGAACACGGACCGAAAGGTTAAGCATGAGTCATATAGTAGATATGATGCCCATTTGATGCTCACCTTTGAAACTACACCGACTCACGTGATGATCGGACTTGGTGTAGTGGATTTGGTTCATGTAATCACCAAAAAAGACACGAGGGATGTCGTTTTTGAGTGGGAGTTCATTCGTAATGTGGATTAGTTGAAATCAATCTATCATAAACTTAGTCTAAACTTTACAAATTCTGTTGTAGATGGCACCACCTGCTTTTAATTTCAATGTGTTCATGGAGAAAGAGAAACTTGCAACGAACGGTAGCAACTTTACCGAATGGGCCATGAATTTGAGGATTCTCCTCTCTGCTGCACAAAAGCAATATGTGCTAGAAGCGCCACTAGGCCCCCACCTTTTGAGGATGCCCCTAACGAGGAGAAGAATGTCTATCAGACTCGTCAGGAGGACCACAACTTAGTTCATTGCAGCATATTGTATGGGCTAGAGCCAGAACTTTGAAAGCGTTTCGAAAACGGCAATGCATTTGATACAATGGGTGAGTTGAAAATGATTTTCGACACACATGTCTGTAGAGAGAGATACAATGCTTGTAAAAGTTCTTTAGTGCATGATGGAAGAGCATAGCTCCGTAAGTGAGCATGTACTCAAGATGTCAAGTTACGCCGATAAGATTGTGTCCTTGGGAATATCGATTCCCATTGACTTAGGCATCCATCGTGTTCCAGGTCTCGCCACCTAGCTATAAGAGCTTTGTGATGAACTATAATATGCAAGGCATGAAGAAGTCTCTCCCCGAGCTTCTGTCAATGCTTAAAACTACAGAAGTGGAGATCAAAAAGAAACATCAAGTGTTGATGATCAATAGGAATACTGGTTTTAAGAAAGACAAGAAGGGAAAACGGAAGGGAAGTAAGGGCGGCAAGCCGGTTGCCGTTCCTGAAAAGAAACCCCGAGTTGGACCTAAGTCTGATACCGAGTGCTACTATTGTAAGGGGACATGCCACTCGAAGCGCAACTGCCCCAAGTATTTGGCAGACAAGAAGGCCGACAAGGCAAACAAAGGTATATATGATATACATGTTATTGATGTGTACTTGACTAGTGCTCGCAGTAGCACCTGGGTATTTGATACCGGTTTAGTTGCTAATATTTGTAACTCGAATCAGGGGCTGCGGAACAAGCGACCACTAGCAAGGGGTGAGGTCAAGATGCGTGTTGGCAATGGATCAAGCGTTGATGTGATCGCCGTCGGAACGCTACCTCTCCATTTGCCGTCGGGATTAGTTATAAACTTGAATAATTATTATCTGGTGCCTAAACTGAGCATGAACATTGTATCTGGATCGTGTTTGATGCGAAGTGGTTATTCATTTAAATCTGAGAACAATGGTTGTTCTATTTATATGAATGAAATATTTTATGGTCATGCACCGATGATGAATGGTTTATTTCTATTAGATCTCGATGATAATGTTACACATATTCATAATGTTGATGCTAAAAGTATTAAACTTAATGATGATATATCCGCATATATGTGGCACTGCCGTCTAGGTCATATTGGCGTTAAACGCATGAAGAAGCTCCATTCGGATGGACTTTCAGAATCACTTGATTTTGAATCATTTGATACATATGAGCCATGCCTTATGGGCAAGATGACTAGAACGATGTTTTCCGGTTCAATGGAACGGACGACAGATTTATAGGAAATCATACATTCTGATGTATGTGGTCCAATGAGTGTGTCGGCGCAAGGTGGATATCGTTATTTTGTTACTTTCACGGATGATTTGAGTAGATACGGCTATATCTACTTAATGAAACACAAGTATGAAACCTTTGAAAAGTTCAAGGAATTTCAGAATGAAGTTGAAAATCATCGTAACAGAAAGATCAAATTTCTACGGTCCGACTGTGGAGGTGAGTATCTAAGTTACGAGTTTAGAACTCACATGAAAGAGTGTGGAATTGTTTCACAACTCACACCTGCCGGAACACCACAACGAAATGGTGTGTTGGAACATCGTAATCATACTTTATTTGATATGGTTCGATCTATGATGTCTATGACGGACTTGCCGTTGTCATTTTGGGATTATTCACTAGAAACTGCTGCTTTCACTTTAAATCAGGCACCATCTAAATACGTTGAAAAGACACTGTATGAATTGTGGTTTGGAAACAAACCTAAGCTGTCATTTCTTAAAGTTTGGGGATGCGATGTTTATGTGAAGAAACTTCAACCGGATAAACTCGAACCCAAAGCGAAAAATGCGTCTTCATAGGATACCCTAAGGAAACTATTGGGTATTCCTTCTATCACAGATCCGAGGGCAAAGGTTTTGTTGCCAAGAATGGATCCTTTCTAGAGAAAGATTTTCTCGCGAAAGGAGTGAGTAGTCGGAAGGTATAACTCAAAGAGGTTATTGAACCTTCTCTCCAAAGTATGGCGAGTAGCGCAGCGCCGGAAGTCGTTTCGGAGTTGGCTCCACCAGTTGAAGAGGGAACTAATGATAATGATCATGAAACTCCGAAAGAGAATACTACCAAACCTCGCAGGTCTAGCAGACGCCCCGCAGCCTCACGGAAATCCTGTCATGAATTTCATGGTTGATGAAAATGATGACCCTGCGACGTATGAAGAAGCGATGATGAGCCCGGATTGTTGGAATTATGCCCTAGAGGCAATAATAAAGATGTTATTATTATAATTCTTGTTCATGATAAAGTTTATATTCCATGCTAGAATTGTATTAAGCGAAAACTTTAATACTTGTGTGGTTTGTGAACAACACCGTGTCCCTAGTACGCCTCTATGGACTAGCTCATTGATCAATGATGGTTAAGGTTTCCTAACCATAGACATGAGTTGTCAATTGATAATGAGATCATATCATTGGGAGAATGATATGATGGACAGACCCAAACTAAGCGAAGCAATTAGATCGTTTCATCGTGTTCATCTTTGCGAAGCTTTTCCTATGTCAAATATTGTATTCCTTAGACCATGAGATAATGCAACTCCGGCACAGGAAGGAAGCTTTGAGGTCATCAAACGTCATCCTATGAGAGGGTGATCATAAAGGTGTCTCTCGTGATCGGAAAGTATCTGGGTTGTATGTATCGAGATGGAATTTGTCCCTCCCAAGTCGGAGAGATATACTTGGGCCCACTCGTAATCGATATCAACACCGCTTGCAAGCATGTGGTTAAGGAGTTAATCACAAAGTGATATCGGATTCTGAGCGAGTAAAGTACTTGCTGTGAACGAGATTGAACTAGGTATGATGATCGACGATCGAATCTCGGGCAAGTAAAATATCGCGAGACGAAGGGAATATATATATATATATGGGATTGATTGAATCTGGCATCGTGGTTCATCCGATATGATCATCGATGAATGTGTGGAGTCAATATGGGTGCTCGAGACCCGCTGTTGATTATTGATAGAAGATCATGTCGCATATTCTTGAACCCGCAGGTCACACACTTAACGTATCTCGACGCTAGGATAGATTGGATAATTGGTTTATGAATTTTGTTGAGTCTCGGATGGGATCCGGATATCACGAGAGGTTCGGAATGGTCCGAGAATAAGATTCATATAAGGCGGCAGTTTTTGGAGTTCGGAATTGTTCCGTGTTAATCGGTATTGTACGGAAGCTTGAGAACCTTCCTAAGCGGACCAACGTGGCCCCACCTTCCGGGAGGGGCATGGGCCTATGAGGGAGTGTCCTGCGCATTGGGCACAAGGCCCCATAGGGCCCAGCCGATCCTAGATAAGTTTAAACTCGTTTAAACTAGAGATAGGATTTCTAGATAAGGGAGAGTTTAAATCGTTTAAACTAGAGATAGGATTTCTAGATAAGGGAGAGTTTAAATTGTTTAAACTAGAGATAGGCTTGGAGGAGGGGCAAGGGCTGGCCGCCCCCCCTCTATATATAGAGGGGTGGTGCGCCCCCTTCCCCACTACCACACACCTTCCTCCAAGCCCTAGCAGCCTTGCTACCTTCCTCTCTCCCTCCCGACTGTTTGTAGGCGAAGCCCTGCAGCAGAAATTCTCCACCATATACACCACGCTGTCGTGTTGTAGATCCAATCTATCTCTCCACCATACTCGCTGGTCCGAGGAAGGAGGAGACGTCGAAGTGCTGCACGTGTGCATCTCACGGAGGCACCGCCACTTGTGGTGCTAGATCGGATCGGATCACGAGGAGGAGAAGCGAGTACATCCCCACGTTCCGATTTAACGTTCACAGCTTGAATCTTCAACGGCACGAAGATCTAATCCAATCTCTCGTTGTTTGCATCTCCTAGATTAGATCTTGGCTTTCCCTCATTCGCTCGTAGAAAATTTTGATTTACTATGCGCGAAACCCTTGATGGTATCGAGCTAGATCTATGCGTAGATGTGTTTCACGTAGAACGCAACATGGTTGTTGCGGGCGTTGATGTTTTCTGTTGCAAGCCTCTTGTTTGTGTTCTTCTTACGCGGATAGTGAGATTGAAGCGGTCCAGCCAACCTTACGCGACGCCGTCATGCGAGACCGGCTCGCACTTGACGCGGTGGCTTGTACCACACATGCGGTGGATGTCGGTTTCTCACTATAGTTGTCATAGGATTAACACCGGAGTTTGGCAACCATAATATCACCGTTGTGGCTTTCCGTAGGTAAGAATCGTTCTTAGCATCTACTCCCATAAGCCACGTAAAACATGCAACAACAAAGTAGAGGCGTCTAACTTGTTTTTGCAGGGAGTGTTTTCTGTGATATGGTATGGCCCAAGATGTGATGTGTATATTGTATGCGATGATCATGTTTTGTAATGTTTCACGACTTGCATGTCGATGAGTACACAACCGGCAGGAGCCATATGGTTGTCTTTATAATTGTGTATGACCTGCGAGTCAACTACTTATACGCCATGTAATAGCTTTACTTTATCGCTAAGTAGTTAGCAATAGTTGTAGTTGCTATTCGTGGTGGAGGCAATCATGGTGGAGTGATGGAGATCATGCCGGAACGCACAAGATGGAGATCATGCCGGAACGCACAAGATGGAGATCATTGCGCGAGGATTGGCTATACCATGTCACATAAAGTTATATGCATGTGATGTTTATCCCTTTATGTATCTTATTATGCTTAGATCGCGACGGTAGCATTATAAGATGATTCCTCACTTAAAGATCAAGATAAAACTGTGTTCTCCCCAAGTATGCACCGTTGCGAAAGTTCGTCGTGTCCAAGCATCACGTGATGATCGGGTGCTATAGACTCTACGCTCACATACAACGGGTGCAAGCCAGTTTTGCACACGCGGAAATACTTGGGTCTAACTTGACGAGCCTAGCATGTACAGACATGGCCTCGGAACACAAGAACCGAAAGGTTAAGCATGAGTCATATGAATGATATGATCGACACTTTGTTGTCCACCATTGAAACCACATCTCTTCTCGTGATGATCGGATTAGGTGTGGTGAATTTGGATCGTGTTCACTAAACAACTTGAGGGATGTTGAATTTAGTGGGAGTTCATCTAGTAATTTGATTAAGTTGAACTATTTATCATGAACATAGTCTAAATTGTACTTGCAAATACTGTAGATCCAATGGCCAAGTCCAACTTCAACTTCAACGTTTTTGCTGAGAAGGAAAAGCTTAGAAACAATGGGTCTAACTTCACCAATTGGTTCCGCAATCTAAGAATCATTCTGTCTGGCGGACAAAAGGACTATGTCCTTGGTAAAGCGTTAGGTGACCCCCCTGCTGCAACTGCGCCGGCTGATGAGAAAGCTGTCTATCAGTCGCGCAAAGATGATTATGGTGTGATTAAGAGCACCATGTTGTTTGCTATGGAACCGGAGCTTCAAAATCGTTTTGAAACCTATCCCGGCCCCCTTTGAGATTCTCGAGGAGCTGAAAACCATGTTTCAGACTCAAGCCCGTTTTGAGAGATATGAGATCTCTGAGAAGTTCTTTAACTGCAAGATGGAGGAAGGGAGTTCCGTTAGTGAGCACGCCATAAAGATGTCGGGCTACACTCAACGCCTTGAGCAACTGGACTGCAAGATTCCAGAGGATCTCAAGATTGACACTCCTAGCTACAAAAGTTTTGTAGTTGATCACAATCAGATTGGTTCCACTGATACGATCACCGAGCTCTTCGCAAAGCTGAAGGCTGCGGAAGTGGACATCAAGAAGGATAATCATGTGTTGATGGTCAACAAGCCATCCTTTAAGAAAGGTAAGGGAGCAAAGAAGCCCTTCAAGAAGGTCGGCGGCAAGCGCAATGCCCCTGCTGAGAAGAAGCTCAGGTCTGGTCCTAAGCCGGACACTGAGTGCTTCTATTGCAAGGACAGGGGTCCTTTGAAGCGCAATCGTCCAAAGTACTTAGCGGACAAGAAGGTGGCACCATCAAAGGTATATTTGATATACATGTTATTGATGTTTTCCTTACTAGCCCTCGTTGTAGTGCACGGGTATTTGATACGGTTCATTGCTAATATTTGTAACTCAAAGCAGAGCTACGGAATAGACGGCTTGCGAGGGATGAGGTGACGATGCGTTGGCAGCGGATCAAGAGTTGATGTGATGGCCGGGCACGCTCTCCTTAGTTTTACCTTCGGGATTAGTTTTAAACCTTAATAAATGTTATTATGTGCTGCGTTGAGCATGAACATTATTTCGATCATGTTTATTGCAAGACGGTTATTCATTTAAATCGGAGAATAATGGTTGTTCTATTTATATGAGTAACATCTTTTATGGTCATGCACCTCTTGTGAATGGTTTATTTCTTCTAAATCTCGAAAGGGATGAAACACACATCCATAACATTGAGGCTAAGAGATGCAAAGTAGATAGTGATAATACTACTTATTTGTGGCAATCGCTGCTCAGGTCATATTGGTGTAAAGCGCATGAAGAAACTCCATTCGATGGACTTTTGGAGTCTCTTGATTTTGAATCATTTGACACATGCGAACCATGCCTCATGGGCAAGATGATCAAAACCCGTTCTCGGTATGATGGAGCGAGCAACGGACTTGTTGGAAATCATACATACCGATGTATGCGGACCGATGAGTGTTTCACGCCGGTGGATATCGCTATTTTCTCACTTTTACCGATGACTTAAGTAGATATGGGTATATCTATTTAATGAACCATAAATCTGAAACGCTTTGAAAAGTTCAAAGAATTTCAGAATGAAGTGGAGAACCATCGTAATGTAAAGATTAAGTTTCTACGATCCGATCGTGGAGGTGAATATTTGAGTTATGATTTTCTCACGCATCTTAAAGAAAGTGGAATCGTTTCACAACTCACGCCACGAACACCACAGTAGCAATGGTGTGTTCGAATTTAATCGAACCCTATTAGATATGGTCCGATCAATGATGTCTCTTACTGATTTGCCGTTATCATTTTGGGGTTATGCATTAGAAACCGCTGCATTCACTTTAAATAGGGCTCCATCTAAATCCGTTGAGACGACACCGTATGAACTGTGGTTTGGTGATAAACCTAAGTTGTCGTTTCTTAAAGTTTGGGGATGCGAAGCTTACGTCAAGAAGTTGATGCCGGACAAGCTCGAACCCAAAGCGGAGAAATGAGTCTTCATAGGATACCCTAAGGAAACCATTGGGTATACCATCTATCACAGAACCGAAGGCAAAGTGTTTGTCGCAAAGAACGGTTCCTTTCTTGAGAAGGAGTTTCTCTCGAAAGAAGTGAGTGGGAGGAAAGTAGAGCTTGACGAGGTTATTGAACCTCCTCTTGAATTGGAGAGTAGCGCAGCACCTAAAATTGTTCCAGTGCCGCCTGCACCAACAATAGAGGAAGCTAATGACAAGGATCATGAAGCTTGGACGATCTCGCTCTTGAGCGTCGCAGTCGACAAGGTCGTGCCCTCCCGAGTGGTACGGCAACCTGTCTTGACTGTCTTGTTAGTAGAAGACGGTGAACCTACGAACTATGAGGAAGCGATGATCCCACTCGAGAAATGGCTAGAAGCCATGAAATCCGAATTGGGATCCATGAGCGAAAACCAAGTATGGACTTTGGTGGATCCTCCTAGCGACAAAGGCCGTTGAGTGCAAATGGATATTCAAGAAGAAAGCGGACGCGGATGGTAATGTTAACGTATATAAAGCACGGCTTGTCGCAAAAGGTTTTCGACAAGTTCAAGGTGTTGACTACGAGGAGACTTTCTCTCCGTAGCGATGTTTAAGTCCATTCGGATTTTATTAGCAATTGCTGCGTTTCATGATTATGAAATATGGCGGATGGATGTCAAGATCGCTTTCCTCAATGGCAACATTGATGAAGAGTTGTATATGATGCAACCCGAAGGTTTTGTCGATCCTAAGGATGCTAGTAAAGTATGCAAACTTCAGCGTTCCATTTATGGACTGAAGCAAGCATCTCGGAGTTGGAACCTTCGTTTTGATCAAGTGATCAAGAGCTTTGGATTTGTTCCAAATTGCTACAAAGCTTGTATCTACAAGAAAGTGAGTGGGAGCTCGGTGACGTTTCTGGTACTATATGTGGATGACATATTGATTATTGGAAATGACATCAACATGCTTAACGATGTGAAGAGTTATTTAAACAAGTGTTTTTCAATGAAAGACCTAGGTGAAGCTGCTTATATATTGGGCATAAAAATCTATAGAGATAGACAAAGACGCCTGATAGCTTTAAGCCAGAGTACATACCTAGACAAAGTTCTGAAAAGGTTCAGAATGGATAAGGCAAAGAAAGGTTCAGTGCCTATGTTGTCGTAAGATATTGAGCAAGGCTCGGTGTCCATACGGTAAATGATAGGGAAGCTATGAGCAAAGTGCCTTATGCCTCGCCATAGGTTCCATCATGTATGCCATGCTGTGTACTAGACCGGATGTGTCCAATGCTCTTAGTTTGACGAGCAGATATCAAAGTGATCCAGGAGTGGAACACTGGACAGCCGTTAAGAACATCCTAAAGTACCTAAATAGAACTAAAGAAATGTTCTTAGTCTATGGGGGTGATGAACGACTTGTCGTAAAAGGTTACGTCGACGCTAGTTTCGACACGACAAGGATGATTCTAAATCTCGACGTGATACGTGTATATTTTGAATGGAGGAGCTGAGTCGGAGAAGTCGCAAGCAAAGCGTGATCGCGGGATCTACGGGAAGCGTAATACATGGTCGCTGCGGAAGCGTCAAGTGAAGGAGTTTGGATCAGAAACTTCATCACTGAGCTTGGCGTGGTTCCAAGTGCATTGGACCCACTGGAGATATTGTGTGACAACATTGGCGCCATAGCACTCGCTAAGGAACCAAGATATCATCCAAAGACCAAGCATATCAGCCGCAAGTTTCATATAATCCGAGATTATATAGCAGATGGAGATCTGAAGATTAGCAAAGTAAATACGGATCTGAATGTCGCAGATCCATTGACTAAACCTCTTCCACGTGTAAAACATGATCAACACCTCAGTGCCATGGGTGTGAGATTGTTGCCAGATGTAAACTAGATTACTGACTCTAGTGCAAGTGGGAGACTATTGGAATTATGCCCTAGAGGCAATAATAAAGATGTTATTATTATAATTCTTGTTCATGATAAAGTTTATATTCCATGCTAGAATTGTATTAAGTGGAAACTTTAATACTTGTGTGGTTTGTGAACAACACCGTGTCCCTAGTACGCCTCTATGGACTAGCTCATTGATCAATGATGGTTAAGGTTTCCTAACCATAGACATGAGTTGTCAATTGATAATGAGATCATATCATTGGGAGAATGATATGATGGACAGACCCAAACTAAGCGAAGCAATTAGATCGTTTCATCGTGTTCATCTTTGCGAAGCTTTTCCTATGTCAAATATTGTATTCCTTAGACCATGAGATAATGCAACTCCCGGGTACCGGAAGGAAGCTTTGAGGTCATCAAACGTCATCCTATGAGAGGGTGATCATAAAGGTGTCTCTCAGGTGATCGGAAAGTATTTGTTGGGTTGTATGTATCGAGATGGAATTTGTCCCTCCCAAGTCGGAGAGATATACTTTGGGCCCACTCGGTAATCGATATAAACACCGCTTGCAAGCATGTGGTTAAGGAGTTAATCACAAAGTGATATCGGATTACGGAACGAGTAAAGTACTTGCTGTGAACGAGATTGAACTAGGTATGACGGTACCGACGATCGAATCTCGGGCAAGTAAAATATCGCGAGACGAAGGGAATATATATATGGGATTGATTGAATCCTGGCATCGTGGTTCATCCGATATGATCATCGATGAATGTGTGGGAGTCAATATGGGTGCTCAGACCCGCTGATTATTGATAGAAGATCATGTGCATATTCTCGAACCCAGGTCACACACTTAATGTATCTCGACGCTAGGATAGATTGGATAATTGGTTTATGAATTTTGTTCGGATTCTCGGATGGGATCCGGGATATCACGAGAGGTTCGGAATGGTCAGGAGAATAAGATTCATATAAGGCGGTGCAGTTTTGGAGTTCGGAATTGTTCAAGGTTAATCGGTATTGCCGAAGCTTCTAGAACCTTCGGAAGGGGACCAACGTGGCCCCACCTTCCGGAGGGGGGCATGGGCCTATGAGGGAGTGTCCTGGCGATTGGGCCAGGGGCACAAGGCCCCATAGGTCCCAGCCGATCTAGATAAGTTTAAACTCGTTTAAACTAGAGATAGGATTTCTAGATAAGGAGAGTTTAAATCGTTTAAACTAGAGATAGGATTTCTAGATAAGGGAGAGTTTAAATTGTTTAAACTAGAGATAGGCTTGGAGGAGGGGCAAGGGCTGGCCGCCCCCCCTCTATATATAGAGGGGTGGTGCGCCCCCTTCCCCACTACCACACACCTTCCTCCAAGCCCTAGCAGCCTTGCTACCTTCCTCTCTCCCTCCCGACTGTTTGTAGGCGAAGCCCTGCAGCAGAAATTCTCCACCATATACACCACGCCGTCGTGTTGTAGATCCAATCTATCTCTCCACCATACTCGCTGGTCCGAGGAAGGAGGAGACGTCGAGGTGCTGCACGTGTGCATCTCACGGAGGCACCGCCACTTGTGGTGCTAGATAGGATCAGATCGCAAGGAGGAGAAGCGAGTACGAATACATCACCCACGTTCCGACGAACGTTCCGCTGTGCGAATCTTCAAGGGTATGAAGATCTAATCCAATCTCTCTCGTTGTTTGCATCTCCTAGATTAGATCTTGGCTTTCCCTCTGTTCGCTCCGTAGAAAATTTTGATTTACTATGTCGCGAAACCCTTCACGGATTCCAACAAATGGTTAAAAGCCATGAAATCCGAGATGGAATCCATGTATGAAAATCAAGTTTGGAACTTGGTGGAATTACCTCACGACCGAAAGGCCGTGGAGAACAAATGGATTTTCAAAAGGAAAACTGATGCTGATGGCAATGTGACCGTCTATAAAGCTCGACTTGTCGCAAAGGTGTTTCGAAAAATTCAAGGAGTTGACTATAATGAGACATTCTCTCCCGTAGCGATGCTAAAATCAGTTAGGATTATGTTAGCAATTGCTGCATATTTCGATTATGAGATATGGCAGATGGATGTCAAAACCGCGTTTCTCAATGGTAATATTGAAGAAGAGTTGTATATGATACAACCAAAGGGTTTTGTCGATCCTAAAGATGCTAACGAGGTGTTCAAGCTTCAGCAATCTATCTATGGATTGAAGCAAGCATCACGAAGTTGGAATCTCCGCTTTGATGAGGTGATCAAAGAGTTTGGATTTGTCCAAACTTATGGAGAAACTTGAATTTACAAGAAAGTGAGTGGGAGCAATGTGGCATTTCTGATATTATATGTGGATGACATATTATTGATCGGAAATGATATAGATATTTTAAACAGTGTTAAAAGTTATCTAAACAGCAAATTTTCAATGAAGGACCTAGGTGAAGCGTCATACATATTAGGCATAAATATCTATAGAGATAGATCTAGGCGCCTAATAGGGATATCGCAAAGTACATACCTTGATAAGATTTTAAAGAAGTTTAAAATGGATGGAAGTAAGAAGGGGTTCTTACCTATGTTGCAAGGCAAGACATTGAGTAAGACTCAAAGTCCGGCTACGGCGGAAGAAAGAGAGATAATGTACAAAGTCCCCTATGCTTCAGCCATAGGCTCTATAATGTACGCCATGCTATGTACAAGATCGGATGTGGCACATGCTATTAGTTTGACTAGTAGGTACCAATCAGATCCAGGTTCAGAACACTGGATAGCAGTCAAAAATATCCTTAAGTACTTACGAAGAACTAAGGATATGTTTCTTGTGTACGGAGGTGAAGAAGAGCTCGTCGCTAAGTGTTACGTCGATGCAAGCTTTGACACCGACCCGGATGACTCTAAGTCTCAATCCGGATACGTATTTCTCATGAATGGCGGGGCGGTTAGTTGGAGGAGTTCCAAACAACCTGTGGTGGCGGGATCAACAACGGAGGCCGAATATGTTGCTGCTTTGGAAGCGGCTCAGGAAGCGGTTTGGATGAAGGAGTTCATATCCGAACTATATGTGGTTGCAAACGCGTTGGACCCAATGGTGATCTATTGTGACAACAATGGTGCCATTGCCAATGCCAAAGAACCAAGGTCTCACAAGAATTCCAAGCATATTAAGCGCCGGTTTCACTCCATCCGCGAGCATGTCAAGGATGGAGATATAAAGATTTGTAAAGTAAACACGGATCTCAATGTAGCAGATCCGTTGACTAAAACTCTCCCTAGAGCAAAACATGATCAACACCAGAACTCCATGGGTGTTAGATTCATCACTATGTAACTAGATTATTGTCTCTAGTGCAAGTGGGAGACTGAAGGGAATATGCCCTGAGAGGCAATAATAAAGTGTTTATTATGTGTATTCCAAGTATATGATAGATGTTTATTTTGCATGCTATAATTGTATTAATACGGAAACATTAATACATGTGTGTTTAATAAACAAACAGAAAGTTCCTAGTTATGCCTCTCTCATAAACTATCTCGTTGATTAACAAGATGATCAAGGTTTCCTGATCATAGACATTGGATGTTGTTAATAACGGGATCACAACATTAGTGTAATGGTGTGATGAACATTCATCCGAAGTATAGCATTACGATCAAAGTCATTGAGTTTATATTGCTATCACAACTTACGAAGTAATCCTAATCCTTAGACCATGAGATCATGTCAATCACTAACACCGGAAGAGTTTCTTGATAACATCAAACATCACACCGTATCAGGGTGATTATAAAGATGTGTTCATGAATAATAAAGTGCTATGTTGAGGCCCATGGATCGAGAGTGGAATTTGTTCATCCCGATGACGGATAGATATACTCTGGGCCCTCTCGGTGATATCACATTGGTTAGCTTGCAAGCAAGTGATTTGATCACTAGAATGTTATATCACGGGAACGAGAAAAGAGTGCATGTCAGTAACGAGATCAAACTAGGTATGAAGATACCGATGATCGAATCTCGGACATGTAATATATCGCAAAACAAAGGGATTAAGATACGAGCATAAAAGGTTTCGACGATTACAAGAAAGTCATCGTTGAATGTTAGGGAGTCAGTATGGGTCTCCAGATCCCGCTTCTGATTATTGATCCGAGAGGGGTCTCGATCATGTCCACATTATTCACGAACCGTAGGGTAACACAATTAAGAGACACTGACATCCAATTGGAGCAAAAGTTTCATGCCGAAAAGAATAACAAGCGCAGGAATTTATTTCACTAGATACCGAAACAGGTTTTCGGGTGTAATTGCATAAAGTGGTTATGCATGTGAAATAGAATTCTAGCAAGGGGTTATATGTGAATGTTTGTCATTAAAGTAATTGACAAAATACTGAATAAATAAAAGAGTTTTATTTAATGAGAGTTTGCATTAAATTTGGTGGAAAATTAATTACAAGTTTGAGTGGGATTTTGAGTGGAGGGAAATGAAGACGTTTTTGTGAGTGGAGTGTCCATCCACATGAATGAAGGAGGGGAGAGGGCAGCCCCCATGGCCGGCGGCCACCCCCTTGGGTGCCCCCCCTCCTATAAAAGGCACCCCTCTCCCTCTCTCTCACACACACCTCCTCGTGAAGGATCTCTCTCCCCCTCTAGAATTTATCCCCCATGGTCTCGGACTAGCGAGATACATGTTCCCGGTGGCTATTCGGCAAGAAAGAGTTGTGCTTCCGCATCATTTGGAGCGAGGCGGAGGTTGCTCGGTGCCTCGGGCGTGTTTGCGAAAGCACGCGCTGCTGGCTTGGCGCTAGGACTTCCTCTCGATCTTGAGATCGGCAAGAGATCGTCTACATCAACCACGAGTCGAACTCGTTAAGCTTTGTCGGTCTTCAAGGGTATGTTTTCTACGGATATACATCCTGAAGGGTTTCGCGGCATAGTAAATCAAAAAATTTCTACGGATGCGAACAGAGGGAAGCCAATATCTAATCTAGGAGATGCAAACAACGAGAGAGATTGGATTAGATCTTCATACCCTTGAAGATTACAATGGAACGCTCATTTAACGTGGGTGATGTAGTACTCGCTTCTCCTCCTCGCGATCCGATCCGATCTAGCACCACAAGTGGCGATGCCTCCGTGAGATGCACACGCAAAGCACCTCGGCGCCTCCTTCCTTGGTCCAGCAAGTATGGTGGAGAGATGGGTTGGATCTACAACGACGGCGGTGCAATTGGTGGAGAGTTTCTGCAGGCTTCGCCACACGCACGGAGGGAGAGAGAGGAGGGCAGCAGGGCGACTAGGCTTGAGGGGAAGGTGTGTGTGTGTGTGTGGGGGGGGGTGGTGCGCCCCAGCCTCTATATAGAGGGTGGGCGCCGCCTAACCCTCCCCAAGCCCTAGGCCGGCCAAGGAGGGAGGAGTGGGGGGCAAGGAACCCCCCCTTCTAGAAGCTCCAATTAGGGTTTATCCCTTGTTTGGCCGGCTGGGCCCTATGGGGCCTTGTGCCCCTGGCCCAATGCGGCCAGGGCACTCCCTCATAGGCCCATGCCCCCTGGGACCACGTTGGCCCCCTTCCGGAAGGTTCTAGAAGCCCAGACAATACCGATTAACCCGGAACAATTAGAACTCCAAAAACTGCCTTTGCCTTATATGAATCTTATTCTCCGGACCACTCGAACCTTCGTGATGTCCCGGATCCTATCCGAGACTCGAACAAAAACTCATAAACCAATTATCCAATCTATCCTAGCGTCGAGACACGTTAAGTGTGTGACCTTCGGTTCGAGAATATGCGGACATGATCTTCTATCAATAATCAACAATGGGTGCTGAAACCCATATTGACTCCCACACATTCATCGATGATCATATCGGATGAACCACGATGCCGTGATTCAATCAATCCCATATATATATTCCCTCTGTCTCGCGATATTTTACTTGCCCGAGATTCGATCGTCGGTACCGTCATACCTAGTTCAATCTGTTTCACAACAAGTACTTTACTCGTTCCGTAATCCGATATCACTTTGTGATTAACTCCTTAACCACATGCTTGCAAGCGTGTTGATATCGACACGAGTGGGCCCGAAGTATATCTCTCCGACTTGGGAGGGACAAATCCCATCTCGATACATACAACCCAACAGGTATTTTCCGATCACCTGAGAGACACCTTTATGATCACCCTCTCATAGGATGACGTTTGATGACCTCAAAGCTTTCTTCCAATACCAGGGAGTTGTATTATCTCATGGTCCAAGGAATACAATATTTGACATAAGAAAAGCTTCGCAAAGACGAACACGATGACACGATCTAATTGCTTCGCTTAGTTTGGGTATGTCCATCATATCATTCTCCCAATGATGTGATCTCATTATTAATCGACAACTCATGTCCATGGTTAGGAAACCTTAACCATCATTAATCAATGAGCTAGTCCATAGAGGCGTACTAGGGACACGGTGTTGTTCACAAACCACACAAGTATTAAAGTTTCCGCTTAATACAATTCTAGCATGGAATATAAACATTATCATGAACAAGAATTTATAATAATAACATCTTTATTATTGCCTCTAGGGCATAATTCCAACAGTCTCCCACTTGCACTAGAGTCAATAATCTAGTTTACATTCGGCAACAATCTCACACCCATGGCACTAAGGTGCTGGTCATGTTTTACACGTGGAAGAGGTTTAGTCAATGGATCTGCGACATTCAGATCTGTATGTACTTTGCTAATCTTCAGATCTCCATCTGCTATATAATCTCGGATTATATGAAACTTGCGGTTGATATGCTTGGTCTTTGGATGATATCTTGGTTCCTTAGCAAGTGCTATGGTGCCAGTGTTGTCACACAATATCTCCAGTGGGTCTAATGCACTTGGAACCACGCCAAGCTCAGTGATGAAGTTCCTGATCCAAACTCCTTCACTTGACGCTTCTGCAGCAGCCATGTATTCTGCTTCTACTGTAGATCCCGCGATCACGCTTTGCTAGCAGCTTCTCCAGCTCACAGCTCCTCCATTCAAAATATACACGTATCCTGTCTGAGATTTAGAATCATCCTTGTCGATGTCGAAACTAGCGTCGACGTAACCTTTTACGACGAGCTGTTCATCACCCCCATAGACTAAGAACATTTCTTTAGTCCTATTTAGGTACTTTAGGATGTTCTTCACGGCTGTCCAGTGTTCCACTCCTGGATCACTTTGATATCTGCTCGTCAAACTAAGAGCATTGGACACATCCGGTCTAGTATACAGCATGGCATACATGATAGAACCTATGGCCAAGGCATAAGGCACTTTGCTCATAGCTTCCCTATCATTTACCGTAGCTGGACACTGAGCCTTGCTCAATATACTACATGACAACATAGGCACTGAACCTTTCTTTGCCTTATCCATTCTGAACCTTTTCAGAACTTTGTTTAGGTATGTACTCTGGCTTAAAGCTATCAGGCGTCTTTGTCTATCTCTATAGATTTTGATGCCCAATATATAAGCAGCTTCACCTAGGTATTTCATTGAAAAACACTTGTTCAAATAACTCTTCACATCGTTAAGCATGTTAATGTCATTTCCAATAATCAATATGTCATCCACATATAGTACCAGAAATGTCACCGAGCTCCCACTCACTTTCTTGTAGATACAAGCTTCGTAGCAATTTGGAACAAATCCAAAGCTCTTGATCACTTGATCAAAACGAAGGTTCCAACTCCAAGATGCTTGCTTCAGTCCATAAATGGAACGCTGAAGTTTGCATACTTTATCAGCATCCTTAGGATCGACAAAACCTTCGGGTTGCATCATATACAACTCTTCATCAATGTTGCCATTGAGGAACGCAGTCTTGACATCCATCTGCCATATTTCATAATCATGAAGCGCAACAATTGCTAATAAAATCTGAATGGACTTAAACATCGCTACGGGAGAGAAAGTCTCATCGTAGTCAACACCTTGAACTTGTCGAAAACCTTTCACGACAAGCCGTGCCTTATAGACGGTAACATTACCATCCGCGTCCGTTTTCTTCTTGAAGATCCATTTGCACTCAACGGCCTTTCGGTTGCTAGGAGGGTCCACCAAAGTCCATACTTGGTTTTCGCTCATGGATCCCAATTCGGATTTCATGGCTTCTAGCCATTTCTCAGAGTCTGGGCTCATCATCGCTTACTCATAGTCCGTAGGTTCACTGTCTTCTACCAACAAGACAGTCAAGACAGGGTTGCCGTACCACTCAGGAGGGGCACGTGACCTTGTCGACCTGCGACGCTCAAGATGAGATCGTCCAAGCTTCGTGATCCTTGTCATTAGCTTCCTCTATTGTTGGTGCAAAGGCATCGAATAATTTCAGGTGCTGCGCTACTCTCCAATTCAAGAGAAGGTTCAATAACCTCGTCTAGCTCTACTTTCCTCCCACTCACTTCTTCGAGAGAAACTCCTTCTCAAGAAAGGAATCGTTCTTGTGACAAACACTTTGCCTTCTTCTGTGATAGAAGGTATACCCAATAGTTTCCTTAGGGTATCCTATGAAGACGCATTTCTCCGCTTTGGGTTCGAGCTTGTCGACATCAACTTCTTGACGAAGCCGCATCCCCAAACTTTAAGAAACGACAACTTAGGTTTAGCACCAAACCACAGTTCATACGGTGTCGCCTCAACGGATTTAGATGGTGCCCTATTTAAAGTGAATGCAGTTTCTAATGCATAACCCCAAAATGATAACGCAAATCAAGAAGAGACATCATCGATCGGACCATATCTAATAGGGTTCGATTCAAATCGAGACACACCATTGCACTTTGTGGTGTTCCGGTGGCGTGAGTTATAAACGATTCCGCTTGCTTTAAGATGCGCGAGAAAATCATAACTCAAATATTCACCTCCACGATTGGATCGTAGAAACTTAATCTTTCTGTTACGATGGTTCTCCACTTCATTCTGAAATTCCTTGAACTTTTCAAATGTTTCAGATTTATGTTTCATTAAATAGATATACCCATATCTACTTAAGTCATCGTTAAAAGTGAGAAAATAGCGATATCCACCGTGTGTCGAAACACTCATGGTCCGCATACATCGGTATGTATGATTTCCAACAAGTCCGTTGCTCTCTCCATCATACCGGAGAACGGAGTTTTGATCATCTTACCCATGAGGCATGGTTCGCATGTGTCAAATGATTCAAAATCAAGAGACTCCAAAAGTCCATCAGAATGGAGTTTCTTCATGCGTTTTACACCAATATGACCTAGACGACAGTGTCACAAATAAGTAGTATTATCACTATCTACTTTGCATCTTTTAGCCTCAATGTTATGGATGTGTGTTTCATCCCTTTCGAGATTTAGAAGAAATAAACCATTCACAATAGGTGCATGACCATAAAAGATGTTACTCATATAAATAGAACAACCATTATTCTCCGATTTAAATGAATAACCGTCTTGCAATAAACAAGATCCAGAAATAATGTTCATGCTCAACGCAGTACATAATAACACTTATTAAGGTTTAAAACTAATCCCAAGGTAAAACTAAGGAGAGCGTCTGACGACCATCACATCAACTCTTGATCCGCTTGCAACGCCAAGATCGTCACCTCATCCTCGCAAGCGCCTATTCCGTAGCTCTGCTTGAGTTACAAATATTAGCAATCAACCAAGATCAAATACCGTGCACTACAACGAGGGCTAGTAAGGAAAACATCAATAACATGTATATCAAATATACCTTTGATGGTGCCACCTTCTTGTCCGCTAATTACTTCGGACGATTGCGCTTCAGGACCCTTGTCCTTGCAATAGAAGCACTCAGGTCGGCTTAGGACCAGACACGAGCTTCTTCTCACAGGGCAACGCTTGCCGCCTTTCTTGAAGGGCTTCTTGCACCCTTACCTTTCTTGAAGGTGGGGGCTTGTTGACCATCAACACATGATTATCCTTTTTGATGTCCACCCATGACCTTGACTGCGAAGAGCTCGGTGATCGATGGAACCAACTGATTGTGAGTCACTACAAAACTTTTGTAGCTGGAGGGACGATTGCGAAACCTGTCAATCTTGAGCTCCTCCGAATCTTGCGATCCAGTTGCTCAAGGCGTTGAGTGTAGCCGACATCTTAATGGCGTGGTCATTAAGAACTCCTTCCTCCATCTTGCTTAAAGAACTTCTCGGAGATCTCATATCTCTCGAACGCCCGAGTCTGAAACATGGTTTTCAGCTCCTCGAGAATCTCAAAGGGCCCGGGATAGTCTTCAAAACGATTTTGAAGGTCCGATTCCATAGCAAACAACATGGTGCTCTTAATCACACCATAATCATATTTGTGCGATCGGACAGCTTTATCACCGGCAAGAGCGAGGGCGTCACCTAACGCATTCTCAAGGACATAGTCCTTTTGACCGCCAGAGAGAATGATTCTCAGATTGCGGAACTAGTTGGTGAAGTTAGACCCATTATTTTTAAGCTTTTCCTGTTGGAGATATGCCCAAGAGGCAATAATAAAGTGGTTATTATCATATCTTCACACTTATGATAAATGTTTACATACCATGCTATAATTGTATTAACCGGAAACATTAATACTTGTGTGATTTGTAAACTAAAATAAGAGTCCCTAGTAAAGCCTCTTGTTAAACTTGCTTGTTGGTTAATATATGATCATGGTTTCCTGATCATGAACATAGAGATGTTATTAACAACAGGATCATATCATTAGGAGAATGATGTGATGGACATACTCCTATAGATAAGCGTAGCATAAAGATCAAGTCATTTCAATAGTTCAATTGCTATAAGATTTCTGATACATAGTAACCTAATTCCTTCGACCATGAGATCATGCATATCACCTTTAACGGATGGATGCTTTGATGACATCAAACACCACACCGTAACAGGGTGGTTATAAAGGTGGCATTGAGTGTTCGGAAAGTATTGGTTGAGACACATGGATCAAGAGTGGGATTTGTCAATCCATATGACGGATAGATATACTCTGGGCCCTCTCGGTGGAATGTCATCCAATTAGCTTGCAAGCATGTGACTGGCTCACAAGGGATCACATACCACGGGAACGAGAAAAGAGTACTTATCGATGTGAGGTTGAACTAGGTATGCAGAGATACCGACGATCATAACCTCGGATAAGTAAACTATCGTGAGACAAAGGGAAATTGGTATCGTATGTAAGTGGTTCATTCGATCGCAAAGTAATCGTAGAAATATGTGGGAGCCATATGAATTTCCAGATTCCTCTATTGGTTATTGATCGGAGAAGTGTCTCGATCATGTCCGCATAATTCACGAACCGTAGGGAGACACACTTAAGGATTCGACGTTGTTTGAGTAGTTATGGTATTATGAGAAAGAGACCGAATGTTGTTCGGAGTCTCAGATAGGATCCGGGATATCACGAGGAGATCCGGAATAGTCCGGAGAATAAGATACATATAAGGAAAGTCCCGTTTCGGAGTTCGGGAATGATTCCAGTGTTTTCATCGGGAATGTTCTAGAAGGTTCCGGAATGTCCGGCACTCCGGGGGGAAGGGGTACATGAATGTGTTATTACATATTGGAATGATTGCATCATGTACTAAGTGTTCTTGCTGTTCCAAATAAAGGATTAAATTGAATCCTAAAACTGAAAAGTCAAATGTCCAGTTTGAAAGTCAAACGGCTAAAACAGGAAACTGTGGGAAACAAGCAAGAGGAGGTTGAAACCGACTTGGGGGAGGAGTCCCTCCTCTCCAAGCCGGCGGCCCACCTAGGCCGAGTTGGGGAGGGACTCCCCTCCCTCCCCTGGCGCGCCGGCCCCTCCACCCATAAAAGGAGGGGCAGGGCCTCCTCCTCTAGACACACAAGTTCCTATCCTCTAAATCTAAACCCTAGCCAAAGCCTCCGGTTTAGAGCAGTTTCGGTTTAGAGCCTTATAATTGGTGTGTCTAAACCCTAGACCACTAATATCTCTCTCATACTCCACCATACTCGCTTAAAGGCTCAAGGGATCTCCCTCTACTTCCATTACACAGGCCGCCGAATCGCGAGGAGAGTGCTACAACCTCCGCTTTCTTTGGAACAAGGAGAGGAAGGTCTTCACGAAAATTTAACGTGTGACCGATCATGAAGCGCCGAACGCAGCCGGAAGGATCGTCTACACGATCTTGAGATCGGGAAGAGTACGACTACATCACCCACGAGAATCCGCCTCGTTAAACGCTTTGGAATCTTCGAGGTAAGTTATTCCATCGACTCGTTGCTACAATCTAGTAGATAGATCTTGGCTTGTTTGGTTGTATGCGATAGAAAATTTTTGTTTTCCATGCTACGAAACCCTACAAAGGGTATCGAGCCGTGTCTATATGTAGATCTGTGCACGAGTAGAACACAATGGTCATTATGGGCATTGATGCTTTTATTGTCGATTGATTCTTGTGTACTTTGCATCTTGCGGTATGTTGGGATGAAGCGGCCGGCTAACCTTACATGACATCGTTCATGAGACTTGCTCCACGCTTGACATGCAACTTGTATTGCATAAGTGGCTTTATGGGTGCTGCTTTCCTAGCATAGTTAAGATCCAATTTACAATCGGTGATTAACAATACTAGTATCAATGTTGTGGTTCTTGTTCGTAAGTTAGAACGACACTTATTGAAAGCCCCAAAACCACGTAAAATATGCAAAGAAAGTAGAGGCGTCTAACTTTGTTTTGCAGGGGTGTGCAGTGATGTGATATGGCCATGATTGTGATTATATATGATGTATGCAATGTTCCTTATTGTAAGTCGGCAACCGGCAGGAGCCATATGGTTGTCTTTAATTTCTGTTAAGACCCGCGTGTCTATTCAAAGTAGTTGTAATAGTTGAAGCCGGTGGAAGACAATCATGGAGCAGCGTCATTGACCTTGATGCAATGCCGGTAATGATGAAGATCATGTTCGTGCTTGAAGATGGAGATCGGAAGCACAAAGAAGAAAGGCCATATCATATCACATATTATGAATTGCATGTGATGTTAATCCTTTATGCATCTTGTATTGCTTAGTAGACGAATGTAGCATTATAAGATGACCCCTCAAGCACACAATTTCAAGTTCTTAAGTGTTCACCCTTAGTTAGCACCGTTGCTAAAGCTTGTTGTTTCGAAGCACCACGTGATGATCGGGTGTGTTAGATTCTGCGAGTGTATACAACGTAAGCAAGCCAGATTTGCTTATGCGGAAGCTAAGGTTGATCTTGACGAGCCTAGCATGTACAGACATGGTCTCGGAACACGGATCACCGAAAGGTAAAGCATGAGTCATATAGTAGATATGATGAACATGCTGATTGTTCGCCATTGAAGTTGCATCAACTCTCGTGATGATCGGTTTTGATGTGGTGGATTTGGTTCGTGTGATCACTAAAACAATGTGACGGATATTGTTTTGAGTGGGAGTTCACCTAGATTAATTTAATTATTAATTAGAACTCAATTTATCATAAACTAAATCAAAGTGAATTTGCATAGTTGTTGTAGTCATTGGCATCCGTTTACCACCTTGCGCTTAGTTATAATTGAGATGATAGAACTATAGAATCCTGGTTAGTTACTTTACGAACTGGTATCGTATTGTTTTGAAGTGTTAATCTAAATTTTAAAAGTCCTATTGCAAACTTTCAGTAAGTTCCGGTTACTCCATGAAGTTTAATAATTGGTATTAAAACAAGAGTGACAATTCCAAGAGTTAGTGTATGAGTATCATGTTTGTCTCCATGATTCTTGATATTCAAAGAATTGTCTTAATATCAAGGTTATCTAGGATCTGAAAGAGTTGTTTGAAACCATGATGTGTGGAAGATATTGTGATATCCAAACGAAGTTTTGGTTGCAACATGATAGAGTATAATATGGCAAAAGTCATGTTCTCATATTTGATGAGAATTTGCAAAAGGTTGGAGACACTAGTTGTCCTAATCCACCAAAAGGTTTTGGAGAGAAACATTATACTGTGATTCACCGTTATAAGCTAAAAGTAGCTTGAACATGGATAATTCCATGATAAGGGTGGGTATTTGATGTAGGTAAAATGTTTACTACACCAAGAGATTACTAAAGAAAGGAATTTGAAAGAACACCAAACATTTGATGATGGTAATCTACTAAAGTGCAAGTCCAAAGACATTGGTATTTAACTATACACGCTTTGGACTATATGTCATATGTATGACTCCACTATTGATGTTGATAGATTCTTTCAAATGTAAAAGGAAATACTGAAAGAGAATATCATAAATATATGGCAGAAAAGAAAAGACTAGAATTGTTCAGTTTAAGTATATAGATGATATACATGTTATGGCTATATTCTTTGCTTATTAAACAATGTGGTTCTTAAGTATTTAATACTGAATTTGTTGGTATGAATCGTCATACGAAACAACAGAATTCATGAACTACAGTGGCCTAAGTAATTAGCAAAAGAATATGTGATGATGTTCATCGAGAACAAATAAAGGGTTATTGTGTTGCTCGTTAAACATAAAAGCTTGCCTTCAAGATTTATTTTATTAGGTATTATGAGAACAAAAGGGTTGTTCAAATAATTGCCGTAATCCATAAAAGATGGATGATTCACAAATCTCGTTGGAGAAATCACATCCATAAAACTAGTGCTAAAAATGTCGAAAGACAAATTGATTGAAAGATCACTTAGGAAGTGACATCGCCGTTTAAATTATATTGGAAAGAAAACATGAAGAAACTCCATGTGGTTGGAATTTTGGAGTCTTTTGATTTTTGATCAAATGACGCTTGTGAAACTTTCCTAGAGATAATTAAAACTTCGTTCATAGGCCAAAAGGGAACGAATAACTAGCTTATTGGAACTTGTACATATTGTTGTACGAAGTCCATTATGTGTAGTCAAGAGCGATGGATTTCAACTTCATATGCTTTCTCCAGAAATTTGAAGTGAATATATGAATTTTACTTAATAAGGATGAAGTGTGAAATATTTGAAAAGTTCAAAGATTTTCAAGATGAAGTGCAAAATCATTGTAACAAGAATATAAATAGTTTATGATAAGATCATAAAGGAAGACATTTGAGTTACAAGTTTAGCATAATACCTAAGATTTAAGGAATCGTTCCTTGGATTTGCATTTCCCGAAACACCATAAGAGTATGGAGCGTTCGAGATATGTAATCAAACCTTGTTTGACATGGGAAGATCAAAGGTGTAATTCATAAAACTGCCATTATATTTTAAAGATTAAAAGCTTTAGAGATTACCGTTTTTCCACTGAAAAGAGCTCCATCATAATCCGTTGAAATGACACCATATGTTATGGTTTGGGATAAAACCCAAGTTGTCCTTTCTTAAAACATTGGTATGCTTTGCATAAGAAAGATGTTTGCAACCAAAGTCGGATGAACCTGTCTTTGTATGATTATTTCGAATAACTGTTGAGTATTCCTCCATAACACCAGAGACAAAAGTTTTTGTCGCTTAGAACGTCAAGTTTCTTTGGGAAGGAATTTTTCGTGAAAAGTTAAGTGGGAGGACAATAGAACTTTGATAAGGTTAAAAGAACCTTAGCTATATGTGCAAAGTTGCGCAGCGCCGAAAAGTGTTCCGGAGTTAGCAAACAATGCTCATGGCTCGCGTACTTCAAAGGTTATGGTCACGGAGATCTAAGTTCCTATTGAAACAAGTAGGTCGGATGAACAATCAAATACCAAGATTTGAGGGTTGAATCATTATTTGAGAATAATAAACCGACTACATGCAAAGAAGCAATGATGGGCCCTGACTCCGTAAATGGCTTTAAGCCATAAAATCCGTGATAGTTCCATACACGAGAAATCAAGTTCTTAACTTGAAAGACCCTCGAGAAAGGTGTAAGACCTTACAATTGTGTTTGGATCTATAAAGAAATAGACATGGATGTTTCATCTATGAAATGGTCGACATGTTGGGAAAGAGTTCACAACAATGTTCAAGGGTTGACTATGACAAGATTTGATCTTTCTTAGCGATATTTAGTCTAGACGGATTAATGTAGCAACCACGACATATAATTTTGTTATGTGTTGGATAAACAAAAACAAGTTCTTCTAAAAGAAGGGTTACCTAGGACGTGTGCATGACACGGTCCAAAGGGTTTTTGTTAAATTCAAGGGATGCTAAAAACATATGCAAACTTCAATGGTTGAAGTAAGCATAGCGGAGTTGGAATCTTCACTATGATGAAACTGTTAAAAGAGTTTAATTTCATCAGAGACAATGAAGATGCTTGCATTTACAAGAAATTAAGTGGGAGCGCTAAGACATATTTCTAATACATTATGTAGAAGACATATTGTTGATTGGAAGTGATGTATCTTTTTATTAACACAAGATACGAATTTCATCTCGATGAAAGACTTAGGCAAAACCCAAATATTTGGCATCAATAGATGCTAATATGGTTGTGCCAGAAGTACATAGACGAGATATTGAATGAGTTCAATATAGAAACTACAAGAAAGGTTCTTGTCGCACATAAAGGATTGAATGAGTTCAATATTGATGATATATTCAAGTGTATTGACATTTGGTAAGTGAAACAAAGATTCAAGTATAGATTGATACTTGATGTATGAAATCACAAAGAGTATTTATATCAATCATACTGTGATATGTACAAATCCAGATATGTCCTATGCTCTAAATGTTGTGAGCATATACCAGAATGATTCGTAAAAGGATCATTGGACAATAATAGGGATATTCTTATGATCTTTTGGAAGAACTAAGAGTATAATATTTGTAGAAGTGACAAATAAATGGTTAGTTCATTATAAAAGTACTACATTGATACTAGTTTTGTCACAAAGTACAAATTAAGTTTATCTCAATCTAAACTAAGGGTGGCACAATATAATGGAAAGTAAGTTCCATAATGGATTTGGATAAGTTCCAAAGTTAAGACATTGTGACAGATACTACAACAAAAGGCTAAGTATATGACTGCTATTTTAGTAGCAAAAGAGGGCATTTGTGTCAAGTAGTTTGTTATCAAACTAGGTGTAGTTCACAGTGGGATAATACTATGAAGATATATTGTGCGACAATATTATCAACATGTTTTAACCCCAAAGAGCTAAAGGTCACACCGAAAGACCAAATTTATACAAAGCCATCTCATTAGAGAATGAGTGATGCGTAGAGACGCAAAGACATGCAATTACACACGGACCTGGAAGTGTCAGATCCGGAGATCAGTTGACCACTAGCAATCGTGTACATACAACACCGGAAAGCCATAGATGTTGAATACACAAAGGTTTGAAACTAGATTATTGACTCTAGTGCTTGTGGGAGACTGTTGGAGATATGCCCAAGAGGCAATAATAAAGTGGTTATTATCATATCTTCACACTTATGATAAATGTTTACATACCATGCTATAATTGTATTAACCGGAAACATTAATACTTGTGTGATTTGTAAACTAAAATAAGAGTCCCTAGTAAAGCCTCTTGTTAAACTAGCTTGTTGGTTAATATATGATCATGGTTTCCTGATCATGAACATAGAGATGTTATTAACAACAGGATCATATCATTAGGAGAATGATGTGATGGACATACTCCTATAGATAAGCGTAGCATAAAGATCAAGTCATTTCAATAGTTCAATTTCTATAAGCTTTCTGATACATAGTAACCTAATTCCTTCGACCATGAGATCATGCATATCACCTTTACCGGATGGATGCTTTGATGACATCAAACACCACACCGTAACAGGGTGGTTATAAAGGTGGCATTGAGTGTTCGGAAAGTATTGGTTGAGACACATGGATCAAGAGTGGGATTTGTCCATCCATATGACGGGTAGATATACTCTAGGCCCTCTCGGTGGAATGTCATCCAATTAGCTTGCAAGCATGTGACTGGCTCACAAGGGATCACATACCACGGGAACGAGAAAAGAGTACTTATCAGTAACGAGGTTGAACTAGGTATGCAGAGATACCGACGATCATAACCTCGGATAAGTAAACTATCGTGAGACAAAGGGAAATTGGTATCGTATGTAAGTGGTTCATTCGATCGCAAAGTAATCGTAGAAATATGTGGGAGCCATATGAATTTCCAGATTCCTCTATTGGTTATTGATCGGAGAAGTGTCTCGATCATGTCCGCATAATTCACGAACCGTAGGGAGACACACTTAAGGATTCGACGTTATTTGAGTAGTTATGGTATTATGAGAAAGAGACCGAATGTTGTTCGGAGTCTCGGATGGGATCCGGGATATCACGAGGAGATCCAGAATAGTCCGGAGAATAAGATTCATATAAGTAAAGTCCCGTTTCGGAGTTCGGGAATGATTCCGGTGTTTTCATCGGGAATGTTCTAGAAGGTTCCAGAATGTCCAAGACCGGGGAAGGGTACATGAATGTGTTATTACATATTGGAATGATTGCATCATGTACTAAGTGTTCTTGCTGTTCCAAATAAAGGATTAAATTGAATCCTAAAACTGAAAAGTCAAATGGCCAGTTTGAAAGTCAAACGGCTAAAACAGGAAACTGTGGGAAACAAGCAAGAGGAGGTTGAAACCGACTTGGGGGAGGAGTCCCTCCTCTCCAAGCCGGCGGCCCACCTAGGCCGAGTTGGGGAGGGACTCCCCTCCCTCCCCTGGCGCGCCGGCCCCTCCACCCATAAAAGGAGGGGCAGGGCCTCCTCCTCTAGACACACAAGTTCATATCCTCTAAATCTAAACCCTAGCCAAAGCTTCCGGTTTAGAGCAGTTTCGGTTTAGAGCCTTCTAATTGGTGTGTCTAAACCCTAGACCACTAATAGCTCTCTCATACTCCACCATACTCGCTCCGGCTTAAGGCGAAGCCTCGGATCTCCCTCTACTTAGGTACCACGCCAGTGCCTTAGGAATCGCGAGGAGAGTGCTACAACCTCCATTTTCTTTGGAACAAGGGAGAGGAAGGTCTTCGGTACCGAACGTGACCGATCATGAAGCGCCGAACGCAGCCTTGGGAAGGATCGTCTACACGATCTTGAGATCGGGAAGAGTACGACTACATCACCCACCAGAATCCGCTCTCGTTAAACGCTTTGGAATCTTCGAGGGTAAGTTATTCCATCGACTCGTTGCTACAATCTAGTAGATAGATCTTGGCTTGTTTGGTTGTATGCGATAGAATTTTTTTGTTTTCCATGCTACGAACCCTACATTTCCTTCTCAGCAAAAACGTTGAAGTTGAAGTTGGACTTAGCCATTTGATCTACAATATTTGCAAGTACAAATTAGACTATGTTCATGATAACTAGTTCAACTTTTAATCAAATTACTAGATGAACTCCCACTAAATTCAACATCCCTCAAGTTGTTTAGTGAACACGATCCAAATTCACCACACCTAATCCGATATTCACGAGAAGAGATGTGGTTTCAATGGTGTACAACGAAGTGTCGATCATATCATTCATATGACTCATGCTTAACCTTTCGGTTCATGTGTTCCGAGGCCATGTCTATACATGCTAGGCTCGTCAAGTTAGACCCAAGTATTTCCGCGTGTGCAAAACTGGCTTGCACCCGTTGTATGTGAACGTAGAGTCTATAGCACCCGATCATCACGTGATGCTTGGACACGACGAACTTTCGCAACGGTGCATACATGGGGAGAACACAGTTTTATCTTGGTCTTTTAAGTGAGGAATCATCGTATAATGTTACCGTCGCGATCTAAGCATAATAAGATACATAAAAGGATAAACATCACATGCATATAACTTTATGTGACATGGTATAGCCAATCTTCGCGCAATGATCTCCATCTTGTGCGTGCCGGCATGATCTCCATACTCCACCATGATTGCCTCCACCACGAATAGCAACTACAACTATTGCTAACTACTTAGCGATAAAGTGAAACTATTACATGGCGTATAAGAAGTTGACACACAGGTCATACACAATTATAAAGACAACCATATGGCTCCTGTCGGTTGTGTACTCATCGACATGCAAGTCGTGAAACATTACAAAACATGATCATCGCATACATTATACACATCACATCTTGGGCCATACCATATCACAGAAAACACTCCCTGCAAAAACAAGTTAGACGCCTCTACTTTGTTGTTGCATGTTTTACGTGGCTTATGGGAGTAGCATGCTAAGAACGATTCTTACCTACGGAAAGCCACAACGGTGATATTATGGTTTCCAAACTCCGGTGTTAATCCCATGACAACTATAGTGAGAGAAACTGGCATCCACCAGCCGCATGTGTGGAACAACCCACACGTCAAGTGCGGAGCCGGTCATGCGAACGACGTCGCGTAAGGTTGGCCTAGACCGCTTCAATCTCACTATCCCGCGTCATAAGAAGAACACAAACAAGAGGCTTGCAATAGAAAACATCAACGCCCGCAACAACCATGTTGCGTTCTACTCGTGAAACACATCTACGCATAGATCTAGCTCTGATACCACTGAAGGGTTTCGCGCCATAGTAAATCAAAATAATTCTACGTATGCGAACAGAGGGAAGCCAAGATCTAATCTAGGAGATGCAAACAACGAGAGAGATTGGATTAGATCTTTATACCCCTGAAGATTCGCACAGCGGAACGTTCGTTGGAACGTGGGTGATGTAGTCGTACTCGCTTCTCCTCCTTGCGATCCGATCCGATCTAGCACCACAAGTGGCGATGCCTCCGTGAGATGCACACGTGCAGCACCTCGACGTCTCCTCCTTCCTTGGTCTAGCAAGTATGGTGGAGAGATGGGTTGGATCTACAACACGACGGCGCGGTGCAATTGGTGGAGAGTTTCTGCAGCAGGGCTTCGCCTACACGCAGTCGGGAGGAGGAGAGAGAGGAGGGCAGCAGGGCGACTAGGCTTGAGGGGAAGGTGTGGGGGGGGGGGGTGGTGCGCCCCAGCCCTCTATATATAGAGGGGTGGGCGCCTGCCCTAACCCCTCCCCCAAGCCCTAGGCCGGCGGCCAAGGAGGGAGGAGTGTGGGGCAAGGAACCCCCCTTCTAGAAGCTCCAATTAGGGTTTATCCCTTGTTTGGCCGGCTGGGCCCTATGGGGCCTTGTGCCCCTGGCCCAATGCGGCCAGGGCACTCCCTCATAGGCCCATTCCCCCTCCCGACAGGTGAGACCACGTTGTCCCCCTTTCGGAAGGTTCTAGAAGCTTCCGGTACAATACCGATTAACCCGGAACAATTCCGAACTCCAAAAACTGCACTGCCTTATATGAATCTTATTCTCCGGACCACTCCGGAACCTCTCGTGATGTCCCAGATCCCATCCGAGACTCCGAACAAAAACTCATAAACCAATTATCCAATCTATCCTAGCGTCGAGACACGTTAAGTGTGTGACCCTTCGGGTTCGAGAATATGCGGACATGTTCTTCTATCAATAATCAACAGTGGGGTTTGGAAACCCATATTGACTCCCACACATTCATCGATGATCATATCGGATGAACCACGATGCCAGGATTCAACCAATCCCATATATATTCCCTTCGTCTCGCGATATTTTACTTGCCCGAGATTCGATCGTCGGTACCGTCATACCTAGTTCAATCTCGTTCACAGCAAGTACTTTACTCGTTCCGTAATCCGATATCACTTTGTGATTAACTCCTTAACCACATGCTTGCAAGTGGTGTTGATATCGATTACCGAGTGGGCCCGAAGTATATCTCTCCGACTTGGGAGGGACAAATCCCATCTCGATACATACAACCCAACAGGTACTTTCCGATCACCTGAGATACACCTTTATGATCACCCTCTCATAGGATGACGTTTGATGACCTCAAAGCTTTCTTTCGATACCAGGGAGTTGTATTATCTCATGGTCTAAGGAATACAATATTTGACATAAGAAAAGCTTTGCAAAGACGAACACGATGACACGATCTAATTGCTTCGCTTAGTTTGGGTCTGTCCATCATATCATTCTCCCAATGATGTGATCTCATTATTAATCGACAACTCATGTCCATGGTTAGGAAACCTTAACCATCATTAATCAATGAGCTAGTCCATAGAGACGTACTAGGGATATGGTGTTGTTCACAAACCACACAAGTATTAAAGTTTCCGCTTAATACAATTCTAGCATGGAATATAAACATTATCATGAACAAGAATTATAATAATAACATCTTTATTATTGCCTCTAGGGCATAATTTCAACACATCCGCCCGTTGTTTGTATCTAGTACATAGATCTTGGTATATAGTTCACATCGTAGGAAATTTTTTGTTTTCTATGCTGCGAACCCTTCAGTTTGTGGCAGCTCACATGGGAGTGGAGTGGGAGCTCAAGTTTAGTCCCACATAGGAAGTTGAAGGAGAGTTGCACCACCTTATAAGGTGGAGTGTTGCACCACTTTGTAAGTGAGTGGCAATAAGAGAGATACACGCGCGCGCTCCTCCTCCGACGACGCCGTCGCTCGCCCGCCCGCCCGCTCGTCTCGTCACCACACGACGCGCGCGCGCGCCGTGGGTTGCGAAAATCTCGCAGAGCCGAGCTTTATTTTGTTGCTCAGGAAAACCGTGAGGTTTTGACAGACGTGTCAAACAGTTAGCTTATTCGGGTCGCTCCCGGATCGTGGGCTACTGTAACCGACCCGAACGTACGCAATGTGAACTCGGCCCATGTTTGCCTCCGTTAGGGTTTCCCGAGCTGCTCTATATAAAGTCCTGCGTGACTGCCGCCACAATACCACCGAAAGACAATATAGGGTTTTGCCATCCTCTCTGCTTGCGCCGCCACCGTAGTCTACTCCATCCCGCTTGCCGGCGTGCACCGGGCGGTCGGGAGAGCAGGTCTCCGGAACCGCTCGACTTTGTGATCCTGTATGGAAGAGGGCGAATGAGGTTTTTGGGAAGCGCTCCACGCGACTGCTCAAGTTCGTCATCACGACGCGTCTTCCCGGTAGTCAAGTCAGAGCTCGTGCTCGTCGTCTTCAACGCCGACTTCTTCGACAGTCTACTGCAAACGCTGCACCAACAACGACTTCATCGACAACCGATCAATACGTATACCGTCGTCAGATCTTTTGCTTTACTATGACTAATGCGTATGCTCTGCTACTGTTCATGTTGATTAATACATCTAGTATGTTAGAGGTTCACGTGATTGTAGCTGTTGCTGTCATAATTTATATTGTGAAATTAGTTCTTCGTATCAAAGCTCAAAACGGTTCCCCCTCTTCGTTGTTCGCTCGAGAACTGCCCCTAGCCTTCTATTTTGAGCTAAACTAGTACATGCATGTCTTTATCATTGGCGGTTGCGATCCACTCCTTTGCTGGGTATAGCTATAGCAAAACACACAGAGTAGGTCGTGGCAGTACCAAAATAAGCAGACAGATAGTGGTATCCCGATGTCACCTCCATGGTGGAGTGAGTGTGCGACGAGCTGAAATATTCATCGCATAGGTTACTCGTACAATGGTAAGGACATGCCAGGCTGCCAGCGGCTCCTCCCTTGCAGACGTACGGGACGAAGGTAAGGAGCTGCAATACAGCCGGCGCGGATCGCTTGCCGACGGAACACACCGCCCGCCGATCCAAGCGCGCCACCGCCGCTTCCTTTGTCCATGCCGACGAAGTCTGACGCGCTCGTAGATACTGCCATGCTGCGCCCACTCCGTTGAATCGAGCTAGTTTCTCATCGAAGGCATACTCTACAGACTACGGGTCGTATGTTGCTGTATTTTTTATACGTACGTATAGTTTTCCGCCTTGGCGGGGCGCACAGATGGGCGCACGCCGCCTGGGCAAGCCGCGTGAGACGAGCGCTAGAATCAGGGAGTAATAACTTTCCATTTGAAGCCATTACAACTGGCCGCTCGTAATCTCGCTATACACCCATATACGGAGTACTACTACCTAGCTAGCTACTCAGATCTTCCGAGTAGGCCGCCACCGTCCCTCAAAACTTCGCCTCCCCCTCCAACTAGTTGAGGAAGAATTTGCAATCGAAAACATACAGGATCCTCTCTCGATCGAGAACATTCTTCAATCTTGACACCGCCCGTGAGGAAGCAAAGGGGAGAGCGTTTCAATGGGGTGCATGCCTACCGCCGCTATGCTGCTGGTGCAGATCGGCTTCGCCGGTATGAACCTCCTGTCCAAGATGGCGCTGGACAACGGGATGAGCCCCTACGTGCTCATCGCCTACCGGAGCCTCATGGCCGCCGTCTTCCTCGCACCCTTCGCCTTTTGCTTCGAGAGGTGCGTACGTATCTATCCTTGCAAAACCATTTTTTCACATGATTTTGAACACCGACCTGAGAAATCTCATCTTCAGGAGTAGTATACTAGTATTTCGAATCAAGTTTTTTTTATCAGATCTGTGTTTTGAATAAACCGAATTATATATACATGCATGGATATGCTGCAGGAATATGTGGGTCATGATGAACAAGAATGTAATTCTCCAGATATTCCTTTCCTCCAGTCTTGGGTATGTATGTACACCCCGTCATAGTAGTCTTCATCCATCCTCGGACTGCCAGCTAGCGCACGCATGTAAATGCAGCCATGATTTAATTTGTTTCCCCTAAAAAGAAGACACTTAATAATTTCTGTGCACATCATACAGCATGACCGTGAGCGAGCTGCTCTTCTTCGTGGGCTTCAAGTCCACCAGCCCGACCGTGGCCTGCGCGATCGGCAACATGGTCCCGGCGCTGACCTTCGCCATCGCCGCGGCGCTGAAGATGGAGGCGGTGCGTCTGGGGACGCCCGCCGGACAGGCCAAGGTGACGGGCACGCTCGTCTGCATCGGCGGCTCCATGATCATGCCCTTCTACAAGGGCCCGCTGCTCAGGATCTGGGCCTCCCCTGTCCACTGGCGCTACGCCGAGCAAACGACCGCCGCCGCCGCCGCTGCCGGGTCACACTCTTCCAGTGGCCTTGGCGACGTCCTCATCATCCTCAGCTGTGTCGCCTGGGCCGTCTGGCTCATCATGCAGGTATGCAAGTGCATGATCTAGCGCGCCTGCTGCTCACCTGATCTGATGTTGGTAAATTTGCTTTGTAGAACAAGACGTCGGAGAATTTCTCGGCGCCGTACACGAGCACGACGATCATGTCCCTGATAGTCGGGGTGGAGTGCGCCGGCGTGAGCGCCGCCGTGGACAGGAGCCTCTCCGCGTGGAGCCTCGGGCTCGGGATCAGGCTATACTCCGTGCTCTACATGGTAGTAACTACGACTTCTATATTATCGAGAGATCACCGATCGATTGAGGATCGATGTGCTACTGAATCAATTGACCTTGTAGGGGATCGTGGGCTGGGGGATCACGTTTGCGGTGATGACATGGTGCATCCAGGTGCGGGGCCCGCTCTTCGTCTCCATGTTCAGCCCCGTGGTGCTCGTCGTCGTCGCCATTCTCGGCTGGGCTGTCCTCGACGAGCAGCTCCACCTCGGAAGGTAAAGCTAGCTGGACACTACATTCAGTCACTATATATATTTCTGTCTTGACATTTTTCTGTTTCGTTTGAGTTGTCTCTACAGTGCTATTGGTTCTGTTCTTATTGTTGGCGGGCTGTACATGGTGCTATGGGGCAAGAGGAGGGAGGCCAAACTAGACGGCAACGTGGAGCATGACGTGAAAAACGGCGACGGCAGCAGCAGTAACGCGGAGACCGGCGACACCGATCCCCCGCCGGTTTGAGAGTAGGCTTTCACCAATGCAAGGTGGTTATTGCTAGTAGGATTTTTTTTTGAGAAAAATTGCTAGCAGGATTTGGTTAACGTCTTAGTACTCTAGTTTAAATTAGCCAATATACGTGAGTGCTATGGTCTTGGTCTTCTCCGTGTCTGTCGCCTGCTACTGGTATGGTATGAATTGCACATGTACGTGGAGTGCTGGACCTAGCTACTTTGTTTAGGAGTTGCTTTAGCAATCTCCGGTGGCACGGCCTAAACTGGACACTCAAACGGTTCGTTTCTGTCTCAATTGGTCGGCCCATGGATAGATATTAGATCGCGGTCCGTTTAGTTCGCGAGGTGTGTCCAGTGGCACACTACATTTTTACCGCCTTCACCCACTGTCTATAATGGCGGCGGGACGTCGCCAATCCCGAGCTTCCCGCGTAGCCGGTGTCTTTCTCTGACAACGGTGGCTCATGTTTCCCCGCGCGTGCCGTAATTGTTTCTTGCACATGGCCGGAAAACTCCCACTTAGGCCATGGCTATAAATACGGCCGCCGGCGGCGAGATCACCATGGAAGGAACAAAAGGCAAACCAAGCTCACGACCATGCCTCTCTGCCATCTAGTCTCTCTTGGTCCCACCTAAAGGACATTTGCCGCGATCGCTTCCTGGATATGTCCGAGCACGACGTTGAGGTGCGGGCGATGGAGCTGGCTCGCCACTACAATGTGTAAGACTTCGTTCGTGAAGGCGAGGTGGCACATCAGGCAATGGAGAAGATGGTCTAGCAGGTGGCGTGCGGTGCCGCCGAAGCCGCAGTGCGCGACACCGGGCATGCCGCTGCCCGAGCGGTGGTGTAGGAGGTGGCAGTGCGTGACATGCGTAACTCTGCAGCCAAGGAGGAGACTGTTGGAATTTTGGCCCAAATAGTCTAGCCCATTTTCCATTTCAATAATTCTTGAAAATCCTAGAGGCCCATGTGGCCCATTCATGCAAGGCAAGAGCTGGGACAAATGTTTAGTCCCATATTGCTAGTTGAGTGGAAGTTGGACCAGCTTATAAGGTGAGCTCTCCTACCACTTGGTAAAAGGATGAGAAGGAGAAGGAGAGAGTTTCACACGCGCGCTCCTCATCCTCCTCGCTCGCCTCGTCACGACGCGCGCGCCGCGGGTTGCGGAGCTTTATTTTGCCACGCATGAATGGTATATGAACAGATGTACAGAAGCTGAAACGTTTGCTTTGAATGGACTTTTAATACGAATTGAGTGGAGGCTGTCCGGTGGACTGCCACCTGTTCGCTTCATCTTCCGTCCATTCGTTTCATCTTCTGCACTGTCTGCCTGCGCCTATAAGAGAGAGAGGTCGCGCCTCCTCTCAGTTACACTGCCACACATCCCTTGCGCCTCCAGTTCCAGAGCACTGCGCTACTTCCATCTTCCCCATCCCGTCTTGCGGCGTGCACCGCGATCCGGGACAGTAGGCCTCCGAGACCCCGCTGCTTCGAGTCCTGTACGGGAGAAGGGCGATAAGATTTTTGGGGAGCGCTATCGGCGACTCAAATCACGGACTCCCTCACAGATAGCGACGTCTTCCCCGACGAGGACTTCTTCCCCGACATCAGCACCCTCTTCCTCGACGACATGGCCAATGACGGTTCCAACGCCGGCGGTTCTACTTCTGATACTGCCGTGTACATCTTCTGTCTCAATCTTGTTCTGATCCTATCCAAAGTTTTATGCCTTGCAGTTTGTTTGACTATATGCCTTAATTTGTATTTGCTATTTAGCATGATTAGTATATTGCCTATTATTCTAGTCATGTTTTATCTAGCGTTTATTATTTCTCAACGATCCAAAAACCTTATTCCGTGCAATTTGCCCCAAGTGGCTTTGTTGCTTCTATGAAGCCACCTGTGTTTGAAGGTGTGAATTACAAACGGTGGAGTGCGAGAGCAGTGCTCTGGTTTCAGACCGTGAGCTGCTATAACGCCATCTATGGCGCACCTGAGGGGGAACTTAATCCCGCTCAGGAAGAGGCGTTCCAAAAACTTGATACTACTTTCAAGGCTGCCTTGATTAGCATCCTTGGCGACAATATTGTCGATTCATATCTGTCATTTAGCAATGGCAAAGATATGTGGGATGCGCTCGAGAGAAAATTTGGAGTCTCGATCTTGGCAAAGGTCGTATGTCATGGAACAATTCTATGACTACAAGATGATTGATGACCGCTCCATTGTGGAGCAGGCTCATGAGATACTGATCACTTTCCAGGAGCTTGAGCACTTCACTTGTGTGTTACCGGACAAGTTTGTTGCGGAGGCATCATTGCCAAACTTCCCGATCATGGAGGAATTTTGCTACTTCTCGAAGCACAAGAGACAAGAGTTCTCCGTGACGGATCTCATTGGGACTCTTGATGTGGAAGAGAAGGCGAGCAAAAGACACACGTGCTCGAGGTACCGAGGAGGTTCTAATGCCAACTCGGTATGTAAAGGAACTTCCAGCCTCACAAGTTCAAGAACAAAGGAAAGTTTGATGATAAAGGAAAGTTCGATGGAAAGAACAAGGCCTCAGTCCACCGACTTCAAGAAGAAGACTGATAAGAGGAAAGGTGCTTTTCATGTGTGCGGTGATCCTAATCATTGGGCTCTGCTTGTCCCAACCGCTTTGACAAGCGCCAAGATGAAAGAGCAAAGATCGCTAATGTTGTCATGGGACGTTGAGATGAAAGATGTTGGGTATGGTATATTACCTCGTTCTTTCATTATGTCATTCTCCGATTGGTGGATTGACACGCGCTAATGTACATGTCGTACGATATTTCCATGTTTTCTTCATATCGTCGAGGGACTCAAACCGTGCTGATGGGGAACGGCTCGCATGCTTCTGTTCATGGTGTTGGTACGGTCGATCTGAAGTTCACTTCGGGAAAGACTGTGCGCCTGAAGAACGTGCATCATGTTCCCTCAATAAATAAAAATCTTGTTAGCGGATCTCTTCTGTGTTGAGATGGCTACAAGATTGTATTCGAGTCCAACAAATTTGTAATTTCTAAGTATGGAACCTTTATTGGTAAAGGCTATGAATGCGGAGGCTTGTTCCGCTTATCTCTGTCAGACATTTGTAATAAAGTTGTTAATCATATTTACACAAATTTTGAATCCAATGTCTGGCACTCTCGTCTTTGTCATATTAATTTTGGTTGTATGACGCGGCTAGACAAAATGAATTTAATCCCTGATTTCTCAACTGTTAAGGGATCTAAGTGCCAAGTCTGCGTGCAAGCTAAACAACCTCGCAAGTCACATACATTGCAGTGAGAAATTTAACACCACTAGAGCTCATACATTCTGATCTTTGTGAGATGAATGGTGTGTTGACAAAAGGTGGAAAGAAATATTTCATCACTTTGATCGATGACTCTACGAGATATTGTCATGTGTATCTTCTGAAATCAAAAGATGAGGCTTTGAGTTTCTTCAAAATCTATAAAATTGAGGCAGAAAATCAACTTGATCGAAAGATTAAGAGGCTTAGGTCTGATCGTGGTGGAGAGTATTTTTCCAACGAGTTTGATTCCTTTTGTGCGGAACATGGTATAATTCATGAGAGGACGCCTCCCTACTCACCCCAGTCAAATGGAGTAGCCGAAAGAAAGAATCGTTGTCACATCCCAAGATTTTCCAAATCTTGTAATGTGAAAATAAATGAATAAAATAAAAACTTTTTTTGATTTTCAGAGCCAGAAGAAATTTTTTGAATTCAATTGGAACTTCAAACCCATTTGAATTAAATAAAACCTAAAGGGATTTAAAAAGATAAACATTTAATAAAAGGAAAAATAAAAACATTTGGAAATACTATTTTGAAACTCTTAAATGAAAAGTTTTGTTTTCAAATGAAATAGAAGTTTCAAAAATAAAGAATATTTTATAAAACCAAATTAAACCTTGGACAAACATTTGAAAAATAGCAAAGGTTTATTTAAATAAATTAATAAGGATTTAACATCCAACTTTATTTAAATAAAAGGTTTTACCATTTTAATTAAAACATAAGAACTTATTAAATTATTTTAAATAAGTTTTCTAAGTATATTATTTTCTTAATTAAAACCTACTGAAGTGTTTTGGTTTTATTTTAGATTTCAAAATAAATATTTTAATAAAACAAATCCTATTTGATTTAATAATGAAAGTCTATTATATTTAATTAATAATGGACTCTAAATAAAATGTTATTTGTTTTAAAACAAGTTTCCAAGTATTCTATATTTCCCAAATAAAACCTACTGATTTGGTTTTGAAAATTTAGGTTTCAAATAAAGATTTTATTAATAAAATCAAACTCTATTTGATTTAATATCTAAGGCCCATTTTATTTAATTATTAATGGACCCTAAAATAAAAGGTTATTTTGTTTTAAACAAGTTTTCCAAATATTCTTTATTTACAAATAAAAACTTCTGTTTGGTTTTGAAAGTATTTGGATTTCAAATGAAGTTTCTATTAAATAAACCAAACCCTATTTTATTAATAAACCATGGACCATTTTACTTAATTAATAAATGGAACCTAAAAAGATTTAAATTATTAATTTGAATTTGGATTTTGGTTCATGTTACTGATCAGAACTAATTTCAATATTACAAAGTTTGGGTGTTGTTTGAATTGATTTGAACCATGTTTGTTTGATAGAAATTTCAAAACAGAAATTGAAATTGGAAAAAGAAAAAGGTTTTCAGACAGAAAAAAATAGAGCAAACGACCCAGCCCAGCTAAAAGCCCAACTCAGCCCAGCAACCCACCTCCTTCCCCAGCGAAACGTTATTTTTCTCACTCAGTCTCGCACCCGCTAAGCAGCTGACTGGTGGACCCAACCCCCTTTCCTTCTCTATCGCTGACAAGACGACCCTACTCTCCTGTTCATCTTTCCCACCCGCACGACCTCTTCTTCCCCCTCACGTTGCCACAGACTTTGATTTCGCGGCTTAATTCGCCTTAATGCCGCGAGTAAAACCTGCAGTGATCACGCACCTTAAAGCGCTCGCCCCTCCTCTCTGTTTTCCCCCTGTCACCCCTGTGCCAGCCGATTCCTCCTCAAGCTCCTCTGTTCCGACCACCGTCTTCGGCCAATTCAGGCCAGTACACGCCACCCCCTTCCTTCTCGAGCACCCTAGCAACTTCCCCACTCCCAGACACTCCTCCCCGTACCACCCGTTCGACCGCGGACGCCCCTGAGCCTCGCCAACGACAACCTCCAGTACCGCCGCCGTCTGGCTCTTCTCCGACGACGCCCACAGGTTGTATCCGACCGCCCCTCCTCTTCTCTTTCATGCACGCGTCACCGCCTCGACCTTGCGCAGCTAACCTTGCCTTCTGCTTGCCTCGGCGTGATCTGTAGCGTCGTCCTCGACCTCGACCGCGCGTGTCCGTTGCCAGAACCAACTCCGGCGAAGAATCCTGCCCGTCCCCGTGCGCCCCTCCACCAACCAAGAGCATGTTGAGTATCAGCGCTGCATTGCGAACCTGGTGAGAATCCTCCCTCTCTTCCTCGCTTCCTGTATCGCCGGCGCCGCCGCGAAACAGAGTCGCCGCCGCCAGTCGCCGCCGCCAGCGCCGCTGTCAAATAGTCAAGGCAATATGGTCCACATGATCTAGATCTGACGGATGATATTAGAATAAGAGCGAAGGGGTATCAAGCGATCTGTGCCGCACGTTTTTAGTTAGATCCAATGCACCCCAGTAGCCGATCCGAGCGAACCGTTTTCGTCCAATCAGAGTCAGACACGTGGCCAGGTTTAGTTTTAAAAAATAGATTTGAATCTGTTATAGATTCAATTTTCAAACCTCTGTAACTTTCAAACTACACGTCCAAAAATTACAAATTTTATGTCGTTGGAATCAGGAGAACAAACCCTAGCCAACCATGCCCTTAGTTTAGCAAATAGTATCTGTTAGCTTGTTTGAATTTGGAGAGACATTTGTATGCTTGTTAAGGATGTAAAAATTGTTTAAAATTGAATTTGGGGTTAAAATCTTTGGCAATTGGATTGATTTGAACCTACTGACCCTAGGAAACACTTTGTGGACTCAAAAATGTATTTGGTGAAATAAAGAAAAGATTCTTTGATTTAAAACCATTTCTAGTCAAATAGAAATGTAATTTATTTATTGAAAATGATTTTGAAGGAAAACTTTTGCAAAATGGTTTGTTGTGACCTTACTGACCCTAGGAACCAACCCATGGTTTTGAAAATGAAATTGGAAAAATTGAGAATGGATTAATTTAATAAGTCTATTTCTAGCTAAGTAAAGATAATGGTTTTATTATGAAAAAGGATTTTGGAATAAAAACTTTGGGAAAATATTTTGATTCAAAGCTACTGACCCCAAAACACCAAGTCTTGAGTGTTAGAAACTTTTTGGTGAAGAATTAAAGGTTTTAGATTTGATAAAACTAATTTCCACCACATAAAATGTTGAATGGATTTTAAAATAGTTTTTGGGCAAAACCCTCTAACTAATGAATTTGCCACTTTGGTAAATGGCCAATTTGGAACCTACAAAGTTTAGAAGCCTAGTGGAAACCACCTTTGCAATTAGAACCATCTTTTGCATGCTTGCATGCATTTCTTTGACTTTGTCATTTTATGTGTTGTTTTGCTTGATTGGCAGATTGAGTTTGTGCCTTGCTTGATTGATTTGTAGTGACTTGAAGAGTGTGATTGTTGCAAGGACAAGGAGTGAATCTATACCCTCTACCAAAAAGGCAAGTGATGCTTCATACTTTTTGTCCCATTATTTTCTCTATGCATTAGTGAATTTTGCTAAGTAAAACTTGCATGGATTTTGCTAAGTATGAACCTTGCTATAGGAAAACCTAGTAGATGAATCCTTAGTAGGATTTCCTAAGTTAAAGTTTCCTATTACTACCAATCTTAGCCTAGCTAATAGAAAACATGGGTGGAAAATATATTCACACTATGGAAAAAATCTCTAAGTCTGAGGACTTATGTTTTGTTTAATAAAACAACTAAGTTAATGAATCACCTGGGTGGAATGGAAGGATTGGGTTATGTTGAGTGGTTCACAAGGCCCATGTTTATGGTTGACCTTGTGTATCTCACCTGTGGATGGCCACCCAGGAACAAAGGGATTTGAGATGTCAAATGTTGAGAAGCTTCAAGTGCAACCACTTGGCAATATGGGCTCTGCCATGATCATATAGGTTGCAAAAACTTAGCCATATGGACAGTGGGTGGTAGTGTTTGATAGGTTGGAGCGCGTCCATTTTGGTCTAAGGGAAGGTTCTGAAAGATCTTGTCTTGGGAAACCAAGTCTTGTGGGGAAAGTGCACCACCTTTGTAGAGTGTAAAATCTAAGTACTTAGCCATGTCCCTGGTAAAGGACAATTTGAGCATCAAGACATGGAAGCAATCAAGAATCTCATCATTCAAATTTCTAAGTTAAAACTTGTGGTTTGAACAAGGGTTGTTTGAAATCTTCAATCTTTGATTGAGAGATGCCTTGGAAAGGATCTTCAATCTTTGATTGAGAAAAATGATTTTGACAAGCAAAAACTTAGTATTTTCAAAATGTTAAGGAAAATCTATTTTGAGCAATGCAAGCCTCAACCCCACTTAGCCAAATGCATATAGATGATAGACTCCACTATACTAATATAGTATCACTTGCCAATACAATTCAAATGTATTGACCCTTTGTGGCTGTAACTTGTATGTTGCAGGTTTGATTGTTTTAGTGAAGATTGATTGATTAGGATTACAAAGTCTACAACCAGCATTTGCCTGTGGCACCTTGAAGATGAAGGACCCATGACTATAGTTATTCCGCTGCAATGTAATGTAATAGCCAAATGAGCAATGTTTGATGTAATAAACTTATGTTATTCCTGGTTATAAAGTTATATTATGACCTTTGTTTCTTGATATTACATCTTAACTGTGGATGCTAGCTATTGATCCAGGGACTAGCATTGTAAACACAGGAGGAATCTACCTTATTAGGTTGAGACCCCTTACAGATGGTATCAGAGCATTGTGTTGCCTGTAGGATTTGTAAACCTAGGATTGGACAAAAACCCTTAGAAAAATAGGAGTTGTTTTGTTCCAAAAACTTATTTACAAAAACACTTGTAAACTCATTCCTCAACCATTTTGGTTTCAACTCTACATCTCATCTATTTCAAACTTCATGGAAAAACCTACCCATGGCCAAAGACTACACCATGTGCAAAGGACTACTTCAACTCTAATGACTTCAACTTCTTCAGCATATTCACCAAGGATTTCCAACTTGGATACCACTAAGGACTACAAGTGAGACAAGGAAATCTTGCTCAAGATTTAGAGACTGAGGGAATGCAAAAGTTAGAAGGAGCTTACATCATTTGGGGTTTTGTGACCAAGAGTTTTCCTAAAAGAAACCAAGATCTCATGTAGAAAGAAGAATCAACCAAGAAATATGGAAAGATCACAAGTGAACCATATAGATGGACCACCATAATTTAGTTAAGTCAAACACACCAACTTATGTGGTGTAGAAAAAATATTTTGTTGCCTAAGTATGTGCTTGAACTTTGTTGTTGAGTGCAAAGTTGTTTGAGTGAAATGTTTGTTTGTGATTGCTTGCACATTGCTTGTGTGAATTGTGATGTGTGTGATTAGAGATATTTCCTTAGAAATATCTTGCCTATTCTAATCCCAATTCAACCCAAATAGATGACTACTCCAAGAGACTCCAACATCAAGGTGGATGAAAACAGCAACAACCAAAAGGACAACATGAGAGACATTATAGCAACCCAAAACCAGTTGAGCCAAGAGACAACTCAGCTTTTAGCCAACAACAATGGACTAGACCCAGCCATACAAAGGATTTTGAAACTTCAATCCCAATTGTTGCAAGGATTGGTTACTCAAATGATCAACATGAGAGAAAACTATTTCATTGTGTACCTTGTGGATGACACTCACACTTCCATTTTAGAAGCTTATGCATCTCCTGATGCTGACTACTGGAAGGAAGCTGTTCATAGTGAGATGAATTCCATCTTAGCTAATGAAACATGGGAGATCACTGATCGTCCTTATGGGTGCAAACCTGTAGGATGTAAATGGGTGTTCAAGAAGAAACTAAGGCCTGATGGTACTATTGAGAAGTACAAGGCAAGGCTTGTGGCCAAGGGTTATACCCAAAAGGAAGGTGAAGACTTGTTTGACACTTACTCACCTGTAGCAAGGTTGACCACCATTCGAGTACTACTTTCTCTGGCTGCCTCACACAGTCTTCTCGTTCATCAAATGGACGTTAAGACGGCTTTCCTAAATGGAGAGTTGGATGAGGAAATTTATATGGATCAACCAGATGGTTTTGTAGTAAATGGTCAAGAAAGAAAAGTGTGCAAGCTACTGAAGTCTTTGTATGGTCTTAAACAAGCACCTAAGCAGTGGCACGAAAAATTTGATAAAACCTTAACCGCTGCAGGCTTTGTTGTAAACGAAGCTGACAAGTGCGTATACTATCGCCATGGTGGGGGTGAGGGAGTCATCCTTTGTTTGTATGTTGATGACATACTGATTTTCGGAACCAACCTTAATGCAATTAAGGAGGTCAAAGATTTCTTATCTAGTTCCTTTGAGATGAAGGATCTGGGAGTAGCTGATGTCATCCTGAACATCAAGCTTTTGAGAGATGATGATGGTGGAATTACATTGCTTCAGTCCCACTATGTTGAAAAGATCTTGAGTCGTTTCGGGTATTGCGACGTCAATTTTTCTCCTACACCGTATGATCCTAGTGTGTTGCTTCGAAAGAATCGAGGAAATGCTAGAGACCAACTAAGATACTCTCAAATCATTGGCTCGCTTATGTATTTAGCTAGTGCCACGAGACCTGACATCGCCTTTGCTGTAAGCAAACTCAGTCGATTTGTCTCAAATCCAGGAGATGATCACTGGCATGCTCTTGAAAGAGTTATGCGATATCTAAAAGGCACTGCGAGCTATGGCATACACTATACCGGGTATCCGAGGGTACTAGAGGGTTATAGTGATTCAAATTGGATATCTGATGCTGATGAGATAAAGGCCACGAGTGGATATGTTTTCACACTTGGTGGTGGAAGTCTTGCAAGCAGACCATCTTAACGAGGTCAACTATGGAAGCAGAACTTACAAGACTAGACACGGCCCTTTGTTGAAGCAGAGTGGCTTCGTGAACTCTTGATGGACTTACCTGTGGTTGAAAAACCTATACCCGCAATTCCAATGAACTGTGATAATCAAACTGTGATTATTAAGGTGAACAGTTCTAAGGATAATATGAAGTCCTCAAGACATGTGAAGAGGAGACTGAAATCTGTCAGGAAAATGAGAAACTCCGGAGTTATTGCATTGGATTATATCCAAACATCTAAAAACTTGGCAGATCCCTTCACAAAGGGTCTATCACGCAACGTGATAGAAAATGCATCGAAGGAGATGGGTATGAGACCCACAATTTGAGCTTTCCACAGTGGTAAACCACTCTATGTGATCGGAGATCCCGTGAATTAGAATTGGGAAACAAGCTGTTGGTTAGCTGAGAGGAAAGTATCCCTACTTTAATAAACACCACTCCATAAAGATGCAATACTTTCCTATTCTGCATGGCAGGTTGATTTATTATCTTAATGTGTTCTAAGTGGCTTATCCTAAGCAAAGATGTTGTCCTGCAGAACATCTCTTGAAGAACACACCTATATGAGTCTGACTGTTAAAACATCGCAGTCTATGAGAGTAGGGTGCTCTCTAATAAACTCATGAAAGGTCATGGAGTATGACGTATAAGCTCCTCCCGCGGGGAAGTCCCACGGTAGCCCAGTATCGGTCAAGACTTTGTGTGAAGCTAGATTGCAGCAAACTTGCAGTTCAAGGCATAGTCCACTGTACAAGTCGCAACCTAGTGTAGCATAGAATTCTAGGTGGAAGTTCAACTTAAGAGTCTCCACTATAGTACCGGTATATAAACAGTGTTTTGGAACCAAAGGCAAATTACATGTGCCTCTGAGATCTGGTGGGGGATTGTTGGAATTTTGGCCCAAATAGTCTAGCCCATTTTCCATTTCAATAATTCCTGAAAATCCTAGAGGCCCATGTGGCCCATTCATGCAAGGCAAGAGCTGGGACAAATGTTTAGTCCCACATTGCTAGTTGAGTGGAAGTTGGACCAGCTTATAAGGTGAGCTCTCCTACCACTTGGTAAAAGGATGAGAAGGAGAAGGAGAGAGTTCCACACGCTCGCTCCTCCTCCTCCTCGCTCGCCTCGCCTCGCCTCGCCTCGTCACGTCACGACGCGACGCGTGCCGCGGGTTGCGGGTTGCGGGAATCTCGCCGAGCCGAGCTTTATTTTGCCACGCATGAATGGTATATGAACAGATGTACAGAAGCTGAAACGTTTGCTTTGAATGGACTTTTAATACGAGTTAAATGAATACGAATTGAGTGGAGGCTGTCCGGTGGACTGCCGCCTGTTCGCTTCATCTTTCGTCCATTCGTTTCATCTTCTGCACTGTAGAGAGGTCGCGCCTCCTCTCAGTTACACTGCCACACATCCCTTGCGCCTCCAGTTCCAGAGCACCGCGCTACTTCCATCTTCCCCATCCCGTCTTGCGGCGTGCACATGGAGACGATGAGGCCTCCGAGACCTGCGCTTTGAGTCTGTCGAGAGAAGGCGATAAGGTTTTGGGGGCGCTATCAGCTGACTCATCAAATCACGGACTCCCTCACAGATAGCGACGTCTTCCCCGACGAGGACTTCTTCCCCGACATCAGCACCCTCTTCCTCGACGACATGGCCAATGACGGTTCCAACACCGGCGGTTCTACTTCTACTACTGCCGTGTACGTCTTCTGTCTCAATCTTGTTCTGATCCTATCCAAAGTTTTATGCCTTGCAGTTTGTTTGACTATATGCCTTAATTTGTATTTGCTATTTAGCATGATTAGTATATTGCCTATTATTCTAGTCATGTTTTATCTAGCGTTTATTTTGGATAATTCGCTTGGTAAATTTCTCTATTTCTCAACAGAGACTAGGATGGGATGAGAGTTGCCGTTTGCGGCTAACGTTCATAGGCTACACCACAACATGAGCGAATGCATGGTGCGCGACACCGCGGATGTGTACCGCGTTATTATGGCGGTTGTTGGGGATATACTTTCCGGGTATACCCACGGAACTCACTGACCAGGGTGGCCCACCAACGGGTTAGAGCTTTGCTTCACGGGCGGCCCAGTCAGAGAAAGAGGAGGAGCCACTTCCGGCTACGACAAGGCCCACAAGAGTTACCGACTTAGGCCTGTAGTATTACTTGTAGTCCAATTTGTATCTAGTTACCGACTCTGTAATGTAGCCGGATAGGTCTCTCCTGTAATCCTAGGTCCCGGTGACTATATAAACCGGCCCTAAGGGAGCCTTTAGGGCACAATACCACAACCTACTCACACAGGCAAACCTCTCTTGTAATTCATTGTAACATCCGGCTCTCGCCGATATATTACTGGCTTGCTAGCAGGAGTAGGATCCGATCACCGCAGTCGGATCTGAACCTGGGTAAACTTGTGCTCACCGTTCCTGGAACATCTGACATCTCACACCCCTTCTTCTCAACGCCGTCAGAATCCCCTATGGCGTACTTATCGACAATCCGACGATAGTTGGCGCCCACCGTGGGGCGGGTGACTTCTGGAGCTTCGTTCTAGGCGAAATCTGCACGTGCAGGAATCGGCGAAACAATCGCTATGGGTCACGTGGTCTATGCCAGTGATGTCCCTCTCGTTCTTCTCGACGAGATTTGGATTCCGGCTAGCAAGCCCATGACCACCTACACAATCATGTCCATCGGCGAGATCGATATCTACCTCGGTTTCGCTGAAACCGCCCAATCCACCCTTGAGGTGATGACTATGGCGGAAGAACAATCCGGATCTGCTGTCACCCAGCCCGCTCCTGTAATGGAAGAAGTGGTGGAAGAAAAATCTAGATCTGATCTCCCCATTGAGATCGGATACACGGATGAGGAATATATTCGCTTCGGATACGTTTCTACCGATGCCGAGTCAGAAAAAACACTCTTGAGGCACATGATAAAAAATATGATGAAACGCCCCTACATCGATTATGAAGAAATCGCCGATATCAAGGAAAGCTTTGAGATGGCAGAGGCGGAAACCTAGTTGTGCCGCTACCATCAGAACATGAACAAGAAGAAGCACTGCTTCGTATACCACGTGAGCTCTGGATCCGACTCTATCGATGCTGGAGCCGGAAACAATTCAGTGCTCGACGCAACCGAGGAAAACATCGACTTACCTGATTCCCCTCAGGAGTCAATAATGTCGCAGGAACTTCGAGACTTCGAGAAAGAGATGGAGGCATACGAAGAATAATACGCCTCCAAACCAGCGCAAGGTGAGACAAAGACCCCTCTGAGTCCGTACGATAGCATGGATGAAGACTACATCTCACAAGATCACATGGACACCGAAGATTCGTCCGAGGTCCAAAAGCTAACCTCTACAGAAAGTATCGATAGAAGTTTATCTCCAGGTACCAAACCGAAAGCCGTCTTTGCCACTGGTACGCACGTTAAAGATACTGGACGGTCAAACAAGAAGAAGAAGAACAAGAATCCGACACCGACAGAGCCGGACGTCGAGGAAACTAACAAAGAAAAATTTGACGAAGAGATCGAGATGGAGAATCAAGACGGAGATTCGATTAATCCCACACCGATCGACCCTCCTGTGGATGGACACGTTGTCACCAAGGGTGCACGTGAAATTTACGGAGATGCTCTCATGATACCAATCCCAACTGCTTCGGTTCTCACTCCGGATGCGCTGGAGAAAAGGGCCGAGGACCTGGAAAAGCACTGCTTGTTTTTACTTGAGGAAGTTGCGCGCATCGTCGAGCTCAAACAGCAGTTAGACATCGATCCTCCCAAATACCAGTCAGATTTCAAGCGACTACCAAACAAGACAATGGGAGATCCGGTTCTTGCTAATAGGAACCTGGATATCCACAGAGATTTATTCGACGGAAAATCAGGAGAGAAGATCCGAGTCCACAGCACGCCGTTAGAAAACGTTGCGGCTGCTCGGGCTATCCTCGCCAATAATCCGTCTCCAGAGCAAGTTCCGCAATGCGTTGTGTTGCTGGACAAAGGATTGAAACAACAAAAGAGAGCCGCATAATTCAGTGGCAAGCTGGCCTCAAAGTCAAAATTTTGCTACACTGGCGCTGACCAAAGTGATGATAAAAGACCCCGCAGGGTACGGATCAACGCTATCGTCCCAGGGGAGAAGAAGAGAATTTAAGGACCGAATAAAACGGTCATCATCGCATGCCCGCGCGCGACTGGTCGAGAGTTATTCCGACTGCGTCAGAAGATGCCATCAGGGAATTGGTGCCTTATCAGGGCCATCGTCAGCAAAACAATCGCCACAAAGAAGACCTGGAGGTGTGCTGCCAACGAGAACATGATCGTCTAAGAATGCCACCCCAAGCCGTCCGACTAGTAACACTGGACGAAGAGATGATCCGAATCATCTTGAATCAAGTAGGGACGAGGCCCGAAGAAATCAACCTCGGAGTTAGCATAATGAGGCTCCACCACCACCGCGTAACCCAGACGGAAACAATCCACCAGGGCCACCATCACCTCTTGACAGCGACCATGAAGGATCTCATCGCAGCCATGGAAGTCGTAGACGAGGGGGCGGCAATGGTGAGAGGAGAAGCAGAAATCTAACTCCGCCACGCAGAAGCCGCGAGCCTCCAAGGCACATATCTCTCTCTCCAAACGACGCTCCCCATCGCATTGAGTCAAACATAGAGGCGCGATGGTACGGGGAAGATGATGTGTACATGGGACCCAAGTGCTTTGGCCCACGCATCCGTCGAACCAAATTTCCGTGGATTTGGTATCGCCAAACACATCCAACCCTACGACAGCGTAGCTCGGCCAGATACTTGGCTTCAAGATTTTTTCCATGCTTGCTGCATCGCCAAATGAGTAAACAGCCTGGTCATAGTCCGATATCTCCCACTTATGTTGCGGAAGATGGCTCAATCATGGCTCAATGAACTTCCAAAGAATTTAATTCATAACTGGTATGATATGCAAAGTGCGTTCTTTTCAAATTTCGAGGGAACATACAGGAGGCCTTGCACAGTCAGATACTTGCAGCGTTGCACTCAGAGACCCGGAGAAACCTGCCGGGAATACCTCGTACGCTGGATCGACACGAAAAACTCCTGCGAGGGAGTAAATGAGCAAACTGCGATTGAAGCTTTCATTGCAGGACTCCCAGTCGGACTTTTGCGTCACAGAATGAAGCGTGACCATGTCAAATATTTGGGAGAGATGATAGAGAAGGCGAGCAAATATGCCGACACCGATGATGATTTAGAAGGACTGCTGAATATTCTGGCCAACCCAAATGCGGCCAAGCAGCAGAAGCAACAAACTCAAAAGCGCAAAAACACCTCGGAACATAAACTGGCTCCGAACAACGCAGCAGTTAACGCAACTTTTGGATCCGGAGGACGAGTAGGGCGCGAAGGCGGCCGAGTAAGAGGCCACAGAACTTCCCGAATCCAGGGCAGAGGAGATGAGCAACCCGAAAGAACCTATACATGGGCCGACATTGCCAATAATCCCTGTGTACATCACCTGGATAGTAACGGAGGCTCTACCCACACAAATTTCGAGTGTAGTTTCAATGACGATATTAAGAAAGACGAATCCGCTAGATACAGGGCCAAGCGACAAAAAGAAAATAAAAATTCTGAGGAAGGCAAGGAGCCCAAGGAAGATTCCGACATGGAAGAAGCGGACGCCGCACAACCCAAGTCGGACGGAAAGAAGGATTATCCCACAAAAGAAAGACACATAGTATGCTTCCTTGGGACTCAGCCGGCTAAGGTCAAGAAGGCAGTTCTCCATGAGCTCAATGACACGGTTCCGGCCGTCCCCCAAATCCTGGATTGGTCGGATGTAACCATCACCTTTGACCGCTCAGATCACCCAAATCGGGGAAAGTACCCTCTGGTCGTCAATCCTCTTATTGATGGCTATGAGTTCTCTAAAACTCTCATGGACGGTGGCAGCAACATTAACATACTCTACATCGAAACGCTCCACTGCATGAAGATCCATGAGAGCCAGTTGAGTTACAACACTGTAACTTTCCATGGCATTGTACCAGAGAGATATGTTGATTCTATAGGTGAGATCACACTAGATGTGACATTCGTAACCCGAGACAATTATCAGACCGAGCCACTCTCTTTCGAGGCCATACCGTTCTAAAGTGTTTACCATGCCATCTTCGGGCGTCCCACTTACTGGGCGTTCATGGCTCGTCCCTATTACATTTACAACATGATAAAACTTCCAGGTCCAAAGGGTGTCATCACCATCCGGGTAAATCCGAAGAAGGCGCGAGAGTGCGACGAAGGATCTGCTGCCTTTGCGGAAGCCATGTCGTATGCCCAGGAGTACCAGGAGATCAAGAAGAGCATCGCCCCGTCTGAGATGCCCACTACGAAGAACGAGGTGCTAAATCCAAGCATGTAGTTCAAGGCGTCGTAATAGACGAAGAAGACGTCGCTGAAGGAAGACGATCCCTTCAAGACGACGAACATAGGGGTAGGCTTAGACCACGCATAGGAAAGTGCGCTCATCGAGATCCTCAAAGACAATAGTGATATCTTCGCATGACAGCCTTCTGACATGACTGGAGTACCTAGGGAACTTTCCGAGCACTCTCTCAATGTGTACCCTGGCGCTAAACCCATCAAACAGTCCTTATGGCGGTTTGGTGATGAAAAGCACAAAGCTATAACCAAGGAATTAGCCCGACTAGAATTAGCTGGATTTATCGCAGAGGTCATCCACTCTGAATGAGTGGCAAATCCTATACTCTTCCCTAAAAAGGACACTATTGAATTAAGGATGTGCATTGACTACACTTCCTTGAACAAGGCTTGTTCCAAAGATCCGTTCCCACTGCCCAGAATCGATCAAGTTATCGACTCGACGACAGGTTCAGAATTACTGTGTTTTTTAGATGCATATTCCGGATATCACCAAATACCGATGAAAGAATCAGATCAACTAAAGACGTCTTTCATCACACCTTTCAGAACCTTCTGCTACAAAACTATGCCTTTCGGCTTAAAGAACGCAGGAGCTACATATTAGCGCACAATGCAACATTGCCTTAACGATCAAATCAGACGCAATGTCCATGTGTATGTAGATGATATAGCAGTGATGTCCAAAAAGAAGGAAACACTTATTTCCGACTTAGATGAAACATTTGGTAGTCTATGGGAATTCAACATAGTGCTAAATCCGAAGAAGTGTTTCTTTGGAATTCCAGCCGGAAAATTGTTAGGTTTCATCGTGTCTGAAAGAGGCATAGAGTTGAACCGGGACAAAATTAAGTCTATACTCAACATTACTAGGCCGACTCGCCTAAAGGACGTGCAACGTCTCACTGGTTGCATTGCAATAGTGAGTCGATTCGTCAGCCGGCTTGGAGAAAGAGTCATGCCTTTATACAAACTCTTGAAGAAAACCGACAAATTTGTCTGGACCCAGGAAGCCGATGCTGCTTTACAAAGTTTGAAAGACCTACTTTCAAACCCACCAATCCTCGCAGCACCTGAGCCTCAGGAGCCTATGTTACTCTATATCGCAGCAACCAACAAAGTCATAAGCATGGTAACATCAGTGGAGCGCGAGAAAGAAGGATACGATAATAAGGTGCAACGTCCAACTTACTACCTAAGTGAGGTTCTGACAGAGTCAAAACAACGGTATCCACACCATCAAAAGCTATCCTATGGAGTGTTCTTCGCCTCTAGAAAGCTACGACACTACTTTCAAGAGCACAAGATCACAGTGGTGAGTACAGCTCCATTGCGAGATATAATCAACAACCGTAACGCCACAGGATGTGTCGCAAAGTGGGGAATAGAGATTGCATATTTCGACATCGAGTATAAGCCACGTACAATAATCAAGTCCCAAATATTTGCCGATTTTGTCGCTGATTGGACAGACACGGCAGAAAACACAAGTCCTCCAGACTCGGAATTTTGGACCCTTCATTTTTACAGATCAAAAGCACGAGGAGGCTCGGGGGCTGGCGTGGTACTCAAGTCACCTCAAGGAGACAAGTTGTTCTATGTGTTACAAATACACTTCACGACAACCAATAATATTGCCGAGTATGAAGCATTGTTACATGGAATACGCATGGACAAAAATATTGGCGTAACAAGACTCATGTGCTACAGAGACTCGGATTTAGTTGCTCAGGAAGTATCCGATATCTACAATGCAAAAAAGCACATGGTAGCCTACAAAGCTGTCGTTGATGAATTGTCTAAATCGTTCGAGGGTTTTGAGGTTCAACATATCCCTCGAGTAGAAAATGAGGAAGCAGATGCTTTATCAGGGATGGGCTCTACACAGAAACAAGTCTCGAATGCACTTTTTAGAGCATTTAAAGGTCCCTCCATCACTAGAGTTGATGAGGAATATCCGACAAAATCCAACTCACCTTTAATAGCGGTTCTAGCTGTAATTCCCAACTGGACAAAACCCTATCTGGATTTCCTGGTAGACGGAAAATTACCCGAAGACGAAGTCCTGAGCCGATAGATCATCCGACGAGCAAAAGCCTGTACAATAATAAATGGTGAGCTCTATAAGCGGAGTGTTTCAGTGATGTATTTCTCCGGAAGAAGGAGTGGAAATCTTACGAAAATCCACGAAGGCGAGTGTGGTCATGACGCTACAGCCAAATCTTTAGTGGCAAAAGCTTTTAGACACGGAATCTTTTGGCTTATAGCTAAAGTGGATGCCGATAAACTAGTCAAAACATGCAAAGGATGCTAAAAGTATGCTCATCAGGCACACATTCCGGTTGATCAGCTGCGAATAATCCCTATTACATGGCCATTTGCGATCTGGGTGCTTGATATGGTAGGACCTTTTCGTACGAAAAAATGTGGATTTACTCACCTACTAGTGATGGTGGATAAATTTACAAAATAGATTGAGGCTAAACCCATCACAAGTTGCGATGGAGCCACATCCAGAAAATTCGTTGAGGACGTGATCATCCGATTCAGATTTCCGCACAGTATAATTAATGACAACGTGAGCAACTTTTTTATGGGAGAACTTGGTGAATTAGCGGAGAGAAAGGGTTCCGACTTGATATTGCATCAGTTGCGCATCCACAGGCTAATGGACAAGTCAAAAGAGCTAACGGTCTTATTTTACAAGGACTCCGACCTCGTCTCGAGGCACCACTTCGTCGTGTCACGGCGACTTGGGCGGAAGAATTACCGTCTGTGATATAGAGATTACGTACAACTCCTAACAGATCAACCAAATACACTCTTTTCTTCTTGGTCTATGGTGCAGAAGCAGTTCTTCCAAGTGATCCAATCCACCAGTCTCCTCGAGTCAAGGCGTATATCGAAGTAGATGTAGAAGTTTCTCGATAAGATGATCTCGACATAGTCGAAGAAGTTCATGTCATTGCTGAACAGAGATCTACAGCCTATCAATAGAAGTTACGCAAATATCATAGTCAGAGAGTTCAAAACCGTTTTTTTAGAAAAGGCGATTTAGTTCTCCGACTTATGTAAAAAAGAAAGAACAAACTTTCCCTGATTTGGGAAGGACCTTTTATGACCAGTAGAGTTCTGCATAACGGGTCATATTATTTAACCAATATGAGACCTATCAAGGAAAGGCCGGATACTTGAAAGAGAAAGAGAGCTGGCGTTAGTACAGACCCAAATGAGATAAACCGTCCATGGAATATTGCAAAGCTACGTCTCTTCTATTCTTAGTTATATTTTCTTGTAATCATATATGTACATGTTCAAAGTGAAATAAAGTATTGGTTTCCTCATATGTTATTCTTGAGAAGTTTTTTACCATCTTATTTCCAAAAGAGCATGCCGTTTTCAAAAATCCCACAATGCTTGAAAGTACTTTATACTCATGTTCGTTCTGGTTATGATTTTTGAACATATAAAAAATGTTACCTTAGGGTAAAATTTTAATTTGTCGTTTATACTTTGGTTTTTATGTGATTTCTTAGACGCGAGTATCGAATTATTGGTACTATAAGTCGGCTTTGTTTCCTAGTTTAAACAGGTTTAGCAATTGGGCTCTGTTGCTCGGCAAAATTTCCATGTTGAAGGTTGTCCGGCTCATGAAAGGGACGAGGCAGAGAGCCAGATAAAATGACAAGTGTAAACACAAAATAGTGCTTAAGAATTTTTTTAGGCACACGCATAAAAATATATACAAATAAGTGATAAGATAGTAAAAGCATCAGTTCTTACAAACCAACACACATTCAAAATATTGTTCCCATCATGACATGCCACATGAAGATTTTAGAATAATGCATCAAAGATGTTTATACTGCAGATTCAGGCGGTGGTGAAGGAGACTGTGGAGCACTGGAGTAGACATCGTCGCCTTGGTCCTAAGACTCGGAAGCTACTTCGATGAGGCTATCTTCCGGCTCTTGGGGCAAAGGAGGCACAACAACGGATTCGAAGAATGGCGTCGTATATCTAGTCATCTCCACCACGCGACAAGCATAGCCCGTGTTGGACTCTTGGATGGACTTGATGTTTTGCGGGTTACCCTCATCGTCCTCGTCGGTGATGCCCTTGGTGACGTGCTAGATTTACATATCACTATGGTGGCTCATCACCATGGTGAGGGCGGTCTGCGCAGTTGAAAGGATACAGATGCCGCCTTGAGGGGGGCGAATAGGCGGTTTAAAAGCTTTTTCGCGAGTTGCTCAAGAAAGGCGGAATTAAACTAGCTTTTACTTTGTCAAGCACAAAACCTAGAACAACTAGGGTTCACCTATGTTCACCAACAACTTATGCTAAGCAAGACAAATAACTATGTGATAGCAATATATATACTTCAAGCACGAAGGCTATCACAAAGTAAAGTGCACAAGTAAAAGCTCGGGTATAGAGATAACCGGGACACGTGGGGACGACAATATTTTACCGAGTTCCTCCCAACATGGAGTATGTCTCTTTTGGAGAGGGGGTGGTATCAAGCCACCAACGCCACAAAAGGCCTCCCTTATTCTCCTGTGAATCTCACCCCAATGGGATCGATCTACGCTTCCAATACCGGTGCACTTGTCGGTGGCAATCCGGAACCTCTCACAAGGTTGGGGCACTTCTCCAAAACTCAATTGGAGGCTCCCAACAAACAAGCTTGGGGAATGCTCCACAACTTAATTGGAGGGCCCAAGTAGTCCAAGAACCTGCAAAACCACCAAACCTTCTAGGGTTCCAAGAACCCAAGAGTAAAAAGCTTTTCACCTTTCACTCAAACGAATCCTCACCGAGAACTCAAACAGATGCACCAAATGCAATGGTAAGAACACAAGAAGTGCTCAAATCCTTCTCTCCCAAATTCCACCAAAGCTACAAAAGCTTGTGGGGGAATAAGAGAGGAAGAACAATGGAGGAAATCCACAAAAGACTCCAAGATCTAGATCCCAAGATGTTTCCCTCACTTAGAGGAGAGATGGATTGGTGGGATTGTAGATCTAGATCTCCTCTTTCAAATCCCTAAAGTATATGCAAGAATCAAGGGAGGGATTGAAGGGGAGCCAGCTCAAGAGGGTCAAGAATGGAGGATAAAGCCTGTAAAACTCGATCAGAGACATTGGGCAAGAAGGGTCCCTTTTTATAGGCCCACAGATCTCTGACCGTTTTCTGCCCGTTGGGGAAAAGTCAGACCGGAGACTCCAGTCTACACCGGAGATTCCGGCCCAACCTCCGGACTAGCCTTCAGACCACCTATCAGACTGTCCCAGGCTGAATTCTGGAGCCCCCTCTAGGGACTCCAGGGGACACTCCGGACCACACCGGAGACTCCGGTCCATGCAGACCATAGACTCCGGTCTGGACCAAATAAGAGGCAAACTTCAAATGGCGATATCTAGAGTTTGGAAACTCCGATTGACCCGAAACCAATTTTGTTGAAAATATTGGATACCACCAAGTGAGAACATTTCATGTATTATAATGTGAGATACCTCCCTTGGTGAGAAACCGGAAAACCTCAAAGATCAAAAATGCAATATGACATAAAAGGGAAATCCGTTTTTGATGAACTAGAGCTTGTTATGAATATTAACACAAGCTCTAGAACCTCACATGGATAAGATCCAAATAACAACCAAGGAAGGATGATGCAAAGTATGCAAAGTTTTGAGCTCTCTTTGAAAGATATGATCGAGTTACTCACTTGAGAGCCCCTCTTGATAGTAAGGTTGTCTATCCTATAAATCGGTCACCCCAACTAACACCACGAGACCCTATAAGAAAGAAACCCTGTCAAGATCATACCTTTTCCTTGCACATATCCCACTTGATCTTGATGTATACGATATTGTCCTTCTCAAGATGGAAAACCTTTCTTGATTGCTCTTGCACGCACTCGCTTGGTGAAGACTTGCAAGTTTCTCCCCCATACAACATGGGGAAACCTTTACTTTGACCTTGTCTTCATCGATCCATGATCACCGAGGATGGCAAGCTTCAAGCATGAGATCTTATAGATATTGCACATCTTTAGCTTGCACATCATTTCTTCTTTTCTTCATTATGTTTATGCCTTGAAGGTGCACAATGTGTTATTATTCCATCTTATTCTTCAAGACATACTTGCCATAGCTTTAACTCTCACATGACCAATCTGTGGATCACTTTTTGAACACCTTGGTCACCACTTGATCCTCTTCACTTTCTTCTTCTCCAAACCTTGAAGCCAACATATGGTTCAAGCATTGCCTTTGGACAATTCCTACAAGTACAACTTGATACAAGCATTAGTCCATAGAGATTGTCATTAATTACCAAAACCACACATGGGGGCACACATGTTCTTTCAGCAGTGGTCCGAGCATAGGAGATCTTCTAGTCTTCGATGAGCTTTGGAATCTCCTTGGCTCTATCTCTCACCTCGAGCACTGGCATTTTGTGCAAGTCGGAAAGTCTGACCGACTCGCCAGCCTCTTCAAGAGTCTAGTGAGAGTCGAAAAGAACATCTCCGACGAGTTTTATGCGCTCGAGGCGGGGTTCAGAGGAAAGAGAGTTGGAAAAGTGAAGAGGATCTGGGAAAGAACCAAAAATTAAAACTGACTCAAAGAAAGTCAAGAATCAAGGGAAGAGTGAAAGTTGGAAATCTTACCTAGCACACAGTGGTTCCATTGAGCGCTCTCCTCTTGGAGACTCTTCAACTTTGCTTCTGCGGCCTAGGCTAGATATTTCTGGCTCTCGAAGTCCTTCTTAAGATCATATAATTGTTTATCTCGGAGGTCCAACAGCTTCTCGAGCCTCTCGGTCTCCATGTTGCTTGATTCCAGGACGGCGTTAACGGATTTCTCCGATTCAGCCTTTAGCTTCTCGAGCTCGTCCCAGAGTTCAGCATTTTATAATTTTAAGACCTTGAAGTTCTCGGCCTCCTCCACCATCTTGCTGGATTCGAACAACAATTCTACAAATGAGAAATTATCATTCGGCTGAAAATTTTGACTATGACAAGCATTAATATAAAAAGGAGTCGGAAAAGATTACCTTCCGCCTCATCTTTCTCTACTTTTAACTTGGAATTTTCAAGGCGCAGAGCTTTAATCTCTTTGCATTTGTTGCAGATATTCTTGAGAAATTCCTGGTTGGAAGATGCAATTTTCTGTAAGTTTAGAGACGGAATACTGTCATACGGCTACTAAGACTCGGGTTGCAGCTTTAACCAAGTAAAAATACAACACGAGCCTTGGGGGCTACACTATATCATTCTTTTGCATCCTATAAGCACCAACTCGGATTTAATGCTATGATGTTTATCCGACTTTATGCTTGGGGGCTAGAGGATATGACAATAAATACTGCAAACAAGATTCAGAAAACTTACAATGCCAGATGCAGCTTTTCAAATCTGAGTTTCGTGTTATGAAATACTTTCTCGGCAAGGGAGAGGGAGGAAATGTCCGTTGCTAGGAGCTCGCCAGACTCGACTTTTGCATTCCGGACCTAAATTTGGTCTAGGAGGTTAACCAGCTTCACATCCTCCGTCTCTTGGCTCGCTGCCTCCGGGGTGAGGGTTTGTTTCTCGAGACTGGACTGAGCCAGCTTGAGAATCTTCTCCTTTTTCTTCCACTTCAGGCCGAAGGTAGCAGAGTTGGCCACTTTATCCATCTCCCCTGTTGATATTACCATGGGATCATTACCCTTGACGGGTTCACCCTTGTTAGTTGCATGGCTACCAAAGGGTAACCAGGGCTTTCGGGGTGGTGCTGGCATCGGGGATGGCAGAGCCAGCATCGGGAGAGGCGGAAACCTCTAGTGCTGACTTTTGGGCACTGCTTGGAGTTGGAGGAGGCATGACTGGGGAAATGACAAGCTTCTGCTGGCGCAACTGCTTTCCCGGCTTGCTATCTGGCTTTGACTTGCTCTTCAAAACTGTTTTTGCTCTGAAACACGTAAATCCAAACATCGGGTGTGCTTTGGAAAGAAATAAATGTACAAAGTACTACAATATTTACAAGGTGCTTACCTTTTAACTACTGGTAACACTTGGGTGCCAGCAGTAACAACAACTTCCTTGTCCTTGCGCTTCTTGGAAGCGGAGGCAGGAACTTCTTGCACCTCATCATCCTCCGTCGCCTCTGGATCGTCTGAAAGAGGAGCTAACTCGGACTCGGGGAGTTTCTCAAGCTGATAAAGTTGAAAAGCATCGGTAAAAATAGAGTCGGAGGAAAAGACAGAAAAGAATGACAAAACGCAAATGTAGAGTCAAAATGGAGACATCCAAAACTTTTCTTTCCACTCTCTCCTTGATCAAAAACTACATTCGGGTCTTGTAGTCCTTCGTTGGAATACGACTCGGGTTGACCCTCAGGCTGTCCTTCTGGTCTCCAGTGACCGTGTGCATGAGGCGATCTCCATGATACTGCAGAGGCTAGATCCGGTGATCCAGCTAGCAGTGGATCAAGTCGGATCCATGGAGGCCCTTGTGCTTCATTAGGCACTCGATCCGCCTTTTGGAAAGGATCAAGACATCCAAAAGTTTCGGCGCCTCCGTGTTCGGTGATTCCTGGTGGGGAGCGGCACCGTTGACGAAGGTCGGAAGACCTTCCTCCTTTTCAGGAGCTGGAATATCCTTATTGTAGAAGAAGGTTCCGACCCAACGTTTAACTGACTCGCTAGCGTTAATCCTAGGATAGACTCGGTTTCTCCTGAGGACTAAGCTAAGAGTACTGATGGTTAGGGAACACCAGAACTGATCGAGTTCTTCCGGGTACCATAGTAGTACCGGAAAAGGGTGAGACTTGGCCTAATGCCAAGAAACACCACCAAGAAACCCCTCACTGAGGGTTTTTTCTCGGCGTGTAGATGAGAATGGATTCGGAGGGCTCGAAGAGTACGAGGAGGCAATGAATGAATCAGTGAGAGATGAATCTGGGAGAGAAGGGTTTCCTCTCTATTATTAACCTCTGCGCCGAGATTTGCATTTAAACCGCATGCTTTGTGCCACGTGTATAGGAGAGAGGGAGGTAGCTTTCTCGCGACTCCTCCGCCCCTCGATTCTCGCGCGATCATTGAAACGGTGCTACGTTCTGTAGGGAACGGACCCACCAACGGTCGTGTTGATGGAACCCTTGTCAGTGACAAGACCAGGTCTAAAAAGTTGTCAGACACTGATGACCCACAAGTATAGGGGATCGCAACAGTCTTCGAGAGAAGTAAAGCCCAAATTTATTGATTAGACACAAGGGGATCCAAAGAATATTTATAAGCCTTAACAGATGAGTTGTCAATTCAGCTTTACCTGTAAACAGTCTTGCTCGCAATAGTTTATCAGTAGCAAGATAACAACAATAGTAAAATAAGGACAACAGTAGCAATTGTAATAAACAGCAGGATTAAAATGCGGTAGGCATAGGGATGGATGGACGGGCGTTGCATGGACAAGATAATTCATGTAATAATCAAGACAAAGGCATTGCAGATAATAAATATAAAGCATCCAAGTACTAAATAACCATAGGCATGTGTTCCGTATATAGTCATGCATGCTCGCAATGAGAAACTTGCACAACATCTTTTGTCCTGCCAGCCCGTTTGAAGCAGGGCCTCAAGAGAATCTACTGGCAATTAAGGTGCTCCTTTTAATAGAGCATCAGAGCAAATCATTAACACTCCGTGAACACACGTGATCCTCACATCACATCCATCCCCTCCGGTTATCCCAATTGCTGTCACTTTGGGGCCTCGGGTTTCGGACAACGATATGTGTATACAACTTGCAGGTAAGATCACAAACAATAATATCATCATGAATCAATAACATGTTCAGATCTGAGATCATGGCACTCGGGCCCTAGTGACAAGCATTAAGCACACCAAGTTGCAACAATGTCAAAAAGCACTAACAATAGATACTAGGCACCATGCCCTAACAATCTTATGCAATTACATGAGAGATCTCATTCAATCCCTGCCATCCCCATAACCTATTGTGGGGATTACTCACTCATGGATGGGGAAATCATGGTTGGTTGATGGAGAGGCATCGGTGATGATGATGATGATGATGACGATGATCTCCTCCGATTTCCCGTCCCGGCAGGGTGCCAGAACGGAGTTTCTGGTTCCGAATCGCGGTTTCTGGTGATATTGATCTAATCAACCATATTTTGAGCTGAGATATTGCTCTAATCAGACCATTATGGTTTGGAATTACTTCTAATGGTTTTCTTGTTTATATTGTAAAATGTCTACATATGCAAGATAACACAAATCCCACAAGTGTGGTCAAACCAATCTATTCCGTTATGGTATGAGTGAAAAGTCCTTGAATCATTTCCACACCCCTTACTATCTCAGAAGGGATGCCAATTAATGCTGGTCATTGAACAGGTTCATTGCAAAAGGATAAATTTTGGAATTAAGTAGTGCTCAGCGGGACTCATATTTGGTAACCGGGCTTATACCTAAAAAATTGAGACGGAGAGAGGTAAGGCCAATGATGTTTGTGAGAAATGTGACATATTACTTTCTATTCTGGGAATAAACTACGACCGTGACGTGGAAAGTAACTCCATAAAATTCTAACAAATCGTAAAAACTAACGGACATAGATTTTCTAAAACTAAAGCATACCTTTTCATGAAACATTTTCGCAACATAAGTAAGGATCTCCGATCTACTCCCATATATTGTGCGTTAAATAAACACCTATTTAGAACTTGTTGAGTACTCGTACTCAATCTATCTTCTTAAATCCCTTGATTAGACTATGTGCATTTCAACGATAAAATTACCGAGAAACTCAAAGACGAAGACAAAATGTACTATGAGGAGCATATCGCTCATGGGACGGGGGACATTGAAGGCATAGACTACCGCATAGTCTACGAAGTTGCATATGAAGACGAACAAAATAAAGAAGTGGAGATGTGTAGAACAGACGAGTCGATCAGCATAGAATTACCTTAAATAAGTTCTTGATCTCAAATGATACTAAGTTTAGTGGTATTGGAACAAGGAGGATCTCAAATTTTTTTGTACATTTCTAGTTGCTAATAATGAACATTTTAAAGTTTGCTGACCCACAATATTTCTGGTGTACCACCCTCAGAGTTGTAATATGTGTGAAACGGTGATTCATGAGTATTTTTTTTCAACGACTTGCAGTAGTGTGATGGGTCACCGCTGTTTCATCCCTCGACTTGAGAGGACTAATCACTCATAATTAGATTGGTAGTTATAAATATTGTATAAGAATTCTTGAGAGAAACATGAAATATTCTTACAATACTGTCAATCATGACGGAATCAAGATTACAAGCATTTGACTATGGCTATGGAGGAAATGGAGTTGGAGATGGAGGTTGATAGGAGTTAACCTCAAGGGTGGCCTGATCTTTATGGATCTCGTGGTCAAATCAAGGGAAAATCATGGGGAAAGGAGGAGGGTAGCGAAAGTGAACACACTCCACGTGAAGAACATGATGAACACACGCAAACACAAATACTATACAAGGCTAATTGCTCCCATTGCCGGCCACCGGTCCGATAGAATTCTCGCAAGGAAGGATCGGTCAACTTGCTCCGTCAATCCCAATCGAAGAGTCAAGAACACCTTGGAGAGGGTTGATGGCTCAAATGATGTAGAGCTCATTGGGAACCCCAAGTGGAAGGTATGATCAGAATAACAACAAGTTTTCCTCAGTTATGAAACCAAGGTTATCGAACCAGTAGGAGAACGAACCAGCTCCCAAGGTGTTGCTAGCAACGTGGAACTTGCACAACACAACCACAATACTTTGCCCCAACTTATAGTGAGGTTGTCAAACTCACCGGTTTACTGAAACAAAGGATTAAACGTATAGTGTGGAAGAAAGTAGTTGCTTTGTTGGAATTTTAGAAAGTAATTGCAGAAAGTAAATAGTAGACAATAGATTGAATATCAGTGGGAAGGAATGGATCCGGGTCGACAGTTCACTAGAGGTGTTTCTCCATAAGATAAATAACATGCTGGGTGAACAAATTATAGTTGAGCAATTGACAGATTGAGAATGCATAACAATGCATGTACATGTCATGATGATTTCTATGAGATTCGTTTGGGCATTACAACATAATACATAGACCGTAATCCAACTACATATATCACTAATAATCCACCTTCAGGTTATCATCCGAACCCCTTACAGTATAAAGTTGCAAGCAACAGATAATCGCATTAAGCAAAGTATGTAAAGTAAACAATACAATTGCCCTTAGACAAAGGATTGTTTTTTCTCCCTAGGAACAACAACACATCTACAACCTTAGAGGTTCCTGTCACTCCTCCATATTACTAGAGACATGAACCTACTATTGAGCATAAATACTCCCTCTTGGAGTCATAAGAAACTACTTGGCTAGAGTAACCACTAGCAACGGAGAGCATGCAAGATCACAAATAACATAAACATGATAGAATCAATAATCAATCTTGACGTAATACTCAATATCCATCGGATCCCAACAAACACAACATGTAGGATTACAAATAGATGATCTTGATCATGATAGGCAGCTCACAAGATCTAAACATGATAGCACAAAAGAGGAGAAACGACCATCTAGCTACTGCTATGGACCCATAGTCCAAGGATGAACTACTGGCGCATCACTCCGAAGGCTGGCATTGTGATGAAGATGGCCTCCAGGGTGATATCCCATCTCCGGCAGGGTGCCGGGAAGAGCTTCAGATCCCTCCCGGTCTAGGGACGATGGTGGTGGCGGCGGCTATGGACTTTTTCGTGGATTAAAGATTGGGTCCTTAGGGTTTCTGCCCTGGGGGGTTTATATAGGCGAGAGGGCAAGGTCGGTTGAGGGCCAGGGTCCCACACCATGCCCTGGCGCGACCTAGGGTGGACCCCCGCCTAGGGGTGGTGCAGCCGCCCCATGGCGCCTCTTCGTCCCCCCTTTGGATTTCGTCTTTGTTACGGTAAAATATTGACTTCGGCTTTTGTTCCGTCCAATTCCGAGAATATTTCTTTACTAGCTTTTCATAAACCAAAAACAACAGAAAACAGGGAACTGGTACTGTGGTATCTTGTTAATAGGTTTGTTCCAGAAAATGTATAAAAATGCCTCAAAGTGTAGATAAAACATAAGATAGTTGGTACAAAACAAGCATGGAAAGCTTAACTCCTTCTCATCCTCGAGTAGGTAAGTGATAAAAAGAATAATTTTTGAGGTGACATGCAGCATCACAATCTTGATCAAGGTATTATAAAGCATTGATAGCTAGGATTAAAGTACTTTAAAATAAGCATGAAAGATATAGTTCTAACAATAAGACATAACAACTATGTTGCAACATGAAAGGTTTTACAAACAAAAGATCATGAATAACAATGCATTGAAAGACATTTGTTTGTTTCACATATAGAATATATAGCAAAAGTGCTAATCAGCTTGTCCTTCATGGAATAGAAAAACATAAATGCATAAGACACCTTCAAAGTTCATAAGGGTGACTAGATACAAATAATTTAAGAACAAGCAATACCATAATTATGAATCAATCAACAAGTTTTGGGATGATGCACATTGAACTAAGAATGAGAACTATGCTTTCTTAGCTGGTGCATAAAGATAGAAGATGGAGACTCAACAAAAAGTAAAAAAGAAAGGCCCTTCAAAGAGGGAAGTAGGGATTTCAAGTTTCATAAAGAGCTTCCAAAAATTATGGTACTTACTATATTTGAGCTCTCATTGCCCCTATCATAAGCATCTTGAATTTGTTAAGGTTAAAGTGACAAAAATATGAGTATATGCTTGACATATCATAAGTTGAAAATCGCATGCCCCTTGCGTACGAGTACCAAACCTCATGCTACTCAACTTTGGTCACAAGCAAGTTCTTGTCATTGTAAGTATATGTGTATCATAGAGAACTGCCAACGGGGTACCCCTTGCCCCATGACACAGGAGCTATCCCATATCAAAATGACAAGGCAACAGACAATGAGAATCTCAATGATCTTTTTATTTACTATTTGCATAGGTTTTTATTGAGGATGCTTCACAGAATGCGCATTATGGTTATGCTGCAAGTTTCCACCATGAGTAGGCATGGCTTAGGCTAGCTGCACATGCGTTTCCCTAACACATATACAAACTCCATGAGCTTACAAGACCCCCTTTTATTTCACACCGCCGACATCCATAAACAAAAGAACATAATGTAAACTAAATAGAATAAGTGCAATGTCAAAAGCGTTCCCCATGACAACATGGTTCTGCTAAAACAGAACTTATAATTTGCAAGCATATAAGCAACATAGATGGGCGAAATGGTTCATGTCTACACCCGGATTTTTAATCCCAGATGCCTGTTATGCCATACATCGCAATCCCAGGATTACCATTTTTGCGAGACATAACAGATTTGGATACCACAGTACATCATCCATTACAAACCATACATAAGGTCTTACACAAATAAGGATCTCATGATCCAGTTCTTAACACAACTCAAGCAGCAGAATAACGTAATAATAAAGGTAGCGTAGGCGAAGCTCCATCTTCGGGGTCACAGGCAATGCTGACGATGGGAGATGATCCTAGTTGTTGTAACCTTCCTGGGGTCCATCCTCCTGGTACTCCTCTTCATAGTCTGGCCACGAGAATAGCCAGGGACAAAGACATGAGTACTCTTTAAGTACTCGCAAACTAATACTAACAAGTGAAGGGGGTTTTTGTAATAGGACACTAAGCTCTATGGTTGTTTTGCAAAAAGCCAGATTTACCTCTACTAAGTTCAGAAACCAGGAAAGCTAGTTAAAGTTTTATAACACCTAAGTGGGAACTTGTATTTCATATCACAACTCTGTTGTGGTCAAGTCAAAATCTCGATCCATTTCACAAGTCATTTTGAAAACATCTGACGGGGCAACAGTATGGCCACTCGAACTGTCCATAACCGCGAACGCGGCTATTCGAATAGTTTGACACTCTGCAGAGATTGTACACTTTCACCACAACATTCGATACATCCGTCAGGAACAAATCCTAAATTCACCATACTCAGTATGCGGATAATCAATCCTAACCTTTCGATTACACGCCCTAGTATAGGCACCTCTCATGTGAGTTTGGCCTCCCAACCATGACCAACTGTCATCTTGGGTACTGCACAGGTGGACAATCTTCACAAGGTAGCCTCAGCTCAGACCTTGGTCGTGAGGGAACCAATACTAAGGTATATAAGTTTCCAGTCAAGCCCTACCCAATTATCGGGTATTGTGGTTGTACGATAAAATTGGAATGGTATCGCATCTAGACAACCATCAGTTTTATAAAGGGCTAAGGCTCATGCCTTAACATTTTCATCATCAAAATCATCTAGTGTTCGGAAACACATGTCAAAACATCTCGATAGAATGATCCATCATTCCAAAGTTTTCATAACCATTTTTCCACCAAGTATTCCCATCTAAAATTGATCAAGTTTTATGCTTAGCACTAGCATCTACAAATGGGAGTGAATACTAATGAGGAGTGGTAAACTAGTGGAGTTTAACTAAGTTCAATCTCATGCCTTGGGATGACATCAAGATTATCTATCTTAGGCCAAATTTTATGCTCTTTATGCAACCTTCAAGTATCTTTCTAGAATCTACAATTCACTTAAGTAAGCTCTAAGTAATAGACGTGATAAAGAAATAAAGTATGAAGCTTGCAAGTAAAACTAGGATTGGGTATCATTAAATGTGTCCAACCAAGCATGCTTAGTGCATTGCATAGGTTATCTAACTTTCATAATTGCAAGTGTTAGCTTGCTCAATCAACTAGTAGTATTAGGCTTGCTAAGTTAATAGCTTGCAAGTATTGGCTTGCCTTGTGCAGAGTAGTGGTTGAAGTTCTCCTCGGCTTCTTCTTCCTAGTATCCTCCTTCCTCCTCGTATCCTTGGTCGGTACTAGCGTCTATGAATAAATACGAGGTACAAAATCACCAAACAGTACTTAACTACTTTCAATCATCACACACAAGGGTTCTATAGATGATCTAGCATCATCACTAATATTCAAGATTAAAGCACTTGCATTATTTATTTATTTTTAGAAAGTAATTTCTACGCATTGAAAAACTAGTTAAGATTTAATATTCTCCAACTCAAACATGGGACCATGTTGACACATGTCATCACCACATATTTCAGTACATGGGAATATGATTTAAAGTGGTGTCACAATTTAATAAGGTTTAACCTTTTGTTTCAATTAAATAAAGTGACTAGAAATGTCTATGTGGCATTCTTTTATTACTTGAACATTATTTCTGTAAGTAAACCCATATGTTTTTATATATTATGAAAGGTATGATCAAATGTGATTTTTGAGAGTTGGAATCAACTCAAAAGATATCATGGTTTAAATTTGTAAAATGTTTAAATGCAGAAAAGCTTATGACTTGTTACTTTTACCAAGGTTGATCTATAGATTCAAATGATTTGAATCCAACGGGCTTGGATTAAGCATTTCAATATCTTTCTAACAAAATTGGTTTCATTCAATTTGGTTCACTGAATCGAGCTGGGTTGATTTTTGAAACTAGGTACAGAACTGAGTTTGAATATAATAGAACAAGCTAAATTCAAACGAGTGGGCTTCGCGGGAAAGGTTAACGGGCCGGCCCAGTGTCACTCCGCGGCACGGGGCGCAACCGACAGGGGGGTCTACTGGTCAGCGACTCATTAAGCGCGAAGCGGTACGAGGCGATATGGTGCATTGGATTAGAATGAAGATCGACGGCTGAGGGTCGTCGTCGACGATGAACTAGTCACCGGCGAGCTCAAACCCTAGCGGCTCAGTGGGGGTCGTGGGAGGCTCACCGGGGCTCAGGCGAAGGTCGTCGATGCGGGCGAACGACGAAATCGACGACGGCGAACTCAGGGGTGGTCGCGACAGATCCTGGGGTGGACGAAATCGACGCCTTCCTTCTCCTCCAGCAGCGGCGGACTCCGGTGAAATTCCGGCGATGCGCTGCTCGCCTTGCTCCGGGAAAGAGGTGGGACGATCAGTGAGGTGATGGGAGTGAAATGGTGTGAAGAATTTGAGCGGGGGAGGCCTCTATTTATAGTGGCGAGAGGGCACCGACGGGCGCAAGCTGAGCTCGTCGTGGTCGACGGCACAGAGGGCTATCGACGTGGGCGACGGTAGGGGCGGTGTTGTGCTCCCTGGCGAAGCTCAACGGCGTGGGGCGGTGCTGATCGGTCGGAACACTGCGGTGCTCTGCGCGTGCCCAACAGGAGTTTTAATGGCGCACAACGCGCTTGGTCCGCACGGCGGCGAACAGGCGTGTCTGCGGGGTTGCTGGGACGGTGGTGATCACGCGTGCACGCTTCGAGGGCGACGCGTGGTCTGTGGGCGTCTGTCGAGCATGGCGCACAGGGCGCGCTCTCGGCATGCTTGCTGAGCGGCTTGGCATGGCTCTGGCGTGTGGTCCAGGGGCTGGCATTGCTCGCGGCTGGGACAGGGAGTGGCGGTGGGGTGCTAGCTTGCTCCCAGACAAGGTTGGCGAGGCTATTGCTGCTTGTAGCTTGCTGCCGACTATGGGGTGGCAATGGTGCACTCGTCCTGCTCAACATTGATGACAATGGCCAGCTTACAGTAGTGCTAGAGATTAGTTATGGTTGTTAGATGATCTACTAAGTCTAGTGGTGTCCAGAGAGGGAACAAGTTAGGCCCAAAACACTGCTCAACATAGTGTTTTGATTTTGTTTGATTTGTATCTGCAAGCTGTTTGATGAAATGGCCGCATGAACTCAAGTTTTGAATTTTGAAATTATTTTTGGTGGGTGTGCTAGGCATGTGCTGGTGAGTCTGTAGATGCTTGGGTTTTGAAAGTTGAGTTGGTTTGAGGGGGTTTTGAAAAAGTGGGATCTTCCCATATGAAATAGATTTAATTTTAAATTGTCATTTAAACTATGCATTTGAATGTTTCTGGATGATCACAAAGTGGGCCTTGGTACCTTGTTATGAGTACCATCAAGGGGTGCAAAGATCTATACATGTTTCTGTTAAGTTCTGAAAGTTAGAGATAGCCAAAGTAGGCATGGGAGTTAAATTGGCAAAAGTGACCATTCACTTAATTTGATGATTTTGATTTGTTTGTCTTTGGGAAAAGTTTGGGGATTGTTTAGATGATGTTTATTTCACCTAAGAATCATTTTACAAGCAAAGAAACACATAATCATGGCAATTCAAATAATCCACATTTTAATGCACACTCATATGAATGCTTTCATATTTTTATTGGAAAAGTTTTTGTTAACCCTAAATTTGGTGATTAGAGTTTGATGATTCTTGTTTAATATTTTTGGGATGTTATAAACCTTCCCCCCTTAAACAAAATCTCATCCCGAGATTTGAAAAAGGACGAACAAGATTACCTAGGATTTGAAGAGATCGGGAAACTCCGTCCTGATGTGATCTTCGCGCTCCCAGGTAGCTTCCTCTTCTGTGTGGTTGCTCCAATGAATCTTGAGAAACTTGATGCTTCGGGTTCTGGTAGTTCTGAAAGATTCTTCCAAAATACTGATGGGTACTTCAGGATAGGTCAGGTCATCGTTGATTTCTATGGTCTGGTGATCAATATTCTTGAACACTTCAGTCTTCTCCGGGAATTCGAGGCACTTGCGAAGTAATGAGATATGGAAAACATTGTGCACGGCTCACATCTCTTCGGGTAGTTCCAATTGATACGACACTTCTTCTCGATGGTTTATAATTTTGAAAGGTCCGATATATCTGGGGGCTAACTTTCCTTTGATTTGGAAACACTGCATTCCCTTCAATGGCGACACTTTCAGATACACAAAATCTCCTATGTTAAAGGTGAGGTGTCGACGTCTCTTGTCGGCGTAACTCTCCTGTCTGGACTAGGCTGTCTTGAGGTGCTCACGAATCTTGTGAACCTTCTCTTCTGCTTCTCATAGGATATCGGGTCTAAAAATGTGACTCTCTCCTACTTCCGACCAGCTCAAAGGGGTGCGACACTTCCTTCCATACATGAATTCAAATGGGGCCATTTGCAAACTAGCTTGATAACTATTGTTGTATGAAAATTCTGCAAACGGCAGACAGTCTTCCCACTTAGATCCATAATCTAACACACATGCTCTCAGCATATCTTCGAGTATTTGATTTACTCGCTCCATTTGTCCATCGGTCTGAGGGTGATAAGCGGTGCTGAAATCTAGGCGGGTTCCTAAACCTTCTTGGACTTTCTTCCAGAATCTCGAGGTAAACTAAGTTCCTCGATCCGATATGATGTTCTTAGGGACTCCATGCAAACTGACGATTCTAGCGATGTATAACTCCGCTAGCTTCGAACTCTGATATGTGGTCTTGACGGGTAAGAAATGGGCGACTTTGGACAATCTGTCCACTATGACCCAGATAGAGTCATTTCCCCTACTAGAAGTAGGCAATCCGGTGATGAAGTCCATTCCAACGGAATCCCATTTCCATTCTAGAATCTGTAATGGTTGCAACAATCTGGCGGGTCTTTGATGTCCTGCCTTGACTCGCTGACATATATCACACTTGGCGATATAGCTTCCGATTTCTCTCTTCATCTTATGCCACCAAAATTGTTCCTTCAAATCTTGATACATCTTCGTTCCTCCGGGCCGGATAGAATAAAGAGTATCATGAGCTTCCTTCAAAATAGCTTCTTTCAACTCAGAATCTGCTGGTACACAAAGGCGTCCTTTGTACCATAGAACTCCCTCTTCGTCTTCGGTGAATCCGAGTACTTTGCCTGTACCGATACGACGCTTGATTCCGTCGATACTAGCATTTCCTTTCTGCGCCTCTTTGATCTGGACAATCAAAGTGGGTTGAAGTTCTATGCTAGCCAAAAATCCTTCACTCACTAATTCCATTCGGAAATCTTCCATCTCTTTATGCAAACTTCGTTGCTCCTTCAAAATCATGGAGTTCAAGCGGCACGGAAATCTGCTAAGGGCATCTGCTACCACGTTGGCTTTACTAGGGTGATAGTGAATGTCTAGGTCGTAATACTTGATGAGCTCAATCCATCTTCTCTGTCTCATATTCAGCTCCTTCTGAGTGAATATATACTTTAGGCTCTTGTGATCCGAATAGATTTCACAACGATTTCCCATTAGGTAATGCCTCCATGTCTTCAGGGATAGAACTACGGCTGCGAGTTCGAGGTCATGGGTGGGGTAATTTTTGAAGGGAATATGCCCTGAGAGGCAATAATAAATTGTTTATTATGTGTATTCCAAGTATATGATAGATGTTTATTTTGCATGCTATAATTGTATTAATACGGAAACGTTAATACATGTGTGTTTAATAAACAAACAGAAAGTTCCTAGTTAAGCCTCTCTCATAAACTAGCTCGTTGATTAACAAGATGATCAAGGTTTCCTGATCATGGACATTGGATGTTGTTAATAACGGGATCACAACATTAGTGTAATGATGTGATGAACATTCATCCGAAGTATAGCATTACGATCAAAGTCATTGAGTTTATATTGCTATAACAACTTACGAAGTGATCCTAATCCTTAGACCATGAGATCATGTCAATCACTAACAGGAAGAGTTTCTTGATAACATCAAACGTCACACCGTAATGAGGTGATTATAAAGATGGATTCAGAACTAATAAAGTGTTATGTTGAGGCTCATGGATCGAGTGGAATTTGTTCATCCCGATGGCGGATAGATATACTGGGCCCTCTCGGTGATATCACATTGATTAGCTTGCAAGCAAGTGATTTGATCACTAGAATGTTATATCACAGAGCGAGAAAGAGTGCATGTCGAAACGAGATCAAACTATGTATGGAGATACCGATGATCGAATCTCGGACATGTAATATATCGTGAGACAAAGGATTAAGATACTAGCGTAAAGGTTCCGACGATCACAAGAAAGTCATCGTTGAATGTGTGGGAGTCGTATGGGTCTCAGATCCGCTTCGATTATTGATCCGAGAGGGTCTCGATCATGTCCGCATTATTCACGAACCGTAGGGTGACACACTTAAGAGACACCGACATCCAATTGGAGCAAATGTTTCATGCGAAAGAATAAACAAGCGCGAATTTATTTCACTAGATACCGAAAGCAGGTTTTGGGTGAAATTGCATAAAGTGGTTATGCATGTGAAATAGAATTCTAGCAAGGGGTTATTGTGAATGTTTGTCATTAAAGTAATTGACAAAATTCTGAATAAAATAAAAGAGTTTTATTTAATGAGAGTTTGCATTAAATTTGGTGGAAATTTAATGGGATTTTGAGTGGACTTTTGAGTGGAGGGAATTTGGAGGAGTTTGTGAGTGGAGTGTCCACCCACATGAAGAGGGAGGGCAAGGGCAGCCCCATGCGCTGCCACCCCTTGGGGTTCCCCCTCCTCCTATAAAAGGAGCCTCCTCTCACTTCTCACTCACACCTCCTCGTGAAGGATCTCTCTCCTCTAGAATTTATCCCCATGGTCTCGGACTAGCGAGATACATGTTCCCGGTGGCTATTCGGCAAGAAAGAGTTGTGCTTCCGCATCGCTGGAGCAAGGAGGCGGAGGTTTCTCGGTGCCTCGAACGTGTGCGAAAGCATGCGGATGCGCTGATTTGCGGCGCTAGGACTTCCTCTCGATATTGAGATCGGCAAGAGATCGTCTACATCAACCACGAGTTGAACTCGTTAAGCTTTCGGTCTTCAAGGGTATGTTCTCTACGGATATACATCCGCCGTTGTTTGTATCTAGTATAAATAGATCTTGGTATATAGTTCACATCGTAGGAAAATTTTTGTTTTCTATGTTGCGAACCCTTCAAAGGGTATCGAGCCGGATCTATGCGTAGATACTTTACACGGTAGTACACATATGAGTATGTGGGCGATGATGATCATGTTGTTGCTCCTTTGTTGTGATTTTGGATATTGGTGGCATAGTGGGATGAAGGCCCGGACAAACTTTACATGTCCTCGCATGAGACCTGTTCCACGCTTGACATGCAACTAGTTTGCATAAGTGGCTAGCGGTGTCTGTCTCTCCTACTATAGTCAATATCTATTTTGCAGCGAGTTGTCAACAATTTGATTATCCTCGTTGTGGTTCATGTTCGAGGTAAGAACGGTTCTATCTCGAAAGCCCTAAGCCACGTAAAACTTGCAATGGATAAATTAGAGGCGTCTAGTTTAGATTGTTCTTTGGGCTAGTGTTATGATATGGTAGTGTTGTAAGTAGAAGTATGAGATGATACTCTTAACACACATAGCGTGTAAAATCCATAGACTTTGGATTTACACATATAGGTATGATAGTGATCATACCACGATGCACATGATAGAGATCATCTGCGGGAACCATATAATTTCACTAATAAACATATGATGTTTGATTACATCTTATATTGCTTGTTTAGCGCTTTGTTAAGCATAATAAGATGATCCCTCATTTAAATATCAAGATAAGAATGTGTTCTTCCTTTAGTATGCACCGATTATGTTTTCGCCGCCCAAGACATCACGTGATGATCGGGTGTTCTTGGATCCACGACCATATTTCGGGTGTAAAACAGTTACACACGCAAATACTAAGGTTCTAACTTGGCGAGCCTAGCATGTAAAGACATGGCCTCGGAACACAGACCGAAAGGTTAAGCATGAGTCATATAGTTGATATGATGCCCATTTGATGCTCGCCTTTGAAGCTATACCGACTCACGTGATGATCGGACTTGGTGTAGTGGATTTGGTTCATGTAATCACCAAAAGGACACGAGGATGTCGCTTTTGAGTGGGAGTTCATTCGTAATATAGATTAGTTGAACTCGATCTATCATACACTTAGTCTAAACTTTACAAATTCATTGTAGATGGCACCACCGCTTTTAATTTCAATGCGTTCATGGAGAAAGAGAAACTAGCAACGAACGGTAGCAACTTTACTGAATGGGCCATGAATTTGAGGATTCTCCTCTCTGCACAAAAGCAATATGTGCTAGAAGCGCCGTTAGGCCCCCACCTTTGATGATGCCCCGACGAGGAGAAGAATGTCTATCGACTCGTGAGGACCACAACTTAGTTCATTGCGGCATATTGTATGGGCTAGAGCGAACTTCAAAGCGTTTGAAACGGCAATGCATTTGATACAATGGGTGAGTTGAAAATGATTTTCGACACACATGCTGTCAGAGAGCTACAATGCTTGTAAAAGTTCTTTAGTCTGCATGATGGAAGAGCACTTCGTTAGTGAGCATGTACTCAAGATGTCGGGTTACGCCGATAAGCTTGTGTCCTTGGGAATAACGATTCCCATTGACTTAGGCATCCATCGTGTTCGCAGTCTACGCCACCTAGCTATAAGAGCTTCGTGATGAACTATAATATGCAAGTCATGAATAAGTCTCCCGAGCTTACCAATGCTTAAAGCTGCAAGTGGAGATAAAAAGGAACATCAAGTGTTGATGATCAATAGGAACACTGGTTTCAAGAAAGACAAGAAGGGAAAGCGGAAGGAAGTAAGGCGGCAAGCCTTTGCCGCACTGAAAAGAAACCCCGAGTTGGACCTAAGTCCGATACCGAGTGCTACTATTGTAAGGGATCGCCATCGAAGCGCAATCGCCCCAAGTATTTGGCAGACAAGAAGGCCGACAAGGCAAACAAAGGTATATATGATATACATGTTATTGATGTGTACTTGACTAGTGCTCGCAGCATATTTGATACCGGTTCAGTTGCTAATATTTGTAACTCGAATCGGGGTCATGAACAAGCGACCGCTAGCAAGGGTGAGGTCAAGATGCGTGTCAATGGATCAAACGTTGATGTGATCGCCGTCGAATGCTGCCTCTCCACTTACCGTCGGGATTAGTCATAAACTTAAATAAATGTTATCCGTGGTGCACCGAGCATGAACATTGTATCCGGATCATGTTTGATGCAAAGTGGTTATTCATTTAAATCGAGAACAATGGTTGTTCCATTTATATGAATGAAATCTTTTATGGTCATGCACCGATGATGAATGGTTTATTTCTGTTAGATCTCAATGATAATGTTACACATATTCATAATGTTGATGCTAAAAGGATTAAACTTAATGATGATATATCCGCATATATGTGGCACCGTCTAGAGGTCATATTGGCATTAAACGCATGAAGAAACTCCATTCGATGGACTTTTGGAATCACTTGATTATGAATCATTTGATACATGTGAGCCATGCCTTATGGGCAAGATGACTAGAACGCCGTTTTCGGTTCAATGGAGCAGGATGATTTATTGGAAATCATACATTATGATGTATGTGGTCCAATGAGTGTGTCGGCCATGAGGTGGATATCGTTATTTTGTTACTTTCACGGATGATTTGAGTAGATACGGTTATATCTACTTGACGAAACACAAGTCTGAAACCTTTGAAAAGTTCAAGGAATTTCAGAATGAAGTGGAAAATCATCGTAATAGAAAGATCAAATTTCTACGGTCCGACCGTGGAGGTGAGTATCTAAGTTACGAGTTTAGCACTCACATGAAAGAGTGTGGAATTGTTTCACAACTCACACCTGCCGGAACACCACAGCGAAATGGTGTGTCGGAACGTCGTAATTGTACTTTATTAGATATGGTTCGATCTATAATGTCTCTGACGGACTTGCCGTTGTCATTTTAGGGTTATGCACTAGAAACTGCTGCATTCACTTTAAATCGGGCACCATCTAAATCCGTTGAAAAGACACCGTATGAATTGTGGTTTGGAAACAAACCTAAGCTGTCATTTCTTAAAGTTTGGGGATGCGATGTTTATGTGAAGAAACTTCAACCGGATAAACTCGAACCCAAAGCGTAAAAATGCGTCTTCATAGGATACCCTAAGAAACTATTGGGTATTCCTTCTATCAGATCCGAGGGCAAGGTTTTTGTGTTAAGAATGGATCCTTTCTAGAGAAAGAGTTTCTCGCGAAAGGTGTGAGTAGTCGGAAGGTAGAACTCAAGAGGTTATGGAACCTTCTCTTCAAAGTATGGCGAGTAGCGCAGGAAGATGTTCGGAGTTGGCTCCACCTGTTGAAGAGGGAACTAATGATAATGATCATGAAACTCGAAAGAGAGTATCGCCGAACCTCGCAGGTCAAACAGACGCGCAGCGTGCGACTCAGTACGGAAATCCTGTGTCATAAATTTCATGGTTGATGAAAATAATGACCCTGCGACGTATGAAGAAGCGATGATGAGCCCGGATTCCAACAAATGGTTAGAAGCCATGAAATCCGAGATGGAATCCATGTATGAAAATCAAGTTTGGAACTTGGTGGAATTACCTCACGACCGAAAGGCCGTGGAGAACAAATGGATTTTCAAAAGGAAAACTGATGCTGATGGTAATGTGACCATCTATAAAGCTCGACTTGTCACAAAGGGGTTTCGACAAATTCAAGGAGTTGGCTACGATGAGACTTTTTCTCCCGTAGCGATGCTAAAGTCAGTTAGGATTATGTTAGCAATTGCTGCATATTTCGATTATGAAATATGGCAGATGGATGTCAAAACCGCGTTTCTCAATGGTAATATTGAAGAAGAGTTGTATATGATACAACCGAAGGGTTTTGTCGATCCTAAGGATGCTAACAAGGTGTGCAAGCTTCAGCGATCCATCTATGGATTGAAGCAAGCATCATGGGTTGGAATCTCCACTTTGATGAGGTGATCAAAGAGTTTGGATTTGTCCAAACTTATGGAGAAGCTTGTATTTACAAGAAAGTGAGTGGGAGCAATGTGGCATTTCGATATTATATGTGGATGACATATTATTGATCGAAATGATATAGAACTTTAAACAGTGTTAAAAGTTATCTAAACAAAGAAATTTTCAATGAAGGACCTAGGTGAGCGTCATACATATTAGGCATAAAGATCTATAGAGATAGATCTAGGCGCCTAATAGGGCTATCGCAAAGTACATACCTTGATAAGATTTTAAAGAAGTTTAAAATGGACGGAAGTAAGAAGGGTTCTTACCTATGTTGCAAGGCAAGACATTGAGTAAGACTCAAAGTCCGCTTTGGCGGAGAAAGAGAGATAATGGACAAAGTCCCTATGCTTCACCCATAGGCTCTATAATGTACGCCATGCTATGTACAAGACCGGATGTGGCACACGCTATTAGTTTGACTAGTAGGTACCAATCGGATCCGTGTTCGAACCTTTGGATAGCGGTCAAGAATATCCTTAAGTACTTAAGAAGAACTAAGGATATGTTTCTTGTATACGGAGGTGAAGAAGAGCTCGTCGCTAAGTGTTATGTCGACGCTAGCTTTGACACCGATCCGGATGACTCTAAGTCTCAATCCGGATCACGTATTTCTCATGAATGGCGGAGCGTTAGTTGGAGGAGCTCCAAACAACCTGTGGTAGCGGGATCAACAACGGAGGCGAATATGTTCTTTGCTTGAAGCGGCTCGAAGCGATTTGGATGAAGGAGTTCATATCCGAACTAGGAGTTGTGGCAAACGCGTTGGACCCAATGGTGATCTATTGTGACAACAATGGTGCCATTGCCAATGCCAAAGAGCCAAGGTCTCACAAGCATTCCAAGCATATTAAGCGCCGGTTTCACTCCATCCGCGAGCATGTCAAGGATGGAGATATAAAGATTTGTAGTACATACGGATCTCAATGTAGCGATCCGTTGAATAAAACTCTCCCTAGAGCAAAACATGATCAACACGAACTCAATGGGTGTTAGATATATCACTATGTAACTAGATTATTGTCTCTAGTGCAAGTGGGAGATCAAGGAATATGCCCGAGAGGCAATAATAAATTGTTTATTATGTGTATTCCAAGTATATGATAGATGTTTATTTTGCATGCTATAATTGTATTAATACGGAAGCGTTAATACATGTGTGTTTAATAAACAACAGAAAGTTCCTAGTTAAGCCTCTCTCATAAACTAGCTCGTTGATTAACAAGATGATCAAGGTTTCGATCATGGACATTGGATGTTGTTAATAACGGATCACAACATTAGTGTAATGATGTGATGAACATTCATCCAAGTATAGCATTACGATCAAAGTCATTGAGTTTATATTGCTATAACAACTTACGAAGTGATCCTAATCCTTAGACCATGAGATCATGTCAATCACTAACACCTAAGAGTTTCTTGATAACATCAAACGTCACACCGTAATAGGGTGATTATAAAGATGGATTCAGAACTAATAAAGTGTTATGTTGAGGCTCATGGATCGAGAGTGGAATTTGTTCATCCCGATGACGGATAGATATACTGGGCTCTCGGTGATATCACATTGATTAGCTTGCAAGCAAGTGATTTGATCACTAGAATGTTATATCACAGAACGAGAAAAGAGTGCATGTCGTAGCGAGATCAAACTAGGTATGGAGATACCTATGATCGAATCTCGGACATGTAATATATCGTGAGACAAAGGGATTAAGATACTAGCGTAAAAGGTTCAAGCGATCACAAGAAAGTCATCGTTGAATGTGTGGGAGTCAGATGGGTCTCGGATCCCGCTTCGATTATTGATCCGAGAGGGTCTCGATCATGTCCGCATTATTCACGAACCGTAGGGTGACACACTTAAGAGACACCGACATCCAATTGGAGCAAATGTTTCATGCCGAAAGAATAAACAAGCGCAGGAATTTATTTCACTAGATACGAAACAAGGTTTTCGGGTGAAATTGCATAAAGTGGTTATGCATGTGAAATAGAATTCTAGCAAGGGTTATATTGTGAATGTTTGTCATTAAAGTAATTGACAAAATTCTGAATAAAATAAAAGAGTTTTAGTTAATGATAGTTTGCATTAAATTTGGTGGAAATTTAATGGGAATTTGAGTGGACTTTTGAGTGGAGGGAATTTGGAGGAGTTTTGTGAGTGGAGTGTCCACCCACATGAAGAGGGGAGGGCAAGGGGGCAGCCCCATGCGCCGGCCACCCCCTTGGGGTTCCCCCCTCCTCCTATAAAAGGAGCCCCTCCCCTCACTTCTCACTCACACCTCCTCGTGAAGGATCTCTCTCCCCCTCTAGAATTTATCCCCCATGGTCTCGGACTAGCGAGATACATGTTCCCGGTGGCTATTCGGCAAGAAAGAGTTGTGCTTCCGCTGCATCGCTGGAGCGAGGAGGCGGAGGTTGCTCGGTGCCTCGAACGTGTGTGCGAGCACGGATGCGCTGCTGATTTGCGGCGCTAGGACTTCCTCTCGATCTTGAGATCGGCAAGAGATCGTCTACATCAACCACGAGTTGAACTCGTTAAGCTTTGTCGGTCTTCAAGGGTATGTTCTCTACGGATATACATCCGCCCGTTGTTTGTATCTAGTATAAATAGATCTTGGTATATAGTTCACATCGTAGGAAAATTTTTGTTTTCTATGTTGCGAACCCTTCAATTTTGCTCATGTTGTTTCAGTTGTCGAGATAGATAAGATATAACTTTGCCTTCTTGCATTAGCACACATCCGAGACCGATCTTGGATGCATCACAATACACGTCGAAAGGCTTCGTGATATCCGGCATGATTAAGATTAGGGCTGAAACCAATCTCCTCTTGAGTTCTTGAAAACTCGCTTCACATTTGTCGATCCATTCAAACTTCTTGTCCTTCTTCAGCAATTGGGTCATGGGTCTGGCAATACTCGAGAATCCTTCTACGAACTTGCGGTAGTATCCCGCCAATCCGAGAAATGCACGAACTTGGGTTTGAGTGGTTGGGGCTTGCAAATCTTCGACATCTTTCACCTTTGCAGGGTCAACGGCAATTCCTCCGGCTGATACAATGTGACCGAGGAATCCTACCTCCTGTAACCAGAATTCACATTTGCTAAACTTGGCATACAACTGATGCTCTCTAAGGGTTCCAAGAATGGTCCTTAGGTGTATCTCATGTTCCTCTTCCGATTTGGAATAAATCAGTATGTCATCGATGAAAACAACGACAAACTTATCCAGGAAGTCCATAAAAATCTTATTCATGAGATTCATGAAATAAGCGGGGGCATTGGTAATCCAAAAGACATGACGGTATACTTGTATAATCCATATCTGGTGGTAAAGGGAGTCTTGGGAATATCCTCTGCACGAATCTTGAGTTGATGATAGCCAGTTCTAAGATCAATCTTAGAAAACACTTTGGCACCGGTCAACTGATCAAACAAATCTTCTATCTTGGGCAACAGGTACTTGTTCTTGATAGTGACATCATTCAACTTCCGATAATCTGTAGACAAACGGTTACCTCCATCCTTCTTGTCCACGAACAAGACAGGTGATCTCCATGGTGACGCACTTGGTTGAATTAATCCAATTTCCAACATGGAATCCAGTTGCTTCTTCAGTTCTGCTAGTTCAGACGGGTTCATACTATAGGGTCTATGGGCTATGGGTCCGGTTCCGGGGATTAGTTCAATGATAAACTCGATGTCCCGATCTGGGGGCATACCGGGCAAAACATCTGGAAATACATCGGGGTATTCACAGACTATCCGGACTTGGTCAATGGTAGGTTGGGCTATACTCTTGTTGCACTTGAATTGACGAGGTAAGGTTTCAGATATATGCTCGATCGATATTCCTATCTTGGTCATGGTTATGGCTTTCTTGGCACAGTAAACTAATCCTTTATGTTTGGACATCCAATCCATTCCTAGTACTACTTCCAAACCTTTAGTTCCGAGTACTATCAGATTAGCATAAAAATCTATGCCATGGATTCGGATAGGGACGGCTTTGCAAATTTGCCTAGATTTGGTGGTTGAACCGGGGATTTGAACAATCATAACATGCTTCAGTTTTGTTGGTTGAATCTTACTAGTGCAGGCAAATTCTTCGGTGACAAATGGGTGCGATGCACCAGAATCAAACAACACTCTAGCAAGTACTGAATTAACATAAAACATACCTAGCACGACGTCTGGTGCTTCCTGAGCTTCTTCGGCATGCATGAGAAAAAGACGGCCGTTGCGGTTGAGTGAATTCCCTGGGGTAAATCTTCTTCCTGGCTGAACACGACGCTGCTGCTGAGCTGGGGCATTTGCATTGGGGGCTGCGGCATTCTTCTTGTTGGGACACTCGTTGGAGTAGTGAACCTTATTTCCACAGTCATAACAAGTCACTTGCGACTTGTCCTTTGCTGCAACAGGCACAACATTGCTTCCAGTCCTCGGGGCAGTGTTAGCGGTAGCATTGTTGTTGTTGAACTTGGGTGGTGCACGGTTGAAATTGTTAGAGTTGTCGGGGTTGTTGTTATTTCCTCCGGGCCTTGGGTTTCCACTGTTGGGATAGGTCGAACGGTTCATCGGGGGTCTGTTGGTTCTCGGGGAAAATCCTGGAGATGGGTTAGGGCGATACTTTGGGGTCTGATGGGTTCCTGGCTGATGCATCATGCGACGCTTGCGGTTCTCATTGGCTTGGTTGATCTTTCCTTCCATCTGGATGGCAGAGTCGACAAGGGCTTCAATATCAGCAAAGGGGATATTGACTAACACTGTATGCATCTCATCGTGTAGACCATTCAGGAATCTGACTTTCTTCTTGGCTTCAGTGTCGATCTCATCCGGGGCATACCTAGCTAATGACAAGAATTTGTCATGGTATTCCAATATGGTCATCCTTCCTTTCTTCAGTTCTCTGAACTCATATCTCATCCTCTTGATCAAACCTGGTGGCACATGGGTTCTGCTGAACTTGACCTTGAATTCTTCCCAGGTCATCATCTGTCCTCTGGTCATTGCACGAACGTTGTTCCACCATGCTCTTGCATCTCCGGCTAGATAGTGGGTGGCGAACAGAACTTTCTTGTTAGCTTCCACTCCGGCGACTTCCAGGTTACTTTCCATGGTTTGCAGCCAATCGTCTGCATCTAGGGGCTCTTCCGACTTAGTGAAAACAGGTGGGTTGGTGTTCTGGAAATTTTTGAGCTTAGATCCATGGTTGTCCTGATTTCTGTGGCCTTGATTGTTGTGGGCTAGCTGAGCTATCTGCTGAAGGGTGTCTAAGTTGGCTTGACGTTCGGCTCTTTCAGCTTCACGGTCAGAAACCAACATTTGCAGGATCTGCAACATCGGGTCCGGGGATGAACCACTTCCTCCACGTGGCATCTGAAGATTGAGATAGATCATGAGAAAAGAGGGAAGTTTCTAAGGTTCAGGGACTTTGAAAAGTTTTTAAAGTTTGACTCAGATTTTGTAGCAACTTGCTTTTCATTCATTCATTCATAGCACATGATACAACACACACCACAACAAAGGTAAACAGATGGTTTTAAGAACCATTCTGGGAACTACGATACAGTGGGACCGAATACAACTCACTACGCTAGTGCTCAAGTGCTACTACTCCTCGGAGTCGGTGTAGTCGTCATCCTCATCATCATCATCGTCATCGATGAAGGCGTAATCATCCTCATCGGTGAAGAAATCCATAGCCTGATCCTCCAGAAAATCATCATCATCGTTGAGATAGGAGTAGGGGTCTCCACGAAGATCCTCTCCGGCATTCTCCCTTTCCTCCAACTGCATGTCTCTCTCGTGGATGGTCTCCTCCAAATTCGAGATACGGTGGCGAAGACGGGCAATGATGCGCTCCTTCTTATCGAGCTGACGGTGGCGAGACTTGCGATCCTTTGCTAGCATGGCGATGGTCTGATCCTTCGTCTTGATGATGGCGGACTTGTGGTTGGAGTAGTCACGGCAATTGTCCAATTCCTGGTGACGATCGTACATCATGAAGCTAAGGTGGTCCAACTGAGTCTTCAACTCGTGGTGGTATGGGGCTTCTAGTGGTTGTCCATTAGCATCACTCCTTGTACAAAACTCAAAGCGGGTACCCTTGATCTGGTTGATACTCTGCCCACACAGACGGGCAAGAGCTTCTGCATAATACAGCAAGTCCATCGAGCCAGTTGTTTTCTCTTAAGGTAAACTGAATTCCCTCGGCAGTGGGAGTTTCAATCTTTCCTCGGAGACTTGCAACAATTAGCCACCGCAGATCTTCTCCTCCTTGATCATTGAGCTGAGCTCCGAAGAACTTGGGGTGTAGACGCTCCAGAAGTTCCGAAAGCTGGTCCAAATCCTGCTCAAAGATAAGGTCTCCTCCATTCCCCAACTGATAAGTTCCGAAAGTATATAGGATGAGTAAGTTAGTAGAGTGATAAAGTGTGTCAAATTTTATGTATTTTGCAAGAGTTTTTGAGGAACATGAATTTTTTTATGAAAGAATGAAGGGGATAAGAATGGGAATAAGTTTTTTGTAAATATTTGCTTCCTCTGGTTTTGAAACTAAGTTTTTTGGTTCAAACGTCCAGTCTAACTAGGGTCTCCTATGGTCAGGATGACTCTGATACCAACTTGTCAACACCCGGATTTTTAATCCCAGATGCCTGTTATGCCATACATCGCAATCCCAGGATTACCATTTTTGTGAGACATAACAGATTTGGATACCACAGTACATCATCCATTACAAACCATACATAAGGTCTTACACAAATAAGGATCTCATGATCCAATTCTTAATACAACTCAAGCAGCGGAATAACGTAATAATAAAGGTAGTGTATGTGAAGCTCCATCTTCGAGGTCACAAGAAATGCTGACGATGGGAGATGATCCTAGTTGTCGTAACCTTCCTGGGGTCCATCCTCCTGGTACTCCTCTTCATAGTCTGGCCACGGGAATAGCCAGGGACAAAGACATGAGTACTCTTTAAGTACTCGCAAACTAATACTAACAAGTGAAGGGGGTTTTTGTAATAGGACACTAAGCTCTATGGTTGTTTTGCAAAAAGCCAGATTTACCTCTACTAAGTTCAGAAACCAGGAAAGCTAGTTAAAGTTTTATAACACCTAAGTGGGAACTTGTATTTAATATCACAACTCTGTTGTGGTCAAGTCAAAATCTCGATCCATTTCACAAGTCATTTTGAAAACATCTGACGGGGGAACAGTATGGCCACTCCAACTGTCCATAATCATGACGCTGACTATTCGAATAGTTTGACACTCTGCAGAGATTCTACACTTTCACCACAACATTCGATACATCCGTCAGGAACAAATCCTGAATTCACCATACTCAGTATGCGGATAATCAATCCTAACCTTTCGATTACACGCCCTAGTATAGGCACCTCTCCTGTGAGTTTGGCCTCCCAACCATGACCAACTGTCATCTTGGGCCTTTGCAGTGGACAATCTTCACAAGGTAGCCTCAGCTCAGACCTTGGCCGTGAGGGAACCAATACTAAGGTATATAAGTTTCCAGTCAAGCCCTACCCAATTCTCGGGTATTGTGGTTGTACGATAAAATTGGAATGGTATCGCATCCATACAACCATCAGTTTTATAAAGGGCTAAGGCTCATGCCTTAACATTTTCATCATCAAAATCATCTGGTGTTCGGAAACACATGTCAAAACATCTCAATAGAATGATCCATCATTCCAAAGTTTTCATAACCATTTTTCCACCAAGTATTCCCATCTAAAGTTGATCAAGTTTTATGCTTAGCAGTAGCATCTACAAATGGGAGTGAATACTAATGAGGGGTGGTAAACTAGTGGAGTTTAACTAAGTTCAATCTCATGCCTTGGGATGACATCAAGATTATCTAGCTTAGGCCAAATTTTATGCTCTTTATGCAACCTTCAATTATCTTTCTAGAATCTACAATTCACTTAAGTAAGCTCTAAGTAATAGCCTTGATAAAGAAATAAAGTATGAAGCTTGCAAGTAAAACTAGGATTGGGTATCATCAAATGTGTCCAACCAAGCATGCTTAGTGCATTGCATAGGTTATCTAACTTTCATAATTGCAAGTGTTAGCTTGCTCAATCAACTAGTAGTATTAGGCTTGCTAAGTTAATAGCTTGCAAGTATTGGATTGCCTTGTGCAGAGCAGTGGTTGAAGTTCTCCTCGGCTTCTTCTTCGTAGTATCCTCCTTCCTCCTCGTATCCTTGGTTGGTACTAGCGTCTATGAATAAATACGAGGTACACAATTACCAAACAATACTTAACTACTTTCAATCATCACACACAAGGGTTCTATAGATGATCTAGCATCATCACTAATATTCAAGATTAAAGCACTTGCATTTTTTTTTTTTAGAAAAGTAATTTATACTCATTGAAAAACTACTCCAGATTTAATATTCTCCAACTCAAACATGGGATCATGTTGACACATGTCATCACCACATATTTTAGTACATGGGAATGTGATTTAAAGTGGTGTCACAATTTTATAAGGTTTAACCTTTTATTTCAATTAAATAAAGTGACTAGAAATGTCTATGTGGCATTCTTTTATTACTTGAACATTATTTCTGTAAGTAAACCCATATGTTTTTATATATTGTGAAAGGTATGATCAAATGTGATTTTTGAGAGTTGGAATCAACTCAAAAGCTATTATGGTTTAAATTTGAAAAATCTTTGAATGCAGAAAAGCTTCTGACTTGTTATTTTTACCAAGGTTGATCTATAGATTCAAATGATTTGAATCCAACGGGCTTGGATTAAGAATTTAAATATATTTCTAACAAAATTGGTTTCATTCAATTTGGTTCACTGAATCGAGCTGGGTTAATTTTTGAAACTAGGTACAGAACTTAGTTTGAATATAAATAGAAAAGGCTAAATTCAAACGAGTGGGCTGCGCGGGAAAGTTTAACGGGCCGGCCCAGTGTCACTCCGCGGCGCGGGGCACAACCGACAGGGGTGTCTACTGGTCAGCGACTCATTAAACGTGAAGCGATACTGGGCGATATGGTGCGTTGGATTAGAATGAAGATCGACGGCTGAGGGTCGTCGTCGACGATGAGCTAGTCACCGGCGAGGTTGAACCCTAGCGGCTCAGTGGGGGTCGTGGGAGGCTCACCAGGGCTCAGGCGAAGGTCGGCGATGCGGGCGAACGACAAAGTCGACGACGGCGAACTCAGGGGTGGTCGCGGCAGCTCCTGGGGTGGACGAAATCGACGCCTTCCTTCTCCTCCAGCAGCGGCGGACTCTGGTGAAATTCCGGAGATGCGCTGCTCGCCTTGCTCCGGGAATGAGGTGGGACGATCAGTGAGGTGAGGGAAGTGAAATGGTGTGAAGAATTTGAGCAGGGGAGGCCTCTATTTATAGTGGCGAGAGGGGACTGACGGGCGTAACCTGAGCGCGTCGTGGTCGACGGCACAAAGGGCTTTCGGCATGGGCGACGGTAGGGGGCGGTGATGTGCTCCCCGGCGAAGCTCAACGGAGTGGTGGCGAGGCATGGGGCGGTGTTGATCGGTCGGAATGCTGCAGTGCTCTACGCGTGCCCGACGGGAGATTTAATGGCGCACAACGCGCGTTGTCCGCGCGGCGGCAAACGTGCGTGTCTGCGGGGTTGCTGGGACGGTGGTGATCACGCGGGGTGGGCGGCGTGCGGTCTGTGGGCGTCTGTCGAGCGTGGCGCACGGGGCATGCTCTCTACATGCTTGCTGAGCGGCTTGGCATGGCTCGGGCGTGTGGTCCAGGGGCTGTCATTGCTTGCGGCTGGGACAGGGAGTGGCTGTGGGGTGCTAGCGTGCTCCCAGACAAGGTTGGCGAGGCTAGTGCTTCTTGTATCTTGCTGTCGACTATGGGGTGGCAATAGTGCACTCGGCCTGCTCTCCATTGATGACAATGGCCAGCTTACAGTAGTGCTAGAGATTAGTTATGGTTGTTAGATGATCTACTAAGGCTAGTGGTGTCCAGAGAGGGAACAAGTTAGGGCCAAAACACTGCTCAACATAGTGTTTTGATTTTGTTTGATTTGTATATGCAAGTTGTTTGATGAAATGGCCGCATGAACTCAAGTTTTGAATTTTGAAATTATTTTTGGTGGGTGTGGTAGGCATGTGCTGGTGAGTCTGTAGATGCTTGGGTTTTGAAAGTTGAGTTGGTTTGAGGGGTTTTTGAAAAAGTGGGATCTTCCCATATGAAATAGATTTAATTTTAAACTGTCATTTAAACTATGCATTTGAATGTTTCTGGATGATCACAAAGTGGGCCTTGGTACCTTGTTATGAGTACGATCAAGGGGTGCAAATATCTATACATGTTTCTGTTAAGTTCTGAAAGTTAGAGATAGCCAAAGTAGGCATGGGAGTTAAATTGGCAAAAGTGACCATTCACTTAATTAGATGATTTTGATTTGTTTGTCTTTGGGAAAAGTTTGGGGATTGTTTAGATGATGTTTATTTCACCTAAGAATCATTTTACAAGCAAAGAAACACATAATCATGGCAATTCAAAAGAATCCAAATTTTAATGCACACTCATATGAATGCTTTCATATTTTTATTGGAAAAGTTTTTGTTAACCCTAAATTTGGTGATTAGAGTTTAATGATTCTTGTTTAATATTTTTGGGATGTTACAGTTCAAGTTTATTAAGTGCAAGAAATAAAGTGTGCCATCAAGTTTGTGAGAGCTTTAATCACTAATTTTCACATAACAAAAGTTTAATTTGGAAGATAGATAAAAACATGAATATACTTGGAATGGTGTAACACAGCATGCATAAGAATTTATAGTGGACTCTTTGTAATAACTTGGTTTCTTGGGAGTTGGATGCACGAGTAGAGCTCATACTCAGTACAGGTGGAGGCTAGCAAAAGACTGGGAGGGACCAACTAAGAGAGCAATAATGGCCATAATCATGCAGAGTGACAAAAAATTATTAATTAAAGCATAAATTTATATTACAAGTCAAAAACTAAATGACCATAGATGCTAAGGCGACTGGTTCATAGTCATAACATGGTATAAGCATGTGCCAAGTCAACCCAAATAAAGCATCAAAGGAGAATACCACAATATTATGCTTTTGTATGCTAAATCAACGCAAGATTCTTTCATGGCACATTAAGCAATCTCAATTTTTTGAAACAATTGATTCTACAACAATAATCACTAAGCATATGATCAAAGAAACATATAATATGACGTGATAAAGTCATAGTCAAAACAAGCTTCCTTTTGTACCACTATAAGCATGAAACTTTCTACTCTTTTTTGCCAACACGAATCTACTTATTTGAAACAACTCACAAAGATAATAATCAATAAAGATCAGAGAGCCTGTCTCACCTAACTACAAAGAATAACTAAAAAGTTCTAAGCAAAAAGCATAAGAAAACTAAAGCTAAACACAGTACTAGCAAAAGAGAACACTCATAGAACATTAAGAGTGAAAACTAGAGTGTTCTAAGCAATGAAGAACTAGTTGTAGATTCTCCAAAATAGGTTTGTTGGGGTCCGACCAACTTGTTACAGCAAACAAAGCAAAAGAAAACTAAAAACAAAAACAAATATGCTCCAAGCACAACACAATAGTGCATGAAGCAATAAAAATAAAGTGTCTTGAAAGAAGACCTGGGAATTTTATTGATGAAGAAGGGGATGCCTTGGGAATCCCCAAGCTTTAATGCTTGTAATTCTTGAATATTTCTTGGGGTGACACAGGTGGCATCCCCAAGTTTGAGATTTTTTCCGTACCTCATCTCATCATACCATTCTTTCCCTACACTTGAAAAATTCCTTTATACAAAACTTCACATAATCTTCATTAGCAACATTAGTGTATTCAAGATAATAAGCCTTTAGGTTCAATTTCAACTTAAGTAAAATTACATTAAAACATAAGCTACTATAGAAACTCATTTTAAAATCTCAAGTGATCAAATAGAACTCAAAAAGAAACCGATTATGAGGCAAATGCATATAATGGAAGAAATCTATCAAAACAGAGCAGCAGGTAAAGACCGACTTTTAGAAAATCGTATGTTGCTCAAATCTAAAAGTGCAAAACTAACGAAAGTTGGGAAAATACCAGGGGCATGCACAAAAAAATTACAGCTCAATCCGACATACTGGTATTTTTCACGTTTTTTTACTGTGAAGCACAATAATCTGTTTCGGGACAGCAACTTCCCCATATCTTGCTTCCCTCTCATTAGAGGCTATTCTTGGCACAAAAACCACACAAAAGGATAAGTAGAGGTTATTACAGAGGCAATAACTTCCAAGACTCAACAAAATAAAAACTTACTGAAATAAAAATTGGGTTATCTCCCAAGAGTGCTTTTCTTTAACGCCTTTCAACTAGGCATAGAAAGCAAGAATCATGTATTCTCAAATGAAGAAGCATTATCATCAAATTTCGTTCCAATAAGAGAATCAAAAGATAGATTCTATCTTTTTCTAGGTAAGTGTTCTATACCTTTCTTGAGTGGGAATTGATATTTAATGGTGCCTTCCTTCATATCAATAATGGCACCAACAGTTCTAAGAAAAGGTCTTCCCAAAAATAATAGGACAAGAAGCATTGTATTCAACATCCAAAACATAGAAATCAATGGGGACAAAGGTATTGTTAACCATAATAAGAACATCATTAATTCTCCCCATGAGTATCTTTCTAGCATTATCATCAATATGGGCATCCAAATAACAATCTTCCAATGGTGGTAAATCAAGCATTTCATAAAATTTTCTAGGCATAGTAGAGACACTAGCACCAAGATCACATAAAGCTTTGAAGTCAAAATCATTCACTTTCATTTTAATGATGGGCTCCCAACCATCTTCTAATTTCCTAGGAATAGAAGCTTTATGTTTCAATTTTTCTTCTTTAATTTTCATGAGAGCATTTGTAATATGTTCTGTAAAGCCATATTCACAGCACTGGCATTAGGACTTCTAGAAAGATTTTGCAAGAACATAATTACTTCAAAAATATTGCAACCATCAAGATCAAAATCAAAATTATCATTCAAAGTAGTAGAACTATTGTCTCCCATATTCCAAAAAAATTCAGCATTTTTATTGGAAAAGGTTCCATTGGGTTTAGGCAATGTTGCAAAAGGATTGGGGACTTTAGGTGGTTTGCTGGCATCAACATTACTAGTGGTAGTAATGGTACAAACTTTAGTCATATTATTATTTCTGGCAATTTCATCTTCTCTTTCCCACCTAGCATGCAATTCAGCTAACATCCTAACATTTTCATCAATTCTAACTTGTTTGGCATTAGTAGTAGCAAAGAGATTTTCCATAGATTTTGGTTTAGCAACCATTTTATTAATCAAATAATATTGTGCTTCAGACAAATATGATTTTTTTTTCAGCATTTGAAATTTTGGCTTGCAAACCAGGAATTTCCCTATTTAAATTCTCAAGTTGACAACTAATATTTTTAAAAATGGCAGATTGTTCCTCCATGGTTTTAGTGAATAACTTATTCTGCTCATATTGCATTTGCATGAAGTTTTTAGTGGATATTTCAACTTCCAAAATCTTTTTTCTTCACTAGGCATTCCAGATTTACCATGATAACTATTGCTATTATTAGGAGGATATGGACTATAATTATTATTACCAAAATTACTCCTATAAGAATTGTTGCTAAAATTATTACTTCTAATGAAGTTCACATCAACTTGCTCTTCTTGAGCAACCAAAGAGGCTGAACGAACATTATTTGGATCAATATGAGCTTTTCCGCTAACAAGCATAGACATAATAGTATTAATTTTATAACTCAAAGAGGAGGTTTCTTCAAAATAATTTACCTTCTTATCTTGTGGATCTCTCTCAGTGTGCCATTTAGAATAATTTATCATCATATTATCCAAGAGCCTTATTGAAGCACCCAAAGTAATGGTCATAAAGGTACTTCCAGCAGTTGAATCCAACAAATTTCTTGAAGAAAAATTCAGTCCTGCATAAAAGGTTTGGATAATCATCCAAGTAGTCAGTCCATGAGTGGGGCAATTCTTCACTAAAGATTTCATTATTTCCCAAGCTTGAGCAACATGTTCATTATCAAATTGTTTAAATTTCATTATGTCACTTCTCATGGATATAATATTAGCAGGAGGATAATATTTTCCAATGAAAGCATCTTTGCATTTAATCCGAGAATCAATACTATTTTTAGGCAAAGATAGCAACCAATATTTAGCTCTTCCTCTTAGAGAGAAAGGAAACAATTTAAGCTTAATAATATCTCCATCCACATCCTTATATTTTGAATCTCACAAAGTTCAACCAAATCATTAAGGTGACCAGCAACATCAGTACTAGCACCAGAGAATTGCTCTTTCATCACAAGATTTAGCAAAGCAGGTTTAATTTCATAGAAAGTAGCTTCAGAAACAGGTGGAGCAATAGGTGTGCGAATGAAATCATTGTTGTTTGTGCTAGTGAAGTCACACAACTAAGTGTTTTCAGGAGTAGTCATTTTTGCAAGATTAAAGCAAGCCAACAGAAACAAAACTAAGGTAGAAACTAATTTTAGTGTGTTTTTGATTAAAAGAAACAAACCAACAGAAATACCAACTAAAGTAGGAACTAATTTTTTTGTGTTTTTGATAAAAAGAAGTAAAACAAACAAATCAAAATAAACTAAACAAAACAAAACAAAGTAAAGAGATTGGTTGTGAGAGACTCCCCTTGAAGGAGTTGTCCTGTATCTGCCCGGCAACGGCCTAGAAAATTGCTTGATGGCTCAAATGATGTAGAGCTCGTTGGGAACCCCAAGTGTAAGGTATGATGAGCACAGCAGAAAGTTTCCCTCAGTTATAAAACTAAGGTTATCGAACCAGCAGGAGAAAGAACCAGCTCCCAAGGTGTTTCTAGCAATGTGGAACCTGCACAACACAACCGCAATACTTTGCCCCAACTTATAGTGAGGTTGTCAAGCTCACTGGTTTGCTGAAAACAAAGGATTAAACGTATAGCATGGAAGAAAGTAGTTGCTTTGTAGGAATTGCAGAAAGTAAGCAGTAGACTGAATATCAGTGGGAAGGAATGGACCGGGGTCCACGGTTCACTAGAGGTGTTTCTCCATAAGATAAATAACATGCTGGGTGAACAAATTACAGTTGGGCAATTGACAGATTGAGAATGCATAACAATGCATGTACATGTCATGATGATTTTGAAGGGAATATGCCCGAGGGGCAATAATAAAGTGGTTATTATCATATTCCTTATTTATGATAAATGTTTATTTTACATGCTATAATTGTATTAATATGGAAACGTTAATACATGTGTGTTTAATAAACAAAAAGGAAGTTCCTAGTTATGCCTCTCTTATAAACTAGCTCGTTGATTAACATGATGATCAAAGTTTCCTGATCATGGACATTGGATGTTGTTAATAACGAGGTCACAACATTAGTGTAATGATGTGATGAACATTCATCCGAAGTATAGCATTACGATCAAAGTCATTGAGTTTATATTGCTATAACAACTTACGAAGTGATCCTAATCCTTAGACCATGAGATCATGTCAATCACTAACACTGGAAGAGTTTCTCGATGACATCAAACGTCACATCGTAACTGGGTGATTATAAAGATGGCTTCAGAACTACTAAAGTGTTATGTTGAGACCCATGGATCGAGAGTGGAATTTGTTCATCCCGATGACGGATAGATATGCTCTGGGCCCTCTCGGTGATATCACATTGATTAGCTTGCAAGCAAGTGATTTTATCACTAGAATGTTATATCACGGGAACAAGAAAAGAGTGCATGTCGGTAACGAGATCAAACTAGGTATGGAGATACCGATGATCGAATCTTGGACATGTAATATATCATGAAACAAAGGGATTAAGATACTAGCATAAAAGGTTCACACGATCACAGAAGTCATCGTTGAATGTGTGGGAGTCAGTATGGATCTCCAGGTCCCACTACTGATTATTGATCGGAGAAGGGTCTCGATCATGTCCGCATTATTCGCGAACCGTAGGGTGACACACTTAAGGGATACCGACACCATTCGGAGCAAATGATATGCCAGAAAAAGAAAAGGAAAGCGCAGGAATTTATTTCACTAGACACCGAAACGGTTTCGGTTGAAATTGCTGAAACTGGTTCTGCATGTGAAATTGAAATGTTGTAAGAGTTTTATGTGAATGTTTGTTAATTAAAGTAATTAACAAAATTCTGAATAAATAAATAAAAGAGTTTTATTTAAATGATAGCTTGCATTAAATTTGGTGGAAATTTAATGCATGTGAGTGGATTTTTGAGTGGAGGCTTTTTAATGGGAGTGGAGGCTTTTCATTTTGAGTGGGACCTCCACCCACATGAATGTGGAAGAGGTGGGGGCAGCCCCCATGGATGGGCGCCATGCCCCTTGGGTGCCCCCCTCTCCCCTATAAAAGGCCCCCCTCTCCTCCTCACAAAGCACACCTCCTCGCTAAGGATCTCTCTCCCCCCTTTAGAATTTCCCCATGGTCTCGGATCAGCGAGATACATGTTCCCGGTGGCTTTTTCTGGAAGGATTTGTTGCTTCCGCTGATTCTCTGGAGCGAGGGTGCGGAGGTTGTCAGGGTACCCATATGTGTGTGCGATCACGGATGCACCACTGCTTTGAGGTGCTGGACTTGATCGTGCTGGACCGGCTGGACCAGATGGACTTCATCATTATCTTGAGATCGGCAAGCGTTCGTCTACATCATCCACGAGTACAACCTCGTTAACGCTATTCGGTCTTCGAGGGTATGTATTGTATGGATGTATATCCACATGTTGCTTGTATCTAGTAGATAGATCTTGGTACTTAGTTGTTCCCATCGGAGGAAAAATTTTGTTTTCTATGCTGCGAACCCTACAGTGGTATCAGAGCCGGATCTATGCGTAGATACTTTGCACGGGTAGTACACATATGAGTATGTGGGCAATGATGATCATTTTATTGCTTCTTAGTTGTACTTTGGATATTGGTGGCATAGTGGGATGAAGCGGCCCGGACAAACTTTACATGTCCTCGCACATGAGACCCGTTCCACGCTTGACATGCAACTAGTTTGCATAAGTGGCTAGCGGGTGCCTGTCTCTCCTACTATAGTCAATATCTAATTTTCAACGAGTTGTCAACAATTTGGTTATCCTCGTTGTGGTTCATGTTCGTAGGTAAGAACGGTTCTATCTACGAAAGCCCTAAGCCACGTAAAATTTGCAATGGATAAATTAGAGGCGTCTAGTTTAGATTGTTGCTGGGCTAGTGTTATGATATGGTGATGTTGTAAGTAGAAGTATGAGATGATACTCTTACAACACACATAGCGTGTAAGTTCCATAGACCTTGGCCTTACACATAAAGGTATGATAGTGATCATACCACGGTGCACATGATAGATATCATATGCGGGAACCATATCATTTCACTAATAAACATGTGATGTTTGATTGCATCTTATATTGCTATTTTAGCGTTTTATTAGCATAATAAGATGATCCCTCATTTAGATATCAAGATAAAAATGTGTTCTTCCTTAAGTATGCACCGACAATGTTTTGTCGCTTCAAGGCATCACGTGATGATCGGGTGTACTTGAATCCACGAGCATATCTCGGGTGTAAGACAGTTACATACGCGAATACTAAGGTTCTTACTTGGAGAGCCTAGCATGTACAGACATGGCCTCGGAACACAGACCGAAAGGTTAAGCATGATTCATATAGTAGATATGATGCCCATTTGATGCTCGCCTTTGAAGCTACACCGACTCACGTGATGATCGGACTTGGTGTAGTGGATTTGGTTCATGTAATCACCAAAAAGACACGTGGGATGTCGTTTTTGAGTGGGAGTTCATTTCTAATTTGGATTAGTAGAACTCAATTTATCATAAATTAAATCAAAGTGAATTTGCATAATTTGTTGTAGTCATTGGCATTTGTTCACCACCTTATGCATAGTTGTAATTGAGATAATAGAACTATAGAATTCTGGATATATACTTTACGAACTGGTATCGTATTGTGTTGAGTGTCAATCTAAAGTTTACAGTCCTATTGCAAACTTTCAGCAAAATTCTATTTACTCCGTGAAATTTAATAATTGGTATTAAATCGAGAGTAACAATTCCAATGTTAGTATCTTAAGTATCATGTTTGCCTCCATGATTCTTGATTGTTTTAATATCAAGTTTATCTAGGAGCCGGAAGAATTGTTTCAGAAACCATCATGTGTGACAGATATAACGATATCTGAAACAATGTTTTGGTTGCAATATGATAGAGTATAATATATGTTCTCATATTGGATGAGAATTTGCAAAGGTTGGAGATGCTAGACATCCTAATCATCCAAAAAGGGTTTTGGAAAGCAACATTATACTCACAATTCACCTTTATAAGCTACAGTAGCTTGATCATGAAAGTATTCATGATAAGGATGAATAGAAGATGTATGTATAGTGTTTACTATACTAAAAGATTACTAAAGAATGGATTTTGAAAGAACGCCGATCATTTGATGATGGTGATCTACTTCAAAGTGCAAGTCCAAAGGTATTATTATTTGAATATACTCGCTTTGGACTATGTGTCATGTATATGGCGCCACTTTTGATGTTGATAGATTCTTTTAAAAAGGAAAAAGGAAATGCTGAAAGAGAATCTATGAAATATATTTGGCAGAAAAGAAAAGATTGGAAATATCCAATTTAGGTATATGGATGATATACATGTTATGGTTGTATTCTTTGCTTGTTAAACAATGTGGTTCTTGGGTATTGGATATCGAATTGGTTGGTATGAAATTTCATACGGAACGACACAATTCATAAACCACAATGGACTAAATAACTAGCAAGAGAATATGTGATGATGTTCATCGAAAACAAACAAACCGTTGTTTGTATTTCTCGTTGACATCAAAGCTTGACTTCAAGATTTGTTTTAATAATTGTTATTTGAATCAGGTATTATGAGAACAAAGGTTGTTCAAATAATTATCGTATTCCATATAAGATGGATGATTTACAAATCTAGTTGGAGAAATCACATCCATAAAACCTAATGCTAAAATGTCGCAAGACAAATGATTGAAAGATCACTTACGAAGTGACATCACCGTTTAAATTATATTGGAAAGAAAACATGAAGAATCTCCATATTCATGGATTTTTGGAGTCTTTGATTTGATCAAGTGACGCTTGTGAGACTTTCCTCGGGATAATTAAAACTTCTTTCAAAGGCCAAAGAAGAACGAACGACTAAAATATTGGAATTTATACATATCGATGTATGCAGTCCATTATGTGTAGTCGTAAGCGATGGGTTTCAACTTCATATGCTTTCTCCGGAAATTTGAGTGAATGTTCACTTAATGAGAAAGAAGTATGAAATATTTGAAAAACGTTTCAAAGACTTTCAAGATGAAGTGAAAATCATTGTAACAAGAAAATAAATGGTTTATGATTTTATCATAAGGGATTTATTTGAGTTACAAGTGTAACAAGAAAAATAAATGAATTATGATTTTATCATAAAAGGGATTTACTTGAGTTACAAGTTTAGCAAAACACCTAGATTTACATCTCCCGAAACACCATAGGAATATGGAGTGTTTGAGATTTGTAAGGAAACCTTGTTTGACATAGTTGGATCAAAGGTGTTATTTATAAAACTGCCATTATGTTTTAAAAAGATTAAAGCTTTAGAGACTACCGCTTTTACATTGAAAAGAGCTCCATCTTGATCCATTGAAATGACACCATATGAGTTATGGTTTGGGGTAAAACCCAAGTTGTCATTTCTTATATTTTGGTATGCTAAACATAAGTAAGATGTTTACAACCGAAGTCGGATAAGCATGTCTTTGTAGGTTATTTCGAATAACAATTGGGTATTCCTCAATAACACCAAGGACAAAAGGGTTTGTCGCTTGAAATGTGAAGTTTCTTGAAAAAGGAATTTTTCGCAAAAGTTAAGTGGGAGGACAATAGAACTTTGATAAGGTTAACGAACCTTAGCTATATGTGCTGAGTTGCGCAGCACCGGAAATCGTTCTGAAGGCTGCCATAATGCTCATAGATTATGTGCCTCAAAGGTTGTGGTCACGGAGATCTAAGTTCCTATTGAACCAAGTAGGTCGGTTAAACAATCAAATGCTAAGATTTGAGAGTAAATCATTATTGTCTGACAATGATGAACCGACTACATGCAAAGAAGCGATGATGGGCCCTGACTCCGTCAAATGGCTTGAAGCCATAAAATCCGTGATAGTTCCATACACGAGAAATCAAGTTTTGAACTTGTAAGACCCTCCGTAAAGGTGTAAAAACCTATCGGTCATATTTGGATCTATAAAAAACAGACATGGATGTTTCACATCTATGAAATAATCGACATGTCGTAAAGTATTTTACGACAATGTTCAAGGAGTTAACTATGACAAGATTTGATCTTTCATAGTGATATTTAGTCTGGACGGATTAAAGTAGCAACCACTACATATAACTTGGTATATGGTAGATGAATAAACAAAACAAAGTTATTTTAATAGAATGGTTACCTAGGACGTGTACATGACACGATCCAAAGGGTTTTGGTAAAGGATGCTAAAAGGGGCATGCAAACTTCAATGGTTGAAGTAAGCATTGCGGAGTTGGAATCTTCACCATGATGAAAAAGGAGTTTTTCATCAGGAGACGATGAAGATGCTTGCATTTGCAAGAAATTAAGTGGGAGCGCTGAGACATATTTCTAATACATTATGTGGAGGACATCTTGTTGATTAGAAATAATGTATATTTTATTGACAAAGGTTAAGAATTTCATTTCGATGAAATACTTAGGCAAAACCCGAATATTTAGCATGAATGTCTATAGTGGATAGACTATGACGCTAATATGGTTGTGCCAAACGTACATATATTAGATATTGAAGGAGTTCAATATAGAAACAACAAGAAACGGTTCTTGTCGCATGGAAAGGAATTGAATCAAGATTCAAGTGTATTGACACTTGATAAGTGAAACAAGATTCAAGTGCTTTGACACTTGATGAGTAAAATCACGAGAATGTTTTGATCAATCATACCATGATATGTACACATCCAGATTTGTCCTATGCTCTAAGTGTTATGAGCATATACCAGAATGAATCATAAAATGATCATTGGACGATAGTGAGGATATTCTTATGATCTCTTGGAAGAACTAAGAATATATTTGTGTAGAGGTGATAAACAATTATAAATAGTTCATTGTAAAGCGTTACATTGATACTAGTTTTGTCACAAGATACAAATTAAGTTTATCACAATTTAAATTATGGGTGGCACAATGTAATGGAAATAAGATTCCATGATGGATTTGGATGAAATCCATAGTTAAGACATTGTGACGAATACTACAACAAAAAGGCTAAGTATATGACTGCTATAGTAGCAGCAAAGGAGGGAATTTGTGTCAAGTAGTTTGTTATCAAACTAAGGTGTGGTTCGCAACGGGATAACACTAAAGATATATTGTATGACAATAGTATCGATGTGTTTTAACCCCAAGGAACTAAAGGTCTCACCGAAAGACCAAATTTATACAATGCCATCTCATTGGAGAATGAGTGATGCGTGAAGACGCAAAGACATGCAAATACACGGACCGAAAGCATCGATCCGTAGATTATGTTAACCACTTGAAGTTATGATATGGAACACCGTAAAGCCATAGGTGTTCAATACGCAAAGTTCTCAAACTAGATTATTGTCTCTAGTGCAAGTGGGAGATCAAGGAATATGCCCGAGAGGCAATAATAAAGTGGTTATTATCGTATTCCTTATTTATGATAAATGTTTATTTTACATGCTATAATTGTATTAATACGGAAACGTTAATACATGTGTGTTTAATAAACAAAAGGAAGTTCCTAGTTATGCCTCTCTTATAAACTAGCTCGTTGATTAACATGATGATCAAAGTTTCCTGATCATGGACATTGGATGTTGTTAATAACGAGGTCACAACATTAGTGTAATGATGTGATGAACATTCATCCGAAGTATAGCATTACGATCAAAGTCATTGAGTTTATATTGCTATAACAACTTACGAAGTGATCCTAATCCTTAGACCATGAGATCATGTCAATCACTAACACCGGAAGAGTTTCTCGATGACATCAAACGTCACATCGTAATTGGGTGATTATAAAGATGGCTTCAGAACTACTAAAGTGTTATGTTGAGACCCATGGATCGAGAGTGGAATTTGTTCATCCCGTTGACGGATAGATATGCTCTGGGCCCTCTCGGTGATATCACATTGATTAGCTTGCAAGCAAGTGATTTTATCACTAGAATGTTATATCACGGGAACGAGAAAAGAGTGCATGTCGGTAACGAGATCAAACTAGGTATGGAGATACCGATGATCGAATCTCGGACATGTAATATATCGTGAAACAAAGGGATTAAGATACTAGCATAAAAGGTTCACACAATCAGAGAAGTCATCGTTGAATGTGTGGGAGTCAGTATGGATCTCCAGGTCCCGCTACTGATTATTGATCGGAGAAGGGTCTCGATCATGTACGCATTATTCGCGAACCATAGGGTGACACACTTAATGGATACCGACACCATTCGGAGCAAATGATATGCCAGAAAAAGAAAAGGAAAGCGCAGGAATTTATTTCACTTGACACCGAAACAATTTCGGTTGAAATTGCTGAAACTGGTTCTGCATGTGAAATTGAAATGTTGTAAGGGGTTTTATGTGAATGTTTGTTAATTAAAGTAATTAAAAAAATTCTGAATAAATAAATAAAAGAGTTTTATTTAAATGAGAGCTTGCATTAAATTTGGTGGAAATTTAATGCATGTGAGTGGATTTTTGAGTGGAGGCTTTTTAATGGGAGTGGAGGCTTTTCATTTTGAGTGGGAGCTCCACCCACATGAATGTGGAAGAGGTGGGGGCAGCCCCCATGGCTGGGCGCCATGCCCCTTGGGTGCCCCCCTCTCCCCTATAAAAGGCCCCCCTCTCTTACTCACAAAGCACACCTCCTCGCGAAGCATCTCTCTCCCCCCTTTAGAATTTCCCCATGGTCTCGGATCAGCGAGATACATGTTACCGGTGTCTTTTTCTGGAAGGATTTGTTGCTTCCTCTGCTTCGCTGGAGCGAGGGCGCGGAGGTTGTCGGGGTACCCGTACGTGTGTGCGATCACGGATGCACCACTGCTTTGAGGTGCTGGACTTGATCGTGCTGGACCGGCTGGACCAGATGGACTTCATCACGATCTTGAGATCGGCAAGCCTTCGTCTACATTATCCACGAGTACAACCTCGTTAACGCTATTCGGTCTTCGAGGGTATGTATTGTATGGATGTATATCCACCCGTTGCTTGTATCTAGTAGATAGATCTTGGTACTTAGTTGTTCCCATCGTAGGAATTTTTTTGTTTTCTATGCTGCGAACCCTACAGATTTCCATGAGATTCGTTTGGTCATTACAACATAATACATAGACCGTAATCCAGCTACATCTATCACTAATATTCCACCTTCAGGTTATCATTTGAACCCCTTCCAGTATTAAGTTGCAAGCAACAGATAATTGCATTAAGCAAAGTGTGTAAAGTAAACAATACAATTACCCTTAGACAAAGGATTGTTGTTTTCTCCCTAGTAACAATAACACATCTACAACCTTAGAGGTTCATGTCACTCCTCCAGATTACTAGAGACATGAACCTACTATCGAGCATAAATACTCCCTCTTGGAGTCACAAGCAACTACTTTGCCAGAGTAACCACTAGCAACAGAGAGCATGCAAGATCACAAATAACATAGACATGATAGAATCAATAATTAATATTGACGTAGTACTCAATATCCATCGGATCCCAACAAACACAACATGTAGGATTACCTATAGATGATCTTGATCATGATAGGAAGCTCACAAGATCAAAAACATGATAGCACAAAAGAGGATAACTGAACATACAGCTACTGCTATGGACCCATAGTCCAAGGATGAACTACTCACACATCACTCCGGAGGCTGGCATGGTGATGAAGAAGGCCTCTAGGGTGATCTCCCCTCTTCGGCAGGGTGACGGTAAGAGCTTTAGATCCCTCTTGATCTAGGGATGATGGTGGCAGCGGCTATGGACTTTTTCATGGATTTCTGATCAGGTCCTTAGGGTTTCTGCCTTGGGGGGTTTATATAGGCGAGAGGGCAAGGTCGGTTGAGGGACAGAGGGCCACACCATTCCCTGGCGCGGACCAAGGTGGACCCACACCTAGAGGTGGTGCGGCCGCCCTGTGGAGCTTCTTTGTCCCCTCCCTCTAGATTTCGTCTTTGTTACGGTAAAATGTTGACTTCGGCTTTTGTTCCGTCCAATTCCGAGAATATTCCTTTACTAGCTTTTCAGAAACCAAAAATAGCAGAAAACAGTGAACTGGCACTGCGGCATCTTGTTAATAGGTTAGTTCCAGAAAATGTATAAAAATTCCTCGAAGTGTAGACAAAACATAAGATAGTTGGTACAAAACAAGCATGGAGCATCAAAAATTATAGATACGTTTACGACGTACCCACGGTCTTGATAACTTTACTAGAGCCAACTCAAAGTAAAGATTTTGTACAACTATGGATGCACTATGGACAAAGTCCAAAGAGGTTGGTGATAATAGAAAGGTTTCCTCATGAAGGAGATGAGACATAACTAGAAGTGATCCATATTAGGGTTTCTAGTTTATCATCTAGGGATTTTTTATTTTGTGCCCCCGGTTTCTTAGTTTTACTCACTTTTCCTCAGGCGCTAAACTGTTCCTCACTTTTGCCCAACCTCTTATCCGAAAGTCTCACATGGTCTAAAACTTGTTGTCTGTCAGCCTTGTCGTTATGTGCTGACAAGTGTGGCCGCGTTTGGTCGAGTCCCGTAGTGGACACCTATCTCCACTTATCCAGATCAGCATGGGACCCACAACTTATCCACGTGAGTGCTAGACCCACAACTTACCTAGGTTGGAATTGCAAGATGGGAGACCGAGCAAGCCCTGTGCCCGTTCCCATGTCATTCTCTCCCCTTTTTCTTCTTCTCCAGCGACGATAGCCCTACTCCGGCCAGTGAGTTATGCCTAGCTTCACTTCAGCCTCACATTCGTCCTGGCCGCAGTATGGTGCCATCCCATTGACCTGTATGAAGGATGACAATGGAAACCGTGTGTAAGGAAGGATATATCTCGCACCAAATTGTTCCAATTAGAGGGGGCCGCATGCCCTGGAGAATCAACTGGCACTTATTGTGGAGAATGTGGCCGACATAGGAGCCATTCCAATGATTTAATTTGTTTATTGAGTTAGTTTCTTGGTTGCAATCAAGTGAATCTATAAGGTGGAAGTCAAACTTTATGAATTAGTGAGATGAAAGTATAAGAAATAAGAAAATGACACAACTATTGAACACTTTCAAATTAAAAAATATACAACTCTTTATGTAAAAGAGAGTTTCTAATTTTTAGAGGATGGAAAGTAATGCATTCACTAAAATCTTTATGTCTCATGCATATACCAAAATTATACAACTCTTGAACACTTTCAAATTACACTTTGGACATGATAATGTTGTCCTAAGAAAATCTTGAGAGTTTACCATTTTTAGAGCGTGAAAAGTAATGCATGCATAAACTAAAGGGATACCTAAACTAAAATATTTATGTCTCATGCATATATGAAAATTATACACCTTTGAACACTATTAAATCGCACTTAGAACATGATAATGTTGTGCTAAGAAAACATTGAGAGTTTATCATTTTCATAGAGTGAAATGTAATACAGAAACATGTATATACAAAAATTATACACCTTTGAACACTTTGAAATCGCACTTAGGACGTGATAATGTTGTGCTAAGAAAATCTTAAGAGTTTATCATTTTCATAGAGTAAAATGTAATGTATAAACATGCATATACAAAAATTATACACCCTTGAACACTTTGAAATCTCACTTAGTACATGATAATATTGTGCTAAGAAAATCTTGAGAGTTTATCATTTTCATAGAGTGAAATGTAATGCATAAACATGCATATACGAAAATTATACACCTTTGAACACTTTGAAATCGCACTTAGCACATGATAATATTGAGATAAGAAAATCTTGAGAGTTTATCATTTTCATAGAGTGAAATGTAATGCATAACATTCATATACAAACATTATACACCTTTGAACACTTTGAAATCGCACTTAGGATGTGATAATGTTGTTCTAAGAAAATCTTAATAGTTTATCATTTTCATAGAGTGAAATGTAATGCATAAACATTCATATACGAAAATTATACACGTTTGAACACTTTGAAATCGCACTTAGGATGTGATAATATTGTGCTAAGAAAAAATGAGAGTTTATCATTTTCATAGAGTGAAATGTAATGCATAAACATGCATATACGAAATTATACACCTTTTAACACTTTGAAATCGCACTTAGGACGTGATAATGTTGTGCTAAGAAAATCTTGAGAGTTTATCATTTTCATAGAGTGAAATCTAATTCATAAACATGCATATATGAAAATTATACACCTTTGAACACTTTCCCTTCAAATTATATTCAAATTCATTTCTTTATGGAGTTAAAGTACCAGTGACAAACTCATTTTTTTGCATATATAGAGGGGTGGCACCCGACAAATAGAGGGGTTATCCTGCCCACTAGATCACATAGGATCAACTATCAGTGGGCACGATCTGCGTGACAACTGTGTCAACCAATCAGAGCATAGCAACCAAAATGAGCACAAGTTTGGGATTCTATGAGAGTTCGTGACTAAGAGAGAGGAGAAAACTGACTAGTACTAAAAAACCAAGGGCAAAACATACCAAAGGATTCAAATCGAAAATAGAAACAGATTTATAAAATGGAAAATGCATGTTTTATACAATGAAATACATATTGGCATACATCAAATTATTTGCAATTCAAATATATATAAGTGTGCAAATTATTGTCTCATTCAGATAAACTATTTTTTGAGAAGGGGTTTCAGTCGAAAGCCATGAACCTTCATAGATAGTAGTTGATTTGAGAAGCGGCGATTTAGGATAAAACTTAATTTCTCTATGTTTCTTATGGTGGCAGGTCACATAAAAATACTCCCTCGATAGGTGCCACTATGTTTTGATTTTTTAAATTTGTTATGTATAAAATGACTAAATTAGCTTGCTAAACCCCAGTCATTGACTCTCTGTTGACCAGCCACCAGAGGGTAAAACTAAGTATATTGCACGTGACAGTGTTAGTACTTGAGGGTAAAACTGAGTGCAACCAAATTGCTAGTGTTACTCTCGAGAGTATATTTGAGTACACCAACTCGCCAGGGTTAGACACGAGGGAAAAACATGATGCAATGTACGCATGTCGTGGTGCACGGGGTGGTAGCAGACGCGTGTGGCCGTGCATAGTGCAGTAGCGCAGTTACGTGGTGCAAAGTGCTGCAACGAAATGTCCCTTCCCTTCACCTTTATAGAGGCTCTCTCCCTCTCCGCCTTCCCACTCTCACTTACTCGTTCACTCAAGAAACCGTCTTCAATGTCCCATCACCTTCTACAAACCCCCAGAAAAACCCCAATCACGCCGGTGATGGAGAAGAATTACACGGTGGCCATCGTTGCATCCAAGGTCGTCGGCGAGGAGGCCCCTGTTCCCGTCCAGGCCCTCGTCAATGCATCGAAGGCAGCCGCCATCCTCGTCCAGGCCCCCGTCCCCTCTTCCGCTGTAGCCGCCAGCAAGGAGGGCCCTGCCGTTTGATGGCTGTGAAATATACCATCCACGTCCACATTTAAAGTAGATATTATTCATACTTTTGGTGAAATATCTCTGTAAACCCTGCCACTAATGCCTAATGATCAAAGGGGTTTGCAATCCTCTCTTTCTATTTTTTCCTGCGCAGGAAATGTTGTTTGATGATGGGAATCACAACATTAAAGTCAAAGATACGAGATTTCCAACAACCCAAAGAAACCAGGGGTCGTGAAGAGGAGGCAGAAGCTTTAACAACCAACTATACGGCAGGAATAAAATTCTAGCCCTATAGTTTCCATCGACACCGCTAGGTAAAGCATAACAACTTTCGTGAAGGGAACCCAATATAAAGAGGCCTCGGGCAATGAGAAAATGCCCTCGAACGGTGCCCCAAACTACACCAAGCCATCATAAACCAGAACACCGGAGGGATAGATCTAGATCTAATCTCTAAACCCTTTCTCCTCCACCATAGCCATATTCCACCACTTGTAATAGTAGATCTCATCTCCAATTGGCGACATTGTAAGACTATTAATATCAATCTCATGATCTCTATAACAATGTTTATGATTGTTGATTTCATCTCTATGTGTGAGTAATCCTCCTTGGACTAAGGTCTTTCGCCTAGCCATGTAGTTTGTGCATCTTATTTATCATAGATGGGATCATGTATTAGTTTGTATGACATGATGATTATTGTATCCTATCTTGCCTCAGTCTAAGGACTTGTCAGGTACCCAAGACCCCAAGGATTGATCCAGGTATAGGGAGTGCGAGTAATGACTAATCTACAGGATGGGAACCCTAGAGATAGAAAGGGTAGTACGACTGTATGTGAGGGATTTACTTGGGATTAACTGTGACATCACTATGCATATCATAGTTCTCTTTCTTGAATGGATGAGACTAGTAGGTTATTGTTATAAGCGGTTGCGAAGGCAATAGCAATTATGGATGCACTGTCCATATATAATTATCTTGCTCTGACAATTACATGCATACTTTATTATTATCTTTTATTCCCATCAGATGTTTTGCACAACTACAGGTGAAACCAAAAGCCCCAGTCCCTCTCTCTCCATCATTGACAACAACAAAAGATTACAAACTCTTGGTCCGGTAAAACACAAAAATAATTCTAGAACTCCTGAAGGTACGTTAAAGTAACTTTACTACGCTTTCTGCTTCCCGAGGATTCGATAACCTAGGTCTACTAGGGAAAAAGAGCTATACTACATCCGTAATCCAAATCGAAGGTATCAACCCTTTTTCTGGCGTCGTTGCCGGGGAAGGAATAGCTACCCTGGTAAGGTTATTAGGAACCTTGCTTGTTTTAATTCTTGTTTTTAATTTTGTTAGTTTGCTTTCAGCCTTTATTTGAAAACCAAAAAAATAGTTAGTATTTAAATTCTTGTTTTTACTATCATAAGTTTTGTTTAAGAAAACCCAAAACATAGGAAATATGGCTTAAAAGAAACTTGGGGAGTTTGTAACTCCCAACAATGATTATTTGCGTACTCCTATTACCCAACCAGCAATTACTGCTGAGGACTATGAAATTAAGCCTCACTATTTAAGTTTGGTTCAAGAGAATCAATTTGGAGACTCTTCTGTTGAGGACGCATGTATGCACTTGAACACTTTCACTAAAATATGTGGTATTATGCGCATTAAAGATGTTGACCCCGATGCGGTCAAGTTGCACTTATTTCCTTTCTCTCTTAGAGGAAGAGCAAAAGAATGGTTGCTATCTTTGCCTAGAAATACTATTGCATCATGGGTGGAATGTACTTCTTTATTTATCACTAAAATTCTTCCACCTGCAAAGACTATGCAACTAAGATCTAATATTACTAGTTTTAGACACGAAGAGTGTGAGCCACTAGCGCTTGCATGGGAAAGAATGAAAGAATGCCTGAGAAACTTTCCCAGCCATGGGATGGACGATTGGTTAATTATCCATTTATTTTATAATGCTCTTAACCCTGTATCTAAGTCTATGCTTGATACTGTAGCTGGAGGAACATTCATGGGCAAACAAATTACCGAAGCAAAACAGCTGCTAGACAATATGCAAGACAACCATGCCCAATGGCATGTAGAAACATTAAACACAAATAAGGTGAATTTCGTCACACCGCGAGAAAATGAAGAACTCAATGCTACGATGGATGCTCTCATATTAGCCGTCAAGGGTAATGAAACCCAGGTAAGAGCTATCCCAGAATCAAATATTGAAGAAATATACTTCATAGCTCATAATGATTATAACCCTGCTTGGAAGAAGAACTATAATCCTAATTTCCAGAAACATTATTCTAGCCCTCCAAGTAATTCTAATAATAATATGGGATCAAGTAATGGTAGTCTCCAAGAAACTCTTAAGTCCTTTATGGACTCACAAAATGAGAAAAACAATATCCTTGTTAAGATAACGGAGAATCATGATAATATGCTTGGAAAATTGTCTAACCAAGCTATGAGTTTGATGAATGATTTCCAGGTACTCCAAGAAAGAATAAGGATTGTTGAGGCACAGATGGGTAAGATAACTGAGAGTCAAACTCTCATTCTAGCTAAATTTGTAGGAAAATCCGAGCCCGATCTAGTTCAAGACCTCAAGATGATAAGAATCCAAAGGGAGGATGTCACATCCCAAGATTTTCCAAATCTTGTTATGTGAAAAATAAATGAATAAAATAAAACTTTGTTGATTTTCAGGTGAGAAGAAACTTTTTGATTCCAATTGGAAACCTTCAAACCAATTTGATCAAACAAATCCTAAAGGGATTTGAAAAGATAAACAATTAATAAAGAAAATATTAAATATGTGAAATTACTATTTTTAGATCTTTTAGTAAAAAGATTTAGTTTTCAAATGAAAAGGTAGAAATATAAATAAGGATTATTTTATAGAGCCAAATTAAATCTTGGACAAGCTTTTGAATTAAAATATTCCTATTTGATAAAAAGAGTAAAGGTTTATTTAAATAAAATAATGAGGATTTATGAATATCCCATTTTATTAAAGTAAGGACTTTACCCATTTTAATTAAACACTAAAACTAGTTATTTTATTTTAAATGAGTTTTCCAAGTGTTTTATATTTTCAAATAAAACTTACTGAAATGATTTTGGGATTATGTAAGTTTCAAATGGAGTTTTAATAATCAAATCCTATTTGAATTAATAACTAAGGACTATTTTATTTAATTATTAAATAGATCCTAAAAGAATAAAAATATTATTTTATTTTGGGACTTGGAATATTGTTGTTAAACAGAACTAAACTCAATACAAAGTGTGGTGGAAGTTTGATTGATTTGAATGTTTGAATTGTTTGATTGAATTTCAAAATAGAAAATCAAATGGAAAAAGGAAAAAGATTCAGTACAAAAAAAACGACCCAACCCAACAGGCCCAAGAAGACCCACCCCACCAACTCTCCCCGTGAAACGCTTTTCCTACACTCACCTCGCACCAAGAATTCGCAGACGGTGGCCCCTCTCCTCTCTCTCTTCCTCGGCAGGCATGCCCCACTGCCACCTCACCATCGTCTTCAACCCCCAAACCACGCCCTGCCGTTGCTGCCGCGTTACTGCCGGCGATCAATTCGCGTTATTTCCTGCTTTAACTCCCCCGGCGACCACGCGTGCATAAACTCCTCCCTCCCCTCTCATTTCCCCAGACGGCTCCTCCTCTCTCGCCTCTTTGCCCAATTCGAGCCCCACGCCCGACGAGGTTTTCCACCGATTCCGCCACACCTCGCCGCCTCTCCTTTCTGCCGCACGTGATTGCTTCCCACCTCCTGGCGCATCTTCCCGTGCCACTCATTCGCCCGCGCTTGGTCCATAACATCGGCAACAACGACAACCTGAGCGCCACCGCCTGCAAGCAACTCCGGCGACCTCCCCCTGGTAAGCCAGACCACCCCGAGCCCTCTCGATCATGCTCATGTGAACCCCACACTCTCCCGCGTCTAACCGTACCTTCCGTTTGCTTTGGGGTGAACTGCAACCTCGCCTCGTTGACAAACAGGACCGCCTGAAGCCGTCGCCATCTCCGACGAGCAATCCCCTCCGCTCCAGTGCGCCCCTCGCCAGACCAGCACCACCTTGAGCTTCACCTCGACCTTGCGAGCACGGTGAGCACCTCCACTTCTCTCCTTGCTTACTATAAACGCCGCGGCTCCACCGTCTGACCCCGCACCGCCGCCAGCCGCCGCTAGCGCCGCCAGTTCGTGGTCAAACACACTGAGACCGTCGGATCGAAATCCTGTGGCTATGATTAGATTAGGTCGAAGGGGTAAGTTTGAATCAGAGCCGCATGATTTCATTTAGATCTAACGCACCAGAGAGGTTGATCCAACCGAACCGGTATCAGCCAATAACAAGCAGCCATGTGGCCCAGCCTTTGATTTAAAACAGAATTTAAAATCAGATTGTCATGCAAACTTGTAAAATTCATAACTTAAAATCTACACGTCCAAATTTGGCAAACTTTATATCAATGGATTCAGAAAAACAAGCCCTAGCCAACCATGCACTTTGTTTAGTAAAAAGCTTCTGGTAAAATGTTTGTTTTTGCAGAAACTTGTGTATGCTTGTTTAGGATATAAAATTTATTCCAAAATTATTTTGGGGTTGAAATCTTTGCAAAATGGTTTGCTGTGAACCTACTGACCCTAGGAACCAACTTATGGATTTAAAAATGTATTTTGTGAAGATTAGGATTGAATAATTGAATTAGCTCATTTCTAGTCAAATAAAAATATTGATTTTGATATGGAAATTGATTTTTGAGAAAAACCTTTGGAAAATGTGTTGATTCAAACCTAATGACCCTAAACACCATGTTTTGAGAATTAACAACTTACTTGGTGAACAATATAAAATTATTGCCTTACCAAAAGCATTTTCACCACATGAAATAATGATTTGATTTAAAAATGGTTTATAGATAAAACCCTTTTACAAATGGTTTTGCCACTTTAGAAAATGACCACTTTGAGCCTTACAATGTTTAGAGCCTAGTAGAAACCACCTTTGAAAATAAAACTATCTTTTTCATGCTTGCATGCATGACTTTGTTTTTATTATTTTATGTGTGATGATTTGTTTGAATATTGGTTGGAATATTAGTTGAATCTATGTTTGCTTGATTGATTTGTAGTGAAGTTAGAAGAGTGTGATATTAGCAAGATCAAGAAGTGAACCAACATCCTCTACCAAAAAGGCAAGTGACACTATCATCCAAGTCCTACTATTTTCATTACACTTAGTAGATTTTGAAACATGCATGATGAGGTCTACTATATTTTTCTATGCTAAATCCTAATAGGATACCCCTATATATTCCTTAGTGAAAACAAGGTAGTTGTAATATGCTTAGCCCTGCTTTATATTTTGAGAAAGGATACATGTTGAGATTATGAGAAGTATTGAAAATACTTGTGTTTTATATAATAAAACAAGTACTCAATGAACCACCTGGGTGGACAAGGATACTCAAGTTTTGGACAAGGTGGCAACAAGAGGAACCATGTTTATATGGCAATCTCTTTTTGTTGTGCACTAGAAGAAAACCACCCAGGGACTTAGAGATTGAACATGTTTCTCGTACAGTGGCTTCCGTGTACAACCACATGCTAAATAGGCACTGGCTTAGTCAACTACATGGTGGAAGACCCATGCATTGGCCTCTTCAGGTTACTAGAATGAGGGAACTTGGAACCCTACATTGGTGCCTGAAGACAAGCTAGCATTGTGTATTGGGAGGACCCTATGGAAAGAGTTCGTCACATTCTCAATCTGCCAGTACTCCATCTTGGTGAGTACTTATCCAGCGGCCACTGATGGCAACAAGATGAGATTGTGTCATGTGGGTAAAGTGTACAACTTCTGCAAGTACTTAGCCGTGTCCCCGGTTATGGACAATACTGAGCAACTAAGGCTTGAAGCTATGGGAAATCTCGACATTCCAATTTCTAAAAGAAAAACTTGAAAGTGACAACAAGAGACTTGAAGCACTTGGTGGATTCCAAGGAGTTCAGAAAGATTTTACAAAATATCAAATGAGCCTGAACCCCACTTAGCCAAATATGCATGTAATGATAGGATCCACTTATTTCTACATAGTAGTGAAACTTGCCAATACAATTCAAATGTATTGACCTTGTGGCTGTAACTTGTAATGTTGCAGGTTGGTTTGGTGTTAGTGAAGTTTATTGATTAGGATTACAAGTCCACAACCAACATGTTTGCCTGTGGCACTTTGAAGATGAAGGACCCCATGATTATATATATTCTGCTGCAATGTAATGTAATAGCCAAATGAGCTATGTAAGATGTAATGTATTATTTTATTCCTGGTTATAAAGTTGTATTATGACCTTTGTTTCTTGATATTACATCTTAAACTATGGATGCTAGCTATTGATCGAGGGACTAGCATTGTAAACACAGGGATCTCTACCTTATTAAAGGTTGGGAGCTCTACAGATGGTATCAGAGCATTGTGTTTCCTGTAGGATTTGTAAACCTAGGATTGGACATAACCCCTTAGAAAAATAGGAGTTGTATCTGTTCCAAAACTTATTTACAAACAATCTTGTAAAACCCTTTCCTCAACCATTTTGGTTTTGAGTCTACATCTCTTTTATTTCAACTTGATGGATAAAGCCTACCCCATGGCCAAAGACTTCACCATGTGCAAAGGATATCATCAAATCTAATGGCTTCAACATCTTCAACTCTAATGACTTCAACATCTTCAGCATTTTCACCAAGGACTTCAACCTTGGATATCACTAAGGACAAGTGAGACAAGAAATCTTGCTCAAGATTTGAAGATTAAAGAAACACAACTTAGAAGAAGCCATCATCACCTTTGAAGTTTTGTGACCAAGAGTTTTCCCAAGGAAACCATGATCTCATGCAAGAAGAATCAACCAAGAAGGATGGAAAGATCACAAATGAACCATATAGATGGACCACAATATTTTGTTTAAGTCAAACCCACCAACTTATGTGGTGTAACAAAAATATTTTTGGTTGCCTAAAAATATGCTTGAAACTTGTTGTTTGAGTATTTGTTTGTGATTTCTTGCACCTTGCTTGTGTGAATTGTGATGTGTGTGATTAGAATTGATTCCTTAGAAATATCTTGCTATTCTAATCTCAATTCAACCCAAACAGATGACTACTCCAAGAGACTCCAACATCAAGGTTGATGATAACAACAACAACCAAGAGGACAACATGAGAGAACTCATAGCAACCCAAAACCAGTTGAACCAACTAACAGCTCAATTCATAGCCAACACCAGTGGGGAAGATCCAACCTTGCAAAAGTTTTTGGAAACCCAAGCCCAAATGTTGCATAAGGTGACAAATCAAATGATCAACATGGAAAGCAACTCTTCCAAAGGAGTTTGTGACAACAAGGATGACAAAGATGTTATTCTAGAAGGATCCCAAGCTTGCAATATTTGTGGAGACAAGGATCACACTTCCAAGGAGCATGGAGATCAATGCCCCAACTGTGAAGAGAAACATCCAGTTGGCCAATGTCCCACCTCTCAAGCTACTTGTTACCTATGTGAAGGAAATAATCATGTCCCCATCCAATGCCCCATCTATTCCATAGTTGAACAAAGGAAACAAGGTGGAGTGCAACAACTGATTGCAGACTATCAAGAGGGAGCTAAGTCTACCAAGAAGGATGAGGACAAAGGAAAATCTCCACTTGTACCTCCATGCAATACAACCCAATTTAAAGGACCAAAGAAGAAGCATATGAATTATCCAAGGAGCAATAGAAGGTCAAAGAAACCAGTAGACATACCTACCTATGAGATAACATATGAAGAACATGAACTAGAGGCACTCCTAGCTTTGGAGAAACCCAAGAAAAAGAAGGACAAAAGCCATGTGCAATGTAACCATTGTAAAGAAATGGGACACTATGCCAGTGAATGTCCAGAGAAGAATAAGTATAAGGAGATTGGCCAAGTATGGTGCAACAACTGCAAAGAGCTAGGCCATTATGTGACAACCTGTCCACAAGAAATACGTGAAGAACTCAAACTTATCACATGTTACAATTGTGGTAACCAAGGGAATTATGCAAGCAACTGTCCAGAAAAGATGAAGCACAAGATAAACAAGCCTATGAAGGATCTTAGCCTTGTCACATGTTTCAAGTGTGGAAACAAAGGACACTATGCAGATGTTTGCCCAGAGAAGTTTCCCCAAGATCCCAAGCAAACCAAAGATTTAATTTAGTTGGAAAATTTTTAAGGGTGGTAGTACCCTAGATGCTTTGCGCCAACTTGTAACCCTAGCCTTCCCAAATCTCGGGACGAGATTTATTTTAAGGGTGGTAGCCTGTCACATCCCAAGATTTCCAAATCTTGTGATGTGAAAAATAAATGAATAAAATAAAACTTTGTTGATTTTCAGGTGAGAAGAAACTTTTTGATTCCAATTGGAAACCTTCAAACCTATTTGATCAAACAAATCCTAAAGGGATTTGAAAAGATAAACAATTAATAAAGAAAATATTAAATATGTGAAATTACTATTTTTGGATCTTTTAGTAAAAAGATTTAGTTTTCAAATGAAAAGGTAGAAATATAAATAAGGATTATTTTATAGAGCCAAATTAAATCTTGGCCAAGCTTTTGAATTAAAATATTCCTATTTGATAAAAAGAGTAAAGGTTTATTTAAATAAAATAATGAGGATTTATTAATATCCCATTTTATTAAAGTAAGGACTTTTCCCATTTTAATTAAACACTAAAACTAGTTATTTTATTTTAAATGAGTTTTCCAAGTGTTTTATATTTTCAAATAAAACTTACTGAAATGATTTTGGGATTACGTAAGTTTCAAATGGAGTTTTAATAATCAAATCCTATTTGAATTAATAACTAAGGGCTATTTTATTTTATTATTAAATAGATCCTAAAAGAATAAAAATATTATTTTATTTTGGGACTTGGAATATTGTTGTTAAACAGAACTAAACTCAATACAAAGTGTGGTGGAAGTTTGATTGATTTGAATGTTTGAATTTTTGATTGAATTTCAAAACAGAAAATCAAATGGAAAAAGGAAAAAGATTCAGTACAAAAAAAACTAAATTCAAATGTATTGACCTTGTGGCTGTAACTTGTAATGTTGCAGGTTGGTTTGGTGTTAGTGAAGTTTATTGATTAGGATTACAAGTCTACAACCAACATGTTTGCCTGTGGCACTTTGAAGATGAAGGACCCCATGCTTATAGATATTCTACTGCAATGTAATGTAATAGCCAAATGAGCTATGTAAGATGTAATGTATTATTTTATTCCTGGTTATAAAGTTGTATTATGACCTTTGTTTCTTGATATTACATCTTAAACTGTGGATGCTAGCTATTGATCCAGGGACTAGCATTGTAAACACAGGGATCTCTACCTTATTAAAGGTTGGTACCTCTACAGAGGAGTCCGAAGAAATTGACTATAGCAATGCCCCTTCACCAAACTACACAGTTTAAGATTTTGTGAAAAGGATCAATATCAAGATTCTATTAAGTGAAGTAAATGAGGAAGCTATTTATCAACACTTCGTTAATCAGGTAGCAATAAAGGCATGTGAGCTCGAGGAAGAATATAAGAAAAATGCTAAAAAACTACCTGTTAAGCTTGATGATATATTTGATCCTACAATTAAAATTAAAATTGGGACTAATGAGATAGCTGCACTTTGTGATTTAGGTGCAAGTGTTTAAACAATTCCAATAAGTCCTTTTAATAAGTTAAATCTTGGCTCTTTTGAAATCACTGAGTTAAAATTACATCTAGAAGATTCTACCTACAAACAAGTGTTGGAGATATTCCCAAGAGGCAATAATAAAATGGTTATTATTATATCTTTGTGTTTATGATAAATGTTACATCCCATGATATAATTGTATTAACCGGATACAGTAATACTTGTGTGTTTTGTAAACATAAAAGAGTCCCTAGTAAAGCCGCTTTTGAACTAGCTTGTTGATTAATAGATGATTATGGTTTCCTAATCATGGACATTAGATGTTATTAATAATAAGATCATGTCATTAGGAGAATGATATGATGGACACACTCCTATAGTAAGCGTAGAGTAAGATCAAGTCATTTAGAAGTTTCTTTGCTATAAGCTTTCAAGTACATAGTAACCTAATCCTTTGACCATGATATCATTTTAATCACCATCACTGGATGAATGCTTTGATGACATCAAACACCACTTCCGTAACTGGGTGGTTATAAAGGTGGCATTAGGTATTCTTAAAGTATATGTTGAGGCACATAGATATACTCTTGGCCCTCTCGGTGGAATGCCATCCAATTGGCTTACAAGCATGTGACTAGGTCAAAAGGGATCACATATCAAGGAACGAGTAAAGAGTACTTATCGATAATGAGGTTGAACTAGGTATTGGAGATACCGACGATCAAACCTCGGATAAATAAAGTATCGCGAGACAAAGGGAAATTGGTATCGTATGTAAATGGTTTATTCAATCACGAAGTAATCGTAGAAATATGTGGGAGCCATATGAATTTTCATATTCCTCTATTGGTTATTGATCGAAGAAGTGTCTCGATCATGCCTACATAGTTCCCGAACCGTAGGGATACATACTTAAGGATTCAATGTTATTTAGTAGATATGGAAATGAGTTGGAGACCAGATGTTATTCAGAGTCTTAGATTGGATCCAGGACATCACGAGGAGATTCGGAATGGTCCGGAGAATAAGATTCATATAAGGAAAGTCCAATTCTGGAGTTCGGAAATGTTTTTTGTGTTTTCACCGGAATCTTCTAGAAGGTTCTAGAAGGTCCACCACCCCGAAATGGGGACACATGGATGCGACATACCCAAGTGGGGGTGGCGGCATAGTGTCCTAGGTCAAGTCGGCAAAAGCTACTAGGTGGGATTCAAACTCTATTTTGAATAGTCAAAGTCTAGTTTGAAAAGTCAAATCCCAAAATAAGGAAAGTCTAAATCCTAGTGGAGGAGGGAAAGGAAACCCACTTGGGAGAGGATTCCATCTCCCTCCTTGCCGCCGGCCAACCAAGAGGAGTTGGGGGAGGACTACCCTCCCCTAGCCGCCTCTCCCACCCATAAAAGGAGGGGGTGAGGTGCCCCCTTGGCCCTCAGCCCAAACCCTAGGCCGCTGCCCCTCCCAAGTCGTCGGCGCCCTAGAGCTACCAAGCCGCCGCCTAGCACCTCCTAGCCACCAACGCCACCACCTCCTCTCATTGGTGTATAAACCCTAGCCATCGGGGATCTCTCTAATCCACCATACTCGCTCTGGCTTAGGCGAGGCCCTGTGGGATCTACTCCTCCACCTCCACCACTACACCGGCATGCTGCTAGAATCGTGAGGATATCTACAACCTCCGCTGCCTTCTGGAACAAGGGAGAGGATTCATCGAGTACCAAACGTGTGATCGACTATGGAAGCGCTGCCGGAACATGGCACCGGATGGATCGTCTTCGCAATCCTGAGATCGGCAAGTGAACGACTACATCAACCACGAGAATCCAATCTCGTTAAACGCTTTGGATCTTCGAGGGTTAGTACTCTATGAAGTCGTTGCACCAATCTCGTAGATTAGATCTTGGGTTTTGTTTGTTCATGCGATAGAAAATTTTGTTTTCCATGCTACGAACCCGTACAACAAGCTGTAGGGATTAAATAAAATACTTTAGTTTACATTAAAGGTTGTCCTGCTCTTATTGATTTTGTTATTGTTGACATGCCTGAAGATGCTACTACTCCTATCATATTAGGCGTCCACCCTTAAGAACTATTAAGGCTTTGATTAATCTGCATGAAGGGAACGTGAAGCTTCAATTGCCTTCGCGAGATACTTTTGTTATTCATTTTCCCAGGAATAAGAAAGCCAAGCATGATGAGAAGAAGGCCATCACATTTAAGGCCAACTATTTTGGAGTGGGTGTTCCACTCAATTTGGCCTAAGTGAGCAACATCATGGTCAAGCTATTGACCATAAAACAACGCTTCATGGGAGGCAACCCATGTGAAATAAAGGCTTGAGTAAAGTTTTTAAGTTTTAGTTTAAGTTTCATGTTGAATAAAGAGTGTTAGAAAACTACAGTTGAGGAGGAGAGGTTCGGTGGTACTAAAATCATGTTTTATACAGGCTGATATTGGTCGAAAATTTAGTCTGTCATTTTTCTGTCAAAATATGGTGTTTCGCTAAATTCCAGGTTAAGAAAGAATTCTCGAAGAAACAAGTAAATTTTGACGACTCCAGTAGGTTTAGCGACCAACTATATGGCGGGAATAAAAATTCCAGGCACAAGGTTTAACAACCAACTATACGGTAGGGATAAAAATCTCGGCCGTATAGTTCCGGCTATATAGATATCCCGCCAGGAAGAAACCCTAAAATTTTGCCGTTAGACCAACTATACGGCAGGAACAAATGTTCCGGCCGTATAGTTCCGATTGTATAGTTTGTCCGACCACAAAAACGCTATGGGAAGGTACCCCTAACACCAAAACTTCAATCCCTTTTCTCTCTTCTACCTCTAAACTCTCTCAAAAACTCAAGAGATCTTCATCTCTATGCAATTTCGTTCGATTTCCTCACACACAAGTGATCTACGGTATGTTTCTCCTCCGATCCTCCAATTACTTTTTGCAAATTCATCTCTGATGTCATTATCAATCTTGGATGAGACCTACTGTGAACTAATTTCCATGTTTCTCTTGCCTAGATTATTATTTTGAGGAGATTTTTAGTGTGCTATGATGAGTAATATGTTATGCTTATTATTGTTGGATCAAAAAAGTTTTGTTTTTGACTTTCTTATTATTTTTATATGATAAATGCAAGGATCCAAACGCGTGCTCGTGCCGCCGCAAGTTCCTCTCAGGTTGCCGCTGCATCTCAATACCGCATGGGGATACGGTTTAGGAATGAGTACCAACGTGATCGCTTTGACAGGATCAAGAACCGAGAAGTGAAGACAACCAAGTGGGCTTGTCTCATTATATTGAATTAACTCTGTATTTCTAATGACTTCAATTTACTTTGCAATAGAGTCGGCCTGCAAAACTTTGTATTCCAAGATGTGCCTACTTATCGCTGGTTAAATCTTGTATTTTTAAGTTCTTTAAAAAGCACCGTTAAAACATGGCACGGAAAGGACATGATTTATTTCCGACTGATGAACAACAATTATACATTATCACTTGATGAATGGTGCAATTGTTTTAGTTTACCAAATAATGATGTTAATTCCTTACGCGCATCTTATGCCGACATGAACCCTTCCCTGGATTATTACTATAATAGAATGAGTTTCACTTCTAGAATCAACAAGGGGAAGAATATTTAGCATCCTGCTATTCGCTATTTGTTCTATGTAATTGCTAACACCTTGCAGGCATGACATGAGTTTATAAGAATCAATGAGGAGGACATATTGGTCCTCGCAAAAGCTACTTTCAACAACAACTTGTCACTCAACTTGGACACAATTCTTGTGCGCTACTTCGAGCACCAATCCTCCCAAAGCCAAGGGCCAATCACATGTGGAGGCGTCATCACCGTGCTTGCCATTGCCTTAGGCATCGACCTAGGTGAGTTGAAACCATTGCTAGGTGAGCGACGTGTTGATTTCTCTACTTTAAAATCTTGTGGAATGCTCACAAGGAGAGGTGGTGGTTATTACTTGCATATTGCAGGAGCTGGGCGTCTCTACCCCTCTCCTTTGCCTAATGGTATTTTCTCTATCGAGGAGGGACGTTTGCTATATGATGTGCAGTTTGAACAACACCAACCCGAGTAGGAGATTCCGGATGAGGATGAGGACCAAGAAGAGGAGCAAGAAGTTCCTGATCAAGAGGAGCAGCCACCAAACCGGTTTGCTACATATCAAGATTTCCAAGAACTTGGAGGAACTATGGACGGGATGCATAATCTCGCCCTGAACCTCCGAGAAACCACTAGTAATTTATCAACTCAATTTGCGAACTAGAGCCACAAATTTTTTCCACCACCTCAATGACTTGAAGGGCTTGCAAAAGCCTAAGCTTGGGGAGGTTTTCTATCTATTTTTATTTGGAATTAATTTTCTTTATTTTCGAGGTTATGCTTTTTATTTGAGTTTATAAGCACTCGTGTTGGTTTCCCCAACACTTTATCTTTAGCTATTTTATTTTGTTTTTGAGATTTTCAAGCCGAGCTTTGCCGCCAATTTTATATTCTTCAATTCCCTCTCTCAAAAACAACAAAAAGATTTTTCCATTTATATTTATTTCCCCTTTTTCTTTTCTATTCTCCTTGTGGTTCTCGCATATTTGCAGGAGAGTGATTGACTTCGAGTTTCCAAGAAACGAATCAAAAGGGAAGAGAGAAGTGGAACCAATCATGAGTGGTATGCCTTATGACTCCCCACTTTTGAAGTTTGAGAAACCCATGCTAGTTAGTAGTAAAATCTAAGATATTATATTGGTGGAGTGAGTCTTTATATTGGAGTAGATTTTTGTTTGCATGAGTATTTAGTGGAGTACGTTTTGTTCCAGCTCTTGTAGTTAACCAAGTCTTGCCTAAAAATTTGCTAAATAATTGTACTCCCTCCGATCCATATTACTTGTCACTAAAATTGATGTATCTAGACATGTTTTAGTGCTAGATACATCCATTTCAATGACAAGTAATATGAATTGGAGGGAGTAATAAGAAAAAGTCTCATAATTGAAGGCTTGGGTGTTGTAGTGTTTAGTCTTGAAAGCTTATTCCTAGAGACACTCAAAACCACATAAAATAGTGATTGACTTGATAGCTCTCTTTGAAAGGATTTGTTCAATTGAATTAATGTTTAGAGGTTCTTGTGAGCATGCCAAAGTTTGACTTATGAAACATAAGAATGATATAGCTTTATGTGTGTCAAACTTCATGGGATGCCAACAACTCCGCTAGCCTACGAACGATCTTCATGGGGGAAACTCCTAGATTTCGGCTATGAGTTGATTAAACATATGTAGCAGCAATGCTATAATGGGTAAGATTCTTGGCATTCTCGTGTAGTTGTGTTCATGATGGAATCACTCCTCTGGTTGATATGAGTAATCATTATACAAAAGGAACAAAAACCTTGGTAATGCCACGAGTGTCCATCACAGCCCGATAAACTAATTAAATTTTTTGGCATGCTCTCATTTACTTAAGAACTGAAATTTTTAAAGGACAATGAATAGAAAAGTAGTGCTTGAAAAGTCTTGACTTATTGATCTAGAGAATTGAGATACTTTAGTGTATATGCTTTTCCTGACAATCTCTCACACTCTCAATCTTACATGATTATACTTTATTGTTCAAAGGCAAGCTTATGAGTTGATTACATGACATGGAATAAAAGTTTACTCATTTGAATCATCCATGCTAACAATAATCTTGTTGCACTATAAGGATTCATTAAAACCCATATGATATGCTTGCCATTACTCTATCTATCCTGAAGTTTTCTAGATTAATAAAGTGGAGGAAACATGAGACTATCAATCATGACTAAGATCGCCATCTAGCTATTTCAGTTAAAATGCCGAGTTCCTTTTTGATTTTGGTTTTCTTGCTCGAGGGCGATCAAGTTTAAGCTTGGGGAGGTTGATGGCTATGAAATATATCCATCCACGTCCACATTTAAACTAGATATTATTCATACTTTTGGTGAAAAATCTCTCTGAACCCTACCACTAATGCCTAATGATCAAAGGGGTATATAATCCTATCTTTCTATTTTTCCCTGTGCAGGAAATGACGTTTGATGATGGCATCACAACATTAAAGTCAAAGATACGAGATTTCAAAAAACCCAAAGAAACCAGGGGTCGTGAAGAGGATGCAGAAGCTTTAACGACCAACTATACGACAGGAATAAAATTTCGGCCGTATAGTTTCCACCGACACCGCTAGGTAAAACAAAACAACTTTCATGAAGGGACCCCTATATAAAGAGGCCTCAGGCAATGAGAAAACGCCCTCGAACGGCGCCCCGAACTACACCAAGCCATTCAAAACCACAACACCGGAGGGATAGATCAATATCTAATCTCCAAACCCTTCTCCTCCACCATAACCATATTCCACCACTTGTAATAGTAGATCTCATCTCCAATTAGCGACATTGTAAGACTATTACTATCAATCTCATGATATCTATTTCAATGTTTATGATTGTTGATTTCATCTCTATGTGTGAGTAATCCTCCATGGGCTAAGGGCTTCGGCCTAGCCATGTAGTTTGCGCATGTTATTTATCATAGATGGGATCATGTATTAGTTTGTATGACATGATGATTATTGTATCCTCTCTTGCCTCAATCTAAGGACTTGTCAGGTACCCAAGACCCCAAGGATTGATCCAGATATAGGGAGTGTGAGTAATGACTGATCTGTAGGATGAGAACCCCAGTGAAAGAAAGGGTAGTACGGCTGTATGTGAGGGATTTAGTTGGGATTAACGGTGACGTAACTATGCATATCATTAGTTCTCTTTCTTCTATGGATGAGACTAGTAGGTTATTGCTATAAGCGGTTGCGGGGGTAATAGCAATTATGGATGCATTGCTCACATATAATTATCTTGCTCTAACAATTACATGTATACTTTATTATTATCTTTTATTCCCATCAGATGTTTTACATAGCTACAGGTGAAACCTAAATCCACAGGCCCTCTCTCTCCATCATCGACAACAACAAAAGATCGCAAACTCTTGGTCCGGTAAAACACAAAAATAATTCTAAAAATCCGGAAGGTCCGTTAAAGTAACTTTACTATGTTTTTTTGCTTCCCGAGCATTCGATAACCTAGGTCTACTAGGGAAAAGGAGCTATACTACATCTGTAATCTGAATTGAAGGTATCACCGGTCACAGGTAGATCCTGCCTGATCGGGACCCCTGTGAGAAGGAGGAGTACATCTGTTCGGAGAACCCGTACGACACCAGCGTTGTTGACCCATGGTAGGAGGTAACTAGGGTTTTCTACCCTTCCCTTGTTCTTCCCCCATTCCCATCGTTGAATGCTAGATCGTGTATTATTAGGATTCAGTTGTTCACATTTTCAATTGTTGGATGCTAGATATTTTTACAACAGCTAATCCACTTGTATTAGAACTTGTGTTTCGATGAATCTGTATGTTCATATTTCAATTCAATTTTATTTTTCCTTCGAGTTGTAGTGAAGGGATTCCCTAGTTAGTACTAACGTCAATCTGTAGTTGGGATCATTATTTGATTTTTTTGAGATTTGGGGATTGGGAATTTAACCCAGTCGGTTAATTTATGCAAATAATTATGGGATGTCAATCGGTTAATTTATACAAATAATCAAGCACAATAATCAAGGGATATCAATCATGTCCTTGATACATCATAAACGTATCTATAATTTTTGATGCTTCATGCTTGTTTTGTACCAACTATCTTATATTTTGTCTACACTTTGAGGGATTTTTATGCATTTTATGGAACTAACCTATTAACAAGATGCCACAGTGCCAGTTGCCTGTTTTCTGCTGTTTTTTATTTCAGAAAAAATAGTAAATAAATATTATCGGAATTGGATGAAACAAAAGACGAACTTCCTATTTTCCTGACACGACACGAAGTCCGAAGGAGAGACGAAGAGGTGCCACGAGGCAACCACACAACATGGCCGCGCGGGGCCCCTGGTCGCGCCGCCATATGGTGTGGGCCCCTCAGGCCTCCATCGACCTTGCCCCTTCGCCTATATATTCTCCCGAGGCAAAAACCCTAAATACCATATCAGAAATCCACAAAAAGTTCCACAGCATCGCCGCCACCAAAGACGAGATTCGAGGGACAGAAGTCTCTGTTCCGGCACCCTGTCGGGACAGGGAATTGCTCCTGAAGCCATCTCCATCGACTCCACCACCATCTCCATCGCCATTGCTGACTTCCATGATGAGGAGGGAGTAGTTATCCCTCGAGGATAAGGGATCTACCGGTAGCTATGTGTTCATCTCTCTCTCTATGCATGATCTTATTGTGATCATGAGCTTTGTAATCTAGTTGAATAAGTAGATCTATTATGCTACCCAGGTGCTTTTATTAATGTAATCTCCAGAGACACCTTATCCCACGTGTATGAAGGTGACAATATGCACAACATGTGTGTCTCTTAGGCTAAAGGTTACAGAAATACTTATCATGAGTTATAATTTGAGTTGGATGTCTGTATGAAATTGTGGTGTTTGTTGGAACCATCTAGCGCTCAAGGTGACAGTGTGGGGTTACCTAGGTGGGGAATATGAACTTTAAGGAGTGACTGTTATAGCCCTACACCGTGAATTAGTATTCGTTATCCAACCGGAGAGTAGTTCAGGGTATCATAGTGAAGAGAAGATATTATATGTTTATTGAGAGTGTCCACTAGTGAAAGTATGATCCCTAGGAATTGTTTCTAAGCATTTAAACACCGTTCAAAATCAGTCTTGTTACATGTTTGCTTGTTGCTGTTTTTATTTCAGATTGTGATTACTACTTATAGTCATCCATATTACTTGTATTTCACTATCTCTTCGTCGAACTAGTGCACCTATACACCTGACAAGTGTATTAGGTGTGTTGGGGACACAAGAGACTTCTTGTATCTAAATTGCAGGGTTGCTTGAGAGGGATACCTTTGACCTCTTCCTCCCTGACTTAGATAAACCTTGGGTGCTCCACTTAAGGGAAACTTGTTGTTGTTCTACAAACCTCTGCACTTGGTGGCCCAACACTGTCTACAAGAATAGAAGCGTGCGTAGACATCAAGCTCTTTTCTGGCGCCGTTGTCAGGGAGTTAAGTAAAAAGGTACTCACATCCTCTGGCTACTAAGCTATCTTCTAGTACTGTTGCTGGTGTGTGAGTGCTCGAAGTTTTTTCCTTTAGATTCTGCAATTTTATCTTTTCGTTTCTTGTTTTTATTTTCACTAGTTAGGCTTAATGGAAAACCAAAAAAATAGAGAGCTTTATAGTATTTTTCTTGAGTTAGGACATGAAGTGTTTGAAGAGAAAATTTAAAAACCTATGGAACTTTATTTGCATGCTAATAGCAATGTTATTAGTATGAATTTTTTGAACACCATTATTGTTAATTCTATGGAAACGTCTAAGCTTGGGAAGCTAGTTTTTATGAAAATGATCTTTTTAGTTCCCAAGCTTTAGAGGAGAAATTTTTTTATGAGGATACTACCTCCAATATATGATGATTACAATGATGAATATGATATTTTCAGTCCACCTGCTTTAGAGGAGAAAATTTGCTATGATGATACTATACCTCCAATATATGATGATTACAATGATGAATATGATATTTTAAGTCCACCTACTATTGAGGAGAAAATTAATTATCATTACAATATGCCTCCTATATTTGATGATTATGGTGATGAGAATAATAACAATATCTATTTTGTTGGATTTGCTCCCACTACAATTAATAAGAATGACTATGCTTATGTGGAGAGTAATAATTATTATATGCATGTGTCTCATGATAAGAATGTTTTATGTGATAGTTATATTGTTAATTTAATTCATGATGGTACTAAAAGTTATTATGAGAGAGGGAAACATGGTTTTATGTATCTCAACAATATTAAGTTTCCCCTCTTTATGTTGAAAATTTTGAAGTTGCACTTATTTTGCTTTCCTGTGCTTGTTGCTTTGTGCTTTAATGACTTACTCATTTACAAGATTATTTTTCATAGGAAGTGGGTTAGACTTAAATTTTTTTTATATTTGCTTCTTGATTCTCTCTTTTACTTTAATTCATATTTTTTATGTGACCATCATCGAAAGTATCATGCCTATCTTAATGGCTATAAAGAAAGAGCTTTTGGGAGACAACCCATTATATTTTGCTTTTAGTTTATTTTTGGTTATTTGAGTCTTGGAAGTTGTTACGTCTGTAGCAACCTCTCCTTATCCTTTTTATTTCGTTTTTGTGCAAAGAATAGCCTCTAATGAGAGGGAAGTAAGATTTGGGGATTTCTGTGTTTCGCTGTAAAAAATCGTGAAAACTATCAAAACATCGTATTTATTTGCAAATTTTTTTGCGCATGACCCAGGTTATTACCTAACTTTCTTTAGTTTTGCACTTTTATATTTGAGCAACAGAAGATTTTCAAAAAAATTGGTCTTTACCTGTAGGTCTGTTTTGACAGATTTCTGCCATTATTTGCATTTGCTTCTTAATCTCTTTATTTTTGAGTTATTTTGATCACTTGAGCTTTTAAAATGAGTTGCTATAGTATCTTATGTTTTAATGGATGAATTACTTGAGTTGAAACTGAACCCAAAGGTTTATTACCTTGAATACACTAATGTTGCTAATGAAGATTGTGTGTAGTTTTGTATGAATGAAATTTTCAAGTGTAGGGAGAGAATGATGTGATGAGATGAAGTATGGACAAAAGCTCAAGCTTGGGTATGCCACCCGTGTTACCCTAAGAACTATTCAAGAGGTACAAGCATCAAATCTTGGGGATGTCCAAGGCATCCCCTTCTTCATCAATAAAAATCTCAGGTTCTCTTTCATGATACTTTATTTTTATTGATTCATGCACTATATGTTGTTCTTGGAGCGTATTTGTTTTTGTTATTAGTTTACTTTTGCTTTGTTTGCTGAAATAAGTTGGTCGGACCCCAACACACCTATTTTGGAGAAGTCACACCACGTTCTTCATTGCCTAGAACACTCTAGTTTTCACTCTTATTGTTCTATGAGTGTTCTCTTTTGCTAGCACTGCATTTAGCCTTAGTTTTCTTCTTCTTTTTTCTTAGAAATTTTTAGTTATTTTTTTAGTTAGGTGAGACAAGCTCTATGATCTTTATTGAATATTATATTTGTGAGTTGTTTCAAATAAGTCGATTGGTGTTGGAAAAGAGTAGAATGTTTTATGCTTATGGTGGTACAAAAAGAAGCTTGTTTAGACCGTGTCTTAGACTTTATCATGCCATGTTAGATGTTGCTTTGACCATATTCTTAGTGATTATTGTTGTAGCATGACTTGTTTGAAACAATTCAGATTGCTTAATGTTCCATGAAAGAATCATGTGTTGTTTTAGCATACAAAAGCATAATATTGTGGTATTCTCCTCTGATGCTTTATTTGGGTTGACTTGGCACATGCTTACCCCATGTTATGACTATGAACCAGTCACTTTAGCCTCTATGATCATTTAGTTTTTTACTTGTGATATCACTTTATGTTTTGATTAATAATGTTTTGTCGCTTTGCATGATTATGGCCATTATTGCTCTCTTAGTTGGTCGCTCCTAGTCTTTTGCTAGCCTCCACCTATACTGAGTATGATCTCTACTCGTGCATCCAACTTCCAAGAAACCAAGTTATTCCAAAGAATCCACTATAAATTCCTATGCATGGTGTGTACACTATTCCAAGTATATTCATGTTTTTATCTATCTTCCAAATTAAATTTTTGTTATGTGAAAATTAGTGATTAAAGCTCTCACGAACTTGATGGCACACTTTGTTTTTCTTGCACTTAATAAACTTGAACCATTGTGTCCATCTATATTGCTTATATGCTTGCAAATTATAAGTTGGGAGTTAGCAGAACCATGTTGTCACGGGGAACGCTTTCAATATTGCACTTATTCTATTTAGTTGATATCATGTTATTTTGTTTATGGATCCCGGCGGTGTGAAATGAAAGGGGAGCTTGTAAGTTCATGGAGTTTGTATATGTGTTAGAGAAACGCCTGGACGGCTAGCCTAATCATGGTGGAAACTTGCAGCATAACCATAATGAGCATTCTGTGAAGCATCCTCAATAAAAACCTATTCAAATAGCAAATAAAAAGATTGCTGAGATGCTCATTGTCTGTTGCCTTGTCATTTTGATATGGTATAGCTCCTGTGTCATGGGGCAAGGGGTACCCCGTTGGCGGTTCTCTATAATACAAATATACTTACAATGACAAGAACTTGCTTGTGACCAAAGTTGAATAGCATGAGGTTCGGTATTCGTATGCAAGGGGCATGAGATTTTCAGCTTATAGCTTGTCAAGCATATACTCATATTTGTGTCACTTTAACCTTAATCACTTCAAGATGCTTATGATAGGGGCAATGAGAGCTCAAAGCTAAGTCTTGAAGTGATTAAGGGTTAAAGTGAACAAACTATGGAGTATATGCTTTACAAAGTATAAGTTGGCAATCTCAAGTCCCTTGAATACGAGGGACACACCTCATGCTACTCAACTTTAGTCACCTGTAAGTTCTTTTCATAGTAAGTATATGCGTATCATAGAGAACCGCCAACGGGATACCCCTTGCACATGGTATAGGAGCTATCCCATAACCAAAATGACAAGGCAAGCAGACAATGAGCATCTCAGTGATCTTTTTATTTACTATGTGCATAGCTTTTTATTGAGGATGCTTCACAGATAGCTCATTATGGTGATGCAAGTTTCCACCATGATTAGGCATGGCTTAGGCTAGAGGCTTAGACATTTATCTAATACAAAATACATAACTCCATGGACTTACAAGTTCCCTCTTTATTTCACACTGGTGACATCCATAGACAAAAGAGCATGATATCAACTGTGTACAAAGTACAAATGCAATGTTGAAAACGTTCCCCATGACAGCATGGTTCAAGTTTATTAGGGGCAAAGAATATAAAGTGTGCCATCAAGTTTGTGAGGGCATTAATCACTAAGCTTTCACATAACAAAATACTTTTAATTGGAAGATAGCTAAAAACAAGAATATACTTGGAATGGTGTAACACACCATGCATAGGAGTTTATAGTGGACACTTTGGAATAACTTGGTTTCTTGGGAGTTGGAAGCATGAGTAGAACTTACTCATACAAGTGGAGGCTAGCAAAAGACTGGGAGCAACCAACTAAGAGAGCAATAATGGCCATAATCATGCAGAGCAACAAAACATTACTAATCAAAGCATAGAGTGATACTACAAGTCAAGGACTAAATGATCATAGAGGCTATGGTGACTTGTTCATAGTCATAAAATGGTGTGAGCATGTGCCAAGTCAACCCAAACAAAGCATCAAAGGAGAATACCACAATACTATGCTTTTGCATGCTAAAATAACGCATAATTCTTTCAAGGCACACTAATAAATCCCAATTGTTTGGAACAATACATGCTACAACAATAATCACTAAGCATAAGGTTAAAACAACACCTAGCATGTCATGCTAAAGTCTAAGTCACAGTCAATGCAAGCTCCTCTTGCACTTATCAAGCAAGAACTTTCTACTCCTTTCCAACACCAAGCAACTTATTTGCAATAACACAGCGAGAACGGGGGTCCAAACTAATTTATTCAAGCAAAATAAACAAACTAAGCAAATCAAATGAAAACTAAGACGCTCCAAGAACAACAAAACAGTGCATGAAACAATAAAAATGAAGTGTCTAGACAGACCTGAGCTTTTTATTGATGAACAAGGGGATTCCTTGGGCATCCCCAAGCTTTGACGCTTGTACCTCTCACCCCGGGGTGGAATCCCCAAGCTTGATCTTTTGTACATTCTTTATCTCATTAAATCATTCTCTCTCTACACCTGAAATTTTTCCTTCATACAGAACTCCACACAATCTTCATTAGCAACATTAGTGTATTCAAAAGATAATAGACCTTTGGGCCTAGCTTTGGAACAGCAAAAATTTTCACTAAAAACGCAAGCTACTGTAGCAACTCCTCGAAAAATCTCAATTCCCAAAAGAGAACTAAAAAAGGAACCAATAAGAAGCAAATGCAAATAATGGCATAAATCTGTCAAAACAGACCAGCAGGTAGAAACCGATTTTTTTTTAACTCTTCTGTTGCTCAAATAAAAAAGTCTTGAACTAACGAAAGTTAGCTAACATATTGGGGTATTTATTCGTAAATTTTCATCTCAATCCGACTTAGATAGACTCCTCACGAATTTTTATGGTGGAGGATAGAAATCTGTTTCGGGACAGCAGCTCCCCAAATCTTACTTCCCTCTCATTAGAGATCATTCTTGGCACAAAAAGCAAACAAAAAAAGGATAAGAAGAGGTTATTACTGAAGTAATAACTTCCAATACTCAAGGAAACTCTTGGGTTATCTCCCAACAAGTACTTTTCTTTAACGCCTTTAAGTTAGGCACAAGAAGCAAGAAATCAAGTATTTTCAAATGAGGAAGCATTAACATCAAACCTTGATTTCAAAGGAGGATAAAAAAGAAAATTCTCTCTCCTCATTGGGAAGTGTTCAATACCTTTCTTGAATGAAAATTGATATTTAGTGGTGTCTTCTTTCATATCAATGATGGTACCAACAGTTCTAAGAAAAGGTCTTCCCAAAGTAATAGGACAAGAAGCATTGTATTCAACATCCAAAACATAGAAATCAATAGGGACATAAGCATTGTTAACCATAATGAGAACATCATTAATAATCCCCATGATTTTCTTCTTAGCATTATCATCAAGTGGAACATCCAAATAACAATCTTCCAAAGGTTGCAAATCAAGCATTTCATAAATCTTCCTAGGCATAATAGAGACACTAGAACCAAGATCACATGAAGCTTTGAGATCAAAGTCATTCACTTGCATATTAATAATGGGTTCCCAACTATCTTCTACTTTCATAGGAATAGAAGCTTTGCGTTTTAACTTCTCTTCCTTAATCTTAACAAGAGCATCTGTAATGTGTTTGGTGAAAGCAACATGCATATCACTAGCATCAGGACTTCTAGCAAGTTTTTGCAAGAACAGAATCACTTCAGAAATATTGCAACCATCTATATCAAAATCAAACTTAGCATCACTAGTAGTAGACTCATTGGGCTTAGGCATTGTAGGAGGAGGAATAGGGACTTCTTGTGGTTTAGTGGTATCCATTCTAGTGATGGTGCACACACTATTGTTTCTATCAATTTCAGCTTCCCTTTCCCACTTAGCATGAAGTTGGGCTAACAGTCTAACATTTTCATCAATAGTAACTTGTATGGCATGAGTAGCAGCAAAGGTACTTTCCATGGTTTCAGGTTTAGCAGCCATTTTATTAATCAAGGAGGACTGTGCTTCAGACAAAGAGGAAATGTTCTTCTTAGCACTCAAAATTTTTGACTGTAAACTAGAAATTTCTCTATTCAGATTCTCAAGCTGATGACTAATGTTTTTCAAGATAACAGATTGTTCTTCCATAGTTTTAGCGAATATCTTGTTTTGCTCATATTGCATCTGCATAAGTTTTTAGTGGATCTTTCAACTTCTAGAATCCTATCTTCGCTAGACATTCCAGATCTACCAGGATAAGCATTTCCATTATTAGGTGGATAAGGCCTATAATTACCATAAGTATTGTTGCCAAAATTGTTGTTTCTGATGAAGTTCACATCAACTTGCTCTTCTTGAGCAACCAAAGAGGCTAAGGGAACATTATTTGGATCTAAAGGATCTTTCCCATTAACTAGCATAGCCATAATAACATCAATCTTATCACTTAAAGAGGAGGTTTCTTCAATAGAATTAACCTTCTTACCATGTGGAGCTCTCTCAGTGTGCCATTTAGAGTAATTAACCATCATATTATCAAGGAGTCTTGTTGCAGCACCCAAAGTGATGCCCATAAAGGTACATCCAGCAGTTGAATCCAACAGGTTTCTTGAAGAGAAGTTCAAACCTGCATAAAAAGTCTGGATAATCATCCAAGCAGTGAGTCCATGAGTGGGACAATTCTTAACCAAAGACTTCATTATTTCCCAAGCTTGAGCAACATGTTCATTATCAAGTTGTTTAAATTTCATAATGTCACTTCTCATAGATAAATCTTAGCAGGAGGATAGTACTTTCCAATAAAAGCATCTTTGCACTTAGTGCAAGAATCAATACTATTTCTAGGCAAGGATAGCAACCATTATTTAGCTTTTCCTCTCAAGGAGAAAGGAAACATCTTGAGCTTAATAATATCTCCATCTACATCCTTATACTTTTTCATCTCACAAAGTTATTGAGATGGGCAGCAGCATCATCAAAACTAGCACCAGAAAATTGCTCTCTCATCACAAGATTCAACAAAGCAGGCTTAATTTCATAAAAGGTAGCATCAGGAGCAGGTGGAGCAATATGAGTGTTAAGGAAATCATTGTTGTTTGTGCTAGTGAAGTCACACAACTTGGTGTTCTCAGCAGAGTTCATTTTGGAAAAAGTGGAGCAAGCCAAAAAAAAAGCAGCAACAGAGCGGGAACTATTTTTTGTGTTTTTGATAAGAAAAAGCAAACCAAAATAAACTACTTTTTTTGGAGTTTTTGATAAAAAGAGGTAAACAAAACCAAGCAAAAGAAACCAAGCAAACTAAAAACAAAGTAAAGAGAAAGGAAGTGGAGGACTCCCCTTGTGAATACGTCCTTAGCCTCCCCGGCAACGGCGCTAGAAAAGCTTGATACAGTGTTGAGTTGATGTAAGAGCGCTTCGTTGGGAACCCCAAGAGCAAGGTGTGAAGCGGCATAGCAGCAAGTTTTCCCTTAGTAAGAAACCAAGGTTATCGAACCAGTAGGAGGAAGGAAACGTCACACAGGTGTTTCAAGCAACGTGGAAACCTGCACAACACAAACTCAATAGTTTTCCCCCAACGAACAGTGAGGTTGTCAAGCTCACGGTTTGCTATAACAAAGGATTAAACGTACGGTGTGGAAGGTAATGGTTTGCAGCAAGTAAACAAGTAACAGTGGAGGATGTATCAATGGTAAAGATTGGACCGGGGTCCATAGTTCACTAGAGGTGTTCTCCTTAGATAAACAACATGGCATGAAGGGTAAAAAATTTACAGCAGGGCAATTGACAGGAACTGAGCAAGGCATAGCACTGCAATACTAGACAAAAAGATCCTATAAGATTCGATTGGGTAATACAATAATATACATAGACCGCCATCCAACTACATCTATGACTAGAAGTCCACCTTCAAGTTATTATCTGAACCCCCTCCAGTATTAAGTTGCAAGCAACAGACAACTACTTTAAGCAAAGTGTGTAAGGTAAACAATCCACTTGTTCCATGAACAAGGGACCGTTGTTTTCTCCCTAGTGGCAACAGCACATCTACAACCAAAGATATTTATGTCACTTCCCTTGGAAACTAGAGGCATGAACCCACTATCGAGCATAAATACCCCCTCTTGGAGTCACTAGCAACTACTTGGCCAAGATAGCTACTAACAACGGAGAGCATACAATATCACAAACAACACAGACATGATAGTATCGAATAGACAAAACCATTAATCAATCTGACATAGTAATCTCAATATCCATTGAATCCCCGCAAACACAACATGCATGATTACAAATAGATTAGATCTTGATCATGAATGGAGCTCACAAGATCTATACATGAAAGCACAAGGAGGAGATACAACTATCTAGCTACTACATGCACCCGTAGTCCAAGGTGGAACTACTCACGCTTCATACTGGAGAAGAAGGCCTCCGAGATGATCTCCCCTCCGGCTGGGTGCCGGGAAGAACTTCAGATCCCCCCGATCTAGGGACGATGGTGGCGGCGGCTATAGAAGGTTTCGTGGAGTTTTGATCGGGTGCCTAGGGTTTCTGCATCGGGGGCTTCTTATAGGCGAAGAGGCGAGGAAGGGGTGCCCGGGGGGGCCACACCCTGCCCAGACATGGGCCAGGCTTGGCCGCGCCTAGGGGGTGTGGCCACCCTGTGGAGCCCCTCCCTCTCGTCTTTTGGATTCGTGTCGCCCACGGTAAAATATTGACTTTGGATTTTGTCCCGTCCAATTCCGAGAATATTGATTTTCTGCCTTTCTGGAACCAAAAATAGAATAAAACAGGCAACTGGCACTGTGGCAACTTGTTAATAGGTTAGTTCGAGAAAATATATAAAAACACCTCAAAGTGTAGACAAACCAAAGCAAAGTAGATACTAAACAAGCATGGAACATCAAAAATTATAGATACGTTTCCGACGTATCACTCTTGCTATGTTTTCTATATGTGAAACAAACAAATGTCTTTCAAAGTATTATTCACAATCTTTTGTTTGTGTTTGTTTTTAGGTTGCAACATAGTTGCTTTGTCTTATTGTTAGAAATATACCTTTCATGCTTATGTTAGAGTACTTTGATCCCAGCTATCAATGCTTTACAATACTTTGATCAAGTTTGTGATGGTGCATGTCACCTAAAAAATTATTCTTTTTTATCACTTACCTACTTGAGGACGAGCAGGAGTAAAGATTGGGGATGCTTGATATGTCATAAACGTATCTATAATTTTTTATGCTCCATGCTTGTTTTGTACCAACTATCTTATGTTTTGTCTACACTTTGAGGCATTTCTATGCATTTTCTGGAACTAACCTATTAACAAGATGCCACAGTGCCAGTTGTTTATTTTCTGCTGTTTTTTGTTTCAGAAAAAAATAGTAAAGAAATATTCTCGAAATTGGACGAAACAAAATACGAACTTCCTATTTTTCCCAACAGGACACGAAGTCCGAAGGAGATACGAAGAGGTGCCACGAGGCAACCACACCACGTGGCCGCGCGGGCCCCCTAGACGCGTCGCCGATGGTGTGGGCACCTCGGGCCTCCACCGACCTTGCCCCTTTGCCTATATATTCCCCCCGAGGTAAAAACTCTAAATACCAGATCAGAAATCCACGAAAAGTTCCGCAGTGCCGCCGCCACCGATTCGGGGGACAGAAGTCTCTGTTCCGGCACCCTGCCGGGTCGGGGAATTGCCCCTGATGCCATTTCCATCGAATCCACCGCCATCTCCATCATTGTTGCTTAATCCCATGATGAGGAGGTAGTAGTTCTCCCTCGAGTCTAAGGGCTCTACCGGTAGCTATGTGTTCATCTCTCTCTCTATGTGTGATCTTATTGTGATCATGAGCTTTGTAATATAGTTGAATAAGTAGATCTATTATGATACTCAAGTGCTTTTATTAATGTAATCTCCGGAGACACCTTGTCCCATGTGTGTTAAGGTAACAGTGTGCACACCGTGTCTGTCTCTTAGGCTAAAGGTTACAGAAATACTTATCATGAGTTATAATTTGAGTTGGATGTCTCTATCAAATTGTGGTGTTTGTTGGAACCATATAGCGCTCAAGGTGACAGTGTGGGGTTACCTAGATGGGTAATGCAAACTTTAAGGAGTGACTGTTATAGCCCTACACCATGAATTAGTGTTCGTTATCCAACCGGAGAGTAGTTCAGGGTAGCATAGTGAAGAGAAGTTATTATTTGTTTATTGAGAGTGTCCACTAGTGAAAGTATGATCCCTAGTCCTTGTTTCTAAGCATTGAAACACCATTTATAATCAGTCATGATACATGTTTGCTTGCTGCCATTTTTATTTCAGATTGCAATTACTACTTTTTTTTTGAACGGTTAAGGGGTCACGAAGGACCCCGATGGTGCTAGATTAACAACACATGGCAGGTACAATTTTTCGCAGAAACCCCTAGAAACACTCGCACAAAGAACCTATATTTGAGGATAAGGGCACTGCTAATTTCAAAAAACACCCTAGCACTAAAAATAAAAAGCAATCGGGTGCTTGGGTGCCACTACCATAGATCGCCGGCGTCCTCAAGGCGATGCACACGCTGAGGACGGAGGAGGAATGCTCGAACACTCGCTGCCGGCGAAGAACCGCTGCAACCGGCCATCTTGAAGTCTCCGGGGACGAACCACTTGTCGACGACGAAACGGCGAGCTCCGGCGCAGAGGAGGAAGACTCCACCACCATGGAGAAGGAGTATGGGCCGCCTTTTCGGCCAAAGATCACGGAGGTCATCCTGACGTCCGTGTGATCCGCTCGACGCTGCGCCGCCGCACCAAGCAAGCGCAGACACAAATCAAGAAGACAGCAGACCAGGGAAAGAAACTTATGCCGATCCTCACCACCATGGCGAGAAATCAGCAGGAAGCTCAGCCCCTGAATCCCATCCTCCTGTTTGCAAGTACAGCACCAAGACCACGCCCCCGAAAGCAGAGCCTGGCCGCCACCACTCCTCTCTCTCCCGCCACCACGGCCGGCCAAGAGAGAAGCAACAGCATCCACCAGCTCACCACAACTCCAATCCCCCTCGCCTCCTCGGCCGGCCAGGAAGGCAGCCATGTCTTGAAGATTCGGATGCAGATCTTGGTTCCTAGAGCGGCCTTTATTAGCGGTGCTGCGGGTGGCCGCCTCATCCTTCACCGCCTCCGACCACCGGAGGACCAAGAAGAACAGCAACGGCACTCGCCAGAACGAGATCCCGGCCAGAAAATCTCGCCCCCAACCGTCGGCATGACGCCAAACTACGGCAGTCCGCCAACCCCTACAAAAACTACACCTACAACTACCTCCGGCGCCACCCCATATCCAGCTCCAGCCGGCTACTCCGGCGGAGGGGACGGCGGGGCGACCCGGCCACTTAAAGGGGACTCTCAAGGACGAGGAAGAGGAGGGAGATACGAGGAGGGGGAGAGCCCTTTGCACAATTACTACTTATAATCATCCATATTACTTGTATTTCACTATCTCTTCGGCGAACTAGTGCACCTATACACCTGACAAGTGTATTGGGTGTGTTGGGGATACAAGAGACGTCTTGTATCTTAATTGCAGGGTTGCTTGAGAGGGATACATTTGACATCTTCCTCCCTGAGTTCGATAAACCTTGGGTGATCCACTTAAGGAAACTTGCTATTGTTCTACAAATATCTACACTTGGAGGCCCAACACTGTCTACAAGAATAGAAGCGTGCGTAGACATGAGTCCTTATTGCATGCTACTATTTTTTCCAACAGGTGGAGAGCAGATACTGTGTCAACACCCGGATTTTTAATCACGGATGCCTGTTACGCCATACATCGCAATCCCAGGATTACCATTTTTGCGAGACATAACAGAATTGGATACCATAGTACATCATCCATTACAAACGATACATAAGTTCTTACACAAATAGGGATCTCATGATCCAGTTCTTAATACAACATCAAGTAGAGGAATACGTAATAATAACGGTAGCGTAGGTGAAGCTCCATCTTCGGGGTCACAGGCAATGCTGACGATGGGAGATGATCCTAGTTGTCGTAACCTTCCTGGGGTCCATCCTCCAGGTACTCCTCTTCATAGCCTGGCCATGGGAATAGCCAGGGACAAAGCCATGAGTACTCTTTAAGTACTCGCAAACTAATACTAACATGTAAAGGGGTTTTTGGATAATAGGACACTAGGCTCTAGGGTTATTTTGCAAAAAGCCAGATTTATCTCTAGAAGTTCCAAAGCTGGTCACAATTTTATAACTCCTAAGTGGGATCTTGTATTTCATATCACAACCCTGTTGTGGTCAAGTAAAAGTCTCAATTCATTTCACAAGTCATTTTGAAAAGTCTGACGGGGAACAGTATGGCCACTCCAACTGTCCATAACCGCGGACGCGGCTATTCGAATAGTTTGACACTCTGCAGAGATTGTACACTTTCACCACAACATTCGATACATCTGTCAGGAACAAATCCTGAATTCACCATACTCAGTATGCGGATAATCAATCCTAACCTTTCGATTACACGCCCTAGTATAAGCACCTCTCCTGTGAGTTTGGCCTCCCAACCATGACCAACTGTCATATTGGGTACTGCACAGGTGGATAATCTTCACAAGGTAGCCTTAGCTCTGACCTTGGCCGTGAGAGAACTAATACTAAGGTATATAAGTTTCCAGTCAAGCTCTACCCAATCTTCGGGTATTGTGGTTGTACGATAAAATTGGAATGGTATCGCATCCAGACAACCATCAGTTTTAAAAAGGGCTAAGGCTCATGCCTCGACATTTTCATCACCAAAATCATCAGGTGTTCGGAAACACATGTCCAAAACATTTCAATAGAATGATCCATCATTCCAAGGTTTTCATAATCATTTTCACCAAGTATTCCCATCTAATGTTGATCAAGTTTTATGCTTAGCACTAGCATCTACAAGTGGGGGTAAGCACTAATGAGGGATGGTAAACTAGGGGAGTTTCAGCTAAGTTTAATCTCATGCCTTAAGATGACATCAAGATTATCTAGCTTAGGCTAAATTTTATGCTCTTTATGCAACCTTCACATATCCTTCTAGTATCTACCATTTATTCCAGTAAACTCTAAGTAATATCTTTGATAAAGAAATAAAGTATAAAGCTTGTAAGTAAAAACTAGGATTGGTTTATCAAGTGGATATGATCACATATACTTAAGGCATATAGTGGTCATAGTAACAAGTAGTGGTTTGTGGCATCAGTAGGGTATCTTGCAAGGGTTAGCTTGCACATTCACTAGTAGTATCAGGCTTGCATTAGTGTCAATATAAGCTGGCCTAATTGCAAGTGTTAGCTTTCAAGGTTAATAGCTTGCCTTGAGCAGAGCAGTGGTTGAAGTTCTCATCGGCTTCTTCTTCGTAGAATCCTCCTTCCTCCTCGTATCCTTGGTCGGTACTATCGTCTATGAATAAATACGAGGTACACAATCACCAAACAATACTTAACTACTTGCAATCATCACACACAAGGGTCCTATAGATGATCTAACATCATCTCTAACATTACAAGATTAAGGCTTGGTTTAATTCTTTTTATTTTAAGAAAAGTAATTTCTACTCATTGAAGAACTACTTAAGATTTAATATTATCCAAACCAAACATGGGATCATGTTGACACATGTCATCACCACATATTTTAGTCCATGGGAATATGATTTAAAGTGGTGTCACAATTTAATAAGGTTTTACCCTTTTATTTTAATTAATTAAAGTGGCTAGAAATGCCTATGTGGCATTATTTTATTGCTTGAACATTATTTCTGCAAGTAAACCTATATATTTTTATATATTCTGAAAGGTATGGTCAAATGTGATTTTTGAGAGTTGGAATCAACTCAAAAGCTATTATGGTTTGAATTTGCAAAATGTATGAATGCAGAAAAGCTTCTGCCTTGTTATTTTTACCATGGCTGATCTATAGATCCAAATGACTTGAATCCAAGGGGCTTGGATTCAGCATTCCCAGACCTTTCTAATAAAATTGGTTTCATTCAATTTGGTGCACTGAATCGATCTGGGTTGATTTTTGAAGTTGGGTACAGAAGTGAGTTTGAAACAAAATAGAAAAGGTTTAATTCAAATAACTGGGCTGCGCGGGAAAAGTTAACGGGCTGGCCTGCTAAGCGCAGTGCTCCCGCGGGCTGCTTAAGTGGGTGTCCCCACTCGTCAGTGAGACAAGTGGTTGCGAAGCGGTATGGGGCAACGTGGGTCGTTCGTCTGATTCTAATCCAACGGCTGAGAGTCATCGTCGACGTTGAGCAACGCCGGCGAGAAAGAAACCTAGCGTGGCGGAGGGGTTCTTGGGGATCACCAGTCTTGGCGAGGTCGGTGAGGCGGGCGAGCAGCGAAGTCGACGGCGAACTTCGGTGGTCGCGGCGGCTACAGGGTGGACGAAATCGATGGCGCCCTTCTTCTCCAAAGGCGGCGGGCTCCAGTGAAATTCCGGCGATGTGCTGCTCGCCTTGCTCCAGGAACGGTGTGGCACGATCAGTGAGGAGAGGGGAGTAGAATGGTGTGAAGAATTCGAGCGGGGGTGGCCTCTATTTATAGTCGAGCGAGGGGACCGACGGGGCGCACGGTGAGCTCGTCGGGGGCGATGGTACAGGCGGCTATTGGCATGGGCGAAGGTAGGGGACGGTGCGGTGTTCCCTGGCGATGCTCAACGACATGGTTTCGAGGCGTGGGGTGGTGCGGTTTGGTCTGGAACATGTGACGCTCCGCGCGGCAGAGGCGGCCTCTTCGACGGCGAGCGGTGGTTGTGCGTCACGGGGCGGCGAACAAGGATGTCTGGCGGTCTCCTGGGTCGGTGGTGATCGTGTATGCACGTGGCGCGCGGTCTGTGGGCTTCGGTCGAGGGTGGTGCTCTGGCGCACGCTCGGCATGGTCGCTGGCGGTCTGGGCGCGGTCTGTGCGTGTGGTCCAGGGGTTGTCAAGGTTCGAGCGGTGGACAGGGAGTGGCGGTGGACGGTGGGTTGCCTCCCAGACATGCTGGCTAGGCTTGTTTCTCCTCCTAGCTTGCTGTCTCCACTGGGGTGTCATGGGTGTGCTCGGTTGTTCACCATTGATGGCAATGCCAGGCTTAGAGTGAGGCTAGTGCTTGGTTTAACTTACTAGATGATCTACCGAGCTAGTTGTGAGCTAGATAGGGAACAAGTTAGGCTTCAATCACTGCTCACTATAGTGTTTAGGATTTTTATGATTGTGTCTGCAACCTGTTTGATGAAATGGCCGCATGAATTCAAGTTTTGAATTTTGAAAAGATTTTTGGTGGGTGTGCTAGATTGGTGCTGGTGAGTCTGCAGATGTTTGGGTTTTGAAAGTTGAGCTTGTTTGAGTGGTTTTTGAAAAAGTGGGATCTTCCCATATGATAAAGATTCACTTTTGAATTGTCATTTAAACTATGCATTTGAAAGTTTCTGGATGATCACAAAGTGGGCCTTGATACTTTTTTATGAGTACATTCAAGGGGTGCAAAGATCTAGAAAAGTTTCTATTAGGTTCTGAAAGTTTGAGGCAGCCAAAGTAGGCATGGGAGTTAAATTGGTCAAAGTGACCATTCCTTTATTTTATTTGTTTTGATTTATTTGTCTTTGAGAAAAGTGTGGGAAATGTTTTAGATGATGCTTAATTCACCTAAGAAACATTTTACAAGCAAAGAAACACATAAACAAGTTGGTTCAAAAGAATTTCAAATTAAATGCATACACATATGCATGCTTTCATAATTTTAATTAGAAAAGATTTTGTTAACCCTAATTTTGATGCTTAGAGTTTGATGATTTAAGTTTGGTATTTTTGGGATCTTACAGACTGAAAGAGCATGTGTTCCCCCATGTGTGGTTTTGGTAATTAATGACTATCTTTATGTACTTATATTTGGATTGATTTTTACTTGTAGGATTTGTTCATAGGAAATGCTTGAACCATTTGTTGGTCTCAAGGTTAAAATAATTAGAAAATGAATAAGATAAAGTGGTGACCAAGATATTCAAGGAGTGATCCAACGATTGGTCATGAGAGAGTTGAGCCTATGGAAAGTGTGTCTTCAAGAATAATATAATCGCAAGTGTACCTACGAAACACCAACACAATAAAGAAATAAGAAATGAAGTACAGTTTCAAGAAGTTCCATCTCGAAGAGATCATATGCTTGAAGCTTTCCATCCTTATGGTGATCATGGATATGTGAATATATGCCTAAAATAGAGGCTCTTCCATAGAGGAGTATGAGGGAGCAAATTACAAGTCTTCACCAAGCTAGCGCAATCAAGAAAGGTGCTCCATCTTGAGGTATAGAAAATCGTATCATCAATATCAAGTGGAATATACACAAGGAAAACGTATGATCTTGATAGGGTTTCTTTCTTACCGGTCTCGTGGTGTTAGTTGGGGGGACCGGTTTATAGGATAGATAATCGTACTATCAAGAGGGGATATCGAGTGAGTAACTTGATCATATCCCTCGATGAGAGCTCAAGCCTTTGCATACTTGGCATCATATATATTCATTATTATTTGGTTCTTATCCATGAGAGGATTTAGAGATTGTGTCAATCTCCATGACAAGCTCAAGTTCATCAAAAACGGATTTCATATGCATTCTCTATTGTGTTTTCAATATTGGAGGTTTTACTAGTTTGTCTTTTATAGATAAGTTAAACCTTTCATCATTTGGTTATATCCTCCCTTGCTGGACTATGATGGTTCCCTACATAATATTGTAGAGATCGTTACTATCTTTGAAACAATCCCAAGATCATTAAAATTGGAGTCTGGATGCAAAAGTTATGATGGTTTTAGTTTTGCTATTTCTACCACTTTTTGGAGGGGCGGATTATCCGGCCAAATATATGCCCCCTATACAGAGGGACGCACTGCGAAGTACTTAGCCATATTTTGTCTCGGGGAACTTGAAATATCCAGAGGAGGGGAGGATTATCCGGCCTGGGAGGTTCCAAACGGTCATATTTCATTGGGAAGGGGTATAAATAGACCCCTTCTTCCTCCTTGGGCTGGTTGGTTGCATTCTCTCTCTCCTCCATTGTTTTGACTTTTAAAATCTTGCAAATACTCTCAATCCCTCCCATATTTCTAAAATCTTTTGGGGGGATTTTAAAGGGGATATCAAGATCTACAACTCCACCAATCCATCTCTCCTCTATGTGAGGGGAACATCTTGGAATCTAGATCCTACTTAGGAAAGGAGTTGTGCCTTCACTTCTGACAATTGATTTTGCCGCCCCTTTTAACTTAAAAAAACTTCTAGCTCATAATTTTTCATTAATTAGCCCAGTTTGTTTCATAAAAGTGTCCATTCCTACAAGAAAAAAAATAAAATAAAACAAAATAAAATATTTACACTTTTATACAATAATTAGTGATAGATATGAGAGGTTTATAAAATCTGTAACTAGTTTCAGGAGTAAATGGCACCGTGGGTCACTGAACTTGTCATGCATGTGCACTTAAGTCACACATCTTAGAAACAGAACTAACCGGTCGCACAACTTGCAATCATGTGCACTCGTGGTCACAAATAGTTCTACTAGTCGCTCTTTGACAAAAACCGATCACGTGCCCAACACGTGAGGGTAAGAACAGATAGACTTTTGCAAAAAGGGCTCTCTATATTTTTTTTGTCAATATGATTTACAATACATGTATATGAAAACTCATATGAAAATATTTTGTATTCTATCCTTGGTAAAAAAAAGTGAAGATTTCAGATAACAGTGTAATTTTAAATGGGTCTCCGTTTTTCCAAATTTTATGATATTTTTTTCTGCACTCATAATAATATTTGCATATATGTATTTCATATTAGTGACTACCCGTAGGTATATTTTTTGAAAATATTTGATAGTTTTTGAAAAATTCAAAAAGGGGCTCGAGTGAGCCCGTCCTGTAAAGTGAATTTACGAATATTTATATAACTATATGAACATTTTATATAAAATCATAGATAGCGCAAATACATGTGTGTGTGTGTTGCGTCTATAAAGAAAACAAATAGGTCCAATTCTTGCAATTAGTGTTAAAAAGATATATAGAATGATGTGTAGGGTTGCGAAAAGAAAAAGTCTTTTCACTAATATATCCATATACTCCTGGTGTAATATAAGAGAAAGGTTGTTTGGTGTAGTGGCTAGGCTATGCTTGTCGTGCTTGCAGATCAACAATTTGAATCCCACACGGTTCAATTATTTTGAATACTTCTTCCATCGCTGACAAATAGGGCTCACATACAAAACATTACAGGAATCGTATTTGCAAACAAAAAAATAGGGGTGAAATACATGGTGATTGAATTGTTATGTATTAAGATAGAAATGTAGGGTGGCTTTTGCAAAAGTCTGACTGCTTTTACACTCACGTGTTGGGCATGTCACCGGTTTTTGTCAAAAACCGGCCAGCGGGCATGTTTGTGACCACGGGTGCACATGATTGCAAGTTGTATGACCGGTTAGTTTGGTTTTTAAGATGTGTGACTTAAATACACATGCAGGATAAGTTGAGTGACTCGCGGTGTCATTTACTCTAGTTTCTAGTTTCAGTGAAGATAAAAATAAGTGTATTTCTATTCATCAACATCCATAAGCTTAAACTTTGATTGTAGTGGCAAGCCTAAAGATAACGACCCATTGGTCAGGTAAGCGACCCAATATAAACCCATTAATCCCGACATCTCTAGCCAGAGTAAAACAATTAGCTAATTAACTTTTACGAGGTTTCGATCCCAAAACCTAAAACATAAAATAACAAAAAAAATAAGTCAGCTAACTAACTATCCAAGCTTCTCTAGTTATTGTGTACGTATATTAAAATCCTATTTTTCTCATAAAATAAGGTCAATTTTAGAATTAGACAAAGAGTCTCAGATTCTGTGTCCAGTCCTGATGAAAACTCGGAGTTAAAACAGAAACAATAAGAAAACAAGTTCACTTACAACCGGTAGTCCATCTTATGTAGACACCACTATTTTCACCTCAAAGCTTAGCATATATGGATTAGTGACAACTAGCAAGAATCAAACAAGTATTGTTATGCCAAGATTATTAAATCGACACCCGAATCTTTTCTTCCTTCTTCTATTGCACGTATTTTCTCTAATATGAATGTAGTATAAGTCAGTTTAGATTCTAGTGTCAATAAAATGCATATGTCAATTAATGATTTGAGCGTGTATAATTTGGTAGGAGTGTAGAATTTGATAGGCCTATGCCACCTATGATAATAAGCTTCTCTCTCATTTAGTCGGTGTTCTATCGAGGGCGAGGTTGGATGAGTCTAGGCTAAGATTCATTTTTGATCTGACATGCTCTACTAGAAAATTCAAATCTCACAAAATAATTAAAATATTGTCCAAAAGGGCGAGAAGTTCAAAGTTCCATGATGTTTCATAACGAGAGGCAAGATATAAAATAGCAGAGGTCTACGTGATTTGGATAAACATTTATATATCACCGACTATATTAATGATCATGAGTTAGACTTTATCGCAATCACGGAGTCTGATAGAAGTGGTTTTGATGCATATTCTGGACCATCTATCAGGTGGCATTGAATTCATATAGAAATGAATACCTCCACATTGCAGGTCTGGAGAGATTTTACTTGGTGTACGGGCTTATCTTTGCAATATTGGAATTTGGTTGGGGAATTCCATATTAAATTCCACCTCTGTAATAAGTAAAATTATTTCATATGGATCCTATTTGATGTGTATGGTGCCGCATAGGATGAGCACAATGCAGCTTTCCTTCGGAAATTGGTCAATCTTGCCAAAGATAATCCACGCCCTATTCTTATAGGAGGGGATTTTAATATTCTAATGTTTTAGCCCGCTTTTGATAGCTACTTATTCACTTAGAGAGATTAGTATGACTGGGAGACAATACACACTTGGGCTAATAATGGAATAACGTCTACATACGATAAAGTTGATCATGTACTAATAGATGATGAGTCGAAAATAAATTGCACTAGTACATGTCATAGAACGTATTGAGAAACCCTCTGATCATACCCCATTACTTCTTGACACTATCTCCAATAAACTACATGAAAAAACCACATTCTAATTCGAATTGGGTTGGCTTTTCCGCGATGGTATCGAGGATATGGTCAAAAAAGTTTGGAACATGCCAGGGGTTGGGAGCTCATCTATCCTAAGATGGAATAATAAAATTTGTGCTCTACGGAAACACCTGCGATGATGGATATGGCAAATAAGTGGTCTATATAAGAAAGAAAATAAAATGCTCTCTCAGATAATTGATACTCTTGAATGTCTTGCAGAATCTCGAGGGCTATTAAAACATGAGCTTGAGTTGAAAACCAGACAAATGAACAAATATCTCGGCTATTACGAGAGGATGAAATTAAGTGGTATCAAAGATCCAAAGCAAGTTTATTTTGGAAGGTGATAGTAACACAAGATACTTCCATATGGTGGCTAATGAATGTCATAGAAATAAGTATATACATACGCTTCAGCAAGATGAGGGCACAATTGAGGGAAAATACTTGAAAAACTACATAACAAAATACTATAAGACCGTGTTTGGAAAACTAGTGGAAACAAATATTTCTCTAGATGATTCATAAATGGGAGATATCCCTCACGTATCCAGTGAAGAAAATGCTTTCTTGACTTCTCCCTTCACATAAGAGGAAGAAAGAAATGCAATCTTTGAAATGGAACATAATAAATTCCCTTGTTCGGATGGATCCCACCAGTGTTTTATCAATCTTTTTCGGATATTATCAAATATAATTTGTTAGAGTTGTCCAATGATCTTCATAAGGGACAACTCAAACTTTTCAAGCTTAACCTTGGTGAAATTATTCAGTTGCCTGTGATTAAGGATGCAGAACGGATTCAACAATATGGACTGACATGTCTCCTTACATTAGCTTTAAAATTTCACAAAGGTGGCGACCATCTATTTAAATTTCGATGGTAGACAATCTGGTTTGTCGAACACATGTTGCTTTTATGCAAGGATGATATATACTCGATGAAGTTGTAACCCTTCATGAAAAAGTGTATGAGTTACATCAGAAGAACAGAAATGAGGTGATATTTAAAATTAACTTTGAGAAGACATATGATAAAGTCAAATGGCCTATTCTCTTTTACAAGTTTTAAAAATAAAAGGCTTCTCCCCTGAGTGGTGCGCTTTAATCTGAAACTTTGTACAAGAAGGTAGTGTTGCCATGAAAGTCAACGGTGACATTGGCCACTACTTCCAAACAAAGAAAAGTTTACATCAAGGTGGTCCACTATCCCCGATGCTATTTAACATCATGGTTGATATGTTGGCAATTTTGATAGAGCAAGTAAAAAACAACGGGAAAATTGTTGAGATCATGCCACACCTAGTTGATGGGGGTCTGTCGATTCTATAATATGCTGAAGGTACAATTCTTTTATTAAACATGACATCTAAAAGGCTAAAAACCTAAAACTAATTCTCTTAACATTTGAAAGGGTAGAAATGTCGCCTAGAGGGGGGGTGAATAGGCAATTTCAAAACTATTACGGTTTTGGCTTGATAGAATGCGGAATTAAACTAACGTTTATTTTACAAGCACAAAACCTAAATACACTAGGCTCAACTAAGTGCACCAACAACAAATTAAGCTAAGCAAGATAGCACAAGATAAATATACCACAAGTGATAAGCAAGATATAAGTACTTCAAGCTCGATGGCTATCCCAAGGAAAGTAAGCTTGGATATAGAGATAACCGAGGCACGCGGAGACGAAGATGTATTCCCGTGTTCACCACCTTTGGGAAGGGGGCTACGTCACGTTGGAGAGGTGTGAGGTTCCACGAAGGATTCCTCACGCGCCACAAAGGCTCACCTTCTTCTCCGAGTCTATCCCACGAAGGAATAGGCGCTTTCGTTATGGCTAGCTTTTCCTCCACTCCGGAGATGGCAAGCTCCACAACCACTTCACAAGCTCCACGAAGGAGAATCATGGGTCTCTTCACAATCTTCCATGAAGAGAACACCGCGGCACCAACCGCCAAGCCAACTAGGAGGTCACCCTCCAAGAGTAACAAGCTCACGGTCTCTCACTCAAACAAATCGTAATGGAGAGCTCAACACTTATGCAAGAATGCAAAGCAAGACCACCAAGGATGCTCAAATCCTTCACTCTCAAATCCCACCAAAGCAACAAGTGCTAGGGAGGAATTAGAGAGGAACAACAATGGTGGAAGTCAACCAATGACTCCAAGATCTAGATCCAATGGGTTCCCCTCACTTAGAGGAGGAATTGATTGGTGGGGATTGTAGATCTAGATCTCCTCTTCCAAATCCCTCAAAAAGATGCAAGAATCATAGGAGGGAAGAGGGAGGAAGCAAGCTCAAGAGGTTCAACAATGGAGGTCAATTTCGTGGTCAAGAGCCGCCTTAAACATTGGGGGAAGAACCCCCTTTATAGTGGAAAGCAAATATGGTCGTTGGAAGAAATCTGTGCGAACTCGTTTGAAAGTTCGGTTGGACCGACTCCAGAACCGGACGGTCCAGTTCCTGGACCGGAAAACCGAACTTAAAACCGAAATTAGGGTCAGTACACAGTCTCGGATAGACTCGGTATAGAAAAACCGAAAATCCCGGTTGAATCTCGGTTGAATCTCGGTTTTCCGGTGCTGGCACCAGACCACTCGGTCTGGGAGCCGGTTGAACCGGATCCACAACCGGGATGAAACTGACTTCACGGAAAACGCAATAACTTTTGCATCCGGACTCCGATTTCGATGATCTTGGGCTTGTTTTGACGAGGACAACAAGCTTTACAAGATTGTGCAGAGAAACATAATAGACCAACAAAGGAGGATATAACCAAATGAAGAAAGGTAAGAAGCCTCCCTAAATAAGAACCGATAAAACCTTCAAACTCGAAAACGCCATAGAAGATGCATACGAATTCCGTTTTCGATGAACTTGGGCTTGTTGAAGAGCTAGCAACAAGCTCAAGAACCTCATATGTAGAAACATCAAGAATCAAAAAAATAGGAAGATGCAAAGTATGCAAAGGATTGAGCTCCCTATGACGATGTTATCAAGTTACACAACCGAAAGCCCATAGTGCGGCTATCAATCCTATAACCCGGTCTCCCAACAACCACCCTGAGACCGATAAAAGGAAAACCTAGCAAGGCCATACCTTTGCCTTGTGCAAACCGCTTGATCTTGATGACAACGCTTCGAGCTCCACCCAAGCCGGAATGCAACACTTGATCATTGTTGCTTTGTGAAGACTCCTAATTTGCTCCCCATACACCACTATGGGATAGCTTCATTAATACATGTCTTCACATGTCCATTATCACCAATATGGACGGCAAGCTTCAAGCAAATGATCTTCTCGATATGCTTATCTTGAACTTGCCCTTCTCAACCTTAATGACGATCACCACTTGATATCATCCTCTCATGGGCTATATAATATCTTCATTTTTGAAGCATGCCCATGGAAATATACCTGTCCATATAGAAAACGCATAGGCAAATATATAATGGATTAGTTCATGATGCATAATTGACAAGGCTTACCATACCACAATACCATGTGGTACATTCTTTATGCTTCATGTGTTGACCAACTTGAAATCACTCTTCACTCTTTGTATTGTTCAACCAAGTATCTTCTCATGCTCTATCTTAATATCTTGAGGTACATAAGGAACTCTTCATTTGATTACATGCTCTAAATCTTAGTCAGCCATAGCTCAACTAATGAGGCTATCATGACACCGACTTAGATCCATATCTTGAATTCTTCTATTGAGATCACACTCTCAAGATCTTGATCATATCATATTCTTCTTTTAAACTCGATGATTTTGATGCCAATACTCAAGGTATATCTTTATCTTCATGGCATCCATACTTGAATCCAACACATGGACTACAAGCATGACCTATGGAATATACTTTCATATAAAACTCAGTGAAAACATTAGTCCATAGGGATTGTCATTAATCACCAAAACCATACATAGAGGCAATTACCCTTTCAATCTCCCCCATTTTGGTAATTGATGACAATCACAACAAGAGGGTTTATATAATGAATATTAGAAACAAGTACGCAACTTATCGGAGAATAAGTTGTATACAAGAGGTTGTATTTGATATGGTTAAGTAACACAAAGATACTAGCACATATCAAAACCGATTCTACTCACATAAACTACAACTAATGTAGGAGATGTGAGTAGAACCAACATATATAGAGAAAACTCCCCCACAATATATGCACACATGATGATCTTGAATTTCATTGCATACATTGTCAAGAATAACCTTTGGGAGAGTTTCCACTATATGTACAACCATGCAAAACATAATAAAGATGAAATGCATGAAAGGCAAACACTTAAGAACAAACCAATCTTAAGTAGAAAACCATTTCCCTTAAAACCCTCTAAACTTCTCCCCCATTGACAACAAGTGCCAAAATAGATAACAAGGTTAGAAGGACAATATAGTATGAGTTCCTACACAAGGTGTGCATTACTCGTAATATGAGTGAAATCACATGCACATATCCAATGACGAACACTTGGAGTAAATCAAACTATATTGAGGATCAAGGATTGCTAAAAGGATAACAAAGTGAAGGAACTCCAATGGATGAAGCAAGCAATCAAAAGATCCAAATAATCAAATGGACAAATAGTGTTCTAAGTGGAATAAGGAAGCTCCCCAAGGTTCGTGCATAAATTAGTTGTTTCATTTGAATACAATATGCACAAACATGGAATCCTCACTCCCTCTATATTATTTAGAACACAACCAAGATACAAGGATTAGATATAAACCAATACACTTGTCAAGACAAGCTTAAGTCCAAAAGAAACCAAATATGAGATATGAGTGTGTGAATATGCAATAAAAGTAAACCAAGCACTCATAAATCAAGACCTTACCAAAACCATTAAAAATCAAGAGGATAAGAGTGATGGTCGGAAAAGAGCGAGTATATCAAGGCGAGAGATTAACACTCTAGTGTATATAAGTTTCTAAGGGAAAAAACATGAGAATAATCCACAAAGAAACATCCACACATAAGAGGTTAATAAAAAGAATACATGATATCCAAGAGGAAGTCATAAGATATACCAAAAAGGATATTTTGCTTAAGTGCATATATAGCCCATGGCTCTATTTTATCTTATGGTATATCAATGAACTTCACCAAAGAAAAACAAAAAATCTCAAAACCATCACAACTAACACTAAGGGAACTAATGCTAGTTGGGATACTTTGAGAAAGGCAACAAGTATCAAAAGGAATGATTCAATGCAATTTAAACAATATTGCACATGAGAGTACCTTGAGGAGTTGATATGCAATAAATTGCTAGAAGGCATATTTGGAATTGGTGAATCATGAAAATGATTTTATATACTCCCCATTATATGCATCATCTCAAATTAATCACATAAGCAATAAGGATACAAAGTCTTTCAAAGATAATTGCAAGAATCGAACATTGACAAACAAATAAATTCATGCCAAGATGCAACCTACAAGAGATTGGATGGAACAAAGTATGCATGAATAAGATACTTGTTACCGAGATAGCAGTGGTATGATGTAGTAGATAAGAATTTTTAGATCATCCTAGCTTGGCTCCAATTAACATGTGGTGACAACACTTTCCTTATAGAAGAGACAAGCATCCATTGCATCTTCAGTGTACCTAAAACAACATTCAAGTACATCTTGGTCCCAAAACTTATTGGGTCCAAAGTGGTTAGAATAACCACAACACATAGGATACGCTCCATAAAAATATATGCATATTTAGAGATGAAATTTGAATTTCATGCACATCTTAGCCGTTTAAGGATTTGATGGAGTATACCCTATATATTGGAACAAAGAAAGCAAAACATGAAATAAGATATACATTTATTAAACATGCATGCGCGAGAATTTCAAGATCCAACGAAGATATACTTTGGACAAATCACCAAAAATATTAAAGAAGGAATACAAGGTGTGACAAAACACATTTGTTGACCAAACTATATCAAAGAATCAAATCAACACAAGATTTGTTAAACAAAGTTCAACAAATGAACCGAGCAAAAACTATTAAGCATGAAAGATGAATTAAAAACACAAATGCTCAAAGATTTATCTCATTCAAGAAAAATAAAATAGAGAATAAAGAATGAGATAGCAAACTCCCAAAAGAGCAAGGTTTCAACAAATAAACCAAATCCTTAACAATTTTCACAATGGCACAAGGTTCCGAGAAGAAAAGGTTTGTCTTCCACTAAAACACATTTGATAATAATCAAAAACATCATCAGAGATATGTTCAAAAGCCAAGGAAGACAATGGGAGCCACACAAAAAAAAATTTGGAAAGAAAGTAAGGCAATAAGAGGTTAACTCAAAAGCGAAGATGATCCACAAATTCTACCACACACAAGTATATCAATTGTCAAAGACAATGAGTGTATTGGAATAGATTTTCGGTGGTATATTGCACGGATATTAAAGATAAATCTTCACAATAAAAAGCATAGGATAGAAATAAAAAGATTAAGCACTATGCAAAGATAGAGATTCTTGATAGCTTCAACTAGTCACACAATCATGCAAAACAATGATTAGAATAACTTGAAGAAAATGGTATCCCAAATAAGATATAGAGATATGTATTTGAGAAAGACCGCACCAAGAATTTCTTACTCAAACAAAGACCGAAAAGACGAGCAATAAAAGCTTCTAACAAAAACAGGACCATGTTTGAGCCAAAATTCCACCTAGAAACAAGATAATCAACTATATCGACCCTAAGTGGCACTACCTCATATGTTCACATTTCCTAGGATTGTGATATGCAAAAGAACCATATCACTCCCCCATAATGTGATATTCATTTTTTTTAATAAGAGGCAAAACAACCTCAACTAGAGATAATTAATGGACATTTAGAATTTGAATTTCTCATGAGTATGATACACCACATAGTGACTAGATAAGCTTGCAATATCAATACTAATTGGTAGTACTCATGTACACATATTTTAAGGTTTGAGATATGCGCAAGGCATGTCACTCCCCCAAAATGGGATGTTCCATTAACCACTCTAAAAGATCCAAATAAGATATCATCAAGATGCATTAGAGGATCAAAATAAAACACACGAGTAAATGATGTGCCCAACACCTAGACATACTTGAATACACAAAATAATCAAGCATGAGGCACACCAAATAGAAACACATACTTGGTACAAAACCAAAACATGTAAAGGGGCAAGTAACTTACAATATAAATGAGTTTAGTACAAGTTACCGCGAAGAGGCACATTGGATATAAGATAGGGAAATAATAATCCAAAGGACTTGGCTTGATCAAATATAACATATGAAGATCCCTTAATTCTTCATGAGTTAGCCAAGTCTCCAATGCCCTCATAAACACCTATTGATCAAGTTTGAGCTAGTTGGTACCCAACCAAGTTGGGTCCTAAGAGGTTAGTCACAATAGGCTTGGCAGCCCAAATGGTTCTTTTCTTGACACCACTTTGAGTTCCAACAAACTTGGCAAACACATTGCCATCCTTATCCTTCCTAAGATAATAATCATCATCAACAATGATAGGGTTAGATAAGGTACCGTTTGAACATGAAGAGGCAAAGTGCCCCTTCACACGACATATGTAGCAACAAGTGCTCCCCTTTCTCTTCTTCATTGATTTCTTGGCTTGGGGAGCATTATCTTGATTTTTCTTCGGAAGAGGCCTAACTTCAACTTGGGCTTGAACATGAACTTGTGGCCGCTTCCCTTGTTGCTTCTCACTCAAGTGCTTTTTCTTCAATGGACAAGATCTTACATGATGTCCTTCAACCTTGCACTTGAAGCAAATAATCTTTGCCGAATTCTTGACTTGGTTTTGGCCCTTCCTCTTGTTTATATTGGACTTGTTCTTGTTATTGGAGTTGAATCCAAGTCCACTTTTATCATTAGGGGATTTTTGCACACTCAAGATATTATCGAGTGTTGATTTCCCTTCATGACTCTTTTCCAAGTCATTCCTCAAGGAAGTGACTTGAGCCTTGAGCTCTTTGATTTCCTCTACATGGTTAGTATAAATACAAGTACTATAGGAAGTAAAAGCTTCATTTTTAGAGCAACAAGGCAAAGCAATTAATCCAACACAAGGTTTATCAATAGTATGGCTAGATGAATTACTAGGACTAGCACATGGCAAAATAGCATTTTGAGTAGAGTTTGTGCTAATGTCCAAAAGAGGCTCACAAGATGTTACCTTAGTAATACTTGCCTCATGAGCTAACTTTATCCCATCATAAGAGATTAGAAGATCATTATGAGAGCCCGAGAGCTTTTCGTGACTTTCTTCCAATTTCCTATAGGATAGATGCTTCACAAGAAGTAGAGTTAGTAGCACAAGCATCATTAATGGAATTTTCCTTTTCATGCTCATAAGATTCAATTTTTTGTGTGAGGAGACAATTAGTGTGCTTCTCCTCGGCAAGCTCTTGCTTAAGGAGATTGAATCTCCGACTCACATCATCAAGTTGGAAATCCAACTCCTCTATGGTTCCCGTTTGTTTAGTTATGGTGTCCATAACGTGTTTGAGACAAGTAACGGCCTTATTATTACCACGAAGAGAGGTACACAAAAAAAGTCAACTCAAGCAAGAGAGCACTAGTATCCTCATCAATGTCATCATCACTATCATCATTATCATTGCTATTATCTTTACAAGATATATTGGGATCCAAAGTAGGAGATACCTTTGATCCTCTTGACATAAGGCACATGTGAGCATGGGAGAATGAAGATGAGGATATTCTTGAATCTTCATTCATGATCATGTCTTGCTTCATAGAATGTTTGATTTCCTCTACATTGTTAGATAAACAACTAGAGGAAATAGAAGCATTTTGTTCATGGTAACAAGACAAATCAAGCGTATCATCTACACTAGTACTCAAATAATTTCTAGATGATATACAAGGACTAGCAACACAAGGGGATATAGCATTATTGTTGCAAGAAGTGCTTAAGTCCAAAGAAGAAAAATTGCAATGGGATAGAGATGAAGGATCATCATTAGCGAGCACAATATCAACATTGCAATTCCCAACACCACTCACCATATCTTTACCTTGTGTCTTGCCACACATTGGTGAAGTGGGTGAAGATGAGAACTCATCGCGGCCGGAGGTGGAAGCAACTTGGAGCTCTTCATGATGTGAAGGAAAAGAGATCTCCTCGGAGAAACCACCGACAATATTAGAAATGGAACCACCAAATATTTCTTTAAGCTTGGTCCACTTCTCATGAGACGACTTGCGCTTTACAATCGTCAAGAACAAATTAACTGTGGGGCTCAAAGAGAAAATAAGCTCATTAGATACTTGAGCTTCGAGATGTAAATTTTTCTCATCCTCTAAAGATAGATTTTGAGGATCCATAGGAGGAGAAAAACCTACATCTAGAAATCGCTCAATATTTGGACACAAGGTCCGAAGATTACAAAGCAAGCAATTTCTCCACAAAGCATAATTTGTGCCATCAAAGATAATTGTGTCATTGTGCACTATACTACTAGCCGACATATTTACACTCTAGGCGGTGAAGCCTAAACAATGAGAGACCTTGCTCTGATGTCGCCTAGAGGGGGGTGAATAGGCAATTTCAAAACTATTACGGTTTTGGCTTGATAGAATGCGGAATTAAACTAACATTTATTTTACAAGCACAAAACCTAAATACACTAGGCTCAACTAAGTGCACCAACAACAAATTAAGCTAAGCAAGATAGCACAAGATAAATATACCATAAGTGATAAGCAAGATATAAGTACTTCAAGCTCGATAAGTAAGCTCGGATATAGAGATAACCGAGGCACGCGGAGACGAAGATGTATTCCCGTGTTCACCACCTTTGGGAAGGGGTCTACGTCACGTTGGAGAGGTGTGAGGTTCCACGAAGGATTCCTCACGCGCCACAAAGGCTCACCTTCTTCTCCGAGTCTATCCCACGAAGGAATAGGCCCTTTCCTTATGGCTAGCTTTTCCTCCACTCCGGAGATGGCAAGCTCCACAACCACTTCACAAGCTCCACGAAGGAGAATCCCGGGTCTCTTCACAATCTTCCACAAAGAGAACACCGCGGCACCAACCGCCAAGCCAACTAGGAGGTCACCCTCCAAGAATAACAAGCTCATGGTCTCTCACTCGAACAAATCGTAATGGAGAGCTCAACACTTATGCAAGAATGCAAAGCAAGACCACCAAGGGTGCTCAAATCCTTCACTCTCAAATCCCACCAAAGCAACAAGTGCTAGGGAGGAATTAGAGAGGAAGAACAATGGTGGAAGTCAACCAATGACTCGAAGATCTAGATCCAATGGGTTCCCCTCACTTAGAGGAGGAATTGATTGGTGGGAATTGTAGATCTAGATCTCCTCTTCCAAAGCCCTCAAAAAGATGCAAGAATCATAGGAGGGAAGGGGGAGGAAGCAAGCTCAAGAGGTTCAACAATGGAGGTCAATTTCGTGGTCAAGAACCGCCTTAAACGTTGGGGGAAGAACCCCCTTTTATAGTGGAAAGCAAATATGGCCGTTGGAAGAAATTTGTGCGAACTCGGTTGAAAGTTCGGTTGGACCGGCTCCAGAACCGGACGGTCCGGTTCCTGGACCGGAAAACCGAACTTAAAACCGGAATTAGGGTCAGTAAACAGTCTCGGATAGACTCGGTATAGAAAAACCGAAAATCCCGGTTGAATATCGGTTGAAACCCGGTTGAATCTCGGTTTTCCGGTGCTGGCACCGGACCACCCGGCCTGGGAGCCGGTTGAACCGGATCCACAACCGGGATGAAACTGACTTCACGGAAAACGCAATAACTTTTGCATCCAGACTCCGATTTCGATGATCTTGGGATTGTTTTGACGAGGACAACAAGCTTTACAAGATCGTGCAGAGAAACATCATTGACCAACAAAGGAGGATAAAACCAAATGAATAAAGGTAAGAAGCCTCCCTAAATAAGAACCGATAAAACCTTCAAACTCGAAAACGCCATAGAAGATGCATACGAATTCCGTTTTCGATGAACTTGGGCTTGTTGAAGAGCTAGCAACAAGCTCAAGAACCTCACATGTAGAAACACCAAGAAGCAACAAAATAGGAAGATGCAAAGTATGCAAAGGATTGAGCTCCCTATGACGATGTTATCAAGTTACACAACCGAAAGCCCCTCTTGATAGTGCGGCTATCAATCCTATAACCCGGTCTCCCAACAACCACCCTGAGACCGGTAAAAGGAAAACCTAGCAAGACCATACCTTTGCCTTGCACAAACCGCTTGATCTTGATGACAACGCTTCAAGCTCCACCCAAGACGGAATGCAACACTTGATCATTGTTGCTTCGTGAAGACTCCTAATTTGCTCCCCATACACCACTATGGGATAGCTTCATTAATACATGTCTTCACATGTCCATTATCACCAATATGGACGGCAAGCTTCAAGCAAATGATCTTCTCGAGATGCTTATCTTGAACTTGCCCTTCTCAACCTTGATGACGATCACCACTTGATGTCATCCTCTCATGGGCTATATAATATCTTCATTTTTGAAGCATGCCCATGGAAAGATATCTATCCATATAGAAAACGCAAAGGCAAATATATAATGGATTAGTTCATGATGCATAATTGACAAGGCTTACCATACCACAATACCATGTGGTACATTCTTTATGCTTCATGTGTTGACCAACTTGAAATCACTCTTCACTCTTTGTATTGTTCAACCAAGTATCTTCTCGTGCTCCATCTTAATATCTTGAGGTACATAAGGAACTCTTTATTTTATTACATGCTCTAAATCTTAGTCAGCCATAGCTCAACTAATGAGGCTATCATGACACCGACTTAGAGCCATATCTTGAATTCTTCTATTGAGATCACACTCTCAAGATCTTGATCATATCATATTCTTCTTTTTAACTCGATGATTTTGATGCCAATACTCAAGGTATATCTTTATCTTCATGGCATCCATACTTGAATCCAATACATGGACTACAAGCATGACCTATGGAATATACCTTCATATAAAACTCAGTGAAAACATTAGTCCATAGGGATTGTCATTAATCACCAAAACCACACATAGGGGTAATTATCCTTTCAACGTTTGAGCAACTTTCGCGTCTAAAGATAAATTTTCATAAGAGCTAATTATTTTATTTTAGAGTAGCAAAATAGCATATGAATGAGTATACCGAATTGTTTGTATGCGAATAAGGACAATTTTCAATGACGTATTTGGAAATACTGATTCATTATTGGAGACTCATGAATGCGGAATGAAAAGCGGTTGAGGAATGGCTACAAAAACGTGTAAGCAACTAGAAAGGAAAACTTATATCAGTTGATGGAAGACTAGTTCTGATTAATTTCATCCTCACTAATATGGTCTTGTATATGTTATCCTTCTTCCAAGAACCAATGGCTAGTGGTTAGACTATTATGGCTCGAGGTTCTTTTGGCAAGGAGATTCAGGAAAAAATATGGCTAAATAGAATATGGTCTGCCATCCAAAATACCAAGGGGCTTGGGATCCATGATCTCGAAGATAAAAATACTATAATACTAGGAAAATGGTTGTTCAGGCTATTAACAACAGATCATGGTATGTGGCAAACATGTTGGGAAGGAAATACGTAGGTTCAAAAGCTCTATCCCAATTATAATAAAAACCAGGGGATTCACACTTTTGGACCGGTCTAGTGCATGCGAAGAAATCGTTCTTCCGTTTGAATCTTTTCTTATCAAGGATGGTTCAAAAATTAGATTCTAGGAGGATTCCTGATTAGGGAATATCTCTCATGGAATAATATCTGGCTTTGTACAACATAGCATGTAACAAGAGCGATACAGTTACGGAGATATTGAGCATTTCACCTCCTAATGTGAATTTTAGACAAGATCTTATTGGTGCATGTCTTGTCTCTTGGCACACTCTACACGTGCGGTTAGTGGATATACAACTAACTGACAAATGCAATGAGTTTTATTGGAATTTGACTAAGAATGATAAGTTTTCAGTATATTCTATGTACAAAGGACTATTACACTCCGAAATATCGGTTAATAAAAACAAACACATCTGAAAAATAAAGATACCATTGAAGATTAAATTTTCGTATAATATCTTCGTCGAGGTGTGATATTAACAACGGATAATTTTGTTAGACGCAACTGACATGGAAGTACAAATGTTGTTTCCGCCACCATGACGGAACTATCAAACATTTGTTTTTTATGCTAGTTTGCACATTCTATATGGCCAATCATCCAGCCATCCTCAATCTTGTATCCACCAAGTTCAGTAGCCAATATTTCTGGTAACAGAGATAGAATACATATATGGGTGGGAGCGATTGCATTACTACGGTCACTATGGCTAGGCAAAAGAATATGGTTTTGAATCTGAAATGTCTTTCCCCATGCATGTTATTTTTCATTGTGCACACTTTCTCCGGGAATGGTCTACTATTCAGAACCCTAAACACCGCGCCCTATATGCGGAGATGTGCTTGCAGTTGGATCAGGTCGTGAAAGATGTTTTTACCCATGATATGGGTTGCAACATAGCTTGCGGATTGAACCTTCTTCACTAGAGACGTTCCTTATAATTTCATGTATGCAAGTTTATGCATATAAGATTGATGCTTCTATCTCTTATTTTGTTACTTTCGGCTGTGTACACCTTCAATATGAAGAGGCTGAGTGTGGCCCTATAGATGGTATCACCTTGACTTAAACTTTTAAGTCCAATAAAAATATTATTTTATGATAACTAAAACAGAGCTTTTAATAAAAAACAAGAACAAATTTCTACTTCTAATGCGGAAGACGGGGATCAAAATCTGATGTTTGAGTAACCATGGAGTTCTGACCAATAGGACATGGAGTGACTTTTTTTTTTGGGCTGGGCAAGCACAAAACTGTACCGTACATATGTGCTAGTACTACCACTTTGCTGTACCATCAGCACCGGCCGTATTCATACTAGTACTTGCTATGTCTGACATCCATGAATGAGATGGAAGAGTATATCAGAAGCAAGCCCATCACCTCCCTGCGCCGGCCTGCTCCACTGCTCCTGCTCTGATTTCGATGCACTGCACGCCAAAGCTACGCCCTACGCTACACCACGCAAAAGAGAGAAGGGGGGAGGAGAGAGAGAAACTGTGCCGCCGCTGCTGCTGCTGCCGCTCTTGCTGTTGAGGATGGACTGACCTATCTACAGTGCAGTGCCGCGGCAGTGGCGTTTTTACTGCGCCTGTGCGCTCGCTCGCAGGCTCCATTTGGGGGAGGGGCTCTAGCATTGCTTCCCCCTCTTTTTTCTCACCGGAGAGAGCGATAGCGGAGCAAGAAACGAGAGCCATAGAGGAGGGGAAAACGAAGGGGGCAGTTCGGATAATCAGGTGGGATGAGATCGATGCTTGGGTCGTGTGTTTTTTCCCTTGTTTGCTCTCAGCTTGGGAGGGATTCCACCTCATCTGGATGAGACTTATCTGCGCCGTTGCCGTCAGTCGCTGTAGGATTGTCCTGTTGCGGCACGCGCGTCCCTCAGTTGTTCTTGAGGACTCCACACTGGTTCTTGGATCCTAGCTAGTGCTGGATTTGGCGTTTCTCGATCCCTGATTGCTTTTTAGTCTCGGGCGCGCCGATCTGTTGCTGGAACTGGGAAGTCTCTCTGATCTTGGCTTCTCGTTTCAGAGCTCCGGGGACGCGGCGGCGGCGGCGGCGGCGAGGATGATGCTGAGGAGGGTGCTGACCGACCCCGCCGCGGCCAAGTGCGGCGCGCTGGACTCCGACTCCCTGGCGCGCAGCCCGAGGTCGCCGCTGGACCTCAGGGCCTTCGCCGCGCTCGGCGGCTCGCTGCTCCGGTCGCCGCGCTCGCGCAGGAGCTGGGACTCCCAGCGCGTCGGCCTAGGCGGCCTCGTCGACACCCTCGCCGAGCCTGCCCCCGACGCCAAGAACCGCCTGCTCGGGTTTCAGTTGCGGCCGACGAAGCTGCAATGCTACACCTCCCTGCCGAAAGACTGCGGACCTGGGCAGCCGGAGCTCGGGGAGGCGAAGGCTGCCGCTGCAGCCGCGGGCATGTCAGTCCCGTGCACTAGGTTCTACGGGGATGTGAAGTCTGGTCCAGAGGTGATCTCGTCCGGCGGTGCTCGGCTCGGCTTCAGTAGCCACTCGGTCGACCTCGGCAAGTTCCCGGCGTCCGGGTCGCTGCCGGTGTCGATTGGTGGCCCACGCCGGTACATCGGGTCGGTGTCGGCGGTGGAGGTCGAACAGTCGGAGGACTACACCTGCATCATAGCTCACGGCTCCCATCCGAAGACCACCCGATTTTTTGGGGATTGCATCTTGGAGCCGTGCCCTCTTCTTGTGCCTGACTGGGAGAGCAAGGAGACCGAAGAGGCCGAGTTGTACTGGCTGGTGAAGGGCCCCGGCGGCGATGATGAGGAGGAGTTCATGCGCTTCTGCTTCTCCTGCAACAAGATCCTGGATGGCGACGAATCCTGCGTTTATCGGTATGTCCATTTACCCAATCATCTGAAACACCAATAATAATTTCAATGTGTATCTTCAGATATTCATGATCATAGTGCTGCAGTTTCAGTTAGTATTAAGGGAGTCAGAATCACCTTCATTAGGATACTAGAATGGAAACATACATGAAGACTTGCAGTTCTTCCATTGAACAAGTTCAAAATGAAATGTGCATCATTTATCAATCAATGAGCAATTTGTATTCATGTGTCATAGGAAGATCTATAATAAGAAGCACTGAACAATTTCCTGAATGTTCTTTGCAGCGGTGAAGATGCATTTTGCAGTGACAGCTGCAAAGACCAAGTAATCCTGAATGAAGAGGAAGAGGATAACAATCCAGCAGCCTCCTCTCCCAGCTCTACTAGCTCAACATCGCCGTTCCACGAGGACGACATCTTCATCGATCGAGTGGTGAGTGGTCATGCCGATACGGCCTCCGTCTCCCCCGATGCCTGACCGATGAACCATGTGCCAGAAGACGGTCAATAATATGTATGTTACCGTTGTCGTCGCCATCACCACCAAATGCCATCGCTAGGTTGTTGCTGGTTTTTGTAAGTTCTGTTTCAGCGGTTGAGAAATCGGGTGGCATTGGTGGGTCACTGATGGAGCTGCATCTGGTTCGGCTTTTAGGAAACAAAAGAGAGGTTTGCCGGCCATTAGCCCTGTAGTTTTGGTCATGGGGCTATTTTGGCAGACTCCGAGGTCTTTTTCTTCTCTCTTCTTTGGTTACCTCTTGGCAGCAGCAATGGCAGTGTTCTGTGTTGTAAGTTGATACTACTTCATCATGAGATAATGGCATTGAGCTGTTCTACTACTTAATCTCCACGCTTTTGGTTTTGAGACATGATAATTCTTTGCTGTTGGTATAATGCTTACATGCAAATTGATACTACCTCGCGACGATCGCTCAATCAATGGTGATTTTGAAATCATAGAGGTGTGATTGAAATCATAGAGGTGTGATCAATGGTTCGTCCTACCTGAAGCAGTCCAATATGTGCAAATTTTTTCATTGATTCGTCGGACAGAGTTGCGAGCTAGCCAAGTGGGAAGGCAGCAGAAGCGGGAGAAAACTTGCAGTGCCCCCCTGCAGCCTGAATTTTTCATGGCATAACACCATCAGGGATCCAGTAGGTAATGGGAAGAGAGGTGCAAACGAGATTAGTTATCATTGTTCAGGAGTTCAGACTATAAATCGCATGATCTCTATGCTTCATAAAGGGCGACAAATATCTGTATTTTCACTTGGAGCAAAAGTTCTGTGTTGTTTTCTTTCTGTAGTCTGCCGTATTTCTCAAGACGAGTTAGCTTATTATCAATCCTGATCATAAAATGGTGAGAATATATAAAAAATCTTTGTAAAAATGGAGGATGGTTTTCCAGAATATTTATTAGAGAAAAAGAGAAAAGCCCAACCAAAGGAGTTATATGGGTCGGGCCCTTTGGGGAGTGCTGGGCGAGGCCCAACAAGACCAATCATTTCGCAGGTCGGGGTTTCTTCGGTTTATAAACTTTAAAACAAGAACGCTGCTTCCTGGCAACAGTTTTATAAATGACAAAATCCGGTAAACATTTGGATGAAGTCATTATGTCTAGCATGCAGAGCATGCATGCATAAAGATATGTGCGTGATGTATAAGGTGGTCCAGGTCTAATAAAAGTATATTTAGTTGTTAATTACAAAACGACAAAATAGATGATGTCTGATTTAAATTCGAAATCTGAAAATTCAAAATGACTTGTAGGTCAAATCGTATATTCAATTTTGGATTTGTTTTCACCGTTGGGCTAGTCGCGATGAGATTTTTGAAACTAGATCTCATATTGATACGTTTCAAGAAAAAATTTAGACCCAAAAGTTATTCACTTGTAACACAAAAGTTATTTATGCCGAACTACTTAAATTATCCATCTAGTATTACATAAGTTATCCGTCCTATGAACAAATTATGTGTTTGAGTTTTTTTATGCATAATTAAACACAAATATAAACTACTACGATTTAAGATTTATTTCGAGTTGCCCACGAAGACTCGTTATTCTGACACGTCCTCTGAAATTTTTTGTTTTCCATGCTACGAACCCCTTCACCCTCTCCGAGGTATTCATTGGTAAAATGATATAGATAGGCTACTTCTCTCATTATACCTCGACTTGCTGTCGTTGTCATTCTTATTACTATGATTTTAGAAATCGTTAGTTGTTTCCTCCGTGTTATTCCTCTGATGGCCGAGGCAAGCTTATATCGCATCTTGCGATTTATGATTGATTAGTCGGGGCAGTCCCCGAGTTATTGCTTGAGTTACCGAACTCTTATATGTATGCCAAAAATCAGCGGGCAATATGAGGCAGTCCCCGAGTTATTGCTCGGGTTAGTGAAGTTTCACACATGCTCAAAAAATATCAAACAACATGAGGCAGACCCCGAGTTATTACTCGGGTTGTCGAAATGTAATACATAATTCAACACAAAGAACATCATGGGGCAGTCCCCGAGTCACTGCTCAGGGTGCCGAAGTTTAATACATAGTTCAAATAAGAAATAACATGGGGCAGTCCCCGAGTCACTGCTCGGGGTGCCGAAGTTTGATACATAGTTGATATTCTGATTTGGTGCATCACGTCACAATATGCAATATAGGGCTTCTAAGTGTAGAACGGGCGAAGTAAGGCTATGTTCCATGGTCTTTTTGATTCATCTCCAGCCTTGTTTGCCTTGTTCTTTTCTGGTGGCTGAGCGTCGATCGGGTAGTATGCATCATTGTGTAATGCTTTACTCACGATTAATGGTCCTTCCCATGGGGGTGAGAGCTTGTGCATGCCGGCTGTGCGTTGCACCAGCCGAAGAACTAGATCTCCTTCTTTAAAAACTCTTGGACTGACCTTTTTGCTATGATATCGTCTGAGCTCTTGTTGATAAATAGCTGATCTTGACAATTCCAATTCCCTTGCTTCCTCCAGCAAATCCACATCGTCTTGCCGTGATATTTTGTTTACCTCGGCACTTGTGTATTAGACCACTCTTGGCAAGTCATGCATTATGCCGGCTGGAAGTACAGCTTCTACCCCGTATACGAGAAAGAACAGGGTATACCCCGTCGATCTATTTGGGGTGGTCCTGAGGCTCCATAGCACTGTTAGAAGTTCCTCAATCCAGCATCCTTCCGACCTTTGCAGTGGTTCGATTAGCCGAGGTTTTATTCCTGACAATACTAGTCCATTTGATCTTTCTACTTGCCCATTCGATGCCGGGTGAGCCACTGAGGCAACATCTAGTCTTATGTGTTTCTCTTGGCAGAATCTAGCAAAAGCTCCTTCAGCGAAGTTTGTGCCATTATCCGTAATAATAGTGTGTGGGTATCCATATCTCAAGATAATATCTTTGAGAAATTTCACCGATGTGGGTCCGTCACATGTTCTTATCGGTTTCACTTCTATCCACTTTGTAAATTTGTCCACCATGACCAGAATATGAGTCATTCCGCCTCGAGCGGGCTTGAATGGACCTACCATATCCAAACACCATACAGAAAAGGGCCAAGTGATTGGTATTGTTTTTTAACTCGGACGAAGGCAGATGTATCTTGCTGGCATATCTCTGGCAACCATTACACCTCTCTACCAATTCCTTTGCTTCCTTCAACGCATTTGGCCAATAAAATCCATGCCTAAATGCTTTGGCCACTAGGGCTCTGGACGAGGTGTGATGCCCACATTCTCCCTGATGTATATCCAAAAGGATTTCCTGCCCTTCTGCCGAGTCAACACATCGTTGTAGTAAGTTCATGACACTTCTCTTATATAGCTCAATGTTTATGATCGTGTAGGCTTTTTCTCTTCTCGCTATCTTTCTAGCCAGGACCTCATCACCCGACAAGATTTCCTCTTTAAGGAATGAGAATATGGGTTGTGCTCATGTCGGCGTGACTTTTTCCGGGAAAACTATGTTGTCAATTTCCATAATTTCCGCCAACATAACATCTTTGGGCTTTTCCCTGTTCACCCGTGGGTCGGCCGAATTAACCCTTAAATAATTCGGGTCATATTCTTTGTCAATTTCCATTGGGACATTTCCTTCTAACTGTTCTGCCGAGATACGAATTGACTCGGATTCTGGCGAAGGTGTAATCGATGGTTTTCGCAGGTGCTCCAAAGTTATGCCTGGGGGAATTGACTGCCTAGTCGATCCGAGTTTTGATAGTGTATCCGCAGCGTCATTTTCCGCCCGAGGTATGTGATGAAACTCACACCCGTCAAAATAACCACCAATCTTTTGCACATGAAACCTATACAGGGCCATATTCGCATCTAGTGCGTCCCAATTTCCTGATACCTGCTGTACTACGAGGTCTGAATCCCCATAACATAGAATCCGATGTATCCCAATCTCTTTTTCCATCTTCAGGCCATGGACCAGTGCTTCATACTTGGCAACATTATTTTATGCAGAAAAATGTATCTGCAACACGTATTTCAGCTGATGTTTTTTCGGTGAAGTCAGTACTATTCCTGCTCCTAGCCCATTTCTTAGCTTGGACCCGTCAAAATGCATTGTCCAATAGTTCGGATATGGTAATGGGGGCGCTTACTGTACCTCTGCCCAATCCACAAAGAAGTCGGCCACTGCGTGAGACTTAATTGCATCTCTCCTATCAAACTATGGAGCATAAGGCGATAACTCAATTGCCCATTTTGCTATTCGGCCACTTGCATGTTTGTTGCTTAATATCTCGGCTATGGGTGCTTCACAAATCATTTTTATCGGATGTTCTTCGAAGTAGTGTTTGAGTTTTTTCGCCGACATGTATACTCCATAAGCCATCTTCTGGTAGTGCGGGTAGTTTTGCTCTAAGGCCGATAATAACTCACTTAGGTAATATACCGGCCTTTATACTGATTTATCCTCTTCGTTCTGTTCCATGACAACTACCCCACTTACCACTCTATTAGTAGCTGCCACATAGAGTAGCATAGGATCTTTTGATAATGGAGAAGCCAAAATCGATGTTGTGACCAACATATTTTTTAACTCATGAAATGCATTATCGGCTTGCGGCGTCCATATGAACTTGTCAGATTTTTTCATCAGTTGGTATAGAGGTAATTCTTTTTCCCCTAGCCGACATACGAATCGACTCAGAGAAGCAAGACATCCTGTAAATTTTTGTACATCGTTCAGACACCTCGGCAGTTCCATTCTTTCAACTGCTCGGATCTTAGTTGTATTTGCCTCTATACCTCGGCTGGACACGAGGAAACCGAGTAATATTCCAGCCGGCACACCAAAGGTACCGGGTTAAGTTTCATTCGGAACCTTCTCAGGTTTACGAATTTCTGCCGAATATCTTCAAGGAGCATTTTTCTCTCTTTGGTTTTTATAACCACATCGTCAACATATACTTGCACATTTTTTTCCTATCTGGTCATGCAGACACTTTTCCATGCATCTTTGGTATGTTGCTCCTGCATTACGCAGGCCGAATGGCATGGTGCGATAGCAATAAGCCCTATACGGGGTGATAAACGCAGTCTTTATTTGATCAGCCGGGTTTAACGGTATCTGGTGGAAACCAGAATACGCGTCTACAAATGATAACAGCTCACAGACTGCGTTCGAATCAATGACTTGGTCTATCCTAGGTAAAGGAAAAGAGTCTTTGGGACACGCCTTATTGAGGTTCATGTAATCGATGCACATTCGCCATACGACGGCTACATTTGGGTCATCCTTTTTCTTTTCTACCAACACCGGATTTGATAGCCAATCCGGGTGAAGCACTTCCATCATAAACCCAGCTGCAAGGAGCCAAGCTATTTCATCCCCTATTATCTTTCTCCTGTCTTCGGTGAAGCGGCGGAGAGGTTGCTTCACCGGCCTTGCTCCTGGCCTTACATGCAAAGAGTGCTCGGCCAACTCCCTCGGAACACCTTGCAGGTCCTGAGTTGACCATGCAAAGATATCCCGATTCTCACGGAGTAAGTTGGTGAGCTCGCTTTCCTATTTGGCATCTAGGCCAGCACCAATTGTGATGGTGCGCTCTAGGAACTAATCATCAATCTGGATCTTCTTTGTCAACACCCGGATTTTTAATCCCAGATGCCTGTTATGCCATACATCGCAATCCCAGGATTACCATTTTTGCGAGACATAACAGATTTGGATACCACAGTACATAATCCATTACAAACCATACATAAGGTCTTACACAAATAAGGATCTCATGATCCAGTTCTTAATACAACTCAAGCAGCGGAAATACGTAATAATAACGGTAGCGTAGGCGAAGCTCCATCTTCGGGGTCATAGGCAATGCTGACGATGGGAGATGATCCTAGTTGTCATAACCTTCATGGGGTCCTTCATCCTGGTACTCCTCTTCATAGTCTGGCCACGGGAATAGCCAGGGACAAAGCCATGAGTACTCTTTAAGTACTCGCAAACTAATACTAACAAGTGAAGGGTTTTTTTGTAGTAGGACACTAAGCTCTAGGGTTGTTTTGCAAAAATCCATATTTACCTCTACTAAGTTCAGAAGCAAGAAAAGCTAGTTGAAATTTTATAACACCTAAGTGGGAACTTGTATTTCATATCACAACTCTATTGTGGTCAAGTTAAAATCTCAATTCATTTCATAAGTCATTTTGAAAACATCTGACGGGGAACAAGATGGCCATCTAATCGTCCATAATCATGACGCGGCTATTCGAATAGTTTGACACTCTGCAGAGATTGTACACTTTCACCACAACATTCGATACATCTGTCAGGAACAAATCCTGAATTCACCATACTCAGTATGGATAATCAATCCTAACCTTTCCATTACACGCCCTAGTATAGGCACCTCTCCTGTGAGTTTGGCCTCCCAACCATGACCAACTGTCATCTTGGGTACTGCACAGGTGGACAATCTTCACAAGGTAGCCTCAGCTCAGGCCTTGGCCGTGAGGGAACCCATACTAAGGTATATAAGTTTCCAGTCAAGCCCTACCAAAATTTCAGGTATTGTGGTTGTACGGTAAAACTGGAATGGTATCGCATCCAGACAACCATCAGTTTTATAAAGGGCTAAGGCTCATGCCTCCACATTTTCCTCATCAAAATCATCTGGTGTTCGGAAACACATGTCAAATCATCTCAGTAGAATGACTCATCATTCTAAGGTTTTCATAACCATTTTTCCACCAAGTATTCCCATCTATAGTTGATCAAGTTTTATGCTAGCACTAGCATCTACAAGTGAGGATGAGTACTAATGAGGGGTGGTAAACAAGTGGAGTTTAACTAATTACAATCTCATGCCTTAGGATGACATCAAGATTATATATCTTAGGCCAAATTTAATGCTCTTTATGCAACCTTCAATTATCTTCCTAGAATCTACAAATCACTTAAGTAAGCTCTAAGTAATAGCTTTGATAAAGAAATAAAGTAGAAAGCTTGCAAGTAAAACTAGGAGGGGGTATCATCAAATATGTCTAACCAAGCATGCTTAGTGCATTCCCTAGGTTATCTAACTTTCATAATTGCAAGGGTTAGCTTGCTCAATCAACTAGTAGTATTAGGCTTGCATCAGTATCAATATAAGCTTGCCTTGTGCAGAGCAGTGGTTGAAGTTCTCCTCGGCTTCTTCTTCATAGTATCCTCCTTCCTCCTCGTATCCTTGGTCGGTACTAGTGTCTATGAATAAATATGAGGTACACAATCACCAAACAATACTTATCTACTTTCAATCATCACACAAAAGGGTTCTATAGATGATCTAGCATCATCACTAACATTCAAGATTAAAGCATTTGCATTATTTATTTATTTTTAGAAAAGTAATTTCTACTCATTGAAAAACTACTTAAGATTTAATATTCTCCAAACCAAACATGGTATCATGTTGACACATGTCATCACCACATATTTCAGTATATGGGAATGTGATTTAAAGTGGTGTCACAATTTAATAAGGTTTAACCTTTTATTTTAAATAAAATAAGTGACTAGAAATGCCTATGTGGCATTCTTTTATTACTTGAACATTATTTCTGTAATTAAACCCATATGTTTTTATATATTCTGAAAGGTATGATAAAATTTGATTTTTGAGAGTTGGAATCAACTCAAAAGCTATTATGGTTGAAATTTGAAAAATGTTTGAATGCAGAAAAGCTTCTGACTTGTTATTTTTACCAGGGTTGATCTACAGATCCAAATGATTTTAATCCAACGGGCTTGGATTAAGCATTTCAACACCTTTCTAACAAAATTGGTTTCATGAAATTTGGTTCACTGAATCGAGCTGGGTTGATTTTTGAAACTAGGTACATAACTGAGTTTGAATGAAAATAGAAAAAGCTAAATTCAAACGAGTGGCAAGTCACATGAAGGGTTATTTGGCCCGGTGTCACCCACACGCTGGGCTCAACCGATAGGGGGTCTCTTGGTCGCTGGCTCAAACGCGAAGCAGACGGGCGATGTGCGTTGGATTAGAATGAAGATCGACGGCTGAGGGTCGTCATCGACGATGAACAAGTCACCGGCAAGATCGAACCCTAGCGGCTCGGTGGGGGTCCATAGGGGGCATACCGGGGATCCAGTGGCGACGGCGAGGCATGCAAACGACAAAGTCGACGACGGTGAACTCAGCGATGGTCGCGGCAGCTCCGGGGGTGGTCGAAATCAATGGCCCCCTTCTTCTCTAGAGGCGGCCTGCTCCGGCGCAATTCCGGCGAACTGCTGCTCCTCGTGCTCCGGCTAAGGGGTGGAAGGATCAGTGAGGTGATAGGAGTGAGATGGTGTGAAGAAATCAAGCGGGGGTCGTCTCCTTTTATAGTATCGACGACGAGACCGAGAGGGATGGGCAGGCGACGGTGGCGACACGGCTACGGGCGGCTAGAGGCATGGCCGAGGTTGGCGTTCGACGGGCGGTCTCCTGGCGATGCTCTAGAGCTTAAATGCGCGTGTAGGGGCGGTGGAAAATGGTTGGGAATGTGTGATGCTCTGCGAGGTAGAGGCAGCGAACTCCGCGGCGAGCGGTGGCTATGGGGTATGGGCGGTGAAACGAGCATGTCTGGTGGTCTCCTGGGACAGTGGGGTGCATGCTGGCGGGCGGAGAGGGCTCTAGGTAGTCGGCTTGCGTGGGAACGGCGTGTGCTCTGTGGTGCGCATCGGCATGGTCGACAGTGGTGCGAGCACGACATTCCTGGCGGTTCTGGTCACTGTCTTCGAGATAGGGCTGGTCGAGAGGGGTGGGTGAGGCATGGGCTGCACGCTAGACAAGGTTGGCACGGCTAGTTCTTCTCCTAGCTTGCTTTCCACACTGGGGTGACATGGGTGCTCTCGGCCTGCTCACCATTGATGAAAATGGCCAGCTCACAGTGGTGCTAGAGGTTAGTTAAGGTTGCCAGATGATTTACTAAGGCTAGTTGTAACCAGAGAGGGAACAAGGTTGGCTCAAAACACTGCTCAACATAGTATTTTTGATTTTGTTGATTTGAATCTGCAACCTGTTTGATGAAATGGCCGCATGAACTTAAGTTTTGAATTTTGAAAAGATTTTTGGTGGGTGTGCTAGGCATGTGTTGAGGGTTCTGTGGATGCTTGGGTTTTGAAAATTTAGCTTGTTTGAGTGGTTTTTGAAATAGTGGGATCTTCCCATATGAAATAGATTCAATTTTAAACTGTCATTTAAAGTAAGCATTTGAATGTTTTTGGATGATCACAAAGTGGGCCTTGGTACCTTGTTATGAGTACTATCAAGGGGTGCAAAGATCCATACATGTTTCTGTTCAGTTCTGAAAGTTAGGGATAGCCAAAGTAGGCATGGGAGTTAATTTGGCCAAAGTGACCATTCACTTAATTTGTTTGTTTTGACTTGTTTGTCTTTGGGAAAAGTTTGGGGATTGTTTAGATGATGTTTATTTAAACTAAGAATCATTTTACAAGCAAAGAAACACAGAATCATGGCAATTCAAAAGAATCCAAATTTTAATACACACACATATGGATGCTTTCATATTTTTAATTAGAAAGTTTTTGTTAACCCTAAATTTGATGATTAGAGTTTGATGATCCAAGTTTAGTATTTTTGGGATGTTACAAACCTTCCCCCCTTAAACAAAATCTCGTCCCGATATTTGAAAAAGGACAAAAAGATTACCTAGGATTTGTAGAGATCGGGAAACTCCGTCCTGATATGATCTTTGCGCTCCCAGGTAGCTTCCTCTTCTGTGTGGTTGCTCCACTAAATCTTGAGAAACTTGATGCTTCAGGTTCTGGTAGTTCTGAAAGCTTCTTCCAAAATACTGATGGGTACTTCGGGATAGGTCAGGTCATCGTTGATCTCTATGGTCTGGTGATCAATATTCTTGAACACTTTCGTCTTCTCCGGAACTTCGAGGCATTTGCGAAGTAATGAGATATGGAACACAGTGTGCACAGATCACATTTATTCGGGAAGTTCCAATTGATACGGCACTTCTCCTTGATGGTTCAGAATCTTGAAGGGGCCGATATATCTGGGGGCTAACTTTCCTTTCAGTTGGAAATGTTGCATTCCTGTGAACCTTCTCTTCTACTTCTCGTAGGATATCGGGTCCGAAAATCTGACTCTCTCCTACTTCCGACCAGTTCAAAGGGGTGCGACACTTACTTTCATACATGAATTCAAATGGGGCCATTTGCAAACTAGCTTGATAACTGTTGTTGTATGAAAATTCCGTGAACGGCAGACAGTCTTCCCATTTTGATCCATACTCTAACACACATGCTCTCAACCTATCTTAGAGTATTTGATTTACTCGCTCCGTTTGTCCGTCGGTCTAAGGGTGATAAGCTGTGCTGAAATCTAGTCGGGTTCCTAAACCTTCTTGGACTTTCTTCCAGAATCTCGAGGTAAACTGAGTTCCTCGATCCGATACGATGTTCTTGGGGACTCCGTGTAAACTGACGATTCTAGCGATGTATAACTCCGCTAGCTTCGAACTCTTATATGTGGTCTTGACTGGTAAGAAATGGGCGACTTTGGACAATCTGTCCACTATGACCCAGATAGAGTCATTTCCCCTACTAGAAGTAGGCAATCTGGTGATAAAGTCCATTCCAACGGAATCCCATTTCCATTCCAGAATCTGCAATGGTTGCAACAATCCTGCGGGTCTTTGATGTCCCGCCTTGACTCTCTGACATATATCACACTTGACGATATAACTTCCGATTTATCTCTTCATCTTACTCCACCAAAATTGCTCCTTCAAATCTTGATACATCTTCGTTCCTCCGGGATGGATAGAATAAAGAGTATCATGAGCTTCCTTCAGAATAACTTCTTTCAACGCAAAATCTGCTGGTACACAAAGGCATCCTTTGTACCACAGAACTCCTTCTTCGTCTTCGGTGAATCCGGGTACTTTGCCTGTACCGATACGACGCTTGATTCCGTCGATACTAGCATTTCCTTTCTGCGCCTCTTTGATCTGGCTGATCAAAGTGGGTTGAAGTTCTATGCTAGCCAAAAATCCTTCACTCACTAATTCCATTCGTAAATCTTCCATCTCTTTGTGCAAGCTTGGTTGCTCCTTCAAAATCATGGAGTTCAAGCGGCATGGCAATCTGCTAAGGGCATCTGCTACCACGTTGGCTTTACCGGGGTGATAGTGAATGTCCAGATCGTAATCCTTGATTAGCTCAATCCATCTTCTCTGTCTCATATTCAGCTCCTTCTGAGTGAATATATACTTCAGGCTCTTGTGATCCGAATAAATCTCACAACGGTTTCCCATCAGGTAATGCCTCCATGTCTTCAGGGCTAGAACTACGACTGCGAGTTCGACGTCATGGGTTGGGTAATTTTGCTCATGTTGTTTCAGTTGTCGAGATAGATAAGATATAACTTTGCCTTCTTGCATTATCACACATCCGAGACCGATCTTGGATGCGTCACAATACACATCAAAGGGCTTCGTGATATCCGGCATGATTAAGATGGGGGATGAAATCAATCTCCTCTTGAGTTCTTGAAAACTCGCTTCACATTTGTCTGTCCATTCAAACTTCTTGTCCTTCTTCAGCAATTGGGTCATGGGTCTGGCGATACTCGAGAATCCTTCTACGAACTTGCGGTAGTATCCCGCCAATCCGAGAAATGCACGAACTTGGGTTTGAGTGGTTGGGGCTTGCCAATCTTCGACATCTTTCACCTTTGCAGGGCCAATGGCAATTCCTTCGGCTGATACAATGTGGCCGAGGAATCCTACCTCCTGTAACCAGAATTCACATTTGCTAAACTTGGCATACAACGGATGCTCTCTAAGGGTTCCAAGAATGGTCCTTAGGTGTAGCTCATGTTCTTCTTCTGATTTGGAATAAATTAGAATGTCATCAATGAAAACAACGATAAACTTATCCAGGAAGTCCATAAAAATCTTATTAATGATATTCATGAAATAAGCGGGGGCATTGGTTAATCCAAAAGACATGAAAGTATACTCGTATAATCCATATCTGGTGGTAAAGCCAGTCTTTGGAATATCCTCTACACGAATCTTAAGTTGATGATAGCCAGTTCTAAGATCAATCTTAGAAAACACTTTGGCACCGGTCAACTGATCAAACAGATCTTCTATCTTGGGCAATGGGTACTTGTTCTTGATAGTGACATCATTCAACTTCCGATAATCCGTACACAAACGGTTACCTCCATCCTTCTTGTCCACGAAAAAAACAGGTGATCTCCATAGTGACGCACTTGGTTGAATCAATCCAATTTCTAACATGGCATCTAGTTGCTTCTTCAGTTCTGCTAGTTCAGACGAGTTCATGCTATATGGTCTCTGGGCTATGGGTCCTGTTCCGGGGATTAGTTCGATGATAAACTCGATATCCCGATCTAGGGGCATACCGGGCAAAACATCTAGAAATACATTGGGGTATTTACAGACTATCCGGACTTGGTCAATGGTAGGTTGGGCTATACTCTTGTTGCACTTGAATTGACAAGGTAAGGTTTCAGATACTTGCTCGACTAATATTCCGGCTGTACTGGTCATGGTTATGGCTTTCTTGGCACAGTCAATTAATCCTTTATGTTTGGACATCCAATCCATTCCTAGTACTACTTCCAAACCTTTAGTTCTGAGTACTATCAGATTAGCATAAAAATCTATGCCATGGATTCAGATAGGGACGGCTTTGCAAATTTACCTAGATTTGGTGGTTGAACCGGGGATTTGAACAATCATAACATGCTTCAGTTTGGTTGGTTGAATCTTACTAGTGCATGCAAATTCTTCGGTGAAAAATGAGTGCGATGCACCAGAATCAAACAACACTCTAGCAAGTACTGAATTAACAGAAAACATACCCAACACGACGTCTGGCGCTTCCTGGGCTTCTTCAGCATGCATGAGAAAAAGACGGTTGTTGCGGTTGAGTGAATTCACTGGGGCAAACCTTCTTCCGGGCTGAACACGACGCTGTTGCTGAGCTGGGGCATTTGCATTGGGGGTTGCGACATTCTTCTTGGGGCACTCATTGGAGTAGTGACCCTTATTTCCACAGTCATAACAAGTCGCCTGCGACTTGTACCTTGCTACAACAGGCATAGCATTGCTTCCAGTCCTCGGGGCAGTGTTGGTGTTGGCGGTCGCATTGTTGTTGTTGAAATTGGGTGGTGCACGGTTGAAATTGTTAGAGTTGCCGGGGTTGTTGTGATTTCCTCCGGGCCTCGGGTTTCCACGGTTGGGATAGTTCGGACGGTTCGTCGGGGGTCGGTTGGTCCTCGGGGCAAATCCTGGAGATGGGTTAGGGCGATACTTTGGGGTCTAATGAGTTCCTGGCTGATGCATCATGCGACGCTTGCGGTTCTCATTGGCTTGGTTGATCTTTCCTTCCATCTGGATGGCAGAGTCTACAAGAGCTTCAATATCAGCAAAGGGGATATTGACCAACACCGTCTGCATCTCATCGTGTAGACCATTCATGAATCTCCCTTTCTTCTTGGCTTCGGTGTCGATCTCATCCGGGGCACACCTAGCTAATGACAAGAATTTGTCACGGTATTCCACTACGGTCATCCTTCCTTACTTCAGTTCTCTGAACTCATCTCTCATTCTCTTGATCAAACCCGGTGGCACATGGGTTCTGCTGAACTTGACCTTGAATTCCTCCCAGGTCATCATATGTCCTCCGATCATTTCACGAATGTTGTTCCACCATGCTCTTGCATCTCCGGCTAGATAGTGAGTGGCGAACAGAACTTTCTCGTTGGCTTCCACTCCGGCGACTTCTAGGTTGTTTTCTATGGTTTGCAGCCAATCGTCTGCATCTAAGGGCTCTTCCGACTTAGTGAAAACAGGTGGGTTGGTATTCTGGAAATTCTTGAGCTTAGATCCATGGTTGTCCTGATTTCCTAGGCCTTGATTGTTGTGGGCTAGCTGAGCTATCTACTGAAGGGTGGCTAGGTTGGCTTGACGTTCGGCTCTTTCAGCTTCGCGGTCCGAAACCAACATTTGCAGGATCTGCAACATCGGGTCCGGGCATGAACCACTTCCTCCGCGTGGCATCTAAAGATTGAGATAGATCATGAGAAAAGAGGGAAATTTCTAAGGTTCAGGGACTTTGGAAAGTTTTTAAAGTTTGGCTCAGATTTTATAGCAACTTGTTTTTCATTTATTCATTCATAGCACACGATATAAACACACCACAACAAAGGTAAACAGATGGTTTTAAGAACCATTCTGGAAACTACGATACAGTGGGACCGAATACAACTCACTATGCTAGTGCTCAGGTGCTACTACTCCTTGGAGTCGGTGTAGGCGTCATCCTCATCATCCTCATCGTCATCGATGAAGGAGAAATCATCCTCATCGGTGAAGAAGTCCATAGCCTGATCCTCCAGAAAATCATCATCATCGCTGAGATAGGAGTAAGGGTCTCCATGAAGATCCTCTCCGGCATTCTCTCTTTCCTCCAACTGCATGTCTCTCTCGTGGATGGTCTCTTCCAAATATGAGATACGGTGGCAAAGACGAGCAATGATGCGCTCCTTCTTGTCGAGCTGACGGCGGCGAGACTTGCGATCCTTCCCTAGCATGGCGATGGTCTGATCCTTCATCTTGATGATGGTGGACTTGTGGTTGAAGTAGTCACGGCAATTGTCCAATTCCTGCTGACGATCGTACATCATGAAGCTAAGGTGGTCCAACTGAGTCTTCAGCTCGTGGTGGTATGGGGCTTCCAGTGGCTGTCCCATAGCATCACGCCTTGGACAAAACTCAAAGCGGGTACCCTTGATCTGGTTGATACTCCGCCCACACAGACGGGCAAGAGCTTCCTGCATGGCCCTGGCAAGTCCATCGAGACAGCTGTTTTCTCTTAAGGTGAACTGAATTCCCTCGGCAGTGGGAGGTTCAATCTTTCCTCAGAGACTTGCAACAATTAGCCACTGCAGATATTCTCCTCCTTGATCATCGAGCTGAGCTCCGAAGAACTCGGGGTGCGTACGCTCTAGAAGTTCCGAAAGCTGGTCCAAATCCCGCTCATAGATAAGGTCTCTTCCATTCCCCAACTAATAAAACTTGTTGTACTTCACGTCCATCTATAAGAATATAGGATGAGTAAGTTAGTAGAGTGATCAAGTGTGTCAAATTTTAGGTATTTTGCAAGAGTTTTTGAGGATCGTGAATTTTTATGAAAGAAACAAGGTGATAAGAATGGGAATAAGTTTTTGTAAATATTTGCTTCCTTTGGTTTTGAAACTAAGTTTTTTATTCAAACGGCCAATCTAACTAGGGTCTCCTATGGTCAGGATGGCTCTGATACCAACTTGTCAACACCCTGATTTTTAATCCCAGATGCCTGTTATGCCATACATCGCAATCCCAGGATTACCATTTTTGCGAGACATAACATATTTGGATACCACAATACATCATCCATTACAAACCATACATAATTTCTTACACAAATAAGATCTCATGATCCAGTTCTTAATACAACTCAAGCAGCGGAAATACGTAATAATAACGGTAGCGTAGGAGAAGCTCCATCTTCGGGGTCACAGGCAATGCGGACGATGGGAGATGATCCTAGTTATCGTAACCTTCCTGGGGTCCTTCATCCTGGTACTCCTCTTCATAGTCTGGCCACGGTAATAGCCAGGGACAAAGCCATGAGTACTCTTTAAGTACTCTCAAACTAATACTAACAAGTGAAGGGGGTTTTTATAGTAGGACACTAAGCTCTAGGGTTGTTTTGCAAAAAGCCAGATTTACCTCTACTAAGTTCAGAAGCAAGAAAAGCTAGTTGAAATTTTATAACACCTAAGTGGGAACTTGTATTTCATATCACAACTCTGTTGTGGTCAAGTCAAGATCTCAATTCATTTCATAAGTCATTTTGAAAACATCTGACGGGGACAAGATGGCCACTCCAATCATCCATAATCATGACGCGACTATTCGAATAGTTTGACACTCTGCAGAGATTATACACTTTCACCACAACATTCGATAATCCATCAGGAACAAATCCTGAATTCACCATACTCAGTATGCGGATAATCAATCCTAACCTTTCCATTACACGCCCTAGTAGAGGCACCTCTCCTGTGAGTTTGGCCTCCCAACCATGACCAATTGTCATCTCTGGTACTACATAGGTGGACAATCTTCACAAGGTAGCCTCAGCTCAGACCTTGGCCGTGAGGGAACCCATACTAAGGTATATAAGTTTCCAGTCAAGCCCTACCCAAATTTCGGGTACTGTGGTTGTACGGTAAAATTGGAATGGTATCGCATCCAGACAACCATCAGTTTTATAAAGGGCTAAGACTCATGCCTCAACATTTTCGTCATCAAAATCAGCTGGTGTTCGGAAACACATGTCAAATCACCTCAGTAGAATGACTCATCATTCAAAGGTTTTCATAACCATTTTTCCACCAAGTATTCCCATCTAAAGTTGATCAAGTTTTATGCTTAGCACTAGCATCTACAAGTGAGGGTGAGTACTAATGAGGGGTGGTAAACAAGTGGAGTTTAACTAATTACAATCTCATGCCTTAGGATAACATCAAGATTATCTAGCTTAGGAAAAATTTAATGCTCTTTATGCAACCTTAAATTATCTTCCTAGAATCTACAAATCACTTAAGTAAGCTCTAAGTAATAGCTTTGATAAAGAAATAAAGAAGAAAGCTTGCAAGTAAAACTAGGAGGGGGTATCATCAAATATGTCTAACCAAGCATGCTTAGTGCATTGCCTAGGTTATCTAACTTTCATAATTGCAAGGGTTAGATTGTTAAATCAACTAGTAGTATTAGGCTTGCATCAGTATTAGTATAAGCTTTCCTTGTGCAGAGCAGTGGTTGAAGTTCTCCTCGGCTTCTTCTTCGTAGTATCCTCCTTCCTCCTCGTATCCTTGGTCGGTACTAGCGTCTATGAATAAATACGAGGTACACAATCACCAAACAATACTTATCTACTTTCAATCATCACACAAAAGGGTTCTATAGATGATCTAGCATCATCACTAACATTCAAGATTAAAGCATTTGCATTATTTATTTATTTTTAGAAAAGTAATTTCTACTCATTGAAAAACTACTTAAGATTTAATATTCTCCAAACCAAACATGGTATCATGTTGACACATGTCATCACCACATATTTCAGTATGTGGGAATGTGATTTAAAGTGGTGTAACAATTTAATAAGGTTTAACCTTTTATTTTAAATAAAATAAGTGACTAGAAATGCCTATGTGGCATTCTTTTATTACTTGAACATTATTTCTGTAAGTAAACCCATATGTTTTTATATATTCTAAAAGGTATGATAAAATGTGATTTTTGAGAGTTGGAGTCAACTCAAAAGCTATTATGGTTGAAATTTTAAAAAATGTTTGAATGTAGAAAAGCTTCTGACTTGTTATTTTTACCAGGGTTGATCTACAGATCCAAATGATTTGAATCCAATGGGCTTGGATTAAGCATTTCAACACCTTTATAACAAAATTGGTTTCATGCAATTTGGTTCACTGAATCGAGCTGGGTTGATTTTTGAAACTAGGTACAGAACTGAGTTTGAATGAAAATAGAAAAAGCTAAATTCAAACGAGTGGGCTGCGCGGGAAGGGTTATTTGGCCGGCCCAGTGCACTCCGCAGCGCGGGGATCAACTGACAGGGGGTCTACTAGTCAGTGGCTCATAAAACGCAAAGCGGTACATGGTGATGTGGTGTGTTGGATTAGAATGAAGATCGACGGCTGAGGGTCATCGTCGACAATGAACAAGTCACCGGCGAGCTCGAACCCTAGCGGCTCAGTGGGGGTGCATAGGGGGCATACCGGGGCTCCAGTGGATACGGCGAGGCGGGCAAATGACAAAGTCGACGACGGCGAACTCAGGGGTGGTCGCGGCAGCTCCGGGGGTGGTCGAAATCAACGGCTCCCTTCTTCTCCAGAGGCGGCCTGCTCTGGCGCAATTCTGGCGAACTGCTGCTCCTCGTGATCCGGCTAAGGTGTGGAAGGATCAGTGAGGTAAGGGGAGTGAGATGGTGTGAAGAAATCGAGCGGGGGTCGTATCCTTTTATAGTCTCAACGGCGAGACTGAGAGGGATGGGCAGGCGATGGTGGCGACACGGCTACGGGCGGCTAGAGGCATGGACGAGGTTGGCGTTCGACGGGCGGTCTCCTGGCGATGCTCTAGAGCTTAAATGCGCGTGTAGGGGCGGTGGCAAATGGTCGGGAACGTGTGATGCTCTACGAGGCAGAGGCGGCGAACTCCGCGGTGAGCGGTGGATATGGGGTATGGGCGGTGAAACGAGCATGTCTGGTGGTCTCCTGGGATGGTGGGGTGCATGCTGGCGGGCGGCGAGGGCTCGAGGTGGTCGGGTTGCATGGGAACGGTGCGTGCTATGCGGTGCGCATCAGCATGGTCGACAGTGGCGTGGGCACGGCGTTCCTGGCGGTTCTGGTCGCTGTCTTCGAGCTAGGGCTGGTCGAGAGGGGGCGGTGAGGCATGGGCTGCACGCTAGACAAGGTTGGCACGGCTAGTTCTTCTCCTAGCTTGCTGTCCACACTGGGGTGACATGGGTGCTCTCGGCCTACTCACCATTGATGACAATGGCCAGCTCACAGTGGTGCTAGAGGTTAGTTAAGGTTGCTAGATGATCTACTAAGGCTAGTTGTAACCAGAGAGGGAACAAGGTTGGCCCAAAACACTGCTCAACATAGTGTTTTTGATTTTGTTGATTTGAATCTGCAACCTGTTTGATGAAATGGCCGCATGAACTTAAGTTTTGAAATTTGAAAAGATTTTTGGTGGGTGTGCTAGGCATGTGTTGAGGGTTCTGTGGATGCTTGGGTTTTGAAAATTGAGCTTGTTTGAGTGGTTTTTGAAATAGTGGGATCTTCCCATATGAAATAGATTCAATTTTAAACCGTCATTTAAACTAAGCATTTGAATGTTTTTGGATGATCACAAAGTGGGCCTTGGTACCTTGTTATGAGTACTATCAAGGGGTGAAAAGATCCATACATGTTTCTGTTAAGTTATGAAAGTTAGGGATAGCCAAAGTAGGCATGGGAGTTAATTTGGCCAAAGTGACCATTCACTTAATTTGTTTGTTTTGATTTGTTTGTCTTTGGGAAAAGTTTGGGGATTGTTTAGATGATGTTTATTTCACCTAAGAATCATTTTTACAAGCAAAGAATCACAGAATCATGGCAATTCAAAAGAATACAAATTTTAATACACACACATATGGATGCTTTCATATTTTTAATTAGAAAAGTTTTTGTTAACCCTAAATTTGATGATTAGAGTTTGATGATCCAAGTTTAGTATTTTTGGGATGTTACATTCTTTGTCTCCTTAGTCGGCTGGAAAGATACACTCCCATGCGGATTGGCTAATATCGGCATATTAAGTTGTGCCGACTGAGCCAGAGCTGCCACTTCATGAATCCTTCTTTTCTCTCTTGCAATTACCAATGACTCGGCCAGGTTTGACCCAGCCGAAGCACATTCCATCGATTTTCTGTAATCCCCAGCCACTTTTATTACCCCCTGAGGCCCTGGCATTTTCATTTTCAAGTAGGTAATGTGGCAGCTGCTCATAAATTTAGCCAATACTGGTCGTCCGAGTAAAGCATGATAGCAAATTTCTAGGTCTACCACCTCAAACTCCAGATTCTCAGCTCTGCAATTCTCTCTCGTGCCGAATAACACATATACTCGGACATTCCCAATGGGTTCGCATGAGAGCCCCGACACTATCCCATGGAATGTGGTCCCTGTGGGCTGCAGCATATTCTGCGTTATTTCGAGCTTATGCATTGTATCCTTATACATGATGTTGATACTACTTCCATTATCAATGAGTACCTTTGAGAACTTCACATTGATGCTAGGACCGACAAACGTCGGATCCAGTACCAATGCATACGATCCTGGGTTCGGCATTATCTTCGGGTGATCCCTTATGCTCCAGGTTATCTCTTGATCGGACCATGGCACGTACCTTGGTACTGCCGGCATAACTGCATTCACTTCCATATGCCGGCGATGTTTGCTATGTCTATCTTGTTGTTCTGTTGTGAACACACAATAGGATTGGTGATGTTCCCTGTAATCATTACGTCCATTGTTCCCGGGGTTTCCCCTTCCGTCTTGATTTTGATTTACCACTTGGTGTACTACATCCCTCCGGTCCAAATTATCGTACCTTTGAGGGGGGTAACATTAGCTGTTGCGCATTTGCCCCAGTTAGCTATGGCTGTTGCTGTTGATGTACTTGATGAGGAGGTGCTTGTATGCCCGCCGGGTTTCTCATTGCATTTTTTATCCAAGCGCATTGGCGAGTAGTGTGATTGGCTGGTTTGGCCGAGTTAGGCATGTGGAACTTACACGGTTGATCCAACATGGATTCAAATGTGTAATTTGGCCTTTCCTGCCATTGCTTCTTCTGTTCTGGCGTCCACTGCCTTTTCTCTTCATTCCTCGGCGTCCACTGCTGAGGACCATTCTTCTATCGCTGATTGTTCCCATGACTCGGCTGATCCTGCACAACTGCGGCCACCTGATTGGAAGCATATCTGTAATCCGGCCTCTCGTCCCTTCTTCTGCCTCGGTATTCATTGCGCCGCAATGATCCGGCTCCATCTCTAGCATAATGATCCTGCTGCTCCCGATGTTCTGCCGACATTAACTCTGGTTGAGTCGAATCACCTAAGGCATATGAATCTGCTATTCTGATGGTTTCCGCCAATGTGGTAGGCATATCTCTCTGCAACCTCTGCCATAACACGCTTGCATATCTGCAGCCCTGAGCAAACCAGGCTATCACTTGAGATTCTATGACCCCTTCGCATGAGTTTCTGAGGTTACACCACCGAGTCAAGAATTCTCTATCTGTTTCATTCGGCTTCTGTTTGCACATTGCGAGCTGTTGTGGCCTGTTTGGCCTCTTATATGTACTCGTGAAATTGCTGACAAACATTTCTTAAAAATCCAACCAACAGTTGATACTTCATGTTGGTAAATTGTTCAGCCATACTCTGGCTGGTCCTTCCAGCATCTGTGGGACGTGTCTTACCGCCCATCATAAATTTCCGCCAGCTATTTTCACTGCCGTGGCATAGTCAATTAACCAATCTTGTGGCTTCGTACTCCCATTGTACGTTTTCGTGCCTCTTGCCAACTGGAAGTTCGGCACGGGTGGTTCGCCCATGATCCGAGGTCCAAAACACACCGGACCAGGTGGACCCTGTTCTTCTAACAGCTCAGACCAATACAATCTGTCCAACTTCAATCTTGCGTCAGTTGACGGCAAGTTTCTATAGATAACTCTCTCTTGTACTCCATAGTGATTTTGTCCACCATGCTCTACATAATCCATGTCCGAGTAGCCATCTTTGTATCTATCATTCGCCTGATTTTGCGGAGCTAGTCTTGCTTCTCGCTCTGCCTGAGGCTCATACCTCGGCTGGGGTTCCTGCAGGGGTACCTCCTCCCTTCCGCCGGGTTATTGTTCTCATGGTTTCCCCTTCCGAGGTTTCCGTGCTCTCTATTTGCATGGCCGGGGTTTCTATCACCGCTGTTACCTCGTCTCATATTGCCTCTATTCTCATTGACCTTCCCGACCATTGGCGGATCATACGGGACAATTTGCTTATTTATTTTTCCCGAAGTCACTGCTTTGTCTTTTCGCGCATTGTTTCCGGGTGAGGATGCTCTTGCCGCAGATAGTGTGGGGGCAGCTCCCGAAGAATGAACCATGCGAGAAGCACCTGGCTTCGCCGGGTCGGCCCTAAGCATTTCCTCATTCTGCTGGTTCGCAATGCGTACCTGCTCATTTACTCTTTCTTGCTGTTTTTGCCGGGCTTCCCCGCTTAACCCTTCCAACTCCAGGGCTGCAGCATTTGCTGACCTGAGGTTCTTTGCAAGGGTACTATAACTCGGCAAGCCTGGATCGACTGAATCATCTGGATGAGCCTCGTGCTCTTTGTTGATATCGTTCATGAGGTTCTTTCCTCTTAATCTCAACTCATCTACTCGGTCATGGGCCACTTCTAGTTTGTTTGCCCTAGGGTACTCTCACAGGGTCCTGTTTAAGGATTCCCGCAAGGCCGGCACCTTTTTTGCCTCTACTAGCACTTTCTGTCTAGTTTCTTCTAACTCTGCCTGTGCGTTTGCCGGGCCAAGTATCGGCGCTACAGGCGTAGTTAAGTTATCTATAGTTTCCTGAAGGATATTCTATGGTCTCTCTAGAGGTGTCCATCTTACCCTTGCCGCCTTTGGAGTCACATCACGTACCTCGGTTGCCCTGGTTGCTGGTGGATCTACCTTAGTGGGTTTTGGAGCTGCCTGCTTCGTGGCTACCTGTCCTCCTGTCGCTGGGTCGTTGCTTGGTCCGGCGCCTGCTCCTGCTGCTGGTGCTGGGGCCCTCATCATCACCTCGACGCTGCAGGCGAACTCGCATGACCGCTAGCAAAGACGGAGAGGTTCTCCCGCCTCGATGACTCGATGCGGGTAGAAGCAGGAAGTGTCGACGCCGACGTAGACCTTCTGAGCGCCTAGGTTGATGAAGACGTCGTTGCGCGAGGGTGCTTTCCTCCTAAAGCTGCCAGTGTTATCGCTGACATAGTCCCAGATATCAAATCTCTGGACTAAGCTAGAAACAACCCGCTCGCCGGTGTGGATGAAGTTTCCCGTCCGGATCTTGACTCCAGCTAGCACCCCTGCTGGCCCCACGGTGGGCGCCAACTGTCGTGGTGGTGGCACGACAGATGCCATGGGTAGGCTAAAGTATGGGGCCAATGGATGCTAGTGGGATCTGGGGAGGGAAGATGTAGTGATTTCTACACTCAAATGACTAACAAGTAGATATCTATTCCTCCTCTCAAGAACTACAAATGCTCATTGAGTTGTATCAAAGAAGAAGAGAGCTACTACACGAGCCCTTTGGTCTGGAATGAATCGATCCTTCTCTCTGGAGCTCGTACCCCTCCTTATAAAGGGGTTCCTTGACTCCTTCTAGGGCTGACATAGCAAGCATATTCTTGGAATATGCTTGTCCCAAAGTGGTAACTCGGCGGGCTCCTTTCCGTGTCCCCCTTCTATCGGTGGAAAGGTACCAGAGGCCCTCACATGTGCACCTCGGGCTTCCTCACTGTCACCTCCGTGACGCTTGTCTGCCCCTCTGCAGCTCTGCTCTTTGTCCTTAACGCTCTGTCTAGATTCCTCCTAGCCAGCAACTAGGGTTTGACTATAGGCTCCTCCTTCTCCTGCAGGTCTCACGTTACTCGGCCTCATCTCGCATAACTCGGCTCGGCCTTCACCTGCATACAAGTCGATCAGCCTTATTCGGCCGACATAGCTCATACGTCGGCCGAGTAAGGTGTTACTCATTCTATATTTGCCAAGGCTCAACTTATCTCGACCGGATCTTGCATGATTCATCCGACACGGTCAGTAATTCGGCTTAAGGTAAGGGAGACTCCTTTCTTCTTTCCCCTATCTTGACCCTATCCAGGGTCACCCCCCAACAATGGTGATGCAAATTGGACGTATCAACTCCCCCAAGCTTAGACCTTCGCTTGTCCCTGCAAACCGACGCCAAGAACATGTCCATGTGTTTATGGAGTGAAGTGTCGATAAAAGAATACGGACAAGAAGCATCACACTTACCATCACACAACTCATAGAAGAAAGCAACTCACCATTATATAACTTATCTTGCAACAAGTACAGGAGTCCCAATAGAGATGCATAAAGATAAATCATAATTGGAATTGGCAAACTTTCGTTCTTGGTCAGAGAACAGTTGGCAAACAGTTTCACAAAAAGATTTTGTAGAAGTTTTCACAACAAGAGTACTCTTTGCTCAGACATAAAAGGTTTTTCACAATGATGTCTTTTAAAGTAATACTCAGTAGATAAGAGTCTTATGCAAACAAGGAAGATAAAGAACATGATTATGAATTCTTGGAACACAACAACTCAAATGCTTGCTGGAGATAGAGAGGAAGTAGGTTTACTGACTCAACTTGGAAATAGGAGAAAGGCCCTTCATAGAGGGAAGCAGGGATTTCAAGTTCATAAAGAGCTTCCAAAAGATTATGGTACTTATTAGTTGTGAGCTCTCATTGCCCCTATCATAAGCATCTTGAGGTGGTTAAGGTTAAAGTGAACAAAGATGGAGTATATGCTTGACGAAATATAAGCTTGCAATCTCATGTCCCTTGAGTACGAGGGCCGCTCCTTATGCTACTCAACTTTATTTACTGGTAAGTTCTTGCCATTGTAAGCATATGTGTATCATAAAGAACCGCCAACGGGGTACCCCTTGCACATGGTACAGGAGCTTTCCCACAACCAAAATGACAAGGCAAGCAGACAGTGAGCATCTCAGCAATCTCTTATTTGCCATGGGAAAATGGTGCCTTTTTCTCTCTTTCCTCTTTTCAATATGTCTCTTCTTTTTTATATATAAGAGGAAAGCTTCATAGATTGCTCACTATGGTGATGCTGCAAGTTTCCACCATGATTAGACATGGCTTAAGCTAGCGTCCCAGGCGTTTATCTAACACATATACATAACTCCATGGACTTACAAGCTCCCCTTTTATTTCACACCGACGACATCCGCAAACAAAAGAGCATGATATCAACTGGGTATGTATTTACAGGTGTTGAAAGCGTTCCCCGTGACAGCACGGTTCTGCTAATCCCAATGCATAGATGCAAGCATATACAATTTCGATGACACAATGGTTCAAGTTTATTAGGGGCAAGAAAATAAGGTGCGACATCAAGTTCGTGAGAGCTTTACTAACTAGTTTTCACATAACAAAATAATTTTTAATTCAATAGGTAGATGAAGCTTGAGAATTTGCTTGGAATAGAAATAATGCTAATAGGTAGATATGGTGGACACAAATGGTTGTTGGCTGTGCTTGGTGCACTTCGTTAGAAACCACAAGAGCAAGGTGTGATGAGCACAACAACAAGTTTTACCTCAGTAAGAAACCGAGGTTATCGAACCAGTAGGAGGAAGGAAACATCTCAAAGGTGTTGCAAGCAACGTGGAAACTTGCACAATACAAACTCAAGACTTTGCCCCAATGAATCAGTGAGGTTGTCAAGCTCATCAGTTTGCTGTAACAAAGATTAACTATATGGTGTGGAAGGTAATGGTGGTTTGCAACAGGTAAACAAGTAACAATGGAAGATGTATCAATGGTAAAGATTGGACCGGGGTCCATAGTTCACTAGAGGTGCTCTCCTAAGATAAACAACATGGCATGAAGGGTAAACAAATTACAGCAAGGCAATTGACAGAAACTGAGCAAGTCATAACAATCCAATACCAGACAAAAAGATCATATGAGATTCGGTTGGGCAATACAACAATATACATAGACCGCCATCCAACTGCATCTATGACTAGAAGTCCACCTCCAGTTTATCATCCGAACCCCCTCAAGTATTAAGTTGCAAGCAACAGACAACTGCTTTAAGCAAAGTGTGTAAGGTAAACAGTCCACTTGTTCCATGAACAAGAGACCGTTGTTTTCTCCCTAGTGGCAACAGCACATCTACAACCAAAGAGATTTCTGTCACTTCCCTTGGAAACTAGAGGCATGAACCCACTATCGAGAATAAATACCCCCTCTTGGAGTCACTAACAACTACTTGGCCAAGATAGCTACTAACAATGGAGAGCATGCAAGATCACAAACAACACAGACATGATAAAATCATTTAGACAAAACCATTAATCAATCTAACATAGTAATCTCAATATCCATCGGATCCCCGCAAACACAACATCCATGATTACAAATAGATTAGATCTTGATCATGAACGGATCTCACAAGATCTCTACATGAAAGCACAAGGAGGAGATACAACCATCTAGCTACTACATGGACCCATAGTCCAAGGTGGAACTACTCACGCATCATACCGGAGAAGACGACCTCCGGGATGATCTCCCCTCCGGCAGGGTGTCGGGAAGAACTTCAGAACCCCCCCCCCCCCCGATCCAGGGACGATGGTGGCGGCGGCTACAGACGGTTTCGTGGAGTTTTGATCGGGTTCCTAGGGTTTCTGCATTGGGGAATTCTTATAGGCGAAGAGGCAAGGCTAGGAGGCGACTAGGGGGCCCACACCCTGCCTAGGCGCGGGCCCACCCTAGTCGTGCCTAAGGGGTGTGGTGGCCCTGGCTTGCCTCTCCATCTCTCCTCTGGACTTCGTGTCGCCCACGGTAAAAATTGACTATGGATTTTGTCCCGTCCAATTCTGAGAATATTGATTTTCTGCCTTTTTGGAACCAAAAACAGAAGAAAACATGCAACTGGCACTGTGGCAACTTGTTAATAGGTTAGTTCCAGAGAAGACATAAAAACACCTCAAAGTGTAGACAAACCAAAGAAAAGTAGATACTAAAAAATCATGGAACATAAAAAATGATAGATACGTTTCCGACGTATCAAGCATCCCCAAGCTTAACTCCTGCTCGTCCTCGAGTAGGTAAGTGATAAAAGAATAAATTTTGAGGTGACATGCATGTTGGAGATATGCCCTAGAGGCAATAATAAAAGTGGTTATTATTATATCTTTGTGTTTATGATAAATGTTTACATTCATGCTATAATAGTATTAACCGAAAACATTAATACTTGTGTGATGTTAAAACTAAATTAGAGTCCCTAGTAAAGCCTCTTTGTAATACTAGCTTGTTGGTTAATAAATGATCGTGGTTTCCCGATCATGAACATTTAGATGTTATTAACAACAAGATCATATCATTAGGAGAATGGTGTGATGGACATACTCCTATAGATAAGCGTAGCATAAAGATCAAATAATTTCAATAGTCCGTTTGCTATAAGCTTTGTGATACATAGTAACCTAATTCCTTCGACCATGAGATCATGCTAATCACCATCACTAGAAGGATGCTTTGATGACATCAAACACCACACCGTAACTGGGTGGCTATAAAGGTGGCATTGAGTGTTCGGAAAGTATGTGTTGAGGCACATGGATCAAGAGTGGGATTTGTCCATCCATATGACAGATAGATATACTTTGGGCCCTCTCGGTGGAATGTCATGCAATTAGCTTGCAAGCATTTGACTGTATCACAAGGGATCACATATCACAGGAACGAGAAAGAGTACTTATTAGTAACGAGGTTGAAATAGGTATACAGAGATACCGACGATCAAACCTTGGATAAGTAAACTATCGCGAGACAAAGGGAAATTGGTATCGTATGCAAGTGGTTCATTTGATAGCAAAGTAATCGTTGAAATATGTGGGAGCCATATGAATTTCCAGATTCCTCTATTGGTTATTGATAGGAGAAGTGTCTCGGTCATGTCCGCATAATTAATGAACCGTAGGGAGACACACTTAAGGATTTGATGTTGTTTAGTAGATATGGAATGTAAGTAGGGAGACCGAATGTTGTTCAGAGTCTCGGATGGGATCCGGGATATCACGAGGAGATCCGAAATGCTCCGGAGAATAAGATTCATATAAGGAAAGTCCGATTCTGGAGTTCGGGAATGATTTCGATGTTTTCATTGGAGAGGTTCTAGAAGGGTCTAGAAGGTTCACCGGACCAGAAGGGGAATGGTTCATGAATCATGTCCTAGGTCACTTTTTTGGGCATTTGCGAGAGAGAAATAAAGCTCTAAATTGAAAGTCAAAAGGGAAGTTTGAAAAGTCAAACTGGAACAATAGTTTCCTAGTGGAAAAAGGAAAGAGTCCTTCCTTCTCTCCAACTTGGGTTTGGGGAAGGATTCAAACTCCCCTCTCCCAAGCTGCCCTCCCTCTCATAAATAGAGGTGAGGGGCTGCCCCAAAGCACCACAACCAGCCCTCCCCGCCACCTTGTCGCCGTCGCCGCGCCGTCGTCGGTCCATCGTTGTCGCCCTAGACGCCGTCGACTCCACCTCCTCCTCTCCGGCCTTCTAAACCTAGATCGTCGGAAACCCTAGATCCACCATAACCCATACCGGTTTAGGCGAAGCCCTGCGGGATCTTCCCTCTACTTCCGTCACCACACCGTCGTGCTGCCGGAATTGCGAGGGGAGAACTATAACCTCCGCTGCCTGCTGGAACAAGGGAGAGGAAGGTCTTCATTGAGTACCAAACATGTGACCGACTATGGAAGCGCTGCCGGATCGCAGCGCCGGAAGGATCGTCTACGCGATATTGAGATCGGCAAGTGTACGACTACATCACCCACGATAATCTGCTCTCGTTAATCGCTTTGGAATCTTTGAGGGTGAGTACTCTAATCGACTCGTTGCTACAATCTAGTAGATAGATCTTGGCTTGTTTGTGTGCATGCGATAGAATTTTTTTGTTTTCCATGCTACGAACCCCTACAATGCACCATCAAAACCAAGATCAAACCATTTGCAAGCATTGAAAGTTGGGTTCAAAGAACTCTAAACATGTGCATGAAAGATGGAGTGCTAACAATAAGAAAAAGTAACTATGCATGCAACATGAAAGGCTACAAACAAAGATGATGAATAACATGCGTTGAAAAATGTTTGTTTGTTTCACATACAGAAAACATGGCATAGTGACAATAAGCTTGTCCCTCATAGAGTAGCAAATAGATGCATAGGACACCTTCAAAGTTCAGAAGAGTGACTAGATACAAGTAGCACAAGAACAAGTAATATCACAATATGCATCAATCAATAAGTTTTGGGACACTGCACACAGAATGCAACTATGCTCTCTTAATGGTGCCTAAAGGTATAAGGTGGAGACTCAACATAATAGTGGAAGAAAGGCCCTCCATAAAGGGAAGCATGGATTTCAAGTTTCAAAAAGAGCTTCCAAAAATTATGGTACTTGTTAGCTTTCAGCCCTCATTGCCCCTATCATAAGCATCTTGAAGTGATTAAGGTTAAAGTGAACAAACTATGGAGTATATGCTTGAAAAATTATAAGTTTCCAATCTCAAGTCCCTTGAATATGAGGGCCACACCTCATGTTACTCAACTTCAGTCACCTGTAAGTTCTTGTTATAGAAAGTACATGCGTATCATAGAGAACCGCCAACGGGGTACCCCTTGCACATGGTACATGAGCTATCCCATAATCAAAATGACAAGGCAAGTAGACAATGAGCATCTCAGCGATCTTTTTATTTACTATGTGCATAGCTTTTTATTGAGGATGCTTCACAGATAGCTCACTATGGTGATGTTGTAAGTTTCCACCATGATTAGGCATGTCTTAGGCTAGCGTCCCAGGCGTTTCTCTAACACAAAATACATGACTCCATGGACTTACAAGCTCCCTCTTTATTTCACACCGGTGACATCCATAGACAAAAGAGCATGATATCAACTATGTACAAAGTACAAGTGCAATGTTGAAAACGTTCCCCATGACAGCATGGTTCTGCTATTTCCAACGTATAAGTGCAAGCATATACAACATAGATGACACAATGGTTCAAGTTTATTAGGGGCAAAGAATATAAAGTGTGCCATCAAGTTTGTGAGGGCTTTAATCACTAAGTTTTCACATAACAAAATAGTTTTAAATTGGAAGATAGCTGAAAACAAGAATATACTTGGAATGGTGTAACACACCATGCATAGGAGTTTATAGTGGACACTTGGGAATAACTGGGTTTCTTGGGAGTTGGAAGCATGAGTAGAGCTTACTCATACAAGTGGAGGCTAGCAAAAGACTGGGAGCAACCAACTAAGAGAGCAATAATGGCCATATAATCATGTAGAGCGACAAAACATTACTAATCAAAGCATAGAGTGGTACTACAAGTCAAGGAGTAAATGATCATAGAGGCTATGGTGACTTGTTCATAGTCATAACATGGTGTGAGCATGTGCCAAGTCAACCCAAACAAAGCATCAAAGGAGAATACCACAAGGCTATGCTTTTGCATGCTAAAACAACGCATAATTTCTTCAAGGCACACTAAGCAATCCCAATTGTTTGGAACAAGACATGCTACATCAATAATCACTAAGCATAAGGTCAAAACAACACCTAGCATGTCATGCTAAAGTCTAAGTCACAGTCAATGCAAGCTCCTCTTGCACTTTAAAGCAGGAACTTCCTACTCCTTTCCAACACCAATTGAATTATTTGAAACAGCACAGCGAGAACGAGGATCCAAACTTCTTTATTCAAGCAAACTAAACAAATTAAGCAAAGCAAACGAAAACTAAGACGCTCCAATAACAACACAACAGTGCATGAAACAATAAAAATAAAGTGTCTAGATAGACCTGAGCTTTTTATTGATGAAGAAGGGGATGCCTTGGGCATATCCAAGCTTTGACGCTTGTACTTCTTGGATATTTCTTGGGTTTACACCGGGGTGGCATCCCCAAGCTTGGGCTTTTGTCCATTCTTCATCTCATTACATCATTCTCTCTCTACACCTAAATTTTTTCCTTCATACAAAACTTCACACAATCTTCATTAGCAACATTAGTGTATTCAAAAGATAATAGACCTTTAGGATAAGCTTTGAAACAGCAAAAAAATTCACTAAAAACACAAGCTACTGTAGCAAATCCTTCAAAAATCTCAATTCCTCAAAAGAGAACTCAAAAAGGAATCAATAAGAAGCAAATGCAAATAATGGCAGAAATTTGTCAAAACAGACCAGCAGGTAGAAACCGATTTTTTCGGAACTCTTCTGTTGCTCAAATCAAAAATTGTGAACTAACGAAAGTTAGATAATATATTGGGGGATTTATTCCTAAATTTTCATCTCAATCCGACTTACAGAGACTCCTCACGAATTTTTATGGTGGAGGACATAAATCTGTTTTAGGACAGCAACTCCCCAAATCTTACTTCCCTCTCATTAGAGGTTATTCTTGGCACAAAAAGCAAAAAAAAGGATAAGGAGAGGACATTACAGAATTAATAACTTGCAAGAATCAAGAAAACTCTTGTGTTATCTCCTAACAATTACTTTTCTTTAACGCCTTTAAGTTAGGCACAAGAAGTAAGAAATCAAGTATTTTCAAATGAAGAAGCAACTCTCTTGTTCTTTCCTTTCTTACCTTTCTTATTCTCTTTAGGGAAAATATGATTGCTTACTAGAGAAGCAAAATGCATAATGCCTTTTCCCACATCTATTATTGCTCCAAGGTGTATCAGTAGGGATCTTCCAAGTGTGATATGTCCTTTGCCTACACATTCAATAACAATATAATCAGTAGACACCATTTTCCCTGAGATTTATGTAAACACACCTTTAACTATTCCAATGGGTAATAAAGTGGCATTATTAGTCAGAGAGATTTCCTCTCCTCCTTCAGAAATCCCCCAAAGACTCAAAGAATCATAAATATCTTTAGGCATAAGGCAAAATTCAGACATGATATCACAGCAAGCATCAAAAAGTGTAGTATTTATAGAGACTTTGATTGTGGGAAACCACTTTGAAGGCTCAGAATTTATTGGAACATAATCATGGTATGCCCTAAGGGTGTGATAGCAACTGTTCAAAGCAGCAGTACTGGACTCGAGAGTGTTTAGCCTAGCAAAAATATTTATGAAAGAGGAATCAGATTTGCCAGGCTTATTACAAATTATAATCAATTTATTTATGGCATCAAAAGATTCATCCTCGGTACACAGAAAAAATCTTTCTTAGCCACAGCATCCAAAGCATATCTATAACAAAGAGCAATACCGTGGTAGAAACTAGTAATAACCAAGCTAAGACTCATCTTAGGCTTAGTTTCCCTATGTAAAGCAGAGATTCTAGACCAAGCTTCTTTAAAACTCTCTTCACTTTTTTGCTTAAAAGTGGAGATCTCTTCCATAGGTGTCACAGAGATTGGACCAAAACCAGACATGGTAGAAACTAGAGCAAGAACTAATTTTCTGTGTGTTTTTGAATAGGGAAAGCAAACCAAACTGAACTAAAAAAATTGGGAGTTTTTGAAAAGAGGCAAACAAAACCAAGCAAACGAAACTAAGCAAATTAAAAACAAAGTAAAGAGAAAGGAAGTGGAGGACTCCCCTTGTGAAGACGTCCTTGGCCTCCCCGGCAACGGCGCCAGAAAAGTCTTGTTGGCTGTGCTTGGTGCACTTCGTTGGAAACCCCAAGAGCAAGGTGTGATGAGCACATCAACAAGTTTTACCTCAGTAAGAAACCGAGGTTATCGAACCAGTAGGAGGAAGGAAACGTCTCAAAGGTGTTGCAAGAAATGTGGAAACCCGCACAACACAAACTCAAGACTTTGCCCCAACAAATCAGTGAGGTTGGCAAGCTCACCAGTTTGCTGTAACAAAGGATTAACTGTATGGTGTGGAAGGTAATGGTGGTTTGCAACAGGTAAACAAATAAGAGTGGAAGATGTATCAATGGTAAATATTGGACCGGGGTCCATAGTTCACTAGATATGCTCTCCTTAGATAAACAACATGGCATGAAGGGTAAACAAATTACAGTAGGGCAATTGACAGGAACTGAGCAAGGCATAACAATGCAATACCAGACAAAACGATCTTATGAGATTCGATTGGGCAATACAACAATATACATAGACAGCCATCCAACTACATCTATGACTAGAAGTCCACCTTCAAGTTATCATCTGAATCCCCTCCAGTATTAAGTTGCAAGCAACAGAAAACTACTTTAAGCAAAGTGTGTAAGGTAAACAATCCACTTGTTCCATGAACAAGAGACCGTTGTTTTCTCCCTAGTAGCAACAACACATCTACAACCGAAGAGATTTCTATCACTTCCCTTGGAAACTAGAGGCATGAACCCACTATCGAGCATAAATACCCCCTCTTGGATTCACTAGCAACTACTTGGCCAAGATAGCTACTAACAACGGAGAGCATGCAATATCACAAACAAAACAGACATGATAGAATCATATAGACAAAACCATTAATCAATTTGACATAGTAATCTCAATATCCATCGAATCCCCGTAAACATAACATGCATGATTACAAATAGATTAGATCTTGATCATGAACTGAGCTCACAAGATCTATACATGAAAGCACAAGGAGATACAACCATCTAGATACTACATGGACCAGTAGTCCAAGGTGGAACTACTCACGCATCATACCGGAGAAGAAGGCCTCCGGGATGATCTCCCCTCCGGCAGGGTGCCGGGAAGAACTTCAGATCCCCCTGATATAGGGACGATTATGGCAGCAGCTACAGACGGTTTCATGGAGTTTGATCGGGTTCCTAGGGTTCTGTGACGGGGCTTCTTATAAGAGGCGAGGCCGAGGCCCACACCCTGCCTAGGCGTGGGCCCACCCTGGCTGCGCCTAGGGGGTGTGGCGGCCCTGGCTCGCCTCTCCGTATCTCCTCTAGACTTCGTGTCACCCACGGTAAAATATTGACTTTGGCTTTTGTCCCGTCCAATTCCGATAATATTGATTTTCTGCCTATCTGGAACCAGAAACAGAAGAAAACAGGAAACTGGCACTGTGGGAACTTGTTAATAGGTTAGTTCCAGAAAATATATAAAAACACCTCAAAGTGTAGATAAAGCAAAGCAAAGTAGATACTAAACAAGCATGGAACATCAAAAATTATAGATACGTTTCTGACGTATCAATGGCACAGGTTTTGGTTCAAAGGGATTGGATGGATGAGAAGTATGTCTTCTCAAAATAGGTTTTTTGGCTAGCAAGGCTGGGTAGCAAGCAAAAGAGTTGAAGGAAACAAGCAAACCTACAATTGATAAAGCCAAACATGCAATCTTCCTTGAAGACACAAAAGATCTTAAATAAATAATACTAAGCTTTAGAGCCAATCAAGAAAGAAAATAAATGATACAAAATACCTGTAAGCTTTTCTCTTTTCCTTTCAAACCTCAAAAAGTGTTGCTACTGACCGGAGCTCGGTTTGCCAAAACCAATTTATATCTACTTGATGCTCCCAAAGTGATACCAATACTGATTAACAAGATCAATCATATAATAGAGATTGCAAACTAAAATAAGAAGTGCAAAAAGTAAAAGATGAGACTTCTCATTAATATTCCATAAAGGCACTCACACCAAGGGATACTTAGATAATCAACTAAAGGAGAGATACTTCCACAATGCAAACCAACCTATAAGATAACTTCTCTACCAAAGATATGAATCTACTAAAAAGGTAAAAGATAAAAGATAATGATGTGATACCACAGCACTCCCCCAAGCTTGGAACGAGCCAAGGGGATGCCAAACCTGATGACAAATTACTCCTTCAGTGATGGTGTGTTCTCTTTATAAGCTCTTCAATCATTTTCCTCAAATCCTCAATCTCGAAGGTCAGAGTACGAATCAACTCCGAATTATGCTCAATGCGGTTCATGATCATATCGGACCGAGAATCCCAGTCCTTGTTATTATTTCCCCACTCTTCCTTCTTAGTGTGTTCCTTCCCTGCATGGTTAGAGCGAGGCAGATCCCAAACCGAGGGCAAGTTCCCTTTGGGAACCTTTTGGTATTGTTGCTCATGTATAAGAGTATGGAAGGGATTATTGGTACGTGGAGGACGTGACCGTGGAGTGAGGATATGACGCGGAGTTCTCCCTCCTGTAGACATCTGTGTTGTCCTCCTAAGCTTGGTAGGGTTTTCCACCACTCCAATGCTTGCGATTGTAGCGCGGGTGTCCGGATGCTCGTCCTCATCCATGTCTTCTTCATACCCTACCAAAATCTCCTCCTCCTTGGGGTTTTGAGGATCATCTTCCTCGGGCTTCTTGCCTTTGTCGTTGGCGGAGACCATGGTGCTCTAAACTTGAGAAGATTTCCTGACAGAAACAGATCAAAACAAAAACACAACGAGAATACGATATACGAACCTCGGGGGATCCGGGGGGTTATATATTATGAAGTTTCAATGCATAAGGAAGGTACTCGTGCGAAAATGAGGCGGAGACGGAGCTCAGGGGGCTCACAGCCCCTCCAGGCGTGGCCAACTGGGGCCCGTGCCTAGGTTGGGTGTGTCCACCCTGGCCTCCGTTTCCTCCTCTGTTTCGTCTCGTAACCTTCAGTATGTAATAAGAACATTAAAAATATAAAAAAATAAGGTTTTCACGAACCTTCTGTTTTCACCACTTTTACCTATTCAAATACGAACTCTGCAGATTCCTTTTCTCCATCTCCTGAAAATTCCTTTCCTACAAGGTCTCACACAAACCTCAACGACAACATTAGTATATGCAAAAAAACAATAAACCTTTAGGTTCACACTTCAACTGAAATCCATCAAAACAAAAGCTATTGTAGCAACTCCTTTCCAAAAATCCAAAAGAATCTGGAAGGGAATCAATATAAGGGCAAGTGCAAATGACGGCAAAAATTTGTCAAAATAGACCAGCAGGTAAAGATTGATTTGTTCGAAAACCTTTTGTTGCTCAAATCAAAAAGTGCAAAACTAATTAAAGTTGGGTAACAACTTGGAGAACAAGCACAGAAAAATACAGCTCCATCCGAAGTACTGAGCTCCTTCACAAAATTTCATAATGCAGCACAAAAATCTATCCCAGGACAGCCACTTTTCACAACTCCCCTACTTCTCAAAAGTAGTTGAACTTGACACAAAAACCAAAACAAAAAGGATAAGGAGCGGTTATTACTGAGGTAATAACTTCCAAGACTCGACAAAACTATTGGGTTATCTCCCAAGAAGTACTTGTCTTTAATGCCTTTAAGTTAGGCTTGATAGTTTCAAAGATGCTCACATAGGAGATAAATATCTGAAGTGAAAGAGAGCATCAAGAAGCAAATAACTAAGACATTTGAGTCTAACCCACTTCCTATGCAAAGGAGTATCATGAGAAAACAAATTGTTGAAACAAAAATCCACTAGCATAGGAAGACAAAACAAATGCAACTTCAAAGCTTTCAACATAAAACGGGAAAACTTAACATTATTGAGATGCATAAAACCATGTTTTCCTCTCTCATAATAACTTTCAGTAAAACTTTGAATAAAGTTGACAATATAACTGTCACTGGCAACAACTTTATCATCAGAATGAGCATACTTACAATCATCAAAAAGAGGTCCAAGGTCATAAACTGGATCAATAGAAGCAAGTTGTTCCATCCTGAAATCTTCATTAGGCAAGCTATTTTCACAAGGAGCTGACTTTCTTCCTTTGTCATTCTTCCAAGCTTCAGTGTTCTCTTGAATACGGTCTAGGAGATCCCATTTAGCTTCTTCCTTCATACATGTGAATGATCCATCATAAGAAGCATCTAGTAAATCTGTATCATGAAGAGAAAGCCTAGCATAAAAGTTATTGATAATGATGTTGTTAGGGAGTTCATGAATAGGACATTTAAGCATTAGTAACTTCAATCCCCCCAAGCTTGAGTTGTACTCTCTCCATCACACGGCCAAAAGTTATATATTAGATTCCTATCATTATGAATCTCACTAGGAGGATAGAATTTAGAATAAAAGAGAGGTATTATTTCCTCCCATTCCACGGATTGCCCATTCTTCAGCAGCTTATACCATTCTTCAGCTCTCCCTTTCAAGGATATAGAGAGTAACTTCTTCTTCACATGTTCAGTTGTTCTACATGCACACTTAAACAACCCGCATAATCATGGATAAAAAGCAAATGATCATCAGGCTGGACAGTTCCATCCCCTAAATAATAATTATCCATAACACGATCAACAATATTAAGGATCTATCTCAACAGGTGGTGGTTCATCTACTACTCTAACAGTGGTAGTAGTTTTCCCAAACAAGAAACCAATTGGGTTATCCATATTGGAAACAAAGTAACAAACAGAAACAAAAAACAATACTCATAGTAGAAGTTTCCTTTACCAGTTCTACTCTTCAATAGCGCTTCATTCCCCGGCAACAACGCCAGAAAATAGTCTTGATGACCGACAAGTATAGGGGGTGTATCGTAGTACTTTCCATAAATAGAAGTGTCGATCCCAACGAGGAGCAGAAGGTGTTGACTAGTGGTATAGAGGGGGAAATCTCTGTAAATACTTAACAAACAGATTTTTAGGGGTTTTCTGATAAAGCAAAGAAATAAAGTGCAAGTAATAAAGACAATGAACAAATGCAGCAAGTAGCCCAATTCTTTCTTAGCAAAGGACAAGCCGGTGGAAATACTTATAAGGACCAAACGTTCTCGAGGACACATGGGAATTTTGTCAAGTGCTTTTGCTTCAAATATCTGAGTACCCTTCTTTGGTGTTGTAAGTGCTGTGTGGGTGAACCTGTGCTAATGTACCGACCTTACTTGGACTAATACATACTTGTGATTAAACCCCCTGCTAGCATCCGCAACTATAGGAAAACAATTAAGATATAAACCTAACCAGAACCTTAAACTCTGAGATCGTACGCTCCCTTGTGCAATGGTGTACTAACGGGGGTTCAGGTTTCTGTCACTCCGGCAACCCCACAATTAGTAGCCAAATACACAATGCGATCCCCTAGGCCCATAAATGGTGAAGTATCATGTAGTCTATGTTCACATGACACCACTAGAATAATAGCACCACAACTTAAATACTAAACCATTGAATAATATCTCAACACAAATCCGCTACTAACAACATGACTTCTCCCATGTCCTTAAGAACTAAACGAACTACTCACAAGATATCATATGGATCAAGATAAAAGATGATATGGTGATGGATAACAATATGAACATAAACAATAATCCAATGGTTCCACTCACAAGCATCAACTACAATAGTAATCAACACTGGGAAAGTTTCCCCTAAGAACTATGCAAGTATTCAACACAATTGTTATAGCAGGATGGATTGGTGATGATGGTGCTGGTGGAGAGGATGGTGTGGATGATGATGATCCCGATGAAGTCTAGCTTTACGATGGTGTTGATGGCGACGATCTCCCCTCTCCGGGAAGGAATTTCCTCGGCAGAAATCTGACTGCCGGAGAGCTCTTTCCCTCTCGGTGTTTTCCGCCCCACAGAGGTGGTGGAATCTTTCTGTGGTCGCTTGTCACATCCCAAGATTTTCCAAATCTTATAATGAGAAAATAAATGAATAAAATAAAACTTTGTTTGAATTTCAGAGCTAGAAGAAACTTTTGAATTCAATTGGAACTTCAAACCCATTTGAATTAAAATAAAACATAAAAGGGATTCATAAAGTTAAACATTTATTAAAGGAAATTAAAATGTTTTTGAATTACTGTTTTGGAATCTTTTAAATAAAGGATTTGGATTTCAAAAGAAAAGGTGGATTCATAAATAAGGATTATTTTATATAGCCAAATTAAACTCTGACCAATATTTTGAAATAAATGTTTTGTTTTGAATAAAAATAGCAAAAGATGATTTAAATAAATTGATAAGGAATTATTATCCAAACTCTATTTAAATAAAAGGTTTTACCAATTTAATTGAAACATCAAATCTTATTATTTAAAATAAGTATTCCAAATATTTGATATTCACAAATAAAACCTACTAAAATGTTTTGGCTTTATTTTAGATTTCAAAATAAATAACTCAATAAAACAAATCCTAGTTAATTTAATAATGAAAGTCTATTATATTAATTACTAATGGACCCTAAAAATAAAATGTTATTTTATTTTAAACAAGTTTTCAAATACTCTTTACTTTCAAATAACCTACTGATTTGGTTTTGAAAGAGTTTGGAATTCAAATGAAGATTGTATAAAATAAATAAATCAAACAATATTAAATAAATAAAGGACCCTTTTATTTAATTAATGAAGGGATCTTAAATTATTATTTTATTTTTGAGATTTGGTTTATGTTGATAAACAGAACCAAAAACTCATTAGAATTGTTTGAGATGTTTGAATTATTTGAATGCTCGAATAGTTGGATGAATTTCAAATCAGTAAATAGAAATAGAAAAGGAAAATGTTTCTGTACAAAAAAAACAACAATGACCCAACAAGGCCCATTCAATGACCATCATCTGCCTCTCCCCCGAACCGTTTTTCCTCACCGCTGAAACAACCCGTTAAGTCACTGACCGGTGGACCCTTCCCCTTGTTTCTTTCCCACTGACGACTGGACCCCCTTTCCACTGTTCTTCCTCCCCACCCGCAGACCACGCCTTCCCCCTCGCTCCCGTTGCTGCCATTCAAAACCGTGATCAATTCGCAGTGATGCCACGCCTTAAACCTCGCCGTGAATGCACGCTATTAAGCGCCAACGCCTCCTCCTCCTTTCCCCTCTGTCGCCACTCCCTTACTGCCCCTAGGCTGTCGCCAATCTCTTCTGCACCACCGCCGTCTCCGACGAGCTTAGCTCAATTCGCCACCGCCTCCCCGCTTCATCGACCAAGCACGCATGCTCCCCATACCTGGCGCTTCGTCGTGCCCTCCGTTCAACGCAGGCGCCCAGGCGTCGGCTTTGACAAGTTCCGATGGCCGCGTCGCAACCTCTCCGACGCGTTTACCGGGTGAACAGACCGCCTTCACTCCTCGATCACACATAACATTGTCTTGATCCTGCGCATCGACCGCGCTTCGTTTTGCCTTAGGAGATCTCCGATGGCGTTCTCGACCTCGACGAGCCGCCGTCGCGGAACCAACTCCGTGAGCAATTGCCACGCATGCCGAGCGCCCTTGTCAAGCCAACCGCGTCTAGCATCGCCTGACCCTGCGATTCTGGTGAGCACTCTCCCTTACTCTCTCGCCTCCTGTTCTGCCCGCGCCACCACTGACCGACCGTCGCCGCCGTCCACCGTAGCGCAGCGCCGCCAGTTGATGGTTGATTGATTGCGTCCGTTAGATCTAGATCGTAAGGCTGTAATAGAACATAAGCGAAGGGGTATCGTTTGCCTCTGCGCCGCTCGATCTAAATGAGATCCTACGGTCTACAGCACGCGATCCAGACGAACCGGTATCGACCAATCACGATGCGACGCGTGGCCTATATTAGATCTAAAACCAGTTTTGAATCAGATTTATTTGCAAAATTCAAACCCTTATAACTTTCAAACCACATGTCCAAAAATTACAAATTTTATGTCGTTGGATTTAGGAGAACAAGCCCTAGCCAACTGTGGCCTTAGTTTAGAAAATAGTAAAATTTAATTTGCTTGATTTTGCAGAACCATTTGTAGGCTTATTTAAAGTAGAAAAACTGTTTAAAATGGAATTTAGGGTTAAAACCGTTGCAAAATGAATTGTTGTGACCTTACTGACCCTAGGAACCAACCCTTGGTGTTAAAAAATGATTTTGAGTAAAATTTGAGTTGAATTATTTGACTTAGCCATTTTCTAGCCAAATAAAATTATTAATTTTATAATGGAAATGATTTTGCAAAGAAAACTTTGGGAAAATGTCTTGGACCAAAACCTACTGACCCAAAACACCAAACTATGCAAATGGCAACTCACTTGGTGAAAAACATAAAAGTTTTGCTTTGATAAGAATATTTTTCACCACATGAAATGATGGTTGGATGTGGTTTATAGACTAAAGGCCTTTTGCAAATGACTTTGCCATTTTGGTAAATGACCAATGTGGACCTTACAAGGATATAAGCCTAGTGGAGACCTCCCTTGTGAATAAGACCATCTTAAGCATGTTCACAAGCATGACTTAGAATCCATTGCTTTGTGTGTGTGAAATGTGGTTTGAAAATTGGTTTGGAATGCTACTTGATACTATGCTTGTTTGATTGATTGTAGTGAAATTAGCAAAGTGTGAGACTAGCAAGACCAAGGAGTAAACCCTCATTCCCTACCAAAAAGGCAAGTTACACTATCATACAAACGTCCTATTATTTTCATTATACTTAGTGGATTATGAAAAACATGCATGAAAACAATTTTGTACTTATGCTATGCTAAACCCTAATAGGATTCCCTATACACTCCTTAGTGAAAATATTGTAAGCTGTACATGCTTAGCCATGCTTCATTTTGAAAAGAGATACATGTTGAGATTTTACAAAGGTTGAGAAAAGGACTTATGTTTTACTTAATAAAACAAGGACTCGATGAACCACCTAGGTGGTGGATACTTTAAGTTTTGGAGTAGGTGGCAACAAAAGGAACCATGTCTATGGGAATCACTTTGTGTTGTGCTCCAAAATAAAACCACCTAGGAAACTTAGAGATTGAACATGTTTCTCCAATTGTGGCTTTCGTGTGCAACTACATGCTATTATGGCTCTGGCTTAGTCAACAACATTAGGAAGACCCATACATTGTCTTTAGTTACCGGACATGGGGATCTGGAATGCTTCATGGGGGCTGGAGACAAGCTAGCAATGATGTATGGGAGGACCTTTTGGAAAGACTTCGTCACACTCTCAGTCTGCCGGTACTCCATCTTGGTGAGCACTAATCCAGTAGGCCACTGGTGGCAACAAGATGGGATTGTGTCATGTGGGTAAAGTGTACTCCTTCTGCAGAAGTTAATAAAATCTAAGTACTTAGCCGTGTCCCCGGTTATGGACAATACTGAGCAACTAAAGTTTGAACTATGGGAGATCTCGACATTCCAACTTCTAAAGTAAAATAAAACTTGATGCCCTTGTGTGTCTACCAAGGAATTCAAAGAAATTTTATTAAGCTTGATGCACTTGGGGTTACCAAGGTGCTCAAGGGATTTTGTTTAAACACTTGATGTACTTGGAGTGACCAAGGAACTCATGAGATTTGATAAGACTTGTTACACTTGGGGTTACCAAGTGGCTCAAGAGATTTTGACAAGGACTTGAACACTTGAGTTTCTACCAAGGAGTTCAAGGGATTCTTGGAAAAGAGATTTGACAAAGGACTTAAAACCCTTTTTGAAAAGATAGGATAAAATATTGCTTTATGCAAATAAGCCTTAAACTCTACTTAGCCAAATATGCATATAATGATAGGATCCACTCTTATTATACATAGAAGTGAAGCTTGCCAATACAATTCAAAATGTATTGACCCTCGTGGCTGTAACTTGTAATGTTGCAGGTTGATTGTTTTTAAATGAAGATTGTTTGATTGACTAGGACTACAAAGTCTACAACCAACATCTGCCTGTGGCACTTTGAAGATGAAGGACCCATGACTATAGTTATTCCGCTGCAATGTAATGTAATAGCCAAATGAGCTATGTTTGATGTAATAAACATATGTTATTCCTGGTTATAAATTTATATTATGACCTTTGTATCTTGATATTACATCTTAACTGTGGATGCTAGCTAATGATCCAGGGACTAGCATTGTAAAACACAGGAGGAATCTACCTTATTAGGTTGGGACCTCTACATCGCTCTCCCGTGTATTAGGGTTCTGAGGAGAATATATAGGTGAGAGGGCGGAGCCGGAGGTGGGCCGGGTGGGCCACACCCCCTGTAGGCACGACTTAGGGGTGGCCCGTGCCTGGGGGGTGTGGCCCCCTTGTGGCCCATCTACGCCTCCCCTATGGCATTCTTCGTCTTCTGCGAAAATATGTTTTTCCATAATTTTTCTGGTATTTTTCTGATCTTCGTGAAATTGCATCAAAACACCTCCTTTTCCATCAGAATCCTGACTCCGGCAGTTCATCCTCCAAGAATCATCCAACATGCAAAAATAGATGAAAATACATAAGTATCACCTCTTAATATGAAATATATCAATGAATAGAGGCAAATTATGGTATATAATGGTGATACAAATTGGACGTATCAACTGGCACATCCCAAAATCATCCAACATACTTATAAAGAGCATATTGACTAATGCCCTAATTGTGAAGAGAACCATCCAGCTAGACAATTCCCCACATCTCAAGTTACCTGTTTCCTGTGTGAAGGAAATAATCATGTTCCTGTCCAATGCCACATCTATCCTATGGTTCAACAGATGAAACATCAAGCTAAGGATGGAAAACATCAAGTATTTGGAAACAACCATGAAGGTACACCTTCCACCAAGAATGATGGAAACAAAGTCAAATCTCAGTATGCACCTCCATACAATGTGACCAACTTTGGTGGACAAAAGAGGAAACGTGGACGTTACCCTCGGAACCGTTCGAAGAACCGAGGAAGTCTTCCCACATTTGTGGTGAAATATTAAGAACATGAACTAAAAGACCTCCTAGCCTTGGAGAGACCCAAAAGGAAGAAGGACATCAACGAACTACAGTGTTACAATTGCAAGGAACTAGGCATTATGCATAAAATTGTCCAGAAAAGGAGAAGAACAAAACAAAGGATGACAATCCAGTTAACTGTTTCAACTGTCACAATCTTGGACACAATGCCAATGAGTGTCTGGTGGGGAAAAGTCTTGACTACCAATGTGAAGAGTGTTTGGTAGGGAAATGCCTCAAACTGTCACATGTTTCAAATGTGGTAATAAGGGACACTATGCAAACAACTTTCCAGAGAAGTTACATCAAGACACCAAGTAAGCCAAGATGCAACCTAGTTAAAATCCTTTTAACGGCGGTAGTACCCTAGTTGTCCTGAAACCAACTTGTTGTTTCTAGCCTTCCCGAATCTCGGGATGAGATTCCTTTTAAGGGTGGTAGTCTGTCACATCCCAAAATTTTCCAAATTTTGAAATGTGAAAAATAAACAAACAAAAGAAACAAATGTTGAAATTCGGGGGGAAAAGAAACTTTTTGTTTCTAAATGGAAACATCAAAACCTTACTTGAACAAAATTTGAATGAAAAAGCAACAAACAAATTCTCAAACAGATCAAATGCATCCATGCATGGAATGTATCTTGATTTGAGCAATTGGAAAAGTTAAACCAAAAACCTAAACCCTAATGAAAAGAAATCATCAACAAAGATCACACCAAGACTATGGCTTTGTTCCATATAAAAATTTACAAACAAACATTTCTAAATGATCAATAATGGTAAACCACAAAATTACAAAACCATGGGAATTGGTTTCAATCCATTTGGAGCCATGGATACTAAATTATAAATATTTGATCCTTAGGTGCTCATATCATAATATTCATTATAATCACTCATGAATACTAAATTATAAATATAAAACAAATAATAAGAATGTAACAACTATATCTTAATCTCATCTACTTATACCATGAGTATCATGGAAATACCTAACTTTAATTCTTTAGTGAGATTGAGTAGGAAAGAAACCAAAGTCAAGATCATTCACCATATATCTTTCTCTCCATATCAATCTTTATCATCTCTATTGAATCATATCCTTATATTTGTTGCTCATCAATATTGAGAAATCAACTATTGATTCACCAATTTTTAACCTATCAATACTTGACCTATCAACTCTTGTACTCATTATAGCATTCACTTAAGGCTTATAAAGAAATAAGTAAGAAGAGGTAAATAGTGATGCTAGTTTTATATGTTATCTATAGGATGAGAGTGAATGGAGGAAATCAAATCAATATGGTAACAAAGAAGATTACAAGGATGAAGTCTGAAGATAGTTACCAGGAGTAGTCCTATTGGATCAAGTAGGTATAGTCAGTGAATCATATCTCTTAATCCAATAGAGCTAAACAGAAGATAATTATAATACAACAGTAATGTTGTATTGATGAAGCCTTGTTTAGCCAACTGGCAACCTGAATCATAAAGGATCAAAGGATTATAATGATCATGCCTTATTCACCAATATTGAATGCTTATACCATGTGTAAGTGACATTGGTGGATAAAACATGATTGAACCATAGTATAGATATATTATCCTAGATCAGTCATTAAAAGTCACATTAATATAATGTAAGGTTGGAATGTTAGATATTGGAGTCAAGTAGAGACAAGATAGTATGATTATAATGATGTTAGAGAAACATTGGATTAAAAAGTAGTATCTTCCTCTTTGGAAATACTAAGCACTTGAAGTGAAGTAGGATTTGATGTGTACATATATTGAAGTGATATTAGTGAAGGATGATTAAGGAAGAGTATGATTGGAGTTAGGAGTAACCACTTGTTGGATTGGGACGTTATCAGCAGTAGAGTAGTTGATATAACCAAGTCTGGATAAGTGAAGGTTATGAAAAGCTTTAGTGTAAAGCTCATTGTATTTATCAGTGGGTTTAAAAGAATAAAAGGTGGATAAGAATATTCTGTGAAGTAAAGCTCATCATGTTAACATATGATGATGAATATGAAGGAGTAGTATATCTAGGAAAGGAATTCTTTAAGTAGAAGTCAGAATTATAAAATATGTAAGATAGGAATTCTTGCTAAACACTAAACCTTAAATCTAAGACCAAACCTAATATCCACTTTCTATGGTTGATCTATCATCTTGTTTCCACAATGCTTCATAGGATGTTTTCCTATAACAAATCAATTAAGCACATCTTTATCCTTTCTACTTATCATAACCATATGTGCTTAGGAGTTATCTTTATCAAATCCTTCTCATGAGACATTCCAGATTACATCATTCTGATCTCAAACATAAAGACAATGTGTTTAGCCATTAATCTTTATTCACATCAATAAAATATACTTGAGAATATTAAATCTTCTAAGAACTTATGGTAAAGCATTTCAATTCAAACCTTAACTCATATGTTAGTTGTAATAAAATATATATTACTATTTCTTAAATTATGAGAATAATATTAACCCTATTAAGTATTCAAAACTTTATGTATCAAATAATAATGAAGTATCAATAAATAGAAAAGTTGCCTTAATATTAAATATTAATGAAAATAAATCTCATTAGTTAGTAGTAATACATTCTATAATAAGTTTATGAATTTTTGTCAAATTAAATCCATATTAAGGTCCCTCACAAATAATAATAGAAAAAGGATATATATAAAGGAAATAAAGAAAATATCACAATACATAATAAAAGTTCTCAAATGGATTCTTAATAACTTTATTGTTGCTGCAAGTATTCAGCAAATAAAATTCCAAAAATAAAAGTTCAAACCAAATATAAAATACAAACCTGAAAACAAAACAAAAAATGAAAAAGGAATAAAACCAGGAAAAAATAGAGGACACACCAAATCTGGCCCATGGCCCATTTCCTCTTCTCTCTATCCGTCGCCCGCAGGTTACAGCCAATCATCTTCGCTCGCTCTGCAGTATCCCACTCCGGCCCAACAACAGCCGTGTACCCCTTTGCCCTATTTTTCTTTTCTTCTTCCTCTCGCCAAAGCAAGCGCCGGCAACCCCGGCACCACGAGGGCCCGCCGTCGTCGCGATGCCCGCTGACGCCAAGATCCGCGCCGCCGCTGTTCGTTGCTTATAAGTAGACCATCGACGCGCCGGAGATCCTTATCCTCATTCTTCCTACCCAAATTTCCCTCTGACCGAAAACTGAGCTCGCCGGAGCCGCTCGTCGCCGACGTTTCCGAGCTCCCCTTGAACCGCTGAGGCCGCAGTTGTAACCTATAGTCATGTCTTGGACCTGTTATGTTTCTGTTGTACTACTCTGAGGGATGTAATACTAGTGAACAGTGTTTCATTGGTGTTATGTCAACGACTATAGTGTACTACATCATGCAGTGGTATGATAGGTCACCGCAACCCCCTAGCCTCGCAGGCGCGTCGCTGTCAGTAGCATCATCGCTGTTGTACCCATTTGCGCCACCAATTTCTGGCCAACGCACTCTGATCCACTAGATCTGAATCCTGCAGTTAGGATTAGACTAGACGGCGAAGAGGTATCCAACAATCTGAGACGCACCATCTGATTTAAATCTAATGATGCGCGCGCAAGATCCATCCGAACCGGTATCATCGAATAGGGCTAAGACACGTGGCTAGGTTTTCAGTTTAAAAACCAGAAATGATCTATTAGATGTTTGAACTTGTAAAATCAATAACTTTTGATCTGTAATTTCAAAAATTACAAATTAGGTGTCTATGGATTCAGATAAATGTGTAATTTGAACCTATGGACTTACTTTGGTCATTTGCTTCTAAAAAATTATAGTTTTATGCAGAGACTTGTTTAGGGCTATTTTGGCTATAAAAATTGTTCTAGAAATCATTTTTGAGTAAATCCTTTTGCAAATGGTTTTGTTTTGAACCCTCTGACCACAAACACTAACATTTGAAATTAAAAGTATATTTTGTTGACACTAGGAATTATTCCTTTGAATAAAAGCTTTTCTAACAAAAGAAAAATGATTTAAATGACTTATTTTCACTAACTTGGTTTCAAATGAAATTCCACTTTTATGAAAGACCAGTAGGTGTTTTGAAATGTTTAGAACCTTGTTAGAAACAAACTTTTCAATAAAATAACCTTTTGCATGCTTGCATGCATTTATTTGTTTTCTTGTTTTGTTATGTTATTTGGTGTGCTAGTTTTGAATGTGTGCTTTGCTTGATTGTGATGTAGTGAACTTTGAGGAGTGTGAAAATTGCAAGATCAAGGAGAGTACCTAGATTTTCTACTAAAAAGGCAAGTGATACTTTGGTCATCAAAAGTCATATCTTTTCAATATTGCATTAGTGATATTTTTGTAGTATGCATGATAGGACTATTTTGTATAATTCTATACTATGATATGGTTAATCCTATAGAATATATCTTGGTAGAAATTTTCCTAAGTTAATATACATGTTATGCTAGTATGCTTAGCCTAGCCATTAGAATTCAATGGTGGAAATTCATGTTATGATATTATGGAAAGGTTATGCCTATGTGTTTTTGACTAAGAAAACAACTTGTTAATGAAACACCTAGGTGGAATGGGAAGTATGGTTTCTGTTGAGTGGTTACTCAGGGCCCATTTATATAGTTTACCCTGTGTATCACACTTGTGGATGGCCACCCAGGAACAAAGAGATTTGATATTTTTGGTGTTGAGAAGCTTCCAGTGCAACCACATGGCATATGGGCTCTGCCTTGACCAACTAAGTTGCAAGAACTCAGCCAGATGGACAGAAGGTGATAGTAATGATAGGATGGAACGCGTCCATGGTGGTCTGGGGGATTTCTTCTGAAAAGTCTTGTCTCGATGCATGTCGAGTCTTATGGGAAAAGTGCACCACCTCTCGAGAGGGTAAAACCTAAGTACTTATCCGTGTCCCTGGTAATGGACATTTTGAGCATCAAAGACATTGAAATGATCAAGAATCTCCTCATCCCAATTTCCCTAAGTTAAAACTTGTGGGTGAACAAGGTAACACCCGGTGTGTATCCAGTGTGCCATGTTTGTTGAAGTGTTTTGAAAAAGAGAAAAACTATTTTACAAAGGATAGGGAAAACTTATTTTATGCAAAAGCCATCCAAAAACTCCACTTAGCCATATACTCATGTAGATGTTAGATTCTCCATATCAATATGATATCACTTGCCAATACAATTCAAATTTTTTGACCCTTGTGGCTGTAATTTATCATGTTGTAGGTTTGTTTGATGTTAGTGAAGTGTGTTGAGTAGGGATTACAAGTCTACAACCAACATGTTTGACTGTGGCATATGAAGATGAAGGACTCCATGCTTTAGAGATGTATCCGCTTCTTTTTAATAAGATAGCCATATGAGCTATGTAAGTTGTAATGAATTATTTATTCCTGGTTACGAGTTGTAATATGACCTTTGTTTCTTGATATTACATCTTAAACTGTGGGTGCTAGCTATTCGATCCAGGGACTAGCACTGTAAAAACTGGGACTTGTACCTTATTGGGTTCAGGCCTCTACACATACGCACCGTGTGGCATCCCGCAAAACCACTACTAGAAAATCGCGTTGATTTTGTGCATTGCATCATCATGACAGCATGCTCATGTCATCATGCCACATTGCATTTGAGCATCGTCATCATCTTGCATTTGCTTGCATAAAATTATTTGCGGAAAAACCGGTCCATGTTTTCTAAACGCCCCGTCCTTATTCAAACGCAAAATCCGGGTCGCCGGAATATTTTGTTTTGTATGATATCGGTTTGCAACAGCCCGGTTTGAAACATATAAAATATTAAATTATTTTAGTGGGGCAGTCGAACGGGCCGAATCGACCCGAACGACCACCCTAGAATAAACGGTCCATTTAAATCGGTCCGCCTATTTCCTAAACATACCCAGTCCTATCTACCCACCCCCTAGCCACATCACTCCTTCCAATCAGTGCTCGCCACGTCAGCCTATCCCAAATCTCCACCAACCCCCTTCTGCCACCTAGTCCCACCCCTGGACCCCACTGCCCCAGCCCAGCCTCTCTCCCCTTTCCTCTCTCTCTCAACGCACACAACGCACACACTACACACCACCTGACCCCCGGACCCACCCTGGCACCTGGCCCCACCCACAACACGCCTCCCACGCGCCTCTCTTCCCCGCAGCGCTCTCTCTCTCAGCCTGCAGACCCCGCGTCCTCTCCTTCCTATCCGCCCCGACGCCGCCGCCCACCTCTTTCACCGCCGCTCTCCTCCTCCCTCTCTCTCCCGCGGACCTCTCCTCCCCGCCGGCGGCCGCCGCCGCCAAGCCCACCTTCTCCCTCGGCCCTCCTCCAACCTCCGCGGCCGCACCGCCTAGCCCCGCCGCCGGCTCGCTCCACCTCCACCGCCCCAGCAACGCGCCTCGGCGCCTCGGCCGCGCCGCCCGCCTCCGCGCGCCGCCGCCTGCCCTCCCTCTCCATCCGACCCTCTCGCCGCTGCGCCTCCATCGCGTCCGCCGCGCTCCGTTCCCTCGCGCGGCCCTCACCTCGGCCAGCCGTGTCCTCGCCCTCTGCTCGCCCTCGCCCGGCCTCGGGCTTCCTTCCGCCTGCACGCCACCGCTGCTCCTTCCTCCGCTTCGTGCGCCCGCCGGCCGCTCCAACGCGCCACCAGCCGTGACCCCACCTCCGGCGGTCCCGGCTGCGTCGGCCTCGTCTTCGGCAGCCGCCACCAGCGTCGCGCGCCCCAAGCTCGTATCCTGTTTTGTGTTCCAGGCGTCTGTTCGGTACCAATACCGCAGTGATCGATGCTTACGCCAGTCTGCGGTGCATGTTCTTCCTTGGGCGTTGATCGATGGGTGCCGACGAGGTTGACAAGATGGTGTGGCGTGATGATGCGATCTCGGCTAAAATCTCCCGGCGAGATGATTAAGACATGTGGGTGTGCAATCTACAATCAGACAAGTAAGTCACCGAAGATCAAAACAAGACGCCGTCGGTATCAAACTCCGGGGACTCCGTCACGGAGCATCAAGTACTTCCACACGGACGCGCCACGGATTCGGAGGAACCCTCGGACGCCAAGTCCGCCTCATGAACCCCGAAGACCAAGCCTCGACACCCCGAACCCGGTGCCGCGCCAAGACCTCCTATCCGGATCCGAAGACCGAACCCGAGCGCCAAGGTCGCCTTCCCGGACCCCTGAAGATCGATCCGAAGCGCCAGGACCCGAACCTGAAGGACGCCAAGATCGCCGCGAGAACGCCCCCGAACGTTAACACCGACTCGATGGCGCGAGCCCGACAAGATCCTCGCAACGGCAAGATCGACCCCGTGGAACCCGACAAGATCTGCATGCGACAAGAACGACACCGTACAGGGCGAGACCGATGCGCCCCCGACGCCAACCAAGCCCTGCTTCCCGGTTGCGACAAGATCTACCCCGTTTACCCGAGAACGATCCCGCCGAGCCATCGAACCCCGGACCCCAGATCTGGACCCTGAGACCGACCCCGGAACCCCCGGAACCCCAAGATCGTCGAGCCCCCCCAATGTGTGACCTCTTATCCGAGAACCCTAATTTATAATATAATAACAACTTGTTGCATATTTAATTGTCATACTTGCATGCATCCTTGTCATGTGGTTTGGGGGCCTTATGCCGATTCACCTCTAATTAAATATGGGGCCCATATGCGGGCAAATCTAGTCTCATATCGGCCTCATTTAAACTTGTGTAGCGAACCGGTAACTTCTCTTGCCTTGCTAATGCAACATTTAAATTGCGGGGTTCTAAATAACTTGAACCGTTTAATTAATTGTCGGGACCCCGGTTCCGCTTAATATGAACTAAATGCATCGCACCTTGCCATGTCATGCATCATACCTGCATCATGCCCGATTTTCTGCCGTTGTATTAAATAGTGCATCCGGTGTTTATTCTAGTGTTTTGCTTCTTCGCGGATAAGGCCGTTGAGTTGATGTGAGCTTCGCCCCGATCTTCGGTTGAACCTTCGGCAATGTTTTCAGGCGAGCACCTCCCCCTTTCTACCTATCTTACATTTATAGTATTTATTCCCTCCTGTTGATCTATTGCTATCTGTGTTGCGATGCTCTAGTTTCCGTACCCGTACTATCCCTTGCAGCCGTATATTGCCTTGGACACATCCTATTACCTGTTGTTTGGTAGATAGTTGGACTTGCGCGTCGTAGTCGCTTGCTCACGTGCTGTTGCGTTTCGTCCAGTGCCACAGTTGTTGATGTATTGCCGCATGTTGCTGTTGGAGATGATTCTAGTTTTACTTACCGTTCACTTTAATTCCTGTTTAACAACTAAAATTGAAGTAAGTAGAGGCATCGGTGGGTGATAGATAATATTTGGTTTCCGAACGCCCACTTGTGTCCCGTAGGACCCCGAGTACTTGATACATGTTCCTTGATTTATCGCGCTATCCACATCCGGGAGGTATATGGGACCCCCAGGCGAGCTTGATTGATCTTATTTCTTGGGGCCACAAACTAGTTTGAGGTTTTATTTACAATCCGTACTTATTCCATGCTACTTATGTATTTACGTTTGTGCGAGCTGCTTTGTCTTAGGTAAGCGGAGTGATTACGCGGTATCGACAAGCCCACCACACTTTCGGGTTCCCGATTAACATACCATTGACGCAAACCTTGAGTCCGTCTCGAAGCTTGCTTGCCGTTGGTCTACTCAATGGGGTGGCCCCAAATATTTCTGAATCCTGTGATTGTTCAGTCGTGAAAGCCTCGTTGGGTTTTGATTTGGTTTTTCCGAGGTTGATCGAGCGTGTGTTGCTATTGGTGCACCCCGGCCGGGTAAAACTTTCTGAAAGCCGTGTCCGCGGATATGGACGACTTGGAGCACAGTATCTCGATCATAGACAAGCATAACTAAAGTTTATTGCTGTAAATTTGACTTTATAATGACTAGTAATCAGCTTCACTATAATGGAATGGCTAAATAATACTGCCCACAATTGCTTGTTTGGTTTGTCGCTTGCGACAATGGTACCTGACTAGTAAGTATTGCAACTACAATGGAATGGCTTAATAAAAGTATCAACAACTGCCGGGTTTTGGGTTTATCTCATGCTATCTGTATCTGATTAGTAAGTGCTGTAACTATAACGGAATGGTTAACTAAAAGTTGCCCACTGCTTACTTTATCAGAATGATTATCTAAACCTGACTAGTAATTGCTGCAACGAAAACAGAATAAATAAAACTGCCAACTGTGTGAGTTCCTTGGTTGACTTCCTCGTTTGGTCTCGAGGGGGAAACGACAGGCTGGGTTTGTTTGGTGTTAGTATCAGGCTGCTTCCGGATAGGTCTTTCTCACCCCTCTCTGATAACCGCCAGTTGTATCGAGTCTCTATAGGTTGTTTAGTGCATCTTTGCCGCTTGATCCACCATACCTATGTGGCGAGGACCGCCAATTCTAGCCTCGCTGTCTTGGCCTCGATCTTGGCTCCTATTTTTCCTTTGCCCTTTGGCACCTTTTGTTTAAGCAGGTTTGAGATCGGCGTCGTTAGAGGTTACCCTTCCGGCTTGGCACAGGGTTATGGGCGCCATTGGTTATTCTTGAGGGCTCTTAGCCCCATTTGCATCTTGTTCGTGATGGACGCTCGATCATTTTCAAGGTGATTTGGATCTTTGTATATTATATCGTATTCTTGACTCTTTGAGTCATTTATATATATATACATTACGTGGGTCCCATCGAGGACTGTTATGTAATGTTATTACTTCGTTTTCCACCCGCACGAAAGTGCCTGGTGGGCACCTTTGAATCGTTTCTATGCGGGTTTGGCGGGTTTCACTAAAACTTGCATAGGTCCGATTCTGAGGGTGTTACACACCGTCCTATCCCCGAAACCTCCCAGTTCGTACAATGACAAGTTTGTTTGGAGCTCGAAGAAGGAGGAGGAGTTGCCGCGATGAGTTGCCGAAGGAGGAGGAACTGCAGCAAACCTTCCTCAAATCTCTCGAGAAGGCTAACAAGCGTTAGATCGAGACACATGTAGTCGAGGAGGTCATGGATATCTCCCCAGAGATGGCGGTCACGGAGGAATTGTAGGGGTTTGTAGCATGGAAAACAAAAAAAAATCTATCGCATGAACACACAAAATCCAAGATCTAATCTACGAGATCGGTGCATCGAGATTGAAGAGTACTAATCCTCGAAGATGCAAAGAGTTTAACGAGATACGAACCTCTCGTGGGTGATGTAGTCGTTCACTTGTCGATCTCAAGATCGTGTAGACGATCATTCTGGCGCCGCGTTCCGGCAGCGCTCCCGCAGTCGGTCACACATTCGGTACTCGATGATGACCTTCCTCTCCCTTGTTCTAGTAGGCAGTGGAGGTTGTAGATCTCCTCCCAATTTCGATAGCACGACGGTGTGGTGGCGGAGGTGGAGGAGTAGATCCTGCAGGGCTTCGCCTATACCCGAAGCAGGTATGGTGGAGTAGAGGGGTTCCTCGCTGGCTAGGGTTGGGCACCAAGATGAGGAGGTGGCTACGGTGGCGTTGGCGCTTGGGCGGCGGCGATGACTTGGCGGCGGCGGCTTGGGGCTAGGGTTTGGGTTGAGGGGAGAAGGGTTGCCCCCTCCCCTCCTTTTATGAGAGGGGGAGGCGGTTTTGGGGAGGGGGAGGACTCGGCCTCCCCCAACTCCCTCTTCTTGGCCGGCGGTGGAGGGAGAGGAGGTTTCCTCTCCTCCCTCCACTAGGATTTGACTTTCAAATTCCGGTTTCACTTTTTCAAACACTCATTTGACCTAATCAAATTAGGGTTTGATTTTCATCTTACTTTTAACCAACTAAGTGACCTAGGGCATGAACCATTCATCCCATTAGGGTTTAGTACATTCCATGTACCCCTTCCTTTCGAAGTGGCAAACCTTCTAGAACTTTCTAGAAGCTTCCGGTCAAAACACCGAAAACATTTCCAAACCCCGGAAAATGACTTTACTTATATGAATGTTATTCTCCGTACCATTCCGGATCTCCTCGTGATGTCCTGGATCCAATCTGAGACTTCGAACAACATTCGGTCTCCAACATACATTACATATCTACTAAATAACATTGAATCCTTAAGTGTGTCTCCCTACGGTTCATGAATTATGCAGACATGATCGAGACACCTCTCCGATCAATAACCAATAGAGGAATCTGGAAATTCATATGGATCCCACATATTTCTACGATTACCTTGTGATCGAATGAACCGTTTACATATGATAGCAATTTCCCTTTGTCTCGGGATACTTTACTTATCCGAGGTTTGATCGTCGGTATCTCCGTATACCTAGTTCAACCTCGTTACCGATAAGTACTCTTTACTCATTCCGTGATATGCGATCCCTTGTGATCTAGTCACATGCTTGCAAGCCAAATGGGTGACATTCCACCGAGAGGGCCGAGAGTATATCTATCTGTCATGTGGATGGACAAATCTCACTCTTGATCCATGTGCCTCAACACATACTTTTAGAATACCCAATTTCACCTTTATAACCATCCAGTTATGAAGTGGTGTTTGATGTCATCAAAGCATACATCTGGTGATGGTGATTAACATGATCTCATGGTCGAAGGATTTAGGTTACTATGTATTTGAAAGCTTAAACAAACAAACTATTGAATGACTTGACCTTATGCTATACTTAACTATAGGAGTGTGTCCATCACATCATTCTCCTAATGATACGACCTTATTATTGATAACATCCAATGTTCATGATCAGGAAACCATAATCATCAATTAATTAACAAGCTAGTATAACAAGAGGCTTACTAAGGACTCTTACATGTTTACAAATCACACAAGTATTAATATTTCCGGTTAATACAATTATAGCATGGTATGTAAACATTTATCATAAACACAAAGATATAATAATAACTACTTTTATTATTGCCTCTTGGGCATATCTTCAACAGGAATGCGACCGCCTGCTAATGGAGGTCGAGCGCCAGACCCTTCTGCAAATTTACAAGTAGACTAGTGGCAGATGTCGCCTTACTAGGGATAGCACCCACCGGGTTCGGGTCGGATCCAACCCCCCATACCCGCCCCATTTAAGTTATCGGGTCTCATTTTTTACCAGATCCGCGACCTAGCCGGGTTTGGGGCCCCAACGGGTACCCGCCAACGCATGAGACAGGAGCAACGCCGGCGCATGCAGGAAAAAAACAATGGGATATTGGGATGGCGTTAGTGAAAATGGACGCGTTTGTGCGTGTGCCGTCTCTAGAAATCCATATTCCATCGCGTGCATGTGATGTGTGCTATGTGTGTGCTTGGCCGTGTCGGACGTGCGATTAGGCATAGGATTAGTAGGGATAGGATTAAAACTTAGAGCGGGTCTACGGCTCTGCGGGTACGGGTTTGCCACCCCAGACCCGCCCCGTTAGACTTGGCGGGTCTAATCTTTTACCAAACCCTCCTCGTTTAAGATGGGTACCCATCAGGTTTGCGGGTTTCGGGGCCTCATTGCTTACGCCTTACCATGGTGGTGGAGGAGGAAGCATGGCGGGCACGCGCAACACCGAGGGGCGAAATGTGTTGTGCTGCCCCACACACACCAGCGGCGACGACTCACCGACGAGCAGTCAAAGATAGAATGACGAGGTGGGCTAAGAAGAAGGCCAAGCTGGAGAAGAAGGAATGGGGTTTGATCCCCCCGTCCTGAACGACGGCGATGACGCTTAGATTTAGGTTTAAATTAAGTTTAAGTTCACTCAAGTTTGTAAATATCGTCCAAATATAAATAAAATTTGACGTTTTCATTTAATTCTCAGACAGTTTGAAATCCTATCGTGAGGGTTGCTGGAAGAAGGCGCTCTCCATACGGCCCATTCGAGGTCACTCCGAAGTCCGAACCCGTATTGGGGCTTGTGGGACGGTGGAGATGCTCTGGAAGTCCGGATGCGGCGAAACCGTCTCCTCCTGCTTCGCTTCCACGCAGCGCCAGCACGCAGCATTTTCCGCTACCATTAATGCAGTAAAATGAGTGTGATTAACGTACAGTAGGGACCAAGCTGCGAGGACCGAGGAGTGAGGGGAGGGGACCCGGGGCTGAGGAGGACTAGCCTAGGGTTTTAGGCCTCACCGAGGCGACGGGATGGGCTACCACCACCTTCTCCTCGTCTCGCCGCCGGCGCATCCACCGCCGGCGCGCCTCTCTCTTCTCTCCCGCTCGGCGCGGGGGGCAGTCAGCGCCGCTGCCTCGCTCGATGCCGCCCGCCCCCCGTCGGTGCCGGCGGCGTCGGCGTCGGCAGCCACGCGGAGGCGGGCCGTGCTCCTGGTCGGCGTCTCCGTGCTCCCACTCCTCCGTCTCCGTGACGCGGCGCTGGCCGCGCGCGCAGGCGCGCAGCCCTCCACGGCCGATCTCGTCACTGGTGAGTACTACTCTGCTCCGCGCGAGTTTGATCTGTGACATTCTTAGTTCGAAATCTGATACTGTACGAGTGCATAGCATTGGTTCTTTGATGGAATTGGGGTGCTGCGCATAGTGATTTCCTGAAAAAACTGTACCATGTATTTGTGGATCATAAATCTATTTGCAACCTTAACCTCGCCAATGCTTGAGCTCGTGCGATTTCCGTTTGATCACTGTTGTTAAATGTTAATTGTGAAACGTATAATGTGGTAGGCGGCCTTCAGAATAAAATTTACATGCTGATCATTTCCTGTCAAATCTGAGTGGTGAAAAATGCCAGTTGAGCTGGCGTGCACTATACATTTCCTACACCAGAAAGAGCACTTGTCATTGTTATGTACTCCCTCTGTTTCAAAATATAAGATGTTTTAGCTTGTGAAAGGAGTGCATCTAGACAGAGGGAGTAACATTTAATTTAATTGATTAATCGGTTCTTTGATGCCTTCACTTATGTATGAGTAAAGTTAGGAACAAAACAGCCTTATTAAATCTAGCTTGGTGTGATGAGTTCATGAAACAAATAGTTACTCTCATGAATGTGCTATTGCTGTTCTGCATTCTGGTGTGAATAGTTAACTGGATGCAAAGGTACATCTATTTGTGTTCAATCGATGATACCATTGTTTTATTGATTGATGATATGATGTTTTTTACTCCATTGGTGAGAGCATTTAATTTAAGCCAAGTTTGTCCACATATGTACCCAATTTTTTTCACGCCTACATACCACATGCTTGTGTTAAGATACAATCTTCTTTTTATCAGCCAGATTGCTGTTTTATACCTGAGACTGTGTTGATAAACATGATAAATTTATGGCATTATTCTTACAGATAAAATGGAATTTCAGAATACTGAGGGAATGCAACATGAAGAACCTTGGGCTGAACCATCTCAGCTTGAGGTGAAAGGGCCATCTCCAGGGAATCCATTTGCAGGTCTTCTGAATGCAATTTCAGTTCTTGCTTCTGGGATTCTCGCTGGACTTCTTGGTACTTCTCAACAGGAAAAAAAGGCTTTCCAATCAACCATCTCATCTGTAAGTCATCTACCAACCTTTGGTCAACATCTCATATACATTGCCACCATAAAAACAATTACATGCACGTAATATCACTATGCTACATACTCATGAAACAACTAAATGCTGCTGCTGCAAACTAGTGTAGTAGCATGCATTGCTTTTATGAAAGTTCCGGTTGCTATCATCCATTTGTGCTATTCAGTTTGGCGTACCACACTAGCACTTAATGTATATGAATTGTGATGGAAGCTAATATATGAGACATTCCTTCCTAAATTCTTTTGCTTAGGGCCTTGCTATCCGATGATTGTTGCAAATAGTGTTTTTTTACTAGCAAGTAGCAAGTTACTTTTGTTTCTTTGTATGATTAAATTTGATTCAGTATCTGTAGTATGCATGCTGTCATAGGCTTCATTATCTTGAGACTCATTCCAAATGCTCTGATCTAAAGTTTAACCAAAGGGCTATAAATCCCAGCAAATCAAACATATCATATATGCTTGCTGATTTTTTTGTTTTTTAGCATGTACCACAACATTATGCATTTACTACTTTCATGAGGATGTTCCTGAATCCTGAACGCATATATTTCTGCCCCTTTGTCTCAGCTGTTAACGTGATCTCCATATATTTGATAAAGCAATATGAGTTGCTTTAGAAATACTAGAATGGCCCCTCAGTGTAGTGATTTATGTATCAAAAGGTTTTCTTGAGACTCATCTCTACGTATATTGAATCTGTGAAGGATTCTTAACTGACAAGTCTCATTTTCCATTCCCCCAGATGGAGATCAAATTGGCTGAAAATGAGGCAGCTATGTCTTCGCTTAGGGAGAACTATGAGAAAAGGCTATTGGACGAACAGGAAGCACAGAAGAAACAAGCTAGGATGCTCCATGATAAGGAGGCTTCGCTTCTTGATCAACTGGCTTCAACTAAGAGGACTGTAACATCTTTAAATGAGGAAATTATGAAGGAGAGGGGGCTAGTTGAGCAGCTTAGACATGAGAAACATGAACTTGAGAGTAGCGTTGCACGAGCAGAGGAAGACAAAAATGCATTTGAAGGAAAAATGAGGGAAAAGTTGGAAACACTTGATATATTTCATGACAAGGTCAATCTGCTTAGCCAAGAGGTAAATGCCAAGGAAGAATACATCATGGAACTCAATGCATCACTTTCCTCCAAGAAAGAAGACTACCAGAGCCTGCACTTGATCTACAGTCAGACTAAAGAGGGCCTAGAACATGCAAATTCTAGATTAGAGCAACTGGAGAAATATGTTCTTGCAGCTAAAGATGATCTAAAATCAAAGACATCATTAATTGATTCACTGAATGAGGATGTCCAAACATTACACACTTTAAAGGCCAGTGCTGAAGAAAAAATAAACGAGTTGATAAAACAGTGTGCAGACTTGGAAGCTGCTTCTCAGATGAGGGCAGCTCGTGATTCTGAACTATTGTTCGATAAAGATGGTCAGCTGAACCAGCTTGAGGAACAACTTTCTACTGCATTAAGTGAGCATAGTAAAGAGAGAACACTAATTGCTGAGCTGAACAGTGCATTGGAAGCTAACAGAACAATGCTAGTTAATGAAGTCGAGGTCCGGAAAAGTTTAACAGATCTTATTCAGTCCACTGAAGAGGCGCTTAAAGAATCCATAAATGAGGTGTTCAAACTCTCTGAAGAGCTTAATGAACTGAACATGTCAAATCATGACTTGACAGTTCAGGTTTCAAAATTCACAAATGAGTCTAATGAAATGAAACAGGTTCTGACTAACAGAGTAAAACAAGCGGAATCAGTTTCTAAAGCTCTTTCTGATGAACTGGCCTCAGTCAGGGAGACACTTCAACAGACACAAGAAGATCTTGAAGTCACCTCTAATCAATTACTGTCTGTTACAGAAGTGCATGATGAACTTAATAAAGAATTGCTTGATGCATATAAAAGGTTAGAGTCTACAGCAAATGAGCTTGTTAGAGAACGCAAAAATAATGCTACTCTAAATAGGGAGCTTGAGGCATTGGTGAAGCAATCACTGGTTGATGCTGAAGCAAGAAGAGCTCTTCAAGCAGACTTGGATGAGGCCACCATTTCACTAAATGAGGTGAATGAGAGTACATTGTTTCTGTCTAACAAGCTTGATAGCACCAATTCTAGGATTTTTTCTATTAAAGAAGAGAAAGAGGTGCTTTCAGCGGCTCTTGGGGAGCAAAAGAAAAGTACAGTTGAAGCTCAGAAAAATATGACGGAAGCTCAGCATCTTATTAAGAGGCTTGGGTCAGAGAGAGAAAAATTTGAATTCAGGTCTAACAAACTTGAAGAGGAATTGGCCACAGCAAAAGGTGAGTTATTGTGTCTGAGGAGGCAGTTTACTGCAAATGGTTCACCAAATACAAATGTTCCGAGCCCAACACAAAATTTCAGTCAAACTATGAAAGCTCGTGTTCCAAATACCAGTAGTACTGATGCTGGAGCTCATCGTTCTGCTAAGAAGATCTATAGGAGAAGAAAAGACGGACCAGCAACATGAGCATCATCAGAACACTGGATCTAGAATCACCAATCTTTCATTCGCTCTCACTTTATTAGAATGTTGTTTAAACCTTCCAAGCTTTGAAAGGTAGCACGTTAGACTACTGTACGGTGATGCTTGCTTCTTTAGTTGTTCCAACTCTTTTTTTATCGTAGCTCTGAGAAAACCCTTCCGGTAGTTTCATATGGTAGACTTCGAGGGAACGAGAATGTACTGTGTACAAATGTGTTGTTGTCTGAATGCTCTATGGATTATAATATTCCGACTCATGCTATCTCCTTACTAAAACACTTCAAATTGTACCTGAAATGGTTACTTTTCTTGCAGTATGAAGTAATGCATTTTTTCTCGTACTGTTTTCTTGTCTGTCTCATGTTCTGCATTTTATATAAAACCTGCATTGTAATGATTCATTAAACTCAAGAGTGTGACTTGTGAGATGCTGGGAGGAAGTTCATTCATGATTTGACATCTGCTGGATTCCCGAGCATTGGGGTTTTGAGAAAGAAGTTCCTAAGCTTCAGGAGTCAAAAGGTATGCAGCTTCCTTTCACCTCCCATCGCTCCCAAAACTTATGGTGATGTGAGAACTTAGTCTTGTGCTGCTTATATATGCAAACCATCCTGACTGTTTTTATGCTGGGTCTTAGCAATACTGTTGTGTCTGTTTTATGTCTTGTCTCAATGTTATATATTTATTTGTATATTCCCAGAGTTTGGTCCTGAAAGATAACCAGAATAGATAAAGTGTATTAATTCTTAACTGAAGTATTTGTCTGTTTCTAAATTGTTATTTTCTGTTGTATTTTTCCCAGATAATGTGTAAAGAGGGTTCTTTTTTTTACAACACTGCAGTAAAGGGGGTTTTGAAGGCCCTCAGCATTGTGACCGTGAGGGCTAATTTGAAGACTAGCCAGTCAAACTAGCTTGTGGATTCGAGTATCCATGAAATCTGGATAGGACATCCCTGATTCCATGCGGCCGTAGTGTTCTAATTTTTAAAGAGTTACACCTATGGTATTTTAAAGGATTATTAGGTACTGCTGTAATCTACATCAGCAGCTTTTGGATTTCTTCACCTATATACTTAAATGCTTACCAGGACCGCCATATATATTTGGCTACAGCTCTGCATTAGCATGTGCAGCTATGGTTTGGGTGAACACACTAATATGTTGGTAATTCTCATGTTCCTTTGTTATCAGGACGCCTTTAAGCTGTCACCCACTTTTGCTGACTTTATTGCTCGTGTACCTCTCTACTTGGTTATCTTCGAATTGTCCAAATATTTGACAGAGAGCATTGCAAGCACTGCCCAGTTGGCACACGGACATATGTTGACAACGGCAGTATGTGTTGGTAGGAATGGAAAGGATGGATGCAAAATCCTTGGCTATCCTGCCTGAGTTATACAGTAACTAACAAGTAGGTACAGTTTTCTGGACAGGTACATTGGACACACCGAAGCTGATGCCCGATGATGGCCTGGAAACGAGGTTGTGTAGGCTGAAGATGCGAAGAACCAAAGCGCGTAGGAGCTGGTCTGTCTTGGAGGATAGCTGGCGCTGGAGCATACTTTGCAAGGTTGGCTAGTTAAGATCAGATTCCTGCGTACGTATGCTTTTCTTTGTCCTCTCATAATTAATCTTCCTTCTGCGTCAACATACCGTGGCATGATGCACCCACTTGGTTTATAGATGATGATGGCTCGCTGCAGTCCGTTCATTTGTGGGCTAGAATAGATGGTATTCACTCCTCTTCTGGCTTTCCCCGTAAAACCATAGACCACAGTTTGTTTTCTTGCAGTAGCAGTATGTTCCACATGGAACTGCTCGAAATCGGCCACTGCTAGAACGAAAGAGAAAAGTGAATGGGAGCATCTCGGACACAGTCACACATCACAACATGGTGGCAGCAGATCAGCGGCCCATACGGGCGGATTCTGCGATGATTCTTTCTGAAGCTATGTAAATAGCCTCAACTTTTTATCACGTTCGTTCGTTCATCGTCGTGTCTTTGGGGGGTTGCCCTGAGTGCACAGCACTGCTACTCAGAATGGTGGTGGTGGTGTGGGGGCTTGGGTTGGTTGGGCCACCTTGGTTGGTTCTTGGTTGGAGCCACGATCACAATGCTCGGAATGGAAGTAGTACATGTAGGCGAGTGGCACACAAAAGCTGGTTGCCTAATGCACCGCGGCTGATTTGGCTCTGGAAGCACCGTTCCTGAATAACTACAAACCCATTCGCTTTTCATGCCACTCCAACGATGCCCCAGCTCAACTAGTACGTACTACTTGGAATTGGAATCGGTGGGTCCTATTTTTTTTTCAGGTGCCAATGAGTTTTAAGCCAGAGGAAGAGGCAGACGGCATCTCTCTTTTAATGCATTATCTTGGACGCAGGCTCAAGTCGTCGTGGTAGATCTTATTCCGTGTCCCGCCTGTCCTTAAATCTTCACCCTGACAAAAAATCCATGTACCGCTGGACAGGTTTGATGATGAGCTTGTTTGGTGATCTACTACCCTGAGCGATAGCCTGTTGATTGCTTTCCAAGGGGCTCTAAGGTTTCCCCGACCGGCCGGATCCTGCTCATAAATTACTGCCTCTGCCTCTGCCTCTGCCTCTGCCTGGCTACGGCCGGCGTACGCCGTGACTGCTTTAACTTTCACAGCGTTGTGATGTGATATCTCCTATCCCTCTTGTATCCTATCCACCGCCTACACGAACTACTCTAATCTGCTTGCGTCGCCAGCCTCGGCCGCTCCTGACTCCTGAGTTGTTTCGCAACTCGGCGCGGCAGGCAGACTCCAAAGGATGCAGAACCCCAGAATGCTTCGGGTGTGTTCCACCGCCAACAGATGACGCATTTCATCCTGCACCAAACCCAGGGACATCGCTTGCTTGCTTGCGTACCAGAGAAAGCGCACGTGCGCACTCGTCATCATCATGGCATATGGAATTTGGTGGGTGGCATTGACACCAAACCATGTGGCCATTGCTGCTGCTTTCGCAGTCTTTCTGGGTTTAGCTGCTACAGTACCTCTTCAAGTGGCAGGTTTCACTGTTTGGCCAAGACAGTTACCGTCTGATGATAATCACATCTTCATGCCTCTCTGCTTGTTTGGTTAGGGTGTTTACATAATTACCAACTTTACTCTCCTACCGTCCCTCTGTTATTAGTGCTGGCACTAGCGTTTTAATCTCCGCAACCCACCCTGGTCTTATTATACTCCCTCTGTCCTGAAATACCCTGCATTCTGGGTTTAGTTAAAGTCAAACTTTGTAAAATTTGACCAAACATATTGAAAAATTTATGTATACCTATAATATAATATAGATACCATTAGAATCGACATAAAATATATTTATACATTCGGTGCTATAGATGTTTATAGTTTTTTTTTATTCTACCAAACTTTATAAAATTTGACTTTGACTAAATCCAAAATTACTTTATAAAGTTTGATTTTGACTAAATCCAAAACGCAGGATATTTCAAGACAGAAGGGAGTACTGCTGCATGTACCTCTGCTCTGCCGCTCTCGTATCGGTATCTGCGCTCAGCGGTCAGCACGTGTGAGTATGCAGCCTAGTTTATCTGCACATTTTCTTTTTTTTTATCTGTCGGCCAAGTCGTGGCGGTGAAGAGAAATGCCGCCACAACTAAAATTAGCTGTATGTCATACTTTACGTGCCAACGACACGTGCTCTGAAAGGAAGCTGCCCGCCACTTTTTAAAGTATAATCTCCAGTACTCCACCCGCTCCTACAAATGTTCCTCTAGAAACAACCGCCGGATCGGGCGTTCGAGCCTGCTGCACATGTTGCCGGTGTTTGTTTGGGGGACACCCCGCCCAAACACGTCCCCAATAGCCTTTAGAATTTAAACCTGAAACTTCAAATTTCTTTCGTACTTACTAAGATACTCGTATTATGATGAAATCTTGAAGTCTGACTGAAATTTAAACATAAACCCTAAATCTAAGCGCAATTTAAACATAAACTCTAAATCTAAGCGCCATCGTTCCAGCGAGATGGATCGGCCTTGTTGTGGCGCGTGTCCTACTTCTTCGCCTCCCAATAGGTCTTTCTCTCTAGGCCTGCCTCGCGATCGTGCTTCAACCATCTGCACACGCTCTGCTGCCGCCGGTCTACGCGCCGCCGATCAGTCCTCGCCTCCTCGGCTACTTCGCATGCCTGGTGGGTTTGTTCCGCCAAGGCAAGGCGGGCAACCTTGCGAGTGGGCTTGCCGCTCGTCCTCCATGAGCAGACGGACGCTCTACTCCGTCAACGCCATTTTCGCGCGAGATCTCCATGGCGCGGGCAGAGTCGTCTTCGTCTCCTCTAATGCTTGAGCGTCGTCCCTATCCTGGCACGCCATCTCGTAGGAGGCGAGGACGCCTTCTGCTCCAGCTAGGATGGCTCCGCCCCTCCGCCCACTCATCCTCTCCATCCTCCCATTGTTTCCGTCCTCATCATTGGAGTCGATGAAGGCGAACAAGTCGTCGTCGTCCGAAGGCGGTAGACTTGGGTACGGCTCTGGTGGCGGAACAGGTGGCATATCATTGCATAGGTGGTGGGTAGGTGGCGACATTGTCGAGCATGGTGAGAAAGCAAGGACAGAGCTGGATGGAGCTCAAACCTGATGCTAATTATCTATATTTTTAGCCTTGAAAATTAGCATTGCTCTTTGTAATGCAGCCGTCTGGCCGGTGCTACGGCACTGGTAGCATCAGACCCTGATCCACCCCTGTGAGAAAGAGCGGGATAACAACTTCGCGTGGGAAAGCTGTAGCGGCAACAGGACGTCTCGCCAGTGGCGAAGGACAAAAAAAATTAAGCTCGAACAAACTCTAAAGCATCAAAAAAATTGATGCAAAAATCAAAATTATATCAATTTTACAATGGTAATAGAATAATCAATTGACGACAGATTCAAATTTGATTCAATAGTTCAATTGACCATAAAATCATAAATTATACCTGTCCCCTTTGAAGCTGCAGGTTTCTTCCCCTTCTTGTCCATCTCTACCACAATAACGTGGAGCCTAGAGGCCATTAATGGGAAGGAACGTAACCTATATTTTGAAGGAGGGTCAGAAATTATAATTGAGATGAGAAGAAGCCCTTACTGGATAAAACCGTATCACCATGAGACTGAGAATTGAGAATCTGAGAAAATGAGAAGGTTGGAGGAGGACCAGGGAGAAGGCGACCGGATCGGCGGGCAGGTTTGCTGGCGGGGAGTAGATCAGTAGAAGACGGCGACGCACCTGCCTGCTCGTCGCTCGAGTCCTAGACTCGTTGGCTTCAGATACTCCACATGGACCAAGACACGAAGGGGCACCAGTCACACGCGCACACACGGATCAAGGGGCTACTCCTGCTTAGTGCGCGGCCCAGTACGGTTGAATCCCCTCTTACATAGCCATTTTCTAGTAGTTTTTTTTAGAATCTATCGTACTTTGCAGGGAATTGTATGTATGTCGAATAGAAATATATATATATATATGCGATTTTTTTTAGAAATTAAGATAGGGCAGCTGCCATACCTTGCCCAAAGAAGTCCTTCGCCCTGCGTCTCGCTGCCTCCGCCTAGTGAATCATCGCCATTATCAATGACCACATAGAGCTGGCCCGTTTGTATGTATTCAATGTGCCGTCATGTGCATCTTATGTCCGACGCATCCACAACGTTTCCTATGGATGCGAGAAGGCCCGGGGCGCCAAACAGGCTATTGGGTCGCATCGAACGGAGCGAGATTCTAGGAGACGTGGCTATGTATGTTTTATTATCCAGTAAGCCTGGTAACCATTTGGAACATTGTTCAGAGACACGACTAAAGATGCTCTTAGAGCATCTAGCCATGGCCCCCACTAGGCGGCCCGAAAACAGCATCGGACGAGCGTTATTGTGGACACCTATCCGTAATGGCGCCATCTAGTACAACCCTCCTTATAGATTTTGACTCATTTTTGCAATTTGAAAATTATGCAAAACGAACACATTGAATATAGTCTCAGCCATATATTCAAATTTCAAAGTGTCGTCCACCAAAACGCATCTATTGTCATCACCATCACTGAAGTCTTGGTCTTATAGCGCCGCCTGTTGCGGTCCACCAGGGCCACCGATACTCCCTGCCCTGCCCTCTCTCTCACGCCTCGTCCGACATCCCCTCTGGCATCGATGAGGCCAGCGCCAAGGGCGAACAAAAGGAGTCCCTAACTAATGCAGCTACGGCATTGTTGAAAAATTTCATTTTCAGTGTCGTTATTCGGAAATTGACGATCCATTTCCTGTACGGGAGATGTTCGCGTAAAAAAATACAAATCCATACAGTGGATGCAACATGTACTCGCAGCCATGCAGACGCGAAGAGATGGAGACGAAAAAGGCGATTTCGGCGAAAAGGAGAGGAGTGTAATCTAGCCAAGGAGGAGTCCAGCTAATCGTTCGCTGGATTCAGCGGCTTTGCAGTTCCTGTGGATGCCGGCGGCTCCCCTCCCCTCCCCTCTGGCTCTGGGTCGAGAAAGATCGGCGTGACACCAGGATTTTAACACGCTCTGAGCTAGCAAAATGGAATTATTAGCAGTTTGCAACACCCTGCAATCGACTAGTACTAATCTGGTACTTCACTTTTTTTTTTGAGAATAATCTGGTACTTCACTTGGACCTGCCTGTGATGCCACTGTCAGTACCCCTTCGGGACTTGATCGTTTCGACCACCTCGTCAACATTGGCAACTTGAGAAAATTGGAGTATTATGGCAACCACCTAAAATTGCATATCACATCTTCACAGGTATACAACTTTGGGAAATGTTATGGCAAGTATAGGGCCATAGGGGCCGGAATGGAATCGATACACATAAAGCTACGTTCTACCACATTGTTTTTTTTAGGGGGAAGCAGTAACACAAAAATCCTGAAAAGATTAAATGCAAACTAATAGTTTCGAATACAAATACCAGAACACAACAAGAGACACACACACTAAAACAAACAAACTCTGTTTATTTTACCAAGATGGAGAATTGTAAATGTCTATCATATATATCAAGATTATAAAATCAAATAGGGATTTCGTAGTCGGCACAGAAATCAGGGTGTTGTGGTATGGCGGAATGGGTGGATGGGCCCAGGACACAAGCCCAACATGAGTCCTTGAAGTCAAGTTACATGCATCATAAAATAATAAAAAATAAAATACGTAAAGTTCACATATAAGAAATTGCCCTTTTGTTTTTGTTTATGCACTCCATTTTTGTAAATTTTATTTCCGAGGTTGCACTTCATTTCTAAATTCCTTTGTGATGGATGGAGGCTACCTGCACCATTTTCACCCCTCACTGTTAACATTACATAATGATTTATTTTAGCCGAGATATCAATCACTTCTTAAACATGTTTATGTGTCTAGTGTTTTTTTGGGGGAATGTAGTAGAAAACAAAAAAATCATTCTATAAACAAAACCAATGATCTTTATGAAGATGCAAAGAGTTTTATCAGCAATTGGAGTGGAGATAAAAGGTTGGTGAAGATCATTGAAGCATATTCCCACATCTTGGATTAACCTCCCAATCGCGAGAATTATTTCAACTGTTTTAGGATCGAAAGAATGATTCGTCTGTCAAAATTCATGCTTGCAAACTCACCAATTCAGCACAACTTCGTTGTCCATAACAAAGAAGTACAGGATAGTAGAAGTGGTGGAGCTGCCTTGCGACGTTGGTAATTTTTCTCCAGAGAGAGATTGAGATGCGCAGCCTTGCAGCACCAAAGGTACCTTTGATGGCTGCCCCTTTCATCTACTTATATAGGCGCATCAAAGAAGAGGTTACATCTCTCTCTTTAATCTCATGATCATATTAAAGAGAATAAACCCATAACAAGGATAACTTGGTATTTACCATGTACATCAAGGAGGAGGATTAGCACCATTTAATCCGCTACACCTATACAAAGTGGGGGCACCCTTTCGGCACATGTGGTTGGCTCACTCTGGACTATCCAAGCATGCAGCCTACGTGGTACACTTGGTTTTTCTTCTCTGAAACATTCCCGATCTTTCTGAAACTTCCGTGGTGTAATTCTCTCGTGCTCCCAATGCAACCATTCTACCACTCAACAGATTGATACTTAAGTGTACAAAACCATAGGTTCAAAAATGTATAGAAATGACGTGGAGCTCGTTATGATCAATAATTAATGGCGAGATCTAGACATCCATATTAATTCCTAGCATACAACGAACCTTTTGTTTGCATACACAATTCCTTCTACTTCGTGATGCTTAACAAAACCCGAGTAGAGACTTTTGTCGGTATCCTTGTGAAGCAACAACTTGACCACAATACCAAGTTATCCTTGTTATGGGTTTATTCTCTTTCCTCGTTTTCATATTTTAGTACCACATGATCATATTATGTTGTGTCTGACCAAACGATGATGGATACCTGTAACATCCCAGTATTTAGGAACCAACGAAGGGTAGATTTAGGAAATTGTGCATATGCATGCTTTCATCTGTAAAATGTGGGTAAATTTTTCGCCAAATAAAAACCTAAAGTGATCAACGTTTCTTTCACTCTCTAGGTGTAGGAATAGCTCTGGAGGATGATCGTTATAAACATTGACAAGATCTTTTTGAATTGATGTGTTTTGGGGGAAGGAATTTGAATTCAAATTTGAACTTTGAGTTTATATCTTAAAGTTAAGAATTGATATTTTAGAATGAATTCTAAAATGATTTAGTAATATTATTTAATTTAATCAACAAATAATAAATAGTAATATAAATTCAAATAAGAAATGAATCTTTTATTCCTTATCTTTATTCCATGAATAAGTTACAAAGATTAACTCATTGAGTCAATAAAGATTCATTACAGTAAGGAAATTACAAAAATAGAAATATATCTATATGAATAAAATATTACACATTTCTTACAAAAGAATGAAATAAAAATTACAAAGGAATTTATTTATCTAAAGTAATCCTATACTAAATCTTGAATCTTCAAATCTTGTACCTGCAAAATACAAAACAAACAAAAAGGAAAAAATGAAAGTTTAATTGTTAATATTACTCTTAGTAGAGAGCACTGAGTTGCACTGCTCAAGATTACATCCTTGAGTAAATCTTTTAGGGAAAGTTTCACCAATATGAAAGAATTTTATCTTTCATAATAAATAAGCCATAAGTCAAATGATCACAACAAGTAAAAGGGGCAAGTTTCACCAGGTAGATTAACAGTAAAAGATCAAAAGGTGAGACACCTCACTGATCTGATCCAAAGCCATGCAACAGGCACACGGGAAGCACAATCACCTAACTGCATGGGGTGTGTTGTCGACATAGCCACAACAGCTCACACAAGTAAAAAGAGCAAGCACAGCCATGGGCAGCCACTAGTTCATCTTTGCATCTCAAACACCACACCAAGAACACACTCAGCTTAGCAAAGCCAAGCAAACCACCAGCCAAAAACACACACCAGATCATACTAGCATCACCAGATGGTGACATAATGTCACATCCCAAGATTTTCCAAATCTTGTAATGTGAAAATAAATTGATAAAATAAAACTTTGTTTGATTTTCAGAGCCAGAAGAAACTTTTTGAATTCAATTGGAACTTCAAACCCATTTGAATTAAAATAAACCTAAAGAGATTTAAAAAGATAAACATTTAATAAAAGGAAAATAAAAACATTTGGAAAATACTATTTTGAAACAATTAAATGAAAAGATTTGTTTTCAAATGAAATAGAAGTTTTATAAATAAAGATTATTTAATAAAGACAAATTAAACCTTGACCAAACTTTGGGAATTAAAACATTTAGTTTGAATAAAAATAACAAAGGAATTAATATCAAAATTTATTATGAAAGGTTTTACTATTTTAATCAAAACATCAAGACTTATTAAATTGTTTAAAATTGGTTTTCTAAGTATTTTATATTCTCTAATAAAACCTACCAAAATGTTTTGGCTTTATTTTAGATTTTAAAAAAATAAATATCTCAATAAAACAAATCCTATTGGATTTAATAATGAAAGTCTATTATAATAATTAATAATGGATACTAAAATAAAAAGTTATTTTGTTTTAAAACAAATTTCCAAATATTATATATTTCCCAAAATAAACCTACTAATTTGATTTTGAAAATATTTAGGTTTCAAATAAAGATTTTATTAATAAAAATCAAACCCTATTTTATTAAATAACTAGTGATCCATTTTATTTAACTATTAAATGGATCCTAAAATAAATAAGAATATTATTTTAAATTTGGATTATGTTACTAAACAGAACCAAAATACAAGTTCAAAGTTTGTTGAATGTTTGATTGGATTTAATTGTGATTTGTTTGATTGAAATATCAAATCAGGAAATAGAAACAGAAAAAGAAAAGAAATCAGAAACGGAAAAAAATTAACAAAGAGGGCAACCCAACCCAGGCAGCCCACTAAGCCCAACAGCCCACCTGTTCTTTATCTCCCGAACCGTTTTCCTCACCGCTGAAACAACCCACGAGGCAACTGACTGGTGGACCCTCCCTCTTCCTCTTTTCCCTTGACCGTGGACCACCTCTTCATGACATCGTCCACACACCGTTTCTTCCTCCTCCCTCAACGTCGCTCTGCCGCCATTGATATCGATTAATCCGCGTTGATGACCAGCTTAACTCACCCAGAGACCACGCACCTTAAAACGGCACCCTCTCCTCTCTCGTTCCCCTCAGATTCCTCCCCAGACACGCCCCCAGGCCGTCGCAATTCGTTCTCGAACGGCTTCGTCTCCGACGAGCCCTCTCGCAAATTCCGGCCAGCACACTCTCCCTTCCGCCACCCCAAGCACGCAGGCATACTCCCCACTCCCAGACCTTCCTCCCCGTACCATCCACTTGACCGCGGAAACCTCTGAGCCTCGCCAACGACAACATCTGGCCGCGCCGCCGCGTCTGCCTTGCTCCGGCGAATCTTCCAGGTAACATCTGATCGCCCCTTTCCGTCTCGATGAAGCACACATACTCGCCTTCCGCCTACGAACCTAATCGTACCCTCCGTTTGTCTTAGGGCGCTCCCTATCCACGTCCACGACGATCACCGACGACCCCGCAACTCCGGTGAGCTCTGACGCTCGACTCCGTTCGCTCCTCGATCAGTGAGACATACCCCTTGATTAGTCTGTGTCCTCTGCCTCTCCAGATACCCGCCAAACACTCGCGCGTGATGCAACCCTCCCGTCGACGCAGTAAAACTCCTGGCGCCCGATAAGCTCCGGCGAGCAATTCTCAGAAACCGTCGCGCCTTCATCCACGGTGGCAAGTTGAGCATCCCGTGCCACGACGAACCCATGAGCCCCTCTCCTCCTTCCTCGTTTCGGTTTCGCTAAGCGCCGCCGCTAATCGACAGCTCCGCGCCGCCCGTCGTTATCGCGCCCGATTCTGGCGTGATACAATGTGAGCCGTTAGATCCCGATCCTCACGATAGATCACTTAAATCGAACTGTTACGTTTGATCTGCACACTCCCACTTAAATCCTGCGGTCCACATCGCGCGATCCTACCGAACCGTTTTTGGCCAATTAGAATGCGACGCGTGGCAGGTTCTGTTTTAAAAACTGATTTTGAAATCAGATTGAGTTGCAAACTTCAAACCCTTATATCTTTTGAACCACACGTCCAAATTTGGCAAATTTTATATCAATGAATTCAGGGGAACAAGACCTAGCCAACCATGGCCTTAGTTTGTCAAATAGTATTTGTTAGCTTGATTGAATTTGCAGATTCCTTTGTGTGCTTGCTAACATTAGAAAAATCATTTAAAAATGAATTTTGAGATCAAACCTTTACCAATTGGTTTATTGTGACCCTACTGACCCTAGGAACCAACCCATGGTTTGGAAAATGAATTTGGAAAAGTTTAGAATGGATTAATTAGTTTAGTCCATTTCTAGCCAAATAAAATTAGTGATTTTATTATGGAAATGTTTAAAGGAAGGAAATTTTTAGTAGATGGTTTGGACCAAACCTACTGACCCAAAAACACCAAGTTTTGCAATAGCAACTCATTTGGTGAACCCTATGAACTAATACCTTAGTAAAAATATTTCTACACCACATAAAAATAACATTGGTTTTGAAAATGGTTTTAAAGTGAAATCTTTTGCAAATGACTTGGCCACTTTAGAGAATGACCATTAGATGTACCCAAATGTCTATGACCCATTAAGAATCACTTTTCAAACAAAACCAAGCTTGGCATGCTTACATGCATTTCTTTGACTTTGTTATTTATGTGTGTTGTTTGCTTGATTGGTAGATTGAGTTTGTACCTTGCTTGATTTATTTGTAGTGACTTGAAGAGTGTGATTGTTGCAAAGATCAAGAAGTGAACCCATACTCTACCAAAAAGGCAAGTGATGCTACATACTTTCTATCCTATTACTTTCACTATGCATTAGTGATTTTGCTAAGTAAATTGCATGGATTTTGCTAAGTATAGATCTTGCTATAGGAAAACCTTGTAGATGAATCCTTAGTAGGATTTTCCTAAGATAGAGATCCCTACTACTACCAAGCTTAGCCTAGCTAATAGAAAACATGGGTGGAATATATATTCACACTATGGAAAAACATTCTAAGTCTGAAGACTTATGATTTTGTTTAATAAAACAACTAAGTTAATTAATCACCTGGGTGGAATGGAAGGATTGGGTTATGTTGAGTGGTTCACAATGCCATGGACTTGGATTGTGTATCTCACTTGTGGAATGCCACCCAGGAAACAAAGGGATTTGAGATGTCAAATGTTGAGAAGCTTCAAGTGCAACCACTTGGCAATATGGGCTCTGCCATGATCATATAGGTTGCAAGAACTTAGCCAAATGGACAGTGGGTGGTAGTGTTTGATAGGTTGGAGCGCGTCCATTTTGGTCTAAGGAAGGCTTACGAAGATTTTGTCTTGGGAAACCAAGTCTTGTGGGTAAAGTGCACCACCTCTGCAGAGTGTAAAACCTAAGTACTTAGCCATGTCCCTGGTAAAGGACAATTTGAGCATCAAGACATGGAAACAATCAAGAATCTCATCATTCCAATTTCTAAATAAAAACTTGTGGGAGAACAAGGGATTGTGTGTATTCTTCAATCTTTGATGGAAAGATGGCTTGATATAAGGATCTTGAAATCTTGGATTGAGGAAAACGATTTTTACCAAGCACTTCAGTCTTTGATTTGTAGATGCCTCGAGAAGGATCTTCAGTCTTTGATTGAGAGAAGCATTGGAAAAGTTTTTGACAAAATTATTTATTTTCAAAATGATAAGAAAAATCTATTCTGAGCAATGCAAGCCTCAACTCCACTTAGCCAAATGCATATAGATGATAGACTCCACCATACTACTAAGAGTATCACTTGCCAATACAATTCAAATGTATTGACCCTTTGTGGCTGTAACTTGTATGTTGCAGGTTTGATTGATTTTAGAGAAGATTGTTTGATTAGGATTACAAAGTCTACAACCAACATACACTGTGGCACTTTGAAGATGAAGGACCCATGACTATATTTATTCCGCTGCAATGTAATGTAATAGCCATATGAGCTATGTATGATGTAATAAAATTATGTTTTCCTGGTTATAAAGTTATATTATGACCTTTGTTTCTTGATATTACATCTTAACTGTGGATGCTAGCTATTGATCCAGGGACTAGCATTGTAAAACACAGGAGGACTCTACCTTATCAGGTTGGGACCCCTACAGATGGTATCAGAGCATTGTGTTGCCTGTAGGATTTGTAAACCCTAGGATTGGACAAAAACCCTTAGAAAAAATAGGAGTTGTATTTGTTCCAAAAACTTATTTACAAAACAATCTTGTAAACTCTTTCCTTAACCACTTTGGTTTCAACTCTACATCTCTTCTATTTCAACTTGATGGAGAAACCTACCCCATGACCAAAGAGTACACCATGTGCAAAGGACTTCTTCAACTTCTTCAACTCTAATGACTTCAACATCTCCAGCATATTCACCAAGGACTTCCAACATGGAAACTACTAAGGACCACAAATAATATAAAGAATCTGACTTAAGAAATTAGATACTGAGGGAATGCAAAATAAGAAGAAGCCATCAACAACTTTGATGTATAGTGACTAAGAGTTTTCTCAAGGGAACCATGAATCTCAAGTAAGAAAAATCATGAAGGAAGGAAAAATCATAAGTGAACCATATAGATGGACCACCATATTTTAGTTAAGTCAAAAACACACCAACTTATGTGGTGTAACAAAAATATTTTGTTGCCTAAGTATGTGCTTGAACCTTGTTTGAGTGAAATGTTTGGTTTGTGATTGCATGCACATTGTTGTGTGAATTGTGATGTGTGTGATTAAGATTGACTCCTTAGAAATATCTTGCCTATTCTAATCTCCCTTCAAACCCAAACAGATGACTACCCCAAAGGATTCCAAGGTTGATGACACCAACACCAACCAAGCTGACAGCCTTGGAGAACTCATAGCAACTCAACATCAATTGAATCAATTGACAGCTCAGTTCCTAGCCAACAATAGTAATAAAGATCCAGCACTGCAAAGGTTTTTGGAGGAGCAGTCCCAATTGATGCTTAAGGTGACTAATCAAATGATTAGCATGGAAGAAAATTTTCCTAGAAGAGAGTATGATAGCAAGGATGACAAGAATGTTGTTCTAGATGGAGCCCCAGCTTGCATTATTTGTGGAGACAAGGATCATACTTCCAAGGAGCATGAAGGACAATGCCCAAATTGTGATGAAGATCATCCTGTTGGTGAATGCCCTACCTCTCAAGCTACTTGCTATCTTTGTGAAGGAAGTGATCATACTCCTGGCCTATGTCCTATCTATGCCATGGTAGAACAAAGGAAACAAGAAGGATCCAAGTCTACCAAAGGAAAAGGACCACTACTACTTCCGAGCAAGACAACCCAATTCAAAGGATCCAAGAAAATCAAGAAGCCCAAGCAAGACATGAGCCTTGTACAATGTCGTAAATGTAAAGAAATGGGACACTACTCTAGTGGATGCCCAGAGAACATAAAGAATAAAGGAATCGACCAAGTATGGTGTAACAACTGTAATGAACCAGGTCACTTTGTAGCAACTTGCCCACAAGAGCAACGTAAAGAACTCAAAGACATTAATTGCTTCAACTGCAAGAATCCAGGACACTATGCAAGCAACTGTCCAGAAAGGATGAAGAACAAGTTGAACAAGCCTATGGAGAAGCTCAATCTTGGTCCATGAGTCAAGCATAGGAATAAAGCAAAAGTTTAACATAGAGAAATTTTCCAGGACCCAAGAAGGCCAATATGTAATTTTGTTTGACAATATTTTAAGGGTGGTAGTACCCTAGTTGTTTTGAACATGCTTGTAACCCTAACCTTCCCAAATCTCGGGACGAGATTTATTTTAAGGGTGGTAGCCTGTCACATCCCAAGATTTTCCAAATCTTGTAATGTGAAAATAAATTGATAAAATAAAACTTTGTTTGATTTTCAGAGCCAGAAGAAACTTTTTGAATTCAATTGGAACTTCAAACCCATTTGAATTAAAATAAACCTAAAGAGATTTAAAAAGATAAACATTTAATAAAAGGAAAATAAAAACATTTGGAAAATACTATTTTGAAACAATTAAATGAAAAGATTTGTTTTCAAATGAAATAGAAGTTTTATAAATAAAGATTATTTAATAAAGACAAATTAAACCTTGACCAAACTTTGGGAATTAAAACATTTAGTTTGAATAAAAATAACAAAGGAATTAATATCAAAATTTATTATGAAAGGTTTTACTATTTTAATCAAAACATCAAGACTTATTAAATTGTTTAAAATTGGTTTTCTAAGTATTTTATATTCTCTAATAAAACCTACCAAAATGTTTTGGCTTTATTTTAGATTTTAAAAATAAATATCTCAATAAAACAAATCCTATTGGATTTAATAATGAAAGTCTATTATAATAATTAATAATGGATACTAAAATAAAAAGTTATTTTGTTTTAAAACAAATTTCCAAATATTATATATTTCCCAAAATAAACCTACTAATTTGATTTTGAAAATATTTAGGTTTCAAATAAAGATTTTATTAATAAAAATCAAACCCTATTTTATTAAATAACTAGTGATCCATTTTATTTAACTATTAAATGGATCCTAAAATAAATAAGAATATTATTTTAAATTTGGATTATGTTACTAAACAGAACCAAAATACAAGTTCAAAGTTTGTTGAATGTTTGATTGGATTTAATTGTGATTTGTTTGATTGAAATATCAAATCAGGAAATAGAAACAGAAAAAGAAAAGAAATCAGAAACGGAAAAAATTAACAAAGAGGGCAACCCAACCTGCAGCCACTAAGCCCAACAAATGTTCTTTATCTCCCGAACCGTTCTTCTCACCACTGAAACAACCCACGAGGCAACTGACTGGTGGACCCTCCCTCTTCCTTTTCCCACCGGTGGACCCCACCTCTTCTGTACATCGTCCACACCCGCGCAGCCGTTTCTTCCTCCTCCCTCAATGTCGCTCTGCCGCCATTGATGTCGATTAATCCGCGTTGATGACCAGCTTAACTCACCCAGAGACCACGCACCTTAAAACGGCACCCTCCTCTCGTTCCCCTCGATTCCTCCCGACACGCCTGTGCCATCGCATTCGTTCTCGAGCAACCCGTCTCCACGAGCCTCTATAATTCTGGCGGACACTCTCCTTCCGCCACCCCAAGCACGGGCATACTCCCACTCCTGGACCTTCCTCCCGTACCATCCACTTGACCGCTGAAACCTCCGAGCCTCGCCAACGACAACATCTCCGCCGCGCGTCGCCTTGCTCCGTGAATCTTCCGGGTAACATCCGATCGCCTTTCCGTCTCGATGAAGCACACATACTCGCCTTCCGCCTACGAACCTAATCGTACCCTCCGTTTGTCTTAGGGCGCTCCCTATCCACGTCCACGACGATCACCGACGACCCCGCAACTCCGGTGAGCTCGGCGCCGACTCATTCGCTCCTCGATAAGTGCGACATACCTCTTGATTAGTCTGTGTCCTCTGCCTCTCCAGATACTCGCCAAACACTCGCGCGTGGTCTGCAACCCCTCCCCGTCGACGAGTAAAACTCTGGCGCCAAGACAAGCTCCGTGAGCAATTCCCGAAACCGTCGCCCTTCATCCACGGTGGCAAGTTGAGCATCCCGTGCCACAGCGAACCCGATGAGCCCCTCTCCTCCTTCCTCGTTTCGTTTCGCTGCGCCGCATGGCCCGACAGCTCGCCGCATTGTCGTTATCGCGCCGCCAGTTCCTGGCTGATACAATGTGAGCCGTTAGATCCCGATCCTACGCACACGATAGATCACTTAAACTGAACCGTTACGTTTGATCTGCACCGCACACTCCCACTTAAATCCTGCGGTCCACATCGCGCGATCCTACCGAACCGTTTTTGGCCAATTAGAATGCGACGCGTGGCAGGTTCTGTTTTAAAAACTGATTTTGAAATCAGATTGAGTTGCAAACTTCAAACCCTTATATCTTTTGAACCACACGTCCAAATTGGCAAATTTTATATCAATGAATTCAGGGGAACAAGCCCTAGCCAACCATGGCCTTAGTTTGTCAAATAGTATTTGTTAGCTTGATTGAATTTGCAGATTCCTTTGTGTGCTTGCTAACATTAGAAAAATCATTTAAAAATGAATTTTGAGATCAAACCTTTACCAATTGGTTTATTGTGACCCTACTGACCCTAGGAACCAACCCATGGTTTGGAAAATGAATTTGGAAAAGTTTAGAATGGATTAATTAGTTTAGTCCATTTCTAGCCAAATAAAATTAGTGATTTTATTATGGAAATGTTTAAAGGAAGGAAATTTTTAGTAGATGGTTTGGACCAAACCTACTGACCCAAAAACACCAAGTTTTGCAATAGCAACTCATTTGGTGAACCCTATGAACTAATACCTTAGTAAAAATATTTCTACACCACATAAAAATAACATTGGTTTTGAAAATGGTTTTAAAGTGAAATCTTTTGCAAATGACTTGGCCACTTTAGAGAATGACCATTAGATGTACCCAAATGTCTATGACCCATTAAGAATCACTTTTTCAAACAAAACCAAGCTTGGCATGCTTACATGCATTTCTTTGACTTTGTTATTTATGTGTGTTGTTTTGCTTGATTGGTAGATTGAGTTTGTACCTTGCTTGATTTATTTGTAGTGACTTGAAGAGTGTGATTGTTGCAAAGATCAAGAAGTGAACCCATACTCTACCAAAAAGGCAAGTGATGCTACATACTTTCTATCCTATTACTTTCACTATGCATTAGTGATTTTGCTAAGTAAATTGCATGGATTTTGCTAAGTATAGATCTTGCTATAGGAAAACCTTGTAGATGAATCCTTAGTAGGATTTTCCTAAGATAGAGATCCCTACTACTACCAAGCTTAGCCTAGCTAATAGAAAACATGGGTGGAATATATATTCACACTATGGAAAAACATTCTAAGTCTGAAGACTTATGATTTTGTTTAATAAAACAACTAAGTTAATTAATCACCGGTGGAATGGAAGGATTGGGTTATGTTGAGTGGTTCACAATGCCATGGACTTGGATTGTGTATCTCACTTGTGGAATGCCACCCAGGAAACAAAGGGATTTGAGATGTCAAATGTTGAGAAGCTTCAAGTGCAACCACTTGGCAATATGGGCTCTGCCATGATCATATAGGTTGCAAGAACTTAGCCAAATGGACAGTGGGTGGTAGTGTTTGATAGGTTGGAGCGTCCATTTTGGTCTAAGGAAGGCTTCGAAAGATTTTGTCTTGGGAAACCAAGTCTTGTGGGTAAAGTGCACCACCTCTGCAGTGTAAAACCTAAGTACTTAGCCATGTCCACAGTAAAGGACAATTTGAGCATCAAGACATGGAAACAATCAAGAATCTCATCATTCCAATTTCTAAATAAAAACTTGTGGGAGAACAAGGGATTGTGTGTATTCTTCAATCTTTGATGGAAAGATGGCTTGATATAAGGATCTTGAAATCTTGGATTGAGGAAAGCGATTTTACCAAGCACTTGGTCTTTGATTTGTAGATGCCTCGAGAAGGATCTTGTCTTTGATTGAGAGAAGCATTGGAAAAGTTTTGACAAAATTATTTATTTTCAAAATGATAAGAAAAATCTATTCGAGCAATGCAAGCCTCAACTCCACTTAGCCAAATGCATATAGATGATAGACTCCACCATACTACTAAGAGTATCACTTGCCAATACAATTCAAATGTATTGACCCTTTGTGGCTGTAACTTGTATGTTGCAGGTTTGATTGATTTTAGAGAAGATTGTTTGATTAGGATTACAAAGTCTACAACCAACATCTGCCTGTGGCACTTTGAAGATGAAGGACCCATGACTATATTTATTCCGCTGCAATGTAATGTAATAGCCATATGAGCTATGTATGATGTAATAAAATTATGTTTTCCTGGTTATAAAGTTATATTATGACCTTTGTTTCTTGATATTACATCTTAACTGTGGATGCTAGCTATTGATCCAGGGACTAGCATTGTAAAACACAGGAGGACTCTACCTTATCAGGTTGGATCTGCTCTCGTTAACCGCTTAACTGTGCGGAAGCGCTGCCGGAACGCATCGCCGGAAGGATCGTCTACGCGATCTTGAGATCGGCAAGTGTACGACTACATCGCCCACGAGAATCTGCTCTCGTTAACCGCTTTGAAATCTTCGAGGGTGAGTGCTTCTATCGACTCGTTGCTACAATCTAGTAGATAGATCTTGGCTTGTTTGTGTGCATGCGGTAGAAATTTTTTGTTTTCCATGCTACGAACCCCTATAGTGGTATCAGAGCCGTGTCTATATGTAGATCTGTTGCACGAGTAGAACACAATGGTCATTGTGGGCAGTGGTGCTTTTATTATCAATTGATTTTTGTGTACTTTGCATCTTGCGGTATGTTGGCATGAAGAGGCCTGGGTAACCTTACATGACATCATTCATGAGACTTGCTCCATGCTTAACATGCAACTTGTATTGCATAAGTGGCTTTGCGGGTGCCTGTCTCTCCCATCATAGTATAGATTCAATTTACAACGGGCACTTGATATTTCAAGCATCAACGTTGTGGTTCTTGTTCGTAAGTTAGAACGACACTTATTGAAAGCCCCAAACCACGTAAAACATGCAAAGAAAATTAGAGGCGTCTAACTTTGTTTTGCAGAGGTGTGTTGTGATGTGATATGGCCATGATTGTGATTATATATGATGTATGCAATGTTCCTTATTGTGAGTTGTCAAACGGCAGGAGCCATGTGGTTGTCTTTGAAATTCTGTTAAGGCCTGCGTGTCTATTCAAGTAGTTGTAATAGTTGATGCTGGTGGACGACAACCATGAAGCGACGCCATTAACCTTGACGCCATACCGGTGATGATGGAGATTATGTTCGTGCTTGAAGATGGAGATCGGAAGCACAAGAAGAAAGGCCATATCATATCACATATTTTGAATTGCATGTGATGTTAATCCTTTTATGCATCTTGTATTGCTTAGTTCGCGATGGTAGCATTATAAGATGATCCCTCAAGCACAAAAATTTCAATTTTTAAAGTGTTCATCCTTAGTAAGCACCGTTGCTAAAGCTCTTTGTTTCGAAGCACCACGTGATGATCGGGTGTGTTAGATTCTGCGAGTGTATACAACGTGAGCAAGCCAGATTTGCTCATGCGGAAGCTAAGGTTTGATATTGACGAGCCTAGCATGTACAGACATGGTCTTGGAACACGGATCACCGAAAGGTAAAGCATGAGTCATATAGTAGATATGATGAACATGTTGATTGTTCGCCATTGAAGCTACATCAACTCTCGTGATGATCAGTTTTGATGTGGTGGATTTGGTTCGTATGATCACTAAAACAATGTGAGGGATATTGTTTTGAGTGGGAGTTCACCTAGATTAATTTAACTATTAATTAGAACTCAATTTGTCATAAAACTTAGTATAAACTATTGCAAATATGTTGTAGATCAATGGCGGCCCCTACCATCAATTTTAATGCGTTCCTAGAGAAAGAAAAGTTGAAAAACAATGGAAGCAACTTCGCGGATTGGTTCCGCAATTTGAGGATTGTCCTCAATGCTGGTAATTTGACCTATGTGCTGGATGCACCGCTGGGTAACCCGCCTGCAGCTGATGCTACCGATGAGGTAAAGAATGTTTTCCTCGCTCGGAAGAATCAGTACTCCACAGTTCAGTGTGCTATATTGTATGGTTTGAAATCGAAGCTTCAGAAAAGGTTTGAGAACCATGACCCACATGATATTGTCCGTGAACTCAAAATGATATTTGAGGCTCACACGGCAGTAGAGAGTTATGAGGCTTCTGAAAAGTTCTTTAACTGTAAGATGGAAGAGGGAAGCTCCGTTAGTGAGCATGTGGCTAAGATGTCTGGGCACGCAAGCAAGCTTCAAATCTTGGGTATAGTGATTCCTAATGCTTTGGGGATTCACCGTGTCCTAAAATCACTACCACCAAGTTACAAGAACTTTGTGATGAACTACAATATGCAAAACATGGACAAGTCGTTACCCGAACTCTTATCCATGTTAAAGTTTGTAGAAGTGGAGATCAAGAAAGAGCACCAAGTGTTGTTGGTCAATAAGACCACCAAATTCAAGAAGCAAGGCAAGTCTAAGAAAAAGGGAAACTTCAAGAAGGGCGGAAGAAAGTTACCACGCCGGCGAAGAAGACCAAGGCTGGGCCTAAGCCTGATACTGAGTGCTTTTACTGCAAGGGAGAGGTCCTTTGAGCGGAATTGCCCTAAGTATTTGGCAGATTTGAAGGACGACAACATCAAGAAGAAAGGTATATCCGATATACATGTTATTGATGTGTATCTCACTAGTACTCGTAGTAGTGCCTGGGTATTTGATACTGGTTCGGTTGCTCATATTTGTAACTCGAAACAGGTGCTGCAGAATAAACGGAAGCTAGCGAAGAACGAGGTGACGATGCGCGTTGGAAATGGATCAAAGGTTGATGTGATTGCGGTTGGCACGCTACCTCTTCATCTACCATCAGGATTAGTTATATACTTAAATAATTGTTATTTGGTGCCTACGTTGAGCATGAACATTATATCAGGATCATGTTTATTGAGAGACGGTTACTTGTTTAAGTCCGAGAATAATGGTTGTTCGATTTATATGAGTAATATGTTTTATGCACATGCAGCTTTGATAGATGGTCTATTCTTATTGAATCTCGATTATAGTAATACACACATTAAAAACATTGAAGCTAAACGTTTGAAATTGAGCGATAACTCGACCTATATGTGGCACTGCCGTCTTGGTCATATTGGAGTGAAGCGTATGAAGAAACTCTATTCTGATGGACTTCTTGAATCACTTGAAAGATGCGAAGCATGTCTGATGGGTAAAATGACTAAGACTCCATTTTCTGGTATGATGGAGAGAGCTATGGACTTATTGGAAATCATACATACCGATGTGTGTGGTCCAATGAGTGTAGCATCGCGCGGTGGTGAATATCTATTAATTTAAGTGGATATTGTTTTGAGTGGGAGTTCACCTAGATTAATTTAACTATTAATTAGAACTCAATTTGTCATAAAACTTAGTCTAAACTATTGCAAATATGTTGTAGATCAATGGCGGCCCCTACCATCAATTTTAATGCGTTCCTAGAGAAAGAAAAGTTGAAAAACAATGGAAGCAACTTCGCGGATTGGTTCCGCAATTTGAGGATTGTCCTCAATGCTGGTAATTTGACCTATGTGCTGGATGCACCGCTGGGTAACCCGCCTGCAGCTGATGCTACCGATGAGGTAAAGAATGTTTTCCTCGCTCGGAAGAATTAGTACTCCACAGTTTAGTGTGCTATATTGTATGGTTTGGAATCGGAGCTTCAAAAAAGGTTTGAGAACCATGACCCACATGATATTGTCCGTGAACTCAAAATGATATTTGAGGCTCACGTGGCAGTTGAGAGTTATGAGGCTTCTGAAAAGTTCTTTAACTGCAAGATGGAAGAGGGAAGCTCCGTTAGTGAGCATGTGGTTAAGATGTCTGGGCACGCAAGCAAGCTTCAAATCTTGGGTATAGTGATTCCTAATGCTTTGGGGATTCACCGTGTCCTCAAATCACTACCACCAAGTTACAAGAACTTTGTGATGAACTACAATATGCAAAACATGGACAAGTCGTTACCCGAACTCTTCTCCATGTTAAAGTTTGTAGAAGTGGAGATCAAGAAAGAGCACCAAGTGTTGTTGGTCAATAAGACCACCAAATTCAAGAAGCAAGGCAAGTCTAAGAAAAAGGGAAACTTCAAGAAGGGCGGAAGAAAGTTACCACGCTGGCGAAGAAGACCAAGGCTGAGCCTAAGCCTGATACTGAGTGCTTTTACTGCAAGGGAGAGGGTCACTGGAAGCGGAATTGCCCTAAGTATTTGGCAGATTTGAAGAACGACAACATCAAGAAGAAAGGTATATCCGATATACATGTTATTGATGTGTATCTCACTAGTACTCATAGTAGTGCCTGGGTATTTGATACTGGTTCGGTTGCTCATATTTGTAACTCGAAACAGGTGCTGCAGAATAAACGGAAGCTAGCGAAGAACGAGGTGACGATGCGCGTTGGAAATGGATCAAAGGTTGATGTGATTGCGGTTGGCACGCTACCTCTTCATCTACCATCATGATTAGTTTTATACTTAAATAATTGTTATTTGGTGCCTATGTTGAGCATGAACATTATATCAGGATCATGTTTATTGCGAGACGGTTACTTGTTTAAGTCCAAGAATAATGGTTGTTCGATTTATATGAGTAATATGTTTTATGCACATGCAGCTTTGATAGATGGTCTATTCTTATTGAATCTCGATTGTAGTAATACACACATTAATAACATTGAAGCTAAACGTTTGAAATTGAGCGATAACTCGACCTATATGTGGCACTGCCGTCTTGGTCATATTGGAGTGAAGCGTATGAAGAAACTCCATTCCGATGGACTTCTTGAATCACTTGAAAGATGCAAAGCATGTCTGATGGGTAAAATGACTAAGACTCCATTTTCTGGTATGATGGAGCGACCTACGGACTTATTGGAAATCATACATACCGATGTGTGTGGTCCAATGAGTGTAGCATCGCGCGGTGGTTATCGCTATGTTCTTACCTTCACGGATGACTTGAGTAGATATGGGTATATCTATTTCATGAAACATAAGTCCGAAACTTTCGAGAAGTTTAAGGAATTTCAAAGTGAAGTAGAGAATCAACATAACAAGAAGATTAAAATTCTACGATCTGATCGTGGAGGTGAATATCTAAGTTACGAGTTTGGTGAGCATTTGAAGAAATGCGGAATACTTTCACAATTGACACCGCCGGGAACACCACAACGTAATGGTGTGTCCGAACATCGTAATCGAACTCTCTTAGATATGGTTCGTTCTATGATGTCACTTATAGATTTACCGCTATCATTTTGGGGTTATGCATTAGAAATAGCCGCATTCACTTTAAATAGGGCACCATCTAAATCCGTTGAAACGACACCATATGAGTTATGGTTTGGGAAGAAACCTAAATGGTCGTTCCTTAAAGTTTGGGGTTGTGAAGCTTATGTAAAGAAGTTACAGCCCGACAAGCTTGAACCCAAAGGGGAAAAATGCGTCTTCATATGATACCTGATGGAAACTATTGGGTATACCTTCTATCATAGATCCAAGGGCAAAATCTTTGTTGCCAAGAATGGATCCTTTCTAGAGAAGGAGTTTCTATCGAAATAAGTGACTGGAAGGAAAGTAGAACTCGACGAGGTTGTTGAACCTTCTCTTGAGATTGCGAGTAGCGCAGCACCGGAAGTAGTTCCCGTGGCGCCTACACCAATAAGAGAGGAAGATAATGATGTCGATCATGAAACTTCGGTTGAAGTTACTATGGAACCTCGCAGGTCAACGAGAAATCGTACCACTCCTAATTGGTATGATCCCGTTATGAGTGTCATGTTGGTGGACAACAACGATGACCCTGCGACATATGAGGAAGCGATGATGAGCCCAGATTCCAATAAATGGCAAGAAGCCATGAAATCCGAGACTGGATCCATGTAAGAAAACCAAGTATGGACTTTGGTGGACTTACCGGATGGCCGGAAGGCTGTCGAGAACAAATGGATTTTCAAGAAGAAAACAGATGCTGATGATAATGTTACTGTCCATAAAGCTCGACTTGTCGCAAAAGAGTTTCGACAAATTCAAGGAGTTGACTATGATGAGACTTTCTCACCGGTAGCGAAGCTAAAGTCTGTGAGGATTTTGTTAGCAATCGCCGCATATTATGATTATGAGATATGGCAGATGGATGTCAAAACGGTGTTCCTCAATGGAGACATTGATGAAGAGTTGTATATGGTATAACCCAAAGGTTTTGTCGATCCTAAAGATGCTAACAAGGTATGCAAACTTCAACGGTCCATTTATGGATTGCAGCAAGCATCCCGGAGTTGGAATCAACGTTTTGATAAGGTGGTCAAAAGCTTTGGTTTTATACAAACTTATGGAGAAGCTTGTATTTACAAGAAAGTGAGTGGGAGCTCTGTAGCATTCTTAATTCTATATGTAGCTGACATATTGTTGATTGGGAATGATGTAGACCTTCTTAATAGTGTCAAGGATTATTTGAATAATAGTTTTTCAATGAAAGATCTTGGCGAAGCAACTTACATATTAGGCATAAAGATTTATAGAGATAGATCGAGACGCCTAATATCATTGCACAGAGGACATATTTGGACAAAGTTATAAAGAGGTTTGGAATGGAAGATAGCAAGAAAGGGTTCTTGCCCATGTTGCCCAATACGACCTTGAGTAAAACTCAAAGTCCTGCAACGGCAGAAGATAGAGAAAGGATGAGTAAGACTCCCTATGCCTCAGCCATAGGATCTCTTATGTATGCCATGCTATGTACTAGACCCGACATTGCATATGCTGTTAGTTTGACTAGCAGATATCAAAGTGATCCAGGAGTGGATCATTGGACAGCGGTCAAAAACATCCTTAAGTACTTGAGAAGAACTAAGGATATGGTTCTTTCTTATGGAGGTGATGAACAACTCGTTGTTAATGGTTAGACCGATGCTAGTTGGAACACCGATCCGGATGACTCAAATCAGAATCTGGATACGTATTTACTTTGAATGGTGCAACAGTTAGCTGGAGGAGTGCAAAGCAAAGCGTTGTGGCGAGATCTTCAACTGAATTGGAATACATAGCTTCTTCGGAGGCTTCGCAAGAGGCGATATGGATGAAGGAGTTCATTACAGAGCTCAATGTGGTTCCAAGTGCGCTGGACCCAATGTCTATCTATTTTTATAACATCGGCGCCATAGCCAATACGCAAGAACCAAGGTCACACAAGAAGCTGAAGCATATCAAACTACATTTTCATGCTATTCGAGAGCATGTCCAAGATGGTGACATAAAGATTTGCAAAGTACACACAGATCTGAATGTGGCGGATCCGTTGACTAAACCTCTCCCGAGGGCAAAACATGACCAGCACCAAACCGCTATGGGTGTTCGGTATATTACCATGTAATCTAGATTAGTTGACTCTAGTGCAAGTGGGATACTGTTGGAGATATGCCCTAGAGGCAATAATAAAAGTGGTTATTATTATATCTTTGTGTTTATGATAAATGTTTACATTCATGCTATAATAGTATTAACCGGAAACATTAATACTTGTGTGATTTGTAAACTAAATTAGAGTCCCTAGTAAAGCCTCTTTATGATACTAGCTTGTTGGTTAATAGATGATCGTGGTTTCTCGATCATGAACATTGAGATGTTATTAACAACGAGATCATATCATTAGGAGAATGGTGTGATGGACATACTCCTATATATAAGCATAGCATGAAGATCAAGTCATTTCAATAGTTCGTTTGCTATAAGCTTTCTGATACATAGTAACCTAATTCCTTCGACCATGAGGTCATGCTAATCACCATCACCGGAAGGATGCTTTGATGACATGAAACACCACACCGTAACTGGGTGGATATAAAGGTGGCATTGAGTGTTCGGAAAGTATGTGTTGAGGCACATGGATTAAGAGTGGGATTTGTCCATCCATATGACGGATAGATATACTCTGGGCCCTCTCGGTGGAATGTCATCCAACTAGCTTGCAAGCATGTGACTGGTGTTTGAGATATGCCCAAGAGGCAATAATAAAGTGGTTATAATCATATATTCATACTTATGATAAATGTTTACATACCATGCTATAATTGTATTAACCAGAAACATTAATACTTGTGTGATTTGTAAACATAAAATAGTCCCTAGTAAAGCCTCTTGTTAAACTAGCTTGTTGGTTAATATATGATCATGGTTTCCTGATCATGAACATAGAGATGTTATTAACAACAGGGTCATATCATTAGGAGAATGATGTGATGGACATACTCCTATAGTTAAGCGTAGCATAAAGATCAAGTCATTTAATATAGTTCATTTGCTATAAACTTTCTGATACATAGTAACCTAATTCCTTCGACCATGAGGTCATGCTTATCACCATCACCGGAAGGATGCTTTGATGACATCAAACACCACACCGTAACTGGGTGGCTATAAAGATGGCATTGAGTGTTCGGAAAGTATGGGTTGAGACACATGGATCAAGAGTGGGATTTGTCCATCCATATGACAGATAGATATACTCTGAGCCCTCTCGGTGGAATGTCATCCAATTAGCTTGCAAGCATGTGACTGGCTCACAAGGGATCACATACCATGGGAACGAGAAAAGAGTACTTATCGGTAACGAGGTTGAACTAGGTATGCAGAGATACCGACGATCAAAACCTCGGATAAGTAAACTATCGTGAGACAAAGGGAAATTGGTATCGTATGTAAGTGGTTCATTCGATCTTAAAGTAATCATAGAAATATGTGGGAGCCATATGAATTTCTAGATTCCTCTATTGGTTATTGATCGGAGAAGTGTCTCGGTCATGTCCGCATAATTCACGAACCGTAGGGAGACACACTTAAGGATTCGATGTTGTTGAGTAGTTATGGAATGATGAGTAAGAGACCGAATATTGTTCGGAGTCTCGGATGGGATCCGCGATATCACGAGGAGATCCGGAATGGTCCGGAGAATAAGATTCATATAAGGAAAGTCCTGTTTCGGAGTTCGGGAATGATTCCGGTGTTTTCACCAGGAATGTTCTAGAAGGGTCTAGAAGGTCCGGCACTCCGGAGGGGAAGGGTACATGGATGTGTCATGACAATGTGGAATGGTTGCATCATGTACTAGGTCACTTGTCTGGGCAAAATAAAGATAAGAAATCAAATCGAAGTTTGAAAGTCAAACGCCAATTTGAAAAAGTCAAATCTCAAGTTTGCTTGGTGGAGGGAGAGTAGGAAACCTACTTGGGGAGGAAGTCCCACTCCCTCCCACCCGCCGGCCATGAGGAGGAGTTGGAGGAGGACTCCCTCCTCCCCAAACCGCCTCTCCCCTCCAATATAAGGAGTGGTAGGGCGCCCCCTCTCCCTACACCTAATACCCTAGCTCCTGGCGCCACCACCTGTTGCCGCCGCCTAGGGCCTCCTCCCAAGTCACCGACTAGGGTTTCCCAAAACCCTAGCCGCTGGATACACCTCTCCCCTTGGTGCTTATAAACCCTATATCGCCAAGGCACCTCTCTTGCTCCACCATACTCGCACCGGCTTAAGGCGAAGCCCTGCGGGATCTCCCCTCTACTTCCGACACCACGCCGTCGTTCTGCCGGTATCGCGAGGAGAGTGCTACAACCTCCGTTGCCTGCTAGAACAATGGAGAGGAAGGTCTTAATCGAGTACCGAACGTGTGACCGACTACAGAAGCGCTGCCGAAACACAGCGCCGGAAGGATCGTCTACACGATCTTGAGATCGGCAAGAGTACGACTACATCACTACCGAGAATCTGCTCTCGTTAACCGCTTTGGAATCTTCGAGGGTGAGTTCCTCTATCGACTCTTTGCTACAATCTAGTAGATAGATATTGGCTTGTTTGTTTGCATGCGGTAGAAATTTTTTGTTTTCCATGCTACGAACCCCAACAGTGGTATCAGAGCCGTGTCTATATGTAGATCTGTTGCACGAGTAGAACACAATGGTCATTCTGGGCGTTGAAGCGGCCTGGGTAACCTTACGTGACATCGCTCATGAGACTTGCTCCACGCTTGACATGCAACTTGTATTGCATAAGTGGCTTTGCGGCTGCCTGTTTCTGAAGGGTTCGCAGCATAGAAAACAAAAAATTTCCTACGATGGGAACAACTGTGTACCAAGATCTATCTACTAGATACAAACAACGGGCGGATGTATATCCGTAGAGAACATACCCTTGAAGACCGACAAAGCTTAACGAGTCCAAACTCGTGGTTGATGTAGACGATCTCTTGCCGATCTCAAGATCGAGAGGAAGTCCTAGCGCCGCAAAAGCAGCCGCATCCGTGCTCGCACACACGTTCGAGGCACCGAGCAACCTCCTCCTCGCTCCAGCGATGCAGCGGAAGCACAACTCTTTCTTGCGAAAAGCCACCGGGAACATGTATCTCGCTAGTCCGAGACCATGGGGATAAATTCTAGAGGGGAGAGAGATCCTTCACGAGGAGGTGTGTTGAGAGGAGAGAGGGGGCCTTTTATAGGGAGAGGGGGGCACCCAAGGGGCCATGCGCCCATCCATGGGGCTGCCCCACCTCTTCCACATTCATGTGGGTGGAGCTCCCACTCAAAATGAAAAGCCTCCACTCCCATTAAAAAGCCTCCACTCATAAATCCACTCACATGCATTAAATTTCCACCAAATTTAATGCAAGCTCTCATTTAAATAAAACTCTTTTATTTATTTATTCAGAATTTTGTTAATTACTTTAATTAACAAACATTCACATAAAACCCCTTGCTAGTATTCTATTTCACATGCAGAACTAGTTTCAGCAATTTCAACCGAAACAGTTTCGGTGTCTAGTGAAATAAATTCCTGCGCTTTCCTTTTCTTTTCGGCATGAAACTTTTGCTCCAAATGGATGTCGGTGTCTCTTAAGTGTGTCACCCTACGGTTCGCGAATAATGCGGACATGATCGAGACCCCTCTCATATCAATAATCAGAAGCGGGATCTGGAGACCCATACTGACTCCCACACATTCAACGATGACTTTCTTGTGATCGTCGGAACCTTTTACGCTTGTATCTTAATCCTTTTGTTTCGCGATATATTACATGTCCGAGATTCGATCATCGGTATCTCCATACCTAGTTTGATCTCGTTCGACATGCACTCTTTCTCGTTCCGTGATATAACATTCTAGTGATCAAATCACTTGCTTGCAAGCTAATCAATGTGATATCACCGAGAGGGCCCAGAGTATATCTATCCGTCATCGGGATGAACAAATTCCACTCTCGATCCATGGGCCTCAACATAACACTTTATTAGTTACGAACCCATCTTTATAATCACCACATTACGGTGTGACGTTTGATGTTATCAAGAAACTCTTAGGTGTTAGTGATTGACATGATCTCATGGTCTAAGGATTAGGATCACTTCGTAAGTTGTTATAGCAATATAAACTCAATGACTTTGATCGTAATGCTATACTTGGATGAATGTTCATCACACCATTACACTAATGTTGTGACCCGTTATTAACAACATCCAATGTCCATGATCGAAACCTTGATCATCTTGTTAATCAACGAGCTAGTTTATAAGAGAGGCATAACTAGGAACTTTCTTTTGTTTATTAAACACACATGTATTAACGTTTCAGTATTAATACAATTATAGCATGCAAAATAAACATTTATCATAAATAAGGAATATGATAATAACCACTTTATTATTGCCTCTCGGGCATATTCCTTCATCTCCCACTTGCACTAGAGACAATAATCTAGTTTGAGAACTTTGTGTATTGAACACCTATGGCTTTACGGTGTTCCATATACACAATTGCAAGTGGTTAACATAATCTACGGATCGGCGCTTTCGGTCCGTGTGTATTTGCATGTCTTTGCGTCTTCACGCATCACTCATTCTCCAATGAGATGGCATTGTATAAATTTGGTCTTTCGGTGAGACCTTTAGTTCCTTGGGGTTAAAACATCGATACTATTGTCATACAATATATCTTTAGTGTTAGCCCGTTCTGAACCACACCTTAGTTTGATAACAAACTACTTGACACAAATTCCTCCTTTGCTTTGCTACTATAGCGGTCATATACTTAGCCTTTTGTTGTAGTATTCGTCACAATGTCTTAACTTTGGAACTCTTCCAAATCCATCATGGAATCTCCTTTCCATTACATTGTGCCACCCATAGTTTAAATTGAGATAAACTTAATTTGTATCTTGTGACAAAGCTAGTATCAATGTAACGCTTTACAATGAACTATTTGTAATTGTTTGTCACCTCTACACAAATATATTCTTAGTTCTTCCAAAAGATCATAAGAATATCCTCACTATCGTCCAATGATCATTTTATGATTCATTCTGGTATATGCTCATAACACTTAGAGCATAGGACATATCTGGATGTGTACATATCATGGTATGATTGATCAAAACATTCTCGTGATTGCACTCATCAAGTGTCAAAGCACTTGAATCTTGTTTCACTTATCAAGTGTCGATACACTTGAATCTTGATTCAATTCCTTTCCATGCAACAAGAACCGTTTATTGTTGATTCTATATTGAACTCCTTCAATATCTCATATATGTACATTTGGCACAACCATATTGGCGTTACAGTCTATCCACTATAGACATTCACGCTAAATATTCGGGTTTTGCCTAAGTCTTTCATCGAAATGAAATTCTTAACCTTTGTCAATAAAAGATACATCATTTCTAATCAACAAGATGTCCTTCACATAATGTATTAGAAATATGTCTTAGCGCTCCCACTTAATTTCTTGCAAATGCAAGCATCTTCATCGTCTCCTGATGAAAACTCTTTTTCATCACGGTGAAGATTCCAACTCATGATGCTTACTTCAACCATTGAAGTTTGCATGCCCTTTAGCATCCTTTGAATTTAACAAAACCCTTTGGACCGTGTCATGTACACGTCCTAGGTAACCATTCTATTAGAAGAACTTTGTTTTGTTTATTCATCTACCATATACCAAATTATATGTAGTGGTTGCTACTTTAATCCATTCGACTAAATATCGCTATGAAAGATCAAATCTTGTCATAGTCAACTCTTTGAACATTATCATAAAATACTTTACGACATCGAATATTTCATAGATGTGAGACATCCATGTACATTTCTTTATAGATCCAAATACGACCGATAGGTTTTACACCTTTAGGAGGGTCTTCCAAGTTCAAAACTTGATTTCTCGTGTATGGAACTATCACGGATTTTATGGCTTCAAGCCATTTGACGAGTCAGGCCCATCATCGCTTCTTTGTATGCATTCGGTTCATCATTGTCAAACAATAATGATTTACTCTCAAATCTTAGCATTTGATTGTTTAACCGACCTACTTGGTTCAATAGGAACTTAGATCTCCGTGACCACAACCTTTGAGGCACATAAGCTATGAGCATTATGGCAGCCTCCAGAACCATTTCCGGCGCTACGCAACTCAGCACATTTAGCTAAGGTTCGTTAACCTTATCAAAGTTCTATTGTCCTCCCACTTAACATTTATGAAAAATTCCTTCTTCAAGAAACTTTACATTTCAAGCGACAAACCCTTTTGTCCTCGGTGTTATGGAGGAATAACCAATTGTTATTCGAAATAACCTACAAAGACATGCTCATCCGACTTTGGTTGTAAACATCTTACTTATGTTTAGTATACCAAAATTTAAGAAATGACAACTTGGGTTTTACCCCAAACCATAACTCCCATGGTGTCATTTCAACGGATCAAGATGGAGCTCTTTTCAGTGTAAAAGCGGTAGTCTCTAAAGCTTTAATCTTTTAAAACATAATGGCAGTTTTATAAATAACACCTTTGATCCAACCATGTCAAACAAGGTTTCATTACAAATCTCAAACACTCCATATTCCTATGGTGTTTCGGGAGATGTAAATCTAGGTGTTTTGCTAAACTTGTAACTCAAATAAATCCCTTTTATGATAAAATCATAATTCATTTATTTTTCTTGTTACACTTGTAACTCAAATAAATCCCTTTATGATCAAATCATAATTCATTTATTTTTCTTGTTACAATGATTTTTCACTTCATCTTGAAATTCTTTGAAACATTTTCAAATATTTCATACTTCTTTCTCATTAAGTGAACATTCACTCAAAATTCCGGAGAAAGCATATGAAGTTGAAACCCATAAACTTCATCGCACATAATGGACTACATACATCGATATGTATAAATTCCAATAATTTAGTCGATCGTTCTTCTTTGGCCTTTGAACGAAGTTTTAATTATCCGAGGAAAGTCTCACAAGCGTCACTTGATCAAATCAAAGACTCTAAAAATCCATGAAAATGGAGATTCTTCATGTTTTTCTTTCCAATATAATTTAAACAGCGATGTCACTTCATAAGTGATCTTTCAATCATTTGTCTTGCAACATTTTAGCATTAGGATTTATGGATGTGATTTCTTCAACTAGATTTGTAAATCATCCATCTTTTATGGAATCTGGTAATTATTTGAACAACCTTTGTTCTTATAATACTGATTCAAATAACAATTATTAAAACAAATCTTGAAGTCAAGCTTTGATGTCAACGAGAAATACAAACAACGGTTTGTTTGTTTTCGATGAACATCATCACATTTTCTCTTGCTAGTTACTTAGGCCATTGTGGTTCATGAATTGCGTCATTAGTATGAAATTTCATACCAACCAATTCGGTATCCAATACCAAGAACCACATTGTTTAACAAGCAAAGAATACAACCATAACATGTATATCATATATATACCTAAATTGGATATTTCCAATCTTTTCTTTTCTGCCAAATATATTTTATAGATTCTCTTTCAGCATTTCCTTTTCCTTTTAAAAGAATTTATCAACATCAAAAGTGGCGCCATATACATGACACCTAGTCCAAAGCGTGTATATTCAAATAATAATACCTTTGGACTTGCACTTTGAAGTAGATCACCATCATCAAATGATCGGTATTCTTTCAAAATCCATTCTTTAGTATTCTTTTAGTGTAGTAAACATTTTACATACATATTCTATTCACCCTTATCATGAAGACTTTCATGATCAAGCTACTTTAGCTTATAAAGGCGAATCGTGAGTATAACATTACTTTCCAAAACCCTTTTGGATGATTAGGATGTCTAGCATCTCCAACCTTCGCAAATTCTCATCCAATATGAGAACATATATTATACTCTATCATATTGCAACCAAAACATTGTTTCAGATATCGTTATATCTGCCACACATGATGGTCTCTGAAACAATTCTTTCAGCTCCTAGATAAACTTGATGTTTAAATCAAGAATCATGGAGACAAACATGATACTTAAGATACTAACACTGGAATTGTTACTCTCGATTTAATACCAATTATTAAATTTCACGGAGTAAATAGAGTTTGCTGAAAGTTTGCAATAGGACTTTAAACTTTAGATTGACACTCAACACAATACGATACCAGTTCGTAAAGTATATATCCAGAATTCTATAGTTCTATTATCTCAATTACAACTATGCATAAGGTGGTGAACGAATGCCAATGACTACAACAAATTATGCAAATTCACTTTGATTTAATTTATGATAAATTGAGTTCTACTAATCCAAATTAGAAATGAACTCCCACTCAAAAACGACATCCCTCGTGCCTTTTGGTGATTACATGAACCAAATCCACTACACCAAGTCCGATCATCACGTGAGTCGTAGCTTCAAAGGCGAGCATCAAATGGGCATCATATCTACTATATGACTCATGCTTAACCTTTCGGTCCGTGTTCCGAGGCCATATGCGTACATGCTAGGCTCGCCAAGTAAGAACCTTAGTATTCGTGTGTAATCGCTCTTACACCGAGATATGCTCGTGGATTCAAGTACACCCGATCATCACGTGATGTCTTGAAGCGACGAAACATTGTCGGTGCATACTTAAGGAAGAACACATTTTTATCTTGATATCTAAATGAGGGATCATCTTATTATGCTAATAAAACGCCAAACAAGCAATATAAGATGCTATCAAACATCACATGTTTATTAGTGGAATGATATGGTTCCCGCATATGATCTCTATCATGTGCATAGTGGTATGATCACTATCATACCTTTTATGTGTAAATCCAAGGTCTATGGAGTTTACACGTTATGTATGTTGTAAGAGTATCATCTCATACTTCTACTTACAACATCACCATATCATAACACTAGCCCAGCAACAATCTAAACTAGAAGCCTCTAATTTATCCATTGCAAATTTTACGTGGCTTAGGGCTTTCGAAGATAGAACCGTTCTTACCTACGAACATGAACCACAACGAGGATAACCAAATTGTTGACAACTCGTTGCAAATTAGATATTGACTATAGTAGGAGAGACAGACACCCGCTAGCCACTTATGCAAAACTAGTTGCATGTCAAGCGTGGAACAGGTCTCATGTGCAAGGACATGTAAAGTTTGTCCGGGCCGCTTCATCCCACTATGCCACCAATATCCAAAGTACAACTAAGAAGCAATAAAATGATCATCATCGCCCACATACTCATATGTGTACTACCCGTGCAAAGTATCTACGCATAGATTCGGCTCTGATACCACTGAAGGGTTCGCAGCATAGAAAACAAAAAATTTCCTACGATGGGAACAACTATGTACCAAGATCTATCTACTAGATACAAACAACGGGCGGATGTATATCTGTAGAGAACATACCCTTGAAGACCGACAAAGCTTAACGAGTCCAAACTCGTGGTTGATGTAGACGATCTCTTGCCGATCTCAAGATCGAGAGGAAGTCCTAGCGCCGCAAAAGCATGGCGCATCCGTGCTCGCACACGTTCGAGGCACCGAGCAACCTCCGCCTCCTCGCTCCAGCGATGCAGCGGAAGCACAACTCTTTCTTGCCGAAAGCCACCGGGAACATGTATCTCGCTAGTCCGAGACCATGGGGGATAAATTCTAGAGGGGGAGAGAGATCCTTCACGAGGAGGTGTGGTGTGAGAGGAGGAGAGGGGGCCTTTTATAGGGAGAGGGGGCACCCAAGGGGCCATGCGCCCAGCCATGGGGCTGCCCCCACCTCTTCCACATTCATGTGGGTGGAGCTCCCACTCAAAATGAAAAGCCTCCACTCCCATTAAAAAGCCTCCACTCATAAATCCACTCACATGCATTAAATTTCCACCAAATTTAATGCAAGCTCTCATTTAAATAAAACTCTTTTATTTATTTATTCAGAATTTTGTTAATTACTTTAATTAACAAACATTCACATAAAACCCCTTGCTAGTATTCTATTTCACATGCAGAACTAGTTTCAGCAATTTCAACAAAAGCAGTTTGATTGTCTAGTGAAATAAATTCCTGCGCTTTCCTTTTCTTTTCAACATGAAACTTTTGCTCCAAATGGATGTCGGTGTCTCTTAAGTGTGACACCCAACGGTTCGCGAATAATGCGGACATGATCGAGACCCTCTCGGATCAATAATCGAGCGGGATCTGGAGACCCATTGACTCCACACATTCAACGATGACTTTCTTGTGATCGTCGGAACCTTTACGCTTGTATCTTAATCCTTTTGTTTCGATATATTACATGTCCGAGATTCGATCATCGGTATCTCCATACCTAGTTTGATCTCGTTCGACATGCACTCTTTTCTCGTTCCGTGATATAACATTCTAGTGATCAAATCACTTGCTTGCAAGCTAATCAATGTGATATCACCGAGAGGGCCCAGAGTATATCTATCCGTCATCGGGATGAACAAATTCCACTCTCGATCCATGGGCCTCAACATAACACTTTATTAGTTACGAACCCATCTTTATAATCACCTATTACGGTGACGTTTGATGTTATCAAGAAACTCTTCGGTGTTAGTGATTGACATGATCTCATGGTCTAAGGATTAGGATCACTTCGTAAGTTGTTATAGCAATATAAACTCAATGACTTTGATCGTAATGCTATACTTCGGATGAATGTTCATCACACCATTACACTAATGTTGTGACCCCGTTATTAACAACATCCAATGTCCATGATCAGGAAACCTTGATCATCTTGTTAATCAACGAGCTAGTTTATAAGAGAGGCATAACTAGGAACTTTCTTTTTGTTTATTAAACACACATGTATTAACGTTTCCGTATTAATACAATTATAGCATGCAAAATAAACATTTATCATAAATAAGGAATATGATAATAACCACTTTATTATTGCCTCTCGGGCATATTCCCTTCAGTTTCTCCCAACATATTTAAGATTCAATTTACAACGGGTGATTGACAATACTAGTATCAACGTTGTGGTTCTTGTTCGTAAGTTAGAACGACACTTATTGAAATCCCCAAACCACATAAAACATGCAAAGAAAATTAGAGGCGTCTAACTTTGTTTTGCAGGGGTGTGCTGTGATGTGATATGGCCATGATTGTGATTATATATGATGTATGCAATGTTCCTTATTGTAAGTTGGCAACCGGCAGGAGCCATATGGTTGTCTTTTAAATTCCGTTAAGACCTGCATGTCTATTTAAAGAAGTTGTAATAGTTGATGCTAGTGGACGACAACCATGAAGCGACGCCATTGACCTTGACGCCACACCGGTGATGATGGAGATCATGTTCGTGCTTGAAGATGGAGATCGGAAGCACAAGAAGAAAGGCAATGTCATATCACATATTATGAATTGCATGTGATGTTAATCCTTTTATGCATCTTGTATTGCGTAGTTCATGACGGTAGCATTATAAGATGATCCCTCAAGCACACAATTTCAAGTTTGAAAGTGTTCATCCTTAGTAAGCACCGTTGCTAAAGCTTGTTGTTTCGAAACATCACGTGATGATCGGATGTGTTAGATTCTGCGAGTGTATACAACGTGAGCAAGCCAAATTTGCTCATGCAGAAGCTAAGGTTTGATCTTGACGAGCCTAGCATGTACAAACATGGTCTCGGAACACGGATCGCCACAAGGTAAAGCATGAGTCATATAGTAGATATGATGAACATGTTGATTGTTCGCCATTGAAGCTACATCAACTATCGTGATGATCGGTTTTGATGTGGTGGATTTGGTTCGTGTGATCACTCAAAAAATGTGAGGGATATTGTTTTGAGTGGGAGTTCAACAGCAATATGATTAAAAGTTGAACACTATTTATCATAAATTAAATCAAAGTAAATTTGCATAGTTGTTGTAGTCATTGGCATCCGTTTACCACCTTGTGCTTAGTTATAATTGAGATGATAGAACTATAGAATTCTGGTTAGTTACTTTACGAACTGGTATCGTATTGTTTTGAAGTGTTGATCTAAAGTTTAAAAGTCCCATTGCAAACTTCCAGTAAGTTTCGATTACTCCGTGAAGTTTAATAGTTGGTATTAAATCAAGAGTAACAATTCCAGTGTTAGTATATAAGTATCATGTTTATCTCCATGATTCTTGATATTCGAAAGATAGTTTCAATATCAAGGTAATCTAGGAGTTGAAAGAGTTGTTTCAGAAACCATCATGGAAGATATTGCAATATCTAAAATGATGTTTTGGTTACAACATGATAGAGTATAATATGACAAAGTTAATGTTCTCATATTTGATGAGAATTTACAAAAGGTTGGAGACACTAGTTGTCCTAATCCTCCAAAAGGTTTTGGAGAGCAACATTATACTCACGATTCACCGTTATAAGCTGAAAGTAGCTTGATCATGGATAATTCCATGATAAGGGTGAATATCTGATGTAGGTAAAATGTTTACTACACCAAGATATTACTAAAGAAAGGAATTTGAAAGAACATCAAACATTTGATGATGGTGATCTACTTCAAAGTGCAAGTCCAAAGACAGTGGTATTTAACTATACATGCTTTGGACTATGTGTCATGTATATGGCTCCACTATTGATGTTGATAGATTCTTTCAAACAGAAAAAGAAATACTGAAAGAGAATCTCATAAATATATGGCAGAAAAGAAAAGACTAGAATTGTTCAGCTTAGGTATATAGAGGATATACGCGTTATGGTTGTATTCTTTGCTTGTTAAATAATGTGGTTCTTAAGTATTGGATACTGAATTTGTTGATGTGAATTGTCATACGAAACAATAGAATTCATGAACTACAATGGCCTAAGTAACTAGCAAAAGAATATGTGATGATGTTCATCAAGAACAAATAAAGGGTTATTGTGTTGCTCGTTAAACATCAAAGCTTGCCTTCAAGATTTGTTTTATCAGGTATTATGAGAACAAAAAGGGTTGTTCAAATAATTGCTGTAATCCATAAAAGATGGATGGTTCAAAAATCTCGTTGGATAAATCACATCCATAAAGCTAGTGCTAAAAATGTCGAAAGACAAATTGATTGAAAGATCACTTAGGAAGTCACATCGTCGTTTAAATTATATTGGAAAGAAAACATGAAGAAACTCCATGTGGATAGAATTTTGGAGTATTTTTGATTTTGATCAAATGACGCTTGTGAAACTTTCCTAGAGATAATTAAAACTTCGTTCATAGGCCAAAAGGGAACGAATGATTGGCTTATTGGAACTTGTACATATTGTTGTATGAAGTCCATTATGTGTAGTCAAGAGCGATGGATTTCAACTTCATATGCTTTCTCCAAAAATTTGAGTGAATATATGAATATTTACTTAATAAGGATGAAGTATGAAACATTTGAAAAGTTCAAAGACTTTCAAGATGAAGTGCAAAATCATTGTAACAAGAATATAAATAGTTTATGATAAGATCATAAAGGAAGATATTTGAGTTACAAGTTTAGCATAATACCTAAGATTTAAGGAATCGTTCCGTGTATTTGCATTTCCCGAAACACCATAAGAGTATTGGGCGTTCGAGATATGTAATTAAACCTTGTTTGACATGGTAAGATCAAAGGTGTAATTCATAAAACTGCCATTATATTTTAAAGATTAAAAGCTTTAGAGACTACCGTTTTCCTTCGAAAAGAGATCCATCATAATCCGTTGAAATGACACCATATAAAGTTATGGTTTGGGATAAAACCCAAGTTGTCATTTCTTAAACATTGGTATGCTATGCATAAGAAAGATGTTTGCAACCAAAGTCGGATGAACCTGTCTTTGTATGTTATTTCGAATAACTGTTAAGTATTCCTCCATAACATCGGAGACAAAGTGTTTGTCACTTAGAACGTCAAGTTTCTTTGAGAAGGAATTTTTCGTGAAAAGATAAGTGGGAGGACCATAGAAGTTTGATGAGGTTAAAAGAACCTTAGCTATATGTGCAAAGTTGCGCAGCGTCGAAAAGTGTTCCGGAGGCAGCAACAATGCTCATGGCTCACGTGCCTCAAAGGTTGTGGTTACGGAGGTCAAAGTTTCTATTGAACCAAGTAGGTCAAGTAAACAATCAAATACCAAGATTTTAGGGTTGAATCATTATTTGAGAATAATGAACAGACTACATACAAAGAAGCGATGATGGGTCCTAACTCCATAAAATGGCTTGAAGCCATAAAATCCGTGATAGTTCCATACACGAGAAATCAAGTTTTGAACTTGAAGGACCCTCGAGAAAGGTGTAAGACCTTACAGTTGTGTTTGGATCTATAAAAAATAGACATGGATGTTTCACATCTATGAAATAGTCGACATGTTGGGAAAGAGTTCACAACAATGTTCAGAGGTTGACTATGACAAGATTTGATCTTTCATAGCGATATTTAGTCTAGACGGATTAATGTAGCAACCACTACATATAATTTTGTTATGTGGTAGTTTAATAAGCAAAAGAAGTTCTTCTAATAGAATTGTTACCTAGGACATGTGCATAACACGGTCCATAGGGTTTTGTTAATTCAAAGGATGCTAAAAGCATATGCAAACTTCAATTGTTGAAGTAAGCATTGCGGAGTTGGAATCTTCACTATGATGAAACTATTAAAGGAGTTTAAATTCATCGGAAACGATGAAGATGCTTGCATTTGCAAGGAATTAAGTGGGAGCGCTAAGACATGTTTCTAATACATTATGTGGAAGACATATTGTTGATTGGAAATGATATATCTTTTAACACATATTAAGAATTTCATCCCGATGAAAGACTTAGGCAAAACCCAAATATTTGGCGTCAATAGACGCTAATATGGTTGTGCCGAAAGTACATATATGATATATTGAATGAGTTCAATATAGAAACTACAAGAAAGGTTCTTGTCACACAGAAAGGATTGAATGAGTTCAATATTGATGATATATTCAAGTGTATTGACACTTGGTAAGTGAAACAAAGATTCAAGTATAGATTGGTACTTGATGCATGAAATCACAAAGAGTATTTTATCAATCATGCTGTGATGTGTACAAATCCAGATATGTCCTATGTGAAGGGTTTCGCGGCATAGTAAATCAAAATTTTCTACGGATGCGAACAGAGGGAAAGCCAAGATCTAATCTAGGAGATGCAATCAACGAGAGAGATTGGATTAGATCTTCATACCCTTGAAGATTCGCAGTGAGCGTTAAATCGGGCGTGGGTGATGTAGTCGTGCGCTTCTCCTCCTCGCGATCCGATCCGATCTAGCACCACAAGTGGCGGTGCCTCCGTGAGATGCACACGCAGCACCTCGGCGTCTCCTCCTTCCTCGGACCAGCGAGTATGGTGGAGAGATAGATTGGATCTACAACACGGCGTGGTGTATATGGTGGAGAATTTCTGCTGCAGGCTTCGCCTACAAACATGGGAGAGAGAGGAAGGTAGCAAGGCTGCTAGGGCTTGGAGGAAGGTGTGTTGGGGGAGGCACCCCTCTATATATAGAGGGGGCCAGCCCTTGCCCTCCTCCAAGCCTATCTCTAGTTTAAACAATTTAAACTCTCCTTATCTAGAAATCCTATCTCTAGTTTAAACGATTTAAACTCTCCCTTATCTAGAAATTCTATCCCGAGATTTAAACAGTCAAATCTCTCTAGAATCGGCTGGGCCCTATGGGGCCTTGTGCCCAAAGCGCCAGGACACTCCCTCATAGGCCCATGCCCCTCCCGGAAGGTGGGGCCACGTTGGTCCCCTTCCGGAAGGTTCTAGAAGCTTCGGTACAATACCGATTAACCCGAACAATTTCGAACTCCAAAACTGCACCGCCTTATATGAATCTTATTCTCGGACCATTAGGAACCTCTCGTGATGTCCGGATCCCATCCGAGACTCGAACAAAAATTCATAAACCAATTATCCAATCTATCCTAGCGTCGAGACACGTTAAGTGTGTGACCTGGGTTCGAGAATATCAGACATGATCTTCTATCAATAATCAACAGTGGTGCAGGCACCCATATTGACTCCACACATTCATCGATGATCATATCGTATGAACCACGATGCGAGATTCAATCAATCCCATATATATATTCCCTTCGTCTCGCGATATTTTACTTGCGAGATTCGATCGTCGGTACCGTCATACCTAGTTCAATCTCGTTCACATCAAGTACTTTACTCGTTCCGTAATCCGATATCACTTTTTGATTAACTCCTTAACCACATGCTTGCAAGCGGTGTTGATATCGATTACCGAGTGGGCCCGAAGTATATCTCTCCGACTTGGGAGGGACAAATTCCATCTCGATACATACAACCCAACAGGTACTTTCCGATTACCTGAGAGACACCTTTATGATCACCCTCTCATAGGATGACGTTTGATGACCTCAAAGCTTTCTTCCGGTACCAGGGAGTTGCATTATCTCATGGTCTAAAGAATACAATATTTGACATAGGAAAAGCTTCGCAAAGATGAACACGATGAAACGATCTAATTGCTTCGCTTAGTTTGGGTCTGTCCATCATATCATTCTCCCAATGATATGATCTCATTATCAATTGACAACTCATGTCTATGATTAGGAAACCTTAACCATCATTGATCAATGAGCTAGTCCATAGAGGCGTACTAGGGACACGGTGTTGTTCACAAACCACACAAGTATTAAAGTTTCCGCTTAATACAATTCTAGCATGGAATATAAACTTTATCATGAACAAGAATTATAATAATAACATCTTTATTATTGCCTCTAGGGTATAATTCCAACACTATGCTCTAAATGTTATGAGCATATACCAGAATGATTCATAAGATGATTATTGGACGATAGTAAAGATATTCTTATGATCTTGTAAAAGAACTAAGAATATATTATTTTGTAGAAGTGACAAATAGATGGTTAGTTCATTGTAAATGAATTACATTGATACTAGTTTTGTCACGAAGTACAAATTAAGTTTATCTCAATCTAAACTAAGGGTGGCACAATATGATGGTATGTGAGTTCCATAATGAATTTGATGAGTTCCAAAGTTAAGACATTGTGACAGATACTACAACAAAAGGCTAAGTATATAACTGCTATTATAGCAGCAAAAGAGGGCATTTGTGTCAAGTAGTTTGTTATCAAACTAGGTGTAGTTCACATCAGGGATAATGCTATGAAGATATATTGTACGACAATATTATCAACATGTTTTAACCCCAAAGAACTAAAGGTCACACCAAAGGACAAAATTTGTACAAAGCCATCTCATTAAAGAATGAGTGATGCGTAGAGACGCAAAGACATGCAATTACACACGGACCTGGAAGTGTTAGATCCGGAGATCAGTTGACCACTAGCAATCGTGTACATATGACACCAGAAAGCCATAGGTGTTGAATACACAAAGGTTTGAAACTAGATTATTGACTCTAGTGCAAGTGGGAGACTGTTGGAGATATGCCCAAGAGGCAATAATAAAGCGGTTATTATCATATCTTCATACTTATGATAAATGTTTACATACCATGCTATAATTGTATTAACCGGAAACATTAATACTTGTGTGATTTGTAAACATAAAATAGTCCCTAGTAAATCCTCTTGTTAAACTAGCTTGTTGGTTAATATATGATCATGGCTTCCTAATCATGAACATAGAGATGTTATTAATAACAGGGTCATATCATTAGGAGAATGATGTGATGGACATACTCCTATAGATAAGCGTAGCATAAAGATCAAGTCATTTAATATAGTTCATTTGCTATAATCTTTCTGATACATAGTAACCTAATTCCTTCGACCATGAGATCATGTTAATCACCATCACCGGAAGGATGCTTTGATGACATCAAACACCACACCGTAACTGGGTAGCTATAAAGGTGGCATTGAGTGTTCGGTAAGTATGGGTTGAGGCACATGGATCAAGAGTGGGATTTGTCCATCCATATGACAAACAGATATACTCTGGGCCCTCTCGGTGGAATGTCATCCAATTAGCTTGCAAGCATGTGACTGGTTCACAAGGGATCACATACCGCGGGAACGAGAAAAGAGTACTTATCAGTAACAAGGTTGAACTAGGTATGCAGAGATACCGACGATCAAAACCTCAGATAAGTAAACTATCGTGAGACAAAGGGAAATTGGTATCGTATGTAAGTGGTTCATTCGATCGCAAAGTAATCGTATAAATATGTGGGAGCCATATGAATTTCTAGATTCCTCTATTGGTTATTGATCGGAGAAGTGTCTCGGTCATGTCCGCATAATTCACGAACCGTAGGGAGACACACTTAAGGATTCGATGTTGTTGAGTAGTTATGGAATGATGAGTAAGATATTGAATGTTGTTCGGAGTCTCAGATGGGATCCGGGATATCAGGAGGATATCCGGAGTGGTTCAGAGAATAAGATTCATATAAGGAAAGTCCTGTTTCGGAGTTCGGGAATGATTCCGGTGTTTTCACCAGGAATGTTCTAGAAGGGTCTGGAAGGTCCGGCAGTCCGGAGGGGAAGGGTACATGGATGTGTCATGACAATGTGGAATGGTTGCATCATGTACTAGGTCACTTGTCTGGGCAAAATAAAGATAAGAAATCAAATCGAAGTTTGAAAGTCAAACACCAATTTGAAAAAGTCAAATCTCAAGTTTGCTTGGTGGAGGGAGAGTAGGAAACCTACTTGGGGAGGAAGTCCCACTCCCTCCCACCCGCCGGCCATGAGGAGGAGTTGGAGGAAGACTCCCTCCTCCCCAAACCGCCTCTCCCCTCCTATATAAGGAGGGGTAGGGCGCCCCCTCTCCCTACACCTAAAACCCTAGCTCCTGGCGCCACCACCTGCTGCCGCCGCCTAGGGCCTCCTCCCAAGTCACCGACTAGGGTTTCCCCAAACCCTAGCCGCCGGCTACACCTCTCCCCTTGGTGCTTCTAAACCCTAGATCGCCAAGGCACCTCTCTTGCTCCACCATACTCGCACCGGCTTAAGGCGAAGCCCTGCGAGATCTCCCCTCTACTTCCGACACCACGACGTCGTGCTGCCGGAATCGCGAGGAGAGTGCTACAACCTCCGCTACCTGCTGGAACAAGGGAGAGGAAGGTCTTCATCGAGTATCGAACGTGTGACCGATCTGAGCCGCTTAGCGCCGGAAGGATCGTCTACACGATCTTGAGATTGGCAAGAGTAAGACTACATCACCCACGAGAATCTGCTCTCATTAACCACTTTGTAATCTTCGAGGGTGAGTTCCTCTATCGACTCGTTGCTACAATCTAGTAGATAGATCTTGGCTTGTTTGTTTGCATGCGGTAGAAAATTTATGTTTTCCATGCTACGAACCCCAACAACTGGCTCACAAGGGATCACATATCACGGGAACAAGAAAAGAGTACTTATCAGTAACGAGGTTGAACTAGGTATGCAGAGATACCGACGATCAAAACCTCGGATAAGTAAACTATCGTGAGACAAAGGGAAATTAGTATCGTATGTAAGTGGTTCATTCGATCGCAAAGTAATCGTAGAAATATGTGGGAGCCATATGAATTTCCAGATTCCTCTATTGGTTATTGATTGGAGAAGTGTCTCGGTCATGTCCGCATAATTCATGAACCGTAGGGAGACACACTTAAGGATTCGATGTTGTTTAGTAGATATGGAATGTTAGTAGGGATACCGAATGTTGTTCGGAGTCTCGGATGGGATCCGGGATATCACGAGGAGATCCGGAATGGTCCGTAGAATAAGATTCATATAAGGAATCCGATTCCGGAGTTCGGGAAAGATTCCGATGTTTTCATCGGAGAGGTTCTAGAAGGTTCACCGAACCGGAAGGACAATGGTCCATGAATGTGTCATGGGTAAGTGGAATGATTGGATCATATCCTAGGTCACTTGGTGTGGACATTTGTGAGAGAGAATTAAAGCTCTAAATTGAAAGTCAAACGGGAGGTTTAAAAAGTCAAACTGGAACAATGGTTTCCTAGTGGAAGAAGGAAAGAGTTCTTCCAACTTGGGTTTGGAAGTGGATTCAAACTCCCCTCTCTCTAGGTTGGCCCCCTCTCATAAATAGAAGGGGAGGGCTGCCCCAAAACACACAAGCCTTGCCCTCACAACACCCATGCGCCGTCGTCGAGCCGCCGCCGCCATCTCGAACCATCGCCGCCTCGTCGCCGCTGCACTAGCCGCCGCCGACACCTCCTCCTCCAGGTCTTCTAAACCCTAGATCATCGGGAAACCCTAGATCCACCATAACTCGCACCGGCTTAGGCGAAGCCCTGCGGGATCTTCCCTCTACTACCTACACCACGCCGTCGTGCTGCCGTGTCATTGAGGGAGAACTACAACCTTCATTTTCTTTGGAACAAGGGAGAGGAAGGTCTTCATCGAGTACCGAACGTGTGACCGATCATGGAAGCGCTTAACGGAGCCTTGCCGGAAGGATCGTCTACGCGATCTTGAGATTGGCAAGTGTACGACTACATCACCCACGAGAATCTGCTCTCGTTAACCGATTTGGAATCTTCGAGGGTGAGTGCTTCTATCGACTCGTTGCTACAATCTAGTAGATAGATCTTGGCTTGTTTGTGTGCATGCGGTAGAATTTTTTTGTTTTCCATGCTACGAACCCCTATAGTGGATCAGGTGGATAGCAAGTTCAAGTGGCAGGAGCTAGGAGGTGCAGGGGGTTGATCAAGGCCAAGCACAGGAACCAGAAGTAACAGGAATATCACCAAGAGGTGAAAGACCAGATCAGTTCAGCAACACCACCAGCAAAAATCAAGCCACCACAATCCTTAACTGTTGTGGTGAGTATTATAAAACATCCACATGATCTGTTCATCTTATCCAAATAGAAAAGTATGTGTTGTTTTATAAGTTAACCTCTCGATGATCACCCAAGTGGGGTGAACCTATCCTAGAGGATTTGAAATATAAAGGCCAGAATAAAACTCTACCAAATTCACCGGAATCTCAGACCAACATCATAGATCTGGTGATACCAAAACAACTTATATATTCCATCAGATTTCATATAAAATTTGGGCACATCTCCTAAAAGAGTAGCACCTCAGATTTCATAAGTTACAAACAAACCAATCATCTTAACCAACTAGGATCCAAGATCCAGTGAACAACCATGATGCTTAAGCATTTCTGTGAGGGACAACAAAATAGGAACTTAGTTCCTATGCCTAAGAACAACATCATAGGCATTAATCCTTAAAGAAAGAAGCTTACAATTTATCTTTATCATCTATCCAATCTTAAGCACTGACCAAAGTAAAGCCAGTAGTAGAATCACAACTTGTGTGCCATAACTAAATGGTGTCACAAGAATAGACTCTATCAACCAAATAAACCTAGCAAGCCATTAACTATCATTTTCCTGGAAATCATCAACAAGAATCATGTTCAAGTTCATGTATACATAGCATCACTGTAAGAAACAAATTAATCTCAATCTGCACATGAGTCCACAAGCCAATATCTACTGATGCAGTGAATCACCACTGATAGTGCTACCCGCAGTACTAAAGTACTGACAGTAGCTGAACACACTAAGTATCCACATAACCACCAACTTTTTCAGTTGTATCATCAACTTAACCAAGATTACCTACCAATTAGAGGCAACACTACTGAACCACTAATATCAGATCAACAACATCAGATAATCAAAGCATGACATTAAGCACTGAGGTGCAGTGAGAACAATCTTCACTAGGCATCACTACCAGATCAATCAACATCTTACAAGCACAAAGAGGGATCAACCCCAGTGAAAGAACATGTGGGACCCCATGTGTGGTTTTTTTAATTAATGAAAATCTCTATGGACTAATGCTTGTATCAAGTTGTACTTGTAGGAATTGTCCATAGGCAATACTTGAACCATATGTTGGCTTCAAGGTTTGGAGAAGAAGTGAAGAGGATCATGTGGTGACCAAGGTGTTCAAAGAATGATCCACAGATTGGTCATGTGAGATTTAAACCTATGGCAAGTATGTCTTGAAGAATAAGATGGAGTAATATCTCTGGTGTACCTTCAAGGCATCAACATAATGAAGAAACTAAGAAATGATGTGCAAGCTAAAGATGTGTAATATCCAGAAGATCTCATGCTTAAAGCTTGCCATCCTCGGTGATCATGGATCGATGAAGACAAGGTCAAAGTAAAGGTTTCCCCACGTTGTATGGGGGAGTAACTTGCAAGTCTTCATCAAGCAAGTGCGTACAAGAGCAATCAAAAAAGTGTTCCATCTTGAGAAGGACAAGACCGTCTACATCATAATCAAGTGGAATATGTGCAAGGCAAAGGTATTATCTTGATAGGGTTTCCTTCTTACCGGTCTCATGGTGTTAGTTGGGGCGACCAGTTTATAGGATAGATAACCGTACTATCAAGAGGGGCTCTCAAGTGAGTAACTCGATCATATCTTTCCGAGAGAGCTCAAACCTTTGCATACTTAGCATCATCCTTTCTTGGTTATTATTTGGATCTTATCCATGTGAGGTTCTAGAGCTTGTGGTAATATTCATAACAAGCTCTAGTTCATCAAAAACGGATTTCCCTTTTATATCATATTGCGTTTTTGATCTTTGAGGTTTTCCGGTTTCTCACCAAGAGAGGTATCTCACTTTATAATACATGAAATGTTCTCTCTTGGTGGTATCCAATATTTTCACTTTTTGTTGGGTAGCTCTTGTTGTCCTCTTTCCAACAAAATTGGTTTCGGGTCAATCGGAGTTTCCAAACTCTAGATATCGCCATTTGAAGTTTGCCTCTTATTTGGTCCGCACCGAGTCTTGATGCAGCTGACCGAGACTCGGTGGTCCGGAGTTTTCGGAGGAGCCCCCGGTGGAAGCTTCAGGAACATGGCTGGGTCTTTCTATATGATGGTCCGGAGGCTAGTCCGGAGGTTGGGCGGGAATCTCCGATGTAGACCGGAGTCTCCGGTCTGACTTTTCCCCAATGGGCAGAAAACAGTCAGAAATTTGCGGGCCTATAAAAAGGGGCCCTTCTTACCCAATGTCCAAGTTCGAGTTTTATAGGCTTTCTCCTCCATTCTTGACCCTCTTGAGCTTGCTCCCCCTTCAATCCCTCCCTTGATTCTTGCATATACTTTAGGGATTTGAAAGAGGAGATCTAGATCTACAATCCCACCAATCCATCTCTCCTCTAAGTGAGGGGGACATCTTGGGATCTAGATCTTGGAGTCTTTTGTGGATCTCCTCCATTGTTCTTCCTCTCTTATTCCCCCACAAGCTTTTGTATATTTGGTGGAATTTGGGAGAGAAGGATTTGAGAACTTCTTATGTTCTTGCCATTGCATTTGGTGCATCGGTTTGAGTTCTCGGTGAGGATTCGTTTGGGTGGAAGGTGAGAAGATTTTTACTCTTGGGTTCTTGGAACCCTAGACGGTTTGTTGTGTTGCAGGTTGAGGCCTTGGTGGTGTTTGTTGGGAGCCTCCAATTAAGTTGTGGAGAAGTGCCCCAACCTTGTGGCCTTGGTGGAGTTTGTTGGGAGCCTCCAATTAAGTTGTGGAGAAGTGCCCCAACCTTGTGAGAGGTTCCGGTTGCCACTGACAAGAGCACCGATACTGGAAGCGTGGATCGCTCCCGTTGGGGTGAGATTCACCGGAGAATAAGGGAGGCATTTTATGGCGTAGGTGGTTAGATACCACCCCCTCTCCAAATGAGACATACTCCATGTTGCGAGGAACTTGGTAAAATATCGTCGTCCCTGCGTGCCTCGGTTATCTCTATACTCGAGCTCTTACTTATGCACATTACTTTGTGATAGCCTTAGTGCTTGAAGTATACATCTTGCTATCACATAGTTGTTTGTCTTTCTTAGCATAAGTTGTTGGTGCACATAGGTGTACCCTATATTGTTCTAGGTTTTGTGCTTAACAAAGTAAATGTTAGTTTTATTCCGCCTTTGTTGAGACACTCTCGAAAAAGTTTTCAATCGCCTATTCACCCCCCTCTAGGCGACATCTGTATCCTTTCACCTAGAACCAGGGAAGAATCCTAGAACATGTATGAACCCTAATTAGGGGTGGCCACTAGTTACACACAAATATGCTCAAAGAAGATAGAGGCACGGGTGATAACCAAGAACCAACTCACATGTGGTCCTCGCTGGAGAATTGAAGAGGAAGCAGAGGGGCCGATGAGCACGGCGGCACGAGGAGCACCCAGAGGGCGCTGCAACCCGCACCTAGCCGCGGCAGCGGCCACAGCAGCACACGAGGACGCATGAGCACCTCACCAGCACCACTAGAGCATCAACGGCGGCGTCAACAGCACCACCCCAAACCCTAGGGTTCGGGACGGGGCTATCCTGGGCGTAGGAGTGCCCTAGAACCAAATCGAGTTGGAGCAAATGAAAGAGCGTGGTCGACAACCTCGCCATACACCATGGCGGCGGCCAGGGAGGACCACGGCGGCGGGCATCGCACGGCGGCAGCGCCAGCGACCACGGGGTAGAAGAGGAGAAGAGATAAGGTCGATAGAAGGAGAGGCAGAGAGTTGGGCCGATAGGGCCAGAACCCTTCGGGGAGGTCTTTTGACTAGACCACTTGGGCCAAGTCTGGCCCAATAAGCCAATGGGTCAGCCCAAAATCCTAAAGCAATTTAATAATTAATAGAATACCAAAATATCCCTAAAACTCAATAAACTTTAGAAAATAAAATATAAGTCTGAAAAATACAAATAATATATTTTTAGGTTCACAATAATCCAACCTATTTAATTAAATTAAGAAACTATTTTTAATAAACAAATTTTTGGTTAAGAATTTTATAATATATATATATTCCTTGTGGAATTTTATAAAATTAAATAAAAAGGATAAAAATAAATAAAAATCACTTTTATTATATTTTGTTATTGTACTATTTTAGAAAAATACTAAATAAATATTTAGTGTTACCAAAAGAAATTCCCTTTTATTGAAATGCTAATTCTTAAAAGAATTATTAAATAGATAAATATAAGAGTTTATATTAAATAAAAAGTTTAGCCTTTAACTCTATAAATACTTTGATACATTATAAAAATAGTGAATGTAATATTTATAAAATATTAAAGATAATTCTTTAAAATAAATTTCTTTATTACTTAAAGAAATTGTAGAAACTAAAATATTGGGTAAAACACACAAAGAAGATAAATAATAAATAATGCATTACATTATTATGCATATTCATTTTGCTTCTTTAAATATTGTCCTTACCGGGCAATAATGATGTTTTGTAGACATAGAAGCTCAAGGTCCAGTGTAAGCATCCGACTTCACTACCTTGCCATCACAAGGCAAGTTCATCACTTGCTCATGTCCTTTGAAGAGGCTTTACCAAAGTATTTGCAAATTGTGTGTTATCATCTATGTTGCAAGAAAAGAAAATATTATTTTCTCAAATAAATAAATTGTGATATTATCCTAAGTGATGATATAATGGAGCAATAGAACTTAGGTTTCTATTTGCAACAATAAGAATCACCTAGGAATTTAACAACCCATGACGTCAGTGATTCTAGCGCCGTATATCACGCGTTAGCCATGAGATTTGGGATGGGGCAGAGAAGTCAGTTGTATCTGTTTCCTTTCGTATGGAGCAAGACTATCTTAACGTGACGTTGTGATTCCTTGTGCGGATCCAACATATGGGTGGGCACCCTTAGGCCCCATGTTTTTGGTGTCTAGATTATCTATGAGTGGCTGCCGGAGGTTTAGCCGGACCTATAAGGTACTTACCAGGGGCACCACCATCTCATAGAGTATTTGGGAACTCATCAGGGTTTTAGCCTGCCCGGAAGGGGGATTAACGGAGGTGAGCCAGCCCCGAAGGATCGTGCAGACATATGGGGTCGCGAAGAGGGCAGTGATTGGATTGGATCTCCTACTGGGCCCCACATCATGGAATTATGGACGGGAAAGTACGCCCGGTTGTGCAACAAGGAGTTGATCTCTCATGGGTAAAGTCACGCACCTCTGCAGAGTGTAAGAATTGTAACTTGTTACTCCCTGTTCCGGGAAGGAGCTATGAATGCGGCAGGAAAGGAACTCCATGAAAGTTTTGGTAAACCTGTGAAGGCTGATGGGCATAGTTTTTCAACAATAAAATCAATCTTTGAAGAAAGATTTACGAAAACTGCATAGTGCCAAGGACTTATAGTCCGAGGTGGTATATAGAGCACCAAACTTCCCACCTTGCATATAATGAACTTGTTGGGTAACGCTGTTACTCACCTTTTCCTTTGATCCCCTGCTTAGACTCTGAGGATCCAGAAGATACCCCAATGTATGCAGCTGAAAGCCAAGAGGAGGTCTTCTATGAAGAGCCCGATATGTATGGTGCCGTAGAAGGGGTGGACTACGATGTCGTTTACGGAGGATAGCACCATGAGTCAGAATAATCACCATAGTACTAGGAACCAATTGATCCGATCAACATGAACAATATATAACAATAACTTGTTGAGCTCAATTTGGAGTTAAAGTTGTCACTCTAAAACTTCCGCTGAAACACTTATATTTGGTCTGTAAGTTGAATATTTTGAAGTCTTGAACTTCTGGTACTGTAATAATATTAATGTGTGTATGTTTGTAATATGGACCCGCAATGTTTCTGTTGTACCACTCTGAGGGATGTGATATTTACAAAACGGTGTTCTGTAAATGTCATGTCAACGACTATAGCGTACTACACATGCAGTGGTATGCTGGGTCACCGCAATATCGTAATACCGAGAGGGACCAAGAGTATCTCTTCATCGGTGTAGGAGCACATTCCAATCTTGAACTACCAAAAGATTGCCATTATAATGAACATGTTGTGGATAATGTTTGACAACCCCAAAGGAAAACGTTCGGCGAGAAGATACTTGATTTTGTCATGGTCTAAGTGTATGACTATACATTACTACAATTGTTATTATACTAATAACATTTGTGACGATATGATCTCGTAGTATATCATATGGTTGGGGTCTGTCCAACACCATTGTTCTGCTAACAATGTGTTCTCATTGTTGTTATCATCCTTGTTACCTTAACAACCCCCATGATTAGGAAAATAAAATCACACATGTAATTTGGGTTTTTTGTGAATCTCATACTCAAGACTAATATGATTATAGCACATAATATACATATAATCATAAACATGGAAATATTGTAATAACACATTTATTATTTCCTATAGGGCATGTTTCCAACATGCGGCTTGATGAAAAGCCAAATAGCTAGTTCAAGGACAAAGGATATTAGGTAATCTTCTCAGGAAGCACTAAATCCTCCTTAATGACATAAAAACAACTTCTGATGGTATCCCAATCCACTCCATTTGTCCTATAGTATCCACAACCCCCAATTCTTTCCAAAACTGGAGACACCCCTATCTTTCCAGTGTCTACCTTTAGGCCAGCATCCATTCACATAGCCCACCTAGACCCACCCATCATCTACCACCATTCACCCTCCACCTTCTAGCCATCCCCCCCCCCCCCCCGCGTGATTGACATGACTCAAAGCTTCCTATGGCGAGTCACCACCTTCGGCCCACTAGTGCAACCTATACAAATGAGTTGTGCACAACATGGATGGAAGTAAACAAGATTTTATTAATGGTACATAGAAAAAATCATATTCACATATTGGAAGTGGATTCGTGAATAATTCCATGAGCAAAAGAACTACCTTCCATGAAATTTCACAAGTGAAGTAATGACAAGTCACTTTCACATAAATGTATTACCATCCTAGATTATTGCAACACAAGAGCTTATGATAAATGAAGAATAGACATACAAGTGGCATTGGAATTAAGTAGCATGTAAGTTTTATTTAGTTTCATTGTTTTATGTTCTTTCTTTTCTCATGCTGCAATTTATCTCAATTGCCAAATGAGTAATTTTCACACGTAACTCGATTGCTAGATGATAATGGTGTTGATATTCTACAACAAGATGTACGATGGCATGATAGTTTGGGTTAGCACATTGTTGTATCTTCATCAACAAGTTCCCAAAGTGGGATGGTCATCTCTCATCACTAAGAACCCCATTGGTCGCTCATCCAATGAGCAAAATAATGATGATGGATCAAGCTATAGTCAAGCCACATTGACGAAGATAGGGATGCAAGTGTGAAGGGGATTATGTAGGTGGCATGTGCACAATGACCAAAAGGGAGGGAGCCTGAGCATGCAAGAGATGCAAACCGCACAACTCCTAGAAATCACAATGTATAAATAGTGTAAAATGATGACCAACAATGAGCTTTCAAGTGTTGAGAGGCCTGATACGTCGGAAACGTATCTATAATTTTTGATGTTCCATGCTTGTTTACTATCTACTTTGCTTTTCTTTGTACACACTTTGAGGTGTTTTTATATGCTTTCTGGTACTAACCTATTAACAAGTTTCCACGGTGTCAGTTGCCTGTTTTCTTCTGTTTTTTGTTTCAGAAAGGCAGAAAATCAATATTCTCGATATTGGTCGGGACAAAAGCCAAAGTCAATAATTTACCGTGGGCAACATGAAGCCAGAAGACGAGACGGAGAAGGCTCACCAGGGGGCCACACCCCCTGGCCGTGCGGGTGGGCCCACCCCGCGCCTGGGGGGTGCAGCCGCCTTGGTGGCCCTCCTGGCTCGCCTCTTCGCCTATAAAGTCCCCCGATGCCAAAACCCTAAGTACCCGATCAATATTCCACAAAACCATCTATAGCCGCCACCACCATCATCCCTAGATTAGGGGGATCTAAAGCTCTTCCCGACACCTTGCCGGAGGGGAGATCATCCCAGATGCCTTCTTCTTCTTCTTCATGCCAGCCTCCGGTATAAAGCGTGAGTAGTTACACCTTGGACTACAGGTCCATTTAGTATCTAGATGGTTGTATCTCCTCCTTGTGCTTTCATGTATAGATCTTGTGAGCTCCGTTCATGATCAAGATCTAATCTATTTGTAATCATGCATGTTGTGTTTGCGGGGATCCGATGGATATTGAGATTACTATGTCAGATTGATTAATGGTTTTGTCTATTTGATTCTATCATGTCTGTGTTGTTTGTGATCTTGCATGCTCTCCGTTGTTAGTAGCTATCTTGGACAAGTAGTTGCTAGTGACACTAGGAGGGGGTATTTATGCTCGATAGTGGGTTCATGCCACTAGTTTCCAAGGGAAGTGATAGAAATCTCTTCGGTTGTAGATGTACTATTGCTACTAGGGAGAAAACAACGGTCTCTTGTTCATGGAACAAGTGGATTGTTTACCTTACACACTGTGCTTAAAGCAGTTGTCTGTTGCTTGCAACTTAATACTGGAGGGGGTTCGGATGATAACCTGAAGGTGAACTTCTAGTCATAGATGCAGTTGGATGGCGGTCTATGTATATTGTTGTATTTCCCAATCAAATCTCATAGTATCTTTTTGTCTAGTATTGCATTGTTATGCCTTGCTCAGTTCCTGTCAATTGCCCTACTATAATTTGTTTACCCTTCATGCCATGTTTGTTTATCTAAGGAGAGCACCTCTAGTGAACTATGGACCCCGGTCCAATCTTTACCATTGATACATCATCCACTGTTATTGTTTACTTGCTGAAAACCATCATCACTTTCCACACCATACAGTTAATCCTTTGTTACAGCAAACCGGTGAGCTTGACAACCTCACTGTTTCGTTGGAGCAAAGTCTTGAGTTTGTGTTGTGCAGGTTTTCATGTTGCTTGTAACACCTTTGAGACGTTTCCTTCCTCCTATTGGTTCTATAACCTCGGTTTCTTACTGAGGGAAAACTTGCTGCTGTGCTGCTTCACACCTTGCTCTTGGGGTATCCCGATGAAGCGCTCCCACGTTGAAGCAGCGCCATCAAGATTTTTTCTGGCGCCGTTGCCGGGGAGGCTAAGGACGTCTTCACAAGGGGAGTCCTCCTCAACCTCTCTCTTTACTTTGTTTTTATTTTGCCTGGTTTTGTTTGCCTCTTTTTATCAAAAACTCCAAAAAAAATAGTTTAGTTTGGTTTGCTTTCTCTTATCAAAAACACAAAAAAATAGTTCCTGCTATAGTTACTGGTCTTTTGTTGCCTTGCTTGGTCATGCTTTCTATCAATGGATGGTTTCTTTGAAACTAGTTCTTATTGGCAAGGTGGGTTCACGGAAGAACAAAAGTATTATTATAAGGAACACCGTTTGTTACAAAAAGGGAAACACTTATGGGAACAAATTGACAAGTTAAATACTATTGCTAGAGACGTGTGCTCTACTTATAATGTTACTTATTGCTTTGATAAATCTTGTTGCTGTAGAAGGTATAAACACCTGCCTTTTCAATGTGAGTATAATGATAATGTTACCATATCTTCTTATGTTAAAGGAAAGTATAACTTTTATGATGTGGAACAAATTGAAGAATTTATTGCTTTCAAGGTTGCATTTGAACTTGCTAGTTTGATTAAAAATACTGATGATGCACCTTATGAATGTGAGGTTTATGAGATACTTAAATTTCTCTTTGATAATTACAAGGAAGCAAATGGCTATATTCTTGAATATTTTAATAGATGCTTTACACACATGGAAGAGACTAATGCTTTGCAGGAGCCTATGGAAGAGGAAATTGTTGAAACTGGAAGCTCGTTAGATGAAAAAGATGAGGAGAGTGATGAACAAAAGGAGGAAGAATGGATCTACCCATTCCTACCTTCTAATGAGAGTAACTCTTTACCTCTTGTATTATTTGATTGTCCCCTATGCTTACCAAAGGAGGATGAATGTTATGTTCCTGTGGATCCTTTTGAAATATCTACTTTGGGTAAAACCTGTGAAGGTTTTAATCCCACTATTTTTGAGCTTGATAGAAATTATGTGTTTGTAGATCATGAAAAGCATGATTTATGTGATAGCTATGTTGTTGAGTTTATTCATGATTCTACTGAAAATTATTATGAGAGATGAAAGTATGGTTGTAGATTTTTCATGGTACTGAAACACCTCTCTATGTGCTGAAAGTTTTGAAGTTACTCTTGTTTTATCTTTCTATGCTTGCCACTTTGTTCTTTGTGAATTTATTTGTGTACAAGATTCCGATGCATAGGAAGAGGGTTAGACTTAAATGTGTTTTGAATTTGCTTCTTGATGCTCTCTTTTACTTCAATTCATATTTCTTATGTGAGCATCTTCTCAAACTATCATGCCTAACTTAAAGGCATTAAAGAAAAGTACTTACTGGGAGATAACCCAAGAGTTTCCTTGAGTCTTGGAAATTATTACTTCAATAATGACCTCTCCTTATCCTTTTTGTTTGCTTTTTGTGCCAAGAATGACCTCTAATGAGAGGGAAGTAAGATTTGGGGAGTTGCTATCCCAAAACAGATTTCCGTCCTCCACCATAAAAATTCGTGAGGAGTCTCTGTAAGTCGTATTGAGCTGAAAATTTACGAATAAATCCACCAGTATGTTAGCTAAATTTCTTTAGTTCAACACTTTTTATTTGAGCAACATAAGATTTTAGAAATATCCGTTTCTACCCGCTGGTCTGTTTTGACAGATTTCTGCCATTATTTGCATTTGCTTCTTATTGATTCCTTTTTGAGTTCTCTTTTGCAGAATTGAGCTTTTTGAAGGAGTTGATACAGTAGTTTTTGTTTTTAGTGAAAAGTTTTGCTGTTCCAAAGCTAAAACCAAGGGTCTATTATCTTTTGAATACACTAATGTTGCTAATGAAGATTGTGTGAAGTGTTGCATGAAGGAAAAATTTCAGGTGTAGAGAAAGAATGATGTAATGATATGAAGAATGGACAAAAGCTCAAGCTTGGGGATGCCACCCCGGTGTCACCCCAAGAAATATCCAAGAGGTATAAGTGTCAAAGCTTGGGGATGCCCAAGGCATCCCCTTCTTCATCAATAAAAAGCTCAGGTCTTCCTAGACACTTCGTTTTTATTGTTTCATGCACTGTTGTGTTGTTCTTGGAGCGTCTTAGTTTTCGTTTGGTTTGCTTAGTTTTTTATTTTGCTTGAATAAAGTAGTTTGGACCCCCGTTCTTGCTTTGTTGTTTCAAATAAGTCAATTGGTGTTGGAAAGGAGTAGAAAGTTCCTGCTTGAAAGTGCAAGAGGAGCTTGCATTAACTATGACTTAGACTTTAGCATGACATGCTAGGTGTTGTTTTTACCTTATGCTTAGTGATTATTTCTATAGCATGTCTTGTTCCAAACAATTTGGATTTCTTAGTGTGCCTTGAAAAAATCATGTGTTGTTTTAGCATGCAAAAGCATAGTATTGTGGTGTTATCCTTTGATGATTTGTTTGGGTTGACTTGGCACATGATCACACCATGTTATGACTATGAACAAGTCACCATAGCCTCTATGATCATTTAGTCCTTGACTTGTAGTACCACTCTATGCTTTGATTAGTAATGTTTTGTCGATCTGCATGATTATGGCCATTATTGCTCTCTTAGTTGGTTGCTCCCAGTCTTTTGCTAACCTCCACTTGTATGAGTAAGCTCTAATCATGCTTTAAACTCCCAAGAAACCCAGTATTCCAAAGTCTCCACTATAAACTTCTATGCATGGTGTGTTACACCATTCCAAGTATATTCCTGTTTTCAGCTATCTTCCAATTTAAAAGTATTTTGTTATGTGAAAACTTAGTGATTAAAGCCCTCACAAACTTGATGGCACACTTTATATTCTTTGCCCCTAGTAAACTTGAACCATCGTGTCATCTATGTTGTATATGCTTGCACTTATACGTTGGAATTAGCAGAACCATGCTGTCATGGGGAACGTTTTCGACATTGCACTTGTACTTTATACATAGTTGATATCATGCTCTTTTTTCTATGGATGTCACCGGTGTGAAATAAAGAGGGAGCTTGTAAGTCCATGGAGTTATGTATTTTGTGTTAGAGAAACGCCTGGTCCACTAGCCTAAGCCATGCCTAATCATGGTGGAAACTTGCATCATCACCATAATGAGCATTCTGTGAAGCATCCTCAGTAAAAAGCTATGCACGTGGTAAATAAAAAGATCGCTGAGATGCTTATTGTATGCTTGCCTTGTCATTTTGGTTATGGGATAGATCATGTACCATGTGCAAGGGGTACCTCATTGGCGGTTCTCTATGATACACATGTACTTACTATGACAAGAACTTACAGGTGACTGAAGTTGAGTAGCATGAGGTGTGGCCCTCGTATTCAAGGGACATGAGATTGCCAACTTATACTTTGTCAAGCATATACTCCATAGTTTATTCACTTTAACCTTAATCACTTCAAGATGCTTATGATAGGGGCAATGAGGGCTAAAAGCTAACAAGTACCATAATTTTTGGAAGCTCTTTTTGAAACTTGAAATCTCTGCTTCCCTTTATGAAGGGCCTTTCTTCCACTATTATATTGAGTCTCCACCTTCTACCTTTAGGCACCATTAAGAGAGCATAGTTGTCATTCTTAGTTCTATGTGCAGTGTCCCAAAACTTATTAATTGATGCATATTTGTGATATTGCTTATTCTTGTGCTACTTGTATCTAGTCACTCTTATGAATTTTGAAGGTGTCCTATGCATCTATTTGCTACTCTATGAGGGACAAGCTGAATGCCACCATGCCATGTTTTCTGTATGTGAAACAAACAAACATTTTTCAATGCATGTTATTCATGATCTTTGTTTGTAGCCTTTCATGTTGCATGCATAGTTACTTTGTGTTACTGTTAGAACTCCATCTTTCATGCACATGTTTAGAGTTCTTTGATCCCAGCTTTGAATGCTTGCAAATGGTTTGATCTTGGTTTTTGATGGTGCATGTCACCTCAAAAATTATTCTTTTATCACTTACCTACTCGAGGACGAGCATGAGTTAAGCTTGGGGATGCTTGATACGTCGGAAACGTATCTATAATTTTTGATGTTCCATGCTTGTTTACTATCTACTTTGCTTTGCTTTGTCCACACTTTGAGGTGTTTTTATATGCTTTCTGATACTAACTTGTTAACAAGTTGCTACAGTGTCAGTTGCCAATTTTCTTCTATTTTTGGTTTCAGAAAGGCAGAAAATCAATATTCTCATAATTGGACGGGACAAAAGCCAAAGCCAATATTTACCATGGGCAAAACAAAGCCAGAAGACGAGACGGAGAAGGCTCACAAGGGGGCAACACCCCCTAGCCGCGCGGGTGGGCCCACCCCGTGCCTGGGGGGGTGCAGCCGCCCTGGTGTCCCCCTGGCTCGCCTCTTCGCCTATAAAGTCCCCTCGATGCCGAAACCCTAAGTACCAGATCAATATTCCACGAAACCGTCTGTAGCCGCCACCACCATCGTCCCTAGATTAGGGGGATCTAAAGCTCTTCCCGGCACCCTGCCAGAGGGGAGAACATCCCGGAGGACTTATTCTTTATCATGCCAGCCTCCGGTATGAAGCGTGAGTAGTTCCACCTTGGACTACGGGTCCATGTAGTAGCTAGATGGTTGTATCTCCTCCTTGTGCTTTCATGTATATATCTTGTGAGCTCCGTTCATGATCAAGATCTAATCTATTTCTAATCATGCATGTTGTGTTTGCGGGGATCCGATGGATATTGAGATTACTATGTCAGATTGATTAATGGTTTTGTCTATTTGATTCTATCATGTTTGTGTTCTTTGTGATCTTGCATGCTCTCCGTTGTTAGTAGATATCTTGGCCAAGTAGTTGCTAGTGACCCCAAGAGGGGGTATTTATGCTCGATAGTGGGTTCATGCCTCTAGTTTCCAAGGGAAGTGACAGAAATCTCTTCGGTTGTAGATGTGATGTTGCTACTAGGGATAAAACAACGGTCTCTTGTTCATGGAATAAGTGGATTGTTTACCTTACACACTTTGCTTAAAGCAGTTTTCTGTTGCTTGCAACTTAATACTGGAGGGGGTTCGGATGATAACCTGAAGGTGGACTTCTAGTCATAGATTCAGTTGGATGGCGGTCTATGTATATTGTTGTATTGCCCAATCGAATCTCATAGGATCTTTTTGTCTAGTATTGCATTGTTATGCCTTGCTCAGTTCCTGTCAATTGCCCTGCTGTAATTTGTTTACCCTTCATGCCATGTTTGTTTATCTAAGGAGAGCACCTCTAGTGAACTATAGACCCTGGTCCAATCTTTACCATTGATACATCCTCCACTGTTACTGTTTACTTGCTGCAAACCATCATCACCTTTTACACCATACAGTTAATCCTTTGTTACAGCAAACCGGTGAGCTTGACAACCTCACTGTTTCATTGGGGCAAAGTCTTGAGTTTGTGTTGTGCAGGTTTCCACATTGCTTGCAACACCTTTGAGACATTTCCTTCCTCCTACTGGTTCGATAACCTTGGTTTCTTACTGAAAACTTGCTGCTGTGCTGCTTCACGCCTTGCTCTTGGGGTATCCCGACGAAGCGCTCCCACATTGAAGCAGTGCCATCAAGGCGATACAAGAAGGAAATATAGAAGGATGAAAACTTTATGGGGTTCATGAATACTAAAGGTGTGAACTTGGTAACTAAGAAGGACAAGGTGGTGATTGAGATATAGAGAGACTCCCTTGATAAGGCCCATGCAACACTTGAGGCACAGGTGGTTTCCACTGAGGCGGATCTGGTAGGTTTTGCTAGACTCAATTCATGAACATGTCCATTGAAACAATAAAAGTGTATCTGAAGGTAAAGACGTGGGGCAACACATCGAACTGGTACGTGCGGCTGCTCCCAGGAGGCGAGGCGGCGGCTCAAAAAAACCATCTAGGGTTCCTTTCCTCTGCCGGTGACGCCGTCGGTCAGCTCCGCCTCCGATGGCCTTAGGGCCTTAGAGGTGTTGCGGACCGTGGTTTCTCACCGGTGGGAGGTTTTTATTCTTCGATTAGGCTATTTTTTCGTGTATTTTTCGGGATGATGAGGCGACGGCTACATCCTGAAGTCAGAATAAAGTCCTCCCCGCTCTATCCTCGCTCCGGTGGTGCTCCTAGCACTGACGGAGGGCGCGTGGAGTCGTGTGTCCGGCTGATCTCCTGGGATCTAGTCGTTTTTCGTGTTAATTTCAGGTCAGTCTCTTCTAATCTACTGATGTCATCATTGGCGATGGTTGCTGCTTTAGTGCGCTGGTTCTTTGGGACCTTAGCACGACGACTTTCCGTCTGTCTACTACAACGAGCTCTACTACGACAAGCTTTGCCGGGCTCCGGTGATGGAGGGGCGAGAACGGCGGCACGCCTTTGGCTCATGCTATTGTTTATAGTCTTCGCTAGGTGGTCCATCGACCTATTTGTAATTTTTATTACTTTTAGGCCTGTTTATACTACCGTTGATGATTATTAATAGATCGGTTGAATTTTCACAAAAAAAGATAAAGATGTGACATGACTATGCTCACGATTCCGTTGGCACACTATACCAAGGGCGTTGGTGCTTGTGTGTGGCATGAAACCAAGATTTGTGATCAATATGCTTATGATCATCGTGGTACTTTGTTCGGTGGTTCTTATGGGTGAAATTTGAATTTTTGTATTTGAACATAAATTTTATGGAATAGAATTTTCTTTGAATTTATTGTGATGAGAATACAATGGGGAAGTATGGTGGCATGTGGTTGAATAGAAATGAAAAGAAGGGAATTGAATAGGCGGGGCTCCGATGGTATGACAATTTTAGCTACCCATTTGTCGAGACTATCTCCAAATGGGCAAATGAAGTGGACAAATGGAGGCTCATGCATAAATATCCCTTAGGCCCTCCTTGGTTTCCTGGATTTTAGCCAGAAACAGGCGTAAATATTACGAACCAATCGAGATACTGCTAAAACCTTCCGTATGTTCCATAATATTCGGATCTGAGCGTAACTGAAACGATAAAACAAACGGGGCCTTAGTAGTTAAACTTACGGTTGTACAAGGGTCTGGAACATGACACGATGTTACTCAACATGCCCACTCATTTTCACCGTTTCTCCTCAAAAATGCCTTCTACAATTTTGTGTGGCCACATTCTAATATCGTCGTATAGCTTTGACAAACGAAATGATTAATTAAGAGAAATATGTGCGATATATGGAGGATACTAGCTTTCAAAATTGTGATGTAGATTTGTAAATCTGAGTGTAAAATATAAAAAAATATTGGACAAAGGATTTTTTTAAATAATTTAGAAAGAGAAATATGTGCGATATATAGAGGATAATCACGTGGAAATGGAATGCCAAGCTTACACAGGAACCGTCTCATCATCTTGCCTTCTGATGCTTGGATTGGTTTAAAGCCTTTTTTTTACAAAACCAGTTTATTCACGGAGAACTGGTCAAAAATCGTTAAAAACACCAATGTGTTGCATGAAACATGACCACGTTGTGCACCCCGACCAATCTGGACACCCACACGAAGCACACACGCCATCGAGAAGAGACACCATCGCCGATGACATCATCGAGCGTCATCATCGTCACTCCTTCACGAGCGAGCGACTCCGACTTCACCTTCGACAACCACCAACGAGATCCTCACCGCAAATGGAAATGGAGCCCACGCCGGCCCATGCCAAACAGTCGATCCAAGCGGGTCAAGGAGGAGGCAGCTCCGGCTTCAACTGCAACCTTCACATGAGAAAGTTGCACACCTTGCACGGATAAAATCTACACCCGATCAAGTGGCATCATTGGCACAAGTCGCCTTGCTACCGGCTCTGGCATCACCATCACGACAGGGACAGTCGGTGACAAAGGACATGTCGTGACTCAGATCCACTCACCTTTGCCATCGTTGCCACACAACTCGCAACACCAACACCACCATCGACCACTGGTCCCTCTGGACTGAGAAACTCCAAATCGATGGCCCCAAGAGGGAAGACGACACAAGAACGCCACCATCGACCGATCACGACGAATCTAGGGATTTCCCCGAAGCTTCCCCAGACAGTGATGGAAGGACATCACCTCGGCGATGCCTTCAAGAAGGGAGCGGCGCCGGTAGCCGTCGCCATCGCCGGCCTCGGCCAACTACCGGTCAGCCAGTTACCGAGGACAAGGCATTTGCCCGGATCATGACTCGCCATCCTGCAATGTTCTCAAGCCCAGACCACCTACGAACCTCAAACCCACCATTGCATCCTCCACGATCTCCTCCATCGGATCTGGCCTCACCCCCAACACCTCTGTTGAATGTCCTTAGGGTGATATCCCCGATAACCCTCTGAAATCACCACCACCGTAGACCACATGCCCACACCGCTCCACCGCGCTGCGTCCCTGTCGCCCTAATAGCCAGGAACGCCGACGAGGTGCCGACCCGCAAGATCTGGGCATGGTATCTAGAACAGCGGCCAGCCAACCACCACGGCCAAGCCCCAGTCCACCATGCACGCGACGTCGGGCCTCCGCCTCCACGACCTGGGGCCGCCACCCTAACTTTCCCTCACAGGCGAGCATGACCGAGCTCGTCCTAGCGAGCCAGACGACCCACCATTGCTGACTGAGAAAAGGGTATCCCCGCCGCCACAACAACACCAAGGCTGGCGACAGTGACAACGAGATGGAGGCCGAAGAGGGAGTAGTGTGGTGGCATAAGGATTTCTCCCCTGGTGTCGCCTGGGAGCAACATGAGGGGCGAGGGTTGTTCCCGTTGTGTTGGCCAACCGACTCGGCTTGAAGGCTTTCCATTATCCTAATTCTTGTTACATCATGGTTAAAATCGTCCAGCCTTTTTTTTATCAGTTCAAAACTAATTGATGCATCGATTTAATATGATACCAGATTCGAGAGATCTTTAAGCTCAAGACTTGTTTTTGTAGTATGGATTTTGGCTTTCTGGAGTCGTTGCCTTTAGAATGGTCAGATGGCAATTAGTTGTTTAGTTTTTCTCGAGGAGTTTTCACCAGGGGCGGGGCCAGGATTTGACCATAGAGGGGCGAAGAAGATAATGACCACTTAACGTTATAGATGATTTTTTTCAGAGTGGAAGGAATAGAAAAAAATTACATGAGTGAACGACATAGAAGATAATATAACACAATTTTGGATATTTAACAAATAGCATCAATATCAAATATGACAATTGGCACACTTGCTTTTGTATATTTCTCTTTATTTTTTGATCAATTATTTCTTCGAAAAAATCTATTCTACTTCCAGTCTTCCGTTGATTTTGTCTTCCAACTCTATGGCAATATACACAAATCAATATATAACTTCTATTAATCTAACAAAATATTAACCAATGGTAAATATGAATTGGCAAATCTAATGCACAACATACCTTAGGTATAGACATCATGTGTGACTACACCTGAGGAAGCAATCACATATTTCATACATATCATGGTCGACAAAGACACATAGACGTAAACGAAGCGCCAAAGCGTCTTGCACCAAGGCGGTCAACCATAAACTGGTCAGATCTCATATGTCAGAGGCGTATGTAGGAGGCATATGTAGGTAATGAGCGACAGACGACAGTCATATGTAGACGGTGAGCGGTTGAAGGCGGCGCCCTAGCGGCAACAACCCCAAATTCCTACTCCTATCAATTAGGGGACATACATGATAGATCGATCCTTTAATTTCTATCTATTGTATGTCTGTGGCTAGGAGCAGATCGTTATTTTTATTGAGGCAACAATGCCATGATTGAGAGATGGGCTAATGGGTCTTAGTTCGTTAGTCCACAACTAAATCGGTTAACCATGAGCTAATTAATTATGTACTAATCTTCAACCATTTGCGCATATACACTAATATAGATGTACTAGTAGCTACTATCAAACATTGATGGGGCGATCGATTAGGGGGGGGTCTAGCCCCTGCTCGGCCCCCTTGGATCCGCCCCTGGTTCTCACCTCTGTTGACAACGTGGTCTGCTATCTACTCGGTATTATAACTTCCACCTTGGCACTTTTATATATGATTGATACACCTTTCAGGATGTATTCTAAAAAAATTCAAGACCTAATTAACGCGGTTCACGATCTAAGCTCTATCTAGTCTAGTCGGATTTTGTAACACCACGGTTCTGAAAAGGCCGTGGCTTCTATGTGACATGCCAATCCCTGGATCGGTTCATTGACCCACGATAGAATAAGATGAATAACATAGAAAAATATCCGTGTATCATAAATAACGAAGATCCAGAGTATCATTATTACAAGAAAAGCTTAGCTCAAGGCTAGCTTGAATTATTCAGGTAGCAACATAAATAAAGCAAATCTTACATTCTTCAAATTTCCCACAAGTGAACAAGTGCCGAGTGGAGTATCGTGGCCTATATCGATTACTCAGAATCGGAATATCCTGCAACATGAAACGTAGCAGCCCCGAAGGGTCAATACATGGAATGTATGGCAAGTAGATCTAGTAAAGGAGACAATAGTGCTAACATCTACATGCATATTTGGCAAGTGGAGCTGTGGCTAGCTTACATTTGCGAATACCTTTGTCCTACTTTCATAAACAATTTTTGATTTTTCTTTGAAAAGATCCCAATTAAGTTAACCCAACAATATTAAAGCAATTATGAAATTGGAATGAGCGAGAAACATGTCATGGAATCAATATCAAGCAACTCAGACGTCCATAACCGGGGACACGGCTAATCGATTAGATTATACACCCTGCAGGGGTTAGTACACTTTACCCATGTGACTTGGCCAACCCATCTCGTACCATCACTCTCATTTTGGGTGATGATAGGGAGAAGTCCAAGAAGAGACCATTCGGGAAGTAGCTCCCCAATCCCGACGCGCACCGGTCCAACCTACCAAAATTCTACATCTCTGGATACGCGGGTTCGGGTTACCACAACCTACTAAGTCCAACCAACCACCCATTCCATTATTGGCACATGGTTGTACACGTAAGCTACAACATAAAGAAGCCAATCATTTTCTCTTGATACCTGGGTGCCTTTCCGCAATGATACCACCAAAATTTATCAATCCCATCACACCCAGGAGATTCATTGATTAAGTTGTTTTAGTTTTCGTAAACCAACACATTTAGAAACAACTTTCAGTGATGTAACCCAACCCTCGTTCATCATAGCATGGCTAAGCACATCTACCAACGGTGGTTCATCTACAAGGAAAACCCTACCACATAATAGGACATAGCATAGCGATAGTATCATCCTACTCATGCATCTACAAAATACACGACAATGCATTGAAAATAGTAGGACGATATCATGATCAAGGTAGCATCTACTTGCCTTGGTTTTAGCGGTCGGAAGAACAATCCACACACGAGCAAGCGTTGCACTCGTCACAATCTACACGATACAATTACAGTCATAATCAAACCATCCACAAGCATATGCACACAAAGATGATGCAAGATGCATGCATGACAAGTAGATTTATGCTACAGCAACACCCCATAATCTTATTCAGTAAAGCTACTGAATGCATGCATGAAAAATAATTTTAGCGCAAGGAAAACTATTATGCAATTTGTAATGCTCAAAACTAGAGCTAGAACCCAAATAAATCACTACTGTTAACATACTGTTTGTAAAATCTTGGGAAAAATCTACTATGTAGGTATTACTGAATAGGAGCAGTACCAATTAGAAATTTCTCAAAAAGGAATTATATAACTCCTTGAGCAATTAAAATACTGCAGAAGGCCATTAAATAGTTTCTGCAAAACTTTTTACTGTAAGCCTATCCTTTTAATTCACCTTGAGATTCCCCTTGTTCTACTGAATCCAGGGACATAATATTTGCAATTTTTGGAGTTACAGATCTTTTTCTACGAATTAATTACTCCAAAAAGGCCATTAAATCATTTAATTAATCTGGACAAAATCTTGCAGCAAAAGTGTAAAACAATGGTACAGCAAGATTCTACACGACTTACTGAATCTACACATATTTTATTTGCAATTTTTGGCCTAGTAGATTAATTTCTACGAATTTTACAAGATTTACCTAAAATCTGCCAAATAAAACTATTTAAGAATTTACCCAGTCAAACTTTGACTTTGACTGGGCTGAGGTGGCACTGACGTGGCGGTGGACTGGCTATTGACCAGTCAACCGCCCAGGCTGACTAGCCCACGCCCGATCTGGACCGTTGGATCGAGGATCGATGGCAGGGAGGGGTGGCGGCGGCGAGCTCACCTGAGCGGCGGCGGCGAGGTTCGGTGGCGGCGGCGAGGTCTTCCGGCGCGGTCGGTCGCGGCGGTCGTCGGGTCGAGGCGTCGACGGAGGGAGGGCGGCTGGCGCGCGCTGACGGGCGGCATCGGCGGCGGGCGCTGGGTGGTCGCTGCGGCGCGGAGAATGGCGGCGGCGGGAGCGGGTGGAAAGGCCATGGGCGAGGCGAAGAGAAAGAGGCGGCGGGCGGCGCTCACCGGCGCGGCGACGGGAATCGGCGGCGATGGCGGCGGGATCGGGCGGCGGCGCGAAGTCGACGCGAGAGGCAGGAGGCGCGGGGGTTAAGAAGGGGGGCCCACGCGGGGTCCTTACCGGATTCGGTGGCGGTGGTTGGAGTCCGCGCCGGTCACGGCAGCGGGCGAAGTCGGCACCGAGTGTAGGCCCCACGTGTTGGCGGCGGCGGCAGATAGTTCTCGCCACATGGCGGGTACAAGGCGCTGTTAGGCGGCTCGGCCCAATGGTCGACCGCTTCTTCCTTTTTTTTGTTCTTTTCTTTTTTTTTCTATTTCTGTTTTTAGTTTTTCCTTCGTAACTTCTTCATACGAACTCCGAATCGAGTGATTCTTCCTTCTAAATATTTCTAAAATCTAGGAGATCAACCTAGGATCATGTGGTATTTATTTCCACCAGTTTACAAGGGTGGAAAAATACAAGTCCTAGTATACCCTCTTGTAGCAACATTTTAGCAATTCAAAATAGGGTTTTGAAAGTAGTGTTTTGCTAGAATCATTTCAAACCGAAATTTTGTATGGATGATCATGATGCAATGACATGAATGATATGCAGAACCAAATCTAAAATTTGGGATGTGACAATACTAACCCCCTTAAGATGAATCTCGTCCCCGAGATTCGGCGCGGCTAGCAAATAGGTGTGGGTAGTCCTCTCGGATGTCATCCTCACGCTCCCAAGTGGCTTCCTCTTCGGTGTGGTGGCTCCATTGCACCTTGCAAAACCTGATCGTCTTGGTACGGGTAATCATCTCGCTGTCTCCAGAATCTTGACCGGCTTCTCCTCATAGGTCAAGTCATTCTCAAGCTGAACCTCCTCTAGTGGCACAGTGTCTCTCAATGGTGTATCCACCATCTCCGGATGGCACTTCTTCAGCTGGGACACGTGGAACACATTGTGAACAGCGGACAGAGCCTCTGGCAACTCCAACTGATAAGCAACTTCTCCTTTGCGTGCTAAGATCCGATATGGTCCAATAAACCGAGGTGCCAGCTTACCCTTGATCCCAAATCTCTTAATTCCACGAAGTGGCGACACTCTGAGGTATGCTCTATCACCTATCTCATACACCACTTCCTTGCGCTTGGCGTCAGCGTAGATTTTCTGCCTTGATTGTGCTACCTTTAGCCTGTCCCTAATCAAGGCGACCTTCTCCTCAGCATCCTTGATCAAATCAGGTCCAAACAACTGACGTTCTCCTACTCCATCCCATAGCAATGGTGATGCCAGTGAAACGTTAGTGAACGGCTCCCTTATTCATTGGTGCTCACGCCCCTGTGACTGGTGGAATGAAAAATCTTTTTTGTGCGGCACCACTTCCCATACAGCACATCGAACGGTGACGTCTTGATGCTGGTTTGATAGCTGTTGTTGTAGGAAAACTCAGCATACGGCAAATTCTCATCCCAACTAGAACCATGAGCCAAAGCGCAAGCTCTCAGCATATCTTCCAAAATCTGATTCACCCTCTCGGTGTGTCCATCAGTCTGTGGGTGAAACCCTGTGCTAAACTCCAATCTAGTCCCTAGTGACTCGTGCAGCTGGCGCCAGAAGTGTGAGGTAAATTGGGTGCCTCTATCAGATACAATACTCTTAGGAACTCCATGTAGGCACACAATTTTGACCATGTATATCTTGGCCAACTTTGCACTCGTATAGGTCGTCTTCACTGGTATAAAGTGGGCTACCTTGGTCAAATGGTCGACCACTACCCAAATGGAATCATATCCTGACCTGGTCCTAGGCAATCCTGTGATAAAATCCATTCCCACTCTATCCCACTTCCAATCCGGCACGGGCAATGGTTGTAGCAGTCCTGCTGGCTTCTGGTGTTCCGCCTTCACTCGGCTGCACACATCACATAGGGCAATATGCTTGGCAATGTCTCCCTTCATGTTATTCCACCAAAATCTGCTCTTCAAATCCATATACATCTTTGTATTGCCCGGATGTATGGAGTATGGCGAGTTATGAGCTTCCTGCAGAATCAACTTCCTTATCTCCGGGTCGCTGGGCACACACAGACGATCTCCATACCACAAGGTACCATGCTCATCCTCGCGAATATCCTTTTCTCGATTTTCCTTCATCTTTTCCTTTATCTCTTCTATGTCCTTGTCTCCTACCTGAGCCTTCCTGATCCTGTCTTGTAGCGTCGGTTGGACTTCCATTGCTGCCAAGTATCCTTCAGACACTACCTCTAGTCTAAGGTCCTTGAATTGCTTGCACAAATACTCAGGCAATTCCCCAATTGTCAATCCATTGGCATAAACCTTCCGGCTCAGAGCATCTACTACTACATTGGCCTTTCCTGGGTGGTATTGCAGATTCATATCATAGTCCTTGATAAGTTCCAACCATCTCCTTTGCCTCATATTCAGTTCCTTCTGTGTAAATATGTACTTCAGGCTCTTGTGGTCGGTGTACACATCGCAGCGCAGTGTTTTCCCATTAAGTAGTGCCTCCATACTTTGAGCGCATGAACAACTGATGCTAGTTCCAAGTCGTGTGTGGGATAATTCCTCTCATGGTGTTTAAGTTGCCGCGAGGCATACGACACCACTCTCCCATCTTACATCAGCACACTGCCAAGTCCCTGTCGAGAAGCATCACATTACACTTGGAAATCCTTTTGAAGATCGGGTAAACACAGAACAGGTGCAGTCACTAGTCGACGCTTCAGTTCCTGAAAGTTGGCTTCACACGCATCCGTCCATTCAAACTTCCTCTCCTTCTTCAGAAGTTCTGTCATTGGCTTAGCAATCTTGGAGAAGTTTTCAATGAATCTCCTGTAATATCCAGCAAGTCCCAAAAAGCTTCGAATCTCTCCCGCATTCTTGGGCGCTTCCCATTCAGTTACTGCAGTCACTTTGCTTGGATCAACAGCGACTCCTTCTCCTGACACCACGTGTCCAAGAAACCCAACAGTGTTAAGCTAGAATTCACACTTGCTGAATTTGGCATACAGCTTGTGTTCCCTCAGCTTCTCCATAATCAGTCACAGATGTTTATCATGCTCAGCATCATCCTTGGAGTATATCAGTATGTCATCAATAAATACCACCACGAACTTGTCCAAGTACTCCATGAATACCTTGTTCATCATGGTCATGAAATATGTCGGGGCATTCGTTAGTCCAAAAGACATAACTGTAAACTCATATAAACCATACCTAGTAGTGAAAGCGGTTTTTGGTATGTCCTCCTCCCGGATCTTCAATTGGAAGTAGCCCGATCGCAGATCAATCTTGCTAAACACCTTTGCTCCTTCCAGTTGATCAAACAAATCATTTATGTTCTCAGGGGTATTTGTTCTTGATGGTCACCTCATTCAATGACGATAGTCCACCACTAATCTCTTGTCATTGCTTTCTTCTCCACAAACAGAACAGGTGCACCCCATGACGACGAACTAGGCTGAATTAATCCCTTGTCCAACTGCTCTTTCAGCTGCTTCTTCAATTCCTTCAGCTCATCCACATCCATCTTATATGGTCTCTTTGCTATAGGTCATGTTCCCGGCATCAGATCGATGAGAAACTCCACTTCCTTGTCAGGTGGCATCCCTGGCAGCTCTTCCGGAAACACGTCGGGGTAATCCTGAATCACATGCACAGTATCCATGCTAACCCCCTTAAGAGAATTCAGCTTACACCTTCCCGGTCGCACAGCCGACTTGAACCTAATTCTCTTACCATCTAGGGTTTTGAGTGAAACAGCTCGTTGTGCACAGTCTATGTGTCCCCCATGCATAGACATCCAATCCATACCCAAAATAACATCTAACCCTTGTGATTCCAACACTATCAGATGTGCAATGAAATTGTGTACTCCAATCCTCATAGTTAAGTCGCGGCATCCCACGCTAGCTATCATATCCCCTCCAGGTGAACTCACTCTAATAGACTCTTTCATAGACTCCGTAGGTAACTTATACTTATCCACAAATGCCCTCGATATGAATGAATGCGATGCACCAGTATCGAAAAGTATAAGTGCAGGGTGAGTGTTGATTGGAAACTTACCAATCACAAGGTCGGGCTCATCTGGGATCTCCTCCACATTCATGTGGTTCACTGTGGCCTTCTGGTTGTTGGTTGGCTTCAGCACCTTCTTCTCCGGACAGTTGTCTGCATAGTGTCCCTTCTGACCACACTTGAAGCATGTCACCTCACTCAGATCCTTCTTCACAAAGCTGCGATCATGGTTGCGGTCATGTCCACCGTGTCCTCCAGAATGGTGAGAGTGTCCTCCCTTGTGGTTGTGGTGGCTGCTCTTGTGGTTTTCATGGCGATGTCCATCACCCCCATGGTGGTGGCGGTCATGGCTCCCATGGTGCCCATGGTCACTCCCTCCATGCTTGGAGTATCCATCATAAGAAGTGCGAAACTTGTGGTGAGAACCAGAGTGGTGATTGTTGCTCTTTCTCTTGCGGTTTTCCACCTACTTGTGCTTCCCTTCCAAGATTCTGGCCTTGTCCATAAGCTCCTGGAAGGTGGGGCAATAAACCACCAGTAGCTGCACTGAAAGCTCATCACTGAGGCCATCCAGGAATCTCTCCCTCCTTTTTGCATCAGTGTCAACATCCTCAGGTGCATAACGAGACAGGTTGTTGAACTCCTCAATGTACTCAGCCACAGTGCGGTTGGTTTGGCGCAAGTTGTGGAACTCCTTCCTCTTCAGGCTCAGAACTCCTGAAGACACGTGGTTGGTCCTGAAACCTTCCTCAAACATTGCCCAAGTCACGGTGTCCAGCGGGTGGGTGATCTGAAAAGTGTCCCACCAAGAAGCTGGTCCCTCCAAAGAGGTGAGCGGCAAACCTCACCTTCTCAAAGATCGCATCCAACAGTTACCAGATCCTTGTTGACTGAACGCAACCAGTCGAGAGCAACCATTGGTTCCGTTGCAGTAGAGAACTTAGTTGGCCTTAGCCTTAGAAACCTGGTGAGAGCATCTCCCTGAGCCTGGTAGTTACCGTTGTTGTTGTTGTTGTTGTTGTTGTTGTTGTTGTTGTTGTTGTTGTTGTTGTTGTTGTTGTTGTTGTTGTTGTTGTTGTTGTTGTTGTTGTTGTTCTGAGCTTCCATGAACTGGGTCATAACTTGGGTCAGCTGTGCCTGAGCTGCCATGAGCTGCTCCAACTCAGTGGGTTGACGGCGGGGAGGCATCTGCGGTTCAGCACAGGTAATCTTAGAAAGAATCAACTACGAAAACAGGTTTCTACCCATGCATTATGATCAAACAACAACAACAAAACAATAGCAGACAATCACAAGCAAGCAACACATCAACAAACAAGTGATCTAGCAACATCCTAGGGGTTATCCTAGCAGTATGTACCTACTGAAATAGTTTTTAGAAGAGTTGGCAATGGTTAACTAAGCAGTTGATCAACAAGGCATTAAAAACAACAATCTGCCAGAACAGTCCAGCAGTGTTCACGAATTTTTATACCTGACTTAAACTCGTCAGGAATTTTTTCTGATTTTTGTGCATACAGTAAAGAGAGTTTATCACCAGCCCTATTTTTTTCAGAGTTTTCCCAGATACCAGTAAAATACAAAAAATCGTGCAGTACCGCTGTATCAGCAGAAAACTGCAGCAGGGATAACACAGATATTAACCAAACTTGCCATAACTCTTTCATAAAATTCGCACAAATAATCCTGGGATATTGGAGTACACAAATAAGAAACTAAACACTCTTAAACTAACAGCAATTAAGTTTTACATCGATCGAGACTAATCCTAACGATTTTTCCTAACGAGGACTATTTGGTAGACTTCTATCTACTTCTTGAAGAGGTTGCGGTATGTCCTTGCACTCATGCGTTGGCGCTTCTGTCCACGGTTCAACCATAGCGGCGGAGTGTACACCTTTCCTGAGTCATCACTTGAAATCTCAAACTCCACCTCTTCTGGATCCTCCTCTTCTTCTTCACTCTCTGTTGCAACAGCAACAGCTTCATCTCCTCCACCATCATCGTCTCCATCATCATCATCCTCGTCCTCATCATCATCATTGTTCCCACTGAATGCTACAGCAGCACCCCATAATCTTATTCAGTAAAGCTACTGAATGCATGCATGGAAAATAATTTTAGCACAAGGAAAACTATTATGCAATTTGTAATGCTCAAAACTAGAGCTAGAATCCAAATAAATCACTACTGTTAACATACTGTTTGTAAAATCTTGGGAAAAATCTACTGTGTAGGTATTACTGAATAGGAGCAGTACCAATTAGAAATTTCTCAAAAAGGAATTATATAACTCCCTGAGCAATTAAAATACTACAGAAGGCCATTAAATAGTTTCTGCAAAACTTTTTACTGTAAGCCTATCCTTTTAATTCACCTTGAGATTCCCCTTGTTCTACTGAATCCAGGGACATAATATTTGCAATTTTTGGAGTTACACATCTTTTTCTACGAATTAATTACTCCAAAAAGGCCATTAACTCATTTAATTAATCTGGACAAAATCTTGCTGTAAAAGTGTAAAACAATGGTACAGCAAGATTCTATACGACTTACTAAATCTACACATATTTTATTTGCAATTTTTGGCCTAGTAGATTAATTTCTACGAATTTTACAAGATTTACCTAAAATCTGCCAAATAAAACTATTTAAGAATTTACCCAGTCAAACTTTGACTTTGACTGGGCTGAGGTGGCGCTGACGTGGCGGTGGACTGGCTGTTGACCAGTCAACCGCCCAGGCTGACTAGCCCACGCCCGATCTGGGCCGTTGGATCGAGGATCGACGGCAGGAGGCGGCGAGCTCAGTGGCGGCGGCGAGGTTGGGCGGCGGCGAGGTCTTCGGCGGCGGCATGGTCGGCGCGGCGTCGGGTCGTCGGGTCGAGGCATCGGCGTGGAGGCGGCGTTGCTGTCGCCGACGGCATGCCGGCTCCGGTGGTCGTCGGGCGGCGTCTGCGAGGCGGCGGGCGGGTCGTGGCGGGCGGAAGGGTCGCGAGGCTGCAGGCGAGGGAAAGAGAAATAGGTGGCGGCGGCCACCGGGCGCGCGCGGCGGAGCGAGGCGGCGGCGGATTGCGACGCTGACGCGTCGTGGGAAAAGCGGCCCGATAGGGAGGCAAGTGAGGCGCGGGTTAAGAGGGCCCACGTGTGGTCCTTCTCGGATTCGGCGGCGGTTGGAGTCCGCTACGGCCACGGCGGGCGGCGAAGTCGGCCGACAGCGGGCCCCACTGTCGGTGGTCGACGCGGCGCGGCGGCTGCCACAGGCAGCGTCTGGCTGACTAGGCATTTCGGCCCGGGCTGCGCTGCTTCTTCCTTTTTTTTGTTTTTTTTTCTATTTCTATTTTTAGTTTTTCCTTCGTATATTCTTCATACGAACTCCGAATCGAGTGATTCTTCCTTCTAAATTTTTCTAAAATCTAGGAGATCAACCTAGAATCATGTGGTATTTATTTTCACCAGTTTACAAGGGTGAAAAAATACAAGTCCTAGTATACCCTCTTGTAGGAGCATTTTAGCAATTCAAAATAGGGTTTTGAAAGTAGTGTTTTGCTAGAACCATTTCGAACCGAAATTTTGTATGGATGATCATGATGCAATGACATGAATGATATGCAGAACCAAATCTAAAATTTGGGATGTGGCAGATTTTGGGGTGAGTCCATTCCACTAATTCAACTAGCTTGAAACCTCGGTCCTCTCTTCCCTAAACCTAGTCGTCTGCATCCTCCTCCTCCTCCATAGTTGCCCCCCTCCTTCTGTCAGCCTCGTTGGCGTCGGGAGGAGCAGGGAACCTGATCTATGAGTTGAGTCTTTGATATAAGTAGTGTTTTCAATAAATTAGATTAGGATTTTGCTGCTCCTTTTCGGCCTCCACGTCGATGGAGATGGTATTGTCTATAATAAGTGTTCTTCGGCCCTTTGTTCGACGATATGAGTTTCTTCTCGACGTCAATGGTGATGTTGGAAGATAAAAAAAAATAGGTATAGTTTCTCATATATTGTTTCGCCGGATCGATCTTAGATGGTTTTTTGTTGGTTATCGCGAGGAGGTTTATCCTCGGAAAATCTTTCCAGGATATCACGTTCTCGGATCCCAGCAATGTCGACGAGGCTATTTGGTTCGTCTTTCCTAGAATACCGGTGTTGGTACTCTTGCCAATATTGAATGATTACTCTAAAGGCTACGCGCATGCACGTGGCCTTGATACTGTGGCTGAAATTAAAATTATGGGAAAATCCTCCTTGGTATTTACAATTTTATGGTTTGATATCTATGTCTTTTTTATGCTGCTGCATTCGGAAAAGCACACAAATTATGTCATGGAAGAAGAAAAAATTTGAAGATCTGGATGATTAGATAGTTTGTTTTAGATTTTATTTTGTATTTGCTAAAAGACAGCCCACATCTCTTTATCATGTATTATTTGCTATGCTAAATATACTTATATGGTATTGATTGTATAAATAAAAAAACCTCGAAACCTCGGTCACCAACTTAGGCCGCAGAGCGTGCCACGTGCTGGCCAGAGATATATCCACCGGGTAGGTTTTCGGTTGGATCTAATTTTGGTAATTTGATTAGGTATGGGGGTATATTTGCAAAAGACTCAAACTACCGAACCACATGCTATCACGGCCGTAATCACGGAAGTACTGTAATCCGGAGACAAACGCGGGGGACCCCAAGCCTATCTCATAAATCCTCTCTCCGCGCCATAAATCCCCCTACGCCGCACCTCTCACTCTGCTACGCGTCCCCCAGAAAATCCCCTCCACTATCTCTCCTCCGCAAACCTCACTGCTCTGCCTCTGAGCTGTGGCATAGCTGTCCTCCTCTCCCCACTCCCACTCCCATCTCCTCCTCCAAGGACTCTCTTCTCGCCGCTTCTCCATCCATCGAGAACTCAATTGCTACCAAATCTCGGAGCTGCACTGAGTTCCTCGGTTCGGTTCTTCCATCTGTAAGAAATCGAGGGTGATGAGATGAGGACGTCGGTGCTTCTCCTCCTCTGCTTTTTCGCCATCGCCGGCACTAGCGTGGGCGGAGCGCGTGCGACCGGCGTATGGGCGGAAGGAGGCATGGAGATGGCGGCGGTGGAGGTGGACCCTGCGTGGCGGTTCCCTAGCCCACGGCTGCGGGACGCGTACGTGGCGCTGCAGACGTGGAAGCAGCACGCCATCTTCTCCGACCCCAACAACCTCACCGGCGACTGGGTGGGCCCCGGTGTATGCAGCTACACCGGAGTCTTCTGCGCGCCGCTTCCGTCGTCGGGCGAGCTCGCCGTCGCCGGCATCGACCTCAACCACGGCGACATCGCGGGGTACCTCCCGTCGGAGCTCGGCCTCCTCTGCGACCTGGCGCTGCTCCACCTCAACTCCAACCGCTTCTGCGGCCTCGTGCCGGACTCCTTCCGCCGCCTACGCCTCCTCCACGAGCTCGACCTCAGCAACAACCGCTTCGTGGGCGCGTTCCCCACCGTCGTGCTCGACCTCCCGTCCCTCAAGTTCCTCGACCTCCGCTACAATGACTTCGAGGGCGGCGTGCCGCGGGAGCTCTTCGACCGCCCCTTCGACGCCATCTTCCTCAACCACAACCGCCTCCGCTTCAACCTCCCCGACAACTTCGGGAATTCGCCCGTGTCCGTCATCGTCCTCGCCAACAACCACTTCGGCGGCTGCCTCCCGGCCAGCCTCGGCAACATGTCCGACACGCTCAACGAGATCCTCCTCATCAACAACGGCCTCAATTCCTGCGTCCCGCCGGAGGTCGGTCTGCTCCGGGAGGTGACCGTCTTCGACGTCAGCTTCAACGCCCTCCAAGGGCCGCTGCCGCCGGAGGTGGCCGGGATGCAGAAGGTGGAGCAGCTCGACATCGCGCACAACCTGCTGTCGGGAACCGTGCCGGAGGCCGTGTGCGACCTTCCGCGGCTCAAGAACTTCACCTTCTCCTACAATTTCTTCACGGGCGAGCCGCCATCCTGCTCGCGCGTCGTGGCGGCCGACGGGGACCGACGGAACTGCCTCCCCAACCGCCCCGCCCAGCGCATGCCGCAGCAGTGCGCCGCTTTCTACGCCCGCCCGCCCGTCAACTGCGCAGCGTTCCAGTGCAAGCCGTTCGTCCCGCCTCCGCCACCCCCGCCGCCAGCTTACCCCGGCCCGTTACCACCGGTATACCCCATGCCATACGCGTCGCCGCCGCCGCCTGCACATTACAGATGATTCTCGGGAGCATCATCCATTCCACTTTCCCTCACCGCACCCCTCGCCGCCGGTGTCGAAGAGATTGTGGAGCTCATCACCTTCACAAGTGTACGTGGTCATTGTTGTTCGTGGATTACTAGTACTTGATTGATAGCTACCGGGGTAAAGAAAGAACACGGTGCATATATCCTTTTCTGGTTTATTTTTTTGCATTGGTTGGTGTCTGGTTTCCGCATCGTCGTCCTTGATCCGTTAGCGCGGCGGTGATGGCAAGGCGAAAAGGATCGGAGCTTGGTGATGGGGAAATTTGGAATTTGAGCTTGGATTGATGGCTAATTGGGCTGTGAATAATAATCCGGTTGAGAGAGACAGGTTTAGTTGAGACTGAGCAATCCATGGTTGGGATGCGGGATGTATAGAGTGAAGCTTCGGTTGAGGGTCAGAGATAGGTTTCTAGATCAAGAGATTTGTCCCACTGAATTCCTTGTGTCACTGCTACTTACAGTAATAGTACTATATTATTATATAAGATATTTAGTTGGGTCTCTTGGAGATTTTGGTCTCCTGACTACTGTTACTCTGTTATTATGATTTTTGTATGACTTAATGATATCTATAATATCGTATACTGTTCTCATATTGGTCTGCCTTTGCATTGGCGAACTTTTTCTACCTCTCCTTCACCAATGAAATTTTAGTTACTTTAGAGTATGTACCTTTTTTTTTTTTTTGCCAATGACTCTAGTGCGTCTCCACTCGCCCCCTAAAGGCCCTCTAAGCGTGAAATGGCGGTTTTACCGGCGCCGAAAAACCCGCTCAGCCCTCCCTGCAAAACCGAAATGGCGCCGGCGCGATCCAACTAAACATCCGGCGCCCTAGGCCGAACCCAACCCAAGGGGGGTTAATCGGAGGCGCTGGCACAACTTGAAAAAGTTGGTGGACTAGCCCTGTCGGCGGGACACCAAAATCTTCCCTCCCTTTTCCCCCCCTTTTCCCTATATTTTCCTTTCTGGCCGTCTAGTCCCGCCAATTTCCCCCCTCGTCACTGCACACTCTCGCCATTTCCCCACCCTACTTCTCCCATCCCATGCTCCACCCGCCGCAGCCACCATGCCGCCGAAGAGGTACCAAGCTCCCTGCACGTCGGCGCCCGCGAAGAAAGGGAAGCCCTACAAGCAGTGGCCGGAGGGGATGCCCAATGCAGAGTGGGCGTTCGACATCTAGCACAGGCAGGTGGAGGGAGAAGAAATCGAAGCTGTGCCAGGCGGCGGAGGCGCAGGTAGAGCAGGCTCACGTGGCTTCTCTTGCAGCACAGCGGGCGGCGACAATGGCGAGGATGGCGGCGCCGACATACGCCTCCACATCCTTGGGAGCTAGAACAACGTCTCCTCCCCGTCACCGTCCAGCGCTTCGCCCTTCGGCCAACCTAACACGACGCCGCACCTCACTTGTTTCTCGACGGGCTACAACGACTTCAACCCGCTCGACGGTTTCGACCCCAGCTCCCTTACCAACGACACATTGCCAGCCCATTGCCACCTTCCTCCTTTCAATGGCGGCGCCACGAGGCGAGTGCTTCAACGGCGGCGGCAGCAGTTTAGAGCCCTTTAACTGCGCGCAGCGGCTGAGCGCCCACGACTTGTTCGACGCGCACCACGACAACTCCATCATGGCCGATATCATCAACGGTAGCTCCGCACATGCCTTCACGCAAGAGGAAGCCGCTGAATATGAGAGCGAGGAGGAGGACGTAGACGGTGAGCCTTGGGAGGATGAGACTTGTGCGTACATGAAGGTGGCGGAGGGCGAGGATGAGGTGGTGGAGGTCCCGGTGAGCATCACGACCAACCTGAAAGGGAAGAAGAAGGCGGTGGAGGTAGAGGGGGACAAAAATAAGATAGGAGGCGGCGGTCGTGGCCCTAAGTGGAGCTTGAGGGAGGATGAGTGCCTCGCGGAGGCTTGGAAGACCGTCAGCTTAGACCCCTTCACTGGCGCCAACCAAAAGTCGGACTGCTACTAGAAGAGGGTGAAGGCGGCGTACGATGAGCGGTGGCTCTTGGATTCCTACTCAAAGTCCTTGTGCCAAGACCGCAACGACTCCGACATGTCTCACCGTTGGCCCATGATCCAACATGGCTAGAACAAGTGGCATAGGGTCGTTAAGGAGGTGCGCCGCATTCATGTCAACGACACCAACTACGACGATCAGGTAAGTAACACCCATCTCCCCTTCTCCCGCCCATTCGAAATTTGTGTCCGATTCTTGGTATTGTTTGTACATGCGCGCCATGATCGCCGCCTACCGCATGAGGACAACGAGTTCAAATTCATCCACGTCTTTGCACAGATCGAGGGGTGCGACAAGTGGGAGGAGACGCATACCGCTCTCACCAAGGCCAATGCCACCACCTACGACCACGGAGCGGTGCCATCGGCGGCCTCGGAGGGTCGACCTGCTGGACATAAGAATGCCAAGGCCATGAGGGACGTGGCGCCGACCATCGAGAAATTGCACTCGTCCATCCTGGCATGCATGGTCGACCCCGCCGCGCACGCCTCAGTGAGGGCAGACCAAGCCACCAGGTTAGAGGAGATTAGCGTGGCAAGATGGGCGTGGTCATCGAGCGACAAGACATCAAGCTCGGCCTCATCAAGGCAAACGTGGCGGCAAAGAAGAGGATGGAGGAGTTGGCGATCTTGATGGTCGACACGAAGGACATGGATAACGAGGTGAACGTGTGGTGTGTTGATTACCGCACCTTAACCCTCTGCGGGAGCTGAGCTGCCGCCAACCAGGCTAGGACCCCGACGCCGGCGGATGAGACTGCAACCCTGACCCCGATCGACACCCAGGCCAGCAGCACCGTCCCGCTGCCGGTAACCCCGGAGGTGTAGGGGTTCGTAGCATGGAAAACAAAAATTTTCTATCGCATACAAACAAACAAGCCAAGATCTATCTACTAGATTGTAGCAACGAGTCGATGGAATAACTTACCCTCGAAGATTCCAAAACGGTTAACGAGAGCAGATTCTCGTGGGTGATGTAGTCCTACTCTTTCCGATCTCAAGATCGCGTAGACGATCCTTCCGGCGCTGCGTTTGGCAAGGCTCCCAGATCGGTCACACGTTCGGTACTGACGAAGACCTTCCTCTCCCTTGTTCCAGAAAATGGAGGTTGTAGCACTCTCGCGATTCCAAAGAAGACAACTGTGGTACCAAAGTAGAGGGAGATCCCGCAGGCTTCGCCTAAGCCGAGTATGGTGGAGTATGAGAGAGCTATTAGTGGTCTAGGGTTTAGACACACCAATTAGAAGGCTCTAATCCGAAGGCTAGGGCAATTAGAAGCTCAAAACCAAAGCGGCTCTAAACCAGAGTCTAGGGCTAGGATTTAGATTAGAGGATAGGAACTTGTGTGTCAGAGAGGAGGCCCCGCCTCCTTTTATAGGTGGGAGGCGGCAAGGGAGGAGTCCCTCCCAAGTCGGCCTTGGGTGGCGCGCTTGGAGAGGAGGACTCCTCCCCAAGTCGGTTTTGCCTCCTCTTGCTTGTTTCCCAGTGCTTTTAGCCGTTTGACTTTCAAACCGCCATTTGACTTTTCTGTTTTAGGATTCAATTTAATCCTTTATTTGGAACAGCAAGAACACTTAGTACATGATGCAATCATTCCAATATGTAATGACACATTCATGTACCCTTCCTGAGTGCCGGACATTAAAACCTTCGAACATTCCCGATGAAAACACTAATCATTCCGAACTCAAACGGACTTTCCTTATATGAATCTTATTCTCCGGACCATTCGGATCACCTCGTGATATCCGGATCCCATCCGAGACTCGAACAACATTCAGTCTCTTTCTCATAATACCATAACTACTCAAACAACGTCGGATCCTTATGTGTCTCCCTACGGTTCGTGAATTATGCGGACATGATCGAGACACTTCGAACAATAACCAATAGAGGAATCTGAAATTCATATGGCTCCCACATATTTCACGATTACTTTGCGATCGAATGAACCACTTACATACGATACCAATTTCCCTTTGTCTCACGATAGTTTACTTATCCGAGGTTATGATCGTCGGTATCTCTGCATACCTAGTTCAACCTCGTTACCGATAAGTACTCTTTTCTCGTTCCCGTGATATGTGATCCCTTGTGACCCAGTCACATGCTTGCAAGCTAATTGGATGACATTCCACCGAGAGGGCCCAGAGTATATCTATCCGTCATATGGATGGACAAATCCCACTCTTGATCCATGTGTCTCAACCAATACTTTCCGAACACTCAATGCCACCTTTATAGCCACCCAGGTACGGTGTGGTGTTTGATGTCATCAAAGCATCCATCTGGTAAAGGTGATATGCATGATCTCATGGTCGAAGGAATTAGGTTACTATGTATCAGAAAGCATATAGCAATTGAACTATTGAAATGACTTGATCTTTATGCTACGCCTATCTATAGGAGTATGTCCATCACATCATTCTCCTAATGATATGATCCTGTTGTTAATAACATCTCTATGTTCATGATCAGGAAACCATGATCATATATTAACCAACAAGCTAGTTTAACAAGAGGCTTTACTATGGACTCTTATTTTAGTTTACAAATCACACAAGTATTAATGTTTCCGGTTAATACAATTATATCATGGTATGTAAACATTTATCATAAGTGTGAAGATATGATAATAACCACTTTATTATTGCCTCTTGGGCATATCTCCAACAGTCTCCCACTTGCACTAGAGTCAATAATCTAGTTTCAAACCTTTGTGTATTCAACACCTATGGCTTTCCGGTGTTGTACGTACACGATTGCTAGTGGTCAACTGATCTCCGGATCTGACACTTCCAGTCCGTGTGTAATTGCATGTCTTTGCGTCTACACATCACTCATTCTCTAATGAGATGGCTTTGTATAAATTTGGTGTTGATTGTGACCTTTAGCTCTTTGGGGTTAAAACATGTTGATAATATTGTCGCACAATATATCTTCATAGTATTATCCCACTGTGAACTACACCTAGTTTGATAACAAACTATTTGACACAAATGCCCTCTTTAGTTGCTATAATAGCAGTTATATACTTAGCCTTTTGTTGTAGTATCTGTCACAATGTCTTAACTTTGGAACTCATCCAAATCCATTATGGAACTCACTTTCCATTATATTGTGCCACCCTTAGTTTAGATTGAGATAAACTTAATTTGTACTTTGTGACAAAGCTAGTATCAATGTAGTACTTTTACAATGAACTAACCATCTATTTGTCACTTCTACAAATATTATACTCTTAGTTCTTCCAAAAGATCATAAGAATATCCTTACTATTGTCCAATGATCATATTACGAATCATTCTGGTATATGCTCACAACATTTAGAGCATAGGACATATCTGGATTTGTACATATCACAGTATGATTGATATAAATTCTCTTTGTGATTTCATACATCAAGTATCAATCTATACTTGATTATTTGTTTCACTTTACCAAATGTCAATACACTTGAATATATCATCCACATTGAACTCATTTAATCCTTTCTGTGCGACAAGAACCTCTCTTGTAGTTTCTATATTGAACTCATTCAATATCTTGTCTATGTATGTGGCATCCCGCAAAACCACTACTAGAAAATCGCGTTGAATTTGTGCATTGCATCGTCATCATCATGCATTGTTTGCCAAAACTATGTTTGCAAAGCCCGTGTTGTTTTCCAAACGCCCCTCTTTATTCAAACATAAAAACCCGGTCCCCGGAATATTTTGTTTTGGCCGCTATTGGTTTGCACACGCCCGTTTAGAATAAATAAAAATTTAAATTATTTTAATAGGGGCAGTCGAACGGGCCGATTGACCCGATCGACCACCCCAGAAAATATAAAACGGCCCACCCCAACCAGCCCCATCTAATCCTATGGCTACCCATCTTCCTACCCAAACCAACCCTCCACCTCACTCCCACCATTCAGAGCCCGCCACATCACCCTCTTTCATCCCCTCTACCAATCCCAGGCCGCCACTTGGCCACCTCCCTCCACTCAGCTCTCTCTCTCATCCCACCTCACCGCCGGCCCCACACACGCTTAGCACGCTGCACACAGCCACACCCACCCCGCTGGGCACACACGCACGCCACACGCTGCAGCCACGCGCCCCTGACACCGGGACCCACTCCCGCGCGGCCCCCGCTGCCCAGCCTCCCACTCCCCACGCAGAGCACGCCCACGCCCCTCGTCACAGACTCGCGGGACCCACCGAGCCCCACCTCCCCACGCGACCGCGTCCCTTCCGCGTGCCTGCACTCCTCTTCCTCCCGGCTCCTCTCTCCTCACGCCTGACGCTCCCTCCTCACATCCGCCACGCCTCACCTCACACCTCCCACGGCCGCCCGCCAGACGCCACGGACCTCCGTCCCTGCAACCGCCGAGCCGCCTCTGAGCCTGACGCGGCCCTCCATCCGCCGCGGCCTCCCGAGCCTCCCGTCAGCTAATCACACCGCCGCGAAGCAGCCGCTTGTTTCACTCCGCCTCCCCTCGCTTCGCCAGCCAACCGCCCGCTCACGCCTCGCCTCCCCTGCGCCCCTTCGCCCCAGCGCTCGTCGCGTCTGCGGCCTCCGACCTCGCCCGGACGCCTCCGCTGCGCCGCAGTCATCCCCCCGCGCTGGCGCGCCGCCCGCGAGCTCCCACTCGCCGACGCCGCTTCACCGCCACCGTCCGCAACACGCCGCCTCCACGCCGCTCGCCTTCGTCACCGTCGTCTTCCAAGCTCTGCTCCGCCGGCCCCTCCTCGCCCCGACGCCGCCACCGTCCGTCGTCCGCCTCCTCGGCCCGAGCTCAAGGCTCGCTTCGACCAGCGTCGCCCGCGCCTCCCAGCGTCGGCCGGCGCCCGACGATCCCCCGCACCCTGCAGTTCCGTGACCCGCCAGGCCTCCGTCAGGCCGCTGCGTCTCAATCTCGCCGGACCCGCCAAGCTCCACCGCCGACCACCCGGCGTCCTCGCGCGCCGCATGCGTCGCCTCGCAGATGTAGGTCTCCCTCGGGCCTGTCCCTGGACGTCCATGATGCGGCCGATGAACCGCTCCGTCGTCTAGAGCAGAGTTTATCTCCGTGTAGTTATCCCGGCACCGAAGACCGAACCCCGGCGCGTCAAGCTCTACTTTCCGAACGCCAAGGTCATCGACCCGGATACGCCAAGTACCCCGAAGACCGTTCCGCTGAAACCCCAAGATCATCAACGGCACCCGAGCTCGACACCGGCATCTAAGATGGCCCCACGGGACCGTCGACAAGAAACCGCGAACCCCGGAACCCGGAGTTCTCCATCAAGGACGCCAGGACTGTCGCCATGACCCGAAGACCCCGGATGTGCCCAGACCCTAACCCCGGAGACCGAGAACGTTCTCGCCGAGGACGTCGAACCCTGGACCCCGAGACCGACCCCGAACCCCGGAACCCCAAGAACTGCCGAACCCTAATGTGTGACCCCTTTCCTCGAACCCTACTTTTATAACATAATAACAACTTGTTGCATATTTAATTGTCATCTCGCATGCATCTTGTGTGGTTTGGGGGCCTTTTTCCGATTCACCTAATAATTGAATATGGGGCCCATATGCGGGCAAATCTAGTCTCATATCGGCCTCATTTAAACATGTGTAGCGAACCGGTTCCACCTGTTGCATTGCTAAACAACATTTAATTTGCGGGGATCTAAACAACTTGAACCATCTAAGTAATTGTCGGGACCCCGGTTTCGCTTAATATGACCTAATTGCATCGCACCTTGCCATGCCATACATCATACATGCATCATGCCGATCTTCTGCCGTTGTATTGAATATTGCATCCGGTGTTTCTTCTAGTGTTTTGCTTCTTCACGGATAAGGCCGTTGAGTTGATGTGAGCTTCGCCCCGATCTTCTGTCGAACCTTCGGCAATGTTTTCAGGCGAGCATCTCCCTCTTTCTACCTATCTTACTTTTATAGTCTTTATTCCCTCCTGTTGATCTATTGCTATCTGGGTTGCGATGCTTTAGTTTCCATTCGTGATATATCCGCAGACCTTATATTGCCTTGGACACACCCTATTCTCGTTGTTTGGTAGATAGTTGGACTTATGGCGTCGTAGTTGCTTGCTCAAGTGATGTGTCGCCATATGCCACGATTCTTGATGAATTGCCGCATGTTGATGTTGGAAATGATTCTAGTTTTACTTATCGTCACTTTAATTTCTGTTTAACAACTAAAATTGAAATAAGCGAGGCATCGGTGGGTGATAGATAATATTTGGTTTCGAACCCACTTGTGTCCCGTAAGACCCGAGTACTTGATACTGTTCCTTGATTTTTTGGCGCTATCCACATCCGGAGGTATATGGGACCCCTGAGCGAGCTTGATTCATTCTTATTTCTTGGGTCCACAAACTAGTTTGAGGTTTTATTTACGATCTGTACTTATGCCATGTTTTACCGCTTTATTTACGATTGTAGGTGCACTGCTTATCTGTTAGGATCGGACCACGATTTCGCGGTGTCGACAAGCCCGCTTTGGGGTTCCCATCGTTCACGGCTCCGCCAAACCTTGAGGCCGTCTCGAGCTTGCTTACTCCGCTATGGATTCTACTTAAGGGTGGCCCCTGAAATATTTCCTGAATCCTGTGATTGTTCAGTCGTGAAAGCCTCGTTGGGTTTTGATTTGGTTTTTCCGAGGTTGATCGAGCGTGTGTTGCTATTGGTGCACCCCGGCCGGGTAAAACTTTATGAAAGCCGTGTCCGCGGATATGGACGACTTGGAGCACAGTATCTCGATCATAGACAAGCATAACTAAAGTTTACTGCTATAAATTTGACTTATAATGACTAGTAATCAGCTCCACTACAACGGAATGGCTAATTAATACTGCCCACAATTGTTTGTTTGTTTGTCGCTTGCGACAATTGTATTGACTAGTATCTGCAACTACAACGGAATGGCTGAATAAAAGTACCAACAAGCCTTTGGGTTTTGGGTTTATCTCATGCTATCATGCACTGATTAGTAATTGTCTCAACTATCACGGTTTGGTTAACTAAAAGTGCCCACTGCTTACTTTATCGTGACGATTATCTAAACCGACTAGTAAGTGCGCAACGATAATCGAATAAATAAACGCCAACCGTGTGAGTTCCTCGGTTGACTTCCTCGATTGGCTTCGAGGGGAAACACCAGATGGGTTTGTTTGGTGATAGCTTGTGTTGGATCCGGTTAGGTCATTCTCACCCCTCTCTCGATAATCGCCATGTATCGAGTCTCTATAGTTTGTTTCAGTGCATCTTGCCGCCGCTTGATCCACCATACCTATGTAGCGAGGACCGCAATTCTAGCCTCGCCGTGTCTTGGCCTCGATCGACGCCTTCTTTTTCCTTTGCCCTTTGTCGGCACCCTTTGTTTAAGCAGGTTTTGAGATCGACGCCGTTAGGGTTACCTTCCGCTTGGCAGGTTATGGACGCCATTGTTTATTCTTGAGGCTCTTAGCCCCATTTGCTTCTTGTCCGTAGCTGGACGCACTATCGCTTTCAAGGTGATTTGGATCTTTGTATATTATATACGTATTCTTGACTCCTCGAGTCTGTTATATATATCTGTCTTGTGGGTCCCATCGAGGACTGTTGTGTAATGTTATTACTTCGCTTTCCACCCGCACGAGAGTGCTGGTGGCACCTTTGAATCGTTTCTATGCGGGTTTGGTGAATTTTGCCCAAACTTGCATAGGTCCGATTCTGAGGGTGTTACAGAGTGGTATCAGAGCTCAGCAGTTGCGATACCCCACAAGTCCAGCCTGTAGGATAACCTAGCTAACGGCCGAAGTAGAGTGTAAAAACTATTTTGCAAAATCGGTTGGATAGTTCTGATTAGGTCTGATTTTACTCCTTACCTCTCTGCTGTTCCCCTCTTACCCCTACGTGTTTTGAATCCGCTCTCGTCTCTTTCTTCGAGTCCAGGAATTCTCGTGGTTGGGTTTCCGTCGTACCTTTAGGGTTTCGCTTCCTTCTTCGATAACGGTGTTCTACCGTCCGGTGTTCAAGCTGCCTGATGAATCCGTCTGCTGTGGTACCATTCTTTGTTCCTTGGTTGTGCCTTCCGGTGTTTCCGACGCGACGACATCCTCTATGCCAGATGCGATGCAGAGTCTGCATCACTCCGTTGTTCCGAACCTCGCTTGTCGAGATCTTCAGTCTAATTCCGAGAGTTGGTTGCATAATCCGCCTATTCGTGTGCAGAGTAATGGTTTGGGTGCGCGATGGACTGATCACCATCCGACTACTCTTATCATTCGCTCTTGTACATCGAATCGGATCCGGCTTTACTCCGTCCACGGAAGTTAGGGGTGGCTTTATTTGTTGATACCCCTACCTTCGACCTTTTTGTCCCCGGAGTGTTCTCTCGACGATCACGGACAACAACCCTTGTTAGTGGTGTCGCGAGGATCTACACAAAGCAAGAAGATGCAGATCGCCGACCCTTCCTTCCGGTACCATGAGGCGGATCTCGAGGGCGAGATCCTTTGTTAGTGGTGTCGAATTGTGGCATCCCGCAAAACCACTACTAGAAAATCGCGTTGAATTTGTGCATTGCATCGTCATCATCATGCATTGTTTGCCAAAACTATGTTTGCAAAGCCCGTGTTGTTTTCCAAACGCCCCTCTTTATTCAAACATAAAAACCCGGTCCCCGGAATATTTTGTTTTGGCCGCTATTGGTTTGCACACGCCCGTTTAGAATAAATAAAAAATTTAAATTATTTTAATAGGGGCAGTCGAACGGGCCGATTGACCCGATCGACCACCCCAGAAAATATAAAACGGCCCACCCCAACCAGCCCCATCTAATTCTATGGCTACCCATCTTCCTACCCAAACCAACCCTCCACCTCACTCCCACCATTCAGAGCCACATCACCCTCTTTCCTCCCTCTACCAATCCCAGCCGCCACTTGGCCACCTCCTCCACTCAGCTCTCTCTCTCTCATCCCACCTCACCGCCCCCCACACGCTTAGCACGCACACAGCCACACCCACCTCATTGGCACACACGACGCCACACTGCAGCCACGCCCGACACCGGGACCCACTCATGGCCCGCTGCCCAGCCTCCCACTCCCCACGCAGAGCACGCCCACCCGTCCCTGTCGCGTACCCCGGCGGGACCCACCCCGAGCCCCACCTCCCCACGCGACCGCGTCCCTTCCGCGTGCCCGTACCCCTCTTCCTCCCTGGCTCCCTCTCCCTCACGCCCGACGCGCTCCCTCCCTGCTCACCTTCAACCGCCGCCGGCGCCCCTCCCCTCACCTCACCTCCCACGGCCGCCCCGCCGTACCCGCGCCAGACGCCGCCGGACCTCCCCGTCCCTGCAACCGCCCCGGAGCCGCCTACCGAACCAGCCCGACGCGGCCCTCCATCCGCACGGCCCTCCCGAGCCTCCCGCCGCCTCGCCGCCACCCTCACTGCGAGCTCCGCCCGCTTGCTCACTCTTTCCGCCTGCTCGCCTCATGAAGCGCCCAGCCGAGCTCCCCGCCCCGCCACCGCCTCGCTGACGGCCCTTCACGACCCGCCCGTCGGCTCTGCGGCCTCCGACCTCGCCACGGACGCCTCCGCTGCAGTCGCCCCCGCCAACCGCCGGCTAACCGCCGGCGAGATCCCACTCGCCGACGCTTCACCGCCACCGTCCGCAACACGCCGCTCCACGCCGCTTCGCCCGTCGTCTTCCAAGCTCTGCTCGCTGCCCCTCGCCCGACGCCGCACCGTCCGTCGTCCGCCTCCTCCGGCCGTCGAGCCCGGCTGGTCGCTCGACCACGCGTCGCCCGCGCCTCCAGCGTCGGCCCGGCCGCTGACGATCCCCGCACCTGCAGGCCCGTGACCCGCCCAGCCTCCGTCATTGTCTGCTGCGTCTCCAATCTCGCCGGACCCCGCCAGAAGCTCCACCCCGCCGACCACCCGCGCGTCCTCGCGCCGCCGCATGCGTCGCCTCTCGCAGATGTAGGTCTCCCTCGGGCCTGTCCCTGTGCTGGACGTCCATGATGCGGCCGATGAACCGCTCCGTCGTCTAGAGCAGAGTTTATCTCCGTGTAGTTATCCCGGCACCGAAGACCGAACCCCGGCGCGTCAAGCTCTACTTTCCGAACGCCAAGGTCATCGACCCGGATACGCCAAGTACCCCGAAGACCGTTCCGCTGAAACCCCAAGATCATCAACGGCACCCGAGCTCGACACCGGCATCTAAGATGGCCCCACGGGACCGTCGACAAGAAACCGCGAACCGAACCGAGTTCTCCATCAAGGACGCCAGATCGCCGCCGCCATGACCAAGACCGGATGTGCCTGGACCTAACCCCGGAGACCGAGAACGTTCTCGCCGAGGACGTCGAACCCTGGACCCCGAGACCGACCCCGAACCCCGGAACCCCAAGAACTGCCGAACCCTAATGTGTGACCCCTTTCCTCGAACCCTACTTTTATAACATAATAACAACTTGTTGCATATTTAATTGTCATCTCGCATGCATCTTGTGTGGTTTGGGGGCCTTTTGCCGATTCACCTAATAATTGAATATGGGGCCCATATGCGGGCAAATCTAGTCTCATATCGGCCTCATTTAAACATGTGTAGCGAACCGGTTCCACCTGTTGCATTGCTAAACAACATTTAATTTGCGGGGATCTAAACAACTTGAACCATCTAAGTAATTGTCGGGACCCCGGTTTCGCTTAATATGACCTAATTGCATCGCACCTTGCCATGCCATACATCATACATGCATCATGCCGATCTTCTGCCGTTGTATTGAATATTGCATCCGGTGTTTCTTCTAGTGTTTTGCTTCTTCACGGATAAGGCCGTTGAGTTGATGTGAGCTTCGCCCCGATCTTCTGTCGAACCTTCGGCAATGTTTTCAGGCGAGCATCTCCCTCTTTCTACCTATCTTACTTTTATAGTCTTTATTCCCTCCTGTTGATCTATTGCTATCGGGTTGCGATGCTTTAGTTTCCGTGCCGTGATATATCCCTATGACCTTATATTGCCTTGGACACCCTATTCTCTGTTGTTTGGTAGATAGTTGGACTTATGCGTCGTAGTTGCTTGCTCAAGTCTTGATGTGTGTCGCCATATGCCACGATTCTTGATGAATTGCCGCATGTTGATGTTGGAAATGATTCTAGTTTTACTTATCGTCACTTTAATTTCTGTTTAACAACTAAAATTGAAATAAGCGGAGGCATCGGTGGGTGATAGATAATATTTGGTTTCGAGCATACTTGTGTCCCGTAAGACCCGAGTACTTGATACTGTTCCTTGATTTTTTGCGCTATCCACATCCGGGAGGTATATGGGACCCCTGAGCGAGCTTGATTCATTCTTATTTCTTGGGGCCACAAACTAGTTTGAGGTTTTATTTACGATCTGTACTTATGCCATGTTTTACCGCTTTATTTACGATTGTGCGAGGTCTTGCTTTGCATCTGTTAGGATCGGACCACGATTTCGCGGTGTCGACAAGCCCGTTTGGGGTTCCCTCGTTCACGGCCGTCCCGCCAAACCTTGAGGCCGTCTCGAGCTTACTCCGTTGCGGATTCTACTTAAGGGTGGCCCCGAAATATTTCTGAATCTGTGATTGTTCGTCGTGAAAGCCTCGTTGGGTTTTGATTTGGTTTTCGAGGTTGATCGGCGTGTGTTGCTATTGGTGCACCCGGCGGTAAAACTTTCTGAAAGCCGTGTCAGCGGATATGGACGACTTGGAGCACGATATCTCGATCATAGACAAGCATAACTAAAGTTCTGCTATAAATTTGACTTATAATGACTAGTAATCAGCTCCACTACAACGGAATGGCTAATTAATACGCCCACAATTGTTTGTTTGTTTGTCGCTTGCGACAATTGTATTGACTAGTAAGTCGCAACTTCTACAAGAATGGCTGAATAAAAGTACCAACAACTGCTTTGGGTTTTGGGTTTATCTCATGCTATCTGCACGATTAGTAATTGTCTCAACTATCACGGTTTGGTTAACTAAAAGTGCACTGTTTACTTTATCGGGGCGATTATCTAAACCTTGACTAGTAAGTGCTGCAACGATAAGCGAATAAATAAAGCGCCAACCGTGTGAGTTCCTCGGTTGACTTCCTCGATTGGCTCGAGAAACACCGGATGGGTTTGTTTGGTGATAGCTTCGGTTGGATCCGGTTAGGTCATTCTCACCCCTCTCGATAATCGCGATGTATCGAGTCTCTATAGTTTGTTTCGTGCATCTGCCGCTTGCGCCGATCCACCATACCTATGTAGGCGAGGGGCCGAATTCTAGCCTCGCCGTGTCTTGGCCTCGATCTTGGCGCTCCTCTTTTCCTTTGCCCTTTGTCGGCACCTTTTTTGTTTAGCAGGTTTTGAGATCGACGCCGTTAGCGAGGTTACCCTTCGGCTTGGCACAGGCGGTTATGGACGCCATTGGTTATTCTTGGGCTCTTAGCCCCATTTGCTTCTTGTCCGTGGACGGCCTTTTATCGTTTTCAAGGTGATTTGGATCTTTGTATATTATATCTGTATTCTTGACTCCTGGAGTCGCTGTTATATATATCTGTGCTGTGGGTCCCATCGAGGACTGTTGTGTAATGTTATTACTTCGTTTTCCACCCGCACGAGAGTGCCTGGTGGGCACCTTTGAATCGTTTCTATGCGGGTTTGGTGAATTTTGCCCAAACTTGCATAGGTCCGATTCTGAGGGTGTTACAATGTACTTCTGGCACAACCATATTAGCGTCTATTGATGCCAAATATTTGGGTTTTGCCTAAGTCTTTCATCGGGATGAAATTCTTAATATGTGTTAATAAAAGATACATCATTTCCAATCAACAATATGTCCTCCACATAATGTATTAGAATATGTCTTAGTGCTCCCACTTAATTTCTTGCAAATGCAAGCATCTTCATTGTCTATGATGAATTTAAACTCTTTTAACAATTTCATCATTGTGAAGATTCCAACTCCGCGATGCTCACTTCAACCATTGAAGTTTGCATATGCTTTTAGCATCCTCTGAATTTACAAAACCCTCTGGACCGTGTTATGCACATGTCCGAGGTAACAATTCTATTAGAAGAACTTGTTTTGTTTATTCAACTACCATATAACAAAATTATATGTAGTGGTTGCTACATTAATCCGTCTAGACTAAATATCACTATGAAAGATCAAATCTTATCATAGTCAACCTTTGAACATTTTGCGAACTCCTTCCCAACATGTCGACTATTTCATAGATGTGAAACATCCATGTCTATTTCTTTATAGATCCAAACACAACTGTAAGGTCTTACACCTTTCTCGAGGGTCCTTCAAGTTCAAAACTTGATTTCACGTGTATGGAACTATCACGGATTTATGGCTTCAAGCCATTTACTGAGTCAGGGCTCATCATCGCTTCTTTGCATGCAGTACGTTCATTATTCTTAAATAATGATTCAACCCTCAAATCTTGGTATTTGATTGTTTACTCGACCTACTTGGTTCAATAGAAACTTAGATCTCCGTGACCATAACCCTTGAGGTACGTGAGCCATGAGCATTGTTGCTGCCTCCGGAACACTTTTCGGTGCTGCGCAAGTCTGCACATATAGCTAAGGTTCTTTTAACCTTATCAAAGTTCTATTGTCCTCCCACTTAAAAAATTCCTTCTAAAAGAAACTTGACGTTCTAAGCGACAAACACTTTTGTCTCCGGTGTTATGGAGGAATACTTAACAAAGACAGGTTCATCCGACTTTGGTTGCAAACATCTTTCTTATGCATAGCATACCAATGTTTAAGAAAGGACCACTTGGGTTTTATCCCAAACCATAACATATGGTGTCATTTCAACGGATTATGATGGAGCTCTTTTCAGTGGAAAAACGGTAATCTCTAAAGCTTTTAATCTTTAAAATATAATGGCATTTTTTATGAATCATACCTTTGATCTTACCATGTCAAACAAGGTTTAATTACATATCTCGAATGCTCCATACTCTTATGGTGTTTCGGGAAATGCAAATCCACGGAACGATTCCATAAATCTTAGGTATTATGCTAAACTTTGTAACTCAAATATCTTCCTTTATGATCTTTATCATAAACTGTTTATATTCTTGTTACAATGATTTTGCACTTCATATTGAAAGTCTTTGAACTTTTCAAATGTTTCATACTTCATCCATATTAAGTAAATATTCATATATTCACTCAAATTTTCGGAGAAAGCATATGAAGTTGAAATCCATCGTTCTTGACTACACATAATGGACTTCGTACAACAATATGTACAAGTTCCAATAAGCTAGTCATTCGTTCCCTTTTGGCCTACGAACAAAGTTTTAATTATCTCTAGGAAAGTTTCACAAGCGTCATTTGATCAAAATCAAATAGACTCCAAAATTCCATCCATATGGATTTTCTTCATGTTTTCTTTCCAATATAATTTAAACAGCGATGTCACTTCCTAAGTGATCTTTTAATCAATTTGTCTTTCGACATTTTTAGCACTAGTTTTATGGATGTGATTTATCCAACGAGATTTGTGAATCATCCATCTTTTATGGATTACGGCAATTATTTGAACAACCCTTTTGTTCTCATAATACCTGATAAAACAAATCTTGAAGGCAAGCTTTGATGTTTTAATGAGCAACACAATAACCCTTTATTTGTTCTCGATGAACATCATCACATATTCTTTTGCTAGTTATTTAGGCCATTGTAGTTCATGAATTCTGTTGTTTCGTATGACGATTCACACCAACAAATTCAGTATCAAATACTTAAGAACTACATTGTTTAATAAGCAAAGAATATAGCCATAACATGTATATCATCCATATACTTAAACTGAACAATTCTAGTCTTTTCTTTTCTGCCATATACTTATGAGATTTTCTTTCAATATTTCCTTTTCAGTTTGAAAGAATCTATCAACATCAATAGTGGAGTCATACATATGACATATAGTCCAAAGCGTGTATAGTTAAATACCAATGTCTTTGGACTTGCACTTTGAAGTAGATCACCATCATCAAATGTTTGGTGTTCTTTCAAATTCCTTTCTTTAGTAATCTCTTGGTGTAGTAAACATTTTACCTACATCAAATATTCACCCTTATCATGGAATTATCCATGATCAAGCTACTTTTAGCTTATAACGATGAAACATGAGTATAATGTTGCTCTCCAAATCCTTTTGGACGATTAGGACAACTAGTGTCTCCAACCTTTTGCAATTTCTCATCAAATATGAGAACATGACTTTTGCCATATTATACTCTATCATGTTGTAACCAATACTTCTTTTCAGATATCACAATATCTTCAACACATCATGGTTTCAAACAACTCTTTCGGATCCTAGATAACCTTGATATTAAGAGAATCCTTTGAATATCAAGAATCATGGAGACACACATGATACTTATATACTAACACTTGGAATTGTTACTCTTGATTTAATACTAATTATTAAACTTCATGGAGTAACCGGAACTTACTAAAAGTTTGCAATAGGACTTTTAAACTTTAGATTAACACTTCAAAACAATACGATACCGGTTAAAAGTAACTAACCAGAATTCTATAGTTCTATCATCTCAACTATAACTAAGCGCAAGGTGGTAAACGGATGCCAATGACTACAACAACTATGCAAATTCACTTTGATTTAGTTTATGATAAATTGAGTTCTAATTAATAATCAAATTAATCTAGGTGAACTCCCACTCAAAAAATATCCCTCACATTGTTTTAGTGATCACCTAACCAAATCCACCACATCAAAACCGATCATCACGAGAGTTGATATAGCTTCAATGGCGAACAATCAACATGTTCATCATATCTACTATATGACTCATGCTCTACCTTTCGGTAATCCGTGTTCTGAGGCCATGTGCATACATGCTAGGCTCGTCAAGATCAAACCTTACTTTCCGCATGAGCAAATCTGGCTTGCTCACGTTGTATACACTTGTAGAATCTAACACACCCGATCATCACGTGGTGCTTCGAAACAACAAGCTTTAGCAACGGTGCTAACTAAGGGTGAACACTTTATGACTTGAAATTCATGTGCATGAGGGATCATCTTATAATGCTACCGCCGTCTACTAAGCAATACAAGATGCATAAAGGATTAACATCACATGCAATTCACATTATGTGATATGATATGGCCTTTCTTCTTTGTGCTTCCGATCTCCATCTTCTAGCACGAACATGATCTCCATCATCACCGACATTGCATCAAGGTCAATGATGCTTCTCCATGGTTGTCGTCCACCGACTTCAACTATTACAACTACTTTGAATAGACACGCGGGTCTTAACATAAATTAAAGACAACCATATGGCTCCAGCCGGTTGCCAACTTACAATAAGGAACATTGCATACATCAAATATAATTACAATCATGGCCATATCACATCACTGTACACCCCTGCAAAACAAAGTTAGACGCCTCTACTTTCTTTGCATATTTTACGTGGTTTGGGGATTTCAATAAGTGTCGTTCTAACTTACGAACAAGAACCACAACATTGATACTAGCATTGTTGATCACCCGTTGTAAATTGGATCTTAACTATGCTAGGAGAAACAGCACCGCAAAGCCACTTATGCAATACAAGTTGCATGTCAAGCGTGGAGCAAGTCTCATGAACGATGTCATGTAAGGTTAGACCGGGCCGCTTCATCCCAACATACCGCAAGATGCAAAGTACACAAGAAGCAATCGACAATAAAAGCATCAACGCCCACAATGACCATTGTGTTCTACTCGTGCAACAGATCTACATATAGACACGGCTCGATACCCTTTGAGGGGTTCGTAGCATGGAAAACAAAAATTTTCTATCGCATACAAACAAACAAGCCAAGATCTATCTACTAGATTGTAGCAACGAGTCGATGGAATAACTTACCCTCGAAGATTCCAAAGCGGTTAACGAGCAGATTCTCGTGGGTGATGTAGTCGTACTTTCCGATCTCAAGATCGTAGACGATCCTTCCCGCTGCGTTCCGGCGCTCCTCATGATCGGTCACACGTTCGATTTTCGAAGACCTTCCTCTCCCTTGTTCCAAGAAAATGGAGGTTGTAGCACTCTTCGCGATTCCCAAAGACAACGGCGTGGTACCGGAAGTAGAGGGAAGATCCCGAGGCCTTAAGCCGGAGCGAGTATGGTGGAGTATGAGAGAGCTATTAGTGGTCTAGGGTTTAGACACACCAATTAGAAGGCTCTAATCCAAGGCTAGGGCAATTAGAAGCTCTAAACCAAAGCGGCTCAAAACCGGAGTCTAGGGCTAGGATTTAGATTAGAGGATAGGAACTTGTGTGTCAGAGGAGGAGGCCCGCCTCCTTTTATAGGTGGGAGGGGCCAAGGGAGGGAGTCCTCTCCCAAGTCGGCCTTGGGTGGCGCTACGGCTTGGAGAGAGGACTCTCCCCAAGTCGGTTTTGCCTCCTCTTGCTTGTTTCCCACAGTTCTGTTTTAGCCGTTTGACTTTCAAACCGCCATTTGACTTTTCTGTTTTAGGATTCAATTTAATCCTTTATTTGGAACAGCAAGAACACTTAGTACATGATGCAATCATTCCAATATGTAATGACACATTCATGTACCCCTTCCCCGAGTGCTGGGACATTAGGAACCTTCGAACATTCCCGATGAAAACACCTAATCATTACGAACTCAAACGGGACTTTCCTTATATGAATCTTATTCTCCGGACCATTCCGGATCACCTCGTGATATCCCGGATCCCATCCGAGACTCGAACAACATTCGGTCTCTTTCATAATACCATAACTACTCAAACAACGTCGAATCCTTATGTGTCTCCCTACGGTTCGTGAATTATGCGGACATGATCGAGACACTTCTCCGAACAATAACCAATAGAGGAATCTGGAAATTCATATGGCTCCCACATATTTCTATGATTACTTTGCGATCGAATGAACCACTTACATACGGTACCAATTTCCCTTTGTCTCACGATAGTTTACTTATCCGAGGTTATGTTCGCTGATCTCTCGCATACCTAGTTCAACCTCACCGATAAGTACTCTTTTCTTGTTCCCGTGATATGTGATCCCTTGTGACCCAGTACATGCTTGCAAGCTAATTGGATGACATTCCACCGAGAGGGCCAGTATATCTATCCGTCATATGGATGGACAAATCCCACTCTTGATCCATGTGTCTCAACCAATACTTTCCGAACACTCAATGCCACCTTTATAGCCACCTGTGCACGGTGTGGTGTTTGATGTCATCAAAGCATCCATCCCAGAAAGGTGATATGCATGATCTCATGGTCGAAGGAATTAGGTTACTATGTATCAGAAAGCATATAGCAATTGAACTATTGAAATGACTTGATCTTTATGCTACGCTTATCTATAGGAGTATGTCCATCACATCATTCTCCTAATGATATGATCCTGTTGTTAATAACATCTCTATGTTCATGATCAGGAAACCATGATCATATTTTAACCAACAAGCTAGTTTAACAAGAGGCTTTACTAGGGACTCTTATTTTAGTTTACAAATCACACAAGTATTAATGTTTCCGGTTAATACAATTATAGCATGGTATGTAAACATTTATCATAAGTGTGAAGATATGATAATAACCACTTTATTATTGCCTCTTGGTCATATCTCCAACAGGAGGTGCCTCCTACTGCGACCGATGATCTCCCCGTTTGATTTTCGTGTTCACATGTTTATTTTGACCGATGGACTTGTATTCCGGTGAATTGTGACATTGCATCATTTGAACTATGTTGTGCCCAGTGACGGCAAAACTATGTTTAATTTTCGACGATCTTTTGAATGTTTGAATTTGTAATTGCGATTGGGGGGAGGCATAAGGCCGAACGCCGGACCTGTATTGGGGGCAAGTGGAGATGTTCTTAGAGTATATATCTGTGGATGCATCCCATGGTGTGCGTGTGAAGCAAGACTACATGTAGGGCATCGTGCGTAGGCCACTACAGCTAGGTTTGACAAATTATCCACCACAAGTTAGCCAAGCCTTGGCACTCAAGTGTGTCTTCTGACCAAGACCTGGGTTAACAACAAACCACTGTATAAACTATGTACAGTGGCGGCTAACCCAACGGCTGTCATAAAACCGGATGTAGGGTGTGAGGCATGAGCTACAGAACTCTTCGGATGAGCAATCGTATGGCGAGACACGACTTTGGGAAATATGGCGGCCGACTAAACGGGTGCCAAAATCGTGTAGAATGAAACATGAACAAAGAAACCATCAAAAAGGCTGACGAAACTGTCTATCCGGTTGAGGCGTGATCGAGTTGAGAAGATTCGTCGGCTAACTAAACGGTTTGCCAAAATCATGTCCACGTGAACGAGAGCCGAGAAGCTTTCGCAGCAACTGTGGCTGCTGGAAGAGAAAAACAGAGAAGGCAATCCGGTTGTCTAAAACCTGAAGAAGCAACTGGTCTAGCCCGTTTGGCAGGTTCCAGTTCTGACTGGCTCACATTGCTTCTGGTGTAAGATACGACCGTTACGCAACCTTTTTTGGCGGTTAACAAGCGTGCTCCCAGCTTTAAAAAAACCTTTTCAGCTCAGCGATTAAACTAATGGTTGTTCCATTTTGCAGTGGGGTTTGGCCTCTGACAGGAATGATTACTGGGCCTCTTGGTATTGTTAAAGAAAGAAGCTCCCACTGGAGCGGGGATGAACACGTTTGTTGGATTAAAACAGGGGTCCACGGCTATTTTTTCCACCCCGGCTCCATTGAGCTCGACTTTTCTAAAATAAAAATATTTAGATGTTGTTAAAAATGTTTTTCTCACATATACATATAGTGTTTCACATACTTAAAATAATAAAGCGCCCCTTGTCAAAAAATACATATAGTGTTTCACATATCTAAGTTACTAGAAACTATGCAATCTACACCGATAGAGAACAGTAGGTGCATATATTTATCTTTTTGTGTATACCAAAAACTAAAATATGTATTAGTGGAAACTTATAGTTGTGTAGTCCAGATTTGTATGTACATGTATAAAAATGAAAACAATCAGGTCTTGAAATATTGTTTTATAAATGTTTAAATACCAAGATCTATGGAGCCTAGGATCCAAATTGGCTTTTCACCATTCATGGTAAACAAATGGAGTGGATCCAAATTGGCTTTTAACCTTTCATGGTAAACAAATGGAGACCCACAAATAAATGGATACATACTAACAAATCAATCACTTTTGTGTTTACGGTTGAATTTTGAAGGTTTCAAATGATTTAGAAATATTATTTATCATAGGTTCATGGTAAACAAATGGAGACCCACAAATAAATGGATACATACTAACAAATCAATCACTTTTGTGTTTACGGTTGAATTTTGAAGGTTTCAAATGATTTAGAAATATTATTTATCATAGGAATAGCAAAAGCATTTATCAATTTTTATTTTATGTTTTGTAGGTACATATTTTTATTTTATGATGAGTAGAAAGCAGCCCTTGGGATTTTGCACTCCATTTCATGATATGGTTAACATATTTGTCTTTTTTGTGTAAACCACAAACTAAAATATGTATTAATAAAAAGGATGGTGGTCCCGAGGGTGACCATTTTGTCATGTGGTAGCGAAAAAATAAGAGTTGCCATCAACGGGTACACTCAAAGATCCAATGACTACGGATTTGTTCGTTCAGCGGGACTAAAATCGTCACGTTCCCCTATAATTTGTGATAAAAAAATTATACTAGTTGCAGAGTTCAGATTTGTATATAGATGTATAGAAAATTTGAAAATAATTAGGTCTTCAAATACTGTTTTATGCATATTTAAATACCAGGATTTAAGGAGCCTGGAATCCAAATTTTCTTTTCAGCATTCATGGTAAACAAATAGATATACATACTAACAAGTCCATCACTTTTACATTTACGGTTGATTTTTTACCAAGCTTGTGTACGTTTTAGGGCCTAGTTGACTAATTGTGATATTGTGAGTAACTTGTGCATGCCGTGATATGACTCAGCCGTATGATGAGATTTTTCCAATCAAGATTCCCTTTTATTTTTGTATATGTTCACGAGTTCCGATGGTTTTACTGGATGGTTGCAAATGATTTATAATTATTTATTTATCATAGAAATAGAAAAACAATTTTATTTCATGATTTGTAGGTACACTCTTCGTAGAAAGCTCCCCTTTGGATTTTGTACTCCATTCCATCTTATGCTTTAACATGCACTTTTTTCTGGCGAATCTTGCCATCGTACTACTCCACTGCACCAAATTACGGGATTGACGAGGACGAGTAGACGCTGGATGGGCAGCATGTGCGAGTACACGAAAAGAGCGAAAATGTGGCACTACCGTGACGACGGAGGAAAGAAAGAAACCCCACTTGCTCTCCTTCTTTCTTTCTTTCTTTCTTTCTTTCTTTCTTTCTTTCCCGCCCAGCATGTCAAGACTGCACGCGCCTTTCGGTGCCGGGCGGGCAAACAGCGCCGGCCACGCGGGCCCCGGCCAACTGCTCGCTCGCAGTCGCAGGGCAAGGCAGTGCGGTGCCGTGCAGCTAGCCACTGTCCACCACTGATGACCAACAGCTGCGCCTGCGCTGCAAGTGTTTGTCCCAAGCCAGGTTTACCGGCAGAGGACGAAGCAAACGAACCTTTTGATGGTCAGAGGGTCAACCCGGTCTGCTCTGGAGGCTCGCGTACGCGTCCATGCGCGACGAAAAAGGATGAGATAGCGGTGCATGTTACCGTTGTTCTTCTAACCGTAACCGGGAAGTTTGACGGCGTGGTCGATTCGGCGGTTGCAGTTCGCCGCGACCGACACCGTAATTTCTGGCGTAAATGTTGGTACGACTAATAAAAAGGTTTGAGGGCCGTCGGTGTGTGATGCGTGTCGCACCGACACCGCTGCAGCACGGAGTATATCATTACAGAATGGACTCGAGACTGATCGCTGATGATTAGCCGATTTAGCATTGCAGACTGAAACTGGACGTTTCTCTTTGCTCTACCGGTAGCTAGGTAGGTGTAGGCCGGCTGGAAGACATTTGGTATCGCTGCTAGTACACATGCTAGCTACTGCTAGAGCGTGATCTTCTCAGCTCATGCATGTCTGCTACGCTTTTGGTATCTGATTCCCTTTCATAAAACCAGAACAATCTGGTGACACACACCACACATGGTTGGATCATAGTAGTGGGTAGGCTAGGCTAGCACTGTAGGTGGTGGTAGCAATTGCGGGATCCCCCCTTTGCTTTTGTGGATTTTCGGTCGGGGTATTTTTCCCGTTTCGTGTAGCCGATCGACCTCTTGCTGCTCGTCGGCCAGGATTTTGCTGGTCTTGCACAATACGGCGAGCACAAGGACCGCAGGCGCCTGTGTAGAGAACGGAAGGCTCAGATTTCCTTTTTCTTGCTACTAGTGCCAGTGCTTCTGCCTCACCTTGACAAAAGCCACACGTGTCGTCGACTCGGCTTCGTCGTGCATGGCGGGCGGTCCCGCTAAAACTAATATTCGTCGTCGCTTGTTGGTCTCGCGTAGTTTCGGCGAGATCTTCGCCTACAACTTGGTGTTTGTCTACGTACGTGCGCCGTTGACGGTCGTCCTTTTCGTGCAGCACCAGTAGACACGTAATCCCGGGTGACGACCATAGTTAGGGGCGGGCGGGGCACGTGCACCTGATGATACCGCTTGTGGCGGGCACCGAGAACTTGCAGATGTTGTGGCGTGGAGCCGATATCAATCCCGGCCGGGAGCCCGGGACAGACAACTCAGTGGCCTGCAGGTCGCGCCAACTATTTGCAGCCTTTTTTTTTTTAGAGAGAGAAACCAACTATTTGCAGCTAGTCATTGGTCGTTCCCCAATCACCACGCATGGATCTGGGCCGGAGAGATAAAATAAAGGCCAGCGCAGATCCCTCGGCATGTCTCGCCGACGTTTCCGCATGCCGAAAACGACGACTTCTCGCCTATGCAATGCGCCGCCCGCCCATATCTGGTTTTACTGACTGGCTGGGCCAAGCACTCTACTATTTCATACTGGTAGTAGTTGGGCCGTATCTGTATGTATGTCTGGTCACCTTCAACGGGCTGTAGAACTGTGATAGACGGGACTGAACGAGAAATGGGCTATCTCTCTCCACGAAGCGGGACATGGGCCTTTCATTTCATATCTATTCCATCCATACCCAGCTTAATCGTGTTCACGTCACCGGTCTAAAGAAAATTTCTGCCAGAAAGGAATGTCGCAGGTCGAAAGAAAATCGTGTTCGTCTTGGCGGCTCTGCCTGCTGCTGGTATATGGTCCCATGCGCGCGCAGCGGCAGCCAACCAAACGGTCCCAATCCAGCTCACGAGCACGTCCCTGCGGGGTATTGGCCTACTGTACCTTGGTCTTGCTCGTGCAGAAGGGAGGGACCATGTGATGTGAGACGCTTGCACTGCTCAAACAAGGCACGTGGGATAACCTCGGCTTGTGCGTGAGTCAGGCCGGTCCATAGAGCAGGGCAAAGAGGTGCTCGCCCAGGCCCCAATGATACTGGGGTCTCGATCCAAGACTTTTTATGTTTTTATATTAGTTTATTTTGAGTTTTAATAGTGTAAAATTATCTTTAAAAATATAGGTGATCCAAATTCTAGCCTACAATGGCTCTATTTTAACTTATATTTTCAAAAAAATACTTCAACAATTTTTGTAGTTTTCTTGATACCACGATTCTCTGGCCTCTCCAAGTATACAGAACAAAACCGACAGTCACATACCTTTACAGGGTTGCGAATATATTCATTTTCTAGATACGAACGATGCAATAACATAATTGTATGTTCCGCAAGCATAAATATTATAGATATATATCTTTAAGGTGTTTTCTAGAGTAGGGGCAAATTTTTTAGCACAAATATTAAGGATATATATATCTTTAAGGCGTTTTATAGAGTATGGGACAAATTGTTTAGCATAATAAGTATTAAAGATATATAGTCTTAAGGTGATTGGTAGAGTAGGGGGCCGTATATGAAACGGGATGGCTAGGAGACCCGGGAGCGTATATGAAAGAGATTGCGGACCCTCTGTTTCTAGCATAAATCAAACCTCAGCTTGACTTTATACACACCGTCGGCCTTGGACCCCAACTAAAATGGATAAGTCATGTACGTAGCCCCTTGGTGTAGATGTACTATCAGCAGATTTGTTCTCTCTGGCCTCTCTCCACAATCCTCATCTGGCACACCCACGGAAACTTTAACCGGAGACACTACATGTATCCTTTTATTTTTTAAAAGTTTAGGAATTACTGTTTTATTTTAAAATATCTAGATGTAGCCAATGATGTAGATTATAAACGTGCAAAATAACAGAACATGAGTTTTGTGTTAGAGAGTTTTGTGCAAAATAACAGATTATAAAGTTGTGAGGCTGAGAACGCCCATCATATTGCTTCTGCTCGGGGCGGCACGGAGTGGCCAAACCCTAGTCACCGTCGGGCGGTCCCCTCTCCTTCTAACCCCTGACTTCATCAGAGGACATAGCCAGGTGAAGCTCGCGTCGCCGATGACGAAGGTGGTCTCTCTCTCTCTCTCTCTCTCTCTCTCTCTCTCTCTCTCTCTCTCTCTCTCTCTCTCTCTCTCTCTCTCTCTCTCTCTCTCTCTCTCTCTCTCTCTCTCTCTCGTCACGAGGGCCACTGACCTAGGTGGAAGCAACGACCCAGGACGGTGCGACGACATGGAGGGTGCTAGATTGTGTTGGATCTTGCATCATCACCCTTATTCTCTAGTTGTGCTACATCGGGGATAAGGATCCATGCTCGGGGTGAAAACCCTGCTCGGCGGCGGCTGACATTGACCACGATGACGCATGCATGCGCTCGTTTCCTCCTTGGAGATGTGGGCATGCATGCGACGTCTCTCCCTCTCTCGGTTGTTGGGGGAAATCCTAGGTCCAGTTCACTGGCCCGGTCAACAGTGACGCAAGAATGTCGCTCTATTCTTAAATACGTCGTCTCGGCTACCATAAGTGCCATCTCTTGGTCGAGGCTTGAGGATGATGAGGTGCACGTTGTTTGGGCAAGGCGAGGGCCTTTGGGACGTAACATGCGTCATGGGGGATGTAGCATAGTCGTCGCCTTCCTACAGACTGGCCGGATTCTACCTTCTTCTCGCTGACTCCCTTTAGGCGTATGAGGGAAGGTACGTTGATCCGCGAAGTCTTGGAGTTGTAGTTGTGTTGTGGTGGGCCTCGCTTTGATCATGATGGGGTCCTAAAGCTCGGTGCCTTGTATCACACCTTCCCGGATAGGATTCTAGGCAAGACGAGTTTTTGTAGCGGGTCATTGTAGCGGGTGCATTGTAAGCCATTTGGCGTAGTGTATTAGTTGTAGTTTTGGTTGTAGCCTTATGGCAATGTAACAACCGTCTCGGTCTTTCTTTTATAAAATTGATACGTCTTCTAGGCGCATATTTAAAAACTCTCAATACAAACTAGTTTGTATTTTAAACTACATACCAATGATAAAAGTGTGGATATGAGTAAACAGTGGACATTTCAAAACTATAAAATTGCTTAGATTTTATCATTTTTGTGTAGCCTAAAATATAAAGAATTTTGCATTAAAATTTTGGACACTTGTAAGATAGATCATTGACTCTATTCAAAAAATTTAAATTATTTTGACATGTAAACATAATTTTCTATTTTTCAATAAAATTCTACATGTTGCTCCGCCTCCATTTGTACACACTCGCCAAGGACATGAATAAGAACATAGGTTGACTTCATTTTTGTAAACATAATCCTTCAATTGTGGTTTTTATATATAATTCTTGATCGACTAAGAATTAATTCTCAATCAAACGAAGTTATCCCACGATTTTGTAATACAGAATACCTTTTTAGTTACAACCTACTTAGGACTGAAAGAATCTCAGTTGAAAGCCAGGTGCGACTTCAAAAATCTCATTTGCAATTTGATTTATTTCTTCTAACCTATTGTTATAACACATGAACCATTATCGGCAATTACACCTCACTGGCAAGTGGAAACGTTTTATTGCTATTACCATTTTTTATTGCTATTTCTACTAGGGGAAAAACTTTCTCGGGCTCCTGCGTCGTTCCCGCGGGCAATGGCAGGGGCATACCCTAACTACACCTCCTCCTCAACTCTTCTCCCCTCTTCCTCCCGTTGTTGCCGTCGGGAGCTGCCACGACAAGGGCCAGGTAGAGCCGGCACAACGGGTCTTTTTCCCGCTCGTTAGGGGGCCTCACTGGGCGACCTTGTCAGGTGGCGACGCACCTTGTGGCGGTGCGAGCTCGGTAGGGTGGTGGCGTGACGTGGAAGCGGCTTTATGGTGTCATGGATGGTGGTCTCCGGCGGTGCGAGGCGGCAGGAGGTGGGTGCGGTGACCCAGCATACCACTGCATGATGTAGTGCACTATAGTCGTTGACATAACACCAATAAAACACCGTTCACTAGTATTACATCCCTCAGAGTAGTACAACAGAAACACAACAGGTTCAAGACATGACTATAGGTTACAACTCAACTCTTTACACAAGATCCAGCGAACGCTCTAGGTTAAAGAGAGAGAAATAATCTTCTTACAAAGAAGAACCAGAAATAAACAACTCAAAAACTATCATACTATTAAGACTAGTATTTTAACTAATGGTCGGGCATTGCTGCTATTGCAATACACTACAGAAATAGGTTCTATGACTAGAGATTATATTTCTATCTAGTCAGAAACTTCGTCTTCACTTGAGTTGATGTATATGTTGACTTCCTTAACTTCATTGAAGAGCTCGAGCTTTTGATGATGATTCCTGGATCATAACTTGATGTAGACATCGTCTGTGCTGGCTTTAGAACCTAGAAAGGGTTAAGAAGATACTTTGAGTATGAGCGTACTCAGCAAGTCCACTAGAAAAGGAGTGTTTGATGTACTATATCTACAGCCACAGACCATAGGTCGTAGGCAATGCAGGTTTTCATAAACATTTCTTCAAAGGTTGCTTTTATTCTGAAAAGCTATGTCCATCAGCCTTCACGGATTTACCAGAACTTTCATGGAGTTTCTTTTCCGCCGCGTTCGCCGCTCCTTCCCGGAACACGGAGTAACAAGTTATAGTTTTTACACTCTGCAGAGGTGCGTTACTTTACCCATGATAGATCTTAGCTTTGTTGCACATCCGGGTCGCGAACCCGTTCACACTTCCTTGGTGTGAGGCCCAGACTAAGACCCAAGCCAATCACTGCCTTCTCCACGACCCCGCATGTCTCCTTGGTGTATGCCAGCCCACCTATTGAATTACCGCAATTGGCAGTACAGACCGTTCAGATGCCGAAACTATCATGGGACGTTGAGGGCTCCCACCCATATGTTGTATATCCTCTACGAATTACCATATAATATGCACGCTACGAGTGATAACAGCCACGACCCGCACATCCGGCTCCATGCGAGAGGGAAAAGATACAGCTGACTTCTCCATCCCATTCCAAATCTCATGGTTAACGCGTGATATACGACACAAGAATCACTGGCGACATTGGTTGTTAAGTCCTAGATAATATGTTCCTTTACCACCGAAACTCTTATAGTAGGTTATTACCTCATGGTAAATAACCTATAATCATATTATTATGAAAATAGTGTTTTCTGACCTTTTTCAAATGCAGATGATGACAACACTGGATTTGCAAAATACTTTACAGAAAATAATCAAAGGACATGAGCAAGTGTGAACTTGCCTTTTGTGATTGCAAGATTATGCACTCTCGGTCTTCGAGACAATATAAGATCTAATATCTGAAATCAGCATCATTGGTCCGATAAGGACTAATGTTTAAAGAAGCAATATGCTATTATGCATAAGTAATGTAATGCAATTTTGTAAACTCGACTCCGGGGTTAACGTTGTTCTAGGGTTTTGGATACTGGAAATGGTTTCTTTAGAATGTGTTGTTCTTTTAGATAAGTTTCACACTTGTGCTTCTTATTAAGACTTGTGAGTGTGTGTGAACAACACATATCTATATAACAATAAGGTACACACATATGGAATGCTACTTAAAGACTACTTATATAATAATTGTTTATCTTCAAATTTACTTTACAAGAGTGTCACTTATACAGAACTTTAAGTGTTATTAATCCTAAATATACAAGTAAAGCATAATGTATTGTGATTATTATTAATTTTCATTTGTTGTTTGAAGTGGAAAAAATAATAATATTTGAAGAAAATCTTACTTAACTACGCAGAAGCATTTAAACTTTTAAGTTAACCTTATGAGGTGTCCTTTCTAATGATAGTCTTTAAGTAAGAAAGAATTATTCCATTTGAATAATGACATCATTAGTATTTGAGACTTATGTATATTGGTTTTTAACTTGGTTAGTTTGGTATAAAGATATTTTATAACTTAATTATAACAGACCAAAGTTAACTATAAAGTATATAATAAAGTTTTTAGCATTATACTTAAAGTTTTGTAGACTAAATTTAACTTTAAAGACACAGATGGTTTGAAAGTGTAATGCTTATGATATTATATTTGCTCATCTTATAATATTACCTTATATTTATTTAAGAATGGCATTACTTCTATTTGAGTAGTGGTTTCCTAGCATTATAATGGAATATAAGCAGTTATGTTTTTAAAAATGGGTGGTTATGGTTTGGAAACAAGAAAGTAATATTACTTAACTACTTATGGATTCAACATAGTGTTTTGGTAGGTTTATAACTTGTGGTTAAAGTAAAGGAATAGGTTTTATCTCAATACAAATTATTATTGGTGATTTTATATTAGATAAGGATATTTTTATAAAATAATCTATACTTATGGTTGAATGGTAATTCAATAAAAATTACATTTAAAATGTGTTGAACCATTTTGACTTCATAATATTAGTATTTAAGACTCATAATATTTATTAGACTTTAATTGGTTAATTTTAGAAATATTAACAAATTTTATTTAACCTTATATGAATTATTAATTAAAGAAATAGTTTTAATTTCAAGTTATTAAGGTGTTTAACTTTTTAGTTAACTCAAAAGTGAAATATTATATTTTTAACATGTAGATATTATTTTTGTGATCATTTTGGTATATTACACTTATTTTTGTGATTTAAAAATAATAAAAATATGATTTTTATAAGACTTATTACTTTATAAAGACTTAATAAATAATAAATATTTAATTAAGTGGGGTAATAATACATGATTATAGTTTTAAATTATAATTCTTATATTTCTAAGATTTTTGGTATTTTATTTATATTTTTAACATTTACTAATATTAAAATATGATTTATCAAAGCATTAAAACTTGTAAAATCTTTATTAAATAATAACTATTTAAATTGTTAACACAATAAGGTTTGATAATAGTTTTAAGTGATAGATTTTATTTTTCCATAATTTTCATATATAATACTCATTTTTCTGAATTATAAATCAAAAATTATTACTTAAACAAGTTTTAATTCCTTTATTATATTTCAGGAAATATTTATATTTGAATTAATATTGTTTTACCAATTTACTAAACAGATACCGAACTTCTTATACCTAGCCTAAATCTACCCAAGTCACTGACATGTGGGGTCACATGCCACATCACATATCGAGATTAGCAATTACAATAGTTACTCAATCCATTTCTACTCTTAGTCGATGACAGGTGGGACCAGGGCCATGTCACATGCCACATGGACAAGGACCAGTCAAACGTGGACTTGGTCAAGGATGACACCGGCGTGACCTCATGCTGACGTCATACCAACTGATCTTCTCAGATCAAGTTCGATTTGGGCGATTTGGTGATCGTGTGAGGCTGTGGTTGGGCTTATCGGAAAGAGGACGTGACGGCGAACCTAGCAGTGGTGGCGCCGCTCAAAAATGGTCACCAGAAAAGGGTTGGCGACGATCTCGCACGGCGGCGCTTGCGGGCAACCATGTAGACATCGATACAGGAAGCAATTGAAGCATTAGGGCATACTGCGAGACTCAGTAACTCACCAGGAAGCTCGCAGAGGTGTCAGTGAGGAAAGGCGATCTCGGTATCAGCGACGAACGACAATGACTGTCAGCGGCAGTGAGGTATCGATTGATCCGATAGGGGGTCTTCGGCTTCCATGGATTGGCTTGGGAGAACGAGGGCAACAAGGTGAGTCCAACGGCACCCTCAGGGAGGACAGGGGGCTCGGGAAAGACAGCGATGAGGAGCTCCGGCGAGGCTCAGTTTTCGGTCAGAGAGGAAGTTGGGGAGGATAAGTGTCAACACCCGGATTTTTAATCCCAGATGACTGTTATGCCATACATCACAATCTCAGGATTACCATTTTTGCGAGACATAACAGAATTGGATACCACAGTACATCATCCATTACAAACCAAACATAAGGTTTTACACAAAGAAGGATCTCATGATCCAGTTCTTAATACAACTCAAGCAGCGGAAATATGTAGTAATAACGGTAGCGTAGGGGAAGCTCCATCTTCGGGGTCACAGGCAATGCTGACGATGGGAGATGATCCTAGTTGTCGTAACCTTCCTAGGGTCCATCATCCTGGTACTCCTCTTCATAGTCTGGCCACGGGAATAGCCAGGGACAAAGCCATGAGTACTCTTTAAGTACTCGCAAACTAATACTAACAAGTTAAGAGGGTTTTTGTAATAGGACACTAAGCTCTAGGGTTGTTTTGCAAAAGCCAGATTTACCTCTACTAAGTTCAGAAGCAAAGAAAACTAGTCAAATTTTATAACACCTAAGTGGGAACTTGTATCTCATGCCACAACTCTGTTGTGGTCAAGTCAAATTCTCGATCCATTTCACAAGTCATTTTGAAAACATCTAATGGGGGAACAGTATGGCCACTCCAACTGTCCATAACCGCGGGCGCGGCTATTCGAATAGTTTGACACTCTGTAGAGATTGTACATTTTCACCACAACATTCGATACATCCACCAGGAACAAATCCTGAATTCACCATACTCAGTATGCGGATAATCAATACTAACCTTTCAATTACACGCCCTAGTATAGGCACCTCTCCTGTGAGTTTGGCCTCCCAACCATGACCAACTGTCATCTTGGGTACTGCACAGGTGGACAATATTCACAAGGTAGCCTCGGCTCAGACCTTGGCCGTGAGGGAACCAATACTAAGGTATATAAGTTTCCAGTCAAGCCCTACCCAATTCTCGGGTATTATGGTTGTACAGTAAAATTGGAATGGTATCGCATCTAGACAACCATCATTTTTATAAAGGGCTAAGGCTCATGCCTTAACATTTTCATCACCAAAATCATCTGGTGTTCGGAAACACATGTCAAAACATCTCAGTAGAATGACTCATCATTCTAAGGTTTCCATAACTATTTTCCACCAATTATTCCCATTTAAAGTTGATCAAGTTTTATTCTTAGCACTATCATCTACAAGTGGGGGTGAGTACTAATGAGGGGTGGTAAACAAGTGGAGTTTTACTATGTTTAATCTCATGCCTTAGGATGACATCAAGATTATCTAGCTTAGGCCAAATTTTATGCTCTTTATGCAACCTTCAATTATCCTTCTAGAATCTACAATTCACTTAAGTAGACTCTAAGTAAAAGCTTTGATAAATAAATAAAGTAGAAGCTTGCAAGTAAAACTAGGATGGGTTTATCAAGTGGGTATGGTCACATATGCTTAAGGCATATAGTTGGCATGGTAACAAGCAAGTATTAGCTTGCATAAGTAGAGTATCTTGCAAGTGTTAGCTTGCTCAATCAAATAGTATTATTAGGCTTGCCTTGTGCAGAGCAGTGGTTGAAGTTTTCCTCGGCTTCTTCTTCGTAGTATCCTCCTTCCTCCTCGTATCCTTGGTCGGTACTAGCGTCGATGAATAAATACGAGGTACATAATCACCAAACAATACTTAACTAATTTCAATCATCACACAAAAGGGTTCTACAGATGATCTAGCATCATCACCTACATTACAAGATTCAAGCATTTGTCTTATTTATTTTATTTTTAGAAAAGTAATTTCTACTCATTGAAAAACTACTTAAGATTTAATATTCTCCAAACAAACATGGGATCATGTTGACACATGTCATCACCACATATTTCAGTACATGGGAATGTGATTTAAAGTGGTGTCACAATTTAATAAGGTTTAACCCTTTTATTTTAATTAAATAAAGTGACTAAAATGCCTATGTGGCATCCTTTTATTACTTGAACATTATTTCTGTAAGTAAACCCATATATTTTTATATATTCTGAAAGGTATGATCCAATGTGATTTTTGAGAGTTGGAATCAACTCAAAAGCTATTATAGTTTAAATTTGAAAAATGTTTGAATGCAGAAAAGCTTCTGCCTTGTTATTTTTACCAAGGTTGATCTATATATTAAAATGATTTGAATCCAATGGGCTTGGATTAAGCATTTCAAAACCTTTCTAACAAAATTGGTTTCATTCAATTTGGTTCAGTGAATCGAGCTGGGTTGATTTTTGAAACTAGGTACAAAACTGAGTTTGAATCTAAATAGAAAAATCTAAATTCAAACGAGTGGGCTGCGCGGGAAGGGTTATTGGGCCAGCCCAGTGTCACTCCACGGCGCGGGGCTCAGGTGACAGGCGGTTCCACCAGTCAGTGGCTCTTTAAACGCGAAGCGGTATGGGGCAATGTGGTGCGTTGGATTAGAAGTAAGATCAACGGCTGAGGGTCGTCGTCGACGATGAACATGTCACCAGCGAGCTTGAACCCTAGCGGCTCGGTGGGGGTGCATAGGGGGCATACCAGGGCTCTAGTGACGACGGCGAGGCGGGCAAATGACGAAGTCGACGACGGCGAACTCAGGGGTGGTCGCGGCAGCTCCGGGGGTGGACGAAATCAACGGTTCCTCTTATCCTCTGCAGCGGCGAGCTCCGGCGCAATTCCTGTGATGCGCTTCTCGACTTGCTCCGGCTAAGAGGTGGAACGCTTAGTGAGGTGAGGGGAGTGAGATGGTGTGATGAAATCAAGCGGGGGTTGCCTCTATTTATAGTGGCGAGAGGGGACCGACGGGCGCAAGCTGAGCTCGTCGTGGTCGACGGCACAGAGGGCTATCGGCGTGGGCGACGGTAGGGGGTGGTGTTGTGCTCCCTGGCGAAGCTCAACGACATGGTGGTGAGGCGTGGGGCGGTGCTAATAGGTCTGAACGTTGCGGTGCTCTGAGCGTGCCCGACGGGAGTTTTAATGGCGCATAGCACGCCTGGTCCGCGCGGCGGCAAACGGGTGTGTCTGCGGGGTTGCTGGGACGGTGGTGATCACGCGTGCACGCGGCGAGGGCGGCACACGGTCTGTGGGTGCTGGTCGAGCGTGGCGCACGGGGCGCGGTCTCTGCATGCTTGCAGAGCGGCTTGGTATGGCTCGGGCGTGTGGTCCAGTGGCTAGCATTGCTCGCGGCTGGGACAGGGAGTGGCGGTGGGATGCTAGATTGCTCCCAGACAAGGTTGTCGAGGCTAGTGTTGCTTGTAGCTTGCTGTCGACTATGGGGTGGCAATGGTGCTCTCGGCCTTCTTGGCATTGATGACAATGGCCAGCTTACAGTGGTGCTAGTGATTATCTAAGGTTGTTAGATGATCTACTAAGGCTAGTGGTGTCCAGAGAGGGGACAAGTTAGGCCAGAATCACTTCACACTATAGTGTTTAGGATTTGTTTGATTTTCATCTGCAAGGTGTTTGATGAAATGGCCGCATGAACTCAAGTTTTGAATTTTGAAAAGATTTTTGGTGGGTGTGCTAGGCATGTGCTGGTGATACTGTAGATGCTTGGGTTTTGAAAGTTGAGCTTGTTTGAGTGGTTTTTGAAGAAGTGGGATCTTCCCATAAGATATAGATTCAATTTTAAACTGTCATTTAAACTATGCATTCAAATGTTTTTGGATGATCACAAGGTGGGCCTTGGTACTTTGTTATGAGTACTATCAAGGGGTGCAAAGATCCAAACAAGTTTTTCTTAAGTTCTGAAAGTTAGAGATAGCCAAAGTAGGCATGGGAGTTAATTTGGCCAAAGTGACCATTTACTTAATTTGTTTGTTTTGATTTCTTTGTCTTTGGGAAAAGTGTGGGGATTGTTTAGATGATATTTATTTCACCTAAGAAACATTTTACAAGCAAATAAACACACAACCAAGGAAATTCCAAAGAATCCAAATTGTAATGCATACACATATGAATGCTTTCATATTTTTAATTGGAAAAGTTTTTGTTAACCCTAATTTTGATGATTTGAGTTTGATAATCCAAGTTTAGTATTTTTGGGATGTTACAAACCTTCCCCCCTTAAAAAAAGGACGGAAAAGATTACCTAGGATTTGAAGAGATCGGGAAACTCCGCCCTGATGTGATCTTCGCGCTCCCAGGTAGCTTCCTCTTCTGTGTGGTTGCTCCACTGAATCTTGAGAAACTTGATGCTTTGGGTTCTGGTAGTTCTGAAAGCTTCCTCCAAAATATGGATGGGTACTTCGGGATAGGTCAGGTCATCGTTTATCTGTATGGTCCGGTGATCAATATTCTTGAACACTTCCGTCTTCTCTGGAACTTCGAGACACTTGCGAAGTAATGAGATATGGAACACATTGTGCATGGCTGACATCTCTTCGGGTAGTTCCAATTGATACGACACTTCTCCTCGACGGTTCATAATCTTGAAGGGTCCGATATATCTGGGGGCTAACTTTCCTTTCAGTTGGAAACACTGCATTCCTTTCAATGGCGACACTTTCAGATAAACAAAATCTCCTATGTTGAAGGCGAGGTCTCGACGTATCTTGTCGGCGTAACTCTTCTGTCTGGACTGGGCTGTCTTGAGGTGCTCACGAATCTTGTGAACCTTCTCTTCTGCTTCGCGTAGGATGTCAGGTCCGAATATCTGACTCTCTCCTACTTCCGACCAGTTCAAAGGGGTGCGACACTTCCTTCCATACATGAATTCAAATGGGGCCATTTGCAAACTAGCTTGATAACTGTTGTATGAAAATTTTGCAAACGACAGACAGTCTTCCCACTTAGATCCATATTCTAACACACATGCTCTCAGCATATCTTCGATTATTTGATTTACTCGCTCCGTTTGTCCATCGGTCTGAGGGTGATACGCGGTGCTGAAATCTAGGCGGGTTCCTAAACCTTCTTGGACTTTCTTCTAGAATCTCGAGGTAAACTGAGTTCCTCGATCCGATACGATGTTCTTAGGGACTCCATGCAAAATAACGATTCTAGCGATGTATAACTCCGCTAGCTTCGAACTCTGATATGTGGTCTTGACGGGTAAGAAATGGGCGACTTTGGACAATATGTCCCCTATGACCCAGATAGAGTCATTTCCCCTACTAGAAGTAGGTAATCCGGTGATAAAGTCCATTCCAACGGAATCCCATTTCCATTCCGAAATCTGCAATGGTTGCAACAATCCAGCGGGTCATTGATGTCCTGCCTTGACTCTCTCACATATATCACACTTGGCGATATAGCTTCCGATTTCTCTCTTCATCTTATGCCACCAAAATTGCTCTTTCAAATCTTGATACATCTTTGTTCCTCCAGGGTGGATAGAATAAATAGTATCATGAACTTCCTTCAGAATAACTTCTTTCAATTCCGAATCTGCTGGTACACAAAGGCGTCCTTTGTACCACAGAACTCCTTCTTCGTCTTCGGTGAATCCGGGTACTTTGCTTGTACCAATACGACGCTTGATTCCCTCGATACTAGCATTTCCTTTTTGCGCCTCTTTGATCTGGCTGATCAAAGTGGGTTAAAGTTCTATGCTAGCCAAAAATCCTTCACTTACTAATTCCATTCGAAAATCTTCCATCTCTTTGTGAAAGCTTGGTTGCTCCTTCAATATCATGGAGTTCAAGCGGCACGACAATCTGCTAAGGGCATCTGCTACCACATTGGCTTTATTAGGGTGATAGTGAATGTCCAGATCGTAATCCTTGATTAGATCAATCCATCTTCTCTATCTCATATTCAGCTCCTTCTGAGTGAATATATACTTCAGACTCTTGTGATCCGAATAAATCTCACAACGGTTTGCCATCAGGTAATGCCTCCATGTCTTCAGGGCTAGAACTACGGCTGCGAGTTCGAGGTCATGGGTTGGGTGATTTTGCTCATGTTGTTTCAGTTGTTGGGATAAATAAGATATAACTTTGCCTTCTTGCATTAGCACACATCAGAGACCGATCTTGGATGCATCACAATACACGTCAAAGGGCTTCGTGATATCCGACAGGATTAAGATTGGGGCTGAAATCAATCTTCTCTTGAGTTCTTGAAAACTTGCTTCACATTTGTCCGTCCATTCAAACTTCTTGTCCTTATTTAGCAATTGGGTCATGGGTCTGGCAATACTCGAGAATCCTTCTACGAGTAGTATCCCGCCAATCCGAGAAATGCACGAACTTGGGTTTGAGTGGTTGGGGCTGAAGGGTTTCGTAGCATAGTAAATCAAAATAATTCTACGGATGCGAACGGGAAAGCCAAGATCTAATCTAGGAGATGCAAACAATGAGGGGGGATATATGAGATCTTCATACCCTTGAAGATTCGCACAGTGGAACGTTCGATAGAACGTGGGTGATGTAGTCGTACTCGCTTCTCCTCCTCGCGATCCGATCCGATCTAACACCGCAAGTGGCGATGCCTCTGAGAGATGCACACGTGCGGCACCTCGACGTCTCCTCCTTCGTCGGTCCAGCAAGTAGGGTGGAGAGATGGATTGGATCTACAACACGACGGCGCGGTGCAAGCGGTGGAGAGTTTCTGTGGCAGGGCTTCGCCTACGTGCAGTCGGGAGGGAGAGAGAGAGGAGGGGCAGCAAGGTGGCTAGGGTTGTGGAGGAGGTGTAGGAGGGGTGCGCCCCCAGCCCTCTTTATATAGAGGGGTAGGTGGATGGCCCTTGCCCCTCCCCCACGCCCTAGGCCGGCGGCCAAAGGAGGGAGGAGTGGGGGGCAAGTTCCCCCCTTCTAGAAGCTCCCCTAGGGTTTCCCTAGGGTTTGGCCAGCTGGGCCCTATGGGGCCTTGTGCCTCTGGCCCAATGCGGCCAGGGCACTCCCTCATAGGCCCACGCCCCCTCCCGACAAGTGGGGCCACGTTGGTCCCACTCCGGAAGGTTCTAGAAGCTTTCAGTACAATACCGAATAACCCGAAACAATTCCGAACTCCAAAAACTGCATTGCCTTATATGAATCTTATTCTCCGGACCATTCCGGAACCTCTCGTGATGTCCCGGATACCATCCGAGACTCCGAACAAAAACTCATAAACCAATTATCCAATCTATCCTAGCGTCGAGACACGTTAAGTGTGTGACCCTTCGGGTTCGAGAATATGCAGACATGATCTTCTATCAATAATCAACAGTGGGTGCGAAACCCATATTGACTCCACATTCATCGATGATCATATCGGATGAACCACGATGCCAGGATTCAATGAATCCTATATATATTCCCTTCATCTCGCGATATTTTACTTGCCCGAGATTTGATCGTCGATTGTCATACCTAGTTCAATCTCGTTCACGAGCAAGTACTTTACTCGTTCCGTAATCCGATATCACTTTGTGATTAACTCCTTAACCACATGCTTGCAAGCGGTGTTGATATCGATTCGAGTGGGCAAGTATATCTCTCCGACTTGGGAGGGACAAATCCCATCTCGATACATACAACCCAACAGGTACTTTCCGATCACCTAAGAGACACCTTTATGATCACCCTCTCATAGGATGACGTTTGATGACCTCAAAGCTTTCTTCCGATACCAGGGAGTTGTATTATCTCATGGTCTAAGGAATACAATATTTGACATAAGAAAAGCTTTGCAAAGATGAACACGACGACACAATCTAATTGCTCCGCTTAGTTTGGGTTTGTACATCATATCATTCTCCCAATGATATGATCTCATTATTAATCGACAAATCATGTCTATAGTTAGGAAACCTTAACCATCATTAATCAATGAGCTAGTCCATAGAGGCATACTAGGGACACGGGGTTGTTCAAAAACCACACAAGTATTAAAGTTTCCGCTTAATACAATTCTAGCATGGAATATAAACTTTATCCTGAACAAGAATTATAATAATAACATCTTTATTATTGCCTCTAGGGCATAATTCCAACAGTCTCCCACTTGCACTAGAGTCAATAATCTAGTTTACATCTGACACCAATCTAACACCCATGGCACTAAGGTGCTGATCATGTTTTGCACGTGGAAGAGGTTTAGTTAATGGATCTGCGACATTCAGATCTGTATGTACTTTGCTAATCTTCAGATCTCCATCTGCTATATAATCTCGGATTATATGAAACTTGCGGTTGTTATGCTTGGTCTTTGGATGATATCTTGGTTCCTTAGCTAGTGCTATGGCGCCAGTGTTGTCACACAATATATCTAGTGGGTCCAAGGCACTTGGAACCACGCCAAGCTCAGTGATGAAGTTCCTGAGCCAAACTCCTTCACTTGACGCTTCTGCAGCAGTCATGTATTCCACTTCTACTGTAGATCCCACGACCATGCTTTGCTTGCAGCTTCTCCAGCTCATAGCTCCTCCATTCAAAATATAAACGTATCCTGTCTGAGATTTAGAATCATCCTTGTCGGTGTCGAAACTAGCGTCGACGTAACCCTTTACGACAAGCTGTTCATCACCTCCATAGACTAAGAACATTTCTTTAGTCCTATTTAGGTACTCTAGGATGTTCTTCACGGCTGTCCAGTGTTCCACTCCTGGATCACTTTGGTATCTGCTCGTCAAACTAAGAGCATTGGACACATCCGGTCTAGTATACAACATGGCATACATGATAGAACCTATGGCCGAGGCATAAGGCACTTTGCTCATAGCTTCTCTATCATTTCATGGTATGGACATCGAGCCTTGCTCAATATCTTACCCGACAACATAGGCCTTTGAACCTTTCTTTGCCTTATCCATTCGAACCTTTTGAACTTTGTCTAGGTATGTACTGGCTTAAAGCTATCAAGCTTTGTCTTTATACATCTCTATAGATTTTGATGCCCAATATATAAGCAGCTTCCCCTAGGTCTTTCATTGAAAAACATTTTTTCAAATAACTCTTCACATCGTTAATCATGTTAATGTCATTTACAATAATCAATATGTCATCCACATATAGTACCAGAAATGTCACTGATCTCCCACTCACTTTCTTGTAGATACAAGCTTCGTAGCAATTTGGAACAAATCCAAAGCTCTTGATCACTTGATCAAAATGAAGGTTCCAACTCCGAGATGCTTGCTTCAGTCCATAAATGGAACGCTGAAGTTAGCATACTTTACTAGCATCCTTAGGATCGACAAAACCTTCGGGTTGCATCATATACAACTCTTCATAAATGTTGCCATTGAGGAACGCAGTCTTGACATCCATCTGCCATATTTCATAATCATGAAATGCAACAATTGCTAATAAAATCCGAATGGACTTAAACATCGCTACGGGAGAGAAAGTCTCATCGTAGTCAACACCTTGAACTTGTCGAAAACCTTTCGCGACAAGTCGTGCTTTATAGACGGTAACATTACCATCCGCGTTCGTTTTCTTCTTGAAGATCCATTTGCACTCAACGGCCTTTCGGTCGCTAGGAGGGTCCACCAAAGTCCATACTTGGTTTTCGCTCATGGATCCCAATTCGTATTTCATGGCCTCTAGCCATTTCTCAGAGTCTGGGCTCATCATCGCTTTCTCATAGTTCGCAGGTTCACTGTCATGTACTAACAAGACAGTTAAGACAGGGTTGCCGTACCACTCAGGAGGGGCACACGACCTTGTCGACCTGCGACGTTCAGTAGTAGCATCGTCCGAAGCTTCATGATCCTTGTCATTAGCTTCCTCTATTGTTGGTGCAGGCGGCATTGGAACAATTTCAGGTGCTGCGCTACTCTCCAACTCAAGAGAAGGTTCAACAACCTCGTCTAGCTCTACTTTCCTCCCACTCACTTCTTTCGAGAGAAACTCCTTTTCAAGAAAGGATCCGTTCTTTGCGACAAACACTTTGCCTTCGGTTTTGTGATAGAAGGTATACCCAATAGTTTCCTTAGGGTATCCTATGAAGACGCATTTCTACGCTTTGGGTTCGAGCTTGTCCGGCATCAACTTCTTGACGTAAGCTTCGCATCCCCAAACTTTAAGAAACGACAACTTAGGTTTAGCACCAAACCACAGTTCATACGGTGTCGTCTCAACGGATTTAGATGGTGCCCTATTTAAAGTGAATGGAACGGTTTCTATTGCATAACCCCAAAATGATAACGGCAAATCAGTAAGAGACATCATTGATCGGACCATATCTAATAGAGTTCGATTCCGGCGTTCAGACACACCATTGCGCTGTGGTGTTCCGGGTGGCGTGAGTTGCAAAACGATTCCGCTTGCTTTAAGATGCGTGAGAAAATCATAACTCAAATATTCACCTCCACGATCGGATCGTAGAAACTTAATTTTTCTGTTACGATGGTTCTCCACTTCATTCTGAAATTCTTTGAACTTTTCAAACATTTCAGATTTATGTTTCATTAAATAGATATACCCATATCTACTTAAGTCATCGGTAAAAGTGAGAAAATAGAGATATCCACCGCGCGTCGAAACACTCATCGGTCCGCATACATCGGTATGTATGATTTCCAACAAGTCCGTTGCTCGCTCCATCATTCCGGAGAACGGAGTTTTGATCATCTTGCCCATGAGGCATGGTTCGCATGTGTCAAATGATTCAAAATCAAGAGACTCCAAAAGTCCATCAGAATGGAGTTTCTTCATGCGTTTCACACAAATATGACCTAGACGACAGTGCCACAAATAAGTAGTATTATCACTATCTACCTTGCATATATTAGCCTCAATGTTATGGATGTGTGTTTCATCCCTTTCGAGATTCAGAAGAAATAAACCGTTCATAGCAGGTGCATGACCATAAAAGATGTTACTCATATAAATAGAACAACCATTATTCTCAGATTTAAACGAATAACCGTCTTGCAATAAACACGATCGAGATATGATGTTCATGCTCAACGCATGCACATAATAACATTTATTTAGGTTTAAAACTAATCCCGAAGGTAAAACTAAGGAGAGCATGCCGACGGCCATCACATCAACTCTTGATCTGTTGCCAACGAGCATCGTCACCTCATCCCTCGCCAGCCGCCGTCTATTTCGTAGCTCCTATTTCGAGTTACAAATATTAGCAACTGAACCAGTATCAAATACCCAGGCACTACAAAGAGGGCTAGTAAGGAAAACATCAATAACATGTATATCAAATATACCTTTGATGGTGTTAGCCTTCTTGTCCGCTAAGTACTTCGGACAGTTGGGCTTCCAGTGACCCTTGTCCTTGCAATAGAAGCACTAAGTGTCGGCTTAGGTCCAAACTTGAGCTTCTTCTCAGCAGGGGCAACGCGCTTGCCGCTGCCTTTCTTGAAGGGCTTCTTTGCACCCTTACCTTTCTTAAAGCTGGGGGCTTGTTGACCATCAACACATGATTATCCTTTTTGATGTCCACTTCCGCAGCTTTCAGCTTAGCGAAGAGCTCGGTGATCATATCAGTGGAACCAATCTGATTATGAGTCACTACAAAACTTTTGTAGCTAGGAGGGAGTGATTGCAGAACCCTGTTAATCTTGAGCTCCTCTGGAATCTTGAAGTCCAGTTGCTCAAGGCGTTGAGTGTAGCCCAACATCTTTATGGCGTGCTCACTAACGGAACTCCCTTCCTCCATCTTGCAGTTAAAGAATTTCTCAGAGATCTCATATCTCTCGAGCGGGCTGATGCGAAACATAGTTTTCAGTTCCTCAAGAATCTCAAAGGGCCTGGGGTAATCTTCAAAACGATTTTGAAGGTACGATTCCATAGCAAACAACATGGTGCTCTTAATCACACCATAATCATCTTTGCGCGACTGATAAACAGCTTTCTCATCAGCCGGCGCATCTACAGCAGGGGCGTCACCTAGCGCATTCTCAAGGACATAGTCCTTTTGTCCGCCAACGAGAATGATTCTCAGATTGCGGAACCAGTTGGTGAAGTTAGACCCATTGTTTCTAAGCTTTTCTTTCTCAGCAAAAACTCTGAAGTTGAAGTTGGACTTAGCCATTTGATCTACAAAATTTGCAAGTACAATTTAGACTATGTTCATGATAACTAGTTCAACTTAATCAAATTACTAGATGAACTCCCACTAAATTCAACATCCCTCAAGTTGTTTAGTGAACATGATCCAAATTCACCACACCTTATCCGATCTTCACGAGAAGAGATGTGGTTTCAATGGTGGACAACGAAGTGTCGATCATATCATTCATATGACTCATGCTTAACCTTTCGGTTCATGTGTTCCGAGGCCATGTCTGTACATGCTAGTCTCGTCAAGTCAAACCCAAGTATTTTCGCGTGTGCAAAAACTGGCTTGCACCCGTTGTATGTGAACGTAGAGTTTATAGCACCCGATCATCACGTGATGCTTGAACACGACGAACTTTCGCAACGGTGCATACATGGGGAGAACACAGTTTTATCTTGATCTTTAAGTGAGGAATCATCTTATAATGCTACCGTCACGATCTAAGCATAATAAGATACATAAAAGGATAAACATCACATGCATATAACTTTATGTGACATGGTATAACCAATCTTCGCGCAATGATCTCCATATTGTGCGTGCCGGCATGATCTCGATCACTCCACCATGATTGCCTCCACCACGAATAGCAACTACAACTATTGCTAACTACTTAGCGATAAAGTAAAGCTATTACATGGCGTATAAGAAGTTGACACACAGGTCATACATAATTATAAAGACAACCATATGGCTCCTGCCGGTTGTGTACTCATCGACATGCAAGTCGTGAAACATTACAAAACATGATCATCGCATACAACATACACATCACATCTTGGGCCACACCATATTACAGAAAACACTCCCTGCAAAAACAAGTTAGACGCCTCTACTTTGTTGTTGCATGTTTTACGTGGCTTATGGGAGTAGCAAGCTAAGACGATTCTTACCTAAGGAAAGCCACAACAGTGATATTATGGTTGCCAAACTCCGGTGTAAATCCCATGACAACTATAGTGAGAGAAACTGGCATCCAAGCCGCATGTGTGGAACAAGCCACACGTCCAGTGCGGAGCCGGTCTCGCGAACGAGGTCACGTAAGGTTGGCCTGGACCGCTTCGATCTCACTATCCCGCGTCATAAGAAGTACACAAACAAGAGGCTTGCAACAGAAAACATCAACGCCCACAACAAGCATGTTGCGTTCTACTCGTGAAACACATCTACGCATAGATCTAGCTTTGATACCACTGAAGGGTTACACAACATAGTAAATCAAAAAATTTCTACAGATGCGAACGGGAAAGCCAAGATCTAATATAGGAGATGCAAACAATGAGGGGGATAGATGAGATCTTCATACCCTTGAATATTCGCATAGCGAAACATTCGACGAAACGTGGGTGATGTAGTCGTACTCGCTTCTCCTCCTCGCGATCCGATCCGATCTAACACCGCAAGTGCCGATGCCTCCGAGAGATGCACACGTGCGACACCTCGACGTCTCCTCCTTCCTCGGTCCAGCAAGTAGGGTGGAGAGATGGATTGGATCTACAACACGACGGCGCGGTGCAAGCGGTGGAGAGTTTCTGCGGCAGGGCTTCGCCTACGCGCAGTCGGGAGGGAGAGAGAGAGGAGGGGCAACAGGGCGGCTAGGGTTATGGAGGAGGTGTAGGAGGGGTGCGCCCCTAGCCCTCTTTATATAGAGGGGTAGGCGGCTGGCCCTTGCCCCTCCCCCAAGCCCTAGGCCGACGGCCAAAGGAGGGAGGAGTGGAGGGCAAGTTCCCCCCTTCTAGAAGCTCCCCTAGGGTTTTCTAGGGTTTGGCCGGCTGGTCCCTATGGGGCCTTGTGCCCCTGGCCCAATGCGTCCAGGGCACTCCCTCATAGGCCCACGCCCCCTCCCGACAAGTGGGGCCACGTTGGACCCACTCCGGAAGGTTCTAGAAGCTTTCGGTACAATACCGAATAACCCGAAACAATTCCGAACTCCAAAAACTGCATTGCCTTATATGAATCTTATTCTCCGGACCATTCCGGAACCTATCGTGATGTCCCGGATACCATCCGAGACTCCGAACCGAAACTCATAAACCAATTATCCAATCTATCCTAGCGTCGAGACACGTTAAGTGTGTGACCCTTCGGGTTCGAGAATATGCAGACATGATCTTCTATCAATAATCAATAGCGGGGTCTGGAAACCCATATTGACTCCCACACATTCATCTATGATCATATAGGATGAACCACGATGCCAGGATTCAATCAATCCCATATATATTCCCTTCGTGTCGCGATATTTTACTTGCCCGAGATTTGAGCGTCGGTACCGTCATACCTAGTTCAATCTCGTTCACAACAAGTACTTTACTCGTTCCGTAATCCGATATCACTTTGTGATTAACTCCTTAACCACATGCTTGCAAGCGGTGTTGATATCGATTACCGAGTGGGCCCGAAGTATATCTCTCCGACTTGGGAGGGACAAATCCCATCTCGATACATACAACCCAACAGGTACTTTCCGATCACCTGAGAGACACCTTTATGATCACCCTGTCATAGGATGACGTTTGATGACCTCAAAGATTTCTTCCAATACCAGGGAGTTGTATTATCTCATGGTCTAAGGAATACAATATTTGACATAAGAAAAGCTTCGCAAAGATGAACACGATGACACGATCTAATTGCTCCGCTTAGTTTGGATTACATCCATCATATCATTCTCCCAATGATATGATCTCATTATTAATCGACAACTCATGTCTATGGTTAGGAAACCTTAACCATCATTAATCAATGAGCTATTCCATAGAGGCATACTAGGGACACGGGGTTGTTCACAAACCACACAAGTATTAAAGTTTCCGCTTAATACAATTCTAGCATGGAATATAAACTTTATCATGAACAAGAATTATAATAATAACATCTTTATTATTGCCTCTAGGGCATAATTCCAACAGGGGCTTGCCAATCTTCGACATCTTTCACTTTTGCAGGGTCAACGACAATTCCTCCGGCTGATACAATGTGACCGAGGAATCCTACCTCCTGTAACCAGAATTCACATTTGCTAAACTTGGCATACAGCTGATGCTCTCTAAGGGTTCCAAGAATGGTCCTTAGGTGTAGCTCATGTTCTTCTTCTGATTTGGAATAAATCAGATAGCCATCAATGAAAACAACGACAAACTTATCCAGGAAGTCCATAAAAATCTTATTCATGAGATTCATGAAATAAGCGGGGACAGTATACTCTTATAATCCATATCGGGTGGTAAAGGCAGTCTTGGGGATATCCTCTGCGCGAATCTTGAGTTGATGATAGCCAGTTCTAAGGTCAATCTTAGAAAACACTTTGGCACCGGTCAACTGATCAAACAAATCTTCTATCTTGGGCAATGGGTACTTGTTCTTGATGGTGACATCATTCAACTTCCGGTAATCTGTACACAAACGGTTACCTCCATCCTTCTTGTCCACGAACAAGACAGGTGAATTCCATGGTGACGCACTTGGTTGAATCAATCCAATTTCCAACATGGCATCCAGTTGCTTCTTCAGTTCTTCTAGTTCAGATGGGTTCATACTATAGGGTCTCTGAGCTATGGGTCCTGTTCCGGGGATTAGTTCAATGATAAACTCGATATCCCGATCTGGGGGCATACCGGGCAAGACATCTGGAAATACATCGGGGTATTCACAGACTATCCGGACTTGGTCAATGGTAGGTTGGACTATACTCTTGTTGCACTTGAATTGGCAAGGTAAGGTTTCAGATATATGCTCGACTGATATTCTAGCGGTACTAGTCATGGTGATGGCTTTCTTGGCACAGTCAATTAATCCTTTATGTTTGGACATCCAATCCATTCCCAGTACTACTTCCAAACCTTTAGTTCCGAGTACTATCAGATTAGCATAAAAATCTATGCCATGGATTTGGATGGGGACGGCTTTGCAAATTTGCCTAGCTTTGGTGGTTGAACCGGGGATTTGAACAATCATGACATGCTTTAGTTTGGTTGGTTGTATCTTACTAGTGCATGCAAATTCTTTGGTGACAAATGAGTGCGATGCACCATAATCAAACAACACTCGAGCAAGTACTAAATTAACAGAAAACAAACCCAGCACGACGTCTGGCGCTTCCTAGGCTTCTTCAGCATGCATAAGAAAAAGACGGCCGTTGCGGTTGAGCGAGTTCCCAGGGGCAAACCTTCTTCCAGGATGAACACGACGCTGCTGCTGAGCTGGGGCATTTGCATTGGGGGCTGCGGTATTCTTCTTGGGGCACTCATTGGAGTAGTGACCCTTATTTCCACAGTCATAACAAGTCACTTGCGACTTGTCCTTTGCTGCAATAGGCACAACATTGCTTCCAGTCCTCGGGGCAGTGTTGGTGTTGGCGGTAGCATTGTTGTTGTTGAACTTGGGTGGGGCACGAGTGAAATTTCTAGAGTTGCCGGGGTTGTTGTGATTTCCTCCGGGCCTTGGGTTTCCACGGTTGGGATAGGTGGGACGGTTCATCGGGGGTCTGTTGGTTCTCGGGACAAATCCTGGAGATGGGTTAGGGCGATACTTTTGGGTCTGATGGGTTCCTGGCTGATGCATCATGCGGCGCTTACGGTTCTCATTGGCTTGGTTGATCTTTCCTTCCATCTGGATAGCAGAGTCGACAAGGGCTTCAATATCAGCAAAGGAAATATTGACTAACACGGTCTGCATCTCATCGTGCAGACCATTCAGGAATCTATCTTTCTTCTTGGCTTCAGTGTCGATCTCATCTGGGGCATACCTAGCTAATGACAAGAATTTGTCACGGTATTCCACTACAGTCATCCTTCCTTGCTTCAGTTCTCTAAACTCATCTCTCATTCTCTTGATCAAACCTGGTGGCACATGGGTTCTGCTGAACTTGACTTTGAATTCTTCCCAGGTCATCATCTGTACTCCGGTCATTGCACGAACACTGTTCCACCATGCTCTTGCATCTCTAGCTATATAATGGGTGGCGAACAGAAATTTCTCGTTAGCTTCCACTCCGGCGACTTCTAGGTTGTTCTCCATGGTTTGCAGCCAATCATCTGCGTCTAAGGGCTCTTCCGACTTAGTGAAAATAGGTGGGTTGGTATTATGGAAATTCTTGAGCTTATATCCATGGTTGTCCTGATTTCCTTGGCCTTGATTGTTGTGGGACAGCTGAGCTATCTGCTGAAGGGTGGCTAGGTTGGCTTGACGTTCGGCTCTTCCGGCTTCACGGTCAGAAACCAACATTTGCAGGATCTGCAACATCGGGTCCGAGGATGAACCACTTCCTCCGCGTGGCATCTGAAGATTGGGATAGATCATGAGAAAACAGGGAAATTTCTAAGGTTCCGGGACTTTGAAAAGTTTTTAAAGTTTGACTCAGATTTTCTAGCAACTTTCTTTTCATTCACTCATTCATTCATAGCACACGATACAAACACACACCACAACAAAGGTAAACAGATGGTTTTAAGAACCATTCTGGAATCTACGATATAGTGGGACCGGATACAACTCACTACGCTAGTGCTCAAGTGCTACTACTCCTCGGAGTCGGTGTAGTCGTCATCTTCATCATCCTCATCGTCATCGATGAAGGTGAAATCATCCTCATCGGTGAAGAAGTCCATAGCCTGATCCTCCAGAAAATCATCATCGCTGAGATAGGAGTAGGGGTCTCCACGAAGATCCTCTCTGGCATTCTCTCTTTCTTCCAACTGCATGTCTCTCTCGTGGATGGTCTCCTCCAAATCCGAGATACGGTGGCAAAGACGGGCAATGATGCGCTCCTTCTTGTCAAGCTGACGGCAGCGAGACTTGCGATCCTTTGCTAGAATGTTGATGGTCTGATCCTTCGTCTTGATGATGGCGGACTTGTGGTTGGAGTAGTCACGGCAATTGTCCAATTCCTACTGACGATCGTACATCATGAAGCTAAGGTGGTCCAATTGGGTCTTCAGCTCAGGGTGGTATGGGGCTTCTAGTGGCTGTCCATTAGCATCACGCCTTGGACAAAACTCAAAGCGGGTTCCCTTGATCTAGTTGATACTCTACCCACACAGACGGGCAAGAGCTTCCTGCATGGCCCTAACAAGTCCATCGAGCCAGTTGTTCTCTCTTAAGGTGAACTAAATTCCCTCGGCAGTGGGAGGTTCAATCTTTCCTCGGAGACTTGCAACAATTAGCCACTATAGATCTTCTCCTCCTTGATCATTGAGCTGAGCTCCGAAGAACTCGGGGTGCAGACGCAATAGAAGTTCCGAAAGCTGGTCCAAATCCCGCTCAAAGATAAGGTCTCCTCCATTCCCCAACTGATAAAACTTGTTGTACTTCACGGCCATCTATTAAGAATATAGGATGAGTAAGTTAGTAGAGTGATCAAGTGTGTCAAATTTTATGTATTTTGCAAGAGTTTTTGAGGAACATGAATTTTTATGAAAGAATCAAGGTGATAAGAGTGGAAATAAGTTTTTGTAAATATTTGCTTCCTTTGATTTTTGAAATTGAGTTTTTGATTCAAACTTCCAGTCTAACTAGGGTCTCCTATGGTCAGGATGGCTCTGATACCAACTTGTCAACACTCGGATTTTTAATCCCAGATGCCTGTTATGCCATACATCGCAATCCCATGATTACCATTTTTGCGAGACATAACAGAATTGGATACCACCGTATATCATCCATTACAAACCATACATATGGTTTTACACAAATAAGGATCTCATGATCCAATTCTTAATACAACTCAAGCAGCGGAAATACGTAACAATAATGGTAGCGTAGGCGAAGCTCCATCTTCGGGGTCACAGGCAATGCTGACGATGGGAGATGATCCTAGTTGTCGTAACCTTCCTGGGGTCCATCATCCTGGTACTCCTCTTCATAGTCTGGCAACGGGAATAGCCAGGGACAAAGCCATGTGTACTCTTTAAGTACTCGCAAACTAATACTAACAAGTGAAGGGGATTTTAGTAATAGGACACTAAGCTCTAGGATTGTTTTGCAAAAGCCAGATTTACCTCTACTAAGTTCAGAAGCAAAGAAAACTAGTCAAATTTTATAACACCTAAGTGGGAACTTGTATCTCATGCCACAACTCTGTTGTGGTCAAGTCAAATTCTCGATCCATTTCACAAGTCATTTTGAAAACATCTGATGGGGGAACAGTATGGCCACTCCAACTGTCCATAACCGCGGACGCGGCTATTCGAATAGTTTGACACTCTGCAGAGATTGTACACTTTCACCACAACATTCGATACATCCGTCAGGAACAAATCCTGAATTCACCATACTCAGTATGCGGATAATCATTCCTAACCTTTCAATTACACACCCTAGTATAGGCACCTATCCTGTGAGTTTGGCCACCCAACCATGACCAACTGTCATCTTGGGTACTGCACAGGTGGACAATCTTCACAAGGTAGCCTCAGCTCAGACCTTGGTCATGAGGGAACCAATACTAAGGTATATAAGTTTCCAGTCAAGCCCTACCCAATTCTCGGGTATTGTGGTTGTACGGTAAAATTGGAATGGTATCGCATCCAGACAACCATCAGTTTTATAAAGGGCTAAGGCTCATGCCTTAACATTTTCATCACCAAAATCATCTGGTGTTCGGAAACACATGTCAAAACATCTCAGTAGAATGACTCATCATTCTAAGGTTTTCATAACCATTTTCCACAAAGTATTCCCATCTAAAGTTGATCAAGTTTTATGCTTAGCACTAGCATCTACAAGTGGGGGTGAGTACTAATGAGGAGTGGTAAACAAGTGGAGTTTTACTAAGTTCAATCTCATGCCTTAGGATGACATCAAGATTATCTAGCTTAGGCCAAATTTTATGCTCTTTATGCAACCTTCAATTATCCTTCTAGAATCTACAATTCACTTAAGTAGACTCTAAGTAAAAGCTTTGATAAAGAAATAAATTAGAAGCTTGCAAGTAAAACTAGGATGGGTTTATCAAGTGGGTATGTCACATATGCTTAAGGCATATAGTTGGCATGGTAACAAGCAAGTATTAGCTTGCATAAGTAGAGTATCTTGCAAGTGTTAGCTTGTTCAATCAACTAGTAGTATTAGGCTTGCCTTGTACAGGGCAGTGGTTGAAGTTTTCCTCGGCTTCTTCTTCGTAGTATCCTCCTTCCTCCTCGTATCCTTGGTCGGTACTATCGTATATGAATAAATACAAGGTACACAATCACCAAACAATACTTAACTAATTTCAATCATCACACAAAAGTGTTCTATAGATGATCTAGCATCATCACCTACATTACAAGATTCAAGCATTTGTCTTATTTATTTTATTTTTAGAAAACTAATTTCTACTCATTGAAAAACTACTTAAGATTTAATATTCTCCAAACCAAACATGGGATCATGTTGACACATGTCATCACCACATATTTCAGTACATGGGAATGTGATTTAAAGTGGTGTCACAATTTAATAAGGTTTAACCCTTTTATTTTAATTAAATAAAGTGACTAGAAATGCCTATGTGGCATACTTTTATTACTTGAACATTATTTCTGTAAGTAAAACCATATATTTTTATATATTCTGAAAGGTATGATCCAATGTGATTTTTGAGAGTTGGAATCAACTCAAAAGCTATTATAGTTTAAATTTGAAAAATGTTTGAATGCAGAAAAGCTTCTGCCTTGTTATTTTTACCAAGGTTGATCTATAGATTAAAATGATTTTAATCCAATGGGCTTGGATTAAGCATTTCAAAACCTTTCTAACAAAATTGGTTTCATTCAATTTGGTTTAGTGAATCGAGCTGGGTTGATTTTTGAAATTAGGTACAGAACTGAGTTTGAATCTAAATAGAAAAATCTAAATTCAAACGAGTGGGGTGCGCGGGAAGGGTTATTGGGCCGGCCCAGTGTCACTCCGTGGCGCGGGGCTCAGCTGACAGGGGGGTTCCACCAGTCAGTGGCTCTTTACACGCGAAGCGGTACGGGGCAATGTGGTGCGTTGGATTAGAAGTAAGATCAACGGCTGAGGGTCATCGTCGACGATGAACATGTCACCAGCGAGCTCGAACCCTAGCGGCTCGGTGGGGAAGCATAGGGGGCATACCGGGGCTCTAGTGACAATGGCGAGGCGGGCAAACAACGAAGTCGACGATGACGAACTCAGGGGTGGTCATGGCAGCTTCGGGGGTGGACGAAATCAACAGCTCCTCTTCTCCTCTACAACGGCGAGCTCCGGCGATGCGCTGCTCGCCTTTCTCCGGCTAAGAGGTGGAACGCTCAGTGAGGTGATGGGAGTGAGATGGTGTGATGAAATCGAGCGGGGGTTGCCTCTATTTATAGTGGCGAGAGGGGACCGACGGGAGCAAGCTGAGCTCATCGTCGTCGACGGCACAGAGGGCTATCGGTGTGAGCGACGGTAGGGGCGGTGCTGTGCTCCCTGGCGAAGCTCAACGGCGTGGTGGCGAGGCGTGGGGCGGTGCTGATCGGTCGGAACGCTGCGGTGCTCTGAGCGTGCCTGGCGGGAGTTTTAATGGCGCACAGCGCGCGTGGTCCGTGCGGCGGTGAACGGGCGTGTCTGCAGGGTTGCTGGGACGATGGTGATCACGCGTGCACGCGGCGAGGGAGGAGCGCGGTCTATGGGTGCTGGTCGAGCGTGGCGCACGGGGCGCGCTCTCGGCATTCTTGCAGAGCGGCTTGGCATGGCTCGAGCGTGTGGTCCAGTGGATGGCATTGCTCGCGGCTGGGACAGGGAGTGGCGGTGGGATGCTAGCTTGCTCCCAGACAAGGTTGGCGAGGCTAGTGTTGCTCGTGGCTTGCTGCCGACTATGGGGTGGCAATGGTGCTCTCGGCCTGCTTGGCATTGATGACAATGGCCAACTTACAGTGGTGCTAGTGATTAGCTAAGGTTGTTAGATGATCTACTAAGGCTAGTGGTGTCCAGAGAGGGGACAAGTTAGGCCAAAATCACTTCACACTATAGTGTTTAGGATTTGTTTGATTTGCATCTGCAAGGTGTTTGATGAAATGGCCGCATGAACTCAAGTTTTGAATTTTGAAAAGATTTTTGGTGGGTGTGCTAGGCATGTGCTGGTGATACTGTAGATGCTTGGGTTTTGAAAGTTGAGCTTGTTTGAGTGGTTTTTGAAAAAGTGGGATATTCCCATAACATATAGATTCAATTTTAAATTGTCATTTAAACTATGCATTCAAATGTTTTTGGATGATCACAAGGTGGGCCTTGGTACTTTTTTATGAGTACTATCAAGGGGTGCAAAGATCCAAACAAGTTTCTGTTAAGTTCTGAAAGTTAGAGATAGCCAAAGTAGGCATGGGAGTTAATTGGGCCAAAGTGACCATTTACTTAATTTATTTGTCTTTGGGAAAAGTGTGGGGATTGTTTAGATGATGTTTATTTCACCTAAGAAACATTTTACAAGCAAAGAAACACACAACCAAGGAAATTCCAAAGAATCCAAATTGTAATGCATACACATATGAATGCTTTCATATTTTTAATTGGAAAAGTTTTTGTTAACCCTAATTTTGATGATTTGAGTTTAACAATCCAAGTTTAGTATTTTTGGGATGTTACAATAATAGGATAAGGCTCCTCGACGTGGCAGTGGCCTTCTTATAGGCAATGAACAGCGGCGGCGCGGATCTTGGCGATAGCGGGCATCACGGCGACGGCGGATGGTCGACGATGCGCCAGGCAGCTTCTTCACCGACGTGCTTTCTGGCGAGAGGAAGAAGAAAGGAGAAAAAGATCGAAGGGGTACGTGGGCTGGCTTGGGCCGACGTGGACTGCTATGGAGTGAGCGGCTCACCGCTGCTCCTGCATGCGAGCGACGGTTAGGTTAGTGAGGAGGTGGGCCGTGGGCCAGATTGGGATGATACATCTTCTTCTTTTATTTTTTCTTGTTCTTTCCCTTTTCTTTATTCTATTTGGTTTTCAATTCAAATTTCTTCAAGGTTTTTAAATACCATAATTTTTGTATAATAATTTAAATATTCCAAAGATAACTATACTGATTGATTACTCTAATCATGTTGATATTTTTCAATGCTCACAATTATATCAAAATTATTTATTAAATGTGATGAATAAGAATTAGGGTTTTAGGTTTTTGTTTCTAGATTTGTATTTTAATACTTGATTTGAACTTTTATTTATGGAATTTATTTGCTGAATATTTGTAGCAACAATAAAGTTATTAAAAATCATTTTGTGAGTTTTTTATTATATAGTGCTATAGTTTCTTTATTTTATTTATAAATTTACTTTTCCTATTATTATTTGTAAGGGCTTTTGATATGCATTTAATTGATCTAATATCCATAAACTTATTGTAGAATGCATCACTATTAACTCCATGAGTTTTGATTCTTATTGATTTATAATATCAAGGAATTTTTTTATATGGTGATCCTTTATTATTATTTGATGCATAATATCCTAAGGATTTAATATGGTTAATATTACTGCCATGAATATAGGGAATAACAAGGTATATGTATTTTATTATAAATAACAAAAGAGTTAGGGTTTGAATTGCAAATAATAATGATATCACATTGTCTTTTATTCTTTTGTTGATGTGAATAAAGATTAATGGCTAAACACATTGTCTTTCTGTTTGTGATTTTTAATGATATCACCATTTATAGTAAAATAGTGGGATTGTTTTCTAGACTAACTTATGAGAAAGAATTGATAGGTTAAGAATTGGTGAATCAATAGTTGATTACTCAACATTGATGAACAACAGATATTAGAATATGGTTCAGTAAAGATGGGAAATATTGATATGGATAGAAAGATATATGGTAAATGATCTTGACTTGATTTCCTTTCTACTTAATCTTACTAAAGGTTAAGGTCAGGTATTACCATGATACTCATGGTATAAGTAAATGAGATTAGATATAGTTGTTACATTCTTATTATTTGTGTTATATCCTTAACTTGGTACTCATGAGTGATTATAATGAATACTATGATATGATCACCTAAGGATCAAATATAAATCATTAAGTAATGGATTAGGGTTTAAATTTATTACATTTGATCTACCCTTAGTTCAAATCATGTTTACCCCAAAGTAAAGTTTTAGCAAAGGTCATATTGAAACTTATCGCAGTCAACTTGATGATCTACTTCAATTCCATCAAGTTGAGAGAAGCTTCAATCACTTTGACAAGTTTTGTTCCAAAGCGCAAAAATTATTCGGATTTTTTATGCATGAATGCAATGCACACATCTGTGTTCAGCTTATTTCTAAGCTCTAATGCTGGTATGTTACAGACTCTCCCCCTTAAAATAAACTTCGTCCTCGAAGTTTGCATACTCTCACGTTTCAGAGTAAGGAATTGGCTTGTGTTGATTACGACATTTCTCAGCTCCATGGTAATCTCAATGGGAATAATTGTAATATCCCATATCCAAATCTTTTCCTTGAATTCTTATCATACTCGGCGATTTTAATCCTGTTGTCTCCAATACTCCAAAATTCCTTTTACTTTACTCCCTTAGGAATATTTCCTTATTATGAACTTCTTAATTTGGGTCTCTTCTTTAGTTCATTTCTCTAATTAGGTATCCTAATCCAAATCCTTTTATTTAATCATCAAACTTTCTTGCTATACTATGTAAGGTCTAGGAATTCTTTTTCAATTCAATTAAACACTAGTTGTGGCAAAAAAACTATATTTGGTTTGTCATTATATGGTTCAAACTGGTAATCCTTCCAAGATTGAGTTTCTTGTTTCTCTACACATATCTATTTGGCTGGACCATATTATCTCTTAAGAATCGCTTAAGAGTTGTTTATTTTAGAATTAGTCTGTTAGAATTAATCTATTCTATCTCCTTCAAGCTTTTACCTTAGCAAGCTTTTTAGAAATTCTCTTGTTATTACCTTAAGTACTTCTTCAACTTCCACTTATTAATTGCCTTAAGGTTTGAGTCCTACTACATTGGTTTAACTTAAATCTTCCATCCAGGCATACTTCAGAGAGTACTTTTCTGATGATCTTCTTTTAACCTTATGAAAATAAGGCTTGCTATTGTTGTAGGTTAGTCCTTCTTCTCCAACCTTTACTCTGGTATTCAGATAATGATACTTTAATTTCTAAGGTTTACTCTCCCCCTTAGGGTTTACTAATAATCTTCAAACTGCCTATAGAGTAACCATTGGCTTTATAACTATGATGTTGGTCTTTGTTCAGCTTATAATTTACCTAATTAGTGTCTTATGAAAGATTTTACGGTGTATCCACACAATTGTGGATCTCCGAAGCGAATCTTTCAGCATTTTTGGTCTTACTTACTATTTGGACATTTTCGCTTGGATAAGTCTGACTTCGCGAAGCGCCTCGAAAGATGATCGCATAAAATTTTATACTCTCTTAGATCTTACTTAGCTTAGGGCAAGTTTTATGCTCTTTATGCAACTTTTAAGATGATCTGGTTAACTATGTCAACCAACACCGACTACGGACAAGATACCAACTATGGATCAAATACCAGCTGCGGATCATCCTAGGGTGTATGTATTACCCTACGGTTCTTCGACGTACTATTGGCATTATCTATGAATTGTCAGAGCTTGAATACCATTTTGGTTCAAAAGCTTGTTCTTTGTACTAATTCATGACACTTCCATGAACTTGGTATAATTACTTCATTAACTTTTTAACAACATTACCTATTTTGAATGAACTTTAGTTTACTACTTCTTATTGCTTCATGTATTTCCAACATTAATCTTTCTTGTTATAGCTGGCTAAGAATGATCTGAACTTGATTCATCATTTAAATTGTTGTGATACTCCTTATACTTAGCTTCACTATTCATGTAATCCTTCATCTTGGTCTTTGGAACTCGTCACTCCCTTACACGAATTCTCTTTTCTATCTAGGTCTATAACATCAAGTAGTAACTGGATGTTGCAACATGCATTTGCACACCAAGTCAAACTTTATGTACAGATCTAGTCAATCAAGAAGATCCAAGAAAAACAAATAAATCCAAATGTGGTACATATAACACACAATTTTATAATCCCGAAATTTAGTAATTGAGTATAATATCTCTAGAATTCAGGCTTAGTTGTGTAGTATACGACACCTCCTCGTATAGGTTTTCATCGTGATACTTAGAACATAGGGTTAAACTATTCTTTATCTCAATATTTACCCAAATTGCTTAAGTGCAACAGGATAATCTTAAGCAAAGTGGTCTCAATTTGGTTTTTGTCTAACCTTTTGTCTCACCTTTTGCAATGATTAACTATGACCAACCTTTATTGTTTAGTAACTAACCTCACATGATCTCACAAAAATACTAATACGTTTCTATTGAACCCCTAAAATTGAAGGTTATCACTATTTTATGACACCTGTGACTTCTATCATAGCTCTATCATGTTATTTTCATACTTCTATTTCAAGCTAATTCACTAAGTACTTGTCATACTTACACTTACATAATGGTTTCGGAGCTAATCTCACCATGATCTTATTATGTTTTGCCTCTTTATCATGATTTAAGAGCTAATCACCTCATGATGACTTTGTTTCTCACTACACTATTATTAAGTCTTAACATAATTTCACTTAATCACGTAAATATCTCAAGTGAATCCCACATGATTACTACTTATTACATCAACATTTATCCTAATGATATTCATCATGCTGTCTTTGTTTATTAACTAACAATAAAATTCCACTGTGCTACTTGAATTCTAGAGTTAGGCTACACCATTAGGACTGCTTCAATTGATGTCTTAAACTTGATCCTAATATGTTGCGTCCAATTCACTTTCCTACAGTATCTTGGTGGGTTATGTCTCCTTCGGAAGATACAAAATAACACTATACTGAGAAAAGATAAAATAATTACTACTAAGAAAGAATGACTTAAGTATTTAGTGATAAAGTTATCCTCAAGTGGATACTTCTCACAGGTCATAAGATTATTTGGTTTAGATAAGATGGCTCCTATAGTCACTATCCAACCTACAGATCTTCCTAAAAGGTTTCAATCCTAAGGTCAAAGCATATGCTCCGATACCAACTGCGGTGACCCAGCATACCACTGCATGATGTAGTACACTATAGTCGTTGACATAACACCAATGAAACACTGTTCACTAGTATTACATCCTAAAGAGTAGTACAACAGAAACACAACAGGTCCAAGACATGACTATAGGTTACAACTCAACTCTTTACACAAGATCCAGCGAACGCTCTAGGTTAAAGAGAGAGAAAGAATCTTCTTACAAAGAAGAATCAGAAATAAACAACTCAAAAACTATCATACTATTAAGACTAGTATTTTAACTAATGGTCAGGCATTGATGCTATTGCAATACACTACAGAAATAGGTTCTATGGCTAGAGATTATATTCCTATCTAGTCAGAAACTTCGTCTTCACTTGAGTTGATGTATATGTTGACTTCCTTAACTTCATTGAAGAGCTCGAGCTTTTGATGATGATTCCTGGAGCATAACTTGATGTAGACATCGTCTGTACTGGATTTAGAACCTAGCAAGGGTTAAGAAGATACTTTGAGTGCGAGCGTACTCAGCAAGTCCACTAGAAAAGGAGTGATTGATGTACTATATCTACAGCCACAGACCATAGGTCGTAGGCAATGCAGGTTTTCATAAACATTTCTTCAAAGGTTGCTTTTATTCTGAAAAGCTATGCCCATCAGCTTCACGGGTTTACCAGAACTTTCATGGAGTTCCTTTCCCGCCGCGTTCGCAGCTCCTTCCCGGAACATGGAGTAACAAGGTGCGTTACTTTACCCATGAGAGATCTTAGCTTTGTTGCACATCCGGGTCGCGAACCCGTTCACACTTCCTTGGTGTGAGACCCAGACTAAGACCCAAGCCAATCACTGCCTCCTCCGCGGCCCCGCATGTCTCCTTGGTTGTGGCATCCCGCAAAAACCACTACTAGAAAATCGCGTTGTTTTTGTGCATTGCATCATCATGACCGCATGCTCATGTCATCATGCCACATTGCATTTGAGCATCGTCATCATCTTGCATTTGCGTGCATAAAACTAATTGCGGAAAAACCTATTTTTGCTTTCTAAACGCCCCGTCCTTGTTCAAACACAAAACCCGGGTCTCCGGAATATTTTGTTTTGTCTGCCAACGTTTTGCAAAAGCCCCGTTTGGAACAAATAAAATATTTAATTGTTTTTAGGGGGGGCAGCCAAACAGGGCCGATCCGACCCATTCGGCCACCCCCAGAATAAAATCGGTCCACCTAAACTCTTTTCTTACCCTATCCTAGCCTACCCACCCTCCAGCCACCTCACCCCCTCCAATGCCCTCTCGCCACCTCACCTCTCCTCTCTCCACCCAACCAATCACCCCCTGCCACATCAGCCACCCCACTCCCTCCCTCTCCACCTGTCCCGCCCCACGCCCCTAGGTCCCACCTCGCAGCCCCACCAACCCCTGCGTCCTCTCCCCACCGCTCTCCTCTCCCTCCCTCCTCTCCCCCTTCCCTCCTCCCCCGCCTCTTTCCTTCCTCACCCCTTCTTCCTCTCGGCTACCAGCCGCCTCGCCTCCTCGGCCTCCAAGACCACCGCCTCTCTTCTCCCCAGCGCCACCGCCCTACCTCGAGCTCGCTAGCCTGGCCATGACCGTCCTCTCATGAGCTCGCCACCCTCCGCCACCTCGCGCCGGCCTCCTTCCTCCGGCTTCCCCTTCCTCCACCGGCGCCCGCCTCCTCTCCCTCTGCAAAGCTTCCTCGCCCCCGCTCCTTCCCTCTGCAACCACCCTCGCCGCCTCGGTGCGCCTCCACACTGCCAAGGGAGCTCCGCCGCCTTCCTCCTCTTCCGCCTTGGCCGCCCTCCACTGCGGCCCGTCGCCCTGCTCATTTGTGATCTCTGCGCGGCCGACTCCGGCCGCCGGCCTCCTCCTTCCCGCGAGCTCCCCGTCCGTCGCCAGGAGCTCGAGGCCCCGCCAGCTGTGACCCCGCCGCCGTCCTTGGCCGGCCCCGCCCGCCTCTTCACCGCCGCCGTTCCCTCCTCCACCTCATCGGCCTCCTCTGCCGCGTCGTGCGCCACCACCTGCGTCGCTCCCCTCGGCAACCGGGCGCCGCCGTGGACCCCACCCAGTGGGCCTGCTCTGACCCCGTCTCGTCCGCGCCGCTGTCCCATCTTGGCAGCTTCGGTTTTGTCCATAGGGTGTTTGTGTTGATGTCCAGGTGGGACATGCCCCCCCGTGCAGCGTTATGGTGTTGGTTCCTTTGCAGATGGCCACCCGCGAGCATGGCGTGGAGGTGTCGGTGCAAATCGAGCGCCACACTCAAGATCGAACCGACCCGACCAAACCCGATGAACGCCGCCGTTGAACCTGACTCCGACGACCGTGGCCTCGAAGGCATCTCCTTCACAAAAACCGCAAGATCTTCACGGTACGCCAAGTTCGCCAACACGGCAAGTCCGGACCCGGAGACCTCCGTCACGGAACCACAAGGATTCGGGGGTGGAACCGACAAGATCTACCTCACGGAACACCATGATCTCCAACCCGGAACACCGAGTGCACCGACATGGATCCGAAGGCTGAGCCCTTGACACGCCAAGATCTTCTCGGACCCGAGGATCATCAAGACTTCCGCTCGGCAACGCCAAGTACTCCTTCCTGGCTTCAAAGCCCGACCCCGTGGACCGACATGATCTCCTTCATGGATACGACAAGTACTCCCTCGAGGACGCCGAGTACTTCACCCCGGACACCGAGACCCTTGACGACAAGTTCTCCTTCCCGGAAGCATTGACGCTCGTGCGACAAGATCTACTTCTCAGATCCGAAGACCCTAAATCCCGGAGTCCGAGAACGATCCCGTCGAACCCTAAACCCTGAACCCCGAACCCCGAACCCCCGGAACCCCAAGATCGCCAAACCTCCATGTGTGACCCTTAACCGAGAACCCTATTTTCATAAATTGTCAACTATATAAATTGTTGCATATTTAATTGTTCATGCATGCATACATTGTGTGGTTTGGGGTCCTTATGCTGACTCACTTTATAATTAAATATGGGGCCCGTATGCGGGCAAATCTAGTCTTATATTGGCCTCATTTAAATTTGTGTAGCGAACCGGTGCGATCTCTTGCCCTTTTATTACAACATTTAATTTGCGGGGTAGCTAAACAACATGAACCACCTAATTAATTGTCGGGATTCCGGTTCCGCTTAATATGGCCTAATTGCATTGCACCTTTGCCATGTCATACATCATACATGCATCATGCCCGATCTTTTGCCGTAGTATTAAATAGTGCATCCGGTGTTTATTCTAGTGTTTTGCTTCTTCGCGGATAAGGCCGTTGAGTTGATGCGAGTGTCGACCCGATCTTCGGTTGAATCTTCGACAATGTTTTCAGGCGAGCATCTCCCCCTTTCTACCTATCTTACTTTTACAGTATTTATTCCCTCCTGTTGATCTATTGCTATCTGTGATGCGTTGCTCTAGTTTTCGTACCCGTGATATCCCTTGCAGCCTTATATTGCCTTGGACACATCCTATTACCTGTTGTTTGGTAGGTAGTTGGACTTGCGCGTCGTAGTCGCTTGCCCAATTGCTATTGCGTGTCGTCAAGTACCACAGTTGTTGGAGTATTGCCGCATGTTTATTGTTTGAGTTGATCATAACTTTAATTACCGTTTAACAACTAAAATTGAAGTAGGTAAGCAGAGGCACAGGTGGGCAATAGATGTTATTTGGTTGTTAACCGTCCACTTGTGTCCCGTAGGACCCCGAGTACTTGATACCTGTTCCTTGAATATTCGCGCTATCCACATCCGGGAGGATTATGGGACCCCCCTGAGCCAGAGCTTGATTCATTCTTATTTCTTGGGGCCACAAACTAGTTTGAGGTTTTATTTACTATCTTGTACTTATGCCATGCTTTACTGCTTTATTTACGATTGTGCGAGGAGCACCTGTACTGTTTAGGTAAGCGGAGTGTTTACGCGGTATCGACAAGCCCAGTTTTGGGTTCCCAGTCGTTTACAGCCACTGGCGCAAACCTTGAGTCCGTATCGGAGTCAGCTAACTTCGTTGGGGGTGTACTCAATGGGGTGGCCCCCTGAAATATTTCTGAATCCTGTGATTGCTTTGTCGTGAAAGCCTCGTTGGATTTTGATTTGGTTTTCCCGAGGTTGATCGAGTGTGTGTTGCTATTTGTGCACCCCTGCAGGGTAAAACTTTCTGAAAGCCGTGTCCGCGGTTATGGACGACTTGGAGCACAGTATCTCGATCATAGACAACTATAACTAAAGTAGTGCTATAAATTTGACTTTATAATGACTAGTAATCAGCTTCACTATAATGGAATGGCTAAATAAAACTGCCAACAAGTGCTTGTTTGAGTTGTCGCTTGCTACCATTGTATCTGACTAGTAAGTATTGCAACTACAACGGAATGGCTAAATAAAAGTACCAACAACTGCTGGGTTTTGGGATATCTCATGCTAATTGTATCTGACTAGTAAGTGTCGCAACTACAACGGAATGGTTAACTAATAGTGCCCACTGCTTATTATATCAGGATGACTATCTATACCTGACTAGTAATTGCTGCAACGATAACTGAATAAATAAAACTGCCAACGGTGTGAGTTCCTCGGTTGACTTCCTCGTTTGGTCTCGAGGGGGAAACACCAGGATGGGTATGTTTGGTGGTAGTATCAGGTTGGTTCCGAATAGGTCTTTCTTACCCTCTCGATAGCCGCCATGTATCGAGTCTCTATAGGTTGCTTAGTGCATCTGCGCTTGCCGCCCGCCTACCATATACCTATGTAGGCGAGGACCGCAATTCTAGCCTCGCCGTGCATTGGCCTCGATCGACCGCTCTCTTTTTTCCTTTGCCCTTTTGTCGGCACCCCTTTTGTTAAGCAGGTTTTGAGATCGACGTCGTTAGCAGGGTTACCCTTCCCGCTTGGCCTGGGCAGGGTTATGGACGCCATTGGTTATTCTTCAGGGCTCTTAGCCCCATTTGCATCTTGTCCGTAGTCGGATGCTCTATCATTTTCAAGGTGATTTGGATCTTTGTATATTATATCTGTATTCTTGACTCATTGAGTCAAGTATATATATCTACATTACGTGGGTCCCATCGAGGACTGTTGAGTAGTGTTATTACTTCGTTTTCCACCCGCACGAAAGTGCCTGGTGGGCACCTTTGAATCGTTTCTATGCGGGTTTGGCGGGAAGCGCTGAAACTTGCATAGGGTCGATTCTGAGGGTGTTACAGAGTGGTATCAGAGCCCAGCAGTTGCGATACCCCACAAGTCCAGCCTGTAGGATAACCTAGCTAACGGCCGAAGTAGAGTGTCAAAAATATTTTGATAAATCGGTTGGATAGTTCTGATTAGGTCTAATTTTTCTCCTTACCCTCTGCTATTCTCTTCTTACCTCTGCGTGTTTTGAATCTACTCTCTTATCCTTCTTCGAGTCCAGGATTCTCTCGCGGTTGGGTTTCCGTCGTACCTTCAGGGTTTCGCTTCCTCTTTTGGTAACGGTGTGTCTACATCTGGTCTTCATGCTATCCGGGGAACCCTTCGTCGGGTGGACATTCTTTGTTCCTTGTCTGTGCCTTCCGGTGTTTTCCGACGCGACGACATCCTCTACGCCAGATCCGATGCAGAGTCTGCATCACTCCTTTGTTTCTGAATCTCGCTTGTCGAGATCTACAATCCGAATTCTGAGAGTTGGTTGCATAATTTCCTATTCACATGCAGAGTAATGCTTAGGGTGCGCGATGGACTAATCACCATCCGACTACTCTTATCATTCGCTCCTGCACATTGAATGGTGAATCATTGCAGTTATACTCCTTCCGCGGAAGTTAGAGGTGACCTTATCTTTTGATACCTCTACCTTCGTCCTTTGTTTCTCCGGAGTGTTCTCTTGACGAACGTGAGCACCGACCTTTGTTGGTGGTGTCGCCATTTTCAAGCTGAGAAAGAACCCTTGTTAGTGGTGTCGCGAGGATCTACACGAAGCGCGAAGGATCAGATCGTCGGCCTTCTTCCCGGTACCATGAGGCGAATCTCGAGGGCGAGATCCATTGTTAGTGGTGTCGAATTGTGGCATCCCGCAAAAACCACTACTAGAAAATCGCAGTGTTTTTGTGCATTGCATCATCATGACCGCATGCTCATGTCATCATGCCACATTGCATTTGAGCATCGTCATCATCTTGCATTTGCGTGCATAAAACTAATTGCGGAAAAACCTATTTTTGTTTTCTAAACGCCCCGTCCTTGTTCAAACACAAAACCAGGGTCTCCGGAATATTTTGTTTTGTCTGCCAACGTTTTGCAAAAGCCCCGTTTGGAACAAATAAAATATTTAATTGTTTTTAGGGGGACAGCCAAACCAGGCCGATCCGACCCAGTCGGCCACCCCCAGAATAAAATCGGTCCACCTAAACTCTTTTCTTACCCTATCCTAGCCTACCCACCCTCCAGCCACCTCACCCCCTCCAATGCCCTCTCGCCACCTCACCTCTCCTCTCTCCACCCAACCAATCACCCCGCCACATCACCACCCCACTCCTCCCTCTCCACTGTCCCGCCCACTGGTCCCACCTCGCAGCCCCACCAACCCCCTGTTCCTCTTCCCCACCGCGTCCTCTCCTCCCCGACCCCGCGCGTCCTCTCTCCCCTTCCCTCGTCTCTCCCACGCGCCCCCGCCCCCTTTCTCCTTCCCTCGCCTTCTTCTTCTTCCTCCCACGCTGCCACCTACCGCCTCGCCCTCCTCGGCCTCCAGCACCACCGCCGCCTCTCTCTTCTCCCCCGAGCGCCACCGCCGCCCTACCTCAGAGCTCCACCTCGCCCTGACTGATCCCTCTCATGAGCTCGCCACACCCCTGCACCCGGCCTCCTTCCTCCGGCTTCCCCTTCCCCCACCGGCGCCCGCCTCCTCTCCCTCTGCAAAGCTTCCTCGCCCCCGCTCCTTCCCTCTGCAACCACCCTCGCCGCCTCGGTGCGCCTCCACACCGCCAAGGGAGCTCCGCCGCCTTCCTCCTCTTCCTCGCCGCCGGTGTCCCCTCCACCGCGTCGGCCCGGTCTTCGCCCTGCTCACTGTGAGCCCGTGCGCGGCCGACCTCGCCGGCCGTCGGGCCTCCTCCTTCCCGCGAGCTCCCCGGCCGTCGCCAGGAGCTCGAGGCCCCGCTAGCTGTGACCCCGCCGCCGTCCTTGGCCGGCCCCGCCCGCCTCTTCACCGCCGCCGTTCCCTCCTCCACCTCATCGTCCTCCTCTGCCGCGTCGTGCGCCACCGCCTGTGTCGCTCCCCTCGGCAACCGGGCGCCGCCATGGACCCCACCCAGTGGGCCTGCTCTGACCCCGCCTCGTCCGCGCCGCTGTCCCATCTTGGCAGCTTCGGTTTTGTCCATAGGGTGTTTGTGTTGATGTCCAGGTGGGACATGCCCCCCCCCCCGTGCATCGTTATGGTGTTGGTTCCTTTGCAGATGGCCACCCGCGAGCATGGCGTGGAGGAGTCGGTGCAAATCGAGCGCCACACTCAAGATCGACCTGACCCGACCAAACCCGATGAACGCCGCCGTTGAACCTGACTCCGACGACCGTGGCCTCGAAGGCATCTCCTTCACAAAAACCGCAAGATCTTCACGGTATGCCAAGTTCGCCAACACGGCAAGTCCGAACCCGGAGACCTCCGTCACGGAACCACAAGGCTTCGGGGGTGGAACCGACAAGATCTACCTCACGGAACACCATGATCTCCAACCCGGAACACCGAGTGCACCGACATGGATCCGAAGGCTGAGCCCTTGACACGCCAAGATCTTCTCGGACCCGAGGATCATCAAGACTTCCGCTCGGCAACGCCAAGTACTCCTTCCTGGCTTCAAAGCCCAACCCCGTGGACCGACATGATCTCCTTCACGGATACGACAAGTACTCCCTCGAGGACGCCGAGTACTTCACCCCGGACACCGAGACCCTTGACGACAAGTTCTCCTTCCCGGAAGCATTGACGCTCGTGCGACAAGATCTACTTCTCAGATCCGAATACCCTAAATCCCGGAGTCCGAGAACGATCCCGTCGAACCCTAAACCCTGAACCCCGAACCCCGAACCCCCGGAACCCCAAGATCGCCAAACCTCCATGTGTGACCCTTAACCGAGAACCCTATTTTCATAAATTGTCAACTATATAAATTGTTGCATATTTAATTGTTCATGCATGCATACATTGTGTGGTTTGGGGGCCTTATGCCGATTCACTTTATAATTAAATATGGGGCCCGTATGCGGGCAAATCTAGTCTTATATTGGCCTCATTTAAATTTGTGTAGAGAACCAGTGCGATCTCTTGCCCTGTTATTACAACATTTAATTTGCGGGGTAGCTAAACAACATGAACCACCTAATTAATTGTCGGGACTCCGGTTCCGCTTAATATGGCCTAATTGCATTGCACCTTTGCCATGTCATACATCATACATGCATCATGCCCGATCTTTTGCCGTAGTATTAAATAGTGCATCCGGTGTTTATTCTAGTGTTTTGCTTCTTCGCGGATAAGGCCGTTGAGTTGATGCGAGTGTCGACCCGATCTTCGGTTGAATCTTCGACAATGTTTTCAGGCGAGCATCTCCCCCTTTCTACCTATCTTACTTTTATAGTATTTATTCCCTCCTGTTGATCTATCGCTATCTGTGATGCGTTGCTCTAGTTTTCATACCCGTGATATCCCTTGCAGCCTTATATTGCCTTGGACACATCCTATTACCTGTTGTTTGGTAGGTAGTTGGACTTGCGCGTCGTAGTCACTTGCCCAAGTGTTGTTGCGTGTCGTCAAGTACCACAGTTGTTGGAGTATTGCCGCATGTTTATTGTTGGAGTTGATCATAACTTTAATTACCGTTTAACAACTAAAATTGAAGTAGGTAAGCAGAGGCACAGGTGGGCAATAGATGTTATTTGGTTGTAAACCGTCCACTTGTGTCCCGTAGGACCCCGAGTACTTGATACCTGTTCCTTGAATATTCGTGCTACCCACATCCAGGAGGATTATGGGACCCCCCCTGAGCCAGAGCTTGATTCATTCTTATTTCTTGGGGCCACAAACTAGTTTGAGGTTTTATTTACTATCCTGTACTTATGCCATGCTTTACTGCTTTATTTACGATTGTGCGAGGAGCACCTGTACTGTTTAGGTAAGCGGAGTGTTTACGCGGTATCGACAAGCCCAGTTTTGGGTTCCCGATCGTTTCTGACCATTGGCGCAAACCTTGAGTCCGTCTCGAGTCGCTAACCGTTGCTATGGTGTACTCAATGGGGTGGCCCCCTGAAATATTTCTGAATCCTGTGATTGCTTTGTCGTGAAAGCCTCGTTGGGTTTTGATTTGGTTTTTCCGAGGTTTATCGAGTGTGTGTTGCTATTTGTGCACCTGAGGTAAAACTTTCAAAGCCGTGTCCGCGTTATGGACGACTTGGAGCACAGTATCTCGATCATAGACAACTATAACTAAAGTAGTGCTATAAATTTGACTTTATAATGACTAGTAATCAGCTTCACTATAATGGAATGGCTAAATAAAACTGCCAACAAGTGCTTGTTTGAGTTGTCGCTTGCTACCATTGTATCTGACTAGTAAGTATTGCAACTACAACGGAATGGCTAAATAAAAGTACCAACAACTGCTGGGTTTTGGGATATCTCATGCTAATTGTATCTGACTAGTAAGTGTCGCCTTCTAGCGGAATGGTTAACTAATAGTGCCCATGCTTATTATATCGGGATGACTATCTATACGACTAGTAATTGCTGCAACGATAATCGAATAAATAAAGCGCCAACGGTGTGAGTTCCTCGGTTGACTTCCTCGTTTGGTCTCGGGAAACACCGGGATGGGTATGTTTGGTGGTAGTATCGGTTGGTTCGAATAGGTCTTTCTTACCCTCTCCGATAGCCGCCATTGTATCGATTCTCTAGGTTGCTTAGTGCATCTTTGCACGCCGCTTGATCCACCATACCTATGTAGGCGAGGACCGCGAATTCTAGCCTCGCCGTGTCTTGGCCTCAAGATCGACCACTCTCTCTTTTCCTTTGCCCTTTGTCGGCACCCCTTTGTTAAGGGTTTTGAGATCGGCGTCGTTAGCGGTTACCCTTCCGCTTGGCCCGGGCAGTTATGGACGCCATTGGTTATTCTTCAGGGCTCTTAGCCCCATTTGCATCTTGTCCGTAGTCGGACGCTCTATCATTTTCAAGGTGATTTGGATCTTTGTATATTATATCTGTATTCTTGACTCATTGAGTCGCTGTTATATATATCTCTGTTCTGTGGGTCCCATCGAGGACTGTTGAGTAATGTTATTACTTCATTTTCCACCCGCACGAAAGTGATTGGTGGGCACCTTTGAATCGTTTCTATGCGGGTTTGGCGGGAAGCGCTGAAACTTGCATAGGGTCGATTCTGAGGGTGTTACATTGGTGTACGCCAGCCCACCTATTGAATTACGGCAATTGGCAGTACAAACCATTCAGATGCCGGAACTATCGTGGGACGTTGAGGGCTCCCACCCATATGCTGCATATCCTATACAAATTACCATATAATATGCACGCTACGAGTGATAACAGCCACGACCCGCACATCCGGCTCCATGCGAGAGGGAAAATATACAGCTGACTTCTCCGTCCCATTCCAAATCTCATGGTTAACGCGTGATATACGGCAAGAGAATCACTGGCGACATTGGTTGTTAAGTCCTAGATAATATGTTCCTTTACCACGGGAACTCTTATAGTAGGTTATTACCTCATCGTAAATAACCTATAATCATATTATTATGAAAATAGTGTTTTCTAACCTTTTTCAAATGCAGGTGATGACAACACTGGATTTGCAAAATACTTTACAGAAAATAATCAAAGGACATGAGCAAGTGTGAACTTGCCTTTTGTGATTGCAAGATTATGCACTCACGGTCTTCGAGATAATATAAGATCCAATATCTGAAATCAGCATCATTGGTCCGATAAGGAATAATGTTTAAAGAAACAAGATGCTATTATGCATCAGTAATGTAATGCAATTTCGTAAACTCGACTCCCGGGGTTACGTTGTTCTAGGGTTTTGGATACTGGAAATGGCTTCTTTAGAATGTGTTGTTCTTTTAGATAAGTTTCACACTTGTGCTACTTATTAAGACTTGTGAGTGTGTGTGAACAACACATATCTATATAACAATAAGGTACACACATATGGAATGCTACTTAAAGACTACTTATATAATAATTGTTTATCTTCAAATGTACTTTACAAGCAGTGTCACTTATACACAACTTTAAGTGTTATTAATCCTAAATATACAAGTAAAGCATAATGTATTGTGATTATTATTAATTGTCATTTGTTGTTTTAAGTGGCAAAAAGAATAACATTTGAATAAAATCTTACTTAACTACGTAGAAGCATTTAAACTTTTAAGTTAACCTTATGAGGTGTCCTTTCTAGTGATAGTCTTTAAGTAATAAAGCATTATTCCATTTGAATAATGACATCATTAGTATTTGAGACTTATCTATCTTGGTTTTTAACTTGGTTAGTTTGGTATAAAGATATTTTATAACTTAATTATAACAGACCAAAGTTAACTATAAAGTATATAATAAAGTTTTTAGCATTATACTTAAAGTCTTGTAGACTAAAGTTAACTTTAAAGACACAGATGGTTGAAAGTGTAATGATTATGATATTATATTTTCTCATCTTATATAATATTACCTTAAAGTTATTAAAGAATGGCATTACTTCTATTTGAGTAGTGGTTTCCTAGCATTATAATGGAATAGAAGCATTTATGATTTAAAAAAATGAGTGGTTATGGTTTGGAAACAAGAAAGTAATATTACTTAACTACTTATGGATTAAACATAGTGTTTTGGTAGGTTTATAACTTGTGGTTAAAGTAAAGGAATAGGTTTTATCTTAATACAAATTATTATTGGTGATTTTATATTAGATAAGGATCTTTTTATAAAATAATCTATACTTATGGTTGAATGGTAATTCAATAAAAATTACATTTAAAATGTGTTGAACCATTTTGACTTCATAATATTAATATTTAAGACTCATACTATTTATTAGACTTTAATTGGTTAATTTTAGAAATATTAACAAATTTTATTTAACCTTATATGAATTATTAATTAAAGAAATAGGTTTAATTTCAAGTTATTAAGGTGTTTAACTTTTTATTTAACTCAAAAGTGAAATATTATATTTTTAACATGTAGATATTATTTTTGTGATCATTTTGGTAGATTACACTTATTTTTGTGATTTAAAAATAATAAAATATGATTTTTATAAGACTTATTACTTTATAAAGACTTAATAAATAATAAATATTTAATTAAGTGGGGTAATAATACATGATTATAGTTTTAAATTATAATTCTTATCTTTCTAAGATTTTTGCTGTTTTATTTATATTTTTAACATTTACTAATATTAAAATATGATTTATCAAAGCATTAAAACTTATAAAATATTTATTAAATAATAACTATTTAAATTGTTAACACAATAAGTTTTGATAATAGTTTTAAGTGATAGATTTTTTCCATAAATTTTCATATATAATACACATTTTTCTGAATTATAAATCAAAAGTTATTACTTAAACAAGTTTTAATTCCTTTATTACATTTCAGGAAATATTTATATTTGAATTAATATTGTTTTACCAATTTACTAAACAGACACCGAACTTTTATACCTAGCCTAAATCTACCCAAGTCACTAACCAGTGGGGTCACATGCCACATCACATATCCAGATTAGCAATTACAATAGTTACTCAATCCATTTCTACTCTTAGTTGATGACAGGTGGGACCAGGGCTATGTCACATGCCACATGGACAAGGACCAGTCAAACGTGGACTTGGTCGAGGATGACACCGGCGTGACCTCATGCTGACGTCATACCAACTGGTCTTCTCAGATCAAGTTTGATTTGAGCGATTTGGTGATCATGCGAGGCTGTGGTTGGGCTTATCGGAAAGAGGACGTGACGGCGAACCTAGCAGTGGCGGCGCCGCACAAAAATGGTCACCAGAAAAGGGTTTGCGGCGACTCACACGGCGACGCTTGCGGGAAACCACGTAGACAACGATACAAGAAGCAATTGAAGCATTGGGGCATACTGCGAGACTCAGTAACTCACCAGGAAGCTCGCAGAGGTGTCGGTGAGGAAAGGCGAGCTCGGTATCAGCGACAAACGACGATGACTATCGGCGGCAGTGAGGTATTGATTGATCCGATAGGGGGTCTTGGGCTTCCATGGCTTGGCTTGGGAGAACGAGGGCAATAAGGTGAGTCCAACGGCACCCTTAGGGAGGATAGGGGGCTCGGGAACGACGACGATGAGGAGCTCCGGCGAGGCTCGGTTTTCGGTCAGAGAGGAAGTTGGGGAGGATACGAGGATAAGGCTCCCCGGCGTGGTTGTGGCCTTATTATAGGCAACGAACAGCGGCGGCGTGGATCTTGGCGACAACGGGCATTGCGGCGATGGCGGACGGTCGACGATGCGCTAGGCAGCTTCTTCGCCGGCGTGCTTTCTGGCGAGAGGAAGAAGAAAGGAGAAAAAGATCGAAGGGGTAAGTGGGCTGGCTTGGGACGACGTGGGCTGCTGCGGAGTGAGCGGCTGGCGGCTGCTGCTGCATGCAAGCGATGGTTAGGTTAGTGAGGAGGTGGGCCGTGGGCCAGATTGGGATGATACATCTTCTTATTTTATTTTTTTTCTTGTTCTTTCCCTTTTCTTTATTCTGTTTTGTTTTCAATTCAAATTTCTTCAAGGTTTTTAAATACCATAATTTTTGTATAATAATTTAAATATTCCAAAGATAACTATACTGATTGATTACTCTAATCATGTTGATATTTTTCAATGCTCACAATTATATCAAAATTATTTATTGAATGGGATGAATAAGAATTAGGGTTTTAGGTTTTTGTTTCTAGATTTGTATTTTAATACTTGATTTGAACTTTTCTTTATGGAATTTATTTGCTGAATATTTGCAGCAACAATAAAGTTATTAAAAATCATTTTGTGAGTTTTTTATTATATAGTGCTATAGTTTCTTTATTTTCTTTATAAATTTACTTTTCCTATTATTATTTGTAAGGGCTTTTGATATGCATTTAATTGAGCTAATATCCATAAACTTATTGTAGAATGCATCACTATCACTACAAGAAATGTGTCAATCTATGACCTTTTGATAGTGACTATGGACAAAATCGTCATAGAGTTATGACGATTTTGCACCAGATAGTCGTAAGCCATTCGGGATAGCCAAAACCTTATAAAATTATGACGATGTTACTCAAAAACATCGTAATTTCTGTGAATGAAATTGTCATAATCGCTAGGTAGATCTAGATATAAGAGAAGAACAATATCGACCGTTGGATGTGAACAAGATGGATGGATGAGATGATGATTTGGGAAACCTGTTGTGGATCGATGACCTGGCACCCTTCACGCGCACACCTGGCACTCTTCTCTAACCCTAACCTTATCTCTCCCCCACCGCCACGCCGTGCTCATCTCCCCTTCCAGATCAAATCCAAGCAGCCGCCTCCCTTTTCCCTGCAGCGCCGCCCACCTCTATCCCCGTCGGCAACCCTCTGTTCTTCTCTCCCTGGCAAAGCTAACCCTCTCCCGTCGCATCCACCGTGCCCACACCGCGTGGTCTCTTCCCCGCACCCATTCCCTCCAAATCTAGCCTTCGTCTCACCCTCTCCACCTCGACCTTGAGGTTTCTACATGTTGGGCCACGCAGAGATAAAACAAAAACTTTTCCTCTAACGCGGTGATCCCAAGACCTAGCTGAGGTAGAAGGCCACGAGCTTTACCACTAGACGCGGGTTATGATTCCGATGAAGCGCGTCGATTGATGCAGGCAGATCCTCACGATCCGATCGTCCCGGTGCGATCGCACGGACCTCTGCTGGTATCCACACGCATGAGGAGGAGCGTGGCGAATCGCTAGGTTCGATTCGACGGCCGGACTGTCAGGAGCTAGGGTTTCCAACACATGGAATGACCTAACCGAACAACGATTAACCCTTCCGGGTTCTTGTGCTCCACTATATATAGGGAGTGAACGTGGGCTCGCCATGGCGACCCATTCACTAAAGCCCATATAACATTAGTCACCGTGAGTCCAACTCACTAACTCGATCCTAATCCGGTTTAGGTCCAACCCAACCAGATTATATGATTCGGATCCAATCCAACCTGCTCCGCTCTTAAGTGTGCGATCCAGAGCTCATGGCTACTTGGACACGATTGAGTCCAACTCACATCGATCAATCGGCATCGGCTCCTAGCGAACTTGCCGATTCCCAAGTACCAAAGAGTCATGACGACTTGCCTTTCCAATGCGACTTACGCCCGAGTCCCTTTTGCCTCACGATATACCTTGTCGACTATAGGCGAATATATGTCATCCCTTAAATAGTCCGACTCTCTTCTCGATCCGAGATAAGTGATTCACCCGACTAACTCTTAGTCGATCGCCTCGGTTAACACTTAACCGAGTCGCATATGGCCATGCTTTCGAATCATATCTCACGAGGGCCAGAGAATATCTCTCCGAGTGGAGGGCAAAATCCCATCTTGGTTATTCACATCACGCAGACTTGATTCTCGGTCGACCGAACCCGCCTTTATAAGCGCCCGATTACGGATCAGCGTTGATGTAACCTAAGTCGGTGATCCTCAACTCGGACTATGCAACAACTTCAGGTCTAAGGATTACATTGATTGAGATATACAAATGACAGCTTAGTTCGTTGTACCTCAATATGGGTCAATCCGACTCGCTAAACTCTTTAGCCTAGTCTGTGTAAGTTGGAATAGCATCTCCATGCCCATGACAAGTGGAACCGAGTCATCAAGCCAACTTTCACATTGGTCTAAGTTGTGTGTCCAGCACAACCTCAATGACCAAGGATATTTAGTACAAACAACATGAATGCATAGTTCCACAACTGAATCACATATTCAATGATACACATCAGACGTTTATACAAGGACTACTTAATAACTTTATGAATACAATGGGACATATCATCATTCATGATTGCCTCTAGGGCATATTCCCAACACTACACAGCTTTGCGGCGGCGAAATCCGTCCTCCCATGGACAAATCGGCGCTCCCCGTGGCTCCTTGAATGTTGACCACTTCTCCCCACTGTTTTCCTCGAGGTGCTGGCTCCCACCGCCAACGATTTTGTCCCCCATAGATCCCCTCCCCGGCTCGCTCTTCATCCACACCGGCGACATCGACACGGTATGGCGTGGAACAACATGGGGCTTCGCAGCACTAGCACTGGGCGGATTTCCTTTTTCGCGGTCGACCGCACGCTGCGGTCACTGGCGCGGTAGGGCTCGCGCTCGTGAAAATTCCCTTTTGGAAATATCTCTCACCTTTCCTATTTCTATCTCTTTCCTTTCCGGCAATCGCAGCCACGCAATCCCGGCCGCCGCTGCTCCAGCCCCCTTCCCCTCGACGTCCTCCCATAGCTTCCGCCCCAGCATCCTCCCCAGCCCCCCGACGACCTCCCATAGCTTCTCTCCGTCCTCTCGATCCCCTTGCCAGCCCCTGCCTCTCCAGATCCGGCGACTTTGCTTCTCCCCACCCTTGCTCCGGAGGTGGCCTTCTTCTGCTGCTCGTGGGATGACTTCACAAGCTCCTCCATCAGCTGCTGGTCGTCGACGCCGTCCACGAGGTCATCCACTACGACCACCTCCAGCTGGTCCCCTTTCGGTTCATCAAGGTAAGGTCCGCATGTTTTCCTCTTCATGTCCACTGAATAAAATATGTACGTCCTCATGGAAATGCAATACTGTTTCCATACTGATTAGTTGCTTCGTCTATTCGTATCTGAGCAAGTTGTTGCAGGGTTGTAGTTTCTTCTATTTGCGTGTCTGAGCAAGGTGTAGGAGTATATGAAAAGTACGGCTGAGTTTCAGTAGCTTATCACAAAAGAATACATTTGCTGAAACTAGTAGCTTGGAGCGGCTTCTTCACAGAGTAATGGCTCTTTCTCTCTGATGGTATGTTCCTCCTGTATGCAATCACACAATGATAATTTTCATGGACCATACAATGATAATTGCCATGAATTTATTTTTTAAGGCCCTGATAGCTGTGACGACGACTAAGTAGTTTCCATCTCTTTTTAAGAGTGTGAATAGTATATGTACTTATGATGCGGTTCTGACTCAATTCTCTTTACTTGTTAGTGTAGCGGGGCTCCCTTATTATAAGTGCTCTTATAAAATCATGCATTTTTCAGTATTACTAAAGAATTTACACATGATGACATCAAGAGATAACGAGCATCGTAAAATTACCTTCTGAGGAACTAATACATGGCAATTCTGAACTTCAACTGAATGCTGAAACATATCCAGTTTAGGCAATCAAGATAAAGCAATGCATGCGACTTTTTAGTCTTGCAAATGAAAATAACTGATGACTAGTCAAAGATATAAATTTCACTGTGATACTTAATCTCATATTCTTTTGGACTATACTGATTAATCTCGTTTTATTTCTTTACTACCCAGCAATAATACGAAGGAATGGTTTATATATATATATCTTATGTTTTTCCATAGTGGTGCTTAGGGAATTTTTATTTGGACCTAAAAGGTTGATCAGAGTGGTCACTTCCACATGTAAAAAGGTGGTAGGTTCTTGTATTTCACTTTTGAGAATTTTGGGGTAAGCTAACAAATTAGTAAGACTAAGATATGTTCTAAGAACGATCACAGTGGGACACTTTCTTAAGTTTTTACTGTTAATATCTATTTTGAGTCTTGTTGAATTTTGTAATTAGCATGATATAATTACACTTTTTGGCCTCTTGTTAACCTTCTCTTTATTTTTATAATATTCGTGTGGTACTGGATGTTATCTAGTGATCTATTATGGGTATTGTGCTGCTAGTTAGTCCCGTACTAGATATGATTCCTAATGAGAGTTCATGGTATAATCTAGCTTTACTTTGTCCATATATCTCCTAAATTTTTTTTTCTTTGACCTGATCATAAACCATGACATTCTGCTTGACCCACTGAAGACTTCACCAGTCTCTACTCAATACTGTAGGGATGAGTGGTGTTTTCCATAATTGGCCCATCTGTTCTACTATTGTAGTACTATCTATCGAGGAAATCCTTTCACTAATGCATATTATGATATAGATTGTTGAGTCCTCGTTGACTTCATGGTCAATGTAGTTGAATCACGAACTTGGGTCATAATTTGTTGTAATCCATTATAGCCAAAAACTTGGACGTCATGATATAGAAACATTGTTGAGGACTATGCATAAAAATTAACCCTATGTGAAATAAATCTAGGATGAGACAGTTCTTTTATCTTGCCCCTCGGGCGAGAGCAATTTCCTAGTTACTCCCTAATTGTAGTGTGTTTAGTTTTAAGGTAGTTCTGGCCTATTAGAAACAACTAAACAAGTAAATTAAACATATTTTGAACAAGCATTTTTGACTGTTAATATTCTTCTGGTAATCTTTGCAGCTTGTGGCACACCTTTCTCAGGGAGGAGTTGATGAATCAATTGCCTACATTTTTGCCAATACTCTTTGGTGCTTTTAGTAACTAAAGTCTAGATGTCTGAAAGGTGGATCCTAATGTATCCCAGATATACCATGGTGTATTTCTTAGTTATTTCAACATTCTTCTCTAACTAATTGAGTTGTAGTAGGCGATCTTAATTCTGCTATTTTGTGCGAGATGCAAAAGTGGAGCAATGGGAAGAAAAAGGACAACGTAAACAATGTGTTGTTATGCAACCAAGCCACTCCTCAAGTTGCTAGTTTCCAAGTACGAGAATAACATCCCCTCCATGCTCTCCAAGCATCTCAAGGTATATCATTCACCCGATCTTTTTGCTTGTCAATACTCAACAGGTAACTCCATAAGCGTCTCAAGGAACATTTTATGTTCATTCTAGGCTGTTTTATGCATGCGTAATAGTAACAGTATTGTCTACAAGTGGCATTAATTAGTCAGTCCTAATTGCTGAGTTGTGACAATGATGTATTTTCAATAATGCTGGAAGTAGGCAATTAGTACTGATAATTCAGTACTGTCATGTGTGTTGTCTGCCAAATGCTTGGTATGGTGTCATTAAATTCTGCAATAAATCACATGAATAGGTGGTATGTTGTCTGTTTTATTTTAGTATCTACTTGTACCTCATGCGTGTGTAGACGACATGTTTACATGAAAAATTTATATGTTATGTGTGCTTTATACAGTAACAATGCCTTTTTTGTAGTTGTAACAACTTCGGGCAAACCTTTCACGTTGTTTGACAATAATGTAGACCATATCTTTAAATACCGCCCCATCCACCGAATCAACATGAAGTCAAGTATCTACTTGTCTTCTTAAACATATATGTGCCTGATGCTTTATGCATGTATCATGTGACAAACAAATTAGTAATTTTTTTGTTGACATAGTTACTCTGTTATCTTGCACTGGGATATCTTGATTAATATTTCTGCCACTGTCCTATCGTAAGTGCTTGTTGTACTTTTTGCTATAGTTCGTTTTGTTTAGAGAACCAGATATGTACTTGTTGGAGGAATGGTGTACATCTGTCCAATGTTCATGTATGTGATAGTCAATGTTCATGTGACAGCAAAATGCGAGTTTTAAAGACGGAGTCTGCAGCACATCTATGTTTGTTATACAATATCTTGTGATTTAACTTAATAATGACCTCCTTTTCTCATCCTAGGATGGCGACACTTGGATGGGCATCTCTCCATTGATGCATGTATCAAGACCTCCAGGATGAAGCCTGAAGAAACCTCACCCAACAAAGTGTTCTACTCTGTAGAACTGGTTATCTAGTTTTATTTTGGTAGCTGAATACTAGATTTGAACTGTACATGATTGTAATATACATTTTGTGGCTGTATATGAAATACTTTTGAGTATATTGGCCTTCTTTGAACCGAATTAGTGGTTATTGTGAAAATACATGATCGATGAGTGTAAACAGCATGTGAGATCTAGGAACCATCTGCATAGTGGGATCGGCTTCAGAATAAAATAAAAACCACAAAATAGAAAATAAAATAATTTGAAAAGGCTAAAGACCAATAATATAAACGCTGATTTTCATGGGTTTGCCCATGTAACCAACTAGAATTGGTGAAGCAAGAATCATAAATCGGAGGAATTATTGGGCTCAGCCCATATAAAAGATCGAAATGGACCAGGCTAAATTTACATAACGACGAATTCATTTCGTCACAATTTTGCCACGTAGGATCTGAGCTGGCCTAGATAGATGGCCGTGACGATATTGGATCGTCATAGACATTATGACGATCCAATATCGTCATAGACATTATGACGATCCAATATCGTCATAGACGGTTATGACAATTTTACCAAAAACGTTGTTATAGTTCATTTGCGACGCCCATCTTTTGACGATCTCAAAATCGTCATAAAATCGTCATAAACGGACTACTATGACGATTCTGTGACGAAAATGAAGGGTCATATATAGCCAGATTTTTTGTAGTGTATTAACTCCATGAGTTTTGATTCTTATTGATTTATAATATCAAGGAATTTTTTTATATGGTGATCCTTTATTATTATTTGATGCATAATATCCTAAGGATTTAATATGGTTAATATTACTCCCATGAATATAGGAATAACAAGGTATATGTATTTTATTATAAATAACAAAAGTGTTAGGGTTTGAATTGCAAATAATAATGATATCACATTGTCTTTTATTCTTTTGTTGATGTGAATAAAGATTAATGGCTAAACACATTGGCTTTCTGTTTGTGATTTTTAATGATATCACCATTTAAAGTAAAATAGTGGGATTGTTTTCTAGACTAACTTATGAGAAAGAATTGATAGGTTAAGAATTGGTGAATCAATAGTTGATTACTCAACATTGATGAACAACAGATATTAGAATATGGTTCAGTAAAGCTGGGAAATATTGATATGGATAGAAAGATATATGGTAAATGATCTTGGCTTGATTTCCTTTCTACTTAATCTTACTAAAGGGTTAAGGTCAGGTATTACCATTATACTCATGGTATAAGTAAATGAGATTAGATATAGTTGTTACATTCTTATTATTTGTGTTATATCCTTAACTTGGTACTCATGAGTGATTATAATGAATACTATGATATAATCACCTAAGGATCAAATATAAATCATTAAGTAATAGATTAGGGTTTAATTTTATTACATTTGATCTACCCTTAGATTAAATCATGTTTACCCAAAAGTAAGGTTTTAGCAAAGGTCATATTGAAACTTATCACAGTCAACTTGATGATCTACTTCAATTCCATCAAGTTGAGAGAAGCTTCAATCACTTTGACAAGTTTTGTTCAAAAGCGCGAAAATTATTCGGATTTTCTATGCATGAATGCAATGCACACATCTATGTTTAGCTTATTTCTAAGCTCTAATGCTGGGATGTTATAGTGGGGCAGAGGTGCTACTGGATGGGGTGCCTCGAGCGACGTGGGCCCAATATGGGCTAGGTTGGGCTGGTCTAGGCCAGCTGGCCCTGGCCAGAGCATTTCCTGGCTAGTTTGTCCAGGTACCCTGTGCACTTCCCTGCTCCGTTGCTGCGGGGAGCCAGATTTGTGCTAGGCGAGCCCAGTTTCGGCGGCCGACCTGTAGACCTAGCTCCTGCAATGTTGCGACTTGCGGGTGGCATGGAGGTCCTGTGTCCGCCGTGCTTGTTGCACCTCCACTACCTACGTGTTGACCCGGCTCCAACCTAGATCTAGCGGTCTCCCGGCGCACTTGCTCAGGGTGAGCCGTGGGCGGCATGGAGGCACCATGTTTGCCCTGTTCGTCTCGCCTCGACCTCGCAGGACTAGGCAGTCCTCCTCATACCGGCGGTGGTCCAGCAGTCTCGAGTGAGCACGGTGCTGATGAAGCTGCTGCTTGGCGGCAGGGACCGATGGTGGTGGCAGATTCCCTGGTGGACGAAGGAGTATGGACTAGTGCTAGGGGTTGGCGTGGAAGGTGGTACCCTTGCTGCAGTGCAGCGACGGCTGGGCTTCACGGGGCCATTTCGTCTCGACCGAGCCAGGATGACATGGTTTTCCCTGTGGCTGCATCTGGCCGGCTACTGCCCTTCGATGGTAGAGGAAGTTCCCTCTCACGTACTGTTGTACCGTCGACCCTCGCCAAAGTTTCATATTTTTTTCCTACCAGGCTTGCATCGTGGGTCACAATGAGATGACGGTGGCAACTGCAAGTCCGACCGTGGTGGGCGGCATGCTTGGTGGAGAAATTCGAAGTGTCCATGAGTGTGGTTTTTTGAGGGGTCAGGAGAAATTCTTGTCGTCTAGACACCGTCGTGGTGATGCCTGCGAGTGTCACCGTTCTTTCTGAAGGGCGTCGGGTGTATCTCTTCCCCACCTGCCGTGGCATACATGGGGAAACCCTAGGACCGATTCGGGCAGCAATGTCATCGTTGTCGCTTTCCTTTTTGAAGGTGCTGCTTGGTGCATGGTGCTTTAGAGTGCTAAGCTCTTGGTGATACTTCTTCGGAGGGTGCAACGACTGCGTGTTATCTTTGTTTTTTGTCAAACCGTTGATGTCGGCTTTGTTTTCGCTTCTTTCATTTTTTTGGGGCTTGACTTGTGTTGTTTGCCCTAACAATGCTTGCAGTGTTATATCGGGTGGTTGCCACATTAATATAGCAGGGTGAAAGCCTGTTTCTAGGAGTGGAAAAGTTTTGGTTAAAACCCACTTGCAACTCAAGGACTAGCATAAATCAAGATGCAAATCTAACTAAGGTCTAGTTTAATTCTTAGCCGATCAAGAACTAGCGAAACCGTTAGCCAAAATACACCTTCTGAGTTAAATAACACCATGATGTATTCAAAAGCAAAGAAATCCATCGGATCAATTGAACTCTACCCACAAGGGATATGATAAGACTAACGCTCCCCTCCTACTCCTCCCTGCAAAGGCAGTTAGGGTTTTGTCGCCGCTCTCATCGACCTGTCTTGTTTTTCTGACCTTCAGGCCATATAGGTGGGGTGGATCTAGGCCCAGTTGTTGGGAGTGCTCTGTTTTCCTGTTTTAGGTTTAAGTTTGGTAGGACCACGCTTAGGTGGTGGCGCCGACGTTTCTTCCAATAAGGCCTTCCACGCTTCAGCCCCATCTCGTTGGCGATGTCGTGGACCTTGTGGGAATGGTGTGGTCCTCGAAAGCTTTTCCTCGATGTTGGGATTTTCGGATTGTCAAGTAGCTTCATCGACAGTTCATCATCCTTCTTCGTATTAGGGATATATATGATCTTTTTGACGGTTCGACGACCTTCTGTCCGCAACTAACAACATCAGGCAGACTCAGGGAGGAGCGGTAGCGGTGGCACGTTGTCAATACGGTCTGGGGATTGAGATGAAGGGCTTCTCAAGTTTTTCGATGTAATTTTCGTTTTTATTGAGCAGCTTTATACCGTTCGATGTGTTTAATGTTTCTTTTAATACTGGAGTCTTATTCGGAAAAAAGCCCCCCCCCCCCCCTCGTCTTAAAATAGATGTTACAAATTTTTCTAAATTTATAGGTATCTGAACACTATTTATCTAGATGAGTAAGATAAGACGGTCCAGTAAAGCAGAGCAACATCGCCGTCGTGAGGCATGAGCACAGCAGTAACAGAAGAATCTGTATCGCCTATCGCCGCAAACCGTGTCGATTTGCCCCACTCCTGTAGTCCTGTTCCCCGCGTCCTAGCGTGCGTGGCCAAACTCGTGTGAGCTCAAACACGATTCTGACAATGGAGCGGCGGCAAGACGAGTGCGCTGCGGTCGAGGAGAAGCAGCAGCAGCAGCCGCACTTCCTTGTCGTGACGTACCCAGCGCAGGGCCACATCACCCCGGCGCGCCACCTCGCTCGCCGCCTCGTGCGCGCGGCCGGCTGCGGGGCTCGCGTCACCATATGCACACCAGTCTCGGCCTTCCGGAAAATGTTCCCCGAGGCCACCGCGGCGGGTGCGGACGGCGAGGAGATCAGGGAGGAAGAAGGCGGGATCGCGTACGCTGCCTACTCCGACGGCTACGACGACGGGTTCGACCGCGCCTCCGACGACTACGCACGCTACATGCTGCAGGTCAGGCTGGAGGGAGCGCGCACGCTGTCCGTTCTTCTCCGGCGCCTCGGCGACCGCGGGCGCCCCGTCACGTGCGCCGTGTACACGCTGCTGATGCCGTGGGTGCCTGCCGTCACGCGAGGGCACGGCGTGGCGGCTGTCGCCGTGTTCTGGATCCAGCCGGCCACCGCGCTCGCCGCGTACTACCACTACTTCCGAGGGAGCCGGGAGGCCGTCGTGGCGGCCGCGGCGTCGCGCGACCCTTGCGCCGAGGTGCGCATCCCGGGCCTCCCGCCGCTCCTGTTCCGCGACCTGCCCTCCTTCCTCGCCGTCACGTCGGATGACGACCCTTTCGCCTGCCTGATACCGGAGTTCCGCGAGCTCATCGACGCGCTGGAACGCGACGGCGGCTCCGGGAAGCCGCCAACTTATGTCCTGGCCAACACGTTCGACGCCATGGAGCGAGACGCGCTGGCGTCCCTGAGGCCTCATGTCGAAGTCGTCACCGTCGGCCCCGTGCTCTCGTTCCTCCATGGCAGCGACGACGGGGAGAGCCCCAACGACCTGTTCGACCACGACACAGCGGGCTATCTGCGCTGGCTTGATACGAAACCAGCCAAGTCGGTGGTGTACATCTCTTTCGGGAGCACGTCGGTGATGAGCAAGACGCAGGTCGCCGAGATAGCAGACGCCATGAAGCAGGCCAACAGGCCATTCCTTTGGGTGCTACGGAGAGACAACTGCAGGGAGCAGGGAGACGACGACGCCATCAAAAAACTCCTCGCGGCCGTAACGGCGGCGTCCACGGGCGGCGGCGGCGGCGGCATGGTGGTGGAGTGGTGCGACCAGGCGCGCGTGCTTTCCCACCCGTCTGTGGGGTGCTTCGTGACACACTGTGGGTGGAACTCGACGCTGGAGAGCGTGGCGTGCGGCGTGCCCACGGTGGCGGTGCCGCAGTACTCGGACCAGGGGACGAACGCGTGGCTCATGGAACGGGTGCTGGGCGTCGGTGTCCGCGCGGCGGCGCGCTCGGAGGACGGTGTCCTGGAGGCCCGGGAGCTGACGAGGTGCGTGGAGGTCGCCACGTCGGATGCGGTGACGGCGCGCGCCGCGGCGTGGAAGGAGGAGGCGAGGGCTGCCGTGGCGGATGGCGGAGCCTCGGACCAGAGCCTGAGGGAGTTCGTGAGGCGGATCGCTGGTGGTAGCTGAATTTTTACTGCCGCTGGACATTAATTTGTTCTGGTTTCTTACTGTTGGGAGTGTAAATGCTTGCAGAAAGTAGTGAAATTGTTACTGCGCATGGAAGGATAATAATGTGCCTAAAGCTGATTGACGCGATGCTTATCTTGTCCGGATGCATCCTCCTTCATATCTCGGTCATTATCAAGACGGAGACTGATGATGCGATAGGATGGGGACGAACATCGCATGGCAGGCGAGCGATTGAGAGATTAGTGATGGACCCGGAAATATAAATGAGTGATCTGATTTGCTTCTGAGCTGGATGATGTTTAGGGTTTCCTGGGTGCGTTTGGCCCCTTATTTTTGGTTGTTCTTCTGAACGAAATGCTTTGACTCTTTGGTTGCATGGTACTCCCTCCGTTTCAAAATATAAGATGTTTTAGGTTTGTGAAGAAAATGAATCTAGACTTTTTTTAGTGTGTAGATTCATCCTAAAGTTGAGTGAACCTATATACTAAAACAAGTCTAGATACATTTTCTTTACAAAGCTAAAACATCTTATATTTTGAAACGGAGGAAGTATATAAAAAGGGGGCAACGTTTTTCATCTAAACTAGAAACCCGCGCGTTGCTGGGTGTTAGAGCATCTCCACTCGCTGCCCAAAGCCGATCCGGACCGAATTTTGGTGCAAGCCAAAATTGGCCCAATCACAGATTAAAGACTTGTTTCACGGATTTTGGTCATTTTGGTCAGACTACCCGCCGAACCAGATTTTGGTGCACGCATGACCCGGACTCGGATATCGGCAAAAAACAAAGCGGCGATGGACCCGCTTAGTCGATGTGAAGCCGAGTCGTCGTCATCCTCGGAACCACGCGGCGATCACGGCAATAACTCCGTCGGCACCACGTCGAATTCAATTACGGCGCCAACATCGTCGCTCGGCCATGACCGACGGTCACTAAGTTCCCGCCGTTTCCACTTTTCCTGCCCTCGCCGCTACACCCCTCCCGCCCTCGCCGCCCACCTCGGCCTTTATAAGCCGTACCCCTCGCCGGAGATCCGCACTCTCACACTCCTCCCACAAGCCCAACTCCGACGAGCTCACCTTTCCCCCGTCTCTCACCATGGGTGAACGTTACCCCGGCGACGACTGCCGGCAACGGTCACCGGGCACCTCCAAACTTGAAGGCGCGCATGTTTCACGAGGTACATGGCGCCGGACACGCGGATGCCTCCGGGTGGACGCTGAGCGCCGGCGGCATCCCAATCCCGCCGGGGCCGACTCCAGAGGAGCTGTCGTACGATGTACAAGAGTACATCGCCGGCATGGACAACCCCGCCGAAGCGGTGAGCGTCGACGACCTCGTCTACTAGGCGCACTTCTTCGAGGAGCGGCGCCAACAGGAGCTCGCCCACCACGAGGGGCCGTCGAACGAGTCCTCGCCAGCAAAAACTTCGGCGGGCGCCGGCGTTGGAGCGCGCCAGGCGGATGCTCGCCGCGTCTTGAGCACATCAACCGGAAACACTCCGCTGCTCGGCTTCCCGCAACCCGACGCCGGGGGATGGGTCGGCGTGTTCCGCGAATCGGCGCCGAGGAGGATGGCGAGCATGAGCTCGTCCTCCGCCCGGCGTCCACTTTTCGGCAGCAAGGCCAGACGCTGGCGGCGTGAAGCGCTGTCTCGCCGCGGCTTATCGTCGCGCCTGGCCAGCGGTATCGTCATCGACGAGCCGTCTGCGTCCACGCCGCCAATAGGCCACTTGCGCCTACGCCGCCCCAAGACAGAAGGCTCGGCGCCGGCCGAGGACGCCGCCTTGAAGATGGCGCTGGAGCAGTCGCTCCGCGAAGCGCCGCCGCTTCGACGCTGCCGCTGACGCCGACGATGCCGCTGCTCGAGCTCTCCTCGCCGGACATCCTCGAATGGTCCAGGAGGGACTAGGAAAACGCGGAGCATCAGCGCATCCTCGGCCTGCAGCAGCAGGCCGAGGAGCAGGCCGCACGGCGTCGGGCGCTGTCTGGGCGTGAGCTCGCCTACCAAGGCGCCCCGCTCTACGTCCTGGACGACGAGGACGAGGACGCAGACCCGTCCTACCAGCCATGGAGGTACGGCGACCCTGGCCAGGGCAGCTCCCGCCAGAACCAGCCGCCGAGCGACGACGACGACGACGGCGAGGATGACGACCGAGCCGACCCCGAGTACACGTCGTTCTACGACAACTTCGGCATGTAGGACGGCGAAGGCACCGACGGAGGCCTTTTTTTAGTTTATTATGTATTAGTTTAGTTTAAATTCGATGTAATCCGCCTATATATTCCCAACTTAATAAAAATCGCCTAAATTTGATAAATTTTAGCCGAACTTGGGGACTCGGCCTGGATACGCGTGTGGAAGAATGGGCGTACCCAGACAGAAAACAAGTTCAGTCTGGTCAAAAAACGAACCAAATTTCGCCTGGATTTGGCTAACGAGTGAAGATGTTCATAGCAGCCCAACTACTACACTGGAGGACCCGGCCCAGTCCAAGGCACGAGTCCGCCAGCCGTCAACCCGCTACAACACCAAGGAGTAGACCGTGTAGCGAAGTATAAGTATCTAGTTCACCTTTCATAGAGACTCGGACTGGACACACGGCAGTTGCCATCACTTGTTAAAACAATCCTCCGCAAACTTTGGATCTAGCTCGAACCAGTTTGAGAACTAATTTTGCTTGTATCGTGAGACAATTCTAAATATAATCGAGTACAGATCCCTGCCCCTAACAATTGGTACTCAGAGCTAGAAAAATTCCATTCTGCATCGCATTGGATTTCCCGCATCCCCACCGCACTCGTCCACGAGCTACAGCCGATCGCGATCGCCAAGGAATCACAGAGCATCTGTCAGCGGAGGGCAACGCGATCTACGAGACCGTCAAGGTCGTGAAAGATCACTCTCACGAGAAGCTCATCGCCGATATTCGTACGCTGATCTCGACCACCATGGAGAAATCGGTAAAGGCGGCAATGGACACAGAAGTTTCCTCCAAGGTCAACGCTGTCGTCGAGCGAATGATGGCATCGTGGACGATCTTCAAGAGATCCTTGGTCTCGCCGCCCATGACAGCGATTCGGTGTCGCACCACAATTAGTCGAAGGGTGACACTGAGACCGGCCTAGAAGGGCACCGTGATGCCATGGCTACACGAGGGAAGGATCCTAGGGCCTCACAACCCTATGTTCCTCCTCCGGCACGAGGTATCCAACCCAATCCTGGTTCTGGTACTTTCGTTGCTGGTAATTCTAGTGCATCCCATAACACGCTCGGTAGTTTGTACAACCGACAATGCCGTGCTTCTTATGCGAATCACGACAGGCCACCGTCCATGGATTTTCCCAAGTTTTCGGGCGATAATCCAAAATTCTGGCAAGCTTGTATTGAAGATTACTTTGCCATATTTGACACAAATCCAGAATTATGGATTCATGTGGCTGCCAATTTGAAGGAGACGCGAAACAATGGTTATCATATGTTCAGCACAAGTTTTCTATAGTTAGTTGGCGTGAGTTTTGTGCGGCCGTACTTCAGATTTGAGATTTGAAGTACTAAGATTTGAGATTTAATTATTATTGTTTGACAATGATGAACTGACTACATGCAAAAAAGTAATGATGGACCCTGACTCCGTCCAATGGCTTGAAGCCATAAAATTCGTGATAGTTCCATACACGAGAAACCAAGTTATTAAACTTGGAAGACCCTTTGAAAGGCATGAAGCCTATCAGTTGTATTTGGATCTATAAAAAAACACACATAGATATTTCACATCTATGAAATAGTCGACATGTTGGTAAAAGAGTTTACGACAATGCTTAAGGAGTTGTATATGACAAGATTCAATCTTTCGTAACAATATCTAGTCTAGATGGATTAGTATAGCAACCACTACATATGTCAATTGTTGTATATGCTAGTTGAAAAAACAAACCAATGTTCTTCTAATAGAATGGTTGCCTAGGACGTGTACGTGACACGGTCTGAAGGATTTTGTTAAATCGAACGATGCTAAAAGGGCATGCAAATTTTAATGGTTGAATTAAGTATAGCGGAGCTAGAATCTTCACTGTGATGAAATTGTTAAAAATTTTAATTTTATAAAAACGATGAAGATGCTTGCATTTGCAAGAAATTAAGTGGAAGCGCTGAGACATATTTCTAATACATTATATATAAGATATATTGCTGATTGGAAATGATGTATCTTTTATTTAACACAAGTTAAGAATTTCATTGAAATTAGATTTGGATGAAAGACTTAAGCAAACCCGAATATTAGACATCAATGTCTATTTAGATAGATTAAGACGCTAATATGGTTATGCCAAATATACATAGATGAAATATTGAATGATTTCAATATGAAAACGACGAGAAAGGTTCTTCCCTTATGGATAAGGTTGAATCAAGATTCAAGTGTTTTGACACTTGGTGAGTAGAATCACATGAATATCTTAATAATCGAGATTCGAGTGTTTTAACACTTGGTAAGTAAAATTATATGAATATTTTGATACTCGAGATTCAAATGTTTTGACACTTAGTGAGTAAAATCACATGGATATCTTGATAAACGAGATTCATGTGTTTTGACACTTGGTGAGTGAAATAACATGAATATCTTAATCAATCATTCCATGATATATATATATATATATATATATATATATATATATATATATATATATATATATATATATATATCCAGATATGTCCTATGCTCTAAATGTTATGAGATTATACCAGGATGACTCATAAGATAATCATTGGATGATAGTAAGGATATTCTTATGATCTTTTGGAAACTAAGAATATATTTTGTATATAGAAGCGACATATAGTTTATTGTAAAGTTTTACATTGACACTATACAGATAGTTCATTGTAAGGTGTTACATTGACACTATACAAATAGGTCACTATAAATTGTTACATTGGCACTATACAAATAGTTCAGTGTAAAGAGTTACACCGATACTAGTTTTGACACAAGGTACAAACTAAGTTTATCTCAATTTAGGCTATAGGTTAAGGTACCACAATGTAATGAAAGAAAGTTATATGATAGATTTGGACGAGTTCTAAAGTTATGGACATTGTGACGGATATTACAACGAAAGGCTAAGTATAAGACTGCCATGGTAGCAGCAAAGGAACTCGGTGTGGTTCGATGGGATAGTACTATGAATATATATTGTATGACAATTATATCAACATGTTTTAAAACCCAAGAAACTTAGGTCTTACCAAATTTATACAGTGCTATCTCATTAGAGAATGAGTGATGCATAGAGACGCAAATACATGCAAATACTCACAGACCTTAAAGTGTTCGATCTTGGGATTATTTTTACCACTAGAAAACATGTATATAAAACACAAAAGTGCCATAGGTGTTGAATGCGCAAGGTTTTTTCAAACTAGATTACTACTCTAGTTCAAGTGGGATACTGAAAGGAATATGCCCGAAAGGCAATAATAAAGTGGTTATTATCTTATTCAATGTTTATGATAAATGTTTATTTATCATGCTATAATTGTGTTAATAAGAAACATTAATACATGCGTGATTTATAAATATAAAAGTTTTCTAGTAATTCATCACTTTATAATAGCTTGTTGATTAACAGATGATCAAATGTTTTCTGATCATAAACATTGAATGTTGTTAATAACAGGATCATATCATTAGAAAATAATATGATGAACAATCACCCGCAGTAGATGTAGCAATACGATCGTGTCGTAAAGTTTATATTGCTATCACAGTCACGGTAGCTCAATGTCCTTAGACCATGAGATCACGTTAATCATTTTCACCAGAAAAGTACTTTGATTCCATGAAATATATCAACACCAAAAACTAAACTCGATGCTCCATTTCGGAGCAGGGAGGTTCTCCTGGATTTATGCGCGACGTCACATGGATGTGTCATTATGGAAACAGTAAAATGAGCGCAAAAGAATAGTACTAATAGAACAAGCAAGAACGGAACAATTAGCAAACCACACGAAACAAAATTGGTGCAAAATATCCACATTTCCCATATATCCTAAAGTGTTCCTATGATGAACAATTGTGAGCTCACCATACCATTCAAGAGTCCAGGCACACAAGTCCATTAGAAAAGGTTGCCTCGTCCAAGTGATGCACATATAAAACCACATAATCCGGGAAGTTCATCGTAGGGGCTGCTGGTTGTAGTGGCTCTTCTCTTCCGCAAGATTTGCTCTCTTGGCTGCAGCCTCAGATGATACAATCTTTGCTACTGCGTCCAACTCTTTGCTTGATTTCTTTTTCTTCATTGATGCTACCTTATTTATGCGCTCCTTGACATCCACCGCAACAACGTCTTCACCAGGTTCTACACCAGTAGGATCGTCAGCCACGCCATTCTAATCTTGTGTTTCTTCTGCCTCCTTTAAACACTTGTCTTTCTTAGCTTTCTTCTTCTTGGAGGTCTTGCTCTCTAACGGAGCGGGAGCATCTTTATTTTTCTCTCCATCATCAACATGAATTGTTCTGATAAATCTGGCGGAATAGTTTTGGTGTATCGGAATATCATTGGGGATTGAATTGTTAACGTGTTTATTAAATGAAGTACTTATTAAATAAAGTGTTCATTAAATGACTGATATTAAATCAAGTGAATCAAAATGGTTTTAATGAAGAGACTCTTGATTTTTTAGTGGAGAATAAATGGAAGAAAGTGGAGAGTGTTTTTATGTGAGTGGAGAGTCCATCCACATAATTGGGGAAGAGATGGAGGCAGCCATATGGCTGTGCGCCTTGCCCCTTGGGCTGCCCCCTCACCAATAAAAGATCCCATCCTCTCCTCTCTCTCACACACACATTCACATCTCCTCTCATATGCCCTTTGGTTGGCATCTTCCTCCCCTTCTAGCCTTATCCATTTCTAGGAGCGAGGTGCTTAGGCGAAGTTCTGCTCAAGATCTTCTCCACTACCACCATCACTATGTTGTAGTGCTGTTGGAGTTCCTGGGGATCCACTACTTCCGCTGCCCGGCTGGAGCGTGGGTTTGAAAGTCGTCGGCACACCGTATGTGTGACCGATTATGAAGGAGCTACTATCTTGTGGCGCTGATCGTCTACGCGTCCTTGAGGACGGTCGTGTACACTCTACATCAATCACGTTTGTTTGCGGGAAAGTTATCCCGTTTACGGTCTTCAAGGGTGAGTCCATCTGAAACCGTTACAAGTATCGTCTAGATTCGATCTTGGCAGTTGCAACCGTAAGATTTTTTTTTATTTTCTATGCAACGTACCCTATCGGGTGCAACTGTCTAAAGGTTCTGATGAGTTACATTGGAAATTACTTGAGTGGTAAATTCTCTATATATTCCATGTATAGAGCTTTGGTCCATTTGAAGTTACCAGTCAATAATAATAAAAGTAATTGAAAGATGAGGATAATAGTAAAGACAAAAATATTTGTATGGTACTTATGTCGAGGGGTGATTCTTACAAAACACAACCTTGTTAAAAGGAATTTGCTAGGGCCTAAACAATCTGTATTTTGTCAACATCATGAGAAAATTTAATATTTATTCTTCTAATGCAAATTTGTTCATACTATATAATCAGTCATCCAAGTAGCATTTTTTTTGAAAGGAGCATATATTAATATCAGAAAATACCAATTACACCAAGCCTCTGCAACAACGCATTGCCTTAGCGGTCATACAGATGCACACAGCAAAAAAAAGAATTATAAAAAAAAGTCCCACTACAACGACCCATGCATTGAAACAGCAATACTACTACCACCAAGACAGCACCAGAAGTCCAGCTTCTCCAAAAACGACGCCTCCAAGAAGGGAACAATGCACATACACCATCATCGTCCGATCAAAGATCTTAGGTTTTCACCCTGAAAATGTTCACACTCTCAAAACAATGCCTTCGACAAGACCATTGCCAGGCACAACTAATTAAGACCAGACCCTGGGTTTTCACCCTGAAAGGTAGGACCGTGAACCTCTCCTATGCAGCTACCCCCACTTGCATGCCACTGCTCCAAGTCACGAATCACCAAGCCATTTCCTCATCACCATCCACACTCGAACCACCATTATTAGTCTATAGATCTTGGCCTCCATGATATTCTTCGTCAGCACCATGGAACGAGAACATGCCCCATGATATTAACAGCCAACAAAGCTTTGAAGCGCACCCTCTGAAACCAAACGGTCAGAGTAAAACATGGGTGCGTACGACCGAATCCCATCCGATCCAGCAATATCTCGGCACGATCGCACTTATGGAGTTCGCCGACGGAGCCTTCCGGAACACGACATAGGAACCAGATCAATGTAGACAAACATCAGGAAGATCTTTGTCTTGGCTTAAGAGGGATCAAGGCCCGCCACCTTTATTGAAACCGAGTCAGCAGCCCCCACGCAACCCACCAGCAACTAGCAGGATCCGCTGCACGACGGCAAGACCACCCGGCCGACCACTCCGATGGAGAAGGAGGTCACCACCACTGTCGTGGGAATGGTCACGGCTGATGCTGCAATCGACAACGAGTAGTAGAACGAGGGGAAAAGGCGGCCAGCCATCTGCGGTGCGAGATGAGGGCGGAGACACAGGGTTTTACCCAGGTTCGGCCCGCCGGAGGGTAAATACCTACTCCTGCTAGATTGTATTATGGTGGAGGTACAATGGGCGAGCTCGACGGCTAGGCGGCGAGTCGCTTGGGTGTATGAAGGAACGTCTCTCTACACGCCCTGTAGGGAGGTTTATATAGACTCACCTTCCCCTAGGGTTTACATATCTCAACCGAATCAGTTAAGGCTTCGGTACTCATTTAACCTAATTCGACTGGGCCTATCTACTCGCCTGGGCCTTCAGCTTCCAGTCGCTTGGATCCACACCGGGCTTCGATCCAGTCGCCGTCTTGCAAGCCCACTCGCCAGTTCTTGGGCCAGTCGGAAACGTCCTGCTGGGTATACCTCGGTCGGCATATCCCCATCAGTAGTCCCCGAGGCCGTCTTCGATTAGGCGCAGGTGGTTGCTGGCAGTAGCTTTGGCGATTGGATCGGCGAAATATTCAGTCACTGTTTGTAGTGATCGGGTCGGCGAGCCGAGTGGCTGAAGTTGGACCGTCAAAACGCAGTCAATCTAGCCGTTGGGGTAATCCAACGGGAACTTTTGGCGTAATCACCGCGTAGTAACGGCTCCCTGATTTGGCGGGTAACAACCGCTATATAAAGGGAATGGTAGGCGATCGGAGAACCACCTCCTCGTCATTTCCTCCGATTGCGCGCACCTTCGTTCTCCTCCGCATCGCGATCCAGCCAAACCGAAATCCCCCGACCCCCACGAATCCTACCGCCTATGGCCCCCTCCACCGAGCCATGGGGCAGATCCAAATGCACGAGAACACAACTGGCGTCCTTCGAGGAGGCCGGGATCCTACGCGCCGGTAGGTGGCGCATCCCTGCTGCCGGAGAAGTAACTCCGGACCCGCGCGAAGGAGAGTTCATCTGCTTCACCAGCCATCTAGAGCGGGGACTGGGATTCCCAACATCTCTTTTCTTTCGGCGCTTCTGCGCCTTCTACGGGATCCAGCCGTCGGACCTGGGCCCACACAGCATCGAGCAACTCGCCATTTTCGTGGCGTTCTGCGAGTGCTACCTGGGCTGCAGGCCCTACTTCCCCTTGTGGCAAGACCTGGTCCATGGGAGGATCAGTCGCGAAGAAACGGGAGGCCCAATGCTCGCTGCAGGCGACCTGACGTTTCAGTTGAAATCGAAGGATTCCTTCTTCGATCTAATGCTGCCCGCCAAGGCGGCGAGTGAATGGAAGAAATCTTGGTTTTACGTCACCGAGGCGACTCCGGACGGCGAGGTGGCGATTCCAAGATACTCCGCCGACCGGCCCGAGCCGCGCCGACTCCAGGTCGGCAAGCTTCCAACAGACCATCGGATGGTTGTGGACGAAATGCTTCAGACCATCCGCGACCTGAATAAGAAAGGCCTCCAACCCATCAACTTGTATAACTGCTGGCTCGGGCGGCGACTCGTCCCCCTGGCCCGCCGCGACCACTACATGTACGAGTACGCGGGCCGGGAGGACTCGACGAAGTCCTGCCTCGCCGAGTGGCAACTCGAGGATTACCTCCTGGTGCTGAAGAATATCACCCAGGCGGCGTACCTTGACGCAAAGGTCGGGGTCGCCCCCTACACCGCGAAGCATCCAGCCCCAACGGTAAGTCGTCTTTCCATCATTCGCAGTCGCAGTTAAATGCTGTCGCGGTTATACTGATATTGTCTCATGCTTATTGCAGCTATTTCAAGTGGTGGAGGGGTGGCTTCCGCCCGCGGAAGACGAGAATTCAAGCTCGTCCGTCCAAGAAGTGGGCGACTCGCCTCCTGCAAGGGGCGACATCGAGAGTGACGGGAGTGGTGACGACTCCGAGGAAGAGGTCGCCCCGCTGGTCCGGAAAACTCGAGGACAGCGGCAGCGTGAGCCCGAAGCGAGCAAAAGCCTCGAGCGTCATGATGACGACGACGACGAGATCCCCGAGCACACCTCGCATCGCGAGGCTACTCCATCGAAGAAGAAGAAGAAGAAGGAGGCGAAGGCCCCTCCAAAGAGGAAGACGAAGCCAGCGAAACAGGCGTCTCCGCCTCATTCGCCAAGCAGCTCCGACGCCACCAGCCTGGCCAGGGGTGAAGCTCCACAGACGACGGCAGCGCCGGATATCACCGCCGTCTTGAACGAGGTGCCTCTGGCCTTGATGCCTCCGCCGTTCGCCCCAGTCTGTGGGTCGGGGGCCGCTCCGGTCGCGGCAGCTTCGTCGCCCAGGGATGCTCCCGCCAAAAACGTTTCGGAAGCCCAGTCGCGGCCTCGACAACGAAGAAACCGTCAGTGTCTTGGGCACGCGATGTCCTGGAGATGGGCCTCAGTCGACGGCTGGGCCCCGAACTGGAGAAGCCGGCCGGCATCCGCACGGGGCTGCGGTTCCTACCGGTCGCCAAGTGAGTTTTATTCTCCTGTCTTTGTTTCTCGTTGTACTAGGACTACTTTGCTCATGTGATCAATTTGCAGGACTGGAGCCAAGAAGATAGGCCATCCAACCGTGGCCAAGGTGCCGCCAGTCGTCAGCGAGGAGGACCCTTCCCGGAAGAGGAAGGCGGACAAGGTCATTGCCCCCGCGGATAGCGCCAAGAAGACCAAGGGCGACGAGGTCGTCACGGTGTCTGACGACACAGCGGTTGCTCCGAGTGAGCCCGTGGCAGAGGCGGCCTTGACGACCAAGGAAGGTGCTCCCTCGCCTGGGGTGGCCGAGCCGGCCTCCTTTGGTGCCGGCACATCCATCGCAACCTTTCCGCGCTTCATGACCAAAGCGTCTGCAGCGAGTGGTACCTCGCCTTCGAGCCGCGCACCTGGGGTCATCGACACGGAGGTCGAGCAACGTCGCGGGCACACGCCGGCCCTCATCGCATCCGTGGACGCGATACAGCTTCATGGCATGCTTGGCACAGCCATCCAGGTATGTCCAGTCCCCGAGGATCAGGCCGGTGTATTGCAGCGGTCTGATTCTTTTAGTGTCTTGCTTTTATTTTCCGCGTCCAGTCCCCGAGTGCGCGCGCGCTGAGTTTCAGCGGGTGGGCACTTAGGATTTTGGTTGCTAGTCCCCGAGTGCGCACTCACTGAATTTCGGCGGGTGGGCACTTAGGATTTTTGATTGCCAGTCCCCGAGTGCACACTCGCTGAATTTCAGCGGGTGGGCACTTAGGATTTTTGATTGCCAGTCCCCGAGTGCGCACTCGCTGAATTTCAACGGGTGGGCACTTAGGATTTCGCTATTGTTAATCGTTTGAACTGTGTGCAGGGTTTACAACATGAGTCAGAACGGCGTCTTGTTGCAAAACGCCGCGTAGAGAAGGAACTGGCCACCGTCCAAGAGGCGAACGAAGGGCTCCGGGCGATCGCTGCGAAGGCGGAGGAGGTCCGCCAGGGACTTGTCCCAGCGAGTGAGTTGGCAGTAGCTCAATCGGCGTTGAGCTCGGCTGAGAAGCGTATCGCCGACCTCGAGCGCAAGCTGAAGGAAGCGAAGGAGGAGGCGAGTTCGGCGGATGGGCGAGCCAAGGCGGTTGTTACAGCCGCCGCTGAAGAGCGTAAGGTTTCTGACGCCCTTGTTGCTGGGCTTCAGGATGACTACACCTCTCTTCAGAGCTTCATCACGGATCTCTCCCGTCCCTTGATTGGTGAGGGTGCTTGCTTCTGTTTGTTACATGTGCATTGTGTAAACTTTGATGTGTTCGCTGACATCTTCTGTCTGCAGGTCGGATCATTGATAGCGCGGAAGAGGCAAATTCGTTCGACGCGCGGCAATGTGTGGCCACGCTCGTTGACTCGGCGACGTTGTCGGCGACATGCATACGGGCGTACCTTCAGGAGATGTCGCCCACGGAAGTAATTCACAGCGACCTCGTCGAGGTGTGGCGATACTTGGAGAAGGCGCCGTCGGTCGTCGAGTTCATGACGCGATCGGCATTCCGACGCGGAGCAGCGAGGACGCTTAGCCTTGGGCTCGCTCACTTCCCGGAGGACTTTGACCTGGACGACGTGACGAGTGGCTATCCGTCGTCGACTGGCTCGGTGGAGATCTACGAGGTGCTGAAGTTGAAGGACCGCGCCGCGGTGTACTCCGAGCGTGTCTGGGCGATGGGCGACCTCCTTCCTTACCAGGAGATGGTTGTCGCACCCAACGACCCCGAGCCGCAGCACCGGGACTTCAAGATCGAGCAACCCTTCCGAGCGGCGATGGCGGGTGAGCTGACGACGTACCCGTCAAACCCGTACACTCCCTTCATTCGCAATTGCAAGGGTGGTGGCGAGTCGTCGTCGAAGCGTGCGGAATAAAATAGTTTGCGCTGGGGCATTAGTAGCAGTTCTGCCGTTGGGCATACTTTGTATTTTGAGACAATTACGACATGCTATTAATGAGATATCGTGTTTGTTTTGTGACTTGTCGTGTGTTTTTGATTAAGGGTTGAACGAGTCCCCGAGCGCGTCCGCCCTTTTTATGGGGTTTACCTCGTTTGTTATGTTTTTGCGGTTTTGAATGTTTTGTTATTGAGGTCGACTCACCCGAACTCGGAGAGCCAGTCGCAAGGCGACTCCCATGTGTGCTCTGTACTTCACCGTTTTCCCTTGCACGAACGAGGTTGGGTGGCCGAGTCCCCGAGTGTGGTACTTGGTTGTTCCAGGCGCAACTCGAGGGTGGGTGAGGACTTGGCGCGTTAGTTTGGGCGCATCACTCCTGCCTGGCCCGTTGGGTCAGTCGCATGGCGAGTCCTGGGCATGCTCTCATACTTGGCGTTTTCCCTAGCCGCTCGCGCTGAACTGGTCGTCAGTCCCCGGGCGTGGTACTTGGCCGTTCGAGTCGCTGTGTCGAGGATGCGGAGGATCATGGTCGCTGTGAGGAGCGAAGGAAGTCGTCTTGGCTCGTTGAGCAAGTCGAGCAAGGCGAATCCAATGGGGCTCCGGGTAGGCATTTTTCATGGACGTTACAAGACCTGGGGGTACCCCAGTGCCCTTGTAACGCACTACTTGGCCGTGCCGATCGCTGTACCAGAGGTTGACTTCTGCGGTTAGCTTGACGTTGTTATTACGAGTGCGAGTGGCACAAGACACGGAGAGTAGACGCAACTTGCGGTAACCAATATTTGTTATTTCATAGCGACTGGGGGGTACATATGTGGGGTTCTAGGAGTAGAACTTCCGTAGGAGGTTTACATTCCATGGTCGCTTGATGTCGAGTTTGCCGTCCCCGCGGACGTCGATGAGGTAGTAGGCATCATTGCCGAGTACTCGCCCTATGGCGAATGGTCCCTCCCACGGGGGGGGATAGCTTGTGCATGCCCTTCTTATCCTGGATGAGGCGTAGCACCAGGTCGCCTTCTTGGAAGGTGCGAGTTTTCACCCGCCGACTGTGGTAGCGGCGGAGTCCTTGTTGGTAGATGGCGGTGCGTGAGCGAGCTAGGTCGCGTGCCTCATCGAGTTGATCGACTCCATCCTGTCGTGCAAGTTCGTTCGCAGCCTCCGTGTAGTGGACGACCCTCGGCGAGTCGTGCTCGAGGTCGGTGGGCATGACTGCCTCGGCACCGTACACCATGAAGAAGGGGGTGAACCCTGTAGACCTGTTGACTGAGGTGCGGATGCCCCAGATGACGGAGGGTAGCTCCTCGACCCAGCACCCGGCGGTGCGCTCGAGTGGTACTTGGAGCCGCGGCTTCAGGCCGTGGAGGATGCTCTGGTTGGCCCGTTCCGCTTGGCCGTTGGACTCCGGGTGGGCGACTGACGCTAGGTCGAGCCGGATGTGGTGTTCCTCGCAGAACTCGGCCATGGCTCCTTTGGTGAAGTTGGTGCCGTTGTCCGTGATGATGCTGTTTGGGAACCCGTAGCGATATATGAGCACGCGTAGGAATTTGGTGGCGGTCGTCCCATCGCATTTCCGGACTGGCTTGGCCTCCACCCACTTTGTGAATTTGTCGACCGCGACCAGTAGGTGGGTGAAGCCAGAGGGGGCCTTTTTGAAGGGGCCTACCATGTCCATATCCCACACGGAGAATGGCCAGGTGATGGGGATTTTCTTGAGCGCTGAGCTCGGCACGTGTGTCTAGTTGGCGATTGCACGGCACCGCGACCGCTGGACAATGTCGACGGCGTGTGCGGTGGGCCAGTAGAAGCCGCCGCATAGCCTTGGCGACTGAGGAGCGGCGTGGTGGCCGCAGTCGCCGGAGTGGATGTCATGGAGGATCTTGCATCCTTCGGCAGGTTGGACGCAGCGTTGGAACACGCCGGTCACGCTGCGTTTGTGGAGCTCAGCGTCGATGATGGTGAAGGATTTGCATTGATGTACGATCATTCGGGCGTCTGTCTCGTCTGCCGGCAAGGTGCCGGCCTCCAGGTAGGCGATGTACGGCTTTGTCCAGTCGTCTGGCTCGGCGATGAGTGCGACCAGGGCGGCTTCTAGCTGCAGCGGGACTCCGATGTCGATCTCCCTTGGGGGAGAGACTGATGGCTTGGTGATCCTGTCGAGGAAGACGCTGGCGGGTGGTGCGAGTCGAGCCGACCCGATGCGAGAGAGTGCGTCGGCCTCCTCGTTCTTCCGCCTGTCGATCCACTCGATGGAGTAGCCTGCGAAGTGTCCCCCCAGCTTGTCTACTTCTTGGAGGTACACCGCCATGGTGGGGGAGACGGTGTCGCAAGTGCCAGCGACTTGCCCAGCGACGAGGTCGGAGTCTCCGTAGCAGCGTAGGCGGTTGACGTTCATCTCTTTGGCGGCTCGCATGCCGTGGAGTAGTGCCTCGTACTCGGCCATGTTGTTGGTGCAGGGGGTGAAGTCGAGGCAGAGGACGTAGCGGAGCTTGTCGCCCTTTGGGGAAGTCAGTACGATCCCTGCTCCTGTGCCGTCTGCGTTCTTGGAGTCGTCGAAGTGCAGGCTCCAGTAGTGGAGGCATGGCAGCTTTTCTGGCTGCTGGGCCTCTTCCCAGTCGGCGATGAAGTCCGCTAGAGCCTGCAACTTGATCGCTTTTCGTGGCTCGTATTTGATGTTATGGACGCTGATTTCGACGGCCCACTTGGCGACTCGCCCAGTCGCCTCATGGTTGCGGATGATGTCTTGCAACGGTGCTGAGGAGACGACCGTGATCGGGTGCTCCTGGAAGTAGTGCGGCAGGCGTCTCTGTGCTCTGAAGACCGCGTATACCAGTTTCTGGTACTACGGGTATCGCTGGCGCGACTCGGTGAGGACCTCGCTGATGTAGTACACCGGTCGTTGTACCGGTCGCTCCTTTCCTTCCTCCGGTCGCTCGACGACCATGACGGCGCTGATGACGCGCTCGGAAGCCTCGACGTAGACCGGCACGGGTTCTTTGTCGACGGGGGCGGCGAGTAATGGTGCTGCGAGTAGCACCTTCTTGAGGTCGCGGAGTGCGTCGTCCGCCTCCTTGTCCCACTGGAAGGTGGGGTTCTTGCGCATCAGGCGGTATAGGGGCATCGCCTTTTCGCCCAGGCGGGGGATGAAGCGACTGAGAGCCGCTACTCGCTCAGCAAGCTTCTGGACGTCGCGCATGCACTCGGGTTTGCTGAGTCGAGCGATCGTGTCGATCTTCGTGGGGTTTGCCTCGATCCCGCACTTGGAGACGACATACCCCAGCAGTTGCCCTGCTGGTACACCGAAGGTGCATTTGCCTGGGATGAGCTTTATCTTGTATTTCCGCAGGTTGGCGAATGTTTCCGCCAGGTCGGCGAGTAGATCGCCCTGGCGAGTGGATTTAACGACCACGTCATCGATGTAAACATGGATATTCCGGCCAATTTGGCTCGCGAGGCACTCCTGCATGCACCGCTGGTAGGTCGCCCCGGCGTTTTTGAGGCCGAAGGTCATGGCGGTGTAGAAGAAGGCTCCGAATGGCGTGATGAACGCTGTCTTCTCCTCATCCTCAACAGCCATTTTGATCTGGTTGTACCGAGAGTAGGCGTCGAGGAAACACAGCGACTCCGAGCCCGCGGTGGAGTCGATTATTTGGTCGATCCGCGGGAGGACGAACTGCTCCTTCGGGCAGGCGCTGTTTATGTTTGTGTAGTCGATACACATCCTCCAGTTCCCATTCTTCTTCTCGACCAGGACTGGGTTTGCCAGCCACTTGGAGTACTTGATTGGCCGGATGAAGCCTGCAGCGAGTAGACGCTGCACCTCCTCGGCGATAGCTCGGGGCGCTCTTCATTGAAGGGCCGCAGCGACTGCTTGACGGATCGCACTTTGGGGTCGGCGTTTAGTTTGTGCTCAGGAGTTCCCTAGGGACACCAGGCATGTCAGAGGGCTTTCATGCGAAGATGTCCCTGTTCTCACGGAGGAACTCGATGAGCGCGCCTTCCTAGGCTGGGCTCATCCCTGTCCCGATCGTCACCGTCTGGCTGGAGTCGCCTGGGACCAGCTCGACGGTGCGGGTGTGCGTCGTTGCCTCGAAGGCTGAGGTGTTTGCGCCCTCCGAGTTGGGCTTCTTGAGTATGGTGGGGTCATCATTGTTCACCCCGCTCGCGTACTTGGTGAGCTCGTCGGCGTGGTTGGCCTCTGCCGCGATGACGGCGTCGGCGAGTTCGACTCCTTTGGCCTTGCACTCGGCGGCCATGTCGGGGTCGCCGTTGATGGTGATGACACCGCACGGCCCGGGGAGCTTCATCGCGTTGTACGCATAGTGGGGCGCTGCCATGAACTTGGCGAACGCCTGGCGCCCCAGGACGCAGTGGTAGGGGCTGTCGAAGGGTACCAGCTCGAAGACGATCCGCTCGGTGCGGAAGTTTGCTGGCGTGCCGAAGGTGAATGGCAGCATGTCCTTGCTGATCTGGTACGCCTTCCGACCGGAGACGATGCCATGGAACGTGGTGTGGGTAGTCTCTATCATCGACTGCGGGAGCCGCAGTTCCTGAAGGTGTCCAGGTACATGATGTTGATGGAGCTGCCGCCGTCCATCAATGTCTTGGGGAGCCAGTAGTCGCCCACCTTAGGCTTGACCACCAGGGCGACTCGGCCTAGGTACTCGATGCGTGGCGAGTGGTCCTGGCGGCTCCAGGTGATGGGCTGCTCCGACCAGTTAAGGAACTGGGGGACGTCCACTTGGGCCACCGTGTTGACGGTGACGGCGCTGGTGATGACCTTCTTCTCGCGCTTCGTATTGAAGCCTGTGAAGGTATGGAGCGAGCCGGCCATGTTGCCGAATTTTCTGCCGTTTGGCGGGTTGTTGTCGGGGTCCTCCCGCACTCGCCGTGCCTTCTCAATCTCCCTGAGAGTGTGGCAGTCAGCGGTCGTGTGCGTGGCAGGTTTCCCTTCCCTGCTGTGGAACGCACAGGGTTGGTTAAGGAGGGCCGCGGGGTCGAACCTTGGTTTCGCCTTGTAGTTGCCACCGTCGCGGAGTTGTCCTCCGTCGCGGCGGAAGCTCTTGGGCTCGCGCTGCGCGTGCCCAGCATTTGCGACGAAGTCGGCTCGCCCGTCACTGCGGCGCTTGCCAGTGAGGCGAGTGTTACTGTAGCGTAGATCGGACCGTCGTCTGTTGTCGTTGCTGCTCGTGCGGCGTTGGCCTCCCGACTCGTCGTCGGTTTCTTGGTTTGGATCTTCCTCCGCGTACCGTTTGGCGATCTCTAGGAGGTCCGGTATGTTGTCAAGTGTGCGAGAATGTCGCTTGAGCTTGGCGACCAAGGGCTCGTAGCGGCACAGAAGCAATGGATCGCGGTGTCCGGGTGGATGCCGACCGCGTTGACCATAGTTCTTGCCACCGCTGGACCCAGCTGCGGGTCGACTCGCGGGGTCCCTGGACGCATCGCTCCAGGTCCTCGATGGTGGTGGCGCGGGTGTAGGAGCACTCGAGGTGCCCGACGAAGGCGTCGCGCATCTCCTCCCAGGAGTCGATGCTATCCTAGGGGAGGGTGTTGATCCACTGCCTGCACGTCCCCTCCATCATCAAGGGGAGGTAACGGGCGGCTAGCAGGTCGGTGTGGCCCGCGATCCCCATCGCCATGAGGTATGTATCTAGCCACACGGAGGGGTCGTACTTTTCTATCTCCTTCGGCGCCTTGAAGTTCGCCTGGTACTTTTCGCCTCGGATCATCGGTCCGAAGCACCTGGGCCCGAGTCGACTTAGAGACCCCATCGGCTCGCCTTCGCGGCGATTGGTTAGGGTGTGTCGCAGGTCGTCGGGCTGGCGTGCGCGCCAGCCTTGGTTGTTGATGATGTGAGTGCGGGCGTCGATGGGCTGACCGTTGGCGGCGACGAAGTTGGTCGCTGGCCTAGGGTCGTTGGTGGAGAGTGCCGCGTTCGCGGGTCGGTGTTGGAGCTACAGTGGCTCTGGTGGCGGGCAGTTGAGGGTGTTTGCCGCCAATGGGCGGCCGCTTGAGGCCGCTCTGCTCAAGAACGCGAGTACACTCAACCCGCGAGTCGGCGCTGCGTTTGCCGCCGACGGCCTTTGCGAAGGGCCTGACGTATTGGATCTGTAGGGCGCCGCGCCGGTGGGCGTGATGTTGTCGGCCGCCGCCCCGCCACGAGGTTGTCCATCGGGTGGAAAAACAGGTAGGCTCGCGCCTCGCTCCCGTGAGGAGACTACTATCCGCTGATCCACAGGGGTGTGCGGTTGGGTGGAGGCGCCCATCGCCGCCGACCTGTGGGGGCCGAGCACTTCCTCCGCTGCTCGCAGATCGCGCCGCCACGCGGGCCGGGTCGTTCTTCGTTGAAGTTCAGGCGCGACCACAGACGGTGGGGTTCAGTGCGCCACCGATTCGGCCGGTGGTAACGCGACAGCTCCTACGCTGTCACCTGCTCGAGGCGAAATTTTTTGCGCTCGGCTTGCTCCTTGCGGACTGCCTCCGCCAGCTTTAGGCGGAGTTCCTCGACCTCCGTTGCCGTGGCGTTACGAGGGATCGGGGTGGAGAAGGGGTCCTCCGGCGGATCGGTGCCGGTCGCCATGTAGGTCGCGGCGTGGTGACCGGTCCCGTCGCAGAGATCAACGGAGTTTTCCGACCCGGAGTCGAAGTCAAAGATCCCAAGGATGGAGGGATCCTCGAAGTCTCCCATGTTGGAGACCTGGGTGATGGAGCCCGCGGGTGAAGCTGCGGTGATGGATCCGGCGAGTGACGCCGGGGTCGCCGAGTCGGCGTCATCGTTGAGGGCCACATTTTCCGTGGCCACAGAGTTTTCGGCCACGTTGCTGTGGGCCGAGTTGTACTCGGAGGCGAGGCGATGGATCGTGCGAACCTGGTTCTCAGAGAGCCGATCGCGTGGCGGCGACTCGCGAATGCGAGCCGAATCCTCCGAGACGATGACGTCGGTAAGGCCGACGAAGAGGCTGATCGTGCCGACCGGCAAGATCATGCTGTGCGTGACGGGTCGCGCCGCCGGGACGTAGATACTCGGCAAAATCTGAAGCATCTCGCCGATCGCTATCATGCGGCTGGTGGCGACCGTCTCTTTGATGGGCAGATTGGATCTCGCCGCAGAACACCGGCCAAACCGGCCAGGCCCCACGGTGGGCGCCACTATCGTGGGAATGGTCACGGCAGATGCTGCAATCGGCAGCGAGTAGTAGAACGAGGGGCAAGGGCGGCCAACCATCTTCGGTGCGAGATGAGGGCGGAGACATAGGGTTTTACCCAGGTTCGGCCCCCCGGAGGGTAAAGACCTACTCCTGCTAGATTGTATTATGGTGGAGGTACAATGGGCGAGCTCGACGGCTAGGCGGCGAGTCGCTTGGGTGTATGAAGGAACGTCTCTACACGCCTGAGGGAGGTTTATATAGACTCACCTTCCCTAGGGTTTACATATCTCAACAACCGATTAAGGCTTGGTACTCATTTAACCTAATTCGACTGGCTATCTACTCTTTGGGCCTTGACTTCGATCGCTTGGATCCACACCGGGCTTCGATCCAGTCGTCGTCTTGCAGGCCCACTCGCCAGTTCTTGGGCCAGTCGGAAACGTCCTGCTGGGTATACCCCGGTCGGCATATCCCCATCAACTACCATGTCGGGACAGATGCCCCAAGCTACCTCATGTCGCGAACATGGGCCGGGGAACCTAGGAGTCGGCGTAGGACGACGAGCGGACAACAGATCTAGGCCGAGATCGAAACCCGACTCCTCCGCCGCCTCTTGCAACCATCTACCATTGGTCCTCCGGCCGCCGCTAGCCGCGACACCGCCGTCGACCGGCCATGAGAAGACGCCGCCGCCAATCCCTATCGAAACGCATCCGAGCTTACCGCCGCCGCCACCACGCCACCAGGGCTTTGCCCGACGATGATCCAGGTGGCGGCGGTGGATGGGGGTGTTCGCGGGAGAGGGGCGGGGCGGGGAGGGGAGTGGAGGGGGCTGCCCGGCACGGCTGTTGTCGGATTGTCGACAAGTACGCCATAGGGGATCCTAGTGGTGTTGGAAGGATGGGGTGTGAGACATCAGATGTTCCAGGAGCGGTGAGCACAAGTTTACCCAGGCTCAGATCCGACTGTGGTGATCGGATCCTACTCCTGCTAGGAACCCAGTAATAAATTGGTGTAAGCCGGATGTTACAATGGATTACAAGAGAGGTTCGCCTGTGCAAGTTGATTGTTGTGGTTGTTGTGTGTATTTCTCTAAAGGCTCCCATAGGGCTGGTTTATATAGTCAGCGGGGCCTGGGGTTACAGGGAGAGAATATCTGGCTACGTTACAGAGTCGGTAACTATGTACAGCTTAGATTACAAGTAATACTACAGGCCTAAGTCGGTAACTCTTCTCGGCCTTGTCTTAGCCGGAACTGGCTCCTCCTCTTTCTCTGACTGGGCCGCCCATGAAGAAAAGCTCTAACCCGTTGGTGGGCCACCTTGGTCAGCGAGTACTGTGGGTATACCTGGAAAGTATATCCCCAATAGTAGCCCCCGGAAGTCTCTAAGATCTGAAGTCGGATAAATTGTCTGGCTTGATGGTTTCTTCGTCTTGAGAATCTTGAAGGGTTCCCGAAAAACTTCTTTCATTGATGTAGGATTTCGAGTCAGTTGAGTCGGATATATTCTGCTCTGACCTTAATATTTTCCCTGTTTGATTTGAAACATAATGTCAACACCCGGATTTTTAATCCCAGATGCCTGTTATGCCATACATCGCAATCCCAGGATTACCATTTTTGAGAGACATAACAGAATTGGATACCACAGTACATCATCCATTACAGACAAAACATAAGGTCTTACACAAATAAGGATCTCATGATCCAGTTCTTAATACAACTCAAGCAGCGGAATACGTAATAATAAAGGTAGCATAAGCGAAGCTCCATCTTCGGGGTCACAGGCAATGCTGACGATGGGAGATGATCCTAGTTGTCGTAACCTTCCTGGGGTCCCTCCTCCAGGTACTCCTCTTCATAGTCTGGCCACGGGAATAGCCAGGGACAAAGCCATGAGTACTCTTTAAGTACTCGCAAACTAATACTAATAAGTGAAAGGGATTTTTGGATAATAGGACACTAGGCTCTAAGGTTGTTTTGCAAAGGCCAGATTTATCTCTACTAAGTTAAGAAGCAAGAGAAACTAGTCACAAATTTATAATTCCTAAGTGGGATCTTGTAACTCATGTCACAACTCTGTTGTGGTCAAGTCAATGTCATAATTCATTTACAAGTTGATGGGGATATGCCTACTGGGGTATAAACAGCAGGACGTTTCCGACTGGCCCAAGAACCGGCGAGTGGGCCTGCAGAACGGCGAGTGGATTGAAGCCTAACGAGGAACCGAGCGACTAGAAGCTGAAGGCCCAAAGTAGTCGATAGGCCCAATGGATTAGGTTAAACGATCATCAAGCTTTAATCGAATCGGTTGAGATATGTAAACCCTAGGGAGGTGAGCCTATATAAACCTCCCTATAGGGTAGTAGAGATACGTTCCCTCATACCCAAGCGACTCGCCGCTTAGCCGAAGTTCGCCCATTGTAACACCTCCATAATACAATCTAGCAGAGTAGGTCTTTACCCTGGGGCCGAACTCGGGTAAAACCTCGTGTCTTTGCCCATATCTCGCCGCAGATGGCTGGCCGCCTTTCCTCGTTCTACTACTACGCCGATTGCAAGATCCGTGACTATTCCCACGACAGTGGCGCCCATCGTGGGGCCTGGCCAGTCCGACCGGTGTTCTGTGGCGAGATCCAATCTGCCCATCAACGAGACGGTCGCCACCGGCCGCATGATAGCGATTGGTGAGATGCTCCAAAGCTTGCTGAGCAGCTATGTCCCGGCGGCGCGACCCGTCACGCACAGCGTGATCCTGCCGATCGGCACAATCAGCCTCTTCGTCGGTCTCACCGACGTCATCGTCTCGGAAGATTCGGCTCACATCCGCGAGTCGCCGCCACGCGATCGGCTCTCCGAGAGCCAGGTCCGCACGATCCATCGCCTGGCCTCCGAGTACAACTCGGCCCACAACAACGTGGCCGAGAACTCAGCGGCCGCAGAAGACGCGGCCCTCACCGACGACGCCGACTCGGCGAACCCGGCGTCACTCGCCGGATCCATCACCGCGGCTTCATCCGCGGGCTCCATCGCCCAGGTCTCCAACGCTGGAGACTTCGAGGACCCCTCCATCCTCGGGATCTTCGACGACCGGTCGGAGAACTCCGCCGACCTCCGCGACGGAACCGGCTGCCACGCCGTGACCTACATGGCGACCGGCACCGATCCGCCGGAGGATCCATTCTCCACCCCAATCCCTCCAAACGCCACGGACACGAAGGTCGAGGAACTCCGCCTAAAACTGGCGGAGGCGGTGCGCAAGGAGCAAGCCGAGCGCGAAAAATTTCGCCTCGAGCAGGTGACGGCGCAGGAGCTATTGCGCTACCACCAGCAGCGGATCAGGTCGCGCCTGAACCCCACCATTCAGGGGCGTGCCCTGAACTTCGACGACGAAAACGACCCGGCCCGCGTGTCCGAGCGCGCGATCTGCGAGAACGCGCCACCCGGAGGAAGCGCCCGGCCCCCGCCAGGATCAACGGCAATGGGTGCCCCACCTCCACCCAACCGCACCCTCCCAGGGACCAGCCGTGGATAGTAGTCTCCTCATGGGAGCGAGACGCAAACGGCCTCCCACTGTTCTCCACCCCGATGGACAACCTCGTGGCAGGCCGAGCAGCAGTCGACAGCATCACGGCGACCGGCAACGGCGCCCTACAGATCGAATACGTCAAGGCCCTGCTCGCGAAGGCCGTCGAGCAGCAAAGAGCGGGCGCCGACTCGCAAGGACGAGTATACTCGCGTTCCTCGGGAAGAAGAGCGGCCTCCAGCGGCCGCCCCGCGGCGTCAAACACCCTCAATTGCCCGCCACCAGAGCCGCTGCAGCTCCAACTCCGACCCGCGAACGCGGCACTCTCCACCAGCGACCCCAGGCCGGCAGCCAATCTCGTCGCCGCCAATGGGCAACCCATCGACGCCCGCACCCACATCATCAACAACCAAAGTTGGCGTGCACGCCAGCCCGACGACCTGCGACATACCCTAACCAATCGCGCGATGGCGAGCCCATGGGGTCGCTCAGTCGACTCGGACCCAAGTGCTTCGGACCAATGATCCGAGGCGAGAAGTACCCACCAAACTTCAAGGCGCCAAAGGAAATAGTAAAATACGACTCCTCGTATGACCCCGCCGTCTGGCTCGACACATACCTCATGGCGATGGGGATTGCAGGCCACACCGACCTGCTAGCCGCCCGTTACCTCCCCCTAATGATGGAAGGGACGTGCAGGCAGTGGATCAACACCCTTCCCCAGGACAGTATCGACTCCTGGGAGGAGATGCGCGACGCCTTCGTCAGGCACTTCGAGTGCTCCTACACCCGCGCCACCACTATCGAGGACTGAGCGATGCGTCAGGGACGCGAGTCGACCCGCAATCGGGTCCAACGGTGGCAAGAGCTTTGGTACAACGCGTCGGCATCCACCCGACACCGCGATCCATTGCTTCAAGACCTCGTGCCGCCACGAGCCCTGGTCGCCAAGCTCAGCGACACTCCCGCACACTCGACAACATCCCGACCTCCTCGATATCGCCAAACGTACGCCGAGGAAGATCCAAACCAGGAAACCGACGAAGTCAGAGGTCAACGCCAGACGGCGGCAACGGCGGACGCCGATCCAACCTACGTTACAGCAGCACTCGCCTCACCGGCAAGCGCCGCAGCGATGGGCGAGTCGACTTCGTCGCCAACGCCGGGCACGCGCAGCGCGAGCCCAAGAGCTTCCGCCGCGATGGCGACAATTACAAGAACAAGCCAAGGTTCGACCCCGCGGCCCTCCTTAACCAACCATGTGCGTTTCATAGCAGGGAAGGGAAGCCCGCAACGCACACCACCGCCGACTGCCACACGCTCAGGGAAATCGAGAAGGCACGGCGGGCGCGGGAGGACCCCGACAACGACCCTCCAAACGGCGGAAAATTCGGCAAAGTGGCCGGCTCGCTCCACACCTTCACAGGCTTCAACACGAAGCGCGAGAAGAAGGTCATCGCCGCCTGCCGCCGTTAACGCGTGGCAGGTGGACGCCCCGCTTTCTAAACTGGTCAGAACAGCCAATCACCTGGATCCGTCAAGACCACTCGCCACGCATCGAGTACCCAGGACGAGTCGCCCTGGTGGTCAAGCCCAAAGTCGGCGATCATCGCTCCCCAAGACATTGATGGACGCGGCAGCTCCATCAACATCCTGTACCTCGACACCTTCAGCGGCCGGCTCCCGCAGTTAATGATCGAGACGACCCACACCACGTTCCACGGCATCGTCCCCGGTCGGAAGGCGTACCCGATCGGCAAGGTCACGCTGCCAGTCACCTTCGGCACACCGGCAAACTTCCGCACCGAGCGGATCGTCTTCGAGCTGGTGCCCTTCGACAGCCCCTACCACTGCGTCCTGGGGCGCCAGGCGTTCGCCAAATTCATGGCAGCACCCCACTACGCGTATCACGCGATGAAGCTCCCCGGGCCGTGCGGCATCATCACCATCAACGGCGACCCCGACATGGCCGCCGAGTGCGAGGCTAAAGGAGCCGAGCTCGCTGACGCTGTCATCGCGGCGGAGACCCACCACGCCGACGAGCTCGCCAAGTACGCGAGCGGGGTCAACAACGACGACCCCACCATACTAAGGAAGCCCAACTCGGAGGGCGCAAACACCTCAACCTTTGAGGCCACGACGCACACCCGCACCGTCGAGCTGGTCCCAGGCGACTCCAGCCAGACGGTGACGATCGGGACGGGCATGAGCCCAGCATAGGAAGGAGCGCTCATCGAGTTCCTCCGTGAGAACAGGGACATCTTCGCATGGAAACCCTCTGACATGCCCGGTGTCCCTAGGGAGCTCGCTGAGCACAAGCTAAACGTCGACCCCAAAGTGCGACACGCAGCGATCGGGGGCCCTTCAATGAAGAACGCCACGAGCAATCGCCGAGGAGGTGCATTACCGCTGCTTCATCCGCCAATCAAATACTCCAAGTGGTTGGCAAACCCAGTCCGGTCGAGAAGAAGAACGGGACCGGAGAATGTGTATCGACTACACAAACTGAATAGCGCCGCCCAAAAGAGAGTTCGTCCTCCCGCGGATCGACCAGATAATCGATTCAACCGCTGGCTCGAGTCGCTATGTTTCGACGCCTACTCGGGTACAACCAGATCAAAATGGCTGTCGAATACGAGGAGAAGATCGTTCATCATGCCATTCGAGCCTTCGCTACACCGCCATGACCTTCGCCTCAAGAACGCCGGGCGACCTACCAGGTGCATGCAAGAATGCCTCATGAGCCAAATTGGCCGCAACATCCACGTCTACATCGACGACGTGGTCGTGAAATCCGCCGCCAAGGCGACCTACTTGCCGACTGGCGGAAACATTCGCCAACTCGCGAAGATATAAGATAAAGCTCAACCTGTAAATGCACCTTCGTGTACTTGCCGACAATTATCGGGTACGTCTCTAAACGAGGGATCGAGGCGAACCCCACGAAGATCGAACGATCGCCTCGGCAAACCCGTGCTCGCGCGACGAAGCCGGGCGAGTAGCGGCTCTCCGCTTCATCCCCCAGGTGAAAAGGCGATGCCCCTATACCGCTGATGCGCAAGAACCCCACCTTCCAGGGATAAGGAGGCGGACGACGCGCTCGCGACCTCAAAAGGTGCTACTCGCCGCACCACTACTCCGCTCACGACAAAGAACCCATGCTGGTTTATGTCGCTGCTTCCGAGCGCGTCGTCAACGCCGTGATGGTCGTCGAGCGACCAGAGGAAGGAAAGGAGCGCCCAGTCCAGCGGCCGGTGTACTACATCAGCGAGGTCCTCACCGAGTCGCGCCAGCGGTACCCACAATACCAAAAGCTAGTATATGCGGTCTTCAGAGCTCAGCGCGCCGCCAAGACTATTTCGAGCAACCGATCACGGTCGCCTCCTCAAAGACCACTACAAGACATCATCCGAATCCGCGAGGCGACGGGCGGTCGCCAAGTGGTCCGTCGAGATCGGCGTCCACAACATCAAATACGAGCCACGAAAGCGATCAAGTCGCAGTAATCGCGACTTCATCGCCGATCGGAAAAGGCCCAGAACCAGAGAAGCTGCCGCATTCTCCACCGAGCTCGCCCGACGGCTCCAAGAACGCGGACGCAGCGCAGGGATAGTGCCGACTTCACCAAAGGCGACAAGCTCCTACATCCTCCGCTTGACTTTACGCCATGTACCAACAACATGGCTGAATATGAGGCTACTCCACGGCATGAGAGCCGCCAAGGAGATGAACGCCAATCGCCTCCGCTACGGAGATTCCGACCGCGGGCAAGTCGCCGCACTGCGACGCTGCCTCCCTACCATGGCGGCGCATCGCCAGCGTGGACAAGTTGGGCGGACACTTCACCGCTACTCCATCGAGTGGATCGATGACGGAAGAACGAGGAGGCCGACGCACTCTCGCATCGGGTTGGCCCGACTCGCACCACCCGCCGCGTTTTCCTCAACACTATCACCATCGCCTCTCCCCGAGGGAGATCGACATCGGGTCCCACTCAACCAGAGGCAGCCTTGGTCGCACTGTCAACGAGCCGACGATCGTACCAAGCCCTACATCGCTTACCGAAGCCGCACCGCCGGCAGACGAGATGACGCCGATGATCGCTCGTCAATGCAAGTCCTACACCGTCATCGACGGCGATCTCCACAACCTCAGCATCACCGGCGTGTTCCAACGCTGCGTCCAACCAGCTGAAGGACGCAAGATCTCCACGATATTCACTCAGGTGACTGCGGCCACCACGCCGCCGCTCGCTCCCTGGTCGCCAAGGCTATGCGACATGGCTTCTACTGGCCCACCGCACACGCCGATGCTATCGATATCGTCCAGCCGGCGTGCCGGCACGCCAATCGCACACGTACCAAGCTCGCGCCAAAACAATCCCCATCACCGCCATTCACCGTGGGGCATGGACATGGTAGGCCCTTCAAGAAGGCCCCTCCGCTACACCCACCGCTAGTCGCCACGATAAATTCAAAGTGGTGGAGGCCAAGCCAGTCCGGAAATGCGATGGGAAGACCGCCACTAAATTCCTACGCGATCTCATATATCGCTACGGGTTCCCAAACAGCATCATCACGGACAACGGCACCAACTTTGCCAAGGGAGCCATGGCTAAATTCTGCGAAGAGCACCACATCCGGCTCAACGTCGCGTCAGTCGCCCACCCGGAGTCCAACGGCCAGGCGGAACGGGCCAACCAAAGCATCCTTCACGGCCTGAAGCCGCGACTCCAAGTGCCACTCGAGCGCACCGCCGGGTGCTGGGTCGAAGAGTTGCCCTCTGTCATATGGGGAATCCGCACCTCAGTCAACAGATCGACAGGGTTTACCCCCTTCTTCATGGTCTACGGCGCCGAGGCAGTCATGCCCACCGACCTCGAGCACGACTCGCCGCGGGTCGTCCACTATACGGAGGCTGCGAACGAGCTTGCCCGCCAAGACGGGATAGACCAACTCGACGAAGCCCGTGACCTCGCGCGGTCACGCACCGCTATCTACCAGCAGGGACTCCGCCGCTACCACAGCCGGCGGGTGAAAGCTCGCACCTTCCAGGAAGGCGACCTGGTGTTACGCCTCATCCAGGACAAGAAGGGCATGCACAAGCTCTCCGTGGAAGGCCCATTCGCCATCGGGCCAGATCGCAACGACGCCTACTACCTCATCGACGTCCGCGGGGACGGCGAACTCGACGTCAAGCGACCATGGAATGTAAACCTCCTACGGAAGTTCTACTCCTAGAACCCCACACATGTACTCTCCAGTCGCTATGAAATAAAAAGGAAACGGTTACCGCAAATTGCGCCTACTCTCCATGACTTGTGCCACTCAGACTGTAATAACAGCGCTTAACCGCAGAAGTCAACCTTGGTACAGCGATCGACGGCTAAGTAGTGCGTGTAAGAGCACCGAATCACCTCAGTCTTGCATCCTCCATGAAAACGCCCACCCGGAGCCCCATTGAGTCACCTAGCTCGACTGGTTCACGAGCCAAGACAATCGCCTCGCTTCTCAAATGACCTTGGTCCTCCGCATCCTCGGCATAGCGACTCGAACAACTAAGTACCACGCCGGATCAAGACCAGTTCGTCGCGAGCGGTCAGGGAAAACGCCAAGTAAGAGAGCATGCCCAGGACTCGCCACACGACTGACCCCACGGGCCAGGCAGGAGTGACGCGCTCACACCAACGCGTTAAGTCCTCAACCACCCTCGAGTCGCGCCTAGAACAACCAAGTACCACGCCGGGACTCGCCACCCGACCCGCTCGCAAGGGAAAACGGTAAAGTACAGAGCACTCAAGGGAGTCGCCTAGCGACTGGCTCTCCGAGCTTGGGCGAGTCGACCAAAACAACAAAACACATGACAACAACACATATATCATATACGAGGTAAACCCCACAAAAAGGGCGGACGCGCTCGGGGACTCGTTCAAAAACTAATCACAAACACACAACAAATAACAAAATAGACACGACGTCTCATTCAATTGGATATTGCATTGTTTCACGTTAAAAAATATGCCCGCGTGGCAGACCTGCCGCTAACGCCACAAGGCAAACTATCCTACTCTGCAGGCTTTGATGACGACTCTCCAACATCCCGGCGATTGCGGATGAACGCCATGTACGGGTTTGACAGATACGTCGTCAGTTCACCCGCCATCGCTGCGCGAAAAGGTTGCTCGACCTTGAAGTCACGATGCGGCGGCTCGGGGTCGTTCGGCGCGACGACCGTCTCCTGTTACGGAAGGAGGTCACCCATTGCCCACACGCTCGAACGCGTGGCGTACCGCAACTTGAGGACCTCGGACAGCTCCACCGCGCCAGTCGACGATGGATATCCACTCGTCACATCGTCGATGTCGAAATCTTCGGAGAAGTGGGCGAGTCCAAGGCTCAGTGCCGTCGACGCTCCGCGCCGAAACGCTGACCGCGTCATGAACTCAACGACCGCGGGCGCCTTCTCCAAATACTTTCACACCTCAATGAGGTCGCTGGGAATCACCTCCGTGGGCGATATCTCTTGGAGATAGGCGCGGATGCACGTCGTCGACAGCGTCGCCGAATCGACGAGCATGCTTACGCACTGCCTCGCGTCGAGCGAGCTCGCCTCTCCTTCGCTATCGATGATGCGACCTGCGAGTAGAAGACAATAATGAGTATGACGGACACCACAAAATACACAACCACTGGAAAGGGAAGATGTACTCACCAAGCAGCGGGCGGGCGAGTTCCGTGATGAAGCATTGAAGCGATGTATGGTCGTCCTGAAGCCCAGAAATAAGGACTTCCGACACCTTGCGATCCTCCTCAGCGGCCGCAATGGCGGCCTTAGCTCGTCCGTCAGCCGATCTCGCTTCTTCTTTTGCTTCCCGTAGTTCGCGCTCGAGGTTGGCGATCCGTTGTTCAGCGGCACTCAGAGCAGATTGCGCCGCCACCAATTCACCAGCGGGGACAAGCCCCTGGCGAGCTTCTTCTGCCATCACAACAACATCCTGAAGCCCTTTGTTCGCTTCCTGGACGATGGCCAGCTCCTTCTCCGCGCGCTGCTTCACGGCCAATCGGTCCGCCGACTCAAGCTACAGACCCTGCACATCACCGAAAATGTTAGTCAAAGAAATTCAGCGAGTGCGCACTCGGGGACTGGCGATCAAGAAATTCCTAAGTGCCCACCCGCTGAAAATCAGCGAGTGCGCACTCGGGGACTGGCGATCAAGAAATTCCTAAGTGCCCATCCGCTAAAATTTAGCGTGTGCGCACTCAGGGACTGGATGCGAAAAATAAAAAGATGAGAAATTATAAGAATCAGGCCGCTGCAAAGCACCGACCTGATCCTCAGGGACTGGATGTACCTGGATGGCTGCGCCAAGCATGCCATGGAGTTGTATCGCGTCCACGGACGCGAGTAGCGCTGGCGTGTGCCCACGATGTTGGTCGACTTCAGCGTCGGCGGTCCCAGGAGCGTGGCTCGAGGGCGCAGCCCCACTCGCCGTGGCCGCCTTGGTCACGAAGCGTGGGAAGGTAGCGATAGAGGCACCCAATCCAATAGAGGTCGCCCGCCGCCTGTGCAAGGAAGCACCTCCTTTAGACGCTGCTGCCTCCTTCACGGGCCGGCCTGGTGCAATCGCCGTGTCATCATAGAAAGTGACGATCGTCACCCTTGGCCTTCTTGCTGCCATCCGCCGAGACGACCTCTCGCCTTCCTCTTGCGGAAGGATCCTCCTCGCTAACGGCGGATGGCACCTTAGCCACGGTCGGATGGCCCATCCTCTTCACTCCGGTCTGTGCATCAATCGAATAAGCAAAACAATTGAAGTAACTATGAAAAACAAGGATGGGTGAGTGCACTCACTTGGCGATCGGATAAAACGTAGCCCGCATGGAGGCCGGCTGGTTTTCAGTTCGGGCCCAGGGCGATCGAGCCCCATCTCTGTGACGTCGCGCCCAAGACACGACGGCTTCTTCGTTGTTGAGGCCGCAATGGAGCCTCGGGATATCTTCGGAGCCTCCTTGCAGGCGGCCAGAGTCGTGAGCCTCCCAGCCCGTAGATCGGGCGAATGGCGGAGGCATTGAAGCCAGCCACTTCCTCCGCTGGCCCAGTTCGGGTACCATGGCGGCGTCCTCACCGCCGGGTTGGGAGCATCGAGCTGCTCGCCGAAAGCGGCGAGGCCGGCTTGATGGCCTTCTTCTTCGGGGGCCTTGCCTCCTTTCCTTCTTCTTCTTCTTCAACGGAGTGGCTTGATGGCGAGGTGGTTTCGAGCTCGTCGTCGTCATCGTGACGCCGAGGCTTCGCTGCCTCGATCTCGCGCCGACGTTGTTCGCGGGTCTTCGGACCAGGGGCGACCTCCTCCGGACTCGTCATCGCCGTCCTCGCCGCCTTGGCGGCGACTCGCCTACGTCCTGGGCGGATGAGCCCGAGATCTCGCCGTCCGAAGGTGGGAGCCACCCTTCCACCACTTGGAATAGCTGCGACGAATACAGAATGGAATCAGAATTACCACGACTGCATAAACTGCGACTGCGAGCAAAGCAAAGTGATTACCGTTGGAGCCGGACGCTTGCGTAGGGGAGACCCAACCGCGCATCCAGTACACCGCCGGGTAATCTTCTTCGGTGGAGGTAGTCCTCCAGCTTCCACTCATCGAGGCAGCCTTCACGAGTCTCCTCGCCCGTGTCTTGGTACATGTAGTGGTCGCTACTGGCGGCGGGACGAGCCACCGCCCGAGCCAGCAGCTTGCCAGATTTATCGTCTGAGGCCCTTCTTTTTCGATCGCGGATGGTCTGGAGCATCTCCGACGACCATCCGCTGGTCGTTGGGGAGCTTGCCGACTTGGAGATGGCGGCTCGGACCGATTGGCGGAATACCGGATCGCCACCGCCTTCGGGCTCGCCTCGGCCACGTAGAACCACGACTTCTTCCAGTCGCTCGCTGCCTTGGCGGGCAGCATCAGATCGAAGAATGACGCTTTGGACTTGAGTTGGAACGTCAAGCCACCCGCGGCTAGCATTGGGACGCCTGCCTCCTCGCGGCTGATCCGTCCATGGAAAAGATCTTGCCACAAGGGGAAGTAGGGCCGGCAGCCCAAGTAGCATTCGCAGAACGCCACAAAGATGGCGAGCTGCTCGATGCTGTGGGGACCCAGATCTAAAGGCTGGATCCCGTAGTAGGCGCAGAAGCGCCGGAAGAACAGGGACGTAGGAAACCCTAGCCCCCGCTCGAGATGACTGGTGAAACAGATGAATTCCCTCTCTCGCGGGTTTGGGGTCGTTTCTCCGGCTGCGGGAATACGCCAATAGCTGGCTCGCAGGATCCCGGCTTCCTCGAAAGAGGCCAGCTGTGCCCTCGTGCATTTGGATCTACCCCACGGTTCGGTGGAAAGGGCCATGGCCGAGGGGTTGGTTGGGGGTCGGAGGATTTCGGTTCGGTTAGATCGCGATGCGAGGGAAGGAAAATGCGCGTAGTCGGAAGAAGTGGTGAGAAGTTGGCTCTACAATCGCCTGCCATTCCCCTTATATAGTGGGTGTTACCCGCCAAATCAGGGAGCCGTTACCGCGCGACGATTACGCCAAAGGTTACCGTTGGATTACCCCAACGGTTAGTTTGACCACGCCTGACGGTCCAACTACGGCCACTCGGCTCGCCGACCCAATCACTATGACAAGAGCCACGACTCGACTCGCCAAAGCCGCGACTTGGATCACTGGTTTTCCTTTATACAGAGCCCGACGATTCGACCGATGCCAACTCGAAGTCAGATACTCCGACTCCAAGCAGCCACCACGCCTAATCGCCGACGGCCTCGGGACTATCGATGGGGATATGCCTACCGGGTATACCCAGCAGACGCTTCCGATCGCCCAAGAACCGCGAGTGGGCACAGAACGGCGAGTGGATTGAAGCCCAGAGAAACGAGCAAGGAAGTCAAGGCCCAAAGTAGTCGATAGGCCAATGGATTAGGTTAAACGACTATCGAAGCTTTAACTGAATCGGTTGAGATATGTAAACCCTAGGGAGGTGAGCCTATATAAACCTCCCTATAGGGGCAGTAGAGATCGCCCTCATACACCCAAGCGACTGCCGCCTAGTCGCCGAGTTCGCCCATTGTAACACCTCCATAATACAATCTAGCAGAGTAGGTCTTTACCTCGGGGCCGAACCTGGGTAAAACCTCGTGTCTTTGCCCTCATCTCACCGCAGATGGCTGGCCGCCTTGCCCTCGTTCTACTATCGCTGCCGATTAAAGATTCGCCGTGACTATTCCCACGACACAAGTTCTTTTGAAAACATCCGACGTGGGAACAAGATGGCTACTTAACTGTCCATAATCATGACGCAGCTATTCGAATAGTTTGACACTCTGCAGAGATTGTACACTTTCACCACAACATTCGATACATCCGTCAGGAACAGATCCTGAATTCACCATACTCAGTATGCGAATAATCAATCCTAACCTTTCAATTACACGCCCTAGTATAAGCACCTCTCCTATGAGTTTGGCCTCCCAACCATGACGAACTATCATGTTGGGTACTGCACAGGTGGGCAATCTTCACAAGGTAGCCTCAGCTCAGACTTTGGCCGCGAGGGAACTAATACCAAGGTATATAAGTTTCCAGTCAAGCCCTACCCAATCTTCGGGTATTGTGGTTGTACGATAAAATTGGAATGGTATCGCATCCAGACAACCATCACTTTTATAAAGGGCTAAGGCTCATGCTTCTACATTTTCATCACCAAAATCATCTGGTGTTCAGAAACACATGTCAAGACATCTCAGTAGAATGATCCATCATTCTAAGGTTTTCATAACCATTTTTACACCAAGTATTCCCATCTAAATTTGATCAAGATTTATGCTTAGCACTATCATCTACAAGTGGGGATAAGTACTAATGAGGGGTGGTAAACTAGTGGAGTTTCAACTAAGTACAACCTTATATCTTAGCATGATATCAAGGTTCCTAACTTAGGCCAAATTTTATGCTCTTTATGCAACCTTCAACTATATCTTTCTAGAATCTACAAGTCACTTGAGTACTCTGTAAGGAAGTAGCCTTGATAAGGAAATAAAATAGAAAGCTTGCAAATAAAACTAGGATTGGGTTATCAAGTGGGTAATATCACATATGCTTAAGGCATATAGTAGGCATGGTAACAGGTAAGGGTTTTCTTGTATGAGTAGAATATCTTGCACATTCACTAGTAGTATTAGGCTTGCACAATATCAATATAAGCTTTCCTTGTGCAGAGCAGTGGTTCAAGTTCTCCTCGGCTTATTCTTTGTAGTATCCTCCTTCCTCCTCGTATCCTTGGTCGGTACTAGCGTCTATAAATAAATACGATGTACACAATCACCAAACAATACTTAACTACTTGCAATCATCACACAAAAGGGTCCTATAGATGATCTAGCATCATCACTAACATTACAAGATTAAAGCTTGGTTTAATTCCTTTTATTTTTAGAAAAGTAATTTCTACTCATTGAAAAACTACTTAAGATTTAATATTCTCCAAACCAAATATGGGATCATGTTGACACATGTCATCACCACATATTTTAGTCCATGGGAATGTGATTTAAAGTGGTGTCACAATTTAATAAGGTTTTACCCTTTTATTTTAATTAATTAAAGTGGCTAGAAATGCCTATGTTGCATTCTTTTATTACTTGCTCATTATTTCTGTAAGTAAACCTATATATTTGTATATATTATGAAAGGTATGGTCAAATGTGATTTTTGAGAGTTGGAATCAACTCAAAAGCTATTGTGGTTTAAGTTTGAAAAATGTTTGAATGCAGAAAAGCTTCTGCTTTGTTATTTTTTCCAAGGGTGATCTATAGATCCAAATGACTTGAATCCAACGGGCTTGGATTCAGCATTCCTAGACCTTTCTAACAAAATTTGTTTCATTCAATTTGGTGCACTGAATCGATCTAGGTTGATTTTTGAAACTGGGTACAGAAGTGTGTTTGAAATAAAATGGAAAAGGTTTAATTCAAATAACTGGGCTGCGCGGGAAGTGATACTGGGCCGGCCTGCTAAGCGCAGCGCTTCCTTGGGCTGTTTAAGTGGCTGTCCCCACGTGTCAGTAAGACAGGGGGTGCGAAACGGTATGGGGCGATGTGGTGCGTTCGATCTGGTTCTAATCCAACGGCTGAGGGTCATCGTCGACGTTGGGCAACGCCGGTGAGACAGAAACCTTGCGCGGCCAGTGGGGGTCGTTGGGGGCTCACCGGGGTTCAGGCGAGGGTCGGCGAGGCGGGCGAACGACGAAGTCGACGACGGCGAACCTCCTGGTACCGGCAGCTTCTCCTGGGGCGGCACCAATCGCTGGCTCCCTTCTTCTCCAGCAGCGGTGGGCTCCGGTGAAATTCTGGTGCTGCGTTGCTCGCCTTGCTCCGGGAACGGGGTGGAATGATCAGTGAGGAGAGGGGAGTGAGATGGTGTGCTCACTTCGGCTGGGGGTGGCCTCTATTTATAGTGGCGAGGGGGACCAACGGGGCGCACGGTGAGCTCCTCGTGGTCGATGGTACAAACGGCTATCGGCATGGGCGATGGTAGGGGGCGGTGCGGTGCTCCCTGGCGATGCTCAACGGCACGGTGGCGAGACGTGGGGAGGTGTGGCTTGGTCGGAACGCGACAGTGCTCTGCGCGTGCCCGACGGAGATTTTAATGGCGCACAGCACGCGTGGTCCGTGCGGCGGCAAACGAGCATGTCTACGGGGTTGCTAGGACGGTGGTGATCACTTATGCACGCGGTGAGGGAGGCGCGCGGTCTGTGGGCGTCGGTCGAGCGTGGTGCACGGGGCGTGCTCTGGGCATGGTTGCTGGCGAGGTTGGCATGGTTCGTGCGTGTGGTCCAGTGGCTGGCAACGTTCGAGCGCTGGACAGGGAGTGGCGGTGGGATGTTGGCTTGCTCCCAGACATGCTGGCTAGGCTTGCTTCTCCTCCTAGCTTGCTGTCAACATGGGGGTGACAAAGGTGCATTCGGCCTGCTCACCATTGATGGCAATGCCAAGCTTACAGTGATGCTAAGGGTGTGCAATTGAGCTAGATGATCTACTAAAACCTAGTTGTAACCAGAGTGGGAACAAGTTAGGCTTCAATCACTGCTCACAATAGTGTTTGGATTTTTTTTGATTTGTGTGTGCCAAGTGTTTGATGAAATGGCCGCAAGAACTCAAGTTTTGAATTTTGAAAATATTTTTGGTGGGTGTGCTAGGTTGGTGCTGGTGAGTCTGCAGATGCTTGGGTTTTGAAAGTTGAGCTTGTTTGAGTGGTTTTTGAAAAAGTGGGATCTTCCCATATGATAAAGATTCAATTTTGAATTGTCATTTAAACCATGCATTTGAAAGTTTTTGGATGATCACAAAGTGGGCCTTGATACCTTGTTATGAGTACCATCAAGGGGTGCAAAGATCCAGAAAAGTTTCTGTTAGGTTCTGAAAGTTTGAGACAGCCAAAGTAGGCATGGGAGTTAAATTGGTCAAAATGACTATTCCCTTATTTTATTTGTTTTGATTTACTTGTCTTTGGGAAAAGTGTGGGAAATGTTTAGATGATGTTTATTTCACCTAAGCATCCATTTACAAGCAAAGGAACACACAAACAAGTTGGTTCAAAAGAATTTCAAATGAAATGCATACACATATGCATGCTTTCATAATTTTATTTAGAAAAGTTTTTTTTAACCCTAATTTTGATGCTTAGAGTTTGATGATCCAAGTTTAGTATTTTTGGGATGTTACAAACCTTCCCCCCTAAACAAAATCTTATCCCGATATTTGAAAAAGGACGAAAACGATTACCTAGGATTTAAGAGATCGGGAAACTCCATCCTGATGTGATCTTCGCGCTCCCAGGTAGCTTCCTCTTCTGTGTGCTTGCTCCACTGAATCTTGAGAAACTTGATGCTTCGGGTTAGTGTAGTTCTGAAAGCTTCTTCCAAAATACGGATGGGTACTTCGGGATAGGTTAGGTCATCGTTGATCTCTATGGTCCGGTGGTCGATGTTCTTGAACACTTCGGTCTTCTCTGGGACTTCGAGACACTTGTGAAGTAACGAGATAGGGAACACATTGTGTACTGCGGACATCTCTTCGGGTAGTTCCAATTGATACAACACTTCTCCTCGACGGTTCAGAATCTTGAAAGGTCCGATATATCTGGGGGCTAACTTTCCTTTGAGTTGGAAACGTTGTATTCCCTTCAATGGCGACACCTTCAGATAAACAAAATCTCCTATGTTGAAGGCGAGGTCTCGACGTCTCTTGTCGGCGTAACTCTTCTGTCTGGATTGGGCCGTCTTGAGGTGCTCACGGATCTTGTGAACCTTCTCCTCTGCTTCTCGTAGGATATCGGGTCCGAAAATCTGACTCTCTCCTACTTTCGACCAGTTCAAAGGGGTGCGACACTTCCTTCCATACATGAACTCAAATGGGGCCATTTGCAAACTAGCCTGATAACTGTTGTTGTAAGAAAATTTTGCAAACAGCAGACAGTCTTCCCACTTGGATCCATATTCTAACACACATGATCTCAGCATATCTTCGAGTATTTGATTTACTCGCTCCGTTTGTCCATCGATCTGAGGGTGATACGCGGTACTGAAATCTAGGCGGGTTCCTAAACCTTCTTGAACTTTCTTCCAGAATCTCGAGGTAAACTGAGTTCCTCGATCAGATACAATGTTCTTGGGGACTCCATGCAAACTAACTATTCTAGCGATGTACAACTCTGCTAGCTTCGAACTCTGATATGTGGTCTTGACGGGCAAGAAATGGGCGACTTTGGACAATCTGTCCACTATGACCCAGATAGAGTCATTTCCCCTATTAGAAGTAGGCAATCCAGTGATAAAGTCCATTCCAACGGAATCCCATTTCCATTCCGGAATCTGTAATGGTTGCAACAATCCAGCGGGTCTTTGATGTCCTGCCTTGACTCGCTGACATATGTCACACTTGGCGATATAGCTTCCGATTTCTCTCTTCATCTTATGCCACCAATATTGCTCTTTCAAATCTTGATACATCTTCGTTCCTCCGGGGTGGATAGAATAAAGAGTATCATGAGCTTCCTTCAAAATAACTTCTTTCAACTCAGAATCTGCTGGTACACAAAGGCGTCCTTTGTACCACATAACTCCTTCTTCGTCTTCGGTGAATCCGAGTACCTTGCATGTACCGATACGACGCTTGATTCCGTCGATACTAGCATTTCCTTTCTGCGCCTCTTTGATCTGACTGATCAAAGTGGGCTGGAGTTCTATGCTAGCCAAAAATCCTTCACTCACTAATTCTATTCGAAAATCTTCCATTTCTTTGTGTAGGCTTGGTTGCTCCTTAAAAATCATGGAGTTCAAGCGACACGGCAATCTGCTAAGGGAATCTGCTACCACATTGGCTTTACCAGGGTGATAGTGAATGTCCAGATCGTAATCCTTGATTAGCTCAATCCATCTCATCTGTCTCATATTCAGATCCTTCTAAGTGAATATATACTTCAGGCTCTTGTGATCCGAATAAATCTCACAATGATTTCCCATCAGGTAATGTCTCCATGTCTTTAGGGCTAGAACTACGGCTGCGAGTTCGAGGTCATGGGTTGGGTAATTTTGCTCATGTTGCTTCAATTGTCGAGATAGATAAGATATAACTTTGCCTTCTTGCATTAGCAAACATCCGAGACCGATCTTGGATGCGTCACAATACACATCGAAGGGCTTCATGATATCCGGCATGATCAAGATTGCGGCTGAAATCAATCTCCTCTTGAGTTCTTGAAAACTCGCTTCACACTTGTTGGTCCATTCAAACTTCTTGTCCTTCTTCAGTAATTGGGTCATGGGTCTGGCGATACTCGAGAATCCTTCTATGAACTTGCGGTAGTATCCCGCCAATCCGAGAAATGCACGAACTTGGGTTTGAGTGGTTGGGGCTTGCCAATCTTCGACATCTTTCACTTTGGCAGGGTCAACGGCAATTCCTCCGACTGATACAATGTGACCGAGGAATCCTACCTCCTGTAACCAGAATTCACATTTGCTAAACTTGGCATACAACTGATGCTCTCTAAGGGTTCCAAGAATGGTCCTTAGGTGTAGCTCATGTTCTTCTTCTGATTTGGAATAAATCAGAATGCCATCGATGAAAACAACGACAAAATTATCTAGGAAGTCCATAAAAATCTTATTCATGAGATTCATGAAATAAGCGGGGGCATTGGTTAATCCAAAGGACATAACGGTATACTCGTATAATCCATAACGGGTGGTAAAGGCAGTCGTTGGAATATCCTCTGCGCGAATCTTGAGTTGATGATAGCCAGTCCTAAGATCAATCATAGAAAACACTTTGGCACCGGTCAACTGATCAAACAAATCTTCTATCTTGGGAAAGGGGTACTTGTTCTTGATGGTGACATCATTCAACTTCCGATAATCCGTACACAAACGGTTACCTCCATCTTTCTTGTCCACAAACAAGACAGGTGATCTCCATGGTGACGCACTTGGTTGAATCAATCCAATTTCCAGCATGGCATCCAGTTGCTTCTTTAGTTCTGCTAGCTCTGACGGGTTCATACTATATGGTCTCTGGGCTATGGGTCCAGTTCCGGGGATTAGTTCGATGATAAACTCGATATCCCGATCCGGGGGCATACCGGGCAAAACATCCGAAATACATCGGGTATTCACGACTATCCGGACTTGGTCAATGGTAGGTTGGGCTATACTCTTGTTGCATTTGAATTGGCGAGGTAAGGTTTCGATATATGCTCGATCGATATTCCTGTCTTGGTCATGGTGATGGCTTTCTTGGCACAGTCAATCAATCCTTTATGTTTGGACATCCAATCCATTCCTAGTACTACTTCCAAACCTTTAGTTCCGAGTAGTATCAGATTAGCATAAAAATCTATGCCATGGATTCGTATAGGGATGGCTTTGCAAATTTGCCTAGCCTTGGTGGTTGATCCGGGAATTTGAACAATCATGACATGCTTCAATTTGGTTGGTTGAATTTTACTAGTGCATGCAAATTCTTCAGTGACAAATGAATGCGATGCACCAGAATCAAACAACACTCTTGCAAGTACTGAATTAACAGAAAACATACCCAGCACGACGTCTGACGCTTCCTGAGTTTCTCCAGCATGCATGAGAAAAAGACGTACATTGCGGTTGAGTGAATTCCCTGGGGAAAATCTTCTTCCTGGCTGAACACGACACTGCTGCTGAGCTGGGGCATTGGTATTGGGGGCTGCGGCATTCTTCTTGTTTGGGAACTCGTTGGAGTAGTGACCCTTATTTCCACAGTCATAACAAGTCACTTGCGACTTGTCCTTTGCTGCGACAGGCACAACATTGCTTCCAGTCCTCGGGGCAGTGTTGGTGTTGGTGGTAGCATTGTTGTTTTTGAACTTGGGTGGGGCACGGTTGAAATTGCTAGAGTTCCCCGGGTTGTTGTGATTTCCTCTGGATCTAGGGTTTCCACGGTTGGGATAGGTCGGACGGTCCATCGGGGGTCTGTTTGTTCTTGGGGCAAATCCGGGAGATGGGTTAGGGCGATACTTTGGGGTCTGATGGGTTCCTGGCTGATGCATCATGTGATGCTTGCGGTTCTCGTTGGCTTGGTTGATATTTCCTTCCATATGGATAGTAGAGTCTACAAGGGCTTCAATATCTGCAAAGGGGATATTGACTAACACTGACTGCATCTCATCGTGCAGACCATTCAAGAATCTCTCCTTCTTCTTGGCTTCGCTGTCAATCTCATCCGGGGCATACCTAGCTAATGACAAGAATTTGTCACGGTATTCCACTACAATCATTCTTCCTTGCTTCAGCTCTCTAAACTCGTCTCTCATCCTCTTGATCAAACCCGGTGGCACATGGGTTCTGCTGAACTTGACCTTGAATTCCTCCCAGGTCATCATCTGGCCTCCGGTCATTGCGTGAACACTGTTCCACCATGCCCTGGCATCTCCGGCTAGATAGTGGGTGGCGAACAGAACTTTCCCGTTGGCTTCCACTCCGGCGACTTCTAGGTTATTTTCCATGGTTTGCAGCCAATCATCGGCGTCTAGGGGTTCTTCTGACTTAGTGAAAACAAGTGGGTTGGTATTTTGGAAGTTCTTGAGCTTAGATCCATGGTTGTCCTGGTTTCCGTGGCCTTGGTTGTTGTGGGCAAGCTGAGCTATCTATTGTAGGGTGGCTAGGTTGGCTTGACGTTCCGCTCTTTCAGCTTCACGGTCAGAAGTCAACATTTGCAGGATCTGCAACATCGGGTCCGGGGATGAACCACTTCCTCCGCGTGGCATCTGAAGATTGAGATAGATCATGAGAAAAGAGGGAAATTTATAAGGTTTCGGGGACTTTGAAAAGGTTTTTAAAGTTTGACTCAGATTTTTCTAGCAACTTGCTTTTCATTCGTTCACTCATAGAACACGATACAACACACACCACAACAAAGAAAAACAGATGGTTTTAAGAACCATTCTGAAAACTACGATACAGTGGGACCGAATACTACTCACTACGCTAGTGCTCAAGTGGTTCTACTCCTCGGAATCGGTGGCTTCGTCATCTTCATCATCATCAATGAAGGCGAAATCATCCTCATCGGTGAAGTAATCTATAGCCTGATCCTCTAGAAAATCATCATCATCACTGAGATAGGAGTAGGGGTCTCCACGAAGGTCCTCTCCGGCATTCTCCCTTTCCTCCAACTGCATGTCTCTCTCGTGGATGGTCTCCTCCAAAGATGAGATGCGGTGGCGAAGACGGGCAATGATGCGCTCCTTCTTGTCGAGCTGACGGCGGCGAGACTTGCGATCCTTCGCTAGCATGGCGATGGTTTGATCCTTCGTCTTGATGATGGTAGACTTGTGGTTGGAGTAGTCACAGCAGTTATCCAACTCCTGCTGACGATCGTACATCATGAAGCTAAGGTGGTCCAATTGAGTCTTCAGCTCGGGGTGGTATGGTGCTTCCAGTGGTTGTCCATTTGCATCACGCCTCGGGCAAAACTCAAAGCAAGTTACCTTGATCTGATTGATGCTCTGCCCACACAGACGGGCAAGACTTTCCTGCATGGCCCTGGCAAGTCCATCGAGCCAGTTGTTCTCTCTCAAGGTAGCTGTGTTCCTCACGGTGGAGGTTCAATCTTTCCTCGAAGACTTGCAACAATTAGCCACTGCAGATCTTCTCCTCCTTGATCATTGAGCTGAGCTCCGAAGAACTCGGGGTGCGGACGCTCCAGAAGTTCCGAAATCTGGTCCAAATCCCTCTCAAAGATAAGGTCTCCTCCATTTCCCAACTAATAAAACTTGTTGTACTTCACGTCCATCTATAAGAATATAGGATGAGTAAGTTAGTAGAGTGATCAAGTGTGTCAAATTTAATGTATTTTGCAAGAATTTTTGAGGAACATGAATTTTCATGAAAGAATCAAAGGGATAAGAATGAGAATAAGTTTTTGTAAATATTTGCTTCCTTTGGTTTTGAAAGATAAGGTCTCCTCCATTTCCCAACTGATAAAACTTGTTGTACTTCACGTCCATCTATAAGAATATAGGATGAGTAAGTTAGTAGAGTGATCAAGTGTGTCAAATTTTATGTATTTTGCAAGAATTTTTGAGGAACATGAATTTTCATGAAAGAATCAAAGGGATAAGAATGAGAATAAGTTTTTGTAAATATTTGCTTCCTTTGGTTTTGAAACCAAGTTTTTGATTCAAACGTCCAGTCTAACTAGGGTCTCCCATGGTCGGGATGGCTCTGATACCAACTTGTCAACACCCGGATTTTTAATCCCAGATGCCTGTTATGCCATACATCGCAATCCCAGGATTACCATTTTTGTGAGACATAACAGAATTGGATACCACAGTACACCATCCATTAAAAACCATACATAAGGTCTTGCACAAATAAGGATCTCATGATCCAGTTCTTAATACAACTCAAGCAGCGGAATACGTAATAATAAAGGTAGCGTAGGCGAAGCTCCATCTTCGGGGTCACAGGCAATGCTGACGATGGGAGATGATCCTAGTTGTCGTAACCTTCCTGGGGTCCATCCTTCAGGTACTCCTCTTCATAGTCTGTCCACGGGAATAGCCAGGGACAAAGCCATGAGTACTCTTTAAGTACTCGCAAACTAATACTAATAAGTGAAAGGGATTTTTGGATAATAGGACACTAGGCTCTAAGGTTGTTTTGCAAAGGCCAGATTTATTTCTACTAAGTTAAGAAGCAAGAGAAACTATTCACAAATTTATAATTCCTAAGTGGGATCTTGTAACTCATGTCACAACTCTGTTGTGGTCAAGTCAAAGTCACAATTCATTTACAAGTTGATGGGGATATGCCTACTGGGGTATACCCAGCAGGACGTTTCCGACTGGCCCAAGAACCGGCGAGTGGGCCTGCAGAACGGCGAGTGGATTGAAGCCTAACGAGGAACCGAGCGACTGGAAGCTGAAGGCCCAGGCGAGTCGATAGGCCCAGTCGGATTAGGTTAAATGACTACCGAAGCTTTAACTGAATCGGTTGAGATATGTAAACCCTAGGGGAGGTGAGCCTATATAAACCTCCCTATAGGGCGAGTAGAGATACGTTCCCTCATACACCCAAGCGACTCGCCGCCTAGCCGCCGAGTTCGCCCATTGTAACACCTCCATAATACAATCTAGCAGGAGTAGGTCTTTACCTCCGGGGCCGAACTGGTAAAACCGTGTCTTTGCCCACATCTCGCACCGCATGGCTGGCCGCCTTTCCCTCGTTCTACTACCGCCGACAAAGATTCGCCGTGACTATTCCCACGACAGTGGCGCCCATCGTGGGGCCTGGCCAGTCCGACCGGTGTTCTGTGGCGAGATCCAATCTGCCCATCAACGAGACGGTCGCCACCGGCCGCATGATAGCGATCGGTGAGATGCTCCAAAGCTTGCTGAGCAGCTACGTCCCGGCGGCGCGACCCATCACGCACAGCGTGATCCTGCCGATCGGCACAATCAGCCTCTTCGTCGGTCTCACCGACGTCATCGTCTCGGAAGATTCGGCTCGCATCCGCGAGTCGCCGCCACGCGATCGGCTCTCCGAGAGCCAGGTCCGCACGATCCATCGCCTGGCCTCCGAGTACAACTCGGCCCACAGCAACGTGGCCGAGAACTCAGCGGCCGCAGAAGACGCGGCCCTCACCGACGATGCCGACTCGGCGAACCCGGCGTCACTCGCCGGATCCATCACCGCGGCTTCATCCGCGGGCTCCATCGCCCAGGTATCCAACGCTGGAGACTTCGAGGACCCCTCCATCCTCGGGATCTTCGAATTCGACTCCGGGTCGGAGAACTCCGCCGACCTCCGCGACGGAACCGGCTGCCACGCCGCGACCTACATGGCGACCGGCACCGATCCGCCGGAGGATCCATTCTCCACCCCAATCCCTCCAAACACCACGGACACGGAGGTCGAGGAACTCCGCCTGAAACTGGCGGAGGCGGTGCGGAAGGAGCAAGCCGAGCGCGAAAAATTTCGCCTCGAGCAGGTGACAGCGCAGGAGCTATTGCGCTACCACCAGCAGATCAGTCGCGCTGAACCCACCGTCAGGCGTGCTCAACTTCGGCAAAACGACCCGGCCAGCGTGGCGGCGATCTGCGAGAACGCCACCGAGGAAGCGCCCGCCCCGCCAGATCAACGGCAATGGGTGCCCACCCACCCAACCGCACCTCCTGGACCAGCGGATAGTAGTCTCCTCACGGGAGCGACGAACGGCGTCCCACTGTTCTCCACCCGATGGACAACCTCGTGGCAGGCCGAGCAGCGACAAAGATCACGGCGACCGCAACGGCGCCTCTGGATCGAATCGTCAAGGCCCTGCCGCGAAGGCCGCCGAGCAAAAGAGCGGCGCCGACTTCGCAAGGACGAGTATACTCGCGCTCGGAAGAAGAGCGGCCTCCAGCCGCCGCCAAGGCGTCAAACACCTCAATTGCCGCCACCGAGCCGTGCAGCTCCAACTCCGCGAACGCGCACTCCACCAACGACCCCAGGCCGGCAGCCAATCTCGTCGCCGCCAACGGGCAACCCATCGACGCCAGCACCCACATCATCAACAACCAAAGTTGGCGTGCACGCCAGCCCGACGACCTGCGACATACCCTAACCAATCGCGCGATGGCGAGCCCATGGGGTCGCTCAGTCGACTCGAACCCAAGTGTTTCGGACCAATGATCCGAGGCGAGAAGTACCCGCCAAACTTCAAGGCGCCAAAGGAAATAGAAAATACGACTCCTCGACGACCCGCCCGGCTCGACACATACCTCATGGCGATGGGGATTGCAGCCACACCGACCTGCTAGCCGCCTGCTACCCCTAATGATGGAAGGGACGCGGCAGCGTGGATCAACACCCTTCCCCGTGCGATCGACTCGGGAGGAGATGCGCGACGCTTCGCACTTCGAGTGCTCCTACACCGCGCCACCACTATCAAGGACCCGGAGCGTCGTCCAGGACCGCGAGTCGACCCAAGCAATCGGGTCCAACGGTGGCAAGAGCTTTGGTACAACGGTCGGCATCCACCGACACCGCGATCCATTGCTTCAAGACCTCGTGCCGCTGAGCCCTGGTCGCCAAGCTCAAGCGACACCCGCACACTCGACAACATCCCCGACCTCCTCGAGATCGCCAAACGTACGCCGAGGAAGATCCAAATTAGAAACCGACGACGAGTCGAGGTCAACGCCGAAGGGCAACGACGGCGGACGCCGATCCAACTTACTGCCTTAAGCACTCACCGCAGCGCCAGCGATGGGCGAGTCGACTTCGTCGCCAACGCCGGGCACGCGCAGCGCGAGCCCAAGAGCTTCCGCCGCGACGGAGGACAACGCCGCGACGGCGACAATTACAAGAACAAGCCAAGGTTCGACTATTCGAATAGTTTGACACTCTGCAGAGATTGTACACTTTCACCACAACATTCGATACATCCGTTAGGAACAAATCCTGAATTCACCATACTCAGTATGCGGATAATCAATCCTAACCTTTCAATTACACACCCTAGTATAAGCACCTCTCCTGTGAGTTTGGCCTCCCAACCATGACCAACTGTCATATTGGGTACTACACAGGTGGACAATCTTCACAAGGTAGCCTCAGCTCAGACCTTGGCCGCGAGGGAACTAATACTAAGGTATATTACTTTCCAGTCAAGCCCTACCCAATCTTCGGGTATTGTGGTTGTACGATAAAATTGGAATGGTATCCCATCCAGACAACCATCATTTTTATAAAGGGCTAAGGCTCATGCCTCTACATTTTCATCACCAAAATCATCTGGTGTTCAGAAACACATGTCAAGACATCTCAGTAGAATGATCCATCATTCTAAGGTTTTCATAACCATTTTTCCACCAAGTATTCCCATCTAAAGTTGATCAAGTTTTATGCTTAGCACTAGCATCTACAAGTGGGGATAAGTACTAATGAGGGGTGGTAAACTAGTGGAGTTTCAACTAAGTACAAGCTTATATCTTAGGATGATATCAAGGTTCCTAACTTAGGCCAAATTTTATGCTCTTTATGCAACCTTCAACTATATCTTTCTAGAATCTACAAGTCACTTGAGTACTCTCTAAGGAAGTAGATTTGACAAGGAAATAAAATATAAAGCTTGCAAATAAAACTAGGATTGGGTTATCAAGTGGGTAATATCACATATGCTTAAGGCATATAGTAGGCATGGTAACAGGTAAGGGTTTGCTTGTATCAGAAGAATATCTTGCAAGGGTTATCTTGCACATTCACTAGTAGTATTAGGCTTGCACAATATCAGTATAAGCTTGCCTTATGCAGAGCAGTGGTTGAAGTTCTCCTCGGCTTCTTCGTAGTATCCTCCTTCCTCCTCGTATCCTTGCTCGGTACTAGCGTCTATAAATAAATACGATGTACACAATCACCAAACAATACTTAACTACTTGCAATCATCACACAAAAGGGTCATATAGATGATCTAGCATCATCACTAACATTACAAGATTAAAGCTTGGTTTAATTCCTTTTATTTTTAGAAAAGTAATTTCTACTCATTGAAAAAGTACTTAAGATTTAATATCCTCCAAACCAAATATGGGATCATGTTGACACATGTCATCACCACATATTTTAGTCCATGGGAATGTGATTTAAAGTGGTGTCACAATTTAATAAGGTTTTACCTTTTTATTTTAATTAATTAAAGTGGCTAGAAATGCCTATGTGGCATTCTTTTATTACTTGGTCATTATTTCTGTAAGTAAACCTATATATTTTTATATATTCTGAAAGGTATGGTCAAATGTGATTTTTGAGAGTTGGAATCAACTCAAAAGCTATTGTGGTTTAAGTTTGGAAAATGTTTGAATGCAGAAAAGCTTCTCCTTGTTATTTTTGCCAAGGGTGATCTACAGATCCAAATGACTTGAATCCAACGGGCTTGGATTCAGCATTCCCAGACCTTTCTAAAAAATTGGTTTCATTCAATTTGGTGCACTGAATCGATCTGGGTTGATTTTTGAAATTGGGTACAGAAGTGTGTTTGAAATAAAATGGAAAAGGATTCATGCAAATAACTGGGCTGCGCGGGAAGTGATATTGGGCCGGCCTGCTAAGCGCAGCGCTTCCGCGGGCTGTTTAAGTGGCTGTCCCCACGCGTCGGTGACACAGGGGGTGCGAAACGGTATGGGGCGATGTGGTGCGTTCGATCTGGTTCTAATCCAACGGCTGAGGGTCATCGTCGACGTTGGGCAACTCCGGCGAGATAGAAACCTAGCGCAGCAGGTGGGGGTCGTTGGGGGCTCACCGGGGATCAGGCGAGGGTCGGCGAGGCGAGCAACGAAGTCGACGACGACGAACCTCCTGTACGGCAGCTTCTCTGGGCGGCTCAATCGCTGGCTCCTTCTTCTCCAAAGTGGCGGGCTCCGGTGAAATTCCGGCGCTGCGCTGCTCGCCTTGCTCCGGGAACGGGGTGGAATGATCAGTGAGGAGAGGGGAGTGAGATGGTGTGCTCACTTCGGCTGGGGGTGGCCTCTATTTATAGAGGCGAGGGGGACCGACGGGGCGCACGGTGAGCTCGTAGTGGTCGATGGTACAAACGGCTATCGGCATGGGCGACGGTAGGAGGCGGTGCGGTGCTCCCTGGCGATGCTCAACGGCACGGTGGCGAGACGTGGGGCGGTGCGGCTTGGTCGGAACGCGACGGTGCTCTGCGCGTGCCCGACGGAGATTTTAATGGCGCACAACACGTGTGGTCCGCGTGGCGGCGAACGAGCGTGTCTGCGGGGTTGCTGGGACGGTGGTGATCACTTATGCACGCGGCGAGGGTGGCGCGCGGTCTGTGGGCGTCGGTCGAGCGTGGCGCACGGGGCATGCTCTCGGCATGGTTGCTGGCGAGGTTGGCATGGTTCGTGCGTGTGGTCCAGTGGCTGGCAACATTCGAGCGCTGGACAGGGAGTGGCGGTGGGATGTTCGCTTGCTCCCAGACATGCTGGCTAGGCTTGCTTCTCCTCCTAGCTTGTTGTCGACATGGGGTGACAAAGGTGCATTCGGCCTGCTCACCATTGATGGAAATGCCAAGCTTACAGTGATGCTAAGGGTGTGCAATTGAGCTAGATGATCTACTAAAACCTAGTTGTAACCAGAGAGGGAACAAGTTAGGCTTCAATCACTGCTCACAATAGTGTTTGGATTTTTTTTGATTTGTGTGTGTGCCAAGTGTTTGATGAAATGGCCGCAAGAACTCAAGTTTTGAATTTTGAAAATATTTTTGGTGGGTGTGCTAGGTTGGTGCTGGTGAGTCTGCAGATGCTTGGGTTTTGAAAGTTGAGCTTGTTTGAGTGGTTTTTGAAAAAGTGGGATCTTCCCATATGATAAAGATTCAATTTTGAATTGTCATTTAAACCATGCATTTGAAAGTTTTTGGATGATCACAAAGTGGGCCTTGATACCTTGTTATGAGTACCATCAAGGGGTGCAAAGATCCAGAAAAGTTTCTGTAAGGTTCTGAAAGTTTGAGACAGCCAAAGTAGGCATGGGAGTTAAATTGGTCAAAATGACCATTCCCTTATTTTATTTGTTTTGATTTACTTGTCTTTGGGAAAAGTGTGGGAAATGTTTAGATGATGTTTATTTCACCTAAGCATCCATTTACAAGCAAAGGAACACATAAACAAGTTGGTTCAAAAGAATTTCAAATGAAATGCATACACATATGCATGCTTTCATAATTTTATTTATAAAAGTTTTTTTGTTAATCCTAATTTTGATGCTTAGAGGTTGATGATCCAAGTTTAGTATTTTTGGGATGTTACACATAAGCCAGATTTTATAGCGGCGTGCTGACTGACAACTTTAGAGTCCAGGTCCCATCACTGACAGGATTTCCATGAGCACGACCTCTGGTGGGTCCGTTCCTTACGGAACAGAACACCGTTTCAATGCCTGCATGAAAATCGAGGGGGCGAAAGAGTCGCGAGGAAGCTAACTCCCCCTCTCCTATACGTGTGGCGATAATCGCGCATCTCACCGCACGAATCTTGATGCAGAAACAAATAAGAGGAGAGGAAACCCGTCTTCTCAGATTCATCTCTCTATCGATTCATTCATTGCTTCGTCGTACTCCTCGAGCTTTCTGCACCAGTTCCAATCTGCACACCATTGAGAAAAAATATCTCCTTCCCCCACCAGCCCTTCTTCCTTTAAGAACTATGGCATCTGCCTCGTCCTCTGGAGTGGCGGCGGCGGGTTCGTCGGCGGCGGAAGAGAATAAGATGCGGGGTCTTTGGATCCCCAGCGCCATGGATACTGCGGAGCTCCAAGTCATGGAGGATGAGGGGTTCATCATTTCCGGCACGTGGCGGAGCGCTTCAGGACACTCCATCCCTGCGCCGAAAGACGGCGAGAGGGTGCTGTTCAGCACTCATGTTGACCGTGGCCTCAGCCTGCCACCATCGGACTTCTTCGTCGAGGTCCTCAACTATTACGGTGTGCAACTCCATAACCTTCCTCCCAACTCTCTGCTCGAGCTTAGTGCTCATGCAGCTCTGTGCGAGGGGTTTCTTGGCATTAGGACAAGTCTCACCCTTTTCCGGTACTACTATGGTACTCGGAAGAATTCCATCAGTGCCGGTGTGCCTTATGTCACCGGCACTCTTAGCCTAGTCCTTAGGAGGAATCAGATCTATCCTAGGATTAATGCTAGTGAGTCCGTTAAACACTGGGCCAGAACTTTCTTCTACCATAAGGATATTCCGGCTCCGGGTAAGGCGAAAGGTCTTCTGGCGTTCGCCAATGGCGCCGCTCCCCACCAAGATTCATGGGACACGGAGGCGCCTGAGCTGTCGGATATTTTGATCCTTTCCAAAAGGCGGATCGAGTATTTGATGAAGCATGAGGGGCTTCGTGGATCCGACTTGATCCACTGCTGGCTGGAGCGCCGGATTCAGCCTCTCCAGCACCACGTAGACCGTCTCATGCACCAAATCACCGGCAACAAGAAGGACAACATGAATATCAGCCCGAACCGGATTTCGCCAAAGGACTACAGGACCCTCATGCAATATTTGGTCAAGGAAAGAGTGGAACGAAAAGTTCCGGAAGTTTCCCTGAAGATGTATACATCCAACCGTCCTCTAACTCCGGTAAATATTTCGACTCTGCTTTTTGCATTTCGTCGTTCTTTTTGGTTCTTTCTCCGACTCTATTTTCATCGATGCTTTTTCGACTCTGTCAGCTCGAGAAACTTTCCGAGTCCGAGCTAGCTCCACTAGAGGGCTATGCTTCAGACGATCCGGAGGCGACGAAGGATGATGAGGTGCAAGAAGTTGCCGCCTCCGCCTCCAAGGAGTGTAAGGCAAAGGAAGTTGTTGATGTTGGTAGCCAAGTGATGCCAGTAGTTAAAAAGTAAGCACCTCACCTTTCATTTTTAGTACTCCTATACTTTTGTTATCTTTCCAGAGCACACCTAATATTTAGGATTTTCGTGTTGTAGAGTTAAATCATCGTTGAAGAGCAAGATAAAACTGGACAACAAGCCGGGCAAGCAGATGCGTCAGCAGAAGCTTGTCATTTCTCCAGTTGTGTCGCCGTCGACCCCATCCACTACCCCGTCAGCGCAGGGAGCTTCTGCATCCCCTGATGCTGGCATGATCTCGAAAGCCCTAGTCACCGTTGATGACCAGGCAACTAACAAGGGTGAACCCGTAAAGGGTAATGATCCCATGGTAATGACCATAGGTACGGTGGATAAGGTGGTTGACTCCGCTGTCCCTGGCCTCAAGAGGAAAGAAAAGGAAGAGATTCTCAGACTAGCTCAAACCAGTCTTGAGAAGCAAACCTTGACTCCAGAGGCAGCGAGCCAAGAGGAGGAAGATGTCAAGATGGTTAGCCTCTGGGATGCTAAAGTCGCATCCGGCGAGCTTCCAGCGATGAATGTTCCTTCCCTCACCCTTACCGAGAAGGTGTTTCACAGCACCAAGCTCGGATTTGAAAAGTTGCACCTGGAACACATTGTAAGTTTCTGATTCTTATTTGTATTTATTATCATATCCTTTATCCCCCAAGCATAAAGTCAGATAAACATTTTTGGATCCGGGTTGATGCTTTTAGGTTGCAAAAGAATGATGTAGTGTAGCCCCCAAGGCTCGTGCTGTAATTTTACTTAGTTAAATTTGCAGCCCGAGTCTTAGTAGCCGTCTAACAGTATTCCATCTCTAAACTTACAGAAAATTGCGTCTTCCAACCAGGAATTGCTCAAGAATATTTCCAATAAGCGTAAAGAAATCAAAGCTTTGCGCTTTGAAAATTCAAAGTTGAAAGTTGAAAAAGATGAAGCAGAAGGTAAAATTTTCCGGCTTCCTCTTTGTCAAATAAATATTTTGTCATAGTCGAATTTGCTTCATCCGACTGATATTTTTGTCTTTGCAGAATTGTTATGCTAATCCAGCAAGATGGTGGAACATGCCGAGAATTTCAAGGTCTTGCGGGCAGAGAATGGTGAGCTCCGAGAAAATCTTGAGACACTAACTGTGGAATCGGAGAAATCCGTAGCCGCTGTCCTGGAGTCAAGAAACCACGAGACCGTGAGGCTCGAGAAGCTCCTAGCCCTCCGAGATAAGGAACTTGCTGATCTCAGGAAGGATTTTGATATCTATAAGGATCTTGCCCAGGCCTCTGCAGGTGAACTAGACAGCCTCTGCAAGGAGCATGCTGAATGGAATCACTCCGTGCTTGGTAAGATTGCTGAATCTTTTCTTTGTTTTGTTCATTTTTTGACTTTCGTTTTAGCCGGAATTTGACTTTTTGGTTCTTTCCCAGCCCCCCTGAATCTTTCCGACTCTTCCACCTCCGAACCTCGCCTTGAGCGCATTAAGCTCGTCGAAGATGTCTTGTTCGACTTCCACCAAACTCTAGAAGAGTCTAGCGAAGCCGTCAAGCTTTCCGACTTGCACACGATGTCAGTGCATGAGGTGAGGGACAAAGTTAAGGAGATTCCGAAGTTAATCGAAGACTAGAATATTTCATATGCTCAGACTGCTGCGCAAACAGCCCTGACCATGGTGATGAGCCACCATAGCGAGATGGAAATCTGGCACGTCACCAAGGGCATTGCGGAGCATGATGATGAGGGTAACCCGCAAGATACCAAGGCCATCTAAGAATCTTGTGCAGGTTACGCTTGTCGAGTGGCAGAGATGACCAACTACATGACGCCATTCTTCAAATCGGTCGCCATGCCTCCTTCGCCTCAAGAGCTAGAAATCAGCAACGCTTCCGAGTCTGAGATCAAGGGCGGCACTGCTGTTGATTCCAGTGTTCCACCTGCTTCATCACCACCAGGTGCAGCATAAAAAATTTCTATGCATTATCTTAAACTTATGGCAATGTAATGATGGCTACAAAATTTATTTTGTGCTGGTCTGTAAAAACTGATGTTTTTACTATCTTAGCACTTTTTGTTTATATATTTTCATGCTTTGTGCTTGAAAGTTTCTGAAGCACTCTTTTTTTATTATGCCTATACTTATCGGTTTATCTGGCTCTATACCTCGTCCCTTTCATGGGTCGGCCAACCTTTAGCACGGAAACTTTGTCGAGCAACGGAGCGCAGTTGCTAAACCAATTTAAACTCCGAAACAAAGCCGACTTTCAGTACCAACAACTCATTACTCGTAAAATGCCCGCGTCTAAGAAATCAGATAAAGAATCAAAGAATAGACAATAATTTAAACTTTGTACCCTAAGGTAATATTTTTAGATTGTTAAAAAATCATAACCAGAACGAACATGAGCATAAAGTACTTTCAAGCATTCTGGGATTTTCGAAAAAATTACATGCTCTTTTGGAAATAAGATGGCAAAAACGTCTCAAAAATAACAATATGAGGAAACCAATACTTTATTTCACTTTGAACATGTACATATATGATTACAAGGAAATATAACTAAGAATAGAAGGGACGTAGCTATGCAATATTCCATGGACGGTCTATTTCATATGGGTTTGTGCTGCCACCAACTCTCTTCCTTTTCCGAGTATCAGGTCTTTCCTTGACTGGTCTCATGTCGGTTAAATAATATGATCCATTATGCAGAACTCTGCTAACCATAAAAGGTCTTTCCCAAATTGGAAACAGTTTGTGCTTTCTCTTTTGCACAAGTCGGAGAACTAAATCGCATTTTCTAAATGAACGGTTTTGCACTCTCTGACTATGATACTTGCGTAACTTCTACTGATAGGCTGTAGATCTCTGCTCAGCAATGACGCGCACTTCTTCGATTATATCGAGATCATCTTGCCGAGAAACCTCTGTATCTTCTTCGATATACGCTTTGACTCGTGGAGCTTGATGGATCAGATCACTCGGAAGAACTGCTTCTACAACGTAGACCAAGAAGAAAGGAGTATAGTCGGTTGACCTGTTACGAGTTGTACGTAAGCTCCATATTACAGACGGTAATTCTTCCGCCTAAGCCCCCACAGCCCGACGAAGCGGTGCCTCGAGGCGAGGTCAGATTCCTTGTAGAATAAGGCCATTATTTCTTTCGACTTGTCCATTGGCTTGTGGATGTGCGACTGATGCAATATCAAGTCATATCCCTTGTTCGTCGCAGAATTCGTCAAGTTCACCCATGGAGAAGTTGCTCCCGTCGTCAGCAATTATACTATGCGGATATCCAAATCTGATGATTACGTCCTCGACGAATCTTCTGGTTGTGGCTCCATCGCAACTTGTTACGGGTTTAGTCTCAATCCATTTTGTGAATTTATCCACCATCACTAGTAGGTGAGTGAATCCATATTTTGTCGTGCGAAACGGCCCTACCATATCAAGCCCTAGACCGTGAACGACCATGTAATAGGGATTGTTCGCAGTTTTTCAGTCGGAACATGTGCCTGATGAGCGTACTTTTGGTAGCCCTTGCACGTTTTGACCACTTTGTCGGCATCCGCCTTAGCTGTAAGCCAAAAGAATCCGTGTCGAAAAGCTTTTGCCACTAAGGATCTAGCTACAGCATGGTGACCACACTCGCCTTCATGGATTTCTCTCAAGATTCCCACTCCTTCCAAAGAAATATATCTCTGAAACACGCCAGAAACACTCCGCTTGTAGAGCTCACCGTTTATTATAGTGTAGGCTTTTGCTCGTCGGATAATCTGTCGGCTCAAGATTTCGTCTTCGGGTAGTTTTCCGTCTATCTGGAAATCCAGATAGGGTTTTGTCTAGCTGGGAATTACAGCCAGAACTGCTATTAATGGTGAGTCAGATTTTGTCAGATAGTCCTCATCAACTCCGACTATGGAGGGAACCCTTAAGTGCTCTAAAAAAGCTCCATCCGATACTTGTTTCCGCGCAGAGCCTATCCTTGATAGTGCATATACTTCCTCATTTTCTGCTCGAGGGATGTATTGAACCTCAAAACCCTCGAACAATTTAGATAATTCATCCACAACATCTTTGTATGTTGCCATGTGCTTGTTTGCGTTGCAGATGTCGGATACTTGCTGAGCAACTAAATCCGAGTCCCCGTAACACATGAGTCTTGATATGCCAATGTTTTTGGCCATGCGTATTCCATGTAGCAGTGCTTCGTACTCGACAATATTATTGGTTGCCGTGAAGTGTATTTGCAACACATAGAACAGCTTATCTCCTTGGGGTGATTTGAGCACCACGCCAGCCCCCGAGCCTCCTCGTGCTTTTGATCCGTCAAAGTGAAGAGTCCAAAATTCTGAGTATGGAGGGCCTGAGTTTTCTGCCATTTCTATCCGATCAACAACAAAGTCGCCGAGATTTTGGGACTTGATTGTTGTACATGGTTTGTACTCAATGTCGAAAGCTGCAAGCTCTATTCCCCACTTTGTGACACGTCCTGTGGCATCACGGTTGTTGATTATATCTCGCAGAGGAGCTGTGCTCACTACTGTGATTTTGTGCTCTTGAAAATAGTGACGTGGCTTTCTGGATGCAAAGAACACTCCATAGGCTAGCTTTTGATGATGTGGATACCATTGCTTTGATTCTGTTAGGACCTCACTTAGATAATCAGTTGGTCGCTACACCTTATGCTCGTGGCCTTCTTTCTCGCACTCAACTACTGTTAACACGCTTATGACCTTGTTGGTCGCTGCAATGTAGAGTAACATAGGTTCCTGGGGTCCTAGCGCTGCGAGAACTGGTGGATTTGAAAGTATATCTTTCAAACATTGCAGGGCAGTTTCGGCTTCTGGGTCCAGACAAATTTGTCGGTTTTCTTCAAGAGTTTGTATAAAGGTGCGGCTCTTTCACCGAGCTGGCTGACGAACCGACTCACTGCTGCAATGCAACCAGTGATGCGTTATACGTCATGCAGGCGAGTCGGCCTGGTAATGTTTAAGATAGCCTTGATTTTTTGTCCCGGTTCACCTCGATGCCTCGCTCAGATACGATGAAACCTAACAATTTTCCGGCTGGAATTCCAAAGAAACACTTCTTCGGATTTAGCATCATGTTGAATTTTTGTAGACTTGCAAATGTTTCATCCAAGTCGGAATTCAAAGTTTCCTTCTTTTTGGACATAACTGCTATGTCGTCTACGTATACATGGATGTTGCGTCCGATTTGGTCATTAAGGCAACGTTGCATGGTATGTTGATATGTTGCTCCTGCATTCTTTAAGCCAAAGGGCATAGTTTTGTAGCATAAGGTTACGAAAGGAGTGACGAAAGACGTCTTAATTTGATCCGACTTTTTCATGGTATTTGGTGATATCCGGAATATGCGTCGAGAAAACAGAGTAATTCTGATACTGCCGTTGAGTCGATAACTTGATCGATTCTTGGCAAAGGAAACGGATCTTTTCGGCATGCCTTGTTCAAAGCGGTATAATCAACACACATCCTTAAATCAATGGTGTCCTTTTAGGGACAAGTACAAGATTTGCCACCCAATCTGTATGGATGACCTCTGTTATGAAATCCGCTAGCTCTAAGCAGGCTAATTCCTTGGCTATTGCTTTGCGCTTTTCATCATCAAACCGTTGTAAGGACTGTTTGACGGGTTTAGCGTCTGGGTACATATTAAGAGAGTGCTCGGCAAGTTCCCTAGGTACTCCGGTCATGTCAGATGGCTGCCATGCGAAGATATCACTATTAGCTTTGAGGAACTCAACGAGTGCGCTTTCCTATGCGTGGCCTAAGCCTACCCCTATGTTCGTCGTCTTGGAGGGATCCTCTTCCTTCAGCGACGTCTTCTTCGTCTCTTCCGATGCCTTGAACTGCAAACTTGGCTTCAGCACCTCGTTCTTTGTAGTGGGCATCTCAAACGGATTGATGGTCTTCTTGATCTCTTGGTACTCCTGGGCATGTAGCACGGCTTTGGCAAAGGCAGCAGATCCTTCATTGCACTCTCGTGCCTTCCTCGGATTTCCTCGTACGGTGATTACGCCCTTTGGACCTGGAAGTTTAATCATGTTGTAGATGTAACAGGGACGGGCCATGAAATCCCAGTAAGCCAGACGTCCAAAGATGACGTGGTAAGCACTTTTGAACGGTACCACCTCGAAGGAGAGTGGCTCGGTCCGGTAATTATCTCGGGTTCCAAATTTCACGTCCAGAGTAATCTCACCCAGAGAATTTGCCTGTCTTCCTGGTACAATGCCATGGAAAGTTACACTGATGTAACTCAACTGGCTCTCGTGTAGCTTCATGCGGTGGAGCGTCTCGATGTAGAGGATGTTAATGCTGCTCCCACCGTCCATGAGTGTTTTAGAGAACTCATAGCCATCAATAAGAGTATTGACGACCAGAGGGTACTGCGGTGACCCAGCATACCACTGCATGTGTAGTACACTATAGTCATTGACATGACATCCACAGAACACCGTTCCGTAAATATTACATCCCTCAGAGTGGTACAACAGAAACATTGCGAGTCCATATTACAAATGTACACACATTATTATTATTACAATACTGGAAGTTCAATACTTCCAAAAGATCCAACTTACAAACCAAAATATAAAGCGTTCAGCGGAAATTTAAAAGTAGCAACTCCGACTAGGAGTTGAGCTCAGCAGCTTATTCTATAGAGTTCATGCTGCTGGGCTCCGTTAGTTTCTACTAACTAGGTACTTAATTTGACTCGTTCTCATCGACACCGTAGCGGATCTCGTAATCCACTCCTTCAACTCCTCCGGACAGATCAGGTTCCTCGTAGAACACATCTTCTTGATATTCGGCTGCATACATTGGCACATCTTCGGGATCCTCAGAGTCTAAGCAAGGGATCAAAGGAAAGAATGAGTAACAACGTTACCCAACAAGTTCATTATATGCAAGGTGGGAAGTTTTATGCTCTAACTACCACCTCGAATTATAAATCCTTGGCACTATGCAGTTTTTGTAAATCTTTCTTCAAAGATTGATTTTATTCTGAAAAACTATGACAATCAGCCTTCACAGGTTGACCAGAACTTTCATGGAGTTCTTTCCTGCCGTGTTCGTAGCTCCTTCCCGAAACAGGGAGTAACAAGTTACAGTTCTTACACTCTGCAGAGGTGCGTTACTTTACCCATGAGAGATCAACTCCTTGTTGCACAACCGGGCGTACTTTCCCTTCCACAATTCCATGATGTGGGGCCCAGTAGTTGGTCTAAGCCAATCACTGCCCCCTTCACGACCCCGCATGCCTCCTTGGTGTACACCATGCCCACATAATGAATTACGACAATGGTTTGTACAAACCGTTAGATGCCAAAACTATCGTGGGACGATGAGGGTTCCCTCCCATATGTTGCATATCCTCTACGAATTACCAATCAATATGCACGCTACAAGGACACGACCTACACATCCGGCTTCATGTGAGAGGAAGAAGATACAACTGACTTCTATGTCCCATTCCAAATCTCATGGCTAACACGTAATATACGGCGCTAGAATCACTGATGTCAGGGGTTATGAAGTACCTACTTGATCATCATTGTTGCAATTAGAACCCTAAGTTCTACTGCTCCATTATATCACCACTTAGGATGATATCTATGATTTCTTTATTTGTGAAAATAATATTTTCTTTCTTTTATAGCATATATGATAACACACAATTTGCAAATACTTTGATAAAGACTCTTCAAAGGACATGAGCAAGTGATGAACTTGCCTTGTGATGGCAAGGTAGTGAAGTCTGATGCTTGCACTGGACCTTGAGCTTCTAGTTCTACAAAAACATCATTATTGCCCGGTAAGGACAATATTTAAAGAAACAAAGATGATTATGCAAGTAATGTAATGCATTTACCCCCAAAAGTTCCTTTTTAGTAATAAAGGATTTATAAATATTACTTTTTAATATTATAACATATATTGAGTTATTTTATTTTATTTCCCTTTTATTTGACTTTTATTGATTTAACAATTCTTTTAGGAATTATTAATTATACATTAAAAATGGTGATCAAATATTTATTTAGTATTTTTCTAAAATACTACAATATTAATACATAATGAAAGTGAATTTTAATTAATTTTATCAACCTTCAATAATTTTGTAAAATTCAATAAGGAATATATAATTTACAAAATTCCTAATAAAATTTAAATGTCTAAAATTTTATATTTTAATTTATTTGAGTAGTTTGGATTTTTGTAAATACAAAAAAAATTTATTTATAATTTTTGGAATTTTATTTTATAGAATTTTATTAAGTCCAAGGGTATTTTGGTCTTTTATTTTTATTGAAACAGGCCTCGAATTGTTTCTGGGCTGATTATTCTTATTGGGCCCTAGTGGCCCATTAATTCTAGACAAAAGAGCCACCCCGAAGAGTCTGGCCCAGCTCGGCCCACTCCTCACTGCCTCTCTCTCCCTCGATCTTATCATCTCCTCCTCTGACCCCGACCTCGTGGTCGGCGATGCCGCCACCGTTGATTCCCGCCGCAGTCGGCCGTTCTGGTCACCGCCGTGGTGCAATTGGGGGTTGTCGACAATGCTGGTTCGTTCCATCCAATTGGATTTGAGCCTGGGGCTCTCCTGCAATGGGTCGATGCCTCTCTGAACCCTAGGGTTTGGGGTTTGGCATGTGTTCAAGTGCTACTGCCGCCGTCGTGGTCTCGCCTCTGGTGGTGTGTTGGATTCGTGTGCTGCTGTGGCCACCACCGTGGCTGGTGCAGGTTGCAGCGCCCCCTGGGTGCTCCCTGTGCCGCCGCGGGTTCGTCGGCCAATCTGCTTCCTCTTCAATTTCTTCAGCGAGGACCTACGGTGAGTTTGATTCCTTCCCCCTGGTGCTTTCTGTGCTTGCTGATTCGATGCTAGATGTTGGCTGTGTCCTCTCTTGCTACTGTCTGATTCAGATTAAGATGATCATCCATTTAGGGTTCCTGCTATGTGCTTGTTCATGTACTGGATGAATTGATTCATGTTTGGATGGTCTGTACACATGCTAAATGATTATTGGCCTGAGGCTTGTTGCTTAAAAATGATAGATGATGTTCCTGGTGGCTTACTAGATGATTTTATGCTTAGATTGCATCTAATTCAGATGATATTGTTGTTTGGAAAACATGCTTGGTAAAGCCAATGACTTGATAGATTTCCAGTGTTTATTTGATTCATGTTCATGATTATGATAAGATACAGCTACTGTCTTAGTGCTGTTAGCTTGGGAATTAACATGTGGTTTGAGATCATTATGATCTCAAACAGTGAAGTGTATCATAGGAATATCCTAGTTATGATTCCTGTTTTACAGGAAAATGATTAATTAGTTGATTGTCTGAATATATGATGATTTACTGTATTTCCTGATTCATATTGGATTGTTCTTGTGACACCATTATGTATGCCACACAAGTTTGATTCTAAACCATGGATTTGGTTAGTTGATGCTTAAGACAATCTTGGCTTTGAAAGATAAATATAGATGCTCTTATTTGAATTCCCTAAGACCAATGATGTTGGTCTGAGGCTTAGGGATTCAAATCTTATCTAATTGGTTCATCTAGATAGTCCTGGTAGTGGTACCAGCTATTCTTTATTGAATCAAAGCTTGGAAAAATGATAGTGAGCTTGATCATGTTATGGATCCTAAGGATTTGTTCCTAAGGTGCTACCCTTCCCTTAGGGATGTGCCTAGAAATAGATCATAGGTATATGCATGATTGAATGGTAAAATATAGTTTGACAACCAGAGCAAGGATGTTGCTCTGAGCTCTGGTTGGATCTTGGTACTTTGTTGTTTGCCTTTAGAGTTTAAAAGAAACCCCTATGATGGATTCACCCCACTTGGGTGCTTTTTGAGGGTTTGTTTTATAAAACAACACATGCTTTTCTCTGAATAAGATGATTAGATTATGTGAAGATTTTATGAAACTCACCACAGAATCTGATGATGGTGTAGTAAGTTGATGATGATGATCTTGATCTGGTTTTGCTGGACTCCTATGCTTGCTCTTGAGCTAGCCTGCTCCTCCTAGCTCCTGGGCTTGATCTTATTGTCCACCTGATCCATCCCCCTCCTTATGTCACCATCCTGGTGATGTTTGGTTGATCCTTAGTTGGTGTGGTTGCTGGCTGTGGTGCTCGGTTTAGCTGCTGTCTACACTGGCCGTTCTTGTATGTTGTGCAGTGGGGTGATGCACTAGTGCCTCCCACGGCTGTGCTGTGGTTTTGTGAGATTGGGGTTGTTCTGTGAGCTTGACAACACACCACATGCATGCTGGTGTGTGTCCAGCCTGTGTGCTTGCTATGCACTTGTGGATATGTTCAGAATTTTTGAACTTACTCTTACCAGGTTATTTTCATCTGGCTGGTGAATTTGTCCCTCTTAGCTGTCATCTGACTTCTGGCTTTGAATTATGAAAGATGTAATCTTTCATATTAGTGAAACTTGCCCCTTTTATAACATTTCTCAATGATGAATCTGTCAAGTGCATTTCACTGACATGTCTGAGAGAAATAATACTAACACTAATCTTCTTTTGTTTTTATTTAGTCTTTGTTTTGCAGGTACAAAGATAAAGATGAAGATTTAGTTTAGATTTAGATATAGGATAGTTAGTAAATATTCCAATGTAATTTTCTTATTCTTTTGTAATTTTCTTTTATTATTCATGTAATCTTTATTTTATTCAATTGTAATAAATATTATATTATTATTAATAAAGAATATTCCTATTATTTGTAAATTTACTTTTGTAAGTTATGTGGATGATTCAAATAAGTTATAATTTTATAACTTGATTATATGTATTGATGATAAGAAATAGACTTTATATTCATTATTGTTGATCTTTGGATATAATTCAAGTTGTAATATTTATCTCTTAATTGAATTAAGATTCAAAATTTATATCTAATTCATTTGAAATATAATTCAAACACTCAAGTCTAATATTTCAAATCCATTTGAAAACACATAACTCCTTAAGATCATCTCAAAGTTTATAACAATCATCCGTTAAGACTAAACCTAATCTCAAAGTATGAAAGAAACATTGATCACTTAGGTTTTTATTTGGCGAAAATTTTACCCACATTTTCATAGATGAATGCATGCAACAATTCATATTACCAAATCTACCCTTCGTTAGGTCCTAAATGTTGGGATGTTATAGGTACTTTCGTCGACGATGTGTTTTCCTCGGGTGATCTGAACGATCAAAGGTGATAGTCACCTTTGACCAGTCCAGGAATTGGGGGATAGCCGGAACCGTGGCATTGAGCTCACGAATAACTGCCTTTTGGTCCTTAGCTGGTTGGGATCCATGGAATTAGACGTATGCGTCTTTCTTAGTCGGAAAAGTTTTCTTTCCATCCTGCTTGGGTTCTGTGGTGGCTTCCGCCTCTTCCATGTCGGAATCTTCCTTGGGATCCTTTCCTTTCTCGGAATTTTTCTTTCCTTTTTGTCGCTTGGCTCTGGCAGCCAGTTAAATCTTTCTTGATGTCGTCATTGAAACGACACTCGGCATTTGTGTGGGTAGATCCTCCGTTACTATCCAAGTGGTGGACACAGGGATTATTGGCAATGTCAGCCCAGGTGTAGGTTTTTCCGGGTTGTTGATCTCCTCTGCCCTAAATTCAGGAAGTTCCTTGGACTCTACCACGGCCGCCTCCGCGCCCTCCTCGTCCTCCAGATCCGAACGTTGCGTTGACAGTTGTGTTGTCCGGAGCCGGCTTTTCGTCCAAGGTGTTCTTGCGCTTCTGAGTTTGCTTTGGCTGTTTAGCCGCATTGGGATTGGCCAGAATGTTTAGCAGCCATTCTAAATCGTCATCAGTGTCAGCATACTTGCTTGCCGTCTCTATCATTTCTCCCAAATCTGTGACGTGGTCACACTTCAGCCTGTGACGTAAAAGTCCGACTAGAAGTCCTGCAATAAAAGCTTCTATCGCAGTTTTCTCATTTACTCCTTTGCAGGAGTTCTTCGTATCAATCCAGCGTCCGAGGTAATCCCAGCAGGTTTCTCCGGGTCTTTGGGTGCAACGTTGCAAGTCTCTGACTGTGTAGGGCCTCATGTATGTTCCCTCGAAGTTTGAAAAGAACGCACTTTGCATATCATACCAGTTATGAATTGAATTCTCTGGCAGTTCGTTGAGCCATGATTGAGCATTCTTCCTCAGCATCAGTGGGAGATATCAAACTGCAACCAGGCTGTTTCCTCCTTTGGCAATGCAGCAATCCTGGAAAAAATCCTGGAGCCAAGTATCTGGATGATCTGCGCCGTCATAGGGCTGAATATGTTTGGCGATGCCAAAGTCAATCGGAAATTTGGTCTGACATATACGTGGACCAAAGCATTTGGGTCCCACGTACACATCCTCTTCCTCGTACCGCCACGCTTCTATGTTTGATACAATGCGATGGCGAGCGTCATTTGGCGAGAGAGATCTGCGCCTTGGAGGCTCGCGGCTTCTGCGCGGTGGAGTCGGATTTCTGCTTTCTCTCACCATTGCCGCCTCCACCCATGCTTCCGTGGCTACGACGTGATCCTTCATGGTCGCTGCTGGGAGGCGATGGTGGCCCTGGTGGGTTATTTCCGGCTGAGTTTCTTGGTGGTGGTGGAGCCTCATTATGCTGACTCTGATGCCTGGTTCTTCGGGCATCGTCCCTAATAGATTCAGGACGATCCGGATCATCTCTTCGTCCGGTGTTGCCAGCCGGAGGACTCGATGGTGGCATCCTTAGCCAATTGTGCTCCTCTCGCTGGAGGCGTGTTTCCGGGTATTCTCTATAGTGATTGTTTTGCCGACGATGGTCCTGATGAGGAACCATTGCCCTGATGGCGTCTTTGGCCGCATCTGGAATAACTCTTGCCCAGTCACGTGCTGGCCGGCGGGAGTGGCTATTTGAGCCGATTCTTGAATTCTCTTCTTCTTCTCCACGGGGACAATGGCGTTGAGTCGAATCCCCGCGGAGTCTTATATCAGCGCTTTGGTCAGCGCTAGTGTGGCAAAACTCGGATTTTAAGGCCAGCTTGTCACTAAATGATGCGGCCGTCTTCTGCTGCTTTAATCCTTTGTCTAGCAACACAACGCACTGCTGGACCTGCTGCGGAGACAGATTGTTGGCGACAATGGCTCGAGCTGCAGCAGCGTTTTCCACCGGGGTGCTGTAGACTCGGATCTTCTCTCCATATTTTCCGTCGAATAGATCTTTGTGGATATACGGATTCTTGTTTGCATGCCGCTTGAAATCTGACTGATATCTGGCAGGATCACTGTCTAACTGTTGTCTCATCTCAACAAGGCACGCGGCCTCTTCAAGCAGAAATAGACGGTGCTTTTCCAGGTCCTCAGCCCTTTTCTCCAGCGCCTCCGGCGTAAGATCCGAAGCCGTTGGGATTGGAATGAGCATCTTCGTAAATTTCACGTGCACCCTTGGTGACAACATGTCCATCCATAGGAGGATCGATCGGGGTGGGATTAATCGGATCTCTGTCCTGATTCTCCATCTCGATCTCTTCATCGACTTTTTCTTCGTTGGTTTCTTCGATGTCCGGCTCTGCTGGAGTCAGATTCTTGTTCTTCTTCTTCTTCTTCTTTGACCGCCCAGTAGCCTTAACGTGCGTACCAGTGGCAAAGACGGCTTTTGGTCCGGTACCAGGGGAGAAACTTCCATCGGTACTTTCCGTCATGGTAGGTTTGTCGACCTCGGAGGAATCTCCGGTATCCATGTCATCCTGCGAGGTGTAGCTTTCATCCATTCTATCATATGGACTAGGGGAGTTTCCAACTCACGTGGCGTTTGTCTGGAGACGTGCTCTTGCTCATACTCCTCTATCTCTTTGTCGAAGTCTCGAAGTTCCTGCAAAGTGATTGACTCCGCTGGGGAGCCAGGTAAGTCGGCATTTTCTTCGATTGCGTCTAGGACCGAGTCGCTACCAGCTCCAGCATCGACAAAGTTGGATCCAGTGCTTATGTGGTATACGAAACAATGCTTCTTCTTGTTCATGTTCTTTAGGTACTTGTATAACTTGGTTTCCGCTTCGACATCAGCAAAGCTGGAACCTTAGCGGATGTATTCCTCGTTTGTGTATCTGATCTCTCTAGAGAGATCGGATTTGGCTTCTTCTTCCACCTCTTCTTCCACTTCAGGAGTGGGCTGGGTGGGTTTGATTTTCTCTGGGACCCTGAAATCTTCCGCCTCTGCAGACAAAGTAGATCCGGATTTTTCTTTCGCCATGGTCATCACCTCTAGGGTGGGTCGGGCGGGTTCAGCGAAACCGAGATAAATATCGATTTCGCCGATTGACATGATTGTGTAGGTCGTCACGGGTTTTGAAGCCGGAATCCAAGTCTCATCGAGGAGGATGACAGGGACATCACTAGCGTAGACCACGCGACCCATGGCGATTGTTTCGTCGATTCCTGAACGTACAGATTCTGCCTGGAAGGATGCTCCAAAGGTCACCTGCCCCACGGCGGGCGCCAACTACCGTCGGATTGTCGACAAGTACGCCATAGGGGGTCCTAGTGGCGTTGGAAGGATGGGGTGTGAGACGTCGGATGTTCCAGGAGCGGTGAGCACAAGTTTACCCAAGTTCAGATCCGACTGCGGTGATGGGATCCTACTCCTGCTAGCAACCCAGTAATATATCGGCGTAAGCCGAATGTTACAATGGATTACAAGAGAGGTTCGCCTGTGCGAGTTAATTGTTGTGGTTGTTGTGTGTATTGTCCTAAAGGCTCCCATAGGACCGGTTTATATAGTCACCGGGGCCTAGGGTTATAGGGAGAGACATATCCGGCTACGTTACAGAGTCGGTAACTACGTACAAGTTAGACTACAAGTAATACTATAGGCCTAAGTCGGTAACTCTTCTAGGCTTTGTCGTAGCCGGAAATGGCTCCTCCTCTTTCTCTGACTGGGCCGCCCGTGAAGCAAAGCTCTAACCCGTTGGTGGGCCGCCCTGGTCAGCGAGTCTTGTGGGTATACCTGGAAAGTATATCCCCAACAGTGGCGCCGCCGCGCGGGTGCGGGAGGAGGGTTGAATTGTATCCTCGTTCTATTGCCAACATATTTGGTAATTGTGGCTACGCGGGATTGAGTTAAAGTTCAGAATACTGATTAGGATGGGAGCGCTGACCGTGATTTGATCGTTATAGCTATGTATAATAAAATATATTTTTAGTAAGATATCTACCTATGCACCATTACTCTACGTTCATGGCCATCTCTACCACGTATGGAGTTTTGAGACATGTTACATAAGTTTGTACACGTTTAGAGGATTCGACGGAAGATATTTTTTCTCGACTTGGATGACAACATAATCTGAGAATTAGTCCTCCATCTCTTTAGACTATTTGCAATATCTAATATTTTCATGTATTATGCCTTTTTAATGTTTTTATTACTTCTTATACTCGGATGGTCGGCAGCTGTGTGCATTAGTAAAAAAGTGAACGACTCAGCGGGCCTAGGTAGAGTGGTATATTCCCTCGCATCAAGTTTTGAGCGGGCTATAGCTGATGGCTGTCAAGCCTCTTCTATGGCTACATAGGCCTATTCGAAAACTTTAGGCTCTCTAAAGTTTTGGGCCCTATGCGACCACACGGGCCACACTCCTATGGGCTTAGCCCTGAAAAGGGGACATGCCGTAGAAGAATAAATTGGAGGAAGCTTCTACTCGTCGCTGTCGAAATTAACCGAATGGGCAGCCAAATCAGCCATCCCGAGATTATGATACATGCACGGGAATCGACTTGCCCTTTGATCACGTAGAAAAGAGAAATTTATAATTGGATAGCTTGCCATCTCTGAACTGTTCGCACTAACACACCGATTAGTTACTTTACTAATACACCCGCGCGCGTTGAAACATTCGTCGATTGGTCGATCGTGTGACGAAACTGATTCATCACGCTTCGTGTCAGGGAAAATAACGGCACGACAACGACAGCCGCATATAGAAGCCCGCTGTTTCCAGACGAGTGACATATAGTTTCAGCATATCGTGGAGTACGGCAGCGACGCAGTATATACAAGAGGCATTTTTCCACTAGATTATCCAATGGCGAAGCGCGACAAAACCGGACCATCCGGAGACCTAGCCCCTGCAGCTCCTGGAATCTGCCTTTGTCGCCATCACTAGGGCATTGTACAGACGCTAGGCTCCAAGTGACACCTTTTTCGGCCCTCGTCACCATCGGTGGTCGATGTCGACGCAAGGTAGACAACCGGAAAACAACTCTTTGGGATATGCAAAGCCGGTCTGGTATCCTTGTAGCCACCCCAATGGATCATGCAGCTGTGCACATCTGCTGATCTGCACAATTTATATTTTTCCCGATCGTACACCATTGCCTTGCGCACTCTTGTTTCTTTTTCATTGGTCGGTTCTATCTTAGTGTGGTCGGATTCTGCCTATAAATTGAGCTCAAAAGTAGCCATCTGTTCTCATCGCTGGGACATAACTAGACCAATATAGTAGTAGCAGTAGCAGCCTTTCTCTTCTTCTACTGCTCGTCCCAACTCTTCTCATACGGACCAATCAGTCGAGATGAACGCCAGGGTTTTCGGCAACGGCGGCGAGACGCTGGTGCTCGCGCACGGCTACGGGGGCACCCGGTTCGTCTGGGACGACGTCGTGCCGTCGCTGGCGGAGAGGTTCCGTGTCGTCGTCTTCGACTGGAGCTTCTCCGGCGCGGCGGCCAGCGATGGCGGGTGCTCCGAGCGGCCCTGCTCGTATCAGGGCTTCGCCGACGAGCTCGTCGCGATGATGGACGAGCTGGAGCTGAAGAGGGCCGTGTACGTTGGGCACTCCATGGCCGGCATGATCGGCTGCATTGCGTCGGTTGCGAGGCCCGACCTGTTCAGCCACCTCGTGCTGGTCGGAGCGTCACCAAGGTCCAGATCACACTCTCATCACCTTATACCGTAAAGAAAGAAAATACCGTAAAGGACGATGTCACTGAACTGTGCACGATTTGAACGTACGTTGGACCAGGTACATCAACGAGGACGGGTACGAGGGCGGCTTCGACCGCGGCCAGGTGGACGCCATGCTAGCCGCCGTGGAGGCCGACTTCGCGGGGTGGGTGCCGCTATTCGCCGCGGCGGTGGTCGGGGCGGACTACCCGGTCGCCGTCGCCAAGTTCGCCAAGCAGCTGGCCACGATGCGCCCTGCCACGGCGCTCCGCGTCCTGCGCGCCGTGCTCACCTGCGACGTCCGGGACGTGCTCCCGGACGTCAAGGCGCCGTGCAGCATCGTGCACTGCGGCCGGGACTCCGTGGCGCCGCTCGCCGTCGCGCGGTACATGCAGCGCGCGATGGTCGGGTGCGCCGGTGCCCATGGCGCGGAGACGGTAGTGATCGAGTCCTCCGGCCACTTTCCGCAGCTCGCCGCGCCCAAGGAGTTCGTCCGGGTCATTGAAGCCATCTTGATCGACCACTAAATTACTACGACTAATGCCGATGTTGAACGTTGATTAAAGAACTGGGTTGCTTATCTATTTGCATGCATGCTTGTAATCACGCTCTAATAGTATATTAATTGCTACGTCACCCAGTTCTTGTTCTTTCCAGGTTTATGTGACAAACAGGTGGGCCATGAACCGTATTTGAAATTAATTAGAGTACTACTATAAAGTTGTAATTTCCAAAAAAAAATATTCTCTATGTATGTATTTAGATATGTTTTAGTATATAGATATATATAAATCTAAATAAACTTGCTACATCTAATTTGGAATAAAGAAGGTACTAAGGTTGTAATGTACTAATTGCCACCCAAATATATCTGCGTGAGTATCGGAAGAACTATGACACTGAAATCACTGTAGTACTTTGTACCAAAGTTACGGCCTGTCCGACTAGCGAAATTGCTAGAGTAATAAGTGGATCTAGACATATCATCAGAGTCACTTATTTCTAGATGAATGAACTAGCAAAAAATGGCAATGAGTGTATTAGGTAGCAGTATTTTACTTCTGGATTCCTCCTTCCCTACATATACCCATATACCCAGATTAATGAAAAAAGAAATGCATGTCAGACTCCAGGTCTGAAAATTAACATGCGTAGGAGAAAAGCCTAATAATTGGAATTATGTGAAACTGCATTGAACCATACTAACCTCAAAGCACCCCTCGGCCAGCCCGGAGACAACGTTTGATTCGTTCGTTTTCCTGGAGCCAGCCTTGCTACGTGCGAAAAGGGAAATGCGGCAGTCTAGCTCGTGCACACAGGGAGATGGCGGGAGGCCGCGCGCGGCCACGAAATTCCGGCAGGAGGAATTCGCTCACCGCTCTCCTGCTCCCCTCCCTATTTAGAGATGGCGGCGTTCCGCCTCCAAAATCCAAATCCACCATTCCACCTCCTCATCAGTTTTCCCCCATCAGATCAAGATCGATGTCGTTCGATTCTTCTGCCTCCAGCACGAAGATGCTGGTCCTGCCATCTTCGCCGACGAGCACATCGTCAGTTGGTCGTCCTGCTTCATCCCGGAGTCAGTCTTCGGATGTCTTTCCGGCTACTCCGGCAAAGGTGGTCACGATGAACTTGCCTTCAACAAAGTTGACTAAGGCGACGGTCGGATTGGCGGCAACTCCATGGACTGTGGCGACTGTCAGCACACCGGCAGCTCCTTCGTCCCCTACCTCTATGATGCATCCTCTGGAAGCTATAGTAAGAAACCTCTAACCTTGGGCTAGCTACACATAGATCTTTGAGCAATGTATGCTCCATTATTCGATACTACCTCTGATGCTCTTAGATCTGTTCATGGTGTGTGATGTAGTGTTATCTGTGATGCTCATAGATCTATTCATGTTGTGTGAGTTAGTGTGATCATGTTCTTCTATGTTCTGTGGACTTATGATGCTCTGCTTGTTCGTACTTACCGTTAGCATGTGTAGCGCAAATTGTTTGTAGACCATAGTGATTTTAGTGTCTCATTCATCAATGTAGGATAATTTGATGGACAAGACACCAAAACTGCCTATTGAGATTGCTGAGAATGTTATGCCCATTCGAGTTGTGTACATGCGCACACCGAGATCAATGGTGTGGGAGCCTTCCCTATCTCTGTTCGTTATGAACAGGCTTTGTGAGTTCGTCAAAGAAGGGATTAGGTGTGACCACAGATTTAAAGAGGTTTACATGCAGCGTATATGCACCGATGTTCTTGACTTCACTGGAAAGCATGTCACCCTAACTCAGGTGTACAACCATATGCAGAAGTGGAAGAGGAAGTGGGCTCTTGTGCTCAAGCCGCAGGGTTTGGACGGTTGATGATGTGTATCTAAAATCACTGTAGAGCTTCGTTGGGAAACCCCAAGAGGAAGGTATGGTGAGCACAGTAGCAAGTTTTCTCTCAGAAAGAAACCGAGGTTATCAATCCAGTAGGAGTAAGGAAACGACTCAAAGGTGTTGCTAGCAACTTGGAAACCGCACAACAAGAACTCAAGACTTTGCCCCAACGAACAGTGAGGTTGTCAATCTCACTGGTTTGCTGAAAACAAAGGATTAACTGTATGTTGTGGAAGGTAATGGTGGCATGCAGAAAGTAAACAGGAACAGTGGAAGATGTATCAATGCTAAAGATTGGACCGGGTTCCATAGTTCACTAGAGGTGTTCTCCTTAAGATAAACAACATAACGTGCTAGGTAAACAAATTACAGCGGGGCAATTGACAGGACAGAGCAAGGCATAACAATGCAATACTAGACATTCATGATCCTATGAGATTTGATTGGGCATTACAACAATATACATAGACCGTCATCCAACTGCATCTATGACTAGTAATCCACCTTCAGCTTATCATCTGATCCCCTACAGTATTAAGTTGCAAGCAACGGATAACTGTTTTAAGCAAGGTGTGTAAAGTAAATAATACAATTGTTCCATGAACAAGAGATTGTTGTTTTCTCCTGTAACACCCCGGTTCTGAAAAGACCGTGCCTCTATGTGACATGCCAATCCCTGGATCGGTTCATTGGCCCACAATAGAGTAAGATAGATAACATAGCAAAATATCCGTGTATCATGAATAACGAAGATCCAGAGTACCATTATTACAATAAAAGCTTAGCACAAAGCTAGCTCAAATTATTCAGGTAACAACATAAATAAAGTAAATCCTCCATTCTTCAAATTGCCCACAAGTGAACAAGTGCCGAGTGGAGTACAGTGGCCTATAACGATCAATCAGAATCGGAATAACCTACAACATGAAACGTAGCAGCCCCGAAGGGTCAATACATGGAATGTATGGCAAGTAGAGCTAGTAAAGGAGACAATAGTACTAACATCTACATGCATGTTTGGCAAGTGGAGTTGTGTCTGGCTTGCATTTGCAAATACATTTGTCCTACTTTCATAAACGATTTTTGATTTTCTTTGAAAAGATCCCAATTAAGTTAACCCAATAATGTTAAAGCAATTATGAAATTAGAATGAGCGAGAAACATGTCATGGGATCAATATCTAGCAACTCAGATGTCCATAACCGGGGACATGGCTAATCGATTAGATTATACACTCTGCAGAGGTTAGTACACTTTACCCATGTGACTTGGCCAGCCCAGCTCGTACCATCACTCTCATTTTGGGTGATGATAGGGAGAAGACCAAGAAGAGACTGTTCGGGAAGTAGCTCCTCAATCCCGACGCGCACCGGTCCAACCTACCAAAATTCTACATCTCTGGTTACGCGGGTTCGAGTTACCACAACCTACTAAGTCCAACCAACCGCCCATTTCATTATTGGCACATGGTTGTACACGTAAGCTACACAATAAAGAAGCCAATCATTCTCTCTTGATACCTGGGTGCCTTTCCGCAATAAACCACCAAAAACTATCAATCCCATCACACCCAGGAGATTCATTGATTAGGTTGTTTTAGTTTTCACAAACCAATACTTTTAAAAACAAGTCTCAATGACGAAACCCGGCCCACGTTCAACAAAGCATGGCTAAGCACATCTACCAACGGTGGTTCATCTACAAGGAAGGCCCTACCACATAATAGGACATAGCATAGCGATAGTATCATCCTACACATGCATCTACAAAATACACGACAATGCATTGAAAATAGTAGGACGATATCATGAACAAAGTAGCATCTATTTGTCTTGGTTGTAGCGGTCGGAAGAACAATCCACACACGAGCAAGCGTTGCACTCGTCACAATCTACACGATACAATTGCATTCATAAACAAACAATCCACAACATATGCAACAAATATGATGCATGAATGCAAGAGCGACAAGTGAATTGGTGCTACAGCTGCACCACAACATCCTATACCATGGTACTATCGATTGCATGCATGGAAAGTATTTTTAGCGCTAGGAAAACTATTAAGTAAAAGTAATGCTCCAAACTAGAGCTAGAATTTAAATAATTCACTATCGATAGTATACTGTTTATAAAATCTTGGGAAAATTCTACCGCATAGGCATCGCTGATTAGACACAGTACCAACTGGAATTACTCAAAAAGGAATTATAAAACTCCCCGAGTAATTAAAACACTGCAGAAAGCCACTAGACAGTTTCTGCAGAAGTTTTTACTGTAAGCCTATCCTTTTAATTCACGATGAGATTCCCCTCGTTCTCCCGAGTTCAGGGACATATCATACGCGATTTTTGCAGCTACGGATCTTTTTCTACGAATTTATTACTCCAAAAAGGCCACTAACTAGTTTGATTAAACTGTACTAAACCTTGCAGTAAAAGTCTGAACCAAAGGTACAGCGAGATTCTACACGACTCACTGAAACGGCACATATTTTATTTGCAATTTTTGGCCAAGCGGTTTAATTTCTACGCAATTTACAAGATTCTACCGAAATCTGCCAACTAAAAGGATTAACGAAATTGACTAGTCAATTATGTCTGTTGACTGGTCAAAGCTTCTGCTGACTGGGCGCTGACTGGGCTTCTGACTAGTCAACGCCTGAGTCTGACCGGTCAACTAACGATTTAAGCCGCTGACCTGACATCTGACGGTGGCTGCTGTCTTACCGAAAACGGACGGCGAAACAGACTCCGGCGAGCTCCGGACGGCGGCGACGATCACTTCCGGCGACGAGGTTCTTCCTCCGCGGGTACACACGGTCAACGAACGGGTCGAGTAAAATACATCGCGCGGACAAAACGGCGCGTACGTGCACGTATGCGTGCATGCAATATCTTGGCAGCGGCGCGTGTACGCGTGTATGCGGCGGCGCGGGCGGCACGCGTGCAGGCGATCGCGGCGCAGCGGCGCTGGGCGTGGCGGCCGAGGCGGGGCGACGGCGACGCAGGCAGCAGCGGCGGGATGGCGACGCGGCGCGGCGGCGCGAGCGCGCGCGGTGCATGGCGGCGCAATCGCGTGAGAGGCGGGCGACGCAGCCGCGGAGGCGCTGCGAGGAAAGCGGCGGCGGGCGGCGCGTGGTGCGGACGGCGGCGGTCGGCATCGAGGTGGCGATGGCGGCGGTGATCCGCGGGCGACGACGGCCGGAACGGAGAAGAGAGAGAGAAGGCGGCGTGGTGAACTGGCGCGGCGGCGTGGCGCGGCGAGGCGGCGCGAGGCAGCGGGCGGCGGCGGTTCTCGGGAGGCATGCGCGCGAGGCAGGGAGGCGGCGGTGGTTGGGATCCCGAGGCTGGGGTCCGCCTCTTTTAAGTGGGCCCTCTCGCGAAATCCTACTCCGATTCGGTCCGGAGTTTGATTAGGACTCGGAAATCGGTCCGGATTTTCGGACCGTTTTCCGGCGGTTTACTAAAACGGCCGAAGCTTTTCCGTACGAGCTCCGATTCGGGCGATTCTCGTGCCTACGGGTTCGTATGGTCGAGGGGAACAATCTAGCGTCAAGGTTTGAGCGAAACCTCGAACCTACAGGGGTGGTACACGCTAGTCCTACTAAAGCTTCCCGTAGGATCCTCGTAGCGAAACAAAATAGGGTTTTGCAAATAGCGCTTCCTCGAACCTTTCTACTCGACGGTTTTGCATGGAAAGGTATGATGCAATGATATGCAAGACCAAATCTAAAATTTGGGATGTGACAAGACTAACCCCCTTAAGATGAATCTCGTCCTCGAGATTCGGCGCGGCTAGCAAATATGTGTGGATAGTCCTCTCGGATGTCATCCTCACGCTCCCAAGTGGCTTCCTCTTCGGTGTGATGCCTCCACTGCACCTTGCAAAACTTGATTGTCTTGGTACGGGTAATCCTTTCTGCTGTCTCCAGAATCTTGACCGGTTTCTCCTCATAGGTCAAATCGTTCTCAACCTGAACCTCCTCTAGCGGTACGGTGTCCCTCAATGGTGTATCCACCATCTCCGGATGGCACTTCTTCAACTGGGATACGTGGAACACGTTGTGAATAGCAGACAGAGCCTCTGGCAACTCCAACTGATAAGCAACTTCTCCTTTGCGTGCTAAGACTCGATATGGTCCAATAAATCGAGGTGCCAGCTTACCCTTAATTCCAAATCTCTTGATTCCACGAAGTGGCGACACTCTGAGGTATGCTCTATCACCTATCTCATACACCACTTCCTTGCATTTGGCGTCGGCGTAGCTCTTCTGCCTGGATTGTGCTACCTTCAGCCTGTCCCTAATCAAGGCGACCTTCTCCTCAGCGTCCTTGATCAAATCAGGCCCAAACAACTGATGTTCTCCTACACCATCCCATAGCAATGGTGTCCGGCACCGTTTCCCATATAGTACGTCAAACGGTGACGTCTTGATGCTGGTTTGATAGATGTTGTTGTAGGAAAACTCCGCATACGGCAAATTCTCATCCCAACTAGAGCCATGAGCCAAGGCGCAAGCTCTTAGCATGTCCTCCAAAATTTGGTTCACCCTCTCGGTCTGTCCTTCAGTCTGTGGGTGAAACGTTGTGCTAAACTCCAACCTAGTACCAAGTGACTCGTGCAGCTGGCGCTAGAAGTGTGAGGTAAATTGGGTGCCTCTGTCAGATACGATACTCTTGGGAACTCCATGTAGGCACACAATCTTGTCCATGTAAATCTTGGCCAACTTTGCACTCGTATAGGTCGTCTTTACCGGTATGAAGTGGGCTACCTTGGTCAAATGGTCGACCACTACCCAAATGGAGTCATACCCTGACCTGGTCCTGGGCAATCATGTGATAAAATCCATCCCCACTCTATCCCACTTCCATTTCCGGCACGGGCAACGGCTGTAGCAGTCCTGCTAGCTTCTGGTGTTCTGCCTTTACTCGGCTACATACATCACATAGGGCAATATGCTCCGCGATGTCTCCCTTCATGTTGTTCCACCAGAATCTGTCCTTTAGGTCCATATACATCTTCGTATTGCCCGGATGTATGGAATATGGCGAGTCATGAGCTTCCTGCAGAATCAACTTCCTTATCTCGGGATCGTTGGGAACGCACAAACGATCTCCGTACCACAGGGTTCCTTGCTCATCCTCGCGGAGTTCCCTTGCTCGATCCTCCTTCATCTTTTCCTTAACTTCATCTATCTCTTTGTCTCCTATCTTGCATCAGCACACTCCCAAGTCCCTGTCGTGAAGCATCACAGTACACTTGAAAATCCTTTTGAAGATCTGGTAAACACAGAACAGGCGCGGTCACTAGTCGACGCTTCAGTTCCTGAAAGCTAGCTTCACACACATCCGTCCATTCAAACTTTCTCTCCTTCTTCAGAAGTTCAGTCATCGGTTTAGCAATCTTGGAAAGTTTTCAATGAACCTCCTGTAATATCCAGCAAGTCCCAAAAAGCTTTGAATCTCTCCTGCATTCTTGGGTGCTTCCCACTCAGTTACTGCAGTCACTTTGCTTGGATCAACAACGACTCCTTCTCCTGACACTACGTGTCCAAGAAATCCAACGGTGTTAAGCCAGAATTCACACTTGCTAAATTTGGCATACAGCTGATGTTCCCTCAGTTTCTCCATAATCAGTCGCAGATGTTTCTCATGCTCAGCATCATCCTTGGAATATATCAGTATGTCATCAATAAACACCACCACGAACTTGTCCAAGTACTCCATAAATACCTTGTTCATCATGGTCATGAAATATGCCGGGGCATTCGTTAGTCCAAAAGACATAACCGTATACTCATATAAACCATACCTAGTGGTGAAGGCGGTTTTTGGTACATCCTCCTTCCGGATCTTCAATTGAAAGTAGCCAGATCGCAGATCGATCTTGCTGAACACCTTTGCACCTTCCAGTTGATCAAACAAATCATTTATGTTCGACAGAGGGTACTTGTTCTTGATGGTTACTTCATTCAGCGAGCGATAGTACACCACTAATCTCTTGGTGCTGTCTTTCTTCTCCACAAACAGAACAGGTGCACTCCATGACGACGAACTAGGCTGAATGAATCCCTTTTCCAGCTGCTCCTTCAATTGTTTCTTCAATTCTTTCAGCTCATCCACATCCATCTTATATGGTTTCTTTGCTATAGGTCCTGTTCCCGGCATCAGGTCGATAAGAAACTCTACTTCCCTGTCAGGTGGCATTCCTGGCAGTTCTTCCGGAAACACGTCGGGGTAATCCCTAATCACTGGCACAGTATCCATGCTAACCCCCTTAAGAGAATTCAACTTACACCTTCCTGGTCGTGCAGCTGACTTGAATCTAATCATCTTACCATCCGGGGTTTTGAGTGAAACAGCTCGCTGTGCATAATCTATGTGTTCCCCATGCATAGACATCCAATCCATACCCAGAATAACGTCTAATCCCTGTGAATACAACACTACCAAATGTGCAATGAAGTTGTGTGTTCCAATCCTCACAGTTAAATCGCGGCATCCCACACTAGCTATCATATCTCCTCCTGGTGAACTCACTCTAAAATACCTCTTCATAGACTCAGTAGGTAACTTATACTTATCCACAAATGCTCTTAATATGAATGAATGCGATGCACCAGTATCGAAAAGTATAAGTGCAGGGTAAGTGTTGATTGGGAACTTACCAATCACAAGGTCTGGCTCATCTGGAATCTCCTCCACATTCATGTGGTTCACTGTGGCCTTCTCGTTGTTGGTTGGCTTGAGTCCTTTCCTCTCCGGACAGTTGTCAGCATAGTGTCCCTTCTGTTTACACTTGAAGCACGTCACCTCACTCAGATCCTTCTTCACAAAGTTGCGATCACGGTTGCGGTCATGTCCACCGTGTCCTCCAGAGTGGTGAGAGTGTCCTCCCTTGTGGTTGTGGTGGCTGCTCCTATGGTTGTCATGACGATGCCCATAGCCTCCATGGTGGTGGCGGTCATGGCTCCCATGGTCAGTCCATCCATGCTTGGAGTATCCATCATATGAAGTGCGAGACTTGTGGTGTGAACCAGAGTGGTGATTGTTGTTCTTTCTCTTGCGGTTCTCCACCTGCTTGTGCTTCCCTTCCAAGATCTTGGCCTTGTCCATAAGCTCCTGGAAAGTGGGGCAATAAACCACAAGTAGCTGTACTGAAAGCTCATCACTGAGGCCATCCAGGAATCTCTCCCTCATTTTTGCATCAGTGTCAACATCCTCAGGTGCATAACGGGACAGGTTGTTGAACTCCTCAATGTACTCGGCCACGGTGCGATTGGTTTGGCGCAAGTTGCGGAACTCCTTCCTCTTCAGGCTTAGAACTCCTGAAGACACGTGGTTGGTCCTGAAACCTTCCTCGAACATAGCCCAAGTCACGGTATCCAGCGGGTGGGTGATCTGAAAAGTGTCCCACCAAGAAGCGGCTGGTCCCTCCAGTAGGTAAGCGGCAAACCTCACCTTCTCAGCATCAGTGCACCCAATAGTTACTATATCCTTGTTGACTGAACGCAACCAGTCGAGAGCAGCCATTGGTTCCGTTGCAGTAGAGAACTTAGCTGGCCTTAACCTCAGAAATCTGGTGAGAGCATCTCCCTGAGGCTGATTGTTTCCATTGTTGTTGTTCTGATTCGCCATGAACTGGGTCATCACTTGGGTCAGCTGTGCCTGAGCGGCCATGAGCAGCTCCAACTCAGTGGGGTGACGACGGGGAGGCATCTGCGGTTCAGCACAGGTAAGTTTAGAAAGAATCAACTACGGTAATAGGATTCTACCCATGCATATGATCAATCAACAACAAACAATAGCAGACAATCACAAGCAAGCAACACATCAACAAACAAGCGATCCAGCAACATCCCAGGGGTTATCCTAGCAGTATATACCTACTGAAATAGTTTTGCAAGAGTTGGCAACGGTTAACTAAACAATAGATCAACTAATCAACAAAACAGCAATTCTGCCAGAACAGTCCATCAGCGTTCGAGAATTTTTCCGCCTGACTTAAGCTCTCCAGAAAATTTAGCTGATTTTTGTGCATATAGCACAGAGAGTTTCGCATCAGCCCAAGTTTTTTCAGATTTTTCCGAGTTACCAGAAAAATATGAAAAATCGCGCAGTACTGCTGTATCAGCAGAAAAACTGCAGCGAAAATAACACAGATAGTAACCAAATTGCCATAACTCTTTCATTAAAATTCGCACAAATAATTCCTGGGATATTGGAGTACACAAATAAGCAACTAAACACTCTTAAATTAACACGAACTAAGCTTCACATCGATCGAGACTAATCCTAACGAATTCGCCTAACGTGGACTAATTGGTGGACTTCTATCTATTTCTTGAAGAGGTTGAGGTAGGTCCTTGCGGTCATGCGTTGGCGCTTCGGCTCGCGGTACAACCATGGCGGCGGAGTGTACACCTCTCCTAAACCATCACTCCAAACCTCAAAGTCCACCTCCTCTGGATCCTCCTCTTCTACTTCACTCTCAGCTGCTACTGCAACAGCTTCATCTCCTCCACCATCATCGTATCCATCATCATCGTCCTCGTCCTCATCATCATCATCATCATCTCCACTGTCATCATCATCCCCATTGTTGCCATCATCTCCATTGTCATCATCAGAGGGTGGATTCAGCTGTGCTTGGAGAGCGGCAATCTAGGTTGTCATAGCTTCAATAGTTTGATCCCTTTCCTGGACTGTCCCTTGCAACCGTTGTATGTTCTGGGTGTTCTCCTGCACAATACCATGAATATGAGCTATGGTTGCATCTCTGGCTATCAGGGCATTCTCCAGAACTCCCACAGCTTCATGCAAAGTGTCAATCTCCTGTCCTTGGACCACCATACCATTGCTAGTAAAATCTGCAATCTCCTTTATCATCCTCACCTTCTCTGCTAGAGCTCCATTCTCCCTTTCCATGTCCTATATGTGCCTCCGACGGGGCGGCATGTTGTTCCTGTCGCCCGGGGTAACCACAATGTTCCCATCTTCATCACGCCTTCCATAGTCACGGTAGGGTGAATCTGCGAGCAGTAGGTGTCGGACATTATGGCACTGGCGAGACAGGGCTTCATGTATGGCCAAGTTGATTCCAAGTCCCCAGTTGCAGTATGTCTTGGTGTAGATCAAGTGCACGGGGTTTGGCAAGGCGGCATCTCTAAATATGAAGGTAGTGATCTCCCATGCATCCTCTCCATATCCATAGGTGTACAGCCTTCTTCCCTTGAACATGGGCAGTGGCAATCCCAATGACTGCGAGAGCTGAGCTAACTGCCTTGCAAAGGGCCTTGGTGACTCCAGGGTGGCATACTCAGTCCTGACTTCTCCCATCTATCAAGTAAAAGAGGGAAGTGTGAGAATAGCATATGGTAAGAATTTACGAGGGTGAAAGGCATAAAATGAAAGACAGAGTTAATATAGGCTTTAATAATTCTATGGCTTCCTAATCCAATCCTAGGTCACGATCCTACAGTCGACACACGTGCTCTGATACCATCCTGTAACACCCCGGTTCTGAAAAGACCGTGGCCTCTATGTGACATGCCAATCCCTGGATCGGTTCATTGGCCCACAATAGAGTAAGATAGATAACATAGCAAAATATCCGTGTATCATGAATAACGAAGATCCAGAGTACCATTATTACAATAAAAGCTTAGCACAAAGCTAGCTCAAATTATTCAGGTAACAACATAAATAAAGTAAATCCTCCATTCTTCAAATTGCCCACAAGTGAACAAGTGCCGAGTGGAGTACCGTGGCCTATAACGATCAATCAGAATCGGAACAACCTACAACATGAAACGTAGCAGCCCCGAAGGGTCAATACATGGAATGTATGGCAAGTAGAGCTAGTAAAGGAGACAATAGTACTAACATCTACATGCATGTTTGGCAAGTGGAGCTGTGTCTGGCTTGCATTTGCAAATACATTTGTCCTACTTTCATAAACGGTTTTTGATTTTCTTTGAAAAGATTCCAATTAAGTTAACCCAACAATGTTAAAGCAATTATGAAATTAGAATGAGCGAGAAACATGTCATGGGATCAATATCTAGCAACTCAGATGTCCATAACCGGGGACACGGCTAATCAATTAGATTATACACTCTGCAGAGGTTAGTACACTTTACCCATGTGACTTGGCCAGCCCAGCTCGTACCATCACTCTTATTTTGGGTGATGATAGGGAGAAGACCAAGAAGAGACTGTTCGGGAAGTAGCTCCTCAATCCCGACGCAAGACCGTCCAACCTACCAAAATTCTACATCTCTGGATACGCGGGTTCGAGTTACCACAACCTACTAAGTCCAACCAACCGTCCATTTCATTATTGGCACATGGTTGTACACGTAAGCTACACAATAAAGAAGCCAATCATTCTCTCTTGATACCTGGGTGCCTTTCCGCAATAAACCACCAAAAATTATCAATCCCATCACACCCAGGAGATTCATTGATTAGGTTGTTTTAGTTTTCACAAACCAATACTTTTAAAAACAAGTTTCAATGACGAAACCCAGCCCACGTTCAACAAAGCATGGTTAAGCACATCTACCAACGGTGGTTCATCTACAAGGAAGGCCCTACCACATAATAGGACATAGCATAGCGATAGTATCATCCTACACATGCATCTACAAAATACACGACAATGCATTAAAAATAGTAGGACGATATCATGAACAAAGTAGCATCTACTTTCCTTGGTTGTAGCGGTCGGAAGAACAATCCACACACGAGCAAGCGTTGCACTCGTCACAATCTACACGATACAATTGCATTCATAAACAAACAATCCACAACATATGCAACAAATATGATGCATGAATGCAAGAGCGACAAGTGAATTGGTGCTACAGCTGCACCACAATATCCTATACCATGGTACTACCGATTGCATGCATGGAAAATAGTTTTAGCGCTAGGAAAACTATTAAGTAAAAGTAATGCTTCAAACTAGAGCTAGAACTTAAATAATTCACTACCGGTAGTATACTGTTTGTAAAATCTTGGGAAAATTCTACCGCATAGGCATCGCTGATTACACACAGTACCAACTGGAATTACTCAAAAAGGAATTATAAAACTCCCCGAGTAATTAGAACACTGCAGAAAGCCACTAGACAGTTTCTGCAGAAGTTTTTACTGTAAGCCTATCCTTTTAATTCACGATGAGATTACCCTCGTTCTCCCGAGTTCAGGGACATATTATACGCGATTTTTGGAGCTACGGATCTTTTTCTACGAATTTATTACTCCAAAAAGGCCACTAAATATTTTGATTAAACTGTACTAAACCTTGCAGTAAAAGTCTGAACGAAAGGTACAACGAGATTCTACACGACTCACTGAAACCGCACATATTTTATTTGCAATTTTTGGCCAAGAGGTTTAATTTCTACGCAATTTACAAGATTCTACCGAAATCTGCCAACTAAAAGGATTAACGAAATTGACCAGTCAATTGTGTCTGTTGACTGGTCAAAGCGTCTGCTGACTGGGTGCTGACTGGGCGTCTGACTAGTCAACGCCTGAGTCTGACCGGTCAACTAACGATCTAAGCCGCTGACCTGAGATCTGACGGTGGCTGCTGTCTTACCGAAAACGGACGGCGAAACGGACTCCGGCGAGCTCCGGACGGCGGCGACGATCACTTCCGGCGACGAGGTTCTTCCCTTGGTACACACGGTCAACGAACGGTCGAGTAAAATACATCGCGGGCAAACGGCGCGTCACGTGCGCGTATGCAATAACGCCAGCGGCGTGCGCGCGTACGCGTGTGCATGCGCGGCGCGCGGCCAAGACGCTGCCGAGGCGATCGCGAGGCAGCGGCGCGGGCGGGTGGCGTGGCGAGGCGGGGCGACGGCGACGCAGCGGCGAGATGGCGACGCGGCGGCGGCAGGTGGGCGCGCGGGCGCGGCGCGGCGTATACGCAATGCGGCGGGCGGGCGGAGGCGCGAGGTGAGGCTGCAGCGGGCGGCGGTGGTGCGGGCGCGGCGGCGGTGCGCCGAGGTGACGATGGCGGTGATCCGCGGGGCGGCGGCGACGGCCGGAACGGAGAGAGAGAGAGAAGGCGGGCGAACCTAGCGCGGGTGGCATCGGCGGCGCGAGGGCCGGAGCGCGGCGGCGGTTCTCGGGAGGCGTGCGCGCGAGGCAGGGAGGCGGCGGTGGTTGGGATCCCGAGGCTGGGATCCGCCTCTTTTAAGTGGGCCCTCTCGCGAAATCCTACTCCGATTCGGTCCGGAGTTTGATTAGGACTCGGAAATCGGTCCGGATTTTCGGACCGTTTTCCGGCGGTTTACTAAAACGGCCGAAGGTTTTCCGTACGAACTCCGATTCGGGCGATTCTCGTGCCTACGGGTTCGTATGGTCGAGGGGAACAATCTAGCGTTAAGGTTTGAGCGAAACCTCGAACCTACAGGGGTGGTCCACGCTAGTCCTACTAAAGCTTCCCGCAGGAACCTCGTAGCGAAGCAAAATAGGGTTTTGCAAATAGCGCTTCGTCGAATCTTTCTACTCGACGGTTTTGCATGGAAAGGTATGATGCAATGATATGAATGATATGCAAGACCAAATCTAAAATTTGGGATGTGACATCTCCCTAGTAGCAACAGCACATCTACAATCTTAGAGATTTTTGTCACTTCTCCATATTCAACAGAGGCATGAACCCACTATCGAGCATAAATACTCCCTCTTGGATTCACTAGCATCTACTTGGCCAAGATAGCTACTAGAAACGGAGAGCATGCAAGATCTCAAACAACACAGACATGATAGAATCAACAAGATAGAATCATTAACCAATCTGACATAGTAATCTCAATATCCATCGGATCCCCGCAAACACAACATGCATGATTACAAATAGATGATCTTGATCATGAACGGAGCTCACAAGATCTAAACATGGTAGCACAAAGCAGGATAAACAACCATCTAGCTACTACATGGACCCGTAGTCCAAGGTGGAACTACTCACGTATCATACCGAAGGCTGGCATGGTGATGAACAAGGCCTCCAGGATGATCTCTCCCCTCCGGCAGGGTGCCGGGAAGAGCTTCAGATCCCCCCGATCTAGGGACGATGGTGGCGGCAGCTACAGACTGTTTCATGGAAGATTGATCGGGTCCTTAGGGTTTAGGTATCGGGGGCTTCTTATAGGCGAAGAGGAAGGCCAAGGGGGTGCCCGAGGCGGCTGCACCCTTCCAGGCGCAGGCTAGGCCTGGCCGCGCGGGCCAGGCCTAGCTGTGCGGCCAGGGGTGTGGGCCCCTCATGGCCCTCCTCCGTCTCTTCTTCTGGCTCCGTGCTCCCCTCGGTGAAATATTGACTTTGGCTTTTGTCCTGTCCAATTCAGAGAATATTCATTTTCTGACTTTTCTGGAACCAAAAACAACAGAAAACATGTAACTGGCACTATGGCATCTTGTTAATAGGTTAGTCCCAGAAAACATATAAAAAAATCTCAAAGTGTAGACAAAGCAAAGCAAAGTAGATACTAAACAAGCATAGAACATCAAAAATTATAGATATGTTTATGACGTATCAAGCATCCCCAAGCTCGTCCTCAAGTAGGTAAGTGATAAAAAGAATAATTTTTGAGGTGACATGCACCATCAAAATCAAGATCAAACCATTTGCAAGCATTGAAAGCTGGGATCAAAGAACTCTAAACATGAGCATGAAATATGAAGTTCTAACAATAAGACATAGTAACTAAGCATGCAACATGAAAGGATACAAACAAAGATAATGAATAACAATGCATTGAAATATGTTTGTTTGTTTCACATATAGAAAACATAGCATAGTGGCATTCAGCTTGTCCCTCATAGAGTAGCAATAAATGCATAGGACACCTTCAAAGTTCATAAGGGTGACTAGATACAAATAGTTCAAGAAAAAGCAATATAAACAATATGAATCAATCAATAAGTTTTGGGGCAATGCACATAGAACTAAGAATGGCAACTATGATCTCTTAATTGGTGTCTAAGGATAGAAGCTAGAGACTCAATATAATAGTGGAAGAAAGGCCCTTCATAAAGGGAAGCAGAGATTTCAAGTCTCATAAAGAGCTTCCAAAAATTATGATACTTGTTAGCTTTCAGCTCTCATTGGCCCTATCATCAGCATCTTGAAGTGATTAAGGTTAAAGTGAACAAACTATGGAGTATATGCTTAACAAAGTATAAGTTGGCAATCTCATGCCCCTTGAGTACGATGGTCGCTCCTCATGCTACTTAGATTTAGTCACTGGTAAGTTCTTGTCATAGTAAGTACATGTGTATCATAGAGAACCGCCAACGGGGTACCCCTTGCACATGACATAGGAGCTATCCCATATAAAAATAACAAGGAAAGTAGACAATAAGCATCTTAACAATCTTCTTATTTACAATGGGAAAATGGTGCATTTTTCTCTCTTTCCTATTTTCAATATGTCTCTCTTTTTTTATAAGAAGAAAGCTTCATAGATTGATCACTATGGTGATGCTGCAAGTTTCCACCATGATTAGGTGCGTTGACCCAGCATACCACTGCATGGTGTAATACACTATAGTCGTTGATATAACACCAATGGAACACCGTTCCATCCGCATTACATCCCCCAGAGTGGTACAACAGAAACATCACGGGTCCAAGACAACACTTTATATTACATATAGCATATTACAAAAGATCCAGAGAGCTTCCTCGGACAGAGAGGAATATTATACAGAAAGAACCAGAAAGATCCACTCGGAGTTACTTTAGAAGTATTACTATTAATATATGTGTAAGGATTGAAAGTAATACTATGATATTGTTCTACAGAAGTAGGTTCTAGATTCTAGGAGTTTTATTTATATTCTAGGCTTCAACTTGTCTTCGATAGATTCCGGTAAGGTCTTCGACTCCGTTGATCTCCCTCAGATATCTTCAACTCTTCAAGTAACTTATTTTCTGGAAACGTCATTGGTTTCCGAGATCTAGCAAGGGTTAAGAAGATAAGTTGAGTACGAGCGTACTCAGCAAATTCACTAAAGAGAAGTGTTTGATGCACTATCTACAGCCATAGACCATAGGTCGTTGGCAATGCAAGTTTTCATAAACATTTCTTCAAAGGTTGCTTTTATTCTGAAAAGCTATGTCCATCAGCCTTCACGGGTTTACCAGAACTTTCATGGAGTTCCTTTCCCGCAGCATTCGCAGCCCCTTCCCGGAACAGGGAGTAACAAGTTACAGTTATTACACTCTACAGAGGTGCGTCACTTTACCCATGAGAGATCTTAGCTTTGTTGTACATCTGAGTTATAGGCTCGTTCACACTTCCTTGGTATGAGGCCCAGACTAAGATCCAAGCCAATCACTGTCCTTCTCCGCAACCCCGCATACACCACAATTGTTGGATAACCAAACTCAAGATAGACTTTTCCCCGTATAAACGGCTATACCTTAATTGGATACACACAACAACCATTAACACTAGATATTTGTCTTTTGTAAGCCTAGATCCACGATAGACTTCCCCATATAAAATGGCTATACCCACGATCTGCAACTTACAAATTCCCAAAATAGTGTTCAATGCATGTGAAAGGGAGCCGATCCAACTGACTTCTCCGTCCCATTCCAAATCTCATGGTTAACGCGTAATATACGACGCAAGAATCACTGGCGACATTGGTTGTTAAGTCCTATATAATACGTTCCTTTACCACCAGAACTTTCATAGTAGATTATTACCTCATGGTAAATAACCTATAATCATATTATTATGAAAATAGTGTTTTCTGATCTTTTTCAAATGAAGGTGATGATAACACTGGGTTTGCAAAATACTTTACAGAAAATATTCAAAGGACATGAGCAAGTGTGAACTTGCCTTTTGTGATCGCAAGATTATGCACTCACGGTCTTCGAGATAATAGAAGATCCAATATCTGAAATCAGCATCATTGGTCCGGTAAGGACTAATGTTTAAAGAAGCAAGATGCCATTATGCATAAATAATGCTATGCAATTTTATAATTTCCAAAGTGAAACCCTTAGTATTTTGAATAAGTTGATCTTAGGTATCTTCTTTAAGATTGGGTTTATCTTTAAGTTTATTTCATAAGCAATGACATTAATGAGGAGCTTAAGTGTTAACAATTCAAAATACACAAATACTAATATAATAATGTAATTATGATTAATTGTTATCTGGTGATTGGGATAAAAAGTCCTTGAGTTGAGTTCTTAAGAGCTAAAGGAACTATTATAGACTTGTTTGTGTGAACTGGAAAAAAGAGTAACATTTGAAGACACTAGTATTAGTTAAGGTTAATTGGTCTTAAGGTTTATTAGGTTTTACATTAGGGTTTGTGAGGTTTACAAATGATATTGAGTTATCATATTTTAATTTTTAATTAATGATACAAGTGACTAAAGTTAACTTTAAAATATGAATAAACTTCAAATGAGATGTTTATGATGGTTTAGACCAAATTTAACTATAAAAATAGAAGTGAATTATAAGATATGATGAGTTTTAGAATAGTATCTAGTTTTAGGGTTTTGGCAAATATGATTAGGGATGATCCCTTTTAATTTAAGTGAAAGATAAATTTAATAATATGCAATTTTTTTAATGGAAGCATAATTAGATGATCTTATAAATTTATTTGAGTTTAGAGTCATTTTTAAGAGTGGTTGAGGAATGTATATTATTTACCCCCTTATATATATGAATGATATATAATATTTATTTAAAAGGAGTTTAATTTTGAATTTAAGATTTAAAAAGATTTAAAGGATAATAGTTATATTTAAGTTTTATTTTAATTATGGATTTAGACTTAGTAATCAAACTTTAAAGGTTTTAGTGTTTTATAAGAAAATGGGATTACTTCTTACTTAAGAAATAATTTTAAAAATTAACAAAGTGGTTATTTCATTTGATTAAAATAAGTATTGAGTTTTATTTATCTTAAAATGTTTTTGAATAATATACATGGTATTTTTCTAGTGGAATATACTTATTAAAGATCTTAAAAATGAATTTTATTTATTTATAAGTCTTTCTTTTTTTATAAAATTCTTCAAAAATTAAGTGTCTTAAATATTTGATTTACATTTTATTTGTAAAAACTCTAAGTTATAAAATAGTGAAGTTATTTTTATACACAAAAATTATTTTTATTTATTTTTAGGATTTTTTCCTTATTTAATGAAATTTCACTTAAAATTTAATAGTGTTTATTTTTTATTTACATTTTATTTACTTAAATAGGTAAAGTTATATTTTTCTTAGGTGGATATTATTTCTGTGATAATTCTAATATATTAAATATATTTTTATGATTTTTCTATAATTTTCTATAGCTAGAAATGTTTAAAGGTTATTTTGGTAATTTATTTATTTTACTTTTATTTTATTTCTTATTTCATTTGACTTGGGCTGTTTTGGGTTGGTACATGGGCTGGCCTGACCGATCTAAGTTGGCCTGGGTCATACAGACCACAACCCACCCCTCTCTTGCTCTCCTATCACCCGCATACACGCATACAGACACGACCATATCTCTCTCACATTCCTCTCCGTGCGCGATGCGCCGCCGCTGGTCGCCCCAGCCGCCACTATCTGCCTCCGGCACCGACGCAAGCTGGTGCTGCCTCGCCACCTCTTCCTTCTTTCACCCCACCGATTTGGCTTGCGTGCCCCCTGTTGCGCACTTGTCGGGAACCCTAGCTCTGCCATGGTGTGGTGGTTGTCGCTTCTGGCACCGCCGCTCACTGAAGTTGGTATTCTAGGCCGGTGTAGGATGTTGTGGCCCCCAGGGATGCTCCCTGTGCTGCCTTGGTGGTGAGATTGATGCTGGGCTAGGTGGTGGTGTATGGTGAAGCCTTCTCCGTGGTGTTCTGTGTTGCCATTGACGTCGATACTCCTTCTGCTTCCTCTCCGGCGAGATAGAACTCGCCCCAGGTAGGTGCTCCTTCTATGCTTCCCTCCAGGCTTTATCTACCTTGCCATGTCAAGTGTGTTTTCTGTGATTCCCCACTGTCTAGATTTCATCTCTGAACCTAGGGTTCACATCTGGTGAATAATTATGTCTGGTGGAGATATCTTAGCTCTGGTTTGATGCTCAATTGACATGCTTGGTTTACTTGTGATGGTCTCAAGGCCCTGTTTTAATTCTGTACCCTATGATTAAATGATGAGGTACTATGGTAAGGGTAGATTTATGCTACTCTTAATCTGGGTAGATGATTTGAGAAACCCTTCTGGATGATTACAGTAGACATGAAAATTCAAACCATTGGTTTGGATTTTATCTGTTTGGGATACTTGTTGGTCTGAACATTTGCTAGTTCATGTTGATAGTTAAGAACTATTGACACTGATTCCTAGTTGAATTGGTTAGGAAAATGATCTGGAATTCATATTGGCTTGAAATTATTGTTGGATGCAAGTATCTAGTGGCTTCAGACCTTATATGACCATGGAATATACACTAAAATGATTCCTAGAAACACTTTCTAGGAAAATGCTTTATCCTCTATCAGATCTGATAGTGAAATAAGGTGTAGCTTTGATTCTAGAATTACTGCTAGGAAAATGATAAAGATTATTTGGGTAATATTGGTAAGTGTAAATGGATGATCAATATGATTACTCTGTCCATATGACAACAATAATCTAAATGATTCCTAGCCAAATGGCTATGAAGATGATTTCATTTAAAGAGCATGTTTTGTGATGTTGCAAATCCCCTATGGCCTGTATTTTTGTTCAATTGCTGGAGCTATATGAGTTCTAGTTGCCTTGAATCAAACTGTGAAGGTGAGCAGTGTGTAACTGAATCTTTGATCAGTTACCTTTGTTTTAAAATATAAAATGATTCTTAGATATTTTTTATTATCTAAGAAAATGATTTATTATCAAACTTGATGAAGGGCTGATGTTCTAGTTTTAGAGACTAGATTGAGAGTTTGGTGGGAGTGAGTTTGGGATTGTTCCTGAGGTGCAATTCCAATTCTTTTGGATTTGTGCCCAGCAATCCCTCATGCTTGCTGGTTTGTGCAAATATGATTTGTATGCTTTTATGGCCTTGGTATGATTAGTAGAAGTGTGCTATAGCCCCTTCCTAGGATGCAAAGGCTAAGGCATTGATCAAAATAAGAACATATGCTATTTTATGGCTCTTAATAACTCTATGATGATTTTGGCAAAACACTTCTTTGCAATCCTAAGAGTATCACCCTAACCACTCCTCCTAGATGAAACTCTAGTTGAAGGAAAGTTGAAAGTGGATGAGTTGGTACCACGGCTATATTTCTACTTGAGCTTGATGGTGCAGTTTAATAAGGACATGTGCTATAGTATGATTTTGGTGGTTAACCTGTGGTTTGTTGAGGTGTTGTAGCTGCTGGGATGGTGGTGATCTTGATCAACCACCTGTTGATTTGGTGTATGCTTTCCTCCCTCTTCTGAGGTATCTACTGCTGCTACTCTCCTTGGCATCTGGGCATCCTCCTTGTGCTCCTGACTTGGACTATGGAATCTGCTATTGTTTTTCTTCTGCTGGTGCTCCTGGATCTTGTCTTTTCTTTATTCTAGCTCTAGGATGGCTCCAGTTAGCAACCAGAGCTAGAAATGTGATGAGAGGATGGAGTAATATGTGTGGTTGTTATCCAGTGGTTGGCTTTTTGATTTTTGTTTTCTTGAGATGGAACTGCTAAGAACAAGAGATGTTCTTTGTGGTGTTCTTGGGCTAGCATAAGATCTGTTGGTCTAGTTGTGTATGTGAAAATAGGTTATAGTAGTAGCTCTACTACGGCTAGGGCTTTTCCTCTACTTGTTGTTGCCTTGTGGTGTTGACAACACATATGCATGCATGCATGTGTGAGCTTCCTGTTTGTGTGCTGCTGGTCCTGATACCTCCCCCTGTCCAGATCTTTGTGCTATGAGTGTGCTTGGCTGGTTTAGTATTATCTCCGGTTTGGCTTTATTTTTGGTTTACCAAATGGAATGGACTCTTTTACTATATTACCAAGTTGAAACTTGCCCCTTTTAGACCCATGATGTTGTGCTGAGGTCATTTGACATAATAAGAACGGATCCTATACTTGTTCTACTTCTAAACACTCTCTGATGATCTTAAGCATATCATCAGTATGCTAAATCTGAGAGTAAGTTACTACACTAACCCCCTTATTCATTTACTTTTGTTAGTATGTTTTTTTTGCAGAAATAAGGATCAAAGAGATAAATGAGAAGATCAAGAAGAAACTTAGTTAGATTTCATTTTTAATCTTGTTGTAATTTTCTTTTTATTCAAATGTGTAAAGATTTTGTATCATTATTGTGTTTGTAAATATAAACTATTTATTTATTAATTCTTCCTTTGTACTTCCTAATAGTAAAAACAATGTAATATATATTGTAGTAATAAAGAATGTTGTTATTTAATTCAATTATGTAATTCCTTTTTTTCTACTTATTTATTTCCTAATTGTAAAAACAATGTCTTATTTAAAGAATTCTTTTATTTATGTATTGTAAAGTAATACTATATACATATATATTTATATTAATAAAGAATCCTTGTTATATTATTTATGTAATCATTTTATTTCAAGTTATTAAATATTTCCAATTCTTATTTGTGAATTTTATAAATTCATTTGAATTTCATATTTGAAATTCAAATACATGTTGGAACAAATTTTCCCTGAAACACATAATTCTACAAAGGTCATGTCGAAATCTATCGCACTTGCTCCGAAGTTTCCTTCAGTACAAGAGAGATCCTGATCCCTCCATAGCTCTTTTAGTTTTGCGCGAAAATTCCCCGGATTTTCTTATGCATGAATGCAATGCACACACCTGTGTCCTCTCTATTTTTAGGTGCTAATCCTGGGATGTTACATTAGGCATAGCTTAGGCTAGCGTCCCGAGCATTTCTCTAACACACATACATAACTCCATGGACTTACAAGCTCTTATTTTATTTCACACCGACGACATCTGCAAACAAAAGAGCATGATATCAGCTGGGTAACATGTACCAGGTGCTATGTTGAAAGAGTTCCCCATGACAACATGGTTCTGCTAATTCCAACGTATAAGTGCAAGCATATACAACATAGATGACACAATGGTTCAAGTTTATTTAGGGGCAATAAAAATAAAGTGTGCCATCAAGTTTGTGAGAGCTTTAATCACTAACTTTCTCATAACAAGTTTAATTTGGAAGATAGATAAAACAAGAATATACTTGGAATGGTGTAACACACCATGCATAGGAATTTATAGTGGACACTTTGGAAGAACTTGGTTTCTTGGGAGTTGGATGCATGAGTATATCTTACTCATACAAGTGGAGGCTAGCAAAAGACTGGGAGCGACCAACTAAGAGAGCAATAATGGCCATAATCATGCAAAGCGATAAAACATTACTAATCAAAGCATATAGTGGTACCACAAGTCAAAAACTAAATGATCATTGAGGCTAAGGTGACTTGTTCATAGTCATAACATGGTGTGATCATGTGCCAAGTCAACCCAAACAAAGCATCAAAGGAGAATACCACAATACTATGCTTTTCTATGCTAAAACAACACATGATTCTTTCAAGGCACATTAAGCAATCCTAATTGTTTGGAACAAGTCATGCTACAGAAATAATCACTAAGCATAAGGTCAGAATAACATCTAGCATGACATGATAAAGTCTAAGTCACAGTCAAAGAAAGCTCCTCTTGTACTACTCAAGCAAGAACTTTCTACTCCTTTTCAACACCAATCAACTTATTTGAAACAACACAGCGAGAACGGGGGTCCAACTACTTTATTCAAGCAAGCTAAGAAAACACAAACAAAAAACAAAAACTAAGACGCTCCAAGAACAACACAACAGTGTATGAAATAATAAAAATGAAATGTCTAGAAAGACCTGAGATTTTATTGATGAAGAAGGGGATGCCTTGGGCATCCCCAAGCTTTGACGCTTGTACCTCTTGAATATTTCTTGGGGTTACATGGGGTGGCATCCCCAAGCTTGAGATTTTGTCGATTCTTCATCTCAATATATCATTCTTTCCTTACACCTAAAAATTTTCCATCATACAAAACTTCACACAATCTTCATTAGCAACATTAGTGTATTCAAAAGATAATAGAGCTTGGGGTTTAGTTTCAAAACAGCAAAACTTTCACTAAAGACACAAGATACTGTAGCAATTCCCTCAAAAAGCTCAATTTCCCAAAAAGAACCCAAAACAGAATCAATAAGAAGCAAATGCAAATAATGGCAAAAATCTGTCAAAACAGACCAGCAGGTGAAAACTGATTTTTTCGAAGATCTTCTGTTGCTCAAATCAAAAGGTGCTGAACTAACGAAAGTTAGCTAACATCCTGGGGGATTTATTCAGAAATTACATCTCAATCTGACTTACATAGATTTTACATGAATTTTTATAGTGGAGCACAAAAATCTGTTTCGGGACAGCAACTCCCCAAATCTTACTTCCCTCTCATTAGAGGTTATTCTTGGCACAAAAATCAAATAAAAAGGATAAGGAGAGGTTATTACAGAAGTAATAACTTCCAAGACTCAAGAAAACTATTGGGTTATCTCCCAAGAATTACTTTTCTTTAACGCCTTTAAGTTAGACACAAGAAGCAAGAATCAAGTATTTTCAAATGAAGAAGCATTAAGATCAACTTTCTTGCTCCTACCTTTATTACCTTTCTTCTTATCTTTAGGGAATGTATGATTGCTTATTGGAGAATAAAATGCATAATGCCTTTTCCCACATCTATTATTGCTCCAAGGTGTTTTCATCAGGGATCTTCCAAGTGTAATTTGTCCTTTTCCTACACATTCAATAATAAGATAATCATTAGACACCACTTTCCCGGAGATCTTATTAAACACACCTTTAGCTATTCCAATGGATAATAAAGTTGCATTATTGGTAAGATATATTTCTTCTCCTCCTTCAGAAAGTCCCCAAAGATTCAAAGACTCATAGATATCTTTAGGCATGAGACAAAATTCAGACATGATATCACAACGAGCATCAAAAGTTTCACTATTTATAGCAACTTTTATTGTAGGAAACCATTTTGAAGGCTCAGAATTTATTGGAACATAATCATGGCGCTCTTTATGCATGTTATAGCAATCTTTCAAAGCAACTGTACGGGTCTCAAGAGTGTTCAATCTAGCATAGATGTTTATAAAGGAAGAATCAGACTTTCTAGGCATATTACAAATTGTAATCAACTTTTTATGGCATCCAAAGCTTCATTCTCATTACATTGAAAAATATCTTTTCCAGCAACAGCATCCAAATCATATCTATAACAAAGAGCTAGACCATGGTAGAAACTGCTAATAACTAGGCCTAGATATATTTTAAGCTCAATTTTTCCTTGTAAATCAGAAATTATAGACCAAGCTTCTTTGAAACTCTCCTCACTTCCTTGTTTGAAAGTAAAGATCCTTTCCATAGGTGACATAGTGATTGGAACAACACCAGACATGGTGGAAACTAGAGTAGGAACTAATTTTTTGTGTTTTTGATAAGAGAAAGAAAACCAAATGAAACTAATTTTTTGGAGTTTTTGATAAAAAAAAATTCTTCAACATCAGTTGGTTCGGACCTCTGCTTAGTTTCATCCAAGCTTCAAGCAAAACAAGGCAAAAGAAACTAAGCAAAACAAAAACAAAGTAAATAGAAAGGTTGTGAAGGAATCCCCTTGTGAAGTCGTCCTTAGCCTCCCCGGCAACGGCGCTAGAAAAAGTTTGATGATGTGTAACTCAGACCACTGTAGAGCTTCATTGGGAAACCCCAAGAGGAAGGTATGATGAGCACAGCAGCAAGTTTTCCCTCAGAAAGAAACTAAGGTTATCGAACTAGTAGGAGTAAGGAAACGACTCAAAGGTGTTGCTAGCAACTTGGAAACCCGCACAACATGAACTCAAGACTTTGCCCCAACGAACAGTGAGGTTGTCAATCTCACCAGTTTGCTGAAAACAAAGGATTAACTGTATGGTGTGGAAGGTAATGGTGGCTTGCAGAAAGTAAACATGAACAGTGGAAGATGTATCAATGCTAAAGATTGGACCGGGTTCCATAGTTCACTAGAGGTGTTCTCCTTAAGATAAACAACATAACATGCTGGGTAAACAAATTACAGCGGGGCAATTGACAGGACAGAGCAAGGCATAACAATGCAACACTAGACATTCATGACCCTATGAGATTTGATTGGGCATTACAACAATATACATAGACCTCCATCCAACTGCATCTATGACTAGTAACCCACCTTCAGCTTATCATCCGACCCCCCTATAGTATTAAGTTGTAAGCAACGGATAACTATTTTAAGCATGGTGTGTAAAGTAAATAATACAATTGTTCCATGAATAAGAGATTGTTGTTATCTCCCTAGTAGCAACAACATATCTACAACCTTAGAGATTTCTGTCACTTCCCCAGATTCAACAGAGGCATGAACCCACTATCGAACATAAATACTCCCTCTTGGAGTCACTAGCATATACTTGTCCAAGATATCTACTAGAAACGTAGAGTGTGCAAGATCTCAAACAACACAGAAATGATAGAATCAACAAGATAGAATCATTAACCAATCTGACATAGTAATCTCAATATCCATTGGATCCCCGCAAACACAACATGCATGATTACAAATAGATGATCTTGATCATGAACGGAGATCACAAGATCTAAACATGGTAGCACAAAGGAGGAGAAACAACCATCTAGCTACTACATGGACCCGTAGTCCAAGGTGGAACTACTCACATATCATACCGGAGGCTGGCATGGTGATGAAGAAGGCCTCCGGGATGATCTCTCTGTTGGCGATATGCCCTAGAGGCAATAATAAAATAGGTTATTATTATATCTTTGTGTTTATGATAAATGTTTACATTCATGCTACAACAGTATTAACAGGAAACATTAATACTTGTATGATTTGTAAACTAAATTAGAGTCCCTAGTAAAGCCTCTATGTAATAATAGCTTGTTGGTTAATAGATGGTCATGGTTTCCTGATCATGAGCATTGAGATGTTGTTGACAACAAGATCATATCATTAGGAGAATGGTATGATGGACATACTCCTATAGATAAGCGTAGCATTAAGATCAAGTCATTTCAATAGTCCGTTTGCTATAAGCTTTCTGATACACAGTAACCTAATTCCTTCGACCATGAGATCATGCTAATCACCATCACCGGAAGGATGCTTTGATGACATCAAACACCACACAGTAAATGGTTGGCTATAAAGGTGGCATTGAGTGTTCGGAAAGTATGTGTTGAGGCACATGGATCAAGAATGGTATTTGTCCATCCATACGACAGCTAGATATACTCTGGGCCCTCTCGGTGGAATGTCATCCAATTGGCCTGCAGGCATGTGACTGACTCACAAGGGATCACATATCACGGGAACGAGAAAAGAGTACTTATGGGTAACGAGGTTGAACTAGGTATGCAGAGATACCGACGATCAAAACTTCGGATAAGTAAACTATCACGAGACAAAGGGAAATTGGTATCGTATGAAAGTGGTTCATTCGATCGCAAAGTAATCGTAGAAATATGTGGGAGCCATATGAATTTCCAGATTCCTCTATTGGTTATTGATCGGAGAAGTGTCTCAGTCATGTACGCATAATTAACGAACCGTAGGGAGACACACTTAAGGATTCGATGTTGTTTAGTAGATATGGAATGTTAGTAGGGATACCGAATGTTGTTCGGAGTCTCGGATGGGATCCGGGATATCACGAGGAGATCCGGAATGGTCCGGAGAATAAGACTCATATAAGGAAAGTCCGATTCCAGAGTTCGGGAAAGATTCCGATGTTTTCATCGGAGAGGTTCTAGAAGGTTCACCGGTCCGGAAGGAGAATGGTCCATTAATGTGTCATGGGTAAGTGGAATGATTGGATCATATCCTAGGTCACTTGGTGTGGGCATTTGCAAGAGAGAGTTAAAGCTCTAAATTTAAAGTCAAACGGGAAGTTTGAAAAGTCAAACTGGAACAATGGTTTCCTAGTGGGAGAAGAAACAAGTCCTTCTCTCAATCCAACTTGGGTTTGGGTTTGGATTCAAACCCACCCCTCCCAAGGTTGCCCCCCTCTCATAAATAGAGGGGGAGGGCTGACCCAAACACCACAAGCCCTAGCCCCTCTCCACCCAAGCTGCCGCCGACCCGCCACCGCGCCGCCGCCGGTCCGTCGCTGCCGCTCTAGCCGCCGCCGGAACCTTCTCCTCCTCCCGGTCTTCTAAACCCTAGATCTTCGAGAAACCCTAATCCACCATAACTCGCACCGGCTTAGGCGAAGCCCTGCGGGATCCTCCCTCTACTTCCGACACCACGCCGTCGTGCTGCCGGATTCACGAGGGGAGAACTACAACCTCCGCTATCTGCTGGAACAAGGGAGAGGAAGGTCTTCATCGAGTACGAGCGATGTGACCGATTGAAGCGCTTCGAACGCAGCCGGAAGGATCGTCTACGCGATCTTGAGATCGGCAAGTGTACGACTACATCACCCACGAGAATCTGCTCTCGTTAACCGCTTTGGAATCTTCGAGGGTGAGTGCTTCTATCGACTCGTTGCTACAATCTAGTAGATAGATCTTGGCTTGTTTGTGTGCATGCAGTAGAATTTTTTCTTTTCCATGCTACGAACCCCTACAGTGGTATCAGAGCCGTGTCTATATGTAGATCTGTTGCACGAGTAGAACACGATGGTCATTTTGGGCGGTGGTGCTTTTATTATCAATTGCTTTTTGTGTACTTTGTATCTTGCGGTATGATGGGATGAAGCGGCCCGGGCTAACCTTACATGACATCGTTCATGAGACTTGCTCCACGCTTAACATGCAACTTGTATTGCATAAGTGTCTTTGCGGGTGTCTGTCTCTCCCATCATAGTATAGATTCAATTTACAACAGGCACTTGATAGTTCAAGCATCAACGTTGTGGTTCTTTTTGTAAGTTAGAACGACAATTATTGAAAGCCCCAAACCACATAAAATATGCAAAGAAAATTAGAGGCGTCTAACTTTGTTTTGCAGGGGTGTGATGTGATGTGATATGGCCATGATTGTGATTATATATGATGTATGCAATGTTCCTTATTGTAAGTTGGCAACCGGTAGGAGCCATATGGTTGTCTTTTAAATTCCTTTAAGTCCTGTGTGTCTATTCAAAGTAGTTGTAATAGTTGATGCTAGTGGACGACAACCATGAAGCGGCGCCATTGACCTTGACGCCATACCAGTGATGATGGAGATCATGTTCGTGCTTGAAGATGGAGATCGGAAGCACAAGAAGAAAGTCCATATCATATCACATATTATGAATTGCATGTGATGTTAATCCTTTTATGCATCTTGTATTGCTTATTTCACGACGGTAGCATTATAAGATGATCCCTCAAGCACAAAATTACAAGTTTTAAAGTGTTCATCCTTAGTAAGCACCGTTGCTAAAGCTCATTGTTTCGAAGCACCACGTGATGATCGGGTGTGTTAGATTCTACGAGTGTATACAACGTGAGCAAGCCAGATTTGCTCATGCGGAAGCTAAGGTTTGATATTGACGAGCCTAGCATGTACAGACATGGTCTCGGAACACGGATCGCCGAAAGGTAAAGCATGAGTCATATAGTAGATATGATGAACATGTTGATTGTTCGCCATTGAAGCTACATCAACTCTCGTGATGATCGGTTTTGATGTGGTGGATTTGGTTCGTGTGATCGCTAAAACAATTTGAGGGATATTGTTTTGAGTGGGAGTTCACCTAGATTAATTCAACTATTAATTAGAACTCAATTTGTCATAAACTTAGTCTAAACTATTGCAAATATGTTGTAGATCAATGGCGGCCCCTACCATCAATTTTAATGCGTTCCTAGAGAAAGAAAAGTTGAAAAACAATGGAAGCAACTTCATGGTTTGGTTCCGCAATTTGAGGATTATCCTCAATGATGGTAATTTGACCTATGTGTTGGATGCACCGCTGGGTTACCCGCCTGCAGCTAATCCTACCGATGAGGTAAAGAATGTTTTCCTTGCTCGGAAGAATCAGTGCTCCATAGTTTAGTGTGCTATCTTGTATGGTTTGGAATCGGAGCTTCAGAAAAGGTTTGAGAACCATGACCCACATGATATTGTCTGTGAACTCAAAATGATATTTGAGGCTCACGCGACAGTTGAGAGTTATGAGGCTTCTGAAAAGTTCTTTAACTGCAAGATGGAAGAGGGCAGCTCCGTCAGTGAGCACGTGCTTAAGATGTCTGGGCACGCAAGTAAACTCCAAAGCTTGGGTATAGTGATTCCTAATGCTTTGGGGATTCAACGTGTCCTCCAATCACTACCACCAAGTTACAAGAACTTTGTGATGAACTACAATATGCAAAACATGGAAAAGTCGTTACCCGAACTCTTCTCCATGTTAAAATTTGCAGAAGTGGAGATCAAGAAAGAGCACCAAGTGTTGTTGGTCAATAAGACCACCAAATTCAAGAAGCAAGGCAAGTCTAAGAAAAAGGGAAACTTCAAGAAGGGTCGTAAGAAAGTTACCGTGCCGGTGAAGAAGACCAAGGCTGGGCCTAAGCCTGATACTGAGTGCTTTTACTACAAGGGAGGAGGCCACTAGAAGCAGAATTGCCCAAAGTACTTGGCGGATTTGAAGAACGGCAACATCAAGAAGAAAGGTATATCCGATATACATGTTATTGATGTGTATCTCACTAGTACTCGTAGTAGTGCACGGTGTTTAATCTTGGTTCGGTTGCTCATATTTGTAACTCAAAGCAGTCGCAGAATAAGCGAAGCTAGCGAAGAACAAGGTGACGATGCGGCGTTGAAATGGATCAAAGGTTTATGTGATCGGTATTGCACGCTACCTCTTCATCTACCATCGGGATTAGTTTTATACTTAAATAATTGTTATTTGGTGCCTGCGTTGAGCATGAACATTATATCCGGATCATGTTTATTGTGAGACGGTTACTTGTTTAAGTCCGAAAATAATGGTTGTTCGATTTATATGAGTAATATGTTTTATGCACATGCACCTTTGATAGATGGTCTATTCTTATTGAATCTCGATTGTGGTAATACACACATTAATAATATTGAAGCTAAACGTTTGAAATTGAGCGATAACTCAACCTATATGTGGCACTGTCGTCTTGGTCATATTGGAATGAAGCGTATGAAGAAACTCCATTTCGATGGACTTCTTGAATCACTTGATTTCGAATCACTTGAAAGATGCGAAGCATGTCTGATGGGTAAAATGACTAAGACTCCATTTTCTGGTATAATGGAGCGAGCTACGGACTTATTGGAAATCATACATACCGATGTGTTTGGCCCAATGAGTATAGCATCGCGCGGTGGTTATCGTTATGTTCTTACCTTCACGGATGATTTAAGTAGATATGGGTATATCTATTTCATGAAACATAAGTCCGAAACTTTCGAGAAGTTTAAGAAATTTCAAAGTGAGGTAGAGAATCAACATAATAAGAAGATTAAGTTTCTACGATCTGATCGTAGAGGTGAATATCTAAGTTACGAGTTTGGCGAGCATTTGAAGAAATGCGGAATACTTCACAATTGACACCGCCGGGAATACCACAACGTAATGGTGTGTCCGAACATCGTAATCGAACTCTCTTAGATATGGTTCATTCTATGATGTCACTTACAGATTTACCGCTATCGTTTTGGGGTTACGCATTAGAAACAGCTGAATTCACTTCAAATAGGCACCATCTAAATCCGTTGAAACGACACCGTATGAATTATGGTTTGGGAAGAAACCTAAATTGTTGTTCCTTAAAATTTGGGGTTGCGAATCTTATGTAAAGAAGTTACAACCGGACAAACTTGAACCCAAAGCGTAAAAATGCGTCTTCATAGGATACCCGAAGGAAACTATTGGGTATACCTTCTATCATAGATCCGAAGACAAGATCTTTGTTGCCAAGAATGGATCCTTTCTAGAGAAGGAGTTTCTCTCGAAACAAATAACTGGAAGGAAAGTAGAACTCGACGAGGTTGTTGAACCTTCTCTCGAACTTGCGAGTAGCGCAGCACCGGAAGTAGTTCCTGTGGCGCCTACACCAATAAGAGAGGAAGCTAATGATGTTGATCATGAAACTTCGGTTGAAGTTGCTACGGAACCTCGCAGGTCGACGAGAACTCGTACCACTCCTGATTGGTATGATCCCGTTATGAGTGTCATGTTGGTGGATAACACCGATGACCCTGCGACATATGAGGAAGCGATGATGAGCCCAGATTCCAATAAATGGCAAGAAGCCATGAAATCCGAGATTGGATCCATGTACGAAAACCAAGTATGGACTTTGGTGGACTTCTTGGATGGCGTAAGGTCGAGAACAAATGGATTTTCAAGAAGAAAACAGATGCTGATGGTAATGTTACTGTCTATAAAGCTCGACTTGCCGCAAAAGGGTTTCGACAAATTCAAGGGGTTGAGTACGATAAGACTTTCTCACCAGTAGCGAAGCTAAAGTCTGTGAGGATTATGTTAGCAATTGCTGCATATTATGATTATGAGATATGGCAGATGGATGTCAAAACGGCATTCCTCAATGGAGACATTGATGAAGAGTTGTATATGATGCAACCCAAAGGTTTTGTCGATCCTAAAGATGCTAACAAGGTATACAAACTTCAACGGTCCAATATGGATTGAAGCAAGCATCCCAAAGTTGGAATCAACGTTTTGATAAGGTAATCAAAAGCTTTGGTTTTATACAAACTTATGGAGAAGCTTGTATTTACAAGAAAGTGAGTGGGAGCTCTGTAGCATTCTTAATACTATATGTAGATGACATATTGTTGATTGGGAATGATGTAGACCTTTTAATAGTGTCAAGGATTATTTGAATAATAGTTTTTCAATGAAAGATCTTGGCGAAGAAGCTTACATATTAGGCATAAAGATTTATAGAGATAGATCGAGGCGCCTAATATCATTGTCACAGAGTACATATTTGGACAAAGTTCTAAAGAGGTTTGGAATGGAAGATAGCAAGACAGGGTTCTTGCCCATGTTTCCCAATACGACCTTGAGTAAAACTCAAAGTCCTGCAACAGCAGGAGATAGAGAAAGGATGAGTAAGACTCCCTATGCCTCAGCCATAGGATCTCTTATGTATGCCATGCTATGTACTAGACCCGACATTGCGTATGATGTTAGTATGACTAGCAGATATCAAAGTGATCCAGGAGTGGATCATTGGACATCGGTAAAAAACATCCTTAAGTACTTGAGAAGGACTAAGGATATCGTTCTTTCTTATGGAGGTGATGAACAGCTCGTTGTTAATGGTTACACCGATGCTAGATGGAACACCGATCCGGATGATTCTAAATCTCAATCTGGATACGTATTTACTTTGAATGGTGCAGCAGTTAGCTGGAGGAGTGCAAAGCAAAGCGTTGTGGCGAGATCTTCAACTGAATCGGAATACATAGCTGCTTCAGAGGCTTCACAAGAGGCGATATGGATGAAGGAGTTCATTACAGAGCTCGGTGTGGTTCCAAGTGCGCTGGACCCAATGTCTATCTACTATGATAACATGGGCGCCATAGCCAATGCGCAAGGACCAAGGTCACACAAGAAGCTGAAGCACATCAAGCTACGTTTTCACGCTATTCGAGAGCATGTCCAAGATGGTGACATAAATATTTGCAAAGTACACACATATCTGAATGTGTCGGATCCGTTGACTAAACCTCTCCCGAGGGCAAAACATGACCAGCACCAAACCGCCATGGGTGTTCGGTATATTACCATGTAATCTAGATTAGTTGACTCTAGTGAAAGTGGGAGACTGTTGGAGATATGCCCTATAGGGAATAATAAAAGAGGTTATTATTATATCTTTGTCTTTATGATAAATGTTTACATTCATGCTACAACAGTATTAACGGGAAACAATAATACTTGTGTGATTTGTGAACTAAATTAGAGTCCCTAGTAAAGAATCTATGTAATACTAGCTTGTTGGTTAATAGATGATCATGGTTTCCCGATCATGAGCATTGAGATGTTGTTGACAACAAGATCATATCATTAGGAGAATGGTATGATGGACATACTCCTATAGATAAGCGTAGCATTAAGATCAAGTCATTTCAATAGTTTGTTTGCTATAAGCTTTCTGATACATAGTAACCTAATTCCTTCGACCATGAGATCATGCTAATCACCATCACCAAAAGGATGCTTTGATGACATCAAACACCACACCGTAACTGGGTGGCTATAAAGGTGGCATTGAGTGTTCGGAAAGTATGGGTTGAGGCACATGGATCAAGAATGGGATTTGTCCATCCATATCACTGATAGATATACTCTGGGCCCTCTCGGTGGAATGTCATCCAATTGGCTTGCAAGCATGTGACTGGATCACAAGGGATCACATATCACGGGAACGATAAAAGAGTACTTATCGGTAACGAGGTTGAACTAGGTATGTAGAGATACCGACGATCAAAACTTCGGATAAGTAAACTATCGCGAGACAAAGGGAAATTGGTATCGTATGTAAGTGGTTCATTCGATCGCAAAGTAATCGTAGAAATATGTGGGAGCCATATGAATTTCCAGATTCCTCTATTGGTTATTGATCAGAGAAGTGTCTCGGTCATGTCCGCATAATTCACGAACCATAGGGAGACACACTTAAGGATTCGATGTTGTTTAGTAGATATGGAATGTTAGTAGGGATACCGAATGTTGTTCGGAGTCTCGGATGGGATCCGGGATATCACGAGGAGATCTAGAATGGTTCGGAGAATAAGTTTCATATAAGGAAAGTCTGATTCCGGAGTTCGGGAAAGATTCCGATGTTTTCATCGGAGAGGTTCTAGAAGGTTCTAGAAGGTTCACCGATCCGGAAGGAGAATGGTCCATGAATGTGTCATGGGTAATTGGAATGATTGGATCATATCCTAGGTCACTTGGTGTGGGCATTTGTAAGAGAGAGTTAAAGCTCTAAACTGAAAGTCAAACGGAAAGTTTGAAAAGTCAAACTGGAACAATGGTTTCCTAGTGGGAGAAGAAACAAGTCCTTCTCTCAATCCAACTTGGGTTTGGGTTTGGATTCAAACCCACCCCTCCCAAGGCTTCCCCCCCTCTCATAAATAGAGGGGGAGGGCTGCCCCAAACACCACAAGCCCTAGGGATGATGGTGGCGACGGCTATGGACTATTTCATGGAAGATTGATCGGGTCCTTAGGGTTTAGGTATCGGGGGCTTATTATAGGTGAAGAGGGAGGCCGAGGGGGTGCCCGGGGCGGCCGCACCCCCCAGGCGTGGGCTAGGCCTGGACACGCGGCCAGGCCTGTGCGCCCCTCAAGGCCCTCCTCTGTCTCGTCTTCTGGCTCCATGTTCCCCTCGGTGAAATATTGACTTTGGCTTTTGTCCCGTTCAATTCCGAGAATATTCATTTTCTGACTTTTCTAGAACCAAAAGTAATAGAAAATAGGCAACTGGCACTATGGCATCTTGTTAATAGGTTAGTCCCAGAAAACATATAAAAATACCTCAACGTATAGACAAAGCAAAGCAAAGTAGATACTAAACAAGCATGGAACATCAAAAATTATAGATACATTTATGACGTATCAACGGTGTCGAATGCTGTCAGGAGACCTCATATTTTAGGATGGAGAATGGCAGGCAGATGGAGTTGTCGAAGGTTGTGATGCATTGTTCAATTGATGTTTGCATTGTTGAAGATTTTTCCCCGGTACTTAAGTAACATAATTTTGTTTTGTCACAGAGTTACCCCGTGGATCTCCTTTCCAATCCAGTGGAGAACTATGCTCATATGAAGGTCATATTCACCCCTAAGCCTATCATTGATAAGCATCTGTACACCACCCACTCGCTTATCTTGGCCATGGACCACCTTGCCAATAACCCGATCCAAGGTTGGGTGTACACTTCCATGTGTGTCCGTGATAGGAGGGAATGGCTGAGGTGCTAGCTACGCAAGAACTACATATGAGACGGGAACGGCTATCTATGGAACAACGTAAGTCATACTACTTATCTATCTTAGCTTTATGATGGTGCAGAGATGATCTGTGTGAAATAGAACTTGTATATTTTGGGACGTGGTGAAACATCCCCTCCATTTGCTAGGATTGATGCAATTGTGGTCGGAGGTGCTACTATAGCACGTCCAGTGATGAACTTGGTGATGAACTGTGTCATATGTGTGTTGTGATTATGATGAACTTCTTGTGTGTGTGTTGTGAATTTGATAAACTCCTTGTGGGTATGTTCACCGCTCCAATGTGGGAGGTTACCAAAACGAGTGCACAGGCTGCAACCAAAGATATGTGTTTCTGTCTTATTGGGCCGATGCAGCCTACCAAACAAATGGGCATGTGTTCTCCACTCATGCAAAAAAAAGTGTATGCAGGATACCAGACGGGCTAGAAAAGCTAGCTCAGAAGCTGTATCAGCCTAGCACTACCCATCTCAGCACTGCCGGACTGGACTAACATCCCAGCATTTAGGAACCAACGAAGGGTAGATTTAGGAATCTATGAAATTGCATGCATTCATCTGTAAAAATGTGGGTAAATTTTTCGCCAATTAAAAACCTAAAGTGATCAAAGTTTCTTTCATGCTTTGAGATTAGGTATAGTCTTGGAGAATGATTGTTATAAACTTTGATATGATCTTTGTGGATTAGTGTGTTTAGGGAAATGAAATTGAATTTAAACTTGAGTGTTGTATTCATAATTCAAAAGGATTTAGAATTATGTTTGAGTATTTTGATTTAGTCAAGAGTTGATAATTAGTAGCTCAAACTTTAAATAAAAAACTTAATTAAGAAAAGGAGTATTTATTCCATAATTTTACTCAATAAATAAGTTACAAAATGTAACTTATGAAAATGATCAAGAACCTTTACAATAGAAATGAAATAAAAGAAGAATCTTTATATATTGAGAAATAGTACAATATGTATTACAAAAGAATAAAATAAAAATTACAAAATAATAAAAGAAATATTACAAGTGACTATTCTATAAAGAAAAAGAAAACATAAACTAAAGTCTTGAATCTTCAAGTCTTGTACCTGCAAAACAAAACACAAACTAAAAGAAAGAAAGTTAAGGATTAAAAATATATTACTCTCAAAATTGACAGTGAGTTGCACTGTTCACTTTTTCATCATTGAGTAATCTTTAAAGGGGCAAGTTTCACCAATATAGAAGAACTGAATCTTTCATAATTTAAGCTAAGTCAAATATCTCCAAACAGTAAGGAGGGGCAAGTTTCACCAGACAAGTAAGTGTAACTAGATAAAAGTAACTTTCATATCCAGAGCATATCCACAAGGTGCAGCAAACACACAAGCAGCACACACACCAAACTGCATGGTGTGTGCTGTCAGCACAGCATCAACATCTCCAACACACAAAACTGCTCAGCACAGCCGTGGGAAGCAAAACCAACACCATTCCCTGTGTCATACACATGAAACACAGCAGCCAAACCAAGCCAAACCAGATCACACCAACCAAACCTTGATCATCTCACCAAGATGGTGACATAAGGAGGGGTAGATCAGGTGGATGGCAAGGACAAGATCAAGCCACCAGGACCACGAGGTGGAGAGCCAGATCAAGGACAAGTCCAGGAACTAGAAGTATCAGGAGGAGCACCATATCAAGCTAGCCACAAGATCAACAACTTGCAACCCCAACAACAACCAAGTGTGGTGAGTAGAAAAAGACCATCACATGATTTATCTGTCTAAGCTAGACAAGTATTCATGAGTTGTCTCATAATCAAACTCTCAGAAAAACACCCAAGTGGGGTGAATCCATCATTGAAGTTTTTCAAACACTAAAAGCAACCAGAAAACTATATAGATCCAACTAGGATCTCAGGACAACATCATTGATCCTAGATATCAGGTTATAACTTAAAAATTCAGGAATGAATATAGCCAAGATCTGAACTTCTAGGCACACCTCTTAAATAGGAGTAGCACCTTAGAATTTCATCTTATAGATCCATATAATTATTCAAGCCTACAAATCATTTTTCCCAAACTTTGACTCAGGAATCAGTAGCTGGTATCACTACCAGAACCGATCCATGAGTAACAATAAGAGAAGGGTCTAGTCCCTAAACCTCAGACCAACATCATAGGTCTTAGGGATTCAAGGAAAGAAGTTTCTATTTATCTCTGATGCCCAACTAATCTTAAGCTTGAACAAAACCAAGCCAAGTAATAGAATCTAGTCTTGTGTTCCATACTAGGAGGGTGTCACAAGAACAGTTTCTAAACTAAGCAGGTTAAGCATCCAACTTTCACAGATGCACTCACAGCCAAATATAAATCATTTTCCTGATACTACTCATAGGAATCATTTCCAAAAATATCCATATATATATCATCACTGTAAGAGACCATTTGATCTCAAGCTACATATGAATTCATAAGCCAACAACTACATATAGAGTGACTTCATTTTACTCAAAAATCACTGTCCGTACATAAGTAATGACAGTGGTGAGTTCTCAAACCACTAGAATCACCAACTAATGATTCTAGAGCAACCTTATCATCTGAACCATATCAAGTTAACCAATGAAATCAATCTGGCAAGCCACTAGCATCATCAAAGCTAACCATAAGCAGTAATCCACAGCAAACCACCACTCATCATGCTTAGGGATCATCAATACATGATCCAACTAGTCAGATATCTAATCCATAGAGGGATATGAACCCTAAGCAGAACAAAAACCCTAATCAGGACATAACCACTAGCCAGGAATAGCCACTATGAACACGTAAACTAGGATGGCCTAGCATAGAGGACACGAGGGGAAGAAGAACAACTTACTGAAGGATGTTGCTGTGGGCGAGAATAGGAAGCACATGTCGACGACGAGCATGGCGGCACGGGGAGCACCCCCAAGGGGGCGCTGCGACCCACACCACACCGAGGCAGCGACCATAGCCATGCCTGAAGGCAAGTAACACCCCCACGGCACACGGTAGTAGCGGCGGCGACAGCACCAGCACCACCCCAAACCCTAGGGTTCGGGATGGAGCTAGTCTGGTCACGAAGGAGCTCCAGATCCAAATCGAATTGGACAGGAAGGTAGAGCATGGTCGACAACCTCACCCTGCACCATGACAGCGGCCAGGGAGGACCACGGCAGCGAGCAGCGCATGGTGGCGGCGCCATCGACCACGGGGTCGAAGAGGAGAAGAAGACAGATGAGATCGAGAGAGTGACAGAGAGAGTGTGGGCTGGGTTGGGCCAGGACCCCTTCGGGGTGTCATTGTGGTTCTGCCCTATTGGGCCACAAGGGCCCAATAAACCAACACAGGCAGCCCATTTAGCTAAAGGTAGTTTTTAATAAATAAGAAAAGACCAAAATGCCCCTGAACTTAAATAAATTCTAGAAAATAAAATAGAAATCCAAAAATTATAAATAAAATATTTTTGGATTCACAATAATCCAAACTATCCAAATAAATTAAGAAATAAAATTTTAGACATATAAATTTTATTAAGAATTTTGTACTATATATATTCCTTATGGAATTTTACAAAATCATTGAAAGATGATAAAAATAAATAAAAATCACTTTCATTATATATTAATATTATAATATTTTAGAAAAATACTAAACAAATATTTAATATCAATTTTTGGTATTTTAATGATAACTCTTAAAGGAATTATTAAATAAATAAAATTCAAATAAAAGGAAATAAAATAAAAGAATACAATACAATACTCAATAAATATTTATAAAATAATATTTATAAATCCTTTATTATTAAAAAGAATTATTATAATTTAAATAATGGTGGAGAATACACATAAAGCTAAATAATGCCTTACATTACTATGCATAATCATTTTGCTTCTTTAAATATTGTCCTTACCAGGCAATAATGATGTATTTCTAGACATAGAAGCTCAAGGTCCAGTGCAAGCATCAGACTTCACTACCTTGCAATCACAAGGCAAGTTCATCACTTGCTCATATCCTTTGAAGAGTCTTTATCAAAGTATTTGCAAATTGTGTGTTATCATATATACTCTAAAGAAAGAAAATATTATTTTCTCAAATAAAGCAATCTTAGATATCATCCTAAGTGATGATATAATGGAGCAAAAAAACTTAGAGTTCTATTTGCAACAATGATGATCAATTAGGGACTTAATAACCCATGACATCAGTGATTCTAGCGCCGTATATCACGCGTTAGCCATGAGATTTGGAATGGGACAGAGAAGTCAGCTGTATCTTCTTCCTCTCGCATGTAGCCGGATGTGCAGGTCGTGGCTGTTATCACTCGTAGCGTGCATATTAATTGGTAATTCATAGAGGATATGTAGCATATGGGTGGGAACCCTCAACGTCCCACGATAGTTCTGGCATCTAACGGTCTGTACAAACCATTGCCGTAATTCAATATGTGGGCATGGTGTACACCAAGGAGGCATGTGAGGTCGCAAAGGGGGCAGTGATTGGCTTGGATCACCTACTGGGCCCCACATCAAGGAATTGTGGACGGGAAAGTACGCCCGGTTGTGCAACAAGGAGTTGATCTCTCATGGGTAAAGTAACGCACCTCTGTAGAGTGTAAGAATTGTAACTTGTTACTCCCTGTTCCGGGAAGGAGCTACGAACGTAGCAGGAAAGGAACTCCATGAAAGTTCTGGTCAACCTATGAAGGCTGATGGTCATAGATTTTCATAATAAGATCAATATTTAAAGAAATATTTACAAAAACTACATAGTGCCAAGGACTGCTAGTCCGAGGTGGTAGTTAGAGCATCAAACTTCCCACCTTGCATAAAATGAACTTGTTGAGTAACCCTGTTACTCATCCTTTCCTTTGATCCCTTGCTTAGACTTTGAGGATCCCGAAGATATGCCAATGTATGCAGCCGAATGCCAAGAAGATGTGTTCTACGAGGAGCCTGACCTGTCAGCACGTGTTAAAGGAGTGGATTACGAAATCCGCTATGGTGTTGATGAAAACGAGTCCAACTAAGTATCCTAGTTAGTAGTAACCGACGGAGCCGAGCAGCATGAACTCTATATAATAAGCTGTTGAGCTCAACTCCTAGTTGGAGTTGCTACTTTTAAATTAGGCTGAAACACTTTATATTTTGGTTTGTAAGTTGAATCATTTTGAAGTCCAGAACTTCTGGTATTGTAATAATAATAATGTGTGAATGTTTGTAATATGGACCCGCAATGTTTCTATTGTACCTCTCTGAGGGATGTGATATTTACAGAACGATGTTCTGTGGATGTCATGTCAACGACTATAGTGTACTACACATGCAGTGGTATGATGGGTCAACCCATGCAGGCTACTAAACGCGCCCATAGACTCTTAGAGCGTTCAGCGTTGCATGAGTCTAAGAAAAATTGTAGGAAGGGATATAATATAAAAAATGGGAATGTGTCCCACCGTTTAGCGCCCCTTGATACCCTTCAACAAAAAAAGATGCAAACCTGTTTTACACCTCGTTCTGTGAGGCATGAACTGCCAAGTGGATCTGCTAATTTTCTTTCTCTTAGGGTTGTTTGGTTCACGGTCATATTTTGCCAAGCGAAAGTTTAATAGCCTTTAATTGATACTAGCAAATGTGCTTATGCGTTCCTACAGGCTGCCGAAGGCATTGCAACTAGTAGGGCACCAAAGCATTTGATAGACAAGAACAACCACCCACCCTCCTACCCCCGTGTCGCCTCCCCGAGTGAGGTGGTCGGGGGCCACCCAGCTGGCCGTCACCCGACCTTTCCCTCACCCCAACACTCCCTTCGTCGCAGCTGGCGAGCCGCGCTAGGCATTACCCGCGCGGTGTCGGCAGCAGCGGCCCCTCCTCTCCTCGTGCACATGGAGCTCATGTTCGGGAGGGCATCTCCGGTGGCGGTGCTCATGGGTTGGCAGCGTTTGTGGCGGCAAGCCTCCTTCCCCGGGTGAATTGTGATGTGGCAGAGCTGCTCCTTGGCAGCTGGGGCATCTCTACGGTCAGGCGGTCGACGCGCCGCTCGGCCTAGAGTTGGGCCGCATCTAGGTCTGGGCAGGCCAGCCATCTCGTGCAGCGGTGGCTCTCCCAGGCGATGAACATGGAGGGTGCAAGTTTTGGTGGTAGTGTTCCGTCATCGTGATATAGCATGGCGGTGGGGGCTTCACAGACCCAATTCGGGCCCGACTAGGCTCATCAGGCATGGTATAACCTTGTTGTCGCGTCTGGTCGGCTACCACGGAAGTGGTGGAAGTAGTTCCCTCCGTGCAACTGTAGCACTATCGCTCCTGTTACTCATTGTTCCCTGTTTTTCGTCCCCTAGGCTCTAGATAGGTTCACAGTGAGACGACGATGGTGGCATCAAGACCGTGGTGGCGCGTGTTGGTGGACGGTGTTGATGGATGTAAGACTTCGAAACGTTCGGGGTAGTGGTTTTTGGGGATCGGCAGAAATCCTTGTCGGCTTTCCAACATTGACAGGGTGATACCTGCCAGTGTCGCCATTCCTTTTTGAAGGGCACCGGATGTACCCTTTTCCCTCTCACCTCCACGTATGGGGGAAACCCTAGGTTAGGTCCGGGAAGCAGCGTCATCATTATCGCTTTCCTTCTTGAAGGTGTTTCTTGCTACACGATGGTTCGAAGCTCCATGTGTGTGGTGGAAATATTCGGAGGGTGCAACGGTTGTGAGCCATCTTTGTTTAGTCGATCTGCCATTGTTGGTATTGTTTTCTCTATTTTCTTCATTTGGGCTTTGAATGTGTTGAGGTCCCAACAGTTGTATCGGGTGGTTCTATACTATGATAGCAAGGCGAAAGCCTGTTTTGAGGAGGGCATCAAAGCATGGTGCCGATACAGTGGAATCTATGCAAGAGAGTGGAAACCCATCGGTGCCTCCGCCTAAGAGAATCTTCAACATTTGACCTATTTTAGGCAGAGAAAAAGTAGGATAGGGAACCACTTTTGTTGTTTTCATATGCCCTAAAATAGGGCTTCCGTTCCAGATGATATATATTTTAGGGCACTAGCAAAATTCTATATGACCTAAAATAGGGGACTGGATATAGCACCACCTCATCACTTTCCATACAAATTTGTTAAACAAACTAGGAATTGAAATCTTTGCCAAATATGCATACAACAATGCAAACTTTAACAAGCATAGATAGTTCAAAATATTTAAGACATAGATAGTTAGATACATTGAAGCATAAATAGTTTGAAACATTTAAAAGATACATTGAAACGTAACATAGATAGCTCATCGACACTAAATCAAAAACTCTTTATCATAGCTACTACTAGTGTAGAAGAGATCCAACCACATATCCAGTTAGGGTCAATTGTCGAGGGAATAACTAGCTCCCTCTCCATCTCAGCCTTCTTCCTCTCGTTCTCGGCCCGCTCTGCCTTTCTCCCCGCATCCCTAGAAACGAAGAATGCCATCTTATTCCAAACCTTCTCAGAATATTCCTTGACGTACCTCTTCATGGAGTCCTCATCGGCCTCGGCGATGGAAATCTTTCGCATTGCTGACTAGTGCTTCTTCAGCTCCATGCGCATGGAAATCCATGGCTGGGGCGTGATCATCTTCGATTCCTCGCGGGTATCAATCTCCAGAAAGTTGAGGTTGGCCCTCAGATGTCTGAACCTCCACGCGGCGATGTCATACGCACGGGCGGCCTCATCCGCCGACTAGAAGGTGTTGAGCCACAAATGCTCCTCATCGACGGTTATCTCCGATGCATAGTAGCCAGACGCACATAGGGGTACGCTTAGATCCTGGCCGAGCAACGGGGGAGGAGTGTCGTGGCAGCATACCGACGACGGCGATGCCTAGCATTTGGCGGCGGAGGCTGAAGGGAAAGGCTCGATGGGGCTCGGTGACAGCAGGAATTGGGAGGATTTGTGGCGGGGAAGCGGCGGCAGGGGATGTGGTTGCGGAAATTGGTGGCGGGGCAGTGTGGTCACGCGGCGGGAAAGACGCGGGAGAGAGGAAAGAACTTTCTACACGACGGATGGGATGCGGCACTGGAAGTGCTGCCCTATCGCTGATGTATATTTACATCACCAGGTGCATTTTTTGACAGACCCTAAAATTTTAGGGCAGAGAAAAGGGATGGGGCATCTCCTGGAGCACCGTTTTCGCGTGCCCCGTTTCTAAAATAGGTTTTTTTATAGGGCACACCCTAAAATAGATCATCCGTTGGAAATGCTCTAACAAACACCACCCAAGCACACAAACTTGCCCCAATCTAAAAGGCCGGCAACAAAACAAATCAAGGGTCCTTGTCTCCACCGAGCATGGGCCTAAAGCCGATAAAGGTTAGTTCGCGTCACCACGGCCTACGCCATTCAAATCCTAATATATTCACCCTCGGGTTCCTTCTCGTCCCACCACTCGGGTGGCAAATAGAGGATGAAGGAACTCCCACTCACAACATCCATCAGCGGAGGCTTGAGTTTGCCGAGAGCAAAAAACTACTGTGTTGTTGTAAATTTTATTTTTAGTTACATATGTAGGTGAATTATCTGATCCCATTACTATTTTGATTTACCGCTCAATCTGCAGACGATGCAACAATATTATGTAAAGATTTCGGAACAAGTAAACACAATTTTCAGTTGTCTCAGTAACATAATTGGGTCAGTTTTCTTACGCTTTGTGCGGGATTGCGTACACGGTTCGGTTGCCGGTTTTCTTTCTTATTAGGTTTTCTTTGTGCACGACGGAGAAAATGGACCGAGGAAGAAAACCCACGGTGACGAAGAGACGTAGGAAAGGCAGGACGGATGACCGGCACCGGCTACAAAATAATTGTATAATTTGTTTATTTTTGCCAGACTTTTCCTTGCCACATTTTATTGCCCGAATGACCTATTTGTCAAAGTTATTATTTTGGGGTAGTACGCGTGCTCTATGGATAATTTTTCAAAATCCTCTGGGTCCACACGTGTCCCAAAAAGCCTCTAAAATCCTGCTATTGCTATTAATATTCTCGCTTTTGCAACAAATAGTCCCATTTTTGTTACATGTAGCAGAAAACGGTTCGTTTTAGAAAAAAATAGACTGGACCTTGCTGGAGTGTTCGCCAAAGACCTCGCCGGCGACCTTGTAGCAAAAAAAAAATTCTAATATAGCAAAACTGACTTCGCCGGATACTCTCGCCCAAAAAAAACATCGTCGGAGACCTCGTAGCTAAAAATTTACACTATTATAGTAAAACCACAAAACTGTTGTAGCAAAATGTTTTTTTTAATGTAGCAAAATCGACTTCGCCGGAGACATCATCGAAGACTCTACCTCGTAGTAAAATCATAGAAATCGGTTGTAGCAAATCAATTGTGTGAAAGTAGAAAAAAAATATGAATACTAAGCAAAAATAATATTCTAGTAGCAACGATAGGTAAAATTAGCAACACCGGCCAACTAAAGTAGCAAATACTCTAAATTGTGATAGCAACGCCGGACACCGTATGTAGCATTGCTGTCGCAGGGGCCATGTTCCAGAGCGCGTGGCGGTGGAGGCCAGGCTCCGACGGCCTGGTCTGGCCTTGGCGGCTGTGCGGCTGCGGCGCAGAATAGGCCATGGAGGAGGCCGTAGAGGGCAGCGGCACGTCGTCTTTGGGGGGGGGGGGGGGGGGGGGCTGGGCGCTAGACGAAGCGACAGATGAGACATGGCGGAGTTTGGCGTGGGACGGACGAGGGCATGATTATTGGAATTTTGGACCAAATACCCTAGCCCATTTTTCATTCCAATAATTTCTGAAAATCCTAGAGGTCCATGTAGCCCACTCATGCATGGCAAGAGGTGGGACAAATGTTTAGTCCCACGTTGCTAGTTGAAGAAGGTTTGCACCAGCTTATAAGGGAGGCTCTCCTACCACTTGGTAAAAGGATGAGAAGGAGAAGGAGAGAGTCCCACACGCGCACTCCTCCTCCGCCGCCCGCCTCGCCTCGTCACGCACGCGCGCGCGCCGCGGGTTGCGGGAATCTCGCCGAGCCGAGTTCTTTTTTGCCACGCATGACTGGTATACAAACGGGTGTGCAGTATCTGAACGGTTCACGGTTCTAATGGGTCTTAAATACGACTCCGTGGAGGTTTAAATTCGAACTTAGTGGAGGCTGTTTGGCTTTGATCGCTGCCTGTTCCTCAGGCATCTATCAGAACCATCGCATCCAAGTTCCAGAGCACTGACATGCCAACAGTTCTTCCCCATCCCGTCTTGTGGCGTGCACCGCGAGCCGGGACAGTAGGCCTCCGGAACCCCGCCTGTTCGAGTCCTGTACGGGAGAAGAGCGATAAGGTTTTTGGGGAGCGCTATCGGCGCGACTACTGGCTTCATCACGGACTCCTCCACCGACGCCGACGACATCTTTCCCAACGACGACTTCTTCTCTGTCATCGAGAACCTCTTCCTAGACGACATGGGTGACAACTCCAACTCCGGCACACTGCTGTATGTTTTCTTTCTTCATCTTGTTCGGCTTATTTCGATCTATCTACAACTCTCTGCACACTTTCTGTCAGATGACTTGGCTAGTTTATTTTCGATCATTCTAGTCATGTTTTACCTACTGTTTATCTCGCATAAATCACTTGATAAATTGCTCATATTTTCAACAACGATGACACCGGCCCGTCGTCCTTGCGGCAGTCGGCCAGAGCAGCGGCCGCGGTCGGTGCAGGTGACGTCCAGCGTGGAGGAGGTGGAGGTGGTCGGTGCAGATATCGGAGGACAGAACAGATGGAGCGGAGGTGGAGGTGGTCGGTGCAGATATCGGAGGACAGAACAGATGGAGCGTCGGCGTTGTCCAGGGAAGCCTGGCCATGGAGATCGACAAATCAAGAGAAGGGAGCAGAGTCACGCGTGCAGAGAGAGAGAGAGAGGTGGGGCCCGTGGGCAAGCATTGCACGAGCGCAGGGTCCACGGCATGCACACGCGAGCGCAAGCAGGGGATGGATCGAGCGAAATCCCCCGGGGGAGTAATAGCGTTTTCCTTACTTTGCTAACTTTTTCAAAATTTGTTTCAAAATTTTCAACCACACCTTTTGTGGCTGGCACACTTTTATGACTGGCCATACTTCAGATTAGCAAAATGTGGCCGTGAAGCCATACCGCCCCTACACAACCCTTTACAGCGAAGGCGCACGAACTAATGAAGTCACATGTGCCAGGGCGATTCTTGCGAGTAGCGGTGGCTCGCCTACCTCACTTGGAGGATCCCCTGATTCACTTTTTCGATAAATGAATCAACACCAAAAGCTAAACACGACGCTCCATTTCGGAGCAGGGAGGTTCCCGTGGAGTTATGCGCGACGTCACAAGGATGTGTGGTTATGGAAACAGTAGAATGGGCGCAAAAGAATAGTACTACTACTAGAACAAGCAAGAACAGAACAATTAGCAAACCACACGAAACAAAACCGGTGCGAAATATCCACATTTACCATATATCCAAAAGAGTTCCTGTGATGAACAATTCTGAGCTCATTACACCATGGTCCATGTTCAAGAGTCCAGCGACACAAAAGTCCATTAGAGAAGGCGGCCTCGTCCAAGTGATGCACACACTACAGAATCCGGGCAGTTCATCGCAGGGGCTGCTGGTTGTAGTGGCTCTTCTCTTTCTTCTTTGCTGCCGCAAGCTTTGCTCTCCTGGCTGCAGCCTCAGATGCTGCAATCTTTGCTGATGCGTCCAACTCTTTGCTCGACTTCTTTTTCTTCATTGATGCTACCTTCTTTATGCGCTCCTTGACATCCACCGCAACGGCGTCTTCGCCAGGTTCTGCACCAGCAGGATCGTCGGCCACGTCATTCTGATCCTGTGTCTCTTTTGCCTCCTTTGAAGACTTGTCTTTCTTAGCTTTCTTCTTCTTGGAGGTCTTGCTCTCTGCAGGAGCGGGAGCATCTTCCTTTTTCTCTCCATCAGCAGCTTGACCCGTGCTTTTCTTGTCTGAAAAATATGCACAACATGCAAAATAAATGCTTCTACTTCCAAAATAACCATCTTCAGGCCTTACAAAAAAGTCAAAAAAGTTTACCAGAACGATAATGACCAACATAAAAATATACGGAGTTTCATTCAATTTTCACGGAATATTTCTTCTTGCATAATTTATTGGAGAAGGGAGAATATTATAACTTACCGTTTGTTTCATCTTGAGTAGCATTATCTGATTTATCTGAAATTCCCAACTCGGCCAATAAAGAATCAAGCTCTTCCAACTCCTTTTTCTTTAACTCCTTCTTGGAGAGCTGCCTTTCAGTATCTTTAGGCCGCGCAAGTGGAGCTACAGCATTCTGAGCTGCCTGTTCAGAAGGGACAGAATCTTCTGCTTCAGGTTCATGTTCATCCTCAACATCAGGATCAACCTCATCATCAAGGCTATCATCTTCACTCTCAATTTCCTGCTGTGTGAAGTAGGCATATGGAGAGTTATTACTTTAATACTAAAATATATAAAGGGGACATACCAAAATGTACTTTAGAGTGATTGCATGTATGATATGAATCAAAATGTGCATTAGAGGAATCGCTTGTGTTACACCAATCAATTTGACCTGAAATCTAAAGTTTTTTTGTTGAATACAGGAGCAGCGCTCCCAATAACCTGGAATCTAAATCTAACCTCACAAATACAGAGAAACGCAAATAAAACAGCTCAATTAAAGAACTTCCGATGTTTCGGGGCAGTAGGAATGGCCCACAGATTACATTTAAAATAGCCTCAAATTCTGGTCTTTTCGCTAAAGTCACTTTTTTTATGCTCCAAGATTCTAAAGTCAACATAACATTTTGTACAAAAAAAGCAGTTGTCTAGACATCGCAGGATTAAAACTTAAATAATCCAAGGTGCAATTCAAGCAGAAGTCAAATTAGTGCACAAGTGGTCCCACGTTACAAAGTGAGTTAGTCAGTGCACGGAATTTGCATGCCCTAGGCTGGATACTGGGACATTGTGGGCTATGAGTGGTTGGACCCAAAATTATCAAGAAATGCTAAGTAAGATAATTAACATTTCTTTAGAGTGATGGAATGTGTGATACCAATCAAATTATACTTTAGAGGAATTTGCTTGTGTTACCAATCAATTTGACCTAGAATCCAAAGTTTTTTTGTTGAATATAGGAGCAGCGCTCCCAATATCATTCATCATGAAACCTGGAATCTAAAGCTACCATCACAAATACGGAGAAATGCAAATAAAACAGCTCAATTAAAAACTTCTGATGTTTCAAGGCAGTAGGAATGGCTCACGGATCACATTGGTCTTTCCGCTTAGAGATGCAAGTGGGTTAACATGAGGGTACCCTCTACCCTCTTCAGTTCAACAAAGTGAACTAACTTTTCAAATGATATCATAGTTTTGGAAAATGTAGTTCAGTTTTTCAAACTAACTAGGGTAAAGGGTAACCCAATGATGACCCACTTGCATCTCTATTTCCGCTACAGTCACTTTTTTATGCTCCAAGATTCTAAAAGTCAACATAACATCTTGTACAAAAAAATACAGTTGTCTAGACATCGACAGGATAAAAACTGAAATAATGATCCAAGGTGGCAGAAGTCAAATTAGTGCACAAGTGGTCCCATGTTACAAAGTGAGTTAGTCAGTGCAGGGAATTTGCAAGCCCCAGGGTCGACACTGGGACATTACGGGCCACGAGTGCTTGAACCCAAAATTAGCAAGAAATACTAAGTAAAACAATTTACATTGAACGAACCCCAGGCTGCAGTCCTGACAACCTACACTGTGTTTCCCGCCCCGGTGTGAGTGGTGTAATGATTTTACCTATAAAAAGAGTCAGCTACAGTTTTTCTTACATCTAGTTTCCTTTAATTTAAAAAGCTAGATTTCTGGAGCATCTCAAATGATATAAAAGAAGACCAAAGCAGGAAAGAAAATAAATACAGAAGTCTGAGCTAGAACTTAAGAATAACTATAGCTAGGTAGTTTTAATCAATCAGAACTCCACATGCCCAAAAGTCCTGCTATGGCATATACCCAAATAGGTAGGTGATAGTAATGCCAGCATCCAAAAATATCTGTAGATTCAACCTGATTGCATAAGGACTCTGACATCGGCATTCTTTGATATGGGCCACTAGTAGTACACCTGTGCAACATAGGATTTCCCCATTTAATTTAAGTTGGGCCACCAAGCTATGGCTTATAACCAGATGGATTTCTATAAACGAGCGGACAGTGAGGATATACCACCAATAAATTAACTAACAAAAGCTTCATGGCAATCAAAAAGCATCCAAGAATATACAGAAGGCATGTACCAACTGTTGGCATGGGATTACGTGATAATAATGCACCGAATCCAAATCTATCTTTAACTTGATCCTGATTGGCCAAAGACTCTTAGTTTAACATCAGCATTCTCCGAGATGGGCCAGTGGTAAATTATACTCTTCTCAGGACATTAGAATTTTTCACTAAATTATTGAATTATGTTCAGCCTAATTCCGTACAAGCAAATGTTAGCTTGTGTCACCAAGCACTAAATAGATGGATTTCTACGGAGAAGGCCACTGAGCTTACCCGTGCCACTAATATCAATTAAATATGGTCAATGAGCATCGTATCCACGCCATAAATAAATCGGTTCCTAGTTATAACATTTCACCATATCCGCAAACGTCAAACATGAGTGAAATAACATCCTAAGTTGACTACCACATAAGCATCAAAGTTGAGCCTCTATAAATGTACCATGCGCAATGATCTCAAACCATTCCAGTAACGGAAAAAAAAAAGGCGAAACACGTCATCTTGCAACAACAAAGCTTATTGCCACCCAGAAGGCACCAACCAAAGCAATTTCTGACCTACCAGTTGCTCCTACGACACAACATCATGCAATGCATAAAATACACAGATAAAAAGGCATAGGAAGAGTCTTGCAGCGATGAGGTGCCACTAAATTTTGGTCAGGGACAGCTGCACATATATGAACAGACATATATAGAAGAGGTCGCAAGGGGGCAGTGGGGGAAGCAAGGTGGACCTGTTCAAGGGCAGAGTGCTCCTTGTCGTCCTCGTGGCCAGCAGCCGCGTCGTCCTCCTGGGCCTCCCACACAGGGCGCAGCGGCGCGGTGGTGGCGAAGTAGTCGTCATCGTCGTCGTCCTCGACGTCGGCCCAGGACTTGGAGGTCAGCGGAGCGGGCGCCCAGACCACCTCGGGCTTCACGGCCTCCGGCGCCTGCTTCTTCGCCGGCTTCTTCTTCTTCTTGAGCGTCTCCAGAGCCGCGAACACGTTGCCTGTGCCGATCCTCACCTCATCCGAGCCCGCTCCCCTCCTGTTCCCTCCACCGGCCATATCTTCCTCACCCGCGACAACAACCGAGGAAACAAGGAAGAGAATCCGATCTTGCCGCAGCGCTCCCGGAACTCCCCGATCTGCTGGAAGAACGCAAGATGTACGTACAGAGGCGGGGAACGCGGTCGCGCTTGAGAGAATCTGGCGAGACAAAGCAAAGGGGACAGACCGATGGGCAGGGGTTCCGCGGGATTGCGTGCTCGAGTTCGGATTGGATTTTGCAGGATTTGGTTCTATTGGAGAAGACGAAGAGGGAGGCGGGCTGCGTGCTATTCTACGCCTCTAGCTGCGCTTCGCTATCGCCACGGCAGCAGATAGTACCACAACTCGTATCGTACTCTTATCCGGGATGAACGGGAACCTCGATCTCACAGCCGACACGTGTTTTGGAGATTTGGGGTGCTTGTGCTTTGGTTGGAGATTTGGGGAATTGCTCACGGTGGCCGTGTTCTAGTCTCACACGAATCGCTTGGGCTAATATTTTTTGGTTTTGCTACTTGGTTCGAGGGATGCTGTATGCGGCGAGATTTAGCTTGGATCAAGTTTAACATTTTATTTGGTTGTCCACTAATATTTGTGCAATTAAGGCAACAAAATTGGTTATAGTTCGTTTGATGTAAAAATTGACATGTTTAGTTGCACATGTGACATTTGTGGTCATCACTAGGCGTCCCCAGGGGATAATTCCCCGAAATCCCCCGGATCCCTGACACGTGTTCCAAAAAACCTTCAAAATCCCGTTTTTGCTATAAACATATCCGGTTTGCTACAAATAGTCCCTCTTTTGCTACATGTAGCAGAAAACGATTCGGCCTAGAAAATAGAAAAATGGACTGGACCTCGTCGAAGACTTCATCGGCAACAGTATAGCAAAAAAGTTGTGCTAATGTAGCAAATCCTATCTCACCGGAGACTTCGTCGGAGACCTTGTAGCAAAAACTACTTTGCGCTACTGTAGCAAAATCACAAAAATATTGTAGCAAAAAAATGCAAAAATGTAGCAAAAATCCATTTCGTTCAGAGACATGTCCGGGACTTCGTAGCAAAAAAAAATTGCTACCATAGCAAAACCTACTTCGCCGGACATCTTGTAGCAATTTTTTTACAATATTATAGCAGGACTGCTCGCCATAAGTAGCAGCGCCGCTCGCCTACAAGGTGGCACGGGGCGTCACGAAGAAGGACCTAAGCATGGCGGCCGACGTGTTCTTCAAGGAGCAGCGACGTCCATGGCGAAGCTCCATCGGCAGGGACGAGGCAAGGTCGGCCACGTCCAGGCGTTGCAGGACGAGAGGAACGCGTAGAGGTACCGATGCCTCCCTGCCGCAGCACCACGGCCATGGAGGTGAGCCCAAGGAGAGAGAGCTCGTAGTGCTGGAGGCCGATGTGATCAGTAGCGGCGTGTGTATCCGGCGGCGGGAATGGCGGCGGCGTGTGTCGGGAACATCGACGACGCACGCGGCGGCTAAGGGGACCGCGGCGGCGCGCGGCCGGGGACTGTGGCAACGGCGTGTTTCAGGAACCGCGGCAGCGGACGTGGCCACTAAGGTCTGAGGGGACATTGGCAACACGCGACAGTAGTTGCGAGAGCGGTGGCGGCGGCCATGGCAGCGCGTATGATAAGAGTCGTGTATGGTTGGATCTTTTTTGAGAGGATAAGGTGCATGTGGGCCTTGGAGCCAACCGGGGGATGAAAACGCACGATCCCCTGGATGATTAGTATCATTTCCCTAAAATAAATAGGCAAATTAATAAGCAGCACCAAATTGAAATTCTAGCTACTAACAAATGGCAGTTTATTATGAAGATACCTAGCTACTACTAAATCATATTTCACCATAATTATTACCTAACTACTACGAATAGAAGTTTTACACACACATTGGGGGTTGGCCATAGAACAATACGACAACAGTTCATCAGTTCTTTCGTTAGTTCTTCGCTTCAGATCCTGGTGTTGGCTCTAGTTGATCACATGTCGTTAGCCCAATTTTTCTTCTTCTTTCAAGCACGACAATCGTTCAATGGGACACCATGGCCAATATCATTATTTTCATTAGACGTCACATCTTCCTTTTCGGGAAGAATTCATTCGCGTCAAATTGCAGAATCCAGTTATGCAAAATGAAACAAGCGAGAACAAGTTTAACTTGGTGGAGAAAGAATGGAATGGCTTCTAAACTAGTATCTTAAATCTCTTGTTCTTATGGAGGATGATGTTTTTAAGCAAACCACTATCCCTTAAATGTTTGCGCAAGTTGGTTAAAAGGGTGTCTTTTCATCCGGAGCATGGCGATAGCTTCTACATCATTGTTGTTGTAGATGTAGTTTAGATTTGCTATCCTCTCTCTCGATGTACCAAGGGAGCATATTTCATATCCAACCTATTATTCCTAACAACTATTCTTCTCTGGATCAAAAGCATTTATGCCTAAATCATAGCCACCAGGGCAGCCGCCTGGATGAAAATATTGAACCATTGGACCTAATCAAAGTGACAATGCGTAAGTACCTAACAAATCGGTTGTAATGTTCAGCAAACTAGGTATGTAGCTAACGTTGAGGATGAGGGGAGCAGGGATCGGTGCTTACATCCATGGTTGAAGACGGCTAGGAGCTATCATAGCCAGAGGAGATGGTGACGGACAGGACAAGCCGGTGCCATAGATCTGCAAGACCATAGCAGCCAGTGCTAGAGAAGAAGGAGTAGAGGACAGGATGTCAGTCCGCATATCTAAATCTCTCCCACCAAGTCGTCGCCCTAGGAATATGCGGATGGGCTTGTCTTCCCGTGGGTGGTGACATCCTAAGACGGAGGTGAGCCTACTTTTCACGTACGACATACCACAATGCAATGTTTTCGCCTCCCATCATTGATACGTCGGAAACTTATCTATAATTTTTGATATTCCATGCTTGTTTAGTATCTACTTTGCTTTGCTTTGTCTACACTTTGAGGTGTTTTTATATGTTTTTTGGTACTAACCTATTAACAAGATGCCACAGTGTCAGTTGTCTGTTTTCTTCTGTTTTTGGTTCCAGAAATGGCAGAAAATCAATATTCTCGGAATTGTACGGGACAAAAGTCAAAGTTAATATTTTACCGTGGGGAACATGAAGCCAGAGTACGAGACGGAGAGGAGCCACCAGGGGGCCACACCCCCTGGTCGTGTGGCCTAGGTGGTCCCACGCCTGGGGGGTGCGGTCACCCTGGGTGCCCCTGCCTTGCCTCTTCGCCTATAAAGAGCCCTTGATACCAAAACCCTAAGTACCCGATCAATCTTCCACGAAACAGTCCGTAGCCGCTGCCACCATCATCCCTAGATCGGGGGGATCTAAAGTTCTTCCCGGCACCCTACCAGAGGGGAGATCATCCCGGAGGCCTTCTTCTTCATCATGCCAGCCTCCGGTATGAAGCGTGAGTAGTTTCACCATGGACTACGAGTCCATGTAGTAGCTAGATGGTTGTATCTCCTCCTTTGTGCTACCATGTTTAGATCTTGTGAGCTCCGTTTATGATCAAGATCATCTATTTGTAATCATGCATGTTGTGTTTGCGGGGATCCGATGGATATTGAGATTACTATGTCAGATTGATTAATGGTTTTGTCTTATTGATTCTATAATGTCTGTGTTGTTTGTGATCTTGCATGCTCTCCGTTTCTAGTAGCTATCTTGGCCAAGTAGATGCTAGTGACTCCAAGAGGGGGTATTATGCTAGATAGTGGGTTCATGCCTCTATTTAATCTAAGAGAAGTGACAGAAATCTCTAAGGTTGTAGATGTGTTTTTTCTACTAGGGAGAAAACAAAGGTCTCTTGTTCATGGAACAAGTGGATTGTTTACCTTACACACTTTGCTTAAAGCAGTTATCCGTTTCTTGCAACTTAATACTGTAGGGGGTTCGGATGATAACCTGAAGGTGGATTACTAGTCATAGATGCAGTTGGATGGAGGTCTATGTATCTTGTTGTATTGCCCAATCGAATCTCATAGGATCATGGATGTCTATTATTGCATTGTTATGCCTTGATCAGTCCTGTCAATTGCCCTGCTGTAATTTGTTTACCCAGCATGCCATGTTTGTTTATCTTAAGGAGAACACCTCTAGTGAACTATGGACCCCGGTCCAATCTTTACCATTGCTACATCTTCCACTGTTACTGTTTACCTTTCTGCAAACCACCATTACCTTCCACACCATACAGTAAATCCTTTGTTTTCAGCAAATCGGTGAGATTGACAACCTCACTGTTCATTGGGACAAAGTCTTGAGTTTGTGTTGTGTAGATTTCCAAGTTGCTAGCAACACCTTTGAGTCTTTTCCTTCCTCCTACTGGTTCGATAACCTTGGTTTCTTACTGTCAACACCCGGATTTTTAATCACAGATGCCTGTTATGCCATACATCGCAATCCCAGGATTTACCATTTTTGCGAGACATAACAGATTTGGATATCACCGTACATCATCCATTACAAACCATACATGAGGTCTTACACAAATAAGGATCTCATGATCCAGTTCTTAATACAATTCAAGAAGCGGAATAACGTAAGTATAACGATAGTGTAGGTGAAGCTCCATCTTCAGGGTCACAGGCAATGCTAACGATGGGAGATGATCCTAGTTGTCGTAACCTTCCTGCGGTCCGCCATCCTGATACTCCTCTTCATAGTATGGCCACGGAAATAGGCAGGGACAAATCCATGAGTACTCTTTAAGTACGCACAACCTAATACTAACAAGTTAAGGGGTTTTTTGTAGTAGCCTACTCAGCTCTAGGGTTGTTTTGCAAAAGGCCAGATTTACCTCTACTAAGTTCAGAAGCAAAGTAAACTAGTTGACAGTTTTATAATACCTAATTGGGAACTTGAATTTCATATCACAACTCTGTTGTGGTCAAGTCAAAGTCATCATTCATTTCACAAGTCATTTTGAAAACCTCTAACGGGGGAATAGTATGGCCACTCCAACTGTCCATAACCGTGGACGCGGCTATTCAAATAGTTTGACACTCTGCAGAGATTGTACACTTTCACCACAACATTCGATACATCCGTCAGGAACAAATCCTGAATTCACCATACTCACTATGCGGATAATCAATCCTAACCTTTCAATTACACGCCCTAGTATAGGCACCTCTCCTGTGAGTTTGGCCTCCAACCATGACCAACTGTCATCTTGGGCACTGCACAGGTGGACAATCTTCACAAGGTAGCCTCAGCTTAGACCTTGGCCATGAGGGAACCCATACTAAAGTATATAAATTTCCAGTCAAGCCCTACCCAATTTTCGGGTATTGTGGTTGTACGGTAAAATTAGAATGGTATTGCATCCAGACAACCATCAGTTTTATAAAGGGCTAAGGCTCATGCCTCAACATTTTCATCATCAAAATCATCCGTGTTCTAAACACATGTCAAAACATTTCAGTAGAATGACTCATCATTCTAAGGTTTTCATAACCATTTTCACCAAGTATTCCCATCTAAAGTTGATCAAGTTTTATACTTAGCACTAGCATCTACAAGTGGGGGTAAATACTATTGAGTGGTGGTAAACAAGTGGGGATTAGCTAGGTTCAATCTCATGCCTTAGGATGACATCAAGATTATCTAACTTAGGCCAATTTTTATGCTCTTTATGCCACCTTCAGTTATCTTTCTAAAATCTACAAGTCACTACGTAAACTCTAAGAGAAAGCTTTGATAAATAAAGTAGTAAGCTTGCAAGTAAAACTAGGATTGGGTATCAAGTGGGTGTACTTACATATGCTTAAGGCATATAGTTGGCATAGTAACAAGCAAGTAGTAGCTGGCATAACTAGGGTATCTTGCAAGGGTTAGCTTGCATAATTGCAAGTATAAGCTTGCTAATTCAACTAGTAGTATTAGGCTTGCATTGTGCAGAGCAGTGGTTGAAGTTCTCCTCGGCTTCTTCCTCGTAGTATCCTCCTGCCTCCTCGTATCCTTGGTCGGTACTAGCGTCTATAAATAAATACGAGGTACACAATCAGCAAACAATACTTAACTATTTCCAATCATCACACAATGATTCACACTAGATGATCTAGCATCATCACTAATATTACAAGATTAAAGCACTTGGCTTATTTATTTTATTTTTAGAAAAGTAATTTCTACTCATTGAAAAACTACTTAAGATTTAATATTCTCCAACTCAAACATGGGATCATGTTGACACATGTCATCACCACATATTTCAGTACATGGGAATGTGATTTAAAGTGGTATCATAATTTAATAAGGTTTAAACTTTTTATTTATTTAAATAAAGTGACTAGAATTGCCTATGTGGCATTCATTTATTGCTTGAACATTTTTTCTGCAAGTAATCCTATATTTTTTTATATATTCTGAAAGGTATAGTTAAATGTGATTTTTGAGAGTTGGAATCAACTCAAAAGCTTTTGTGGTTGAATTTTGAAAAATGTTTGAATGTAGAAATGCTTATGCCTTGTTAATTTTACCATGGTTGATCCACAAATCCAAATGATTTGAATCCAACGGGCTTGGATTAAGCATTTCAGTACCTTTCTAACAAAATTGGTTTCATGCATTTTGGTTCAGTGAATCGAGCTGGGTTGATTTTTGAATATAGGTACAAAACTGTGTTTGAAATTAAATGAATAAAGCTTAATTTGAATTGTTGGGTCGCGCGGGATGTTTAACTGGGTCGGCCCACTACACACAGTGCCTACGCGGGCTGGTTAAGTGGCTGTCCCCACGCCCGCTGAGACGGAGGGCGGCAGACGGGCAACATGGACCGTGGGATCTAGTTCTAATCTAACGGCTCTGGTTTATCGTCCACGTCGAGCAGCGCCGGCGAGACAGAACCCTAACGCGGCAGGTGAGGGTCGTGGGAGGCTCACCGGGGCTCAGGCGAAGGTCGGCAACGGGGGCGAATGACTAAGTCGATGACGGCGGTTCTCCTAGTACCGGCAGCTTCTCCTTGGGCGGCTCCAATCGACGGCTCCCTTCTTCTCCAGCCATGGCTCGGCCAAATTCGGCGCCGCTTGCTGCTGTTCGGGAGTGAGGTGGGGTGGTTCTGAGGTGGAGGGGAGTGAACTGGTGTGAAGAAAACGAGCGATGGAGGCCTCTATTTATATTGGCTGAAGGGGACCAACGGGCGCGGGCTGAGCTCGTCGTGGTCGACGGCACAGAGGGCTACTGGCATGGGAGACGAAAGGGGACGGTGCGGTGCTCCCTGGCGAAGCTTAACGGCGTGGTCTTGCAGCGTGGGGCGGTGCTGATCGGTTGGAACATCGCGGTGTTCTGAGAGGGTCCGGCGGTGATTTTAAAGTCGCACAATGCGCATGGTCCGCGCGGCGGCGAACGGGCATGTCTGGTGGGGTGCTGGTGATCATCCCTACAAGCGGTGAGGGAGTCGCGTGGTCTGTGGGTGCTGGTCGAGCGGGGCCCTCTGGCGCGCTCTCGACATGGTCGCAGAGGAACTGGGCGCGTGCGTTCTGGATGGTCCAGGGGCTGGCAGTGCTCGAGGTTGGGACAGGGAGTGGCGGTGGACGGTGGAGTGCCTGCTAAACATGCTTGCTAGGCTTATAGTTGCCCGTAGCTTGCTGCCGACAATGGGGTGGCAATGTGATGACCGGCATGCTTGACATTAATGGCTAGGCTTGCTCACAGTAGTGCTAAAGATTGTTAAAGAGGCTAGATGATCAACTAAGAGCTGGTTGCAACCAGAGAGGGAACAATGTTGGCCAATTTTACTGCTACAAATAGTGTTTGTTGTTTGTTTGTTTGATGCCAACAAGGTGTTTTATGAAATGGCCGCAAGAAGTTTAAATTTGAATTTTGGATTCAAACTTGGTGGGTTTTCTAGGAACATACTAGGGAGTGTCTGGTTAGTTGTATTAGTCAAGGGGCACTGGTTTGGTTGGGTTTTGAAAATGTGTGATCTTCACATATGATAAAGATTAAATTTTGAATTGTGATTTGAATGAGGTTGCCAAATGTTTCTGCAAGTTTGAAAGGTGGTACTTGATTCACTTTTACTAGTTCCATCAAGGGGTGAAAAGAGTTGGGAAAGTTTCTGTTTGAAATCTTGGACTAGAAACACTCAAAGTGACCTAGTGAGCAAGATTGGCAAAAATGACCATTTGCCTTATTTGATTTGTTTTTTATTTTCTCTTTATTTATTTCTGTTTGAAAAAGTTTTATATGATGTTATTTTCCTCTTTAAACCATTTCTTGCTATTTAGGTTAATCACGCAAGTCCATTCATGCATTTATCAAATCATTTCATTCACACATGCATTCATATGATTTTCATTAATCAAAGTTTTTGTTAACCATAAATTTAGTGATTAGAGTTTGATGATCATTGGTTTATATTTTTGGGATGTTACAAACCTTTATCCTTAAACAAAATCTCGTCCCGAGATTTGAAATACTACAAGAAATGTGTTTACTTGTGACCTTCTCATAGTGACGGGAAATGAAATCGTCATAAATCTATGACGATTTCACACAAGATGGTCGTAGACCGTTTATAGAGGTCAAAACCTATAGAATTACGATGATTTGTGTCAAAATCGTCGTAATTTATTCATGTGAAATCGTCATAACCTATATAACATAGCTGGGAGACTTATTTATAGTCGATTATGACCATTTTAAATCGTCGTATTGTTTAAAATATGGTATATTAAGTTGACTAGTCATCCACATCAACTATTACGTCTATGTGGTATGTCTATGTGTCAAATATTGCATAATATATGTCCATGTATCAATACAACCTGTTGTCCACCAAATTAATATTGACCAATAGTTTTTGCTTATGTGGCGTGTCCATTCGATCTACGTGTCATGTGTATGTGTTAATTTTTTTTTGTGGCATGTCCACGTGTCTCCAGCTCTATACACCACGTCCATAGCCGAAAATAATTTATACTAAAAAAAAGGAAGGCATCAGGGATCGAACCCAGCACCAACCCACCTATAGAACCATCACTACCACCGCGCTACATATTCGTTCATGTCATACTTCAGTAGTACTTTTATTTATCCCAACAGACGAACCTAACATGCGGGACCCACCATGAACTGGGCATACAATAATCTGTAAAATAATGGCGCGCCAGGGATTCAAACCCGGGACCTTGTCCTCCTCACCCACCAGGGCTACCACCAGACCACCCATGTGTTCGCGTCCCTAGAAGAAGTAGTTAGCTATTAATCGTGTCGCTGGACAAAGGCCTTCGGCCGGATGGGCCAATGATGGGCCAAAGACCTATTTTTCATTGATTTGCTGCTGCAACAATGGACTACCATGGGCTTTGTTGTCCGAACCATCGACGGGCCACACAGGACCAGATCGTGGGAGGTACGATTGCGGCCCAAGACTAATTTGAAAAAAACACATTTTTCTTTTTAGAAATAAAGTAAATTAGTAATTCCATCATACAATTTGCATACTATCTCGGATTAAGATGACATAAAAACCAATTTGGTTTTTTTCGATGATATAAAAAACTTTCTTGTGGTTGAATTCTTATTTTACATATATTTTATTGTTTTTTTACAAAATTAATGAGCAAACTATTAATTATGCATTTTCCACTTTATAAAGAAACCCTATTTTCTATGCCTCTGAAAATTTCACCAAAAATAGTGAGTGGTCCCAAGGTAATATGTAGAAAATATTTGCAAAAAATCGCATGTTCACTTTAACCAAAGTCCCATTTCTTTGCATGTTTCGTTTCAGTCATTTTCTTTCATTTTCAAAAAGTGCATTATTAATTTTTTTCCACCATGGTCAAGTGACCATTATAGGATCTCCTCACATACCAAAAGTTGGGATCAATCAAAATTCATTTGAATGTTAAAAATTCAAAATGTGCTTTCGGATGGTTTTAAATATCAAAAAAGGCGGGGTCACCATTCTTATCTAGGAGTAGAATCTTGCTAAACGCTCAGTGGATCTTTGAAGAAATAGCATATTTTGAATCTAAAAATCATTTTTTAGAAAAATAACGGGCATCATATCATGTACTTGTAGTTCAAATCGGACTCACTTCCTACCGATTCGGCAGGAAATTGTCTTTTTTGCCAGGGGTGAACAGAAAGGTTTGAGATACCCCGGTTGGGACATTGTCCATGTAAGGTGGTCTAATAATTTTACAAAATGTGGTGGTACCATTCTAAAAGTGTCATTTGGTGGTTGCTTCACAAAACGCCCTGTTTTTTGCACTCGGAAAATGGAAAATGGATTTTCCGTGCGTCGAAAAGGAAAACTTTCTCCTGCAACATTGTTCGCCATCCCATGATACATATGTGTGCACAATATGGGCACATTATCACAAACTATGCCATGATTCTGGCCATAACATTGGTCGTTTGGCCCGAAAGCCATGAAACCTCGGAGATGATAGGTCATTTCTGAGAAGGTTTGTTTGAGACACTTGCAATATACCAAGTTTGGTATTTTTCCTTGCAACTATGTCACATAAGAAGACACCACGCGAAGTATTTGCATTGATCGGACCGTTTTTGAATTTTTTATGCCTGTTTCAAACTATGGTCAAAACGGCGGGCACAGAGGTCCTTAGCTAGGGGTTGAGCCTCGCTAAACTTGCATTGGATCTCTGAAGAAACAGCATATTGTGAGTCTAAAAATCATCTTTACAAAAAATCATGAGCATCGTATCATGTACCTGTAGTTCAAATCGGACCCACTTCCTACCAATTCGGCATGAAATTGTCTTTTTTGCCAGGGGTGAACGGAAAGGTTTGAGATACCCCAGTTGGGACATTGTCCATGTAAGGTGGTCTAATATTTTTACAAAATGTGGTGGTACCATTCTAAAACTATCATTTGATGGTTGCTTCACAAAACGCCCCGTTTTTTGCGCTCGGAAAATGGAAAATGGATTTTCCGTGCGTCAAAAAGGAAAACTTTCTCCTGCAACATTGTTCTCCATCCCATGATACATATGTGTGCACAATATGGGCACATTATCACAAACTATGCCACGATTCTGGCCATAACATTTGTCGTTTGGCCCGAAAGCCATGAAACCTCGGAGATGATAGGTCATTTCTAAGAAGGTTTTTTTGAGACACTTTCAATATACCAAGTTTGGTATTTTTACTTGCAACTATGTCACATAAGAAGACACCACGCGAAGGATTTGCATTGATCGGACCGTTTTTGAAATTTTTATGCCCGTTTCAAACTATGGTCAAAACGACGGGCACGGAGGTCCTTAGCTAGGGGCTGAGCCTCGCTAAACTTGCATTGGATCTCTGAAGAAACAACATATTTTGAGTCTAAAAATCATTTTTACCAAAAACCATGAGCATCGGATCATGTACCTGTAGTTCAAATCGGACCCACTTCCTACCGATTCGGCAAGAATTTGTCTTTTTCGCCAGGGGTGAACTGAAAGGTTTGAGATACCCCGGTTGCGACATTGTCCATGTAAGGTGGTCTAATATTTTTACAAAATATGGTGGTTCCATTCTAAAACTGTTATTTGGTGGTTGCTTCACAAAACGCCCCATTTTTTGCGCTCGGAAAATGGAAAATGGAGTTTCCGTGCGTCGAAAAGGAAAACTTTATCCAGCAACATTGTTATCCATCCCATGATACATATGTGTGCACAATATGGGCACATTATCACAAACTATGCCATGATTCTGGCCATAACATTGGTCGTTTGGCCCGAAAGCCATGAAACCTCGGAGATGATAGGTCATTTCTGAGAAGGTTTGTTTGAGACACTTGCAATATACCAAGTTTGGTATTTTTCCTTGCAACTATGTCACATAAGAAGACACCACGCGAAGGATTTGCATTGATCGGACCGTTTTTGAATTTTTTATGCCTGTTTCAAACTATGGTCAAAACGGCGGGCACAGAGGTCCTTAGCTAGGGGTTGAGCCTCGCTAAACTTGCATTGGATCTCTGAAGAAACAGCATATTGTGAGTCTAAAAATCATCTTTACAAAAAATCATGAGCATCGTATCATGTACCTGTAGTTCAAATCGGACCCACTTCCTACCGATTCGGCAGGAATTTGTCTTTTTTGCCAGGGGTGAACAGAAAGGTTTGAGATATCCCGGTTGGGACATTGTCCATTTAAGGTGGTCTAATATTTTTACAAAATATGGTGGTACCATTCTAAAACTGTCATTTGGTGGTTGCTTCACAAAACGCCCCGTTTTTTGCGCTCGGAAAATGGAAAATGGATTTTCCGCGCGTCGAAAAGGAAAACTTTCTCCTGCAACATTGTTCTCCATCTCATGATACATATGTGTGCACAATATTGGCACATTATCACAAACTATGCCATGATTCTGGCCATAACATTGGTCGTTTGGCCCGAAAGCCATGAAACCTCGGAGATGATAGGTCATTTCTGAGAAGGTTTTTTTGAGACACTTGCAATATACCAAGTTTGGTATTTTTCCTTGCAACTATGTCACATAATAATACACCACGTGAAGGATTTGCATTGATCGGACCGTTTTTGAATTTTTTATGCCCGTTTCAAACTATGGTCAAAACGGCGGGCACAGAGGTCCTTAGCTAGGGGCTGAGCCTCGCTAAAATTGCATTGGATCTCTGAAGAAACAGCATATTTTAGTCTAAAAATCATTTTTACCAAAAATCGTGAGCATCGGATCATGTACTTGTAGTTCAAATCGGACCCACTTCCTACCGATCCGGCAGGAATTTGTCTTTTTCGCCAGGGGTTGACGGAAAGGTTATAAGATATCCCGGTTGGGACATTGTCCATGCAAGATGGTATAGTATTTTATAAAAATGTGTTGATACCATTTTGAAACTTTTATTTGATGGTTGTTTCACAAAACACCCTTTTTGGCACTCGGAAAATAGAAAAATAGTGCTAGCCAATCAGAGTAGAGAACCACAGGACCCACGGATTACCCTCCGAAGCTAATCTCAGCCGTTTACATGCTCTCCATCTAACGCCCCAAATTTCATCTGACACCTCCTTGTTCCCTGTCTCTGTATGCAAAATGACCGAAATGCCCTAGGGTTTCATGTACTTCACCATCGAATTGAACATGGCTAATTTCGTGATATTAGGCACATACAGAACGCGGTCGAGAGGGACTGACCCCCAAACCCTAATCCCTTCGCTCCTCCCTGCAGACCCCGCCGCCACTTCTTCCTCTATCCCTCTCTCGCTCGACAGGTGCTCCTCACCGCAACCCTAATCCCCTCGCTCCTCACCGCAACCCACGATCGCCCCCCCTCGCGCCACCCCTTCCCTCCTGTCCCCGTCCGTGCGCCGCCGATCTCCCCCTGCTGCAATCTCGCTGGAGCCAGATCCCCACCTCTTCTCACTGGAGCACACATCGAGCCGATGGAGCGGTGATGGAGGCAGTGAGGAGCATTCGAAAGCCGAAGACGATGCGGCCACAACAACTGCGCGAGTCTCCTCAACGAGGGGTGCAACATCAAGTGCAGATCCTCTCCTCTTTGCCCTCCTCTCACCGATTCGATTCCTGGCCATTCTCGCTTTTAGCCGTTTCATTTGTTTGTCTCCTTCCAGTTCAGGGAATTGCATCGGCAGGCGGTGGATGTGAGATGAGAAGCGGCATATCCGCGGCCCAGGCGACGCCCGCTGCTGCATCACCTTGAGCCCAACGACACCAGATCCAACGATAGTAGCCACGGCACCACCAGCAACCGCCGCCCTGCAGACCCCCATCAAGGCCGCCTTCCTCCACCCGCCTCCTGTCCGTGACACCCCCACCAACGAGGAGAGTAGGGCCAGCAGCGCCGATCCCCTGGAGAAGAAGTCCAAGCACCAGTTCAGGCGCGATCGCAAGCAGGTAACCCCACTGCAGTAGCGAACAAGAGCTGCTTGCTGGAATGTCCCAGTGATCGTGCATGCTAGGCACTTGTGGTAATGCTTGCATGTTGTTATAACCTCTGATGTGCGGCTACTATTCTTATAGCGTCACTTCAGACCAAATGTAAGCACTGCTAAATTCACCGTTAGTTTAGTTAGCACAATAGTTTTAGGTTTAAGTCGAAATGTCCACTCTAATGCTTCATATGTTCTGGCATTATACGATCTAAAGCTTTCTATAGTGATAACTTTGTCAATTGCCGCAGTGATACGACTTTGGTTAGGGCTATAGTTTGCCTTATGCCAGTGAATTATGTTCTTCTGTTGCTTGCTTAGCCTGAAGAATTATGTGCTATGCCCAGAGATTTATATGGTTAGAAGCTGTAGTTTGTGTAGCTATAGTGATACAACTCTTGTGGTGAAAAAGACTTAATGTTGTTCTAGATTTATTAACCCTTTTGTGAAACATGCTATACTGATATGCTTCACTCTTGTGGTGAACCCGGGAATAATTTATTGATGTTCCAAGTGGACTGTTATTGCGACAGGCCGATAGTAGATACCTTACCTGTTATGTTAGTTTTTGTGGTATGTGATTCTCTATAGCTATGTCTAATGCCGTAATACTTGTTCATGTTCAAACCTAGGAACTCACATGATGTGGTTTCATATATGATATGTTCCAACTGAGATTATTAGTATTTTTTTTTTGCATGTTGTTGGGTGAAGTTTGGACTATATTTAGTACTTTTACATCTTCCAGATCTGTTGCTCCAGTGAGTTCCCCTCAGTAATAAATCCATTGGCAGTATTTCATTGTGTTCTAATCTATCTAAAAAATAAAATAGGATAAGTTTAGTTCTGCTAGAACACAAGTTGGACTACCTTGAATGTGTACTTTCATTCTACACTTGTCTATAGTCTGTTTGTACTCAAACTTTTGTTTGTATGTTTCTAGTAAAATACAGATAAAAGCACCATGTGTTTCGGTAAAAAAATAGGAAGGTATAACTTCAGCAAGTTTTGGAGTACCATAAATGGCTTCCCTTGAGTGTTATCATATCATGGAGTAAACATTTTCACTTGGATAGAATTGCAAGGGGTGCATAGTTAAACAACAATGCATTTCTGCTGTAGTTAGGATATCTTTTTGCTTACTGGACCACTTCTATATCTTGGATTTATTGGTGTATTATATTGTACTTGCACAGTACTGCATTTGCGACACCTATGAGTGCCTTATGCTGTCTGATAAACCAAGTTTGGTGATATCCCTGATGTTTGCATAAACTGCAATCTCCTTCCACATTTCTTAGCCATGTCGCTTTATCTAACTATTCATTCTAGCATTCCTGACGTAGTTGCTACTTCATTTCTTTGGATCATAGGATCTCTATCAAGAATTGCATGCACTAGATAGATTCCAGCAAGGTTACTCTGGATGATTCCAACAAGGTTACTTGATCTCCCTTTATTAACTGACTACCTCCTCAATAGTCTTCTCCACTTTGATTTTCTCCTCCGTAAGCAGCTCATAAGTTTCTTTGTTAGGGATTGTCCTGTTCTCTTGGTTAGTGATCTAGCTCTTAGTAGATTTATAGGTTCTTGGTTAGTGCAGCCTTTTTTAGCATTTGAGCTTATTTTGATAACATATGAGCTTTTGTAACTGTGTTGTATGCATGCTGTAATTATTATCTCGATATGCTCTCTTCTGTTTAGATAGTATGTTATTTTTCCAAATTGATTCACTTGTCAATTGATCCTCTAATGTGTTTCTTGCTAGTTATAGCGTGTCTATTTTGAAAACCATTTGATTAGATCTTCCATTTTCTAATTTGCCATGTATGCATATCTTAAATCATCAGGCTGGCACGAGATAGATTATATGTTTGTACTTGTTTCTTAAACACTAGTCTGGCATGAGATGATCCAGGACGCCAGCGAAACACCACTCACACATCATTCAGGGGCCTCCAGGCTAGGTGCATCATGCCCGGAAGCCGAAGTGTGTGAACCATGTTATGTACATTCTTGTATTTTGCTCAAGTGTGTCAATCGGAGATACTTGTTTGCTGGGATATACTTGTATGTAATAATATTGTTGAACCTGTGAATCTGGTTGTATATTGGTGCTATGTAATCCAAATGTTGGCAGTCAAATACTATTCAGATTCTAGATTCTGTGTGCTATTTCATTTGTGTATCCAAAAGAATGCCTTATTTATTTTTGGGCTTGATCTATATAAATGGGTCAGTAACATCTGAATATAAAGAGTCCAAGGCCAAGATAATATTGCATTGTAAAAAGGCTGCAGTAGAAATATAATGGACCATATAATAGTAATGAAAAAAGGCCACAACCCACAATAATCGGATTGTAAAAAGGCCAAGGCCCAAAAGGAAATGGCCTGTAAAAGTTAAAACCCCCCAAAGAAAAAGGCTGAATTATTGGGCTCGGCCCATACAAACTATTGAAATGGATCGGGCTAAATTTGCGTTAATACGATTTCGTTTTGTCATAATTTTGCCACGTTGGATTGGCCACGTAGGACCTGACGTGGCTAGGCTAGAGCGCGAGTGACGATATGACGATCCAATATCGTCATAGATGATTATGACGATTTCAAAAAAACGTCGTTGTATGCAATTACTGACGCTCAGTTTTTGACGATCTGTTTTCGTCATAAGATCGTCATATATTGTGGACAATGACGATTCAGTGACGAAAATGGAGGATCATGTATCAGCATATTCCTTGTAGTGAAAAAGGACGAAAAATATTACCTAGGATTTAAAAAGATCAGGAAACTCCGTCCTGATGTGATCTTCGCGCTCCCAGGTAGCTTATTCTTAAGTGTGGTTGCTCCACTGAATCTTGAGAAACTTGATGCTTCGGGTCCTGGTGGTTCTGAAAGCTTCTTCCAAAATACGGATGGGTACTTCGGGATAGGTCAGGTCATCGTTGATCTCTATGGTCCGGTGATCAATGTTCTTGAAAACTTCAGTCTTCTCCAGAACTTCAAGGCATTTGCGAAGTAACAATATATGGAACACATTGTGCACTGCTTCCATATCCTCTGGCAGTTCCAATTGATACGATACTTCTCCTCGACGATTCAGAATCTTGAAGGGTCCGATATATCTGGGGGCTAACTTTCCTTTTAGCTGGAAACGCTGCATTCCCTTCAAAGGCGACACTTTAAGGTACACGAACTCTCCAATATTGAAAGCAAGGTCTCAACGTCTCTTGTCGGCGTAACTCTTCTATCTTGACTGGGCGGTCTTGAGGTGCTCACGAATCTTGTGAACTTTCTCTTCTGCTTCTCGTAGGATATCGGGTCCAAAAATCTGACTCTCTTCTACTTCCGACCAATTCAAAGGGGTGCAACACTTCCTTCCATACATGAATTCAAATGGGGCCATTTGCATACTAGCTTGGTAACTGTTGTTGTAAGAAAATTGTGCGAACGGCAGACAGTCTTCCCATTTAGATCCATACTCTAGCACACATGCTCTCAACATATCTTCAAGTATTTGATTTACTCGTTCCATTTGTCCATCGGTCTGAGGGTGATACGTGGTGCTGAAATCTAGTCGGGTTCCTAAACCTTCTTGGACCTTCTTCCAGAATCTCGAGGTAAACTGAGTTCCTTGATCCGATACAATGTTCTTGGGGACTCCGTGCAAACTGACGATTCTAGCGATGTATAACTCTGCTAGCTTCGAACTCTGGTATGTGGTCTTGACTGGTAAGAAATGGGATACTTTGGACAATCTGTCAACTATGACCCAGATAGAGTCATTTCCCCTACTAGAAGTAGGCAATCTGGTGATAAAGTCCATTCCAACTGAATCTCATTTCCATTCCGGAATCTGCAAAGGTTGCAACAGTCCAACGGGTCTTTGATGTCCCGCCTTGACTCTCCGACATATATCACACTTGGCGATATAGCTTCCGATTTCTCTCTTCATTTTGTGCCACCAAAATTGCTCCTTCAAATCCTGATACATCTTCGTTCCTCCGGGGTGGATAGAATAAAGGGTATCATGGGCCTCTTTCAAAATCACTTCTTTCAATTCCGAATCTGCTGGTACACAAAGGCTTCCTTTGTACCACAGAACTCCTTCGTCATCTTTGGTGAATCTGGGTACTTTGCCTATACCGATATGACGCTTGATTCCATCGATACTAGCATTTCCATTCTGCGCCTCTTTGATCTGACTGATCAAAGTGGGTTGAAGTTCTATGCTAGCCAAAAATCCTTCACTCACTAATTCCATTCTGAAATCTTCCATCTCTTTGCGCAAAATTTTGTTGGAGATATGCCCTAGAGGCAATAATAAAAGTGGTTATTATTATTTCTTTGTGTTTATGATAAATGTTTACATTCATGCTATAATAGTATTAACCGGAAACATTAATACTTGTGTGTTTTGTAAACTAAATTAGAGTGCCTGGTAAAGCCTCTTTATAATACTAGCTTGTTGGTTAATAGATGATCGTGGTTTCTCGATCATGAACATTGAGATGTTATTAACAACAAGATCATATCATTAGGAGAATGATATGATGGACATACTCCTATAGATAAGCATAGCATAAAGATCAAGTCATTTCAATAGTTCGTTTGCTATAAGCTTTTTGATACATAGTAACCTAATTCCTTCGACCATGAGATCATGCTAATCACCATCACCGGAAGGATGCTTTGATGACATCAAACACCACACCGTAACTGGTGGCTATAAAGGTGGCATTAAGTGTTCAGAAAGTATGTGTTGATGCACATGGATCAAGAGTGGGATTTGTCCATCCATATGACGGATAGATATACTCTGAGCCCTCTCGGTGTAATGTCATCCAATTGGCTTGCAAGCATGTGACTGGCTCACAAGGGATCACATATCACGGGAACGAGAAAAGAGTACTTATCGGTAACGAGGTTGAACTAGGTATGCAGAGATACCGACGATCAAAACCTCGGATAAGTAAACTATCGTGAGACAAAGAGAAATTGGTATCGTATGTAAGTGGTTCATTCGATCGCAAAGTAATCGTTGAAATATGTGGGAGCCATATGAATTTCCAGATTCCTCTATTGGTTATTGATCGGAGAAGTGTCTCGGTCATGTCCGCATAATTCACGAACCGTAGGGAGACACACTTAAGGATTCAATCGATGTTGTTTAGTAGATATGGAATGTTAGTAGGGATACCAAATGTTGTTCGTAGTCTCGGATGGGATCCGGGATATCACGAGGAGATCCGGAATTGTCCGGAGAATAGGATTCATATAAGGAAAGTCCGATTTCGGACTTCGGGGAAGATTCCGATGTTTTCATCAGAGAGGTTCTAGAAGGTTCACCGGTTTGGAAGGGGAATGGTCCATGAATGTGTCATGGGTAAGTGGAATGATTGGATCATATCCTAGGTCACTTGGTGTGGACATTTGTGAGAGAGAATTAAAGCTCTAAATTGAAAGTCAAACTGGAGGTTTGAAAAAGTCAAACTGGAACAATGGTTTCCTAGTGGAAGAAGGAAAGAGTCCTTTCTACTTGGGTTTGGAAGTGGATTCAAACTCCCCTCTCTCAAGGCTGCCCCCTCTCATAAATAGAGGGGGAGGGCTGCCCTAAACAAAAAAATCCCTAGTCCTCCCCACACCCGTGCGCCGCCGCCGCCACCAAGCCGTCGTCGCACGCCGCGCCGCCGCCGCCCTAGCCGCCGCCGCCCTAGCCGCCGCCGACACCTCCTCCTCCTCCTCCCGGTCTTCTAAACCCTAGATCACCGGGAAACCCTAGATCCACCATAACTCGCACCGGCTTAGGCGAAGCCCTGCGGGATCTTCCCTCTACTTCCGACACCACGTCGTCGTGCTACCGGAATCGCAAGGGGAGAACTACAACCTCCGCTGCCTGCTGGAACAAGGGAGAGGAAGGTCTTCATCGAGTAACAAACGTGTGACCGACTGCGGAAGCGCTGCCGGAACGCAGCGCCGGAAGGATCGTCTACGCGATCTTGAGATCGGCAAGTGTACGACTACATCACCCACGAGAATGTGCTCTTGTTAACCGCTTTGGAATCTTCGAGGGTGAGTGCTTCTATCGATTCATTGCTACAATCTAGTAGATATATCTTGGCTTGTTTGTGTGCATGCGGTAGAAATTTTTTGTTTTCCATGCTACGAACCCCTACAGTGGTATTAGAGTCGTGTCTATATGTAGATCTGTTGCACGAGTAGAACAAAATGGTCATTGTGGGTGGTGGTGCTTTTATTATCAATTCCTTTTTGTGTACTTTGCATCTTGCGGTATGATGGGATGAAGCGGCCCGGGCTAACCTTACATGACATCGTTCATGAGACTTGCTCCACGCTTAACATGCAAGTTGTATTGCATAAGTGGCTTTGCGGGTGTCTGTCTCTCCCATCATAGTATAGATTCAATTTACAACAAACACTTGATAGTTCAAACATCAATGTTGTGGTTCTTGTTCGTAAGTTAGAATGACACTTATTGAAAGGCCCAAACCACGTAAAACATGCAAAGAAAATTAGAGGCGTCTAACTTTGTTTTGCAGGGGTGTGCTGTGATGTGATATGGCCATGATTGTGATTATATATGATGTATGCAATGTTCCTTATTGTAAGTTGGCAACCGGCAGGAGCCATATGGTTGTCTTTTAAATTCCGTTAAGACCTGCATGTCTATTCAAAGTAGTTGTAATAGTTGATGATGGTGGACGACAACCATGAAGCGGCGCCATTGACCTTGACGCCATACCGGTGATGATGGAGATCATGTTCGTGCTTGAAGATGGAGATCGGAAGCACAAGAAGAAATGCCATATCATATCACATATTATGAATTGCATGTGATGCTAATCCTTTTATGCATCTTGTATTGCTTAGTTCGTGATGGTAGCATTATAAGATGATTCCTCAAGCACAAAATTTCAAGTTTTAAAGTGTTCATCCTTAGTAAGCACCGTTGCTAAAGCTTGTTGTTTCGAAGCACCACGTGATGATCGGGTGTGTTAGATTCTGCGAGTGTATACAACGTGAGCAAGCCAGATTTGCTCATGCGGAAGCTAAGGTTTGATCTTGAAGAGCTTAGCATGTACATACATGGTCTCGGAACACAGTTCACCGAAAGGTAAAGCATGAGTCATATAGTAGATATGATGAACATGTAGATTGTTTGCCATTGAAGCTATATCAACTCTCGTGTTGATAGGTTTTGATGTGGTGGATTTGGTTCGTGTGATCACTAAAACAATGTGAGGGATATTGTTTTGAGTGGGAGTTCACCTAGATTAATTTAACTATTAATTAGAACTCAATTTGTCATAAACTTAGTCTAAACTAATGCAAATATGTTGTAGATCAATGGCGGCCCCTACCATCAATTTTAATGCGTTTCTAGAAAAAGAAAAGTTGAAAAACAATGGAAGCAACTTCGCGGATTGGTTCCGCAATTTGAGGATTGTCCTCAATGCTGGTAATTTGACCTATGTGCTAGATGCACCGCTGGGTAACCCGCAGAATCGATGCTACCGATGAGGTAAAGAATGTTTTCTCGCTTCTAAGAATTAGTACTCCACAGCTTAGTGTGCTATCTTGTATGGTTTGGAATCGAGCTTGTAAAAGGTTTGAGAACCATGACCCACATGATATTGTCCGTGAACTCAAAATGATATTTGAGGCTCACACGACAGTTGAGAGTTATGAGGCTTCTGAAAAGTTCTTTAACTGCAAGATGGAAGAGGGTAGCTCCGTCAGTGAGCACGTTCTTAAGATGTCTGGGCACGCAAGCAAGCTTCAAAGCTTAGGTGTAGTGATTCCTAATGCTTTGGGGATTCACCGTGTCCTCCAATCACTACCACCAAGTTACAAGAACTTTGTGATGAACTACAATATGCAAAACATGGACAAGTCGTTGCCCGAACTCTTCTCCATGTTAAAGTCTGCAGAAGTGGAGATCAAGAAAGAACACCAAGTGTTGTTGGTCAATAAGACCACCAAATTCAAGAAGCAAGGCAAGTATAAGAAAAAGGGAAACTTCAAGAAGGGCGGTAAGAAAGTTACCGCGCCGGTGAAGAAGACCAAGGCTGGGCCTAAGCCTGATACTGAGTGCTTTCACTGCAAGGGAGAAGGTCACTGGAAGAGGAATTTCCCTAAGTACTTGGCGGATTTGAAGAACGACAACGTCAAGAAGAAAGGTATATCCGATATACATGTTATTGATGTGTATCTCACTAGTACTCGTAGTTGTGCCTGGGTATTTGATACTGGTTTAGCTGCTCATATTTGTAACTTGAAATAGGTACTGCAGAATAGACAGAAACTAGCGAAGAACGGGGTGACGATGCGCATTAGAAATGGATCAAAGGTTGATGTGATCACGGTCGGCACGCTACCTCTTCATCTACCATCGAGATTAGTTTTATACTTAAATAATTATTATTTTGTGCCTGCGTTGAGCATGAACATTATATCCGGATCATGTTTATTGCGAGACGGTTACTTGTTTAAGTCCGAGAATAATGATTGTTCGATTTATATGAGTAATATGTTTTATGCACATACACCTTTGATAGATGGTCTATTCTTATTGAATCTCAGTTGTGGTAATACACACAGTAATAACATTGAAGCTAAACGTTTGAAATTGAGTGATAACTCGACCTATATGTGGCACTGTCGTCTTGGTCATATTGGAGTGAAGCGTATGAAGAAACTCCATTCTGATGGACTTCTTGAATCACTTGATTTCGAATCACTTGAAAGATGCGAAGCATGTCTGATGGGTAAAATGACTAAGACTCCATGTTCTCGTATGATGGAGCGATCTACGGACTTATTGGAAATCATACATACCGATGTGTGTGGTCTAATGAGTGTAGCATCGCACGGTGGTTATCGCTATGTTCTTACCTTCACGTATGACTTGAGTAGATATGGGTATATCTATTTCATGAAACATAAGTCTGAAACTTTCGAGAAATTTAAGGAATTTCAAAGTGAGGTAGAGAATCAACGTAACAAGAAGATTAAATTTCTACGATCTGATCGTGGAGGTGAATATCTAAGTTATGAGTTTGGCGAGCATTTGAAGAAATGCGGAATACTTCCACAATTGACACCGCCGGGAACACCACAACGTAATGGTGTGTCCGAACGTCGTAATCAAACTCTCTTAGATATGGTTCGTTCTATGATGTCACTTACAGATTTACCGCTATCATTTTAGGGTTATGCATTAGAAACAACCGCATTCACTTTAAATAGGGCACCATCTAAATCTGTTGAAACGACACTGTATGAATTATGGTTTGGGAAGAAACCTAAATTGTCGTTTCTTAAAGTTTGGGGTTGCGAAGCTTATGTAAAGAAGTTACAGCCCGACAAGCTTGAACCCGAAGCGGAAAAATGCGTCTTCATAGGATACCCGAATGAAACTATTGGGTATACCTTCTATCATAGATCCGAGGGCAAAATCTTCGTTGCCAAGAATGGATCCTTTCTAGAGAAGGAGTTTCTCTCGAAAGAAGTGACTGGAAGGAAATTAGAACTCAACGAGGTTGTTGAACCTTCTCTCGAACTTGCGAGTAGCGCAACACCGGAAGTAGTTCCTGTGGCACCTACACCAATAAGAGAGAAAGCTAATGATGTTGATCATGAAACTTTGATTGAAGTAACTACAGAACCTCGCAGGTCAACGTGAACTCGTACCACTCCTGATTGGTATGATCCTGTTATGAGTGCCATGTTAGTGGACAACACCGATGACCCTGCGACATATGAGGAAGCGATGATGAGCCCAGATTCCAATAAATGGCAAGAAGCCATGAAATCTGAGATTGGATCCATGTACGAAAACCAAGTATGGACTTTGGTGGACTTACCGGATGGCCGAAAGGCTGTCGAGAACAAATGGATTTTCAAGAAGAAAACAAATGCTGATGGTAATGTTACTGTCTATAAAGCTTGACTTGTCACAAAAGGGTTTCGACAAATTCAAGGAGTTGACTATGATGAGACTTTCTCACCGGTAGCGAAGCTAAAGTCTGTGAGGATTATGTTACCAATCGCTGCATATTATGATTATGAGATATGTCAGATGGATGTCAAAACGGTGTTCCTCAATGGAGACATTGATGAAGAGTTGTATATGGTACAACCTAAAGGTTTTGTCGATCCTAAAGATGCTAACAAGGTATGCAAACTTCAACGATCCATTTATGGATTGAAGCAAGCATCCCGGAGTTGGAATCAACGTTTTGATAAGGTGATCAAAAGCTTTGGTTTTATACAAACTTATGGAGAATCTTGTATTTACAAGAAAGTGAGTGGGAGCTCTGTAGCATTCTTAATACTATATGTAGATGACATATTATTGATTGGGAATGATGTAGACCTCCTTAGTAGTGTCAAGGAGTATTTGAATAATAGTATTTCAATGAAAGATCTTGGCGAAGCAGCTTACATATTAGGCATAAAGATTTATAGAGATAGATCGAGATGCCTAATATCATTGTCACAGAGTACATATTTGGACAAAGTTCTAAAGAGGTTTGGAATGGAAGATAGTAAGAAAGGGTTCTTGCCCATGTTGCCCAATACGACCTTGAGTAAAACTCAAAGTCCTGCAACGGCAGAAGATAGAGAAAGGATGAGTAAGACTCCCTATGCCTCAGCCATAGGATCTCTTATGTATGCCATGCTATGTACTAGACCCGACATTGCATATGCTGTTAGTTTGACTAGCAGATATCAAAGTGATCCAGGAGTAGATCATTGGACAGCGGTCAAAACCATCCTTAAGTACTTGAGAAGAACTAAGGATATGGTTCTTTCTTATGGAGGTGATGAACAACTCGTTGTTAATGGTTACACCGATGCTAGTTGGAACACCGATCCGGATGATTCCAAATCTCAATCTGGATACATATTTACTTTGAATGGTGCAGCTGCTAGATGGAGGAGTGCAAAGCAAAGCATTGTGGCGAGATCTTCAACTGAATCGGAATACATAGCTGCTTCAGAGGCTTCAGAAGAGGCGATATGGATGAAGGATTTCATTACAGAGCTCGGTGTGGTTCCAAGTGCGCTGGACCCAATGTCTATCTGTTGTGATAACATGGGTGCCATAGCCAATGCGCAAGAACCAAGGTCACACAAGAAGCTGAAGCATATCAAGCTACATCTTCACGCTATTCGAGAGCATGTCCAATATGGTGACATAAAGATTTGCAAAGTACACAGAAATCTGAATGTGGCGGATCCGTTGACTAAACCTCTCCCGAGGGAAAAACATGACCAACACCAAACCGCCATGGGTGTTCGGTATATTACCATGTAATCTAGATTAGTTGACTCTAGTGCAAGTGGGAGACTGTTGGAGATATGCCCTAGAGGCAATAATAAAAGTGGTTATTATTATATCTTTGTGTTTATGATAAATGTTTACATTCATGCTATAATAGTATTAACCGGAAACATTAATACTTGTGTGATTTGTAAACTAAATTAGAGTCCCTAGTAAAGCCTCTTTATAATACTAGCTTGTTGGTTAATAGATGATCGTGGTTTATCGATCATGAACATTGAGATGTTATTAACGACAAGATCATATCATTAGGAGAATGGTATGATGGACATACTCCTATAGATAAGCGTAGCATAAAGATCAAGTCATTTCAATAGTTCGTTTGCTATAAGCTTTCTGATACATAGTAACCTAATTCCTTCGACCATGAGATCATGCTAATCACCATCACCGGAAGGATGCTTTGATGACATAAAACACCACACCATAAATAGGTGGCTATAAAGGTGGCATTGAGTGTTCGGAAAGTATGTGTTGAGGCACATGGATCAAGAGTGGGATTTGCCCATCCATATGACAGATAGATATACTCTGGGCCCTCTCGGTGGAATGACATCCAATTTGCTTGCAAGCATGTGGCAGGCTCACAAGGGATCACATATCACGGGAACGAGAAAAGAGTACTTATCGGTAATGAGGTTGAACTAGGTATGCAGAGATACCGACGATCAAAACCTCGGATAAGTAAACTATCGTGAGACAAAGGATGGTTCATTCGATTGCAAAGTAATCGTTGAAATATGTGGGAGCCATATTGAAAGGATACAGATGTCGCCTAGAGGGGGGTGAATAGGCGATTAAATTTTTTCCTAGAGTGGCTCAACAAAGACGGAATAAAACTAGTGTTTACTTTGTTAAGCACAACCTAGAACAACTAAGGTTCACCTATGTGCACCAACAACTTATGCTAAGCAATACAAACAACAAAGTGATAGCAAGATATATATTACTTCAAGCACGAAGGCTATCACAATGTAAAGTGCATAAGTAAAGAGCTCGGGTATAGAGATAACCGAGGCACGCGGGGACACCGAAATTTTACCGAGTTCCTCCCAACATGGAGTACGTCTCGTTTGGAGAGGGGGTGGTACCAAAGCACCAACGCCACAAAAGGCCTACCTTATTCTCCGGTGAATCTCACCCCAACGGGATCGATCCACGCTTGCACTATCGGTGCACTTGTCGGTGGCAACCGGAACCTCTCACAAGGTTGGGGCACTTCTCCACAACTTAATTGGAGGCTCCCAACAAATGCCACAAAAGGCCTCAACAAATGCCACCAAGGCCACAAAACTGTCTAGGGTTTCAAGAACCCAAGAGGGACAAGCTCCAATGAGCAACTCAAACCAAATCCTCCGAGGAGAACTCAAACCGATGCACCAAATGTAAATGGCAAGAACACCACAAAGATGCTCAAATCTCTCACTCTTAAGTTCCAACAAAGCTACTAAAGCTATTGGGGGAACAAGAGAGGAGGAATCAAAGAGAGACACAAAATCCCCAAATATACACTCACAAAGAGATGAATCGGTTAGGTCAAAACGTAGATCTAGTTCACCTCCAACTACCCCTCAAATATATGCAAGAATCAATGAAGGGGTGAGTATAAATCAAGCTCAAAGAGTAAGGCAAATGAGGGAAAATCTTAGACAAAAGGAGGAGAAAGAAGCAACCCTAAAAGACAAAGGGGCAAAGCTATTTAAAGGGCTAGGCAAAATCTGCCTGTTGGGGCATTATTTTCTGAACGGTCCGGTAGTACCGGAATTAACCGGTAGTACCGCATGCTCCAGGAAATCGAAACAGCAGCAAGTCAACAGAGCAGAGCGGTAGAAAGCGAGGAAAAACGGGGGCCAGCACTGGGCACATGTAAGGTTCCCAACCTTTAATAAGGTAGAGATCCCTGTGTTTACAATGCTAGTCCCTGGATCAATAGCTAGCATCCACAGTTAAGATGTAATATCAAGATACAAAGGTCATAATGCAACTTTATAACCAGGAATAAAATAAATTATTACATCTTACGCAGCACATTAGGATATCACATTACATTGCAGCAAAATATCTATAAAGAATGGGGTCCTTCATCTTCAAAGTGCCACAGGCAATCATGTTAGTTGTAGACTTGTAATCCTATTCAACAAACTTCACTAACATCAAACAAACCTGCAACATAATAAGTTGCAGCCACAAGGGTCAATACATTTGAATTGTATTGACAAGTTTCACTATTATGTAGAAGTAAGTGGATCCTATCATTACATGCATATTTGGCTAAGTAGGGTTTAGGCTCTTTTGCAGAAAGCAATATAGTTTTATCCTATCTTTTCAAAATAGTTTTGATCTTTTGTCAAATCTTTCTGAACTTCTTGGAAAACTCCAAGTGCTTCTAATCCCTTGTTGTCACCATCAAGTTTTACTTTGAGAAATTGGAATGTCGAGATCTTCCATAGCTTCAGGCCTTAGTTGATCAGTGTTGTCCATAACCGGGGACACGGCTAAGTACTTAGAATTTGATCTTCTGCAGAAGTTGTACACTTTACCCACATGACACAATCTCATCTTGATGCCACCAGTGGCCGCTGGATAAGTACTCACCAAGATGGAGTACTGGCATATTGAGAATGTGACAAAGTCTTTCCATAGGAGTCCTCCCAGTACACAATGCTAGCTTGTCATCCAGGCACCAATGTAGGGTTTCAAGTTCCCTAGCACAAATCTAGTTAACCTGAAGATGCCAATGCATGGGACTTCCACTATGTAGTTGACTAAGCCAGAGCCCATTTAGCATGTGGATGTACACGGAAGCCACTGTACGAGAAACATGTTCAATCTCTAAGTCCCTGGGTGGTTTTTTCTTCTAGTGCACAACAAAACGAGATAGCCATATAAACATGGTTCCTTTTGTTGCCACCTTGTCCAACCTTGAGTATCCTTGTCCACCCAGGTGGTTCATTGAGTACTTGTTTTATTATATAAAACTTATAACTTTTCAACTCTTCATATAAGTCATAACATGTATCCCATCCCAATATATAGCTGGGCTAAGCATACTACAACTACAATGTTTCCACTAAGTATTATATAAGGGTATCCTATTAGGATTTAGCATAGCATAAAATATAGAAATCCTTTTCATGCATGTTACAAAAATCCACTAAGTATAATGAAAATAATAGGACTTGGATGATAGTGTCACTTGCCTTTTTGGTAGAGAATGTTGGTTCACTTCTTTATCTTGCAAATATCACACTCTTCTAATTCCACTACAATTCAATCAAGCAAACACAATTCAACTAGCATTCCAACCAATATTCAAACAATTTATCACACATAAAATAATAGAAACAAGGTCATGCATGCAAGCATGCAAAGGATAGTTTTATTTGCAAAGGTGGTTTCTACTAAGCTCTAAACATTATAAAGTTCAAAGTGGTCATTTTCTAAAGTGGTAAAACCATTTGCAACAGGTTTTATCTATAGACCATTTCTAAATCAAATCAATATTTTATGTGGTTGAAAATGCTTTTATCAAAGCAATAATTTTATATTGTTCATCAAATAAGTTGTTAATTCAAAAAACTTGGTGTTTAGGGTCATAAGGTTTGAATCAAAACATTTCCCAAAGGTTTTACTCAAAAAATCATTTCCATATCAAAATCAATATTTTTATTTGACTAGAAATGAGCTAATTCAAGTATTTATTCCTAAACTTCACAAAATTCATTTTTAAATCCATGATTTGGTTCCTAAGGTCAGTAGTTTCACAACAAACCATTTTGCAAAGATTTCACATTAAAATTTTATCTAGAACAATTTTTATATTCAAAATAAGCCTACACATGTTTCTGCAAATTCAACCAATTTTCCAGAAGCAAATCATTAAACAAATTGCATGGTTGCAAATTACTTGTTCTACTGATTCTATTGATATAAAATTTGCAAATTTTGGACATGTGGATCAAAAGTTATGTAATTTACAAGTTTGCATATCAATCAGATTCAAAATTCTGTTTTAAATAAAACCAGTGCCACGCGGCGTGATACTATTGGCCGGTACCGTTTCGTGCGGATCGGCCTCTGCGAACCGTAGGATTTAATTTAGATCTAGTGGCTCAGATGGGCTCATACCCCTTCGTCTAAGTTCTAATCTTAGCCGCAGGATTAACATCTAACGGTGTAAAACTACTTGACCAAACTCGAGCGGTGCTGACGGCGGCGCTCTGGCGGTAGCGCTCAGACATGGTCGTCGCCGGTGATACAGGATGGAAGAGAAGAAGCGGAGGTGCTCACCGTGCTCGCGAGGTCGAGGTGAAGCTCAAGGTGGCGCTGGCTTGGCGAGGGGCGCTCGGAGCTGCTGGCAATTCCTCGCCGGAGTTGGTGGCGGCGTCGGGCACGCTCAGGTGTCGTCGGGGATGGGGATGCAGGTCGCGCCGAGGCACGACAGGGGCACAGTTAGACGCGGGCTGAACTGGGGATGATGTGAGAATCAACAGGAGGTGCTGGGGCGGTCGAGACTTACCAGGAGGAGTCGCCGGAGCAATGGCAGACGGAGGTGGCGAGTTGAGCATGTCCTTGCCGACGCTCTGGGGCAAGCGCGGGCGAACGAGAGGCACTGGCAGGTGCGCCTGGAGGTGGAGAACAGGCTAGTGTGCAGTGGGAGTCGAGGCGAGGTTGGACGGCGCCGGAATTGATCGCGAAGCTCGTCGGAGTCCGCGACGGTGCAAGGGAAAATCTGGGCAGCCCTGGGGCAGAGGGGAGGCGCTGTCTGGGGGGAAAGTTAGAGGAGTGAGGGGCGCTTTAACGAGCGTGGTCATTGCGAGGAATTAAGGCCGCCATCAACGCGTATTCATCGCCGGAATTACTCGGCTGCAACGGCAGGGGACGGCTGGCGCGAGGTTGATGATGCTGAGGTGGCGTGGGCCATGCTGACAGCGAGAGAGGGAGAGAAAGAGTGGGGCCGAGCGCTCAGTGACTAGGTGGGTTCTTTTCCGGGTGAAAACGTTTCGCGCGTGGGGAAGAGCTGGTGGGCTGGACTGGGCCTTGCTGGGCTTGTTGGGTTGGGTTTGGTCTGATTCTTTTTTTATACTGATTGCCTTTTTCTTTTTCTATTTGATTTTCTGTTTTGATTTTCAAACAAACCATACAAACAACAAATGAATTCAAACTTTTGCCAAACTTTGTATTTATTCCAATTCTGATTAAACACATAATCCAAAGACCAAAATAGAATAATTTTATTCTTTTTAGGATCCATTTAATAATTAAATAAAATAGACCTTAGTCATTAATTCATATAGGATTTGATTTATTTTAAAACTCCATTTGAAATCTAAACAATACCAAACTCAATTCAGTAGGTTTTATTTGAAAATATAAAACACTTGGGAATCTCATTTTAAAATAAATTAATAAGTTTTAGTGTTTATTTAAAATGGAAAGCCTTTACTTTAATAAAATTGGATTTTAATAAATCCTTATTATTTTATTTAAATAGACCTTTACTTTTTTTATCAAATAGAATTATTTTATTTCAAAAGCTTGGCCAAGTTTTAATTTGGCTTTATAAAATAATCCTTATTTATAATTCTACCTTTGCTTTATAAAAACCATATCTTTTTATTAAAAGATCCAAAAATAGTGATTCCAAATATTTTAACTTTATTTATTAATTGTTTATATTTTTAAATCCCTTTAGGATTTTATTTGATCAAAATAGGTTTTGATATTTCCAATTGGAATCAAAAAGTTTCTTCTTACCCTGAATTTCAACAAAGTTTTATTTTGTTTATTTAATTTTCACATTTCAAAATTTGGAAAATTTTGGGATGTGATATTGTAGCCATGGTGAGTAGAAGCAGTATTGTAGCAACCTGAAGAAGCCAAGCATGGCAACTTGTATAAGTGGGGCATTGCGGCAACAAGAGCAACTAGCGGCGTATGCGGCCAGCGTAGAGGCAACAGTAGCTAGTGGGGCAGCAACGATGCATGCAGCAGAGCGGGGCCCGCCGCAGGCGAGCGAGCATGCGCGAGTAGCACAATGCGTCGCGGCAGGCGGCGAAGCGGCAAGAGCAGCAGCAGCAGCTCGCGAGCTGGCCCAGCGGCAGTGACCCGGGGTGGCAAGCGCGTGTGTGGAAACGAGTGACAGAAGCAGAGCGAGATCTGGACCTGGGAAAAGAAACTGGGCCGGATGGTACTACCGGCCGATCCAGGCGATACTATCGGGCCGACCGGTAGTACCGGATTTAGGTACCAATGAGCGAAGAAAAGCGGCCGCGTTCTCGGCGGTAGTAAGCCCGCCCGAGCGATACTACCGCCGCCCGTAAAATAGATTGACGGGCAAATATTCAAACGGCAATAATTTTTTAACTGGAAGCTCCGATTAACCCGATTCCAATTGCGTTGGATAGAGGACGACAAGGGCTTCCTAATAAAAAGTGGAAATATTGATTATCACCAAGTGAGAGTGTATCAATTAATATAATGTGAGATACCTCACTTGGTGAGAAACCGGAAATCCGCATAAATCAAAATTGCAACAAGATACAAACCGAAGATCCGATTTTGATGAACAAGAACTTGTTATGGAGATTACCACAAGCTCTATATCCTCACATGGGTAAGACCAAATAACAACCAAATATGATGATGCAAGTATGCAAAGGTTTGAGCTCTCTCCGAACGTTGTGACCGAATTATTCATTCGAGAGCCCCTCTTGATAGTACGGTTATCTATCCTAAACCCGGTCTCCTACACACAACAAGAGACCGGCAAAAGGGAAAATCTATCAAGATTATACCTTTGCCTTGAGCATTCCACTTCAGCTCGATGTAGACGATCTTGCCCTTCTCAAGATCGAACGGCTTTCTTAATTCCTCATCATCGATCCATGATCACCGAGAATGGCAAGCATCAAACATGAAATCTTCTATAGATGGTGCATTTTAAGCTTGCGCAATGCATCTTCTTCTCATTTCATCGACCTTGAAGCCACCACATGCTCCACGTGATGCCAATGGACAAATCCTACAAGTATAACTTAATACACACATTAGTCCATAAAGATTGTCATTAATTACCAAAACCACACATAGGGGCCCACATGTTCTTTCACATATGAATTTCCAGATTCCTCTATTGGTTATTGATCGGAGAAGTGTCTCGGTCATGTCCGCATAATTCACGAACCGTAGGGAGACACACTTAAGGATTCAATGTTGTTTAGTAGATATGGAATGTTAGTAGGGATACCGAATTTTATTCGGAGTCTCAGATGGGATCCGGGATATCACGAGGAGATCCAGAATTGTCCAGAGAATAAGATTGATATAAGGAAAGTCCGATTCCGGAGTTTGGGAAAGGTTCCGATGTTTTCATCGGAGAGGTTCTAGAAGGTTCACCGGTCCGGAAGGGGAATGGTCCATGAATGTGTCATGGGTAAGTGGAATGATTGGATCATATCCTAGGTCACTTGGTGTGGACATTTGTGAGAGAGAATTAAAGCTCTAAATTGAAAGTCAAACAAGAGGTTTGAAAAAGTCAAACTGGAACAATGGTTTCCTAGTGGAAGAAGGAAAGAGTCCTTCCAACTTGGGTTTGGAAGTGGATTCAAACTTCCCACTCTCAAGGCTGCCCCCTCTCATAAATAGATGGGGGCTGCCCCAAACAAAAAAAGACCTAGCCCTCCCCACACCCATGCACCGCCGCCGCCACCAAGCCACCGCCAGCCGCCGCCTAGTGCTGCCGCGCCGCCGCCTCCTCGCGTCGTTGCTGCCTCATCGCCGCCGCCGACACCTCCTCCTCCTCCTGGTCTTCTAAACCCTAGATCACCGGGAAACCCTAGATCCACCATAACTCGCACCGGCTTAGGCGAAGCCCTAATGATCTTCCCTCTTCTTCTGACACCACGCCGTCGTGCTGCCGGAATCGCAAGGGGAGAACTACAACCTCCACTGCCTGCTGGAACAAGGGAGAGGAAGGTCTTCATCGAGTACCGAACGTGTGACCGACTGGAAGCGCCAGCTTAACGCAGCGGAAGGATCGTCTACGCGATCTTGAGATCGGCAAGTGTACGACTACATCACCCACGAGAATCTGCTCTCGTTAACCGCTTTGGAATCTTCGAGAGTGAGTGCTTCTATCGACTCTTTGCTACAATCTAGTAGATAAATCTTGGCTTGTTTGTGTGCATGCGGTAGAATTTTTTTGTTTTGCATGCTACGAACCCCTAAAACTTGGTTGCTCCTTCAAAATCATGGAGTTCAAGCGGCAAGGCAATCTGCTAAGGGAATCTGCTACCACATTGGCTTTACCGGGGTGATAGTGAATGTCCATATCATAATCCTTGATTAGCTCAATCCATCTTCTCTGCCTCATATTCAGCTCCTTCTGAGTGAATATATACTTCAGGCTCTTGTGATCTGAATAAATATCACAACGATTTCCCATCAGGTAATGCCTCCATGTCTTCAGGGCTAGAACTACGGCTGCGAGTTCAAGGTCATGGGCTGGATAATTCTGCTCATGTTGCTTCAATTGTCGGGATAGATAAGATATAACTTTGCCTTCTTGCATTAGCACACATCCGAGACCGATCTTGGATGCGTCACAATACACATCAAAGGGCTTCGTGATATCCAGCATGATCAAGATTGGGGCAGAAATCAATCTCCTATTGAGTTCTTGAAAACTCGCTTCACATTTGTCCGTCCATTCAAACTTCTTGTCCTTCTTCAGCAATTGGGTAATGGGTCTAGTGATACTCGAGAATCCTTCTACGAACTTGCGGTAGTATCCCGCTAATCCGATAAATGCACGAACTTGGGTTTGAGTAGTTGGGGCTTGCCAATCTTCGACATCCTTCACCTTTGCAGGGTCAACGGCAATTCCTCCGGCTGATACAATGTGTCCGACGAATTCTACCTCCTGTAACCAGAATTCACATTTGCTAAACTTGGCATACAACTGATGCTCTCTAAGGGTTCCAAGAATGGTCCTTAGGTGTAGCTCATGTTCTTCTTCTGATTTAGAATAAATCGGAATGTCGTCGATGAAGACAACGACAAACTTATCCAGGAAGTCCATAAAAATCTTATTCATGAGGTTCATGAAATAAGCGGGGGCATTGGTTAATCCAAAAGACATGACAGTATACTCATATAGTCCATATCGGGTGGTAAAGGCAGTCTTTGGAATATCCTCTACGCGAATCTTGAGTTGATGGTAACCAGTTCTAAGATCGATCTTAGAAAACACTTTGGCACCAGTCAACTGGTCAAACAAATCTTCGATCTTCGGCAACGAGTACTTGTTCTTGATGGTGATATAATTCAACTTCCGATAATCCATACACAAACGGTTACCTCCATCTTTCTTGTCCACAAACAAAACATGTGATCTCTAAGGTGACACACTTGGTTGAACCAGTCCAATTTCCAGCATGGCATCCAGTTGCTTCTTCAGTTCCGCTAGTTCAGATGGGTTCATACTATATGGTCTCTGGGCTATGGGTCCGGTTCCAGGTATTAGTTCAATGATAAACTCGATATCCCGATCTGGGGGCATACTGGGTAAAACATCTGGAAATACATTGGGGTATTCAAAGATATCCGAACTTGGTCAATGGTTGGCTGGGCTATACTCTTGTTACACTTGAATTGACGAGGCAAGGTTTCAGATATATGCTCGACTGATACTCCGGTTGTACTGGTCATGGTTATGGCTTTCTTGGCATAGTCAATTAATCCTTTATGTTTGGACATCCAATCCATTCCTAGTACTACTTCCAAACCTTTTGTTCCGAGTACTATTAGATTAGCATAAAAATCTATGCCATGGATTCAGATAGGGACGGCTTTGCAAATTTGCCTAGATTTGGTGGTTGAACCGGGGATTTGAACAATCATAACATGCTTCAATTTGGTTGGTTGAATCTTACTAGTGCATGCAAATTCTTCTGTGACAAATGAGTGCGATGCTCCAGAATCAAACAACACTCTTGCAAGTACTGAGTTAACAGAAAACATACCTAGCACGACATCTGGCGCTTCCTGGGCTTCTTCAGCATGCATGAGAAAGAGACGGCCGTTGCGGTTGAGCGAGTTCCCTAGGGCAAACCTTCTTCCAGGCTGAACACGGCACTGCTGTTGAGCTGGGGCATTTGCATTGGGGGCTGCGGTAATCTTCTTGGGGCACTCATTGGAATAGTGACCCTTGGTTCCACATTCATAATAAGTCACTTGTGACTTGTCCTTCGCTGCAACAGGCACAACATTGCTTCCAGTCCTTGGGGAAGTGTTGGTATTGGTGGCGGCATTGTTGTTGTTGAACTTGGGAGGGAAACGGTTGAAATTGCTAGAGTGGTCGGGGTTGTTGTGGTTTCCTTCGGGCCTTGGGTTTCCACGGTTGGGATAGGTCGGACGGTTCATCGGGGGTCTATTGTTTCTTGGGGCAAATCCTGGAGATGGGTTGGGGCGATATTTTGGTGTATGGTGGGTTCCTGGTTGATGCATCATGCGACGCTTGCGGTTCTCATTGGCTTGGTTGATCTTTCCTTCCATCTGAATGGCAGAGTCGACTAAGGCTTCAATATCTGCAAAGGGGATATTGACTAACACCGTCTGCATCTCATCATGCAGACCATTCAAGAATCTCTCTTTCTTCTTAGCTTCAGTGTCGATCTCATCCGGTGCATACCTAGCTAATGACAAGAATTTGTCACGGTATTCCACCACTGTCATCCTTCCTTGCCTCAGTTCTCTGAATTCATCTCTCATCCTCTTGATTAAACCCGGTGGCACATGGGTTCTGCTAAAATTGACCTTGAATTCATCCCAAGTCATCATCTGACCTCCGGTCATTGCACGAACGTTGTTCCACCATGCTCTTGCATCTACGGCCAGATAGTGGGTGGCAAACAGAACTTTCTCGTTAGATTCCACTCCTGCAACTTCCATATTGTTCTCCATGGTTTGGAGCCAATCATCTGCATCTAGGGGCTCTTCTGACTTAGTGAAAACAGGTGGATTGGTGTTCTGGAAATTCTTGAGCTTAGATCCATGGTTGTCATGATTTCCATGGCCTTGATTGTTATTGGCCAGCTGAGCTATCTATTGAAGGTTGGCTAAGTTTTCTTGCTGTTCGGATCTTTCAGCTTCGCGGTCAGAAACCAACATTTGTAGGATCTACAACATCGGGTCCTGGGATGAACCACTTCCTCCGCGAGGCATCTGGAGATTGAGATAGATCATGAGAAAAGAGGGAATTTTCTAAGGTTCAGGGACTTGAACAGTTTTTAAAGTTTGACTCAGATTTTTTTAGCAACTTGCTTTTCATTCATTCATTCATAGCACACGATACAACACACACCACAACAAAGGAAAACAGATGGTTTTAAGAACCATTCTGGAAACTACGATACAGTGGGATCGAATACAATTCACTAACGCTAGTGCTCAAGTGCTACTACTCCTTGGAGTCAGTGTCCTCATCATCCTCATCATCATCGATGAAGGCGAAGTCATCCTCATCGATGAAGAACTCCATGGCCCGATCCTCCAGAAAGTCATCATCATCGCTGAGATAGGAGTAGGGGTCTCCACGAAGGTCTTCCCCTGCATTCTCCCTCTCCTCCAACTGCATGTCTCTCTCGTGGATGGTCTCCTCCAAATCCGTGATCCAGTGGTGAAGACGGTCAATGATGCGCTCCTTCTTGTCGAGCTGACGGCGATGAGACTTGTGATCCTTCACTAGCATGGCGATGGTCTGATCCTTCTTCTTGGCGATGGCGTACTTGTGGTTGGCGTAGGTACGGGCGTTTTCCAACTCCTTCTGACGGTCATACATCATGAAGCTGAGGTGGTCCAACTGAGTCTTCAGCTCGAGGTGGTATGGGGCCTCCAGTGGCTGTCCCATAACATCACGCCTTGGGTAGAACTCAAAGCGGGTACCCTTGATCTGATTGATACTCTGCCCACACAGACGGGCAAGATCTTCCTGCATTGCCCTGGCCAGTCCATCGAGCCAGTTGTTTTCTCTTAAGGTGAACTGAATTCCCTCTGCAGTGGGAGGTTCAATCTTTCCTCGGAGACTTGCAACAACTAGCCACTGCAAATCTTCTCCTTCCTGATCATTGAGCTGCGCTCCGAAGAACTCGGGGTGCGACGCTCCAGCAACTCCGACAGCTGGTCCAAGTCACGCTCAAAGATGAGGTCTCCTCCATTCCCCAACTGATAAAACTTGTTGTACTTCACGTCCATCTATAAGAATATAGGATGAGTAAGTTAGTAGAGTGATCAAGTGTGTCAAATTTTATGTAAGTCTGCAAGAATTTCTGAGGGACATGAATTTTCATGAAAGAATCCAAGTGATAAGAATGAGAATAAGTTTTTGTAAATACTCACTTCCTTTGGTTTGGAAACTAAGTTTTTGATTCAAACGTTCATTCTAACTAGGGTCTCCTATGGTCAGGATGGCTCTGATACCAACTTGTCAACACCCGGATTTTTAATCACAGATGCCTGTTATGCCATACATCGCAATCCCAGGATTTACCATTTTTGCGAGACATAACAGATTTGGATATCACAGTACATGATCCATTACAAAACATACATAAGGTCTTGCACAAATAAGGATCTCATGATCCAGTTCTTAATACAATTCAAGCAGCGGAATAATGTAAATATAACGATAGTGTAGGTGAAGCTCCATCTTCAGGGCACAGGCAATGCTGAAGATGGGAGATGATCCTAGTTGTCGTAACCTTCCTACGGTCCGTCATCTTGATACTCCTCTACATAGTCTGGCCACGGGAATAGCCAGGGACAAAGCCATGAGTACTCTTTAAGTACTTGCAACCTAATACTAACAAGTTAAGGGGGGTTTTGTAGTAGGCTAGTTAGCTCTAGGGTTGTTTTGCAAAAAGCCAGATTTACCTCTACTAAGTTCAGTAGCAAAGAAAACTAGTTGACAGTTTTATAATACCTAATTGGGAACTTGAATTTCATATCACAACTCTGTTGTGGTCAAGTCAAAGTCATCATTCATTTCACAAGTTGCTTTGAAAACTTCTGACGGGGGAACAGTATGGCCACTCCAACTGTCCATAACCGCGGACGCGGCTATTCGAATAGTTTGACACTCTGCAGAGATTGTACACTTTCACCACAACATTCGATACATCCGTCAGGAACAAATCCTGAATTCACCATACTCAGTATGCGGATAATCAATCCTAACCTTTCAATTACACACCCTAGTATAGGCACCTCTCCTGTGAGTTTGGCCTCCCAACCATGACCAACTATCATCTTGGGCACTGCACAGGTGGACAATCTTCACAAGGTAGCCTCAGCTCAGACCTTGGCTATGAGGGAACCCATACTAAAGTATATAAATTTCCAGTCAAGCCCTACCCAATTTTCGGGTATTGTGGTTGTACGGTAAAATTGGAATGGTATGGCATCCAGACAACCATCAGTTTTATAAAGAGCTAGGTTCGATCTCATGCCTTAGGATGACATCAAGATTATCTAACTTAGGCCAATTTTTATGCTCTTTATGCCACCTTCAGTTATCTTTCTAGAATCTACAAGTCACTATGTAAACTCTAAGAGAAAGCTTTGATAAATAAATTAGTAAGCTTGCAAGTAAAACTAGGATTGGGTATCAAGTGGGTGTACTTACATATGCTTAAGGCATATAGTTAGCATAGTAACAAGCAAGTAGTAGCTAGCATAACTAGGGTTAGCTTGCATAATTGCAAGTATAAGCTTGCTAATTCAACTAATAGTATTAGGTTTGCCTTCTGCAGAGCAGTGGTTGAAGTTCTCCTCGACTTCTTCCGCGTAGTATCCTCCTTCCTCCTCGTATCCTTGGTCGGTACTAGCGTCTATAAATAAATACGAGGTACACAATCACCAAACAATACTTAACTATTTCCAATCATCACACAATGGTTCACACTAGAAGATTAAAGCACTTGGCTTATTTATTTTATTTTTAGAAAAGTAATTTCTACTCATTGAAAAACTAATTAAGATTTAATATTCTCCAACTCAAACATGGGATCATGTTGACACATGTCATCACCACATATTTCAGTACATGGCAATGTGATTTAAAGTGGTGTCATAATTTAATAAGGTTTAACCTTTTTATTTATTTAAATAAAGTGACTAGAATTGCCTATGTGGCATTCCTTTATTGCTTGAACATTATTTACGCAAGTAAACCTATATTTTTTTACATATTCTGAAAGGTATAGTTAAATGTGATTTTTGAGAGTTGGAATCAACTCAAAAGCTTTAGTGGTTGAATTTTGAAAAATGTTTGAATGCAGAAAAGCTTCTGCCTTGTTATTTTAACCATGGTTGATCCACAAATCCAAATGATTTGAGTCCAACGGGCATGGGTTAAGCATTTCAGTACCTTTCTAACAAAATTGGTTTCATGCATTTTGGTTTAGTGAATCGAGCTGGGTTGATTTTTGAATATAGGTACAGAACTGTGTTTGAAATTAAATGAATAAAGCTTAATTTGGATTGTTGGGTCGCGCGGGATGTTTAACTGGGCCGGCCCACTACACACAGCGCGTATGCGGGCTAGTTAAGTGGCTGTCCCCACGCGTCAGTGAGATAGGGAGGGGTGAAGCGGTACGGGGCAACGTGGACCGTGGGATCTAGTTCTAATCTAACGGCTCTAGTTCATCCTCCACGTCGAGCAGTGCCGGCGAGACAGAACCCTAACGCGGCAGGTGAGGGTCGTGGGAGGCTCACCGGGGATTAGGCGAAGTCGGCGACGGGGGTGAATGACGAAGTCGACGACGACGGTTCTCCTGGTACCGGCAGCTTCTCCTGAGGCGTCTCCAATCGATGGCTCCCTTCTTCTCCAGCCGCGGCGGGCTCGGGCCAAATTCCGGCGATGCGCTGCTCACCTTGCTCCGGGAGTGAGGTGGGGTGGTTCTGAGGTGGAGGGGAGTGAATTGGTGTGAAGAAAACGAGCGGTGGAGGCCTCTATTTATAGTGGCTGAAGGGGACCGGCAGTGGCCGAGCTCGCGTCGTGGTTGACGGCTCAAGGGATCTTGGCATGGGGAGGCGGTGAGTGCGGTGCTCCCTGGCAAAGCTTAACGGCGTGGTCTTGCAGCGTGGGGCGGTGCTGATCGGTTGGAACGTCGCGGTGTTTTGAGAGGGTCCGACGGTGATTTTAAAGTCGCACAATGCGCATGGTCCGCGCGGCGGCGAACGGGCATGTCTGGCGGGGTGCTGGTGATCATCCCTGCAAGCGGTGAGGGAGGCGCGTGGTCTGTGGGTGCTGGTCGAGCGGGGCACTCTGGCGCGCTCTCGGCATGGTCGCAGAGGAACTGGGCGCGTGCGTTCTGGGTGGTCCAGGGGCTGGCAGTGCTCGAGGCTGGGACAAGGAGTGGCGGTGGACAGTGGAGTGCCTGCTAGACATGCTTGCTAGGCTTAGTGTTGCCCATAGCTTGCTGTCAACAATGGGGTGGCAATGTGATGCTCGGCATGCTTGACATTAATGGCTAGGCTTGCTCACAGTGGTGCTAAAGATTGTTAAAGAGGCTAGATGATCAACTAAGAGCTGGTTGCAACCAGAGAGGGAACAAGGTTGGCCAATTTTACTGCTACAAATAGTGTTTGTTGTTTGTTTGTTTGATTCCAACAAGGTGTTTTATGAAATGGCCGCAAGAATTTTAAATTTGAATTTTGGATTCTAACTTGGTGGGTTTTCTAGGCACATACTAGGGAGTGTCTGGTTAGTTGTATTAGTCAAGGGGCACTAGTTTGGTTGGGTTTTGAAAATGTGTGATCTTCACATATGATAAAGATTCAATTGTGAATTGTGATTTGAATGAGGTTGCCAAATGTTTCTGCAAGTTTGAAAGGTGGGCCTTGATTCACTTTTACTAGTTCTATCAAGGGGTGAAAAGAGTTGGGAAAGTTTCTGTTTGAAATCTTGGACTAGAAACACTCAAAGTGACCTAGTGAGCAAGATTGGCAAAAATGACCATTTGCCTTATTTGATTTGTTTTTGATTTTCTCTTTATTTGTTTCTATTTGGAAAAGTTTTATATGATGTTATTTTCCTCTTTAAACCATTTCTTGCTATTTAGGTTAATCACACAAGTCCATTCATGCATTTATCAAATCATTTCATTCACACATGTATTCATATGATTTTCATTAATCAAAGTTTTTGTTAACCATAAATTTAGTGATTAGAGTTTGATGATCATTGGATTATATTCTTGGGATGTTACACTTACTGAGGGAAGACTTAGTGCTGTGCTCATCACACCTTCCTCTTGGGGACTCCCAACGAAGCTCTACAGTGATCTGAGATACCATCAAGATTTTCTGGTGCCGTTGCCGGGGAACGAAGAAGAAGAAGCTCCCACGTCAACAAAGCGCCATCAAAAGATTTTCTAGTGCCATTGCCGGGGTGGCTAATGACGTCTTCACAAGGGGAGTCCTTCACAACCTTTATCTTTACTTTGTTTTTGTTTTTCTTAGTTTATTTTGCTTGGTTTTGTTTGCCTCTTTTTATCAAAAACTCAAAAAAAAAGTTTAGTTTGGTTTGCTTTCTCTTATAAAAAACACAAAAAATTAGTTCCTACTCTAGTTGCTGGTCTGTTATTGCCTTGCTTGGTCATGCTTTCTGTCAATGGATGGTTTATTTGAAACTATCTCTTACTGGCAAGGTGGGTTCACGGAAGAACAAAAGAATTATTATAAGGAACACCGTTTGTCACAAAAAGGAAAACACTTATATGAACAAATTAATAAACTGAATACTATTGCTAGAGAGGTCTGCTCTACTTATAATGTTACTTATTGCTTTGATAAATCTTGTTGCTGTAGGAGGTATAAACACCTACCTTTTCAATGTGAGTATAATGATAATGTTACCATATCTTCTTATGTTAAAGAAAATTATGACTTTTATGATGTGGAACAAATTGAAGAATTTATTGCCTTCAAGGGTGCATTTGAACTTTCTAGTTTGCTTGAAAATACTGATGATGCACCTTATGAATATGAGGTTTATGAGATACTTCAATTTTTCTTTGATAATTACAAGGAAGAAAATGGCTATATTCTTAAATATTTTAATAGGTGCTTTCCACAAATGGAAGAGACTAATGCCTTGCAGGAGCCTATGGAAGAAGAAATTACTGAACCTGAAAGCTCATTAGATGAAAAAGAGGAGGAGAGTGATGGTCAAGAGGAGGAAGAATGGATATACCCATGCCTACCTTCTAATGAGAGTAACTCTTTACCTCTTATATTATTTGATTGTCCCCCATGCTTACCAAAGGAGGATGAATGTTATGATCTTGTGGATTCTTTTGAAATATCTACTATGGGTAAAACTTGTGATAATAATTATGCTCCAGTTATCTATGATAATCCTTTATTAGTGCATGACTTAAAAATGCATGGTACTAAAGAGTTTTGCTTAGAAAATGTTTATGATAAGGCTCTAGATGATGGTCCTATATTGAATGATCAGTCACCTTGTTATAAAATTGTTAAAAGTGGGTTTGAAGGTTTTAATCCCACTATTTTTGAGCGTGATAGAAATTATGTGTCTGTAAATCATGAAAAGCATGCTTTATGTGATAGTTATATGGTTGAGTTTATTCATGAGGCTACTGAAAATTATTATGAGAGAGGAAAATATGGTTGATGGAATTTTCATGTTGCTAAAATACCTCTCTATGTGCTAAAAATTCTGAAGTTACTCTTGTTTTATCTTCCTATGCTTGGCACTTTGTTCTTTGTGAATTTATTTGTGTACAAGATTCCCATGCATAGGAAGTGGGTTAGACTTAAATGTGTTTTGAATTTGCTTCTTGATGCTCATATTTCTTATGTGAGCATCTTCTTAAATTATCGTGCCTAACTTAAAGACGTTAAAGAAAAGTACTTCTTGGGAGATAAACCAATAGTTTTAGTTGAGTCTTGGAAGTTATTAAATCTGTAATGACCTCTACTTATCATTTTTATTTTCTTTTTGTGCCAAGAATAACCTCTAATGAGAGGGAAGTAAGATTTGGGGAGTTGCTATCCCGAAACAGATTTTTGTGCTCCACCGTAAAAATTCGTGAGGAATCTCTGTAAGTCGTATTGAGCTGATATTTTGCGAATAAATTCCACATTACGTTATATAACTTTATTTAGTTTAATACTTTTTTATTTGAGCAACAGAAGGTCTTCGAAAAAATCGGTTTCTACCTGCTGGTCTGTTTTGACAGATTTCTGCCATTATTTGTATTTGCTTCTTATTGATTCCTTTTTGGGTTCTTTTTGGGAAATTGATATTTTTTAGGGAATTGCTCAGTATCTTGTGTTTTTAGTGAAAGTTTTGTTGTTCCAAAGCTAAGCCTAAAGGTCTATTATCTTTTGAATACACTAATGTTGCTAATGAAGATTGTGTGAAGTTTTGTATGAAGAAAAATTTGCAGGTGTAGAGAGAGAATGATGTAATAAGATGAAGAATGGAAAAAAGATCAAGCTTGGGGATGCCACCCCGTATCACTCCAAGAAATATTCAAGAGGTACAAGCGTCAAAGCTTGGGGATGCCTAAGGCATCCCCTTCTTCATCAATAAAAAGCTCAGGTCTTTCTAGACACTTTGTTTTTATTGTTTCATGCACTATTGTGTTGTTCTTGGAGTGTCTTAGTTTTTGTTTAGTTTGCTTGAATAAAGTAGTTTGGACCCCCGTTCTCGCTGTTTTGTTTCAAATAAGTTGATTGGTGTTGGAGAAGAGTAGAAATTTCTTGCTTGAGTAGTACAAGAGGAGCTTGCTTTGACTGTGACTTAGACTTTAGCATGTCATGATAGGTGTTGTTTTGACCTTATGCTTAGTGATTATTGATGTAGAATGACTTGTTCCAAACAATTGGGATTGCTTAGTGTTCCTTGAAGCAATCATGCATTGTTTTAGCATACAAAGGCATAATATTGTGGTATTCTCCTTTGATGCTTTGTTTGGGTTGACTTGGCACATGCTCACACCATGTTATGACTATGAACAAGTCACCATAGCCTCTATGATCATTTAGTCATTGACTTGTAGTACCACTTTATGCTTTGATTAGTAATGTTTTGTCTCTCTGCATGATTATGGCCATTATTGCTCTCTTAGTTGGTCGCTCCCAGTCTTTTGCTAGCCTCCACTTGTATGAGTAAGCTCTACTCATGCATCCAAATCCCAAGAAACCAAGTTATTCCAAAGTGTCCACTATAAATTCCTATGCATGGTGTGTTAAACCATTCCAAGTATATTCTTGTTTTCATCTACCTTCCAATTAAAAAGTATTTTTGTTATGTGAAAACTTAGTGATTAAATCTCTCACGAACTTGATGACACACTTTATTTTTCTTGCCCCTAACAAACTTGAACCATTGTGTCATATATGTTGTATATGCTTGCACTTATACATTGGAATTAGCAGAACCGTGTTGTCGCGGGGAACGCTTTCAACATTGCACTTGACATTGTACATAGTTGATATCATGCTCTTTTAGTCTATTGATGTCGTCAGTGTGAAATAAAAGGGGAGGTTGTAAGTCCATGGAGTTATGTATGTGTGTTAGAGAAACGGCTGGGCCGCTAGCCTAATCCATGCCTAATCATGGTGGAAACTTGCAGCATCACCATACTGAGCAATCTATGAAGCTTTCTTCTTATAAAAAAGAGACATATTGAAAAGAGGAAAGAGAGAAAAGAGCACCATTTTCCCATGGTAAATAAGAAGATTGCTGAGATGCTCATTGTATGCTTGCCTTGTCATTTTGATTATGGGATAGCTCCTATATCATGTGCAAGGGGTACCCCGTTGGCGGTTCTCTATGATACACATGTACTTACTATGACAAGAACTTATAGGTGACTAAAGCTGAGTAGCATGCGTTGCGGCCCTCGTATTCAAGGGACATGAGATTGTCAACTTATACTTTGTCAAGCATATACTCCATAGTTTGTTCACTTTAACCTTAATCACTTCAAGATGCTTATGATAGGGGCAATGAGGGCTGAAAGCTAACAAGTACCATAATTTTTGGAAGCTCTTTTTGAGACTTGAAATCCCTGCTTCCCTTTTGAGAATGGCCTTTCTTCCACCATTATATTGAGTCTCCACCTTCTATCCTTAGGTACCAGTTAAGAGAGCATAGTTGCCATTCTTAGTTCTATGTGCATTATCCCAAAACTTATTGATTGATGCATATTGTTAATATTGCTTGTTCTTGAACTATTTGTATCTAGTTACTCTTATGAACTTTGAAGGTGTCCTATGCATCTATTTGCTACTCCATGAAGGACAAGATGAATGCCACTATGCTATGTTTTCTATATGTGAAACAAACAAATGTATTTCAATGCATTGTTATTCATGATCTTTGTTTGTGACCTTTCATGTTGCATGCATATTTACTCTGTATTATTGTTAGAACTCCATCTTTCATGCTCATGTTTAGAGTTCTTTGATCCTAGCTTTCAATGCTTGCAAATGGTTTGATCTTTATTTTGATGGTGCATGTCACCTCAAAAATTATTCTTTTTATTACTTATCTACTCGAGGATGAGCAGGAGTTAAGCTTGGGGATGCTTGATACGTCGGAAACGTATCTATAATTTTTGATGTTCCATGCTTGTTTAATATCTACTTTGCTTTGCTTTGTCTACACTTTGAGGTGTTTTTATATGTTTTTTGGTACTAACCTATTAACAAGATGCCATAGTTCTAGTTGCCTGTTTTCTTCTGTTTTAGGTTCTAGAAAAGTCAGAAAATCAATATTCTCGGAATTGGACGGGACAAAAGCCAAAGTCAATATTTTACCGTAGGGAACACGAAGCCAGAGGACGAGACGGAGAGGAGCCACCAGGGGGCCACACCCCTGGCCGCGTACTAGGTGGGCCCGCGCCTAGGGGGTGCAGCCACCCTGGGTGCCCCCTGCCTCGCCTCTTCGCCTATAAAGATCCCCCGATACCGAAACCCTAAGTACCCGATCAATCTTCCACGAAATAGTCTGTAGCCGCCGCCACCATCGTCCCTAGATCGGGGGGATCTGAAGTTCTTCCCGGCACCCTGCCAGAGGGGATATCATCCCGGAGGCCTTCTTCTTCATCATGCCAGCCTCCGGTATGAAGCATGAGTAGTTCCACCTTGGATTACGGATCCATGTAGTAGCTAGATGGTTGTATCTCCTCCTTTGTGATACCATGTTTAGATCTTGTGAGCTCCGTTCATGATCAAGATCTTCTATTTTTAATCATGCATGTTGTGTTTGCGAGGATCCGATGGATATTGAGATTACTATGTCAGATTGATTAATGGTGTTGTCTTATTGATTCTATCATGTCTGTGTTGTTTGTGATCTTGCATGATCTCCATTTCTAGTAGCTCTCTTGGCCAAGTAGATGCTACTGACTCCAAGAGGGGGTATTTATGCTCGATAGTGAGTTCATGCCTCTATTTAATATAAGGGAACTGATAGAAATCTCTAAGGTTATATATGTGTTGTTGCTACTAGGGAGAAAACAACGGTCTCTTGTTCATGGAACAAGTGGATTGTTTACCTTACACACTTTTCTTAAAGCAGTTATTCGTTGCTTGCAACTTAATACTGTAGGGGGTTCGGATGATAACCTGAAGGTGGATTACTAGTCATAGATGCAGTTGGATGGCGGTCTATGTATCTTGTTGTATTGCCCAATCGAATCTCATAGGATCATGAATGTCTAGTATTGCATTGTTATGCCTTGCTTAGTCCTGTCAATTGCCCTGCTGTAATTTATTTATCCAGCATGCCATGTTTGTTTATCTTAAGAAGAACACCTCTAGTGAACTATGGACCCCGGTACAATCTTTACCATTGATACATCTTCCATTGTTACAGTTTACCTTTCTGCAAACCACCATTACCTTCCATACTATACAGTTAATCCTTTGTTTTTAGTAAATCGGTGAGATTGACAACCTCACTGTTCGTTGGGGCAAAGTCTTGAGTTTGTGTGTAGGTTTCCAAGTTGCTAGCAACGCCTTTGAGTCGTTTCCTTCCTCCTACTGGTTCGATAACCTTGGTTTCTTACTGAGGGAAGACTTGCTGCTATGCTCATCACACCTTCCTCTTGGGGACTCCCAACGAAGCTCTATAGTGATCTGAGCTACCATCAATCATCTCTGCGCTGCCTCCTCACACACATCGTTCCTATCCTTGTGCTCACCTGGGCCTACACCGTGTAAACGCTCGATTTCAGCGTTCATCCGGAGCAAGGATTTGGGGTGCTTTAAGACCCATGCGAGCCAAGTCTAAGGAACATCGTGACCCTCCAAACGGGCTTATTTTTCCCGGCCGGGTGCGGGAAACACCTCCTTGGGAAACCAAACATGCCGAGAGCAGTCTTGGACAGACTTTGGAGCAACATCTGAATCGACCATTTCTACATAGACATGCGCCGAGAGGAAGGGGCAAACATATGAATGGCATGCACACGGAGCCAATGCGGAGAGAGAGAGAGAATTGGTAGGGAGGTTTGGCACAAAATTTAGCCTCAACTTCCTCTTACTCTGTTACCACTCTTGGGAGAACAAATCCATCCTTATTTTTTAGGCGGCTTTGGTGGTTTAGATCTACGCACCGACTAGTGGTGTCTTCAAAGATCTTTGGCACTGGCTCCATCACTCTATCGTCTCCGGCACCAATTAAATTAGGGTTTAGATCTATAGCACCACACTGGTATCGCCAAAAATAATTGGCAACATGGCCATGCGAAACATGCATGGTACAAACTTAATAATGGCATCTTCCTTGGCCGCACCACGTTTCCAATGTGTGGGTCCCGGCGGCCCGACTTGATGCATGCTAGCGGTAGTGTGGCATTCAAACTAAAAACCACTATTTAATACTTAGCGGTGGTGTCTCCACATAGGACACGCTATAGATTGGCATTGCGTATGGACACGATACCGTCACGTGACACTCCAGAACTTGGGCAGTGGTGTCAGGGAGGCATGGGTGGCTGATACGTCAGAAACGTATCTATAATTTTTGATGTTCCATGATTGTTTAGTATCTACTTTGCTTTGCTTTGTCCACACTTTGAGGTGTTTTTATATGTTTTCTGGTACTAACCTATTAACAAGATGCCACAGTGCTCATTGCCTGTTTTCTTCTGTTTTTGGTTCTAGAAAGGCGGAAAATCAATATTCTCGGAATTGGACGGGACAAAATCCAAAGTAAATATTTTACCGTAGGGAACACGAAGCCGGAGTACGAGACGAAGGGGACCCACCAAGGGGACACACCCCCTGGCCGCACAGGTGGGCCCACCCTGCGCCTAGGGGAGCAGCCGCCCTGGAGGCCCCCCAGCCTCGCCTCTTCGCCTATAAGAAGCCCTCGATGCAGAAACCCTAAACACCCGATCAATATTCCACGAAACCGTCTGTAGCCGCCGCCACCATCGTCCCTAGATCAGGGGGATCTGAAGCTCTTCCCGGCACCTTGCTGGAGGGGAGATCATCCTAGAGGCCTTCTTATTCATCATGCCAGCCTCCGGTATGATGCATGAGTAGTTCCACCTTGGACTACGAGTCCATGTAGTTGCTAGATGGTTGTATCTCCTCCTTGTGCTTTCATGTATAGATCTTGTGAGCTCCGTTCATGATCAAGATCTAATCTATTTGTAATCATGCATGTTGTGTTTGCGGAGATCCGATGGATATTGAGATTACTATGTCAGATTGATTAATGGTTTTGTCTATTTGATTATATCATGTCTGTGTTGTTTGTGATCTTGCATGCTCTCCGTTGTTAGTAGCTATCTTGGCCAAGTAGTTGCTAGTGACTCCAAGAGGGGGTATTTATGCTAGATAGTGGGTTCATGCCTCTACTCAATCAAGGGAAGTGACAAAAATCTCTATGGTTGTAGATGTGATGTTGCCACTAGGGAGAAAACAACGGTCTCTTGTTCATGGAACAAGTGTATTATTTACGTAACACACTTTTCTTAAAGCAGTTGTCTGTTGCTTGCAACTTAATACTAGAGGGGGTTCAGATGATAACCCAAAGGTGGACTTCTAGTCATAGATGCAGTTGGATGGTGGTCTATGTATATTGTTGTATTGCCCAATTGAATCTCATAGGATCTTTTTGTCTAGTATTGCATTGTTATGCCTTGCTCAGTCCTGTCAATTTTCCTGCTGTAATTAGTTTACCCAGCATGCCATGTTTGTTTATCTAAGGAGAACACCTCTAGTGAACTATGGACCCCGATCCAATATTTACCATTGATACAACTTCCACTGTTACTGTTTACTTGCTGCAAACCATCATCACCTTCCACACCGTACAGTTAATCCTTTGTTACAACAACCAGTGAGATTGACAACCTCACTGTTAGTTGGGGAAAAGTCTTGAGTTTGTGTTGTGCAGTTTCCACGTTGCTTGCAACACCTTTGAGATGTTTGCTTCCTCCTACTGGTTCGATAACCTTGGTTTCTTACTGAAGGAAGACTTGCTGCTGTGCTGCATCACACCTTGCTCTTGGGGTTTCCCGACGAAGCGCTTCTAGGCACCATCAACAAGTTTTCTGGCGCCTTTGCCAGGGAGGCTAAGGACGTATTCACAAGGGGAGTCATCCTCAACCTTTCTCTTTACTTTGTTTTTAGTTTGCTTAGTTTATTTTTCTTGGTTTTGTTTGCTTCTTTTTATCGAAAACTAAAAAAAAGTTTAGTTTGGTTTGCTTTCTCTTATAAAAAAATAGTTCCTGCACTAGCTGCTACTGATGTTTTTGGCTTGCTCCACTTTGGCCAAAATGAACTCTGCTGAGAACACCAAGTTGTGTGACTTCACTAGCACAGACAACAATGATTTCCTTAGCACTCCTATTGCTCTACCTGCTCCTGATGCTACCTTTTATGAAATTAAGCCTGCTTTGTTGAATCTTGTGATGATAGAGCAATTTTTTGGTGCTAGTTCTGATGATGCTGCTGCCCATCTCAATAGCTTTGTTGAACTTTGTGAGATGCAAAAGTATAAGGATGTAGATGGAGATATTATTAAGCTCAAGTTGTTTCCTTTCTCCTTGAGAGGAAAAGCTAAAGAATGGTTGCTATCCTTGCCTAAAAATAGTATTGATTCTTGGATTAAGTGCAAAGATGATTTTATTGGAAAGTACTACCCTCTTGCTAAGATTATATCTATGAGAAGTGATATTATGAAATTTAAACAACTTGATAATGAACATGTTGCTCAAGCTTGGGAAAGAAATGAAATCTTTGGTTAAGAATTGTCCCACTCATGGACTTACTGCTTGTATGATTATCCAGACTTCTTATGCAGGTTTGAACTTCTCTTCAAGAAACCTGTTGGATTCAGCTGCTGGAGGTAACTTTATGACTGTCACCTTGGGTGCTGCAACAAAGCTCCTTGATAATATGATGGTTAATTATTCTGAATGGCACACTAAGAGAGATCCACATGGTAAGAAGGTAAATTCTGTTGAAGAAACCTCTTCTTTGAGTGATAAGATTGATGTTATTATGGATATGCTTGTTAATGGGAAAGCTCCTTTAGATTCAAATAATGTTCCCTTAGCCTATTTGGTTGCTCAAGAATAGCAAGTTGATGTGAACTTCATTAGAAACAATAATTTCAACAACAATGCCTATAGGAATAATTTTGGTAGCAACAACAATTATAGGCCTTATCCTCCTAATAATGGCAATACCTATGGAAACTCCTACAACAATGCTAGAAGTGCCCCCTCTGAACTTGAAGTCATGCTCAAAGACTTTATTAGTAAACAAACCGCTTTCAACAAGACTTTGGAGGAAAATCTTTTAAATGTTGAGAAAAATATTTCCTCTTTGTCTGAAGCACAATCCTCTTTGATTAATAAAATGGCTGCTAAACATGAAACCATGGAAAGTACCTTTACTGCTACTCATGCCATACAATTTACTATTGATGAAAATGTTAGACTGTTAGCCCAACTTCATGCTAAGTGGGAAAGGGAAGATGAAATTGATAGAAACAATAGCGTGTGCACCATCACTAGAATGGATACCACTAAACCACAAGAAGTCCCTATTCCTCCTCCTACAATGCCTAAGACTAATGAGTCTACTACTAGTGATGCTAAGTTTGATTTTGATCTTGATGGTTGCAATATTTCTGAAGTGATTTTGTTCCTGCAAAAACTTGCTAGAAGTCCTGATGCTAGTGATATGCATGTTGCTTTCACCAAACATATTATAGATGCTCTTGTTAAGATTAAGGAAGAGAAGTTAAAACACAAAGCTTCTATTCCTAGGAAAGTATAAGATAGTTGGGAACCTATTATTAATATGCAAGTGAATGACTTTGATCTCAAAGCTTCATGTGATCTTGGTTCTAGTATCTCCATTATGCCTAGAAAGATATAAAATGCTTGATTTTCCACCTTTGGAAGATTGTTTTTTGGATGTCCCACTCAATGATAATGCTAAGAAGAAACTCATGGGAAGTATTAATGATGTTCTCATTATTGTTAAAAATGCTTATGTCCCTATTAATTTCTATGTTTTGGATGTTGAATACAATGCTTCTTGTCCTATTACTTTGGGAAGACCTTTTCTTAGAACTGTCGGTGCCATCATTGATATGAAAGAAGGCACCATTAAATATCAATTTACATTCAAGAAAGGTATTGAACACTTCCCCATGAGGAGAGATAAGTTTCTTTTTGCTCCTCCTTTGAAAGCAAGGTTTGATGTTAATGCTTCCTCATTTGAAAATACTTGATTTCTTGCGTCTTGTGCCTAACTTAAAGGCATTAAAGAAAAGTACTTGTTGAGAGATAACCCAAGAGTTTTCTTGAGTCTTGGAAGTTTTTACTTCAGTAATGACCTCTCCTTATACTTTTTGTGCCAAGAATGGCCTCTAATGTGAGGGAAGTAAGATTTGGGGAGTTGCTGTCCTGAAACAAATTTATGTCCTCCACCATAAAAATTTGTGAGGAGTCTCTGTAAGTCGGATTGAGCTAAAAATTTACGAATAAATCCCCCAGTATGTTAGATAACTTTCGTTAGTTCAAAACTTCTTGATTTGTGCAACATAAGGTCTTCGAAAAAATCGGTTTCTACCTGCTAGTCTGTTTTGACAGATTTTTGCCATTATTTGCATTTGCTTCTTATTGATTCCTTTTTGGGTTCTTTTAGGGAAATTGTGATTTTTGAAGGAGTTGCTATAGTAGCTAGTGGTTTTAGTGAAAGTTTTGTTGTTCTAAAGATAAGCCCAAAGGTCTATTATCTTTTGAATACACTAATGTTGCTAATGAAGATTGTGTGAAGTTTTGTATGAAGGAAAATTTTTAGGTGTAGAGAGAGAATGATGTAATGAGATGAATAAAGTACAAAAGCTCAAGCTTGGGGATGCCACCCCGAGAAATATCCAAGAGGTACAAGCGTCAAAGCTTGGGGATGCCTAATGCATCCCCTTCATCAATAAAAAGCTCAGGTCTTTCTAGACACTTCGTTTTTATTGTTTCATGCACTTTTGTGTTGTTCTTGGAGCGTCTTAGTTTTCGTTTGATTTTCTTAATTTATTTAGTTTGCTTGAGTAAAGTGTTTGGACCCCCGTTCTCACTGTGTTGTTTCAAATAAGTCGAGTGGTGTTGGAAAGGAGTAGAAAGTTCTTACTTGAAAGTTCAAAAGGAGCTTGCATTCACTGTGACTTAGACTTTAACATGTCATGCTAGGTGTTTTTTTATATTATGATTGGTGATTATTTCTGTATCATGACTTGTTCCAAACAATTGGGATTGCTTAGTGTGCCTTGAAGGAATCATGCATTGTTTTAGCATGCAAAAGCATAGTATTGTGGTATTCTCCTTTGATGCTTTGTTTGGGTTGACTTGGCACATGATCACACCATGTTATGACTATGAACAAGTCACCATAGCCTCTATGATCATTTAGTCCTTGACTTGTAGTACCACTCTATGCTTTTATTAGTAATGTTTTGTCGCTCTGCATGATTATGGCCATTATTGCTCTCTTAGTTGGTTGCTTAGAGTCTCTTGCTAGCCTCCACTTGTATGAGTAAGCTATACTCATGCTTCCAACTCCCAAGAAACCAAGTTATTCCAAAATGTCCACTATAAACTCCTATGCATGGTGTGTTACACCATTCCGAGTATATTCTTGTTTTCAACTATCTTCCAATTAAAAAGTATTTTTTTATGTGAAAACTTAGTGATTAAAGATCTCACAAACTTGATGGAACACTTTATATTCTTTTCCCCTAATAAACTTGAACCATTGTGTCATCTATGTTGTATATGATTGCACTTATACATTGGAAGTAGCATAACCATGCTGTCATGGGGAACGTTTTCAACATTCCACTTGTACTTTGTACATAGTTGATATCATGATCTTTTGTCTATGGATGTCGCCGGTGTGAAATAAAAAGGGAGCTTGTAAGTCCATGGAGTTATGTATTTTGTGTTAGAGAAACTCCCGGGCCTCTAGCCTAAGCCATGCCTAGTCATGGTGGAAACTTGCAGCATCACCATAATGAGAAATCTGTAAAGCATCTTCAATAAAAACCTATGCAAATAGCAAATAAAAAGATTACTGAGATGCTCATTGTCTGCTTGCCTTGTCATCTTGGTTATGGGATACCTCCTGTACCATGTGCAAGGGGTACCCCATTGGCGGTTCTATATGATACAGATGTACTGATTATGACAAGAACTTACAGGTGACTAAAGTTGAGTAGCATGCGGTGCGGCCCTCATATTCAAGGGACACGAGATTGCCAACTTATACTTTGTCAAGCATATACTCCATAGTTTGTTCACTTTAACCTTAATCACTTCAATATGCTTATGATAGGGGCAATGAGGGCTGAAAGCTAACAAGTACCATAATTTTTGGAAGCTCTTTTTGAAACTTGAAATCCCTGCTTCCCTTTATGAAGGGCCTTTCTTCCACTATTATATTGAGTCTCCACCTTCTATCTTTAGGCACCAATAAGAGAGCATAGTTATCATTCTTAGTTCTATGTGCAGTGTCCCAAAACTTATTGATTGATGCATATTGTTGATATTTCTTGTTCTTGTGCTACTTGTATCTAGTCACTCTTATGAACTTTGAAGGTGTCCTATGCATCTACTTGCTACTCTATGAGGGACAAGGCGAATGCCACTATACCATGTTTTCTGTATGTGAAACAAACAAATGTTTTCAATGCATGTTTCTCATGATCTTTGTTTGTAGCCTTTCATGTTGCATGCATAGTTACTGTGTATTATTGTTAGAACTCCATCTTTCATGCTAATGTTTAGAGTTCTTTGATCCCAGATTTCAATGCTTGCAAATGGTTTGGTCTTGGTTTTGATGGTTCATGTCACCTAAAAAATTATTCTTTTATCACTTACCTACTCGAGGACGAGCAGGAGTTAAGCTTGGGGATGCTTGATACGTCGGAAACGTATCTATAATTTTTTATGTTCCATGCTTGTTTAGTATCTACTTTGCTTTGCTTTGTCCACACTTTGAGGTGTTTTTATATATTTTATGGTACTAACCTATGAATAAGATGCCACAGTGCCAGTCGCCTGTTTTCTTCTGTTTTTGGTTCTAGAAAGGCAGAAAATCAATATTCTCGGAATTGGACGAGACAAAAGCCAAATTCAATATTTTACCGTGGGGAACACGAAGCCAGAGTACGAGACGGAGGGGACCCACCAGGGGGCCACACCCCCTAGCCAAGACGGGGTGAGTCCACCTCACTGGGGTGACGACCGCCACTGGTCGCCTCTTCGCCTATAAGAAGCCCCCGATACAGAAACCCTAGACACCGATCAATATTCCACGAATCCGAATGTAGCCACCGCCACCATCGTCCCTAGATCAGGGGGATCTGAAGCTCTTCCCGACACCTTGGCGGAGGGGAGATCATCCTAGAGGCCTTCTTCTTCATCATGCCAGCCTCCGGTATGAAGCGTGCGTAGTTCCACCTTGGACTACAGGTCCATTTAGTAGCTAGATGGTTGTATCTCCTCCTTGTGCTTTCATGTCTAGATCTTGTGAGCTCCGTTCATGATCAAGATCTAATCTATTTGTAATCATGCATGTTGTGTTTGCGGGGATCCAATGGATATTGAGATTACTATGTTAGATTGATTAATAGTTTTGTCTATTTGATTCTATCATGTCTGTGTTATTTGTGATCTTGCATGCTCTCGTTGTTAGTAGCTTTCTTAACCAAGTAGTTGCTAGTGACTCCAAGAGGGGGTATTTATGCTAGATAGTGGGTTCATGCCTCTACTCAATCAAGGGAAGTGACCGAAATATCTACGGTTGTAGATGTGATGTTGCCACTAGGGAGAAAAAAACGGTCCCTTGTTCATGGAACAAGTGGATTGTTTACCTTACACACTTTGCTTAAAGCAGTTGTCTGTTGCTTGCAACTTAAAACCGGAGAGGGTTCGGATGATAACCTGTAGCACCCCGGGTAAATCCACTACTAGAATCGCTTGATTTTATCTTTGTGCATCATCATCATGACATCATGCATATTTGCATCTAAAAATATTTTACTAAACCCTATTTTGTTTCCTACAATATTCCTCGTCTATTAAAATTAAAGCTCCAGTCGTATCTTGATATTTTGTTTACCTAAAAACTATTTACCAGTGTTTTAAAATAAAAGTAAAATAAAAATGTTTTTAGTGGGGGAGGCAGCACGGCCCGTAGGCCAGGCCACCGACTACCCCGGCTGGCCCAGCCCGTTTTGACCAAACCATATCTACCCGACCAAACCCTAGTTTCACCAAACTCTAATCCACCTACCTCCCCCCACATTCCCTCCCTGTTGCCACCACTTCACCTGCATGGTCAATGCACGCACTCGCTGGCCACTCCCCCACGAACCTGTCCCAACACGCCGCGGGGCACAAGCGGTACACGCCCACCCCACGCGCGATCCTAGCCATGGCCATCCGCTCCCCTGGCCCACTCCCATCGCACATCCGCGTTGATACCACGCAAGCCATCCCTACCGCGTTCTCGGCCCACCTACGAGCCGCTCCTCTCCTTGCTCGATCGCGAACCACCCGCATCCCTGACGCAGCCTCTCTCTCTTCCCGCGATCCCCGCGCCCTCTGTCTCTGGCCGAGCCACCGCTGCCGCCTTGGGTCACCACCTCACCTCCCCAGTGCCTGGTCGCCGCCTCGTCAGGCCGTGTCCTAGCTCCAAGCCCCGGCCACCGCCCTTGTGCCTCCGCAGCGCCTCGCCGTCGACCCCGAGCCGCTGGCCCTGCCTCATCCTTGCACAGCCGCCACCGCCCTCTATCCGGACCTAGCGAGTCCGCGGATGACGAGGTTTGTTCTCGTCAATGCCCATTGTTATGAGCTCGGGTTTTGGAGAAGGTGGAAGAACGGTCAGCAAACAAGCAACAAGGGGACACGAGGTTTACCTAGGTTTAGGCCCCTAGAGGGAAAACCCTACTCCTGCTTGTCTGCTCTTGATTACGGTGGAACTGAAAGTTACAAGGGTGCGTAGATGCAATCTGACATGGAGGTGTGTATGCGGTGAGTATTGTCCTCCTCACCGTGCCCTCCTATCCTTTATATAGATACGTAGGTCCCGGGCATAGGTCGAGTCGGTTACAGATTAGGGTTTGCCCTTTGAAATTCTATCTGCACTAGCCTTGTTCTCCAAGCATCCGAAGGCGTCATGGGCTTGGACCACCAGAAGTCTCCGCAGGTCGTATATCTTGTAGTGGGCCTTCCTTCGGGCTGGACTAGGTATGCTGATGTTGTGTACCCGTGGGGTATAACCATGTCAGTAGCCCCCGAGTGCTAAGTTGAATCGTAGATTCGGCTGGGGACTCTTCAATCTTTTGGGTGTAGTTTTTATGCCTGTTTATAAGAGAAAAGGTGTTTTTGTTTTGTAAGGATTGCTGATACGTGTGCCTGACTCTCCTGACGGATCAGAGCTAGTTAACTGTCATAGGACAAAACAACACAATATTCTTCATATTCGAGTCCCTACACTCGAACCTGGAACGGATGCTGGTGTAATTCGACTCAGGCCGCTAAGGTCTTACAGTAGTCAAATCCCAGTATTTTTTGAGTGATGTACCCAACGCGTCCGTCAGGATTTTCATCGCATCTGCTGACACGGGTTTTTACTGATAGAGCGTAGTTAGGTGCGTTACCAAGCCATCAGATGATATCTGTAGGTCTTATCTTTGCGTCATAGACATAGCATCCGGAAGTTTATCACCGCGGAGGTGTTTCGGGTGGCCAAGGAGGATGCTTCTCACTTAGCGTTGATTTGGGCAAAGCTGTCGAAAAGATGTTATCGTATTTGATCCAAAGGATCTCAGTCGAAAAATTCATAGGGTGCGCGACCAGCACTCCCTATGGGAGTAGCCCCCGAGTGTCTATTCGAGTCGTAGACTCGAGCAGAGACTTTAGTTCAGTTTGTTTTTTGCTTTGGGTCCGAAGGACTCAATTTTTTTGGATGCTTGATCAATCCTCCTTATGGGAGTAGCCCCCGAGTCCTTAATGGAGTCGTAGACTCGACGTAGGACTCGAAAAGATCATGCCTCAGGTGCGCGGCCAGCGCTCCTGATAGGAGTAGCCCCCGAGTAGTTGCTCGAATCGTAGGTTCGAGTGAGTACTTTTAATTATTAGCCGAAGATTTCCAACTGTTGCTAGCTTTGTTTTGATGACGTCAGTGCTGACGATCGGTGACCTCAACCGTCTGTGGCACCAGAGGTGACGTAATAGGAAGAACGTGGGTCCCATTTTCTGATTGAAGTTGACTAGTCATGCACGTCGTGGCGAGAATTACGGCTTCTCCTCGATTTCCATGCATAGTGGACGGCGTGCGGGTGGTGGTTAGCTGCTAAGTTGACATTTGGACAGTTGGATTTGATTCTAGCGTTAGGGCTTCTGAATGAACGGTTCCCATTCATCGTCTTCATCCTTATAACCGTGGGGAAAACAGTAGTTTGTTTTCACCCTTTGCCATTTGCTTTCACTGCCTCCGTTTTCATGAGCTCGTCTTCACGCGCACTGGACGCTCTTCGATCTTTTCCTTCTTCGTTCTTGTGCGCACACCGCCGTCGTCACCGCGCCGTGATGGTGAAGTCGAAGAAGGCCTCCATCGGAGCAGGCTCAAGTGTTGCTGCTGGCGGCAAGAAAATCACCCCCGCCACTCGCATCACTGATGGCGGATGGCGGCGCACGGAGACGCGCGAGGGCGACCTGCGCAAGCTGCATGATGCGGGTTTAATCCTGCAGGATAAGGAGGCCGTCAAGATCCCCGGCGATGAGGTAATTTCCCGTCCACCCGTAGGGTTTCGGGTGATGTTTGTAGCTTTCGTTCTTCACGGCCTCTCGCTCTCAGTTCACGATTTTCTTTGTGGACTGTTGTTCTTCTATGGCATCCAACTCCATCTTTCGCCCAATTTTCTTCTCCACATCGCCTGCTTCATTACTTTTTGCGAGTGTTGGCTTGGTATCGAGACGCACTTTGGCCTCATCCGGAAGCTCTATTCCGTGAAGAGGCAATCTAGCACCGGCGGGGTCTACCCGCTTGGCGGCTGCATTATTTCCCTTCGATCTTCTGTTCTCTTCTTTTCCTTTTCTATGTATGAGTCCGTCCAATACTGGCGGAAGAAGTGGTTTTATATCCGTGACTCCACAGTGGACTGGAAAATTTTTGGCCTTGCTCCCTTCGACTCCACCTAGGAGATCCTGCCGATGAGATCCTGGAAGAACCATATCGTGGAGGGCGAGGTGGAGGAGGTAGAGGAGCTCTATCGTCGGGTGGAGGCCCTCCAGATGGTTGCGGAGAAGGAGGTGAATGGTGTGGACATCATCCACACCTTCCTCAAACGTCGGGTGCAGCCACTCTAGGCGAGGGCGCATCCAATGTTTCTTTACTCTGGCCTCCACGACCCGACGAGAGTTTCGGCTAAGGAGCTCTCCAGGGGCGACCTCGATAGGGCTCTTCGGTCGCTGCTGAAGTTCAACGCTGAAGAGGACCTCCCGAAGAAGTCCTTGACTGCCCCCTTCAGCTCTTCAAATCTAATTCCTCAGGTTTTAGAATTGCGTCCTGCACATTGTGCTTGTTTATGATTGTTGTTTTTCGCATGATTAAGCGTTGCTTAATCACGTTCTTTGTCTTCTTTTGCAGGAACTGAAGGTAGCTGGCATGGTGCCTCCGCTGCCTGAAAAGTATCCGATTGCGCCGGATAACGAAGTTGTGGACTCCGAGTCTGAGCTTTCGCCGGCGCAGTCGCCAACTCATGATCTAACATCCCAGCATTAGAGCCTACAAATAAGTTGAACCCACATGTGTACATTGCATTCATGCATAGAAAATCCGAATAATTTTCACGCTTTTTAAATAAAAACTTGTCAAAGTGATTGAAGCTTCTCTTAGCTTGATGGAATTGAAGTAGAACATCAAGTTGACTGCGATAAGTTTCAATAAGACCTTTGTTAAAATATCATTTTTGGGTAAGAGAGATTTGATCTAAGGGTATATCAAAATATACCATAAGTTAAACCTTAATATAATGTGAATTATATCTGATCAATTAGGTGATCATCTTATAGTATTCATTATAACCATTCATAAGAATCAAGTTAAGGATATAAAACAAATAATGAGAATGTAACCACTATGTCTTAAATCCCATCTGCATACATTCTGAGAATCATAATAACACCTAAATCCTAAAAACTCCTTTGATGAGTTGGAGTTAGAAAGAGATTAAGTTAAGTTAATGGAGCTTATCTCAATATCTGTAGTTCATCAATGTTGGATGATTTCCCATTGATTCACAACTTCTTTAACTATTAGTCTTTGATCTATTATTTGATCTTATCAGAACATCTTCTCAAATCTTCTAATGAGTGCATAGTCCATCAATAACCTTAATCTAATATAAGATACTAAGAAGATAATTTCCAGGCAATAAAAGGTAGGATTGATAAAGCCCTGTTTAGCCAACTAAGAACTTTAGTAATAAATGATTAAAGTATTATAATGGTAATGCTTTGGCCACCAATATGGAATGCTTATATTTAGTATAGGTAATACTGGTGGTAGAACATGATTGGAACCTTAGTAAAGATAGGTGATCCTAGAGAAGTATTTGCAAACCCCATAAATATAATTTAGGGACTGAAGTGTAAGTCATGAGGGTTAAGTAATTAAGATGGTGTTATTCATCTTCAAGAATAATCAACTTTAGAAAAATATTAGTGATGGAAGATAATCAACAGTAGAATAGTAAATACAACCAACCAAGGATATGAACAAATTATAAAATTTCTTTGTATCAAACTCATTAGATTCATCCATAAGTTTAGAAAAATGATGTATTGAATAAGAAGTTCTTAATAAGTAAGTCCATCAAACTAAACATGATGATGGAAAGAAAGAGGTATTATATCTAGGAAAGGGATTCCTTAATTAGAGATTCAAGATTGTGAAATAAAATTATATGTTATAGATCATTTCCTATATAATATTGGTAAACAATCAACTCTAAATCTAAAATCAAAACATAATATCCATCTCATAATGTTAAACCATCATCTGACGCTCATAACACTTTATAGAAATATTTCCTAATAATAAATTACCTAAGCATATCTCTATTCATTTCAACCATCATCACTATATGTGCCTAAGTATATCTTTATTAGTCCACTTCTATAAAACACTCTAATCTCAAACTTCCTATTAAAAAAGAAGATTTCATCAAAGACTATATACACAAGGCAATATACTGAATTATTAAGTCTTAACTCTTAAAAGGAATCAAAGCTTATACAAACCCTAAAGCCAAGGGTAGTACTCATAATTTAAAAACCCTAAACCTCTTTGTTTATCACAATAGAATATATACGGTTCATTTTCTAAATAAATGGGAATGGTAATAACCATATCCTTATCCTTCATGTTCTCATGCAACAAATAATGATCCACGATCATGATACATATAAAATCTATATTCAAACTATGAGCCAATCAGAGTAAAATCTATAAAAAAATAAGAAGATATCATTTAAAGAAATTCCTAATTAAAATTAGAAGAGCAAATAATAAGAAGAAGTTTCTTCCAATTATTAAAAAAAGAGTTCTTATTGAGTAAATAAAAGAAATATAAAAATAAGGCATAATAAAAGTTCACAAAGGTTACCAAATATATTTTAATATTACTGCAAATGTCCAACAAATAAATCATACAAAGAAAGGTTCAAAATCTAATTCAAATTCAAATCTGAAAAGGAAAACAGAAAGGAATAAAGAAAATAAAAAATAAACCTGGCCGTAGCCCAATACCACTATACCTATCTGACGCCTAAGTGCAGCCCATAACGGCCCAGTAACCAGCCCTATCCTTTTCCATCTGAGACTAACAAGTGGGGTCAGGAAAGGACTGCGGGTTGAGCTAAATAAAACATTAGGGGGTTATATGTAAAACGCTCATCATCGTCATCGTCACACACACAGACAGCTCGTTGGCGGAGCTAGCCGCCGCCTGATGCCGTCATCGTCGTCATTGCGCCAAGATACTCGCCGTCGATGCCAGGAGGGGATAAGAAGGCCACCGCGACGCATTGCTTCCATCCCTATCCCCAATCCCTCCTTATCCACTCAGATACGAGCGAAACCGAACCCTAGCTCGCCGGAGCCACTCTTCGCCGTCGAATCACGTCACGCCACACCATTCTGAGCCGTCATGGAGAAGCGCCATCCCCTGTAGATCCTCAGGGTAGAAGCTTGCATCAAGGGGAGCACTGGAGCAGGTGAATTTGGTCTTTTTCCTCCATGGCAGTTCGTCGGAATCCTTGTCGGGAAGCTCGATTCCGGCCGCACCTGTCCTCGCCAACCACTCAATCATCATCAGGGTGAGTTCCTGAATCTTCTAGCATCCTCGAATCATTTGATCTCGTTCTAAATCGCTGTTTCTCTGTAAGCTACCGTCGGCCACCGTCGGAGCTTGTCGGAGCTGAGGCTCCGATGACCATTTCCAAGCGGCGCTGCCACTCCTAGGTTCAGTAGCTTGCGCTGATTCGAACTAGACCTATTTCGCTTGCTGGGGTGCAATAGATCGTCGTCGGTGACCACTCACCGATGGTGGTGGTGGTGCCGATGTCATGCTCACCTCATGATCGAGCCAGGTCAGCCGTTTGACTAGTCTTTGCCTCGTGTGGTGGATGACATGGCCCAGGGCCCGCATGTCATCGACAGTGAGTAGAGAGGGAGTCAGTAGCAAAAACATTTCTTTTAATCTGAGAGCTGAGGTGGACAATGACCCACTAGTCAGTGACTGGGGCTAGCTCTAGTCGTGGTATAAAAAGTATTTTCTGTTCAGAAATAAACAAAACGTTATAATTCAATTAATATTATTCCAGAAATTTAATAAATGATTAAATCTTGTTTAATTAATAACTTTTGATTTACAATTCAGAAAAATATGTATAATATATGAAAATTTTCAGAAAAATAAAATCTACAACTTAAACTTATTATCAAATATTATTATGATGATGATTTAAATAAATATTATTTAATAAAAGTTTTATAAGTAATAAAACCTTGATAATTCATATTTTTATAATAACAAATATTAATAATAGCAATAAAATACCAAAAATTTAAGAAAATAAGAATTCTAATTTAAAACTATAATCATGTATTGTTATTTCACTTAATTAAATATTTATTATTTATTAAGTAATTATAAAAATAATAAGAATTATAAAAATCATATCTTATTTTCTTAAATCACAAAAATAAATATGATATACCAAAATAATCACAAAAATATTATTTACATGTTAAAAATTTAATAATCTCCTTTTGAGGTAAAATAAGAAAATTAAATATTTTAAATAACTCAAATTTAAACTTATTTACTTCATTAGTAATTCATATAAAAATAAATAAAATTTATTAATATTCCTAAAATAAGTTAGAGAAGTCTAATAAGTATTATTAGTCTTAAGTATTAATAATCTAATGCCAGAATGGTTTAAAACATTATAAATATTCTTATTTAAAATAATCTACAACCTTAAATAAAGATTAGCTCTAAAAAGAACTCCACCAATAATAAAATTCCTAAAGCACAACTTGAGGACAAACAAAATCTTTTCTAAACCATAATAATCACCAAATTACAGAAACTACTACAACACTATATAAATCCATGAGTAGTTAAGTAACATTGTGATGGGTTCATAAACTATACTCACTTATCTATAAAAGATAAATGATATTACTCCATACTCACATCAAGAAACCCATACTCAAGTAACAAAATAAACATTCTTAAGTAACCTAAAGAAAACATTTTAGATATAGAAGATACCAATCTACAAGTACGATGTTTTCAAAACTAAGCTATACTTTAAAGTTAACTTTAGTTTACAGAATCTTAATATAACACTATAAACATTATTATATGTTTTATAGTTAACTTTGGTCTGAAGTAGTTAAACTATAAAGCAACTCAAGCCAAACCATTTGAGCAAACAAATGACATCAACCATCACTAACTAACCACAAAGTTTTTTTTAGACCTTAGAAGGGAGACCTTTTCTTTGAAGGTTATACTTTTTGCCACTTTAAATAAGAAACCTTATATAAGTAATCCTTGTCATAATTATGTATACTTTACTCCTACATATGTGTTGTTTAAAACCACTCATAAACTCTAATAAAAGTACAACTATGAAACTTATCTAAAAGGACCACACATCCCAAAGTAACCATTTTCGGAATCCAAACCCTAGGACAACGTTATTCCCGGGATTTGCGCTTAGAACGTGCATCACATTACCTATGCATAAAAGCATATTGCTTCTTTAAACATTAGTCCTTACCGGACCAATGATGCTGATTTCAGATTTTGGATCTTATACTGACTCGAAGACCGTGAGTGCATAATCTTGCAATCACAAAAGGCAAGTTCACACTTGCTCATGTCCCTTGATTATTGTAAAGTATTTTACAAATCCAGTATTGTCATCACCTGCATTTGAAAAAGGACAGAAAATACTATTTTCAATAACAATAAGAACTATTGATTACTGGTCCAGGGTGATCAGCTAATCTATTAAACCTGACAGTTGTGATACCATTGTTCAGAACTATATCACCTAGGACTTAACAACCAATGTCGCCAGTGATTCTTGCGTCGTATATTACGCGTTGACCATGAGATTTGGAATGGGACGGAGAAGTAAGCTGTATCTTCTTCCTCTCACATGAAGCCGGATGTGCAGGTCGTGGCTGTTATCCTCGTAGCGTGCATATTGATTGGTAATTCGTAGAGGATATGCAGCATATGGGTGGGAACCCTCAACGTCCCACGATAGTTCTGGCATCTAACGGTTTGTACAAACCATTGCTGTAATTCATTATGTGGGCATGGTGTACACCAAGGAGGCATGCGGGGTCGCGAAGGGGGCAGTGATTGGCTTGGATCATCTTCTAGGACCCACATCATGGAATTGTGGACGGGAATAAGCTGCCCGGTTGTGCAACAAAGAGTTGATCTCTCATGGGTAAAGTAACAGACCTCTGCAGAGTGTAAGAACTGTAATTTGTTACTCCCTGTTCCGGGAAGGAGCTGCGAATGCGGCGGGAAAGGAACCCCATGATGGTTCTAGTAAACCCGTGAAGGCTGATGGACATAGATTTTCAGAATAAAAGCAACCTTTGAAGAAATGTTTATGAAAACTTGCATTGCCTATGACCTACGGTCTGTGGCTGCAGATATAGTGCATCAAACACTACTTTTCTAGTGAATTTGCTGAGTACGCTCGTACTCAAAGTATCTTCTTAATCCTTGCTAGATTCTGAAGCCATTAAAACGATGTCTACACCAAGATATGCTCCAGGACTTATCAAGACCAGCTAAAGCTCTTCAATGAAGACAGGGAAGTCAACATATACCTCAACCCAAGTGAAGACGAAAGTTACTGATTAGATAGGAATATTATCTCTAGCCAAAGAACCTATTTCTGTAGTGTATTGCAATAGCAGCAATACCAACCTCTTAGTCTGAATATTAGACTTAATAGTATAATTGTTCTTCCGTTGTTTATCTTTGATTCTTCTCCGTAAGTTCTTTCTCTCTCTTTAACCTAGAGTGTTCTCTGGATCTTATGTAAAAGAGTGAGTTGTAACCTTTAAGCCATGTATTGGACCCGCTGTGTTTCTGTTGTGCCATTCTGAGGGATGTAATACTAGTGAATGGTGTTTCATTGGTGTTATGTCAATGACTATAGTATACTACATCATGCAGTGGTATGCTGGGTCACCGCACATGATGCCCCCGAGGCGAGCGAGTGGCAGACCCGAAAGTGGGCACAAAGTTCGAGTGAGTCTTTGGATGCCTCGACTCCGCCAACGCCTAGGGACCCATCATTCCTTGTGTGCCACAGTGGGGATGACGGTGCTTCATCCTCACCGTTCCTGACCGTGCCTCTGCGGGCAATGGCGCCACAACCTCCGGCCAAGAAGAAGAAGAAGGAGAAGGCACCGCCCATCTTCGACTTGACCGACATCGACTCGTAAGCACCTTCGGATGCTTATTCGTTCTGTTTTTTTTTGCGTAGTGCACTTTCTTCTTGATTTGATGAATGTTTTTCTTGCATCCACTCCTCGGAGGGCTCTCTTAGTGAGGGAACTCAGGAGGCCGTAGGGGAGTCGAAATCGACGGATCCTCCCCCTCAGATAGTGGCCGATTCTGGGGGCGATGCTCCAAACCCCTCTCCGCAGGGGGCTCGAGTGGTTGTCGCTCAGAAGACTGCACCCGGACCTTCGAAGTCCCCGTCTGAGCATGTAAGTTGTTTTTCCTATTGTCCTGGGGGGATCCCCCGGGCCTTTTTTGGGTCGTTTTGTTTGATGCTTTGCTCGTTTTGGGGGACAACCCCCGAGCCCTTTTCCTGATGTTTTCTTCATTATTTGCTTGTGCTTATTTCCACAGCCCTTTGTGCATGTGTGAACTGCTCATCCAAAGACATCTGGCTGGAGGCGATATCTGCAGCTCAGGTACGTGTCTTGCTTGCTCTTGTCTTTTTACCTATTGCCTAAATGTAGCTTTTGTTGATCATGTGTGTCCTTGACGCTTGGTAGATGAGAATAACACGGCCCTTCGCCGGCTGGACGCTCTTGAAAAGAGCCTCGGTCGTGCGGAGAAGCAGGCTGCTGATGCCTTGGAGGCGAAGGAGCGCCTGCAGAAGGAGTTGGCTGACGTCGCCGCGGCCAAGGAGCGCCTGCAGCGGGAGGCTTCAGATCGCCAAGAGCAGCTCGCAACTGTTGCAGCTGCGCGCGATAAGGAGGTGGCCGAGAAGCTGATGGATACGACCAAGGACTTCTCCGGTATGTGTCTTGCATGTAATAGGTCTTTTCGATTTTTTGACTACGCTTTTCTTCATGTCCTTATTCGGCTCCTGCTTGTTCTTATTTGTGCTAGATGCTTCGAGCATAGCGTTTGATACCAATGTCTTGGAGCACGGGAGCGCTCTGGATGATGCCATCACAGCGGTCGAAGATCGCTGCGGCACTGTTGCTGGCTCCCTTGCCAAGTCCAAGGATGTTCTCCAGCGTTTCTATAAGGAGATCATGCCCAAGGGCGCTGCCCTTGAGGATGTTGATTCTCTAGCGGATGCGCTGTTAGAGGATGCCCCTGCAGCCTACAAGTGCAAGCAGAAGGGCATTGACACTACCATGGGGCTAGCCATGGCCATGACGTCTGGAGCGGAGTTGGATCTTCACCACGTCACCTCTCATATGCCAACAATGCTAGACGGCTCAGAGGTAGACTTTGCTCTCTTCGCCTCTCGCTGTAAGCGTTATGGTACGAAGCTTATCAACCTGCTGGCGGACTATGCTACGAAGCAGCAGGGGGAGGCCAAGAGCAGTCACTCTAGCTCCGATGCCACTCCGGATGCGGGTGCTTAGGCTTCTTTGCTGTAGTTTTAGGATAGTGTATCCTCTTTTGTAACGTATGCTTTTGTTGATGAACATTCCGTCCTTTGCGCCATGTGGTGGTCATTAATGTATACTCCCTCCGTTTCAGGGCTTAAGGCGTCCTTGTTTTGCGTGTTTTTTCTTTGACCAATAATTACTCTAAATACGTAAAGAGTTTTGGTATAAAACCAGTATCACTGGAAAGTATTTTACAATACGAATCCAACGGTACTAATTATGTACAATATAATTTGTATTTTGTTGCTCAATTCTTTCGGTCAAACTTTGCTTTGGAAAGCGTGTGCGCCTTAAGCCCTGAAACAGAGGTAGTATAAGTTACTTTGGCAAGCTATCTTCAGAGATGTTTGTGATGATTATCTCCTTGCCTGTTTTGCCTTTTAGGGAGTTTTTCTTCGTGACCGCGTCCGCGGCCTGGAGAAAGAGATCCTTGGCGTTCGAGGCCATGCGGATGTGTGGAAGTCAAAAACTGAGCGGGCTACCGCCAGGGAAGAGTATCTGGCGGGGGAGCTGTGGCAGTTGAGCGAACAACTGCAATGTAAGTATTCTTGAGATGCTACTCGTTTTCGGGTGCACCTTGTTTGCATTCCATCTTATCCTGAATGTTCTGTAGGTACCAACCTTGTTCTGAGGGAGGAGAAGGAGCGCGTTGCAGTTCGGATCAACTGCTTGACTCAACAGGACATGGAAGCTGGAGGATTTTTCTGGATGGACCCTGACCGGGCCACCGTCCTTGCAACTGTGCAGGATCGTGTTCATCAGGTGTCATGGGTGCTAAGGCAGGCAAAGACTTCCCTGGCGTCGATTATGTACATCATGTTTCCTCTAGATGAAGCACCGTCCACACTTTGGGGTTTATTGTCGAAGTTTCGGGACGTGAATCATGTGAGGGAGTTGGTGCGACACCAGTTGGTCGCAGGGGTGAAAGCTGCCCTTTTTCTTGTTCGGCTGGGTCGCCCTGATGTTAATCTTGCGGCGGTGGCGGCTGGGCCGCCCCCTCGACCAGATGGCGGCCTTTGGGATATGCGCCCGCATTATGCGGCTGTTAGGCAGTATGCCGAAGAGATTGTAGACCTTTTTGAGCATCAGGCGCACGTTATCCTTCAGAATAGGTAGGTCCTATTAAAAGATAGATGTAAAACTTCCATATATTTCGACTGGGCTTGTTCTGCCCTTTGTTGTAAAGTTTATTTGTGTTAGCACGTTGTGCTTTGTTGTATGCACGTCCTTTTCATTAGCTTGACGTGGTCAGCTACTTAGGTTTACATGCGTTATTTTCGAACGATGAAGTCATGAGGTGAGGAGGGGCCCCCCGAGTGTGTTGTAACAGAAAGTAATGCAAGGAAAAGAGATTTTCGGACTGGGGACTTAGATTTTATTCATATCGTAACAAGGAGGTACATTGTTCGGCTGAGCAGCCTTGGATGAGTAGCCTTATTGAAAGTAAAGAGGGTAGCTAGGGGTAGAAGCGTCACAATTGTGCGACGTTCCATGGATTTAAGTATGTGACTCATGACTCGACGTCCTTGAGGCGGTAGGCGCCACCTGGGATGACTTCGGAGACAATGTAGGGTCCTTCCCAGGGTGACTCGAGCTTCTTCGGTCACTCTTGCTTGAGTCGTAGGATGAGGTCTCCTTCGACGAAGGACCTTGGGCACAACCGACGGCCATGATAGTTGCGGAGGCTCTGCTGGTAGACTGCCGAGCAAGCCGCAGCAATGTCGCGTGCTTCGTCAAGTGTGTCAACATCGTCTTCGAGTGCGGCCGTCGATTCGGCTTCGCTGTAGGCAACGACCCGTGGGGCCTTATGGCGTACTTCTGCAGGTAGCACGGCTTTGGCTCCGTGCACCATGAAGAAAGGCATGTAGCCAGTTGAGCTGTTGGGCGTTGTTTGCAAGCTCCAGAGGACAGAGGGTATCTCTTCTACCTAGGCTCCCGCAAGTCATTCAAGTGGGCCGAGTAGGCGTTTCTTGATGCCGCCGCCTATGAAACCGTTGGCCTTTTCGACCGTCCCATTGGTTTGCGGGTGTGCCATGGAAGCGTATGATATGTTGATGCCAAGGCCTTCGCAGAAGTCTTGGAATTCTTTGGAGATGAAGTTCGACCCGTTGTCCATGATGATGTTGTGCAGCACGCTGTACCTGTAGACGATGGACTCGAAGAACTTGACGGCCATTTTGCCCTTTTGGTTGGTGATAGTCATGGCCTTGATCCACTTGGTGAACTTGTCAACTACAACTAGGAGGTAGACGTGGCCTACTTTCGAAGATTTGGGCAGTTTGCTGATCATGTCGAGGCCCCATTGGGCGAAGGGCCAGGCCAGGGGTATGGGGCTAAGCTTCGACCCTGGTGAGTGTGGCTTGTCCGCAAACCTCTAGCAGCTGTTGCACCTCTGGACGATGTCCTTGGCATCGCTCATGGCCGTTGGCCAGTAGAATCCAGCTCGTAAGGCTTTGGCAATGAGGGCGCGGCTGCCCGCGTGATGGCCGCAGATGCCCTCGTGGATGTCTTGGAGGATGGTTTTGCCGTCACCGATGGTGACGCATCGTTGGAGTACACCCGAAATGCTACACTTGTATAGATCTCCATTGATGATGATGAATGCCTTGGACCGGCGAGATATGCGCCGGGCATCTGTCGGGTCATCAGGCAGTTCTCTGTTTATCAGGTACCGAAGGTACGACTGCGTCCATGTTTCTTCGATTGCCATGACCTACATCAGGCTGACCAACTCGACTTCCATGTCGAGCTTTTTGGGTCCTTCATGTCCATCAAGTAGCGCAGCCCCCGAGTGTTCTGCTTCTTTGGGTGATACCTTGGGGAATTTCCTTTTGATGGAAGGTATGCAGATTTGTTCGAGGAACACACCTGGTGGCACCCGTGCACAGGTGGAGCCGATGTTGGTGAGTGTATCGGCCTCCTCGTTGCTTTCCCTTCTGACGTGGCGAAGCTCGCAGCCGTCAAAGTCTCCTTTGAGTGAGTTGTAGAGTGCACGGTACACGATCATGTTGGAAGCGTGTGCGTCACACTCGTTCATCGTTTGCTGGACGACGAGGTTCGAGTCACCGTAGATGACTAGGCACATTGCACCATAGATTTTGGCCATCCTCATGTCGTGGATGAGGGCCTCGTATTCGGACTCGTTGTTGGAGGCGCGAAATTTCATCCGAAGGACGTATTTCATCTTATCGCCTTGCGGGGACGTCAGTATGACGCCATCTCCTGCTCCAGCCTCACGCTTGGAGCCGAAATCGCCGTCCGCCATGCGTCATGTCCGGGTGTCCGGCAGCTAGAGCTCCATCCGGTGGGCGAAGTCGAGGAAGGCGAGATTTGATCGCATGGCGCTGCTCGTAGACTATGTCTAGAGGAGATAGCTCGATACCCCATAGGGCTACGCGTCCTGTGGCTTCGGGGTTGTTAAGGATGTTGGACAATGGTGCCTCGTTGACGACCATTATCTGATGCTCCTGGAAGTAGTGGCTCAGCCGTCGGGCCGTCATGAACATGTCGTAGGCGAGTTTCTGGTAGTGAGGGTACCTATGTTTTGTTGGCATCAGTACCTCGCTGAGGTAGTAGATTGGGCGTTGGACCCCATGGGTCTTTTCATCTTTGGGTCGTTCGACCATGAGCACGGTACTTACCACCTGGTGCGTGGCTGCGATGTATAGCAGCAGTGGATCTCGCTCCTTGGGCGTGACCAAGACAGGTGAGGTGGAGAGCAGTCGCTTTAGAGATTCAAATGCGTCATCTACTTCGGGTGTCCACTCGAATTTGTCTGCTTTGTGTAGCAGTTGGTAGAAAGGCAGGGCCTTCTCACCCATGCGGCTGATGAATCTTCTCAGCTCCTAGCGAGTTGCTGGACACCTTTGAGGTTCTTTGGCTTCTACATGGCCAGTATGGCCCGGATTTTCTTCAAATTCGCCTCGATTCCTCGTTGGGAGATGAAGTAGCCAAGTAATTGGCCAGATGGGATGCCGAAGGCGCACTTTTCTGGATTCAACTTGATCTTGTAGTGATCAAGGTTATCGAACGTCTCGCGGAGATCGTCGACCAGTGTCTTGTCTTCCCTGGTCTTGATACCTATGTCGTCGACATAGACTTGAATGTTGCGACCGATCTGGTTCTTCAGACATGCCTGCATGCACCTCTGGTATGTGGCACCTGCGTTCGTCAGCCCAAAGGGCATGGTGTTGTAGCACAATACCCCAAACGGCATGATGAACGCCGTTTTCTCCTGGTCTTCGACTTTCAGCCGAATCTGATTGTAGCCTGAGTAGGCGTCGAGGAAAGAGAGTTTCTCACATCCTGCAGTCGAATCGATGATATGATCGATCTGAGGAAGGGGGAAGTGATCCTTGGGCAGTGCTTGTTGAGTGACGTGAAGTCCACGCACATCCGCAGGATGTCCGTGTCTTTCTTTGGGACTAGCATAGTGTTTGCTAGCCACTCGCTCTCCTTGATTTCTCGGATGAAGTTGGCATCCAGGAGTCTGTTGACTTTGATTCCAACTGCTGCTGCTCGCGGTTTGGACAGTCGTCGGATCGACTGCTTGACCGGCCTTGCATCCGGGAACACATTGAGTGCATGCTCAGCGAATTCCCTGGGAACTCCTGGCATGTCCGTAGGACACCAGGCAAAGATTTCCCAGCGCTCACGGCGGAATTCGATGAGCGCGCTTTCCTATGTGGGACTGGGGTCGTTGGCGATCAGCGCCGTATTGGACGCGTCGGTTGGGTGGACCTGCACCTTTTTCGTTTTGACTGTGGAGTCGAACGACGTATCAGGTGAGTTTTGCCTGGCGACTGGGGGTGCCCCGTTGTCTGTCACCTCTCGGAGCCTTGTGAGCTCCTCTTGCATGTCGAATGACTGGGAGATTCTGTTGAAATCTCTATCGCAGTGGTCTGATCGGGTGAAGCTTCCTTGGACTGTGATGACGCCTTTGGGCCCAGGCATCTTGAGCAGCAGGTACGCATAATGTGGTACTGCTAGGAACCTTGCGAATGCTACACGCCTGAGGATGGCGTGGTACTGTGATGGCCAATCCACCACTTCGAACTCGAGCCGCTCACACCGAAAGTTTTTGGGCTTGCCGAAGATGATGTCGAGCCATATCTTTCCCAGGGGATATATGCCCTTCCCTGGGACTATGCCGTGGAATATTGTATCAGACTGTTCCAGGCTGCACAGCGGGATCCGCATTGCTGCGAGGGTGCTGGCGAACATCAGGTTGATTCTGCTGTCTCCGTCCATGAAGACGCGGATCATCTCGAATCCTCCGATCTGCGCCTCGAGCACCAAGGCAGCATGACCTAGGCGAGGGATCTGGCGGGGATGATCCGAACGATCGAACGTGATGCTAGACTCCGAGCCATTGAGGTACTCAGGGATGCCCGACGGAGCGGTTACAGCGAGGATGGCCTGTTGAGTGATCTTCTTTTGCACCCTATTGGTAGGGTGTCCCTTCTAGATCATGAGGGACCCTTTTGGCGGTGGATATCCACCTGTGCCGTTGTTTGGCGCAGGTGCGATTGAAGGATTCGACGGCCCCCGGGCGGTGGTGGAAGAGCTCCATGGGTGATGTCACCTGGTGTGGGTGCGTGTCCGAACCCAGGGTTCACGATCTGGCGCCGCATTTGAGTCAGACCCTCGCTGAGTTTATGGAACTCGCGGCAGTCCTTGAGCATGTGGTTGGCCTTCTTTTTTCATCCTGCTTGTCGATGTAGAAGTGGATGGTGCAGGGGCCCGACAACTTTTCGTATGCCGAAGGTTCGTCGTCACGGTCGCGGTGCTGCCACGTTTGTGTTGGGAGTCCTCCGTCGCGGAAGTTGCCTCCGCGGTATTGTCCGCTGCTGCGGTTGTTGTCGTTGCGGCGTTCGGCGTAGCCAGCCGCAACCATGTCGGGTCCATCGCGGTTGTCGTAGTTGCACGATATTCGTTTTCTACGGCGTTCGCGCCTGCGGCCGTATTCATCCTCCTCATCAGAATGTGCTCGGTGGAGGGAGTCCTCGCCATCTGCCCACCTGTTGGCGATGTCCATGATGTGGTCGAGTGTCTTGGGCTTGACGCGCCCAAGTTCTTCCTTGAAGTCCGGGCTCTTGACACCATCCTTGAAAGCGGCGATCGTTCTCTCCTCAGAGATGTGTGCCGTGGAGTTCTTGATATTGGACCAGCGCAAGATGTATGAGAGAATGTATTCGCCCATTCGTTGAGTGCAGGCCAGCAACTGCTCGATCGAAGCTGGCCTCTTGCTGGTGCCCTTGAAGTTTCGGATGAAACTATACGCCCGCCTTTCCCAGCTTCGGATGGAGCCTGAGGACAGGCTGCTGAGCCAGAGCCGAGTTGCGCCTATTAGCTGCAGCTGAAGGCATTGCAGGGTGGTGTTCTTGTTGCCACCATGCAGCTTGACGGACGAGAGGTGGTCACTGAGCCAGGCCTTCGGATCCTGCGTATCGTCGAACTTCGGAGTGTCCAAAGGAAGCTTGAAATTTTTTGGCATGCACATGCGCCGAACAGATCTGCTAAAGCATCGTGCTCCGCACAGTTCTCCGTCGTCATCCTCTTTGGATTCGGTTGAGCATGCACGTTTGGCGCGTGCCTTGTCGACCTTGCGCTGAGCGAGGTCGTTTCGAGCGTCATAATCGCTGTTGCGACGTCTTGGGCTCCTACGACGTCGGGGTAGATCATGTTCGTCCTCGTCGGATGATGGTGTGGGGCTGCGGTTGAATCTGACCGCAACCTTTTTCTTCGGCTCTGCGGGAGCCTCTTCGTGGAGCGCAGCTCCGACTTGTGCATGGAGCTCTTAGGGTCCCCTACCGGAGGTGGATGGGACGCGAGATACGTGGTGGCCGCCATGATCGCAGCCTGCGGCGTCTTCGGTATGACATTGCCGTTGGCGTCCATCTCCATGAAGGACGTGTTGAGGGTTTTGGTGACCTCACGTCGTGTGGCGGGGTCCATTTGCTCTGTACGAGAGCGGTTCTTGGTGGCATGATTGTCGTGCGAGCTGGAGCCACCAATGGCGGAGAGCGCAGCTCACTGCGTGCTAGACTCTGAAGCTGCCTGGTTACGTTTGTCGAGTACCTCTTGCATCTTCACCTGCCGGTTGTGCTCTCCGATGAGGAGCAGGTGGTATGCCATCAGCAGGTCCCGTGAATCATCCACATACAGGATCTTGTTGCCCGCCACGGATTCGCGTGCCTGGTGCCATCCTTCCTCGTTGAGGTTGATTCTTTGATAGGCGTTAGCGTCACCTTCGTTGGGCTGGAGGTTAGGGTTTCCTCCGTTCCCGGCCTGCGGGTTGGGCGGTGGATTGGGTGGTGGGTTGGGAACCTCTGATTCACCATGGATAACCACAACACATTGGTAGCGCCTATGGATCGGATCGCTGCTGCCGCAGCTTTCGGATCCGGAACTGTAGGTTCCTTCGTCTGATGGAGGGTCGCACAGATCTGAGTTGCAGCTGCTGCTGTCATAGGACTCATCTGTCAGCGTAGACGTGCGTAGCACGCCGATGGGTGGGACCCACGAAGCAGACCTGATGGATTGTGGCGACACCCGCTGGGAGGCGGAGGGTGCCAGTCTATCCCACCTGGAAGCAGAAGCTCCCGAACAGAATTTCGAGCCCATCACCTATGGGCTCAAAATCCTTCATGGTGGCTGGCGAGTGGGTGGTGAAGTCGAAAGCGGCAAAGAGGAGGTGGCTCTCCGTCGCCGAGGAGTTGTAGATCGCTTCGGATGGGACTGTCACGATCGCACAATCAGCGCCCCCAATTCCCACAGACGACGCCAATTGACGAGGTTTGTTCTCGTCAATGCCCATTGTTATGAGCTTGGGTTTTGGAGAAGGTGGGGATGCTGGAGATCGTGGAACGGTTAGCAAACAAGCAACAAGGGGACACGAGGTTTACCCAGGTTCAGGCCCCCGGAGGGAAAACCCTACTCCTGCTTGTCTGCTCTTGATTACGGTGGAACCGAAAGTTACAAGGGTGCGCAGATGCAATCTGGCATGGAGGTGTGTATGCGTTGAGTATTGTCCTCCTCGTCATGCCCTCCTAGCCTTTATATAGATAGGCAGGTCCCGGGCATAGGTCGAGTCGGTTATAGATTAGGGTTTTCCCTTTGAAATTCTATTTTCACTAGCCTTGTTCTCCAAGCATCCGAAGGCATCATGGGCCTGGGCCACCCAAAATCTCCGTAGGCCGTATATCTTGCAGTGGGCCTTCCTTCGGGCTGGACTAGGTATGCTGATGTTGTGTACCCGTGGGGTATAACCATGTCAGTGGACATTGCTCTCAGCCCGGCCTAGTTCGTCTCCTCCATAGTCGGTCGCGGCCCTCATGCTCGCCGACGTCCTTTTCCCGGCAACACGCCGCCGTTCTGACCCCCGTCGTCATCCGTCATGGCCTTCCCGAAGATTCTCTGCCTCTGGCACCCGCCTCCTCGACCTCTGCTCGCTCCTTGTCTTGCCAGGACCGCTGCGCCGCCCTCTGGCTCCTGTTGTCGTGCAGGCTCTTCACCACCTCCATGACGTCCATGTCCTCTTGCTCGTCTCCGGCGCCAAGGCCCGTGTCGCCCTGATCTGCTGCAAGCTCGTGCCATAGCCCCTTTGTTTCGGTCACCGATGAACACCACACGTCCAGGTGCTGCCAAAACGACCTCTCCTGTTTCTTTTGTTGTTGCGAACCTTGATGTTTCTCGATGACATCAAATTCCAGGACCTAGAACACTCTATCTGTGGTACTGTTGTGTTGTGAAGATGTGCGGCACTACCTCCCGGCAGAATAACGAGAAGTTGGACCAGGATATCGGGAGTGGTAGACAAGATCTCCGGTGTCTACGAGACGAGACCCGAGGGACTACGCAAGACCATTAGCGCCGAACCCAAGTCCGGCACCGACACCCGAGAACTTTGACAAGGAACACCATGTTCTCCTTCCCGGAACCAGAAGACGATGCCACTCCAACCCTCCTTCCCGGACCGAAGACGTCGAGATCCCCGACCCCGTACATGAAGACCGATCCCGGTGACCCGAACCACATCGGACCAAGTTCTCTGGACCGCCATGTGTGACCCCTTTTCCCGAGGCCCCCTATTTTATAATATATGATATATATATATATATATATATATATATATATATATATATATATATATATATATATATATATATATATACTCGTAGCATTTAATTGTTCATGTCGCATACATATTGTGGTTTGGGGGCATTATGCCGATTCACCTAATAATTAAATATGGAGACCATATACGGACAAATCTAGTCTAATATTGGACCCATTTAAATTTGTGTATCGAACCGGTGAAATATTTTTCCTTGATAAGACAACATTTAAATTGCAGGGTATCTAAACAACATGAACCATCTAATTAAATGTCGGGACCCCGGTTCCGCTTAATATTGCCTAATTGCATCGCATCTTTGCCATTTCATACACCATACATGCATCATGGCCGATCTTCTGCCGTAGTATTAAATAGTGCATCTGTTGTTTCTTCTAGTGCTTTGCTTCTTCACGGATTAGGCTGATCAGTTGATGCGAGTGTCGACCCGATCTTCGGATGAACCTTCGGCAATGTTTTCAGACGAGCATTCTCCCACTTTCTACCTATATTACTTTTTTAGTCTTTATTTCCTCCTGTTGATCCATTGCTATCTGTGCTGCGATGCTATAGATTCTGTACCCCTTTACACTTCTCTGCAGCCTCTATATTGCCATGGACACCTCCTATTACCTGTTGTTTGGTATTTAGTCGGCCTTGCGAGTCATAGTCGCTTGCTCAGGTGCTGCTTCGCGTCGTCGATGTTCCACCATTGTGGGGTGGTTGGCACATGCTTAATGGTGGAGATGATCATGGATTTAATTACTGTTTAATAACTAAAATTGAAAGTAGGTAAATAATTCAGAGGCACCGGTGGGTAATAAGCAATATTTGGTTTTTAACCACTCATTGGTATCCCGTAGGACCCTGAGTTCTTGACACCTGTTCCGCGATCGAGTGCGCTAACCACAGGTGGGGTGTGTGGGAACCCCCATCGATTTAGTACCTGATTTCAAAGTACTGTACTGGGGGCCACAAAGTATTTTGGGGCTTTATTACTATTCTGTACTTATGCCATGCTTTACTGCTTTATTTATGATTGCGTGTGGAGCACCTATACTGTTTAAGAACAAATGTGGAGTGTTTTCGCGGTATCGATAAGCCCAGTCACACTTTCGGGTTCCCGGTCGTTTACAACCATTTACACAAACCTCTGCGTTCGTTTCGGAGCTGGCCAACTTCGTCGTGGGTAGCTTCGTGGGGTGGCCCCCATGTGCTTGCTTTGGGTCTGGGAAACGTCGTGTCTGAAACCTTGTCGACATACCGTTGGGTGTATGTTTTGTGATCTTGTACCTACCTGATCTGACAACAAGGGTGTAGGTGCGTGTGGAAACTTTGGTGCACCCCTGCAGGGTTAAATATTTTCGAGAAGCCGTGTCTGCGGTTATGGACGACTTGGAGCATAGTTCTCGGTCATAGACAACTATAACTAAAGTTTACTGTTATAATTTGACTTGTATCTGATATGACTAGTAAATTGGATATCCACCATGCAAAGAATGAATAAAACTGCCAACCGTGTGAGTTTTCTCGGCAGGACTTCCTCGTTTGGTCTTGAGGGGGAAATACCAGGATGGGTATGTTTGGTGGTAGTATCAGGTTGGTTTTGAATATGTCTCCCTTATCCCTATCTGATAGCCAATAGTTGTATCGAGTATCTATAAGTTGTTTAGTGCCTGCTGTGCTGCCGCTTCAGTCCATCATACCTATGTAGGCGAGGACCGCCGAATTCTAAGATTCGCCGTGTACTGGCCTCAGTACTGACCGCTCTCTCTTTTTCCTTGCCCTATGTCGGCACCCCTTTTGTTTAGCAGGTTTTGAGATCGACGTTGTTAGTAGGGTTACCCTTCCGGTTTGGCCTGGGTAGGGTTATGGACGCCATTGGTTATTATTTAGGGCTCTTAGCCCAATTTGCATCTTGTCCATACTCGGACGTTGTATCGTTTCAAGGTGATTTGGATCTTTGTACTGTATATCCGTATTCTTGACTCATGGAGTCGTGTTGTATATATTTGTTTTGTGGATTCCATCGTGGGATAATGTGTAATGATATTACTTCTTTTTCCACCCGTACAAAAGTGACTGGTGGGAACCTTTGAATCGTTTCTATGCGGGTTTGGAGGGAATCGCTAAAACTGGCATAGGGACGATCTGAGGGTGTTACATAACCCAAAGGTGGACTTCTAGTCATAGGTGTAGTTCGATGGCGGTCAATGTATATTGTTGTATTGCCCAATCGAATCTCATAGGATTTTTTTGTCTATATTTTTATGCCTTGCTCAGTCCTATCAATTGCCCTGCTGTAATTTGTTTACCCAGCATGCCATGTTTGTTTATCTAAGGAGAACACCTCTAGTGAACTATGGACCCCGGTCCAATCTTTACCATTGATACATCTTCCATTGTTACTGTTTGCTTGCTGCAAACCATCATCACCTTCCACACTGTATAGTTAATCCTTTGTTACAGCAATCGGTGATATTGAAAACCTCACTATTAGTTGGGGCAAAGTCTTAAGTTTGTGTTGTGCAGGTTTCCACGTTGCTTGCAACACCTTTGAGAAGTTTCCTTCCACCTACTGTTCGATAACCTACGTTTCTTACTAAGGGAAGACTTGCTGCTATGATGCATCACACCTTGCTCTTGGGGTTTCCCGACGAAACGCTTCTAGGCACCGTCAGTGGCCTGCATTTTCTATGACATGTTGCATGGGGAGGCCCACCTGTCAGCGACACAAAAAAGCCAAGGCAATGGTATACTTAATCTCCTCTGGCATCCTAGTGCCGATCCATTAAATCTCACCCGCCACTTCTTCACACTAGCTCCACCTTCTAGTTGCTCCCTCCAATGAGCAATTAGATCCATGGCGCGATGAGAGTCCCCACGAGAAGTCATGGGCGTGGAGGTTCCAACACCCACGAGGGTCGTGATAGTCCTTCCTAAGATGTGGAGGTTGGTGGGAGGCGAGGGTCCGTGGCACGACATCAAGGACCCGTCACCCGCGCCACCAGCCAACCGAATCCTGCCGGAGGTGCTTTGCGAATGAGCCCTCGACAAGGCCCGGCTAGAGTGCCTCCGCAAGGTGCGCACGAACCCCAACGATGCAGCCTCTCTCCTCTGCCTCGATAGTGAAATAAATATGACCGAGAGGAAATAATAAATTTGTTATTATCTTATTCCATGTTTATGATAAATGTTTATTTCTCATTCTATAATTGTGTTAACCGGAAACGTTAATACATGTGTTCTTAATAAACAAAAAAGGTTCCTAGTAATGCCTCTCATTAAAATAGTTAGCTTGTTGATTAACAGATGATCAAGGTTTCCTGATCATGACATTGGATGTTGTTAATAACAAGGTCACATCATTGGTGGAATTATGTGATGAACATTCTCCCAAAGTGTAGTAATAGGATCATCTCTTCAATTTTATATTGCTATCTCATTCGAAGTAACTATAATCCTTAGACCATGAGATCACGTCAATCACTAACTCTAGAAGAGTACTTTGATTCTATCAAACGTCACACCGTAACAGGGTGATTATAAAGGTGTCACTGAGTACTTGGAAAGTCTTAGTTGAGGCTCTTGGATCAAGAGTGAGATTTGTCCATCCTTATGACGGAGAGATATACTCAGGGACCTCTTGGTGATATCATATTAACAGAGCTTGCAAGCAAGTGATAAGATCACTAAGAATGTTATATCACTGGAATGAGAAAAGAGTAATTGTCGGTAAAGAGATCAAAGTAGGTATGGATGATACCAAATGATCGGATCTCGGACAAGTAAAATATTGTGAGACAAAAGGAATTGGTTACTGCAAAAAAGGTCCAAGCGATCGCTAGTTCATCGTTGAACAGGTGGAAGTCATTATGGATCTCTAGGTCCCGCTAATGATTATTGATCAGAGAGAGTCGTGATCATGTACACTCTGTTCACGAACCCATAGGGAGACACACTTAAGGGTCGTCGACGCATTTGAGTGGATGGGGAACACCAGACAAAATACTAGGAAACACAAGAATTGTTCTGACAAAACTTCCCAAATAGTTTCGGTGTATCGAAATATTGCAAGGGGATAAAATGTTTATGTGTTGATTAAATGAAGTGATCATTAAATGAAGTACTCATTAAATAAAGTGTTGAGTGGCATTAAACCAAGTGAATTAAAGTTCTTTAATGGAAAGACCTTTGATTTCTTGAGTGGAAATTTAATGAGGGATGAGTGGAGATAAATGAATGTGAGTGAAGTGTCCACCCACATAAATGGGAGGGCGGGGGCACCACCGTGGCTGCCATGCCATGGACCTTGGGGATGCCTCCTCACCTATAAAAATCCCCCTCCACCTCCTCTCATATCACTCAATCCATATCCTCTCATATTCCCTTTGGTTGGCATCTTCCTCCCTTTCTATCTTGTTCATTGCCATGAGTGATACCTTCGATCCGGATTACGGATGCAGTATAGCTCTTTTTCCCCAGTAGACCTAGGTTATCGAATCCTCGAGAAGCAGAAAGCATGGTGAAGTTACTTTAACGGACCTTAGGGAGTTTTAGAATTATTTTAGTGTTTTACCGGATCAAGAGTTTTATATCTTTCGTTGTTGTCGATGAGGGAGAGAGAGGTCCTGGGGCTTTCGGTTTCACTTGTAGCTGTGCAAAACATCTGATGGGAATAAAAGATAATAATAATAAAGTATGCCTGTAATTGTTAGAGCAAGATAACTATATGTCGGCAGTGCATCCATAACTGTTATTGCCTCCGTAACTGCTTATAGCAATAACCTATTAGTCTTATCCATAGAAGAAAGAGAACTAATGATACGAACAGTGATATCACAGTTTTTCCCAAGTAAGTACCTCACATACAGTCGTACTACCCTTTCTGTCACTAGGGTTCCCATCCTGCAGATTAGTCATTACTCATACTTCCTATACCTAGATCAAGCCTTGGGGTATTGGGTACCTGATAAGTCCTTAGATTGAGGCAAGAGAGGATACAATAATAATCATGTCATACAAACTAATACATGATCCCATCTATGATAAATAACATGCACAAACTACATGGCTAAGCCGAAGCCCTTAGCCCAAGGAGAATTACTCACACATAGAGATGAGATCAACAATCATAAACATTGTAATGGAAATCATGAGATTTATAGTAGTAGTCTTACAATGTATCCAATTGGAGATGAGATCTACTATTACAAGTGGTTGACTATGGCTATGGTGGTGGAGAAGGGTTGTGAGATTGGATCTAGATCTATTCCTCCGGTGGCTCTTTGGTGTTGTGTTTTCTGGTTTGGCTCTCATGGCTCGGTGTTTTTCTCGGTGCTATAGGCCTCTTTATATAGGGGTCCCTTCACGAAAGTTGTTCTATTTGACCTAGCGGTGTCGGTGGAAACTATACGGCCAGAATTTTATTCCCATCGTATAGTTGGTCGTTAAACCTTCTGGCTCCTCTTCACGACCCCTGGTTTCTTTGGGTTGTTGGAAATCTCGTATATTTTACTTTAATGTTGTGATTCCCATCATCAAACGTCGTTCCTTGCGTAGGGAAAAATGGAAAGACAAGATTGCATAACCATTTGATCATTAGGCATTAGTGGCAGGGTTTAGAGAGATATTTCATCAAAAGTATGAATAATATCTAGTTTAAATGTGGACGTGGATGGCTATATTTCACATCCATCAACGAGCATGATGCTTAGGCGAAGCCCTGCTCAAGATCTTCTCTATCACCACCACTACCATGTCGTAGTACTGCTAGAGTTCCCGAGAATCCCTGATGGCTCAGATATGTAGAGCTCGTTGGAAACCCCAAGAGGAAGGTATGATGAGCACAACAACAAGTTTCCCTCAGTTATGAAACTAAGGTTATCGAACCAGTAGGAGTAAGGAAACAACTCCAAGGTGTTGCTAGCAACTTGGAACCTTCACAACACAACCACAATACTTTGCCCCAACTTACAGCGAGGTTGTCAATCACACCGGTTTGCTAAAAAGGGATTAAACGTATAGTGTGGAAGATAGTAATTGCTTGTAGTAATTGCAGAAAGTAAACAGTAAACAGTATATGGTATATCAATGGTAAAGAAAGTACCGGGGTCCATAATTCACTAGAGGTGTTCTCCATAAGATAAATAACATGCTGGGTGAACAAATTACAACGGGGCAATTGACATATTGAGAATGCATAACAATGCATATACTAGACATCTTGATCTCTACGAGATTTGTTTGGGCATTACAACATGATATATAGATCGTAATCTAACTGCATCTATGACTAATAATCCACCTTCAGGCTATCATCCGAACCCCTTCCAGTATTAAGTTGCAAACAATAGATAATTGCATTAAACAAAGTGTGTAAAATAAACAATGCAATTGCCCTTGGACAAAGGATTGTTGTTTTATCCCTATTAGAAACAACACATCTACAACCTTAGAGATTTCTATCACTTTTCCAGATTACTAGAGGCATGAACCTACTATCGAGCATAAATACTCCCTCTTGGAGTTACAAGCATCTACTTGGCCAAAGTATCTACTAGCAACGGAGAGCATGCAAGATCACAAATAACATAGGCATGATAGAATCAATAATCAATCTGAGATAGTACTCAATATCCATCGGATACCCGCAAACACAACATGTAGTATTACAAATAGATGATTTTGATCATGAATGGAGCTCACAAGATCTAAACATGATAGCACAAAGGAGGAGAACCAACCATCTAGCTATTGTATGGACCCATAGTCCAAGGGTGAACTACTCACGCATCACTCCGGAGGCTGGCATGGTGATGAAGAAGGCCTACGGGATGATCTCTCACCTCCGGCAGGGTGCCAGGGAAGAGCTTCAGATCCCCACGATCTAGGGATGGAGGTGGCGGCGGCTACGGATTGTTTCGTGGATTTTTGACCGGGTACTTAGGTTTTCTACCTCGGGGTGTTTATATAGGCGAAGGGGCGAGGTCGGTTGAGGGCCAGGGGGCACACCATGCGAAGGATTAACTTTATGGTGTGGAAGGTAATGGTGGTTTGAAGAAAGGTAAACAGTAACAGTGGAAGATGTATCAATGGTAAAGATTGGACCGGGGTCCATAGTTCACTGAAAGTGTTCTCCTTAAGATAAACAAAGATGGCATGCTGGGTAAATAAATTACAGCAGGGCAATTGACAGGACTGAGCAAGGAATAACAATGCAATACTAGACATTCATGATCCTATGAGATTCGATTGGGCAATACAACAAGATACATAGACCGCCATCGAACTACATCTATGACTAGTAATCCACCTTCAGGTTATCATCCGAACCCCCTATAATATTAAGTTGCAAGCAACGGATAACTGATTTTATCAAAGTGTGTAAGGTATAGAATCCACTTGTTCCATGAACAAGAGACCATTGTTTTCTCCCTAGTAGCAACAACACATCTACAACCTTAGAGATTTCTGTCACTTTCCTTAGATTAAATATAGGCATGAACCCACTATCGAGCATAAATACCCCCTCTTGGAGTCACTAGCATCTACTTGGCCAAGATAGCTACTAGAAACAGAGAGCATGCAAGATCACAAACAACACAGACATGATAGAATCAATAAGACAAAACTATTAATCAATCTGACATAGTAATCTCAATATCCATCAGATCCCCGCAAACACAACATGCATGATTACAAATAGATGATATTGATCATGAACTGGGCTCACAAGATCTAAACATGGTAACACAAAAGAGGAGAAACAACCATCTAGATATTGTATGGACCCGTAGTCCAAGGGTGAACTACTCACGCATCACTCCGGAGGTTGGCATGGTGATGAAGAAGGCCTGCGGGCTGATCTCTCCCCTCCGGCAGGGTGCCGGGAAGAGCTTCAGATTCCCCGATCTAGGGACGATGGTGGTGGCGGCTACGGACTCTTTCACGGATTTCTGATCGGGTGTCTAGGGTTTCTGCATTGGGGTGTTTATATAGGCGAAGGGGCGAGGTCGGTTGAGGTCCAGGGGGCCCACACCATAGGATGGCGCGGCCTAGGGTGGACCCGCGCCAGCCCTAGGTGTGGCCACCTCGTGGATCCTCTTCGTCTGCCCTCTGGACTCCGTCTTTGCTCCGGTAAAATATTGACTTTGGCTTTTGTTCTGTCCAATTCCGAGAATATTTTCTTACTAGCTTTTATGAAACCAAAAACAGCAGAAAACAGGCAACTGACACTGCGACATCTTGTTAATAGGTTTGTTCCAGAAAATATATAAAAATGCCTTAAAGTGTAGACAAAACATAAAAATTTTGATACAAAACAAGCATGGAGCATCAAAAATTATAGATACGTTTACGATGTATCAATCCCCTACTTCCGCTTCCCACTGGGACGAAAGTCGTCAGCACACCGAACATGTAACCGATTACGGAAGCGCTGCCTCTTTGTGGCGTTGGTCATCTTTGCATCCTTGAGGACTATCGTGTATAATCTATACCAGCCACGTTTGTTTGCAGGAACATTATCCCGGTTACGGTCTTCAAGGGTGAGTCCTTCTGAAATTGTTATAAGTATCGCCTATATTCGATCTTGCCAGTTGTAATCGTAGAATTTATTCCTCTATGCAACGAACCCAACAGATAGAGCTCAAAAGCATCTCGATTTGCAGACATCGGTCATCCGCTCTCTCGTGGTGGAGTAGGGCCTCATCCCACCACCAAACTCGCTTAACGAGGTTGTCCACTCCCTTCACCTTTGAGGGCCCTATAGGACGGCTACGCTTTCGCGACGAGCACTCTAGCCTCCATATACACGTCATTGGAGGGTCCGTCATGACCTGCGTAGGAGCCATCGACGTGCTCGCAGCGGCGACTAATCTGGTGGTAGTAGATCTGGTCTTCATATTTGGTTTTATTTAAATTACGTTTGATACTATGTAAAATATCATAAATTTGAATGAAATTTGTCTACGATTAGAATGAAAGTCGCTGATAGGTTTGAATGAGAGAAGGAAGTCTCCAATAGGTTTGATTGAGAAAAATAAAGACAATGATACTGAATGATGTTGAGTTATAGATTGCAGCGTTCTAACATCGCACACTACTTTTGGCATGGCATGCTAGGCGCGTGGAGCCGAAACGCCGCTAGTCATCTAAATGGTAGTGCGCCGCCCGCACACTGTAGGTAGCACGCGGCTCGTAACCCTTAACAGTTGCGTCATATTAGTAGTGTGGTGTTCACCCGCCGCTAACGGCGATTTTGCAACACCGCCAATGAACATTTTTCTACTAGTGTCGGCTTGTCCTCTTCGCCTCTATTACCTTATCGTCCATGTCGTATTCGGTAGGTCATAGTCTTCAACCATGCCCGCATGTCCCAAATGGGTCCCATCCACTTCTCCTCCTTCCTTATCCTCTCGTCCAACTCCCCCATCGCCACTTGTGGCATCCCGCAAAACCACTAATAGAAAATCGCGTTGTTTTTGTGCATTGCATTTGAGCATCGCCATCATCACGCATTTGTTTTGCCCGAAACTATTTTCAACAAGCCTAATTTTTGTTTTCTAAAATTAACCTTCGTCTATTTTCGAAATAAAGTTTAATAATTATCTGCTAAATTATTTCACTAAAAATTATTTGCTAAAAGATTTCAAACAAAACCAAACAAATAAGCATCTACAAAATAAGAAACCTAAAACCCAAACTCTAAATCCTATTTCCACCCAATCCTATTCTACCCACCACTCACAGCTCGCCACCTCACCCTCTCCCCCAATCCCTACCCACCCCGCCACCTCATCAATCCACCCTACAAATCCCACTCTCTCTTTCACATAGCCCCTACCTACCCCCTCTCTCTCTCTCTCACCGACACCTAGACCCCACCCCACAGCCCCCACTCCCTCCCAAACCGACCCACCCCTGGTCAACCACCCCCTGGACTCGCTCCCCTAGCCCCACTGCCCTTCATGGGACCCACCCTTAACCCTCTCCCTTCCGTTCTCTCTCTCTCCAGCTCCCCCACCCCGCTCTCCTCCGGCGCCAGCAGTCGCCCGCCACCTCTCCCGAGCATCGCCGTCGGCCGGCCGCTCCCGTCATCCTCCGACCATCGCGCCCGTATCCGCCCAGAACCCTCTGGGCTCGCCTCTCCACCCCGCCCGGCTCCTAGGCCCCTCGCCCCGAGCGTCGCCTCCCAGGAAGCCTCCGTCCCGTCGGCCCTTTGCAACCCTCCGTCTTGCCGCCCTAGAGCTCCGCCGTCGCCGTGCCCTCGCCTCGGCCACCGCCCGTCCCCGCCGGAGCTCGCCTGCTCCTCCCCCGGCCTTGCCCGGCTCACTCCGGCCTCCACCGATCGCCGGCCTCCTCTCCCTCCGCGCCCGCGTCTCGTCGCCCCTCGCCTTCTCTGCCACGCCCGCGCTCACGCCCGACCTCCGCCTCGCCTCGCCACCTTCGCCGGCCGAGGCACCTCGGCCGCACCCTCTCGCCCTCCGCTCCGCCGCCTCCGGCCCTCCTCCGGCGCCTCCTTCCCCGGACGCCTCCTCTTCCTCGCCTCGGCCTCCTCGCCCGGCTCCTTCTCCCTTGCGCGCACTCCTCTCTCTCCTCCTCTTCGCCAGGGCCCTGCCCGTCGCCCCTAAGCCTGGACCCAGCTGCCTCTCTCCTCTCGTCTCTCAAGCCCGGCCCCTGACCGCCCCTCCGCGTCGGCTCGCCGAGCTCGCCCTGAGCGCGTGCTGCCTCCGTCGAGCCGGCCGCCTCAGCTCCGCCGTCGCAGGACATGTACTCCCGATGCATAGCCACCGCCCCTGCTGAGTCCCCTCGTCGTCGGGCCCTCCCTGCCTCTGCATCCTTGCAGGACACGCCCTCCCCTCCATGTTCTGCAACAGGTAGCCGGTGCACTTGTTGCTCCACGTTTCATCATATCTCCTCGTCTGCCAAGATCGACACCGAGTGGAGAAATTGTCACCGACCAAGATAACCCGGTGAATCAACGACACCGAACCCGAGCCCGACACTAACACTCGAGCACTTCAATATGGAACACCATGATCTCCAAACCGGAACGACAAGATCGCCACACGGACGCGAACCCCAAGACCCTGAGGCCCCGAACCGAAGACCGATCCGAAGCGCCAAGGCCTCCGACAGGGAACCGACCAGTTCGCCGAGAACCGCACCCGAACCTGAAGAACGCCAAGATCGCCACCGGAACGACAAGCACTTCACCGCGGAACGCCAAGTCCTTCGTCTCGGAACGCCAAGACCGATCAGATACGCGGGCCCGACGAGATCGACATCGACCAGGGCGAGTCCGATGCGCCCCCGACACCGAATCAAGTCCTTCTTCCTAGAACGCTTCCCAGAACGCCAAGCTCTTCACCTTGCGTCCAACCCCGAGACCGATCCCGTCGAACCCTAAACCCTGAGACCGAATACCGAACCCCGGAACCCCAAGATCGTCGAACTCTAATGTGTGACCCCTTTTCTCGAGCCCTATTTTATAAATGTAATAACAAATTAATGCATATTGAATTGTCATTCTCGCATGCATATTGTCGTGTGGTTTGGGGGCCTTATGCCGATTCACCATATAATTAAATATGGGGCCCATATGCGGGCAAATCTAGTCTTGTATCGGCCCCATTTAAATTGTGTAGCGAACCGGTGATATAATTTTGCCATGTTAAGACAACATTTAAATTGCGGGGTAGTTAAATAACATGAACCATTTAATTAATTGTCGGGACCCCGGTTCCGCTTAATATGGCCTAATTGCATCGCACCTTTGCCATGTCATACATCATGCATGCATCATGCCCGATCTTCTGCCGTTGTATTAAATATTGCATCCGGTGTTTATTCTGGTGTTTTGGTTCTTCGCGGATAAGGCCGTTGAGTTGATGCGAGTGTCGACCCGATCTTCGGTTGAACCTTTGGCAATGTTTTCAGGCGAGCATCTCCCCCTTTCTACCTATCTTACTTCTATAGTATTTATTCCCTCCAGTTGATCTATTGCTATCCGTGTTGCGATGCTCTAGTTTCCGTATCCGTGACATCCCTTGCAGCCTTATATTGCCTTGGACACATCCTATTACCTGTTGTTTGGTAGATAGTTGGACTTGCGCGTCGTAGTCGCTTGCTCTGTTGCTGTTGCGTGTCGTCAAGTACCACAGTTGTTGGAGTATTGCCGCATGTTAAATGTTGGAGATGATCATGGCTTTAATTATCGTTTAGTTTAATTATTGTTTAATAACTAAAATTGAAGTAGGTAAATGCAGAGGCATCGGTGGGTGATAGATAATGTTTGGTTTCCGACCGCCCACTTGTGTCCCGTAGGACCCCGAGTTCTTGACACCTGTTCCGAGATCGAGCGCGCTAACCACAGGTGGGGAGATATGGGCCCCCCATTGATTAGTACCTGATTTCAAAGTATTGTACTGGGGGCCACAAACTAGTTTGAGGTTTTATTTACTATCCTGTACTTATGCCATGCTTTACTGCTTTATTTACGATTGTGTGAGGAGCACTGTCTTTGTTTGGAAGGAGTGTTTTTGCGTATCGACAGCCCGGTTTTGGGGTTTCACATCGTTTGATATGTCATAAACCCTGAGTCCGTCTCGGAGACCGGCCGACTTCGTTGCGGGTAGACTTAGTGGGGTGGCCCCCCGTGCTTGCTTTGGGTCTGGAAACGTCATGACTTAGGGCCCGCCGACATACCGATGGGTGTATGTTAACTGATCTGGCAAAAAGGGTCGAAGTGCTTGTGGATACTTTGGTGCACCCCTTCAGGGTTAAATCTTTTCGAGAAGCCGTGTCCGCGGTTATGGACGACTTGGAGCACAGGTCTCGATCATAGACAACTATAACTAAAGTTTACTGTTATAACTTGACTTGTATCCGATATGACTAGTAATCAGCTTCACTACAACGGAATGGCTAAATAAAAGTACCAACAACTGCTGGGTTTTGGGGTTAACTCATGCTAATTGTATCTGACTCGTAAGTGTTGCAACTATCACGGAATGGTTAAATAAAACTGCCCACTGCTTATTTTATCAGTATGAATATCTACACCTGACTAGTAAGTGCTGCAACGATAACTGAATAAATAACACTGCCAACTGTGTGAGTTCCTCGGTTGACTTCCTCGTTTGGTCTCGAGGGGGAAACACCAGGATGGGTTTTTTTGATGGTAGAATCAGGTTGGTTCCGAATAGGTCTTTCTTATCCCTCTCTGATAGCCGCCAGTTGTATCGAGTCTCTATAGGTTGTTTAGCGCATGCTGCCGCTTGATCCACCATACCTATGTGGCGAGGACGCGAATTCTAGCCTCGGTGTCTTGGCCTCGATCGACGCTCCTCTTTTCCTTTGCCCTTTGTCGGCACCTTTTGTTTTAGCAGGTTTCGGCGTCGTTAGTAGGATTACCCTTCCGGCTTGGGCCGCAGGGTTATGGACGCCATTGGTTATTATTCGGGCTCTTAGCCCCATTTGCATCTTGTCCGTAGTCGGACTGTATCATTTTCAAGGTGATTTGAATCTTTGTTACGTATATCGTATATTCTTGACTCATGGAGTCGTGTTGTATATATCTTACGTGGGTCCCATCGAGGACTGTTGTGTAATGTTATTACTTGTTTTCCACCCGCGAAAGTGCTGGTGGGCACCTTTGAATCGTTTCTATGCGGGTTTGGCGGGTTTCGCTAAAACTTGCATAGGGTCGATCGAGGGTATTACACAGTGGTATCGAGCTCGTGATTGCGATACCCCAAGTCCAGCCTGTAGGATAACCTAGCTAACGGCGAAGTAGAGTGTCAAAACTATTTTGCAAAATCGGTTGGATAGTTACGTTAGGTCCTTTACTCCTTACCCCTCTGCTATTCTCCTCTTATCTCTACGCGTTTTAAATCCGCTCTCTTCTCTTTCTTCGAGTCCAGGAATTCTCGTGGTTGGGTTTCCGTCGTACCTTCAGGGTTTCACTTCCCCCTCTGATAACGGTGTTCTACCATCCGGTGTTCATGCTGCCTGAGGAGTTCGTCTACTGTGGTACCATTCTTTGTTCCTTGTTTGTGCCTTTCGGTGTTTTCCGACGCGACGACATCCTCTACGCCAGATCCGATGCAGAGTCTGCATCACTCCTTTGTTTCCGAACCTCGCTTGTCAAGATCTTCAGTCTGAATCCTGAGGGTTGGTTGCATAATCTGTCTATTCGTGTACATAGTAATGCTTTGAGTGCGGGATGGAGTCGCGACCATACCACTACTCTTATCATTTGCTTTGTATATTAAATGGTGGATCAATGCAATTCTTACTCCTTCTAGGGAAGTTAGAGGTGGCCTTATCTTTAACTTCGTCTGTTGTTATCCGGAGAGTTCTCTTGACGAACAGGATCAACGACATCTTGTTGGTGGTGTCGCCGATTTCAAGACGGGACAACTACCTCTTGTTAGTGGTGTCGCGAGGATCTACACGAAGCGAGAAGACGCAGATCGCCGACCTTCCTTCCGGTACCATGAGGCGGATCTCGAGGGCGAGATCGATTGTTAGTGGTGTCGAATTGTGGCATCCCGCAAAACCACTACTAGAAAATCGCGTTGTTTTTGTGCATTGCATTTGAGCATCGCCATCATCACGCATTTGTTTTGCCCGAAACTATTTTCAACAAGCCTAATTTTTGTTTTCTAAAATTAACCTTCGTCTATTTTCGAAATAAAGTTTAATAATTATCTGCTAAATTATTTCACTAAAAATTATTTGCTAAAAGATTTCAAACAAAACCAAACAAATAATCATCTACAAAATAAGAAACCTAAAACCCAAACTCTAAATCCTATTTCCACCCAATCCTATTCTACCCACCACTCACAGCTCGCCACCTCACCCTCTCCCCCAATCCCTACCCACCCCGCCACCTCATCAATCCACCCTGCAAATCCCACTCTCTCTTTCACATAGCCCCTACCTACCCCCTCTCTCTCTCTCACCGACACCTGGACCCCACCCCACAGCCCCCACTCCCTCCCAAACCGACCCACCCCTGGTCAACCACCCCTGGACCCGCTCCCCTAGCCCCACCTGCCCCCCTGCCCGCGGGACCCACCCGCACCAACCCCTCTCCCCTTCCCCCCGTTCTCTCTCTCTCTCTCTCTCTCCCTGGCTCCCCACGCCCCCACCCCGCCCCGACTCTCCCCTCCGGCGCCCAGGCCGTCGCCTGCCACCTCTCCCGAGCATCACCGTCGGCCGGCCGCTCCCGCCGTCGTCTACCTCCGACCATCACCGCCCGTCTCCGCCGCCAGGAACCCTCTGGGCTCGCCTCTCCGACCCCGGCCGCCGGCTCCTAGGCCCCCTCGCCCCCGAGCCGCGTCTGCCTCCCCGCCGGCAGCCTCCGTCCCCGTCGGCCCCGCCTACAACCCCCCCTCCGTCCGCCGCCGCCCCAGAGCTCCGCCGTCGCCGTGCTCCTCCGCCAAGCCCGTCCCGCCGCCCGGGAGCTCGCGGCCCGCCTCTGTTCCTCCCGGCTCGCCTCCTCCCGGCCTCCACCTCGGCCTCCACCGATGGCGCCTCCTCTCCTCGCCGCATCTCTGTCGCCTCGCCTTCCCTCTGCCACCGCACCTCACCGCGTCCCGACCTCCTCGCCTCGCCACCTTCCGCTTGGCCGAGCACCTCCGGCTGCAACCCTCTGCGCCCTCGCTCGCCTCCACCTCGGCCCTCCTCGCCGCCTCCTCCCAGCCGGCCCCTCCTCTTCCTCGCCTCCGGCCGCCCTCCTCATGGCTCCTTCTCCCGCGCTCCCCCCTCTCTCTCCTCCTCTTGCCCGGCCACGGGCCCTGCCATGATCGCTAGCGGACCCCTGGCTGCCTCTCTCCTCCCGTCGTCTCCAAGCCCGGCCCAGCAGCCCCCTCGCGTCGGCTCGCCGAGCTTCGCCACAGCGTCTTGCCTCCGTCGAGCCGGCCGCCTCAGCTCCGCCGTCGCAGGACATGTACTCCCGATGCATAGCCACCGCCCCTGCCGAGTCCCCTCGTCGTCGGGCCCTCCCTGCCTCTGCATCCTTGCAGGACACGCCCTCCCCTCCACGTTCTACAACAGGTAGCTGGTGCACTTGTTGCTCCACGTTTCATCATATCTCCTCGTCTGCCAAGATCGACACCGAGTGGAGAAATTGTCACCGACCAAGATAACCCGGTGAATCAACGGCACCGAACCCGAGCCCGACACCAACACTCGAGCACTTCAATATGGAACACCATGATCTCCAAACCGGAACGACAAGATCGCCACACGGACGCGAACCCCAAGACCCTGAGGCCCCGAACCGAAGACCGATCCGAAGCGCCAAGGCCTCCGACAGGGAACCGACCAGTTCGCCGAGAACCGCACCCGAACCTGAAGAACGCCAAGATCGCCACCGGAACGACAAGCACTTCACCGCGGAACGCCAAGTCCTTCGTCCCGGAACGCCAAGACCGATCAGATACGCGGGCCCGACGAGATCGACATTGACCAGGGCGAGTCCGATGCGCCCCCGACACCGAATCAATTCCTTCTTCCCAGAACGCTTCCCAGAACGCCAAGCTCTTCACCTTGCGTCCAACCCCGAGACCGATCCCGTCGAACCCTGAACCCTGAGACCGAACCCCGAACCCCTGAACCCCAAGATCGTCGAACTCTAATGTGTGACCCCTTTTCTCGAGCCCTATTTTATAAATGTAAAAACAAATTGATGCATATTGAATTGTCATTCTCGCATGCATATTGTCATGTGGTTTGGGGGCCTTATGCCGATTCACCATATAATTAAATATGGGCCCCATATGCGGGCAAATCTAGTCTTGTATCGGCCCCATTTAAATTGTGTAGCAAACCGGTGATATAATTTTGCCATGTTAAGACAACATTTAAATTGCGGGGTAGTTAAATAACATGAACCATTTAATTAATTGTCGGGACCCCGGTTCCGCTTAATATGGCCTAATTGCATCGCACCTTTGCCATGTCATACATCATGCATGCATCATGCCCGATCTTCTGCCGTTGTATTAAATATTGCATCCGGTGTTTATTCTAGTGTTTTGGTTCTTCGCGGATAAGGCCATTGAGTTGATGCGAGTGTCGACCCGATCTTCGGTTGAACCTTCGGCAATGTTTTCAGGCGAGCATCTCCCCCTTTCTACCTATCTTACTTTTATAGTATTTATTCCCTCCAGTTGATCTATTGCTATCCGTGTTGCGATGCTCTAGTTTCCGTATCCGTGACATCCCTTGCAGCCTTATATTGCCTTGCACACATCCTATTACCTGTTGTTTGGTAGATAGTTGGACTTATGGCGTCGTGATCGCTTGCTGTTCTTTGTGCGTGTCGTCAAGTACCACAGTTGTTGGAGTATTGCCGCATGTTAAATGTTGGAGATGATCATGGCTTTAATTATCGTTTAGTTTAATTATTGTTTAATAACTAAAATTGAAGTAGGTAAATGCAGAGGCATCGGTGGGTGATAGATAATGTTTGGTTTCCGACCGCCCACTTGTGTCCCGTAGGACCCCGAGTTCTTGACACCTGTTCCGAGATCGAGCGCGCTAACCACAGGTGGGGAGATATGGGCCCCCCATTGATTAGTACCTGATTTCAAAGTATTGTACTGGGGGCCACAAACTAGTTTGAGGTTTTATTTACTATCCTGTACTTATGCCATGCTTTTCTGCTTTATTCTGATTGTGTGAGGAGCACCTGTACTGTTTTGGAAGCGGAGTGTTTTCGCGGTATCGACAGGCCCAGTTTTGGGGTTTCCTGTCGTTTACAGCCACTGTCGCAAACCCTGAGTCCGTCTCGGAGACCGGCCGACTTCGTTGCGGGTAGACTTAGTGGGGTGGCCCCCCGTGCTTGCTTTGGGTCTGGGAAACGTCATGACTTAGGCCCCGCCGACATACCGATGGGTGTATGTTAACTGATCTGGCAAAAAGGGTCGAAGTGCTTGTGGATACTTTGGTGCACCCCTGCAGGGTTAAATCTTTTCGAGAAGCCGTGTCCGCGGTTATGGACGACTTGGAGCACAGGTCTCGATCATAGACAACTATAACTAAAGTTTACTGTTATAAATTGACTTGTATCCGATATGACTAGTAATCAGCTTCACTACAACAGAATGGCTAAATAAAAGTACCAACAACTGCTGGGTTTTGGGGTTAACTCATGCTAATTGTATCTGACTAATAAGTGTTGCAACTATCACGGAATGGTTAAATAAAACTGCCCACTGCTTATTTTATCAGGATGAATATCTACACCTGACTAGTAAGTGCTGCAACGATAACTGAATAAATAACACTGCCAACTGTGTGAGTTCCTCGGTTGACTTCCTCGTTTGGTCTCGAGGGGGAAACACCAGGATGAGTTTGTTTGATGGTAGAATCAGGTTGGTTCCGAATAGGTCTTTCTTATCCCTCTCTGATAGCCGCCAGTTGTATCGAGTCTCTATAGGTTGTTTAGCGCATGCTGCCGCTTGATCCACCATACCTATGTGGCGAGACGCGGAATTCTAGCCTCGCCGTGTCTTGGCCTCGATCTTGGCTCCTCTTTTTCCTTTGCCCTTTGTCGGCACCCCTTTTGTTTTAGCAGGTTTCGACGTCGTTAGCAGGGTTACCCTTCCGCCTTGGCCTGGGCAGGGTTATGGACGCCATTGGTTATTCTTCAGGGCTCTTAGCCCCATTTGCATCTTGTCCATAGTCGGACGCTGTATCATTTTCAAGGTGATTTGAATCTTTGTTCTGTATATCTGTATTCTTGACTCATGGAGTCGTGTTGTATATATCTGTTCTGTGGGTCCCATCGAGGACTGTTGTGTAATGTTATTACTTCGTTTTCCACCCGCACGAAAGTGCCTGGTGGGCACCTTTGAATCGTTTCTATGCGGGTTTGGCGGGTTTCGCTAAAACTTGCATAGGGTCGATTCTGAGGGTGTTACACCACTGAATCCTCCAGCATAACTCAAAGCTCGTGATGCATCTGGTTCCAACAATGCCATGTCATCGACAACCAAATTTGTCGCGCCACCTCCATCACACCTCCGCCCTCTCCACCTCTATTCTTCCCCACCTTTGCCCTCTCCATCTCCAGTGCTCCCCACCTTCACCCTCTCGAACTCAAGCACCAGTCGTCCCTCATATTCGCTCGCGCGCTTGACATCACCCCACCACTGTGTGATATCTCCTCATCAGCTCATACTATCGCAGGGAACCTTTTCATCGGCATGTTACCGCTGCTAGTGGTGGTCGTGTTTTTGAAACAATCCATGGGTGGTGGTCACCGTTGGTGCACTCCATGCCATGAGCCTAGCTGGGATGGAGTGGTCGACAATGCGTCGTTCACGTTGATGCAAGCTTAGGATGTTGATTTTTCTACATGCGGACGAATGGTGGTGCTACAAGCGGCATCGAGGTTTGCTACGTGCGGCATGGGGATTTGGGACATGCGAACGACGAAGGTGCTATGTGTGGCGTCATGATTTTCTACAACGCTACAATAGGAAGAAGGCTTTACTACAAAATTTTTGTTATTTTGATACAATTGTATAAAGGTGTTGTTACAAGGTTTTCGACGAGAGTCATTGGCAATGTCTCCCCCGAAGTTGGTTTTATGCGATAATAGCACATGTTGTTGCTACAACCATTCTATAATTTTGCTAGAATAGTATAATCCTTTTCCTACAAGGTCCGGCGAGATACTCCAATGATGTCTCGGGTAAAGTCGGTTGTTGCTACAATAGCACAAACACTTTAGGAAAAAAAAGCAGGCGTTGATGGCTAGCTCCTGTTGGCGTAGCCTGCGATTACCGTCGGCGTAGCCTACGCTAACAGCTACTGTCTCCGTCTTGCCCCATAGGTGTAGCCCTTCTGGCCGTCGGCTCAGCGCATGTGGGGCCCACATCGACGGTTGATGGCTGTTTGGTCTGGCGGTAGGTACGTCGACGACAATTTTTTTTATTTTTTTTTATTTTTGAATTTTTGACTCGTTAATCTCACAATGTCTTTTTGAATTGTTTGACCAGTTATTTTCACAAGCATCTTTTTTTAACTCTAAGTACGCTTAGTTTCCGGTCAAATTGCAGGGGTTTAAGGGTTAGGGGTTTAAGGTTTGAGATTTAGGGTTTAGGGTTTGGGATTTAGGGTTTAGGATTTTAGGGTTTAGGATTTAGGGTTTAGGGTTGTTTAGGATATTTTTTAGGGTTTAGGGTTATTTAGGTTTAAGGGTATAGGTAATTTTCAATAATAATGTTCAAGTTTTATATATATATGCTTGTATTCGTGATCGGTCATCCATCATTACACTATTCTAGCCTCAACACGCTTAACTTTCTTGTTTCTTCCAGATGAGCTTCCGATAAGTAAATTAGACCTTATTGACAATACTACCATATCAATCCTATTAACCCTTGGACCATGGTGTCACACGCCTTTATTTTTTAAATTTTAAGCAATTATTTATGTAAAAATGAATAAGTAATAATAATTTTGAATTCAACTAACAATGAAATGAATATTTTTTGCCCTTTTCTATTTAATATGAAATAATTCATATCTTTAAATTCATAAATCGGAATTCAACAAATAATATGTCTAAATCGATGAAAAAATGAGGAGAATCCAAACATTACATCCCTATTATCTTTAAACATGCATCATATCTTTTTAATAGTGTACTGCAAGGTTTTCTAAATAAAATTCATTTAATAGTGTTCAAATCTTCAAAAAATCATATCAAAATTTCCCTTTTGAATTTGAGGATTCTAAACAATTCTTAGCTCGGGGCTGAGCCTCGCTAAAATTGAAGTGGACCTCTGATGAATAGCATATTGTGAACCTAAAAATGATTTTTCAAAAAATCATGAGCATCAGAACATTTACCTATAGTTCGACAGGAATTTGTCTTTTTCATGAGGGGTGGACGGAAAGATTTAAGATATCCCGGTTAGGACATTGTCCATTCAAGGTGGCCCAGTATTTTTGAAAATTGGGTGGTATCATTATGAAACTTTGACTTGGTGATTTCTTCACAAAACACCCTATTTTTGGCACCGAGAAAATGGAAAATGGCCTTTTGGTGCGATGAAAAGGAAAATTTCCTCCTACCACATTGTTTGTCATCCTAAAATGCACATGTGTGCACACTATGGGCACATTATCATAAGCTATGCCACGATTTTAGCCATAATATTGAAAGTTTGGCCTGAAAACCATGAAACCTCGAACATGATAGCTAATTTCTGACAAGGTATTTTGAGATATTTGCAACATTCCAAGTTTGATATTTTTCCTTGCAACTATGTCACATAATATGACACCACGCGAAGGTCTTACATTGTTATCGTTTTTGAATTTATTATGCCTATTTCAAACTATGTTCAAAACGGCGGGCATGAAGATTCTGAGCTCGAGGTTGATCCTTGCTAAAAAATATAGTGGATCTCTGATAAAATAGCATATTACAAACCTAAAAATTATTTTTCTAAAAAACATGAGCATTATATCATGTACCTGTAGTTCAAATCTGACCCACTTCCTACCGATTCGTCAAGAATTTGTCTTTTTCACGTAGGGTGGAAGAAAATGTTTAAGATACCTTGGTTGGGTCATTGTCCATAAAAGGTGATCTAGTATTTTTGAAAAATGGGGTGGTACCATTTTGAAACTTTTATTTGGTGGTTGCTTCACAAAACACCTCGTTTGTAGCTTTCGGAAAATGGAAAATGGTTTTTTGGTGCGAAGAAAAGAAAAAATATCTCGTGCAACATTATTCGTCATCGCATGATGCACATACGTGCACAATATGGGCATATTATCGCAAACTATGCCGCAATTCTAACCATAATATTGGTCGTTTGGCCTAAAGACCATAAAACCTCGAACATGATAGCTTATTTCTGAGAAGGTTTTTTTAGATGTAATCAATATACCAAGTTTGATATGTTCCCTTACAACTATGTCACATAATATGACACCAAACGAATATTTTACATTGTTTGGATTATTTTTGAATTTCTTATGCTCATTGCAAACTATGGTTAAAATGGCGGGCATGGAGATTGTTATCTCGGGGCTAAGCCTTGCTAAAGTTGTAGTGGATCTATGATAAATTACATATTTTTAACCTAAAAATAATTTTCCAAAAATTTATGAGTATCAGATCATGTACCTGTAGTTCAAATCTGACCAACTTCCTACCGATTCGGCATAAATTTGTCTTTTTTATGAGGGGTGTGCAAAAAGTTTTAAGATACCTCGGTTGGGAAATTATTCACTTAAGGTGGTCTAGTATTTTTCAAAAATGGGATGGTACTATTTTGAAACTTTTATTTGGTGGTTGCTTCATAAAACACCACGTTTTTTGGAACTCGAAAAATAGAAAATAGTTTTTTGGTGCGACAAAAAGAAAAAATTCCTCCTACAACATTGTTCATCATCCTATGATACACATGCATGCACAATATGGGCATATTATCACAAACTATGCCGCGATTCTAGCCATAACATTGGTCGTTTGGCTTGAAAACCATGAAACCTCGAACATGATTGCTCATTTCTGAGAAGGTTTTTTGAGATGCAATCAATATACCAAGTTTGATATTTTTTCTTGCAACTATGTCACATAATATTACACCACGCGAAGGTTTTATATTGTTTGGATCATTTTTGAATTTTTTATGTCGTTTCAAACTATGATCAAAACGACGGGCAGGAAGATTCTTAGCTCGGGGCTGATCCTCGCTAAACTTGCAGCGGATATCTGATGAAATAGGGTATTGTGAACCTAAAAATATTTTTCATAAAAAATAATTAGCATCAGATCATGTACCTGCAGTGCAAATCTGGCCCACTTCCTACTGATTCGGCAGAAATTTGGCTTTTTCACGAGGTATGGACAGAAAAGTTTAAGATATCCCGATTGAGACATTTTCCATAAAAGGTGGTCTATTATTTTTAAAAAATAGGACGATACCATTTTGAAATTTTCATTTGGTGGTTGCTTCACAAAACGCCCCTTTTTGCACTCGAAAAATGGACAATGCGTTATAAATGTTTTTATATTTTATTCAGCAAAAATGTGTAATATTTGAGTTTACGTAGATAGATTTTTTTTTGCAAATTTTGATATATTCTTAGTATTTTTCTAAATCAGAATGATTTAGTTATGATTTTTCTTGGATTAATATGGCAAAAAAGAAAAATAGCTGTGCCGACGCCTTTGCCGCCGGTATAGGTGTGAAACCTAGGCCAACGATTTAGCCGTCGGCGTAGACTTGACGCCGTTGCATCGCCGTCATGGCCAATCCCTACGCCGTGGCCCGGTCTAATCTAGGGACGACTGTCGTTGGCCTATCCCACCCTAGACGATGTCAAACCTGGGCCGGCGATAGGTTTGCTCGGTTGCCCGCAGTCACTGTAGACTTTGACCGTCGACGCCTGTCTTCTCCCGTAGTGAATTTTTTTGAAACCAGGTATCCGGCGAGGCTAACCTTTTTTGTGTGTATTTTGTGAGTGAACCTTTTTTTTCAGCAATATAGCATAAACAAGATGTTTGTAGTAAAAATAGGACATCTGCGTAAAGAAAAGTATGTTTTGCGGAAAAAGGGGATTAGATTTTTTTTGGGACATACGTGTGCCTGTCCATCCCGGGGATTGGAAGTTTTAATCATTCGAGGAATGCCTAGTACAGCCCAAAATATAAAGGTTTGGAATTTGTCTGTTGTAATTTGCTTGGTCAAATTTTCATGTTCTATTGTAGTGATCTAACACAAATCCAGTTTTGTATGTCTCGCGGGGCAATGAAGCGAGTCATCTCCCTGAAACAACCGTGCATGTTTTATCTTACTTCTAGTTTATTTACTAAATTCTACTATAAATTTTGACCAAAAATTTATACTAGATTTTGAAAAATGAACTGAAAGTAGAATTTAGGTGGGATCCCATCTGACACCCTATTGTTCCAAAAGAACCAAGGCAAACTAAGTTGATTAGGAGAGAATGTACAACCTGTCTATCTGATTCCCATTTAAAAGAAAATCACCCACGGCGTGAATTTTTTTCGCTACTACTAAATATGGCTTAAATGTCATGTCTCTCGGCAGCAATTGAACACCACATTACTCGACAAAAACACGAAGCCCTCTCTATCGAAACTACAGAGAAATCAAACTAGTTTCAGTGAACAATGCGGAACACTAGTGCAGGCCCCCCCCTTTTAACTCCGTTTGGGAGGGTCCTCTAACAGCGGTTCCCCAACCGCTGTTGAGGGTTCGGTGTTAGAGGGGGGGCCCCTTTAACACCGGTTCTTATACGAACCGGTGTTAAAGGTTCTTCTGCCGCGGCAGAGATTTAGGCTCTGCCGCGGCAGGAAAACGGCCTAAATCTCTGCAGACTTCGCCTGCCCGTTCGGCGTATTTACGGGGAGGGGAGGCGAGGGAATCGATCGGGAGCGGTATACACATAAATCGTCATCGGTACATACGAGTACATGAATATTATTATACACAAACATCGACATCGGCACATACATCGTCATCGGCTCATACGTCATCGTTCATTTTGGTGGATATCTAAAGAGTTCTCCGCCAGCGTGGCGACCTCATCAAGTATGAACCCGCCAATTCCTCTTGAATGGCTCGTATGCGTTCAAATGGTAGGAGTTGGTCCCGCATCCGTTCGATCTGAATATATATGAAGAATGGGCCGTCAATATATATATAAGAATAAAACTCAACACAATTGATGGTAATAAAATAATGTTGTGGACTTTGTTTACTTACTCTAAGTTGTTCTAGTGCGGCTTGGCCCGTCGCACATATCGTGTTGCGAATGAATTCGCAAACATAGTACCCACATAAGTTATTGTCGTGTCCCTGATGCGCGCACTTTACGAGAATAGAGAGTTCAATCAAAATAATAATCAATAAAGCATGATATAATGGAATTGGAAGCTAGTTAGTATTACTTACATTTTGGTCTATAAATTTTAGTTCTTCTGACCATTCACCGACGGCCCTGCCCGTGAACCTTTTCCAAACCCTGTTCGACAAAGAAAATGGATAAAGGAGTAATTAATTACTTATTGTCACGAAAGTTACCGATCTAGTGCGATAATATGATTGAAATTACCTCTGGAGCATCTCTCTAAAGTTTGCCCATATCTCTTTTTCTTTTCGTAACGAGTCCATGACAAGGACTTTTCCTGAGTCGGGTTGAATGACTAGCAGAATAAAGTGGAACCTACGCACGCATAACTCATCATCAGTTACACTTAACATCGAGTAAGCTGAAATAGAATGTGTATAAGAGAGAGTATGATACTCACGAGAAGTTGTAAGGCAATAGTATTTCCCTTTTGGTTTGTTGTCTCAGTAAAGACGTTAGAAAGTAATCTTCTGTTTGCCCGGGTTTGGTTTCTACCACTTCTTCATGAACTCTATTTGGGTCAACGAACCCAATGTCAAAAGGGCCTCCTTTACTGCATTTCATAACCTTTTTCCTGCATAATAGTATATACATATATGGTGAGCATATATATATACATGCAATTAATAAAGTGAATGAGATGAGATATAAATTATAGAAATAGTACTTACACACAATAAAGGCTGATGGCAGCTTTGTCGAGTTCCTTCTGATTGAATAGAAAATGCAAGTCTTGAATGTTGAAGTCGATCGCGTCATCTCCGTAGAAGAAAATATCATCTCTTATATGCGTCGTGATCCATTCTACCTTTCTCTTCTTGCATAAATGAAGGTACCACTTGTGCAATTTTCGCATCTTTGTTGGTAGAGTCTTGAGCTCCTCTTTCTTGACGAGATTCTTCCCATACTTCCATGGCTGTATGGGGTTGGCATCGCATTTGGACAAGTTGTCTCCCATGACGTTCAAGTATGCAATGTAAGTCATCCCCATCTCATTGGCCTTTCTTTGTAACTCTGCCTCGTGATCATTTACGGGAGGAGCGTCTCGTGTGTCGAACATTTGGAGCGGGGCACATGATTGGTTTTCCTGCTCTCCGAGCATGGGAACTGTTTTCTGGGGTGCCTCACGACTGCTACTTTCAGTCTCCCTACGGCGCCTTGCATCCGCCTTCAAAATCTGGCGCTCGTAGTCCGGCACGTGGGGTTTCAGGTTTCAAAAGATTATTGTAAAACTTCTCCACCACCGCCGGATATATTTTCTCCTTTGGCTCGGCCCGTCTAGGTGCAAAGAATTTCTTGACCTGTTCTTCCGAGATCCTATTGGTCTCCTCGTCACTGCGATTCCACGGTAAAACCGGCAATGGCTTGGCGGAAGGCTGCGGGACGTAGTTTTTTAAACTCTTTGGCGTACGGTTTCCTGCGGATTTCTTTGTGGCAGTGCTACTGATGCTCCTCGTGGCAGTGCTCTTCCGCTTACGCTGAGGAGATGGCTGAAGCACCGAAGATGGCTGACGGGCCGGAGATGGCTGCAGCAGAGATGGTAGCCGAGGAGATGGCTGTGAGAGATGGTGACGGGCGGAGATGGCTGCTTCTTGAGAGATGGCTGCCGCGCGGAGATGGCTGCCTTGAGAGATAGCTGAAGCGGCTCGGCTCACGGAGGCAATGGGGTGCAGTGACCTCCAATTTGGAAGCACAATGTGTTCCTTCTTCCAAAGAATGGTTGTTTTCACTGCAAATTTGAGTTGAGTTTCCCCTTCACCTGTAGCATGGTCAAGATGTGCTTCCACATATTCCTTCACAACCTCATCCACCCCGACAATAGCATAACCATCAGGAATCGGTCGGCAGTGGTAAGTTCCACCAGCTACAGGAGGTAAGGCATAGCAGACAGCCACCTTAATGGATAAGCCCATTAATCTCACATGCAGCTCAGCGTGTTCGCTCTCCGTGATCTCATCCACGGGGTATCGAGGACCCGCCATTTCAAGCGTGGGCTGCGTTCTCCGTGGAAGCCACACTACTTTTCATGTGAGTGCGGGCGGGCAGCTTCCAATGCAGGCTCTTCGTGCCGAGATGGGACGGTAGCTTGATGGCTCTGTTGTGCATTCACTTGCGCTGCAGCGCCGCGTGCATGTTCTATCTGTGTCATCCGCTCATGCGCTCTTTTTCTTTTACGCGCCATCTGTAAGAGTCGCCCATCGGCAAACCCATCCTTCCACGTCATACCTGTGCCTCGTGCATGTCCGGTGTTCTTTTTCTTGATGGCGTGTGAGCTGGTCATTCTCTATCGGGATGGAAGGTCTGGCGGATGTTTTCTCGTATGCCGTGATGAGTTCAGTGACGGGTTTGGCAAGGAGGGTTGGGAAGATACACAATCCTGTTTCTGGGTCCAACCTTGCCCCGATTCAGTAGAACCCAGTCTTTGCACGTAGGTCCCACCCATTTGTCTGGTGTGATCCTCTCTAGCAGGCCTTCTCAGCTTCCTCCCACTTAGGCCTCTGAGATATGTAGCCACCTGACCCCGTCCTCTGGTGATATTCCTTCTTCAGGGCATTAAGCTTATTAGTTTCTGACCTCTTTTTAGCTATAGCACTTTTTTTATATGTCTCAAATTCGGGCGGTGAGGTCTTATCTTCGCATAATATCGTCTTGAAATTTGAGTCTCGCCATTTGACAAATTTGTTCAATTTTGTCTTCGATTCTTGAAGCGTCGACCATCTTCTTTAGAGTCCACTCTTTGACCTTTTCCTTTATAACCGGGTTGTTTTCATCCTCCTCTGGCGAAGGGTGAAATTTACCAACAACGAATTCCAAAGCGTTTCTTTGGATCATCATCGACAAAGGTACCGCCTTCTTTGGCTTATTCAATTTTCAATTATGATTGGGATTTGGTCCCTAACAAGAACTCGACTGACGTACAAATTTGTCGGCCTTCTTGGGCTCCATCGGCTGCCATCAACACGGATTGCTCGATCGTGAACTTTGCACGATCTTTCAACCGCTGGCTCGCTCGCTTTCTCTTTTCGTAGAAGAAGATGGTTGCTGGTTGGTCGATCCGGAGGGCTAAAAGAAGAAAGAAGCGTTAATTAATTAATACATGTAGAAGAAGATTGTTGGTGGAAGTCAGAGGCTTAATCAATGCATATACCTCCGGACTTTGTAACCATTAAATTGCGTTCACGAGTCTTCATCTTCTCCATGACGAGTACTTGAGCTGTCGTCATCATGTCCCTCCAAGTTCAGATATTGTGAGGTGTCCTCATCAATAATGTTCTCCATTATTTCTTCTTCTTCAAGGTTTCTACTAAGTGGATCCATAGTTTCTAAAACAATAATATTATCTAGAGTAAGAGTGTAAACATTCAAGTGGACTTGGATTCATAGACAAATATACATATTATTCATACAAAATACACAAATGAAATTAAAACCCTAAGGATGCTTGATCATTTTAAGCGAGTTCCGAGGGGTCCAAACCCTAATTGAGAATCCGGATGCATATGAGAGGGCTAGCTACTGGTGACCGGAGGCTGGCGGCGTTGGAGAGCGACCTAGGGAGCGCGAGGTAGCGTGATGCGGCCTACCTAAAACGGGTGTTGTTCGAAAGAGGAGGCCGAGGCAAACATTATAGCGACGAAAAACAACTTGGCAGAACAGATACAATGCGGAGGGGATGTCCCCAAGATAGGCCCCAGACCGAGGGGGGATGCCACATCGGAGCTCGCACCCCACCTAGTCCGCATCGCGAGCTCGCACCCCATGGCCACCACCGGAGCTTGCACCCCACCTAGGCCGCCCCCGCAGCCGAGAGGGGAGGCCGTCCCCGTACCGCGCCTGGGCCCTGGGCCTCCCCGACGAATCCGCCTCCCTGACCCATCCCCTCCACTTCCCTGTCATTGGCCCCAATCCGTGGACGCGCTCGCGTAGCCGCTCCTGCCCGCCACACCCGATGACGCGAGCTACCACGTCAAAGCTGTCTTCGTGTCCGATTTGATCCTAGCTACTACTAATAAGTACAATGGTTTGAAATCATACTTTCTACAAAGCTTGTTCGATTTCATCTTGGTACATCTGTTCGGAGGGGTTCGAGGGATCGGTCTTCGGATGGATTTCCGGGTTCTACGGTCGATGGGGATCTTGGCATGGTTCAGTTCCTCGGTCCTCTTCCATGTTGTTATCATGAGCGAAGTTAGTCGATGTGGGCTCAGAAATCACCACACCAAAAACACAACATGCACAGAAGTTAGCATCAGCAACTGATTGAACGAACACGCGCTCGCGAGAGAGCTCGCGTGGGGAGGCCGGCTCCGGCGAGGAACTGCTCGGGGGCGAGCACGGGGAGGCAACAGCGTTTGCGACACCGCAGATGCGACGGCAATCGCAACGTGGCGGACGAAGGACCGGGTAAACGCCGGCGACGTGGCACAGCGCTTCTGCAGAGCGCCCGGCAAACTCCAGCTCCACCGCCGCCAGAGGAAACAGAGAAGGAGAAGCAGAGGCGACCAGCGCTAGCTCACCACGTCGGCAGGTTCTTACGGGCGCCCGGCGTCGTCGGCTTCGTGGCGCTGTGGCGATGGCGGTGGTCGTCGCCGTGGCGCAGCGGCGATGGCGGTGGCGGTCGTCGGCCCAGCCTTGTGTGATGTGGCGCGCGCGCGGTGGCGAGGGCGGCGACGGCGAGGGCTGGAGGGCTTCGGTGGCGAGGGCGCGCGGTGGCGACGGCGAGGGGTTCGATCGATCTGGCTCTGGGGGAAGAAAGGAAGGGGATGGCGCATTTAATACCCCCCTTTAACACCGGTTCGGGGCTGGAACCGGTGTTAAAGGGGGGATTCGACGATGCATTTTACCCCTTTAACACGGTTCCATCCCGAATCGGTGTTAAAGGGGGTGTATGAAGCGAAATAAATGTTTCTTTAACACGATTCTGTCTGGAACCGGTGTTAAAGGGGGCATTTATTTCATGCATTAAAGGGGCATTTTTAATTCAAAAAATATGATATGAATTTAGAAAATTCATATCTTTTCATTCAACTCAGAAAATATGAATAATATATCATAATTTTCAGAAAAATAATATCTATCCATTCATGTAAATCATTTTATATTTACTTTACATGAAAATTTTCAAAATGATTAAAACACTTACATATAAATTTTGATTATTCAATTCAAACAAAAATAAATTGTTAAATCCTAAAACTTTGAACATAAGAAATATTAAGCATCTAAAAATGATTTTATTAGATCAAATCATATTTTAATGCCGCATCTTTTGTATTAACATTTTTGAATTGATTGGATATTTAAATGTCGCATCTTTTGTATACACTTGAATCTCACCAAGCCTCGCTCAACTTGCATTGTTTTTTGATAAAATAGCATATTGTGAACCTAAAAATGATTTTTGTAAAAAATCATGAGCATCGTATCATGTACCTGTAGTTCATATCTGACCCACTTCCTACCGATTCGGTAGGAATTTGTCTTTTTCACCAGAGGTGGACGGAAAGGTTTCAGATCCCCCTGTTGGTACATTGTGCATATAAGGTGGTCTAGTATTTTTGTAAAATGTGTTGGTGGTTTTTTGAATTAGCCATTTGGTGGTTGCTTCACAAAACCGTCCGTTTTTATGCTCGGAAAATGGAAAATGCCTTTTTGGTGCGATAAAAAGGAAAACTTCCTCTTGCAACATTGTTTGCCATGCCATGATGCACATGTATGCACAATATGGCCATATTATCACAAACTATGCCTTGATTCTAGCCATAACATTGGTCATTTGACCCGAAAGCCAAGAAACCTCGAATGAGATAGGTCATTTTGAGACGTTACATAAAGTTTAACTGAACTGAAAATTAAGATACATAAAAGATCTGAAAATTAAGATACATGGATTAAGTAACAATCGGCCGAACTGGAAATGAAAATTAAGATACATAAAAAGAACTGAAAATTAAGATACATGGCCAGATTAAGTAACAATCGGCCGAACTTGTTTCGGAATGTTGGAGTGATCCAGTCATGCTCCTGCCTACACCTATAATACTGCCATCAGTAGTCGTACTTCGCCGCCATCATCGCTGCTGGGTCGCCGTAATTGAACCTCTGGAGAGTACGTGGGCTGGACTTGAGGGTAGCGTGGGCTGGACTTGAGGGTAGCAGCAGACGGGGTTAGAGTCGTGGCGGTGTCATAGGCCATGACGCTCTAGAGAGTCCGACCGCCACCATAGCCGACGGCCGGCCTCGTTGAAGTTAGGAGGAGGTGGGTGCCCTCCTGCTCGGGCGAGCGGCCTCTCATGCCGATCCATGAAGAAGGCTTCCCAAGTAGGGAAATAGTCGGATGCCATATGGGATTCCTCCGCTTCCGGCGTGAGCTCGAGTAGTAGTGGTTCGTGATGGCCATCGTGGCGCCACACCTAGAGGGACAGAGGAACTGCACGCCCGACTCTCAACATCCAGCCGGGACACAAGATGGCGGCCAGGTAGTTCGAGGCGCAAAGCGCCTCCGCCTCCCTGGGGGTTAGTGCTACGGTGGAAGCCATGGAAAAGAGTGATGAGGTTGCAGATATGAGTCTAGAGATGTGCAATGACAATGGAGGCCAACCCCCTACATATATATAGTGAACTAGCGGGAAGAACTGGAGGGAAGAACTGGCGGGAAGAAAAATGGCGGGAAGAAGATCTGGCGGGAAGAAAAATGGCGGGAAAAAATGGCGGGATGAACCTTTAGTCCCGGTTGGAGACACCAACCGGGACTAAAGATGAACCTTTAGTCCCGGTTGGAGACACCAACCGGGACAAAACACGAGTCAACACTAATAATAGGGGTGAGTGTCGACATTATGTCGTGCGGCGTGTACCTTGTCCCGGATGGTGTCACCAACCGGGACTAAAGATGAACCTTTAGTCCCGGTTGGAGACACCATCTGGGACAAAACACGAGTCAGCACTAATAATAGGGGTGAGTGTCGACATTATGTCGCGGCGCGATACCTTGTCCGGATGGTGTCACCAACCGGGACTAAAGATGATTTTAGTCGGTTGGAGACACCAACGAGACTAAAGATGAAACTTTAGTCGGTTGGAGACACCATCCGGACAAAACACGAGTCGCACTAATAATAGGGGTGAGTGTCGACATTATTTCGTAAGTGTCAACACTATGTCGAGCTGCTTGTACTATAAATAGGCATCCTTGTGAGTCCAGTCCTCGGCCCAGTTTGAGGCGGGGACACCACTACGACCAGTTTGGAGATGCGACGGAGCCCGATCCCAAGCATCTCCGAGAACTGGTCATAGAGGCACTCTAATATGTGAAATTAGTTAGCTCCTGTGTGTATTGATCTAGTTAGAGAAGTTACAAAGCTGCAAGATAGTTTTCGAGAGCAGGGACACCACTACGGCGGTTCGGGGAGATGCCGGCGAGCCTAGTCCTCCGGCATCTCCAAGAAACTGTCATAGAGGCACTCCTAATATGTGACTGGCGTTTGGAGATCGATCTTAATGATAAGTAAATCGGGACAACTTCTTCTCATAGTCTGGTCCATCCCAAAACATGACTAACACTCAAGACATGTATTAATATTAAAAACATGAACTAGAGTTACATAATATGAGCATGAACTTCTTGGCATATGTCCTTCCTTATGATCGCCAGACGTAACCATGGAGCATCTTTACTTAACGGAATGCTTGGGTCAGTTTTCCTTTGTGAAGGGCGGAATTTCATCAAACTTATTATAATCTTACGACATGTACGTATTGTCCTCGATTCCCACGATGTTTCTTTTCCTGAAAGAACTATGTGACGCTTTGGCTCATCATATGATGTATTGCTTTGCATATTTTTTCTTTTTTTGGTGCGGAGGACATGTCCTTCACATAGAAAACTGAGCCACATCATTGGCTAGGACGAATGGTTAAGTCTAAGTTCTTCATAAGATTGTTGAGATCCACCGTTGTCATTCCACTTCTTGTCTACCTCAACCCCTCCTCCTGTTAGCTTGACCCATTTGCATAGAAACAAGGGGACCTTAAAATTAGGTCCATAGTCAAGTTCCCATATCTCCTCTATGAACCCATAATACGTGGTCTTTTCCCATTGTCTTCTGCTGCATCAAGCGGACACCACTATTTTGGTTGGTGCTCTTTTATCTTGGCCTATCATGTAAAATGTATTCCCATTTATCTCGTACCCTTGGAAAGTACATACACGAAGATGGTGTCACGCCAACAAGTACATTGATCCCCAACAGTGGTGTTATTTGTGAGAAGTCTTTGCAGCCAGCCGCCAAAACTCGCCATGTGTTCACTTATAATCCATTCATCAGACTGCCCCGGGTGTTTGAGGCGTATTAAATTCTTGTGTTCATTGATATACGGGGAACCAAGATAGATCTTTGTAAAACCGTGTAGTGTGCTTGATTGAGAGAATGCCCGTCCCTACATATCATTGCTTTACATCCTAGGGTGCCTTTTCCACGCAGTCTCCCCTCACGTCGTGATTCTGGAACACCAATCGCCTTAAGGTCAGGAATAAAATCAACACAGAACTCAATGACCTCCTACATTACATAGCCCTTGGAGATGCTTCCTTCCGCCTAGCACGGTTATGAACATATTTCTTTAAGACTCCATGTACCTCTCAAAGGGGAACATATTGTGTAGAAATACAGGACCGAGAATGGCAATCTCTTCTACTAGGTGAACCAGGAGATGCGTCATAATATTGAAGAAGGATCGTGAACACCAACTCAAAGTCGACAAGACATTGGGCCACATCTGTTTGTAACCTGGTAGGCTTTCCGGATCGATTACCTTCGAGATATTGCATTGAGGAATGCACATAGCTTCACAATGGGTACTCGAACATTTTCGTAGAAGCCCCTCAATGCAATCGAAGCAATTGTGTCATAATCATGTGGTCATGAGACTTCAGGTTTTGGAATTTTTTCTACGCCATATTTATTATTCCCTTTATATTCGACGAGAAGCCGACGGGACCTTGATACGCTCGACATTCAAAAAGATTTCCTTCTGCTTTGGTAAGAGCGTAGCTGTGGTAGGAGTTAAGTGGCATCGTTTACCTTCTCATTCTCGGGATGCATAGGCTCTTGGGGGCCTTGACGTTGCTGGTCTGTCGTGCTTCCGGTGTATCTTTTGTCTTCCTATACACTCCTAGAAAGCCCAGGTTCACGCAAACATTCTTCGTCACGTGCATCACGTCGATTGAAAAGCGGACCTCTAAGACTTTCCAATAGGGTAGGTCCCAAAATATAGATTGCTTCTTCCACATGGGCGTGTCCGCATCGTCATTCGAACAGATAGACTGCCAGGACCTTTTCCAAAGATTACTTCTAGGTCCTTGACCATACCAAATACCTCCTCACCGCACGGAGGATGGCTTCCTCCGGTTCTACACGCTTTGAAATGCTTGCCTTTCTTTCTTACTGGATGCAGGTTCGGAAGAAATCGGCGATACCCTAGGTACACAACCTTCTTACATTTATCCAAATATATACTTTCAGTATCATCTAAACAGTGTGTGCATGCATTGTATCGCTTGTTTGTCTGTCCTGAAATGTTACTAAGAGCAGGCCAATCATTGATGGTTACGAAAAGCAATGCTCGTAGGTCAAATGGCTCCCCTTTGTGCTCATCCCACATACGTACACCTGGTTTGGCCCACAGCTGTAAAAGTTCTTCAACTAATGGCCTTAGGTACACATCAATGTCGTTGCCGGGTTGCCTCGGGCCTTGGATGAGCACTGGCATTATAATGAACTTCCTCTTCATACACAACCAAGGAGGAAGGTTATAGATACATAGGGTCACAGGCCAGGTGCTGTGACTGCAGCTCTGCTCACCAAAAGGATTCATGCCGTCTGTACTTAGACCAAACCTTAAGTTCCTTGCGTCACGTCGAAGTCCGGTACTCGCCGACTTTTCTCCACTGTGACCCATCAGCGGGGTGTCTCAACATCGCGTCTTTCTTACGGTCTTCCATGTGCCATCGCAACAACTTGGCATGCTCTTTATTTCTGAAGAGACGTTTTAACCATGGTATTATAGGAGCATACCACATAACCTTGGCAGGAACCTTCTTCCTAGGGGCCTCGCCCTCAACATCGTCAGTATCGTCTCGTCTGATCTTATACCGCAGTGCAGTGCATACCGGGCATGCATCCAAATTCTCGTACTTCTCACCGCGGTAGAGGATGCAGTCATTAATGCAGGCATGTATCTTCTGCACGTCTAATCCTAGAGGGCAGACAACCTTCTTTGCTTGGTATGTACTGTCGGGCAACTCATTATTTCTTGGAAGAAGATTCTTCATTTTTACCAACAACTTTGAAAATGCGCTGTCAGTCACACCATTCTCTGCCTTCCATTGCAGCAAATCCAGTGTGGTACCTAGCTTTTTGTGGCCATCTTCGCAAGTTGGATACAACAATGTTTTGTGATCCTTTAACATCTGCTCCAGCTTCTCCTTCTCCTTTTCAGTTTCACATTCTTCCTTTGCATCAGTAATGGCCCGACCAAGATCGTCATCAGCGGGCCCATCTGCTCCCTCTTGATCTTCATTATCTACCTCCGTTGCATTATCATCATATTCAGGATACATATTATGATAGTTTTCATCATCCTCTTCTTCTTCGTTGTCTTCCATCACAACCCTTTTTTCTCCGTGTTTGGTCCAACAATTATAGCTGGGCATGAAACCGGATCGAAGCAGTGTGCGTGAATGGTTACGTATTTGAGTAGTCTTTCTTGTTCGACGTGAACACGGACAACACATAAAACCATTGTGACCACGGTTTGCATTAGCCACAACGATGAAATTTTGGAGGCCCGTAATGTACTCGGAAGTGCGGCGGTCACCGTACATCCATTGCCGATTCATCTGCATTAATATGTAGTATATATCAAAAAATAATAGGGAGATGACCATTTATATATATATAGTACATCAACGACACATGAAACTATAGTTGACGACCTCGACCGAGACGGAAAGAGCAACAAGAAAGCTTATTTTGAGCTCTCGGGCATTTCACCGAACACCTCTAGTGCATATGAAAAAAACACAAACTAGCACTCTTCACACCCTCTTGCTAGGCTCCAAAATGTGAAAGAATGGAAGAGTGGGGTGTGTGTGGGCTGGGGTGGTGTCTTATATAGCCCCCCCTTTAACACCGGTTCATGCCACGAACCGGTATTAAAGGGGGGGGGAGGTGTGCGGGCCACTGCTGCAGGGACCTTTAACATCTGTGCCACGAACCGGTGTTAAAGGGGGGCTCTTTTTTTTGCCACAGGGGCCACGCTGGTACGGCCCCCACTTTAACATCGGTTCCCCTTTTCGGGATCAACAAAAGACCTCGTTTCCACTAGTGGAAGTACATCAATAGAAAATCATTGGTCATTGACTGTCGGATGTAAAACACGAGTTAACTGAGGGAAAAAAAATTAAAGCATGCACACACATGCACAAGAATGAAATCAATAGAACACCGTCACTGATCTGAAAAAAATAAAAAGAACACCGACACTGCTAGGCACTATCCGGTTATCGAACATGCGCGGTTGCCGGCGCATGTGTCGGCCAGCCAGGCGGTGCCGGCGCGAGTTCGTAGATGTCCAGGGGGCCGCTCACGCAGATTTGCCGGCACCCGCAGCCTTGGCTGCCGCGTCGGCGCCGCATGCCTCGTTGCACATCTTCGTGCAGGCGGGGTCCTCCTTGCCGTTGGAGCAGCGCTCCTGGCAGTCGTCGTAGCAGCCGAAGGCGGTTGCTGCCGGCAGCGACGCCGCCGCAAGCACCAAGGCCACGAGGCACAGCGCGACAACCGCGTTCATTCGCTGGGCCATCTCTGATCAACCTCTCGAGTGGTTTAGATGATGATGACGCTGTATAGATGAGATGGAGATCGATTGCGTTGCGGTAGGCGTGGTTGCTCTCTCTCTATATATGGGGGAGAATGAGGAGCGGGAGACGGTGCGAGGCCGTGAGAGCTTCGCGGGCGACGCGTGAGGTGTGGGTGTCAAATTGGCCTCATACTTGCCGCGTGCATGCCGGAGTGTTCGGGCCACCGCTCTGGTGATGCTATAGTTGACGCAAACCAAACTGACAGCCTAACTGAGATACCAAAATCTGAACTCACACGGCACATCAGAACAGCAACAAATCAAATGAACGAACTGCAACGGTTGCACTTTACTCCCTTTGTTTCAAAATATAAGATGTTTTACCTTTTGTGAAATAAATGAATCTAGACGTATTTTAATGTGTGGGTTTGAAGTGAACCTACACATTAATGTGGGTCTAGATACACTACTTTCATAAAAGCTAAAACATCTTATATTCTGAAACGGAGGGAGTACGTTGTTGAGTGCCCAAACGCTCCTCCTTGCCCCTCCCTAAGCTCAGCCCCGCTCCTCTCCCCTACCGCCGTCGCCGCCAGCGGGTGCTGCTGCGAGCCGGCGGTGGAGGCTCCTTCCACTCCCCGGTGCAGGAGGCCCGGCTTGGGAGGGCACATCCTGGTGGCGGTGCAGCGAGACCAGCGGGTGACGGCGCGACAAAGGCGTGACCAGTTGGTGGCGACGACGGCAAGGCGGGAGTTTGGCCGAAGGAGCCTTATAGGCCTAGATCTAGGCCCGCTTTGGGTCAGGATGGGCCAGGTCGGGCTCGGCCTTGTTGCCTCCGGTTGGACTGACGAGCGGATCATGACGAGGGTGGCGATGACGAGTGACGACATTGCGTCTCCTACGTCGTGGCGGCGGGAACTTTATGGGCATGTATGGATCCGGCACGTACTATGGCATCAAACAAGAGGGTAGCGATAGCTATGGTCTACATGCAACAGTCTGGCATCGAGGACTTTACGGGCCCGGCCGAACCTGCCCGGCCTGGTGTGTCCCTGCTATCGTGTCTGGTCAGTATTCACCGATGGCTATGGAGGACATCTTCCAGGTGGCTATGCTCTTGATGTCCTCCAACTCCAGTGTTGTCCTCGTGTGCTTTTGATGTTGCATCCGGGCCAGATACCGTCTATGACTGTGGAGGTTGCTCCCTCCCGCATGGTTGTGGTACTTCTGCCCTTGTCTACGATTATTCCTTCTCAGTTCAGCTGGCCTTGCAGCGTTTTCTATGGTGAGACAACAATGGTGACTGCAACACCATGGTGACGCATGTGTAATATCCTAGTGTTTTAGGTCGGAAATGGAGAGAGCACGGATATGTGCATTGCATTCATGCATTAGAGAATCCATGGAATTTATGCACAAAACTAAAAGAGGCATAGGGGGATCGAGGTCTCTCTTGTTCTGATGGATACATTAGGTTAAGTGCGATAGACGACAGTACCTTTGTTGAATTTCTATGTTTTGGGGAAAATAGTTTGAATTCAATTCATAAATGAATAATAACAAATCAAATAAAAACTTGAAACTGAATTTAGAAGAAGACATTGAAGTAGTAAGTAGATCATCACATTATATTTGATATAAACAACAAACTGGAATTCCTATTCCCAAAAGAATAGATATTACATTTCCATATTACTTAATATGCAAAAATGTGAGGTAAAAACAAATAAGAATCAAATATTACATGCAATTATTACTCATATGAGTATTTTACAACATTTATTGAATACTAAAATGAGTAAACAATAAAATAGAAATTATAAAAAAGGAATAACTTTATTAAAAAATACAAATATTACAATGTCTTTACAATATTCAAGAATTACAAGAAAACTACAAAAGAATAGAAAATTAAAATCCTAAACTAATTCCCAGCTAATTCTGGATATTCTATATCTTCCATTATCTTGTTTTTATTTCCAACAAAACAAAAGAGAACACATAAAAGGATGGTTAGTGATAGTATTACTCTTAGACTTGGCAGAGGGTTGTTGCTGCCTATTGTCACCATAGAGTTGATTAAGAGGGGCAAAATGAGTATCTATTCTAATTACAGTAAATCTTGCCTCATTGGCATGTGTATGGGCAAGTTTCATCATGGATAGTAAAAGAGAAACATCCAAATTAGGAAAAAAGGTGTTCTACTCAAGCATATCCACAGGGGATACAACCATTGAAACTTGAACCAGAGAGTGATGGGTCGGGGTTCGTTACATAGAAAACAAAAAATTCCTAAGGTTGCAACTGCCAAGATCGAATCTAGGCAATACTTTGTAACGGTTTCGAAAGGACTCACCCTTGAAGACTGTAAGCGGGATAATGTTCCCGCAAACAAATATGATTGGTGTAGATTGTACACGGCCATCCTCAAGGACGTGCAGACGATCAGCATCACAAGGGCAGCGCCTCCGTAATTGGTCACACATATGGTGTGTCAATAACTCCTGTCCCTTGCTCCATGTTGGGCAGTGGAAGTAGCGGATCCTTGGGAACTCTAGCAGCACTGCGGCATGGTAATGGTGGTGGTGGATAAGATCTTGAGCAGGGTTTGCCCTAAGGACCATACTCGTGGCAATGGACAAGGCTAGCAAGGGGAGAAAGATGCCATCCAAAGGGCATATAAGATGAATGGTGAATGAGTGAGATGAGAAAAGGAGGGGGGGCTTTTATAGGTGAGGGGGCACCCCAAAAGTCCATGGCGTGTCAGCCATGGTGGTGCCCCCACCTCTCCCCCATTTATGTGGGTGGACACTCCACTCACATAATTCACCTCCAATCATCCCTCATTACATTCCCACTCAAGAAATCAAAGGTCTTTCCATTAAAGCACTTTAATTCACTTGGTTTAATGCCACTCAATTTAATGAACACTTCATTTAATGAGTATTTCATTTAATGAACACATTAAAATTTTATCCCCTTGCTATATTTCTCTACACCAAAACTATTCTGGCAGATTCATCAGAACAAATTCTGCAATGTCTAGTATTTTTTCCCTTGTTTCCTATCCACTCAAATGTGTCGATTACCTTTAAGTGTTTCTATCTACGGGTTCGAGAACTATGTGGACATGATCGAGACTTTATCCGATCAATAATCATTAGCAGGACCTAGAGATCCATAAATACTCCCACTAGCTCAACGAAAATCCAATGATCGTCTGAACCTTTTTCGCAGTAATCAATTCCTTTTGGCTCGCAATATTTTACTTGTCCTAGATCCGATCATTTGGTATCATCCATAAATAGTTTAATCTCATTACCGACAAGTACTCTTTTTCTTGTTCCCGTGGTATAACATTCTAGTGATCAAATCACTTGCTTACAAGCCATGTCAACGTGATATCACCGAGAGGGCCCTGAGTATATCTGTCATCTGGATGGACAAATCCTACTCTTGGTCCACGATCCCCAACTAACACTTTCCAAGTACCCGACGACACCTTTATAATCACCTAGTTACGGTGTGATGTTTGATGAAATCAAAGTACTTTTCTAGTGGAAGTGATTGACATGATATCATGGTCTAAGAACATGAGTTACTTTGAAAGAGATAGCAATATAAACATGAGGACTTTATAGTATTGCTAAATCTACTATGTATGATTGTTCATCATATCATTCTCCAATGATATGACCCTGTTATTAACAACATCCAATGTTCATGATCAGGAAACCTTGATCATCAGTTAATCAACGAGCTCGTATAAAGAGAGGCATTACTAGGAACCTTTTATTTGTTTATTAAACACACATGTATTAACATTTCCGGTTAACAGAATTATAGCATGAGAAATAAACATTTATCATAAACATGGAATAAGATAATTGTTGCCTCTCGGATATATCCCTTTTAGTCTTCCACTTGCACTAGAGTCAATAATCTAGTTTGAAAAAACTTGTGCATTTAACACATATGGCACTTTGGTGTTGTATATACATGTTTGCTAGTGGTAACATAATCCCTATATCTGACATTTTCAGGTTTGTGTGTATTTGTATGTCTTTGCATATCTACGCATCGCTCATTCTCAAATGAGGTGGATTTGTATAAATTTGGTGAGACCTTAGTTCCTTAGAGTTTAAAATATTTTGATATAATTGTCATAGAATATATCTTCATAGTACTAGCCCATTGAACCACACCTAGTTCCTTTGCTGCTACCATAGCAGTCTTATACTTAGACTTTCATTATAGTATCTGTCACAATGTCCATAACTTTGGAACTCATCCAAATCCATCATGGAACTTTCTTCCATTACAATGTGCCACCTTTACCTATAGACTAAATTGAGATAAACTTAATTTGTATCTTGTGACGAAACTAGTACAATGTAACACTTTACAATGAACTATTTGTATAGTGTCAATGTAAAACCTTACAATGAACTGTATATATAGTGTCAATGTGACACTTTACAATGAACTATTTGTCACTTCTACATATAGAATATATTCTTAGTTCTTTCAAAGATCATAAGAATATCCTTACTATCATCCAATGATCATATTATGAGTCACTGTGATGTATGATCATAACATTTAGAGCATAGGACATGTCTAGATATGTACATATCACGAATTGATTGATTAAGACATTCATGTGATTTCACTCACCAAGTGTTAAAATAGTTGAATCTCGTTTATCAAGATATCTGATACGTCCAATTTGCATCACCTTTCTATGTCATAATTTTCCTCTATTCATTGATATATTTCTTATTAAGAGGTGTTACTTATGTCTTTTCATCTGTTTTTGCATGTTGGATGATTCTTGGAGGATAAACTGCCGGAGTCAGGATTCTGATGGAAAAAGAGGTGTTTTGATGCAATTTCGCGAAGATCAGAAAAATACCATAAAAACTACGAAAAATCATATTTTCTCAGAAGACGAAGAATGCTAGAAGGGGAGGCGGAGATGGGCTACAGGGGGGCCACACACACCCCAGGCGCGGGCCACCCTTAGGCCGCGCCTACAGGGGGTGTGGCCCACCTGGCCCACCTATGGCTCCGCCCTCTCGCCTATATCTTCTCCTCGAAACCCTAAAACACGGGGAGGGACCACAGAAAGATTCCCCCGCCTCTACCGGGGGAAAACACCGAGAGAGAAAGAGCTCTCCGGCACACAGATTTCTACCGGGGAAATTCCTTCCTGGAGAGGGGAGATCATCGCCATCAACACCATCATCAAGCTAGACTTCATCGGGATCATCATCATCATCATCCATACCATCATCTCTACCAGCACCATCATCACCACTCCATCCCGCTGTAACAATTGTGTTGAATACTTGCATAATTCTTAGGGGAAACTTTCCCGGTGTTGATTACTATTGTAGTTAATGCTTGTGAGTGGAACCATTGGATTATTTTTTATGTTCAGATTGTTATCCATCACCATACGATCTTTGATCTTCATCCATATGATGTCTTGTGAGTAGTTCGTTTAGTTTGTGAGGACATGGGAGAAGTCAAGTTGTCAGTAGTGGATTTGTGTTGAGATATTATTCAATGGTTTAGTATTTAAGTTGTGGTGCTATTCTTCTAGTGGTGTCATGTAAACGTCGACTACATGATACTTCACCATTTATGGGCCTAGGGGAATGCATTGTGTATTTGGCTACTAATTGTGGGGTTGCCGGAGTTACAGAAACCTGAATCCCCGTTAGGACACCATTGCACAAGGGAGCGTAGGATCTCGGAGTTTAAGGTTGTGGTTAGGTTTATACCTTAATTGCTTTCTTGTAGTTGTGGATGCTTATAGGGGGGTTTAATCACAAGTATGTATTAGTCCAAGTAAGGTCGGTACATTATCACAGGTTCACCCAAACAACACTTGCAACACCAAAGAAGGGTACTCAGCTATTTGAAGTGAAAGCACTTGACATAATTCCCATGTGTCCTCGAGAACGTTTGGTCCTTATAAGTATTTCCACTAGCTTGTCCTTTGCTAAGAAAGGATTGGGTCACTTGCTGCAATTGTTCGTTGTCTTTATTACTTGCACTTTATTTCTTTGCTTTATAAAAAAACCTAAAAATTAGTTTGCTAAGTATTTATAGAGATTTCCTGCTCCATACCACTAGTCAACACCTTCTGCTCCTCGTTGGGATCGACACTCCTATTTATCAAAAGTACTACGACACACCCCTTATACTTGAGGGTCATCAAGACTATTTTATGGCGCCGTTGCCGGGGAGTGAAGCGCTATTGAAGAGGGTAACTAGTAAAGGAAACTTCTACTCTGAGTATTGCTTTTTATTTCCGTTTATTACTTTGTTTCCATTATGGATAACCCACTTGGTTTTCTGTTTGGGAAAACTACTATCACTGTTAGGGTAGTAGATGAACCACCACCTGTTGAGATACATCCTTTTAAGATACCTACAAGTATTGTTGATCGTGTTATGTATAATTATTATTTAGGGGATGGAACTGTCCATCCTGGTGATCACTTGATTTTTATCCATGAATTATGCGGATTGTTTAAGTGTGTAGGTATCACAACTGAACAGGTGAAGAAGAAGTTACTCTCTATATCCTTGAAAGGGAGAGCTGAAGAATGGTATAAGATACTGAAGAATGGACAATCCATGGAATAGGAGGAAATAGTACCTCTCTTTTATTCTAAATTTTATCCTCCCAGTGAAATTCATAAGGATAGGAATCTGATATATAACTTTTGGCCTCGTGGTGGAGAGAGCACAGGTCAAGCTTGGGGGAGATTGAAGTTACTAATTCTTAAATGTCCTATTCATGAACTCCCTAACAATATTATTATCAATAACTTTTATGCTAGGCTTTCTCTCCATGATAAAGATTTACTGGATGCTTCTTGTGTTGGATCATTCACACGTATGAAGGAAGCAGCTAAATGGGATCTCCTAGACCGTATTCAAGAGAACACTGAATCTTGGGAGAATAACAAAGGAATAAATTCAGGTATAAACTATGATTATGAATGCACAAAATCTTTTATGGGAACTAATGACTTCCGTGATATTAGTAATGAGTATGGTATTGACTCTCAAGTTCTTGCAAAATGTTTTAAGGCTTTTTCCTCTTATATTGAAATTCCCAAAAAGGAGTGGGACAAGTACCATTCCCCTTATAAAGACATTGTTACCCATGTTCCAGCTAGCATTGAAGTTTGTACTGTTGATCCTATTTTGCCTGAACCTTATGTTAAGAAAATCCCTTTTCCCGCTAAGTTAAGGGAACATTCTATCATAGCTAATGTGGTCAGCAAAAGTGCAAAGAAAACTGTGGAACCAGATGAGCAAATAAATATTGAGCTTGTGGTAGCCATTGTGAAAGATCTTGTCACTAAAAATATAGAGGATGAGCACGTTGTCTTCTGTGAAGATGCTTCTAATATTGTCTCCCATCCTAGAAAAGCTAGTGTCCCTATGCTTTCTGTGAGAATTGGTGATCATTGCTATTATGGTTTATGTGATATTGGTGCTAGTTCTAGTGCTATTCCTTATGAGCTTTACAAGGAAATTATGCATGAAATTGGTCCTTGTGAGCTTGAGGATATTGATGTGGTTATTCACCTTGCTAATAGAGAGACAGTTTGTCCCATTGGCATTGTAAGAGATGTGGAGGTTCTTTGTGGTAAGATTAAATATCTTGCTGATTTTCTAGTACTTGGTTCTGAAGCTAGTAAAACCTATCCTATTATCTTTGGTAGACCCTTCTTGAATACTTGTGGGGATATCATAGATTGTAGGTAGGAAAAAGTTTTGACTACGTTTGATGAAGAGTCTTATGAGTTTAATTTTTCTAAAGTTTCTAAAACTCCTTATGAAAATGAACTGCCTAATGAGGATTTCAGGGTTAAACAACTTTCTGCCATTTCTCTTGCTCCTAACAATGCCTTATAGCAGTTTATGTAAGATCATGAAAGTGAGGTCTTCATGAAGGAAAGAAATGAGATTAACGAGGTTTTCCTTCGCCATCCTGAATTACTTAAGCATAATCTACATGTGGAAGATTTGGGTACCACACTACCACCTAAAGGGGTGATACGTCGGAAACGTATCTATAATTTTTGATGCTCCATGCTTGTTTAGTACCTACTTTGCTTTGCTTTGTCTACACTTTGAGGTGTTTTATATCTTTTCTGGAACTAACCTATTAACAAGTTGCCACAGTGCGAGTTGCTTGTTTTCTTCTGTTTTTGGTTCCAGAGAGCCAGAAAATCCATATTCTCGGAATTGGACGGGACAAAATCCAAAGTCAATATTTGTTGGAGATATGCCCAAGAGGCAATAATAAAGTGGTTATTATCATATCTTCACACTTATGATAAATGTTTACATACCATGCTATAATTGTATTAGCCGGAAACATTAATACTTGTGTGATTTGTAAACATAAAAGAGTCCCTAGTAAAGCCTCTTGTTAAACTATCTTGTTGGTTAATATATGATCATGGTTTACTGATCATGAACATAGAGATGTTATTAACAACAGGGTCATATCATTAGGAGAATGATGTGATGGACATACTCCTATAGATAAGCATAGCATAAAGATCAAGTCATTTTAATAGTTCAATTGCTATATGCTTTCTGATACATAGTAATCGAATTCCTTCGACCATGAGATCATGCATATCACCTTTGCTGGATGGATGCTTTGATGACATCAAACACCACACCGTAACAGGGTGGCTATAAAGGTGGCATTGAGTGTTCGGAAAGTATTGGTTGAGACACATGGATAAAGAGTGGGATTTGTCCATCCATATGACGGATAGATATACTCTGGGCCCTCTCGGTGAAATGTCATCCAATTAGCTTGCAAGCATGTGACTGGCTCACAAGGGATCACATATCACGGGAACGAGAAAAGAGTACTTATCGGTAACGAGGTTGAACTAGGTATGCAGAGATACCGACGATCATAACCTCGGATAAGTAAACTATCGTGAGACAAAGGGAAATTGATATCGTTTGTAAGTGGTTCATTCGATCGCAAAGTAATCGTAGAAATATGTGGGAGCCATATAAATTTCCAGATTCCTCTATTGGTTATTGATCGGAGAAGTGTCTCGATCATGTCCGCATAATTCACGAACCGTAGGGAGACACACTTAAGGATTCGATGTTGTTGAGTAGTTACGGAATGATGATTAAGAGACCGAATGTTGTTCGGAGTCTCGGATGGGATCCGGGATATCACGAGGAGATCCGGAATGGTTCGGAGAATAAGATTCATATAAGGAAAGTCCCGTCTCGGAGTTGGGGAATGATTCCGATGTTTTCATCGGGAATGTTCTAGAAGGTTCCGGAATGTCCGGCACTCCGGAGGGGAAGGGTACATGAATGTTTTATATCAAGTTGGTATGATTGCATTATGTACTAGGTGTCTTCGCTGTCCAAAATAAAGGGTTTATTCAAATCCTAGTTTGAAAAGTCAAACGGCTAGTTTGAAAAGTCAAACGGCAGTTTTTGGATAGAGGAGGAGGAAGTTTGAAACCGAGTTGGGGAGGAGTTCCCTCCTCCAACCGGCGGCCCACTTCCAAGCCGACTTGGGGAGGGACTCCCCTCCCCTTGGCCCTCGTCCCCTCCACCTATATAAGGAGGGGCAGGGCTCCCTCCTAGCACACACAAGATCCTCTCCTCTAAAACCCTAATTTGGTGCCGCCACCTCCTGTAGCTGCCGCCACCTCCTAGGGCTCACCTTGGCGCCGACTTGGGCAAGACCCAAACCCTAGCCACCGCCCAAGCACCTCTTCCTCGGCGTGTCTAAACCCTAGATCGTCGAGGGCTCTCTCATAGTCCACCATACTCGCTCCGGCTTAAGGCGAAGCCTTGCGAGATCTCCCCTCTACTTCCGGTACCACGCCGTCCTGCTGCCGGAATCGCGAGGAGAGTGCTACAACCTCCGCTGCCTGCTGGAACAAGGGAGAGGAAGGTCTTCATCGAAATCGAACGTGACCGATCAAGGGAGCGCTTAGGAACGCAGCCGGAAGGATCGTTCTGCGATCTTGAGATCGGAAGAGTACGACTACATCATCCACGAATATGCTCTCGTTAACCGCTTTGGAATCTTGAGGTAAGTTCCTCTATCGACTCGTTGCTACAATCTAGTAGATAGATCTTGGCTTGTTTGTTTGTATGCGATAGAAATTTTTGTTTTCCATGCTACGAACCCTACAAGGGTATCGAGCCGTGTCTATATGTAGATCTGTTGCACGAGTAGAACACAATGGTCATTATGGGCGTTGATGCTTTTATTGTCGATTGCTTCTTGTGTACTTTGCATCTTGCGGTATGTTGGGATGAAGCGGCCCGGGCTAACCTTACATGACATCGTTCATGAGACTTGCTCCACGCTTGACATGTAACTTGTATTGCATAAGTGGCTTTGCGGGTGCCTGTTTCTCCTAGCATAGTTAAGATCCAATTTACAACGGGTGATTAACAATACTAGTATCAATGTTGTGGTTCTTGTTCGTAAGTTAGAGCGACACTTATTGAAATCCCCAAACCACGTAAAATATGCAAAGAAAGTAGAGGCGTCTAACTTTGTTTTGCAGGGGTGTGCAGTGATGTGATATGGCCATGATTGTGATTATATATGATGTATGCAATGTTCCTTATTGTAAGTTAAGCAACCGGCAGGAGCCATATGGTTGTCTTTAAATTCTGTTAAGACCCGCGTGTCTATTCAAAGTAGTTGTAATAGTTGAAGCCGGTGGAAGACAACCATGGAGAAGCGTCATTGACCTTGATGCAATGCCGGTGATGATGGAGATCATGTTCGTGCTAGAAGATGGAGATCGGAAGCACAAAGAAGAAAGGCCATATCATATCACATATTATGAATTGCATGTGATGTTAATCCTTTATGCATCTTGTATTGCTTAGTAGACGACGATAGCATTATAAGATGATCCCTCATGCACATGAATTTCAAATCATAAAGTGTTCACCCTTAGTTAGCGCCGTTGCTAAAGCTTGTTGTTTCGAAACACCACGTGATGATCGGGTGTGCTAGATTCTGCAAGTGTATACAATGTGAGCAAGCCAGATTTTCTCATGCAGAAACTAAGGTTTGATCTTGACGAGCCTAGCATGTACAAACATGGTCTTAGGAACACGGATCACCGAAAGTTAAAGCATGAGTCATATAGTAGATATGATGAACATGTTGATTGTTCGCCATTGAAGCTACATCAACTCTCGTGATGATCGGTTTTGATGTGGTGGATTTGGTTCGTGTGATCACTAAAACAATGTGAGGGATGTTGTTTTGAGTGGGAGTTCACCTAGATTAATTTAATTATTAATTAGAACTCAATTTATCATAAATTAAATCAAAGTGAATTTGCATAGTTGTTGTAGTCATTGGCATCCGTTTACCACCTTGCGCTTAGTTATAATTGAGATGATAGAACTATAGAATTCTGGTTAGTTACTTTACGAACTGGTATCGTATTGTTTTGAAGTGTTAATCTAAAGTTTAAAAGTCCTATTGCAAACTTTCAGTAAGTTCCGGTTACTCCATGAAGTTTAATAATTGGTATTAAATCAAGAGTGACAATTCCAAGTGTTAGTGTATGAGTATCGTGTTTGTCTCCATGATTCTTGATATTCAAAGGATTGTCTTAATATCAAGGTTATCTGGGATCTAAAAGAGTTGTTTCAGAAACCATGATGTGTGGAAGATATTGTGATATCTGAAACGAAGTTTTGGTTGCAACATGATAGAGTATAATATGGCAAATTTCATGTTTCTCATATTTTGATGAGAATTTGCAAAGGGTTGGAGACACTTGTTGTCCTAATCCTCCAAAAGGTTTTGGATAGCAACATTATACTCATAATTCATCGTTATAAGCTAAAAGTATCTTGATCATGGACGATTCCATGATAAAGGTGAATATTTGATGTAGGTAAAATGTTTACTACACCAAGAGATTACTAAAGAAAGGAATTTGAAAGAACACCAAACATTTGATGATGGTGATCTACTTCAAAGTGCAAGTCCAAAGACATTGGTATTTAACTATACACCCTTTGGACTATGTGTCATATGTATGAATCCATTATTGATGTTGATAGATTCTTTCAAAAAGAAAAGGAAATACTGAAAGAGAATCTCTTAAATATATGGCAGAAAAGAAAAGACTAGAATTGTTCAGTTTAAGTATATAGATGATATACATGTTATGGCTGTATTCTTTGCTTATTAAACAATGTGGTTCTTAAGTATTTGATACTGAATTTGTTGGTGTGAATTGTCATACGTAACAACAGAATTCATGAATTACAATGGCCTAAGTAACTAGCAAAAGAATATGTGACGATGTTCATCGAGAACAAATAAAAGGGTTATTGTGTTACTCGTTAAACATCAAAGCTTGCCTTCAAGATTTGTTTTATCAGGTATTATGAGAACAAAAGGGTTGTTCAAATAATTGCCGTAATCCATAAAAGATGGATGATTCACAAATCTCGTTGGAGAAATCACATCTATAAAACTAGTGCTAAAGATGTCGAAAGACAAATTAATTAAATGATCACTTAGGAAGTGACATCGCCGTTTCAATTATATTGAAAAGAAAACATGGAGAAACTCCATGTGGATGGAATTTTGGAGTCTTTTGATTTTGATCAAATGACGTTTGTGAAAACTTTTCTAGAGATAATTAAAACTTCGTTCATAGGCCAAAAGGAAACGAATGACTAGCTTATTGTAACTTGTACATAGTGTTGTACGAAGTCCATTATGTGTAGTTAAGAGCGATGGATTTCAACTTCATTTGCTTTCTTCGAAAATTTGAGTGAATATATGAATATTTACTTAATAAGGATGAAGTATGAAACATTTGAAAAGTTCAAAGACTTTCAAGATGAAGTGCAAAATCATTGTAACAACAATATAAACAGTTTATGATAAAGATCATAAAGGAAGATATTTGAGTTACAAGTTTAGCATAATACCTTAAGATTTAAGGAATCGTTCCGTGGATTTGCATTTCCCGAAACACCATAAGAGTATGGAGCGTTCGAGATATGTAATTAAACCTTGTTTGACATGGTAAGATCAAAGGTATAAATCATAAAACTGTCATCATATTTTAAAGATTAAAAGCTTTAGAGAATACCGTTTTTCCACTGAAAAGAGCTTCATCATAATCCGTTGAAATGACACCATATAAGTTTATGGTTTGGGATAAAACCCAAGTAGTCCTTTATTAAAACATTGGTATGCTATGCATAAGAAAGATGTGTGCAACCAAAGTCGGATGAACCTGTCTTTGTATAAACTGTTAAGTATTCCTCCATAAACACCGGAGACAAAAGTGTTTGTTGCTTGGAACGTCAAGTTTCTTTAAGAAGGAATTTTTCGTGAAAAGTTAAGTGGGAGGACAATAGAACTTTGATAAGGTTAAAAGAACCTTAGCTATATGATCAAAGTTATGCGTTGAAAAGTGTTCCGGAGGTAGCAACAATGCTCATGGCTCACGTACCTCAAAGGTTGTGGTCATTGAGATCTAAGTTCCTATTAAAACAAGTAGGTCGGATGAACAATCGAATACCAAGATTTGAGAGTTAAATCATTATTTGACAATAATGATCCGACTACATGCAAAGAAGTGATGATGAGCCCTGACTCCGTCAATTGGCTTGAAGCCATAAAATCCGTGATAGTTCCATACACGAAAAATCAAGTTTTGAACTTGAAGGACCCTCGAGAAAGGTGTAAGACCTTACAGTTATGTTTGGATCTATAAAGAAATAGACATGGATGTTTTCACATCTATGAAATAGTCGACATGTTGGGAAAGAGTTCACAAAATGTTCAAAGGTTGACTATCACAAGATTTGATCTTTCATAGTGATATTTAGTCTAAACGGATTAATGTAGCAACCACTACATATAATTTTGTTATATGGTAGTTGAATAAACAAATCAAGTTCTTCTAATAGAATTGTTACCTAGGACATGTGCATAACATGGTCCATAGGGTTTTGTTAATTCAAAGGATGCTAAAAGCATATGTAAACTTCAATAGTTGAAGTGAGCATCGCGGAGTTGGAATCTTCACTGTGATGAAACTGTTAAAGGAGTTTAAAAGTTCATTAGAGACGATGAAGATGCTTGCGTTTGCAAGAAATTAAGTGGGAGCGCTAAGACATGTTTCTAATACATTATGTGGAAGACATATTGTTGACTGGAAATAATGTATCTTTTATTAACACATATTAAGAGTTTCATCCCGATGAAAGACTTAGGCAAAAACCCAAATATTTGGCATCAATTGACGCTAATATGGTTGTGCCAGAAGTACATAGACGAGATATTGAATGAGTTCAATATAGAAACTACAAGAAAGGTTCTTGTCGCACAGAAAGGATTGAAAGAGTTCAATGTTGATGATATATTCAAGTGTATTGACATTTGGTAAAGTGAAACATATATTCAAGTATAGATTGATACTTGATGTATGAAATCACAAAGAGTATTTATATCAATCATACTGTGATATGTACAAATCCAGATATGTCCTATGCTCTGAATGTTATGAGCATATACCAGAATGATTCATAAGATGATCATTGGACAATAGTTAGGATATTCTTATGATCTTTTGGAAGAACTAAGAGTATATTATTTGTAGAAGTGACAAATAGATGGTTAGTTCATTGTAAAAGTACTACATTGATACTAGTTTTGTCACAAAGTACAAATTAATCTTATCTCAATCTAAACTAAGGGTGGCACAATATAATGGAAAGTGAGTTCCATAATGGATTTGGATGAGTTCCAAAGTTAAAGACATTGTGACAGATACTACAACAAAAGGCTAAGTGTATGACTGCTATTTTAGCAGCAAAAGAGGGCATTTGTGTCAAGTAGTTTGTTATCAAACTAGGTGTAGTTCACAGCGGGATAATACTATGAAGATATATTTTACGAAAATATTATCAACATGTTTTAACCCCAAAGAACTAAAGGTCACACCAAAGGACCAAATTTGTACGAAGCCATCTCATTAGAGAATGAGTGATGCGTAGGGACGCAAAGACATGCAATTACACACGGACCTAGAAGTGTCAGATCCGGAGATCAGTTAACCACTAGCAATCGTGTACATACAACACTGGAAAGCCATAGGTGTTGTATACACAAAGGTTTGAAACTAGATTATTGACTCTAGTGCAAGTGGGAGACTGTTGGAGATATGCCCAAGAGGCAATAATAAAGTGGTTATTATCATATCTTCACACTTATGATAAATGTTTACATACCATGCTATAATTGTATTAACCGGAAACATTAATACTTGTGTGATTTGTAAACATAAAAGAGTCCCTAGTAAAGCCTCTTGTTAAACTAGCTTGTTGGTTAATATATGATCATGGTTTACTGATCATGAACATAGAGATGTTATTAACAACAGGGTCATATCATTAGGAGAATGATGTGATGGACATACTCCTATAGATAAGCATAGCATAAAGATCAAGTCATTTTAATAGTTCAATTGCTATATGCTTTCTGATACATAGTAATCGAATTCCTTCGACCATGAGATCATGCATATCACCTTTGCTGGATGGATGCTTTGATGACATCAAACACCACACCGTAACAGGGTGGCTATAAAGGTGGCAATGAGTGTTCGGAAAGTATTGTTTGAGACACATGGATAAAGAGTGGGATTTGTCCATCCATATGACGGATAGATATACTCTGGGCCCTCTCGTTGAAATGTCATCCAATTAGCTTGCAAGCATGTGGCTGGCTCACAAGGGATCACATATCACGGGAACGAGAAAAGAGTACTTATCGGTAACGAGGTTGAACTAGGTATGCAGAGATACCGACGATCATAACCTCGGATAAGTAAACTATCGTGAGACAAAGGGAAATTGATATCGTTTATAAGTGGTTCATTCGATCGCAAAGTAATCGTAGAAATATTTGGGAGCCATATGAATTTCCATATTCCTCTATTGGTTATTGATCAGAGAAGTGTCTCGATCATGTCCGCATAATTCACGAACCGTAGGGAGACACACTTAAGGATTCGATGTTGTTGAGTAGTTATGGAATGATGAGTAAGAGACCGAATGTTGTTCGGAGTCTCGGATGGGATCCGGGATATCATGAGGAGATCCGTAATGGTTCAGAGAATAAGATTCATATAAGGAAAGTCCCGTTTCGGAGTTGGGGAATGATTCCGGTGTTTTCATCGGGAATGTTCTAGAAGGTTCCGGAATGTCCGGCACTCCGGAGGGGAAGGGTACATGAATGTGTTATATCAAGTTGGTATTGCATTATGTACTAGGTGTCTTCGCTGTCCAAAATAAAGGGTTTATTCAAATCCTAGTTTGAAAAGTCAAACGGCTAGTTTGAAAAGTCAAACGGCAGTTTTTGGATAGAGGAGGAGGAAGTTTGAAACCGAGTTGGGGAGGAGTTCCCTCCTCCAACCGGCGGCCCACTTCCAAGCTGAGTTGGGGAGGGACTCCCCTCCCCTTGGCCGCCGGCCCCTCCACCTATATAAGGAGGGGCAGGGCTCCCTCCTAGCACACACAAGATTCTCTCCTCTAAAACCCTAATTTGGTGCCGCCACCTCCTAGGGCTCACCTTGGCGCCGACTTGGGCAAGACCCAAACCCTAGCCGCCGCCCAAGCACCTCTTCCTCGGCGTGTCTAAACCCTAGATCGTCGAGGGCTCTCTTATAGTCCACCATACTCGCTCCGGCTTAAGGCGAAGCCTTGCGAGATCTCCCCTCTACTTCCGGTACCACGCCGTCGTGCTGCCGGAATCGCGAGGAGAGTGCTACAACCTCTGATGCCTGCTGGAACAAGGGAGAGGAAGGTCTTCATCGAGTACCGAACGTGTGATCGACTGCGGGAGCGCTGCCGGAACGCAGCGCCGGAAGGATGGTTTACGCGATCTTGAGATCGGGAAGAGTACGACTACATCATCCACGAGAATCTTCTCTCGTTAACCGCTTTGGAATCTTCGAGGGTAAGTTCCTCTATCGACTCGTTGCTACAATCTAGTAGATAGATCTTGGCTTGTTTGTTTGTATGCGATAGAAAATTTTTGTTTTCCATGCTACGAACCCCTACAATATTTTACCGTGGGCGACACGAAGCTAGAAGACGAGACGGAGGGGCGACACAGGGCGGCCATACCCCGCCTAGGCGCGGGTGGGCCCACCCCACGCCTGGTGAGGGTGTGGTCCCGCTGGTGGCCCCTGGCTCGCCCCTTCGCCTATAAAAATCCCCCGATGCAGAAACCGTAGGCACCCGATCAAAATTCCACGAAACCTTCTATAGCCATCGGGGGATCTGAAGTTCTTCCCGGCATCCTGCCGGAGGGGAGATCATCCCGGAGGCCTTCTTCTCCGGTATGAAGCGTGAGTAGTTCCAACTTGGACTATGGGTCCATGTAGTAGCTATATGGTTGTATCTCCTCCATGTGCTTTCATGTATAGATCTTGTGAGGTCTGTTCATGATCAAGATCTAATCTATTTGTAATCATGCATGTTGTGTTTGCGGGGATCCGATGGATATTGAGATTATTATGTCAGATTGATTAATGGTTTTGTCTATTTGATTCTATCATGTCTGTGTTGTTTGTGATCTTGCATGCTCTCCGTTGTTAGTAGCTATCTTGGCCAAGTAGTTGCTAGTGACTCCAAGAGGGGGTATTTATGCTTGATAGTGGTTTCATGCCTCTAGTTTCCAAGGGAAGTGACAGAAATCTCTACGGTTGTAGATGTGATGTTGCCACTAGGGAGAAAACAACGGTCTCTTATTCATGGAACAAGTGGATTGTTTACCTTACACACTTTGCTTAAAGGAGTTGTCTGTTGCTTGCAACTTAATACTGGAGGGGGTTCGGATGATAACCTGAAGGTGGATTTCTAGTCATATATGCAATTGGATGGCCTTCTATGTATATTGTTGCATTTCCCAATCGAATCTCATCGGATCTTTTTGTCTAGTATTGCATTGTCATGCGTTCCTCAGTTCCTGTCAATTGCCCTGTTATAATTTGTTTACCCTTCATGCCATGTTGTTTATCTAAGGAGAGCACCTCTAGTGAACTATGGACCCCGGTCCAATCTTTACCATTGATACATCTTCCACTGTTACTTGTTTACTTATTGCAAACCATCATCATCTTCCACACCATACAGTTAATCCTTTGTTACCGCAACCGGTGAGATTGACAACCTCACTGTTAGTTGGGTCAAATTCTTGAGTTTATGTTGTGCAGGTATCCATGTTTCTTGCAGCACCTTTGGGACGTTTCCTTCCTCCTACTGGTTCGATAACCTCGGTTTCTTACTGAGGGAAATTGCCTGATGTACTGTATCATACCTTCCGCTTGGGATCTCCCAGCGAAGCGCTGCTGCACTCATCAAGGCTTTTTCTGGTGCCGTTGCCGGGGAGGCCAAGGACGTCTTCACAAGGGGAGTCCTCCTCAAACTTTCTCTTTACTTTGTTTTTAGTTTTCTTAGTTTATTTTGCTTGGTTTTGTTTGCCTTTTTTATCAAGAACTCCCAAAAAAATTAGTTTAGTTTGGTTTTCTTTCTCTTATCAAAAACAAAAAAAAAAATAGTTCCTGCTCTAGCTGCTGCTACTGCTGTTTTTGGCTTGCTCCACCTTTAACAAAATGAACTCTGCCGGGAACACCAAGTTGTGTGACTTCACTAGCACAAACAACAATGATTTCCTTAGCACTCCTATTGCTCCACCTGCTACTGATGCTACCTTTTATGAAATTAAGCCTACTTTGTTGAATCTTGTGATGAGAGAGCAATTTTCTGGTGCTAATTCTGATGATGTTGCTGCCCATCTCAATAACTTTGTTAAACTTTGTGAGATGCAAAAGTATAATGATGTAGATGGAGATATTATTAAGCTCAAGCTATTTCCTTTCTCCTTGAGAGGAAAAGCAAAAGAATGGTTGCTATCCTTGCCTAGAAATAGCATTGACTCTTGGACTAAGTGCAAAGATGCTTTTATTAGAAAGTACTATCCTCCTGCTAAGATTATATCTATCAGAAGTGACATTATGAATAAACAACTTGATAATGAACATGTTGCTCAAACTTGGTAAATAATGAAGTCTTTGGTTAAGAATTGACCCACTCATGGACTCACTTCTTGGATGATTATCCAGACTTTTTATGCAGGTTTGAACTCCTCTTCAAGAAACCTGTTGGATTCAGCTGCTGGAGGTACCTTTATGGGCATCACTTTGGGTGCTGCAATAAAACTCCTTGATAATATGATGGTTAATTACTATGAATGGCATACTAAGAGAGCTCCACATGGTAAGAAGGTAAATTCTGTTGAAGAATTATGGCTATGCTTGTTAACGGGAAATCTCCTTTAGATCCAAACAATGTTCCTTTAGCCTCTTTGGTTGCTCAAGAAGAGAAAGTTGATGTTAACTTCATTAGAAACAATAATTTCAACAACAATGCATATAGGAATAATTTTGGTGGTAACAACAACTATAGGCCCTATCCTCCTAATAATGGCAATACCTTTGGGAACCCCTACAACAATGCTAGAAGTGCCCCTCTGAACTTGAAGTCATGCTCAATGGCTTTATTAGTAAACAAACTGCTTTCAACAATACTGTGGAGGAAAAACTTTTAACTGTTGAGAAAAATATTTCCTCTTTGTCTGAAGCACAGTCCTCCTTGATTAATAAAATGGCTGCAAAACCTGGAACCATGGAAAGTACCTTTGCTACTACTCATGCCATACAAGTTACTATTGATGAAAATGTTAGATTGTTAGCTCAACTTCATGCTAAGTGGGGAAGGGAAGCTGAAATTGATAGAAAAAATAGTGTGTGCACCATCACTAGAATGGATACCACTAAGCCACAAAAAGTTCATATTCCTCCTATAGTGCCTAAGCCTAATGAGTCTACTACTAGTGATGCTAAGTTTGATTTTGATATAGATGGTTGTAATATTTCTGAAGTGATTCTGTTTTTGCAAAAGCTTGCTAGAAGTCCTGATGCTAGTGATATGCATGTTGCTTTCACCAAACACATTACAGATGCTCTTGTTAAGATTACGGAAAAGAAGTGTAACATCCCAGAAATATTAATCAAGGTTATCAATTCAAATCACCCAAATTTAGGGTTAATAAAAACTTTTGTTAATTAAAATCCATATGAATGCATGTGTGTATGTGGTGAATGTATGAATGCTTGAATGGACTTGTTTGATTGTTGTGAATGGCAAGGATTGGTTTAAAGATGAAAACAATATCATCTAAATCAATTCCAAGCAGAATAAAAACAATAGAAATTCAAAAACAAACAAAACATGCAAATGGTCATTTTTGCTAATCTTGCTCACTAGACCACTTTGAGTGTTTCTAGTCCAAGATTTCAAAGAGAAAAAAATCCAATTCTTTTCACCCCTTGCTATACCAAGTGAAAGTGAACCCAAGCCCACCTTGAAAACCCCCCAGAAACTTTTGGCAACCCTATTCAAATGACATTTGAAAATTGAATCTAGTTCATACGGGAAGATCACCATTCCTCAAAACCCAACCAAACCATTGCACCTTGACAAATCCAATCAACTAGAGACTACCTAGTATGTGCCCAGTACACTCACCAAGTTTCAACCAAAAATTCAAATTTGAATTTCTTGCGGCCATTTCATCAAACACTTGGAGACAGAAAATCAAACTGGCCAAACTTTACTGTTTTGAGCAGTGATCTTTGCAACCATTGTTCACCATTGATCACACTTGTCTACCCTAGTGCCAACCAATGCCTTGAACACACCTAGCCCCTATTCAGTGCACCATGTCGTGCCAACCCGAGAGCACCCTTGCCAGCCGACCATGGCTAGCTATCCAGAGAAAGCGCCGAGCCTAGCCACCATGTCTAGCAAGCACGCCAACGTCCACCGCCACCCCCTGTCTAGCCCTCGACCCCAGCTAGGCACTGGATCACAGAGAACGCTCGCGCCCATTTATCTGCGACCATGTCCAGAGTGCGCCAGAGTGTCGCGCTCGACACGCTCGCATAGACCGCGCCCCGCCTTTTTCGCCCGCGTACGTGATGACCACCGCTCTAGGAACCTCCCAGACAACCCCGTTCGCCGTCGCGTGACCTGTAGCCACTGTGCGCCATCAAAACTGCCATCGGTGCCGCCCAGAGCATCAAAGCGTTCCAACTGAACCGCACCGCCCCTTGCCATGCCATCAAGATGTTGAGCTTCGCCAGGAGACAGCGCACCGTCCCCTACCTTAGGCCATGCCCATAGCTCACTGTGAAGATGACCCCGACGAGCTCAGCCCACAGCCTTCGGTTCCCTCGTCACACTATAAATATAGGCCTTCCTCGTTTGATTTATTGACACCATTCCACTCCCCACCTCTCACTGATCGTGCCCAATTCTTCCCGGAGCAAGGCGAGTGCCGCATCACCGAAATTTCGCTGGAGCCTGCCGCTGCTAGAGGAGAAGGGCGTCATCGATTGGAGCCATCCCAGGAGGAGCCACCAGTACCAGGAGGGTCGCCATCATCGACTTTGTCGTTTGTCCCCATCGCTGACCATCACCTGGGCCCCGGTGAGCCGCCATAGACCCCCACTGGTCGCGCTAGGGTTCGTGCTCGTCGCATTCTGTTCAGACGTTGACGACGACCCTTAGCCATTGATCTGACATCTAATCCTATGGTTGTAATAGCCCCATACCCCTTCGCACCCCCTGTCTTACTGACTAGTGGGGACAACCACTTAACCCGCCCGCGCGCGCTGTGCACAGTGGGCCGGCCTAGTTAACTCTCCCGCTTGACCCAGTTCGTTTGAAATTAGGTTTATCTATTTAATTTCAAACTTAGTTCTGGCAGTAGATTCAAAAATCATTTAGAGAGATTCACTGAACCAAATTGCATGAAACTAATTTTGGTAGAAAGGTATTGAAATTCTTAATCCAAGCCCGTTGGATTCAAACCATTTGGAATTATAGATCACCTATAGTAAAAATAACAAGGCAAAGACTTTTCTAAATTCAAACATTTTTCAAAATTCAACCATAAAAGCTTTTGAGTTGATTCCAACTCTCAAAAATCACATTTGATAAGACCTTTCTGCATATATAAAAATATCTAGGTTTACTTGCAGTAATAATGGACAAGTAATAAAAGAATGCCCCATAGGCATTTCTAGTCACTTTAATTAATTAAAATAAAAAGGTTAAACCTTATTAAATTGTGACACCACTTTAATCACATTCCCAAGTACTGAAATATGTGGTGATGGCATGTGTCAACATGATCCCATGTTTTAGTTGGAGAATATTAAATCTTAAGTAGTTTTTCAATGAGTACAAATTACTTTTCTAAAATAAAATAAATGAAACTAGTGCCTTAATCTTTGTGATGATGCTAGATCATCTAGTGAAAACCCTGGTGTGATAAATAGAAATAGTTAAGTATTGTTTGGTGATTGTGTACCTTGTATTTATTTATAGACGCTAGTACCGACCAAGGATATGAAGAGGAAGGAGATTACTACGAGGAAGAAGCAGAGGAGAACTTCAACCACTACACTACACAAGGCAAGCTAACACTTGCAAATGTGAAAGCTAGATAACCTATGCAATGCATTACGCATGCTTGATTAGACAAAACTTGATTATCCTAAATCCCAGTTTTACTTGCAATCTTGATTATTTTTATTTCGTTATCAAATCTCTTTATTACTTTTACTTAGTGACTTGTAAGTTTTGCAAAGATTTTAGAGGTAGCATAAAGAGCATAAAACTTGGCCTAAGTTAGGTAGATCTTGATGTCATCCTGAGGCATGAGATTAAACTTAGATAAGTCACACTTGATTACCAACCCTCATTAGTGTTTACCCCTAACTTTAGTGGATAGTGCTAAGTATAAAACATGATCACTTTAGATGGGAATACTTGGTGAAAATGATTATGAAAACCTTATAATTATGAGTCATTCTAATGAAATGTTTTGACATGTGTTCTTGAGCACCAGATGATTTTGAAGATGAAAATGTTGAGGCATGAGCCTTAGCCCTTTATAAAACTAATGGTTGTCTCGATGCGATACCATTCCTATTTTACCGTACAACCACAATACCTAAAATTGGGTAGGCCTTGACTGGAAGTTTATATACCTTAGTATGGGTTCCCTTGTGGCCGAGGTTTGAGATGAGGCTAGCTCGTGAAGATTGACCACCTATGCAGTTCCCAAGATGATAGATGGTCATGGTTGGGAGGCCATGTAGGGGTTCGTAGCATGGAAAACAAAAATTTTCTATCGCATACAAACAAACAAGCCAAGATCTATCTACTAGATTGTAGCAACGAGTCGATGGTATAACTTACCCTCGAAGATTCCAAAGCGTTTAACGAGAGCGGATTCTCGTGGGTGATGTAGTCGTACTCTTCCCGATCTCAAGATCGTGTAGACGATCCTTCGGTATACGTTAAGCGGCGCTCATGATCGGTCACGTTCGATACTCGACGAAGACCTTCCTCTCCCTTGTTCCAAGAGGGCGGAGGTTGTAGCACTCTCCTCGCGATTCCGAAGACTGGCGTGGTACAGGAAGTAGAGGGAGATCATGAGGCTTCGCCTTAAGCGGTGCAGTATGGTGGAGCTTATGAGAGAGGCTATTAGTGGTCTAGTAATTAGACACACCAATTAGAAGGCTCTAAACCAATTAGAAGGCTCTAAACCGCTGGCTAAAGCAATTAGAAGCTCTAAACCAAAACGGCTCTAAACCGGAGATCTAGAGTAGAAAGTTATGTGTCTATGGGAGGAGCCCTGCCCCTCCTTTTATGGGAGGGGGGTCATGGCGCGCCAGGGGAGGGAGGGAGTCCCTCCCCAACTCGGCCTTGGGCTGGGCGCCGGCCTGGAGGAGTCCAACTCCTCCTCCAGGTTGGTTCCAACTCCTCTTGCTTGTTTCCCCCAGTTTCTTGTTTTGGCAGTTTGACTTTCAAGCTGGACATTTGACTTTTCTGTTTTAGGATTCAAATTAATCCTTTATTTGGGACAGCAATAACACTTAGTACATGATGCAATCATTCAATGAGCAATGACACATTCATGTACCCTCCCCGGAGTCTTGGGACAATCGGAACCTTCTAGAACATTCCCGATGAAAACACGGAATCATTCCCGAACTCAAAGCGGGACTTTCCTTATATGAATCTTATTCTCCGGACCATTCCGGATCACCTCGTGATATCCGGATCCCATCCGAGACTCGAACAACATTCGGTCTCTTTCTCATAATACCATAACTACTCAAACAACGTCGAATCCTTAAGTGTGTCTCCCTACGGTTCGTGAATTATGCGGACATGATCGAGACACTTCTCGAACAATAACCAATAGAGGAATCTGGAAATTCATATGGCTCCACATATTTCTCGATTACTTTGCGATCGAATGAACCACTTACATACGATACCAATTTCCCTTTGTCTCACGATATGTTACTTACCCGAGGTTATGATCGTCGGTATCTCTGCATACCTAGTTCAACCTCGTTACTGATAAGTACTCTTTTCTCGTTCCCGTGATATGTGATCCCTTGTGACCAAGTCACATGCTTGCAAGCCAATTGGATGACATTCCACCGAGAGGGCCCAGAGTATATCTATCCGTCATGTGGATGGACAAATCCCATTCTTGATCCATGTGTTTCAACCAATACTTTCCGAACACTTAATGCCACCTTTATAGCCACCCAGTTACGGTGTGGTGTTTGATGTCATCAAAGCATCCATCCGGTAAAGGTGATATGCATGATCTCATGGTCGAAGGAATTAGGGTACTATGTATCAGAAAGCATATAGCAATTGAACTAATGAAATGACTTGATCTTTATGCTACGCTTATCTATAGGAGTATGTCCACCATATCATTCTCCTAACGATATGATCTTGTTGTTGATAACATCTCAATGTTCATGATATGGAAACCACAATCATTAATCAACCAACAAGCTAGTGAAGTATAGAGGCTATACTAGGGACTTCAAATTAAGTTTACAAATCACACAAGTATTAATGGTTTCCTTGTTAATACTATTATAGCATGAATGTAAACATTTATCATAAACACAAAGATATAATAATAACTACATTTATTATTGCCTCTAGGGCATATCTCCAACAGTCTCCCACTTGCACTAGAGTCATCTAATCTAGATTACATGGTAATATACCGAACACCCATGGCAGTTTGGTGTTGGTCATGTTTTGCCCTCGGGAGAGGTTTAGTCAACGGATCCGCCACATTCAGATCTGTGTGTACTTTGCAAATCTTTATCTCAACATACTGGCTATGTTCTCGACTAGCGTGAAAACGCCGCTTGATATGCTTGACTTCTTGTGTGACCTTGGTTCTTGCGCATTGGCTATGGCGCCCATGTTATCCTGATGAATAGACATTGGGTCCAGCGCACTTGGAACCACACCCAGCTCTGTAATGAACTCTTTCATCCATATCGCTTCTTGTGAAGCCTCCAAGCGACCATGTATTCCGATTCAGTTGAAGATCTCGCCACAACGCTTTGCTTTGCACTCCTCCATTAGCTGCTGCACCATTCAAAATAAATACGATCCGGATTGTGATTTAGAATCATCGGATCGGTGTTCCAACTAGCATCGGTGTAACCATTAACAACGAGTTGTTCATCACCTCCATAAGAAAGAACCATATCCTTAGTTCTTCTCAAGTACTTAAGGATGTTTTTGACATTGTCCAATGATCCACTCTGGATCACTTTGATATCTGCTAGTTAAACTAACGACATATGCAATGTCGGGTCTAGTACATAGCATGGCATACATTAGAGATCCTATGGCTGAGGCATAGGAGTCTTACTCATCCTTTCTCTATCTTACGCGATGTCGGACTTTGAGTTTTACTCAAGGTCGTATTGACAACATGGGCAAGAACCCTTTCTTGCTTTCTTCCATTCCAAATCTCTTTAGAACTTTGTCCAAATATGTACTCTGTGACAATGATATTTGGCGTTTCGATCTATCTCTATAAATCTTTATGCCTAATATGTAAGCTTCGCCAAGATCCTTCATTGAAAAACTATTATTCAAATATTCCTTGACACTATTAAGAAGGTCTACATCATTCCCAATCAACAATATGTCATCCACATACAGTATTAAGAATGCTCTGAGCTCCCACTCACTTTCTTGTAAATACAAGCTTCTCCATAAGTTTGTATAAAACCAAAACTTTTGATTACCTTATCAAACGTTGATTCCAACCGGGATGCTTGCTTCAATCCATAGATGGACCGTTGAAGTTTGCATACCTTGTTAGCATCTATAGGATCGACAAAACCTTTGGGTTGCATCATAGACAACTCTTCATCAATGTCTCCATTGAGGAATGCTGTTTTGACATCCATCGTCCATATCTCATAATCATAATATGCAGCGATTGCTAACATAATCCTCACAGACTTTAGCTTATCTTGGTGAGAAAGTCTCATCGTAGTCAACTCCTTGAATTTGTCGAAACCCTTTTGCGACAAGTCGAGCTTTATAGACAGTAACATTACCATCAGCATCTGTTTTCTTCTTGAAAATCCATTTGTTCTCGACAGCCTTCGGCCATCCGGTAAGTCCACCAAAGTCCATACTTGGTTTTCGTACATGGATCCAATCTCGGATTTCATGGCTTCTTGCCATTTATTGGAATCTGGGCTCATCATCGCTTCCTCATATGTCTCGGGGTCATCGGTGTTGTCCACCACCATGACATTCATAACGGAATCATACCAATGGAGGGTAGTGAGTTCTCGTTGACCTCAGGGCTCTGTAGCAACTTCAACCGAAGTTTCATGATCATCATCATTAGCTTCCTCCCTTATTGGTGCAGGCACCACAGGAACTTCTTCCGGTGTGCGCTACTCACAATTTCGAGAGAAGGTTCAACAACCTCGTCGAGTTCTACTTTCCTTCAGTCACTTCTTTCGAGAGAAATTCCTTCTCTAGAAAGGATCCATTCTTAACAGAATGTTTTGCCTTCGGATCTATGATAGAAGGTATACCCAATAGTTTCCTTGGGTATCCTATGAAGGCGCATTTTTCGCTTTGGGTTCAAGCTTGTCCATTGTAACTTCTTTACATAGGCTTCCCCAAACTTTAAGGAGCGACAATTTAGGTTTCTTCCCAAACCATAATTCATACGGTGTCGTTTCAGCGGATTTAGGCGGTGCCCTATTTAAAGTGAATGCGGCTGTTTCTAATGCATAACCCCAAAAGATAGCGGTAAATCTGTAAGTGACATCATAGAGCGAACCATATCTAAGAGAGTTCGATTACGTTCGGACACACCATTCTGTTGTGGTGTTCGGCGGTGTCAATTGTGAAAGTATTCCGACTTCTTTAAATGCTCGCCAAACTCGTAACTTAGATATTCACCTCCACGATCGAGCGTAGAAATTTAATCTTCTTGTTACGTTGATTCTCTACCTCACTTTGAAACTCCTTAAACTTCTCGAAAGTTTGGACTTATGTTTCATGAAATATATATATCCATATCTACTCAAGTCATCCGTGAAGGTAAGAACATAACGATAACCACATGACGCTACACTCATTGGACCACACACATCGGTATGTATGATTTCCAATAAGTCCGTAGCTCGCTCCATCATACCGAGAAAATGGAGTCTTAGTCATTTTCCCATCGGACATGCTTCGCATCTTTCAAGTGATTCAAAATCAAGTGATTCAAGAAGTCCATCGGAATGGAGTTTCTTCATACGTTCACTCCGATGTGACCAAGACGATTGCCACATATAGGTCGAATTATCGCTTGATTTCAAGCGTTTAGCCTCAATGTTGTTGATATGTGTATTTCCACTATCGAGATTCAATAAGAATAGACCATCTATCAAAGGTGCATGTGCATAAAACATATTACTCATATAAATAGAACAACCATTATTCTCAGATTTAAACAAGTAACCGTCTACAATAAACAAGATCCCGATATAATGTTCATGCTCAACGCAGCACCAAATAACAATTATTTAAGTATAAAACTAATCCGATGGTAGATGAAGGGGTAGCGTGCCGACCGCGATCACATCAACCTTTGATCCGTTTCCCAGCGCATCGTCACCTCGTTCTTCGCTAGCTTCCGTTTATTCTGCAAAGACTGTTTGAGTTACAAATATGAGCAACCGAACCGATATCAAATACCGGGCACTACTACGAGTACTAGTGAGATACACATCAATAACATGTATATCGGATATACCTTTCTTCTTGATGTTGCCGTTCTTGAGATCCGCCAAGTACTTTGGGCAATTCCGCTTCGGTGACCTTCTCCTTGCGTAAAAGCACTCGGTTTAGGGCTTAGGTCCAGCCTTGGTCTTCTTCGTGGTAGCTTTCTTACCACCCTTCTTGAAGTGTCCCTTTGCTTAGACTTGCCTTTCTTGAATTTGGTGGTCTTATTGACCAACAACACTTGGTGCTCTTTCTTGATCTCCACTTCGCAGATTTCAACATGGCAAAGAGTTCGCAGCGTCTTGTTCATGTTACGCATGTTGTAGTTCATCACAAAGTTCTTGTAACTTGGTGGTAGTGATTGAAGGACACGGTAAATCCCCAAAGCATTAGGAATCACTATACCCAAGCTTTGAAGTTTGTTTGCGTGCCGGACATCTTAAGCACATGCTCACTTGGAGCTGCCCTCTTCCATCTTGCGGTTAAAGAACTTTTCGAAGCCTCATAGCTTTCAATTGCCGCATGAGTCTCAAAAATCAATTTGAGATCCTCGACAATATCATATGGGTCGACTCTTCAAACCTTTTACAAGCTCCGATTCTAAACCATACAAGATAGCACCTTTGAACTATGGATCTTGATTCTTCCGAGCGAGGTAAACATTCTTTACTTCATCGGAAGCATCACTGCAGTGGGTCACCCGGTGCATCCACACATAGGTCAAATTACCATGTGAGGACAATCCTCAAATTGCGGAACCAATCCATGAAGTTGCTTCCATTGTTTTTCAACTTTTCTTTCTCTAGGAAGCATTAAAATTGATGGTAGGGGCTGCCATTGATCTACAACATATTTGCAATAGTTTAGACTAAGTTTATGACAAATTGAGTTCAAATTAATTAATGAAATTAAACTAGGTGAACTCCCACTCAAAACAACATCCCTCACATTGTTTTAGTGATCACACGAACCAAATCCACTACATCAACACGATCATCACGAGAGTTGATATAGTTTCAATGGCGAACAATCATCATGTTCATCATATCTACTATACGATTCATGCTTTACCTTTCGGCAATCCGTGTTCCGAGACCATGTCTGTACATGCTAGGCTCGTCAAGATCAAACCTTAGTTTCTGCATGAGCAAATCTGGCTTGCTCACGTTGTATACACTTGCAGAATCTATCACACCCGATCATCACGTGGTGCTTCGAAACAACAAGCTTTAGCAACGGTGCTAACTAAGGGTGAACACTTTATGATTTGAAATTGATGTGCATGAGGGATCATCTTATAATGCTACCGTCGTCTACTAAGCAATACAAGATGCATAAAGGATTAACATCACATGCAATTCAATATATATGTGATATGATATGGCCTTTCTTCTTCGTGCCTCCGATCTCCATCTTCAAGCACGAACATGATCTCCATCATCACCGGCATTGCATCAAGGTCAATGACGCTTCTCCATGGTTGTCGCCCACGGCTTCAACTATTACAACTACTTTGAATAGACACGCGGGTCTTAACATAAATTAAAGACAACCATATGGCTCTGCGGTTGTCGACTTACAATAAGGAACATTGCATACATCGAATATAATCACAATCATGGCCATATCACATCATTGCACACCCTGCAAAACAAAGTTAGACGCTTCTACTTTCTTTGCATATTTTACGTGGTTTGGGGCTTTCAATAAGTGTCGTTCTAACTTACGAACAAGAACCACAACATTGATACTAGCATTGTTGATCACCCGTTGTAAATTGGATCTTAACTATGCTAGGAGAAACATGCACCATAAAGCCACTTATGCAATACAAGTTACATGTCAAGCGTGGAGCAAGTCTCATGAGCGATGTCATGTAAGGTTAGCCCGGGCGCTTCATCCCAACATACATAAGATGCAAAGTACACAAAAGCAATCTACAATAAAAGCATCAACGCCCACAATGACCATTGTGTTCTACTCTGCAACAGATCTACATATAGACACGGCTCGATACTTTGTAGGGGTTCGTAGCATGGAAAACAAAAATTTTCTATCGCATACAAACAAACAAGCCAAGATCTATCTACTAGATTGTAGCAACGAGTCGATGGTATAACTTACCCTCGAAGATTCCAAAGCGTTTAACGAGGCGGATTCTCGTGGGTGATGTAGTCGTACTCTTCCCGATCTCAAGATCGTGTAGACGATCCTTCCGGTATACGTTCGGCGCTCCCGATCGGTCACGTTCGGTACTCGGCGAAGACCTTCCTCTCCCTTGTTCCAAAGATGGCGGAGGTTGTAGCACTCTCCTCGCGATTCGGCAGCTGTGGCGTGGTCAGGAAGTAGAGGGAGATCATGAGGCTTCGCCTTAAGCCGGTGCGAGTATGGTGGAGCTTATGAGAGAGGCTATTAGTGGTCTAGTAATTAGACACACCAATTAGAAGGCTCTAAACCAATTAGAAAGCTCTAAACCGCTGGCTAAAGCAATTAGAAGCTCTAAACCAAAACGGCTCTAAACCGGAGATCTAGAGTAGAAAGTTATGTGTCTATGGGAGGAGCCCTGCCCCTCCTTTTATGGGAGGGGGGTCATGGCGCGCCAGGGGAGGGAGGGAGTCCCTCCCCAACTCGGCCTTGGGCTGGGCGCCCGAGGAGTCCAACTCCTCCTCCGGTTGGTTCCAACTCCTCTTGCTTGTTTCCCACAGTTTCTTGTTTTGGCGGTTTGACTTTCAAATGGACATTTGACTTTTCTGTTTAGGATTCAATTTAATCCTTTATTTGGGACAGCAATAACACTTAGTACATGATGCAATCATTCAATGAGCAATGACACATTCATGTACCCTTCCCCGGAGTCGGACAATCCGGAACCTTCTAGAACATTCGATGAAAACACGGAATCATTCCCGAACTCAAAGCAGGACTTTCCTTATATGAATCTTATTCTCGGACCATTCCGGATCACCTCGTGATATCCGGATCCCATCCGAGACTCCGAACAACATTCGGTCTCTTTCTCATAATACCATAACTACTCAAACAACGTCGAATCCTTAAGTGTGTCTCCCTACGGTTCGTGAATTATGCAGACATGATCGAGACACTTCTCCGAACAATAACCAATAGAGGAATCTGGAAATTCATATGGCTCCACATATTTCTCGATTACTTTGCGATCGAATGAACCACTTACATACGATACCAATTTCCCTTTGTCTCACGATATGTTACTTACCGAGGTTATGATCGTCGGTATCTCGCATACCTAGTTCAACCTCGTTCTTCGATAAGTACTCTTTTCTCGTTCCCGTGATATGTGATCCCTTGTGACCAAGTCACATGCTTGCAAGCCAATTGGATGACATTCCACCGAGAGGGCCCAGAGTATATCTATCCGTCATGTGGATGGACAAATCCCATTCTTGATCCATGTGTTTCAACCAATACTTTCCGAACACTTAATGCCACCTTTATAGCCACCCGATTCGGTGTGGTGTTTGATGTCATCAAAGCATCCATCCGGTAAAGGTGATATGCATGATCTCATGGTCGAAGGAATTAGGGTACTATGTATCAGAAAGCATATAGCAATTGAACTAATGAAATGACTTGATCTTTATGCTACGCTTATCTATAGGAGTATGTCCACCATATCATTCTCCTAACGATATGATCTTGTTGTTGATAACATCTCAATGTTCATGATATGGAAACCACAATCATTAATCAACCAACAAGCTAGTGAAGTATAGAGGCTATACTAGGGACTTCAAATTAAGTTTACAAATCACACAAGTATTAATGGTTTCCTTGTTAATACTATTATAGCATGAATGTAAACATTTATCATAAACACAAAGATATAATAATAACTACATTTATTATTGCCTCTAGGGCATATCTCCAACAGGCCAAACTCATAGGAGAGGTGCCTATACTAGGGTGTGTAATTGAAAGGTTAGGATTGATTATTCGCATACTGAGTATGATGAATTCAGGATTGTTCCTGATGGATGTATCGAATATTATGGTGAAAGTGTACCACCTCTGTAGAGTGTCAAACTATTCGAATAGCCGCATCCGCGGTTATGGACAATTGGAGTGGCCATACTGTTCCATCGTCAGATGTTTTCAAAATGACTTGTGAAATGAACAATGACTTTGACTTGACCACAACAGGGTCGTGAAAGTGAAAATTGAGTTCCCACTTAGGTGTTATAAAACCTTAAACTAGTTTTCTTTGCTTCTAAACTCAGTTAGAGATAAACCTGGATTTTTGCAAAACAACCTAGAGCTTAGAGTTCCTACTTGAAACCTCTTCACTTGTTAGTGATAGTTTGCGAGTACTTAAAGAGTACTCATGGCTTTGTCCCTGGCTATTCCCGTGGCCATACTATGAAGAGGACTATCAGGAGGATGGACCGCAAGAAGGTTACGACAACTAGGATCATCTCCCATCTTCAGCATTGCCTGTGACCATGAAGATGGATCCTCGCCCATGCTACCATTATTATATTATTCTGCTGCTTTGATTGTACTCAGACTGGATTATGAGATCCTTTATTATGTTTTGTAATGGATGATGAACTATGGTACCAATCTGTTATGTCTCGCAAAAATGGTAATCTTGGGATTGCGATGTATGACATAACATGTATCTAGGATTAAAAATCCGGGTGTTGACAAGTTGGTATCAGAGCCATCCTGACCATAGGAGACCCTAGTTTAGAATGGACGCTTGAATCAAAAAATTAGTTTCAAAACAAAAGAAGTGAGTATTTATGAAAACCTATTCTCATTCTTATCACATAGGTTCTTTCATGAAAATTCATGTTCCTCAAAAATTCTTGCAAACTTACATAAAATTTGACACACTTTATCACTCTACTAACTTACTCATCCTACATTCTTATAGATGGACGTGAAGTATAACAAGTTCTATCAGTTGGGAAATGGAGGAGATCTCATCTTTGATCGTGACTTGGACCAGCTTTCGGAACTTCTAGAGCGCTCGCATCCCGAGTTCTTCGGAGCTCAGCTCAATGATCAGGAGGGAGGAGAATTGCAATGGATGATTGTTGCAAGTCTCAGAGGGAAGATTGAAGCCCCCACCTTAGAGGGAGTCCAGTTCACCTTAAGGGAGAACAACTGGCTCGATGGACTTGCCAGGGTCATGTAGGAAGCTCTTGCCCGTCTGTGTGGGCAGAGTATCAATCAGATCAAGGGCACCCGCTTTGAGTTCTATCCAAGGCGTGATGTTATGGGACAGCCACTGGAAGCACCATATCACCCGGAGCTAAAGAATCAAGTGTACCATCTCATCTTCATGATGTATGACCGGCAGAAGGAGTTGGACAATGCCCGCTCCTATGCCAACCACAACTACGCCATTGTAGTCAAGAAGGACCAGACCCTTGCCATGCTTGTGAAGGATCGCCAGTCTCCTCGTCGTCAGCTTGACAAGAAGGATCTCATTATTGCTCTCCTTCATCACAAGGTGACAGACTTGGAGGAGACCATCCACGAGAGGGACATTCAGCTTGAGGAGAGGGAGAATGCAGGGGAAGATATCCATGGAGACCCCTACTCTTATCTTAGTGACGATGATGACTTTTTGGAGGATCAAGCCATGGAATTCTTCCCCGATGAGGATGACTTCGCCTTCATTGATGATGATGAAGATGATGATGATGAAGACACCGACTCCAAGGAGTAGTAGCACTTGAGCACTAGCGTTAGTGAAGTTGTATCCGGTCCCACTGTATCTTAGTTTCACAGAATGGTTCTTAAAACCATCTGTTTCCTTGTTGTGGTGTGTGTTAGTACTGTGTGCTTTGAATGAATGAAAAGCAAGTTGCTAGAAAAACCTGAGTCAAACTTCAAAAAAAATTCTAAAGCAAAACTCCGAACCTTAGAAATTTCCCTCTTTTCTCATGATCTATCTCAATCTTCAGATGCCCCGCGGAGGAAGCAGTTCATCCCCGGACCCAATGTTGCAGATCTTGCAAATGTTGGTTTCTGAACGCGAAGCTGAAAGAGCCGAACGTCAAGCCAACTTAGCCACCCTTCAACACATAGCTCAGATGGCCAACAACAACCAAGGCCATGGATACCAGGACAACCATGGATCCAAGCTCAAGAACTTTCAGAATACCAATCCACCGTATTTAGTAAGTCTGAAGAGCCCTTAGATGCAGATGATCGGCTGCATACCATGGAGAACAACCTAGAAGTTGCAGGAGTGGAGGCCAACGAGAAAGTACTGTTTGCCACCCACTATCTGGCAGGAGATGCAAGAGCTTGGTGGAACAACGTTCGCGCCATGACTGGAGGACAAATGATGACTTGGGTTGAATTCAAGTTCAAGTTTAGCAGAACCCATGTGCCACCGGGTTTGATCAAGAGGATGAGAGATGAATTCAGTGAATTGAAGCAAGGGAGGATGACAGTAGTTGAGTACCGTGACAAATTTATGTCCTTAGCTAGATATGCACCGGATGAGATTGACACTGAAGCTAAGAAGAAGGAGAGATTCTTGAATGGTCTGCATGATGAGATGCAGACGGTATTGGTCAACATTCCATTTGCTGACATTGAAGCCTTAGTGGATTCTACCATTCAGATGGAATGCAAGATCAACCAAGCCAATGAGAACCGCAAGCATCAAATGATGCATCAACCAGGAACCCACCATACCCCAAAGTATTGCCCCAACCAGTCTATAGGATTTTCCCCAAGAAACAATAGACCCCCAATGAACCGTCCAACCTATCCCAACCATGGAGGAGGAAACCCAAGGCCTGGAGGAAACCACAACAACAACCCTGGAAACCCCAGCAATTTCAATCGTGCATCGCCCAAGTTCAACAAAAACAATGTCGTCGAAACCACCAATACTGCCCCAAGGACTGGAATCAATGTTGTGCCTGTTGCAGGAAAGGACAAGTCTCAGGTGACTTGTTATGAATGCGGAACCAAGTGTCACTACTCCAACGAGTGCCCCAAGAAGCTTGCAACAGCCGCCAATGTGAATGCCCCAGCTCAGCAACAGCGCCATGTTCATCCTGGAAGAAGATTTGCCCTAGGAAATTTGCTCAACCGCAATGGCCGTCTATTTCTCATGAATTCTAAAGAAGCCCAGGAAGCGCCAGATGTCGTGCTGGGTTTGTTTTCTGTTAACTCGGTACTTGCAAGAGTGTTGTTTGATTCTGGATCATCGCACTTGTTTGTTACAGAAGAATTTGCATGCACTAGTAAGATTCAACCAACCAAATTGAAGCATATTATGATAGTTCAAATACCTAGTTCAACCACCAAAGCTAGACAAATTTGCAAGGCCGTACCTATCAGAATCCATGGCATAGATTTTTATGCTAATATAATAGTACCTGGAACCAAAGGTTTGGAAGTAGTACTAGGAATGGATTGGATGTCGAAACATAAAGGATTAATTGTCTATGCCAACAAAGCCATAACCATGACTAGTACAGCCGGAATATCAGTAGAGCATGTATCTGAAACCTTGCCCCGTCAAATCAAGTGCAACAAGAGTCTAGCCCAACCAACCATTGACCAAGTCCGAGTAGTCTGTGAATACCCCGACGTATTTACAGATGTTTTGTCCGGTATGCCCCCAAATCGGGATATCTAGTTTATCATTGAACTAATCCCTGGAACAGGCCCATAGCCCAGAGACCATATAGTATGAACCCATCTGAATTAGTGGAGCTGAAGAAGCAACTGGATGCTATGCTGGAGATAGGACTGATTCAACCAAGTGCTTCGCCATGGAGATCACCTGTCTTGTTCGTGGAGAAGAAAGGTGGAGGTAACCGTTTATGTACGGATTATCAGAAGCTGAATGATGTCACCATCAAGAACAAGTACCCACTGCCGAAGATAGAAGACCTGTTTGACCAGTTGACCGGTGCCAAAGTGTTTTCTAAGATTGATCTTAGAACTGGTTATCATCAACTCAAGATTCGCGCAGAGGATATTCCAAAGACCGCCTTTACCACCAGATATGGACTGTATGGGTACATTTGTCATGTCTTTTGTATTAACCAATGCCCCCGCTTATTTCATGAATCTCATGAATAAGATTTTTATGGACTTCCTGGATAAGTTTGTCGTTGTTTTCATCGATGACATTCTGATCTATTCCAAATCAGAAGAAGAACATGAGATACACCTGAGGACCATCCTTGGAACCCTTAGGGAGCATCAACTGTATGCCAAGTTTAGCAAATGTGAATTCTGGTTACAGGTAGTAGGATTTCTCGGACATATTGTGTCAGCTGGAGGAATTTTCGTTGACCCTGCAAAAGTTAAGGATGTTGAAGAATGGCAAGACCCAACCACACAAACCCAAGTTCGTGCCTTTGTCGGATTAGCAGGATACTACCACAAGTTTGTAGAAGGATTCTCGAGCATCGCAAGACCCATGACCTAATTATTTAAGAAATATAAGAAGTTTGAATGGACGGACAAATGTGAAGCAAGATTTCAAGAGCTTAAGAGATTGATTTCAGCCCCAATCTTGATAATGCCGGATATCACGAAGCCTTTTGATGTGTATTGTGACGCATCCAAGATCGGTCTCGGATGTGTGCTTATGCAAGACGGCAAAGTCATATCATATCTATCCCAACAACTGAAGCAACATGAGTAGAATTATCCTACCCATGATCTTGAACTAGCAGCCATAGTTTTAGCCTTGAAGACATGGCGGCATTACCTTATGGGTAACCATTGTGAAATTCATTCGGATCACAAGAGCCTGGAGTATATTTTCACTCAGAAGGAGATGAATATGAGGCAAAGGAGATGGATATAGCTAATCAAGGACTATGATCTGGACATCCACTATCACCCCGATAAAGCCAATGTGGTAGCAGATGCCCTTAGAAGATTGTCGTGTCGCTTGAACTCTATGATTCTGATGGAGCAACCAAGTTTGCACAAGGAGTTGGAAGATTTTAGATTGGAATTAGTAAGTGAAGGATTTTTGGCTAGCATAGAACTTCAACCCACTTTGATCAGTCGGATCAAGGAGGTGCAGAAAGGAAATGCTAGTATCGACGGAATCAAACGTCGTATCGATACAGGGAAAGTACCCGGATTCACCGAAGATGAAGAAGGAGTTTTGTGGTACAAAGGACGTATCTGTGTGCCAGCAGATTCGGAATTGAGGCAAGCTATTTTGAAAGAGGCCCATGATACGCTTTATTCTATCCACCCTGGAGGAACGAAGATTGAAGGAGCAATTTTGGTGGCATAAGATGAAGAGATAAATCGGAAGCTACATAGCCAAGTGTGATATTTTTCAGAGAGTCAAGGCGGGACATCAGAGACCCGCAGGACTATTGCAACCATTGCAGATTCCAGAATGGAAATGGGATTCAGTTGGAATGGATTTTATCACCAGTTTGCCTACATCTAGTAGGGGAAATGACTCCATTTGGGTCATAGTAGATAGACTGTCCAAAGTCGCCCATTTATTACCAGTCAAGACCACTTACCAGAGTTCGAAGCTAGCACAATTATATATTGCTAGAATCGTCAGTTTGCATGGATTCCCCAAGAACATTGTATCAGATCGAGGAACTCAGTTTACCTCGAGATTTTGGAAGAAAGTACAAGAAGGATTAGTAACCCAACTAGATTTCAGCACAGCTTATCGCCCTCAGACCGATGGACAAACAAAGCGAGTAAATCAAATACTCGAAGATATGTTGAGAGCCTGCGTGTTAGAATATGGATCTAAATGGGAAGATTGTCTGCCGTTCGCAGAATTTTCATACAACATAGTTACCAAGCTAGTTTGCAAATGGCCCCATTTGAATTCATGTATGGAAGAAAGTGTCGTACCCCTTTGAATTGGTCGAAAGTAAGAGAGAGTCAGATTTTCGGACCCGACATCCTACGAGAAGCAGAAGAGAAAGTTCACAAGATTCGTGAGCACCTCAAGACCGCCCAATCTAGACAGAAGAGTTATGCTGACAGGAGACGTCGAGACCTAGCCTTCAATATCGGAGATTTTGTGTATCTGAAGGTGTCACCTTTGAAAGGAATGCAACGTTTCTAGCTCAAAGGAAAGTTAGCCCCTAGATATATCGGAGCTTTCAAGATTCTGAATCGTCAAGGAGAAGTATCGTATCAACTGGAACTGCCAGGGGAGATGTCAGCCGTACATAATGTGTTCCATATATCGTTACTTCGCAAATGCCTAGAAGTCCCAGAGAAGACCAAAGTATTCAAGAATATTGATCACTAAACCATAGAGATCAACGATGACCTGACCTATCCGAAGTATCCATCCGTATTTTGGAGGAAGCTTTCAGAACCACCAGGACCCGGAGTATCAAGTTTCTCAAGATCTCGTGGAGTAATCACACTGAAGAAGAAGCTACCTAGGAGCGAGAAGACTACATTAGGACGAAGTTCCCAGATCTCTTTAAATCCTAGTTTTCTCTTTTTCTCAAATCTCGGGACGAGATTTTGTTTAAGGAGGGAAGTTTGTAACATCCCAAAAATATTAATCAAGGTTATCAATTCCAATCACCCAAATTTAGGGTTAACAAAAACTTTTGTTAATTAAAATCCATATGAATGCATGTGTGTATGTGGTGAATGCATGAATGCTTGTATGGACTTGTTTGATTGTTGTGAATGGCAAGGATTGGTTTAAATATGAAAACAACATCATCTAAATCAATTCCAAGCAGAATCATAACAATAGAAATTCAAAAACAAACAAAACAAGCAAATGGTTGATGGTGCTAACGTGGAGCACTTCGTTGGAAACCCCAAGAGCAAGGTGTGATGAGGACAGCAACAAGTCTTCCCTCATTAGAGAACGAGGTTATCGAACCAGAAGGAGGAAGGAAACATTACACAGGTGTTGCACGCAACGTGGAGATCTGCACACCACAAACTCAAGACTTTGCCCCAATGAATCAGTGAGGTTGTCAAGCTCACCGGTTTGCTGTAACAAAGGATTAAACGTATGGTGTGAAAGTTAATGGTTTGCATCAAACAGTGGAAGATGTATCATTGGTAAATATTGGACCGGGGTCCATAGTTCACTATAGGTGCTCTCCTTAGATAAACAACATGGCATGAAGGGTAAACAAATTATAGCAGGGCAATTGTCAGGAACTGAGAAAGGCATAACAATGCAATTACTAGTCATAAAGATCCTATGATATTAGATTGGGCAATACAACAAGATACATATACCGCCATCCAGCTGCATCTATGACTAGAAGTCCACCTTCAGATTATCATCCAAACCCCCTCCAGTATTAAGTTGCAAGCAACAGACAACTGCTTTAAGCAAAGTGTGTAAGGTAAACAGTCCACATGTTCCATGAACAAGAGACCGTTGTTTTCTACCTAGTAGCAACAACACATCTACAATCGAAGATATTATTGTAACTTCCCTTGGAAACTAGAGGCATGAACCCATTATCGAGCATAAATACCCCCTCTTGGAGTCACTAGCAACTACTTGGCAAAGATAGCTACTAACAACGGAGAGCATGCAAGATCACAAACAACACAGACATGATAGAATCATAAAGACAAAACCATTAATCAAACCAACATAATAATCTCAATATCCATCGGATCCCCGCAAACACAACATGCATGATTACAAATAGATTAGATCTTGATCATGAACGGATCTCACAAAATCTATACATGAAAGCACAAAGGAGGAGATACAACCATCTAGCTACTACATGGACCCATAGTCCAAGGTGGAACTACTCAAGCATCATACCGGAGAGAAGGCCTCCAGGATGATCTCCCCTCTGGCAGGGTTCCGGGAAGAACTTTAGATCCCCCTGATCTAGGGACGATGGTGGCGGCGGCTATAGACAGTTTCGTGGAGATTTGATCGGGTGTTTAGGGTTTCTGCATCAGGGGCTTCTTATAGGCGAAGGGGGAGGCCGAGATGGCGACAGGGGCCCCACACCCCTGCCAGGCGTGGAGCAGGGTCCACCCGCACCAAGGGTGGGTCTGGCCGCCCTGGCTTGCCTCTCCAGCTCCCCTCTGGACTTCTTGTTCCCCACGGAAAGCAATTGACTTTAACGTTTGTCCCGTACAATTCCGAGAATACTTCTTTACTAACTTTTCTGAAACAAAAAACAACAGAAAACAGGCATCTGGCACTGAAGCAACTTGTTAATAGGTTAGTACCAGAAAAAATGTAAAAAGCACCTCAAAGTGTAGATAAGTAAAGCAAAGTAGATACTAAACAAGCATGGAGCATAAAAAATTATAGATGCGTTTCCGACGTATCAATGGTCATTTTTGCCAATCTTGCTCACTAGACCACTTTGAGTGTTTCTAGTACAAGATTTGAAATAGAAACAAATCCAATTCTTTTCACCCCTTGCTAGACCAAGTGAAAGTGAACCCAAGCCCACCTTGCAAACCCCCAGAAATTTTGGTAACCCTATTCAAATGACATTTGAAAATTGAATCTAGTTCATATGGGAATATCACCAATCCTCAAAACCCAACCAAACCATTGCACCTTGACAAATCCAATCAACTAGAGACTACCTAGTATGTGCCCACACTCACCAAGTTTCAACCAAAAATTCAAATTTGAATTTCTTGCGACCATTTCATCAAACACTTGGAGACAGAAAATCAAACTGGCCAAACTTTACTATTTTGAGCAGTGATCTTTGCAACCATTATTCACCATTGATCACACTTGTCTCCCCCAGTGCCAACCAATGCCTTGAACACACCTAGCCCCTAGCCAGTGCACCATGTCATGCCAACCTAAGAGCACCCTTGCCAGCCGACGATGGCTAGCTAGCCATAGCAAATGTCGAGCCTAGCCACCGTGTCTAGCAAGAAAGCCACCGTCCATCGCCACCCCCTGTACAGCCCTTGACCCCTGCCAAGCACTGGACCACAGAGAACGCTCGCGCCCATTTCTCTGTGACCATGTCCAGAGCGCACCAGAGCGCCGCGCTCGACATGCTCGCACAAATTGTACCCTGCCTTCACTATAGCATCCCATTTGTCTAACAATTTTAATGCTACTTGGTCTAGTAATATAATGGCTACTTCATATATACAATTGCTGCATCATCATTATATCATGCTCATGTCATCATGCCACCTTGCATTTGAGCATCATATAAAACCTTTTTGATTTGGTTCTTCTCTCATATGCATTGTAAATTGTATTTGCCTCTTGATATTGTATTTGGTTCTTGATATATTGTTGAAATGCCCAAGTTGAGTTGGGGGCATATCTTTTATTGACTCCACCACCTTTCTTGTCATCACCCCATCATTCCACCATTCCACCATATATGAGCATTGCAACTTATTTGGTTTTACCTCTAGCTCATGTGGGTTGGGATGGATCCAATTATATCTCCACATGCTCTCATACATGCACCATATTGTTTCCACATTATTGGTTTATGAGAGCCACATGGCCACCTTTGCATGCCTTGTGAGTGGAACCTTTTTCTAGCTTCCATAGGGGTTGTTTTGGGGTTATTATCATGTTGGGATATTTTGGGCTTACTAAATGCCTAGTGGCACATACACACTAGCATGTCCCATTTTATTCAAATATGGTCATCTCCATCTACTCCACATGGGGCATCCTTTCACTTCCTTAGCTTGGCCCTTACCCCATATTTTGGAATGCATATGTATAAATGCCATGAATAATTATTTTGTTTTCACAATATTTTAATCATGGCAATTATCATTTTTGCATGGGCCATGCAACCTTCTCCAACTTTGGTCCTCCTTTGTTTTTATTTGAATTTTGAATGGCTCATCTCTCATCTCTCTCTCTTCCTTATTTTGTTTGATCTAGTTTGGTCTTGCCAAAAAGCCACCACCACATCAACCTCTCTCTCTTGTCCTCTCTCCTTACCCTAGCTATAATCCACCCTCACACAAAACCTCTCCACCTCACCTTCTCTCTAAACCCTAGACCTACCTCACCCTCTCCTCTTCACCTATGCCGAGCCTCCCCATGCTGGACCCACCTGGCCACCCTCTCTCCCTGGCCACACCCCAGCTACCTACCCCTCCCTAACCTAAGACCAAGCCCTAACCCGAGCCACCCCATCCCTCTAACCTAGCTCCAACCCGAGCGCCTCCCCTCTCCTCTCTCTTGCTCTTCTCTCTACCTGGCATGCCCCACACCGAGCCTACCCTCCCTGGCCTCCCCTTGCCCCACCTGCCAGCTAACCGTGCCTGCCCTGGCCTCCCAGCTCGAGCACGTGAGGAGAGAGGCAGGTGGAAGCCACCTTTATCTTCACCACCTCCCCACGGCACCCCCTCCCCTCTCCCCGTTCCTATCCACTCCCCCTCTCTTCCTGTCGACGCCATATCCACCAGGGCCTAGCCCTTCTACTCCTCCTTCCCCACTTTTCCCTGCAGCCACCTCTCCACCACCGATCACCAACCCCACCGTTGGCATCCACCTCTTACGCCAGTTCGAGGAGGCGGGCGGTCGTTGAGGCATTGAGGAAGGCCGTGGAGAACCCCTGCATTGCCCCTGTCCATGTCGCCGAGGAGGAGAAGCCCCAGACCTTCCACCGAACCGCGACGCCGATGAACAAACCCTAACGCTGGTCCGTCTACGTCCTCGCCGTTTCCCCGCGCTCCGACACGATCCGACCCCACCGACCCACTCCCGGTGAGCGCCTCGACCTCTCTGACATGCTCCGCCTCGCCACCGTCGACTAGATCCGCCGGCCCTTTCGTCGAACGCCCTCTGCGGGGCGCCGCTGCTTCGCTCCGCATAGCACCATAACTAGGCGCTGACTTCGACAACAACCTGACCGCGCTGGCTAGATCCCGTGCGCGCGCACCGCGACCAGTTGAACCACTGCGGCTGGCGTCATTGTCGTGCACCGACCCGTCGTCAGGGTTCAGAGAAGAAAAACAGTAGCCGCCGCACGTTTTGCACATACCCTCCCCCCCAAACCTTTTTCCTCCTTCCGCAGTCCGCAGAGCCCCACCGTCAGCCTCTCTGTCCGTTTTGCAGAAACACCCCCGCAGTTTTGAGCACTTAACCCGCGCTCCTGGGCTCCCCCACATGGCACGTCCCCGCTGGCGCGCCCGCGTGTGGCCCTGAGGCTGCCGTGGCCCCACCGATCGCGAAGTGGGAAGCGCCATGATGAAAGCTTTACTGGCAGATCGCCCGATCCTGGCCCCACTTGTCGGTGGCTGTGGCTAGGTCTGGGTTGAGTAAGAAAAGAATTTCTGTTTTTCTGTTTTAATTTAAACTTTTCAAATTTGTTTAAATTCAAATTTCAAATCTGTTTTAAATAACTTTTAAAATATAAATCCAAATAATACATGTAATATATGTTTTGAAATCAGAAAAATGTGAGGAATTCAAATATGCCCTCCAAAATATATTTTGAACACTTTAAATTTCAAGTTGATTAAAATTACAATAAAATGCCCTTTTGCCTTAATTAATTAATAACTTTTGTTTTATAACTCCAAATTTGACAAATGATATGTCTAAAATGATTAGCTCGACGAGACCTTTCTGTTTACGCATTCCATGTTCTGAATTGCAGCATGCATCATATAAATATAAAGTATACATCAACTAATATGAGGTTAAAATGTGACCAAAACTCAATAAAATGCCTTATTCTTGTACTCCACACCTCACCCATGCCATGCTACATTATTGCCATGCAAATTGTGCATCATTCATCATGGCATGATTGTTTGCTTGTCGCATCTTATTCATATGCTTGTGCACTTTATTTATGTTGGCCCTTGTTTGTTTGGTTCTTCTTCGAATAGACGGCGGGGATATATCAAGAAACCAGTGAGCGCTACCAGATCCTTCTCTCGCTTCAATCGAGCTGCCAGCAAGCACTACCACATGCTTGCATACATATAGTACCTATTGCCTCTATCTTATTCTTGCATCATCGAGTCGCGATTGCATTAAACTGAATCCCAATCTTGCATAGCCTTTACTTTTAAACCCCGAAGCTTGTTCCTCCATCCCATGAGCCATTACTACAGGAGTTGTTTGAGCCATGCAGTCGTAGAAACATGTGTAGGGTATGTGAGTGTCGATGGATAACGAGGTACCTAAACAACTTAACTTTGGGTAGTATGGGATAACTAATGAAAGTGGCACCGTGAGAAATATCTCGCTATTTGGTTTTCATGCTCACTTGTGTCCCGTGGGACCCCGAGTACTTGATTCATGTTCCTTGAATATTCGCTATCCACATCCGGAGGCTTATGGGACCCCAGAGCGAGCTTGATTCATTCTTATTTCTTGGGGCCACAAACTAGTTTGAGGTTTTATTTACTATCCTGTACTTATGCCATGCTTTCGCTTTATTTAAATTGTGCGATGTCTTTGTCTTTGTTAGGATCGGGACACGATTTCGTGGTATCGACAAGCCCAGTCACACTTTCGGGTTCCCGATCGTTTCTGACCGTCCACCCAAACCTTGAGTCCGTTTCGGAGTCAGCTAACTTCGTTGCGGGTAGCTTAATGGGGTGGCCCCCTGAAATATTTCTGAATCCTGTGATTGCTTTGTCGTGAATGACTTGTTGGGTTTTGATTTGGTTTTTCCGAGGTTGATCGAGTGTGTGTTGCTATTTGTGCACCCCTACAGGGTAAAACTTTCAAAGCCGTGTCATGGTTATGGACGACTTGGAGCAGTTCTCGATCATAGACAAGTATAACTAAAGTACCGCTTTTAATTTGACTAAGTAACTGACTAGTAAATAGTGCAAGACTCATGGAATGGATAATAAAACTGCCAACGGATGGGGGGTTGTTCGTCCGCTTCCTCGTTGGTAAGCGAGGAGGAAGATGGATCTGTTAATATTACCGTTATAACTGTTGTCTTTAATTCACGGACATCCGTCTATCTTTGGTTAGGCGGATGGTTAGCGAGTATCTATAGAATTTCTAGGTATTATCTTTTGCTGCAATTGCGTCACCCCAGGTTGTGTCCCCTTTAGAGGCATAAAGACTTGCTGAGTACCCCTAGGGTCTCACACGATAAATTATTTGATTCAGATGAACAAGTGCACTCACAAGATGGATACTGGGTGGAGGAGACGGACGATGAGGGCAACGATCATTCGGTGTAGAGATTCCGGGAACGGGGATCCGTGAGATCTGTGGGCGGGCTGTGTTTATTTTATGGGGCATCTTATGCCAATTTGCTTCTTATCCGTACTTGGATCTTGTTGTCGCTTCCGCCTGATACTCTGATGTTTGATGTATGAGGAGATATCCTAAACTATTATATCTATCTAGGACATTTGGATCTTGCCGTATGGCGTTGCAATATTTCTATTTCTTTTAGATGGAATGGCTCTGATGTACTTTGTTGTGGCTTGCATACATACTCATTTGTGTATGTAGTTGATCCCTTCGCTTGCCGATTACGCCCGTTCTTGTCGATGTTTGGAAATGGTTGGACGACCGAAAGGTCTACTGTGAGTGGCATTTGGGCCCCGTACTATTTCAACCATTTTCGCTCATCCAGGCTTGTAACTAGGGCGTAATTCACCGAGGTAGTTACAATTGGTATCGAGCCATCCCCCTTTAGGTCTCAGCCAAATGGTCGTTGTCGATCTAGCAAATAGTTTTGGTAGTTATGTATACTAGGGAAAAACAAACCGTGAGAGTAGCACTGCTTCCACTTTTCTTCTTACCCACCCACCCACCCTTTTCTGGTAAGGAAGTGTAACGTTTTCAATCCTCTTCTTAAAAGTTCAAACTAGGATTCACGTGTTCTGGGTTTCCGTAGTACCATAGGTTGTGTGTGTGCGTGTGTGTGTGTGTGTAATTCCTTGTCTATCTGTTGCATCCAACATGTTATCTTTATCGGCCTTTTGGTTATCAACTGTTGGTACATTCCATACCGACAGGCTTTTTCAAACCGACGTGATCTATCTGATTCGTTGTATACCGCCGCGATCTGTCTTACTCTTTGTTATCCGACATTATCTTGTTTGGGGTGCTCATTCCGTAGTTACCAATCTTTAGGTTCATCGTGAGAAGAAGGGGTTAGGATATGTGTTCTACTTATTCATGTGCGGAGTAATGATTTGAGTGCGGGATGGAGTCGCGACCATACCACTACTCTTATCATTCGCTTTTGTATATTGAATTGGTAAAGTCACTAATCTTGATTCGTTAAGTGATTTTAGCATCTCGGTATTTTAATGCGAAATTTTCGGAAAATTTTCTTTGATATATCTGTACCACACTCCTTTTCGATCGTAATGCGATATGCTTAATATCTTCTAGGTGCTTTGAACTTTGTTGATATTTTAATATCATCTTAGTAAATTGTATCCTTTAATCCTGGTTAATTCCATCTTGGTACTATTTTGGATTATTATTATTCTCCATTATAGTACTGACTTGTGTTTTATATCAATCACAGGATGGCACCACCACGCCGTTCTGATGAGGACATTCCACCTGAACTGGGGTCCGCGTTGTCAAGCATCGCCAATGCCTTGGCAGCAATGCAGCAGAACCAGCAGCGTTTTGAAGTGTTATCACCATATTTTGGCCAAAGGCGGGGATGGGTCGTGATCAAGATGGGCTTAGAAGATACATATATTCAAGGTGTTGTTGGATCGGCCTAGTGCGTAGATTTGGGCTGAATTGCCCGTGTATCTTGTATCATAGTAGGATTCGTGTTTGTTTAGGTTCCGTTTATGTTTAGGTAAAGATAGAGTTGTAGAGTTATTCCAAAAGTAGAGAGTCTCCGGACTATAAATATGTACCTAGGGTTATTGAAAGAAGGGAACAACCACGTTCACGACAAACACAATCTCGGCGCATCGCCACCCCTTGTTCTTAGGGTTTCTTTCGGGTAAGTGCCATGCTGCCTAGATCGCATCTTGCGATCTAGGCGATTCTATTCGTTACCGGTTTTACTCGTCTTGAAGCGTTGTTGATGGCGAGTAATACCATTATCATAGATTGTTTGAGGCTAGCATCGGCCTTTGTTTCATTATTATCGTCAAGTTATGCTACCTCTAGCTATCTCGCTACCCTTGCCGTGTCCCAAAGTGCAAGGGTAGCACCTGCTTGATCTTTATTTAGTCGATTCGATCTTATAGTTGTGCCTTGTTCGTCAAGGTTTAGTTTAATATCTACGTAATCAGGCCTTACAAGCGGGTTGAACGATCCGGTAATGCATAAGGATGTGGCTTATTCGTTCTAGAGAGGATGTTCCGTAATTGGCTTTATGTTGGTTATTAGGCCTCCTCTAGGGTTGATATTCTTCATCTTTTATGCATACTAGGCTCAATTACGCGTAGGGCGTTCGATTATGGTGAAAACGTTAAACTATCGTAGATCGATTTAACTTGTAGTGATCAAAACCCCATGTTATCATAAATCTAACGCAGAACCATGGGGCAATCGGCTTTAGGAGCCGATTTACTGAAACCCGGGAGCCGATTACGGCTCGAATTTTACGATACTTGTTTATCATGCAGAAATCAATCGAGCAATCCTTCACCTTCGACCGGTATAGGTCAGGTGGCACATCTCGAACCAAGCCGGGGCGTGTCGGAGCTTTTGCCGTCGCCCGAGGGACCAGGCCCACCGATTCTGGAGCCTCCCGGCTCTTCGTGTTGTCAGTCGCTGCTCGCCGGTGGGTTTTGGCAGGCAACATGAAGAAAGTGTTCGGAGGAATGAGTTTGCTCCGCTACCTCCACCTCCCAAGCGAGGAGACATCAAAAGCTTCCTGAAGTTCAACCCACGCCAATTTGATGTTTCTGATCAACCACTTGAGGCTGATGATTGGTTGCGTGAGATGTCAAGGCTCTTGGTTGCTGATGTTCTGAGCAAGAATGGGTAAAGTGTGCCACGCACCTTACGAAGGAGATGCAGCTCTACGGTGGGAGAATTACCAAGGCAAAGCGCATTGGTTTTCACCTACTTGGGAACGATTCCTGGAGGCGTTCAAAGAGCAAGATTCTGTCGAAAATTGTCATGGAAAGGATGAAGGAAGTGTTTCTCAACCTCAAGCAGGGAAATGACAATGTCAATACCTACATCAGGAACTTCATGAACCTTTCTCGTTATGGTGGCGATGAGATCTCCGATGACAAGAAGAAGCAAAAGAGGTTCCGGCAAGGGCTCAATGCATCGATTAAATATGCAATCACACATGCAAGGCCGACGTATTTTCTGGAACTTCAGCATATAGCTCTGCAGGAAGAAGCAAGTAAGCAAGTGTTTGAGGAGTCAAAGAAACACAACTGCGATGCAGCAAGCTCTTCAGCTATGTCAACTCCTTCTAAGCGTCGTGTCTGGATTCCTAACACCCCACCGTCACTCCCGGCTCCACCAAGACCTTCAAGCTACGCGACAAGGCCACCAAACTTCCTCACTGCTGCTCCCAGGGGCTACAACCACCACTACCCTGGAGCGCCTGGCGGAGTCCCTGGCTACGTTGCTCCACGTCCACCTGGTGCTTGTTTCACTTGTGGAGACACTGGGCATCAGTACTGGAACTGTCCGATGAAAAACAAAGCTCTTCCTCCACCACCTCCAAGATCTGCGGCAAGCTCTCCTATGGTTCGTGCACCACCACCTCGGGCTCTCAACATCAACACCAAGCCCGGGTCTACTGTTGCTCGTGCCAACTGTGTCAACGCCGCTCAAGCTGAGCATACACCTGGAGTTGTGATGGGTATGCTATCCGTTAACTCAGTCCCTGCACGAGTTTTGTTTGATTCTGGTGCATCGCATTCTTTTGTTTCTCACAAGTTTGCAAATGAGAATGAGTTAGCGTTGTATCCTCTCCTCAAGCGGTTAATGGTCCTTTCTCCTGGAGCAAACATGAGGGCTGCTCATATCAGCCATGGCAATCAAATTGAGATTGGTGGCTCTTCGTTCTCGGCGTCCTTAATTGTTCTGGGCAATTCTGACATTGATGTCATCTTGGGCATGGATTGGTTGACAGCAAATGCAGCTGTGATTGATTGTGCTGAACGCTCGGTTTCTCTGAAGATTCCTGAAGGCCATATAGTCTATTCCCCAAGTCTGAATCCTGCGATCCAGCTTTTCTCTTTGGCGGCTCTGAATGGTGGTGCTATGGAAGCTATTCAGAGTGTTCCGGTGGTCTGTGAGTTCCCAGATGTCTTTCCTGAAGAGTTGTCGGGTATGCCTCCGGATCGTGAGGTTGAGTTTGTAATTGAGCTTGAACCTGGAACGGCTCCTATCTCCAAGCGGCCTTATAAAATGGGTCCTGCTGAGTTGGCTGAACTCAAACGTCAGCTTGATGAACAAGAGAAGTTGGGTTTCATTCAACACAGTACTTCTTCTTGGGGTAGCCCAACAATCTTTGTGAAGAAGCGAGACAGGACTGATAGACTTTGTGTTGACTATCGGGCTCTTAATGCTAAAACCATCAAGAATAAATATCCCCTTCCGCGGATTAATGATCTCTTCGATCAGCTAGCTGGAGCTGTGGTATTCTCTAAGCTTGACTTGAGAAGTGGTTATCATCAAATCAAGATTCGCAAGGAAGATGTTCCTAAAACAGCTTTCACCACCCGCTATGGCCTGTATGAGTACACGGTCATGTCTTTCGGTCTCACCAACGCACCTGCCACCTTCTCGAGGCTCATGAACTCGGTTTTCATGGAGTATCTTGATAAGTTCGTTGTGGTCTATATGGATGACATCCTAGTCTATTCTAAGTCAAAGGAAGAACATGAAGAACACCTTCGGTGTGTCCTAAACAAGCTTCGTGAGAACCGCCTGTATGCAAAGTTCTCCAAGTGTGAGTTTTGGCTGCCTCAAGTAACCTATCTTGGTCACGTCATCTCGGCCAAGGGCATTGCAGTCAACCCGGAAACGGTAAAGACAATTGTTGAATGGCTTCCTCCTGTTAATGTCAAAGAAGTGCAGAGTTTCCTTGGTTTGGCTAGTTATTGCCGTCGCTTCGTTCAGAACTTTTCGAAGATAGCGAAGCCTCTTACCGATCTCCTCAAGAAAGGCAAGAAATACCTTTGGAATCCTGCATGTCAAGCAAGCTTTGAGACACTCAAAGAGAAGCTCACTTCCACACCAGTCTTGGTTCCTCCGGACACATCTAAGCCTTTCCAGATATTCTGTGACGCCTCTTTGCAAGGATTGGGTGCGATTCTTATGCAAGAAAAACAAGTTGTTGCTTATGCCTCTCGACAGTTGAAGACGCATGAGATAAACTATCCTACACATGACCTCGAGCTCGCAGCAGTTGTCTTTGCTTTGAAACTATGGAGGCATTACTTGCTGGGCAACCGTTGTGAAATCTTTTCTAATCACAAGAGTCTGAAGTATATCTTCACCCAGCCTGATCTCAACCTTCGGTAGAGGAGGTGGATTGAACCAATCAATGATTTCGATTTGACAATCAACTACACTCCGGGCAAAGCTAATGTCATGGCCGATGCTCTCAGCCGCAAAGCTTATGTCAACAACCTCATGATGGAAGAACAACAACCTCTCTTGTGCGAGGAATTCCGTCAGCTCAACCTTGAAATTGTGGAACAAGGGTATCTCCTGAACCTTCTGGCTACTCCTCTCTTGGAAGAAAAGGTTCGCTCCTTTCAGCTTGGTGATCCGCACACCAAAAAGATCATCTACAGACTTCAGCTTCCGAAGTATGAGTCCTTCCACGTCGATGATCAAGGCACGCCTTTCTTTGAACACTGGATGTTTGTTCCGAACTACCCGGGTTTGAGAGAGCAAGTTCTCAAGGAGGCACATGATTCTGTTCTTTCTATCCACCCTGGCATCACAAAGATGTACATGGACTTGAAAACACAATATTGGTGGCCGGGTTTGAAACGATATTGTGCCAAGTATGTCTCGGAGTGTGATGTCTGCCGCAGAGTTAAAGCTGTCCATCAGAAACCTTCCGGTCTTCTACAGCCATTGAAACCCCTGGAATGGAAATGGGAGAAAGTAGAAATGGACTTCATCACTGGTTTTCCAAGGTCACAGAAGGGCAACAATGCAATCTTTGTTGTCATTGACAGGCTTTCTAAAGTGGCTCACTTCTTCCCCGTCAAGGAAACAATTTCTGGAATTCAGTTGGCTGAGCTCTATATCAACACCATTGTCTCTTTGTATGGGGTTCCGCTTGAGATCAGTTCAGACCGTGGAAGCATCTTCACTTCCAAGTTCTGGGAAAGTTTCCAAAATGCTTTGGGAACAAAGTTGAACTTCACCTGACTTACCACCCTCGATCAAGGACAAGTTGAAAGGATCAATCAGATTCTGGAGGATATGCTTCGTGCTTGCGTCATCTCTTTTGGCATGAAGTGGGAGGAATGTCTTCCTTATGCTGAATTCTCTTACAACAACAGCTTCCAGAAAAGTCTAAAGATGGCACCATTTGAGGCTCTCTATGGCCGCAAATGCAGAACTCCGATTGGTTGGTCGGGTGCAGGAGAAAGAATTTGGTTTGGCCCTGACATTGTAACTCAAGCGGAGGAGAAGGTGCACATCATTCTTGAAAATCTGAAGATTGCTCAAAGTCGCCAGAAGAGCAATTATGACAGAAAGCACACGGACATGGTGTATGTCCCTGGTGATCTCGTTTACCTTCGTGTCACTCCCATGAAAGGCACGCACCGTTTTGGTATCAAAGGAAAGCTGGCTCCTAGATACATCGGTCCATTCAAAATTCGTGGAAGAAGAGGAGAAGTTGCTTATGCTCTTGAGCTCCCGGAAAAACTCAAGGTTCATGATGTTTTCCACATCTCTCAACTCAAGAAGTGCTTCAAGGATCCCGGCAGGACCGTGGATCATGAGCTAATCAATCTCCAAGAAGACCTGTCTTATCAAGAACACCCCACAAAAATCCTTGAGATCGCAGAAAGAAGGACTCGCAACAAGTCCATCAAGTTCTGCAAGGTGCAGTGGTCGCACCATTCCGTTGATGAAGCCACTTGGGAGCGTGAAGATGAGCTCCGTGCCAACTATCCTACCCTCTTTGAGTCTTCTTCTTCTTCCTAGAATCTCGGGGCGAGATTCCTGTTTAGTGGGGGAGAGTTGTAGCATCCCATTTGTCTAACAATTGTAATGCTACTTGGTCTAGTAATATAATGGCTACTTCATATATACAATTGTTGCATCATCATTATATCATGCTCATGTCATCATTCCACCTTGCATTTGAGCATCATATAAAACCTTTTTGATTTGGTTCTTCTCTCATATGCATTGTAAATTGTATTTGCCTCTTGATATTGTATTTGGTTCTTGATATATTGTTTAAATGCCCAAGTTGAGTTGGGGGCATATCTTTTATTGACTCCACCACCTTTCTTGTCATCACCCCATCATTCCACCATTCCACCATATATGAGCATTGCAACTTATTTGGTTTTACCTCTAGCTCATGTGGGTTGGGATGGATCCAATTCTATCTCCACATGCTCTCATACATGCACCATATTGTTTCCACATTATTGGTTTATGAGAGCCACATGGCCACCTTTGCATGCCTTGTGAGTGGAACCTTTTTCTAGCTTCCATAGGGGTTGTTTTGGGGTTATTATCATGTTGGGATATTTTGGGCTTACTAAATGCCTAGTGGCACATACACACTAGCATGTCCCATTTTATTCAAATATGGTCATCTCCATCTACTCCACATGGGGCATCCTTTCACTTCCTTAGCTTGGCCCTTACCCCATATTTTGGAATGCATATGTATAAATGCCATGAATAATTATTTTGTTTTCACAATATTTTAATCATGGCAATTATCATTTTGCATGGGCCATGCAACCTTCTCCAACTTTGGTCCTCCTTTGTTTTTATTTGAATTTTGAATGGCTCATCTCTCATCTCTCTCTTCCTTCTTTGTTTGATCTAGTTTGGTCTTGCCAAAAGCCACCACCACATCAACCTCTCTCTTGTCCTCTCTCCTTACCCTAGCTCTAATCCACCCTCACACAAAACCTCTCCACCTCACCTTCTCTCTAAACCCTAAACCTACCTCACCCTCTCCTCTTCACCTATGCCGAGCCTCCCCATGCTGGACCCACCTGGCCACCCTCTCTCCCTGGCTACACCCCAGCTACCTACCCCTCCCTAACCTAAGACCAAGCCCTAACCCGAGCCACCCCATCCCTCTAACCTAGCTCCAACCCGAGCGCCTCCCCTCTCCTCTCTCTTGCTCTTCTCTCTGCCTGGCATGCCCCACACCGGGCCTACCCTCCCTGGCCTCCCCTTGCCCCACCTGCCAGCTAACCGTGCCTGCCCTGGCCTCCCAGCTCGAGCACGTGAGGAGAGGCAGAAAAGGTGGCCGAAGCCACCTTTATCTTCACCACCTCCCCCACGGCACCCCCTCCCCTCTCCCCGTTCCTATCCACTCCCCCTCTCTGCCTGTCGACGCCAGATCCACCAGGGCCTAGCCCTTCTACTCCTCCTTCCCCACTTTTCCCTGCAGCCACCTCTCCACCACCGATCACCAACCCCACCGTCGGCATCCACCTCTTACGCCAGTTCGAGGAGGCGGGCGGTCGTTGAGGCGTTGAGGAAGGCCGTGGAGAACCCCTGCATCGCCCCTGTCCACGTCGCCGAGGAGGAGAAGCCCCAGACCTGCCACCGAACCGCGACGCCGATGAACAAACCCTAACGCCGGTCCGTCTGCGTCCTCGCCGTTTCCCTGCGCTCCGACACGATCCGACCCCACCGACCCACTCCCGGTGAGCGCCTCGACCTCTCTGACATGCTCCGCCTCGCCACCGTCGACTAGATCCGCCGGCCCTTTCGTCGAACGCCCTCTGCGCGCCGCCGCTCGCTTCTGTCTGCTCGCTCCCGCACCGCATAGCACCATAACTAGGCCGCGCCTGACCCCCTGACAACAACCCCAGCCCACCGCGCTGGCTAGCCCCCGCAGCGCACGCACCCGCGACCCAGGTTCGAACCCTGCGCGCTCATTGTCCGCGCACCGACCGTCGTCAGGTTCAGAAGAAAACGAGTCAGCGTGACGCTTTGCACATACCCCCCAAGCCTTTTTCCTCCTTCCGCGCAGAGCCCACGTCGCCTCTCTCGTTGTGCGAAACACCCCGCAGTTTGAGCACTTAACCAAGGCTCCGGGCTCCCCGTGCACGTCCCATTGGCGCCGCAGGTGGCCCCCGAGGCTGTGGCCCCACCGTCATCGCGAAGTTGGGAAGCGCCAGCGGTGAGAAAGCTTTTATCACGCAGATCGCTTGATCGGCTGGCCCCACTTGTCAGTGGCTGGCTGATGCAGGTTGAGTAAGAAAAGAATTTCTGTTTTTCTGTTTTAATTTAAACTTTTCAAATTTGTTTAAATTCAAATTTCAAATCTGTTTTAAATAACTTTTAAAATATAAATCCAAATAATACATGTAATATATGTTTTGAAATCAGAAAAATGTGAGGAATTCAAATATGCCCTCCAAAATATATTTTGAACACTTTAAATTTCAAGTTGATTAAAATTACAATAAAATGCCCTTTGCCTTAATTAATTAATAACTTTTGTTTTATAACTCCAAATTTGACAAATGATATGTCTAAAATGATTAGCTCGACGAGACCTTTCTGTTTACGCATTCCATGTTCTGAATTGAAGCATGCATCATATAAATATAAAGTATACAACAACTAATATGAGGTTAAAATGTGACCAAAACTCAATAAAATGCCTTATTCTTGTACTCCACACCTCACCCATTCCATGCTACATTATTGCCATGCAAATTGTGCATCATTCATCATGGCATGATTGTTTGCTTGTCGCATCTTATTCATATGCTTGTGCACTTTATTTATGTTGGCCCTTGTTTGTTTGGTTCTTCTTCGAATAGACGCTGAGCAGGGGATATATCAAGAAACCGAGGAGCACTTCCCAGATCCTTCTCTCGCTTCAACTGAGCTGCCAGTCAAGCACTACCACATGCTTGCATACATATAGTACCTATTGCATCTATCTTATTCTTGCATCATCGAGTCGCGATTGCATTAAACTGAATCCCAAGTACTGCATAGCCTTTACTTTTAAACCCCACCGAAGCTTGTTCCTCCATCCCATGAGCCATTACTACAGGAGTTGTTTGAGCCATGCAAGTCGTAGAACAGCATGTGTAGGGTATGTGAGTGTCTGATGGATAACGAGGTACCTAAACAACTTAACCTGAGTAGTATGGGATAACTAATGAAAGTGGCACCGGTGAGCAATATCTGCTATTTGGTTTTTCATGCTCACTTGTGTCCCGTAGGACCCCGAGTACTTGATTCATGTTCCTTGAATATTCACGCTATCCACATCCAGGAGGCTTATGGGACCCTCCTGAGCCAGAGCTTGATTCATTCTTATTTCTTGGGGCCACAAACTAGTTTGAGGTTTTATTTACTATCCTGTACTTATGCCATGCTTTACTGCTTTATTTAAATTGTGCGATGTCTCGCACTTTATGCTTAGGATCGGGACAAGATTTGTGATATCGACAAGCCCAGTCACACTTTTGGGTTCCCGATCGTTTCTGACCATCCACCCAAACCTTGAGTCCGTTTCGGAGTCAGCTAACTTCGTTGCGGGTAGCTTAATGGGGTGGCCCCCTGAAATATTTCTGAATCCTGTGATTGCTTTGTCGTGAATGCCTCGTTGGGTTTTGATTTGGTTTTTCTGAGGTTGATCGAGTGTGTGTTGCTATTTGTGCACCCTAGGTAAAACTTTCGAAAGCCGTGTCATGTTATGGACGACTTGGAGCACAGTTTCTCGATCATAGACAAGTATAACTAAAGTACCGCTTTTAATATGACTAAGTAACTGACTAGTAAATAGTGCAAGACTCATGGAATGGATAATAAAACTTCCAACAGATGGGGGGTTGTTCGTCCGCTTCCTCGTTGGTAAGCGAGGAGGAGGATGGATCTGTTAATATTACCGTTATAACTGTTGTCTTTAATTCACGGACATCCGTCTATCTTTGGTTAGGCGGATGGTTAGCGAGTATCTATAGAATTGCTAGGTATTATCTTTTGCTGCAATTGCGTCACCCCAGGTTGTGTCCCCTTTAGAGGCATAAAGACTTGCTGAGTACCCCTAGGGTCTCAAACGATAAATTATTTGATTCAGATGAACAGGTGCACTCACAAGATGGATACTGGGTGGAGGAGACGGACGATGAGGGCAACGATCATTCGGTGTAGAGATTCCGGGAATGGGGATCCGTGAGATCTGTGGGCGGGATGTGTTTATTTTATGGGGCATCTTATGCCAATTTGCTTCTTATCCGTACTCGTATCTTGTTGCCGCTTCCGCCTGATACTCTGATGTTTGATGTATGAGGAGATATCCTAAACTATTATATCTATCTAGGACATTTGGATCTTGCCGTATGGCGTTGCAATATTTCTATTTCTTTTAGATGGAATGGCTCTGATGTACTGTTGTATGGTGGCTTGCATACATACTCATTTGTGTATGTAGTTGATCCCTTCGCCTGCCGATTACGCCGCCCGTTCTTGTCCCGATGTTTGGAAATGGTTGGGACGACCGAAAGGTCTACCTGTGAGTGGCATTTGGGCCCCACCGTACTATTTCAACCATTTCCGCTCATCCAGGCTTGTAACTAGGAGCGTAATTCACCGAGGTAGTTACATTCACCGCCCGCGTACGTGATCACCACTGCCCCAGGAACCTCCCAAACAACCCCGTTCGTCGCCGCGTGACCCATAGCCACTATGCGCCATCAAAACTGCCATTGTTGCCGCCCAGAGCATGGACGCGTTCCGACCGAACTGCACCGCTGATGGCGCCCAGTACTTGTCGTGGGACGCTTCGTTGGAAACCCCAAGAGCAAGGTATGAAGCAACACAACAGCAAGTTTCCCTCAGTAAGAAACCGAGGTTCTCGAACTAGTAGGAGGAAGGAAACGTCACACAGGTGTTGCTAGCAACGCGGAGACCTGCACAACACAAACTCAAGACTTCTCCCCCAACGAATCAGTGAGGTTGTCAGGCTCACCGGTTTGATGTAACAAAGGATTAAACGTATGGTGTGGAAGGTAATGGTTTGCAGCAAGTAAACAAGTAAAAGTGGAAGATGTATCAATGGTAAAGGTGGACCGGGGTCCATAGTTCACTAGAGGTGCTCTCCTTAAATAAACAACATGGCATGAAGGGTAAACAAATTACAGCGGGGCAATTGAAAGGAACTGAGCAAGGCATAACAGTGCAATTACTAGTCAGAAAGATCCTATGAGGTTGATTAGGCAATACAACAAGATACATAGACCGCCATCCAACTGCATCTATGACTAGAAGTCCACCTTCAGGTTAACATCTGAACCCCCTCCAGTATTAAGTTGCAAGCAACAGACAATTACTTTAAGCAAAGTGTGTAAGGTAAACAGTCCACTAGTTCCATGAACAAGAGACCGTTGTTTTCTCCCTAGTAGCAACAACACATCTACAACCGAAGAGATTTCTGTCACTTCCCTTGGAAAATAGAGGCATGAAACCACTATCGAGCATAAATACCCTCTCTTGGAGTCACTAGCAACTACTTGGCCAAGATAACCACTAGCAACGGAGAGCATGCAAGATCACAAACAACACAGACATGAGAGAATCATAAAGACAAAACCATTAATCAAACCAACATAATAATCTCAATATCCATCGGATCCCCGCAAACACAACATGCATGATTACAAATAGATTAGATCTTGATCATGAACGAAGCTCACAAGATCTATACATGAAAGCACAAAGGAGGAGATATAACCATCTAGCTACTACATGGACCCATAGTCCAAGGTGGAACTACTCAGGAATCATACCAGAGAGAAGGCCTCCGGGATGATCTCCCCTCTGGCAGGGTGCCTGGAAGAACTTCAAATCCCCCGATCTAGGGACAATGGTGGCGGTGGCTACAGATGGTTTCATGGATTTCTGATCGGGTACTCAGGGTTTCTGTATCGGGGGCTTCTTATAAGCGAAGGGGGATACCGAGGAGGCGGCCAGGGCCACCAAACCCTAGCCAGGCGCGGGTCCACCTATGGCCGTGCCTAGGGGGTGGCCCCTCTGGCCGGCCCCTCCGGCTCTCCTCTGGACTTCTTGTTCCCCACAGAAAGTAATTGACTTTGTCCTTTGTCCCGTCCAATTCCGAGAATATTTATTTACTAACTTTTTTGAAACCAAAAACAGCAGAAAACAGGCAACTGGCACCGTGGCAACTTGTTAATAGGTTAGTACCAGAAAACATGTAAAAAGAACCTCAAAGTGTGGACAGGTAAAGCAAAGTAGATACAAAACAAGCATGGAGCATCAAAAATTATAGATATGTTTCCAACGTATCAGCATCCCCAAGCTTAAATCCTGTTCGTCCTCGAGTAGGTAAGTGATAAAAGAATAATTTTTGAGGTGACATGCACCCTCACAATAAAGATCCGACCATTTGCAAGCATTGAAAGCTGGGATCAAAGAACTCTATACATGTGCATGAATGATGGAGTTCTAACAATAGGACATAGTAACTATGCATGCAACATGGCAAGCTACAAACAAAGATCATGAATAGTATGCATTGAGAAACGTTTGTTTGTTTCACATATAGAAAACATAGCATAGTGGCAATCAGCTTGTTCCTCATAGAGTAGCAATTAAATTCATAGGACACGTGCAAAGTTCACAAGGGTGACTAGAAACAAGTAGCACAAGAACAAGTAATAACACAATATGCATCAATTAATAAGCTTTGGAACACTGCACACAGAATGGCAACTATGCTCTCTTAATGGTGCCTAAAGGTAGAAGGTGGAGACTCAATAGTGGTGGAAGAAAGGCCTTTTTTAAAGGAAGCATGGATTACAAGTTTCAAAAAGAGCTTGCAAAAATTATGGTACTTGTTAGCTTCCAGCCCTCATTGCCCCTATCATAAGCATCTTGAAGTGGTTAAGGTTAAAGTGGCAAAGCTGGAGTATATGCTTGACAAAGTATAAGTTGGTAATCTCAAGTCCCTTGAATACGAGGGCCACACCTCATGCATACTAAACTTTGGGTCCAGGTAAGTTCTTGTCACTGTAAGTATTTGCATGTCATTGAGAACCGCCAAAGGGGTACCCCTTGCACATGGTACATGAGCTTTCCCATAATCAAAATGACAAGGCAAGCAGACAATGAGCATCTCAGCAATCTTTTTATTTACCATATGCATAGCTTTTTATTGAGGATGCTTCATAGATAACTCATTATGGTGATGCTGCAAGTTTCCATCATGATTAGGCATGGCTTAGGCTAGCGGCCCAGGCGTTTCTCTAACACAGGATACAAACTCCATGGACTTACAAGTTCCCTCTTTATTTCACACCGGTGGCATCCATAGACAAAATAACATGATATCAACTGAGTACAACAAGGTACAAGTGCAATGTTGAAAACATTCCCCGTGACAACACGGTTCTGCTAATTCCAACTTATAAGTGCAAGCATATACAAAAAAGTTGTCACAATGGTTCAAGTTTATCAGGGGCAAAGAATAAAGTGTGCCATCAAGTTCATGAGGGCTTTAATCACTAAGTTTTCACATAACAAAATAGGTTTTAATTGGAAGATAGCTGAAAACAAGAATATACTTGGAATGGTGTAACACACCATGCATAGGAATTTATAGTGGACACTTTCGAATAACTTGATTTCTTGGGAGTTGGAGGCATGAGTAGAACTTACTCATATAAGTGGAGGCTAGCAAAAGACTGGGAGCAACCAACTAAGAGAGCAATAATGGCCAAAATCATGCAGTGCAACAAAGCATACTAATCAAAGCAAAGAGTGGTACTACAAGTCAAGGACTAAATGGTCATAGAGGCTAATGGTTACTTTTCATAGTCATGACATGGTGTGAGCATGTGCCAAGTCAACCCAAGCAAATCATCAAAGGAGAATACCACAATACTATGCTTTTGCATGCTAAATCTGCGCATAATTTCTTCAAGGCACACTAAGCAATCCCAATTGTTTGGAACAAGACATGATACAACAATAATCACTAAGCATAATTCTAAAACAACACCTAGCATGTCATGCTAAAGTCTAAGTCACAGTCAATGCAAGCTCCTCTTGCACTTCAAGCAAGAATTTACTACTCTTTTCCAAACACCAAGCAACCTTATTTGCAAAACAACACAGCGAGAACGGGGGTCCAAACTACTTTATTAAAGCAAACTAAACAAACTAAGAAAAGCAAACTAAAACTAAGACGCTCCAAGAACAACACAACTGTGCATAAAAAAATAAGAACGAAGTGTCTAGACAGACGTGAGCTTTTTATTAATGAAGAAGGGGATGCCTTGGGCATCCCCAAGCTTTGACGCTTGTACCTATTGGATATTTCTTGGGGTGACACCATGGTGGCATCCCCAAGATTGAGCTTTTGTCCATTCTTCATCTCATTACATCATTCTCTCTCTACACCTGAATTTTTTCCTTCATACAAAACTTCACACAATTTTTATTACCAACATTAGCTTATTCAAAAGATATTAGACCTCTGAAAAAGATTTGGAACAACAAGGATTTTCACTAAAAACACAAGCTACTGTAGTAACTCCTTCAAAAAGCTCAATTTACCTAAAGAGAACTCAAAAAGGAATCAATAAGAAGCAAATGCAAATAATGGCAGAAATCTGTGAAAACAGACCAGCAAGTAGAAACCTATTTTTTAGAAAATCTTCTGTTGATCAAATAAAAAAGTGATGAACTAACAAAAGTTAGCTAATATACTGGGGGATTTACTCGTAAATTTTGATCTCAATCCGTGTTACAGAGCCTCCTCACGAGTTTTTTTCGTGGAGGACAGAAATCTGTTTCGGGACAGCAACTCTCCAAATCTTACTTCCGTCTCATTAGAGGTCATTATTGGCACAAAAAGCAAACAAAAAAGATAAGGAGAGGTCATTACAGAAGTAATAACTTCCAAGACTCAAGGAAACTCTTGGGTTATATCCCAACAAGTACTTTTCTTTAAGGCCTTTAAGTTAGGCACAAGAAGCAAGAAGAATCAAGTGTTTTCAAATGAGAAAGCATTAACATCAAATCTTGCTTTCAAAGGAGGATCAAAAAGCAACTTTTCTCTCCTCATAGGGAAGTGTTCAATACCTTTCTTGAATAGAAAATGATATTTGATGGTGCCTTCTTTCATATCAATGATGGCACTAACTGTTCTAAAAAAAGGTCTTCCCAAAGTAATAGGACAAGAAGCATTGTATTCAACATCCAAAACATAGAAATCAACAGGGACATAAGCATTGATAACCATAATGAGAATATCATTAATACTCCCCATGAGTTTATTCTTAGCATTATCATTGAGTGGTACATTCAAATAACAATCTTCCAATGGTGGCAAATCAAGCATTTCATAAATCTTCCTAGGCATAATAGAGACACTAGAACCAAGATCACATGAAGATTTGAGATCAAAGTCATTCACTTGCACATTAATAATGGGTTCCCAACTATCTTCTACTTTCCTAGGAATAGAAGCTTTGTGTTTTAGCTTCTCTTCCTTAATTTTCACAAGAGCATCTGTAATGTGTTTAGTAAAGGCAACATGCATATCACTAGCATCAGGACTTCTAGCAAGCTTTTGTAGGAACATATTCACTTCAGAAATATTGCAACCATCAACATAAAAATCAAACTTAGCATCACTAGTAGTAGGATCAATAGGCTTAGGCATAGTAGGAGGAGGAATAGGGGCTACTTGTGGTTTAGTGGTGATAGTGCACACACTATTGTTTCTATCAATTTCAGCTTCCCTTTCCCACTTAGCATGAAGTTGAGCTAACAGCCTAACATTTTCATCAATAGGAACTTGTATGGCATGAGCAGTAGCAAAGGTGTTTTCCATAGTTTCAGGTTTAGCAGCCATTTTATTAAACAAGGAAGATTCAGCTTCAGACAAAGAGGATATACTTTTCTCAGCACTCAAAAATTTTGACTGTAAACTAGGGATTTCTCTATTCAAATTCTCATGCTGATGACTAATGTTTTTCAAGATAATAGATTGTTCCTCCATAGTTTTAGTGAAAATCTTATTTTGCTCATATTGCATTTGCATAAAATTCTTAGTGGATCTATCTACTTCTGGAATCCTTTCTTCACTAGGCATTCTAGATCTACCATGATAAGTAATCCCACTAGGAGGATAAGGCCTATAATTACCATAAGCATTGTTGTTGAAATTGTTGTTTCTAATGAAGTTCACATCAACTTGTTCTTCTTAAGCAACCAAAGAGGCTTAAGGAACACTATTAGGATCTAGAGGAGCTTTCCCATTAACAAGCATAGCCATAATAACATCAATCTTTTCACTCAAAGAGGAAGTTTCCTCAATAGAATTTACCTTCTTACCATGATCTGTAGGGGTCTCAACCTAATAAGGTAGATTCCTCCTGTGTTTTACAATGCTAGTCCCTGGATCAATATCTAGCATCCACATTTAAGATGTAATATCAAGAAACAAAGGTCATAATATAACTTTATAACCAGGAATAACATAATTTTATGACATCTTACATAGCTCATTTGGCTATTACAATACATTGCAGCGGAATAACTATAAGTATGGGTCCTTCATCTTCAAAGTGCCACAGGCAGATGTTGGTTGTAGACTTTGTAATCCTAATCAATCAATCTTCACTAAAAACAATCAAACCTGCAACATACAAGTTACAGCCACAAAGGGTCAATACATTTGAATTGTATTGGCAAGTGATACTATAATGGTATAGTGGAGTCTATCATCTATATGCATTTGGCTAAGTGGAGTTGAGGCTTGCATTTCTCAAAATAGATTTTTCCTTAACATTTGAAAATACTAAGTTTTTGCTTTGATAAAATCATTTTTCCCAATCAAAGATTGAAGATCCTTTACAAGGCATCTCTCAATCAAAGATTGAAGATTTCAAACAACCCTTGTTCAATCCACAAGTTTTAACTTAGAAATTTGAATGATGAGATTCTTGATTGCTTCCATGTCTTGATGCTCAAATTGTCCTTTACCAGGGACATGGCTAAGTACTTAGATTTTACACTCTGCAGAGGTGGTGCACTTTCCCCACAAGACTTGGTTTCCCAAGACAAGATCTTTCAGAAGCCTTCCCTTAGACCAAAATGGACGCGTTCCAACCTATCAAACACTACCACCCACTGTCCATATGGCTAGGTTCTTGCAACCTATATGATCATGGCAGAGCCCATATTGCCAAGTGGTTGCACTTGAAGCTTCTCAACATTTGACATCTCAAATCCCTTTGTTTCCTGGGTGGCCATCCACAAGTGAGATACACAAGGTCAACCATAAACATGGGCCTTGTGAACCACTCAACATAACCCAATCTTCCATTCCACCCAGGTGATTCATTAACTTAGTTGTTTTATTAAACAAAACATAAGTCCTCAGACTTAGAGATTTTTCCATAGTGTGAATACATTTTCCACCCATGTTTTCTATTAGCTAGGCTAAGATTGGTAGTAATAGGAAACTTTAACTTAGGAAATCCTACTAAGGATTCATCTATTAGGTTTTCCTATAGCAAGGTTCATACTTAGCAAAATCCATGCAAGTTTTACTTAGCAAAATTTACTAATGCATAGAGAAAGTAATGGGATAGAAAGTATGAAGCATCACTTGCCTTTTTGGAAGGGAATGGTAGTTCACTCCTTGATCTTGCTAGTCTCACACTTTCTAACTTCACTACAAGTCAATCAAGTAGACACAAAATCAACTAGCATTCCAAACCAATAAATCAATCAAACAATTTAACACACACAAACCAATGGGATCTAAGTCATGCATGGGAGCATGCACAAGATAGTGCTATTTTGTAAAGAAGGTCTCTATTGGGTTTCTAAACTTTGTAAGATCCAAATTGGTCATTTACCAAAGTGTCAAAGTCATTAGCAAATGGGTTTTATCTCAAAACCATTTTAAAATCAATTCATCATTTTATGTGGTGAAAAATGTTTTATCAAAACAAAACCTTTTAAGTTTTTCACCAAATGAGTTGCTATTGCAAAACTTGGTGTTTTTGGGTCAGTAGGTTTGGTCCAAAACATTTTCTCAAAGTTTCTTTTCCATAAACATTTTCATAATAAAATCAATAATTTTATTTGGCTAAAAATTGGCTAAGTCAAATAATTCAACCTAAATTTTACCAAAACCATTTTTAACACCAAGGGTTGGTTCCTTGGGTCAGTAAGGTCACACCAAACCATTTTTCAAAAGTTTTACCCCTAAATTCAATTTTAAACAATTTTTATACTCTAAACAAGCTCACAAAAGAATCTGCAAAAACAAGCAAACTAACAGATACTATTTAATAAACCAAGGGTATGGTTGGCTAGGTCTTGCTCTCGTGAATCCATTGATATAAAATTTGAAATTTTTGGACGTGTGGTTTGAAAGTTACAGAGGTTTCAAAATGTCTTTTAAATCTGGTTTCTAATTCTGTTTTAATCAGAACAGGGACACGCGTCGAGCCATGATTGGTCGGTACCGCTTCGTGCGGATCGCATAGCTGCAAACCGTTGGATTAAAAGGTATATGTGCGGCTCTGATCAACGCATACCTCTTCGACCTAATCTAATCTCAGCCACTGGATGACAATCCAACGACACACAGCCGCTTGACCAGCAAATGGCGGCGCGGCTCTGCTCGCGATGGTTCCGGTGATACAGGGAGCTAGGGGAGGAGTGGGGTGGCTCACTGTGCTCGTAGACGCCTGGGGAGCTCAACGTGTCAGTATCTCGTCGAGGGGCGCACGGGAGCGAGGTGGATTGCTCGCCGGAGTTCCTGCTGGCGTCGGTTGCGCGTGACCGTGGTCGAGGGCGAGGCTGTAGTGCGTGCCGAAGTAAGGTAGAGGGTGCGTTAGACGCGCAAAGTCATTGCGGTGATGCGAGCGTGAAGGAGAGGGCGCGAGGTGGTCGGAAATTACTTGTGAGGCTCGTCGGAGAGATGGCAGACGCGGCGGCGTTCGAAAGCTTGATGTAGTCGACGCTATGGGGCGCCCGCGGTTGAGAGGAGGGTGCTGGGAGATGCGTCTGGTTGTGGGAAAGTTGTCAGCGTGCTCAGGGAGGCTCGGGGTGGTGTGTGCTGGCCGGATTTGGTCGAGAACCTCGTCGGAGCAGAGGATGCTCGGGGAGAAATTGAGACGGCCTGGGGGCGTGCTTTGGGGAGAAGGCAGAGGGGAATGAGAGAGGATGCGCTGGCGTTTAAAGGTGCTTGATCGCTGCGAGTTAAGGTGGCCGCGTTAAGGAGAATTGATGCCGCGAAATCAAGTCTGCAACGGCCGGCGAGGGGGAAGAAGAGTTCGTGCGGGTGGGAAAGAAGAACAGGGGGAGAGGGGTCATCTTGTCAGCGATAGAGAAGGAAAGAGGTTGGGTCCACCAGTCATTGTCTGTGTGGGTCAGATACTGAGTGTGAATCGTTTCCCTCGAGGTGGAAAGCTGCGTTGGTTCTGGGCCTTAGTTGGGCTTGGCCAGTTGGGTCAGGTCCATTTCATATTTTTTTCTTCTGAATTCTTTTTCCTTTTCTAATTCTATTTTTCTGTTTTGAATTTGAATCAATTATTCATTCACTCAAACTATTCAAACAATTCAAACTTATAATGAGTTTTTGGTTCTGTTTTTCAACATAAACCAATCCCAAAAATAAAATAATATTTTATTCATTTTTAGGATCTATTTAATAATTAAATAAAATAGCCCTTTAGTTATTTAATCAAATAGGGTTTGATTTATTTAATAAAATCTCCATTTTAAAATTCAAACATTTTCAAAAATCAAATCAGTAGGTTTAATAAAGAATACTTGGAAACTTGTTTAAAACAAAATAACATTTTTGCTATAGGGTCCATTAATAATTAAATAAATATACCAAGGTTTATTAATCAAATAGGGTTTTGTTTTATTTAAAAACCTCTTTTGAAACCTAAATATTTTTAAAACCAAATATGTAGGTTTTATTTGGGAAATATAGAATACTTGGAAATTTATTTAAAACAAAATAACCTTTTTATTTTAGAGTCCATTATTAATTAAATATAACAGACTTTCCTTATTAAATCAAATAGGATTTGTTTTATTGAGATATTTATTTTGAAATCTAAAAATAAAGCCAAAACACTTTAGTAGGTTTTATTTGTGAATATCAAATATTTGGAAAACTTATTTTAAATAATTTTAATAAGTTTTGATGTTTCAATTAAATTGGTAAAACCTTTTATTTAAATAAAGTTTGGATATTAATTCCTTATTATTTTATTTAAATAAACCTTTGCTAATTTTTAAAAATAAAATGTTTTTAATTCCCAAAGCTTGGCCAAGGTTTACTTTGGCTTTATAAAATAATCTTTATTTAAATATTTCTTTTCTCTTTGAAAACCAAAACCTTTTATAAAAAGAATTCCAAAACAGTAATTTTAATTATTTTTATTTTCCTTTAATAAAAGTTTATCTTTTTAAATCCCTTTAGGATTTATTTAATTCAAATGGGTTTGAGGTTCCAATTGAATTCAAAAAGTTTCTTCTGGCCCTGGAAATCAAACAAAGTTTTATTTTATTCATTTATTTTCACATTACAAGATTTGGAAAATCTTGGGATGTGACAATGTGGAGCTCTCTCAACATGCCATTTAGAGTAGTTAACCATAATATTATCAAGGAGCCTTGTTGCAGCACCTAAAGTGAGGCCCATGAAAGTACCTCCAGCAGCTGAATCCAACAGATTTCTTGAGGAGAAGTTCAAACCTGCATAAAAAGTCTGGATAATCATCCGAGCAGTGAGTCCATGAGTAGGGCAATTTTAACCAAAGATTTCATTCTTTACCAAGCTAGAGCAACATGTTCACTATCAAGTTGTTTAAATTTCATAATGTCACTTCTCATAGATATAATCTTAGCAGGAGGATAATATTTTCCAATAAAAGCATTTATGCACTTAGTCCAAGAATCAATACTATTTTTAGGGAAAGAAAGCAACCATTCTTTAGATTTTCCCCTCAAGGAGAAAGGAAAAAGATTGAGCTTAATAATGTCTCCATCTAAATCCTTATACTTTTGCATCTCACAAAGTTCAACAAAGTTATTAAGATGGGCAGCAGGATCATCAGAACCAGCACCAGAAAACTGCTCTCTCATCACAAGATTGAACAAAGCAGGCTTAATTTCATAAAAGGTAGCATCAGGAGCAGGTGGAGCAATAGGTGTGCTTAGGAAATCATTGTTGTTGGTACTAGTGAAGTCACACAACTTGGTGTTCTCAGCAGAGTTCATTTTGGCAAAGGTGGGCAAGCCAAAAACACCAGCAGCAGCTAGAGCAGGAACTATTTTTTTTGTGTTTCTGAATAAAGCAAGCAAACCAAACTAGACTAATTTTTTTGGGTTTTTTGAAAAGATTCAAACAAAACCAAGCAAAAGGAACAAAGCAAGCGGAAAACAAAGTAAATAGAAAGGAAGTGAAGGACTCCCCTAGTGAAGACATCCTTAGCCTCCCCGACAACGGCGCTAGAAAATAGCTTGATGGCGCCCAGTACTTGTCGTGGGACGCTTCGTTGGAAACCCCAAGAGCAAGGTATGAAGCAGCACAACAACAAGTTTCCCTCAGTAAGAAACCGAGGTTATCGAGCTAGTAGGAGGAAGGAAACGTCAAACAGGTGTTGCTAGCAACACGGGACCTGCACAACACAAACTCAAGACTTTGCCCCAATAAATCAGTGAGGTTGTCAGGCTCACCGGTTTGCTGTAACAAAGGATTAAACGTATGGTGTGGAAGGTAATGGTTTGCAGCAAGTAAACAAGTAACAGCGGAATATGTATCAATTGTAAATATTGGATCGGGGTCCATAGTTCACTAGAGGTGCTCTCCTTAAATAAACAACATGGAATGAAGGGTAAACAAATTACAGCGGGGCAATTGATAGGAACTGAGCAAGGCATAACAATGCAATTACTAGTCAGAAAGATCCTATGAGGTTGATTGGGCAATACAACAAGATACATAGACCGCCATCCAACTGCATCTATGACTAGAAGTCCACCTTCAGGTTATCATCCGAACCCCCTCCAGTATTAAGTTGCAAGCAACAGACAACTGCTTTAAGAAAAGTGTGTAAGGTAAACAGTCCACATGTTCCATGAACAAGAGACCGTTGTTTTCTCCCTAGTAGCAACAGCACATCTACAACCGAAGATATTTCTGTCACTTCCCTTGGAAACTATAGGCATGAACCCACTATCGAGCATAAATACCCCCTCTTGGAGTCACTAGCAACTACTTGGCCAAGATAACTACTAGCAACGGAGAGCATGCAAGATCACAAACAACACAGACATGATAGTATCATAAAGACAAAACCATTAATCAAACCAACATAATAATATCAATATCCATTGGATCCTCGCAAACACAACATGCATGATTACAAATAGATTAGATCTTGATCATGAACGGATCTCACAAGATCTATACATGAAAGCACAAAGGAGGAGATACAACCATCTAGATACTACATGGACCCATAGTCCAAGGTGGAACTACTCACGAATCATACCAGAGAGAAGGCCTCTGGGATGATCTCCCCTCTAGCAGGGTGCCGGGAAGAACTTCAGATCCCCCCGATCTAGGGACGATCTTTGGCGGCTGAGCAGTTTCGTGGATTTCTGATCGGGTACTCAGGGTTTCTGCATCGGGGGCTTCTTATAGGCGAAGGGGGAGACCGAGGAGGCGGCTAGGGCCACCAAACCCTAGCCAGGCGCGGGCCCACCTATGGCCGCGCCTGGGGGGCTGGGGGGTTTGGCCCCTCTGGACGGCCCCTCCGTCTCTCCTCTGGACTTCTTGTTCCCCACGAAAAGTAATTGACTTTTTCATTTGTCCCGTCCAATTCCGAGAATATTTATTTACTAACTTTTTTGAAACCAAAAACAGCAGAAAACAGGCAACTGGCACTATGGCAACTTGTTAATAGGTTAGTACCAGAAAACATGTAAAAAGCACCTCAAAGTGTGGACAAGTAAAGCAAAGTAGATACAAAACAAGCATGGAGCATCAAAAATTATAGATACGTTTCCAACGTATCAACCGTCCCTTGCCACGCCATTAAGACGTTGAGCTTTTCCAGGAGACAGTGCACTGTCCCCTACCTTCGGCCATGCCCATAGCTCACTGTGAAGCCGACCCCAACGAGCTTGTTGACCCACATGTGTAGGGGATCACAACATTATTCGCGGGTAGTATTACCCAATTTATTGATTCGACACAAGGGGAGACAAAGAATACTTGCAAGCCTTAACAACTGAGTTGTCAGTTCAGCTGCACCTGGAAATAGTTCTTGCTCACAGAAGTTTATCAGTAGCAACAGTTTGTAGTAGCAACAGCAATAGTGGAACAAGAGCAATAGTAATAGTAAAAGTAAACAGTAGGATTCGAGTGCAGTAGGCATAGGGATGGATGGACGGGCGTTGCATGGACGAGTCTAAACATGTAACTTCAAGAACTAGGGCATTGCAGATAAATAATAATAAGCATCCAAGTAATAAACAATCCTAGGCATGTGCTCCAAATATAGTCATACGTGCTCGCAATGAGAACTTGCACAACATCTTCTGTCCAGCCAGCCCGTGGAAGCGGGGCCTCTAGGGAACTACTGGCAATTAAGGTGTTCCTTTTAATAGAGCACCGGAGCAAAGCATTAACACTCCATGAACACATGTGATCCTCATACCACAGCCATCCCCTCTGTTTGTCCCAATTATTGTCACTTTGGGGCCTTTGGATCCGGACAATGATATATGTACACAACTTGCAGATAAGATCATAAACAATACTATCATAACGATTCAATAATAAGTTCAGATCTGAGATCATGGCACTCGGGCCCTAGTGACAAGCATTAAGCATAAAAAGTTGCAACAAAGTCAAATAGCACAAGAGATACTAGGCACTATGCCCCTAACAAATCTTATTCGATTACATGATAGAACTCATCCAATCCCTACCATCCCCAAGCCTACAGCGGGGGATTACTCACTCATGGATGAGGGAAACATCGGTGGTTGATGGAGATGCGTTGGTGATGATGATGGCGATGATCCTCTCCAAATTCCCCGTCCCGGTAGGGTGCCAGAACGGAGTTTCTGAATCCGAATCATGGTTTCTAGTGGCGGCGGCATAGCGAAACTCCTTTTGGAAAACTATCGATCCCCCCTCTGTTTTTAGGTCAGAAGGCAACTTATAGACACGGAGGGAGGCCGAGAAGCTGCCTGGGGTGGCCGAACCTCCCCCAGACGCGGGGTTAGTGGGCCCATGCCTGGGGTGGGTCTGGGCCCTGTGCCTCCCTCCGCCTCCCCTTCCGCTCGTGGATCTTCCGTGAAATATAATTTTGGCATATTTTCGGGATTTTTCCGATAGTTCATTTTCGCACAAAACAAGACACCAAGGTAATTCTGAAAAATTAAAGGTCGTGTTAGTTGTATCCAAATCACACAAGTATAGAGGAAAAACAATAGCAAAGTGTTCAAGAAAGTACATACGTTTTGGACGTATCAACTCCCCGAAGCTTAGCTTATTGCTTGTCCTCAAGCAATTCAGTTGAAAACTGAGTGCGACAAAAGAACTTTCACGAACACTTTGCTTCATATGATGTATATATTCCCAGCACAGGAGTAGATGCTTAGACAATTCATAATAAAGAGTATGCAACTAAGTCTACTCAATAGTCATTGCAAGATATGTAACAGCCCAAGCTTGTAATATATGTACTCAGTACTTAAGCATGGCATGCATCAATTTAAATCAATAAAATATTTGCATGTGAGCATGTGTTGAAATAAATGCAAATTCAAAACCCTATTTTTTCCCTCTCTTTGAAAATCAATTCAAAAGGATTTGAATTTGAAAAGTTACCAAAATAGTGAAGCCCAAATGGACTAAAAGGGGCTCCATGGTATTTTATATATTTCACAAAACCTCTCTGGTAATTATGAATGATTCAAAATAGACTTGGAATTCAAAACTTAAAATAGAAATCAAAAACAGAAAAAGAAAAGGTTTTCCAAGAAAAAAATAGTCAGGAGGGAGAACCAGGCCGCAGCTAAGCAAACCTCCTCCTCTCTCTCCCTCTCCCTTCAAAGACTGCCCACGCCAGCCTTGGCCGCCCGCTTCCTGTCGTCTTCCCCGCTTGTCGCCGAAGTCATTGCCGCCTCGTCGTTGTGATGCGCGCCGCCGACGCTCGCGAGGATAAGAACCGTCTGCGCCGTGCTCCTCTTTCCTTGAACCTCACTTTCCCCTCCCCCTTCCTCTCTGGCTCTCGCTCGCGCAAGCTTTGACCCTAGAGCTCGCAGGAGCCACCTCGTCCCGCCACCTCCGGCCACCCCACGATCAGCTGAGGCCGCCGTTGGAACCGCCCGTCACGAAGGTCATCTTCACCAAAGGAATCGGCTACAGGTGCAACCAATCGTCGGCAATGACCTCGCCCTCACTGCCTCTGTCTACCGCTGTCGTCGACATTGCCGGCGACCTTGACCTCCTCCGGCCTCACCGTCGCCATCTATGCGCTCAGGGTGAGCATACGGTGCTCAAGGCACCCTCCCTCTCCTCTCTAGTGCTCTGCGTAGAGCCCGCGCCGTAGATCCGAGAGCATCGCCGCCGTTTGTCGCCATGCTTGATGCTCCGGTGACCAAAAATTGGAGGTGCCGCCGTAGTTAGGTCATGCGTTGATTCGAACGAGCCTTAGCACGCGTCCTCCCATGCCCTATAGCGCCGACAGTCGCCGCCGTCTGGCCGTTCTCCGGCGAGGCCCGCATGGCACCTGCATAGCTTGCCTGCGTGGCCTCGGCCCCACCCGTCAGTCTCTAGGGCTAGGGTTTGCCCTGGTAAAAATCCACCCACCCTAGCGCCGACCCCACCTATCCAACGTGGCTGCACACATGGCCTTGGGCCCAGCGGTCAGTGGCTGGGTCTGGCCTCTACCTTGGTGAGAAATGTTTAGGGTTAGGGCCCTGATGTCACATGATGTAATATTTCGATTTAAATTGTTTTAATAATTTCAGAAAATGATATAAATTTGTAAATTCAATAACTAATTCATTATAAGTCAGAGAAATACAAATAATATATCAAAATGTTCAGAAAAATGAGTTCTACCTATTTAAGCTATAATCATGCATTGCTAATCATCTTTAATGAAAAGTTTATTTAGAACAACATAGTAACCCCTCTCAGGTGATTCCGGAGTTTTCCGAGTTAGGTTTTTCAATCCTCGGAACCCCGTTTAAACTGTCAAGCATGCCTTAGGGTTTCATTTCAATGCAACTCAACTTGTCATATCATCATCCTTGTTTGAGCATTGCATCGATGCCATGTCTTGATTGTCGCCTTTCTTTCCGGTATTGGCTCTTCGCGATAGGATCCGAACCCGAAGCTGAAGTCAACAACACCGAAGATCCATACCTATCTACTGACGGACAAGGAAAGCGTAGCCTCTCATTCTGAACCTATGTTTTATAAAGTATGTTAATTTCTCGCTATGATGCACATGATTCCAAATGTGGTCTTTTGTCAGTAGCTAGTGTTACCTATCCGCTGCACTGTTTCCCTTTATAGCCTTATACTCCTGATCCACTGCTCCTAGCATACCTAGGACTGGCATCTGAGAGTTGCTAGAGCTTCTGAGACCAACAGCTTAGCCATGCTTAGTAACAATGTCTGATCTATCCGAATCATGAATCAGAGATGCCGGAGAATCTATAAAGGTAGGAGATGGTGATATCATATAAGGAGTTAACTAAACATGCTAAGGCTTGTATGGGAGGCCACGTTGGGTGTGGTATTTGTAGTCCCATGCTCGCCACCACTAGGAACCGAGTTCTTGCCTTTGGAACCGAGACAAGCGTACAACCACACGGGGCTTGGGAACCCCTCAAGTGACTAACTTGCCTAGTAGATTCCATGAGTCACATAGTTCGGGCTTTCCATCTGGCATACGCATTGAAAACGTTTTCGAAAGAGGAGGTGATGGAGGTGCATCATAACAGGTAAGGAAGCGTGGCCTCGGTTGTTTGGGGTCGATGGAGCCCCTGGTGAACCAACCTCGCCTCACATCTTTAAGTACCGGCTTCGGGATTTGACCCGTAATGGCGGAATCATACTTATTGTGTGACTCATGGTCTCGGCGAAAGCAAGGTAAAGGTCGTGGTCAACCACCCTCTTCCGGCCTTCCAAGGAAGAGGGCTAATAATATTTGGCATTAAGAGTCGGTTGATACGTGTGGGTAAAGTTGTACACCCCTGCAGGGTTTAATCTTTTCGAAAAGCCGTGTTCACGGTTATGAACGCTTGGTGACCAGATTCTAAGATCATAGATAACTTTAACCACTATAAAACTTTTTGATCCACGTGTGCTTAAGGATGCTTCCTCTGGGTCAAGGGGGTGATCCTAGATAGGAGGTTCTGATGAAGCTGGTAGTTATCGAGATGTGATGAACAAGATGAAGAAGTCTCTATCTTATTCCTTTTAAAAGATTCTCAGTAGACGAGCCTCTTCTCTCTTGTTTACAACCAAAGATTGCTTTCCGCAAAAGAAAATCCAGAAAAGCCTTTCTAGCCAGAGCATGTAGATACTAGGTTATCTAAGTCTTGCGGAGTACATTCTCGTACTCAGCCTTGCGCCATTGTTGTTTTCCTACATAGGATCTGGTTGCAACTAAAGGTGGCTTCTACATTGACATAGACGAGTAGTTGGGGGTCCCAGGTAGCAGCCTGAGGACAATGGGATGGACTTCACTTTTGTTAATGGCCTCTTAGGCCTTTTGCTAAGTTGTTGTGTAGAACAACGTAATTTTCTTTTGTTGTGTGATGTAATGTTGGGTCTATGACCTCTAGTTTGTAATAACTCTAATATCTTACTCTGTTAAGAGTTTAAACTTATGCTGTTGAATCCCTGTGTTTTGTAATGTTACCGAATCATACTGTGATCTTCCGTATTTGGAGTTAAACTTATCTTAGATGATGATCTGAGGTTAGTTTAACCCTAATCCCGGGGGGTGCTATAGGTTTTGGTATCAGAGCAGGAATGCCTGTAGGAAACCCTTTTATTGGTCGATGTTGAGTCTAGAAGTTTACAAAACTATTTGAAAGTTAAAAACTATTTGCAGAAACTCTGACTAGGATTCTTTTTACTCCTTCTCTGGTGTGATTCTTATGCTGAACTTTCTCTTACCTTATTTGGTTTGAAACGGTTTACATTCCTTACCTTATATCTCAAAACTTTTAGGATCGTGGTTTTGGGATTGTTTCTCTAAAAGTACTCTGTACTTGGTTGCTATTCTCAGAGTTCCAAGATGTCTCAGTTTTGCTTGGTGTGTAACATATTAGCATTACATTGTCATGGTTTGTATAGTTAGCTGGTTAGTGTATACATTAGTATGCTTTGATACTACCATGCTTGATAAGATGATACATTTATATCAAGTACTCTTTGTTCATCTTTCCGTCTTGTTTCTTTGAATCCCTTGTCTTACCTTTTCTTTGTTCTTTCAGGATGGGTGATACCTCTTGTGCCCGTACCCGTGCTCATGCTCGGGGTGCCGCAAATGAGGGTGAATCTTCCAACCTTCCTCCACCGCCATCCATGGTTCAACTCATGGCCATGTACGAAACCAACTGTGCTGACAACATGAGGCTCCTTGAAAGGATTGAGCGCAACACTGCTCAACGCCAGAACAATCAAGTTGGTATCAAGGACTTCACACGTCTCACTCCACCAGTTTTCAGCTATTCCATCGAGCCACTTGATGCGGACTACTGGCTTCGCACCATGGAGCGCAAACTTCAGGTTGGTCATGTTGCTCAAGCTGATTGGGTGACTTTTCCTGCCTATCATCTGGAGGGAGCAGCTAATTCCTGGTGGGAAAATTTCTTGGCTATGCAAGAAGCTCAACATGTTGTTACATGGCAAGAGTTCACTAAAGCCTTCCGAGCGTATCATATTACGGAGGGTTTGATGGATCAAAAGAGAGAGGAGTTCCTCAAGATGAAGCAGGGCACTGGTTCCGTGTGTGATTACCAGCGCAACTTCAATCGTCTTGCCTTCTGTGCTACTGAAGAGGTCTCCACTGATGCTAAGAAGAAAGCTATGTTCCGCAAGGGACTGGATCCTGAGGTTCATCGTGATCTCTATCTCATGGACTTTGTTAATTTCCAAGGTCTTGTTAATATGGCTATGAAAGTCGAGAGTGGAAAGGTGGAGTATGAAGAAACTCGTAAGCGTCCTCAGGAGGGGTACAACAAGGCTGGTTCTGGTAATAAGAAGCGCCGTGTCTTCGTGCCTTAAAGTGCTGTGCCACGTGCTCCTTATACTCCAAGGTCTTCTGGATATGCTCCTCGTCCGAATGCTACTTCAAGCAATGCTGGTGGATCAAACTATTCTCCTGCTGGTAATGCATCAGGTTTTATATGCTTCAATTGCCACCAGCCTGGCCACTATGCAAAGGAGTGTCCTCAAAAGAATGCCGCTGAGAAGGCACAACCACCAAAGAAGAATGATAAGTATCCAGGTGCTGGAAAAGTTCGCCTGAACCATATCTCCACTGAGGAGGCTCAGGAAGATCCAAGCGTCATCATGGGTACGCTTCGTATCAATGAAATTCCAGCTAAAATTTTGTTTGATTCTGGAGCATCGCATTCATTCCTGTCACAAGCTTTTGCTCAAATGCATGGGATAAGTTTTGAGGGATTATCTGTTCCTCTATGGGTTCAATCTCCTGGTTCTAGTTGGCGTTCCACCATGGTTAGTCATGGGAATCTAATCGAAGTTCCATTTCAACTTTTCCCCACTTCTTTGATCGCCCTCAAGTCAACTAACATTGACATCATTTTGGGCATGGATTGATTGACCCGTTATCAAGCTATTCTCGATTGTACAACCAAGTATGTGACTCTGACTAGTCCTGCTGGCATAACAGTCAAGTATTGGACCGTAGGGTCACTATCTCCTTCAGCTGTTTCTATTCCTGAAGCGGAGTTGTATGATCTTGAAATTCTACCTCCATTAGAGATCCAAGATGTTTCCGTGGTCTGTGAATTCCCGGATGTCTTTCCTGAGGAGTTTCCTAGCATGCCACCTGATCGAAGTGTGGAGTTTGTCATAGAGTTAGTTCCTAGAACTGCTCCTATTTCTAAAAGACCCTATCGTATGCCTCCTCATGAGCTTGTGGAGTTGAAGAAGCAATTAGAGGAATTAGAAGGAAAAGAATACATTCATCCCATCACATCTTCTTGGGGATGTCCTACCATCTTTGTCAAGAAGCGGGATACTAATATACCGCGTTTGGTTGTGGATTATCGCCCACTCAATCCTGTGACTATCAAGAACAAGTATCCTCTCCCTAGGATCAACGATCTTTTTGATCAGTTAAGTGGTGCCACTGTCTTCTCCAAAATGGATTTAAGGTCAGGGTATCACCAGATAAAGATCCGTAAGGAAGATATACCAAAGACTGCTTTCACCACTCGTTATGGTCTTTATGAGTACACAGTCATGTCCTTTGGTCTTACCAATGCTCCAGCCACTTTTATGCGGCTTATGAACTCCGTCTTCATGGAGTATCTCGACAAGTTCGTCGTGGTCTACATCGATGATATTTTGGTTTATTCCAAGACTAAAGAAGAGCACACTGAACATCTTCGTTTGGTGTTGACAAAACTCCGAGAACATCGACTCTATGCCAAGTTTTCGAAATGTGAGTTCTGGTTACAAGAGCTCGTATTCCTTGGTCATGTTGTTTTCGCCCAAGGTGTTGCTGTTATCCCCGATAAAGTCCAAACTATCCTTGACCGAGAGTCTCCTAAATCCGTCAAGGATGTCTGAAGCTTTCTCGGGATGGCTGGTTATTACCGTCGATTCGTCGAGAACTTCTCCAGGATTGCAAAGCCGATGACTGATCTTCTTAAGAAGGATAAGAAGTTTGAATGGTCTGAGAAGGCTGAAGAAAGCTTCCAGATGTTGAAAACCAAGCTAACAACTTCTCCGGTGTTGGTTCTCCCAGATACCAGCAAAGACTTTGTTGTCTTCTGCGATGCTTCCCACCAAGGTCTCGGATGTGTGTTGATGCAAGATGAGCATGTGGTGGCTTATGCTTCCCGTCAGCTGAAACTACATGAGAACAACTACCCAACTCATGATCTCAAGCTTGCAGCTGTTGTTCATGCTCTTAAGCAATGGCGACATTACCTTGGTAGTCGTTGTGAGTTATACTCGGATCATCAGAGTCTGAAGTATCTCTTCACACAACCTGATTTGAACCTCAGTGTCACATCCCAAGATTTTCCAAATCTTGTAATGTGAAAAATAAATAAACAAAATAAATAATTGTTGAAATTTAGGGTGAAAAGAAACTTTTGTTTCTAAATGGAAACTTAAAATCCCATCTTGAACAAACTTTGGTTAAATATTTGAATCCAACTAAATTCAAATCAAGTGTAATGCAATCTTCATAAATGCATCTGGAAATTTAAACACTTGGAGAATAAACCAAAACCCTAAAACCCAAATGGAATAAAATCAATTCCAAGTTATCTCCAAGATCATGGATTGGATCCATATAAAAATTGGTCAAACAAACATTTCAAATTGATCAAGAATGACAAATAGAAATATTATAAAACCATAGAAATTGGTTTCACTTAATTTGGAGCCATGGATAAAATCTTATGAATTTAATAAGATAAGGAAATTTAATTTCCAAAGCTAATGAAGAACCTATCTATAAATCCATACCAAATGGTGAGTAAATAATCCTAAAGAGAGTTAAAAGGATAAACAAATATTAATTAATATTTTATCAATTGGAATCACAAGTTTGGAATCACAAGTTTGGATTTTATAAGATAAAGATAGAAATTTTAAATGAAGATTATTTCAAGACCAAATTAAATATTGGCCTAATCCATAAGCAAATGGAATGATTATAATCCAAATCCAAATAAAATAAATGGATAAAGATTTTTTCCAAAATAAAATAAAGTGGCATTAACCAAATTCTATTTTTATTTTGAATAAAGATAAAATCACTATTAAGAAATGATTAACTAAATCATGGGAAAACAACATTTGGAATTTACCCAAGTGGATTAAAAGTCATTTTAAATGGAATCAAGGAAATCACCTAAACAAAAAAATTATGGAATTAAAACTATATTTAATTTCATTGGAATAAAGACAAATACCAAATTTTTAAATGATTAATAAATCATATTAAAACATTCCTAATAATTCAAGGTGAATTATTTGACACCCAAATAAACAAATAAAACCTACTGAAATGATTTGGAGAGATTTAGATTTCAAATAGAGTTTGAAAAACATTATTTAAATCTTATTTGAATTATTACAAGGGCCTATTTTAAATAATTATTATACCCTAAAAGGAATAAAAGAAATATTCTAAATTTTACTTTAAAATGTATTATTAAACAGTATTTGAATACACACAAAGTTTGAGAGAAGTTTGAATTCAAATGAATGTTTGAAATGATTAAACAAAATCAAAACAGAAAAATCAAATGGGAAAAAGAAAAAGAAACAGGAACAGAAAAAAATAAAAGAAGCCATCCCAACCTAACCTAGCCCAGTCCAGGCCCAGCTAGCACATTTACTTCTTCCCCGCAGGAAAACGATTCGTACCAGAAAAGGAACCCGAAAACCCACTGACCACTGGACCCCACCCCCACACTCTCTCACTTGCTGACTAACCAGGCCCACGGCCACGTCGTCGTCGTCCTCACCCGCCGCTGACCGCGCCCCCCCTCTCTGGACATTACTGCCGATTGAATGCCGGCATGAATTCGCGTTAACTACGCCATGAAACAGCCCCGCGACCACGCCTTCTTAACCACCTCTTCCTCCTCTCCGTTTTCCCCCTAACCTTCCATTCCCGTGCGCCCCCAGGCTGCTTAATTTCGCACTACACCGCCACTGTCTCCGGCGAGCTCACCGAGCAATTCCGGCAGCTCCTCGCCTCCCCTCCTCCCCTCGACCACTCGAGCATGCTCACAGGAACCAGACGCATATCCCAGCAACTCCAGTTCGCCTGCGCACGCCCTGGACACTCGCCTTCGTCTTGAACAGAGCACCACCGTCGTCTGCCACCTCTCCGGCGAAGCCCCTGGTAAAATCTGACCGCCCTAACCCCTCTCCTTCACACGCACGTCCTCGCCGCGACCCCGCGCATATAACGGCACCTCCTTTTCTCTCTGGCGTGCACTGTACTTTCGCCATCGTCTTCAACAGGACGAGCCCGACGCGGAAACGAACTCCGGCGAGCGATTCGAGCCAACTCCGTGCGCCCCTGTCCATCCTGTGGCCACCTTGACCATCACCGTGACCCCGCAAACCCGTTGAGCATATCCTTCCTCTCCATCGCTTCCTGTAGCTTCCGCAGCACCGCCAGCAGAGCGTCGCCGCCGCGCGCCACCGTCGTCGCGCCGCCAGATCTTGGCAATGCGTTGGTAGCCGTCTGATCTGGATCGGAGTGACGCGATAGAATCTAGGCAAAGGGGTACGCTTGCTCCTGTGCCGCACGATATGTTTAGATCTAACGCACCGTGTAGTCCGATCCGTGCGAAGCGGTATAAACGAATCAGAACGTGACGCGTGGCCCAGTCTGTTTATAAAAACCAGAAATTAATCTATTAGATGACCAAACTTGTAAATTGCATAACTTTCAAACCACACGTCCAAATTTTGCAAATTTTATATCAATGGAATCAGCAAGACAAATCCTACCCAACCATGCCCTTTGTTTAGTAAATTGTTTCTAGTAAAATGGTTGTTTTTGCAGAAACTTGTGTAGGTATATTTTCGATATAAAATTTGTTCTAAAAATATTTTTGTGATAGAACCTTTGACAAATGGATTGTTTTGAACCTACTGACCATAGAAAATCAATTTGTGGTTTCAAAAACATATTTGGTGAAGCAAAAGAATAAATCTTTGAATAAAAGCATTTCTAGCCAATTAAAAATGTTGATTATGGTTTAAAAATGATTTTGGAGGAAAAACATTGGGAAATGTTTTGATTTAAACTCTCTGACCCTAAACACAAAGTTTTATGATTTGAAAACATATTTAGTGAACCTTATAAAGATTGTTACTTTGTTAAAGGCATTTTCAACCACATAAAATATTGATTTGGTTTAAAAATGGTTTATAGATAAAATATTTTGCAAATGGTTTTGCCACTTTATAAAATGACCGATATGTGTTTTCAAATGTTTATAACCCATTATAAACAACTTTTCCAAATAAAACAATCTTTGGCATGCTTGCATGCATTACTTTGTTTTTTAGTATTTTATGTGATGTTTGCTTGAATGGTAGATTGAAATTGTACCTTGCTTGATTGAATTGTAGTGATTTGAAGAGTGTGAATAGTGCAAGGACAAGGAGTGAACTCATATTCTCTACCAAAAAGGCAAGTGATGCTTCATACTTTGTCCCATTATTTTCACTATGCATTAGTGATATTTCTAAGTAGGACTTGCATGGAATTTTTGCTAAGTATAAACTATGCCATGGGAAATCCTAGTAGATGAAACCTTAGTAGAAATTCCCTAAGTTAAGGTTCCTACTACTATCATGCTTAACTTAGCTAGTAGAAAACAAGGGTGGAATATATATTCATACTATGGAATATTTCTAAGTCAAGGACTTGTGTTTTGTTTAATAAAACAACTAAGTGAATGAATCACCTGGTTGGAATGGAAGGAATGGTTTATGTTGAGTGGTTCACAAGGCCCATTTCTATGGTTTACCTTGTGTATCACACTTGTGGATGGCCACTCAGGAACAAAGAGATTTGAGAAGTCAAATGTTGAGAAGCTTCAAGTGCAGCCACTTGGCATTATGGGCTCTGCCTGGATCATATAGGTTGCAATAACTTAGCCAAATGGACAGTTGGTGGTAGGGGAATGATAGGTTGGAGCGCGTCCATTATGGTCTAAGGGAAGGCTTCTGAAATATCTTGTCTTGGTGAAACCAAGTCTTGTGGGGAAAGTGCACCACCTCTGCAGAGTGTAAAATCTAAGTACTTAGCCATGTCCCTGGTAAAGGAAAATTTGAGCATCAAGACATGGAAGCTATCAAGAATCTCCTCATCCAAATTTCTAAGTTAAAAACTTGTGGTTGAACAAGGGTTAAAGGATCACCAATTTCTATTGGGAGATGCCTTGGGTGATTTTGTCAAGCAAAAACTTAGTGTTTTCAAATGATAAGGAAAATCTACTTTGAGCAAAGCAAGCCTAAGATCCACTTAGCCAAATGCATATAGATGATAGTTACCACTATACTACCATAGTATAACTTGCCAATACAATTCAAATGTATTGACCCTTCTGGCTGTAACTTGTTATGTTGCAGGTTTGTTTGATATTAGTGAAGTATATTGAATTAGGATTACAAGTCTACAACCAACATGCTTGCGTGTGGCACTTTGAAGATGAAGGACCCAATGCTATTGTTATATTCTGCTGCATTGTAATGAAATAGCCAAATGAGCTGTGTAAGATGTAATAAATTATTTTATTCCTGGTTATAAAGTTGTATTATGACCCTTGTTTCTTGATATTACATCTTAACTGTGGATGCTAGCTATTGATCCAGGGACTAGCATTATAAACACAGGGATCTCTACCTTATTAAAGGTTGGGAACCTTACACTCAGGCAGAGAAGATGGTTGGAACTCATTAAGGACTATGATCTGGGTCTCAACTATCAACCTGGCAAAGCCAATGTCGTTGCTGATGCGCTAAGTCATAAGTCTTATTGCAAAAATTTGATGATCAAACAAGCACAACCTTCTCTTCATGAGGAATTTGCTCGATTGAATCTTGAAGTAGTTCCTCGTGGATTCCTTTCTACTCTTGAAGTGAAGTCTTCTCTAGAGGATCAGATCAAAGCTGCTCAAAGGCAAGATCCTGAGATGGACTCAATTAAAGAGAACATTGCTAGCGGAGTTGCTAATTTTTTTTCTGTTAACGAGGAAGGTGTACTATATTTCGGTACACGTTTGGTAGTACCAAATGGAAAGGACTTGAAGCAGATAATTCTTACTGAAGCTCATGAATCCCCTCTTTCTATCCACACTGGAGGTACCAAGATGTATAGGGACCTTCGTCAAAGATTTTGGTGGTCTGGTATGAAGAAGGGTATCGCTCGTTTTGTTGTTGAATGTGACGTTTGCCGTCGCGTCAAGGCTGAGCACCAAAGACCCGCTGGTCTCCTGCAACCACATAAAATCCCGGAGTGGAAATGGGATGAAGTTGGCATGGATTTCATCACTGGTCTTCCCAAGACTCAGAAAGGAAATGATGCCATTTGGGTAATCGTTGACTATCTGTCCAAGGTTGCCCATTTTATACCCGTTCGCAAGAATATCACTACTAGTCAATTAGCAGATCTGTATATCTCTCGAATAGTTGTCCTTCATGGCGTACCGAAGAAAATCGTCTCTGATCGAGGGAGTTTGTTCACCTCAAGGTTCTGGGCAAGTTTCCAACAAGCTATGGGAACTCGTCTGTCCTGCGGTACAGCTTATCATCCTAGTAACGGTGGTCAAAACGAAAGAGTGAATCAAATCATTGAAGACATGCTAAGAGCGTGTGTCATATCTTTTGGCAAGAACTGGGAGAAATGCCTTCCTTTTGCTGAATTCTCCTACAACAATAGTTTCCAGTCCAGTATTGGTATGGCACCTTTCCAATTTTTGTATGGAAGAACATGTCGTACTCCTTTGAACTGGTCAGAAACCGGCAAAAGAAAGTTCTTTGGACCGGATATGATCTAGGAAGAAGAAGATCAAGTTCGTATCATTCGAGATCATTTGAAAACTGCTCAGTCTCGCCAGAAAAGCTATCATGATTGCCACCATCAACATGTTTAATATGAAGTTGGTGATCAATCTTATCTCCGGGTCACTCCTTTAAAGGGTGTCCATCGTTTCGGTATCAAAGGCAAACTGGCTCCTCGCTATGTTGGTCCTTTTCATGTTATTTCCAAGCAAGCACTACAAGGAATGTGGTATACTATGACCTTTTGAAAGTGACCCCAAAAGAAATCGTCATAAATTTATGACGATTTTGCACAAAATCGTCGTAAGCCATTTAAGGAGGCTAAAACCATACATAATTATGACGATTTTGAAAAAAATCATCGTAATTGTCTAATATAAAATTGTCATAACCTGGACACCAATACCTTGGACCTTATTTATAAACTATTATGACCATTTTATATCGTCGTAACTGCAAGTTGTGAAATTTTCAAATGATGTGGCAGCCACATTAGTTGTTTGCGCCTATGTGTCATTTTCTATGTGGAAGCCACATCAGTTGTTACGCTTATGTGTCATTTATATGTGGTGAGAGGGACTGACCCCCAAACCCTAATCCCATCGCTCCTCTTCGCAGACCCCGCCGCCACTCCTTCCTCTATCTCGCTTCGCACCGCCTCCGCAACCCTAATCCCCTTGCTCCTTACTGCGTCGCTCGCCACCCGACCGGCCTCTCCTCTCTCTCAATCGTGGATGGCGGCCATGCCGCCATGGCTATACGCCGTGGTTGCTTCCAGCAGTTGCCACCACCTCCCATCGCTCAGACCTCTACCTCGTAACATCTCAGCCACCCCCACGCGCCGCCTCCTTCCCCTGCGTGCAATCTCTGGCCACCCTAGACCTCCAGTTCCCCTCTTCATCTCCGCCCCTCAACCATCTTTCTCGATCCATCTCTCCGACCACCCCATATCCCGCTCCACGGACCTTACACCTGAGACCGGAAGCCTTGGCGGTCCCGTCAGCGGAAGCCTCGATGGTGAAGATTCGACACCAAGGAGAAGGAGATCGACACCCACACAACCCCTGCCCTACCTCGTAGGGCCATAGGTTCTGCTGCGGCATGCGTTCGTGGAGGCGGATCTCGCAGGGCTCAATGTAGGCAGATTAGCCGCGACGGGGATCTCCGGGAGCCAGCACTACGGCCGCCTGTGCGGCACGGACGGAGGTGCGTTGTTTACTCCCGTCTAGCGTTTATGATTGAAATTTGGGGTGCATGCTTGTTTCTGTCACCGCGTGCTCGATCTAGGGTTTCTCCCTTGTCCTCCTGAATTTATGTTTTGTTTTGTTATTTTCTTGCAAGGTATGCGATACGGGAATTCATGGAGCGGGGAGTGCAGCGAGGAAGCTAGCTATCGTCAACATGGAGGACTTATGCTCCCTCCCCTTCCTCCCCCTATACTGTATTTGATTCTAGATTTTTCTGTGGCATTATCCTTTGTGAATAGATGATCCTTCTGACCTTCTTAGGAAGTTCAACCACTTTGAATTGTAAATCGCTGGCTATTGACTATTTAGTCAGGTGACAAACTGATACTGTTTTGCTCTTTGTTGTAGTAGCTGATGATGGTTGAGACGGTATCGTGTTCAAACTTGTTTCAAAGATGTGGCCTTCTACTCTTTGTTTATTAATATACTTGTGCGTTAGTTAGTGTTCAAACTGGTGATGGTATCAGTGTAGTTGAACTGCTATGAGCTACTGATATCAAACCTGCATGTCAATCTTTTTGTAGGAATACATGCTCACTCCTTGTTAGGATCATGGACTCTTTTTATTTATTGCTAGTTCCTGGCCTAATCTAGTTGTCCATCTATGATGATTACTACAAGAAATCTACCCACCTATGATAGTACCATTTACTTTTGTTTTATGTGGCATCTTTTCTCTGCTACTAGATTTCAAACAGCCTCGACGTATGTTCTTTTGGTTCCCTAAATGCTAGAATCGTATGAAAATATATATGGCTTCAGGTTCCACATGCATGACACCATCTGCCTTCTTGAATATTCAGTCCCTCTTCTACACCAATGTTATGACCGTGTAGTGCATTCCTTAATTTGTAACTATAGTGTAGACTTGCTTCTGCAGTTCCTTGTTTAATATATTTTGACTGTAACTAGAGCATGAATATATTCTTATTCTTATATCGTGCACTTATACAAGAAATAGACTTCCTTCTATAGTTCCTTCTTTCTCATTTCATTATTTGTGAGTATGCCTGCTAGTGATGGATAAGCTTGTTTTACTTTTGATTCTCTGTAATAAGTTTTAAACTGTTGATGCATGTGCTATTGATACCATGAGTTTTTAGGAATTGTTGGATGTTCTCTGTTCATAGAACACTCTTGTACTACTAGCTTTACCTGAGATTTGATGCTTGATGCTTCATATAACACTCTTGTACTACTAGTTTCTTAACTCTCTTTATCTTAAACTGGCAACTGGATTTTCTTCTATTACTTACGGATCATTTAATTGTTGTTGACAAAGTGATAGGTTATTTGGATTTTGTTCATTTTTGAGTTAACTTCTTGTTTGTGATCTAGAAGTAGGTATATCATGTAATAATTTTCTCAAGCTCAATTTATTCTACAAATGCGTATTTTCTAACTATCTATATTGTAAATCAAGATGGTATAAGCTATGAGCTACAATGGTCTCTACTATTTGCAGAGAATAGTGCATGCCCGTGAACCGAAGTCGCTTTCATTTGTTTATGAATACATACATGGATTCGTTCCTGTTAGAGGGAGCATGTTTTTGATTGTTCTAAACATTGTTTTTCCCATACAGCTTGCAACCTATATACAGTCTATGTTTTCTGGAACTGCCTTTTGCACTTGAACTACTACTAGGAGTCATGTGCTTTGTGGCACCGCCTTTCCTTCATGGTCTGATTTTCATCCTTTTTTCATGGTCCTCTTTTGTTTCATGCAAACCCATAGATAATACTAGCTTTGACATGTCTCCGACAGTCTCCGCTCATCAAATCACCGTCTTAATTACTTGGCTTCATTTATCATGAGGTTGTTATCTTCTTCCTTTTCTTGAATGAATGAGTGAGTTGTCTAGTCTTATCGGTTTATTTTACTTGTGTGAGAAAAACAGAAATTAAGTAGATTGATTCATTCAAAGTGCGTAATCGAGTGCTTGTCATTTTAGCCGAGTTAATGAAGACTTCTCAACTTTGATAGGCTATCTTTGATGTTGAAAGCAGAGAGACATGGCGCATCATCCTTGATCGAGAGTATGACTTGGGAGGAGAAGGAACTGCTCAAGGCTTTGGAGCCTATCATCAACTAATCGCTCCGTGTAGTTGTATCTCGTGGTGTTGTCCTTAGTCAATGTCTTTAGCTATCTTTGTGCTACTAGCTACTAGTGAGTCCGACTCTATAATATGGAATGCAGGTAGTATTCGTTAAGTGCATTCCAAAGTATTACTGTTGTTAAACCTACAAGTATAGCCTTCTTTAGTTGCCTCCAAACTTGAGTTCAGCTGCTTGGAAGTTTTGAGCTTCATTCTTATGAAACTTGTTGGTACTATCAGATTTATTGGATGTTGGCAGATGCCACTGTGTCCCTCGACGCCCTCAGGATGCGCTCCATCACCACCATCCTCCTCTACTCTGGCCGAATCAGGTACTACCACTACTCCTCCGTAGTTTTTCTGAGCAGTTGTTTTGTTTATTTCAAACATTTAGATAGATACTTGTATATGCTCATTCTGATGGGTGGGACACAGAATGGGCTTTGTTTATATCCTAGGAGCTTTATTTTTAATTATAGGTGAAGGCCACGAACCCTGTATGACAATGGTAGCTCCTGTGTGTGTTGATAGCTCAAAGTTATAGTTTGATAATCAATTGATGATGATTGGTAGCTCCTGATTTCGATATGATCTGATCTGACCTGGGCTGGGTACATGACCATGCACGTTTGTGTGTTTGATATAGTATTCCCTTCTTTTTCTAATAGAAGGCAATAGATTACTATGTGTGTTTGATAATCAATTTAGTCTGAAAGCAATGATTATATGCTGTTAAGGTAATTTAGTCTGATTGCTGCTAAGGCTGCTCGCGATATGGCCTCCCCTGTTCACTCCAGTCCTCTCGTGTGGCCGAATGACTGGGAGCGAGTAGACGGGCTAGTATTTTGGCTGCAGCCTCGCTCTCAGGCATCACCACAAATTGAAATTCTTGGCATGTTCTAATTCTCTCCGTGTTCTCATCTCTTTGGTATGTATCCGTAGCTCTAATCTTCTTCATGTGTATTCTTTTCAGCTTGCACCAAAGAAGTGAGTCCCCTGCAGGTTTGGCAACAACTCCAGCCTCGGCAGAGAATTTCCTTACTTTCATTTGTTTCAGAATTTAGACATCTAACTGCAGTTTTTCTCTCTCTATGCAGCTCTGAAGTGTGTACTCATCTGTTTGTACCTGCAGATTTCACGAGCTCTTGATCGGTTTGCGTTAGATTCAAACATAGTATACGATTAGTGACTCGCTTCTCATATGATGAAATCCTATGTGCACTTATCATCCGAATCGAACCGAACTCGGAAGGAGAAGAAAGAAACCGGTGGGAACTTTATCGAACATGTACACGAAGCTCTATGCATTAGGATACTTAAATCGAATATATGACTAAGTGGTCCATTCCATCACCCGACACTCAAGTTTGTGTACCCTTTTACCACAATTTGCAAGTTTGTGTATGAAACTGCACGTCCAGGGCAAGTTAGTGTATTGGGGGTGTTATTAACTCTATTCTGAAACTACAAGCTTTGTTCATGTTTCAGCTGATCGTGCTAGAGTGGAGCTGTGCCACTTCGGGAGAGCGGAGGAGCTTGTTCGTGAAACGATCCGAGGAGCTTGTCCGAGGTGTTCCAATTGGTGCTATTTGCTAATAAGTGAATGTAAATACTGAATTGTAATCTTGGATGTGCATTTGTGAGCCTGCTATTTCGATAAATTATCTCGCATCTGTGTATTTGCTGAAAATGGTGTATTTTATTGATGTATTTGGAAACTCTAGTGTATTTTCTCGATTTATTGCATGGTCAAGAAATTCCGAAATGAAAATGCAAATTCTAGTTAAAAATAGAAGAAATCGATCGATGAAATATATTTGGGCTCCAAAAGGTCAGGCCCAAAATATATTGTAACAAATCTGAAAATAAATAAGTGTACCATAAGAAGGCAAGGCCCAAAAGTGACAAACCTAAAAAGGCCAAGGCCTAGCAAATAAAAGGCTAGAATTATTGGGCCAGCCCATTTAGATCACTAAAATGGACTGGGCTGATTTTGATTTAAGACGATTTCATTTCGTCACAATTTTGCCACGTAGGATCTGAGCTGGCCTGGCTAGATGGTCCATGACGATATTGGATCGTCATAGACGTTATGACGATTCAATATCGTCATAGACGGTTATGACGATTTTACCAAAAACGTCGTTATAGTTCATTTGCGACGCCCAGCTTTCGACGATCTCAAAATCGTCATAGAATCGTCATAAACGGACTACTATGACGATTCTGTGACGAAAATTGAGGGTCATATATAGACATATTCCTTGTAGTGAAGGTAAACTCGCATATCAATTGGAGCTGCCTGCAAACTTTCCTGGGGTGCATGACATATTTCATGTGTCGCGACTCAAGCGTTGTTTCAAAGATCTTGTCTGTGGTGTTGATCACCAAACTCTTGATCTTCAGAAGGATCTGACATATCGTGAGTATCATGTTCGTATCCTTGATGAAACCGAGCGCAAAACTCGTAGTCAAAACATCAAGTTCCTGAACGTTCAGTGGTCTCACCACTCTGAGGATGAAGCAACCTGGGAACGAGAGGATCATCTCCGATCTGAGTACCCTGCCTTCTTTTCAAAAACTTAGGAATCTCGGGTGGAGATTCTTGTAAGGGGGTAGAGCTGTAACAACCCAAGCTTGTAATATATGTACTCAGTACTTAAGCATGGCATGCATCAATTTAAATCAATACAATATTTGCATGTGAGCATGTGTCGAAATAAATGCAAATTCAAAACCCTATTTTTCCCCTCTCTTTGAAAAGCAATTCAAAAGGATTTGAATTTGAAAAGTTACCAAAATAGTGAAGCCCAAATGGACTAAAAGGGGCTCCATGGTATTTTATATATTTCACAAAACCTCTCTGGTAATTTTGAATAATTCAAAACAGACTTGGAATTCAAAACTTAAAACAGAAATCAAAAACAGAAAAAGAAAAGGTTTTCCAAGAAAAAAATAGTCAGGAGGGAGAACCAGGCCGCAGCCCAGGAAACCTCCTCCCCTCTCTCCCTCTCTCGTTGCCCAAGACCGCCACGCCAATGCCGTCGCATACTGCTCCTCTCTGCTGTCTTCCTCGCTGACGGCACGCAGCTCGCTATCGCCGCCGTGGCCGCCCGATGCCGCCTCGTCGTTGCGATGCGCGCCACCTACGCTCGCGAGGATAAGAACCGTCTGCGCCGTGCTCCTCTTCCCCTGGACCTCACTTTCCCCTCCCGCTTCCTCTTTGGCTCTCTCTTGTGCAATGTAACACCCTCAAAATCGGACCTATGCAAGTTTTAGCGAAAACCCGCCAAACCCGCATAGAAACGATTCAAAGGTGCCCACCAGGCACTTTCGTGCGGGAGGAAAACGAAGTAATAACATTACACAACAGCCCTCGATGGAACCCACAGAACAGATATATATACAACGGCGACTCAAAGAGTCAAGAATACAGATATAATATACAAAGATCCAAATCACCTTGAAAATGATAGAGCGTCCGACTACGGACAAGATGCAAATGGGGCTAAGAGCCCTGAAGAATAACCAATGGCGTCCATAACCCCTGTGCCAAGCGGAAGGGTAACCACTAACGACGCCGATCTCAAAACCTGCTTAAACAAAAGGGGTGCCGACAAAGGGCAAAGGAAAAAGAAGGAGCGTCGATCGAGGCCAAGACAGCGAGGCTAGAATTCGGCGGTCCTCGCCTACATAGGTATGGTGGACTGAGCGGCAGCGGCAGCATGCACTAAACAACCTATAGAGACTCGATACAACTGGCGGTTACCAGAGAGGGATAAGAATGACCTATCCGGATCCAACCTGATACTAACACCAAACAAACCCATCCTGGCGTTACCCCCCTCGAGACCCAACGAGGAAGTCAACCAAGGAACTCACGCCGTTGGCAGTTTTATTTATTCAGTTATCGTTGTAGCAATTACTAGTCAGGTTTAGATAATCATCCTGATAAAATAAGCAGTGGGCCATTTTTAGTTAACCATTCCGTTATAGTCGCGACACTTACTAATCAGATACCATTCGCATGAGATAACCCAAAAACCCAGCAGTTGTTGGTACTTTTATTCAGCCATTCCGTTGTAGTTGCAATACTTACTAGTCAGGTACAAAGGTCGCAAGCGACGCTCCAAACAAGCAATTGTGGGCAGTATTATTAGCCATTCCATTATAGTGAAGCTGATTACTAGTCATTATAAAGTCAAATTTATAGCAGTAAACTTTAGTTATGCTTGTCTATGGTAGAATCATGCTCCAAGTCGTCCATATCCGCGGACACGGCTTTTAGAAAGTTTTACCCGGCCGGGGTGCACCAATAGCAACACACGCTCGATCAACCTCGGAAAAACCAAAACAGAACCCAACGAGGCTTTCACGACTGAACAATCACAGGATTCAGAAATATTTCAGGGGGACACCCCTTGGAGTACACCCGCAATGAAGTAAGCAAGCTCCGAGACGGACTCAAGGTTTGCGTCAATGTCTGTAAACGACTGGGAACCCGAAAGTGTGGCTGGGCTTGTCGATACCGCGAAAACATTCCGCTTGTTTAAGCGATGCGGTGTGCTCCGCACAAACGTAAATACATAAGTAGCATGGCATAAGTACAGGATAGTAAATAAAACCTCAAACTAGTTTGTGGCCCCAAGAAATATGATGAATCAAGCTCGCTCGGGGGTCCCATATACCTCCCGGATGTGGATAGCGCGATAAATCAAGGAACAGGTATCAAGTACTCGGGGTCCTACGGGACACAAGTGGGCGTTCGGAAACCAAATATTTTCTATCACCCACCGATGCCTCTGCTTACTTCAATTTTAGTTGTTAAACAGGAATTAAAGTGAACGATAAGTAAAACTATGATCATCTCCAACATCAACATGCGGCAATACATCAACAACTGTGGCACTTGACGACACGCAACAGCACTTGAGCAAGCGACTACGACGCGCAAGTCCAACTATCTACCAAACAACAAGTAATAGGATGTGTCCAAGGCAATATATGGCTGCAAGGGATATCAAGGGTACGGAATCTAGAGCATCGCAACACAGATAGCAATAGATCAACAGGAGGGAATAAATACTATAAAGTAAGATAGGTAGAAAGGGGGAGATGCTCGCCTGAAAACATTGTCGAAGGTTCAACCGAAGATCGGGGCGAAGCTCACATCAACTCAACGGCCTTATCCGCGAAGAAGCAAAACACTAGAATAAACACCGGATGCAATATTTAATACAACGGTAGAAGATCGGCATGATGCATGCATGTTGTATGACGTGGCAAAGATGCGATGCAATTAGGTCATATTAAGCGGAACCGGGGTTCCGACAATTAATTCATAGGTTCCAGTTGTTTAGCTACCCCGCATTTTAGATGTTGTCTTAACATGGCAAAATAAGATACCGGTTCGCTACACAATTTAAATGAGGCCAATATGAGACTAGATTTGCCCGCATATGGGCCCCATATTTAATTATGAGGTGAATCGGCATAAGGCCCCCAAACCACATGAATGTATGCATGCAAGACAATTATTATGCGACAAGTTGTGTCATATTATAAAATAGGGTTTCGGGAAGGGGTTCACACATTAGGGGGGTCTCGACGAACTTGGGGTTCCGGGGTTCGGGGTTAGTCTCAGGGTCCAGGGTTCGACGGATGCGTTCTCGGACTCCGGGATCGTTCTCGGTAATGGGGTAGATCTTGGCGTTCGGGTAGACGAACTTGGCGTTCTCGTGGCGGAGTGCTTGTTGTTCCAGTGGCGATCTTGGCGGTCTCCGGATTCGTCCTTGGCATTCGGGGTAAAGTTCTTGACGTTCCTTGTCTTGTCGAAAACCTTGTTGCTCTACGGCGAAGAACTTAGCGTCATCGGGGTCCGAGAAGGAGATCTTGGTGCGGCACCGGGTACGGGATCGGCCTTCGGGTTTTGGGGCTTCGGATCCGCGAAGGGGCCCTCGACGTTCCGGACTTCGGGGGTCGATGGAGAACTTGGGTTACCCGTTGGTGGGGTTTTCGAGTGGCACCGATGGTTGACGAACTCGACGACACATGAAGGTCTTGATGTCCACGAAGATCTTGTCGACAGGAGAACATACATATTGGCATACTAGGCAGCAGCGACAACATAGCACGGGCAACATGACAACTTTACAAGGGCATGTCTCGTACAGATGTACACCAACATCACCATCGTCGCAACTGCTGACCCAAAACAACAGGGGCGCCTCCTGGAGGAACTGAAACCGACGACGTGCGACGCGGACGGCAGATACACCACGCTGCGGAGGAGGCTCGGGACGGCCATGAACCGGAAGAGCTCGGCGTCCAGTGTGTCGAGAAGGCGGCGACAGCGGATTGCCGCGAACGGCGAGGCGGGGCTCATGGGAGGCCGGGAGGCGCAGCTCGGCGGGCTTAGCAGGCGGTCGGCAGCGGGGATCGAGGCGGCACGACGGCGGCCCGGCAGGTGGGCAGGCGTGGCGCGCTGGCGAGGACCGGAAGCGGCAGGTGGAGGCCAGCGGCGGCGCTTGCGCTGGCGGCGGGTCCGGCCGAGGAGGCGGCCGCAGGTCTCCGGCGAGGAGGCGGGGCGTCGGAGGCGGGCCGGGGACGCGGTCGGGCCGGCAGGGCGCGAGCTCTGCCTCAGGCGGGCGAGGCGGGCGGTGAGGAGAGGCTGGCGCGGCGGCCTGGAGCGAGAGGAGCGCGGCAGAGGTGGAGCCGTGGCGCCGCCATGGCGGGAGGAGACGATGGGAGAAAGGCGGGTGCGGGAGGAGATGAACGGGCGGCGGTGGCCGGCGGGGTGAAGTCTGGCGATGCAGGCGGCAAGCGGCGAGGCTGTGGCCTTGGAGGCTCGGAGGAGCCGAGGCGAGGCGGAGGCGGTTGGAGGAGAAGGCGGCTCGGGGAGGAGGCGGCACTTGGGCGGCGGGCGGCGAGGGCACAGGGAAGAGAGGCGGAGGTGGGCGCCGGAGGGAAGGGCCCGAGGGAGGTGGGGGTCGCGTCGGTAGGGGTTGTCGGGCTGGGAGGGATGAGGAAGAAGAGAAACAGGCAGAGGTGGGGACGGGCGTGGGGGTTGGGCGCGTCGGTGTTGCGTGCGTGCGTGCGTGGTTGTGTGTGGGGTGGTGGGGTGAGTGGGTGTGTTGGTTTTGTTTGGGTGGGTGAGGGTAGGTCTAGGTGGCGCTTTAGGATTGGGTAGAGGGAGAGAGGTGAGGTATGCCCGGTATTGGTCCGGGTGAGGTGGCAGGCAGGGTGGGTAGGTTAGAATGGGTAGCTTTAGGATTAATGGGGTGGGCCGATTTAAATCCTGGGGGTGGTCGTTCGGGTCGAGTTGGCCCGTTCGACTGCCCCCACTAAAAATAATTTAAACTTTTATTCATTTTAAACGGACCGTTTGCAACCCGTGTTTAGGCAAAACAAAATATTTCCGGAGACCCGGTTTTGATATTTGATTAAAGATGGGGCGTCTTGGAAAACAAAACGGGCTTTGCGAAAATAGTTTTAGACAAACAACATATGATGATGACGATGCAATGCACAAATTCAACGCGATTTTCTAGTAGTGGTTTTGCGGGATGCCACATGCAAGCTCTAACCCTAGAGCTCGTAGGAGCCGCCTCGTCCTGCCACCTTCGGCCACCCCACGGTCAGCTGAGGCCGCCGTTGGAACCGCCCCGTCACGAAGGTCATCTTCACCAAAGGAATCGACCGCGGGTGCAACCAATCGTCGGCAATGACCTCGCCCTCCCTGCCTCTGTCTGCCGCCGCCGTCGACATTGTCGGCGACCTCGACCTCCTCCGGTCTCACCGTCGCCATCTACGCGCTCAGGGTGAGCATACGGTGCTCAAGGCACCTTCCCTCTCCTCTATAGTGCTCTGCGTCAAGCTCGCGCCGTAGATCCGAGAGCATCGCCGCCGTTTGTCTTCGTGCTTGCTGCTCCGGTGACCAAAAATCGGAGGCGCCGCTGTAGTTAGGTTCGCCTTTGTGTGCTAATTCGAACGAGCCTTAGCACGCGTCCTCCCGTGTCCTGTAGCGCCGCTAGTCACCGCCGTCTGGCCGTTCTCCAGCGAGGCCCGCGTGGTGCCTGCGTGGCCTCGGCCCCACCCGTCAAACTCTGGGGCTAGGGTTTGCCCTGGTAAAAATCCACCCACCCTAGCATCGACCCCACCTATCCAACGTGGTTGCACACATGGCCTTGGGCCCAGCAGTCAGTGGCTGGGTCTGGCCTCTGCCTTGGTGAGAAATGTTTAGGGTTAGGGCCCTCACATCACATGATGTAATATTTCGATTTAAATTGTTTTAATAATTTCAGAAAATGATATAAAATTGTAAATTCAATAACTAATTCATTATAAGTTAGAAAAATACAAATAATATATCAAAATGTTCAGAAAAATTAGTTCTACCTATTTAAGCTATAATCATGCATTGCTAATCAACTTTAATGAAAAGTTTATTTAGAACAACATAGTAACCCCTCTCAGGTGATTCCGAAGTTTTTCGAGTTAGGTTTTTCAATCCTCGGAACCCTGTTTTAACTGTCAAGCATTCCTGAGCGTTTCATTTCAATGCAACTCAACTTGTCATATCATCATCCTTGTTTGAGCATTGCATCGATGCCATGTCTTGATTGTCGCCTTTCTTTCCGGTATTGGCTCTTCGCGATAGGATCCGAACCCGAAGCTGAAGTCAACAACACCGAAGATCCATACCTATCTACTGACGGACAAGGCAAGCGTAGCCTCTCATTCTGAACCTATGTTTTATAAAGTATGTTAATTTCTCGCTATGATGCACATGATTCCAAATGTGGTCTTTTGTCAGTAGCTAGTGTTACCTATCCACTGTACTGTTTCCCTTTATAGCCTTATACTCCTGATCCACTGCTCCTAGCATACCTAGGACTGGCATCTGAGCGTTGCTAGAGCTTCTGATACCGACAGCTTAGCCATGCTTAGTAACAACGTCTAATCTATCCGAATGATGAATCAGAGATGCCGGAGAATCTAGAAAGGTAGGAGATGGTGATATCATATAAGGAGTTAACTAAACATGCTAAGGCTTGTATGGGAGGCCACGTTGGGTGTGGTATTTGTAGTCCCATGCTCGCCACCACTAGGAACTGAGTTCTTGCCTTTGGAACCGAGACAAGCGTACAACCACACGGGGCTTGGGAACCCCTCGAGTGACTAACTTGCCTAGTAGATTCCATGAGTCACATAGTTCGGGCTTTCCATCTGGCATACGCATTGAAAACGTTTTCGAAAGAGGAGGTGATGGAGGTGCATCATAACAGGTAGGGAAGCGTGGCCGCGGTTGCTTGGGGTCGATGGAGCCCCTGGTGAACCAACCTCGCCTCAAATCTTTAAGTATCGGCTTCGGGATTTGACCTGTTATGGCGGAATCATACTTATTGTGTGACTCATGGTCTCGGCGAAAGCAAGTTAAAGGTCGTGGTCAACCACCCTCTGCCGGCCTTCCAAGGAAGAGGGCTAATAATATTTGGCATTAAGAGTCAGTTGATACGTGTGGGTAAAGTTGTACACCACTGCGGGGTTTAATTTTTTGAAAAGTTGTGTTCACGGTTATGAACGCTTGGTGACCAGATTCTAAGATCATAGATAACTTTAACCACTATAAAACTTTTTGATCCACGTGTGCTTAAGGATGCTTCCTCTGGGTCGAGGGGGTGATCCTAGATAGGAGGTTCTGATGAAGCTGATGGTTATCGAGATGTGATGAACAAGATGAAGAAGTCGCTATCTTATTCGTTTTAAAAGATTCTGAGTAGACGAGCCTCTTCTCTCTCTTGTTTACAACCAAAGATTGCTTTCCGCAAAAGAAAATCCAGAGAAAGCCCTTCTAGCCAGAGCATGTAGATAATAGGTTATCTAAGTCTTGCGGAGTACATTCTCGTACTCAGCCTTGCGCCATTGTTGTTTTTCTACAGAGGATCTGGTTGCAACTGAAGGTGGCTTCTACATTGACATCGACGAGTAGTTGGGGGTCCCAGGTAGCAGCCTGAGGACAATGGGATGGACGTCACTTTTGTTAATGGCCTCTTAGGCCTTTTGCTAAGTTGTTGTGTAGAACAACGTAATTTTCTTTCGCTGTGTGATGTAATGTTGGGTCTATGACATCTGGTTTGTAATAACTCTAATATCTTACTTTGTTAAGAGTTTATACTTATGATGTTGAATCCCTGTGTTCTGTAATATTACCGAATCATACTGTGATCTTCCGTATTTGGAGTTGAACTTATCTTAGATGATGATCTGAGGTTAGTTTAACCCTAATCCCGGGGGGGGTGCTACAAGATATGAAGAGAAACCAACTCAATAATAATAGGTGGCATGAAACATAAACATAAGCAACATTGTAATGATCATAATAAGGTATGATAGAGTGGTATCTCGCTTGCGTTTGTTTGAAGAGCACAATATAAATGCTGAGGCACCTCTGAAGTTCAAGTGAAGACTAGAGACAAAGATATCAGAGATACAAGCATCAAAGTCATGACATAATTAACCAAGTTTTGGAACAAACACAAGAATGACAACTATGCTCTCAAGAAGGTGCTCATAGAATAGGTGGTGACCCAACAAAGTTATGAAAACGGTTTTGTGAAGGTTTGAAAGGCTTCCTAATGCTGAAAGGAAGGTACTCATTAGCTTTGAGCTCTCATTGTCCCTATCATAGGCATCTTCATATGGTTAAGGTGAAAGTGAGGTCCACTCTGAATCATATGCTTGACAGACCATAGACTGTAAATCCCAAGTCCCTTGAGTATGAGGGCCGCTCCGCATGCTACTCAACTTTGGTCACCTGAAAGTTCTTGTCATTGTAAATACATGCATATCATCGAAAACCGCCAAAGGGGTACCCCTTGCACATGGTACAGGAGCTTTCCCATAACCGAAATGACAAGGCAAGCAGACAATGAGCATCTCATCAATCTTTTTATTTACTATATGCATAGATTTTTATTGAGGAAGCTTCATAGATGCTCACTATAGTGATGTTGCAAGTTTCCACCATGATTAGGCATGGCTTAGGCTAGCGGCCCAGGCGTTTCTCTAACACGATGTATAAACTCCATGAACTAACAACTTCCCCTTTTATTTCACATTGTCGACATTCATAAACAAAAGAGCTAAGTATCAACTGGATAAGATATCCAATAGGTGTTGAAAGCGTTCCCCGTGACAGCACGGTTCTACTGACTCCCAGCATATAATAAGCAAGCATATAACTTTCATGGACTAATCACAATGGTTCAGAATTATTAAGCGCAAAGAATAAAGTGTGCCATCAAGTTCGTGAGAGCTTTACTAACTAACTTTCTCAAAAAAAAACAAACATTTTATTTGTAAGAAAACACAGCATATATAATATGCACTGAAGTAGCAAATGATGCTAATAGGTAGGTTGGTGGACACATATGGCAATATTGGTTTTTGGGAGTTGGATGCATAGGTAGAGCACATAATCAGTGCAAGTGAATGCTAGCAATAGAGAGGGAGCGACAAACGAGAGAGCAATAACTGTCATAATCATGCTTGCAACAAAACAGGACTAATTATGGCATGAAAGTGCTACAAGAACTCCGAGGCAAAATAAATCAACGAGGCTTACTGACTATTGATTAGTTATATGCATGCTTGAGCATGTGCCAAGTCGATTCACATGAACAGTCAGAGGAGGATACCACAGTATCATACCAAAGTATGAATAAAACAATGCAAGCAAACATTCATATGACATGCTACAAACTATTAGCAAGCTGGAGCTAATCATAAACAAGCAAGAACTACTAAGCATCCATAATGACATACACCTTACACAAATAGGCTAAGCATGCTCACAATGATGAGTATATGTACAAAAATGAAGACAAATAGAGTTGATTACCAGCCTCTTACCACACCTCGAGTTGTCTTAATCTTCATTATTGCCCTTCACTTGTGTGACTTGAATAATTAACATGAAAACCAATATCCACTAAGGATGGCTGAACCCTGCGAAGAACTCACAAAACCAAAGAAGAACAACAAATATTTTTGGTGTTTTTGATTTTTTAGAAACAAGCCAACAAAGAAAAACCAAACAAAAACAAAGCAAACCAAACAAATCAAAATATTTTTGGATTTTTATTTTAAGGCAAACCAAAGCAAAGAAACAAAGAAACAAATCAAGAGAAACAACGAAAATATTTTTGGTGTTTTTGGGTTTTTAGAGAGAAACAACAAAAACCAAAAAGAAAGCGAAACAATGGATATACAAAGAACCGACCAAACATGATATATAGATGAGTGTGATTTCGGTATACCTCCCCCCAAGATTAGGCTTTTGGCCTAAGCGGGGCTCAATCCCATGGTGCCCAAGTAGATGCACCTCTGTAGTATGTCGAGGAAGCTTCCTCGTCCCGGTATGAGCTCGAAGCCTCCCCTGTGTAGTGTACAACGGGGTCATATGCGGGCGCTCCCCCCCTGATAGTGCCCGTGGAAGTTGAGAGAATCCAGCAACTCATCCATCTCCGCCTTCGAGCGTGACCAAGGTCCCTGAGAAATACTGAACAAAGTGGTTTGGGGTAGAGGGATCTCTCTATCTTCCCGTTAGTAAACAACATTCTATAAATCAAGTTCTCGAGAGTAGAGCTAGAGGTGACAAAGTGGTGCGCCTTCATGGTAGAAAAATCAAGTCTCTAGGGAGCCAAAACTGTATCATGGGGATCAACAACAATGTTCAAGGCAGCAGCGATACGAGTAGCAATAATTCCCCCATAAATGGGTCCCCTAGCAGCTAAACGACGAGCAATGAGGGAACCAAGATTATACTTTTCCTCACCGTAGAGCACAACAGCTAAGAAGGCCAATTGATAGTTGTATATATTACTAGTGTTCTCCCTACCAAGAACACTGGTGGTAAGATAGTAGGTGAAGTACCTGATGGCTGGGAGTTGAATGTTCTTTATCTTCCCTCGCTGAGCTCTGCGATCATCATCATTGGTTATTCCTTGGTATAGTTCCAGCAAATCAGCGGGAAGAGCTATAATCTTCTTTGATGACCCCTTTGTACCAAGTCCCAAGGCCTTGCAAAAATTCTTCAATGTCATAGAATGAGCCCTGCCATTAAGTCTAAAAGACACATAAGAATTGAACAAACTATTGGTGAAGGAGAAATTCTCCACAAATGTTTTAGTAAGTGAAGCATATTGTGCAATCTCATCTTGCATGAAACTTGTTAGAAAAGTTCTCTCAATCAAAGCCATTAAATCATTAAGAATCCCAGCAGCTCGCAAGAAATTTTGACAAGGAAAGGTGGAGGGGTGCGCATCCCCTTCATCCACCTCGTCACCAAACCGCGGAGTGATGATAACCTCATTGTATGAGAGTCTGGAGCTTGTAGCTGACCTTGGGAGACTTGCCCTTCTAGGTGCATCACTCTCAAATATGTCACCAAAGGTTTGGTGGTCCATGACTTCCCTTTGCTGAAATTTTAAACAACCATCAAACCAAGTGATTTCTAAGTTGATAAATGATGAGCAACTACTATAGGAACTTGCTAGAGGACTACACGTGCATTAAAACAAAGTTTCTAAGCAAATAACAAGCATGCAAGCTCAAACAACCTGTCACCTACAGTAGCAAAATACTCAAGATACAATCTACCAATCACAAATCTAATTGGACAAGTGGAGGAGGCACATACCAAGGAGCAAACCCTCCAAAAATCAGCACTTGAGATGGGCTGAACAAGGAGATCAAAAATCACGAGCAATAACAACAAGAACTCGAGCTTGAGCAAGTTTTCCGGTGTTTTCCGGGAGAGAGAAAGAAGGTGGCTTTGAGGAGGAATCCTGGAGGGGCCCAGGTGGGCCAGACCCCCTAGGCGCCACCCCTAGGTAGGTCGCGCCTACCATGTGTGTGGGGCCTAGGAGTGGACCCCTGGGTCATCTCAGGTGCCACTCTGCCCCTTTTTTCGAGGATAAATTTATTTTGAATTTTCTGGGATTTTTCGGGAAACTTTATTTTTGGCCAATTTTTAGGGTATGGAAATTGATTTTCTCGCAGAAACAGTTTTTCAGAAGAAGAAAAAGCAAACCAAAAGCCAAACTACAGGAGCTCTAAGAAACTCAAACAAGCAAACAACTAGCAAAACTAATGCTAAAGCAAAGACTAGGTAGGAGAAGGGAAAAAGAAAGCAAGTATAACTAAAGTGGAAACATTATTTTGTTCATTAAAATCCTTTTGTTAACAAGGTTGATCAAGCCTTGTTACCAAAACAATCTTAAATGAGACAAAACTTTGTATTCCACAAGGTGATTATGTTACCTCATACTTGATAGCAATGGTCCCAATCATAATAGTTTCAATATTTTCTTGTGGAATGGGACAATATATTTCTCCAACCTTGATGCCTTCAATATTTTCAATAGAATTCAGGCAATAGCTCTTAACAACGTTCTTGGGGAAATAGACAGTGTGCTCTTTGTCATTAATATTGAAAGTTACTTTTCCTTGATTACAATTGTTGACAGCACCTGCAGTATTAAGAAAAGGTCTCCCAAGAATAATAGACATAGTATCATCTTCAGGCATTTCAAGCACAACAAAATCAGTTAAGACCATGCAATTATGAGCAACTTGAACAAGAACATCCTCACATACACCAATAGGAACATTAGTTGACTTATCAGCCATTTGCAAAGATCAGTTGGTATCAACTTTTCTAGCTGGAGTCTCTTATAGAGAGAAAAAGGCATAACACTAACTCCAGCTCCCAAATCACATAAAGCATTTCTAACATAATTATTCTTAATGGAGCAAGGAATAGTTGGTATACCTAGATCACCAAGTTCCTTTGGAACCTTACCATTGAAGGAGTAATTAGCAAGTAGAGTAGAAATCTCTTCATTAGGAATCTTCCTTTTATTAGAGACAATATCTTTCATATACTTTGAATAAGGAGGCAACTTAATAGCATCAGTCAAAGGAATTTGTAAGAATAAAGGTTTCATCCACTCACAAAACTTGTTGTAGTGCTATTCCTCCTTTTACTTGTGTTTCTTACCTAGAAAAGGCATAGGTTTCTGCACCCAAGGTTCTCTCTCTTTACCATGTTTATTAGCAATAAAATCTTCCTTAGTGTACCTAGTGTTCTTAGTGTGTTTTTCAGGTTCTTCCTCAATTTCCTCCTTATCAGGAGGCTCATCATTATTACCACTCTCAGTTTCAGCATCAGAGACAGATATACTATTATGATCTACAGTAGGTTCAAGTGATTCCTCAACTTCCTTATGTTTATTTTTCTTACTCTTATGAGGACTACCACTATCTTCTACTTGTTGGGAATCCTGTTCTATTCTTTTAGGGTGTCCTTCAGGATATAAAGGATCTTGAGTAGCTGCACCACTCCTAGTTTTAATTCCATAAGCATGTTTATTTCCTGAAGCATTAGCTAGCATATCCTTTTGTACTTTAGCAAGTTGATCAAGTTGAGTTTTAACCATTTGAAAGTGTTTACAAAGCATTTTAATATCATTAGAAGTTCTTTCCATAATATATTTCAACTCATGGATAGCTCTAGAGTTTTCCAATAAATGATTCTAATCTTGTTTATTAAAGTGACCTTGTTTAACAATAAAAATTTCAAGTTCCTCTAAGCATTGATCAGGAGGCTTACCATAAGGAATATCACCTTCATCAGAGTGTTGGAGAGAGTGTACCTCAATAGTAGATGCATGGGGAATTGGCTTACATAATTCTTCTATAGGAGGTAGATTCTTCACATCTTCAGCTCTAATACATTTCTCCTTTATACACTTTTTAGCTTCATTCATCACTTCATCATTTAGTGCAATAACTCCCCTCTTTGTTGTTGGTGTTGGAATTTGTTCAGGAACAACTGGTTCAGGAGTAATAGGCTCAGGTGTATTCAGCTCAGTTGAAGTCGAATCATCATAATTCTTACTTATCTTGTTCATTAATTCTTTAGCATCTGTAGGAGTCCTTTTCCTGAAAACACAATCAGCAAAGCTATCTAGGTAGGTCCTAGAATCATCAGTTAGTCCATTATAATAAATATCAAGCAACTCATTCTTAGGTAATGGACATCCAGGATATGCATGAATCAAGGAACAGAATCTCTTCCATGACTCATGCAATTTCTCTTCTTCTTCCTGTTTAAAATCAAAAAGTCTCTGCAAAGCAGCATGTCTAGCACTGCGAGGAAAATATTTATGGAAGAAATAAGCAATCAAGCAATCAGGGCTATCAATGGAACCAGGAGGTAATCTATTAAACCAAGCCCTAGCTTCTCCTTTTAGTGAAAAAAGGGAAGATCTCAGCAACAAAGTACTTGCGCGTCTTAAAATAATCAAAGAACAAAGCACTCATAGTAGAAAGCTCATTCATATGAGCCATAGCACTCTCATTTTCAGTACCACAAAAAGGTTCTTTCTCAACAATATCCAGATAAGCCAAATCAAGAGAGAAATCATAATCTTTATCTTTAATATCTATAGGAGAGGTGGCAAACTTAGGATCATAAGACTTCTTGGGCATAATAGTACGTCTAGCAATGAGACTCTTCATAGCACTAACATCATGTGTATTTCGGCACTCTTCAACAAATTCATCAGTGAGCTCAATGTAACCATCATTAATATCAAAACTCTCACTAGACTCAGGTGAGCTAACAGGTGTAACAGTGTCTTCACTAGGAGTTTCGGTATTTCCTAGACTAGCCATAGTAGCATATAGAAAAGGACCTAATGAACCACTTGCATCAAGCACAGTAGAAGTAACATCATGAGTATCAAAAGCAGTTTCAGATTCAGCAGTAGTAGCAGTGTGTGTAGCATGAGTATGTGGTGGTGGTGTGACAAGCTTACTTATAATAGACGGTGAATCAAGAGCAACAGAGGTGTTTACGACTGTACCTCTTCTTGTAGTGGATGGTAAAATAGGGAACTTTCCATGAAGAGACTTCCCCATGATGAAAGGAGTAGCAGTGAACAATAATAGATCCAAGTGAACTTACAAATAAAGTTATGCTCCCCGGCAACGGCGCCAGAAAATAGTCTTGATGACCCACAAGTGTAGGGGATCACAACAGTCTTCGCGGGTAGTATTACCCAATTTATTGATTCAACACAAGGAGAGACAAAGAATACTTGCAAGCCTTAACAACTAAGTTGTCAGTTCAGCTGCACCTGTAAATAGTTCTTGCTCACAGAAGTTTATCAGTAGCAACAGTTTGTAGTAGAACAGCAAAGCAACAGAAACAGTGGAACAAGAGCAATAGTAATAGTAAAAGTAAATAGTAGGATTCGAGTGCGGTAGGCATAGGGATGGATGGACGGGTGTTGCATGGACGAGTCTAAACATGTAACTTCAAGAACTAGGGCATTGCAGATAAATAATAATAAGCATCCAAGTACTAAGAAATCCTAGGCATGTGCTCCAAATATAGTCATACGTGCTCGCAATGAGAACTTGCACAACATCTTCTGTCCAGCCAGCCCGTGGCAGCGGGGCCTCTAGGGAACTACTGGCAATTAAGGTGCTCCTTTTAATAGAGCACCGGAGCAAAGCATTAACACTCCGTGAACACATGTGATCCTCATACCACAGCCATCCCCTCCGGTTGTCCCAATTATTGTCCCTTTGTGGCCTTTGGATCCGGACAATGATATGTGTACACAACTTGCAGATAAGATCATAAAAAATACTATCATAATGATTCCATAATAAGTTCAGATCTGAGATCATGGCACTCGGGCCCTAGTGACAAGCATTAAGCATAAAAAGTTGCAACAAAGTCAAATACCACAAGAGATACTAGGCACTATGTCCCTAACAGATCTTATTTGATTACATGATAGAACTCATCCAATCCCTACCATCCCCAAGCTTACAGCGGGGGATTACTCACTCATGGATGAGGAAAACATCGGTGGTTAATGGAGATGCATTAGTGATGATGATGATGGCGATGATCCTCTCCAAATTCCCGTCCCGTCAGGGTGCCAGAACGGAGTTTCTGGATCCGAATCATGGTTTCTGGTGGCGGCGGCGAAACGGAACTCTTTCTGGAAAACTATCGAACCCTCCCCTCTGTTTTTAGGCCAGAAGGCAACTTATACACGCGGAGGGAGGCCGAGAAGCTGCCTAGGGTGGCCAAACCTCCCCCAGGCACGGGGTTAGTGGGCCCGCACCTGGGGTGGGTCTGGGCCCCCCAGGCCTGCCCTCTGTCTCTCCTTCTGGCTCCGTGGATCTTCTGGTGAAATATAATTTTTGGCATATTTTCCGGGATTTTTCCTGATAGTTCATTTTATGCACAAAAACAATACACCAAGGTAATTCTGCTGAAAACAGCGTCAGTCCGTGTTAGTTGTATCCAAATCACACAAGTATAGAGGAAAAACAATAGCAAATTGTTCGAGAAAGTAGATACATTTTGGATGTATCAAGCTCAGCCCGCACCCTTCGGCTCCCTCGTCGCACTATAAATAGAGGCCTTCCCTGTTCGATTTCTTCACACCATTCCACTCCCCACCTCTCACTGATCGTGCCCACTTCTTCCCAGAGCAAGGCGAGCGCCGCATCACCGGAATTTCGCCGGATCCTACCGCTGCTGGAGGAGAAGGGCGCTGTCGATTGGAGCCATCCCAGGAGGAGCCACCAGTACCAAGAGGATCGCCATTGTCAACTTTGTCATTCGCCCCCATCGCTGACCATCGCACGAGCCCCGGTGAGCCGCCATAGACCTCCACTGGCCGCGCTAGGGTCCGTGCTCTTCGCGTTCTATTCAGACGTTGACGACGACCCTCAGCCGTTGATCTTACATCTAATCATACGGTTGTAATAGCCACATACCCCTTCGCACCCCCCCCCTTTCTCACTGACTAGTGGGCCAGCCCAGTTAACTTTCCCGCGTGACCCAGTTCGTTTGAAATTAGGTTTATCTATTTAATTTCAAACTTAGTTCTGGCAGTAGATTCAAAAATCATTTTAGAGAGATTTACTGGACCAAATTGCATGAAACTAAATTTGGTAGAAAGGTATTGAAATTATTAATCCAAGCCCGTTGGATTCAAACAATTTGGAATTATATATCACCTAGAGTAAAAATAACAAGGCAGAGACTTTTCTGCATTCAAACTTTTTTCAAAATTCAACCATAAAAGCTTTTGAGTTGATTCCGACTCTCAAAAATCACAATTGATAAGACCTTTATGAATATATAAAAATATCTTGGTTTACTTGCAGTAATAATGGACAAGTAATAAAAGAATGCCCCATAGGCATTTCTAGTCACTTTAATTAATTAAAATAAAAAGGTTAAACCTTATTAAATTGTGACACCACTTTAAATCACATTCCCAAGTACTGAAATATGTGGTGATGACATGTTTCAACATGATCCCATGTTTTAGTTGGAGAATATTAAATCTTAAGTAGTTTTTTCAATGAGTACAAATTACTTTTCTAAAATAAAATAAATGAAACTAGTGCCTTAATCTTTATGATGATTGTGATGATGCTAGATCATCTAGTGAAAACCCTAGTGTGATAAATATAAATAGTTATGTATTGTTTGGTGATTGTGTACCTTGTATTTATTTATAGACGCTAGTACCGACCAAGGATATGAAGAGGAAGGAGATTACTACGAGGAAGAAGCAGAGGAGAACTTCAACCACTACACTACACAAGGCAAGCTAACACTTGCAACTGTGAAAGCTAGATAACCTACGCAATGCAGTACGCATGCTTGATTAGACAAAACTTGATTATCCTAAATCCAAGTTTTACTTGCAAGCTTGATTATTTTTATTTCTTTATCAAAGCTCTTTATTACTTTTACTTAGTGACTTGTAAGTTTTGGAAAGATTTTAGAGGTAGCATAAAGAGCATAAAACTTGGCCTAAGTTAGGTAGATCTTGATGTCATCCTGAGGCATGAGATTGAACTTATATAAGTCACACTTGATGTCACATCCCAAGATTTTCCAAATCTTGTTATGTGAAATATAAAGGAATAAAATAAAACTTTGCTGATTTTTAGGGTGAGAAGAAACTTCTTAATTCCAATTGGAAAGCTTCAAACCTATTTGATCAGACAAATCCTAAAGGGATTTGAAAAGATAAACAATTAATAAAGAAAATTTAAATAAGTAAAATTACTATTTTTGGATCTTTAATAAAAAGATATGGTTTTTATAAAGCAAAGGTAGAATTATAAATAAGGATTATTTTATAGAGCCAAATTAAATCTTGGCCAAGCTTTTGAATTAAAATATTCCTATTTGATAAAAAGAGTAAAGGTTTATTTAAATAAAATAATGAGGATTTATTAATGTCCCATTTTATTAAAGTAAGGACTTTTCCCATTTTAATTAAACACTAAAACTTGTTATTTTATTTTAAATGAGTTTTCCAAGGGTTTTATATTATCAAATAAAACCTACTGAAATGATTTTGTTATTTTTTAGATTTCAAATGGAGTTTTAATAATCAAATCCTATTTGAATTAATAACCAAGGACTATTTTATTTAATTATTAAATAGATCCTAAAAGAATAAAATATTATTTTATTTTGGGACTTGGAATTATGTTGTTAAATAGAACTAAACTCAATTCAAAGTGTGGTGGAAGTTTGATTGATTTGAATGTTTGAATTGTTTGATTGAATTTCAAAAGAGAAAATCAAATGGAAAAAGGAAAAAGTTTCAGTACAAAAAAATTGCTAAAGGACTCGACCCAACTAAGCAGGCCCAGCAGCCCAGCTCCAGCCCACCAGCTCGCCCTCAGCGAATAGTTTTCCTACTCAAACCGCGAACCCGCAGAGTCCCAGACATGTGGCCCCCACTCCCTCTTCCTCTCTCTCACAGACAGCGCGACCCCACGCCACCTCAGCGTCGTCTTCACTGCGGCAATTCCTCCTGGCCGTTTTCTGCCATTGATGCCGCGATTGAATTCGCTTCAATGCCTCGCCTTAATCTCGCCGCGACCACGCCCCATTAAACGCCTCCCTCTTCTCCCCATTTCCTCCGCTCAGCCTCTTCGCCTTGTGGCTACCCTAATTGGTCGTTGCAACCACACCAACTCCGACGAGGTTCTGCTCAAATTCCGGCGAAGCCAGACGACCCCACTGCCCCTGGAGCATACGAGCTCGCTCCTAACCTTCTGGCGCATCTCCCCGTGCCACTCATTCGCTCGCGGGCGCTCCGCAACGTCGACTTCATCATCTACTGAGCGCCGCCGCGTCTGTTTCTTTTTCCGGCGACCTCCCCTGGTAAGTGTCGACCGCCCCAACACCTCTTATTGATGCTCACATCATCAGCAGTTCAAACCGTGTCTAACTGTATCCTTGCTTTGCCTCGGAGTGAATCGTAGTGTTGCCCTCGACGACCCCTAGAACCGCCTGACGCCGCCATCGTCTCCGGCGAGCAATCCCCTCCGCTCCAGTGCGCCCCTCGCCAGACCAGCACCACCTTGAGCTTCGCCTCAACCACGCGAGCACTCTAAGCCATCTACCCCTCTCCCTTTCTTCCTAGAATCGCCGCGACGCCACCGCCAGAGCGTGCTCCGCGGCTCACCGCCGCGCAGCGCCGCCGGTATTTGACCACGCAAACGTGTCCGTTAGATCTTGATCATCTGGCTATGATAGAATGTAGACGAAGGGGTATCGTGTGCCTCTGCGCCACTCGATCTTAGTTAGATCTAACAATCCAGTGAGCTCGATCCGCCCGAAGCGGTATCGGCCAATAAGAACAAGCCACGTGGACAGAGTATTGTTTAAAAACAGAATTAGAATCTGATTTAGATGCAAACTTGTAAATTGCATAACTTTTGATCCCCACGTCCAAAATTTGCAAATTTTATATCAATGGATTCAGAAAAACAAGCCCTAGCCAACCATGCACTTTGTTTAGTAAAAAGCTTCTGGTAAAATGTTTGTTTTTGCAGAAACTTGTGTATGCTTGTTTAGGATATAAAATTTATTCCAAAATGATTTTGGGGATGAAATCTTTACAAAATGGTTTGTTGTGAACTTACTGACCAACTTATGGATTCAAAAATGTCTTTTGTGAAGATTAGGATTGAATAATTGAATTAACTCATTTCTAGTCAAATAAAAATATTGATTTTGATATGGAAATGATTTTTGAGAAAAACCTTTGGAAAATGTTTTGATTCAAACCTACTGACCCTAAACACCAAGTTTTGTGTATTAAACAACTTACTTGGTGAACAATATAAAATTGTTGCTTTGCTAAAAACATTTTCAACCACATAAAATGATGATTTGATTTAAAAATGGTTTATAGATAAAACCCTTTTGCAAATGGGTTTGACACTTTAGAAAATGACCACTTTGAACCTTGCATTGTATAGAGCCTAGTAGAAACCACCTTTGCAAATAAAACTATCTTTTGCATGTTTGCATGCATGACTTTGTTTCTATTATTTTATGTGTGTTATTTGTTTGAATATTGGTTGGAATGCTAGTTGAATCTATGTTTGCTTGATTGATTTGTGGTGAAGTTAGAAGAGTGTGATATTAGCAAGATCAAGAAGTGAACCAACATCCTCTACCAAAAAGTCAAGTGACACTATCATCCAAGTCCTATTATTTTCATTACACTTAGTGGATTTTGAAACATGCATGATAAGGACTACAATATTTTGCTATGCTAAATCCTAATAGGATACCCTTATACATTCCTTAGTGAAAACAATGTAGTTGTAAAATGCTTAGCCATGCTATATATATTGAGAAGAGATACATGTTGAGATTATATGAAGTTGGGAAAAAAGACTTATATTTTATATAATAAAACAAGTACTCAATGAACCACCTGGGTGGACAAGGATACTCAAGTTTTGGACAAGGTGGCAACAAGAGGAACCATGTTTATATGGCAATCTCTTTTTGTTGTACACTAGAAGAAAACCACCCAGGAAACTTAGAGATTGAACATGTTTCTCGTACAGTGGCTTCCGTGTACAGCCGCATGCTAAATGGGCACTGGCTTAGTCAATTACATTGTGGAAGACCCATGCATTGGCCCTTCAAGTTACTAGAATGAGGGAACTAGGAACCCTACATTGGTGCTTGAAGACAAGCTAGCATTGTGTATGGGAGGACCCTATGGAAAGACTTCGTCACATTCTCAATCTGCCAGTACTCCATCTTGGTGAGTACTTATCCAGCGGACACTGGTGGCAACAAGATGAGATTGTGTCATGTGGGTAAAGTGTACAAATTCTGTAGAAGATAAAAATCTAAGTACTTAGCTGTGTCCCCGGTTATGGACAATACTGAGCAACTAAGGCTTGAAGCTATGGGAAATCTCGACATTCCAATTTCTAAAAGTAAAACTTGAAAGTGACAACAAGAGACTTGAAGCACTTGGTGGATTCCAAGGAGTTCAGAAAGATTTGACAAAAGATCAAAACTATTTTGAAAAGATAGGATAAAACTATATTGCTTTCTGCAAATGAGCCTAAACCCCACTTAGCCAAATATGCATGTATTGATAGGATCCACTTATATCCTACATAGTAGTGAAACTTGCCAATACAATTCAAATGTATTGACCCTTGTGGCTGTAACTTGTTATGTTGCGTTGTTTGATATTAGTGAATTAGTGAAGTTGATTGATTAGGATTACAAGTCTACAACCAACATGTTTGCCTGTGGCACTTTGAAGATGAAGGACCCCATGCTTATAGATATTCTGCTGCAATGTAATGTAATAGCCAAATGAGCTATGTAAGATGTGATAAAATTATGTTATTCCTGGTTATAAAGTTGTATTATGACCTTGGTTCCTTGATATTACATCTTAACTGTGGATGCTAGCTATTGATCCCGGGACTAGCATTGTAAACACAGGGATCTCTACCTTATTAAAGGTTGGGACCTCTACACTTGATTACCACCCCTCATTAGTGTTTACACCCAACTTTAGTGGCAAGTGCTAAGTATAAAACTTGATCACTTTAGATGGGAATACTTGGTGAAAATGATTATGAAAACCTTAGAATGATGAGTCATTCTAATGAAATGTTTTGACATGTGTTCTTGAACACCAGATGATTTTGAAGATGAAAATGTTGAGGCATGAGCCTTAACCCTTTATAAAACCGATAGTTGTCTGGATGCGATACCATTCCAATTTTACCATACAACCATAATACCCGAAATTGGGAGGGCTTGACTGGAAGTTTATATACCTTAGTATGGGTTCCCTTGCGGCCGAGGTTTGAGCTGAGGCTAACTTGTGAAGATTGACCACCTATGCAGTTCCCAAGATGACAGATGGTCATGGTTGGGAGGCCAAACTCATAGGAGAGGTGCCTATACTAGGTTGTGTAATTGAAAGGTTAGGATTGATTATCCGCATACTGGGTATGGTGAATTCAGGAATGTTCCTAGCGGATGTATTGAATATTGTGGTGAAAATGTACCACCTCTGCAGAGTGTCAAACTATTCGAATAGCCGCGTCCGCGGTTATGGAATGTTGGAGTGGCCATACTGTTCCGTCATCAGATGTTTTCAAAATGACTTGTGAAATGAACCATGAATTTGACTTGACCACAATAGGGTCGTGAAAGTGAAAACTGAGTTCCCACTTAGGTGTTATAAAACCTTAAACTATTTTTTTTTGCTTCTAAACTCAGTTAGAGATAAACCTGGCATTTTGCAAAACAACCTAGAGCTTAGGGTTCCTACTTGAAACCTCTTTACTTGTTAGTGATAGTTTGTGAGTACTTAAAGAGTACTCATGGCTTTGTCCCTGGCTATTCCCGTGGCCAGACTATGATGAGGCTATCAGGAGGATGGACCGCTGGAAGGTTACAACAACTAGGATCATCTCCCATCGTCAGCATTGCCTGTGACCATGAAGATGGAGCCTCGCCCACGCTACCGTTATTATATTATTCCGCTACTTTGATTGTACTCAGACTAGATCATGAGATCCTTTATTTGTAAGACCTTTATTATGGTTTGTAATGGATGATGAACTATGGTAACAATCTGTTATGTCTCGCAAAAATGGTAATCCTGGGATTGCGATGTATGGCATAACAGGCATCTAGGATTAAAAATCTGGGTGTTGACAAGAAGTTAAAACACAAAGCTTCTATTCCTAGGAAAGTAGAAGATAGTTGGGAACCCATTATTAATGTGCAAGTGAATGACTTTGATCTCAAAGTTTCATGTGATCTTAGTTCTAGTGTCTCTATTATGCCTAGGAAGATTTATGAAATGCTTGATTTGCCACCTTTGGAATATTGTTATTTGGATGTTCCACTTGATGATAATGCTAAGAAGAAACTAATGGGGAGTATTAATGATATTATCATCATGGTTAACAATGCTTATGTCCCTGTTAATTTCTATGTTTTGGATGTTGAATACAATGCTTCTTGTCCTATTACTTTGGGATGACCTTTTCTTAGAATTGTTGGTGCCATCATTGAAATGAAAGAAGGCACCATTAAATATCAATTTCCATTCAAAAAAGGTATTGAACACTTCCCTATGAGGAGAGAGAAGTTGCTTTTTGCTCCTCCTTTGAAAGCAAGGTTTGATGTTAATGCTTCCTCATTTGAAAATACTTGATTTCTTGCTTCTTGTGTCTAACTTAAAGGCGTTAAAGAAAAGTACTTGTTGGGAGATAACCCAAGAGTTTTCTTAAGTCTTGGAAGTTATTACTTCAGTAATTACCTCTCCTTATAATTTTTGTTTGATTTTTGTGCCAAGAATGACCTCTAATGAGAGGGAAGTAAGATTTGGGGAGTTGCTGTCCCGAAACAGATTTCTGTCCTCCACCATAAAAATTCGTGAGGAGTCTATGAAAGTATTATTGAGCTTAAAATTTACTAACAAATCCCCCAGTATGTTAGCTAACTTTCATTAGTTCAACACTTTTTTATTTGAGCAACATAAGATTTTCGAAAAAATCGGTTTCTACCTGCTGGTCTGTTTTGACATATTTCTGCCATTATTTGCATTTGCTTCTTATTGATTGCTTTTTGAGTTATCTTTTGGTGAATTGAGCTTTTTGAAGGAGTTTCTACATTAGATTGTGTTTTTAGTGAAATTTTTTGCTGTTCCAAAGCTAAACCTAAAGGTCTATTATCTTTTGAATACACTAATGTTGCTAATGAAGATTGTGTGAAGTTTTGTATGAAGGAAGGTGTAGAGAGAGAATGATGTAATGAGATGAAGAATGGAAAAAAACTCAAGCTTGGGGATGCCACCCCGGTGTCACCCCAATAAATATCCAAGAGGTACAAGCGTCAAAGCTTGGGGATGCCCAAGGCATCCCCTTCTTCATTAATAAAAAGCTCAGGTCTTTTTAGACACTTCGTTTTTATTGTTTCATGCACTGTTGTGTTGTTCTTGGAGCATCTTAGTTTTCGTTTGGTTTGCTTAGTTGTTTAGTTTGCTTGAATAAATTAGTTTGGGCCTCCATTCTCGCCGTGTTGTTTCAAATAAGTTGATTTGTGTTGAAAGGAGTACAAAGTTCTTGCTTAAAAGTGCAAGAGGAGCTTGCATTGACTGTGACTTAGAATTTAGCATGACATGCTAGGTGTTGTTTTGACCTTATGATTAGTGATTATTGTTGTAGCATGTCTTGTTCCAAACAATTGGGTTTGCTTAGTGTGCCTTGAAAGAATTATGCGTTGTTTTAGCATACAAAAGTATAGTATTGTGGTATTCTCCTTTGATGCTTTGTTTGGGTTGACTTGGCACATGCTCACACCATGTTATGACTATGAACAAGTCACCATAGCCTCTATGGTCATTTAGTACTTGACTTGTAGTACCACTCTATGCTTTGATTAGTAATGTTTTGTCGCTCTGCATGATTATGGCCATTATTGATCTCTTAGTTGGTTGCTCCCAGTCTTTTGCTAGCCTCCACTTGTATGAGTAAGCTCTACTCATGCTTCCAACTCCCAAGAAACCAAGTTATTCCAAAGTTTCCACTATAAACTCCTATGCATGGTGTGTTACACCATTCCAAGTATATTCTAGTTTTCAGCTATCTTCCAATTGAAAAGTATTTTGTTATGTAAAAACTTAGTGATTAAAGCCCTCACGAACTTGATGGCACACTTTATATTCTTTGCCCCTAATAAACTTGAACCATTGTGTCATCTAAGTTATATATGATTGCACTTATACATTGGAATTAGCAGAACCATGCTATCATGAGGAACCTTTTCAACATTGCACTTGTACTTTGTACACAGTTGATATCATGCTCTTTTGTCTATGGATGTCACCGGTGTGAAATAAAGAGGGAGCTTGTAAGTCTATGGAGTTATGTATTTTTTGTTAGAGAAACGCCTGGGCCGCTAGCCTAAGCCATGCCTAATCATGGTGGAAACTTGCAGCATCACCATAATGAGCTATCTGTGAAGCATCCTCAATAAAAAGCTATGCACATAGTAAATAAAAAGATCGCTGAGATGTCATTGTCTGCTTGCCTTGTCATTTTGGTTATGGGATAGCTCTTGTACCATGTGCAAGGGGTACCCCGTTGGCGGTTCTCTATGATACGCATATACTTACTATAACAAGAACATACATGTGACTGAAGTTGAGTAGCATGAGGTGTGGCCCTCGTATTCAAGGGACTTGAGATTGCCAACTTATACTCTGTCAAACATATACTCCATAGTTTGTTCACTTTAACCTTAATCACTTCAAGATGCTTATGATAGGGGCAATGAGGGTTGAAAGCTAACCAGTACCATAATTTTTTGAAGCTCTTTTTGAAAATTGAAATCCCTGATTCCCTTTGTGAAGGGCCTTTCTTCCACTATTATATTGAGTCTCCACCTTCTACCTTTAGGCACCATTAAGAGAGCTTAGTTACCATTATGTGTGCAGTGTCCCAAAACTTATTGATTGATTCATACTGTGATATTACTTGTTCTTGTGCTATTTGTATCTAGTCACTCTTATGAACTTTGAAGGTGTCATATGCATCTATTTGCTACTCTATGAGGGACAAACTGAATGCCACTATGCCATGTTTTCTGTATGTGAAACAAACAAACGTTTTTCAATGCATGTTATTCATGATCTTTGTTTGTAGCCTTTCATGTTGCATGCATAGTTACTTTGTCTTATTGTTAGAACTCCATCTTTCATGCACATGTTTAGAGTTCTTTGATCCCAGCTTTCAATGCTTGCGAATGGTTTGATCTTGGTTTTGATGGTGCATGTCACCTCAAAAATTATTCTTTTTATCACTTACCTACTCGAGGACGAGCAGGAGTTAAGCTTGGGGATGCTTGATACGTCGGAAACGTAACTATAATTTTTGATGCTCCATACTTGTTTAGTATCTACTTTTATTTGCTTTGTCTACACTTTGAGGTGTTGTTATATCTTTTCCGGAACTAACCTATTAACAAGTTGCCACAATGACAGTTGCCTATTTTCTTCTATTTTTGGTTCCAGAAAGGCAGAAAATCAATATTCTCGGAATTGGACAGGACAAAAGCCAAAGTCAATATTTTACCGTGGGCGACACGAAGCCAGAAGACGAGACGGAGGGGCGCCACATGGCGGCCAGACCCCCAAGGCGCGGGTGGGCCCACCTCACGCATGGGCAGGGTGTGGTCCCCCTTGTGGCCCCCCTTCTCGCGCCTTCGCCTATAAAAGGCCCCCGATGCAGAAACCCTAGGCACCCGATCAATAACTCCACGAAACTTTCTGTAGTCGCCGCCACCATCGTCCCTAGATAGGGGGATCTGAAGTTCTTCCCGACACCCTGCCGGAGAGGAGATCATCCCGGAAGCCTTGTTCTCCGGTATGAAGCGTGAGAAGTTCCACCTTGGACTACGGGTCCATGTAGTAGCTAGATGGTTGTATCTCATCCTTGTGCTTTCATGTATAGATCTTGTGAGCTCCATTCATGATCAAGATCTAATCTATTTTTATTCATGCATGTTGTGTTTGCGGGGATCCGATGGATATTGAGATTACTATGTCAGATTGATTAATGTTTTGTCTATTTGATTCTATCATGTCTGTGTTGTTTGTGATCTTGCATGCTCTCTGTTGTTAGTAGCTATCTTGGCCAAGTAGTTGCTAGTGACTCCAAGAGGGGGTATTTATGCTCGATAGTAGGTTCATGCCTCTATTTTCCAAGGGAAGTGACAGAAACCTCTTTGGTTGTAGATGTGTTGTTGCCACTAGCGAGAAAACAACGGTCTCTTGTTCACGGAACAAGTGGATTTTTTACCTTACACACTTTGCTTAAAGCAGTTGTCTGTTGCTTGCAACTTAATACTGGAGGGGGTTCGGATGATAACCTGAAGGTGGACTTCTAGTCATAGATGCAGTTGGATGGCGGTCTATGTATATTGTTGTATTGCCCAATCAAATATCATAGGATCTTTTTGTCTAGTATTGCATTGTCATGCCTTGCTCACTTCCTGTCAATTGCCCTGCTGTAATTTGTTTACCCTTCATGCCATGTTGTTTATCTAAGGAGAGCACCTCTAGTGAACTATGGACCCGCTATAATCTTTACCATTGATACATCTTCCAGTGTTACTTGTTTACTTGCTACAAACCATCATTACCTTCCACACCATACAGTTAATCCTTTGTTACAGCAACCGGTGAGATTGACAACCTTACTGTTAGTTGGGGCAAAGTCTTGAGTTTGTGTTGTGCAGGTCTCCATGTTGCTTGAAGCACCTTTGGGACGTTTCCTTCCTCCTACCGGTTCGATAACATCGGTTTCTTACTGAGGGAAACTTGCCTGCTGTACTGCATCATACCTTCCGCTTGGGGTCTCCCAACGAAGTGCTGCTGCACTCATCAAGGGGACCATGTTTTCGAATTAAAACCTTTACCTGATGATCTAAAATATGCTTATCAGATGATAATAAAGTATATACTGTTACTATTAGTTCTAAACTTCCAGGAAAGGAAGAAGAAAGGTTATTGGAAATATTGAAGAAACACCGAGGAGCTATAGGCTATACTCTTGAGGATTTAAAAGGAATTTCTCCTACTATATGTTAGCATGCTATTAATATAGAACCTGATGCAAAACCAGTTATTGAGCACAAACGCCGTCTAAATCCTAAGATGAAGGATGTGGTAAGAAATTTGGTATTAAAACTCCTTGATGCTGGTATTATTTACCCTATTGCAGATAGCCAATGGGTTAGCCTCGTTCATTGTGTTCGAAAGAAAGGGGGATTACTGTTGTGCCTAATGAAAATAATGATCTTATACCCCAAAGAGTAGTGGTTGCGTATAGGATGTGCATTGATTTTATAAAGGTTAATAAAATTACTAAGAAAGATCATTATCCTTTTCCTTTTATTCATCAAATGCTAGAAAGGCTGTCTAAAAAGACCCACTTTTGCTTTCTTGATGATTATTCTGGGTTCTCTCAAATCGCTGTGAAAGGCAAGACCAAGAGAAAACCACTTTCACTTGTCCCTATGGAACTTATGCTTATAGGCGTATGCCTTTTGGTTTATGTAATGCTCCTGCTACTTTTCAGAGATGTATGTCTGCTATCTTTCATGGTTTTTGTGAAGAAATTGTAGAGGTTTTCATGGACAATTTCTCCGTCTATGGAACTTATTTTGATAATTGTTTGCACAACCTTGATAAAGTCTTGCAGAGATGTGAAGAAACCAACCTTGTTCTTAATTGGGAGAAATGTCATTTCATGGTTAATGAAGGGATTGTTCTTGGACACAACATTTCTGAAAGAGTCATTGAATTTGATAGAGCCAAAATTGAAGCAATTGATAAGATGTCTTGCCCTAGGGATATAAAAGGTATTTGTAGTATCCTTGGTCATGCTGGTTTCTATAGGAGGTTTATTAAAGATTTTTCCAAAATTTCAAAACCCCTTACCAATCTTCTTCAAAAAGATGTACCTTTTGTTTTTGATGATGATTGTAAGGAAACTTTTGAAACTTTGAAGAAAGCTTTGACTACTGCTCCTATTGTTCAACCACCTGATTGGAGTTTACCTTTTGAAATTATGTGTGATGCTAGTGATTTTGCTGTGGGTGTTGTCCTTGGGCAACGTGTTGATAAGAAGTTGAATGTTATTCATTATGATAGCAAGACTGTAGATGCTGCTCAAAAGAATTATGCTACTATTGAAAAGGAGTTCTTAGCTGTAATATTTGCCCGTGATAAGTTTAGACCCTATATTGTTGATTCAAAGGTTACTATCCATACTGATCATGTTGCTATTAAGTACCTTATGACAAAGAAGGACGCTAAGCCTAGGCTTATTAGATGGGTGTTGCTTTTACAAGAGTTTGATATGCATATTGTAGATAGGAAAGGTGCTGAAGATCTTGTTGCTGACAATTTATCTCTTTTGGAAAACATTTCTTTTGACCCTTTGCCTGTTAATGATAGTTTTCCAAATGAGCAGTTGGCTGCAATAAGGGTAAGCCCGCATGAGAGTCCTTGGTATGCTGATTATGCTAACTTTATTGTTTCCAAGTATTTGCCTCCAACCTTTACATCCCAACAACGAAGAAAATTCTTTTATGATCTAAGGCATTACTTTTGGCATGACCCACATTTATATAAAGAAGGAGTAGATGGTATTATGTGAAGATGTGTTCCAGAATATGAACAATAATAGATATTGAGAAAATGTCATGGCAGTGCTTATGGAGGACATCATGTTGGGGATAGGACTGCACAAAAGGTTTTACAATCTGGATTTTATTGGCCTACCCTTTTCAAGGATGCAAGGAAGTTTGTCTTATCATGTGATGAATGTCAAAGAGTTGGTAAAATTTCTATACGCAATGAAATGCCTATGAATTATTCTCTCGTTATTGAACCTTTTGATTGTTGGGGATTCGACTTTATGGGTCTTTTTCCTCCTTCAAAAGGGTATACTCATATTCTTGTTGTTGTTGACTATGTTACAAAGTGGGTAGAGGCCATACCTACAAACAGTGCTGATGGTAAGACCTCTTTAAAAATGCTTCAAGATGTTATTTTCCTAGGTTTGGTGTGCCTAGATATCTCATGACTAATGGAGGCTCTCATTTTATTCATGGTGGTTTTAGGAAAACTCTTGCTAAATATGATGTTAACCATAGAATTGCTTCAGCTTATCACCCCCAAACCAGTGGGCAAGTAGAACTTTCCAATAGGGAAATTAAATCTATCTTGTAGAAGACTGTTAATAGATCTAGGAAAAATTGGGCTAAAAAGTTGAATGACGCTTTATGGGCTTATAGAACTGCTTATAAAAATCCTATGGGGGTGTCTCTTTACAAAATGGTCTATGGGAAATCTTGTCACTTTCCTTTAGAATTAGAACACAAAGCTTATTGGGCAGTGAAAGAATTGAATAGAGATTTTAAACTTGCTGGTGAGAAATTATTGCTTGACTTGATTACCTTAGATGAGTGGAGAAGTGAAGCTTATGAAAATGATAGACTCTTTAAGTAAAAAGTAAAAAGATGGCATGATAGGAGAATTCTCAAAAGGGAGTTCCGTGTTGGTGAGAAAGTTCTTTTGTATAGGTATTGTCTCAGATTTTTTGTAGGGAAACTACTCTCAAAATGGGAAGGATCCTTTGTTATTGAGGAAGTATATTGTTTAGGTGCTATCAAAATATCTTCTTTGAAGGACGACACCACACAAGTGGTGAATGGTCAAAGACTAAAACATTATATATCTGGAGATTCTTATAACGAAGATGTTGATATTATTCAAATGGTGACTCCGGAAGAATTTATCAGAAACCAAACACCAGAATCTGTAGAGTCCGTCTTTGAATAGGTAAAAGTGGTGAAAATAGAAGGTTTGTGAAAACCTTATCTTTTTATATTTTTGATGTTTTTATTACATACGGAAGGTTACGAAATGAAACAGAGGAGGAAACAGAGGCCAGGGTGGCCACACCCACCCTAGGCGCGGGCCCCCAGCTGGCCGCGCCTGGAGGGGGTGTGAGCCCCCTGAGCTCCGTCCCCGCCTTGTTTTAGCACCAGTGCCTTCCTTATGCATTGAAACTTCGTAATATATAACCCCCCGGGATCCCCCGAGGTTCCTGTATTGTGTTCTCATCGTGTTTCTGTTTTGATCTGTTTCTGTCAGGCAGATTCTCAGTTTGGAGCCACAATATCTTCCTCTGGATCACCCATGGAGGACTCCTTCGCGGATGGTATCAACCCGTACATGTATGAGTTGAAGATTCATCCCAAGGAGTTGACTTTCAAGGATGGGAAGGTGTATATGAAAGAAGTTCAAGGCCCTAAAGGAGGAGGCAGTCTAGAAGACAAGATGGAAGCATTGGAGCAGGAAATTTTCAGGTACAAGAAGATGGGAAAACGCGAAGTGGATATCATCCATAAGATAAGTTCAGAACTCATCACCAAGCATAAGGAGGAGGTTGCTGAGCTCCGGGACGAAATCCTCTCACTCCATCAGGCCACAAACCAATTAAAAGCACAGCTCTACGACATACAAAATCAAAACTATGAGTATGAGGCTAGATTTAATCGCATAAGCTCTGTTGCTACTTTCAGGATTGTGGAAACCAAGACATCCTCTTTGGATGGAGAACCTTTGCCTTGGAAGTCTGATGATGACAAGATAACACCACCACCGAAGGAGTAATTCATCATCAGGTTTGGCATCCCCTTGGCTTGTTCCAAGATTGGGGGAGTCCCGTGGTATCACATCATTATCTTTTACCTTTTTATTGGAGATATGCCCTAGAGGCAATAATAAAAGTGGTTATTATTATATCTTTTTGTTTATGATAAATGTTTACATTCATGCTATAATAGTATTAACCGAAAACATTAATACTTGTGTGATTTTTAAACTAAATTAGAATCCCTGGTAAAGCCTCTTTATAATACTAGATTGTTGGTTAATGGATGATCGTGGTTTATCGATCATGAACATTAAGATGTTATTATCAACAAGATCATATCATTAAAAGAATGGTATGATGGACATACTCCTATAGATAAGCGTATCATAAAGATCAAGTCATTTCAATAGTTTGTTTGCTATAAGCTTTCTGATACATAGTAACCTAATTCCTTTGACCATGAGATCATGCTAATCACCATCACCGAAAGGATGCTTTGATGACATCAAACACCACACCGTAATTGTGTGGCTATAAAGGTGGCATTGAGTGTTCGGAAAGTACGTGTTGAGGCACATGGATCAAGAATGGGATTTGTCCATCCATATGACGGATAGATATACTCTGGGCCCTCTCGATGGAATGTCATCCAATTATCTTGCAAGCATGTGAATGACTCATAAGGGATCACATATCATGGGAACGAGAAAAGAGTACTTATCGGTAACGAGGTTGAACTAGGTATGCAGAGATACCGACGATCAAACCTCGGATAAGTAAACTATCATGAGACAAAGGGAAATTGGTATCGTATGTAAGTGGTTCATTCGATCGCAAAGTAATCGTAGAAATATGTGGGAGCCATATGAATTTCTAGATTCCTCTTTTGGTTATTTATCGGAGAAGTGTCTCGGTCATGTCCGTGTAATTCACGAACCGTAGGGAGACACACTTAAGGATTTGATGTTGTTTAGTAGATATGGAATGTAATTAGGGAAATCGAATGCTGTTCGGAGTCTCGGATGGGATCCGGGATATCACGAGGAGATCCGGAATGGTCCGGAGAATGAGATTCATATAAGGAAAGTCCGATTCCGGAGTTCGGGAATGATTTTGATGTTTTCATCGGAGAGGTTCTAGAAGGGTCTAGAAGGTTCACCGGACTGAAAGGGGAATGTTCCATGAATGTGTCATGGTTAAGTGGAATGATTGGATCATGTCCTAGGTCACTTTGGTTGGGAATTTGCGAGAGAGAAATAAATCTCTAAATTGAAAGTCAAAAGGGAGGTTTGAAAAGTCAAACTGGAACAATAGTTTCCTAGTGGAAGAAGGAAAGAGTCCTTCCTTCTATCCAACTTGGTTTTGGGTATGGATTCAAAATCCCCTCTCCCAAGATGCCCTCCCTCTCATAAATAGAGGGGGAGGGCTTCCCCAAAGCACACAACACCAGCCCTCCCCACCCGCTGCACGCCGCCTCGCGCCGCCGCTGCCCTAGCCGCCGCCGACACCTCCTTCTTCTCTCTGGCCTTCTAAACCTAGATCACCGGAAACCCTAGATCCACCATAACTCGCACTGGCTTAGGCGAAGCCCTGCTGGATCTTCCCTCTACTTCCGACACCATGCCGTCATGCTGCCGGAATCGCGAGGGGAGAACTACAACCTCCGCTGCCTGCTGGAACAAGGGAGAGGAAGGTCTTCATCGAGTACCAAACGTGTGACCGACTGCGGAAGCGCTGCCGGAACGCAGCGCCAGAAGGATCGTCTACGTGATCTTGAGATCGGCAAGTATACGACTACATCACCCACGAGAATCTACTCTCGTTAACCGCTTTGGAATCTTCAAGGGTGAGTGCTCTAATCGACTCGTTGCTACAATCTAGTAGATAGATCTTGGCTTGTTTGTGTGCATGCGGTAGAATTTTTTTGTTTTCCATGCTACGAACCCCTACAGTGGTATCAGAGCCGTGTCTATATGTAGATCTGTTGCACGAGTAGAACACAATGGTCATTGTGGGCGTTGATGCTTTTGTTGTCGATTGCTTCTTGTGTACTTTGCATATTGCGGGGTGGTGGGATGAAGCGGCCCGGGCTAATCTTACATGACATCGTTCATGAGACTTGCTCCACGCTTAACATGCAACTTGTATTGCATAAGTGGCTTTGCGGGTGCATGTTTCTCCCAACATAGTGAAGATTCAATTTACAACGGGTACTTGACAATACTAGTATCAATGTTGTGGTTCTTGTTCGTAAGTTAGAACGACACTTATTGAAAGCCCCAAACCACATAAAATATGCAAAGAAAATTAGAGGCGTCTAACTTTGCTTTGCAGGGGTGTGTTGTGATGTGATATGGCCATGATTGTGATTATATATGATGTATGCAATGTTCCTTATTGTAAGTCGGCAACTGGCAGGAGCCATATGGTTGTCTTTTTAATTCCGTTAAGACTTGCATGTCTATTATTCAAAGTAGTTGTAATAGTTGATGCTGGTGGACGACAACCATGAAGCGGCGCCATTGACCTTGACGCCATGTCGGTGATGATGGAGATCATGTTCGTGCTTGAAGATGGAGATCGGAAGCACAAGAAGAAAGGCCATATCATATCACATATTTTGAATTGCATGTGATGTTAATCTTTTTATGCATCTTGTATTGCTTAGTTCGTGACGGTAGCATTATAAGATGATCCCTCTCACAAAATTTCAATATAAAAAGTGTTCATCCTTAGTAAACACCATTGCTAAAGCTCGTTGTTTCAAAGCACCACATGATGATTGGGTGTGTTAGATTATACGAGTGTATACAATGGGAGCAAGCCAGATTTGCTCATGCGAAAGATAAGGTTTGATCTTGACGAGTCTAGCATGTACAGACATGGTCTCGGAACACGGATCACCAAAAGGTAAAGCATGAATCATATAGTAGATATGATGAACATATTGATTGTTCGCCATTGAAGCTACATCAACTCTCATGATGATCAGTTTTGATGTGGTGGATTTGGTTCATGTGATCACTAAAACAATGTGAGGGATATTGTTTTGAGTGGGAGTTCACCTAGATTAATTTAACTATTAATTAGAACTCAAATTGTCATAAACTTAGTCTAAACTATTGCAAATATATTGTAGATCAATGGCGGCCCCTACCATCAATTTTATTGCATTCCTAGAGAAACAAAAGTTGAAAAACAATGGAAGCAACTTCACGGATTGGTTCCGCAACTTGAGGATTGTCCTCAATGCTGGTAATTTGACCTATGTGCTGGATGCACCGCTGGGTGACCCACCTGCAGCTGATGCTACCGATGAGGTAAATAATGTTTTCCTCGCTCGAAAGAATCAGTACTCCATAGTTCAGTGTGCTATCTTGTATGGTTTGGAATCGGAGCTTCAGAAAAGGTTTGAGAACCATCACCCACATGATATTGTCCGTGAACTCAAAATGATATTTGAGGCTCACGTGGCAGTTGAGAGTTATGAGGCTTCTGAAAAGTTCTTTAACTGCAAGATGGAAGAGGGCAACTCCGTCAGTGAGCACGTGCTTAAAATGTTTGGGCACGCAAGCAAACTTCAAAGCTTGGGTATAGTGATTCCTAATGCTTTGGGGATTCACCGTGTCCTCCAATCACTACCACCAAGTTACAAGAACTTTGTGATGAACTAAAATATGCAAAAAATGGACAAGTCGTTGCCCGAACTCTTGTCCATGTTAAACTCTGCGGAAGTGGAGATCAAGAAAGAGCACCAAGTGTTGATGGTCAATAAGACCACCAAATTCAAGAAGCAAGGCAAGTCTAAGAAAAAAGGAAACTTCAAGAAGGGCGGTAAGAAAGTTACCGCGCCAGCGAAGAAGACCAAGGCTGGGCCTAAGCCTGATACTGAGTGCTTTTACTGCAAGGGAGAGGGTCACTTGAAGCGGAATTGCCCTAAGTACTTGGCGGATTTGAAGAACGGCAACATCAAGAAGAAAGGTATAGCCGATATACATGTTATTGATGTGTATCTCACTAGTACTCGTAGTAGTGCATGGGTATTTGATACCGGTTCGGTTGCTCATATTTGTAACTCAAAACAGGTGCTGCAGAACAGACGGAAACTAGCAAAGAACGAGGTGACGATGCGTGTTGTAAATGGATCAAAGGTTGATGTGATCGCGGTCGGCACGCTACCTCTTCATCTACCATCGGGATTAGTTTTATACTTAAATAATTGATATTTGGTGCCTACGTTGAGCATGAACATTATATCCGGATCATGTTTATTGTGAGGCGGTTACTTGTTTAAGTCCGAGAATAATGGTTGTTCGATTAATATGAGTAATATGTTTTATGCACATGCACCTTTGATATATGGTCTATTCTTATTGAATCTCGATTGTAGAAATACACACATTAATAACATTGAAGCTAAACGTTTGAACTTAAGCGATAACTTGACCTATATGTGGCACTGTTGTCTTGGTCATATTGGAGTGAAGCGTATGAAGAAACTCCATTCCAATGGACTTCTTGAATCACTTGATTTCAAATCACTTGAAAGATGTGAAGCATGTCTGATGGGTAAAATGACCAAGACTCCATTTTCTGGTATGATGGAGCGAGCTACAAACTTATTGGAAATCATACATACTGATGTGTGTGGCCCAATGAGTATAGTATTGTGCGGTGGTTATCGTTATGTTCTTACCTTCACGGATGACTTGAGTAGATATGGGTATATCTATTTCATGAAACATAAGTCTGAAACTTTCGAGAAGTTTAAGGAATTTCAAAGTGAGGTAGAGAATCAACATAACAAGAAGATTAAATTTCTACGATCTTATCGTGGAGGTGAATATCTAAGTTATGAGTTTGGCAAGAATTTGAAGAAATGCGGAATACTTTCACAATTGACACCGCCGGGAACACCACAACGTAATGGTGTGTCCGAACATCGTAATCGAACTCTTTTAGATATGGTTCGTTCTATGATGTCACTTACAGATTTACCGCTATCATTTTGGGGTTATGCATTAGAAACATCCGCATTCACTTTAAATAGGGCACCATCTAAATCCGTTGAAACGACACCATATGAATAATGGTTTGGGAAGAAACCTAAATTGTCATTCCTTAAAGTTTGGGGTTGCGAAGCTTATGTAAATAAGTTACAGCCCGACAAGCTTGAACCCAAAGCGGAAAAATGTGTCTTCATAGGATACCAAAGGAAACTATTGGGTATACCTTCTATCATAGATCCGAGGGCAAAATCTTCGTTGCCAAGAATGGATCCTTTCTAGAGAAAGAGTTTCTCTTGAAAGAAGTGACTGGAAGGAAAGTAGAACTCGACGAGGTTGTTGAACCTTCTCTCGGACTTGAGAGTAGCGCAGCACCGGAAGTATTTCCTGTGGCTCCTACACCAATATTATAGGAAGCTAATGATGTTGATCATGAAACTTCGGTTGAAGTAACTACGAAACCTCACAGGTCAACGAGAAATCGTACCACTCCTGATTGGTATGATCCCGTTATGAGTTTCATGTTGGTGGACAACACCGATGACCCTGCGACATATGAGTAGGCGATGATGAGACTAGATTCCAATAAATGGCAAGAAGCCAAGAAATCCGAGATTGGATCCATGTACGAAAACCAAGTATGGACTTTGGTGGACTTACTGGATGGTCGGAAGGCTGTCGAGAACAAATGGATTTTCAAGAAGAAAACAGATGCTGATGGTAATGTTATTGTCTATAAATCTCGACTTGTTGCAAAAGGGTTTCGACAAATTCAAGGAGTTGACTACGATGAGACTTTCTCACCGGTAGCGAAGCTAAAGTCTATGAGGATTTTATTAGCATTCGCTGCATATTATGATTATGAGATATGTCAGATGGATGTCAAAACGGCGTTCCTCAGTGGAGACATTGATGAAGAGTTGTATATGGTATAACCCAAAGGTTTTGTCGATCCTAAAGATGCTAACAAGGTATGCAAACTTCAACGGTCCATTTATGGATTGAAGCAAGCATCCCAGAGTTGGAATCAATGTTTTGATAAGGTGATCAAAAGTTTTGGTTTTATACAAACTTATGGAGAAGCTTGTATTTACAAGAAAGTGAGTGGGAGCTTTGTAGCATTCTTGATACTATATGTAGATGACATATTGTTGATTGGGAATGATGTAGACCTTCTTAATAGTTTCAAGGATTTTTTGAATAATAGTTTTTCAATGAAAGATCTTGGTGAAGCACCTTACATATTAGGCATAAAGATTTATAGAGATAGATTGAGACGCCTAATATCATTGTCATAGAGTACATATTTGGACAAAGTTCTAAAGAGGTTTGGAATGGAAGATAGCAAGAAAGGGTTCTTGCTCATGTTGCCCAATACGACCTTGAGTAAAACTCAAAGTCCTGCAACGGCAGAAGATATAGAAAGGATGAGTAAAACTCCCTATGCCTCAGCCATAGGATCTCTTATGTATGCCATGCTATGTACTAGACCCGACATTGCATATGCTGTTAGTTGACTAGCAGATATCAAAGTGATCCAGGAGTGGATCATTGGATAGTGGTCAAAAACATCCTTAAGTACTTGAGAAGAACTAAGGATATGGTTCTTTCTTATGGAGTTGATGAACAACTCGTTGTTAATGGTTACACCGATGCTAGTTGGAACACCGATCCGGATGATTCTAAATCTCAATCTGGATACGTATTTACTTTGAATGGTGTAGCAGTTAGCTGGAGGAGTGCAAAGCAAAGTGTTGTGGCGAGATCTTCAACTGAATCGGAATACATAGCTGCTTCGGAGGCTTCACAAGAGGCGATATGGATGAATGAGTTCATTATAGATCTCGGTGTGGTTCCAAGTGCGCTGGACCCAATGTCTATCTATTATGATAACATGGACACCATAGCCAATGCGCAAGAACCAAGGTTACACAAGAAGCCGAAGCACATCAAGCTACATTTTCACGCTATTCGAGAGCATGTCCAAGATGGTGACATAAAGATTTGCAAAGTACACACAGATCTAAATGTGGCGGATCCGTTGACTAAACCTCTCCCGAGGGCAAAACATGACCAGCACCAAACCGCCATGGGTGTTCGGTATATTACCATGTAATCTAGATTAGTTGACTCTAGTGCAAGTGGGAGAATGTTGGAGATATGCCCTAGAGGCAATAATAAAAGTGGTTATTATTATATCTTTGTGTTTATGATAAATGTTTACATTCATGCTATAATACTATTAACCAGAAACATTAATACTTGTGTGATTTGTAAACTAAATTAGAGACCCTGTTAAAGCCTCTTTATAATACTAGCTTGTTGGTTAATAGATGATCGTGGTTTCTCGATCATGAACATTAAGATTTTATTAACAACAAGATCGTATCATTAGGAGAATGGTATGATGGACATACTCCTATAGATAAGCGTAGCATAAAGATCAAGTCATTTCAATAGTTCGTTTGCTATAAGCTTTCTGATACATAGTAACCTAATTCCCTCGACCATGAGATCATGCTAATCACCATCACCGGAAGGATCTTTGATGACATCAAACACCACACCATAACTGGGTGGCTATAAAGGTGGCATTGAGTGTTCAGAAAGTATGTGTTGAGGCACATGGATCAAGAGTGGGATTTGTCCATCCATATGACAGATAGATATACTCTGGGCCCTCTCGGTGGAATGTCATCCAATTAGCTCGCAAGCATGTGACTGGATCACAAGGGATCACATATCACGGGAACGAGAAAAGAGTACTTATCGGTAACGATGTTGAACTAGGTATGCAGAGATACCGACGATCAAACCTCGGATAAGTAAACTATCACGAGACAAAGGGAAATTGGTATCGTATGTAAGTGGTTCATTCGATCGCAAAGTAATCGTAGAAATATGTGGGAGCCATATGAATTTCCAGATTCCTCTATTGGTTATTGATCGGAGAAGTTTCTCGATCATGTCCGCATAATTCACGAACCGTAGGGACCACACTTAAGGATTCGATGTTGTTTAGTAGATATGGAATGTAAGTAGGGAAACCGAATGTTGTTCGGAGTCTCGGATGGGATCCGGGATATCACGAGGAGATCCAGAATGGTCCGGAGAATAAGATTCATATAAGGAAAGTCTAATTCCGGAGTTCGGGAATGATTTCGATGTTTTCATCGTAGAGGTTCTAGAAGGGTCTATAAGGTTCACCAGACCGGAAGGGGAATGTTCCATGAATGTGTCATGGTTAAGTGGAATGATTGGATCATGTCCTAGGTAACTTTGGTTGGGCATTTGCGAGAGAGAAATAAAGCTCTAAATTGAAAGTCAAAAGGGAGGTTTGAAAAGTCAAACTAGAACAATAGTATCCTAGTGGAAGAAGGAAAGAGTCCTTCCTTCTATCCAACTTGGGTTTGGGTATGGATTCAAACTCGCCTCTCCCAAGATTCCCCCCTCTCATAAATAGAGGGGGAGGGCTGCCCCAAATCACACAACACCAGCCCTCCCCACCCGCCGCACGCCACCTCGCGCCACCGCCGTCCCGTCGCCTCCGCCCTAGCCGCCGCCGACACCTCCTCCTTCTCTCTGGCCTTCTAAACCTAAATCGCCGGAAACCCTAGATCCACCATAACTCGCACCGGCTTAGGCGAAGCCCTACGGGATCTTCCCTCTACTTCCGACACCACGCCTTCATGCTGCCGGAATCGCGAGGGGAGAACTAAAACCTCCGCTGCATGCTGGAACAAGGGAGAGGAAGGTCTTCATCGAGTACCGAACGTGTGACCGACTGTGGAAGCACTGCCTGAACGCAGCGCCAGAAGGATCGTCTACACGATCTTGAGATCGGCAAGTGTACGACTACATCACCCACGAGAATCTTCGCTCGTTAACCGCTTTGGAATCTTCAAGGGTGAGTACTCTAATCGACTCATTGCTACAATCTAGTAGATAGATCTTGGCTTGTTTGTGTGCATGCGGTAGAAATTTTTTGTTTTCCATGCTACAAACCCCTACACTTTTTGGTAGAGTTATATCTTTGGTAGTCTTCCAGGAAGATTGCATGTTTGGCTTTATTACTTGCATGTTTGCTTGTTTCCTTCAACTCTTTTGCTTGCTACCCAGCCCTGCTAGCCAAAAACCTATTTTGAGAAGGACTGCTTCTCATGCATCCAATCCCTTTGAACCAAAACTTGTGCCATTTGTGTCCACCATATCTACCTATTAGCATTATTGTAACGTCCCAAAAATATGAAACAATGATCATCAAACTCTAATCACGAAAATTAGGGTTAACAAAAACTTTGATTAATTAAAATCATATGAATGCATGTGTGTATGTGATGATTTGATAAATGCATGAATGGACTTGTGTGATTCAACTAAATAGTAAGGAATGGTTCTAAGATGAATATAACATCATCTAAAACATTTCCAAGCAGAAACAAATCAAGAGAACATCAAAAACAAATCAAATAAGGCAAATGGTCATTTTTGCCAATCTTGCTCACTAGGTAACTTTGAGTGTTTCTAGTCCAAGATTTCAAACAGAAACTTTTCCAATTCTTTTCACCCCTTGCAAGACCAAGTAAAAGTGAAGCAAAGCCCACATTTCAAACTTGCAGAAACATTTGACGACCTCATTCAAATTACAAGTAAAAATTGAATCTTCATCATATGTGAAGATCACACATATTCAAAACCCAACCAAACCAGTGCCCCTTGACTAATCCAACTAACCAGAGACTCCCTAGTATGTGCTTAGCAAACCCACCAAGTTTCAATTCAAAATTCAAATTTAAATTTCTTTCAGCCATTTCATCAAACACCTTGCTGGCATCAAACAAACAACAAACACTATAGTGAGCAGTGATTCTGGCCAACCTTGTTCCCTCTCTAGCTCACTCTATACTCTCAGTAGATGATCTAGCCCAATAAACAAGCCTTAGCACTACTGTGAGCTTGGCATAGCCATTAATGGTGACCATGTCGAGCCTAACTTGCCACCCACATGTCGACAGCAAGCTAGGAGAAGCACCAAGCCTAGCAAGCATGTCTGGAGCACTGACCACCGTCCACCGCCACCCGTTGTCCAAGACTCGAGCACTTCCAGCCCCTGGACCACACTTCCCAAGCATGCCAAGCCTCTTCACGAGCGAGCCGAGAGCGCGCCAGTGCGCGCGATAGACGCCCACAGACCACGCGCCACCCTCGCCGCTTGCGTGCGTGACCGCGAGCATCCCAGCAACCCCACGGACATGCTCGTTCGCCGCTGCGCGGACCATAGATGCTGTGTGCCATTAAAATCACCGTCGGACTCGCCTAGAGCGTCGACGTGTTCCAACCGTTCAGCACCGCCCCACGACGCATGACCACGCCGTTGAGCTTCGCCAGGGAGCAAAACACCGCCTCCTACCGTCGCCCATGCCAGTAGCACTTTGTGTCGTCGACCACGACGAGCTCAGCCCGTGCCCGTCGGTCCCCTTCAACCACTATAAATAGAGGCCTCCCCCGCTCGTTTTCTTCACACCAGTTCACTCCCCACCTCTCACTAATCACACCCACTCAATCCCGGAGCAAGGCGAACACCAGGTGGCCGTAAATTTCATCGGAGTTCGCCGCTGCAGATGAGGAGAGGCGTCGTCGATTGGAGCCGCCCCAGGAGAAGCTGCCGGTACCAGGAGAACCGCCGTTGTCGACTTCGTCGTTCGCCCCCGTCGCCGACCATCGCCTGAGCCCCGGTGAGCCTCCCACGACCCCCACCTTCCGCGCTAGGGTTCTGTCTCGTCGGCGCTGCCTGACATGGACGATGAACCAGAGCCGTTCGATTAGAATTAGATCCTACGGTCCTAATCGCCCCATACCGCTTCGCCCCTCGTTGTCTCACTGATGATTGGGGTCGCTCACTTAACCATCCCGCGTGTGCGATGTGCATAGTGGGCCGGCCCAGTAAAACCTCCCGCGCGACCCACTAATTCAAACTTAAGTTTATTCATTTAATTTCAAACACAGTTCTGTACCTAGATTCAAAAATCAACCTAGCTCGATTCACTAAACCAAAATGCATGAAACTAATTTTGTTAGAAAGGTACTGGAGTCCTTAATCCAAGCCCGTTGGATTCAAACCATTTAGATTTGTACATCACCCATGGTAAAAATAACAAGGCAAAAGCTTTTCTACATTCAAACATTTTTCAAAATTCAACCATAAGAGCTTTTGAGTTGATTCCAACTCTCAAAAATCACATTTAACCATACCTTTCAGAATATATAAAAATATATAGGTTTACTTACAGAAATAATGATCAAGTAATAAAAGAATGCCACTTAGGCATTTCTAGTCACTCTAATTAAATAAAATAAAAAGGTAAACCTTATTAAATTGTGACACCACTTTAATACACATTCCCATGTACTGAAATATGTGGTGATGACATGTGTCAACATGATCCCATGTTTGAGTTGGAGAATATTAAATCTTAAGTAATATTTCAATGAGTAGAAATTACTTTTCTCAAATAAAATAAATGAGACAAGTAATTTAATCTTGTGATGTTAGTGATGATACTAGATCATCTAGTATGAACCTTTGTGTGATTATTAGAAATAGTTAAGTATTATTTGGTGATTGTGTACCTCGTATTTATTTATAGACGCTAGTACCGACCAAGGATACGAGGAGGAAGGAGGATACTACGAGGAAGAAGCCGAGGAGAACTTCAACCACTGCTCTGCACAAGGCAAGCTAACACTTGCAAGATACCCTACTTATGCAAGCCAATACTTGCAAGCTTACACCACTTGATACCTAATCCTAGTTTTACTTGCAAGCTTATTACTTTAATTTATTTATCAAGCTTTCTCTTAGAGTTTACTTAGTGACTTGTAGATTCTAGAAAGATAACTGAAGGTAGCATAAAGAGCATAAAATTTGGCCTAAGTTAGATAATCATGATGTCATCCTAAGGCATGAGATTGAACTTAGATCATTCACCTTTGTTTACCACCCCTCATTAGTGTTTACTCCCACTTGTAGATGCTAGTGCTAAGCATAAAACTTGATCAACTGTAGATGGGAATACTTGGTGAAAATGGTTATGAAAACCTTAGAATGATGAGTCATTCTACTAAAACATTTTGACATGTGTTCTTGATCACCAGATGATTTGATGATGAAAATGTTAAGGCATGAGCCTTAGCCCTTTATAAAACTGATGGTTGTCTGGATGCAATACCATTCCAATTTTACCGTACAACCATAATACCCGAAGATTGGGTAGGGCTTGACTGGAAATTTATATACCTTAGTATGGGTTCCCTTGCGGCCAAGGTCTGAGCTGAGGCTACCTTGTGAAGATTGTCCACCTGTGCAGTTCCCAAGATGACAGTTGGTCATGGTTGGGAGGCCAAACTCACAGTAGAGGTGCCTATACTAGGGCGTATAATTGAAAGGTTAGGATTGATTATTCGCATACTGAGTATGGTGAATTCAGGATTGTTCCTGACGGATGTATCGAATGTTGTGGTGAAAGTGTATAATCTCTTCAGAGTGTCAAACTATTCGAATAGCCGCGTCCGCGGTTATGAGCAGTTGGAGTGGCCATACTGTTCCCTTGTCAGATGTTTTCAAAATTACTTATGAAATGATTTATGACTTTGACTTGACCACAACAGAGTTGTGATATGAAATTCAAGTTCCCACGTAGGTGTTATAAAACTTTCAACTAGCTTTCTTTGCTTTTGAACTTAGTAGAGGTAAATCTGGCTTTTTGCAAAACAACCCTAGAGCTTAGTATATCCTATTCAAAACCCCTTCACTTATTAGTATTAGTTTGCGAGTACTTAAAGAGTACTCATGGCTTTGTCCCTGGCTATTCCCGTGGCCAGACTATGAAGAGGAGTATCAGGATGATGGACCACAGGAAGGTTACGACAACTAGGATCATCTCCCATCGTCAGCATTGCCTGTGACCCTGAAGATGGAGTTTCGCCTATGCTATCGTTACTATTACATTATTCCGCTGCTTGAATTATATTAAGAACTGGATCATGAGAACCTTATTTGTGTAAGACCTTATGTATGGTTTGTAATGGATGATGTACTGTGATATCATATCTGTTATGTCTCTCAAAAATGGTAATCCTGGGATTGCGATGTATGGCATAACAGGCATCTGGGATTAAAAATCCGGGTGTTAACAATTATTGCTATTCCAAGCAAATTCTCAAGCTTCATCTATCTTTCGAATTAAAAACTATTTTGTTATGGGAACACTAGTTAGTAAAGATCTCACGAACTTGATGGCACACCTTATAAACTTGAACCATTGTGTCATCGAAGTTATATATGCTTGCATATATACGTTGGGATTAGCAGAACCGTGATGTCACGGGGAACGCTTTCAACACTTATGGATACATATCCAGTTGATATCATGTTGTTTTGTTTGCAGATGTCGTCGGTGTGAAATAAAAGGGGAGCTTGTAAGTCCATGGAGTTATGTATGTGTGTTAGATAAACGCCTGGGCCGCTAGCCTAAGCCATGCCTAATCATGGTGGAAACTTGCAGCATAACCATAGTGAGCAATCTGTAAAGCATCTTCAATAAAAACCTATGCAAATAGCAAATAAAAAGATCGCTGATATGCTCACTATCTGCTTGCCTTGTCATTTTGATTATGGGATAGCTCCTGTATCATGTGCAAGGGGTACCCCGTTGGCGGTTCTTTATGATACACATGTACTTACAATGACAAGAACTTACCGGTAACTAAAGTTGAGTAGCATGAGGATCGGCCCTCGTACTCAAGGGACATGAGATTGCCAACTTATTTTCCGTCAAGCATATACTCCATATTTGTTCACTTTAACCATAATCACCTCAAGATGCTTATGATAGGGGCAATGAGGTCTCAAAGCTAGAAAGTACCATAATATTTTGGAAGCTCTTTATGACTTGAAATCCCTGCTTCCCTCTATGAAGGGCCTTTCTCCTATTTCTAAGTTGAGTCAGTAAACCTACTTCCTCTCTATCTCCAGCAAGCATTTGAGTTGTTGTGGTTCAAGCATTCATATGATGATTTATTCAATCATGTTCTCTATCTTCCTTGTTTGCACAAGATTCTAATCTATTGAGTCTTACTTTGAAAGCCATCATTGTGAAAAACCTTTTATGTTTGAGCAAAGAGTACTGTTGTTGTGAAAACTTCTACAAAAGCTTTTTTGTGAAACTGTTTGCCAGCTGTTCTCTAACCAAGAACAAAAGTTTGCCAATTCCAATTACGATTTATCTTTATGCATCTCTATTGTGACTCATGTACTTGTTGCAAGCTAACTTATATAATGGTGAGTTGCTTTCTTCTATGAGTTGTGTAATGGTAAGTGTGATGCTTCTTCTCCGTATTCTTTTATCGACACTTCACTCCATAAACCTGTGGACATGTTTACTGAGCTTAGATTTTGCTTGGGGACAAGTGAAGGTCTAAGCTTGGGGGAGTTGATACGTCCAATTTGAATCACCTTTCTATATCATAATTTGCCTCTATTCATTGATATATTTCTTATTAAGAGGTGTTACTTATGTCTTTTCATCTGTTTTTACATGTTGGATGATTCTTGGAGGATGAACTGTCGGAGTCAGGATTCTGATGGAAAAAGAGGTGTTTTGATGCAATTTCGGGAAGATCAGAAAAATACCAGAAAAACTATGGAAAATCATATTTTCCCAGAAGACAAAGAATGCCAGAAGGGGAGGCAGAGATGGGCCACAGGGGCCCACCCCCCAGGCGCGGGCCACCCCTAGGCCGCGCCTACAGGGGGTGTGGCCCACCTGTCCAACCTTTGGCTCCGCCCTATCGCCTATATATTCTCCTCCAAACCCTAAAACACGGGAAGGAACCATAGAAATATTTCACCGCCTCTGCGGGGCGGAAAACACCGAGAGAGAAAGAGCTCTCCGGCAGACAGATTTCTGCCGAGGAAATTCCTTCCCGGAGAGAGGAGATCGTCGCCATCAACACCATCATCAAGCTAGACTTCATCTGTATCATCATCCCTAACATCATCTCCACCAGCACCATCATCACCACTCCATCCCGCTGTAACAATTGTGTTGAATACTTGCATAATTCTTAGGGGAAACTTTCCTAGTGTTGATTACTATTGTAGTTGATGCTTGTGAGTGGAACCATTGGATTATTGATTATGTTCGGATTGTTATCCATCACCATACCATCTTTGATCTTGATCCATATGATGTCTTGTGAGTAGTTCGTTTAGTTCTTGAGGACATGTAGAAGTCATGTTGTCAGTAGTGGATTTATGTTGAGATATTGTTCAATGGTTTAGTATTTAAGTTGTGGTGCTATTCTTCTAGTGGTGTCATGTGAACGTCGACTACATGATTCTTCACCATTTATGGGCCTAGGGAAACGCATTGTGTATTTGGCTACTAATTGTGGGGTTGCCTGAGAGACAGAAACCTGAACCCCCATTAGGACACCATTGCACAAGGGAACGTAGGATCTCAGAGTTTAAGGCCGTGGTTAGGTTTATACCTTAATTGTTTTCCTATAGTTGTGGATGCTTGCAGGGGGTTTAATCACAAGTATTTATTAGTCCAAGTAAGGTCGGTACATTAGCATGGGTTCACCCACACAACACTTACAACACCAAAGAAGGGTACTCAGATATTTGAAGCGAAAGCACTTGATAGAATTCCCATGTGTCCTCGAGAAGGTTTGGTCCTTATAAGTATTTCCACCGGCTTGTCCTTTGCTAAGAAAGGATTGGGCCACTTGCTGCAATTGTTTGGTGTCTTTATTACTTGCACTTTATTTCTTTGCTTTATCAGAAAACCCCTAAAAATCAGTTTGCTAAGTATTTACAAAGATTTCCTGCTCCATACCACTAGTCAACATCTTCTTCTCCTCGTTGGGATCGACACTCCTATTTATCGAAAGTACTACGATACACCCCCTATACTTGTGGGTTATCAATATCCATGTGATTTTACTCACCAAGTGTCAAAACACTTAAATCTCGATTCAACCTTTTTCATGTGGCAAAAACCTTTTCGTTGTTTCCATATTGAACTCATTCAATATTTCATCTATGTACATTTGGCATAACCATATTAGTGTCTTAAACTATCCAAATATACATTGATGCCTAATATTCAGGTTTTGCCTAAGTCTTTCATCCAAATCTAATTTCAATGAAATTCTTAATTTGTGATAATAAAAGATACATATTTTTCAATCAACAATATGTCTTATACACGATGTATTAAAAATATGTCTCGGCGCTCCCACTTAATTTCTTGCAAATGCAAGCATCTTCGTCATCTCTACTGAAACTAAACCTTTTAACAATTTCATCATGGTGAAGATTCCAACTCCTGATGCTTACTTCAACCATTGAAGTTTGCATGCCCTTTTAGCACCCTTTAATTTAACAAAACCCTTCAAACAGTGTCATGTACACATCCTAGGTAACCATTCTTTTAGAAGAACGTTGTTTTGTTTGTTCAACTAGCATATACAACAATTGACATATATAGTGGTTGCTACACTAATCTATCCAAACTAAATATTGCTATGAAATATCGAATCTTATCGTATTAAACTCCTTAAACATTGTTGTAAACTCTTTACTGACATGTCAACTATTTCATATATGTTAAACGTCCATGTATGTTTCTTTATATATCCAAATACAACCGATAGGCTTCATGTCTTTCAAAGAGTTTCTTCCAAGTTCAATAAATTGGTTTCTTGTGTATGGAACTATCACGAATTTTATGGTTCAAGCTATTTGATGGAGTCAGGGCCGTCATCACTTCTTTTCATATAGTCGGTTCATCATTGTCAAACAATAATGGTTTAATCTCAAATCTTAGTATTTGATTGCTTACTCTACCTACGTGGTTCAATAGGAACTTAGATCTCCGTGACCATAACCATTGAGGCACGTGAGCCATGAGCATTGTGGCTGCCATATGGACACTTTTTGGTGCTGCAGAACTCATCATATATAGCTAAGGTTCAATAACCTTGTCAAAGTTTTATTGTCCTCCCACTTAACTTTCCGCGAAAAAATCCTTCTCAAAAAATTTGGTGTTTCCAATCGACAAACGCTTTTGTCTTTGGTGTTATGGAGAAATACCCAACGTTTATTTGGAATAACCTACAAATACATACTCATCTGAATTTGATTGTAAACATTTTACTTATGCCTAGCATACGAAAATTTAAGAAAGGACAACTTGTGTTTTATCCCAAACCATAACTCATATTGTGTCATTTCAATGGATCATGATGGAGCGCTTTTTAGTGTAAAAGTGGTAGTCACTAAAGCTTAATCTTTAAAATATAATGGAAATTTTATAAATAACACTGTTGATCCTACCATGTCAAACATGGTTGGTTTACATTTCGCGAACACTCCATACTCCTAGGGTGTTTCGATAAATGCAAGTCAATGGAACGATTCCTCAAATTATAGGTGTTTTGCTAAACTTGTAACTCAAATATCTTCCTTTATGATCCAATCATAAATTCTTTATTTTCTTGTTACAATGATTTTCCACTTCATCTTGAAATCATTCAAACATTTTCAAATATTTCATACTTCTCCCTAATTAAGTAAATATACATATATTCACTCAAAACTCTAGTTAAAGTATATGAAGTTTGAATGATCCACCACAAATGTATACACATAATGGACTATATGCATCAATAGCACAATGCCTAATAAGTTTTTCATTCGTTCCTCTTTGGCCTATGAACGGAATTTAAATCATTTCCAGGAAATTCTCACAAGTGTCAATTGATTCAAAAAATCAAAAGGACTCCAAAATTCCATCAACATGCAGTTTCTTCATGTTTTCTTTTCAATATGATTTAAACTACAGTGTTACTCATAAGTGATCTTCTAATCATTCGTCTTACGACACTTTAGCATTAGTGTTTATGAACGTGATTTATCCAACTAGATTTGTAAGAGTTCATCCATGTTCAATGGAATATATTAATTATTTGAATAACCATTATTCTCATAATACTAGAACAACATAACAATTATTTAAACAAATATTAAAGGCTAGGTTTGATGTTAATGAGAAACAAAACACTTTATTTGTTTTCTATAAACATCATCACATATTCTTTTGCTAGTTACTTAGGCCATTGCAGTTCATGAATTGTGTTGTTCTGTATGACACTTCATACCAACAAATTTGGTATTCAATACTAGTATCCAATACCCAAGAACCACATTGTTTAACAATCAAAGAATACAACCATAACGTGTATATCATCTATATACCTAAGCTAGACATTTCCGGTCTTTTTCTTTTTTGCCAAATATTACTAAGATTCTCTTTCAACATTTCCTTTTTCTTTTTAAAAGAGTCAATCAACATCAATAGTGGTGCCATACATATTACACATAGTCCAAAGCATGTATAGTCACATACTAATACCTATAGACTTGCAATTTGAAGTTGATCACCATCATCAAATGTTTCGCGTTCTTTCAAATTTCAATCCTTTTAGTAATCCTTTTAATGTAATAAACATTTTACATACATCTTTTATCCATCATTATCATGAAAACTTTCATGATCAAGCTACTACAGCTTATAAAGGTGAATCACGAGTATAAAATTAGTTCCCAAAACCTTTTTTGGAGATCAAAGACACCTAGCGTCTCTAACCTTTGCAAATTCTCATACAATAGAACATGCATCTTACTAAAATTATATTCTATCATATTGCAACCAAAAATTATTTCAGATATCATAGTATCTTTCACGCGTGATAGTTTCTAAACAATTATTTCAGCTCCTAGATAACCTTGATATTGAAACAATTTTCTAATATCAAAGATCATGGAGGCAAGCATGATATTTAGATACTAACGTTGGAACTATTACTCTTGATTTAATACTACTTATTTAATTTCACAGAGTAAGCGAGGTTTTGCTAAAAGTTTGCAATAGTACTTAAAACCTTATATCGACACTCATAGAACAATATGATACCAGTTCATAAAGTAAATTTCTAGAATTCCATGTTCTATTGTCTTAAATAAAAACAAGGTAGTAAATGAATGCCAATAACTACAACGAACTATGCAAATTTACTTTGATTCATTTTATGATAAATTGAGTTCAAGTTTAATCATATTACTATGTGAACTCTTACTCAAAAACGACATCCCTCTAGTCATTTTTAGTGATTACACGAACCAAATTCACTACGCTATGATCGATCATCATGAGTGGTGGCGCAGCTCCAATGGCGAGCATCGTATGGGCATCATATCATCCATATGACTCATGTTTTATGTTTCGGTTCATGTTCTGAGACCATGTATGTACATGCTAGGCTCGTCAAGTAAAAACCTTAGTATTCGCGTGTGTAAAACTATCTTACACGCGTTGTGTATGAACGTAGAGTCTATCACATCCGATCATCACATGATGCTTTGAAACGATAAACTTTCTTAACGGTGCATACTAAGGAAGAACACATATTTATCTTGATATTTTAGTGAGAAATATTATCTTATAATGCTACCGTCAAGTTCTAAGCTAGACATAAGCATAAAAGTGACATAATATGGTTCTTGCACTTGATCACTATCTTGTACACCATGGTATGATCTTTATCATTCCATTTATGTCACGCCAAGGTCTATGGCGCTCCCACTTATTTGTTATAATTCCCGAGAGTATCTTACCATAGTAAAACTATAACATTTACCATATCATGACACATGCCTGACAAAAAATAAATATATACGCCTCTAATTTATCTTTTGCAAGTTTTACGTGGCTGTGGGATTTCTAGGAAAGGACCGTTCTACTTGCGAACTTCAACCACAACGGTGATAACCAAGTTATTAGAAACACATTATAAATTAGATATTAACTATAGTAGGAGAGACAGACACCCACTAGCAACTTATGCAAAACTAGTTGCATATCAAGCGTGGAACAGGTCGCATGTGCGAGAACATGAAAAGTTTATCCGGGCCGCTTCATCCCACTGTGCCGCTAATATACAAAGTACACAAAAGTTTGCAATAAGATGATCATCAATGCCCACATTCTCCATGTGTTCTAACCATACAAAGAATCTACGCATATACATAGCTCTAATACCACTAATAGGGTTCGTTGCATAGAAAACAAAAAATTCCTACTATTGCAACTACCAAGATCAAATCTAGGCAATACTTTGTAACAGTTTTAGAAGGACTCACCCTTAAAGACCGTAAGAGGGATAACGTTCCCGCAAATAAACATGGTGGGTGTATATTGTACACGACCGTCCTCAAGGACATGAAGACGATCAACGCCACAAGGGCAGCGCCTTCGTAATCAGTCACACATACGGTGTGTCGATGACTCTTTTCCCTTGCTCCATGTTGAGCAGCGGAAGTAGCGGATCCTTGGAAACTCTTGCTGCACTATGACATGGTAGTGGTGGTGGAGAAGATCTTGAGCAGGGCTTCGCCTAAGGACCGTACTCGTGGCAATGGACAAGGCTAGCAAGGGGAGGAAGATGCCAACCAAAGGGCATATGAGAGGAATGGTGAATGAGTGAGATGAGAGGAGGAGGAGGGGGCCTTTTATAGGCGAGGGGCACCCCAAAGGTCCATGGTGTGGCAGCCATGTGGTGCCCCCACCTCTTCCCCATTTATGTGGGTGGACACTCCACTCACATAATTCACCTCCACTCATCCCTCATTAAATTCCCACTCATGAAATCAAAGGTATTTCCATTAAAGCACTTTGATTCACTTGGTTTAATACACTCAATTTAATAAACACTTCATTTAATAAACATATTAACATTTTATCCCCTCTCAATATTTTGATACACCGAAACTATTCCGGCAGATTCATCAGAACAGACTTTACAATGTCCAGTATTTTCTCATGAGTTTCATATCCACTCAAATGTGTCGACTACCCTTAAGTGTGCCTCCATGCGGGTTCGAGAATTATGTGTACATGATGGATACTTTCTCCAATCAATAATTATTAGCGGGACCTAGAGATCCATAATGACTCCCACTAGCTCAATGAAAATCCAATGATCGTCTAAACCTTTTTCGCATTAATCAGTTCCTTTTGTCTCATGATATTTTACTTGCCCGAGATCCGATCAGTTGGTATCATCTATACCTAGTTTAATCTCATTACCGACAAGTACTCTTTTTCTAGTTCCCGTGATATAACATTCTAGTGATCAAATCACTTGCTTGCAAGCTATGTCAATGTTATATCACCGTGAGGGTCCTAAGTATATCTCTTCGTCATCTGGATGGACAAATCCCACTCTTGATCCACGAGACTCAACTAATACTTTCCAAGTAGCCAACGACATCTTTATAATCACCTATTTATAGTGTGACGTTTGATGTAATCAAATTACTTTTCTGGTGGAAGTGATTGACGTGATCTCATGGTCTAAGGACACGAGTTACCTTGAATGTGATAGCAATATAAACTTGAGGACTTGATCGTGTTGCTAAATCAACTGTGGGTGACTATTCATCATATCATTGTCCAATGATATGACCCTGTTATTAACAACATCTAATGTTCATGATCAGGAAATCTTGATCATCAGTTAATCAACAAGCTAGTATGAAGAGAGGCATTACTAGGAACCTTTTCTTTGTTTATTAAACACACATGTATTAACGTTTCCGGTTAACACAATTATAGCATGAGAAATAAACATTTATCATAAACATGGATTAAGAGAGGGCCACTAGAAGCAGCTCAATCACACATGTAGCAGCTATGTTATCACCTTCACATCAAAGAAGAGCAGCAGTACAAAAGGGAATTCTCCATGTCCTAGCCATAGATAATCATATTCCATGCCATTCCACCCCTACAACTCCATTAAGATCACCACTAGATCTTGCAAGTTCATCATCAAGGACAACCAACACCAACAGAACAGGGAAATCAAAGATAGAGGAGGACCAAACCAGCAAGGAGGAGGATAAGGGGACAAGGTGTAACAGCAGTAGCTCATCAAGCTAACAACTAGTAGATCCAACTAGAAGTGGATCAAGAAGGAACATGCCAGGATTAGTAAGCCAGTAGCACAAGAAGGGAATACTCAGAGTATAGAAGCACAAGCTACGAAGAACAAGATCTAAGAAGCTCAAGGTAGGAAAATAAAAACTTAAAATGATCTAGTGCATACCATATATGCTCTTATTTGTTTTTAGATAATAGGTTAAGAAAAGAAAGTAATAGAGTTGAGGAAAGGGAGGGACTTTCCTCAATTTTGCATAGAGGAGCTATGCAAAATCATCATTAGGAATTAAAAGCCACATAGTAGCATCTATTCTTAATTGAAATCAAAGCCTCAACCTTTTGCATTATTGGAAGGAGCTAAGGCAGCAAATCATGCTATCAAGGAACCCTACCGTGCACACTCTAAATAGAGACACCATAATAGCCAACCTAGTACACTAGAAGCCACTATTTTCTTCACTAAATTTGAGCCTCACCAAGGTAGCAGATTATGAACACATCTACAAGCCAAGGAAACTACTTCAAATCATTTTCCTTTTTACTACATAGAAATCATTTACTAAAATGTCCAGGATTATCCAGGAGCATTACCAAATGGTAAAACACGACACAGTTACTGAATATATTTGGTAAACACTTCACTGAACCAAAGATTCATATAAGTGCATGAACATTACACCAATTCAATAGCTCAGTATAATATGTTACTGTAACCAAATTCAAACTAGAGGTTTGAATTCAAATAAACATATATAAATCATCTCCCTAGCTAATTAGCTAGAAATCATTAAGTGTTCTGTTGTCATCATTGACAGGTAAAAGCATCCACTTTCACTCACATGTTAAGAGCCGAAGTCTAAAAGGCTTACTCCACTTGGATCCATAGTCTAAAAGGCTTTATGTCATGTATATAGTTGATCATCCAACTATTAACCAAACCATCATCCCTAGGTGTTGCATATATATATTCGGTATGCTAATATGATATATGCACACTTGTGCACATCACATATACCTCTATTTGCAAGAAATATTCCTTTACTCTTCTTGTTATGAAGCTAAATAAACAAATACTAATATCTACATAGTTAAATCCAACATGAATAATCCTCAAGAATCTGCCCTAGATAAGAAAAAGTATCAGAACATGTAGAAACCATCACTTGTTCACTTGTGTGTTTCACATACACTTGGTTGAAAATTTCTTAGGTAGTAGATATATACATATAGGTTAGTATGCCTAATTAAGATGCAAAAAACCAGTTCTCCTTTGAATTGTAAAGATACATTTAATCATGCCATTTACACAAGGAGTATTTCAATTATATACACACCACTACACATTACCTACACCTTTGCCTAAGGAACTCAATATGTAGTTTTCTCTTCCCAAAGTAAGGAAAACTTGGAATGAATACAAGTATCTACTAGGCATGCTAGAATATTTAGTTAAGCCATAATATGCTCTTTTTAATATTTCAGAAGCACATCATACCAACACCAAGACCATCTAGCTACCACTTCTACTCTATTGTTCGGACGAAAAAAGACCATTTATGTCGTGGCACTGCAGTGGCACTGAATGTGGAGAATGGTGGATGGCCCATTGGTGCTGCTAGCCCACCCATCAGCCACCGCGGCATTGATTCAGACGCGCGCAGTAGCACTGGTTCAGATGCAACCGCGGCAGCAATTCAAAGGAACTGGCGGAAGGCTGATCGGCGGCAGCCTGCGGCATCAATGGAGACGAGACGACACGCTGATTTACTGGACGCCACGCTCTCCATCGCCGTTGCAGACGCCGCCTGATGCATGTCCTCCTGATTGGAGACTTCCATGCCCCTCTCTTCGGCCTCCGCACTAACATCTGATGCCGGTCCTTTTTAACTAGCCACCCGTGGCCATCTTCTCCCACACAGAACACCATCCTTTCCTCCTTCTCCTTTTAGTTCTCCACTACCTGTAGCTAGCCATGGCCGGCGGTGCTGGATCGAGGGGAGGGCGTGGCGGCTGTGGACGCCGAGGGAGGCGTGGAGGATGCGGCCAACTCACCGCGCCACCAACCTCTTCCTCAACGCCGTCGTCGCCCGAAGATTTCAATCAAGGCACACAGTTCGCCAACTTTGGCGATGGCAAATGCGAATAGATGAATCGCACCGCCGGGTGCGACTGGCCAGACGGCCGGACCCCCACCTAAAATCAACTGCGGTCCGATCCAAAAAAACCCATTTAAGACGACTAGATGGGTTGGTCCGATAAAGATAGCCTAACCAATGACCGGCTATCGTGCCGTATCTTTGAATACGAGTGTTTCATGTCATAAAAAAATAAGTTAGCTAACTCAGTTAAAAAAGAAAGTTCTGAGCTGACGGTTTGGGCCCGTCGGTCATCGGGCCGGGCGCAGCCCAACTCGCCGTCACTCGTTCTCTTTCTCCCGGTCGCATCCGTCTTGTGATTCCTGACGCGCGGCGGCGGTGTCTCCTGGCTAACCCTAGACGTCGGCCGCCGGCGTGCTCCTTGGCCTTCCTTTGTTTCACAGAGGTAAGTTTTGTATCTCTAGGGACTTCCTCTTGGGCTATCGGTCGTGGTCGCTGATATGGAAAGCTAAAGGTGTCGATGTGAATGGAGCCTTCCACATCCCAGCACAACGGTGAGGCGAGCAGCAGCGGAGGGGCCTCAAAACCGAAGGAGAAGGATCGGCCGAGGTCCTTTGACGAGAAGACTCGTACCGCGTGCTGGCGAAAGGCAGCGGTGCTGGCAGGGCGACACCCCGAGCGGTGGCGGCAGGACGCGGCCGGTAACGTAGTGTGTCGCCGCTTCTGGAGCTGCCACGGCTGCCTCTGCTATGAATACGACCACATCGTCCCATTCTCCAAAGGTCTCTTCTTTCCGCCAGAAAACTGTACATCTTCTCTTTTATTTAGCTAGTTTCATATTGAGCACTTTGTAGATTGAATTCAGAGGCTGGTTAGGAGGTTATTATGGATAATTTGTTCATTCTAGAATCCTCCGTCCCAAGTAGCTGCTCATTTAGCTCTGAAATCTGAATGGATGAACAATGTGCTAGCTGGACTGTAAGTCGTAAATATACCGAATGCTAGTTTAGGCTATCAGATTTGAAGCCCTCACTATTTGATCAGTATGAACAATTCCCACTGGTGTATGCCTTTGTACCTAAACAATTGCAGTTCAAAACAGAGTGAATGTTTTTATTTTTATATGTGGGTCTTAAAACAACTGTGCTACTACCAAATATGTGGCAATCGTTGCTCATCTTATACTTCCTGACGTATGCATTTTGAGATGAGCGGCAACATCTTGCACCATCTGTTGTTTCTACTTCTTACTCTTTCCTATTTGTGTGTAATCTTTATCCTTGCGGCTGTTTTAGTGTACCCAAAGGTTTTGTCAATCCATTATTTGTTTTTTATTGCTTAAATTTAACTTTTGATCGGTGGTTTTAGGAGGGGAGTCCACTGTTGACAATTGCCAAATCCTTCAGACTAGGGTAAACCGGTCCAAGTCTGATAAAGCATGGGTGGAGCAGGCGGAAATGAAAGGCTTTTCCTGCAATGTCAAGTTCACCGGTGAGTTAAGATACATTTTGATTCCTACATTTCAGAAATATTTGTGAATTTGTTTCTGCCCTGATTTTCTTATTTTGAGCAGATTAACTTGTGATACATTATTTGCTTAATGTTGTTGGGGAACAGTGGCAGACATACATGTATGATGACTGACATACATATTTCCTTAGCTGATATAGGGTATAATGATTTACTGATGTCTACTCCCTCCATTCAGAAATATAAGACATTTTACCTTTGTGAAACGAATTTATCTAGATGTCTTTTAAGGGCTTGTTTGATTCAAAGGAATCTCATAGGAAATTTGGAGGATTTTGATCCTTAAGAAATTTTCCTTTATGCATTGTTTGATTCATAGGATTAGAGCCATAGGAAAAATTCCCATAGGATTTCATTGCACTATATTTTGGAGGAAACTTTCCATCCACCCAAACCTCATGTTACAATTCCTTTGCCTTTCCTGCGATTCAAACACTCTTTCAAGAAAAATTCCTGTAGGCTCCAAATCCTACAGGATTCAACTAGACAGGACAATCTAATCCTACACTTTTCCTATTCCTGCGTTTTTCCTATCCTGCGAATCAAACGGGCCCTAGTGTATAGGTTCACTCCGAATCTATACACAAAAGTCATCTACATACATTCGTTTTACAAAGCCAAAACGTCTTATATTTCTAAACGGATGGAGTACTAGAGATTCACCAGTGGTTATGAAAAGGATTGCATGTAGTCTCATTAAGTAAGAAAATTAGGTGAGCTGTGGAAGCAGAATTATTGAATAATCCTTTGAATCATTGGGCAGTTCTATTTTCGTTGTTTTGATTTAGGTCAAGATACACGTACTGATTTGCTCCTTTTTCCAGAAAAATTAATTGATCATTCGTCCTTTGTTACTATTTTTTGGAATTGGCCTAGACTGAATTTAACCTAAGATGCTGACATAACGCATGCTTATGCAAACCAATGTAGAAGTACTTGAGGGTTGAACTCTCTTACAACCTTTTCTAACACAGTTTGAGCAAAGGTGTAGCTTTTCATTATGAACCTTTGCTCACAACAGATTAATTTGGGTAGGGTAAGGGTTTAAAGACTGGGGATAGTGCACTTGCCTGAACTACCGGCTATAGGGTTCGTTCCTGACGTAGAAGAGAAGGCTTTGAAGCTTAAGTTCCATGCTAGCTGGATAACTGAGTTAGTCCTTAAGTTTTTTTTTCGAAATGGGGGTGTACCCCAGCCTCTGCATCAAAATGATGTATATGGCTGCTTTATTGCCTTATTAGCGTCAAAGTATTACACTTATTACAACTCAAGGATCAGCTAGAGTTGATACGAAGATCACCCAGCGAAAAAAAGAGAAAGACAAAAGTAAAGGCAACATCAGAAAGTGATCCTATGATCAAGCCGCTAGCCGCACCGGCCGAAGAGATCCCGTGCAACCGTTTCCAATCGGTTGCACCCAGACTCCATGGCATCCCACTGTTCTTCGCACTGGAGATAGGACCACAGACGGATCCAGTGAATAACCATAGGGGACACTTGCAAAAAAGGTTGTTTTTTTGGTTTATTAAAAACAATATCATTACGTACATTCTAAATAGCCCAAACCACAATACAAACTCCCACTCTGATTTAAATTAGATCCTTCTTGGCAATACCGCTTAACCAATTGCCAAATAGGTTTGTAATATTTTTTGGAGGGGACAAACCAAATGTCATAAAAATGATGCGCCATATTATTTTAGCCAAAGGGCAGTCAAAAAACAAGTGTTGAATATTTTCATCTTTGTCACAAAAAACGCATTTCTTGCAGCCTTGCCAATTTCGCTTAGTGAGATTATCTTTTGTTAAAATGACCTTACGATGCAGAAACCACATGAAAATCTTGATTTTAAGTGGCACTTTCAATTTCCAAATATATTTACATAGGTATTTTGTGTGATCATCTAACAAGTCGAGGTACGTAGATTTGACAGTAAAAACACCTGAGTTCGTAAGACCCCAAAGGAAAGAATCATTCTCATTAGATAGTTGGACGTGTATTAGTCGCTTCACTAACTCTAACCAAAGCGCCTACTTGTTGGGAGTTAGAGTCCTCCGAAATGTAATATGGAGTGGACGATGTTCTAACACATCAGCCACCGAAACTTGTTTTCGTACGGCTATGTTATAGAGAGACGGATATTGCTGAGCTAAGGGAATGTCGCCTATCCAACTATCTTCCCAAATTCTAGTATCCATGCCGTTCCCTACTGCTGAAAAGAGCTAACAGAGGCAACAACAGGTGACGAGATACTGGCGGTGGTTGCAATGGAAGGAAGACGAAGCCAGTCAAGCTCCCAGAGGCCATCTTGGCGTCGGGGGCCAGCACAAAGCATAGCGCCTGTGCAACAATCCTGAACAGAATAGGAATCAAAGTCGAGAATGACCCTACAACGCGAGTCAACAATCTGGCTACCAGAAAAGAGCTGCATAGTAAGTCGGGGAATATGAGCAACAGAAGGAACGTGAAATGCTGAAGTGCTAAGAGTTCCTTGATTAGCAACTGGGAGGGGCGTACCATCAGCAGTAAGAACACGAACTGGAGAGTTGATAGGTCGAACAGAGGTTAAAGCATAAGAATCATAAGTCATATGAAAAGACGCTCCAGTATCAAGAATCCACGAGGATGTACCTGAATGAGAAGGTCGTCTCTCAATGCCGGAAAAGCCAGCCACAGAACCTGCAGAACCCGTCGGTGAAAAAATCCAAGCATCAAGTATGAATCGAAGTTGCGCAATCTCATGCGCAGTCAGAGACTCAAGTGAAGAGGTCGGGGTAGAAGTGTTGACCAATAAAGACTGGCCACAAGCACTCCTAGAAGCTGCATGTAGAGTCCATGTAGAGCGGTCACAAGCGCGAGCAAAAGCTGCACGAGGACTCGACGAAGAGTGGCCAGAACCACGTGCAGGAACCGCGAGAGTTGACTTAGAGCAGCCACAACCACGAGCAGAAGCCGCGAGAGTTGATGTAGAGTAGTCACCGTCACGCACGGGAACTGATGAAACGAACGGACGAGCACCAAGTACCGAGGGAAGGCACTTGTGCGAGACGGGATCAATATAAGGAACAACATGGGAAACCGCCATTAGGCCAGGCATAGAAACCATGCCAAACGCAAAAGGCAGTGTATCTCTCTCTCTTTTTACTCTTATTTTATTTTATTTTATTATGCAACAGATGAGTGAACGCTCGAAATATGAAACAAACTGATCGAACCAGCTCCGTCTCGACCAAATAAGCCGAGAGGACGCGACGGCCGGCGGCGCAGCAGAGAGCCCGCAAGCGGCTGCGGGCGACAGGAAACGGCAGTGGATGGGCCGGCGGATGGTGGTGCAGGAAGCCGGCCTGAAGGCGGTGGCGGACGCGTCCTGGATGCGCGGACGCGACCTGGAGTGGCGCTGCGGCAGAACTCGGGCCAGCGAGCGGCAGGGCCAATGAGGAGCCAGCAAGCTAAAAATCAATTTAGAGATAGGCAGGAGACGTACGGGAGTAGATCAATCGACATTGGAATCGATCTAACAAACTAGAGGTGGTATTGACGTGCAGCCAAAGATCAATTTTATCTGGCGTGTGGCAAATTCCCTGGAAACAGGAAGAAGAGGACTGCTCCGATCCGGGGCAGTGGTGGCAGGTCTGGAGGTTGGTGACAGGGATACGGCCAGAAAATGGAGCAACAGCCGGAGGGGAACCGTTGTGGCAGAGCAGCTGGCCGGCCGGAAGTGCGGCGGCCGCGGTCAAGCACCAGTGGCACCGTATGCGTGGAAAAAATATCCTAATTTACTCCGATACCATGTTAGGAATATGCATCATAGTATTTCAAATAGGCAAAAGCTGTTGTGCTCTGCAGGCTCTCGGTAGAAGCTATAGATGAGAGAGAGAGAGGAGAGAGAGAGAGACGAACCTTGTGTTGCGTGCCCTGGCCCCCACCCTCTTTTTATATAGCGCTGCCACAAGGGCCACCAACCATGACTTGGTTGGGCGCCCCTGATCAGGGCATGGGCAAGGGGTTCGATGAACCGTTGGGTTTGTTCGGAGGCCAAAAGCCATCATAATATAACACTAACATTGGTATGCATTAACATGAGATTCCAATCAAATATGACTTTCCTCATCTACACTTTTTTTTGGCATGCATATACTTCTCTTCCAGTTTCATATCATGCAAACTTGATCTGATTTGCTAGTGCTTTTTCCATCTTGTTAGACAAGGAGCTTGATGTAATTGAGATGGCTGTCTATGGCGATGTCATTCGTCCTGGCAAACAATGTCGTTGCAAGTCAGTAGCTGAGATGCTCGGACAGGTGAAGCCAAAGAATCAAATGGCTGCTTGTGACTTACCGTATGATGATGTCTCTAAAACACGGTGAAGACCATCCACACCTGTATCCTTCTGTGTGGGGGCCTAATCATTGTCAAACAATCAATTACAGTACATTCTATTATGAACATTTGTAATTTTCTCATCAATGTCCAGCGCAAAAAAAGGACAAAGAACATCTTAACCCCATAACTGCAATTAAACACTCATATATTGTGCTTTTCAGTGATGTCTGGAAACTGGAATATGTCACATGTTTGGCTGTAGAATTGCTAACATTCGGCTGCCACCATGAAGAGTGGTGTCTAAATATTGTGTTTTTGGTGATCTCTTGTTTTGCCAATCCGTGGATGCGCATTGGTCTGATATCCTTTGTACGTTCACAACCATTGCCCCGCTAAAATTGCAGCAGCATTTATCTCTCATCTCCCATGCACCTATGATGTGGGTTCCTTTTCCCAAAATTTACCGCTAGCAACCCCGAGAACAAAAGTGGGTTGTTTCGTGCTCAACTCTTGAAGCAATCATACTTCCTCCATACCGGATTGTTAGGCTAATAGTGATTTTAGAGATACCGATATATTAGACCTTTTACATTTAAGTGTTTCTTAGCACGTTTTCATAGAAGTAATTAAAACTTAAAACTAGTTACAGTGGGAAGTACTCATATAGTGCATATGATAGTATGATATGATACCATCTTCGTAATGCATAGTATCATATAGTAGTATCAATAAATGCACCAAGACTATAATACTCTTCAAAAATTAGTCCCACCATTTATTGATTGGAATGGAAACCAACCAATGCATGCACTAATTTTTAATGGAAAGAAGGAAAGAGGGGTCCTGCATGCCTTCTTGTATTAATTTCAACATCAATCATTGAATCAGTAAAACAATGAATGACAAAGAAGCACATTTTTAGAAAAGCAACGCACTCCTTTTGTTCAAGAAAAAACAAATTAGAATGACAAATATGGAACAATAATAGGTTTTCTCATCTCTAATCAAAACAATACTTCGGCTGTAGTTGTACATGCAAGTTATATATAAGTTACTCAACGTTGTTCAATTTCAAATGATTAAATCTATGGCTACCATACTATCTTATTTTTGGCCTTGGCGCAAGCGGCTCATCAGGTCATCTAGTTGATTAAGGATGTCAATGAGCTGGGTTTGGACGGATAGACCAAAACCAGATCCAAATCTAAATCCATCATGCTCACTATATATAAGGCCCATGCTGATGCGTTCTAAATCATGATCCGGTATAGCCCCCTCTGGGATACAAAGTAACTACTATGGGATCCAGAGGAACTCCCACGACAGACCACTCCTAAGAGGCATACACGATACTGTACACCTCCACGTTCGTTATAGTTTCATAAGGATGGCAGTGGGTACCCTAATGGATACCTTTTACCCTACTTAGTACAAAAAAATAAACTAAGTTTTGGCAAAACACCACTTTTTAAAAAAATTAGTTTATTTTTTTGAACTAAGCTAAACTAGAGGGTATCCATCTATATAGTTTCATATGCGGAAACACTCCCGAGTACTAGTACTACTCAATTGTACACACGTGTGTACATGTGACATGTTCATCTAGAAAGAAATAGAAATACATTTACAATATCAATAGACAAGATCCAAAATAGATAGACATTCAAACAGAGGACAAATATCCCAATATTACATCATACATCAAGCGGAAGCGTTTATCGAATCATCGAGTACGGATAAAGAGTACAATTAAAAATAAGACGCCAAGAACATAATCAAGTGGAACACCAAGTCCACACGACTCAGGATTATGGTAGGACCACCGGTCTATGCATCACAGACTCATCAATACAAACCAGCACGTCCTTGTAGTGGCACATACCTCTACAACCGGTAAAATACCTAACTAAAGTAAAATAGAGCGTTTGTACCGAGGCGCACACTGGACAGTAGTCTAAAATTTGGCTGCGCTCGCCTACAAAGATATACCGGGGTTAAGTGGCTGAAAATTTTGCACTATAGGGATGCTACAACTATTGATATTAGTTAGTGATAAGAGAGACTATCCAATAACATTATATAACTAACACCAGATATAACCCATCTAGATTATATAACTAACACTAGACATAACACATCCCTAAATTCCCCCTCAAAATCCACAGACGAGGAAGTCATCTAAGGAACACACGTGGCAATTCTATTATTAATTATTTAGTTTATACACTAGTACAGATCAGGCCTATTAAGGCCCCCATCACACACAGAAGTCCCTTTTCGTCTGTGGTGCTATAGATCGCTGATGCCGCAACATCTCGACCGCCTATCTGTGGCCCAGACCGGATCCTTTGCAGGTACATCGCACATACAACATTTTTTTGACCGTAACAAATATAATACACTCAACTATACAAGGGCAATATGTCTGTTTACTGGAAAAACACCCCCCACGATTCATCTACCACAAATCGTTTGTCTCCTTTTTGTGATGTTTTGTCAAGTTATAGGCGTTTCTTTTTTTGTTCCCTTTCTCAAGCGGTGACTCATAAATCTTGTGTGCTTTTCTCGAATTCCGTTTGACGAGTGCATAGCCCCTTATTCCTCCATATTATGTGTGTTGGGGACGATGCAGCTTCCCAGAGGCGGGCCATAAAGCCCGTGCCGTCGTGCCCCTTCTTCCTCCATAATATATGACGAGTGCATGTTCCCTTTCTCAAATGGTATACACACTTAGATATGGCTTGTGGCAAGAAGTCCGCCCATCTTTCTTTCGTCTGGCAGTTCTTGTTGGCACAACGTCACCATGTTGAGTAGGCCTCTCATGTGGTGGAGGAGGAACAAGCATCTCCGGTTGGGAAGAAGGGGCACCCCTGCTGCCACCGGACATCGACAGCGGCTCTTCCGCCTCGAACTTGGCTGGCGGTAGGCCCGAGGAATAAGAAGACTATATTAGTTTCATATATTTGGAATATGCGAGAAATGTATGTCGCACATGCTTCAGAATATATAAATTACCTATGATGATGTTTCCCTGCATACCCTCACAAGCCAATGATTTGTTGTGAATCAATTGTGTGCGACTTCTGACAAAACAACCACATGCCATTCCTTAAAGAATTGTTTGTGATGGCTCGACTTTCCTACATAGTGGGAATGGGATCTAAAAACCCCGCCTCACTTGACATTCTCTATTATTGCCACTCTCGTCGTCTTCTCTTCTCTGGTTTACAGGAGACGAACTGAACAAGCCATACCATCATGGGATAACATGTCGTACTTTCATCATATCAATCCGATGCAGCACCGCACGAGCGACACCTTTGAGTTGCGCACACATGCGTCTCGATGTCGTCTCCTACTTATTGATTCAACAAGATAGGGGGATATGTGGATGAGATCAATCCCAAAAGCATGACACCGTGGTGGTGGAAGTATGGTGGAAATCTGATAGAGCTTCGCTAAATTCTGCGCAGAGGAGAGCATGTGAGAGAGAGAGGGGGGAGCCGGCGACTAGGGTTGATATGCTTATCCCTAGACCGCCCTCCCTCTTTAAAGGGGGGGGGGAGATTCTCCCCCCAAGTTGATCCCTATTTTCATGGGATTTTGCCTTATCCCTTAACCCAATGTGCATGGGCATCCAGGGGGACGAGGGCTGGTGTGCTGGCCCATGTGGGTCCGCGCTCTCCCACTTGGGCCATGTGGGATGTACGGGACAGGTGGCCCCATTATGGTGCCCTCAATAACCTTCTAGAACCTCTAGTATAATACCAAAAAATACCAAACTTTTTAGTAAGCCTAAAAATACTTTCCCATATGATTGTATTTATCTTCGTACCATTTTGATGAAGGGTTTCGCGGCATAGTAAATCAAAATTTTCTACGGATGCGAACAGAGGGAAGCCAAGATCTAATCTAGGAGATGCAAACAACGAGAGAGATTGGATTAGATCTTCATACCCTTTAATATTCGACATGGAACGCGTTAATCGGGCGTGGGTGATGTAGTCGTACTCGCTTCTCTCCTCGCGATCCGATCCGATCTAGCACCACAAGTGGCGGTGCCTCCGTGAGATGCACACGCAGCACCTCGACGTCTCCTCCTTCCTCGGACCAGCAAGTATGGTGGAGGCGGATTGGATCTACAACACGACGGCGTGGTGTATATGGTGGAGAATTTCAGCAGGCTTCGCCACAAACAGTCGGGAGGGAGAGAGGAGGGCAGCAGGGCAGCTAGGGTTGGAGGGGAAGGTGTAAGGGGTGGTGCGCCCCCAGCCCTCTTTATATAGAGGGGTGGGGCGCAGCCCTAGCCCCTCCCCCAAGCCAAGGACGGCGGCCACAAGGAGGAAGAGTGGGGGGCAAGGAAACCCCCCCTTCTAGAAGGTCTATCTAGGGTTTAAACCCTCTTTGGCCGGCTGGGCCCTATGGGGCCTTGTGCCCCTGGCCCAATGCGGCCAGGGCACTCACTCATAGGCCCATGCCCCCTCCCGGAAGGTGGGGCCACGTTGGTCCCCTTCCGGAAGGTTCTAGAAGCTTCCGGTACAATACCGATTAACCCGGAACAATTCCGAACTCCAAAAACTGCACTGCCTTATATGAATCTTATTCTCCGGACCACTCCGGAACCTCTCGTGATGTCCCGGATCCCATCCGAGACTCAACAAAAATCATAAACCAATTATCCAATCTATCCTAGCGTCGAGACACGTTATGTGTGACCCTTCGGGTTCAAGAATATGCGACATGATCTTCTATCAATAATCAACAGGGGTCCGACACCCATATTGACTCCACACATTCATCGATGATCATATCGGATGAACCACGATGCCAGGATTCAATCAATCCCATATATATATTCCCTTCGTCTCGCGATATTTTACTTGCCCGGATTTGATCGCTTGCATGCCATACCTAGTTCAATCTCATTCACAGCAAGTACTTTACTCGTTCCGTAATCCGATATCACTTTGTGATTAACTCATTAACCACATGCTTGCAAGCGGTGTTGATATCGATTACCGAGTGGGCCCGAAGTATATCTCTCCGACTTGGGAGGGACAAATCTCATCTCGATACATACAACCCAACGAATACTTTTCGATCACCTGAGAGACACCTTTATGATCACCCTCTCATAGGATGACGTTTGATGACCTCAAAGCTTTCTTCCGATACCAGGGAGTTGTATTATCTCATGTTCTAAGGAATACAATATTTGACATAAGAAAAGCTTCGCAAAGACGAACACGATGACACGATCTAATTGCTTCGCTTAGTTTGGGTCTGTCCACCATATCATTCTCCCAATGATATGATCTCATTATTAATTGACAACTCATGTCCATGGTTAGGAAACCTTAACCATCATTAATCAATGAGCTAGTCCATAGAGGCATACTAGGGACACGGTGTTGTTCACAAACCACACAAGTATTAAAGTTTCCGCTTAATACAATTCTAGCATGGAATATAAACATTATCATGAACAAGAATTATAATAATAACATCTTTATTATTGCCTCTAGGGCATAATTCCAACAGTCTCCCACTTGCACTAGAGTCAATAATCTAGTTTACATCTGGCAACAATCTCACATCCATGGCAATCGAGGTGCGATCATGTTTTACACGTGGAAGAGGTTTAGTCAATGGATCTGCGACATTCGGATCTGTATGTACTTTGCTAATCTTCAGATCTCCATCCGATATATAATCTCGGATTATATGAAACTTGTTGATATGCTTAGTCTTTGGATGATATCTTGGTTCCTTAGCGAGTGCTATGGCGCGGTGTTGTCACACAATATCTCCAAAGGGTCCAATGCACTTGGAACCACGCCAAGCTCGATGATGAAGTTCTGATCCAAACTCCTTCACTTGACGCTGCAGCGTGACCATGTATTCCGCTTCTACCGTAGATCACGCGATCACGCTTTGCTTGCGACTTCTCCACTCACAGCTCCTCCATTCAAAATATACACGTATCCCGTCTCGAGATTTAGAATCATCCTTGTCGGTGTCGAAACTAGCATCGACGTAACCTTTACGACGAGTTGTTCATCACCCCATAGACTAAGAACATTTCTTTAGTCCTATTTAGGTACTTTAGGATGTTCTTCACGCTGTCCAGTCGATGTTCCACTCCTGGATCACTTTGATACCTGCTCGTCAAACTAAGAGCATTGGACACATCCGGTCTAGTACATAGCATGGCATACATGATAGAACCTATGGCCGAGGCATAAGGCACTTTGCTCATAGCTTCCCTATCATTTACCGTAGCTGGACACTGAGACTTGCTCAATATCTTACCTGACAACATAGGCACTAAACCTTTCTTTGCCTTATCCATTCTGAACCTTTTCAGAACTTTGTCTACGTATGTACTCTGGCTTAAATCTATCAGGCGTCTTTGTCTATCTCTATAGATTTTGATGCCCAATATATAAGCAGCTTTCCTAGGTCTTTCATTGAAAAACACTTGTTCAAATAACTCTTCACATCGTTAAGCATGTTGATGTCATTTCCAATAATCAATATGTCATCCACATATAGTACCAGAAATGTCACCGAGCTCCCACTCACTTTCTTGTAGATGCAAGCTTCGTAGCAATTTGGAACAAATCCAAAGATCTTGATCACTTGATCAAAACGAAGGTTCCAACTCCGAGATGCTTGCTTCAGTCCATAAATGGAACGCTGAAGTTTGCATATTTTATCAGCATCCTTAGGATCGACAAAACCTTCGGGTTGCATCATATACAACTCTTCATCAATGTTTCCATTGAGGAACGCAGTCTTGACATCCATCTGCCATATTTCATAATCATGAAACGCAACAATTGCTAATAGAATCCGAATGGACTTAAACATCGCTACGGGAGAGAAAGTCTCATTGTAGTCAACACCTTGAACTTGTCGAAAACCTTTCGACAAGCCGTGCTTTATAGACGGTAACATTACCATCCGCGTCCGTTTTCTTCTTGAATATCCATTTGCACTCAATGGCCTTTCGGTCGCCAGGAGGGTCCACCAAAGTCCATACTTGGTTTTTGCTCATGGATCCCAATTCGGATTTCATGGCTTCTAGCCATTTCTCAGAGTCTGAGCTCATCATCGCTTCCTCATAGTTTGTAGGTTCATTGTCTTCTACTAACAAGACAGTCAAGACAGGGTTGCCGTACCACTCAGTAGGGGCACGCGACCTCGTCGACCTGCGACGTTCAGTAGCAGCATCGTCTGAAGCTTCATGATCCTTGTCATTAGCTTCCTCTATTGTTGGTGCAGGCGACACTAGAACAATTTCAGGTGCTGCGCTACACTTCAATTCAAGAGAAGGTTCAGTAACCTCGTCTAGCTCTACTTTCCTCCCACTCACTTCTTTCGAGAGAAACTCCTTCTCAAGAAAGGAACCGTTCTTTGCGACAAACACTTTGCCTTCTGATAGAAGAGAAGGTATACCCAATAGTTTCCTTAGGGTATCCTATGAAGCGCATTTCTGGGTTCGAGCTTGTGCGGCATCAACTTCTTGACGTAAGCTTCGCATCCCCAAACTTTAAGAAACGACAACTTAGGTTTAGCACCAAACCACAGTTCATACGGTGTCGTCTCAACGGATTTAGATGGTGCCCTATTTAAAGTGAATGCAGCGGTTTCTAATGCATAACCCCAAAATGATAACGGCAAATCAGTAAGAGACATCATCGATCGGACCATATCTAATAGGGTTCAGTTCTGGGGTTCAGACACACCATTGCGCTGTGGTGTTCCGGGTGGCTGAGTTGTGAAACGATTCCACTTGCTTTAAGATGCGTGAGAAAATCATAACTCAAATATTCACCTCCATGATCGGATCGTAGAAATTTAATCTTTCTGTTACGATGGTTCTCCACTTCATTCTGAAATTCTTTGAACTTTTCAAACGTTTCATATTTATGTTTCATCAAATAGATATACCCATATATACTTAAGTCATCGGTAAAAGTGAGAAAATAGCGATATCCACCGCCCGTCGAAACACTCATCGGTCCGCATACATCGGTATGTATGATTTCCAACAAGTCAGTTGCTCGCTCCATCATACCGGAGAACGGGGTTTTGATCATCTTGCCCATGAGGCATGGTTCGCATGTGTCAAATGGTTCAAAATCAAGAGACTCCAAAAGTCCATCAGAATGGAGTTTCTTCATGTGCTTTACACCAATATGACATAGACGACAGTGCCAAAAATAAGTAGTATTATCACTATCTACTTTGCATCTCTTAGCCTCAATGTTATGGATGTGTGTTTCATCCCTTTCGAGATTTAGAAGAAATAAACCATTCACAATAGGTGCATGACCATAAAAGATGTTACTCATATAAATAGAACAACCATTATTCTCCGATTTAAATGAATAACCGTATTGCAATAAACACGATCCAGAAATAATGTTCATGCTCAACGCAGGCACATAATAACATTTATTAAGGTTTAAAACTAATCCCGAAGGTAAAACTAAGGAGAGCGTGCCGACGGCCATCACATCAACTCTTGATCCGTTGCAACGCCGCATCGTCACCTCATCCTCGCAAAGCCGCGTCATTACGTAGCTCTGTTTGAGTTACAAATATTAGCAAGCGAACCGGTATCAAATACCCGGCACTACAACGAGGGCTAGTAAGGAAAACATCAATAACATGTATATCAAATATACCTTTGATGGTGCCACCTTCTTGTCCGCTAAGTACTTCGGACATTGCGCTTCCCATGACCCTTGTCCTTGCAATAGAAGCAAAGGTCCGCTTAGGACCAGACTTGAGCTTCTTCTCGGCGAGGCGATGCTTGCCGCCGCCCTTCTTGAAGGGCTTCTTTGCTCCTACCTTTCTTAAAGGTGGGCTTGTTGACCATCAACACATGATTATCCTTTTGATGTCCACTTCCGCGGCCTTGACTTTGTGAAGAGCTCGGTGATCGTATCGAGAGAACCAATCTGATTATGAGTCACTACAAAACTTTTGTAGCCGGGAGGGAGTGATTGCAGAACCTCACAATCTTGAGCTCCTCGAATCGTGCATTCCAGTTGCTCAAAGCGTTGAGTGTAGCCCGTCATCTTAATGGCGTGCTCACTAACGGAACTCCTTCCTCCATCTTGCGATTAAAGAACTTCTCAGAGATCTCATATCTCTTAACGGGCTGAGTCCAAACATGGTTTTCACTCTTGAGAATCTTAAAGGGCAGGATAGTCTTCAAAACGATTTTGAAGTTCCGATTCCATAGCAAACAACATGGTGCTCTTAATCACACCATAATCATCTTTGCGCGACTGATAGACAGCTTTCTCATCACCGCCAGCTTGAAAGAGGGTCACCTAACGCTTTCCCAAGGACATAGTCCTTTTGACCGCCAGAGAGAATGATTCTTAGATTGCGGAACCAATTGGTGAAGTTAGACCCATTGTTTTTAAGCTTTTCCTTCTCAGCAAAAACGTTGAAGTTGAAGTTGGACTTAGCCATTTGATCTACAATATTAGCAAGTACAACTTAGACTATGTTCATGATAAATAGTTCAACTTAATCAAATTACTAGATGAACTCCCACTAAATTCAACATCCCTCAAGTTGTTTAGTGAACATGATCCAAATTCACCACACCTAATCCGATCATCACGAGAAGATATGTGGCTTCAATGGTGGACAACAAAGTGTCGATCATATCATTCATATGACTCATGCTTAACCTTTCGGTTCATGTGTTCCGAGGCCATGTCTGTACATGCTAGGCTCGTCAAGTTAGACCCAAGTATTTTCGCGTGTGCAAAACTGGCCTGCACCCGTTGTATGTGAGCGTAGAGTCTATAGCACCCGATCATCACGTGATGCTTGTACACGACGAACTTTCTCAACGGTGCATACTTGGGGAGAACACAGTTTTATCTTGATCTTTAAGTGAGGAATCATCTTATAATGCTACCGTCGCGATCTAAGCATAATAAGATAGATAAAAGGGATAAACATCACATGCATATAACTTTATGTGACATGGTATAGCCAATCTTCGCGCAATGATCTCCATCTTGTGCGTGCCGGCATGATCTCCATCACTCCACCATGATTTCCTCCACCACGAATAGCAACTACAACTATTGCTAACTACTTAGCGATAAAGTGAAACTATTACATGGCGTATAAGAAGTTGATACACAGGTCATACACAATTATAAATACAACCATATGGCTCCTGCCGGTTGTGTACTCATCGACATGCAAGTCGTGAAACATTACAAAACATGATCATCGCATACATTATACACATCACATCTTGGGCCATACCATATCACAGAAAACACTCCCTGCAAAAACAAGTTAGACGCCTCTACTTTGTTGTTGCATGTTTTACGTGGCTTATGGGAGTAGATGCTAAGAACGATTCTTACATACGGAAAGCCACAACGGTGATATTATGGTTGCCAAACTCCGGTGTTAATCCCATGACAACTATAGTGAGAGAAACTGGCATCCACCAGCCGCATGTGTGGAACAAGCCACACGTCAAGTGCGGAGCCGGTCTCGCGAACGACGTCGCGTAAGGTTGGCCTGGACCGCTTCAATCTCACTATCCCGCGTCATAAGAAGAACACAAACAAGAGGCTTGCAACAGAAAACATCAACGCCCGCAAAAACCATGTTGCATTCTACTCGTGAAACACATCTACGCATAGATCTAGCTCTGATACCACTGAAGGGTTTCGCGGCATAGTAAATCAAAATTTTCTACGGATACGAACAGAGGGAAGCCAAGATCTAATCTAGGAGATGCAAACAACGAGAGATATTGGATTAGATCTTCATACCCTTGAAGATTCTCACAGCGGAACGTTCGTCGGAACGTGGGTGATGTAGTCGTACTCGCTTATCCTCCTCGCGATCCGATCCGATCTAGCACCACAAGTGGTGGTGCCTCCGTGAGATGCACACGTGCAGCACCTCGACGTCTCCTCCTTCCTCGGACCAGAAAGTATGGTGGAGAGACGGATTGGATCTACAACATGAGGGCATGGTGTATATGGTGGAGAATTTCTGCAGCAGGGCTTCGCCTACAAACAGTCGGGAGGGAGAGAGGAGGGCAGCAGGGCAGCTAGGGTTGGAGGGGAAGGTGTAAGGGGTGGTGCGCCCCCAGCCCTCTTTATATAGAGGGGTGGGGCGCAGCCCTAGCCCCTCCCCCAAGCCAAGGCCGGCGGCCACAAGGAGGAAGAGTGGGGGGCAAGGAAACCCCCCCTTCTAGAAGGTCTATCTAGGGTTTAAACCCTCTTTGGCCGGCTGGGCCCTATGGGGCCTTGTGCCCCTGGCCCAATGCGGCCAGGGCACTCCCTCATAGGCCCATGCCCCATCCCGGAAGGTGGGGCCACGTTGGTCCCCTTCCGGAAGGTTCTAGAAGCTTCCGGTACAATACCTTGGAACAATTAGAACTCCAAAAGCTACCTTTGCTTTATATGAATCTTATTCTCCGGACCACTCCGGAACCTCTCGTGATGTCCCGGATCCCATCCGAGACTCCAAACAAAAACTCATAAACCAATTATCCAATATATCCTAGCGTCGAGACACGTTAAGTGTGTGACCCTGCGGGTTCGAGAATATGCAGACATGATCTTCTATCAATAATCAACATCGGGGTCTGGACACCCATATTGAATCCCACACATTCATCGATGATCATATCGAATGAACCACGATTCCCGGATTCAATCAATCCCATATATATATTCCCTTCGTCTCGCGATATTTTACTTGCCCGGGATTTGATCGTCGGTACCGTCATACCTAGTTCAATCTCATTCACAGCAAGTACTTTACTCGTTCCGTAATCCGATATCACTTTGTGATTAACTCCTTAACCACATGCTTGCAAGCGGTGTTGATATCGATTACCGAGTGGGCCCGAAGTATATCTCTCTGACTTGGGAGGGACAAATCCCATCTCGATACATACAACCCAACAGATACTTTCCGATCACCTGAGAGACACCTTTATGATCACCCTCTCATAGGATGACGTTTGATGACCTCAAAGCTTTCTTCCGATACCAGGGAGTTGTATTATCTCATGGTCTAAGGAATACAATATTTGACATAATAAAAGCTTCAAAGAGCGAACACGATGACACGATCTAATTGCTTCGCTTAGTTTGGGTACATCCCACCATATCATTCTCCCAATGATATGATCTCATTATTAATTGACAACTCATGTCCATGGTTAGGAAACCTTAACCATCATTAATCAATGAGCTAGTCCATAGAGGCATACTAGGGACACGGTGTTGTTCACAAACCACACAAGTATTAAAGTTTCCGCTTAATACAATTCTAGCATGGAATATAAACATTATCATGAATAAGAATTATAACAATAACATATTTATTATTGCCTCTAGGGCATAATTCCAACATTTGAAGCTCCTCGTGATGTCCGGGATCCCATATGACACTCTGAATCAAAATTTGATAACACCATATTAATATATCTCATCGTACCCTAGCGACATCGAATATTAAGTGTGTGACACTACGGCCCGAGAACATGTCGGCATGATCGAGACAACCTCTCTGATCAATAACAAATAGAGGGATCATGGATGCCCATAATGGTTCCTATATATATATCCTACACAGATCTTTCATCGGTCGAACCACGAGGTAGAGGATTCAAACAACACCGTATGGAATTCCCTTTCTCGCGATATACCACTTTTCCGAGATCTAATCGTCGGTATCACCATACCTAGTTCATTCTCGTTAGGGGCAACTCTATTTACCCATCGTAATACAATATCCCTATGACTTAACTCCTTAGTCACATGCTTGCAAGCTACTTAGGATGTTATATTCCCGAGAGGGTCCAGAGATATCTCTCCATCACATGGAATGAACCATCCCAATCTTGATCCAAGCAACCCAAAAAGTACCTTTCGAGATACCTAAATAATGATCACACAATTACGAAGTGACGGTTGATTCCCACAAAGTATTCTTCCGGTACTAGGGAGTAACATGATCTCATGGTCTAAGAAAATGATACTTGATATTGAAAAAGATACATCAATTAAAACTTAGTGACACGATGAAATTGCTATGCTTAGGTTGGGGTTGTCCATCGCATCATTTTCCTATTGATAATGATCTTGTTATTAACTGACCATTTATGTCCATGGTTTAACCGTCATTTAATCAACGAGCTAGTCCAGTAGAGACTCACTATGAACAAAGTGTTATTTATATATCTACATATGTTTTTATTTTTCGGTTAGTACAATTATACCATGGAGAATAAACATTTATCTACACATGTTTTTATTTTTTGGTTAGTACAACTTTATTATATCTACACATATTTCCAATAATCTCCCACTTGCACTAGAGTCAATAATCTAGACAAAGTTTGAGCATTCAACACCTATGACATTCCAATGTTTCATACATGTTTAATGTGGTAAGCATAATAATAGGGTTTGAAATTTCAGGTCCATGCGTATTTGCATGTCTTTGCATCTGTACGCATCACTCATTCTCAAGTGAGATGACATTATATAAAATTTGGTATTCTGGTGAGACCTTAGTTCCTTAGCCGAACTATGTTGACACTGTTGTCATATAATATATTTTTATAGTACTAGTCCATTTGGAACTACAACCAGTTTGAAAACAAACTCCATGATACAAATGCCCTCCTTTTGGTACTAGAGCAGTCGTTATAGTATCCATTATAATGTTTAACTTTGGAGCTCATCCAAATCCATCATGTAACTTTCTTCCATTTTATTATGTCAACTTTTACTAAAGCACATAGCCTAATTTTGAGATGAAATTTGTTTGTATATGTGAAAAAACAAGTAACAATGTAATACCCTTACAATGAACCTTTTTCACTTCTGCATACAGAACATATTATTTAGTTCTTATAAAGCACATAAGAATATTTTTACTATTGTCCAATGAACATCATATGAATCACCCTGTATATGATCATATCATTTTACAACATAGAGTATATCTGGATATGTACATATCATGGTATACATGACTGATAAAATCGTTCATGTGGTTTCACTCATAAAGTGTTAGAACAGTTGACTCTTCCTTCAACCTTTTCCAGGCGGCAAAAATCCCTTTTTCCAACCAGTGGAACTGTGGAGGAGGCCTCTACAATATTTTTACCATTATATCAAAATAAAAACATACAAGTATATGAACTAAAGGAGGGTATTTACACGGGGATGATATTTACGTGAGGGAAAAAGAGAAAGAAGGAAATAAACGTAGCTAAATTTTAAAACAAGTGTACCCACTTACTTAGTTCTTCGCGGTGCTTGGGTTTAACCCTATGTGTGATCAATACCAAGTACTTATTAAAGACAACTCTCCAGACATGAAACGATGGATGTATTTTCTCGAAAATGAGACCATTACGTTGATTCCCTATTTCCCCACAAGGCACATGTGGCCACCTCAAAAAATGCAGGACCTAATTGTTTCCAAAAATACAGAATCTTTCTTATTGTTTATATATTAAACTAGTTTAATATTTCATCTATGTACTTTGGTATAATGATATTAGCTCTTCAATCTATATGTATAGACATTGATGCCTAATATTCTCAATTTTCCTAAGTCTTTCATTGAAAATCTAATTTTAATGAAATCTTAATTGTGTCAAGAAAATATACATCATTTCCAATCAACAATATCTCGTCTACATAAAGTATTAGAAATATGTCTTAGTGATCCACTTACTTTCTTGTAAATATAAGAATCTTCATCATTTTTGATAAAACTAAACTCTTCAATATTTTCATCACGATGAAGATTCCAACTCCGTGACGGTTACTTTAGCCATCGAAGTTTGCATACTCTTTTAGCATCCCTTCAATAAATAAAACCCTTGGACCATGTCATGTACACATCCTAGGTAACCATTCTATTTGAAGAATGTTGTTTGTAAGCCCTTGCTCATGACCCACACCCTTCACCACTTTGTTGTTTCTTGCACCATGGTCATACGAAGATTTATCTACCCCCCAACAAAAAACTTTTACATGTCCTTTTCATCCACTTCATATAATGTTTGTTTTGTGTGAACTCAAGTGTCATCATGCTCTCAAGCATTTCATCAAGCACCTATATGCATGAGAAGGGATAAACAAACCAGCATACACCTCGTAGATTACTAGAGAAGCCAACCATTTCGGTGATGGGTGGATGCAGGCTTGCACCATACATAGGACTGAACCCACGACTCCTGCCCATGACGACCTCTGATGATCAAGGACCTAAAGTCCTGCATCTAGAAGTCCTCAACCGACCTAACCTCAACCGACATGACCTGTGGGGCTGCAAGATGACTCTTTGGAGATCCCAAAGACCAAACGTACATGCAAGGGAGATCAGAGATCATGATTGTCGTGTCTCGTCAACACGGACATCAAGGATGCTAGGCACCCCCTATTTGTTTGGTAGTGGGCTAGAAGGCGTTTCAACCTCAACGACGATGAAGGAACCTGCTGATTCGAGCACACAACACACACAGTCATTTTTTACTCTGGTTCGGGCTGCCCTTCGGCTAACAACCCTACGTCCTACTTTGGTGGATTGTCTAGGGTGGGTTGAAGTACAAGATGGTGATCTCTCTGGTGCCAGGGAGCCACTTTCCATCTTAGTTTCTACACTCCTCGGCTTCCTATTTCTTTGTCTTCCTACTCTCTCTATGTCTTTTCTTCCTTCTCTCCGGCGTGGAGAAGGGCTCTCCCTCTCTCTTTCACTCACACTAGCTACTCAACCGAGGCTCTCCTCTCAGCACTCCCTCTAATATACCCTAACTTTACTCCTGGTATCTCCTCTGAACCGAACCCCCTTTCAATGGCCAAGTGCCTCCTTTTATACTCCAAGGGGTCACCACAAAGGCCAGTGCGGAGAACCGTCAAGGGTGTTCCCGGGCGCAATCGCGGTGTGCCACACTGTCTTCAGGCAGGCGGGCAACACCTGTGGCCAATGGATGGCTAGGGGCGGTGCACATGTGCGCTTTATGATCGAGTGACATCTCAGGCTCTGAGCTGTCACTCCTGTCGGTGGCACACTGCAGTGGGCTACAGTGCCATGATGATGTCCAGCAGTACTAGCGCATCGCCAGTTCCCAAGGCTGGGCATGACGTGTCCTGTCAGGCTTAGTTGACTCCGGTTCCCGGTCCGCGCCTGACCCAGGAGAAGTGCTCCCATGGTCTTCTTGGGGCGTAGTCGAGGCCACTCCTTAGCCTCCACATCCTCGATCGGGCCTTTACACTCCTTCCGGGCAGCCCTCGGAAGGAGAGGTTGGGCCACCTCGCATACGTCATTGTCTTTTCCTCCTTGCCCGCACTCGGCTGGCGGCCGAATCTTGTTTTGTAGCACCTTTCTTACTCATAGGTACCTACACCAAAATTTACACTTAGTCTCCATAGACTTCATCATATCAAAACCATACCTGTGATAAGCACATAGTGCTCGTGGCTTGGCGACGCCCTTGTCAGCTAGGCCACTCGTCTGCTGAGCTGCTGACCGGTGGGTCCTGGCCCATGCGCTACGACGCAATGCGAGGGACCCCCGATCTCATTACACCAACATAAGCCCCCAGGCGAGGGCCGACAACTTGTAACGCAGGTCGTAGTTCGACAAAGAGGCTGTTGCCGGGCTTCGCCCTTCAATGGCGCGTGGGCCTAGTCCACGCCGCAGGAAGCACGACAAGACTGGACAATACGCTTTCCCATCTTTGTAGAGCTGATGTGTGCGTGCTCGCACACTCAAGTGGCTGCGGGACTACCGGGCCATGCCTTGGCTTTCGTGGCAGCCCGCATTGACTGCATCCGCTTTGGTTCCTGCAAAGTAAATCTTGTGGGACGCGAATATTGCCCTCCCAGCATGCCGATGAGGTGGATAGCAGTCGCTCCCCTTTCTCATTTGTTATAAAAGGGAGGGAAGGTGCGGGGTTGTGGCTCAATCCCCGCTTCCAACTCCGAGATTGGTGACGATGGCGTCGAGCAGCTCCCGTAGCCTCCGTCATGATGATGATCCACCTTCTTTAGGGGAGATATGGTTCCGGTTTCCACTGGAGGGGCCGTGGCACAGGCGCATGCGCCAGGGCCGCCGCAGCTCCTCTGGTGCTGGTGCAGATCTCCCGCAACCGCACATGGAGGCCCCGTCCCGCCGTGGTCGCCGGGGATGTGGTAGCAGAAGGGGAGGTCCTCCTTGTCGCCGTTCTCCCTCTCCAAGGCACGAACATGACCCTCCTTGTCGGGGCTGCTATGGGTAGAGGGAGTCTGACAGTTACTCTCCTTCCCCGCCGCTTCGTCACGGGGAGAGTGACAATGAAACGACGGGCCTTATTAGATTCGAGTTTCTTGTCTTCCTTCTAATGAACTTCAAGTGGTGGTTGCGCCTCGCGAACTTGTTCACGGAGGAGCTTAGGGATCACCCTTCGTGCGAGCTCTGAGTGCGCGAAGCAGGCGGTGACCAGCCCATCTGGGACTTGCAGCGGCGGGTGGACGGTGCCAGCAGCCTGTATCTATGTGACGGGTGGCCAGACTTCGTGGCTTACTATGGGCTGAAGGTCGGATATGCCCTGAATTTTCACTATCGCGGCGAGGGCCGCCTGTCAGTGAAGATTTTTGACGACACCCTCTGCCATCAAATCTACTACCCATCGCTTGTCTTTGACTTCGATCTTAGCGGCACCTGAGGTAGGGCGTCACGAGGAGGGAGTGACTCAGTCAAGCGTAAGGTGGGTGGAGGGTTGAAGGCTCCTCCCTTATGCCGTCGACTTGCGGTTCGCCCTTTTTGAAGCAGGCGATGCCAAGGGGTTTGCCGGGCAATGCGGTGCTGCTGGAAGTGGTAGGGAGCGGCACCTGCCCCTTTCCCCTAGCCCGCAGTCCTCTGCCCGCACCCCTTCACCAAGCGTCTTCTATGTGTCGTTTGCTGCATTATACACTTCTCATATGTAATCCTAATCAGCTATTATTAATGCATTTACCTTTGCCTTCGCGTTATTTTTCCCTTTTTTCGCCACATCGCGCCCACGGATGCCCTTGACGCGCCTTTCTCTTTGCCGTTCTCATGCCGCCATGGGACCTGTGGGGATGATGTCCATTGCCTTGCTTATGCTTCCGGGGTTCCAACCTTTCAACCAATCCGTGCCTTGCTTGCGAGGCTAGCAGCCCCTAGAAGCCGCATGATGGCCGCCACTTCTATTCGGCGGCGAGCCTTACATCCTCTCTGATACCTTGCATTGGCCTCTTCTTGCTCATCCATCCTTTGATTATCCTAAAACACGATGAATGCACCTTACGACATCTTACACATGCTTCAGGTTTAAAAACAGGGTGTCGTGCGCTTGATCAGGGCGCACGGCTTTGCCAACTCGAGGGCCTGACGTGGGAGGTGTGTCTTCAAAATTTAGTGCTTGTCGGCAATGCCTAGAGAAAAATTCTCATACCTCAGAGCGGGTCATGAGAGTACGACATTTCCTAGCCTAAAAGTCTCGTTACCCACATCTGATCCTCGAGAAAGATCCAAAGGAATGCAAAATCCTGAAAAGGCTCGGCAAATGAAAATGGGCAGAAAAACGAGGGCAATGGGATTTATTATTCCAAGATGGGGCAACTCCTGGTTACAAGCGGTTCACACATAGGCGGGCCAGGCTAGATACGCTAGTATTCATCGCATTTGCCGGGAGTACTACACTCACTCCCGGGCTTTGGTTTTGCCGTGAGCACCACACATGCTCCTAGGCTTTAGGTTTTTCGGGGGAACCTCCACTCACACCCGGGATTTAGGTTTTCCAGGAGCACCACACATGCTCCCAGGCTTTAGGTTTTCCGGGGGAACCTCCACTCACAATCGGGCTTTAGGTTTGCTGAGAGCACCACGCACACTCCCAGGATTTAGGTTTGCCAGCGCGGAACCTCCACTCACACCCGGGCTTTAGGTTTGCCGGGAGCACCACACACGCTCCCGAGATTTTTAGATGGTAGGGTGGATGCGCGAAGTTTTTAGCTTACTCGGGGAGCCACCAGTACCAGAATAGTCATCGGGACTAGGTTCTGAAAAAGGTCGTAGCCTCTTCCCAGGCGAGCCGGGAATCGGCACGAAAGGTTGGTCCGAATCTGACAAAGGATCAATGTGAGTCATAGGGAAAGTGGTGGCTGCCAGTTTGAACAGTTGTTCAGAGTAGAACACAGTGTCCCTAATATCACCTTTAATGGTCAAGGTCCCCCACGAGGAGGGAAGCTTGAGCGAGTTATATGCATGGTGGGAAACCACCATGAACTTTGCTAAAGTAGGCCGCCCTATGATGCTGTTATATGGCAGGGCAATATCCGTAACATCAAAGATGATGTTCTCAGTGCGGTAGCTGTCTTGAGTGCCGAATGTGACTAGCAACTCGATCTTACCCCAAGACTAGGTAGCTCCATGGCTTATGCCTAGAAAAGACCCCCTAGGGGATATTTGATCTTCCGTGATCTGGCGCTTATCCATCAACTTTGCTGAGGGGATGTTGAGGCCAGCCCCTCCATCCACCAGCATCTTAGTGACCTTGAGTTCTTTATGATGGGGGAGACCACCAGGGGTAGCGTGCCGACCCCGGCGATGCGGTCCGGGTGATCTCCTACATCAAAAGTAATCAGCACATGAGACCACTGAAGCGGCCGCTGAGCCTCCGGACTAGGCTGTACGATGCACAATTCACAATATAAATGCTTAAACTCCCCATGGGAAGTCATAGCGTAGGCTCCTCAGTGCACGCATGCACATTCCTGCACTTGTGGGTACTGCCCACACCCATCATTGTTGCCGTCTTGGTTGCTGGCAGGATTGGTGCCACGCGGTTGAAGGGCTGCGTTGCTGTGGCCCCCTCTGCGCCCCACTCTTGCTCCATCGCCTCCATCTCCTCCTCATGCAGTGCCCACGTTGCCCCCACGACCTCCGCTGGGAGCACCTAGGCCAGGTTGGGTTGTGCAATCCTACGCGTGATGGTCAACCTTGTTGTAGCGGTAACAGTTCCCGAAGGTACCATTAGCCCCTTGCTCAGTGATGCGCCTCTTCCGTCCCTCGGCAGTTACGAGCGTCACACTCATCGGACTCGTGCACAGGGCACCACTTCCCCGTGGCGAGCTTGGAAGTCGCCCCTTATTCCTCTGGTTTGGTCTTCTTTTCATCCCCGGTAGGAGCACTATGTTCCGCAGCCAAAGCCTGTCGAAGGCCCCACTTACGCGAGACACTTTTCTTGGCAGCATTGCTTCCCGGGTCTACCACTCTAGTGGCTTCTCGGGCAACATCTTTGGGCACCAGGCGTCCTTCCTCTGATAGGGAGCAGAGGTCATCCAACGCCCACAACTCATGAGTAATCTTGACGGGGTGCATGTTAAGCTCTTCGCGCATCTTGTTGTCACGCACGTTCATCATGAACATGCCAATAATGACAATCTCCTGCACCTCCGGGATAGTGTGTGCGATCTATGAGAACAACGTCATGAAGTCTCGTAGCTGCTCGCCACTCCCCTGGACCACTGTGTTGAGATGAAGGAGTGTTCCCGAGTGCTTGAAGGCTCCCTGGAACACGCTCACAACAAAGCGGGTACACAGTTCGGCCCAGGAGCGAATGGAATCCTTGAGTAGATGCATGAGCCAGGACAAGGCTGTGCCCTTGAGGGCCATTGGAAACCAATTGGCCATGACCTTCTCATCAACACATGCAGCCACCATCGCGATGGAGTAGATGTCCAAAAACTCCTTCGGGTTGGTGTTGCCTTTAAACTTGACAGGGACTATGGGATAGAATTTTGGCAGCCACGCCACCTGCCGTAAGGTAGGAGCGAATGCGAGGCAGCCGCTTCCATATCCCAAAGCCATGGTCCCTGCCTCAGCTGTGCCCCGAGGGTTTTGGATGGACGCACCCGTAGACTATTGACGTAGCTGCAGCAGGTAATCTTGAACCAACACCTTGTTGGCCACAGCGGAATTGCCTCAGCACCCTTCGACGCGCCTGAATGCGGGGTCGGCGGAGGACCCCATAGAAACATGATCTTGCTCCACAGGTCTCGGGGCTCCAGCCCCCAAGTGGCGTACAATGTGGTTGTCGGTTCTCCTTCCACCATCGCGGGGTCCTGCAACCCCCGGCCTGGGGGCAGCGTTCCAGGAACACGACCTCGGGGTAGGGTTTTGCATGCGCCCCGTAGCAGCGGCGTGAGTGTGCTCCACCCCATTCCTCGGGCCAGGCTAGAATGGGAACGAGTGCGGGCGGTCTCCTGGTGCAGCCTGATATGATCCAACTACGTGTCAATGTCATCTCTCAAGGATAAATCAAAAGTTCCACACAAGAAGCCATTCAACAAGAAAAAATTTCCTTATAAGAAGCAACCAAAGATAATGTTGGTATCCCAAGAGGAGTACTCATCCGGAAGTGAAGACGACGAAGATGATGATGGTTCAAGAGAGGTGGCAGCCATAGCTACCATATCTACACCAACTGCTTCGCTCTTCGAATCTCCCAATGAGAACTTCTCCAACAAGAACGTCACTTGTCTTATGGCAAGGGGTTCTGAGGTATCACCTTCCACCACTTCCTTTCCTAAGACTACTATGAATGTTGATATGAATGATTCCACTCGTCTTAAGGCTAAGTAAGAAGTTATTGCTTTGGACCATTTTATAACTAACTTGCAAGGTGAGCACAAGAAGCATTTAGAGGCCCTCATGGACCAACTCGTTAAATAGGAAGAACTTCTTGAAGAAAATGGCAAAATTTAAAGAGAGGACGCAATGGAGATAACACCCTTAAAAAATGCTTTAGAGGAAGAAGAGGAGATTCGGGCTTCTCTTGAGGAGTGGATTGAGTCCATTTAGGAGCCACATGACAAAATTGTGGCTAAAATAATAAAGGAACATGATCATGCTATTGCTATGGAAAAAAGGTTGAAAAGGGAGAAGGTTGAATTTGGGGTTGCTCATGCTAGACTTTCTGAGAAATTGGAGGAACTTGACATTACTCACAAGGCTTTGGAGAGTGAACACTCTATTCTCAATGAGTCTCAAGATTAGCTCCAAACATTACTAGAAAAATATGATGTTTCTAGCACCTCTACTTCTTTGTGTAATCATGCATATATCCTTGGAAAATGCTAGATTAAAAGATGAGCTTGCCAACTCATCTCTTCCCAAAGGTAAGGAAGCACTTGATGATCTCTTGAGTAAGCAAAGGTCAAACAATGGGAAGGAGGGACTTGGATATGTTCCCAAGACCAAGAATAATATGAACAAGAAGAAGAAGACCAAGTCAACTCAAGCTAAGACAAGCACCACTGCAGTAAATGACACCACATGAAGAACAAAACTGCTCATGATGGTTTTGCAGGAATTACCAACCCCAATTATGAGTTGTTTTGTGACTATTATGGTGATCTTTATGCTAGATATGTTGGTCCATTTTATGGTTATATTGACTGGTCTATTTGGGTTCCAAAGACCCTTGTTACTAACATGAGAAAACCCATTGAAAAATGGGTACCTAAACCAAAAAATAATTTTCTTGTAGGTCTATGCTTCCGGTGGGTCGAAATGGATGCTTGAAAGTGGATGAACAAGTCACATGATCGGAAGCAAGGATATCATCACAGAGATGAGGCCTAATCACGATCAAATAACTGTCTCCTATGGTGATAAGTCCAAATCAAAGGTATTGGGTCTTAGCAAGGTAGTGTTTTCTCATGATATCTCTCTCGTGGACTGATGACTACAAGTGCACAAATCGATTGTAGCTAGTTTCAAAATAAGAGTATCAAACCCACAAAGAGCTAGTTGGTTAGATTCTTTATGTTCCTCATCACTATCTATTAAAGGATACTTGAAGCTTCCGTTGATTAAGTAAAGGGTTTTTGAAATGTTTTTAGGTTGAATGCGAGAAAGTAAAAGAAAGCGAGTAACAAGAGTGTATGGAATGGTGGTTGAACTCAATAGAGCTAAAACATTCTCAGGGATGTAGGATACACCACTAGCATGTTGTAATTAATCATAATTAGGATAACCTATTTCTTATGTCATGATATGTGTGTAGAGAGTTCTATAATAAGATGTTCACTACAAAGCTCATAGGCAGTCACTTTGTTGAGCCAAGAATGAGGTCATCTCTAAATAAACACTGTGATGCCTGGAAGCAGTCACCATGTAGACCACCACAATTATGGGTTTCCTTGAGGATATCGTAATTAGCTTAGTGAATCTCTCTTTGTTACCCCTTCGACCGTACTGGTAGCTAGTGGCGCTTCTAGTCACAATAGCTTCCGGCACGCTTCCAGACACATCCAAAGGGTTTCACCCTCTTCTTTAGACCCGAAGACAAATGATATTTGGATCAAAGACACAAGTAATAGATCATCTTTATTTCATTTCATAATAATGATAGGGTTTCTCCATATCCCCAAGACCGAAGGGAACTACTCACACATGGAAGTAATCAATAACATCATCATAATCAAATGGATGGATAAAGGTAATGGAATGAATCTAGTGCAAACCTCAATTGAATCTGGAATTACAACAAGATCAAATTAATGGAAATTGGGTGTAGAGATGGTGATGGAGATGCAACGGTTGATGATGTAGGGGATGATGCGTTGTCCTCCAATCCGTGTAGTAGCAAGGATTTTCTCTTCTCTAAGTTCCTTCTTCAGATCCCTTTCTCGTGTGATTTTTCGTGGCTAGAGGTTTCTCTGAATGTCGGATTTGTGATCTATTTTTGTGAGGAGTAAGTATTTGACGAGGAGGTCCAGACACAGGTTTGTACTGGCGCATGGTACGGGCAGGCTCCGCTCGTACCACTAGTCGTTATGTAGGTTGGAACCTCCTGGGCACATGTAATTCCCCCAGGTGAGAAGATAAATTAATAAAATGACTTTTATCACTTTAAAATATCATAGTACTATATAATATGATAGTCTCAATTGATATGTTCATAATAGAATTAGTAAATTGGGATCCTATTGAAACAAGGACAAGAAAGTGCGCGTAAACACGGTAAATACTAAAAACCTTACTCTACTTATGCAATAACTATAGGTAAAAATGCTCCAATTTTGGACTCATCATGGATGTCATGCTTGTTGTGACCCTTGGGTATAATTTAATTTCTATTCGTGACCTTGGTAAGATGGGCTTTGTTGTTTTCATTGATGATATAGTGGTACTCTTATGGAGCAAGTATCTAAAGGTCGTTTTCGTTGGGTATGTCGAAAATGACTTGTATGTGGTGTACTTTTCGGGGAAAACCACTACAGGTCCAATGTGCTTATTCGGAAAGGACAGTGCAGGCTGGTTATGGCATCACCGTCTAGCCCACGTTAACATGAGAACTTTGCAAAGTCTTCACAAGGGTGGCAACATTCTTGGACTAAAAGAAAATGTTTCCTTTGCCAAAGATTGTGTTAGCAGGGCTTGTGTTGAAGGAAAAATGCATGACTCTCATCATCGAAGGAAGACAATTATTTTGTCAAAGAGGATCCTAGAGCTCCTTCATGTGGATATTTTTGGTCCTCCATCTCATGCAAGTCTAGGTGGGAAGAAGTATTGTCTTGTCATTGTTGATGACTACTCAAGGTACAAATGGGTCTACTTGTTCAAGCAGAAAAGTGAGACTCAAAAAACCGTTATCAACGTTACCAATGAGGTTCAACATCAACACAACATCCCCATTTTGGCAATAAGAAGCGACAACGGATCCGAGTTCAAGAACTACACCCTGAATGAATTTCTAAGAAAAGAGGGGATAGGACACCAATATTACGCTGCGTATACCCCTCAACAAAATGCTGTAGCCGAGAGGAAAAATCAGACTTTGATGGATATGGCAAGGTCTATGTTGGCTGAACTCAAGTCCACATATAATTTCTGGTCTGAAGCTATATCTACCACATGTCACTGATCAAATCGGCTTTACCTCCGCAAGATCTTGGACAAGACTCCTTATGAAATACTTACTGGTAACAAGCCCAATATATCATACTTCCGGGTGTTCGGTTGTAAGTGTTTCTTTCTCATTAAAGGAGTCCGTTTGTCTAAATTTGAGTCTAAGGATTTAGAAGGTATTTTTATTGGTTATGGTGTCGAATCCCACACTTATAGAGTCTACAATAAGACCTCCGAAATTGTTGTAAAACTTGTAGTGTGGTGTTCGAGGAAAATGATGGCTCCCATGTGGGGTAAGTTGATGTTTTTGATACATATGTTGAAATACCCCAAGGTGCCATAAGAAGAATGGGTGTGGGATTTTACCGTCCCATTGAGGAACCCCTTGTAGCGGATCGGGAAGGACAACGCTCTACACAACTAGAGCCCTCATCTACACAAGATCAACAAACTCCACCTATTGAAGAAAATACCGCACCTACTCCACAAACTTCTAAAGATCATCAGTCAACTGATCAAGCTAGAAGTCCCAAGCCAGATTATACGGCTAGAGGGTCTGGATTATCCGGCCCTATTACTCCCTCACGCACCACCATGATCCAGATGTAGCTGAAGTTCCCAGGACGGATTATCCGGTCCCTCCCTCACTAGTAGGAAAAGGCTATAGCAGTCATTTTCCTAGTGACGTCTATAACAAATTGGGCGCCACTACTTCAAGGCAAAATAGTAGTGGCGTCTCGAATAAACCAAATGCCAGTACTACTACTTAACGGTGGCGTTCAGTGTACTACAGATGCCACTACTAAAGAGGACCCATAGGTTGAACCAGGCCAGATTTAGTGGTGGTGTTTCAAATTTGCAAACACCACCAATATGGACGACATTTTTCAACCTGCGTTGTCCCATGAACCGCATCTCCCCGCAACCCCCTTCCTCACTCTCCCTCTCACTCCCCAACTCCCTCTGCCAACCGCATCGGCCACCATCGCGCCCCCTCCTTGTCCCCATCTTGCCTTCGCTGCCTCGACTGCCCCAGCCTCGTCCCCGTCTCGCCGCCCATCTCGATGCCCTCGCCTCGTCCCTGTATTGCCGCCCCTACCTCATCCCCGTCTCGCTTCCCCCTCCTAGACCGCATCGGCCACTGCTGCCTCATCCCCATCTCGCCGCCGCCGCGTCGTCCTGTCTCCCCGTCGCCGCCCCCGCCTTGACCACATCGGCCACCGCCGCCTTGTCCCCATCTCGCCGACGCCACCTCGTCCCCATCTCATCGTCGCCGCCTGTGATCCCCTCTTCCCCCTTTATTTGTTTTAGTGTAGATCGATGATTGTATATGATTTAGTGTAGATGATTTAGTGTAGATGATTTTTGAGTAAATGTTTTAGTGTAGATGATTTAGTATATCTGATTTTAGTGTAGATGATTTAGTATAGATGATTTTAGTGTAGATGATTTAGTATAGATGATTATTGTAGATGATTTAGTGTGGATGATTTAGTGTAGATGATTTAGTATATATGATTTATGTGTTGAAGATTTAGTGTAGATGATTTAATGTACATATATATATTCATTTCTTATATGTTGACTAGCTATTGTATGAAATGTTGTTGTTTAATTAGTATCATATCAGAGCCGAAGCCAAGGTTTCATGGTGTTCACCAGAAACCCACAAGGACCCCGACTTGGGCAGCTCAGCTCACAGTGGACAATAGGAAGATGTGGCTAGGTACCTTCAGGTGCCCGTGCCAGGCGGCCTGCGCCTACGATTGTGCCGCGGTACAACACTTGGGGGCGAGAGCGGTCGTTAACTTTGTGGAGGACCGTCGCATGGCGCATCTGTTAGCACCAGATGGCATGAGGATCACCATGAGTATCAACACCCGGATTTTTAATCCCAGATGCCTGTTATGCCATACATCGCAATCCTAGGATTACCATTTTTGCGAGACATAACAGAATTGGATACCATAGTACATCATCCATTACAAACCATACATAAGGTCTTACACAAATAAGGATCTCATGATCCAGTTCTTAATACAACTCAAGTAGCGGAAATACGTAATAATAAAGGTAGCGTAGGCGGAGCTCCATCTTCGGGGTCACAGACAATGCTGACGATGGGAGATGATCCTAGTTGTCTTAACCTTCCTGGGGTCCATCCTACTGGTACTCCTCTTCATAGTCTGGCCACGGGAATAGCCAGGGACAAAGCCATGAGTACTCTTTAATTAATCGCAAACTAATACTAGAAAGTGAAGGGGGTTTTTGTAATAGTACACTAAGCTCTAGGGTTGTTCTGCAAAAAGCCAGATTTACCTCTACTAAGTTCAGAAGAAAGAAAGATAGTTAAATTTTATAACACCTAAGTGGGAACTTGTATCTCATGCCACAACTCTGTTGTGGTCAAGTCAAATTCTCAATTCATTTCACAAGTCATTTTGAAAACATCTGACGGGGGAACAGTATGGCCACTCCAACTGTCCATAATCATGACGCTATTCGAATGGTTTGACACTCTGCAGAGATTGTACACTTTCACCACAACATTCGATACATCCGTTAGGAACAAATCCTGAATTCACCATACTCAGTATGCGGATAATCAATCCTAACCTTTCTATTACATGCCCTAGTATAAGCACCTCTCTTGTGAGTTTGGCCTCCCAACCATGACCAACTGTCATCTTGGGTACTGTACAGGTGGAAAATCTTCACAAGGTAGCCTCAGCTCATACCTTGGCCGTGAGGGAACCAATACTAAGGTATATATGTTTCCAGTCAAGACCTACCCAATTCTCGGGTATTGTAGTTGTACGATAAAATTGGAATGGTATCGCATCCAGACAACCATCAGTTTTATAAAGGGCCAAGGCTCATGCCTCAACATTTTCATCATCAAAATCATCTGGTGTTCGGAAACACATGTCAAAACATCTCAATAGAATGATCCATCATTCCAAGATTTTCATAACCATTTTCCACCAAGTATTCCCATCTAAAGTTGATCAAGTTTTATGCTTAGCACTAGCATCTACAAGTGGGGGTGAGTACTAATGAGGGGTGGTAAACAAGTGGAGTTTTAACTAAGTACCATCTCATGCCTTGGGATGACATCAAGATTATCTAGCTTAGGCCAAGTTTTATGCTCTTTATGCAACTTTCAATTATCTTTCTAGTATCTACAATTTACTCAAGTAAACTCTAAGTAGTAGCTTTGATAAAGAAATAAAGTAGAAAGCTTGTAAGTAAAACTAGGAGGGGGTATCATCAAATGTGTCTAACCAAGCATGCTTAGTGCATTTCATAGGTTATTTAACTCTCATAATTGCAAGTGTTAGCTTGCCTTGTGCAGAGCAGTGGTTGAAGTTCTCCTAGGCTTCTTCTTCATAGTATCCTCCTTCCTCCTCGTATCCTTGGTCGGTACTAGCGTCTTTGAATAAATACGAGGTACACAATAACCAAACAATACTTAAATACTTTCAATCATCACACAAAGGGGTTCTATAGATGATCTAGCATCATCACTAACATTACAAGATTAAAGCATTTGTCTTATTGATTTCATTTTTTAGAAAAGTAATTTCTACTCCTTGAAAAACTACTTAAGATTTAATATTCTCCAAACCAAACATGGGATCATGTTGACACATGTCATCACCATATATTTCAGTACATGGGAATGTGATTTAAAGTGGTGTCACAATTTAATAAGATTTAACCTTTTATTTCATTTAAATAAAGTGACTAGAAATGTCTATGTGGCATCCTTTTATTAATTGAATATTATTTCTGTAAGTAAACCCAAATGTTTTTATATATTCTGAAAGGTATGGTCAAATGTGATTTTTGAGAGTTGGAATCAACTCAAAAGCTATTATGGTTTAAATTTGAAAAATGTTTGAATGAAGAAAAGGTTCTGCCTTGTTATTTTTACAAAGGGTGATCTACAGATCCAAATGATTTGAATCCAACGGGCTTGGATTAAGCATTTCAAGACCTTTCTAACAAAATTGGTTTCATTCTATTTGGTTCATTGAATCGAGCTGGGTTGATTTTTGAAACTAGGTACAGAACTGTGTTTGAATTAAAATGGAAAAATTCAAATTCAAACGAGTGGGCTGTGCGGGAGACGATAATGGGCCGGCCTGCTTCGCACAGCGCTTACGCAGGCTGGTTAAGTGGCTGTCCCCATGCGTCTGTGAGACGGGGGGTGCGAAGCGGTACGGGGCAACGTGGTGTGTTGGATCCAGTTCTAATCCAACGGCTCTGGTTCATCATCCACGTCGGGTAGCGTCGGCGAGACAGAACCGTAACGCGGCAGGAGGGGGGTCGTCGGGGGCTCACCGGGGCTCAGGCGAGCGAACGACGAAGTCGACGACGGCGAACCTCCTGGTACCGGCAGCTCCTCCTGGGGCGGCTCCAATCGCTGGCTTCCTTCTTCTCCAGCAGTGGTGGGCTCCAGCCAAATTTTGGCGATGCGCTGCTCGCCTTTCTCCGGGAACGGGGTAGAACAATCTGTGAGGAGAGGGGAGTGAGATGGTGTGAAGAGTTTGAGCGGGGGAGGCCTCTATTTATAGTCTCGACGATGAGACCTGTAACATCCCAAAAATATCAAACTTAGATCATCAAAACACTAATCATCAAGTTTAGGGTTAACAAAAACTTTTCTAAATGAATTCATGAATGCATGTATATGTGTATGCATGGATTTTGAATTTCTTTAAAAACCACCTTGTTTGTGTGATCCATTGCTTGTAAAATGTTTCTTAGGTGAAAAGAACATCATCTAAAACATTTCCCACACTTTTCCTAAATACAAGTAAATCAAAACAAATATATTAAGTGAATGGTCATTTTGGCCAATTTAACTCACTTGCCTACTTTGGCTGTCTCAAACTTTCAAAACCTAACAGAAAATTTTCTGGATCTTTCACCCCTTGAATGTACTCATAACAGAGTATCAAGGCCCACTTTGTGATCATCCAGAAACTTTCAAATGCATAGTTTAAATGACAATTCAAAATTGAATCTTCTTCATATGGGAAGATCCCACTTTTTCAAAACCCACTCAAACAAGCTCAACTTTCAAAACCCAAGCATCTGCAGACTCACCAGAACCAATCTAGCAAACTCACCAAAATTCATTTCAAAATTCAAAACTTGAGTTCATGCGGCCATTTCATCAAACAGGTTGCAGACACAAATCAAACAAAACCACAAACACTATAGTGTGCAGTGTTTTGAGCCTAACTTGTTCCCTAGTTAGCTCACACACAAACCAGTAGATCATCTAGAAAGATTAGCCCAACACTAGCACCCCTATGAGCTTGCCATTGCCATTAATGGTGAACAGCCGAAGCCAACCTTGTCACCCCAATGTGGACAGCAAGCTAGGAGCAGCAGCAAGCCTAGCCAGCATGTCTGGGAGGAAGCCCACTGTCCACTGCCACTGCCTGTCTCAGCCGTAAGCGTTGCCAAGCCCTGGACCACGCGCACAAGCCACGCCCAGACCATGCCGAGCATGCGCCAGAGCACCAACCGCGACCAGCGTCCATCACAGCGCCGCCTCACCGCACACACGATCACCACCGACCCAGGAGACCGCCAGACATCCCCATTAGCAGCCCCGTGCCATACAACCGCCGCCTGCCGTCGAAGACGCCGCCTCTGCCGCGCAGAGCGCCGCCCGTTCTAGACCAAACCACACCGCCCCATGCCTCGCGATCATGTCGTTGAGCATCGCCAGGAGACACAGCACCGTCCCCTACCCTTGCCCATGCCTTTAGCCGCCTGTAACGTCACCCCCGACGAGCTCACCTTGCGCCCCGACGGTCCCCTCGCTCGACTATAAATAGAGGCCACCCCCGCACGATTTCTTCACACCACCTCACTCCCCTCTCCCCACTGACCGTGCCACACCATCCTCAGAGCAAGGCGAGCACCACTTCGCCGGAATTTCACCGGAGCCCGCCGCCTCTGGAGAAGAAGGGAGCCAGCGATTGGAGCCGCCCTAAGAGAAGCCACACTGCAGGAGGATCGCCGTCGTCGACTTTGTCGTTCGCGCCTCGTGACCCTCGCCGTGCCGGTGAGCCCCTAGCACCCCCCACTGGCCGCGCTAGGTTTTGTTCTCGCCGGAGCTGTCTCGCGTCGACGATGACCCTCAGCCGTTGGATTAGAACTAGATCGAACGACCCACGTTGCCCCATACCGCTTTGCCCCGCCCCGTGTCACTGACGAGTGGGGACACCCACTTACGCAGCCCGCGGGAGCACTGCGCTTAGCAGGCCGGCCCGTTAGAATTTCCCGCGCAGCCCAGCAATTCAAATTAAACCTTTTTCTTTTTAAGTTCAAACACACTTCTGTACCCAACTTCAAAAATCAACCCAGGTTGATTCAGTGCACCAAATTGGATGAAAACAATTTTGTTGGAAAGGTCTGTGAATGCTTAATCCAATCCCGTTGGATTCAAGTCATTTGGATCTGTAGATCACCCATACCAAAAATAACAAGGCAGAATCTTTTCTGCATTCAAACATTTTTCAAATTTAAACCATAAAAGCTTTTGAGTTGATTCCAACTCTCAAAAATCACATTTAACCATACCTTTCAGAATATATAAAAATGTATAGGTTGACTTGCAGAAATATTGTTCAAGGAATAAAAGAATGCTACATAAGCATTTCTAGCCACTTTAATTAATTAAAATAAAAGGGTAAAACCTTATTAAATTGTGACACCACTTTAAATCACATTCCCATGGACTACAATATGTGGTGATGACATGTGTCAACATGATCCCATGTTTAGTTTGGAGAATATTAAATCTTAAGTAGTTTTTCAATGGGTAGAAATTACTTTTCTAAAATAAAAGGACTTAAACCAATCCTTAACCTTGTAATGTTAGAGATGATGCTAGATCATCTATAGGACCCTTGTGTGTGATGATTGCAAGTAGTTAAGTATTGATTGGTGATTGTGTACCTCGTATTTATTCCTAGACGCTAGTACCGACCAAGGATACTACGAGTAGGAAGGAGGATACTACGAAGAGGAAGCCGAGGAGAACTTCAACCACTGCTCTGCACAAGGCAAGCTTTACTAATCAAGTTGACCAATGCAAGCTAACCCTTGCAAGATACTATACCTTTGCAATCCTAATTCAAGCTAGTAACTATGCAAGCTTATATTGACAGTGATGCAAGCTAACACTTACAAGATACCCTATTGTTGCCACAAACCCATGCTTGTGATATGAATACTATATGCCTTAAGCGTATGTGATCATACCAACTTGCTAAACCAATCCTAGTTTTATGGCAAGCTTCTTACTTTATTTCTTTATCAAAGCTTACTTAGAGTCTACTTAAGAGTTTGGTAGATATTAGACAGTTGTGCTCAAGTTTGCCCTAAGAGCATAAAATTTGGCCTAAGCTAGAAACCGTGATCTCAGCCTAAGATATAATGTTGGACTTAGTGAAACTCCACCAGTTACCACCCCTCATTATTACCATTCCCAACTGTAGATGCTAGTGCTAAGCATAAAACTTGATCAACTTTAGATGGGAGTACTTGGTGGAAAATGGTTATGACAACCTTGGAATGATGGATCATTCTATTGAAATGTTTTTGGACATGTGTTTCCAAACACTTGATGATTTTGGTGATGAAAATGTTGAGGCATGAGCCTTAGCCCTTTATAAAACTGATGGTTGTCTGGATGCGATACCATTCCAATTTTATCGTACAACCACAATACCTGAATATTGGGTAGGGCTTGACTGGACACTTATATACCTTAGTATTAGTTCCCTCACGGCCAAGGTCTGAGCTGAGGCTACCTTGTGAAGATTGTCCACCTGTGCAGTACCCAAGATGACAGTGGTCATGGTTGGGAGGCCAAACTCACAGGAGAGGTGCTTATACTAGGGAGTGTAATTGAAAGGTTAGGATTGATTATCCGCATACTGAGTATGGTGAATTCAGGATTTGTTCCTGACGGATGTATCGAATGTTGTGGTGAAAGTGTACAATCTCTGCAGAGTGTCAAACTATTCGAATAGCAGCGTCATGATTATGGACATTGGAGTGGCCATACTTCTCCCGTCAGACCCTTTTCAAAATGACTTGTGAAATGAGTTGAGACTTTGACTTGACCACAACAGAGTTGTGACCTGAACTACAAGATCCCACTTAGGAGTTATAAAATTGTGACTAGCTTTGGAGCTTAGTAGGGATAAACCTAGCTTTTTGCAAAACAACCCTAGAGCCTAGTGTCCTATTATCCAAAAACCCCTTTACTTGTTAGTATTAGTTTGCGAGTGCTTAAAGAGTACTCATGGCTTTGTCCCTGGCTATTCCCATGGCCAGACTATGAAGAGGAGTACCTGGAGGATGGACCCTGTGAAGGTTACGACAACTAGGATCATCTCCCATCGGCATTGCTGTGACCTCAAGATGGAGCTTCACGCTACCGTTATTATTACATATTCCGCTGCTTGATGTTGTATTAAGAACTGGATCATGAGATCCCTATTCGTGTAAGAACTTATGTATCGTTGTAATGGATGAAGTACTATGGTATCCAATTCTGTTATGTCTCACAAAAATGGTAATCCTGGGATTGCGATGTATGGCATAACAGGCATCTAGGATTGAAAAATCCGGGTGTTGACAAGACTGAATGGGATGGGCAGGCGACGGTGGCGACACGACTACGGGCAGCTAGAGGCATGGCCGAGGGTGGCGATCGATCGGTGGTCTCCTGGCGATGCTCTATGGCTTTAATGCGCGTGTAGGGGCGGCGGCAAACGGTCTGGAATGCTCGACGTTCTGCGCGGTAGAGGAGGCGTCTTCGACGGCGAGCGATGGCTACGGGGTACGGGCGGTGAAATGGGCATGTCTGGCGGTCTCCTGGGACGGTGGGGAGCATGTTGGCGGGCAGAGAGGGCTCGAGGTGGTCTGGTTGAGTGGGAACGGCGCGTGCTCTGCGGCGCGGGTCGGCATGGTCAACAGCAGCACGAGCGCGGCATTCCTGGCAGTTCTGGTTGCTGTCTGCGAGGCAGGGCTGGTCGAGAGGGGCGGTGAGGCATGGCCTACCTCCCAGACAAGGTTGGCACGACTAGTTCTTCCTCTAGCCTGCTGTCCACACTGGGGTGACATGGTGCTCTCGGCCTGTTCACCATTGATGACATTGGCGAGCTTATAGTGGTGCTAGGGATTAGTTACGTTTGCTAGATGATCTACTGAGGTTGTTGTGAGCTAGAGAGGGAACAAGTTTGGCTAGAATCACTGCACACTATAGTGTTTAGATTTTGTTTGATTTGAATCTGCAAGGTGCTTGATGAAATGGCCGCATAAATTCAAGTTTTCAATTTTGAAAAGATTTTTGGTGGGTGTGCTAGGCATGTGCTGGTGAGTCTTTAGATGCTTGGGTTTTGAAAGTTGAGCTTGTTTGAGTGGTTTTTGAAAAAGTGGGATCTTCCCATATGATATAGATTCAATTTTAAACTGTCATTTAAACTATGCACTTGAATGATTTTGGATGATCACAAAGTGGGCCTTGGTACTTTGTTATGAGTACTATCAAGTGGTGCAAAGATCCAAACAAGTTTCTGTTAAGTTCAGAAAGTTAGAGATATCCAAAGTAGGCATGGGAGTCAATTTGGCCAAAGTGACCATTCCCTTATTTTGTTTGTTTTGATTTATTTGTCTTTGGGAAAAGTGTGGGGATTGTTTAGATGATGTTTAATTCACCTAAGAATCATTTTCCAAGCAAAGAAACACACAATCATGGCAATTCAAAAGAATCCAAATTTTAATGCACACACATATGAATGCTTTCATATTTTAATTGGAAAAGTTTTTGTTAACCCTAATTTTGATGATTAGAGTTTGATGATTCTAGTTTAATATTTTTGGGACGTTACAATGAGGGCCGAGGAGAGGAAACACCGGTAGGCAGAGAGGCAGCTGGCTCTCCACCATCGCGAGGAGGATGACCCCTTGGTCAAGGATCTCCTACTTGATCCCCAGGTAATGGTGTTCCAGTACAAGGTCCTTAGCGAGAGCCGACAGCGATAGCAACGCGGGTAGGACGAGGATGGACCCTCCGGCACGCAGCAGCAGTGTCAGTGCAGGCAGGACAAGGCCGGCCCCTCTAGCACGCAGCAGGATGACTCTGGTAGCCTGACGTCCTCTTTCTAGAACAGCTTGGGTGATGACGACGCCACTGACACAGGGTCTACTAGAGTTTAGGATGTTCTCATGTAACTATTATGCTACCTATTGTACTACTTATGTGTTATGTTAATATACTGTGTTGCTCATGATGCTAGATAATCTTACTTATGTGTTATGTTGATATATTGTGCTACTTATGATGCTAAAATGGTCTATATAACTAAGTTTGCATGATCATATATAGGTATAATGAATGATGATGGGTGTGAGAATTGTGGTTACCAAGGGTGCAAGAACAATAAGGTTGTCATAGTGCTCCCTTATGACTGCGAAGTTAGTATGATATGTCCATTCACAAGCAATCAAACTATATATAGCCTACAATTGAATTATGTGATAATTGTTGCTTTCTTATTATTCTATATGCAAAACATACCGTGCAAGTTTAGAGTTGAGTTCCTGGGCCGTTTTGACTGGCGTTGTGACAGCAGGGATAGTTTTAGGTCGATCTACTGCCTCTTAAGCAACCTGCACAGACCTACACTGTCCAAGTCACGATCGAGGCAAACTGCAATTTTTTTGTAGTCCGGGGTAGACTAAGATGCTTGATGCCTATAAGATGGATGCCCAGGATAAGTTGGTTTTCCATCTCTGTGAAAATCGCATAAGCTACTTCAACTGCTGAGGCCCTGGAGCATCGATAGACTCTGATGCTTCTTCAGATGATGAGATTCTTGCTGCTGCCATTAGGTATGGCATGGACATTGCCGATAATCCTTTTGAGGACTAGTAGTTAGTGTTATGCAGTTAACTAGCTCAACTATATGTAGTTGACTGTAATGATATGCTACTATATGTAGTTGACTGTATGAATATGTCTTGTTGTGATGTGAATATTCAATTGGATGCACCAGATTTTTTAATTTTTGAGACCTCAATTATGGCGCTCAAAATAAAATGAACACTAAAAATAAGTATATAATGGTGGCTCTTACAGGAAACGTCACTATTATGATAAATAGTGGTGGTGTTCAGCGCAAACGCCAGCACTAGATAAACTACTGGTGGTGTTTGCTTCAGATGCCACCACTAACTTCTACTAGTGGCGTGAGATTAGTGGAATGCGCGTTCAATGCCACGAACCTCCTTTTCCGAACGCCACCACTAGGTATTTTCCTAATAGTGCCCCAGCCGGATTATCCATCCCTGCAAGCCCAGAACAGCAACCTCCTGATATGGTTGTGAATCAATATACGGGTAAGACTCCTTCTCCTGTCAGTGCTGAACCTACTATTGATCAAGGTCAAGTTGTTGGTCAATACGAGGTCCAGAATGTTGAAGAAATTCCTGTAAGAAACAATAAGGAAATAGAAACTCTTTGCAAAGCTCGACCTGAAAGAAATCTAGAACTCAGAGGTCACACACTTGACAAAGTAGTGGGTGATTTAAGAAGAAGGGTGTCTAGAAGAAGAGAGTTGGCAAGCTTTTGTGACCATGAAGCTCATATCTTTATGGTGGAACCTAAAAAGGTTTTTTAAGCAACTTGAAGATCCGGATTGGGTGGTTTCTATGCATGAAGAACTCAACAACTTTGAGCACAACAAAGTTTGAAAGTTAGTAGAGAAGCCCAAAGAATGCCACAATGTTATCAGCATGAAGTGGATATTCAAGAATAAGCAAGATGAGAATGGGATTGTTGTAAGAAACCAGGCAATATTGGTAGCATAAGGTTTCTCTCAAGTGGAAGGCATCGACTTTGGCAAAACTAATACTCCAGTGGCTCACCTTGAGTCTATCCATATCCTTCTTGCATATACAGCACATCATAATTTTAAATTACAGCAAATGTATGCTAAGAGTTCCTTTCTTAATGGACCTCTACATGAATTGGTGTATGTTAAGCAACCCTCGGGTTTCGAGGACCCCAACTTCTCGAACCATGTATACAAACTCGATAAGGCGCTCTATGGCCTTAAACAAGCCACGCGTTTGTGGTATGAACATCTTAAAGAGTTACTTTTAGACCATTTCTTTGAGGTTGGGAAAATTGATTTCACTCTTTTTACTAAGAAGGTTAAGGGGTAGCTTTTCGTGTGCCAATTATATGTAGATGACATTATATTTGGCTCTACTAACAAATCTTATGACTGGCAGGTTTGAGATGTCTATGATGTGAGAGTTAAGGTTCTTTCTTGGATTCGAGATAAAGCAACTAAGAGAAGGAACATTCATTAATCAAGCAAAATACATCCAAGACATGCTCAATAGAGATTCAAGATGACAGATCTTAATGGTGTTGCTACACCAATGCAAACTAAATGTCATATTTAGTTAAATCCCAATGGTAAATAAGTGGATCAAAAGGTATACTGGTTCATTATCGGCTCCTTTCTTTACCTTTGTGCATCTAGACACGAATTTTTTTTGAGTGTAGGAGTGTGTGAAAGGTATCAACTGGATCCTAAAGAAAGCCACTTGGTGGCGGTCAAGAGAATCTTCTGATATTTGGTTCATTCCCCTAACTATGGACTATGGTATCTCAACGGATAGAACTTATCTCTATGTGGGTATACGGATTCATATTGGGCTGGTGATAAGGATGATAAAAATCAACTTCTGAAGCTTGTCAATTTTTAGGCAGATCCTTGGTGTGTTGGTCTTCTAAGAAACAAAATTGCATATCTCTCTCCACCACTAAAGCTGAATATGTGGCTGTTGCAAGTGCTTGCACCCAACTTTTATGTATGAGGTACACTTTAAAGGAATACGGTGTCAATTGTAACAAAGTGCCTCTTTTATGTGACAATGTAAGTGCCATCAAAATTCCTTACAATCTAGTGAAACAACAAGAACTAAGCATATTGAGACTCGCAACCATTTTATTTGAGATCATGTTGCTCATGGTGATATTGACCTATCTTTTGTGAGCACAAAGGATCAACTTGACGATATATTCATGAAGCCACTTGATGAAGCAAGATTGTGTTACTTGAGGAATGAGCTAAATATCGTAGATTCAAGGATCTTGACTTGATTACCCTTGCATACTCACATATATCTTATCCTTTATTTGGTTTAGATGTGGGCATGGACATAGGGGGAGCGTGTTCCTAATTAATTGGGCTAACCCTCTCCCCATAATACCGAAAGTAAGACACATCATTTCTACTAATATCTTTATGTGATACGTGAGCTTATTTATGAATATTGGTCATGAACCCAAGATACATCTTCGGAGTGTCATACCATTTACTCCTACATGGTGGCTTCGGCCACCACACTCTTCTACGTGAAGAGTTGGATCTTTGTGGGTATTATTGGTTTTTCATGCATATTTCTTGTTCTTATGGAAAACACACCCAATATTGGCTTTTATTTGTTTTGATCTTGCAATTTTGGGTGTGTAGTACCATGTCAGTTTGGTTATCTAAACCCAAGCCTATTCCCACCTCACAACATCTTTCTCTCTTGCACACAAGTTCGTTTGTCAACTTGCGAGGGTGTATTTGGGTTGTGCTGGCCTGAATCCTGTGTAAACAGGAAAGTTTAGAGAGGTCCGGATTATCCGCCCCTTGTGGGGCCAGATTATCCGGCCCGGGTGGTTTTGTCTCCTTAGGGAAGGGCTTCAGGGGGAGAGACTAAAAAAAGCAACACTCCCTCCCTGACCACCTCCTTCTCCCCAGTAGTCGCCAACCTCCTTTCCCCTTCTCGGTGCTCCTTCAGCCATCGGATCCTCTAGTTTTCGACCAGTGCTCCTTCATCCTTCCGGGTACCTTCTCCTCCGAGTAGATCTTCCAATGAGTGAGGGTAACTCCCCCATTCTTTTCTTTTGTGTGAAAGTTGCTATTTTGTTGTTGAAACTTGGAGTAGAAGATGCCCATTGATCCATATGCCTGCTAATTTCAGTAGTTTATCAACCATGTATGCCGATATGTGTTTTTCCCATCAATCCGAGTTGATTAATTTTTTCGCTAGGGCCAGATTATCTGCCCCTGCTTGGCCCGGATTATCTAGCCTGGAAGGTTTACACCTGTTGCTTTTTGACTCATTTTGTTGCAGAGGCTTTGTGGTTGCTTCTCTACTATTTTTAGCAATTCTTCCTGGACTTATGGAGATTTAGTGCCCCTATGACACTATGTTGGTTAAGTAGTTTTTCTCCACCCTCGTGATGTGTGGGGATGAGGCTTGCACTATGAAGTAGATGACTGATTCTCAATACCTCCAGGCTGACTTCTACATATTTGCTCAGGTGCTTGCCTACCCTTTCCTTGGTCAAGGTCATCCATGTGGGCATCACATCCTTAGCCCCACCAAAGCCAGCAAGGATACATTACTCTCGGAATGTTACGAACCCAATGGTTTGGTTGGTAAGGTCGATGGTCTTAACTCACCCTTTGCTCAGATGGTTATCTTGTTCCGTGATTGCATTATTCCAAGTGGTGGGAACAATGATAACATTTGTGGCCATCTAGTGAATTTACTTGGCTTTGCATATGAGTGTGACTCTTATGAATACCCCTATGTGGATTACACCTTGGATGTTATGGAATTCATTTTCATGATATGACTGATGCACTGTGCAACAGACACTCCATTCCTTATGCTCCCTACATTATGATGCTCATCAAGGCCATGCTTCCCAATGAGTATTTTACTGGGCCACTCGATGGGGAACACAAGGTCAAGAAGCCCCATATAAAGCAAAGAAAGACCACTCATACTTCTGGAACGTCTGATTCTTTCATGGGAGATGCTCGGGTTAGTGGTACCTCTCATGGTAGGAAGCCCCCAGTGTCATCCATTGCTATAGAGGTGAAGCAACTCAACTGGTTTCAGCGTAATATTCCTTGTATGGGTATCGATACTCACAAGGGGCAGTTGAAGGCTTATCGGCAGCACCATGACATGGCTCATACTCAGAAGCTCATTCTTAACCATGTCTCTAGGGAACCCGACAATCCTCCTCCGTAGTCAGCTCCCACTCCTTATGCTCAATGGAACACTTCTATCATCAACTATGGTGAGATGGAGCAACACTTGTTCCCTGCCCCAGTGAGGGAACCTATTCCGCCAGTTGATGATGAGGATGATGAGGCGTACGATGATGATGAAAATGAGGGCGCATACGAAAAGGACGAGGAGTGATCTCTCAGGACGTTAGCATCGCTCTTTTCCCTTTTTGGTGTTTCAATGCCAAAGGGGATAAGTAGTTCTATTAGGTTGTCGAGGGGATATGCATGGGTCGAGTACAAGAAAATTTGCCATTTTCTTGCTTTTTTATCCTTGCTTGTGCCCATTTAGCGTTGAACCTTTTTTTCTATTTGGTTTGTATTGTGAGACTATGTCGGTTGGTTGTGAGAATATCACTATGGCCATTGTTACTATGTATTTATCACTATGGTTATCTATGGATTTATCACTATGGAATTCTGGATATATCTAATCATTGGAATTATCTCTATGGATCTATTGAGATGGTGTTATCAATATGGGGTTATTAAAATGTGTCTATCTTTATATTATTGAGAACTTCATTATGGTTGGTATAATACATCTCTCACTAACTCATCATTTGTTCTTAGTTTCCAATTCATGAAAAGTCTTGAACCTATATGTGTTCATTTGTATAAAAATGCAAAATAGTTATATGCACACATTTAGGGGGACTCTTTTTATCCTTGGAATGATGATGTTATTAGGGATCTATCGCAAATCCTAGTATTTTCATCTAACACCAAAAAGGGGGAGACTGAAAGAACATTTCATAAAGTCTATAGTTTTTTGTATTAGATAACAATACCAAGGATTATTTAATTGTGTATTAAGTGTTGCAGATTATTTTTCCCAAAAGGAACTACAAGAGAAATGCAGCAAAATATAAGTCTTGGGGCGGATTATCCGCCCCTGGCAAGGGCCAGATTACCCGCCCCTGCCTCGATCGTCAAACTGTGCCAAGGCACGTCGTGTAGTATGGGGGTGGAAATTTCCCTAGATTTTCCGACCAGGGCCGGAGATTTTGCCTTGGCCGGATAATTCGCCCCTCCCGGGGGGTAGATAATCCACCTCCGAGGAAGTTTTGCAAAGGAGCCAAGGCATGTCACGCGGTATGGGGGCAGAATTTTCCTCGGATTTTTCGAACAGGGCTGGAGCTTTCCCCCTGGCCAGATAATCCGCCCTGAGGGATTTTTCTCAAAGGGACCAAGGTGTGTCACGCGCGATGGGGGCAGACCTTTGGCCCAGATTTTCTGTTTTGGGCCAGATGTTTTCCCCAGCCGGATTATCCGGCCCCCACTAGGGCCAGATTATCCGCCCCAAGTTGTTCCAGTGACATATTTTCAAGAGGTGGTACAAATACCCCATTTTATCTCGATTTTACTCTCTTTTGGATCCGACAAAAAAACGCAGTACTATCAATGTCAATTCTCACGAGATCTCCACTTTCAACTAGTCGAAGGCTTCGATCTTTGGGGAATCAAAGGAGGAGGCCTTGATCTTCATCGACACCAATCAAAATCTTCATTTCCCCTCCATTCACTTGGGGGCCTCTTGATCTAGAGTTTCTTACGAATATCTACATCTCGGTTTTGTTTATTGATAAACTTGTTTCTTGTTGCAACTTGTTGTCATCTCGGGAGCTTCCAGTTCAGTTGTGGATGCATGTAACATCCTAGGATTAGCACCTAGAAATAGAGTGAACACATGTTTGTGCATTGCATTCATGCATAGAAAATCCGGGGAATTTTCGCGCAAAATTAAAGAAGCTATAGAGTGATTGAGGTCTCTCTTGTTCTCATGGAAACATTATGGCAGATGCGATGGATTTTAACATGACCTCTATTGAATCTTTGTGTTTTAAGGGAGAAATAATTTAAACTGGTATTTGAATTTGAAATCTAAAATTTTTGAAACTTTAAAGGGTTGGTATTTAGAATCTTAAATACAGTTAGAATTAATAAGATTTGAAATTCAGGATAAATAATAAGATTATACATTAAAGTAATTACCAATAATAAAATTAATATCATTGAATGAATAAGTATTACATTGCTCCTTATAATAAATAATTACAATAATGTAATACAAAAGAACTCCTAATTATAAGATGAATACAGATATTTAAAATATCCTTTTTAAATAAATGAATAAAAGAGGTGTTACAAGACGATAATATTAACTTCATTAATCTAAATAAATGTTACATTGTTTTACAAATGTAAAATAATAAAAGAAAGTTGAAACAATATAAGAAGAAAATCCTAAACTATTGTTCCTAATACCAATTCTTCATCTGGTATCTTTCATCCTAACTGGTTCCTGCAAAACAAACAACTAAAGGGAAAACACAAAGATTAGTGTTAGTATTTAGTGCTCTTAGAATTACAATGTAATGCACTGTTTGTCTCATCATTGAGCTAAATCTAAAAACGGGGCAAGTTTCACCAAAACATAAGCATCTGTTCTTATTAAGTTTTGGCCTCAGACTATGTCCATCACTGGCCTGGGAGAGGGTCAAGTTTCACCAAGGTAGATAAAAAGGCAAAAGGTAGAACAGCAAAAATTATCAAGTTTTCACTTGATCTCATCCACAAGTAAAAGATCTGCAGTCATAGAAACTTGAACCATAGGTCCCACATGTAAGCAACTTAGTCACTGCATGCAAGCTATGTGTTTTCAACACAGCAGCCGTAGCCAGTTCACATAAAAGAGGTAGTACAGCCGCATCACAACTGCTAGTCATTGTTTCAGACTCAATCTATCTTAGAACAATACCAAGTATTAAGAACACAACTAACACCAATTAGTTTTAGCTAAATATTCACAATATCCACCAACCATTCAACACATAAAACCTATCAGTTCAACAACAAGATGGTGACTTAATGGAGAGGGTGGTTCAGGAGGAAAGAAAGGCCACACATGAGCTAGGAGGAGCAGGGCCTGTTCCAAGGAAAGCAAAGCAAGGCCAAGGAAAAGTAGCAGTTCCAGAAGCAAATCTGCAAGCTCAACAGCAAAGCTAGAGCAAGACAAAAATCACATATCTTCACTAACCACCAGCAGGTTGGTGATCCATTAAGAAAATATACTTTGTATATGTTCTTATACATTCAATAAGAAAGATCTGCTAGATAAATTGAATCCTCGGAAATACACCCAGGTGGGGTGTATGTCTCATCATTGGATATAATAAAACAACCACAGATAGAACCTGATCAAATCCCTAGTCAAGATCTCAACTCATGCATCATTGACCTTAGATGGTACTCTGTAATTTTATAACTAGATGCAAAGAAATTCATTGGCTAACCACTACTGGACACATTCCAAGAATGGTAGCACCTTAGTAGTGGCTTTGTCTGTAAATTTCTTCCATAAAGTAGAATCAATCATAAAACTTCTTATAAAGTTTATCAAATCATTTTCCTAAATAGTTCTAGGAATAATTTTCTTATAACTAACTATTAGGGAACACATGAGAATAGAGGCAGCAAGTAAAAAACTCTATCCTTACATAGTTTTGCCTCAGACCATATCATAGGCACATGTATCCAACAAGCATAACATTGTACTTGCTTAAGCCTTTCCATTCTTAGAATACAAGCAAGTTTCAAGTACAGTTTAGGAAAAAACTTAGTATCAGACATAATTTGTGTACCATTCAATATAAGGTGTCACAAAAATCTATACTAACTAAGTAATCCCTTTACAAAGATTTCATAGCCAAATCTTCTCAAAGAGATGATTAATCATTTTTCTAAAACAATAGTTAGGAATCATACTTAATTATATATTTGTGCTTAAAAGGATAGAACAAGCCCAGCAATCTGTATAATTGTTTTTCCCAGATCACATTAGGAAATAAATTGATACAACTCATTCCAGCAATCAACTACCACTGAGATGTAACTACCTCGGTGAATTACGCTCCTCGTTACAAGCCTGGATGAGCGGAAATGGTTAAATAGTACGGTGGGGCCCAAATGCCACTCACAGGTAGACCTTTTGGCCGTCCTAACCATTTCCAAACATCGAGACAAGAACAGGCGGCGTAATCGGCAGGCGAAGGGATCAACTACATACACAAATGAGTATGTATGCAAGCCACCATACAACAGTCCTCAGAGCCATTCCATCTAAAAGAAATAGAAATATTGCAACGCCATACGGCAAGATCCAAATATCCTAGATAGATATATAGTTTAGGATATCTCCTCATACATCAAACATCAGAGTATCAGGCGGAAGCAGAAAACAAGATCCGAGTACGGATAAGAAGCAAATCGGCATAAGATGCCCCATAAATAAACACATCCCGCCCACAGATCTCACGGATCCCGTTCGGAATCTCTACACCGAATGATCGTTGCCCATCATCCGTCTCCTCCACCCAAGATCCATCTTGTGAGTGTACTGCTCATCCGAATCAAACAATTTATCGTGTGAGACCCTAGGGTACTCAAAGAAGTCTTTATGCCTCTAAAGGGGACACAACCGGGGTGACGCAATTGCAGCAAAAGATAAACCCTAACAATTCTATAGATACTGCTAACCATCCGCCTAACCATAGATAGCGGATGTCCGTGAATTAATAACAACAGCTATATAAAGAATATTCAGATCCATCCTCCTCCTCGCTACCAACGAGGAAGACGAACAACCCCATCGGTTGGCAGTTTTATTATCCATTCCCCGAGTGTTGCACTATTTACTAGTCGCCATTTAGTCAAATTAAAAGCGGTACTTTAGTTATACTTGTCTATGATCGAGAAACTATGCTCCAAGTCGTCCATAACATGACACGGCTTTGAGAAGTTTTACCTGAGGGGGTGCACAAATAGCAACACACACTCGATCAACCTCGGAAAAACCAAATCAAAACCCAACGAGGCTTTCACGACAAAGCAATCACAAGATTCAGAATATTTCAGGGCCACCCCATTAAGTATACCCAACGAAGTTGGCGGCTCGAGACGGACTCAAGGTTTGGTGGTGGGCCAGAACGATCGGGAACCCAAAAGTGTGACTGGCTTGTCGATACCGCTAAATCGTGTCCCGATCCTAAGCAAGACAAAAGTACCTCGCACAATTTAAATAAAGCAAAGAAAGCATGGCATAAGCAGGATAGTAATAAAACCTCAAACTAGTTTGTGGCCCCAAGAAATAAGAATGAATCAAGCTCGCTCAGGGGGTCCCATAAGCCTCCGGATGTGGATAGCGAATATTCAAGGAACAGGAATCAAGTACTCGGGGTCCTATGGGACACAAGTGAGCATGAAAAACCAAATAGAGATATTGCTCACCGTGCCACTTTCATTAGTTATCCCATAACGCTTCAAAGTTAGGTTGTTTAGGTACCTCGTTATCCATCGACACTCACATACCCTACACATGTTGTTTCACGACTGCATGGCTCAAACAACTCCTGTAGTAATGGCTCATGGGATGGAGGAACAAGCTTTGGTGGGGTTTAAAAGTAAAGGCTATGCAATACTTGGGATTCAGTTTAATGCAATCGCGACTCCATGATGCAAGAATAAGATAGAGTCAATAGGTACTATATGTATGCAAGCATGTGGTAGTGCTTGCCTGGCAGCTCAGTTGAAGCGAGAGAAGGCTCTGGGTAGTGCTCCTGGTTTTCTTGGTATATCCCCTGCTCAGCGTCTATTCGAAGAAGAACCAAACAAACAAGGGCCAACATAAATAAAGTACACAAGCATATGAATAAGATGCAACAAGCAAACAATCATGCCATGATGAATGATGCACAATTTGCATGGCAATAAAGTAGCATGGCATGGGTGAGGTGTGGAATACAAGAATAAGCATTTTATTGAGTTTTGGTCACATTTTAACCTCATATAAGTTGCTGTATGCTTTATAATTACATGATGCATGCTGCAAAACAGAACATGGAATGCATAAACAGAAAGGTCTCGTCGAGCTGATCATTTTAGACATATCATTTGTTAAATTTGGAGTCATAAAACAAAAGTTATTAATTAATTAAGGCAAAAGGGCATTTTATTGTAATTTTAACCAACTCGAAAATTAAAGTGTCCAAAATATATTTTGAAGGCCATATTTGAATTCCTCACATTTTTCTGATTCAAAAAAATATATTACATGTATTATTTGGATTTATATTTTAAAAGTTATTTAAAACAGATTTGAAATTTGAGTTTAAATCAAATTTGAAAAGATTTGAATTAAAACAGATAACAGAAAACCTTTTGTCACCCAGCCCTAGCCACACGATACGCATAAGCGGGCCAAGGCTGACTAGGACACACGCGCAGAAAAGCTTCACATCATGGTGGAGCTAGCCTCGATCGACCAAAGGGACCGGCGTCCATGAGTCCATCGGCAGCGACCCAGAGCCTTGCCTGCCACGCGGCAGATCCGGGGAGGGCGGGTTGAGATTAAAAGAGGCCAGGGGGTTTTCTGGGAGATTGCTCGGGTGGCTGACTGGTGGGCCACGAGTACCGCGGGTTTAGGCGGGAAAAAGGGGAGGGGGCTCTGCGCAAAACGGCCAGCGGCTGCGGCTGCGCGCTGACGGGCACGGCTCTGACGGCGGCGGATCTGGCTGTCTTCCGTCGATGATGGCGACCAAACGGCAGTGAATTTCGCCATGCCGTAAAAAGGAAAACTGAAGAGGGTGGTGCGGGCTACATCTTCCATTTAGCAAGCTCGCACGGAGGCGGACCACAGCGACCGGAATCTGCGAAAGAACAGAGGGGTGCGCTAGGGTTCCGCTGCTGCTGTCGGCCAGAGCGCGACGCGCGGCGGCGCACGGAGGCTGCTCGACGGAGCGCGATGGCGATGCAAGGAGAGAGGGGGAGGAAGAGGTTGTCTGGGAGGGAGGAGGTGCTCACGAGAGTGCGCCCGCGACACCTTGGAAGCAGGGTTGGCGGGTCTTGGCTTCGCTTCACCACCCACACCTCACGGGCGGCGACGGCGAGACTCGGCGAACTCCGTTCTTTGCTCCGCCTCTGGAGTCGAAGAGGAAGCAGATGGGCTCCTGGTATACTTCGCGCGGTCCTGACGTCCACCAGAGCTCGACGAACTCGGGGGAGGGTATGGCTTGCTAGGGTTTTGGGCCATGGCCAAGGGAGGCTGCAAGGAGAGGAAGAAAAGGGAGGGAGAGAGGGACTTGGGCGCCTCCTGGATAGGATCTGAGGTGGGGGTAGATGAGGGAGGAGGGGAGAGCACATGGGGGGTGGTCACCTTTATGCAAAAAGAGAAGGAGGAAGGCTTCGGTAGTCTAGGGCTAGGTCTTCCCTTCTCTCTCTTTGTTTCTTTGCTTAAAGAGGAAGGAGATGGGGAGAAGGAGGGGAGGGGAAGACGTGGGGTGATGGCCATCTTCTTGGTTTGCAAGAAAAGAAGAGGTACGGAATGTGGGTGATGTGGGATCATGCCATCCATGTGTGCCATGGCAAGCACATGGGTGGTGGCCACGGTTTGGGAGGGGCTAGTGTGGTGTGGTTAGGTTGGGTAGATTAGGCTAGTTAGGTTTGATTTTAGTTGACCAAAAACAATTAATCTCAACTCTTTAGGTAAAACCCAAAACAACACCAAAACAAAATAGAAGGAAAAGAGGTGTAGATGGTGCCCATATTGCATGTGCCATGCAATGCATCCCTAATGCATGTAGGCAAGCAATTGAGCATGCATGGAAGGAGGTGAAAAGGAGAGGAAGGTGAGGAAAAGAGAGAGAGAGGGGTGAGGTATAGTGTTTTGTCAAGACCAAGCAAGATCAAGCAAAGAGCAAGCAAGACCTAGACAAAGGAGTAGAAGAGATAAAAGATGGTGAGGTTTGTGGGAGTAGCTCATGGTGGTGGCTTTTTAGCGAGACCAACTAGATCAAGCCAAAGGAGGGAGAGAGAGATGAGAGATGATCCACTCAAGAAAAGAACCAAATCAAATCCAAAAGACTAGAATGTGGTGGTTCTTGCATGGCCCATGCAAAATAATTAATGCCATGCTTATTCTTGTGAAAACAATAATATTTACATGGCATTATTCTTATGCATTCCCAAAAGTGGATTAAAGCCAAGCAAAAGAATTTGTGGAAGTAGATCCATCCTATCTCCCATGAGCTAGATTAAATACCAAAAAAAATAGAATACAAGCTCATGGATAATGGAATGGTGGAATTATAAGGTGGTGAAAGAAAGGGTGGTGGAGTGGAATAAAAGATATGCCCCCAACTCAACTTGGGCATTAAACAATATATCAATAACCAAATACAATATCAAGAGGCAAATACAATTTACAATGCATATGAGAGAAGATCCAAATCAAAAAGGGTTTTATATGATGCTCAAATGCAAGGTGGCATGATGACATGAGCATGATATAATTATGATGCAACAATTATATATAGGAAGTAGCATTTATATAGACTAGGCTAGTAGCATTGCAATTGTTAGACAATTGGGATGCTACAACTCTCCCCCACTAAACAAGAATCTCGCCCCGAGATTCCTAGGAAAAAGAAAACAACACAAGGAGAGGCGGGTGTTCGAACGAAGGTGACCCTCACGTTCCCAAGTTGATGAACAACGGAATGGTGCGACCACTACACCTTGCAAAACTTGCTAGACTTGTTGCGAGTCTTGCGTTTTGCTTGAGAAACAACGGGTTAGAAGAGTTGAAGGATTGTCGTGAGACAAGAAGGATAGGATGGGCATAGCTCCAGTTTTCCCAAGAATCATGATAAAAGAATATAACCACTTGTGAAAGAAAAGGAGAAGATGATGTATCATGGATAAAGAAAGACACACCATTAAGATTAAAGATTTACCGATACGAGAGAGGATGGATCTTTGTCTCGCCGGAAGAAAGGAGCTAGATTGGAGAGGTTTTGAACCACTATTACAATAGCATCGTATCTTCTCTCGGATTGGAGAAATGAAGTTCGGAAACAATATTGCCTTCAAATAATAGAGTCCCTTGATAACAACAGAAAGATTTAGTTAGACATCGTCGGATTAGATTCTTCTTGCGCCGGTAAGAACCAAAGTATCACGCAATTTAGGTGCGCAAATATAACTTCTAGAAACGGATGTGAAGCCAGATCATGGTGGAATCCCGAGAAGCAAAGAATATGGAGGATCTGGAGTTTATTGTAGAGATACTTATTGCTTTCTTTAGCCTTGAGGCTAACGCAATAGATTGCGGTGCGCCGATGGCATCAACCATAATTGGCTTTACCACAGAAAAAGAATTGATGAAACAAAGAGAGAGATAGTTTCCTTTAATCTTGTTTGGGGATATCGAGCATCGGTAGAAAGACGAGGATAGAAAAAGGTTTGCGTTTGTTTCCACCAGATAATTGAGGATTTTGCTTCGTGTAGAAAGGGTGAGATCACCAACAAGAGATTATTGATTACTTTCTTCGAAAGAGCACTCCGGAAAAAATAAGGACGGAAGTAAAAGTATCAAGGGATAAAGGCCACTTCTAACTTCCGTGGAATGAGTGAAATCACATTAATTCACCAACTCAATGTACAAGAGCGAATGATAAGAGTAGTGGTATGGTAGCTACTCCATCCCGCACTCAAAGCATTACTCCGCACATGAATAAGAAAACCATGCAACCCAACTACCGAAACAGACTGAAGGTATTGGCAAAAACTCATAGAACTCCGTTAGAAAACAAGGATAGATGCAAACGATTCTCCGGATTCATAGATAGATAAAGATGGTGATGTTGTCGTCATGTCGGAAGTACCAAGCCACCGGAAAGATATAAAGGAAGATCACGGAGACAAATGCAAAATTTCACAGATATAGAAAAAGATAGCACCACTTGAACAGAAGGAATACAAGATCTGGAAGGTCTTCATGGCCTCCGGTGGATTGAGCATAGATGATAGAGCGAGAGGGTTTCAAGAGATTACTTAACGAGATGGAGGTGGAAAGAACTCCATGTTGTTCTTGAAAAGATTGAGAGAGATTTAGCAGTCTTGAGGAAATCTTCAGCGGAACGACGATGATAACTTGCCAACAAGGAACAACTCCGGATTGGTTGAAGATGGAGGATGGAATTAACAATGGACTTTCTGATTCCAGAGTTGAAGTAATGTATTTAGCAGAAGGACGTGGTCGAGATATGTGACTTCAAAAAGTCAGAATTCTCACTTTGAGACTTTGCACACAGGCAGTGCTCACGAAGCTCGAGAGAAAGAGACACAGATGATCTTCCATGACCTTCCATATATATCGAATAGGCAAGCATATTATCAACATATACCACCATGGATTAACAGGATATTCCCAGAATATCAAGTTCAAAAGGCGAGAGAAACGAACAAATGCTCGAAACACTTTCTGAGCTCAACGCTCTTTGAAAGATCAACGTTACGAGTAAGGATTCCTGTTGAAGAAGATGCGCTGACAGAATAGGTTAACTGGTCCTTCGGAAGAAAAAGAGATGTCACCTGGTTCACATTGTTGATCGGATCACCGGTTACAAAGATAAAGAGATCTTGGATAAGAACCGATGATAGCTCATACCTTAAGCAAAGCTATCAGAGACGAAAAGATGCAATTCCCTCGTCTCAAAGAGAATTTTGCAGCTATGGAGTTCAAAAAGATGTGCAGCATGATGGGCAGATGATAGACCGCCGTGGTGCTTGGAGAAACTCTGGATTGCCAAACATGCTTGAATATGCATAGATATGATCACGGTGTACTCAAAATCACAGGAGATAACCGTCACCATTTGGAGGATAGTGGTGATTGCATTTTCCATATTCCACTCATGATAAGTGTCCTATAGCTATGCCGAGAACCAAATTACAATCACCAGCATCGGATCGACACATGTTATGTAATTAGCCCAAGAGAATTGGAGATGAAAAGAAACTCTAGGATTAAGCGCCGGTGAAAAAAGAATGAGTTAGCATGGACATGCTGATAAAAGGGAGATAGATAATGTTTCACACACGACTGAAAAGGAGTGTGGAAGCACAGATGTATCAAAGAAAAAAATTCCGCATTTTTCGGCATTAAAATACCAATAGATGTGCAAAAACACTTATCAGGTAGCGATTAGAAACTGATGGTTTCACAGAATGTGGAGTTGCTAGAAGGAAGGACACCCTTAAGAAGATGGCACCGGTTAACAAGGAGTCAGATAGATCGCATGGTTTTCAAAAGCTCACAAGATGGAATGTACCAACAGTTGATAACCAAAGGCAGATAAAGATAACATGTTGGATGCAACAGATAAACAAGGAATTACACACACACACACACACACACACACACACACACACACACTTTCTATGGTACTACGGAAACCCAGAACACATGAATCCTAGTTTGAATTTTAAGAAGAGGATTGAAAACGTTACACTTCCTTACCAGAAAAGGGTGGTGGTTGGGTAAGAAGAAAAATGGAAGCAGTCCTACTCTCGCGTTTTTTTTCCCTAGTATACATAGCTACCAAAAATATTTGCTAGACTGACAACGACCATTTGGCTGAGACCCTGAAGGGCAGGATGGCTCTGATACCAATTGTAACTACCTCGGTGAATTACGCTCCTAGTTACAATCCTGGATGAGCGGAAATGGTTAAAATAGTATGGTGGGGCCCAAATGCCACTCACAGGTAGACCTTTCGGCCGTCCTAACCATTTCCAAACATCGGGACAAGAACGGGCGGCGTAATCGGCAGGCGAAGGGATCAACTACATACACAAATGAGTATGTATGCAAGCCACCACACAACAGTCCTTAGAGCCATTCCATCTAAAAGAAGTAGAAATATCGCAACGCCATACGGCAAGATCCAAATATCCTAGATAGATATATAGTTTAGGATATCTCCTCATACATCAAACATCAGAGTATCAGGCGGAAGAGGAAAACAAGATCCGAGTACGGATAAGAAGCAAATCGGCATAAGATGCCCCATAAATAAACACATCCCGTCCACAGATCTCACGGATCCCCATTCCCGGAATCTCTACACCGAATGATCGTTGCCCACATCGTCCGTCTCCTCCACCCAGTATCCATCTTGTGAGTGTACCTGTTCATCTGAATCAAACAATTTATCGTGTGAGACCCTAGGGGTACTCAGCAAGTCTTTATGCCTCTAAAGGGGACACAACCTGGGGTGACACAATTGCAGCAAAAGATAAACCCTAACAATTCTATAGATACTCGCTAACCATCCGCCTAACCATAGATAGACGGATGTCCGTGAATTAATAACAACCGTTATAATAGTAATATTAACAGATCCATCCTCCTCCTCGCTTACCAACGAGGAAGCGGACGAACAACCCCCATCCGTTGGCAGTTTTATTATCCATTCCCTGAGTGTTGCACTATTTACTAGTCAGTTACTTAGTCAAATTAAAAGCGGTACTTTAGTTATACTTGTCTATGATCGAGAAACTGTGCTCCAAGTCGTCCAAAACCGCGGACAAGGCTTTCAGAAAGTTTTACCCTGCAGGGGTGCACAAATAGTAACACACACTCGATCAACCTCGGAAAAACCAAATCAAAACCCAACGAGGCTTTCACGACAAAGCAATCACAAGATTCAGAAATATTTCAGGGGGGCACCCCATTAAGTATACCCGCAACGAAGCTGGCCGGCTCCGAGACGGACTCAAGGTTTGGGTGGACGGTTGTAAACGACTGGGAACCCGAAAGTGTGACTGGGCTTGTCGATACCGCGAAATCGTGTCCCGATCCTAAACAGTACAGGTGCAGTACCTCGCATAATTTAAATAAAGCAGTAAAGCATGTCATAAGTACATGATAGTAATAAAACCTCAAACTAGTTTGTGGCCCCAAGAAATAAGAATGAATCAAGCTCTGGCTCAGGGGGGTCCCATAAGCCTCCCGGATGTGGATAGCGCGAATATTCAAGGAACAGGAATCAAGTACTCGGGGTCCTACGGGACACAAGTGAGCATGAAAAACCAAATAGCAGATATTGCTCACCGGTGCCACTTTCATTAGTTATCCCATATTGCTCAGGTTAAGTTGTTTAGGTACCTCGTTATCCATCAGACACTCACATACCCTACACATGCTGTTCTACTACTCGCATGGATCAAACAACTCCTGTAGTAATGGCTCATGGGATGGAGGAACAAGCTTTGGTGGGGTTTAAAAGTAAAGGCTATGCAATACTTGGGATTCAGTTTAATGCAATCGCGACTCCATGATGCAAGAATAAGATAGAGTCAATAGGTACTATATGTATGCAATCATGTGGTAGTGCTTGCCTGGCAGCTCAGTTGAAGCGAGAGAAGGCTCTGGGTAGTGCTCCTGGTTTTCTTGGTATATCCCCTGCTCAGCGTCTATTCGAAGAACCAAACAAACAAGGGCCAACATAAATAAAGTACACAAGCATATGAATAAGATGCAACAAGCAAACAATCATGCCATCATGAATGATGCACAATTTGCATGGCAATAAAGTAGCATGGCATGGGTGAGGTGTGGAATACAAGAATAAGCATTTTATTGAGTTTTGGTCACATTTTAACCTCATATAAGTTGTTGTATGCTTTATAATTACATGATGCATGCTGCAAAACAGAACATGGAATGCATAAACAGAAAGGTCTCGTCGAGCTGGTCATTTTAGACATATCATTTGTTAAATTTGGAGTCATAAAACAAAAGTTATTAATTAATTAAGGCAAAAGGGCATTTTATTGTAATTTTAACCAACTCGAAAATTAAAGTGTCCAAAATATATTTTGAAGGCCATATTTGAATTCCTCACATTTTTCTGATTCAAAAACATATATTACATGTATTATTTGGATTTATATTTTAAAAGTTATTTAAAACAGATTTGAAATTTGAGTTTAAATCAAATTTGAAAAGATTTGAATTAAAACAGATAACAGAAAACCTTTTGTCACCCAGCCCAGTCCTAGCCACAGTCACAGACAAGCGGGCCAAGGCTGACTAGGACACACGCGCGCACAGAAAAGCTTCTGTCACCGCGGGTGGAGCTAGCCTCAGCGACTGATGGGTGGGACCGTCAATGGGTCCATCGCAGCTGACCCAGCCTTGCCACGCGGCAGATCCGGGGAGCGCGGGTTGAGATTAAAAGAGGCCAGGGGGTTTTCTGGGAGATTGCTCGGGTGGCTGACTGGTGGGCCACGAGTACCGCATGGTTTAAGCGGGAAAAGGGGAGGGTTTCTGCCTAAAGCGGCCCGTGCTGTATACCGACGGGCATGGCTCTGACGGCGGCGGATCTGGCTGTCTTCCGTCGACGATGGCGACCAAACGGCGGTGAATTTCGCCATGCCGTAAAAAGGAAAACTGAAGAGGGTGGTGCGGGCTACATCTTCCATTTAGCAAGCTCGCACGGAGGCGGACCACAGCGACCGAAATCTGCGAAAGAACAGAGGGGTGCGCTAGGGTTCCGCCGCTTGTCGGCTTGAGCAAGCGCACGGAGGCTGCTCGATGGAGCGCGACGGCGATGCAAGGAGAGAGGGGAGGAATAGGTTGTCTGGGAGGGAGGAGGTGCTCACGAGAGTGCAGGGTTGGCGGGGTACTGTCGCAGCGCTGGCGCCCTGCTTCTTCGGCCACCTCACGGACACGGCGACGGCGAGACTCCGGCGAACTCCGGTTGCTGCTCCGCCTACAGGGAGTCGAAGAGGAAGCAGATGGGCTCCTGGTACACTTCGCGCGGTCCTGACGTCCACCAGAGCTCGACGAACTTGGGGGAGGGTATGGCTAGCTAGGGTTTTGGGCCATGGCCAAGGGAGGCTGCAAGGAGAGGAAGAAAAGGGAGGGAGAGAGGGACCTGGGCACCTCCTGGATAGGATCTGAGGTGGGGGTAGATGAGGGAGGAGGGGAGAGCACATGGGGGGTGGTCACCTTTATGCAAAAAGAGAAGGAGGAAGGCTTCGGTAGTCTAGGGCTAGGTCTTCCCTTCTCTCTCTTTGTTTCTTTGCTTAAAGAGGAAGGAGATGGGGAGCAGGAGGGGAGGGGAAGACGTGGGGTGCTGGCCATCTTCTTGGTTTGCAAGAAAAGAAGAGGTACGGAATGTGGGTGATGTGGGATCATGCCATCCATGTGTGCCATGGCAAGCACATGGGTGGTGGCCACGGTTTGGGAGGGGCTAGTGTGGTGTGGTTAGGTTGGGTAGATTAGGCTAGTTAGGTTTGATTTTAGTTGACCAAAAAAAATTAATCTCAACTCTTTAGGTAAAACCCAAAACAACACCAAAACAAAATAGAAGGAAAAGAGGTGTAGATGGTGCCCATATTGCATGTGCCATGCAATGCATCCCTAATGCATGTAGGCAAGCAATTGAGCATGCATGGAAGGAGGTGAAAAGGAGAGGAAGGTGAGGAAAAGAGAGAGAGAGAGGGGGTGAGGTATAGTGTTTTGTCAAGACCAAGCAAGATCAAGCAAAGAGCAAGCAAGACCTAGACAAAGGAGTAGAAGAGATAAAAGATGGTGAGGTTTGTGGGAGTAGCTCATGGTGGTGGCTTTTTAGCGAGACCAACTAGATCAAGCCAAAGGAGGGAGAGAGAGATGAGAGATGATCCACTCAAGAAAAGAACCAAATCAAATCCAAAAGACTAGAATGTGGTGGTTCTTGCATGGCCCATGCAAAATAATTAATGCCATGCTTATTCTTGTGAAAACAATAATATTTACATGGCATTATTCTTATGCATTCCCAAAAGTGGATTAAAGCCAAGCAAAAGAATTTGTGGAAGTAGATCCATCCTATCTCCCATGATCTAGATTAAATACCAAAAAAAAAGAATACAAGCTCATGGATAATGGAATGGTGGAATTATAAGGTGGTGAAAGAAAGGGTGGTGGAGTGGAATAAAAGATATGCCCCCAACTCAACTTGGGCATTAAACAATATATCAATAACCAAATACAATATCAAGAGGAAAATACAATTTACAATGCATATGAGAGAAGATCCAAATCAAAAAGGGTTTTATATGATGCTCAAATGCAAGGTGGCATGATGACATGAGCATGATATAATTATGATGCAACAATTATATATAGGAAGTAGCATTTATATAGACTAGGCTAGTAGCATTGCAATTGTTAGACAATTGGGATGCTACATGAGACCTATCACTGTGTACACTCCAAAGGGAGGCATCACAGTGGCAGATGCTCTAACAACAATCACAAGGAAGTTATCGTAGTAGCAACCACATCTATAAAAATAGAGTGTCCACTGGAACAACACCATATTGTTCCAAACCAAAATACCACAATATTTAGATCTCAATATATGTCATTGTCACCACTAGGCACTAGATACCATATAACCAACCACCAAATTTTTTATAAGATTCTTTTAATAAAGAAACCAATGGGTTCTCTTATCTGCTAACAGTCCCAAAGGCATAATATCAAATCAGAGCCCATATTGCATCAATTTATGCACCATAACCAATATCTATGTGTTTAACCAGAACATAGTCAAAAAAGCATTAGAATAAATAGTGATAGTAACCAATGTCAACAATTCCATTATAGAGTAAGTAACCAATCCATAAACCTAATTACAGAAGGTAAGCATACAATAGATCATCATTTACATCTGCACACATAGTAATACGGAAGAACCCTAGTTCTTCTCTGAGGGCGCACAGAAAAAGCATCTCACTAGGGCACACAGAGAGAATGCACTGTGTGTAGTGCATTGAGAGAGTGCAACGAGGGGTGAAGAGGAAAGACTTACTCTAGGTCCTTGCTAAATTATCGAAGAGGAAGTAGAGAGGAGGCCGGCGGCAGAGAGGAGCGTTGACACAGAGAGCCCCCCAAAGGGGCGCTGTGACCCATGCCAGAAGAACATCAAGGCAGCAACGGAAGCACCACCAGCAAAGCACCGCATCCAAACGCCACGCCATACCACTGGGGTTGCAGAGAACCTCGCCATCCCGCGGGTGTAATGGGAATAGATGAGTTAGGGTTTTGAGCATGGTGGTGAGCACATAGTGGCGAGATACTCGAATCAAACTAGGTAGGCGAGTGGAGCTCGACGGGGCACATCGATTAGGACCCACAACATCGACCAGAGTGTCCGGAGTTCAACGAAATCGAAGTCGGAGGCAAGCAGGAGAACAACGGCGTCGGGACGAGTCAGGAGAGGAACGAAAGAGAGTATAGGTGTGGGTGAGGCGTGCGTGAGATGAGGGAGTGGGTCGGTGCCAAGGTGACCCAAAGCGAGATCCAGATGGTCCAGGCTGGCCCATGAGCCCAACCAAACGGCCCAAATTCAGTAGGATATGAAACAAAATAAAAGAAAACAAATAAATTACCAAAATACCCTATAAATATTTTTATCTCTATAAAGTTATAGAAAAATCCTAACATATATAAAATATATTAGAATCATCACAAAAATAAAATCTACCTCAAAAAGATATGAATTTACCTGTTAAAGCTAAATATAAAGAAAATAAAGATGAAGACCATTAAATCCTAAGTGAAATTTCATAAAATAAGGAAAAATCCTAAAACTTAATAAAAATCATTTTTATGTATAAAAATACATCTACTATTTTATAAAAATACTAAACTAATTTTTTTAACAAATAAAGTAAGTATTCAAATACATTTAATCCTTTATGGAATTTTATAAACATAAGACTAATACTAAAAATAAATAAAATCATTCTTTAAAATCTTAAATAAATATATTATACTAGGAAAATCTTAAATATACCATTAGAAAGATTTTTAAGATTTTAAAAGTAATAAATCCTTATCTATTACCTATTTTATTATAATAAGATAATTATTTTGTTAATCCATTAAAAATTATTTCGTAAGTAAGAAATAATCCCATTTCCAAATAAAACATTAAAACCTTTAAGTTTAATTACTAAGTCTAAATCCATGATTAAAGGCTCATAATAAAACTTTAGGGTAAGTTATTAACCTTGTATAACTATTTTGAAACTTTAAATCAAAAAATCAAAACCACAATATTTAAAATAACTTTATAGATCATTCATTGATATCAAGGGGGGTAATCTTAATATCTAAATAATGTTTAACATAACTTTAAATCTAACACCTTAATAAGATCATACAAAATTACACCTCCATTGGATAGTTACATATTATTTTCATAATGGAAAATCAATTCAAATCTAACCCTTCACTTAAATATAAAGTGAATAATTCCACACCTCAGTCATACTTATCATAAATTTAAAACATGGGAATAATTAAAAACATATTACACCTTAAGTTTATTAACCCTTTTAAATTTAACTTTAGTCTCAAAACTTATAAACATCATGTCTAATAAGATACTAATGTTTTTATAGTTAACTTTGGTCCATTTAAATTAAGACATAAAGCATCTCAAGTCCAAACTAATCAATCAAACCCCAAAAAGACATTGATCACATTCTACTAACAATAAAGATTGTTTAAACCTTAGAAAGGAAATCTTTTCTTCAAAGGTTATTCTTTTTGCCACTTCAAACAAAAAAAAGACATTGATCACATTCTACTAACAATTAAGATTGTTTAAACCTTAGAAAGGAAATCTTTTCTTCGAAGGTTATTCTTTTTGCCACTTCAAACAAAAACTCTATAATAATTCCTTTAACTATTAACAACTCAATCCCAAGAACTTTTATCATAGTCACCATATAACAATTGATCATAATTACATTATTTTATCCTTTACTTGTATATTTTGGATTGTTAACACTTAAGTTCCTTATAAATGCCATTACTTGTAAAGTAAAACTTGAAGATAAACCAACTCTTAAAAGAATCACCTAAACTCACTTCACTCAAAGTATTGGGGATTCACTTTGGAAGTTTTAGAAAATGCATAGCATTATTTATGCATAACTACATATTGCTTCTTTAAACATTAGTCCTTACCGGACCGATGATGCTGATTTCAGATATTAGATCTTATATTGTCTCGAAGACCATGAGTGCATAATCTTGCAATCACAAAAGGCAAGTTCACACTTGCTCATCTCCTTTGATTATTTTCTATAAAGTATTTTGCAAATCTGGTGTTGTCATCACCTGCATTTCAAAAAGGCTAGAAAACACTATTTTCATAATAATATGATTATAGGTTATTTACCATGAGGTAATAACCCACTATGAAAGTTCTGGTAGTAAAGGAACATATTATATAGGACTTAACATCCAATGTCGCCAGTGATTCTTGCGACGTATATCATGCATTAACCATGAGATTTGGAATGGGACAGAGAAGTCAGCTGTATATTTTCCCTCTCGCATGTAGCTAGATGTGCAGGTCGTGGTTGTTATCCTTGTAGTGTGCATTAATTGGTAATTCGTAGAGGATATGCAGCATATGGGTGGGAACCCTCAACGTCCCATGATAGTTCTAGCATCTGACGGTTTGTACTAACCATTGCTATAATTCAATGGGTGGGCATTGCGTACACCAAGGAGACATGCGGGGTCGCGGAGAAGGTAGTGATTGGCTTGGATCATTTACTGGGCCCCACATCATGGAATTGTGGATGGGAATAAGTTTCCCTGTTGTGCAAAAAGGATTTGATCTCTCATGGGTAAAGTAACGCACCTCTGCAGAGTGTAAGAACTGTAACTTGTTACTCCATGTTCCGGGAAGGAGCTACGAACGCGGCAGGAAAGGAACTCCACGAAAGTTCTGGTAAACCTGTGAAGGCTGACGGACATAGTTTTTCAAAATAAAAGCAACCTTTAAAGAAATGTTTACAAAAACTTGCATTGCCTATGACCTATGGTCTGTGGCTGTAGGTATAGTGCATCAAACACTCCTTTTTAGTAAACTTGCTGAGTACGCTCGTACTCAACGTATCTTCTTAACCCTTGCTAGATTTTGAAGCCAATACAGACGACGTATACAACAACTTATGCTCTAGAAATCATCATCAAAAGCTCAAGCTCTTCAATGAAGTCAAGAAAGTAAACATATACATCCACTCAAGTGAAGACGAAGTTGTTGATTAGATAGGAATATAATCTCTAACCATATAACCTACCTCTATATAGTATTTCAATAACATCAATGCAAGCCCGGTAGTTCAGATACTAGTCTTATAAGTATGTTAGAATTGAGTTGAATATTTCTGATTCTTCCTAGTAAGAAGATTATTTTTATCTCTTTAACCTAGAGTGTTCTTTGGATATTTTGTAAAGAGTCGAGTTGTAACTTATAGTCATGTATTGGACCTGTTGTGTTTCTATTGTACCACTCTAAGGGATGTAATACTAGTGAATGGTGTTTTATTGGTGTTATGTCAACGACTATAGTGTACTACATCATGCAGTGTTATCCTTGGTCACCGCAATGCATGCCCCAGTAGTGTTGTAAAGGAACTAGTTCCCACCTTGAAGGTTACCATATAGTGGAAAGGTGGATCGGGCCAGTTGTGGAAAGATCCATTGGATAACAGGGTGAGGCCTATTGTGGCATGGTGGTCTTAGTACCGCCCACCCCTCCAATCCATATGTACTTCCCTTAACAAGGAAGGAACTGTGGTAAATCAAATCCTGGTTCTCCGTGTGCTCCACTATGGTTACCTCGTTCCTCTCACCACCTTTACTCACTTAGTAGCTAGGTTGACAAATCGGGAAACTAAAATTGCGTATCTAGAGAAATTACCTTTGTGTCAAGCCTAAGTTTAAAAAGGAATTAAAATTTGGAGTAGCACCTATTCACCCCCCCCCCCCTCTAGGTGCCATAGGTCCGCCCGTACCATCTACTCGTACAGAAGGCGCCGACCTTCGATAGGCGGTAGAAACGGTTTGTTTGTTTGTTTTTACAATGAGAGGATGGAAAACCAGAAACGAAGAAAGAAAGGTTAATGACCATCGGTATGGGGGTGTGTTATGGGTCCCCTGGATTAGCTATCCAAGAAATCCCTTATGCATTCAACCATGATCCCATGATCAGTGAGGCGTGGAGCATAATCGACGAGTGTCATAGAGTACATCCATTACATACCGATTACATATCGTATAATAATGCCTTTATGGATATACCTTACATATGCATTGTTGGACATCACCAATCCTCAATAACAACAGAATATCATAAGGCATCGAGCCCAAGTAAATCCTTAATTAACCCTACAGGCAGCTAATTGGGAGAACATCCTAGTTTGCATAATCATCGACATTTTCCTTCTTCTTCTTCTTCTTCTTCTTCTTCTTCTTCTTCCTCCGTCTTCTCAAAGTCTTACCAAGAATATAGCCAGGGACAACAATTCCATTGTATAAGTTTGAATGTACTCGGAAACCACCTAAGATAAACACAATAACATGATATGCAGTATGGTCGTGGTAGTAGGATGGCTCTAAGGTTAGTTTCTTGGAAAATCATAGTTTCTCTTGTAGATGTAGCATATCTCTATACCTTTGTTGAAACACATTTGAAAACAATTTTTCTCTTATAGATATAGCATGTCTCTATATATTTCTTGAAAACCATTTGAAAACAAGTTTTATCTTATAGATATAGCATGTCTCTATATCTTTGTTGAAAAAATTCGGGAAAAAGTTTTCTATTATAGATATGGCATGTCTCTATGTCTTTGTTGGAAAACATTTGAAAAACAAGTTTTTTGTGAAAACTACTAGGATGGGGTCACCCTTTTTTACTTCCCGGTCATCCCATGACCAAAACACTTCCTTTTCTCACCGGTCATCCCATGACCAAAACAATTCCCAAAGCCTTTGCTTTCCAAACCCGTTTTAAAAAAACTGCTAAGCAGCAACCTTTACAACCGTTTGATGGTATCAGATCACTATAGAGCTTCGTTGGGATACCCCAAGATGAAGGTGTGATGAGCATAGTAGTAAGTTTTCCCTCAGTTATGAAACCAAGGTTATCGAACCAGTAGGAGCAAGGAAACAACTCCAAGGTGTTGCTAACAACTTGGAATCCTGTACAACACAAACTCAAGACTTTGCCCCAACTTACAATGAGGTTATCAATCTCACTGGTTTGCTAAAAACAAAGGATTTAACCTATAGTGTGGAAGGTAATATTTGCTTGTAAAAAGGTAAACGGTAATAGTAGATGATGTATCAATGGTAAAGATTGGACCGGGGTACACAGTTCACTCGAGGTGTTCTCCTTAAGATAAATAACATGCTGGGTGAACAAATTATATCGGGGCAATTGATAGGATTGAGCAAGCACAACAATGCAAATACTAGACATCATGACTCCTATGAGATTTGTTTGGGCATTACAACAATATACATAGATCGTAATCCAACTACATCTATGACTAATAGTCCACCTTCAGGTTATCATACGAACCCCTTCCAGTATTAAGTTGCAAGCAATGGATAATTGCATTAAGCAATGTGTGTAAAGTAAACAATACAATTGTTCCATGAACAAAAGATTGTTATTTTCTCCCTAGTAGCAACAGCACATCTACAACCTTAGAGATTTATGTCGCTTACCCAGATTACTAGAGGCATGAACCCACTATTGAGCATAAATACTCCCTCTTGGAATCACAAGCATCTACTTGGCCAAGATAGCTACTAGCAACGGAGAGCATGCAAGATCACAAACAACACAGACATGATAGAATCAATAATCAATAAGACATGATAGAATCAATAATCAATCTGACATAGTATCTCAATATCCATCGGATTGTCGCAAACACAACATGTATGATTACAAATAGATGATCTTGATCATGAACGGAGCTCACAAGATCTAAACATGATAGCACAAAGTAGGAGAAACAACCATCTAGCTACTGTATGGAACCATAGTCCAAGGGTGAACTACTCACACATCATACTGGAGGCTGGCATGGTGATGAAGAAGGCCTCCGAGATGATCTCTCCCCTCCGGCAGGGTGCCGGGAAGAGCTTCAGATCCCCTTGATCTAGGGACGATGGTGGCGGCGGCTACTGTCTATTTCGTGGAGATATGATTGGGTGCTTAGGGTTTCTGCATCGGGGGGACTTTATAGGCGAAGAGGCGAGGTAGGAGGGCGGCCAGGGGGCCCACACCCTGCCCTGGCGCGACCTAGGGTGGGCCCATGCCTGGGGGCGTGTGGCCACCCTGTGGCGGCCCTCCGTCTCTCCTCTGGACTCCGTGTTTGTTCCGATAAAATATTGACTTTGGATTTTGTCCCGTCCAATTCCAAGAATATTTCCTTACTAGCTTTTCTGAAACCAAAAACAACAGAAAACATGCAACTAGCACTGTGGCATCTTGTTAATAGGTTAGTCCCAGAAAATGCATACAAATACCTCAAAGTGTAGACAAAGCATAGCAAAGTTGATACTAAACAAGCATGGAACATCAAAAATTATAGATACGTTTACGACGAATCAAGCATCCCCAAGCTTAACTCCTGCTCGTCCTCGAGTAGGTAAGTGATAAAAAGAATAATTTTTGAGGTGGCATGCACCATCACAATCTTGATCAAACCATTTATAAAGCATTGAAAGCTAGGATCAAAGTACTCTAAACATGAGCATGAAAGATGTAGTTCTAACAATAAGACAAAGTAACTATGTTGTAACATGCAAAGATACAAACAAAGAATCATGAATAAAAATGCATTGAAAGACGTTCGTTTGTTTCACATATAGAAAACATAGCATAGTTGTATTCAGCTTGTCCCTCGTGGAGTAGCAAAACATAAATTCATAGGACACCTTCGGAGTCGACGCTCGGGGACGCCCGCGGTCGAACGAGGGGCACAGACAGATGCGTCAGGAGGTGGATAAGGTGTGAGCTTGGTCGGGGAGGTAAGGAGTGGTCAGGATCGGCCAGAATCGACAAGGAGGGTCGTCGGAGACAGAGCTGCTCGGGGAGAAATTGGGGCGGCCTGGGGGCGTGTCGAGATGGGGCGACAGAGGGGAAACGGAGGAGAGTCGTTGGCGTTTAAAGGGGCATGGTTACTGTGAGTAATGGTGGCCGCGTTATGACGAATTCAAGCCGCGAAATCAAAGCAGAAAACGGGGATGAACTGGTCGCTGCGGTGAGGACGATGAACAGGAGGGTGGGGCATACTTGTCAGCGAGAAAGGAAATGAGGGGGAAGGGTCCACTTGCCAGATTCCTCGCGGGTTGCTTCTGCGGTGAAGAAAAACGGTTCGGGGGAGAAAAAGGAGCTGGTCTTTGTCATTGGGCTAGGCAATTTTTCTCACTTTTTTTTTGTCTGATTTGTTTTATCCTTTTCTATTTTCTATTTACTAATTTGAAATTCAAACAAACAATTCAATCAACCAAATCAATTCAAACAAACACCACACTTCACAACTTTGAACTTGGTTCTGTTCAGTAACATAATCTAAAATTCCAAAATAAAATAATATTTTTATTCATTTTAGGACCCATTCATTAATTAAATAAAATGGACCTTTAGTTATTTAATCAAATAGGGTTTGATTTATTTAATAAAATCTTCATTTGAAATCCAAATACTTTCAAAACCAAATCAGTAGGTTTTATTTGAAGGTAAAGAATACTTCGAAAGCTTGTTTAAAATAAAATAACATTTTTGTTATAAGGTCCATTAATAATTAAATAAAATGGGCCTTAGTTATCAAATAGGATTTGTTTTATTAAATCTTTATTTTTGAAAACTAAAATAGTACCAAACCATTCAGTAGGTTTTATATGAAAATATAAAATACTTGGAAAACTTATTTTAAACAAATAAACAATTTTTGATGGTTTAGAAATAATAAAACCTTTATTAATAAAAACTTGGATATTAAATCCTTATTACTTTATTTAAATAAACCTTTACTATTTTTATCAGAACAAAATGTTTTATTTTCAAAAGCTTGGCCAAGGTTTAATTTGGCTCTATAAAATAATCTTTATTTAAATATTTCTTTTCCCTTTGAAAACCAAAGCCTTTATAAAAAGATTTCAAAGTAGTAGTAAAATATTTTTATTTTTCCTTTACTAAATATTTATATTTTTAATCCCTTTAGGATTTCTTTGCTCAAAATAGGTTTGAAGATTTCCAATTGGATTCAAAAGGTTTCTTCTCACCCTGAAAATCAACAAAGTTTTATTTTATTCATTTATTTTTCACATTACAAGATTTGGAAAATCTTGGGATGTGACAGGCTACCACCCTTAAAATAAATCTCGTCCCGAGATTTGGGGAGGCTAGGGGTTACAAGTAGGCTCAAAACAACTAGGGTCCCACCACCCTTAAAATATTTTCAAACTAAATTACATCTTGGCTTGCTTGGGATCCTGGGGAAACTTCTCTGGGCAACCTTCTGCATAGTGTCCTTTGTTTCCACACTTGACTCATGGGCCAAGGTTTAGATCCTTCATAGACTTGTTTAACTTGTTCTTCATCTTTTCTGGACAATTGTTTACATAGTGGCCTAGTTCCTTGCATTTGAAACACATCACTTGGCTGATATCTTTCTTTTCCTTTGGTATCATTGCCTCTTGTTTGTTTCTGTGGTTCTTCTTTTTTTCTGGGCATTCATTGGCATAGTGTCCCATCTCTTTGCAATTGTAACATTGCACTTGAGTAATATCTTCCTTGTTAGGGTTGGGGCATTTCTTCTTCTTCTTTTTGGGTCTCTCCAAAGCTAGGAGTTCTTCTAGTTCATGTTCTTCATAGGTGGGAGATCTTTCTCTCTTCTTGGGGCATTGATCTTCATGCTCCTGGGATGCATGATCCTTGTATCCACAAGTATTGCTAGCTTGGGTTCCTTCTAGATTAACATCTTTGTCATCCTTGTTGTCATTAGTTCTTTGGGAAAGTGTTCTCCCTTGTTGATCACTTGAGTAACCAATCCTTGCAACAATTGGGATTGAAGTTTCAAAATCCTTTGTATGGCTGGGTCTAGTCCATTGTTGTTGGCTAAAAACTGAGTTGTCTCTTGGCTCAACTGGTTTTGGGTTGCTATAAGTTCTCTCATGTTGTCCTCTTGATTGTTGTTGTTGTCACCATCCTTGATGTTGGAGTTTCTTGGAGAAGTCATCTGTTTGGGTTGGATTGGGACTAGAATAGGCAAAATATTTCCAAGGAAATAATTCTAATCACACACAATACAATTCACACAAGCAATGTGCAAGCAATCACAAACAAACATTCCACTCAAACAACAAAGTTTTCAAGCATATACTTAGGCAACCAAAAATATTTTTGTTACACCACATAAGTTGGTGTGTTTGACTTAACTAAAATATGGTGGTCCATCTATATGGTTCACTTGTGATCTTTCCATCCTTCTTGGTTGATTCTTCTTGCATGAGATCATGGTTCCTTGGGATAAAAACTTTGTTCACAAAACTTCAAAGGTGATGAGGGTTCTTCTAACTTTTGCATTCCCTTAGTCTTTAAATCTTGAGCAAGATTTCCTTGTCTCACTTGTAATCCTTAGTGGTATCCAAGGTTGAAGTCCTTGGGTGAATATGCTGAAGATGTTGAAGTCATTAGAGTTGAAGATGTTGAAGAAGTCCTTTGCACATGGTGTAGTCTTTGGCCATGGGGTAGGGTTTTCCATCCAGTTGAAATAGAAGAGATGTAGAGTTGAAACCAAAATGGTTGAGGAAAGAGTTTACAAGTGTTTTTGTAAATAAGTTTTTGGAACAAGTACAACTCCTATTTTCTAAGGGTTTTTGTCCAATCCTAGGTTTACAAATCCTACAGGCAACACAATGCTCTGATACCATCTGTAGAGGGAGTGTCCCAACCTTTAAACAATATAAGGTGGAGTCCCCTGTGTTTACAATGCTAGTCCTTGGATCAATAGCTAGCATCCACAGTTAAGATGTAATATCAAGAAACAAAGGTCATAATATAACTTTATAACCAGGAATAACATAATTTTATTACATCTTACATAGCTCATTTGGCTATTACAATACATTGCAGCGGAATAACTATAGTCATGGGGTCCTTCATCTTCAAAGTGCCACAGGCAGATGTTGGTTGTAGACTTTGTAATCCTAATCAATCAATCTTCACTAAAATCAATCAAACCTGCAACATTACAAGTTACAGCCACAAGGGTCAATACATTTGAATTGTATTGGCAAGTGTTACTATGGTAATATAGTGGAGTCTATCATCTATATACATTTGGCTAAGTGGAGTTGAGGCTTGCATTGCTCAAAATAGATTTTCCTTATCATTTTGAAAATACTAAGTTTTTGTTTTGACAAAATCTTTTCCAAAGCTTCTCTCAATCAAAGATTGAAGATTTCAAATAACCCTTGTTCAAACCACAAGTTTTAACTTAGAAATTTGAATGATGATATTCTTGATTGCTTCCATGTCTTGATGCTCAAATTGTCCTTTACCAAGGACATGGCTAAGTACTTAGGTTTTACACTCTGCAGAGGTGGTGCACTTTCCCCACAAGACTTGGTTTCCCAAGACAAGATCTTTCAGAAGCCTTACCTTAGACCAAGATGGACGCGCTCCAACCTATCAAAAACTACCACCCACTGTCCATATGGCTAAGTTCTTGCAACCTATATGATCATGGCAGAGCCCATATTGCCAGGTGGTTGCACTTGAAGCTTCTCAACATTTGACATCTTAAATCTCTTTGTTCCTGGGTGGCAATCCACAAGTGAGATACACAAGGTCAACCATAGACATGGGCCTTGTGAACCGCTCAACCAAAAACCACCAAGCAAGTCCCATTCCACCCAGGTGATTCATTGACTTAGTTGTTTTATTAAGAAAAACATAAGTCCTCAGACTTAGAAATTTTCCATAGTGTGAATATATATTCCACCCATGTTTTCTATTAGCTAGGATAAGCTTGATAGTAATAGGAATCTTAACTTAGGAATATTTCCACTAAGGTTTCATCTACTAGTTTTCCTATAGCAAGGTTTATACTTAGCAAAATTCATGCAAGTTTTACTTAGAGAAAACCACTAATGCATAGTGAAAGTAATGGGACAAAAAGTATGAAGCATCACTTGCCTTTTTGGTAGAGCTTGGGTTCTATCCTTGTCCTTGCAACAATCACACTCTTCAAGTCACTACAATCCAATCAAACAAGGCACAAACTCAATCTACCAATCAAGCAAAACATCACATAAAATGACAAAGTCAAAGTAATGCATGCAAGCATGCCAAGCTTTGTTTTATTTGAAAAAGTGGTTCCTAATGGGCTATAAACATTTGAAAACACCTAACGGTCATTTTGTAAAGTGACAAAGTCATTTGCAAAAGGTTTCACCTCAAAAACCATTTTCAAAACAAGGTATCATTTTATGTGGTGTAGAAATATTTTTACTAGGGCATTATTCTATAGGGTTCACCAAATATGTTTTCAAACCATAAAACTTGGTGTTTGGGGTCAGAGAGTTTGAAACAAAACATTTCCCAAAGGTTTTCTTCCAAAACCAATTTTAATAAATAAACCACATTTCTATTTGACTAGAAATGGTTTTAAATCAAAGGATCATTCTTTTGTTTCACCAAATTCATTTTGAAACCACAAAGTGTTTCCTAGGGTCAGTAGGTTCAAATCACACCATTTACCAAAGATTTTATCCCCAAATTCATTTTTAAACAATTTTTACATCCTTAACAAGCATACAAATGTTTCTGCAAATTCAAACATTTTAACAGAAGCTTTTTGACCAAATGTGAGCGGCGCCGACGGTGGCTAGCGGCGGTGACGGTCAGGTGGTGGCGGTGCCGGTGATACGAGAAGCTAGAAGAGAGGGGAGGGTGCTCACCGTGATCGCAGGAGGCCGGGGAAGCTCGTCGTGTGGTCGTCGGGGCAAGGGGCGCACGAGGGCAGGAGGAATTCCTCGCCGGAGTTTGGTCTGGCGACGGTTGGCTCTGGTCGAGGTCGAAGACGATGCTACGGGTCACGAGAAGGCAAACCAGTAGCGTGGTTAGATGCGTACGACCAAGGAGATTATGCGAGCGTGAATGAGAAGGTTTGGGGCGGTCTGGACTTACCGGAGGAGCTCGACGGAGGCGAGACAGACGGCGGCGCTCAGAGCTTTGTCGGAGTCGACGCTCGGGGACGCCCGCGGTCGAACGAGGGGCACGGACAGATGCGTCAGGAGGTGGAGAAGGTGTGAGCTTGGTCGGGGAGGTAAGGAGTGGTCAGGCTCGGCCAGAATCGACAAGGAGGGTCGTCGGAGACAGAGCTGCTCGGGGAGAAATTGGGGCGGCCTGGGGGCGTGTCAAGATGGGGCGACAGAGGGGAAACGGAGGAGAGTCGTTGGCATTTAAAGGGGCATGGTTACTGCGAGTAATGGTGGCCGCGTTATGACGAATTCAAGCCGCGAAATCAAAGCAGAAAATGGGGATGAACTGGTCGCTGCGGTGAGGACGATGAACAGGAGGGTGGGGCATACTTGTCAGCGAGAAAGGAAATGAGGGGGAAGGGTCCACTTGTCAGCTTCCTCGCGGGTTGCTTCTGCGGTGAAGAAAAACGGTTCGGGGGAGAAAAAGGAGGCTCGGGGTCATTGAAATTTGGGCTGCATCGTTCTCACTTTTTTTATGTCTGATTTGTTTTATCCTTTTCTATTTTCTATTTACTAATTTGAAATTCAAACAAACAATTCAATCAACCAAATCAATTCAAACAAACACCACACTTCACAACTTTGAACTTGGTTCTGTTCAGTAACATAATCTAAAATTCCAAAATAAAATAATATTTTTATTCATTTTAGGACCCATTCATTAATTAAATAAAATGGACCTTTAGTTATTTAATCAAATAGGGTTTGATTTTTTTTAATAAAATCTTCATTTGAAATCCAAATACTTTCAAAACCAAATCAGTAGGTTTTATTTGAAGGTAAAGAATACTTCGAAAGCTTGTTTAAAATAAAATAACATTTTTGTTATAAGGTCCATTAATAATTAAATAAAATGGGCCTTAGTTATCAAATAGGATTTGTTTTATTAAATCTTTATTTTTGAAAACTAAAATAGTACCAAACCATTCAGTAGGTTTTATATGAAAATATAAAATACTTGGAAAACTTATTTTAAACAAATAAACAATTTTTGATGGTTTAGAAATAATAAAACCTTTATTAATAAAAACTTGGATATTAAATCCTTATTACTTTATTTAAATAAACCTTTACTATTTTTATCAAAACAAAATGTTTTATTTTCAAAATCTTGGCCAAGGTTTAATTTGGCTCTATAAAATAATCTTTATTTAAATATTTCTTTTCCCTTTGAAAACCAAAGCCTTTATAAAAAGATTTCAAAGTAGTAGTAAAATATTTTTATTTTTCCTTTACTAAATATTTATCTTTTTAATCCCTTTAGGATTTATTTGTTCAAATTAGGTTTGAAGATTTCCAATTGGATTCAAAAGGTTTCTTCTCACCCTGAAAATCAACAAAGTTTTATTTTATTCATTTATTTTTCACATTACAAGATTTGGAAAATCTTGGGATGTGACAGGTTCATAGTCATAACATGGTGTGAGCATGTGCCAAGTCAACCCAAACAAAGCATCAAAGGAGAATACCACAATATTATGCGTTTGTATGCTAAAACAACACATGATTCTTGCAAGGCACATTAAGCAATCTCAAATGTTTGGACAATTCATGCTAAAGCAATAATCACTAAGCATAAGGTCAAAACAGCATATAGCATAACATGATAAAGTCTAAGCCACAGTCAAAACAAGCTCCCTTTTGTACCACTATAAGCATGAAACTTTCTACTCTTTTCCAACACCAATCAACTTATTTGAAACAACACAGCAAAAGAGGGGGTCCAACTACTTTATTCAATCAAACTAAACAAAAAAAATCAAAAACAAAAACTAAGACGCTCTAAGAACAACACAATGGTGCATGAAATAATAAAAAACGAAGTGTCTAGAAAGATACGTGAGATTTTTACTGAAGAATAAGGGGATGCCTTGGGCATCCCCAAGCTTTGACGCTTGTACCTCTTGAATATTTCTTGGGGTGACATGGGTGGCATCCCCAATCTTGAGTTTTTGTCCATTCTTCATCTCATCACATCATTCTTCCCCTACACTTGAAAATTTCCTTCATACAAAACTTCACACAATCTTCATTAGCAACATTAGTGTATTCAAGATAATAGGACCTTGGGTTTTGTTTTAAAACAAGTAAAACTTACATTAAAACACAAGCTACTGCAGCAATTCCTTTAAAAAGCTCAAGTGATCAAGGAGAACTCAAAAAGAAACCGATAAAGAGGCAAATGCAAATAATGGCAGAAATCTGTCAAAATAGACCAGTAGGTAAAAACCTATTTTTTTAAGACCTTATGTTGATCAAATCAATTTTTTTAACTAACAAAAGTTAGATAACAACCTGGGGAATTTACTCAGAAAATTACAACTCAATCCGACATACAGAAATTTTTCACGAATTTTTACAATGAAGCACAAAAATCTGTTTCGAGATAGCAACTTCCCCAAATCTTACTCCTCTCTCATTAGAGGTTATTATTGGCACAAACAACACACAAAGAGGATAAGGGGAGGTTATTACAGAAGTAATAACTTCCAAGTCTCAACAAAATAAAATCCTAACAAAATTTGGGCTATCTCCCAATAAGTACTTTTCTTTAACGGCTTTAAGTTAGGCATGATAATTTCGATGATGCTCGCATAAGAAATATGAACTGGAGTAAAAGAGAGCATCAGGAAGCAAATTCAAAACACATTTAAGTCTAACCCACTTCCTATGCATAGGAATATTGTACGCAAATAAATTCACAAAGAACAATGTGACAAGCATAGGAAGATAAAACAAGAGTAAGTTCAAAACTTTCAGCACATAGAGAGGTGTTTCAGTACCATGAAAACTTCTGCAATTTCCTCTCTCGTAATGATTTTCAGTAGCCTCATGAATAAACTCAACAATATAGCTATCACATAAAGTATGCTTTTCATGATCTACAAACACATAATTTCTACTAAGCTCAAAAATAGTGAGATTAAAACCTCCAAACCCACTTTTAACAATTTTATAACAAGGTTACTGATCATTCAATATAGGACCATCATCTAGAGATTTATCATAAACATTTTATAAGAAAAACTCTTTATTACCATGAATTTTGAAGTTAGACACAAATAAAGGATTATCATAGATAACAGGAGCATAATTATTATCACAAGTTTTACCCATAGTAGATATTTCAAAAGAATCCACAGGAACATAACCTTTATACTCCTTTGGTAAGCATGGGGGACAATCAAATAATGTATGAGGTAAATAGTTACTCTCATTAGAAGGTAGGTATGGGTAGCTAATCCATTCTTCCTCCCTTTGTTCATCACTCTCCTCCTCGTTTTCATCTAATGAGCTTCCAGTTTCAAAAATTTCTTCTTCCATAGGCTCCTGCAAGGCATTAGTCTCTTCCGCTGGTGGAAAGCATCTATTAAAATATTCAAGAATATAACTATTTTCTTCCTTGTAATTATCAAAGCAAAATTTAAGTATATCATAAACCTCATATTTATAAGGTGCATCATCAGTATTTTCAAGAAAATTAGAAAGTTCGAATGCGCCCTTCCAAGCAATAAATTCTTCAATTTGTTCCACATCATAAAAGTCATAATTTCCCTTAACATAAGAAGATATGGTAACATTATCATTATACTCACATTGAAATGGGAGGTGTTTATACCTCCTACAGCAACAAGATTTATCAAAGCAATAAGTAACATTATAAGTAGAGCACACGTTCCTAGCAATGGTATTCAATTTATCAATTTGTTCTCATAAGTGTTTCCCTTTTTGTGACAAACGGTGTTCCTCATAATAATATTTTTGTTCTTCCATGAACTCACCCTGCCAATAAGATCTAGTTTCAAAAAACCATCCATTGATAGAAAGCATGACAAAGCAAGGCAATAACAAACCAGCAACTATAGTAGGAACTAATTTTTTTTGTGTTTTTGATAAGAAAAAGCAAACAAAACGAAACTATTTTTTTGTATTTTTGAAAAAGAGAAACAAGCAAAACAAAGCAAAAGAAACTAAGCAAAACAAAAACAAAGTAAAGAGATTGGTTGTGGGAGACTCCCCTTGTAAAGTTGTCCTTAACTCCCTGACAACGGCGCCAGAAAAAGTCTTGATGGGCTCAGATCACTGTAGAGCTTCATTGGGATACCCCAAGAGGAAGGTGTGATGAGCACAGAAGTAAGTTTTCCCTCAGTTATGAAACCAAGGTTATCGAACCAGTAGGAGCAAAGAAACAACTCCAAGGTGTTGCTAACAACTTGGAATCCTGCACAACACAAACTCAAGACTTTGCCCCAACTTACAGTGAGGTTGTCAATCTCACTGGTTTGCTGAAAACAAAGGATTAAATGTATAGTTTGGAAGGTAATAGTTTCTTGTAAAAAGGTAAACGGTAACAATAGATGATGTATCAATGGTAAAGATTGGACGAGGGTCCACAGTTCACTAGAGGTGTTCTCCTTAAGATAAATAACATGCTGGGTGAACAAATTACAGCGGGGCAATTGACAAGATTGAGCAAACATAGCAATGAAAATACTAGAAATCATGACTCCTTTGAGATTTGATTGGTCATTACAACAATATACATAGACCGTAATCCAACTGCGTCTATGACTAATAATCCACCTTCAGGTTATCATCCGAACCCCTTCCAGTATTAAGTTGCAAGCAATGGATAATTGCATTAAGTAATGTGTGTAAAGTAAACAATACAATTGTTCCATGAAAAAAATATTGTTGTTTTCTCCCTAGTAGCAACAACACATCTACAACCTTAGATATTTCTGTCACTTCCCCAGATTACTAGAGGCATGAACCCACTATCGAGCATAAATGCTCCCTCTTGGAGTCACAAGCATCTACTTGGCCAAGATAGCTACTAGCAACGGAGAGCATGCAAGATCACAAACAACACAGACATGATAGAATCAATAATCAATAAGACATGATAGAATCAATAATCAATTTGACATAGTATCTCAATATCCATCGGATCCCCGCAAACACAACATGTAAGATTACAAATAGATGATCTTGATCATGAACGGAGCTCACAAGATCTAAACATGATAGCACAAAGGAGGAGAAACAACCATCTAGATACTGTATGGACCCATAGTCCAAGGGAGAACTACTCACGCATCATACCGGAGGCTGGCATGGTGATGAAGAAGGACTCCGGGATGATCTCTCCCCTCCGACAGGGTGCCGAGAAGAGATTCAGATCCCCCCGATCTAGGGACGATGGTGGTGGCGGCTACGGACTGTTTCATGGAGATCTGATCGGGTGCTTGGGGTTTCTGCATCGGGGGACTTTGTAAGCGAAGAGGCGAGGCAGGAGGGCGACCATGGGGCCCACACCCTGCCCTGGCACGGCAGAGGGTGGGCCCGCATCTAGGGGTGTGGCCACCCTATGGCGCTCCTCCGTCTCTCCTCTGGACTCCGTGTTTGTTCCGGTAAAATATTGACTTTGGCTTTTGTCCCATCCAATTCCGAGAATATTTCCTTACTAGCTTTTCTGAAACCAAAAATAGCAGAAAACTAGCAACTGGCCCTACGACATCTTGTTAATAGGTTAGTCCCAAAAAATGTATAAAAATACCTCAAAGTGTAGACAAAGCATAGCAAAGTTGATACTAAACAAGCATGGAATATAAAAAATTATAGATACGTTTACGACGTATCACCGTCCATGACCATGGACACAGCTATGGATTTCCACTCTGAAAAGGTTGTACACTTCACCCATAATATTCGATAATCCACCGTGAGCAACCACAGATCGTCATACAGTAGTATGTGAGGTTCGGATAATCAAACATAACTCTTAGAATACCTACCATAGCATGGGCGCCTACCCTATGAGGTGTTCCTCTCAACACCGGGATGTCGGTACTAAGGACCATCTGAAGCACATTTTCTACTCCCCGATTGTGCACTTTCAATGAGAGATTCATAGTATCGTCTGGCTGCCTACAAGAACAGTTTGCATCTCCCACAGGTCAATGTTCTCAACTAATGACTCTTCCCATTGTGGAGACCCAATATTCGAGGGGAAGGAACCTTTATAAATATTTTCGAGGTATCCCATACTAGAATAAACAACTTGGAGTTAAGCCTCTTTCCAATCCAGGGTAGTGTGGTTGCACGGTTTAGTTGTTCCAACAAACTACATAGAACCAAGTGTCATTTTCGCAAACATTTTCCTCCTCTTTCTATGCAACATCATTTGAAAACGAAACATTTCCTCTTTTTAGAACTTCCTCCTAGTAAGGCAACCTTCCCATGGTTTTCAAGTAAAACCATTTGTAAGCATTTTGAGGGGTCCCAACTTATAGTTTGCTTTGGAAAAAAGGAGCTATCAAAGGGGGTATGGTGCGAACTACATTATTATTGATCAAGCGGTGGATGGGTGTCCCAAGGGTTTGTACTTAACAGTACCACTTCATCATATCTTGGAGGGGCCAAACTACTACAGTTGTAAGTACCTTATAGTTAAAACAATGCAATTTACATAAATAAATAAGTAAAACATGCATAAGGTAAATGTTAGGACAATCTTATGAACAAGTAGGTGGATTTCCTTAGTTGGCAACTTGTCCCTGGACTTCCTCTTCGTAGTCCCAGAATACTTCCTCTTCTTCCTCGAACTCACCACAATCGCATTTATCGTCACAAAGAAGTATACATGCAAAAAAACCCAAAATAAGCACACATCACTCACGTACCACAATTTAATACAACAAGTAACTAAGCCATACAAAAGCATTCAGCAACTAAAATAGAACACTTAAATACTACTAGAAGCATTTTCTCTAATTAGGCCAATTAAACCCTTTCATTTTTAAATCACCACACAAGCACTTTTAAATAAGAAAATTTTATTTTAAAGACCATCTATTGTATATAAGGTTTACAAACCATTTGTATATATGCAAACATTAGTACTAAAAAGTTGAGTTTTGCCAAAATAAACTTGGTTGTGGTTTTAAATAATTAGATATTTAATATTGGGCTTACCATCAACAAAATATGCTGACAATACCAAACATCTTTCAGCAATCAATGTCATACCATCAGATAGTATGAATTTTGTGAGTTCAACAAAATTGGATTTGCATTTTTAGCATTTATATTGATTTTCTTATGTTTTTCTAGTGAAAAAGTATTGTTTTAGTATTTAATTCACAAGAAATTTTTTGTAGGTAAAATAGAGGTTTCCTTAGACAGTTTGATATATCTTGGAGGCCAAGATCACTGAGAGTTGGAATCAACTTAAAATGATTAGTAGAATAAACTAGAGAAAATAAGTAAGTCATATCTGTAGGCATTTTGTCTTTTTATTAGTTTTATTTTGTAACCTTAAATGATATAAGACCAAGGACACATATAAAGTATCACTGATATTCTTCAGAAGAAGTCGGATTAATATTATTTAGAGTTGTAAAACTACTTATAGGGATTTATAAGTGTTTTATTCTATTTAATTTAGTTAATTCATTTGAAAAGTTTTGTACCAGATCTGGGGTTGAGACCTGTGACATGTAATATATATAGTGACAAGGTTTACAAGGGAATTATAATCAAGTCAATTAGATTTGTAGATATTTTTATATGGATTTAAAGCTACAAGCAAGATTCAAGAATAGAAAAAGTTTTCTAAAGAGAACTGAGGCCAACGGCCCAGATCTGACCGGAACCGGCCCATAGAGGGATGGGACAGCCCACCGGCTTCGCCACACATGGGAGGTGCAACTTCAAACGACCTAGGGGGTCCCGCTTGTCAGCGACCGCGAGCGTCCAAAGAGGTACACGGTGCCGGTAGCCGTCTGATTAAAGAACAATCAATGGTTGCTCGTCTTCGCCTTCCTCGCATCACACGTTAGCATGGGGAGACCTTAGCATGGCCAGGGCGGTCCACGGGCTTACCTAGAGGCTTCCCGGGAAGTGGTGGAGGAGACGCGGTGGTCGACAGCGACTGCAACAAGGAGCGGAAACGACGGATCTTGCGCTGAGAAGTGACTCGTGCCTCGGTGCTGGCGGAGCTCATTCGGTTGCTTCATGGTGCCGATGCCATGGGTTTCCCTGAGCAAAAGAGAGTGTGTGGCAAGGTAGATCTGGGTTATATAAGTATATGCATGCAAACAAGGGGAATGGGGGAGGTCGGAGTCGATGGCCAACCTCACCGAAAGGTGGCATAAATGAGGGGTTCTTCTCCTTCCTCTCGGTTGTAGAGAGGAAAAGAACTCCTGGGTGTCTAGGAGATGAGAGAGGGGAGGTAGAGGAACAAAGTGGGGGTGGTGAAGGGAGCTGGGTTGGCTTGTAGCCCTATCCCCAAGGGGGTGTTGTCCATGGTAGACTATGTCCATATGGGCAAGAGATAGGGGGTGAGGTCCAGGCATTGTCTGGTTTAGGCGACTGAGAGGGAGTGCTGGTGGCAGGGTATAGAGGAAAGTAAGTGGCTTAACAAAAAGAGATCTCCTCCTCCACCTTGGGTGAAAATAAAGAAAGGAGGAGAAAGGATCTAGGACAAGCCATGGAGGCTATCAAGTAGGCCGGGGTAAGGGAGTGGGAGCAGGTACACACCAAGATATTGGCTAGAGAGGGATGTGGGATGCTGCATGGAGAGGGGAAGATTTTTGCAAGATTTGCAATTAAGAGAAAGAGAGCTATCTCTCTCACCCTTCCAAGTACTAGGGGACAAGTGGATGAGGGATGGTACTATAGTGCTATAGGGCACATGACCTAGGGGTGAGGTTAGTGATGGGGAAGGTTTGTGGGCGAATCAAATTCTAAATTTTGAATTACAAGGGTGGAGATGAGAATTAGGTGCAAAACATTGATTAGCATACACGACCTTGATGGAGGGATTGGCTGCAAGGTTCCAATGGCATCAGCAAGAGAAATGGGGTTGCATACTAGGTGGAGCAGATGAGATCTAGGCCTTGAATCGATCCAGACCATATATCACTTGTCAATTTTGCAGGCAACAACAATGGAACTTGGGTACTTGTGTTAGAGGCTCTTCCTTGGTCGATCGACTGGACTAGGGCTACAAGGACAAAATTCTAGTGTGGTGTTGCTCGTTTCACCCTTTCTCTTATAGAGGCCACATAGATGGTGGTGGTGGTAGGGAGCGACGACAGCTGGATGCCAGGAGCTGTCTGGGGTGGTCTATGCCAATGAAGAGGGCGGTTGCACACAAAATTTGAGAGGGGTAGTAGCATAGAGGCGGAAAAATGTGTCCCTGTAGTCATCGCCTTCCAAGATGACCCCCGATGGAATGATGCAAGTGAGCTATCTGATTTAGCTCCTTCCTCGCCTCAATGGCATGCTATGGTTCAGCTCGGAGGTTATGAACTTTCCCCACTTCTCATTTCTCATTGGTTTTCTTTGGTCCAGCTCGGAGGTTATGAACTTTCCTCCTCATTTCTCATTGGTTTTCTTTGTTCAAAATACGACTACATTACACATGTTTGTGAAGGTGCTTCTCATAGATGAACATCTTTGTCTACCCCTCGACTTGGCTTCAATTTATAGGGATGCATAGCATATGCTTGCTGAGATGCATATGGTTTTCCTTTCAGACACATGCATATGGTCTCAATTTTATAATTTAGGTCAAGTAATATTGTTCTTGATTTCATTCAAATATATATTAGTTTTTATCTCTTTGGTATGAATTATTTCCAGCGAACTCCTATGAGGAGGCAAATCAGTTGGCACATTTTTTTCCCATTGGTATTTTGCCTTATTATATTCATGCAGACAATCTTTTTTCCATACGCCCATCACTGAAGCTACAATTTTTTTGGATGTGTGTAACTTTGTTTTGAGATGATGAATGTTGTGTTCCGTTTTGAGTTTGCTAGCCCTAGATGACGCCAATACCGCAAACTAAATGGTTCTCTCCTCGCTGATGTAACTCATTAGGCATTTGGTGGAATTTTGATGTTTCCTCTTGAAACAGCAAACATAGCTGCCGCTTGCTATTCAATCCATCAGCTAGCTTCTAGTTGCTGCAACTTTGTGATAAATAGCTGAGTAGCTAGACTTATCTGTTTCTTGCAGTTACCAAATATGCTAAATTGACTAATGTTAAATTTACTACTCCAAGGTACTCAGCTAGCTAGCTACTTCACGCGATCTAGAGGTTGTGCGAGTGCTCTGCCTCTCCGGGAAGGAGCGCGTAGACGTTCCAGCACCGGATCACGGAAGCCGAGGATGCGGTCTTCCAGGCCAACATCCAGGCCGCCCTTGCCCTATCTATGCTCACCGAAGAGGTTCCCGGCGAGGGCCAGGGTGTAGAGGCGACAACACCAGTGGAGGAGGTTGGTAGCTGCATCGCCGGGCCATCAAGGCTCCATCGCCAACAAAGTGAGCCCACCTTAACACCAGTGGTGAAGGATAACTTGTCTTTGACTGATGGCACCCTGTTAGGTGCTGAGGACGCACAGGCTACAGGAGTATTGTAGGAGCACTTCTATCTTACTTTGACACGTACACCTACCACTGCTCACTGGAGAGCGGCCGTCTACTCTTTTGAGTGCTTTTTTAGATGTTGATTAGGCTGGTGATCTTGATGATCGTCGTTCCATAGATGGTTTTTTCATTTTTTTTGGATCTAATCTTATATCTTGGAGTGCTAGGAAACAACCTTATGTGTCTCGTTCTAGCACAGAGGAAGAATACAAATCTCTTGCTAATGCTACTGCTGAACTGATCTGGATGAAGGCTGAAGGCTCTTGTTAAGGAATTAGGCATCTCTCTCAAAGAGAAACCATATTTATGGTGTGACAATCTTGGTGTTACCTATCTATCTGCAAATCCAGTTTTTCATGCTCATTTTTGTTTTGTTCAAGAAAAAGTTGCCAACAAACAACTTGACATCAGATTTATTTCTAGCAAGGACCAGATTGCTGATGGGTTTATGAAGACGTTGTGCCACAAGAAGCTAGATGAATTTATGCGTAATCTAATCCCTTTTCTCATATGTATAGGCATAGAGTAGTACTCTACCCCTATATGTATCCTGTGTGTATACGCCAGGGCTTTTCGCTTTCTTTTTTTTTTTGAACAGAGAATGGGTGCTGACGCACCCAAATATATTGCAGCTCAAAAACATTGTACATCAAGGATTACAAACCCAATTTGCCGTATCGTGTCGATAGCAGTCAAGATTGGGCATAACTGGCTGTTATGAGCTGGGTTCCTGCAAGAACAAGTAGGCTCAGATCCTATTGATCTTCTTGCCTGTTGAGCACAGTTGTGAGCTACCCCATTAACTTCCCTTTTGATATGGAAGATGGATCCTAGAAGAGGGTGAGATAGATTCTGATATTCTATTGCTTGCCTTCTAATTTCCCAAATCATGTTTTTATCTGATGCCCCTTGAGCAACAGCAGCTTTTGCCAAAGAGAGATTATCAGTGAAGAAAATGGGCCTTGAGAGCTTCAGAGCATTAGCAAACGATGCAGCCAGGAGCATAGCCTGGGCCTCAGCCTGCAAAGGGGAAGGTACATCTTCTTTGGATGCCAGAATGAAAACGTCAGTCCTTTCCTTTCCCTGAAAAGACTCAGAAAAATAAATGCCAATGCCAGCTGGGACAGCCGCAGTCTTAGATAGCTTCTTCCAAGCTGCATCAAAGTAGACTTTAGGTCCTGTGAAATAGAAATCAGTTGGAACAGAGACCCCTGTCAGATCTTTTGGCTGGTGATAGCCTTTTATAAGTTCTTCAGATTCCAGATCCTTAAGAAGAGCAGCCGTGTGTATTGGCACCTGTTGAGGACTGGTTTTTTTCCTGCAAAACAACTGATCGTTCCTGGCCTTCCAAACACACCAAAGAAAAGTAAAGACATAGTTTAAATCAACAGTTGGGTGGTTTTGTTTAAGCAGGTTTACAATGATCTGGGAAATATCAGTAGTGTTATTTGATAAGACCTCACTTTTAATATAGCATGGTGGAAGAAGCCAAGCAGCTTTTGCAAAGGGACAAAGAAAAAACAGATGGGCATCAGTCTCAGGGATATTGCACCTGCAACAGTCCTTATCAATGTGTGCAGAAAATTGGGATCCTCTGGCACCAGTGTTTAGAGCTCCTCTCAGCAATCTCCAAGCAAAAGTTTTAACTCTGGGAATCATCTTGTTGCATTTCCACACTTTCCTGAGGATCTCCTTCGTTGAGTCTTGAACCTGCTCAGGTTTGGGAGTACCTGAAATAAACAGCCAAGACAAACAAGTTTTGTATGTGGATTTAGGGCTGCATTTCCCATTTGGTGTTGGCCTCCAGCAAAGAATGTCATCTTCCTCCGAAGGGATAATATTAGTGTTCCTGATCTTCTCAGCAACCTCACTAGAAAATAGACTATTAATGAGATTGGTGTTCCAAGTCTGGGAATTAGGAAGCCAAAGCTGATTGATTGTAGAGGGATAATTGAAACCTTTTTGTTGGATAGTGAGGTTATCATAGATACTTTCCCAGTCAGAAAACCAGGGGGAGCTCCAAATAGAAGAATTACCTCTGCAAATTTGATAGTAGGAGTTGTTGATAAGAAGATGTCTTACTTTTAGGATTGAGGACCAAAAAGCAGACTTTGGAACATTCCTACTAGCCCTCCAGATGGAAGAATCAGGAAAATATTTTGCTTTGATCACACTTTGCATAAAAGAGTTTGGTTTTTCAGCTATTCTCCAGGCAGCAGAAAGAATGAGGCTCATGTTAGTGGCTTGCAAGTTCCTAACTCCCAGCCCACCTTCTGATTTGGGAGCACAAATGTTATTCCAAGCTGTCACTTCCAGTAGTACGACGTTGAGTTCCAAGGCCACAAGTCCACAACACTATCTGAATGGAACAAGATTGCTCGATCCGTTCTCATTAATTTGATGGCTCAGCTATAACGGGTAAATTATTAAAAGCAACTCCAACATAGGCTTCAAAACGCCACGCGTTTAAAAATAACCGTAGATTTAGCGCGTTCGTGGCCGATTTTGCTTCTCAAGCAGGCGTTGTATATTTGTGCGTGCGCTAAAGAAAATTCCGTGTGCGACATTTTGTGCTCCATGGCAAAGCAAATTTGCTGCAGGCCATCCAGCGCGCTATCTCTTGGTGACGTGCGCGAAGCCCAACTCCCGTTGTCACCCGTGTCCACGTGTCCCTATTTGGCACTCCCCATTCCGTCGGCGTTGCCGCTTCGGTTCACCATCGGAGGATCTTATCTACGTGCAGTAGCTGCGGATCCGCTACCGCCGCACCTCCCCACACCTTTCCCGAGCTCGCCGCTGCCAGAATCAAAGCGAGATGCCCGTACTGTGCTTCTTTCTCGCGCCGCCGCCGCGCCTCGGTCATCTCGGAGCTGCCGTGCTGCCCTCGACGACCACCATGTCCTCCTCAAGACGGGATGCTACTTGGCGCACCCTACGTGCTCGGCAAAATGTCCGCCGCAAGGTACATTTCTCCGCCTTTTCAACGGCAATGCCACCTTTTCGGAGGAGTATTTTCATCGGCGTTTTAGGATGAGCATCGGTTTGTTCAGGCGTATTGGCGAAGAGGTGACCAAGTATGATCGGTTCTTCGAGAGAAAAAGGAATGCTATCGGAGAGCTTGGGCATAGCACCTACCAGAAGGTGATCGCCGCCTTGCGTATGATAGCATACGGTATACCGGCGGATCTTGTTGATGACCACTTGGCAATGAGTGAGAGTCAAGCCATTGAGTGAAGCGCTTTGCCGTCGCAATTGTGCGTGCGTGTGGAGTTGGAAGAATTGTCATGTGTCATGACATGGACAATTCAAAGGTCACAAGAAGGATTGCACTATTATATTTAAAGCCATGAAAGATTATGAGACTTGGATTTGGTATGTCCTATAATGACATTAATTTTCTTCAACGATCTCCTCTTTTATCAAGGATTGCATTGCGTGAAGGTCCACAAGTGAAGTTTGAAGCAAATGTCTACACATACAACTATGGCTATTATGTTGTCGATGGCATCTACCTAAGGTGCCAAATTTTTGTGATGCCAGTTCACAAACCCAAAGGTAAGAAAGAAAAGGATTTCCACGTGGCGGCTAGGAAAGATGTGGAGAGAGCCTTCGGAATTTTGCAAGCCTAATTTGCTATTGTGAGAGGACCGACTAGATTTTGGAACCAAGAATGATCCTGACAGTTTGTGTCATCATACATAATATAATCATAGAGGTTAATCGTGGCAAAGATGTAGATCGCAGCCACCACTATAACTTGATGGGGATTCCCGTGCAAGTACATAAAAGAGAGCACGGGGTGACGCGTTTTATTGCCTCATATTATGCCATTCACGACAATGAGACACATGATAATGTTCAAAAAGATCTAATCGAAGAGTGGTAGAAATGGTTTGGGGCACAACGTTAAGACATTCTTTTATTTGTTGTTTGTTGTATTGTAAAAACAATTTGTTGATGAACAATTCCTATATTTGTTGTATTATTCATGTACCATTTAGTTGTATTGTAATAATAACTAGACAATTTTTTATTAAATTTATTTGGGTTTGTTTAATTCTATAGTTTACTGTGAAACATGTTTGCGTCAGCGCCGGCATTTTAGTGCGCCTGCCAGGGTGTTTTTTTCTCTATTTTTTGCCCGCCGCTTTTAGCGTTTCTGCTGAAACACAGCTCACGCGCTAAAACTGAATCATGCCCGCTACATAGCAATTTTATCGTGCGGCGTTTGCGGCTTCTATTGGAGTTCTCTAATTAGGCAAGTGTTTTTTCACCCGGTACAGGCAACAGATATATTGGTCTTTACCCAAACAAAAAAAACTGATAGGTCTTTGAATTTCAATTCAATTCAGGTCACACATGGTATCTGTGACTATGATGTACAAACCCTCGATCTAGTACTGATCAATAATTTATACATTGCCGTGTTGGTATCAGGACGGTGGATGGATGGTTTAATTAACTTACTGTGCGCATAAGTTGCAGCTCTTCCTGCAGAAGCCAGGTGCTTCCTTGGTGCCCACCATATAGTTGGGATTCTTGGCGCACTCCCCCACTGCCGCCCACTGTGCACACAGGACGTTCTCGTCCTCGCACCCATCACCGGAACCTCCCTGCTTGCCGGGGTTCTCGAACGATCTCACATGGATCCATTTCGTCGCGGACCACTTCTGGCCTTCGATGACGGGGCAGCTCCCGTGCAAGCTATCAGGATCTGTTGTTGCATCCGGGTGGAGGCTGAAGAACAGAAGGGCATCACCTTTTACGGGCTTTACTGCAGAGGACGGCCAACATTTAAGTTTCACAATGAGGTGAACTGTTATTGTATAAGGATGCCACTACGATATGCAAAACTAATAAGGCTATGAAAGAACCGAATTCTACTGAGCATTGAAGCTATCACACCAAAAAAAAAAGGACAAGGGGCCAATGTTCCGATATCAAGTGAAAAGGGACTCAAGAGTAGTTTACCTGCATATCCATTTTTAGCACATTCAGATGCTGTCTCATCCTTGTGTTGTGTTAACTTCCCCTGCAGAATATGTGACTTAGTGCACGGGAGGCCTATAACAGTTGAAGGGAGTGCCGGCAAGTTACCTCTGCATTGGGAAAGATGGTTTCTCCACCCTTCTCAATATTAGATAGGTACATGAGCACAGTCGCAATTCGGTGACCCCCCAGGGCTTGGTTATTTTTGTCATGGAAGTAATCATAGTGTGGCTCATACTTCTCGCCATTCTTATAATGTAATATTTGAATGGACTCGCCATTCTCTGTGCATGGGCATAATTGAAATACTATTATTGAACTATTGAAAAAACACAAAAATCGTAACATGTAATGAATAGATTAAATTAAGCTACCTGATGGAAGGAAAGTCCAAGCAGCAATTCTCTCCTCTATCCTTCCTACTACTTCATCCTGCCAAATGATTAGTTTAGTTAATATACTGATATTACACGTCGTACATTGTACTGAGATAATTACCAGAAGATATGCCTTATACAGTGTTAATACTAATTGCACATGTGCCATGGCACACACAGATGTAAATACATGCTAACAAGCAAGACAACTTATTATAGTTCAATTGACTTCAAACCAAACTAGCTTAACATGGCCTTTGGTCCAGAAAGGAATCAAGGAATCTCCATCGCATCTGTTTGTGCGCACACATATTTGGTACTGACCATGAACCAACATCACAGCACTCAGTAACTCAGGTTCATCTGTTAAGTCCGAAACAATCGCAATTGCAAGCTTGAGAATGGCCAGCACTAAAGCTCATAAGTCTAGTAAGTATGCATCGGTAGTTGGCACTGTCAAAACCAAGAGTATTCAAGATAGCAACAGAAAGATGAAATTGTTAACAAGATGGTGGTGCAGAACAAGATGAGCATGTTGCACATATGCAGGAAAGAAGCAGAGCAAGTCCTAAACATACACAAACAGAAAAATAAGGTGATGATTCAGATATTGGATTGTAACCCCATAAAGCCAACAAACAAACAAACAAGCACCACAACAAGGAGCATCTCCCATCCAATTAACATTGAAAAGCATACACTTATCACCTAAACAAAGCACGATGCTGGTAAACATCAGCAAAATAACTCTGCTAATCGGTAATGGCATAATCCAAGTATGGCTTAATACAACTTGTTGAGGGGACACATCTAATGAAAACCATAATGTGAAATAGCTTTAGGGGCACAAACTGTGCTGAAACCCATCATATAACACAGACAAGGAGCATCCGCCATACAATTAAAATTGAAGTTTATCACCCATTTTAAAGATCCAGAAACAAGCACAGAAAAATTGCAAATAGTTGTCCAAAATCCATATCTCAGATGTGTACAGAGATGTTGTGGACCCGCACTGGGTGATACGGCCAGACCTACGGTCGATGCCATATCAAGCACTTCAACCTATGCCAAGTTACCATGGACTTCAAAGGTGAATCATATCCTCTATGTGAGTCCACTTCCTACCCTATTGAATGGTATGCTACTTCATACTCCATCCTATGACCATGCTAGGTTCGCAACAAGTACGGAGACAAGGGAGGAAGCCCGACAAGACGGAAGCTTGGAAGAGGAGGAAGAAACCTATAGGAGTGGTACTACCGCTCCCCACCAGCGGTACTACCGCCGACTCCGCTAGCACCGGCACTACAGCTACAGGTACCGCCACCACTACGGCTACAGCACCACCACTACCGCTGCTGTTACAGCTACGAACCCCTTCGGTTGCCCGTTGCCCCTGAAGCGGTACTACCGCCCACCCCAGCGGTACTACCGCCAGGCCACCAGGTCAACGGCAAGGCGCCACCACAGTAGCAGTACTACCGCCACCGCATCAGCCGCCTGAAGAATGCACTGAGCGGTATTACCGCTAGGCCCAGCGGTACTACCGCCCCTGACACGACCTGCGTGCTAAGAAGGGCCATGCGCCTTGTATCTTATCCTTTCCCACCTACCTTATCCTTTCCTACCTACCCCTTATGCATTTGCACTATAAATAGCCCCTATGGCTCTCCCTTATTCCTTAGACATAAACATAGATAACACTAGAAACCATAATTTGTATATTTCTAGTTGTGTCGCATCTCCCTTTCCAAGGCCCAACCTCTTATCTACAAGACCTCAATAGATATGTATCTTTGAGTTGCACAAGGCCCAACCTTGCATGATCGTGAGTTGGTGTTCAAGGCTCTCTCCAAGGTGTTCTTCCCTCTCCAATTGGGATCCGAGGGAGCACATTGCCCAATCTTTCCTTGCAAGGATTCTATTGAACCGGTGGTCACCGGCGGGAGCAATCGGTCAGGTATCATGTTTTGTTTTGTGTAGAGTTCATCATGTTCTTCGTGTGTTCCGCTACCTCTCCAACTTTTCCACGCTATTCCCACAATTCTATCCCAAGATCCGTGAAAATCAAGCCAACCCTAGAGGCTAGTCCTTATAACTGGGGACACCCTATCAGGGCAAATCACAGAAAGAATGGTCTGGCTGTGACCCCTGGAGCACAAGGAAACCACGAGACAGAGAAATCCATGTTTGGGTCAGTTTAGAAGATAGAATAGGTTGTGTCCTAGTCTGGAAACCATTAGTCATCTCTAGAAATCCCAATGCCAGGTCACCAAGGAACACGTCGCAAAAGCCTCCGCCAACGATCCCACCACCGCTGCCGTGCGATGCCGGAGCTGGTGCAAACATGCGAACTTCCTGTGATGGTCATTGATCGTGCTTGGGGATGTCGCATCTCCTTAGTCTTGGTTGTTAACTCCATGTTTCTTAATCGAACGTTTTTGTGCTGAGCGTTTTTGTGTTGTGCAGCAGGGTGATGACGGACAACCTGCCGGCCACTCCGTCTCTTGGATCGATCATTCAGGTAGCTGACATTGCTGCCTTCAGTGGTTAACTTCTTTTAGATTGGTGACTGTTGGCTCAAGTCCAATCGTGAGAACAAAGTTAAACTTGCAGTATATCTCTTCTGCACTATCACCAGCACCACAAAAAAATCAAGCAACAACTACAATTATTGATAAGTAAACGAAGATGATGCAATCTGGGGATCTCTTAAATTTTGAGTACGAGCTAGAAGGCTTTACAAATTTATACAACAAGTCTAAAGAATTAATCACCTGGGGTGCTAATCGCTAGCTTTTGTCTACAAATTAACTGGGCTAATGCTTATGCTATTTTTAGTTCTCTCTAAAAACCCGTAAAAAGGAGAAATAATATGCTCTTTGCTACTTGGAGTTGGTAATTACGAAATTAGTATTTAGTTAAATTAATAACAAACAAACTTCTCTCTGGTTGGAATTGTTCAGATAAAATCACCACTTATAATGGCACAGATCTGCTTCAAATGTCTGGTCTGCTAGAGCAAGGTAAATGTGCTGGATGGTTCATCTTTGTCTGGATAAAGATATGTAACTTAGTTACATGCTAGCCGTTGCCGATTAAGACTAACCAATATTTTTTTTCATGTGGTTGGTTCATATCCTCGATCACATGGAAAATCCAGCTTTTGTTCCATTGCGGATTTTCTAATTAGCTCTTTCCGGCTGTAGCTGAGTGTTTTCCATCATTTGTGTTGTATTTTTGACATGAGGAATTGAATATTTTGGAGCTTGGGAGATCAACAAGAATTTCAGAGGTAAAAATACTCAAGACATCTACTGTACATTGAGAGATCAACCTGGCCTCTTTCTGTACAGCAGGTTTCTGTTGTAGTTGTTCTCATACAGGTTTACACTCTACCAAGCTATTTGCAGGGAACAGAAGAATCTATCTTGAAGTATGGTGTGTGTCTCCATTCCTTCAATTTCAGAAATGGAAGAGCAGTATTAGTACTACTAGATAACCTACCAGTTATGTACTGGAGTACTTGGTAGTTAAGTATCATTGTAAATTAGTGCCACTAACTAATCTTCCGGTTGTGTGATGCAATCATATCAACTATGTAATCCTGCAGGAAGATGTATAAGCACGAGTGGTTAATCCTCGTGCGCCTTCCCAGTGCCACCGCTTCTTAATACTATCATGTATACATTGCAACCATTGCCATTGTTCCACGGTGTTCTGTAACAGGTGTACTAATTCCCCTCTCCTTATCAGCATCACGGTAGATACAGAAGCATTCCTACCTAGGTCTGTAGGTTATGAGCACTGAATCGAAAGTAGGCACCATTCAAGCACATTATCAAAAAAAAATTAAATCACAGGGTGCGTTCGTGCTGACCTGCTTCTTCTCAAGGAACATGCCAGAGCTGGTCCGCACTTCGCTCTGGACGCTCTTACCGGATTCGTTGTCCGCCACCATAGACTTCTCAAGCTTATCCTTCGCCTACATATCACCCAAGAACAATCGAATCAATAAACCCCCCAAAAAAAATCCTCAAGACAAAGAGATCGAGCGGCGGTCACACTCACCAGCTCGATCATGTGGTCGCATTCCGCGTCCGACAGGAACCCCTTGTGGAGGAACGCCCTAACCGCCGCGCGTACGAGGGAAACAGCCGTCAGGATCGTACGTAGCCTATGGCCCTGAGGGATGTGAAGGGAGGAGATCAGATCGTTACCTGGGTCGCCACGAGAGCTGCACGACGCGAGAGGGGTCGAAGGCGCCGGCACCGGGGACGCTCGACGCGGCGGAGACCCCGGCGGCAGCAAGGTGGAGCGCTAGGACAGCCAGGAGAAGACGAGCCATAGCGGTGCGAGATGGCGGGGAGAACGGCGGAGGAGTCGTGGTCGGGGAAGAAGCCCGGAAGGCCTTGGGCGTGTTTGGCTGCTCACCTCGGCGGAGTGGTTTCTCGGCTCTAGTGTGCCAAATCTCGGGTGTCTCTTGCCTTGCGCATAAAAATCCCGGCCCTTTACACCGACGACTAGAATCGGCCGTTTCTGCCTAAACTTCACCCAGCCAAAAGAAATAATCGCCAATTCGCCATGTTCATTTTTTTTTTTTTGAACAACGGAGCGTCCCTTCCCAGAAGGGGCTAGAGCCTTTCATTAATATTACAGTGGGTGTACACAGTGATTATAAAGGACTCCATAAAATAGCAAATTACACATAGATCCTTGACATTTGTAGAAAGGACCTTGCTAAAAGATTTTAGATTACAATCTAGTCCAGTCTCTTCCCCACCGCGGAGCAGAGGGAGCATAGCACTGCAACCATGGACGGAAACGGGGACGAGACCACTTGTCTCCGGCCCGGCGAAGCCCCCAGTGCCCGAGCTCGAATAGGGCCTCTCAGAGGAGGTTGAATTAACGCCGGAGCACACCGGCTTTGACCAGGCCATCTTGGCCGAATAAATCCAGATCTTGGGATTAGACCTGGAGGAATTGCTCCATGAAGAAAAGGCTCTAAAACTCCAACGCCTACCCAGTTGCTCGTCTGCTCTGTACCCTCCAATCCCTATCTCTACCATGGAGCTCAAGGATCTGAAGAGAAGCAGAGCAAGGTGGAGAGCCGAGCAGCGTGCCGACACACCACGTGGAGAAGCCACTTACCATCACCAGAGAACCCGCCACGGACTGGGGCGGCAAGCCAAGAAGATAGGGAGGCGACGCACTGGGGGCCCGGATCTTATCACGTTAGCGCGGTGGTCTCTCCAGCCGGCTCTCCCATGAGAGAATCTTCACCGGAGCAGAGGGACCGTGATCAGGCGTAACAGGATCCGGCTCGTTCTTCTCAAGCACCCATGGCGATCTTATTAAGAGGATGCTTGTCCTCCACCCCACCGCTCGGCGCCACCACTTGCCACCAGCAGGGAACCAAGAAGCAGAGGAAGAACAAGGCGGGAGGATCTCGACCGCCAGCAGCCTCCGCCTACCCTCGCCGCCATCACGGCAGACGCCATATCGGCAAACACAAAACTACCACCTAATCTACAACTACTGGGGTTGCTGGACCACTGATCCATCATCTCGGCCGCAAAGCCGCCGAGAGCGGAAGACAGGCCGGGAGGATGCGGGGGTCGACTCTCAACAGGAGCGGGTCGAGGGACAGGGTTACGCGATCACCAACACCTCCCTTCAAACATGCCTTATAATTCAATTCGCCATGTTCATGTAAAGCGTAGATGGCACGAGCTTGCCCGAACCTAAAAAGTTGGAGAAAAAATTTCTATCATCTCTAGCCGCTACTTCCTCCGTTTTAAAATATAAAATATTTTAGTTCTGTGAAAAATATATATATAGGTCCCTTTTAGTGTGTAACTACCTCGGTGAATTACGCTCCTAGATACAAGTCTGGATGAGCAGTAGTGGTTGAAATAGTACGGTGGGGCCCCAAAAGCCACTCACGGGTAGACCTTTCGGCCGTCCCAACCACTACCAACTCAACGGGACTGTCTGGGCGTAATCTGCAGCGAAGGATCAACTACATACACAAGTGGGTATGTATGCAAGCCACCATACAAGAGTACATCGAGCCATACCATCTAGAAAGAAAGGAAATATAGCGCCATACGGCAAGATTCAAATGACCTAGATAGATCTAATATTTTAGGATACTTCCTCATACAACACACATCAGAGTATCATGCGGAAGCGGCAAACAAGTCCGAGTACGGATAAGAAGCAAATCGGCATAAGATGCCATAGAAATAAGCACATCCCAACCACAGATCTCACGGATCCCCGTTCCCGGAATCTCTACACCGAACGATCGTTGCCCACATCATCAGCCTCTTCCACCCGATGTCAGATCCTGTGAGGGTACTGCTCATCCGAACCAATAATTTATCGTGTGAGACCCTAAGGGTACTCGGCAAGTCTTAATGCCTCTAAAGGGGACACAACACAGGGTGACGAATTGCAGCGAAAGATAAACCCTAGCAGTTCTACGGATAAGCGCTAACCATCCGCCTAACCAATGATGAGCGGATGTCCGAGAATTAAGAACAACAGTTATAATGGTAATCTCATCAGATCCATCCTCCTCCTCGCTTACCAACAAGGAAGCGGACGAACAACCCCCCATCCGTTGGCAATTTTATTAACCATTCCATGAGTATTGCACTATTTACTAGTCAATTTACTTAGTCGATTAAAGCGGTACTTTAGTTATGCTTGTCTATGATCGAGAAATCGTGCTCCAAGTCGTCCATAACCGGACACGGCTTTGAAAGTTTTACCGGGGGTGCACCAATAGCAACACACGCCGATCAACCTCGGAAAAACCAAATCAAAACCCAACGAGGCTTTCACGATGAACAATCACGATTGAGAAATATTTGAGGGCCACCCTTGGAGTACACCATAACGGAGTAGGCTAGCTCGAGATGGACTCAAGGTTTGCGACAATGGTCAGAACGGCAGATCCCCAATCGGGATCGTCGATACCATGAAAACATTCCGCTTACCTAAACAAGAAGTGTGCTCCTCGCACAAACGTAAATAAATGAGAGCATGGCATAAGTACAGATAGTAAATAAAACCTCAAACTAGTTTGTGGCCCCAAGAAATAAGACTAATCAAGCTCGCTCGGGGGTCCCATATACCTCCCGGATGTGGATAGCGCGATAAAACAAGGAACAGGAATCAAGTACTCGGGGTCTTACGGGACACAAGTGAGCAGGAAAAACCAAATAGCAGATGTTGCTCATCGGTGCCACTTTCATTAGTTATCCCATTACTACTCAGGTTAAGTTGTTTAAGTACCTCGTTATCCATCTGACTCTCACAAACCCTACACATGCTGTTCTACGACTCGCATGGCTCAAACAACTCCTGTAGTAATGGCTCATGGGATGGAGGAACAAGCTTGGTGGAGTTTAAAAGTAAAGGCTATGCATACTTGGGATTCAATTTAATGCAATCGCGACTCAATGATGCAAGAATAAGATAGAGGCAATAGAATCGTATGTATGCAAGCATGTGGAAGTGCTTGCCTAACAACTCAGTTGAAGCGAGGACGGATCGGTAGTGCTCCGGTTCTCTTGATATAACCCCTGCTCAGTGTCTATCCGAGAAAAACCAAACAAACAAGGCCAACATGAATATAGAGCACAAGCATATGAATAAGATGCGTCAAGCAAACAATCATGCCATGATGAATGATGCACAATTTACATGGCAATAAGGTAGCATGGCATGGTGAGGTGTGGAAGACAAGTAATAACATTTTGATGGGGTTTTGGATCACATTTTGTTGTCATAACAATTGTTGTTTACTATATATTTATATGATGCATGCTGCAATTGAAGTCATGGATAGCATAAACAGAAAGGTCTCGTCGAGCTGATCATTTTAGACATATAATTTGTTAAATTTGGAATTATAAATCAAAAGTTATTAATTAATTAAATTCCAGTGGCATTTGTTGTAATTTAACTCAACTTGGAATTCAAAGTGTGCAAAAGGTAATTTGAATAGCATATTTCAAATCCTCACATTTTTCTGATTCAAAACATATATTATTTGTATTATTTGAAAATTTGAATTTTAAATTTATTTTAAGTCAAAATTAAGTAATTAGGGTCAAAGTCAAAGGTTGACTAAATAACATAATTCTGAAAATATTTGAATAAGGATTTGAATTATAATTCAAAAACTAAACATTTTTCATATAAGGTTTGAATTCAAATTCGAAATATTTAATTAGTTATGAATTTATTTGATAATATTCATTTCCTGAAATTTTATTGATTAAAGAAAAAGGCAGTGGCTTTTCTTACTCGGGCTAGGCTACCCGATCCACCGGTAGGGACACAGGTGGCGCGCCTTGCAGCGGGAGGACACGGGATGCGCCACGTGGGCAGCAGACCGCTGGTTGAAACGAAAAACCTCAGAGCCTTTTATAAAACCCTCCGACCGATGGTGGGGCTAGGGAACTGCGGTTTAAGCCCAAGGAACCCTAGGGGCCTAAACAGAAAAGCGTCTAGAGCCGGTTTGTCGACAAATCGGCGAAGATCTGAAGAACGCTAGGCGGGAAAACAAACGACCGAGGCGAGCAAACGAAGGCGAATTTCACTAAACCGTAAAAACCTAAAACGAAGGGGGATGTACCAGCTGCAAGTTTTGTCAAGGGTTCATCGTCGGATCTAGGCTGCAGCGGGCGGGGCACGTTGGCGATCAGAGGCGGAAAACGGCTGCTGCTGCTGCACGATGCCGCTCGCGTTCCAGCACAGGCGGTGAGCGCGGCGCGGCGAGCGAGAGGTAGCGCAGGACGGCGAGAAGAAAAGGCGTGCGGCTCACCTTGCGCGCGTCCCCGGCCTAGCCAGAGCGTGCGGGAGACGGAGAGGAAGCAGGCGGCGAGCTGGCGTGGACGGTGAGGTCGGCTGCTACCGCGGCGTGCAGCACGGCGTCGTTGAGGTTCTGCACTGCTCCCAGCCTCCTCCTCCGTGCGGAAAGCTCCGAGATGTAGCGGTTCGTTCCAGCTCTTCTCGGAAGCCCCTCGGTCTGCGGTCTTGGCCACTGAAGCATGACGAGCTCCTGCTCTCTCCCAGGGAATTAGTTCAGAGGGGAAACGGAGTTGGAGGGAGTGGCGGCTCGAGAGGGGAAGAGGAAGCAGCTAGGGTTGCAGGGGCCTCTGCGGCTCGGGGATAAGAAGAGGAGGGGATGACGGTGGCCACTGCTCCTCTGCCTCCGTCTGTTGGCGAGGCGAGGCGCCAGCGTCGACGCAAAGGAAGAAGAACAGGCGGCGTGGAGGGTCTTGGGCAGTGAAGCGAGTTGGGCCGGGGGAGTTTTCCTGATGGGTTGCTACTGGTTCTCTTGGGCTGCTGCGGCTGCTCCTCTCTCTCCTTTTTATTTATCTTCCTCTTTTATTTTTGTTTGATTTGTTTGTTTTCATTCTAATACAAATTCAAACCAGCTACTGATTTCAAATCTTTTGAACTTTGTTACCAGGAGGTTTGAATAGAGGGTTGGAACAAGAGTGGAAGCAAGGCAAAAGAGATGGAGGGGAAGGAGATGCCCACATACATGTTTTATGAATGAGCCAAAAATGGGGTATTAAACAAGCATATGAAGAGATGGGGTTTTGCAATTTAGATGAAAACATTTGTAAAAATTAGGGATCCTTCACATGGATCCAAGGCTTATAGAAAACAAACAGAGGGAGAGAGAGATGAGGTGGTGCTTGCATGGCCCATGCAATTAATAAATGCCAAGTATTCATATTGTGAAAACAACATAAAATCATGTGGCATTATACCATGCATTTCCAAAAGGTGGGAAAAAGGCCAAGCATAAGATTATGAGTGGGATCCACCCAACCCACATGAGCTAGAGGTAAACTCAATAAAATGCCAAGCTCATATTTAGTTGGATGGTGGATAAAAAGGTGGTGAAAGAAAGGTGGTGGAGTTATTAAGAGATATGCCCCCAAATCAACTTGGGCATTTAACAATGTATTAAGAACCAAATACAATATCAAGAGGCAACTACAATTAATAATGCACATGAGATAAGAACCAACAAGAAGGGGTTTTATATGATGTTCAAAAGCAAGGTGACATGATGACATGAGCATGATATGATGATGATGCAACAAATATATGTTGGAAGTGGCCCTTTTATTATTATAACAAGTAGCATTACAGGTGTTAGACAACTGGGATGCTACAACTCTCCCCCACTAAACAGGAATCTCGCCCCGAGATTCTAGGAAGAAGAAGAAGAAGACACAAAGAGAGAAGGATGGTTGGCACGGAGTTCATCTTCACGCTCCCAAGTGGCTTCATCAACAGAATGGTGTGACCACTGCACCTTGCAGAACTTGATGGACTTGTTGCGAGTCCTTCTTTCTGCGGTCTCAAGGATTTTGGTGGGGTGTTCTTGATAAGACAAGTCTTCTTGGAGATCGATTAGCTCATGATCCACGGTCCTGCCGGGATCTTTGAAGCACTTCTTGAGCTGAGAGATGTGGAAAACATCATGGACTTTGAGTTTTTCCGGAAGCTCAAGCATAAGCAACTTCTCCTCTTCTACCACGAATCTTGAAAGGACCGATGTATCTAGGAGCCAACTTTCCTTTGATACCGAAGCGGTGTGTTCCTCTCATGGGAGTGACACGAAGGTACACGAGATCACCAGGGGCATATACCATATCCGTGTGCTTCTGTCATAGTTGCTCTTGACGACTTTGAGCAATCTTCGTGTTCTCCGAATGATATGCACCTTCTCCTCCGCTTGAGTTACAATATCGAGGCCAAACCAGATTCTTTCTCCCGCACCGACCAACCAATTGGAGTTCGCACTTGCGACCATAGAGAGCCTCAAATGGTGCCATCTTCGGACTCTTCCGAAGCTGTTGTTGTAGGAGAATTCAGCATATGGAAGACATTCCTCCCACTTCATGCCAAACGAGATGACGCAAGCCGAAGCATATCCTCCGAATCGATTGATTCTTTCCACTTGTCCTGCGATCGAGGGTGGTAAGCGCTTTGAAGTTCAACTTTGTTCCCAAAGCTTTTGGAAACTCTCCCGAACTTTGAAGTGAAGATGCTCCCACGGTGAACTGATTTCAAGTGGAACCCCATACAGAGACAATTGCTGATATAGAGCTCACCAACTGAATTCCGAAATTGTTTCTTTGATCGGGAAGAAATGAGCCACTTTAGAAAGCCATCGATGACAACAAAAATTGCATTGTTGCCCTTCTGCGACCTTGGAAAGCCAATGATGAAGTCCATCTCTACTTTCTCCCATTTACATTCCGGAGGTTTCAATGGCTGTAGAAGACCGAATGGTTTCTGATGGACAGCCTTCACTCTGGCAGACATCACATTCGAGACATACTTGGCACAATACCGCTTCAACCTGTGCCACCAATTGTGTTTTCAAGTCCATGTACATCTTTGTCTGCCGGGATGGATAGAAAGAACCGAATCATGCGCCTCCTTGAGAACTTGGTCTCTCAGACCCGGGTAGTTTGGAACAAACATCCGGTGTTCAAAGAAGAGCGTGCCTTGATCATCAACGTGGAAGGACTCATACTTCGGAAGGTCAAGCTTAGAGATGAGCTTTTTGGTGTGCGGATCACCAAGCTGACGAGAGCGAATCTTTTCTTCCAAGAGAGGAGTAGCCAGAAGGTTCAGGAGATGCCCTTGTTCCACAATTTCCAGGTTGAGCTGACGGAATTCCTCACACAAGAGAGGTTGTTGCTCTTCCACCATGAGGTTGTTGACATAAGCTTTACGGCTAAGAGCATCGGCCATAACATTTGCTTTGCCCGGAGTGTAGTTGATGGTCACATCAAAGTCATTGATTGCTTCGATCCATCTCCTCTGTCGAAGGTTGAGATCAGGCTGTGTGAAGATATACTTCAAACTCTTGTGGTCAGAGAAGATCTCACAACGGTTACCAAGCAAGTAGTGCCTCCATAGCTTCAAAGCAAAGACAATCTTTGCTAGCTCGAGGTCATGTGGGATAGTTGATCTCATGCGTCTTCAACTGACGAGAGGCATAAGCAACCACCTTTCTCTTGCATAAGGACCGCACCCAATCCTTGCAAAGAGGCGTCAGAATATCCGGAAAGGCTTAGATGTATCCGGAGGAACCAAGACTGGCGTGGAAGTGAGCTTCTCTTTGAGTGTCTCAAAACTCTCTTGACACGCAGGAGTCCACAGTATTTCTTGCCTTTCTTGAGGAGATCGGTAAGAGGCTTCGCTATCTTGAGAAGTTCAACAAAGCGGCGACAATAGCTAGCCAAACCAAGAAAACTCCGCACTTCCTTGACATTAGCGGAGGAAGCCATTCAACTATTGTTTTCACGGTTTCGGTTGTTGCAATGCCCTTGGCAGAGATAACATGACCCAGGTATGTTACTTCAGGCAGCCAAAACTCACACTTTGAGAACTTTGCATACAAGCGGTTCTCACGAAGCTTGTTTAGGACACACCGCAGGTGTTCTTCATGCTCCTCCTTAGACTTAGAATAGACCAGAATGTCATCCAGATAGACCACGACGAACTTATCGAGGTACTCCATGAAAACGGAGTTCATCAGCCTCGAGAAGGTAGCAGGTGCGTTGGTGAGACCGAAAGACATGACCGTGTACTCATACAGGCCATAGCGGGTGGTGAAAGCTGTTTTGGGCACATCTTCCTTGCGAATTTTGATTTGGTGATAACCACTTCTCAAGTCCAGCTTAGAGAACACCACAGCTCCAGCTAGCTGATCGAATAGATCATTAATCCGTGGGAGAGGATATTTGTTCTTGATGGTTTTAGCATTGAGAGCCCGGTAGTCAACACAGAGTCTATCGGTTCTGTCACGCTTCTTCACAAAGATTGTTGGACTACCCCAAGAAGAAGTGCTGTGTTGAATGAAACCCAACTTCTCTTGTTCATCAAGTTGTCGTTTGAGTTCAGCCAACTCAGAAGGACCCATTTTGTACGGCCGCTTGGAGATAGGAGCCATTCCAGGTTCAAGCTCAATCACGAATTCAACCTCGCGATCCGGAGGCATACCCGGCAACTCTTCAGGAAAGACATCTGGGAACTCACAGACCACCGGTACACTCTGAATTGCTTCCATAACATCATCATTCAGAGCTGCCAAGGAGAAGAGCTGGACAGCAGGAGTCAGACTTGGAGAAAAGACTATATGGCCTTCAGGAATCTTCAGAGACACTGAGCGTTCAGCACAATCAATCACAGCTGCATTTGCTGTCAACCAATCCATGCCCAAGATGACATCAATGTCAGAGTTGCCCAGAAGAATTAAAGAAGCCAAGAATGAAGAACCACCAATCTCAACTTGGTTGCCATGGCTGATCTTAGATGCTACCATATTTGCTCCAGGAGAAAGAACCATTAACTTCTTGAGAAGAGGCTCCGACGCTAACCCATTCTCACTTGCAAACTTTATAGAAACAAAAGAATGCGATGCACCAGAATCAAACAAAACTCATGCGGGGACTGAGTTAACGGAAAGCATACCCATCACAACTCCAGGTGCATGCTCAGCTTGAGCGGCGCTGACACAGTTGGCACGAACAACCGCAGACCCGGGCTTGGTGTTGATGTTGAGATCCCGAGGTGGTGGTGCACGAACCGAAGGAGAGCTTGTTGCAGATCTTGGCGGGGGTGGAGGGAGAGCTTTGTTCTTCATCGGACAGTTCCAGTTTTGATGTCCAGGATCTCCACACACGGCGTGCACCGGTGGACGTGGAGCGAGTAGCTGTGGACTCCGCCAGCGCTCAGGTAGTGGTGGTTGTAGCCCACAGGAGCCGCAGTGGTGAAGTTTGGTGGCCTTGGTGCGTAACTTGCGTGTCTTGGTGGAGCCGGGAGCGACGGTGGGGTGTTAGGAACCCAGACACGCCACTTAGAAGGAGCTGCCATAACTGCAGAGCTTGATGCATCCCTGTTGTGTTTCTTGGACTCCTCAAACATTTGCTTGCTTGCCTCCTCTTGCAGGGCTGTGTGTTGGAGTTCCAGGAAAGTTGCCGGCCTTGCATGTGTGATTGCATACTTGATCGATGCATTGATCCCTTGCCTGAACCTCTTTTTCTTTTTCTTGTCATCAGATACCTCATCACCACCATAACGAGAGAGATTCATGAAGTTCCTGATATAGGTGTTGACGTTATCATTTCCTTGCTTCAGGTTGAGAAATGCTTCCTTCATCCTTTCCATTACAATCTCTGACAGAAACTGCTCCTTGAACGCTCCAGTGAACCTCTCCCAAGTTGGCTGAAACCCAGTGCAGCTTGCCTTCAAGTAGTTCTCCCACCAGAGAGCTGCATCTCCCTTCAGAAGGTGGGTAGCACACTTGACCCACTCCTGCTCCGGAACATCAGCAGTCTCGAGCAACCTTGAGATCTCACGCAGCCAATCATCCGCGTCCAGAGGTCGGTCAGAAACATCAAACTGACGATGGTTGAATTTGAGGAAGCTCTTGATGTCTCCACGCTTGGGAGGTGGAGGAAGTGGAGCAAACTCGTTTCGCCTGACACTCTCCTCAAAGCGCTGCTGGTTCTCTTGCATTGCTGCCAAAGCATTTGCGATGTTTGACAACATGAGCCCAGTTCGAGGTATGTCCTCTTGATACGACGTGGTGGAGCCATCCTCATTGATATAAAACTCAAGTCAAGACTATAATGGAAGATGATAATAATCCAAAATAGTACCAAGATGGAATTAACCAAGATTTAAGGATACAATTCTTGAGATGATATTAAAATATCAACAAAGTTCAAAGCACCTAAAAGATATTAAGCATATCGCATTAATCGAAAAGGAGTGTGGTACACAAATATATCAAAGAAAAATTTTCCACAAATTTCGGAATTAAAATACCAATAGATGCGCAAAATTACTTAACGAATCAAGATTAGTGACTCTACCGATTCAATATACAAAAGCGAATGATAAAAGTAGTGGTATGGTCGCGACTCCATCCCGCACTCAAATCATTACTCCGCACATGAACAAGTGGAACACATATCCCAACCCCTTCTTCTCACGACGAAACCTAAAGATTGGTAACTACGGAAACGAACACCCCAAACAAGATAGCGTCGGATACAAAGAGAAGATAGATCGCGTCGGTTTGCAAAAGCCTGTCGATATGGATTGTACCAACAGTTTATAACCAAAGGATGATAAGATAACAACTTGGATGCAACAGATAGACAAGGGATTACACACACACACAACCTATGGTACTACGGAAACCCAGAACACGTGAATCCTAGTTTGAATTTTGAGAAGAGGATTGAAAACGTTGCACTTCCTTACCAGAAAAGGGTGGGTGGGGGGTAAGAAGAAAAGTGGAAGCAGTCCTACTCTCGCGTTTTGTTTTTCCCTAGTATACATAACTACCAAAATATTTGCTAGACTAACAACGACCGTTTGGCTGAAACCCTGAAGGTCGGGATGGCTCTGATACCAATTGTAACTACCTCGGTGAATTACGCTCCTAGATACAAGCCTGGATGAGCGGTAGTGGTTGAAATAGTACGGTGGGGCCCCAAAAGCCACTCACGGGTAGACCTTTCGGCCGTCCCAACCACTATCAACTCAACGGGACTCAGACGGGCGAATCGGCAGCGAAGGATCAACTACATACACAAGTGGGTATGTATGCAAGCCACCATACAAGAGGACATCAGAGCCACACCATCTAGAAAGAAAGGAAATATAGCAACGTCATATGGCAAGATTCAAATGACCTAGATAGATCTAATATTTTAGGATACTTCCTCATACAACACACATCAGAGTATCATGCGGAAGCGGCAAACAAGTCCGAGTACGGATAAGAAGCAAATCGGCATAAGATGCCATAGAAATAAGCACATCCCAACCACAGATCTCACGGATCCCCGTTCCCGGAATCTCTACACCGAACGATCGTTGCCCACATCATCGGCCTTTTCCCACCCAAGATCCGCTCCGTGAGGGTACCTGCTCATCTGAACCAATAATTTATCGTGTGAGACCCTAAGGGTACTCAAGAAGTCTTAATGCCTCTAAAGGGACACAACACGGGTGACGCAATTGCAGCGAAAGATAAACCCTAGCAGTTCTACAGATAAACGCTAACCATCCGCCTAACCAATGATAGACGGATGTCCGAGAATTAAGAACAACAGTTATAATGGTAATCTCATCAGATCCATCCTCCTCCTCGCTTACCAACAAGGAAGCGGACGAACAACCCCCCATCCGTTGGCAATTTTATTAACCTTTCCATGAGTATTGCACTATTTACTAGTCAATTTACTTAGTCAGATTAAATCGGTACTTTAGTTATGCTTGTCTATGATCGAGAAACTGTGCTCCAAGTCGTCCATAACCGCGGACACGGCTTTCAGAAAGTTTTACCCGGCCGGGGTGCACCAATAGCAACACACGCTCGATCAACCTCGGAAAAACCAAATCAAAACCCAACGAGGCTTTCACGACTGAACAATCACAGGATTCAGAAATATTTCAGGGGGCCACCCCTTGGAGTACACCCGCAACGGAGTAGGCTAGCTCCGAGATGGACTCAAGGTTTGCGACAATGGCTGTAAACGACAGCAGATCCCCAATCGGGGACTGTCGATACCGCGAAAACATTCCGCTTACCTAAACAGTAAAGTGTGCTCCTCGCACAAACGTAAATAAACAGTAGCATGACATAAGTACAGGATAGTAAATAAAACCTCAAACTAGTTTGTGGCCCCAAGAAATAAGACGGAATCAAGCTCTGGCTCAGGGGGGTCCCATATACCTCCCGGATGTGGATAGCGCGATAAAACAAGGAACAGGAATCAAGTACTCGGGGTCTTACGGGACACAAGTGAGCAGGAAAAACCAAATAGCAGATGTTGCTCATCGGTGCCACTTTCATTAGTTATCCCATTACTACTCAGGTTAAGTTGTTTAAGTACCTCGTTATCCATCTGACTCTCACAAACCCTACACATGCTGTTCTACGACTCGCATGGCTCAAACAACTCCTGTAGTAATGGCTCATGGGATGGAGGAACAAGCTTGGTGGGGTTTAAAGTAAAGGCTATGCATACTTGGGATTCAATTTAATGCAATCGCGACTCAATGATGCAAGAATAAGATAGAGGCAATAGGTACTGTATGTATGCAAGCATGTGGAAGTGCTTGCCTGACAACTCAGTTGAAGCGAGGGACGGATCTGGGTAGTGCTCCTGGTTCTCTTGATATAACCCCTGCTCAGTGTCTATCCGAGAAAAACCAAACAAACAAGGCCAACATGAATATAGAGCACAAGCATATGAATAAGATGCGTCAAGCAAACAATCATGCCATGATGAATGATGCACAATTTACATGGCAATAAGGTAGCATGGCATGGTGAGGTGTGGAAGACAAGTAATAACATTTTGATGGGGTTTTGGATCACATTTTGTTGTCATAACAATTGTTGTTTACTATATATTTATATGATGCATGCTGCAATTGAAGTCATGGATAGCATAAACAGAAAGGTCTCGTCGAGCTGATCATTTTAGACATATAATTTGTTAAATTTGGAATTATAAATCAAAAGTTATTAATTAATTAAATTCCAGTGGCATTTGTTGTAATTTAACTCAACTTGGAATTCAAAGTGTGCAAAAGGTAATTTGAATAGCATATTTGAAATCCTCACATTTTTCTGATTCAAAAACATATATTATTTGTATTATTTGAAAATTTGAATTTTAAATTTATTTTAAGTCAAAATTAAGTAATTAGGGTCAAAGTCAAAGGTTGACTAAATAACATAATTCTGAAAATATTTGAATAAGGATTTGAATTATAATTCAAAAACTAAACATTTTTCATATAAGGTTTGAATTCAAATTCGAAATATTTAATTAGTTATGAATTTATTTGATAATATTCATTTCCTGAAATTTTATTGATTAAAGAAAAAGGCAGTGGCTTTTCTTACTCGAGCTAGGCTACCCCAGTCACTGACTGGTAGGGACACAGGTGGCGCGGCCCACTGCGCAGCGGGAGGACACGGGGATGCGCCACGTGGACGCAGCAGGACCGCGGGTTGAAACTGAAAAACCTCAGGAGCCTTTTTATAAAACCCTCTGACGCTGACTGGTGGGGCTAGGGAACTGCGGTTTAAGCCCAAGGAACCCTAGGGGCCTAAACAGAAAAGCGTCTGGAGCCGGTTTGTCTGACGAACTGACGAAGATCCTGAAGAACTGCTAGCTGACAGGAAAAACAAACGACCGAGGCGAGCAAACGAAGGCGAATTTCACTAAACCGTAAAAACCTAAAACGAAGGGGGATGTACCAGCTGCAAGTTTTGTCAAGGGTTCATCGTCGGATCTAGGCTGCAGCGGGCGGGGCACGTTGGCGATCAGAGGCGGAAAACGGCTGCTGCTGCTGCACGATGCCGCTGAAAAAAGACAAAGGGCGCGTGAAAGCGAGAGGTAGCGCAGGACGGCGAGAAGAAAAGGCGTGCGGCTCACCTTGGCCCCTGCCCAGCCAGAGGCACGAGACGAGAGGAAGCAAGCGGCTGGCGTGGACGGTGAGGTTTGCTGCTACAAGGCAAAGACGACGTCGTTGAGGTTCTCAGATCGCCCCAGCCTCCTCCGTGCGGAAAGCTCCGAGATGTAGCGGTTCTGCTCCTGTGCTCTTCTAAGCCCCTCGCGGCCCGCCAGCCACAAGCTGACGAGCTCCCTGTCTCTCTCCCAGGGGATTAGTTCAGAGGGGAAACGGAGTTGGAGGGAGTGGCGGCTCGAGAGGGGAAGAGGAAGCAGCTAGGGTTGCAGGGGCCTCTGCGGCTCGGGGATAAGAAGAGGAGGGGGGATGACGCGGCTGACGGCCACCTGCTCCTCTGCTGCTGCTTTCCGTCTGTTGGCGAGGCGAGCGACCGACGGCGTCAGACGCAAAGGGAAGAAGAACAGGGCGCGGCAGCGGAGGGGTACTGGGCCAGCAGAAGCGAGTTGGGCCGGGGGAGTTTTCCTGATGGGTTGCTACTGGTTCTCTTGGGCTGCTGCGGCTGCTCCTCTCTCTCTTTTTTATTTATCTTCCTCTTTTATTTTTGTTTGATTTGTTTGTTTTCATTCTAATACAAATTCAAACCAGCTACTGATTTCAAATCTTTTGAACTTTGTTACCAGGAGGTTTGAATAGAGGGTTGGAACAAGAGTGGAAGCAAGGCAAAAGAGATGGAGGGGAAGGAGATGCCCACATACATGTTTTATGAATGAGCCAAAAATGGGGTATTAAACAAGCATATGAAGAGATGGGGTTTTGCAATTTAGATGAAAACATTTGTAAAAATTAGGGATCCTTCACATGGATCCAAGGCTTATAGAAAACAAACAGAGGGAGAGAGAGATGAGGTGGTGCTTGCATGGCCCATGCAATTAATAAATGCCAAGTATTCATATTGTGAAAACAACATAAAATCATGTGGCATTTTACCATGCATTTCCAAAAGGTGGGAAAAAGGCCAAGCATAAGATTATGAGTGGGATCCACCCAACCCACATGAGCTAGAGGTAAACTCAATAAAATGCCAAGCTCATATTTAGTTGGATGGTGGATAAAAAGGTGGTGAAAGAAAGGTGGTGGAGTTATTAAGAGATATGCCCCCAAATCAACTTGGGCATTTAACAATGTATTAAGAACCAAATACAATATCAAGAGGCAACTACAATTAATAATGCACATGAGATAAGAACCAACAAGAAGGGGTTTTATATGATGTTCAAAAGCAAGGTGACATGATGACATGAGCATGATATGATGATGATGCAACAATTATATGTTGGAAGTGGCCCTTTTATTATTATAACAAGTAGCATTACAGGTGTTAGACAACTGGGATGCTACATAGTGTTAGAAATGGAGGGAGTGTATTTCATCGCTCGGCTCAGCACTCAATGTCACGCCCCCATTCCCCACCCCCTCCCTGAGCTCTCCGTTCTGGCAAGGAGCTTCACCGACAAGTAGGTAAGTGGTGTCATCTACCTCGGTTGTTGTATGATGGTGTCGTCAAGTGATCTTCCTCCTCACCGAGCTCTTTGCTTCTTTCTCTGCTCCTTCGATAGCGGTGATATTGTAAACACTAGAGCGGGTAGCTAAGATTTTTTTTTATCTGTTAGATATGAGTAGAGAATACGGTAGAACTGTGGCCGTACGGCTCATATTGCTTGTCAATGGTGAACGATGTGCATGTTGTAGCCATAGATCAAAAACTTTGTGGCCATATGGCAAGTTTTGCTTAGTTCTTAGTGTATGACGGTGATACGATAATGTTCACGTGTAGTATGCTCATGTTTTGTTGTAGTTTTTGATGCAACCCATCATATGGCGATCACTATGCTACCCATTGAACCAAGTCATGCTACTCTAACAAATGAACCTAAGATGCATTCCTTCCATCTTGTTCTTCTTTGGTCCTCCCTTGAATAAGAACCTACTTTAACCAAATGCATATCTTATGACTAGCTTCATAACCATGACATGATACCTACTCTCTCCGTTTCAAAATATAAGATGTTTTAGGTTCGTGAATAAATGTATCTGGACTTATTTTAGTGTGTAGGTTCACTAAGGTTTGGAGTGAACCTACACACTAAAAGAAGTCTAGATGCATTATCTTCATTAACCTAAAACATCTTAGATTTTGAATCGGAGGGAGTAGAAGATATGCAAATAAAGGCCAAGGAGCTCAGACATTCAAGCAAAAAAGCATGCAAGCAAACTGGCCAGCCAGAACCACCGCTGGACAGACCATCTCAGGCTCCGGCCCGTCGGTCCAGCCGCTTAACCACCCTCTGAACTGATCAGAGACTGCCGAAAACCTATTGACATGGATATACCCTACGGGTGCACAATATTGGTATACCTGGTCCAGCCCAAGGAAGGCCCATGCAAGAAAACGCAGCCCATGAAGATTTCGGGTGGCCCAAGCCCATGATAGTTTCGACTCCTTGGAGGACAAGTCTGGATTAGATAGAATTTCAAAGGTTATCAACCCTAATTTGTAACCGACCCGATCTGTCCTGAGACCTGGCCTATCTATATAAAGGCCAGGATGGTACGGCGAGAAGGCTCTCTCAACTCACCTCATACACGCCTCACGCCAGATTGCATCTGCGCACCCCTGTAACTTTCGGTTCCGCCGTAATCAAGAGCAGACAAGCAGGAGTAGGGTTTTCCCTTCGGGGGCCTGAACCTGGGTAAATCTTGTGTCCCCGTGTTGCTTGTCTGTTAACTGTTCCGCGACTTCCAGCATCCCCACCTTCTCCAAAACCCAAGTCCATAACAATGGGCATTGATGAGATCGAACCTCGTCAATTGGCGCCATCTGTGGGAAATGGGGATGCTGATCATGCGGTCGTGACGGTTTCATCCGGAGCGATCTACGATTCATCGACAACGGAGTGTCACCTCCTCTTCGGCGCGTTTGACTTCACCACCCACTCGCTGGCCACCATGAAATATTCCGAGTCCGTCGGTGCTCGAGATGCTATTCGGGAGCTTCTGCTTCTAGGTGGGACAAATCGGCACCCTCCGCCTCCCAGAGCGGGTGCCACTTTCGTCCATCAGTCCCACATCGTGGGTCCCACCCATCGACGCCCTGTGCACATCAACGATGACGGGCAATTCGGATGACAGCAACAGCTGCAACTCCGATCTATGCGGTCCCTCTTCGGATGAAGGAACCTACGGTTCTGAATATGAAAGTTGCGGCAGCAGCGACCCGCTCCATGAACGCTACCTATGCGCCGTCATCAACAAAGGAGCGGATCCGCCACTAGGTTCGGGTTCCCAGCCACCACCCAATCCACCTCCTAACCCCCAGGCCGAGACCGGGGAAAATAGGGAAAACCCGGCTAACAGAGCCAACGAAGGCAGTAACCGTGCCTACGACCAGATCCACCTCAACGAGGAAGGCTGGCGCCAAGCACGCGAAGCCGTGGCAAGCAACAAAATCTTACCTATGGATGCATCTCGGGATCTGCTGATGGCCTACCACCTCCTCCTGATCGATGAGCACAATTGGTAGGTGAAGCTGATGGAGGAGCTCGACAAGCGTAAGCAGGCAGCTGCGGAATCCAGCGCGTGAAGAGTCGCGCTCTCCGCCGCTGGCGGATCCACTTCACATGGCAACAACCCCAACAAGTACCGCTCCCGCATGGAGCACATGGACCCCGCCGCACGACGCGAGGTCACCAGGGCCCTTAGCACGTCCTTCATGACGATGGACTCACATGGCAACGTCATGCTGAAAACGCCGCAGGCTGCGATCATGGCGGCCACCACCTATCTCGCGTCCAACCTGTCTCCGGAGGGTGACCCAAAGAACGCAATGCATAAGTCTGCACTGGCAGGCCTCGGACTCGTTGGAGCTGCGCTCCACGACGAAACTCTTGCGGAGCCAAAGAAAAAAGCTACGGTAAAGTTCACTCGAAGCCGCACACCCTCAACTGACGAGGAGGAACACAATCTGCCCCGACGCCGCATCAGCAACTACGACGCTCGTAACGAGCTCACTCAGCGCAAGATCGACAAATCACGCGCTAAACGCGCGTGTTCAACTGAGTCTGAAGAAGAGGACGATGGAGACATGTGCGGAGCCAGATGCTTCAGCAGATCTGTTCGGCAATCGTGGATGCCGAAAAATTTCAAGCTCCCTTCGGACAATCCGAAGTTCGACGGCACGCAGGAGCCAAAGGCCTGGCTCGACGATCACCTTTTATCCGTCAATCTTCACGGTGGGAACAAGAACACCGCCCTACAATGCCTTAAGCTGCAGCTAACAGGCGCGGCTAGGGTCTGGCTCAACAGCCTATCCACTGGCTCCATCCGAAGCTAGGAAGAGCTGGCGTATAGCTCCATCTGCAACTTCAAGGGCACCAGCAAGAGGCCAGCCTCAATCGAAGAGCTGCGGGCCTGCACCCAGCGGACCAACGAGTCCATCCGCTCGTACATATTACGCTGGTCCCACATTAAGAACTCTGCCGCACATCTCCGAAGAAAGGGCAATCTACGCCTTCAAGGACGGTGCCAAGCGCCCAGATTTCAAGGACATCGCCAACCGTTGAGCGGACGGCGAGGATTTCGTCAATCGAACGCAGTCGAATGACAATGAAGACTTCGGCCATAGACGTGAGCGCTGCAGCAAGAGGAGATCACGCGTCTATGAAGATCGCGATGGAGTCGACATGATTGCGGCTGGATACGCTAACCGCCGTGACAACGGCAACCACAACAGCGGATACCGCAGCAGCAACTACCGCGATGGTGGACGACCCACACAAACGTGGCAATGTCGCAACCGCGACAACGAGCCTTCGGCATACGACAAGTTGTCTGGCCCCTGCACCATCCACTTCTATATCGACAAACAAGATGGTAAGAGGAAGGCCAGCCACATGCTCAAGGACTGCCGAGAATTCTAGAAGCTCAGTGAGGGCTTCACCCAAATGTGACGCTAGACGATAAACCCTGGATTTGCACCTACTCCAGGTGTCGTCGCCCACGGAGCTCCTCCACCACCACTTGGTGGACCGTCGCAGTCGCCGGTCGCACCAGCACCAAACAACGATGCAGATGGATACCCCCCACTAAAAGGATCCCGGATGATCCAAAAGGGTCGTCCAACCAATAGGGTGCAGAAGAAGATCACCCGCCAAGTTAGCCTGGCCGTGACCTCTCCGCCAGCCATACCTGAGTACCTCAGTGGCTCGGAGTCCTTCATCACGTTTGATCGTTCGGATCACCCACGCCAAATCCCTCGCCCAAGTCATGTTGCCCTGGTTCTCGAGGCCCAGATCGGGGGATTCAAAATGAGCCGTGTCTTCATGGACGGCGACAGCAGTATCAACCTGCTATTCGCTAGCACACTCGTAGTAATGCTGATCCCGTTGTGCAGCATGGAATAGTTAGACACGACGTTCCACGACATAGTCCTAGGGAAGGTCATATACCCCTTGGGAAATATATGGCTCAACGTCATCTTCGGCCAGCCCGAAAACTTCAAGCGAGAGCGGCTAGAATTCGAAGTGGTGGATTGGCCATCACAGTACCACGGCATCCTCGAACATGTGGCATTCACAAGATTAGTGGCAGTACTGCACTATGCGTACCTGCTACTGAAGATGCCAGGACCCAGGGGCGTCATCACCGTCCAAGGGAGCTTCACCAGGTCCGACAGCTGCGACAGAGACTTCAACAGAATCTCTCAGTCGTTCGGCATGCAGGAGGAGCTGACAAGACTCCAGGAGATCACAAACAACGGAGCACCCCCAGTCACCAAGCAAAATGCACCTGATATGTTGTTCGACTCTGCAGTCAACACAAACAAGGTGCAGGTTCACCCGACGGACGCCTCCAAGACGGCGTTGATCGCTGACGACCTAAGATCAGCATAGGAAAGCGCGCTCGTCGAATTCCTCCGTGAGCACTGGCAAATCTTCGCCTGGTGTCCTGCGAACATGCCAGGAGTTACCAAGGAATTTGTCGAGCACACACTCAATGTATTTCTAGATGCGAAACCAGTCAAGCAGTCGATGCGCCAATTGTCTGAGCCAAGAGCCAAAGCCGTTGGAATCGAAGTCAACATACTGCTCGATGCCAACTTCATCAGAGAAATCAAAGAAAGCAAATGGCTGGCCAACACCATGCTGGTCCCCAAGAAGGACACGGACATCCTGCGGATGTGCGTGGATTTCACATTTCTCAATAAGCACTGTCCCAAGGACCACTTCCCTCTACCGCGGATCGACCAAATCATCGACTCTACTGTAGGATGAGAGAAACTCTCCTTACTTGATGCCTACTCAGGCTACAACCAAATTCTGATGAAGGTCGAAGACCAGGAGAAAACAGCGTTCATCACGCCGTTCAGGGTGTTCTGCTACAACACCATGCCCTTCGGGTTGAAGAACGCAAGCTCTACGTACCAGAGGTGCATGCAATCATGTCTGAAGAATCAAATCGGCCGCAACATCCAAGTCTATGTTGACGACATAATCATCAAGACCAAGGAGGCCAAGACGCTAATCAACAATCTCCGCGAGACATTCGATAACCTTGATCGCTACAAGATCAAGCTGAACCCAGATAAGTGTGCCTTCGGCGTCCCGTCTGGTCAATTACTCGGGTACTTCATCTCCCAATGGGTCATCGAGGCAAACCCGAAGAAAATCAGGGCCATACTGGCCATGGAGAAGCCAAAGAACCTCAAAGGAGTCTAGCAGCTAGCCGGACGAATCGCAGCGCTCAGCATGTTCATCAACCGAATGGGTGAGAAGGCCCTCCCCTTTTATCAACTGTTGTGCAAGTTGGAAAAATTCGAGTGGACGCCCGAAGCGATCGATGCGTTCGAGGACCTCAAACGGCTACTCTCCACATCACCTGTCCTGGTCATGCCAAAGGAAAGGGAGCCTCTACTGCTATATATCGCAGCCACACATCAGGTGGTCAGCACCTCACTCGTGGTGGAGCGACTCGAAGACGGCAAGACCCATGGGGTTGAACGCCCAATTTACTACCTTAGCGAGGTACTGACCCCCAAAAAGAAGAGGTACCCTCACTACCATAAGCTCGCCTACGGCGTATTCATGACGGCTCGTCGGCTGAGCCACTACTTCCAAGAGCACCAGATCGTGGTCGTCAACGACGCCCCGCTGTCGAACATCCTGAACAATATCGAGGCCACGGGACACGTAGCCTTATGGGGCATCGAGTTGTCTCCTCGAGACATAATTTATGAGCAGCGCACCGCCATCAAGTCCCAGGTCCTCCCTGACTTCTTCGTCCACTGGATGGATCTCCAGCTACCGGATACTCCAGACATGTCGCAATCCTGGACGATGCACTTCGACGGCTCCAAGCGCGAGGCTGGAGTAGGGGCCCGCGTCATATTGACGTCCCCTCAATGCGACAAGATGAAATACGTCCTTCGGATGAAATTTCGCGCCTCCAGTAACGAGGCCGAATACGAAGCCCTCATCCACAACATAAGGATGACCAAGGTGTGCGGTGAAACACGCCTCGTCATCTACGGCGACTCAAACCTTATCGTGCAGCAGACAATGAATGAGTGTGACGCCCATAGCGCCAACATGATCGCGTACCGCGCGCTCTACAACTCACTCAAAGGGGACTTTGACGGCTGTGAGCTTCGTCATGTCGGCAGGGAGAGCAACGAAGAGGCTGACAGGCTCGCCAACATTGGCTCCACCTGCGCACGGGTTCCACCAGGTGTGTTCCTCGAACAAATATGCGTACCCTCTATCAAGAGGAAATTCCCAAAAGGCTCAGCTGAAGAAGCAGAGCACTCGAGGGCTGCGCTAACAGAAGGAAAGGAAGGAACCAAAAAGCTCAACACAGAGGCCGATGACCTGACAGATTCCCGGCGCATATCTCGCCGGTCAAAAGCCTTCACCATCATCAATGGTGAGCTATACAAGCGAAGTATTTCGGGTGTGCTCCAATGATGTGTCACCATCGGTGACGGCAAAAGCATCCTCCAAGACATCCATGAGGGTATCTGCGGCCATCACGCTGGCAGTCGCACCCTATTCTCCAAAGCTCTACGAGCCAGGTTCTACTGGCCAACCACAATGAACGATGCAAAGGACATCGTCCAGAGGTGCAACGCCTGCCAAAGGCACGCGTACAAGCCACACGCGCCAGGGTCCGAGCTGGGGCCTATACCACTGGCCTGGCCCTTCGCCCAATGGGGCCTCGACATGATCGGAAAACTGTCAAAGTCCTAGCCAGGAGGCCACGTCTTCCTCCTAGTCGCAGTCGACAAATTTTCCAAATGGATCGAGGCCATGCCTGTCACCAACCAAAGCGGCAAAACTGCCGTCAAGTTTTTCGAGTCTATTGTCTATAGGTTTGGCGTGCCCCATAGCATCATAATTGACAATGGCTCGAACTTCATCTCGAAGGAATTCCGAGACTTATGCGGAACCTCGGCATTGCCATATCATACACCTCCATGGCACACCCGTAGACCAACGGGCAGGTCGAAAAAGCCAACGGCCTCATAGGCAACGACATTAAGAAGCGCCTACTATGCCCACTCGAAAGGCTTGTGAGAGCTTGGGCAGACGAGCTACCCTCGGTTCTCTGGAGCCTTTGCACAAGTCCAAATACCTCAATTGGCTACACGCCCTTCTTCATGGTGCACGGAGCCAAAGCCATGCTACCCGCCGAGGTACGCCACAAGGCCCCACGGGTCTTCGCTTACAGCGAAGACGAATCATCGGCAGCACTCGAAGACGCCGTCGACATGCTCGACGAGGCACGCGACATCGCCGCAGCTCGCTCAGCGGTCTACCAGCAAAGCATCCGCAACTACCACAGCCGTCGGCTGCGCCCAAGGTCCTTCGTCGAAGGAGACCTTGTCCTGCGACTCAAGAAAGAAGGGCACAAGAAGCTCGAGTCACCCTGGGAAGGACCCTACATCGTCACCGAAGTCATCCCAGGTGGCGCCTACCGCCTCATGGACATCGCATCAGGAGTCGAATACTCCAACCCCTAGAATGTTGCGCGACTGCGACGCTTATACCCCTAGTTACCTTTTACTTTCAATAAAGATATTCAGCCAAGGCTACTCAGCCGAACAATGTACATCCTCGTTTGCTATGAATAAAAGCTAACTTCCTTGACCCAAATATCTTTTTCTCCTTGCATTACTTCTCGCTAAATACACTCAGGGGTTGCGCCTCACCTCACGACTCCGTCGACTAAAAACAATGCATACAATCTGAGTAGTTGACCACATCAGGCTGATGAAAAGGACATGCACATTACAAGCGCACCACGCGCCAATACATATAAACTTTACAAAGGGCATTACAAGCCCACTCGAATAAATACAAATTTTACATTATCTCGTTTTCTTTGCAGGACCTAATTATTCTGGAGCATAACATTCGTCCGCTCCTCGAATAAATCTACAATCTCTTCGGCATACTGCGCCACAGCTACGTAATGAGGGCACATATCCCATAAATTGCCACCTGGTGGAGGAGGAGGTCCAGCCGTTATCTCCGCAAGATTGGCATCATGCTGATGCAGTCGAACGAGAGGCGGTGCTGGCTTCACCCCATCAATCAGCTGATGGCGCACCAACTCCCTGACATGGCCTACATTCTGAAACTTCCCAAGAATACCCAAAAAGCTAGAAGGTGCAGCATCCAAAGGGAACATGACAGACCAAACGGTCGCAAGTGATGACCTCGCCTGCTTCAGCACCCGAAGAACCTGGTGTATGCGATCTTGCACCATCGCAAGGACGATGTCTCGATCACGATCCATCCAAAATAAGCCACCAGCCTCCAGCTCTTGTTGCGTCAGGCAATTCATCCGAATTGCGACACGCTCCTTCTCCTCCCTCGGAATGAGATTCACAACATCACAAGCATAGGGTGAGCTAGCATACAAACAAGGTACACTTGAAATAGCATCGGTTCACGAGGACTCACATTGAAGTTGCTCACCCATATGCCGAAATTCCCCAAGCAAGAACTCCTCCCTGGCATTGGCTCACTCAACCTTTGACTTCCACACATCTGCATGACCTTGGATGCCGAGGATGTCTTTTTCTAGACTACGGACGTGATCACGCGGAAAATTCAATTGCAACGCCTCATCCAATGATGGGCGAGGATCAGGCGCATGCGGAGTAATCATTGGAGCCTCACCCAAATGACCCTAGGGGTAAACAAGCAAGTATGAATATCACAAGCACTTTTGTCAACAGTTAAAAGACAGACTTATATACATAAATAAATCCATCTCATGGCAAAGTGGGACTTGTTCATCCACAAGATGTTACAAAAAACAACAAAAGTGAAAAATCTACACTAGCTACAATGGAAGGGCCTAAGCACCAACACCTGGAGCATCCTCGGAGCCAGACTACCTACTCTTGGCCTCCCGTTGCTGCTTCGCTACATAATCGGCCAGGAGGTCGATGAGCTTAGGCCCGTAATGCTTACAACGGGAAGCAAAAGGGGCGAAAGCTACCTCGGAGCCATCCGCAGCCGTCGGCATCCTGGACGTGACTTGGGCCAGGTACAGCTCGACTCCGGACGCCATCGCCATGGCCAGCCCCATGGAGGCACCGATGCCCTTCTGCTTGCGTTTGTACTCCGCCGGAGCATCCTTCGACAGAGCATCTGCAAGCGAGTCGATATCATCAAGGGCAACGCCCTTGGGGACGAACTCCTTATAGAAGCACGTGAGCACCTTCTTGGCCTTCTCTAGGGAGCCAATGGCAGTGGAGCAGCGATCCTCGATCGCAGCAGCAGCATCGTCCAAAATATTTGTGTGCTCTAGCGTGCCACAATCAAACGTGACGCCAGAAGCATCTAACAAGAACAAAAAAGAACACTCGACTAAGAAAGGATAAAACGCACCCAAAAAAAGAACACCCAAAGGATACAAGAGCAACTTACCAAAGATAGCCTTAGCAGCAGCCATGAGCTTGTCCGCCATGGCCTTCTCCCGAGTGGCGGCAACGATCGCGAACTGCTGCTCGCGATCTTCGGCCTCCTTTTGCTGGTGCTCTATGGCCTCTGCGGCATTCGCTGCCTTCTTCTCTGCTTTGCCGAGGTTCTTTTCGATAGCGTTCAGTCTTCGGAGAGCAGTATTGTTCTCATCTGCAGCATGAAGAAATATCGGGTCAATACAAGCAAAAAACTTGGTGGACTCAAAAAATAACCAAAAGGACAGCTACGCACCTTGGAGCTGCTTCAGCTCAAACTCCAGCGACAGATGCTACTGGATGAGGAGGTTAGCGCTGTGGACAAAAGGCTACAAAAGAAGCAACCAAACACGATGAACAAAGGACTCGGGGGCTCCACCCACGGAGTAAAAGGGCAACACTTACATGCTCAGGTGTGGACTCCGAAGGTTTGCATGTCGCCTTCCGAGTCATGAGTGCACGATATTCTCGCCTAGCGGAGCTCGAGTCATCGTCCTCGGAGTTGGCCACCACCTGGGGAAAAGAGGATGCCGACTTTGATTCCGCAATGACTTCTTCGGTGTCCCCGTCAAGGGACTCCTCTGAAGGGTTGCTACTAGCACTAATCAGATCGGTAACAAGATACGACTATGAACATGAACATGGTCACCAGACTCAAGTAAAATGACTTATGATTCGATGTCCGACAAATTGAAGATAGTAGCCGCCTTCTCCTTTTACTTCTTTTTGGCTAGCGGCTACGGGGCAACCGCCCGAATGGGCACGGCGGGAAAAGGTGCAGACGACGCACCTTCATCCTCGTCGTGCTGGTCGAGGAAGGACGGACCCCTTGGAAATGGTGGTGGCGCCCCATCTGAAGATTCACTTCGGGAGCACTTTCAGGTCCGCCCTTCACTCTGCTCGGGGGCTTTCATGGTAGGAGATTGCGCCTGAGGAGGCTCGGATTCGGATTCCACAAATTCATTATCCGGTGCAATTGGGAATTTCTCAAGTAGAGGGGGCGTCATCCCTGCTACTTTGAAGTCCTGCAAATTGAAGACAAGAAGATGACAAATTGTTAGTGCAAATAACAAACATCTAGCACTCGAAATAGTGTTACGCGCAACTACAAGTTTTTTCACCTTCGGGACTACTTTGTTCAAACTGAAGGGGGAGGTCAAGGATTTCCCCGGGAGGTACTCGTCGGCCTTGGACTTCAGCAGGGGCCGAAGAGCTCTATCAAGGTCACCCGAAGACAACTCCTTAGGCGAAAACCTTGTCGGATCGCTGAGGCCAGCATATAGGAACATCGGGTGCGCCCTCGCTTGAAGTGGCTGCACCCGACGCTTGAGGAAGGTGCAGATGATGTCAACACCGTTGACCTCCTTGTCGGCCACCAGCTAGAGTGCCTCCATGCGCTGGTAGAGCTCCTCCACCTCCGCTGTTTCACCCTCCAAGACATCATTCTTCCATGACCTCTTCGGGGTGATCTTCTAGGCAGAGTCGAAAGGGGCAAGACCAAAGTGCTGCCCTCCAACTTGACGTCGCGGATATAGAAACACTTCCGCTGCCAATATTGGACGGACTCGCAAATGGAGAAGGAGAAGAATTGGACAGAAGAGCGAATGTAAATGATGCAGCCACCGAGCGGATAAACACCGCCAGTGCCGGACTACCTCTTCACGGAATAGAGTTTTCGGAAGAGGCCAAAGTGCGGCTCGATACCGAGCCATCACTTGTAGAGAGTGATGAAACAAGCGATGTGAAGAAGAGAATTGGGAGACAGATGATGCAACTGAATCCCGTAGAAAAAAAGAAGTCCACGAAGGAATTCGTGAACGGGAGGAATTCGTGGACGGGCAAAGAAAGGCCTCGGATAACGAAGGCATAAAACATCACCCGAAACCCTTCGAGTGGGCGAGGAATTACCTCTTGGCTTGGGAGGATTGCGTCCTCGTTGTCCTTGGAGATCAATCTAGCATCACGTATCTTGCGCAGGTCCGCCTCGCGCATCTCCGTGCGCTTCCATCCACTGTCAGTGGCGCAGGCAGTAGCGGCGACCTTCTTGCTAGCGCCGGCGGCGCTCGATCCAGCTCCAACAGTTGCCATCTTCTTCGACTTTCCCATCTTGACGTGGCGAGTACGGTAGTGTGAGCGCAAGAACGAGGAAGGGAAAGTGTGGAAAATGTCCAGTGCGCAACGAAAGGCAGAGAAGCTCGCGAAAAATGAAGACAATGGAGATGAGCAAATGATGAAGGGTAAAAAGAAATCATTGTTTCCCTGCGGTATAAAAGGACGAAGACGATGCACATGAGCCGTCGATTAAGAAGCCCTAATGTGCACCTCAGATCTCACTGTACACGTGTCAGCACCAAAATGAACCGTCGCCAGCATGCCGTCCACTACGCATGGAAACCGAGGAGTTTCCGTAATTTTTGTCATGCCTACGCGTGACTAGTCAATGTCAAGTCAGACGGTGGGACCCACGATCGTCTCGTCGCATCATCTCTGCTGCCTCAGATGGTTGAGATCACCAATCGTCAGCAATGACATCATCAATACAAAGCCAACAATGACTCGAAGATTTCGACTGAGCAAACAAGTACTTACTCGAATCTACGATTCAAGAAACTACTTAGGGGATACTCCTATCAGGAGAGCTGGCCGTGCACCTGAGAAAATGCAAAGGTAACATCACCTCGAAATTATCTTCGAGTCTGTGACTCCACTATGGACTCGGGGGGATACTCCCATAGGGAGCGCTGGTTGCGCATCCGAAAAATTGTGTCCTTTGGACTAATGCTGAAAATTATTGAACTAAAGTCTCTGCTCGAGTCTATGACTCGAACAGACACTCAGGGGCTACTCCCATAGGGAGCGCTGGTTGCGCACCCTATGAATTATTCGACTGTGATCCTTTGGATCAAACACGGCAAATATTTTTGGCAACTTTTCCCAAACCAACGCTAAGTGGGACACTGTCTCCTTCGTCACCCGAAACACCTCCGCGGTGATAAAACTTCAGTTGATGTGTCTATGATGCAAAGATAAGCCCTACAGATATCATCTGATGGCCTGGTAACACAACTGACTGCGCTCTGCCAGTAAATTTCCATGACAACAGACACGATGAAAATCTTGATGGACGTGTTGTGTATATTACTTAAAGTCACTAGGATTCGACTCTTGTAAGACCGCAATGGCCTGAGTCGAATCACACCAGCAATCATTCCGAATTCGAGTCCAGGGACTCGAGTTTGATGAAGATCGTGTTGTTTTGTCCTATGACAGTTAACTGGCCCTGATCCGTCGGGCGAGCCAGACACACGCATCAACAATCCCTATGAACTTAACATTCCTCCTTGTAAAACAGGCGCAACTACATAGAACCCGATAGATTGAGGGGTCTCCAGCCAAATCTATGATTCGACTGAACACTCGGGGTCTACTGACACGAGTATACCGGGTGCAATGTTGGTATACCTGGTCTAGACCAAGGAAGGCCCACACAAGGAAACGTAACCCATGAATATTCCGGGTGGCCTAAGCCCATGACAGTTTTGACTCCTTGGAGGACAAGTCTGCATTAGATAGAATTTCAAAGGGTAACAACCCTAATTTGTAACCGACTCGATCTGTCCCAAGACCCGGCCTATCTATATAAAGGCTAGAAGGGTACGACGAGAAGGCTCTCTCAACTCACCTCATACACGCCTCACGCCAGATTGCATCTGCGCACCCATGTAACTTTCGGTTCAGCTGTAATCAAGAGCAGATAAGCAGGAGTAGGGTTTTTCCTCCGGGGGCCTGAACCTGGGTAAATATCATGTCCCCGTGTTGCTTGTCTGTTAACCATTCTGTGACTTCCAGCATCCCCACCTTCTCCAAAACCCAAGTCCATAACAATGGGCATTGATGATATCGAACCTCGTCACCTACACTGAAGTGAAAACCAACGCCCAGCCCGGCACGCCAGTTCTCCTGCCGGACCGTCCGACTCAGGCCTCGATGCCGCCAAACTTTGTTGGGGATCTGCAGTAGAAAACAAAAATTCCCTATGTTGGAATGCTCTAATGCCCAAGATCTATCTAGGAGTAATGCAGTAATGACTGAGGTTTCAAATACATACCCTTGTAGTCCGAAAGCGGTTAATGTTATGAGGGTATCGTGGTTGAAGTAGTCGTGCTCGTAGCCGACCTCAAGGTCGCGAAGCTCCTCGCAAGTCACCTCTTGCTCCATCATCGTGCAACAGTCCAACTCACGACAAGGTGCCCCAAGTGTGGCCCCTTGTGGTTTCGTACACATAAGGTGTACAATGATGACCTCCGACTCCCCGATCCCTACCGGGAGTGCGGAAGTAGATATCTGGCTTGAAATCTCCGCAGCGCAACGGCGTGATGCTAGTGCATCATATCTTGTGCGAACAATCCTTTCATGGGACCATACTAGCTCAAGAAGACAACTAGAGTGAGAGAGAGGAGAGGGAGGGAGGAGAGCTCCCAACTCGTGGCCTTGATGTGTCTCTCTTCGTCCAAGGGGGGCTCTTTATATAGGGAATGGGGGACAGGCTTGCCCCTTCCCCTAGGCACATAGTCGGCAGCCAAGGGAGGGAGTATCCCTAGGGCTCCCCAAACCCTAACCCTAGGGTTTCCCCAGGCACATGGGACCTTAGGGACCATCTAGGAGGCATTCCCTCTTGCGGCTTCCCTCATGGCCCCTTTTTCCCTAGGAAATTTGGCCCATTAGTGGAATACCCTTTAAAATTGGATTTTAATAGTATATTTAATATTAGTTACATTAATTAATATGTAAATACATATTACAAAATCTGATTTTACCTGAAACATCTTTTGGTTCCCTTTCAATTTTCTCCTAACGACTTCGGAACTTTCCAGAACGATTCCGGTTCTCTCACAGAACTTTTCCGGTTTCCTTTTATCTTTCATCTGGTGATTCCAACTTACATAGGATCTCTAGCTCATCGTACCCTTAAGCGTATTTCCCACGGCTCGGGAATGGCACAAACATGATCTCCATCAATGATCAATATTGGGACTGGGATGTCCATATTGATCCCTATGCATTGTACGATGACAATTGTTGGAGATATGCCCAAGAGGCAATAATAAAGTGGTTATTATCATATCTTTATGTTTATGATAAATGTTTACATCCCATGCTATAATTGTATTAATCAGAAACTTTAATACTTGTGTGATTTGTAAACATAAGAGAGACCCTAGTAAAGCCTCTTGTTAAACTAGCTTGTTGATTAATAGGTGATCATAGTTTCCTGATCATGAACATTGGTTATTAATAACAAGGTCATATCATTAGAATAATGATGTGATGGGCACACTCCTATAGTTAAGCGTAGCATAAGATCAATTCATTTAAATAGTTCACTTGTTATAAGCTTTCAAATACATAGTAACCTAAATCCTTCGACCATGAGATCATGTTAATCATCATCACCGGATGGATGCTTTGATGAAATCAAACACCACTTCGTAAATGGGTGGTTATAAAGGTGGAATTGAGTATTCTGAAAGTATGTGTTGAGGCACATGGATCAAGAGTGGGATTTGTCCATCCATATGACGGATAGATATACTCTGGGCCCTCTCGGTGGAATGTCATTCAATTGGCCTGCAAGCATGTGACTAGCTCACAAGGGATCACATATCACAGGAATGAGTAAAGAGTACTTATCGGTAATGAGGTTGAACTAGGTATGCAGAGATACCGAATATCAGACCTCGGATAAGTAAAGTATCACGAGACAAAGGGAAATTGGTATCGTATGTAAATGGTTCATTCGATCACGAAGTAATCATAGAAATATGTGGGAGCCATATGAATTTCCAGATTACTCTATTGGTTATTGATCAGAGAAGAGTCTCAATCATGTCTGCATAATTCACGAACCGTAGGGAGACACACATAAGGATTCAATGTTGTTTAGTAGATGTGGAATGTGAGTAAGAGACCGAATGTTGTTCGGATTCTCGGATTGGATCCAGGGCATCACGAAGAGATCCGAAATGGTCCAGAGGATAAGATTCATATAAGGAAAGTCAAATTCCATAGTTTGGAAATGGTTTCGGTGTTTTCACTGAAATGTTCTAGAAGGGTCTAGAAGGTCCACCGATCCAGAGTGGGAAGGATACATGGATGTTTCATATCAATGTGGAATGGTTGCATCATGTCCTAGGTCACTTGGCTGGGCAATGGGAAGAGAGAAATCAAACTCTAGTTTGAAAAGTCAAACGCCAATTTGAAAAGTCAAATCCCAACATGGTTGCCTAGTGGAGGAAGGAGAGTAAACCCACTTAGGGAAGGTTTCCTCCCTCCTCCTTGCCGCCGGCCAAGCAAGGGGAGTTAGGGGATGACTCTCCTCCCCTTGTCGCCTCTCCCTCTCATAAATAGAGGGGAGGGGCGCCCCTTGATCCCATACTTGAAACCCTAGACGCCGGCCCCTTGCCCCTCTCAAGTCGTCTCCGCCTAGAGCCCCTCTAAACCGCCGCCTAGCCAACCCTAGCCACCGAACACCACCTCTAAACCCCTTGGCCTCTAAACCCTTGTAGCCAAGGGCCTTCTCTACTCCACCATACCCGCTCTGGCTTAGGCAAAGCCCGTTGGGATTTCCCCTCTACTTCCACAATGTCGTCGTGCTGTTGGAATCGCGGGGAGAGATCTACAACCTCCGCTGCCTGCTGGAACAAGGGAGAGTAAGGTCTTCATCGAGTACCAAACGTGTGACCGAATGCGGAAGCACTGCCGGAACACGGCACCGGAAGGATCGTCTTCACGATCTTGAGATCGTCAAGTGAACGACTACATCAACCACAAGAATCTGATCTTGTTAACTGCTTTGGATCTTCGAAGGTTAGTACTCTATCAACTCGTTGCACCGATCTAGTAGATTAGATCTTGGCTTGTGTGTGTTCATAAGATAGATTTTTTTGTTTTTCATTCTATGAACCCCTACAGTGGTATCAGAGCCGTGTCTATGCGTAGATCTGTTGCACGAGTAGAACACAATGGTTATTATGGGTGTTGATGCTTTTGTTGTCGATTGCTTTTTGTGTAATTTGCATCTTGCAGGATGGTGGGATGAAGCGGCCTGGGCTAACCTTACATGACATCATTCATGAGACTTGGTCCACGCTCAACATGCAACTTGTATTGTATAAGTGGCTTTGCGGGTGTCTGTCTCTCCCACCATAGTGAAGATTCAATTTACAACATTCACTTGACAATACTTGTATCAACGTTGTGGTTCATGTTCGTAAGTTAAAACGATTCTTATGCGCAAAGCCCCATCCACGTAAAACATGCAAAGAAAGATTAGAGGCGTCTAACTTGTTTTTGTAGGGCTTATGTTCCGATGTGATATTGACATGATTGTGATTATATATGATGTATGCAATTATTTGTTCGAATTTGAGGCATATTTGATGTTGGGATTTTGGCCCATAAAAATACAAATTCTGAAATTCTCTTTGGCCCATTATTATGGCAGCTCATGTGTGTGCTAGTGGTGCCAAAGTTTAGTCTCACATTGCTAGTTGAAGGAGAGTTGAACCACCTTATACAGTAGAGTGTTGCACCACTCACTAAGGTGTGAGAAGAAGAGAAGCCCTCGCGCACTCATCCTCCGACGTCGCCTGCCTCGCCTCGCCTTGACACGACGCGCGCGCGCCGCGGGTTGCGGAAATCTCGCCGAGCCGAGCTTTATTTTGCTGTTTGGGAAAATTAATTGTGTATTAATTATGAGTCATTAAACTTCATTAATGAACGCGTTAATCAACCAGCCGTTTCCACATCGTGGACTGGTACCGACTCGGTCGTGGGCTGTTTCCCACGTCCTTCCCGACCCGCACTATATAAGCAGGCAGACGCGAACCCTAGCCGTCACAAGCAATCAGATTGCATCTGCCTACCCGCGCATCACCGTTCCACCTCTCTGTGCTTCCCTCTGCTACTCCATCCCGCCAGCTGCGTGCACGGCCGTCCGGGAGAGCAGGCCTCCGGAACCCCGTCTCTCTGATCCTGCACCGGGAGAGAGGCGATAAGGTTTTTGGGGAGCGTCTAGGCGCGACTGCTCAAGCTCTTCTTTGTCCTCTACGTCCGGCTTCCTCGACTCCATCGCCATGTCTGACGACACTACCATGCAGGCTGTTGCTGCCGCCGGTGGCGGATCTACTTCTGTTGCGCCGTTGGTCATACCATCAATGAACTCGTACGTGTCCGTTGCCCTCCTGTTATTTCCTATGATGATTACTAGTATTGATGTATGTGTAGATGTGCTAGGTTTTCACTTTCCTGTATGGTGCATGTCTACTATGTGTATGATCGTTAATCTTGGAAATTGTTCTGCCATATTTTATACTTGCATTAAATTAATGCAAAAACTGCTAATTATTTCAACAATCCAAAAACCTTATTTTAGGCTGTTTTCGCGTCAAGGATTTGCCGCTTGTCTGAAACCGAACCCGTTTACGGGTGCGCACTTTAAGCGCTGGCAAACCAAGTGTACCCTCTGGCTAATGGCTATGGACGCCTTCTGGGTATCAGCTGGTAATCTTGAAGGAACTATTACTCATGAACAGGAGAAGACGTTCAAGGAGACAACCATATTCTTTATGGGTTGTGTCATAAGCGTCATTGGGGACAAGCAGGTGGAAACACATTTACATATGCGCAATGCCAAAGAACTGTGGGATGCACTTGAAGCAAAATTCAGTGCTACTGATGCTGGCAGTGAACTGTATGCCATGGAGCAGTTTCATGACTAAAGGATGGTTGAAAACCATTCTGTCGTTGAACAGGCTCATGAGATTCAATGCATTGCAAAAGAACTTGAGCTCCTAAAGTGTGTGTTGCCCAGCAAATTTATTGCGGGATGCATTATTGCAAAGCTTCCTCAATCCTGGAGGAGTGTTGCCACTAACCTCAAACACCAGAGGCAAGAGATGTCTATTGAGAATCTCATTGGGTTTCTGGACCTTGAGGAAAAGGCAAAGGCAAAAGACGCACACCCAAAGGGAGCCGAGGCACCCCAGTCAAGCGCCAATGTGGTGCAAAATAACTTCAACAACAAGTTCAAGGGGAAGACCAAGGTCGTTCGTACTACCAACTTAAAAAATAATAAGGACAAGTCACAGGATCACTGCTTTGTGTGCGGCGAGGTTGGACATTAGGCTCCAAACTGCAAGCAGCGCAAATGAAGGAAGAATCCAAATGGGCAGAACTCTAAGTCTGCCAGCGTGACTATGAGCAACAATGATAAGAGTGCATTCGAGTCTGGTAATTTACCTACTGTTTTGTCAATCTATAGATTGGTGGATCGACACCGGTGCTAATATTCATGTGTGTGGTGATATCTCTTTGTTTTCTTCTTATCAGGTCACAAGAGATCTCTCCGTATTGATGGGAAACGGATCGCATGTTCTTTTCGTGGTGTCGGCATGGTGGCTCTGAAGTTTACTTCAGGGAAGATCATGCAGCTGAAGAACGTGCAGCATGTGCCCTCAATAAATAAGAAACTTGTTAGTGGTTCCCTTCTTTGCAAAGAAGGTTTTAAGTTGGTATTTGAGTCCAATAAAGTAGTCATCTTTAAGTATGGACAATTTATGGGTAAAGGTTATGAGTGCGATGGTTTGTTCCGTCTTTCCCTATCAGATTTTTGTAATAAGGTTGTGAACCATATTTGTGCCCCTGGCAATGATACCGATGTTTGGCATTCACGAATTTGTCACATTAATTTTGGTTGTATGACACGGCTAGCTAAGATGAATTTAATTCCGAGTTTCACTTTAGCCAAAGGCTCTAAATGTCAAGAGTGTGTTCAAGCTAAGCAACTGCGCAAGCCTCACAAGCCTGTGCAGGAAGCAAGAAACTTGGCACCACTGGAGCTTATACATTCAGATCTATGTGAGATGAATGGTGTGTTGACTAAAGGTGGAAAGAAATACTTCATGACGTTGATCGATGATTCTACTAGATTTTTCTATGTATATATTTTGAAAACTAAAGATGAGGCTCTATACCACTTTAAAAACTATAAGGCAGAAGTTGAAAATCAACTTGAGAGAAAGATTAAGAGAGTCCGGTCATATCATGGTGGAGAGTATTTCTCTAATGAGTTTGATTTGTTTTGTGCGGAACATGGCATTATTTATGAGAGGATGCCTCCCCATTATCCCCAATCTAATGGGGTTGCCGAAAGGAAAAACCGTACTCTAACAGACTTGATTAACGCCATGTTAGGTACTTCGGGTTTATCCAAGGCACGGTGGGGGGAAGCGATATTGACATCATGTCATGTCCTGAATAAAGTTCCCACAAAAGACAATGAAACTTCTCCCTATGAACTATGGGATAAGAGAAAACTAACACTCTCGTATTTACGTACTTGGGACTGTTTGGCAAAGGTGAATTTGCCAATTTCGAAAAAGAGTAAACTTGGACCAAAGACCGTAGACTGTGTCTTTCTTGTCTATTCTCATCATAGCATTGGATACAAATTTTTACTGGCGAAATCTGAGGTACCTGACATGAAGGTCGGTACAATTATGGAGTCTAAGGATGCTACATTATTTGAGGATATTTTTCCGATGAAAGATATGCCTAGTACATCTAGATAGTAATCTGTTGAAACTCCTGAACCTTCCATTCCCATGGAATATTATGAACGAGCACATGATGAAATTCTTGAGGAGGTAGACAATGAAGTTCCTGTAAGGAACAAGAGACAGAGGATTGCAAAGTCCTTTGGTGATGATTTCATTGTCTATCTCGTGGATGATACTCCCACCTCTATTTCAGAGGCTTATGCATCTCCTGATGCAGACTACTAGAAAGAGGCTATTCGTAGCGAGATGGATTCCATCATGGCTAACAAAACTTGGGAGATCACTGATCGTCCTTATGGGTGAAAACCTGCAGGATGTAAGTGGGTGTTCAAAAAGAATCTTAGGCCTGATGGTACGATTGAAAAGTACAAGGCTCGGCTTGTTGCCAAGGGTTATACCCAAAAAGAAGGAGAAGACTTCTTTGATACTTTTTCGCCTGTGGCTATATTGACCACTATTTGAGTTCTACTCTCATTGGCTGCCTCACATGGTCTTATCGTTCATCAAATGGATGTCAAGACAGCTTTCTTTAATGGAGAGTTGGATGAGGATATTTATATGGATCAGCCAGATGATTTTGTAGTAGATGGTCAAGAAGGCAATGTGTGCAAGCTATTGAAGTCTTTGTACGGACTGAAACAAGCACCTAAGAAATAGAATGAGAAGTTTGATCAAACTTTAACATCTGCTGGCTTTGTTGTAAATGAAGCCAACAAATGTGTATACTATCGCCATGGTGGGGGCGAAGGAGTTATACTTTGTTTGTATGTTGATGACATACTGATTTTTGGGACAAATATGATTGTCATCAAACAGTTCAAGAGTTTCTTGTATAAAAGTTTTGACATGAAAGACCTTGGAGAAGCTGATGTTATTCTAAACATAAAGCTGCTAAGAGATGAGAATGGCGGAATTACACTTCTGCAATCTCACTATGTGGAGAAGGTGTTGAATCGCTTTGGCTACTCAGATTGTACTCCTTCGCCGACACCATATGATCATAGTAAGATGCTTCGAAAGAACAAAAGAACAAGTAGAGATCAGCTGAGATACTCTCAGATAATTGGGTCATTAATGTATTTAGCTAGCGCAACAAGGCCTGACATCGCGTTTGCTGGGAGCAAAATTAGCCGGTTTGTTTCAAATCCGGGAGATGATCATTGGCATGCTCTTGAGAGAGTAATGCGCTATCTAAAGGGTACATCGAGTTATGGTATTCACTATACCGGAGACCCTGTGGTACTTGAAGGGTATAGTGACTCAAATTGGATCTCTGATGCTGATGAGTTGAAGGCCACAAGTGGATATGTATTCACTCATGGTGGTGGCATTTTTTCATGGAAGTCTTGCAAGCAGACCATCTTAACAAGGTCAACAATGGAAGCAGAACTCACAGCACTAGATACAGTTACTGTCGAAGCAGATTGGCTTCGTGAACTCTTGATTGACTTACCGATTGTTGATAAACCTGTGCCGGCTATTCTTATGAACTGCAACAATCAAACTATGATTATCAAAGTGAGTAGTTCAAAGGATAATATGAAGTCATCAAGACATATAAAGAGAATATTGGCATCTGTTAGGAAAATGAGAAACTCTGGAGTAATAGCATTGGATTATATCCAAACAACTAAGAAGCTAGCAGATCCTTCCACAAAATGTATATCAAGAAATGTGATAGATATTGCATCAAAGGAGATGGTTTTGAGACCCACATGAGTTACCGTGGTAGTAAACCAACCTGTGTGATTGGAGATCCTATGAATTAGGACCTAGGGAAACAAGCCAGTGGCTAACTGGAGGAGAGTAACTTTTATTAACCCACTCCGTTGAAGATGCATTACTCTCACGATCTGTATGGCAGGTTGACTTAGTCCTAATATGTTCATAGGCTTGTATAAGACAAGATGCTATCCTACAGAGCAGTCTTGAAAGAACGCACCTATGTAAGCCCGACTGCTGGTCACAGTCTATGAGATAGGGTAATCTCTAGGAAGCTCATGAAGAAGGCCAGGAGTGTGACTTATATGCTCCACCCGAGGGGTAGCCTTCGGCAGCCTAGTATCAGTATGACATTAGGTGAAACTCATTTACACAAAATTGGCAATTCAAGGCTTAGTCCATTGACAGTTGTTGATAAGCATAGTCTAGTGCTCTAGGTGGAAGTTGAACTTAACAGTCTCCACTGAAAACGCTGGTATATCAAACCAGTATTTTGGAACAGAATGATGTGATGTTCTAATGAGACTTTGTGGGGGATTGTTGGAATTTGAGGCATATTTGATGTTGGGCTTTTGGCCCATAACAAATACAAATTCTGAAATTATTTTTGGCTCATTATTATATCAGCTCATGTGTGTGCTAGTGGTGCCAAAGTTTAGTCCCACATTTCTAGTGGAAGGGGAGTTGGACCACCTTATATAATAGAGTGTTGCACCACTCACTAAGGTGTGAGAAGAAGAGAAGTCCTCGCGCACTCCTCCTCCGACGCCACCCGCCTCGCCTCGTCACGACGCATGCGCGTACCGCGAGTTACGGGAATCTTGTCGAGCCGAGCTTTATTTTGCTGTTTGGGAAAATTAATTGTGTATTATTATGAGTCATTAATTCATCATTAACGGATGCGTTAATCAACCGTCCTTTTCCACGTCGTGGGATGGTACCGACTCGGTCGTGGGCTGTTGCCCACGTCCTACCCGACAAGCACTATATAAGCAAGCAGACGTGAACCCTAGCCATCACAAGCAATCATATTGCATCTGACTACCTACGCATCGCCGTTCCACCTCTCTGTTCTGCCCTCTGCTACTCCATCCTGCCGGCTACGTGCATGACCGTCCGGGAGAGCAGGCCTCCGAAACCCCGTCTCTCTGGTCCTACACCGGGAGAGAGGCGAAAAGGTTTTTGGGGAGCATCTAGGCGCGACTGCTCAAGCTCTTCTTCGTCCTCTACGTCTGGCTTCCTCAACTCCATCACCATGTCTGACGATGCTACCAAGCAGGCTGCTGCTGCCGCCGGTGGCGGATCTACTTCTGTTGCGCCATTGGTCATACCATCGACGAACTCGCACGTGTCCTTTACCCTCATGTTATTTCCTATGATGATTACTAGTATTGTTGTATATGTAGATGTGCTAGGTTTTTACTTGCATGTATGGTGCATGTCTACTATGCGTATGCTAGTTAATCTTGGAAATTGTTCTGTCATGTTTTATACTTGGATTAAATTAATGCAAAAACTGCTAATTATTTCAACATGATTCTTATTGTAAATTGGCTACCGGCAGGAGCCTCATGGTTTTTTTAAAAAATTGTTAAGACCTGCGTGTCTATTATTCAAAGTAATTGTAATAGTTGATGTTGGTGGACGACAATCATGGAGCGACGCCATTGACCTTGACGCCACATTGGTGATGATGGAGATCATGTTCATGCTTGAAGATGGAGATCGAAGGCACAAGAAGAAAGGCCATATCATATCATATATTATGAATTGCATGTGATGTTAATCCTTTTATGAATCTTATATTTCTTAGATTGCGACGTTAGCATTATAATATGATCCCTCTCACTAAAATATCAAGTAATAAAGTGTTCGTACTTAGTATGAACCGTTGATAAGACTCGTCGTTTAGAAGCATCATGTGATGATCGGGTGTGATAGATTTTACGTGTGCATACAACGGGTGCAAGCAAGATTTTCACATGCGAATACTAAGGTTAACCTTGATGAGCCTAGCATGAGTCATATAGATGATATGATGAACATGTTGATTGTCCGCCTTTGAAACTACATCATCTCTCGTGATGATCGGACTTGGTATAGTGGATTTTGTTTATGTGATCACTAAAACAATGTGAGAGATGTTGTTTTGAGTGAGAGTTCAAAAGTAATATGATTAAAAGTTGAACACTATTTTTCATAAATTAAATCAAAGTTAATTTGCATAGTTGTTATAGTCATTGGCATCCGTTCATGTCACATCCCAAAATTTTCCAAATTTTGAAATGTGAAAAATAAATAAACAAAAGAAACAATTGTTGAAATTTAGGGTGAAAAGAAACTTTTTACTTCTAAATGGAAACATCAAAAGCCTTCTTAAACAAAATTTGAATGAAAAGGACATCTAACAAAATTTCAATCAAGTGAAATGCATTCATCAATGAATGTATCTTGAAATTTAAACACTTGGAAAAGATTAAACCAAAACCCTAATGGAATAAATCATTTCCAAGATCTCCCTAAGACTATGGATTTGATCCATATAAAAATTCAGCAACAAACATTTATAAATGATCAAAAATGATAAACAAAAATATTATAAACCATAGAAATTGGTTTCACCCAATTTGGAGCCATGGATAAAAACTTATGAATTTAATAAAATAAAAGGAAATAATTTCCAAAGCCAATAAAGCTCCTAAATAAAAATCTATATAAATTGTGAGCAAATAATCCTAAAAGGATTTAAAAAGATAAACAAATATTAAATAAAATTATACCAATTGGAATCACCAATTTTGGAGCTACAAATAAAAAGATATGGATTTTATAAGACAAAGAAAGAAAGTAATAAATAAGAAAAATATTCAAAAGAGAAATTAAATCTTGGCCAAATCCATAAACAAATGAAAGATTACTGAATAATAAAAAGGAATAAAAGATTAGTTAAATAAAATCATATGGATTGAACCATATTCAATTTTATTTAAATAAAGACAAATTGCCTAAACTAAATAATAAATCCCAAGAAAATTATTTAGAAGACAATTTAAAACATGAATTAAACCCATAAGCAAATGGAATAAAGATAATCCAAATAAAACAAAGGAATAAAGATTCTTTGAATAAGATTTATATGGACTTGAACCATATTGAATTTTAATAAAGACAAATCCCTAATAGAAATGAATAATTAAATCATGAGAAAATAATAATTGAAATAGCCAAAGTGGATTAAAAGTTATCTAATCAACTTAAAAAGAATAAAGGATTCATTAAATAGAATTATATGGTTTGGAACCATATTCAAATTCATTTAAATAAAGACAAAAACCTCATTTAAATAAATATTAAATCATAATAAAATGTTTGAAATAATTCAAAGTGAATTATTTAAACACAGTAATCAACAGTTTAACCCTACTGAAAAGGTTTGGTGAAATTTGAATTCAAATGGAAACTTGAATCAATGGTTTGAATAAAGACACAAACCTCATTTAAATAAATATTAAACCATAAAAGAATATTTGAAATAATCTAAAATGGAATTTTAAACTCATTACTAAGCAGTACAAACTTACTGAAAAGGTTTGAGAAACAATTGAAATGGACTCTAAAATACATTGTTAAACAGTATAAAAACATACTGGAAATTTGGGAAAGATTTGAAAACAAATGAATGTTTGAAACATTTGAATCAAACCAAAACAGAAAATAGAAAAAGAAAACAGAAAGAAAAAATAAGAAAACAAACCAGCCCAGCGAGCTAGCCCAACCCTGGCCCAACTACAGCCTACCTCTCTCTCTTTCCCGAGCCCGTTCTTTTCTCACCACGGCCTCGACCCTCAACCCCGCTAACGCCTCGGCCCCATGCCAACCTAGCATCTTCGTCTCCACTCGTACGACCCATTCCCATCTCTCCCTGAATGTTTTTGCGTTGATTTTGCGTCATCAATTCACGTTACTGCCGTGATCAATCCTTGCCAGTGATCACGCACGTTAAAGCTCCCCCTCTCCCTTTCCCCTCACTCCCCACCACCTCTCCGCCCCAGGGCTGCCTCAATTCGACCTTGCATCGCTACTGCTCCGACGAACTCTAGCTCGAAATTCCGGCGACGCCCGACCGCACCCTGCCTCCTAGCTCACACGAGCTTGACCAGCAACCCCGTACGCATCTACTAGCACCCTCATCACACACGCGCGTGCCCTAGAAGCTCGGCTTCGTCTGAGCGCTGCTGATGTCTGCCTCGACTCCGGCAGCCTCTCCTGGTAACCCTAGAACGCCCCCTTCTCTCTAGTTGACGCTTGCGCCTTCACCTCTCTCTTGCACGTCTAACACCGCCTTCCTTTGGTATTCCCATAACTTGTAGCTTCGTCTCCGACAAGACCCGTGCGCGCCCGACGCTGTCGTGAACTCCAACAAGCGATTGCAGGAAATCTCGTGCGCCCCTAGATCTATGGCGACCACCTCGAGCATCCTCTCGCCACAACGAAACCGGTGAGCACATTACCCCTCATCCTTGCTTCCTGTATTAGCCGGACCACTACCGCCAGAGTGTCGCCGCCGCGCGTCGTCGAGCCAGCGCCGCCACCTATGGTCGCTGCATCGTGAACCGTTGGATCCAGATCGTAGAGATAGGATAGATTGACTTAAATCAAATTGGTATTTTCAATCAGAGCCGTGCGTTGTAACTTAAATCCAATGCACCGCGTAGCTCGATCCAGACAAATCGGTACTATCCAGTAGGAAAAAACCACGTGGCCAGACACAGGTTTTAAATTTTTTTTGATCTATTAGATGAATGAATTTGCAAAATTCATAACTTTAGTTCTACACGTCCAAAATTTGAAAATTTTATATCATTGGAATCAGTAAAATGAAAACTTTGCAAAGATGCCCTTAGTTTAGTATTTTGCTTCTGATAAATAAGGTGTTTTACAGAAAGAGTTGTAAGGCTATTTTGGTTATAAAAATTATTCAAAAAGTACTTTTTGAGTAAAACCTTTTGCAAATGGTTTGATTTGAACACTCTGACCCTAAACAACTAACATTTGGGTTTAAAAATAAATTTAACTAACACAAGGAATTTTTTCTTGGAATAAAAGCATTTCTAGTAAAACAAAATGTTGCAATGATTTAAAAATGATTTTTGACTGAAACCTTTTGCAAATGGATTAGTTTTAAATACTTTGAACTTAAACACTAACATATGTGTTTAAAAACATTTTTTGCTAACACTAGAAATTATTCCTTTGAATAAAATCATTTCTAGCAAAACAAAAATAATTTAAAATGGCCATTTTCACTAACTTGTTTTTAAATGGTTTATCCACTTTTATAAATGACCAATAGGTGTTTTGAAATGTTTATAGCCTTAGTAGAAACCACTTTTCCAATAAAACAATCTTTTGCATGCTTGCAGGCATTGCTTTGTTTTCATTATTTTATGTGGTGAATTGTTTGAATGCTAGTTTGAATATGTGCTTGCTTGATTGAATTGTAGTGAACTTTGAAGAGTGTGACTATTGCAACATCAAGAAGTGGACCTAGTATCTCTACTAAAAATGCAAGTGGTGCTTCATACATTTTGTCCTATTATTTTAACTATGCATTCGTGATATTTTTAAGTAGGACTTGCATGGAATTTTTCTATGTGTTGACTATGCCATGGGAAATCCTAGTAGATGATGCCTTAGTAGAATTTTCCCTAAGTTAAGATTCTTGCTACTATTATGCTTAGCCTAGATAGTAAAAAACAAGGGTGGGTTATATACACATGCTATGGAAATTTTACTAAGTCTTTTGACTTATGTTTTTGCTTAATAAAACATCTATGTGAATGAATCACCTGGGTGGAATGGAAAGAATGGTTTATGTTGAGTGGTTACTCAGGGGTCTACCTGGTGTATCTCACTTGTGGAAAGCCACCTAGGAACAAAGAGATTTGATATGTTAAGTGTTGAGAAGCTTCTAGTGCAGCCACAAGGCAATATGGGCTCTGTCTGGATCATATAGGTTGCAATAACTTAGCCAGATGGACAGAAGGTGGTAGGGATGATAGGTTGGAACGCGTCCATTTGGTCTAAGGGAAGGCTTTTGAAAGATCTTGTCTCAATGCATGTCGATTCTTGTGGGTAAAGTGCACCACCTCTCTCGAGAGTAAAATCTAAGTACTTATTCGTGTCCCCGGCAATGGAACATTTGAGCATCAAGACATGGAAGCTATCAAGGATCTCCTCATCCCAGTTTCTAAGTTAAAAACTTGTGGTTGAACAGGGGTTAAAGGATCACCAATTTTTATTGGTAGATGCCTTGGGTGATTTGTCAAACAAAAACTTAGTGTTTTCAACTGATAAGGAAAAACCTATTTTGAGCAAAGCGAGCCTAAGCTCCACTTAGCCAAATACATATAGATGATAGATACCACTATTCTACCATAGTATCACTTGCCAATACAATTCAAATGTATTGACCCTTGTGGATGTAACTTATTACGTTGCAGCTTTGTTTGATGTTAGTGAAGTGTGTTGAATAGGATTACAAGTCTACAACCAACATGATTGCTTGTGGCATATGAAGATGAAGGACTCCATGCTATATAGATATTTCTGCTACATTGTAATGATATAGCCATATGAGCTATGTAAGATGTAATGAATTATTTTATTCCTAGTTATAATTTGTAATATGACCTTTGTTTCTTGATATTACATCTTAAACTGTGGATGTTAGCTATTGATCTAGGGACTAGCATTGTAAACACAGGGATCTCTACCTTATCAGGTTGGTACCTCTACAGATGGTATCAGAGCGTTGTGTTGCCTCTAGGATTGTAACCCTAGGATTGGACAAAACCCCTTAGAAGAAAATAGGAGTTGAATTTGTTCAAACTTATTTACAAATAATCTTGTATACTCCTTCCTCAACCTTTTTTTGTTTTGATTCTACATCTCCCCTCTTTTCAACTTGTTGGAAAAAACTTCAACATGAGCAAAGGACTTCAACATCACAAATGAATTCAACTTTAGTTTCACCAAGGACTTAAACTTGGACATCACTAAGGACTACAAGTGAGACAGGAAATATTACTCAAGACTTGGAGACTAAAGAAACATAAATTAGAAGGAACCATCATCACCTTTGAGTTTTGTGACCAAGATGCAAGAGTTTTTCCAAGGAAACCATGATCTTGTTCATGAAGAAACTACTAAGAAGAATGGAATGATCTCAACTGATATCCCATAGTTGGACCACCATACTAGTGCTTAGTCTAGGTCATATATTGATCACACCAACGTATGTGGTGTAGCAAAAATATTTTGTTGCCTAAAAATATGTTTGAACCTTGTTGTTTGAGTGGAATGTTTGATTGTGATTGCTTGCACATTGCTTTGTGTGAATTGTTGTGTGTAGGTAGAAATATTTCTCTAGGAATCTTTTGCCTATTCTAATCCAAATCCAACCCAAACAGATGACTTCTCCAAGAGACTCCAACATCAAGGATGGTGAAAACAACAACAACCAAGATATGCACATGAGAGAACAACTACTAGCAACCCAAGCCCAGTTGAATCAAGTGACAAATCAGTTTTTAGCCAACAATAATGAGTTAGACTCAGCCATACAAAAGTTCTTGGAAACCCAATCTCAATTGTTGCAAAGGATGACCAATCAGATGATCAACATGAGAAGCAACAACAATGATATCAAGGATGCTATTATAGAAGGAACTCAAGCTTGCAAAATTTGTGGAGACATAGAACATAAATACAAATAGCATATGGACCAATGCCCTAATTGTGAAGAGAAGCATCCAACTAAACAATGTCCCACATCTCAAGTTTCTTGTTTCCTATGTGAAGGAAATGATCATGTCACTATCCAATGCCCCATCTATCCTATAGTTCAACAAATGAAACAAGATGGAAAACATCAAATGTTTAGAAACCTCCATACCAATAAGGATGAAGACAAAGTCAAACCTCAGTTTGCACCCCCATACATTGTACCACACCATGGTGGACAAAAGAGGAAACATGGATGTTATCCTTGGAATCGTTCAAAGAACCGAGGAAGTTTTCCCACCTTTGAGGTGAAGTATGAAGAGCATGAACTAATATCCCTCCTAGCTTTGGAGAAACCCAAAAAAAGAAGAAATGCCCCAAACCCAGCAAGAAAGGCATTATCCAGGAGAAATTTCACAATTGCAAAGAGAAGGAACACTATGCCAATGAATGTCCAGAAAAGAAGAAGAGCCAATAAAACAAACAAGAGATAGTGATACCCAAGAAGAAGAAGAAGGACATTAGCCAAGTGATGTGCCACAAATGCAAAGAGCTAGGCCATTATGCATCACATTGTCCAGAAAATAAGGAAGACAAGACAAGCAAACCTATGAAAGACATCAGCCTTGTCACATGTTTCAAGTGTGGAAACAAAGGACACTATGCAGACATATGTCCAAAGAAGTTACATCAAGATCCCAAGTAAGCCAAGATGTAATCGACTTGAAAATCTTTTAAGGGTGGTAGTTCCCTAGTTGTCTTAAAGCCAACTTGTAACCTCTAGCCTTCCCAAATCTCGGGATGAGATTTCTTTTAAGAGTGGTAGCCTATCACATCCAAAAATTTCCCAAATTTTGAAATGTGAAAAATAAATAAACAAAAGAAACAATTGTTGAAATTTAGGGTGAAAAGAAACTTTTTGCTTCTAAATGGAAACATCAAAACCCTTCTTGAAAAAAATTCAATGAAAAGTACATCCAATAAAATTTTAATCAAGTGAAATGCATTCATCAATGAATGTATCTTGAAATTTAAACACTTGGAAAAGATTAAACCAAAACCCTAATGGAATAATTCATTTCCAAGATCTCCCTAAGACTATGCATTTGATCCATATAAAAATTCAGCAACAAACATTTATAAATGATCAAAAATGAGAAACAAAAATATTATAAACCCATAGAAATTGATTTCATCCAATTTGGAGCCATGGATAAAAACTTATGAATTTAATAAAATAAAAGGAAATAATTTCCAAAGCCAATAGAGCTCCTAAATAAAAATCCATATAAATTGTGAGCAAATAATCCTAAAACGATTAAAAGATAAACAAATATTAAATAAAATTATACCAATTGGAATCACCAATTAGTTAAATAAAACCATATGGATTGAACCATATTCAATTTTATTTAAATAAAGACAAATTTCCTAAACTAAATAATAAATCCCAAGAAAATTATTTAAAAGACAATTTAAAACATGAATTAAACCCATAAGCAAATTGAATAAAGATAATCCAAATAAAACAAAGGAATAAAGATTATTTGAATAAGATTTATATGGACTTGAACCATATTTGATTTTAATAAAGACAAAATCCCTAATATAAATGAATAATTAAATCATGAGAAAATAATAATTGAAATAGCCAAAGTGGATTAAAAGTTATCTAATCAACTTAAAAGAATAAAGGATTAATTAAGTAGAATTATATGGTTTGGAACCATATTCAAATTGATTTAAATAAAGACAAAAGCCTCATTTAAATAAATATTAAATCATAATAAAATGTTTGAAATAATTCAAAGTGAATTATTTAAACACACTAATCAATAGTTTAAACCTACTGAAAAGGTTTGGTAAAATTTGAATTCAAATGGAAACTTGAATCAATGGTTTGAATAAAGACACAAACCTCATTTAAATAAATATTAAACCATAAAATAATATTTGAAATAATCTAAAATGGAATTTTAAACACATTACTAAGCAGTACAAACTTACTGAAAAGGTTTGAGAAACAATTGAATTTAAACAGATGTTTAAATCATTTGAATAAAATAATATGGTTTGGAAACATATTTAAAACTTATTTAAATAAAGACAAATGTCTAATTTAAATAAATAATAAACCATAAGAGAATATAAGAAAATATTCTAAAATGGACTCTAAAATACATTGTTAAACAGTATAAAAACATACTGGAAATTTGAAAACATTTGAAAAAAATGAATGTTTGAAACATTTGAATCAAATCAAAACAGAAAATAGAAAAATAAAAAGAAATAGAAAGAAAAAAAAGAAAACAAACCAGCCCAGCGAGCTAGCCCAATCCTAGCCCAACTACAGCCCATCTCTCTCTTTCCCGAGCCCGTTCTTTTCTCACCACGGCCTCGACCCTCAACCCCTCTGACGCCCCGGCCCCACGCCAACCTGGCGTCTTCGTCTCCACCCGCACGACCCATTCCTCTCTCTCCCCGAACGTTTCTGCGTTGATTTTGCGTCATCAATTCACGTTACTGTCATGATCAATCTTTGCTAGTGATCACGCACTTTAAAGCGCCCCTCCCCCTCTTCCTTTCCCCTCACTCCCCACCTCCTCTCCACCCCAGGGTTGCCTCAATTCGACCTTGCACCGCTACTGCTCCGACTAACTCTAGCTCGAAATTCCGGCGATGCCCGACTGCACCCTGCCTCCTAGCTCACAGGAGCTTGACCAGCAACCCCGTACGCATCTACTGTAGGGGTTCGTAGCATGGAAAACAAAAAAATTCTACCGCATGCACACAAACAAGCCAAGATCTATCTACTAGATTGTAGCAACGAGTCAATTAGAGTACTCACCCTCGAAGATTCCAAAGCGGTTAACGAGAGAAGATTCTCGTGGGTGATGTAGTCGTACACTTGCCGATCACAAGATCGCGTAAACGATCATTCTGGCGTTGTGTTCCGGCAGCGCTTCCATAGTCGGTCACACGTTCGGTACTCGATGAAGACCTTCCTCTACCTTGTTCCAGCAGGCAGCGGAGGTTATAGTTCTCCCCTCGCGATTCCGGTAGCACGACGGCATGGTGTCGGAAGTAGAGGGAAGATCCCGCAGGGCTTCGCCTAAGCCGGTGCGAGTTATGGTGGATCTAGGGTTTCCGGTGATCCAGGTTTAGAAGGCCGGAGAGGAGGAGGTGGTGTCGGCGGCGGCTAGGGAGACAACGACGTGTCGGCGGTGGCTTGGCGGTGGCGTCCGGCGGCGGCTTGGCGGCGGCGGCGCGACACAGGTGGGGAGGGCTGGTTGTGTGTTCTTTGGGGCAGCCCTCCCCCTCTATTTATGAGAGGGAGGGATGCTTGGGAGAGGGGAGTTTGAATCCATACCCAAACCCAAGTTGGATAGAAGGAAGGACTCTTTCCTTCTTCCCCTAGGAAACCATTGTTCCAGTTTGACTTTTCAAACCTCCCTTTTGACTTTCAATTTAGAGATTTATTTCTCTCTCGCAAATGCCCAACCAAAGTGACTTAGGACATGATCCAATCATTCCACTTACCCATGACACACTCATGGACCAATCCCCTTCCGGTCCGGTGAACCTTCTAGACCCTTCTAGAACCTCTCCGATGAAAACATCGAAATCATTCCTGAACTCCGGAATCGGACTTTCCTTATATGAATCTTATTCTCCAGACCATTCCGGATCTCCACGTGATATCCTGGATCCCATCCGAGACTCCAAACAACATTCAGTATTCATACTTACATTTCATATCTACTAACCAACATCGAATCCTTAAGTGTGTCTCCCTACGGTTCGTGAATTATGCGGACATGACCGAGACACTTCTCTGATCAATAACGAATAGAGAAATCTGGAAATTCATATGCCTCCCACATATTTCTACGATTACTTTGCGATCGAATGAACCACTTACATACGATACCAATTTCCCTTTGTCTCGTGATAGTTTACTTATCCGAGGTTTGATCGTCAGTATCTCTGCATACCTAGTTCAACCTCGTTACCGATATGTACTCTTTTCTCGTTCCCGTGGTATGTGATCCCTTGTGAGCGAGTCACATGCTTGCAAGCCAATTGGATGACATTCCACCAAGAGGGCCCAGAGTATATCTATCCATCATGTGGATGGACAAATCCCACTCTTGATCCATGTGCCTCAACACATACTTTCCGAACACTCAATGCCACCTTTATAGCCACCCAGTTACGGTGTGGTGTTTGATGTCATCAAAGCATCCTTCTGGTGATGCTGATTAGCATGATCTCATGGTCGAAGGAATTAGGTTACTATGTATCAGAAAGCTTATAGCAAATGAACTATTGAAATGACTTGATCTTAATGCTACGCTTATCTATAGGAGTATGTCCATCATACCATTCTCCTAATGATATGATCTTGTTGTTAACAACATCTCAATGTTCATGATCGGGAAACCACGATCATCTATTTACCAACAAGCTAGTATTACAAAGAGGCTTTACTAGGGACTCTAATTCAGTTTACAATCACACAAGTATTAATGTTTCCGGTTAATACTGTTATAACATGAATGCAAACATTTATCATAAACACAAAAATATAATAATAACCACTTTTATTATTGCCTCAAGGGCATATCTCCAACATCTACCAGCACCCTAAGCTCACACGCGCGTGCCCCAGAAGCTCGGCTTCGTCTTCGTCTTCGTCTGAGCACCGCCGTTGTCTGCCTCGACTCCGGTAGCCTCTCCTGGTAACCCTAGCCTGCCCCCTTCTCTCTGGTTGACGCTCGTGCCTTCACCTCTCTTGCGCATCTAACGCCGCCTTCCTTTGGTCTTCCCATGGCTTGTAGATTCATCTCCGACAAGACCCGTGCGTGCCCGATGCCATCGTGAACTCCAGCGAGCGATTGCAGGCAACCTCGTGCGCCCCTAGATCTACGACGACCACCTCGAGCATCATATCGCCACGACGAACCCGGTGAGCAACTTCCCCCTCATCCTTGCTTCCTGTATTAGTCGGACCACCACCGCCAGAGCGTCGCTGCCGCACGTCATCGAGCCAGCGTCGCCCACCTATGGTCGCTGCATCGTGAACCGTTGGATCCAGATCGTAGAGATAGGATAGATTGACTAAATCGAATCGGTATGTTCAATCAGAGCCGTGTGTTGTAACTTAAATTCAACACACCGCATATATCGATCCAGACGAATCGGTACTATCCAGTAGGAAACAACCACGTGGCCAGACACATGTTTTAAAAATAGATTTTGATCTATTAGGTGAATGAATTTGCAAAATTCACAAATCTAGTTCTACACGTCCAAAATTTGCAAATTGTATATCATTGGAATCAGGAAAATGAATCCTTTGCAACCATGCCCTTAGTTTAGTATTTTGCTTCTGAAAAATTAGGTGTTTTTGCAGAAACATTTGTAAGGCTATTTCGGTTATAAAAATTATTCAAAAAATACTTTTTGAGTAAAACCTTTTGAAAATAGTTTGATTTGAACACTCTGACCCTAAAAAACTAACATTTGGGTTTAAAAATAAATTTAACTAACACAAGGAATTATTCCTTGGAATAAAAGCATTTCTAGGAAAACAAAATGTTGCAATGATTTCAAAATGATTTTTGAGTGAAACCTTTTGCAAATGGATTAGTTTTAAAAACTTTGACCTTAAACACTAACATTTGTGTTTAAAAACATTTTTGGCTAACACTATAAAATATTCCTTTGAATAAAAGCATTTCTAGCAAATCAAAAATAATTTAAAATGGCCATTTTCACTAACTTGTTTTTAAATGGTTTTGCCACTTTTATTTTATGTGGTGAATTGTTTGAATGCTAGTTTGAATATGTGCTTGCTTGATTGAATTGTAGTGAACTTTCAAGAATGTGACTATTGCAAGATCAAGGAGTGAACCTAGTATCTCTACTAAAAAGGCAAGTGGTGCTTCATACATTTTGTCCTATTATTTTAACTATGCATTAGTGATATTTTTAAGTAGGACTTTCATGGAATTTTTCTATGTGTTGACTATGCCATGGTAAATCCTAGTAGACGATGCCTTAGTAGATTTTCCCTAAGTTAAGATTCTTGCTACTATTATGCTTAACCTATCGAGTAGAAAACAAGGGTGGATTATATACACATGCTATGGAAATTTTACTAAGTCTTTTGACTTATGTTTTTGCTTAATACAACAACTATGTGAATGAATCACCTAGGTGGAATGGAAAGAATGGTTTGTGTTGAGTGGTTACTCAGGGGTCTACCTGGTGTATCTCACTTGTGGAAAGCCACCCAAGAACAAAGAGATTTGAGATGTTAAGTGTTGAGAAGCTTCTAGTGCAGCCACATGGCAATATGGTCTCTGTATGGATCGTATAGGTTGCAATAACTTAGCTAGATGGACAGAAGGTGGTAGGGGTGATAGGTTGGAACGCGTCCATTTGGTCTAAGGGAAGGCTTTTGAAAGATCTTGTCTTGATGCATGTCGAGTCTTGTGGGGAAATTGCACCACCTCTCGAGAGAGTAAAATCTAAGTACTTAGTCGTGTCCCGGCAATGGACAATTTGAGCATCAAGACATGGAAGCTATCAAGGATCTCCTCATCCTAGTTTCTAAGTTAAAAACTTGTGGTTGAACAAGGGTTAAAGGATCACAAATTTTTATTGGTAGATGCCTTGGGTGATTTGTCAAACAAAAACTTAGTGTTTCCAACTGATAAGGAAAAACCTATTTTGAGCAAAGCAAACCTAAGATCCACTTAGCCAAATACATATAGATGATAGATACCACTATTCTACCATAGTATCACTTGCCAATACAATTCAAATGTATTGACCCTTGTTGTTGTAACTTATTATGTTGCAGGTTTTTTTGATGTTAGTGAAGTGTGTTGAATAGGATTTTAAAAGTCTACAACCAACTTGATTGCCTATGGCATATGAAGATGAAGGACTCCATGCTATATAGATATTTCTGATGCATTGTAATAAGATAGCCATATGAGCTATGTAAGATGTAATGAATTATTTTATTTCTGGTTATAAAGTTGTAATATGACCTTTGTTTCTTGATATTAGATCTTAAACTGTGGATGCTAGCTATTCAATCCAGGGACTAGCATTGTAAACACATGGATCACTACCTTATCAGGTTGGGACCTCTACAGTTCACCACCTTACTCTTAGTTATAGTTGAGATATTAGAACTATAGAATTATGGATAGTTACTTTATGAACTGATATCGTATTGTTTTGAGTGTTAATCTAAATATTTAAAGTCCTATCGCAAACTTTCGGCAAACTATGGAGTCCTCCATGAAGTTTAATAATTAGTATTAAATCAAGAGTAACAATTCCAGTGTTAGTATATAAGTATCATGTTTGTCTCCATGATTCTTGATATTCAAAAGATTGTTTTAATATCAATATTATCTAGGAGCTAAAAGAATTTTTTTAGAAACTATCATGTATGGAAGATATTGCAATATCTGAAACGAAGTTTTGGTTACAACATGATAGAGTATAACATGGTAAAATTTATGTTTTCATATTTGTTGAGAATTTGCACAAGGTTGGAGACACTAGTCGTCCTAATCCTCCAAAAGGTTTTGGAGAGCAACATTATACTCATGATTCATCGTTTGTAAGCTAAAGTATCTTGATCATGAAAATTTCCATGATAAGGATGGATATAAGATGTAGGTAAAATGTTTACTGCACTAAAAGATTACTAAAGAATGGAATTTGAAAGAACACTGAACATTTGATGATGACAATCTACTTCAAAGTGCAAGTCCAAAAACATTGGTATTTAGCTATACATGCTTTGGACTATGTGCCATGTGTATGGCTCCACTGTTGATGTTGATAGATTCTTTTAAAAGAAAAAGGTAATGCTGAAAGAGAAATCTAAGAAATATTTTGCAGAAAATTAAAGACTAGAATTGTCCAGCTTAGGTATATAGATGATATACATGTTATGACTGTATTCCTTGGTTGTTAAACAATGTGGTTCTTAAGTATTGGATACTAAATTTGTTGGTGTGAACTATCATACGAAACAATACAATTCATGAACTGCAATGGCCTCAGTAACTAGCACGAGAATAAGTGATGATGTTCATCGAAAACAAATAAAGTGTTGTTTTGTTAACATCAAAGCTTGCCTTCAAGATTTGTTTTAATCAGGTATTATGAGAATAAAAGGTTGTTCAAATAATTTCCGTATTCCATAATAGATGGATGATATACAAATCTAGTTGGAGAAATAACATCCATAAAACTAATGCTAAAAATGTCGAAAGACAAATGATTGAAAGATCACTTAGGAAGTGACATCGCCGTTTAAACTATATTGGAAAGAAAACATGAAAAAACTCCATGTTGATGGAATTTTGGATTCTTTTGATTTTTGATCAAATGACGCTTGTGAAACTTTCCTACAGATAATTAAAACTCCGTTCATAGGCCAAAAGGGAACGAATGACTAGCTTATTGGAACTTGTACATATAGATGTATGAAGCCCATTATGTGTAATCGAGAGCAACGGATTCAATTTCATATGCTTTCTCCAAAAATTTGAGTGAATATATGTATATTTACTTAATAAGGATTAAATATGAAACATTTGAAAATGTTCAAGTACTTTCAAGATGAAGTAGAAAATCATTGTAACAAGAAAATAAAGAATTTATGATAGGATCATAAAGGAAGATATTTGAGTTACCGATGGCTGTAAAATATAGCCATCCACGTCCGCATTTAAACTAGTTATTATTCATATATTTGATGAAATATCTCTCTAAACCCTGCCACTAATGCCTAATGATCAAAGGGGTATGTAATCCTTTCTTGCTATTTTTCCCTGCGCAGATAATGACGTATAATGATGGGAATCACAACATAAATTCCAAAGATACAATATTTCCAACACGTCAAAAAAACCAAGAGCCATGAAGTGGAGGCAGAAGCCTTAACAACCAACTATACGTCGGGAAATTTATTCTGGCCATATAGTTGCCATCTATTTCATTAGGTTAAACAGAACAACTTTCATGAAGGGACCCCTATATAAAGAGGCTCTAGACAACGAGAAACAACGCTTCTTTTTAGACCTCGACTCTCCCTGCCACCACAAGCCACTGTGGCATCCCGCAAAACCACTACTAGAAAATCGCGTTGAAATTGTGCATTGCATCGTCATCATCATGCATTGTTTGTCAAACTATTTTCAACAAACCCGGTTTTGTTTTCTAAACGCCCCCTCCTTTTTCAAATGTCAAACCCCGGGTCCCCGGATTATTTTTGTGTGTCGGATATCGGTTTGCAGACGGTGTCTGCAAAACAAATAAAAATTTATTTTGTTTTTAGCGGGGGCAGTCGAACGGGCCGTCCCGACCCGAACGACCACCCCCAGATTAAAATATCGGTCCACCCCTGAAATCCCTAAGCTACCAAATAACCTACCCCAATCCTACCTAGCCCCCCCTCCACCTCACCCCCACCATTCACAGCTCGCCACATCACCTGGCCCAATCCCCCCACCCAACCATCATCCGCCACGTCACCTACTCCCTCCACTCACCCTCCTCTCTCTTCTCCCTAGCTACACGCACACAGCACACACACCAACCTCCCCACATCCGATCCCCACCTGCCATGGGCCCCACCTCCCACCGACCCTCCCCACGCGCACGCGCGCGTCGCCCTCTCCCCTGGCTTCTTCCTCCCTGCGGTAGCACCTCCTCCTCCTTCCTTCTCTCCCCCGAACTCCGGCCGAGCTCGCCCTCTCCTCCAGCGCCCCACCTCCCAGCCTCTCCGGTCGCTGCCGCCATGGCCGCCACCACCTCGCCCCGCCTCACCGCCCGCGCTTTTCCCTCCGCTCCGCCTGCCTCGCTGGGCTCCCCTCCCGGCCGCCACCACCTCCTCCAACCCCGCGCCCCGGATCGAGCCTCTCCCCAGAGCTCCGTCGCTCGTCCTCGAGCCCGCCTGCCCAAAGACGCCTCGGCCGCGACCCCGAGTGCGCCTGACGCCGCCTCGCCGCTTCTGCGTCTCGCGGCGCAGGCTGCCGCTGCCTAGTCCTCGTCAACCTCTGCAGCCGCTGCCCGGTCTCCGCTGGCCAGGCGCTGCCTCGCCGGGAGGCCGCTGCCGCCATCGCCCGCCGCCAAGGCCGTCGACCGCGTTGCCCCGAGCTCGCCGCCGCCTCGGCGCTCTCGCAGCTGCACGCCCCGCGCTGAGCCGCCGCTGCCGCCGCTTCCATCTCGCGAGCTCCGCCGCCACGACGATCCCCGCCGCACTGCAGCCCGTGACCCGCCTCGCCATCCGTCGCTGCCGCCGCCTCCAGGCGGGCTCGCCGACCTGAACGTCACCGCCGCTCCCCTGTCCGACGACCTCCGAGCCCTGCCTTCGCCTCCGCTCGAGCGCCTCTGGCCAGTTTCGCCCCGCCATGAACGCCACCGTCGCTACCTCTGCTCGCTCCGCTCGAGGGCCATAGTCGCCCGGGACTCCGTCGGGGTGGTTGTCCTCGTCCAAGCGATGGCGTTCCACGGGACGAGCCAGTGTGACCAAGGATGGCACCGACGAGATCGCCGAGACCGTGGGACCACGTCTAGAACCCGCGAGCTCCGAAGACCGTACCGTAACCGGTGGCGCTAGCCGGACCCTCGACAAGATCTTCATCACGGAAACCCCGACGCCATGATCTCCCTCGCGGAATCCGAAGACCGTACCGATTCCTCGACACCCTCGATGCGCCAAGATCGCCGAGACCCTAGACGCAAGATCTCCTTCAGGGGAAGACAAGTACTCCGACAGGGACCCGATTGGAGCGAACCCGAAGACGGTAGGGCGACAAGTACTACTTCACGGACATCGAGTGCCAAGATCGCCCACAGAGAATCGAAATTGTCGAGACCCTGAAGACCCGTTCCCGGGGGCGAAGTCCGGACCCGATGCTCGCCAAGAACTGCACCGACCAGAACGAATTCGAGGCGACCCCGAAACCCCAAGTCCGGCTTCCCGGAACGCCAAGACCCTAACCCCCGGAGGCCGAGAATGACCCCGTCGGACCCTGGACCCTGGACCCTGAGACCGACCCCGACCCCGGACCCCGAACCCCGGAACCCCCAAGATCGCCGAGACCCCTAATGTGTGAATCTCTTTCCGAAACCCTATTTCATAACAAAATAACAACCTGTTGCACATTTATTCATTCATCTCGCATGCATATCTGTGGTTTGGGGGCCTTCCGCCGATTCACCAAATAATTAAATATGGGGCCCATATGCGGGCAAATCTAGTCTCATATTGGCCTCATTTAAACTTGTGTAGCGAACCGGTGATATATTCTGCCTTGTTAAACAACGGTTAAATTGCGGGGTAGATAAATAACACGAACCACCTAACTAATTGTCGGGACCCCGGTTCCGCTTAATTTGACCTAATTGCATCGCACTTTGCCATGACATCCATCATGCATGCATCATGCCGATCTTCTGCCGTTGTATTAAATATTGCATCCGTGTTCCTTCTAGTGTTTTGCTTCTTCATGGATAAGGCCGTTGAGTTGATGTGAGCCGCCGATCTTGATCGAACCCTTCGACAATGTTTTCAGGCGAGCATCTCCCCCTTTCTACCTATCTTACTTTTATAGTCTTTATTCCCTCCTGTTGATCTATTGCTATCTGTGTTGCGATGCTTTAGTTCCGTACCCGTGATATACCGTGCAGCCCTATATTGCCTTGGACACACCCTAATACCTGTTGTTTGGTAGATAGTTGGACCTGCGCGTCGTAGTTGCTTGCTCAAGTGCGGATGTGTGTCGCCATGTGCCACAGTTGCTGATGTATTGCCGCATGTTGATGTTGGAGATGATTCTAGTTTTACTTATCGACACTTTAATTTCTGTTTAACAACTAAAATTGAATAAGCAGAGGCATCGGTGGGTGATAGAAAATATTTGGTTTCCGAACGCCCACTTGTGTCCCGTAAGACCCCGAGTACTTGATACCTGTTCCTTGATTTTTGCGCGCTATCCACATCCGGGAGGTATATGGGACCCCCCTGAGCCAGAGCTTGATTCCGTCATATTTCTTGGGGCCACAAACTAGTTTGAGGTGTTTTTACTATCCTGTACTTATGCCATGCTACTTTCTGTATTTAAATTGTGCGAGGAGCACACTGTACTGTTTAGGATCATGGCACGATTCCGCGGTGTCGACAAGCCCAGCCACACTTTCGGGTTCCCAGTCGTTCTGGCCCGTCCCCATAACCTTGAGGCCGTCTGAGCTTGCTTACTCTGCTATGATTCTACTTAAGGTGGCCCCTGAAATATTTCTGAATCGTGATTGTTCAATCGTGAAAGCCTGGGTTTTGTTTTGGTTTTTCCGAGGTTGATCGAGCGTGTTGCTATTGGTGCACCCCGCCGGTAAAACTTTACGAAAGCCGTGTCCGCGGATATGGACGACTTGGAGCATGATCTCGATCATAGACAAGCATAACTAAAGTTTACTGCTATAAATTTGACTTATAATGACTAGTAATCAGCTCCACTATAATGGAATGGCTAATTAATACTGCCCACAATTGCTTGTTTGGTTGTCGCTCGCGACAATTGTATCTGACTAGTAAGTATTGCAACTACAACGAAATGGCTGAATAAAAGTACCAACAACTGCTGGGTTTCGGGATTACATCATGCTATCTGTACCTGATTAGTAATTGCTGCAACTCCAACGGAATGATTAACTAAAAGGGCCCACTGCTTACTTTATCAGGACGACTATCTATACCTGACTAGTAATTGCTGCAACGATAACCAAATAAATAAAACTGCCAACTGTGTGAGTTCCTCGGTTGACTTCCTCGTTTGGTCTCGAGGGGGAAACACCAGGATGGGTTTGTTTGGTGCTAGCTTCAGGTTGGATCCGGTTAGGTCATTCTCATCCCTCTCTGATATTCGCCAGTTGTATCGAGTCTCTATAGGTTGTTTAGTGCATGCTGCCGCTGCCGCTTCAGTCCACCATACCTATGTAGGCGAGGACCGCCGAATTCTAGCCTCGCTGCATCGGCCTCAAGATCGACGCTCCTTCTTTTTCCTTTGCCCTTTGTCGGCACCCCTTTTTTTTGTTTGAGCAGGTTTTGAGATCAACGTCGTTAGCAGGGTTACCCTTCCGGCTTGGCCTGGGCAGGGTTATGGACGCCATTGGTTATTCTTCAGGGCTCTTAGCCCCATTTGCATCTTGTCCGTAGTCGGACGCTCCGTCTATTCAAGGTGATTTGGATCTTTGTACCGTATATCTGTATTCTTGACTCTTTGAGTCGCTGTTATATATATATATCTGTTCTGTGGGTCCCATCGAGAACTGTTGTGTAATGTTATTACTTCGTTTTCCACCCGCACGAAAGTGCCTGGTGGGCACCTTTGAATCGTTTCTATGCGGGTTTGGCGAATTTTGTTCAAACTTGCATAGGTCCAATTCTGAGGGTGTTACAGAGTGGTATCAGAGCTCAGCAGTTGCGATACCCCACAAGTCCAGCCTGTAGGATAACCTAGCTAACGGCCGAAGTAGAGTGTCAAAACTATTTTGCAAAATCGGTTGGATAGTTCTGGTTAGGTCTGATTTTACTCCTTCCCCTCTGCTACTCCTCTCTTACCTCTACGTGTTTTGGATCTGCTCTCTTCTCTCTCTTCGAGTCCAGGAATTCTCGTGGTTGGGTTTCGTGCATCTGTGGCTTCGCTTTCTTCCTTTTGTAATGGAGTGCTACGATCATCAATCTGCAACTTGTCTGTTGTACCCTTCATCCGATCGTTTGTTCTTGAGATCTTTATCCCTATGTGTTCCTTGCTGGATATCAGTGTCGTTGAAAAACATATGAGAAGGACGAGCTTTGGTGAAGTTGGAGTCGACCTTGAGCACGTGTTGTTCATGCCAATGGAACCATCGCGAAACCTAATCAGTGAGTCTTTCATACGATTTCTGCTGGCAGCATTCCTTTGTTCCGGATACCACCTATGAAGATCTTCAGTCTAAATCTCGAGAGTTGAGTTGCCTGATTCTCCTACCCATGTATAGAGTTGATAGTTGGGTCCGGGATGGACTGATCACCCTACCCGACTCTTACTGTTCGCTCTGTACATCGAACTGGTGGATCGAGGTAACTTTTCCCTCTTCTGACGGAAGTTAGAGGTGGCTTTATTTGTTGATGCCTCTATCTTCGTCCCCTGTTTCCCCGGAGTGTCTCTCGACGACCAGGAGCAACGACCCTTTGTTGGTGGTGTCGCCGTTTTCAAGATAAAGGAGGAACCCTCGTTAGTGGTGTCGCGAGGATCTACACGAAGCGCGAAGGATCAGACCGCCGACTTTCCTTCCGGTACCATGAGGCGGATCTCGAGGGCGAGATCCATTGTTAGTGGTGTCGAATTGTGGCATCCCGCAAAACCACTACTAGAAAATCGCGTTGAAATTGTGCATTGCATCGTCATCATCATGCATTGTTTGTCAAACTATTTTCAACAAACCCGGTTTTGTTTTCTAAACGCCCCCTCCTTTTTCAAATGTCAAACCCCGGGTCCCCGGATTATTTTTGTGTGTCGGATATCGGTTTGCAGACGGTGTCTGCAAAACAAATAAAAATTTATTTTGTTTTTAGCGGGGGCAGTCGAACGGGCCGTCCCGACCGACCACCCCCAGATTAAAATATCGGTCCACCCCTGAAATCCCTAAGCTACCAAATAACCTACCCCAATCCTACCTAGCCCTCCACCTCACCCCCACCATTCACATTTCGCCACATCACCGCCCAATCCCCACCCAACCATCATCCGCCACGTCACCTACTCCTCCACTCACCTCCTCTCTTCTCCCTAGCTACACGCACACAAAGACACACACCAACCTCCCCACATCCGATCCCCACCTGCCATGGGCCCCACCTCCCACCGACCTCCCCACGCGCTGCCGCCTCCCAGCTTCTTCCTCCTGGCGGCCTCCTCCTCCTTCCTTCTCTCCCCGAACTCCGACCGAGCTCGCCTCCTCCTCCACCTCCCAGCCTCTCCGGTCGCCGCCCGCCTGCCGCCACCACCTCGCCCTCACCGCCCCGCCGCGCTTTTCTCCCTCCGCCCGCCTGCCTCATGGCTCCCTCCGGCCAGCCGCCACCGCCTCCTCCAACCCCGCCGCCGGATCGAGCTCCTCCCCGCAGAGCTCCGCTCGTCCTCGAGCCCGCCTGCCCAAAGACGTCCTCGGCGCGACCCCGAGTGCGCTGACGCCGCCCCGCCTCGCCCGCCGCGCCGCTTGCCAGTCCCTCACAACCTCTCGTACCCGCTGCCCGCCGGTCTCCGCCGTGGCGCTGCCTCGCCGCTGAGGCCGTTGCCGCCATCGCCCGCCGTCGCCGCGCTGCTGCCCGCGTTCGAGCCCGCTGCCGCCGCGGGCGCCCTCGCAGGCACGCCTCGCGCGCCTCGAGCTTCGCCGCGTCGCCGCTTCCATCCTGCGAAGCTCGCCGCGCCGACGATCCCGCCGCACCCTGCAGGCCGTGACCCGCCCGCCATCCGTCGCTGCCGCCCGCCTCCGTGCGGGCCCGCGTCGACCTGAACGTCACCGCCGCTCCCCTGTCCGACGACCTCCGAGCCTCGCCGCCCGCTCGGCGCCGCCGCCGCTTGCCCGCCATGAACGCCACCGTCGCTACCTCTGCACGCTCCGCTCGAGGGCCATAGTCGCCCGGGACTCCGTCGGGGTGGTTGTCCTCGTCCAAGCGATGGCGTTCCACGGGACGAGCCAGTGTGACCAAGGATGGCACCGACGAGATCGCCGAGACCGTGGGACCACGTCTAGAACCCGCGAGCTCCGAAGACCGTACCGTAACCGGTGGCGCTAGCCGGACCCTCGACAAGATCTTCATCACGGAAACCCCGACGCCATGATCTCCCTCGCGGAATCCGAAGACCGTACCGATTCCTCGACACCCTCGATGCGCCAAGATCGCCGAGACCCTAGACGCAAGATCTCCTTCAGGGGACGACAAGTACTCCGACAGGGACCCGATTGGAGCGAACCCGAAGACGGTAGGGCGACAAGTACTACTTCACGGACATCGAGTGCCAAGATCGCCCATAGAGAATCGAAATTGTCGAGACCCTGAAGACCCGTTCCCGGGGGCGAAGTCCGGACCCGATGCTCGCCAAGAACTGCATCGACCAGAACGAATTCGAGGCGACCCCGAAACCCCAAGTCCGGCTTTCCGGAATGCCAAGACCCTAACCCCCGGAGGCCGAGAATGACCCCGTCGGACCCTGGACCCTGGACCCTGAGACCGACCCCGACACCGGACCCCGAACCCCGGAACCCCCAAGATCGCCGAGACCCCTAATGTGTGAATCTCTTTCCGAAACCCTATTTCATAACATAATAACAACCTGTTGCACATTTATTCATTCATCTCGCATGCATATCTGTGGTTTGGGGGCCTTCCGCCGATTCACCAAATAATTAAATATGGGGCCCATATGCGGGCAAATCTAGTCTCATATTGGCCTCATTTAAACTTGTGTAGCGAACCGGTGATATATTCTGCCTTGTTAAACAACGGTTAAATTGCGGGGTAGATAAATAACACGAACCACCTAACTAATTGTCGGGACCCCGGTTCCGCTTAATTTGACCTAATTGCATCGCACTTTTGCCATGACATCCATCATGCATGCATCATGCCGATCTTCTGCCGTTGTATTAAATATTGCATCCGGTGTTCCTTCTAGTGTTTTGCTTCTTCGCGGATAAGGCCGTTGAGTTGATGTGAGCTTCGCCCGATCTTCGGTCGAACCCTTCGACAATGTTTTCAGGCGAGCATCTCCCCCTTTCTACCTATCTTACTTTTATAGTCTTTATTCCCTCCTGTTGATCTATTGCTATCTGTGTTGCGATGCTTTAGTTCCGTACCCGTGATATACCGTGCAGCCCTATATTGCCTTGGACACACCGTAATACCTGTTGTTTGGTAGATAGTTGGACCTGTGCGTCGTAGTTGCTTGCTCAAGTGCGGATGTGTGTCGCCATGTGCCACAGTTGCTGATGTATTGCCGCATGTTGATGTTGGAGATGATTCTAGTTTTACTTATCGACACTTTAATTTCTGTTTAACAACTAAAATTGAATAAGCAGAGGCATCGGTGGGTGATAGAAAATATTTGGTTTCCGAACGCCCACTTGTGTCCCGTAAGACCCCGAGTACTTGATACTGTTCCTTGATTTTTGCGCTATCCACATCCGGAGGTATATGGGACCCCTGAGCGAGCTTGATTCCGTCATATTTCTTGGGCCACAAACTAGTTTGAGGTGTTTTACTATCCTGTACTTATGCCATGCTACTTTACGTATTTAAATTGTGCGAGGAGCACCTGCATCTGTTAGGATCATGGCACGATTCCGCTGGTGTCGACAAGCCCAGCCACACTTTCGGGTTCCTCGTTCACGGCCGTCCCCATAACCTTGAGGCCGTCTCGAGCTTGCTTACTCCGTTGCGGATTCTACTTAAGGGTGGCCCTGAAATATTTCTGAATCCTGTGATTGTTCACCGTGAAAGCCTCGTTGGGTTTTGTTTTGGTTTTCCGAGGTTGATCGGCGTGTGTTGCTATTGGTGCACCCGGCCGGTAAAACTTTTCAAAGCCGTGTCCATGGATATGGACGACTTGGAGCATGATCTCGATCATAGACAAGCATAACTAAAGTTTACTGCTATAAATTTGACTTATAATGACTAGTAATCAGCTCCACTATAATGGAATGGCTAATTAATACTGCCCACAATTGCTTGTTTGGTTGTCGCTCGCGACAATTGTATCTGACTAGTAAGTATTGCAACTACAACAAAATGGCTGAATAAAAGTACCAACAACTGCTGGGTTTCGGGATTACATCATGCTATCTGTACCTGATTAGTAATTGCTGCAACTCCAACGGAATAATTAACTAAAGGGCCCACGCTTACTTTATCGTGACGACTATCTATACCGACTAGTAATTGCTGCAACGATAACCAAATAAATAAACCGCCAACTGTGAGTTCCTCGGTTGACTTCCTCGTTTGGTCTCGAGGGGAAACACCAGATGGGTTTGTTTGGTGCTAGCTTCAGTTGGATCCGGTTAGGTCATTCTCATCCCTCTCGATATTCGCCGGTTGTATCGAGTCTCTATAGGTTGTTTAGTGCATGCTGCCGCCGATCCACCATACCTATGTGGCGAGGACCGCAATTCTAGCCTCGCTGTCTTGGCCTCGATCGACGCTCCTTCTTTTCCTTTGCCCTTTGTCGGCACCCTTTTTTGTTTGAGCAGGTTTTGAGATCGACGTCGTTAGCGGTTACCCTTCCGGCTTGGCAGGGTTATGGACGCCATTGGTTATTCTTGAGGGCTCTTAGCCCCATTTGCATCTTGTCCGTAGTCGGACGCCCGTCTATTCAAGGTGATTTGGATCTTTGTACCAGATATTCTGTATTCTTGACTCTTTGAGTCGTTATATATATCTCGCATGGGTCCCATCGAGAACTGTTGTGTAATGTTATTACTTCGTTTTCCACCCGCACGAAAGTGCCTGGTGGGCACCTTTGAATCGTTTCTATGCGGGTTTGGCGAATTTTGTTCAAACTTGCATAGGTCCGATTCTGAGGGTGTTACAGCCACCACGCCGGATGAATAGATCTAGATCTAAATCTCCAAACCCTTCTCCACCACCATAGCCATCTTCCACCACTTGCAATAGTAGATCTCTTCTCCAACTGGCGACATTGTAATACTATTTTCTATCAATCTTATGATCTCTATTACAATGTTTATGATTGTTGATTTCATCTCTATGTGTGAGTAATTCTCCTTGGGCTAAGGGCTTCGGCCAAGCCATGTAGCTTTTTGTGCATGTTATTTATCATAGATGGGATCATGTATTAGTTTGTATGACATGATGATTATAATACCCTCTCTTGCCTCAATCTAAGGACTTGTCAGGTACCCAAGACCCCGAGGATTGATCCAGGTATAGGGAGTGTGAGTAATGACTGGAACTGCAGGATGGGAACCCCAGTGATAGAAGGGGTAGTACGGCTGTATGTGAGGGATTTACTTGGTATTAAACGGTGACATCACTATGCATATCATTAGTTCTCTTTCTTCTATGGATGAGACTAGTAGGCTATTGCTATAAGCAGTTGCGGAGGCGATAGCAATTATGGATGCACTGTCCACATATAATTATCTTGCTCTAACAATTACATGCATACTTTATTATTATCTTTTATCCCCATCAGATGTTTTGCACAGCTACTGGTGAAACCGAAGACCCTGGGCCCTCTCTCTCTCCATCATCAACAACAACAAAAAGATCGCAAACTCTTGGTCCGGTAAAAACACAAAAAGGAATTCTAAAACTCTCGAAGGTCCGTTTAAGTAATCTCACTTTGCTTTCTGCTTCCCGAGGATTCGATAAACCTAGGTCTACTAGAGAAAAAGAGTTATACTACATCCGTAATCTATATCGAAGGTATCAACCCTTTTTCTCGCGCTGTTGACGGGGAAGCAATAGCTACCCTGGTGAGGTTAGTAGGAACCTTGCTAGTTTTAATTTTGTTAGTTTGCTTTCAGTCTATATTTGAAAAACCAAAAAAATAGTTGGTCTTTTAATTCTTATTTTTACTAACATTAATATTCGTTTAAGAAAATCCAAAAACATAGGAAGTATGGCTAAAACGAAGCCAAAGGAGTTTGCAACTCCCAATAATGATTATTTGCGTACTCCTATTACTCAGCCAACAATTACTGCTGAATATTATGAAATCAAGCCCCACTATTTAAGTTTGGTTCAAGAGAATCAATTTGGAGGCTCTGCCTATTGAAGATGCAGGTATGCACTTAAACACTTTTACTGAAATATGTGATATGATGCGCATTAAATATGGTGACCCCGATGCGGTCAAGTTGCCCTTATTTCCTTTCTCTCTTAGAGAAAGAGCAAAAGAATGGTTGTTATCTTCGCCTAGAAATACTATTGCATCATGGGTGGAATGTACTTATTTATTTATGACTAAATTCTTTCCATCTGCAAAGACTATGCAACTAAGATCTAATATTACTGATTTTAGACTGGAAGAGCGTGAGACACTAGCGCTTGCATGAGAGAGAATGAAAGAATGCATGAGAAACTGTCTCAGCCATGTGATGGAAGATTGGTTAATTCTCCATTTATTTTATAATGCTCTTAACTCTATGTCTAAGTCTATGATCGACACTGCAGCTGGAAGAACATTTATGGGTAAACAAATTATCGAAGCAAAGCAGCTGCTAGACAATATGCAAGACAATCATGCCCAATGGCATGTGGAAAGATCAAACATGAAAAAGGTGAACTTCGTCACACCCCAAGAAAATGAAGAACTCGATGCTAAGTTGGATGAGCTCATATTAGTCGTTAAAGGTAAGGAAACCCAGGTAAGAGCCACTCCCGAACCAACTATTGAAGAAATAGACTTCATAACTCGTAATGATTATAACCCTGCTTGGAAGAAGAATTATAATCCAAATTTTCAGAAACATTGTTTTAGTCCTGCAGGTAACTCTAATAATATTATTACATCAAGTAATAGTAGTATCCAAGAAACTCTTAAATATTTTATGGACTCACAAAATGAGAAAAACAATATCCTAGTTAAAATAATGGAGAACCATGATGCTATGCTTGGTAAATTATCTAACCAAGCTATTAGTTTGAGAAATGATTTGCAGGCCCTTCAAGAAAGAACAAGAATTATTGAGGCACACCTAGGTAAGATAACCGAGAGTCAAACTCTCATTCTAGCTAAATTTTTAGGTAAATCTAAGCCCAATCCAGTTGAAGACCTCAAGATGATAAGAATCCAAAGGGAGGATCCTGAAGAACTCGATTATAGCAATGCTCCTTCACTGAACTACACGGTTGAATATCTTGTAAAAAGGATCAATATCAAGATTCCGGTAAGTGAAGGAAATAAGGAAGCCATGTATCAACACTTCGTTAATCAGGTAGCAATAAAGGTTCGTGAGCTTGAGAAAGAATATAAGAAAAATGCTGAAAAATTACCTGTTAAGCTTGATAATATATTTAAGCCTACTATTAAGATTAAAATTAGGACTAATGAGATAGCTGCACTCTGTGATTTAGGTGCAAGTGTTTTAACAATTTTAAAGAGTCTTTTTAATAAGTTAAATCTTGGCTCTTTTAAAATCACTGAGTTAAAATTGCATCCAGCAGATTCTACTTACAAACAAGCAGTAGGAATTAAAGAGAATACTTTAGTATACATTAAAGGTTGTCCTTCTCTTATTTATTTTGTTATTGTTGACATGCCTGAAGATGCTACTGCTCCTATGATATTAGGCCGTCCTTTCTTAAGAACTATTAAGGCTTTGATTAACTTATATGAAGGAAACGTGAAGCTCCAATTTCCTTCGTGGGATCCTTTTGTTATCCATTTTCCCAGAAAAAAGAAAGTCAAACAAGATGATAAGGAGACCATCACTTTAAAAGCCAACTATATTGGAGTGGGTGTTCCACTCATCTGGCCTAAGCGAGCAACATCAGGGTCAAGCTATTGACCATAAAAGAGCGCTGCATAGGAGACAACCCATGTGAAATAAAGATTTGAGTAAAGTTTTTAAGTTTTAGTTAAAGTCTTTGTTGAACAAAGAGTGCTAGAAAACTCTAGTGAGAAGGAGAGATTCAGTGGTACTAAAAATTACTGTTTTTTACATGCCAAAGTTGGTCAACAATTTAGTCTGTCATTTTTTTGTTAAAACAAGATGTTTCGCTAAGTTTTCGTCTAAAAAGTAATTCTTAAAGAAATGGCAATTTTTTGATGTGTACAGTACCTTTAACGACCAACTATACGGCGGGAATAAATATTCCAGCCGTATAGTTTCGGCCGTATAGTTATTTGATCCATCGACAATTTTTCATCTCCGGATATAGAAAGTTTGACGACCAACTATACGGCTGGAACAAAAGTTCCGGCCGTATAGTTACAGTTGCCAGGAATAAAATCCTAGAAACCCTATTTTTTTTGCTGTCAGACCAACTATACGGCGGGAACAAAGTGTTTTGGTCGTATAGTTGCGACTGTATAGTTGCGTCCGACCAGTTAAACACACGAGACCCTCGATGATAATGATGCAAAAAATATAATATTATAATAATTAGCTCCCGGTGATATGGAAATGGTGTGCAATGCTGAAATTCTGCAAATATATAATAGCTTAGATGTCGAAAATTGTATACATCGAATTTAAAGTCTAATTCAACTGATCCATCAAATAATTCTCTACAATTTATTAGTACAATAGTGCATGCAGGTTCAGACTTCAAATAGGATAGAACTGAACTGCTATGAATGTAGATCAGGAAATGTCGCTACCTTTTTCAGAGCAATACTCAATACGAAATCTATGCCACGTCTGTGCAACTATTACTTGCAGATAGAGGCATAAAATACTTCCTAAACCGTGTAGACATCTAGCGGTTAGTGTATGAACTTTCTCAAGTTGTAAAATGCTTATTCTTCAGTTTTGCAATGTCTGAACATGAATTAACAATAATACCTAGATCACCGATTTTACCCTCAGAGTAATGGAGAATATTTATATGGGATCTGGTTCACAGATTTAGAGGTGTGAACCAACTTCAGCAAATGTGACACATGTCCAGAACAAAGGAAAATGGTCAAAACTAGCAACCGAATTCTAGATCTAAAATACCACATATCAATTATGCGAGTTGGTCCACTTGTACACCAAGTCCCATAAAATTATTTTACCAAAGTAATTGCTCATGGACATCCGGCCATCCGGGCAAACTAAGCTAAATCAATGGCTAGGAGTAAACTAAACGGATGATCGGACGGCCCAAAAGGCCAAAATATCTAGGCCGTGAGAGAGCTCCCTTTTGTCCCCGTTATAATTTCCACGCCATCGTCAACAGTGGGCGCCTGAAATATTCTACCGCTTGCCTGTGGACGGACGAGCATCTTCTGAAAAACGTCAAAGAATATCTCAAGCCACATTTGTTTCTTTTATAAGGAGCTCTTCACGACATGGCCTGCTATGGGGTTGCATTAGCCGTGGATTGTTGGCCAACAAGAAAATAGCGTCAACCGGCAAGAAAAAATATACGCAGCTAATCTTTTAGCTCGTGCCTAGTTGGTGGTTTCACTGTTTCAGCACCATCATGTATGATGGTCGTGTGTATGCATATGGATGTTACTTACACACATGTGTAGAGCAAGCGGAGATACGATCTACGGCTAACTTAGGAACTGGGGTTGGATGGTAGAAATTCAGCTTGCTGACCCAAGTACCCAACTTGCATGATCGCGGAAACTGATCCCGAAATTTGCAGGATCTGGTAGCTACGCTACATGGAAACTAAATATTCCAATGATCAGGGCTCCTGCCTGACCCAACATTAATTACATGGAAACAAAGATATTTGACCCGGAATCCCAGCTAATCGATATTACTGCATGATATCACGGGGCGATTGCATGAACAGCAGTGCATCCCAACCGAAAGCACGGTAATTAAATTAATTGATACACTAAATCGTGCGAGGCGGATTTGCATCCAATTTGTCGACAACATGCCCTAGCGATCAATGCCCTATATAAGGGCCCATTCACCTGTCATTCTCGACCACCACAAATTTGATCACCACGGCCAGGCCGACCGGCAGCTCACATCAGAAGGTTGACCCATCGATCGGCCATGGCGATCTGCAGCCAGCTCGTTCTTTGCATCGCCGCGGTCCTCGTTTGCGCGGCGGCGATAGCGATGCCCGGGGCGGCAGCGCAGGACGCGCCGTTCCAGCCGATCCCGAACGTGGACGCCCCGCACATCCAGGAACTCGGCAGGTGGGCGGTGTGGGAGCACATGAAGCAGGCGAACGACGGGCTCATGTTCGTCAAGGTGGTCGGCGGCAAGTTCCAGGTCGTCGCCGGCCTCAACTACGTGCTCGTCATCGACACGCTGAGCGGCGACGGCGCGGACGGCACGCACACCGCGCAGGTGTACGTGCAGGACTGGACCAACACGCGCGAGCTCGTGTGGTTCAACTGATCGAGTAGGATAGCAAGATTGTAGATGGTTTTTGCTTGTAATGTCTCTTGATGTAGTAATAAACACGAGTTTGGAGTTTTGGAGATGCATTGGTTTTCTTTGCATAATCGTTTTAATTAAGCGGACCAGTAGAAGCTATGTCGGTTGAGTACTTGAGTTGACCAGGTCGGGCTGTCGATCTTCCATCAATTTCACCGCGCTACATTTAAGCTTCATATACTCCCTCTGTTCCAAATTATATATTGCATATAATGTTTAGTCAATTTTTAAAAATTTAAAGTTTGATAAATTCCAACAAGTCCTAGCCATCTAACCAGTATCCAGTCGTACACTCCACTTTCGAGTTTTGTGGCAAAACATTGTTCTTCGCATGCCCCATTAGAGCCCGCGCGCAAATCACACCGATATCACGTAAAACACGGCAAATCTTTGAGAAAAAATGGACCCCAATTCACCGGCTGCTGTTTGTCTTTCCTTCCATCACGTTGATGTCTATCGTCTCTATAATTTTTTTTAGAGAAACATTGATTTTACTAATCACATAATCAAAAAGTCATTACAAAGTATCTCGGGGATGCATAATGGTTGCGCTTACACACACAATCTGGACGCTGGCTACGGACGATCGTGTTGAGCCTCTCAACTTCACCTCACCTCTAGACGTCTCACTATAAGAATGGATGAATATGCCGACGACCGGTCGCTACGTCGACGGACAAACGTCAGGGCCGTCGGTGCAGACCGTGTTTAGACCAAACCCGCCAAGCAGCCGTCGACGTAGTAGCCTACGCCGACGGCGGTCCTCGGCGTATCTATTTTCTTTTACCTCATTAAACTTTGCAAAATCATAACTAAATTATTCTAATTCAAAAAATATAAATAATATATCAAAATTTGCAAAAAAAATAAGATCTATATATCTACAATCAAATATTATATATTTGTAAATAAAAATTAAGCGAAATATAAAATATTATATATAGTTTAAAACGGGCCTAAGAAATTTAAAAACGATCCAAACAATGCGAAACCTTCGCGTGGTGTCATATTATGTGACATAGTTAGAAGCAAAAACATCAAAATTGGTATATATTGATTATGTCTCAAAAAAATCTTTACAAAATGACCTATCTCATTCGAGGTTTCTTGGCTTTTGGGTCAAATGACCAATGTTATGGCTAAAATCGAGGTATAATTTGTGATAATGTGCCTATATCATGCATGTGCATCATGGGATGGCGAACAATATTGCAGGAGAAATTTTTCTTTTTCATCGTACAAAAAAGCCATTTTCCATTTTTCAAGTGTAAAAACAGACGGTTTTGTGAAGCAACCACCAAATGGCTAATTTAAATTGCTACCACCACATTTTTACAAAATACTATACCACCTTACATGGACAATGTCCTAACAGGAGATCTCAAACCTTTTCGTCTATCCCTAGTGAAAAAGATAAATTCCTGCCGAATCGGTATGAAGTGGTTTAGATATGAACTATAGGTATATGATTTGATGCTCATAATTTTTTACAAAAATCATTTTTAGGTTCACAATATGCTATTTCATCAGAGATACACTTCAAGTTTATCGATGCTCAGCTCCGAGCTAAGAATCTTCATGTCCGTCGTTCGACAAAGTTTGACGATAGTTTAGAACGGGCATAACAAATTCAAAAACGATCCAAACAATGCGAAACCTTCGCGTGGTGTCATATTATGTGACATAGTTATAAGGAAAAATATCAAACTTGGTATATTGATTATGTCTTAAAAAATCTTCATAAAATGACCTATCTCACTACTAGAGAAAAAACTATAGGAGACATGCTTATGTGAGGCACATTTAGACCATATGCGCCTCCTATAAAATAGGCGAGGCACACTCCTTCTCCGTGCGCCTCTAGTATAAAAATAGGCGAGACGCATATGATAAGAATGCGCCTCCTATAATCCCTGTACGGACGGAATCTAGCAGCCCCATATTATGCGAGGCGCATTCTAGTCATATGCGCCTCCTATATATCAGATAGGCGAGGCGCATATGGACAGAATGCGTCTCGCATAATCTGTGTGGGCCCGCGTGTTGGTAGGTGCACGAATATGCGAGGCGCATATGGTTATATGCGCCTCCTATATTTGATAATATGCAAGCTGCATATGGTCATATGCGTCTCAAGTAACTCCTGCGGGCCCGGACGGTGGTAGGTGGCCGCATATACGAGGCGCATATTGCTATATGCGCCTCCTATAGTTTGAATTATAGGAGGCGCATATTGTGCAATATGCGCCTTGCATAACCTGGCACCACTTTTTTCCAGCTTTTTGCACATGGAGCCAAGTACCACCCAACGCGTTGGTGCCTTCGATCCTCTCGCGCGTAGTCGCCGCCTCCCTCTTCCTCCCGCGCGTAGTCCTCTTCCTCCAGAGTTCAAGATTGGATTTTCCCCATTCCGGCGGCCGGATATGCAGCGGTGCTGCTAGATCCGTAGTGGTGGTGTACGTCCGGAGCTACAAGACTGAGGGCCAAGCAGCTGAGGTCATGCGCACCGGCGACCTCGCCTCCGTCACTATGCGTATCTCCGCCGTGCACCCAACTAGCTGCTTCCGCCGGGGAGCCGCTACTGCCGGAGCAAAAGAAGCGTCTTCCGCGAGTTGAACCGCCTCCCCCATGATAGGTATTGCTTGCTTGATGGTCTGAGCTGACCACGAGGATCCGTGGGCGTAGGGAGGTTTGGGATCGAAGGGAAGAAGCTAGTGGATTACGTGAATGGTACAGGGTACGTGCCGACATATGAGGGCAGGGACGGCGACTGGATGCTCGCCGGCGACGTCCCCTGTAAGTGAGCCTCTTGATCAAGGACTAGGTGATTTATGTGTTGGGATGGTGATTTATGTGTTGGGATCTTGATCAAATTGTGTGTCCTTGGTTTGGGGGTAATTGGCACGATCCTGTCGTACTCCTACAAGTGGTTTTTTTTCTGTGATTAGGTTGCGTGATTGGTATCTACAATGAACGTAGTTTACCTTCTTTTCTAGATTTTATCTGAATTCACCTAGTGGGTCATGGATAATTTGATATAATGAATATATCTTCCCTGATTTATACTTATGTTTTTTAGCTCAGGTTGCATCCCGAAATGATGATCCTGTGGGTCAATTCTAAGAACAAGATTATTGTTTCCTCTACTGCAAATACTGTTAAATTTAAGTTTTGTTGGTTTAGTGTTTGCTAAATAGGCAATCTGTCATTTGCTAGATTCATAACCATTTGCTAAATATCCATGCTTTTTTAGTTGTTGTGCTAGTAGTTCTTGTTGTGTTTTAAGTTAAAATGGTTATGAGAAAATTTACTTGTTCCAATGTGACATAATCTCCTTTAGTGACTAGTGCAAAGAACACTAGATAAAGCTGTAATTGTCATTTTACTTTTTCCTACGAGTTTACAATTTTATCAACTAGTAGACTGCAAATAACTTGGATGTTAAAAGATTCTTCCCAGTACTAGTTTAAATGTTAAAAGCTGGATGTTAAATGTTCCTAGATCTAGTTGCCAAAGTTGTATGGTTCTAAAGTAAACTTATGAAAACGGCTAGTTTTAGCTTTTTAGATCGCTTTGCCAATTTTGGCTTTACTTCAACTTTCATGTTGCTGCTACTGCTGGTACTGGGGAGTATTGAAGAGAACATGTTGGGAACATGCTGAATTTTAATCCAGTTTTACATGATTCTAGTTGTGCCAAACTCTGCTTGCTTACTGCTACTGTCATTGTTATTTGCGATGGTCCACGTGAACATGGAGGATTGCGATGTTTTCGTCCAGCAGATCTTGTCTCCGTCGTTGAAACATCTGCGCATCGCGAGCTGCTATACTTCTGAGTATTATCGCATTCTGATACCTCTCCCAGCTCTCGTTTCGCTCGAGTTGATTGGATTCGACCAAGGGAGGATTCCGTTCCTCGGAAGCTTGCCGCGGTTAGCAAGGGCAGTTGCTATGCTTAGCGATGACTGTAGCTCAATGTTTACCAGGGATGCTATGCTTAGATATAAATAAAAAATGTTCCTTATTTTGATCCAACCTGATCTTTTGCACTTCTCTAGATTGTTTTCTACAGGGATTTAAGGTGGTGCCCTACATTTACCAAGTTAAAGACTGCTACTCAATGACTGGTGTTTAGCTGCTGACCACAATACGTTAATTTGCTTTCTCCAACACTCACCAATTCTGGAGAAGCTTACCATTCAACTTTCTAAGGTACATAGTTCTAAGATGGATAGGCGCGTGTATTAAAGTCACCAACCATGATTTTACTGACTGATCTAGTATTTTTTATGTTAGGTACCTCCATATATAATGGAAACGGAAGGAATATACAAACCATTGGGACATTCAGTTGTATCCGACTGTCTTAAGATGGTTGAAATCAGATGTGCAGATGTTGATAGCAGAGTGCACAAAATCTTGAACACACTGACTAACTACGGCATACGCCTTGATAAAATTAATATCCAACATACTAGCAGGATTCCTGGATCTGGATGTGAGTTAAACTGTCGGTGCTCTAGATGCTACTTCTGTTTTCTTCCATTTGTTAACACGCTCATGCCATTATAGACCAACAAGTGAAGAAAATCTCAAACTAGGCAGGAAAATATAATTATTCAAAATTTGCATGTATGTGGAGAAAGGCTAAGACTCCTGTATTTGATGAAGAGAGAATGAAACATGTTCCTGACGGGTTTGCATTATCCCAAAACATATAGCATCAGTTTGGAATTTTGCTTGAAGTATGACGTATGCACAGATTAGTTCATAACATGTTCCTGCTTGAACGGCTACAAGAACACATCTAGGTAGAGCTACGTCGTTGGAATTGTAATGTGATTGTGAACTTGTACTCAGAGGTGTGAACTTGTGGCACAAACACTTGATGTATGAACTTGTATGTCATGATTGATGTGTAATATATTGTATTCATGTTGGTTCTATTATGCTTTGGCAAATTGCAAGTTTCTGAAAAATTCTATGCTCTTTATACTGTATTCTGGACTATATTGTATATTTGAATATCTGTATATTATTATTTATAGTGGTCTGTAAAACTTGAATTTCAAAAATATTACCGAAGACGCATATAGGATACTATAGGAAGCGCATATACTATAAATATACGAGGCGCATTGGATATGCGCCTCGTATATGTAAAGTATAGGAGGCGCATGATATGCGCCTCGCATAAAAAATACCCGAGGCTTGAAGCTAGAGGCGCATATGATATGCGCCTCGCATAAGCTTTTAGGTGCGCCTCGCATAGGCTTTTCTCTAGTAGTGTCTCATTCGAGGTTTTTTAGCTTTCGGATCAAATGATCAATGTTATGGCTAGAATCAAGGCATAGTTTGTGATAATGTGTCCATATTGTGCATACATGTGCTCCATGGGATGGCCAACAATGTTGAAGGAGGAAGTTTTCTTTTTCGTCGGACCAAAAAGCCATTTTCCATTTCTAAGTGCAAAAAACAGATGGTTTTGTGAAGCAACCACCATATGGCTAATTCAAAATGCTACCATCACATTTAAAAAAAAATACTATATCACCTTACATGGACAATGTCCTAACAGGGGGATCTCAAACCTTTCCGTCTATCCCTTATGAAAAAGAAAAATTCCTGCCGAATCGGGAGGAAGTGAGTCAATATGAACTATAGGTATATGATCTAATGTTCATGATTTATTGCACAAATCATTTTTAGGTTCATAATATGTTATTTCATCATAGATCCACTTCAAGTTTATCAAGGCTCGGCCCCAAGCTAACAATTTTCATTTCCGTTGTTCGACAAAGTTTGACGATATATAGTTTAAAACGGGTATAAGAAATTCAAAAATGATCCAAACAATGCTAAACCTTCGCGTGGTGTCATATTATGTGACATAGTTAAAAGGAAAAATATCAAATTTGGTATATTGATTATGTATCAAAAAAACCTTCACAAAATGATCTATCTCATTGAGGTTTCTTGGCTTTTGGGACAAATGACCAATGTTATGGCTATAATCAAGGCATAGTTTGTGATAATATGCCCATTATGAATACATGTGCACCATGGGATGGCGAACAATATTTTAGGAGGAAATTTTCCTTTTCGTCGCACCAAAAAACCATTTTCCATTTTCCGAGCACAAAAAATGGACGATTTTGTAAAGCAACCACCAAATGGCTAATTCAAAATTCTACCACCACATTTTTATAAAATACTATACCACCTTACATGGACAATGTCCTAACAGGAGGATCTTAAACCTTTCTGTCTATCCCTGGTGAAAAAGACAAATTCCTGCTAAATCTGTAGGAAGTGGGTGAGATGTGAACTATATGTACATGATCTGATGCTCAGAATTTTTTACAACAATTATTTTTAGGTTCACAATATGCTATTTTATTAGAGATCCACTTCAAGTTTATCGAGGCTCGGCCCTGAGCTAAGAATCTTCATGTCCGCCGTTCGATAAAGTTTGACGATAGTTTAAAACGGGCATAAGAAAATCAAAAACGATCCAAACAATGTGAAACCTTCGCGTGATGTTATATTATGTGACATAGTTATAAAGAAAAATATCAAACTTGGTATATTGAATATGTCTCAAAAAACCTTTACAAACTGACCTATCAAATTCGAGATTTCTTGGCTTTCGGGTCAAATGATCAATGTTATGGCTAGAATCAAGGCATAGTTTGTGATAATGTGCCTATATTGTGCATACATGTGCACCATGAGATGGCGAACAATGTTTCACGAGGAAGTTTTCCTTTTCGTCGCACCAAAAAACCATTTTCTATTTTCCGAGCACAAAAAACAGACGATTTTATGAAGCAACCATCAAATACCTTATATGGACAATATCCCAACAGGGGGCTCTGAAACCTTTCCGTCCACCCCTGGTGAAAAAGACAATTCCTGTCGAATCTGTAGGGAGTGGTCAGATATGAACTATAGGTACATGATCTGATGCTTATGATTTTTTACAAAAATCATTTTTAGGTTCAGAATATACTATTTATCAAAGATCCAATGCAAGTTTAGCGAGGCTCGGCCCCGAGCTAAGAATCTTCATGCTCGTCATTCGACAAAGTTTGACGATAGTTTAAAACGGGTATAAAAAATTCAAAAACGATCAAAACAATGCAAAACCTTCGCATGGTGTCATATTTTGTGACATAGTTGGAAGGAAAAATATCAAACCTGCTATATTGATTATGTCTGAAAAAAACCTTCACAAAATAACGTATCTCATTCGAGGTTTCTTGGCTTTCGGGTCAAATGACCAATGTTATGTGTAGAATTAAGGCATAGTTTCTGATAATGTGTCTATATTGTGCATACATGTGCATCATGGGATGACGAATAATATTGTAGGAGGAAGTTTTCCTTTTCGTCGCACCAAAAAACCATTTTCCATTTCCGAGCGCAAAAAAGGGGGATTTTGTGAAGCAACCACAAAATAACTAATTCAAAAACAGGGGGTTTGTGATAAGGTGATTTGGATATCATATTTAGATTCCTTTCATTTTTGATCAATTTAGACATATTATTTATCGAATTCCGATTTACGAATTTAAAGTTATTAATTATTCCATATTAAATAGAAAAATACAAAAAAGTAAAATTATTATATTTTTATTTGAATTCAATAGTATTTTTATTTGAATCTGTAATATTTTTACTTATTCATTGTTGTTTACTTAAATAAGTGTTTGTAGTTTCAAAAAATAGAAAAACATGTGACATAATGATATAAGAGTTAATATGATTGATAACTAGGTACAAATTGCTTTGTGAAAATTGATTCAGAAGGAACTGAGAAGTTAAGTGTGCTGGAGCTGGAGTAGTGTTAGGATGGGTGACCGAGCGGAAAGTTTGATAACGATATTTAATTTGATCAAGATCAAATTTAATTAGTATTAAAAATATTTCAGGTGAGAGATTAATGATTCAAAGAATTTAAAGATTTAAAAATGTTGAGAAAAAATTCAAAAAAAAATAAAACAAATTTGAATTCTTTTTATATTTTTTCAACCTGCCGTTATTATGCCCGTCGGCGTAGCATACGGCGACGGCTAAAGCTACGCGGTCGGGCAAAAGTGTCTCCGCCAAAGGAGATATTTGCCGAGGATGCTACGCTGAGGTCAGCCCTCGGCGTAGCCTACGTCGACGGGGATCGAGGCTACGCCGACGGATTTTGGCCCTAGGCGTAGCGTGCCGTTCCTGTAGTGTCCCTATCTCCACCCCATCACTATGATGTCCCCAGATCCAGGTCAAGGGGTTTCGTGTCAGGATCACGTCACGTTACCTTCATGGAACAATCGACTTGGAAATAGCAGAATTTTGGGTCCTCTTAAGATTAGAGCTTTTCCTGTTGACTTCATCCTGGGCTGTGAAGATGAGACATTGCCTTCATTTTGACAACAGATTTCGGGATGCACGTGTTTACCCCGGGCCTGGAATTTACTTTCTCTTTCGTCCATTTCTTTCTATTCACATCGTTCTCATCCGTAGATTTCATCACTTGAATCTTGTGAATCGCTGACATGGGTTTTCTTATCAGTTACACATCAAGTAATCTTGCAGCTATCAAACAACTATATTAGAGCTGGGTTCAGTTACAATGATTTTATTTTTTACCCATGAAGGAGTTGATTCTAGAGCAGCTACAGAAAAAAACCTCCCAAGACAACACATAGGTAGTCTGATTGTTCACATAAGAGGCAGGGTAATTGATGTCATTATCGCATTTTATACAATTCTTGTTGCTTCATGCATAACCAATGGGTAATGTAAAAAAAACCAATGGGTAATATCACCAGAAAATAGCTGATGTTTTTAAGTGGGCTGCAAACCCAACGAGTAATGATCATCCATCACTAGAAACTGCAACCTTACTTTTTTCTCTATACTTGAAGATCATATAATAAACTGATTGCAATCTTCAGTTGCAAGATAAAACATTGTTTTCCTAAAGGTAATCTTGTATTACGTGTATTGGAGCATGTATATCATCATATGTTCTGTTCTGGATAGAGATGAGCAACCGATATCATGATTCATGTATCCAGGTGAAATGGTTCATTAGTTTTATAAAAGTTGTAGTGTCTTACTACTATTATTTGTATTCCATTTTCTTCTCTCACAAAGGGTTATTGTTCGCTGGATCCTCTACGATTGTTAGTGCTCCCTTATAATCTTAAGAAGGGTGCCTAATATCAGTGTAGTAATATTTAAGCCGCAAAATTTTACACACTATAGGTAAGACATGAAACAGCTTGCTAAAGCTTTTAGGAGTTAGGATCATTTTTTAAAAGTAATGGCAATAGACATTAACAATTCTCTGAGGAACTCAACAATGTTTTTTCGGTTATGATAACATCATTTTATTTGCAAGATTGAGATGTCGATGGAGACCAAAATGTCCTAGACAAGAGCCATAGTATAACTATCTTCAGTTTTAGGAGATTTAGTTGATTCATACTAGGTTATTTTGAAGCAGAACTTGCCTCCTTCAAGTCCATGTGTGCATTTGAGTATAGTGATGATCATCTTGGAGAGAAATTAGTTATCAATAAGGTTAATAAAAGGTGGAAGGAATGGCGGGGAGTAGGCCAACTATTGTATTGTGCTTTGATGAAAAAGCTCAGCGTACGAATTGTGGATGAACAAACATACCTCTAGAGATGTTAAACCATTGATTTTTAGCTTGCACACACCATCTCTGTTGTAATTCCAGTTTCTTCAATATTTTAACCGTACATCAAATTAAATTCATCTTTATCTATGGAAGCTAGCGGCATGTTATAATGCAAAATAAATTTGTGAACCATCACAAGGTTTTGTTGTAACTTAGAAGCTGAGTATGAACTACATATTAGGAAATAGTAATTGCCATATATATTTATCTTCACATCTGTATCTTCAATTCTTCGCTTTTAAGTTAGCAATCTTAAGTATAATTACAATTTATTTTGGTCATTTCCCATTTATACGCTCAATATGGTTTTCAAATTTCTTGCCCCTCGGGTGGAAACGTGCATTTGCATGTGCTTGATTACTGGTATATGAAAAATATCAAAATCTACAGTATCAAACTTATATTACGAGGACTACAACGAAATATACTTTCATGTTGTATGCATGAGATATTGTGAAGATTAATATGTTTCTCTTTATAAATGGTCAAACTATACAAAGTTTGACTTTGACTAAAAATTAGATGCAATATTTTAGGATAGAGGGAGTACACATGATCCGACGACATTGTAGGGATGGAGGCCGTTTTCTCGAGGGGTAGAACATGCATGTACGCGGGAGGGTGACATGATGAGTATGGCAACACCACTGGCTCCGCTAACACCTGGCAATGATTGCACGTTTGGAACATGGGAAGGCCCTACCGCGAAGGACGGGAGAACGAGGCAACTCCGGCGGCGGTATGGGATGTCTACTTCACCTCTAGATTGGGTTAGATCCGGCTCGGCAGGTACCACATAGTTCCGGAGGCGTCAAGTCATGTTTGTCGCCCACAAGTGCTACGCATGACGTCTCATGAGAAGGTCGTAAAGTCATGCATGTTTTGAAAGGTGCTATACACGATGACACTGGTGGACATATCGAGTCATGTATGTTGCGGATGGATCGCAAGCATTGTGATAACTAGGCTTGCGCCGCCCTCTATTGATGGCCGGCCCTGATGATATCCAAATTGTGGACCAGCGTGCCCGAAGGAGCTGCAGGTGGACTGCGGCGGCGGCGCGATCGCGTGCCGGAGCGCGTGCGAGGCGTTCGGGCAGGACAGGTACTGCTGCAGCGGCGCGTACGGCACGCCGACGGCATGCCTGCCGACGGCGTACTCGTCCATCTTCGAGACGGCGTGCCCGCGCGCCTACAGCTACGCCTACGACGACAGAACCAGCACCTTCTCCTGCAACGCCGACGACTACACCGTCGCCTTCTGCCTCCCGACCTCCGGGTCAGTCGATGATCAAAAACCGCTTGCCATTGCCACGGCAAACATATGCATGTACAGCGTAGTTGACGGCTTTGTGGTTGATGTGCTCTGCAGGATAAAGGAGTCGGAGGCCGTGTTCCTGGCCGTGCAGATAGAGGGCGGCCTCGGCAGCGGCGAAGGCAGTGTTGCGCCGCCGGCGCACGGAAACGGTGGGGCGGGTGCTTATCTACCACCGGTTTACGACAACCACCCTGGCGCCTATGATCCGCCGACGTCCGTGGAGGCGCCCATGTACCTCCGGCGATGAGGTCCTCGTCGGCGAGCACGAGAACCATCCGGCCGTGGCTTCTGCTACTGCTGCTCGTCTGCTTTCCGTGACGGCGTGTTAGCGTCCACTTGGCCAGCCCAGCACTCGGCCCACGTTCTGGACGTTCATGCGCTCACAGCCCAACAATAAGAAGAGAGTCCACTCCATCCCAAAAGCCCGGACTGATGGGAGGAAGGAATCTCTCCCTTATAAGGGTGGCCTCCTCCGTAGGCGAGTGGGACTAAACCAAGCAGCCTCCACCGGTCACAGGGGTCCTCACATCCCATCCCCCGAAGCCCTCGAGAAGGCATGGCGATCTAGCTACGATCTGAGATGTTAGCGTCCACTTGGCCAGCCCAGCACTCGGCCCACGTTCTGGACGTTCATGCGCTCACAGCCCAACAATAAGAAGAGAGTCCACTCCATCCCAAAAGCCCGGACTGATGGGAGGAAGGAATCTCTCCCTTATAAGCTGGGTGTGGCCTCCTCCCGTAGGCGAGGTGGGACTAAACCAAGCAGCCTCCACCGGTCAACAGAGGGATCCTCACACGGCGTGACCAGACCGTGGTCCGTTGCTCACCTTGCTCTGCGTACGAATACGAACTCAGGACGGAGCTGAATCTGAATCTGCGAAGACTGCAGCAGAGAAGAGGTCGATCGAGGAGGGTTTTTCAGGCCGGATATTTGGATGGTCCTGTAATATTCTTCGTGTACAGGGAGAGAAGTTTGTTGTGACTAAATTATCATTCCATTTACTGAACTGTTTATAGATGATGCTAGGCGACTAATTGTTAGGACCGGATCTATTTTACATTGATCACTGAAGTAAGTGTAAATTCACAGTGCAGAAACTAAATTCAGGTATCTGAACTGCAGATACGCACTCTGGCTGTGCTTCACTGCCTGCGCGCGCATGCAGTATTCATTTCAAACATGAAACTAATTCGCACGCGGAGGCGGGAATAGAGGCATGGGGTGGGGAAATCTGCCGGAGTAGGTCGTCGTGGGTGTGCCGGTGGGCGGCGGGGCTGCTCGGCGAGAAGGACTCCTTTGTCATGGTGGCGGCGCTGAGAGGAAGTGGGGAATCGAGAGAAGAGGTTGCATCAGGCTGTACGCACACGCACACGGTGGTAATTTTTCTTTTTCTTCACTATGCGAGGCTTGATCCTACCTCTTCCTCCATCATGAATTGTGGGCCTAGTAGTAGGAATCAACTCGCGCGCGGAAGTGGCCTCAACAGGCGGGTCACTTACCATGCTTAAGCTATAGATGACTTGCTGTAAGGCGCTATGGGATGGTAGAATGGACGAAAATAACCTAAAAAAAACAATTTTACGAAATGAACTCTGGCCAGAAGAAATTCACGAAACTAACCCTTTTTACAACGCCATACAACGTGGCGCCGCACTTTGAAGAGCGCCGCCGTTACGCCTGGCGCCGCGCACCTGCCAGCGTGGCGCCTCACGGGCCCCGGTCCCGCTAGTGCGGCGCCTTGTGGAATGGCGCCGCACTGTGTAGTGCAGCGCCGTTGAGCCTGGCGCCGCACTTTAGGTCTTGTACCAGCGCGGCGCCAGCCCTCCCCAGACCCAGCCCATTCTTTCTTACCCACACACGAGCTGCAGCAGCGGCGGCTCTTCTCCCCCCTCCACCTTCTCCCTCCTAGTGTCCAAATCGGAAGCCTCTCTCCGTGGAGTTCGATCCCCCCAAGTGCCTTGAGGTATTCTTCCCCTTCATCTTTGATTTGACCCATTAATTTCTTGTTTTGGTCCATATCTTGTAAACCATAGTTTGTTTTGTAAGATGCATGGTAGAATGTTGTTGTATTGGCATATGGGTTGGTATTGTGTTAATGTTAGCATGGGTATCTATTGAGTGTATTGACCATGATATTGTTGTTGTGATTATGTTAGGCATGGCAAGAATTGTTCATGTTCACCATGTAGACAAGGATGCTTTTTTGAGAGGTAACATAGAACCGGACCCGGACGAGTACGATTTGGTGTTTGAGCGTACTCCAACATATGCCGAGGTCTTGGAGCAATTGAGGATTGAATTGAAATAGATGGACCCAAAGGATGATATTGAGTTGGAGGAAAGACATAATGTTGGCTTGGGAATGCATGTCCGTTGGAAGACCATGTGTATCTTCTCCGAGGCCCGTTGGCTTGCATAAGGAGGTGGTGGCCGAATCACTAGACAAGGCTCTTGAGCTATTTGCCACCAAGAAAGTTGGTAGTTCATTGTCTTTGGACTTAAACCGTATGGCATCCCCATTGCGTACTATGAGTCCTCCACCCGTAGACCAAGAGCTAAGGCGTGAACCTCCCTTGACCCAAACATTGAGCCTGATTTCAAGACACCAAGATGATGATTGTGGGGGTGAAGATGAAGATGACAATGATGATTTTGAACTCCACGACAACAATATTGGATATTTAGAGAAATATATCACACAAGATGGCATGGACCATGACCTCCCGTATTCTCGAGGCTATGCATCGGACTCGGATGATGATGGTCCCGAAGAAGAAGTTGACGAGGAGGGGTTCACGGCTAGAGAGGCCGAAATCCACCATACCGTATTGGGTCGGGACCATCGGGTGCCTTTGTTTCGTGATCTCAGTCTCGCGGATGAAGCCACGATTGATGGTGGAAAAGGCATTGTGCTCGGACCAAGGACAAGTTCTTACCGGAATGGCAATGAAGTGAATAGTGGCTTTTGCAAAGGATCAAGGTTCAGGACCTTGTTGGAATTTAAGCAATGGATAAAGGACTTCTCGGTGAAGCATCATCGTCCTTACACGGTCGTGCACTCGGACATCAAGAAGCGTTATACGGTGAAGTGCGAGGAGGAAGGATGTCCTTGGATAGTGCGTGCAAGACCATTCAAGGGAGGTCCTGATTGGCACATATCTAGTTGCGTATCAACTCACATGTGCCGAGGCCCGGTGTTGTATGGGAAGGATGCGAAGAACGAGCACCGGAAACTCACCTTCGAGTTCCTCGCTTATAGGCTTTCCAATGACATCGCGTCGTTTCCAATAATGACCATCAAGCAGGTCATAGAGTTTGTGAAAGCCCTCTTTCACTACGAGGTGAAGTACAGGAAGGCATGAAAGGCTAAGCAAGCCACATTCAAGATGTTGTAGGGTGATTGGGAGGAATCTTATAACCGAATCCCAAGGTTGTTGTTAGCGATGGCCAATGCTAACCCCGGCATGGTTCATGTGGTTGAACCTTATGGGAACAAGACAAGGGTTGTAAACGGGAATACCGTGCGAGTATTTGGCCGTGCATTTTGGGGTTTTGAGCAATGTGTCCGGGCTTTTAAACATTGTAGACCGGTCATCTCTGTTGATGGCACCTTTATGACCGGACAATCCAAAGGCACTATCTTGATTGCAATAGCCAATGGCGCGAACAACCGGTTGATTCCTTTGGCGTTTGGTTTGGTGGAGGCAGAAAGCAATGATAATTGGGAGTGGTTTTTCAATCTTTTGAGAACCAAGATATTAACCCCTCAAAGGGAGATATGTGTCATCTCTGACCGTCATCAAGGAATTCTCAATGCTGTGATGATTAATATTCTCGGCCATGCTCCATTGCACCATCGTTGGTGCATGAGACACTTTTGTTCAAGCTTCTATAGGGCATGCAAGAGCAAGGATTTGTCCGATGATCTACAAGATTGTTGCCTCGCTTTCACGGAACGTCGTTTCTCTAACTTGTACAACAAATTGCTAGTCAACAAAGAACTCAATGCCGGTGGTCGCGAGTTTCTCAATAGGAACATTGAACATATGGGAAAGTGGGCACGAGCTTTTGATGACGGTGGCCAGAGGTATGGCCAAATGACAAGCAACATGGCAGAGGCATTTAACAAGTTGCTAAAAGGTATCCGTGCATTGCCCGTCACATCAATAGTCCGATATACATTCGACATGATGAATGGGTATTTTCTGAAATACTCACATGAAACGGACCAACATATTGCGGGGGGACAACAAGAACAAGTACAAATACAAGTTCCCTCCGAAGGTTGACGATTGGATGCAATTTCAGACAAGGAAAGCGGATTCCCAAGTTGTCACGGAATATGACAATGACGAGCTAATTTACCAAGTTACGGAGCCCGGAGGTACAATGGCTGATGGTGTCCAACACGGAGGCCGAGCTTTTAAGGTCTCGCTCAATACCTGTGAGTGCACATGTGGAAGGTCATCATTGCTTCATCTTGCGTGCTCGCACTTGCTCGTGGCATCTCGCAGACGACATTTGGATTACAATAATCCGCTCACGGTGCGAGAGGCTGAGTTCTCTATTGAGACTACTAAGAAGACATGGGCTCCTAGATTTCATCCATACTTGGACCAATCACAATGGCCGGAGTACCATGGAATTCAACTACGGCCCGATCCGAAATGGAAGGTTGTTGGACGTGGAAGGCGCAAGACAAAGCGTTTTAGGAGCGACATGGACGGATGGGGACGTGGTGGTGGTCGGGAAACGGGCAACGACCAATTCCAAGAGCCTCGTGAGAGAGCCCGGTGTGGAACGTGCACTGGTAAAGGGCACAATGCAAGAAAGTGTTCTAAAAGGAAAAGAGCAAAAGGAAATCAAGGAAGTAGTAGCCAACCAAGTAGTAGCCAACAAGCTCCAAGTCAACCAAGTGGTAGCCAACAAGCTCCAAGTCAACCAAGTGGTAGCCAACAAGCTCCAAGCCAACCAAGGACTAGCCAACATAGTGGTAGCCAACCAAGGACTAGCCAACATGCTCCAAGCCAACCAAGTGGTAGACAACCAAGGACTAACCAACAAGTTCCTAGACAACAAAGAGGTCGAAAGCTGGCTGTAGCAGCATCTTCAAAGTGCGGCGCCAAGCCTTGTGGCGTCGCACCGTGCGGCGCCATGCAGCGTGGCGCCGCATATGCGCTAGCTTCTGTCTCTTTTCTAGCGCATGTGCGGCGCCACCCTGGACGGCACCGCACGGTGCGGCGCCGTGGCGCCGCATATTGACTTAGCCGATTCCTGGGCCACCTTGCACCATGTGCGGCGCCAGGCGTCATGGCGCCGCACCTTCCTGACTAGTGTCATGCATTTACATTGTTACTTTGAGTTGGTTTTCGAGCAGGTTTGTTCGAGCAGGTTTGTTCAATGTTGTTCGAGCATGTTTGTTCCAAAAAGACAACAACCATTGAAGTTCACGACAACCATTCAAGTTCACGACAACAACATCCAAGTTCACGACAACATCCAAGTTCACGACAACAACCATAAGTATCGAGTTCACGACTACAACCATCCAAGACAAAGTGCAACATCTACTCTACTTCCCACGGGTGGTCTTCGCCCCTCGGCCCCTTCTCATGGGCATCTTCCTCCTCCTCCTCGGTTACTCTTCATCCTCCACCTCTAAGCGATATGGATTCTTGGGCTTCTTTGTCTTGGCCATGGAAGGGTTGGGTGTGTAAGGCTTCTTGGGTTGCCTTGGCTTGAGCACGTATTCGGACCGCTCGTGTACCTTGTAGAGAGTGTAGTTTCCCAATGTCATCTCGTTGGGGACGCTTTCCTCATCTTGCGGCTGTCAACAAAAGAAGATTGGTAAGTACAAATTCAGGAGAAATGCAAGGGAGGGTGGGGGATGCAATGGTTGTACTACCTCGGGTGTGTTCGACTCGTCCTCGGATGTGGAGTGATGATCGCCAGAATTGTCACCTTCGGGTGTGTTGGACCGTGACGCGGACGGTGTTGCCACCTCAGGGTCACGGCAACCTAGCAAGTTCGACAGCCGCCTTAACCGTTGGCCCTGCTTCTTAACGAACTCACGAAACAGACCCTCTCCCTTCTCTCCGTGAGGGTATGTGTCCAAAGCATCCTCGCATGCATCGGCGGACTTCCTTACCTGATTGCGCTGTCATAGACAAGAAACTAGTAAGTTATCCATGCAAGGTGTGAGAAGCGCCTAGACGGAAAAAATATTATTCGGCACACTTTACCACAAAGTTGACCAAGGGAGCAAACTCGGTTTGTCACCCTTCTCTGACCATGATGTTGTATTGTTCGGTTGAAAGCTCATCAAACACCAATGGCTCCTCCAAGATCGAATCCCGAAATGCCCGTGGGTATATCTCCACCCGCGCGTTGTCAACGAACCATGCGATGTAGTTGTTGAAAGCATCCCGATTGAAGGGCCTATCCTGTGCTCCTTTTGCTTTCCTAGCCTCGGTCACACACCTCCTGAATTTCTCAAGGTGCTTCCTATGAAGCTTGGGACAATCCTTCTCCTTCCTCTGCTTCTTCCTGTCCAAGCTGCACACAACAACAACAAGTCAAAAAGCGTTATTTGGCGAATGATAAGCACATCACATGGTAAGGCAGTTAACAGCTTACCTATGGAGCCCTAAGTCCGTGTCCTTCCACTCAGGCGGGACAATCTGAAATAACCCAAACTGGGTCATGACACGGTGAGGCTGGTGATACTCAACAGCCCACATGCACACCATGGGGCAACGCATTAGCCACAGACGAGATTCTCTAAGGCAAATAGGGTTAAGGCGATAGTCCTCCGAAACACCAAAGCGGTCCCCTCGACCGTATGGCTCCCACGTCACCTGCATCATACCACACTCATGTTAGGGTCAAAGATTACAAGTTCAAGACATATAATTGACCGCACCCGCGGAAATTACCTGATCCATGGTGATCGTGTCAAACTCGTTGGTGTACCTCTTGTACGCCTCCAGTGGGTCCGTTGGCGGTTAGGAGACCACATCCCACTTGTAAGCCCACGTGGGGAGAAGGTAGTCGTTGCTGTTATCAATGTAAGGATTGAATGACAACAATCTTGGCCATCCAATGGAGAAGCGTTCCCAGCTCCACACCGAAAGAAGGAGCAAACAACCACCAATCCCTGAATCGGCGGCGCTCCTAAGGCAAGCGTCATCCAGTTGCAGATGAAGTGAACAACCATTTTGTAAGAACAAATTTTTTTGAGATAGTGCAGAAATATACAACAACATTTGTAAATAACTCATTACCTGACGGTACAACCAGGCCAACGCCGCAGAACCCCAACTGAAGGTAGAGTCAAAAAAACCAGCAACTTGAGCCAATGCCACTGAGAACGATCCCCACTGATGTCAGGAAATAGAGTCCTCGTGATAATGTACCACACATACACATGAGTGTATGTCTTGATCGTCTCCTCATCGGCACCTCGGGGCAAATCTTGAAATTCTGGATGAACCAAGTAAAAGTAGCCCCGGCAGCGACCCTCAGTCTTTCCCCCTTCGAGTTTATAGCCTCGGGTGGATCTTTCCCTATAAGGGAGACCATCTGCTCACGCCACCCGTCTGAATCCGAGGACATGCACACATGGTTTGCCTAGATTGGGAGTGCCAGGATCATGCTCATGTCCTGCAAAGTGACCGTAGTCTCACCGGTCCTAAGGTGAAATGTGTGCGTCTCCGGCCTCCATCGGTCCACAAGCGCGGTGATCGCAGCAGGGTTGAAGGCCGGTGTGGACCGAGTGACCATGTGGATAAAGGGGAGGAGTCCTAGTTGCTGCTGCATGTACAGAGTGTACCGTGCATCATAAGGCATCTTGTCGGACGAGACCTCGTCGTACCTAAGTCGAAGGGGTTGAAGCTCCTGCAAACATACAATGGAAAAATATTAGATTTCCATCTAAACAAACATGGCATCTTGTTCGACTTGCATTGAAGTTTTTAGTACCTGTCTCTTCTCCGACATCTTGTAGGCACGGTGTTAAACATCATAGTGAGCATTGTTTAGAAGGGGGTTTAGAGACATCCTACATATTCAAAACAATAGAGAGAATAAGAACAATTACAAAATGTCCATCTTATTCCAACTATAGTTGACACATATAGTTCTAGCATCTAGCATCTAGTTCTACCCTACTATACCTATAATTCTAACACAAACAAAAATTTCTTCCTACTCTACCTATAATTCTAGGGTTTCACTATCCCAAAATAACTAGGGTTTTACATGCATTCCTAATATTGCAATCTAGGGTTTCAAGATCCAACTTACAAGCATTCCTAAACCTAAAGATCAAGTAAACATGGCAATGGTTCATACAACCTATGGTTTCACCATACAATCTAGGGTTAGACCAAATATTGCAAATAAGGGAGAAAAAAGGAGAAATTTGTGGATGCAATTGAGAGGGATTAGAGAGAATACCTGGGGAAGGGGATTGGGAGCACGATTCTTGAAAGAAATTCACCAATCTGGTCTGGTTGGGGGGGGGGGAGATTATGTGGAGAGCGTCGTCGCCGCCATGTCTGTTCGGGCCTGGGAGAGAAATGGGATGGGGCTGGGAGGGCTGGTTCGCGCGCAGATACAAGACCTAATGTGCGGCGCCACGCGCAACGGCGCTGCACTACACAGTGCGACGCCACGCGGTAAGGCGCCGCACTAGCGGGACCGGGGCCCACGAGGCGCCACGCTGGCAGGCGTGCGGCACCAGGCGTAACGGCGCTGTCCTTCAGGATGCGGCGCCAGCACGTATGGCGTTGCAAAAAGGGTTAGTTCCGTGAATTTCTTTTAACCATAGTTCATTTCGTGAAATTGTTATTTTTTTAGGTTATTTTCATCCATTTTGCCCTATGGGACATCTCTATCTTCCTGTACGTCCTCTAGTGGTATCCGACATTGGTAGGCAGATACGTGATGATGGTAGAGGTTGATTCAACAACTAATATGTGCACTTCATTGAAAACAAAAGATCTCTCATCAGGCAATATCGGCGTCCGCTTACGTTGCTCCTTTCTTGAAGCTGCTGGCAAGCTTGGCTTTGGAGAGAAAATCATAAGATCAACATATAGTTGGACTTGTTACCATTGGCACACGCGCGGTGATTTTTTTTATCGAAGGCCTAGCCTAGAGTTGTCTACTTTTCATTTCTTTTTTATTGAAAGCCTAGCCTAGGGTTATTGTTGGAGGAGTTACTGTCTTTTCTTTTCCAGATTGACTTTGTTCGGCTACAGGATTTGAATTATGAATGATATATGTTTGTATACATTGATCGATGAGCCCGGGGCTATCCTCCATTTTGAAAAAATAAAATACACTATAGATCAGCGCAGTTATTGGTGTTCTAAAATGTAATGTTGTATTAGATGGTTATCCTCCCAAAACATCTAGTATGACCACAACCATCTTTTTTGCATGAATGAAGAAATGTATTTAAAGGTTAATCATTCATGGTGTCTAACTCTTAGAGAGAAACCGAAGAATGTGAAGATAATTACATACTCCCTCCGTTTAGAAATATAAGATGTTTTAGCTTTACGAAGGAGGTGTATCTAGACACCTTTTCGTGTCTAGATTCATTTAAACCTATACACTAAAAGGTGTCTAGATACATCTTCTTCACAAATCTAAAACATCTTATATTTCTAAACGAGGGAGTACGATAAGTAGGACAGTGATGTCGTCATAAGTTGTCAAATAGATACGCTTGTTCTTGGGGTGTGAGGTGGCAAATGGGCTGGACGTTTTGGGCCTTTTACTGAGAATATGTGCCACTTACATCACCTGAATTTGGTGGCAACCTACGTCACCTGAGTTTCTTATCTTCTTTTGTACTCCCTCCGATACATATTACTTGTCGTTAAAATGGATGTATCTAGCACTAAAATATGTCTAGATACATCTATTTTAGTGACAAGTGATATGGATCGGAGGGAGTAATAAAGTTAGAGTAACTGATTTCTCGATTAAGTAAAAGGATACCTCTCAAGTTAGACTTAGAATCTATCAGTGAAATTTATTTGTAAATAAAATACTCCCTCATCAAAGAGATTTGAACTAAAATGACGTCAAGTATTTTGAAGCAGAGGGAGTAGTATAAGATGCATGAAGAGAGAAGTTGTCTACAGGAAATATAAAAGATTCATTTTGTCAATTATCATGAACGGCCGTGGTTTGACCAATTAAAGGTCATCATGGTTCAACGTGTACTTGACTAATGTTGCATGCAAATTATTTAAGCCATAGATAATATGAAATCAACATTCTTAAGAAACCAATCATATGGATAGCTTGTTTAAAGAAATGTCATTCGGCGCGTAAACTTCTTGGAAATATCTTCAGAGGTTACATATGAAAAGCAGTGATCTCAAATACTAGCTACATGATTGTCATCACTGAAAATAATTGGCAAAAATGAGTGGTTGGTTGAAATGATGAAGAAACGAGCGGTTATTGTGATCCTCTAATTAATTGTGTAATTGCACAATGGGATGATGTGTCTCATCAACAATTGGATGGACTAAAAAAGAATGACTTGGACAATTGGATGAAGGAATATAGGTGAATAGCTTTACATGTAGAGGCAGACTATCATTAGTGAATGTTAAGGAGACTTATAAGCAATATACATCAGTGATTACTTAATTGTATGTACTTTTCGCAGATCAAGCAATATACTCTTTTATTGGTATAGGACATCCACTTATTGATCGGACATCAAGACGGTTTTTGTTTATTTATTGATGAGATAGACGTTAACAAAATTCTAACCATAAAAATAACCATCGTGGAATATTTATTTTGTTTAAAAATATTGTTACAACACAGAGGCAATGCACAAAGACGCACACTCACAGTGTTAGTTTTTCCTTCTACGTTTGGGTCATGTGCATTATCTTACTCCCTCCGATCCATATTACTTGTCACCGAAAGAGATATATCTAGATACGTTTTAGTGCAATATACATCCGTTTCAGCGATAATTAATATGGATCCGAGGGAGAGTATGTAAAAACCGAGTATTCTAACTTTTAGCAAACAAATATAAACATGTATAAATACAGAACTTAGAAAGTATAGTACATCCTCGGATCACTAGAGGAAAAAGGGCCATCCGTTCGCGACCCCTCGGAGCATTAGTCCCGGTTGCGCCACCAACCGGGACTAATGCTGGCACGCGTCCCGGTTGGAGCGGGCACGGGGCCAGGGGGCATGGGTCCCGGTTGGTAAGGGGGCATGCGTCCCGGTTGGAGCCACCAACCGGGACTAAAGGTTTGTCCACAGCCACGTGGCCTGGCACGCACCTTTAGTCCCGGTTGCTGGCTTCAACCGGGACTAAAGGCCCCTTGCCCTCTATAAATGCAACGCCCCAGCCCCCTCTGCCTCCACTCTGTTTTTTCGAATGGTGTAAGGTGTGAGGGTGTGTGCTAGTTTTTTTTCATGCATGCATTGAAGGTGTTTGTTGAAATGTTTGAGTGAAAAATCCTGTTGAATTTCTCATAGAACAAAAATATAGAAGGTGTTCGAGACGCACTTGAGCTTTCTCCTCTTTATTTCCCTCGATCGAGGTTAGCAATCTTATCTTTTCTAGGTCATTGATACAATTCATGTGTCGGTGTGAATTGGTTATTTCACTATTTATGATGTCCTGTTTTTTGATAAACTTACTTATATGATGCGATGAGCGGTCGGGAATGGATGTACGGTGACCGGGTAGCCGGGTATATCAAAGGCGTGGATAAATTTATCGATGTGGCTACGGCAAACAAAGAGAATGGATTTATACGTTGTCCATGTGTTCAATGTCGGAACAACAAGGAGTACTCTTCCTCGAAAATCATTCGCGCCACCGATTATGAAAGGTTTCATGCCCAACTATAATTGTTGGACCAAGCACGGGAAAGAGGGGTTATGATGGAAGATGGTGAAGAAGAATATGATGATAACAACTATCATCATATGTTTCCTGAATCTGATGATCTTGCAATGGAAGATAATGGAGAGGAAAAAGGTGAAGAACGGGCATCGGATGAGCGGTGATGAACTTGGTAGGGTCATTTCGATGCAAAGCGAGACTGTGAAATGAAAATGAGAAGTTGAAGTTAGAGGGCATGTTAGAATATCACAAGAAATTGTTGTACCCAAATTGTGAAGATGGCAGCACAAAGCTCGACGATTTGGAATTGTTGCGATGGAAGGCATAGTGTGGTCTAACCGACTCCTCATTTGAAAAGATGCTTTGAAAATAATGAAGCCAAGTTTCCAAAACATAACGAACTTCCCGAGAGTACCTACGAAGCAAAGAAGACTCTGTCCTCCGGGATTAGATGTGCAAAAGATACATGCATGCATTAATGATCGCATCCTACCGCATGTAAGGAGTATGAGAATTTAGATAAATGCCGGTATGCAACGTGTTGCGGTATAAGATCGACGAGATGACCACGGTGATGTTGAGGAGAGCCCTCCAAGAGGGTTCTGCTAAGGTTATGTGGTATGCTCCTATAATACCAAGGTTGAAACGCATGTTCGAAACAAAGAGCATGCCAGTTGTTGCGATGGCACAAAGAAGACCGTAAGAAAGACGGGAGTTGAGACACCTGGCGATGGGTCACAGTGAGAAAATCGAGAGACTTCCCGGACTTTGCGGTGTGACGCAAGGAACTTATGGTTTGGTCTAAGTACGGATGGCATGAATCCTTTTGGGAGCAGAGCTGCGCCACAAGACCTGGCCCGTGACTCTATGTATCTACAACCTGCCTCCTTGGTTGTGCATGAAGCGTAAGTTCATTATGATGCCAAGTGCTCATCCAAGGCCCAAGCAACCGGCAACGACATTGATGTGTACCTTAGGCCATTAGTTCAAGAACTCTTACGGTTGTGGGGCAAACCAGGTGTACGTCGTGGGATGAGAACAAACAGAGCCATTTAATCTACGAGGGTTGTTATTCGTAACCATCAATGATTGGCCGCTCTTAGTAACCTTCGGGACAAACAAAGGATATAAGGCATGCACCCACTGTTTATATAAGACCGAAGGTACATATTTGCATAAATGCAAGAAGGTTGTGTACCTAGCGAATCGACGATTTCTTCCACCAATCATCCCGAAGAAATAAAGGCAAGCATTTCAAAGGTGAGGCGATCACCGGAAGAAGCTGAACTCGGTGGTGATGATGTATTTGGTATGGTCAAGGACATAGAAGTAATCTTTGGAAAGGGTCCGGCGGTCAATCAGTTCGAACGACGCTACGGGACACGCACCCATGTGGAAGAAGAAATCTATATTTTGGGAGCTGCCATATTGGAAAGTCCTGCGTGTCCGCTCTTCAATCGACGTGATGCACGTGACGAAGAATCTCTGCGTGAACCTGCTAGGATTCCTAGGCGTGTATGGGAAGACAAAAGATACCCACGAAGCACGGAGGACCAACAAATTATGAAAGACCCAAAGAACATGCATACTGAGATAACAAGGCGGATAAAGGGCGTCACTTAAGTCGTGCGGCTATGCTCTTACCAAAGCGAGAAGGAAATCTTTTTGAAGTCCTTACAGTATCAAGGTGCCGCGGGCTTCTCATCTAATATAAAGGGGATAATAAATATGGCGAGAAAAAGTTCCAAAACCTGAAGTCTCATGATCATGTGATTATGATTGCTTCCGATTGCATTGAGGGGCTTCTACGAAAATGTTCGAGTACCCATTGTGAAGCTGTGTGCATTCCTCAATGCAATATCTCGAAGGTAATCAATCCGATATTCTGCCAAGATTACGAAGGATGTGGTACAATGTCTTGTTAGTTTTGAATTGGTGTTCCCACCATCCTTCTTCAATATTATGACGCATCTCTGGTTCATCTAGTGGAAGAGATTGCCATTCTCTGTCCGGTATTTCTGCATAATATGTTCCCCTTTGAGAGGTTCATGGGAGTCTTAAAGAAATATGTTCATAACCGTACTAGACCAGAAGCAAGCATCTCCAAGGGATATGGAACAGAGAAGGTCATTGAGTTTTGTGTTGACTTTATTCACGACCTTAAGCCGATTGGTGTTTCGACTATGGCATGAGGGAAGACTAAGTGGAAAAGGCACTGGGAAGAAAGCAATGATATGTAGGGACGGGATTCTTTCACTAAAGCACACTACAGCTTCTACATAATTCCACCTTGGCAGCTCAGATATGGAGGAACACAAGAATATTGTACGCCCAAAAACCGGGAAGCTCGAATCATGGATTACAGATGAACACATGAAGTCTGTCGGTGGTTGGATGCGGAAACATCTCTTGAATGACACCACTGTTGGAGATCAGCTATACTTGTTGGCCGCGTCACCCAGTGGCGGAGGACAAATGAAAATTATGGTATGGCAAGGTTGGTGCACTGTATACGCTAAAACGAGACATTTAACCAAACCAGGTTAATTTGTAGATTGATTAATAGTGTGTTCCATGCATTATTCGCTCGTCCCTCAGTGTTTCTCACATGTTGCTGCTGCCACATGTTGCAAGCAAGCAATAGGTATTTGTGTAGAGATCAAGGTATGGCAGATGCCTCACCTTGCCATATTGGCTCCTCCGCCACTGGCGTCACCATCTTCTACTGTATTGAATTTCCAAGGGTACGAAATAAATGGGAATACATTCTACACGATCGCCCAAGATAAAAAGAGCACCAACCAAAATAGTGGTGTCCGCTTTGATGCAATAGACGAGAATGGACAAAAGGACACATATTATGGTTACATAGAGGAGATATGGGAACTAGACTATGGAGTCTCTTTTAAGGTCCCTTTGTTTACCGCAAATGGGTCAACCCGAATGGGGAAGGGTAAAGATAGACCAGTTGTGCGGAATGACAACAGTGGATCTCAACAATCTTGGTTATAGAGATGAACCATTCGTCCTAGCCAATGATGTGTCTCGGTTTTCTATGTGAAGGACATGTCCTCCGCATCAAAAAGAAAAAATATGCAAACGAATACATCATATGATGAGCCAAAGCGTCACATAGTTCTTTCAGGGAAAAGAAACATCGTGGAATCGAGGACAAGATGGACATGTCGAAGATTATAATAAGTTTGATGAAATTCCGCCTTCACGGTGAAAACCGACCCAAGCATTCCGTTAAGTAAAGAAGATGCTCCATGGTTACGTCTGAAGCGGTCATAAGGAATGACATATGCCAAGAAGTTCATGCTCATATTATGTAACTCTAGTTCATGTCTTTCGCGGTTTGTGGCTTGACCGAAGGATATCTTTCAGGTTTGTGGCCTTTAGTCCCGGTTTTGTAGTCTCAGTTTTAATATTAATAAATGTCTTGAGTGTTAGTCCCATTTTGTGGCTGGACCGAGTGCCTCTATGACCAGGTTTCTCGGAGATCTTGGGAGGACTGGCTCCGGCATCTCCCCAAACTGGCCGTAGTGGTGTCCTCGCTCTCGAAAACCATCTTGCAGCTTGTAACTTCACTAACTACATCAATACGCCTCGGAGCTAACTAATTTCACATATTAGGGAGTGCCTCTATGACCAGTTTCTCGGAGATGCCGGAGGACTAGGCTCCGTCGACATCTCCCTGAAACTGGCCGCAGTGGTGTCCATGCTCTCGAAAACCATCTTGCAGCTTGTAACTTCACTAACTAGATCAATACGCCTCGGAGCTAACTAATTTCACATATTAGGGAGTGCCTCTATGACAGATTTCTCGGAGATGCCGAGGACCGGGCTCCGCAAGCATCTCCTCGAAACTGGCCGCATGGTGTCCCTGCTCTCGAAAACCATCTTGCATCTTGTAACTTCACTAACTAGATCAATACTCCTCGGAGCTAACTAATTTCACATATTAGAGTGCCTCTATGACCAGCTTTCGGAGATGCCGGAGGACTGGGCTCCGTCGGCATCTCCCTGAAACTGGCCGTAGTGGTGTCCCTGCTCTCTAAAACCATCTTGGAGATGCCTCAAACTGGCTGGAGGACTAGACTCACAAGGATGCATATTTATAGTACAAGCAGCTCGGCATAATGTCGACACTCACGACATAATGTCGACACTCACCCCTATTATTAGTGCTGACTCATCTTTAGTCCCGGTTGGTGTCTCCAACCGGGACTAAAGGTTCATCTTTAGTCCCGGTTGGTGACACCATCCGGGACAAGGTACAAGTCGCACGACATAATGTCGACACTCACCCCTATTATTAGTGTTGTCTGGCCCACTCTGCCGCAATCCCTTCAGTCGCGGTTGGTTTCTCCAACCGAGACTAAATATGAACCCTCTCTTTATATAGGCATTTCCCTCTATTTATTAGGTAACACTTAATACATTTATTAATATTAAAAACCGGGACAAATCGGGACTAGCTAACACTCAGGCCTAAAGCCGCCCCCTTTAGTCATAATCATGCCTAGTCCTATAGTACGCAGCTGTGGTCTTCATCGTCGTCATCATCATCGTCATCGTCACCGCCACTGGGATCCTCGGCCCATCCATGGCATATACCGGGGCCATTCCAGCCTCGGATTCACGGCGGGAGAGGGGTCTCTGGAAGACGATGCCGCCACCGCCGACAGGGCCTGTGGCGGGTGGACTCGTGGGCACCGTAGGCGAGGATGGTCTCCCCGGCGATGTAGCGCATCACTTTGATGATAGTACGGTTCTCCCACCACAGACGACGGCCGACTTCGTTGTGGTTCACCGGTGGCGGGCCATCACCCTCGTACCTGGCGAGCTCCCTTTCACGCCTATTAGCGAAGAAGGCATTCCAGGTGTCATAGTTGTCGGGATCCCACTAGGGATCCATCCGCTGCTCCGGCGTGAGCTCGTGGTAGAAGTGGTTTGTGATGGCCGCCTGACGTGCGGAACCTTGAGGGACAGGAGGGACAGGAACCCCTCCAGCGCTCAGCATCCAGCCGGCGGGCGGGCGGTACCCCGGTGGACAAGGGTAGTTGGAGGCACACAGCGCCTCGGTCTCCTCGAGGGTCAGAATGGCCCAGTAGGTGTTGTCCATTGTTCTAAGAGAGGAAGGTGTGGATGTGTGGATAGCCATGATACGATCACCCTAAATATAGAGGGAAAGGGCGGGAAAACTTGGCGTGAAGCTTTGGGAAATGGCGGGAAATATCTTTAGTCCCGGTTAGTGACTACATCCGGGACTAAAAGCTCTAGTAGAAAGGAAAGGGCGGGAAAACTTGGCGGGAAGAGGTGGGAAATGGCGGAAAATATTTTTAGTCCGGTTTGAATACATCCGGACTAAATTTGTGCCGAACAATGATCATGTTTGAAAAACCCTTTTCCATTTTCCGAGCGCAAAAACGGGTCGTTTGTGAAGTAACCACCAAAATGCCGCTTTCACAATGCTACCGTCCCATTTTCCTAAAATACTAGACCACCTTACATGGACTATCTCCCAACGGTACATCTCAAACCTTTTCGTCCATCCCGGTAAAAGGACAAATGTCTGTAGAATCAGGAAGTGGGTCCGGTTTGTACTACAGTACATGATCTATCGCCTGTGATTTTTGAAAAATCATTTTAGACTCGCAATATGTGGTTTCTTGAGATCCAATGCAAGTTCTAACGATGCCCGCCCCTATCTTCATGCACACCGTTCGACCATAGTTAGAAATTCGATAATTCAAAACGGGCATAATAAATTCAAAAAAATCCGAACAATGAAAATCCTTGGCGGTGTCATATTATGTTACATAGTTGAAAGAAAAATACCAGACTTGGTATATTGATCATGTTTCAAAAACCTTCACAAAATGACCTATCATGTTCGAGGTTTCATGGCTTTCGGTCAAATGACCGATGTTATGTCTTGAATCACGCATAGTTTGTGATGTTGTGCCCATATTATGCATGTGTGTGGACATTGGTATGGAGAACAATGTTGCGGAGGAAGTTTTCCTTTTGTCGCACGGAAAAGCCCTTTTCCATTTTCCGAGCGCAATAAAGGGTCGCTTTGTGAAGTAACCACCAAAATGCCATTTCCGAGCTTAATAAACGTCGCTTTGTGAAGTAACCACCATAATTAATTGTAAATGGTTCATATTTTAAATGGATACATTAATTATTTTTAAAAGTAAAATGTTTTGAATTACTTATTTAAATCCAAACACTTTTTATGTTTAAATTTTTCTAAATTCCAAATTAATATTCAAAAATATAAGTTAATTCATTTTAAAAGGTTACATTAATTATTTTTTAAAAATAGAATATGTTTTTGAATTATTTATTCAAATCCATACACTTCTTATGTTTAAAGTTTTTCTAAATTCCAAATTGATATTAAAAAAATATAAGTTAATTCATTTTTAATTGTAAATGGTTCATATTTTAAATGGTTACATTAATTATTTTTTAAAACAGAATATGTTTTTGAATTATTTATTTAAATCCAAACACTTCTTATGTTTAAAGTTTTTCTAAATTCCAAATTGATATTAAAAAAATATAAGTTAATTCATTTTTAATTATAAATGGTTCATATTTTAAATGGTTACATTAATTATTTTTAAAACAGACAATGTTTTTGAATTATTTATTTAAATCCAAACACTTTTTATGTTTAAAATTTTTCTAAATTCCAAATTAATATTCAAAAATATAAGTTAATTCATTTTAAAAGGTTACATTAATTATTTTTTTAAAAATAGAATATGTTTTGAATTATTTATTCAAATCCATACACTTCTTATGTTTAAAGTTTTTCTAAATTCCAAATTGATATTAAAAAAATATAAGTTAATTCATTTTTAATTGTAAATGGTTCATATTTTAAATGGTTACATTAATTATTTTTTAAAACAGAAAATGTTTTTGAATTATTTATTCAAATCCAAACACTTCTTATGTTTAAAGTTTTTCTAAATTCCAAATTAATTATCATTTAAAAAACAATACAAATTTAAACCCCAAAATAAAAAATAAGGCGGGAACAGAGAGAAAATACCTGAAAAAATTTGAAATCAGGGGAATATGTCCCGGTTGGAGCCACCAACCGGGACTAAAGACCCCCTGCGCGCCAACGCGATTGGAGCCACCAACCGGGACTAAAGGTCCCCTACTAGTTAACCATGCCCCTTCTCCTTCTTCCCCGTTCCTCTTTCTCACTCACCCGCAACAGAGATCGCCGCCTTGAGGACAACCGCCGGACGCCGTCAGTGCAGCAATCCACGCCATTGCCGGCCTCCACGCCGCCTCATTGCTTATCCTCCTCGCCGAAGGAATCGAGCCGCTGATGGAATCGACCGCTTCCCATCACCGACGAGCTCCGCCTTGCCATCACCGTTCGCCGATCTCCTCCCCGCCAAGGCTACACACGCCGAGGTGAGCTTGTGACTCTCTGGGACCCTTCTTTCCTCCCTAGCGCTTCTTCGCCGTCTGGCCGCCATCCGCCGCTTGCATGTCGTCGCGGCCCTATTCCGGTGACAAATCGGCGGTGCCCTACTAGTTAGGTTCGCCTCGACGCCTCTTTTCGAACAAACCCACGCACGCCTCCCGAGCCCTCTAGCAACGTCGCCGCCACCGCACGCGGCTCACCGTGATGTGATCAGGCCGGTGGGGCCTGCTTGCGTGGAGGCTGAGTTGGCACTAGGGCCCATCTGCTGCCTCACTGCTAGGGGTCGCCCGGTAAAAACTATTTGCCTTTTTTTTAATTCGAAAATGATTTAATATTGTAAAATCAATAACTTATTGTTTATAAGTCAGAAAAATACAAATAATATATCAAATTGTTCAGAAAAATGAAACCTATCTATTTAACATATAATCATGCATTGTTAAACAACTTAAATGACAAGTATAATTAGAAGAACAAATGCACCCCTCTCATATGTTCCGGAGTTTCTCCGAGTTAGGGTTTTCAACCCCGATTAAATCATCGAGCATGTCTTAGGGCTACATTCCAATGCAAATTAACTTGTCATATCATCATACTTGCTTGAGCATTGCATCGATGCCATGTGTTGATTGTTTCCCTTTCTTTTCGGTGTTTCGATTATTAGGTTTATTATTAGTTAAGTATTATTAGGTTTATTAATTACTTTGGTATTATTGGTCTTCGGCCCCACTGGTCAGTCACTGTGGGTAGCCCAGACCCGATTCACATTGTCAAGCTACTTAGGTGCATGTGGGTTCGACGATGTGCCTATCTACTACACGGTTTCCCTTTCTCTTCATTTTTATTATTGTGTATGTATATATTAGGGTTTCTCGAATTAGGGTTTATATCTCTCAACACCGCATTTAACTTTCTCCTTTAGCCGCTTTGACTTATTCGTTTTCCACCTATGCGTAAAATATGGACCCACACGTCGAGACGAAGAAAAGGAAGAGTTGATCCAAGGTGTGATCCGTGGGAAGATAATTTAGACGTATCAACGTTTCAACAACTCCGTGAGGGTGATCCTCTTTTACCGGAGTAGACAACTTGTTTGAGGTTGAAGGTGTTGCCTTCGCGAGGGAGAAAGGCGATGCCTTGTGTAATCGAGAAGACGACCGCTCGGCAAGGTGCATGTAATATAAATCAATTCATTAATTAATCATCTGCTATCTATATAGAAATAGTAACGGCGATCTTTCTTCTTTTAGCCCTCGGATCGAAGGAATCTCCGAAAAGAGCTGACGAGGCCCAACCAAAAAGTTGGAAGACCATGAGAGGTTCAGGATCGAAGATGTCGTCAGACGGCAGACCGACTCCAAGTTGTCGCAACCAAATTTGTGGCACAATGCGGAGTAATCGTTAGGGACTTAATCCCGATCACCATTAGAAATTGGAATAGGCCCGCTAATGCGGATGAAGAGGGAACATGTTTATTTGTCCCTAACCACGCCAAAGATTTACCGTGGAAGAGGCTCATGGTTAATTTCAAACTACGAAGATAGAGCTGGATCCAAATGCGGAGGATCCATTGAGGACGCCTTTATAACATGGGAGAGCCATGGAGGCTAAGGTCGTGAGTGGGCTTTGAAGAAGATGGCCCATGTTTCACCAACTGGAAGAAAAGATTGCACCTTGACTATGTCGTGAAAAGAAGACTCGATTTCAAGAATATTCGGTTTGAGAAGATAAAACCATTCGGGGATGAGTTTGTGGAATACAAGAAATCGAAAAAGCTAAGAAAATGTCCGAAACGAATAAGTGAATGTCGCTAACAAGAAGTATCACCATACTATGGGGCAAGGTGGCTCTGGTGGCATTCCTAAGTGGGAGAAACTTGAGCAGAACTGCGTGATAAAAATATCACCCAGATGCGATTGGGTAGAACGTGCAAGGAATTGGTTTTACGGGCATGGGGCACGTTGGACTCGGAAGGAGGTGTATATATACCATACGACATAAAGAAGACCCTTGCCAATCGAGAGGATGAGAAAAGCAAGAAAGGTCAAAAGATGGGGACTTCATTCCCGATAGAGAGAATGATGAGCTCACACTCGCCTTGGAAATAAGGAACATGATGGACGAACACGAGGCACAATAGGCTCCCAATCATGGAGGACTGGGTTTCAAGAGAGGAAGAAATATCTGATAGAAGCCGTCGAGGAGTAAGGACAGGCGGTTGAAGCAGAAAGTCGAAGAGCGAATGCGTTTAATTGAAGAACGATTAAAGCAACAACAAGATGAAATTAACTCACTTAAAGAGCAAAGTACTACGGCGCCCATCTCGAAGACACCTGCATTCGATGCTACCGCCTATCGAATAATCGAAAAGCGATGTGGCTTCCACCGAGGTCCCGGTGATGACAATGGCGATGCCGATGATGCACCGACGATGGCTCTGTTGGCTACCCAGTGGATGATATCACGAGATGACACAATCGCGAGCTACATGTCAAAGTTGTGAACATATCAATGAAGGTGGCGGTCGGCTATGCCTTACCAATTGGACCCACACCAACTTACCACGTCCGGTTCCAGAGGGCTACGCTGTTGTCGGCGTGGATGAAATCATGCCCACCTTTGAGGTTTTGGATCTTCACTACCTATTTGGTGAAGGATGTGATCGTGCTGGGTGACGAAAAACGCCACCATTCTATGGTCAAGGATTGTATCGTGCTTCAAATCACACGCCAAGGCCATCTTCACCGCCGCACCCGTCTCCAATGAGGTCGCCGCTTGGCAGCCGTCTTCGTCGCCTCACCCGGCTCGTCGCCTCACCAATCTCCGGTGCAGCCATCGCCGCGGGAGCCATCGCCTCGGGATAAAAAGCGAAGCGTCACATCTCTTGGCGTCAGAAGCGATCGCCAAACGTAAACAAGAGCCTCTTCCAAAAGTACCAACGGTTCCTCCCAAGAGAGCTTATGGTATCTTGAAGAGGAGATCGGCGATCGTTGATGCGGAAACGATAGCGTTTTTCGCTAAGCTGAGGCGGCCGAAAGAGCCAGAGTTCCCCAACACCAAATAAGAAAAAGCCAAAGTGTTGAAAATGCTAAAGACTCTTCATCAACCCGAGCCAAAGCTGTCATCGACTATGAGCGTTCTATTCTCAAGTCACATGCAGACAAAAGCCTCAAGAGCAAGACTGATGCAAGCGGAAATCTGTTGCCATTTCGGAGAACAAGCAAACAGACTTGCGCCTCTCAAGGTGATTTCTCAAACCAATGTGGGTCGAGCAAATATAAATAAGAGCAAGATGATCCATAGGTAGTTGCACTGTACGGAGAAGCTGCTCAAGGTATGAATATTGCCCAAGATTTATCCCATTAGAGTTCTTCCCGTGAGTGAAGTAGCATACCAATACCGACGAAAACCTCTCGTCAAACTCGAGGAGGTAAACAATCTTCCAACAAAATGCGAAGATTGCATAATCGGTACATGCATGCCACAAGGGCCGGGGCTAATCGGATAGTCTTGAGGGTTACAAAAAGCATCATGGGAAAGAAAACGATGACATGATATCCATTGAATTTGATGAACTATTTCAATTATTCAATCAAGACGCCTTGGACAAATCTCTCATGAGTGCCTATTGTCCGTAAGTACTAATTTGTAATTAATTTAGTCTCCATCTATAATATTTTGTTTATTGCATGTATATAATCATACTTTAATATGCGAATGAAGATTCTCGAATGCAGGAGGACAAATCTATGACATTGGCTTCATTGACCCATATTGGGTTCATGAAGCTAATCTCAAAATAAGCCCCGTGATACGGAGGATAATATAGTACACGTTAAGGTTTCCTTACAACTTCCAGGAGTGTTATTGTCTTGTATACACTTTCTATTTCGCTTACTCGATGTTAAGTATATAATTGATTAGTTTTGCATTCGCAGTACCACTATATTCTGTTAATCATTCAACTTGACAAAGGGCGTGTACTAGTCATGGACTCAAACATAAACCCCTTGAGACGTGGAAGGACATGCGATACTTCTCCAAATGTAATTCTAATCATTACGACACTATATCGGCAACGTTCGTGAATTTTATGATATCAAGTACTTAATAACTTATTTTATTCGCTTTTCACGCCGGCGCTTGGAAACGGTTCACCAAGAAGGCTAGGGGTGTTTGGAAAGAGGAGCTTACATTTCAACCACTAGATGTAAGCACCACTAGCTATATCCGCGCATCTCTTTGATTCTAGTTTTGATACAGTTATTATCATGCTTGATTATTATTTTGATTGAACTCTGTTGTCGTAAAGTGCCTGACGCAGGGACCAGGTAACAATCTATGTGGATACTATGTATGCGAGTTCATCCGGCAGATGTGCGATGAGAAGGGCAGGAATTTAGAGCAACTCCACGTACGTAAACAATTTCTATAGTTTTTACAATCAAATTGTGTTTAGTTTCATATTCATATAGGCTGACTCCTTTTTTAAATCAGATCGAACGTCTACGGGACGGTCTTCTGCCAAAGGATCGCATACGAGCAATACAGGAGGAATTGGCGGGATTCTTGGATGCAGAAGTACTAAACACACAAGGGGAATACTACTCGGATGGGGCGTTTTCTACCAGTGGATCTATTCTTTAGTTGTCGTGGATTTAGGCAAGATTTGAAAAAAAAAACTTCATCTAAACGCGTGACAATTAAATTGGATCGGGGAGAATACAAACTTTCACCTGGTAATAACTTGCAGAAAGGATAGCAAAAACAATAAAACATTGACGAATATTTAGACCGATGTGTGGCCTCAAATCATCCGTCAATTATTGGTGTCATGAAGGTCTAACTCAAGCAGTCAACTATAGAGTTAGTCGCACAGGCGCACAATCATTTCATGTCTCTGTACATTCTCATGAAAATTACTGTGCAATGTGACGCACACGCACATGTTTTTCTCTACAATCTTCTCCGCTGAAAGTTAGGTACGGTACGTACGACGCGATGCTGACTCGTTTCGTCGCCTTCCCGAGGAGTCCTACTCACTCAGCTGCCATGTTAGTTGCCGCATTAAGCAGGGTATACACACCAATAATTCAACCCCAACCTAACCCAACCCAACGCAGTGCACACAAAGATCCCTATCCCCGAAAGTGATCGCTCCACCCGTGCGTCTCGGCATATTCGTGCCGTGTAGAATTAGGAACTCGGGTCACTGGCCAGCGGCGAATAATTACGGATCGTTTTCTGAGGAACTAGTCCGGTGACTTATCGGACAACTCCACTCTTTTTTTCTTCCAAGAATGCAAAATTGCATGATATGTTTTTTTGGTTCCGAGTTGACCAGCTCACTATCAAGCACTCGGCACAAGCCAAGTGATGAAGTGATCTTTTGCAACGAAAAAAAGTGATGAAGTGATCAATGTACGCGGACCATAAAAGTGGGAAAATTCATGATACTCCCATTTTTAAAAAGGGTAGAGTCCCATGATTGTTATATCGATTGATACACGAAGATTTTTTTTCGCGGAAAGGTTCGGATCTATTTTATGAATTTGTTAGAAGTATAAGGCATTCCAAACATAATGAAAATTACATTAACGTTCTTGGACCACATAACGACCACTACTGCTGCAAGAGCGAGCCGCCGACACGCCGTTGTCGCCGCTTCCTTACCGGATCCGGCCTGACGTTGTTGATGACAGTTGGAAAGTTTTCGTGCACGTGCCCCTAAGGACCAGCGTCTCAGAGCTGAAGCCATCGCCATTGAACCATTGAATTGATCTGAATCTTGTAACACCAAACCTAGAAAACAAAGTAGAATGGATGAGATCCATCACTCCATGGAAGCAACGACCAGACGAATTTCCGCCCGTCTCAACGCCAGCGGGAAGATCGTCGCCGACGAGGTGGAAGAGGAGGCGGGTATACCTTATTCTTGTCCCGCACAATGCCATCATAGCCACTGTTATATGTTGATCCAAATTCTACAAAGTATAGGCCAACTTCTGACGAGTGGAGCGAGGCCCGTCGTCGGAGGCTTGGGCCGAGTGTAACAGGACGCTTGTGGGGGTGCGGACAGCCCCCCGCGGTACGGTATGGATCGTCGAAGACCTAGGTTTCCACCGATATATAAACCCCTTGTAAGCCGCCGGTTGGGATGAGTTGTATCTGTGAAATCCCCGGCGTTTGTAAACACTCCCCGATATAGTGAAGTTTCGCTGGCTGGCGCCTGTGGTTTTTTCTCTCCTTGTTGGAGAGGTTTTTCCACGTTAAATCTGTGTCCCCTTGCTGTGTTTTTCGTTTTTGTTCTTCGTTATCTTCTTGTCGCAATTGTAACAAGTGATATCAGAGCCCAGGTTCTAATCTAGGGTTTGCGACATGACGTCATTGAAATTCGAGCTACCACAGCTGGACTACACCACAAGATTCTCCTTGTGGCAGGTGAAGATGCGGGCAATTCTCGCCCAAACTTCTGATCTGAATGAAGCGCTGGATGGATTCGGCGAAAAGGATGCTAAGACCTGGTCCGCCGAAGAGAAGCGGAAGAACCGTAAGGCTTTGTATTTGATTCAACTTCATCTGTCCAATAATATTTTGCAGGAAGTACTTGAGATGAAATCTGCTGTTGTCCTGTGGGAAAAACTGGAAACGATCTGTGTGTCAAAGGATCTAACCAGTAAGATGAACGTGAAGATGAAGTTTCTCTCGCATAGGCTGCAAGAAGGTGGATCAATAATGAATCACATATCTGTTTTTAAAGAGATTGTCTCAGCCTTGCAGTCTATGGAGGTAAAATATGATGATGAGGATTTAGCTCTTCTACTCTTATGCTCGTCGCCTAGTTCCTATACACATTTTCGTGATACAATATTGTTGATCCGTGATGAACTAACCCTTGCCGAAGTACATGACGCCCTCAAACAGAGGGAAAAGATGAAAACTATGGTAGGGTCAGATGGGACGTCATCCAAGGCTGAGGCTCTGCAGGTTCGTGGTAGGACCGAACAGAGATATAACAACTATGGCAACAGAGATAAGAGCAAGGACGGTAGAAGTCGTTCAAAGTCCAAGGGAAACGACAAATTCTACAGGTATTGTAAGAAATCTAATCACGTTATTGATGATTGTTGAAAGTTGCAGAATAAGGAGAAAAGAAACGGAACTTACCAACCGAAAGATAGGTCTGAAGGTGCTAGTAAGGATGCTGTTGTTTCTGATAGTTCTGATGGTGAATGCTTAGCTGTTTTTGCTGCTTGTGCTTCTCGTGATGATGAATGGATACTTGATACAACATGTTCGTTTCATATTTGTTGTAACAAAGGTTGGTTCAGTTCATATAAGTCTGTGCAGACTGGAGATTTTGTGTGTGTGTGGAATGATAACCCATGCCATATTGTTGGTGTTGGATCTGTTAAGATCAGGACACATGATGGCGTGACACACACGTTGAGTGAGGTGAAGCACATACCAAGCATGGCCAGAAATTTGATCTCCCCGAGTACCATGGACGTTGATGGATACAAATATGTCGGTGGGCATCGAGTTCTGAAGGTATCAAAAGGTTCTCTTATTCACATGATAGGTGATATGAATTCTGCTAAATTATATGTTCTTAGAGGTAGCACTTTGCCTGGTATTGCTGCTACTGTTACTTCTAACATAATTGTGATAAAACATATCTGTGGCATATGCGTCTTAGGCATATGAGCGAACAAGGCATGGCAGAGTTGGTCAAGAGAGAGCTGACTGATGGTTGCAACTTGAGTAAGTTTAAGTTCTGTGAGCACTGCATCTTTGGTAAGTATAAAAGAGTTAAATTCAATGCTTCCGTTCATACCACCAAAGGCATATTAGATTATGTGCATGCTGATGTATGGGTCTGTCCCGTAGGACTTCTATTGATGATGCTAATTACATGCTTACTATTATTGATGATTACTCAAGAAAAGTGTGGCCTTATTTTCCAAGCATAAATCTGATGTTTTTGATGCTTTTAAGAAGTAGAAAGTTATGGTTGAAAAGCAAACTGAGAAGAAGGTAAAGGTACTACATACTGACAATGGTACGGAATTCCGTTCTAATGAGTTTGAGGAGTTTTGCAGTAACGATGGCATGATCAGGCATCACATCATCCCATACACTCCTTAGCAGAATGGCGTGGCAGAGCGCATGAACAGAACCATCATCTCGAGGGTTCGTTGTATGTTGTCTAATGCAGGATGCATAGGCGTTTCTGGGCTGAAGCAGACAACACAGCGTGTTACCTCATCAACAGGTCACCTTCTATTCCACTTGAGAAGAAAACTCCCATTGATGTATGGTCAGGTTCGCCTGCTGATTATTCACAGTTGAGAGTTTTTGGCTGCACTGCATATGCTCATGTTGATAATGGAAAGTTAGAGGCTAGAGCTATTAAGTGCATATTCTTTGGTTATGGTTCAGGAGTTAAAGCATATAAACTATGGAATCCTGAAACTAAAAAGATTTTGCTAAGTAGAAACGTTGTTTTCAATGAGTCCGTTATGTATCATGATAGCTTGTCATCAGATACCTCTCTTGTTGCTGTTGGAGAGGAGGGAGTTACTGTGCAGGTGGAGAACCTGCAGAAAAATGTTGATAATGATGCTATTGTTGAAGATACACATGAGGAAAATATTGATGATATTGTTGTTCAGCACTCACCTACTATTTTTCAGCAGCCACATGAGTCCATTGGTGCTGATAGACCGAGGTGTAACTGTGGTCCTCGTCCTCGTTTAATTGAAGAGTGTAATCTTGTTCATTATGCTTTGAGTTGTGCTGAACAGGTGGAGAACGATTCTGACCCTGCTACATATAATGAAGCCGTTGCATCCGTTGACCGCGAGAAGTGGGTTTCTGCTATGCAAGAATAGATGCAATCGCTTGAGAAAAATGACACATGGGATGTTGTGCCCTTGCCCAAACAAAAGAAGGCGGTCCGCTGCAAGTGGATCTTCAAAAAAAGGAAGGTTTGTCTCCCAAAGAGCCTTCAAGGTACAAGGCAAGGTTAGTAGCAAAAGGGTTCAGCCAGATTCCAGGTATTGATTACAATGATGTGTTCTCCCTAGTTGTAAAGCATAGTTCCATTCACACTTTCTTTAGTATTGTGGCTATGCATGATCTTGAGCTTGAGAAGTTAGATGTCAAGACTGCTTTTCTGCATGGAGAGCTTGATGAGAAAATATACATGGACCAACCAGAAGGGTTCATAGTGCCTGGTAAAGAGGATTTTGTGTGCAAATTAAAGAAGTCTCTTTATGGCTTAAAGCAATCTCCAAGACAGTGGTATAAAAGGTTTGATCCATTTATGATCTCACATGGTTTTGAGAGCTCTAAATATGATAGTTGTGTTTATATCAAGTTTGTTGATGGGTCACATATATACTTGCTGCTATATGTTGATGATATGTTAATTGCTGCCAAGGGCATGAAAGAAATCACTACTTTGAAGGCACATCTAAGTAGTGAGTTTGAGATGAAGGATCTTGGTGCCGCTAAGAAGATCTTAGGTATGGAGATTACCCGAGATAGAAAATCTGGTTTGTTATTTCTTAGTCAGCAAAGTTACATTAAGAAAGTTCTTCATCATTTTAATATGGATGGTGCCAACTCAGTTAGTACTCCTATTGCTCCTCATTTTAAATTGTCAGTTTCTCAATGTCCTACTACTGATGAAGAGTTTGAGTACATGTCAAAGGTGCCATATTATAGTGTTGTTGGTTCTTTGATGTATGCCATGGTTTGTTCTCGTCCTGATTTATCATATGCTATGAGTTTGATAAGTAGATACATGGCTAATCCTGGTAAAGAATATTGAAAGACTGTTCAGTGGGTTTCAAAGTACCTTCTTGGCACTTCCAATGCTTGTTTGAAGTTTGGCAGGACCGGTGAGGGGCTCGTTGGCTATGTGGATTCAGATTTTGCTGCCGATTTGGATAAGAGAAGATCCCTCACAGGTTATGTGTTTAATGTTGGTGGTTGTGTTGTTAGCTGGAAGACTACTTGTAGGCAGTTGTTGCACAATCTACTACTAAATCTGAATACATGGCTATTGTTGAAGCTTGCAAAGAATCTGTTTGGTTGAAAGGTTTGTTTGCCGAGTTTTGTGGAGAAGATTCTTGCGTTACTTTGTTTTGTGACAGTCAAAGTGCCATATACCTTACAAAAGATCAGATGTTCCATGAGAGAACTAAGCACATTGATGTCAAGTACCATTTTGTTAGAGACATTGTTGTTCAAGGTAAATTAAAGGTATGCAAGATCAGCACTCATGATAATCCTGCTGATATGATGACTAAATTAAAGCTTTGCTCAAACTTAGTTGGTTTAACTGATTAGCCCAAGTGGCTATTGGCGCAGAAAGTATTTGCTTTGTTTGTTTAGGGAGATGGTTGTTGTTGATGCTACAAGGAGGAATTTGTCTCAATGTGGAGTTTGTTATATGTTGATCCAAATTCTACAAAGTATAGGCCAACTTCTGACGAGTGGAGCAAGACCCGTCGCCGGAGGCTTGGGCCGAGTGTAACAGGGATGCCTGTGGGGGTGCGGGGGGCGACAGTCGAACACGGTACGGTACGGATCGTCGAAGACCTAGGTTTCCACCGATATATAAACCCCTTGTAAGCCGCCGGTTGGGATGAGTTGCATATGTGAAATCCCTGGCGTTTGTAAACACTCCCCGATATAGTGAAGTTTCGCTGGCTGGCGCCCGTGGTTTTTTCCTCTCTTTGTTGAAGAGGTTTTTTAACGTTAAATCTGTGTCCCCTTGCTGTGTTTCGTTTTCGTTCTTCGTTATCTTCTTATCGCAATTGTAACAGCCACCATAACGCCGATGCTGATAGACCAAACTCTAACTTTAGAGACCCGTCAATAGCGCCGAGCGCAGGTCCGAGGTTCCTACCGCCGCTCGCTGCGGGGACGGCAAGCAAAGGAGGCGGGTACCCATTGATTCCGGCCGTATATAGCGAGGAGCAGGCAGATGGCGGCGGCAGCTAAAAGCAGATAAAATTTGATACACGAAGATTATTCAGCCTTAGACGTTGATGTATGTATGAATCTTGAAGTTGCCAGTCAGATCAAGTCCCCACGAAAGAAAAGCAACAACTAATATAACAACAAACGTCGTCGGTCGATGAACGCCCCTGACCTATGACCACCAACTACTCCGTGAGGTTCGAGTGCTGTGGCACTACAATACCATGGCGGCTCCTGGCATGCGCAGTGTGTGGGTCTCTGATTGAGAAAGCCAGCACGCAAGAGTTGCAATGTTTTCAGTGGTGTCTGGTTGAAGAGTCTGAACACGGCCAAAAACTTTCGATTTCGAAGGGTGGGCTGCTTGTTTAGACAACAGGGACCTCCAGTCGCGAATGCAATTCCTTTCGGAACTTTCCAAAGGATGCCGTTCCCAGTTGCTTTCGCTCCTCTATCATTTCGTAGAAACTTCTGCCATAACTGGTGCCAAGGAAAGAGTGTGATACCGGAAGCAAATTTGGCAGCGCGCTTTGACTCCCTCGCGTTTGGTAGTAGCTGACATGCAAACATCACTCCCAGCTGGCACTTTGTTTCTCTCTCTCATGTATTTATCGATTTTTCTGTGTACTTATCTTACTTGCTCCTGCACATAATTTTATTTATATATTGCATAGATACAGATAGGTATGTGTGTGGATATGTGACGAAATGAGGTGTAGTTTGGTACCCGTTCTTCTATTTTTCTTTTGGCCGCATATCTCTGCATTATTTGGAAGAGCCCTGATTAAAATGGTGTAGTTGGAAACATATAATACTACCCAGCTGGCTATATTGTACTCCCTCCGTTCGCTCCGTCAAGAAATGAGTGACTTACATTTATTTAAATTTGGATGTATCTTGTATACACTAAAATATATCTAAATACATCTAAATCTAGACAAACACAAATAATATATTTCTAGATGAAAGAAGTATCAAAAATAAAAATAAAACTGCTCATGAACGCAAGAGGCCAAGAGGATATTATAAGATTTCTCAAGAGAAGTACCACACGGTGTACCACTGCACCGAACACCGTACAGTAGTCAAAAGTGGCATGAAAGCAATCCTAACAAAGTTAGGCATAAAGCATATATCTCGGAACCGAAGAGAGAAGAAAACAAGGGAAAGATAGAATTAGCTAGCTAACCACCAGAGTACCAGGTGGACCTTTGTCTCTGTTAACCCAACAAGATTTTACATTTCTTGCAAACAGAAACAAAATCCATTAAACTTTTTTCCAGATCAATCCATTAATTAGTCAGCCTTGTACTGAAAAGTACAACTGAGTTAGCTGATGATTGCTGTCCTATTAGGTAAGGACAAAGTCTAGACTGCCACGAAGGGAGCACCGAAGAATTTTTTTTCCCATGACAGTTAAAGGGACTTGATGAGATTCTTATTCAAAAAGGTGGACTCGTGACTCGAGAGCCAAAAAACACATGATCCCATGAGAGTTCGAAACCTTGCAAGCACAGACAGAATGCTTCTTACTATAATTGCCTAGTGCCTCATAATCTTAATTTGTTATATTATCTGCGTACTATTCGAACTGGAATCTGCATCTCAACTTGTTCTCCTTTGAATAGTATTTTTTCTGTTAAGAAGAAAAACAATAACTAATTTGCCTCGTTTGATGCATGATTGATCATGCTGCGATATTATGGACCGGCGGCTTTGAACACTGTACGTGATTAGTAGTACTCCCTCCGTCCCGGTTTAAAGGACACAATTTGTAATTCTTTAAGCCCTAGGTGTTTTCTAATTGGTCCATGTAATAATATGGATAAGAACATGGAGTACACGAGGAGAAGAAGAGCTAGCAAAGCGTTTACATTTATTCACACATGTGCATGCAACCATTTTATTATTTTTACACTAGAGTAATTACAGAGATTAAATGTTTTTGTGTCTAAATATTTTGGGAATACATGGTTTGCAAATTGTGTCCATTAAATCAGAACGGAGGGAGTACATGGATGAAAACTGACATGGTTATACCCCGCGGGTGCATGACCTCAGCATACCTAGTTCAGCCCAAGGAAGGCCCACGACAAAAGTAAGTTAGCCCATGAAGACTTTCGGATGGCCCAGGCCCATGGTGCCTTCGGATCCTTGGAGAGCAAGACTAGAGTAGATAGGAAATTCAAAGGGGTAAAATCCTAGAACTTGTAACCGACTAGGACTATGCCCGGGACCTGCCTAAGTCTATATAAAGGCCAGGAGGGCACGACCTAGATCTCTCGACTCATACTCTCGCATACACACCTCCACGCCAGATTGCATCACAAGACCTCAGAACCTTCGGTTCCGCCGTAATCAAGAGCAAGCAAGAGGATTTTCCTCCGGGCACGAACACGGGTAAACCTTGTGTCCCCGCGTTGCTTGTTTGCTAACCGTTCCACGATCTTCAGCATCCCCATCTTCTCCAAAACCCAAGTCCATAACAATGGGCATTGATGAGATCAAACCTCGTCAATTGGCGCCGTCTGTGGGAACTGGGGGCGTTGATTGTGCGATCATGACGGTCCCAACCCGATCGATCTACAACTCTGCAGCAACGGAGAGTCATCTCCTCTTTGGCGCTTTCGACTTCACCGCCCACTCGCCGGCCACCATGAAGGACTTCGAGCCCGTAGGCGACGGACTCGAAATCTTGTTCGGGAGCTTCTGCTTCAAAGGGCAACCGGCACCTCCGCCACCGAGCGCGGGTGCCCTACCATCAACCAGGCCCGCTCAGGCCCACACCGTGCTTACACAACATCATCGCCAGATGATTCCCTGACAGCTGCTGCAACTCCGATCTGTGCGATCCGCCATCGGATGCAGGGACCTACGGTTCCGGATCTAAAAGTTGCGGCAGCAGCGGGCCAATCTACGAGCGCTACCAATGCGCCGCAGTCATCCAAAGCGACGTGGATCAACAACCGCCCAACCCGCCAGAACAAAACGGTGGGAACAGAAGAAGCCAATCTCCCCCACCCGAAGGGGAAAACAACGGCGACCACGTCATCCGCCTAAGCAAAGAGGGATGGACCCAGGTCCGCGAAGCTGTGGCAGGCAACATAGTACTGCCCGCAGACGCCTCGTGAGATATGCTGATGGCTTACCACCTGCTCCTAATCGAGGAGCACAAGAAGCAGGTCAAGATGCAGGAGGTGCTTGACAAACGCAAGCAGGCAGCCTCAGAGTCCAGCGCGCGACGAGCCGCACTCTCCGCCATGGGCATCGGCTCCAGCTCGAACGCCAACCCAGGCAACAAGCACCGCTCTCGGATGGAGAACATGGATCCCAAGGAGCGCCATGAGGACGAACTCCACACGTCGTTCATGGAGATGGACGCCGACGGCAACGTCATCCCGAAGACGCCACAAGCTGCGATCATGGTAGCCACTGCGTATCTCGCGGCCCACCCACCTCCCGAGGGGGACCCGAAGAGGGCCATGCATAAGTCCGCACTTACCGGACTCGGACTTGTCGGAGTTGCGCTCCACCAAGACGCTCCTGCGGAGCCAAAGAAGAAGGCTCCGGCCAGGCACGACCGGAGCCCCACCCCCTCATCAGAAGAGGAAGAGGAACACGACCTTCCTCGAAGGAAGAAGAGATCGCGTCGCCATAAACGCGACTACGACGCTAGAGATGCGCTCACACAACGCAAAATCGACAAAGCACGCGCCAAGCGCGCATGCTCGTCTGAATCCGAGATGGACGAAGACGAAGGAGAACTCCGTGGAGCCCGATGCTTCAGCAGATCCGTTCGGCGAACGCGGATGCCACGCAATTTCAAGCTTCCTTCGGATACTCCGAAGTTCGACGGCACGCAAGATCCAAAAGCGTGGCTCAGCGACCATCTGTCATCCGTCAAGCTGCACCGCGGTAACAAAGAAACCGCCATGCAATGCCTTCAGCTGCAGCTGACAGGCGCCGAACGGATCTGGCTCAGCAGCCTATCATCAGGGTCCATCCGAAGCTGGGAGGAGCTAGCTTACAGCTTCATCCGAAATTTCATGGGCACCAGCAAGAGGCCCGCCTCAATCGAAGAGTTGCGCGCCTGCACTCAACGAATGGGAGAATCCATTCGCTCATACATACTACGCTGGTCCAACACCAAGAACTCCGCAGCCCACATCTCCGAAGAGAGGGCCATCGACGCCTTCAGGGACAGCGTCAAGCGCCAAGACTTCAAGGAGGAACTTGGGCGCGTCAAACCCAAAACGCTCGATCACCTCATGGACATCGCCAACAGGTGGGCTCTCCATTCACCGGGCACAATCGGATGAAGAGGACGACTACGGCCTAAGACGGGAACGCCGTAGCAAGCGGAGACCGCGCGTCTACGACGATCGCGACGGACCCGACATGGTCGCGGCTGGCTACGCCGATCGCCGCAACGACGCCAACCGCAACAGCGGAGGATACCGCGGAGGAAACTTCCACGATGGAGGGCGCCCAGCGCAGTCGTGGCAACGCCACGGCCGCGATAACGGAACCTCAGCATACGAAAAGCTTTCGGGTCCATGCACCATCCACTTCTACATCGACTGCGGATGGCAAGAAGAAGCGAGCCACATGCTCAAGGACCGCCGAGTTCCGAAGCTCAGCGAAGCATGGTGCGATGAGGCAGCAGCTCCAATCCTCGCTCGAAACGCACCGCGCCAAAGTAGATAGCGCATGGAGCCTCCACCGCCTCCGTAGGAGGCCCGAACCAACTAGTCGCACCAAACAGATCAACGCCGAAACGGGTATCCTCGCCAAAAGGATCACCGATGATCCGGAAGGGCGCCACGAATAGGGTGCGAAGAAAATCACCCGACAGATCAACACGCCGCGTAACTCCACCCGCCATCCCCGAGTACCTCACGGATCGGAGTCCCGCATCACTTTCACTGCTCGGATCACCTTGCGGATCCTCGCCCAGGTCATGCTGCCCTGGTGCTGGAGGCGCAGATCGGAGGTTTCGAGATGAGTCGCATCTTCATGGACGGCGGCAGCGGCATCAACCTGATGTTCGCAAGCACTCTAGCAGCAATGTGGATCCCGCAGTGCAGCCTAGAACAATCAGACACAACGTTCCACGACATCGTCCCAGGGAAGGGTATATTTCCCCTGGGCAAGATATGGCTCGACGTCATCTTCGGCAAGCTGGACAACTTCCGACTGGAACGGCTCGAATTCGAAGTGGTGGACTGGCCATCACAGTACCACGCCATCCTCGGGCGTGTAGCATTCGCAAGGTTCCTGACTGTCCCACATTATGCATACCTGCTACTCAAGATGCCAGGACCGAAGGGCGTCATCACAGTCCACGGGAGCTTCACCCGATCGGACCAATGCGACAGAGATTTCAACAGAATCTCCCAATCATTCGGTATGCAGGAGGAGCTCCTTAGACTCCGCGAGGTGACGGACAACGAGGCACCCCCAGTTGCACGACAAAACGCACCCGACATGTCTTTCGACTCAACGGTCAACACAAAGAAGGTGCAGATCCACCTGACGGATGGCTCCAAGATGGCGCTGATCGCCACCGACCTCGGCCCCGCATAGGAAGGCGCGCTCGTCGAATTCCTCCGTGAGCGCTGGAAAATCTTCGCCTGGTGTCCTGCGGACATGCCAGGAGTTCCCAGGGAATTCGCCGAGCACGCACTCAACGTCTTTCCAGACACCAAGCCCGTCAAACAGTCCATCCGAAGACTGTCCGAGCCACGAGCCGAAGCTATCGACAAGGAAATCAACAGACTACTCGCTGCAGACTTTATCAGGGAAATCAAAAAAAGCGAGTGGCTTGCAAACACAGTCATGGTCCCAAAGAAGGACACGGACATCCTGCGGATGTGCGTGGATTTCACGTCGCTAAACAAGCACTGCCCAAAGGACCACTTTCCCCTTCCTCGGATCGACCAGATCATCGATTCAACTGCAGGTTGTGAGAAACTCTCCTTCCTCGACGCCTACTCAGGCTATAACCAGATTCGACTCAAGGTCGAAGATTAGGAGAAAACGGTGTTTATCACACCGTTCGGAGTATTCTGCTACAACACAATGCCTTTCGGGCTAAAGAACGCAGGTGCCACGTACCAGTGATGCATGCAGGCCTGCCTCAAGGAACATATCAGTCGCAACGTCCAAGTCTACGTTGACGACATAGTCATAAAAACCAAGGAGGCAAGGACACTTATCGACGATCTCCGCGAGACGTTCGACAACCTTGACCGCTACAGGATCAAGCTAAACCCCGAAAAGTGCGCCTTCGGTGTCCCATCGTCACCGCTTGGGTACTTCATCTCTCATGAGGATCGAGGCGAACCGAATAAAATCAGAGCCATCATGACGATGGAGAAGCCGAAAAACCTCAAAGGCGCCAAGAGTCGCAGATTTAATAGCGGCGTTAAGCGATTCATCACCGCATGGGCGAAGGCCCTACCATTCTATCGGCTACGCAAATCGATAAATTGAGTGACGCCGAAAGCCAACGATGCATTCGAAAGCCTCAGCGGCTCCTCTCCACCTCGCCTGCCTTGGTCACGCCAAAGGAGCGCGAGCCTCTGTCAGTACATAGCAGCCACACACCGTGTGGTCAAGATAAGATTAGTGGTCGAACGACCAAGAAGGCAAGACCCACGGGTCCAAATACCAATCTACTACCTCGAGGTAATCGACACCAACAAAGCAGAGGTACCCTCACTACCAGAAGCTCGCCTACGGTGTGTTCATGACGGCTCGACGGCTGAGCCATTACTTCCAGGAGCACCAGGTGATGGTCGTCAACGAGGCACCCCTGAACAGCATCCTGAATAACCCAGAAGCCATAGGACGCGTGCCCTATGGGGCATCGAGCTGTCACCCCTGGACATCATCTATGAGAAGCGACACACAATCAAGTCTCAAGTCCTCCCGGACTTCCTCGTACATTGGATGGAGCTGCAGCTGCCAGACACCCCTGACATGTTGCAGTCGTGGACAATGCACTTCGACGGCTCCAAGCGCGAAGCTGGAGCAGGAGCCGGGGTCATATTGACCTCCCCGCAGGGCGACCAGATGAAGTACGTCCTACGGATGAAATTCCGAGCCTCCAACAACGAGGCCGAATACGAAGCCCTCATCCACGGCATGAGGATGGCAAAGATACGCGGCGCAACGCGCCTGGTCATCTACGGCGACTCCAACCTCGTCGTCCAGCAGACGATGAACGAGTGTGACGCACAAGCCGAAAACATCATCGCGTACCGCGCACTCTACAACGCACTCGAAGGAGAATTCAACGGCTGCGAGCTTCGGCACGTTGGACGAGAAAGCAACGAGGAGGCCGACAGACTCGCCAACATCGGCTCCACCTGCGCAAAGGTGCCACCAGGTGTGTTCCTCGAACAGATCTGCGTGCCATCCATAAAGCAGAAATTCCCCAAGGGATCACCCGAAGAAGCAGAACACACGGGGGCTACGCTGCCCGAAGGACATCAAGGACCCGAGAAACTGGACACAGAGGTCGCCATGGTCAACCTAATGCAGGTCATGGCAGTCGAAGAAACTTGGACGCGACCATACCTCCAGTTCTTGATAAACGGAGAACTGCCCGACAGCCGGCGGATGCCCGCGATATCTCGTCGGTCAAAAGCCTTCACCATCATCAATGGCGAGCTGTACAAACGCAGTATTACGGGTGTACTACAAAGGTGCGTCACCATCGGTGACGGGAAAGCCATCCTCCAAGACATCCACGAGGGCATCTGCGGCCATCACGCAGGCAGTCGCTCCCTTGTCGCCAAAGCTCTACGAGCCGGATTCTACTGGCCAACGGCCATGAGCAACGCAAAGGACATCGTCCGAAGATGCAACGGGTGCCAACGGTTCGCCGACAAACCGCACGCACCCGGGTCGGAGCTCATACCCATACCTATAGCCTGGCCTTTTGCTCAATGGGGCCTCGACATGATTGGCAAACTGCCAAAATCCTCGAAAGGGGGACACGTTTACCTCCTGGTCGCAGTCGAAAAATTCACCTAGTGGATCGAGGCCATGCCGGTTACCAACTAGAAAGGCAAAACCGCCGTCAAGTTCTTCGAGTCCATTGTCTACAGGTTTGGCGTACCGCACAGCATCATCACCGACAATGGATCGAACTTTATCTCCAAGAACTTTATCGGCGCTGGCATCAAGAAGCGCCTCATGAGACCACTCGAACGAAAAGCCGGAGCCTGGACGAAAGAGCTACCATCCGTCCTATGGAGCTTACGGACTACGCCAAACAGCTCCACAGGCTACACACCGTTCTTCATGGTGCATGGAGCTGAGGCCGTGCTACCAGCCGAAGTACGCCACCAGGCCCCCCGGGTCGTCACTTACAGCGAAGCCGAATCCACGGCTGCACTCGAAGACGCCGTCGACACATTCGACGAAGCAAGAGACATAGCAGCAGCTCGATCAGCGGTGTACCAACAGAGTCTCCATACTACCACTGGCGCGCCCAAGGTCCTTCGTCAAGGAGACCTGCCTGCGGCTCAAGCAAGAGCGACCGAAGAAATTCGAGTCACCATGGGAAGGACCCTACGTCATCACCGAAGTCATCCCAGGTGGCGCCTATCGCCTCAAGCACGTGGAGTCTGGAGTCGCATACTACAACCCATGGAACATCGCGCACTTGCGACGATTCTACCCCTAGCTACCTACCCCTTTACTTTCAATAAGGCTTTTCAGCCAAGGCTATTCACCCAAACAATGTACTTCCTCCATTACGACATAAATAAAGCTAAGTGTCTCGCCCCAAACTTCCGTTCATTATTTGCAAGTTTACTTTATGCTACAAACGCACTCGGGGGCTCCCCCCACCTCACAATTTCATCAACCGAGGATTACGCGTGCACACCTGAGTAGCTGACAACGTCAAGCAAACGAAAAGGACACGTACCCAAACAAAGCACTGCGTGCTCACAACAAACACATCTTTACAACAAAGGGAACAACACGCCCAGTCGAAATATACAAATTTTAAATCTATCTATTTTATAGGTACTACCTATTCTGAAGAATAACCTGAGCACGCTGCTCAAACAAATCTACGACCTGTTCGGCATACTGCCTCACAGCTGCGTAGTGTGGACGCATGTCCCACTCATCACCATCCGGCCGAGGAGGTGGCCCTGCTGCCACAACAGTCAAATCTACATCAGGCCGGTGCAGCCTCACAAGAGACAAAGCAGCCTTCACTCCTGTGACGAGCTGTTGCCGCACCAACTCCTTGACATTGCTCACGCTCCGAAACTTCGACAGAAGACCCGCAAGACTCGTCGGCACGGCATCCAAAGGAAACATGACGTGCAACACCGAGGCAAGCGACGTCTGCACTTGGCGAAGCACCCGCGAAACCTGGTACACACGATCCTGCACTGTCGCTAGAGCCATGGCACGGTCACGGTCCATCCAGAAGAAGCCACCGGCCTCCATGTCCTGTTGGGTCAAGCAATTGACCCGAACAGCGACACGCTCCTTCTCTTCCCTCGGAGCAAGGTTAGCACCTGCGACAATTGCACAAAATAAGAGGCAAGGCCAGCAGGCTCATTCGAAGAACTGAGCTGCAGCTCGAAACAAAGAACAACTTACATTGAAGCTGCTCAGACAGCCGAAGCAGTTCCGCCATCAAGTACTCCTCTCTGGCTGCACCACGATCCGCCTTGGACTTCCAAACATCGGCGTGACCTCGCAACCCAAGCAACTCCCTCTCAAGACTACGAACACGATCCCGAAGAAAAGCGAGTTGCAAGGAATCATCCAAAGATGGACGCAGTTGCGTTGCAGGAGAGGTGTCAACGGGTTCAGCACCCGAAGGAACCTAGCACAACAGAAAAGCAAAGGACATAAACATTCAGACAGTGGTAGTGCACAACTCAGAAGAATTCATTAAGCATATAAGGCCACTACGTGGCACAAGGACTGTGTTCTTCAAAATATTTACAGCAAAAGCAGACTACAAACTACCCTACATCTACAACGCCTAAGACGCTGCACTCGAGTCGCCGAGCCGGATTGCCTAGCCTTGGCCTCCCCTTTGCGCCGCAAGATACTGCATAAAGAAATCAATGAGCTTCGGCCCATATCGCTTGGAGCGAGCAGAGTAGGCAACAAAGGCTACCTCGGATCCGTCTATGGTCGTCGGCATCCGGGAGGTGATCTGGGGCAGGTCCAGCTCCGCTCCAGCCGCCAAAGCCATCGCCAGCCCGACGGACGCGCTGATGCCCTTCTACTTGCGCTTGTACGCCGCAGGCGCTTCGGCTGACAAGGTCTGCGCCAGAGCATCCACATCATCAAGGGCTGTGCCCTTAGGGACAAGCTCCTTGTAGAAGCGGCCAAGGACCTCTTTCGCCTTGGCAAGGGAGCTGACGACGGTGCTGCAACGATCTTCGACCACTGCAGTAGCATCATCTAAAGCACTCCCGTGCTCCAGAGCGCCTCAAACGATGCAACTCGATGCATCTGAGACAAAAAGAAAAGGGGACATGACGAAAAGCAACGCAGAAGAAGACAAGAAGAAAGAAGCACAAATACAACACTCACCGAACAGCCTTGGCGGCAGCCATGAGCTTGCTCACCTCTCTCTCGCAGCCTGCAATAATGGCTGCTCCTCATGGTCTGGCCTCCTGCAGACGCTCCTTAGCTTCGCGCTTTGGTAAGCTCGAGGCGTTCCTTCGCACCAACGGCGGCCTCGGCCTTCTTCTCCGATTGACCAAGGCTCTTCTTGAGAGCGTCGACCTCACGGAGAGAAGTATTATGCTCCTCTGCATTCGAAACAAGCAAACGTCAGAGAGCATGACCGGAATAAATGAGAGAAGAACCAAAAACAAACAGGTACCTTGAAGCTGTCAGAGGTTAGCCGCTAGCACCAGGCGCTCCTGCACCAGCCACTTGGCCTCCTCCACAAATGGCTGCAGTAAAAGAAACACCAGTAATAAAAAGGACTTGGGGGCTGTGCCCAAGGAATAAAGGCAAAACTTGAACACAAAGACACTCGGGGGCTTCCCCCCCGAAGAACAAGACACGAAATTTTTCAGACACCCGGGGGCTCCCCCCGTGGTACGAAGCAGAGGTACTTACATGCTCTGACGACGACTCCGAAGGCTGGAAATCGAGGCGCACCACCTGCACCTCTGCAGAGGAGGATTCGGAGCGGCACCCCCTGACGTTGCCACTGTTTGAGGAGGAGGAGACGCAACTTTCGACTCCCCCATCATCTCCCGAGCACCATCGCTGGAGGAGTCGTGGGAGGAATGCCTGCATACGAAGCAGTCAGCATAAGTGCAAAATCAAGAAAGGAAAAAGGATGAAGAAGACAAGAGACTTACGAGTCCTGAATGAGCTCAGTCAAAGATCTGGAGGAGTCCTTCGGCTCTCTTCTCCACCTTCTTCTTCCTTCTTTTCTTCCTTCTTCCGCATTTGGCGGGTGTGGCGCTATAGCCCGCATGAATGGCAGGAATGGGAGAGGAAGAGCCTCCATGCCCGGCACTATGAGCCAAGCCAAGGGTAGGTTTACGGGAGTTGAGGAGTCGAGGCATCCGAAGACTCGCTGGAGCTCCATGATCGTTTGCGCGTATGGTCCTCACTCGACTCGTCGGCATCTTCCGCCGGAGATCGCGCCGATGGCATCTCGGACATGGAATCCACCACGTCATTATCCGGGGCATTCGGATATTTTTCAGGAAATGGTGGAACCATGCCCGACACCTTGAAGCTCTACAAAACCATAAGGGACTTTGTTAGCAAACAAAGGAAAATAAAAAATAAACAAAAAGCGCCACGCACAAATCTACACGACAAAAACAGCTAACGCCAAGAAAACGTGGAGGCGGACTTCCGTCGATTTCCTCCGGCCTTGAACTTGGCGAAAGGGCCCTATCAAGATCCCCTTAGAGATTTTCTCAAAAACCCTCGTCGGATCACGGCGAGAATAAAGAAACATCGGTGCGCTTGGAGAGGCGCACCGACGCCGAGAAACGTCCGGATGATGTCCACGCCGATCACTTCCTTCTCGAATCACCGAGATCCTCCACCCGACGGTAAAGGGCATCTATCTCCGCCACTCGCCATCCAAGATGTTGTTTTTCCAAGACCTTTTCGGCTCAATCTTTTGGGGGGTCAAAGGAGAACAAGACAAAATCTTGCCCGGGCACTCTGAGTCGCGGATATAAAACCATCGCCTCCGCCAGTACTGGACAGATTCAGACATGGAAAAAGAAAAGAAAAGAAGATTGGGACTGAGGGAGATGATGCAACCCCCAATGGGATAAACACCATCCGAACCAGGCTTCCTCTTCACGGAATAAAGTTTCCGGAAGAGTCCAAAATGCGGCTCAATGCCGAGCCAGCACTCGCAGAAAGTGATGAAGCAAGCAATGTGAAGAAGAGAATTGGGCGAAAGATGATGAAGCTGGATACCATAGAGAAAGAGCAGCCCACGGAGGAAGTTGTGGACTGGGAAGGAAAACCCACGCATAACGAAGGCAAGAAACATAACCCGATACTCAGCTGGGGGACGGGGGATTACCTCGTTGCCGGGAAGTCTGACGGCCTCCCTATCCTGCGGGATCAAGCCACCTTTCGAAGCTTATGGAGATCACTCTCCGCGTCTCGATCGCCGCGGCCGACCGGTGACACGGGTAGCGGTGGCGCCTTTCTTTCCTCCGGCGGCGCTGGTACCAACAGCAGATGACGATTTCTTCGGTTTCCCCATCGTGTTACGGCGGCGCCGGCGGTAAAAGCGTAGAAGGGAAGATGGAAATGTGGAAGGAAATCCCAGCGTGCAGCAAGAATCGCTAGAGCATAAGGAGGCAGTGAAAATAAGAACTGATGCGGTGAAAACAAACTGCAGCTTTCCCCCAATGATTATAACAACGAAGACGACGCACGACAATCGTCCATCTAGAAGACCTAACGCCAACGGCAGATCTGACCATACACGTGTCAGCATCACAACGAACCGTCGCTACCACGCCGTCCACTACGCGCGGAAATCGAGGTGACGCCGTAATTATCTCCACGCCGCGCGTGACCGGTCAATTCAAGGTCAGCAAGTGGGACCCACGTTCGTCCAGTCAAGTCATCTCTGGTGCAGCAGACGCTTGAGGTCATCGATCGTCAGCACTGATGTCATCAAAAGCTATACTAGCACCAACTACAATTCTTCGGCTCCACAGCTAAGAGTACTCACTCGAATCTTCGATTCAACTAAATACTCGCTGGCCACGCACCCGAAGAACAAACTGTTTCTTTGAGTCCTACGTCGAGTCTACGACTCCACTACGGACTCGGGGGCTACTCCCATAGGGAGGATGGATTTAAGCATCCGAAAAAAAATTGTGTCCTACGGACTTAAAAAAATAAACAAAGTGTTTGAATAAAAGTCTCCGCCCGAGTCTACGACTCGAACAGACACTTGGGGGCTACTCCCATAGGGAGCGCTGGTCGCGCACCCTATGAATTCTTCGACTGCGATCTTTCGGATCAAACACGCAAAACTTTTCGCAACTTTGCCTCAAGAGAATGCTAAGTGAGCAATGTTTCTCCTTACACCAAACACCTCCGCGGTGACAAATGTTCGGATGTTGCGTCTGCGACGCAAAGATAAGACCTACAGATATCATCTGGTGGCACGCAACGACCCATTGCGCTCTGCTAGTATGAATCCGTGCCAGCAGGTGCGATGAAAAATCCTGACGGACGCGTTGGGTACATCAATTAGAGTCACTGGAATTCCACTCCTGTAAGTCCTCCGCGGCCTGAGTCGAATTACACCAACATATGTTCCAGTTTCAAGTTGAGGGACTCGAACCTGAGGAAGATCGTGTTGTTTCGTCCTAAGACAGTTAACTGACCCTGATCCGTCGGGTGAGTCAGGCACACGCATCAACAATCCCTACACACATACTGTTAATACATAGTTGCACCCGAAGGATTGAAGAGTCCTCAGCCGAATCTACGATTCAACTGATCACTCGGGGGCTACTGACATGGTTATACCCCGCGGGTGCATGACCTCAGCATACCTAGTTTAGCCCAAGGAAGGCCCACGGCAAAAGTACGTTGGCCCATGAAGACTTTCGGGTGGCCTAGGTCCATGGTGCCTTCGGATCCTTGGAGAGCAAGACTAGAGTAGATAGGAAATTCAAAGGGGTAAAACCCTAGAACTTGTAACCGACTAGGACTATGCCCGGGACCTGCCTAAGTCTATATAAAGGCCAGGAGGGCACGACCTAGATCTCTCGACTCATACTCTCGCATACACACCTCCACGCCAGATTGCATCTCACGCTCAGTAACCTTCGGTTCCGCCGTAATCAAGAGCGCATGCAGAGCAGGTTTTCCTCCGGGCTGAACTGAGTAAACCTTGTGTTCCCGCGTTGCTTGTTTGCTAACCGTTCCACGATCTCCAGCATCCCCATCTTCTCCAAAACCCAAGTCCATAACAATGGGCATTGATAAGATCAAACCTCGTCAAAAATAGACTATTAAAATACATCAGTGTTGTACGATCCAACAAAAAAACAATTCATGATATAAACTAGAAATAATAAACGCGGTGCCTCTACATGTACTCTCTACGTTGTTTATTGCTGTGCATTTTCATTTTTCAAAGTAAAATTTCATAAACTTTGATCAATTATATGTAAAAAATGTCTACATCCACAATACCAAATACATATAATATGAAAATAATTCATGGTGAATTCTAATAATGTTAGTTTTATAGTACAATTATTTATTTGGTTGAATAAAACATGGGGTAATTTATATGAGTTAGCCTACATGGGTCCAAGAACCAACCCGTGGTTGGATGGTTAGGAGGACAGTGGTATCTTCAGCCCAGCAGAGTTCAAACCTCAGGTTTGACGCTTTGGTGTCTTATAAAGGCGGAATATTCTTTCAGTGGTAGGCGACGTTCCCGTCGATAGCGAGGCGCCTGCGGTGACTTCGTCAATCTCAAGACCCGCCGGCTCAGTCACTCGGAGGTGCTCATAGAGGTAGGGTGTGCGTGCGTGTGTTCATATGGGTGAGTATATATGCATTGTGAGCGTCTACGTTTATACCGTGTTTCTAAAAAAAAAGCCTACATGGGTCCAAGTCCACTAATCCAATGTAAACAAAAAAGTCCGCTAATGGACTATTTCATTGTATTGCGCTGGAAACCTTCTTTTTGTAGTTACCCTTACCCAGACTCTGTGTATCTTGAAAGAAAGTCATATCATCTTGAAAGAAAGTCATATCTTAGAACATAGATGGTAGCTAAAGCATATGTAAAACGTATATACTAAAAGTAGTCTAGATACATTTGCTACATAAATCTAAAACATCTTATATTTTAGAGTAGACGACACCGACCGTTTGCTCTACTATTACTAACCACCGCAAGAGTAGGACGAAGACAAAACGTGCTAGTGGGAGCTGCTAAGCTGCTCCGCTAGTTCCTACTACCTTCCAAATTTCTCTTTTTTTTTTAACAGGACCTTCCAAATTTCTCGGTAGCACAAGAGCAGCAGCAACCTGCCAAAATAGTCACACCTAGTTTTGTTGTTTTTTGTTGTGTTTTACTCTTTTTACCCAAGACATTTGCTATGTTTTTTGTTTTGTTTAAAAAAATGACATTTGCTGTGCTAGTTCATTCATTCCACCATTCTTGAGGCTTCCTGGAGAGAGTACAATCCTCCAAACTCCATTGTGGAGAACAATCTTCAGGCTGCTCAAAGATCAAGTCCCCACCGAAGAGAAACCTTCAGCAAAGGTATAAGAGCATCTCCACTCGCCTACTCAGGAAGCCGATTCGGACGCCGAATTTTGGTCCGGATGCTGAAAACTGGCCTAGTCGCGTATCCAAGGACCTGTTTTCGGTCGAATTTTGGCCATTTTTGGTCCGAACTACCCAGGCCGAACCGAGGTTTCCGGGTATGCCCTAGGGACGCCGGACTCAGCGAAATCGGCGAAAAAAATCAAAGCGGCGCGTGGACCCGCCGAGTCAGTGACGGAAGCCGAGTCGTCATCATCCTCGAAACCACGCGACGACCGCCGGGCAATAACGGGGCGGCCAGGACGGGGCAGCGTCCTCCGTCGAACTGGATGCCGAGGAGGATGGCGAGCATGAGCTCGTCCTCTTCCGCGTTGGCGTCCCACTCCTCCGGCTCGGCGCCGCTGGCCGACGGCAAGCGCGGCGAGTCGCCCGGCGCCGCCGCCGCTGACGCTGGCATCGCTATCCGTGAGCCGCGGATGACGGTGTCGCCAACCGGCCACCTACGCTGCCCCAAGATAGAAGGTTCGGCGCCGGCTAAAGACGCCGCGTGGAAGATGGCGCTGGAGCAGTCGCTCCGCGAAGCCCCGCCGCAGACGCCGCCGCCTCCGCTGGAGCTCTCGCCGGACATCTGGAGTGGCTCAGAAGGATCGGAGCGGGCGGCAGCGTATCGATCTCGACTGCAGCAGGCGAGGAAGAGCCGACCGGCGTCGGGCGTTGTCTGGGCGGGAGCTCGCCTACTAGGACGCCCCGCTCTACGTTCTCGACGATGACGTAGGCCCGTCCTACCAGCCCTGGAGGTGCGGCGACCCAGGCCAGGGGAGCTCCCGCCAGAACCAGCCGCCGAGCGACGACGACGACGGCGGCGGCGAGGATGATGGCCACGTCGACCCCGGCTACACGGCGTTCTACAACAACTTCGGCATGTAGGACGGCGAAGGCCCGGCGGAGGCGGCTTTTTTTAAGTTTATTTATGTACTAATTTAGTTCAAATTTGATGTAATCCTTCTATATTCGCCAACTTAATAAAAATCGCCCATCTTTGATAAATTTTAGCTGAACTTGGGGACTCGGCTTAGATACCCGGGTGGGAAAATGGGCGTATCCAACGCCCATCTTTGATAAATTTTAGCCGAACTTGGGGACTCGGCTTAGGTACCCGGGTGGGAAAATGGACGTATCCAGACCGAAAACTGGTTCCATCCGACCGAAAAACGAACCAATTTTTGGCCTAGGTTCGGCCAACGAGTGGAGATGCTCTAAGGGGATGATGTGTGCAGGCCGCATCTAATAGTCTCACTTAGGTATAGTCCCCGTCTCGCCGAGATATGGTCGGTGAAGTGAAATTGGTGTACGATAGTACTCACTAAATATAAGATGTTTTAGGTTTGTGAAGAAAATGTATCTAGACTTATTTTAGTGTGTAGATTCACTCTAAACTTAAATGGACCTATATACTAAAACAAGTTTAGATACATTCGCTTCACAAGGCTAAAATATCTTATATTTTAAAAGAGAGGGAGTACGTGGCAGGAAAGAGTTCAACGAGACAAAAGTGGCACTGAGCTGATCAAATCATTCGGTCGTGTGCACCGTTGAATTCCTGAGATGTTCCAAGAACTAGGGTGACGTACACCCCTGACATAGGTCCGCAGGCGGCATGCATGGATGATGTAGTGCTCTCTGATAAGCTCGGTCTCTCTTAAAAAAAGCAGCTCGTAGTCGTACGTGCATGTGCACCGGGCATGGCAACAATGACGACCGGTGTCAGTCAGACATCCATGCCTCAATTACATCACAGACTAGCTGACGTGGCATTATAAAAACTGATCCTTGACCTATTTATTGTATGAGCGATCGGACAAAACCTTGAATAAACATTCGACCAACTATTTATATCTAAGTAAATGGGAGAACTCTAGATTGGTCAGCTCCCGAGAACATGGAGCAGGTAGCGCAACCGTCTAAGAGCATCTTCACCGGCGTGTCCAACGGATAGCCAGCGAGTACGCCGACATTTAGTTTGGAGAACGCTGTCCAAACTGCCGACAGTTTAGAGACACCGTCCCACACCATAGCCACCCGAACGATCAGGCCCCCAATGATAACGGCTCAAAAAATGAAACATAAGCATATTTCATTCAAATTTAATGAAACTTATAAGGTTTGAACGAAATTTGCTTGAATTTAAACTTAAAGATAGACTAGTACTACTATGGAATCAAAGTTGTCAGAATCGTGATTCTATTATGCGATTCTACGGCTTTACAATCAAAATTGAGTAGGTCGATTCTACGATTCTACTAAGTAAAATTTATGATTTCACGATTCTAAATTAAAAGTTATGATCCTACGATCTACGATCCTACCATAGAGGTGCCGATCCGATTCAGAATTACGATTTTGACAACTTTGTATGGAACGGTGCTAGGCTTAGTACCGCCGCGTCCTACTTCTCATCATCCAAAGGCGAGGTTCACCCAGTTCGGGCGCATGCCAGGGGAAGGCCCAAATTGGTTGTGCCACTGGACGGACCGCGACTGTGGAGGCACCGCCATCGTGGTGTGGCTATGGAGGCTTGTAGCGTCTGGAAGGTGCTGGCCCAGCGCATATATGTGTATTATTTGGAAGAGCCCTGATTAAAACGGCGTAGTTGGAAACATATACTGTTCAGCTGGCCGTGTTGTACCAAAAATAAAAAATAAAAACCGAGTCATTTGAAGCTAGAGGCCAAAAGGGATTTTATAGGATTTCCCAAGAGAAGTACCACACGATGTACCACTGCACCGAACACCGTACAACAGTTAAAAGTGGCATGAAAGCAATCCTAACAAAGTTAGGTACAAAGCATACATCCTCGGAAAGAGAGAAGAAAACAAGGGAAAGACGATAGAATTAGCTAGCTAACCACGAGAGTACCAGGTGGACCTTTGTCTCTGTTAACCCAACAAGATTTTACATTTCTTGTAAAACATAAAACAAAATCCATGAAGTAGTCAGCCGTGTTGTACTGAAAAGTACAAATTGCGTTAGCTGATCATTGTAGTCCTATTAGGTAAGGACAACAAAGTCCAGACTGCCACGAAGGGAGCACTGAAGATTATTTTTTTCCTTGGCAGTTAAAGGGACCTGAGATTCTTATTCAAAAATCGGACTCGTGACTCAAATAGCAGAAAAGCATGATCCCATGAGCGTTGGAAGTTTGAACCGCGGAATGCTTCTTATTAATATAATTGCCTTGTGCCACATAATCGTAATTTGTTATATTATCTGCGTACTATTCGAACTGGAATCTGCATCTCAACTTGCTCTCCCTTGAATAGTATTTTTCTGTTAAGAAAAACAATAACTAATTTGCCTCGTCTAATGCATGATTGATCATAATGCCGCATTATGAACCGACGGCTTTGAACAAGGTACATGATTAGTACATGGATGTAGGTAGATTATTAAAAACATCACTATTGTACGTCCAACAAAAGAACAATTTATGATATAAACCAGTAATGATAAATGGTGCTTCTACTTGTAATCTCTATGTTTTTAATTACCATGCATTTTCCTTTGTCAAAGTAAAACTTAGTAATGAAGTTTGGTCAACTATGTAGAAAAAAATATCACATCCATAATAACAAACACATGTAATATCAAAATAAATTATGATGATTATAATAATTATAATTTTATATTTACAATTATTTATATTTGGTTAAACAAAACATGAGGTAATGAAAACCGATAATTTATATGAGATAGCCTACACGAGTCCAAGTAAAGGATAAACAAGTCCATTAATCGGATGTAAAAAGACAACTTGGCTGATCATCGACTATTTCATCATATTGCGCTGAAAGCCATTTGTGTACCTTGGAAGTGTTAAATGTATATATCTGTATATTGTATTTCCCCCATATGTTAGGGGGCTTCCTGCATATTTGCCCTGTACCTGTACTATATATTGTGGCCTTTGGCCCAGAGGAATATAACTTTGTCTATTCCTAACATGGTATCATAGCGGTTTTAGGGTTTGTGTGCCCACTGCTCTCCGACCGCCGCCAGCCGCCTTCGCCGTCTCGGTTCCCCGCCCGCCGCATCCGTCCGTCGACCGCCTCCACGCTACCGCTTGATCTGCCCGGCCACTTGCCCACCGGTCCTTCGCCACAAGACGACCCATCCACTGACTCCGCCTCCACGTCGCCAAGACAGCCACGCGGGACCGCGTGCTCCTGCCTCCCACCTCCACGCGCGGGACCGCGTGCTCCTGCCTCCCGCCCTCCACGTCGCGCGGGACTACGTGCCTGCCTCCCGCTCTCCACGTCGCGTGGGACTGACCGACCGCGTGCTCTGCCTCGGGACCGGCTGGTACTCCCTAGAGCGGGCTCCCTGCATCCGGTACTCCCTAGCGCGTCCTGCTCCCTCTGCTGCCCGTGCTGCTCCCTGTTCCCTGACGCGTGCTCCAGTGCTGCTGCTCCCTCTGCCATCCCGCCTGGCCTGCCGCCGGCTGATTTTCGTCTGTTTCGTTCGTATCAATTAGATCTGGATCTAGATCTGATCTGATAAAAAAAGGGAGAGAGATGTCTTCTTTATCGGGTTATGTTGCGATTCCTCGCTGCCCGGTGGTCTTTGATGGCGCGAATTACCCGGATTTCTCTGCCTTTATGCGCGTTCACATGCGCGGTCTCCGTCTTTGGGGTGAGCTCTCCGGCGAGGTCTCCTGTCCGCCGTGCCCCCCTGCTCCTGTGGCTCCTATTCCGCCGACGCCGATTGTTCTTGGTGCTGATGCTTCTCAGGAGGCCAAGGATGCTGCTCAGAGTGCTGATGATAGTGCTGTTGCTGCTTATGACCTGAAGTTCAAGCAGTACTCTTCTGATCTCGAGGCCTATCGACACGCTCTGACTGCTTACACTCAGTGGGTTGATGAGGATGCTCGTGATGTCATTCTCACCTCCGATTACCTCGCCTCGATATCTTGCCGAGTTCATGAGTCTCCCCATCTGCCTTCGGTGGGCTCATCTTCGTCGCTTATCACCGTCTGGGATGCCCTTTACACCTGTGGTTCGCCAGAGCATGCTCTTCACCGGGTGATTCCACTATTGATGAGTTCTATACTCAGTCTTGCTATCTGGCCGCCTTGATTCTCTTCGTCTTGCTATGCGTGGCACATGCTCATGCTGCCAGACATGCGCCTCGATCTGGAGTGTCACCGCATCTATGAGTTTCTGTCTCGGCTTCGCCAGGAGTTTGAGCCCCGGCGTGCTCAGCTGAAGGCTCGTGGTCATGTTCCGCTCTCTGAGGTGTTGTCTGAGCTTCGGGCTGAGGAGACCTGCCTCCGTACTGCTGGTTTTCTTGCGGTTCCGTCTGTGTTTGCTACTCGTGGTGCTCCTCTGCCGTCTGCTCCCTCGACTCAGCCGCGGTCCCCTGTGCCGCCGCCGCCGATTCTGCCCACTCCTCCAGGTCAGGGTCAGCTTCAACACCCGCAGCCTCAGGGTCAGCTTCAGCACCAGCAACCTTAGGGTCAGAGTCAGCAGGCTCGTGGTCAGGGTCGCCGTGGTTCTTTTCACATCGCTCTTCTCGCAGAGGATGGCCACACTTGGCCCACTGTTATACACGGACCCAGCTTACGCCTTGAGCTCGTGGGCGCCGGCTCCTTCCGGATCTTCGTAGCTTGCTCTCTCGTCGAGGACATTATCGAGTCTTCGCGGTGCGCTTGTCGCTACAGGCTCTTCTTCGACGGGCACCGCTTCTGCGGATCGACTCTTTCAGTCGTGCGACCACCACCTTCTACACCGTGCATGCGTCTCGTGGTATCTGGATTCTGGAGATTCTTTTCATATGACCTCTGAGTCTTCTTTTCTGTCCGCTCTTCGTTCTATCCCTTCTCCTGTCCGTGTTTTTACGGCTGATGGTACCTCTCTTCCTGTTTCTAGTCGGGGCACCCTTTCTACTTCTTCTTTTTTTCTTCCTGATATTTCTCATGTCCCTCTTCTTAAGATGAATCATTTCTTCGCTAGCCAGCTTTGACTCGGTTGTCGCGTCATTCTTGATCTCGATTCTTGTGTTATCCAGACCGTCGCACAGTGCCTGGTTGAGCCGCCTCATGCGTGACTCTTGAGGACTTTGGGAGTTAGGCGCTTGTTCCTTCCGCTGCCACTTCATCTGCCAGTTCTTCTCCGGTTGTCGCCTCTATTACCAGCTCCTTTCAGCAGTGGCATCATCGTCTTGGTCACCTCTGTGACTCTCGCCTGTCGTCATTAGTTCATCGTGGTCTTCTGGGGTCTGTCTCCGGAGATGGGTCTTTGCATTGTCAGGGTTGTAGGTTGGGTAAACAGATTCAGCTTCCTATCCTACTAGCGTGTCTGTATCTCAGCGACCTTTTGATTTAGTTCATTCCGATGTTTGGGGTCCGGCTCCTTTCGCTTCGAAAGGGGGCCATCGCTACTATATTTTATTCATCGATGATTTTTCTTGGTATACTTGGTTGTATTTTATGCGCTCTCTCAGTGAAGTGCTTTCCATATATCAGCATTTTGCGGCCATGGTCCGTACTCAGTATTCTACCCCCATCCGTGTTTTTCGTGCTGATTCTGCTGGTGAACATATCTCCTAGATGTTGCGAGGTGTTCTTGCTGAGCAGGGCACTCTTGCTCAGTTCTCCTGTCCTGGCGCACATGCCCAGAATGGCGTTGCTGAGTGTAAGCATCGCCATCTTCTTGAGACCACTCGTGCTATGATGATTGCTTCTTCTCTCCCGCCGCATTTCTGGGCTGAGACTGTCGCTACGTCGGCTTACCTCATCAATATTCAGCCTTCTGCCGCCTTGCAGGGTGGTATCCCTCTTGAGCGCCTATCTGGATAGTCTCCGGATTACTCCATGCTTCGCCTGTTTGGTTGTGTTTGCTTTGTTCTCCTTGCTCCTCGCGAACACACCAAACTGACCGCTCAGTCTGTTGAGTGTGTCTTTCTTGGATACAGTGATGAGCATAAGGGCTATCGTTGTTGGGACCCTGTTGGTCGTCGGATGCGTATCTCTCGTGATGTTACTTTTGATGAGACGCGTCCTTTCTATCCTCGTCCCACCGCTGGTACTTACCCGATGGAAGATATCTCTTTTCTTCTCTTTCCTGACACACCTCCTTCTACCCCTATTGTGTCTTCTTCAGGATCTCCTCCCCCTGCTGTCTCTTCTTCGACACCGTCCTCCTCTGCTCCGTCTAGTTCTCATAGTTCTCCTCGTTCTCCGGAGTCTTCCTCTATTATTCCCTCTTCTTCATCGTCGTCTCCTGCGTCGTCTTCCTCTGATGATCTTTCCTCTACTCGTCCTGTTCGTCAGCGTCGTGCCCCCAACCGTTACTCTCCTAGTCAATATGGTCTTTCTGTTGCCTTCGAGCCGACTTCTTATCGGGATGCTGAGCATCATCCTGAGTGGCAGCTGGCCATGGCTGAGGAGATTGCTGCGCTTGAGCGCACTAGCACCTGGGATCTTGTTTCTCCCCCTCCCGGTGTTCGTCCTATCACATGTAAGTGGGTCTATAAGATTAAGACTCGATCTGATGGATCTCTTGAGCGCTATAAAGCGCGTCTTGTGGCTCGTGGTTTTCAGCAGGAGCATGGTCGTGACTATGATGAGACCTTTGCTCCTGTAGCTCATATGACCACTGTGCGTACTCTTCTTGATGTTGCTCTGTTCGTCACTGGTCTGTGTCCCAGCTTGATGTTCAGAACGCGTTTCTCAATGGTGAGTTGAGTGAGGAGGTTTATATGCAGCCTCCTCCTGGGTATTCTGTTCCCGAGGGGATGGTTTGTCGTCTTCGACGTTCTCTTTATGGCCTCAAACAGGCCCCTCGTGCCTGGTTTGAGCGCTTTGCTTCTGTAGTGACTGCTGCTGGTTTCTCTCCTAGTGCTCATGATCCAGCGTTGTTTGTTCACACTTCTCCTCGTGGACGCACTCTTCTTCTTCTCTATGTTGATGATATGATCATTACTGGTGATGATCCTGAGTATATTGCCTTTGTTAAGGCTCGTCTTCGTGATCAGTTTCTTATGACTGATCTTGGTCCTCTTCGATACTTCCTTGGGATTGAGGTTTCCTCCACTCCTGGCGGTTTTTTACATCTCTCAGGAAAGGTATATTCAGGATCTTCTTGCTCGTGCTGCTCTTGGGGATGAGCGTACTGTTGAGACTCCTATGGAGCTTAATGTTAAACTTCGACTTACTGATGGTGATCCTCTTTCTGATCCGACGCGTTATCATCATCTTGTTGGGAGTCTTGTTTATCTTACTGTCACTCGTCCTGACATCTCTTATCCTGTTCATATTCTGAGTCAGTTTGTTTCTGCTCCTACCACTGTTCACTATAGTCATCTTCTCCGTGTTCTTCGTTATCTTCGTGGCACGATCACTCGTCGCCTTTTCTTTCCTCGTTCCAGCTCCCTCCAGCTCCAGTGCTATTCGGACGCTACGTGGGCGAGTGATCCTTCGGATCGCCGTTTACTTTCGCCATCTTGTGTGTTTCTTGGTGGTTCGCTCATTGCTTGGAAGACGAAAAAGCACGGCGATTCCGCTCGAGTGTTGAGGCTGAGTTGCGTGCTATGGCCTTGTTGACTGCTGAGGTGACCTGGTTACGGTGGTTACTTGGATTTTGGGGTCTCTATTACCACCCCCGTCTGGTTTTGTCCGACAAGACAGTTATTAGTGTTGCACGTGATCCGTCAAGCATGAGCTACCAAGCATATTGGTGTTGATGCTTTATACACGCGTGCAGTTTCAGTTGTTGCGCTTCAAGATGTGCCTTCAGATTCTGATTGGATTTTTCACGAAGGCATGCACTGAGCGCAAAGATGATTTTCTACTCTCCAAACTCGTGTTGTGGATCCACCATGAGTTTGAGGTGTTAGATATATATATCCAGATATTGTATTTCCATATGTTGGAGGCTTCGCATATTTGCCATGTATCAGATTATATATTGTGGCTACTTTGTAGAGAAATATAACTTTGTCTATTCCTAACAGTAAGAAGCCAAGAAGGTGATATATTAGAACGTGGATGACATCAATCATTTGCTGTACTATACCTAACTACCTCAAGAGTAGGACGTCTTCCATGGAGAAAGAAGACAAAACGTGCTAGTGGAGCTGCTAAACTGCTCCGGTAGTTCCTACCTTCTAAATGTTCCAAGTTTTGTTGATTTTCGTTGTGTTTCCTGTTTTTACCTAAGAATTTTGTTACGAATTTTGCTATGTTATAGTAATTCATTTATTCCACCAATCTTGAGGCTGTCCACAGAGAGAGAGAAAGAGAGATATCCGCTAAAACTCCCTTGTGGAGAACAATCTTCAGGCTGGTAAGATCAAGTCCCACTGAAGAGAAACCTTCACCAAAGCCATAACGGGGTGATGTGTGCGTATGATAGGTGGTGGCAGGCCGCATTCAGTCCCACATAGAGCATCTCTAGCAAAGTCCTTACCGTCTAAAACAGTAAAGTTTCGGTGGGTATAAGGGCTAGTAAAGTTTCGGTGGGTATAAGGGCTTGGGCATGTTCATTGGCCTAAACAGAGCTCGTATATCATAAAGACAAGCATACGCAGAAGCAGAAAGAACAGATTTACCATATACCAGAATCATGCCCCTGCCCATAATTTTTTTATAGGACACCAGAAATTTTCTTCCCCGACCTTTATTCATATGAGTTTGACGCGTCGATATGGGTCTCAAACCATCACTTTTCCACACGTGCCTCTGCTGCTCCGCCACCCGCCGTCACTCATCGCCCACCAAATCGAGCAGCTCTGACGAGCAATTAGTTGTGTTGGTCGATAGATCGGGCACCGTGCCACTGTTATGAACCTTCGGGGGAGCTCCAACGGAGTGGGGGCGACCAAGTGGGTCGTTCCTCTGGTTCGTCCCGCCGCCGCGAGACCGGCTCGAACGCAGAGGAGGAGCACCGCCGCCGCGTGCGCTCCGATAACGCGCAGAAGCGTGCCTCCCTCCACTACATCTACACGGGGCTTCGGTGCCGCGAAGTGGAGGAGGCCAAGCGCCGGTCAGGCGGAAGCGTGTAGCCCATGCGGACAAGTTCATCGACCTCGGCGACGACGAGTGAAGCCCCGCCTGCGAGCACGTCGCCGCCGCACCTAGAGGCTCTGGTGAGCCAAATTTTGCATTTAGGGTTAGGGCGGTGACGGTGGCAGATCCCCTAGTATATATTGTGCGCATTTTGAATGTATGATCGCGGGCACGAACGATGAACTCTATGAAATTTGCCAGGAAATTTTAAATTTTGTTGTTTTATGGTTCGTGTTTGCGGTTTTTGTTCTGAGCCTCGGCCAGTCCGGACAAAAGTAGCAAAAACACGCCCCATATACGTCTTTCTATGGTTTGGCGGATAAGTAGTCTTCTACAGTTGCTCTTATAGTCTCGTCTCGCAGAGATGGTCCGTGAAGTGAAATGCGTGTGTGATAGTTGTAGTGGTGGTGTCACGACAGATGCCATATGATAGCTTAAGTTGAGGCCGGATGGACGCAAGAGAAATCCGAAAAGGGAGAGCGCAGTGTAATCTGCACACGAACGAGAACAAACAATTAACTAAACACATGATATACCCAGGTTCGAGACTCACCCGGAAGATAAAACCCCTACTCCTGCACGTTAGATCTCATAAATATCATCATATGGTGACTACAAGTGCTCTTTAAGCTGTATCTGAGAGGAGGAAGAAGGTGTTCTTGCTTTCTCTCTATGCTATCGGGGGAAACGAAGTGAACCAATGACTGACACTCTTCTAGGAGGCCCTGCTGCACCTTATAAAGGGATGCCTAGGTTACAAGTTAGGGCTGACTTGACAGGAATATGTCAGGAATATGTTGTAGCGAAAGTCGTTGGCTGGGCTTAGATACCGTTCTTGTCAGCGATAGGAGTTGACGTGCTCATGACCAGCAATGGTTTCTCGAACATTGTCCCCTCCTAGAAACCCTTGACATGACCTTGCCTCCGGGATTTAGGGACACGTCTGTCAGAGACGTGCTTATCTCTTCTGGATTTTCTAGAAACAGGCAGGAGCATTGACCCTGAGGCCGGCATATAGTCCATGATCATACATCAACCCCTTATTCGGCCCCCGTCAATATAACTCAGCCTTGGTGAACCTACTTATAACAAACAATACCTGTATGCTGACGATATATTATATATCGGTTTGTATATGCCCGCTTAGATATGTTGGCTTATGCTGGCCACCCTATATCGGTCAAGCTTATTCCTGATCAATCTTATCTTTATACCCTACCGTGGTCATCCCCAGGCAATAGTGTACGTGGCAAGAAAGAGTTCAACCAGACAAAAGTGGCACTGAGCTGATCAAATCATTCGGTCGTGTGCACCGTTGAATTCTTGAGATGTTCCAAGAGCTAGGGCGACGTACACCCCTGACATAGGTCCGCAGGCCGCATGGATGATGTACTGTCTGATAAGCTCGGTCTCTCTTAAAAAAAGCAGCCCATAGTCGTACGTGCATGTGCACCGGGCATGGCAACAATGACGACCGGTGTCAATCAGACTTCGATGCTCAATTGCATACATCACACACACCACATGGAACTACCTAATCAAATCAGTACATACATCACACAAAGCTGACGTGGCATTATAAAAACTGATCCTTGACTCATTTATGTATGGGCGATAGGACAAAAACCTAAATAGCTAACCTTGAATAAACGTGCGACCAAGATGAGTAGAGATTTGGTGCATATGGGCTCACTTCATTTTGAAAAAAAATTAAAAAGGATATTTTTGGTTTAAAAAAATTGAAAAAATCCCGGAGATACATGTGCATGGTTCAAATATTTGTGCGAAATTTTGGTAAAAAAAATCGTTAGGGTTATAGAAAAAACAAATTTCTAACCGTGAATGAGACTAGAAATAGTATGTTTTGTTGTATTTTTTGTAGCCTAAAATACAACATAGTTTTAAACAAATTTCTAGCCCACATTCTAGATGTATATATTTAGCTATATATATTCAGAATTTTTGGAAAACAGAAAGTACAAGTTTTATTAAAAAAAAACTGGAGCACTGATGCCCACGTGCCAAAGACACTTTCCGCGACCGACTATTTATATAAGTAGATTGGAGAACTATTGTGCAACCATCTAACTGTGTAAGGGCAACTAAAACAGGTCACTCCATTTCTGGATTTGGTTACTTTTTTTGTACTACTATGTTTTTTGGCGTCGCAACATGCGTTCGGCCCCTTTTCTCTCAAGCGACGGAGAACATAAGTCACTTGCTCTCGTAATGCCCCTTTGCTCGGGAGGTCTGATTCTACTCCGTTTCATGGATTGGGTTCATACTATGCAATGTGTGAGAGGCCGGAGTGAAACCGTTCAACCATGATTTGCTAAGATGTCACAAAGTTAAGTGTAAACCGAGAGCTTAAAAGGCTTAGCACCAACATAAAAAAATTAAATTTAAATTAGAACATTTATTGCTTTTAGCACCTATAAGTTGTTCTAACAGTATAGACAAATGAAAAGATAAAGTTATTGCATCCAAGCTGACCTCTAAGTTATCCATGTTAAGAAAGCGGATGCTCTTAGAGAATGTACAAAATACAAGTGTTTGAAGAGTTACTTAACCAGATAAACTGTTTTTTCTACCAAAGATTGCATTAGTATTTGTATGATGCATGAGTATTTGATTACACCTCAGCATGTAGGATGTGCTTATGGCATTTTTGATCAAGGGCTACATAAAAAGTTCATTAGTTTTATAGAGGATTGAATTATACACACTCTAACTTTGTTTACATCTGCAAAACGGTTTGTTTTCTTGGAGGCCTCATTCGTGTATTATCCCGGGGTCCCATGGAAAGACACTAGAAACCACGAGTAGGCTGTCGCCCCCTCGTGTTTTGGACTGCTCGAACACCCCGTCCATCAGGCCCTGGGGTATCACTCCTGACAGCTTATTAGGATCTCTAGATTGGTCACATAGATCAATACTTATCTTTTCTTTGCACTTTGTCCTCACTGTGTACACCTGGAATAGCTTCACGGTGGATCACTCATCTTCAAATTGCTCCAGACCAAGTACGTTTAACCTCAAAGTTCTTTTCAGTTGAGCTTTCGAAAAAGAAGTTACAACTTGTTCGTATGAGTATCCTATCAATCATATTAAGGCATGTGTTAGGATCTCACAATTGTTGCCTCCTCTCGTTCAGAAAAGAAGAAACCGCTCCTAAGACACGAAAAGGAAATTCAATTGAATGGAGAAGGGGATCCAGTGAGAGGGGTATCGGGATAATACTTGGTAAAACACTAGAAAATCTCAGGCTTAACATGTACTGAATAAATAGAAGTCCTGTTTTTCCAAAAAAAACTAGGTTTATACTCGTATACGCGGTGTGGAGGTATTTTGCTACGCTTCTTCTCTGGTTCATTTTTTTAACGAGAAAGGGCCAAAAGGCCCTAGAAGTTGCTCAATTAAAAAAAGCGGTGGATACATTTATAGTGACACCCCTAACCAAAGGGGGCACAAAGGATAAGGATGGTACACTTGCACAAAGGACACTAATAAAAAGATGAAAAATGCGACCAGGTCCTTGCCCTTCTCCACCGCATCCGGTCGTCATCGATGCCCTGGAGTCCGTATCGTCATCGGGGAACTTGCCACTTGGGGCGATGCGGACTTTGGATCTCACGCACAAGGCATCGAAAAGCTTCCGCCACACACAGAATAGCAAGCTCGGCTTCATCCGAGCGGAGATGTGCCCCTCCTGGCCACAGATAACTGCGGCGCAACCTCGCCGACGTTGATGAAGACTCAGGGACGCAGCTTCACAAACCACAAGACCAGGATGCTGCAGACTTGGCGATGCAGCAAGTCGACTCCAGGGCACGCCGTCCCATCTCTCCTCGCCACCACGGTCGGCCGGAGAAGAACGACAAGAACCAGAAGCAGACCTTCGCAGACCAAGCTCACCGACCTTATGAGGGGGCCTCCGGAGTCGAGCGAATCTGCTGCGCTTGACTCTGACCAAGGGAGCACTGCGGCGGAGTAGATCTTCACCAGTTGACGGCAGCTCAGGCTAGAACAGCCACACGTCGAGCACCCAGACCGCCTCACGAATTCAGTGCCCACCGGCACGACCTTCTCCCACCCCTCGCCACCAAGGCCGGCCAGGGAGAGAAGAACGGACCGAGGCTGCTAGATCCAGAGGCAGCATCACTTATTTGGATGGCCTCCGTCCACGACAGAAGCAGCAGCTTACTCCAACTACTGGAGTTTGTCAAACCACTGCGGAGACGGCTGGCCGGTGTCATACAGGAACGCCGGCAGGGACAGGCCAAGCGACATCTTGCCACTCGCCACTAGAGCGGACACAAACATACCTAAACCTAGACCTGCGACACCTACGGCAGAATGTTAGGAATAATAATCACGATCGGACACCGGCACGGTGTCCGTATGCAGATGTGTTTCTATGTAGCTAGCCGACTAGGACTAGTAGTCCAACACCTATTCGTATTGACATTGCGTCGTCTTGCCGGGTATATATACACCCATGTAGTAACCTTGTAAGACAACCGTGAGATTCAATACAAACAGCAGGACCGAGAGGGCCCTGTAGCCATATATTAATTTTCCTCATACGTACTCGTGTGAGTTGAGAGTTTGATCAGCTAGCTAGCTCAAAGTGCTAGGCTGATCGTACCGTATGTGCGCGAACTCGCCGGATCATCGTTGTCGTCACACCGGACTGCACTCGGCTATCGGGGTTGGGACAACAATTGGTATCAGATCCTCATGGAGGATCTCCCAGTAACGGGAGGTCATGACAGACAAGGAGCTAGGCGAGTACTCCGGTGCGGCTGCGGGTGCATCGGTGTCGTCCCAGTACCCACGGTATGATCACGGCAACTACATGACGTGGGCGAAACGGATGGAGTGGGCCATTGAGGGCAACGACATCTAGGAGGCTGTCGATCCCGGCGGCGATGAGTTCAAGAAGGGCACCTCGAAGTACCACAAGGACCGACAGGCACTCACGGCCATCGGCTCCGTGGTGCCGGCGGACGTGATGCAGCACCTGATCTCGAAGGATTCTGCAAAGGCGGCGTGGGAGACACTCAAGATGTTGAATCTTGGGCACGAGCGCGTCCGCAGAGCAACCCTACAAACCTTGCAGAAGAAGTACGAGAACCTGGAGATGGAAGGAGATGAGACGCTGGACGCTTTTGCCTCGAGGGTAGCCACAATTGTCAATGGGATTCGCGCGCAAGGTGAGAAGCTGGAAGATATCTCAGTCATAATGCGTTTCCTACACGCAGCGCCGCCGCAGTACATATCTGTGGTGTCGGCAATCGAGCAATGCGTTGATCTCACCACCCTCACGATGGATGACCTGGTTGGACGGTTCAAGGCGCATGACGAGCGGATGAAGATCACCTACGGCGACGCGAATCAAGTTGAGCACCTCATGCTTACACGTGCCCAGTGGCAGGCAATGGTCGCCAAGGAGAGGAGCGATAAAGCATCTGGAAGTGGCGATGGTTCGGTCCCGGCGAAGAAGTCGGACAGCAAGCCGAAGAAGCCAAAGAAGAAATTCGACAAGAAGAATCTTCGCTGCCATAAGTGCAATCAACTCGGGCACTTCAAATCGGAGTGTCCCAACCGTTCAAAGGAGAAGGCTCTCATGGCGAAGGAAGGAGATGATGGACCGATGATGCTCATGCTCGAAGCTTGCGATTTAATGACCACCAAGGAATCAACTCCTCAGGAGTCCGCTACGGAGATCGTCACGCTCGTGGAAGAGAAGGTCTTCCCGCGGAGGATGCAGACGGCTCACGACGTTTGGTACCTCGACACTGGCGCTAGAAACCACATGACCGGCGACAACGCTCAGTTTTCTGAGTTGAACCTCACGGTTGGAGGCTCCGTTCGATTCGGCGATGGGTCGAAGGTGGAGATTGCAGGACGAGGCATTGTCCTGTTTGAGTTGAAGGATGGAGGTCACAAGGTACTCACTGACGTGTACTATATTCCCAAGCTTAAAACCAACATTATCAGTCTTGGTCAGCTCGGCGGAGCGTGGATGCAAGATCATGTTGGAGGACGAGTTCCTGTGGGGATATGACCGCCAAAGGCAGCTCATCATGAAGGTGGAGAGGTCGAAGAATAGACTCTACATCCGCAATCTCAATCGGGCGGATCCAGTATGTTTGATGACAAGCATGGAAGACTCGGCGTGGAAGTGGCATGCACGCTACGGACATCTAAATTTCCAGGCTCTACAACAACTTGGACAGAAGGAGATGGTACGTGGCTTATTGTGTGTTGATCATGTTGAGCAGGTGTGCTATGGTTGTCTCATTGGGAAGCAAAGGCGAGCCCCGTTTCCAAAGGAGGGACAATATCGAGCAAGTAAGGTTCTTGAGTTGGTGCATGGAGACTTATGCGGACCAATCACGCCGGCGACCCCCGCCGGGAATAAGTACTTTTTGCTCATCGTCGACAACTTCAGTAGATACATGTGGGTTGTGTTGCTGAAGAGTAAGGATCAAGCTTTGCAAGCATTCAGGATTGTGAAGATGGCAGCCGAGATGGAGTCAGAGGCAAAGTTGAAGGCCCTCCGTACCGATCGGGGTGGGGAGTTCAAATCCAATGAATTCAAGGCGTTTTGCGAAGCTCATGGGATACAGCGGTACCTTACCGTGCCATATTCATCACAGCAAAACGGTGTTGTGAAGAGAAGGAACCAAACCGTGGTGGTCATGGCATGTAGCATGATGAAAAGCAAAGGCGTGCCGGGCAGGTTTTGGGGCGAGGTGGTCACGACGGCCGTCTATTTGCTGAATAGGGCGCCAACTAAGAGCGTGGTTGGTATGACACCGTACGAAGCATGGTACAGACGCAAGCCCTCGGTTGACCATCTTCGCACTTTCGGGTGCGTGGCACATGTGAAGACGGTGACCGGGCATACTAGAAAGTTGGCGGATCGTAGTACTCCAATGGTCATGATCGGCTATGAATACGGTTCGAAGGCGTATCACGTATACAATCCAGTAAAAAAACAGTTGGTGGTGACACGCGACGTCGTCTTCGAGGAGGAGAAATCATGGAATTGGGGCTCCGTGGAACCGGTACAATCAATTTCTGATGAAATATTTATTATAGTCTATAGTGATTCGCATGCAGATGATCAAGAAATAGCGTCCCGTGGCGTTATGGATTTAGGCACTGGTTCTGAAGATGGAGGTCCGGAAGCGAGCAGCAGCAGCGCTACGCCTGGAGACGTCTCTCCGCGTGGGAGTCCCGGCATGAGCAGCAGCTCACGCGCTGCACCTGGAGGCTCGGCGTCGCCATCTAGTCTATGCGCGGACGAGAGCCCTGGCGTAAGTGGCGCATCAGCTGCACACTCCCATCCAGGAGGGACTAGCGGCAGTCCAGAAGTGGACGCAGGAGACGATATCACGTCACCAACATGCAGTACACCAACAGAAACTGCAGGAAATTCAGTAGACGCTGAAACAAGTACTACGTCAGCTTCCACGTCTCCTCCAAGTGCACGGAAAGAAAGGAGACGGCCGCCTACTCCAGAAAAATTCCGAAGTGTACTGGAATTGTATCCGCCAGAGACCCTTCGTACAACACATGCGCGAGGGAGAGGACAAGGTCGGTTTTTACTCACCGAGGAGCAGACGAATTCGAGGATGCTAATACGGAGGAGTGTTGGCGTCGTGCTATGGATGAGGAGTTGGGATCGATCAAAGACAACGATACATGGGAGCTTGTCGATCTATCCAACAATCACAAGGCCATAGGGCTCAAGTGGGTGTACAAGATCAAGAAGGATGCCGAAGGGAAGTTGGTGAAACAGAAATCTCGGCTAGTTGCCAAGGGGTATGTGCAAGAGCAAGGTGTGGATTTCGAAGAAGTGTTCGCTCCCGTTGCAAGGATGAAATCGGTGAGATTACTTATCGCTCTCGCAGCTCAAGAATCTTGGAAATTGCATCACATGGATGTGAAATACGCGTTTTTGAATGGGGAGTTAGAAGAAGAATTTTATGTGAAGCAACCACTGGGATACATCAAAGAGGGAGAAGAACACAAGGTTTTGAAGCTACACAAGGCGTTGTACGGGCTACGGCAATCCCCTCGGGCGTGGAACATCAATCTTGATCGTACATTGATCTCTCTCGGATTCGAGAAGAGCCCACTGGAGCATGCGATGTATAAGCGAGGTAAAGGAAGGGATCATCTACTAGTTGGCATCTATATTGATGATCTATTGATAACAGGAGCGGATGAGAAGGAGATTGCAAAGTTTAAGCTACAGATGAAGGAGTTATTCAAGATGAGTGATCTAGGCTTGTTGAGCTACTACCTTGGGATCGAGGTACATCAAAAGCTGGGTGAGATCACGCTATGCCAAGAGGCATATGCAAAGAAGATACTTGAGAAGTGTGGCATGGAATAATGCAATCCAACTCATGTTCCGATGGAACCTCGTCTTAAACTGAGAAAAAGGAGTGAAGCACCTGTGGTTAATGCAACGGAGTATAGGAGTGTGGTCGAAAGTTTGAGGTATCTCATTAACACAAGACCGGACTTGGCCTATTCTGTTGGCTATGTGAGTCGCTTCATGGAAGCACCCACAATGGAGCATTGGACAGCCGCGAAGCATATACTCAGGTATATCAAAGGTACTACAAACTTTGGTATTGTCTACTCGAAAGAGAAGGAGGAGGTGAAGCTACTTGGCTACAGTGATAGCGACATGGCAGGAGATATAGACGACCGTAAGAGTACCTCGGTCATGGCATATTTCTTGGGAAGAAGCATAGTAAGTTGGCTATCATAAAAGAAAAAAGTGGTGGCACAGTCATCCTGTGAAGCTGAGTATATTGCGGCTGCAACTGCGGCGTGTCAAGGTGTGTGGCTAAGAAGTCTACTCGGTGATCTCACCAATCAAGAGACGGAACAAGTGGTGCTCAATATTGACAACAAGTCTGCAATTTTATTGTGCAAGAATCCGGTGCATCATGACAGGAGTAAGCACATTGATACGAAGTATCACTACATACGGCAGTGTGTAGAGGAGAGCAAGATTGAAGTCAACTATGTTTGCACCGATGATCAGCTTGCGGATATCCTAACTAAATCTTTGGGACGAGTGAAGTTCGCGGAGATGCAAAGAAGGATCGGCGTCCAAGCTGTGAAGAGCGACACATCGTGCTTAGGGGGATGATTGTTAGGAATAATAATCACGATCGGACACTGGCATTCCATGTAGCTAGCCGACTAGGACTAGTAGTCCAACACCTATTCGTATTGACGCTGCGTCGTCTTGCCGGGTATATATACAGCCATGTAGTAACCTTGTAAGACAACCGTGAGAATTAATACAAACAGCAGGACCGAGAGGGCCCTGTAGCCATATATTGTTTTTCCCCGTACATGCTCAAAGTGCTAGGCTGATCGTACCGTATGTACGCGAACTCGCTGGATCATCGTTGTCGTCACGCCGGACTGCACTCGACGATCGGGGTTGGGCCAACACAGAAAAGCCAAAAACCTAGACTTAGGAGGGGCTCGCGCCGCGAGAGAGGGTCTTGGCTCGGCCAAAAACAGGGAGGAGGAAGCTCAGCTACAGAAGAGTGAGGGGGATGTGCGTGTCCCTAGCACCCTCCGATTCTCTGTTTCATTTAAACGTTTGTTTTTCACATACACACTCACAAATCAGCCTGTAGGTGGACATGTTAGCGGCAGCCCACCAAGTGCCCACCTGTGTCTATATATGTTAAACGGAACACCGCTACACGTCTGTTCAAAAATCTTGTGCTAAGCTACGCTTTCCTACCCGCCAGTGCCCCACTAAAAAACTAGAGATACCAGGCAAAAGCAGCCAGCACCTATCAGGAAAAGCCAGCCAGCCACCGGTGCATGCATTCCACTTTCTGACGATACCAACTCATTGCACGAATCATACAAAAACAACATAAGAACAAATAGGAAATTAAAACAGCTAGGTAATTTCTTGTTTCTCACTTCAATACACATGGAATAAATCTTTAGTACAAATTACAAAGTGATGAATAGAACATCTAGACCATTCACTTCAATACACATGAAAATTACAAAGTTAGAGATACAATTGCTCGCTTGCTTGCTTCAATGAGGCTCCTGGAAAGTTTTGCTCAAAGGTGATCCATGCACCCAAAGGTACTCTAAAGTACTTTTGGGATTTCTACAGTTTTAGACTGCTGTGGCTCCCCACGAGCATCGCCGGATTCCTGCATCTCACCACATAGTTTAAAAAAAAGTAAGATTAAATGTTTATTATCCAGACCTATGAAGCTACGAATGACAACCATATTTATATACTATTATATTAAGATACAGATGCAAAGCTATTACATTTGAGCTACAAGTTCAGAAAGTAACTTTAGAAGCTAAAACAGAGCATTCCTAAAAGTTTGAGCATCAATTTGGTTCACTGAGATGTTAAAACAGAGCATGATATTGATTTCAGAAGAAAGTTCAGAAGTTCAAAATAAGTAAAGCTTCAATGAATACATTGTAGTACAAAATAATTAAAGTTCAGAGTTATGAGGAACTAAACTAGATGAAAACTTTGCAATTGGTACCTGAAGATATCATGACGAGATCTGATCATTTAAACTATGAAACGACATGCGATGTTCTTGCTTCCAAAGAACCTGCAACAACTAAAAATTAATTCGAACGATTAAATTACTGCTCCCGAATATTCAACTGACTGATTAATTTCTTATAAAAAGTTTCAAACGTCCTCTTTTTTGCAAGAGAGTCTTATAAAATAAAAGGGTATAACTTCGAAACTATGTCTTTTTTCATTCATTTTCCTTTAGTTTTTTTCTCTATCTAGAAGTGGAATAGAATAACCCGGTTGAAGGGTAATGATCATACGTCTGTAATGCATTGTATCTAGGGGTTTTTACTTGGAAAAGACAATGTTCCATACTAAAGGATTCGGGTCCATAACCACGAGGTTCAGTGCACTAGATCTTGTAGACCTTGGGACAATCTATTTGATTGCAGGGTTTTGTTTTGTTCCGAAGCAAAGATATCCGCGGGGCCCGGTTCGTTCGTCCTATTCTGCTATTCAGGACCAAGAGGTACTGGATTCTCTTTCGGATAGGCCCTGAAAGGAGAAGAAAGGCTGAAATGCCAACGGACCTCTGTCTATTCTCTAATTCACCCGATCCCATAGTACCCGTTTTTGGAACGTCCAGTGCCAAAGTCACTGAATGGGTAAGTAATATATGCCACATGATACATGTTTATGCAACTACTACAAGCTGAAATAGATACTTACTGCCTTGTTTGATCCAATCTCCAAGGCACATTAAAGCCTCAACTGTTTCAGGTGCTAAGCTACTCCTGTGATCTGTAATAACTCGGCCGCATGTGCTAAACGCAGATTCAGAGGCAACGGTCGATGCCGGAACAGCCAGAACTGTTGGAGATATGCCCTAGAGGCAATAATAAATATAGTTATTATTATATCTTTGTGTTTATGATAAATGTTTACATTCATGCTATAATAGTATTAACAAGGAAACATTAATACTTGTGTGATTTGTAAACTTAATTTGAAGTCCCTAGTATAGCCTCTATACTTCACTAGCTTGTTGGTTGATTAATGATTGTGGTTTCCCTATCATAAACATTGAGATGTTATCAACAACAAGATCATATCGTTAGGAGAATGATATGGTGGACATACTCCTATAGATAAGCATAGCATAAAGATCAAGTCATTTCAATCGTTCAATTGCTATATGCTTTCTGATACATAGTAACCTAATTCCTTCGACCATGAGATCATGCATATCACCTTTATCGGATGGATGCTTTGGTGACATCAAACACCACACCGTAACTGGGTGGCTATAAAGGTGGCATTGAGTGTTCGGAAAGTATTGGTTGAAACACATGGATCAAGAGTGGGATTTGTCCATCCATATGACGGATAGATATACTCTGGGCCCTCTCGGTGGAATGTCATCCAATTAGCTTGCAAGCATGTGACTGGGTCACAAGGGATCACATATCACGGGAACGAGAAAAGAGTACTTATCGGTAACGAGGTTGAACTAAGTATGCAGAGATACCGACGATCATAACCTCGGATAAGTAAACTATCGTGAGACAAAGGGAAATTGGTATCGTATGTAAGTGGTTCATTCGATCGCAAAGTAATCGTAGAAATATGTGGGAGCCATATGAATTTCCAGATTCCTCTATTGGTTATTGTTCGGAGAAGTGTCTCGATCATGTCCGCATAATTCACGAACCGTAGGGAGACACACTTAAGGATTCGACGTTGTTTTGAGTAGTTATGGTATTATGAGAAAGAGGCCGAATGTTGTTCAGAGTCTCGGATGGGATCCGGGATATCACGAAGTGATCCGGAATGGTCCGGAGAATAAGATTCATATAAGGAAAGTCCCGTTTCGGAGTTCGGGAATGATTCCGGTGTTTTCATCGGGAATGTTCTAGAAGGTTCCGGAATGTCCGGCACTCCGGGGAGGGTATATGAGTGTGTCATTGAATGATTGCATCATGTACTAAGTGTTCTTGCTGTTCCAAAACTGAAAAGTCAAACTGCGGTTTGAAAGTCAAACAGCTAAAACAGAAACTGTGGAAAACAGAAACTGGGAAACAGAAATTGTGGGAAACAAGCAAGAGGAGGTTGAAACCAACTTGGAGGAGGAGTCCTCTCCTCCAAGCCGGGCGGCCAGCCTAGGCCGAGTTGGGAGGGACTCCTCCTCCCTCCTGGCCTTGCCCTCCACCTATAAAAGGAGGGGCAGGGCCTCCTCCTCTAGACGCAAAAAAAGTTCCTATCCTCTAATCTCCGGTTTAGAGCCGTTTTGGTTTAGAGCTTCTAATTGCTTTAGCCTGCGGTTTAGAGCCTTCTAATTGGTGTGTCTAATCTCTAGACCACTAATATCCCTCTCTCATACTCCACCATACTCGCTCGGCGCTTAAGCCTGCTGGGATTTCCCTCTACTGGGTACCACGCCGTTGTGCTGCCGGAATCGCGAGGAGAGTGCTACAAACTCCGCTGCCTGCTGGAACAAGGGAGAGAAAGGTCTTCGTCGAGTACCGAACGTGTGACCGACTGCGGAAGCGCTGCCGGAACGCAGCGTCGGAAGGATCGTCTACACTATCTTGAGATCGGAAAGAGTACGACTACATCACCCATGAGAATCCGCTCTCGTTAAACACTTTGGAATCTTCGAGGGTAAGTTATTCCATCGACTCATTGCTACAATCTAGTAGATAGATCTTGGCTTGTTTGTTTGTATGCGATAGAAAATTTTTGTTTTCCATGCTACGAACCCCTACAAGAACATCACGAGCAATTCTGCCAAGCGTTGGGTACCTTGCAGAATTTACATCCCACCACTTTAGGATGTCAAAGTCAGCGATAAGAGGATGGAAGTCCTCTTCTAGATACTGTTGTAGCTCACTGCGACTGTTAGTTTTCTTAAGCTTGACATGTTCAGCCCAATCTGAAAACGCACTATCTGGAAAAACATCTCCCTCTTCATTCCTTTCTTGTGATGATAAGACAACATCATATCCCAATTCAGCAGCATATTCTGTAAATAGGGTACCCATAGCTGTGCTAACTTGTTTGATATGCTTAGGCGCATCAACTCCAAAATATGTCTTCAATCGAAACTCAACATACTCCATTTTAAATCTTGGATCGAGTATCACTGGTATGCAGTTTGTCAAATATGACTCCATAAAGTACTTGTGAAATTTTTCCTTCATTTCTTTCACCATGATTCTGATTGTAGGATTCTTGCTACTTTCTTGTTTACCTAGGATAAGTTTCACACCCCAAATTTCAAAGAAATACCGATTTGATGTGGGGTATTTTGAGCCTGAAATAACATTGGTGGCATGGCAGAATACCTTAAGAAGTTGGCAAATGTCTTCAACCATTTTCCACTCGTCGTCTGAAGGACCAAATGTATAATTGGGTTCTTGTTGTTGTAAGGTCTCAAAGACTTTTCTAAATGGCAATGTGGACTCAAGCATAAGGAATGTTGATTTCCACCTTGAAGACACATCAGGTGTAGGTTGGTGTTTGTATTTTATTCCAAGTTGTGCAACCATCTTCGCAAATTGTTCTTTTCTGGCCTGAGAACTCCTAATGTATTTTACGCTCTCTCTAATATTGTCCACAACAGACTTCATAGCTTTCAATCCACCTTGCACTATTAGGTTTAGCACATGAGCTGCACACCGAACGTGTAGGAGTTTTCCTTCATAATAGATAAATCCTCGATCCACAAGATTTTTTCTAAGATGCCTCATCATTTTGGTGTTAACTTCTGCATTATCCATTGTGAAGCTAAATATTCTATTCTTAATGTTCCAATCACTAAGGCATTTCAGTACCACATCGAACATATTCCAAGAATCATGGGGTGTTTCAACTAGGCAAAACCTTATGATTCTATGCCTAATTATCCAATTACTGTCAATCCAATGATATGTAATGCATAGGTAACCAAATTTTTGGTTAGATGTCCACATATCACCGGTTAAGGATACTCTATGATTGCAATTCATGAAGAAACTTTCATAGGAATTTTTATATGTATGGTAAGCCTCAATGCAATCATTTTGGACAGTAACTCTACTGACTGACTTGAACCAAGGATTCAACACTGCATAAAAATTTCTAAAACCAGCATACTCGACAAATGAAAACGGCAGCCCATGCAAGACAATTAACTTGACAAGTTCAACCCTTGCTGCTTGCTGATCAAATTTCCAATCAGGGTCTATTTCATCAGAGGTTCTAATTTTCTGAATCACCCCATCCATTGAACACTTGACCTCACATACCTTCAAGTGTCTAGCAAGTTGACTTGTACCGGAGACCTTAGAGGCTGGAAACACAGTGCTACAGTAGTTGCATCGACCTTGCATTAGAAGTCCATCAATGTATATTGGCTCAGCATCCTTCCAAATGATGGAGGTTAACTTCCGTGGTCTGCGTTTAGATCCTACAATTATGAAAGTTATCAAATATTGGCATCTACATAGTAGTATTAGTGGTTTTATTTGAAAGCATGCGATAGAGATTAGAACTTACCATTAGTAGCAGCAGGTGATAGATCATGCGAATTAGTCGGACTACCATGTGTAGGAGCAGGTGAGAGATCATGCAAATTAGGAGACTTTGAAGTTCCAGCTTGATTTGGAAACCTTGCATGCAAATTAGGAGACCTTGCATGTAAATTAGGAGACTTTGAAGTTCCAGCAGGTGATTGTGCTTTTCTTCGTGCAATCATATTTATTATAGGAGACCTAGACACGATAGGAGACATTTTTCTTCTTGGAGTTTTGGAGTTCTTCAATTGTGTCTTCTCAACCTGCATTTAGAACAAGCTGACTGTTATTATCATCTCATAGTCACTCTCTCTAATATATTATAACAAGGACAGACCATGAACTTACTTTTGCACTAATGATTTTTGCGGTCTTTTTTGCTCTTGAGCTTTCACTAGCATGAGGTAGTGATCTTTTGCCACCTATTGTTTCAGAGATAGGGACCTTGCTACTGTCCCACTGATCCACATGGGTTTTTCTGGTAATTTGCCGCTCAACACGTGCATCTTCAGACTGCTGCGTCTCTCCACTGGTCTTGCCAGCCTCCTGCGGATAATAGACATGTAAAACAGTATAACTGAAGGCAGAACGTCAACCATGTATTTAGTTTCATTTATTATATATATTCTTGGATTTCAGGAGATCCACCATTCGATGAAATGTAAGTTAGAAGACATGGGGTTTAGGTAGGGTGAGAAATAACTTCAAAGTCCCATGTAGGGGAATGCTGGAGCCAAAGAAACTCATAGTGGCATGCGGAACCAAAGAATTGGCATTTGTTTGATAGGAAGGATCAAGGAAATTAATGTTTACCTCCTCTGGATGTGCAACAACATAGTCATACTGCTCCCTAGTTGTTTCATCTTTTAGTATCTGATAAATAAAGATGTAGACTGAGTCAAGAACCCAACAGTAACTGGAAGCGGCATATTAGGAAAACAGCTGTTGAAATAGAAGCTTTTTATACGTTCCATAGCCTAAATGATGAAATAGCTCTATTTCTTCATGCAAGACCAATAATTCGATGCATGTTGTAAATTCAATGCTGAGAATTGCAAACTTCAAAGTGGAAATACCAATCAGAGGGCATGATTAAATTAGAAAAATGTTCGCGCCAAAAACTTAAGTGAGCTCTGCCAGAATAGTTTACACTTACAAACAAAGCATAGTTAAACCTGTCCTAATATATATTTATATATTATAGTGCACACCTAAAAAAACTCCAGAACCTTACTTTGGTACTTAGTAGTAGTATTATTTGCTCCTAGAGATATGGCAATTTTCTCACATCAGATCAACAAAGGTAAACAGAAACTAAACTGGATTTGATTTGGTGTTAAAACTGGGCGACGGTGTAGAGTACAAAATTACAGTAAACTAATTGACATGTCCTGTTTGTTTGGAATTCAGAAATACATTGAAATACTATCCCAGGATTTTCCTTTGTGAGTCACAAAGGAAAATCCGTGTTTTTAATCTTCGCGTCTTGCTTGAACTTCCGTCAGATACCTCTGCTTTCAAATGGACTGAGGAATCCTGTGATGTTTTTTTTAAAGCAGAAACAGACACATGTGCGGGCGGGGCACAAACAGGTACAAGTTGGCATGTGCGTGGATGCCCGGCGGCCTGCGCTCGTCGTACCGAATTTCCTCTGGCGCTCAATTCAATCCACCGATTATTTGCGCCGGGATGGCAGACAGCAGCTGGAGAGCCTGCGACGCTCGCAGCCGATCCCATGTTCTACACTCCGCAGCCGCGGCCGACGGCACGGCGTGAAAATGTTTGCGCTGGCCTGTGAGCCTCTGCCACACCCTTGTCGACTGTCGTGTCGTCCCAGCATTGTGCTCTGTTCTTTTTTTTTTTTTGAACGAGGAGCGTCTCCAAAGGGACCGGAAGCATCACATTAATATTAGACGGTGGATGTACAAATTGTTACAAAGAACCCCATGTGATAAGGATAAAATGCATAGGTCCCTGATATAAGCAGAAAAGACCTAACTGAAAGATGAGCGACAACGAACCGATCCTTCTCTTTCTCCACCGCCGAGCCGGAAGTTAGACATGCCGCCGCCATACTCAAAAGCGGGGACGAAACCACTTGCTTTTGCGCAGACGAGGAATGCGGCCGCCAACTTCTAAAGGGGCCTCATCGAGGAGGTTAAACAATTGTCGGGACCCTTCGCCGGCTTTTGGATAGGCCATGTTCTGGCCTTGGATGTCGGACGGCCGTCACCCGCCGCCGAGGTGAAGCTCAAAAAAATTGCTTCCCAACTCCATTGCTGCTTGACACTGCTAATCACCCAACCGACTCCTCCGTTTTCCGCAACCATTGCGTCTGTTGAAGGAAGAAATAGAAGTGAAGAGCAGAAGGGCTTCGCAGCAGAGGATTCTTTACCGGACCCGGAAGAGATAGTCGGCCCGCCGTCGCCACTCCTGCCACGGGTGGGTGTAGGCAGGCGAAGAAGAACATCCTGGAGAAGAATCCAAAGCCCCAACCGCTCAGCCGAAGCAAGCTCCGGTGCGTCACCGCTCACCCCTCCCTCGCCTCCACGGTCGGCCAAGGGGAAAACGGCAAACACCACCAGAAGGACATGGCGTCGCTCCTCCTCGCCTCCACGGCCGGCCAGGAGCACCACCACAACTCCATTTCTGCTACCTTCGGCAACGCAACAAAAGCGCTTATTCTTCGGGGCCTTCAGCTTTAGAGAAAACTTCAGAGCCTTCCACCATGGAAGCGCGCCGAGGCACCTCTGAGCTGAGCGGAAGGCGCTGCGCCACAACGCCTTAACCGAACAAAGCCCCCGTCGGATGACGCCACCGACGGCCTCACTGAGAGCCTCCCTCTGCCTCACGCCACCATGGCCGACCAGCAAAGAGGAGAGCCCACGAACGAGACTGCGATGTAGCCAAGCAGCACCCAAAGCTCGAGGACAAAGCTGCTGCGGAACTGAACTCCACCTTCCCCCGCCACCATGGCCGGCCAAAGGGAGGAGCAGAAGACGCCCAGCAGAAATCGAGCTCGAGCAGGCCTTATTGAGGGAGAGGCAGTACCCCACCATCACCTCCATCACCGGCGAAGCAAGGGGGGCGAGGGGAGCGCGCCGCCGCCGCATCTCGGCCAGGGAGATGCGCGAGCTCCGGGCAGCACAAGGCCACCAGACACGGGGATTCGACCCCAAACTAACACTACTATATACATAGCAGCTGCCGCCGCCCCCCTCAGCCCAGCTCGGCCGGACTCGCCGGCGAGCAAGGCCTCAGGGCGGCGCGGCGCTGGGTGGAGGCGGCTTCTGGTACTGTAGCACACGGGAGGGGAAAGGATGAGGGAGAGAGTTCAGACAACATCAACCGGCATTGTGCTCTGTTCGACGTCTCTTCCCAATAGTTCTCTTTGGATGTGATTGATTGCTCGTTCGGGTTTTTTCCCTTTTTCGAATTTGAATCAACATGGACCGGTACTTTTTCACAGTTTGTCCGGTTGCCCGCAAGTTCTTGGCTCCAAAGGACTTCTTTTATACTCCTGTTGTGTTACTCAAGAGATGAATGAGGTCCTTTGTGCAGTGTATACTAGAGAGGAGGTGAAGAATGCTCTGTTTAATATTGGGGATCTCAAAGTCCCGGGCCAGACAGATTACATGCTATTTTGAAATATTAAAGTTTGTTCGGCGAGGAGCTAACTGATGAAGTTCTTCTGGCTATAAATTGGATGGAATGATAATGTGGTGGTCTTAATACCGAAGGTGGATAATCCAGAGAAGGTAACTCGGTATCGACCTATTAGCCTCTGCAATGTAGTCTACAAAGTTATTTCTAAAGTTGTGGCGGCTAGGCTAAAAAATATTTTGAACGAGATCATATCCCCTACCCAAAGTGCATATTACTGATAATTTTCTGGTGGAATATGAATTTTACCATGCTATTAAAAATAAGAATACGGGGAAATATGGCTTCTGTGCAATTAAACTTGATATACATAAGGCATACGATCGTGTGGAGTGGCCTTTTCTTGAGAAGATCTTACTTCGTTTGGGGTTTAAGGAGGAGTGGGTACAACTGATCATGAGCTGCCTCAAGTCTGTTAAGTATCAAGTCAGGATTAATGGCCATGATTTGGACACCATTACCCCTACTAGGGGCCTTCGACGGGGAGACCCCCTCTCCCCTTACTTATTTCTTCTATGTGCAGAGGGTTTTTCGAGTCTGTTGAAGCATGAAGAGGATGCGGGAAATCTTTTTGGGGTTAAGGTGTGCCACAATGCACCTGTTGTATCCCACCTGTTGTTTGTGGATGGCTCGCTAATTTTGCTTAGAGTTGTTATCTCAAATGCTTCTACTCTCAACAAAATGCTCCAGGACTACTGTTCTTCTTCGGGTCAGCTGGTTAGTGTGGATAAATCCAGTATTTTCTTTAGTCCATGTATACTTGTGGATACCAAGGTGGCTATTTGTTCAGAGCTAAATATCTTAACCGACGCAATTATAGACAAATATCTTGGGCTGACACCTATTGTTGGCATGTATAGAACTGATTGTTTCATGCATTTGGTTGATAGGATCATCAAAAGACTGAGTGGTTTTAAAAAAAAGTTACTATCTTATGGTGGAAAGGAAGCTTTACTAAAAGCTATTGCACAGGCTATTCCTGCAGATGCGATGTCGGTATTCAAAATCTTTGAACAAGTAATCAAAGGGATAACAGATGCTATGTCCCGATACTGGTGGGGAGATGATGATAAGAAACATATGCACTGGTTTGCATGGTGAAAAATGTGTGTCCCAAAAAAGAAAGGCGGTATGGTGTTTAGGGATTTGCACTGCTTTAATCTTGCAATGTTGTCCAAGCAAGCATGGAGATTTCTTTGTGAACCTGAATCCTTGTGTGCTCATGTATTAAGAGCAAAATATTACCCATCGGGTGATTTGCTAAATGCGGAAGAAAGGATCATCTTATACTTGGCAAAGTGTGTGGGCTAGGATTCAAACTTTTAAGGAAGGCTATATCTGGCGTGTTGGAAGTGGAGAGAACATCAACATTTGGGATGATCCATGGATCCCATCTCAAGGAAGATTGTGACCCACCGGGATGGCGATGCCCCTACCAAGGTTTCAGAACTGATTGACTCTAACACAAGGACATGTAACGAAGAGCTTCTCAATACCCCGTTCCTGTCGGTTGAAGTTGGTAGGATTTTGAGGATTCCTCTTGCTATCGGGCTAATGGAAGATTTTCTATCCTCGAATTTCACTAAACAAGGTATATTTTAAGTCAGATCGGCTTATTATGTGGAATGGGATTTTTAACATGGCAGGAAACTCATCCGGACTAATGATCAAGGCCCCGCTGATGTTAACCTAGTTTGGGACAAACTATGGTCTCTAAGAATCGCTCCCAAAACAAAGATTTTCTCCTGAAGGATGCTACATGGTACTATTCCTTGTAACAACGTTCTTGCAAATAGGCAAATCATCCCTAGTGGACAATGCATCGTGTGTGAACTATACTGAGAAGATATATTTCATGCTTTTTTTAGTGCCCGATAGTTCAGGAAATCTGGTTAAATCTTGGATTATTGGATTATATAAAACGAAGTGTCGCTGATTGACAGATCGGGATCTTTGGTTCTGGAGGAACTTATCCGTGTTGGTGATCGCCTATCACCGAGTCTTGTTGATGTTGACGTCAAGGAATTAATAACTACTGCGTGTTGGTACATATGGTGGCAGAGGAGATTGATATTCCACGACGAGAGTGTGGCCTCTTCAGCGCGATCTGCTCCAGCTATTCTTGCCATTACTATGAATCATGTGCAAGAAAAAAATAAATCAGTACAGGAGCGGAAGGACGGCTGGAAAAGACCCAAGGAAGGATATTGTAAATTAAATGTCGATGCTTCTTTTGTAGTTGATCTTTGTTCAAGTGCAAGGGGAGCTGTCATTCGAGACTCTTATGGGGTGTTTATTGCGGCTGGTAACTGCGGCATTCCAAGCATCCGGGATACGACTATGGCTGAGGCTAGACCTCTTCGTGATGGACTCTTGGCAGGACATGTTGGTTGTTCGAAGCTGGTGGTGAGAAGCGACTGTTTAGAAGTTATTGAAACAATGTTGAATGGAGGAAATTCTATTGAAGCTGCTGCAGCTCTTTATGAGGAATGCACTTTTCTAGCCAGGGGTTTTGCTCATGTTGTTTTTGAGCATACATATAGAGAAAGTAATAGAGTAGCCGATCTTCTTGCTAGTAGGGTGGAGGGACCCTAGACCACTTGGCTGGAGGATCCGCCAGATTTTATTTCTGAGCTACTCACAAATGATGCATCAGTATTTGCCTAGCAATAGGTTTCTTACGCACTATTTTCCTTCCAGGGTACCTAAGGGGACTGGAAGGTTTTTAATGAGGCAGCCTATTTACTTAATATATAATGACTTCAAAAAAAAGGATCCCACAATTTGGGTTTGGGGCTGAGTAGATGAAAAGTACTGCATTTTGTAGCCCGCATAAGGCATAATATGGTGTTATACATGTGATCACTCTTAGGACACGGGAAATACACAATCATCAGGACCAGCACAACGATGATGAAATCCTCTAGCGAAGTAACTCCGTTGTGACATGCACCTATTGGAAATCCATCATTGTCCATTTGTTGTGGCAAGAACTCCTTGTGGTCTTTTTCTGCTTCCTATTTAGTCTTAACCCTTTATGAGAGTTTTTCTTCTAACTCGTCACCTGTGCATTGCACTTCTTTCATGAGTTGTACACTCCTAGAATCTTCCTGTGGTACACTACATACAATTCTTCTTCTAAGAAGATAGAAGGAAATAATTCAATATGCAACCAAATCAAATTCACAACCCAAGATATGCAACATGATCAACATTAGCATGATGCATGCATGTCGTCATATAGGCAACAACATCACAAGTTCAATCTACCAACTATGGAGGGTGTGATTCTATGATCACTTCAGCTACTATAGGTGATCTAAGATCATATCAACTATTGTGGTGTCATCCTACCACTGCAAGTTTCATCATCCGAGAGGTTAATATACCACCTCACAAAATATGCATGCCTTGGCATAAGTCCTAACAACTATACATCATGCATGCATGCATCACCACCACTACCTCCACTAGAGAGCACTACACGTGGTAGCAGTGGCGGACCTTGAACGAAATCTTAGGGGGGGGGGCTAAATTACCAAATAATACACAAAAAAATTGAGTCACTAATCTTATATCTAAAACAAATTATAATTTGTAGCACTTAGAGAAGCTTGATTGAACGTGTCCAAATTCGCATACAAAATCTATGTTTACCATGAATATATATAGAAAATAATTGTACCAAAATACATAACTTAACCATGAAATTAGTCATCATGGAACGGTTGAATTAATCACTAACTTCACATTCACTTATTCTTAAAAAAACAATCGATGGTTTCCCCTTAACCATTGACACTAATCCAAATAAAAACATAGAAATTTGAAAAAATCATTCGTGTAAAATATGAGACTTTGTTAGAGCTTTCTCTAGTTAAGATGCAAGAATAGTGGAACTTGCAGTTTAAGGGGCCGAGGAAATAGGAATAAATGAGAGAACAAAGAAACACCGAGACGGACCCAAATTATGTGGTAGTCCTTCATAATACTCCCGATGTCACATATTTGACAAAAATTGAATGAATCTAGATATTATTTAATATATATATATATTCTAGATTTATTTAAATTTTGACAAATTTGCGACATCTATTTTAGAATAGAGGGAATAATATTTTGAGAGAAACTAGAATACCATACTGTGCAGCCACAAGCCAACTAGCCAACAACTCACTGAAATGGTATACTATGTCGGAACACTGGATTTCACGTCACCTGCTGCTCAGGCTTGCTCTCAGACCAACATGGAAACGAAAGGCTTTTTGAACCAAAGCTTCACGGGTCATGCATCTGAAAAGACTAGTGGGTAAAAGAAAAATCTCATTTTTCTGGGGGGGGGGGCACGGCCCAGGTTGTCCCTCAAGAAGGTCCGCCGGTGTGTAGTAGTGCTTGACCATGAAGGTCCTAAGCCAGAGCTCCCTATGACCCTCTACCGTCTGAACGAAGCCATTACCTTAAGCCATGTTGTCGAAGAGGTGGCATACAACACCATGAGAGCCTAAGGACCGAACCCACATATCACATGATGGCGTCGTAGAGGCTAGGGCGCAAGTCGTGAGGTGAAGTGTCCCTAGTGGCACTTGCCATATCCTTGACATCATCGGTCATGAAGGTGCTGACAGTCAAGTCATCATTATAAATACATGACAACATCTTCCTCTTCTTACCGCCACCATCAGAAGTAGAAGAAGCACCAGCAACAACAGCTTCACTTGTGTCAGCACTAGCAGTAGGGACGTGATCAACATCTTCATCAAGAACGACGGTCTCGGAATCCTGGGTCTCCACATAGTCGGTGGGAGGTGTAACGAGTATCTGCTTATATCGAGAACATAGGAGAAGATCTACTGTATCTGGGCGTAGTTGGCGATTGGCTTTTTGAGGTACTCAATGCCATTCAGGTTATTATAATAGGGCACATAGACAATGTGTTAGTAGTAGCAGATTAGTAGATGTACTAGAAAATGTTGGAGGTTCGATGAACTGCAAGATGTGTTAATACTAAGTCGTGGCCTTTACAGTGCCCAGCTTCCAAGATAATGGTCTTAGTCTCCTTATCCCTTTGTGCATATCTAAGGTCTCTAAGTTGGGACAATTTGGTCCACTTGGTTATCCACTTCCTAAAATGATTGTACACTGATACATACAAAACGTATCTAATTTTCCGAACACTTTTTATATTGTTTCTCCTCTAAACTTGTGTGATTTGGATACAACTAACACGGACTCACGCTGTTTTCAACAGAATTACCTTGGTGTCTAGTTTTTGTGCAGAAAATCAACTATCAGGAAAAAAATCCCGGAAATATGCCAAAAATTATATTTCGCCAGAAGATCCACAGAGCCAGAAGACGAAACGGAGTGGAGGCCTGGGGGACCCACACTGTAGCACCCCGGGTAAATCCACTATTAGAAAATCGCATATCTTGTCTCTGTGTATCATCTTGTCATCATCATGCATACCATTACATAAAAACATTTCGCTAAAACCCTATCTTTGTTTTAACATTACTTCCCCTTTTTTTTCAAAATACAAACCTCAGGTCTTCCTGAATATTTTATATGTATAAAAATAATTTACAAAAAGTCTTCTAAAATAATAATAAAACTTTTGCATTATTTTTTTTAGGAGGCAACCAGCCAGGCCCAAAAGCCCAGCCGGCCACCTCCAAATCCTATCTACATCAAACCCTAACCCTAATACCTAGACCAACCCCTGCCTCCCCCACTCCCTCACCCAGCCGCTGCCACCTCTCATCTAACCCACCCTTCTGCGCCGCAACACACCCAGCACACCACACAACGCGTACGCACGCGACACCCACCGCGACCAAACCCCGCTCTTGTACCCGGCCCCACCCCACAGACCCCTGCCGCGATCCCCACCCCTTTCCCATGTCGTCGCCATCTCCCCATTCCCGAGCACCGCCGCCGCCTTTGGCCACCCCTTTCCACCCCGTTTCCTGAGCCCGCGCCTCCCCTCTAGTCCACCCCCCCTCCCCCACGTCGGCCGTGACCTCCTCTTCGCCTTCCTCGTAGGCCACCCTGCTGCTCTGTTTGCCGGCAAGCCCGCCTCCTGGCCGATGCCGGTATATCCCCTCCGCCCTCACCTCTGCAGGCGTCCACACGGATTTCGAAGCTTTGTTCCCAGCGTCCGAAGACGGATCGCGTCGAGCCGAACCCTCGGACCCCCCAAGACCTTCGCTCATAAATGTGTGACCCCTTTTCCCGAGACCAATATTTTTATACTATATAATGTATACTTATTGCATATAAAGTGTTCATGTCGCATACATGTTGCATGGGTTGGGGGCCTTATGCCGATTCACCTCATAAGTAAATATGGAGGCCATATGCGGGCAAATCTAGTCTAATATTGGCCCCATTTAAAATTGTGTAGCAAACCGGTGATACTTTTTGCCATGTTAACATAATATTTAAATTGCGGGGTATCTAAACAACTTAAACCATCTAATTAAATGTCGGAACCCCGGTTTCGCTTAATATTGCCTAACTGCATCGCATCTTTGCCATGTCATGCATCATACATGCATCATGCCCGATCTTCTGCTGTAGTATTAAATAGTGTATCCGGTGTTTCTTCTAGTGCTTTGCTTCTTCACGGATTAGGCCGACGAGTTGATGCGAGTGTCGACCCAATCTTCGGATAAACCTTCGACAATGTTTCAGGCGAGCATTCTCCCCCACCTATTTTACCTTTCTAGTCTTTATTTCTTCCTTTTGATCTATTGCTATCTGTGTTGCGATGCTCTAGTTTTCGTACCCGTGATATCCTTTGCAGCCTTATATTGCCTTGGACACATCCTATTACCTGTTGTTTGGTAGATAGTTGGACTTGCGCGTCGTAGTCGCTTGCTCAAGTGCTGTTGCGTGTCGACAAGTACCACAGTTGTTGGAGTAATGCCGCATGTTTAATGTTGGAGATGATCATGGATTTAATTACCGTTTAATAACTAAAATTGAAAGTAGGTAAATGCAGAGGCACCGGTGGGTAATAGACAATATTTGGTTTTTAACCGCTCACTAGTGTCCGTGGGACCCGAGTTCTTGACACTGTCCGAGATCGAGCGCTAACCACGGTGGGGTGTGGGCACCCCATCGATTAGTACCTGATTTCAAAATCTTGTCTTGGGGCCACAAAGTAGTTTAGGGCTTTATTACTATCCTGTATTTATGCCATGCTTTACTGCTTTATTTACGATTGCGCGTGGAGTGCCTGTACTGTTTAGGAACAAATGTGGAATGTTTTTGCGGTATCGACAAGCCCAGTCACATTTTTGGGTTCCCAATCATTTACAGCCATTGGCACAAACCTCTGGGTCCGTCTCGGAGCCGTCCGACTTTGTTGCGGGTAGCTTAGTGGGGTGGCCCCCATGTGCTTGCTTTGGGTCTGGGAAACGTCGTGTCCGAAACCCCGTCGACATACCGTTGGGTGTATGTTTTGTGATCTTGTACCTACCTGATCTGACAACAAGGGTGTAGGTGCGTGTGGAAACTTTGGTGCACCTCAGGTTAAATCTCTTTGAGAAGCCGTGTCCGCGGTTATGGACGACTTGGAGCACAGTTCTCGATCATAGACAACTATAACTAAAGTTTACTGTTATAATTTGACTTGTATCCGATATGACTAGTAATCTGCTTCACTACAACAGAATGGCTAAATAAAAGTACCAACAACTGCTGGGTTTGGGATATCTCATGCAAATTGTATCTGACTAGTAAGTGTTGCAACTACAACGGAATGGTTAACTAAAAGTGCCCACTGCTTATTATATCAGGATGACTATCTATACCTGACTAGTAATTGCTGCAACGATAACCGAATAAATAAAACTGCCAACAGTGTGAGTTCCTCAGTTGACTTCCTCGTTTGGTCTCGAGGGGGAAATACCAGGATGGGTATGTTTGGTGGTAGTATCAGGTTGGTTCCGAATAGGTCTTTCTTATCCCTCTCCGATAGCCGGCAGATATATTGAGTCTCTATAGGTTGTTTAGTGCATGCTGCGCTGCCGCTTCAGTCCACCATACCTATGTAGGCGAGGACCGCCGAATTCTAGTCTCTTCGTGTATTGACCTCAGTACTGACCTCTCTCTTTTTCCTTTGCCCTTTGTCGGCACCCCTTTTGTTTAAGCAGGTTTTGAGATCGACGTCGTTAGCAGGGTTACCCTTCCGTCTTGGCCTGGGCAGGGTTATGGACGCCATTAGTTATTCTTCAGGGCTCTTAGCCTAATTTGCATCTTGTCCGTACTCGGACGCTGTATCGCTTTCAAGGTGATTTGGATCTTCGTATTGTATATCTGTATTCTTGACTCGTTGAGTCGTTGCTGTATATATGTTTTGTGGGTTCCATCGAGGACTATTGTGTAATGATATTACTTCGTTTTCCACCCGCACGTAAGTGCCTGGTGGGCACCTTTGAATCGTTTCTATGCGGGTTTGGCGGGAAGCGCTAAAACTTGCATAGGGCCGATTCCGAGGGTGTTACACACACCCCTTCCAGGCGCGGGTGGGCCCACCCTGCGCCTAGGGGGTGCGGCCACCCCAGGCACCCCCTCGGGCTCCCTCTTCGCCTATAAGTTACCCCTTGACCTAAAAACCTAGGGGGGTCGACGTTTTTTCAGAAAGAGTTCCGTTGCGCCGCCACCATCAGAAGCCGTGATTCGGATCCAGAAACTCCGTTCTGGCACCCTGCTGGGACGGGGAATTTGGGGAGGATCATCTCCATCGTCATCACCAACGCCTCTCCATCAACCATCAATGTTTCCTCATCCATGAGTGAGTAATCCCCCGTTGTAGGCTATGGGAATGGTAGGGATTGGATGAGTTCTATCATGTAATCGAATAAGATTATTAGGGCATAGTGCCTAGTATCTCTATTAGTGTTATTTGACTTTGTTGCAACTTGTTATGCTTAATGCTTGTCACTAGGGCCCGAGTGCCATGATCTCACTGAAGGGTTTCGCAGCATAGTAAATCAAAAAAATTCTACGGATGCGAACGGGGAAAGCCAAGATCTAATCTAGGAGATGCAAACAACGAGGGGGAAATAGATGAGATCTTCATACCCTTGAAGATTTGCACAACGGAACGTTCAACGAACGTGGGTGATGTAGTCGTACTCGCTTCTCCTCCTCGCGATCCGATCCGATCTAACACCGCAAGTGGCGATGCCTTCGAGAGATGCACACGTGCGGCACCTCGATGTCTCCTCCTTCCTCGGTCCAGTAAGTGGGGTGGAGAGATGGATTGGATCTACAACGCGACGGCGCGGTGCAAGCGGTGGAGAGTTTCTTCGGTAGGGCTTCGCCTACGCGCAGTCGGGATGGAGAGAGAGAGAGGAGAGGTGTAGGGGTTCGTAGCATGGAAAACAAAAATTTTCTATCGCATACAAACAAACAAGCCAAGATCTATCTACTAGATTGTAGCAACGAGTCGATAGAGGAACTCACCCTCGAAGATTCCAAAGCGGTTAACGAGCAGATTCTCGTGGGTGATGTAGTCAGACACTTCCGATCTCAAGATCGCAGAGCGATCCTTCCGCGCACGCTCGCAGCGCCCGCAATCGGTCACACGTTCGATTTCGACGAAGACCTTCCTCTCCCTTGTTCCAGTGAGCGGAGGTTGTAGCACTCTCCTCGCGATTCCGGCAGCACAACGGCGTGGTACCGGAAGTAGAGGGGAGATCCCGCAGGGCTTCGCCTTAAGCCGGTGCGAGTATGGTGGAGTTTATGAGAGAGGCTATTAGTGGTCTAGTAATTAGACACACCAATTAGAAGGCTCTAAACCAATTAGAAAGCTCTAAACCGCATGCTAAAGCAATTAGAAGCTCTAAACCAAAACGGCTCTAAACCGGAGGTAGAAGATAGGAACTTGTGTGTTTCAAGGAGGAGCCCTGCCCCTCCTTTTATGGGTGGAGGGGCCTTGGCGCGCCAGGGAGGGAGGGAGTCCCTCCCCAACTCGGCCTAGGGCTTGGGCGCCGGCCTGGAGGAGTGGGACTCCTCCTCCAAGTTGGTTCCAACTCCTCTTGCTTGTTTCCCACAGTTTCCTGTTTTAGCCGTTTGACTTTCAAACTGGCAATTTGACTTTCATGTTTTTGGAACATCAAGAACACTTAGTACATGATGCAATCATTCAATGACACACTCATGTACCCTCCCCCCCCCGGAGTGCCGGACAATCCGGAACCTTCTAGAACATTCCCGATGAAACACCGAATCATTCACGAACTCAAACGGGACTTTCCTTATATGAATCTTATTCTCCGGACCATTCCGGATCACCTCGTGATATCCCGGATCCCATCCGAGACTCCGAACAACATTCGGTCTCTTTCTCATAATACCATAACTACTCAAACAACGTCGAATCCTTAAGTGTGTCTCCCTACGGTTCGTGAATTATGCGGACATGATCGAGACACTTCTCCGAACAATAACCAATAGAGGAATCTGGAAATTCATATGGCTCCCACATATTTCTACGATTACTTTGCGATCGAATGAACCACTTACATACGATACCAATTTCCCTTTGTCTCACGATAGTTTGCTTATCCGAGGTTATGATCGTCGGTATCTCTGCATACCTAGTTCAACCTCGTTACTGATAAGTACTCTTTTCTCGTTCCCGTGATATGTGATCCCTTGTGACAAAGTCACATGCTTGCAAGCTAATTGGATGACATTCTACCGAGAGGGCCCAGAGTATATCTATCCGTCATGAGGATGGACAAATCCCACTCTTGATCCATGTGTTTCAACCAATACTTTCCGAACACTTAATGCCACCTTTATAGCCACCCAGTTACGGTGTGGTGTTTGATGTCATCAAAGCATCCATCCGGTAAAGGTGATATGCATGATCTCATGGTCGAAGGAATTAGGTTACTATGTATCAGAAAGCATATAGCAATTGAACTATTGAAATGACTTGATTTTTATGCTACGCTTATCTATAGGAGTATGTCCATCACATCATTCTCCTAATGATATGATCCTGTTGTTAATAACATCTCTATGTTCATGATCAGGAAACCATGATCATATATTAACCAACAAGCTAGTTTAACAAGAGGCTTTACTAGGGACTCTTATTTTAGTTTACAAATCACACAAGTATTAATGTTTCCGGTTAATACAATTATAGCATGGTATGTAAACATTTATCATAAGTGTGAAGATATGATAATAACCACTTTATTATTTCCTCTTGGGCATATCTCCAACAGTCTCCCACTTGCACTAGAGTCAATAATCTAGTTTCAAACCTTTGTGTATTCAACACCTATGGCTTTACGGTGTTGTATGTACACGATTGCTAGTGGTCAATCGATCTCGGATCGACACTTCTAGGTCCGTGTAATTGCATGTCTTTGCCTCTACGCATCACTCATTCTCTAATGAGATGGCTTTGTATAAATTTGGCCTTCGTGTGACCTTTAGTTCTTTGGGGTTAAAACATGTTGATAATATTGTCGCACAATATATCTTCATAGTATTATCCTCTGTGAACTACACCTAGTTTGATAACAAACTTCTTGACACAAATGCCCTCTTTCGCTGCTATAATAGCAGTCATATACTTAGCCTTTTGTTGTAGTATCTGTCACAATGTCTTAACTTTGGAAATCATCCAAATCCATTATGGAACTCACTTTCCATTATATTGTGCCACCCTTAGTTTAGATTGAGATAAACTTAATTTGTACTTTGTGACAAAACTAGTATCAATGTAGTACTTTTACAATGAACTAACCATCTATTTGTCACTTCTACAAATATTATACTCTTAGTTCTTCCAAAAGATCATAAGAATATCCTTACTATTGTCCAATGATCATCTTACGAATCATTACGGTATATGCTCACAACATTTAGAGCATAGGACATATCTGATTTGTACATATCACGATGATATAAATACTCTTTGTGATTTTATACATCAAGTATCAATCTATACTTGATTATTTGTTTCACTTTACCAAATGTCAATACACTTGAATATATCATCAACATTGAATTTATTCAATCCTTTACGTATGACAAGAACCTCTCTTGTAGTTTCTATATTGAACTCATTCAATATCTTGTCTATGTACTGGCACAACCATATTAGGCCTATTGATGCCAAATATTTAGGTTTTGCCTAAGTCTTTCATCGGGATGAAATTCTTAATATGTGTTAATAAAAGATACATTATTTCCAATCAACAATATGTCTTCCACGTAATGTATTAGAAACATGTCTTAGCGCTCCCACTTAATTTCTTGCAAATGCAAGCATCTTCATTGTCTCTAATGAACTTTTAAACTCCTTTAGCTTTCATCATAGTGAAGATTCCAACTCGCGATGCTCACTTTAACCATTGAAGTTTGCATATGCTTTTAGCATCCTTTGAATTAACAAAACCCTATGGACCGTGTTATGCACATGTCCTAGGTAACGATTCTATTAGAAGAACTTGTTTTGTTTATTCAACTACCATATAACAAATTATATGTAGTGGTTGCTACATTAATCCGTCTAGACTAAATATCACTATGACAGATCAAATCTTGTCATAGTCAACCTTTGAACATTGTTGTGAACTCTTTCCCAACATGTCGACTATTTCATAGATGTGAAACATCCATGTCTATTTCTTTATAGATCCAGACACAACTATAAGGTCTTACACCTTTCTCGAGGGTCCTTCAAGTTCAAAACTTGATTTTCTCGTGTATGGAACTATCACGGATTTTATGGCTTCAAGCCATTTTACGGAGTCAGGGCCCATCATCGCTTCTTTGCATGTAGTCGGTTCATTATTCTCAAATAATGATTCAACCCTCAAATCTTGGTATTTGATTGTTTATCCGACCTACTTGTTTCAATAGGAACTTGGATCTCCGTGACCACAACCTTTTGAGGCACGTGAGCCATGAGCATTGTTGCTGCCTGTAACACCCTCAGAATCGGACCTATGCAAGTTTGAGCAAAATTCCCCAAACCCGCATAGAAACGATTCAAAGGTGCCCACCAGGCACTTTCGTGCGGGTGGAAAACGAAGTAATAACATTACTCAACAGTCCTCGATGGGACCCACAGAACAGATATATAACAAATGACTCAAGGAGTCAAGAATACAGATATAATATACAAAGATCCAAATCACCTTGAAAACGATAGAGCGTCCAGCTACGGACAAGATGCAAATGGGGCTAAGAGCCCTGAAGAATAACCAATGGCGTCCATAACCCTGCCCAGGCCAAGCCGGAAGGGTAACCCTGCTAACGGCGTCGATCTCAAAACCTGCTCAAACAAAAGGGGTGCCGACAAAGGGCAAAGGAAAAAGAGGAGCGTCAGTACTGAGGCCAGTACACGGCGAGGCTAGAATTCGGCGGTCCTCGCCTACATAGGTATGGTGGACTGAAGCGGCAGCGGCAGCATGCACTATACACCCTATAGAGACTCGATACAACTGGCGGTTATCAGAGAGGGGTGAGAGAGACCTATCCGGATCCAACCTGAAGCTAACACCAAACAAACCCATCCTGGTGTTTCCCCCTCGAGACCAAACGAGGAAGTCAACCGAGGAACTCACACGGTTGGCAGTTTTATTTATTCAGTTATCGTTGCAGCACTTTACTAGTCAGGTTTAGATAATCGTCCTGATAAAATAAGCAGTGGGCACTTTTAGTTAATCATTCCGTTATAGTGGCATCACTTACCAGTCAGATTCAATTAGCATGAGATAACCCAAAAACCCAGCAATTGTTGGTACTTTTATTCAGCCATTCCATTGTAGTTGCAAGATTTACTAGTCAGGTACAATGGTCGCAAGCGACAACCAAACAAGCAATTGTGGGCAGTATTAAATAGCCATTCCATTATAGTGAAGCTGATTACTAGTCATTATAAGTCAAATTTATAGCAGTAAACTTTAGTTATGCTTGTCTATGATCGAGATACTGTGCTCCAAGTCGTCCATATCCGCGGACACGGCTTTCAGAAAGTTTTACCCGGCCGGGGTGCACCAATAGCAACACACGCTCGATCAACCTCGGAAAAACCAAATCAAAACCCAACGAGGCTTTCACGACTGAACAATCACAGGATTCATAAATATTTCAGGGGCCACCCTTAAGTAGATCCCAGAACGAAGCCACCGACTCGAGACGGGCTCAAGGTTTGGGTAATACTGTGAACGATCGGGAACCCGAAGTGTGGGCTTGTCGACACCGTGGAATCGTGTCGATCCTAAAAGACAGTGTGCTCCTCGCACAATTTAAATACGAAAGTAGCATGGCATAAGTACAGGGATAGTAAATAAAACCTCAAACTAGTTTGTGGCCCCAAGAAATAAGAATGAATCAAGCTCGCTCGGGGTCCCATATACCTCCCGGATGTGGATAGCGCGATAAATCAAGGAACAGGTATCAAGTACTCGGGGTCTTACGGGACACAAGTGGGCGTTCAGAAACCAAATATTTTCTATCACCCACCGATGCCTCTGCTTATTCAGTTTTAGTTGTTAAACAGAAATTAAAGTGACGATAAGTAAAACTAGAATCATCTCCAACATCAACATGCGGCAATACATCAGCAACTGTGGCATATGACAACACACATCAGCACTTGAGCAAGCAACTACGACGCGCAAGTCCAACTATCTACCAAACAACAGGTAATAGGGTGTGGCCAAGGCAATATAGGGCTGCACGGTATATCACAGGTACGGAAACTAAAGCATCGCAACACAGATAGCAATAGATCAACAGGAGGGAATAAATACTATGAAAGTAAGATAGGTAGAAAGGAGATGCTCTTTGAAAACATTGTCGAAGGTTTTCCCCGAAGATCGGGGCGAAGCTCACATCAACTCAACGGCCTTATCCGCGAAGAAGCAAAACACTAGAAGAAACACCGGATGCTATATTTAATATAACGGCAGAAGATCGGCATGATGCATGTATGATGCATGGCATGGCAAGGTGCGATGCAATTAGGTCAAATTATGCGGAACCGGGGTCCCGACATTTAATTAGGTGGTTCAAGTTGTTTAGCTACCCCGCAATTTAAATGTTGCATTAGCAAGACAAAAGATGGCACCGGTTCGCTACACAAGTTTAAATGAGGCCAATATGAGACTAAATTTGCCCGCATATGGGCCCCATATTTAATTATTAGATGAATTGGCATAAGGCCCCCAAACCACATGAATGTATGCGAGATGAACGATTAAATATGCAACATTTCTTATAGTTGACCATTAATAAATTAGGGTTCTCGGAAAAAGGGGTTCACACATTAGGGTTCGGCAGATCTTGGGGTTCCGGGGTTCGGGGTCCGACAGGGTCTAGGGTCCGGTCTCGGGGTCCAGGGTTCGACGGTTCCGTTCTCGGCTCCGGGGTTAGGGTCTCGGATCGGGGGTAGGTCTTGGCGTTATGAGGATCTTGTCGGGCTCGTGCCATCGAGGCAATGTTAGCACTCGGGAGCGTTCTCGTGGCAATCTTGGCGTCCTGGGGCGATCCTGTCGCATCTGCGGTCGTGCCGGCGGTCTTGTCGTTCGGTGCAGGCGTCCTCGAGGTCGATGGTGAACTTGTCCGATACCGGGGTTCGGGTCCGGGAAGGAGCACTTGGCGTTTCCGGGGTGATGTTCTCGGGGTTCCGGCGGTAGATCTTGTCGAGTTCACTGCAACGGCCTCGTTGTTCCGATGACGTCCTTGGTGGTTATACGGATCCGGGCATCGGGTACTCGAATCCGTGAGGAGAGCTTGGTTTCCGTGAAGGGGAGCTTCGGCCTGCGACTTTGTGGTCAATGGCGAACTCGGATGGTCACCCGGGGTTCATCGAATCTGCTCGGCCGATGTCGATCTTGGCGGGGTACCCTTGCCATCTCACAGAAACGGTTTGGCCAAACGCAACATGCCCAAAGGTTTTCCGGTTGAACAGCAGCGGGCATCACGCGAACGGCAGGCCACAGGAACATGGCAAGGGTCGGCGGCGGCGGATGCGGCCACGAGCAGGGGGCCTCAGGGTCGCGAGTGACGGGTGTTGGGGACGACAGAGCTTGCGCGACGGCCGGCGTCATGGCGGAGGAGGGTCGCTGCCGGGAGGGCGCCCGCGGAGACTCGGCGAAGCGCGAGGTGGAGCCACGGGATTTAACAGTGGCGCCAGCGACGGGAGAGGGCGAACGGCGGGCTGCGGGCGGCGAGCTCTGGCCCGGCGAGGAGGAGGCCGAGGAGGAGGCGGCAGGGGCGGCGAGGAGGCGGGCGAGCGGCGGAGGTTAAGGCGCTTTTGGCGGCAGCGGACGGCTGGGAAGGGCTGGCTGGGAGGCGGAGAAGGTGGCGAGCAGGATGGAGGAGCTACATGGCCTTCGGCGGAGGAGGCCTGGGACCGGGAGGTGAGGGCCGTCGCTGGCGCGGAGGAGGCAAGCGAGGGGGTTCCGGCGAGGGGGGCCGCCGGAGGTGGAGGAGGGGCTCGGGCCGCGCGGGGCTCTGCTGAGGCGGGGACGGCGGGGCGACGGTGGAGCGCAGGCGAGCCGGCGGTGAGCGAGTGGCCAGAGAGAGAGCGGAGAGGAGAGGTTGGGGACGGAGGGTCTGCGGGAGGTGGGGGACGGGGTGGGGCCCAGGGGCGTGGTGGTTGTCGGTGGGGTGGGGCCTGGGAAGGGAGTGGGACGGGCGACCGTGCAGCAGGCGTGGTTTGGGGCTGCAGCGTGTGCGTGGTGCGTAAGGCCGGTGGGGCAGGGAATGGGGACGGGCCTGTGGTCAGTGGCGTGTGTGGGTGGAGTGGCCAGGGTGTGTGGGGTGTGGCCGGCGGGTTGGTGGGTGGAGGAGGAGGGACTGTGGGGTGGGACCCGGGGCATAGAGAGAGAGGAGAGGGAGGGTAGAGAGGCTACGGGTGAGAAAAGAGAGAGAGAGAAAGAGGTGGATAGCTGAGGTGGCAGGGTGGGTAGGTTTTGGGTGAGAGGGTGAGGTGGCGAGCTGAGAGTGGTGGGTAGGATAGGATTTGGTGGGACTAGGATTTAGGGGGGGGGCTGTGTTAGTTTTTGTGTTTGTTTGGTTCTGTTCAAATTAAACAAAGCCACTTTGCAAAATAGTTTTTAGGGAAACAAAATATCCGATACGCTCGGGGTTTTGTGTTTGAAAATAAGAGGGGGCGTTTTAGAAAACAAAACGGGTTTGCGAAAATAGTTTTGGCAAACAATGCATGAAGATGACGATGCAATGCACAAATTCAACGCGATTTTCTAGTAGTGGTTTTGCGGGATGCCACACTGCCTCCGAAACACTTTTCGGTGCTGCGCAACTCTGCACATATAGCTAAGGTTCTTTCAACCTTATCAAAGTTCTATTGTCCTCCCACTTAACTTTTCACGAAAAATTCCTTCTTAAAGAAACTTGACGTTCTAAGCGACAAACACTTTTGTCTCCGGTGTTATGGAGAAATACTTAACAAAGACAGATTCATGCGACTTTGGTTGCAAACATCTTTCTTATGTATAGCATACCAATGTTTAAGAAAGGACTACTTGGGTTTTATCCCAAACCATAACCTTATATGGTGTCATTTCAACGGATTATGATGAAGCTCTTTTCAGTGGAAAAAAAAACGGTAATCTCTAAAGCTTTTAATCTTTAAAATATAATGGCAGTTTTATAAATTATACCTTTGATCTTACCATGTCAAACAAGGTTTAATTACATATCTCGAACGCTCCATACTCTTATGGTGTTTCGGGAAAATGCAAATCCATGGAACGATTCCTTAAATCTTAGGTATTATGCTAAACTCTGTAACTCAAATATCTCCCTTTATGATCTTTATCATAAACTATTTATATTCTTGTTACTATGATTTTGCACTTCATCTTGAAAGTCTTTGAACTTTTCAAGTGTTTCATACTTTATCCTTATTAAGTAAATATTCAAATATTCACTCAAATTCTCGGAGAAAGCATATGAAGTTGAAATCCATCGCTTTTGACTACACATGATGGTCTTTGTACAACAATATGTACAATTTCCAATAAGCTAGTCATTCGTTCCCTTTTGGCCTATGAACGAAGTTTTAATTATCTCTAGGAAAGTTTCACAAGCGTCATTTGATCAAAATCAAATAGACTCCAAAATTCCATCCATATGGAGTTTCTTCATGTGTTCTTTCCAATATAATTTAAACGGCGATGTCACTTCCTAAGTGACCTTTCAATCAATTTGTCTTTCGACATTTTTAGCACTAGTTTTATGGATGTGATTTCTCCAACGAGATTTTGTGAATCATCCATCTTTTATGGATTACGGCAATTATTTGAACAACCCTTTTGTTCTCATAATACCTGATAAAACAAATCTTGAAGGCAAGCTTTGATGTTTAACGAGCAACACAATAACCCTTTATTTGTTCTCGATGAACATCATCACATATTCTTTTGCTAATTACTTAGGCCACTGTAGTTCATGAATTCTGTTGTTTCGTATGACGATTCATACCAACAAATTCAGTATTAAATACTTAAGAACCACATTGTTTAATAAGCAAAGAATATAGCCATAACATGTATATCATCTATATACTTAAACTGAACAATTCTAGTCTTTTCCTTTCTGCCATATATTTATGAGATTCTCTTTCAGTATTTCCTATTCTGTTTGAAAGAATCTATCAACATCAACAGTGGAGTCATTCATATGACACATAGCCCAAAATATGTATAGTTAAATACCAATGTCTTTGGACTTGCACTTTGAAGTAGATCACCATCATCAAATGTTTGGTGTTCTTTCAAATTCCTTTCTTTAGTAATCTCTTGGTGTAGTAAACATTTTACCTACATCAAATATTCACCCTTATTATGGATTTATCCATGATCAAGCTACTTTTAGCTTTGTAACAGTGAATCGCAAGTATAATGTTGCTCTCCAAAACCTTTTGGAGGATTAGGACAACTAGTGTCTCCAACCTTTTTGCAAATTCTCATCAAATATGAGAACATGACTTTTGCCATATTATACTCTATCATGTTGCAACCAAAACTTTGTTTCAGATATCACAATATCTTCCACACATCATGGTTTCTGAAACAACTCTTTCAGATCCTAGATAACCTTGATATTAAGAGAATCCTTTGAATATCAAGAATCGTGGAGACAAACATGATACTTATATACTAACATTGGAATTGTTACTCTTGTTTTAATACCAATTATTAAACTTCATGGAGTAACTGAACTTCTTGAAAGTTTGCAATAGGACTTTTAAACTTTAGATTAACACTTCAAAACAATACGATACCAGTAAAAGTAACTAACCAGAATTCTATAGCTCTATCATCTCAATTATAACTAAGCGCAAGGTGGTAAACGGATGCCAATGACTACAACAACTATGCAAATTCACTTTGATTTAGTTTATGATAAATTGAGTTCTAATTAATGATTAAATTAATCTAGGTGAACTCCCACTCAAAACAATATCCCTCACATTGTTTTAGTGATCACACGAACCAAATCCACCACATCAAAACCGATCATCACGAGAGTTGATGTAGCTTCAATGGCGAACAATCAACATGTTCATCATATCTTCTATATGACTCATGCTCTACCTTTCGGTAATCCGTGTTCCTGAGGCCATGTCTGTACATGCTAGGCTCATCAAGATCAAACCTTAGTTTCCGCATGAGCAAATCTGGCTTGCTCACGTTGTATACACTTGCAGAATCTAACACACCCGAGCATCACGTGGTGCTTCAAAACAACAAGCTTTAGCAACGGTGCTAACTAAGGGTGAACACTTTAAGACTTGAAATTTATGTGCATGAGGGATCATCTTATAATGCTACCGTCGTCTACTAAGCAATACAAGATGCATAAAGGATTAACATCACATGCAATTCATAATATGTGATATGATATGGCCTTTCTTCTTTGTGCTTCCGATCTCCATCTTCCAAAGACGAACATGATCTCCATCATCACCGCATTGCATCAAGGTCAATGACGCTTCTCCATGGTTGTCGCCCACCGCTTCAACTATTACAACTACTTTGAATAGACACGCTGGTCTTAACAGAATTAAAGACAACCATATGGCTCACGCCGTTGCCAACTTACAATAAGGAACATTGCATACATCATATATAATCACAATCATGGCCATATCACATCACAAGACACCCCGCAAAACAAAGTTAGACGCCTAATTTTCTTTGCATGTTTTATGTGGTTTGGGGCTTTCAATAAGTGTCGTTCTAACTTACGAACAAGAACCACAACATTGATACTAGTATTGTCAATCACCCGTTGTAAATTGAATCTTAACTATGCTAGGAGAAACAGGCACCCATAAAGCCACTTATGCAATACAAGTTGCATGTCAAGCGTGGAGCAAGTATCATGAACGATGTCATGTAAGGTTAGCCCGGCCGCTTCATCCCAACATACCGCAAGATACAAAGTACACAAGAAGCAATCGACAATAAAGCATCAACGCCCACAATGACCATTGTGTTCTACTCGCAACAGATCTACATATAGACACGGCTCGATACCATTGTAGGGGTTCAGAGCATGGAAAACAAAAATTTCTATCGCATACAAACAAACAAGCCAAGATCTATCTACTAGATTGTAGCAACGAGTCGATAGAGGAACTCACCTCGAAGATTCCAAAGCGGTTAACGAGCAGATTCTCGTGGGTGATGTAGTCGACACTTCCGATCTCAAGATCGCGTGACGATCCTTCCGCGCCACGCTCGAAGCGCCCCGCAATCGGTCACACGTTCGTACTCGACGAAGACCTTCCTCTCCTTGTTCCAAAGAAAACGGAGGTTGTAGCACTCTCCTCGCGATTCCGGCAGCACAACGGCGTGGTACCGGAAGTAGAGGGGAGATCCCGCAGGGCTTCGCCTTAAGCCGGTGCGAGTATGGTGGAGTTTATGAGAGAGGCTATTAGTGTTCTAGTAATTAGACATAGCAATTAGAAGGCTCTAAACCAATTAGAAAGCTCTATACCGCAGGCTAAAGCAATTAGAAGCTCTAAACCAAAACGGCTCTAAACCGGAGGTAGAAGATAGGAACTTGTGTGTTTCAAGGAGGAGCCCTGCCCCTCCTTTTATGGGTGGAGGGGCCTTGGCGCGCCAGGGAGGGAGGGAGTCCCTCCCCAACTCGGCCTAGGGCTTGGGCGCCGGCCTGGAGGAGTGGGACTCCTCCTCCAAGTTGGTTCCAACTCCTCTTGCTTGTTTCCCACAGCTTCTGCTTCCCAGCTTGCTTTTAGCCGTTTGACTTTCAAACGCAATTTGACTTTCATGTTTTGGAACAGCAAGAACACTTAGTACATGATGCAATCATTCAATGACACACTCATGTACCTCCCCCGAGTTGCCGGACAATCCGAACCTTCTAGAACATTCCCGATGAAAACACCTAATCATTCCCGAACTCAAACGGACTTTCCTTATATGAATCTTATTCTCGGACCATTCCGGATCACCTCTTGATATCCGGATCCCATCCGAGACTCAACAACATTCGGTCTCTTTCTCATAATACCATAACTACTCAAACAACGTCGAATCCTTAAGTGTGTCTCCCTACGTGAATTATGCGGACATGATCGAGACACTTCTCAACAATAACCAATAGAGGAATCTGGAAATTCATATGGCTCTACATATTTCTACGATTACTTTGCATCGAATGAACCACTTACATACGATACCAATTTCCCTTTGTCTCACGATAGTTTACTTATCCGAGGTTATGATCGTCGGATCTCTGCATACCTAGTTCAACCTCACATCGATAAGTACTCTTTTCTCGTTCGTGATATGTGATCCCTTGTGACCAAGTCACATGCTTGCAAGCTAATTGGATGACATTCCACCGAGAGGGCCTGAGTATATCTATCCGTCATGAGGATGGACAAATCCCACTCTTGATCCATGTGTTTCAACCAATACTTTCCGAACACTTAATGCCACCTTTATAGCCACCCGCCACGGTGTGGTGTTTGATGTCATCAAAGCATCCATCCGTAAAGGTGATATGCATGATCTCATGGTCGAAGGAATTAGGTTACTATGTATCGAAAGCATATAGCAATTGAACTATTGAAATGACTTGATTTTTATGCTACGCTTATCTATAGGAGTATGTCCATCACATCATTCTCCTAATGATATGATCCTGTTGTTAATAACATCTCTATGTTCATGATCAGGAAACCATGATCATATATTAACCAACAAGCTAGTTTAACAAGAGGCTTTACTAGGGACTCTTATTTTAGTTTACAAATCACACAAGTATTAATGTTTCCGGTTAATACAATTATAGCATGGTATGTAAACATTTATCATAAGTGTGAAGATATGATAATAACCACTTTATTATTGCCTCTTGGGCATATCTCCAACAAGAGGCAGCAGGGCGGCTAGGGTTGAGGAGGAGGTGTGCGAGGGGGTGCGCCCCCAGCCCTATTTATATAGAGGTGTGGGCGGCTGGCCCTTTCCCCTCCCCCAAGCCCTAATCCGACAGCCAAGGAGGGAGGAGTGGGGGGCAAGTTCCCCCCTTCTAGAAGCTCCCCTAGGGTTTCCCTAGGGTTTGGCCGGCTAGGCCCTATGGGGCCTTGTGCCCCTGGCCCAATGCGGCCAGGGCACTCCCTCATAGGCCCACGCCCCCTCCTGACAAGTGGGGCCACGTTGGTCCCACTCCGGAAGGTTCTAGAAGCTTTCGGTACAATACCGATTAACCCGAAACAATTCCGAACTCCAAAATCTGCTTTGCCTTATATGAATCTTATTGTCCGGACCATTATTAATCGACAACTCATGTCTATGGTTAGGAAACCTTAACCATCATTAATCAATGAGCTAGTCCATAGAGACGTACTAGGGACACGGTGTTGTTCACAAACCACACAAGTATTAAAGTTTCCGCTTAATACAATTCTAGCATGGAATATAAACTTTATCATGAACAAGAATTATAATAATAACATCTTTATTATTGCCTCTAGGGCATAATTCCAACATTAATATCCTACTGTTTGTTGCTACTGTTACTATTGCTCCTATTTTACTGCTGCTGTTGCTTTGCTGTTGTTACTATAAACTGTTGCTACTGATAAACTGCTGCTGTTGCTTTGATGTTTAGAGTAACTTGACATTTTTATTTTTAAACAAGGTAATTTTAATAAACAAGTTGAGAATCATTTATTGGAAAATTCTAGAGCTATTAAAGAGTTGAAAGATATTGTGGAAAGAACTTCTAATGATATTAAAATGCTTTGTAAACACTTTCAAATGGTTCAAACCCAACTTGATCAACTTGCTAAGGTACAAAAGGATATGTTAGTTAATGCCTCAGGAGATAAACATGCTTATGGAATTAGAACTAGGAGTGGTATAGCTACTCAAGATCCTTTATATCCTGAAGGACACCCTAAAAGAATTGAGCAGGATTCTCAACAAGGTGGAAGTAGTGGTAGTCCTCGTAAGAGAAAGAAAAAGAAACATAAAGTAGTTGAGGGACCACTTGAACCTGTTGTAGATCCTAATAGTATATCTATCTCTAATGCTAAAACTGAGAGTGGTAATGATAAAATGATGCTCCTGATAAGAAGGAAGTTGAGGAAGAACCTGAGAAGCACATTAAGAACACTAGGTACACTAAGGAAGATTTTATTGCTAAGAAACATGGTAGTGAGAGAGAACCTTGGGTGTAGAAACCTATGCCTTTTTCAGGTAAGAAACACAAGTCAAAGGAGGAAGAACACTACAACAAGTTTTGTGAGTGGATGAAACCTTTATTTTTGCAAATTCCTTTGACTGATGCTATTAAGTTGCCTCCTTATTCAAAGTATATGAAGGATATTGTCTCTAATAAAAGAAAGATTCCTAATGAGGAGATTTCTACTTTGCTTGCTAATTATTCCTTCAATGATAAGGTTCCAAAGAAACTTGGTGACCCAGGTATACCAACTATTCCTTGCTCTATTAAGAACAATTATGTTAGAACTGCTTTATGTGATTTGGGAGCTGGAGTTAGTGTTATGCCTTTTTCTCTCTACAAGAGACTCGAGCTAGAAAAGTTGATACCAACTGATATATCTTTGCAAATGGATGATAAGTCAACTACTATTCATGTTGGTATATGTGAGGATGTTGCTGTTTAGGTAGCTCATAATTGCTTGGTTTTAACTGATTTTGTTGTGCTTGAAATGACTGAAGATGATAATATGTCTATTATTCTTGGGAGACCTTTTCTTAATACTGCAGGTGATGTCATCAATTGCAATCAAGGAAAAGTAACATTCAATATTAATGACAAAGAGCATACTATTTATTTCCCCAAGAAGGTTGCTAAGAGATATTTCCTGAATTCCATTGAAAATATTGAGAGCATCAAGGTTGGAGAAATATATTGTTCCATTCCACGGGGAAAATTTTAAACTATTATGATTGGGACCATTGCTATCAAGTTTGAGGTAACATAATCACCTTGTGGAATGCAAAGTTTTGTTTCATATAAGATTGTTTTGGTAACAAGACTTGATCAACCTTGTTAACAAAAGGATTTTAATGAACAAAATAATGTTTTCACTATGGTTATACTTGTTTTATTTTACTTTTCTCCTTCCTAGTCTTTGCCTTTTTCTTTTGCTAGCTTTGGTTTTGTTAGTTGTTTGCTTGTTAGAGTGTCTTAGAGCTTCTGTAGTTTGGTTTTTGTTTGCTTTTGCTTCTTCTAAAAAAAATTATTTCTGCGAGAAAATCAATTTTCATACCGTGAAAATTGGCCAAAAATAAAGTTTCCCGAAAAATTCCAGAAAATTCAAAATAAATTTTCCTCGAAAAAAGGGGAAGAGGGATAACTAGAATGACCCAGGGGGGGCACCCTAGGCACCCAAACCCCTGATAGGCACGACCTCCCTACAGGTGGCGCCTGGGTGGGTGTGGCCCACCTAGGCCCCTCCAAAGTGTCTCCTCCCATCCATCTACTTTATCTCTCCCGAAAAACACCGGAAAACTTGGTCAAGCTCGAGTTCCTTCTATTCTTTCTCGCGATTTTCGATCTCCTTGCTCGGCCCATCTTTTTTGTTGATTTTTGGAGGGATTACTCCTTGGTATGTGCCTCCTCCACTTGTCCAATTAGATTTGTGATTGATAGATTGTATCTTGAGTATTTTGCTTCTATAGGTGACAGGTTGTGTGAGCTTGCATGCTTGTTCTATGCTTATAGATTTCATTTTGATGCATGTGTAGCCCTCTAGCAAGTTCCTATAGTAGTTTCTCATCATTTATCAACTTGGAAATCACTTGGTTTGATGTTTGTCTATTTTTTTTAGAAAATAGTGGTCATGGACAACCACACATTTGGAGAGATATTTGAGGGTGATGCACCTAGGAGGGCAAGGCCTTCAATATTATATTCCCGAGCTAGGCCCTCATACAATGAGGATCTCATTACTCCACGATTCAGTGACGATGGAGATGAGGGGGATGATCACCCTTCCACCTTTACTTGCCCAACCTTTTTGCGGGCTGCTGGGATTCTTGATGATTTTACAACCTTGGTTCGGAGGGCTGGACTAACAAGCTTTATGCAGGATGAGAGCGTGCAATATGCCACGCTCACTAAAACATTTTCGGAGAGCTTTTCTTTTACTAACAGCATGTTCAGGCTAGATGTGTCTTTCAAAATTTATGGAAAGTCTTATAATATGACATTGAAGAAATTTTGTGAGGCCCTAGGACTTGGTACAGCTGGGTCGGGAAATAATATTGCAGCTCAACCCGATGATTTGTTGGAGTTTTACCGCGGGATAACCAATGATGATGACCGTAGAGCTCAACGGGGAAAGATAAGAAATATTCAACTCCCAGCCATCAGGTACTTTGCTTACTATCTTGCCACTAGTGTTCTTGGTAGGGAGAACACTAGTAATATTTCCAACTATCATTTGGCATTCTTAGCTGCTGCGCTCAACAATGAAACTAAGTACAATCTTGATTCTCTCATTGCTCGTCACTTAGCTGCTAAGGGACCCATTTATGGGGAAATTATTGATGCACGTGTTGCTGCTTCCTTGGACCTTGTTGTTGATCCAAATGATACAGTTTTGGCCCCTCAGAGACTTGATCTTGCTGCCATGAAGGCGCATCACTTTGTCACTAATGGCTCCACCCTTGAGAACTTGGTTTATAGAATGATGTTTGTTGACGGGGAAGAGAGAGAGAGATCCCTCTCCCCCAAACCACTGTGTTCAGTATTTCTTAGGGACCTTTGTCACGCTCCAAGGAGGAGATGGATGACAAGCTGCGCGTTCTTGGTTTCCATGGACACTATCAGGGGGAAGCGCCCTCATACGACCCCTCTGTATACTACATAGGCGAGTCCTTGAGCTCGTACCAGGACGAGGGAGCCTCCTCGTCGTACTACGGAGGTGCACCTTCTTGGGCACCATGGGGTTGAGCCCCACTTAGGCCAAAAGTCTAAGGTTGGGGGAGGTATACCGACATCACACTCATATATATATCATGTTCGGTCGGTTCTTTGTATATCCATTGTTTCGCTTTCTTTTTGGTTTTTGTTTCTGCTTTCCCAAAACACACAAATACCAAAAACATTTTTGTTGTTTCTCTTGGTTTGTTTCTTTGATTTTTAGCTTTGGTTTTCCTTAAAGAAAAAAATCCAAAAAGATTTTGCTTTGTTTGGTTTGTTTTTGCTTTGTTTTTTTCTTTGTTGGCTTGTTTGAAAAAACTAAAAACACCAAAAATATTTGTTCTTCTTCTTTGGTTTTGTGAGTTCTTTGCAGGGTTCAGCCGTCCTTAGTGGATTTTGGTTTCATGTTATTATTCAAGTCACACAAGTGAAGGGCAATAATGAAGATTAAGACAACTTAAGGTGTGGTAAGAGGCTGGTAAAGAACTCTATTTGTTTTCATTTTTGTACATATACTCATCATTGTGAGCATGCTTAGTATGTTCATTATAAGGCGTATGTTACTAATGGATGCTTAGTAGTTCTTGCTTGTCTATGATTATCTCCAGCTTGCTAATAGTTTGTAGCATGTCATATGAATGTTTGCTTGCATTGTTTTATTCATATTTTGGTATGATATTGTGATATCCTCCTCTGAAAGTTTCATGTGAATCGACTTGGCACATGATCACGGATGCATATGACTAAACAATAGTCAGTAAGCCTCGATGATTTATTTTGCCTCAGAGTTCTTGTATCACTTTCATGCCATAATTAGTCATGTTTTGTTACAAGCATGATTATCACAGTTATTGCTCTCTCATTTGTCGCTCCCCCTCTATTGCTAGCCTTCACTTGCACTGAGTATGAGATCTACTTGTACATCCAACTCCCCAAAAACCAATATTGCCAACAGTGTCCACCATACCTACCTATTAGCACCATTTGCTATTTCAGTGCATATTCATTATGCCTTGTTTTCTTCCAAATAAAATGTTTGACTGCTTTGAGAAAGTTAGTTAGTAAAGCTCTCATGAACTTGATGACACACTTTATTCCTTGCATTTAATAATCCTGAACCATTGTGACCTATCCATGAAATTTATATGCTTGCAAATTATATGCTGGGAGTTAGCAGAACCGTTTTGTCAGTGGGAACACTTTCAACACTTATGGATACCTATCCAGTTGATACCTTGCTCTTTTGTTTGCGGATGTCATCGGTGTGAAATAAAAGGGGAGCTTGTGAGTTTATGGAGTATATATGTGTTAGAGAAACGTCTGGGCCACTATCCTAAGCCATGCGTAATCATGATGGAAACTTACAGCATCACCATAATGAGCATCTATGAAGCATCCTCGATAAAAAGCTATACACATAGTAAATAAAAAGATCACTGAGATGCTCATTGTGTGCTTGCCTTGTCATTTTGATCACGGGATAGCTCCTGTATCATGTGCAAGGGGTACCCCGTTGGCGGTTCTCTGTGATATGCATGTATATACAATGACAAGAACTTGTAGGTAACCAAAGTTGAGTAGCATGCGGAACGGCCCTCATACTCAAGGGACTTGAGATTTCTAGTTTATGGTATGTCAAGCATAGAACTTAGATTGGACCTCACTTTCACCTTAACCATATAAAGATGCCTATGATAGGGGAAATGAGAGCTCAAAGCTACAGAGTACCTTACTTTCAGCATTTGGAAGCCTTTCAAACTTTTCAAAACCTTTTTCACTCCCTTGTTGAGTCACCACTTATTCTGTGAGCACCTTCTTGAGAGCATAGTTTTCATTCTTGTGTTTGCCTCAAAACTTGGTTAATTATGTCATGACTTTGATGCTTGTATCTCTGATATTTTTACTTCTAGTATTCACTTGAACTTCAGAGGTGCCTTGGCATTTATATTGTGCTCTACAAACAGAGGCAAGTGAGATACCACTCTATCATACCTTACTATGAGCATTGCAATGTTGCTTATGTTTATGTTCCATGCTACTTATTATTATTGAGTTGGTTTCTCTTCATAGCTTGCAATGACTATTGAGTAGACTTGGTTGCATACTTCTTATTATGAATGGTTTAAGTATATACTCATGTGCTAAGAATATATACATCATATGAAGCAAATGTGTTCGTGAAAGTTCTTTTATCATACTCGGTTTTCAACTGAATTGCTTGTGGACAAGCAATAAGCTAAGCTTGGGGGGAGTTGATACGTCCAAAATGTATCTACTTTCCTGAACACTTTTGCTATTGTTTCTCCTCTAAACTTGTGTGATTTGGATACAACTAAAACGGACTGACGTTGTTTTCAGCAGAATTACCTTAGCATCTAGTTTTTGTGCAGAAAATCAACTATCAGGAAAAATCCCGGAAAATATGCCAAAAATTATATTTTGCCAGAAGATCCACGGAGCCAAAAGACGAAACGGAGTGGAGGCCTAGGGGGCCCACACCCCTGCCAGGCGCGGGTGGGCCCATGCCAGGCCTAGGGGGTGCGGCCACCCCAGGCACCCCCTCGGGATCCCTCTTCGCTTGTAAGTTACCCCTTGACCTAAAAACCGAGGGGGGGTCGACGTTTTTCTAAAAAGAGTTATGCTGCGCCGCCACCACCAGAAGTCGTGATTCGGATCCAGAAACTCCATTCTGGCACCCTGTCGGGACGGGGAATTTGGGGAGGATCATCGCCATCGTCATCACCAACGCCTCTCCATCAACCATCAATGTTTCCCTCATCCATGAGTGAGTAATCCCCTGCTGTAGGCTATGGGGATGGTAGGGATTGGATGAGTTCTATCATATAATCGAATATGATTGTTAGGGCATAGTTCCTAGTATCTCTATTAGTTCTATTTGACTTTGTTGCAACTTTTTATGCTTAATGCTTGTCACTAGGGCCCGAGTGCCATGATCTCATATCTGAACTTATTATTGAATCATTATGATAGTATTGTTTGTGATCTTATTTGCAAGTTGTGTACACATATCATTGTCCGGATCCAAAGGCCCCGAAGTGAAAGAAATTGGGACAACCGGAGGGGATGGTTGTGGTGTGAGGATCACATGTGTTCACGGAGTATTAATGCTTTGCTCCGGTGCTCTATTAAAAGCAACACCTTAATTGCCAGTAGTTCCCTAGAGGCCCCGCTGCCACAGGCTGGCTGGACAGAAGATGTTGTGCAAGTTCTCATTGCGAGCACGCATGACTATATATGGAGCACATGCCTAGGATTGTTTAGTACTTGGATGCTTATTCTTATTTATCTGCAATACCCTATATCTTGAAGTTACATGTTTAGACTCGTCCATGCAACGCCCGTCCATCCATACCTATGCCTAGCACGTTCATATCCTACTGTTTGCTGCTACTATTACTATTGCTCCTGTTTTACTGCTGATGTTGCTACTGATAAACTTCTGTGAGCAAGAACTATTTCCAGGTGCATCTGAATTGACAACTCAGTTGTTAAGGCTTGCAAGTATTCTTTGGCTCCTCTTATGTCGAATCAATAAATTGGGTAATACTACCCGCGAAGACTATTGCGATCCCCTATACTTGTGGGTCATCATACACCTGCTGTGAGGACACCTAGGTGTCAGAGAACTCAAAAAACTTCTCGGAAACAACATTAAAACCCTTTTCAGTCTCGACCCCACTCTTGATGAGATCACACATCTTGTTGAGGACGAAGATGGATAGGAAAGGATCCCACTTCATTACAACCACTTTATTGTCTCAATGTTGTGTTCCTTACCAACTTTGATTGCCATCGTCCTAGCTAGGATGGAAACAATGTTCTCAATCTGATCCACTGCAAAAAAAGCACATGACAGCGGGAGCAGATAACATCTCTGCATTTTGCGGTAGGTCAGCATGAGGAACAACTAGGTTTACTCAACGGAAGAGGGAAAATCCTAGGTATCAAGTAGGGTCTCTCTAAACTCTTCATTGGTAATGGCCTACATTGGTCACCATTAAGGCTAGAACAGTGCAAAACTATAACAAGATCTATGAAATAAGAATGTGTTGAAAAAATGCTCTTAACTACAAGCTCCCATGTGTAGAACAATTATTAGTACAAAGGACAAGAAATACACAACATATATCAAATCCTCACACCAACGATTGCACATATACATGCAGTGCACAACAATGAAGATCATTAAACTCAACAAATAAAAAAATACCATACTACACATGACCAAGATTTAGTGTGATCTAAAACATCAGCATACATCTGTCCACATATACACAACACCATACTACACATGGGAAATATTTGAAGAACTAAACCTACACATACTACACATGAGCAAGATTGAATAACTAAGCCTACACATACTACACAACAACAGTAGAGGAACATTCAAAACCTTCCATAAGGCCACAAAACATTCGATGTATCTGTACATCATGCATATAATTCACTATAGACAAGCAAAATCAACACGACCATAAATCTAGATCATTATCTACACAGATCTACCACATGGTCAAAGTTTTAATTAGCTACCAGTTCAATAGGTAGCTAGTACTCACCGCCATCGAAGGAGTGGAGAAGGCACCGAAGAGCTCGGAGAAGAGGAGGAAGATCCATTATCGTCATCATCCAACACTAACCTAAATAGATGGCGGTGCTTAACTTCTCGTCCATGAAGCTCCTTGCATGGATGGAGATCTTGAAGGGGGAATGGTGACGCGTGATTTGGCTATGAGTCAAGCGATGTTAAATAGAGGCGTGAATCAGCGAGAGATAACAAAAATTCACCCACCCGACTCTTCGAGGACGCACACGAGATCGAACCATATCATCCTTTGCACGAGTGTGGCACAACTTCCCTCTTTTTGTCCATGTCGAGCCTGGCTCTAGAAAAACCGCCAGGTCGGGCATTCCTATGTGTGCAGGATGAAATATTCTTTAAGAACCATGCAAACGATATTTGAAGCTAGCCCATGAAACCACACGCAAGTTTTATTACCCATTGGAGCTGATAAAAGGCTCCGCGAGCAACCAAAGACACCCTTTGTATTTACCGCGGGTCTGCGGAACCAATGCAATGCATTGAACTTCTGAATTTCTCTATTGTCATCTTGTCACCAGCTACCTATGGGAATCCAAGACATCTCATTTTGGTTGACAACCTTAAAAATTCTAAACAAAAAGTTTCAGGACATGTAGGCAACAAAAGTCGTTGTCAACATAAAATTTGAAATCTAAATGAACATAACTACAAAAAGAGAACGATAGATTCAATATTTTTAATCAATAATGATAATGGTCCCAAATGAAGGCATAAACTTGCATTAGACCTAGTAGGTGTCGTATCTATTTTGCATTTGATGTGTGTTATGAGTTTTGACTAGAAATTGGGTGACATGTAATATGGGAGAGGAAGAAATATTTATTCTGAGTTAGGTCTATGAATCCCAAGACAAAAAAAACTACCATGAGTTATAAAATGCAACCACATGGGTACTATAAATACCTAGATCAAATCCATTAGGTTCATTCAGGACACAATTGTATGTCAATATATGATTTCCATCCGATTTTTGGTTCTTGATAGATGAAGTGCTAAGACAAGTGCCAATTATTGTTAATCTCCAGGTTCAAACATACTACACGATTAACCGCTACAAAGTAACTTTTCATAAGGCTTGAATGCATGAACTCATAATGTTGTCTTTTAAAGGTGGGCACGAAAAGTGCGCTTAGATAAATTGGCTTGGCGAATTAGCTTGTCTCATATGCCCAATAGAAGTGTCATCCCCTTGTTGGAGGCATTGTCTAGGTTTCTCATGAAGTCCTTGGATTGCCAAGATGGAGTCTAGGTTGCGGCCTCTTTGAGCATGGGCTTTTGGGGCACAATGTACATTGTTAGTGGCGCTTCTTAGTCGACATCTCCTCTCTGGTGGTCTGACCCCACCATTCGCTCGCCACCTTAGCGCACATAGGCAGGCGGTGCGTTGGTTGTGCCATCTATGAGAGAAAGTCGGTCTTCCAAAGTCTCCTCCTTCGATCATGACATGGCCCGGGAGCTCGATGTTTCGCCTCCTCTCAATTTGTGGCGAGATACGTTGCAAGGAGATTCCCCGATGTTTGGTGGTTGTGGGATGCGTTGTATGCCCACCATACATTTGTTTAAGAGTCAAACTTAGACACAAAGTAATATGGAGAAAGTATCCAATATAAACCAAATTTTAATGAAAATTATGTGGAAAACATGTTTGCAAAAAAATGACAAGTTCTAAAATATAAGGAATGTGAGAAAGTATGTGAAATTTCAGATCCAAACACATATTCATTTGGCAGATAAAAACATAAATTATGCATAAAATAAGTTTTTTTACAGATTTCCACTATTTATTTTTGATTTACCTTTTTCATACCTAGTAATTAAAATTAAAAATTTATATGTGTCTAGTGCATTAGCTACCTAACGTCTGTTTTTGTCTTTTTTTTTAAACTTGAAAGCATAGCTTTCCATTGTCTTTATAGGTTTCTCCTTAAAAAAAGAACAAGGCCATTTCCGTCCACCTTCTCACGGAGACGTATGTGGACGTTATCACTTATACAGCTCCCAGCCAGCAAGGAGTTAGCTTTCATCTGGAAGTCATAGAAGTGTGGATAAATCGACGGAAGGTTTTTATTTCTTAGAAACCCGTCCTAACCGTTCTAAATATGGTATTTGTTGGTTTTTCTGGTTATTTTCTCAATACTAACAAATGTACTGTATTTATGTATAGCCTTTTAGTGAAGGATGTATCGATATGATGGAGGGGTGAGGAGCATGCCTTCAGCTTGCGCTGGTCCAAAGACCTATTTATATTAGAAGAATAGGCCCGCTTCACCGCACCACCTATATGGTGTTCTGGCAATGCGTCGCATATGTGGTATACTCGTGGTGGTTTGTTCTATGACCCGCCATTATTTGTTCTACTATGAAACTATAGGTGCAATAAGCCTGGAAATCCAATCCGGCTCACGAGTGCAAATAAATCGATTGTTCCAAGATATATTTCAAAATATCAAAACAATTAGAAAAATATATGCATGTATTGGATACTCTATATTCGCACACACCTTTCCTGGGAGCAAAAGAACATTATTTGTTTGTTATGTAAAAACACAATTTCAGATGCTCCAACATAATTATTCTTGAAAACAAATTGTTCTTTTACATATGTCACATAAAATGATTTTTTTTGTGAAAAGTTGTGTAAGAACACAAAATGTCCAGATATACAAGTCAATTTCCTTTCTTAATATTTTGGCATTTTTTTTCATAATAGGTTCATTTGCACCCAAACACGACTTCTGTATTTTTTGTTGTTGTGTCCTACTGGCATGTGTAGATGTAAGAAGATAGCGATTCAATCTATACAAAAGGAGTGTGGGTGCACCGGTCGGTATGGTGACCTCACATGTTTGAAACTATCGTTGTTTCTTAGACTAAATAGTTATCATATCTTTGCTCAATTTATGCCGGGAGAGAGAGAGAGGAATTGGGCTGGCGGCACCACAACTGAGTAAGAGATGTTGCAGTGAAAACAACTACACATGAAGTAGACACTTGCACACCTCCTCCACACACGCGAAGGAGTGCCACGGGGGCCCACACGTCAATGTGAAGAGTAGGAAAATGGGTCCACATGGAAGTGTCATGATAAGTGCAGGTGCTCTCAAAATGCTTGCATTTGACCAGCCTTAAGTCTATAGATTTGTATTTGTGTTGCTTTAACACTCTTTATACTGTTGTTGTTGTTGATTATTGATATATTGATAGAATTTGCATGAAAAAGAGTCTATTTTAGTCTTCGGAGTAAGCCTGATATTGTTTTGGGAGTGAGTGGGGCATATGGGTCCTCGTCAGTGGAGCCCGATACATTACTTACCGTTAATCACGCGCTGTGCTGTCCACTCCACTCCGTACCACACTGCCAACTCCAATGTCAGGTCTCTTGCCCCAACCTCCAAAGCACCTATATAAACCCCGCGCTCGCCGAAATAAATCCAGGCCAAATCCCCCGCCTCAATTCAATTCACTCCATCAACACACGTACCCACCACCAGCATTCCAGCAACAGCTCACCATCACACCGCACCTCATACCAAACCCCACGGTGTCCTCCTGCCCCACTCTACATGGCGGCGGTCGCGGCCAAGCCCGTGCCCGTGCCCGTGGAGCGGCTCGCGCAGCGCCTGGTGGCGCCGGCGGGGCCGACGCCGGAGGGCCCGCTCCGCCTGTCGTGGCTCGACCGCTACCCCACCCAGATGGCGCTCATCGAGTCGCTGCACGTGTTCAAGCCCGACATGGCCAGGGCGGACGATAGCCCGGCGAGGGCCGTGGAGCAGGCCCTGGCGAGGGCGCTCGTGGACTACTACCCGCTCGCGGGCCGCCTCGCGGTGTCCGACGCCGGCGAGCTGCAGGTGGACTGCAGCGACGCCGGCGTGTGGTTCATCGAGGCTGCGGTCAGGTGCCGCCTGGAGGACGTCGACTACCTCGAGTACCCGCTCGCCGTCGACAAGGACGAGCTGATCCCTCACCCTCGCCCAAAGCCCAGCCTTGAGGAGGAGAGCAAGCTCATCCTGCTGGTCCAGGTACGTTACGTGCGTGCTGGAGGATTCGAGTCGCATTGCATTGCGCTCTGTCGCCTGTCGGTGGTGTTTACTCTGAGCTAAACTACGCAGGTCACCACGTTCGACTGCGGCGGCTTCGTGGTAGGTTTCCGGTTCAGCCACGCGGTGGCCGACGGGCCCGGGGCGGCGCAGTTCATGGGCGCCGTCGGTGAGCTGGCGCGCGGGGCGGACCGCATCTCCGTGGCGCCGGCGTGGGGCCGCGACGCGATCCCGGACCCGGCCGGCGCGCTTGTCGGCGGCCTCCCGGAGCCCGTCGGCGCCAAGCGGCTCGAGTACCTCGCCATCGACATCTCGGCCGACTACATCAACCACTTCAAGGGCCAGTTCGCGGCGGCCACGGGCGGCGCGCGGTGCTCGGCGTTCGAGGTGCTCATCGCCAAGGCGTGGCAGAGCCGGACCCGCGCCGCGGGCTTCGAAGAGGAATCCCCCGTCCACCTCTCCTTCGCCATGAACGCGCGGCCGCTCCTCCACGCCCGCCTCCCCAACGGCGGCGCGGGATTCTACGGCAACTGCTACTACATCATGCGCGTCTCCTCCACGGCCGGCAAGGTGGCCTCCTCCACCATCACCGACGTCGTCAAGATCATCAAGGAGGGGAAGAAGCGGCTTCCCTCGGAGTTCGCGCGGTGGGCGGCCGGGGAGATGGCCGGCTTCGACCCGTACCAGATCACCTCCGACTACCGGACGCTGCTCGTGTCCGACTGGACGCGGCTGGGCTTCGCCGAGGTGGACTACGGGTGGGGTCCCCCCGCCCACGTCGTGCCGCTGACAAACCTGGACTACATCGCCACGTGCATCCTCGTCAAGCCCTGGGTCCACAAGCCAGGCGCGCGCCTCATCACGCAGTGCGTGACGCCCGACCGCGTCGCCGCTTTCCACGACGCCATGGTGGACACCAACTAGCTCACCACTCCACTGTTTCTTTATGGTTTCCCTTATTTATTTTTTATTACAGTAGTATAATCACCCACCCAGTGCTTAATTACAGCTTGGTTACAAACAACTAAACTGTATACTACTGGTAATCTAAGCAAGAATAAAGGGCAAACTGGTAGTGATGAAAGGTATAAAAGGGAAGAAGGAAAGAGTATGTATGTATAGATATGGGGGGACAGTTAGACACAGCTAGATGGTAGTAGTTGGCAATGGTAAGATCGGTATTGGATTCCTTTGGATGGTCTCGGTGGTGTTGGATGAAGTGTATGCCACACTTTTTTTTTCCCCTTCTTCTTCTTTTGGGTGTTTTGATTGACAGATGGAAGCTGGACTTGGTGGGAAGCTACCAACTAGTCTACCCCTACTGTATTATTCAATTTTATTTGTATTTTGTTTGAATATAAATCCGCAAGGTGTACATATATATACTTTTCCTTGGTTGTATCTGAATTCTCAAGTTTTGTTTTATCCATGTGAAATAGGCCATTCTTCTTTAGAATAAGTAAACGTATACATACATGGTCTACGGCCCTGCAATTTTCAGAGCGTGTAAACGGAAGCACCGAACAAGAAGTGCATCTAGAAGCTTTCCAAAAAATCTGAAACGACTAGGATTTCCAAAAAATCTGAAACAACTAAGACATGGATATCTTGAGGTGGTTACCATATGTGGCCCGCCCAAAGAAACAACGGCAAAAACCCATTAACAAATTGTGAAAACATTTTTTCGACGGGTTAGAAATCCGCGCATTCTTCAGAAAGAAATTGCAGGTACAAACTAACTTGTTGCGGTGTATATATTTTTTCTGATATTTAGTTGTACATATTAGTGTCCCCCACAATTTAAGTACATAACAACTCTAGATTATCATTTTATTATTGTCCCGTTAATTTATCCTGTCCATGCAATCCAGCTGGCCGTCGTACGAATGGAGCCATGGACCGCAGAACAGAGACGTCGTCGTCCTATGCGTAGTATATTCTCCCCTCCCGCGACCGACAAAATTGGTAGACCAGGTGACCTATTGCATTCTTGCAACCGGTGACTTGACCTTACAGCTTTGTTCGTCACATATATGGTCCTTTTGGAGAAGACCTCACATAAAAAAAAATTGAGTCGGTAGAAACGCCAGAGCAACTTCATCAGTATTTTTCCTTCAGAATATAACTTCATCATATATGATCATTATTCTCTACAGAATAATTGGCGCGAAACTTCAACGGAGAATCTCAATCTCCTGCGTCCCAAGCAACCTAAAGAAACAACAAGTGCATCGACAACCTAAAGAAAGGCGCCAGGGGTTGGTGATCGGTGATGGGTGATGAGCGATCGATCGATCGAGCGAAGCAGTAGGGAAGCGGCAAAGGTCCTCGCGTGCGTCGCGTCGCGTCGCGTTAGAGACAGGCGAATCGTCGTCGCCACTGGCTCTGCTCGGTGCTGTTGGGCGATAGCGGAAACCCAACGACCCAAGTACCAGGATGACGCCTCCCGCGGCCGCCACGATTTCGACGTGAGCACGCTTGTGTTTGTTAACTTTGTTTGTACCGGTGCTTTGTCGCTTGGAGTCGTCTGGCTGCTTCGGTTGCTTGCACGGAAGCTAAACATGCGTACAGAGAAGCGTCGGTGAGACTGAGAGATCGGCCTAATCGGCAGTTAGTGGACGTGCCTGTCACCTGCAAGTCGCGAGCGAACGAGCATTGGCAATTTACAGTACTGTCAGCAAATCAATAAATGTTTTCTTTTCTAGCAGAAAAAGATGAAGTTGGTAACCCAGCAACTTGTGATCGATCTGGCTGTCAAAATATATTCCCCTCTGAACACGAGAAAGTGACGTTTTAATGTCTGCAATTTTTTTTTGTGTGTACAACTTGACTTTGATATGATGTCCGACAAATTAAACCTCACTCGGTAGTACGTGCTAAACCTCTTCCTACAACATTACAATTTTTCGTTGGAAATTTACGTCAACGTCTCAATAGCTAGGAATTGACACCAAAAATGTGGTCCGTCTTCGAAAATTACACACTCCCGGTCCATCGGTCGGTCAACCTTACCAGTCAACGTTAGTTTTTCGATAGTGCCCCGTGAGTTGTCTGTCTACCGTGGTACAGACGACAGACAACTATGACTAGTAGAGAGAAACAGCATAACATTGAATCCTTTTCACATCGTTTAGATACTTGGTTCGAAACAGCGGCAAGAAGGATTTGCCACATCCTAAACAGCATCTAAACCGGCGCCTCAAAGATCACGTCCAGGATCAAAAAGACTAAATTCAAATAAATCAAGAATCAAAATAGTTGGGTCGTGTGTTCCGCCTTTAGGGTCTTGTATGTCTTGTGGGGGTCTAGGTGTGGCTTGCCGTGTTAAGGTTTTTGCCAACCAAGCGGTCCGTTTTCTATCTATTCACTGGATTTAGCGGTTCTCCTGCTAACATTTAAAAAAGAATTAAAATAGTTTAAATCACACAAGTTCACGGCCGCAACGGGCCAAAACGCCATCGGTCCGGCGATACCATATTACATGCTCAAGAGATCAAATGATTCAGGTCACCGCTAAGGATGGCAATGGGTAGGGTATAGACAAGGTAGAGAAATACCATACTCATACCCGTGTAGCCAATGGGTATAAAAACTTACCCATACCTGTATCCGCGGGTATAAAACTTTACCCATACCCATACCCGGCGGGTACCCGTACCCATTGGGTACCCAACGGGTATATCCAATAGTATACAAGTTATTCAAAATTTTACTTTCATCAATAGCATATTTGCAAAAGGAGAATAATCTCTACTTACTAATAGTAGACGAGTACTCCCTCCGTTTGGAAATATAAGATGTTTTAGGTTTGTGAATAAGATGTATCTGGACAACTTTTAGTGTCTAGATTCATTTGAACCTATACACTAAAAGATGTCTAGATACATCTCCTTCACAAACCTAAAACATCTTATATTTCTAAACGGAGGGAGTACCAAGTATCAAATTAAAGTTTAGAAGTCGCAATCTCATACTCGTCCCTAGGCTTTTCGGCCGCATAGGTTCAAACTCTATAGATAAGTTTGACGTGTCAGTTTAAACAGGCAGGGTATGGGTATACCCATGGATATAAGTCTATACCGTGCCCGTACCCATGACTTAACGGGTAGGATATGGGTATTACCCATGGGTATAAAAGTGTGTCCATACCCTACCCATGCGGGTACCCGTACCCACGGGTAAATTTGCCATCCTTAGTCACCGCCGATGGTGTCTTCGTCGATGCCAAGGCCGATGATGTTGGTGCCCATGGTGGTGCAATAGATGGTGCCCATGCCAATGATTAAGCACCACTACTTCTTCCTCCTCCACCTCTCTCTCCCTCATCATCATCCTCGTACTCTTCATCCTCCTTCATGTCCATCTCCTACGCGTCGTCATTGGTGTAGTAGCCGCCGTCGCCATGGATCAGACCATACATGGCGCTGGCGCTCTCGCTCTCGCTCTCGCACATTGCATCGAGCACCTAGCGGGCGTCAGATCCACCACCGTCGAATAGGCTACTCCCGGCCTAGGAGGTACCTGCACCGCCGGTGTCGAACCAGTGTCTCCCTGCGCAAGTACGATGAGCCAACAAAGGCTTGGTTGAGGTCGAGGTGGGTGCGACCTTGGTTCTGCTGAGGGTCGTCGTCGAGGAGAATTGGCGAGAACATAACGTTGGGATCGGCAACAGGGTTAGGTTACTCTTTCTCGCCAATCTCGGGGAGAGGAAAACCGAGACTGGGGACACGCCGCCAGCCCAAAGTTTTGGCTTTCATCGAAGAAACACGACGACTATGACGACGTTGGTGCTCTCCTTCATCCCACCGGCTTGGCTTTGCAAGTAAGCCACCACCAAAGTTGCGGTCGACGTTGACGAGGTCCCTCGTCGCCAACTCCTTCACGCACTCCTCCATCATATCGGTCGGCCTCGCAACCTTCACGATTTTTGACGTTAGCGTTGTGTTGCTGATCTAGTACCGGTGCTTCGCCGCTTGGAGTCGTTTGCATGTCTGCTGGCTTCGGTTGCATGCACGGAAGCTACCCCGTCGTGCAGAGAAGCGTCGGTGGGACTAAGGGCATGTATATTGCTAGACTCTTAGCTAGATGTTTAGGTGATTTAAAATAATGTTTAATAAAAAGAAAATTCCATCGAGCGCTTTATCCTCCAACGCTAGGCGGTAAACGAGGAGCTAAATCTGATTTGTTTTCTAGCACGTGAATAGCATCTGCTGTTAGAAAAAATATTTCGCTACCTCCGGAAAAAGTGGAGCGCCCGGCTACAAGGTAGACGTCGACGCTAGATGAATTACTGGGATCGACCGGAAACGAAGCGTAACGGCAGGAAATGTGAACCTAGAGCTGCACTTAACGCCTGCGTAGTACGTGCCCTAAGAGATCGGGCTAATCAACAGTTAGTGGGCGTGCCTGTCACCTGCAACTCGCGAGCGAAGGAACATTGGCAATCTACAGCATCTCGCAAAAACCAAAAGTTGGTAACCCAGCAACTTGTGATCTGGCTTTCAATATTCCCTGTCGAGCACGAGAAAGTGACGTTTTAATTCTGCAAAAACTTTGTATGTATGTGTGCGTGCGTGCGTGCGGACAACGTGACTTTCTCTTGATAATATGCCCACAAATTAAACCTCAATCGGTACCTGCTAAGCCTCTTCCTAGTAATGTCTCTCCTAGAATATCACAATTTTTATTGTTGGAAACTTACGTCAACGTCTGAGTTGCTAAGAATTAACACCGAATGTGGGTTATCTTGGAAAATTACAAATTCACGGTCCGTTGGTCAACCTTACCATTCAAAGTTACTTCCACGATAGCCCCCCGTGAGTAGCTGCCCAGCGTACAATACAATGGTACGGACGACGGACAAGTCAGACTAGACAGGAACAGTGCGTACCATCGAATCCTTCCCACTCGCAAAGTTCAGACACTTGGTTCCAAAACGGAGGCAAGAAGACTCGCCGGATCCGACTACTTACGGGAGCCAGTTGATCGCAGCTTCGTTTCAAAAAAAGTTGATCGCAGCTTGCTCCTCACTTAGTTTTGATCGCAGCGTGAAGAGATATCGCTCGATGTTCCTAAAAGCATTTCCACCCGAGTTTCCAGTACGGTATTTCCATGAAGAAATTTTTATTCGGCTCAGTCGCATTTTCAGAACATCGATTTGGTTCAGATTTAGTCCAACTTTTATTCGGCGTTTTTAGGCCGATTTCGGGGAGTTGGGAATGCTCTGAGAACGCCGGACAAAGCGAAAACACGGGTGGATCAACCCTTTCGGCCAGACAACCCCATTTTCCACTACCATTCGCCTCTCCCGCGGTGAAGAGCTTTCCCCAGTTGCCGGAGTCATCATGTCTTCGCGGCGAAGCTCCACCACGCCAACCAAAGTCACGCCTGTAGATAGGTCCGCCGCCGTCGCCGCTCCCTTTCCTCTCGGCCTAGGCACCTTACGCTGCCCTTCTTCGCCATAGCTCGGCTTCGCTCCGAGCTCCTGCCGTCTCGCCCGCCAAGTGTTCGTTGTTTTGCCCGTTTGGCCATGGACTCCGACGATGAGAACATGTTCACCCTGTTGCTGGAGGAAGAGACCGTCACAGCCGCCGAAGATGCAGAGCACATGCAGATCCTCGCCTCTCTAGCTTGGTTGTACATGCAGACTGCAGCGCTGAAGCGTGGCAGAATCGAACAACAAGATCAACGTCCTCTAGTCCTCAAATGTCTTTGTCAAGCTTGTTAAGAGTCATGCTCCCCTGTAGACTTTGAGATTAACGGGCACCACTAGAACAAGGGATACTACCTTGTAGATGGCATCTATTTAAGATGGCCAATATTTGTGAAGACTATCTCAAACCCGATGCTCCCAAGCATGCTTAGTTTGTCAAGGAACAAGAAACTTGCAGAAAGGACATGAAGCGGGCATTTGGTGTGCTCCAACAAAGGTTTGCAGTTGTCATGCTTTCTGCTATGACCTGGTCAAAAGATCAGGTGTGGAAAATTATGAACTGTTGTGTGACCTTGCACAATATGATCATTGAGGATGAGAGAAAAAAACCAGTAAATTTGGTCGAGCAGAATGAGCCATACTGCATACAGAGACCTCTTGCAGAGCCTGATCATCAGGTGTCGTCAACCTGGGCTGCCTTCATCGCCATGCGTCAGGAAATCCAAGATCCGGTAATGCATCAACAGATGCATGATGATTTGATTGAGCACATACTGATACGTAGAATGCCGAGCATGAACTGGCCTAACTATATGTTGTATTTTTAGTTTATGCCGAACTATGTTTAATTTCATGCCGGACTATGTTTAAATTCATGCAGAACTATGCCAAACATTACTCTGTATTCATATTATGTTGAACTATGCCAAAAACTGGTTGATTTACGCCGAATTTAAGTGGAAACACGCCAAGTTTGGTTCGCCTGAAAACTCAGCCTAAGAACGCGAGTGAAAAACTAAACGTTCTCAGACCAAAAGTTATATCTGCCCAACACTATTTAGATTCAGATTTCGTTATTGGAATGAGTGGAGGTGCTCTAAGAGCATCTCCACTCATTGGGCGAACTCAGGGATAAATCCGGATCAAACTTTGGCCGGACGGCACAAATTTTCGGCCTAGGTACGCCAGTTTCCCACTCGCGTACCAGGACGAGTTCCCGGGTCGCCCGTTTCAGTTCAAATTCGGCTCAAATTTGGCTCAAGTTCGTCCAGATTTTGGCATAGTTCGTCATACAATGAATACAGAACATTTCAAGACCAAAGTTCGGCCAAATTTTAAACAGAGTTCAGCGTAAATGTAAACATAGTTCGGCCAGAAGTGAAAATACAACACATTTCGGCCAAGTTTGGCCTAGTTCACGCTGGGCATCTACGACGTGTTGCCCCTGCGTATCCATAGTGTAGGGGTTCATAGCATGGAAAACAAAAAAAATTTATCGCATACAAACAAACAAGCCAAGATCTATCTACTAGATTGTAGCAACGAGTCGATGGAATAACTTACCCTCGAAGATTCCAAAGTGTTTAACGAGAGCAGATTCTCGTGGGTGATGTAGTCGTACACTTACGATCTCAAGATCGCGTAGACGATCCTTCCGGCGCTGCGTTCCGGCAGCGCTTCCGCAGTCGGTCACACGTTCGGTACTCGACGAAGACCTTCCTCTCCCTTGTTTCAGCAGGCAGCGGAGGTTGTAGCACTCTCCTCGCGATTCGGCAAAGACAACGCAGTGGTACCGGAAGTAGAGGGGAGATCCCGCAGGGCTTCGCCTTAAGCCGGAGCGAGTATGGTGGAGTATGAGAGAGAGCTATTAGTGGTCTAGGGATTAGACACACCAATTAGAAGGTTCTAAACCGCAGGCTAGAGCAATTAGAAGCTCTAAACCAAAACGGCTCTAAACCGGAGATTAGAGGATAGGAACTTGTGTGTAGAGGAGGAGGCCCTGCCCCTCCTTTTATAGGTGGAGGGCTGGCCAGGAAGGGAGGAGTCCTCCCCAACTCGGCCAAGGCTGGCCGGGCTTGGAGGAGAGGACTCCTCCAAGTTGGTTTCAACCTCCTCTTGCTTGTTTCCCACAGCTTCCTGCTTCCCACAGCTCGCTTTTCCACAGTTTCTGTTTAGCCGTTTGACTTTCAAACTGGCGTTTGACTTTTCAGTTTTGGAACAGCAAGAACACTTAGTACATGATGCAATCATTCAATGACACATTCATGTACCCTCCCCGGAGTGTCGGACAATCCGAACCTTCTAGAACATTCCCGATGAAAACAGGAATCATTCCCGAACTCAAACGGACTTTCCTTATATGAATCTTATTCTCGGACCATTCCGGATCACCTCGTGATATCCCGGATCCCATGCGAGACTCCGAACAACATTCGGTCTCTTTCTCATAATACCATAACTACTCAAAACAACGTCGAATCCTTATGTGTCTCCCTACGGTTCGTGAATTATGCGGACATGATCGAGACACTTCTAACAATAACCAATAGAGGAATCTGAAATTCATATGGCTCCCACATATTTCTACGATTACTTTGCGATCGAATGAACCACTTACATACGATACCAATTTCCCTTTGTCTCACGATAGTTTACTTATCCGAGGTTATGATCGTCGGTATCTCTCGCATACCTAGTTCAACCTCTACGATAAGTACTCTTTTCTCGTTCCGTGATATGTGATCCCTTATGACCCACCACATGCTTGCAAGCTAATTGGATGACATTCCACCGAGAGGGCCCAGAGTATATCTATCCGTCATATGGATGGACAAATCCCACTTGATCCATGTGTTTCAACCAATACTTTCCGAACACTCAATGCCACCTTTATAGCCACCCAGTTACGGTGTGGTGTTTGATGTCATCAAAGCATCCATCCGGTAAAGGTGATATGCATGATCTCATGGTCGAAGGAATTAGGTTACTATGTATCAGAAAGCATATAGCAATTGAACTATTGAAATGACTTGATATTTATGCTATGCTTATCTATAGGAGTATGTCCACCATATCATTCTCCTAATGATATGATCCTGTTGTTAATAACATCTCTATGTTCATGATCAGGAAACCATGATCATATATTAACCAACAAGCTAGTTTAACAAGAGGCTTTACTAGGGACTCTTATTTTAGTTTACAAATCACACAAGTATTAATGTTTCCGGTTAATACAATTATAGCATGGTATGTAAACTTTTATCATAAGTGTGAAGATATGATAATAACCACTTTATTATTGCCTCTTGGGCATATCTCCAACAGTCTCCCACTTGCACTAGAGTCAATAATCTAGTTTCAAACCTTTGTGTATATAACACCTATGGCTTTCTGGTGTTGTATGTACACGATTGCTAGTGGTCAACTGATCTCGGATCCGACACTTCGTGTCCGTGTGTAATTGCATGTCTTTGCGTCACGCATCACTCATTCTCTAATGAGATGGCTTTGTATAAATTTGGTCTTCGTGTGACCTTTAGCTCTTTGGGGTTAAAACATGTTGATAATATTGTCGCACAATATATCTTCATAGTATTATCCCACGTGAACTACACCTAGTTTGATAACAAACTACTTGACACAAATGCCCTCTTTTCTTTGCTAAAACAGGTCATATACTTAGCCTTTTGTTGGAGTATCTCACACAATGTCTTAACTTTGGAATTCATCCAAATCCATTATGGAACTCACTTTCCATTATATTGTGCCACCCTTAGTTTAGATTGAGATAAACTTAATTTGTACTTTGTGACAAAGCTAGTATCAATGTAGTACTTTTACAATGAACTAACCATCTATTTGTCACTTCTACAAATAATATACTCTTAGTTCTTCCAAAAGATCATAAGAATATCCTTACTATTGTCCAATGATCATCTTACGAATCATTCGGTATATGCTCACAACATTTAGAGCACGGGACATATCCGGATTTGTACATATCACAAGATGATTGATATAAATACTCTTTGTGATTTCATACATCAAGTATCAATCTATACTTGATTATTTGTTTCACTTTACCAAATGTCAATACACTTGAATATATCATCAACATTGAACTCATTCAATCCTTTCTGTGCGACAAGAACCTCTCTTGTAGTTTCTATATTGAACTCATTCAATATCTTGTCTATGTACTTCTGGCACAACCATATTAGCGTCTATTGATGCCAAATATTTGGGTTTTGCCTAAGTCTTTCATCGGGATGAAATTCTTAATATGTGTTAATAAAAGATACATCTTTTCTAATCAACAATATGTCCTCCACATAATGTATTAGAAATATGTCTTAGCGCTCCCACTTAATTTCTTGCAAATGCAAGCATCTTCATTGTCTCTGATGAAATTAAACTCTTTTAACAGTTTCATCATAGTGAAGATTCCAACTCCGCGATGCTCACTTCAACCATTGAAGTTTGCATATGTTTTTAGCATCCTTTGAATTAACAAAACCCTATGGACTGTGTCATGCACACGTCCTAGGTAACGATTCTATTAGAAGAACTTGTTTTGTTTATTCAACTACCATATAACAAATTATATGTATTGGTTGCTACATTAATCCATCTAGACTAAATATCGTTATGAAAGATCAGATCTTGTCATAGTCAACCTTTGAAAATTGTTGTGAACTTTTTCCCAACATGTCGACTATTTCATAGATGTGCAACATCCATGTCTATTTATTTATAGATCCAAACACAACTGTAAGGTCTTACACCTTTCTCGAGGGTCCTTCAAGTTCAAAACTTGATTTCTCGTGTATGGAACTATCACGGATTTTATGGCTTCAAGCCATTTGACGGAGTCAGGGCCCATCATCACTTCTTTGCATGTAGTCCGTTCATTATTCTCAAATAATGATTCAACCCTCAAATCTTGGTATTTGATTGTTTACTTGACCTACTTGTTTCAATAGGAACTTAGATCTCCGTGACCACAACCCTTGAAGCACGCGAGCCATGAGCATTGCTGCTGCCTCCGAAACACTTTTCGGCGCTGCGCAACTCTGCACATATAGCTAAGGTTCTTTTAACCTTATCAAAGTTCTATTGTCCTCCCACTTAACTTTTCACGAAAAATTCCTTCTCAAAGAAACTTGACGTTCTAAGCAACAAACACTTTTGTCTCCGGTGTTTATGGAGGAATACTTAACAGTTTATACAAAGACAGGTTCATCCGACTTTGGTTGCACACATCTTTCTTATGCATAGCATACCAATGTTTAAGAAAGGACAACTTGGGTTTTATCCCAAACCATAACCTTATATGGTGTCATTTCAACGGATTATGATGAAGCTCTTTTCAGTGGAAAAACGGTAATCTCTAAAGCTTTTAATCTTTAAAATATAATGGCAGTTTTATGAATTATACCTTTGATCTTACCATGTCAAACAAGGTTTAATTACATATCTCGAACGCTCCATACTCTTATGGTGTTTCGGTAAATGCAAATCCACGGAACGATTCCTTAAATCTTAGATATTATGCTAAACTTGTAACTCAAATATCTTCCTTTATGATCTTATCACAAACTATTTATATTCTTGTTACAATGATTTTGCACTTCATCTTGAAAGTCTTTGAACTTTTCAAATGTTTCACACTTCATCCTTATTAAGTAAATATTCATATATTCACTCAAATTTTCGGTGAAAGCACATAAAGTTGAAATCCATCGCTCTTGACTATACATAATGGACTTCATACAACAATATGTACAAGTTCCAATAAGCTAGTCTATCGTTCCCTTTTGGCCTATGAACGAAGTTTTAATTATCTCTAGGAAAGTTTCACAAGCGTCATTTGATCAAAATCAAATAGACTCCAAAATTCCATCCATATGGATTTTCTTCATGTTTTCTTTCCAATATAATTTAAACGGCGATGTCACTTCCTAAGTGATCTTTCAATCAATTTGTCTTTCGACATTTTTAGCACTAGTTTTATGGATGTGATTTCTCCAATGAGATTTCTGAATCATCCATCATTTATGGATTACGGCAATTATTTGAACAACCCTTTTGTTCTTATAATACCTGATAAAACAAATCTTGAAGGCAAACTTTGATGTTTAATGAGCAACATAATAACCCTTTATTTGTTCTCGATGAACATCATCACATATTCTTTTGCTAATTACTTAGGCCACTGTAGTTCATGAATTCTGTTGTTTCGTATGACGATTCATACCAACAAATTCAGTATCAAATACTTAAGAACCACATTGTTTAATAAGCAAAGAATATAGCCATAACATGTATATCATCTATATACTTAAACTGAACAATTCTAGTCCTTTCTCTTCTGCCATATATTTATGAGATTCTCTTTCAGTATTTCCTTTTCTGTTTGAAAGAATCTATCAACATCAATAGTGGAGTCATACATATGACACATAGTCCAAAGCGTGTATAGTTAAATACCAATGTCTTTGGACTTGCACTTTGAAGTAGATCACCATTATCAAGTGTTTGGTGTTCTTTCAAATTCCTTTCTTTAGTAATCTCTTGGTGTAGTAAACATTTTACCTACATCAAATATTCACCCTTTTCATGGAATCGTCCATGATCAAGCTACTTTTAGCTTATAACGATGAATCGTGAGTATAATGTTGCTCTTCCAAAACTTTTGGAGGTTTAGGACAACTAGTGTCTCCAACCTTTTGCAAATTCTCATCAAATATGAGAACATGACTTTAGCCATATTATACTCTATCATGTTGCAACCAAAACTTCGTTTCAGATATCACAATATCTTCCACAAATCATGGTTTCTGAAACAACTCTTTCAGATCCTTAGATAACCTTGATATTAGGAGAATCCTTTGGATATCAAGAATCATGGAGACAAACATGATACTTATATACTAACACTTGGAATTGTTACTCTTGATTTAATACTAATTATTAAACTTCATGGAGTAACTGAACTTCTGAAAGTTTGCAATAGGACTTTTAAACTTTAGATTAACACTTCAAAACAATACGATACCAACAGAAAGTAACTAACCAGAATTCTATAGTTCTATTATCTCAATTATAACTAAGCGCAAGGTGGTAAACGGATGCCAATGACTACAACAACTATGCAAATTCACTTTGATTTAGTTTATGATAAATTGAGTTCTAATTAATAATTAAATTAATCTAGGTGAACTCCCACTCAAAACAATATCCCTCACATTGTTTTAGTGATCACACGAACCAAATCCACCACATCAAAACCGATCATCACGAGAGTTGATATAGCTTCAATGGCGAACAATCAACATATTCATCATATCTACTATATGACTCATGCTCTACCTTTCGGTAATCCGTATTCCTGAGGCCATGTCTGTACATGCTAGGCTCGTCAAGATCAAACCTTAGTTTCCGCATGAGCAAATCTGGCTTGCTCACGTTGTATACACTTGTAGAATCTAACACACCCGATCATCACGTGGTGCTTCGAAATAACAAGCTTTAGCAACGGTGCTAACTAAGGGTGAACACTTTATGACTTGAAATTCATGTGCATGAGGGATCATCTTATAATGCTACCGTCGTCTACTAAGCAATACAAGATGCATAAAGGATTAACATCACATGCAATTCATAATCAGTGATATGATATGGCCTTTCTTCTTTGTGCTTCCGATCTCCATCTTCAAGCACGAACATGATCTCCATCATCACCAGCATTGCATCAAGGTCAATGACGCTGCTCCATGGTTGTCGTCCACCAGCTTCAACTATTACAACTACTTTGAATAGACACACGGGTCTTAACATAATTTAAAGACAACCATATGGCTCCTGCCGGTTGTCGACTTACAATAAGGAACATTGCATACATCATATATAATCACAATCATGGCCATATCACATCACAACACACCCCTGCAAAACAAAGTTAGACACCTCTACTTTCTTTGCATATTTTACGTGGTTTGGGGCTTTCAATAAGTGTCGTTCTAACTTACGAACAAGAACCACAATATTGATACTAGTATTGTCAATCACCCGTTGTAAATTGGATCTTAACTATGCTAGGAGAAACAGGCACCCGCAAAACCACTTATGCAATACAAGTTGCATGTCAAGCGTGGGGCAAGTCTCATGAACGATGTCATGTAAGGTTAGCCCGGGCTGCTTCATCCCAACATACCGCAAGATGCAAAGTACACAAGAAGCAATCGACAATAAAAGCATCAACGCCCACAATGACCATTGTGTTCTACTCGTGCAACAGATCTACATATAGACACGGCTCTGATACCACTGTAGGGGTTCGTAGCATGGAAAACAAAAAATTTCTATCGCATATAAACAAACAAGCCAAGATCTATCTACTAGATTGTAGCAACGAGTCGATGGAATAACTTACCCTCGAAGATTCCAAAGTGTTTAACGAGAGATTCGTGGGTGATGTAGTCGTACACTTCCGATCTCAAGATCGCGTGAGACGATCCTTCCGGCTGCTCGGCAGCGCTCAGCCGTCGGTCACACGCTCGGTACTGACGAAGACCTTCCTCTTCCTTGTTCCAGAAAATGGAGGTTGTAGCACTCTCCTCGCGATTCCTAAAGACAACGCGTGGTACCTAAGTAGAGGGAGATCCCGAGGCTTCGCCTTAAGCCGAGTATGGTGGAGTATGAGAGAGAGCTATTAGTGGTATAGGGATTAGACACACCAATTAGAAGGTTCTAAACCGCAGGCTAGAGCAATTAGAAGCTCTAAACCAAAACGGCTCTAAACCGGAGATTAGAGGATAGGAACTTGTGTGTAGAGGAGGAGGCCCTGCCCCTCCTTTTATAGGTGGAGGGCTGGCGGGCCGAGAGGGAGGAGTCCTCCCAACTCGCCAAGGCTGGCCGCCGGCTTGGAGGAGGGACTCCTCCTCCAAGTTGGTTTCAACCTCCTCTTGCTTGTTTCCCAGGTTTCTGCTTCCCACAGCTTCGCTTTTCCACAGCTTCTGTTTTAGCCGTTTGACTTTCAAACCGCGCTTTGACTTTTCAGTTTTGGAACAGCAAGAACACTTAGTACATGATGCAATCATTCAATGACACATTCATGTACCCTCCCGAGTCTTGGGACAATCCGGAACCTTTAGAACATTCCGATGAAAACACGGAATCATTCCCGAACTCAAACGGGACTTTCCTTATATGAATCTTATTCGGACCATTCCGGATCACCTCGTGATATCCCGGATCCCATCCGAGACTCCGAACAACATTCGGTCTCTTTCTCATAATACCATAACTACTCAAAACAACGTCGAATCCTTAAGTGTGTCTCCCTACGGTTCGTGAATTATGCGGACATGATCGAGACACTTCTCCGAACAATAACCAATAGAGGAATTTGGAAATTCATATGGCTCCCACATATTTCTACGATTACTTTGCGATCGAATGAACCACTTACATACGATACCAATTTCCCTTTGTCTCACGATAGTTTACTTATCCGAGGTTATGATCGTCGGTATCTCCGCATACCTAGTTCAACCTTACCGATAAGTACTCTTTTCTCGTTCCCGTGATATGTGATCCCTTGTGACCCAGTCACATGCTTGCAAGCTAATTGGATGACATTCCACCGAGAGGGCCCAGAGTATATCTATCCGTCATATGGATGGACAAATCCCACTCTTGATCCATGTGTTTCAACCAATACTTTCCGAACACTCAATGCCACCTTTATAGCCACCCAGTTACGGTGTGGTGTTTGATGTCATCAAAGCATCCATCCGGTAAAGGTGATATGCATGATCTCATGGTCGAAGGAATTAGGTTACTATGTATCAAAAAGCATATAGCAATTGAACTATTGAAATGACTTGATCTTTATGCTATGCTTATCTATAGGAGTATGTCCACCATATCATTCTCCTAATGATATGATCCTGTTGTTAATAACATCTCTATGTTCATGATCAGGAAACCATGATCATATATTAACCAACAAGCTAGTTTAACAAGAGGCTTTACTAGGGACTCTTATTTTAGTTTACAAATCACACAAGTATTAATGTTTCCGGTTAATACAATTATAGCATGGTATGTAAACTTTTATCATAAGTGTGAAGATATGATAATAACCACTTTATTATTGCCTCTTGGGCATATCTCCAACACATAGGTGCTCAATAAGATCATCCTGCAGCTGTTGATGCATCACCGGATCTCGGATCTACTGACGCATTGCGATGAATGCAGCCCATTTTGGAGGCACCTGATGATCAGGCTCGGCAAGAGGATCATGTCTGTTGTATGGCTCGTCCTCCTCGAGCAAACTCACTGGATCCTTCCTCTCATCCTCAATGATCATGTTGTGCAAGGTCATACAACAGTTCATCACTTCCCACATCTGATCTTTCGACCAGGTCATAGCAGGGAACCGGACAACTACAAACCTCTGCTGGAGCACACCAAATGCCCGCTCCACGTCCTTCCTGCAAGCTTCCTGTTCCTTGGCAAAGTGAGAATGCTTGGGGAGCATTGAGTTGAGATAGTCTTCACAAATGTTGGCCATCTTGGATAGATGCCATTTACTAGATAATATCCCTTGTTGTAGTGGTGCCCACTAATCTCAAATTCCACGGGGGGAGCATGACCCTCAACAAACTTGGAAAAGACAGTTGAGAAGTTGAGGACGTTGATGTCATTGTTCGATCCTGCCATGCCAAAGAAGGAGTGCCCGATCCAAAGATCATGTGTAGCAACAGCCTCAAGTATCACAGTGCATCCTTATTTATGGCCTTTGTACATTCCTTGTTATTCAAATGGACAGTTCTTCCACTCCCAATGCATGCAATCTATGCTTCCAAGCATACCAGGAAATCCTCTACTTTCATTGACTGCAAGGATCCGAGCAGTGTCTTCAACAGTCGGTGATCTCAAGTACTGTTCCCCGAACACTGCAATCACTGCCCTGCAGAACCTGTACAAGCAATCAAGTGTGGTGGACTTGGCGATGTGGAGATAGTCATCGACACTGTCAGCCGGCGCTCCATATGCAAACAACCTCATCGCCACGGTGCAATTTTGAAGCGAGGAAAACCCAACCAAGCCGGTGTAGTCCTTCTTGCAAAGGAAATATGGGTCGAACTCCCGGATGGCATGCACGATCTTGAGAAAGAGCTTCCGGCTCATCCTGAAACGGCGGCAAAACACGTCCTCTCCATGGAGTGGCTGGTCGGCGAAGTAGTCGGCGTACAACATGCAGTAGCCCTCTATCCTTTGTCTCGCCTTGCACTTCCGACGACTGGGCGAACCATCAAGGCCGCTTCGCCATCTGCATGTACAGCTGGCGATGGCGAGGATCTGCAGTGCTCTTCACCTTCGGCGACCTCAACGCTTCTTTCTCCAGAGTACGGCGAGCATCTCCTCGTCGCCGGAGTCCATGGCGAGTATCTCCTCGCTCGTCGAGTCAATGGCGAGTATCTCGTCGTCGCCGAGTCCATGGTCAATCGAATCGCCAAATGACACCAACACTTGGCGGGCGTGGTGGTGGGAGCACGTGAGAAGAGCTACTGGCGAGGCTAGGTCGGCGAGATCGACGCGGGCGGCGTGGTGGTGGCGGCAACTGGGCGGCGTAGCTAGAGGTGTGGGCATGTCTCGGCAGGAGCTCGCCGGGCGAAGTCATGGCGATGGCGGGCTCTTGAGCGCGCGCAGGCGAGTGGAGTGGGTGGGAATGAGAATGTCTCGTCGACAGAGCCGGCCCACGTCCTTTTTTGCGGCGTCCGGCGTCCCCAAGGCGTACTCGAGAACCTGGGTTCGGCCTGGATAGGCCGGACTAAAACACGCGAAATCCGGACAAAAACAGGTCCTTGGATAACGACTGCGCCAATTTTCAGCGTCCGGACCGAATTTCGGCGTCCTGAGTAGACGAGCGAAGATGCTCTAAGACTGTGGAGTGGAAGTAACCGAAGAGCACGGCCCGGGGTACATACATTCCACATGAATGAGGTGCGCGCTCTGCACCAAACGCGGTGAAGCTTGCTACTACTCCTAGTATAGAACCAAACAACACAACAGAGAGCTAGAGATTTTCGTTTATCGCGTAAAATTAACTGTGTTAACTGTGCTAAAGACCTGACCCGATTTCGACGTGATCACTTGTTGTTAACTGCGTTGTTAGCGTCGATCGTGTTGCTGATTTGATACCGGTGCTTCGCCGCGCTTGGAGTCGGCTGGCTGCTTCGGTTGCTGCTTGCACGGAAGCTATCATGCGTACTAGAGAAGCGTCGGTGAGACCGAGAGATCGGGCTAGCTAAGCTAATCCACAGTCAGTGGACGTGCCTATCACCTGGCAGGGAAGTCGCGATCGCGAGCTCGAACTAACACTGTAATATGCATGCATCATGAGCAATCAATCAATATTTTTGTTTACCGCATAAAATTAAGGAAGTTGGTAACCCAGCAGCTTGTGATCTGCCTTTCCCTTTCGTACACGAGCAATGCAAGTGGCGTTTTTGATGTCTGCAAATTCTTTTTTTTTCAATGGACAACGTGACTTTCACATGGTGTCCGAGAAACATAAATCGGTACACCATCTGCCAAACCTCCTCCTAGTAAAGTCGTCTTTCCTAGAACATCACATTATTGCAGTTTCTGGTTGGACATTTACATCAACGTCTCAATAGATAGGAATTGACACCCAATGCGTCAATTCGCACATTATCGATTGGTCGGTCAACCTTACCGTTCAAAGTTAGTTCTACGATAGTGAGTTGGCACAATAGTACAGACGAGAGTGACCAGATTAAACAACAAACAAGCTAACCATCCGATTCCTAGCGCAACTTTTAGATGGTACTTTGTTTGAAACGGAGGCAAGAAGCACCGCTTCATCTAACTAAACCTAAGGGAGCTAGTTTTGATCGCATCTTCTTCCACCGGCGCCCGATACTCTGCTTGTAACTTTGGCTGAAGAGATATCGATGGATGTTTCTAAAACGAAAAGATCGACGATACTGCGACTCTGAGGTTGTAGCGTGGAGGTAACCGAAGATCGAGCGCGGGCCGGTTACATGCGTGCCCCGTGAATGCGGCGTGACGTGCACCAAACGCGGTGAAGCTACCTAGTTCTAGCAGAAGCAAACGACACAACAGAGAGCTAGGGATTTTTTTCTCCTTCTTTTGCGGAAGACAAACATGCTGGAGATTGGCGCAATACCGGGTATGCTTGCCCTGCGTGGATCAGTGGATGCGAGTGTATTAGTGACTCACGCTGTCCTCGTGTGAATTGAACTGACTACACAAATGGTGTTTTCTTTTCACTTGTGAGCTCAGGCTTTTTTTTCTTCTCTTGAGAACCATGAGATACCACAAATGGTTTGGAGAGTTGGTTGGTCTGTCTAGACAGTTGGGGAGTCGCATGATTTAAGAGTACTCGGCTTGTGGTTTTGTTGTAAAAAAAATTATCCGGTTTCTTATTAATTAGCTAGGCAATTCTCTTCTTCTTAATTAATAAATTGAGTAAAAAAATTGCCCCGTTAACAAATAGCCCCTCTCATAAGTGCTCCATATCCTATGGATGATGTGAAGTGAACATGGAACTATGGAAGAAGAAAGAGATGATGCATGATGCTTCACTCCTATTGTGCTTGAAGTGAAAAATCTGCTAAGTTTTAGACAAACCAAATGAGATTGCACAATTTTTTAGACACGCCTGTTAAGTTTTATTGACCACTCAAAATGTTTACATGAAAATATACCCTTCAAATCATAGTTCCATGCCCAAAAAACAGGTTGTCGCCTCGTACACATAGGAATATTCAGTATAGGGATAGCTATCAGTACCAAACCTTCTTTCCATGTCGCCGACAAAGACTTATAAGTTCACACACCTTCAAGAAGCATCATCCTCGAGATACAAAAATGGATGAAGCATAGTGTATGGAGAAAATTGTCACCCTGCATATATGTTGGTCTCTAATACACCTGATTAGCCCTCAAGATAGGACATATCTTCCCTCTAAATTAGATCTCCACACTTGCGAAGGCTGAGGTCCCAATTCAGCCTCTTAAACTCCTAGCAATTAGTGTGTTAGCATCCCAGGCATATCTCCACACACATGTTTCACGTTTAGTGATTCGGCGCATCCGACCCAGCCCACAAGCGAAGAGCCCTTTCCATCCCAAATAATCCTGGTGGAAGGACGGCTACTCTCCCTTATAAGCTGCCTGTAGCATGCTTCCGCTAGTGAGGTGGGACTAAAGTCACTAGCGATGTCTAGTATCCTAACACAGCGACGAACCTAGGAGTTTGTCAAAACCCGAGTCACCATCCACCGGAGTGGAACTCCCGCGCTGCTATTGTATTCTTGGCGCTTATGCTTCCACATGCCGCATGGCTTGATGGGAGTGATGGTCAGGTGCCATATTTCCTTCACTGTCTCGGTGTATCCATGACCTCCCAAGTATGCACATTGGAACATAATGGGCCAAGTTGTGTTGCTAGGGAACAAGCGAACATGCCTAAGCTGGCCCATTTAAAGTGATACACTCGGGAGCTGGCCGGAGTACTGGTAAGCGGTGGTGGTAAGCCAGGGCACGACCATCCAATAAACCCGCCTCTACTTGCGCCCAATGTATCTTTTTACTGTTGTAATCTCCATGCTCGACGAGTTGGCTGGAGTGCTAGTAAGTGGCAGCGTCGAGCCCGAGCACAACCGGATGGTAAACCCGCCTCTGCTTTGCACTCAATGTATATGGTTCTTGTAGTAATCTCCAGGCCTGACGATCAAGGAGAAATAGATTGAATAGCTCCAGATCTATGAAAATATAGTCCTCCCAAGTATTTCGGCTTGGTCATCACCATCCACACCACCTATCAAACTTTCTTCTTCCCTTGCTGAAAGAGCATTTTCCTATCCCTCTGATTTTGATGTTTGATAACAATACACTTATCGTTTTAACTGTGTACTAAGTTTATCACAGGATTGATAAAAGGAGGCACAATTTATGGCATATCAATTCCCCTTGCAAAAACCTTTGTATCAACCGGTAGTACCGCTTGACACCGGTACTACCGGTTCCAGTACCGGTTGGCACTGATCAAAAGTGATAAGGGTGCGTCTTAGTCAGTACCCACCGGTACCACGAAGCGGCACTACCGGCCCAACCGGTAGTACCGCTTGGTACAAGCGGTACTACCGCTTGAGGCTGCATCACCGTCGATCTGCGTGGCATACCGACTAGCACCCACCTCTCCACTTTGGTCAGCATTGCCATTTGGGACCGGTACTACCGCCCGAACCGGTAGTACCGCTTCCTACCTCCGGTACTACCGCTTGGGGGTAGTACAACAAGGGCGATACCGCCCAAAGCTGAAGAACACTGAAGAACTGAGGCGTCTCCGGTACCTGGTCCGGTACTGGACCGGTCTAGCGGTACTACCGCTTGGGTACCGGTACTACCGGTACATTAAATGCTCCAACGGCCATATATTTCTTGGAGGGGTATAAATACCCCTCCACCTACCTTGGAAAAAATTGCTCAGCACATTAAAGTCATTGCCCACCATTGGAGTCCATTGGAGCCACCCAAATCTTCAAGATCTCCTCATCCCACCACCCAAAGTTCTTGATCTTTGGAGAATCGAAGGAGGAGTCCCCGATCTACTACTTCACCAAAAGAGATCTTCATTTCCCCCTCATTTCATTGAGGGCCCCTTTGCTCTAGTGTTTTGTTGGAAACCCTAGTTCTTGTTTTTGTTCTTACAAGCTTGTCTTTGATTGCTTTGACAACTTGCTTGTATTTGGGAGCCTCCGATTAAGTTGTGGATGTGTGCCCCATGTAGGGTTCGCAGCATAGAAAACAAAAAATTTCCTACGATGGGAACAACTATGTACCAAGATCTATCTACTAGATACAAACAACGGGCGGATGTATATCCGTAGAGAACATACCCTTGAAGACCGACAAAGCTTAACGAGTCCAAACTCGTGGTTGATGTAGACGATCTCTTGCCGATCTCAAGATCGAGAGGAAGTCCTAGCGCCAAGAAACAGCCAAGCATCCGTGCTCGCACACGCTCGAGGCACCGAGCAACCTCCGCCTCCTCGCTCCAGCGATGCATGAAGCACAACTCTTTCTTGCCGAAAATCCACCGGAACATGTATCTCGCTAGTCCGAGACCATGGGGATAAATTCTAGAGGAGAGAGATCCTTCACGAGGAGGTGTGGTGTGAGAGGAGGAGGGGCCTTTATAGGGGAGAGGGGGCACCCAAGGGGCCATGCGCCAGCCATGGGGCTGCCCACCTCTTCCACATTCATGTGGGTGGAGCTCCCACTCAAAATGAAAAGCCTCCACTCCCATTAAAAGCCTCCACTCATAAATCCACTCACATGCATTAAATTTCCACCAAATTTAATGCAAGCTCTCATTTAAATAAAACTCTTTATTTATTTATTCAGAATTTTGTTAATTACTTTAATTAACAAACATTCACATAAAACCCCTTGCTAGTATTCCATTTCACATGCAGAACCAGTTTGAAGAATTTCAACCAAACAGCTTTCGGTCTAGTGAAATAAATTCCTGCTTTCCTTTTCTTTTCGCATGAAACTTTTGCTCCAATTGGATGTCGGTGTCTCTTAAGTGTGTCACCCTACGGTTCGCGAATAATGCGGACATGATCGAGACCCTCTCGGATCAATAATCGAAGCGGATCCGAGACCCATACTGACTCCCACACATTCAACGATGACTTTCTTGTGATCGTCGGAACCTTTTACGCTAGTATCTTAATCCTTTTGTTTCGCGATATATTACATGTCCGAGATTCGATCATCGGTATATTCATACCTAGTTTGATCTCGTTACCGACATGCACTCTTTTCTCGTTCCCGTGATATAACATTCTAGTGATCAAATCACTTGCTTGCAAGCTAACCAATGTGATATCACCGAGAGGGCCCAGAGTATATCTATCCGTCATCGGGATGAACAAATTCCACTCTCGATCCATGGGCCTCAACATAACACTTTATTAGTTCTGAATCCATCTTTATAATCACCCTGTTACGGTGTGACGTTTGATGTTATCAAGAAACTCTTCCGGTGTTAGTGATTGACATGATCTCATGGTCTAAGGATTAGGATCACTTCGCAAGTTGTTATAGCAATATAAACTCAATGACTTTGATCGTAATGCTATACTTCGGATGAATGTTCATCACACCATTACACTAATGTTGTGACCTCGTTATTAACAACATCCAATGTCCATGATCAGGAAACCTATGATCATCTTGTTAATCAACGAGCTAGTTTATAAGAGAGGCATAACTAGGAACTTTCTTTTGTTTATTAAACACACATGTATTAACGTTTCCATATTAATACAATTATAGCATGTAAAATAAACATTTATCATAAACAAGGAATACGATAATAACCACTTTATTATTGCCTCTCGGGCATATTCCCTTCACCCCAAACTTGTAACGGTGTCGGATTCCACCTTGAAGGTTGCCGATATAGTGGAAGGTGAATCGATCCCGTTGGGGTGAGATTCATCGGAGAACAAGGGAGGCCTCTCGTGGCGTTGGTGGTTTGAAACCATCCCCTCTCCAAACGTAGACGTACTTCCCCTCAAAAGGAAGGAACTACGGGAAACAAATCCTTGTGTCTCCGCGTCCACTTTTCGGTTACTTCTATCCTTTACCGCACCTTACTTACTTGTTACTACTTTGTGTTGTGGTAGCTCTTGCATATTTGTCATATAGGTAAATTCACCATAGTTGCATTATCTAGAGAATTTACCTTATTGTCAAACCTTAATTTGAAAAAGAAGAAAATTTGAAGTAGCACCTATTCACCCCCCCTCTAGGTGCCCATACGATCCTTTCAATTGGTATCAGAGCGTCGACTCTTTATTTGGGCTTTACCGCCTAAGAGAATATGGGTAGCCGCGAAGGGGGTGGTGATGGTGAGCCGACCACGGTGACCATGGAAGATCTCAAAAACTTGGAAACAAGATTGAGCTCTTCCTTGGTCAACGAAGTCAAGAAGATGCTTGAGCAACTTCTTAAAGACAAAGAAGGCTCACCACCCCCATCTCCTCAAGAGGATCAACCATCCATTTTACCTAAAGGGAATACGTCAGTATCCCCCGAGGGTGCATTGGTAGGGGGTAAACCAGACAACGCTAATTCCTCCACACACAATAATGGTGGGAAGGGTGAGCACCGTGACTCATGGTACTCTCCCGACCCTCCAATCCCCCACCCTCATGTATACAATAGAGGTGACCCACCTAAGCTTGAAGAATCTGCTACTTTTGCTCAATGGAAATCACTAATGAGAACTCATATGCGCAGCTCTTGCATTGAACTATGGAACATCATCGAGCATGGACTCTTTATTGGGGATCCAAACAACTTGACAAGAAGAGAGATTGTTAATAGTCAACTCAATGCCACTGCTCTGCATATGATTCAACAAGGTTTGGGGACAAAGGATTATCCACACATTGAGCACTTTAGCATTGCCAAGGAAGCTTGAGATGCTCTCACTGTGTTGTTCATTGGAAATGAGAGTATGAGGAGGAAACGATATGATGCTCTAAGCAATGAAGCCAAAGGCTTCTACATGAAAGAAGGTGAAGATCACGAAGATATGTACCGTAGGCTCAAGACCACCGCCACTGCTTTTAGGAATGTGGGTGCCTCACATGTGGATGATGCATGGATAAAAAGGAAATATGTGAGTGCACTCATGCCTTTTGAGCCCACCGACTTGAAGAGCCTACAAGGAAGACACAACTACCATCTCATGACCTCAAATGAAGTTATGCAAGAGATGGCTGCTTTCAAGGTTGCCACCAAGAATGCCAAAGATGCCCGTGCTCGTGCCCTTGGTATGAGCAATGTTGTCAATGTTGCTTTGAAGGCCAAAGTTGTGGACCATGGGGATGAAGATGATAGTGATGAAGGGCTTTCCATGGACCATCCCGATGAAGTCAAGATTTCTCATGGTCAATATATGGCTTTCTATGCAAAGAACTTTTGGAAGAACCCCGCCAAGTCCAAGATGGAAATGGAACGGAGAAGCAATCCAAATGTGAAAAGAGATAATACCACAAGGTTAAGAACTTGCTTCAATTGTGGTGACCGATACCACTTTGTGGCTAGTTGCCCCTATGAGAAGAGAGAAGATCATGGTGGTAAGCTTGTGTTGAAGAAGACTCTCAAGGGACCGTACAAGAAACCTTTCATCAAAAAGAATACCATCAACAAGAAGCCGGGAGAAATTGTCTTGATCACTCATGAAGAGTACTCCTCCAACAATGAAGATGATGAAGATGACGAAGAGGAAACTTCTCATGGTGTGGCAGCTCTTGCCACCACCTCTACTCCGACATTCTCACTCTTCGATTCTCCAAATGAGAACTCTTCCACCAAGAACGCCACTTGCCTTATGGCAAGAGGAACGGAGGTATCTTCATCATCCCGCTCTACTCACTTAGATAATGATGAAATTGATGATGAGATGTCTCTTGATGTTAAAAAGGAATTAATTGCCTTTGATGAGTTTATGACTAACCTATAAGGTGATGCTAAGCTACATTTTGGAAACATCTTAGATCAACTATCACATACTCAAGATCTTCTAGATGTAAGATGTAAACTTGGGCATGAACATATGATTGAGCTAGAGGCCCTAAACAATGCTCTAGAAGAAGAACAAGAAACTAGGTTGTCACTTGAATTAAAACTTGAAGGGCTTGATGAGGCCAATGACATTATTGTTAACAAACTCATCAAAGAGCGTGATCATGCTATTGCTAAATATAAAAGAGCTAAAAAGGACAAGATTGAGTTTCGTGTGGTTCATGAAAAACTTGCCGAGGACTTTAGCTTGCTTAAAAAGGCCCACAAGGCCTTGGAGAGTGAACTCTTGTCTCTCACAAAGTCCCATGAAACGCTTCAAACTCAATTGGCTAATATTCCTTAACCTAGTAACTTCATTCCATCTAGTAGCACAACTACTCTTGAAGAGAATGTTAGGTTGAAGGGGGTGCTTGCTAAGGCAACAAGTCTATTGATGACCTTTTGAGCAAGCAAAGGCGTAATGGTGATAAAGGGGGCATTGGTTTTGTTTACAAAACAAAGAAGAAGAACAATAAGAAGAAGAAGGACAAGCCCGCACAAGAGACCAACAAGACCATTGTGGAGAGTAATACCACAAGTGGTAAAACTATGTCTCATGATGATTTTGCGGGAAGTGCTAACCCTCACTATGTGCTAATGCGTGATTATTATGGTGATGTGTATGCACAATATGTTGGCCCTTATGATGGTTATATTGCTTGGTCTATTTGGGTTCCCAAGACCCTTGTTGCTAACAAAAGAGGACCCATTGAAAAATGGGTACCTAAAAACTAGCTTGATCTTTTGTAGACTTATGCTTCCGGAGGGTCAAAATGGGTGATCGATAGTGGTTGCACAAGTCATATGACCGGAAGCTCGTCTATTGTTAAGTACTTGGTGTCAAATGAAGATCAAATCACCGTCACATATGCCGACAAGTCAAAGTCTAAGGTAATGGGTTTCGACAAGGTAGTGGTGGCTCACGACATTACACTCGTGAACGTCATGCTTGTTGAAACCCTTGGATACAATTTACTTTCTGTCCGTGCTCTTGGAAAGATGGGCTTTGCCGTCTTTATTGATAATGATATTGTGGTCCTCATGTGGAGAAAGTCTCTCAAGGTCGCTTTCGTTGGGTACGTAAAAAATGACTTGTATGTGGTGGACTTTTCGGGGCAAGCCACTGCAGGTCCGATGTGCTTATATGGAAAGTCCGATGTGGGTTGTCTATGGCACCGCCGACTAGCCCATGTCAATATGAGAACTTTGCAGAGTCTCCATAAAGAAGGCCATATTGTTGGACTAAAAGAAAATGTTTCCTTTGCCAAAGATTGTGTTTGCAGGGCATGTGTTCTAGGGAAGATGCATGACGCTCCACACAAGCCCACGAACCAAATCAAGTCTAACAAGATCTTGGAACTCCTTCATGTGGACCTATTTGGTCCTCCATCTCATGCATGTCTTGGAGGGAAGAAATATTGTTTGGTGATTGTTGACGACTTTTCAAGATACTCTTGGGTTTATTTCTTCAAGTTGAAGAGTGAAACTCAAAAGACTTTTATTGACTTCATCAACTTGGTTCAACGACAACACAATGTTCCCGTATTGATTATAAGAAGTGACAATGGCACCAAGTTCAAGAACTACACCTGAATGATTTCCTTAGTGATGAGGGGATTAAACATCAATATTCTGCTGCATACACCCCTCAACAAAATGGTGTGGCCGAAAGGAAGAACCGAACTCTTATTGAGATGGATAGGACCAAGTTGGCGGAGTTTAAATCTCCATACAACTTCTGGGCCGAAGCCATCTCCACCGCTTGCCATGCTTCAAACCGGCTCTACCTCCGCAAGAAAATCAACAAGACTCCATATGCGATACTTACCGGTAACAAGCCCAACATATCTTATTTCCGGGTGTTCGGTTGTAAGTGTTTCTATCTCATCAAAGGTGTTCGTTTGTCTAAATTCGAGTCTAAAGCATTAGAGGGTATTTTTGTTGGCTATGGTCTCGAATCTCACACTTATAGAATCTATGACAATCTCTCCGGATTCGTCATAGAATCTTGTAGTGTGACCTTCGAAGAATATGATGGTCCCCAAGGGGGGCGTGTTGATGCTTGTGATGCAGATGATGAAATGCCTCAGGATGCCATAGGAAGAATGGGTGTGGGTTATATCCGCCCCGTTGAGGAACCCCTTATGGCGGATCGAGAAGAACTATGCTCCACTCGAGTGGAGCACTCATCTTCACAACCTCAACATGCTCCATCAACCGAAGAGGACATTGACTCAAGCCAAAGACAAGATGTGGACCCTCAACATAGTGATCAATGTGTGAATTCTAGTCAAAGGGTGCTTGGTCCATTCGATGGGTTGTCAAGTGGTGCCAAGTCAATTTGTCAAGGAAGATCCATCCAAGTTGTTTTGAGACGAGCTCAAATTGATGCTAGAAGAGCACTTGATCAAGACCAAGGTCAATCCTTGCCTCCCAATGAAGAGGATGACTCTAATGATGATCAAGGTCATGTAGATGGTCAAGACGAGGATCAAAATGATGAAGAGGGTCCTACAAGAAACAATGAGGAGATCCACGCTCGTCGCGAAGCTAGAAAAGAAAGAATGTTGGAATTAAGAGACCACACTCTCCAAAATGTTGTTGGAGATCTAAGGAAAGGAATTTCCACAAGAGCATAATTGAAGAGGTTCAGTGAACATCAAGCTCACATTTCCATGATTGAACCAAAGAAAGTGTGGGAAGCTCTGGAAGATTCGGATTGGTTAGAAGCTATGCACAAAGAGCTCAACAACTTTGAGAGAAACAAAGTGTGGAAGTTAGTTGAGAAACCAAAAGATTGCCGCAATGTTATTGGAACAAAGTGGATATTCAAGAACAAGCAAGATGAGCATGGATTATAGTAAGGAACAAGGCTAGATTGGTTGCACAAGGGTACTCTCAAATTGAAGGCATTGATTATGGAGAGACTTATGCACCCGTGGCTCGCCTTGAGTCCATCTGTATCCTTCTTGCTTATGATGTAGTGTTCGCAGCATAGAAAACAAAAAATTTCCTACGATGTGAACTATATACCAAGATCTATCTACTAGATACAAACAACGGGCAGATGTATATCCGTAGATAACATACCCTTGAAGACCGACAAAGCTTAACGAGTTCAACTCGTGGTTGATGTAGACGATCTCTTGCCGATCTCAAGATCGAGAGGAAGTCCTAGTGCCGCAAATCAGCAACGCATCCATGCTCGCACACACGTTCGAGGCACCGAGCAACCTCCGCCTCCTCTCTCCAGCGATGCAGCGGAAGCACAACTCTTTCTTTCCGAATAGCCACCGGGAACATGTATCTCGCTAGTCCGAGACCATGGGGGATAAATTCTAGAGGGGGAGAGATATCCTTCACGAGGAGGTGTGAGAGACAAGTGAGGAGGGGGGCTCCTTTTATAGGAGGAGGGGAGAACCCCAAGGGGGTGTCCGGCGCATGGGGGATGCCCCCTTGCCCTCCCCTCTTCATGTGGGTGGACACTCCACTCACAAATCTCCTTTAAATTCCCTCCACTCAAAAGTCCACTCAAATTCCCATTAAATTTCCACCAAATTTAATGCAAAATCTCATTAAATAAAACTCTTTTATTTTATTCAGAATTTTGTCAATTAATTTAATGACAAACATTCACAAATAACCCCTTGCTAGAATTCTATTTCACATGCATAACCACTTTATGCAATTTCACCCGAAAACCTGTTTCGGTATCTAGTGAAATAAATTCCTGCGCTTGTTCATTCTTTCGGCATGAAACATTTGCTCCAATTGGATGTCGGTGTCTCTTAAGTGTGTCACCCTACGGTTCGTGAATAATGCGGACATGATCGAGACCCTCTCGGATCAATAATCGAGCGAGATCTGGAGACCCATACCGACTCCCACATTCAACGATGACTTTCTTGTGATCATCGAACCTTTATGCTAGTATCTTAATCCCGTTGTTTCACGATATATTACATGTCCGAGATTCGATCATCGGTATCTCCATACCTAGTTTTATCTCAATTCGACATGCACTCTTTTCTCGTTCGCGTGATATAACATTCTAGTGATCAAATCAATTGCTTGCAAGCTAATCAATGTGATATCACCGAGAGGGCCTAGAGTATATCTATCCGTCATCTGGATGAACAAATTCCACTCTCGATCCATGAGCCTCAACATAACACTTTATTAGTTCGAATCCATCTTTATAATCACCACATTACGGTGTGACGTTTGATGTTATCAAGAAACTCTTAGGTGTTAGTGATTGACATGATCTCATGGTCTAAGGATTAGGATCACTTCGTAAGTTGTTATAGCAATATAAACTCAATGACTTTGATCGTAATGCTATACTTCAGATGAATGTTCATCACACCATTACACTAATGTTGTGATCCCGTTATTAACAACATCCAATGTCCATGATCACGAAACCTTGATCATCTTGTTAATCAACGAGCTAGTTTATGAGAGAGGCATAACTAGGAACTTTCTGTTTGTTTATTAAACACACATGTATTAACGTTTCCGTATCAATACAATTATAGCATGCAAAATAAACATCTATCATATACTTGGAATACACATAATAAACACTTTATTATTGCCTCTCAGGGCATATTCCCTTCATATGCGGCACATCATAACTTTAAGTTGCAACAAATGGATGCAGAAAGTGCATTCCTTTATGGTCCTTTAAATGAATTGGTATATGTTAAGCAACCCCCCGGATTTGAGGACCCCAACTTCCCAAACCATGTCTACAAACTTGATAAGGCGCTCTATGGGCTCAAGCAAGCCCCACGCACGTGGTATGAGCACCTTAGAGAGTTATTGTTTGACCGTGGCTTTGAGGTTGGGAAAATGGATCCCACTCTTTTTACTAAGAGGGTCAATGGGGAGCTTTTTGTATGCCAAATATATGTTGATGATATTATCTTTGGCTCATCTAACAAAGCTTTTAATGATGAATTCTCAAAGCTTATGACTAGTAGGTTCCGGATGTCCTTGATGGGGGAGTTGAAGGTATTTCTTGGCTTTGAGACCAAGCAAGTTAGAGGAGGAACATTCTTCAACCAAGCCAAGTATACTCAAGATATGATCAAGAGATTCAAAATGCAAGATTTGAATGGAGATCCTACTCCCATGGCTACAAAGACTCATCAGAACAAAATCCAAATGGTAAAGATGTGGATAAAAAGGTATACCGGTCTATGATTGGTTCTTTGCTTTACCTTTGTGCATCTAGACCCGATATTGTGTTGAGTGTAGGTGTGTGTGCAAGATATCAAGCGGCTCCTAAGGAAAGCCATTTAATGGCGGTCAAAAGAATCTTTCGATATTTAGTTCATACCCCATTTTATGGTCTTTGGTACCCTCAAGGCTCAACATTCGCTCTTTGTGGATACACGGATTCGGATTGGGCGGGAGACAAGGATGATAGAAAATCAACATCCGGGGCTTGTCAATTCCTTGGTAGGTCCTTGGTATGTTGGTCTTCTAAGAAGCAAAATTGTATATCTCTCTCCACCGCCGAAGCCGAGTATGTTGCTGATGCTAGTGCTTGCACCCAATTGCTATGGATGAGGCAAACTTTAAAGGAATACGGTGTCCATTGTGACAAAGTGCCTCTTTTATGTGACAATGACAGTGCCATCAAAATTGCATACAACCCGGTGGATCACACGAGGACAAAGCATATTGAGATTCGACATCACTTCATTAGAGATCATGTTGCTAGAGGTGATATTGATCTATCCTATGTATCAACCAAAGATCAACTTGCCTATATTTTCACGAAGCCACTTGATGAAGCAAAGTTTTGCTACTTGAGGAATGAACTTAATATCGTAGATTCAAGGAGTTTGACTTGATTATCTTGCACTCTCACCTAATACTCGACCCATATTAGGTTTAGGTGTAGGCATGGACATAGGGGGAGTGCGGTCCTAATTGATTGCACTATCCCTCCCCCCATTATGCGCAAATTAAACAAAATCATTCCTCTTAATATCATTTTGTGATATGTGAGCTCAATGATGAGTTTCGGTAATGGACCCAAGATATATCTTCGTGGTGCCAAGCCGAGTATACTCAAATATGGTGGCCTAGGCCACCGCCCCCTCTCAATAGAGAGGTTGATGTGCTTACTCGTGTTTGTCACCTAGTTGAATTGGTTTTCACTCATGATTGTCTTCTATTTGAATTGTCATCATCGTTCTTAGTCTCATGCACTCTAGTTTGGTATTTATTTGTTTGTTTATTTTCTTTAGAGTAGCTCACTTATCTTAACCCAAGCCTCCGTACTCTCTCATGAAAACCCTCTCTCTATCCGCACAAGAATCATCCTTGATCCCTGGCTTTGGAATCAGATGGGACCGGTACTACCGGATGTGCGAGCGGTACTACCGGGCCTGGGAAGTTCCCGGATCGTCTCTTGGAAGAAATGCTCCAGGAACGGTACTACCGCCCACATGTCCGGTCCTACCGGCCACCGGTACTACCGGTTGAGGAACCGGTACTACCGCTTGCAAGAGGTAGTACCGCTCCAACAACCGGTACTACCGGTTGACGGCTTCCAGGTATATATTGGACGCGTGGGGAGAGGCACCCCTCAGTGCCTCATTATTTCCCACGCCCTCCACTCGAACCTGCGCCGCCACCGGAGCCTTGCCGCGCCCTCCTTCCTCTAGATTCTCCTTGGATCCGGCCTCTTGGCGGGCTCCCACTCCTTTCCACCGACATGGATCCCGGTACAACCGCCCCTTCTCTTCTTGTTTGATTTCCCCATTAGATCTAGGCTTTGGCTTAGATTTGTGGAGAAATTGACTACTTGCAAGGTTGTACTGCCATATTATTCCTTGTCACCGAGTAGAATCTTCTATTTAGCAGTTTTATGCCGTCAATTTGGGCCGTTCCCATCAGATCTGACACTTGTGTGACGCTCAAACGGTAGTACCGGAACTTTTTCCGGTACTACCGCTTGCAAGCGGTACTACCGGTCGTCAGGTCCGGTAGTACCGGTCCACTCTAACCACATTGTTCTGCCCAAATTGTAGATTCTCTCGTTTTTGCCTTATTGATTCTTGTGCCCTTATCTCCTTGCTATCCTCCCTCGTGCTTTCACAGATGCAGGTGGTTCTCGGGGTGCACGCAAGCGCTCCAAGTCTGACCGTGAGATTGTTGAGGAAGAGACTGAGTCTGAGGAAGAAGTTATGCCACAGCCAAGACACCGTTCCAAGCTGCCTGCCAATCGAGGTGGTCGTGGGGGTCATGAAGGGGTTACCAAGCGCTCAGCTGGGCGTGGGAGCGCCCCTCCCTCTCGCCCTCCTTCCACTGGGCGTACCAAGAGTCTCAGCTCTGGGCCATCTGGGTCAAAGAAACTTTCAGACATCTCTGAGTCAGACTTTAGGGCTCTCCGGATGGACAATGCATACTCCCGCAACCGGAGCGAGTCAAGGGCAGACAGTCTTTTCTATGATGATTTCCAAGAGCGTGTATATCATGAGGTTCTTTTTACCAACACCCAGCTGGTGGTGCCTCAGCAGTGGCTTGACATGGGACACATTGACAAGAACCCTGACTACTTTGCTGAAGCTAAGGAAATCTGCTCAAACCTTGGCATGTTCCCTATTATGGAGTTTCAGCATGACTATGATCCTCTCCTTATCTGCCAGTTTTATGCCACTGCACATTTACACAATGGACGCAATCGGAAGATTACCTGGATGACTCAAGGTGCTGTCAAGGAAGCTACATTTGCGGAGTTTGTTGCCATCTTGGGGTATGAGGACCGCGGCCGGGACGTTCCTTGTGGTTTCCGCTGTCACATGCGGGAGCATCCCTCCAAAAAGATGTTCTTACACCTTTGTATATTCGAGGCCGTGGGGTTGCTGGCAAGATCAAGGATCTTCTCCCCACATATGACATTCTCCATCGCATTTTCCGTGAGACTGTTGCTCCTCGTGCGGGCAACAAGGACGAGATACATGGGTTCTCCGTTGACTTGATGTTCAACACCTTCCTCAACAGAGAATCAGGCCAACCTCTTGATGTGGCAGACTTCATTTGGAATGAAATGGTTGCTGCCGCACACACTCGGAGGGTTCCACCATTTGCTCCTCATTATGGCCCTCATTGTGTCCAAGTGCCCCGTCATTGCTAGGACGCTCTCCACTCGCTCTCTCATTGTGCACAAGCCAAAGGCACTCAAGATCAAGACACATGCTAAACCTCGTGTTGAGGCAGGTGAGGAGGATGAGGATGAGGATGACTCTGAGCATGCTGAAAGTGGTCATGACACTGACTATGTTGTCTCTCACCGCAAGAATGCCAAGCCCTCTTAGGCCAAAAGGATGGAGGTCAAGCTCAAGAAGATCTTCTACTTCCAGGTTGACAACCAGAAGCGCGTGTATGAGGCGCACGTGTATGCAAAGAAAGCCTGTGCTCGGCAGAAGGAAATGATGTCTGCTCAAGGTCTGATCATCTCCGAGGGATCCGAGAACAACATCACTCCAGAAGATCAGTGGATTTCTCAGCACAGCCGTTGGGACGATGATGTCTCTTCCTCGCACCACGCCCCACCCACGTATGAGGATGAGGAGGACCTTGAGGATGATGAGGAGGAGGAGGACGATGATTGACCTTTGGGACGGTAGAGTTGCCCTTGTCCCTTTTTGGCGTCTTGATGCCAAAGGGGGAGAAGTTGCACTTTAGGCACGGGTGTTGCATGGGAAGTCACAAGCTCGTTCTTCTCTTGATCCTTGTATCGCTTGTGAACTTTGATTTCTCTCTATTTTATGTGTGAGACTATGTGTTTATGTCATGTGAGACTATGTGGTTTATGTCGTGTGAGACTATGTGGTTGGATCCATCTTATGAGACTATGTGGTTTATTTCATTGGATCCATCTTGTGATGTTATGCAGTATCTATTGTCTATATATTCCTCATCACATGTTTTGTGCAAAGGTATGTTTTCAAACGCTAGTATCCATACTTGTGTACCCATGTTGGGTTTGTAAAATAGAGGGGGGAGGTTTGTTTCTACACATCTAGGGGGAGTCTCTTCTCTATTTTACAAATATCATATGCTTATTGTTAAAATCATCCTGCAAAAGTGTATTGTCATCAAACACCAAAAAGGGGGAGATTGAAAGAGCATTTACCTATCCCTCTGATTTTGATGTTTGATAACAATACACTTATCGTTTTAACTGTGTACTAAGTTTATCACAGGATTGATAAAAGGAGGCACAATTTATGGCACATCAATTCCCCTTGCAAAAACCTCTGTGTCAACCGGTAGTACCGGACCTACAACAGGTACTACCGCTTGACACCGGTACTACCGGTTCCAGTACCGGTTGGCACTGATCAAAAGTGATAAGGGTGTGTGCTAGTCAGTACCCACCGGTACCACGAAGCGGCACTACCGTCCCAACCGGTAGTACAAGCAGGCTGGCCAAGTACCGCTTGAGGCGGTCGTACCGCTCGTTAGTACCGTGGCATACTGACTAGCACCCACCCCTCTCCACTTTGGTCAGTACCAAGCGGTACTTGGGACCGGTACTACCGCCCGAACCGGTAGTACCGCTTCCTACCTCCGGTACTACCGGCAGGGTAATGCAAGGCGATACCGCCAAAGTGAAGAATCGAGGCGTCTCCGATGACTGTCCGAGATCTTGGACCGGTACCGCTTCCGGTACTACCGGTACATTAAATGCTCCAACGGCCATATATTTCGTGGAGGGGTACTAACGCTTGGGTACCGGTACTACCGGTACATTAAATGCTCCAACGGCCATATATTTCGTGGGACAAATTGCTCAGCACATTAAAGTCATTGCCCACCATTGGAGTCCATTGGAGCCACCCAAATCTTCAAGATCTCCTCATCCCACCACCCAAAGTTCTTGATCTTTGGGGAATCGAAGGAGTCCCCGATCTATTACTTCACCAAAAGACATCTTCATTTCCCCCTCATTTCATTGAGGGCCCCTTTTCTCTAGTGTTTTGTTGGAAACCCTAGTTCTTGTTTTTGTTCTTATAAGCTTGTCTTTGATTGCTTTGACAGCTTGCTTGTATTTGGGAGCCTCCGATTAAGTTATGGATGTGTGCCCCAAACTTGTAACGGTGCCGGCTTCCACCTTAAAGGTTGCCGATATAGTGGAAGGTGAATCGATCCCGTTGGGGTGAGATTCATCGGAGAACAAGGGAGGCCTCTCGTGATGTTGGTGGTTTGAAACCACCCCCTCTCCAAACGTAGACGTACTTCCCCTCAAAAGGAAGGAACTACGGGAAACAAATTCTTATGTCTCCGCGTCCACTTTTCGGTTACTTCTATCCTTTACCGCACCTTACTTACTTGTTACTACTTTGTGTTGTGGTAGCTCTTGCATATTTGTCATATAGGTAAATTCACCATAGTTGCATTATCTAGAGAATTTACCTTATTGTCAAACCTTAATTTGAAAAAGAAGAAAATTTGAAGTAGCACCTATTCACCCCCCTCTAGGTGCCCATACGATCCTTTCACTTGCTACATCCCCACCAGAATTGTATGATTATCAAATTTCCTTCGGCTCGTGCTAGTGTTTGTAGTCGTTAGGTGGTCCATAAAATTATTTGTAATTTATTAGTTTTAGTTTTCTTTGTATTGATGTTGATGATTATCAATAAATCGATGGAAGTATGGCCATGGTGTGTCAAAGATATATTGGGTCGCATTGGGCCTTGGCTTCACGGTGAAGTTGGTGAAAGCGGTGTCTCTCAAGAAATATTGAAAATGAGAAATGGATCTGATGCTTGGTTGGAGCATGAATAGGCTGAATATGATGGCCCAACTTTACAAACACATCGCAGACCGAAGAGTTCCAACTTCAGAGCTCGAGCGCAGCGCTGGCCTGCTGGATCCTGGATGCCAATGTATCTTTTTACTGTTGTAATCTCCAGGCTCGGCGAGTTGGCTGGAGTGATAGTAAGCGGCAGCGTCGAGCCCGAGCACAACCGGATGGTAAACCCGACTCTACGTTGGACTCAATGTATCTGTTTCTTCTAGTAATCGTCGGGCCTAACAAGCAATGAGAACTAGATTGAACAGCTCCAGATCTCTGAAAACCTAGTCCTCCCAAGTATTTCGGCTTAGCCATCACCATCCACGCCACCTATGAAACTTTCTTATTCCCTTGCTACATCTCCACCAGAATTGCGTGATTATCGAACTTTCTTCGGCTCGTGCTAGTGTTTGTAGTCGTCGTTAGGTGGGTCTATGGACCTATTTGTAATTTTATTACTTTTATATTTCTTTGTATTACTGTTGATGATTATTAATAAATCGGTGGAAGTATGGCCATGGTGTGTCAAAGTATATTGGGTCACATTGGGCCTTGGCTTCACGGTGTAGTTGGTGAAAGCGGTGTCTCTCAAGAAATATTGAAAATGAGAAATGGATTTGATGCTTGGTTGGAGCATGAACAGGCTGAATAAGAAGGCCCAACTTTACAAACACATCGCAGACCGAAGGGTTTCAACTTCAGAGCTCGAGCGCAGCGCTGGCCTCTGGATCCTGGATGCTAGTGAAACACGACTTTTTTTTTTCGGGTGCTACCCTCGTCTCGCAGTCGCCGCATCCCTTCTCGCCCCGCCAACACAGCGCCCGCCGCCACTCGCCACTCTCAGCAGTGCCTCTGAGACCGCAGCAATCGCCTCAAGAGTGGAAGACAGGATACGATCAGATCTGGTGAGGGCACCACCTTCAGTTCTTCACCGATGACGACAGCCTACTATCAATGCCTCAAATATGTTCCATGTACTTGTTGGTGGAGATGTTTATGCTTTACGATCTTGATTCCGTGTATTGATGTTTTCGACCTTGACATACACATATGTTTCCTCTATTTTCCTCTAAAAAATGCCTCTCCGCTAAATGTGCTTTCCGGTGTACTGCATAACCTAAAATCCAGACGCCCTTCACCCATTCGATGAAATATCCCCAAGCCTGCATGCCAGTTTCTACAACGTCTGTGGTCGACTTATATCTTTTACTTCATTTTTTAGGAGCTGGTAATCAAATCTTCACTGGTATTTATTTGAGATTACTTTGCTGTTTTTCATATATAGATCTAGAGAGGCATATATTTCTACTCAATACTACTGAGGACCGTTAGCAGATAGTGTCCACGTATTCCATATAACCTCAAGGTAAAGCATCTCATGAACGCACTCTTGACTTAAGAAGCAGAACAAAATACTTGAATAGTGGAAAATATATTGCGGTGTTAGGGATGTCGTTCCAAAATTGGTTTGAATTACTTGTTGCCGGTTGTGTTCGGGTGCTGACCTGTGATTCGTGGCGTTGCAGAGTGTTGGGTTATGCTGGGCAGTACCTAGTCTGTTGGCGTCGTAGACTTCAGGTAATTTTAGTTTACAGCAAGATTCGCACTGATTCAAGATGAACGTGTGTGCACTGTCGATATGTGTACATGTTAAATTATATTTCAGTGCTTCGAAGATAATAAACCTACCTAACGTTTCTCTAATTTAAGAAACTAATAATTGACAATTTGACATGATATTATGGATACAGACCCTATCCTGTCCCTCTAGTGGAAGACCAGATGTTGATATTAACTGACATTCTCATTCTTTTTACCATTAGCTGCTATTGCCAATCTGTCATGGCTGGAACATGCAGAGAAAATTGGGTCATGTCCTAACAATTGAATTTTGTAGCTATTCCATTTCCTTTATAAATATATTGGTAAATTCTACTTAGTATACTAAATAATTTACGCGTTCTACTAAATTGATTGATGCCATACTATCACCATATCAGATTTGTTCATGGGTAGCCTGGCTTCCTGGTCCAGGCCTTGCTTGGGCCTCGATTTACAGCCTCAAACATATTTTGAGTCAGAACTAGTGTATTACTGGAGTGCGAGTTATTAATTTTGCTTGCTGCTAGTTGCAACACTCTGTACACAAAATGCCACTGTTGCATCAATTATCAAACTGTGAGTCAGTAACACTGTACTCATTTCATAAACAAATCGTTACCCATGTTCTCTTTATCTTATAAACTTGTACTGATTTTTATCAAAATCCATTATATGTCAGGTTTTCTCATGAATCTGCTAACAACATGACAACCCCACGGAACCGGGTCCAAAGTATTGAAGAAAAGGGTGAAGAGTATGGCTCCACTTCCGATGATGGTGATGATGCTGAAGTAAGTGCACGCAAGAAGGCTGTGCCTACTGCAACAAGTGCTCGTAATAGGCGCAAGCGTGGAAGGTCAAGGGAGGTGGTTGCCGAATCATATACATGTCATAAGAGTGCAAGATTAGTGGGCATATGTAGCATCCCAATTGTCTAACATTTGTAATGCTACTTGATCTAGTAATAAAAGGGCCACTTCCTACATATAATTATTGCATCATCATCATATCATGCTCATGTCATCATGCCATCTTGCAATTTGAGCATCATACAAACCCTTGTGTTTTGGTTCTTACCTCATATGCATCATTAATTGTAGTTGCCTCTTGATATTGTTTTTGGTTCTTGATATATTGTTAAATGCCCAAGTTGAGTTGGAGGCATATATTTTATTAAACTCTACCACCTTTCTTCACCACCTTATAATTCCACCATCCAATTAATATGAGCTGGCATTTATTTGAGTTTACCTCTAGCTCATGTGGGTTGGGATGGATCCAAATTCTTTTCCACATGCTCTCATCTTGGCATCATTATGTTTTCACATTATTGATATATGAGAGCCATAGGGCCACCTTTTGCATGCCCTGTGAGTGGGACATTTTTCTCCTAGCTTCCATATGGATTAGTTTGGAATTAAGATCATGTTGGATTATTCTTGGAACAATTAAACATCTAGTGTACTAACACACTAGTAAGCCCAATTTTAATCAAATATGCTTATCTCCATCTAGTCCACTTGGGCTTCCTTTCAAATTCTTATGCTTGGGCCTTACCTACATTTGGAATGCATAGGAGCAATGCCATGTAAATGATCTTGTTTTCACAAAATAAGCATGGTACTAATGATTTATGCATGGCCCATGCAAGCACCACCTTTTTACTTGTCATTTGAATTTTATTTGTTTTTCTTGCATGAAACATCTCTCTTCCTCTTTGCTTGACCTTGATTGTTTGTTCCAAAACATACACCCCTCCTATCTAGATCCTAAACCTACCTCATCTCTTATCTACCCCTCTCCTTAACCCTCCCTTTAACCCTAATCCCCCATCTAAGCCTAATCCCTACCCCCCCCTCTTTAAACCATCCCCATACCTGCCGATCATTGGGGCATTCTCTCTCCCTAGGTATCTTATCTCTTTTGCTTCCCCTCATGGTCAACCCTCTGTTCAAATCCCCTGAAAAATGTTCCAAAGAATTGGAGATTAGAAGCTGATTTAAATTTGAAATAGAATACAAACAAACAAAACAAATAAATAAAAAGAAGGAAAAAAAATAGTGAGAGAGGAGAGCAGCAGCCACCCTGGGCCTTACCTCCCGCAGCAGCCCAAGTCAAACAGCAGCCCACCCCCTGGCCCCGTACCTCTTCGGTGGAGATAACCCCGGCGCCAGCTGCCTCTTCTCCGTTCGCCCTCTCTGCGAAGACACCTTGACGGAAGCATTTGGCGGTGGCCAATCCGCCGTCAATTGCGTCACCCTCCGCCCTTCTTATCCTCAAGCCGCGGAGGCCCCCTGCAACCCTAGCCTCCCTCTTCCCCTCCTCACCGCCGCCATTTCCCTGTTCCCCTGTCCTTCTCCCTCCCGCAGCAGCAGCGGAGCTGTATTGTCGCCATGGTCAGTGAGCACCGTGGCCGGGATCACGCCTTCGTCCGCACTGTTAGTCCTCGAGAGGAGCTGTCCGTCCCAGGGACTCTGCTCTTCTTCTGTCCAGCCTGAGAACCCGGCCGTCGCCGACATCACCTCCGACTCCTCCTCGATTCCTCTGGGAATCGGTCAGTGAGCACCCTTCCAATTCCCTCCTCCTCCTTTCTTTGTTGTGCACCGTAGCCTCGCCTCTGTCTCCAAGTTCGCCCGGCCGCATTCGCCGTGATTCGTCCGTCGAGATAGCGATCGGCAAGCTGCGGCTTTTTCCTGTCATTACGTCATCTTGCCCTGCACGCTGCAGCCAAGATCCGACGATGACCCCTTGATGAAAGTTGTAGTCCGATCATCCCTTGTCATCTTTTGTTTTTGTGGCATGTCGGATTTCTCGTTGGTTTGGTCACCATCGTCCTCTGAAGTTTCGCTCAGCTCGTAGTCTCGGGTGTAGAATTCAGTTTCGTCAGACAAACCACCTCCCCGAGCCTTTTCTAGATAGGCCCTTCATGTTTGCCAGAACCCGACCGCAGTCCCCTAGCCCCACAGTCAGCGTCGGAGGCTTTTTGTAAAAAGGCTCCCGAAATTTTCGACCTCCACCAGACTCCCGCCTCGCACACGTGTCATACATCGCTCGGTCCCGCGCGCGGTGGCTCCTTCTCGCCCTCTGGCCCACATGTCAATGACGGAGGGTAGAACGTCCCCGAGTGAGAAAAGTCGGCCGAGCTTTCTGAAATCAAATAAAAATTCAGTAAATGTTTAAATCTAATTAAATTCATATCTTTTGAAATAACTCGAATTTGTAAAAACTTTCAAAATGAAAAGTAAATGTTTTCCAAATATGAATTCAACCATATTTTCGAATTTGACCAAGTTTGACTCTATCTAGTCAAACCTTTGACTTTGACCCTAATTAATAATTTTGACTTTTAATAAATTTAAATTCATAATTCCAAATAAAACAAATGATATATGTTTTTGAATCAGGAAAATGTGAGGAATTCAAATATGCCATTCAAACTATTATTTGGACACTTTAAATTTCAAGTTGAATTAAATTACAACAAATGCCCCTGGACCTTAATAAATTAATAACTTTTGTTTTATAACTCCGATTTTGGCAAATGATATGTCTAAAATGATCAGCTCGACGAGACCTTTCTGTTTATGCTATCCATGTCTTAAAATGCAGCATGCATCATATAATTATATAGTATACAGCAACTAATATGACAATAAAATGGGACCAAAAATCAATAAAAATGTTATTTCTTGTATTCCACACCTCACCCATGCCATGCTACATTATTGACATGCAACTTGTGCATCATTCATCATGGCATGATTGTTTGCTTGTAGCATTTTATTCATATGCTTGCGCACTTTATTTATGTTGGCCTTGTTTGTTTGGTTCTTCTTAGAATAGAGCTATGAGGATATATCAAGAGAACCAGGAGCACTACCCAGATCCGTCTCTCGCTTCAACTGAGTTGCCAGGCAAGCACTACCACATGCTTGTATACATACAGTACCTATTGCCTCTATCTTATTCTTGCATCATTGAGTCGCGATTGCATTAAACTGAATCCCAAGTATTGCATAACCTTTACTTTTCAACCCCACCGAAGCTTGTTCCTCCATCCCATGAGCCATTACTACAGGAGTTGTTTGAGCCATGCGAGTCGTAGAACAGCATGTGTAGGGTATGTGAGAGTCTGTTGGATAACGAGGTACCTAAACAACTTAATCTGAGTAGTAATGGGATAACTAATGGAAGTGGCACCGGTGGGCAATATCTGCTATTTGGTTTTTCCTGCTCACTTGTGTCCCGTAAGACCCCGAGTACTTGATTCCTGTTCCAAGAATATTCGCGCTATCCACACCCGGGAGGCTTATGGGACCCCCCTGAGCCAGAGCTTGATTCAGTCTTATTCCTGGGGGCCACAAACTAGTTTGAGGTTTTATTTACTATTCTGTACTTATGTCATGGTTTATCGCTTTATTATGATTGTGCGAGGAGCACCTGTACTGTTTAGGATCGTGGCACGATTCCGCGGTATCGACAAGCCCAGTTTTGGGTTCCCAGTCGTTTACAGCCGTCCCCACAACCTTGAGTCCGTCTCGGAGCCGGCCGGTTTCGTTGCGGGTCTACTTTAAGGGGTGGCCCCCTGAAATAATTCTGAATCCTGTGATTGCTTTGTCGTGAAGGCCTCGTTGGGTTCTGATTTGGTTTTTCCGAGGTTGATCGAGTGTGTGTTGCTATTTGTGCACCCCTGCAGGGTAAAACTTTCTGAAAGCCGTGTCCGCGGTTATGGACGACTTGGAGCACAGTTTCTTGATCATAGACAAACATAACTAAAGTACCGCTTTAAATTTGACTAAGCAAATGACTAGTAAATAGTGCAACACTCATGGAATGGTTAATAAAATTGCCAACGGATGGGGGGGTTGTTCGTCCGCTTCCTCGTTGGTAAGCGAGGAGGAGGATGGATCTGTGGACATTACTGTTATAACTGTTGTCAATAATTCACGGGCATCCGTCTATCTTTGGTTAGGCGGATGGTTAGCGTTTATCTATAGAACTGTTAGGGTTTAACTTTCGCTGCAATTGTGTCACCCCAGGTTGTGTCCCCTTTAGAGGCATAAAGACTTGCTGAGTACCCTTAGGGTCTCACACGATAAATTATTGGTTCAGATGAACAGGTACACTCGCAGGACGGATACTGGGTGGAAGAGGCTGATGATGTGGGCAACGATCGTTCGGTGTAGAGATTCCGGGAACGGGGATCCGTGAGATCTATGGGCGGGATGTGTTTATTTTCTGTGGCATCTTATGCCGATTTGCTTCTTATCCGTACTCGGACTTTGTTCTGCCGCTTCCGCTTGATACTCTGATGTGTGCTGTATGAGGAAATATCCTAAAATATTATATCTATCTAGGTCATTTGAACCTTGCTGTATGGCGTTGCTATATTTCCTTTCTTTTTAGATGGAATGACTCTGATGTACTTTTGTATGGTGGCTTGCATACATACTCATTTGTGTATGTAGTTGATCCCTTCGCCTGCCGATTACGCCATCCGTACAGGTCCCGATGAATTGGAAGTGGTTGGGACGGCCGAAAGGTCTACCCGTGAGTGGCTTTTGGGCCCCACCGTACTATTTCAACCACTTGTGGAATGGGCGATTTTCTTAGTGACTTTAGAAAATACCTACTAACTTGCCCACAGAAGTCACGGTTGGAATTTTATTTGGATGGACCACTAAATGATTTCGATGAGGATTTGGATGTGTTGGAGTTTTGGAGCAAGGAGTCCATGTATTATCCTGATCTATCATCAATGGCTCGTGATGTTCTTGATATTCCCATGTCGATTGTTGCTTCGAAGGTGGCATTTAGCATGTGTGGTAAAGTCATAATCCCTGATCGAGCTTCACTTAAGCCAAAGGTGGTCGATGCTTTCATGTGTCTCGAAGATTGGTACCAGGGAAAAATGCAAGAGCAACAAGGTAATTTGGGTGAAGTGTTTGCAAATGAATTTGTCAAGTTATTAGTGTTCTGCTATTGAATATTGATGTCATATTTTTTTGTCTTGCTGTTTTCTAGGACCTTATAGAACTCCAGGCTTCAGGGGCAGAATCTTCGAATCCAACTTCTAATGACAAAGCATCTTCGGACTCTGAATGTAATACCACGAGTGGCAATTCTTTTCAACTTAATTTCATTCCCTGGTGTATGCTTATTATTTACTGTTTATGCTATCATGTAGAACATTTTAGGTGGCATCGTGGCAGCATAGAGATGTTAGCACGGAGAACTGGCGATGGCATCATGGTGATGGATTTCCACATGGACGATGAAATGATGCATCTTTTCTACCGTAGTACTATTGAATGGTCAGCAGTTGTTCTGTTTTATGATTTTGTCCACAGGCTGTATAAGTGGACTTCAGCCTTGGGACTCTGTTAAATTTGTGGTTTGTGCTTATGGACTGAACTGAAACAAGTGGATGTAATGCATGAAGACATGAAGCATGCTGCTGAAATCTGAATTGCTGACTGATGTTTTGAATCCATATAAGTTTGAATATTTGTGTTTTGATATTTGTTGCTGCTGAAAAGAGGACATTGGTATCTTCTGTTATTGGCTGATTTTTCCTAGGCTGATTACTTGAGGTAATTACTACACTACCAATATATGCCAGCGCACGTTCACGGATTATTCTCTGTCTAGTTAGCATATCTCAACTCTTGTCAGACATTTTTGTCGATTTTATCTTAAACTGTCAAGGTTATTTTAGCCTTCAACATATGCTTAGGCAATACTAGTTTGTATCATGAAACTGAAGTCGCACAGAAAATTTTGTATTTCTTACTGAAGTCCTTTTTTTTGAGGAATTTCTTACTGAAGTCCTGGTAGATCTATATGAACGACAAAGAACGTCTACTGGATTATAAACCGTGGAGTCCGGAGGCAAGCCAAAAAAGAAGACGATTAGAAGTGTGTTCCCTTTTGGCCGTCTGAACATTGATGAGCCATCTAAATTATGTCTTTTATACGGAGTACCATATCTGTTCCTAAATGTATAAGATGTTTTGGGAGATTAAATAAACTCCTAAAACATCTTATATTTAGGAAAGGATGGTATACGTTTTACCTTCTCTATTGAACTATATGAGCACTTTTGTCACAAGAAAAGGTTCTCTGATGCCAATTCATCTGCCATTTAGTCAATCTCTACGTGGTGGACTGAAAATATTCACTTTTCAAACACCTACTATCAGGTGTTTGGAGCATGAGATATTTTATCTTCCGAATTGGAGCGTTGCACTGGAAGCATCTAGGGCGCTTGGGTCTCTCGTCTCTCGTCTCTACCGGCCGATCAGCTCAGTAGCAAGGGTTCGTGGTCGCAGGCACGCAAGCTGCAGGAAAGATCGATCTGCATCTTGCCATCTCCTCCCGTGTGCAAGCTAGCCCTCTTGCCGGCCGTCCGACGAGCAACGTGCTTCCTGGTAAGTGGTAATCCCTTTTGTACATACTAATATACTATCAAATATCAATCTAATTTCTTGAATCTTGATGTTCCGATTCTTGCATCTTAGAATTGGGGAAAAAGCTAGCTAGTCATAGATTTTGCCATAAAGTAAACTTGTTGGTTAAAATTGTTAATTCACTATATGTTGGCACTTGGCAGGAAGTAACGATGGGCAAGGGAAAAACCATTGATGCATTTTTCAGAAAAAAAAAAGATGACTCTGAAGCTAATGAACAAGGAGACCGTGGCGCCCCGCAAAACCACTACTAGAAAATCGCGTTATTTTTGTGCATTGCATCATCATGACCGCATGCTCATGTCATTATGCCATATTGCATTTGAGCATCGTCATGTCATCTTGCATTTGTTTTCTAAAACTATTTTCTAAAAGCCTAGTTTTGTTTCTAAATATTCCCCGTCTTAATTTTAAATCAAAACTCCGGACTTTTTCGGGTCTTTTATTTGTCTAAAAACTATTTGCAAAAATCATTTTTAAATTAAAATAAAAGTTTATTTTATTTTTAGTTGCAGCCGTACCGGGCCGATTCGACCCAGTCGGTCACCCCCAGTACAAAAATCAGAGCTACCCCAAACCTTTCCCACCTAACCCTAATCTACCCACCCTGCATCCACCTTATCCCACCCAATCGGTGCTCGCCACCTCAGCTAACATCCCTCCTCCAGCCAACCACCCGCTGCCACATCACCCCAACCACCCCCACAACCACTCCCGCCACGTCCCCACACCAACCCCGCAGGCACACACACACCAAACCGTCCACCCATGCCTCCCCGGTCCCACCCCGCAGCCCCACACCACCAGTGGTCCGCCAGCCCGCGTGACCCGCCCCTCGATCCCCTTTCCATGGGCCACCTCACCGACAAGGCCTCTCGCCTCTCCTCCTTGTCTCCCTCCCCGCTCGCCGTCCCCCTCCCGCAAGCTCGGCCGCCTCACCTCCCGCGTCCTCCTGTAACCGCGCCAGCACCTGCCCCATCCGTCCTACCCCACCCTCCTGCAAGCTCGCCACCGACCCGCTTCTTCGGCCCCCTCCTCTGCCTGGCTCGCATGGCCGTGCTCCGCGCCCACCCCGCAGACCACGACGCCCGCCGCTCGTCCCTTTCCGCCATGCCGCGACCGCCACGCCTCAGGCACCCTCGCCGAGCGGGGCCGGGTCCCCCGTCACATGACACCTCGCCTCTTCCTCCTGGAGCCACCGCCTCGCCTTGTCTCCGTCGGGCCCTGCATCTCCGTCGTGTCGGCCTCACCCCCTGCAGCGCCCCGTCTGCGAGCCCTCCTCGGCCGCGGCCCCGCCGACCGCCTCTGCGACCTCCTGCAGCCTCGCCGCGGCAGCCTGGACCCGAGCCGACGGTGTTCCTCGCCTCTGCGCCTCCGCCTCGACGGCGCGCGACCTGCCTCGCCAGATCCGCCGCTGGCCTCTCTCTCTGGGCCGCCGCCTCTCGGATCCCGGCCCGCGCCTCATCGCCGATCAGCCACTCGGCAACCGCCGCCTCTACCGAGCCTCTGTCCGCCGTCGCCCGCGTGGTCGTGACCGTGTCCATCAAAGTTTTTGTCTGTTGGCTTCGTGGGACACCAAGTCAGTAACCCCGTCAAGGCCTTCCAAAGCCGTCCCTATCCGGTGTCCTCACCGACTCCTAGATCAGCCGGGTGGCTCCCCTCTTTTGTTTTGTTTTGCCACAAGTTAGCCGAACACGCATGAGGCCATGAACCCTTCAAGATATTTGTGACATCAAGCTCGACACCGACAATCGAGTGGAACCCCGAGTACTTCGTCATGGAAACTAGGGGCGATGACGCCGAATCGACAAAATCTACCTCACGGAGCGGCGAACCCCCGGACCCGGAGCAGCCCTGGACACCAAGATCTACCGGCGACCCGACCAAGACCCGAAGACCGACCCCGCCGAACGCTAAGATCTTCAATCGGAATTTGCGGGCCTGACAAGATCTTCGCGACGGCAAGATCGACCGCTTGGACCCAAGTTCTCCGTCACGACACCACAAGTTCTCCATCTTGAATCTGAACCTCGATCCCTGTTGAATCCTGAGTCCGGCCCCGAACCCCCGAACCGCCAAGATCGCCGAGACCCCCATGTGTGATCCTCTTTCCGAGCCCTATTTTATAAATTGTAATATAAACTCATGCATATTAAATTGACATGCTTGCATACATATTTGGTGGTTTGGGGGTGTTATGCCGATTCACCTAAATTAAATATGGAGTCTATATGCGGGATATCTTTGTCTTATTCCGGACTCCATTTAAATTGGTGTAGCGAACCGGTGCTATCTTTTTCCATGTTAAGACAACATTTAAAATGCAGGGTAGCTAAACAACATGAACCACCTAAATATTTGTCGGGACCCCGGTTCCGCTTAATCTTGCCTAATTGCACCGCACCTTTGCCATGTCATACATCATACATGCATCATGCCCGATCTTTTGCCGTAGTATTAAATAGTGCATCCGGTGTTTCTTCTAGTGTTTTGCTTCTTCGCGGATTAGGCCGATGAGTTGATGCGAGTGTCGACCCGATCTTCGTATGGACCTTCGGCAATGTTTTCAGACGAGCATATCCCCCTTTCTACCTATCTTACTTTGATAGTATTTATTCCCTCCTGTTGATCTATTGCTATCTGTGTTGCGTTGCTCTAGTTTTCGTACCCGTGATATCCCTCGTAGCCTTATATTGCCTTGGACACATCCTATTACCTGTGGTTTGGTAGATAGTTGGACTTGCGCGTCGTAGTCGCCTGCTCAAGTGTTGTTGCGTGTCGTCAAGTACCACAGTTGTTGGAGTTTTGCCGCATGTTTAATGTTGGATATGATCATGACTTTAATTATTGTTTAATAACTAAAACTGAAGTAGGTAAATGCAGAGGCACCGGTGGGTAATAGACAATATTTGGATTTTAACCGCCACTTGGTGTCCGTAGGGACCCGAGTTCTTGACACTGTTCGAGATCGAGCGCTAACCACAGGTGGGGTGTATGGGCACCCCCATCGATTTAGTACCTGATTCCAAGTACTGTACTGGGGGCCACAATTAGTTTGGGGCTTTATTACTATTCTGTACTTATGCCATGCTTTACTGCTTAATTTAAATTATGCGATGTACTGCACCTGTACTGTTTAGGATCGTGACACGTTTTCGCTGTATCGACAAGCCCAGTCATCTTTTCGGGTTCCCAGTCGTTTACAGCCGTCTACACAAACCCTGAGTCCGTCTCGGAGACCGGCCGACTTCGTTGCGGGTAGCTTAGTGGGGTGGCCCCCCGTGCTTGCTTTGGGTCAGGGAAACGTTGTGTCCGAAACCCCGTCGACATACCGTTGGGTGTATGTTTTGTGATCTTGTACCTATCTGATCCGACAACAAGGGTGTAGGTGCGTGTGGAAACTTTGGTGCACCCCTGCAGGGTTAAATCTTTTCGAGAAGCCGTGTCCGGGTTATGGACGACTTGGAGCACAGGTCTCGATCATAGACAACTATAACTAAAGTTTACTGCTATAATTTGACTGGTATCCGATATGACTAGTAATCAGCTTCACTGCAACGGAATGGCTAAATAAAAGTACCAACAACTGCTGGGTTTTGGGATATCTCATGCTAATTGTATATTTGACTAGTAAGTGTTGCAACTACAACGGAATGGTTAACTAAAACTGCCCACTGCTTATTATATCAGGATGACTCCTGCTATTTATATTTGACTAGTAATTGCCGCAACTATAACGGAATGAGTAAAACTGCCAACGGTGTGAGTTCCTCGGTTGACTTCCTCGTTTGGTCTCGAGGGGGAAAACACCAAGATGGGTATGTTTGGTGGTAGTATCAGGTTGGTTCCGGATAGGTCTTTCTTACCCCTCTCTGATAGCCGTCAGTTATATCGAGTCTCTATAGGTTGTTTAGTGCATGTTGCGCTGCCGCTTCAGTCCACCATACCTATGTAGGCGAGGACCGCCGAATTCTAGGCTCGTCGTGTATTGGCCTCAGTACTGACCGCTCTCTCTTTTTCCTTTTCCCTTCGTCGGCACCCCTTTTGTTTAAGCAGGTTTTGAGATCGACGTCGTTAGCAGGGTTACCCTTCCGGCTTGGCCTGGGCAGGGTTATGGACGCCATTGGTTATTCTTCAGGGCTCTTAGCCCCATTTGCATCTTGTCCGTAGCTGGACGCTCTATCGTTTTCAAGGTGATTTGGATCTTTGTTCTGTATATCTGTATTCTTGACTCATGGAGTCGTGTTGTATATATATTTGTTCTGTGGGTCCCATCGAGGACTGTTGTGTAATGTTATTACTTCATTTTCCACCCGCACGCAAGTGCCTGGTGGGCACCTTTGAATCGTTTCTATGCGGGTTTGGCGGGATTCGCTGAAACTTGCATAGGGCCGATTTTGAGGGTGTTACAGAGACCGAACCAATAACGGTAGAACAGTAGAACCCATTCATGTGCAGCCACCTCTGTTGTTGCTTGAATTTGGACAGCAAAATCATGAAGAGAAGGTACATCAAATTCAAACAAATGAAGTTATATTCTCTGGTATTGAATCTTTGGTGCGCGACCCAGCCTTGCGTCCATAGATATGGCAATATCCAGCTAATCAAAGAGATGATGTGCGACGTGCATATTTGAAACTAGGCCCTATGCAGCCACTTCTGAAGAATTACAAAACCTATGGTACAGGAAGTTAGAAACGACGCTTTTAAGTACAATTGGTTTAGTCTTTTTCCAGCATGGCTGGAGTACTCGGAAAGTAGTCATCGCGCATATTGTTTATTTTGCTTCTTGTTCGGTAGAAACAAAAACAAACGAGGTGGTTCTGATGTCTTCACTTCACAGTACATGGATTTGCAAATTGGAAGAAGGTCAATGATGGTAGGAAGTGTGCATTCTTAAACCACATTGGTTCCGAACCTTGCTCTGAACACAATAATGCAACGAAAGCATGCCAAGACTTGATGAATCAGAAAAGTCATGTAGCACATGCTGTAGCAGTGGGCAACTAGAGGGATATAGAAAGAAATCAGCTAAGAGTAAAAGTATCAATTGCAGTGGTGAAGTGGCTCACATCACAATCTTGTGCTTTTAGAGGCCATGATGAGACAAGCGAGTCTAAGAACCAAGGGAACTTTCTTGAGTTAAGAAAGCTTCTTGCAGAATTCAATCCCGAGATTGCCGAAGTTATTAGAGATGCTAAATACAATGAACAATATATAGCACCAAAGATCCAACAAGAGATTTTGGGCATTTATGCATATAAAGATAGGAAGCATATCCGTGAAGAGATTGGGGATTCTAAGTTTTCTATCTTGGTTGATGAGACTTGTGATGTAGCAAAGTGGGAGCAGATGGCATTGGTTTTCAGATTTGTGGATAAAGATGGTATTTTGCAAGAGAGGTTCTTTGACTTGATACATGTGACAAGCACCAAAGCCGCGACACTTAAAGAGGTATTGAGCTCCTTATTATCCAAAAATGCTTTCGATGTTCAAAACTTCGGGGCCAGGGGTATGATGGGGCTAGTAATATGAGGGGGGAGTTCAATGGATTGCAAGCTCTTTTTCTTCGAGAATGCCCATATGCATATTATGTCCATTGCTATGCTCATCGTTTGCAACTTGCGCTAGTTGCTGCATCCAAAGAAGTGTTCCATGTTGCTCAATTCTTTCAAAAACTTCTATTTATTGTTAACACCATTGACTCCTCTGCAAAGCGCCATGACGAGCTTCATGGTGCTCAATTGGATGAACTAGCTCGGCTACTTGCTATTGATGAGGCTGAAACTGGTCAAGGTGCAAACCAAATACGTGCACTAAAATGACCCGGCGACACAAGATGGGGTTCACACTTGGCTTCGATATCTAACCTGAAGACGATGTTTAATGCAGTAAGTTTGGTGCTTCAAAAAATAGCTTCTGATGGAACAGCTGGCTCAATTCGTGCAGATGGAGATACAGCTTATATCTACTTGTCCTCTTTTGAGTTTATACTCGTCTTATGTTTAATGCAAGAAATATTGGAGATCACTGAAGATCTTGGGCAAGCTTTGCAAAAGAAATCACAGGACATAGTAAATTCCATGCATCTAGTATACTCAACAAAGGTCCGCCTGAATAAGATGAGATCAGATGATGGTTGGGAAGCCTTCTTTTTTCGAGTTGTTGAATTTTGTGCAAACCATTCTATTGGCATTCCAGATTTGAAGGCAATTTACATTCTGCGTGGTGGTCGTGCTCGTCGCTAGCCCGATTCTTTTACTAAGGAGCATTATTTTCGAGTGGAAATATTCTGAGCAACACTTGATACTCAACTCCATGAACTAGAGTTTCGGTTCAGTGAGAAGATAATGGATCTTCTATCCACTAGTGCTACTTTGATCCCTACAAATAAATTTATATCTTTCAATGCTGCTAATATTTGTGAGATGGTGAAGAAATATTATCCGGATGATTTCAGTCAACAAGAAATCTATGGCTTGAAGCAGCAACTCAAGCATTTTATTGTGGATGTTTCCAATGACAGCGAGCTGAAAAAAGTGTCAACATTGACAAACCTTTGTCGCTATCTTGTTGAGAGTGGGAGACATTCCATCTATAACTTGATTGATAGACTCCTCTGGTTGCTTGTGACTCTTCCGGTTTCTACGGCAAGTGCTGAACGCGCCTTCTCTTCTTTAAAGATTATTAAGACAAGATTGCGTAATAAAATGGAGGATGAGTTTCTTGCCAATAGCTTGCTAGTAAACATAGAGAGGGAAATTGCCGAGAAGTATGACTATGAGGATATTCTTCTACATTTCACCGGCGCAAAGAGGCGAAGAGCTGATCTATAGTGATGAGCGAAAATCCATGGTTAAGTAGTAAGTGGCAGTCATGGTAGATGTAGATGGTTTCTTTAGTTTTGGGCTACCTTATACATACATTGGTCTTATAACTGTATTTTGTAGATGAGATCAATATCAATATATGAGTGCTTGATAAATATTAGAAATTCTGCCTTGTTGCTTTGATTTGATTTGTATGCAAAAAAAAAATTACACGTCATTTTTTAGCTTCGCCCCCCACAGATTCTTTGCAAGGTCCGCCACTGGCGCTTGGGGCATCTACCCCCGGCATGGTGGTGGTGGCCTCCTTCTCCGTCGGAATGGTTGGTCGGATGGTCTTGCCGTCTTGCGGCGGATCCTGCTAGTTTCCGGCGGGTGGCGTGGGGGCTGCTGGCTCGGTTTCAATAAAGGAGGTGGTTCTGGATCCCTCTCAAGACAAGACGATGATCTGCCGAATGTTGGTCTCCATTGATCTGGTTTCTGTGTCGTGTTCCGGAAGGCTCCGTCGGCGAACTTCATAAGTGCTATCATGCTGTGAGTTTGCTGAAAGGATTGAATTCGGTTGTACGCATCCATATTTTGCCCTGGCCGTTTGGTTTCAGAGGGTGTGCTTTGAAGCTTTGTTGGTTGTTATTATCATGGGGCATGTTCTCGTTCCATGGTGCTGACGGAAAAAGTCATGGAGACCGAGATCTAAGGACAGACAATGGTGGTTCGAGTCTAGGTGGTGATAAGAAATTGGCTAGGTGACTTGTGAATTGGAGCAGTGACATGCAAGTGGGGGCGGCTGCACAAGAGAGGTTCATGGTCCTACCTCTCAGGGTGAAAACCCAGGGTCTGGTCTTAATTGGCTGTGCCTAGCAATGGCCGTGGTGAAAGTATTGTTTTGAGAGCGAGGATTTTTTTTAGGGTGAAAACCTAGATCTTAGATCTGGCGATACGGTGTTTGTGCACTGTTCCCTTCTTGGAGGCGTCGTTTTTGGAGAAGCTGGACTTCTGGTGTTGTCTTGGTGGTGGTAGTACTGTTGTTTCAATGAATGAGTCACTATAACGGGACTTTTCTTTTTTGTAATTCTTCTTTCTTTCTTTCTTTTTAGCCGTGTATCCGTGTGGCCGCTAGGATAATACGTTATTTCAGAGGCTGGGTGTAATTGGTATCTTATGATATTAATATATGTTTCTTGGAAAATTCTACCGATCGTGTGTACGAGAATCCTACCGTCGGCAGATGCACGTCCTGTTGTGGCAGGCGACCGATTCACATGGTATACGAGTACTTTTTGGCTGCCATCAAGCATGCATGGTGATATTCTGGCTGCTGGCATGATGCTTATTTTCACATATCTTGATTTGATTCGTTTCGTAATTTAGCACTAGAACTTTGCATGTGATTCTAGTTGTCCCTCTCTTGATCTTTTTGGAGTACAAAAGATGCATCGCACCTACAACATATTTGAAGCCTCGCGATGGAAAAATAGAAAATTAGGCACTAAGAATCTGGCCAGTATACTTACACTTGTTCTAATTCTGTATTTGTGATGTGTTTTATCTGGCAATTAAGTATAATCAATCTAACAACTAGGTGTAATTTATCTGGTAATTACTTTCACATTTTTTGACCGATGTCGTTATAGAGGTGATGTATTCTTATACCTTTTGGTGTTGTGTTTTATTTGGCGATCATATGTAATTTATCTGGCCACCGAGTGTAATTTATCCGGCAATCATCTCTAACTAATCTGGCAAGCATATATATACATGACTTTGTCTTGGTTAAAACCTGGCAACCAAATATAATAATCCGGCAATTAGACTGATTTTAACCTGGCAATTCGGCTTACTTAATCTAGCAGTTAGGCATATTTAGTTTGACAATTAGTATTCTTGCAATTAAAATGGCAATTAGGTACGGTTAAACCTGGCAAGGTCTAATTATTCTCAAAATTAATAATCTAGCAATTGTGCCTAATTAATCTCGCAATTACTTCTAATTAATCTGATGATTAGACTATGATTTATCTTGTAATTAGTAGTTGATCAATGAGACGTGGAGACATGCACGTGATACTTTTATAGTACGGAGCCGTGATGCTACTACTCGTGATGTGCAGAGACAGATGCATACAGTGGGCCTACCATGATGACTTTTGTCTAATTTTTAATCGAAACAGGCCACGTCTACGGTTTGTGGGTCGTATAGCGACCACCGCATGGAGAGAACCAACGTGCGGCGCCGTGTGTTAGTCCGGTCCATGTTTCTTTTAACAACAAAAATTTACTGACATTTACATGTTCCCTCGGGCATGCCTTAAAGAAAAGAGTGAGCATTCATATGGATAACCAGATTTTCATTAATTACACTGTCCATAGACGGAGACTGCTTCATTGATCACCTGAGCCTGCCGATAACTTTTTTTAAAGAAAGAACATCAATTCATAGCTGACAAGTGACAAGAAAATGCAACAATAAAAAACGACATCCTAGGGCGGCGGTGGAGCTAGGGTTTCACCATCGATTCTTCAACCCGGGTCGACATACAGGACGGGGGAAAAGCGAACACTTCGGGCTTGTTTGATTCATAGGATAGGAAAAGTATAGGAATAGGAAAAACATAGGATTGAGATGTCATGCCAATGTGAATCTTATAGGAAGAGGGATTTTGTTTGATGTGGCAAAGGAATTTTTCCATGAGGTGTGATCTAATGTTGTTTTTCTATAGGAATTGCACTACAAGATTCCTATAGGATTAATTCCTATGGGATGTGTTCCTATGAATCAAACACTAACATAGGAAAAAATCCCATGGGATTCAAATCCTACACAATTCCTATGTAATTCCTATGAATCAAACAAGCCCTTCGTGTCTATTGATAAGGATGCCGAACAAAATAGGTCTAAAAGAGAAAGAAAAACTAGGAAACGATCATAGATGGAAACACTAGCCTCGCAACAACCATCTTCTATATCATCAACCACAATCTTATCAACACCTTGGGTATACATAGAGCAAATTACTCCAAAGAAACATACTCCCTTGGTCCCAAAATATAAACGCCTAAAGAAAGCAAATCTTACTAACTTTGAACAAATATTTTGAAAAAAATATCCACATGTACAATATTAAATAGACACATCAGTAAAATATATTTTATGGTAAATCTATTGATATTGATTCAGTGTTATAAATATTCATATTTTTATGTATAAATTTGGATAAACCTAGAAAACGTTAACTCTTGACGAATCCTTAGGTGCATTACATTTTGGGACCGAGGGAGTAGTTTCGTGTGGATGTTGGCAAGTCAAACCAATAGAGATCAGACAAGGGCTATCACCTTGCAAAGGGAACATTAAGCAAAAAAAAGGACTACAGTACACCCTCCTTGCTAGTGCATATAAGATTTTTCAAAGTCAAACATCATAAACTGACCAAGTTTATTAAGAAAATTATCGATATCTACAATACTAAATGTATACCATATAAAAAATATACAGAAATGATGGATCTAATGGTATTAATTTGGTGTTCTAGATGGTAATAGTTTTCCTATATAATTGGTCAAAGTTGATAATGTTTGACTTTACAAAATCTTAGGGCACCTCCGACGGCCCTTCGCAAACCGACCGTGCGGGACCTAATTGGTCTGGTCGGACACAACCCACGGCCCAATGACACCCTGCAAATGGAGAGGCCAACGCGGAGCGTTCCGTTTCGGCGCAAACCGGACCCAAATCTGGGGTTGGAATACGGTGGGACGGACGGCTGCCGCGTCCGGCCATGTCCTCCCGAGGCTTCGATGGGGCCTACCTGGTAGCGTCTCATCGGAGGACCGTGTCCTTTTTAATGGGACCGCGTTGTCCCCATCCACACTCCCTAGTCCACTGGTCAAAGCCCTAGAGGCTCCCTCTCCGAAAACCCTAGTCGCTCCCTTCCCACCGATAACCGCTTTGTCTCCGAACAGCCACGATGATGAAGGGATAGAAGGGGTGGTTTTGGCCTGGCTGCGACAACCATGAGGCCAGTTCCTCCTCCGACGGCAGTGCCACCGACACCGCCATAGGTACTCAGTTTCTCGCTCCCTACCAGCGCGCTCCTCCGTCTCCCCGCTCCCCATCAGCGCGCACACATCAGCGTCCGTGCTCCGAGCAACGCATCAACATTAACATCGAGGACGCACATGCTCGCCGAGGAAGGATGTCGTTCCCCTGGCCGGACGTGCATCTACCGGCGGGGTGGCACCCCCGTCTCGGGGCCCTCTCGTCTGCGAGAGATCTTCCGCCGCCGGGCCTTCCTGCCGCTAGATCTACTATGGGACCCGACCCTATGCCATCCACTCTGACCTCTAGGACCCTGGTTCAAGGCGGAGTATGAGGCACGTAGCGAGGCCATCGAGGCCCACCTCGAGAACCTCGACGCCGCCAACGAGGACTACTGGGAGGAGTCTGACATGGACAACGGCGTGGAGGACGAGGACGACATTGACCTTGACTCTTTGGCCCACCGTAGCCCGACCTCCCTGACTAGTCGCACTATAGGGGCGCCGACACCGTCGGATCAGAGGTGTGCTCGCAGTGGCCTGGTCGATGATGGAGGAGGAGGAGCTCGAGGCCACCATCCTCGCGTCACGGCTGGAGGAGGAGAGGAAGTGGGACGGCATGGGGCAGGCCCTACACGACTCGTGGGTGGCCGCACAGGGCCTAGATGCCTGCCGCACCGGCACCGCCCGCACTCTCGGTGCATCCTACCGCTCCATCGGCCCCCAGCGACTCGTGGCCACCGCCCAAGTCTTCATCGTCATCGACGACGAGGACGAGAAGTAGGCGGCGTGCAGCAGGACCAGCGTCGGCCTCCCCCCTCCAAGGTACGGGCACCCATAATGTTTTTTTTTTTGATATTTTGATTGCCCGGGACATATTATAATTTTACAATTATTTTCTGCACTCTTTTCTTTCCGCAATTCTTTTTTGTATGGGGTGTGGGGATGATCATTGGGGACACACGCCACCCACCGGGCTCACCTCGGACGGCATTGTCCTCCACCCCGCAATCGGTATCCGAAACGCGATGGGCCATTGGAGGTGTCCTTATATACACCACATTTTGGCACGGAAGGAGTATTTGTTAAGCACCAACCAATTCCATCACATGGCATTGGATTTCTCATTCACTTAGACATCACCAGATTATAAAAAGCTCATCTCATGATATATACAGCAGTTGTTAACAAACCGGTATGGAGTATGATACACCAAACCACTCTACCCATTCGTCTCTACGAGCCGGGCCCGCCTACAAGCCCGGCCCTGGCCCATCCCGAACTGGGAAACCACCGCGGGCCTTCGTCCGAGCTCAGTCGGACAGGTCGTTGTCGTTCCAGCAGAGCAGCATCGAGACGCACCGCCGGAGGATGTAGAGCCTCGTCCTCTGCTGCTTCAGCACCGCGTGGCACCGGCGCCGGAGCCCGCTGACGCTGCCGCCGCCGCACGCGCCGTGCTTCCTGCGCCGCGGCAGCTGCGGTCGGGACTGCGCGCCGTCGTCGTCCGCGTCTGCCGGCGTTGACAGGTGGTGGTACGCCGAGCATGCGGAAACCGAAGCTGAGGCCGCTAGCTCCATGGATGGGATTACGGAGGAGAAGAGCTGAAGAACAGAGACTTGCCGGCGTGAAAAACAAACTGTTGCGCGAGAGAAGTGGATGCGGATGAAAACAGATAAAACGTGGTGTGGCGAACCTGAGAACGGCGCCCGTGTTTTATAGGGCCGGCCCGGTCTACGTAGCAGGGCCCACATGACGGCGACGGCTCGTTATTGAAAGCCGACATTGGCGCCGGACTGACCGTTCTACCCTCGTCCGGACCGTTTCTTTAATCCGCCCCACTGCTAATCAATCGATTGAGAACACTGGACATCCGATAATAAAAATGAGAACACTGGACGGTTTTGTTTCTTCTTGTTGGTGCTTGTAACATGGCAATACGTCTTTTAATTTATTTCACCCGATTACTAACTTATTATTTAGATGCTTCCGTCATTTGGAATTTGCGGGTCGATTACATTAATGCAATGATTTGGAGACGTTTGTCTGCACTCTGCACCGGTGTATTATAGTACAGAACGATCATTGATTAGTGCGCTAGCTAATGGTGACGTTCGGCTAGCTCAAGTACGTGGATAGAGTAGAAGAAATGGGCTCCTGACTCGGATCTGATGCAGGGTCTCACATTATTAAAAAGGAAATGTGGTTACATCACCAGCCACCACTTCAGTTGGACATGATGCAGCAGTCGCTGCGTACAGCCTTGACAAGAGGTGGTTATAAAATAGGAAGAGACAAAGAGGATTTCGGTCACAAGGGACGCTCTGTGTGCTTCAATTATTTGTGACCGTGAACTTGGTCTTAACCAAAAACACTTGCATGGGAACTACTACATATGTTTTCTAAGCCATCCAGACCTAGTATAAGACAGTATTTCGCAAAAAAAAAAAAAAAAAAAAAAACAGAGCTATAAGACAGGGAGAACCAATCTCTTCCTAACTTTTTCTTTGTTATATGTGCGCAAGCTCTTTCAAGCAACTTGAATTTCAGTGGACCGGCATGTTTATCTAGGGTATCCATGTTGGGAATTATTGCATCGTGGGTGTCTCGTCTTCTCTTCATGGATGTCTGCCTAGTTTTTACTCAAGCTTCTGCGGCTGGTGCGGCTAGACTAGCTAGCATCTTGAAAACTTACCTAGAAGGCTAGAAGGCTCGGGTCAACTTGTCAACCAAACCAAATCGACAGTCTTCTCCACTTTCGATGGCACCCTGGGATGAAACAACAAGTTCATACAGGTTCTGGGATTTCGGTGGAGGCGCTAGTTGAGAAATATCTTGGCCTTCCTACGGCCTTGGGAAAATCAATGAGTTTATAGCATAAAACCACCATATTTATGCAAAAATTTCGAAAAACCACCAGTTTACGTTGAATCGCATAAAACCACCATCCTACTGCTGATTTTTTGCAATATGCGCTAACTGGCCGATTCAGGGCGATTGACGCTAGATCTGACAGACGGGACCCACTAGTCAGGCACGTCCGTTAACGACCGTTAACGGCTTGTCTGTGTAGGGGCAAAGGGCGGTAGGTTTCGATTCTGACCTCATACTTCCTCGTCCCGACCCCCCCCGATGGCGTGAGTACTCGGTGGCGACCCTCTCGTCGGCGACGACCCTCTCGGCGGTGTCCCTCTCGTGGGCGGCGACCCTCTCAGCGACGGAGAATTCGATTCGTCCGTCGAGGACATGGATTGGAGGAGCGGCTGCAGAATCAGAGGCGGCCGTGATCGCGGCACATGGTGCGGCGGATCTAGCGTCGGTCCTAGCATCACCGTGAAGAGCGACCAGGTGGGGATCTTCCTTTGGAGGCGTTGAGTGAGTTTCCTTTCCTCTCTCTTCTTCTTCCTCTCCCCTGTTATTTCTAAATCACTGCTATGCATAGAAAATTAGGGTTGACTAGATTTTAGGGCTATGAAATTAGTATTGTTAGCACATCTTAATCATTGGAAATCACTACTGTAGTGATTACATTATCCCCTATTTCTTTAATTTCTCATATCCCATATTGTCTTTGGTAACTGAATGTATTTCTGTAATTGTCTTTATTTAGTTTGGACGATGACATCTGGGACATCAGGTTTAATATCCCTGGTGAAGATAATTTAGAGAGGGCCTTGAGCTTATCTGATATCACTGTAATGAATCTGAGAGCACTGACTGAAGGACATGGGTATGATTACAAAGATACAATCTACTATGTTAGAGAGAAAGAAAAAGGAATAGAGGGAATGGAAGCATTGGACAGCATGTCAAAGATTGATCAGATGATAGAAATGTATGACAGTTGCAAAGTGTTGAACTTGACAGTCATCAAGCACAACTCTGATATTCCTACTGGACTGAACCGGAATCATTTGGAAGCTGATCTGGTAGTAAATGAGGAAGCCTTTCTCTCTGTTGACAAGGATGGAGTGACACACATTAGTGATGATGAAGAAGAAGTGTTCTACCCTGTTGCTGTTGACACTTCAGATGCACTCTTTGTTGGCCCTCAACAGAGTTTTAATATGGAAAAGGGAAAGAATCCGGTGCTATATGATGATGAAGATCTGTTCTACCCTGTTGTTGTTGAAATTTCAGATGCACTCTTTGTTGGCACTCAACAGAGCTGTAATATGGACAAGGGAAAGAATCCAATGCCATATGATTCTGTTCAGGTAGATGTGCTTGATGATAACATAGCAGTTGCAGAGGAGCTTGATCTGATGAAGAAATTGAGGAGGCAAAGGACAGAAGAAGATCCTGAAAATGTGCTGATTAAGGACCTACTTAGACATCAGAAGAGGAAGAGAGAAGACCCAGATCACATTGAAGGGGAAACAGATGTAGAAGAGATTTATGAAGAAGAAGAAGATGAAGAATCAGAAGAAGATGAAGCCCATGAAGTTGATTTTTTGCCAGAAAAGGTAGTGCCAAAGAGAGCAGGCCCTACTGGCAGATCACATTATGAACCAGACCAGAGAGGCAGATTTCTTTGTGCCATCGGTGATGAGGAGTTCAGTCTGATGAATTAGCCGATGGTGATGATGATGGATTTGTAGAGAAATTTTCTTTTCCAAGTGGGAACAAGAGGAGGCTGAAGAAGCTTAAGAAGAGGATTTGGTATGATGAGATGAGGGCAGATGCACATGAGCAGTTTGCTTTGAAAGTTTGCTTCAGGGATGTCTATCAGTTTAGAATTGCTCTTAGGAATTTCCATGTAGCTCAACTAAGAAACTTTGCATATCACAGAAACAATCCAGATAGAATCATTGCATGGTGCAGTGAGAGAGCAGCTGAATACAAGGGGAAATGTTCTATTGACTGTGCTACTAAATACAAGGGTTGTCCCTTCTTCGTTTCAGCTTCTACAATTGTCCATGAGAAAACTTTTTGTATTAGAAAGTTAAATAGTGTGCACACATGTATTCCACATGGAGAGAATACTAGGGTAACAATTGATTGGTTGGCTTTGCACTCTGAGCAAGCAGTGAGAACTAATCCTAACACTTGTGTTGACACACTGATTGACAATGCAAAGCAAAAGTTTGGAGTTGAGGTGCCAAGGAGCAAGTGTTGGAGATATGCCCAAGAGGCAATAATAAAGTGGTTATTATCATATCTTCACACTTATGATAAATGTTTACATACCATGCTATAATTGTATTAACCGGAAACATTAATACTTGTGTGATTTGTAAACTAAAATAAGAGTCCCTAGTATAGCCTCTTGTTAAACTAGCTTGTTGGTTAATATATGATCATGGTTTCCTGATCATAAACATAGAGATGTTATTAACAACAGGATCATATCATTAGGAGAATGATGTGATGGACATACTCCTATAGATAAGCGTAGCATAAAGATCAAGTCATTTCAATAGTTCAATTGCTATATGCTTTCTGATACATAGTAACCTAATTCCTTCGACCATGAGATCATGCATATCACCTTTACCGGATGGATGCTTTGATGACATCAAACACCACACCGTGAATCGGGTGGCTATAAAGGTGGCATTAAGTGTTCGGAAAGTATTGGTTGAAACACATGGATCAAGAGTGGGATTTGTCCATCCTCATGGCGGATAGATATACTCTGGGCCTCTCGGTGGAATGTCATCCAATTAGCTTGCAAGCATGTGACTTGGTCACAAGGGATCACATATCACGGGAGCGAGAAAAGAGTACTTATCGATGTGAGGTTGAACTAGGTATGCAGAGATACCGACGATCATAACCTCGGATAAGTAACATATCGTGAGACAAAGGGAAATTGGCATCGTATGTAAGTGGTTCATTCGATCGCAAAGTAATCGTAGAAATATGTGGGAGCCATATGAATTTCCAGATTCCTCTATTGGTTATTGTTCGGAGAAGTGTCTCGATCATGTCGCATAATTCACGAACCGTAGGAGACACACTTAAGGATTCGACGTTGTTTGAGTAGTTATGGTATTATGAAAGAGACCGAATGTTGTTGAGTCTCGGATGGGATCCGGATATCACGAGGTGATCCGGAATGGTCCGGAGAATAAGATTCATATAAGGAAAGTCCGTTTGAGTTCGGGAATGATTCGGTGTTTTCATCGAATGTTCTAGAAGGTTCGGATTGTCCGGCACTCAAGGGGGAAGGGTACATGAATGTGTCATTGCTCATTGAATGATTGCATCATGTACTAAGTGTTCTTGCTGTCCCAAATAAAGGATTAAATTGAATCCTAAACAGAAAAGTCAAATGTCCGGTTTGAAAGTCAAACCGCCAAAACAAGAACTGTGGGAAACAAGCAAGAGGAGTTGGAACCAACTGGAGGAGGAGTTGGACTCCTCGGGCCAGCCCAGGCCGAGTTGAGGAGGACTCCTCCCTCCTGGCCATGACCCTCCCATAAAAGGAGGCGGGGCTCCTCCTAGAGACACATAACTTTCTACTCTAGATCTCCGGTTTAGAGCCGTTTTGGTTTAGAGCTTCTAATTGCTTTAGCCATGGTTTAGAGCCTTCTAATTGGTTTAGAGCCTTCTAATTGGTGTGTCTAATTACTAGACCACTAATAGCCTCTCTCATAAGCTCCACCATACTGCACCGCTTAAGCCTGCGGGATCTCCTCTACTTAGGTACCGCCGTTGTCTTTACGGAATCGCGAGAGTGCTACAACCTCCGCTGCTCTTTGGAACAAGGGAGAGGAAGGTATTCAGTAGTACGAACGTGTGACCGATTGCGAGGCTGCTGAACGTGGTATTTGGAAGGATCGTCTACGATCTTGAGATCGGGAAGAGTACGACTACATCACCCACGAGAATCCGCTCTCGTTAAACGCTTTGGAATCTTCGAGGGTAAGTTATACCATCGACTCGTTGCTACAATCTAGTAGATAGATCTTGGCTTGTTTGTTTGTATGCGATAGAAATTTTTTGTTTTCCATGCTACGAACCCCTACAGTGGTATCAGAGCCGTGTCTATATGTAGATCTGTTGCACGAGTAGAAACACAATGGTCATTGTGGGCGTTGATGCTTTTATTGTCGATTGCTTCTTGTGTACTTTGTATCTTGCGGTATGTTGGGATGAAGCGGCCCGGGCTAACCTTACATGACATCGTTCATGAGACTTGCTCCACGCTTGACATGTAACTTGTATTGCATAAGTGGCTTTGCGGGTGCATGTTTCTCCTAGCATAGTTAAGATCCAATTTACAACGGGTGATCAACAATGCTAGTATCAATGTTGTGGTTCTTGTTCGTAAGTTAGAACGACACTTATTGAAAGCCCCAAACCACGTAAAATATGCAAAGAAAGTAGAAGCGTCTAACTTTGTTTTGCGGGTGTCAGATGATGTGATATGGCCATGATTGTGATTGTATTTGATGTATGCAATGTTCCTTATTGTAAGTCGACAATAGGCGAGCCATATGGTTGTCTTTAATTTATGTTAAGACCCGCATGTCTATTCAAAGTAGTTGTAATAGTTGAAGCCGGTGGACGACAACCATGGAGTAGCGTCATTGACCTTGATGCAATGCCGGTGATGATGGAGATCATGTTCGTGCTAGAAGATGGAGATCGGAAGCACAAAGAAGAAAAGGCCATATCATATCACATATTATGAATTGCATGTGATGTTAATCCTTTATGCATCTTGTATTGCTTAGTAGGCAGACGGTAGCATTATAAGATGATCCCTCATGCACATGAATATCAAATCATAAAGTGTTCACCCTTAGTTAGCACCGTTGCTAAAGCTTGTTGTTTCGAAACACCACGTGATGATCGGGTGTGCTAGATTCCGCAAGTGTATACAACGTGAGCAAGCCAGATTTGCTCATGCAGAAACTAAGGTTTGATCTTGACGAGCCTAGCATGTACAGACATGGCCTCAGGAACACGGATTACCGAAAGGTAGAGCATGAGTCATATAGTAGATATGATGAACATGTCGATTGTTCGCCATTGAAGCTATATCAACTCTCGTGATGATCGGTTTTGATGTGGTGGATTTGGTTCGTGTGATCACTAAAACAATGTGAGGGATATTGTTTTGAGTGGGAGTTCACCTAGATTAATTTAATTATTAATTAGAACTCAATTTATCATAAACTAAATCAAAGTGAATTTGCATAGTTGTTGTAGTCATTGGCATCCGTTTACCACCTTGCGCTTAGTTATAATTGAGATGATAGAGCTATAGAATTCTGGTTAGTTACTTTACGAACTGGTATCGTATTGTTTTGAAGTGTTAATCTAAAGTTTAAAAGTCCTATTGCAAACTTTCAGTAAGTTCCGGTTACTCCATGAAGTTTAATAATTGGTATTAAAACAAGAGTAACAATTCCAATGTTAGTATATAATTATCATGTTTGTCTCCACGATTCTTGATATTCAAAGGATTCTCTTAATATCAAGGTTATCTAGGATCTGAAAGAGTTGTTTCAGAAACCATGATGTGTGGAAGATATTGTGATATCTGAAACAAAGTTTTGGTTGCAACATGATAGAGTATAATATGGCAAAAGTCATGTTCTCATATTTGATGAGAATTTGCAAAAAGGTTGGAGACACTAGTTGTCCTAATCCTCCAAAAGGTTTTGGAGAGCAACATTATACTTGCGATTCACCGTTACAAGCTAAAAGTAGCTTGATCATGGATAAATCCATAATAAGGGTGAATATTTGATGTAGGTAAAATGTTTACTACACCAAGAAGATTACTAAATAAAGGAATTTGAAAGAACACCAAACATTTGATGATGGTGATCTACTTCAAAGTGCAAGTCCAAATACATTGGTATTTAACTATACACGCTTTGGACTATATGTCATATGTATGACTCCACTATTGATGTTGATAGATTCTTTCAAATGCAGAAGGAAATCTTGAAGAATCTCATAAATATATGGCGAAAGGAAAAGACTAGAATTGTTCAGTTTAAGTATATATATGATATACATGTTATGGCTATATTCTTTGCTTATTAAACAATGTGGTTCTTAAGTATTTGATACTGAATTTGTTGGTATGAATCGTCATACAAAACAATAGAATTCATGAACTACAGTGGCCTAAGTAACTAGCAAAAGAATATGTGATGATGTTCATCGAGAACAAAATAAAGGGTTATTGTGTTGCTCGTTAAACATCAAAGCTTGCCTTAAAGATTTGTTTTATCAGGTATTATGAGAACAAAAGGGTTGTTCAAATAATTGCCGTAATCTATAAAAGATGGATGATTTGCAAATCTCGTTGGAGATATCACATCCATAAAACTAGTGCTAAATATGTCGAAAGACAAATTGATTGAAAGATTACTTAGGAAGTGACATCGCCGTTTAAATTATATTGGAAAGAAAACATGAAGAAAATCCATATGGATGGAATTTTGGAGTCTATTTGATTTTGATCAAATGACGCTTGTGAAACTTTCCTAGAGATAATTAAAACTTCGTTCATAGGCCAAAAGGGAACGATAGACTAGCTTATTGGAACTTGTACATATTGTTGTATGAAGTCCATTATGTATAGTCAAGAACGATGGATTTCAACTTCATGTGCTTTCTCCGAAAATTTGAGTGAATATATGAATATTTACTTAATAAGGATGAAGTGTGAAACATTTGAAAAGTTCAAGGACTTTCAAGATGAAGTGCAAAATCATTGTAACAAGAATATAAATAGTTTATGATAAGATCATAAAGGAAGATATTTGAGTTACAAGTTTAGCATAATACCTAAGATTTAAAGGAATCGTTCCGTGGATTTGCATTTTCCCGAAACACCATAAGAGTATGGAGTGTTCGTGATATGTAATTAAACCTTGTTTGACATGGTAAGATCAAAGGTATAATTTATAAAACTGCCATTATATTTTAAAGATTAAAAGCTTTAGAGATTACTGTTTTTCCACTGAAAAGAGCTCCATCATAATCCGTTGAAATGACACCATATAAGGTTATGGTTTGGGATAAAACCCAAGTAGTCCTTTCTTAAACATTGGTATGCTATACATAAGAAAGATGTTTGCAACCAAAGTCGGATGAATCTGTCTTTGTTAAGTATTTCTCCATAACACCGGAGACAAAAGTGTTTGTCGCTTAGAACGTCAAGTTTCTTTAAGAAGGAATTTTTCGTGAAAAGTTAAGTGGGAGGACAATAGAACTTTGATAAGGTTGAAAGAACCTTAGCTATATGTGCAGAGTTGCGCAGCACCGAAAAGTGTTCCGGAGGCAGCAACAAAGCTCATGGCTCACGTACCTCAAAGGTTGTGGTCACGGAGATCCAAGTTCCTATTGAAACAAGTAGGTCGGATAAACAATCAAATACTAAGATTTGAGGGTTGAATCATTATTTGAGAATAATGAACCGACTGCATGCAAAGAAGCGATGATGGGCCCTGACTCCGTAAAATGGCTTGAAGCCATAAAATCCGTGATAGTTCCATACACGAGAAAATCAAGTTTTGAACTTGAAGGACCCTCGAGAAAGGTGTAAGACCTTATAGTTGTGTCTGGATCTATAAAGAAATAGACATGGATGTTTCACATCTATGAAATAGTCGACATGTTGGGAAAGAGTTCACAACAATGTTCAAAGGTTGACTATGACAAGATTTGATCTGTCATAGTGATATTTAGTCTAGACGGATTAATGTAGCAACCACTACATATAATTTGTTATATGGTAGTTGAATAAACAAAACAAGTTCTTCTAATAGAATCGTTACCTAGGACATGTGCATAACACGGTCCATAGGGTTTTGTTAATTCAAAGGATGCTAAAAGCATATGCAAACTTCAATGGTTAAAGTGAGCATCGAGTTGGAATCTTCACTATGATGAAACTGTTAAAGGAGTTTAAAAGTTCATTAGAGACAATGAAGATGCTTGCATTTGCAAGAAATTAAGTGGGAGCTAAGACATGTTTCTAATACATTATGTGGAAGACATATTGATTGGAAATAATGTATCTTTATTAACACATATTAAGAATTTCATCCCGATGAAAGACTTAGGCAAAACCTAAATATTTGGCATCAATAGACGCTAATATGGTTGTGCAGTATACATAGACAAGATATTGAATGAGTTCAATATAGAAACTACAAGAGAGGTTCTTGTCAAGCAGTAAAGGATTGAATAAATTCAATGTTGATGATATATTCAAGTGTATTGACATTTGGTAAAGTGAAACAAATAATCAAGTATAGATTGATACTTGATATATAAAATCACAAAGAGTATTTATATCATCTTGTGATATGTACAAATCCAGATATGTCCTATGCTCTAAATGTTGTGAGCATATACCGAATGATTCGTAAGATGATCATTGGACAATAGTAAGGATATTCTTATGATCTTTTGGAAGAACTAAGAGTATAATATTTGTAGAAGTGACAAATAGATGGTTAGTTCATTGTAAAAGTACTACATTGATACTAGCTTTGTCACAAAGTACAAATTAAGTTTATCTCAATCTAAACTAAGGGTGGCACAATATAATGGAAAGTGAGTTCCATAATGGATTTGGATGATTTCCAAAGTTAAGACATTGTGACAGATACTACAACAAAAGGCTAAGTATGTGACTGCTATTATAGCAGCAAAAGAGGGCATTTGTGTCAAGTAGTTTGTTATCAAACTAGGTGTAGTTCACAGTGGGATAATACTATGAAGATATATTGTGCGACAATATTATCAACATGTTTTAACCCCAAAGAGCTAAAGGTCACACCAAAAGACCAAACTTATACAAAGCCATCTCATTAGAGAATGAGTGATGCGTAGAGACGCAAAGACATGCAATTACACACGGACCTGGAAGTGTCAGATCCGGAGATCAGTTGACCACTAGCAATCGTGTACATACAACACCGGAAAGCCATAGGTGTTATATACACAAAGGTTTGAAACTAGATTATTGACTCTAGTGCAAGTGGGAGACTGTTGGAGATATGCCCAAGAGGCAATAATAAAGTGGTTATTATCATATCTTCACACTTATGATAAATGTTTACATACCATGCTATAATTGTATTAACCTTAAACATTAATACTTGTGTGATTTGTAAACTAAAATAAGAGTCCCTAGTATAGCCTCTTGTTAAACTAGCTTGTTGGTTAATATATGATCATGGTTTCCTGATCATAAACATAGAGATGTTATTAACAACAGGATCATATCATTAGGAGAATGATGTGATGGACATACTCCTATAGATAAGCGTAGCATAAAGATCAAGTCATTTCAATAGTTCAATTGCTATATGCTTTCTGATACATAGTAACCTAATTCCTTCGACCATGAGATCATGCATATCACCTTTACGGATGGATGCTTTGATGACATCAAACACCACACCGAATCGGGTGGCTATAAAGGTGGCATTAAGTGTTCGGAAAGTATTGGTTGAAACACATGGATCAAGAGTGGGATTTGTCCATCCTCATGACGGATAGATATACTCTGGGCCCTCTCGGTGGAATGTCATCCAATTAGCTTGCAAGCATGTGACTTGGTCACAAGGGATCACATATCACGAACGAGAAAAGAGTACTTATCAAGAACGAGGTTGAACTAGGTATGCAGAGATACCACGATCATAACCTCGGATAAGTAACATATCGTGAGACAAAGGGAAATTGGCATCGTATGTAAGTGGTTCATTCGATCGCAAAGTAATCGAGAAATATGTGGGAGCCATATGAATTTCCATTCCTCTATTGGTTATTGTTAGGAGAAGTGTCTCGATCATGTCCGCATAATTCACGAACCGTAGGGAGACACACTTAAGGATTCGACGTTGTTTGAGTAGTTATGGTATTATGAGAAAGAGACCGAATGTTGTTCGAGTCTCGGATGGGATCCGGATATCACGAGGTGATCCGGAATGGTCCGGAGAATAAGATTCATATAAGGAAAGTCCCGCTTTGAGTTCGGGAATGATTCCGTGTTTTCATCGGAATGTTCTAGAAGGTTCGGATTGTCCCAAGACTCGGGGAAGGGTACATGAATGTGTCATTGCTCATTGAATGATTGCATCATGTACTAAGTGTTCTTGCTGTCCCAAATAAAGGATTAAATTGAATCCTAAAACAGAAAAGTCAAATGTCCGGTTTGAAAGTCAAACTGCCAAAACAAGAAACTGGGAAACAAGCAAGAGGAGTTGGAACCAACCCGAGGAGGAGTTGGACTCCTCCAGGCGGCCCAGCCCAAGGCCGAGTTGGGAGGGACTCCTCCCTCCCTGGCGCCATGACCCCTCCCATAAAAGGAGGGGCTCCTCCTAGAGACACATAACTTTCTACTCTAGATCTCCCTTAGAGCCGTTTTGGTTTAGAGCTTCTAATTGCTTTAGCTTGGTTTAGAGCCTTCTAATTGGTTTAGAGCCTTCTAATTGGTGTGTCTAATTACTAGACCACTAATAGCCTCTCATAAGCTCCACCATACTACACCGCTTAAGGCGAAGCCTCGGGATCTCCCTCTACTTAGGTACCACGCCAGTTGTCTGCGGGAATCGCGAGGAGAGTGCTACAACCTCCGCTTCTTTGGAACAAGGGAGAGGAAGGTATTCGTCGAAAATCCGAACGTGTGACCGATCATGGAGCGCCGAACGTGGCTGGAAGGATCGTCTACACGATCTTGAGATCGGGAAGAGTACGACTACATCACCCACGAGAATCCGCTCTCGTTAAACGCTTTGGAATCTTCGAGGGTAAGTTATACCATCGACTCGTTGCTACAATCTAGTAGATAGATCTTGGCTTGTTTGTTTGTATGCGATAGAAATTTTTTGTTTTCCATGCTACGAACCCCTACAGCAAGGCCTATAGGGCAAGGATTAAAGCATTCAGATCTGTCATGGGTGATCAAAAGAAGCAGTACACAAGGTTAAGGGACTATCTACAAGCAATCTTAGACACTAATCCAGGCAGTAGATGTGTTGTCACCACCAAGGAACTGGTGGAGCACCCTAGTCCCAATCCAAGATTTCATGGTCTTTTCATATGTTTGAATGCTTCAAAGGAAGGGTTCTTAAATGGATGCAAGCCTTTTATAGGTAGAATTACTATTGACTACTATTGCATCTTTTTTACTTATGTTTGCAATGCAGCTACAAATTGTGAATAATTATTTGCTTGTCATTTGAATTAGGTTTGGATGGTTGTTTTGTGAAATTAACCACTGGCCAACAAATCCTTGCTGCCACTGGGAGAGATGGCAATAATAACATTTTCCCAATTGCATATGGTGTTGTTGACAAAGAGGACACTGCTAGCTGGATGTGGTTTCTCACCCAGCTGAAATATTGCATAGGAGAGGCAGGGAAGTTTGGCAGTTTCACTTTCATCTCTGATAGGCAGAAGGTAAGGGCATTTTCTGTATTTTTCTTTAGTATATGTCTGCATTTTCTGTATTTTCTTCAGTACATGTTCCTTACACATATCTCTGTTTGTTAGGGTCTTCTTAAAGCAATTGGTAAAACATTCCCATATTCCCCACAAAGGTTCTGTTTGAGGCATATCTATGCCAACTTTCAGTCAGATGGGTTTAAAGGGGAAGAGTTGAAAAAACATATATTTGATGCTAGTTACTCATATACCAAATCAGGGTTTCAGAAAGCAATGGAGCTGCTAAGAAGAGATTGTGAGGAAGCTCACAACTGGATGATGCAAATCCCTGTGGAAGTATGGTGCAGACATGCATTTGACACAAATTGCAAGACTGATCTGGTTGTAAACAATCTTAGTGAAGTGTTTAACAAAATGATACTGGATGTGAGGGGTAAGCCTATAAGGACAATGCTTGATGGAATCAAAGACAAGCTCATGGTTAAGTATAGTAAGATTAGGCAGAAAACAGAAACAACCAGGTGGGAAATTACTCCTTTCTATGCTGAGAAGTTAGAGGAGGCAAAGAAACATTCTAGGGAATGCAAAGCAAAAAATGCTGACATAGGCATGTGGCAAGTTACCACAAAGGGGACATATGTACATGCAGTTGATTTGAGAGCCAGGACTTGTGGATGCAAAGCATGGGATCTCACTGGCATCCCATGCAACCATGCAATCTCTGTTATCTCCAAAATCAAGCAACACCCAGAAGATTATGTACATGACTTCTTCAATCATGTAATATAACCTGTCCCTAGACCTGATGAGTGGCCTAAGACAGATACTAGGGACATTGATCCACCTGTGTTTAGGGAGAAGCCAGGAAGGAAACAAACAGTTAGAAGGAAAGGTGTCCATGAGGTGCCTACACCTAGGGATAGCTCAAGGATGGGGAGTATCACATGTAGCAACTGCAAATTAGTTGGCCATAGGTTTCCTTCATGTCCTATGCAGTTAAAGCTAGAATTGCAACTTAGAAAAAATAAACACCAAGTAAGTATGCTTCATATGGTCCTATGTTTGTACATCTTGTATACTTCCTATATTTCTTGTACACTAAAATGTTTTCTGCAGTCAAACAGGGAAACCATCACTCCAGGACCAAGGGCTCCAGCACCAAGGGCTCTAGGACCATCATCTTCTACAGCACCAAGGGCTTCTCTAGCACCAAGGGCTCCAGCACCATGATCTTCTACAACACCAAGGGCTCCAGGACCATCATATTCTACAACATCAAGGGCTTCTCCAGCACCAAGGGCTCCAGCACCAAGGGCTTCTCTAGCACCAAGGGCTTCTCCAACACCAAGGGAAAACCCAGCTGGAAGGCCTTTCTTTGCACCAAGGACTAGTGGAAGAGAGCCCAAACTAACCCATAGGATGCAAGGATACCTCAATGCAGGGAAGCACAGCAGCTACAAAGGCTCTAGAATCTCAAAGAAGTGATGGCCTATGTTGTTTGTGCCTTTTAAACTATGCATGTTTCAGCAATGTGTGTAAGACTATGTTGTTCTGGTTGGTGTAAGACTATGCTTGTTTAAAACTATCTACTGGATCCATATTTGTGTAAGACTATGTTGTTCTATGGCTATGTTTGTTTAAAACTATCTGGTGGATCCATACATCATTGTTTGTGCTTTACATATTTGTGTATCCATATAACATCTGGTGGATCCATAGCATCTATAGATAATATCTGGTGGATCCATATTTGTAAGAAGATACCTGCTGCTCAGAACTTAGAATTCAACACATATAGATAACATCTGGTGGAAACATAGCATTCAACACAGGTACTTAGAATTCAACACACATAGTTCACACACTGCTCAGAACTCAAACACATGTACTTAGAAGTCAACAAACATTACACAAACAGGAAGCTAAATAGATAAACTACATGCTCCAGCTAAACACAGGTACAATAGATATCACTCATCACACAGTTCCTTTATCTTCTTCACCTTCTTCTTCAGACCATCAGTGAAATTGAACAGATCATACATGACATGCTCCAGCTTGTTCTTCTCTGCCTTCAATGCCACCTTTTCCTCATCCCATTTTCCTTGCTTCACCTTCATAATGTTTGATTGAGATTTCTGCACATGCTTTAGCATAATCACTTCTTTCTTCAAAGCTTATAGTTCAACCTTTAGCTCATCTCTTTCCTTCACCACAAGCACAACATCCTCCTTACCGGACTGAATTATTTTATAATTCTCCTTCACCACCTTCTTCTCTGTTTGTTCCATGAACTTGCACACATCATCTAACAGGGTGTTGTGCTTATTCTCTATCTTTGTTTTCTCATCAGATAGTCACTTGCACCTTTTTGCATTGTCAATCCTGTCTTCAATCCTAAGACTGTTGGCTTCAAAGTACATGTGCCACAACCTATCTAAAGAATTCTTCATTGTGTCTGGCCACTCTTCTTCATCAACCCATGACACAAAACCACAGTTCATAACTTCCTATAAAAAAATGTAATTGCAATCAGTGAATAACATTGGACTGCTATATCCAACAATACAGAAGCAAGCTAACTATATATCCAAGGAAGATAATATATATCCAGAAGATAATATATACAGAAACAATACAAAAGCAAGCTAAATTTATATACTAGCATATCCAGATTTTATATACTAGCATATCGAAATATATATCCAAGCAAGCTAATATATATCCAAGCTACTGCAATATATATCCAGATTTTTATATACTAGCATATCCATATCCAGCTAACAAATCAAGCATCTATATGTACTTTTCTGGTCTGCTAACCCTATCTAATTTTCAGATATGAAAAAAATGAGAGAAGAAACATCAGTTCAATTCAGTACAACTCACATTCCCTATATGACACATGTAAAACCTTCTTCCAGTGTTCATCCCTTCAAAGGCGACACACTGATGTGGCACCAATCCATGCTCACGACATTTCACCGAGCAGTCCACTGCAATCCCATGAAACTGGGGTGGCGAGCGTGCGGTGCATAGTCGAGATAAGTGCTAAACGAATGAAATTGCAAAGAAATGAGTTCAAATCCAAAAACGAAGCCAATTGGAAACCCTAACCCTAACCCTAGAATTGGGAACTTACCTAGCGGAGAAGTGCTCGACTCGCCATCATTCCAACTGGCATGGCCGGAGTTCGCGGATGGTCATGGCGGCGATCTGATGCGGCGGTGTGGAGCTCAACGACGCAGTCGGTTCATTCGGCTTGAAACGCCTGTGTCGGGGTCCGTCGCGTTCTATGGAAAGAAGAGTGGGCCCACTATTGCCGTTATGATCGTTAGCAGACGTGCACGACTAGTGGGTCCCGTCGCCGATCCGTCAATCGCTCAATCGTCGATAGCGCACATTGCAAAAAATCAGCAGTAGGGTGGTGGTTTTATGCGATTCAAACGTAAACTGGTGGTTTTTCGAAATTTTTGCACAAATGTGGTGGTTTTATGCTATAAACTCGAAAATCAATAGATGCTCAATTTGAGCATATTGTAGCAAACATTAAGAAATTGTCAAAGGGATGGTGCCCTAAAACCATGGGTAGTGCAACTAGAAAGGTTTTACTCAAGGCAGTGTGTGAAGCCATTCTGACATATTCCATGAACTGTTTCAGATTGTCAAAGAATACGTGCAAGAATATTACAAGTTGTGTGGCGAGATTCTGGTGTGGCGGTGATGAAAACAAGTGCAAAATACACTCAATGAAGTGGGTTAAAATTGCCATTGTGAAATTGGAAGGAAGCATGGGCTTTAGAGACTTCGAGAAATTTTACCAGGCTATGCTTGCCAAGCAAGGTTGGAGACTCTTATCCAAACTAGATTCTTTGTGTGCGAGGGTCCTTTAGTTGAAAGTGGCCGTATTTGGTATCAGAGGTTAAGTTTAACTAAACTGGAAGTTGTCGTTTTGTTTTATTTAGAAATTATAAAAGATGATCTGAACCAGTTGAAATTTTCTTGTTGTTTTCTTTTGCCTCGTCGCCGCTAACGATGGTGGTGCAAAGCAGGAGAGGTTGGTGGGGTGCGTGGACGTCGTTCTCGTGATGACAGTTTTACCGTCCGGAAACCCTTCTCGCGCGCGCATCTTGGCCAGCGAGCACCAATTAGACCCTACAGGATGCATAAATTCCTAGTAGTTGTGTCGTAATTGGCTCTCTGTTGTCCGCATTTCCCAAATGAAGGTAGGATACGAAGGTAATTTCAGTTGGGTATGAGTATGAGACCGAGAGAGAGGGGGGACAGGTCAAGCGTGGGCGCGCACCACGGCGGCCGGCACGCTGGATGATATATTGCCGTCCACATCCACCCGTCCGTGACACGCTGATGCATGCACCCGCGACAACAACGCCGAAAATGCCACCTCGCGGCGCGCCCACACGCGACGGATCGATAGCAATCGGATCGTTCGTAGGCGCGTACGTGGCAGGAGAAGGACGGGATGGCCCCGTGCGGCGGATCTCTGCGGCGCTTCCTCCGGCCTGCCGGCACACCACGTTCTGCTCCTCCGGTGGTCGTCGTCCCGTATCTACTCCGTATATATGATGTCCAGCCTTAGCTATATCCGGGGACCACACGATTGCGTTCCTACGTTACGCCCACGTTTTCCCTGCCATGCATTGATGCATGGTTTCGTTTAAACCATGCATGCGGTAGCTACCGCCGGCTTTAGCGCAGCGGTCCCCAAATCAAACCTACTCCCTTCCACGTAAATAAGTGTACTTTTAGTCTTATTTTACTCCCTCCGACCTATATTAGTTGAGTTGGATTTGTCTAGATTTGGATGAATCTAGACACTATTTAGTATATAGGTTCATCCAAATTTTGAAAAATCCAAGTCAACTAATATGGGTCGGAGGGAGTACTATATTTGACTAATTTTTTAAGACAACGTACCAACATTTATGACACTAAATTGTTACCGTTAGATTTATTTTTAAATCTAGTTTCATAATATGTCAATTTGATATAATATATGGTTCTATATTTCTCTATAAAATGATCAAATTTGATTATGTTTGACTTAGACAAAAGTTAAATGTACGTCTTATTTGCGGACGGAGGAAATAACCTTGTGCGTGCCAATGACATTACCGGTGTGGTACTGTACTGCTGGATACAGTATTCTTTTGCTGCGTGAGCAGCGCCAGCTAGTACTGTAGTTTCCTCCATCGTTTTCGATGGATTGCAAGTTGATCAGTCCATCCGTTTGGGTTTGGCAGCAGGGAGGGACATGGTGGTGCCTGTCATGAGCTGTGCTGTCTGCGCTCCATCTCCATGGAAGCACACCGATCATGAAAGTTCTACTCCTGTTTCTTCTTTTCTTTCTCGGTAGTGGACGGACAAAAATTAGACTATGCATAATCAGTCAAGGCTTGTGCGTGATCTGGTGGAAGAGACGTGCAGTTCAGGTTTTTACATCAGAGCAAGTTTAATAGTAGAGTCAATAACCGGCTCTAAGCAAATGCCATGTCATCTATAGCTAGCTTTATAGCCAACAAGTACAATAGTTAGTACAAAAATAAACTACTTTATTTGATATATGGCCCACTTGACATTCTCACAAAGTGCCTAGGAGCACGCTGCAAGAAATTTCTTGCGTGAGCCTCACCTCTTCTCTCCTCTCTCTCATCCAACTCATCATATATATACTATTTTAATCCTTATAGCCAGCTGACTGGACTTTATTGTACATGCTCTCATCGTAGACTTAAAAGTTAAAACAATATACACTACTCACTCCATTTCGAAATACTTGGAAAAAAAAGAAACACGTCAAGTACTCCCTCTGTTTATAAGATGTTTTTTTGTTGGAAAGGAGCATATATTAATATCAAGAGATACCAATTATATCTGGACTCTGCAACAACGCAATACCATATTGACATTATGGATACACACAACCAACTAAAATATAAGGCAAACTAATAAAATAAAAGACCTACAGTGTTCCGGTTCTAGCAGCAACAGTATAACCACCACCAATACAACACCTGAACTCCAGGCTCTTCAAAAGCGAAGCCTCCAAAAAGGGAACAGTGCACAAGCGCCGTTATCACCCGATCAAAGATCTAGATTTTCACCCTGAAGATAATCCTTACTCTCAAAACAATGCCTTTAACAAGACCATTGTCAGGGAACAACCAGCTAAGGCCAGACCTTGGGTTTTCACCCTAAAAGGTAAGATTCTGAAATTCACCCGTGTTGCTGCCCCCACTTACATACGGCTGCTGTTTAGCCCAGAACACCAAGCAAGACCCTCAACTGTACGGCGACTCAAACCTCCATAGATAGATCTCCAAACCTGGCCTTCATGAATTCTCTACCTCTGACTTCACCATGGATCGACAGTCGCCTGGTGACAATAAAGGACAGAGCTTCGTGGCGCTACCTCCTGAACCAAACGGTCAGAATAAAACATGGATGCACACAATCGAATACCATCCGATCCAGCGAACTGCAGGCATAGAAGAGCAGGTACATTCGCCGGCGGAGCCTTCCGGAACTCCCCACTCCGGCCAAATCAAGAACCATCCTCAGGAAGGTGATCATCTCCACACAAGAGGGACCCTAGGCCGAACCACATTTATTCGACCGGCCGACCAACTCCGACGGGGGAGAAAGGGCACCACCACCATGCTCGGACTAACCCAGAAGCCATCCCGCTGCCGGCTGCAACAAATCCGACAGGAAATGGTCGAGATCGGACTCTACAAGATCCTGCCATCACCATCCGGAGGCAGAGGCCGGGAGGACAGCACCGCCCCTGCCTACGACCTCCCACCGCCGACCGCCTAGGCCGCCATCGTCCTCCGTCACCGAAGCACGGTGTGTCATACCCTTGCCTTGCACCGTCCGCCGCGACCCACAACAGGGCAAGCCCCGCGCCGTCGCCGAAGCTCCCAGCACCAGAGCCACGTCCAAGCCTAGAGGTCCACCCCGCACGAGCAACCCCAGGGAAGGAGACGATGAGGTTCGCCGCGCCAAGCCGCTTAACCGCGCGCCCTCTGGCGGCGAGGAAGGGGGAGGTGGCGGCGGCGCCCGATATCTAGGGTTCCCCCCTGTCGCCACGCGGGGGCGACGAGGAGGGAGGAGGGAGTCGGGCACAATCGGAAAGATATCCTTTCCTGGCTATGCCATCTGCTAGTACGTATGATACTAGATGTATACTAAAGGTAGACTAGATATATTTACTAAAAGTATACTAAGATGTTTTAGATTTATGAAAAAAAAATATATTGCATGAATCTACATTAAAATAAGTCTAAATACATTTACTTCACAAAGCTAAAATATTTTATACTTTAAAACAAAGGAAGTATTTTGAAACCAATGGAGCGCCAAACATACAATACACTAGCACTACAATTAATATCCGTCGAACAGATTGCATTGAACTATACAGCTCTTGATGCATGTCCGGCCTGTGCGTTCGGATCGATGATTCGTTGATTCCCACATGTGAACAGGCCCTTGGTTGGGGAAGACGGATGTTGTGTTCTTGCCTGCAGTCGCCACGGCACGGCAGCGTATCCACCTCTTTCACCCGCTTGCAGATTTGCTGCTCCTGTTTGGGCATGCGTATCGCCATCACACACCTGATCAGATAGCTGTCTGGCTTACAATGATTCATCTCATCCGGAAACTCCTCGTCATGGACACAGGATCCTGTGAGCTTGCAACGCATGGTGATGTGTCTGTGCATCTTGAGGTCGAGGGCATATGAAGAGAAAAAAACTGCACAAAACTAAACCACCTTCCATCAGAAAAAAAAAAGTTATGAGGGAAAGTCCATATATATAGAGCCAACTCATTTGTCCCAGTTTGAGATATAAACTGAAACTAATAAGTTTCGCAGTATGCAGCAGACCCTAGATCCATTAGTTCTGATTTCTATCTTAAATCGGAACTAATGGCTCCAATTGGCCTGGGACTAGTGGTGTGTGCGACTTGACTGCTCGGTCCGGATCATTGGGCCTACACAAATGCATTAATAGCCCTTTAAAGGCCCATTTTCTATCAGCCCCAGCCGGACTAATGGCCCGGATGAAAGGCAAGTTTCATACTAATGTTTGTTAGGTGGAACGATACACTCGTTGGAGGTTTCGGTTGCATGTTAAGTAGATAGAAAAAACCCATTGTACAATTCTAGTATCTATTCAATTGGTGTACTACATCATATTAGATACAACGGTATTACATATCTAATAAGTTTTACTGTCCAGAAACCTTGTCTCGCGTGTATCTCCGTCAAAACGAGCACCGATTAGACCCCCTACGGTATAGGGGGTGCATAAAAATCTTAGTTGTGGCATAAGGGCATGTATACTCGTTTAGACGGCCACCGTCCGCAGTACGTGAACACGTCAGCTATAGACAGTAAAATAGACGAGTCGTACAGCAGATGGTCTTCTCAACTGTCTGTAATATGTGAAACTCCTAACCGCATATAATTACTTGGGAAGAAAACAATCAGAGGACACCTAACCAACGCCATCTATACAATAGGACTGGAGCGTCGCTAACAATCGAATTAAGCGGAACTAGACCGTCTGGAAGATTACCGACGACCTCACTTTCTCTCTCCTCTAACCAACAAAAAATATGGCGTAGTGCTGTTACCGACGGCTGACTAGATAGCACTGTACATGCCCTAACTCGCTCTGTTGTCCACCTTGCACAAAAGAAGGTAGGATACGATGGTAAATTCAGTTTTGGGTATGAGTATGACCGAGAGAGGGCCGGCACGCTGGATATGTCGCCGTCAGTCGGCGTCCACCCGCTCGTGACAACTGACACGCAGACGCCGATGCATGCATCAGCATCTGCGCCAACAACGCCCAAAACCACCCCCATCGCGACCCCGGCGGCGCGCCCACACACGACGGATCGGTAGTAATCGGATAGCAATAGCATAGGCGCGTACGTGGCAGGAGATAAGACGGTATGGTCGTCCCGTCCGTGTGGGATCGGAGCTCTGCGGCGCTTCCTTCGGCCGGCACACCACGTTCGCCTCCACGGCTCCGCGCGCCGGTGGTCGTCGTCGCTTATCTACCTGTCCGGACTTAACTGAATCCGGGACCACACGATTGCGTTCCTACGTTACGCCCACGTTTTCCCTGCCATGCATGCAGGGGTTCGCTTCAACCATACTACTGTACTCCGGCCGGCTTCAGCGGTCCTCGAATCAAACCTACTAGCCCTGTGCGTGCCAATGATGCATCATGCATTGATGCTGGTGGTGGTACTGTACTGCTGGGTGTCGATCAGGATGCAGTTTTTCCCAATCTTTTTCGGTGGATCGCAGTTCAGGTCACCGGTTTGGCAACAATTCTAGCCAACGGAGGCGGAGGGACATGGCGGTGCCTGTCATGAGCTGTACTGTCTGCACTCCATCTCCATGGAAAGCAAACCAATCATGAGAGATCTACAGCTCCTGTTTCTTCTTTTCTTTCGACAGAAAATAGTCTACGCAAAACCAGTCAAGGCTTGTGCGTGATCTGCTGGAAGAGAGACGTGCTTGATTTGGTGGATGAGGATTAATTACGTGGGGGAGGGGGCTTTCCTGAACCATGGTTCAGTTGGTCCACGGATACAGACCGCACAAAGCAAAGATCCTCCTCTTCACCCGAAGATTATACGCTACCAAACATTACACTAGCACTATCAAGATTTCTTAAACAGGTTGCGTTACAGCTCTTGATGTCCTGTGCGTTCAGATCAATGATGCACTCCACTGATTCCCACATGTGAACAGGGTCCCTTGGTTGGGACGGATTAAGAAACTATGTTGGGGTCTTCGTGAAGACGGATGTTGTGTTCTTGCCTGCAATCGCCACGGCAGCGTATCCACCTCTTTCACCCGCTTGCAGATTTGCCGCTACGGTTTGGGCCTGCGTATCGCCATCACACACCTGGTCAGATAGCTGTCTTACAATGATTCATCTCTCATCCGGCCGACCCATCGTTATGGACACAGGATCTTGTCAGCTTGCAACGCATGCATGGTGCTGTGCATGATCTCGAGGGTACGCAATTATCCAGATTCGCTCGCCTACCGTCAAGAGTTTTAATTGGCCGGTTGTCCCTTGATGCTGGCCAAGTGACAAGGGCCTAGATTCCTATTCCTTCTAGTCGTGTCAAATAGCATGTGCTGCAAGGGCACAAACACCATTAAAAAACGGGCCTTTTCGTCCGTCCTATTAGGACATCTTCATCGGACCAATTCATCCGGTCACCCTAAACGTTTTGTTTCTATCCATTTGGATCGAGACCCGGTTGATTTGAAGCCGTGGTCTGGTCTCTCCGGCCGACCGTGCCTAGCAGGCCGATCCATATGTCTGTCTTCCTCCTGCTATTGACGATGATCGATCCCGTTAATGCCCATTGTTATAAGTTTGGGTTTTGGAGAAGGTGGGGATGCTGAAGATCGCGGAACGGTTAACAGACAAGCAATCAGGGGATACGAGATTTACCCAGGTTCAGACCCCAGAGGAAAAACCCTACTTCTGTTTGTCTGGTCTTAATTAAGGCGGTACCAAAAAGTACAGGGATGCACAGATGCAATCTGGCGTGAGGTGTGTATGCGGTGAGGTGAGAGACCCTCCTCGTCGTGTCCTCCTAGCCTTTATATAGAGATAGGTAGGTCTCGGGTACACAGATCGAGTCGGTTACAAGTTAGAGTTTGTCTCTTTGAATATTCTATCTACTTTACCCTTGCTCTCCAAGGATCTGGAGTCGTCACGGGCTTGGGCCACCCGAAAGTTCCATGGGTTGTATTGTTTGTAGTGGGCCTTCCTTGGGCCGGACCGTATATGCTAATGTTGTGCACCCGTTGGGTATAACCATGTCAGTTGTCACCGGTTGACACCCTCGCGATAGGATGTTAATGGCGACGCGACGTCGGCTGTCAGCGCTGGCGGCATCCCGTGCGGCCGGTGTTTCCCGCTATCGTTTCCCGCGCGTGCCTTGTTTCCCGCGGCGAGAAAACTTCCCGCGCATCCCAAGCCGTTTCCCGCCTCCGCCGCGGTCTATAAAAGATGGCCCCCGACGCGGCAGAGACAACAAGCCCCAAAGCAAGAGCAAACCAGCAGCCGAAAAAACTCCAGCCGCCAGCAGCCATGCCTCGCCGCAAGATCACCACATGGTCCAAGATCCGGGAGATGTGCCGCACCCGCTACCCGGACGTGGAGGTCGACGAGGTCCACCTTGATGCCATAGTGCTGGCTCGGCGCATGGGCGAGGCGTAGGTGCCAGCCTTCGATAAGGAAGGCGAGATTGTCGAGTGTGCGCTGCAGCAGGTGGTGGCCATCGCCGCCATGGACGACCCGGACCTCGCCGAGGATCCGGGCAACCGCGTCTTCTGGGAGCAGCATCTCGCCGAGTGGCGGCAGCATGCGCTCGCCCGCCACGAGGGGCCGCCGGGCTCGCCGTCGAAGAGGAACAACGCGGCTGGGCGCCGCTGGAGCGCCCGGGCGACACGCCGCCATGCCTTGGAGCACATCCACCGCAACAAGCCTCGCCGCTTCCCCACAACCCCACGCCAATGGCTGTCGGCGGCGCCCGGCCAATCGTTGCCGGAGGATGGCCGCCTTCCTTCTCTCTCCCACTCGTCCGGCTCCACACCCGTGGCTTCGCCACCGCTCCGGCCCGTTAAGTGGGATCCAGAGACGCCGGTCCATTCGCCACCGAGGACCAGGTTGCGCGACATCGTCATCAATGAGGCGCGCGCTCCGACGCCGCCCACCGGCCGTCTCTGCCTTCGCACGCCGAAGCCGGAGCCGCGGGACTGGATGGTGCCGGTCGACGAGGAGGCGTTCGCCGTCAAGATCGCGATGGAGGAGTCCCTCCGAGAGGAGGCGCCGCAGCCACCGGTGGAGCCGTCCTCGCCGGACATACTCGCCTGGTCCAAGGTTGGTCCAGGGCTGACTGGGAGAAGACAGAGCGGCGGCGCGTCCATCGCCTGCAGCAGGAGGCCAAACGCCATGCCTAGTCTGGCCGAGTTCTCGCCTACCAGGGCGCGTCGCTTGTCGTCCTCGACGATGACGAAGTCAGCCCCTCCTACCAGCCGTGGAGGTGCGGTGACGCCGGCCAGGGGAGCTCCCGCCCGCCACAACCACCGAGCGACGACGACGACGGCGAGGACGATGGCAAGGCCGATCCCGACTATAAGTCATCCTACGGTAACTTCATCATGTAGAAGCGGTGACGACATCGGCGAAGGCGACGGCGGCGGACTTTTTAATATTTTTTAGTTTATTATCTAGTACTATAGTTTAAATTCGATGTAATCCGCCTATATTTGTCCATCTTAATAAAATTCGTCTGAATTTGCCAAACTCGCCTAAAATTTAGACGAATGTGAGAACTCGGCCTAAAAAACTCGAGCGGGAAACTCGACGTTCCCAGGCCGAAATCAAGTTTCGTCCGGCCAAATTTGAACACCCAACGAGTAGGAATGCTCTAATAACCGGCTCTGTTGTCCGCCCTGTGAAATGATGGTAGTATATAGAAAGGTAAATTCAGTTGGATATAAGTCTGACCGTCCGCCCTGCGAAATGATGGTAGTATATACTTTTTCCGTTTTAAAATATAAGATGTTTTAGCTTTGTGAAACAAATACATCTAGATATTTTAGTATATAGATTCATTCGTATTTAAAGTGAATCTACATATTAAAATAAGTCCAGATACATTTTCATTATAAACCTAAAATATTTTATATTTTAAAAAAAAAGAGTAAAAAGTTAAATTCAGTTGGATATGAGTCTGACCAAGAGAGGGACCGGTCAAGCATGGACACGCACCTACCGCGACCGGCACGATGGATATATCGCCGTCAACGTCCAGCCGCCTCGTGACACACGCCGATGCATGCATCAGCATCTGCGCCAACAACGCCCAAAACCACCCCATCGTGGCCCCCGCGGCGCGCCCACACGCGACGGATCGGTGGTAGAATGGACAAAAATAACCTAAAGTTAAAAGAATTTTATAAAAAAACTCTCGATGAAAAAAATTCACAAAATTAACTTTTTTGATAGCGCCTAATTCAAAGGCGTTATGGCATAGCGCCTAACTATAAGACGCTACACTAATCTATATATAAAATGTTCATATCTATTTGTTAGAGAACTATGATGGTTGAGTTGGTTTAAGTCTTTGTTGCTACCTTAATGGGTTGTAAATTCAACTCCCCAAAACCCCTCTTTTTACTTTTATTTTTCAAAGGCTGCAACTTTGGTTTATTGCTCGTACGTTTAAAAATATATTAATTCTAGCATACTTATTTATTTTTAAAAAATAGAAATCGAGTGTGCATGTTCATAATCTCCGTTCAAATTAGAAAAAAGTGTTTAAATTTAAAAAGCCTAGCGATACCTAAGATTAGGCTTAGTAACCTTGCAACTGTTAGGAATAGACAAGTTGTTTTCGTGCCATACGTTTAAAAATATATTAATTCTAGCATATTTATTTATTTTTAAAAAATAAAAATCGAGTGTGCATGTTCATAATCTCTGTTCAAATTAGAAAAGAGTGTTTAAATTTAAAAAGCCTAGCGGTGCCTAAGATTGGGCTTGGTAACCTTGCAACTGTTAGAAATAGATAAGTTGTATTTCTCTGAGGGCCAAAGCCCACAATATATAGTACAGATACAGGTGAAAATATGCAGGAAACCTCCTAGCATATGGGAAAAATATGATATACAAATATATATATATCTAACACCCCTAATCAAACTCATGGTGGATCCACAACACTAAGTTTGGAGAGTAAGAAATTATGCTGCGCTCTGGTCTGTGCTTTCGTAAAGAAATCCGCCAACTGTAAATCTGAAGGCACATACTGAAGCACAACCTGAGCATGTACCTGGGCACGTGTATAGAAAGCATCAACACCAATATGCTTGGTAAGCTCATGCTTGACCGAATCACGTGCAACACTAATAGCACATGTACTGTCAGACAAAACCAGATTGGATGTGGTAATAGAGACTCCAAAATCCGCAAGTAACCACCGTAACCAGGTCACCTCAGCAGTCAACAAGGCCTCAGCCTCAACACTCGAACGGAAAACCGCTGTCTGTTTCTTCGTCTTCCAAGCAATGAGCGAACCATCAAGAAACACACAGTAAGCAGAAAGTGAACGGCGATCGGAAGAATCACTCGCCCACGTAGCGTCCGAATAGCACTGGAGCTGGAGGGACCTGAAACGAGGAAAGAAAAGGCGACGAGTGATCGTACCACGAAGATAACGAAGAACACGGAGAAGATGACTATAGTGAACAATGGTAGGAGCGGAAACAAACTGACTCAGAATATGAACAGGACAGGACGAGTGACATCAAGATAAAAAAGACTCCCAACAAGTTGACGATAACGCGTCGGATTAGAAAGAGGATCACCATCAGTAAGTTGAAGCTTAACATTAAGCTCCATAGGGGTCTCAACAGTGCGCTCATCCCCAAGAGCAGCACGAGCAAGAAGATCCTGAATATACTTTTCCTGAGAGATGTAAAAGCCATCAGAAGTGGAGGAAACCTCAATCCCAAGAAAGTATCGAAGAGGATCAAGATCAGTCATAAGAAACTGATCACAAAGACGAGCCTTAACAAAGGCGATATACTCAGGATCATCACCAGTAATGATCATATCATCAACATAGAGAAAAAGAAGAGTGCGACCACGAGGAGAAGTGTGAACAAACAATGCTGGATCATGAACACTAGGGGAGAAACCAGCAGCAGTCACTACAGAAGCAAAGCGCTCAAACCAGGCACGAGGGGCCTGTTTGAGGCCATAAAGAGAACGTCGAAGACGACAAACCATCCCCTCGGGAACAGAATACCCAGGAGGAGGCTGCATATAAACCTCCTCACTCAAATCACCATTGAGAAAGGCGTTCTAAACATCAAGCTCGGACACAGACCAGTGACGAACAGAAGCAACAACAAGAAGAGTACGCATAGTGGTCATATGAGCCACACGAGCAAAGGTCTCATCATAGTCACGACCATGCTCCTGCTGAAAACCACTGTAACACCCTCAGAATCGGACCTATGCAAGTTTGAGCAAAATTCGCCAAACCCGCATAGAAACGATTCAAAGGTGCCCACCAGGCACTTTCGTGCGGGTGGAAAACGAAGTAATAACATTACACAACAGTCCTCGATGGGACCCAGAGAACAGATATATATACAGCAACGACTCCATGAGTCAAGAATACAGATATAAAGTACAAAGATCCAAATCACCTTGAAAATGATAGAGCGTCCGACTACGGACAAGATGCAAATGGGGCTAAGAGCCACAAGAATAACCAATGGCGCCCATAACCCCGCCAGACAAGCGGAAGGGTAACCCGCTAACGACGCCGATCCCAAAACCGCTTAAACAAAAGGGTGCCGACAAAGGGCAAAGGAAAAGAGGAGCAAGATCGAGGCCAAGATGCAGCGAGGCTAGAATCGGCGGTCCTCGCCTACATAGGTATGGTGGACGAGCGGCAAGATGCACTAAACAACCTATAGAGACTCGATACAACGCGACTATCGAGAGGGTAAGATAGACCTATCCGGATCCAACTCGAGGCTAACACCAAACAAACCCATCTGGCGTTTCCCTCGAGACCAACGAGGAAGTCAACCGAGGAACTCACACGGTTGGCTTTTACTTATTCGATTATAGTTGCGGCACACATTACTAGTCGTTTAGATAATCGCCCCGATAAAGTAAGCGATGGGCACTTTTAGTTAACCATTCCGTTATAGTTGCAACACTTACTAATCGAATCTGAGATAGCATGAGATAACCCAAAACCCAGCAGTTGTTGGTACTTTTATTCAGCCATTCCGCTAGAAGTTGCAATACTTACTAGTCGATACAATTGTCGCAAGCGACAAACCAAACAAGCAATTGTGGGCGTATTATTTAGTCATTCTGTGTAGTGAAGCTGATTACTAGTCATTATAAAGTCAAATTTATAGCAATAAACTTTAGTTTTGCTTGTCTATGATCGAGATATCGTGCTCCAAGTCGTCCATATCCGCGACACGGCTTTGAAAGTTTTACCCGCCGGGTGCACCAATAGCAACACGCTCGATCAACCTCGGAAAAACCAACTCAAAACCCAACGAGGCTTTCACGATGAACAATCACAGATTCAGAAATATTTAGGGGCCACCCTTAAAGTAGACCCAAGTAAGCAAGCTCGAGACGGACTCAAGGTTGTGGGACGGTGAACGACTGGGAACCCAAAACTGGGCTTGTCGACACCGCGGAATCGTGCCACGATCCTAAACAGTACAGTGTGCTATCTGTCGCACAATTTAAATACAGAAAGTAGCATGGCATAAGTACAGGATAGTAAATAAAACCTCAAACTAGTTTGTGGCCCCAAGAAATAAGACTGAATCAAGCTCTGGCTCAGGGGGGTCCCATATACCTCCCGGATGTGGATAGCGCGATAAAACAAGGAACATGTATCAAGTACTCGGGGTCTTACGGGACACAAGTGGGCGTTCGGAAACCAAATATTTTCTATCACCCACCGATGCCTCTGCTTATTTCAATTTTAGTTGTTAAACAGAAATTAAAGTGACGATAAGTAAAACTAGAATCATCTCCAACATCAACATGCGGCAATACATCAGCAACTGTGGCATATGACGACACACATCAGCACTTGAGCAAGCAACTACGACGCGCAAGTCCAACTATCTACCAAACAACAGGTAATAGGGTGTGCCCAAGGCATTATAGGGCTGCACGGTATATCACAGGTACGGAAACTAAAGCATCGCAACACAGATAGCAATAGATCAACAGGAGGGAATAAAGACTATAAAAGTAAGATAGGTAGAAAAGGGGGAGATGCTCGCCTGAAACATTGCCGAAGGGTTATCCGAATATCGGGGCGAAGCTCACATCAACTCAACGGCCCAATCCGCGAAGAAGCAAAAACACTAGAAGAAACACCGGATGCAAGATTTAATACAACGGCAGAAGATCGGGCATGATGCATGTATGATGCGTGGCATGGTGAAGGTGCGATGCAATTAGGTCATATTAAGCGGAACCAGGGTCCCGACAATTATTCAGATGGTTCGAGTTGTTTAGAACCCCCGCAATTTAGATGTTGTTTTAACAAGTCAAGGTAAGTTACCGGTTCGCTACACAATTTAAATGAGGCCGATATGAGACTAGATTTGCCCGCATATGGCCCCATATTTAATTATTAGGTGAATCGGCATAAGGCCCCCAAACCAATGATATGCATGCGAGATGACAATTAAATATGCAACAGGTTGTTATTTCATTTATAAAATAGGGCTCGAGAAAGGGGTTCACACATTGGTTACGGCGAACTTGGGGTTCCGGGGTCGGTCTCGGGGTTCGGATCTGGGGTTCGGGGTTCGACGGATCGTTCTCGGCGGCTCGGAAGTAGTTCTTGGCGTCGGGTAGATGAACTTGGCGTGGCGTCGGGGCGCATCGGTTGAACCCTGGTCGGTGCCGTTCTTGTTGTCACGAAGGTCTTGTCGGGTTCCACGGGGTCGGTCTTGACGCTCGGGGTGAAGCACTCGGCGTCCTCGAGGAAAATTCTTGTCGCATCCGTGTCGGCGAACTTGGCGTATCGAGGGTCCGGGTCTTGGCGTGGCCTTTGGATCACCGGGATCGGGCTTCCGGGTTCAACTCTGGGGACGTCCTTGCGGTCCGTGATCGGGTGAGTCTCTGTGTGGGCGTTCTTGGCGACCGGGCATCTTGGACCGTGTCGGCCTTCTCAAGGTCATGCATCGCCGCTCCGTGTTCTCGAGCATCGCATCCGGGAAGGAGTACTTGTCGCACCGGGGTCTCGGTGTCCTCGGATCCGATTGAAGAACTTGGCGGTCCGGGTTCTCGACGAGCTTGGCGTTCTTGTCAGAGTTCTCGGTGTCCGTAGTAGGTCTTGACGCTTCGGTATAGGTACTTGGCGTTGTGATCTTAGCAGGAACATAACGCAACAAAACCACCACATGGTTTGCTGCTGGGCAACATCCAACGAGCAGGGGCCTGCGGCAGCAAGCGGAGGCAGGATAGAACGTGCTTGGCAGCAAGGCGGCAGCGGCGACGTGCGCCAGGAGAGAAAGAAAGAGGACAACGAGGCGAGGAAGGCGCACGTGCGCGTCTGGCGAGGCCACAGCTCGGCGGTGGCGTGCTCGCAGCCGGAGAAGGGCCGTGTACGGCTGGGGCGAGGTGGCCACCCGACCAAGGCGAGCGGCGGCGACAAAGTGACGAGACCGTGGCAGGAGCGGGTCGGGGACGCCAAGCGGAGGAGGGAAGGACGGGCACGGCTGAGTCTCATGGCGTGGTGCGGGCCTGGCCAGGGCGAGGAGGAGGCGCTGGTGAGGTGCGGGGCGAGTGAGGCCGATGGCGGCGGCGGCTGGGCGAGACCATGGCGGGCTGCCCGTGGCTGGAGGAGAGGAGCCGGAGGAGGAGAGGAACCATGGCGGGCTCAGGGCTGAGGGACGGAGAGGCGGCGAGCTGGCGAGGAGGGCGGCTCAAGGCGAGGTCGGCGGAGAGAGGTCTCATGCATGAGCCTGCCTGGGCGAAGCAGCCGGGCCGAAGTGGCTCGGCCAGCAGCGCAGAGAGGGCCGGGCCGGATGGTGGTGGCGGGCGCGGACGGAGGAAGAGGAGGTGGGCGCCACAGGGAGGTGGGGGCCACATTGGGACCAGGGACGGTGGGGCCTGGTGGCGGTCAGGACGGGAAACAAAGTGTTGGACCAGTGAGGTGAGGCGGGCCAGTGGGAGCCAGGCGCAGGTCGAAAGTGTGGAGGGACAGTGGGGTGGGGATGCAGGCGGTGGAGAGAGAGGTGAGAGCTGGGCCAAGTGGCGGTTCTTTGGTTGGTGGAGAGAGAAGGTGAGGTGGCAGTGTGAGGGTGGGGGTGATGTGGAGGTTGGGGTAGATAGATGGGTAGGTTTAGGATTATGGGTGGACTGGTTGGACCGATTCAAAATCACAGGGGTGGTCGTCGATCTGCTCGATCGCCTCCACTAAAAATAATATAATTGTTATTTGTTTTAAACGGGCAGATGCAAACCGATAAGCCAAAACAAAATATTCCGGGGACCCGGTTTTGATGTCTGAATAAGGAGGGGCGTTTTAGAAAACAAAACGGGCTTTGCGAACATAGTTTTATGCAAACAATTCATGATGATGACGATGCAATGCACAAATTCAACGCGATTTTCTAGTAGTGGTTTTGCGGGATGCCACAACCACGAGCCACAAGACGCGCTTTATAGCGCTCAAGAGATCCATCAGAGCGAGTCTTAATCTTATAGACCCACTTACACGTGATAGGACGAACACCGGGAGGGGGAAAAAAGATCCCAGGTGCTAGTGCGCTCAAGTGCAGCAATCTCCTCAGCCATGGCCAGCTGCCATTTAGGATGATGCTCAGCATCCCGATAAGAAGTCGTCTCAAAGGCAACAGAAAGACCATACTGACTAGGAAAGTAACGGTTGGGGGCACGACGCTGACGAACAGGACGAGTAGAGGGAAGATCATCAGGGGAAGACGACGCAGGAGACGATGATGAAGAAGAGGGAATAGTAGAGGAAGACTCTGGAGAACGAGGAGAAGTAGGAGAACTAGACGGAGCAGAGGAGGACGGTGTCTAAAAAGAGACATCAGGGGGAGGATATCCTGGAGAAGACACAATAGGGGTAGAAGGAGGTGTGTCATGAAAGATAAGAAAAGAGATATCTTCCACCGGTAAGTACCAGCGGTGGGACGATGATAGAAAGGACGCGTCTCATCAAAAGTAACATCACGAGAGATACGCATCCGACGACCAACAGGTTTCCAACAGCGATAGCCCTTATGCTCATCACTGTATCCAAGGAAGACACACTCAACAGACTGAGCGGTCAGTTTGGTGCGTTCACGAGGAGCAAGGAGAACATAGCAAACACAATCAAACAAGCGAAGCAAGGAGTAGTCTGGAGACTGTCCAGATAGGCGCTCAAGAGGGATACCACCCTGCAAGGCGGCAGAAGGCTGAATATTGATGAGGTAAGCCGACGAAATTTCTGATTCGTAAAATGCGGCGGGAGAAGAAGCAATCATCATAGCACGAGTGGTTTCAAGAAGATGGCGATGCTTACGCGAACGCCATTACGGGCATGTGCGCCAGACAGAGAATCGAGCAAGGATGCCACCGCCAAGAACACCTCGCAACATCTGGGAGATATAATCACCAGCAGAATCAGCACGAAAAACACGGATGGGGGTAGAATAATGAGTACGGACCATGGCCGCAAAACGCTGATATATGGAGAGCACCTCACTATGCGAGCACATAAAATACTACCAAGTGTACCGAGAAAAATCATCGATGAATAAAATATAGTAGTGATGGCCCCCTTTCGAAGCGAAAGGAGCCGGACCCCAAACATCTGAATGAACTAAATCAAAAGGTTGCTGAGATACAAACGCGCTAATAGGATAGGGAAGCTGAATCTGTTTACCCAACCTACAGCCCTTACAATGTAAAGACCCATCTCCTGAGACAGACCCCAGAAGACCACGATGAACTAATGACGACAGGCAAGAGTCACAGAGGTGACCAAGACGATGATGCCACTGCTGAAAGGAGCTGGTAGCAGAGGCGACGACCGGAGAAGAACTAGAATATGAAGTGGCAGCAGAAGGAACACGAAGCCAGTCTAACTCCCAAAGTCCTGAAGAGTCACAGCTGCGAGGGCCAGCTCCAACCAGGGCCTGCGTGCGACGGTTCTGGACAACACAAGAACCAGCATCAAGAATGACGCGACAACCAGAGTCAGTAAGCTGGCTAGTAGAGAACAGATTCATCTTAAGAAGAGGGACATGAGAAATATCAGGAACAAAAAAAAGTAGAAAGGGTGCCCCGACTAGAAACAGGACGAGAGGTACCATCAGCCGTAAAAACACGGACAGGAGAAGGGAGAGAACGAACAGCGGACAGAAAAGAAGACTCAGAGGTCATATGAAAGGAAGCTCTAGAATCCAGATACCACGGAGACGTACCTGACTGTGTAGAAGGTGGTGGTCGCACAGTGCCTGAAGAGTCAGTCACAGAACCAGCAGTGCCCGACGAAGAAGAGCCTGTTGTTGGAGATATGCCCTAGAGGCAATAATAAATATAGTTATTATTATATCTTTGTGTTTATGATAAATGTTTACATTCATGCTATAATAGTATTAACAAGGAAACATTAATACTTGTGTGATTTGTAAACTTAATTTGAAGTCCTTAGTATAGCCTCTATACTTCACTAGCTTGTTGGTTGATTAAATGGTTGTGGTTTCCCTATCATGAACATTGAGATGTTATCAACAACAAGATCATATCGTTAGGAGAATGATATGGTGGACATACTCCTATTGATAAGCGTAGCATAAAGATAAAGTCATTTCAATAGTTCAATTGCTATATGCTTTCTGATACATAGTAACCTAATTCCTTCGACCATGAGATCATGCATATCACCTTTAGTGGATGGATGCTTTGATGACATCAAACACCACACCGTGAATCGAGTGGCTATAAAGGTGGCATTGAGTGTTCGGAAAGTATTGGTTGAAACACATGGATCAAGAGTGGATTTGTCCATCCATATGACGGATAGATATACTGGGCCCTCTCGGTGGAATGTCATCCAATTAGCTTGCAAGCATGTGACTGGGTCACAAGGGATCACATATCACGGAACGAGAAAAGAGTACTTATCGGTAACGAGGTTGAACTAGGTATGCAGAGATACCGACGATCATAACCTCGGATAAGTAAACTATCGTGAGACAAAGGGAAATTGGTATCGTATGTAAGTGGTTCATTCGATCGCAAAGTAATCGAGAGAAATATGTGAGCCATATGAATTTCAGATTCCTCTATTGGTTATTGTTCGAGAAGTGTCTCGATCATGTCCGCATAATTCACGAACCGTAGGGAGACACACTTAAGGATTCGACGTTGTTTGAGTAGTTATGGTATTATGAGAAAGAGACCGAATGTTGTTCGAGTCTCGTATGGGATCCGGATATCACGAGGTGATCCGGAATGGTCCGAGAATAAGATTCATATAAGGAAAGTCCTGCTTCGGAGTTCGGGAATGATTCCTGTTTTCATCGGAATGTTCTAGAAGGGTCGGATTGTCCCAAGACTCGGGGAGGGTACATGAATGTGTCATTGAATGATTGAATCATGTACTAAGTGTTCTTGATGTTCCAAAAACATGAAAGTCAAATTGCCAGTTTGAAAGTCAAACGGCTAAAACAGGAAACTGTGGAAAACAGGAAACTGTGGGAAACAGGAAACTGTGGGAAACAAGCAAGAGGAGGTTGAAACCAACTTGGAGGAGGAGTTCCTCTCCTCCAAGTCGGCGCCCAGCCCTAGGCCGAGTTGGGGAGGGACTCCTCCTCCTCGGCGCCTAGCCCTCCACCTATAAAAGGAGGGGCTCCTCCTTGAGACACACAAGTTTCTACCTCTAATCTCAGGTTTAGAGCCGTTTGGTTTAGAGCTTCTAATTGCTTTAGCCTGCGGTTTAGAGCCTTCTAATTGGTGTGTCTAATCTCTAGACCACTAATAGCCCTCTCTCATAATCCACCATACTGCCCGCTTAAGGCGAAGCCTCGGGATTCCCTCTACTTAGGTACCACACTGCCTTCAGGAATCGCGGGAGAGTGCTACAACCTCCATGCCTTTGGAACAAGGGAGAGGAAGGTCTTCGTCGAGTACCGAACGTGTGACCGATCATGAAGCGCTTAACGCAGCGCGGAAGGATCGCCCACACGATCTTGAGATCGGAAAGAGTACGACTACATCACCCACGAGAATCCGCTCGTTAAACACTTGGAATCTTCGAGGGTAAGTTATTCCATCGACTCGTTGCTACAATCTAGTAGATAGATCTTGGCTTGTTTGTTTGTATGCGATAGAAAATTTTGTTTTCCATGCTACGAAACCCTACAAAGGGTATCGAGCCGTGTCTATATGTAGATCTGTTGACGAGTAGAACACAATGGTCATTGTGGGCGTTGATGCTTTTATTGTCGATTGCTTTTGTGTACTTTGCATCTTGCGGTATGTTGGGATGAAGCGGCCGGGCTAACCTTACATGACATCGTTCATGAGACTTGCTCCACGCTAACATGCAACTTGTATTGCATAAGTGGCTTTATGGTGCCTGCTTTCTCCTAGCATAGTTAAGATCCAATTTACAACGGGTAATCAACAATGCTAGTATCAATGTTGTGGTTCTTGTTCATAAGTTAGAACGACACTTATTGAAAGCCCCAAACCACGTAAAATATGCAAAGAAAGTAGAGGCCTAACTTTGTTTTTGCGGTGGGTGTGCGATGATGTGATATGGCCATGATTGTGATTATATTTGATGTATGCAATGTTCCTTATTGTAAGTTGGCAACCGCGTGAGCCATATGGTTGTCTTTAATTTATGTTAAGACCTGCGTGTCTATTCAAAGTAGTTGTAATAGTTGAAGCCGGTGGACGACAACCATGGTGAAGCATCATTGACCTTGATGCAATGCCGGTGATGATGGAGATCATGTTCGTGCTTGAAGATGGAGATCGGAAGCACAAAGAAGAAAGGCCATATCATATCACATATTATGAATTGCATGTGATGTTAATCCTTTATGCATCTTGTATTGCTTAGTAGAGCGGTAGCATTATAAGATGATCCCTCATGCACATGAATTTCAAATCATAAAGTGTTCACCCTTAGTTAGCACGTTGCTAAAAGCTTGTTGTTTCAAGCACCACGTGATGATCGGGTGTGTTAGATTCTGCAAGTGTATACAACGTTAGCAAGCCGATTTGCTCATGCAAACTAAGGTTTGATCTTGACGAGCCTAGCATGTGCATGGTCTGAACACGGCCACCGAAAGGTAAAGCATGAATCGATAGTAGATATGATGAACATGACGATTGTTCGCCATTGAAACTATATCAACTCGTGATGATCGGTGTTGATGTAGTGGATTTGGTCTGTGATCACTAAAACAATGTGAGGGATGTTGTTTTGAGTGGAGTTCACCTAGTTTAATTTCATTAATTAATTTTAACTCAATTTGTCATAAACTTAGTCTAAACTATTGCAAATATGTTGTAGATCAATGGCAGCCCCTACCATCAATTTTAATGCTCCTAGAGAAAGAAAAGTTGAAAACAATGGAAGCAATCATGGATTGGTTCCGCAATTTGAGGATTGTCCTCACAGCTGGTAATTTGACCTATGTGCAGGATGCACCGCTGGGTGACCCACCTGCAGCTGATGCTTCTGATGAAGTAAAGAATGTTTACCTCGCTCGGAAGAATCAGTACTCCATAGTTCAGTGTGCTATCTTGTATGGTTTAGAATCGGAGCTTTAGAAAAGGTTTGAAGAGTCAGACCCATATGATATTGTCGAGGATCTCAAATTGATTTTTGAGACTCATGCGGCAATTGAAAGCTATGAGGCTTCTGAAAAGTTCTTTAACTGCAAGATGGAAGAGGACATCTCCGTCAGTGAGCATGTGCTTAAGATGTCTGGGCACGCAAACAAACTTCAAAGCTTGGGTATAGTGATTCCTAATGCTTTGGGGATTTACCGCGTCCTCCAACACTACCGCCACCAAGTTACAGTGAACTTTGTGATGAACTACAACATGCGAACATGAACAAAGAGTTGCTGTAACTGCTATGTTAAAGTCTGCAAGTGGAGATCAAGAAAGAGCACCAAGTGTTGATGGTCAATAAGACCACCAAACTCAAGAAAGGCAAGTCTAAGCAAAAGGGACACTTCAAGAAGGGTGGTAAGAAAGTTACCACGCCGAAGAATACCAAGGCTGGACCCAAGCACGAAAACAGTGCTTTACCGCAAGGAGAAGGTCATCGAAGCGGAATTGCCCAAAGTACTTGGCGGATCGAAGAACGGCAACATCAAGAAGAAAGGTATATATGATATACATGTTATTGATGTGTATCTCACTAGTACCGTAGTAGTGCTCGGTATTTGATCTTGGTTCGGTTGCTCATATTTGTAACTCAAACAGTCCGCAGAATAAACGGAAGCTAGCGAAGAACGAGGTGACGATGCGCTGGGAAACGGATCAAAGGTTGATGTGATAGCGTCGCACGCTACCCCTTCATCTACCATCGGATTAGTTTTATACTTAAATAATTGTTATTTGGTGCCCGCATTGAGCATGAACATTATATCGGGATCTTGTTTATTGCAGACGGTTACTTGTTTAAGTCCGAGAATAATGGTTGTTCGATTTATATGAGTAATATGTTTTATGCACATGCACCTTTGATAGATGGTCTATTCTTATTGAATCTCGATAGTGGAAATACACATATCAACAATATTGAGGCTAAACGCTTGAAATCAAGCGATAATTTGACCTATATGTGGCATCGCTGCCTTGGTCACATTGGAGTGAAGTATGAAGAAACTCCATTCGATGGACTTCTTGAATCACTTGATTTTGAATCACTTGAAAGATGCGAAGCATGTCCGATGGGAAAATGACTAAGACTCCATTTTACGGTATGATGGAGCGAGCTACGGACTTATTGGAAATCACATAGCGATGTGTGTGGTCCAATGAGTGCAACATCGCCGTGGTTATCGTTATGTTCTTACCTTCACAGATGACTTGAGTAGATATGGGTATATCTATTTCATGAAACATAAGTCCGAAACTTTCGAGAAGTTTAAGGAGTTTCAAAGTGAGGTAGAGAATCAACGTAACAAGAAGATTAAATTTCTACGCTCGATCGTGGAGGTGAATATCTAAGTTACGAGTTTGGCGAGCATTTAAAGAAGTGCGAATACTTTCACAATTGACACACCGAACACCACAGTAATGGTGTGTCCGAACATCGTAATCGAACTCTCTTAGATATGGTTCGTTCTATGATGTCACTTATTTACCGCTATCATTTTGGGGTTACGATTAGAAACAGCCGCATTCACTTTAAATAGGGCACCATCTAAATCCGCTGAAACGACACCGTATGAATTATGGTTTGGGAAGAAACCTAAATTGCTCCTTAAAGTTTGGGGATAAAGCCTATGTAAAGAAGTTAATTTGACAAGCTTGAACCCAAAGCGAAAAATGTCTTCATAGGATACCCAAAGGAAACTATTGGGTATACCTTCTATCATAGATCCGAAGGCAAAATCTTCGTTGCCAAGAATGGATCCTTTCTAGAGAAGGAATTTCTCTCGAAAGAAGTGACTGGAAGGAAAGTAGAACTTGACAAGGTTGTCGAACCTTCTCTCGAAATTACGAGTAGCGCAGCACCAGAAGAAGTTCCTGTGGTGCCTGCACCAATTAGAGAGGAAGCTAATGATGATGATCATGAAACTTCGGTTGAAGTTGCTACAGAGCCTCGGAGGTCAACGAGAACTCGTACCACTCTAGATTGGTATGATCCCGTTATGAGTGTCATGTTGGTAGACAACACCGATGACCCCGGGGCATATGAGGAAGCGATGATGAGCCCAGATTCCAATAAATGGCAAGAAGCCATGAAATCAGAGATTGGATCCATGTACGAAAACCAAGTATGGACTTTGGTGGACTTACCGGATGGCCGGAAGGCTGTCGAGAACAAATGGATTTTCAAGAAGAAAACAGATGTTGATGGTAATGTTACTGTCTATAAAGCTCGACTTGTCGCAAAAGGGTTTCGACAAATTCAAGGAGTTGACTACGATGAGACTTTCTCACCAAGATAAGCTAAAGTCTGTGAGGATTATGTTAGCAATCGCTGCATATTATGATTATGAGATATGGCAGATGGATGTCAAAACAGCATTCCTCAATGGAGATATTGATGAAGAGTTGTATATGATTCAATCCAAAGGTTTTGTCGATCCTAAAGATGCTAACAAGGTATGCAAACTTCAAAGGTCCATCTATGGATTGAAGCAAGCATCCCAAAGTTGGAATCAACGTTTTGATAAGGTAATCAAAAGTTTTGGTTTTATACAAACTTATGGAGAAGCTTGTATTTACAAGAAAGTGAGTGGGAGCTCTGTAGCATTCTTAATACTATATGTGGATGACATATTGTTGATTGGGAATGATGCAGACCTTCTTAATAGTGTCAAGGAATATTTGAATAATAGTTTTTCAATGAAGGATCTTGGCGAAGCAGCTTACATATTAGGCATAAAGATTTATAGAAATAGATCGAAACGCCAAATATCATTGTCACAGAGTACATATTTGGACAAAGTTCTAAAGAGGTTTGGAATGGAAGAAAGCAAGAAAGGGTTCTTGCCCATGTTGCCCAATACGACCTTGAGTAAAACTCAAAGTCTGACATCGGCAGAAGATAGAGAAAGGATGAGTAAGACTCCCTATGCCTCAGCCATAGGATCTCTAATGTATGCCATGCTATGTACTAGACCCGACATTGCATATGCTGTTAGTTTAACTAGCAGATATCAAAGTGATCCAGAGTGGATCATTGACAATGATCAAAAACATCCTTAAGTACTTGAGAAGAACTAAGGATATGGTTCTTTCTTATGGAGGTGATGAACATTTCGTTGTTAATGGTTACACCGATGCTAGTTGGAACACCGATCCGGATGATTCTAAATCACAACTGGATACGTATTTATTTTGAATGGTGCAGCTTAATGGAGGAGTGCAAAGCAAAGCGTTGTGGCGAGATCTTCAACGAATCAGAATACATGGTCGCTTGGAGGCTTCACAAGAAGCGATATGGATGAAAGAGTTCATTACAGAGCTGGTGTGGTTCCTAGTGCTGGACCCAATGTCTATCATCTTGTGATAACATGGGCGCCATAGCCAATGCGCAAGAACCAAGGTCACACAAGAAGTCAAGCATATCAAGCTGCGTTTCACGCTATTCGAGAACATATCCAGGATGGGGATATAAAGATTTGCAAAGTACACACAGATCTGAATGTGGCGGATCCGTTGACTAAACCTCTCCCGAGGGCAAAACATGACCAACACCAAACTGCCATGGGTGTTCCGTATATTACCATGTAATCTAGATTAGATGACTCTAGTGCAAGTGGGAGACTGTTGGAGATATGCCCTAGAGGCAATAATAAATATAGTTATTATTATATCTTTGTGTTTATGATAAATGTTTACATTCATGCTATAATAGTATTAACAAGGAAACATTAATACTTGTGTGATTTGTAAACTTAATTTGAAGTCCCTAGTATAGCCTCTATACTTCACTAGCTTGTTGGTTGATTAAATGGTTGTGGTTTCCCTATCATGAACATTGAGATGTTATCAACAACAAGATCATATCGTTAGGAGAATGATATGGTGGACATACTCCTATTGATAAGCGTAGCATAAAGATCAAGTCATTTCAATATATCAATTGCTATATGCTTTCTGATACATAGTAACCTAATTACTTCGACCATAAGATCATGCATATCACCTTTAGTGGATGGATGCTTTGATGACATCAAACACCACACCATAACTGGGTGGCTATAAAGGTGGCATTGAGTGTTCGGAAAGTATTGGTTGAAACACATGGATCAAGAGTGGGATTTGTCCATCCATATGACGGATAGATATACTCTGGGCCCTCTCGGTGGAATGTCATCCAATTAGCTTGCAAGCATGTGACTGGGTCACAAGGGATCACATATCACGGGAACGAGAAAAGAGTACTTATCGGTAACGAGGTTGAACTAGGTATGCAGAGATACAAGCGATCATAACCTCGGATAAGTAAACTATCGTGAGACAAAGGGAAATTGGTATCGTATGTAAGTGGTTCATTCAATCGCAAAGTAATCGAGAAATATGTGGAGCCATATGAATTTTATTCCTCTATTGGTTATTGTTCGGAGAAGTGTCTCGATCATGTCCGCATAATTCATGAACCGTAGGGAGACACACTTAAGGATTCGACGTTGTTTGAGTAGTTATGGTATTATGAGAAAGAGACCGAATGTTGTTCGGAGTCTCGGATGGGATCCGGGATATCACGAGGTGATCCGGAATGGTCCGGAGAATAAGATTCATATAAGGACAGTCCCGTTTCGGAGTTCGGGAATGATTCCGGTGTTTTCATCGAGAATGTTCTAGAAGGGTACGGATTGTCCGGCACTCCGGGGGGTGAGGGTACATGAATGTTTCATTGAATGATTGCATCATGTACTAAGTGTTCTTGCTGTTCCAAAAACATGAAAGTCAAATTGCCAGTTTGAAAGTCAAACGGCTAAAACAGGAAACTGTGGAAAACAGGAAACTGTGGGAAACAGGAAACTGTGGGAAACAAGCAAGAGGAGGTTGAAACCAACTTGGAGGAGGAGTTCCTCTCCTCCAAGTCGGCGCCCAGCCCTAGGCCGAGTTGGGAGGACTCCTCCTCCTGGCGCTGTAGCCCTCCACCTATAAAAGGAGGGGCGGGCTCCTTGAGACACACAAGTTTCTACCTCTAATCTCGTGTTTAGAGCCGTTTGGTTTAGAGCTTCTAATTGCTTTAGCCTGCGGTTTAGAGCCTTCTAATTGGTGTGTCTAATCTCTAGACCACTAATAGCCCTCTCTCATAATCCACCATACTCGCTCCGGCTTAAGGCGAAGCCCTGCGGGATTTCCCCTCTACTTCCGGTACCACGACGTTGTGCTGCCGGAATCGCGAGGAGAGTGCTACAACCTCCATTTTCTTTGGAACAAGGGAGAGGAAGGTCTTTGTCGAAAACCGAACGTGTGACCGATCATGAAGCGCTGCCGGAACGCAGCGCCGGAAGGATCGTCCACACGATCTTGATATCGGAAAGAGTACGACTACATCACCCACGAGAATCCGCTCTCGTTAAACACTTTGGAATCTTCGAGGGTAAGTTATTCCATCGACTCGTTGCTACAATCTAGTAGATAGATCTTGGCTTGTTTGTTTGTATGCGATAGAAAATTTTTGTTTTCCATGCTACGAACCCCTACACCTGTGACAAGCGCACCAAGACTCGATAATGTCCCGATCGGAGAGCAAGCCAAGACTAAGGAGCCGATCGCCCACGAGCCTGGTCTGCTGACGAATGGGTCCTGTATAACAGGTGGCCCAAGTGTGGCCATCCGGGTTGCAGTAAGAGCAGTGACGAAGAGAACCACGGCGACCCTGACCACGAGCCTGCTGGTGCGACTCGACCGAGAGGCTGGCCGACTCGACCCGAGATCTGGTGCCGACTCGACCACGACTGGAGGAGGGTAGTATCGGCGGCACAGAGGACCACGGTAGCAAGCAGATGGAACCAAGAAGACCAGACCACGGAGGCGGTCTCTCACCAAGCTCACACAACACCTCAGAGAGCGAAACACGACCACGAGCACTCAGCTGAGCACGCCGGGGCTCAAACTCCTGGCGGAGCCGAGACAGAAACTCATAGATGCGGTAAAACTCCAAATCCGAGCGCACAATCTGGAAACACGAGCATGTGCCACAAACAGTAGTACGAAGAGAATCAAGCTGACGCCAGATAGCAGCACTCTGAGTATAGAACTCATCAATAGTAGAATCACCCTGCTGGAGAACATGCTCCTGGCGAACCACAGACAGATAAAGAGCATCCCCAGCCGGTTGATAGCGCTGACGAAGATGGTCCCACTGAGCGGCAACAGTAGGGAGACTCATGAACTCAAGAAGACATCGAGGCGTAACAATCGGAGGTGAGAACAAAGACGAGCATCCTCATCAACCCACCGAGTGTGGGCCAGCGTGGATAGGCCTCGAGATCAGAGTACCGCTGAACTTGGTCATAAGCGAACAAGACTATCATCAAGACTGAAAGCATCCTTGGCCTCCGAGAAGCATCAAACCGAGAACAATCGGCGTCGGAAGAGGGCCACAGAGAATGGACACGGCGGACAGGAGACCTCGCCAGAGAGCACACCCCAAAGACGGAGACCGCGCATGTGAACGCGGATAAAGACAGCGAAATCAGGGTAATTCGCGCCATCAAAAACCACTGGGCAGCGAGGAATCGCAACATAAGCCGATGAAGAAGACATATCTCTTTTTTTTGGACACAGAGGAGATCTAGATCAGATCGATCTGACGCAAGCAGACGAAATAAGCACCGGCGGAAACGCCGAGCATGCGACATGCTTACTGCAGGTGGCGGCCCCCACGCGGCACAGCAGCAGGGCAGGGCGCAGACCGCGCGCAGGAGGCACGTGCGCAAGGCGGTGCGAGGCGGACAACGATGGCGGGGCCCGAGCGGCAGTGGGAGGTTATGCAGGAGGGTAAGTGTGGTGCTGGTGTAGATAGTTTGTAGCAGGTGGTGTATGTGTGTATGTGTTAGATGTAAAGGACGAAACAAATCTGGGAAGTGTGTAGATTTAAAGGACGGAACGAATCTGGGAAGTGTGTAGATTTAAAGGACGGAACGAATCTGGGAAGTGTGTAGATTTAAAGGACGGAACGAACTGGCGGGGGCCAATCGGCAGTGAGGTTGCAGGAGGGTGTGTAGATCCGATCGGCAGTGTGTAGATTCGATCGGCAATAAGGGCGGAATGAATCTGGGAAGCAGAGGACAAGAACGAAAGGAAAGGACCTCACGCAGGCGGCGGTCAGAACAGGAACCAGCGGGTGGCCGGGGCGAGCTGACGGCGGCGATCACAAGCAGAGGACCGGTGGGCACGGAAAGCCTAAAACCGGCTCTGATACTATGTTAGAAATAGACAAGTTGTATTCCTCTAGGGGCCAAAGGCCACAATATATAGTACAGGTACAAGTGCAAATATGCAGGAAACCCCCTAACATATGGGGAAAATATGATATACAAATATATACATCTAACAACAACAAGAGACACCGAATCTCTTTACTGGCACTGTGTTACCTCCTATATATGGGAGTATTATTAGTTCAGCTGAGAACGTTTAAATGATGTGTTATAAGCCGAGTATCTATGGTAATGTGCCAACTCATTATTAATGTTATTTTGATGAGCATCTAATTCTGAGCCTTTGACTGTAATTACGTACTTGCGTTGTACCTTCCTCCTGCGATTAACACCTTGATACTACTAACAGCAGTTAATCAAATAAATCTCTTTTCCCCGCGGCGGCATATTATGAAGTACTTCCTTCATTCTAAAATATATGACCTACTAATTGCTTCGGTGCATCCCTCCTCCCAAACTTAAGACACAAGAACAATCATGATTCACCAATACTCTTTTTGCATTCTATATCGCTAGGCTTTTTAAATTTAAACACTTTTTTCTAATTTGAACAGATTATAAACTTGCATACTCGGTTTCTATTTTTTATCAAATAAAAGTAAAAAGAGGGGTTTTGAGGAATTGAACTCACAACCTACTAAGTTAGCAATAAAGACTTCAATCAACTCAGCTACCACAGTTCACTATCAAATAGATATGGACACTAGTGTAGCGCCTTACAAAGCATAGCGTCTTTGTGTTAGACGCTACCAAAAGGGTTAATTTTATGAAAAAATTTCACCAAGAGTTCGTTTTGTGAACATTCTGCCCGGATCGGTAGTAATCGGATAGCAATAGCATCGTTCGTAGGCGCGTAGGTGGCAGGAGAAGGACGGGATGGCCCCGTCCGTGTGGGCGTCATCGGAGCTCTGCGGCGCTTCCTCCGGCCTGCCGGCACACCACGTTCTGCTCCAGCTCCACCGTCGTCGTCGCTTATCTACTCTGTATGTATGATGTCAAGCCTTAACTAAATCCGGGACCACAGGATGCGTTCCCTGCCATGCATGCATGGCTTCGCTACACTCGGTTATCCAAGACGCTGATTCAGACGCAGAAATTATTCAGACGCTGAAAATCGTCTCAATTGCGTAACCAACAACCTGTTTTTGTTTGGATTTAGACGAACTTTAGTCGAAACTTTCCAGACCAAATCCAGGTTTTCGGGTACGCCCTGAAAACGCCGGACGAAGCAAAAAAAGGGCGTGGGTGGGTCTGCTCTGTCAGCGAGACAGTCCCATTTCCACCCACTCCACTCGCCCAGACTGCGGCAAAAAGCTCCCAGCGCCTCTGTCGCCATGACTTCGCCGGCGGAGCTCCTCCACGCCGAGACATGCCCACGCCTCTAGATATGCTCGCCGTAGTTGTCGACCACTTCGCCGCCCATTATGTCGCCGCTTTCGCCATCGAACTTCGTTGTAGCTCTACTTCGCTGCGTGCTCCCACCACCACACCCGCCAAGTGTTTGGCATTTGGCCGGTTCGGCCATGGACTCCGACTACGAGGAGATACTCGCCATGGACTCCGACGACGAGGAGATGCTCGCCGTACTGCTGGAGGAGGAGAGCGCCGAGGTCGCCGAAAGTGAAGAGCACTTGGAGATCCTCGCCTCGCTCGCCCAGCTGTACCTGCAGATGGCGAAGCCGGCTGTGGTTCGCGTGTCGCCGGAAGTGCAAGGCGAGGCAAAGGATAGAGGGCTACTGCTTGTTGTACGCTGACTACTTCTCCGACCAGCCACTCCATGGAGAGGACGTGTTTCACCGCCGTTTCAGGATGAGCCGGAAGTTCTTCCTCAAGATCATGAATGACATCCGGGAGTTCGACCCCTATTTCATTTGCAAGAAGGACTGCACCGGATTGTTTGGGTTTTCCTCACTTCAGAAGTGCACCGTGGCGATGAGGTTGCTTGCATATGGAGCGCTGGTTGACAGTGTTGATGACTATCTCCGCATCGCCGAGTCCACCGCCATCGATTGCTTGTATAGGTTCTGCAGGGCAGTGATTGCAGTGTTCGGGGAACAGTACTTGAGATCACCCACTGCTGAGGACACTGCTCGGATCCTCGCAGTCAATGAAAGTAGAGGATTTCCTGGTATGCTTGGAAACATAGATTGCATGCATTGGGAGTAGAAGAACTATTCATTTGCATGGCAAGGAATGTACAAAGGCCACAAAGGAGGTTGCATTATGATACTTGAGGCAGTTGCTACACATGATCTTTAGATCTGGCACTCCTTCTTTGGCATGGCAGGATCGAACAACGACCTCAACGTCCTCAACTCCTCAGCTATCTTTTCCAAACTTGTTGAGGGTCATGCTCCCCCTGTGGAATTTGAGATCAGTGGGCACCACTACAACAAGGGATACTATCTAGCAGATGGTATCTATCCAAGATGGCCAATATTTGTGAAGACTATCTCAAACCCAATGCTCCCCAAGCATTCTTACTTTGCCAAGGAACAGAAAGCTTACAGGAAGGACGTGGAGCGGACATTCGGTGTGCTCCAGCAGAGGTTTGCAGTTGTCCGGTTTCCTGCTATGACCTGGTCGAAAGATCAGATGTGGGAAGTGATGAACTGTTGTGTGGTCTTGCACAACATGATCATCGAGGATAAGAGGAAGGATCCAGTGAGTTTGCTCGAGGAGGACGAGCCATACTACAGACAGGATCCTCTTGCCGAGCCTGATCATCAGGTGTCTCCAACCTGGACTGCATTTATCGCCATGTGTCAGGAGATCCGAGATCCTGCGATGCATCAACAACTGCAGGATGAGCTTGTTGAGCACCTATGAATATGCAGGGGAAACACGTCATAGATGCCGAACATGAACTAGTCGAACTAGGCCGAACTTGGCCAAAATATGTTGTACTTTCACTGCAGGCCATGTTTATATTTACGCCGAACTATGTTCAAAAATTTCTTCGTACTTTGGCCGTAAAATGTTTTGTATTTATTGTATGTCGAACTATGCCAAAATCTAGACGAACTTAAGCCGAATTTGAACAGAACGGGCGTCCCAAAAACTCAGCTCGTCCGTCCAAAATTTGGTCCGAAATCCGGCCTAGTTCGCCCAACGAGGAAGATGCTTTTAAAACCATGCGGTAGCTACCGCCGGCTTCAGCGGTCCTCGAATCAAACCTAACCGGTACGTGCGTGCTGGTACTGGTATTGTACTGCTGGATACAGTATTCTTTTGCTGCATGAGCAGCGCTAGCTAGTGTACTGTAGTTTCCTACATCTTTTACGGTGGATTGCAAGTTGATCAGTCCATCCGTTTGGGTTTGGCAGCAGGGAGGGACATGGCGGTGCCTGTCATGAGCTGTGCTGTTGTCTGCGCTCCATCTCCATGGAAGCACACCAATCATGAGAGTTCTACTCCTGTTTCTTCTTTTCTTTCTCGGTAGTGGACGGACAAAAATTAGTCTATGCATAATCAGTCAAGGCCTTATGCGTGATCTGCTGGAAGAGGACGTGCTTAATTTGGTTCTGCACTGGTGGTGAGTGCGGTGACTCACGTTATGCGTTCAGCGGGTTATTGATGAGGCTCGTCCTCGTCGGATTGTTGGTCGAGGATTACGTGGGAGAGGGGCTTTCCCGAACCATGATTCAGTTGGTCCACGGATACAGACCGCACCACGCAAAGATCCTCCTCTTCACCCGGAACCGGAAGCAGTCCAATGCACTTAAGCTAAGCGTTGAACAGTAACCCTATAATAATTCAGGTTTTTACATCATGGTGAACTTAAAAACAATACTCCATTGTTAAACAGGTTGCATTGAACTATACAGCTCTTGATGTACGTCCACTGATTCCCGCATATGAAAAGGTCCCTTGGTTGGTACGGATCGGATTAAGAAACCGTACGTGTTGCGGGAAGACGGATGTTGTGTTCTTGCCTGCAATATAATCGCCGCGGCAGCGTATCCACCTCTTTCACCCGCTTGCAGATTTCCTGCTACGGTTTGGGCCCGCGTATCGCCATCACAAACCTGATCAGATAGCTGTCTGGCTTACAATGATTCATAGTATCATCCGGCCGATCCATCATTATGGACACACAGGATCCTGTGAGCTTGCAACGCATGTTGCTGTGCATCTCGATCGAGCGTACGCAATTATCCAGATTCGCTCGCCTACCGTTCCTTCCGTCGGAGGGTTTTGATTCGCCGGTTGTCCCTTGATGGTGACCAAGTGGCAAGGACCTTGATTCCTTCTGTTCGTGTCAAATAGCTGAAACTGGTCTTGGTCCGAGCTGAGAACCACCCAGGCCTTGGTCCGAGCTCAGTCGGACATGTCGTGGTCGTTGTCGTTCCAGCACAGCAGCATCGAGACGCACCGCCGGAGTATGTACAGCCTCGTCCTCTGCTGCTTCAGCACCGCGTGGCACCGGCGCCGGAGCCCGCTGACGCCGCCGCCGCACGCGCCGTGCTTCCTGCGCCGCGGCAGCTGCGGTCGGGACCGCGCGCCGTCGTCGTCCGCGTCGGCCGGCGTTGACAGGTGGTGGTACGCCGAGCAGGCGGAAGCCGACGCCAAGGCCGCTAGCTCCATGGATGGATGCGATTACAAAGGAGAAGAACTGAAGAACGACTTGTCGCGTGAAAGACGAACTGTTGCGCGAGAGAAGTGGATGCGGATGAATTGAAAATACAGTAGTAGCGTGGTGTGGCGAACCTGAGAACGGCGCCCGTGTTTTATAGGGCCCGGCCCGGTCTACGTAGCAGGGCCCAAATGACGGCGACGGCTCGTTATTGAAAGCCGACATTGGCGCTGGATTGACAGTTCAGCCCTCGTCCGAACCCGTTTTCTTTAATCCGCCCACTGCTAATCAATCGATTGAGAACACTGGACGGTTTTGTTTCTTCTAGTTGGTGTTTGTAACATGGCAGTACATCTATTCTTTCTCCTGATGACTAATTTATTATTAGATGCTTCCGTCAATTGGAATTTGCGGTTCGATTACATTACAGCAATGATTTGGAGACGTTTGTCTGCACTCTCAGCGCCTGTGTATTATAGCCCTCCGTTTCGGTTTACAAGTCCTACGCGTATCTCTAGGTTATCAATTTAACCTATATAATTTGAATTATATACAATCATTGATTAGTGCGCTAGCTAATGGTGACGTTCGGCTAGCTCAAGTGTATGTGGATAGAGACATTGAGTGGAAAAAAAGGGGCTCCTGACTCGGATCTGATGCAGGGTCTCGCATATTAAAAAGGAAATGTGGTTACATCACCAGCCACCACTTCGGTTGGACATGATGCAGCAGTCGCTGCATACAGTCTAGACTAAGGTGATTAATAAAATAGGAAGAGACAAAGAGGATTTCGGCCACAAGGGACACTGTGTGCTTCAATTATTTGTGACCTGAATTTGGTCTTAAGCAAAACACTTGCAGAAGAACTACTACATGTGTTCTTTAAGCTATCCAGAGCTATAACACATGGAGACCCAATTTCTTCCTATCATGCCACATGGCCGTGGCTAAAGCGAGTATAGATGGACAAACCATGGCACGATATCTCGACATCCGTGTTCTGAAGCTCACGGGCAAACTTTTCGATGTAGCAACTATCTCGGTGCTTGGAAATGAAGCGACTACCTTCTTTTGGACGGACAATATGGACGACTCCGGGATGTCGCACCAAACCTCTTCGCGATGATCACATCGAACGCAGTCTCCACGCGCTGTGCGCGCGAAGGCCTAACGGGGGCTGGCTACATGATGTTCCCCCGGATCTTGGTGCAGCAGCTATCAGGGAGCTCCTCGAAGTGGCAGATCGGCTTGAAGAAATCACCTTGACAGAAGGGACACAGGATGTCTTCAAGTGGAACTGGGACCCGAGTAACTACTACACGGCTCGGTCCTGCTACCAAGCTTTGTTTGGCGGGCGGACTTCGATGACAGGGGCCCTATTGATCTGGCGGTCCCGACCCCCACCAACTGCAGGGTGAGCCTTTGATTAGATGTCAGGAACATATGCTGGACCGCCGATAGGCTGAGGCAGCTTGGACTTCAACATCCAGCGGCCTGCCCCTTCCACGACCAATGTGGAGAGACCATCGAACATCTACTGATGGGATGCGTCCTAGCCAGCAAGGTTTGGGCAGCCAGCCTAGGATGGTGGAATAAGATGCATTGGATGCCGGAGCATGACGCCAAGCTTGTTGCATGGCTCCAAGATAGGAAGGGTGACAAGGTCCATGAGCGTGACCTTTGGACGCGGATCTCCTGGTCTGGTGGACGCTCTGGCGTCACCGGAACGACATGGTCTTCGAAGGGGCCACCCCTTCTCCCCAAGAGGTCGTCCAGAAGATCATTGTGCTGGTAGACCTCCGAAGGACCGGAGGTCATTTAAGTGGAGATGCCACAGGTAGTTTCTTAGGGTGTGTGTGTTGTTGTTGAGAGAACATGGAGTTGCACCTGTGGCACATGTGCCACGGTGCGTTGTAAAACTTGGCCACTTAGCCCTTCAACCCTTATTCTATGAAAGATACTGTCTCTCTTGAAAAATCTTTCTATGTTTTTTTAATGTGCCACAAGGTCTTTCAAGCCACTTGAAGTTTAGTGGACCGGCATACTTATCTAGAGGTATCAACGTCAGGATTCATGCACTAGACTGAGTATATCCAAAAACAGCCTGTCCAGATGCCGGGATCAAATTACCTTTGCCAGGAGAACCAACCGGTACGTAGCCGCCGCCAAGGAAAAGGAGCTTGCTAATGTTAGATGTATATATTTTATATTGTATTTTCCCTATATGTTAGGGGGCTTCCTGCATATTTGCACCTGTACCTGTACTATATATTTTGGCCTTTGGCCCCCAGAGAAATAAAACTTGTCTATTCCTAACATGGTATCAGAGTAGGTTTTAGGGTTCCTGTGCCCACCGGTCCTCTGCTTGTGATCGCCGTCGTCAGCTCGCCCTGGCCACCCGCCGGTTCCCGTTCTGGCCGCTTGCGTGAAGTCCTTTCGATTCTTTGCCAGTCCGTGGTTCTCTATTTCCAGATTCGATCTGTTTCGATCGGATCTACACCTTCGTCCGCCCTTACCCTCCTGCAATTCTCCCGCTGCCGATCGGCCCCCGCCACCACCGATAGGGCCCCGCCACTGCCCTCCGCCCGCCGATCCTCTGCCTCAGATTGCGGCAAGATCGCTCGCAGACGCGAGGGCCCCGCCATCTGATCACCTGCTCACACAGACGGCCCCCTGTCGCCACCTCTTGCACTGCACGGCGTCTGCGCCACACATACACTAGCCTCTTTTCTGTCCGCTCTTCGTTCTCTCCCTTCTCCTGTCCGTGTTTTCATAGCTGATGGTACCTCTCTCCCTGTTTCTAGTCGGGGCACCCTCTCTACTTTTTCCTTTTCTGTTCCTGATATTTCTCATGTCCCTCTTCTTAAGATGAATCTATTCTCTACTAGCCAGCTTACTGACTCTGGTTGTCGCGTCATTCTTGATGCTGATTCTTGTGTTGTCCAGAACTGCCGACGCAGTTCTGGTTGGAGCTGGCCCTCGCAGCCGTGACTCTTCAGGACTTTGGGAGTTAGACTGGCTTCGTGTTCCTTCTGCTGTCACTTCATCTTCTAGTTCTTCTCCGGTCGTCGCCTCTGCTACCAGCTCCTTTCAGCAGTGACATCATCGTCTTGGTCACATTTGTGACTCTCACCTGTCGTCATTAGTTCATCGTGGTCTTCTGGGGTCTGTCTCAGGAGATGGGTCTTTACATTGTCAGGGCTGTAGGTTGGGTAAACAGATTCAGCTTCCCTATCCTATTAGTGCGTCTGTATCTCAGCGACCTTTTGATTTAGTTCATTCAGATGTTTGGGGTCCGGCTCCTTTCGCATCGAAAGGGGGCCATCACTACTATATTTTATTCATCGATGATTTTTCTCGGTACACTTGGTAGTATTTTATGTGCTCGCATAGTGAGGTGCTCTCCATATATTAGCATTTTGCGGTCATGCAATATTCTAAACCCATTCGTGTGTTTCGTGCTGATTCTGCTGGTGAGTATATCTCCCAGATGTTGCGAGGTGTCCTTGCTGAGCAGGGCACTCTTGCTCAGTTCTCCTGTCCTAGCGCCCATGCCCAGAATAGCGTTGCTGAGCGTAAGCATCGTCGTCTTCTTGAGACCACTCGTGCAATGATGATTGCTTCTTCTCTTTCGCCGCATTTCTGGGCTGAGACTGTTGCTACGTCCGCCTACCTCATCAACATTCAGCCTTCTACTGCTCTGCAGGGTGGTATCCCTCTTGAGCGCCTATCTGGACAGTCTCCAGACTACTTCATGCTTCGTTTGTTTGGTTGTGTTTGCTATGTTCTTCTTGCTCCTCCCGAACGCACCAAACTGACCGCTCAGTCTGTTGAGTGTGTTTTTCTTGGATACAGTAATGAGCATAAGGGCTATCGCTGTTAGGACCCCGTTGGTCATCGGATGCGTATCTCTCGTGATGTTACTTTTGACGAGACGCGCCCTTTCTATCCTCGTCCCACCACTGGTACCTACCCTGTGGAAGATATCTCTTTTCTTCTCTTTCCTGACACACCTCCTTCTACTCCCATTGTGCCTTCTTCCGGATCTCCTACCCCTGATGTCTCTTCTTCTACACCATACTCCTCTGCTCCGTCTAGTTCTCCTAGTTCTCCTTGTTCTCCGGAGTCTTTCTCTGCTATTCCTTCTTCTTCATCGTCGTCTTCTGATGAGCTTCCCTCTACTCGTCATGTTCGTTAGCGTCGTGCCCCCAACCGTTACTCTCCTAGTCAGTATGGTCTTTCTGTTGCCTCCGAGCCGACGTCTTATCGGGATGCTGAGCATCATCCTGAATGGCAGCTGGCCATGGCTGAGGAGATTGCTGCACTTGAGCCTACCGCACTGGGATCTTGTTTCTCCCTCCGGTGTTCGTCCTATCACGTGTAAGTGGGTCTATAAGATTAAGACCCGCTCGATGGATCTCTTGCGCTATAAAGCGCGTCTTGTAGCTCGTGGTTTTCAGCAGAGCATGGTCGTGACTATGATGAGACCTTTGCTCTGTGGCATATGACCACCATGCGTACTCTTCCGGCTGTTATACCGCTCGTCACCGGTGCGTGTCTCACTTGATGTTGTAACGCCTTTCTCAATGGTGAGTTGAGTGAGGAGGTTTATATGCAGCCTCTTCTTGGGTATTACATTCCCGAGGATGGTTTGTCGTCTTGACGTTCTCTTTATGGCCTCAAACAGCCCCCGTGCCTGGTTTGAGCGCTTCGCTTCTATAGTGACTGCTGCTGGTTTCACCCCTAGTGCTCATGATCCAGCGTTGTTTGTTCACACCTCTCCTCGTGGACGCACTCTTCTTATTCTCTATGTTGATGATATGATCATTACTGGTGATGATCCTGAGTATATCGTCTTTGTTAAGGCTCGTCTTCGTGATTAGTTTCTTATGACTGATCTTGGTCCTCTTCGATACTTTCTTGGGATTGAGGTCTCCTCCACTTCTGATGGCTTTTACATCTCTCAGGAAAAGTATATTCATGATCTTCTTGCTCGTGTTGCTCTTGGGGATGAGCGCACTGTTGAGACCCCTATGGAGCTTAATGTTAAGCTTCAACCTACTGATGGTGATCCTCTTCCTGATCCGACGCGTTATCGTCATCTTGTTGAGAGTCTTGTTTATCTTGCTGTCACTTGTCCTGACATCTCTTATCTTGTTCATATTCTGAGTCAGTTTGTGTCTGCTCCTACCACCGTTCACTATAGTCATCTCCTCCGTGTTCTTTGTTATCTTCGGAGTACGATCACTCGTCGCCTTTTCTTTCCTCGTTCTAGCTCTCTCCAGCTTCAGTGCTATTCGGACGCTACGTGGGCGAGTGATCCTTCGGATCGCCGTTCACTTTCTGCTTACTGTGTGTTTCTTGCTGGTTCGCTCATTGCTTGGAAGACGAAGAAACAGACAGCGGTTTCTCGTTCGAGTGTTGAGGCTGAGTTACGTGCTATGGCCTTGTTGACTGCTAAGGTGACCTGGTTACGGTGGTTACTTACGGATTTTGGGGTCTCTATTACCACACCCACTCTGGTTTTGTCTGACAGTATAGGTGCTATTAGTGTTGCACGTGATCCGGTCAAGTATGAGCTTACCAAGCATATTGGTGTTGATGCTTTCCATACACGTGCCCAGTGCGAGCTCGAGTTGTTGCGCTTGATGTGCCTTGATTCTGATTGGCGGATTTCTTTACAAAGGCACAGATCAGAGCGCAGCATGATTTCTTACTATCCAAACTCAGTGTTGGGGATCCACCATGAGTTTGAGGGGGTGTTAGATGTATATATTTGTATATTGTACTTTACCCATATGTTAGGGGGATTCCTGCATATTTGCACATGTACCTGTACTATATATTGTGGCCTTTGGCCCCCAGGAATACAACTTGTCTATTCCTAACAGCTAAAACCCATCTAGGGTTCCGTTCCCTCGCTGGTGATGTCGTCGGTCCACTCTATCTTCGGTGGTCCTAGGGCCTTGGAGGTGTGACGGACCATGACTTCTCACCAGCGGGAGGTTTTCCGATCTTTGTTTAGCCAGTTTTTTAGTGTCTTCTTCAGAATGTTGAGGCGACGGCAATGTCCTAAAGTCAAAATAAGGTCATTCCCGCTCTATCCTCGCTTTGATGGTGCTTCTAGCACCGACGAAGGACACGTGGAGTCGTTTGTCCAGCGGATCTTCTAGGATCCAATTCGTTTTCATCTTCGTTGGTATGATTTCAAATCAGTCTCTTCCGATCTACGGTTGTCATCATTGGCGATGGTTGCTGCTCTGGTGTGGTGGCCTATCGTGATCTTAGCACGACGACTTTCCGTCGGTCTACTACAACAATCTCTACTACGACAAACGTTGCCCAGCTCCGATGATGGAGGAGCGAGGACGGCGGCGCGCCTTCGGCTCGCGCTAGTGTTTGTAGTAGTCGCTAGGTGGTCCAATGACCTAGTTGTAATTTTATTACTTTTAAGGCTCTTTGTATTGTTCATGATTTCTAATAAATCGGTAGAATTTTGCAAAAGAAAAAAAATTCATGCACTAGAGTGTCTAGTTTTTACTCAAGCTTCTGTGGCTAAACTGACTATCCTAAAATAGATGTCTTAGATTTATTAAATTTTAATAAATCTAAGATATGTATTTTGGGAGGGAGGGAGTAGCATCTTGGAAACTTACCTGGAGGTCTCGGGTCAACTTGTCAACCGAGCCAACTCGATAGTTCTCTTCAGTTTCTTTGCAGCCCAGAGATGAAACAACGAGTCCGTACAGGTTTAGGGGATATTTTGGTGGAGGCGTTGATTAAGAAATACCTCCATCCTACGGCCTTGGGAAAATCGAAGATGCTCAGTTTGAGCATATTGTAGCAAGATTAAGAAATTGGCGAAGGAATGGTGACATAAAACTATGGGTAGTGCAACTAGAGAGGTTTTAGTCAAGGCAGTGTGTCAAGCTATTCTGACATATTCAAGTAATAATTAAAAGATGGTTTAAACCAACAATAGAAGGACGAAGATGACGGTGTGCTTTCGGCTTACTCTAGCAGGTGGTCAGCCACCTATTTATAATTTATAATACTTTTAGATATGTATGTACTAATATTGTTGATGATTATTATTACTCTCTTCGTTCTAAAATAGAATGTCTCGGATTTATTAAAATTTAAATAAATCTAGACACTATTTATAATATATAGGTTTATTTAAATTTTGACAAATCTAAGAATCTATTTTAGAACAAAAGGAGTAATAAATCGGTGAAATCCGCAAAAAGAAACACCAGTTAGACCAGTTTTTTTTTCCTTCAAAAAAAAAAAGAAACACCAGTTAGACCCTACAGGTGGTGCATAAATACGAAGGTAAATTCAGTTTTGGCTATGACCGAGAGAGGGACCGGTCAAGCGTGGGCACGCACCACCGCGGCCGGCACGATGGATCGCCGTCGACATCCACCCGCCCGTGACACACGCTGATGCATGCATTTTCGACAACAACGCCCAAATCTCCATCGCGCCTGACGCGGCGCGCCCACACGACGGGTCGATAGCAATCGGATAGCATCGTTCGTAGGCGCGTACGTGGCAGGGGAACAACGGTATGGCCCCGTGTGGCGGAGCTCTGCGGCGCTTCCTCCGGCCTGTCGGCACACCACGTTCTGCTCCAGCTCCACCGGTGGTCGTCGTCGCTTATCTACTCCGTATGTATGATGCCCAGCCTTAACTACATCCGGGACCACACGAGGCGTTACGCGGCTTACGCCCACGTTTTCGCTGCCATGCATGCATGCATGGGTTCGTTGAAATCATGCGGTAGCTAGTGCCGTGCCGTTGTCAGCCAGCGGCGGAGGCAGTATGGTAATCCTTCGGTTTTAAAATATAAAATGTTTTAGTTTTGTAAAACAATGTATCTAGGCTAATTTTAGTGTGTAGGTTCACTCAAATTTAGAGTGAATTTATACACTAAAAGATGTCTACATTAATTTTTTTCACAAACCTAAAACATTTTATATTTTGAAACGGAGTGATTAGCTTAGAGTGTGCCAAATCTAATAATTTTTAGTTAGGAGGGGCCAAATAAGCCAGTTCCTCTAAAAAAAAATCCTAATCTAGCCTAAAACAAAAAAAATCTTCATACTAATGAACGCCATAAAGGGGCTAGAGCCCCTGCTGGTCCCCTTTGCTCCGCCATTGTTCTCAGCATCAAACGACCTACCTACGGAGGTAAACTACTCCCTCCGTTTTAAAATATAAGATGTTTTAGTTTTATGAAATAAATGTATCTAGACTACTTTAGTATATAGGTCCACTCATGTTTGAAGTGAATCTACACACTAAAAAAGTCTAGATACACTTTTTTTACAAACTTAAAACATCTTATATTTTGAAACCGAGGGAGTACTTGTGAAATCAAACCTACCACCTTGTGCTGCTGGGTGTCGATCACGATGCAGTTTTCCCCCCAATCCCTTTTGTGGCAACGTCGACCACGCACAAGTTTTGAATACTCTTTTTTTTTGCTGGATGAGCAGCGGTAGATAGTTTCTTCCATCTTTTTTGGTGGATTGCAAGTTGATCAGTTAATCTATTTTCTCTGCCATGCATGCATGGGCAGAGTTCGCTTGAACCATGCATGCGGTATCTACCGCCGGCTTCAGGCTGTCCTCGGCTCGAATCAAACCTAACCCCTGTGCGTGCCAATGCTGCTGCTGGTGTGGTACTGTACTAGCTGCTGGGTTGCAAGTTGATTAGATCATCAACTAGGAGTACGTAGTTTCTTCAGTCGTCATTTTTGGTGGATTATTGCAAGTTGATCGGTTCATCGGTTTGGCAGCACGGAGGCGATGCTAGCGGCTAGCCAAGGGAGGGACATGGCGCCGGGGTGCCTGTCATGAGCTGTGCTGTCTCCACACCATCACCATGCATGGAAGCAAACCAATCATGAGAGTTCTACTCCTGCTTCTTCTTTTCTTTCTTGCTAGCTAGTGGACGGACGGACAAAAAATAGAAGTCAGTCGGCTTGAAGAGACGTGCTTGATTTGGTTCTGCACCGGATGTTGTGTTCTTGCCTGCGATCGCCACGGCAGCGTATCCACCTCTTTCGCCCGCTTGCAGATTTGCTGCTCCTGTTTGAACCTGCGTATCACCATCACACAGTTGGCCAGATAGCTGTCTTGCAATGATTCGTCTCTCGTCCGGCCACTCATCGTCATGGACACAAGATCCTGTGAGCTTGCAACGCATGGGGTCAAGGGTTCGCAATTATCCAGATTCGCTCGCCTACCTTCAAGGGTTGTCCCTTGATGGTGGCCAAGTGCCAATGGCCTTGATTCCTTCCGTTCGTGTCAAATAGCATGTGCTGCGCCGGCACAACTTTGCATATGGAGAATGTGTGAAACTGGCGCCGGCACAACCATTATGGGCTTATACACCGTAAGAGCACCCCCCCCCCCCCCCCCCACCCCACCACCACCACCACCACACACACACACACACACACACACACACGCACACACACACACACAGTCATACGGCGTTCAGCCGAGCCGATTTTTAGGCCATATAGGTGCCGTCCGCACGGTTTCGGCTAGGGGAGGGGTCCCAGTCGCAACCCCAAACAATTCAAGTTGACCAGAATTTAAACATCGAAGGGTGGATTTCATGCAAACACGACGAGTTTTTACAAACACGAAGAATATACAGTAAAGCATGAAACTAAACTACATGCCGAAGTAGCGGTAGAAGGCGTTGTCACTCGGCTGGTGGTGGATGCTGCCCTGGCAGTCGTAGCCACGCTGGCGCCTTCGCTCTTCCTCCTTCCTCTCCGCCACAGAGGTGAGCTCGACTACCCTCTGGCCGGGGAACTCCACCGGGTCCTAGGGAGCCTGGAACTACAGCTGGATGGCGGGGCACTCTGGCTTCCACGTCGACATCCTTGTGCTGCGGCGACTGAGGGTATCGCAAGCGCGGTCGGCTTCCCGCCGCGATATAGTGAGGCCAGTGTGCGCCCCGACATACCCTAGCAGAGCCTCCACCCGGCCGCGTCATTGTTCATTGATGACGGGGCGTCTCCGTAGAACCTGGTGAGCTCCCTTTCCCAGCGCTGGCGGAAGAACTCGTTCCACGTGTCTTGTTTATTGTGATCCCACTAAGGATCCGAGCGATGCTTCGCTTGAACGGCTTGTAGTAGTGCTGGTAGATGGCTGCCACTAGCTCCACACCTTGCAGCACCAACGGGATCAGGATACCGTTGGCGCTCAGACTCAGAAGTTTGGCGGTGCTGGATAGTTCGACTCGTACGGGGCGTGCGCCTCCCAATCGTGAAGCCAACGATAATCGGCCTCCGATGCATCTCCGACGGCCATGGTGGTTGCGTGTGTGGGGTTTTCCCGAGAGTGTTTGGAGGCGAGGGGGAGGTGACTATGGAGAACGACGAGCCGAGACAGGGCAAGATATAGAGGGGAGAAGGGCATGAACGAGAGGCGGGAAAGGGCACTATGGCGTGCAAATGACGTTGATGGGACGCGTCAGCTGCTCCTTTGCATGTTGCTTGCGCAAGGCTAACCGGTGGCAGTGTCGGCATTTTGTCTCGCTGCCAAGGCAAAGTCACGGGCTCGGCAACCATTTCGCACACAAATCTTGTCCATCCGGCGCCCCCACTAGCCCCTATGGATAGAGTTCGGCTTGGGGATGCCGACTGTAAAAACGGGTCGCGCTTGGCGAATTTGGGCTAGTGGTTGGGTCTTTGGGGGTGCTATTGGGGGCCAAGTGGATATGCCGAAGCCCCATAATGTCTTTGGGGGTGACATCTGGTCCAGTGGAGATGCTTTAACATTGGCAATGAGAGCAATAGCACTACTCCGTACTAGTTTAAAGGGATGCTTTAGTCTTTTTTCTATCGCTGCTGTTATCGCCAGCACCAGCACTATCAACTCTCTAAGCGGATGTGGAATGTGTATAGTGCAAAATATGGAATGTGTATAGTGCAAAATATGGAATGTGTGTAAAGCATTATTGTTGCAGCTATCGTCTCGCTGTAGGAATGATGTAACCCACAGGACATTGCAAAAAAAAAAAGTACAGCAAAGTAATCTGCAAGAATCAAAATTCCTCAGACTGTTCTAGGAAAGTATCAGCATTGCAGTTAACAAACTCTTTCTGTCCCCAAGGCATCCCTAAATGGCTCTGGTCAGCTTTTCAATACTATGTACTCCCTCCGTCCTAAAATAGATGTCTTAAATTTGTCAAAGTTTGGATGAATCTAGACACTATTTATTATATAGATTCATTCAAAATTTAAAAAATCAAAAACATCTATTCTTGGACGGAGGGAGTAGGAGATGAAACAAATGGGTCTTTCCATCTCTAGCCAGCTATATATGTGGATACCGTGAGCATTACCGCCAATGACCAGAGAAGGCCAGCAGTTCATGTCCAGGTTACCATAGGCAGTACAAATATCGAGCGATCGACGAGACAGTAATCAGACAGTGACGAACTTGTCAGACAATATGAGGGCCCGTACATTATGTCAACTATTTCACTTCATAATTTACATAGTATTGCTCAGCAGAAGCCACATCGAGTACTTCTTTTGCTGTCATTCGAGAAGGCAGAGTTACACTTGCGACTCGATGTCGTTTCCTACCCTATTGTCACTGTGGCGACGCCCAAAGCCAATGGACGGAGCAGTCGTCGGACCACTGTCTATCTCGGCTTTGCAGAGGGGGCATAGCGCATTTATCTTGAGCCATTTGTCCACGCATTCTTTGTGGAAGAAGTGAGCGCAAGGAAGCTCTCGGAGCTCATCATTGTTCAGGTATCTTGCCAGGCAGATACAGCAGATCTGCATGTATCAGAGTACACATCTCAGGTTTTAGATTAGAAGCAGGTAATAAGAGTTGTCGAATAAATAGAGAGCGTGGGAGAAAAACTCACAGCATCTTCAGCAGATACAAGTCGCTCCTTGTCTGTTCCAGCAGCCACGACCCCGCCACCAGCTTCAATCCCCTCACCGTTACGAGTCTTCTTTGATTTGAACTTGTATGTTCTGAGGGCATTGATTGCTTCCGCAGTAGCACCTTTGTTTTGGTTTAGATCTTCGCGGAAGCTCATTAGGGAGATTATGCAGGGTAGGCAGCAACATATCAATGCGCAGAGAATGAAAGGCATGGCATAGCCGATGCAGCTAAATGTGAGGAAGGCTATACACAACCTGAAAAAAAAGAACATTACACATATGAAATATTGAAAGAAAATTGAGTTGCGAAGATACTGAAGCACAGGAAGCATAGCAGCACACCTGTACAAGTTAGGTGCGTCATGGGAAGAAGAATGTCCTCCAAATACCCACACATTCCCCACAACAAACCACACAGCAAAGAAACAGTCAAGGGCCATCCTGAAGTGATCAGCATAAGCTTGGGCCCTATAACAAGAGTAAGAGGGCAACTCAGTTTAACATTAAAAACAGAACAACTCAGAGGCTGGACTCCAAATAAAGGAAGCAGCAGAAATGCTGAAGAATAGTTCAAACTCTAATTCCGTCCAGACTGGACTTACTTCGATAGCATTACTGTGACAACACGTTACTAGAACAATTAAGGTTTTTTGCATATCTATCTGAGATCAGATTTTGCTCACATTACCCTGCGTCCATCCAGTGCAGTCATAATGGTACAGAAAGGTGACTAATTGAGGTTTGTTGCAATTCTTCAATATGTCTTGCAGACATAAACACTAGATGATGCAAACTGCAGATGCACAAATTTAAAAGGGACAAAACTGATCATGGAATTGAAGACTGTGTTACCTCGGATTTCTAGTGAGTGCATTGTTTTGCGGGACTCCATTTGTGTCGATCACAAAACCAGCTTCAGATACATGAGGGGCTGAAGTTGCTGTGTAAGAATTGGTTTCAGGTAAGCTGTTTGGAGGGAAGTTCTGACTTGCTGGTTCTTGCCCAGTTGTCGGGCGGTTGCGATGGAGATAGCGCCAGTAAAGAAGAGGAAGAGTAGCAATACAGCCTACTGTATAACCAATGACCCACTCAAACAATGGAGCATGCGGATGTTCATGCCTGGATAACGACATAACACAAATGGCAGCTATAATCTGGCTAACTGTTACAACAAGCTCAATTGAGATCCAGCAAATAGAATTCAAAGGGCTTTGCTGACGACGAGCACGGTTATCATCTCTTCTTGCTAGAGGAGCATTTTGGGAGTCAGATGCAGTAGTTGTCTCTAAAGAACTTTCTGAGATACGAGGCAGTCGATCCAAGATATCATTATTATTATCCCGATGAGAAGTTGACGAAGAAGCAACGTCGTCCCTTGGGCTGTCAATTGCAATCTCCCGATGAGCGTTTTCCATTCGGTCTATCAGTAAAGGGTGAATATCTGTTTCACTGCCTGCTTCTGATTCAACGGGATGAGCAGCCATCAACAGAAGGTTGCATAGGAAACCAGCTGGTTGCGCTACTCAGAAATACAGCTGCTTTCACTTAAGATAAATGACGTTCTCTTGAAGTAGAATGCACTTAATCCAAGGCAGGCCCTTCGATTTTTCTTCCCTGTAACACTGCAACTGAAAGAAAATGAACAACAAACACTAATTAGACATTTAGCTAGCTCTCTTGAAGTAGAAAACCATTTCCTTCTTGAAGGCTGTATACAGCATTGACGAAAGAGGTGATATAACAAGTTTGGTGGTCAATTCAGGTAATCTGTAATAGAGAGTTAAATCTGCCATTTATCTCATTGCCTTCGGTTAAGTTGTATACAGCCAGCATATGATAACCATCTATTTTAGCAGTTGGAGTAGCATGTGGTACATAGCTGTCACTTGTGAGATATGAAGGAACGAACAAGCGGATGAGCAGGAACGAATAAGCGGTCTAGCACAAAAGACTAGAGACTACAGTTCATTAGCTAACCAAAACTGAATGTAACAAATTAGTAGAATGAATGTCACATGACAATTTGAAGTTTGATGTTCTGATGTAACAGAGTAGTAAACTGCTCTACCCTTCCTCCATAATCTATGTAATACAGTTCATCAGCTAACCAATTTCCTCTCACATTTCCCCACCAATTATTCAGAGACTAATAACTAAAGAACAAAGTTCACGGCATACAGCAGATCAATCATGAGCATGATACCACAGAAAGCAGAACCAGGAACACCACCTACCTCGAGGAATTTCACGCCCCGCAAACGAACGAAGGCTAGCAGCAGCTCCTCCAATCGCCCGAAACTGACAGATTCAGGAATCTGTGAGAGGACAAGGGGGGGGAAGCAAGCAGAGGAACAAGGCCAGACACGCACCTGGACCACTTAAAGATCGAATCAATGCCTGGCCTGCAAGCATCCGCCCGAAGCCGAACGCGTTTAGCACTAGAGAAAAGCCAAGGAGAGGAGATCACTGGACGAGCCCGGACGGCAAGATCGGGGCCTCCGGATGGGGGAAAGAACAGGTGCCAAACCCTTGGACCGAAGCAACCGCCCCCACCACCGTTTAGCTAGCTAGTTAAACAAAGGCATCCAGCTAGCGGAGAAGAAGGATATACCAGAATGGCGATTGCAAAGGTCCAAAACTCCGAGTGGACTTCTTCCTTCCTCTTCCTCGGTTCCTCCTCCTCTCTTGGGGGAGTTTGAGTGACGCCGTATTTTTTTGTTTTGGGGAAAAGATCATTTCGTCGTCTTGGTCTTCCTTTTTGTTTATTGCTGGATTGAGAAATTGTTTTTTTAAGGAATCTTTTTTTGGTGCCGGAGGTGGGGGAAGGAGCGGGGCGGCGAGCTGTATCGATCGATCCTGGACGTTGGTTAGGACGCGCGCCTCGGATCGGGCGGTGCGTCGGGATCCCGCGTGGCCGCTTGATCCGGAGGTAGTCAAGTCGCGCAGTACGCGTGAGAGGCTGTGACTGGCTCCGTAGGGAGATCCGGTGTTTGGCGCAAGGGAGCTGATGGCGGAGGAATGGGATTGGTTATTTTAAAACCGGCAATGGTAGTTGGGTCGATGACTTCATCACCGCTAGAATGCATAATTGCAGGTTGGTCTTTCTTGTTCTTTAGCACGAAATGTAAGGGTGGATATAATCGATACTACTCCCTTCCTAGCAGGGTACTCCCTCCGTCCTAAAATAGATGTCTCGGATTTATTAAAATTTGGATGAACCTAGACATTATTTAGTATATAGATTTATTTAAATTTTTATAAATCTAAGACATCTATTTTTGGACGGAGGGAGTAATATATTTGAAAGCTCACTGAGACCGAGTCCTCCCTTCCTTCAGAAGAGGATGTTGTCAGGTTCTTGATAAGCTTTTCTGCTTACCAAAAGGCATTTCGTTGAGTTTTGTCCTTTTACAAACACAGAATTCAGAAAAATAGATATAGTTTTGAAAATCAGTTGAATTCTTATACACGGGCCTTCATAAAAAATATATAGATAAACCATGCTTAATCAAAATATAAACATCATCTTCAGCCAGCTACAGATCCACTGACTGTCCCGAAAATATCTTGTCGAATGGTTGTGGTACTACCTTTCAACAGTCAAATAACGCTAACTACCTCTCAGTTATCAGCTCTAGCTACTTGTCATGAACGCGGCCAAAGAAACAGGCCTACATGAGTGAGAGGATTCAGAATCAAAAGGATATTTTTCTGGGAGAGAAACATTTAAGTGCATCGGGTGAACTGGGTGAAGCTGAAGCTGAAAATGCCTTGCACCGCGTTTACAGATAGAATGCATTGCCAAGTTGACAATTGCACATGTGCACGGGCAGCACGATTGCGATGGATGGACCAGCAACTAAGACTGAACCGCCCATCAAATTTTTTTTTCAAAATGACATCTGCAAAGCCACGCCTGGTATGGTGAAATTATGCTGTACATTTTATTTACGGGTAGATATATATTAGCATGTGCCTTTCAAATAACACGGGCAGATTTCAGTTACCTGTCTGAAATGTATGATTCGGTGCTTACTTAACTTTTGCATTATCAGCAGGCACCATCTAATCCAGTTGTTACACATGAAACACCGAGCTTGACATATCGTCGTTCCGTTGATGATAATTTGGTACTATCAAATGGGTAAAAGCACATCCGGAATAAATGGAAAGCACCAAACCAACATCAAGTGTAAGTGTTTATAGACAGACTGAGCTCTCGCAAATGTCTACGGAGAAGCCGATTGATTAAACGGCGTAGTAACAACATAGCCTGCGTGAGGAAATCGAAGGTACAAATTTACCTCCATCTAGGGCCTCCCAGCCTGATAACCTCCTCGGCACATGAATCATGGTGGCGCGGCTTGGCGCCGCTGTTGTCCTTCTTCTCGGTTACATCGCCGTACAGATCTTTCAGTTTGGCTAGGTTGCTCGAGGCAGCAGCGGCCTTCTCTTTACTCGTATCACCAAATGGACTGGATCGGTGCTCAATCCTGCTCCGGCTTCGGCTCCGGCTTCGGCTGCGACTCCTGCTTCTACCCCTATGGAGTGAGCTGGAGCGGCTGTGTCTGCGATTGTCATGCTCCCTTCGGTTATCTCGTCTTTCTTCAGAATGCCTGGACCTGTAGTAGTCCCGGTCCCTGCTGCCACGGTCACAGTCTCTGATATCCCTATCATAATCCTTGTCACGGCTTGAACGATCACGGCTTGAACGGTCAACATTTCTTTCACAGCTTGAACGACCATTGTGGGGGCTGTCCCGGCTTCCACTACGACGAAATGGTGAGGATGATCTTCGATGATCATCTTGGGCAACTGTTTGTCGAACTGGGGACGAATCCCTTGTGGAAGCACGGTGGGGAGCACGCTGTCCAAAAGAAACTGACAGAGAAGCTTTAACAGAAGGGGGGCGACGGGCCATATCCTCTGATCCATGACGACTATCTCCAGTCACCCCAGAAAGCTTAGTTGGCAGCTTCATCTTCTCAAGATTGGCAGTCACTTGACGAATTACTGGAACAGGAACTCTTGGAAGGATACTGTCAAAGTAGTACTGCACCATGAAAAAACAAAGCAACATGCTGGTCAGTATAAGCTTTGCTGGCATAAAGTCAAAATAAGGTACTGTACATGATTCAATCCAATTCTGGAGATATGGTCACTGAGAAACATGAAGAAAGAAACTTTTTTTTTGGAGGGAATGAAGAAAAGAACTTTGAACTAACCATCTATGAATTGTACGCAGCTATTTGGAAAATAAAAAGGGTAAAGGAGATCATGTACTATGAAGAGGGTATGTTGCGAAACCATGACTTGCCTGACTAAGAAAATTGTCCGGTTAGTTGGCATAGTTTCTGAACATACAGACAGCAAACGCAGGATTAAAAACTGTTCACAAGCATTATAGAATTAAAAGGTGAGCTAAACTTATCTGCAGTCACAATAACATGGGCAAATAATCCCATGTAATATAGAAATTAACTTAGTGATGGGATTAGCTACAGATAGGCAATAAAGAAAGGAATTAACATTCTTTAGTTATAAGGACATAACTATCCTGGTAAGGAAGCTATTAATTTAAATGAAACACTAATACAGATAAATGGTAGGCAAAGAATGCTCTTATGGAAGCAGAGGAACTTAAGGTGCATACCTGTCCAAGAATAAGATCACGCACATATACACCCATGGTTGTCATGCGACCATTAGATCCAGGGGAGAATTCCTGCATCATGAAACAAATTCATATGGTTGAATCAGCTTTTATCCAAGCCAACTAGCTCATGATTTGTATACCAATCTACCATGACTTCCTGATCTGCAATTTTTAGCATATTTTGAACAAGCTAGCCGCAGATCATATAGTTCCTCTAATTATCTTTCTTACATCATATCAATAAACCATATTATTTAGAAATTAAATGGATGCTCTATATAGTCTTGGACTTACAAAAGTACATATATATAAAGGTAAAAGACAGAAAAATAAGAAAAGAAAACTAGAAACAGCAATACCTCGTCATCCTTCAAGTAGGGCTCATACCATGTCCATAGGATCTTTGGATCTGCAACATATCGAAGATACAAGAATCCTATCTGCAAAACAAAACCAATTGGTTATTTGCCAGAAACCAACTGATTTTCTAACAGGATAAAAAAAGACAAACAAAAAATGCTCACAAATCCAATGCACAGACTGGTACACTACTGCTTGCAAACTTTGTCATCCACGTGTCCTAAGACCAAATCAAGTCACAAGGCCATCCAAGGAAGTCAAAGGATTGTTAGTGGTTATAACCAAAATGTAGAAATATTACGTATGGAGAATGAAAAAAAAAAGATGATTGTTTAGAATAAGTGGAAAACACCAATCTATTACTGCCAAGATGCTAACATTTGGTTGTTGTATAACTTTGATAAACAACCTAGTGTATGCATTAATCACTAATGAATAGATAGAACACCATAAAGCATGTCATTTTTTAAAAGAAACTCAGGACAAAGAACTTACAGCTCTAATGTACGGGGAGTCAGGATGCTTCAACAAACCATGCATCTGTTTCACAGTAAGCTTCATTGTGAAGAACTTGTAGAGGAGACAAAATGCAGTGGAGGGGCCCCTGCAATTGCCAGTCATCCAAGGCTCCACGTGATCAACATGGTAGTAGATCTCGTCAATGACCTCATGATAGGTCTTCATTCTGTAGAGCTCCTTGAAGTAATCAGAAGAGAGAATGTTCATACAAAGAACCTTCTCCATCAGCATATCAGTGGGCTTCCCTGAAGCCTGTATCTCCATGTTTCAGCGAGCACGAGTCTGAACGAAAAGAGCAAAGGGATCGTCTTAGCTCAAAAAGGCTCAAAGCTTATTTGACGTGCAAGTAAAAAAGTAGAATATAAAAAAAATTACCCAAAATACGCAGATAAAATTGGTGAAACTCTGCTACGGCTATCAAGCGAACATCTATGAATATTTTGCCTTCTGAGACACATGTAGAAGAGTCTCCACATCAGATGAATGAGATCTCCGTGTCCTTTGTTATCCATGGAATTTCCAACTAAACTCTCGAGGTCAACGAATTCTACAATGTTATTATCAGTGCGTCCAACAAGTAATGACACCCAACCAAAGCTGCAAGTAGGGAAGAAAAAACTATTGAATCTTAGTAGCTGATATTTTTACCTTGTATAACACTCGATTTACAGAACCAAGTCCTCTATAATGTCTGAGCAACTTGCACCGAGCCTTTTTCACCATGTATATAGCCCATAAATTTTCCCAAATACATAATCTCTACAATACATTGCTGACGCAAATCTCCCTTTGTATTCCTGTTCGCTCAAGAACAGAACTAGAACAATTCTACATGTAAGTTTTGCGAGTATGACCTATATTCACTGGAAGCCCTAACGTTACCGTGGACGATTTCATCCAGACCGCATTCTCGTCGATTCCGCACGCAGTAACAAACAGGGATCCGAAACTAGTAATCTACAAGACGAACCTAGGTATCTAACAGCCGGCGCGGAAAATATACATAGTCAGAGACAGAAAAGGGTACTCACGCGCAGGATGCCGGCGAACCGAACCCTAGGACCTCCTCGGCTTACAAGAGCACGTGCGGCTCGGAGAGACCCGGACCAAACGAGATAGACGCCGCTTGGTAAAGGATTCCGCTCGTCTCCGCGCCGGCGTCGTGTTGGCGGCGGGTGAGATGCTAGGATTCGGTTGTAGCTGCGGAGGTCGCCGGAGATAGACGAAGAAGGGTCGGCTGGGTGGATTTGTGGATGTGGGAGAGTCGCGTACGACTCGGAATCCAAGGATTTATTGGGCTTCCAATAGTTGATTGTATTTTGTTGGGCTCTCCGTGAGTCCAGCCCATTATGTGACTAGACTGATTTGTCTATTTTCTTCTTTGAAAGTGTTCTTCTTTTGTTTTCTTTTGCGGGGAGATTTCTTTGTTTTTTTTTTGGTGTGGGCTATCTAGCACCGGTAGGTGTACTGAGCTCGCTAAAGCATCTATGTGAAATAGAAAATTTATACTCCCTCTATTTTAAAATATAAAATGTTTTAGTTTTGTAAAAAAATATATATATAGTGAACCTACACACTAAAAAAAGTTTAAATATATTTTCTTATAAAGCTAAAACATCTTATATATTCTAAAACGGAGAGAATATTTGGCATTTCTCGCAATGTAAGTTTTTTATCCATGGCATGGAAAATTTTGGTGGAAAAGAGCTGAAAAGAATAAATGTGCCAATATACTACTCGTAGTTCCACAAGGGCAAGTTGTATACTTTCAGAGGGAGAGAGCATAAAAGCATCGCCAGCAGAGACGTCATTTTGCAGTGCTGCAAATGTGCGATGCAGCACGCTGCGCTAGAATAAAGCGCGCAATTTTGCCGCGGCCTCCGCCGGATGCGCTATTTTGCAGCGCGCGTGGCTCGGCGAAAAACCCTCCTCCACCAGGAGTTGCAAAATAAGCGCGCGCCATCGGCGCAAACACCAAACCAACAAATGCATACACTCTATAAGATCAAACAAATACCAAAAAATGAACAATAAATTGTCTAGATAATTTATTACAACAAATTTTGCATCAGCAATACAACAAATAGTTTTACAACACATCAACAAATAGTTTACAACAATACAACAATGTCGTTCACCAACAAATACAACATATTGTTTCACAACAATACACCAAACATACAGATGAACTATGGCACTAGCGGACTCCAAATCATTTCCACCACTCCTCGATAAGATTATGTTGAAGCTCATCATGTGTGTCATTGCACCGGATTGCATGATAAGAGGTCATGAATCCTGCAATCCTATGTTGTGTCTGTTGAACTTGCACAGGCACACCCATCAAGTCATAGTGGTTGGTTTGATCTACATCTTTCCCACCGTCATCCTCTATAATCATGTTATGCATGATGACATAAGCATTCATGATATACCAAAAACACTCTTGGTCCCAAAATCTAGCCGGTCCTCTCGTAATAGCAAATTGGGCTTACAAAATTCCAAATGCTCTCTCCACATTTTTCCTAGCCGCCGCTTACGCATTGTGAAAGTGGGTTTATTTCTTACCTTTGGGCTTGTGGATCGGCTTCACAAATGTTTGCCACCTTGTGAAAGTGCGTTTGTTTCTTACCTCTACATAAAGTATGTATCATACTTTGCCGCCTTCTCCGAGATGTGCTTGAACAAACCGATGTTTGTAACATCCCAGCAATTAGAGCTTAGAAATAAGCTGAACCCAGATGTGTGAATTGCATTCATGCATAAAAAATCCGAATAACTTTCGCGCTTTTGAACAAAACTTGTCAAAGTGACTGAAGCTTTTCTTAACTTGATGGAATTGAAGTAGATCATCAAGTTGACTGTGATAAGTTTCAATATGACCTTTGTTAAAATCTTATTTTGGTAAGGGAGATTTGATCTAAGGGTAGATCAAATATAAGAAAAGTTAAAACCTGATACATTATGATTTATATTTGATCCTTAGGTGATCATATTATAGTATTTATTATAATCACTCATAAGTACCAAGTTAAGGATATAACACAAATAATAAGAATGAAACAACTATGTCTTAATCTCAACTGCACATACCATGAGTATCGTGGTAATACCTAACCCTACTTCTTAAGTAAGATTGAGTAGGAAAGAGACTAAGTCAAGATCATTCACTATATATCTTTCTTTCAATATCAATTTTTATAGAACTTATCTTAATATTTGTTGTTCCTCAATGTTGAGTAATCCACCATTGATTTAAAAATTCTTTAACTATCAATCCTTGTTCTACTATTTCTTGATCTTATCATAACATCTACTTAAATCTTTTAAAGGGGGCATAGTCCATGAATAACCTTAATCCAATATGAGATACTAAGAAGATAATTTCAATACAATTGAAAAGTAGTATTGATAAAGCCTTGTTTAGCCAACTAAGAACTTAAGCTATAAATGATTAAAGGATTATATTGATCATGCCTTACTCACCAGGATGGTATACATATATCTAGTATAAAAGATATAGGTGGGTAGAACATGATTCAAACCCTAGTAGAGATAAGTTATCCTAGAGAAGTCATTATAAGCCACATTAATATAATGTAAGGTTGGAGTGTGAGTTGTTAGAGTAAAGTAGATGTAAGATAGTATGATTCAATTAACGCATGTATAGTATAGAGTTATGGAAGTAGTGTTATCCATCTTAAGGGATAGTAAGCTTTAAAGAAAGGTGATGGATGATTAAGGAAGATTATGAGTGGAGTTTGAAAGAACTACTTGTTGGATTGATAATTATCAACAGTAGAGTAGTGGGTATAACCAAGCAAAGATATGAGAAAAACTATGAAATACTTTAGTAACAAACTCATTGGATTTATCCATTAGTTTAGAAGAATAAAAGGGTGGATAAGAATATTCTTGTGAAGTAAAGCTCATCATACTAACTATGATGATGGATAGGAAGAAGTATTATATCTGGGAAAGAAATTCTTTAATTAAAGGTCAAGGATGGTGAAGAATGGAAAGATAGACATTCTTGTTAAACAACCAACTCTAAATCTTAAACCAAGTATAATGTCCATTCAGGGAATTGATCCATCATTTTATATCTATAACACTTTATAGGAATATCTTCCTATAGCAAATCACATAAGCACATCTCTGTCAATTCCAACCATCATAATTATATGTGCTTAAGAGTATAATTACCAATTCCTTTCTATAAAACATATTAGATGTAACTTTCTATTTTAAAAAGGTTATATCATCAAATATCACAAACAGAAGACACTATGCTTAGTTATTAAATCTTTTCTCACATTAACAAAGAAATATAAGTAAATTAAGAACCCTAAACTTCTTTGTTTATCATAATAGAATATATACATTGCCATTTTACAAGTTAATGGGAGTAATAATAACCATAAAATTTCTTTTGTATTTCATGCATCAAATAATGATATAGGATCATTATACATATAAAAATTTCTATGAGCCAACTAGAGTTAAGTTTTATAAACAAATAAGAATATGTCATTTAATAAATCCATGATTAAAAGTGGAAATAAAAATAATAAGAAAAGTTTCTACAAAATATTAAAAGGGGTTCATATTGAGAAAATAAAAGAAATATAAAAAGATTATATAATAAAAGTTCACCAATTATACTAAATATATTTTAGTATCACTAGAATTATCCAGCAAATAAATTATAAAAAGAAAGGTTCAAATTAAAGATTATATACAAATCTAAAAAGGAAAACAGAAAATAGAAAAAATAGAAAACAAATAAAAAACAAGACCTCGTCGTGGCCCAACTCCTACCTTACATCGCAGTGCACCCACAAAGGTAACCCACCAGCTCATTCTCTCATGTGACTGACGAGTGGGGCCAGGGAAGGATCACGGGTTGAGAAGAAAGAAACGCCAGGGGGTTTTCTGCAAAATTGACTTCGTCGTCTACCTCGCCTACTGGAAGCAACTCGCTGGCCGGAGCTCCGCCGTCGATCGACCGTCACGCTATGATGCGTGCCGCCATCCCTGGGAGGAGTAGATAAGGTCGCCGCGTCCTCCTCTATCTTCTCATACCTATCTCATCTTCAATCTCGCTCTCCAGACCCATTTTCCTTCCTCTCCCGAAACCCTAGTTCGTTGAAGTTCGTCGTTCTAGCCAAAACTGACCACCCCTCGCCTCGTGGTAGCCACTGTTGGACGCGCCATTGTGGTCTGATTCACCTAGGACCATGCACGGAAGCCCGCACGCCGGGAATCATGTGAAATCGGGCATTCCTTTTCATCAGCCGCCGTGGCCATTATCGTCGATTCGACGTCGTCACGCCTTTCCAAGTCTCCCCGACCTCTCTATCGTCATCAGGGTAAGCTTACGCGTCTCTAAACCCTAAATTCGCTTGCTAATTCGCATCGTAGACCTCGATTCGATGAGCACCGCCGCTGGCCACCGCAGAAGCTCGTCGTCGATGCATTTCCGGTGACCATTAGATAGCGGCGCCACCACCAATAGATTCGCCTTGATCTCCTCTGTCCAACGCACCTAGCCATAGCCCCGCGCGCGCACCAGATCGATCGATCCTCAACCAGTAAGGATCAACCCAGGTGACGTCATGCTTACGTCAGGTTCGAACCACGTCAGTGAGTTTGACCAGTCTTTGTCTCACGTGGCATGTGACATGGCCTAGGGCCCATATGTCATTGACTGGGGGTAGACAATCACTCGGTAACAAATGCATTTTCTATAACCTGTGCGCTGAGGTGGCCACTGGCCCACTGGTCAGTGAATCAAGCTAGGTATGGGTGCGGTGTAAAAAGTTAATTCTTGTTTAAGAAATAAATAAAATGTTATAAACTCAATTATTAATATTCCAGAAATCAAATAAACGATTAAATCTTGTTTAATTAATAACTTTTGATTTATAATTCAGAAAAATGTGTATAATATATGAAAATTTGTATAAAAATAAAATCTACAACTTAAGATTATTACCAAATATTAATATAATGATTATTTAAATAAATATTATTTAATAAAGGTTTTATAAGTAATAAAACTTTGATAATTCAAATTTTAATAATGGTAAATGTTAAAAATATAAATAGAATACCAAAAATCTTAGAAAAATAAGAGTTATAATTTAAAATTATAATCATACATTATAATTCAACTTAATTAAGTATTTGTTATTTATTAAGTATTTATAAAGTAATAAATCTTATAAAAATCATATCTTATTATTTATAAATCAAAAAAATAAATTTAATATACCAAAATGATCACAAAAATAATATCTACATGTTAAAAATCTAATATTCCACTTTTGAATTAAATAAAAATTCAAATATTTTAATAACTCAAATTTAAACTTATTTACTTAATTGATAATTCATATAAGGATAAATAAAAATTTGTTAATATTTCTAAAATTAGTTAACCAAGTCTAATAAATAAATAAATGTCTTGAATATTACTAATAAATCATAATGATTCAAAACATTAGAAATACTATTATATTGAAGTATCCTTCTACTATATGCATAAATCATATTTTAAAAAGATCTCTAATAATTATAGAACCTTCAAGAATGGTATATCAACCAAGTACAACTTTATGATGGAATAAATCCAAGAATAATTCATGAGTAGTCACTAGTACTATTTAATTATCCACAAACCATAATTATACTTTTATAAGGAAACAAGAAATCTTGTTCCATTAAAAAAATTAAGAGATCACTACTTAAATAGAAGAATAACCATTCTTAAGTAACCTTAAAGCAACATTACCAAGTACACCAGGTACAAAGGTTATAAACATTATACTTTCAAACTATCTTTGTTTTAAAATTAACTTTAGTCTACAAGAATCTAATTATAACACTATAAACATTGTTATATGTTTTATAGTTAACTTTGTTCTGAACTAGTTAAGTTATAAAGCGTCTTAAGCCAAACTATTCAGGCAAGCACAAATAACATCGACCACCACTAACTAATCACAAAGATTGTTTAGACCTTAGAAAAGAAATCTTTTCTTTAAATGTTATTCTTTTTGCCACTTCAAACAAGAACTCTTATATAACCAATCTTGAATAATATTTCATAGGTGTATATTTTATTGCCGCATAAATATGTGTTGTTCACACACACTCACAAGCCATAATAATAAGCACAAGTGTGAAACTTATCTAAAAAGACAACACATTCTAAAGTAACCATTTTCGGAATCCAAACCCTAGAACCACGTTATCCCTGGGATTCGCGTTTATAACGTGCATCACATTACTTATGCATAAGAATATATTTCTTATTTAAACATTAGTCCTTACCGGACCAATGATGATGATTTCAGATTTTGGATCTTGTATTATCTTGAAGACCGTGAGTGCATAGTCTTGCGATCACAAAAGGCAAGTTCACACTTGCTCATGTCCATTGTTTATTTTCTGTAAAGTATTTTACAAATCCAGTGTTGTCATCACTTGCATTTGAAAAAGGTCAGAAAACACTATTTTCGATAATAATGAGAGCTATTGGTTACTGATCCAGGGTGATCAGCTAATTTAGTAAATCTGACAGTTGAAATACCACTGTTCAGAACTATATCACCTAGGACTTAACAACCAATGTCGCCAGTGATTCTTGCGCCGTATATTACGCGTTAACCATGAGATTTGGAATAGGACGGAGAAGTCAGTGTATCTTCTTCCTCTCGCATGAAGCCGGATGTGCAGGTCGTGGCTGTTATCCTTGTAGCGTGCATATTAATTGGTAATTCGTAGAGGATATGCAGCATATGGGTGGGAACCCTCAATGTCCCACGATAGTTCTGGCATCTAACGGTTTGTACAAACCATTGCCGTAATTCATTATGTGGGCATGGTGTACACCAAGGAGGCATGCGAGGTCACGAAGGGGGCAGTAATTGGCTTGGACCAACTTCTAGGCCCCATATCATGGAATTGTGGACGTGAATAAGCTGCCCGGTTGTGCAACAAAGAGTTGATCTCTCATGGGTAAAGTGACGCACCTCTGTAGAGTGTAAGAACTGTAACTTGTTACTCCCTGTTCCGGAAAGGAGCTGCGAACGTGGCGAGAAAGGAACTCAATGAAAGTTCTGGTAAACCCGTGAAGGCTGACGGACATAGTTTTTCAGAATAAAAGCAACATTTGAAGAAATGTTTATGAAAACTTGCTTTGCCTACGATCTATGGTCTGTGGTTGTAGTTATAGTGCATCAAACACTCACTTTCTAGTGAATTTGATAGATTCTGAAGTCGGAATAGACAACATCCACATCAAGTTATGCTCCAGGACTCGTCATCCAAAGCCAAAGCTCTTCAATAAAGTCAAGGAAGTCAACATATACATCAACTCAAGTGAATACGGAATTACTGATTAGATAGAAATATAATCTCTAGTCAAGAACCTAATTATATAGAGTATTGCAATAGCAGCAATGCCAACCCTTTAGTTAAAATACTAGTCTTAATAGCATACTAGTTCTTGCATTGTTCATCTTTGATTCTTCTCCGAAAGAAGTTATTTCTCTCTCTTTAACCTAGAGTGTTCTCTCGATCTTGTGTAAAGAGTGAGTTGTAACCTTTCGCCATGTATTGGACCCGCTGTGTTTCTCTTGTGCCACTCTAAGGGATGTAATACTAGTGAACGGTGTTTCATTGGTGTTATGTCAACGACTATAGTATACTACATCATGCAGTGGTATGCTGGGTCATTGCAATGTTTATCCAAAAACGACGATGAAAATAGCTCTTGGAAAATGTTGCATCGTCATTAAAATACATTCGCATCAACTTGTTGTGGCCTTCGATCCCTTCCCTCCACAATTTCTGCCTACCAAAAACCGAGCCACCTATCTTCGGCTTCTTGTTGGCGCGCCTAGCCAATAGCATGGAAACGGCCTCATCTTCGTCCATATCGAATTCATCATCAGAGTCATCATAGGATGAACTCATCTACATACATGCAAAATAATTTAAAAAAATTGTACTATCTAAAATGCACAAAAAATGGGCGCGGGCGTCGCGGAACGAACCTTGCGGAGATTACGACGAACACCTTGTGTGCGCCAAGTTGCCTCCCGGCTCGAGGAAGACATTGACGCCGACGAGGCATCGCGGCAGCACGCCACAAACAAATCAAGACTGCGCGGCCGCCAAGCTTCGAGAAATCTGATCGCGCGGCCGGCGGTGGCGGGGTAGGTGAGCGGTTTGCGGGCAGTAAGAGGATCTTGGATGTCGGCGCCGACAAGGGGTTGGTGGCGCAGCGCTAAAATGGGTTGGGGAGAAGAGAGTGTGCGCGCGGGAGAAATATCCGGCGGTTGCTTGTTGACGTGCGAGCCGAGCGATATAGCGCGCTGTAGTTGGAGCTGGAGATTTCAGGCGCGAGATAGCGCAAAATGCCGCGCCACGCTAAAATTTTGTAGCGCTCGTGATTATAGCGTCTCTGCTGGAGGAGTTTGCAGCGTGTGCGATAAATCTTGACGCGGCGTAATAAAGTCTCCGCTAGAGATGCTCTTACTATTTTGCGGTTGCAAGGTACCGCTCTGTGCAGTGGCGAACCTTGAACGAAATTCTAGGGGGGGGGGGGGGGGCAAGCTGGTTCGCGATATGCATTCAAAAATAGATTTGTGCGGTTCCGCGCCACCGTTGCTCACCGCTACCCCAGGTCTTTGGGGCGCCAGTGGTGCTTACGCTGTTGCGGAGTTTAGTCGATTTTCACCTACGCCGCTCCGCCCGCACCTCCGCTGCGGATTTCGTGACCCGGCGAGCACCTCCACCGCTCCGCCCGCACCTCCGCACGGGTGCCATGCGTAGGTATGTGGCGCCCATTGTGCATAGATGATTTTAGAGGCCAATTAAAACTAGGATTTTCATTATAGGTGAGCTCCTCGTATGATTTGTCCGATGAGGAGATGGATTTAGAAGAAGAAACTATGTTGTTGATCTTGGCTATGCGCGCGAAGCGGCCGAAGTATGGTGGTTCCGTTTTTGGTCATCAAAAGTTGTGGAGGGAGCGGATTGAGGCGCACAACAAGTTGATTCAAAGTTATTTTGCGGAAAATCCTATCTATCTGGAAAGCTACTTCTGTCGCCGTTTTATGATGAGTATCAACTTGTTTGACCATATTTGTAAGGAGGTGAAGAAGAAGGATCGATTCTTCAAGCAAAGGAGAATGCTTGCAGCGAACAATAATTGAACTATTTATTATTGATTTTATTTGTATGTGTTTGATCTTTTTTTTAAAGATGGATGTGTGTTTTGTGTTTGCAATGTCGCAAGCGAGCTGTATTTTCCAGTGTTCAGTGGTGCGCAGTTTTGCCGCCCGTAAGTTTGCAGTGTCTGGTGGAGCGCCACATGATCACGTGCGCTGTAAACTAAAAACAACACTGCAAACGAGTTTTATCTTAAAGCTAAGCTATGCTCTAACTTCAGGTACCAGCCTAAATAGCTTTGCAATGGGTGTAGAGGTTGAATCGCACAGCCGAAGCCTAGTCAGCGCATGGCTTCAGGAACTCAAAAAAGGAAGGCCGGTTGTGTTTCAGGCGGATGAGAAAGCCTGATCAAGGTAGACAAGGACGGAGCCAGGATTTGACACTGAGGGTGACGAAGATACTGATAATCATATATAAGATTTTTTCTCACGAAAACAACAACTAGCTATCATTTCGTGTTAGAAGAATTGTTTGGATAAAAAACATAACAGTATATCAAAGTATCGGCATAGAACTGATAATAATATGTAGCACTAAATTTTAGACAATACAAAACAAAAGATTAGTTTATATTGGATCAACTTTATCTCTACGAGTATAAAGCCTGATAATTGCATTGCAGGTGACCTTCCTATTATTATTTCTCAATTATTTTGCAATAAGTTGTCGTCATCACCGAGCAAACATCAAACAAAAGACACATATTTTTTGTAAATTAATAAATTAGACTATAGGTTTATGCAATCTATCGACAAAATACTAACGATTTGGTACCTTTAATCAGAGTGACAAAGATTGATTCCTACACTCGATGTCACAACATGCTTATTGTTGGTGTTGCGGCATGATAGAAACTGGCAAACAACATGGTTGGTTAGCATGGCGGCGCGGCCACGACATCGCGTGGCGTATGGCTACTGAGTAGGAGCGAGCGATGGTGGCAGACATCCAGTCAGTTGATATGAACAAATTGCGTATAGTACTAGCTATTAGGTCTAGTTAAATAAATGAAGAATATTGAAACATGTTACTACAATTGATTAATAAACGAATTCATGGGCTATATTTGGTTTTCGATATAGAGAAGCATGACAAATCAATTAAATTTAGGCTTAGTGTTAATTAAGCATATGAGGCCATTAGTTTAGTACTAAATTCTGCACCTATGTGTTAAAGGGGGCCGATGGTTAGGAGGGTCTAGCCCCTGATGGTTAGGGGCTACTGAGTAGGAGCGAGCGATGGTGGCAGACATCCAGTCAGTTGATATGAACAATTGCATATAGTGCTAGCTATTAGGTCTAGTTAAACAAATGAAGAATATTGAAACATGTTACTACGATTGATTAATAAACGAATTCATGGGATACATTTGGCTTTCGATATAGAGAAGCATGACAAATCAATTAAATTTAGACTTAGTGTTAATTAAGCCTATGAGGCCATTAGTTTAGTACTAAATTCTGCACCTACGTATTAAAAGGGGCTGATGGTTAGAGGAGTCTAGCCCCTCTAACCAAATGAAGAATATTGAAACATGTTACTACGATTGATTAATAAACGAAATTCATGGGATACATTTGGCTTTCGATATAGAGAAGCATGACAAATCAATTAAATTTAGACTTAGTGTTAATTAAGCCTATGAGGCCATTAGTTTAGTACTAAATTCTGCACCTACGTATTAAAAGGGGCTGATGGTTAGAGGAGCCCACCCCCCCCCCCCCCCCCCTCTCACCACCCAAGGTAGAATATGCCACATTCTAGAAATTACTAAGGGGTAATACTAAATTTTCAGTTTTGCTGGGGGCGCCACGCCCAGGTTGGCCCTGCCGAAGGTCCGCCAATGAGCATCTGTGCCTTTTTCTCCTCGTAACACTCTCAGCTTTCACCAACAAATTGAAGTGCTAATTTGTTTTTTCTTTTGATTTTCTTAGCATTGTTAAGTTTTATTCCACTCTTGATATTTAAATGTCAAATAACTGAAGGATACACCATCAATACGCTTTAGATTGTTATCACTGTAACCGAAATGACTTTGTTGCATTTCTTTTAGAAAGTCTAAAAGGATAGTTGTGCGAATGTAGATCTGCTGCACAAGTTTTTGCCAATATAGAGAACATGTGGAATATTGAAGGTGTGTTTGAAGGGTATGAATATGTCGGAACTGTATAGAGAAAACGTATATTTCAGGGCGTTGTGCTAGTTTGCAAGCACTTGTTCCCACTGTCGATTCCGACCGGGTGCCCGCAGTCGTCCCCTTGCCGGAACAAAGGGGAGAGGAGGGGGAAAGGCGATAGGCACCGGGCGTATGAGAGAAGCCGGTAGCGACGCATCAAGGCATCCCTCGGACCATGCGTCTGGCCTTGTCAAGTGGTTGGCGAAGATTAGTCGGCATTGCGGAGTTGACGCCGGCGAGTCGGCCGTGGCAGCCTACCGAGACAGGCGTAGAAGCCGGCCGAGTGACCGTGATATTCGGCGTAGGAAAGCCAGCCGGTGCGGAGTCGGCGCCAGCGAGTCGGCTGTGAGAACCGGGAGGCTGTGACAGCCGGGAAGACGAATCAGCCAGTGCGGAGTCGGTGCCGATGTCGGAGTAGAGGCGCGAGTATACAACAGGCGGTGGGTGACACAATCTGATCTATAATCTGTAAACAAAAAAATATCGATCAAGCAAACGGAACACCAATCTAGATATTGGAAAAACTCACCGGGCAGCCAATCACGGATCGGCAGACGAACCCTGCTATGGGTCGTACGACCCCCGATAGAGATCATGGAGATCGACCTCCTCGGGGGCAGAAGTGTGTACTACGATTAGGTCAAGGATCTCGCCGCTCTAATACCATATAGATGTATAAGATTGAATGAATATGATGGATGTATTATTGAGCCTCATTCGCGAGTATATATAAACATACAAGAGATTATTTTGGAGTACAAATTAAGCTATGACTGTATAAAAAGGTAACCCACCTCTATCCTATCCTATATGATTTTTTCCTTTATTTTAAATCACAATAACTCCAGCTAAAATGATGACATATAGAGATTTGTATGCATGTGCAAATTTGGCTGATTCTTAAGACAAGTAGGAGTTTTGGATATAAGTAGGCCCCTTGGCAGCTCTGATGCTCCGTTGAAATAATCTGCAGCCGCGTTATTTTGGACTAAAACTCCGCTAGAGTGTGGATGTGATCATGTGAAGAATGTTATTTTCAAATCAAATGCCTGTAGAGACTGAATGCAATCCAACTGTGAAGCGAACAATAGAAGATTCTAACTGATCGATTATGCAAGTGGTCTGGTTTATAATTAGGTCTAGGTAGGTAGGAGACATGAGAGAGACGAGAACCAAAAAAAATTGTGGCATGGCAGAGCCAATGGTAGGCATATTTGCTTTTGCAAGTTTTTTTTTAAATTATATTTGCTTTTGCAAGTTGGCAGGTAAATGAACTTCGAAGTATCTGTTGTCCTCTGTCAACAAACGGTGGGCACACGCCTACTAAACCAAGTAAAATCGTGTTTTATTTTTATTGAAAAACAAACAAACAAGAATAAGTAGTTACCCCAGCAATCTAGATTTCATAATTCTTGTTGTCGTTGTAATTTAAATTTGGCTAAAATCATGACAAAAATTATGGAATAGAGGGAGTGCACAACACGTTCTTTATTCAGAAACAGTACTGATCATTTTTTTTTTCGTAGCGGCAGTAACTGAAAGTCTAAAGATTTTATGTTAGAAAAGATGTTTTGAAACAATTTTGACATAATAAACCTTGTACATGTAGGTGGTTTCCTGTGAGTCTAACTAAACCAGTGCTTCATAAATTTTGGTTAGAAAACTGAGCACTATGCTAGATTCCTAATGATAAGTTAAGAGTCCCAGCAGACAGGGAGCAGGAAACCAGCAGCAATGCAGCTTGAGTTTATTTATTTTTTTGAAACAAGAAAAGGTGGGGGATTTAATCCAACGGGTGAGGACAAGTGGACAACGCACCTTGATTTGAAATTGTCTTTAGCAATTCTTGTTATGATTTCCGCTCGATCTCACGCGGATGCGGGTGCGGTCTCTTCCGCACTAATGCGACTTTGATGCATGAGACAGTGACTCGGCGTAGCTTTAGTTTGGAGCTCATCGGTCCATGCCGAAAGTGCTGGTTTTACTTTGAGTTTTTTGCCCGGTGTCTAGTATTCCTTCGGGGCGAACCCAGAAAAGTTTATGGGCGAGTGTGTCTGTGTTGGATTCAAAATTGTATAAACGGAGTTTGATTTTTTTCTCCGGATATGGGCAAAATTTATTGGGATTCAAAATTTTGACCGGGGATCTCCACTCTACTTGGATCAGTCCCGCTCCACTCTTGGAGCGCGCAACCTTTCAAGTACTCTAGAGAGTATGAGGTTTGAGAGAAATAATCTTATTCTCAATGGTCAACTCGTAAATCCTAGAGGTAAATTACCTCTACTTTGTGAGAAAAGATTTCATCATGCATCACTTTTATAGAGAGTAATTTATTGTAGCAAGACAATACAAACAGAAGGCATTACTGTTAGATGTATATATCTGTATATTGTATTTCCCCCCATATGTTAGGGGGCTTCCTGCATATTTGCCTGTCAGATTATATATTGTGGCCTTTATTTGGAGAATATAACTTGTCTATTCCTAACATGGTATCAGAGCCTTAGGGTTTTGCTCCTCTCGTTGCACCGCCGTCGCTCGCCCCGGTTCTCCGCCGCCGCGTCCGGCCGCTGTTGCCATCTCGCCGATCCTGCTTCCCGATCGGATCTTCAGTAGGCAGGCTGGCTAGCAATCTCGATCGGATCTTCAGCAGGCAGGCTGGCTAGCAATCTCCTTGGCTTAATCTTCAGCAGGCAGGCTCCCTGACGCTGTGCTCGCGTCGGGCCTCCACGTACGCCACGTACGTACGCCACGTACGGATCTTCAGCAGGCAGGCTGGCTAGCAATCTCGATCGGATCTTCAGCAGGCAGGCTGGCTAGCAATCTCCTTGGCTTAATCTTCAGCAGGCAGGCTCCCTGACGCTGTGCTCGCGTCGGGCCTCCACGTACGCCACGTACTCCTGCTTGGCTCCTGCCTGACGCGCCGCACAGTGCCCTCACCCGCCGCCTGACGCGCGGTACTCCCGCCCCACGCCTGCTGACGTTGTGCTCGTGCGACGCGCGGCTCCTTCCGGTTACGCCTCCGGTGGTCGCCTTGACTCGACGCGACGACGGTTCCCCTCCCTGGTCGCGCCCCACGCGAGTTACGCCTCCGGCCGGTTACACCGGTCGGCCCATCAGCAAGATCGACCGATCCAGATCTAATCTGTAAAAAAAAAAAAAAATGTCTTCTTCCTCAGGTTATGTCGCGATTCCTTGCTGCCCGGTGGTGTTTGATGGCACGAATTACCCTGATTTTGCTGCCTTTATGCGTGTCCACATGCGCGGTCTCCGTCTTTGGGGTGTTCTCTCCGGCGAGGTCTCCTGTCCGCCGTGCCCCTCTGCTCCTGTGGCTCCTCTGCCTCCGACGCCGATTGTGCTTGCTGCTGATGCTTCTCAGGAGGCCAAGGATGCTGCTCAGAGCACTGATGATATTGCTGTTGCTGCCTATGACCTGAAGTTCAAGCAATATTCTGCTGATCTCGAGTCCTATCGCCACGCTCTGACTGCCTACACTCAGTGGGTCGATGAGGATGCTCGTCTCTTCTTCGTTCTCACCTCCGATGTTACGCCTCAAGATGTCTTCTGAGTTCATGAGTCTCCCTCTGTTGCTGCTCGTGGGCCCATCTTCGTCCGCTTATCACCGTCTGGGATGCTCTTTACTGTCTGTGGTTCGCCAGAGCATGCTCTTGCAGGTGATTCTACTATTGATGAGTTTTATACTCGAGTCTTTGCTATCTGGCGTCGCTTGATTCTCTCCGTCGCTGTTTGTGGCACATGCTCGTCTGCCAGATTGTGCGCCGGACTTGGAGTTTCACCGCATCTATGAGTTTCTGTCTCGGCCGCCAGAGTTTGAGCCCGGCGTGCTCAAATGAATGCTCGTGGTCGTGTTCCGCTCTCCGAGGTGTTGTTCGAGCTTGGGCTGAGGAGACACGTCTCCGTGGTCGGTATTCTTGCGGTTCCATCTGCGCTTGCTACTGTGGTGCTCCTTTGCGTCGCTCCTTCGACTCACCAGCGGTCTCTGCCACCGCGTCGATACTACCCACTCCTCCAGTCGGTCGGTGGTCGTGACCTCGAGTGCGAGTCGGCACCAGCAGCTCGTGGTCGTGGTCGCCGTGGTTCTCTTAAATCCTTGCTTCGTCTTGCATGTGGATGGTCACACTTGGGCCACCGTTATACGGGACCCGATTCGTCGTGACACAGACTCGTGGGCGATCGGCTCCCTCGGATCTTCGAGTTGCTCTCTCGATCAGGACATTATCGAGTCTTCGCGGTGCCTTGTCTGAGCTCTTCCTCGGCAGACGCTTTTGGTTACGTGGATCGACTCTTGCACCTTGTCGACCACCACCTCCTACGCAGTCAGGTACGTCCCCGTGGTATCTGGATTCTGGAGCTTCTTTTCATATGACCTTTGAGTCTTCTTCTTTGTCCGCTCTTCGTTCTCTCCCCTCTCATGTCCGTGTTTTTACGGCTGATGGTACCTCTCTCCCTGTTTCTAGTCGAGGCACCCTTTCTACTTCTTCCTTTTTTGTTCCTGATATTTCTCATGTCCCTCTTCTTAAGATGAATCTATTCTCTGCTAGCTTGACTCACGGTTGTCGCGTCATTCTTGATCTCGATTCTTGTGTTGTCCAGACCGTCGCACCCAGCCTGGTTGAGCCGGCCCTCGCAGCCGTGATTCTTGAGGACTTTGGGAGTTAGGCGGCCGTGTTCCTTCCGCTGCCACTTCATCGCGATTCTTCTCCGGTTGTCGCCTCTACTACCAGCTCTTTTCAGCGTGGCATCATCGTCTTGGTCACCTCTGTGACTCTCGCTGTCAACATTAGTTCATCGTGGTCTTCCGGGTCATCTCGGAGATGGGTCTTTGCATTGTCGGCTGTAGGTTGGGTAAGCAGATTCAGCTTCCTATCCTACTAGCGTCTGTATCTCAGCGACCTTTTGATTTAGTTCATTCTGATGTTTGGGGTCCGGCTCCTTTCGCTTCGAAAGGGGGCCATCGCTACTATATTTTATTCATCGATGATTTTTCACGGTACACTTGGTTGTATTTTATGCGCTCTCGTAGTGAGGTGCTCTCCATATATCAGCGTTTTGCGGCCATGGTTCGTACTCAATATTCTACCCCCATCCGTGTGTTTCGTGCGGATTCTGCTGGTGAGTATATCTCTCAGATGTTGCGAGGTGTTCTTCTTTGGCGGGCACTCTTGCTCGATTCTCCGTCTGGCGACATGCCGAATGGTGTTCTTGGCGTAAGCATCGCCATCTTCTTGAGACCACTCGCTATGATGATTGCTTCTTCTCTCCCGCCGCATTTTTTGGCTGTCGCTACATCGGCTTACCTCATCAATATTCAGCCTTCACGCTGCGGTGGTATCCTCTTGAGCGCCTCTCTGGACAGTCTCCAGATTACTCCATGCTTCGCTTGTTTGGTTGTGTTTGCTATGTTTTACTTGCTCCTCGCGAACGCACCAAACTGACCGCTCAGTCTGTTGAGTGTGTTTTTCTCGGATACAGTGATGAGCATAAGGGCTATCGCTGTTGGGACCCTGTTGGTCGTCGGATGCGTATCTCTCGTGATGTTACTTTTGATGAGACGCGTCCCTTCTATCCTCGTCCCACCGCTGGTACTTACCCGGTGGAAGATATCTCTTTTCTTCTCTTTCCTGACACACCTCCTTCTACCCCTATTGTGTCTTCTTCAGGATCTCCTCCCTCTGATGTCTCTTATTCGACACCGTCATCTTCTTCTCCGTCTAGTTCTCCTAGTTCTCCTCGCTCTCCGGAGTCTTTCTCTTCTATTCCCTCCTCTTCATCGTCGTCTCCTGCGTCGTCTTCCTCTGCTGATCTTCCCTCTCCTCGTCCTGTTCGTCAACGTCGTGCCCCCAACCGTTACTCTCCTAGTCAGTATGGTCTTTCTGTTGCCTCTGAGCCGACCTCTTATCGGGATGCTGAGCATCATCCTGAATGGCAGCTGGCCATGGCCGAGGAGATTGCTGCGCTTGAGCGCACTGGCACCTGGGATCTTGTTTCTCCTCCTCCCGGTGTTCGTCCTATCACGTGTAAGTGGGTCTATAAGATTAAGACTCGCTCTGATGGATCTCTTGAGCGCTATAAAGCGCGTCTTGTGGCTCGTGGTTTTCAGCAGGAGCATGGTCGTGACTATGATGAGACTTTTGCTCACGCGCTCATATGACCACTTGCGTACGCTTGCTTCTTGCTTCGTCACCGGTCGTGTCTCGGCTTGATGTTCGTAATGCCTTTCTCAATGGTCGCTTGAGTGAGGAGGTTTATATGCAGCCTCCTCCGGGTACTCTGTTCTGAGGGATGGTTTGTCTTCGACGTTCTCTTTATGGCCTCAAACAGGCCCTCGTGCTGGTTTGAGCGCTTTGCTCGTAGTGACAATTCTGGTTTCTCCCTAGTGCTCATGATCCAGCGTTGTTTGTTCACACTTCTCCTCGTGGGCACTCTTCTTCTTCTCTATGTTGATGATATGATCATTACGGTGATGATCCGAGTATATAGCCTTTGTTAAGGCTCGTCTTCGTGATCGGTTTCTTATGGTGACCTTGGTCCTCTTGATACTTTCTTGGGATTGAGGTTTCCTCCACTTGATGGCTTTTACATCTCTCAGAGAAGTATATTCAGGATCTTCTTGCTCGTGCTGCTCTTGGGGATGAGCGCCTTGAGACTCCTATGGAGCTTAATGTTAAGCTTCAACTTCTTGATGGTGATCCTCTTCCGATCCGAGCGTTATCGGCATCTTGTTGGGAGTCTTGTTTATCTTGCGTCACTCGTCCGACATCTCTTATCCTGTTCATATTCGAGTCGGTTTGTTTCGCTCTACTGTTCACTATAGTCATCTTCTCCTTGTTCTTCGTTATCTTCGTGGTACGATCACTCGTCGCCTTTTCTTTCCTCATTCCAGCTCCCTCCAGCTCCAGTGCTATTCAGACGCTACGTGGGCGAGTGATCCTTCGGATCGCCGTTCACTTTCTGCTTACTATGTGTTTCTTGGTGGTTCGCTCATTGCTTGGAAGACGAAGAAACAGACAGCGGTTTCTCGTTCGAGTGTTGAGGCTGAGTTGCATGCTATGGCCTTGTTGATTGCTAAGGTGACCTGGTTACGGTGGTTACTATGGATTTTGGGGTTTCATTACCACACCCGACCTGGTTTTGTCTCGACAAACAGTGCTATTAGTATTGCACGTGATCCGGTCAAGCATGAGCTTACCAAGCATATTGGTGTTGATGCCTTTATACACGTGCTCAGTGCGAGCTCGTGTTGTTGCGCTTGATGTGCCTTGATTCTGATTGGCGGACTTCTTCACGAAGGCCCAGACGAGCGCAAAGATGATTTCTTACTCTCCAAACTCGGTGTTGTGGATCCACCATGAGTTTGAGGGGGTGTTAGATGTATATATCGTATTGTATTTCCCCATATGTTAGGGGCTTCACATATTTGCCTGTGCATGCTATATATTGTGGCCTTTGGCCCCCAGAGGAATATAACTTGTCTATTCCTAACAATTACCTCCTGAATAGTGACCGGTGTTTATGTTTTCACCACGTCGACCAAAACGTTTGAAGAATAACTATCCACTCTCAAAGAGCATTCACCTCCCCTGCCCCCCGCTAGTCCTCATTTGTGCATGGTTTAAGTAGAGTTGCACCCTAGGGCATCCCCAAACGTGTTCAAAGATGTGATGTGTTTATTTTGTCCATTTTCAGTTTCGTTCAACATAACTTGCAATAGAGACTCAGATTCAAATATATTACAAATCACTAGCCATAATAAATAATTCAAACATAAACTTCATTCAAATATATTACAAATCACTAGCCATACTACATAACTCAGATACCACTAACTAGGACATACTGCATCTTGACCATAATATAAGACGTATTGGTAGGCTAATTTTAGACTACCAAAACATCTTATATTATGATACAGAGGTAGTATCGCATATTTCACAAATTGCTAGAACTATCGCATTGTGGCAACAACATACTAAATAGTGGGTAGAACATACACAAACTAGTGGGAGTCTGAGTCTAAATCGACGATTAGAGATAGGTTTGCCACCCTCACCAACTTATCTTAGTGTGAAACGATATAGGGAACTTTCTTCTTCCTTCCTCATCGGCCATAGGCCAAGACCAACAAATTTTCCGATGGTGACGCGGTGGCTCGATGATGGCATCCTCTTCACCCGGCTGGTGCAACAACTTGTCATAACACTAAAGGGAATCTTCAAAATCCAACAAATAAAGTTGGGAAGGACGAACTGATGCGTCATTTTTCCTACTACTAAACACCCTCATCAACGGGAATGTATTGTCTAATCTCTTGCATTAAATTGGTCTTTTTTTTGGTCTTGCATTAAATTGGTCTTTTGGTTGTAGTAACATGTGTAATTTTACCTGGTATCAGAGACCATAGTTTTTTTTATTTTAGACGTGGCTGGTCCAATTGAAATTTTGGATCCATGTTTAGGCCCGAGCAATCACACGTCTAGTCTTTCTCATCGGATGGTTGTTTTAAACATGCAGTTTTACTGGCTCAATAGACAAGTTAACCAACTTTAGAGTATCTACACTCGTTCTGCATTCTCAGGCCGAAATCCGGCGCTAAATAGCGCCGGATGGATGTAACTTTTGTCCTGGAAACAGTCAGTTTTACACTCGCGTTCCTAGGCGTGGTTCCAAAAAAAAATCGGCGACATTTTGCTCGAATTCGGCTCAAATTCACACAGTTCGACATAAATATGAATACATCAATATTTGGCATAGTTCGTCAAAGATTGAAACACAAAATAGTCGGCCAGATCATGTTTTCCATAGCTGCTAAGTGTTGCCCTTGCGTATCCATATGTGCTCCACCAGATCATCCTGCAGTTGTTGATGCACTGTCGGATCTCGAATATCCTGATGCATGGCGATGAGGGCAGCCCACGATCGAGTCTGTAGTATGGCTCGTCCTGCTCGACCAAATCCACTAGATGCTTCCGTTCATCCTCAATGATCATGTTGTGCAAGGTCACACAACAGTTTATCACTCTTCACATCTGATTTTCGACCAGGTCATAGCAGGGAACCGGACAACTTCAAACCTCTCTTGGAGCACATCAAATGCGCACTCCACATCTTTCCTGCAAACTTCATGTTCCTTGGCAAACTGAGCATGCTTGGGGAGCATCAGGCTTGAGATAGTCTTCACAAATGTTGACCATCTTGGATAGATGTCATCTGTAAGATAATATCCCTTGTTGTAGTGGTGTCCGTTGATCTTGAAGTACACAGGGGGAGCATGACTCTCAACAATCTTGGCAAAGACATTTGACGATCGGAGGACGTTGATGTCATTATTCGATCATGCAATGCCAAAGAAGGAGTGTCAATTTTAAAGATCATGTGTAGCAACTGTCTCGAGTATGAGAGTGCAACATCCTTTGTGGACTTTGTACATTTCCTGCCAAGCAAATGGACATTTCTTCCAGTGCCAATGCATGCAATGCATGCAATCCATGCTTCCAAGCATCCCAGAAAATCCTCTACTTCCATTGACTGCGAGGATCCGAGCAGTGCCTTCAACATTGGGTGTTTTCAAGTATTGTGGTCAAAACACTGCAATAACTGCCCTATAGAACCTGTACAAGCAATCGATGGTAGTGGACTCGGCCATGCGGAGATAGTCATTGGCACTGTCACCCGAAGCTCCGTATGCAGGCAACCTCATCATCACTGTGCACTTCTACAATGAGAAAAAACATATCATGTCGATGTAGTCCTTCTTGCATACGAAATAGGGGTTGAACTCCCAGATGGCATGCACGATCTCGAGGAAGAGTTTTCGGATCATCTTGAAACAGTGTTGAAGCACGGCCTCTTCGTGCAGTGGCTCGTTGGCGAAGTAGTCGGCATACAGCATGTAGTAGCCATCCATCCGCTTCCTTGCTTTGCACTTTCGGCGACCCTTCATCGAGCCTCCACGCTTCGGCGCTGCAGTCTTCGTCTATAGTCGGGCCAGGAAGGCGAGGATATGCATGTGTTCTTCATCTTTGGCGGCTATAGCGGTCTCTCCCGCTAGCAACAGGGTGAACATCTCCTCATCGTCGGAGTTCATGGCCGAACTGGAAAAACGCCGAACACTTTGCGAGTGAGGTGGGCAGGAGCTCAAAACGAATCCGAGCCGCGGCAAAGGCTGGAGAAGGCGAAATGAGGCTAACATGGATATACCCCACGGGTACATGACATAGGTATACCTGGTCCAGCCCATGGAAGGCCCACGTCAAGACACGCGGCCCATGAAGATTTCGGGTGGCGCAAGCCCATGACGTTTTCGACTCTTTGGAGGACAAGTCTAGATTAGATAGAATTTCAAAGGGTACCAACCCTAATTTGTAACCGACTTGACCTAAGCCTGGGACCTGCCTATCTATATAAAGGCTAGGAGGGTACGACGAGAAGGATCTCTCCCAACACCACATATGCACCTCACACCAAATTGCATCTGCGCACCCTTATAACTTTAGGTTCCGCCGTAATCAAGAACATACAAGTAGGAGTAGGGTTTTCCCTCCGGGAGCCTGAACCTGGGTAAACCTCGTGTCCCCGTGTTGCTTGTGTGTTAACCGTTTCGCGACTTCCAGCATCCTCATCTTATCCAAAACCCAAGTCCCTAACAATGGGCATTGACAAAATCAACCCTCGTCAGAGGCCTACGCTAAGGGGAAGGGATGCAATGGCGGCGACAGACCTTTTTATGGGCATGGATTCAGCTTGGCGGGAGGAGGCTTCATCAACGATGACATGGTGGCGAGGAGGTAGTTGAGAGAAAGATCTATGCCAAGGGAGAGCTGAATCGTGGTGGGGAATGGGCTGTGTTCCTGATAGGGTTGGCCCACCCATTTTTGCTCCATCCGGCGTTCCTAGTCGGTTCTTATCGCCCCTGGTTTATCCTGGAAACCCTAGATGTAAAGTAGACTAAATACGATGAAAACTGGACGCATGGTAATACGACTAGGCGATTTTTCGCAATCCGTAGGAGAAAAAAAACTCTCCTGAGAATTGTAGCAGAGATGCTTTTAAGCGAGTTTAGCCAAGCCGTGTAGTATCTCAACAGTTTTTTTTACAAGAGAAGAAAATGCATACGGCGGCCTTGGTTTGCGCAGACCCCCGTGGTTGAACTAGACAGGGCAGGATCCCCGGCTGTGGTCGGCTTTTCATGCTCCAGACGCGGGAGGTCTTCCGCATCATGCTGCCGATCCATCGGACTGAGAGCATCCCACTCGTTGGGCGTTACCAGGGTGAAATTCAGATCAAACTTTGGCCGGACGAAACACGTTTTCGGTCTGGAAACGCCGAGTTCCCCACTCGTGTTTCTAGGCGAGTTACCGGGACGCCCTTTTCCGCCCAAATTTGGTTCGAATTCGTTCAGATTTCGGCATAATATGAATACAGAACATTGTTTGGCCTAGTTCGGCATACATTTGACCATAGTTCGGCGAAATTTTAAACATAGTTCAACGTAAATTTAAACATAGTTTGACCTACAGTGAAAATACGACATATTTTGGCCTAGTTCGACCAGTTCATGCTCGGCATCTATGTTTTGCCCATGCGTATCCATAGGTGCTCAACTAGATCATCCTGCAGCTGTTGATGCACCGCCGGATCTCGAATCTCCTGACGCATAACGATGAAGGCAGTCCAGGTTGGAGGCACCCGATGATCAGGCTCGGCAAGAGGTTCCTGTCTGTAGTATGGCTCGTTCTGATCGAGCAAACTCACTGGATCCTTTCTCTCATCCTCAATGAACATGTTGTGCTAGACCATACAACAGTTCATCACTTCCCACATCTGATCTTTTGATCAGGTCATAGCAGGGAACTGGATAACTGCAAACCTCTGCTGGAGCACACCAAATGCCCGCCCCACTGTAGGGGTTCGTAGCATGGAAAACAAAAATTTTCTATCGCATACAAACAAACAAGCCAAGATCTATCTACTAGATTGTAGCAACGAGTCGATAGAGGAACTCACCCTCGAAGATTCCAAAGCGGTTAACGAGAGCAGATTCTCGTGGGTGATGTAGTCGTACACTTCCGATCTCAAGATCGCGTAGACGATCCTTCCGGCCACGCTCCAAGAGCGCTCGCAATCGGTCACACGTTCGGACTGACGAAGACCTTCCTCTCCTTGTTCCAAAGAAGCGGAGGTTGTAGCACTCTCCTCGCGATTCCCAAAGACAACCGTGGTACCTAAGTAGAGGGAGATCCCAGGCTTCGCCTTAAGCCGGTGCAGTATGGTGGAGCTTATGAGAGAGGCTATTAGTGGTCTAGTAATTAGACACACCAATTAGAAGGCTCTAAACCAATTAGAAGGCTCTAAACCTGGCTAAAGCAATTAGAAGCTCTAAACCAAAACGGCTCTAAACCGAGATCTAGAGTAGAAAGTTATGTGTCTATGGAGGAGCCCCGCCTCCTTATATGGGAGGGAGGTCCTTGGCCAGGAGGGAGGAGTCCCTCCCCAACTCGGACCAGGCTTGGCGCCACCGAGGAGTCCAACTCCTCCTCCGTTGGTTCCAACTCCTCTTGCTTGTTTCCCACGTTTCTTGTTTTGCGCTTGACTTTCAAACTAGACATTTGACTTTTCTGTTTTAGGATTCAATTTAATCCTTTATTTGGGACAGCAAGAACACTTAGTACATGATGCAATCATTCAATGAGCAATGACACATTCATGTACCCTTCCCCCCCGGAGTGCCGGACAATCCGAACCTTCTAGAACATTCCCGATGAAAACACCTAATCATTCCCGAACTCAAACGGGACTTTCCTTATATGAATCTTATTCTCCGGACCATTCGGATCACCTCGTGATATCCCGGATCCCATCCGAGACTCGAACAACATTCGGTCTCTTTCTCATAATACCATAACTACTCAAACAACGTCAATCCTTAAGTGTGTCTCCCTACGGTTCGTGAATTATGCGACATGATCGAGACACTTCTCCGAACAATAACCAATAGAGGAATCTGAAATTCATATGGCTCTACATATTTCTACGATTACTTTGCGATCGAATGAACCACTTACATACGATACCAATTTCCCTTTGTCTCACGATATGTTACTTATCCGAGGTTATGATCGCTGGTATCTCGCATACCTAGTTCAACCTCACATCGATAAGTACTCTTTTCTCGCTCCCGTGATATGTAATCCCTTGACCAAGTCACATGCTTGCAAGCTAATTGGATGACATTCCACCGAGAGGGCCCAGAGTATATCTATCCGTCATGAGGATGGACAAATCCCACTCTTGATCCATGTGTTTCAACCAATACTTTCCGAACACTTAATGCCACCTTTATAGCCACCCGATACGGTGGTGTTTGATGTCATCAAAGCATCCATCCGGTAGGTGATATGCATGATCTCATGGTCGAAGGAATTAGGTTACTATGTATCGTAAAGCATATAGCAATTGAACTATTGAAATGACTTGATCTTTATGCTACGCTTATCTATAGGAGTATGTCCATCACATCATTCTCCTAATGATATGATCCTGTTTTAATAACATCTCTATGTTCATGATCGAAACCATGATCATATATTAACCAACAAGCTAGTTTAACAAGAGGCTATACTAGGGACTCTTATTTTAGTTTACAAATCACACAAGTATTAATGTTTCCGGTTAATACAATTATAGCATGGTATGTAAACATTTATCATAAGTGTGAAGATATGATAATAACCACTTTATTATTGCCTCTTGGGCATATCTCCAAGTCTCCCACTTGCACTAGAGTCAATAATCTAGTTTCAAACCTTTGTGTATTCAACACCTATGGCTTTCCGTGTTGTATGTACACGATTGCTAGTGGTAAACCGATCTTGGATCGACACTTCCGTGTCCGTGTGTAATTGCATGTGTTTGCGTCTCACGCATCACTCATTCTCTAATGAGATGGCTTTGTATAAGTTTGGTCTTTCGTGTGACCTTTAGCTCTTTGGGGTTAAAACATGTTGATAATATTGTCGTACAATATATCCTCATAGTATTATCCCATTGTGAACTACACCTAGTTTGATAACAAACTACTTGACACAAACGCCTCTTTAGTCGCTATTATAGCGTCATATACTTAGCCTTTGTTGTAGTATCTCACAATGTCTTAACTTTGGAACTCATCCAAATCCATTATGGAACTTACTTTCCATTATATTGTGCCACCCTTAATTTAGATTGAGATAAACTTAATTTGCACTTTGTGACAAAACTAGTATCAATGTAGTACTTCTACAATGAACTAACCATCTATTTGTCACTTCTACAAACAATATATTCTTAGTTCTTCCAAAAGATCATAAGAATATCCTTACTATTGTCCAATGATCATCTTATGAATCATTCTGGTATATGCTCATAACATTTAGAGCATAGGACATATCTGGATTTGTACACATCACAGCATGATTGATATAAATACTCTTTGTGATTTCATACATCAAGTATCAATCTATACTTGATTATTTGTTTCACTTTACCAAATGTCAATACACTTGAATATATCATCAATATTGAATTTATTCAATCCTTTCTGTGCGACACAAGAACCTCTCTTGTAGTTTCAGATTGAACTCATTCAATATCTTGTCTATGTACTTCCGCACAACCATATTAGCGTCTATTGATGCCAAATATTTGGGTTTTGCCTAAGTCTTTCATCGGGATGAAATTCTTAATATGTGTTAATAAAGATACATCTTTTCTAATCAACAATATGTCCTCCACATAATGTATTAGAAATATGTCTTAGCGCTCCCACTTAATTTCTTGCAAATGCAAGCATCTTCATTATCTCTAATGAACTTTTAAACTCCTTTAAGTTTCATCATAGTGAAGATTCCAACTCATGATGCTCACTTTAACCATTGAAGTTTGCATATGCTTTTAGCATCCTTTGAATTAACAAAACCCTATGGACCGTGTTATGCACATGTCCTAGGTAACGATTCTATTAGAAGAACTTGTTTTGTTTATTCAACTACCATATAACAAATTATATGTAGTGGTTGCTACATTAATCCGTCTAGACTAAATATCACTATGACAGATCAAATCTTGTCATAGTCAACCTTTGAACATTGTTGTGAACTCTTTCCCAACATGTTGACTATTTCATAGATGTGAAACATCCATGTCTATTTCTTTATAGATCCAGACACAACTATAAGGTCTTACACCTTTCTCGAGGGTCCTTCAAGTTCAAAACTTGATTTTCTTGTGTATGGAACTATCACGGATTTTATGGCTTCAAGCCATTTTACGGAGTCAGGGCCCATCATCGCTTCTTTGCATGTAGTCGGTTCATTATTCTCAAATAATGATTCAACCCTCAAATCTTGGTATTTGATTGTTTATCCGACCTACTTGTTTCAATAGGAACTTGGATCTCCGTGACCACAATCTTTGAGGTACGTGAGCCATGAGCTTTGTTGTCGCCTCGGAACACTTTTCGGTCATGCAACTCTGCATATAGCTAAGGTTCTTTCAACCTTATCAAAGTTCTATTGTCCTCCCACTTAACTTTTCACGAAAAATTCCTTCTTATAAAGAAACTTGACGTTCTAAGCGACAAACACTTTTGTCTCCGGTGTTATGGAGAAATACTTAACAAAGACAGATTCATCCGACTTTGGTTGCAAACATCTTTCTTATGTATAGCATACCAATGTTTAAGAAAGGACTACTTGGGTTTTATCCCAAACCATAACCTTATATGGTGTCATTTCAACGGATTATGATGAAGCTCTTTTCAGTGGAAAAACGGTAATCTCTAAAGCTTTTAATCTTTAAAATACAATGGCAATTTTATGAATTACACCTTTGATCTCACCATGTCAAACAAGGTTTAATTACATATCTCGAATGCTCCATACTCTTATGGTGTTTCGGGAAATGCAAATCCATGGAACGATTCCTTAAATCTTAGGTATTATGCTAAACTCAGAACTCAAATATCTCCTTTATGATCTTTATCATAAACTGTTTATATTCTTGTTACAATGATTTTGTACTTCATCTTGAAAGTCTTTGAACTTTTCAAATGTTTCATACTTCATCCTTATTAAGTAAATATTCATATATTCACTCAAATTTTCGGAGAAAGCATATGAAGTTGAAATCCATCGCTCTTGACTACACATAATGGACTTCGTACAACAATATGTACAAATTCCAATAAGCTAGTCTTTCGCTCCCTTTTGGCCTCTGAACGAAGTTTTAATTATCTCTAGGAAAGTTTTACAAGCGTCATTTGATCAAAATCAAAAGACTCCAAAATTCCATCCATATGGAGTTTCTTCATGTTTTCTTTCCAATATAATTTAAACGGCGATGTCACTTCCTAAGTGATCTTTCAATCAATTTGTCTTTCGACATTTTTAGCACTAGTTTTATGGATGTGATTCCTCCAACGAGATTTGCGAATCATCCATCTTTTATGGATTACGGCAATTATTTGAACAACCCTTTGTTCTCATAATACCTAATAAAACAAATCTTTGAAGGCAAGCTTTGATGTTTAACGAGCAACACAATAACCCTTTATTTTGTTCTCGATGAACATCATCACATATTCTTCCGCTAGTTACTTAGGCCATTGTAGTTCATGAATTACATTGTTTTGTATGACGTTTCATACCAACAAATTCAAGATCAAATACTTAAGAACCACATTGTTTAATAAGCAAAGAATATAGCCATAACATGTATATCATCTATATACTTAAATTGAACAATTCTAATATTTTCTTTTTCGCCATATATTTATGAGATTCTCTTCAAGATTTCCTATTCGCTTGAAAGAATCTATCAACATCAATAGTGGAGTCATTCATATGACATATAGTCCAAAGCGTGTATAGTTAAATACCAATGTCTTTGGACTTGCACTTTGAAGTAGATCACCATCATCAAATGTTTGGTGTTCTTTCAAATTCCTTTATTTAGTAATCTTCTTGGTGTAGTAAACATTTTACCTACATCAAATATTCACCTTATTATGGATTTATCCATGATCAAGCTACTTTTAGCTTGTAAAGTTGAATCGCAAGTATAATGTTGCTCTCCAAAACCTCTTGGAGGATTAGGACAACTAGTGTCTCCAACCTTTTGCAAATTCTCATCAAATATGAGAACATGACTTTTGCCATATTATACTCTATCATGTTGTAACTAATACTTTGTTTCAGATATCACAATATCTTCCACATATCATGGTTTCAAACAAATCTTTCAGATCCTAGATAACCTTGATATTAAGAGAATCCTTTGAATATCAAGAATCATGGAGACAAACATGATACTTATATACTAACACTTGGAATTGTTACTCTTGATTTAATACTAATTATTAAACTTCATGGAGTAACCTAACTTCTTGAAAGTTTGCAATAGGACTTTTAAACTTTAGATTAACACTTAAAACAATACGATACCAGTTCAGAAAGTAACTAACCGTAATTCTATAGTTCTATCATCTCAATTAAAACTAAGCGCAAGGTGGTAAACGGATGCCAATGACTACAACAACTATGCAAATTCACTTTGATTTAGTTTATGATAAATTGAGTTCTAATTAATAATTAAATTAATCTAGGTGAACTCCCACTCAAAACAATATCCCTCACATTGTTTTAGTGATCACACGAACCAAATCCACCACATCAAAACCGATCATCACGAGAGTTGATATAGCTTCAATGGCGAACAATCAACATGTTCATCATATCTACTATATGACTCATGCTCTACCTTTCGAATCCGTGTTCCCGAGGCCATGTCTGTACATGCTAGGCTCACAAGATCAAACCTTAGTTTACGCATGAGCAACTGGCTTGCTCACGTTGTATACACTTGCGTAATCTAGCACACCCGATCATCACGTGGTGTTTCAAACAACAAGCTTTAGCAACGTGCTAACTAAGGGTGAACACTTTATGATTTGAAATTCATGTGCATGAGGGATCATCTTATAATGCTACCGCTGTCTACTAAGCAATACAAGATGCATAAAGGATTAACATCACATGCAATTCATAATATGTGATATGATATGCCTTTCTTCTTTGTGCTTCCGATCTCCATCTTCCAAAGACGAACATGATCTCCATCATCACCGCATTGCATCAAGGTCAATGACGCTTCTCCATGGTTGTCGCCCACCGGCTTCAACTATTACAACTACTTTGAATAGACACGCGGTCTTAACATAAATTAAAGACAACCATATATTCTCGCCGTTGTCGACTTACAATAAGGAACATTGCATACATCAAATATAATCACAATCATGGCCATATCACATCATCAGACACCCCGCAAAACAAAGTTAGACGCTTCTACTTTCTTTGCATATTTTACGTGGTTTGGGGCTTTCAATAAGTGTCGTTCTAACTTACGAACAAGAACCACAACATTGATACTAGCATTGTTGATCACCCGTTGTAAATTGGATCTTAACTATGCTAGGAGAAACATGCACCCATAAAGCCACTTATGCAATACAAGTTACATGTCAAGCGTGGAGCAAGTCTCATGAACGATGTCATGTAAGGTTAGCCCGGCCGCTTCATCCCAACATACCGCAAGATGCAAAGTACACAAAAAGCAATCTACAATAAAGCATCAACGCCCACAATGACCATTGTGTTCTACTCAGGCAATGATCTACATATAGACACGGCTCGATACCATCAGGGGTTCGTAGCATGGAAAACAAAAATTTTCTATCGCATACAAACAAACAAGCCAAGATCTATCTACTAGATTGTAGCAACGAGTCGATAGAGGAACTCACCCTCGAAGATTCCAAAGCGGTTAACGAGAGCATTCTCGTGGGTGATGTAGTCGACACTTCCGATCTCAAGATCGCGTAGACGATCCTTCCGGCCACGTTAAAGCAGCGCCCCAGATCGGTCACACGCTCGGTACTCGACGAAGACCTTCCTCTCCTTGTTCCAGAAGGCGGAGGTTGTAGCACTCTCTCGCGATTCCGCAAAGACAACGGCGTACCTAAGTAGGGAGATCCCGCAGGCTTCGCTTAAGCCGCAAGTAGTATGGTGGAGCTTATGAGAGAGGCTATTAGTGGTCTAGTAATTAGACACACCAATTAGAAGGCTCTAAACCAATTAGAAGGCTCTAAACCGTCAAGCTAAAGCAATTAGAAGCTCTAAACCAAAACGGCTCTAAACCGAGATCTAGAGTAGAAAGTTATGTGTCTATGGGAGGAGCCACGCCTCCTTATATGGGAGGAGGTCCTTGGCGCCAGGAGGGAGGAGTCCCTCCCCAACTCGGACCAGGCTTGGCGCCCGAGGAGTCCAACCTCCTCCAAAGTTGGTTCCAACTCCTCTTGCTTGTTTCCCACAGTTTCTTGTTTTGGGCTTGACTTTCAAACTAGACATTTGACTTTTCTGTTTTAGGATTCAATTTAATCCTTTATTTGGGACAGCAAGAACACTTAGTACATGATGCAATCATTCAATGAGCAATGACACATTCATGTACCCTTCCCCCCCCGGAGTGCCGGACAATCCGAACCTTCTAGAACATTCCCGATGAAAACACCTAATCATTCCCGAACTCAAACGGGACTTTCCTTATATGAATCTTATTCTCCGGACCATTCCGGATCACCTCGTGATATCCGGATCCCATCCGAGACTCAACAACATTCGGTCTCTTTCTCATAATACCATAACTACTCAAACAACGTCGAATCCTTAAGTGTGTCTCCTACGGTTCGTGAATTATGCGGACATGATCGAGACACTTCTCAACAATAACCAATAGAGGAATCTGGAAATTCATATGGCTCCACATATTTCTACGATTACTGCGATCGAATGAACCACTTACATACGATACCAATTTCCCTTTGTCTCACGATATGTTACTTATCCGAGGTTATGATCGCTGGTATCTCCGCATACCTAGTTCAACCTCATCGATAAGTACTCTTTTCTCGTTCCCGTGATATGTAATCCCTTGTGACCAAGTCACATGCTTGCAAGCTAATTGGATGACATTCCACCGAGAGGGCCCAGAGTATATCTATCCGTCATGAGGATGGACAAATCCCACTCTTGATCCATGTGTTTCAACCAATACTTTCCGAACACTTAATGCCACCTTTATAGCCACCCGATTCACGGTGTGGTGTTTGATGTCATCAAAGCATCCATCCGTAAAGGTGATATGCATGATCTCATGGTCGAAGGAATTAGGTTACTATGTATCAGAAAGCATATAGCAATTGAACTATTGAAATGACTTGATCTTTATGCTACGCTTATCTATAGGAGTATGTCCATCACATCATTCTCCTAATGATATGATCCTGTTTTTAATAACATCTCTATGTTCATGATCAGGAAACCATGATCATATATTAACCAACAAGCTAGTTTAACAAGAGGCTATACTAGGGACTCTTATTTTAGTTTACAAATCACACAAGTATTAATGTTTCCGGTTAATACAATTATAGCATGGTATGTAAACATTTATCATAAGTGTGAAGATATGATAATAACCACTTTATTATTGCCTCTTGGGCATATCTCCAACACCCACGTCCTTCATGCAAGCTTCCTGTTCCTTGGCAAACCGAGAATGCTTGGGGAGCATTGGGCTTGAGATAGTCTTCACAAATGTTGGCCATCTTGGATAGATGTCATCTGCTAGATAGTATCCCTTGTTGTAGTGGTGTCCGTTGATCTCAAATTCCACAGGGGGAGCATTGACCCTCAACAAGTTTGGCAAAGACATTTGAGGAGTTGAGGACGTTGATGTCGTTGTTCGATCCTGCCACGCCAAAGAAGGAGTGTCAGATCCAAAGATCATGTGTAGCAACTGCCTCGAGTATCACAGTGCAACCTCCTTTCTGGCCTTTGTACATTCTCTGCCATGCAAATGGACAGTTCTTTCACTGCCAATGCATGCAGTCTATGCTTCCAAGCATACCAGGAAATCCTCTACTTTAATTGACTGCGAGGATCCGAGCAGTGTATTCAGCAGTGTGTGATCTCAAGTACTGTTTCCCAAACACTGCAATCACTGCCCTGCAGAACCTATACAAGCAATTGATGGCGGTGGACTCGGCCATGCGGAGATAGTCATCGTCACTGTCACCCGGTGCTCCATATGCAAGCAACCTCATCGTCACTGTGCACTTCTACAGTTAGGAAAACCTAACCATGTCGGTGCAGTCCTTCTTGCAAACGAAATAGAGGTCGAACTCCCGGATGACATGCACGATCTTGAGGAAGAGCTTCCGACTCATCCTAAAACGGCGCTGAAACACGGCCTCTCCGTGGGGCGGCTCGTCGGCGAAGTAATCGGCGTACAGTAAGCAGTAGCTCTCTATCCTTTGCCTCGCCTTGCACTTCCGGTGACCCGACGCCGAACCGCCGCGCTTCGGCTTCGCCATCTGCAGGTACAACTAGGCGAGGGAGGCAAGGATCTCCATCTGCTCTGCATCTTCGGCGACCTCGGCGTTCTCCTCCTCCAGTAGTACGGCGAGTATCTCCTCATCGTCGGAGTCCATGGCCGAACTGGCCAAATGCCGAACACTTGGCGGGCGTGGTGGTGGGAGCTCGCAGCGAAACCGAGCTACGACGAAGTACGGGCGGCGAAAGCGGCGGCGGAATGGGCGGCGACTACGGCAAGCATATATAGAGGCGTGGGCATGTCTCGGCGTGGAGGACCTCCGCGGCAAAGTCATGGCGACAGAGGCACTGGGAGCTCTTCGCCGCAGTCTGGGCGAGTGGAGTGGGGGGGGGGGAATAAGACTGTCTCGCCAACAGAGCTGGCACACGCCTGTTTTCGCTTCGTCCGATATTCCCAGGGTATTCCCGAAATCCTAGGATGGCTTGAGAAGTCCGGACCAAAGTTTGCCTAAATCCAGACGAAAAGGTGTTCCTAAGAACACAACCGGACTGATTTTCAATGTCCGGACCTAATTTCGACGTCTGGATCGGCGTCACTCAAAATGCTAGTGGAGATGCTCTGAGATGCGCGGCAGTGGAAGTCGTACGTACACAACTATATATAGGCAACAACTTGGCGAGTTCGGTCTAGCGTCCGTGGACAAAGGAAAGCCTAGCCTACCCTGAAGAGATCCGTGGACAAGGAGCCGTTGAATCGAATTATTACTCGTTGTGTTTTACTCTTGAGCTGGTAAAGCAATTTTCGTGTCGGGGTACACCCTCTTTTTGGGAGATCTTCCGCATCATGCTGCCGATCCATCCGACGCAGATGCGCGGCACTGCGAGTTGTAAGTACACAACTGTAGGCAGCAAGTTGGCGTGTCTGGTCTAGCGTCCGTGGACAAGGGAGAACCTAGCCAGCCGTGATGAGGCCTTGTCTAGCTAGCCAGGAGCCGTTGAGTCGAGTTTACTCGTTGCGTTTTCCTAGAAATATCTAAGGGAGTAAAAAAGCGTTTGGATTTCTATAAATCTAGGTTCTTCTGCCAAAGTGATGATGTCAAAAAGAAATATAGATTATCAAAATAGAATTATTTGTCGTCCAAAGGATCAAGGAGGGTTAGGAATCGAGGTCCTTGAGATAAAAAACAAGTGTTTACTCAGCAAATGGCTTTTTAAACTACTTATAGAAGAAGGAATGTGGCAACAAATGATACACAATAAATATCTAAAAGGTAAAACTTTGTCTCAAGTAGAAGCCAAACCAACTGACTCCTCCTTTTGGAAAGGCCTAATGAATGTGAAGGATATGTTCTTCACAAATGGCTTCTTCAAAATTGGAGATGGCGTAAATGTACGCTTCTGGGAGGATGTGTGGTTGGGTGACACATCATTAGCACAACAATATCCGACACTGTACAATATTGTACAAAGAAATCATGTTCTGGTGGCGGATGTCCTTAGACAAACACCTCTAAACATTGGTTTTAGGAGAGTTTTGAGTGGCAACAAGTGGACACAATGGTTACACTTATGTCAGAGACTAATGATGGTAAATCTTAATGATACTCCTGATCAATTTACTTGGAAACTTACTTCCACAGGTGTTTTCACAGTCAAATCCATGTACCTTGATCAAATGAACAGACATACAAGGTTTTTGCATAAATACTTATGGAAGCTAAAAATTCCTCTAAAAATAAAAAATTCATGTGGTTCCTTAAAAATAAAATTTTATTAACAAAGGATAACCTAGCCAAACGAAATTGGCTTGGAAGCCAAAAATGCTGCTTCTGTGATTCACTGGAATCCATTAAACATTTATTTATTACTTGTCCTTTTGCTCGTATTATTTGGCGTATGGTTTACTATACAATATACTCCACCCTCCAATGTTCTCAATATGTTTGGAAATTGACTAAATAAGGTTGATAAGAAAAACAAAGCTCACATGCAAATTGGAGCATCAGCTTTATGTTGGTCTATCTGGACGTCCAGAAATAACTTGGTTTTAACAAGCAAACCGGTACTATCTTTTGCAGGTTATTCGATTGGCGACACATTGGATTCAACTTTGATCCAACCTATTCCCAGCGGATCAGCGGGAGGTCATGCATACTGGATGTGGCCAGCTGCTGACGGTCACTTAGGACTTTTATTTCCAGGCTACTGGATGGCGACACACTAGCCGTCTGCAGAATGGATAGCTACTTGTTGCTTTTTATTTTTTGTTGATTGATACTTGTCTCAACCATTGCTGATCCATGATTGTAATAAGTAAAATCTTCGAATTTTGCAATAAAACTGCTATGTGCATCTATTGATGCAGAGGCCGGGACTCGGTTCCCATTTCGAAAAAAAAAACTCGTTGCGTTTTCCTCTATTCTCTAGCAAGTATAGCGATTTCTTTATGTCTTTCGAAAAAGAAGCAAATCGATTTCTTTTTTTTTGTTTGAAAAAGAGGCAAAGCGATTTCTTTTTTTTTATTGAGGGGACTTTCTGTTTTTTTCTTGACTAGTATATGCGATAAAAGCTTCGAACGACTCGCTCTTTCGAGAAGGATCGAGTAATCAAAATAGAAAGTGTAGCTGTGATGATTACTTAGCGGAGCTTTTCTCCGTAAAAGATGATCTTGGCCAACACGTATCATGCACCTTTCTCTCACACTACTCTTCTTTGTTAGAAAATGCTAGGTGAGGCCAAAGATGTAGCTTTTGCTTTTTGTCAGAAGGAGGGCCACTCGACTGGAGTGCTGTCTAGCTGCTGCCGCGGTGCTGTGTTCGGCTTTGCGGGGGAGGAAACAGCCAGGCGACAGCAGGAGCTGGACTGGACGCAGGCGCCTAGCGGACAAGATGGCCAGATCTACTCCTTCCCGGAGACACAACACGAACACGGGGAAGCGAAGAAAGGAAAAAGGCCTTGTGTTGCCGGTACACTGGATGCAGGCACAGCTCTTGGCTTGGATACCCGAGCCGTTTTGTCTTCCGACTGTTTGTCATGCATGTACCGTTGTGCTGCGTGCCAAACGGCATCCGGTGTGTCGCTCTCTACGTTCATGCACCATGATTTCTAACATCGTTTTTTTTTGTGAGCTCTAACATCGGTTTTTAGTACAGCAGCCTGGTCGGTTCCTTTTATTTTTATTATTACACTGGTACATGGGTCTGAGTAGTAATAGTACTACATGATTCCCCGCGCGTTGCTGCGGGAACATGTACAAACGAATTATTGTAGATATTTGTTTTACTATGAAAAATTGAATAATTATAGCTCATAATGTATTTTATTTCAAGGAGGCTTTCATGAGTTAAAATTCGATGTCTATCTTTGAAAGATGGACTATACTAACATCGGTAAATAGATATTGTATTCATTAAAAGGATAGACCCAAAAGTAAAATATATTATATTATGGGCATTTCAAAGTAAAAGTTGATTAATAGTGGGAATTTTCTTAACCATGACAGCATTCATAGTTGATCTGTCAGCGGAAGCACCTTCATTCATTCATCATCATTTTACATGTCAATAATGCAAGAAGACATGAACACTCATTCATCCTCGATACCGTATATGAGCATGATGTTACAACACGTCAAAGGAAGGAAAAAACAATGAGAGCCGTTATTAACTCAGCGAGTAACTCATGTGATTAGAACTAAAAGTTGACGTGGCATTTGATCTGTCCCTAAGAGTTATGTTTTAGTTGATACTGAAAATCCTTTTCTTTCTCTAACATCGTCAGGTCCTAAAAACTTGACAATAAGAATGCTCCATCTACAGGACTACACCAAAGAAAAATGGTGTCACAGCTATATAAAAAGTGCTTGTTATAAGGTAAACACCAATTATTTTCTGATAACGTTGCTGACCATCAAATATAGATCCTAGAAAAGCCAGTAGTAAGAAAATATCTTACAAATGTTCAGATAATTGTACCACTGGTGCCAGGCGGTATCTTATCTAGAGTAGACCGATTCACCATTGTAAACTTGACTCTTGATTGCACTTTTCACTGCATAATCAAGTAAGAAAATGGATCACATAGAGATTGCATGGACAGTTTTATCCAAGGTGTGAGAAATATAAACTCTTGATGACCGATGTATTTATAAGCAATCTCGCTATGCTTATGAACGACATTGGTTGAAATAGTTAGAATCCCTCTAGAAAGAGATTCCCTATATATTCCCAATTTCTAATACTGGTAGCTAGTAGCTTTTGCAAACGAAAAGCAGTCAAGAAAAATATACACATTGCCTTGTTGCCTTTGAAATCTGACTGTGTTCAAGGTCGCTTCGCAGGCCATGGTTGCAAATCACAAGAAGCAATGCGATGCAGCAACCGGAAAGAGAAGGAAGAATGTAAGAAAGTATGGGGTATAAACTGAAATAAACATATACAACATGAACTAAGTATAGAGGTTATATGTGGGCTCCGTACTGATGTCGAGCGTGCACCGACTAGATCCTGTTGTCCATGAACATCAATATAATTTTTCATTTCTGCGCTTGTACAAAAAACTGAAATAAACATATACAACATGAACTAAGTATTGAGGTTATATGCGGGCTCCATACTGATGTCGAGCGTGCACCGGTTGGATCCTGTTGTCCATGACATCAATATAATTTCTCATTTCTGCGCTTGTACAAAACCCAAACACATAATTAGACCAATCAACGATGATGGATTCGAAGCAAACAACCGGGCGATCAAGAAACTTTGCATGTATGGCCAAATCAGAACTGCTACATAAAAAAACTTCCAAGGAGAATAGCTCACAAACCATGTGAAGATGCACCTGTTCAGATTTGAGAGAGGACCTCCTGATAATGGAGAGAAATTTGCAATGTAACTAATTATTTCAGGGGAGATTCTAGGGTAACAAATACATTTGACCAGTAAGATTACAAAAATAGAAGAAGCATGTTCTCAAACAATGAAAATTAAAAATTAAGAGTAAGAGGTGAGAGCTTGTGTACGAGGTAACTGTTGTCTTGCATCAGTAGGCAGTACAGGTGATGATAGCCACATCGAGCAACATGAAGAATTCAATAAATCCAATCAAATAGTGGGCTTCGGCAATAAAACAGAATCCAATCAAATCAGATGGAGTGTCAAAACGTCGAGCAACTTCCGAGCTGGAGCGCGACCTACCAGATTGAGGAACATATTTTGCGGGATTTAAAAAGAAAGGGGAATGTAAAATCGGGAGACCCCATCTACCAGCTGATAGAGGTTGCGATGCAATCAACCTGTCGTGGTAGATGGCCATGGCCCATGGAAGCACGGGTTGGTTTTTAGCTTGGAGGCGGCGGCGAATCAATTCGATCAATTGAGCAGTTTCTACTTGATTAATACTGGGATGAATCGGCAAGTTTCATGAGCATTATTGGCGAGAAGACCTTAGGTCGTGGTGGGAGCATTTGTGGCTAGGAGTCCGTACGTCGCGGCGACAGAGAATTAAGTGTCCGTGATTATCTACCATCAGGAACACGAACGATGGCTCATTTGTTTTTCAGGACGAATGGACCCCAAGTCCACGAAGGGACGTCTAGCCCATGTGGCTCAGGCAGGCCACATTGGGACATCCAATCCATGTATGAAGAACTGGCTTTGTGCGAAAATGAAACAGGTGAAGGAGCGACGCGCTGCGCTGTACGACCGCACGGCTGTGAGATTAACGGGATGACGTGGCTGCACGAGAGGGCAGGAAAATCAGATAGTGGGGGACTCCTATTTAGATATAGAAGATTAGTTCAAGATGCATCTGCATAACCAAATGTTAGAGATCGTTTTGACATTCAGGTATTCATTTCATTTATTAGAAATGAAATACATACATGAATTCATTTCAATTGTATTATGATTCCAAAAATAACCACATGTTTGGCGGTCACTGGAATTTGAAAATGATAGGTCTAAGATAAAAATCAGGTTTACACATGAAAATATTTAAATGGATTTACCAAAATAAAATGACGGTTCAATTCCATGTCAACCAAACAGCATAGAGATGAAATTGCAAAAAGAATTTCAGAATTTCAGACCCAAATGATGGATATTAAACTACATATTAGTGAAATCTCGTACCTTGTGTACTGCCACGGAATCGTAGGTTCTATGGAGTATACCGACAAGAGTGCCTCGTTTTGGCACCCGTCCTCCACGAAGGACTTTTTCAAAAGTTTCGAAAAAATTAAATTTGAAGTTTCAAAAAAATTGAAAAAAATACCAGGCTGTAGTCAATGATTTATTCTACCGGTATGTAAAACTTTATTACGAAATACCAAATATTCTATCCTAGGAAAAAATGACAAAAATGCAGATCTGTGAGTGTGAACGGTGCAACTTTTGGATCATCCAAAAATTGTACAGTTTGTCTTTTTTGCTGAACCTAAAATACAATGTATTTTACATTAAATTTTGCATGACCGTAGTGTACACATTTTACTACATCCATGTATTTTTTCTGAATTTTTTGAAACTTTAAAATCATGTTTTCAATTTTTTAAAATAAAGTCCTCTAGTGAGGACGGGTGCCAAAGCGATTTTCTGATACCGACAAGTCCTAGTAGGTGGCAGCAAAGCAGGACCAGGCCCCCGCTGATAAAAAAAAAAGACCCGCAGTCAAGTGGCGGAGTTAGAGCGGAGTGGATCATGGTGCACACTTATATTTGTTTCAGGTGCACATGTGGTAAAAATTCATTTAGCAAAAAAAATAAGTTTTTACCTAGGTCTTGTGCACACCTTTGGCCCTACGGGGATCCGCCCCTGCCTGTAGTCGTCCCTTATCGGAACAGAGGGGACAGGAGGTGGAAGGGCCGTCGGACATCTACTGGAAGGAGTCACCGTCGCTCGCTAGAGAGGACCATCGCGCTCTAGATCGTGTCCGCTCTCGTAGCCACCGTCGGACAGGGCCGCCTGCCACTGCCACCCGCGACCACCTCGCTGCACCACCCACCCTCTTAAATCTTGCCATTCACCGGTCCTCCCTCGCCCTCGCATACCCTCTAAGTCTCCAACATCCCGTTCTTCTCCATCGCCGGCAAGCCCCACCCCCACACCCCTAAGGTCATTGCTCATCGGCGGCTCACTCCATCTAAGACGGCTGGGGCCCACCCTGGTGGCCACGATCTGTAGGGGTTCGTAGCATGGAAAAAAAAAATTCTACCGCATACAAACTAACAAGCCAAGATCTATCTACTAGATTGTAGCAACGAGTCAATGGAATAACTCACCCTCGAAGATTCCAAAGTGTTTAACGAGAGCGGATTCTCGTGGGCGATGTAGTCGTACTCTTGCCGATCTCAAGATCGTGTAGATGATCCTTCCGACGCTGCGTTTCGGCAGTGCTTTCGCAGTCGGTCACACGTTTGGTACTCGATGAAGACCTTTCTCTCCCTTGTTCCAGCAGGCAGCGGAGGTTGTAGCACTCTCCTCGCGATTCCGACAGCACGACGGCGTGGTGCCGGAAGTAGAGGGGAGATCTCGCACGGCTTCGCCTTAAGCCAGAGCGAGTATGGTGGACTATGAGAGAGGCCTTGGCGATCTAGGGTTTAGAGGCACCAAGGTAGGAGCCTAGCCGGCGGCTAGGGTTATGGTTTCACCCCAGCTCGACGAGTTGGTGGTGCCCTAGGCGGCGACAGCAGCAGGAGGTGGTGGCGCCGGCGGCTTAGGGCTAGGGTTTAGGTGGTGAGAGGTGTAGGTCTAGAGGGGCAGCCCTGCCCCTCCTTTTATAGGTGGGAGGGAGCGTCCAAGGGGTGGGAGTCCTCCCCCAACTCGGCCTCCAAGGCCGGCGGTGGAGGGAGAGGAACTCCTCCCCAAGTAGGTTTCCTACTCTCCCTCCACCAAGCAAACTTGTCGTTTGACTTTTCAAATTGGCGTTTGACTTTTCAAACTAGGATTTGATTTATCCCTTTATTTTGCTCAGCGATGACACCTAGTACATGATGCAACCATTCCAACTTGTTATGACACATTCATGTACCCTTCCCCTCCGGAGTGCCGGACCTTCCGGAACCTTCTAGAACATTCCCGATAAAAACACCGAAACCATTCTCCAACCCCGAAACATGACTTTTCTTATATGAATCTTATTCTCCGGACCATTTAGGATCTCCTCGTGATATCCCGGATCCCATCCGAGACTTCGAACAACATTCGGTCTCTTACTCATCATTCCATAACTACTCAACAACATCGAATTCTTAAGTGTGTCTCCCTACGGTTCGTGAATTATGCAGACATGATCGAGACACTTCTCCGATCAATAACCAATAGAGGAATCTAGAAATTCATATGGTTCCCACATATTTCTACGATTACTTTGCGAACGAATGAACCACTTATATACGATACCAATTTCCCTTTGTCTCACGATAGTTTACTCATCCGAGGTTTTGATCGTCGGTATCTCTGCATACCTAGTTCAACCTCGTTACTGATAAGTACTCTTTTCTTGTTCCCGTGATATGTGATCCCTTGTGAGCCAGTCACATGCTTGCAAGCCAATTGGATGACATTCCACCGAGAGGGCCCAGAGTATATCTATCCGTCATATGGATGGACAAATCCCACTCTTGATCCATGTGTCTCAACCAATACTTTCCGAACACTCAATGCCACCTTTATAACCACCCAGTTACGGTGTGGTGTTTGATGTCATCAAAGCATTATTCCGGTGATGGTGATATGCATGATTTTATGGTCGAAGGAATTAGGTTACTATGTATCAGAAAACATATAGCAATTGAACTATTAAAATGACTTGATCTTTATGCTACGCTTATCTATAGGAGTATGTTCATCATACCATTCTCCTAACGATATGATCTTGTTGTTAATAACATCTCAATGTTCATGATAGGGAAACCACAATCATTTATTAACCAACAAGCTAGTATTATGAAGAGGCTTTACTAGGGAATCTAATTTAGTTTATAAATCACACAAGTATTAATGTTTCCTTGTTAATACTGTTATAGCATGAATGTAAACATTTATCATAAACACAAAGATATAATAATAACTACATTTATTATTGTCTATAGGGCATATCTCCAACACGATCACCTAGAAAGAAGCCTATTCGTAATTTAGGCAACAAAATCGTGTTCAAATTTATTGGGCCTTACGTTATTACTATGATTTTTCTTAAAGGAAAGTGGTGGGGAAACCCCAACGGCGTCCCTGTGCAGGTGGGCCCAGTGTTGCCACGGTTACCTAGAAAAGAAGCCCATTCCCAATTTAGGAGGGAAAATCTTATTTAATTTTTATTGGACGCTACATTATTATTGTGATTTTTTTGAAAGGAAAGCGGTGGGAAAAACCCCTACAGCGAGTTTGGTTTTTAAAATAACAAGAACCTAATTTCTCTCTTCTGTAAAAACTTGAACCTGTGTGGTTGGATCGTACATCCACTTCTTTAATTAATCGAGCTAGACTCACTTCTTTTCGAAGAGGCAAGATTGTATCATTTGAATACAACCCATAACTAAAATGAGTCACGGCGACCCTCATCTATTTTCCTTTATTTTAAATCACAATAGATCCAGCTAAAATGCTGGCATATATAGGTTTGTATGCATGTGCAAATTTGGCTGATTTTTTCTTGGCGGGGTAAAATCATCTTTGGATACAAGTAGGGTATCTTTTGCCCAAATCTAAAAACTTTAACCGAATCCGATCCCTCCTTAAAACTAATTTAGAATTTGACCCTTAGGATCGGCGTCATTTAAATAAAGTCAAAGTTATACAGATCAGCGCCAACACATCAGAAAACCGAACAGAAAGAGTTCGACTTCATTTAGAACGGCACCGATCTCCCTAAGTTGCCCCCTGTTGTCACATGTTGGCGCCGACCTATATAACTTTGGCTTTATTTAAAATGGCGCCGACCTCAGAGGTCAAATTCTGAATTAGTTTTGGAAAGGGGTCAGATTTGGTTAAAGTTTTGCAAAAAGTTCAGATTTAGCAAAAAAAATACACAAATAGGCCCCTTGGCAGCTCTGATGCTACGTTGACATAATCTGTAGCCCATTTTGCTCTAAGGGCACCCACAACGTTGTGCTAAAAGTAGTTCCATATTCTGTTTTTGGCTTTTAGAACTAGTTCTCTACGTTGTAGAGGTAGTTTCAAAATCAGTCAAAGAGGGAACCGGAGCACCTTGGTGCTCCGATGCCAAATTTCTGGATTAAATAAAAAACGAATTTGCTAGTTCTCGGACGTCTAACAACTTCTTAAGTCTCAGTCGCCTCTTTCATCGTTTGATTTACCTCGTGATTCATTTAAAATGGAAGTTATACATGAGTTGCAACTTGGGTGTAACTGGTAATTTAATGAGTTGCAACTAGGTTACAACTGAGAACTAGTACAAATCTTATGAGTTGCAACTAGGTTGTAACTGAGAATTAGCATAAATATTATGATGACATCAGCGACTTAGACATAAGAAGTTCTCATGCGCCTGAGATCTACTCCCTCCGTTCTAAAATATAAGACGTTTTAGGTTTGTGAAGTAAACAAATCTAGACTTATTTTAGTATGTAGATTTATTCCAAAGTTGAATGAACTACATACTAAAATAAGTCTAGATTCGTTTTCTTCACAAACCTAAAACGTCTTATATTTTGAAACGGAGGGAGTAGGCACTTTCATAAAAAAAAACATTCTCTCTTGTCCTCCAACCGTTCTGGCATCTCGCGCTTCGGCTTGGAGGCGTCCGTCGGAGCCGTACCCGAGGCCTGGGAGACGGCGGCGAAGGCCTCGACAGGGCGTCATAGAGTCGGGAAGAAGGTGCTGGGCGCGGCCAGGGTCTGCACGACCCGGCACACCACGACGTCATGTGTGCGCTGCGACGGCGCCAGGTGCAGAGCGACAGGAGCAGCTTCTCTGCGGACGCTTGAGGGGTGGCGGAGTCGGGGCTGCCCTGAGGAGGGAAGAGTGGGAACTTCAGGTTCGTGGGGATTTGAGGGAGCAGCCGGATTGGAGATTTTTCAGGAGAAGAAATCGGGTTGGTGGGGAAGGGAGAGGAGATGGATAGATGTGAGAGACGGACGGTTGGGGAAGAAGCATTTTATTACGTTATATTTGTGATAGTACTGGGACCCACCGGACAGATTTTTAGAACTAGCCAACGTTGTAGAGCCCTTGCTATATTACACAACGATGCCAAATAGTACAATATGTCGCCACACTGTGGCTGCCCTAACTCCGCTAGAGTGTGGGATATGATCATGTGAACAATGTTATTTTCAAAACAGATGCTTGTAGAGACTGAATGTAATCCAATTGTGAAGCAAACAATAGAAGATTCTAACTGATCGGACTATGCAAGTGGCATGGTTTATAATTAGGTCTATGTAGGTAGGAGAGATGAGAGAGAGACCATAAAAATAAAATTGTGTGTTACGTATATGACGGTTTACTAATATTTGGTAGTTCAATATTGTAATATAATTCTATCTCTATTATGCTTTTTTCCCTCCAAGTCTTTTAATACTATATAAATAGCTCAAGGGTTCACAATGTAATCAATCAATATCAACACAATATACATTCTGCAATCCTTCATGGTATTAGAGTCTTTCATAATTTCGTTTCTCGACCTAGGATTTAGCCCACCGCTATCGCCGCGCTGCCCTCGAGGAGATCGATCTCGCTGGGGGCTACGCAACTCGTATATTAGATCCAACAGATTTCGTCAAATAAAATTCGCCGGTAGTTTGACTGGCATTTCTTCTTCTTTCACCGATCATAAATCGGATTGCGCCGACCATTGCTGCATGTCGTCATCATACGCCTCTACTCCAACCTCGACATCAACTCATCTCCGGCAAATCATTATCAACGAACATGCCAAGGAGGTTCTGTGTGACGCCCCAAGGGACGCCTTCACGCGTTGTCGCAGGCATCTCCGTACGAATGTCGCCTCCATGCCGGGTAGTCTTCGCCAGCATCAACGGGACGCACGTCCCCGAGCCGAGTACGCACCTCGCCATCAACAAGGGCCTCACCTTCATCATATGTGGTCATCATCGTCGACAACCATACACCAACAACCCCATCACACGTCCCACATCGTCGCCACCACCACCGCTCAAGGTCTTCGTCAACGCCAACAGATTTTATGTTGCCACGCTCCAGTAAAAACTTTGTCTGATTGTTAAAAAACACAAACCACATGTAGCAAAAAGAACTTATATTGTAGCAACCATGACTTCGCCGAACATATCGCCGGAGATCTCGTAGAAAAACTCAAAGGCACTTGTAGCACCGTCGGCGACCGCATGTAGCAAAACCCGACGCCACGTGTAGCATCACCGCCAAACCCATGTAGCAAAACCCGACACCACGTGTAGCATCGCTGCCGTCCGCATGTAGCAGCACCGCCAACCCCATGTAGCAAACCCCAACGCCGTAGGTAGCAGCGACGTTGGTAGTAGATAGCAGCGTCGGTGACCTTCAGTAGAAACATTGTCGTCTGCACGTAGTAGCGCCGCCAAACCCATATAGCAAACCTCGATGCCGTAGGTAGGAGCGACGTTGGCAGTAGGTAGCAATGTCGGTGGCCTTTGGTAGCAACACGGGAGGCCTTCATGTAGCTAGGGCAACGATGGCGACACCACCATCACAAATCTTGCTTTTATCATACGTCGGTCAAGCTTCTTCTATGTTTTTAACAATTTCGTTGTGGTAGAGAGCCGCAAAAACGAAAATAAATTTTCCAAAGGCCATAGTCAAGTGAAGAAAATCGTCCAGAAGCGGTCCCTTCTACAGCGCTCGATGGATCAAACCGTTACAGATGAAGACATTTTTTGTAGTGAAAACAGAGGGGAATATTTTACTCCTCCATATCGCTCGGAGGAGTGAAAATAAGAGTCAGGAAGGCTTACTCCTAAATTTTTTAGTCCTTTAGGCCTCATTTGGTAAGAGTGGATTCCGGTGTTTTGTAGCGTAAGATCCACCGTGTTTTCGGTGAATATATAACCGTAACCCAATCCCGAGCGTAAAAAACACGAGATGAATCTCGCGTCTGAAAAACTCTTCGATCCAACGTGTTTGTTGGTTTTTACCCAGGCTTACACAACGCTAAACCAGTCTGCCAAATGGGCTGCTAAGTGTATTTCCGAGTAACATTCTGGGCTGGTAAAAAACACGAGTGGTTACACTTGTATACCAGGCTGCCAAACAAGGCCTTAAAGGTTTTTTCTTTCCATTAGGTTCTCGCTAAAAGAGTAAAAAAAAATTTGATAGTCTAAATAGTGTCTAGATATATCGAAAAAAATATGCGACGTTTTTTTCAGAACAGAATGAGTGAGAACAAGTTTTCGAAAAGAAAAACTAACCATAAGCGAGTTTAGCCAAGCGTGCATCTCAAAAGTTTTCCTTTTTTACGAGAGAAGATGCATACGATGCGGCCTTGGTTTGCGCAGACCTGCTACCCACGTCTGTCTGCGCCCTTTGCGTGCTGTCCGCGGTGTGCTTTGGGTCTTTGCCGTGGATGAACCAGACAGGACAGGATCCCCAGCTGTGGCCGGCCTTCCATGCTCCACACGCGGGAGGGAGATCTTCCGCATCATGCTGCGGCATCGATCCATCCGGCGCAGATACGCGGCAGGGCAGTGGAAGTCGTACGTACACTACTGTAGGCAGCAAGTTGGCGTGTCTGGTCTACTAGCTTCCGTGGACAAGGGAGAACCTAGCCTGCCCTGAAGAGACCCGTGGTGACGAGGCCTTGTCTAGCTAGCCAGGACCAGGACCCGTTGAATCGAATTACTCTTGAGCTAGTAAAGCAATTTTTATGTCGGGGTACACACCCCTTTTGTTTCCGAAAAAGAAAGCAAAGCGATTTCTTTCGGTATTTTTTTTTTTGATTTGTGCGATAAAAGCTCCAAGCGTACTCGGTACTCGGTCTTTCGGGAAGGATCGAGTAATCAAGTGTAGTGGTTATGATTTTTTTTTTGGAGCTATGTGGTGATGATCACTTAGCGGAGCTTTTTCCGCAAAAGATGAAACGCGATTGGTGATGTTGACCAACACATATCATGCACCTTCCGCTCACACTTTTCTTTCTTCATTCATTGGGTATATTAGTCCAGAAAATGCTAGGTGAGGCCAAAGATGTACGGTAGCTTTTGCTTTTTTGCCAAAGTCGAGTGCTCTGTAGCTGCTGCGGTGCTGTGTTTGGCTTTGTGGGTGGGAGGAAACAGCCAAGCAACGTCGTCAGGAGCTGGACTGAACCAGCTATGCCGCCGGCCATGCGGCGCCTAGCGGACAAGATGGCCAGATCTACTCCTACTTTGTCCCAGAGACACAACACAGGGAAGCGATGAAAGGAAAAAGGCGTTGCTTTGCCGGTACACTGGATGCGGGCACAGCTCTTGGCTTGGATAATCGTGCCGTTTTGTCTTCCCATGACCGTCTGTCATGTACCGTGTGCTGCGTGCCAAATGCCTGCCCGGGGCACGGCACGAGCGCCCGAACGGCGGCATACGGTGTGTCGCTCTACGTTCATGCACCACGATGGCTTGGTACTAGCTCGAGCTGCAGATGCGATGTGTAGAGGTGCACCGTAGGGTATCCCCACGTGCCTGTAGATGTGACGTGTCTATTTTGTCCATTTTCGGCTTCTTTCAAGATAACTCGAAATATAGACTCAAATTCAAATACATTACAAATCACTAGCCATATTAAATGATCCAAACATAGTCTTCATTCAAATATGTTACAAACCGCTAGCCACACTGCATAATTTAGATACCACTAGCTAGGACGTACTGCCTTTGTATAGCCTATCCGATACGTTTTATATTACGATACCGAGGTACTTACAATATAATTCACAAATGGCTAGAACTAATAATGTATTGTGGCGACAACACAATACATAGTGGCTAGAACATACACAAACTAGTCGGAGTTTGCATCTAAATCGACCATTATTCGAGATTTGTTTGCCACTCTCAGTCTCTCACCTATGTACCGTAGTGTGAAATGGCGTTGGGAACTTTCTTCTTCCTCCTTACTCGGCCTTGGACCAATACCAGAAAATATGTCGATGGCGGCGCGGTGGCTTGAGGATGGCGTCCTCCTCACCCCACTATTGCAACAACTCATCACAAATGTTGAAGGGAATCTTCGAGATCCTCTTCGATGGATTGGAGCTTTTCACGTTCACAATACACCTTGGATTCAAGGATGGATACAATAGTCCTTTCCATCAGAACATTGTTTCAAACATGCAGTTCTATAGGCTCAACGGAGAGGTTAACTAACTTTAAGCATATCCGCAAAAAAACTAACTTTGAATTACCATTCACATCTTGTGATGATCTAACTAACTCGGTGCGTAACTTTTATTGGGGTTCAAAAGAAGCCAAGAGGAAAACAAACTAGTTAGATTCAATAAATATGCACACGGTACAACAAAAAACGGACAAATTTCACTAAATTTCACTAAAAACAAACCTAATCCCCCTCCCAGTCGAAGGAGGAGAAATTGCTACCGAGCTCGATGACCGCCGCGCTGCCATCGACGGTCTCGCGTCCTCCTCCTCCATCCTCGCTGATCGCGGCGCTATCGAAGGCCCCGCAACCGTCGATGACCTCCTTCTTCCTCGCCGCGTCCGCCATCCTCTTCGCTGTGGCGTATTCCTCGAGCCGCCGCCGCTCCTCCTTGACGAGCTCTAGGTTGGTCTACGTGAGCCGCTCCACCATCTCCGTGTCGCGGCGCTCCACCTCAAGAAGTTGGCGGGCCTCTAGGTCCTCCCTTCGTTCGTGGTCGAAGACCAAACGCCGGTCGGTCGGCTCTGGGTCTAGCACCGGGCTGCACCCTAGCAGAAAGTTGAGCTTGCCACAGTCCGAGCTGTGGAGTTCTACGTTCTTCACGTCGTACGCTATCGTCACCTGCTCCACCGCTGGAAGCTGCCAATCCACACCGGCGAGTGTTCTGGTTCAGTGATTTCCGCGATCCACGATCCCCAACAATCGCTCACGCACGCCGTGGTAGACCGGCACCGACAACACGAGCATATCGAGGAGGCTACGGAAGCAGCGAGGATGCTAGCGACGTTAAATGACATTCCGGCCGTGTGGTTGAACTCTAGTAACCCCGAATATTTGAGGGGGTGTTTGGTTCCTACCCACATTTTGCCAAGCCAAAGTCTGAAAATTTGTTATGTATTTGGTTCTTGCCATACTTTAAAGTCGCCACACTCTATTTTCCCTATGGTCGACTTGCCATAGAGTTTCTTTTTTGCCACACTTTGTGGCCTCCAATTTCCTAGCCACACTTTTGTGGCTGCTACACTTGCCCAACTTAGGCTAAGGCTGGTTCTACTGGTGGTATCATAAGCGGTATCATGCATATCAAGTTGGCAAAATACTGACGTGACACCTCAATTAATGAAGAGAGAAAGTGTTGTAGTATCATAGTATGATAAGTATTATAACACATAAAAGTAGAATATTTAATGACAAATAGATCTTATACACTAGTTTGTATTGAGATTCTAAATATAAGCCAAATATGATACCACTAGATAAATATGATACCACTAGATGATACTACTCTGTTTAGAAATATAAGATATTTTATGTTTATGAAGCTAATGTATCTAGACACCTTTTAGTGTGTAGGTTCAAATACATCTTATATTTCTAAACGGAGGGAGTATATGATATTAGCACTATGACGAGTCTATGCAAAGTGTGGCTCGGGACCAAACAGCCCCGAGTAATAAACAAGTTTTCGCGGAAACAAACAACCTTTAAGCGAGTTTAGCCAATCGAGTATCTCAACAGTTCTCTCTTTTCACAAGAGAAGACTATGTCTACGGCCTTGGTTTGCACAGACCAGTGCCCCTACGCACGTCTGTCTGCGCACTTTGTGTGCTGGGTGCAGCGGGCTTTGGGTGTTTGCCGTGGTTGAACCAGACATGACAGGATCCGCAGCTATGACTGTCTCTTCCCCTCCCTTCCTCCACACGCGGGAGGGAGATCTTCGCATCATGCCGCCGATCCATCGAAAGCATATGCGCGGCAGTGGAAGTCGTACGTACACAACTGTAGGCAGCAAGTTGGCGCGTTCGGTCTAGCTTCCGTGGACAAGCCTACCCTGAAGACCCGTGACGAGGCCTTGTCTAGCTACTAGCCAGGAGCCGTTGAATCGAATTATTACTTGTCGCATTTTTACTCGTGAGCTAGTAAAGCAATTTTCTTGCAGGGGTACACCTTCTTTTTTGAGAAAAAAGCAAAGCGATTTCTTTCTATTTTTTTCTTGACTACATATGCGATAAAAGGTCCATGCTGCGCGCTCTTTCCAGAAGGATCGAGTGATCAAAGTGTAGTGGCGATGATTACTTAGCGGCGCTTTTTCCGCAAAAGATGAAACGGCGATCGATGATCTTGGCCAAAACACGTAGTACTGGTATCAGAGCACCAGCTATGGAGGCAGTAGCAAGCGGTGGTTTCAGTACAGCCACGTCAACGCAAGATCGGGAAGCCAACGCACCAGCTGCCTTGCGACGTGAGCTAATCAGATATCTTGGCCAATGCTAGTCCTTCTTCCTCTTGCTTTTCCCTACTCTGCTTTCTTTTCGCTTCTTTTTACACGAGGATCCCGCCTCTTCTGCAGGCAGCGCCTGTCACCTGCAGACCCATTTTTTCTTAACACGCTGGCATCCGAGCCTAGCTGGCTCTGACAGTCTCTGGTAGGGCAGTAGGCTATAGCACCGCGTTGGCCATGCCCTCATGCATCTTTTTCGGTTCTGCTCACACTATTCTTATTTGTGTAGTACAGATACAGAAAATGCTAGGTGAGGCCAAAGGTGTAGCTTCTCCTTTTTGTCAGAAGGAGGAGGCCACTCGAGTGCTCTCTTGTGCCGCTGTGGTGTTGTGTTTGGCTTTGCGGTGGGAGGAAAAGCCAAACAACGGTCTGCCTCCATGGCGATCTTCCGGATGACCTCTTTGGAAGAAAGAACGGTTTCTTCGAAGACTACATCGTTTTGGTGGCATCGTAGCGTCCAAAAAACCAAGGAGATCTTATCCAGAGGTAGTTTTGGTGGCTAGGACGCAACCCATGAAAAGATGGTCGACGGTTTCTCCACATTGGTCACGAAAGGGGCATACCGCTAGATGTTGAAGACCACGCCGACTCAGCCTATCGGCGGTCCAGCATCTGTTCCTCATGGATAACCAAAGCATTACTTTACAGCTGGCAGGGGCTCGGGATTGCCAGATCTGAAGAGCCCCGGCCATCGAAGTCCTCCTAGCAAAAAGAGCCTGGTAGCAGGATTGGGCCGTGTAGCAGTTGCTCGGGTCCTAGTTCCACTTGAAAACGTCCTGCGCACCCTCTGTCAAGGTGATTTATTCGACTCGATATGCAACCTCGAGGAGCTCCCTGATGGCTGTTGCGTTGAGGTCTGGGGGGACATCATGCAGCCAGCCCCCTGCTAGACCTTCGTGCACACGGCGTATGGAGGTTACATTTGGTGGGACCGCTGCGAAGAAGCTCGGAGCGACGTCGCAGAGCCTCCCAGATGGTAGCCACTTGTCCGTCTAGAAGAAGGTAGTTGCTTCGTCCCCTAGCACCGAGGTAGTCGCCACGTCGAAGAGCCGCCTTGAGAGCTCTGGGACACAGATGTCGAGGTCATGCCATGGCTTGTCCACCTCCACACGCTTCAGCCACATCCATCTGGCCATCAGCGCAATGTTCATGAGGCGCAGGTTGGGGATGCCAAGATCCCCCAACTCCTTGGGCATGCACACCCTGTCCCATGCCACCAGACAGTGCTCGCCATGCACGTCCTTCCTCCCCTTCCAAAGAAAGCAGTGAATAATTTTCTCGATGGCGGTGATGATTTCAATGGGAATGTCGAGGGACATCAATGGCGAAGATAGGTATGGCGTATAAAGTTGTCTTGATGAGTTCGAGCCGCCCTCCTCTGTTGAGCATGGAGGCTTTGCACAATGGGAGCTTGGTGGCCACCAGATCTACCAGCGCCTGGAGTAGTGCCACTGACAGTTTTTGTAGGGAGAGCGGCAATCCCAGATAACAAAGGGGGAACTGCGTGATGGGGCAGTGCAACTCCCGTTCCACCAGGTCTCTATACTCGGCCGAGCACCTAATCAGGTTTGTCGAGCATTTATCAAAGTTGTTACGGAGGCCGGATGCCTCCCCAAAGTCCTTGATGATCCCAGAGATCACTTGGAAATCTACCACTGATGGCCTCACGGAAGTGACCACATCATCTGCGTAGATCGATGTATGGTGCTGGAGGCCTATGGCTGTAAGTCAAGTGAGAAGCCCTTGTTCCTCTGCCTTCATGACCATCAAATGGAAAACCTCCATGATCAGGATAAAAAGCTGCGGGGAGAGCGGGTCTCCTTGCCGTAGTCCACGCCTATGGGCCACCTTCGCCCCTAGGCATCCGTTTAGCAAGACGTGTGTGGAGGACGTGGAGAGTATGGCGCAAATACACGCGAGGAGGCGCTCTCCGAAGCCTAGCTTCTTCAACACTTCTAGCAGGAAAGACTAGTCTACAATGTCAAAGGCTTTGGTTATGTCTAGCTTGAACAACACAGCTGGAGTCTTGCTGGTGTGCAGCTTACGGGCCGTCCCCTGCACCATCATGAAGTCGTCGTGCAAGCACCGTCCACGCACAAAAGCACTTTGATGCACCCCCACCAATTGTGGGAGAATCGGGGCTATTCGGTTGGTGATCACCTTTGCCACCCACTTGGCGACCCCGTGAATCAGGCTGATCGGTCCGAAATCCCACACTTCCTCGGCGCTCGGTTTCTTGGACATGAGTGTAATCAGAGCACTGTTCACCGGTCCAAATCCACAGCTGTCTAGCATAGAGAGTGAGTGGAAGGCATCCATAACATCCTCCTTGATGATACTCCAGCAAGATACGAAGAAGCGGGCAGAGTAACCATCAGACCCAGGACACTTGTCCAACTACATGCCTTTGATGGCCACTGAAACCTCCTCCTCCGAGAAGGCTCCATCAATGTGTTGAAGGTCCATCGATTGGACCCCCAAGAAGTCAAAGTACAGAGAGAACAGTCGGTCTCCTGCCACACCGAGCAGGTTCCCTAAAAAAGTGTCCATGGCTTCTGCCTTCTCCACGTGGTCTGACATCTGCACGTTATCTATTAGGAGGTGACTAATGAAGTTCTTACGCCTACGATGGCTAGAATGTGTGTGAAAGAAGCACGTGCATGCATCCCCTCTCGCAACCAGAGAATCCTCGATCTCTGTTGTGCTAGCATCCTTTCAAGGGAAGCTAGACCCAAGAGTTTCTTCTTGAGGAGGCACCATAGTCCATGCTCCTGGGGTGACAACTTCCTACTCTTCATGGCCACGTCAAAGCGGAGGATCAACTCTATGTCTAGAAGGATTTGAAGCTTGCAAGATAGCCTCTTAGCCACAACTCGTAATTTCGCATCGAGTCTCTTGAAGGGGTTTGGCTCCCACTGTTGAGAGTTCCACGCTTCCTGTACGACCTCTAGGTAGCCCTCTACTTTTGGCCAGAAGGATTGGAATTGGAAACAACGTCCTCGCTGAAGGTCCGGGGCCAGGCATAACATCAGGAGGCAGTGATCGGACAGGCCCGAGGACAAAGCCGAGAGGAAAGTGTCGGGGTAGCGTGCCTCCCATGTAGTGTTTCGTAGCATGGAAAACAAAAAATTTCTACCGCATACAAACAAACAAGCCAAGATCTATCTACTAGATTGTAGCAACGAGTTGATGGAATAACTCACCCTCGAAGATTCCAAAGTGTTTAACGAGAGCTGATTCTCATGGGTGATGTAGTCTTACTCTTCCCGATCTCAAGATCGCATAGACGATCCTTCCAGCGCTGCGTTCCGGCAGCGCTTCCGCAGTCGGTCACACGTTCGGTACTCAACGAAGACCTTCCTCTCCCTTGTTCCAACAGGCAGCGGAGGTTGTAGCACTCTCCTCGTGATTCCGGCAGCACAACGGCGTGGTACCGGAAGTAGATGGGAGATCTCGCAGGGCTTCGCCTTAAGCCGGAGCGAGTATGGTGGACTATGAGAGAGACCCTCGGCGATCTAGGGTTTAGAAGCACCAAGGAGGGGGCAAGGCCGGCGGCTAGGGTTTTCCCTCGGCGGCGGCTATGGAGGGCGGCGGCGGCTAGGGTTAGGGTTTAGAGGTGGAGGTGTTGTGTCCTTGGAGGGGCAGCCCTGCCCCTCCTTATATAAGTGGAGGGGGCGCGCCAGGGGAAGGGAGTCCCTCTCCAACTCGGATCCCAAGTGGGCCGACGGTGTAGGGGAGGGAACTCCTCCCCAAGTAGGTTTCCTACTTCCCCTCCACCTCATAAAATAGCCGTTTGACTTTTCAAATTGGCGTTTGACTTTTCAAACTAGGATTTGATTAAACCCTTTATTTTGTTTAGCGATGAAACCTAGTACATGATGCAATCATTCCAACTTGTTATGACACATTCATGTACCCTTCCCCTCCGGAGTGCCGGACATTCCGGAACCTTCTAGAACATTCCCGATGAAAACACCGGAACTATTCTCCAACCCCGAAACAGGACTTTCCTTATATGAATCTTATTCTCCGGACCATTCCGGATCTCCTCGTGATATCCCGGATCCCATCCGAGACTCCGAACAACATTCGGTCTCTTACTCATCATTCCATAACTACTCAAACAACGTCGAATCCTTAAGTGTGTCTCCCTACGGTTCGTGAATTATGCGGACATGATCGAGACACTTCAACAATAACCAATAGAGGAATCGGAAATTCATATGGCTCTACATACTTCTCGATTACTTTGCAATCGAATGAACCACTTACATACGATACCAATTTCCTTTGTCTCACGATAGTTTACTTATCCGAGGTTATGATCGCTTGTATCTCTCGCATACCTAGTTCAACCTCACATCGATAAGTACTCTTTTCTCGTTCCCATGATATGTGATCCCTTGTGAGCCAGTCACATGCTTCCAAGCTAATTGGATGACATTTCACCGAGAGGGCCTAGAGTATATCTATCCGTCATATGGATGGACAAATCCCACTCTTGATCCATGTGTCTCAACCAATACTTTCCGAACACTCAATGCCACCTTTATAGCCACCCAGTTACGGTGTGGTGTTTGATGTAATCAAAGCATCCTTCCGGTGAAGGTGATATGCATGACCTCATGGTTGAAGGAATTAGGTTACTATGTATCAGAAAGCATATAGCAATTGAACTATTAAAATGACTTGATCTTTATGCTACGCTTATCTATAGGAGTATGTCCACCATATCATTCTCCTAACGATATGATCTTGTTGTTAATAACATCTCAATGTTCATGATAGGGAAACCACAATCATTTATTAACCAACAAGCTAGTATTATAAAGAGGCTTTACTAGGGACTCTATTTTAGTTTACAAATCACACAAGTATTAATGTTTCCTTGTTAATACTATTATAGCATGAATGTAAACATTTATCATAAACACAAAGATATAATAATAACTACATTTATTATTGCCTCTAGGGCATATCTCCAACAGTATCCCACTTGCACTAGAGTCATCTAATCTAGATTACATGGTAATATACCGAACACCCATGGCAGTTTGGTGCTGGTCATGTTTTGCCCTCGGGAGAGGTTTAGTCAACAGATCCGCCATATTCAGATCTGTGTGTACTTTGCAAATCTTTATGTCCCCATCTTGGACATGTTCTCCAATAGCGTGAAAACGTAGCTTGATGTGCTTCAGCTTCTTGTGTGACCTTGGTTCTTGCACATTGGCTATAGCGCCCATGTTATCACACTAGATAGACATTGGGTACAGCGCACTAGGAACCACACCCAGCTCTGTAATAAACTCTTTCATCCATATCGCTTCTTGTGAAGCCTCCGAAGCAGCCATGTATTCCGATTCAGTTGAAGATCTTGCCACAACGCTTTGCTTTGCACTCCTCCAGCTAACTGCTGCACCATTCAAAGTAAATACGTATCCAGATTGTGATTTAGAATCATCCAGATCGGTGTTCCAACTAGCATCGGTATAACCATTAACAACGAGCTGTTCATCACCTCCATAAGAAAGAACCATATCCTTAGTTCTTCTCAAGTACTAAGGATGTTTTTGACCGTTGTCCAATGATCCACTCCTGGATCACTTTGATATCTGCTAGTTAAACTAACAACATATGCAATGTCGGGTCTAGTACATAGCATGGCATACATTAGAGATCCTATGGTTGAGGCATAGGGAGTTTTACTCATCCTTTCTCTATCTTCTGCCGTTGTCGGACTTTGAGTTTTACTCAAGGTCGTATTGGGCAACATGGGCAAGAACCCTTTCTTGCTATCTTCCATTCCAAACCTCTTTAGAACTTTGTCCAAATATGTACTTTGTGACAATGATATTAGGCGTCTTGATCTATCTCTATAAATCTTTATGCCTAATATATAAGCTGCTTCGCCAAGATCTTTCATTGAAAAACTATTATTCAAATATTACTTGACACTATTAAGAAGGTCTACATCATTCCCAATCAACAATATGTCATCTACATATAGTATTAAGAATGCTACAGAGCTCCCACTCACTTTCTTGTAAATACAAGCTTCTCCGTAAGTTTGTATAAAACCAAAACTTTTGATTACCTTATCAACACGTTGATTCCAACTTCGGGATGCTTGCTTCAATCCATAGATGGACCGTTGAAGTTTGCATACCTTGTTAGCATCTTTAGGACCGACAAAACCTTTGGGTTGCATCATATACAACTCTTAATCAATGTCTCCATTGAGGAATGCTGTTTTGATATCCATCTGCCATATCTCATAATCATAATATGCAGCGATTGCTAACATAATCCTTACAGACTTTAGCTTTGCTACTGGTGAGAAAGTCTCATCGTAGTCAACTCCTTGAATTTGTCGAAACCCTTTTGCGACAAGTCGAGCTTTATAGACAGTAACATTACCATCAGCATCTGTTTTCTTCTTGAAAATCCATTTGTTCTCGACAGCCTTCCGGCCATCCGGTAAGTCCACCAAAGTCCAGACTTGGTTTTCGTACATGGATCCAATCTCAGATTTTATGGCTTCTTGCCATTTATTGGAATTTGGGCTCATCATCGCTTCCTCATATGTCGCAGGGTCATCGGTGTTGTCCACCAACATGACACTCATAACGGGATCATACCAATCAGGAGTGGTACGAGTTCTGGTTGACCTGCGAGGCTCTATAGCAACTTCAACCGAAGTTTCATGATCATCATCATTAGCTTCCTCTCTTATTGGTGTAGGCATCACAGGAACTTCTTCTGGTGATGCGCTACTCGCAATTTCGAGAGAAGGTTCGACAACCTCGTCGAGTTCTACTTTCCTTCCAGTCACTTCTTTCGAGAGAAATTCCTTCTCTAGAAAGGATCCATTCTTGGCAACGAAGATTTTGCCTTCGGATCTATGATAGAAGGTATACCATATAGTTTCCTTCGGGTATCCTATGAAGACGCATTTTTCCGCTTTGGGTTCAAGCTTGTCCGGCTGTAACTTCTTTACATAGGCTTCGCAACCCCAAACTTTAAGGAACGATAATTTAGGTTTCTTCCCAAACCATAATTCATACGGTGTCATTTCAACGGATTTAGATGGTGCCCTATTTAAAGTGAATGCGGCCGTTTCTAATGCATAACCCCAAAATGATAGCGGTAAATCTGTAAGTGACATTATAGAACGAACTATATCTAAGAGAGTTCGATTACGACGTTCAGATACACCATTACGCTGTGGTGTTCCCGGCGGTGTCAATTGTGAAAGTATTCCGCATTTCTTCAAATGCTCGCCAAACTCGTAACTTAGATATTCACCTCCACGATCAGAACGTAGAAATTTAATCTTCTTGTTACGTTGATTCTCTACCTCACTTTGAAATTCCTTAAACTTCTCGAAAGTTTCGGACTTATGTTTCATGAAATAGATATACCAATATCTACTCAAGTCATCCGTGAAGGTAAGAACATAACGATAACCACCGCACGATGCTACACTCATTGGACCACACACATCGGTATGTATGATTTCCAATAAGTCCATAGCTCGCTCCATCATATCAGAAAATGGAGTCTTAGTCATTTTACCCATTAGACATGCTTCGCATCTATCAAGTGATTCGGAATCAACTGATTCAAGAAGTCCATCGAAATGGAGTTTCTTTATACGCTTCACTCCAATGTGACCAAGACGACAGTGCCACATATAGGTCGAGTTATCGCTCGATTTCAAAACGTTTAGCCTCAATGTTATTAATATGTGTATTTCCACTATCGAGATTCAATAAGAATAGACCATCTATCAAAGGTGCATGTGCATAAAACATATTACTCATATAAATCGAACAACCATTATTCTCGGACTTAAACAAGTAACCGTCTCACAATAAACAAGATCCCGATATAATGTTCATGCTTAACGCAGACACCAAATAACAATTATTTAAGTATAAAACTAATCCCGATGGTAGATGAAGGGGTAGCATGCCGACCGCGATCACATCAACCTTTGATCCGTTTATTCTGCAGCACCTGTTTCGAGTTACAAATATGAGTAACCGAACCAGTATCAAATACCCAGGCACTACTACGAGTACTAGTGAGATACACATCAATAACATGTACATCGGATATACCTTTCTTCTTGATGTTGCCGTTCTTCAAATCCGCCAAGTACTTTGGGCAATTCCGCTCAAAGGACCTTCTCCTTGCAAGAAAAGCACTCAAGACGTGCTTAGGTCCAACCTTGGTCTTCTTCGTCGGCGCGGTAACTTTCTTACCACCCTTCTTGAAGTTTCCCTTTTGCTTAGACTTGCCTTTCTTGAATTTGGTGGTCTTATTGACCATCAACACCTGGTGCTCTTTCTTGATCTCCACTTCTGCAGATTTTAACATGGCAAAGAGTTCTGGCAACTGCTTGTTCATGTTTTCCATATTGTAGTTCATCACAAAGTTCTTGTAACTTGGTGGTAGTGATTGGAGGACACAATAAATCCCCAAAGCATTAGGAATCACTATACCCAAGCTTTGAAGTTTGTTTGCGTGCCCAGACATCTTAAGCACATGCTCACTGACGGAGCTTCCCTCTTCCATCTTGCAGTTAAAGAACCTTTCAGAAGCCTCATAGCTCTCAATTGCCGCGTGAGTCTTGAAGGGAATATGCCCTGAGAGGCAATAATAAAGTGTTTATTATGTGTATTCCAAGTATATGATAGATGTTTATTTTGCATGCTATAATTGTATTGATACGGAAACATTAATACATGTGTGTTTAATAAACAAACAGAAAGTTCCTAGTTATGCCTCTCTCATAAACTAGCTCGTTGATTAACAAGATGATCAAGGTTTCCTGATCATGGACATTGGATGTTGTTAATAACGGGATCACAACATTAGTGTAATGGTGTGATGAACATTCATACGAAGTATAGCATTACGATCAAAGTCATTGAGTTTATATTGCTATAACAACTTACGAAGTGATCATAATCCTTAGACCATGAGATCATGTCAATCACTAACACCGGAAGAGTTTCTTGATAACATCAAACGTCACACCGTAACAGGGTGATTATAAAGATGGATTCAGAACTAATAAAGTGTTATGTTGAGGCTCATGGATCGAGAGTGGAATTTGTTCATCCCGATGATGATAGATATACTGGCCCTCTCGGTGATATCACATTGATTAGCTTGCAAGCAAGTGATTTGATCACTAGAATGTTATATCACAGGAACGAGAAAAGAGTGCATGTCGGTAACGAGATCAAACTAGGTATGGAGATACCGATGATCGAATCTTGGACATGTAATATATCGTGAAACAAAGGGATTAAGATACTAGCATAAAAGGTTCCGACGATCACAAGAAAGTCATCGTTGAATGTGTGGGAGTCAGTATGGGTCTCCAGATCCCGCTTCTGATTATTGATCCGAGAGGGGTCTCGATCATGTCCGCATTATTCAAGAACCGTAGGGTGACACACTTAAGAGACACCGACATCCAATTGGAGCAAATGTTTCATGCCGAAAGAATGAACAAGCGCAGGAATTTATTTCACTAGATACCGAAACAGGTTTTCGGGTGAAATTGCATAAAGTGGTTATGCATGTGAAATAGAATTCTAGCAAGGGGTTATTTGGGAATGTTTGTCATTAAAGTAATTGACAAAATTCTGAATAAAATAAAAGAGTTTTATTTAATGAGAGTTTGCATTAAATTTGGTGGAAATTTAATGGGAATTTGAGTGGACTTTTGAGTGGAGGGAATTTAAAGGAGATTTGTGAGTGGAGTGTCCACCCACATGAAGAGGGGAGGGCAGCCCCATGCCACCCCCTTGGGGTTCCCCTCCTCCTATAAAAGGAGCCCCTCCTCACTTGTCTCTCACACCTCCTCGTGAAGGATCTCTCTCCTCTAGAATTTATCCCCATGGTCTCGGACTAGCGAGATACATGTTCCCGTGGCTATTCGGCAAGAAAGAGTTGTGCTCACTGCATCGCTGGAGCGAGGAGGCGGAGGTTGCTGGTGCCTCTCGTGCGAGCACGGATGCGCTGCTGATTTGCGGCGCTAGGACTTCCTCTCGATCTTGAGATCGGCAAGAGATCGTCTACATCAACCACGAGTTGAACTCGTTAAGCTTTGTCGGTCTTCAAGGGTATGTTCTCTACGGATATACATCCGCCCGTTGTTTGTATCTAGTAGATAGATCTTGGTATATAGTTCACATCGTAGGAAATTTTTTGTTTTCTATGCTGCGAACCCTACAAGTCTCAAAGATCAATTTGAGATCACGGACAATATCATGTGGGTCTGAATTCTCAAACCTCTTCTGAAGCTCCGATTCTAAACCATACAAGATAGCACACTGAACTGTGGAGTACTGAGTCTTCCGAGCGAGGAAAACATTCTTTACTTCATCGGTAGCAGTAGCTGCAGGTGGGTCACCCAGCGGTGCATCCAGCACATAGGTCAAATTACCAACTATGAGGACAATCCTCAAATTGCGGAATCAATCCGCGAAGTTGCTTCCATTGTTTTTCAACTTTTCTTTCTCTAGGAATGCATTAAAATTGATGGTAGGGGCCGCCATTGATCTACAACATATTTGCAATAGTTTAGACTAAGTTTATGACAAATTGAGTTCTAATTAATAGTTAAATTAATCTAGGTGAACTCCCACTCAAAACAATATCCCTCACATTGTTTTAGTGATCACACGAACCAAATCCACCACATCAACACCGATCATCACGAGAGTTGATGTAGCTTCAATGGCGAACAATCGACATGTTCAGCATATCTACTATACGATTCATGCTTTACCTTTCGGTGATCCGTGTTCCGAGACCATGTCTGTACATGCTAGGCTCGTCAAGATCAAACCTTAGCTTCTGCATGAGCAAATCTGGCTTGCTCACGTTGTATACACTTGCAAAATCTAACACACCCGATCATCACGTGGTGCTTCGAAATAACAAGCTTTAGCAACGGTGCTCACTAAGGATGAACACTTTAGACTTGAAATTTATGTGCATGAGGGATCATCTTATAATGCTACCGTCGTTAACTAAGCAATACAAGATGCATAAAGGATTAACATCACATGCAATTCATAATATGTGATATGATATGGCCTTTCTTCTTTGTGCTTCCGATCTCCATCTTCAAGCACGAACATGATCTCCATCATCACCGGCATTGCATCAAGGTTAATGACGCTGCTCCATGGTTGTCGTCCACCGGCTTCAACTATTACAACTACTTTGAATAGACACGCGGGTCTTAATTGTAACACCCTCAGAATCGGAACTATGCAAGTTTGAGCAAAATTCGCCAAACCCGCATAGAAACGATTCAAAGGTGCCCACCAGGCACTTTCGTGCGGGTGGAAAACGAAGTAATAACATTACACAACAGTCCTCGATGGGACCCACAGAACAGATATATATATAACAGCGACTCCATGAGTCAAGAATACGAATATAATATACAAAGATCCAAAACACCTTGAAAACGATAGAGCGTCCATCTACGGACAAGATGCAAATGGGGCTAAGAGCCCTGAAGAATAACCAATGGCGTCCATAACCCTGCCAGCCAAGGAAGGGTAACCACTAACGGCGTCGATCTCAAAACCTTAAACAAAGGGGTGCCAAAGGGCAAAGGAAAAAGAGGCGTCGATCTTGAGGCCAAGACACGGCGAGGCTAGAATTCGCGGTCCTCGCCTACATAGATATGGTGGATGAAGCGGCGGCGGCATGCACTAAACAACCTATAGAGACTCGATACATGGCGGATTTCGAGAGAGGATAAGAATGACCTAACGGATCCAACTGAAGCTATCACCAAACAAACCCATCCTGGTGTTTCCCCTCGAGACCAAACGAGGAAGTCAACCGAGGAACTCACACCGCTGGCGCTTTATTTATTCAGTTATCGTTGCAGCAATTACTAGTCAGGTTTAAATAATCGTCCTGATAAAGTAAGCAGTGGGCACTTTTAGTTAACCATTCCGTGATAGTGGCAACACTTACTAGTCAGATACAATTAGCATGAGATAACCCTTAAACCAGCAGTTGTTGGTACTTTTATTCAGCCATTCCGTTGTAGTTGCAAGATTTACTAATCAGGTAAAATTGTCGCAAGCGACAACCAAACAAGCAATTGTGGGCAGTATTAATTAGCCATTCCGTTATAGTGAAGCTGATTACTAGTCATTATAAGTCAAATTTATAGCAGTAAACTTTAGTTATGCTTGTCTATGATCGAGATACTGCGCTCCAAGTCGTCCATATCCGCGGACACGGCTTTCAGAAAGTTTTACCCGGCCGGGGTGCACCAATAGCAACACACACTCGATCAACCTCGGAAAAACCAAATCAAAACCCAACGAGGCTTTCACGACTGAACAATCACAGGATTCAGAAATATTTCAGGGCCACCCTTGGAGTATACCATAGCGAAATAAGCAAGCTTCGAGACGGACTCAAGGTTTGCGTCGATGGCTGTAAACGACAGCAGGTCCCCAATCGGGGACTGTCGATACCGCGAAAACATCCCGCTTACCTAAACAGTACAGTGTGCTCCTCGCACAATTTAAATACAGAAAGTAGCATGGCATAAGTACAGGATAGTAAAAACACCTCAAACTAGTTTGTGGCCCCAAGAAATAAGAATGAATCAAGCTCTGGCTCAGGGGGGTCCCATATACCTCCCGGATGTGGATAGCGCGATAAATCAAGGAACAGGTATCAAGTACTCGGGGTCTTACGGGACACAAGTGGGCGTTCGGAAACCAAATATTTTCTATCACCCACCGATGCCTCTGCTTATTCAATTTTAGTTGTTAAACAGAAATTAAAGTGACGATAAGTAAAACTAGAATCATCTCCATCATCAACATGCGGCAATACATCAGCAACTGTGGCATATGGCGACACACATCAGCACTTGAGCAAGCAACTACGACGCGCAAGTCCAACTATCTACCAAACAACAGGTAATAGGGTGTGTCCAAGGCAATATAAGGCTGCAAGGGATATCACAGGTACGGAAACTAAAGCATCGCAACACAGATAGCAATAGATCAACAGGAGGGAATAAAGACTATAAAAGTAAGATAGGTAGAAAGGGGGAGATGCTCGCCTGAAAACATTGTCGAAGGTTCAACCGAAGATCGGGGCGAAGCTCACATCAACTCAACGGCCTTATCCGCGAAGAAGCAAAACACTAGAAGAAACACCGGATGCAATATTTAATACACGGCAGAAGATCGGCATGATGCAAGTATGATGTATGACATGGCAAAGGTGCGATGCGATTAGGTCATATTAAGTGGAACCGGGGTCCCTACAATTAATTAGATGGTTCAAGTTGTTTAGAACCCCGCAATTTAAATGTTGTTTTAACAAGGCAAGATAAGATACCGGTTCGCTACACAAGTTTAAATGAGGCCAACATGAGACTAGATTTGCCCGCATATGGGCCCCATATTTAGTTATTAGGTGAATCGGCCTAAGGCCCCCAAACCACATGAATGCATGCGATATGACAATTAAAAATGCAACAAGTTGTCATGTTATAAAATAGGGTTCGAGGAAAAGGGTCACACATCAGAGGGCTCGACGATCTTGGGCTTCCGGGGTTCGGGGTCGGCCTCGGGGTCCAGGGTTCGACGGATCGGTCTCGCAGGAACGTTCTCGGACTCCGGGGTTAGGGTCTTGGATCGGGGGGGTTCTTGTCGCGTCCGGGAAGCAGGTCTTGGTTCGGTGCCGAGGCGTGTCGAATTCTTCCAGGGCGATGCCGTTCTTGTCGTAGCGACAGTCTTGTCTTCGGGGTGAAGTGCTTGGCCGGTCTTGGCGATCTTTGCGTCCTCCCGATTCGGGTTCGGGTCCATGCCGGTGCACTCGGTGTTCCGTGTAGCGAGTTTGTCGTTACGGAGATCTTGTCGGTTCGCGTTTGGATCCCGTGAGACGATCCGCCTCTTGATGTCCGTGAGGAGTCCTTGTAGTCCCGGATGGAGATCTTGGCGCCGGGTTGGGGTGTCGGACTTGGCGTTTGAGGGTTCCATCGAATCCGTGACGCGTCATGATGCCGATCTTGTGGGTTCTGTCGGAGGCCTTCGGGAGGGTCTAGGTACAACACACAAGCACCAACGCTACACGCAGGAGCACCACGCAGGGATGGGCGAAGCGGCTCAGCCGTCGGCGGGAGCCCATGGGGTCACGGCGACGGCCAGGCGTCATGCGGAGCAGCGATGGGGCGGGCGAAGGCCCGGCGAAGGCAGAGGCGGACGGGCGGCGTCTGGGGCAGCGGCTCAGCGGGGCCCAGGGAGGGCCCTGGCTGAGGCGGGGAAGGTTCTGCAGCGGGCAGTGCTGTGGCGGCCAGGCAGCGTGAGCAGGCGGGTGGCGGCCTTGAGCTGCGGAGGCGGGCTCGCTGGGGAGAGACGCCATGGAGGGCTCGCGAGGGAACTGAGCGACGGAGGCTGGGGGAGGTCGAGGCGGCGGTGCGTGGCCAGGCGAGCGGGCAGCGGGGAGGGAAGGCGGCGGAGGCGGGAGAAGCGGTGAGGCGGAGAGCAGGCGGCGAGATGGTCGCGTCGAGCGGGCAGCAAGGCGAGGTGGATCAGGGACAAGGGCGGTCGAGGCGGGCTCTAGGCGGATGCGTGGCGTGGCGTCGCTGAGCGAGAGAGCTGGCGGAGCTGTGTGGCGGGCGAGGCACAGCGGGCCATGGGTGGGCGTGTGGCCGAGAGAGGAGAGCTTGAGGGAGGAGAGCAGCGTCAGTGCTTGGGGTGAGGAGGCGGGCGCTAGGCGGAGGAAGGAGGGCGAGCCGATGACGAGGAGGCAGGCTGTGGGGACACGCGGCCAGAGGCGGGTCGCGTGGGCAGGTGGACCGGTTCTGAGGGAGGCTGGCGTCGTTACATGTGCGTGGGTGGTTGTTGGGGAGTGGGACCGGTTGGGTGAGTGGGTTGAGTGGAGAGAGGGAGGCTAGCCACATGGCGTGTGAGTGGAGGGTTGAGGGAAGAGGGTGAGGTGGCGATCCTAGATTGGTGGGAGTGAGGTGGAGGCTGGGGTGGGTAGAGTAGTTGGTGCACTTAGGATTTAGAAGGGCAGGTGTATGGTGGACCGTTTGTTTTATACGGGGGTGGTCGTTGGGGTCGGGTCGGCCCGTTCGACTGCCCCCACTAAAATAAATTAAATATTTTATTTATTTCGAACAGAGTTTTTGCAAACCGATATCGGGCAAACCAAAATATTCCGGGGACCCGGTTTTGAGGTTTGAATAAAGAGGGGCGTTTAGAAAACAACACGGGCCTTGCAAACATAGTTTTGGCAAACAATGCATGATGATGACGATGCAATGCGCAAATTCAACGCGATTTTCTAGTAGTGGTTTTGCGGGATGCCACAATTCGACACCACTAACAATGGATCTCGCCCTCGAGATCCGCCTCGTGGTACCGGAAGGAAGGCCGGCGATCTGCATCTTCTCTCTTCGTGTAGATCTTCGCGACACCACTAACAAGGGGTCGTTGTCCGTGCGCGTCGAGAGAACACTCCGGTAACAAAAAGATCGAAGGCGGAGGTATCAACAAATGAAGCCACCTCTAACTTCGTTAGAAGAGGGAAAAGTTACATTGATCCACCAGTTCGATGTACCGAGCGAACAGTAAGAGTCGGGTAGGGTGATCAGTCCATCCCGGAACCAACTATCAACTCGATACATGAGTAGGAGAATCAGGCAACTCAACTCTCGAGATTTAGACTGAAGATCTTCATAGGCGGTATCCGGAACAAAGGGATGATGCCAGCAGGAATCGTAAGAAAGACACAATGATTAGGTTCCGCGATGGTTCCATTGGCATGAACAACACATGCTCAAGGTATACTCCAATTTCACCAACGCTCGTCCTTCTCATATGTTTTTCAACGACACTGATATCCAGCAAGGAACACACCTGGATAAGGAGCTCAAGAGCAAAAGATTGGAGGAAGGTACAACAGACAAGTTGCAGATTGATGATCGTAGCACCTCCGTTACAAAAAGGGAGAAAGCGAAAACCCTGAAGGTACGACGGAAACCCAACCACGAGAAATCCTGGACTCGAAGAAAAGATAAGAGGGTAGGTGCAAAACACGTCGAGATAAGAGGAGAATAGCAGAGGGGTAAGGAGTAAAATCAGACCTAATCAGAACTATCCAACCGATTTTCAAAAATAGTTTTGACACTTCTACTTCGGCCGTTAGCTAGGTTATCCTACAGGCTGGACTTGTGGGGTATCGCAACTGCTGAGCTCTGATACCACTCTGTAACACCCTCAGAATCGGACCTATGCAAGTTTGAGCAAAATTCGCCAAACCCGCATAAAAACGATTCAAAGGTGCCCACCAGGCACTTTCGTGCGGGTGGAAAATGAAGTAATAACATTACACAACAGTCCTCGATGGGACCCACAGAACAGATATATATATAACAGCGACTCCATGAGTCAAGAATACGAATATAATATACAAAGATCCAAAACACCTTGAAAACGATAGAGCGTCCATCTACGGACAAGATGCAAATGGGGCTAAGAGCCCTGAAGAATAACCAATGGCGTCCATAACCCTGCCCAGGCCAAGCCGGAAGGGTAACCCTGCTAACGGCGTCGATCTCAAAACCTGCTTAAACAAAAGGGGGTGCCGACAAAGGGCAAAGGAAAAAGAGGAGCGTCAGTACTGAGGCCAGTACACGGCGAGGCTAGAATTCGGCGGTCCTCGCCTACATAGATATGGTGGACTGAAGCGGCAGCGGCAGCATGCACTAAACAACCTATAGAGACTCGATACACTGGCGGATTTCAGAGAGGGATAAGAATGACCTAACCGGATCCAACCTGAAGCTATCACCAAACAAACCCATCCTGGTGTTTCCCCCTCGAGACCAAACGAGGAAGTCAACCGAGGAACTCACACCGTTGGCAGTTTTATTTATTCAGTTATCGTTGCAGCAATTACTAGTCAGGTTTAAATAATCGTCCTGATAAAGTAAGCAGTGGGCACTTTTAGTTAACCATTCCGTGATAGTGGCAACACTTACTAGTCAGATACAATTAGCATGAGATAACCCTTAAACCAGCAGTTGTTGGTACTTTTATTCAGCCATTCCGTTGTAGTTGCAAGATTTACTAATCAGGTAAAATTGTCGCAAGCGACAACCAAACAAGCAATTGTGGGCATTATTAATTAGCCATTCCGTTATAGTGAAGCTGATTACTAGTCATTATAAGTCAAATTTATAGCAGTAAACTTTAGTTATGCTTGTCTATGATCGAGATACTGTGCTCCAAGTCGTCCATATCCGCGGACACGGCTTTCAGAAAGTTTTACCCGGGTGCACCAATAGCAACACACACTCGATCAACCTCGGAAAAACCAAATCAAAACCCAACGAGGCTTTCACGATTGAACAATCACGAGATTCAGAAATATTTCAGGCCACCCTTGAGTATACCAAGTAAGCAAGCTTCGAGATAGACTCAAGGTTTTGCGTCGATGGTCAGAACGACAAAGGTCCCCAATCGGGATCGATACCATGAAACATCCCGCTTACCTAAGCGACTGATGTGCTCGCACAATTTAAATACGTAAAGTAGCATGGCATAAGTACAGGATAGTAAAAACACCTCAAACTAGTTTGTGGCCCCAAGAAATAAGAATGAATCAAGATCTGCTCGGGGTCCCATATACCTCCGGATGTGGATAGCGATAAATCAAGGAACAGTATCAAGTACTCGGGGTCTTACGGGACACAAGTGGGCGTTCGGAAACCAAATATTTTCTATCACCCACCGATGCCTCGCTTATTCAATTTTAGTTGTTAAACAGAAATTAAAGTGACGATAAGTAAAACTAGAATCATCTCCATCATCAACATGCGGCAATACATCAAGCTGTGGCATATGGCGACACACATCAAGACTTGAGCAAGCAACTACGACGCATAAGTCCAACTATCTACCAAACAACAGTAATAGGTGTGTCCAAGGCAATATAAGGCTGCAAGGGATATCACACGGAAACTAAAGCATCGCAACACGTATAGCAATAGATCAACAGGAGGGAATAAAGACTATAAAAGTAAGATAGGTAGAAAGGGGAGATGCTCGCTGAAAACATTGTCGAAGGTTCAACCAAGATCGGTAAGCTCACATCAACTCAACGGCCTTATCCGCGAAGAAGCAAAACACTAGAAGAAACACCGGATGCAATATTTAATACACGGCAGAAGATCGGCATGATGCAAGTATGATGTATGACATGGCAAAGGTGCGATGCGATTAGGTCATATTAAGTGGAACCGGGGTCCCGACAATTAATTAGATGGTTCAAGTTGTTTAGAACCCCGCAATTTAAATGTTGTTTTAACAAGGCAAGATAAGATACCGGTTCGCTACACAAGTTTAAATGAGGCCAACATGAGACTAGATTTGCCCGCATATGGGCCCCATATTTAGTTATTAGGTGAATCGGCCTAAGGCCCCCAAACCACATGAATGCATGCGAGATGACAATTAAAAATGCAACAAGTTGTCATGTTATAAAATAGGGTTCGAGGAAAAGGGTCACACATCAGAGGGCTCGACGATCTTGGGCTTCCGGGGTTCGGGGTCGGCCTCGGGGTCCAGGGTTCGACGGATCGGTCTCGCAGGAACGTTCTCGGACTCCGGGGTTAGGGTCTTGGATCGGGGGGGTTCTTGTCGCGTCGAAGCGTGTCTTGGTTCGGTGCCGAGGCGTGTCGAATTCTTCCAGGGCGATGCCGTTCTTGTCGTAGCGACAGTCTTGTCTTCGGGGTGAAGTGCTTGTCGGTCTCGTGGCGATCTTTGCGTCCTCCCGATTCGGGTTCCGGGTCCATGCCGGTGCACTCGGTGTTCCGTGTAGGCGAGTTTGTCGTTACGGAGATCTTGTCGGTTCGCGTTTCGGATCCCGTGAGACGATCTGGCCTCTTGATGTCCGTGAGGGAGTCCTTGGAGTCCCGGATGGAGATCTTGGCGCTCGGGTTCGGGGTGTCGGACTTGGCGTTTGAGGGTTCCATCGAATCCGTGACGCGTCCGCGATGCCGATCTTGTGGGTTCCTGTCGGAGGACTTCGGGGACGGGTCTAGGTACAACACACACAAGCACCAACGCTTACACGCAGGAGCACCACGCAGGGGCTGGATGGGGCGAGCTCGACGCCGACGGGAGCCATGGGTCACGGCATGACGGCGTCACAGCTGGCCGGAGCAGCGATGGGGCGCTGGCGAGGTCGGCCGACGGAGGGCGCAGAGGCGTCGGGCAGTACTGGGCGGCGGCAGAGGCGGCAGCCAGCAGCCAAGGGCCATGGGGAGGGCCAGGCTGAGGCCGGAAAGGTTGCTGTGAGGCGGAGCGGTACGGCGTGGCCGGTAGCGGCCATGGCAGGCGGGTGTGGCCTTGAAGCTTGGCATGGGCTCGCCCGGGAGAGACGCCATGGAGGGGCTCGGGAGAGCTCCGTGACGGGAGGCTCGGGAGGTCGAGGCGGTGGTAGCGGGCCGTGAAGCGGGCTGAGCCAGGAGAGCGGCGGGCGGAGGAAGGAGGTGGCCCAGGCGAGCGAGTGTGGAGATGGTCGCGTCAGGCGGAGGCGCAAGGCGAGGTGGGGAGGGCGGTGGCGTGGGATCTTGGTGGGGGCGGGAGGAGGAACTGGCGGGAGCAGCGGAAACAGCGTGGCTGAGGGGTGGCGTGTGGCGAGAGAGAGCTTGCAGGGAGGAGAGAGGAGAACGTCGGGGTGCTGGGGTGAGGAGCAGAGGGCGGGGCGCGCTAGGCAGAGGAAGGAGGGCGAGCCGATGACGAGGAACAGGGCGCTGGGGGAGGCAGACGCGGTGGGCCAGGGGGACACGCGGCCAGGAGGCGGGTCCCGCGTGGGCCAGGGGTGGACCGGTTCCTGGGGAGGGGCTGGCGTGCGTTGCATGTGTGCGTGGGTGGCTGTTGGGGAGTGGGACCGGTTGGGTGAGTGGGTTGAGTGGAGAGGGAGGGCTAGGCCACATGGCAGCGTGTGAGTGGAGGGTTGAGGGAAGAGGGTGAGGTGGCGATCCTAGATTGGTGGGAGTGAGGTGGAGGCTGGGGTGGGTAGAGTAGTTGGTGCACTTAGGATTTAGAAGGGCAGGTGTATGGTGGACCGTTTGTTTTATACGGGGGTGGTCGTTCGGGTCGGGTCGGCCCGTTCGACTGCCCCCACTAAAATAAATTAAATATTTTATTTATTTCGAACAGAGTTTTTGCAAACCGATATCGGGCAAACCAAAATATTCCGGGGACCCGGTTTTGAGGTTTGAATAAAGAGGGGCGTTTAGAAAACAACACGGGCCTTGCAAACATAGTTTTGGCAAACAATGCATGATGATGACGATGCAATGCGCAAATTCAACGCGATTTTCTAGTAGTGGTTTTGCGGGATGCCACATTAATAGAATTTAAAGACAACCATATGACTCCTGCCGGTTGCCAACTTACAATAAGGAACATTGCATACATCAAGTATAATCACAATCATGGCCATATCACATCACAACACACCCCTGCAAAACAAATTTAGACGCCTCTACTTTCTTTGCATGTTTTACGTGGTTTGGGGCTTTCAATAAGTGTCGTTCTAACTTACGAACAAGAACCACAACATTGATACTAGTATTGTCAATCACCCATTGTAAGTTGAATCTTAACTATGTTGGGAGAAACAGGCACCCGCAAAGCCACTTATGCAATACAAGTTGCATGTCAAGCGTGGAGCAAGTCTCATGAACGATGTCATGTAAGGTTAGCCCGGGCCGCTTCATCCCACCATCCCGCAAGATGCAAAGTACACAAGAAGCAATCGACAACAAAAGCATCAACACCCACAATGACCATTGTGTTCTACTCGTGCAACAGATCTACATATAGACACGGCTCTGATACCACTCTAGGGTTTCGTAGCATGGAAAACAAAAAATTTCTACCGCATACAAATAAACAAGCCAAGATCTATCTACTAGATTGTAGCAACAAGTTGATGGAATAACTCACCCTCGAAGATTCCAAAGTGTTTAACGAGAGCGGATTCACGTTGGTGATGTAGTCGTACTCTTCCCGATCTCAATATCGCGTAGACGATCCTTCCTGCGTTCAAGGCGCTTCCTGATCGATCACACATTCGGTACTCGACGAAGACCTTCCTCTCCCTTGTTCCAGTAGGCAGCGGAGGTTGTAGCACTCTCCTCGTGATTCCGGCAGCACAACGACATGGTACCGGAAGTAGAGGGGAGATCTCGCAGGGTTTCGCCTTAAGCCGGAGAGAGTATGGTGGACTATGAGAGAGACTCTCGGCGATCTAGGGTTTAGACGCACCAAGGAGGGGGCAAGGCCGGCGGCTAGGTTTTGCCCTAGGCGGCGGCGAGTTGCCCTAGGCGGCGGCTATGGAGGGCGGCGACGGCTAGGGTTAGGGTTTAGAGGTGGAGGTGTTGTGTCCTTGGAGGGGCAGCCCTGCCCCTCCTTATATAGGTGGAGGGGGCACGCCAGGGGAGGGGAGTCCCTCCCCAACTCGGATCCCAAGTGGGCCGACGATGGAGGGGAGGGAACTCCTCCCCAAGTAGGTTTTCCCTCTTCCCCTCCACCTCACAAAATAGCCGTTTGACTTTTCAAACTAGGATTTGATTAAACCCTTTACTTTGTTCAGCGATGACACCTAGTACATGATGCAATCATTCCAACTTTTTATGAGACATTCATGTACCCTTCCCCTCTGGAGTGCCGGACATTCCGGAACCTTCTAGAACATTCTCGATGAAAACACCGGAACCATTCCCCAACCCCGAAACATGACTTTCCTTATATGAATCTTATTCTCCGGACCATTCCGGATCTCCTCGTGATATCCCGGATCCCATCCGAGACTCCGAACAACATTCGGTCTCTTACTCATCATTCCATAACTACTCAAACAACGTTGAATCCTTAAGTGTGTCTCCCTACGGTTCGTGAATTATGCGGACATGATCGAGACACTTCTCCGAACAATAACCAATAGAGGAATCTGGAAATTCATATGGCTCCCACATACTTCTACGATTACTTTGCAATCGAATGAACCACTTACATACGATACCAATTTCCCTTTGTCTCACGATAGTTTACTTATCCGAGGTTATGATCGTCGGTATCTCTGCATACCTAGTTCAACCTCACATCGATAAGTACTCTTTTCGCTCCGTGATATGCGATCCCTTGTGAGCTACCATGCTTGCAAGCTAATTGGATGACATTTCACCGAGAGGGCCTGAGTATATCTATCCGTCATATGGATGGACAAATCCCACTTGATCCATGTGTCTCAACCAATACTTTCCGAACACTCAATGCCACCTTTATAGCCACCCGATTACGGTGGTGTGTGATGTCATCAAAGCATCCTTCCGGTGAAGGTGATATGCATGATCTCATGGTCGAAGGAATTAGGTTACTATGTATCAGAAAGCATATAGCAATTGAACTATTAAAATGACTTGATCTTTATGCTATGCTTATCTATAGGAGTATGTCCGCCATATCATTCTTCTAACGATATGATCTTGTTGTTAATAACATCTCAATGTTCATGATAGGGAAACCACAATCATTTATTAACCAACAAGCTAGTATTATAAAGAGGCTTTACTAGGGACTCTATTTTAGTTTACAAATCACACAAGTATTAATGTTTCCTTGTTAATACTATTATAGCATGAATGCAAACATTTATCATAAACACAAAGATATAATAATAACTACATTTATTATTGCCTCTAGGGCATATCTCCAACATCCCAGTCCATTTTCGCGAAAACCCTGTCTAGCCTCTCCAAAGTGGGTCGTTCCCGCTCATTTGTCCAGGTGAACCTGCGGCCATTGAGGTAGAGCTCCTTAAGATCCAGAGATGCGAGAGTCCGCCTGAACTTGGTCATCATGCGGCGATGGAAGTCTCCTTGGTTTTTGTCCTCCGGGTTGAGTATGAGGTTGAAATCGCCGGCAACGATCCACGGACCTGCGTACAAGTCCCTTATGTCTTGCAGTTCTTGAAAGAAATCAAGCTTGCCCACGTCGTTCTGGGGTCCATAGACACCAGTGAACCACCAGATGTGATCCATTCCCGTCAAAATGCGAGCAGTGATCGCGTTGTCGGAGTAGTGGGGGTGGGTTACGGAGACCATGCAGGATTGCCATGCAAGGAGGATTCCTCCACGGGTCCCTATCGCTGGCAAGAAGAAAAACTTATCGTAAGAGGGGCTAAGGCATTCCCTCACCACACGGTCAGATATCACCGCCATATCGGTCTCCTGCAGGCACACCACCGTGGCCCGAGCTAGGGACAAAAATCGCGAGATTGCTAAGCGACAAGTCGGGGAGTCCAAACCACGCGCGTTCCAAATTCCGATGGAAAAGTCCGGATCATCCATTATTACAACAGAGTTAAAATGAGGAAGTGTCAGTCACTACTCAGACCAGGCACTCCACCGGTGCATCATCGAATAGAGGCAGGGCATCAAGCATCCATCCGAACAGTCGAAGGACCACGTCGACGTGCTGTTGTCGTAGGGTCCTCGTGAACAGGTCCATGTAGGTGTCCAGAGCCTCGTCTCCAATCACCTCGCCCTCCCTAGCAATCCCCAGCCTGGTGATGAGGGTGCGCTCCTGCTCTCTGATCGGGGTGCCCGGAGCAAGTCGTCCATGGATGCGCCGACTTCTTCTCAACGGCCCTAAGTACTTTCATTTGTTGCGGTAGCGCTTGGCCACCGGTCTGCTTAGGACAGTGTTGATGGGTTGCTTACAGGCTCCACGGAAGGCGACGAGGCTGCAAACCTCCACAGGTGTAGCGCTAGCTACCACGTCCTTGGGCCCAATCCGTTGATCAGAGTCCACATCCACCGAGGACAAGTTGACCGAGAAAACATCCATCGGGTCAAGCATCGATCTGGGGGAGCCCATCTGGACAGAGGACACTGTCCAACATGCGTCAGTCCGGCGAGGAGATCGAAACCTTGCTTAAGGTTAGGGAAACTTGTATTACTCACATTAGGAGGAGTCCGAACTCTAGTAGCCACTCTATGACAAATTTTACTAGGTTAAATGGCCGTCTGGTTGAACTCTACTCTAGCCCTGATGGCTTACTTAATTTCATTATACTCCCTTCATTTTAAAATATAAATGTTTTAGCTTTGTAAAGAAAATATGTCTAAACTTCTTTTAATATGTAGGTTCGGAGTGAATCTCTATAAACCTACACACTAAAAGTAGTCTAGATACTTTTTTTATAAAGTTAAAACATCTTATATTATAAATCGGAGGGTGTATACTGTAACCCCGAATATTTGTGTAATACAAGTTTTTCGGCAAAAAGAAAAACTAACTTGAAGCGAATTTAGCCAAGCGTGTATGTATCTCCGCCTTGGTTTGCGCAGAGACCCCCAACGCACGTCAGTCTGCGCCCTTTGTGTGCTGGCTGGCTGGTCTTTGCCGTGGTTGAACTAGACAGGGCAGGATCCCCAGCTGTGGGCGGCCTTTCATGCTCCACACGCGGGAGATCTTCCGCATCATGCTGCCGATCCATCCGACGCAGTGGAAGTCGTGTCTGGTCTAGCGTCCGTGGACAAGGGAAAGCATGCCTAGCCTAGTGTGAAGAGACCCGTGATGAGGAGGCCTTTTCTAGCTAGCCAGGAGCCGTTGAATCGAACTATTACTCGTTGCGTTTTACTCTTGAGCTAGTAAAGCAATTTTTTTGTCGGGATACGTACACCATCTTTTTCTTGTCGAGAAAGAAGCATAGCGATTTCTTTCTGATATTTTTCTTTTGACGATATGCGATAAAAGGTCCAAACAACAGGCTCTTTCGAGAAGGATCGAGTGATCAAAGCAGCGTTGTGGTGATGATTACTTAGCGGCGCTTTTCTCCGCAAAAGGATGAAACGCTATCGATGATCTTGGCCAACACGTATCATGCACCTTCCACTCACACTTTTATTTGTGTTACAAGAAAATGCCAGGTGAGGCCAAAGATGTAGCTTTTGCTTTTTGTCAGAAGGAGGAGGGCCACTCGACTCGAGTGCTGTCTAGCTGCTGCCGCGGTGCTGTGTTCGGCTTTGCGGGGGGAGGAAACAGCCAAGCAACGGCAGGAGCTGCTGGGTCACACGCTCCTTTGCCGCCCGCCGGCCATGCGGCGCCTAGCGGACAAGATGGCCAGTTCCAAGAGACACAACACGGGGAAGCCAAGACAGGAAAGGAGAAAAGGCGGTTGCTTTGCTGCCGGGGTACACTGGATGGAGGCACCTCTTGCCTCTTGGCTTGGATAGTCGTGCCGTTTTGTCTTCCGATCGATGACTGTTTGTCTGTCATGCATGTACCGTGTGCTGCGTGCCGAATGCCCTGCCGGGGCACGGCACGAACGGCCGAACGGCATATGGTTTGTCGCTTTTAGGTTCATGCACCACCATGTCTTCGTGACACCGAATTGTGTTCGTGAGCTTCACAGGTTGGCAACATCAGACTAGCAGTAGTAGTATTAGCTCGAGCTGCAGCTGGAGTATTAGCTACTAATGTTAATGACATCGTGTGTCCTGTACCGCTACAGAATCGTAGGTTCTATGGGTATACTCCGTACTCCAGACAAGTCATAGCAGCTGGCAGCAAAGCGGGACCAGGTCCCGCCCGGTAAAAAAAAAGGAAAAGAAATCGACAAATCGAGGCATCCCGGCGGACGAGGGGCCGTCGCTCTCGTGCAAAGCGTGCGGGCGAGGGCAGCCGATTCGATCCCCGGCAGACCCGAATCGAAAGCGAAAGCAAAAGTCGGATGCCTGCTCTGCCTCTGCAGCTGGGAATTTTAATTAGGTGACCGGGCGGGTGGGGGACACGTCGCCGACAGCCCGGCAGCGTCCACGTGCGCCCCGCTTTATCTCCTTGTCCCCCCTTCCCCTCCCCGTGCGCCTTCGAATCTGGTTTGCGCCGTAGGATCGGGATCGGGCGGCGGGGCGGGGACGAGTGGACCTGTGCGCTCGCGGTAGGGTGGCCAACCGGCAGCATGGGCCCACGCCTGAAAGGAAAAAAACGGGGGGCACCAACGTTAATGCTGCACCACCCCACCGCTGGAATGGAGAAGGACGACGATCATGATGGCTCTGCCGGTTTGTTTAGTTTTTTTCTTCCGTGCGATTTGCGTTTGGAGAAATCCGTCCTCCATTTTACGTTCTGCACCTCGTTTCTCACTCTGCTCGCATCGCAACGGGAATTACTATCAGCGCAAACCGCTCACCAGAGGGCTAAAGTTCGAAATGTCTGACCCCTTTTGGACCTCTATGAAACTAGCAGCGAGTTAAACCCATGGTGTCAGGAGCCCGGCTCCGCGTGTCGGAGCGCGGCAGCGGCTGACACGTAATTAAACCCCGACGACCGGTAGACCGGCGACCGCACCCACCTATAACCTCCACCTCCGCCTCCTACTACCCTCCCCTCCCCTCGCCGCCCCACCCCACCTCGCAGAGAAACACAGAACGAAAGCCGCCGCCTGCTGTGACCGGAGAGCCAAACGACAAACCCAGCCCGAACCCACCCAACAAACCCGTACGTACGGCCGGCCAGCCAGCCATGTCGGTGGAGACGGAGCGGAGCTCCACGGAGTCCTCCGCCGCCTCGGGCCTCGACTTCGAGGACACCGCCCTCACGCTCCGCCTCCCGGGCTCCGACCCCGACCGCAAGCGCGCGTCCACCTCCGACCCCGATTGCCACTCGCCCACCGCCGCCGCCGCCGACTCGCCCCCTTCCCCCAAGTACGCTCTCACGCGCCATCTCTCGCTCCGTCAGAAATTTTTACCTGCTGCCTCGATGATTTCAGGAGCTGACAACATGGTCTTGTGTGCAGGGCGCAGGTGGTGGGGTGGCCGCCGGTGCGCTCCTTCCGGAAGAACGCGCTCGCGGCCGCGGCCTCGTCCTCCAAGACCAAGTTCGTCAAGGTGGCCGTCGACGGCGCGCCCTACCTGCGCAAGGTGGACCTCAAGGCCTTCGTCGCGGGCCACACTAGCTCCGACTCCTACGACCAGCTCCTCGCCGCGCTCCAGGACAAGTTCATCTCCCACTTCACTGTCCGTAAGTACACCGCACCGCCGCCATGCCATGATGCCTCCTGCTACTCTGTGCTACGTACGTGTCCTTAACCTTTTCGTGGTTTTGTTGTAACGATTTGATGGCGTGGGTGCAGGCAAGCTTGGGAACGAGGAGATGAAGCTCGTCGACGCGGTCAGCGGGACGGAGTATGTGCCCACGTACGAGGACAAGGACGGCGACTGGATGCTCGTCGGGGACGTCCCCTGGAGGTGATTTTCCCCCCTCTGTGCCCTCTGTACATTTGTATGACTTAATTAGATTCATGGATTGGTTTGCCACTGAATTTAGTGCTGTAGCATGTCAGATTCAGAAATCTGGAGATTTGTCCTCAATTAGTTTCAGTTATCTTTTTGCTTGAGGAGTAATCAATTTTTGATTATTTGAGTGTAATAAATGTGATAGTACTACGGAATTGGGATCGATTGATTACTGTGCCTCAAAACTATGAGTATGAGATGTTCCTGTTTGCCAATCAATTGGGTATTGTCTGTTACTCTGTGAGTTTGTGATCCATGGAATTGTTCTTAGTTAGCCTGTATTTTGTATGACCTGTCGAGAAACTTAGGAGATAGAATGATTTAGAGACGAATGATGCTCATAAATTCCATTCGCCGTGAGCGAATACAACAGCTCCATTTCTTGGACATGATTAGGATGGAAACGACTGAAGGAGCACTTATGCATTGTTAAGAAATGAAACTTATATTTGTTTCTGACAGCAGGGAAAATTTTCAATCAGAAAAGAAACAATAAATCTGATGACTGTGTTTCATGTCCAATTTCAATTATATCAACTTAGTGAAATGGCACATATAATTGAATGTGTGCAAATCAGCTCAAGCTCCGGACTCATTGTTCCTTCCTGAGTTTCGTAGTATCTATTAGTCTATAGCTCACTTCTAGGAGTGTGTTCTTTAATTCATTTTCAGCTAAGCACTCTTATTATCTGTGTAAGGTTCAACAATTTTTCTGTTAATAAACTGACAGGTTGAATAATGTAGAAGGCTCTCCACAATTACATAACCATGGGCCAGATTATAATTGCATTAGGTTGGATATGGAGTAAAAGTGCTTGTTTATTCTTGTCTTCACATTCTGAGTTAACGTCGATTCCTATTTCCCTAATAAAGGCATTTTTAATTTGTTTATGTCCAATTGAATATGTGGTATCCACTTTACCTCTGTATCATCTTTGGCAAAAGTTTTATTCCTGTCACATTATCACTTTAGTTCTGTAGGGGATCTGATTCCCATCTAGGAGCAAAGCTAAGCTCTCAATAGTTTAATTTCGAGCTTCACTGCATTTTGAGTAACTTGAATAGAACATATGTTCTAATAATTCTCTAAAGGTTTGACTTAAATATGGTACTGACCTCCTATTTGTTTACGTGCAGAATGTTTGTGGAGACCTGCCAGCGTATCCGTCTCATGAAAAGCTCCGAGGCTGTCAATCTAGGTATACCCAAAGCTCTCAGTCCTCTGAACCTTGTTTCTTCAGACTGGTGGAACTTATTTTTCTTGCTGTAGTTCAGCTCAACATCAAGTTCAATAATTTGACTTCTCCCTTCTCCCTGCAGCACCAAGAGCAGCTCGGTGAGACGCAATCCTTTGCTCCTCTTCCACAAACCGCGTAATACTAAGAAATGCCTTTGCTCGTTGGTGAGGTTCTTCCACAAGTCTGAGAGAGAAATGTGTACAGCCATCTCTGCCTTTTGTTCCAGCGTCCCATTTGAGTTCAGAGAGTGTTGCAGCTTGTAATTCCATTACCAGCCAGTAATATCTATATCTAAGATGGAGAGGTTGTGATGCTTTAGAAATATACCTACAGTTCGTTCTTCTTTATAAATAAGACCTCGCGGAACCCCTGTTCTTCCGAGCTGCTTTGCTACTGGAGTATGTTCTTCTGTAACGATATGCTAGTGAGGCACCTGGTGCAGTAGTCGGTCATATGGCATGTCACGTCGAGTGTCAGTTTTGGTATAAGCTTGTTCGAGTCGGGTGTCAGTTTTGGTACTATAAGTTTGTGTTTGAACGCGTTGTTATGTGCAATATGCTTGCTGTTCTTGCTATTGGTGCTGCGTGCTGCTTTGTTTTTGCCTAGGTCACTATCTTATTGGAAATCAATGTTTTGCGAGTCTAAGTCGAACACGTTGTTTCTTAATGTTGTCTAGCGAAGAAAGCACAGTTTTTCATGTTTTTCTAGTGCAAAGAAAGCAGCGGAATTACACCTCAAATGTTTGCTAAACGAGTGCATCTGTTAAACTTGTGTCCATAGCATCGAGTTGATACTAAGCAAAGTGTAGCTTGTATTTTGTGATTGCCTTTGCGTGAAGGATGCATGTAGTAAAGGTTATGGCAGGATCAGGGCTTTGTCTGGTGTTTCGTTTTCTTATTGGCAGATTCATCTGCCCTATCATTAATGACTGCCTTTTCAGCATCAAGCATCTTATCAACTGAATTGATCGTTGCTGCCCAAAAGCATATGTCCGTAGGTGTTCAGAGTTCTTCCTATTCCATAGGCAGGCATACTTCTGTCTGTACTGGTATGTAAGTAGGTCTAACAGTTCACAGTTTTGACAAGAACATCTCACGCATTAGGCCTTGTTTACTTATCCGGTATTTTTATCTCCAAAAGATGTGGGGATATGCAGGGATTTGGTGTTCACCCAATATCTCAAATCCCCTCAAATACCTTTTCCTAAAAATACTCTATCATGATAAAAGTTTTTAATCCCCGCATATCCCCACATCTTTTGGGGATAAAATATCGGAGAAGTAAACAATGCCTAATATGGAGAGAATTTGTGCGGATATTCTGTGATTATCCTCTCTAAACCCAGCTTAGTAAACGACCTATCGAGAAAATATTGGGACACGAAATAATCTCTTCCAATCCCTCAAATGCCTTAGAAGTAAACAAAGTCTTAAGAAGCAGAATTTCAGAGTGTTCTTTTGGCCATGCTCTTTCTCCGTAAGGTCTCCTTTTTGTTTGCAAGTTGATGAGGTTCGAAGGTCATCAGGTCAGGTTAGCCGAGCAGTCCGAAATCATCTACTCCCTCCGACCCATATTAATTGACTTCGATTTGTCAAAATTTGAATGAATGTAGACACTATTTAATATATAGGTTCATCCAAAATTTGACAAATTAAAGTCAATTAATATGGGCCAGAGGGAGTATTATTTCAAAGGGAAATCAAGAATTCGGCAGCCTATGTGGCCGTTCAAAGGATTCACCGCTTTGGTTTCTGTCGTTGGTTCTGAGGTTATGGTATAGGGTTCCGATACATGTTTTTCGCAGCGGTACGTGCTGTAAAATTTGTGTTGTGCGCATGAAGAATAATAATCAATCCTTCTTATTTCGCAGCGGTACATGCATGACATACCAGGGACAAAGTCAACTTCTGACCTTGAGGGGAAAAAATAGACATAAGGGGGGACAAACTTGACTAAATTAGTGCGAAATTATAGTTCTAGTGACTATAGTTCTTCACAAAATTTCAACCAGGGGGTGGCTACCCCCCCTCGCCCCCCTTGTCTCTGTCCCTGGACATACCACTGCTATACTTCAGTTCAGGAACCTATGGAAGTATGCATTTTGTTGACACTGATATCTGTATGCATTCTGTTGACTCTGATATCTGGTACAGCTTCCTTCGTTGATCCAATCAATTTACTGACTGCCAGTACCCGCAAATGGGAGAGCGAGATCACACGAGGGCTGGTGTACCGATGAGCACATCTTGATCCTCGCAGCTATCATGTGCAAAAAATGCAGCCAAACAAAACCAAGTAGCTTAGCTTAACCATCTCTAACCTGAACCAGTTGCACTACACGAACTGTGTGCTCTGAAACAAAATAGCTCAAACACACCCTAGAACCAGGTCAAGTCCCCAACCTCCTCCCTCACCCATCGGCCTTTGGTGCTCCTGCTCCTGCTCCTCATGACCGTCATATGCCCGCCTTTCTCTAGCATGTTGGCGAGCACTCGAGCACGAGAAGGTATGCCTCGATCTCGTCGTCAATTACCCAGTACACATAGCTGTTGGCCTGCACATGGCTGCTCACCTGCTTAGCATCGGCATCACAGTCTTGCCACCGGAATCGGTTTCCGGAAGAACTACTTCGTCATCAAACTCATGTGTATGCGCATCGTACATGGGTACGCAGTGGGAGGGCAAAGCACCACATGCGACGAAGTTGACGGGATGTTCTTGCGATCATTGACAGGGAGGCCAGGCGCCGAGATTGGTTAAAACTTTCAAACCTGCCTTTGTTCTTAGACAGAAAAAAAAGGATAAAGAGAAAAAGTTAAAGGGAAGCAGATTTACTTAGACCGGCCGGACCAAGAAGCCCAAGGGCCCAGACGCCGACATCAAACGTACGTAAACCAGAAGGCACGCGAGACCCTCCCTTCTCCCATCTATCCCTGACCCCCACCACGGCAAAAATCACAGATTTGATCTAATTAACGAATAATCTCACTAACTGATCGAAGATATCCCGGTCTGGCCTGTTTTTATGGCGCTTTACCAGAGGACGCCATGGTCAGTAGCACGGCGCTCCCAGCAAAAGCGCCATACATCCATGGCGCCCCTGCCAAAAACACCATGGTCCCGTCCGACGTGGCGGCCGTCGTGGCACACGCGGAGCCGTTTTAATGTTTGGTGCTTTTCGCGGGGCGCCATGCTACTAGGCACAACGCTTTTGCAAGAGCCATGGTCCTTAACCCTAGAAAACGGCGCGGGCGCCCTCCTAGCGCCATACCTCTTCGTCCCTCCCAGCGCCATACCCCCCCGAGCAGACAGAGGATGGCGGCGGCGGCTCCCCCCAATCCCCCTCAAATCCACATGCTCCCCCCATATCTAAAGCGATTCTCTGGTGGAATTTCTTCGTCTCCCCCCACTTGAGGTATTCTCCTTCAATTTTGCTTGTTTTATTGGTTGAAATCATCACATGGTCCTCTTCCTCTTAACACTAGTTCTTGTGTAATGATGCATGTATATTGTGCAATGTCTAATTTGTTTGAAGAAATTAGTGTGGTAGAATGATAGTTTGTTAAAGTTAGTTAGTGAGTAAGTGAAATTTCTTAGTTAGGGTTAGTAATATAGATTTGGCATGTACATATGGTAAAATTGTGCTTAGTTGAATGGTGTATGGCTATTGTGATTTGTGTAATGATTTGGCATGCATATATGGGCAAATAGGCCTTAGGCAAAATGTCCTATTGTTGGCATATATGGCTTATAGATGGGCATATATGGAGTACATATGGCATGTCATTATTGTATATTCATATTTGGAATGGACATATATGGATTATAGATAGTTATATTTCTACAATGAGCATATATGGATTATAGATGGCATGGAATGAATGTGAATTCATATTGTGATGCATTATTATGTATTTGTGGTGGAGTAGAGAATTTTCCCGACCTAATTTATTCACTTGTTTTTTTGCAACTACTTGTAGGATGTAAGGACAATCTATTTTGAATGGGCATTACGATCAACGACACCGTGGGCGGTACATCGTAGAGAATAAGCATGTGTTCAAGTGGTTGCACCTAAGGTCCAAGGAGGTGCATAGCAAGAAGATGCCATATGATGAGCGCTACACTCCATACGTTTAGCAGACTGGACTTCTCCCTTTCATCCAGCTTGTCTCGCGTTCGACGCCGCATATGAACCCTTGTTTGATCACATCGCTTGTTGATAGATGGAGACCGGAGACACGCAGTTTTCACCTCCCTTGTGGTGAGATGACGGTCACTCTGCAGGTCGTCTTCATGATTTTTGCGCTTCCCATCAAAGGACAACCCGTGTGTATGAGCTTAGATTCGGGTAATTGGCATGAAGTGATGATTGGCTTAATTGGTAAGGCGCCAAAGCAAGAGAAGATGTTTGCCGGTGCTACTTACAAATGGATACAAGAAAATTTTAGCAAATGCCCCGAGGACGCCGATGATGAGGTGATCCAGATGTATGCCCGTGCATACTTATGGTATGCCATAAGTAGGACACTTTTCTCAGATGGCACGAGAAGGAACACGTCATTCATGTGGCTCACTCTATTTGCAGAATGGGGCTACATGTGGTAGTAGTACATATGTTTGATCGACCAGATACTTATGTATGCTTGTTGTATGTGCAGTTGGATGAGACGTGTTGTAGAACTGGAAAATGAGCAAGTATTGGTGGACCAATGGTGCTACTGACCATATGGTCGTGGTTGCGCATACCAGTTGGTCGACCCATTCCGATGAAGGAAAAACGGTGGGATGATCATGGCAATAGCCGTCTCCGCTCTCCTACATGGGCGTACTTGTGGAATAATACCGAAGTATTTCACGGTGAATCCGATGAATGCTACTTGATGTAGCCCGACCTACGGTCGTTACCACATAATGTTCTCCAACTTACACCAAGTCGTCATGGACTCCAAAGGTGAATCCATTCCTCTATGCGAGCCCAATTCCTACCTATTGAATGGTATGCTACTTCATACTCCGTCACATATGCATGATAGGTTCACACCGACGAGTACGAAGACGAGGGAGGAAGACCGAGGACTCACGCCCGACAAGACAGAGGCTTGGAATAGGAGACGGAAGAAGCTCCAACTGGAATCGGCGTCAGCACCGGCGAACCGGGCTCACCGCCGAAAGCCCCGGCGACACACCGGTTGACCGGAACCACCGCCGAAACCGCTTACAGAGAGCCTGTTCGGCGAGCGACCGCAATATCCGACGGCGACCGGAAATTCCGGCACCAGATCCGGCGCGACCGGACTCACCGCCGGAATCCCCTACCTGCGCGCGGATCTGGGTTTGATGCCCTGAAATATTCCCTTTACTTACCCCTTTGCCTAGTTTATTCCCAAACTACCCCCTTGTTAAGTGGCTGGCCTATAAATAGAGCCCCCACCCCTCATGTACCCCTTAGGCATAGATGATAGACTAAAGACAACCCCCATTGTGGAATCTCTAGTTTTGCCTCATCCCCTTTACCAAGGGGACCGACTATCGTCACCAACCTCGATTGGACTTTGCATCACGCATCCATCGTTGAACAAGGCCTTGGAGTTCGGTGTCTCATCTCCAAGTTGTCAAGACCCTCCCCAAGGTGTTCTTCCCTCTCCGATGTGGATTCGAGGGAGCACGTTGACCGATCTTTCCTTGCGAGGATTTTATCGGACCGGTGGCCGCCGTTCGGGAGCAATCGGCCTTGTATCGTGTGAGTTTTGCGTGTGTTCATCGTGTTCTTCGCGAGGTGTGTCTCTTCCGCTACCTTCTCCCTTTCCCCTCGCTTTCCCATCGATTTGACCACGAGATCCGTGAAGATCGGGCCACCCAAGAGGTTAACCCCTTCATCATCTGGTATCAGCAGCTATTGGTTGCCACAGATTTCTCATCGATTTGGTCTTTTCCCCATAAATTCGAAAATTTCACAAAAAATATCCCCAATTCATGTTTTGGATCGATCAGTGATTTGAGTGAGTTTTGGTAGGTTTTGATCCATGGATTACTTGCTAAACTTGTTGATCTACCTTCCCCTGCATTCCCATGGCCTAATTCCATCATTTGCACCTTCGATCTGAAGTTTCCCATCGAGTTTTTCCGCAGAAAATTGAGTTTTCGCGTTCCTGAACTCGTTCCGGCGCCAGATCCGGCGAACTGGAGCGCCCGCCGGAATTTCCGGTCAAAATTCCGGTCAAACCGGACCTACCGCCGGAATTTCCGGCGAGAATTCCGGTCCGGCCGACCTGGTCGCCAACAGATTCAGCTCCTCGCGGTTTTGAGCATAACTTTTGCATTCGAAGTCGGATTTTGGTGTTCTTTAGCTCGTTTCGAAGAGTAGAAGGAGCTCTCCATCATAATTCATGTTGTTCATGCTATCTACTCCATCCAAATTCTGTGAGCAAGGCGGAATCCAACAATAAAGGGTGAAGATCATCGACGAAAGGTATAAACATTCCGCGACTTCTCCCCACTTGCATTCCTTTGTGAACCCCACTATCTTTGCGAGCAACAAACACCTATTGAGACTAGTTACTCTTATGATTGCTTGGGCTATGCACATTTGATACCTTGTAGATTCCGAGCAAACATTGTGAGCGCTATCTCATATAGTTATCTTGTATAGATGTTGGCACAAGGAAGAGGCAAGTGAAAAAGAAAAAAAAAGAAAAAAAAAGAAACAAAAAAATAGAAAAATAAAAAGAAAGAGAAAAAGAAAGAAATATACAAGTGCCTCATAGAATAGGAAGCGCAAGCTCGATGAACATCATATAGGTGGTACTTATTGTGCATATCTTGTAGCCCACCAATTTTGTGCAATCGAACTAGCGTCTCTCCTTATACTTGTGTGACACGAGCTTATAGTCTTCGCTAGGTGATCATTTGGTTCTTAGCTCACTTTCTCCGTCGCACAATTCCCATTTATCCCACCGTGTGTGTTTCCTTGTACATATTTCCTATCTTGTGGATTGACTTGTTTTGCTTTGTGATCATTGTGGTTCTTTACTTGCCATTACAACATCTTGATTTCGGATTGGTTCTTGACATGCCACTTTCCATACCTATCCACCATAGGCCTTGTGTGTGTGTGTGTGTGTTTTGGTTCGTAGTTGGTTTTGGTGTTTCGCGTGAACTTCACTTTGCTTGGTTTATTGCTCTCAAGTGTGGCCACTTGTACGATATGATCTTCCAAGGTAAATTAAGGTTTGACGTTGCATCCCCAACACCCTATACCACTTCCATATACAACACTTGGTCTTGTGACTCATGTCTAGGGACTCCGAAACCGAGGGTGATATCTATGAAGAATCCATGATGAGCCACCATGACTACGACTCCACAAGTATAGAGGACATGACGGAGCACAACACCGACAACGGCTCCGCATGCTTTGAGGACCCGGAGCACTACACCTACGACGACTCCACATGCATGGAAGACTCGGAGCTCTACATTGACAATGCCTCCTAATGCATGGAGACTATGGAGCACTACAACGACAATGGCTCCACATGCTTGGGTGATATGGAGTACTACACCAACAATTACTCCCCAAGCATGGATGACTTCGAGTGCGACATCGACGACGCCTCGCCGAGCATGGAGGACACAGAGAACTTCATCGACTTTGATGGCTCCTCCACGAGCCATGAAGAATTCCTCCATCGCGTGGAGATGGAAGCCTACTACGCCAAGCAAGAGGAGGCGCATCATCAAGATTCCATGACCTTCAAGGCCAAGCGTGCCACACCAAAGGGAACCACCTACTTCGATGATCCACCTCCAAGGCGATAAGCGCCACCACCTCCAAGGCGACAAGCGCCACCATCGACAAGGCATCAAGTGCCACCACCTAGATGGCGTCAAGCTCCATCATCTCCAAGGCTCCAAGCTCCATCACCTCCAAGGCGCCAAGCTCCACCTCATGTCCAAAGAAGAGTGGCGTCCAAACATCACATACATCAAGAGGCGCCAAGAAACAAGAATCTTCATCGACAAACATACTCTCATGAGCATCGCCACCATAAAGAGGATACAAGACATCGTCAAAGGCATCTTCGCCACCAAGACAAAGAAGTCGTGATGAGCACCAACCATAATGCTCAAGCAAGCTCAAGAAGGCACCACAAGAAAAAGAAGAGTGCCAAGGCAAATGATCACCGTTGTGAGCGTCATGTGGATGGCCAAGTGCTTCACCAACATCAACCATCGGCAAGGCACGCCAATGACCTCCGTCGACACCATCATAGGGCACCTTCAACTACTCGTGCCACAACCACAATGGCACCAAGAGCAAGCCTTCCTCCACACCATCAAGCTTCAACGCCTACGCTTGACTTCCACGACCTCGCGAACGAGGAAAATGTAAACCTCTACTTAGACAAGTTGGATAGAATGAGCCTACCTCCACCACTACTACGAGATGGCCACAAGACGGTCGAGCATGGGATTTTCCCTTCGACCATGGAGGAGAACGATGATGCCCATCTTATGGCATCCAACCTTGAAGGCGACAAGGTCAAGAATGGTGAGAATGAGATTTTCCCTTCACCAAAGGAGGCGCTTGGAGTTGAGGAAACCGAGCCTATCCCCATATGCTTGAGTGATGATGTGGTACCAATCCCATGTGAGTATGAGAGCCACTTAGCCCACTTGAGTTAGAACAAGAGTGAGATGAGTGACTCCACCTTATGTGAGATTGAGTGCTTCGACTTGGAGGGCATGAGTGATACTCCTAGTGAGTTGAGAGTGGTAGTCGATAGGTCAAGTGAGACCATTTCGAATTCTAACAACTTACCCTCTACCTCTAGTGTATTCTCTTGTGTTGTGCTAGGTTCCATGGATGAAGACGCGCCAAGCCATGAAGCAATGATGCCTCAATGGGAGAAGATGTACATGGTGCACGAAGATGATGCTACGCCATGGCTACATCAAGAAGACGAAGTCATCCACAAGGAGACCACTACTTCCACAACACCCACTTCATATGAGAGGTATGAACAAGGTAACAATAAGGGTGTTGATGATGCCATGATCCCACTAGTGGACATGATGAATTGTGAGGATATGCATGCTATGGATGATACTTGTGACATTACATATGCTTCATCCACATTCCCATGTGATGCTTTGCCTTTGCATAATATTGATCATGTGGAATTGTTTGATTGCGATATCATTGCCATAAACATGCCATGCTATGCATCTTGTGTGTATCCTCCAATTGCTTCGGACTTGTCTTGTCATGCTAGTCATTCAATTTCTCCCGTTGCTTGCGATAAGATGAATGCTTGCTATTTCACTTGTTTTGCTTGCAACAATATTGATCATATGCGTTATAATGAGATGGCCCCCATAGCTTTCTCAATTTTTGGAGATTTTGGTGATTGCCATGATAAGCATGTTCCCCACTTGCATACTCACCATGCATCTATGTCATACTTGATTGACATTAATGGTGATGTGCACAATAAGAGATATTTCATGATGGATGATGTGTATCTCTACCATGCACACACGTTCTTCCTTTGGTGTATGATGTGTGTAGGTACCCGCACAAGAATGTCAACCTCGGTTGAGCACGAGTTGACAAAAAGAGCTCTAGAGAGCATCCCACAAGTGAGTTCAAGATCGAACCCAGCTCTGATACCTTTTGCACGCTTTGCATCTTTCATGTTGACAAATTGCTCTTTCATATGGTTTGATTGCAAGCATGTTGATGGTATTATCTCACCTTGTGACATTCATGTTTCTTTGCTTTTGGATATTGATGCTTTGTGTGTTGCAACAAAAATGTTGAACAGTTTCTCTTTTCAATGTTTTGTGTGCAACCATAATGCCATTAAGAGCATCTATTGTCATGAGAGCTTCCAAGAATATCGTCTTGTTGTTGCAACAAACATAAGTACCACTTGCTCTTTCATTTGGTTTGTTTGCAAACGTGTTGTTTTTTCTTCCGCTTGGGATACTCATATTCCCATGATATTTTCTTTTGATGATTTGTATGTGAAATCCAACATGTCGAACAATTTCTCTCTCCAATGGTTGGTTTGCACACATAATGATGTTTCTTTGGACATTCTTCCTTGTGTGTTTTTGTCGAATTCTCCTATTCTAGCATCAAGGACGTTGATAAAAATTCTAGGCAATTGCCTTGAGTGCCGCACCAAGACATTATATGGAGTTTTTGAGTTCCCACATTTGGATGATGTTCAAATGATTTCCATGCACTTTGACATTGCATATGCATTCCATTTTCTATACTTGTATTGTGCTAATAGTGTTGTGAACAAGAATGGACATGCCATAAATGACATGCTCCTCTATCACACACAAACATATTTTGCTTGGTCTTTGTTGTATGAAGGTACAAATGCATACACGTCAACCTCTACCAACCATGGGTTGATAAGAAGAAATGAAGAGAGTTACCTATGGCTACCCTTCATCGAGCTATCTCTACAAGCTAAGGTGACTTCCTTCTATTTGAGGACTCATGCAATAATCTTCATGAATTGGCTACGCTTTGAGTGTTGCTTCGCTTTTGGTGTGAGATTTGTAGGCTTCATGGAAGGTGAAGGAACATTGAAGTGTTGTCAAGTCAATCTTATCGAGGACGACTATATGGTGAACCCCAGGATCAAGAAGGTCTCTCGACCTCTTCTACTTTGTGATGAGCATCTAGAGTCCAGGACGACTCTTTCTCAAGGGGGGGAGCTGATGTAGCCCGACCTACGGTCGTTACCACATCATGTTCTCCAACTTACACCAAGTCGTCATGGACTCCAAAGGTGAATCCATTCCTCTATGCGAGCCCAATTCCTACCCTATTGAATGGTATGCTACTTCATACTCCATCACATATGCATGATAGGTTCACACCGACGAGTACGGAGACGAGGGAGGAAGCCCGAGGACTCAGCCCGACAAGATGGAGGACTGGAAGAGGAGATGGAAGAAGCTCCAACTGGAATCGGCGTCAGCACCGGTGAACCGGGCTCACCGCCGGAAACGCCAGCGACAGCACCGGTTGACCGGAACCACCGCCGAAACCGCTTACAGAGAGCCTGTTCGGCGAGCGACCGGAATACCCGGCGGCGACCGGAAATTCTGGCACCAGATCCGGCGCGACCGGACTCACCGCCGGAATCCCATTCCTACGCGCGGATCTGGGTTTGATGCCCTGGAATATTCCCTTTACTTACCCCTTTGCCTAGTTCATTCCCAAACTACCCCTTGTTAAGTGGCTGGCCTATAAATAGAGTCCCCACCCCTCATGTACCCCTTAGGCATAGATGATAGACTAAAGACAACCCCCATTGTGGAATCTCTAGTTTTTCCTCATCTCCTTTACCAAGGGGACCGACTATCGTCACCAACCTCGATTGGACTTTGCATCACGCATCCATCGTTGAACAAAGCCTTGGAGTTTGGTGTCTCGTCTCCAAGTTGTCAAGACCCTCCCCAAGGTGTTCTTCCCTCTCCGATGTGGATTTGAGGGAGCACGTTGACCGATCTTTCCTTGCGAGGATTCTATCGGACCGGTGGCCGCCGTTCGGGATCAATTGGCCTTGTATCGTGTGAGTTTTGCGTGTGTTCATTGTGTTCTTCGCGAGGTGTGTGTTCGCTTCCGCTACCTTCTCCCTTTCCCCTCGCTCTCCCATTGATTTGACCACGAGATCCATGAAGATCGGGCCACCCAAGAGGTTAACCCCTTCATCACTACTTGCGTTACACTAACCAAATCGACTTGCTAACCCCGGAGAAGGTAATAATTTTATTGGTCTCAAGAACTCATATTTTCCAACATATATACTTCGAGTCCACATGCTAATCTTGTGTTCCGCTCAGGTGGAATGGGAGCCATACAGAACTAGAGGGAATGTGGGTACGGGTGTTTGGTTCCAGGCGGACTTGAACCATAAATGTATGCAAGAAGCAAATCTCTGGAAGATCCGTGCCCCGTTGATTTGTGTGTATTCTATTGAGTTCCACCTTCCACAACGGGTGATGAGGAAATTTGGCTTATTTCAGGAGACCCCGCCGCCATACAAGGACACTAGCATAGCTCTTCACGGGTGAGTGATCCTTGTACCCTAAGTATCTAATTTTCTTGGGCATCACATGATAGTATTAAGTCGATGAATTTGATTGTAGATTGGACAAGATCAAGCAGAAGAGGGAAAAAGATTGGGCTGCATATCATCACAAGTATATTCAGAAGTTCTATGTAAGGATTGAGGAGATCGAAAACCCGAATGCGGTCTCTCATCCTGAGGCGCCGCATGATGCTACAGCGTTCAATTGGTACCTTGTGTGGCTTGGGAAGGTGTCTCGTTTGTACCTGCAGTTGCCTTTGTTTGCATATCATCACATAGTGGAGGATCCTTTTCCTGCTTTTGACGATCTGAGCCAGCTAGAGTACAATAGACTTGTCCGAGGTGGCAGGGGTGAAAATTATGTGGGGGTTGTCCGCTTTGTGGTAAGCATTGTGCTGGGGACTGTTATGTGCAATTATATCGACATAAAATTGACTATTTTGTTCTTTTGATAGCGCGATGAGATCTCGAAACACGTGGATGAGGCTGCGGAAGCACTTAAACATCCTCCTGGCAAGGAGTCCGAGTCAGCCCTTCGAGCATTTGTGGAGGTATGTGTTAATAACTTTCCTAGTTCTATTGTATTTTTACGTGTGTTGAAATGTTCTAACATATTCGTGAATGTCATAGCGTACCAAGCGTTGGGGCCGTGGATTAGGTGTCTTGCTTGGTTGCCACACCGTCGACGCCGTATCGCCAGTTAGGTCTTCCAGCCTAGAGGATGATGTATAAGATGAATAGGAGGAAGAGGGCGAGGATGAGGAGGAAGCGGGCCAGGATGAGGATGAGGAGGAAGATGGTGAGGACGAGGATGAACAGGAGGAGATAGGCATGTCTCAATTACATGATGCCCTGCAGTCTAGTCAATGGTCGCGGATGAGGAGGAGGAGGCTACCGAGGAATCCATACACGCCAAGTGAATGGGAGAACAAGCATCGGGCAAAGGTGGCACGCCATGATCCTAGCTGTGAGGAGGAAGACTCCGATCCTCCACGGAGGGTTAGGAGGCAGGAGGGACGGAGAAAGGCGAACGAGGATCGGGTGGCAAAAAGGGGGAAAGGGAGAAAGTGACCTCGTAGCTTGAACTAGTGCTTGTGGATTCAAATTGATGTGGTCATTATGAACTTGTAGTTTGAACTTGTTGTTTGGTGTCGTCATTTTCAACTTATTGGTGTGTTGATGCGTTAAAAACTGGATGTTCTGATGTGTTGATGTTTGATGTGTTAAAAACTGGATATTCAAATGTTTGATGTGTTGAATTGTTAAAAACTGGATGTTCTGCAAATATTCAAATGTTTGATCTGTTGAAATGTGCAGTGTTGAACTAGTGCAATGTTTAAATGTTCATATGTTAAACAACATGACGTTTTTCAGCAAAGCGTCATGCTTAGCATGACGCCTTACGCAAAAGCGCCATGGTAGCATGGCGCCTTGGGCAAAAGCGCCATGCTTCCTAGAATGGCGTTTTCCAAGGGGGCGCCATGTACATGACTTAGTCGATTTTCTGGAGTCCATTTTCATCGCTCACGCGCAGGCACTGTGTCCCAGCGTGCCAGATATGGGCCAAATCGCCATGGTAGCATGGCGCCTCTGGCAAAAGCGTCATGCTTCCAAGCATGGCGTTTTCGGAGAGGGCGCCACACACATGACTTAGCCGATTTTCTGGAGTCCATTTTCGTCGCTTGCGCGCAGGCACTGTGTCCCAGCGCGCCAGATATGGGCCAAAGCACCATGGTAGCATGGCGCCTTCGGCAAAAGCTCCATGCACATGAATTCTCATAAGTTGAGGCTAGTTCCTGTGCTAGTGGCAACATTCCAGAAAATTGCATTACGCACAGATCTACTAACATAAGAAGCATTATAGGAAAGTGCAGTGATGGCGTTCAACCCTTAAGGGGTTTTACATACGCAAGAACCAAGACGACAAATTCGGCATGACAATGTTCAAGATAAATTCCACATAGTGGAGTCCATAACATAGATTATAGCATGGTGACAACTCTACTGTGTCGCGCTAGGCTCCTTCCCCTTCGCCTTCCTTTCCTCTCTTCCTCTGCCTCTTTCGTTTCCCTCAAGTCACGTGCAAGCTGGACAACGGAGTTGAACCGCGCCTCGAATTGGCGTCTACTCTCTTATTTATTCTTGCTCTCTTCTTCCTCCATTATGAGACTAGCCTCTTCAGACACCTTCTCAAACCGACGATGATTCCTCAAGCTCTTCAAGTACATGTCCCTTTCATATTTTGCTTATTTTTCCTTCCTCTCACGTTCTTTCTTTGCTTTCTTGATGCTTGCCTCACGCAATATCCTGTTGAAATCTTCTTCCCAGCGCAGTTCTTCTTCAGCCTCCCTCCTTTCCTCTTCCCTTTTCTTGATCAACCGAGCTACTTCATCTTCTCTCTCCTTCACCCTCCTCAAAGCCTCCGCCCACACTTTGGAGTAGCTCATACCATTTCCATCCTTGTTCTCCTTGGTGGGTTGGGTCGACATACCTATAACAAGAATGCAACATAACAGTTAGTAAATAGAAATAAACTTAAATGCACAATAAAAGTTATTAAAAAATATGCAAGAAAACATACGGAAATTCTCCTCGGAGATACGTAAACATACTACCGCCGCGACCTCTACCGCCTCCATGACCTCTACCGCCGCAACGACCTATACCGCCACAACGACCTCTACCGCCGCCACGACCTCTACCACCTCCTTGGCTTGTGTTTCTACCACCATCACCACCTCCTTCGCTTGTCCTTCTATCACCTTCACCACCTCCTTGGCTTGTCCTTCTACCACCTTCACCATCTCCTTGGCTTGTGTTTATACCACCATCACCACCTTCTTGGCTTGTGTTTCTACCACCATCACCACCTCCTTGGCTTGTGTTTCTACCACCATCACCATCTCCTTGGCTTGTGCTGCCAATAGGGGTGTTAGATTCCTTTGATTTTTTATTTTGCTACATGATGTTTTATTATGGCCCTCAACATTGCATTCTACACAACGAGTTTTGTCACGAGGCTCTATGAAATACTCGCTCCCCCATTCCCGTCGGTATCCACCAGCCCAATCGTCCATGTCATCTCGAAAACGTTTGGTTTGTCTTCTTCCCCGACCAACAACCTTTGTTGACGAATCGAGCCAAAGTTGGACACCATGATATTCTGGCCATTGAGATTGGTCAAGGTAAGGCTGAAATCTACCCGCCCATGTGTTCTTCACCTCTTGGATGGAATGCTCGTCCAACCTAACCGTATCCGGGTGATTAAGACCCACCATTCGTTCAGATGCCGCCTTCATCACGTGTGAGCAAGGGGGATGGTACAATATCGGCCTCTCGCAGGAGAAATAACCATAGCGTAGCCACACCTTATAGGCCAGTCCCCCATGTTGCACACCTCCCCTTGTGATACCTCCATGCTCATTCACTTGGTAAATCAGTTCTTGGTTGTCGAAACATTCAACCATTTGCGTATCCCCTTTCTTTGATTGATATTCCAGCCAATTATCAACCAATGGTGGGTACTCATACTTATTTTTCTCTTGTTATTCCCAACGATTTGCTTATCCGTTTCATCACTATACTTTAGAAAGTATTCATTCAACTTCTAAAATGTGTACTCCGCTATAGCAGTCACATGCAATTGACGTACACCTTTAAGTACTTTGTTGAAGCATTCCGCCATGTTGCTGGTGGAATCACCGTATCTCTTGCCGCCATAGTCATAAGCCCTTGCCCACTTTGTCCGTTCATTAAGGTGCCTTCTGAGAAACTCTTTGCCACCATCATCTGTGAGACAATACAATCTATCATATAGTTTTTGAAAATGCCGAGCGGTGAAGGCAAGACAACAATCTTGTAGATCATCGGCACGTTCCTTGTTGCCACATGCTCTATAGAAGTTCGACACGAAATGCCTCATGCACTATCGATGGTGGATACGAGCACACCCGGGAATGTCCTTCTCGACTGCGTTGAGTATTCCTTGATGGCGATATGAGATGATGCAAACCTCTCTATCAGGTTCTATAAACTTGGTCCTCAATATATGGAAAAACCACTCCCAGTTGTCGTTGTTCTCCACCAAAACCAAGGCAAAAGCCAAAGGTAAAACCCGGTTGTTTGCGTCGTGGCATATGGGAGTTAATAGTGTGCCCTTGAACTTGCCGGTCAAAAATGTGCCATCCACGGACATAACAGGCCGACAATGCTTGAATCCCCTGATGCATGGTCCAAATGTCCAAAATGCACGGCCAAATACTCGGACAGTGGCACCATTCTACAACCTAGTCACTGACCCAAGAGGCTCCACCACATAATACATTCATAGGTTCCTTGCGGCCATTGCTCCCAACAACCTAGGGAGGCGGTTGTATGCTTCTTCCCAATAACCACACAACATCTTAAATGCGGCTTGTTTGGCCTTCCACGCCTTACCATACTGCACTTTATAACCGAATATTTCTTTAACCAAATCTATGACACCCTTAATAGTATATGTTGGGAGAGACCTTATGTTATTTGCAACTCTATACGCGATGAAATCGGAGGTCAGCTGCCGATGGTCATCTTGACAACTTTGCCATCCTTGATAAACTTTTCATCACACATATGAATGGACTGACAACTTACAATGGTCCATTGTGGCCCGCCCCTCAATGGTCGTACGCGAACAACCCATGGACATCCTTGCTTCTCACACTTGACTGTGTAACACACCTTAGTGTCTGAGTGAGCCACCTTGTACGATCGGTGGTACTTCACCGCGTAGTTCTTGATCCACATTTGAAATTCCAACAAGCTATCAAACTTCACCCCAGGATCTATCCCGTACTTTTTCGGCTTCAAGTACTTTTTAGGAGGTGCTCGTGGATCGAGCACTCGACTAATTCCACCGTCAACTTGGGCCTCATCCGCAAGGCTAACATCACGAAACAATGAAGGTCGATGATCCCGACCTACTACTTTTTTGTGAGTTTCAGTGAATTTAACCATTAGACCATCCTCATCCACATCTTCATCCGGTCCTTCATCCTCGGAGTTCGATGCATGACACCTCAAATAAGGGAGATCATGGTCCATGTCCTCCTCATCGCAATTTGCCTCCACATCTCCTACTTCATTGTCACAAAGCCCATACTCAACCTTATCACCCTCAAAGTCATCATCCTCCATTTGAGGTGATTCATAGTTGTCATTGCGAACAGGGCTCATGGAAGATGCCTCGTTGTTGTGTCATCGTAGGTTGGATCTATGCGGACCGGTCTCAATGGAGGTTGGCTCATTGTTGTGTCATACACATGTGGCTCACCTCGAGCCGGGCTCATGGAAGCATGTCGGTTCAAGTCAATGTGCAACCGAGCCGCAACCTTTATTGTGGCAGATATCTCGAGTGACTTATCTTCAGATTCCGCCACCATCTCCTTATATGCACTCCAATTCAACTCGGAGTTGATAGGCATTATCTTCAATCTATTGTGATGGCCAAACCCGACGTTATACCTTCCAACCAACTCATACACATCACTAGGGTCCATCCATTCCAAATCATTCCTCACTCTTTCCACAATCTCGGCATATGTAGGACTTGTGCCAAACACCATGACTACCTCCTCCGGGTCACACTCGGTATTGCCTTTCAAGAATGCGACCTTGTCCACATGATGAACATTAACGATTCTTGGCATCTAAAAAACAATAACACCAACCATTACGCATCAAAGACAACTACATTACCACCACCAACCGTAGCTACCAACTAAAACAAGTCATGCCACTTTGCTAATTCTAACATACAAATCCTAGCCATAAGCTACAAATCTAATAACAAGAAGCAACAACATCAAGTCTAGATTTCACTCCAAAGCCAAGATATAGCTAGGGTTAGGGTTCTAAATTCTTTGCCAAAATAGAACCAAATTGCACAAATCTATTTGGATAAAACCAAGGGGTTCGGGGGAGATTACCTCTTTAAGCAAGGGGAAGTCCAAATCCACGGAGAAAAGCAACCGATTTGAAGGGCTTCGAGTAGGGAAAGAGCTTGGGGCGAGAGAGAGAGAGGGGCGCTCGGGACGAAGAGGTATGGCGCTGGGAGGGCGCCCACGCCGTTTTCTAGGGTTAAGGAACATGACGCTTTTGCGAAAAGCGCCATGCCTAGTAGCATGGCGCCCCAACGAAAAGCGCCAAACATTAAAACGGTCCCGCGTGTGCCACGACGGCCGCCACGTCGGACGGGATCATGGTGTTTTTGGCAGGGGCGCCATGGATGCATGACGCTTTTGTTGGGAGCGCCGTGCTATTGACCATGTCGCCCTCTGGTAAAGCGACATGAAAATATGTTAGATAGGGATATTTTCGAAAAAATAGGTCAGTTTGTGAGATCATTCATTCACACACACCACCACACCAGCCGCCGGCCTGCGTCGTTCGTCGCTCGCTCCATGCTTCTCTTCGCCATTATCTTGGTGAGCACGTACGGGCACAAGCTCGGCCCCGCCTCTCACGGGATGCCGGCGGTCTGCACCAACCGTAGTCTGGCCAGACTTCTCTGCTCCACCACGGGTAGCTACATGCAAGCCCGCCAAAGTCTCCAGCGTCCGCCCGTCTCTGCTGCCCCGCCTACGGTGATGCTGGGATGGAAGGAAAGGCAACGAGATGTGTGAGCGTGTCAGGGGATAATAGGGAATGCTCCTTGCGGCGACCCATAGAAACTGCCTTCTCAGGTGTGGATCGGCGGCAGTGGAAAGACGCCCATAAGATGTATGACGAAATGCTTGTCGACGAAGGTGACGCAGAAGATTACGGCACATGTGGCCTATGCTTGGAATGGTGGGACAAGAACGAGTTGAAGTTGATTGAGGCGAGCTGGGGTCAGGCTGTGTGCACGGCGACATGGATGTCATCACTTTTAGTACTCTGAAACCTGGGCTGTGTCGAGCGTCTTTTGAGGGAGGCCATTAGGAGTGAGGTGAAGCCAAATGTATTTACCTGTACTTCATTGATTCATGGCTTCCGCACTAGAGGAGAAGTGCTTGCTGCAGCCAATTTGCTTGTGGAAATGATGGAAAGAAGACATACTCCTGATGTGGTCACATTTGGTGCCCTGATTCATGGTCTGGTTGTTGCTGGCAAGTCAGTGAGGCCTTTCTATCCGTGAGAAGATGGCAGCGAGACAGCTTACTCCTGATGTTAACATACATAATGTATGGATTATTGGCCTATGCAAGAAATATATGCTTCATGCAGCTATGAACCTTCTCACAGAGATGCTAGACCAAAATGTCCACCCTGATAAATTTGTCTACACCATATTAATTGATGGGTTCACTAGCTGTGAGAGCCTTGGTGATGCAAGGAAAATATTCAAATTCATGCAGCAAAAGGGCAGGGTGTCTGCCCTCACGTTGTTAGTTATAATGCTAATGAGGCCACTCTATGCATCAATAACATGGCAAAAGGTTTGGAGTATCCCGCACGAGGTTAGTTACTACACCCGTTTATGTTCTAGTTTCCGTTATATTCAGTGCTTGGCATGTAGGCAAGGAACATAATCCTCCATGCTGTTATTCTAACAAGGGGTTAGTCGGCCTAGGTGAAGCAGCATTTTTTTTCAAGTCTAGCACCTAATATATGAACTGTTACACTGATGTAGAAGCTTACCCTGACCTGGTCTACTAATGTCCACCAAATTGTCCGGTAGACTAATGCAACTGAGCTTCAATCAAGTATCCCATGATTTCACTCTTACGTTTTTTATATGCTTTTGACTGAAGTTATTTTTTTCTGAACTCGATTTACTTTCAGCACGTGAAACTGTTCTGAGTTTTGAAAAGGTATGTTCCAAAGAACTGATTCGTTCTTTTGTAATATTGACCAGCTATTTTTGTCACTGGACATACTTCGATAAATAGCCAAGCTGCATTTGTGTTAACAATAAATTCTAAAATACTAAAAAAATATACTATTTCAATTTTTATCCATAAACTTATTGAAACAATAAGTTTTGTATTGCCTGGGTATGTTCGGCGTTTAGTACATAACAACGAGAAATATATAATAAGACTTTATTTGATAAAGATTAAATTTTAATGGTGACAAGATTGAACGGAGCAGTGTGGTGTGAAGGATCGGGAGATACATGGTCTACCAAGAGAGGGGGTAAAATTGGTAAGATGTAAACTATTTGTGGCGCCAAATTCTTTGCATATATCGTGAATTATAGTTTTTTTGATCAATGTATCTAAAACTAAAATTGTTATTTGTTCGCAACGCATGTGCATTTAGCTAGTTGATGTTACACTTGTTCCCATAATTTTATCAAGCCCACGATATAATTAACCGAATTGGTTGGATCTTCGACCAATACGTTGCCACAGCACTAAACTCAAACCAACCAGCCCACAAAGATCGTGATGTCAGCCACACCAACCCACTATCCACTGGACATGCATGGGCCTAGCTAGCATTAACAGTCTGCGGAAGTGTTGAGATGAACGTACGGATACGGTTCTACCAAACTCCAGGAGTACGGCATTCACCAAACCCGAGCCCCCTACTAACAAACCGAATTACCGGAAATGCTCGTGGGGCATGGGCACGTACGAGTACGGCCGGCCGGCCGCCGCGGTCCATGTGCCCATGCGGCTGGCTCCTCTCGTGGCCTCATGTGGGTCCTCCGTTTCTTTTATCAATCAGGCTTGATGGCATGTTCTTGGAATTTCTAATCCAGACTTGCTAAGTCTGCTTTGGCGAGAGCATTCGCCTCGACATTACAGCACAAACTTCTACTATTAATTTTCTTCAACCTCCATAGTCTCAAGTGGACACATGCATATATGGATGCCGCATATTCTTTAGGTTGTGTAGGAATGGATGGTGTTTGTTTGTGTGGAAGGAAATGAGTTTTGGCTGCTGCACATACAGGGTGCCGAAGAAGGAGCTGACTCAGGATGCGCAAGAGATCGAATCCCTAATTATCCGAAGGTTTGACATTGCATTGCATGCATGTGAGCCTAGCTAGCACCAGGATGCTATCGCATGCAATTAATCAATCTCCTATATTCCCTGCCAACGACCATCATTCCCATCACTCCCCTGAATTTAATCCCTGGTGGAGTATATAAGCATACCGTACCGACCTGTTCGATCGGAACACCAGTGATCAGTCGATCCAACAGCTAGCTGCACTTTCTTCTCTTCTCGTCTTGTACACATCCTACCCTAGGCTAGCTAGACCCTTCAAGTCGTCTCGGTGATCTTGATCGATATCAGTACGGACGAGATGGGCACGCCGCCGGCGAAGCTCAGGCTCTTGTCTCTCCTCGGTCTCTGTGTCGCGTCGGCGATGGCTGACTGGAGCAGGGGGACGGCAACGTTCTACGGCGGGAAAGACGCCTCCGGCACAATGGGTATGCATGTGTCCCAGCTCCGGCCAAAACAATTACGATACTCCTACTAGCTACTACTAGTACTAACACGTACTAGTACTAATGATTTTTGTTGGTCGATCGCTCAGGTGGCGCGTGCGGATACAGCAACCTGTACAACCAGGGCTACGGCGTGTGGAACGCGGCGCTGAGCTCGGTGCTGTTCAAAGACGGCGCGTCGTGCGGCGAGTGTTACCTTATCATGTGCGACACCAGCAAGTCCGTGATGTGCAAGCCCGGCGTCGCCGTCACCATCACCGCCACCAACCTCTGCCCGCCCAACTGGGCTCTCTCCAACGACAACGGCGGCTGGTGCAACACCCCACGCCCCCACTTCGACATGTCCCAGCCATCCTGGGAGAACATCGGTGTCTACCGCGCCGGCATCATCCCGATCCTCTACCAGAAGTAAGAACAGTAGGCCATCCACGCGTCGATCCATATTCTAGTGCCAAAAAAACACATACGGATCGATCTAACCAATACTACAACTTTAATTGTACGTAGGGTCAAGTGCTGGAGGACGGGAGGGATGAGGTTCAGCATCACAGGCTTCAAATACTTCCAACTGGTACTCATCACCAACGTCGCCGGTAGCGGGTCGATCCAGTCCATCTCGGTCAAGGGGACCAATACGGGGTGGATCACGCTGACCAGGAACTGGGGCGCAAACTGGCAGTGCAACTCCGTGCTCATCGGACAAGCGCTATCCTTCAAGGTCACCTCCACCGGCGGCCAGACGTTGTACTTGAACCAAGTCGTGCCGGCGTGGTGGACCTGGGGAGCCCAGACTTACGCCAGCAACCAGCAGTTTGACTATTGATGATGGATCCATGCATGATCACTTCCTCCCTCACATATGCTTCTGGCGCCTGGCTGCCTGGCATCACTGGCACATGTGAATTCTTTTGGTTGACTTATATATGTTGCGTGCAAAGTGGGGTGATCTGGATTTTCATATATATATATATGTACATGCTCTAAATCATTATTATAGAAGACAACGAAGCCAAGGGAAATTCAAAGTCATCCTTATTTCAGGAGATGTGATATTCCCAAATGATTGTTGGAATGACATATTCGCTTTGATTTTCCTTTTGCTCTTTCCCGCCATTCTCGTGCAATTGCCTGACCTTTCTACGTTGGCAGGGACGGATCAATTGCTATTTCAACGGCGCTCCTCTCTCTTTTTTTTTTTTTACATCAATGGTGTTCAGTGCTAAGTTTTGCCATGGGAAACAACATCTGTAGTCTAGCTTGACGGCATGTCGATTTTTCTGTTGTTTCTTTCCTTTTTTTTCCTGGTAAAACTTTTTACAACTTGCAAGTGGAATTATCTGTATAACCTGATGTAGTAATAATGATCATCAAATGCCATGACCAAACATGTGCTGAGAATGATACCGCCCCAGACAGCCATCCACCCCGCAGCGACCCACCGCAACCTCCAAAGCACCATCGGAGCAGGGCGCGGCCGTGATGAGACCACCACGCCGAGGCACCCTCGGCCCGCCGACCTCCACGCCACCGAAGCGTCGAGGCAAAACCTCCGGCTGCTGACCACTCGAAAGCAGTCGTGTCCTTGGGATCGCCGCCCCGACTTCCACATCCCCGGCAGAACGGACGCTGCCGGCGCTGGAGAAGCAGTCCGGCCACCCCTGCCGGCCGCCCGAGCGTGAGGGGCACCGCCCCGACCGAAACCCCGCCCGAGCCCGCCACACAGAAGGAACGCCACAACCGAAGCCCGCCACGGCCCATCTAGGGCCCAGATCGGCCCCGGACAAACCCGTAGCCGCACAGGCCCGACCGCCGTCTCCAACTCCGCTGAATGCCGCCGCTACAGACCACGAACTTCACGCGACCTCCCGACCGTCATGAACGGGCCGTCGTCGAGAGCTCCCCCACTCCCGAGCGTCGCCGCGGAGAAGCAAGGCTCCGTCGCCGCCGGATCCACTCGGGATTTGCCCGGTAGAGGCGACCAGCGAAGATAGGGAGAGGAGGAGGGGGTCGATGGTGGCTGGGCGGTGTCGCTTCCCAGGTCTCCCCTAGGGAGGGAGCTATGCGGGCCCTCGTTACTGCCATTTCTTCATTCGCGCCATTTCTTGGTTCCTGCCTATATCTGTTCCCTCCACCTCCTTCTAGCTGTACCACTGACTTGAGTCTATAAATAGCTCATCTTCATCTATCATCCAAGCACCCTTCTCCACTGCTCTTTTCCTCCTCAATTTTGTTAGTGATGAGTTTGCTTTGATGGGACCGAGCTGATGATAGGCCAAAGAAGATGAAGGATGCGAGGTTGCCCCAACATCTCTGGTGTTGGTGAGGCAATATTTGCAAGGTGAAGGATAATTTTGATAAGTCGGGCATGAATAGACATGTTGTTTGTGTTATTGATATTTTATTAATGTTCCGTGTTGTCTCCTCTATCCCTTTGCAGGTGGTATCGTTGGATTGACACGAAGATACCAGATTGGGTAGCGTGTGATATTGAAGAAAGGCAGCGTCATTTGATGCTACTGTCGTTGCTTGTGCAGCTACTGTTGTTGCTTGTGCAGCTATTGCTGCTGCATGTGGTGCTATTGAAGTTGTTTGTGCAAATTTTCTTTGTCTAACTTGTGCATGAGTGAACTCATTAAGTCTTGGCCACACGGAGATAAACAAAAAAATTCTCTACGTAGTGCTCCCAAGATCTACCTCAGGTAGAATGAATATTGTAACTACCTCGGTGAATTACGCTCCTAGTTACAAGCCTGGATGAGCGGAAATGGTTGAAATAGTACGGTGGGGCCCAAATGCCACTCACAGGTAGACCTTTCGGTCGTCCCAACCATTTCCAAACATCGGGACAAGAACGGGCAGCGTAATCGGCAGGCGAAGGGATCAACTACATACACAAATGAGTATGTATGCAAGCCACCATACAACAGTACATCAGAGCCATTCCATCTAAAATAAATAGAAATATTGCAACGCCATATGGCAAGATCCAAATGTCCTAGGTAGATATAATAGTTTAGGATATCTCCTCATACATCAAACATCAGAGTATCAGGCGGAAGCGGCAAACAAGATCCGAGTACGGATAAGAAGCAAATCGGCATAAGATGTCCCATAAATAAACACATCCCGCCCACAGATCTCACGGATCCCCGTTCCCGGAATCTCTACACCGAATGATCGTTGCCCACATCGTCTAGTCTCCTCCACCCAGATCCATCTTGAGTGTACTGTTCATCCGAATCAAACAATTTATCGTGAGACCCTAGGGGTACTCGGCAAGTCTTTATGCCTCTAAAGGGGACACAACACAGGGTGACGAATTGCAGCAAAAGATAATACCTAGCAATTCTATAGATACTCGCTAACCATCCGCCTAACCAAAGATAGACGGATGTCCGTGAATTAAAGACAACAGTTATAACGGTAATATTAACAGATCCATCCTCCTCCTCGCTTACCAACGAGGAAGCGGACGAACAACCCCCCCCATCCGTTGGCATTTTTATTATCCATTCCATGAGTATTGCACTATTTACTAGTCAGTTACTTAGTCAAATTAAAAGCGGTACTTTAGTTATACTTGTCTATGATCGAGAAACTGTGCTCCAAGTCGTCCATAACCGCGGACACGGCTTTCAGAAAGTTTTACCCTGCAGGGGTGCACAAATAGCAACACACACTCGATCAACCTCGGAAAAACCAAATCAAAACCCAACGAGGCATTCACGACAAAGCAATCACAGGATTCAGAAATATTTGAGGGCCACCCCATTAAGCTACCATAGAACGGTTAGTGACTCCAAAGCGGACTCAAGGTTTGGGTGGACGGTCAGAACGATGGGAACCCGAAAGTGTGGTGGGCTTGTCGATACCGCAAATCGTGTCCCGATCCTAAACAAGACAGGTGCAAGTACATCGCAATTTAAATAAAGCGAAGAAAGCATGGCATAAGTACAGATAGTAAATAAAACCTCAAACTAGTTTGTGGCCCCAAGAAATAAGAATGAATCAAGCTCTGGCTCGGGGTCCCATAAGCCTCCGGATGTGGATAGCGAATATTCAAGGAACAGGAATCAAGTACTCGGGGTCCCACGGGACACAAGTGAGCATGAAAACCAAATAGTATATTGCTCACCGGTGCCACTTTCATTAGTTATCCCATTACTACTCAGTTAAGTTGTATAGGTACCTCGTTATCCATCGGACACTCACATACCCTACACATGTTTTTTCGACTCGCATGGCTCAAACAACTCCTGTAGTAATGGCTCATGGGATGGAGGAACAAGCTTTGGTGGGGTTTAAAAGTAAAGGCTATGCAATACTTGGGATTCAGTTTAATGCAATCGCGACTCAATGATGCAAGAATAAGATAGAGGCAATAGGTACTATATGTATGCAAGCATGTGGTAGTGCTTGCCTGGCAGCTCAGTTGAAGCGAGAGAAGGATCTGGGTAGTGCTCCTGGGTTTCTTGATATATCCCCTGCTCAGCGTCTATTCGAAGAAGAACCAAACAAGCAAGGGCCAACATAAATAAAGTGCACAAGCATATGAATAAGATGCGACAAGCAAACAATCATTCCATGATGAATGATGCACAATTTGCATGGCAATAAAGTAGCATGGCATGGGTGAGGTGTAGAATACAAGAAATAAACATTTTATTGAGTTTTGGTCACATTTTATTCTCGAATAAGTTGCTGTATACTTTATATTTATATGATGCATGATGCAATTCAGAACATGGAATGCATAAACAGAAAGGTCTCGTCGCGCTGATCGATTTAGACATATCATTTGTTAAATTTGGAGTTATAAATCAAAAGTTATTAATTAATTAATGCAAAAGGGCATTTTAATGTAATTTAAATCAACTTGAAATTTTAAGTGTTCAAAATATATTTTGGATATCATATTTGAATTCCTCATATTTTTCTGATTCAAAAACATATATCACATGTATTATTTGAATTCATATTTTAAAAGCTATTTAAAACAGATTTGAAATTTGAATTTAAAGAAATTTGAAAAGTTTAAATTAAAACAGAAAAACAGAAATTCTTTTCTTACTCAACCCAGACCTAGCCACAGCCACCGACAAGTGGGGCCAGGCCGATCAAGCGTCTGTAAAGCTTTCCTCACATGGCGCTTCCCACTCGCGATCGACGGGTGGGGCCACAGCCTCGGGGGCCAGTGGCGCCAATGGGACGTGCGATGGGGAGCCCGGGAGCGCGGGTTAAGTGCTCAAAACTACGGGGGTGTTTCTGCAAAATGGACAGAGAGGCTGACGGTAGGGCTCTGCGGACCGCGGAAGGAGGAAAAAGGTTTGGGGGGGTATGTGCAAAACGTCGGCACTCTGTTTTCTTCTCGAACCACGACGACGGTGCGCGATCTTGCAGACGGCGCCAGTGGTTCGAACTGGTCGTGGAGTGCGTCTTGGCTGAGGCTAGCAGGGGTGGGGTTGTTGTCTGGGGGTCAGGCGTGGCCTAGTTATGGTGCTATGCGGTGCGGGAGCGAGCAGACAGAATCGAGCGGCGGCGCGCAGAGGGCGTTCGACGAAAGGGCCGGCGGATCTAGTCGACGGTGGCGAGGCAGAGCATGTCAGAGAGGTCGAGGCGCTCACCGGGAGTGGGTCGGTGGGGTCGGATCGTGTCGAGCGCAGCAGCGAGGATGCAGAGCGGACCGCGTTAGGGTTTGTTCATCGGCCGTGGTTCGGTGGTAGGTCAGGGCTTCTCCTCCTCGGCGTGGTGGGCGAGGCGAGGGTTCTCCACGGCCTTCCTCAACGCCAACGACCACCTCCTCGAACTGGCGTAAGAGGTGGATGCCGACGGTGGGGTTGGTGATCGGTGGTGGAGAGGTGGCTGCAGGGAAAAGTGGGGAAGGAGGAGTAGAAGGGCTAGGCCCTGGTGGATCTGGCGTCGACAGGCAGTGAGGGGTAGTGGATAGGAATGGGGAGAGGGGAGGGGGTGCCGTGGGGGAGGTGGTGAAGATAAAGGTGGCTTCGGCCACCTTTTCTGCCTCTCCTCACGTGCTCGAGCTGGGAGGCCAGGGCAGGCACGGTTAGCTGGCAGGTGGGGAAAGGGGAGGCCAGGGAGGGTAGGCTCGGTGTGGGGCATGTCAGGCAGAGAGAAGAGCAAGAGAGAGGAGAGGGGAGGCGCTCGGGTTGGAGCTAGGTTAGAGGGATGGGGTGGCTCGGGTTAGGGCTTGGTCTTAGGTTAGGGAGGGGTAGGTAGCTGGGGTGTGGCCAGGGAGAGAGGGTGGCCAGGTGGGTCCATCATGGGGAGGCTCGGCATAGGTGAAGAGGAGAGGGTGAGGTAGGTTTAGGGTTTAGAGAGAAGGTGAGGTGGAGAGGTTTTGTGTGAGGGTGGATTAGAGCTAGGGTAAGGAGAGAGGACAAGAGAGAGAGGTTGATGTGGTGGTGGATTTTTGGCAAGACCAAACTAGATCAAACAAAATAAAGAAGAGAGAGAGATGAGAGATGAGCCATTCAAAATTCAAATAAAAACAAAGGAGGACCAAAGTTGGAGAAGGTTGCATGGCCCATGCAAAAATGATAATTGCCATGATTAAAATATTGTGAAAACAAAATAATTATTCATGGCATTTATACATATGCATTCCAAAATATGGGGTAAGGGCCAAGCTAAGGAAGTGAAAGGATGCCCCATGTGGAGTAGATGGAGATGACCATATTTGAATAAAATGGGACATGCTAGTGTGTATGTGCCACTAGGCATTTAGTAAGCCCAAAATATCCCAACATGATAATAACCCCAAAACAACCCCTATGGAAGCTAGAAAAAGGTTCCACTCACAAGGCATGCAAAGGTGGCCATGTGGCTCTCATAAACCAATAATGTGGAAACAATATGGTGCATGTATGAGAGCATGTGGAGATAGAATTGGATCCATCCCAACCCACATGAGCTAGAGGTAAAACCAAATAAGTTGCAATGCTCATATATGGTGGAATGGTGGAATGATGGGGTGAAGACAAGAAAGGTGGTGGAGTCAATAAAATATATGCCCCCAACTCAACTTGGGCATTTAAACAATATATCAAGAACCAAATACAATATCAAGAGGCAAATACAATTTACAATGCATATGAGAGAAGAACCAAATCAAAAGGGTTTTATATGATGCTCAAATGCAAGGTGGCATGATGACATGAGCATGATATAATGATGATGCAACAATTGTATATATGAAGTAGCCATTATATTACTAGACCAAGTAGCATTACAATTGTTAGACAAATGGGATGCTACAACTCTCCCCCACTAAACAGGAATCTCGCCCCGAGATTCTAGGAAGAAGAAGAAGACTCAAAGAGGGTAGGATAGTTGGCACGGAGCTCATCTTCACGCTCCCAAGTGGCTTCAACGGAATGGTGCGACCCTTGCACCTTGCGTAACTTGATGGACTTGTTGCAGTCCTTCTTCTGCGATCTCAAGTATTTTGTGGGGTGTTCTTGATAAGACAGGTCTTCTTGGAGATTGATTAGCTCATGATCCACGGTCCCCGGGATCCTTGAAGCACTTATTGAGTTGAGAGATGTGGAAAACATCATGAACCTTGAGTTTTTCCGGAGCTCAAGAGCATAAGCAACTTCTCCTCTTCTTCCACAATTTTGAATGGACCGATGTATCTAGGAGCCAGCTTTCCTTTGATACCAAAGCGGTGCGTGCCTCTCATGGGAGTGACACGAAGGTAAACGATCACCAGGGACATACTCCATGTCCGTGTGCTTTCTGTCATAATTGCTCTTCTGGCGACTTTGAGCAATCTTCAGATTTTCAAGAATGATGTGCACCTTCTCCTCCGCTTGAGTTACAATGTCAGGGCCAAACCAAATTCTTTCTCCTGCACCCGACCAACCAATCGGAGTTCTGCATTTGCGGCCATAGAGAGCCTCAAATGGTGCCATCTTTAGACTTTTCTGGAAGCTGTTGTTGTAAGAGAATTCAGCATAAGGAAGACATTCTTCCCACTTCATGCCAAAAGAGATGACGCAAGCACGAAGCATATCCTCCAGAATCTGATTGATCCTTTCAACTTGTCCTTGCGATCGAGGGTGGTATCTTTGTCTTTGAAGTTCAACTTTGTTCCCAAAGCATTTTGGAAACTTTCCCAGAACTTGGAAGTGAAGATGCTCCCATGGTTTGAACTGATCTCAAGCGGAACCCCATACAGAGAGACAATTCTGTTGATATAGAGCTCAGCCAACTGAATTGCAGAAATTGTTTCCTTGACGGGGAAGAAGTGAGCCACTTTAGAAAGCCTGTCAATGACAACAAAGATTGCATTGTTGCCCTTCTGCGACCTTGGAAAGCCAGTGATGAAGTCCATCTCTACTTTCTCCCATTTCCATTCCGGGGGTTTCAATGGCTGTAGAAGACCGGAAGGTTTCTGATGGACAGCTTTAACTCTGCGGCAGACATCACACTCCGAGACATACTTGGCACAATATCGTTTCAAACCCGGCCACCAATATTGTGTTTTCAAGTCCATGTACATCTTTGTGCTGCCGGGGTGGATAGAAAGAACAGATTCATGCGCCTCCTTGAGAACTTGTTCTCTCAAACCTGGGTAGTTCGGAACAAACATACGGTGTTCAAAGAAAAGCATGCCTTGATCATCGACGTGGAAGGACTCATACTTCGGAAGCTGAAGTTTTGAGATGATCTTTTTGGTGTGCGGATCACCACGCTGAAAGGAGCGAACCTTTTCTTCCAAGAGAGGAGTAGCCAGAAGGTTCAGGAGATGCCCTTGTTCCACAATTTCAAGGTTGAGCTGACGGAATTCCTCGCACAAGAGAGGCTGTTGTTCTTCCATCATGAGGTTATTGACATAAGCTTTGCGGCTGAGAGCATCGGCCATGACATTAGCTTTGCCCGGAGTGTAGTTGACGGTCAAATCAAAATCATTGATTGCTTCAATCCACCTCCTCTGCCGAAGGTTGAGATCAGGCTGAGTGAAGATATACTTCAGACTCTTGTGATCAGAAAAGATTTCACAACGGTTGCCCAGCAAGTAATGCCTCCATAGTTTCAAAGCAAAGACAACTGCTTCGAGCTCGAGGTCATGTGTAGGATAGTTGATCTCATGCGTCTTCAACTGTCGAGAGGCATAAGCAACAACTTGTTTTTCTTGCATAAGGACCACACCCAGTCCTTGCAAAGAGGCGTCATAGAATATCTGGAAAGGCTTAGATGTGTCCGGAGGAACCAAGACTGGCGTGGAAGTGAGCTTCTCTTTGAGTGTCTCAAAGCTTGCTTGACATGCAGGAGTCCAAAGGTATTTCTTGCCTTTCTTGAGGAGATCGGTAAGAGGCTTTGCTATCTTTGAAAAGTTCTGAACGAAGCGACGGCAATAACTAGCCAACTCCGCACTTCTTTGACATTAACAGGAGGAAGCCATTCAACAATTGTCTTCACAGTTTCCGGGTTGACTGCAATGCCCTTGGCAGAGATGACGTGACCAAGATAGGTTACTTGAGGCAGCCAAAACTCACACTTGGAGAACTTTGCATACAGGCGGTTCTCACGAAGCTTGTTTAGGACACACCGAAGGTGTTCTTCATGTTCTTCCTTTGACTTAGAATAGACTAGGATGTCATCCAGATAGACCACAACGAACTTATCAAGATACTCCATGAAAACCGAGTTCATAAGCCTCGAGAAGGTGGCAGCGTTGGTGAGACGAAGGACATGACCGTGTACTCATACAGGCCATAGCGGGTGGTGAAAGCTGTTTTAGGAACATCTTCCTTGCGAATCTTGATTTGGTGATAACCACTTCTCAATTCAAGCTTAGAGAATACCACAGCTCAAATTGATCGAAGAGATCATTAATCCGCGGAAGGATATTTATTCTTGATGGTTTTAGCATTGAGAGCCCGATAGTCAACACAAAGTCTATCGATCTGTCTCGCTTCTTCACAAAGATTGTTGGGCTACCCCAAGAAGAATCTTGTGTTGAATGAAACCCAACTTCTCTTGTTCATCAAGCTGACGTTTGAGTTCGGCCAACTCAGCAGGACCCATTTTATAAGGCCGCTTGGAGATAGGAGCCGTTCCAGGTTCAAGCTTAATTACAAACTCAACCTCACGATGCGGAGGCATACCCGACAACTCTTCGGGAAAGACATCTGGGAACTCACAGACCACCGGAACACTCTGAATAGCTTCCATAGCATCATCATTCAGATCCGCCAAAGAGAAAAGCTGGATAGCAGGAGTCAGACTTGGAGAAAAGACTATATGGCCTTCAGGAATCTTGAGAAACCGAGTGTTCAAAGACAATTAATTAATCACAGCTGCATTTCTTGTCCAACCAATCCATGCCCAAGATGACATCAATGTCGAATTGCCTGAACAATTAAGGACGCCGAGAACGAAGAGCCACCAATCTCAATTTGATGGCCATGGCTGATATGAGCAGCCCTCATGTTTGCTCCAGGAGAAAGGACCATTAACCGCTTGAGGAGAGGATACAACGCTAACTCATTATCATTTGCAAACTTGTGAGAAACAAAAGAATGCGATGCACCAGAATCAAACAAAACTCGTGCAGGGACTGAGTTAACGGATAGCGTACCCATCACAACTCCAGGTGTATGCTCAGCTTGAGCGGCGTTGACACAGTTGGCACGAGCAACAGTAGACCCGGGCTTGGTGTTGATGTTGAGAGCCCGAGGTGGTGGTGCACGAACCATAGGAGAGCTTGCCGCAGATCTTGGAGGTGGTGGAGGAAGAGCTTTGTTTTTCATCGGACAGTTCGATCGATGCCCAGTGTCTCCGCAAGTGAAACAAGCACCAGGTGGACGTGGAGCAACGTAGCCAGGGACTCCGCCAGGCGCTCCAGGGTAGTGGTGGTTGTAGCCCCTGGGAGAAGCAGTGAGGAAGTTTGGTGGCCTCACCGCGTAGCTTGCAGGTCTTGGTGGAGCCGGGAGCGATGGTGGGGTGTTAGGAACCCAAACACGATGCTTAGAAGGAGTTGACATAGCTGAAGGGCTTGCTGCATCGCGGTTGTGTTTCTTTGACTCCTCAAACACTTTCTTACTTGCTTCTTCTGCAGTTTGTATCTGAAGTTCGGAAAAGACGCCAAGCCTTGCATGTGTGATTGCATATTTAATCGATGCATTGATCCCTTCTGGAACCTCTTTTGCTTCTTCTTGTCATCGAGATCTCATCGCCACCATAACGAGAAAGGTTCATGAAGTTCTGATGTAGGTATTGACATTATCATTGCCACCTTGAGGTTGAGAAACACTTCCTTCATCCTCTCCATGACAATTTCGATAGAATTTGCTCTTTGAAGGCTCCAGTGAACTGTTTCCCAAGTAGGCTGAAAACCAATGCGGTTTGCCTTCGTGTAATTCTCCCACCAGAGCTGCATCTCCTTGAAGGTGAGTGGCACACTTTACCCATTCTTGCTCAGAACATCAGCGATCGTCGGTAGCCTTGACATCTCACGCAACCAATCATCGATCAAGTGGTTGATCGAAACATCAAATTGGCGTGGGTTGAACTTCGGAAGCTTTTGATGTCTCCTCGCTTGGGAGGTGGAGGTAGCGGAGCAAACTCATTCCTCGACACTTTCTTGAAACAGCTTTGGTTCTGTGCTGCATTGCCAAGGCATTGGCGATGCTTGACAACGCGCCCCGTTCGGTGGTATGTCCTCCTCGAGCGGCATGGTGGTGCCATCTGTGATTGATATAAAACACCAAGATACTATAATGGAGAATAATAATAATCCAAAATAGTACCAAGATGGAATTAACCAAGATTAAAGGATACAATTTACTAAGATGATATTAAAATATCAGCAAAGTTCAAAGCACCTAGAAGATATTAAGCATATCGCACACGACTGAAAAGGAGTGTGGTACACAACTATATCAAAGAAAATTTTTCCGCAAATTTCGGCATTAAAATACCAATAGATGCGCAAAATCACTTAACGAATCAAGATTAGTGTCTCTACCGAATCAATATACAAGAGCGAATGATAAAAGTAGTGGTATGGTCGCGACTCCATCCCGCACTCAAATCATTACTCCGCACATGAATAAGTAGAACACATATCCCAACACCTTCTTCTCATGATGAACCTAAAGATTAGTAACTACGGAAACGAACACCCCCAAACAAGATAACGTCGGATAACAAAGAGTAAGAGAGATCGCGGCGGTATACAACGAATCAGATAGATCGCGTCCGTTTGCAAAAGCCTGTCGGTATGGAATGTACCAACAGTTGATAACCAAGAGGCCGACTGTGATAACAACTTGGATGCAACAGATAGACAAGGAATTACACACACACACACACACTTTCTATGGTACTACGGAAACCCAGAACACGTGAATCCTAGTTTGAATTTTAAGAAGAGGATTGAAAACGTTACACTTCCTTACCAGAAAAGGGTGGGTGGGTGGGTAAGAAGAAAAGTGGAAGCAGTCCTACTCTCGCATTTTGTTTTTCCTAGTATACATAACTACCAAAATATTTGCTAGACTAACAACCATTTGGTCGAGACCACGAAGGGCGGGATGGCTCTGATACCAATTGTAACTACCTCGGTGAATTACGCTCCTAGTTACAAGCCTGGATGAGCGGAAATGGTTGAAATAGTACGGTGGGGCCCAAATGCCACTCACAGGTAGACCTTTCGGTCGTCCCAACCATTTCCAAACATCAGGACAAGAACGGGCGGCGTAATCGGCAGGCGAAGGGATCAACTACATACACAAATGAGTATGTATGCAAGCCACCATACAACAGTACACCAGAGCCATTCCATCTAAAAGAAATAGAAATATTGCAACGCCATACGGCAAGATCCAAATGTCCTAGGTAGATATAATAGTTTAGGATATCTCCTCATACATCAAACATCAGAGTATCAGGCGGAAGCGGCAAACAAGATCCGAGTACGGATAAGAAGCAAATCGGCATAAGATTCCCCATAAATAAACACATCCCGCCCACAGATCTCACGGATCCCCGTTCCCGGAATCTCTACACCGAATGATCGTTGCCCACATCGTCCGTCTCCTCCACCCAGTATCCATCCTGCGAGTGTACCTGTTCATCTGAATCAAACAATTTATCGTGTGAGACCCTAGGGGTACTCAGCAAGTCTTTATGCCTCTAAAGGGGACACAACCTGGGGTGACACAATTGCAGCAAAAGATAATACCTAGCAATTCTATAGATACTCGCTAACCATCCGCCTAACCAAAGATAGACGAATGTCCGTGAATTAAAGACAACAGTTATAACGGTAATATTAACAGATCCATCCTCCTCCTCGCTTACCAATGAGGAAGCGGACGAACAACCCCCCCATCCGTTGGCATTTTTATTATCCATTCCATGAGTATTGCACTATTTACTAGTCAGTTACTTAGTCAAATTAAAAGCGGTACTTTAGTTATACTTGTCTATGATCGAGAAACTGTGCTCCAAGTCGTCCATAACCGCGGACACGGCTTTGAAAGTTTTACCCTAGGGTGCACAAATAGCAACACACACTCGATCAACCTCGGAAAACCAAATCAAAACCCAACGAGGCATTCACGACAAAGCCATCACAGGATTGAGAAATATTTGGGGCCACCCCATTAAGCTACCCAACGAAGTTAGCTGACTCAAACGGACTCAAGGTTTGGGTGGACGGTCAGAACGATCGGGAACCCGAAAGTGACTGGCTTGTCGATACCGCGAAATCGTGTCCCGATCCTAAGAAGACAGAAAGTACATCGCACAATTTAAATAAAGCAGTAAAGCATGGCATAAGTACATGATAGTAAATAAAACCTCAAACTAGTTTGTGCCCCCAAGAAATAAGAATGAATCAAGATCTGGCTCAGGGGGGTCCCATAAGCCTCCCGGATGTGGATAGCGCGAATATTCAAGGAACAGGAATCAAGTACTCGGGGTCCTACGAGACACAAGTGAGCATGAAAAACCAAATAGCAGATATTGCTCACCGGTGCCACTTTCATTAGTTATCCCATTACTACTCAGGTTAAGTTGTATAGGTACCTCGTTATCCATCAGACACTCACATACCCTACACATGCTGTTCTATGACTCGCATGGCTCAAACAACTTCTGTAAATGGCTCATGGGATGGAGGAACAAGCTTTGGTGGGGTTTAAAAGTAAAGGCTATGCAATACTTGGGATTCAGTTTAATGCAATCGCGACTCAATGATGCAAGAATAAGATAGAGGCAATAGGTACTATATGTATGCAAGCATGTGGTAGTGCACAAGCATATGAATAAGATGCGACAAGAAAACAATCATGCCATGATGAATGATGCACAATTTGCATGGCAATAAAGTAGCATGGCATGGGTGAGGTGTAGAATACAAGAAATAAACATTTTATTGAGTTTTGGTCACATTTTATTCTCGAATAAGTTGCTGTATACTTTATATTTATATGATGCATGCTGCAATTCAGAACATGGAATGCATAAACAGAAAGGTCTCGTCGCGCTGATCGATTTAGACATATCATTTGTTAAATTTGGAGTTATAAATCAAAAGTTATTAATTAATTAATGCAAAAGGGCATTTTAATGTAATTTAAATCAACTTGAAATTTTAAGTGTTCAAAATATATTTTGGATAGCATATTTGAATTCCTCATATTTTTCTGATTTAAAAACATATATCACATGTATTATTTGAATTCATATTTTAAAAGCTATTTAAAACAGATTTGAAATTTGAATTTAAAGAAATTTGAAAAGTTTAAATTAAAACAGAAAAACAGAAATTCTTTTCTTACTCAACCCAGACCTAGCCACAGCCACCGACAAGTGGGGCCAGTATTGAAGCGATCTGGCGTGATAAAAGCTTTCCTCATGGCGCTTCCCGATCGACTGTGCAGGGGCCACGGCAGCCTCAGGTACACAGCTGGCCTTGGGACGTGCACGTGGGAGCCCGGGAGCACGGGTTAAGTGCTCAAAACTGCGGGGGTGTTTCTGCAAAACGGACAGAGAGGCTGACGGTGGGGCTCTGCGGACTGCGGAAGGAGGAAAAAGGTTTGGGGGGGGGGGTATGTGCAAAACGTGCGGCGGCTACTGTTTTTCTTCTCTGAACCCTGACGACGGGTCGGTGCGCGACAGCGGACGGCGCGGCGCGCAGGGTTCGAACCTGGGTCGCGGGTGCGTGCGCTGCGGGGGCTAGCCAGCGCGGTGGGCTGGGGTTGTTGTCAGGGGGTCAGGCGCGGCCTAGTTATGGTGCTATGCGGTGCGGGAGCGAGCAGACAGAAGCGAGCGGCGGCGCGCAGAGGGCGTTCGACGAAAGGGCCGGCGGATCTAGTCGACGGTGGCGAGGCGGAGCATGTCAGAGAGGTCGAGGCGCTCACCGGGAGTGGGTCGGTGGGGTCGGATCGTGTCGGAGTGCAGGGAAACGGCGAGGACGCAGACGGACCGGCGTTAGGGTTTGTTCATCGACGTCGCGGTTCGGTGGCAGGTCTGGGGCTTCTCCTCCTCGGCGACGTGGATAGGGGCGATGCAGGGGTTCTCCACGGCCTTCCTCAACGCCTCAACGACCACCCGCCTCCTCGAACTGGCGTAAGAGGTGGATGCCGACGGTGGGGTTGGTGATCGGTGGTGGAGAGGTGGCTGGAGGGAAAAGTGGGGAAGGAGGAGTAGAAGGGCTAGGCCCTGGTGGATCTGGCGTCGACAGGAAGTGAGGGGGAGTGGATAGGAACGGGGAGAGGGGAGGGGGTGCCGTGGGGGAGGTGGTGAAGATAAAGGTGGCTTCGGCCACCTTTTCTGCCTCTCCTCACGTGCTCGAGCTGGGAGGCCAGGGCAGGCACGGTTAGCTGGCAGGTGGGGCAAGGGGAGGCCAGGGAGGGTAGGCTCGGTGTGGGGCATGCCAGGCAGAGAGAAGAGCAAGAGAGAGGAGAGGGGAGGCGCTCGGGTTGGAGCTAGGTTAGAGGGATGGGGTGGCTCGGGTTAGGGCTTGGTCTTAGGTTAGGGAGGGGTAGGTAGCTGGGGTGTGGCCAGGGAGAGAGGGTGGCCAGGTGGGTCCAGCATGGGGAGGCTCGGCATAGGTGAAGAGGAGAGGGTGAGGTAGGTTTAGGGTTTAGAGAGAAGGTGAGGTGGAGAGGTTTTGTGTGAGGGTGGATTAGAGCTAGGGTAAGGAGAGAGGACAAGAGAGAGAGGTTGATGTGGTGGTGGCTTTTTGGCAAGACCAAACTAGATCAAACAAAAGAAGGAAGAGAGAGAGAGAGATGAGAGATGAGCCATTCAAAATTTAAATAAAAACAAAGGAGGACCAAAGTTGGAGAAGGTTGCATGGCCCATGCAAAAATGATAATTGCCATGATTAAAATATTGTGAAAACAAAATAATTATTCATGGCATTTATACATATGCATTCCAAAATATGGGGTAAGGGCCAAGCTAAGGAAGTGAAAGGATGCCCCATGTGGAGTAGATGGAGATGACCATATTTGAATAAAATGGGACATGCTAGTGTGTATGTGCCACTAGGCATTTAGTAAGCCCAAAATATCCCAACATGATAATAACCCCAAAACAACCCCTATGGAAGCTAGAAAAAGGTTCCACTCACAAGGCATGCAAAGGTGGCCATGTGGCTCTCATAAACCAATAATGTGGAAACAATATGGTGCATATATGAGAGCATGTGGAGATAGAATTGGACCCATCCCAACCCACATGAGCTAGAGGTAAAACCAAATAAGTTGCAATTCTCATATATGGTGGAATGGTGGAATGATGGGGTGAAGACAAGAAAGGTGGTGGAGTCAATAAAAGATATGCCCCCAACTCAACTTGGGCATTTAAACAATATATCAAGAACCAAATACAATATCAAGAGGCAAATACAATTTACAATGCATATGAGAGAAGAACCAAATCAAAAGGTTTTATAGGATGCTCAAATGCAAGGTGGCATGATGACATGAGCATGATATAATGATGATGCAACAATTGTAATTATGAAGTAGCCATTATATTACTAGACCAAGTAGCATTACAATTGTTAGACAAATGGGATGCTACAAATATATAGATGAAGTGCACTCATGAGGACTGCACTCAACAACTTCAATAGCACCACTTAATGAGGATTGGATCGTATCATGAGGACTGCACTAAAAAAAAGATCTAACTCAGGTAGAATGCCATGAGGATTACCATTAGTCGCGTGATTGCGATTCACTGATGAAGCACATTAGTTGATGTAGTGCAGTCCTCATGATACGATCCAATCCCGTGGTCGTTGAAGTGTTGAACGTATAAACCTTTGCGGGTATCCACACGTACGAGGAGCTCTGGCGATGGATTGCTAGGTCCGGACCGGCTAGAATTTCTAATGCATGGAGTGGTCTAACCGTTCCCTTTAGGCATCCCGCACCCCCACTATCTATAGGGAGGGATCATAGTAAAAAAAGAACTATATATAGGGAGTAAAAGTGAGCATGTATTAGTCACCGCGAGTCTAACTCACTGACTCAGCTCCTGTTAGTTTTGGGTCCAACCCAAACGATTTTCTCCCACTCTTAAGTGTGTGACCCCGAAGGCTCATGTCAACTTGGATACGATTGGAGTCCGACTGACAATCGATCAATCGGTAGCGGATCCTAGCGGAACATATGCTGATTTTCAAGTACCAAAGAGTCATGACGGCATACCTTCCAATGTGACTTACATCCAAATTCCTTTTGCCTCATGATATACTTTGTCGAGCTATAGGAGAATTATCTCCATCACTTAAATAGTCAACTCTCCTCGCAATCTATGATATGTGATTCATCCAACTAACTCTTACTCGATCGCCTCAGTTAACACTTAACTGAGTCGTGCATGGCCATGCTTTCCGAATCATATCATCCGAGAGGGTCCAGAGAATATTTCTCCAATTGGAGGGGCAAAATCCCATCTTGTTATCCATATCACGCAGATTGATTCTCAGCCGACCCGAACTCTACCTTTAAAACTGCCCTATGACGGAACATCGTTTGACATAACCTAAGTCGGTGACCCACAACTCGGATTGTGCGATATCCTCAGGTCTAAGGATTACATTGATTGAGACATAAAAATAGCAACATGTTCATTTTATCTTAATATGGGCCAGTCTGGCTCGCTAAACTCTTTAGCCGAATCCATATAAATCGAAATAGCATCACCATACCCATGATAAGTGGAACCTAGTCATCAGTCGACTTTCACATTAGTATAAGTTGTGTGTCCAACATAACCGCAATGACTAAGGACATCTTATATGAAGAACATGAATATATAGTTCCACAACTGAATAATATATTCAATGATACATATCATATGTTCATATAAGGACAACTTAATAACTTTATGAATACATTAGGAATTACATCATACATGATTGCCTCTAGGGCATATTGATGTCTCCCAAGTGCATGAGATTAGTTGTAGTACTTTTCAATAAGAAAGGTTGTTGAACCCACGAGGAGATGAAGGTATTGGTTAGTACATTTGACAAGTAAAACAATAAAAGAGTGTAGTCGTTTTGGTGTTTTTGGTTTACAATTTGCAGTAATATAAAGTACTGAAAGTAAATATCAACAAGTAAATGCTCTCAACGAGAGAAATCCCAATCCTCTATTCAACAATAGGATAGGTTCAAGTGTGTGTGAACTTATATGTGGTAAGCTTTCCTGAGGCCGGCATGGATTTACTTAGCATTCAGATTTTTACATAACATGCTGACCATCTCATCAAGTCTCATTCCTTTATGGTGGAGCCTAAATTAGATGTGGACATAGATATGAGCAATTACACCCCTTATGATGGGTCCTAGAGCCATTTTTTGAGAAAGTATAGGAATCATTAATATATAAATGTCCTACCATAGCAATTAGTTCGTTGGTCCCCGATAGAAATCCCTCTAATGCAACTCAAAGTATTGAAAACCGGTTTCTATCATTCTGTCGCTTCCAACCCTCATCATTGCATTAAAGTATAGCCCTATGAGCCCATAAAGGTGAAGTAATATACAGTCGATGTTTGCATAAAACCATCATAGAACCACATAAAAGATAAAAACTTGACCAAATACTCATTGCATACTATATGGAAATCATAGCCAATTCATCCTATGTACTCAGGAACATGGGGATCTACTCACAAGTGACAAACATGATATGGATCAGTGGCATATGGATTACAAAACAATCTGAAAATATAATCTCTCCACCAAATAAATACAAGTTGCCGATCACAAACATGCAAATAGCACTCAAACAATATCCGGGAGTTCAATCAATCACAAACTATGAGGAGAAGGAGGTGTATCTTGGATATGAAGATGATGCTGATGGAGATGTTGATGGACATGCCTCCTCCTTCGCCAAGGAGGAGTGGTGATGACGATGGAATCGATTTCCCCCTCACCGGAGGCTCAGGTGCTGCAGGATCTGCCCTTTCCCAGAGTAGGAGAGGACTTTTGCCTCCTCCGCCGCCTCTATAAATCATGGAAAAAAATATGGTGTAGTTCTTCTAGCGAGACAGAGGCATCTGTAAGAAGGAGGAGCCCAGGCGACGCTCGTGGGCCAAACGATCATGGGTGGCGTGTCCAGCAGGGTTGGACGCGCCACCTGGGCTCTTTTGGTCCCTATAGCTCCTCTCGCTCGATTCTTTCACTCACGGTTCTTATCCATGTGAAAAATAGATCAGGTATTTTCCCTTGATTTTTTAGGTGTCCATAAGGTCCCTGAAACAACAAAATATGAAGAAGGAGGTTTTCTGCCTCCTAGAAATTAAATACTAATGAAAGGGACTTTGTAGGAAAGTCCCATAAATCAACTAAAAAGGCATAATGGTAGAACATGGCAAATCTTATTCAATACAGATCGTATAAGTCACTATATTGATGATTTAAAATGCTTGTATCAACTCCCCCAAGCTTAAACCTTTTCTTGTCCTTGAGCAAATAAGCAAATAGATCATACCATGTAGCAATGAGCTTATGGTTGATAATAAAATACGAACATGGCATCATCAACTTATGCATATTCATTTGTATTAAAAGTTCTATAGACTAACAATCACACAAATGTGGGTTTCATAGACACGAGCTCTAGCAACTGCCCCTTTCTTTTGAACAAACTAACCAGTGTATGTTGGACAAGTGAACAAGTCTCCAATTTTTCTTTTCTCTTTGCTAATATTAGCTTGCATGGTTTTTTTACCTTTCTATCTCTGATTCACTCTTGCCTTTGCAATGGAGATAAAACTCTCATAGAACAACTATTAAAAGAAGAGAGTTAAGCAATAAGATAGACATGAAGTTTGACTTCGTCAAACACTTTCAACATTTTTGAAACGACATAAGTTAATGGTCTTGCCTCCTAGTAACCAGTATAAACCTTATTCATGGATCTTTCAATCATGTTATATGCTCTACTCAACCTTTGTATTTTACTTTCCATGGCTAAGCATATCCTCGGGTGCCTGCCTTTCATACACTTTCCATAGAGCATATGAATTGAAATATCCATGACCCTCAGTTTACTCATTGATTACCAAATAGAACAAGAGTATCTCATGACCCTTGTTACCATCTCTTCCTAACTCTTTGTTCCACAAAACCATATCTCTACTAGAAATTCAAGGTATGTTTCTTTATATATATTTGTAAACATAACTCACATGGATCTTTCCTTTGTTGCAAGATTTTGTTTGTTTGAGAAGTTATATACTTGTCCAACACACTCAAGTTAATCTAATTCAAGACAAGATGTAACTAAAACTTCTAGATATGAGGTGCACATCTGCATGAGTGTTACCCATAAATATCCAAACAAAAGAATCATGGATCACACCATACTTCGTATTTCATTAAAAACCTCTCAACCAAGGATACAAGATAATGCCCTAAGAGCCCTTTAAGCGATGAGAAAATAAATACCTAATAGATAAAATAAAAAACCAACCTAACGATCACGACTAGAAGTAATATAATAAAGTAAAAAGCATAAAAGGCTTGGTAAAACTCACCCAAAAATGAGTGTTGTTGTAGATCCTTAAGCAATGACCTTCATGAACTCATCATCATTAGTGTTCCTAATCCTCACCAAGCCTACATGCAACTTCTTGTTGACTTCAACTTGCTCCTCCCACTTGGCCTTGTAACTCTTGAGCTCTTCCTCCAGCCTTTCAATAGTCTCCATGCAAACTTGCAGAGTTTATTTGCATGCCCCTAATATACTTTGTATTCATCACCTCTTTGTAGTCCTACAATAATTTAATATGATGGAGAGAGCTAGATGAGTACTTCTCTTTGTTAGGAATTTGTCAATGAAGGATGTCAATCCATGCTTGAAGATCCGGATCATCCAAGCTCCTGAATTGGGGCTCTTCAACGTCCCTCATCCTCCTTGCTCCATATTCAAGTCGAGTCCTCCAAAGGCCATTATACCTAGGGTATTATTCTTGCCTTTGTAGTAGACTCCTTGGTGGGGAGATCCACCATGACGTCCTGGTGATCCACCGCGAAGACATGACTAGTTTCAGAGATGAGATCTAGAAAATAGGAATAAAAAACAATGTTCGCTCGAAAAGACTTGATGTGAGATTAGATCGGCAGAGAGGGGTATATATTTACAAGTTTTAGGGTAAGATGAAGCGTTTGAGACGAAACCGGGGCAAAACGGACGTCGGAGGGGAGGAAGAACCTGGGTGGTGTGTCCAACAAGGTAGGACACGCCACATGGCCTCTTTCCCTCTCCGGGATTTCATTTTGTCCAATTCTTTTGCCGCATGCTTTAATTTTCCAAAAATAATGACTTACCTAAAATATGGAGATATTCTGAGACAATAACGCACTCGAAAACCTCCATTTATTGATTTTTGGTATCTAGCATGGGATATTTCTTTGCAATTATGGTCCTGGGGCTCTGGAGGTTTAACTCTTCCACCTTTCCAATGAATTTTTGACATGCAATATAATGTTTAAGACATTGTCCATTAAAAACATGAGGTTTACCTTTGTAGTCTCCATGAAGACGAATGTCTCTAGAGCGATACACCTCATGCATAACTAATGGACTTTGCCACTTTGATGCTAACTTCCCTACAAAGAACTTGAGACGAGAGTTGAACAATAACACTTGATCTCCTACTTTAAATTCCTTTCTCTTTATTCTTTTATCATGCCAATTTTTCACTTTTTCTTTAAACAACCTAGAACTTTCATAAGCTCCATTCCTCCATTCATCTAACAAGTTTAGGTCTAGAATTCTCTTTTCTCCACCAGTTTTGAAGTCAAAGTTGAGTTGTTTAACAGCCCACCTAGCTTTATGTTCTAATTCAACAGGGAGGTGGCATGCTTTACCATAGACCATTTTATAAGGAGACATACCCATAGGATTTTAAAAAGCAGTTCTATAAGCCCACAAAGTATCATTGATTTTGGTTGGCCAATCATATCTAGCTCTATTGGTTTGTTTTCTAGAATGAGTTTGGTCTCCCTAATACTTAGTTCAACTTGACCACTAGTTTGAGGGTGATATGGGGATGATACCCTATGATTGACACCATATTTAGCTAAAGTTTTTCTAAAGAATCCATGTATAAAGTGAGAACCACCATTAGTAATTAAAAATCTAGGTATTCCAAACCTAGGAAAGATGATGTCCTTAAGCATCTTCATTGGTGTAGCATGATCTGCAATTTTTGTTGGAATCGCTTCAACCCAGTTTGTAACATAGTTCACTGCAACCAAAATGTGAGTGCGTTTTGTTGTTGATGATGGGAATGGTCCCATAATGTCAAACCTCATACATCAAATGGTTCAAGTGGCGGTGAATACTTTATAGGAATTTCATTTCTCTTACCAATGTTTCCAATGCGTTGACATTTGTCACATGCTTTAACATAGTTAGCATAATATTTAAATAAAATAGGCCAATAAAAACCAGACTATAATACCTTTGCAGCGGTGCGGTCTCCTGTGTGATGTCCTGCATAAGGACTGTCATGACGATGTCTTATGATATCCTACTAATCAAATTCAGGCACATAGCATCTAATAATACCATCTACAATTTTATTATAAAGGAATGGATCATACCAAAAGTAATGTCTAATATCATAAAAAAATTATTTTTTTGTTGGGAAGTGAAGTGTTGTGGCATAAATTTCCCAACAATAAAGATAGCATAATCAACAATATAGGGTTCATTGCATGTAAAACAAAAAAATTCTACCGCAAGAACACACAAAACCAAGATCTAATCTATGGAAAAACCAAGATCTAATCTACGAGATTGGTGCAACGAGTTTGTAGAGAACTAACCCTTGTAGATCCAAAGTGTTTAACAAGATTGGATTCTCGTGGTTGATGTAGTAGATCACTTGCCGATCTCAATATCATGTAGACAATCCTTTCGGTGCTGCGTTTCGGAAGCACTTCCGCAGTCGGTCACACGTACGGTAGTCGATGAATACCTTCCTCTCTCTTGTTCCAGCAGGGAAGCGGAGGTTATAGATCTCCTCAGAATCCCAACAGCACGACGGTGTGGTGGTGGTGGAGAAGGAGAGATTTCTGCAGGGCTTCGCCTAAGCCGGAGCAGTATGGTGGAGGAGAGAGGGGTGCGGCGGCTAGGGTTGTAGGCGCCATGGGACAAAGGGCAAGAGGTACAAGGGGGCGCCCTACCCCTCCTTATATGGGAGAGGGGGCAGCGGCCAATGCCTCCTTCCCCTAGACGAGTTTCTCCCCAATTCGGCTAGGAAGGGAAGACTCCTTCCCCAACTCGGCTAGGAAGAAGGGGAGTTGTAAACTTGCCTTTCAAGTTTCCCCTTTCCTTCCCAAACTAGGATTTGACTTTTCAAACTAGGATTTGACTTTTCAAACTAGGGTTTGATCCTACCTCCCTTGTGCTTGGCCGAGTTAGCCTAGGGTTTCATGCGGCCGACCCCTTAGGGTATGGTGCATCCAAGTATCCCCTCTCGGGGTGGTGGACCTTCCAGAACATTCTATAAGCTTCCGGTCAAAACACCAAAAACATTTTTGAACCCCATAAATTGACTTTACTTATATGAATCTTATTCTCCGAACCATTCCAGATCTCCTTGTGATGTCCCGGATCCAATCCAAGACTCCGAACAACATTCGGTCTCCAACTCATAAGTGTGTCTCCCTACGATTTCTGAACTATGCAGACATGATCGAGACACCTCTGTGATCAATAACCAATAGTGGGATCTGGAAATCCATAATGGCTCCCACATATTTCTATGATGACTTCATGATCGAATGAAACATTTACATACGATACCGATTACCTTTATCGCGCGATACTTTACTTATCCGAGGTTTGATCGTTAGTATCTCTATACCTAGTTCAACTTCGTTACCGATAAGTACTCTTTGCTTGTTCTGTGATATGACATCCCTTGTGACCTAGTCACATGCTTGCAAGCCAATTGGATAACACTCCACCGAGAGGGCCCAGAGTATATCTATCCGTCATATAGATGGACAAATCCCACTCTTGATCCATGCACTTCAACGCATACTTTCATAATACCTAATGCCACCTTTATAACCACCCACTTACGGAAGTGGCGTTTTATGTCATCAAAGCACTCATCCAGTGATGGTGATTAACATGATCTCATGGTCGAAGGATTAGGTTACTATGTATTTAAAAGCTTTGTAGCAAACAAACTTTAATGAATTGATCTTATGCTATGCTTATTATAGGAGTATGTCCATCACATCATTCTCCTAATGATATGATCTTGTTATTAATAACATCTAATGTCCATGATCAAGAAACCATGATCATCTATTAATCAACAAGCTAGTTTAACAAGAGGCTTACTAGGGGATCTTTTATGTTTACAAAACACACAAGTATTAATGTTTCCGGTTAATACAATTATAGCATGGTATGCAAACATTCATCATAAACACAAAGATATAATAATAACCATTTTATTATTACCTCTTGGGCATATTTCCAACAAGCAAACCATGGGGAGGCTAATCTAGCACTAGATACATTAATGTTTGCTAGTTGTTCATTAGCAAAGCTATCACTAATAGGAATAGGATCTACCGAAATGTTTTGCATTCTAGATAAGTGATCAACTGCTGGATTGTCCTCACCTTTCCTATCAACAATGTGCAAGTCAAATTCTTGTAGCAAGAGAACCCATCTAATAAGTCTAGTGTTAGCGTCTTTCTTGTTCATTAGATATTTAATAGAAGAGTGATTAGAGTGTACTATGACTTTAGAGTCTACAATATAGAGTCTAAACTTATCACATGCAAAGATCACAACTAGAAATTCTTTTTTAGTGGTAGCATAATTTATTTGGGAACCATCAAGAGTTTTGCTAGCATAGTATATTACATTCAATTTCTTATCAACTATATGGCCTTAGACAAGACCTACAAAATAGTCACTAGCATCACACATGATTTCAAATGGAAAATTCCAATTAGGAGGTTGAATTATAAGATCACTTATCAAAGCATTCTTTAAGACATTAAAAGACTCTACACAATCATCGCTAAAATAGAATGGAACATATTTTTGCAAATTATTAGTCAAGGGATTTGATATTTTGGAGAAGTCTTTGATAAATGTTCTATAAAAACATGCATGTCCAAGAAAACTTCTTATACCTTTAATATCCTTTGGATATGGTAGCTTATCTATGGTTCTATCTTGGCACGATCCACTTCAATGTCTCTTCCTGAAACTTGGTTTCCATGAACAACACCTTATATCACCATGCAATGGCACTTTTCCTAGTTTAGGACTAAATGTTGGTCCTCACAACACTGCAAAACTTTGTTAAGATTGAGCATGCAACTATCGAAAGAGGTATGATACACATAAAAGTCATCCATGAATACTTCCATAATTTTCACAATATAATCAGCAAACACAACATTCATGCATCTTTTAAAAGTAGCAGGAACATTTCACAAACCGAATGACATTCTCCTATAAGCAAAAGTATCGAAGGGACATGTGAAGGTCGTCTTTTCCTGATCATCTTTGTGCACTAGGATCTAGGAGAAGCCTGAATAACCATCTATATAACAAAAGTGTGAATATTAAGATAATCTTTCTAGCATTTGATCAATTAATGGCAAAGGATAATGTTCTTTATGAGTATCTTTGTTTAGCTTCATGTAATCAATGCACATTCTATAACTAGTAACAATGTGTTGGGCTACAAGTTCATTTTCATCATTTTGAACCACGGTGATTCCACCCTTTTTAGGCACACAATGAACATGACTTACCCATTTACTATCAGCTATGGGATAGATAATACCCACCTCAGTGAGTTTGATTACCTTTTTCCTTACCACTTCTTTCATTTTTGGTTGAATACGGTGTTGATAGTCAACAAAAGGCTTTGCATCTTCTTCCAAGTTAATTTTATGCATACATAAAGAAGGGCTTATACCTTTAAAGTCATCAAGTGAAGAGCCAATAGCTGGCCTATGAGCTCACAGTACTTCAAGCAATTTTTTCTTCTTCACCTAAAAGGTTAGCACTAATAATAACAAGATATATTTTCTTCTCATCAAGAAATGCATATTTCATATCTTCAGGCAGAGGTTTAAGTTTAAAACTAGGATCCTCTTTTGGTGGGTGTAGTTCTCCTAAATCACATGGTGGAATATGTAATTGTAGTTGTGGTGGTTACTGAGATAGTATTTGTTCTAATGCTTCTCTCTCTTCATCACTAAATGTCTCCTCTTGATTAAGCACATATCGCTCCATCGTGTCCGATGAAGCGACTGCCATAGAAGCAAGAGTTTCCACTATCTTTTGATTTTTTTCTTAATGGTTATTAGTAAATTTTGAAAATTTAAATTCTAATCTTTCACCAGCACATTTAATGAATACTTTCCCTTTTATTAAACTAATTTCAGCACCCACAGTATGTAAGAATGGTCTACCAAATATGATAGGACAAAATGAGTCTTGGGAGCAACCAAGCACAATAAAATCTGCGGGGTATTTGATCTTTCCTACTAATACTTCAACATCTCTAACCATACCTAGAGGATAAATATACTATTTATTAGCAAGTTGGATAGTTATACCTGTCTCTTCCATGTGTATGGGATCAATACCAGGCTTGATTTCAAGGTATAGAGAATATGGTATCACACTAATACTTGCTAAAATATCACATAGACCATGATAGCATGAAGTTCCAATAGCACATGATATAATAGGTTTACCCACTTTGGTGGTGTTACCTTGAATTACCTTGGTGGAATCTTCACATAAATAAACATCACATTGAGTTTCTTTGTTCATTTATTTAATGGCCAAAGTTTGATGCTAAAATTCAATTTGTTCATATGGTTCACTACATCTTCTAGCACTCTTGTTTGCAACAATGGTGAGTAAATTTTCCTTCACTCTACTTGGATATGGAGGAGTTTCAATATATTCTTCAATTTTAGCAAATGATACTTGATTAACCTATTTCACAACTTTAGGGACAACTGTAGAGTATTTAAAAGGCTTAACATAAACATCAAATCCTTTTTAGGGACATTCAAATGGTTAGCAAAAGATTTAGTAACTTCTACTAAAACATGAGGATCAAGGCCAAAGGTGTTACTTAGTTCTTTAAACAATATAGTAGTAGTGGGGTTTAGTTGCCCATCTTGATGTCATCCTAAGGCATGAGATTGAACTTAGTTGAAACCCCACTAGTTTACCACCCCTCATTAGTACTTACCCCCACTTGTAGATGCTAGTGCTAAGCATAAAACTTGATCAACTTTAGATGGGAATACTTGGAAAAATGGTTATGAAAACCTTGGAATGATGGATCATTCTATTGAAATGTTTTGGACATGTGTTTCCGAAAACACCAGATGATTTTGGTGATGAAAAAGTTGAGGCATGAGCCTTAGCCCTTTATAAAACTGATGGTTGTCTGGATGCGATACCATTCCAAATATTACCCTATAACCACAATACCCGAAGATTGGGTAGGGCTTGACTGGAAACTTATATACCTTAGTATTAGTTACCTCATGGCCAAGGTCTGAGTTGAGGCTACCTTGTGAATATTGTCCACCTGTTCAGTACCCAAGATGACAGTTGGTCATGGTTGGGAGGCCAAACTCACAGGAGAGGTGCTTATACTAGGGCGTGTAACTGAAAGGTTAGGACTGATTATCCGCATACTAAGTATGGTGAATTCAGGATTTGTTCCTGACGGATGTATCGAATGTTGTGGTGAAAGTGTAAAATATCTGCAGAGTGTCAAACTATTCGAATAGCCGCATCCGCGGTTATGGACAGTTGGAGTGGCCATACTGTTCCCCCGTCAGACTTTTCAAAATGATTTGTGAAAGGAAGTGAGACTTTGACTTGACCACAATAGAGTTGTGACATGAGTTACAAGATCCCATTTAGGTGTTATAAAAATGTGACTAGCTTCTCTTATTTCTGAACTTAGAAGAGGTAAATTTGGCTTCTTGCAAAACAACCCTAGAGCCTAGTGTCCTATTATCAAAAACCCCTTCCACTTGTTAGTATGAGTTTGCGAGTACTTAAAGAGTACTCATGGCTTTGTCCCTGGCTATTCCATGGCCAGACTATGAAGAGGAGTACCTGGAGGATGGACCCCAGGAAGGTTACGACAACTAGGATCATCTCCCATCGTCAGCATTGCCTGTGACCCCGAAGATGGAGCTTCGCCTACGCTACCGTTATTATTACGTATTCCGCTGCTTGAAGTTGTATTAAGAACTGGATCATGAGATCCCTATTTGTGTAAGAACTTATGTATGGTTTGTAATGGATGATGTACTATGGTATCCAATTCTGTTATGTCTCGCAAAAATGGTAATCTTGGGATTGCGATGTATGGCATAACAGGCATCTGGGATTAAAAAACCGGGTGTTGACAAGTTGGTATCAGAGCCATCCTGACCATAGGAGACCCTAGTTAGACTGGACGTTTGAATCAAAAACTTAGTTTCAAGACCAAAGGAAGCAAATATTTACAAAAACTTATTCTCATTCTTATCCCTTTTATTCTTTCATGAAAATTTATGTTCCTCAAAAACTCTTGCAAAATACCTAAAATTTTGACACACTTGATCACTCTCCTAACTTACTCATCCTATATTCTTGTAGATGGACGTGAAGTACAGCAAGTTTTATCAGGTGGGGAATGGAGGAGACCTTATATTTGAGAGGGATTTGGACCAGCTTTCGGAACTTCTGGAGCGTCCGCACCCCGAGTTCTTCGGAGCTCAGCTCAATGATCAAGGAGGAGAAGATCTGAGTGGCTAATTGTTTCAAGTCTTCGAGGAAAGATTGAACCTCCCACTGCTGAGGGAATTCAATTTACCTTAAGAGAGAACAACTGGCTCGATGGACTTGCCAGGGCCGTGCAGGAAGCTCTTTCCCGTCTGTGTGGGCAGAGCGTCAACCAGATCAAGGGTACCCGCTTTGAGTTTTGCCCAAGGTGTGATGCTAATGGAAAACCACTGGAATCCCCACCTGAGCTGAAGACCCAATTGGACCACCTCAGCTTCATGATGTACGATCGTCAACAGGAGTTGGATAACTGCCATGACTACTCCAACCACAAGTCTGCCATCATCAAGACGAAGGATCAAACCATCGCCATGCTGGCAAAAGATCGCAAGTCTCTCCGCCGTCAGTTCGATAAGAAGGAGCGGATTATTGTCCGTCTTCGCCACCGTATCTCATCTTTGGAGGAGACCATCCACGAGAGATGCATGCATTTGGAGGAAAGGGAGAATGCTGGAGAGGATCTTCGTGGAGACCCCTACTCCTATCTCAGCGATGACGATGATTTTCTGGAGGATCAGGCTATGGAATTCTTCACCGTTGAGGAGGATTTCGCGTTCATCGATGATGGTGAAGATGACGAAGCCACCGATTCCGAGGAGTAGTAGCACTTGAGCACTAGCGTAGTGAGTAGTATTCGGTCCCACCATATCGTAGTTTCCAGAATGGTTCTTAAAACCATTTGTTTTTCTTTGTTGTGGTGTGTGTTGTACCGTGTGCTATGAATGAATGAAAAGCAAGTTACTCGAAAATCTGAGTCAAACTTTGAAAACTTTTCAAAATCCCAGAACCCTAGAAATTTCCCTCTTTTCTCATGATCTATCTCAATCTTCAGATGCCACGCGGAGGAAGTGGTTCATCCCCGGACCCGATGTTGCAGATCCTGCAAATGTTGACTTCTGACCGTGAAGCTGAAAGAGCCGAACGTCAAGCCAAACTAGCCACCATGCAACAAATAGCTCAGCTATCCCACAACAACCAAGGCCACGGAAATCAGGACAACCATGGATCTAAGCTCAAGAATTTCCAGAATACCAACCCACCTGTTTTCACTAAGTCAGAAGAACCCCTAGACGCCGATGATTGGCTGCAGACCATGGAAAATAACCTATAAGTCGCTGGAGTGGAAGCCAACGAGAAAGTTCTGTTCGCCACCCACTACCTAGCCGAAGATGCCAGGGCATGGTGGAACAGTGTTCGCGCAATGACCGGAGGCCAGATGATGACCTGGGAGGAATTCAAGGTCAAGTTCAGCAGAACCCATGTACCACCGGGTTTGATCAAGAGGATGAGAGACGAGTTCAGAGAACTGAAGCAAGGAAGAATGACTGTAGTGGAATACCGTGACAAATTTTTGTCATTAGCTAGGTATGCCCCGGATGAGATCGACACCGAAGCCAAGAAGAAAGAAAGATTCCTGAATGGTCTGCATGATGAGATGCAGATAGTGTTAGTCAATATCCCCTTTGCTGATATTGAAGCCCTTGTCGACTTTGCCATCCAGATGGAAGGAAAGATCAACCAAGCCAATGAGAACTGCAAGCGTCGCATGATGCATCAGCCAGGAACCCATCAGACTCCAAAGTATCGCCCTAACCCATCTCCAGGATTTGCCCCTAGAACCAACAGACCCCCGATGAACCGTCCGACCTATCCCAACCGTGGAAACCCTAGGCCCGGAGGAAATCACAACAACCCCAGCAACTCTAGCAATTTCAACCGTGCCGCACCCAAGTTCAACAACAACAATGCTACCGCCAACGCCAACATTGCCCCGAGGACTGGAAGCAATGTTGTGCCTATAGCAGCAAAGGACAAGTCGCAGGTGACTTGTTATGACTGTGGAAATAAGGGTCACTACTCCAACAAGTGCCCCAACAAGAAGAATGCCGCAGCACCCAATGCCAATGTCCCAGCTCAGCAACATCGTCGTGTTCAGCCCGGAAAAAGGTTTGCCCCAGGGAATTCGCTCAACCGCAATGGCCGTCTTTTTCTCATGCATGCTGAAGAAGCTCGAGAAGCGCCAGACGTTGTGCTGGGTATGTTTTCTGTTAATTCAGTACTTGCACGAGTGTTGTTTGATTCTGTTGCATCGCACCCATTTTTCACCGAAGAATTTGCATGCACTAGTAAAATTCAACCAACCAAACTGAAGCATGTTATGATTGTTCAAATTCCCGGATCAACCACCAAGGCTTGGCAAATTTGCAAAGCCGTCCCTATCCGAATCCATGGCATAGATTTTTATGCAACTGATAGTTTGAACTAAAGGTTTGGAAGTAGTACTAGGAATGGATTGGATGTCCAAACATAAAGGATTGATCGATTGCCAAGAAAGCCATAACCATGACCAAGACAGGAATATCGACGAGCATATATCTAAAACCTTACCTCGTCAATTCAAGTGCAGCAAGAGTATAGCCCAACCTACCATTGATCAAGTCCGGATAGTCTGTGAATACCCCGATGTATTTCCAGATGTTTTGCCCGGTATGCCCCCAGATCGGGATATCGAGTTTATCATCGAACTAATCCCCAGAACCGGACCCATAGCCTAGAGACATATAGTATGAACCCGTCTGAGCTAGCAGAACTGAAGAAGCAACTGGATGCCATGCTGGAAATTGGATTGATTCAACCAAGTGCGTCACCATGGAGATCACCTGTCTTGTTTGTGGACAAGAAAGATGGAGGTAACCGTTTGTGTACGGATTATCGGAAGTTGAATGATGTCACCATCAAGAACAAATACCCCTTGCCCAAGATAGAAGACCTGTTTGATCAGTTGACCGGTGCCAAAGTGTTTTCTAAGATTGATCTTAGAACTGGGTATCATCAACTCAAAATTCATGCAGAGGATATTCCAAAGACTGCCTTTACCACCATATATGGACTGTACGAGTATACAGTCATGTCTTTTGGATTAACCAATGCCCCCGCTTATTTCATGAATCTCATGAATAAGATTTTTATGGACTTCCTGGATAAGTTTGTCATTGTTTTCATCGATGACATTCTGATTTATTCCAAATCGGAAGAAGAACATGAGCTACACCTAAGGACCATTCTTGGAACCCTTAGAGAGCATCAGTTGTATGCAAAGTTTAGCAAATGTGAATTCTGGTTACAGGAGGTAGGCTTCCTCGGTCACATTTTATCAGCCGGAGGAATTGCCGTTGACCCTGCCAAAGTGAAAGACGTAGAGGATTGTCAAGCCCCAACCACTCAAACCCAAGTTCGTGCATTTCTCGGATTGGTGGGATATTACTGCAAATTCGTAGAAGGATTCTCGAGTATCGCCAGACCCATGACCCAATTGCTGAAGAAGGACAAGAAGTTTGAATGGACCGACAAGTGTGAAGAGACTTTTCAAGAACTCAAGAGGAGATTGATTTCAGCCCCAATCTTGATCATGCCGGATATCACGAAGCCCTTCGATGTGTATTGTGACGCATCCAAGATCGGTCTCGGATGCGTGCTAATGCAAGAAGGCAAAGTTATATCTTATCTATCTTGACAACTGAAGCAACATGAGCAAAATTACCCAACCCATGACCTCGAACTCGCAGCCGTAGTTCTAGCCTTAAAGACATGGAGGCATTACCTGATGGGAAATCGTTGTGAGATTTATTCGGATCACAAGAGCCTGAAGTATATATTCACTCAGAAGGAGCTGAATATGAGACAGAGAAGGTGGATTGATCTAATCAAGGATTACGACCTGGACATTCACTATCACCCTGGTAAAGCCAATGTAGTAGCCGATGCCCTTAGCAGATTGCCGTGCCGCTTGAACTCCATGATTTTAAAGGAGCAACCAAGCTTGCACAAAGAGATGGAAGATTTTCGAATGGAATTAGTAAGTGAAGTATTTTTGGCTAGCATAGAACTCCAGCCCACTTTGATCAGTCAGATCAAAGAGGCGCAGAAGGGAAATGCTAGTATCGACGGAATCAAGCGTCGTATTGGTACAGGCAAAGTACCCGGATTCACCGAAGACGAAGAAGGAGTTCTGTGGTACAAAGGACGCCTTTGTGTACCATCAGATTCTGAGTTGAAAGAAGTTATTTTGAAGGAGGCTCATGATACTCTTTATTCTATCCATCCCAGAGGAACTAAGATGTATCAAGATTTGAAAGAGAAATTTTGGTGGCATAAGATGAAGAGAGAAATCGGAAGCTATATCGCCAAGTGTGATATATGGCAGCGAGTCAAGGCAGGACATCAAAGACCCGCTGGATTGTTGCAACCATTGCAGATTCCGAAATGGAAATGGGATTCCGTTGGAATGGACTTTATCACCGGATTGCCTACTTCTAGTAGGGGAAATGACTCTATATCTGGGTCATAGTGGACCGATTGTCCAAAGTCGCCCATTTCTTGCCCGTCAAGACCACATATCAGAGTTCGAAGCTAGCGGAGTTGTACATCGCTAGAATAGTGAGTTTGCATGGAGTCCCCAAGAACATCGTATCGGATCGAGGAACTCAGTTTACCTCGAGATTCTGGAAGAAAGTTCAAGAAGGTTTAGGAACCCGCCTAGATTTCAGCACCACATATCACCCTCAGACCGATGGACAAACGGAGCGAGAAAATGAAATACTCGAAGATATGCTGAGAGCATGTGTGTTAGAATATGGATCCCAGTGGGAAGACTGTCTGCCGTTTGCAGAATTCTCATACAATAACAGTTATCAAGCCAGTTTGAAAATGGCCCGATTTTAATTCATGTACGGAAGGAAGTGTCACACCCCTTTGAACTGGTCGGAAGTAGGAGAGAGTCAGATTTTCGGACCCGACATCCTACGAGAAGCAGAAGAGAAGGTTCACAAGATTCGTGAGCACCTCAAGACCGCCCAGTCCAGAAAGAAGAGTTACGCCGACAAGAGACGTCGAGACCTCTCCTTCAACATAGGAGATTTTGTATATCTGAAGGTGTCTCCATTGAAGGGAATGCAGCGTTTCCAACTCAAAGGAAAGTTAGCCCTCAGATATATCAGACCTTTCAAAATTCTGAACCGTCGAGGTGAAGTGTCATGTCAATTGGAACTACTCGAAGAGATGTCATCCGTGAACAATGTGTTCCATATCTCGTTACTTCGCAAGTGTCTCGAAGTCCCAAAGAAGACCGAAGTGTTCAAAAACATCGATCACCCGACCATAGAGATCAACGATGACCTGACCTATCCCGAACTACCCATCCGTATTTTCGAAGAAGCTTTCAGAACTACCCGAACCCGAAGCATCAAGTTTCTCAAGATTTAGTGGAGCAACCACACAGAAGAGGAAGCTACCTGGGAGCGCGAAGATCACATCAGGAAAGAGTTTCCCGATCTCTTCAAATCCTAGGTAATCTTTTTCGTCATTTTTCAAATCTCGTGACGAGATTTTGTTTAAGGGGGGAAGGTTTGTAACATCCCAAAAATACTAAACTTGGATCATCAAACTCTAATCATCAAATTTAGGGTTAACAAAAAACTTTGCTAAATAAAAACATGAAAGCATGCATGTGGGTATGCATTTCATTTTGAATTCTTTTGAACCAACTTGTTTGTGTGTTCCTTTGCTTGTAAATGGATGCTTAGGTGAAATAAAAATCATCTAAACAATTCCTAAACTTTTCTCAAAGACAAGTAAATCAAAACAAATAAAATAAGGGAATGGTCATTTTGACCAATTTAACTCCCATGCTTACTTTGGTTGTCTCAAACTTTCAGAACTTAACAGAAACTTTTCCGGATCTTTGCACCCCTTGATTGTACTCATAACAAAGTATCAAGGCCCACTTTGTGATCATCCAGAAACATTCAAATGCATAGTTTAAGGGACAGTTCAAAATTGAATCTTCATCATATGGGAAGATCCCACTTTTTCAAAAACCACTCAAACAAGCTCAACTTTCAAAACCCAAGCATCTGCAGACTCACCATCACCAACCTAGCACACCCACCAAAAATCTTTTCAAAATTCAAAACTTGAATTATTGCGGCCATTTCATCAAACACATTGCAGACACAAATCATCAAAATTTTAAACACTATTGTGAGCAGTGATTGAAGCCTAACTGGTTGCCTCTCTAGCTCACAACCATCTCAGTAGATCACGTAGCAAGTTAACCAAGCACTAGACTCACTGTAAGCTGGGCAATGACATCAATGGTGAACAGCCGAAGCTCACCATGCCACCCCAGTGGAGACAGCAAGCTAGGAGGAGATTTAGCCGTGCCAACCATGTTTGGGAGGCAGCCCACCGTCCATCGCCACTCCCTATCCCAGCCGCAAGTGTTGCCAAACCATGGACCACACGCACGGACCGCACCCAACGCGCCAGCAACCATGCCGAGCATGCGCCAGAGCGCCACACTCGACCGACGCCCACATACCGCGCGCCGCCCTCGCCGCGTGCATACATGATCACCACCGACCCAGGAGACCGCCAGACATCACCGTTCGCCGCCCCATGATGCACAGCCACTGCTCACCATCGAAGACGCCGCCTCTGCCATGCAGAGCATCACGCGTTCCAGACCAAACCGCACCGCCCCTACTCGCGCATTAAAGCCGTAGAGCATCGCCAGGAGACCACCAAGCAATCACCACCGCCGGCCATGCCTCTAGCCGCCCGTAGCCATGTCGCCACCGTCGCCTTCCCATCCCGTTCGGTCTCATCGTCGCGACTATAAATAGAGGCCACCCCCAGCCGAATTGAGGTCACCATCTCACTCCCCTCTCCTCACTGATCGTGCCACCCCGTTCCCTGAGCAAGGCGAGCAGCACTTCGCCGGAATTTCACCGGAGTCTAACGCTGCTGGAGAAGAAGGGGGCCAGCGATTGGAGCCACCCCAGCAGAAGCTGTCGGTACCAGGAAGTTCGCCGTCATCGACTTTGTCGTTAGCCCGCCTCGCCGAGCCTCGCCTGAACCCCGGTGAGCCCCCAACGACCCCCACTGGCCGCGCTAGGTTTCTGTCTCGCCGGCGTTGCCCAACATCGACGATGACCCTCTGCCGTTGGATTAGAACCAGATCGAACACACCACATCGCCCCATACCGCTTCGCACCCCCTCGTCTCACTGACGCGTGGGGACAGCCACTTAACCAGCCCGCGTAAGCGCTGTGCTTAGCAGGCCCAAAGATTACACTCGCGCAACACAGTTATTTGAATTTAACCTTTTCCATTTTATTTCAAACACACTTCTGTACCCAGTTTCAAAAATCAACCCAGGTCGATTCAGTGAACCAAATTGAATGAAACAAATTTTGTTAGAAAGGTCTGGGAATGCTAAATCCAAGCCCGTTGGATTCAAGTCATTTGGATCTATAGATCATCCTTGGTAAAAATAACCAGGCAGAAGCTTTTATGCATTCAAACATTTTTCAAATTAAAACCATAATAGCTTTTGAGTTGATTCCAACTCTCAAAAATCACATTTAACCATACCTTTCAGAATATATAAAAATATATAGGTTTACTTACAGAAATAATGTTCAAGTAATAAAAGAATGCTACATAGGCATTTCTAGTCACTTTATTTAATTAAAATAAAAGGGTAAAACCTTATTAAATTGTGACACCACTTTAAATCACATTCCCATGGACTAAAATATGTGGTGATGACATGTGTAAACATGATCCCATGTTTGGTTTGGAGAATATTAAATCTTAAGTAGTTTTTCAATGAGTAGAAATTACTTTTCTAAAAATAAAAGGAATTAAACCAAGCTTTAATCTTGTAATGTTAGTGATGATGCTAGAACATCTATAGGACCCTTTGTGTGATGATTGCGAGTAGTTAAGTATTGTTTGGTGATTGTGCACCTCGTATTTATTCATAGATGCTAGTACCGACCAAGGATACGAGGAGGAAGGAGGATTCTATGATGAAGAAGCCGAGGAGAACTTCAACCACTGCTCTGCACAAGGCAAGCGTTACTAATCAAGTTGACATGTGCAAGCTAACACTTGCAATTTATCAATCTTATAATGATACTGTGCAAGCCAATACTTGCCTGTCACCATGCCAACTATATGCCTTAAGCATAGATGATCTTACCCACTTGATAAACCAATCCTAGTTTTTACTTACAAGCTTATTACTTTATTTCTTTGTCAAAGCTATTACTTAGAGTTTACTTCAGTGAATTGTAGATACTAGAAAGATATTTGGAGGTTGCATAAAGAGCATAAAATTTGGCCTAAGCTAGATAATCTTGATGTCATCCTAAGTCATGAGATTGAACTTAGTTGAAACCCCACTAGTTTACCACCCCTCATTAGTACTTATCCCCACTTGTAGATGCTAGTGCTAAGCATAAAACTTGATCAAATTTAGATGGGAATACTTGGTAAAAATGGTTATGAAAACCTTGGAATGATGGACCATTCTATTGAAATGTTTTGGACATGTGTTTCCGAAAACACCAGATGATTTTGGTGATGAAAAAGTTGAGGCATGAGCCTTAGCCCTTTATAAAACTGATGGTTTTCTGGATGCGATACCATTTCAATTTTTACCGTACAACCACAATACCCGAAGATTGGGTAGGGCTTGACTGGAAACTTATATACCTTAGTATTAGTTCCCTCACGGCCAAGGTCTGAGCTGAGGCTACCTTGTGAAGATTGTCCACCTGTGCAGTACCCAAGATGACAGTTGGTCATGGTTGGGAGGCCGAACTCAAAAGAGAGGTGCTTATACTAGCGAGTGTAACTGAAAGGTTAGGATTGATTATCCGCATACTGAGTATGGTGAATTCAGGATTTGTTCCTGACGGATGTATCGAATGTTGCGGTGAAAGTGTACAATCTCTGTGGAGTGTCAAACTATTCGAATAGCCGCGTCCGCGGTTATGGACAGTTGGAGTGGCCATACTGTTCCCCTGTCAGACTTTTCAAAATGATTTATGAAAGGAAGTGAGACTTTGACTTGACCACAACAGAGTTGTGACATGAGTTACAAGATCCCATTTAGGTGTTATAAAATGTGACTAGATTCTCTTATTTCTGAACTTAGTAGAGGTAAATCTGGCTTCTTGCAAAACAACCCTAGAGCCTAGTGTCCTATTATCAAAAACCCCTTCCACTTGTTAGTATGAGTTTGCGAGTACTTAAAGAGTACTCATGGCTTTGTCCCTGGCTATTCCCGTGGCCAGACTATGAAGAGGAGTACCGGAGGATGGACCCGGAAGGTTACGACAACTAGGATCATCTCCCATCGCCATGCATTGCTGTGACCTCGAAGATGGAGCTTACCACGCTAGTATTATTACGTATTCCGCTGCTTGAAGTTGTATTAAGAACTGAATCATGAGATCCCTATTTGTGTAAGAACTTATGTATGGTTTGTAATGGATGATGTACTATGGTATCAAATTCTATTATGTCTCGCAAAAATGGTAATCCTGGGATTGCGATGTATGGCATAACAGGCATCTGGGATTAAAAAACTGGGTGTTGACATAGCAGGACGCTCCCCAGCAACGGCGCCAGAAAAGTGTCTTGATGGCTCCTAAGTGCGGGAGATCAATTGTAGTACTTCTAAATAAGAAAGGTTGTCGAACCCACAAGGTGGCGAAGGTATTAGTTAGTACGTTTGACAAGTAAAACAATAAAAGAGTGCAGTGGTTTTGGTGTTTTGGGTTTGCAGTTTGTAGTAATATAAAGTACTAAAAGTAAATAGCAACAAGTAAATGCTCACAGTGAGAAATCCCAATCCTCTATTCATCAAGAGTACAAGCTCAAGTGTATGTGAAAACTTATATGTGGCAAGTGTTCCTGAGGGCGGCCTGGATTTACTTAGATTTCATATTTGTACATAACATGGTGAACATATCGTCAAGTTTCATTCCTTTAGGGCGGAGCATAAATTATGTGCAGGACTGTAGCCATAGATATGAGCAAGTACACCCCTTATTATGGGTCTAGAGCCATTGTCATAAGAAATTATAGGAAACATTAAGACATAAATATCCTACCATAGCAGTTAGTTCATTGGCCCCCGATAGAAATCCCTCTAATATAACTCAAAGTATTGGAAAACTATTTTTTGTCATTCCGCCCCTTCCAACCCTCATCATTGCATTAAAGTGTAGCCATATGAGCCCATAAAGGTGAAGTAATATGCAATCTATGTTCATATAAAAACATCATAGAACCACATAAAAGATAAAAACTAGGCCAAATACTCATTGCATACTATATGGAAATCATAGCCAATTCATCCTATGCCCTTAGGAACATGGGGATCTACTCACAAGTGATCAACGTGATATGGATTAGTTGCATGTGGATTACAACACCATATGAAAATATAATCTCTCCACCAAAAAAAGACAAGTTGCCAATCACAAACATGCAAAAAGCACTCAAATGATATCTGGTGGTTCAATCAATCAAAAACTTTGAGGGAACGGGGTGTATCTTGGAGATAGAGATGGTGATGATGATGGTGCTGATGGAGATGTTGATGGAGATGCCTCCCCCCTACGCCAAGGAGGAGTGGTGATGACGATGGAGTTGATTTCCCCCTCACCGGAGGCTCCGGTGCTACAGGATCTGCCCTCTCCCGGAGTAGGAGAGGATTCTCGCCTCCGCCTCCGCCTCCATAAATCATGGGAAAATATGGCGTAGGTCTTCTGGCGATACAGAGGCATATGTAAAAAGGAGGATCCAAGGTGATGCTCGTGGGCCAAACCACCATGGCTGGCATGCCTAGCAGGGTAGGGCGCACCATCTGGGCTCGTTTGGGCCCTGTAGATCCTCCTGCCTGATTGTCACATCCCAAAATTTTCCAAATTTTGAAATGTGAAAAATAAATAAACAAAAGAATTAAATGTTGAAATTTAGGGTGAAAAGAAACTTTTGTTTCTAAATGAAACATCAAAACCCTTCTTGAACAAAATTTGAATAAAAAGGGAACCCAACAAAATTTCAATCAAGTGAAATGCATTCATCATTGAATGTATCTTGAAATTTAAACACTTTGGAAAATATACCAAAACCCCAAAACCCTAATGGAAGAAAATCATTTCCAAGATCTCTCTAAGAAAATGGATTTGATCCAGCAACAAACATTTATAAACGATCAAAAATGATAAACCAAAAATATCATAAAACCATAGAAATTGGTTTCATTTAATTTGGAGACATGGATAAAAACTAACGAATTTAATAAGTTAAAGAGAAATAATTTCCAAAGCTAATAAATCTCCTAAACAAATCCATGCCAAATTGTGAGAAAATTAATCCTAAAGGGAATTAAAAGGATAAAAAAATATTAAATAAAATTATACAAATTGGAATCACCAATTTTGGATCTATAAATAAAAAGATATGGATTTTATAAGATAAATAAATAAATAAATAAATAAGGAATATTTAAAAGCCAAATTAAATCTTATCCAAATCCATAAACAAATGAAAGTTTATTGGATAATAAAAAGGAGTAAAAGGTTATTTTAAAAAATCATAAGGATTAAACAATATCCAATTTTATTTAAATAAAGACAAATTGCATAAACTAAATAATAAATCCCAATAAAATTATTTAGGAGACAATTTAAATGTTGAGTTAAATCCATAAGCAAATGGAACAAAGATAATTCAAATCCAAATAAAATAAAGAGATAAAGAATAATCAAATAAAAACATATGGGATTAAACCATATTCTAATTATAATTAAATGGAGACAAAATCCCTAATATAAATGATTAATTAAATCTTGAGAAATAATAAATTGGAATTTGCCAAGTGGAATAAAATTTATTTAATTAACTTAAATGGAATAAAATAATTATTTGAATAAAATTATATGGGACTAAAACCATATTTGATTTTATTTTAATAAAGACAATTGCCAATTTATATGTATATTAAATCATATTAAAATAATTTAAATAATTCAGAGTGAATTATTTAAATGAATAAATAAAACCTACTGAAAAAGGTTTGGTAAAAAAATTGGAATTCAAAAGAAGTTTGAAAACATATTTAAACCTTATTTAAATAAAGTCAAAATGTCTATTTTAAATATATAATAAACCATAAAAGGAATATTTGAAATATTTTAAAAATGGAATTTTAAATACATTAATAAACAGTATAAAAACCCACTGGAAGTTTGGAAAAGTTTTGAAAATAATTGAGTATTTAAATCAATTGATTCAAATCGAAACAAAAATTGAAATTAGAAAAAGAAAAGTAAAACATAAAAAAAATGGAAAAGGGTCCAACCCACTAACCTAGCCCAGCAGGCCCAACAGCCAGCCCACTCCCTCCCCTCCACGCGAACCGTTTTCTCACCCGCAGATCCACCCCCTCACCCACTGATGTTAGTGAAGTGTGTTGATTAGGATTACAAGTCTACAACCAACATGATTGCCTGTGGCACTTTGAAGATGAAGGACTCCCCGCTATATAGTTATTTCTGCTGCATTGTAATGAGATAGCCAAATGAGCTATGTAAGATGTAATGAATAATTTTATTCCTGGTTATAAAGTTGTATTATGACCCTTGTTTCTTGAGATTACATCTTAAACTGTGGATGCTAGCTATTGATCTAGGGACTAGCATTATAAACACATGGATCTCTACCTTATAAAGGTTGAGACCTCTACAGATGGTATCAGAGCACTGTGTTGCCTGTAGGATTGTAACCCTAGGATTGGACAAAACCCCTTAGAAAAATAGGAGTTATATTTTGTTCAAAACTTATTTACAAGCAATCTTGTAAACTCTTTCCTTAACCTTTTTGTTTTTATTCTACACCTCCCCTCTTTTCAAACTTGACGGACAAAGACTTCAACATGAGCAAAGACTTCAACAACACCAATGACTTTAACTTAAGTTTCACCAAGGACTTCAATTGGACATCACTAAGGATTACAAGTGAGACAAGAAATTATACTCAAGACTTGGAGACTAAGGAAACACAAATCTAGAAGGAACCATCATCACATTTGGAAGTTTTATGATCAAGATGCAAGAAATATTTCGATGGAAACCATGATTTTGTTCATGAAGAAACAACTAATAAGAATGGAATGATCCCAAGGGAACTCTATAGTTAAATCACCATACTAGTGTTTAGTTTGATCACACCAACTTAAGTGGTGTAGCAAAAATATTTTGTTGCCTAAAAATGTGCTTGAAAACTTGTTGTTTGAGTGGAATGTTTGTTTGTGATTTCTTGCACATTGCTTGTGTGAGTTGTTGTGTGTGATTAGAATTCTTCCTCTAGAAATCTTTTGCCTAATCTAATCCCAATCCAACCCAAATAGATGACGTCTCCAAGAGACCACAAATCCAACATCAAGGATGGTGACAATAACAACAACCAAGAGATGCACATGAGAGAACAACTTCTAGCAACCCAAGCCCAGTTGAATCAAGTGACAACTCAGTTTTTAGCCAACAACATTGAGTTAGACCCAACCATGCAAAAGTTTTTGGAAATCCAATCCCAATTGTTGCAAAGGGTGACCAATCAAATGATCAACATGAGAGACAACCTTTCCCAAAGTGATTGTGACAACAATGATATCAAGGATGATATCATAGAAGGAACTCAAGCTTGCAATATTTGCGGAGACATGGAACATACTTATAAAGATCATGTGGACCAATGCCCTAATTGTGAAGAGAAACATCCAACTAAGCAATGCCCCACCTCTCAAGTTACTTTTTTCCTATGTGAAGGAAATGATCATGTCCCTATCCAATGCCCCATCTATCCTATAGTTCAACAAATTAAACAAGATGGAATGCATCAAATGTTTGGAAAACTCCATAAGGGAACAACTTCTACCAAGAGGGGTAAGGACAAAATCAGAACCATGCCTCATAAAGCCACAACCAAAGTGACCACAAAGTGTTGCTACTCTTGTGGAGAAGAAGGTCACATCTCTAGTAACTGCCCCAAGAAGAGAGAAAGATTTCCCACCTTTGAGGTGAGATATGAAGAACATGAACTACAAGAACTCCTAGCTTTAGAGAGACCCAAAAAGAAGAAGAAGGACAAAAGCCAAGTGCAATGTTACAATTGTAAAGAGATGGGACACTATGCCAATGAATGTCCAGAAATTAAGAAGAACCAAGGAAACAAACAAGAGGTAATGATACCAAAGAAGAAGGATATTAGCCAATTGATGTGTTTCAAATGCAAAGAGCTAGGACATTATGCAAGCGACTGTCCAGAGAAGCTATATCAAGATCCCAAGTAAGCCAAGATGTAATCTAGTTGAAAACCTTTTTAAGGGTGGTAGTACTCTAGTTGACTTGAAGCCAACTTGTAACCTCTAGCCTTCCCAAATCTCGGGACGAGATTACTTTTAAGGGTGGTATCCTGTCACATCCCAAAATTTTCCTAATTTTGAGATGTGAAAAATAAATAAACAAAAGAATTAAATGTTGAAATTTAGGGTGAAAATAAACTTTTGTTTCTAAATGAAACATCAAAACCCTTCTTGAACAAAATTTGAATAAAAAGGGAACCCAATTTTTTTTCAATCAAGTGAAATGCATTCATCATTGAATGTATCTTCAAATTTAAACACTTTGGAAAATAAACCAAAACACCAAAACCCGAATGGAAGAAAATCATTTCCATGATCTCTCTAAGAACATGGATTTGATCCAGCAACAAACATTTATAAATGATCAAAAATAATAAACCAAAAATATCATAAAACCATAGAAATTGGTTTCATTTAATTTGGAGCCATGTATAAAAACTAATGAATTTAATAATTTAAAGAGAAACAATTTCCAAAGCTAATAAAGCTCCTAACCAAATCCATGCCAAATTGTGAGAAAATTAATCCTAAAGGTAATTAAAAGGATAAACAAATATTAAATAAAATTATACAAATTGGAATCACCAATTTTGGATCTATAAATAAAAAGATATGGATTTTACAAGATAAAGAAAGAAATAAACAAATAAGGAATATTTAAAAGCCAAATTAAATATTAGCCAAATCCATAAAAAAATGAAAGTTTATTGGATAATAAAAAGGAGTAAAAGATTATTGAAATAAAATCATAAGGATTAAACAATATCCAATTTTATTTAAATGAAGACAAATTGCCTAAACTAAATAATAGATCCCAATAAAATTATTTAGGAGACAATTTAAACCTTGAATTAAATCCATAAGGAAATGGAACAAAGATAATTCAAATTCAAATAAAATAAAGGGATAAAGAATAATCAAATAAAAATATATGGCATTAAACCATATTCTAATTATATTTAAATGGAGATAAAATCCCTAATGTAAATGATTAATTAAATCTTGAGAAAATAATAAATTGGAATTTGCCAAGTGGAATAAAAGTTATTTAATTAACTTAAATGGAATAAAGTAATTATTTGAATAAAATTTATATGGGATTAAAACCATATTTGATTTTATTTGAATAAAGACAACTGCCAATTTATATGTATATTAAATCATATTAAAATAATTTAAATAATTCAAAGTGAATTATTTAAATGAATAAATAAAACCTACTGAAAAAGGTTTGGTAAAAAAATGGAATTCAAAAGAAGTCTAAAACATATTTAAACCTTATTTAAATAAATACAAACTGTCTATTTTAAATATATAATAAACCATAAAAGGAATATTTGAAATATTCTAAAAATGGAATTTTAAATACATTAATAAACAGTATAAAAACCCACTGGAAGTTTGGAAAAGTTTTGAAAATAATTGAGGGTTTAAATCATTTGATTCAAATCAAAACAGAAATTGAAATTAGAAAAAGAAAAGGAAAACATAAAAAAATGGAAAAGGGTCCAACCCACTAACCTAGCCCGGCAGGCCCAACAGCCAGCCCACTCCCTCCCCTCCACGCGAACCGTTTTCTCACCCGCAGATCCACCCCCTCACCCACTGACGTCCCGACCCCACCGTAACCCCCTCTCATTCGCTGACCGCTAGGCCCCACCGCCAGCGCATCATCGTCTCCACCCCGCGCTGACCACGCCTCCTCCCCGGCCGTTTATGACCGTACATCCCCAGTGTAAATTCGCCTAAATGTCATGATTAAACCGCCAGGGATCACGCCCTACTTAATCTCCTTGCTTCCCTCTCCCTTTCCCCTCAGTCGCCAGCTCCTCTCCGCCCCAGGGCCGCCTCAATTCAACCCTGCAAACCCACTGCCCCGACGACCTTCCCTGATTCCGACGAAGCCAGACCCTCCCCAACTCCCTAGTGCTTGCTGGTTTGCTCGCCAGAGTCTCCTGCACCTGCCAGTAACTCTAGTTCGCCCACGCATGCCCCATAACATCGACTTCGTCATCAATAGAGCGTCGCCGTCGACTGTGTCCACTCCGGCGACCTCTCCCCGTAAGCACAGGCCATGCCCTCCTCTCTAGTTGACACTCATATGTTCTACTCTCTCTCTCTATCTCGCATCTAACGCCTCCTTTTTCGTGTCCTAGCGCGCTTTGTAGCCTCGTCATCGACAAGACCAGAGCGAGCCCATCGACAAAGACGACTCCGGCGAACGATTTAGGTCAACGCCATGCGCCCCTTCGACGATGAAGACTACCTCCAGCATCCTATCGTCACTGCGAACTCTGTGAGCCACTCCACTTCCTTCCTCGCTTCCTGTAGTCACCGGAACGCTTCTGGCCGAGCGTCACCGTCGCGCGCCATCGTCGAGCGCCGCCAGTCCTTGGTCAAGTCAATATGAGCCGTTAGATTTTGATCTTGTGTACGTGATAGATTCACTTAACGAAGAGGTATGAATCGATCTGATCCGTGCAAACTCACTTAGATCCAACGATCCATAGAGCACGATCCTGCCAAACCGGTATGCACCAGTAGGAAAACGACGCGTGGCCTGTCTATTGTTTTAAAAATAGAAACATGTCTATTTAGTGTTTGAATTTTAAAAATTCATAACTTTAGATTTACACGTCCAAATTTTACAAATTTTATATCATTGGATTCACAAAAATGTGAACTTTGCAACAATGCCCTTAGTTTATCATTTTGCTTCAAGAAAATTGATTGTTTTTGCAGAAATTTGTTTAGGCCTATTTTGGTTATAAAATTTATTCTAAAAATGTTTTTAGGGTAAAATATTTTGCAAATGTTTTGTTTTGAACCCACTGACCATAAAAACCAACTTTTGGGTTTAGAATTATATTTTGTTAAACACAAGGAATTATTCCTTGAATAAAGACATTTCTAGTAAAACAAAAATATTTGCTATTGTTTAAAAATGCTTTTTGAGTAAAACCTTTTGCAAATGGTTTGATTTAAACTCTCTAAACCTAAACACTAAGTTTTGTATATAAAAATATATTTGATGAACCCTAGAAAAATTATTACTTTGTTTAATGGCATTTCTAGCAAAATAAAAATGTTTCTTTGATTTAAAAATGGATTTTGGGTGAAACCTTTTGCAAATGGATTAGTCTTAAACACTTTGAACTTAAAACACTAATATTTGTGTTCAAAAATATATTTGGAAAACACTAGAAATTTTTACTTTGGTTTGAATCATTTCTAGCAAAACAAAAATGACTTAAATGGCCTATTTACACTAACTTGATTTTAAATGGTTTTTGCCACTTTTATAAATAACCAACAAGTGTTTTAAAATGTTTATAGCCTATTAAAAACCACATTTCCAAATAAAACAATCTTTTGCATCCTTGCATGCATGGTTTTGGTTTCTTTATTTTATGTGATGAATTGTTTGAATGCTAGTTTGAATTTTTGCTTTGATTGAATTGTAGTGAACTTTGAAGAGTGTGAAAATTCCAAGATCAAGGAGTGAACTTAATTTCTCTACCAAAAGGGCAAGTGGCGCTTCATATATTTTGTCCTATAATTTTCACTATGCATTAGTGATATTTTGAGTAGGACTTGCATGGAAATTTTCTAAGTATAAGCTATGCCTTGGGAAATCCTATATGATGTCTTAGTAGAATTATCCTAAGTTAGGAAATTTTCCATGTTATTATGCTTAGCTTAGCTAATAGAAAACAAGGGTGGATTATATTCATGCTATGAAATATTTCTAAGTCAATGACTTGTGTTTTGATTAATAAAACAACTATGTGAATGAATCACCTGGGTGGAATGGTGTGAAAGGTTTATCTTGAGTGGTTACACAGACCCCATATTCATGGCCTACCCTAGTGTATCTCACTTGTGGAAAGTCACCCAGGAACAAAGAGATTTGAGATGTCAAATGTTGAGAAGCTTAAAGTGCAGCCACATGGCAATATGGGCTCTGCCTGGATCATATAGGTTGCAATAACTTAGTCAGATGGACAAAAGGTGGTAGGGGGTGATAGGTTTGGAACGCGTCCATTTGGTGGTCTAAGGGAAGGCTTCTGAAATATCTTGTCTCTATGCATGTCGAGTCTTGTGGGAAAAGTGCACCACCTCTCTCGAGAGTAAAATCTAAGTACTTAGCCGTGTCCCCGGCAATGGAAAATTTGAGCATCAAGACATGGAAGCTATCAAGGATCTCCTCATACTAATTTCTAAGTTAAAAGCTTGTGGTTGAATAAGGGTAAAGGTTAACCAATATTCATTGGTTGTTCCTTGGGTGATTTTGACAAACAAAAACTTATTGTTTTCAACTTATAAGGAAAATCTATTTTGAGCAAAGCAAGCCTAAGGTCCACTTAGACAAATGCATATATATGATAGATACCTCTATTCTACCATAATATCACTTGCCAATACAATTCAAATGTATTGACCCTTGTGGCTGTAACTTATTATGTTGCAGGTTTATTTGATGTTAGTGAAGTGTGTTGATTAGGATTACAAGTCTACAATCAACATGATTGCCTGTGGCACTTTGAAGATGAAGGACTCCATGCTATATAGTTATTTCTGTTGCATTGTAATGAGATAGCCAAATGAGCTATGTAAGATGTAATGAATTATTTTATTCCTGGTTATAAAGTTGTATTATGACCCTTGTTTCTTGATATTACATCTTAAACTGTGGATGCTAGCTATTGATCTAGGGACTAGCATTGTAAACACAGGGATCTCTACCTTATAAAGGTTGGGACCTCTACATTGATTCTTTCGCTCACGCTCCTTCTCTAGGTGAAAACCTGATCATGTATTTTTTCCCTTGATTTTGAGGTGTCCATAAGGTCCCTAAAATAGCAAAATGCAAAAAGGGAGGTTTTTTGCCTCCCAAAAATTAAATAACAATGAAAGGAACTTTGTAGGAAAGTTCTATGAATCAACTAAAAAGGCATAAATAATGATAGAACATGGAAAATATTATTCAAAACAGATCATATAAGTCACTATATTGATGATGTAAAATGGTCAGATCACATATTCCCACATTAAGTATGCTCTGCAAATACTTATATATTTCTATTCTTGATTCTACTTGCAGAGCTCTTTGAACAGATTCATGAAGTTCTGATACATCGTAAATGTATCTATAATTTTTTGATGTTCCATGCTTGTTTAGTATCAACTTTTCTATGCTTTGTCCACACTTTGAGGTATTTTTATATGTTTTCTGGGACTTACCTATTAACAAGATGTTGTAGTGCGAGTTGCTTGTTTTCTGCTGTTTTTGGTTTCAGAAAAGCTAGTAAGGAAATATTCTCGGAATTGGATGGGAGAAAAGCCTAAGTCAATATTTCACCGAGACGAACACAGAGACCAAAGGGCGACCAGAGGGGCGCCATAGGGAGGCCGCACCACCCAGGCGCGGGCCCACCCTAGGCCGCGCCTAGGCAGGGTGTGGGCCCCCTGGCCGCCCCCTACCTCGCCTCTTCGCCTATAAAAGCTCCCTGATGCCAAAAACCTAAGTACCCGATCAGATCTCCGCGAAACAGTCCGTAGCCGCCGCCACCATCGTCCCTAGACCGGGGGAATCTGAAGCTCTTCGCGGCACCCTGTCGAAGGGGAAAGATCATCCCGGAGGCCTTCTTCGTCATGATGCTAGCCTCCGGTATGATGCGTGAGTAGTTCACCCTTGGACTATGGGTCCATACAGTAGCTAGATGGTTGTTTCTCCTCCTTTGTGCTATCATGTTTAGATCTTGTGAGATCCGTTCATGAGCAAGATTATCTATTTGTAATCATACATGTTGTGTTTGCAGGGATACGATGGATATTGAGATACTATATCAGATTGATTATTGATTTTATCATGTCTTATTGATTATTGATACTATCATGTCTGAGTTGTTTGAGATCTTGCATGCTCTCCGTTTCTAGTAGCTATCTTGGCCAAGTAGATGCTTGTGACTCCAAGAGGGAGTATTTATGCTCGATAGTGGGTTCATGCCTCTATTGAATCTGGGGAAGTGACAGAAATCTCTAAGGTTGTAGATGTGTTGTTTCTACTAGGGATGAAACAACAATCTTTTGTTCATGGAACAATTGTATTGTTTACTTTACACACATTCCTTGCAACTTAATACTAGAGGGGGTTCGGACGATAACCTGAAGGTGGATTATTAGTCATAGATGCATTTGGATGGGGATCTATGTATATTGTTGTAATGCCCAATCAAATCTCGTAGGATCATGAATGTCTAGTATTGCATTGTTATGCCTTGATCTGTTCCTGTCAATGTCCCTGCTGTAATTTGTTTACCCAACATGTTATGTTATTTATCTTAAGGAGAACACCTCTAGTGAACTGTGGACCCCGGTCCAATCTTTACCATTATTACATCATCTACTGTTACCGTTTACCTTCTTCAAGCAACCATTACCTTCCACACTTTACATTTAATCCTTTGTTTTCAGCAAACTAGTGAGACTGACAACCTCACTGTAAGTTGGGGCAAAGTCTTGAGTTTGTGTTGTGCAGGATTCCAAGTTGTTAGCAACACCTTGGAGTTGTTTCCTTGCTCCTACTGGTTCGATAACCTTGGCTTCATAAATGAGGGAAAACTTGCTACTGTGCTCATCATACCTTCCTCTTGGGGTTTCCCAATGAAGCTCTACAGTGATCTGAGCCGCATCTAGACGTTTTCTGGCGCCGTTGCCGGGGAGTTTAAGGACGGCTTCACAAGGGGATTCCTTCACAACCATTCTCTTTACTTTGTTCTGTTGCTGCTATTGGCTTGCTTCACCTTTGCAAAAATGAATTCTGCTGAGAACACCAAGTTGTGTGACTTAGCTATCACAAACAACAATGATTTCCTGAGTACACCTATTGCTCCACCTGGTCCTGATGCTAACTTTTATGAAATTAAGCCTGCTTTGTTGAATCTTGTTATGAAAGAGCAATTTTCTGGTGCTAGTTCTGATGATGTTCCTGCCCACCTTAATAACTTTGTTGAACTTTGTGAGATGCAAAAATATAAGGATGTATATGGAGATATTATTAAGCTCAAATTGTTTCATTTATTCGTGAGAGGAAAAGATAAAGAATGGCTGCTATCCTTCCCTAGAAACAATATTGATTCTTGGATTAAATGCAAAGATTCTTTTATTGGAAAATACTATCCTCCTGCTAAGATTATATCTATGAGAAGTGAAATAATGAAATTTAAACAACTTGATAATGAACATGTTTCTCAATCTTGGGAAAAAATTAAATCTTTGGTAAAGAATTGTCCCACTCATGGACTGACTACTTGGATGATTATCCAGACTTTTTATGCAGGGTTAAATTTCTCTTCAAGAAATCTGTTGGATTCTGCTGCTGGAGATACCTTTATGACCATTACTCTGGGTGCTGCAACAAAGATCCTTGATAATATGATGGTTAATTATTCTGAATGGCACACTGAGAGAGCTTCACATGGTAAGAAGGTAAATTCTGTGGAAGAAACCTCCTTTTTTGACTGATAAAATTGATATTATCATGTCTATGCTTGTTAATGGAAAAGCTCATATTGATCCAAATAATGTTCCTTTAGCCTCTTTGGCTGCTCAAGAAGAGAAAGTTGATGTGAACTTCATTAGAAATAACAACTTCAGCAATAATGCATATAGGAATAATCTTGGTAATAATAACTATAGGCCTTATCCTCCTAATAATGGCAATACTTATCATGGTAGATCTAGAATGCCTAGTGAAGATAGGATTCTAGAAGTTGAAATATCCACTAAAAACTTTATGCAAATGCAATATGAGCAGAACAAAATATTCACTAAAACTATGGAAGAACAATCTACTATTTTGAAAAATATTAGTCATCAACTTTAGAATTTGAATAGGAAACTTCTAGTTTGCAGTCCAAAATTTTGAATGCTGAGAAAAATATTTCACCTTTGTTTGAAGCACAATCCTCTTTGATTAATGAAATAGCTGCTAAACCTGAAACCTTGGAAAGTACCTTTGCTGCTACTCATGCCATACAAGTTACTATTGATGAAAATGTTAGACTGTTAGCTAAATTACATGCTAAGTGGGAAAGAGAAGCTAAAATTGCTAGAAACAATAGTATTTGTACTATTACTACCACCAATGTTGATGCTAGCAAACCACAAGAAGTCCCCATTCCTCCTACAACAATGCCTAAACCCAATAAGCCTACTACCTGTGATGCTAAGTTTGATTTTGATCTTGATGGCTGCAATATTTCTAAAGAGATTTTCTTCCTACAAAAGCTTGCTAAAATTCCTAATGCTAGTGCTATGAATATGGCTTTTACAAAACACATTACATATGCTCTCATTAAAATTAAGGAAGAAAAATTGAAACACAAAGCTTCTATTCCTAGGAAAGTAAAAGATAGTTGGGAACCCATCATTAATATGCAAGTGAATGACTTTGATCTCAAAGATTCATGTGACCTTGGTTCTAGTGTCTCTATTATGCCTAGAAAGATTTATGAGATGCTTGATTTGCCACCTTTGGAAGATTTATATTTAGATGTCGATAATGCTAAAACGAAACTTTTAGGGAGTGTTAATGATGTTCTTATTATGGTTAACAATGCCTATGTCCCTGTTGATTTCTATGTTTTGGATGTTGAATGCAATGCTTCTTGTCCTATTACTTTAGGAAGGCCTTTTCTTAAAATTGTTGGTGCCATCATTGATATGAAAGAAGGCACCATTAAATATCAATTTCCATTCAAGAAATATATTGAACACTTCCCTATGAGGAGAGAGAAGTTACCTTTTGCTCCTCCTTTGAAAACAAAATTTGATGTTAATGCTTCTTCATTTGAAAATACTTGATTCTTGCTTCTTGTGCCTAACTTAAAGACGTTAAAGAAAAGTACTTCTTGGGAGATAACCCAATAGTTTTCTTGAGTCTTGGAAGTTATTACTTCTGTAATAACCTATCCTTATCCTTTTTATTTGATTTTTGTGCCAAGAATAACCTCTAATGAGAGGGAAGTAAGATTTGGGGAAGTCTATCCCGAAACAGATTTTTGTGCTTCAGTGTAAAAATTCGTGAAAAATCTCTGTATGTCAGATTGAGTTGTAATTTTCTGAGTAAATCCCCCACATTGTTATCTAACTTTCGTTAGTTTAACACTTTTTTATTTGAGAAACAGAAGGCTGATACGTGCAAAACGTATCTACTTCCCCGAACACTTTTGCTATTGTTTCTCCTCTAAACTTGTGTGATTTGGATACAACTAACATGGATTGACGCTGTTTTCAGCAGAATTACCTTGGTGTCTAGTTTTTGTGCAGAAAATCAACTATCAGGAAAAATCCCAGAAAATATGCCAAAAATTCTATTTCACCAGAAGACTCACGGAGCTAGAGTACGAGACGGAGGGGAGGCCTGAGGGGACCACATACCCCTGCCATGCGGGTGGGCCCAGGACGCGCCTAGAGGGGGTGTGGCTGCCCCAGGCACCCCCTCGGCCTCCCTCTTCGCCTATAAGATGCCTCTTGACCTAAAAATCAAGGGGAGGGGGGGTCGACGTTTTTCTAGAAAGAGTTCCGCTGCACTGCCACCACTAGAAACCGCGATTCAGAACCAGACACTCCGTTCTGGCACCCTGCCAGGATGGAAAATTTGGAGAGGATCATCGCCATCGTCATCACCAACGCCTCTCCATCAACCATCCATGTTTCGCTCATCCATGAGTGAGTAATCCCCCGCTGTAGGCTATGGGGATGGTAGGGATTGGATGAGTTCTATCATGTAATCGAATAAGATTGTTAGGGAATGGTTCCTAGTATCTATATTAGTGCTATTTTACTTTGTTGCAACTTGTTGTGCTTAATGCGTATCACTAGGGCCCGAGTGCCATGATCTCAGATCTGAACTTATTATTGAATCATTATGATAGTATTGTTTGTGATCTTATCTACAAGTTGTGTACACATATCATTGTCCAGATCCAAAGGCCCCGAAGTGATAGAAATTGGGACAACCTGAGGGGATGGCTGTGATGTGAGGATCACGTGTGTTCATGGAGTGTTAATGCTTTGCTCTGGTGATCTATTAAAAGGATCACCTTAATTTCCAGTAGTTCCCTTGAGTCCCCGCTGCAACGGGCTGGCAGGATAAAAGATGTTGTGCGAGTTCTCATTGGGAGCACGCATGACTATATGTGGAGCACATGCCTATGATTGTTTAGTACTTGGATGATTTATCTTATTTATCTGCAATTGCCCTAGATCTTGAAGTTACATGTTTAGACTCGTCCATGCAATGCCCGTCCATCCATCCCTATGCCTACCGTGCTCATATCCTACTGTTTGCTACTACTGTTACTATTGCTCTTGTTTTACTACTGCTGTTACTTTGCTTTTGCTACTACAAAACTGTTGCTACTGATAAAATTCTGTGAGCAAGAACTATTTCTAGGTGCAGCTGAATTGACAACTCAGTTGTTAAGGCTTGCAAGTATTCTTTGGCTCCCCTTGTGTCGAATCAATAAATTGGGTAATACTACCCTCAAAGACTGTTGTGATCCCCTATACTTGTGGGTCATCAAGACTATTTTCTGGCGCCGTTGCCGGGGAGCATAGCTTTATTTCTAAGTTCACTTGGATCTATTATTGTTTGCTGCTACTCCTTTCATCATGGGTAAGTCTCGTGATGGAAAGTTTCCTATTTTACCATCCACTATAAGAAGAGGTACAGTCCTAAAAACCTTTGTTGCTCTTGATTCACCGTCTGTTATAAGTAAGCTTGTTACACCACCATCACATACCCATGCTACACACACTGCTACTACTGCTGAATCTGAAATTGCTTTTGATACTCATGATGTTACTTCTACTGTGCTTGATGCGAGTGGTTCATTAGGTCCTTTCCTAGATGCTACTATGGCCAATCTAGGAAATACTGAAACTCCTAGTGAAGACACTGTTACACCTGTTAGCTCACCTGATTCTAGAGAGAGATACGATATTAATGATGGTTACATTGAGTTTACTGATGAATTTATTGAAGAGTGCCGAAACACACATGGTGCTAGTACTATTAAGAGTCTCCTTGGGAGACGTACCATTATTCCTAAACTGTCCTCTAATCCTAAGTTTGCCACCTCTCCCATAGATATTAAAGATAAAGATTGTGATTTCTCTCTTGATTTGTCCTATTTAGACATTGTTGAGAAAGAACCTTTTTGTGGGACTGAGAGTGAGAGTGTTGTGGCACATATGAATGAGCTTTACACTATGAGTGCTTTATTCTCTGATGATTTTAAGATGCGCAAGTATTGTTACAAAGATCTTCCCTTTTTCACTGAAAGGAGAAGATAAAGCTTGGTTTAATAGATTACCTCCTCGTCCCATTGATAGCCCTGATTGCTTGATTGCTTCTTTCTTCCAGAAATATTTTCCTCCTAGTGCTAGACATGCTGCTTTGCAGAGAGTTTTTGATTTTAAACAGGGAGAAGAAGAGAAATTGCCTGAGTCATGGACAAGGTTCTGTGCCTTGATTCATGCACATCCTGGATGTCCATTACCTAAAAATGAGCTTCTTGATATTTATTATAATGGACTAACTGATGATTCTAGGATATACCTAGATAGTTTTGCTGATTGTGTTTTCAGAAAAAGAACTCCTATAGATGCTAAAGAATTAATGGCTAAAATAAGCAAGAATTATGATGATTGGACTTCAACTGAGCTCAATACACCTGAGCCCATTACTCCTGAAACAGTTGTGCCTGAACCAGTTCCAACTCCAACACCAAAGAAGAGGGGAATGATTGCATTAAATGATGAAGTGATGAAAGAAGCTAAGAAATGTCTTAAGGAGAAAGGTATTAGAGCTGAAGATGTGAAGAATCTACCTCCTATAGAAGAATTATGTAAGCCAATTCCCCACTCATATACTATTGAGGTACACTCTCTCCACTTTGATGAAGGTGATATTCCCTATGGTAAGCCTCCTGATCAATGCTTAGAGGAACTTGACACATTTATTGTTAAACGAGGTAATTTTAATAAACAAGTTCAGAATCATTTATTGGAAAACTCTAGAGCTATTAATGAGTTGAAAAATATTGTGGAAAGAACTGCTAATGATATTAAAATGCTTTGTAAACACTTTCAAATGGTTCAAACCCAAATTGATCAACTTGCTAAGGTACAAAAAGATATGCTAGTTAATGCCTCAGGAGATAAACATGCTTATGGAATTAGAACTAGGAGTGGTGTAGCTACTCAAGACCCTTTATATCCTGAAGGACACCCTAAAATAATTGAGCGGACTCTCAACAAGGTGAAAGTAGTGGTAGTCCTCGTAAAAGAAAGAGAAAGAAACACAAAATAGTTGAGGAACCCTCTGAACCTTCTATAGATCCTAATCGTATGTCTATCTTTGATGCCGAAGCTGAGAGTGGTAATGATAAAAATGATGCTCCTGATAAGGAGGAAGTTGAGGAAGAACCTCAGAAGCACACTAAGGACACTAGGTACACTAAGGAAGATTTTATAGCTAAAAAACATGGTAGTGAGAGAGAACCTTGGGTGCAGAAACCTATGCCTTTTCCCAATAAGAAACACAAGTAAAAGGAGGAAGAACACTATAACAAGTTTTGTGAGTGGATGAAAACTTTATTTTTGCAAATTAATTTGACTGATGCTATTAAGTTGCCTCCTTATTCAAAGTATATGAAGGATATTGTCTCTAATAAAAGGAAGATTCCTAAGGAGGGTATTTCTAATTTGCTTGCTGATTATTCTTTCAATGGTAAGGTTCCAAAGAAACTTGGTGATCTAGGTATACCAACTATTTCTTACTCTATTAAGAATAATTATGTTAGAACTGCTTTATGTGATTTGGGAGCTGGAGTTAGTGTTGTGCCTTTTTCTCTTTACAAGAGACTCTAGCTAGAAAAGTTGATACCAACTGATATATCTTTGCAAATGGCTGATAAGTCAACTACTATTCATGTTGGTATATGTGATGATGTTCTTGTTCAAGTAGCTCATAATTGCTTGGTTTTAACTGATTTTGTTTTTCTTGAAATGCCTAAAGATGATAATATGTCCATTATTCTTGGGAGACCTTTTCTCAATACTGCAGGTCTTGTCATCAATTGTAATCAAGGAAAAGTAACTTTTAATATTAATGACAAAGAGCATAGTGTCTATTTCCCCAAGAAGGTTGCGAAGAGCTATTGCCTGAATTCCATTGAAAATATTGAGAGCCTCAAAGTTGGAGAAATATATTATCCCATCCCACAAGAAAGTTTTGAAACTATTATGATTGGGACCATTGCCATCAAGTCTGAGGTAATGTAATCACTTTGTGGAATGCAAAGTTTTGCTTCATATATGATTGTTTTGGTAACAAGACTTGATCAACCTTGTTAAAAAAGGGATTTTAATGAACAAAACAATGTTTTCACTATGGTTATACTTGCTCACTTTTATTTTTCTCCTTCCTAGTATTTGCTCTCCCTCTTGTTAGCTTTAGTTTTGCTAGTTGTTTGCTTGTTAGAGTGTCTTATAACTTCTGTAGTTTTTGGTTTTTTGTTTGCTTTTGCTTCTTCTAAAAAATATTTTCTGTGAGAAAATTAATTTTCATACCCTGAAAATTGGCCAAAATAAAGTTTCCCAAAAAATCCCATAAAATTCTTAATAAAATTTTCCTCGAAAAAGGCGGAGGACACTGAGTGGCCAGGGGACCCCCAGCCAGACACCCCTGGTGGCGTGGCACGCTGTGGGCACTTTGCCCTGCATGGGTGGGACCCACCTAAGGCCCTCCAAGTTGTCTCCTCCTAGCCACCATCTTTATGTCTCCCGAGAAACACCGGAAAACTTTCTCAAGCTCCAGTTCTTGCTGTTCTTGCTCCCGATTTTCGATCTCCTTGCTCAGCCCATCTTTGCTGCCGATTTTTGGAGGGATTGCTCCTTGGTATGTGCCTCCTCCGATTGTCCAATTGGATTTGTGATTGGTAGATTTTATCTTGAGTATTGATGGGGATATGCCTACCTGGGTATGCCCAGCAGGACATTTCCTATTGGCCCAAGCCGCCAACGAGTGGGCCTGTAGGACATCGACTGGATCGAGACTTGGCGAGGACTCAGGCGACTGGAAGCTGGAGGCCCAGAAGCGTAGCTAGCCCAGTCGGACTAGGTCAAAGACCCTCTGAATCCTTAACTAATTTGGTTATAGATCTGTAAACCCTAGCGAGGTGAGCCTATATAAACCTCCCTAGGGTACGCATAGACGACACGTTCCATCATACACCCAAGCGACTCGCCGCCGAGTCGTTGAGCTCGCCCCTTGTACTCTCTCCATAATACAATCTAGCAGGAGTAGGTCTTTACCCTCCGTGGGGCCGAACCTGGGTAAAACGTTGTGTCTCCGCCCTCATCTTGCACCACAGATGGCTGGCGCCCTTGCCCCATGTTCTACTACTCGCTACCGATTGCAGCATCTGCCGTGGCCATTCCCACGATAGTGGCGCCCACCGTGGGGCCTGGCCGGTCAGGCCGGTGTTCTGTGGCGAGATCCAATCTTCCCATCAACGAGTCGATCGCCACCGGCCGCATGATCGCGATCGGCGAGATGCTCCAGATCTTGCCGAGTAGCTACGTCCCGGCGGCACGCCCCGTCATGCGCAACGTGATTTTGCTGGTCGGCACGATCAGCCTCTTCGTCGGCCTCACCGACGTCATCGTTTCGGAGGACTCGTCTCGCATCCGTGAGTCACCGCCACGCGTTCGGCTCTCTAAGAGCCAGATCCGCATGATCCACCGCCTCGCCTCCGAGTATGACTCGGCCCACAGCAACGTGGCCGAAACCACCGTGGCCACGGACGACACGGCCCTCGACGACGACGCTGATTCGAAGACCCCGGCGTCGGCCGCCGGATCCATCGTCGCCGCATCGCCCGTGGGATCCATCACCCTGGTCTCCAACGTCGGAGACTTCGAGGACCCCTCCATCCTTGGGATCTTCGACTTCGACTCTGGGTCGGAGAGCTCCGCCAACCTCCACGACGGAACCGGTCGCCACGTCGCGACCTACATGGCGACTGGCGCCGACCCCCCGCAAGACCCCTTCTCCACGCTGATCCCACCAAACTCAACGGGAACGGAGGTCGAGGAACTCTGCCTGCAGCTAGCGGAGGTGGTCCGCAAAGAACAAGCCGAGCGCGAAAAATTTCGCCTCGAGCAGGTGACAACGAAGGAGCTTTCGCGCTATCACCAACTCTGAATCAGGTCGCGCCTGAACCCTACCATTCAGGGGCGTGCCCTGAACTTCGACGATGAGAACAACCCGGCTCGCGCGGCCGAGCACGCGATCTGCGAGAACGTGCCGCCAGGAGGGAGCTCCCGACCCCCACCAGGTGCGACGGCCAACGGCGCCCCACCACCACCCAACCGCGTGCCCCCCAGGGACCAACCAATGATCACGGTCTCCTCACGGGAGCGAGATGCGAACGGCCTCCCGCTATTCTCCACTCCAATGGACAATGTCGTCGCAAGCCGACCAGCAGTCGACAACATAAACGTCACCGGGGAAGGCGCCCCGCAGATCCAGTACGCCAAGGCTCTGCTCGCCAAAGCAGTCGAGCAACAAAACGCAGGCGCCGACTCATAGGGTCGGATGTACTCGCGTTCATCAGGCAACAGGGCAGCCTCGAGCGGCCGCCCAATGGTGGCGAATACCCTCAACTGCCCACCACCCGAGCCCCTGCAGCTCCAACACCGACCCGCAAACGAGGCACTCTCCACCAACGACCCACGTCCAGCGAACAACTTCGTTGCCGCCAACGGGCAGCCCGTCGACACGCGCACCCACATGATCAACAACCTGAGCTGGCGCGCACGCCAGCCTGAAGACCTGAGGCATACCCTCACCAACCGCCATGACAGCGAACCAAGGGGATCGCTGAGCCGACTCGGACCCCAATGCTTCAGACCGATGATCCGAGGCGAAAGATACCCGACGAACTTCAAAGCGCCGAAGGAGATCAAGAAGTACAACCCCTCGTACGATCCGTCTGTGTGGCTGGACACTTACCTCATGGCGATGGGAATTGCCGGCCACACCGATCTACTCGCCGCCCACTACCTTCCCCTGATGATGGAGGGAGCGTGCAGGCAGTGGATTAACACCCTCCCCGCGGATAACATCGACTCCTGGGAGGAAATGCGCGATGCCTTTGTCAGGCACTTTGAGGGTTCCTACACCCGCGCCACCACCATCGAGGACGTGGAGCGGTGCGTCCAGGGACCCCGCGAGTCGACCCACAGTTGGGTCCAACGGTGGCAAGACCTGTGGTATAACGCGGCCGGAATCCACCCGGACACCGCAATCCACTGCTTCAAGACCTAGTGCCGCTATGAGTCCCTGATCGCCAAGCTCAAGCGAGTGTACAGAACACTCGACAACATACCGTACCTCCTAGAGATCGCCAAGCGGTACGCGGAGGAGGACCCAAACCAAGAAACCGACGACAAGTCAGGAGGAAATCTCCGCACGGGCGGCCACGACAACGAGAGGCGACCCGAGCTACGCTACAGCAACACTCGCCTCACCGACAAGCGCCGCGGTGATGGGCGAGTCGACTTCGTCGCCAACGCCAGATATGCGCCACGCGAACCAAAGAGCTTCCACCACGAAGGAGGCCAACGCCGTGATGATGGCAACTACAAGGAAAAGCCGAGGTTCGATCCCACAGCTCTCCTCAACCAACCCTGTGTGTTTCATAGCAGGGAAGGGAGGCCCGCCACGCACACGACCGCCGACTACCACTCTCTCAAGGAGATCGAGAAGGCACGGCGCGCGCGGGAAGACCCCGACAACAACCCGCCAAACGGCGGAAAATTCGGCAGCATTGCCGGCTCGCTCCACACCTTCACAGGCTTCAACATGAAGCGCGAGAAGAAGGCCATAGCCCGCGCCGTCGCCGTCAATGCGGTGTCCCAGATAGACATCCCCAGTTCCTCAACTGGTCCGAGCAACCAATCACCTGGAGCCGCGAGGACCACTCGCCACAGATCGAATATCCGGGCCGAGTCGCCTTGGTGGTCAAGCCAAAGGTCGGGGACTACTGGCTCCCCAAAACGCTGATGGACGGCGGCAGCTCCATCAACATCCTATACCTGGACACGTCAGGCGACTACGGCTCCCGCAGTCGATGATTGAGACGACCTACACCACCTTTCACGGCATCGTCCCCGGTCGGAAGGCATACCCAATCGGCAAGGTGACGCTGCCAGTCACCTTTGGCACAACAGCAAACTTCCGCACCGAGCGGATCGTCTTTGAGCTGGTGTCGTTCAACATCCCCTACCACTGCGTCCTGGGCGCCAGGCATTCGCCAAATTCATGGCAGCGCACCACTACGTGTATAACACGATGAAGCTACCCGGGCCATGTGGAATCATCACCGTCCATGGCGACCTCGACATGGCCGCAGAATGCAAGGCCAAAGGCGCCAAACTCGCTGATGTCGTCATCGCGGCGGAGGCCAACCACGCCGAGGAGCTCGCCAAGTACGCGAGCGGGGTCAACACCGATGACCCCACCATACTCAAGAATCCCAATTTGGAGGGTGGCAACTCCACCAACTTCGAGGCAACGACACAAACCCGCACCGTCGAGCTGGTCCCGGGCAACTCCAGCCAGACGGTGACGATCGGGACGGGCATGAGCCCAGCATAGGAAGGCACGCTCATCGAGTTCCTACGTGAGAATCGGGACATCTTCGCATGGAAGCCATCCGCCATGCCTGGTGTCCCAAGGTGTGGCATCCCACAAAACCACTACTAGAAAATCGCGTTGTTTTTGTGCATTGCATCGTCATCATCATGCATTGTTTGTCTGAACTATTTCGAAAAGCCTAGTTTCGCTTTGTACAAATACCCCTCTTTATTTCAAATGCAAAACCCCGATCGTATCGGATATTTTATTTACCTATAAACTATTTGCAAAGTAGCCTTGTTTTAAAATAAACAAAACAAAACAAACACATATTTACAAAACTAATAAAACCTACTCTCTAAATCCTATACCTACCCAATCCTATTCTACCCACCACTCACAGCTCGCCACCTCACCCCTCCCCCAATTCCCTACCCACCTGCCACCTCATCAATCCACCCTCTTCCCCCCCACTCCTTCTCTCACCCCAGTCCCATCTACCCCTCTCTCTCCTCTCTCCCTTACAGCCTGGCCCCACCTGCCACCTCACCCCCAACTCCCTCCTCTCTCAACTCAAATCCCTTGGACCCGGTCCACCCCACCCACTGCCCTCAAAGACTGACCCCACTTGGCCCCACGCCCCCACCGACCACCCTCGCCACCCCCTGCCCCACCTGTCCCGCGTCTCCCACCTCCCGTCTCCTTCCTCCCCCGTCTTCTTCCTCCCGCCTCTCTTCTCCAACCCCTGCCTCCTCCCCTCTCCTCCGGCCCGACCTCCTCCTTTGTCGGCCGCCTTTCCTCCTTCCCCCACCATCCTCTCTTCCCCCCCAGCCGCCGCTCCCGCCCTCTACCTCCAGCGCCCCGCCCTCTACCTTCCAAGCCGCCTCGGCCTCTCCTCACCGCCGCCTTCCCTCTCCGCTTCCCCACCCTCGCGTCCACCCTCCTTGCTCTCCCTTCCCCGACCTCGCCCAGCACCCCCTCGTCTGCAGCTCTCTCCCCTTCGCATGGCTCCCCCTCAGCGCCCCTCGCGCCGCCTCTCATGAGACCCCGTCGGCCTCGGCGACTCCTCCTCCTCGAGCCCGCGCCACCGGCCCAGGCTCGCCCCGTGGCCTTCCTCGGCGCCGACCCCTCCGCTCCTAGCCGCCTCGCCCCCGTCGCGTCGAGCTCGCCCTCCCCTCTTCTCCTCCGCGAGCCCAGCTACGTCGCCAAGCCCCGCCTCGCCGCCCGAAGACGCCCGCTCGTCAACCTCGTCGCGCATCACCGTTGGGGCCGCCCTGAGCCGCCGTCGGTCTGCAGCCGCCGTCTGCCGTCCTCTTCGCCAGGGAGCCGCCCCATCGTCCTCGTCATCAAGGTGGTTTGCGTTTTGTTGGGAAGATTGGATGGCAGTGAGCGTGTGAAGCTACTGCATGTATGCATCTGCATCGACTAGAACAATAACCGGGTACATCAGGAACAACCAATGCAAGAGAACCCGAAGACTGATCCCGCCGAACGCCTAGACTTCCTCTCGGATCCGAGGACGCTGAGACCCCGGGGCGACAAGTGCTTCTTCCCGGATCAGAGGGCCGAGAACCCGGACGCCCAGGTCGTCGACACAGATACGCCAAGTACGCTGACATGGAACCGACCAGTTCGCCGAGAACCGCTCCCGGACCCGACGACCGCCAAGATCGCCACCGGCACAACAAGCACTTCGCCACGGAACGCCAAGTTCTGCATCCCGCATGACAAAACCGTCGACACGACCCGGCGACCGCGGATGCGACAAGACCTACCTCCGATTCCGCCGACCCCGTCGAACCCTGAACCCTGAGACCGAACCCCGAACCCCGGAACCCCAAGTTCGTCGAGACCCTATAATGTGTGAACCCCTTCCCGAAACCCCATTTTATAATATAATCCAACTTGTTGCATATTAAATTGTCATACTCGCATGCATATTCATGTGGTTTGGGGGCCTTATGCCGATTCACCATATAATTAAATATGGGGCCCATATGCGGGCAAATCTAGCCTTATATTGGCCTCATTTAAATTTGTGTAGCGAACCGGTGGTATATTTTGGCCATGTTAATACAACATTTAAAATGCAGGGTAGCTAAATAACATGAACCACCTAAATAATTGTCGGGACCCCAGTTCCACTTAATATGACCTAATTGCATTGCACCTTTGCCATGTCATACATCATACATGCATCATGTCCGGTCTTCTGCCGTTGTATTAAATAGTGCATCCGGTGTTGTTCTAGTGGTTTGCTTCTTCGCGGATAAGGCCGTTGAGTTGATGTGAGCTTCGCCCCGATCTTCGGTTGAACCTTCGACAATGTTTTCAGGCGAGCATCTCCCCCTTTCTACCTATCTTACTTTTATAGTATTTATTCCCCTCCTGTTGATCTATTGCTATCTGTGTTGCGATGCTCTAGCTTTCGTATCCGTGATATCCCTTGCAGCCTTATATTGCCTTGGACACATCCTATTACCTGTTGATTGGTAGCTAGTTGGACTTGCGCGTCGTAGTCGCTTGCTCAAGTGCTGTTGCGTGTCGTCAAGTACCACAGTTGTTGGAGTATTGCCGCATGTTTATTGTTGGAGATGATCTTGGCTTTACTTTTCGTTCACTTTAATTACTGTTTAACAACTAAAATTGAAGTAGGTAAGCAGAGGCATCGGTGGGTGATAGATAATATTTGGTTTCTGACCGCCCACTTGTGTCCCGTAGGACCCCGAGTTCTTGACACTGTTCCGAGATTGAGCGCTAACCACGGTGGGGAGATATGGGCCCCATTGATTAGTACCTGATTTCAAAGTATTGTCTTGGGGGCCACAAACTAGTTTGAGGTTTTATTTACTATCCTGTACTTATGCCATGCTTCTTTATTTATTCGATTGTGCGAGCACCTTTGTCTTGTTAGGAAGCGAGTGTTTTCGGTATCGACGGTCCAGTTTTGGGATTCATCGTTTACACTTGTCGCAAATCCTGAGTCCGTCTCGGAGACCGGCCGACTTCGTTGCGGGTAGACTTAGTGGGGTGGCCCCCCGTGCTTGCTTTGGGTCTGGAAACGTCATGACTTAGGCCCCGCCGACATACCGATGGGTGTATGTTAACTGATCTGGCAAAAAGGGTCAAAGTGCTTGTGGATACTTTGGTGCACCCCTGCAGGGTTAAATCTTTTCGAGAAGCCGTGTCCGCCTTTATGGACGACTTGGAGCACAGTGCTTGATCATAGACAACTATAACTAAAGTTTACTGTTATAAATTGACTTGTATCCGATATGACTAGTAATCAGCTTCACTACAATGGAATGGCTAAATGAAAGTACCAACAACTGCTGGGTTTTGGGGTTGTCTCATGCTAATTGTATCTGACTAGTAAGTGTTGCAACTATCACGGAATGGTTAACTAAAACGGCCCACTGCTTATTATATCAGGATGACTATCTATACCTGACTAGTAATTGCTGCAACGATAACTGAATAACTAAAACTGCCAACTGTGTGAGTTCCTCGGTTGACTTCCTCGTTTGGTCTCGAGGGGGAAATACCAGGATGGGTTTGTTTGGCGTTAGAATCAGATTGGTTCCGAATAGGTCTTTCTTACCCCTCTCAGATAGCCGCCAGTTATACCGAGTCTCTATAGGTTGTTTAGTGCATGCTGCCGCTGCCGCTTCAGTCCACCATACCTATGTAGGCGAGGACCGCCGAATTCTAGCCTCGCCGTGTACTGGCCTCGATCTTGGCTCCTCTTTTCCTTTTCCTTTGGCACCTTTTGTTTAAGCAGGTTTTGGGATCGGCCGTTAGCGAGGTTACCCTTCCGGCTTGGCAGGGGTTATGGCGCCATTGGTTATTCTTGGGCTCTTAGCCCCATTTGCATCTTGTCCGTAGTCGGACGTTGTATCTTTCAAGGTGATTTGGATCTTTGTATATTATATCGTAATCTTGACTCATTGAGTCATTGTTATATATATCTTACGTGGGTCCCATCGAGGACTGTTGTGTAATGTTATTACTTCGTTTTCCACCCGCACGAAAGTGCCTGGTGGGCACCTTTGAATCGTTTCTATGCGGGTTTGGCGGGTTTTCGCTAAAACTTGCATAGGGCCGATTCTGAGGGTGTTACACGAGGGAACTTGCTGAGCACAAACTCAACGTCGACCCCAAAGTGCAACCTGTCAAGCAGTCGCTGCGGACCTTCAATGAAGAGCGCCGCCGAGCAATTGCCGAGGAGGTGCAGCGTCTACTCGCTGCAGGCTTCATCCGGCCAATCAAATACTCCAAGTGGCTGGCAAACCCAGTCCTGGTCGAGAAGAAAAACGGGACCTGGAGAATGTGTATCGATTACACAAACTTAAATAGCGCCTGCCCGAAGGAGCAATTCATCCTCCCACGGATCGACCAAATCATCGATTCAACCGCGGGCTCGGAGTCGCTATGCTTCCTCGACGCCTACTCTGGGTACAACCAGATCAAAATGGTCGTCGAGGACGAAGAGAAGACGATGTTCATCATGTCATTTGGAGCCTTCTGCTACATCGCCATGACCTTCGGCCTCAAGAACGCCGGGGAGACCTACCAAAGGTGCATGCAGGAGTGCCTTGCGAGCCAAATTGGCCGCAATATCCACGTTTACATCGACAACGTGGTGGTAAAATCTACTCGCCAGGGCGATCTACTCGCCGACCTGGCGGAAACCTTCGCCAACCTGCGAAGGTACAAGATAAAGCTAAACCCAGGAAAGTGCACCTTCAGTGTACCTACTGGACAGCTACTGGGATACGTCGTCTCCAAGCGCGGGATCGAGGCGAACCCCGCCAAGATCAACACAATCGCCCGACTCGACAGACCCGAGTGCCTGCGCGACGTCCAGAAGCTGGCTGGGCGAGTCGCGGCTCTCAGTCGCTTCATCACCTGGCTAGGCGAGAAGGCTATGCCTCTCTATCGCCTAATGCGCAAGAACCCCACCTTCCAGTGGGACAAGGAGGCAGACGACGTGCTCCACGCTCTCAAGGAGGTGTTGCTCACAGCACCGCTACTCGCCGCCCCCGTCGACAAGGAGCCCATGCTGGTCTACGTCACGGCTTTCGAGCGCGTGGTCAGCGCTGTCATGGTCGTCGAACGGCCAGAGGAAGGGAAGGAATACCCGGTGCAGCGACCCGTATACTACATCAGCGAAGTCCTTACCGAGTCGCGCCAGCGCTAACCGCAATACCGAAAATTGGTATACGCGGTCTTCGGAGCACAGCGGCGACTGCCGCACTACTTCCAGGAGCACCCAATAACGGTCGTCTCCTCAGCACCATTGCAGGACATCATCCGCAACCGCGAGGCGACCGGGCGAGTAGCCAAGTGGAACGTCGAGATCGGCGTCCACAACATCAAGTACGAGCCGCGCAAGGCGATCAAATCGCAGGCTCTCGCAGATTTCCTCGCCGACTGGGAGGAGGCCCAGCTGCCAGAGAAGCTGCCATACCTCCATTACTAGAGCCTACACTTCGACGGCTCCAAGAACGCAGACGGTGCAGGAGCGGGGATCGTGCTAACATCTCCGAAGGGCGACAAGCTCCACTAGGTCCTCTACCTCGACTTGACCCCCTGCACCAAAAACATGGCCGAGTACGAGGCGCTACTCCATGGCATGAGGGCAGCCAAGGAGATGAACATCAATCGCATGCGCTGCTACGGAGACTCTGACCTCTTCGCCGGGCAAATCGCCGGCACCTGTGACACCGTCTCCCCCACCATGGCGGCATACCACCAAGCAGTTGACCAGCTAGGAGGACACTTCGCAGGCTACTCCGTCGAGTGGATCGACAGGCGGAAGAATGAGGAGGCCAACGCACTCTCTCGCATCGGCTCGGCTCGACTCGCACCTCCCGCCGTTGTCTTCCTCGACACCATCACCAAGCCCTCCATCTCTCCCCCAAGGGAGATCGACATCGGAATTCCGCTGCAACCAGAAGCAGCCCTGGTCGCACTAATCGCCGAGCCAAGCGACTGGACCGCACCATACATCGCTTACCTGGAGGGAGGCACCCTACCCGCAGACGAAACGGAGGCCCGGATGATAGCACGGCGCTGCAAATCCTTCGTCATCATCAACGGCGAGCTCCACAAGCGCAGCGTGACCGGCGTGTTCCAACGCTGCGTCCAACCCGCTAAAGGACACAAGATCCTCCAGGACATCCACTCCGGCGACTGCGGCCACCACGCCGGCACCCGCTCTCTGGTTGCCAAGGCCATGCGACACGGCTTCTATTGGCTCACCGCACATGCCAACGCAGTCGACATCGTCCAGTGATGCATCGGGTGCCAGAAGTACGCCAACCAGACTTACATACCGAGCTCGGCGCTCAAGACAATCCCCATCACCTGGACGTTCGCCGAGTGGGGCATGGATATGGTAGGCCCCTTCAAGAAGGCCCCTTCTGGCTTCGCCCACCTCCTAGTCGCCGTCGACAAATTCACAAAATGGGTGGAGGTCAAGCCAGTCCGCAAGTGCGACGGGAAGAATGCTACGAAATTCCTACGCGAGCTCATCTATCACTACGGGTTCCCAAACAGCATCATCATGGACAACGACACCAACTTCGCCAAGGGAGCCATGGACGAGTTCTGCGAGGAGCACAACATCTAACTCGACCTCGCCTCAGTCGCCCACCCGGAGTCCAATGGACAGGCGGAACGCGCCAACCAGAGCATCCTCCATGGCCTGAAGCCGCGGCTACAAGTACCACTCGAGCGCACCGCCGGGTGCTGGGTCGAAGAACCCCCTTCGGTCATCTGGGGCATCCGGACCTCCGTTAATAGGTCGACGGGGTTCACCCCCTTCTTCATGGTATACGGTGCCGAGGCAGTCATGCCAACCGACCTCGAGCACAATTCGCCACCGTTGGTCAAATACACGGAGGCCGACAACAAGCTCGCACGCCAGGCTGGAGTCGACCAGCTCGACGAAGCGCGCGACCTAGCTTGCTCCCGCACCGACATCTACCAGCAAGGGCTCCGCCGCTACCACAGCCGACGAGTACGGAGTCACACTTTCCAGGAAGGCGACTTGGTACTGCGTCTAATCCAGGACAAGAAAGGCATGCACAAGCTCTCACCCCCTTGGGAGGGACCATTCGCCATCGGGCGAGTCCTGGGCAACGACGCCTACTACCTCACTGACGTCCGAGGCGACGGAAAACTCGACGTCAAGCGACCATGGAATGTAAACCTCCTACGGAAGTTCTACTCTTAGAACTCCAGACATGTACCCCCTATCCGCTATGAAATAAAATAGATTGGTTCCCGCAAATTGCGTCTACTCTCCATGCCTTATGCCACTCGCACTCGTAATAACAGCGTTACGCTATTCGCAGAAGTCAACCTTTGGTAACGCGACCGGCACGGCCAAGTAGTGCGGTACGAGGGCACTGGAAAAATTCAGGCCTCATACCGTCCACGAAAAAAGCTAAACCTGAGCCCCATTGGAGTCGCCTAGATCGACTGGCTCCCCGGGCCAAGACGACTGCACTCGCTTCCCACAGCGACCAAGTCCTCCGCACCCTCGGCGCAGCGACTCGAACGGCAAAGTACCACGCTCGGGGACTGACACCAGACCACAGACGAGCGGCTAGGGAAAAACGCCAAGTAAGAGAGCGCGCCCAGGACTCGCCATGCGACTGGTCTTACGGATCAGGCGGAGTGACGCGCCCAACACAATGCGCTTAGTCCTCACCTACCTCGGCATGTGACTAGAATGGCCAAGTACCACGCTCGGGGACTCGGCGACCCGACCCCGTTTGCGCTCGGGAAAACGGCCAAGTAAAGAGCACCCCTAGGAGTCGCCACGCGACTGGCTTCCCGAGCCATGGCGAGTCGACCCTAATTCACTAACAGTTCACATAACATATAAAAACGAGGTAAACCCCATAAAAAGGGCGGACGCGCTCGGGGGCTCGTACAACCAACAATCAAATCACAAAAGAAATGACAAAATAACCCGAGCATTCCTTCATAGCAGCAAAATTTGTTTCGCGTACAAGCAGAATTACATGGTTATCGTATACCAACGCCGAACGACACAACATCTTATTCCGCAGGCTTCGATGAAGACGCGCCACCATCCTTGTGGCTGTGGATAAAAGGAACATAGGGATTCGACGGGTACGTCGTCAGCTCGCCCGCCATCGCCGCACGGAATGGTTGCTCCACCTTGAAGTCACGGTGCTTCGGCTCAGGGTCATTGGGGGCGACGACTGTCTCCTGGTAGGGGATAAGGTCGCCCATCGCCCAAACACGGTCGAAGTATACCACGGCTCGGTCCGTCAGCTTCAACACCTCGGCAATCTCAACCGAGCCCGTCGACGAGGGGTAACCGCTCGTGACGTCGTCGAGGTCGAAATCATCCGAAAAGTGTGCGTTCCCAAGGCTCAGCGCAGTCGCCGCTCCACACCGGAAGGCCGACCGCCTCATCAATTCAACGACTGACGGGGCCTTCTCCAGGTAGCACCATACCTCGACGAGGTTGCTGGGAATCACCTCCGTTGGCGAGATCTCCTGAAGATATGCCCGGAGACATGTCGCTGACAGCACGGCTGAGTCGACCAGGGTGGTCACGCATTGTCGCGCGTCATACGACTGTGCCTCTTCCGCATTATCAGTGATCCGGCCTACAGCACACAAGAAAACAGTAAGCAAGGCACCAAAACCACAACGCGGTACGTGCAATCGGGAATCGGCTAAAGGAAAGCTTACCAATTAGCGGGCGACAGAGGTCCGTGATGAAACTCTAAAGAGAAGAGAAATCATTCTGCAACCCGGCAACGAGCGCATCAGACACCTTTCGTTCCTTAGCAGCAGAAGTGACGGCGGCCTTGGCTCGTCCTTCCGCCGAGCTTGCTTCCGCCTTTGCCTCCTTGAGCTCACGCTCCAGCTCAGCAATTCGCTTCTCTGCCACGCTCAAAGCAGGCTAAGACGCTGTCAAATCACCCACTGGGACAAGGCCTTGGTGAGCCTCCTTCACCTCAGCCGCACTACTCTCTGTTTCCAAAACAAAACAGTCAACACCACGAAAATTCAGCGACAAGCGCCAAATAAGGTAAATACTCACCCGCAGCCGCTCGAAGCTCCTCGTTCGTCTACTGGACGGCGATAAGCTCCTTTTAAACGCAGCACTTCGCAGCAAGCCGCTCGACTGATTTGTGTTGCAAGCCCTATGCAACAATCACAGCGTCAGCAACCAAAAATTCCTATGTGCCCAGCCGCTGAAATTCAGCGACTAGGCACTCGGGGTCTGGATGACAAAATTCCCAAGTGCCCAGCCGCAGAATTTCAGCGACTAGGCACTCGGGGACTGGATAACGCAAAAATATTAAGAATCCTGCCACTGAAATTCAGTGGCCAGATCCTCGGGGACTGGACATACCTGGATGGCGGCACCTAGCATGCCGTGAAGCTCCATTGCGTCCACCGACGCAAGCACGAGCGGAGTATGACCGCGACGTTGTTCAACCTTGTGGCATCCCGCAAAACCACTACTAGAAAATCGCGTTGAATTTGTGCATTGCATCGTCATCATCATGCATTGCTTGTCTGCATTATTTTGAAAAGCCCAATTTTGCTTATACAAAAACCCCTCTTTATTTTAAAAGGCAAAACCCCGAAGGTATCGGATATTTTGTTTCCCTCAAAACTATTTGCAAAATGGTCTTGATTTAAATTAGAGAGCATCAAACAAACACAAAACGGAAGCAGCCCCTCCTAAATCCTAGTCTCACCCAATCTATCCCTACCCACCAACAGCAGACCGCCACATCACCCTCTCACCCTTTTTCTACCCCCCCACCTCGGCCATCCACCATCCCACCTCTCCTTTTCTCACCCCAACCCTGTCTACCCTGCCTCCCCACTCTCTCTGACAGCCGGCCCCACCCCGCAGTCCCTCTCTCTCTGCCGCCGGGACCCACTCCCCCACTCCCTCACCAACCCCCCAGACCGGCCCACTCCCCACACCAGATCCCACCTACCGCCTCCCACCAACCACCGCGGGACCCGCCGTGGCCCCACCTGGCCCCGCGTCGGCACCCTCTCCCTCCGCCCTGTTCATCTTACTGGCTCACCCCGTCCCCGACCTCCTCTCCCTCGCCTCTGCGCGCCCCCAGGCCCCTTCCCTCGCCTCGCCTAGCCTGGGCCTCCCGCCCTTTGGCGTGCCCCGCCTCCTCTGCTCCACCGTCCTGCGCCCCTCTGCAAGCCCGCGCTCGGCCCTTCCTCAGCTCGCGGCCCCGACCCAGCGCAACCTCGGCATGAGCCGCGTTCCCCGTCCTCCTCCGGCCTCTGCGCGCCTTGCCGCCCGCGGCATCCTCCAACCTCGCCATGACCCCGCAGCTGCCGTTCACCGCCCTCGCCAAGGCTGCTGAGCCGCCTCACATGCAGCGCAGCGCCGTAGCCGCTCCTCTCCGCCTCTCCTGCCGCTCCCGATCGCGGAGCCCGCGACCGCGACCAGCGCCCCATGCTCGCGCCGCCCGCTCAAGCCGCCTCCGGTCGCTGCGGCCTCGGCCCGACCTCGCGCCGCCGCTGGCGAAGCTGGCTTGTCGCCGCCCGGCCTGCTGCCCAGCGCCTCCACCCTCCGGCCCGACCGTTCGCCGCCGTGGCGCAGCGCCGTCTGCGCCCTTCTCCGTCTGGGCGACCCGACCCCGTCGACCTCCGAGCCCGCCGCCGTTCTCCCTGGCGTCCCCTTCGCGAGCCTCCCCGACCCGACCTCGCCGCCAAGATCGCCACCCCGCCCCGAAGACCGCCCCCGTTTGGGTGTGACCCGCGGACCCTCGACCAAGTTCGCCCATATCGCCAAGACCGTCACCACAGACGCGGACCCTGAACCACGAGTCCCGAAGACCGTGTAGGGGCAGATCCCGAGATCGACGCCGACTCGATCGAACCCGACGGACCACCAGGGCCAGGACCTCATGATCTCCTTCCCGGAAGCATGGACGCCGCGCGACAAGATCTTCGTCACGGAAACCCCGACGCCAAGGTCTCCCTCTCGGACCCGAAGCCGTCAAGACCCTGGAGACCCCGACACGGACACACCAAGTTCTCCACCGAGGAAACCAAGGCCGTCGACGTGGAACCGTAGAACGCCGAGTGCTTCACCCGGACACCAAGAACATTCCCCCTGAACGCCATGACCGTCGACATGACCCCAAGTTCCGCACCCGGATGCGCCAAGACCTACCCTGAACCCCGAGATCTGATCCCCGTCGAACCCTGGACCCTGAGACCGACCCCGGAACCCAAGATCGTCGAGCCCCTCTGATGTGTGACCCCTTTTCCTCGAACCCTATTTGATAACATAATAACAACTTGTTGCATATTAAATTATCATTCCGCATGCATAGCATTGGTTTGGGGGCCTTATGCCGATTCACCTCATAATTAAATATGGGGCCCATATGCGGGCAAATCTAGTCTCATATCGGCCTCATTTAAACTTGTGTAGCGAACCGGTGATATCTCTTGCCTTGTTAAACAACATTTAAAATGCGGGGGTTTAAACAACTTGAACCATTTAATTAATTGTCGGGACCCCGGTTCCGCTTAACTTTGACCTAATTGCATCGCTTTCTTTGCCATGTCATACATCATACATGCATCATGCCGATCTTCCGCCGTTTTATTAAATATTGCATCCGGTGTTCCTTCTAGTGATTTGATTCTTGGCGGATAAGGCCGTTGAGTTGATGTGAGCTTACCGATCTTGGTTGAACCCTTCGCAATGTTTTCAAAGCATATCCCCTTTATACCTATCTTACTTTTATAGTGCTTTATTTCCTCCTGATCTATTGCTATCTCGTATGCGATGCTTTAGTTCCGTACCCGTGATATTTCCCTGCAGCCGTATATTGCCTTGGACACACCCTATGACCTGTTGTTTGGTAGATAGATGGACTTGCGCGTCGTAGTTGCTTGCTCTAGTGCTGAAGTGTGTCGCCTTATGCCACAGTTGCTGATTTATTGCCGCATGTTGATGTTGGAGATGATTCTAGTTTTACTTATCGTCACTTTAAATTCTGTTTAACAACTAAAATTGAAATAAGCAGAGGCATCGGTGGGTGATAGAAAATATTTGGTTTCCGAACGCCCACTTGTGTCCCGTAAGACCCCGAGTACTTGATTCCTGTTCCTTGATTTATCGCGCTATCCACATCCGGGAGGTATATGGGACCCCCAGCGAGCTTGATTCCGTCATATTTCTTGGGGCCACAAACTAGTTTGAGGTGTTTTACGATCCTGTACTTATGCCATGCTACTTATGTATTTAAATTGTGCGAGGAGCACACTGTACTGTTTAGGATCGGGACACGTTTACGCGGTATCGACAAGCCCAGCCACACTTTTGGGTTCCCGATCGTCACGCCCACCCAAACCTTGAGGCCGTCTCGAGTCGGCTAGCTAGTTCGGATTCTACTTAAGGGTGGCCCCGAAATATTTCTGAATCTGTGATTGTTCATCGTGAAAGCCTCGTTGGGTTTTGATTTGGTTTTTCCGAGGTTGATCGGCGTGTGTTGCTATTGGTGCACCCGCCGGTAAAACTTTCAAAGCCGTGTCGCGGATATGGACGACTTGGAGCACGTTTCTTGATCATAGACAAGCATAACTAAAGTTTATCGCTATAAATTTGACTTATAATGACTAGTAATCAGCTTCACTATAACGGAATGGCTAATTAATACTGCCCACAATTGCTTGTTTGGTTGTCGCTTGCGACAATTGTATCTGACTAGTAAGTATTGCAACTACAACGAAATGGCTGAATAAAAGTACCAACAACTGCTGGGTTTAAGGATTATCTCATGCTAATTATATCTGACTAGTAAGTGTTGCCACTATAACGGAATGGTTAACTAAAAGTGCCCACTGCTTATTTTATCAGAACGATTATCTAAACCTGACTAGTAATTGCTGCATGATAACTAAATAAGTAAAACTGCCAACGGTGTGAGTTCCTCGGTTGACTTCCTCGTTTGGTCTCGAGGGGGAAACGCCAGGATGGGTTTGATTGGTGTTAGCTTCAGGTTGGATCCGGATAGGTCATTCTTACCCCTCTCTGATAACCGCCAGTTGTATCGAGTCTCTATAGGTTGTTTAGTGCATGCTGCCGCTGCCGCTCAGTCCACCATACCATGTAGGCGAGGACCGCCGAATTCTAGCCTCGCTGTAATCTTGGCCTCGATCGACGCTCCTTCTTTTCCTTTGCCCTTTGTCGGCACCCCTTTTGTTTAAGGGTTTGAGATCGGCGTCGTTAGCAGGGTTACCCTTTGGCCTGGGCAGGGTTATGGACGCCATTGGTTATTCTTCAGGGCTCTTAGCCCCATTTGCATCTTGTCCGTAGCTGGACGCTATATCGTTTTCAAGGTGATTTGGATCTTTGTATATTATATCTGTATTCTTGACTCTTTGAGTCGCTGTTATATATATTTGTTCTGTGGGTCCCATCGAGGACTGTTGTGTAATGTTATTACTTCGTTTTCCGCCCGCACGAAAGTGTCTGGTGGGCACCTTTGAATCGTTTCTATGCAGGTTTGGCGAATTTTGCTAAAACTTGCATAGGTCCGATTCTGAGGGTGTTACAGAGTGGTATCAGAGCCAGGTTGAGGTGTTTTTGATTGGTGTTAGCTTCAGGTTGGATCCGGATAGGTCATTCTTACCCCTCTCTGATAACCGCCAGTTGTATCGAGTCTCTATAGGTTGTTTAGTGCATGCTGCCGCTGCCGCTCAGTCCACCATACCATGTAGGCGAGGACCGCCGAATTCTAGCCTCGCCGTGTACTGGCCTCAGTACTGACGCTCCTTCTTTTTCCTTTGCCCTTTGTCGGCACCCCTTTTGTTTAAGCAGGTTTGAGATCGACGTCGTTAGCAGGGTTACCCTTCCGGCTTGGCCTGGGCAGGGTTATGGACGCCATTGGTTATTCTTCAGGGCTCTTAGCCCCATTTGCATCTTGTCCGTAGCTGGACGCTATATCGTTTCAAGGTGATTTGGATCTTTGTATATTATATTCGTATTCTTGACTCTTTGAGTCGTTGCTATATATATCTGTTCTGTGGGTCCCATCGAGGACTGTTGTGTAATGTTATTACTTCGTTTTCCGCACGAAAGTGTCTGGTGGCACCTTTGAATCGTTTCTATGCGGGTTTGGCGAATTTTGCTAAAACTTGCATAGGTCCGATTCGAGGGTGTCTGAGTGGTATCGAGCTCAAAGTTGCGATACCCACAAGTCCAGCCTGTGGGATAACCTAGCTAACGGCAAGTAGAGTGTCAAAACTATTTTGCAAAATCGGTTGGATAGTTCGACTAGGTCTGATTTTACTCACCCTCCTCTGCTAATCTCCTCTTACCTCGACGTGTTTTGGAATCCGCTCTCTTCTCTCTCTTCGAGTCCAGGAATTCTCGTGGTTGGGTTTCCGTCGTACCTTCAGGGCTTCGCTTTCTTCCTTTTGTAACGGAGGTGCTACGATCATCAATCTGCAGCTGGTCTGTTGTGACCTTCATCCGATATTTTGTTCTTGAGCTCTTTATCCATATGTGTTCCTTGCTGGATATCAGTGTCGTTGAAAAACATATGAGAAGGACGAGCTTTGGTGAAGTTGGAGTCGACCTTGAACACGTGTTGTTCATGCCAATGGAACCATCGCGAAACCTAATCAGTGTGTCTTCATACGATTTTTGCTGGCATCATTCCTTTGTTCGGATACCGCCTAAGAAGATCTTCAGTCTAAATCTCGAGAGTTGAGTTGCCTGGTTCTCCTACTCATGTATAGAGTTGATAGTGTGGGTACGGGATGGACTGATCACCCTACCCGGCTCTTACTGTTCGCTCTGTACATCGAACTGGTGAATCAATGTGACTTTTCCTCTTCTTATGGAAGTAAGGGGTGGCCTTATCGTTTGATACCTCTACCTTCGTCCTTTGTTTCTCCGGAGTGTTCTCTCGGCGATCAGGAACAGCGACCCTTTGTTGGTGGTGTCGCCGATTTCAAGATGGCGGATGAACTCTTGTTAGTGGTGTCGCGAGGATCTACACGAAGCGAGAAGATGCAGATCGCCGACCTTCCTTCCGGTACCATGAGGCGGATCTCGAGGGCGAGATCCATTGTTAGTGGTGTCGAATTGTGGCATCCCGCAAAACCACTACTAGAAAATCGCGTTGAATTTGTGCATTGCATCGTCATCATCATGCATTGCTTGTCTGCATTATTTTGAAAAGCCCAATTTTGCTTATACAAAAACCCCTCTTTATTTTAAAAGGCAAAACCCCGAAGGTATCGGATATTTTGTTTCCCTCAAAACTATTTGCAAAATGGTCTTGATTTAAATTAGAGCATCAAACAAACACAAAGCAGAAGCAGCCCCTCCTAAATCCTAGTCTCACCCAATCTATCCCTACCCACCAATGAGACCGCCACATCACCCTCTCACCCTTTTTCTACCCCCGCCACCTCGACCATACACCATCCCACCTCTCTCTTTTCTCACCCCAACCCTGTCACCTCCCTCCCCACTCTCTCGACAGGCCCACCCCAGTCCCTCTCTCTGCCTTGGGACCCACTCCCCCACTCCCTCACCAACCCCCCAGACCGGCCCACTCCCCACACCAGATCCCACCTACCGCCTCCCACCAACCACTGGGACCCATGGTGGCCCCACTGCCCCAGTCGGCACCCTCTCCTCCCCTATTCATCTTCCGGCTCACCCGTCCCGACCTCCTCTCCCTCGCCTCTGCGCCCCGGCCCTTCCTCGCCTCGCTGGCCGCCTCGGCCGGCCCGCCGTGCCCCGCCTCCTCTGCTCGCACCTCGCCCCCTGCCTCAGCCGGCCCTTCCTCAGCCAACCTGGCATGACCCCCGTCCTCCTCCGGCCTCTGCGGCGCCCGCCAGCGGCATCCTCCAACTCGCCACGACCCGCAGCTGCCGTTCACCGCCGCCCTCGTCATGAGCCGCCTCATGGAAGGCCAGCGCCGCCAGGCCGCCTCTCCGCCTCCTGCGCCCTCGCAGCTCCGATCGCCGAGCCGACGCGACCAGCGCCCATGCTCCCGCCCGCTCAAGCCGCCTCCGATGCCTCGGCCTCGAACCCCCTGCGCGCCCCCGCCGCTGGCGCGGCGAGCTATCGCCGCCCGGCCAGCCCTGCCTCCGGCCCACCTCCGCCCCGCCGTGGCCGTAGCGCCGTCTGCGCCCTTCTCCGTCTGCGGGCGACGACCGTCGACCTCCGAGCCCGCCCGTTCTCCTGGCGTCCCTTCGAGCCTCCCGACCCGACCTCGCCAAGATCGCCACCCGACCAAGACCGCCCTGTTTGGGTGTGACCGAGGACCATCGACCAAGTTCGCCCATATCGCCAAGACCGTCACACGGACGCGGACCGAACCACGAGTCCCCAAGACCGTGTAGGCAGATCCCGAGATCGACGCCGACTGATCGAACCCGACGGACCACCAGGCCAGGACCTCATGATCTCCTTCCGGAAGCATGGACGCCAAAGCGACAAGATCTTCGTCACGGAAACCCGACGCCAAGGTCTCCTCTCGGACCCGGCCGTCAAGACCACAGAACCGACACGGACACACCAAGTTCTCCACCGAGGAAACCAAGGCCGTCGACGTGGAACCGTAGAACGCCGAGTGCTTCACCCGGACACCAAGAACATTCCCCCTGAACGCCATGACCGTCGACATGACCCCAAGTTCCGCACCCGGATGCGCCAAGACCTACCCTGAACCCCGAGATCTGATCCCCGTCGAACCCTGGACCCTGAGACCGACCCCGGAACCCAAGATCGTCGAGCCCCTCTGATGTGTGACCCCTTTTCCTCGAACCCTATTTGATAACATAATAACAACTTGTTGCATATTAAATTATCATTCCGCATGCATAGCATTGGTTTGGGGGCCTTATGCCGATTCACCTCATAATTAAATATGGGGCCCATATGCGGGCAAATCTAGTCTCATATCGGCCTCATTTAAACTTGTGTAGCGAACCGGTGATATCTCTTGCCTTGTTAAACAACATTTAAAATGCGGGGGTTTAAACAACTTGAACCATTTAATTAATTGTCGGGACCCCGGTTCCGCTTAACTTTGACCTAATTGCATCGCACCTTTGCCATGTCATACATCATACATGCATCATGCCGATCTTCTGCCGTTTTATTAAATATTGCATCCGGTGTTCCTTCTAGTGATTTGATTCTTCGCGGATAAGGCCGTTGAGTTGATGTGAGCTTCGCCCCGATCTTCGGTTGAACCCTTCGGCAATGTTTTCAGGCGAGCATCTCCCCCTTTCTACCTATCTTACTTTTATAGTGCTTTATTTCCTCCTGTTGATCTATTGCTATCTGTGTTGCGATGCTTTAGTTCCGTACCCGTGATATTTCCCTGCAGCCGTATATTGCCTTGGACACACCCTATGACCTGTTGTTTGGTAGATAGATGGACTTGCGCGTCGTAGTTGCTTGCTCTAGTGCTGAAGTGTGTCGCCTTATGCCACAGTTGCTGATGTATTGCCGCATGTTGATGTTGGAGATGATTCTAGTTTTACTTATCGTCACTTTAAATTCTGTTTAACAACTAAAATTGAAATAAGCAGAGGCATCGGTGGGTGATAGAAAATATTTGGTTTCCGAACGCCCACTTGTGTCCCGTAAGACCCCGAGTACTTGATTCCTGTTCCTTGATTTATCGCGCTATCCACATCCGGGAGGTATATGGGACCCCACAGGCGAGCTTGATTCCGTCATATTTCTTGGGGCCACAAACTAGTTTGAGGTGTTTTACTATCCTGTACTTATGCCATGCTACTTTCGTATTTAAATTGTGCGAGGAGCACCTTGTCTTGTTAGGATCGGGACACGTTACGGTATCGACAAGCCCAGCCACACTTTCGGGTTCCCGATCGCCATCTGGCCCACCCAAACCTTGAGGCCGTCTCGAGTCAGCTAGCTCCGTTATGGATTCTACTTAAGGGTGGCCCCTGAAATATTTCTGAATCTGTGATTCGGTCGTGAAAGCCTCGTGGGTTTTGATTTGGTTTTTCCGAGGTTGATCGGCGTGTGTTGCTATTGGTGCACCCGCCGGTAAAACTTTCTGAAAGCCGTGTCCGCGGATATGGACGACTTGGAGCACAGTTTCTTGATCATAGACAAGCATAACTAAAGTTTACTGCTATAAATTTGACTTATAATGACTAGTAATCAGCTTCACTATAACGGAATGGCTAATTAATACTGCCCACAATTGCTTGTTTGGTTGTCGCTTGCGACAATTGTATCTGACTAGTAAGTATTGCAACTACAACGAAATGGCTGAATAAAAGTACCAACAACTGCTGGGTTTAAGGATTATCTCATGCTAATTGTATCTGACTAGTAAGTGTTGCCACTATAACGGAATGGTTAACTAAAAGTGCCCACTGCTTATTTTATCAGAACGATTATCTAAACCTGACTAGTAATTGCTGCATGATAACTAAATAAGTAAAACTGCCAACGGTGTGAGTTCCTCGGTTGACTTCCTCGTTTGGTCTCGAGGGGGAAACGCCAGGATGGGTTTGATTGGTGTTAGCTTCAGGTTGGATCCGGATAGGTCATTCTTACCCCTCTCGATAACCGCCATTGTATCGAGTCTCTATAGGTTGTTTAGTGCATCTGCTTGCGCTCGATCCACCATATACCATGTAGGCGAGGACCGCAATTCTAGCCTCGCCGTGTCTTGGCCTCGATCGACGCTCCTTCTTTTCCTTTGCCCTTTGTCGGCACCCTTTTGTTTAAGGGTTTGAGATCGGCGTCGTTAGCGGTTACCCTTCCGCTTGGCCTGGGGGTTATGGACGCCATTGGTTATTCTTCGGGCTCTTAGCCCCATTTGCATCTTGTCCGTAGCTGGACGCTATATCGTTTTCAAGGTGATTTGGATCTTTGTATATTATATCGTATTCTTGACTCTTTGAGTCATTATATATCTCGCTACGTGGGTCCCATCGAGGACTGTTGTGTAATGTTATTACTTTGTTTTCCGCCCGCACGAAAGTGTCTGGTGGGCACCTTTGAATCGTTTCTATGCGGGTTTGGCGAATTTTGCTAAAACTTGCATAGGTCCGATTCTGAGGGTGTTACAAACCTCCATGCCGGTGGCCCCAGGAAGTTGGCTCAACGACACTGAGGCACTCACTGCGGCGGCTTTCGCCACAAAGCGAATGTCGCCACCGCGGCCCCCGCGCCACTCGAGGCCGGCTTGATCGCCTTGGTTGAACCTACAAGCACCGTATGCTGCGACCCCACGTCCTCCTTGGCCTCCAGAGCTACGTCCACTGCGGTCGGAGGTTCGCTCGCGGCAGTCACCGGCTCGTCAGAGATCGTGACGACGTCATCGCCCATTGTTCTTTTGGCGCCTTCGGCGGGAGCAACGACTTCGTCGCCCTTCCTCTTCTCTGAGGGACCAGCTGGCGCCTCCGTGGTGACTGGTGGAACCTTGGCCACTGAAGGGTGACCTATCTTCTTAACTCCAGTCCTGCGAAACAACTCTGTCAATAAATCTCTCCGATCAAAACACAAAGCAAGGAGACGGATAAAAGGTCAAGGAACACTCACTTGGCGACCAGAAGAAATCGCAGGCCGGTACGGATGCTAGCAGGCCTCTCCAGTTCTGGCCCCAGTTTCCGACTAAGGCCCGTCTCGAACACATTATGTGCCCAAGACACTGATGGTTTCTTCAAAGATGAAGCCGCGGTGGGAGCCTCGGCGGCGAGGCCCTTGCGACTGGAGCGGCCGCCAAACCGGTGGCTGGGGCGAACGGCGGTGGCAACGACGCCAGCGGTGCTTCGTCCACTATGACGGTAGCGCCAGTCGCTGCGGCCGCGTGCGCTGCTGTCTCTTCGGCCGAGATGGTAGCGTTGGAGCTACTCGCGGACCGAGGCGGAGACGCCAGCTTGGTCGGCTTCGCCTTATTCTTCGACGGCGCCTGCTTCTTCTTCGATGGCGTAGCCTCACGGTGTGAGGTATGCTTAGGGATCTCGTCGTCGTCGTCGTCGTCTTCATGGACCTCGAGGGTCTTGCTGGCCTCGAGTTCGTGCTGGTGCTGCCCGCGAGTCTTGCGGACCGTGGGGGCAGTAACCTCCACAGGTTCGTCGTCGTCGTCACCATCTCCACCCCCATCACTTATAACATTGCCCTTGCCAGGCAATGACTCGCTCCCATCCTCGGTGGACGAGCTCGAGTTCTCGTCATCTGCGGGTGGAAGATACCCTTCCACCACTTGAATCAACTGCAGCAGTCAAAAAACATTAGCACAACCGCGGATGCACAAACTGTGACTGCGAGTGCAAAGGAAATAACAACTTACCGTTGGAGCTAGGTGCCTTGCGGTGTAAGGTGCGACCCCGGCCTTCGCGTCGAGATACACCGCCTAGGTGATCTTCTTTGGAGCCAGGGTGTAGTCGTTGAGTCTCCACTCGTCGAGGCAGGACTTCGTCGGGTCGTCCTTGCTCGTGTACTCGTACATTTAGTGGGCACGGCTGGCCAGTGGCACGAGCCGTCGCCCGAGCCAGCAATTGTAAAGGTTGATGGTTTGAAGGCCTTTCTTCTTCAGGTTGCGAATGGTCTACAACATCTCGTCAACCACCATCCGCTGATCTAGCAGAAGTTTAGTAACTTGGAGCCGGCGTGGCTCGGGCCGGTCGGCGGAATACCTTGGAAGCGCCACCTCATTTCTTGGAGTCAACTCGTTCACGTAGAACCAGCTCTTCTTCCACTCGTTCGCTGCTTTGGCAGGCAGCATCAGATCGAAGAATGATGCCTTCGACTTCAGCTGGAAAGTCAAGCCGCCCGCGGCTAGCATTGGGCCGCCTGCTTCTTCGCGGCTGATTCTCCCGTGGAATAGATCTTGCCATAGGGGAAAATAGGGCCTGCAGCCCAGGTAGCACTCGCAGAACGCCACGAAAATGGTGAGCTTCTCGATGTCGTGCGGACCCAGGTCCGATGGCTGGATATCATAATAGGCACAAAAGCACCGGAAGAAGAGGGAAGTGGGGAATCCGAGCCCCCGCTCTAGATGACTGGTGAAGCAGACGAACTCCCCTTCGCGCGGATCTGGAATTACTTCTCCGACCGCGGGGATGCGCCATCTCCCGGCATGGAGGATCCCCGCCTCCTCGAATGATCTTAGATGCGCCTTTGTGCACTTGGATCTGCCCCATGGTTCGGCAGGAGGAGCCATCGGCTGGAGGGTCGTGGGATGCGGATCGCTTTGAGTCGTTCTGGTCGCTGCGCGGAATGGGGAAACGAGGATGCGCAAGTTCGGAGGAAGTGAGGGAAGCATTTTCCCCTTCACCCGTCACTCTCCTTATATAGTGGTTGTTACCCGCCATCTCCGGGGAGCCGTTACCACGCGGTAATTACACCAATATTACCGTTGGATTACCCAACAGCTAGTTTGACCAAGCTGACGGTCCAACTTCGTCTATTCGACTCGCTGCCTTCAGCGACTCGACGATTCGCCGACCTGATCACTATGACAGTGACTAATTATTCGCCGACCCGCTCGCCAAGCTGCGACATGATTGGTCGCCGTTATTGCAACTAAAATGACTAGTTCTTTCCTTTGTTCAGGAGTCCACCGCCGATTAGACTAGGCGTCCGCATTGGACCCGCATACTCCGACTGCCAACAAACTCCTGCGATGAATCAAGGACGGCCTCGGGGACTACTGATGGGGATATGCCTACCGGGGTATGCCCAGCAGGACATTTCCTATTGGCCCAAGCCGCCAACGAGTGGGCCTGTAGGACAGCGACTGGATCGAGACTTGGCGAGGACTCAGGCGACTGGAAGCTGGAGGCCCAGAAGCGTAGCTAGGCCCAGTCGGACTAGGTCAAAGACCCTCCGAATCCTTAACTAATTCGGTTGTAGATCTGTAAACCCTAGCGAGGTGAGACTATATAAACCTCCCTAGGGTACGCATAGAGGACACGTTCCATCATACACCCAACCGACTCGCCGCCGAGTCGTCGAGCTCGCCCCTTGTACTCTCTCCATAATACAATCTAGCAGGAGTAGGTATTTACCCTCCGGGGGGCCGAACCTGGGTAAAACCTTATGTCTCTGCCCTCATCTCGCACCGCAGATGGCTGGCCGCCCTTGCCCCGTATTATACTACTCGTTGCCGATTACAGCATCTGCCGTGGCCATTCCCAGGACAATTATTTTGCTGCTATAGGTGTCAGGTTGTGTGAGCTTGCATGCTTGTTTTATGCTTAGAGATTTCATTTTTATGCACGTGTAGCCCTCTAGCAAGTTACTATAGTAGTTTCTCATCATTTACCAACATGGAAATCACTTGGTTTCATGTTTGTCTAAAAATTTCAGAAAAAAGGGGTCATGGATGTAACATCCCAATTTCAGCAACCCTGAGTTGTTGTCCAAAAAGGCAAAAATCAGGGGGAACAAAAACTTTTTCGTGTTACATGTGCCATGCTTGTTCATTGCTTGCTTGTGCTCTTGCAACTGATTGTGTATTAGATGCTATACCTCTTATCTCAACCCTAGTTGATAAAATCTATGTTATAAAAGAGATGTCTTGGCTCATATTTAATATTCTCAAATGTTCTGACGTTTGAAAACCTGAGCCAAGATGACTTTGATAAAACAAAATACTTTACTAAGCTTCTATTAACAAAACTATGGAGACCTATATATAATATCCTTATGTTTTCAAGACAGAACTCTTAACCACTCTCACTCCTAGGTTTTCCAAAACCTCTATTTACAAACTTCTTCATTCTAATCTTGGTAGAAATACCAAGAGGTACTTATCTTACTTCAAAACATAACCACTTAAAAATACCCCTCCTTACCCCAAGCTAGGCTTGATGGAAACCCTAGTAATAGTTGGATAAGGATTAAGATGAATTTCCTTGTTCTGCTGGTTGATGATTTGCCTTGATCTGCTTTCTGATAAATTGCTTTGATCTGCTGATTGCCTTGTTTGCTTAGGAACTAGATTGAGCTAATCTAGTAGCTCATCCTTTAGGACCCAATCCTTGCTTGTGATCATCAATCTCAAAGCAAGCATCCAAAGTCTGGATCTATCCTAAGTCACTCTAGTGATCATCTCATCTCATGCTTATCTCAATCCAAGGCTAATCCCTCCTGATGTTTTCCAACTCAGTGAAGACCCCATCTAAGCTTGGATCCCACCTACTTAGTTATTACCCCAACCTCATCTCCTTGATCATAAGTTTGGATCACAGAATCCTCTCAAAATCACTACCCTTGCACTCTAGTGTAAAACCCTAAATCTGCCAAAATGGCTAAGTCTGGATTTCTTATCTGGATACAATCTTTGGAGCACTACCTTATCCAACCCATGTGCACTTCTGGAAATGCACTTGAAACATCTTGTAGTACATCTTTAGTACTACCAAGTCCCACTCTTGCCTTTGGCTAAGCCTTTTTAATTCCCACTCATCCTTGATGGTTTTGTAGTCAAGATAATAACCTTTTCTGCAAATCTTATCATCTTGCCTACTTTGGCAGAAGATCACATCTATGCGCCACCTCCCCTTGCCCAACTATTTGCATGTTTATTATCTAATAACCATGGGCTATCAATCCCCACTTCCCTTGTTTCCAATGTAGCCTTGTGCTTCTTAAACCCACATGGTTTAGGAGGCTAACTGATGTATCTGCTATGGCAACCTTATTTTCAACAAAGTTTGCCATCACTCCAAAACCACCTCAAATCCAACCAAGCCTAACTGTTGCTTTCATGATCATCTACATGACATGGTATATCCATCCATGTACCCCTCGTGCCAAGGTGAGCTCTGAGCTCCCTAATCCAAACCTGTTTAAGTGGTATCAGGATAACAAAACCCTAGATCCCCCCAGAAATATAGTTTTATTTCTTTTCACCACTTTTATTCAAAACCAAGGTTGAACTTGAAGCATACATCAAGTATACATCATATACCTTGTATATAAGCATCCCCAATTAATTCTCCCAATTATTTGGATTATTAAACTATTTAATTTCCTTTATCTACAATTTCTCAGAACCCTTGTCCATAAAGACAAGTTTGTTTTTCTCCAAACCACCTTCCCAACTGAAGGAACATTTGATGCCCGTTTATCATATACTATCTTATCAACCCAAAAATAAATATTCTTGAGATCCTTTATTATTTCTTTTTGTCATTTCTCCTAAATGGCAGAAACAAGAAATAAATCCCTAAAAATACTTTTTCACCTCAATAAATCCCAATAAAATTCTCGAGTATGTAGTATGGTGTTTAGGACCATAGCACACCAAAAACTAAGCTTTCCGAATGTGAAAATATCATTCTTTCTTCCATAATCTATTTCTGCACTTTCTGAATAAATACATTTAAGTGGGATTATAATCTTCAGAAAAATACCATTTAAATTATGGAGAGATTATGCAACCCCATCTATCTACCAGTATCATTACCACACCTGATCAATGCAACTTTTGCAACTTACTTCACAAAGCCTACATTGGATCAATTTTGCAATACTAAAAGCTTGTTTCAAACCACCACCAAACCAGCCCCAAACTTGTCAAGTACTACTTCACAGCAGCACACATCCCTCTGGTCGACCAACACTGTATCTTGACCCCACAACCCCTCTTGTCCTTTGTGTTTGTTCATGGGAGAGACAATGGTCATGTCTTTTCAATCCTTTTTAAAATCTTACAACAGCTACCCCACCTCCTTCCTTTCTACACCACGACCAGAAACCACCCAGGCCCTCTCTCACGCCCACAACAAATACCCTCCCCTGGTTCCCCCCTCTCCTTGGCCTCCGTGAGCCTATCCCACCATGATCCACTCCCTCTCGGGTTAAAGCAACCAGAGGCCAGGAGTCCTCCTCTCTGCCTCATTTCCCCTCCTTTAAACCCCCACTCCCTTCCTCTCGAAGCCCAGAAGCTCCCTACCTCTCTGTAGACATGAAGGAGGAGAGGAACTCCTCTCGGCCTCGGAGATTGCAAGCAAGACTCCGGTCGAACTCGACTTTCCCCAGCCCCCTCTGCTCTCTCTGCTCCACCCCCTAGTGTTGATCTACAACCCTCTGCTCTCTGTTTGTTGCAGGAACGCCTGCAACCCGCCCATGCACGAGCGTCTCTGGCCACCTCCGTTCGGACCCCATCGCGCGAGGCCCCTGCAAGCATCAAGGGCATCGTATCTGCCCCTGGTTCAGCCTATAGGCTCACGCAGCGTCGCCCCGTCCCCTCCCCATCTGCATGCAGGCACCCCCGAGCATGGTCCGACGAGCAGCCAAGCAAACCGACACAGCAGGTGCGCATGACCCCTCCCCCATCGCCAACCCTGCTGATGCCGACCCTCTCTGGACTCCCCGTCGACCGCTGCGTCCTCCTAGACCATCCCCTACGCCTCTCCATGCCCCTGGTAAGCCTCCCGATCCTGCCAACCTTGAGCTAGGGTTTTGGCTGCCGTCGGCCAGTCTCACCGAAGGAGACGACGTGTCACCGTTGGATTGACTCTAATCCGGCAGCCCTCCTTCCTCCTTACCCCTTCATCCTCTCAAACACCGCCATGCAGGCCCCGGGCCAGCCCAATCGCCACCTTCCCCGTGCAGCTAAGCCCGGGTGGGCTGGATGTATTCTGCTCGGCCCAGTAAACTCTTCCTCCCTCTCTTTTAATAAATAAATTCCAGATCTGCTAAATTGCCTTTAGGTTTAATTCAAATTAAAAATGTAAACCTCCTCCAAATTTTCAGATACAAATTTTCTAGGGTACCCTGAGGTCCTTGCAAAGATGCAGACCTGTTACTGGAGTAATCTGAGGTTTAAAATAAATATGATAAATGTTGTCCTCAGATCTGTCCTAAACACAAAGTAATTTCTCTAGAAAGTTTTACAAAACCAATTGGAGTAAATTCAAATGGTGGTAAAAGTTACTAACCATACCTTTCCATTCCCAAAGGTCCCATAGTCACTTGCTTCCTAGGTTAGCCATAGAAAAAATGACAAAACAGAACATTTCTGCCTTTAGAAAATTCCCTAGGTGAAACCAAATATGGTTTTGACCCAATTCCAACTCCCAGTAAACCTAAATAACCATATATCTCAAAAACCAAGAGCCCCAGATTTACCAACCCAGGAGACACCAAGATAAACTCTTGGAGACCTCGTTTTAGCCTAAACAAAAGTGTAGGATGGGAAGACCCCGAGAAAAAGACTCACAAAAATGTTTTATGTGAAAACCTTGGTGAGGCGTGGCCTACCAAGTGAATTTTGAAAATGAGAAAGGTTTTGGTTTTACAAAATGGTCCGGCAACGGATGGAGGAAAAATGTTTACGAAAACACGTTGGGCTGTACAGTTGACGAGCTGGGACAATTAAACCGTGCAACCACATTACTCTGGAATGGGACGGGGCTGGACTAGAAGTTTGTCTAATCCGGTATAGGTGTCTCAAACTACTATGGGGAAGAACAAATTCCCAGAGGCTGGGCTTTCCCCTGTAAAGGACCATGTGAAACATCGGTCTGGGGAAGGTAAATACCGTGTAAATGGCGGCCAGACGATACTATGAGCCCCTCATTGAAAGCGCCCACCCTGCGGGGTGCAAAACGCGCTCTAGTTGGCTAGTGAACTATATAGGGCATCCCGGTTTTGAGGGGATTAACCTCATAGGGTAGACACTTGTATCAGAGAGGGCATTCGGAAGGTCTTGACCGGTTATTCGACCCACGATTGGTGTAGATCAGGGACGGGTAATCGGATGGTGTGGGTACAGTGTACAACCTCTGCAGAGTGTAAATCTATTCGAATAGCCGAGTCCTCGGTCATGGATGGACGGTTGTGCTGACGGCTGTATGGAGGGTGATGGTATTGTTTTCAAAAAGGACTTCAGAAAAGTAATGGCTCGAAAATGTTTTGACCATGGGATGGTCGGGAAAATGGAGGAAGGAGTTTGGTCATGAGATGACCGGATGGAGGAACAAATGGGTGACCCGGTCCTAGTGTTTTATTAAAGCTTTTCAAAAAGGTTTCCAAAATGTTTTACAAAAACTTTTAAACCAAGATATAGATATATGCTATATCTACAAGAGAAACTAGTATATAAAAGAACCTCTATTGGAGCCATCCTACCATAGCCATATTGCATACCTTTTATTATTGACTTCTTAAGGTGGTTTGCGAGTACATTCAAAATAGTCACCGGCATTGTCCCTAGGTTAAGGCATGACATGGGCTCTGCGCTTGAAGACTTCCGCTATTGTTGTTGTATCGCCCTAATGGCAATTACTGTAAGTACTTGTATTCATTAATTATGGATGTTGTAATGATACTTGTCGGTTGTGCTCACGGCTCACTGATCATGGGAACGTGATTTGCATGCATAACGGGTATTCTCGGACCATAAATCCGGGGTGCCACAGACTTGGTATCAGAGCCATCCTGACTGTAGAAGACATTAGTTAGCATGGACGAAGACCGGACAACCCTTATTCTTCGAAAACATAAGCTTTCGAAAACTATTTCCAAAAATGCTTTTCGAAAGATTTCTTATCTCACCTTCTCTGACTTAAACTATTTGAAAATAGATTACTTGATATCTTTTCTACTTCAAATGTCCCATTTTCAAAAACAAAGTCTGACTCAGAGACTATGAAGACGGAGATCCCGGAATGAAGAGACACCAAGACAAGCAAAACAAAGGAGCTACCAACAATGAAAGACACTACAAGATCTCCCTACCAACGGAGTCCATCGCCCCCAAAACGATCACGTACGGCACTGACGACAATAGATGAAAAGACATAAGTTAATAAACCTATATCTTCCGTACTTAGGATAAATAACCCCAAGATAGGATTCCCCTAATGGCACGTAGTCACCCCTTAGTATCTATGGTACGCTCTGCATGCTTTCTATATTCCTGTGTGATGCTTGAAATATGTTGCTTGTCTGCCTCAGATCACTAGATCCTATTGTATGAACACCTTGTATGCGTAACCCGACGCTAATCCTCGCAACCCCCTAGCTGGAAACCTCTCCTCGGCAAGGATGGTCGCTCACGGAGGAGGAGTTTGACACTTACATGGCGGAGCTCTCCCAGCAAGAGGAGAATGTTGGAGAGGATGCCGAAGATGATTCGGTTCAACCCTCCAACATGGGGGAGTCTTCATACCAGCATCCCTCCTATGATTGGGGCACGTCTTCTTCTTCATCGCAAGCGCTTGACTATGATCGTTCCTATGATGACCCACCAGCTTAGGGTTACTACCCGCGCTATTGAGCCCCACTTAGGCCAAAATCCTAAGCTTGGGGGGAGGTATACCGACATCACACTCATCTATATATCATGTTTCGTCGGTTCTTTGTATATCCATTGTTTCGCTATCTTTTGGTTTTTGTTTCTGCTTTCTTAAAGCACAAAAAGACCAAAAATATTTTTGTTGTTTCTGTTGGTTTGTTTCTTTGCCTTTTAGCTTTGGTTTGCCTTAAAGAAAAATCCAAAAAGATTTTGCTTTGTTTGTTTTTTCTTTGTGTGCTTGGTTTAAAAAAACGAAAACAACAAAAATATTTGTTGTTCTTCTTTGGTTTTGTGAAGTTCTTTGCAGGGTTCAGCAGTCCTCACTAGATTTTGGTTTCATGCTATTATTCAAGCCACACAAGTGAAGGGCAATAATGAAGATTAAGACAACTTGAGGTGTGGTAAGAGGCTGATGACTCCTTGATGGTGCCAGAGAACTTGGTGCTTGATGTGGAGTCTTGTTGGGAACCCCAAGAGCAAGGTGTCAAGAGTACAACAATAAGTCTCCCCTCAATTGAGACCGAGGTTATCGAACCAGTAGGAGGAAGGAAGCATCACACAGGTGTTACAAGCAAGACGGAGACCTGCACAACACAAACTCAAGACTTTGCCCCAATGAATCAGTGAGGTTGTCAAGCTCACCGGTTTGCTATAACAAAGGATTAAACGTATGGTGTTGAAGGTAATGGTTTGCAGCAAGTAAAAAGGTAACAGTGGAAGATGTATCAATGGTAAATATTGGACCGGGGTCCATAGTTCACTAGAGGTGCTCTCCTTAGATAAACAACATGGCATGAAGGGTAAACAAATTACAATGGGCAATTGACAGAATCGAGCAAGGCATAACAATGCGTTACTAGCCGAAAGATCCTATGAGGTTGATTGGGCAATACAAAAATATACATAGACCGTCATCCAACTGCGCATCTATGACTAGAATTCCACCTTGGTTATCATCCGAACCCCTCCAAGATTAAGTTGCAAGCAACAGACAACTGCTTTAAGCAAAGTGTGTAAGGTAAACAGTCCACATGTTCCATGAACAAGAGACCGTTGTTTTCTCCCTAGTAGCAACAACACATCTACAACCGAAGAGATTATTGTCAATTCCCTTGGAAACTAGAGGCATGAACCCACTATCGAGCATAAATACCCCCTCTTGGAGTCACTAGCAACTACTTGGCCAAAATAACCAATAGCAACGGAGAGCATGCAAGATCACAAACAACACAGACATGATATAATCATAAAGATAAAACCATTAATCAAACTAACATAATAATCTCAATATCCATCAGATCCCCATAAACACAACATTCATGATTACAAATAGATTAGATCTTGATCATGAACGGAGCTCACAAGATCTATACATGAAAGCACAAAGGAGGAGATACAAACATATAGCTACTACATGGACCCAAAGACCAAGGTGAAACTACTCACGCATCATACCGGAGAGAAGGCCTCCGAGATGATCTCCCCTCCGGCAGGGTGCCGGGAAGAGCTTCAGATCTCCCCCGATCTAGGGACGATGGTGGCAGTGGCTACAGATGGTTTCGTGGATTTGTGATCGGGTACTGAGAGTTTCTGCATCGGGGGCTTCTTATAGGAGAAGGGGGAGACCGAGGCGGCCGCCAGGGCGACCAAACCCTCTCTAGGCGCGGGCCTACCTATGGCCGTGCCTGGGGGGTCTGGCCCCTCTGGCCGGCCCCTCGGGCTCTCCTCTGGATTTCTTGTTCATCACGGAAAGTTATTGACTTTGTACTTCGTCCCGTTCAATTCCGAGAATATTTCTTTACTAACTTTTCTGAAACCAAAAACAACAGAAAACAGGCATCTGGCACTGTTGCAACTTGTTAATACGTTAGTACCAGAAAACATGTAAAAAGCACCTCAAAGTGTAGACAAGCAAAGCAAAGTAGATACAAAACAATCATGGAGCATAAAAATTATAGATATGTTTCCAACGTATCAGCATCCCCAAGCTTAACTCCTGCTAGTCCTCGAGTAGGTAAGTGATAAAAAGAATAATTTTTGAGGTGACATGCACCCTCAGAATAAAGATCCAACCATTTGCAAACATTGAAAGCTGGGATCAAAGAACTCTAAACATGTGCATGAAAGATGGAGTTCTAATAATAGGACATAGTAATTATGGATGCAACATGGAAAGCTACAAACAAAGATCATGAATAACATGCATTGAAAAACGTTTGTTTGTTTCACATGCAGAAAACATAGCATAGTGGTAATCAGCTTGTCCCTCATAGAGTAGCAATATAATGCATAGGACACTTTCAAAGTTCACAAGGGTGACTAGAAACAAGTAGTACAAGAGCAAGTAATATCACAATATGCATCAATTAATAAGCTTTGGAACACTGCACACAGAATGAGAACTATGCTCTCTTAATGGTGCCTAAAGGTAGAAGGTGGAGACTCAATAGTGGTGGAAGAAAAGCCTTTTTGTAAAGGAAGAAGGGATTACAAGTTTCAAAAAGAGCTTCCAAAAATTATAGTACTTGTTAGCTTTTAGCCCTCATTGCCCCTATCATAAGCATCTTGAAGTGGTTATGGTTAAAGTGGCAAAGCTGGAGTATATGCTTGACGAAGTATAAGTTGGCAATCTCATGCCCCTTGAATACGAGGGCCACACCTCATGCATACTCAACTTTGGGTCCAGGTAAGTTCTTGTCACTATAAGTATTTGCATATCATTGAGAACCTCCAACGGGGTACCCCTTGCACATGGTACATGAGCTTTCCCATAACCAAAATGACAAGGCAAGCGGACAATGAGCATCTCATCAATTCTTATTATGTACCTTGGGAATATGGTGCTTTTTTTTTCTCTTTCCTCTTTTATCAATGTGTCTCTCTTTTTATAAGAAGAATGCTTGATAGATGTCACTATGGTGACGCTGCAAGTTTCCGCCATGATTAGGCATGGCTTAGGCTAGCGGCCCAAGCGTTTCTCTAACACAGGATACAAACTCCATGGACTTACAAGTTCCCTCTTTATTTCACACCGATGACATCCATAGACAAAAGAACATGATATCAACTGAGTACAACAAGGTACAAGTGCAATGTTGAAAACGTTCCCCGTGACAGCACGGTTCTGCTAATCCCAACTTATAAGTGCAAGAATATACAACAAAGTTCTCTCAATGGTTCAAGTTTATTAGGGGCAAAGAATAAAGTGTGCCATCAAGTTCGTGAGGGCTTTAATCACTAAGTTTTCACCTAACAAAATGGTTTTTAATTGGAATATAGATGAAAACAAGAATATACTTTGGAATGGTGTAACAAACCATGCATAGGAGTTTATAGTGGACACTTTGGAAAAATTTAGTTTCTTGGGAGTTGGAAGCATGAGTAGAACTTACTCATACAAGTGGAGGCTAGCAAAAGACCGGGAGCAACCAACTAAGAGAGCAGTAATGGCCAAAATTATGCAATTCAACAAAGCAAACTAATCAAAGAAAAGAGTTGTACTACAAGTCAAGGACTAAATGATCATAGAGGCTAATGGTGACTTGTCATATTCATAACATGGTGTGAGCATGTGCCAAGTCAACCCAAGCAAAACATCAAAGGAGAATACCACAATACTATGCTTTTACATGCTAAAACAACACAAAATTTCTTCAAGGAACACTAAGCAATCCCAATTGTTTCGAACAAGACATGCTACAGCAATAATCACTAACCATAATGCCAAAAAAACACCTAGCATGTCATGCTAAAGTCTAAGTCACAGTCAATGCAAGCTCCTCTTGCACATCAAGCAAGAACTTACTACTCCTTTCCAAACACCAAGCAACCTTATTTGCAAACCAACACAGCGAGAACGGGGGTCCAAACTACTAAAGCAAACTAAAAAAACTAAGCAAATCAAACGAAATCTAAGACGCTCCAAGAACAACATAACTGTGCATGAAACAATAAAAACGAAGTGTCTAGACAGACCTGAGCTTTTTATTGATGAAGAAGGAGATGCCTTGGGCATCCCCAAGCTTTGACGCTTGTAACTCTTGGATATTTTTGGGGTGACACCATGGTGGCATCCCCAAGCTTGAGTTTTTGTCCATTCTTCATCTCATTGCATCATTCTTCTCTACACCTGAAATTTTTCCTTCATACAAAACTTCACACAATCTTCATTAGCAACATTAGCTTATTCAAAATATATTAGACCACTGGCAAAGCTTTGGAACAGCAAGGATTTTCACTAAAAACACAAGATACTGTAGTAACTCCTTCAAAAAGCTCAATTTACCTGAAGAGAGCTAAAAAAAGGAATCAATAAGAAGCAAATGTAAATAATGGCAGAAATCTGTCTAAACATACCAGCAGGTATAAACGATTTTTTTCGAACATCTTTTGTTTCTCAAATCAAAAAGTGTTGAACTAACGAAAGTTATCTAACATAATGGGGGAGTTATTAGTAAATTTTGAGCTCAATCCGAGTTACAGAGCCTCCTCACGATTTTTTTTGGTGGAGGACAGAAATCTGTTTCGGGACAGCAACTCCCCAAATCTTATTTCCCTCTCATTAGAGGTCATTCTTGGCACAAAAAGCAAACAAAAAGGATAAGGAGAGGTTATTGCAGTAGTAATAACTTCCAATACTCAAAGAAACTCTTCGGTTATCTCCCAACAAGTACTTTTCTTTAACTCCTTTAAGTTAGGCACAAGAAGCAAGAAGAATCAAGTATTCTCAAATGAAGAAGCATTAACATCAAACCTTGCTTTCAAAGGAGGAGAAAAAAGCAACTTCTCTCTCCTCATAGGGAAGTGTTCAATACCTTTCTTGAATGGAAAATGATATTTGATGGTGCCTTCTTTCATATCAATGATGGCACCAATTGTTCTAAGAAAAGGTCTTTCCAAAGTAATAGGACAAGAAGCATTATATTCAACATCCAAAACATAGAAATCAACAGGGACATAAGCATTGTTAACCATAATGAGAACATAATTAATACTCCCCATGAGTTTCTTCTTAGCATTATCATTGAGTGGGACATTCAAATAACAATCTTCTATTGGCGAAAAATCAAGCATTTCATAAATCTTTCTAGGCATAATAGAGACACTAGAACCAAGATCACATGAAGCTTTGAGATCAAAGTCATTCACTTGCATATTAATAATGGGTTCTCAACTATCTTCTACTTTCCTAGGAATAGAAGCTTTATGTTTTAGCTTCTCTTCCTTAATCTTAACAAGAGCATCTGTAATGTGTTTGGTAAAGGCAACATGCATATCACTAGCATCAGGACTTCTATCAAGCTTTTGCAGGAACATAATCACTTCAGAAATATTGCAACCATCAATATCAAAGTCAAACTTAGCGTCACTAGTAGTAGGCTCACTAGGCTTAGGCATCGTAGGAGGAGGAATAGGGGCTACTTGTGGTTTAGTGGTGATAGTGCACACACTAATGTTTGTATCAATTTCAGCTTCCCTTTCCCACCTAGCATGAAGTTGAGCTAACAGCCTAAGATTTTCATCAATAGTAACGTGTATGGCATGAGCAGTAGCAAAGGTGTTTTCCATAGTTTCAGGTTTAGCTGCCATTTTATTAACCAAGGAAGTTTGAGCTTCGGACAAAGAGGATATATTTTTCTCAACAGTTAAAAGCTTTTCCTGTATAGTCTTATTGAAAGTGGTTTGGTTACTAATAAATCCTTGAGCATTACTTCAAGTTCAGAGGGGACACTTCTAGCATTATTATAAGAGCTTCCGTAGGAGTTTCCATCATTAGGAGGATAAGGCCTATAATTGTTGTTGCTACCAAAATTATTCATATAGGCATTGTTGTTGAAATTGTTGTTTCTAATGAAGTTCACATTAACTTGCTCTTGTTGAGCAACCAAAGAGGCTAAGGGAACACTATTAGGATCTAGAGGAGCTTTCCCATTAACAAGCATAGCCATAATAACATCAATCTTTTCACTCAAAGAGGAAGTTTCCTCAACAGAATTTACCTTCTTACCATGTGGAGCTCTCTCAACATGCCATTCAGAGTAGTTGACCATCATATTATCAAGGAGCCTTGTTGCAGCACCCAAAGTGAGGCCCATGAAGGTACCTCCAGCAGCAGAATCCAACAGGTTTCTTGAGGAGAAGTTCAAACCTGCATAAAAAGTCTGGATAATCATCCAAGCAGTGAGTCCATGAGTAGGGCAAATTTTAACCAAAGATTTCATTCTTTCCCAAGCAGGAGCAACATGTTCACTATCAAGCTGTTTAAATTTCTTAATGTCACTTCTCATAGCAATGATCTTAGCAGGAGGATAGTACTTTCCAATAAAACCATCTTTGCACTTAGTCCAAGAATCAATACTATTTTTAGGCAAAGATAGCAACCATTCTTTAGCTTTTCCTCAAGGAGAAAGGAAAAAGCCTGAGATTAATAATATCTCCATCTACATCCTTATACTTTTGCATCTCACAAAGTTCAACAAAGCTATTAAGATGGGCAGCAGGATCATCAGAACCAGCACCAGAAAATTTCTCTCTCATCACAAGATTCAACAAAGCAGGCTTAATTTCATAAAAGCTAAAATTAGGAGCAGGTGGAGCAATAGGAGTGCTTAGGAAATCATTGTTGTTGGTGCTAGTGAAGTCACACAACTTAGTGTTCTCAACAGAGTTCATTTTGGCAAAAGGTGGGCAATCCAAAAATAGCAGCAGCTAGAGTAGGAACTAATTTTTTTGTGTTTTTCAATAAAGAAAGCAAACCAAACTAGACTAATTTTTTTGGTTTTTTTTTAAAAGAGGCAAAAAAACCAAGAAAAAGAAAAAAGCAAACTAAAAACAAAGTAAAGAGAAAGGAAGTGAAGGACTCCCCTAGTGAAGACGTCCTTAGCCTCCCTGGCAACGACGCTAGAAAACTTGTTGATGACTCCTTGATGGCGCCAGAGAACTTGGTGCTTGACATGGAGTCTTGTTGGTAACCCCAAGAGCAAGGTGTAAAGAGTACAACAGCAAGTCTTCCCTCAGTTGAGACCGAGGTTATCGAACTAGTAGGAGGAAGGAAACATCACACAGGTGTTGCAAGCAACACGGAGACCTGCACAACACAAACTCAAGACTTTGACCTAATGAATCAGTGAGGTTGTCAAGCTCACCGGTTTGCTGTAACAAAGGATTAAAAGTATGGTATGGAAGGTAATGGTTTGTAGCAAGTAAACAGGTAACAGTGGAATATGTATCAATTGTAAAGATTGGACCGGGGTCCATAGTTCACTAGAGGTGCTCTCCTTAGATAAACAACATGGCATGAAGGCTAAACAAATTACAGCGGGGCAATTGACAGGAACTGAGCAAGGAATAACAATGCAATTACTAGCCAGAAAGATCCTATGAGGTTGATTGAGCAATACAACAATATACATAGACCGTCATCCGACTACATCTATGACTAGAAGTCCACCTTCAGGTTATCATCCGAACCCCCTCCAGTATTAAGTTGCAAGCAACAGACAACTGCTTTAAGCAAAGTGTGTAAGGTAAACAGTCCACATGTTCCATGAACAAGAGACCGTTGATTTCTCCCTAGTAGAAACAACACATCTACAACCGAAGAGATTATTGTCACTTCCCTTGGAAACTAGAGGCTTGAACCCACTATCGAGCATAAATACCCCCTCTTGGAGTCACTAGCAACTACTTGGCCAAAATAACCACTAGCAAAGGAGAGCATGCAAGATCACAAACAACACAGAAATGATAGAATCATAAAGATAAAACCATTAATCAAACCAACATAATAATCTCAATATCCATCGGATCCCCGCAAACACAACATGCATGATTACAAATAGATTAAATCTTGATCATGAACGGAGCTCACAAGATATATACATGAAAGCACAAAGGAGATACAACCATCTAGATACTACATGGACCCATAGTCCAAGGTGGAACTACTCACGCATCATACTGGAGAGAAGGCCTCCGGGATGATCTCCCCTCCGGCAGGGTGCCGGGAAAAGCTTTAGATCCCCCTGATCTAGGGACGATCGTGGCGGCTATAGATGGTTTCGTGGATTTCTGATCGGGTACTGAGAGTTTCTGTATCGGGGGCTTCTTATAGGCGAAGAGGGAGACCGAGGCGGCAACCAGGGCGACCAAACCCTAGCCAGGCGCGGGCCCACCTGTGGCCGCGCCTGGGGGAGGGGGTCTGGTCCCTCTGGCGGGCCCCTCGGGCTCTATTCTAGACTTCTTATTCCCCACGGAAAGTTATTAACTTTGTCCTTCATCCCGTCCAATTCCGAGAATATTTCTTTACTAACTTTTCTGAAACCAAAAACAACAGAAAACAGGCATCTGGGACTGTTTCAACTTGTTAATAGGTTAGTACCAGAAAACTTGTAAAAATCACCTCAAAGTGTAGACAATCAAAGCAAAGTAGATACAAAACAAGCATGGATCATCAAAAATTATAGATATGTTTCCAACGTATAAGAGGCTGGTAACAAACTCTATTTGTTTTTCATTTTTGTACATATACTCATCATTGTGAGAATGCTTAGTCTGTTCGTATAAGGTGTATGTTATTTATAGATGCTTAGTAGTTCTTGCTCTCTTATGATTAGCTCCAACTTGCTAATAGTTTGTAGCATGTCATATGAATGTTTGCTTGCATTGTTATATTCATAACTTGGTGTGATATTGTGGTATCCTCCTCTGAATGTTTCATGTGAATCGAACGCATGCATATGACTAAACAATAGTCAGTAAGCCTTGATGATTTATTTTGCCTCAGAGTTCTTGTATCATTTTCATGCCATAATTAGTCTTGTTTTGTTGCAAGCATGATTATGACAGTTATTGCTCTCTCATTTGTCGCTCCCTCTCTATTGCTAGCCTTCACTTGAACTGAGCATGAGCTCTACTTGTGCATCCAACTCCCCAAAACCAATATTGCCAATAGTGTCCACCATACCTACCTATTAGCATCATTTTCTATTCAGTGCATATTCATTATGCCTTGTTTTCTTTCAAATAAAATGTTTGACTGTTTTGAAAAAGTTAGTTAGTAAAGCTCTCACGAACTTGATGGCACACTTTATTCCTTGCAATTAATAAACCTAAACCATTGTGACTGTCCATGAAAGTTATATTCTTGCAAATTATAGGCTGGGAGTTAGCAGAACTGTGTTATCACGGGGAACGCTTTCAAAACTTATGGATACGTATCCAGTTGATATCATGCTCTTTTGTTTGCGGATGTCGTCGGTGTGAAATAAAAGGGGAGCTTGTGAGTTCATGGATTTATATATATATATGTGTGTGTGTGTGTGTGTTAGAGAAATGCCTAGGCCGCTAGCCTAATCCATGCCTAATCATGGTGGAAACTTGCAGCATAACCATAATGAGCAATCTATGAAGCATCCTCAATAAAAACCTATGCAAATAGCAAATAGATACTCATTGTCTGCTTGCCTTGTCATTTTTATTATGGGATAGATCCTGTATCATGTGCAAGGGGTACTCCGTTGGCGGTTCTCTATGATATTCATGTATTTACAATGACAAGAACTTACGGTTATCTAAAGTTGAGTAGCATGAGGAGCGGCCCTCATACTCAAGGGACATGAGATTTCCAGTTTATGGTATGTCAAGCATATAACTCATATTGGACCTCACTTTCACCTTAACCATATAAAGATGCTTATGATAAGGGCAATGAGAGCTCAAAGCTAATGAGTACCTTACTTTCAGCATTTGGAAGCCTTTCAAACTTTTCAAAACCTTTTTCACTTCCTTGTTGAGTCACCACTTATTCTATGAGCACCTTCTTGAGAGCATAGTTGTCATTCTTAGTGTAATGTGCTTGTCCCAAAACTTGGTTAATTATGTCATGACTTTGATGCTTGTATCTCTGATATCTTTACCTCTAGTCTTCACTTGAACTTAAGAGGTTCCTTGGCATTTATATTATGATCTACAAAAAAAGGCAAGCGAGATACCACTCTATCATACCTTCTTATGAGCATTGCAATGTTGCTTATGTTTATGTTTCATGCTACTTATTATTATTGAGTAGGTTTCTCTTCATAGATTGCAATGACTATTAAGTAGACTTAGTTGCATACTCGTTATTATGAATTGTCTAAGAATCTACTCCTGTGCTGAGAATATATACATCATATGAAGCAAATGTGTTCGTGAAAGTTCTTTTATCGCACTCAGTTTTCAGCTGAATTGCTTGAGGACAAGCAATAAGCTAAGCTTGGGGGAGTTGATACGTCCAAAATGTATCTACTTCCCCGAATATTTTTGCTATTGTTTCTCCTCTAAACTTGTGTGATTTGGATACAACTAACATGGACTAACGCTGTTTTTAGCAGAATTACCTTGGTGTCTAGTTTTTGTGCAGAAAATCAACTATTAGGAAAAATCCCGGAAAATATGCCAAAAATTCTATTTCACCAGAAGACTCACGGAGCCAGAGTACGATACGGAGGGGAGGACTGAGGGGCCCACACCCCCTGCCGTGCGGGTGGGCTCAGGTCGCGCGTAGAGGGGGTATGGCTGCCCCAGGCACCCCCTCGGCCTCCCTCTTCGCCTATAAGATGCCTCTTGACCTAAAAACCGAGGGGGGGTCGACGTTTTTCGAGAAATTGCTTATTTTCAGCATTTGGGTGCTAGAATGATAGTATTGTTTGTGATCTTATCTGCAATTTGTGTACACATATCATTGTATGGATCCAAAGGCCCCGAAGTGACAATAATTGGGACAACCTGAGGGGATGGCTGTGATGTGAGGATCACGTGTGTTCATGGAGTGTTAATGCTTTGCTCCGGTGCTCTATTAAAAGGATCACCTTAATTGCCAGTAGTTCCCTTGAGGCCCCGCTGCAACGGGCTGGCAGGACAAAAGATGTTGTGCAAGTTCTCATTGCGAGCACGCATGACTATTTATGGAGCACATGCCTATGATTGTTTAGTACTTGGATGCTTTATCTTATTTATCTGCAATTGCCTTAGATCTTGAAGTTACATGTTTAGACTCATCCATGCAACGCCCGTCCATCCATCCATATGCCTACCGCACTCATATCCTATTATTTGCTACTACTGTTGCTATTGCTCTTGTTTTACTGCTGCTGTTACTTTGCTTTTGATACTACAAAACTGTTGCTACTGATAAACTTCTGTGAGCAAGAACTATTTCCAGGTGCAGCTGAATTGACAACTCAGTTGTTAAGGCTTGCAAGTATCCTTTGGCTCCCCTTGTGTCGAATCAATAAATTGGGTAGTACTATCCTCGAAGATTGTTGCGATCCCCTATACTTGTGGGTCATCAAAGGCCTTCGAAAAAATTGGTTTTTACCTGTTGGTCTGTTTTGACAGATTTCTGCCATTATTTGCATTTGCCTCTTTATCGATTTGTTTTTGGGTTCTCTTTGGTAAATTGAGCTTTTTGAAGGAATTGCTACAGTAGCTTATGTTTTTAATGAAATTTTTGCTGTTTTGAAACTAAACCCAAAGGTTTATTATTTTTGAATGTACTAATGTTGCTAATTAAGATTTGTGAAGTTTTGTATGAAGGAAATTTGCAAGTGTAGGGAAAAATGATGTAATGAGATTAAGAATGGACAAAATCTCAAGCTTGGGGATTCCACCCCGTGTCACCCCAAGAAATATCCAAGAGGTACAAGCGTCAAAGCTTGGGGATGCCCAAGGCATCCCCTTATTCATCAATAAAAATCTCAGGTATCTTTCTAGACAATTCGTTTTTATTGTTTCATGCACTGTTGTGTTGTTCTTGGAGCGTCTTAATTTTAGTTTTTGGTTTTTGTTTGCTTAGTTTGCTTGAATAAAGTAGTTGGACCCCCTCTTTCGCTGTGATGTTTCAAATAAGTTGATTGGTGTTGGAAAGGAGTAGAAAGTTTCATGCTTATAGTAGTACAAAAGGGAGCTTGTTTTGACTGTGGCTTAGACTTTATCTTGTCATGCTAGATGTTGTTTTGACCTTATGCTTAGTGATTATTGCTGTAGCATGAATTGTTCCAAACAATTGAGATTGCTTAATGTGCCTTGCAAGAATCATGCGTCGTTTTAGCATACAAAAGCATAATATTGTGGTATTCTCCTTTGATGATTTATTTGGGTTGACTTGGCACATGATCACACCATGTTATGACTATGAACCAGTCACCTTTTCCTCTATGATCATTTAGTTTTTGACTTGTGATACCACTTTATGCTTTGATTGATAATGTTTTTTCGCTCTACATGATTATGGCCATTATTGCTCTCTTAGTTGGTCGCTCCCAGTCTTTTGCTAGCCTCCACTTGTATTGAGTAAGCTCTACTCATGCATCCAACTCCCAAAAACCAAGTTATTCCAAAGATTCCACTATAAATTCCTATGCATGGTGTGTTACACCATTCCAAGTATATTCTTGTTTTATCTATCTTCCAAATTAAACTTGTTATGTGAAAATTAGTGATTAAAGCTCTCACAAACTTGATGGCACACTTTATTTTTCTTGCATCTAATAAACTTGAACCATTGTGTCATCTATGTTGTATATGCTTGCACTTATAAGTTGGGAATTGGCAGAACCGTGTTGTCACGGGGAAAGCTTTCAACGCCTATAAATATTTACCCAGTTGATATCATGCTCTTTTGTTTATGGATATCAGTGGTGTGAAATAAAAGGGGAGCTTGTAAGTCCATGGAGGTATGTATATGTGTTAGAGAAACTCCTGGGCCGCTAGCCTAAGCCATGCCTAATCATGGTGGAAACTTGTAGCATAACCATAGTGAGAAATATGTGAAGCATCCTCAATAAAAACCTATGAAAATAGCAAATAAAAAGATCGCTGAGATGCTCATTGTCTGTTGCCTTGTAATTTTGATATGGGATAGCTCCTGTATCATGGGGAAAGGGGTACCCCGTTGGCGGTTCTTTATGATACACATATACTTACTATGACAAGAACTTACCGATGACTAAAGTTGAGTAGCATGTGGAACGGCCCTCGTACTCAAGGGACATGACATTTCCAACTTATACTTTGTCAAGCATATAATCCATACTTTGTTCACTTTAACCTTAACCACTTCAAGATGCTTATGATAGGGGCAATGAGAGATGAAAGCTAATAAGTACCATAATTTTTGGAAGATCTTTATGAAACTTGAAATACCCGCTTCCCTGTGAATGGTCTTTCTTCCACCTTTATATTGAGTCTCTACCTTCCATCTTTATGCACCAATTAAGAGAGCTCGGTTGTCATTCTTAGTTCTATGTCCATTGTCCCAAAACTTATTGATTGATTCATAATGTCGATATTGCTTGTTCTTGAACTATTTGTATCTAGTCACCTGATACGTTGGAAACGTATCTATAATTTTTGATGCTCCATGATTGTTTAGTATCTACTTTGCTTTACTTGTCCACACTTTGAGGTGCTTTTTACATGTTTTCTGGTACTAACCTATTAACAATTTGCAATGTGCGGATGCCTGTTTTTTGCTGTTTTTGGTTTCAGAAAAGTTAGTAAAGAAATATTCTCGGAATTGGACGGGACGAAGGACAAAGTCAATAACTTTCTGTGGGGAACAAGAAGTCCAGAGGAGAGACCAGGAGGCGTGCCAGGGAGGCTAACCCCCCCTAGGCGCGGGTGGGCCCTACCCCACGCCTGGGTAGGGTTTGCCCCCTCTAGCCGCCGCCTTAGTCTCCCCCTTTGCCTATAAGAAGCCCCCGATGCAGAAACCCTGAGGACCCGATCAGAAATCCACGAAACCGTCTGTAGCCGCCGCCACCGTCGTCCCTAGATCGGGGGGGTCTGAAGTTCTTCCCGGCACACTGCCAGAGGGGAGATCATCCCAGAGGCCTTCTCTCCGGTATGATTCGTGAGTAGTTCCACCTTGGACTATGGGTCCATGTAGTATCTAGATGGTTGTATCTCCTCCTTTGTGCCTTCATGTATAGATCTTGTGATCTCCGTTCATGATCAAGATCTAATCTATTTGTAATCATGCATGTTGTGTTTGTGGGGATCCGATGGATATTGAGATTATTATGTTGGTTTGATTAATGGTTTTATCTTGATGATTCTATCATGTCTGTGTTGTTTGTGATCTTGCATGATCTCCGTTGCTAGTGGTTATTTTGGCCAAGTAATTGCTAGTTACTCCAAGAGGGGGTATTTATGCTCGATAGTGGGTTCATGCCTCTAGTTTCCAAGGGAAGTGACAATAATCTCTTCGGTTGTAGATGTGTTGTTGCTACTAGGGAGAAAACAACGGTCTCTTGTTCATGGAACATGTGGACTGTTTACCTTATACACTTTGCTTAAAGCAGTTGTCTGTTGCTTGCAACTTAATAGTGGAGGGGGTTCGGATGATAACCTGAAGGTGGCCTTCTAGTCATAGATGCAGTTGGATGACGGTCTATGTATATTGTTGTATTGCCCAATCAACCTCACAGGATCTTTCTGGCTAGTAATTGCATTGTTATGCCTTGCTCAGTTCCTGTCAATTGCCCCGCTGTAATTTGTTTACCCTTGATGCCATGTTGTTTATCTAAGGAGAGCACCTCTAGTGAACTATGGACCCCGGTCCAATCTTTACCATTGATACATCTTCCAATGTTACTTGTTTACTTGCTGCAAACCATTACCTTCCACTCCATACATTTAATCCTTTGTTACAGCAAACCGGTGAGCTTGACAACCTCACTGATTCAATGGGGCGAAGTCTTGAGTCTGTGTTGTGTAGGTCTCCGCGTTACTTGCAACACCTGTGTGACGTTTCCTTCCTCCTACTGGTTCGACAACCTTGGTTTCTTACTGAGGGAAAACTTGTTGATGTGCTGCTTCACACCTTGCTCTTGGGGTCCCCAATGAAGCGCTCCTACATCAACTCAACGCTGCATCATCACCCTTATGAACTTTTGTAACATCCCTAAAATCATTATTTCAAAGTTTGCATATCATTCATGCATGCATATAGAATTGAGATCAAATTTCAAAACTCATTTCAGAAAACAGAAGCACGTAGTGCTATCATTTTATGTGAGCAAACTTAAATCAAATGGCCATCCCCATTTGAGAGTTTGAATGTTTTAAACCTAGATTGTTTGTCTTCCTTATTGAATGGATTGAGTGTGGATTTTTAACCAAGCTTTACAAAATGGAAATGGTTTCAAAAACCAATTTTCAAAACATTTGCAAACAAGTGCAAAGTTCTTGTTATTTTGTTTCTCCAAAAGTGACCAAGCCTTTGCAAAGTAACCATATGGTTTTATGCCTGTATTTGAGACTGTTGCACACTACAAAAACCCCAGAAAGATTTGAATTCAAAAAGAGTTTGAATTCATTTGAAAACCATTCCTGAAAATCAAAACAGAAAAAGAAAAAGGAATAACCAAAAGAAAAAGGCCAGGCGCTCCTAATCTAGCCCAGCAGCAGAACCGGCCCAGCTAGCCCACCCGGCCACTCGCTCGCTCGCACGCGTGGACACACCCACACAGACGCTGACACCCGGACCCCATCCCCTCTCCGTCTCACTCACTGACTGGTGGACCTCTCCAGCTCACACTCGTCTTCCCCAAATCACGCCCGACCCCGTCGCCGGCCGTTTCCTCCGCCCTTCGCTGCCGCAATTGATTCTCGCTTAATTGCCATTGATTCCACGCTTAATCGCCGCTCCCCTCTCGCCTACAAAACCCCCTCTGCACTGCGGTCATTTCCCCCCACTCTCCTCGCTCACTCCGCCACCAGGCTGCGCGCATTTGCCCTCGAAACCCAAGAGACCATTTAACTCGACTAATTCCGATGAGCCTCGACCGCCCCCCTCTCTCTGGTTCAAACAATCGTGCCCAGCTTGATCTTGCGCACCTCCTGATACCCTTCGTTTGCATTCTCGTGACCCAGGCCGTCGTCCCCGTTCGTGCTGCAAGAATCGATCGCTACCGCTTGACTCCGACGATCAATTGAGGTAAAACCCGAGTGCCCCTTGCTCCCTCCTTCATACGAGAATGTTCGCCTACGTCTTGTGCACCTCCTGACCCCTCTGGTTCGTGCTAGGGCGACGCCACACCTCGGCAACAACCTCGACTGCTAGCAACAGACGCAGCCCGCAACTCCGACGAGCCCTAGCGACCGTACCCGTGCGCCCCTTCCCAAGCCATCGCCACCTTGAGCATCAGCAGCCCCTGCGGTTCTGGTAAGCACATCCTTTCTTCCCCGGGCGACCTAGAATGCCAGCGCCACCGCTCGTATTTGGTTTTGAAATGGCTATAACTTTTGATTTCCACGTTAGATTTTTGCAAATTTTATACTGTTGGAATCAGGGAGACAAGCCCTTTCTGTTTATGCAATGTGTTTAGTAAAAAGTTTCTGTTAAAATGACTTTTTATGCAGAAACTTGTTTAGGACTAGTTTAGGCATAGAATTTGTTTAGTGAATTGTTTTAGTGCTAAATAAGTTTGGTTTGGCAAGTTTTTGAATTAGTTGTGTGTCAGTATCTTGCACTTGCTTGGTTGGAATTTAAAAATCATCACTTAGCATTCTTGCATGCATGCATACATATTTTTGTTTGTATATGAATTGTATGTGATTATAGTTATAATTTTTTGTGTAGATTTTGGTGCTAGTGATTGTGATTGTGAAGAGTGCTACTCTCCCCATTACCAAGGCAAGTGGTACTTCATGAATATTTCCATCCCTATATTTTGTACAAGAATTAGAAATATTTTGCTAAGTCTTGCATGTTATTATTTTTTTCCAAATGCTATGTTGGGAAATCCTAAGTAGTTGTAGAATTGCTAGGAATTTCCTAAGTTAAGTTACTATGCCATGCTTAGCCTAGCTAGTAGCAAACAAGGGTTGGTAAAGTATATACATGCTATGATGAAAATATTTCTAAGTCTTTGGACTTATGTTTTTCTTAATAAAACAACTAAGTCAATGAACCTCCTGGGTGGAATGGGACTTGAATGGTGGTTTTTGGTTGAGTGGTTACACAAGGCCCATGGACATGGTTTACCTTGTGTATCTCACTTGTGGAATGCCACCCAGGCACAAAGGGATTTTGGAGGACAAGTGTTGAGAAGCTTATAGTGCAGCCACTTGGCAATATGGGATCTGCCTTGATCACATAGGTTGCTAGAACTTAGTCATTTGGACAGTTGGTGGTTGTGGGATGATAGGTTGGAACGCGTCCATTTAACTAAGGGAAGGCTTCTGAAAGGTCCTGTCTTGGGAAACCAAGTCTGGTGGGGAAAGTGCACAACCTCTGCAGATGGAAAATCTAAGTACTTAGCCAAGTCCATGGAAATGGACAACTTGAGCATCAAGACATGGAAGCTATCAAGAATCTCATCACTCCAACTTCTAAGTAAAAACTTGTGGGTGAACAAGGGTGAAGGACCCCAATGTCTATTGGTGGTTTCTTGGAAAATGTTTTGACAAAGAAAAACTTAGTGATTTCAACTAATAGGAAAAACCTATTTTGAGCAAAGCAAGCCAAGCTACACTTAGCCAAATTGCATATAGTAATATAGTCCACTTAAAATTTACTAAGGTATCACTTGCCAATACTATTCCAAAGTATTGACCCACTGTGGCTGTAACTTGTGATGTTGCAGGTTACTCCGATGATGATTAGGTGTCATGAGTCTACACTCAACATGCTTGCATGTGGCACATGAAGATGAAGACTTATGTTTATTTACTTATTCCAAAACTCTTGTATTAGGCCTGTGGCCTTGAGTTGTAGAAGACTATGTTTTATCTCTGGAATGGATGTAATAAATAACCTTTGTATCTGTGTACTTCATCTTAAACTGTGGATGCTAGCAATGATCCAGGGACTTGCATTGCAATCACAGGGATCCTTTTCCTTTACAAAGGAGGGATCTTACATATGGTATCAGAGCACTGTGTTTCCTATAGGATTATGACCCTAGGATTGGAAACCACTAAGGAAAATTTTTCAACTACTTCTACACTTGTCTATTCTTCTCGTAAACTTTTCTAATCTTCTCATTCTCATCTCTAATTGTAGATGAACTCCATCAACGAAGCTGTAAAGAAAGGACCACTCATGACCATGACCTTGGAGTGTGAGACTGAGTTTCCCAAAATTCTCAAGGACCTCATGGTGGCAATGGAAATACATGGTGCAGCTGTGTACAAAGGCTTTCTAGTGAAGGATGAAGGAGTTGAGTACTGGTGGGTGCAAATTCACTTGTACAAAAACAAGGAAGACAACCACAAAGAAAAAGGATTCTGCATGTACACCAACACTGTGGTGCACACCACATTCTTTGAGTCAGCAAGAGAAGCAGCTTGGAGGACTATCAAAGAACTTAGTGCTAGAATCAAGTGCATAATGCTCAACCTCCAAAAAGACTTAGAGAAGGAGAAGGAACATACCCAAGATTTGGAAGCCACCAACCAAACCTTAAGAGGAGATATTATAGACTTAGTGATGGAATCATGTTAGCAAGATAGGATGATTGCCTCTAGGAACATTGTGTTAGCCAACAGATCCAGTGAGATAGGATTGTAAACGTACTTCGTTAGTTGGACCACCACCTATCACCTTATTTTCCAAAATGATACCTTAAATAAGTTTGGACCTTGATTGATGTAATGGATTCATGTATGCATGACTTGTGTATTTTTTGTGTTCCAAGGATATGTGTGTGATGTTTGTCTTTGTTTTAACTTAAATTGTGTTGTTCTAACTTTTCTATCTTATAAATAGATGCCTATTACCATCAGCACTGTTGAGGAGTTCCAGGTTACCCGCTTTGGTCCTCGTATCATTGAGCTTACCACTTTGCTCAATCTCCCTCTTCCCACCATCATGGTGCACCCACTCACCAAGTTCGAGAGGAAGGACCTCTGGGGCTTCAAGGTGAACCAGCCCGGACGCCAGACAGAGCCTACTACGGAGGCCATCGTCTTCAAGCTTATGCACGATGACAGGGAGAGAGGCATGGAGGTAGTTATGCAGGACCTGATAGGACGTCTGCTAGGTCGACACTCCCGACAGGTTAGAGGCACCCAATTCCACGTCTTCGGAAGACGTGATGAGGATGGAGAGTCCATCGACTTCGAGGACGACTCGAGGGACGCCGCAGAGCCGATACGTCTGTATCTCCAGGACTTAGAGTCTCTCATTAGGCACGTGGACACGGACAGGACCAATGTCATTCTCAGTAATGACGAGCTCCAGGTGCAGCTTCGCGAGAAGGACAAGCTTTTCGCACAGCAGGACGAGATAGTCAAGGAAATGGAGGCGAAGTTCGAGACCCAGGACCGGAAGTTCAAGAGTCAGGAAAAACGTGTCCAGGATAGGAACAAGAAGATCCGGGACATGACTGAAGAACTAAATTCCAAGGACTTCGAGCTAGAGCAGCAGCATATGGTGATTGAGAGGCTTCGTTCCCAGAAGAGGGCTCTCAAGGCCAATATTGAGTCCTTGACCACTACTATTGAGGAGAACAAGACCGCGATGGAGAACGCAGGTCTTACCTTTGTCGAGGAGGAGATTGATGCTGATGAGTAGACTTGACTACTCGTTTATCTTTTATTATCATACTTGTTATTTGTGAACTTGTTATTGGACCATCCGACATGTGGATGGCTTGCCACTTGTGTGTTTTACTTTGATAACTTGTTATCTTGTTGTTGAACTTTTATCTTCTGTTGCATGCTTGTGTTTGCTTATGTGATGTAATGTGCATGAAAACATCTATGGGTATCTCATTCTTATCTCTATTTGAACAAACCACAGATGCCTCCCCGTCGCGCAAACCCCAACCCCAACAACAATAACAACATCACTCCAGAAATGCAGCAAATGATGAATGCTCAAACACAGCTCATGCAGATGATGACAACATTCATTCAGAACCAAAACAACAACAACAAAAACCCCAATAAAAACAACAATAACAACAACAACCCTCCAGGTTTTGATATGCTCACCAGATTTCTGCGATTGAGGCCAGCTAAGTTCTCGGGGATGATTGATCCCATGGTGTCCAATGATTGGCTACGTTCTGTAAACAAGGACTTAGTAACCGTGGGCTACACGGATGCTGAAAAGGTCAGATTTGCAGCACATCTGCTGGAAGGGCCAGCCGCCACTTGGTGGGACAACTTCCAAATCACCACACCCATAGATGAGGTGACTTGGGATATCTTTGAGGATGGTTTTCGCACTGCTCATATCTCATCAGGAATAATGAGCCTGAAAAAGAAAGAGTTCCACAATCTGAAGCAGCGCCACCGCAGCGTGGCTGAGTACATTGAAGAGTTCAACAATCTGGCGCGTTATGCACCGGATGAGGTTGAAACAGATGCCAAGAGAAAGGAAAAATTTCTGGAAGGCTTGAATGATGAGCTGAATCTACAGCTGGCTGTGGCGTATGTTCCCACTTATCAGTCGCTCTGTGACAAGGCTGCAATATTGGAGAACAAAATGAAACAAGTCGAGAGTAGGAAGAGGAAACACTCCGACAAGCACAGCTCGGGATCGTCTCACAAACGATCTCACTATGATGATAGTGGAAGCTCAGGATCCCATAAGCATGGGAAATTCAACAAGCACCACAACCACAACCGTCATGACAACAAGCATCACCGCAGTCATGACAATGACAAGTACAAGAACCACAAGACTGGACATAAGAGCCACCACAGTGGTAATGGTAGTGGAAGTGGAAGTCAGCCTGCTAAGAGAGACATCAGTCAGGTTGAATGCTTCAAATGCAAGAAGATGGGACACTATGCAAACGAGTGCCCCGAAAAGAAAGCTGAAGGACCTGTCAAGCCCAATCCTTTCCAGAAAGGATAGGTGAACCACATCAGTGTGGAGGAGGTCTATGAAGAGCCTGACGCTGTTGCTGGTAAGTTCAGACTAAATTCTATTCCAGCATTTGTACTCTTTGATACTGGTGCATCGCATTCATTCATATCAAGAGCATTTGTTGAAAGAAATGAACTACCGGTAGAAACTATTGGGTGTCCTATAAAAGTAAGTTCTCCTGGTGGAGAAATGTTAGTGAACTCAGGATGCCATGATCTAGTCATAGAATTTGGGAAGTATAAGTTTCTTGTTAACTTGATAATTCTAAACTCCCAAGGTTTGGATATCATTCTGGGAATGGACTGGATGACTAAGCACAAAGGAGTGATAGATTGTGCCAGCCATACTGTCTCACTCACAACTCCGGAAAATAAAAGGATCAGATTTAAGACCAGCTTTGAAGCAAAAAGGAGTATGCTAAATTCTCTTAAGGGGGTTAGCATGGACAGTGTGCCAATTGTGAGAGAGTATCTGGATGTGTTTCCGGAAGAGTTGCCAGGAATGCCACCAGATAGAGATGTGGAGTTTATGATAGATTTGTTACCAGGTTCTGGACCAATAGCAAAGAGACCGTATAAAATGTCAGTCGATGAGATGAAAGAACTTAAGAAGCAACTAGGAGAACAGTTGCAGAAAGGATTTATTCAACCCAGTTCTTCATCTTGGGGAGCCCCAGTCTTGTTTGTGGAGAAGAAAGACAGAAGTCAAAGGTTATGCATAGATTACCGTTCACTCAACGAGGTAACTATCAAGAACAAATATATTTTGCCTAGAATCAATGAATTATTTGATCAGCTTGAAGGAGCATGTGTGTTCTCAAAGATTGATCTAAGGTCAGGCTATTTTCAACTCAATATAAGAGAGCAAGACATACCTAAAACAGCATTCACCACAAGGTATGGATTGCATGAGTATACCGTAATGCCTTTTGGCTTGACCAATGCTCCAGCATACTTCATGAATATGATGAACAAGGTGTTCATGGAATTTCTTGACAAGTTTGTTGTCATTTTCATCGATGACATCTTAGTCTACTCCAAGAGCAAAGAAGAACATGAAGGACACTTGCGTTTGATACTTGAGAAATTAAGAGAGCATAAACTGTATGCCAAATTCAGCAAGTGTGAGTTCTGGTTAGAGGAAGTTGATTTTCTTGGTCATGTTATGACAAAGGATGGTGTAGCAGTTGATCCTACTAAAGTTTCAGCTGTGACTGAATGGGAATCTCCTAAGAACGTGAAAGAAGTTCGTAGTTTCCTTGGCTTAGCAGGTTACTACAAAAGGTTCATAGAGAATTTCTCAAAGGTTGCTAAGCCAATGACTGAGTTGCTAAAGAAGGACAATAAGTTTGCTTGGTCTGAAGGTTGTGAAGTCAGCTTTCAAGAATTGAAGAAGAGACTTGTGACAGCACCTCTTGTGTCTGCCAGACTTGGAAAAGGATTTCCAAGTATATTGTGATGCATCTCACCAAGGTTTGGGTACAGTACTTATGCAAGACGGTAAAGTTGTAGCTTATGCCTCGAGACAACTCAAAACTCATGAAGTGAACTATCCAACTCATGATTTAGAGTTAGCCTCTGTCGTCCATGCACTCAAAACATGGAGACATTACCTTTTGGGAAAGCGTTGTGAAGTGTTCACGGACCACAAAAGTTTGAAGTATATCTTCACCCAGAAGGAAATCAATATGAGGCAAAGAAGATGGTTAGAGCTTATTAAGGACTATGACTTAAGTTTGCAATACCACCCCGGTAAAGAAAATGTTGTAGCGGATGCTCTAAGTCGTAAGGTATTTGTAAATGGCCTTACCAAAGGAGAATTACCAGACGATTTGTGTACTCAATTCAGAGAACTCAGATTGGAGATTGTGCCTGAAGGACATCTCATGTCTTTGGATGTTCAACCCACTTTGTTGGACAAGATCCGAGAAGCTCAGAAGGTTGATAAAGAAATTGAAGAGATTAAAGGAAAGATTGGCATGGGAAAAGCCAAAGGATTCCATGAAGACGAACAGGGTACTCTATGGCATGGGAAACGTATCTGTTTTCCACAAGATCCGGAACTACGAAAACTGATTTTGCAAGAAGCACACAACTCTCCGTATTATATTCACCCAGGTAACACCAAAATGTACATGGACATGAAAGAAATATTTTGGTGGAATAATCTCAAGAAGGACATCGCCGAACATATTGCTTTGTGTGATGTGTGTAGTAGAGTGAAAGCGGAGCATCAGAAACCAGCAGGTTTGCTTCAACCACTACCTATTCCTGATTGGAAGTGGGACAAGATTGGTATGGATTTCATTACCGGACTACCAAGGACCATATAAGGATATGATTCCATATGGGTAGTAGTGGATCGCCTAACCAAAGTGGCTCATTTCATACCCGTAAAGACAACTTATACAAGTGCTAAGTTAGCCAAAATCTACATGAGTAGAATTTTATGTCTACATGGTGTGCCCAAAAGTATTGTGTCTGATAGGGGAACTCAATTCACTTCCCATTTTTGGAGACAGCTACATGAGTCATTAGGAACGAGGTTGGAATTCAGTACTGCTTTTCATCCTCAAACCGATGGACAAACGGAAAGGACTAATCAAATTCTGGAAGACATGTTGAGGGCATGTGCCTTAGACTATGGAGCCAGTTGGGATGAAAGTCTGCCTTACGCAGATATTTCTTATAACAATAGTTATCAAGCCAGCATTGAGATGGCACCGTTTGAGTTTCTCTACGGAAGAAAGTGTACCACCCCATTATTATGGAATGGTGTGGGAGAAAGAAGTTTATTCGGGCCAGATCTTATCAAAGAAGCCGAAGAGAAGGTCAAATTGGTTAAGGACAGGTTGAAGATAGCACAGTCTCGACAGAAAAGCTACGCAGATCCTAAGCGTAGAGAAGTCACCTACGAAGTTGGTGATAGAGCTTATCTTAGAGTATCACCACTTCGTGGAGTGAAAAGATTCGGAGTCAAAGGAAAGTTGGCACCAAGATATGTTGGGCCATTCAAGATTTTGAGTCGCAAAGGAGAAGTTGCCTATGAAATAGAACTACCAGAATCTCTATCAGCTGTCCATAATGTGTTTCATGTGAGTCAGCTTAAGAAATGTCACCCAGAAATGGAAGAAACTTCTTTGAAGGATACCATACCTTTGGAAGAAGTGCAACTAGAAAGTGACCTCACATATGAGGAGAAACCTATCAAGACTCTCGCGACTGCAGAAAGAGTCACTAGGACAAAGACTATCAAGTTTTGCAAAGTACAGTGGAATCATCATTCCGAAGAGGAAGCAACATGGGAAAGAGAAGATAATCTTCGGAAAGACCACCCTCACCTATTTGCTAGCCAATCCGAATCTCGAGGGCGAGATTCACCTTAAGGGGGTTAGATTTGTAACATCCCTAAAATCATGATTTCAAAGTTTGCATATCATTCATGCATGCATATAGAATTGAGATCAAATTTGAAAACTCATTTCAGAAAAACAGAAGCACATAGTGCTATCATTTTATGTGAGCAAACTTAAATCAAATGGCCATCCCCATTTGAGAGTTTGAATGTTTTAAACCTAGATTGTTTGTCTTCCTTATTGAATGGATTGAGTGTGGATTTTGAATCAAGCTTTACAAAATGGAAATGGTTTCAAAAACCATTTTTCAAAACATTTGCAAACAAGTGCAAAGTTCTTGTTATTTTGTTTCTCCAAAAGTGACCAAGCCTTTGCAAAGTAACCATATGGTTTTAGGCCTCTATTCGAGACTGTTGCACACTGCAAAAACCCCAGAAAGATTTGAATTAAAAAAGAGTTTGAATTCATTTGAAAACCATTCCTGAAAATCAAAACAGAAAAAGAAAAAGGAATAAACAAAAGAAAAAGGCCAGGCGCTCCTAATATAGCCCAGCAACAGAACCGACCCAGCTAGCCCACCCGGCCACTCGCTCACTCGCACACACGGACACACCCACACAGACGCTGACACCCGGACCCCACCCCCTCTCTGTCTCACTCACTGACTGGTGGACCTCGCCAGCTCACACTCGTCTTCCCCAAATCACGCCCGACCCCGTCGCCGCTTCTCCGCTTCTTCACCGCGATTGATTCTCGCTGAATTGCCATTGATTCCACGCTTAATCGCCGCTCCCCTCTCGCCTACAAAATCCCCTCTGCACCGCGGTCATTTCCCCCCACTCTCCTCGCTCACTCCGCCACCAGGCTGCACGCATTTGCCCTCGAAACCCCGCAGTACCGACGACTCCGGCGACTAATTCCGGTGAGCCTCGACCGCCCCCCTCTCTCTGGTTCAAACAATCGTTCCCATCTTGATCTTGCGCACCTCCTGATACCCTTCGTTTGCATTCTCGACCTGGTCGTCGCCCCGCTCAGGCTCGTGAATCAAGGCGCCGCCGCTTGACTCCGGCGATCAATTGAGGTAAAACCCGAGCGCCCCTTGCCCCCTCCTTCATACGAGAATGTTCGCCTACGTCTTGTGCACCTCCTGACCCCTCTGGTTTGTGCTAGGGCGATGCCACACCTCGGCAACAACCTCGACTGCAAGCAACAGACGCAACCCGCAACTCCGACGAGCCCCAGCGACCGTACCCATGCGCCCCTTCCCAAGCCATCGCCACCTTGAGCATCAGCAGCCCCTGCGGTTCTGGTAAGCACATCCTTTCTTCCCCGGGCGACCTAGAATGCCGCCACATTGACAGACGCGGCCGATCGCGCCGCTAAGCGCCAGTATTTGGTCGGGCGATTAGGATCGTTAGATGCAGATCCTGCGGCTGAAATTAGAACTTAAACGAAGAGGTAAGCGCGCATCTGAGCCATCAGATCTGACTTAGATCCTACGGCCCGCAGAGCTCGATCTGTCCGAACCGGTACGCGCCAGTAGCGTTAAGAAACGTGGCTAGGATTTGAATCAAAAACAGATTTGAAAACAGATTTAGATTCAGTTTTGAAATGGCTATAACTTTTGATTTCCACGTTATATTTTTGCAAATTTTATACCGTTGGAATCAGGGAGACAAGCCCTTTCTTTTTATGCAATGTGTTTAGTAAAAAGTTTCTGTTAAAATGACTTTTTATGCAGAAACTTGTTTAGGACTAGTTTAGGCATAGAATTTGTTTAGTGAATTGTTTTAGTGCTAAATAAGTTTGTTTTAGCAAGTTTTTGACTTATTTGTGTGTCAGTATCTTGCACTTGCTTGGTTGGAATTTAAAAATCATTACTTAGCATTCTTGCATGCATGCATACATATTTTTGTTTGTATATGAATTGTATGTGATTGTGGTTATAATTTTTTGTGTAGATTTTGGTGCTAGTGATTGTGATTGTGAAGAGTGCTACTCTCCCCATTACCAAGGAAAGTGGTACTTCATGAATATTTCCATCCCTATATTTTGTACAAGCATTAGAAATATTTTGCTAAGTCTTGCATGTTATTATTTTTTTCCAAATGCTATGTTGGGAAATCCTAAGTAGTTGTAGAATTGCTAGGAATTTCCTAAGTTAAGTTACTATGCCATGCTTAGCCTAGCTAGTAGCAAACAAGGGTTGGTAAAGTATATACATGCTATGCTGAAAATATTTCTAAGTCTTTGGACTTATGTTTTTATTAATAAAACAATTAAGTCAATGAACCTCCTGGGTGGAATGGGACTTGAATGGTGGTTTTTGGTTGAGTGGTTACACAAGGCCCATGGACATGGTTTACCTTGTGTATCTCACTTGTGGAATGCCACCCAGGCACAAAGGGATTTTGGAGGCCAAGTGTTGAGAAGCTTATAGTGCAGCCACTTGGCAATATGGGCTCTGCCTTGATCACATAGGTTGCTAGAACTTAGTCATTTGGACAGTTGGTGGTAGTGGGATGATAGGTTGGAACGCGTCCATTTGACTAAGGGAAGGCTTCTGAAAGGTCCTGTCTTGGGAAACCAAGTCTGGTGGGGAAAGTGCACAACCTCTCCAGATGGAAAATCTAAGTACTTAGCCAAGTCCATGGAAATGGACAACTTGAGCATCAAGACATGGAAGCTATCAAGAATCTCATCACTCCGACTTCTAAGTAAAAACTTGTGGGTGAACAAGGGTGAAGGACCCCAATGTCTATTGGTGGTTTCTTGGAAAATGTTTTGACAAAGAAAAACTTAGCGATTTCAACTAATAGGAAAAACCTATTTTGAGAAAAGCAAGCCAAGCTACACTTAGCCAAATTGCATATAGTAATATAGTCCACTTAAAATTTACTAAGGTATCACTTGCCAATACTATTCCAAAGTATTGACCCACTATGGCTGTAACTTGTGATGTTGCAGGTTACTCCGATGATGATTAGGTGTCATGAGTCTACACTCAACATGCTTGCCTGTGGCACATGAAGATGAAGACTTATGTTTATTTACTTATTCCAAAACTCTTGTATTATGCCTGTGGCCTTGAGTTGTAAAAGACTATGTTTTATCTCTGGAATGGATGTAATAAATAACCTTTGTATCTGTGTACTTCATCTTAAACTGTGGATGCTAGCAATGATCCAGGGACTAGCATTGCAATCACAGGGATCCTTTTCCTTTACAAAGGAGGGATCTTACAACTTTTAAGGTGTCCTATGCATTTATGTTTTGCTACTCCATGAGGGACAAGCTAAATACAACTATGCTATGTTTTCTATATGTGAAACAAACAAACATATTTTAATGCATTGTTTTTCATGATCTTTGTTTGTATCATTTCATGATATTTGTTATTCATGATCTTTGTTTGTATCATTTCATGTTGTTATTTCAATGCATTGTTATATAGCAAATAGTTGCTTTGTCTTATTGTTAGAACTTCATCTTTCATGCTCATGTTCAGAGTACTTTGATCCCAGCTTTCAATGCTTTGCAAATGGTTTGATCTAGATTGTGATGGTGCATGTCACCTCAAAAATTATTCTTTTTATCACTTACCTACTCTAGGACGAGCAGGAGTTATGCTTGGGGATGCTTGATACGTCATAAACGTATCTATAATTTTTGATGTTCCATGCTTGTTTAGTATCAACTTTGCTATGCTTTGTCTACACTTTGAGGTATTTTTTATACATTTTCTGGGACTAACCTATTAACAAGATGTTGCAGTGCCAGTTGCCTGTTTTCTGCTGTTTTTGTTTCAGAAAAGCTAGTAAGGAAATATTCTCGGAATTGGACGGGACAAAAGCCAAAGTCAATATTTCACCGAGACAAACACAAAGACCAAAGGGCGACCGGAGGGGTACCACAGGGTGGCCACCCCCTCCCCAGCGTGGGCCCACCCTAGGCTACGCCTAGGCTGGGTGTGGGCCCCCTGGCCGCCCTCCTTCCTTGCCTCTTCGCCTATAAAATCCCCTCGATGCCAAAACATTAAGTACCTAATTAGATCTCCACGAAACAGTCCGTAGCTGCCACCACCATCGTCCCTAGATCGGGGGGATCTGAAGCTCTTCCTGGCACCCTGCCGGAGGGGAGAGATCTTCCTGGAGACCTTCTTCATCACCATGCCAGCCTCCGGTATGATGCGTGAGTAGTTCACCCTTGGACTATGGGTCCATACAGTAGCTAGATGGTTGTTTCTACTCCTTTGTGCTATCATGTTTAGATCTTGTGAGCTCCGTTCATGATCAAGATCATCTATTTGTAATCATACATGTTGTGTTTGCGGGGATCTGATGGATATTGAGATACTATGTCAGATTGATTATTGATTCTATCATGTCTGTGTTGTTTGAGATCTTGCATGCTCTCCGTTTTTAGTAGCTATCTTGGCCAAGTAGATGCTAGTGACTGCAAGAGGGAGTATTTATGCTCGATAGTGGGTTCATGCCTCTATTGAATTTGGGGAAGTGACAGAAATATCTAAGGTTATAGATGTGTTGTTGCTACTAGGGAGAAAACAACAATCTTTTGTTCATGGAACAATTGCATTGTTTACTTTACACACATTGCTTAATGCAATTATCCGTTGCTTACAACTTAATACTGGAGGGGGTTCAGACGATAACCTGAAGGTGGATTATTAGTCATAGATGCATTTGGATGGCGGTCTATGTATATTGTTGTAATGCCCAATCAAATCTCATAGGATCATGAATGTCTAGTATTGCATTGTTATGACTTGCTCAGTTCCTGTCAATTGCCCCGTTGTAATTTCTTTACCCAGCATGTTATGTTATTTATCTTAAGGAGAACACCTCTAGTGAACTCTGGACCCCGGTCCAATATTTACCATTGTTACACCATCTACTATTACCATTTACCTTCTACAAGCAACCATTACCTTCCACACTTTACATTTAATCTTTTGTTTTTAGCAAACCAATGAGATGGACAACCTCACTGTAAGTTGGGCAAAGTCTTGAGTTTGTGTTGTGCAGGATTCCAAGTTGTTAGCAACACCTTGGAGTTGTTTCCTTGCTCCTACTGGTTCGATAACCTTGGTTTCATAACTGAGGGAAAACTTGCTGCTGTTCTCATCATACCTTCCTCTTGGGGTTTCCTTTTATTGATTAGTATCTTTGTGAGTTGTTTCAAATAAGTTGATTGGTGTTGGGAAAAGAGTAGAAAGTTTCATGCTTAAGTGGTACAAAAGGGAGCTTGTTTTGACTGTGGCTTAGACTTTATCATGTCATGCTAGATCTTGTTTTGACCTCATGCTTAGTGGTTATTGCTGTAGCATGATGATTACCCACAAGTCTAGGGGATCGCAATAGTCTTCGCAGGTAGTATTACCCAATTTATTGATTCGACACAAGGGGAGCCAAAGAATACTTGCAAGCCTTAACAACTGAGTTGTCAGTTCAGCTGCACCTGGAAATAGTTCTTGCTCACAGAAGTTTATCATTAGCAACAATTTGGTAGTAGCAACAGTAAAGCAACAGCAATAGTAAAACAAGAGCAATAGTAACAGTAACAATAACAGTAGGATTCAAGTGTGGTAGGCATAGGGATGGATGGACGGCGTTGCATGGACGAGTCTAAACATGTAACTTCAAGACCTAGGGCATTGCAGATAAATAATAACAAGCATACAAGTACTAAACAATCCTAGGCATGTGCTCCAAATATAGTCATACGTGCTCGCAATGAGAACTTGCACAACATCTTCTGTCCAGCCAGCCCGTGGCAGCGGGGCCTCTAGGGAACTACTGGCAATTAAGGTGCTCCTTTTAATAGAGAACCGGAGCAAAGCATTAACACTCCGTGAACACATGTGATCCTCACACCACAGCCATCCCCTCCGGTTGTCCCAATTATTGTCACTTTGGGGCCCTTGGATCCGGACAATGATATGTGTACACAACTTGCAGATAAGATCACAAACAATACTATCATAATGATTCAATAATAAGTTCAGATCTGAGGTCATGGCACTCGGGCCCTAGTGACAAGCAGTAAGCACAACAAGTTGCAATAAAGTCAAATAGCACTAATAGAGATACTAGGCACTATGCCCTAACAGATCTTACTCGATTACATGATAGAACTTATCCAATCCCTACCATCCCCAAGCCTATAGTGGGGGATTACTCACTCATGGATGAGGGAAACATAGGTGGTTGATGGAGATGCGTTGGTGATGACGATGGCGATGATCCTCTCCAAATTCCCCGTCCTGACAGGGTGCCAGAACGGAGTTTCTGGATCCGAATCTTGGTTTCTGGTGGCGGCGGCGGAGCTGAACTATTTCTGGAAAACTATCTACCCCCCCCCTCCGTTTTTAGGTCGAAAGGCAACTTATAGGTGCAGAGGGAGGCCGAGGGGGTGCCTGGGGTGGCTACACCCCCTCCAGGCACGTCCAGTGGTGGCCCCGCACCTGGGGTGGGTGTGGGCCCCCAGGCCTCCTCTCCGTCTCTTCTTCTGGCTCCGTGGATCTTCTGGTGAAATATAATTTTTGGCATATTTTCCGGGATTTTTCCTGATAGTTCATTTTCTACACAAAAACAAGACACCAAGGTAATTCTTCTTAAAACAGCGTCAGTCCGTGTTAGTTGTATCCAAATCACACAAGTTTAGAGGAGAAACAATAGCAAAGTGTTCGAGAAAGTAGATACGTTTTGGACGTATTAACTCCCCCCAAGCTTAGCTTATTGTGTTGGAGATATGCCCAAGAGGCAATAATAAAGTGAGTTATTATCATATCTTCACACTTATGATAAATGTTTACATACCATGCTATAATTGTATTAACCGGAAACATTAATACTTGTGTGATTTGTAAACTAAAATAAGAGTCCCTAGTATAGCCTCTTGTTAAACTAGCTTGTTGGTTAATATATGATCATGGTTTCCTGATCATGAACATAGAGATGTTATTAACAACATGATCATATCATTAGGAGAATGATGTGATGGACATACTCCTATAGATAAGCGTAGCATAAAGATCAAGTCATTTCAATAGTTCAATTGCTGTATGCTTTCTGATACATAGTAACCTAATTCCTTCGACCATGAGATCATGCATATCACCTTTACCGGATGGATGCTTTGATGACATCAAACACCACACCGTAACTGGGTGGCTATAAAGGTGGCATTAAGTGTTCGGAAAGTATTGGTTGAAACACATGGATCAAGAGTGGATTTGTCCATCCTCATGACGGATAGATATACTACAGGCCCTCTCGGTGGAATGTCATCCAATTAGCTTGCAAGCATGTGACTTGGTCACAAGGGATCACATATCACGGAACGAAAAGAGTACTTATCGAACGAGGTTGAACTAGGTATGAGAGATACCGACGATCATAACCTCGGGTAAGTAACATATCGTGAGACAAAGGGAAATTGGTATCGTATGTAAGTGGTTCATTCGATCGCAAAGTAATCGTAGAAATATGTGGGAGCCATATGAATTTCCAGATTCCTCTATTGGTTATTGTTCGGAGAAGTGTCTCGATCATGTCCGCATAATTCACGAACCGTAGGGAGACACACTTAAGGATTCGACGTTGTTTGAGTAGTTATGGTATTATGAGAAAGAGACCGAATGTTGTTCGAGTCTCGGATGGGATCCGGATATCACGAGGTGATCCGGAATGGTCCGAGAATAAGATTCATATAAGGAAAGTCCCGTTTGAGTTCGGGAATGATTCCGTGTTTTCATCGGAATGTTCTAGAAGGTTCGGATTGTCCAAGACTGGGGAAGGGTACATGAATGTGTCATTGCTCATTGAATGATTGCATCATGTACTAAGTGTTCTTGCTGTCCCAAATAAAGGATTAAATTGAATCCTAAACAGAAAGTCAAATGTCCAGTTTGAAAGTCAAACCGCCAAAACAAGAAACTGTGGGAAACAAGCAAGAGGAGTTGGAACCAACACGGAGGAGGAGTTGGACTCCTCGGGCGCCCAAGCCCTAGGCCGAGTTGGGGAGGGACTCCTCCCTCGGCGCCGCCAAGGACCCCCTCCCATATAAGGAGGCAGGGCTCCTCCCATGGACACATAACTTTCTACTCTAGATCTCCGGTTTAGAGCTGTTTTGGTTTAGAGCTTCTAATTGCTTTAGCCAACAGTTTAGAGCCTTCTAATTGGTTTAGAGCCTTCTAATTGGTGTGTCTAATTACTAGGCCACTAATCCTCTCTCTCATAAGCTCCACCATACTCGCACGGCTTAAGCGAAGCCTCATGGATCTCCCCTCTACTTCCGGTACCACGCCGTTGTGCTGCCGGAATCGCGAGGAGAGTGCTACAACCTCCGCTGCCTGCTGGAACAAGGGAGAGGAAGGTCTTCGTCGAGTACCGAACGTGTGACCGACTGCGGAAGCGCTGCCGGAACGCAGCGCCGGAAGGATCGTCTACGCGATCTTGAGATCGGAAGTGTACGACTACATCACCCACGAGAATCTGCTCTCGTTAACCGCTTTGGAATCTTCGAGGGTGAGTTCCTCTATCGACTCGTTGCTACAATCTAGTAGATAGATCTTGGCTTGTTTGTTTGTATGCGATAGAAAATTTTGTTTTCCATGCTACGAACCCCACAAAGGGTATCGAGCCGTGTCTATATGTAGATCTCACAGACAGTAGAACACAATGGTCATTGTGGGCATTGATGCTTTTATTGTCGATTGCTTCTTGTGTACTTTGTATCTTGCGGTATGTTGGGATGAAGCGGCCGGCTAACCTTACATGACATCGTTCATGAGACTTGCTCCACGCTTGACATGTAACTTGTATTGCATAAGTGGCTTTATGGTGCATGTTTCTCCTAGCATAGTTAAGATCCAATTTACAACGGGTGATCAACAATACTAGTATCAATGTTGTGGTTCTTGTTCGTAAGTTAGAACGACACTTATTGAAAGCCCCAAACCACGTAAAATATGCAAAGAAAGTAGAAGCGTCTAACTTTGTTTTGCAGGGTGTCTGATGATGTGATATGGCCATGATTGTGATTGTATTTGATGTATGCAATGTTCCTTATTGTAAGTTGGCAACGGCAGAGCCATATGGTTGTCTTTAATTTATGTTAAGACCGCGTGTCTATTCAAAGTAGTTGTAATAGTTGAAGCCGTGGGCGACAACCATGGAGAGGCGTCATTGACCTTGATGCAATGCGGTGATGATGGAGATCATGTTCGCTTTGGAAGATGGAGATCGGAAGCACAAAGAAGAAAGGCCATATCATATCACATATTATGAATTGCATGTGATGTTAATCCTTTATGCATCTTGTATTGCTTAGTAGACACGGTAGCATTATAAGATGATCCCTCATGCACATGAATTTCAAGTCTTAAAGTGTTCACCCTTAGTTAGCACCGTTGCTAAAGCTTGTTGTTTCAAACACCACGTGATGATCGGGTGCTAGATTACGCAAGTGTATACAACGTGAGCAAGCCAGATTTGCTCATGCGAAACTAAGGTTTGATCTTGACGAGCCTAGCATGTCGAGACATGGCCTCGGGAACACAGATTACGAAAGGTAGAGCATGAGTCATATAGTAGATATGATGAACATGTTGATTGTTCGCCATTGAAGCTACATCAACTCTCGTGATGATCGGTTTTGATGTGGTGGATTTGGTTCGTGTGATCACTAAAACAATGTGAGGGATATTGTTTTGAGTGGAGTTCACCTAGATTAATTTGATTATTAATTAGAACTCAATTTATCATAAACTAAATCAAAGTGAATTTGCATAGTTGTTATAGTCATTGGCATCCGTTTACCACCTTGTGCTTAGTTATAATTGAGATGATAGAGCTATAGAATTCTGGTTAGTTACTTACTTAACTGGTATCGTATTGTTTTGAAGTGTTAATCTAAAGTTTAAAAGTCCTATTGCAAACTTTCAAGAAGTTCCTACTCCATGAAGTTTAATAATTAGTATTAAATCAAGAGTAACAATTCCAAGTGTTAGTATATAAGTATCATGTTTGTCTCCATGATTCTTGATATTCAAAGGATTGTCTTAATATCAAGGTTATCTAAGGATCTGAAAGAGTTGTTTCAGAAACCATGATGTGTTGAAGATATTGTGATATCTGAAACGAAGTTTTGGTTGCAACATGATAGAGTATAATATGGCTAAAGTCATGTTCTCATATTTGATGAGAATTTGCGAAAGGTTGTGGACACTTGTTGTCCTAATCCTCCAAAAGGTTTTGGATAGCAACATTATACTCATAATTCATCGTTATAAGCTAAAAGTAGCTTGATCATGGACGATTCCATGTTAAGGGTGAATATTTGATGTAGGTAAAATGTTTACTACACCAAGAGATTACTAAAGAAAGGAATTTGAAAGAATACCAAACATTTGATGATGGTGATCTACTTCAAGGTGCAAGTCCAAAGACATTAGTATTTAACTATACACGCTTTGGACTATGTGTCATATGTATGACTCCACTATTGATATTGATAGATTCTTTCAAACAGAAAAGGAAATACTGAAAGAGAATCTCATAAATATATGGCGTAAAAGAAAAGATTAGAATTGTTCAATTTAAGTATATAGATGATATACATGTTATGGCTATATTCTTTGCTTATTAAACAATGTGGTTCTTAAGTATTTAATACTGAATTTGTTGGTATGAATCGTCATACAAACAATGTAATTCATGAACTACAATGGCCTAAGTAACTAGCAAAGAATATGTGATGATGTTCATCGAGAACAAATAAAGGGTTATTGTGTTGCTCGTTAAACATCAAAGCTTGCCTTCAAGATTTGTTTTATCGTATTATGAGAACAAAAGGGTTGTTCAAATAATTGCCGTAATCCATAAAAGATGGATGATTCACAAATCTCGTTGGAGAAATCGCATCCATAAAACTAGTGCTAAAAATGTCGAAAGACAAATTGATTGAAAGATCACTTAGGAAGTGACATCGCCGTTAAATTATATTGAAAGAAAACATGAAGAAACTCCATATGTATGGAATTTTGGAGTCTTTTGATTTTTGATCAAATGACGCTTTGTGAAACTTTCCTAGAGATAATTAAAACTTCGTTCATAGGCCAAAAGGAACGAAGACTAGCTTATTGGAATTTGTACATATTGTTGTACGAAGTCCATTATGTGTAGTCAAGCGATGGATTTCAACTTCATATGCTTTCTCCGAAAAATTTGAGTGAATATATGAATATTTACTTAATAAGGATGAAGTATGAAACATTTGAAAAGTTCAAAGACTTTCAAGATGAAGTACAAAATCATTGTAACAAGAATATAAACAGTTTATGATAAAGATCATAAAGGAAGATATTTGAGTTCTGAGTTTAGCATAATACCTAAGATTTAAAGGAATCGTTAGTGGATTTGCATTTCGAAACACCATAAGAGTATGGAGCATTCGAGATATGTAATTAAACCTTGTTTGACATGGTGAGATCAAAGGTGTAATTCATAAAATTGGCATTGTATTTTAAAGATTAAAAGCTTTAGAGATTACCGTTTTTCCACTGAAAAGAGCTTCATCATAATCCGTTGAAATGACACCATATAAGGTTATGGTTTGGGATAAACCCAAGGTCCTTTCTTAAAACTTGGTATGCTATACATAAGAAAGATGTTTGCAACCAAAGTCGGATGAATCTGTCTTTGTTAAGTATTTCTCTATAACACCGGAGACAAAAGTGTTTGTCGCTTAGAACGTCAAGTTTCTTTAAGAAGGAATTTTTCGTGAAAAGTTGAGTGGGAGGACAATAGAACTTTGATAAGGTTGAAAGAACCTTAGCTATATGTGCAGAGTTGCAAAGAAAAGTGTTAGGAGGCAAAGAACAAAGCTCATAGCTCACGTACCTCAAAGGTTGTGGTCACGAAGATCTAAGTTCCTATTGAAACAAGTAGATCGGGTAAACAATCAAATACCAAGATTTGAGAGTTGAATCATTATTTGAGAATAATGAACCGACTACATGCAAAGAAGCGATGATGGGCCCCGACTCAAATGGCTTGAAGCCATAAAATCCGTGATAGTTCCATACACGAGAAAATCAAGTTTTGAACTTGAAGGACCCTCGAGAAAGGTGTAAGACCTTATAGTTGTGTCTGGATCTATAAAGAAATAGACATGGATGTTTCACATCTATGAAATAGTCGACATGTTGGGAAAGAGTTCACAAAATGTTCAAAGGTTGACTATGACAAGATTTGATCTTTCATAGTGATATTTAGTCTAGACGGATTAATGTAGCAACCACTACATATAATTTTGTTATATGGTAGTAGAATAAACAAAACAAGTTCTTCTAATAGAATCGTTACCTAGGACATGTGCATAACACGGTCCATAGGGTTTTGTTAATTCAAGGATGCTAAAAGCATATGCGAACTTCAATGGTTAAAGTAAGCATAGCGGAGTTGGAATCTTCACTATGATGAAACTGTTAAAAGAGTTTTAATTTCATCAGAGACAATGAAGATGCTTGCATTTGCAAGAAATTAAGTGGGAGCGCTAAGACATGTTTCTAATACATTATGTGGAAGACATATTGTTGATTGGAAATAATGTATCTTTTATTAACACATATTAAGAATTTCATCCCGATGAAAGACTTAGGCAAAACCCAAATATTTAGCATCAATAGATGCTAATATGGTTATGCCAGAAGTACATAGACAAGATATTGAATGAGTTCAATATAGAAACTACAAGAAAGTTTCTTGTCACACAGAAAGGATTGAATGAGTTCAATGTTGATGATATATTCAAGTGTATTGACATTTGGTAAAGTGAAACAAATAATCAAGTATAGATTGATACTTGATGTATGAAATCACAAAGAGTATTTATATCAATCATACTGTGATATGTACAAATCCAGATATGTCCTATGCTCTAAATATTATGAGCATATACCAGAATGATTCGGAAGATGATCATTGGACAATAGTAAGGATATTCTTATGATCTTTTGGAAGAACTAAGAGTATAATATTTGTAGAAGTGACAAATAGATGGTTAGTTCATTGTAAAAGTACTACATTGATACTAGTTTTGTCACAAAGTACAAATTAAGTTTATCTCAATCTAAACTAAGGGTGGCACAATATAATGGAAAGTGAGTTCCATAATGGATTTGGATGATTTCCAAAGTTAAGACATTGTGACAGATACTACAACAAAAGGCCAAGTATATAACTGCTATTTTAGCAGCAAAAGAGGGCATTTGTGTCAAGTAGTTTGTTATCAAACTAGGTGTAGTTCACAGTGGGATAATACTATGAAGATATATTGTGCGACAATATTATCAACATGTTTTAACCCCAAAGAGCTAAAGGTCACACGAAAGACCAAATTTATACAAAGCCATCTCATTAGAGAATGAGTGATGCGAGACGCAAAGACATGCAATTACACACGGACCTGGAAGTGTCAGATCCGGAGATCAGTTGACCACTAGCAAAAGTGTACATACAACACCGGAAAGCCATAGGTGTTATATACACAAAGGTTTGAAACTAGATTATTGACTCTAGTGCAAGTGGGAGACTGTTGGAGATATGCCCAAGAGGCAATAATAAAGTGAGTTATTATCATATCTTCACACTTATGATAAATGTTTACATACCATGCTATAATTGTATTAACCGGAAACATTAATACTTGTGTGATTTGTAAACTAAAATAAGAGTCCCTAGAATAGCCTCTTGTTAAACTAGCTTGTTGGTTAATATATGATCATGGTTTCCTGATCATGAACATAGAGATGTTATTAACAACATGATCATATCATTAGGAGAATGATGTGATGGACATACTCCTATAGATAAGCGTAGCATAAAGATCAAGTCATTTCAATAGTTCAATTCTTTGTATGCTTTACGATACATAGTAACCTAATTCCTTCGACCATGAGATCATGCATATCACCTTTACCGGATGGATGCTTTGATGACATCAAACACCACACCGAATCGGGTGGCTATAAAGGTGGCATTAAGTGTTCGGAAAGTATTGGTTGAAACACATGGATCAAGAGGGATTTGTCCATCCTCATGACGGATAGATATACTCTGGGCCCTCTCGGTGGAATGTCATCCAATTAGCTTGCAAGCATGTGACTTGGTCACAAGGGATCACATATCACGGGAACGAGAAAAGAGTACTTATCAGTAACGAGGTTGAACTAGGTATGCAGAGATACCGATCATAACCTCGGGTAAGTAACATATCGTGAGACAAAGGGAAATTGGTATCGTATGTAAGTGGTTCATTCGATCGCAAAGTAATCGTAGAAATATGTGGGAGCCATATGAATTTCCAGATTCCTCTATTGGTTATTGTTCGGAGAAGTGTCTCGATCATGTCCGCATAATTCACGAACCGTAGGGAGACACACTTAAGGATTGGACGTGGTTTGAGTAGTTATGGTAGTATGAGAAAGAGACCGAATGTTGTTCGAGTCTCGGATGGGATCCGGATATCACGAGGTGATCCGGAATGGTCCGAGAATAAGATTCATATAAGGAAAGTCCCGTTTGAGTTCGGGAATGATTCCGTGTTTTCATCGGGAATGTTCTAGAAGGTTCGGATTGTCCAAGACCGGGGAAGGGTACATGAATGTGTCATTGCTCATTGAATGATTGCATCATGTACTAAGTGTTCTTGCTGTCCCAAATAAAGGATTAAATTGAATCCTAAAAGAAAAGTCAAATGTCCGCTTTGAAAGTCAAACCGCCAAAACAAGAAACTGTGGGAAACAAGCAAGAGGAGTTGGAACCAACCGGAGGAGGAGTTGGACTCCTCCCGGGCGCCCAAGCCCTAGGCCGAGTTGGGGAGGGACTCCTCCTCCTCCGGCCAAGGACCCCCTCCCATATAAGGAGGGTGGCTCCTCCCATGGACACATAACTTTCTACTCTAGATCTCCGGTTTAGAGCTTGTTTTGGTTTAGAGCTTCTAATTGCTTTAGCCAACAGTTTAGAGCCTTCTAATTGGTTTAGAGCCTTCTAATTGGTGTGTCTAATTACTAGGCCACTAATCCTCTCTCTCATAAGCTCCACCATACTGCAGACCGGCGAAGCCTCAGGATCTCCCTCTACTTAGGTACCACGCCAGTTGTCTTCTTAGGAATCGCGAGGAGAGTGCTACAACCTCCGCTTTCTTTGGAACAAGGGAGAGGAAGGTCTTCGTCGAGTACCGAATGTGACCGACTACGGAGCGCTGGGAACGTGGCCGAAGGATCGCTCACGCGATCTTGAGATCGGAAGTGTACGACTACATCACCCACGAGAATCTGCTCTCGTTAACCGCTTTGGAATCTTCGAGGGTGAGTTCCTCTATCGACTCGTTGCTACAATCTAGTAGATAGATCTTGGCTTGTTTGTTTGTATGCGATAGAAAATTTTGTTTTCCATGCTACGAACCCCTACATATTGCTTGTCCTCAAGCAATTTAGTTGAAAACTGAGTGCGATAAAAGAACTTTCACGAACACTTTGCTTCATATGATGTAAATATTCTTAGCACAGGAGTAGATGTTTATACAATTCATCATAAAGATTATGCAATTAAGTCTACTCAATAGTCATTACAAGATATGAAGAGAAACCAACTCAATAATAAGTAGCATGAAACATAAACATAAGCAACATTGCAATGCTCATAATAAGGTATGATAGAGTGGTATCTCACTTGCCTTTGTTTGAAGAGAACAATATAAATGTTGAGGCACCTCTGAAGTTCACATGAAGACTAGAAGTAAAGGTATCAGAGATACAATCATTAAAGTCATGACATAATTAACCAAGTTTTGGAACAAACACAATAATGAGAACTATGTTCTTAAGAGGGTGCTCATAGAATAAGTGGTGACTCAACAAGGTTGTGAAAACGGTTTTGTGAAGGTTTGAAAGGCTTCCCAATGCTGAAAGGAAGGTACTCATTAGCTTTGAGCTCTCATTGCCCCTATCATAGGCATCTACATGTGGTTAAGGTGAAAGTGAGGTCCACTCTGAATCATATGCTTGACAGACCATAGACTGGAAATCCCAAGTCCCTTGAGTACGAGGGTTGCTCCGCATGCTACTCAACTTTGGTCACCTGAAAGTTCTTGTCATTGTAAATACATGCATATCATCGAGAACCGCCAATGGGGTACCCCTTGCACATGGTACAGGAGCTTTCCCATAACCAAAATGACAAGGCAAGCAAACAATGAGCATCTCAGCAATCTTTTTATTTACCATATGCATAGCTTTTTATTGAGGACGCTTCATAGATGATCATTATGGTGATGTTGCAAGTTTCCACCATGATTAATCATGGCTTAGGCTAGCGGTCCAGGCGTTTCTCTAACATAATGTATAAAGTCCATGAACTCACAACCTCCCCTTTTATTTCACATCGTCGACATCCGTAAACAAAAGAGCAAGGAATCAACTGGATGAGATATCCAAAAAGTGTTGAAAGCGTTCCCGTGACAAAGACGGCTCATTGACTCAAGATATAATTAGCAAGCATATAACTTTCATGGACTAGTCACAATGGTTCAGGATTATTAAGCGCAAGGAATAAAGTGTGCCATCAAGTTCGTGAGAGCTTTACTAACTAACTTTCTCAAAATAGACAAACATTTTATTTTGGAAGAAAACACGGCATATGGAATATGCACTGAAATATCAAATGATGCTAATAGGTAGGTATGGTGGACACAGCTGGCAATATTGCTTTTGGGGAGTTGGAATCACAGGTAGAGCACATACTCAGTGCAAGTGAAGGCTAGCAATAGAGAGGGAGCGACAAATGAGAGAGCAATAACTATCATAATCATGCTTGCAACAAAACAGGACTAATTATGGCATGAAAGTGATACAAGAACTCTGAGGCAAAATAAATCATTGAGGCTTACTGACTATTGATTAGTCATATGCATGCGTGATCATGTGCCAAGTCGATTCACATGAACAGTCAGAGGAGGATACCACAATGTCATACCAAAGTATGAATAAAACAATACAAGAAAACATTCATATGACATGCTACAAACTGTTAGCAAGCTGGAGCTAATCATAGACAAGCAAGAACTACTAAGTATCCATAATGTCATACACCTTACACAAACAGGCTAAGCATGCTCACAATGAAGATTATATGTACAAAAATGAAACAAATAGAGTTTGTTACCAGCCTCTTACCACACCTCGAGTTGTTTTAATCTTCATTATTGCCCTTCACTTGTGTGAATTGAATAATAACATGAAACCAAAATCCACCATGGACGGCTGAACCCTGCAAAGAACTCACAAAACCAAAGAAGACCAACAAATATTTTTGGTGTTTTCGATTTTTAGAAACAAGCCAACAAAGCAAAAACAAACAAAGAAAAATCAAACCAAACAAAGCAAAAGAAAACCAAAAAAACAAAAACTAAGACGCTCCAAGAACAACACAACTGTGCATGAAACAATAAAAACGAAGTGTCTAGAAAGACCTGAGATTTTTATTGATGAAGAAGGGGATGCCTTAGGCACCCCCAAGCTTTGAAGCTTGTACCTCTAGAATATTTCTTAGGGTGACACGGGGTGGCTCCCCCCAAGCTTGATCTTTTGTCCATTCTTCATCTCATTACATCATTCTTTCCTTACACCTAATTGTTTTTTCCTTCATACAAAACTTCACACAATCTTCATTAGCAACATTAGTGCATTCAAAAGATAATAGACCTTTGGGGTTTAGTTTTAAAACAGCAAAACTTTCACTAAAGACACAAGCTACTGTATCAACTCCCTAAAAAATCTCAATTTCCCAAAAAGAACCCAAAAAGGAATCAATAAGAAGCAAATGCAAATAATGGCAGAAATCTGTCAAAACAGACCAGCAGGTATAAACCGGTTTTTCCGAAGACCTTCTGTTGCTCAAATAAAAAAGTGTTGAACTAACGAAAGTTATCTAACATACTGGGGGATTTATTTGTAAATTTTCAGCTCAATCCGACTTATAGATACTCCTCACGAATTTTTATGGTGGAGGACAGAAATATGTTTCGGGAAAGCAACTCCCCAAATCTTACTTCCCTCTCATTAGAGGTCATTCTTGGCACCAAGGGCAAACAAAAAGGATAATGAGAGGTCATTAATGAAGTAATAACTTCCAAGACTCAAGGAAACTCTTGGGTTATCTCTCAACAAGTACTTTTCTTTAACGCCTTTAAGTTAGGCACGGCGAAGAACAAGGATTGGAAAGGAGAAAGATAAAAGTGAGCAAGTATAACCACAATGAAAGAATTATATTTTTCATTAAAATCCTTTTGTTAACAAGGTTGATCAAGTCTTGTTACCAAAACAATCTTATATGAAACAAAACTTTGCATTCCATAAGGTGATTATGTTACCTCATACTTGATAGCAATGGTCCCAATCATAATAGTTTCAAAATTTTCTTGTGGAATGGGACAATATATTTCTCCAACCTTGATGCTATCAATATTTTCAATGTAATTCAGGCAATAGCTCTTAGAAACCTTCTTGGGTAAATAGACAGTGTGCTCTTTGTCATCAATATTGAATGTTACTTATTGCAATTGATGACAGCACCTGCGGTATTAAGAAAAGGTCTCCCAAGAATAATATACATATTATCATCTTTAGGCATTTCAAGCACAACAAAATCAGTTAAAACCATGCAATTATGAGCAACTTGAACATGAACATCCTCACATATACCAACAGGAATAGTAGTTGACTTATCAGCCATTTGCAAAGATATATCAGTTGGTATCAAATTTTCTAGCTGGAGTCTCTTATAGAGAGAAAAAGGCATAACACTAACTCCAGCTCCCAAGTCACATAAAGAAGTTCTAACATAATTATTCTTAATGGATCAAGGAATAGTTGGTATACCTGGATCACAAAGTTTCTTTGGAACCTTACCATTGAAGGAGTAATTAGCAAGCAAAGTAAAAATCTCCTCATTAGGAATCTTCCTTTTATTAGAGACAATATCCTTCATATACTTTGAATAAGGAGGCAATTTAATAGCATTAGTAAAAAGAATTTGCAAGAATAAAGGTTTCATCCACTCACAAAACTTGTTGTAGTATTCCTCTTCCTTTGACTTGTGTTTCTTACCTAGAAAAGGCATAGGTTTCTGGACCCAAGGTTCTCTCTTTACCATGTTTATTAGCAATAAAATCTTCCTTTGTGTACCTAGTGTTCTTAGTGTGCTTCTTAGGTTTTTCCTCACCTTCCTCCTTATCAGGAGACTCATTTTTATCATTACCACTCTCAGTTTCAGTATCAGAGACAAATATACTATTAGGATCTACAGCAGGTTCAAGTGGTTCCTCAACTACTTTACGTTTCTTTTTCTTTCTCTTACGAGGTCTACCACTATCCTCACCTTGTTGAGAATCCTGCTCAATTCTTTTAGGGTGTCCTTCAGGATATAAGGGATCTTGAGTAGCTATACCATTCCTAGTTCTAATTCCATAGGCATGTTTATCTCCCGAATCATTAACTAGCATATCGTTTTGTACCTTAGCAAGTTGATCAAGTTGGGTTTGAACCATTTGAAAGTCTTTACAAAGCATTTTAATATCATTAGAAGTTCTTTCCACAATATCTTTCAACTCATGGATAGCTCTAGAGTTTTCTAATAAATGATTCTGAACTTGTTTATTGAAATGACCTTGTTTAACAATAAAAATGTCAAGTTCCTCTAAACATTGATCAGGAGGTTTACCATAAGGAATATCACCTTCATCAAAGTGTTGGAGAGAGTGTACCTCAATAGTAGATGAGCGGGGAATTGGCTTACATAATTATTCTATAGGAGGTAGATTCTTCACATCTTCAACTCTAATACCTTTCTCCTTTAGACACTTCTTAGCTTCCTTCATCACTTCATCATTTAATGCAATAACTCCCCTCTTATTTGTTGTTGGTGCTGGAATTGGTTCAGGAAAAACTGGTTCAGGAGTAATAGGCTTAGGTGTATTAAGCTCAGTTGAAGTCCAATCATCATAATTCTTGCTTATCTTGGTCATTAATTCTTCAGCATCTGTAGGAGTTCTTTTCCTGAAAACACAATCAGCAAAGCTATCCAGGTAGGTCCTAGAATCATCAGTTAGTCCATTATAATAAATATCAAGAAGCTCATTCTTAGGTAATGGACATCTAGGATGTGCATGAATCAAGGCACAGAACCTTGTCCATGAATCAGGCAATTTCTCTTCGTGTCCCTGTTTAAAATCAAAAAGTATCTGCAAAGCAGCATGTATAGCACTGGGAGGAAAATATTTCTGGAAGAAAGAAGCAATCAAGCAATCAGGGCTATCAATGGAACCAGGAGGTAATCTATTAAACCAAGCCCTAGCTTCTCCTTTTAGTGAAAAAGGGAAGATCTTATTAACAAAGTACTTGCGCATCTTAAAATCATCATAGAACAAAGCACTCATAGTAGAAAGCTCATTCATATGAGCCACAACACTCTCACTTTTAGTCCCACAAAAAGGTTCTTTCTCAACAATATCTAAATAAGATAAATCAAGAGATAAATCATAGTCTTCATCTTTAATATCTATGTGAGAAGTGGCAAACTTAGGATCAGAGGAAAACTTAGGCATGATAGTACGTCTAGCAAGGAGACTCTTAATAGCACTAGTACCATGTGTGTTTCGGCACTCTTCAACAAAATCACCAGTGAACTCAATGTAAACATCATTAATATCATAACTCTCACTAGACTCAGGTGAGCTAATAGGTGTAACAGTGTCTTCACTAGGAGTTTTGGTATTTCCTAGACTAGCCATAGTAGCATCTAGAAAAGGACCTAATGAACCACTCGCATCAAGCACAGTAGAAGTAACATCATGAGTATCAAAAGCAGTTTCAGACTCAACAGTAGTAGAAGTGTGTGTAGCATGAGTATGTGGTGGTGGTGTAACAAGCTTACTTATAACAGACGGTGAATCAAGAGCAGCAGAGGTGTTTAGGATTGTACCTCTTCTTGTAGTGGATGGTAAAATAGGGAACTTTCCATCACGAGACTTCCCCATGATGAAAGGAGTAGCAGTGAACAATAATAGATCCAAGTGAACTTACAAATAAAGCTATGGTCCCCGGCAACGGCGCTAGAAAATAGTCTTGATAACCCACAAGTATAGGGGATCACAACAGTCTTCGCGGGTAGTATTACCCAAATTTATTGATTCGACACAAGGGGAGCCAAAGAATACTTGCAAGCCTTAACAACTGAGTTGTCAGTTCAGCTGCACCTGGAAATAGTTCTAGCTCACAGAAGTTTATCAGTAGCAATAGTTTGGTAGTAGCAACAGCAACAACAACAGCAACAGTGAAACAGGAGAAATAGTAATAGTAACGGTAACCGTAGGATTCGAGTGTGGTAGGCATAGGGATGGATGGACGGGAGTTGCATGGACAAGTCTAAACATGTAACTTCAAGACCTAGGGCATTGCAGATAAATAATAAGAATCATACAAGTACTAAACAACCCTAGGCATGTGCTCCAAATATAGTCATACGTGCTCGCAATGAGAACTTGCACAACATCTTCTGTTCAGCCAGCCCGTGGCAGCGGGGCCTCTAGGGAACTACTGGCAATTAAGGTGCTCCTTTTAATAGAGCACCGGAGCAAAGCATTAACACTCCATGGACACATGTGATCCTCACACCACAGCCATCCCCTCTGGTTGTCCCAATTATTGTCACTTTGGGGCCTTTGGATCTAGACAATGATATGTGTACACAACTTGCAGATAAGATCACAAACAATACTATCATAATGATTCAATAATAAGTTCAGATCTGAGATCATGGCACTCGGGCCCTAGTGACAAGAATTAAGCTCAACAAGTTGCAACAAAGTCAAATAGCACTAATACAGATATTAGGCACTATGCCCTAACAGATCTTATTCGATTACATGATAGAACTCATCCAATCCTTACCATCCTCAAGCCTGCAGCGGGGGATTACTCACTCATGGATGAGGGAAACATCGGTTGTTGATGGAGATGCGTTGGTGATGACGATGGCGATGATCCTCTCCAAATTCCCCGTCCCGGCATGGTGCCAGAACGGAGTTTTTGGATCCGAAACTTGGTTTCTGGTGGCGGCGGCGGAGCGGAACTCTTTATGGAAAACTATCAAACCCCCCTCGGTTTTTAGGTCGAAAGGCAACTTATAGGCGTAGAGGGAGGCCGAGGGGCTGCCTGGGGTGGCTGCACCCCCTCCAGGCGCGCTGGAGGCCCGCGCCTGGGTGGTGTGGCCCCAGTGCCTCTCCGTCTCTTCTTCTGGCTCCTTGGATCTTCTGGTGAAATATAATTTTTGGCATATTTTCCGGGATTTTTCCTGATAGTTCATTTTCTACACAAAAACAAGACACCAAGGTAATTCTGCTAAAAACAGCGTCAGTCCATGTTAGTTGTATCCAAATCACACAAGTTTAGAGGAGAAAAAATAGCAAAGTGTTCGAGAAAGTAGATACGTTTTGGATGTATCACATGACTTGTTCCAAACAATTAGGATTGCTTAATGTGCCTTGAAAGAATCATGCGTTGATTTAGCATACAAAAGCATAGTATTGCGGTATTCTCCTTTGATGCTTTGTTTGGGTTGACTTGGCACATGCTCACACCATGTTATGACTATGCACAAGTCACCATAGCCTCTATGATCATTTAGTCCTTGACTTGTAGTACCACTCTATGCTTTGATTAGTAATGTTTTGTTGCTCTGCATGATTATGGACATTATTGCTCTCTTAGTTGGTTGCTCCCAGTCTTTTGCTAGCCTCCACTTGTATGAGTAAGCTCTACTCATGCTTCCAACTCCCAAGAAACCAAGTTATTCCAAAGTGTCCACTATAAATTCCTATGCATGGTGTGTTACACCATTCCAAGTATATTCTTGTTTTCATCTATCTTCCAATTAAAAAGTGTTTTGTTATGTGAAAACTTAGTGATTAAAGCCCTCACAAACTTGATGGCATAATTTATATTCTTTGCCCCTAATAAACTTGAACCATGTGTCGTCTATGTTGTATATGCTTGCACTTAAACGTTGGAATTAGCAGAACCATGATGTCATTGGGAATGTTTTCAACATTGCACTTGTACTTTTTACTCCGTTGATATCATGCTCTTTTGTCTATGAATGTCACCAGTGTGAAATAAAGAGGGAGCTTTTAAGTCCATGGAGTTTGTATTCTGTGTTAGAGAAACGCCTGGGCCACAAGCCTAAGCCATGCCTAATCATGGTGGAAACTTGCAGCATCACCATAGTGAGCTATCTATGAAGCATCCTCAATAAAAAGCTATGCATATAGTAAATAAAAATATTGCTGAGATGCTTATTGTCTGCTTGCCTTGTCATTTTGGTTATGGGAAAGCTCCTGTACCATGTGCAAGGGGTACCCCGTTGGCGGTTCTCTATGATATGTAAATACTTACAATGACAAGAACTTACCTGTGACTGAAGTTGAGTAGCATGAGGTGTGGCCCTCGTATTCAAGGGACTTGAGATTGCCACTTATACTTCGTCAAGCATATACTCCATCTTTGTTCACTTTAATCTTAATCACTTCAAGATGCTTATGATAGGGGCAATGAGGGCTGAAAGCTAACAAGTACCATAATTTTTGGAAGCTCTTTTTGAAACTTGAAATCCCTGCTTCCTTTACAAAAAGGGCCTTTCTTACACTCTATTGAGTCTCCACCTTTTACCTTTAGGCACCTTTAAGAGAGCATAATTGTCATTCTGTGTGCAGTGTCCAAAAACTTATTGATTAATGTGAAGGGTTCGCAGCATAGAAAACAAAAAATTTCCTACGATGTGAACTATATACCAAGATCTATTTATACTAGATACAAACAACGGGCGGATGTATATCCGTAGAGAACATACCCTTGAAGACCGACAAAGTTTAACGAGTCCCACTCGTGGTTGATGTAGACGATCTCTTGCCGATCTCAAGATCGAGAGGAAGTCCTAGCGCCGCAAATCAGCAGCGCATCCGTGCTCGCACACACGTTCGAGGCACCGAGCAACCTTCGCCTCCTCGCTCCAGCGATGCAGCGGAAGCACAACTCTTTCTTGCCGAATAGCCACCGGGAACATGTATCTCGCTAGTCCGAGACCATGGGGGATAAATTCTAGAGGGGAGAGTGATCCTTCACGAGGAGGTGTGAGTGAGAAGTGAGAGGAGGGCCTTTATAGGAGGAGGGGGAACCCCAAGGGGTGGCAGCATGGGGCTGCCCCTCCCCTCTTCATGTGGGTGGACACTCCACTCACAAACTCCTCCAAATTCCTCCACTCAAAATCCCACTCAAAGATCCCATTAAATTTCCACCAAATTTAATGCAAACTCTCATTAAATAAAACTTTTTATTTTATTCAGAATTTTGTCAATTACTTTAATGACAAACATTCACAAATAACCCTTGCTAGAATTCTATTTCACATGCATAACCACTTTCATAATTTCACCCGAAAACTGTTTTGGTATCTAGTGAAATAAATTCGCGCTTGTTTATTCTTTTTCGCATGAAACTTTTGCTCCAATTGGATGTCGGTGTCTCTTAAGTGTGTCACCCTACGGTTCGTGAATAATGCGGACATGATCGAGACCCTCTCGATCAATAATCGAAGCGGATCCGAGACCCATACGACTCCCACATTCAACGATGACTTTCTTGTGATCGCTTAACCTTTTACGCTAGTATCTTAATCCCTTTATTTCACGATATATTACATGTCCGAGATTCGATCATCGGTATCTCCATACCTAGTTTGATCTCGCATCGACATGCACTCTTTTCTCGTTCCGTGATATAACATTCTAGTGATCAAATCACTTGCTTGCAAGCTAATCAATGTGATATCACCGAGAGGGCCCAGAGTATATCTATCCGTCATCGGATGAACAAATTCCACTCTCGATCCATGAGCCTCTACATAACACTTTATTAGTTACGAACCCATCTTTATAATCACCACATTACGGTGACGTTTGATGTTATCAAGAAACTCTTCCGGTGTTAGTGATTGACATGATCTCATGGTCTAAGGATTAGGATCACTTCGTAAGTTGTTATAGCAATATAAACTCAATGACTTTGATCGTAATGCTATACTTCGGATGAATGTTCATCACATCATTACACTAATGTTGTGATCCCGTTATTAACAACATCCAATGTCCATGATCAGGAAACCTTGATCGTCTTGTTAATCAACGAGCTAGTTTATGAGAGAGGCTTAACTAGGAACTTTTCTGTTTGTTTATTAAACACACATGTATTAACGCTTCAGATTAATACAATTATAGCATGCAAAATAAACATCTATCATATACTTGGAATACACATAATAAACAATTTATTATTGCCTCTCGGGGCATATTCCCTTCGCCTCCCACTTGCACTAGAGACAATAATCTAGTTACATAGTGAAATATCTAACACCCATTGAGTTCGTGTTGATCATGTTTTTCTCTAGGAGAGTTTTAGTCAACGGATCTACTACATTGAGATCCGTATGTACTTTAAATCTTTATATCTCCATCCTTGACATGCTCATGGATGGAGTGAAACCGCGCTTAATATGCTTGGAATGCTTGTGAGACCTTGGCTCTTTGGCATTGGCAATGGCACCATTGTTGTCACAATAGATCACCATTGGGTCCAACGCTGACACAACTCCTAGTTCGGATATGAACTCCTTCATCCAAATCGCTTCCGAGCTTCCAAGCAACATATTCGCCTCCGTTGTTGATCCCGCTACCACAGGTTGTTTGGAGCTCCTCCAACTAACCGCTCCGCCATTCATGAGAAATACGATCCGGATTGAGACTTAGAGTCATCCGGATCGGTGTCAAAGCTAGCGTCGACATAACACTTAGCGACGAGCTCTTCTTCACCTCAGATACAAGAAACATATCCTTAGTTCTTCGTAAGTACTTAAGGATATTCTTGACCGCTATCCAAAGGTTCAACTCGATCCGATTGGTACCTACTAGTCAAACTAATAGCGTGTGCCACATCCGTCTTGTACATAGCATGGCGTACATAATAGAGCCTATGGTCAAGCATAGGGATTTTGTCCATTATCTCTCTTTCTTCCTCAAGCCGGGACTTTGAGTCTTACTCAATGTCTTGCCTTGCAACATAGGTAAGAACCCCTTCTTACTTCCGTCCATTTTAAACTTCTTTAAAATCTTATCAAGGTATGTACTTTATGATAGCCCTATTAGGCGCCTAGATCTATCTCTATAGATCTTTATGCCTAATATGTATGACGCTCACCTAGGTCCTTCATTGAAAATTTGTCGCTTAGATAACTTTTAACACTGTTTAAAGTTCTATATCATTTCGATCAATAATATGTCATCCACATATAATATCAGAAATGCCACATTGCTCCCACTCACTTTCTTGTAAATACAAGCTTCTCCATAAGTTTGGACAAATCCAAACTCTTTGATCACCTCATCAAAGCGGAGATTCCAACTTCGTGATGCTTGCTTCAATCCATAGATGGATCGTTGAAGCTTGCACACCTTGTTAGCATCCTTAGGATCGACAAAACCCTTTGGTTGTATCATATACAACTCTTCTTCAATATTACCATTGAGAAACGCGGTTTTGACATCCATCTGCCATATTTCGTAATCGAAATATGCAGCAATTGCTAACATAATCCTAACTGATTTTAGCATCGCTACGGGATAGAAAGTCTCATCGTAGTCAACTCCTTGAATTTGTCGAAACCCCTTTGCGACAAGTCGAGCTTTATAGATGGTCACATTACCATCAAGACGCTTTCCTTTGAAAATCCATTTGTTCTCTACGGCCCTTTCGGTCGTGAGGTAATTCCACCAAGTTCCAAACTTGATTTTCATACATGGATTCCATCTCGGATTTCATGGCTTCTAACCATTTGTTGGAACGGGCTCATCATCGCTTCTTCATACGTCGCAGGTCATTATATTCATCAACCATGAAATTTATGACAGGATTTCCGTGACTTCGGAGCCGCACGCGTCTGTTTGACTCCGCGAGGTTCTAGTACTCTCTTCGAGTTTCATGATCATTATCATTAGTTCCTCTTCAACAGGTGGAGCCAACTCCGAACGACTTCCGGCCACGCTTCACTCGCCATACTTTGAAGAGAAGGTTCCACAACCTCTTCGAGTTCTACCTTCGACTACTCACACCTTTCATGAGAAACTCTTTCTCTAGAAAGGATCCATTCTGGCAACAAAAACCTTGCCCTCGGATTCGTGATAGAAGGAATACCCAATAGTTTCTTTAGGGTATCCTATGAAGACGCATTTTTCCGCTTTGGGTTCGAGTTTATCCGTTGAAGTTTCTTCACATAAACATCGCAACCCCAAACTTTATGAATGATGACTTAGGTTTGTTTCCAAACCACAATTCATACGTGTCGTTTCAACGGATTTAGATGGTGCCCGATTTAAAGTGAATGCAGCAGCTTCTAGTGCATAACCCCAAAATGACAACGGCAAGTCCGTCAGAGACATCATAGATCGAACCATATCTAATAAAGTACGACACGACGTTCGACACACCATTTCATTGTGGTGTTCCGCAGTGTGAGTTGTGAAACAATTCCACACTCTTTCATGTGAGTGCTAAACTCAGAACTTAGATACTCACCTCCACTACGCATCAGTAGAAATTTGATCTTTCTATTACGATGATTTTCAACTTCATTTTGAAATTCCTTGAACTTTTCAAAGGTTTCAGACTTGTGTTTCATCAAGTAGATATAACCGTATCTACTCAAATCATCCGTGAAAGTAACAAAATAACGATATCCACCTCGCGCCGACACACTCATTGGACCACATACATCAGAATGTATGATTTCCAATAAATCTGTCGCCCGTTCCATTGAACCGGAAAACGGCGTTCTAGTCATCTTGCCCATAAGGCATGGCTCACATGTATCAAATGATTCATAATCAAGTGATTCCAAAAGTCCATCCGAATGGAGCTTCTTCATGCTTAATGCCAATATGACCTAGATGGCGATTGCCACATATATGCGGATATATCATCATCAAGTTTAATCCTTTTAGCATCAACATTATGAATATGTGTAACATTATCATCGAGATCCAACAGAAATAAACCATTCAACATTGGTGCATGACCATAAAAGATTTCATTCATATAAATGGAACAACCATTGTTCTCGATTTGAATGAAAACCACTTTGCATCAAACATGATCCATACAATGTTCATGCTCAAGTGCACCAAATAATGCTTATTTAAGTTTATAACTAATCCCGACGGTAAGTGGAGAGGTAGCGTTCGACGGCGATCACATCAACACTTGATCCATTGCCGACACGCATCTTGACCTCACCCTTGCTAGCGGTCGCGTTCATGACCTCCGATTCGAGTTACAAATATTAGCAATAACCGTATCAAATACCAAAAGCTCATGCGAGCACTAGTCAAGTACACATCAATAACATGTATATCATATATACCTTTGTTTGCCTTGCCGCCTTCTTGTCCGCCAGATACTTGGGGCGCTTGCGCCCAAAGGGCTGGCCCCTCTTACAATAGTAGCACTCGGTATCGACTTAGGTCCAACTCGGGTTTTTTTCAGCGCTGCAACAGGCTTGCCGCCTTACTTCCCTTCCGCTTCCTTCTTGTCTTTCTTGAAACCAGTGTTCCTATTGATCATCAACACTTGATGTTCCTTTTGATCTCCACTTCAGCTTTTAAGCATTGATGTAAGCTCGGGAGAGACTTCTTCATGCCTTGCATATTATAGTTCATCACGAAGCTCTTATAGCTAGGTGGCGAGACCGCAGAACACGATGGATGCCTAAGTCAATGGGAATCGTTATTCCCAAGGACACAAGCTTATCGGCGTAATCGACATCTTGAGTACATGCTCACTTACGGAGTGTTCTCTTCCATCATGCAGCTAAAGAACTTTTCTCAAGCATTGTAGCTCTCTGCAAAGATGTGTGTCGAAAATCATTTTCAACTCACCCATTGTATCAAAAGCATTGCCGTTTGAAACGCTTTCAAGTTCGGCTCTAGCCCATACAATATGCCGCAATGAACTAAGTTGTGGTCCTCTGACGAGTCGATAGACATTCTTCTCCTCGTCAGGCATCGTCAAAGGTGGGGCCTAACGGCGCTTCTAGCACATATTGCTTTTGTGCAAAGAGAGGAGAATCCTCAAATTCATGGCCCATTCAAGAAAGTTGCTACCGCTCGTTGCTAGTTTCTCTTTCCATGAACGCATTGAAATTAAAAGGTGTGGTGCCATCTACAACAGAATTTGTAAAGTTTAGACTAAGTGTATGATAGATTGAGTTCAACTAATCTATATTACGAATGAACTCCCACTCAAAAGCGACATCCCCCGTGTCCTTTTGGTGATTACATGAACCAAATCCACTACACCAAGTCCGATCATCACGTGAGTCGGTATAGCTTCAAAGGCGAGCATCAAATGGGCATCATATCAACTATATGACTCATGCTTAACCTTTCGTTCCGTGTTCCGAGGCCATGTCTGTACATGCTAGGCTCGCCAAGTTAGAACCTTAGTATTTTTAGGTGTAACGCTTTACACCAAGTATGGTCGAGGATCCAAGTACACCCGATCATCACGTGATGTCTTGGAGCGAAAAACATAATCGGTGCATACTAAAGGAAGAACACATTCTTATCTTGATATTTAAATGAGGATCATCTTATTATGCTTAACAAAGCGCTAAACAAGCAATATAAGATGCAATCAAACATCATATGTTTATTAGTGAAATTATATGGTTCCCGCAGATGATCTCTATCATGTGCATCGTGGTATGATCACTATCATACCTATATGTGTAAATCCACGGTCTATGGATTTTACACGCTATGTGTGTTGTAAGAGTATCATCTCATACTTCTACTTACAACACTACCATATCATAACACTAGCCCAAAGAACAATCTAAACTAGACGCCTCTAATTTATCCATTGCAAGTTTTACGTGGTAGGGCTTTCGAGATAGAACCGTTTACCTACGAACATGAACCACAACGAGGATAATCAAATTGTTGACAACTCGCTTGCAAAATAGATATTGACTATAGTAGGAGAGACACACCGCTAGCCACTTATGCAAACTAGTTGCATGTCAAGCGTGGAACAGTCTCATGTGCGAGGACATGTAAAGTTTGTCCCGCCGCTTCATCCCACTATGCCACCAATATCCAAAATCACAAGAAAGGAGCAACAACATGATCATCATCGCCCACATACTCATATGTGTACTACCCGTAAAGTATCTACGCATAGATCCGCTCGATACCCTCAAGGGTTCGCAAGATAGAAAACAAAAATTTTCCTACGATGTGAACTATATACCAAGATCTATTTATACTAGATACAAACAACGGGCGGATGTATATCCATAGAGAACATACCCTTGAAGACCGACAAAGTTTAACGAGTCCCACTCGTGGTTGATGTAGACGATCTCTTGCCGATCTCAAGATCGAGAGGAAGTCCTAGCGCCGCAAATCAGCAAGATCCGTGCTCGCACACACGCTCGAGGCACCGAGCAACCTCCGCCTCGCCTCCAGCGATGCAGCGAAGCACAACTCTTTCTTGCCGAATAGCCACCGGGAACATGTATCTCGCTAGTCCGAGACCATGGGGATAAATTCTAGAGGGGAGAGAGATCCTTCACGAGGAGGTGTGGAGAAGTGAGAGGAGGGCTCCTTTATAGGAGGAGGGGGACCCCAAGGGGTGGCGCGCATGGGGCTGCCCCTTGCCCTCCCTCTTCATGTGGGTGGACACTCCACTCACAAAACTCCTCCAAATTCCTCCACTCAAAATCCCACTCAAAGATCCCATTAAATTTCCACCAAATTTAATGCAAACTCTCATTAAATAAAACTCTTTATTTTATTCAGAATTTTGTCAATTACTTTAATGACAAACATTCACAAATAACCCCTTGCTAGAATTCTATTTCACATGCATAACCACTTTACGTAATTTCACCCGAAACCTGTTTGGTATCTAGTGAAATAAATTCCGCGCTTGTTTATTCTTTCGCATGAAACTTTTGCTCCAATTGGATGTCGGTGTCTCTTAAGTGTGTCACCCTACGGTTCGTGAATAATGCGGACATGATCGAGACCCTCTCATATCAATAATCGAAGCGGATCCGAGACCCATCCGACTCCCACACATTCAACGATGACTTTCTTGTGATCGTCGGAACCTTTTACGCTAGTATCTTAATCCCTTTGTTTCACGATATATTACATGTCCGAGATTCGATCATCGGTATCTCCATACCTAGTTTGATCTCGTATCGACATGCACTCTTTTCTCGCTCTCGTGATATAACATTCTAGTGATCAAATCACTTGCTTGCAAGCTAATCAATGTGATATCACCGAGAGGGCCCAGAGAGTATATCTATCCGTCATCGGATGAACAAATTCCACTCTCGATCCATGAGCCTCTACATAACACTTTATTAGTTCGAACCCATCTTTATAATCACCCCGTTACGGTGACGCTTTGATGTTATCAAGAAACTCTTCCGGTGTTAGTGATTAACATGATCTCATGGTCTAAGGATTAGGATCACTTCGTAAGTTGTTATAGCAATATAAACTCAATGACTTTGATCGTAATGCTATACTTCGGATGAATGTTCATCACATCATTACACTAATGTTGTGATCCCGTTATTAACAACATCCAATGTCCATGATCAGGAAACCTTGATCATCTTGTTAATCAACGAGCTAGTTTATGAGAGAGGCTTAACTAGGAACTTTTCTGTTTGTTTATTAAACACACATGTATTAACGTTTCCGTATTAATACAATTATAGCATGCAAAATAAACATCTATCATATACTTGGAATACACATAATAAACAATTTATTATTGCCTCTCAGGGCATATTCCCTTCATAATGCATATTGTGATATTACTTGTTCTTGTGCTTTTTGTTTCTAGTCACCCTTGTGAACTTTGAAGGTGTCCTATGCATCTACTTGCTACTCTATGAGGGACAAGATGAATGTCATTATGCTATGTTTTCTGTATGTGAAACAAACAAACGTTTTTCAATGCATGTTATTCATGATCTTTGTTTGTAGCCTTTCATGTTGCATGCATAGTTACTTTGTCCTATTGTTAGAACTCCATCTTTCATACACATGTTTAGAGTTCTTTGATCCCAGCTTTCAATGCTTGCAAATGCTTTGATCTTGGTTTTGATGGTGCATGTCACCTCAAAAATTATTCTTTTTATCACTTACGTACTCGAGGACGAGCAGGAGTTAAGCTTGGGGATGCTTGATACGTTGAAAACTTATCTATAACTTGTGATGTTCCATGCTTGTTTTATATCATTTGTCTTATGTTCTTTCTACACTTTGAGGTGTTTTATATCTTTTCTGGAACTAACCTATTAACAAGTTGCCACAGTGCCAGTTTCCTGTTTTCTTCTGTTTTTGGTTCCAGAAAAGCAGAAAATCAATATTCTCGAAATTGGACGGGAAAAAAGCCAAAGTCACTATTTTTCCCAGAGCAACACAGAACCACGAAGAAGAGCCGGAGGGGGCCACAGGGTGGCCGCACCCCCCTAGGCGCGGGCAAGCCCTAGAGGCGCCCACAGGGGGTGTGGGCCCCTGGCCCTCCACCGACCTTGCCTCCTTCGCCTATAAGAAGCCTCCGACCCAAAAACCCTAAATCATCCAGAAGAAATCCATGAATACCTCCGTAGCGCCGCCGCCACCGAAAAGGATATTCGGGGGTCAGAAAGTCTCTGTTCCGGCACCCTACCGGGACAGGGAAGTGCCCCCGGAGCCATCTCCATCGATCTCCACCACCATCTCCATCACCGTTGTTGATTCCCATGATGAGGAGGGAGTAGTTCTTCCTCGAGGCTAAGGGCTCTACCGGTAGCTATGTGTTCATCTCTCTTTCTATGCATGATCTTGTGGTCATGAGCTTTGTAATCAAGTAGATCTACCTTGCTACTCAAGTGCTTCATTAGATTTCTTCTCTCCCCATGTGTGTGAAAGTGACAGCGTGCACGCCATGGTGGCACTTAGTCTTGAGTCTACATAAATACTCTTTGTGATTTAATAGATCTATGCTTTTCCCCCACGTGTGTGAAAGTGACAGCGGGCATACCGTGTGTGGCACTTTGGCTAGATTGAATATTTGTTATGAGTTATATTTGGAGTTGGATGTCTCTATGAAATTGTGGTGTTTGTTGGAACCATCTAGTTCTCAAGGTGACAGTGTGGGGTTATCTAGATTGGGGAAGGCGGACTTTGAGGTGTGCTGTTATAGCCCTACCATGGATTAGAGTGTCCAACCAGAGAGTAGTTAAGAGTAGTATCATGAAGAGAGGATATTTATATGAGAGAGTGTTCACTAGTGAAAGTATGATCCCTAGGCCTTGTTTCTAAACATTGAAACACCGTTTGCTACTAGATTCGTTGCATGTTTGCTTTCTTCCTTCTTGTTGCCTTTAGTCTTTACCCCACCGTCAAGCTCTTTTCTGACACCGTTACCACTTGTATTTTACTATCTCTTCGCCGAACTAGTGCACCTATATTGGGTGTGTTGGGGACACAAGAGACTTCTTGTATCTTGATTGCACGGTTGCTTGAGAGGGGTAGCTTTGAACACTTCCTCCCTGAGTTCGATAAACCTTGGGTAATCCACTTAAGGGAAACTTGCTGCTGTTCTACAAACCGCTGCACTTGGAGGCCCAATAACTGTCTAGAATAGAAGTGCGTATACATCAATCACCGTAGTACAATTTGATAAGTATTTGAGTATCAAACCTACGAGGAGCTGAAGGTAAACTATCTATTCTCTAAAGCCCTATAACCCACTTATATGACCTTCTATGCAATGCTAGTAACTAGAGTGTGTATGTTTGTTTGTACTACTAACTACAAAACGATAAAGTGCTCAAAGTAAATATTACAAGTAAACTATTGCAAGTAAGGTGGAGTTACTGAACTAGTAGCAAGTTTCTCAAGGGAGCAAATGTTTAGGCAAATTGTTATTTCATTCATTTGGTTGTCACAATTAGTGAAGCACATAGATATCTTTTTATTGTTTCTTCTAGAGAGGAACCATATATAGGTGTAGCCATATACACGAGCAAGTACACCCCTAGTGATTGATCTCAAGGCCAATTAAGAGAAAGTAAGGGAAATATTAATACATAAAGTCCAACCATCGCTGTAAGTTTTAGGGTCCCCATAACTATAATCCCCGTTAGTTAACCAATAATTACCATAACATGCATATCTAAGATTTGGGATCTGGTTTTTGTCAAACTACATCTATCTCTCATCCTATCATCATGCAACAGTGACAACCTTATGCATCCCTCACCATATGTGTGCACTTATATATTAGTACATAAGATCATCATAGAAGATAACATATATTTGTATACAACCATCAACAAACTATATCATAATTGTCATAAACAATTTACTACTCAAACAAAGACATAGATATACAATAGATCATAGGAAAACAATATATTGTATCACACATCATGTTTGCCAAGATATTACAGTAGGGGTATGGAGAGGATCTTGCTGTAGATGGTGATGGAGATGTGCCTCCCCAAGAGGGAGAGACGGCCATGACATGGAGGAGAGGCGGCGCCGGCAGGGCAGGGCGACGGTGACCTAACGTCTCCTCCCTAGGGCGGCGGCTGCCAAGAGGGAGGAATTTTGTGGTTATGGATGGATTCCTCCAAAAATAGGGTTTCCCCTCAATATATAGAGGTGGCAGAGATGCAATCTAGGCCATGGGATGTATGTCCCTTTGATCCATGGGCTCTTGGGCACCTCTAGAACCTTCCCAGGCCCCCCTCTGTCCTTTGGGAGCTCCTCGGGTCGTGACTTGGCCGAATACATCAAGTATGGTAAGAGTTAGAGTCAATCACGTCACAAACTCCCGGAATCCCAAAACTACTTTTGTACCCTTTATGTCTACGATCATCAACATAAAATTCCCCACAACTTTCATGTTTTGACTTTTTCTATTTGATGCCATCTTCAGGGGCGCCGTGGCAATCTTCGAAAACTGTTCTGCAGGGACAAATTTCAGGAAACTCTGAATTTCACCATAATGACCAGTTTCCTTCCATATTTGTGTATTTCCTACAAAAGGTATGAAACAAGAATTTGTGCACTTTTGAAACTATTAGTAGGTTAGTCCCAACAAATATAATAAAGTTGCAAGATAATGGGGATTTTGGCATAATAAACTACAAAGTTCATGGATACATTTTACATGCATCACCGTACCAGGAGTATGCAGTTTTAGCGATTCCCGTCAAAATCCGCATAGAAATAAGATGTGATCCTAGGTCACTTGGTTAGGAAAGTGAATATACAATCCCACCGCCCAGGTTCTAGTCCTAACAGGCGCCGATTTGGGTTCATATTATTTCAAAAACAAATTTGTTGTAAGGGCTTCCCCTACCGTATTTCTTTCAAAGAATCCGCATAGAAATGATTAAAAGATGTCCACCAAGCACTTGAGTGCGTCTTGAAGACCAAATAGTATAATTATAACTGTTCACAACATAACCCACAAGAAACATATTTATACAACAACGACTCCAACGAACCAAGAATACAAAAAGATACAATACAAATATACAAATCACAATAAAAGCAAAATAGCATCCGATTACAAATAAGAATACAAACGCTTAGGCCTGAACATAACCAAGTGACGTCCACAATCCCACAAAAGACAACCAGGAAGGGTAAACTTGCTAACATAATCGATCCCATACCTGTCAAGAATCGGGCCAACAGTTGCCGATAAAGGGGGAAAACAACAGTGAGTACAAAAGTGTGTACTCTCAAGACTTAGAATTCTACTAGGCTCACCTACATGGTATGGTGGTTTAATCGGTAGAAAATCTTGGACTAAAATAACCTATAGATACAACTTCTGTCTATTAGAGCAAGTGTATGAGAGGCATATGCGGAACCAACTAAATACTAACACCAAACATAACAGATCTTGAGATTTCCCCCTCGAACTCATACGAGAGAGCAATCCAAGGGAACTCACACTTTGACAACATGGTTTGTTAGTTAAGTAAGCTAACTTACTAGTCAAGTTATTATGAATATTTAGTATTAGTTGTTCTATGATCTAAACACATTGATATTGAGTCGTGCATAACAACGCGCATAACTTTTTGAGGGATACATGTCCGGTATTGCGATGTTGTTCTCATGATACTCTGAGGTATATTCATGGTCATTATGGTCAAGAAGTCTTAATTCCATGAAGCAGTTGGTTCACAAAAATATGGCATAGATACATCAATCTCGTCAGTTGGTTCACTGCATTGGCTAGGATCATACCCACCACCGCATCATGCAAAGTGATCTCCTTGATCACGGGAAGCACTAAGGCGATGCTCGGTGAGTACTCATGCTTTTGCACGCTTATAGCGAGTGCACCCACTGATAGATCTGATCTATCATCTACGACTAGTAGAATTTTTTTGAAGAGAGTTGCTCCACAATGACTATACACTAATGGTGCGGGTTTGAGGATTAAGAGAGAAATTTATTATGGACCCGTCCTTCAACTACCTAATACTCACTATTTCTGGGGCTGCAAAAGCAACACTTCAAACTGAAATTCACTCAGATCAACTCACATCTCGTCTGTTCGGACAATACCCTAACCATAGTAAAAACAAATTTGACTAGCTCAGACATGTCTCTTGACCTAAAAATTGAGTACCTTCAAATGCTAAGCACCACGTATACATACGTATGATTGCACTTATACTACACATACCATACCAACTAAAAAGTACTATACCTTCCAACCTATATATTAGAGAAAAAACTACCTAATCCAGCAAAATAATATTCACACAACTAACTAAACATCCACACCAACCCGCATAAGCAATGTACCCTAAAATATAATTAATGAGGCATTAGGGTTTACCCACGAAGCCGTCTGAAGCCCCTCTATCCTATTGCGTTTCCTCACCCTATCTGCACTACCACCACTGCACATAGCTCAACCGCCACCACACACCATTGCATCCCACCATTTCTCTCCCCATTGCCCCACCACCCAAAACGCCTCCACGAGTTGACCCATCAGTGGATAGGGGCTCTCCCTTGCCTCCTCATTCCTCTAGCTAGTTGATTTGGTGTGAAAGAGCAATTTTTGGCAAGAAATCGGGGAAGGGAAGAGCCGCTGGTTTCTAACTACTCCTTCCGATCCAACTTAATTTACTCAGACTTGTTTAGATTCAGTTGTATCTAGACATGTTTTAGCGCTAGATACAAAATTATTTAAACAAAATTAAGTCAATTAATTTGGATCGGAGGGGAGACGAGAGAGAACGTAGAAAGAATAGGACGTGGCCACATCATTATGGGTCCTCCTGCAGAGCCCGTGTGTCACCCCGCTTCAATTTCGCTCAAAGGATCGCAATGTTGGGCCGGCCTGATGAGGCCCATTTTATCGTCGGGAGCTTTTTTATCCTTGAGCGTTGCGTGTCTGACACCGCCGAGCTGAAGGAAAGAAATGACGATTGGATACATGGTGGCCGGCTATTTAAATTGGTGCATTCCTTGTTTGATCGGTGATGTGGGACTAAAAATATATATGTGTATGTGTACTCGTATACAGGCTGCTTGTTTAGTATTATATGGTCAGATTTCTTACAACGTATTAGGAGCAGTTTTTTCAAACACGATTGTACACGGAAACTCTTGGTCAACGCGCTATGTACGCTGACATCAATTAAACAAACTGATGGTTGCTACTTCCTCCGTTTCAAAATATAAGATGTTTTAGTTTTGTGAAGCAAATATATCTAGACTTATTTTAGCACGTAGGTTCACCTAATTTTAGGATAAATCTATATACTAGATTTATTTCCTTTACAAGCCTAAAACTCTTATATTTTGAAACGAAGGAAGTACTGCTTTGTTTGTGTTTATACACTGTTACACTAGATGTGCATGCATGCTGATGGTATGCTACACTATGCATGCGACTTTTTTAGCTGGACATTGGGTATAAGTTTCCTTGGAACAGCAGGTATCCATCGAATAAAATGGCTGACGAAATGGAACAAAACATTAGTGCTTGTGGAGTAAACTATCGCTACTAATGGAAAAAAGTATAATTGAATGAAACCAAATATTAGCACCTCTAGAACAAATCATAACTACATGCAAAGTAAAACTTTTGACTGGATGGAACAAAAAATATGCTAACTTCGAAAACAAAAATCTGGCTGGAATATAATCATGATTATGGGGGGGGGGGGGGGGATATGCTAATGGAACATATAAAATTTTAGATCATAGTTTTGTTAAAACTTTTGAAAGACATGGATGTGCACCGAATTTTGCGATTACTGGAATAAAAATTAGTACCCGTGGAACAAACCATGTTTCTATAGCCAAAAATTGTAGACTAAGGGGAACAAATTTTAAAGCACGATAACAGTAACAGCAATGGATGGAACAAAAATATAGCGTCCGAGGAACAAAATCTCGCCTCAACGGAAAACAAATAATTCGCCACACTACAGGGAAAATATATGGTGAAGGAACAAACCAAACATCATGTGGAACAAAACTTTAACGTTCAAGAAACAAATATCACCTTCACATGGAACACAATATTAGTCTATAATAAATCAAATCAATCTGCGATTGGAAAAAATTTAAAATGAAGGAACACAAAAAAATATACACATGGACCAAACATTAGAATACCAGGGACAGAAAAATAATAAACCGTGAAACAAATTGTGAGTGCAAACGGAACTAGGCTAAGTGAAATAAATGTTGGCATCAATGAAAAGAATCATGATAATGTGGGGGACATGAACATGAAAATATGGTACAAAATTTAGAACTCCTAGAACGACACACGAGTATAAAAGGAACAAAAAATAGATGATGCGTGTACAATATTAAGGACATGAAGTAAACAGATCTCGACTCTTACATAAGACTGCTTGGAACAAAATGCAAAAGGGAACAAAATGTAAGTGGAACAAAATTATGACATCCGCATGGAATGAATCATGACTGTGGAAAGGAACAAAAATATGAACAAAGTGAACAAAATTTAAACCCGTGGATCAAACCACAAGTATGAGAGGAACAAAAAATGGATTGTGAAACAATTTAAAAATACAGGTGGACAATTGACTGCCAGAACAAAAATGTAGACTGTTTAGAACAAAATTTAATAACCATCATGTCATTGTTGCTCATTTTTCTCTACCAAAGATACATGCAATGGTAACAAATGAAATGATACCAAACAACATTTTCTCATAGTTCTCTCACCTTTGTTAATATTGGTAACGTGATAAATACCATCACGATTAAACAAGTCCACGAGAAATAAGAACTAGTGTGTAACACAATTCTATAATAAGCGGAACAAAACTTTAGTACCAAGAAACAAGTCACCACTACATGTGGAACAAGAAGTTTAGACTAAAAAGGAAACAAATTTAGTGCTTGGAACAAATCCTGATTTTTGGCAAATAAAACCCTTGACTTGTTGGAACAGAATTTTAGTTTCAGGAGAACAAAATAACGTCTACTAAAGCATAAGGAAATTTGCACAATGACTTTGGATCACGTGGAACAAATAAATTGCTCAAAATATTCTAAGTTACTGTAAAATAAAATTTGGAAAACAATGGAAAACATTATGAGTACAAGTAGGACACAAAAATAGCGTCCAAGAACAAAGGAATTATTTTAAGTTCCCAGGGAACAAAAATATTGGACAAATGGTAGCAAAATTTTACCGACAACAGAACAAATTAATTGTCCATGTGGAACACAAATTTAGCGCCTAAGGACCATGAAACAAAATTTTACTTTTCACATAATGAATTTTGTGGTAAGGTGGAAAAAAATGTACCAACGAAATACGTGTACAAATGGAACACAAATTTCAAGTATAAGGATTGAAACACGTCTACATGAGAAACAAACCCGTAGGATAACTCGAGCAAAAAACTATAAATACAAATACAAGAATGATTTAAGCGCCGTCAAGAAATAAACCACATCTACTAGTGGTTTTTCTCACTAATTGGGATACACAACTATGTGTGCAATAACTCACGAGAATTGATTGAACAAAAAAATAAACCTAGATGGAACAAAAAAAATTGCAATCTTAGCACACATCCTACTAAGAAAGATTAAAAATGAAGAAAATAATAAATAGGAAGAAACTAACAAGAATTAAAAAATAAAATACATAAGAAGAAAATAATTTAAGTAAGAGAAAAAAGAAAGAAAGAAAGAAAGAAAGAATATTTAGGATGAAATTAAAAAAGAAAGAAAGAGAAAATATAGAAACAAAAATATACAATCCATGCAGTTGCACCTGATCGGTAGAGAGAGAAAAGATAATCCGTTCCTTTAATTTTGATTGGTTGAGAAAAAATACACAATCTATGTACTGTGCTCCTCATTGGTGGAGAAACAATACCATGGATATTAGTGACGTGACAGCCCCTGGCTAGGAAGGTGCAGCCTCGCGTACGTCGCATGAACCGCGCGCTATCGAGCTTTATTATCCCCTCTCGCAACGGGTGCTCCTCCCTTCCGCCCGGGCGTCGTGTAGCTCTGATAGCGCCTGGTTGGGCCATCAAAATACAGGCCCATGTAGTATCTATTATTCGCATGGACTCGCTTCCATCTTATCGCAGAATCTTCGATCAGATTGCTCGTAGCACGTTGGACAACCAGTCGTATTTAAACTGGTCTGTTTTTCATTAAAGATCCAAGGTAGTAGGACTAAAAATGCAAAGGTAGCTGACGTGAACATGTCTGCCTGCTGCTGTGACGCAGATGTAGGACGTGCATGCATTGGACATGTTTGTGTCAAGGTGAAAATAGCGCCTGCTGAAACAGCAGCCAGCTCATCATTGGCACACGCCTGAACCTCAAGTATGTCATTTGCTGCTTTTTTTTAAAAAAAGTTACTGGTGCCCATGGCACCTAATTTCATTCCAATGCTTAACAACAGTTTAAATCGAGAATTACAAAATCCTGCCACATAGTACAAGAGAAAATAGAAAAATTAGGGTAGGAATTAGGATTGTGATCTGTTGAAAAGCATCTAAAGGTAGGTGCAGGAGTAGTGTATTCATGCACCTTATGAGCACAATTATGAGCTATACTGTTACTCCCTCTACAAATATGAGCTGCTCTTGCTTTAGTTTTTTGAACAAAATTCAGGATCTTTGCAAGAGTATCTCTAATATTCTAATGAATGCATTCAGTGTCTATCTTATTACTTGCAACAGCCTTGGCCAGCAGGATATTATCAGTTAACAGGAGAGGTTCGATAAGTCCCAGCTTTTCTGCAAGTATGGCATTTGCTGCTTTGCTACTTCCATTTCTGATTGCATGTGTCCTCGTCTATTTTAATGATTTTTCTCCTGGTCTCCGTGGTATTATAGCCTCGTTAGCTATATCTTACCATTATTTCATTCATTCAAATTTAAAAATTTCTGATTTAAGAACACAAAAAGTTAGTACACTAAAACACTTACATGTGATTTTTGACTAGCTAGGAGCAAGTCACCACTACTATTGAAAAACATAAATTTGGAATAACTAGGAGAGCGTTCAAGGAACACATAGCATTTACGCGAGGAACTAAAATTTAGACTAAATAGAAAAAAAGCAAGAATGCAATTGGAACAAAAAATATTGTGCCAAAATAACAAAATGACATATACACATGGAATAAAAGATTAGACCAATAGGAACAAAATTTAAAACATGATGACTGCTAGTGAAAAAATTAGAACTAACTGGAACAAAACTTAGCTTCCATAGAACGCATCGCATTTACATGAGAAATTTAAGTTTCACAAAAAGGAACAAAAAACATAAATGCACCCGAGAAAAATTATTGGGCCAAAAGGAACCAAATTATATATACGAGCAAAGCAAATATTTTGACCAATAGGAACAAACCATTTTGACCCATGAGGCATAAATAACTACTTCGACCAAAAAAAACAAATTTGGACTAACTCGAAAAAAAATTTAGTGTTCAAACAATACATCACATCTACACGAGATGGAACAAAATTTTAGTTCCAAATTATTTAGCGTAGATGGAACAAAATCGTGACTTCTTAGCGAAGTACAAATTTTGACCAAACAGAACAAAATCCCGGAGTAGAAGGAACAAATAACACATGTGCGGGCGGAATGGAAATGGACCATAAATTTAGAGTGTGTTGGATAAATTTAGCTGACAAGGAACACAAAAATCTAAGGCCTAGAATGAAATAATCATAACCGCGAGCTGAACAAATTTTGGAGTAAGTGTGGCAAAATTTTGATGACCATGAAACAAATCATGACTACAGATAGAACAAAAAAATTGGACTATTTCAGAGAAAATGTTAGGGCCTTCGAACAATCCCGAATATAGAGAGAAAAGAATCGCATCCAGCTTCAATAAGCCATTGAAAAATAAAAACAATATAAACAAAATAGTAGTCAATTTTGAAAATCACAAAATAAGAAAAAATGATTTAAAAATGAACCATGAGAAAAAACTTTAAAAACAGGGGGAAATGAAAAAAAATGAAATCAAGAAAGAAGGAAAACACCAAAAAAGAACACTAAGCTTACGTGCAATAATCCACTATGAACAAAGAAAAAAAATTGCCAAAGAAAAAAAAGGAACTAAACTAAGGGAAAAAATAAAAATTTGTACGAAGAAACATTGTTAGAAATAATGGGCCAATTCATTTAGGCCCATGCGTATTTCAGATTTTTCCTAAATCTCAAAGCCTAAATTTGTGGCAGCCCATATGTGTTTGGACCCATGTTTGTGGCAGCTCACATGGAAGTGGAGTGAGAGTTTAAGTTTAGTCTCACATGGAAAGTTAGAGGAGAGTTGCACCACCTTATAAGGTGGAGTGTTGCACCACTTTATAAGTGAGTAGCAATAAGAGAGATACACGCGTGCGCTCCTCCTCCGACGACGACGCCGCTCGCCCGCCCGCCGCCCGCCCGTCACGACGCGTGCGCCACGGGTTGCGAGGAAAACTGTGAGGTTTTGACACACGTGTCAAACAGTTAGCCTATTCGGATCGCTCCCGGATCGTGGGCTACTGTAACCGACCCGAACGTGCGTAACGTGGACTCGGCCCACGTTCGCCCCCGTTAGGGTTTCCTGAGCTGATCTATATAAAGTCCTGCGCGGCTACCGCCACAATACCATCGAAAACCAATCTAGGGTTTTGCCATCCTCTCTACTTGCGCCGTCAAACAGTTAGCCTATTCGGGTCGCTCCCGGATCGTGGGCTACTGTAACCGACCCGAACGTGCGTAATGTGGACTCGACCCACGTTCGCACCGTTAGGGTTTCCTGAGCTGCTCTATATAAAGTCCTGCGCGGCTACCGCCATAATACCATCGAAAACCAATCTAGGGTTTTTCCATCCTCTCTGCTTGTGCCGTCATCGTAGTCTACTCCATCTCGCTTGCTGGCGTGCACTGGCGCACGGGAGAGCAGGTCTCCGGAACCACTCGCCCTTGTGATCCTGTACGGGAGAGGGCGAATAAGGTTTTTGGGAAGCGCTCCGCGCGACTGCTCGAGTTCTCCATTACGGGTCATCTTCCATCCAAGTCGGGCGGTGCTGCCTACCACCGTCTTCGTCGCCATCTCTTCGATCAGTCTTCCCCAAAGTTTCTACTACGACAACCTAACGGTACGTGCTACGTGCTTCTGTTTGGTTATTCATCATGTTCTGCGAGTACATGTTAAGCTGCTGTTTGTTTTCGATCATCCCGTTGTTTAGTACATCTAGTATGTTCGAGTTACATGAGCTAGTAGCTGGTTTTGTCATGATTTATATTCTAGAATTAATCATGGAAATTATGCCTAATAATCCAACAATCCAAAAACCTTATTGTAGGTAATTTCCTGAATTAACAATGGCTGGTTTTACCGATGCAATGAGGCCGGATAAGTTTACCGGTGTGCACTTTAAGAGGTGGCAGTATAAGGCTGAGCTTTGGCTGACCACGATGAAAGTGTTCCATATCAGTAAAGGCAAAACTGAAGGAACTATATCTGACGAGGATCAGAAGAAGTTCGAGGATGCCAATACTGTCTTTGTGGGATGTATTCTGAGCATTCTTGCTGACCGTCTGTGTGATGTGTTTATGCACATAAAATACGGGAAGAAGCTCTAGGATGCACTGGATGCAAAGTTTGGTGCTGCAGATGCTGGCAGTGAACTGTATATCATGGAGAGCTTTCATGATTTTAAGATGACAAAGGACCTTCCTGTGGTTCAACAAGCTCATGAGATACAGTGTATTGCCAAAGAGCTCTAACTCCTCAAGTGTACCTTACCCTACAAGTTTGTGGTGGGTTGCATTATTGCTAAGTTGCCCCCTTCATGGAGGAACTTTGCCACAACTCTCAAACACAAGAGACAGGAGATATCAGTTGAAAATCTGATAGCTTCCCTTGATGTTGAGGAGAAGGCTCGGGCTAAGGACACTACTGATAAAGGAGAGAGTCATGCTACTGCCAACTTTGTGCAGAAAGGAAAATCCGTAGGCAAGAACAAAGGGAACTTCAAACCCTCAAGCCTATAAAGACTACAACCTTCAAGAAGAAGAAGACGGACAGGGACAAGAGTGAGCTGTCTTGTTACACTTGTGAAGAGCCCGACCACTTTTCCAAGGACTGTGCAGAACGCGCAGACCGCAGAGGGAAAAAGGCCAAGACTGTCAACGTCATGACCGCTAGCAATACTGATGGGTATGGTAATTTATTTACTGTTCTTAAAGTATTTCAATCACCGTATTGGTGGCTTGATACGGGTGCTAATGTTCATGTGTGTGCTGGCATCTCTATGTTCACTTCTTATCAGGTCGCTCGGGATTCATCCATCTAATGGGGAATGGATCACATGCTTCTATTCGTGGTGTTGGCACAATGGATCTGAAGTTTACTTCCGAAAAGATCGTGCAGCTGAGGAACGTGTAGCATGTCCCTACTATGAACAAGAATCTCGTTAGTGGCTCCCTTCTTTGCAGAGATGGGTTTAAGGTTGTCTTAGAGTCTAATAAAGTCGTTTTTTCGAAACATGGACAATTTATTGGTAAAGGTTATGAGTTCGGAGGCTTGTTCCGGTTTTCACTTTCAGAGTTTTGTAATAAATCCGTGAATCATATTTGTGGTGGTGTTAATGATGATACCAGTATTTGGCATTCTCGTTTATGTCACATTAATTTTGGTTTGATATCTCGGATGTCTAGTATGAGTTTAATTCCGAATTTCACTATTGCCAAAGGTTCTAAGTGCCATAGTTGTGTGCAATCAAAGCAACCTCGAAAGCCTCACAAGGCTGCCGAGGAGAGAAACTTGGAACCTCTAGAACTCATACATTCTGATCTATGCGAGATGAATGGTGTGTTGAAAAAAGGTGAACAGAGATATTTCATGACGTTGATAGATGATGCTACTAAATTCTGCTATGTTTACTTGTTACAAACTAAAGATGAGGCTTTAGAATACTTTAAAATCTATAAGGCCGAAGTTGAAAATCAACTAGAGAGAAAGATCAAGCGTCTTAGGTCGGATCGTGGTGGTGAGTATTTTCCCAAAATATTTCACGAATTCTGTCAGGAACACGGAATTATTCATGAGAGGACGCCTCCCTACTCGCCCCAATCAAACGGGATTGCCGAGAGGAAAAACCGCACGCTGACTGACTTGGTGAATTCCATGTTAGCCACTGCTGGTTTATCAAAGGCATGGTGGGGGGAGGCTTTGTTGACTTCATGTCATGTCCTGAATAGAGTTCCTAACAAGAATAAAGAAAAGACCCATTATGAGGAGTGGGTTGGGAGAAAACCATCACTTTCGTATCTGCGCACTTGGGGGTGTTTGGCAAAGGTCAACATACCAATCCCTAAGAAACGCAAACTCGTATCCAAGACAGTGGATTGTATCTTTCTAGGATATGCTCCACGGAGTGTAGGATATAGATTTATAGTGGTTAAATCCGAGGTACCTGATATGCATGTTGATACTATAATGGAATCTCGTGATGCAACATTCTTTGAGAATATTTTTCCTATGAAAGATATGCATAACATTGGTAGGATTTCTTCTAAAATACTTCCTGAATCTAGTGCATCTATCGAGAATTCTGAACAACCACATGAGGAATTTCTTGAGAAGGATGACGATGAACCTCTCACGAGGAGTAAGAGACAGAGGGTTGCAAAATCCTTTGGTAATGACTTCATCGTGTACCTTGTGGATGATACTCCCAGATCCATTACTGAGGCATATGCATCTCCTGATGCAGATGATTGGAAAGAAGCTGTCTAAAATGAGATGGACTTGATTCTTTCTAATGGAATGTAACACCCTCAGAATCGGCCCTATGCAAGTTTTAGCGAAACCCGCCAAACCCGCATAGAAACGATTCAAAGGTGCCCACCAGGCACTTGCGTGCGGGTGGAAAACGAAGTAATATCATTACACAATAGTCCTCGATGGAACCCACAAAACAGATATACAATGACTCAAAGAGTCAAGAATACGAGACAAAGACAAAGATCCAAATCACCTTGAAAATGATACAACGTCCGACTACGGACAAGATGCAAATGGGGCTAAGAGCCCCAAGAATAACCAATGGCGTCCATAACCCTGCCCAGCCAAGCCGGAAGGGTAACCTCGCTAACGACGTCGGTCTCAAAACCCGCTTAAACAAAAGGGTGCCGACAAAGGGCAAAGGAAAAAGAGAGCGGTCAAGATTGAGGCCAAGACACGGCGAGGCTAGAATTCGGCCTCGCCTACATAGGTATGGTGGATCGAAAGGCAAAGCATGCACTAAACAACCTATAGAGACTCGATACAACTAGCGGCTATCGAGAGGGGTAAGAAAGACCTATTCGGAACCAACTGATACTACCACCAAACATACCCATCTGGTGTTTCCTCGAGACCAAACGAGGAAGTCAACCGAGGAACTCACACCGTTGGCGTTTATTTATTCGATTATCGTTGCAGCAATTACTAGTCAAATAAAGATGGCATGAGTCATCCCGATATAATAAGCGTTAGGCAGTTTTAGTTAACATTCCGTTAGAAGTTGCAACACTTACTAGTCAGATACAATTAGCATGAGATATCCCAAAACCCAGCAGTTGTTGGTACTTTTATTTAGCCATTCCGTTGCAGTGAAGCTGATTACTAGTCATATCGGATACAAGTCAAATTATAACAGTAACTTTAGTTATAGTTGTCTATGATCGAGAACTGTGCTCCAAGTCGTCCATAACCGCGGACACGGCTTTTCGAAAAGATTTAACCCTGCAGGGGTGCACCAAAGTATCCACACGCACTTCGACCCTTTTTGCCAGATCAATTAACATACACCCATCGGTATGTCGGCGGGGCCTAAGTCATGACGTTTCCCAGACCCAAAGTAAGTACATGGGGGCCACCCACCAAGTCTACCCGCAACGAAGTCGGCCGGTCTCCGAGATGGACTCAGGGTTTGTGTAGACGGTGTAAACGATGGAACCCGAAAATGAGACGGCTTGTCGACACAAATAAACGTGTCACAGACCTAACAAGACAAAAAAGACTCGCACAATTTAAATAAAGCGAAAGCATGGCATAAGTACAGAATAGTAATAAAGCCCCAAACTAATTGTGGCCCCAAAGATACTTTGAAATCAGGTACTAAATCGACGGGGTGCCCATACATCCCACATGTGGTTAGCACGCTCGATCTCGGAACAGGTGTCAAGAACTCAGGGTCCTACGGGACACAAGTGGACGGTTAACAACCAAATAACATCTATTGCCCACCTGTGCCTCTGCATTACCTACTTCAATTTTAGTTATTAAACGATAATTAAAGCCATGATCATATCCAACATTAAACATGCGGCAAAACTCCAACAACTGTGGTACTTGACGACACGCAACAGCACTTGAGCAAGCGACTACGACGCGCGAGTCCAACTATCTACCAATCAACAGGTAATAGGATGTGTCCAAGGCAATATAAGGCTGCAAGGGATACCACGGGTACGAAAAACTATAGCATCGCAACACATATAGAAATAGATCAACAGGAGGGAATAAATACTATAAAAGTAAGATAGGTAGAAGGGGGGAGGTGCTCGCCTGAAAAACATTGCCGAAGGTTCATCCGAAGGTCGGGTCGACACTCGCATCAACTCATCGGCCTAATCCGTGAAGAAGCAAAGCACTAGAAGAAACACCGGATGCACTATTTAATACTACGGCAAAAGATCGGGCATGATGCATGTATGATATATGGCATGGCAAAGATGCGCTGCAATTAAATCATATTAAGCGGAACCGGGGTCCCGACAATTAAGTATATGGTTATAGTTGTTTAGCTACCCCGCAATTTAAATTTTGTCTTAACAAGGCAAAATATGACAACGGTTCGATGCACAAATTTAAATGGGGCCAATATAAGACTAGATTTGCCCGCATATGGGCCCCATATTTAATTAAGAGGTGAATTGGCATAATGCCCCCAACCCCATGATATGAGTGCAAGCATGACAATTTTATATGCAACAAGTTTATATTTCATTTCATAAAATAGGGCTCGGGAAGGGAATCACACATGGGTTCGACGATCTTGGGTTCGATGTGGTTGGGTTCGGTCTCGCCGGGATCGGTCTTCGAGTCATTGGGGTCTTCGGTCTCCGTGATGGAGGGCTTGACGTTCTGGGGAGGAGAGCTTGGAGGTTTTCAACTTCAATTAGCGAAGGTGTACTTGGTCCTAGTGTCGATGGAGTCTTCGGGTACCGCGGGTTCTCGGCGTGGATCTCTCGGTGGTCTCGATCGTTCATGGGATACATATATCTTGATTCTTGACAACCTTGTCCATCGCGAGGGCCTCGAACCACCGAGTCACCCGCACCATATCATCTCGCCACTGCGTCACCACCACGTCTGAACACTGCAACCGCAATTTAATTACAACACTGTCAACACTAGCGCTTCTCTCGTATCCACAAAGGAACAACCTGAGAACCATAGCACATCTACGAGTTGGGCCAACTGTGCTCGGGCCTGGAGCTGCTCTGCACAACAGATGGATAGGAGGCGACTCGCGCGCGGATGATGAAAACAGCGACGCGGGACGGCGAGGATGCGGCGACCTCAGTGCATGGGCCGATGGCGGTGAAGTGTCCGGCAGCGCTCGACGGGGACAGCCTCCTGCAGGAAAAAGGAGACGGGGCAGGCACGGCGGAAGACGCGGGGTCGAGGCAGAGGACGCCATCGGGTGGCAGGGCAGTGCCGGAGGCGGGGAGGGGGCGAGCAGACGGAGGGGTGGCCGGAGCTTGGTACGGAGGGAGCCCACGACTTGCAGACGCGAGGAGGAGGGCCGCAGCGGCGGGCATGGCGGCCGGGGAGGAGGAACGAGGGGGCACCGACGGGCGATGCAGGGGAGGCGCTGGAGAGGAGGGCCTCGACGGCGGTGGCGCATGCGGCCAGCAGGTGCGGCAGCAGGGATCACGGCCACGGGAGAGGCTGAGCATGGCGGCGGCGGAGCTAGAGGAGGGCGGCGCCCGTTGGCGGTTATAGAGGGGGGCGACGAGCAGGGCGGCCCGCGCGTGGAACGTGGCGAGGGCGTCGACACCATGGGGAGGAGGGCCGAGCGGGGTTGGAGGCGAGCAGCAGGGTCGGGGGCGACGGCAGGGCGTCGGAGGTTGGCGAGACCAGGGGAGGAGGCGCGATCGATGGTGGGAGTGGGGTCCTCGGGCAAACGTGAGGGGTGAGGCGACACATGCGTGGATCGGTAGTTGGTTAGGCGGGGTGGGTGTGGTGTGTTGTGTACACCAGGGAGGGTGGCGGCGCAGATAGGGAGTAGGGTGGAGGCTGGCGGCAGGGAAGGGGTGAGGGAGTGGGATCTGGGGATTAGGGTTTGGGTAGAGGGGATCTAGGTTTAGGGTTTGGTCCAATCGGTTGGGCCTTTTGGGCCTGACCAGTTTAGGTCTAGATTTAGGTTTACTATTTATTTATAAAATATTCTATTTGTTTTGTTTTAAATCTTTTTAGCAAATAGTTTTTAGGCAATTAATTTAACAGATAATTATAAGACTTGTTTTGAAATAAGAGAAGAGGTATTGTATCAGAAAAAATAGTTTTTAGCTAAAATATTCTGAGAGCCAAAGATGCATGATGCCATGATGATGCACAAAGTTTTATTTAACATGCGATTTTCTAGTAGTGGTTTTTGCGGGGCGCCACATGGAACTTGGGAATTATCAGAACGACCCTATGGTTGTAAACCTGTGGGATGTAAGTGGGTGTTCAAGAAGAAGCTAAGGCCTGATGGTACTATTGAGAAGTACAAGGCGCGTCTTGTAGCTAAGGGCTACACACAGAAAGAAGGCGAAGATTACTTTGACACCTATTCACCTGTCGCTAGACTGACCACTATTCGAGTACTACTATCCCTGGCTGCCTCTTATGGTCTTCTCGTTCATCAAATGGACGTGAAGACAACTTTCCTTAATGGAGAGTTGGAAGAGGAGATCTATATGGATCAGTCGGATGGGTTTGTGGTAAAAGGTGAAGAGACAAAGGTGTGTAAGTTATTAAAATCTTTATATGGCCTGAAACAAGCACCTAAGCAATGGCATGAGAAGTTTGACAGAACTCTACTTTCTGCTGGCTTTGTCATTAATAAGGCTGATAGGTGTGTTTACTATCGCCATGGTGGGGGCGATAGCGTTATATTATGTTTGTACGTGGATGACATTCTGATCTTTGGTACAAACATGAAAGTGATAAATGAAGTCAAGTCTTTCCTGTCAAAGAGTTTTGATATGAAAGATTTGGCAGAGGCTGATGTCATTCTGAACATCAAGCTTATTAAGAACGAGAATGGGATTACTTTAACACAATCTCATTATGTTGAGAAGGTCTTGAGCCGATTTGGCTTTAATGATGGAAAGAATTCTCCAACACCTTATGATCCCATTTTGACATTACGAAAGAAGGAACCAACAGATTAGCTGAAATATTCACAAGTTGTTGGTTCTCTCATGTACTTAGCAAGCGCTACAAGAGCCGATATCTCTTTTGCTGTGAGCAAGTTGAGTAGGTTCATGTCTAACCCGGGTATTTATCATTGGCATGCACTTGAAAGGGTCATGCGCCATCTATGTGGTACAATGAGCTATGAGATTCACTATTCAGGGAACCCTACTGTACTTGAAGGATATAGTGATTCGAATTGGATCTCTGACGTTGATGAACTCTACGCCATGAGCCGGTATGTGTTTACCCTTGGAGGTGGCGCAGTGTCATGGAGGTCTCGTAGGCAAACCATATTGACGAGGTCAACTATGGAAGCAGAACTTACTGCTTTAGACACAACCACTGTTGAGTCAGAATGGCCGTGTGAGCTCTTGATGGACTTGCCTGTGGTTGAGAAACCTGTGCCAGCAATCCTTTTGAATTGTGACAACCAAACTGTTATTGTCAAAGTGAACAATTCTAAGGATAACACGAAGTCATAAAGACACACGAAGAGACATTTGAAATCTGTCAGGAAATTGAGAAACTCTAGAGTAATAACTGTTACGTATATTCAAAGAGACAAAAACCTGGCAGATCCCTTTAAAAAGGGACTATCACGAAATGTGATAGAAAGTGCATCAAGGGAGATGGGGTTGAGACCCATGGATGTCACACCTTAGTGGTAACCCAACCTATGTGATCGGATATCCCGTGAATTAGGACCTGTGAAGAACAAGCTAGTGGTTTGACAGAGGAGAGTACTTTATAACCTTCTCTATGTGAAGATGCACAACTCTCATAATCTGTAAGGTAGGTTGGCAACATGCCTTAATGTGTTTCTGTTGGCTTTAATTAGGAAAGATGCCGTCCTACAGGGCATTCTTGAAAGAACACACCTATATAAGTTCGACTGTAAACGTCACGGTCTATGAGACTTGGGTGATCTCTAGTAAACTCATGAAGAGACCAGGGAGTATGGCGCATATGCTCCAACCCACGGGGTAGGCTACTGGCAGCCAGGTACTAGTTATAATTTTGAGTGAAATCTATTGGCACCAAACTTGGAATTCAAGGTTCGTCCATTGTTCAAGTTGTTGATAGGCGTAGTTCAAGATTCTAGGCGGAAGTTCAACTTAACAGTCTCTGCTGAAACACTGGTATATAAACAAGTAGCGAGGATTGGAAAATCTTCAAATGGGCATTTGAGATCTGGTGGGGGATTGTTAGAAATAATGGGCCAATTCATTTAGGCCCATGTGTATTTTGGATTTTCCCTAAATATGAAAGCCCAAATTTGTGGCATCCCATATGTGTTTGGGCCCATGTTTGTGGCAGCTCACATGGAAATGGAGTGAGAGCTCAAGTTTAGTCCCACATGGAAAGTTGGAGGAAAGTTGCACCACCTTATAAGGTGGAGTGTTGCACCACTTTGTAAGTGAGTAGCAATAAGTGAGATACACGCGCGCGCTCCTCCTCCTCCAACGCCGCCGCTCGCCCACCCGCCCGCTCGTCACGACGCGCGTGCGCGTGTACCGTTAGGGTTTCCTGAGCCGCTCTATATAAAGTCCTGCGCGGCTACCGCCACAATACCATCGAAAAAGGGTTTTGCCATCCTCTCTACTTGCGCCGTCACCGTAGTCTACTCCATCCCGCTTGCCGGCGTGCACCGGAGGATGGGAGAGCAGGTCTCCGGAACCACTCGCCCTTGTGATCCTGTACGGGAGAGGGCGAATAAGGTTTTTGGAGATTGCTCGAGTTCTCCATCATGGGTCGTCTTCCATCCAAGGCAGGCGCACTGGTGGAAAAAGGGGCTCTAGTCCCGGGCTGCAACGGGCTCTAGTCCCGGTTTTGGGCCCGGGACTACGAAAACGGGACTGGAGCCCCCCCTCTAGTCCCGGCTCGCAAAGGCCCGCGACTGATAACAGCCACGTGGCTGTTTCAGCGCAGCGGGGGGTGGAACCCTCTAGTCCCGGGCTGTAACACCACCCGGGACTAAAAGGTTTTCTGCCGCGGCAGAGAAACACCACATTTCTCTGCCGCGGCAGAGATTGTGTATTTCCTTTCTTTTTGCCATTTTGTTCCTTTTTTGTTTTGTGTTTCACTATAACAAACATATATTTTAGTAGAAATATTATACGCTACTACATACACACTACACGTCGATGCATTTATATAAGATCGATCCCTTGCAAGCATACATATAATCAATCATATCAAAAGGAAGAAATGTTTTGAAAATTACGTGGTCATTGATGAATATATATATCATATGAGCTACATGGAGATGACTAAGGCAAATCGAGTTCCACATCTCCGCATAATGCTCTCCATGTACATCAAGGAATTCCTTCATCATAAATCCCGCCAGCTCCTCTTGAATTGCTCTTATGTGCTGGTCTGGCTCTAGTGTCTCCCGCAAATCATAAATATAATGTGAGTCAACTTTACGCTCCTTTGGTCAACTCATGGATGTACTGCATGACGTAGTATCCACATAAATGAGTTCCGGTGGCTTTGTAAACTCTTCGCCATTTTATAAGTTAGCTCCTCTTTGAATGGACCTGGTATTTTACATGCGAACCATGTCCAACACCGCTCGGCAAAGAAAATGAACAAAGGAGTTATTAGTTACTTGATATCGGAAATGAATGAAAGAGGACGATATAATGCGATAATGATTGAAATTACTTATGGAGCATTGCTTTCATGTCGCTCCACTTCTCTTGGTCCCAACTTAATGAGTCGTGGACTTCGACTAGGGACTTGTCAACTTGAATGTTTAGCAAGATCCAGTGGAATCTGCGGACATTTACATAAGCATACATGCATAGCTCATCCAGTAAGCAAAAATAAAATGTGTACACGATATAAACACTCACTTGAAGTTGTAAGGAAATAGTATTTCCTTAACAAAATTATGCTCGGTTAAGAACCTGGACAGGTCTTCCTCCACGTCTTTGGGGTGATTCTTTAACGTATATTCATTAATGATATATGGGTCAATGAACCCAACGTCGTATCTTCTAGCTCTTTTGCATTCAAGCATCTTCATTCTGCGGAATATAATATCATCATACAAAAGGATATATAGTTAGGATAATATATTAAATGCAATGAACGAGCTAAAGCTACAAACTTAATTATAGAAATAAATAACTTACGCATGTAGCAACCAATGATAGATTTTTCGAGGGCTATTGGTTGTATAACTAAAACAGTTCGGTCATTTGAACTCAGTATCGAGTATGGTTTGAAGTGATGCTCCTTTCTAACGTCCACCGAAAACCAATCTTTATGATGCTTTTTTTCTGCTTGCGACATGTACCATTCATGCAGATTTCGCATATGTGTGGATAGAAGCGCGAGCTCCTCATTACTGACTAGAGGCTGCCCTTGGACATACTGCCGTACTATCTGACCCACTGGCGCATCTTCATAGCCTATATATTGACCAAGAGACATATTTGCTTCGTTAGCAAGTGCTTTGGCCTCCGATACAGTGATTCCCATAAGTGCAGCATTATTACGGGCTCTAGGGTCCATTATCTGCATGTCCATATCCATTTCAGCTCTGAAGGCCTTGTCGAGGTCTGAAATGACTTTGAGCGGGGCGACCGATTAATTCTTCTGTGCTCCGAGCTGGGCAACTTGCTTCCCGCTTTTTGCACTTGTGATTTTTTTCTTCTGTGTTTGCTTAATAATCTCCCGGTCATAGTCTGATTACAGATTCATCGATATCTGGGATGGTTGCTCAAGAAAGGACTTAGCCCACTTTTTTGTTTTTTCGTTATATACCGGCTTTGGCTCAGGCTTTTTGGGTGCAAAATGTGCCTTAACTTGGGCAGCCACATCCGCGTTAGTTTCCTCGTTGGTCTTGTCATAAGGTCTCTTTGGAAGAGCCGGCGGGATATCGACTATCTTCGGCGTTTGACCTTTCTTCGATGTGGGGCGCGGGGGACCGTCGAACTTCCGTTTCTTCGACGAGGTAGTAGTATTGCACGGAGGCGGAGGCGGAGATAGAGTTGATGTACTCCTGCTGTGGCGATCGTCAGCGGGGCGGGGTGGACTTGGAGGTTGGCGATAATCGGGTTGGGGTGGACTTGGAGGTTGACAATATTCGAAGCGGGGTGGATTTGTATTCCTTGGAGTCGGTGGCCTTGGCACCGAGCCTGGAAACTTGATGTACTTCTTATTCCATAGAATGATGTTGCGCTTGACATCTCCTAGTTTCGTAAGGCCTTCAGGCGTAGCGATTTCAATATCTAGGTCCGCAAAATCCTCCACTATGTCATCCACCATGACACGAGCATAGCCTAGTGGAATCGGAAGTGAATGGTGGAGTGCTCCAGGTAGACAAGGTAAAGCAGTGCCGATCGCCACCTTGAAGGACAGGTTGTTCATTGGCTGATGTAGCTCACATTGTGCCATCTCTCTGACATCATCCACGGGGTAGTGAGGAGCTGCATCATCCGAAGGTGCTTGATCATCGGCATGGACCTCCGTGGAAGCCACGCCGCTTCTCCGTTGGCTAAGATCCAATGCGGATCATCGACCATCGGGTGAGTTGACGACGGCCTTTGGCTAATTTCATGCATGAGGTTCTTCAGATCGCTAGGTCTGCTCTACCACGAGATCCGGTCTGCCTCCCGGTCCTTCTTTCTCTGACGGCTTCTGTAACTGGCATCATACAGAGGAAACCCTTTCTTCCACGAGACACCGACGCCTTTGCCTCGTGTTCGTCCTCCCTTTTCAGGATTCCCTAGGGCGCGTGTCAGCTCGTCGTTCTCTCTCTCGGGACGGAACAATCCCAATTGAGCATCGTTCATTGCTTGAATAAGGTCTTGGGAGGGTTTTAGAATTTTATCATGAAATAATGTCTTCCCTGTTTCTGGGTCCAAGGATCCCCCGTGCCCGTACCACCAGTGCTTTGACCTCTCGGGCCATCCATCTGTACCAGGAGTGATGCCTCTAGCCCTCATATCCTTCTCCATAGTTTCCCACTTAGGGATGGCACTCTTGTAGCCACCTGTCCCCATTTTATGATGGTATTTCTTGTTGGCAGCATTTTATGCGTTCTTTGCAGACTTTGCCTTTGCTTTATCAGATTGCTTGTACTGTACAAAATTTGGCCACTGTTCTCTCAACTTCTCGTTTACTACTGTGAAGTCTGGAGTTTTCTTTTTCGTGACATATTTCGCGTATAAATTTTTCTTGTGGTTCCGGTACAGTTCAGCCATCTTGCTTAGTGCCCACTCCTTGACTTTCGCTCTATTTTCAAGCCCAACCGGCCTTGGGGTAATACCATCTACCTCAAATTCCTCATACTCTGGAGGTAGTATGAAATGCGCTATGAGCTTCTGCCAAAGGTCATCTTTGGCATCATCGGTGACATAGCTGTTGGATTCTTCACCGGGTTTCTTTGACTTATTCCATTCTTGGATGGTGATCGGCAGGTTGTCCCTAACCAGCACCCCGCATTGATTTATAAACATCCTCCGGTGCTTCTCTGGAGCAATCAGTTCACCATCATCAGCTATTTCTTCGATGGTGAACCTCTGATTACCATCCAACTTTTTGTTCGGCCCTCGTTTCATTCGAGCTGTCAATTGCTTCGATCCGGTGGGCTAAAATAAGAAGAGAGAGTGATTAATATATATCTAGATCAGTTAATGAATAGAGGTAACATGAGACTTTATATATATATGTACCTCGCCGGATCCTGTCGAGGGGCCATCATTATTGTTGTCATTTGTTTGCCCTTCGTCCATCTGGTCTTCCCCTTGGTTTTCCTCTAGTCCACCACCAGATGGATTCAGATATGAGGATATCTCTTCCTCGAGCAAAATATCTTCGGCCGTGCCCGTAATAAGAGGAATTTCACCTCTTATCATGCCCTGAAGAAAACCTTCACCGATGCGACCAGGATCTTCGGATGGATCCATGACTTAATTATCTATAATAAAATGAGAGTTAAACATGTTAGAAAAAATAATAATCCTAATAACTAAAACAATATAATCCTAATTATAATAACTTAAACAAAAAAATAACCCTAATCCTAAAGGGCTTCGATCTCGATCTCGATATCGTATTCTACCGAGAAGCACCAAACACCAGAAAAAATAAAGGGGAAACAATCAACACATGGCATCGATGCAATGCTCATGCAAGTATGATTATATGACAAGTTGAATTGCATTGAATTGAAACCCTAAAACATGCTCGGCAAATTAATCGGGGTTCCGAGGGGTGAAAACCCTAACTCGGGAAAACTCCGAAACATATGAGAGGGGTGCATTTGTTCTTCTAATTATACTTGTCATTTAAGTTTTTGAAAAATTCATGATTATAGGTTAAATAGATAGATTTCAATTTTCTGAACATTTTGATATATTATTTGTATTTTTCTGACTTATAAATTAAAAGTTATTAAATTTACAATATTTAATCAAATTCTGGAATTACTAAAAAGGGTCATTTTATCATTACGACATCAGCAGAGGGGGTTAAACTTTTTGTACCGCTACTAAGCCTAGCCACTATGACTGACCAGTGGGCCGGGGTACTGGCCACCTCAGCATGCCACACAAGGAAGAGGGACCGGGGGGGTGATTATTTTCACGAGCCAGTGAAGGCGGCGCGCGCGGGACGGCGATTGACGGCGGCGCGGGACGGCGAACTGGCCTGGGAAGATGAAGGAAGCAGGAGGGTGCCTGAGGTCAGCGAGGCCCAGGGAGGTCGAGGGTGCAGTGGCCGGAATCGGCGACGGACACGGGAAGGAGCGGACGGGAGCTCGGCTGGGGCGGCCGATTCCTTCGGTGAGGATCTGCACGTGCAGCACGGCCTGGGTGGTGGCTGAGACGAGGGCGGCGGTGGAATCCGGCAACTGCGTCGAGCTCTCGTCTGCTGCGTCTCCTTGTCGATTTTGCCAAGTGCTGGCTGGGGGAGGCGAGGGGTGGGCGCAAGTTACTTATACCCCCACCCCTTTAGTCCCGGGCTAAGCCACCGCCCGCGACTAAAGGTCTTTAATCATGGTCGTGGCTTAACCCGCTAAAGACTCCTTTAATCATGGCTAAGCCACGACCCGGGACTAAAGGTCTTTTTCGGCCGTTTCGTTTTCGCGCGCGCACTGACCCTTTAGTCCCGGGTCCATCCACGACCCACGACTGTTTGTTTTTTTTGTAAATTTTCTTTTTTAATTCAAAACTAATATAAAAACTTTGAAAAATCATATCTTTTATTGTAATAATCCAAATAAAACAAATAATATGTCTATTATTATCAGAAAAATATAATGAATCTTAATATAATATCCATTTATCTGTTTGCAAATTTTATAAATTATTTCATTTGTAAATTTTCTTTTTTTAATTCAAATCAAATATAAAAACTTTGAAAAATCATATCTTTTATTGTAATAATCCAAATAAAACAAATAATATGTCTATTATTATCAAAAAAATATAATGAATCTTAATATAATATCCATTTAGTCCCGGATGTAGTCACAAACCGGGACTAAAGATATTTTCCGCCATTTCCCACCTCTTCCCGCCAAGTTTTCCCGCCCTTTCCTTTCTACGAGAGCTTTTAGTCCCGGATGTAGTCACTAACCGGGACTAAAGATATTTCCCGCCATTTCCCAAAGCTTCACGCCAAGTTTTCCCGCCCTTTCCCTCTATATTTAGGGTGATCGTGCCATGGCTATCCACACATCCACACCTTCCTCTCTTAGAACAATGGACAACGCCTACTGGGCCATTCTGACCCTCGAGGAGACCGAGGCGCTGTGCGCCTCCAACTACCCTTGTCCTCCGGGCTACCGGCCGCCCGCCGGCTGGATGCTGAGCGCTGGAGGGGTTCCTATCCCTCCTGTCCCTCAAGGTTCCGCACGCCAGGCGGCCATCACAAACCACTTCTACCACGAGCTCACGCCGGAGCAGCGGATTGATCCTCAGTGGGATCCCAACAACTACGACACGTGGAATGCCTTCTTCGCTAATAGGCAGGAAAGGGAGCTCGCCAGGTACGAGGGTGATGGCCCGCCACCGGTGAACCACAACGAAGCCGGTCGTCGTCTGTGGTGGGCGAACCGTACTATCATCGGAGTGATGCGCTACATCGCCGGGGGAGACCATCCTCGCCTACGGTGCCCACGAGTCCACCCGCCACAGGCCCCACATCGTCCGGGCGGTAGCGACATCGTCTTCCAGGAGACCCCTCTCCCGCCCGCCGTGAATCCAAGGCTGGAATGGCCCCTGGTATATGCCATGGATGGGCTGAGGATCCCCGGAGTGGCATGTGACGATGACGATGACGATGAAGACCCTGAAGCTGTGTACTATAGGACTAGGCATGATTATGACTAAAGGGGGCGAATTTAGTCCTGAGTGTTAGCTAGTCCCGATTTGTCCCGGTTTTTAATATTAATAAATGTCTTGAGTGTTACCTAATAAATAGAGGGAAATGCCTATATAAAGAGAGGGTTAATCTTTAGTCCCGGTTGGAGAAACCAACCGTGACTGAAGGGATTGCGGCAGACTGGGCCAGGCAACACTAATAATTGAAGGGTTCGCAGCATAGAAAACAAAAATTTTCCTACGATGTGAACTATATACCAAGATCTATTTATACTAGATACAAACAACGGGCGGATGTATATCCGTAGAGAACATACCCTTGAAGACCGACAAAGTTTAACGAGTCCCACTCGTGGTTGATGTAGACGATCTCTTGCCGATCTCAAGATCTAGAGGAAGTCCTAGCGCCGCAAATCAGCAGCGCATCCGTGCTCGCACACACGTTCGAGGCACCGAGCAACCTCCGCCTCCTCGCTCCAGCGATGCAGCGGAAGCACAACTCTTTCTTGCCGAATAGCCACCGGGAACATGTATCTCGCTAGTCCGAGACCATGGGGGATAAATTCTAGAGGGGGAGAGAGATCCTTCACGAGGAGGTGTGAGTGAGAAGTGAGAGGAGGGGCTCCTTTTATAGGAGGAGGGGGGGGAACCCCAAGGGGGTGGCCGGCGCATGTGGGATGCCCCCTTGCCCTCCCCTCTTCATGTAGGTGGACACTCCACTCACAAAACTCCTCCAAATTCCTCCACTCAAAATCCCACTCAAAGATCCCATTAAATTTCCACCAAATTTAATGCAAACTCTCATTAAATAAAACTCTTTTATTTTATTCAGAATTTTGTCAATTACTTTAATGACAAACATTCACAAATAACCCCTTGCTAGAATTCTATTTCACATGCATAACCACTTTACGCAATTTCACCCGAAAACCTGTTTCGGTATCTAGTGAAATAAATTCTGCGCTTTGTTTATTCTTTTCGGCATGAAACTTTTGCTCCAATTGGATGTCGGTGTCTCTTAAGTGTGTCACCCTACGGTTCGTGAATAATGCGGACATGATCGAGACCCTCTCGATCAATAATCGAAGCGGGATCTGAGACCCATACTCCCACACATTCAACGATGACTTTCTTGTGATCGTCGGAACCTTTTACGCTAGTATCTTAATCCCTTTGTTTCACGATATATTACATGTCCGAGATTCGATCATCGGTATCTCCATACCTAGTTTGATCTCTTTACCGACATGCACTCTTTTCTCGTTCCCATGATATAACATTCTAGTGATCAAATCACTTGCTTGCAAGCTAATCAATGTGATATCACCGAGAGGGCCCAGAGTATATCTATCCGTCATCGGGATGAACAAATTCCACTCTCGATCCATGAGCCTCTACATAACACTTTATTAGTTCTGAACCCATCTTTATAATCACCCTGTTACGGTGTGACGTTTGATGTTATCAAGAAACTCTTCCGGTGTTAGTGATTGACATGATCTCATGGTCTAAGGATTAGGATTACTTCGTAAGTTGTTATAGAAATATAAACTCAATGACTTTGATCGTAATGCTATACTTCGGATGAATGTTCATCACATCATTACACTAATGTTGTGATCCCGTTATTAACAACATCCAATGTCCATGATCAGGAAACCTTGATCATCTTGTTAATCGACGAGCTAGTTTATGAGAGAGGCTTAACTAAGAACTTTTCTGTTTGTTTATTAAACACACATGTATTAACGTTTCCGTATTAATACAATTATAGCATGCAAAATAAACATCTATCATATACTTGGAATACACATAATAAACAATTTATTATTGCCTCTCAGGGCATATTCCCTTCAGTCTCCCACTTGCACTAGAGACATTAATCTAGTTACATAGTGAAATATCTAACACCCATTGAGTTCTGGTGTTGATCATGTTTTGCTCTAGGGAGAGTTTTAGTCAACGGATCTGCTACATTGAGATCCGTATGTACTTTACAAATCTTTATATCTCCATCCTTGACATGCTCGCGGATGGAGTGAAACCGGCGCTTAATATGCTTGGAATGCTTGTGAGACCTTGGCTCTTTGGCATTGGCAATGGCACCATTGTTGTCACAATAGATCACCATTGGGTCCAACGCTTGCCACAACTCCTAGTTCGGATATGAACTCCTTCATCCAAATCGCTTCGAGCCGCCCGGCAAAGCAACATATTCGACCTCCGTTGTTGATCCCGCTACCACAGTTGTTTGGAGCTCCTCCAACTAACCGCCCGCCATTCATGAGAAAAACGATCCGGATTGAGACTTAGAGTCATCCGGATCGGTGTCAAAGCTAGCGTCGACATAACACTTAGAGAGCTCTTCTTCACCTCCAGATACAAGAAACATATCCTTAGTTCTTCGTAAGTACTTAAGGATATTCTTGACCGCTATCGATGTTCAACACGGATCCGATTGGTACCTACTAGTCAAACTAATAGCGTGTGCCACATCCGGTCTTGTACATAGCATGGCGTACATAATAGAGCCTATGGTCAAGCATAGGGATTTTGTCCATTATCTCTCTTTCTTCCAGAAGCCGGACTTTGAGTCTTACTCAATGCCTTGCCTTGCAACATAGGTAAGAACCCTTCTTACTCGTCCATTTTAAACTTCTTTAAAATCTTATCAAGGTATGTACTTTGCGATAGCCCTATTAGGCACCTAGATCTATCTCTATAGATCTTTATGCCTAATATGTATGACGCTTCACCTAGGTCCTTCATTGAAAATTTCTTGTTTAGATAACTTTTAACACTGTTTAAAGTTCTATATCATTTCGATCAATAATATGTCATCCACATATAATATCGAAATGTCACATTGCTCCCACTCATTTTCTTGTAAATACAAGCTTCTCCATAAGTTTGGACAAATCCAAACTCTTTGATCACCTCATCAAAGCGGAGATTCCAACCGTGATGCTTGCTTCAATCCATAGATGGATCGTTGAAGCTTGCACACCTTGTTAGCATCCTTAGGATCGACAAAACCCTTTGGTTGTATCATATACAACTCTTCTTCAATATTACCATTGAAACGCGGTTTTGACATCCATCCGCCATATTTCGTAATCGAAATATGCAGCAATGCTAACATAATCCTAACTGATTTTAGCATCGCTACGGAGAGAAAGTCTCATCGTAGTCAACTCCTTGAATTTGTCGAAACCCCTTTGCGAAGTCGAGCTTTATATATGGTCACATTACCATCGACATCAGTTTTCCTTTTGAAAATCCATTTGTTCTCTACGGCCTTTCGGTGAGGTAATTCCACCAAGTTCCAAACTTGATTTTCATACATGGATTCCATCTCGGATTTCATGGCTTCTAACCATTTGTTGGACTCGGCTCATCATCGCTTCTTCATACGTCGCAGGTCATTATATTCATCAACCATGAAATTTATGACAGGATTTCCGTCTGACGGGAGGCCCGCGTCTGTTTGACCTGCGAGGTTCGGTAGTACTCTCTTTCGAGTTTCATGATCATTATCATTAGTTCCCTCTTCAACAGGTGGAGCCAACTCCGAACTTCCGGCCAGCGCTACTCGCCATACTTTGAAGAGAAGGTTCCACAACCTCTTGAGTTCTACCTTCCGACTACTCACACCTTTCGCGAGAAACTCTTTCTCTAGAAAGGATCCATTCTTGGCAACAAAACCTTGCCCTCGGATTCGTGATAGAAGGAATACCCAATAGTTTCTTTAGGGTATCCTATGAAGACGCATTTTTCCGCTTTGGGTTCGAGTTTATCCGGTTGAAGTTTCTTCACATAAACATCACAACCCCAAACTTTAAAATGACAGCTTAGGTTTTTTTCCAAACCACAATTCATACTTTGTCGTTTCAACGGATTTAGATGGTGCCCGATTTAAAGTGAATGCAGCAGTTTCTAGTGCATAACCCCAAAATGACAACGGCAAGTCCGTCAGAGACATCATAGATCGAACCATATCTAATAAAGTACGATTACGACGTTCCGACACACCATTTCGCTGTGGTGTTCCGGCAGGTGTGAGTTGTGAAACAATTCCACACTCTTTCATGTGAGTGCTAAACTCGTAACTTAGATACTCACCTCCACGGTCAGACCGTATAAATTTGATCTTTCTATTACGATGATTTTCAACTTCATTCTGAAATTCCTTGAACTTTTCAAAGGTTTCAGACTTGTGTTTCATCAAGTAGATATAACCGTATGTACTCAAATCATCCGTGAAAGTAACAAAATAACGATATCCACCTCGCGCCGACACACTCATTGGACCACAGACATCAGAATGTATGATTTCCAATAAATCTGTCGCCCATTCCATTGAACCGGAAAACGGCGTTCTAGTCATCTTGCCCATAAGGCATGGCTCACATGTATCAAATGATTCATAATCAAGTGATTCCAAAAGTCCATCCGAATGGAGCTTCTTCATGCGTTTAATGCCAATATGACCTAGACGGCAGTGCCACATATATGCGGATATATCATCATCAAGTTTAATCCTTTTAGCATCAACATTATGAATATGTGTAACATTATCATCGAGATCCAAAAGAAATAAACCATTCAACATTGGTGCATGACCATAAAAGATTTCATTCATATAAATGGAACAACCATTGTTCTCAGATTTGAATGAAAAACCACTTTGCATCAAACATGATCCAGATACAATGTTCATGATCGGTCAGCACCAAATAATGATTATTTAAGTTTATAACTAATCCCGACGGTAAGTGGAGAGGTAGCGTTCGACGGCGATCACATCAACACTTGATCCATTGCCGACACGCATCTTGACCTCACCCTTGCTAGCGGTCGCTGTTCAGACCTCGATTCGAGTTACAAATATTAGCAACCGAACCGGTATCAAATACCGGTGCTCGCGAGCACTAGTCAAGTACACATCAATAACATGTATATCATATATACCTTTGTTTGCCTTGCCGCCTTCTTGTGCGCCAGATACTTGGGGCGATGCGCCCAAAGGCGATCCTCTTACAATAGTAGCACTTCGGTATCAGACTTAGGTCCAACTCGGGTTTTTTTCAGCGCAACAGGCTTGCCGCCCTTACTTCCTTCCGCTTTCCTTCTTGTCTTTCTTGAAACCAGTGTTCCTATTGATCATCAACACTTGATGTTCCTTTTGATCTCCACTTCGCAGCTTTTAAGCATTGATGTAAGCTCGGGAGAGACTTCTTCATGCCTTGCATATTATAGTTCATCACGAAGCTCTTATAGCTAGGTGGCGAGACTGCAGAACACGATGGATGCCTAAGTCAATGGGAATCGTTATTCCCAAGGACACAAGCTTATCGGCCCCGACATCTTGAGTACATGCTCACTTACGGGCTGTTCTCTTCCATCATGCAGCTAAAGAACTTTTCTCAAGCATTGTAGCTCTCTGACAGACATGTGTGTCGAAAATCATTTTCAACTCACCCATTGTATCAAAAGCATTGCCGTTTTGAAACGCTTTCAAGTTCGCTCTAGCCCATACAATATGCCGCAATGAACTAAGTTGTGGTCCTCCGACGAGTCGATAGACATTCTTCTCCTCGTCGGGGCATCACAAAGGTGGGGCCTAACGGCGCTTCTAGCACATATTGCTTTTGTGCAGTAGAGAGAGAATCCTCAAATTCATGGCCCATTCAAGAAAGTTGCTACCGTTCGTTGCTAGTTTCTCTTTCTCCATGAACGCATTGAAATTAAAAGCAGGTGGTGCCATCTACAACAGAATTTGTAAAGTTTAGACTAAGTGTATGATAGATTGAGTTCAACTAATCTATATTACGAATGAACTCCCACTCAAAAGCGACATCCCCCATGTCCTTTTGGTGATTACATGAACCAAATCCACTACACCAAGTCCGATCATCACGTGAGTCGGTATAGCTTCAAAGGCGAGCATCAAATGGGCATCATATCAACTATATGACTCATGCTTAACCTTTCGGTCTGTGTTCCGAGGCCATGTTTGTACATGCTAGGCTCGCCAAGTTAGAACCTTAGTATTTTTACGTGTGTAACTGTCTTACACCCGAAGTATGGTCGAGGATCCAAGTACACCCGATCATCACGTGATGTCTTGGAGCGACGAAAACATAATCGGTGCATACTAAAGGAAGAACACATTCTTATCTTGATATTTAAATGAGGGATCATCTTATTATGCTTAACAAAGCGCTAAACAAGCAATATAAGATGCAATCAAACATCATATGTTTATTAGTGAAATTATATGGTTCCCGCAGATGATCTCTATCATGTGCATCGTGGTATGATCACTATCATACCTATATGTGTAAATCCACGCCTATGGATTTTACACTGTGTGTGTAAGAGTATCATCTCATACTTCTACTTACAACACTACCATATCATAACACTAGCCCAAAGAACAATCTAAACTAGACGCCTCTAATTTATCCATTGCAAGTTTTACGTGGTCGAGGGCTTTCGAGATAGAACCGTTCTTACCTACGAACATGAACCTAACGAGGATAATCAAATTGTTGACAACTCGCTTGCAAAATAGATATTGACTATAGTAGGAGAGACAGACACCCGCTAGCCACTTATGCAAACTAGTTGCATGTCAAGCGTGGAACAGGTCTCATGTGCGAGGACATGTAAAGTTTGTCCGCCGCTTCATCCCACTATGCCACCAATATCCAAAATCACAAGAAAGGAGCAACAACCTGATCATCATCGCCACATACTCATATGTGTACTACCCGTAAAGTATCTACGCATAGATCCGGCTCGATACCTTTGAAGGGTTCGCAGATAGAAAACAAAAATTTTCCTACGATGTGAACTATATACCAAGATCTATTTATACTAGATACAAACAACGTGCGGATGTATATCCGTAGAGAACATACCCTTGAAGACCGACAAAGTTTAACGAGTCCCACTCGTGGTTGATGTAGACGATCTCTTGCCGATCTCAAGATCGAGAGGAAGTCCTAGCGCCGCAAATCAGCAGCGCATCCGTGCTCGCACACACGTTCGAGGCACCGAGCAACCTCCGCCTCCTCGCTCCAGCGATGCAGCGGAAGCACAACTCTTTCTTGCCGAATAGCCACCGGGAACATGTATCTCGCTAGTCCGAGACCATGGGGGATAAATTCTAGAGGGGGAGAGAGATCCTTCACGAGGAGGTGTGAGTGAGAAGTGAGAGGAGGGGCTCCTTTTATAGGAGGATGGGGGGGAACCCCAAGGGGGTGGCCGGCGCATGGGGGCTGCCCCCTTGCCCTCCCCTCTTCATGTAGGTGGACACTCCACTCACAAAACTCCTCCAAATTCCTCCACTCAAAATCCCACTCAAAGATCCCATTAAATTTCCACCAAATTTAATGCAAACTCTCATTAAATAAAACTCTTTATTTTATTCAGAATTTTGTCAATTACTTTAATGACAAACATTCACAAATAACCCCTTGCTAGAATTCTATTTCACATGCATAACCACTTTACGCAATTTCACCCGAAAACCTGTTTCGGTATCTAGTGAAATAAATTCCTGCGCTTGTTTATTCTTTCGGCATGAAACTTTTGCTCCAATTGGATGTCGGTGTCTCTTAAGTGTGTCACCCTACGGTTCGTGAATAATGCGGACATGATCGAGACCCCTCTCAGATCAATAATCAGAAGCGGGATCCGGAGACCCATACTGACTCCCACACATTCAACGATGACTTTCTTGTGATCGTCGGAACCTTTTACGCTAGTATCTTAATCCCTTTGTTTCACGATATGTTACATGTCCGAGATTCGATCATCGGTATCTCCATACCTAGTTTGATCTCGTATCGACATGCACTCTTTTCTCGTTCCGTGATATAACATTCTAGTGATCAAATCACTTGCTTGCAAGCTAATCAATGTGATATCACCGAGAGGCCCAGAGTATATCTATCCGTCATCGGGATGAACAAATTCCACTCTCGATCCATGAGCCTCTACATAACACTTTATTAGTTCGAACCCATCTTTATAATCACCTGTTACGGTGTGACGCTTTGATGTTATCAAGAAACTCTTCCTGTTAGTGATTGACATGATCTCATGGTCTAAGGATTAGGATTACTTCGTAAGTTGTTATAGCAATATAAACTCAATGACTTTGATCGTAATGCTATACTTCGGATGAATGTTCATCACATCATTACACTAATGTTGTGATCCCGTTATTAACAACATCCAATGTCCATGATCAGGAAACCTTGATCATCTTGTTAATCAACGAGCTAGTTTATGAGAGAGGCTTAACTAAGAACTTTTCTGTTTGTTTATTAAACACACATGTATTAACGTTTCCGTATTAATACAATTATAGCATGCAAAATAAACATCTATCATATACTTGGAATACACATAATAAACAATTTATTATTGCCTCTCAGGGCATATTCCCTTCAATAATAGGGGTGAGTGTCGACATTATGTCGTGCGGCTTGTACCTTGTCCCGGATGGTGTCACCAACCGGGACTAAAGATGAACCTTTCCCGGTTGGAGACACCAACCGGGACTAAAGATGAGTCAGCACTAATAATAGGGGTGAGTGTCGACATTATGTCGTGAGTGTCGACATTATGCCGAGCTGCTTGTACTATAAATAGGCATCCTTGTGAGTCCAGTCCTCCAGCCAGTTTGAGGCATCTCCAAGATGGTTTTAGAGAGCAGGGACACCACTACAGCCAGTTTCAGGGAGATGCCGACGGAGCCCAGTCCTCCGGCATCTCCGAGAAACTGGTCATAGAGGCACTCCCTAATATGTGAAATTAGTTAGCTCCCAGGCATATTGATCTAGTTAGATAAGTTACAAGCTGCAAGATGGTTTTCGAGAGCAGGGACACCACTACGGCCAGTTTCAGGGAGATGCCGACGGAGCCCAGTCCTCCGGCATCTCTGAGAAACTGGTCATAGAGGCACTCCCTAATATGTGACATCACGCGTTTGGAGATCAGATCTTAATGGTAAGTATGAATCGGTACTAAAGGCCCTCCTTCAGTCCCGGTCCAGCCACAAAACGGTACTAACACACTCAAGATTGTTTGCAGACAACACTATAAAAATGGACACATGCATGGAACATCTTAACTCATAAAATGTTACAATTATTACATATCATTTCTTTGCTTATGTTCCTTTCTGATCCCGTCGTATCCATGGAGCATCTTCATTCATTAACATGATGGTTGGGTCATCCTTCACCGCGAAGGGCGGAATTTCATGGAACTTATCACAATCTTCTGACATGTCTGTCTTGTCCTCCACTCCCATGATGTTTCTTTTTCCTGAAAGAACTATGTGGCGCTTTGGCTCATCGTCTGATGTATTCTTTTTCTTATTTTTTCGTTTTCTAGGTTTGGTAGACATGTCCTTCACATAGAAAACCTAGGCCACATCATTGGCTAGGACGAATGGTTCGTCTAAGTACCCAAGATTGTTGAGATCCAACGATGTCATTCCGTATTTCTTGTCTACCTCAACCCCTCCTCCCGTCAGCTTGACCCATTTGCACCGAAACAAGGGGACCTTAAAATTAGGTCCATAGTCAAGTTCCCATATCTCCTCTATGTAACCATAATATGTGGTCTTTGACCCATTGTTGTCTGTTGCATCAAAGCGGACACCACTATTTTGGTTGGTGCTCTTTTTATCTTGGGCTATCGTGTAAAATGTATACCCATTTATCTCGTACTTTGGAAAGTCGATATAGTCGAAGATGGTGACCTAGACAACAAGTATAGCTGATCTCCAAGAGTGTTGTTTTTGATGAGATGTTGCAACCAACATCAAACTCTTCATGTGTTCATCTCTAATCCAAGAGTCATGCTTTCAGGTTGTTGAGCGTAAGATTTTCTTGTGTTCCTCGATATATGGGGCTGCCAAGATAGAATTCTGTAGAACGGTGTAATATGCTTCGGTGTAAGAATGTCCGTCTCTACATATTATTGATTTCCTTCCTAGAGTACCCTTTCCACTCAGTCTCCCCTCATACCGCGATTGAGTAAGACCAATCGGCTTAAGGTCAGGAACGAAGTCAACACAAAATTCAATGACCCTTGGAGATGCTTCCTTCTGGCCTAGCACGGTTACGAACATATTTCTTTAAGATTCCCATGAACCTCTCAAAGGGAAACATATTGTGTAGAAATACAGGACCGAGAATGGAAATCTCTTTGACTAGGTGCGTCATAATATTGAAGAAGGATGGTGGGAACACCAACTCAAAACTGACAAGACATTGGACCACATCATTCTGTAACCGTGGTAGATCTTCAGGATTGATTATCTTCTGAGAGATTGCATTGAGAAATGCACATAGCTTCACAATGGGTACTCGAACATTATCTGGTAGAAGCCCCCTCAATGCAATCGGAAGCATTTGCGTCATAATCACGTGGCAGTCATGAGACTTTAGGTTTTGGAACTTTTTTATGCCATATTTATTATCCCCTTTATATTCGACGAGAAGCCAGACGGGACCTTAATACTGCTTAGGCATTCAAAAAATATTTCCTTCTCTTGTTTGGTAAGAGCGTAGCTGGCATGACCTTGAAACCATTCTAGATGCAGGCCATCTAGGTCTTCCATACGTTGATGGTCCTTTCGTGCTTCCGGTGTATCTTTTGTCTGCCCATACACGCCCAAGAAGTCTAGCACGTTCACGCAAAGATTCTTCGTCACATGCATCACATCGATTGCAGAGCGGACCTCTAAGAATTTCCAATATGGTAGCTCCCAAAATATAGATTTCTTCTTCCACATGGGTGCGTGTCCTTCAGCGTCTTTCAGAACAGATTTTCCTCCAGGACCCTTTCCAAAGGTTACTAGTTGATCCAAATCTTTGACCACATCAAATATATCAGCACCAGTACGCTCCTTAGGCTTCGTCTGGTGACATGCCAGACCGTTGAAATGCTTGCCTTTCTTTCTTAAGGGATGCTTGGCCAAAAGAAATCGACAATGCTCATTGTCTACATTCTTCTTGCAATGTTCCAAATATATACTTGCAGTCTCATCTAAACAGTGTGTGCATGCATTGTATACCTTGTTTGACTGTCCTGAAAGGTTACTAAGAGCAGGCCAATCATTGATTGTTACGAAAAGTCAATGCTTGGAGGTTAAATTCTTCCTGCTTGTGCTCATCCCACACGCGTATCCCGGGTTCGTGCCACAACTGTAAAAGTTCTTCCACTAATGGCCTTAGGTACACATCAATGTCGTTGCCGGGTTGCTTCGGACCTTGGATCAACACTGGCATCATAATGAACTTCCGCTTCATGCACAACCAAGGAGGAAGGTTATAGATGCATAGAGTCACGGGCCAGGTGTTGTGACTGGAGCTATGCTCCCCAAAGGGATTCATGCCATCTGTACTTAGACCAAACCTTAAACTCCTTGCGTCATCTGCAAATTCTGGGTACTTTCTATCGATTTTTCTCCATTGCGACCCATCAGCGGGGTGTCTCAACATCCCGTCTGACTTATGTTCCTCTTTATGCCATCGCAACAACTTGGTGTGCTCTTTGTTTCTGAATAAGCGTTTCAACCGTGGTATTATAGGAGCATACCACATCACCTTCGCAGGAACCCTCTTCCGAGGGGGGGGGGGGCTCGCCCACAATGTCACCAGGGTCATCTCGTCTAATCTTATACCAAAGTGAAGTGCATACCGGGCATGCATCTAAATTCTCATACTCCTCACCGCGGTAGAGGATGCAGTCATTAGGGCATGCATGTATCTTCTGAACCTCTAAACCTAGAGGGCAGACAACCTTTTTTGCTTCGTATGTACTAGCGGACAATACATTATCTTTTGGAAGCATATTCTTCATCATTTTCATCAACTTTTCAAATGAGGAGTCAGGTATAGCACACTCAGCCTTCCATCGCAGCAATTCCAGTGTGCTTCCCAGCTTTTTCAGACCATTTTCGCAATTTGGGTACAACAACTTTTTGTGATCCTCTAGCATGTGATTGAACTTCTCCCTATCCTTTTCAGTTTCACAATCTCTTCGTACATCGGCAATGGTCCGACCAAGATCATCAGCGGGTTCATCATGTGTCTCTTCTTCATCCTCCCCTTCAGCATCCCCCATGGAAGTATCTCCATTCGTGGAAACCATGATAGTTGTCATCCTCCTCCTCTTCTTCATTGTCTTCCATTATAACCCCTCTCTTCGTGCTTGGTCCAACAATTATAATCGGGCATGAAGCCGACTTCAACAGTGTGGTGTGAAGGGTATTTGATTCGAATAATCCTTCGATTCCTACATCCATTACATGGATGAATACAAAACCATTGTGCTTGTTTGCATCAAGAACACGGTTGAATTCATGCACGCCATTAATGAACTTCGCCAAAGGCCGGTCAGTACCATACATCCATTCCCGGACCATCTGCATTATAGTAAAAGTATATCAAAAACCATTACACAACATGATAAAATTATTACAAGTTATATTGAGAGCTTCTAGAGCATTAATTTTGAATTTTGAAAAATTTACATGCACCAATTTGTGAATTGGAGAAAACAATCAACATGATAAATGTGGAGTTTTTTATTATTGTTCCATCAGTGAAAACCTCGTTCCATTCTAAGCTCTGAAACTCTAAAATTACACATTTCAATTTTCAGTAACTATGTGCCTAATCAAAATTTGTTACACATATATATCAAAATCCTTCTAGCTACTTCTAGAGCATGCATGCATTTGATCCATATCTCTATACTTCTAGAGCATTATATAGAGCTAAAGTAGCAATAAGAGATGAAAGAATGAAGTTCTAACCTTTTAAAGCTTTGGATTTAGGTGTTGCAAACTAAATCTTGACAAATCGTGAGAAAAAAATGGCATGAACTCTCTTGCTTTCTTTGAGAAAAATGGCCACCATATGCTTTAGGGCAGCTGGCCAGGGAGCTGTATATATAGTGATGGACAATTAGTTCCGGGCCGTGATACGACCCGGGACTAATAGTCCCCGAAAAGAGCTGTTGCCCCGCTCTGGTCCGGCCCGGAACTAATGCTCTGGTCCGGCCCGGGGCTAATGCTTATGGCCATTTCTAGCCGTTGGAGGCCTCACGGACCGGGACTAGTGCTAGCGCTAGTCGCGGTTCGTGACGGGCTGGGACTGCTAGGCTTCTAGTGATCGAACCGAAGATGGTTTTTCCAGTAGTGGCGGTGCTGCCTACCGTCGTCTTCGTCGCCATCTGCTTTGATCAGTCTTTCCTAAAGTTTCTACTACGATAACCGTACGATACATGCTACGTGCTTCTGTTTGGTTATTCATCATGTTCTGCGAGTACATGTTAAGCTGCTGTTTGTTTCCAATCATCCTGTTGTTTAGTACATCTAGTATGTTCGAGTTACATGAGCTAGTAGCTGGTTTTGTCATGATTTATATTCTAAAATTAATCGTGAAAATTATGGCGAATAATCCAACAAACATATCTATAAACTAAGGATAAGCTTTCGTAAATAAAAATATAAGGTACTAAAGTATGGAAAAAACTATAAAAAAAATCATGATAAAAAACATACGTACCAGAAAAGCGGGAAAAAAAAGAAAGAATGCACCTACTATATGGAGAAAACACATGATCCATACGACTCAACCTGATTGGTGGAGAGAAACTAAAGGAGCTATCAGAATGTTGGAGGAAACGTGCAAGGATCTGTGACGTGGCAGCATCATGCACTCGTAAGCAACTTCGAATCATTGAGCCTTGAGTGCATGGCTGGCCGAATCGATCGAACAAAGGGCAAACCGAAACATGCTATAAACGGGCCGAGCTCACGTTCGAGATCCTTCAGCGAAATCGCCGTACAAAATGCTCGGCCGCTACCGAGTAGTTTCCCTCGCAGCCCAGTCATGACGATGATCAGTCTAATCGGCTTCAACGTGGACGACTGCTGGCCTTTCATAGTGGCCTAAGCATTCAAGCCAACCAGGGCTATCCGTAGCTGGGGGCCTAGCGGGCTGCCAGGGATAAGGCCATTTTCACTCGATCCACCCGGTCGTCCTAAATTGTTTCTTTCTGTCTGTTTGAAGCGGGTTGTGATCGATTTGAGGTCGTGGTCTGGCCTGTCCGGTTGACCACGAACAGCGGTCCGACTCATTTGTCATGTTAGAGTATATATCGGTTACGTTATATTAGGTAGTTTTATATTGTAATCAAATTCTATCTCTACTAGTCTTCTTGTTCCTCAAGTCTTCTAGTACTATATAAATGGTCAAAGAGCTCATGTTGTAATCACCTCTTGCAATATCAATACAATCTATACTTCCGCAATCTATCATGGTATCAGAGCGGTTCGCTCCGCTTAGGGTTTAGTCACCTCTTCCACCGCACCGCCCCCGAGGAGACCGTTCTCCACCGGGGACCGCGCAATAGTAGATTAGATCTCACTTCGCCAAAATTTTCTCGCCGGCCTCATGACCGACGTTTCTTCTTCTTTTGCCGATCATAGATCGGATTGCGTCGTCCACAGCCGCATGTCATCACGCGCCTCTACTTCAACCTCGGCGTCGACGCATTTCCGGCTACATCGTCATCGACCGCGCCGGATAATCTTCACCAACATCAACCGGGACGCAAGTCCCAAGTACGCGCCTCGCCGTCAACAAAGGGTTGCACCTTCATCACTCGTGGTCATCATCGCCGACAACCATCTACACCAACAATATCGCCGCATCATCGTCGCCACCACCAATCGTGGTCATCGTCAACGCCAACAAGTTTTTCTCCACGAGCGACGCCACACTCATACAAGCGGAAAATACGGGTTTAATCCCCGAAATCGACTACCACAACAACTACCTCGTCATCTTCGTCCACCACAACCTTGCCGCCAGATTTGCAGTCTAATTTTTTATTTTGCACTAAATTAATTTTCTTATTGCAACTACTTCATCTACTCCGAAAAATTGGCGGACAACTTCTACGCACCGACCGTTTATGGAGAATTTCTCTGCTGATCCCTCCGGCTCTGTCGTGCATGGCTCGTGATGGTCCCTATCTTTGCAGATCCGGTCTTGGCAACACCGACGCGTGCCTTCATCTCCGGCATGCTCCCGAGTTTGGCAAGCTCGGCAAGAAGTGTCGCTTACCTCGACTACTCTAACTCAAACGACGACTACCTCAACTACTACGGCGAATTCTCCAGGATCAACGACGACATCGACCATAACACAACAACATCATCGACTTCATCAACGATGATAACTTCACCAACGACACCATTGACCACAACTAAAATGCCCTCACTCCCGGCTACATCGACATTGGCAACAAGGGCTACCACCTCACCTCTGGCTTATGCTCCAGTCAGAGCGTCCGCGTCACTACCGATCTGACCGCGGGGGGTGTTAGAGTATATATCGATTACGTTATATTAGGTAGTTTAATATTATAATCCAATTCTATCTCTAGTAGTCTTCTTGCCCCCCAAGTCGTCTAGTACTATATAAACAACCCAAGGGCTCACGTTGTAATCATCTCTTGCAATATCAATACAATCTATACTTCTGCAATCTGTCATGTCTGTCTTCCTCCCGCTGTCACCGGTTGACACTCTCATGATGGAACGATAATGGCGACGCGACGTCGTCTAGCAGCGCCGGTGGCTTCCCACACGACAGGCATTTCCCGCCATCGTTTCCTGCACGCGCCTCACTTCCCGTGGCGAGAAAACTCCCCGCGCATCCCAGGCCGTTTCCCGCCTCCGCCACGGTTTATAAAAGACGGCCGCCGACGTGGCGGAGACAACAAGCCCCAAAGTAAGACCAAACCAGCAACCGAAAAAATGCCAGCCACCAGCAGCCATGCCTCGCCACAAGATCGCCAACTGGACAAAGATACGAGAGATATGCCACACCTTCTACCTGTACGTGGAGGTCGACGAGGTCCACCTCGAGGCCACACTACTGGCCCAACGCATGAGCGATGCGCAGGTGCTGGCCTTCGAAAAGGAAGGTCATGTCACCGAGATGACACTACAACGGGTGGTGGAGGCGGTGGCCATGGTGGCCGCCCAATGGGCGGTGAACGACATACACCACGTCGCTGCCAAGGAGGCGGTGGAGGTGGTGGCCTTGGAGGCCGCATCGGCGACTTTTTGCTACATCCGCCACAAGGCAGCCATGCCCACGCTGGAGGAGGTACGCCACTCCGCCAAAGTGCGCAGCGACACGGAGGACGCGCAGCACGAGCATGTCGCCGACTCAGTGGCGGAGGAGGAGAGCGTGGCTCTGGACGCTGAGGCGGCTATTGCGTGGGGTATCATCGACGACGACGAGACGGATGTGTCGGAGGACAAAGAAAAGTAGGGGGAGGAGGTGTACCAGCTGGAGGCGCCGATCGCCGTCCCCGTGCAGATAGTGCAGATGCTGGGGCTTCGGCCCCAATGGTGCTCCGTTTTTGGCTCCTTCTCCGGTGGAGTTGCTCGCGACTGAGGCGAATGAGCTCATAGACCTGGAGGCGAGGGACCACTGGTCCACCGAGATGGACAAGGCCCCGGCGAACCGGGCGGCGGAGTACCGCAGGAAGGCGGCGGGCAAGGCGTTTGCTCGTGACCATGCGCATGACCGCAACCGTCACTGCGAACGCATCCAGCAGCGGGCCATCTAGTCCGCTAGGATGGTGATCGACGGGGCCGGAGGTAGTGGCAACGGTGGCCGCGGCAACGGCGGTGAGTAGTCACCGCGACGTCCTCCTCCAGCCGTAGTCGTAGCAGCAACACCCCCCCTAATTTGTTCAAATGTGAAAGGACATTTACTTAGTCTATTTTGGTGTTCGTTAACAACTCCAAGATCATTTTACAGTATGCTAATGTCTACAAGTTAATATAATGAAAAGTGAAAAGGACCTTGGCCTGTGGAATTTTCCCTGCAAAATATGCAGGTTTCTAGGAACTCTAGACCGGAGTCTCTGGTCTGACTGGATCGGAGTCTCTGGTGTGGTCCGGAGTTTCCCCATGAATCTCCGGAGGGGGCTCCAGAAATCAGCCCAGGAAGTACTGCATGAGGGTCCGGAGATCGACCGGAGACAGTCCGGAGTGTCCGGTCCAAGCACTCAGACCGGAGTCTCCGGTGTGGCTAGACCGGAGTTTCTAGTGCACATGGTCCCGAATCTTTGAAGAGTCTCTAGATGAGATTTTCCCAGGGGCACTGGGACAGTCTGTATGGTGGTTCAAAGCTTAATCCGGAGATTGGATGGAGTCTCCGGTGTAGACCGGAGTCTCAGGTCTACGGTCCGAAGTCTCCGGTTTAACAAGTCACCCAACGGTCAGAAAATGGTTCAGTGAGTGGTGGACTATAAATAGGGGACCTTATCCCCTTCCTCCAGCTACTCGACCCACTCATAAACTCCACCACCATTTGAGCCACCAAATCAACAAGATCTCTTTATCCAACCATCCAAAGTCATTGATCTTTGGAAAATCAAAGGAGGAGGCCTTGATCTATAGCTTCACCAGGAGAGATCTTCATTTCCCTCTCATTCACTTGAGGGCCCCTTTCTCTAGTGTTTCTTTGGAAAACCTAGCTTTTGATTTGGTTCTTACAAGCTTTTATTTGGTTGTTTGACAACTTTCTTGTATTCGGGAGCCTCATATTAGGTTGTGGATGTGTGCCTCGAACTTGTTGTAAAGGAGTCGGCTTCCACCTCTAAGGTTGTCGTTATAGTGGAAGAGGTGAATCGAACCCATTGGGGTGAGGTTCATCGGAGAACAAGGGAGGCCTCGCATGGAGTTGATGGTTTGAAACCACCCCCTCTCCAAATGTAGACGTACTTCCCCTCAAAAGGAAGGAACTACGTGAAACAAACCCTTGTGTCTCCGTGTGCTCCACTTTGGTTACTTATATCCTTCACCACACTTCACTTATCTTGTTCTTGATTAGTGTATGTGCTAGATTGACATATAGGTAAATTCACCTTAGTTGCATAATCTAGAGAATTTACCTGTTGTGTCAAACCCTAATTTGAAAAGGAGTAAAATTTGAAGTAGCACCTATTCACCCCCCTCTAGGTGCTCATACGATCCTTTCAATTTGTATCATAGCCTCGGCTCTTTATTCGAGCTTTAACGCCTAAGAGTAAATGGGTAGCAAAGGGGATGAGGTAGGGGATGATGCTAGTACCATGGTGTCCATGGCGGACCTCAAGAATTTGGAAACAAACTTGAGCTCCACCTTGGGCAGCGAGATCAAACAATTGGGCGATCTATTCGAGCAATTTTTTAAAGCCTCATCTCCCCCCTCACCTCAAGAGGGGCTACCACCACCTCCAAAGGTGAATGCCTCGTCAGCACCCGCAGTTGTGGTGGTGGGGAAAAATGAAAACACTAATCCCTCCACCAAAAAGGATGGTGGGAAGGGAGAGCACCATGAGGCTCAAGGATGGTACTCTCCTGACCCTACAATTCCTCACCCTAATATAAACAATAGAGGAGACCCACCTAAGCTTGTTGCATCTACTTTTGCTCTATGGCAATCACTAATGAAATCTCATGTGCACAGATCTTGTATTGAGTTATGTAATATCATTGAAGAAGGACTTCGTATTATGGATCCATCCAACTTGACAATAAGAGAAGTTGTCAATAGTCAACTCAATGCCACCACTTTGCACATGATACAACAAGGATTGGGTACAAAGGATTACCCTCACATTGAACACCTCAACACTACAAAAGAAGCTTGGGATGCTCTCACGGAGTTTGTTGGAGATATGCCCTAGAGGCAATAATAAAAGTAGTTATTATTATATCTTTGTGTTTATGATAAATGTTTACATTCATGCTATAATTGTATTAACCGGAAACATTAATACTTGTGTGATTTGTAAACTTGTTGAGTCCCTAGTTAAGCCTCTTTGTAACACTAGCTTGTTGGTTAGTAAATGATCATGGTTTCCTAATCATGAACATTGAGATGTTATTAACGACAAGATCATATCTTTAGGAGAATGATGTTTCGGACATACTCCTATAGATAAGCGTAGCAGAAAGATCAAGTCATTCATTAGTTCGTTTGCTATAAGCTTTCTGATACATAGTAACCTAATTCCTTCGACCATGAGATCATGCTAATCACCATCACTGGATGGATAGTTTGATGACATCAAATACCACATCGTAACTGGGTGGCTATAAAGGTGGAATTGAGTGTTCGGAAAGTATGTTTTGAGGCATATGGATCAAGAGTGGGATTTGTCCATCCATATGACGGATAGATATACTCTGGGCCCTCTTGGTGGAATGTCATCCAATTAGCTTGCTAGAATGTGACTGTCTCACAAGGGATCACATATCACGGGAACGAGAAAAGAGTACTTATCGATAACGAGGTTGAACTAGGTATACAGAGATACCGATGATCAAACCTCGAATAAGTAAAATATCGCGAGACAAAGGGAAATTGGTATCATATGTAAATGGTTCATTCGATCGCAAAGTAATCATAGAAATATGTGGGAGCCATATGAACTTATAGATTCCTCTATTGGTTATTGATCAGAGAAGAGTCTCGATCATGTTTGCATAATTCACGAACCGTAGGGAGACACACTTAAGGATTCAATGTTGTTTAGTAGATATGGAATGTAAGTAGGAAGACCGAATGTTGTTAGGAGTATCAGATGGGATCCGGGATATCACAAGGAGATTCGTAATGGTCCGGAGAATAAGATTCATATAAGGAGAGTCCAATTCCGGAGTTCGGGAATGATTCTGGTGTTTTCACCAGAATGATCTAGAAGGGTCTAGAAGGTTCACCGGACTAGAAGGGGAAGAGTACATGAATATGTCATGACTAAGTGGAATGATTGCATCATGTCCTAGATCACTTGCCTGGGCGTTTGAAACAAAGAAATTAAACTCCAAAATTGAAAGTCAAAAGGCAAGTTTGAAAAGTCAAACCGGGACAATATTTCCTAGTGGAGGAAGGAGAGAATCCTTCTATCCCTCCACCACACGCCTAGTAGGAGAGGGAGTTGGGGAAGGATTCGAACTCCCCTCTCCCTAGCTGCCCCTCCCTCTCATAAATAGAGGGGAGGGGTGCCCTCAAGACCACCACAAGCCCCACCCCCCAAGCCGCCGCCTGCCGCCGTGCCGCCGCCACCTTAGTCACAGCCGGCCCCACCTCCTCCTCTCTAGCTTATAAACCCTAGAATCCGGGGAAATGCTACTACTCCACCATAACCCTCTTCGGATTAAGATGAAGCCCTGCGGGATTTCCCCTCTAACTTCGACACCACGCCGTCGTGCTGCCGGAATTGCGAGGAGAGAACTACAACCTCCGCTGCCTACTGGAACAAGGGAGAGGAAGGTCTTCATCAAGTACCGAACGTGTGACCGACTGTGGGAGCGCTGCCAGAATGCGGCGCCGGAAGGATCATCTTCGCGATCTTGAGATCGGAAAGTGAACGACTACATCACCCATGAGAATATTCTCTCGTTTACCGCTTTGGAATCTTCGAGGGTGAGTACTCTATCGACTCGTTGCTACAATCTAGTAGATAGATATTTGCTTGTGTGTGTTCATGCGGTAGAATTTTTTTATTTTCCATGCTACGAACCCCTACAGTGGTATCAGAGCCAGGTTTATATGTAGATCTGTTGCACAAGTACAACACAATGGTCATTATGGGCGGTGGTGCTTTTATTATCAATTTCTTCTTGTGTACTTTGCATCTTACAGTATGGTGGGATGAAGCGACCTGGGCTAACCTTACATGACATCGTTCATGAGACTTGATCCACGCTCAACATGCAACTTGTATTGCATAAGTGGCTTTGCGGGTGTCCGTCTCTCCCATCATAGTAAAGATTCAATTTACAACGGGCACTTGATAGTTCAAGCATCAACGTTGTGGTTCTTGTTCGTAAGTTAGAACGATACTTATTGTAAGTCCCAAACCACGTAAAATATGCAAAGAAAATTAGAGGCATCTAACTTTGTTTTGCAGGGGTGTGCTGTGATATGATATGGCCATGATTGTGATTATATATTATGTATGCAATGTTCCTTATTGTAAGTCGGCAAGCGGCAAGAGCCTTATGGTTGTATTTTAATTTTGTTAAGACCTGCTTGTCTATTACTCAAAGTAGTTGTAATATTTGATGTTGGTCGATGACAACCATGGAGCGGTGCCATTGACCTTGATGCCACGCTGGTGATAATGGAGATCATGTTTGTGCTTGAAGATGGAGATCGAAGGCACAAGAAGAAAGGCCATATCATATCACATATTTGGAATTGCATGTGATGTTAATCCTTTTATGCATCTTGTATTGCTTAGTTAACGACAGTAGCATTATAAGATGATCCCTCTCACAAAATATCAAGTTATAAAGTGTTCATCCTAAGTAGGCACCGTTGCCAAGACTCGTTGTTTCAAAGTACCATGTGATGATCGGATGTGTTAGATTATGCGAGTGTATATAACGGGAGCAAGCTATATTTGCTCATGCGAAAACTAAGGTTTGATCTTGATGAGCCTAGCATGTATAGACATGGTCTCGGAACACGGATCACCGAAAGGTAAAGCATGAGTCATATAGTAGATATGCTGACCATGTTGATTGTTCGCCTTTGAAACTACATCATCTCTCGTGATGATCGGTTTTGATGTAGTGGATTTGGTTCATGTCATCACTAAAACAATGTGAGGTATATTGTTTTGAGTGGCAGTTTACCTAGGTTAATTTAACTATTAATTAGAACTCAATTTGTCATAAACTTAGTCTAAACTATTGCAAATATGTTGTAGATCAATGACGGCCCCTACCATCAATTTTAATGCGTTCCTAGTGAAAGAAAGGTTGAAAAACAATGGAAGCAAATTCGAGGATTGGTTCCGAATTTGAGGATTTTCCTCAATTCTAGTCAGTTGACCTATGTGTTGGATGCACCACTAGGTGACCCGCCTGCAAAAGATGCTACCGGTGATGAGAAAAATGTTTTCCGTACTCGGAAGAATCAGTACTCCACGGTTTAGTGTGCTATCTTGTATGGTTTGGAATCGGAGCTTCAAAATAGGTTTGAGAACTCTGACCCACATGATATTGTTCGTGAACTCAAAATGATATTTGAGGCTCACGCAGCAGTTGAGAGTTATGAAACTTCTGAAAAGTTCCTTAACTGCAAGATGGAGGAGGGCAACTTCGTCAGTGAGCATGCACTTAAGATGTCTGAGCACGCCAATAAGCTCTATAGCTTGTGAATAATAATGCCTAATTCTTTGGGGATTCATCGTGTCCTCCAATCACTACCACCAAGTTACAAGAATTTTGTGATCAACTACAACATGCAACGCATGGATAAGATGTTGCCAGAACTCTTCTCTATGTTGAAGTCCGCTGAAGTGGAGATCAAGAAAGAGCACCAAGTGTTTATGGTCAATAAGACCACCAAATTCAAGAAGCAAGGAAAGCCTAAGAAAAAGTGAAACTTCAAGAAGGGCGGTAAGAAATCTACCGCGTCGACGAAGAAGACCAAGGCTGGGCCTAAGCCTGATACTGAGTGCTTTTACTGCAAGGGAGAAGGTCACTGGAAGCGGAATTGCCCTAAGTACTTGGCGGATCTGAAGAACGGAAACATCAAGAAGAAAGGTATATCCGATATACATGTTATTGATGTGTATCTTAGTAGTAGTCGTAGTAGTGCCTGGGTATTTGATACTGGTTTAGTTGCTCATATTTGTAACTCGAAACAGGTGCTGCAGAATAGACGGAAACTAGCGAAGAACGAGGTGACGATGCGCATTGGAAATGTATCAAAGGTTGATGTGATCGCGGTCGGCACGCTACCTCTTCATCTACCATCGGGATTAGTTTTATACTTAAATAATTGTTATTTGGTGTTTGCGTTGAGCATGAACATTATATACGGATCATGTTTATTGTGAGATGGTTACTTGTTTAAATCCGAGAATAATGGTTGTTTGATTTATATGAGTAATATGTTTTGTGCACATGCACCTTTGATAGATGGTTTATTCTTGTTGAATCTCGATTGTAGTAATACACATGTTAATAATATTGAGGCTAAAGGTTTGAAATTAAGCGATAACTCAACCTATATGTGGCACTGTCGTCTTGGTCACTGATACGTCGGAAACGTATCTGTAATTTTTGATGTTCCATGCTTGTTTAATATCTACTTTGCTTTGTTTTGTCTACACTTTGAGGTCTTTTATATGTTTTCTGGTACTAAACTGTTAACAAGATGCCACAGTGCCAGTTGCCTATTTTCTTTTGTTTTTGGTTCCAGAAAGGCAAAAAATCAATATTCTCGGAATTGGACGGGACAAAAGTCAAAGTCAATATTTTACCGTGGGGAACACGAAGCTAGAGTACGAGACGGAGGAGATCCACTGGGGACGGACACACCTGGCAGCGGTATGGCCCAGCGCACTGGGGTGTGACCACCACGCCGCTTGCCTCTTTGCCTATAAAGATCACCGATGCATAAACCCTAAGTACCCGATCAATATTCCACGAAACTGTATGTAGCCGCCGCCACCATCGTCCCTAGATCGGGGGGATCTGAAGCTCTTCCCGGCACCCTACCGAAGGGAGATCATCTCGGAGGCCTTCTTCTTCATCATGCCAGCCTCCAGTATAAAGCGTGAGTAGTTCCACCTTTGACTACGGGTCCATGTAGTAGCTACATGGTTGTATCTCCTCCTTTGTGCTATCATGTTTAGATCTTGTGAGCTCCGTTCATGATCAAGATCTCATCTATTTGTAATCATGCATGTTGTGTTTGCGGGGGTCCGATGGATATTGAGATTACTATGTCAGATTAATTAATGGTTTTGTCTTATTGATTCTATCATGTCTGTGTTGTTTGTGATCTTGCATGATCTTCGTTGTTAGTAGCTATCTTGGTCGAGTAGTTGCTAGTGACTCCAAGAGGGGGTATTTATGCTAGATAGTGGGTTCATGCCTCTATTTAATCTAAGGGAAGTGACATAAATCTCTAAGGTTGTAGATGTGTTGTTGCCACTAGGGAGAAAACAACTGTAACAACCCAACATTAGAGCTTAGAAATAAACTGGACACAAATGTGTGCATTGCATTCATGCATAGAAAATCTGAATAATTTTCGCGCTTTTAAATAAAAACTTGTCGAAGTGATTGAAGCTTCTCTTAACCTGATGGAATTGAAGTAGATCATCAAGTTGACTGCGATAAGTTTCAATATGACCTTTGCTAAAACCTTAATTTGGGTAAACATGATTTGATCTAAGGGTAGATCAAATGAAATAAAATTAAACCCTAAAACATTACTTAGTGATTTTCATTTGATCCTTAGGTGATCACATCATAGTATTCATTATAATCACTTAGGAATACCAAGTTATAAATACAACACAAATAATAAGAATGTAACAACTATATCTTAATCCCATCTACTTATACCATGAGTATCATGGAAATATCTAAATTTAACTCTCTAGTGAGATCGAGTAGGAAAGAAACCAAAGTAAGATCATTCACCATATATCTTTCTTTCCATATCAATCTTTATTATCTCTACTGAATCCTATTCTTATATTTGTTATTCATCAATGTTGCAAAATCAACTATTGATTCACCAATTCTTAATCTATCAATTCTTGACCTATCAACTCTTGTCCTTATTATAGAATTCACTTAAGGCCTATAAAGAAAGAAGTAAGAAGAGGTAAAGAGTAATGCTAGTATTAGATATCATTTATAGGATGGGAGTGTTGGAAGAGGATAAGAATAATATGATAATTGATGGAGTTAACTCACTCATGTATAGATAGAAGAGTTAAGTAGAAGATACAATTATATGTTAACAAATAGGATTATAAGGATGAACACTGAAGATAGTTACCAATGAGTAATCCTATTGGATTAAGAAGGCATAGCAAATGAATAACATCCTTAATCCAATAGAGATACTAAGAAGATAATTTCAATACAATTATAATGATGTATTGATGAAGCCTTGTTTAGCCAACTGGAAACCTGAATCATAAAGGATCAAAGGATTATGATCATGCCTTATTCACCAATATTGAATGCTTATACCATGTATAAGCGACATTGGTGGATAAAACATGATTGAAACGTAGTATAGATATATTATCCTAGATTAGTCATTAGAAGTCACATTAATATAATGTCAGGTTAGAATGTTAGATATTGGAGTCAAGTAGAGACAAGATAGTATGATTAAAATGATGTTAGAGCAACATTGGATTAAAGAAGCAGTATTTCCTCTTGGGAAATACTAAACACTTAAGGAGAGTAGAATTTGTTATATACATCCATTAGAGAAATGTAGTGATGGACGATTAAGGAAGAGTATGAATGGAGTAGAAGTAACCACTTGTTGGATTGGATATTATCAGCAGAAAGGTAGTTGATATAACCAAGTATGAAATTTAGAAGGATAAAAGGTGGATTAGAATATTCTTGTGAAGTAAAGCTCATCATGTTAGCACATGATGATGGACCTAGAGAAGTAATATATCTAGGAAAGGAATTCCTTAATCAGAAGTCCAGAATTATGAAGTATGGAATATAGGAATCCTTGTTAAACACTAAACCCTAAATCTAAGACCAAACCTAATATCCACTTTTTATTGTTGATCTATCATCTTGTTTCCACAATGCTTTATAGGAATATTTTCCTATAACAAATCAATTAAGCACATCTTTATCATTTCTATTTATCATAACCATATGTGCTCAGGAGTTATTTTTATCAAATCCTTTTCATGAGACATTCCAGATAACATCATTCTGGTCTCAAACATAAAGACAATATGATTAACCATTAATCTTCATTCACATCAACAAAAGAAAATAAGTAAAGTAAGTACCTTATACCTTAGGGTGAGTAATTACAATTTAGAACTCTAAACTTATTAATAAGTCTCTCATCAACATTTCATAAATATTCTATCTATAATCATTAGACAAAGTCTATAATCCATTTCTCAAACCACTCATTCCATATGAGCATGGAATAAGTGGGAGTTCAATATTATAAACCATCTTATCATATACTATGTGATGAAATACATATAAAAATAAACCCTATGAATATTATTAAATATTTTAAAACTTAATTACTCCAAATAAAGTATAAATATAAAAGTTGCCCCAATATTATATATTAATGGAAATAAAATCTCATTAGTTAGTAGTAGTACATAAGTTTATGACTTTTTGTCAAATTAAATTCATATTAAGGGCCCTCACAAATAATAATAAAAAAGGATAAATATATAAAGGAAATATAGAAAATATCACAATACATAATAAAAGATCACAAATAGATTCTTAATAACTTTATTGTTGCTGCAAGTACTCAGCAAATAAAATTTCAAAAATAAAAGTTCAAACCAAATATAAAATACAAACCTGAAAACAAAACAGAAAATGAAAAAGGAATAAAACCAGGAAAAAACAGAGGACACACCAAATCTGGCCCACGGCCCATTTCCTCTTTCTTATCCATCGCCCACGAGCAACTCTAGTCACCCAACCGAAGCCCGGTAATAGTCCAAGACCAGCCCCGCCTGCCTTTCTCTCTGGTTGACAAGTGGGACCGAGGAGGGACCGTGGAGCAAATCAGAAAAATTGTTAGGAGGTTTTCCGTGAAAAATACATCATCGTCTTCCTCCCCGACGTCACTAGCAGCTGGCTGTCAGCATCGCCGCCGTCCATCGCCGCGCCATGACGTCCGGCCACGCCAAGATCCATGCCACCGCTCATGGTCGTCTACAAGAAGCCCTGAACGCCGCCAAAGAACCCTAATTCCTTTTCCCCTCTCCATTTTTCCATTTTTCCGAAACCCTAACTTGATGTGGTTCAAGCTAGAGCTCGCTTCCGGCCACCCCTTGATATTCAGAGACCACCACGGATACCACGACGCTCGACTTGGTCGTTTGCCCCAAGGCGCACTGGTAGTGAAGATTCCTCGCTGCAGGATTTAGGCCCTCTTCCCCGACACCGACGCCATCGCCGATGTCAATCGCCACCGTCTCCAGCTGCAGCTCGCCTCCACGACCACTTCCCTGCATTCTGGGTGAGCTACTGAACACGCCGCCGTCTTCCTTTGCCTCGCTTGCTTGCTGAATCGAGCCACCAACGAACGCCGCCGTGCATAGCCGCCAGTCGCCGCCGTGCACTGCACTCCGGTGACCATTTGAGGGCTGCGCCTCCACTACAATGCACCTCACGATGCCCTCTTTCCACTACGCACGATCTCAGCCGCACGCGCGAGCAGAATCCTTCGATCGGTAATAGATCTGGGAGGTTCATCCTTGGATGATGTCACCCTGACATCAGCACCGCGTCAACCCAGCCTAGTCAGTCGATTTGACTTGGTCCTTGCACGCGTGGCGGATGACGTGGTCACTAGCCCACTGGTCAGTGACCGTGGGTAATTCTAGCCTAGGTACACAATATCTTTTCTGTCTGGGAATTAAATAAAACCATATTAATTCCAATATACATAAAATAATTAAACCTTGTTTAGTTAATAACTTTTGTTTTATAAATCGAAAAATACATATAATATATGAAAATGTTTAGAAAAATAAAATCTACAACTTTTATTATTAAATATTCTTATGATAATTATTTAAATAAATATTATTTAATAAATACTTTACAAAGTTTTAATACTTTGATAATTAATATTTTAATAATGGTAAATGTTAAAAATCTAAATAAAATACCAAAAATCTTAGACAAATAAGAATTAGAGTTTAAAACTATAATCATGCATTATTATTTCTCTTAATTAAATATTTATTATTTATTAAGTAATTATAAAGTAATAAACCTTATTAAAATCATATCTTATTATTTATAAATCACAAAAATAAATGTAAAATACCAAAATGATCACAAAAATAATACCTACATGTTAAAAATATGATATCCCACTTTTAAGTTAAATAAAAAGTTAAACACTTTAATAACTTGAATTTAAACCTATTTCTTTAGTTAATAATTCATATAATGTGAAATAAAATTTGTTAATATTTCTTAAAGTAATGAATTGAGTCTAATAAAAAGTAAATATTGTTGTGTGAATTCAAAATGATCTAACACACTTTAAATACAATTTTATCAAATTATCTTTCAACCATAAGTATAAATTATGTTATAAAAGAATTCTTATCCATTATAAAATCTCCAAGAATAATTGTAATAAGATAAAACCCATTCTTTATATTAACCACAAGTTTATAAACAAATCAAAACACTATAAGTGAGTTCATAAGTAATAAATAATATTGTTTATTTATTCACAAACATTAACCACACCCTTATAGGGAGGTAAATTCCTTTATACAATTATAATGTAAAGAAACCACTACTCCAATAGAAGTAATGCCATTCTTTAGTAACTATAAGAAACCTTATAAAGTAAACAAGATACAAATATCATAAGCAATATAACCAAATCCATCTATGTCTTTAAAGTTAACCTTGGTCTACAATACTTTAAATGTTATAATAAAACATCATTATGTGTTTTATAGTCGACTTTGGTCTGTTTCAATTAAGACCTAGTGCATCTCGATACCAAACTAACCAAGTTAAAAACCAAGATAGATAAGTCTCAAATACTAATGATGTCATTATTCAAATGGAGCAATTCTTTATTACTTAAAGACTATAACTAGAAAGAACACCTCATAAGGTTAACTTAAAAGCTTAAATACTTCTGCTTAGTTAAGTAAGATTTTCTTCAAAAGTTATTCGTTTTGCCACTTCAATCAACATATGACAATTAATAGTAATCACATTACTTTATACCTTACTTGTATAATAAGATTGTTAATACTTAAATTCCTTATAAGTGACATTACTTGTAAAGTAAAACTGGAAGACAAACAATTAAGATGTATGCAACCTTGAGTAGCATTCCATACTGTGTATCTTGTTGTGGTATAAATACATGTTGTTTTCCACACACTCACAAGCCTTAATAAGAAGCACATGTGTGAAACTTAATCTAAAAGGGCAACACATTCTATGGAAACCCTTTCCAGAATCCAAACCCTAGAACAACGTTATCCTCGGGATTCGTGTTTATCAACTTGCATTACATTACTTATGCATAAAAGCATCTTGCTTATTTAAACATTAGTCCTTACCGGACCAATGATGCAGATTTCAGCTATTGGATCTTATATTGTCTTGAAGACCGTGAGTGCATAATCTTGCAATCACAAAAGGCAAGTTCACACTTGCTCATGTCCTTTGATTATTTTTTGTAAAGTATTTTGCAAATCCAGTGTTGTCATCACCTGTATTTGAAAAAGGACAGAAAACACTATTTTCATAATAATGTGATTATAGGTTATTTACCATGAGGTAATAACCTACTATAAGAGTTCCAGTGGTAAATGAACATATTACCTAGGACTTAACAACCAATGTCGCCAGTGATTCTTGCGCCGTATATTACGCATTGACCATGAGATCTGGAATGGGACGGAGAAGTCAGCTGTATCTTTTCCCTCTCGCATGGAGCTGGATGTGCGGGTCGTGGCTGTTATCACTCGTAGCATGCATATTATTTATGGTAATTCGTAGAGGATATGCAACATATGGGTGGGAGCCCTCAACGTCCCATGATAGTTCCGTCATCTGAGCGGTCTATACTGCCATTGCCGTAATTCAATAGGTGGGATGGCGTACACCAAGGAGACATGCAGGGTCGCGGAGAAGGCAGTTATTGGCTTGGATCTTAGTCTGGGCCTCACACCAAGGAAGTGTAAACGAACCTGCAATTCGGATGTGCAAGAAAGCTAAGATCTCTCATGGGTAAAGTGACGCACCTCTGCAGAGTGTAAAAACTATAACTTGTTACTCCCTGTTCCGGGAAGGAGCTGCGAACGCGGCGGGAAAGGAACTCCATGAAAGTTCTGGTAAACACGTGAAGGCTGACGGACATAGATTTTCAGAATAAAAGCAACCTTTGAAGAAATGTTTACGAAAACCCGCATTGCCTACGGCCTATGGTCTGTGGCTATAGATATAGTGCATCAAACACTCCTTTTCTAGTGAACTTGCTGAGTACGCTCATACTCAAAGTATCTTCTTAACTATTGCTAGATTCTGAAGTCATTAAGACGACGTCTACATCAAGTATGCTCTAGAAATCATCATCAAAAGCTCAAGCTCTTCAATGAAGTAAAGGCAGTCAACATATACATCATCTCAAGTGAAGATGAAGTTACTGATTAGATAAGAATAGAATTTCTAGCCATAGAACCTACTTCTGTTGCATATTGCAATAGCAGCAATACCAGACCATTAATTAAAATACTACTCATAATAGTATAATAGTCTTGAGTTGTTTATTTCTGATTCTTCTTTGTAAGAAGTTTCTTTCTCTCTCTTTAACCTAGAGTGTTCTCTGGATCTTGTGTAAAGAGTTGAGTTGTAACCTATAGTCATGTCTTGGACCTGCTGTGTTTCTGTTGTACTACTCTGAGGGATGTAATACTAGTGAATGATGTTTCATTGGTGTTATGTCAACGACTAAAGTGTACTACATCATGCAGTGGTATGCTGGGTCACCGCAACAACGGTCTCTTGTTCATGGAACAACTGGATTGTTTACCTTAGACACTTTTCTTAAAGCAGTTATCTGTTGCTTGCAACTTAATACTGGAGGGGGTTCAGATGATAAACCAAAGGTGGATTTCTAGTCATAGATACAGTTGGATGGCGGTCTATGTATCTTTTTGTATTGCCCAATCGAATCTCATAGGATCATGAATGTCTAGTATTGCATTGTTATGCCTTGCTCAGTCCTGTCAATTGCCCTGCTATAATTTGTTTACCTAGCATGCCATGTTTGTTTATCTAAGGAGAACACCTCTAGTGAACTATGGACCCTGGTCCAATCTTTACCATTGATACATCTTCCACTGTTACTGTTTACTTGCTGCAAACCACTATTACCTTCCACACCATACATTTAATCCTTTGCTACAGCAAACCGGTGAGATTGACAACCTCACTATTTGTTGGGGAAAAGTATTGAGTTTGGGTTGTGTAGGTCTCCAAGTTTCTAGCAACACCTTTGAGTCGTTTCCTTCCTCCTACTGGTTTGATAACCTCGGTTTCTTACTGAGGGAAAACTTGTTGTTATGCTCATCATACCTTCCGCTTGGGGTCTCCCAACGAAGATCTGTCATGAGCCATCATCAGTCACATTGGAGTGAAGCTTATGAAGAAACTCCATTCCGATGGACTTATTGATTCACTTGATTTTGAATCACTTGAAAGATGCGAAGCATGTCTGATGGGAAAAATGACTAAGACTCCATTTTCTAGTATGATGGAGCGAGCTACGGACTTATTGGAAATCATACATACCGATGTGTGTGGCCCAATGAGTGTAGCATCACGTGGTGGTTATCATTATGTTCTTACTTTCACAGATGACTTGAGTAGATATGGGTATATCTATTTCATGAAACATAAGTCTGAAACTTTCGAGAAGTTTAAGGAATTTCAAAATGAAGTGGAGAATCAATGTAACAAGAAGATTAAGTTTCTATGACATGATCGTGGAGGTGAATATCTAAGTTACAAGTTTGGCGAGCATTTAAAGAAATGCGGAATACTTTCACAATTGACACCGCCAGGAACACCACAACGTAATGGTGTGTCTGAACATCGTAATCGAACTCTCTTAGATATGGTTCATTCTATGTTGTCACTTACAGATTTACCTTTGTCATTTTGGGGTTATGCATTATATAAATCCACATTCACTTTAAATAGGGCACCATCTAAATCTGTTGAAATGACACCGTATGAATTATGGTTTGGGAAGAAACCTAAATTGCCGTTCCTTAAAGTTTGGGGTTGCGAAGCATATGTAAAGAAGTTACAGCCCAACAAGCTTGAACCCAAATCCACATTTTGTCTTTATGATTCTATCATGTCTGTGTTGTTTGTGATCTTGCATGCTCTCCGTTGTTAGTAGCTATCTTGGCCAAGTAGTTGCTAGTTACTCCAAGAGGGGGTATTTATGCTCGATAGTGGGTTCATGCCTCTAGTTTCCAAGGGAAGTGACAATAATCTATTCGGTTGTAGATATGTTGTTGGTACTAGGGAGAAAACAGCGGTCTCTTGTTCATGGAACATGTGGACTGTTTACCTTACACACTTTGCTTAAAGCAGTTGTTTGTTGCTTGCAACTTAATACTGGAGGGGGTTCGGATGATAACCTAAAGGTCAAATTCTAGTCATAGATGCAGTTGGATGGCGGTCTATGTATCTTGTTGTATTGCCCAATCGAATCTCATAGGATCTTTCTAACTAGTAATTGCATTGTTATGCCTTGCTCAGTCCTGTCAATTGCCCTGCTGTAATTTTTTTACCCTTCATGACATGTTGTTTATCTAAGGAGAGCACCTCTAGTGAACTATGGACCCTGGTCCAATCTTTACCATTGATACATCTTCCACCGTTACTTGTTTACTTGCTGCAAACCATTACCTCCCACACCATACGTACAGCAAACCGGTGAGCTTAACAACCTCATTGTTCGTTGGGGCAAAGTCTTGAGTTTGTGTTGTGTAGCTCTCCGCGTTGCTTGCAACACCTGTGTGATGTTTCCTTCCTCCTTCTGGTTCGATAACCTCGGTCTCCGCTGAGGGAAGACTTGCTGTTGTGCTGCTTCACACCTTGCTCTTGGGGTTCCCAACAGGCTCCCACGTCAACCACGTGCTAGCCATCACATGTTTTCTGGCGCCGTTGCCGGGGAGGCCAAGGACGTCTTCACTAGGGGAGTCCTCCACTTCCTTTCTCTTTACTTTGTTTTTAGTTTTCTTTATTTCTTTTGCTTGGTTTTGTTTTCCTCTTTTCAAAAACCCCCCAAAAAATTAGTCTAGTTTGGTTTGCTTGCTTTATTCAAAAACACAAAAAATTTATTTCCTGCTCTAGCTGCTACTGCTGTTTTTGGCTTGCCCACCTTTGCCAAAATGAACTCTGCTGAGAACACCAAGTTGTGTGACTTTACTAGCACCATCAACAATGATTTCCTTAGCACACCTATTGCTCCACCTGCTCCTGATGCTACCTTTTATGACATTAAGCCTGCTTTGTTGAATCTTGTGATGAGAGAACAATTTTCTGGTGCTAGTTCTGATGATCCTGCTGCCCATCTCAATAGCTTTTTTGAACTTTGTGAGATGCAAAAATATAAGGAGGTAGATGGCGATATTATTAAGCTCAAGCTTTTTTCCTTTCTCCTTGAGAGGAAAAGCTAAAGAATGGTTGCTTTCCTTGCCTAAAAATAGTATTGATTCTTGGACTAAGTGCAAAGATGCTTTTATTGGAAAATACTATCCTCCTGCTAAGATTATATCTATGAGAAGTGAAATTATGAAATTTAAACAACTTGATAGTGAACATGTTGCTCCAGCTTGGGAAAGAATGAAGTCTTTGGTTAAGAATTGCCCCACTCATGGACTCACTGCTTGGATGATTATCCAGACTTTTTATGCAGGTTTGAACTTCTCCTCAAGAAATCTGTTGGATTTAGCTGCTGGAGGTACCTTCATGGGCCTCACTTTGGGTGCTGCAACAAGGATCCTTGATAATATGATGGTTAACTACTCTGAATGGCATGTTGAGAGAGCTCCACATGGTAAGAAGGTAAATTCTGTCGAGGAAGCTTCCTATTTGAGTGATAAGATTGATGTTATTATGACTATGCTTGTTAATGGGAAAGCTCCTTTAGATCCTAATAGTGTTCCCTTAGCCTCTTTGGTTGCTCAAGAAGAGCAAGTTGATGTGAACTTCATTAGAAACAACAGTTTCAACAATAATGCTTATAGGAATAATTTTGGTAGCAACAACAATTATACACCTTATCCTCTACTGGAAATGTTTATCATGGTAGATCTAGAATGCCTAGTGAAGAAAGGATTCTAGAAGTAGAGAGATCCACTAAGACTTTTATGCAAATTCAATATGAGCAAAATAAGATTTTCACTAAAACTATGGAGGAACAATCTATTATCTTGGAAAACATTAGTCATCAGCTTGAAAATTTGAATAGAGAAATTCCTAGTTTACAGTCAAAAATTTTGAGTGCTGAGAAAAATATATCCTCTTTGTCTGAAGCTCAGTCTTCCTTGATTAATAAAATGGCTGCTCAACCTGAAATTATGGAAAACACCTTTGCTACTACTTATGCCATACAAGTTACTATTGATGAAAATGTTAGGCTGTTAGCTCAACTCCATGCTAAGTGGAAAAGGGAAGCTGAATTTGATAGAAACAATAGTGTGTGCACCATCACCACTAAACCACAAGTAGTACCTATTCCTCCTTCTACTATGCCTAAGCCTATTGAGCCTACTATTAGTGATGCTATGTTTGACTTTGATATTGATGGTTGCAATATTTCTGAAGTGATTATGTTCCTACAAAAGCTTGCTAGAAGTCCTGATGCTAGTGATATGCATGTTGCTTTCACTAAACACATTACATATGATCTTGTTAAGATTAAGGAAGAGAAGCTAAAACACAAAGCTTCCATTACTAGGAAGGTAGAAGATATTTGGGAACCCATTATTAATATGCTAGTGAATGACTTTGATCTCAAAGTTTCATGTGATGTTGGTTCTAGTGTCTCTATTATGCCTAGGAAAATTTATGAAGTGCTTGATTTGACACCATTGGAAGATTGTTATTTGGATGTCCCACTCAATGATAATGCTAAGAGGAAACTCATGGGGAGTATTAATGATGTTCTTATTATGGTTAACAATGCTTATGTCCCTGTTGATTTCTATGTTTTGGATGTTGAATACAATGCTTCTTGTCCTATTACTTTGGGAAGACCTTTTCTTAGAACAGTTGGTGCCATCATTGATATGAAAGAAGGAACCATCAAATATCATTTTCCATTCAAGAAAGGTATTGAACACTTCCCTATGAGGAGAGATAAGTTTCTTTTTGCTCCTCTTTTGAAAGCAAGGTTTGATGTTAATGCTTCATCATTTGAAAATACTTGATTGTTCTTGATTCTTGTGCCTAACTTAAAGGAGTTAAATAAAAGTACTTGTTGGGAGATAACCCAAGAGTTTCCTTGAGTCTTGGAAGTTATTACTTCAGTAATGACCTCTCCTTATCCTTTTTGTTTGCTTTTTGTGCCAAGAATGACCTCTAATGAGAAGGATGTAAGATTTCTGTCCTCCACCATAAAAATTCGTGAGGAGTTTGTGTAAATCAGATTGAGCTCAAAATTTACGAATAAATCCCCCAGTATGTTAGATAACTTTCGTTTGTTCAACACTTTTTGATTTGAACAACAGAAGATGTTCGAAAAAATCAGTTTGTACCTGCTGGTCTGTTTTGACAGATTTCTCCCATTATTTGCATTTGCTTCTTATTGATTCCTTTTTGAGTTCTCTTTTGGGGAATTTAGCTTTTTGAAGGAGTTACTACAGTAGCTTGTGTTTTTAGTGAAAATCCTTGTTGTTCCAAAGCTTTGCCAGAGGTATAATATCTTTTGAATACACTAATGTTGCTAATGAAGACTGTGTGAAGTTTTGTATGAAGGAAAAATTTCAGGTGTAGAGAGAGAATGATGCAATGAGATAAAGAATGGACAAAAGCTCAAGCTTGGGGATTCCACCATGGTTTCACCCCAAGAAATATTCAAGAGGTACAAGCGTCAAAGCTTGGGGATGCCCAAGGCATCCCCATCTTCATCAATAAAAAGCTCAGGTTTGTCTAGACACTTCGTTTTTTATTGTTTCATGCACAGTTGTGTTGTTCTTGGAGCGTCTTAGTTTTCGTGTGCTTTGATTAGGTTGTTTATTTTGCTTTAATAAAGTAGTTTGGACCCCCTTTCTCGCTGTGTTGTTTTGCAAATAAGTTGCTTGGTGTTGGAAAGGAGTAGTAAGTTCTTGCTTTTCAGTGCAAGAGGAGCTTGCATTGACTGTGACTTAGACTTTAGCATGACATGCTAGGTGTTGTTTTGACCTTATGATTAGTGATTATTGTTGTAGCATGTCTTGTTCCAAACAATTGGGATTGCTTAGTGTTCTTTGAAGAAATTATGCGTTGTTTTAGCATGCAAAATCATAGTATTGCAGTATTCTCCTTTAATGCTTTGCTTGGGTTGACTTGGCACATGCTCACACCATGTTATGACTATGACAAGTCACCATTAGCCTATATGATCATTTAGTCCTTGACTTGTAGTTCCACTCTATGCTTTGATTAGTAATGCTTTGTTGCTCTGCATGATTATGGCCATTATGCTCTCTTTGTTGGTTGCTCCCAGTCTTTTGCTGTTCTGCTCATGCTTCCAACTCCCAAGAAACCAAGTTATTCCAAACTGTCCACTATAAACTCCTATGCATGGTGTGTTACACCATTTCAAGTATATTCTTGTTTTCAGCTATCTTCCAATTAAAAACTATTTTGTTATGTGAAAAATTAGTGATTAAATCCCTCACGAACTTGATGGCACACATTATATTCTTTGCCCCTAATAAAATTGAACCATTGTGACGTCTATGTTGTATATGCTTGCACTTATACGTTGGAATTAGCAGAACCGTGCTGTCACGGGGAACGTTTTCAACATTGCACTTGTAATTTGTACTCAGTTGATATCATGCTCTTTTGTCTATGGATGTCACCGGTGTGAAATAAAGAGGAAACTTGTAAGTCCATGGAGTTTGTATTCTTTGTTAGAGAAACTCCTGGGCCGCTAGCCTAAGCCATGCCTAATCATGGTGGAAACTTGCAGCATCACCATAGTGAGCTATTTATGAAGCATCCTCAATAAAAAGCTATGCATATAGTAAATAAAAAGATCACTGAGATGCTCATTGTCTGCTTGCCTTGTCATTTTGGTTATGGGTAAGCTCATGTACCATGTAAAAGGGGTACCCCATTGGCGGTTCTCTATGATATGCAAATACTTACAATGACAAGAACTTACCTGTGACTGAAGTTGAGTAGCATGAGGTGTGGCCCTCGTATTCAAGGTACTTGAGATTGCCAACTTATACTTTGTCAAGCATATACTATGATAGGGGCAATGAGGGCTGAAAACTAACAAGTACTATAATTTTTGGAAGCTCTTTTTGAAACTTGAAATTCCCGCTTCCTTTACAAAAAGTCCTTTCTTCCACCATTTATTTGAGTCTCCACCTTCTACCTTTAGGCACCATTAAGAGAGCATAGTTTTCATTCTGTGTGCAGTGTCCCAAAGCTTATTGATTGATGCATATTGTGATATTACTTGTTCTTGTGCTATTTGTTTCTAGTCACCCTTGTGAACTTTGAAGGTGTCCTATGCATCTATATTGCTACTCTATGAGGGACAAGCTGATTGCTACTATGCTATATTTTCTGTATGTGAAACAAACAAACGTTTTTCAATGCATGTTATTCATGATCTTTGTTTGTATCCTTTCATGTTGCATGCATAGTTACTATGTACTATTGTTAGAACTCCATATTTCATGCACATGTCTAGAGTTCTTTGATCCCACCTTTCAATGCTTGCAAATGGTTGGATATTTATTGTGAGGGTGCATGACACCTAAAAAATTATTCTTTTATCACTTACCTACTCGAGGACGAGCAGGAGTTAAGCTTGGGGATGCTTCATACGTCGGAAACGTATCTATAATTTTTGATGTTCCATGCTTGTTAGTAACTACTTTGCTTTGCTTTGTCTACACTTTGAGGTGCTTTTTACATGTTTTCTGGTACTAACCTATTAACAAGTTGCTACAAGGTTGCTTGCTTCTGCATTTCTGTTTTTGGTTTCAGAAAAGCTAGTAAAGAAATATTCTCGGAATTGGACGGGACAAACGTCAAAGTCAATTACTTTCCGTGGGGAACAAGAAGTCTAGAGGGGAGACGGAGAGGGGTGCCAGGGCACCCAGACCCACCTAGGCACGAGTGGGCCCTGCCCCGCGACTAGGCAGGGTGTGGGGCCCCTGGCCATCGCCTCGGCCCCCCCCTTCGCCTATAATAAGCCCCCGATGCAGAAACCCTAAGTACCCGATAAAATCTCCACAAAACCGTTTGTAGCCTCTACCACCATCATCCCTAGATCGGGGGGATCTGAAGTTCTTCCTAGCACCCTGCCAGAGGGGAGATCATCCCGGAGGCCTTCTCTCCGGTATGATGCGTGAGTAGTTCCACCTTGGACTATGGGTCCATGTAGTAGCTAGATGGTTGTATCTCCTCCTTTGTGCTTTCATGTATAGATCTTGTGAGCTCCGTTCATGATCAAGATCTAATCTATTTGTAATCATGCATGTTGCCTTTGCGGGGATCCGATGGATATTAAGGTTATTATCTTGGTTTAATTAATGGTTTTGTCTTTATGATTCTATCATGTATGTGTTGTTTGTGATCTTGCATGCTCTCCATTGTTAGTAGCTATCTTAGCCAAGTAGTTGCTAGTGACTCCAAGAGGGGGTATTTATGCTCGATAGTGGGTTCATGACTCTAGTTTCCAAGGGAAGTGACAATAATATCTTTGGTTATAGATGTGCTGTTGCTACTAGGGAGAAAACAACGGTCTCTTGTTCATGGAACATGTGGACTGTTTACCTTACACACTTTGCTTAAAGCAGTTGTCTGTTGCTTGCAACTTAATACTAGAGGGGGTTCGGATGATAACCTGAAGGTGGACTTCTAGTCATAGATGCAGTTGGATGGCGGTCTATGTATCTTGTTGTATTGCCCAATCGAATCTCATAGGATATTTCTGACTAGTAATTGCATTGTTATGCCTTTCTTAGTTCCTGTAAATTGCCCTGCTGTAATTTGTTTACCCTTCATGCCATGTTGTTTATCTAAGGAGAGCACCTCTAGTGAACTATGGACCCCGGTCCAATCTTTACCATTGATAAATCTTCCACTGTTACTTGTTTACTTGCTGCAAACCATTACCTCCCACACCATACGTTTAATCCTTTGTTACAGCAAACCAGTGAGATTGACAACCTCATTGTTCGTTGGGGAAAAGTCTTGAGTTTGTGTTGTGCAGGTCTCCGCGTTGATTGCAACACCTGTGTGACGTTTCCTTCCTCCTTCTGGTTCGATAACATCGGTCTCTACTGAGGGAAGACTTGTTGTCGTGCTGCTTCACACCTTGCTCTTGGGGTTCCCAACAGGCTCCCACGTCAACCACGTGCTAGCCATCACTGAAGCATATCAAGCTACATTTTCACGCTTTTCGAAAGCATGTAAAAGATGGTGACATAAATATTTGCAAAGTACACACATATCTGAATGTGGCGGATCCGTTGACTAAACCTCTCCCGAGGGAAAAACATGGCCAGCACCAAACCGCCATGCGTGGTCGGTATATTACCATGTAATCTAGATTAGTTGACTCTAGTGCAAGTGGGAGACTATTAGAGATATGCCCTAGAGGCAATAATAAAAGTAGTTATTATTATATCTTTGTGTTTATGATAAATGTTTACATTCATGCTATAATTGTATTAACCGGAAACATTAATACTTGTGTGATTTGTGAACTTGTTAGAGTCCCTAGTGAAGCCACTTTGTAACACTAGCTTGTTGGTTAATAGATGATCATGGTTTCCTGATCATGAACATTGATATGTTGTTAACGACAAGATCATATCATTAGGAGAATGATGTGATGGACATACTCCTATAGATAAGTGTAGCATAAAGATCAAGTCATTTTATTAGTTTGTTTGCTATAAGCTTTCTGATACATAGTAACCTAATTCCTTCGACCATGAGATCATGCTAATCACCATCAGTGGATGGATACTTTGATGACATCAAATACCACACCATAACTGGGTGGCTATAAAGTTGGCATTGAGTGTTCGGAAAGTTTGTGTTGAGGCATATGGATCAATAGTGGGATTTGTCCATCCATATGATAGATAGATATACTCTGGGCCCTCTTGGTGGAATGTCATCCAATTAGCTTGCTAGCATGTGAATGGCTCACAAGGGATCACATATCACGGGAATGATAAAAGAGTACTTATCGGTAACAAGGTTGAACTAGGTATGCAGAGATACCGACTACCAAACCTCGGATAAGTAAAATATTGTGAGACAAAGGGAAATTGGTATCATATGTAAATTTTTCATTCGATCACAAATTAATCGTAGAAATATGTGGGAGCCAGATGAATTTATAGATTCCTCTATTGGTTATTGATCGGGAGTCTCAATCATGTCTGGATAATTCACGAAACATAGGGAGACACGCTTAAGGATTCAATGTTGTTTAGTAGATATGGAATGTAATTAGGAAGACTGAACGTTGTTCGGAGTCTTGGATTTGATCCGGGATATCACGAGGAGATCTGGAATGGTCCGGAGAATAAGATTCATATAAGGAGAGTCCAATTCCGAAGTTCGGGAATGATTCCGGTGTTTTCACCAGAATGATCTAGAAGGGTCTAGAAGGTTCACCGGACCGGAAGGGGAAGGGTACATGAATGTTTCATGACTAAGTGGAATGATTGAAACATGTCCTAGGTCACTTGGCTGGGCGTTTGAAAGAAAGAAATTAAAGTCCAAAATTGAAAAGTCAAAAGACAAGTTTGAAAAGTCAAACTAGGACAATGTTTCCTGGTGGAGGAAGGAGAGAATCCTTCTCTCCCTCCACCACGTCCCTAGTAGGAGAGGGAGTTAGGGAAGGATTCAAACTTCCCTCTCCCTAGCTGCCCCTACCTCTCATAAATAGAGGGGAGGGGGGTGCCCCCAAGACCACCACAAGCCCCATCCCCCAAGCCGTCGCCGCCGCTACCGCGCCGCCTCCAAGCATCGCCGCCGGATCGCCGCCGCCGCCGTAGTCACCGTCGGCCCCACCTCCTCCTCTCCGGCTTATAAACCCTAGACGCCGGGGAAATCCTACTACTCCACCATACCCCGCTCCGGCTTAAGGCGAAGCCCTGCGGGATTTCCCCTCTAACTCCAACACCACGCCGTCGTGCTGCCAGAATCGCGAGGAGAGAACTACAACCTTCGCTGCCTGCTGGAACTAGGGAGAGGAAGGTATTCATCAAGTACCAAACGTGTGACCGACTATGGAAGCATTGCCGGAACGCGGTGCCGAAAGGATCGTCTTCGCGATCTTGAGATCGTCAAGTGAACGACTACATCACCCACGAGAATCTACTCTCGTTAACCGCTTTGGAATCTTCAGGGGTGAGTACTCTATTGACTCATTTCTACAATCTAGTAGATAGATCTTGGCTTGTGTGTGTTCATGCAGTAGAATTTTTTGTTTTCCATGCTACGAAGCCCTACAGAGTTTTATATTGGAAATGAGAGCATGAGAAGGAACCGATATGATTCATTAAGCAATGAATCCTAGGGCTTCTATATGAAGGATGGTGAAGATCATGAAGACATGTATCGAAGGCTCAGGTCCACTGCCACCACCTTTAGGAATGTGGGTGCCTCACATGTGGATGATGCTTGGATAAAAAGGAAATATGTGATTCCACTCATGCCCTTTGAGCCCACTGACTTGAAGGTCCTACAAGGAAGACACAACTACCATCTCATGACCTCCAATGAAGTTATGAAAGATATGGCCTCTTTCAAGGTTGCCACCAAGAATGCCAAAGATGCCCGTGCTCGAGCCCTTGGAATGAGCAATGGTGTCAACCTTGCCTTAAAGGCCAAAGTTGTGGAGTATGTGGATGAAGATGAAAGTGATGAAGGCTTGTCTATGAGCCATCCCAATGATATCAAGATTGCTCATGGTGAATATATGGCCTTCTATGCTAAAAACTTTTGGAAAGATCCTGCCAAGGCCAAGATGGAAATGCAACAAAGAAGCAACCCAAAAGGGAGAAGAGACAATGTCACTAAATTGAGAACTTGCTTCAATTGTGGTGACTGCTATCACTTTGTGGCAGGTTGTCCCTATGAGAAAAGAGAAGATCATGGGGGTAAACTTGTGTTGAAGAAAACCTCCAAATCCCCTTTCAAGAAACCCTTCATCAAGAAGAATCCCACCAACAAGAAGTCGGGTGAAATTGTCTTGATCACTCATGAAGAATTCTCATTCGACAATGAAGATGATGAAGAGGAAACATCAAGTCGTGTGGATGCTCTTGCCACTACTTCTACACCCACATTCTCCCTCTTCGACTCTCCAAATGCGAATATCGCCAACAAGAACGTCACTTGCCTTATGGCAAGAGGAACAGAGGTATTATCATCGTCACACCCCTCCTCCTTGGTTGATGATGAATTTGATGATGAGATATCTCTTGAGGTTAAAAAGGAATTAGTTGATTTTGATGAGTTCATGAATAACTTGCAAGGGGAACACTAGAGACATTTAGTGGACCTCCTAGATCAACTTTCTCACACACAAGAGCTTCTTTATGAGAGATGCAAACTAGGGAGAGAGCATATGATTGAGGTAAAAGCTCTAAATAATGCTCTAGAAGAAGAGCAAGAGACTAGGATGTCTCTTGAACTAAAACTTGAAGGGCTTGATGGGGCAAATGACCTAATTGTTAATAGACTCGTTAAGGAACGTGACCATGCTATTGCTAAATATAAAAAGGCTAAAAAGGACAAGATTGAGTTCCATGTTGTTCATGAAAAACTTGCCGAGGACTTTATGATGCTTAACAAGGCCCACAAGGCCTTGGAGAGCGAACTCTTGTTACTCACAAAGTCTTGTGAAAAGCTTCAAACTCAATTGACCAATATTTATTCACCTAGTACTTTCATTCCTTCTAGTTTTACAAATATACTTGAAGAAAATGCTAGGTTGAAGGGGGAGATAGCTAAAGCCACCTTTCCCGAAGGAAACAAGTCCATTGATGCCCTCCTGAGTAAGCAGAGGCCAAATGGTGAGAAAGGGGGCATTGGATTTGTCTCCAAAGCCAAGAAGAAGAACAAGAAGAAGAAGAAGGCCAAGCCAGCACAAGAAAAAGACAAGGCCATTATGGGTAGTAACACCACAAGTGGCAAAACTATGTCTCATGATGACTTTGCGGGAAGTGCTAACCCTCACTATCTTTTAATGTGTGACTATTATGGTGATGTGTATGCACAATATTTTGGCCCATTAGATGGTTATATTGCTTGTTCTATTTGGGTTCCCAAGACCCTTGTTGCTAACAAAAGAGGACCCATTAAAAATGGGTACCTAAAAACTAGTTTGATCTTTTATAGACCTATGCTTCTGGAGGGTCAAAATGGGTGCTTGATAGTGGATGCACAAGTCATATGACCGGAAGCACATCTATTTTCAAGGAGTTTAGACCAAATGATGATCAAATATCCGTGACATATGCCGAAAAGTCAAAGTCTAAGGTAATGGGTTTCTGCAAGGTTGTGGTTTCCCGCGATATTACTCTCATGGATGTCATACTTGTTGAGACCCTTGGCTATAATTTACTTTTAGTCCGTGCTCTTGGAAAGATATGCTTTGTCGTCTTTATTTATAATGATATTGTGGTCCTCATGTGGAGCAAGTCTCTAAAGGTCGCTTTTGTTGCGTACGTCGAAAATGACTTGTATGTGGTGGACTTTTCGGGGAAAACCACTAAAAGTGCGATGTGCTTATTTGGAAAGGCCGATGTGGGTTGGTTATGGCATCAGCCCATGTCAACATGAGAACTTTGCAAAGTCTCCACAAGGATGGCCATATTGTTGGACTAAAATAAAATGTTTATTTTGCCAAAGATCGTGTTTGTTGGGATTGTGTTGAAGGAAAGATGCATGATTCTCCCCACAAGCCGAAGAACTACATCAAGTCCAAGAGGATCTTGGAGCTCCTTCGTGTGGATCTCTTTGGTCCTCCATCTCATGCTAGTCTTGGTGGAAAGAAATATTGTTTGGTGATTGTTGATGACTACTCAAGATACACATGTGTATATTTCTTCAAGTTAAAAAGTGAGACCCAAGAAAACTTCATTGACTTCATCAACATGGTTCGACATCAACACAATGTCCCTGTGTTGATAAGGAGTGACAATGGCACAGAGTTCAAGAACCACACCTTAAATGGATTTCTTAGTGATGAGGGGATAAAACATCAATATTACGCTGCATATACCCCTCAACAAAATGGTGTAGCTGAGGTGAAGAACCGGACTCTTATTGATATGGCAAGGACCATGTTGGCGGAGTTTCAATCTCCATACAATTTTTGGGCCGAAGTAATCTCCACCGAATGTCATGCATCAAACCGGCTCTACCTCCGCAAAGAATTGATCAAGACTCCATATGAAATTCTTACCGGTAACAAGCCCAACGTTTCATACTTCCGGGTGTTCGGTTGTAAGTGTTTCTATCGCATAAAGGGTGTTCGCTTGTCCAAATTTGATTCCAAGGCATTAGAGGGTATTTTTGTTGGTTATTGTCTCGAATCCCACACTTATAGAATCTATGACAAGCTCTCTAGGACTGTCATAGAATCTTGTAGTATGGTTTTCAAAGAATATGATGGTCCCCAAGGGGGCGTGTTGATGTTTGTGATGGAGATGATGAAATGCCTTAGGATGCCATAGGAAGAATGGGTGCGGGATTCATCTGCCACATTGAGGAACCCCTTATGGAGGATCAAGAAGAACTATGATCTACTCAAGTGGTGCCCTCATCTTCACAACATCAACAAGCTCCTTCTGTCGAGGAGGACAATGACCCAAGCCAAAAACAAGTTGTGGACCCTCAACAAGTTGATCTGGGAGAAACTCTAGCCAGGAGGAGCTTGAGTCTCCATTCTCTAGAATGTCTAGCGCTGCTCGGTCTATTACACAAGGAAAATCTATACAATCTGCCATAAGATCAGCTCAACGCTTGTCTAGAATTGTGCCTGATCAAGACCAAGGTCAATCTTTGCCTCTTGATGAAGAGAATGATTCCGATGATGATCAAGTTCAAGTTAATGGTCAAGGCGAGGACCAAAATGATGAGGAGATCCCCACAAGAAACAACAAGGAGATCGAAACTCGTCGCCAAGCTAGAGTGGATAGAATGTTGGAATTAAGAGACCACACTCTAGAGAATATGGTTGGGGATATAAGAAGAGGGATGTCCACTAGAGCTCAATTGAAGAGGTTTAGTGAACACCAAGCACACATTTCCATGATAGAACCAAAGAAATTATGGGAAGTGCTTGAAGATTCGGATTGGTTGGAAGTAATGCACAAAGAGCTCAACAACTTTGAGAGAAACAAAGTATGGAAGTTAGTTGAAAAGCCAAAATATTGCCGCAATGTTGTAGGCACCAAGTGGATATTCAAGAACAAGCAAGATGAGCATGGAATTGTTGTAAAGAACAAGGCAAGATTGGTTGCACAAGGGTTCTCTCAAATTGAAGGCATTGAGTATGGCAAGACATATGCACCCGTTTCTCGCGTTGAGTCCATCTGTATCCTTCTTGCTTATGCGGCACATCATAACTTTAAATTACAACAGATGGATGAAGAAAGTGCATTTCTTAATGGTCCATTGCATGAGTTGGTATATGTGAAGCAACCCCCGGGGTTCGAGGATCCTAATTTCCCAAACCATGTGTAAGATCCCACCTTTATAAAGGTAAAGATCCCTGTGATTTAAATGCTAGTCCCTGGATCAAATGCTAGCATCCACAGTTTAAGATGAAGTACACAGAAACAAAGGTCATTGTTACATCGTCATTCCAGAGATAACATAGTCTTTTACAACTCCATAGCCATAGGCTAGTACAAGATTTCAACTTAACAATATAATTAAAAGTCTTCATCTTCATGTGCCACATGCAAGCATGTTGAGTGTAGACTCATAACCCCTAATCATCATCAGAGTAGCCTGCAACATCACAAGTTACAGCCACAGTGGGTCAATACATTGGAATAGTATTGGCAAGTGATACCGTAGTATAACATTAGCATCTAGTTACTACATGAATTTGGCTAAGTGTAGCTTAGGCTTGCTTTGCTCAAAATAGGTTTTACCTATCAGTTGAAAACACTAAGTTTTTGTTTGGTAAAAACTTTCCCAAGGAACCACCAATAGAAATTGGTGAACCTTCACCCTTGTTAAACCACAAGTTTTTAACTTAGAAAATTGGGATGAGGAGATTCTTGATAGCTTCCATGTCTTGATGCTCAAATTTTCCAATACGAGGGACATGGCTAAGTACTTAGTTTCTTCCATCTGCAGAGGTTGTGCACTTTCCCCACAAGACTTGATTTTCACCAAGACAGGACCTTTCAGAAGCCTTCCCTTAGACCAAAATGGACGCGCTCCAAACCTATCATCCCCTACCACCAACTGTCCATTTGGCTAAGTTATTGCAACCTATATGATCCAGGCAGAGCCCATAATTCCATGTGGTTGCACTAGAAGCTTCTTAACATTTGGCATCTCAAATCCCTTTGTTCCTGGGTGGCAATCCACAAGTGAGATACACAAGGTAAACCATAGAAATGGGCCTTGTGTAACCACTCAACACAAACCATTCTTTCCATTCCACCCAGGTGTTTCATTCACTTAGTTGTTTTAGTAAGCAAAACATAAGTCAAGTCATAGAAATATTTCTCATAGCATGTATATATAATCCACCCTTGGTTACTACTAGCTAGGCTAGGCATGGCAATATCAAGTATCTTAACTTAGAGGAAATTCTAACATTTCTACCACTACTAGGATTTCCCAAGCATAGCATATAGATACTTAGTAAAATTATTCATGCAAGCCCTATACAAAATATTTATAATACATAGTCAAAATATTGGGATAAAAACATGAAGCACCACTTTCCTTGGTAGTTGGGGGAGTAGCAACAATCCTCACAATCACAATCACCACTAGCACCAAAATCTACACATAAAATGATAGCACCAAATTCACATATCAAAATAAACAAACAAAAATATATGAATGCATGCAAATGCCATGTGATGATTTTTTTTAAGTCAAACAAGACAAGTATACAGTACTGAATCACAAACAAGACAAATGCACACTAAATAAACTTTATTTAGTCTTTAAACCATTTTTCAAATAATTTCTATACTCAAAATACGCCTATAAATGTCTCTGCAAACATAACAATTTTTTACAGAAGAAAATCATTAAACAAATTGCATGGTTGGATAGAATTCTTTCTCCTGATTCCAATGATATAAAATTTGCAAAATTTGAACGTGTGGATCAAAAGTTATGAATTTTGCAAGTTTGAACTTCTAATAGATCTAAATTCTGTTTTTAAAATAAAACCTGGGCCACACGTCATGATCTGATTGGTGCCTACCGGTTCACGTGGATCGTGCTACATGGAGCGTTGGATCTAATTAACGTTACACGGCCCAGATCTACTCATACCGATTCGCTACAGATCTAATCTAGGCCTTAGGATTTATATCCGATGGATCAGATCCATCTGACCAAGAACTGGCGGCGCAAATGGTTGCTAGCGGCGGTGGCGCTACTGTCGATAGTGGAATGGCGATTCCAGCGAGGCCTAGGGGTGGTGAAGATGCTTACCAGACTCGCACGTGCACGAGGGAGCTCAACGTGGTTGCGGTTGGGCAGGGGGCGTGCTGTAGCGGGTCCTAGGGCTTGTCGAATGTAACATCCCAAAAATATTAAACTAGAATCATCAAACTCTAATCATCAAATTTAGGGTTAACAAAAACTTTTCTAATTAAAAATATGAAAGCATGCATGTGTGTATGCATTCCAATTTGGATTCTTTTGAATTGCCATGATTGTGTGTTTCTTTGCTTGGAAAATGATTCTTAGGTGAATTAAACATCATCTAAACAATCCCCACACTTTTCCCAAAGACAAATAAATCAAAACAAACAAAATAAGGGAATGGTCACTTTGGCCAATTTAACTCCCATGCCTACTTTGGATATCTCTAACTTTTAGAACTTAACAGAAACTTGTTTGGATCTTTGCACCCCTTGATAGTACTCATAACAAAGTATCAAGGCCCACCTTGAGATCATCCAGAAACATTCAAATGCATAGTTTAAATGAAAGTTTAAAATTGAATCTATATCATATGGGAAGATCCCACTTTTTCAAAAACCACTCAAGCAAGCTCAACTTTCAAAACCCAAGCATCTACAGACTCACTAGCACATGCCTAGCACACCCAACAAAAATATTTTCAAAATTCAAAACTTGAATTCATGCGGCTATTTCATCAAACACCTTGCAGATTCAAATCAAGAAAATCACAAACACTATAGTGTGCAGTGATTCTGGCCTAACTTGTTCCCTCTCTGGACACCACTAGCCTTAGTAGATCATCTAACGAACTTAACTAATCACTAGCACCACTGTGAGCTCGCCAATGTCATCAATGGTGAACAACTGAGTGCACCCTTGCCACCCACATGTCGACAGCGAGCTAGGAGAAGCACCAAGCCTAGCCAGCATGTTTGGGAGGTAGCCCATGCCTCACCGCCCCCTCTCGACCAGCCTTGCCTCGCAGACAATGCCAGAACGGCCAGGAACGCCGCGCCCGTGCCTCTGTCGACCATGCCGACGTGCGCCGAAGAGCACGCACCATTCCCACGTAACCCGACCACCTCGAGCCCTCACCGCCCGCCAACATGCTCCCCACCATCCCAGGAGACCGCCAGACATGCCCATTTCACCGCCCGTGCCTCGTAGCCACCGCTCGCCATCGAAGACACCGCCTCTGCCGCGCAGAATGTCGAGCGTTCCAGAACGTTTGCCACCGCCCCTACACGCGCATTAAAGCCATAGAGCATCGCCAGGAGACCACCGATCGATCGCCACCCTCGGCCATGCCTCTAGCAGCCCGTAGCCATGTCGCCACCGTCGCCTGCCCATCCCGTTCGTTCTCACTGTCGAGACTATAAATAGAGGCCACCCCAGCCGAATTGAGCACACTATCTCACTCCCCTCTCCTCACTGATCGTTCCACCCCGTTCCCGGAGCAAGGCGAGCAGCGCATCATCGGGATTTGGCCGGAGCCCGCCGCTGCTGGAGAAGAAGGGAGCCAGCGATTGGAGCCGCCCCAGGAGAAGTTGCTGGTACCAGGAGGTTCGCCGTTGTCGACTTCGTCGTTCGCCCGCCTCGTCGACCCTCGCCTGAGCCACGGTGAGCCCCCGACGGCCCCCACCTACCGCTTTAGGGTTCTGTCTCGCCGGTGCTGCCCGACGTGGACGATGAACCAGAGCCGTTGGATTAGAAATAGATCCAACGCACCACGTTGCCCCGTACCGCTTCGCACCCCCGTCTCACTGACGCGTGGGGACATCAACTTAACCAGCCCGCGTAAGCACTGTGCTTAGCAGGCCGGCCCATTATCATTTCCCGCGCAGCCCAGTCGTTTGAATTTAACTTTTTCCATTTTAATTCAAACACAGTTCTGTACCTAGTTTCAAAAATCAACCCAACTCGATTCAGTGAACCAAATTGAATGAAACCAATTTTGTTAGAAAGTTCTGGAAATGCTGAATCCAAGACCGTTGGATTCAAATCATTTGGATCTGTAGATCACCCTTGGTAAAAATAACAAGGCAGAACCTTTTATGCATTCAAACATTTTTCAAATTTAAACCATAATAGCTTTTGAGTTGATTCCAACTCTCAAAAATCGCATTTGATAACACCTTTCAGAATATATAAAAATATATGGGTGTACTTACAGAAATAATGTTCAAGTAATAAAAGGATGCCACATAGGCATTTCTAGTCACTTATTTTATTTAAAATAAAAAGGTTAAACCTTATTAAATTGTGACACCACTTTAAATCACATTCCCATGAACTGAAATATGTGGTGATGACATGTGTCAACATGATCCCATGTTTGGTTTGGAGAATATTAAATCTTAAGTAGTTTTTCAATGATTAGAAATTACTTTTCTAAAAATAAAATCATTAAGTCAAGTTCTTGTAATGTTAGTGATGATGCTAGATCATCTATAGAACCCTTTGTGTGATGATCGAAAGTAGTTAAGTATTGTTCGGTGATTCTGTACCTCGTATTTATTTATAGACGCTAGTACCGACCAAGGATACGAGGAGGAAGGAGGATACTACGAAGAAGAAGCCGAGGAGAACTTCAACCACTGCTCTGCACAAGGCAAGCCAATACTTGCAAGCTAACACTTGCAATTATGAGAGTTAAACAACCTATGCAATGCACTAAGCATGCTTGGTTAGATACATTTGATGATACCCCTTTCCTAGTTTTACTTACAAGCTTTATACTTTATTTCTTTATCCAAGCTAGTACTTAGAGCTTACTTAAGTGGAGTTATAGAGATTAGAAAGATAATTGAAGGTTGCATAAAGAGCATAAAACTTGGCCTAAGCTAGATAATCTTTATGCCATCCTAAGGCATGAGATTAAACTTAGCTAAACTCCACTAGTTTACCACCCCTCATTAGTACTTACCCCCACTTGTAGATGCTAGTGCTAAGCATAAAACTTGATCAACTTTAGATGGTAATACTTGGTGAAAATGGTTATGAAAACCTTGGAATGATGGATCATTCTATTGAAATGTTTTGGACATGTGTTTCCGAACACCAGATGATTTTGGTGATGAAAATGTTGAGGCATGAGCCTTAGCCCTTTATAAAACCGATGGTTGTCTGGATGCGATACCATTCCAATTTTACCGTACAACCACAATACCCGAAGATTGGGTAGGGCTTGACTAGAAACTTATATACCTTAGTATTAGTTCCCTCACGGCCAAGGTCTGAGCTGAGGCTACCTTGTGAAGATTGTCCACCTGTGCAGTACCTAAGATTACAGTTGGTCATGGTTGGGAGGACAAACTCACAGGAGAGGTGCTTATACTAGGGCGTGTAATTGAAAGGTTAGGATTGATTATCCGCATACTGAGTATGGTGAATTCAGGATTTGTTCCTGACGGATGTATCAAATGTTGTGGCGAAAGTGTACAATCTCTGCAGAGTTTCAAACTATTCGAATAGCCGCGTCCGCGGTTATGGACAGTTGGAATGGCCATACTGTTCCCCCGTCAGATGTTTTCAAAATGACTTGTGAAATGGATTGAGATTTTGACTTGACCACAACAGAGTTGTGATATGAAATACAAGTTCCCACTTAGGTGTTATAAAACTTCAACTAGCTTTCTTCATTTCCGAACTTAGTAGAGGTAAATCTGGCTTCTTGCAAAACAACCCTAGAGCTTAGTGTCCTACTACAAAAAAACCTTTCACTTGTTAGTATTAGTTTGCGAGTACTTAAAGAGTACTCATGTCTTTGTCCCTGGCTATTCCCATGGCCAGACTATGAAGAGGAGTACCTGGAGGATGGACCCCAGGAAGTTTACGACAACTAGGATGATCTCCCATCGTCAGCATTGCCTATGACCCCAAAGATGGAGCTTCGCCTACGCTACCGTTATTATTACGTATTTCTGCTGCTTGAGTTGTATTAAGAACTGGATCATGGTATCCTTATTTGTGTAAGACCTTATGTATGGTTTGTAATGGATGATGTACTGTGGTATCCAAATCTGTTATGTCTCGCAAAAATGGTAATCCTGGGATTGCGATGTATGGCATAACATGCATCTGGGATTAAAAATCCGGGTGTTGACAAGTTGGTATCAGAGCCATCCTGACCATAGGAGACCCTAGTTAGACTAGACGTTTGAATCAAAAACTTAGTTTCAAAACCAAAGGAAATAAATATTTACAAAAATTTATTCCCATTCTTATCACCTTGATTATTTTACAAAAAATCATGATCCTCAAAAACTCTTGCAAAATACATAAAATTTGACACACTTGATCACTCTACTAACTTACTCATCCTATATTCTTATAGATGGACGTGAAGTACATCAAGTTTTACCTGTTGGGAAATGGCGGAGACCTTATCTTTGAGAGGGATTTGGACCAGCTTTCGGAACTTCTGGAGCGTCCGCACGGAGCTCAGCTCAATGATCAAGGAGGAGAAGATCTGCAGTGGCTAATTGTTGCAAGTATCCGAGGAAAGATTGAACCTCCCACTGCCGAGGGAATTCAGTTCACCTTAAGGGAGAACAACTGACTCGATGGACTTGCCAGGGCCATGCAGGAAGCTCTTGCCCGTCTGTGTGGGCAGAGTATCAACTAGATCAAGGGTACCCTCTTTGAGTTTTGTCCAAGGCGTGATGCTAATGGATAGCCACTGGAAGCCCCATACCACCACGAGCTGAAGACTCAGTTGGACCACCTTAGCTTCATGATGTACGATCATCAGCAGGAGTTGGATAATTGCCGTAACTACTCCAACCACAAGTCCGCCATCATCAAGACGTAGGATCAGACCATCGCCATGCTATCGAAGGATCGCAAGTCTCGCCGCCGTCAGCTCGATAAGAAGGAGCGCATCATTTCCCGTCTTCGCCACCGTATATCGTCTTTGGAGGAGACCATCCACGAGAGAGACATGCAGTTGGAGGAAAGGGAGAATGCTGGAGAGGATCTTCGTGGAGACCCCTACTCTTATCTCAGCGATGATGATTTTTCGGAGGATCAGGCTATGGATTTCTTCACCGATGAGGAGGATTTCGCCTTCATCAATGATGATGAGGATGACGACTACACCGACTCCAAGGAGTAGTAGCACTTGAGCACTAGTGTAGTGAGTTGTATTCGGTCCCACTGTATCTTAGTTTCCAGAATGGTTCTTAAAACCATCTGTTTACCTTGTTGTGGTGTGTGTTTGTATCGTGTGCTATGAATGAATGAAAAGCAAGTTGCAAAAAAAATCTGAGTCAAACTTTAAAAGAACTTTTCAAAGTCCCAGAACCTTAGAAATTTCCCTCATTTCTCATGATCTATCTCAATCTTCAGATGCCACGTGGAGGAAGTGGTTCATCCCCGGACCCAATGTTGCAGATCCTGAAAATATTGGTTTCTGACCGCGAAGCTGAAAGAGCCGAACGTCAAGCCAACCTAGCCACCCTTCAACAGATAGCTCAGCTAGCCCACAACAATCAAGGCCACGGAAATCAGGACAACCAGGGATCTAAGCTCAAGAATTTCCAGAACACCAACCCACCTGTTTTCACTAAGTCGGAAGAGCCCCTAGATGCCGATGATTGGATGCAAACCATGGAAAACAACCTAGAAGTCGCCGGAGTGGAAGCTAACGAGAAAGTTCTGTTCGCCACCCACTATCTAGCCGGAGATGCCAGAGCATGGTGGAACAGCGTTCGTGCAATGACCGGAGGACAGATGATGACCTGGGAGGAATTCAAGGTCAAGTTCAGCAGAACCCATGTGCCGCCAGGTTTGATCAAGAGAATGAGAGATGAGTTCAGAGAACTGAAGCAAGGATGGATGATCGTAGTGGAATACCGTGACAAATTCTTGTCATTAGTTAGGTATGCCCCGGATGATATCACGACCGAAGCCAAGAAGGAGAGATTCCTGAATGGTCTGCACGATGAGATGCAGACTGTGTTAGCCAATATCCCATTTGCTGATATTGAAGCACTTGTCGACTCTGCCATCCAGATGGAAGGAAAGACCAACCAAGGCAATGAGAACTGTAAGCGTCGCATGATGCATCAGCCAGGAACCCATCAGACCCCAAAGTATCGCCCTAACCCATCTCCAGGATTTGCCCCGAGAACCAACCGACCCCCGATGAACCGTTCGACCTATCCCAACCGTGGAAACCCTAGGCCCGGAGGAAATCACAACGACCCCGGCAACTCTAGCAATTTCAATCGTGCCCCACCCAAGTTCAACAACAACAATGCTACCGCCAACACCAACACTGCCCCTAGGACTGGAAGCAATGATGTGCCTGTTGCAGCAAAGGACAAGTCGCAAGTGACTTGTTATGACTGTGGAAATAAGGGTCACTACTCCAACAAGTGCCCCAATAAGAAGAATGCCGCAGCCCCCAATGCCAATGCCCCAGCTCAGCAGCATCGTCGTGTTCAGCCAGGAAAAAGGTTTGCTCCAGGGAATTCGCTCAACCGCAACGGCCGTCTTTTTCTCATGCATGCTGAAGAAGCTCAGGAAGCGCCAGACGTCGTGCTGGGTATGTTTTCTGTTAATTCAGTACTTGCTAGAGTGTTGTTTGATTCTGGTGCATCGCACTCATTTGTCACCGAAGAATTTTCCTACACTAGTAAGATTCAACCAACCAAACTGAAGCATGTTATGATCGTCCAAATTCCCGGTTCAACCACCAAGGCTAGGCAAATTTGCAAAGCCGTCCCTATCCGAATCTATGGCATAGAATTTTATGCTAATCTGATAGTACTCGGAACTAAAGCTTTGGAAGTAGTACTAGGAATGGATTGGATGTCCAAAACATAAAGGATTGATTGACTGTGCCAAGAAAGCCATAACCATGACCAGTACAGCCGGAATATCAGTCGAGCATGTATCTGAAACCTTACCTCGTCAATTCAAGTGCAACAAGAGTATAGCCCAACCTACCATTGACCAAGTCCAGATAGTCTGTGAATACCCCGATGTATTTCAAGATGTTTTGCCCAGTATGCCCCCAGATCAGGATATCGAGTTTATCATTGAACTAATCCCCGGAACATGACCCATAGCCCAGAGACCATATAGTATGAACCCGTCTGAACTAGAAGAACTAAAGAAGCAACTGGATTCCATGTTGGAAATTGGATTAACCCAATCAAGTGCGTCACCATGGAGATCACCTGTCTTGTTCGTGGACAAAAATGATGGAGGTAACCGTTTGTGTACGGATTATCGGAAGTTGAATGACGTCACCATCAAGAACAAGTACCCCTTGACCAAGATAGAAGATTTGTTTGATCAGTTGACCGGTGCCAAAGTGTTTTCTAAGATTGATCTTAGAACAGGCTATCATGAACTCAAGATTCGCGCAGAAGATATTCCCAAGACCGCCTTTACCACCAGATATGGATTATACGAGTATATTGTCATGTCTTTTGGATTAACCAATGCCCCCGCTTATTTCATGAATCTCAAGAATAAGATCTTTATGGACTTCCTGGATAAGTTTGTCGTTGTTTTCATCGATGACATTCTAATTTATTCCAAATCAGAAGAAGAACATGAGCTACACCTAAGGACCATTCTTGGAACCCTTAGAGAGCATAAGTTGTATGCCAAGTTTAGCAAATGTGAATTCTGGTTACAGGAGGTAGGATTCCTCGGCCACATTGAATCAGCCGGAGGAATTGCCGTTGACCCTGCAAAGGTGAAAGATGTCGAAGATTGGCAAGCCCTAACCACTCAAACCCAAGTTCGTGCATTTCTCGGATTGGCGGGATACTACCGCAAGTTCATAGAAGGATTCTCGAGTATCGCCAGACCCATGACCCAATTGCTGAAGAAGCTCACTACTAGGAAAACGGCTATAGGTAATCAGCACATCCGTGGCTCACATGGTTGAAGTGCCCCACGGCTAAAACAGGCGTGGCTCACCTGTGGGCAGTGCCCTACTAATAACTAGAACATCCGTGGCGCACATGACCATGGCGCCACAGATATGTGTGGGCAGGCCTGTTGGCCCTACGCCAAACTTCAGAGCGCCTCTGACCATGTGCGCCACGGTTGTTAGGGTCATCGTGGCGCGTGTGCATGGTGCGCTTCTGAGCGCATGCCCACCTTTGCTCAAACGGCCACAAACTTACGTGGCGCACTCGCCTAGTGCGCCACGAGGACTAGGCATCGTGGCGCACTCGCCTAGTGCGCCACAGTTTACTCCCGTGGCGCCGGGGCCGTGTGCGCCACGGATGTGTCGATTTTTAGGACAGCACTTTATGTGCACATGTGTGACCACATCCACCACCCCACACTTCACTTTCCCTTCTTCTTCCTCCTTAGATCTAGTCGGGATCTTCTCCTTCCCACCTCAATTTCTCCACACATTCACCATTTTTAGCATGTAAAACTTCCTTTGGATGTTACATAAGTAATAGAGGAGGTCTCCGGTCTCTCATCTATCTGTCTCCGGTCGACGCACCTCTCCTTTCCATCTTTCTCGCGATCGGTCTCTCATCTCGGTAAGTTGTCCATGTAAGGATGTGTTCATGTGTATATGGATGATGCATGTGCTCATATGTATGTAGATGATCGATGCTCATGATGTGTGTATGTGTGGAGAGGATCGATGGTCATATGTGTGTATATGGAGAGTATCGATGATGCTCATGCATGTGTGTATGGAGAGGATAATGATATGTTCATGTGTGTATGGATCGGTCTCTCTCTCTCTCTTGTGTTTGTATGTGAACAAGTTGCCATTTGTTTTGCCAAAATGTTGATTCATTTCCATTTTGGCAAGACTTTGCATTTCATAAAGGTCCTAATTTTAGGATAGGTCATGCCGAAATTTTCTATCGACCATTGCATGCATGCATTCATTATGTGGTTCTAATAGACTTCAAAATTGTACCGTACATCGTGCGAGCAAAAATGGTCCGCATAATGAGCGAAGGCATTGTGGCTAGATTTTTGAAATGTGCGACGGCCGACATGATACGAAATAACAAGACAGATATAAGATGTCCGTGCGAGAAGATGCAAACTCAATGGGTGATCGACCAGATTCCGAATCTGCAGCGCACTTCCGCCATGGTTTCATGGATGGATACACTCGTTGGATAAGCGATGGCGTAGATGATGGAGACGGTGATCATCATCACGGCGAGAACGGCGAGATGATGAAGAGGCTCACGGAGATGGTGAAGGTACGAGTGAAGGGAATATGCCACGAGGCAATAATAAATTGTTTATTATGTGTATTCCAAGTATATGATAGATGTTTATTTTGCATGCTATAATTGTATTAATCGGAAGCGTTAATACATGTGTGTTTAATAAACAAGCGAAAGTTCCTAGTTAAGCCTCTCTCATAAACTAGCTCGTTGATTAACAAGATGATCAAGGTTTCCTGATCATGGACATTGGATGTTGTTAATAACGGGATCACAACATTAGTGTAATGATGTGATGAACATTCATCCGAAGTATAGCATTACGATCAAAGTCATTAATTTTATATTGCTATAACAACTTACGAAGTGATCCTAATCCTTAGACCATGAGATCATGTCAATCACTAACACCGGAAGAGTTTCTTGATAACATCAAACGTCACCGTAACAGGTGATTATAAAGATGGGTTCGAACTAATAAAGTGTTATGTTGAGGCTCATGGATCGAGTGGAATTTGTTCATCCCGATGACGGATAGATATACTCGGGCCCTCTCGGTGATATCACATTGATTAGCTTGCAAGCAAGTGATTTGATCACTAGAATGTTATATCACGAACGAGAAAAGAGTGCATGTCGAACGAGATCAAACTAGGTATGGAGATACCGATGATCGAATCTCGGACATGTAATATATCGTGAAACAAAGGGATTAAGATACTAGCGTAAAGGTTCCACGATCACAAGAAAGTCATCGTTGAATGTGGGAGTCGATATGGGTCTCCAGATCCCGCTCGATTATTGATCTGAGAGGGGTCTCGATCATGTCCGCATTATTCACGAACCGTAGGGTGACACACTTAAGAGACACCGACATCCAATTGGAGCAAAAGTTTCATGCCGAAAGAATAAACAAGCGCAGGAATTTATTTCACTAGATACCGAAACAGGTTTTCGGGTGAAATTGCATAAAGTGGTTATGCATGTGAAATAGAATTCTAGCAAGGGGTTATTTGTGAATGTTTGTCATTAAAGTAATTGACAAAATTCTGAATAAAATAAAAGAGTTTTAATTTAATGAGAGTTTGCATTAAATTTGGTGGAATTTAATGGGATCTTTGAGTGGGATTTTGAGTGGAGGAATTTGGAGGAGTTTTGTGAGTGGAGTGTCCACCCACATGAAGAGGGGAGGGAAAGGGGGCAGCCCCCATGCGCCGGCCACCCCCTTGGGGTTCCCCCCCTCCTCCTATAAAAGGATCCCCTCCTCTAACTTCTCACTCACACCTCCTAGTGAAGGATCTCTCTCCCCCTCTAGAATTTATCCCCCATGGTCTCGGACTAGCGAGATACATGTTCCCGGTGGCTATTCGGCAAGAAAGAGTTGTGCTTCCGCTGCATCGCTGGAGCGAGGAGGCGGAGGTTGCTCGGTGCCTCGAACGTGTGTGCGAGCACGGATGCGCTGATTTGCGCTAGGACTTCCTCTCGATCTTGAGATCGGCAAGAGATCGTCTACATCAACCACGAGTGGGACTCGTTAAACTTTGTCGGTCTTCAAGGGTATGTTCTCTCGGATATACATCCGCGTTGTTTGTATCTAGTATAAATAGATCTTGGTATATAGTTCACATCGTAGGAAAATTTTTGTTTTCTATGTTGCGAACCCTTCAAAGGGTATCGAGCCGGATCTATGCGTAGATACTTTACGGGTAGTACACATATGAGTATGTGGGCGATGATGATCATGTTGTTGCTCCTTTCTTGTGATTTTGGATATTGGTGGCATAGTGGGATGAAGGCGGACAAACTTTACATGTCCTCGCACATGAGACCTGTTCACGCTTGACATGCAACTAGTTTGCATAAGTGGCTAGTGGGTGTCTCTCTCCTACTATAGTCAATATCTATTTTGCAAGCGAGTTGTCAACAATTTGATTATCCTCGTTGTGGTTCATGTTCGTAGGTAAACGGTTCTATCTCGAAAGCCCTCACCACGTAAAACTTGCAATGGATAAATTAGAGGCGTCTAGTTTAGATTGTTCTTTGGGCTAGTGTTATGATATGGTAGTGTTGTAAGTAGAAGTATGAGATGATACTCTTACAACACACATAGCGTGTAAAATCCATAGACTGTGGATTTACACATATAGGTATGATAGTGATCATACCACGATGCACATGATAGAGATCATCTGCGGGAACCATATAATTTCACTAATAAACATATGATGTTTTGATTGCATCTTATATTGCTTATTTAGCGCTTTGTTAAGCATAATAAGATGATCCCTCATTTAAATATCAAGATAAGAATGTGTTCTTCCTTTAGTATGCACCGATTATGTTTTCGTCGCTCCAAGACATCACGTGATGATCGGGTGTACTTGGATCCTCGACCATACTTCGGGTGTAAGACAGTTACACACGCAAAATACTAAGGTTCTAACTTGGCGAGCCAAGCATGTCTGAGACATGGCCTCGAACACGCATCAAAGGTTAAGCATGAGTCATATAGTTGATATGATGCCCATTTGATGCTCGCCTTTGAAGCTATATCGACTCACGTGATGATCGGACTTGGTGTAGTGGATTTGGTTCATGTAATCACCAAAAGGACACGGGGATGTCGCTTTTGAGTGGGAGTTCATTAAATATAGATTAGTTGAACTCAATCTATCATACACTTAGTCTAAACTTTACAAATTCTGTTGTAGATGGCACCACCGCTTTTAATTTCAATGCGTTCATGGAGAAAGAGAAACTAGCAACGAACGGTAGCAACTTTACTGAATGGGCCATGAATTTGAGGATTCTCCTCTCACGCACAAAAGCAATATGTGCTAGAAGCGCCGTTAGGCCCCACCTTTGATGATGCCCCGACGAGGAGAAGAATGTCTATCGACTCGTCAGAGGACCACAACTTAGTTCATTGCGGCATATTGTATGGGCTAGAGCGAACTTCAAAGTTTCAAAACGGCAATGCTTTTGATACAATGGGTGAGTTGAAAATGATTTTCGACACACATGCTGTCAGAGAGCTACAATGCTTGTAAAAGTTCTTTAGCTGCATGATGGAAGAGAACAGCTCGTTAGTGAGCATGTACTCAAGATGTCAAGTTACCGATAAGCTTGTGTCCTTGGGAATAAAGATTCCCATTGACTTAGGCATCCATCGTGTTCTGCAGTCTCTGCCACCTAGCTATAAGAGCTTCGTGATGAACTATAATATGCAGGGCATGAAGAAGTCTCTCCCCGAGCTTCTGTCAATGCTTAAAACTGCAGAAGTGGAGATCAAAAATGAACATCAAGTGTTGATTATCAATAGGAACACTGGTTTCAAGAAAGACAAGAAGGAAAACGGAAGGAAGTAAGGACGGCAAGCTGTTGCCACGCTGAAAAAGAAACCCCGAGTTGGACCTAAGTCGATACCGAGTGCTACTATTGTAAGAGGGCCAGCCATCGAAGGCATCGCCCCAAGTATTTGGCGGACAAGAAGGCGGCAAGGCAAACAAAGGTATATATGATATACATGTTATTGATGTGTACTTGACTAGTGCTCGCAGTAGCACCGGTATTTGATACGGTTCGGTTGCTAATATTTGTAACTCGAATCGAGGTCGGAACGGCGACCGCTAGCAAGGGTGAGGTCAAGATGCGTGTCGGCAATGGATCAAGTGTTGATGTGATCGCCGTCGAACGCTACCTCTCCACTTACCGTCGGGATTAGTCATAAACTTAAATAAATTATTTGGTGCGACCTTGAGCATGAACATTGTATCTGGATCATGTTTGATGCAAAGTGGTTTTTCATTCAAATCTGAGAACAATGGTTGTTCCATTTACATGAATGAAATCTTTTATGGTCATGCACCAATGTTGAATGGTTTATTTCTGTTGGATCTCGATGATAATGTTACACATATTCATAATGTTGATGCTAAAAGAATTAAACTTGATGATGATATATCCGCATATATGTGGCACTGCCGTCTAGGTCATATTGGCTTTAAACGCATGAAGAAGCTCCATTCGGATGGACTTTTGGAATCACTTGATTATGAATCATTTGATACATGTGAGCCATGCCTTATGGGCAAGATGACTAGAACGCCGTTTTCCGGTTCAATGGAACGGGCGACAGATTTATTGGAAATCATACATTCTGATGTATGTGGTCCAATGAGTGTGCCGTGAGGTGGATATCGTTATTTTGTTACTTTCACGGATGATTTGAGCAGATACGGTTATATCTACTAAATGAAACACAAGTCCGAAACCTTTGAAAAGTTCAAGGAATCTCAGAATGAAGTGGAAAATCATCGTAATAGAAAGATCAAATTTCTACGGTCTGACCGTGGAGGTGAGTATCTAAGTTACGAGTTTAGCACTCACATGAAAGAGTGTGGAATTGTTTCACAACTCACACCTGCGGAACACCACAATGCGAAATGGTGTGTCGGAACGTGAATCGTACTTTATTAGATATGGTTCGATCTATGATGTCTCCGACGGACTTGCCGTTGTCATTTTGGGGTTATGCACTAGAAGCTGCTGCATTCACTTTAAATCGGGCACCATCTAAATCCGTTGAAACGACACCGTATGAATTGTGGTTTGAAACAAACCTAAGCTGTCATTTCTTAAAGTTTGGGGTTGCGATGTTTATGTGAAGAAACTTCAACCGGATAAACTCGAACCCAAAGCGGAAAAATGCGTCTTCATAGGATACCCTAAAGAAACTATTGGGTATTCCTTCTATCATAGATCCGAGGGCAAGGTTTTTGTTGCCAAGAATGGATCCTTTCTAGAGAAAGAGTTTCTCGCGAAAGGTGTGAGTAGTCGGAAGGTAGAACTCGAAGAGGTTGTGGAACCTTCTCTTCAAAGTATGGCGAGTAGCGCAGCGCCGGAAGTTGTTCCGGAGTTGGCTCCACCTGTTGAAGAGGGAACTAATGATAATGATCATGAAACTCCGAAAGAGAATACTACCGAACCTCGCAGGTCAAACAGGACGCGTGCAGCTCCCGAGTCTGACGAAATCTGTCATAAATTTCATGGTTGATGAATATAATGACCTGCGACGTATGAAGAAGCGATGATGAGCCCGTTCCAACAAATGGTTAGAAGCCATGAAATCCGAGATGGAATCCATGTATGAAAATCAAGTTTGGAACTTGGTTGAATTAACTCACGACCGAAAGGCCGTGGAGAACAAATGGATTTTCAAAAGGAAAACTGATGCTGATGGTAATGTGACCATCTATAAAGCTCGACTTGTCGCAAAGGGGTTTCGACAAATTCAAGGAGTTGACTACGATGAGACTTTCTCTCCCGTAGCGATGCTAAAGTCAGTTAGGATTATGTTAGCAATTGCTGCATATTTCGATTATGAAATATGGCAGATGGATGTCAAAACCGCGTTTCTCAATGGTAATATTGAAGAAGAGTTGTATATGATACAACCAAAGGGTTTTGTCAATCCTAAGGATGCTAACAAGGTGTGTAAGCTTCAGCGATCCATCTATGGATTGAAGCAAGCATCACGAAGTTGGAATCTCCGTTTTGATGAGGTGATCAAAGAGTTTGGATTTGTCCAAACTTATGGAGAAGCTTGTATTTACAAGAAAGTGAGTGGGAGCAATGTGGCATTTCTGATATTATATGTGGATGACATATTATTGATCGGAAATGATATAGAACTTTTAAACAGTGTTAAAAGTTATCTAAACAGCAAATTTTCAATGAAGGACCTAGGTGAAGCGTCATACATATTAGGCATAAAGATCTATAGAGATAGATCTAGGCGCCTAATAGGGCTATCGCAAAGTACATACCTTGATAAGATTTTAAAGAAGTTTAAAATGGACGGAAGTAAGAAGTGGTTCTTACGTATGTTACAAGTCAATACATTGAGTAAGACTCAAAGTCCGGCTTCAAGGAAGAAAGAGATAATGGACAAAGTCCCTATGCTTGACCATAGGCTCTATAATGTACGCCATGCTATGTACAAGACCGGATGTGGCACGCTATTAGTTTGACTAGTAGGTACCAATCGGATCCGAGTTGAACCTTTGGATAGCGGTCAAGAATATCCTTAAGTACTTACGAAGAACTAAGGATATGTTTCTTGTATCTGAGGTGAAGAAGAGCTCGCTAAGTGTTATGTCGACGCTAGCTTTGACACCTATCCGGATGACTCTAAGTCTCAATCCGGATCGTTTTTTCATGAATGGCGGGCGGTTAGTTGGAGGAGCTCCAAACAACCTGTGGTAGCGGGATCAACAACGGAGGCGAATATGTTCTTTGCTTGAGCAGCTCGAGAGCGATTTGGATGAAGGAGTTCATATCCGAACTAGGAGTTGTGGCAAGCGCGTTGGACCCAATGGTGATCTATTGTGACAACAATGGTGCCATTGCCAATGCCAAAGAGCCAAGGTCTCACAAGCATTCCAAGCATATTAAGCGCCGGTTTCACTCCATCCGCGAGCATGTCAAGGATGGAGATATAAAGATTTTAAAGTACATACGGATCTCAATGTAGCAGATCCGTTGACTAAAACTCTCCCTAGAGCAAAACATGATCAACACCAGAACTCAATGGGTGTTAGATATATCACTATGTAACTAGATTATTGTCTCTAGTGCAAGTGGGAGGCAAGGAATATGCCACGAGAGGCAATAATAAATTGTTTATTATGTGTATTCCAAGTATATGATAGATGTTTATTTTGCATGCTATAATTGTATTAATACGGAAGCGTTAATACATGTGTGTTTAATAAACAAGCGAAAGTTCCTAGTTAAGCCTCTCTCATAAACTAGCTCGTTGATTAACAAGATGATCAAGGTTTCACGATCATGGACATTGGATGTTGTTAATAGGGATCACAACATTAGTGTAATGATGTGATGAACATTCATCCAAGTATAGCATTACGATCAAAGTCATTAAGTTTATATTGCTATAACAACTTACGAAGTGATCCTAATCCTTAGACCATGAGATCATGTCAATCACTAACAGGAAGAGTTTCTTGATAACATCAAACGTCACACCGTAATGGGTGATTATAAAGATGGGTTCAGAACTAATAAAGTGTTATGTTGAGGCTCATGGATCGAGAGTGGAATTTGTTCATCCCGATGACGGATAGATATACTCTGGGCCCTCTCGGTGATATCACATTGATTAGCTTGCAAGCAAGTGATTTGATCACTAGAATGTTATATCACGAACGAGAAAAGAGTGCATGTCGATACGAGATCAAACTAGGTATGGAGATACCGATGATCGAATCTCGGACATGTAATATATCGTGAAACAAAGGGATTAAGATACTAGCGTAAAGGTTCCGACGATCACAAGAAAGTCATCGTTGAATGTGTGGAGTCGGTATGGGTCTCAGATCCCGCTCGATTATTGATCCGAGAGGGTCTCGATCATGTCCGCATTATTCACGACCGTAGGGTGACACACTTAATAGACACCGACATCCAATTGGAGCAAAAGTTTCATGCCGAAAGAATAAACAAGCGCGAATTTATTTCACTAGATACCAAAGCAGGTTTTGGTGAAATTGCATAAAGTGGTTATGCATGTGAAATAGAATTCTAGCAAGGGGTTATTTGTGAATGTTTGTCATTAAAGTAATTGACAAAATTCTGAATAAAATAAAAGAGTTTTATTTAATGAGAGTTTGCATTAAATTTGGTGGAAATTTAATGGGATCTTTGAGTGGGATTTTGAGTGGAGGAATTTGGAGGAGTTTTGTGAGTGGAGTGTCCACCCACATGAAGAGGGAGGCAAGGGGCAGCCCCATGCGCCACCCCTTGGGGTTCCCCTCCTCCTATAAAAGGAGCCCCTCTCACTTCTCACTCACACCTCCTCGTGAAGGATCTCTCTCCCCTCTAGAATTTATCCCCATGGTCTCGGACTAGCGAGATACATGTTCCCGGTGGCTATTCGGCAAGAAAGAGTTGTGCTTCCGCTGCATCGCTGGGCGAGGAGGCGGAGGTTGCTCGGTGCCTCGAGCGTGTGTGCGAGCACGGATGCGTGGCTGATTTGCGCTAGGACTTCCTCTCGATCTTGAGATCGGCAAGAGATCGTCTACATCAACCACGAGTGGGACTCGTTAAACTTTGTCGGTCTTCAAGGGTATGTTCTCTACGGATATACATCCGCCCATTGTTTGTATCTAGTATAAATAGATCTTGGTATATAGTTCACATCGTAGGAAAATTTTTGTTTTCTATGTTGCGAACCCTTCAGGAAGCAGACCGGGATGATGATGATCTAGATGCCGGAGGAGCAGACGACGATGGAACAACGTCAGGCTGGGTGCGGGACCCTTATGTGCAAGAGCTGCTTCTCAAGCAGACGAGTAACGCCAGGGCTGCCGCTAGAGAGAAAGCCAAGCTTGCACAACTTGAGAAAGACGCGGTTACTCCATTGTATGAAGGATGCAGGCCCGATGATACCCGGTTGAATGTAACGCTCAAGGCTATGGAGATGAAGGCAAAGCACAAATTGAGCGACGCAAGCTTCGACGATATGATGGCATTACAGCACGATCGTCTCCGGGAGAACACATGTCCAACTAGTATCGAGGATGCCAAGAAAATCGTCATCCTCTCGATCTACCGACGTTAGATATCACGTATGCATCAACGATTGCATCATTTATCGGGCGAGGGCGGAAAACCACATGTCCGGTGCGGCGTGAGTCGATACAAGAAAGGGAAGAAAGCACCTCGAAAAGTGGTATGGTACTTTCCTATCACCCTCTCTGCGGCGCTATTTGCGGACCCTAAGGCGAAGCTCATCCGATGGCATGCGGAAAGGCGAAGCCGTGAGATGATGATGACCCGAAAGGATGAGCTGGCGACGCCCTTCCGGATGCTAGCTGGAAAGCATTGGACCTCGAATTCCTAATTCGTGGAGATTCGAGGAACATCGGGCTTGGTGCGAGCACCGATGGACTCAATCCGTTCGGTAGCGAGCAAGACGCACAACACTTGGCCTTGTGTTTGTATGGATGTACAACCTCCTCCATGGTTGTGCATGAAGAAGAAGTACATACAAATGAGTATGCTAATTCAAGGGCGAAACAACCTGGTACCGACATCAATCTGTATCTCGGGCTGTTGAAAGAGGAGCTAGCCACGTTATGGGAATCGGAGCCAATACTTACGACGCCGTCGCACAAGATTATTTCACTATGAGAGCGCGTTGGTCACTACGGTGCAAGACTATCCAGGTTGCGGGTATATCTCGGCAGGTTATCCAAGGATTCCACGCATGTTAGGTGCATGGATAACACAAGCTATCTCCAACTAGAGAAAGATCCAGGGTCATCGAAAACCGTGTTCATGGCGCACGGAGGTGGCTCGGCAGAATGATCCATGGAGAAAGCGTGGAGACCTGTTCGATGGCAAATCGAGACCCGAGGAATCCCGAGCATAGGAGCAGCGAAGAAGTGGAAGAGTTCTGAAAAGCGGAAAGATTGTCCTAAGCGTGGAAAGAAGCGAAAGAGGCAGCAACAAGACAAGCGGCGATGAAGGTATGGAAAACAAGGTCTGTTTTCCGGGAGTTGCCATCTTGGAAGTTTCTCCGCGCCTCATAGCCTCGACATCATGCATATCACAAAAAGCGTGTGCGAGTCGGTCGCCACCATAATCAACATGCCGGATAGGACGAAAGATGGTCCAAAGCAAGGCACAACCTGATATGCTTGGGTATCCGGAAGGAGCTTCACGGAGGACCTTTTCTCGATGATCGGGAAGATGACGATGATCATGAGTCGGAGACGACACAAGGTCGTCGGAAGGGTAAAAAGTTCAAGAAGAGCGAATATTACGCCCTCCTTCTTGCTTCACTCTAAGCCGGGATGAGATCAAACAGTTTTCAAGTGCCTTCTAGGAGTCAAATTTCCTTACGGCCACGGGCAAGATAAGCGATACCTAGGCGAAGCGAGAGGTTCGATGGCATGAAGTCTCACGACGTGCGTGCTAATGACGCAGTACTTCCGGTCGCACTAAGAGGGATAATGGACGAGCACGTCGTGAAACGTTATTTGGCTTATGCAAGTTTTTCGACGTCATCTCTAGGAAGTCGATTGGCTTGAATCAGCTCGGAAGGCTACAGGAGGAGATCGTGGTGATACTATGTGAGCTTGAGGTTTACTTCCCACCGCATTCTTCGACATTATGGTGCATCTGCTGGTCCATGTCGTGGAGGACATCGTACAACTCGGGCGATGTTTCTCGCAGCATGATGGCGTTCGAAAGGATGAACGGACACATCAAAGGATACGTTCGAATGAGGTCCGTCGGATGGAAGCATAGCCAAGGGCTTTACGGCGAAGAGTGCATCTCTTCGCACGAATTATCTAGACATCGAGAACCATCGGTCTTCCCGTCAGCAGACACCTTGGCAAGCTCGACGGATCTGGTCACAGAGGGTCGTCGCATCGCATGGAACTTCGATTTTTGACGCGCAGACTTTGATCGAGCAAACCTCGTCGCGCTACAGCATTTAGAACTGGTCGATCCTTGGGTACAGAAGCACAAAAGGTTAATCGAGAAGAAGTAAAGTGACCGGGGCATACAGAGGACGCAGGGAGAAATAATCAAAGAGCACAACTCAGATTTCACGCGTTGGTTTAGGCAGACGCTCCTTGATAATCCCCCGCGCTCGCATTCTTCTGACACGGAAAAGATCATATTCACCTTGTCGCAGGGACCGATGCAAAACCTGGTGACCTATCAGGCGTATGATATCAACGTCTACACATTCTACACGGAGGAAAAGGACAACAAGTGTGATTATCAGAACTCAGGCGTAACGTCGGAATTCTACACCGATGACAACGTGAAGGAAAGATTCTACGGAAGAATCGAGGAGATCTGGGAGCTCGACTCATGGAGAAAAGGTGCCGATGTTCCGTGTCGATGGGCAAAGAACGTCGAAGAGAAGACCGGTATTTCACAACCATGGTTATACCAAGCAGCCAAATCCAAGGCCGGTGCAAACGTGGCGAAAAATGAACCGTGGGTGCGGCTACCAAAGTGGACCAATGTTTTTTCATTACCGACCCGACAAAGCCTAGCCGTGTTGTCGTGAGGAGAGGAAAAGGAACATCATCGGAATGGATGGAGTCGCCAATGAGCAAGACTTCGACCAGTACGGCGATCCAAAGATTGAAGATGACGGCGACTACGATGCAACAACATACATCACAAGAAGAAAAGGACAACCCTACCCAAAAAGGTAGCCTGCTCGAAGAAGAAACATTAAAGTGCCGGGCTAAATTATTCAACCGCGACAAAGAAGGAAAAAAGATTGTAAACGCTAGCTCAAAAAATATTGTAAACGCGTGGTCGAAAAAGATTGTAATATTCATGGACAAATTATTATGAAATTTAGTTATACTTTAAATCATATTTTTGGGCATTTTTGGAATATTATTACTTTTGGGCATTTTTGGAATATTTAAAAGTATTTCAAAATCAAAATAAAACTTCTATGGCATATATCACCACTTTTGGGCATTTTGGAATATTTAAAAGTATTTTAAAAACAAAACAAAATTTGTATGGCATGTATCACCACTTTTGGAACATTTTAAAGTATTTTTTGGAACATTTTAAAGTATTTTTGGAACAACCCGACGCGCCCCTCCCCCGTCCTCTTCCTCCTCCCGCCCTCTCGCTTTAACATTAATTATTTTTAGAAATAGAAAATGGTTTTGGATTATTTATTCAAATCCATACACTTCTTATGTTTAAAGTTTTTCTAAATTCCAAATTGATATTAAAAATATAAGTTAATTCATTTTTAATTGTAAATGGTTCATATTTTAAATGGTTACATTAATTGTTTTTAAAATGTAAAATGGTTTTGAATTATTTATTCAAATCCAAACACTTTTATGTTTAAAGTTTTTCTAAATTACGAAGTAATTATCATTTAAAAAACATTACAAATTTAAACCCCAAAATAAAAAATAAGGCAGAGAAAATAACTGAAATTTTTGAAAATAGGGAATACGTCGGTTGGAGCCACCAACCGGACGAAGAGGCCCTCATGCGCCGCCTTTTCATTTGAAAATTGGACTATAGGTCGGTTGGTGGCTCCAACCGGACGAATGGACCTTTAGTCCGTTGGAGCCACGAACCGACTAAAGGCCGTTAATAACAAGCGTGCCTCCTCTTCTTCTTACCGCCCCGCCACTTCTCATCCCCATCTCTCCATCTCAGCCAATCGAGCATGATCTGCCGCCGCTCGATCCGCCGCTGCCGAGGAGGAGGAGGGCCCTGCCTCGTGGAGGAGGAGGCCTGCCAGAGGAGGCCCGTGTCCGAGGAGGGAAGCCGCTGCGTCTCGGGAGGTGGAGGCCGCCGCCGTCGCTCCGTCGCCTGCTGCCGTCGAGCCCCGCTGCCGTGCACGTGGAGGAGGAGGAGGAGCCTGCCAAAGGTGGAGTGGAGGAGGAGCCAGTCGTGGCGTCCCGAGGAGGAGGAGTCCGTGGAGGAACCCGCTGCCGTCCGGCCAGCCCGCCTGCCGGCCGTCTGCCTCCAGCTCCCTCCTGGTGAGTCTCCCCGACCTCCTCTCTCTCCCTATCTTCCTCTCTCCTCTCTCCTCTCTCCTCTCTCTCTCTCGTCGGCGTTGGATTGATGGGCCGTGACTGTCCAAGTGAACTGGCAGGCCTCGCTCGTGTTAGGTTCAAAGTTAGGTTAGAAGTTAGGTTCAGGTTCGAGTAGCAAGATTCAAAGTTAGGTTTAGGTTAGGTTCGAGTAGATGAAAATGCAATAGTAGAACAAAGATATGCAGAGTAAAACTTGTGTTTTTTAATGCATGTCTCCTATGTTTACATTGCAGTAGTAGAACAAAGATATGAAGTTTACATTGCACTCACTAACTATGAACCTGTAACTCAAGGTTTCATGAAACCAAGTTCCTTTTTCTTGTTGTATAAGAAAGTGCATTTCCTTTTGTGCATATGGACAATCACATGTGTCCTTATTTGGTCCTTATGGAAACCGTAGAAATCGTTAAATTACCAAGGCACAAGAACCATTTGTTCCTTTGATGCATGATCGCTTAAATTACCAAGGCACAAGAACCATTTGTTCCTTTGATGCGATGATCCGTGAATCGACGATAAATGTAGCTTGTAGATAGCTTAGGGTTCAGAGTAGAAAGGGTTCAGGGTAAGCTTAGGGTTCAGAGTAGCAAGGTTAGAGGCTGCATAGTTCAATCCACTTTCAAAGTTTCAGGCCATCTAGTTGAGTTTGCGCACTTCACACCAAAGAACAAATCCACTTTCAGAGTTCCAGGCCATTCAATGGTGTGGTAACTGATTCAGTTGATATTATGGAAGTGAAATATCCTGATCCTTGATGTATCAGCATATATCATGGGTTTAGGCATGTCTATGGCCTGATTTATTTTAATTGGGTTGTCATTGTTGCTTAAAGAGATAGCTTCTGTCATATGGCTATGCTTAAATTGATAACAAAAGTTTATATGGTTGTGGCAATCTTTGGGACCGGATGGATGTGGTTGTGAAATGGTTTGGAAGAAAAATAGAGTAGTGTTGGTTTTGCTACTATACGTGCTGGGACAATAGCACCTTGAAATTGTGCTTGTGCTTGTATATGAAGCACTTTATTATGTGTGTATGCGTGTTCTTGTGAAACGAGTCCCGATTTTTGCTTAATGTTGATTAACTTCCGCTTTGGCGTAAATCGGCACTCTAGTTTAAGAAAATTAGCAAAGGTTATGCCGGATTTTTCCGCATTTAACCAATTATTTGTTTTTATTAGTGCAAAGATGTGTGATAACGACAGGCTGGATGTTCTAAGCGCATCAGCTGAAGGAGAACTCAGACCTCCGAATAAACAATTGACATTCGGGAGGCGCCCAGCGCCTAGAAGACGATGAAGAATACCATCCTTCGGAGAGCGAGGATGATGAGATGGAAGACGGAGGAAGAAGTCAAGGAACGGCGACGATGAAACCACCGATGGCGGCGAGGGCACAGGAGTGGTAGCAACCTCCTAAGAAGAAGCGAAGGACCGCGCCAACACGGTCGGCACGGTCAGGAGGAAATTACCAAGTGAGCCCATCAGGGGTTCCTTTGAGCCCGCCCTTGTCGTCAAAGATGCGGTGGGCAAGTGGCGCGATCACCCGGACAATCATCTCGATCAACACCGAGAATCTCCGGCATAAAGATAATGGCCACTTGCGCACACTCCTCTTCGAGAAGCTGCACGCCAGATACAAGTTTCCCGCTAAGTATCAGAACACAAATTATCATGGGAACGAAGTAAACAAATCCGCCTCACAAAGATGAGCACCGCCACATTGGAGAACCCGGATAAAGAAGAAGATCTATAAAGAAGGCAAAAGTCTCGAGGAGATCCGGAAGATTGACCCGCAGATCACCAAGATCAGTTCCGGAGTTCAAGGAGAGGTGTGAATCGAAAGAGCCTCGCCAATAGTAATCGGGAAAGGCGCTGCAGCGATGAATATAGGTCATCACCATCTCGGATCCGGTGGATGCGTAATCATGGAGGCCAAATGGAATAAGGAGGACGAAGAGTATAGATCCAAGGGATAGAAAACCCTTTGCTAAATTCAACCCGGCAGGTTCGAACTTCATCAGGCCGCTACCATGTGGACCCAAAACCAAACAACTCACCGCGGATCCTGCGGTGAAGGAATTCGAGGAAATTGTGGTAAGTATAATCTAATTACCGTGATCAACACGATTGCAATCTAATCGATGATCTAAATGATTCATCACTTCTTCCGCAGGAGGAGGAAATTGTTGCTAGTCATGGATCCTGTGGTTCCTCATCCTGTGGGTCGACGGCCACCGGTGGATAACCTTTAATGAGTGGCGAACCGGCCAAGAAAATAGAGCCGATTCTGAAGAAGCCGTCGGCTGGCCGTCTGGCCGCCTCGGGTAAGAATTGGGTGGATCATTTTGTCCACCGCCGAGGACGCATGTGGCGCCGGAAGGAGCGAGGAGGAAAACAGAGGTTCAAGAACTTAAGGCACAAGTGGCGCGGATCCCGCAGATCGTCCAAGACAACCGGCAATCACCCTTACGCCCTTCCCGCCTACCTTGGTGGAGTCAATAGCGAATCGGAGTGCGGGTGGTCGAGTAGGGCCGTGCCCGATTCCAAGCATGGTCGCAGCCACTTCGAACAACGCGGCGCCGATTTAATCAGGCGAACCACGTGTTCGTGACTCGCCCGCTAGCACCGCGCGCCGCAAGTGTTGGTGACTTCCTGCCATCACCGCGCGCCGAGTACATGTTGGTGCCCCCGCCATCGCCGCGCGCACCGGAGCTCCAAGCACCCGTCGGTAGGGAGAATACACCGGCGGCCAAGACCGCGCCATCAAGCAGCCCTTCCGTCTCTTGCACGCCTGCCAGTATGCGCGTCGACATTAGCCGATCTCGACGCCATCACGGTAAACAAATTGCTTTAATTACCGCCTTTCATGCCATCTATATATTACTCTTGTGGCATCTCGCTCGACGACGCCAGACATGTTTTCCGCAGACGGATGTTCCTTGCACTCTCTTATGCTACGTGAACAACGAAATGAGGGATGTTGCCAAGGTACCATCGTTCAACCCTTGCAGCAGACGCTCCACTCAAAGCCGATGCCGATAGAGTGCATGTGGTTAAAATTAGTCGGTGCTAAGGGGCTGACGACCTGGAACCTCCCATTCAACCCCGTGAGCGGATGAAGAAGAGTCGTCGTCCTCGGTTGCTTCGCTTGTTCATGCTATGGCCAAAGAGCATGATCCGTTTGGGGACGGGGCCATCACGCCAGACAACAAAGACCGCTGTCGTGCCGCCGACAAGCGGTGGCAAGGCCCTACCGCCGCCGTCACCTCCACGCGGTGGGTCGGATGATCATGTTGATGATATGCACATGGCGCAGATCCGCCGAGGACTTCAAGATCGGAATGATCACTTCTTCAAAGACTCGGTTGGCAACGAAGAAGACCTAGCTGGTGGCCCCACAGAGAAAGCCACTATCACCAAGCGTCTGCTTGGTTCTCGAGACGCCCAGCTTGCGCCTTTACTGAGCCACCTGATACAACCAACCGCCCTTTATTCTAAGCCCGACACACTACATAGGGCGGCCGGTGCTCGATTAGTGCCTGCCCGCTCTCCAAAAGGAAAAAGGGCAGAAAAGAAAATCTAGCAGCTCGAGCCGGTGGCATCAACAACGCGAATCCGATCAGGTTTCGGACGGGCCACCAAGACCCGAGGGTATTATGTGGAGGATTCATGTGGCGGGTGAGCCCATGCTACCTAAGAATTTGCGAAGCTCGCCATTGAACTGCAGAGTGTGCATGACGGCGTCGACGATAGAGAGACGCCTTCTATCGGAGAAAGATCCTCGCACCCGGTATTCGTGGTTAAGGTGCCACCAGCTTGGGCTTCGTCGACCGCCTCATGGATCTGTTCTTCCTGCGGTTCGAGGACATCTTCAATATGTTCCACCTATACCCGCTGCACTATACCATGGTCCGTCTCTTTTCTCTCAGCCTGGCCACGCAGATCATTAGAGAGAACACACCGGGCATCGCTATAGTGGACCCCTACTACATGCGTGACGGCTGCTTGGGTTCCCCCGCCAAACGACGTATCGTGGCCTCGTACCTAAAAAGAATCCTCGTGGCGAACAAGACAAAGGAATACATTCTCGTGCCTTACTTTCCCGAGTAAGTCGTTATTCAGTCGCCACCGTCGATTGGCTTTATTAGATCATCATCATTCTTTTTTAACACATTCCATTTGAATTTTTGCGCAGAGATGAACATCACGCTCATCTCCTTATCGCCAAGCATTCCCACGCCACGATTTCGACTCGGGAGTCTAGAAAAGAAGAAAACTACGACAAGATCAAGGAAGTTCGGATGATGCTCTCACCGGCTTTGCCTCGACGGAAGGCACCAGCTTCGTGCGTAAGAAGGTCAAGTTCGGCAGCACGCCTTCAACCACGAACAGAGTTCCCTGCGTGAAGCGCCGGAAAACAGAAGAAGGAAGCCTACTACGCACTCCATCACATGAGGGTTCCTACTTGACCAGCAGAATTCTACGCGCGGATCATCTCAAACAAAGCTGAAGCAAAGGCCAAGATCAATGATTCGGATATTAGACAAGAGATGTATCGCATCCAAAGTTAGCTTGGGGCAATCATCTTCGTGATGTCATGACTTCGGGGATCTTCTACGGAGGAAATATCGAATAACCGTGACATAGAAGATCGCCTAGAGATGCAGGTGACTATAGGAAGTTCATGACGAGGTAGGCGTCCTCCGTGCTCCCTAAGCCGAGCCGTAAGGCTTGATGTTGGCCTAGTTGTAGTTGCAAACTATAGATGACCTTTGTGTGTGTGTGGACGACAAGTGTACTTATCTTATTAGGTTTATGAATCACCGCTTACTTATTTTGCTTATTATTATTATATATCAATCAATGCTTGGTTTTTTGCTTACTCTTGGTTTTTTGCTTACTCTTTGGTTCTCGGACGACAAGTGTGAGTTATTTTGTCTTTTCGAGAATATGCCGATGATTGAAATGTCGTGGCACAATATATATGTGAATGTGCTATGACGGATTGTCATCCTTGTGATATGCACAAGTCCGTGAATTGTGCATCCTACTTGGACAGTCCGTCATAAGCAATCTGTGTCCAACGACCTAGCTAGTTATATATGAGGCATGCTTTTGAGTTATTTTGTCTTTTTCGAGAATATGCCGATGATTGAAATGTCGTGGCACAATATATATGTGAATGTGCTATGACGGGATTGTGAGCCTTGTGAGATGCACAAGTCCATGAATTTTGCATCCTACTTGGCTCACAGTCCGCCATAAGCAATTCCCGTGTCCAACGACCTAGCTAGTTATATATGAGGCATGCTTTTCGAGTTATTTTTGTCTTTTTCGAGAATATGCCGATGATTGAAATGTCGTGGCACAATATATATGTGAATGTGCTATGACGGGATTGTGAGCCTTGTGATATGCACAAGTCCAGGAATTGTGCATCCTACTTGGCTCACAGTCCCGTCATAAGCAATTTCTGTGTCCAACGACCTAGCTAGTTATATATGAGGCATGCTTTTCGAGTTATTTTTGTCTTTTTCGAGAATATGCCGATGATTGAAATGTCGTGGCACAATATATATGTGAATGTGCTATGACGGGATTGTTAGCCTTGTGATATGCACAAGTCCGTGAATTGTGCATCCTACTTGGCTAAAATTCCGTCATAAGCAATCTCGTGTCCAACAACCTAGCTAGTTATATATGAGGCATGCTTTTCGAGTTATTTTTGTCTTTTTCGAGAATATGCCGATGATTGAAATGTCGTGGCACAATATATATGTGAATGTGCTATGACGGGATTGTTAGCCTTGTGATATGCACAAGTCCAGGAATTGCGCATCCTACTTGGCTAACAGTCCCGTCATAAGCAATTCCTGTGTCCAACGACCTAGCTAGTTATATATGAGGCATGCTTTTTGAGTTTGCTATTTTTGATTTAAGAGTACTTTCTATAAGTGTATCTTCATATGCGACTTTAATTATACATGTTTTTTCAATCACCGGTTAGTTATTATTGTCAACTTGTAGATGACGTGGTACGTCGTGTACAAGGGACGGGTTCCCGGAGTCTACGATGATTGGGAAGACTGCCGGAGACAGGTGCACCGTTTCAGCGGCAATAGCTACAAAGGGTACAACACTATGGCGGAGGCGGAAGATAGATACACGCGCTATCTAGCGGGAGTTAGGACAAGGAACCGGATGAAGACCTACACCTTTGTCGCGGCGGTGATCATGCTTATCTTCTTTGGTTATTTATCCCGCGTTTGTGTCTAGCTAGCTAGTTTAGATGTCTAGGCGAGCTTCCGAGCTCTAACTTGTTCGATCGACACATGTATTCGCATGTCACCAACTACTACTTTGCAAGGCCCGTGGCGCACTACTGGTGCGCCACGGATGGGCCTTTCAGGTGCGCCACAAACGACCATTTTCCTAGTAGTGAAGGACAAGAAGTTTGAATGGACGGACAAATGTGAAGTGAGTTTTCAAGAACTCAAGAGGAGATTGATTTCAGCCCCAATCTTAATCATGCCGGATATCACGAAGCCGTTTGACGTGTATTGTGATGCATCCAAGGTCGGTCCCGGATGTGTGCTAATGCAAGAAGGCAAAGTTATATCTTATCTATATCGACAACTGAAACAACATGAGCAAAATTACCCAACCCATGACCTCGAACTCGCAACCGTAGTCCTAGCCCTAAAGACATGGAGGCACTACCTGATGGGAAATCGTTGTGAGATTTATTCGAATCACAAGAGCCTGAAGTATATATTCACTCAAAAGGAGCTGAATATGAGACATAGAAGATGGATTGAGTTAATCAAGGATTACGATCTGGACATTCACTATCACCCTGGTAAAGCCAATGTGGTAGCAGATGCCCTTAGCAGATTGTCGTGCTGCTTGAACTCCATGATTTTGAAGGAGCAACCAAGCTTGCACAAAGAGATGGAAGATTTCCGAATGGAATTAGTGAGTGAAGGATTTTTGGCTAGCATAGAACTTCAACCCACTTTGATCAGCCAGATCAAAGAGGCGCAGAAAGGAAATGCTAGTATTGACGGAATCAAGTGTCGTATCGGTACATGCAAAGTACCCAGATTCACCGAAGACGAAGAAGGAGTTATGTGGTACAAAGGACGCCTTTGAGTACCAGCAGATTCGGAGCTGAAGGAAGTTATTTTGAAGGAAGCTCATGATACTCTTTATTCTATCCACCCCGGAGGAACTAAGATGTATCAAGATTTGAAAGAGCAATTTTGGTGGCATAAGATGAAGAGAGAAATCGGAAGGTATATCGCCAAGTGTGATATATGTCAGCAAGTCAAGGCCGGACATCAAAGACCCGCTGGATTGTTGCGACCATTGTAGATTCCGGAATGGAAATGGGATTCCGTTGGAATGGACTTTATCACCGGATTGCCTACTTCTAGTAGGGGAAATGACTCTATCTGGGTCATAGTTGACCGATTGTCCAAAGTCGCCCATTTCTTACCCATCAAGACCACATATCAGAGTTCGAAGCTAGCAGAGTTATACATCGCTAGAATCTTTAGTTTGCATGGAGTCCCCAAGAACATCGTATCAGATCGAGGAACTCAATTTACCTCGAGATTCTGGAAGAAAGTCCAAGAAGGTTTAGGAACCCGACTAGATTTCAGCACCGTGTATCACCCCAGACCGATGGACAAACGGAGCGAATAAATCAAATACTCGAAGATATGCTGAGAGCATGTGTGTTAGAATATGGATCTAAGTGGGAAGACTGTCTGCCGTTCGCAAAATTTTCATACAACAACAGTTACCAAGCTAGTTTGCAAATGGCTCCATTTGAATTTATGTACGGAAGAAAGTGTCGCACCCCTTTGAACTGGTTGGAAGTAGGAGAGAGTTAGATTTTTGGACCCGATATCCTACGAGAAGCAGAATAGAAGGTTCACAAGATTCGTGAGCACCTCAAGACAGCCCAGTCAAGACAGAAGAGTTACGCCGACAAGAGACGTCGAGACCTCGCCTTCAACATAGGAGATTTTGTATATCTGAAAGTGTTGCCATTGAAGGGAATGCAGCGTTTCCAACTCAAAGGAAAGTTAGCCCCCTAGATATATCGGCCCCTTCAAGATTCTGAACCATCGAGGAGAAGTATCGTATCAATTGGAACTACCCGAGGAGATGTCAGCCGTGCACAATGTGTTCCATATCTCATTACTTCGCAATTGTCTCGAAGTCCCGGAGAGGACTGAAGTGTTCAAGAATATTGATCACCGGACTATAGTGATCAACGATGACCTGACCTATCCCGAAGTACCCATCTGTATTTTAGAAGAAGCTTTCCGAACTACCAGAACCCGAAGCATCAAGTTTCTCAAGATTCAGTGGAGCAACCACACAGAAGAGGAAGCTACCTGGGAGCGCGAAGATCACATCAGAACGGAGTTTCCCGATCTCTTCAAATCCTAGGTAATCTTTTAGTCCTTTTTCAAATCTCGGGACGAGATTTTGTTTAAGGGGGGAAGGTTTGTAACATCCTAAAAATATTAAACTAGAATCATCAAACTCTAATCATCAAATTTAGGGTTAACAAAAAATTTTCTAATTGAAAATATGAAAGCATGCATGTGTGTATGCATTCCAATTTGGATTCTTTTGAATTGCCATGATTGTGTGTTACTTTGCTTGGAAAATGATTCTTAGGTGAATTAAACATCATCTAAACAATCCCCACACTTTTCCCAAGACAAATAAATCAAAACAAACAAAATAAGGGAATGGTCACTTTGGCCAATTTAACTCCCATGCCTACTTTGGCTATCTCTAAATTTCAGAACTTAACAGAAACTTGTTTGGATCTTTGCACCCCTTGATAGTACTCATAACAAAGTATCAAGGCCCACCTTGAGATCATCCAGAAACATTCAAATTCATAGTTTAAATGACAGTTTAAAATTGAATCTATATCATATGGGAAGATCCCACTTTTTCAAAAACCACTCAAACAAGCTCAACTTTCAAAACCCAAGCATCTACAGACTCACCAGCACATGCCTAGCACGCCCACCAAAAATCTTTTCAAAATTAAAAACTTGAATTCATGCTGCCATTTCATCAAACACCTTGCAGATTCAAATCAACAAAATCACAAACACTATAGTGTGTAGTGATTCTGGCCTAAATTTTTCCCTCTCTGGACACCACTAGCCTTACTAGATCATCTAACGAACTTAACTAATCACTAGCACCACTTTAGCTCGCCAATGTCATCAATGGTGAACAGCCGAGTGCACCCTTGCCACCCACATGTCGACAGCGAGCTAGGAGAAGCACCAATCCTAGCCAGCATGTCTGGGAGGTAGCCCATGCCTCACCGCCCCCTCTCGACCAGCCTTGCCTCGTAGACAATGCCCAGAACCACCAGGAACGCCGCGCCCGTGCTGCTGTCTACCATGCCGACGTGCGTCGCAGAGCACGCACCATTCCCACGCAACCCGATCACCTCGAGCCCTCGCCGCCCGCCAACATGCTCCCCACCGTCCCAGGAGACCGCCAGACATGCCCATTTCACCGCCCGTGCCCCGTAGCCACTGCTCGCCGTCGAAGACACTGCCTCTGCCACGCAGAACGTCGAGCGTTCCAGACCGTTTGCCACCGCCCCTACACGCGCATTAAAGCCATAGAGCATCACCAGGAGATCACCGATCGATCGGCACCCTTGGCCATGCCTCTAGTAGCCCGTAGCCATGTCGCCACCGTCGCCTGCCCATCCCGTCTGGTCTCACCATCGAGACTATAAATAGAGGCCACCCCAGCCGAATTGAGCACACCATCTCACTCCCCTCTCCTTAATGATCATTCCAACCCGTTCCCAGAGCAAGGCGAGCAGTTCATCGTTGGGATTTGGCCGGAGCCCGCCGCTGCTGGAGAAGAAGGGAGCCAGCGATTGGAGCCGCCCCAGGAGAAGCTGCTGGTACCAGGAGGTTCGCCGTCGTCGACTTCGTCGTTCGCCCGCCTCGCCGAACCTCGCCTGAGCCCCGATGAGCCCCCGACGACCCCCACCTGCCGCGTTAGGGTTCTGTCTCGCCGGTGCTGCCCGATGTGGATGATAAACCAGAGCCGTTGGATTAGAACTAGATCCAACGCACCACGTTGCCCCGTACCGCTTCGCACCCCCCGTCTCACTGACGCATGGGGACATCAACTTAACCAGCCCGCGTAAGCGATGTGCTTAGCAGGCCGGCCCATTATCGATTCCCGCGCAGCCCAGTCGTTTGAATTTAGCTTTTTCCATTTTAATTCAAACGCAGTTCTATACCTAGTTTCAAAAATCAACCTAGCTCGATTCAGTGAACCAAATTGAATGAAACTAATTTTGTTAGAAAGGTCTGGAAATGTTGAATCCAAGCCCGTTGGATTCAAATCATTTGGATCTGTAGATCACCCTTGGTAAAAATAACAAGGTAGAACCTTTTCTGCATTCAAACATTTTTCAAATTTAAACCATAATAGCTTTTGAGTTGATTCCAATTCTCAAAAATCACATTTGATCATACCTTTCAGAATATATAAAAATATATGGGTTTACTTACAGAAATAATGTTCAAGTAATAAAAGGATGCCACATAGGCATTTCTAGTCACTTATTTCATTTAAAATAAAAGGTTAAACCTTATTAAATTGTGACACCACTTTAAATCACATTCCCATGAACTGAAATATGTGGTGATGACATGTGTCAACATGATCCCATGTTTGGTTTGGAGAATATTAAATCTTAAGTAGTTTTTCAATGAGTAGAAATTACTTTTCTAAAAATAAAATCATTAATTCAAGTGCTTGTAATGTTAGTGATGATGCTAGATCATCTATAGAACCCCTTTGTGTGATGATCGAAAGTAGTTAAGTATTGTTTGGTGATTTTGTACCTCCTATTTATTTATAGACGCTAGTACCGACCAAGGATACGAGGAGGAAGGAGGATACTACGAAGAAGAAGCCGAGGAGAACTTCAACCACAACTCTGCACAAGGAAAGCCAATACTTGCAAGCTATTAACCTTGCAAGCTAACACTTGCAATTATGAGAGTTAAACAACCTATGCAATGCACTAAGCATGCTTGGTTAGATACATTTGATGATACCCCATTCCTAGTTATACTTACAAGCTTTATAATTTATTTATTTATCAAAGCTAGTACTTAGAGCTTACTTAGCATTTATAGAGATTAGAAAGATAATTGAAGGTTGCATAAAGATCATAAAACTTGGCCTAAGATAGATAATCTTTATGTCATCCTAAGGCATGAGATTGAACTTAGCTAAACTCCACTAGTTTACCACCCCTCATTAGTACTTACCCCCACTTGTAGATGCTAGTGCTAAGCATAAAACTTGATCAACTTTAGATGGGATTACTTGGTGAAAATGGTTATGAAAACCTTGGAATGATGGATCATTCTATTGAAATGTTTTGGACATGTGTTTTCGAACACCAGATGATTTTGGTGATGAAAATGTTGAGGCATGAGCCTTAGCCCTTTATAAAACTGATGGTTGTCTGGATGCAATACCATTCCAATTTTACCATACAACCACAATACCCGAAGATTGGGTAGGTCTTCACTAGAAACTTATATACCTTAGTATTAGTTCCCTCACGACCAAGGTCTGAGATGAGGCTACCTTGTGAAGATTGTCCACCTGTGCAGTACCCAAGATGACAGTTGGTCATGGTTGGGAGGCCAAACTCATAGGAGAGGTGCTTATACTAGGGCGTGTAATTGAAAGGTTAGGATTGATTATCCGCATACTGAGTATGGTGAATTCAGGATTTGTTCCTGGCGAAAGTGTACAATCTCTGCAGAGTGTCAAACTATTCGAATAGCCACGTCCGCGGTTATGGACAGTTGGAGTGGCCATACTGTTCCCCCGTCAGATGTTTTCAAAATGACTTGTGAAATGGATTGAGATTTTGACTTGACCACAACAGAGTTGTGATATGAAATACAAGTTCCCACTTAGGTGTTATAAAACTTCAACTAGCTTTCTTCATTTATGAACTTAGTAGAGGTAAATCTGGCTTCTTGCAAAACAACCCTAGAGCTTAGTGTCCTACTACAAAAAAAACCCTTCACTTGTTAGTATTAGTTTGCGAGTACTTAAAGAGTACTCATGGCTTTGTCCCTGGCTATTCTCATGGCCAGACTATGAAGAGGAGTACCTGGAGGATGGACCCCAAGAAGGTTACGACAACTAGGATGATCTCCCATCGTCAACATTGCCTATGACCCCAAAGATGGAGCTTCGCCTACGCTACCGTTATTATTACGTATTTCTGCTACTTGAGTTGTATTAAGAACTGGATCATGGTATCCTTATTTGTCTAAGACCTTATGTATGGTTTGTAATGGATGATGTACTATGGTATCCAAATCTTTTATGTCTCGCAAAAATGGTAATCCTGGGATTGTGATGTATGGCATAACAAGCATCTGGGATTAAAAATCCGGGTGTTGACATCGGAGTTGCTGGCGGCGTCGGGTTCTTGCAGACGTGGTCGTTGCCGAGGTTCTGGATCTCCCTAGCACGAGCCAGTGGTGTTACTAGCTGCGCAAAGACGAGGCGAATCTGACAGTATGCACGCGAGGTTAAGGGGCGTTCGATTCGTACCGCTATTGCTCGTCGGAGTTGAGGACGGCGTCGGGAGTTTGCGGTGCTCGACGGAGTCGATGACCTGGGGCAGTACAAGTCGAACCAAGGTTATCAGATGAAGCGTATGGGAAAGGGAAACATGACAACATGAGTTAGCAGGCACGGGGCGGATGATGCTCACCGGAATATTTCACCGGAGTTCGTCGGGCCGCGACGGAGTGAGCTCAAATACAAGCATCCTGGTGGTGATTAAGGTGTGGGGGTTGAGGGGAAATGGTCGCAGCGGTGTGGGGTTTAAGTAGCAGGTGAGGGCTGGGCGAGTTACTGCCTGAATCAAAGGAATTGATTCGAATTTATTCGGCGAGGTAACGGGCGGAGACAACGTGTTCATCGCACGATATTTGGGGAAGACGACGACGTCGTGGCGTTGGGGCCACTGGTCAGCGACTGCAGGGTTGGTTCGACGCGGGTGAGAGAAGGAGCAGAGTGGGAATGGCCCGGGTGGGCTTAGTGGGCTGGTTCCTGTACTGGGCCAAAATGGCAGCGCTGGCCTTTTCCACTTTATTTTATCTTTTTATATTTATAATTTGATTTTCTGAAAACATTTTCAAACGATTTTCAAACCAAAATGAATTAAAATTTGTTCTGAATTTTTGTAGGATTGATCCAGCTCTTAATTGAGTATTTAGCACTGTTGTTCACTCAAACTTACTTTGGTCCTTTGAAATTTTAAAAGAAAAAACATTGCCTTTGCCATTGTTTAATAAAGATATAAAAATGGTTTTAAATTCATATTTTGTTTTGAAATTTTTGTCCAAGCTTTGGAAAACATCAATCAACCATAGGATCAAATATCTTTGGTTTAAAACAAATAATCTCATACTAGAGAGTAGCATTGGGCCAATGCCTTGCTTACATAAAATAATAGACATTTAAATGCTTCTGTTTTGAAATGACATTGAAAATGATCCTAAAATGATTATGGATGCATGGATGATATGCAAACTTTGAAATCATGATTTTTGGGATGTTACAAATCTAACCCCCTTAAGGTGAATCTCGCCCTCGAGATTCGGATTGGCGAGCAAATAGGTGAGGGTGGTCTTTCCGAAGGTCATCTTCTCTTTCCCATGTTGCTTCTTCTTCGGAATGATGGCTCCACTGTACTTTAAAAAATTTTATAGTCTTTGTCCGAGTAACTCTTTCTGCAGTCTCAAGAATTTTGATAGGCTTTTCCTCATAGGTGAGATCACTTTCCAACTGGACATCTTCCAAAGGTATAGTACCCTTCAAAGAAGTCTCCTCCATCTCTGGATGGCATTTCTTTATCTGACTCACATGAAACACATTATGAACGACAGACAATGATTCAGGTAGTTCAATTTCATAAGCTACTTCTCCTTTATGACTCAGAATCTTGAATGGTCCAACATATCTTGGGGCCAATTTTCCTTTGACTCTGAATCTCTTCACTCCACGAAGTGGTGACACTCTAAGATAAGCTCTATCACCCACCTCATAGGTGACTTCTCTATGCTTAGGATCTGCATAGCTCTTCTGTCAGGACTGTGCTATCTTCAATCTGTCCTTTACTAGCTTGACTTTCTCTTCAGCCTCTTTGATTAGTTCTGGCCCAAACAAGTTTCTTTCTCCCACACCATTCCATAGTAATGGGGTAGTACACTTTATCCCATAGAGAAACTCAAACGGTGCCATCTCAATACTGGCTTGATAGCTGTTGTTATAAGAGAATTCTGCGTAAGGCAGACTTTCATCCCAACTAGTTCCATAATCTAGGGCACATGCCCTCAACATATTCTCTAAAATATGGTTGGTCCTTTATGTCTGTCCATTAGTCTGGGGATGAAAAGCAGTGCTGAATTCCAATCTCGTCCCCAATGAATCATGCAGTTGCCTCCAAAAATGAGAAGTGAACTGAGTTCCCCTATCAGACACAATACTCTTGGGTACTCCATGCAGACACACAATCCTATTCATATAGATCTTGGCCAACTTAGCACTTGTGTAGGTTGTCTTCACGGGTATGAAGTGAGCCACTTTAGTTAGTCGGTCCACTACAACCCAAATGGAATCATATCCTGACCTGGTCCTTGGCAATCCGGTGATGAAATCCATGCCAATCTTGTCCCACTTCCAATCAGGATAGGTAGTGGTTGTAGCAATCCCGTTGGTTTCTGGTGTTCCGCTTTCACTCTACTACATACATCACACAAAGCAATATGTTCAACAATGTCTTTCTTGAGATTATTCCACCAAAATCTTTCCTTCATATCCATGTACATTTTGGTATTACCCAGATGAATGGAATATGGTGAGTTGTGTGCTTCTTGTAGAATCAGTTTTCGAAGCTCCGGATTTTGTGGAACACAGATACGTTTTCCATACCATAAAGTACCATGTTCGTCTTCATGGAATCCTTTGGCTTTTCCTTTGCCAATCTTTTCCTTAATCTCTTCAATTTCCTTGTCTGTCTTTTGGGCTTCCTTGATTTTTTCCAACAAGTTGGGTTGAACATCCAATGCCATGAGATGTCCCTCAGGTACAATCTCCAATCTAAGGTCTCTAAATTGGGCACACAGATCATCTAAAAACTCTCCCTTAGTAAGGCCATTCACAAATACCTTATGGCTTAGATAATCTTCTACAACATTTGCTTTACCGGGGTGGTATTGCAAACTCAAGTCATAGTCCTTGATGAGTTCTAGACATCTTCTTTGTCTCATGTTGATTTCTTTCTGAGTGAAGATATACTTCAAACTTTTGTGATCTATGAACACTTCACATCACTTTCCCAAAAGGTAATGTCTCCATGTTTTGAGTGCATGGACAACAGAGGGTAACTCTCAATCATGAGTAGGATAATTCACCTCATGAGTTTTGAGTTGTCTCGAGGCATAAGCCACAACTTTCCCTTCTTGCATCAGGACTGCACCTAATCCATGATGAGATGCATCACAATAAACTTGGAAATCCTTCTCCAAATCTGGCAGACATAGGACTGGTGCTGTCACTAATCTCTTCTTCAATTCTTGGAAACTGAGTTCACATCCTTCAGTCCAAGGAAATTTCTTGTCTTTCTTTAGTAACTCCGTCATTGGCTTAACTACTTTGGAGAAATTTTCAATGAATCTTCTATAGTATCCTGCCAAGCCAAGGAAACTACGAACTTCTTTCATTGACTTAGGAGATTCCCATTCAGTTACAGCTGACACTTTTGCAGGGTCAACTGCTACACCATCTCCTGACACAATGTGTCCAAGAAATCCAACTTCATTCAGCCAGAATTCACACTTGCTAAATTTGGCATACAACTTATGTTCTCTAAGTTTCTCAAGTATCAAATGCAAATGTCCTTCATGCTCTTCTTTGCTCTTGGAGTAGATCAAAATGTCATCAATGAAAACGACAAAAAATTTGTCAAGGAAATCCATGAACACCTTGTTCATCATATTCATGAAGTAAGCTAGTGCATTGGTTAAACCAAATGGCATTATAGTGTACTCATAAAATCCATACCTAGTGGTGAAAGCTGTCTTAGGTATGTCTTGTTCCCTTATCTTAAGTTGGAAATAGGCTGACCGGAGATCAATCTTTGAGAACACACAGGCTCCTTCTAACTGATCAAACAGGTCATTGATTCTGGGTAAAGGATATTTGTTCTTGATAGTCACCTCATTGAGTGAGCGAAAATCGATGCATAACCTTTGACTTCTATCTTTATTTTCCACAAACAAGACTGGTGCTCCCCAAGATGAAGAACTTGGTTGAATAAATCCTTTCTGCAACTGTTCTCCAAGTTGTTTCTTGAGCTCTTTCAACTCATCAACTGACATCTTGTAAGGTCTCTTTGCTATTGGTCCTGATCCTCGCAGCAAGTCAATCAAAAATTCCACATCTCGATCTGGTGGCATTCCCGGCAATTCTTCCGAAAACACATCCGGATATTCACTCACAATTGGCACACTGTCTATGCTAAACCCCTTAAGAGAATTTAGCTTACTCCCTTTTGATTCAAAGTTAGACTTGAATTTTATCCTTTTCTTTTCTGGGGTTGTGAGTGCGACAGTACGATTTGCACAATCTAGTACTCCTTCATACTTGGTCATCCAGTCCATTCCCAAAATTACATCCAGTCCTTGGGAATCTAGGATTATCAGACTCACTAGAAACTTATGTTTTCCAAATTCTATCACTAGATCAGGACATCCAAGACTTACTATCATATCTCCACCGGGAGAACTAACTTTTATTGGACACCCAATAATTTCAGTTGGAAACCCATTTCTATCAACAAATGCTTTTGATATGAATGAATGTGATGCACCAGTATCAAAAAGAACAAGTGCTGGAATAGAATTGAGTTTGAACTTACCAGCCACAGCATCAGGTTCCTCATAAATCTCTTCCACATTGATGTGGTTCACCTGTCCCTTCTGGAAAGGGTTGGGCTTGCTGGCACCTTCAACCTTCTTTTCTGGGCACTCATTTGCATAATGCCCCATCTTCTTACACTTGAAGCATTCAACCTGACTGAGATCTTTCTTGACAGGCTGACTTCCACTACCACTTACACTTCCATTGTGGTGGCTCTTGTATCCACTCTTGTGGTTCTTGTACTTGTCATTATCATGACTGCGGTGATGCTTATTGTCATTATGGCGGTTGTGGCCGTGGTGGTTGTTATACTTTCCATGTTTGTGGGATCCAGAACCCCCACTATCATTATGATGGGAACGCTTGTGAGACGATCCCGAGTTGTGCTTGTCAAAGTTGTGCTTCCTCTTTCTGCTTTCAACCTGTTTCATCTTGTTCTCCAAGATGGTAGCCTTGTCGCAAAGTGATTGGTAGGTGGGGATATAGGCCACAGATAATTGCAGATTCAGTTCATCATTCAGTCCTTAGAGGAATTTCTCCTTCCTCTTGGCATCAGTATCAACTTCATCCGGTGCATATCGCGCCAGATTGTTGAACTCTTCAATATATTCATCCACGCTGCGGTGACGCTGTTTCAGGTTATGGAACTCTTTCTTCTTCAAATTCATCACCCCGGATGAGATATGAGCTGTGCGGAAACCATCCTCAAAGATAGCTCAAGTTACATCCTCTATGGGTGTGGTGATCTGGAAGTTATCCCACCAAGTAGTTGTTGGTCCTTCCAACAGATGTGCTGCAAACCTGACCTTCTCCTCGTCAGTGCAGCCTACAGTTACCAAATCCTTGTTCACCGAACGTAGCCAATCATTAGCCACCATTGGATAAGTGGTTACTGAGAACTTTGCAGGCCTCAGTCTTAGGAATCTGGTGAGCATGTCAAATCCTGGCGGATTATTCTGGTTGTTGTTGTTGTTGTTGTTGTTGTTGTTGTTGTTGTTCTGATTCTGGTTCTGAATAAAGGTGGTCATCATCTGCATCAGTTGAGTTTGTGCTGTCATCAACTGCTGCATCTCGGGAGTGACATTGTTGTTGTTTGGGTTGGGATTGGCACGTCGAGGAGGCATCTGTGGTTTTCATAAGGATAAGAATGAGATACCCATAGATGCTTATCATGCACAATACATCACATAGTCAACCACAATAATCAAGCATCAAAATGACATAGTGTTTGAACGACAAAAACAACAAGTTTGAAAATGCAAACACACCATAGCAAGCCATCCACATGTTGGATGGTCATTGCGACTCAAATAATCAAAAGCACGGTAGATGAAAGTAAATCGAGTAGTCTACCCTACTCCTCCGCATCAACCTCCTCATCAACAAGTGTAAGACCTACACTCTCCATGGCGGTCTTGTACTCATCAACACTAGTAGTCAAGGCCTCTATCTTGGCCCTAAGAGCCCACTTCTGTGAGCGAAGCCTCTCAATCACTCCCTGTTGATGCTCGATCTAGAAGTCCTTGGCCTCTATCTCTTCATTCATCTCTCATATTGTAAGATCCCTCCTTTGTAAAGGAAAGGATCCCTGTGATTGCAATGCTAGTCCCTGGATCAATGCAAGCATCCACAGTTTAAGATGAAGTACACATAAACAAAGGTCATTATTACATATCATTCCAGAGACAAACATAGTTTTATACAAACTCCATGGCCACAGGCCTAATACAAGAGTTCTCATAAATAATAAGATAAATAAGTCTGCATCTTCATGTGCCACAGGCAAGCATGTTGAGTGTAGACTCATGACTCCTAATCATCATCAGAATAACCTACAACATCACAAGTTACAACCACAGTGGGTCAATACATTGGAATAGTATTGGCAAGTGATACCTTAGTAGAATATTGGTAGTCTAAACACTATATGCATTTTGGCTAAGTGTAGCTTAGGCTTGCTTTGCTCAAAATAGGTTTTGCCTATTAGTTGAAAACACTAAGTTTTTCTTTGACCAAAAACTTTCCCCAAGGAACCACCAATGGACATTGGGGTCCTTCACCCTTTTTCAACCACAAGTTTTTACTTAGAAATTGGGATGAGGATATTCTTGATAGCTTCCATGTCTTGATGCTCAAGTTGTCCAATACCAGGGACATGGCTAAGTACTTAGATTCTTCCATCTGCAGAGGTTGTGCACTTTCCCCACAAGACTTGATTTTCACCAAGACAGGACCTTTTAGAAGCCTTCCCTTAGACCAAATGGACGCGTTCCAACCTATCATCCCACTACCACCAACTGTCCAAATGGCTAAGTTATTGCAACCTATGTGATCCAGGCAGAGCCCATATTGCCAAGTGGCTGCACTAGAAGCTTCTTAACATTTGGCCTCTCAAATCCCTTTGTTCCTGGGCGGCTTTCCACAAGTGAGATACACAAGGTAAACCATAGAAATGGGCCTTGTGTAACCACTCAACATAACCCATTCTTTCCATTCCACTCAGGTGTTTCATTCACTTAGTTGTTTTATTAAACAAAAACATAGTCCAAAGACTTAGAAATATTTTATCATAGCATATATGTATAACCACCCTTGGTTGCTACTAGCTAGGCTAAGCATGGCAGAGATAAGCATCTTAACTTAGAAATTTCTAGCAATTCTACAACTACTAGGATTTCCCAAGCATAGCATATAGATCAAAAATATCCATGCAAGACTAGCAAAATATTTCTAATGCATATTTTAAAAAAATAGGAATAAAATCATGAAGCACCACTTTCCTTGGTAGTTTGGAGAGTAGCTACAATCCTCACAATCACAATCACTATTTGCACCAAAATCTACACATAAAATGATAGCACCAAATCACATACAAAATAAATACAAGCAAAAATATATGGATGCATGCAATATGATATCTGATGATTTTCTATACTCAAAAATACAAGTGCATAGTACTGATTCATAAACAAGTTCAAAACTTGCTGAACAACCTTTATTTGAACATTAAAACATTTCCCAAATAATTGTTATACACAAAATAGGACTACACATGTTTCTGTAAAAATAACCATTTTAACAGAAACAAAACATTAAACACATTGCATATATGGAAAGGGCTTTCTCTCCTGATTCCATTGATATAAAATTTGTCAAATTTGTACGTGGGAATCAAAAGTTATGAATTAAACAAGTTTAAACATCTAATAGATTTAAATCAGAATTTTAAAACGAAGAACATGCCACCCGGCGCTTTCTTACTGGCTGGTACCGCTTCACGCTGGATCGCGCTTCCGAGCCATTGGATCTCACTAAAACGCGCGGCTCAGATCTAAACTTACCCCTTCGTTAAGTGATCTATCCTATGCGTTAGATCTAGATCCTACGGTGCTCGATCAACCTACCAAAGACTGGCGGCGCTAGCGGCGGCGACTGGAGGCGGCGGCTCTGTCAGAGTTGTTGCCGACGTTCTAGGTCACGCGGGAGAGGGAGAAGGGGCTTACTGTGCTCGCCGTGTGCTGCTGATGCTCAAGGTGGGCTTCGATGGCGAAGGGGAGCAGAGGTGGTCGCTGGAGCTCGTCGGAGTCGTGCATGACGTCGGGTCCTTGCAGACGGAGTTGTTGCCGACGCTCTAGACCTTCCTAGCAAAAACCAGAGGCATCATTAGCTGCGTAAGGACAAGGCGAACCTAGTCGTATGTAGGAGGGGTCAAGGGGCACTCAGTATTTACCGTAATCGATCGCCGGAGTTGAGTGGCGGCTCGGTTGTTTGCAGAAATAAACGGGGACGGCGTCCTGGGTCACGAGCAGGCAAACAAATGGTATTAGAAGGTGCACTAGGACATGCTGGTCACACTCGTTTGAATCAGAGGCACAGGGGCGGTCAGGACTCACCGGAATTTGCTGCCGGAGATGCTCAGTACCGCGGCGGCGCGAGGGCAAATTCTAGCAGCCTGGTGGCGCTCTGTGCTTGGGGTTTGGGGGAAAATGGAGAGGGGGAAGAGGGGGTTTAATTAGAAAGGACGCGGGCGAGATTTACTCGAGCATTCAACGGAATTGAAGTCGCGAATTCAAACAGGAAACGCCCGGCGTAATTTTGGGGATGAACTGTTCGCTGGGGGGTGGAGACGATGACTGCCATGTGGGCCGCGGTTGTCAGCGAGAGAAAGAAAGAGGGGACGGGCCCAGGCGGTCAGCGACTCTGTGGGTACGACTGCGAGTGAGAGAGAGAGAGGTGAAAACCCTGGGTGGGCTTAGTGGGCTGGTTTCACTGTTGGGCTAGATTAGTAGCGCCGGCCTTTTCTTATTTCTTTATTCCTTTTCTTTTTCTATTTGAATTTCCAGGAAACATTTTCAAATGATTTCAAAACCATTTGAATTCAAACTTTTTCTGGATTTTTGCAGAGTGTATCACTCATGTTTCTGGGCATAAAATCATGTGGTCTCTCTGTATTAGCTTGGTCCCTTTGATCAAACAAAATAAACAGTGACATAGCACTTGATTTGAACAAGTTTTGAATATGGATTTTTAAATTCAAATAAATTTTGTTTTAAGCACTAGCAATCAAGCAAAACAATCTGAGAGCAACAAGGTTTGATTTTGAAACAAATAATCTCCCATTGGAGAGTAGCATTTGACTAAAGTTTGATCACATAAAATCCTAGCTCTCAGGTTCTGTTTCTTTCAAAATGAGTTTGAATTTGACCCCTAAATGATATGCATGCATGATATGAAATCTTTGAAAACATGATTTTAGGGATGTTACACGTATCCTCTTGTTCCGGTCTTGGACTCTCTTCTCTTGGCTCTTGAACTTCCTGTCCTGGCTCTCAAACTTGGCCTCCATTTCCTTGACTATCTCGTCTTGCTCCGCGAAGAGCTTGTCCTTCTCACGAAGCTGAACCTGGAGCTCGTCATTGCTAAGCATGACATTGGTCCTATTAGTATCTAGGTGCCTAATAATAAGAACCTCTAGGTCCTGAAGGTACAGACGAACCGGCTCCACTCTCTCTCTAGCAGCATCCTCGAACTCAATAGCCTCTCCCTCCTCGTCGCGTCTCCCGAAGGGGTGAAAGTAAAGACCTCTAAGCTCTCTGGAGTGTCTCCCTACCAAGATCCCAAGTAACTCCTGCATGACTACATCTATGCCTTTCTCCTTGTCGTCATGCATCAGCTTGAAAGTGATGGTCTCCGTGGTTGGCTCTGCCTGGCGTCCGGGCTGAGTGACTCTGAAGCCCCAAAGGTCCTTCCTCTCAAACTTGGTGAGGGGAAGCATCATGATGCTAGGAAGTGGTAGGTTGAGCACGCTAGTGAGCTCAATGAGACGAGTACCAAAACGAGTTCCCTTGAACTACTCGGCTGTGTTGATAATAACACTAGGCATCTATTTTATAAGATAGAGAAAAGTTAGAATTCAACACTCATAGAGAAAAATCACAAGACAAAATATCACAAGCATATCTTTTATAGCAAACACACAAGTCATGGAATACACAAATCCATTACAAGCATCAAAGGTTCAACATAACTTAGACAAATTTTTGGAAATAAAAACGATAATTATGGTGGTCCAACTAACGAAGTACGTTACAACTCTCACCCACTAGACAAAATAGCTATCAAAGCATCCTTAGTAGCCATCTGTCTATCTTGTTCACAAGATTCCCAAATTAAGTCTATGATGTCTCCCGTTAGTTGTTGGTTGGTAGTTTCTAACTCTTGGGTATGCTTCTTTTCTTCTCTAAGGTAATTTTGAGTGTTGAGCATTCTGCCCTTGAGCCTATCACCAAGTTCCTTGATAGCATTCCATGCTGCATTTCTTGCAGAGTCAAAGAATGTGGTGTGCATTTCTGAGTTGGTGACCATGCAGAATCATGACTCCTTGTGGTTGTCTTCCTTGTTTTTGTACAAGTGAAGTTGCACCCACCAATACTCCTCTCCTTCATCCATCACAGGGAAACCTTTGTACACGGCTGCACCATGTATCCCCATGGTAACCATAAGGTTTTTGAGGGCTTTGGGAAATTCAGTCTCACACTCCAAGTTCATGGTCATGAGTGGTCCCTTCCTCACGGATTCGTTGATGGAGTTCATCTACAAATAGATATGTGAAAAAAGATTAGAAAAGTTTACGAGAAGAAAAAGACAAGTGTAGAAATTTTTCAAAGTGTTGAAATTTTTCCTTAATGGTTTCTAATCCAATCCTAGGGTCATAATCCTACAGGCAACATAGTGCTCTGATACCATCTGTAATATCCCACCTTTATAAAGGTAAAGATCCCTGTGATTGCAATGCTAGTCCCTGGATCAAATGCTAGCATCCACAGTTTAAGATGAAGTACACAGAAACAAAGGTCATTATTACATTGCCATTCCAGAGATAACATAGTCTTTTACAACTCCATAGCCATAGGCTAGTACAAGAGTTTAACTTAACAATATAATTAAAAGTCTTCATCTTCATGTGCCACAGGCAAGCATGTTGAGTGTAGACTCATAACCCCTAATCATCATTAGAGTAACCTACAACATCACAAGTTACAGCCACAGTGGGTCAATACATTGGAATAGTATTGACAAGTGATACCTTAGTAGAACATTAGCATCTAGTTACTACATGAATTTGGCTAAGTGTAGCTTAGGCTTGCTTTGCTCAAAATAGGTTTTACCTATCAGTTAAAAACACTAAGTTTTTGTTTGGTAAAAACTTTCCCAAGGAACCACCAATAGAAATTCGTGAACCTTCACCCTTGTTCAACCACAAGTTTTTAACTTAGAAAATTGGGATGAGGAGATTCTTGATAGCTTCCATGTCTTGATGCTCAAATTGTCCAATACCAGGGACATGGCTAAGTACTTAGTTTCTTCCATCTGTAGAGGTTGTGCACTTTCCCCACAAGACTTGATTTTCGCCAAGAAAGGACCTTTCAAAAGCCTTCCCTTAGACCAAAATGGATGCGCTCCAAACCTATCATTCCCCTACCACCAACTGTCCATTTGGCTAAGTTATTGCAACCTATATGATCCAGGCAGAGCCCATAATGCCATGTGGCTGCACTAGAAGCTTCTTAACATTTGGCATCTCAAATCCTTTTGTTCCTGGGTGGAAATCCACAAGTGAGATACACAAGGTAAACCATATAAATGGGCCTTGTGTAACCACTCAACACAAACCATTCTTTCCATTCCACCCAGGTGTTTCATTCACTTAGTTGTTTTATTATGAAAAACATAAGTCAAGTCTCAGAAATATTTTTCATAGCATGTATATATAATCCACCCTTGGTTACTACTAGCTAGGCTAGGCATGGCAATATCAAGTATCTTAACTTAGAGTAAATTCTAACATTTCTACCACTACTAGGATTTCCCAAGCATAGCATATAGATACTTAGTAAAATTATTCATGCAAGCCTATACAAAATATTTCTAATGCATAGTCAAAATATTGGGATAAAAACATGAAGCAACACTTTCCTTGGTAGTTGGGGGAGTAGCAACAATCCTCACAATCACAATCACCACTAGCACCAAAATCTACACATAAAATGATAGCACCAAATTCACATATCAAAATAAACAAACAAAAATATATGAATGCATGCAAATGCCATGTGATGATTTTTTTCTAAGTCAAACAAGACAAGTATACAGTACTGAATCACAAACAAGACAAATACACACTAAATAAACTTTATTTAGTCTTTAAATCATTTTTCAAATAATTTCTATACTCAAAATAAGCCTATAAATGTCTCTGCAAAAATAACCACTTTTACAGAAGCAAATCATTAAACAAATTCCATGGTTGGATAGAATTCTTTCTCTTGATTCCAATGATATAAAATTTGCAAAATTTGAACGTGTGGATCAAAAGTTATGAATTTTGCAAGTTTGAACATCTAATAGCTCTAAATTCTGTTTTTAAAACAAAACCTGGGCCACGCTTCATGATCTGATTGGTGTGTACCGGTTCGCATGGATCGCGCTACATGGAGCGTTGGATCTAATTAACGTTGCATGGCCCAGATCTACTCATACCAATTCACTACAGATCTAATCTAGGCCTTAGGATTTAGATCCGATGGATCAGATCCATCTGACCAAGAACTGGCGGCGCAAATGGTTGCTGGCGGAGGCGGAGCTACTGTCGACAGCGGAATGGCGATTCCAACGAGGCCTAGTGGTGGTGAAGATGCTTACCAGACTCGCACGTGCACGAGGGAGCTCAACGTGGTTGCGGTTGGGCAGGGGGCGTGCTGTAGCGGGTCCTAGGGCTCGTCGGAGTTGCTGGCGGCGTCGGGTTCTTGCAGACGTGGTCGTTGCCGAGGTTCTGGATCGCCCTAGCATGAGCTAGTGGTGTTAGTAGCTGCGCAAAGACGAGGCGAATCTGACAGTATGCATGCAAGGTTAAGGGGCGTTCGATTCGTACCGCTATTGCTTGTCGGAGTTGAGGGCGGCGTCGGGAGTTTGCGGTGCTCGACGGAGTCGATGTCCTGGGGCATTACAAGTCGTACCAAGGGTATCAGATGAAGCGTATGGGCAAGGGAAACATGGCAACATGAGTTAGCAGGCACAGGGCAGATGATGCTCACCGGAATACTTCACCGGAGTTCGTCGGGCCGCAGTGGAGTGAGCTCAAATACGAGAAGCCTGGTGGCGATTAATGTGTGGGGGTTGAGGGGAAATGGTCGCGGTGGTGTGGGGTTTAAGTAGCAGGTGAGGGCTGGGCGAGTTACTGCCCGAATCAAAGGAATTGATTCGAATTTATTCGGCGAGGTAACGGGCAGAGACGGCGTGTTCATCGCACGAGATTTGGGGAAGACGACGACGTCGTGGCGTTGGGGCCACTGGTCAGCGACTGCAGGGTTGGTTCGACGCGGGTGAGAGAAGGAGCAGAGTGGGAATGACCCGGGTGGGCTTAGTGGGGTGGTTCCTGTACTGGGCCAAAATGGCAGCACTGGCCTTTTCCACTTTATTTTATCTTTTTATATTTATAATTTGATTTTCTGAAAACATTTTCAAACGATTTTCAAACCAAAATGAATTAAAAAAAATTCTGAATTTTTGTACGATGGATCCAGCTCTTAATTGAGTATTTAGCACTGTTGTTCACTCAAACTTACTTTGGTCCTTTGAAATTTTAAAAGAAAACAGTGCCTTTGCCATTGTTTAATAAAGATATAAAAATGGTTTTCAGTTCATATTTTGTTTTGAAATTTTTGTCCAAGCTTTGGAAAACATCAATCAACCATAGGATCAAATATCTTTGGTTTAAAACAAATAATCTCATAATAGAGAGTAGCATTGGGCCAATGCCTTGCTTACATAAAATAATAGACATTTAAATGCTTCTATTTTGAAATGACATTGAAAATGATCCTAAAATGATTATGGATGCATGGATGATATGCAAACTTTGAAATCGTGATTCTTGGGATGTTACACTATGTCTACAAACTTGATAAGGCGCTCTATGGGCTCAAACAAGCCCCACACGTTAGAGAGTTGTTGATAGACCGTGGGTTTGAGGTTGGGAAAATCGATCCCACTCTTTTTATTAAGAAGGTTAATGGGGAGCTTTTTGTATGCCAAATATATGTTTATGATATTATCTTTGGCTCATCTAAAAAATCTTTCAATGATGAATTCTCAAAGCTTATGACTAATAGGTTTCGGATGTCTATGATGGGAGAATTGAGAGTATTTCTTGGATTTGAGATCAAGCAAGTAAGAGGAGGGACATTCTTCAACCAATCCAAGTATACTCAAGATATGCTCAAGAGATTCAACATGAAAGATCTAAATGGAGATCCTACTCCCATGGCAAAAAAGACTCATCTTGAACTAAACCCAAATGGTAAAGATGTGGATCAAAAGGTATACTGGTCTATGATTGGTTTTTTGCTTTACCTGTGTGCATCTAGACCCGATATTGTGTTAAGTGTATGAGTGTGTGCAAGATATCAAGTAGCTCCTAAAGAAAGCCATTTGATGGCGGTCAAGAGAATATTTTGATACTTGGTTTATACCCCAAACTATGGTATTTGGTACGCTCGAGGCTCAACATTCTCTCTTTGTGGTTACACGGTCTCGGATTGGGCTAGTGATAAGGATGATAGAAAATCAACCTCTGGGGCTTGCCAATTCCTTGGTAGGTCCTTGGTGTTTTGGTCTTCCAAGAATAAAAATTGTATATCTCTCTCCACCGGCAAAGTCAAGTATGTGGCAGCTGCTAGTTCTTATACTCAATTTCTATGGATGAGGCAAACTTTAAAGGATTACGGTTTCCATTGTGACAAAGTGCCTCTTCTATGTTATAATGAAGGTGCTATCAATATTTCCTACAACCCGGTGGATCACACAAGGACAAAGCATATTGAGATACGTCATCACTTCACTAGATATCATGTTGCTCGAGGTGATATTGAGCTATCTTATGTGTCAACCAAAGACCAACTTGCCGACATCTTCACGAAGCCACTTGATGAAGCAAGATTTTTCTATTTGAGGAATAAACTAAATATCATAGATTCAAGGAGCTTGACTTGATCACCTTGCATACTCACCTATGTCTTGACTCTTATTTGGTTTAGGTGCAAGCATGGAAATAGGGGGAGTGTGGTCCTAATACATTGGGCTATCCCTCCCCATGATGCCAACATTAAGAAATTCAATTCTCTTAAATATCATTCTGTGATATGTGAGCTTCATTGATGAGTAGTGTCTATGAACCCAAGGATAATTCTTCGCGGTGTCATGCCATAAACTCTTAAATGGTGGCCTCGGCCACCGCCCTCTTCTTTTTGAAGAGTTGGTTCTTGGTTCATGTGTATTCAGAGCTCTATTTAACATATTAGTGGATTTCTATGGTTTTTCTTGGTTCTTCATAGTTTTACATCTTAACCCAAGACTATCCCTTGTCCAAAACCCTCTATATCTCATATATGTCCCCAAACACTCAACCCTGGTGTTTTTGGTCGAGGAGGACCGGAGTCTCCGATGTAAACCGGAGTCCCCGGTCCAGACGGTTTTCAGGCTCCACTTAAGGGAGGCCATGGTGAACTAAAACGAGCAGTTTCATTCTTCCACCTCGACCTCTCCTATCAACCCCGTCATCTCCCCTTCCAAATCACCTCCCCGGAGGTCACGAAGCCCCCGAGATCTGTCGTGCCGCCGGACAACATCTTCCCCTCCACCTTTGGGCCGTTCCCACCGATGGAATCGATCCAATGGACAGATCTGGTACCTCTCCTCCTCTTTTTGCACTTAGGGTTCATCCCTTGATATGTTTTGAGGATTTGTACTAATTTTCCCACTAGAATCACTTCTATGCATGCACACTATGACATTAGTCTCCTTTCCTTTCCCGATCTATTAGAATCACTGCCTCCCGAAGCCTCACTGTGCATGCCCGACTCTCCCAACCGGAGACTCCGGTCCTACGGGCCGGAGACTTCGTTCTGAGCCGGAAACTCTGGTGTGCACTGCGGAGACTCCGGTCTGGAGTGAGTCTGGCACATCCAACAAAGACTCGAGGGTATTGTTTTGCATTTCTGGAACATATATGCTTACCTCCATGTTATCTCCCTCATTTATTTCATAGGTGTCTCTGGTTCTCGTCGTCCTCCTCGCACCAAGGCTAAGTCAAAGAAGGCAGATCCGTGATATGATGACACAGAGGGTCAGTTTATTGTGCCCCCGTCCAATCGGAGGCAGCATACCCGTGATGCAGCATACATGAGGAGGGAGCATGACCGTATTGAGGAAGAGAACCGTGCCAAGAGGGCAAAGTACGACAATCTACAATCTTTGGCTCACATGTCAAAGAAGGAGTTCCATGAGTTGCACAAGACGTTGTTCTATGACTTGCCACGGACCAGCGATGATCCGTGTTATTGGAGGAAGGAGCAAGCAGTGTTCATGAAGGACATTTACAACAATCTCACCAAGTCACCTGTGTGCCCCCAGAAGTATATGAGTATTGAGAAGATGCGAAACAACACATACTTCACTGATGCACTGTGGATTTCTGAGAATCTAGGGCTGTTCAGTTTGATGGAGCTCCACCAGGATTACAACATCACTCTTGTGCAACAGTTCTATGCCACTATGGTGTTTGGGACTGACCAAGCAAGGACAATGACTTCGATGACTGGAGATCACCGTTGTACTGCGACCTTCTTTGACTTTGCTGAGACTATCTCCGAGACATTTCAGGGTGTGTCCACTCATATTGGGCACCGTATGCACTCTACATCCCTTGGGGAGAACAAGAACAAGCTTGCACCTTTGTATGGAAGCACATGAGTTGTGGGCGGGTCCAAGGGCCTCAAGCCCCTTTACAATCTGTTGTTGATGATCTTCCGCCATACCAGTTCCCCAGTGCTGGAAATGATGATGCCATCAGTTGTGGGTTGGTCAACCTACTATATCATACCCACAAGATTCACCTAGCTCGACCCGAGGCAGACTCAAATCCTATTGACATCATGGAATTCATATTTGAGGAGATGTATCATGCCATATTGTACAATAAGTCCCCTCTCTATGCACCACTTGTCATGAGGCTCAACAACACCCAGGCTCATGGTTCTTTGCTTTCTATGCCTCCCAAACTTACGGAGCATACTCTTGTATCTCTACAGCAGAAAGGACACATGGGGCCAACCCCTAGACGCTCACTGGCTCATGAAGAGGAGGATGAGATTTCTGAGGCCGAGATGGCCCCCTCGCCTCCTAGGGCTTGGAGGAAGAATGCCTCCAATGCACCTATGCCTCCCATGACATGCGAGTATGTATAGGAGAAGTTAAACAAGGCGTCATTCTGGGAGAGGACCCTCTGTTTCATGAATGTGGACATACGCAAGCAACAACATGCCTCCTATAAGAGAAACCGTCGCATGGAAAAACTACTTAAGGAAATCAAGGCTCAGGGAGAAGCGGAGGATGGGGAAGGAGAGGATGAGTAAACCGATGAGCATGGAGCTCATCCTTCCATAGAGTATTACTACACACTCTCCTTTGGGGAATGGAATGCCCAACAAGATATCTTGGTGGATTGGCAGACCTTTTCTGGTGTCACCTCAGGTTTTGAGTACCAGGGTACGTCATCTTCTCGCCCTCACGGCAAAGGGCTTGCAGCTACAAATGGTGATGATGACTATGAGTAGGACGATGACGATGATTAGGGCATGTATGGGGATGATGACGATGAGGACTCCGAGTGATCCTTTGGGGCGCTAGCTTAGGTCTTTTCCCTTTTCGGCGTTTCGATGCCAAAGGGGGAGAAGACATTGTCATCAAGATTTGCATGGGCTTGGATTTGGCTTATTTTGTGCTTGTTGTTTGAATCTCGAACTTCTATTTGCTTTGTGTTGCCTTCGTTTGTGAGATACTATGTGTGTGAGGCCATTTTTGCTCCTATGCTATTGTAACTTGTGTGAGAACTATGTTTAGCATCTATTACCTGCCGTGCATGATTTACTTGTTTATCCTAGTGCACATAGTTAGGGGGAGTATTAATATGTTGTTATACAGTGTTATGTCTCATTGCAAATATTTCCATGAAAAATCACTTGTTTTCATCGAACACCAAAAAGGGGGAGATTGAAAGGACATTTACTGTCTTAATCTGTTTTGGTGTTTGTTAACAACTCGTAGAACATTTTACAGTATGCTAATGTCTACAGGTTGATATAATGAAAAGTGAAAAGGACCTTGGCCTGCGGAATTGTCCCTGCAAAATATGCAGGTTTATGGGAACTCCAGGCCGGAGTCTCCGGTCTGACTGGACCGGAGTCTCCGGTGTGGTCTGGAGTTTTCCCACGAATCTCCAAAGGGGGCTCCAGAAATCAGCCCAGGACGTATTGCATGAGGGTCCGGAGATTGACCGGAGACATTCAGGAGTCTTCGGTCCAAGCACTCAAACCGGAGTCTCTGGTGTGGCTAGACCGGATTCTCCGGTGCACAGGGTCCAGAATCTTTGAAGAGTCTCCGGAGGATATTTTCCCAGGGGCGCTAGGACAGTCTGTATGGTGGTGCGGAGCTCAGTTTGGAGATTGGCCAGAGTCTCCGGTGTAGACCAGAGTCTCTGGTCTGCGGTCCGTAGTCTCCGGTCTAACAAGTCAGCCAACGGTCAAAAAATGGTTCAGTGAGTGGTGGCCTATAAGGGGACCTTATCCCCTTCCTCTAGCTGCTCGACCCACTCATAAACTCCACCACAATTTGAGGCACCAAATCAACAAGATCTCTTCATATAACCATCCAAAGTCATTGATCTTTGGAGAATCGAAGGAGGAGACCTTGATCTATAGATTCACCAAGAGAGATCTTCATTTCCCCCTCATTCGATTGAGGGCCCCTTGCTCTAATGTTTCTTTGGAAACCCTAGCTTTTGATTTGGTTCTTACAATCTTGTCTTTGATTGTTTGACAGCTTGCTTGTATTCGGGTGCCTCTAGTTAGGTTGTGGATGTGTTCCTTGAACTTGTTGTAAAGGTGTCAGCTTCCACCTCAAAGGTTGTCGTTATAGTGGAAGAGGTGAATCGAACCCTTTGGGGTGAGCTTCATCAGAGAACAAGGGAGGCCTCTCGTGGCGTTGGTGGTTCGAAACCACCCCCTCTCTAAACGTAGATGTACTTCCCCTTAAAAGGAAGGAACTACGGGAAACAAACCCTTGTATCTCTGTGTGCTCCACTATGGTTACTTCTATCCTTTATCGCACTTTACCTATCTTATTTTTTCTTAGTGTATGTGCTAGATTTACATATAGGTAAATTCACCTTAGTTGCATAATCTAGAGAATTTACCTTTTGTGTCAAACCCTAATTTTAAATAGAGTGAAATCTAAAGTATCACCTATTCACCCCCCTCTAGGTGCCCATACTATCCTTTCAAAATGGCCTTTTTGTAACTGGCGGAGCTTAAAATCTAATTAATAGCCATCTTAAGCACTAATGTCTCACTTACATATGGGTCTCGGGTGGCCAACGGGTAGGGCTCCCATGCTATCCACGCGCGTCCGTGTCGACGCAACCGTTGCCCATATTAGATGCACGGATGGGTCGAGCCGGAAGCGTTTGTCCAGATGGGTTGGGCCGCTAGGGACCCCGCGCACGTCCCATGCGTCCGCGCGGACGAGTTCAGATGCGCTCAAACAGGATGCGTCGAGTTGGTGGAGATGCCTTGATCCATCTGGACAAACGCGTCCGGCTCGACCCGTCCGTGCATCTAATCTGGGCAACGGTTGCGTCGTCCCTGACACGTGTGGCCAGAGGTCGTGTCTTGCATGCGCGTGGCACTAGCCCACCCATCAGCCACCACGGCATTGATTCAAACGCGTGCAACGATAGCGATTCAAACGCAATCGCGACAACGGTTTAAAAAGGCACTACGGAAGGCTGACCGGTGGCAGACTGCACCATCAATGGCGACGAGACGACACACTGACTGACTGGACGCCATGCTCTCCACCACCGCTACAGCGCCGCCCGACGCCTACCCTCCTGGTTGGATACTTCAATGCCATCTCTTCGGCCTCCGTGCCAGCATCCGATGCCGGTCCTTTTTAACTGGCCACCCGCGGCCATCTTCTCCCCCGCAGAACACCATACTCTCCCCCTTCTCCACTACCTGTAGCTAGACATGGTCGGGGGTGCTGGATCAAGGGGAGGGCTTGGAGGCTGTGGACATCAAGGGAGGCGTGGAGGACGCGGCCAAATCAGCGCGCCACCACACTCTCCCTCAACGTCGTCGTCGCCCTAAGATTTTGACCCATGCACCCAGTTCGTCGTGGCCATCCACCTTAGCATGCCGTGTGTAACATCCCATCATTACAGCCTAGAAATAAGATGAACCTAGATGTGTGCATTGCATTCATGCATAGAAAATCCGAATAATTTTTGCGCTTTTGAACAAAATTTGTCAAAGTGATTGAAGCTTCTTTTGACTTGATGGAATTGTAGTAGATCATCAAGTTGGCTGCGATAAGTTTCAATATGACCTTTGTTAAAACCTTATTTGGGAAAGGGAGATTTCATCTAAGGTTAGATAAAATGTAATAAAAGTTAAACCCTGATACAATATGATTTAAATTTGATCCTTAGGTGATCATATCATAGTATTCATTATAATCACCCATGAGTACCAAGTTAAGGATATACCACAAAATATGAATTTAACAACTATATCTTAATCTCATATGCATACACCATGAGTATCATGGTAATACCTAACCCTACTTCTTAAGTAAGATTGAGTAGGAAAGAAACTAAGTTTAGATCATTCACCATATATCGCTCTTTCCATATCAATCCTTACCATCTCCATTGAGTTCTATTTCAATATTTACTGTTCATCAATGTTGAGAAATCAACTATTGATTCACCCATTCTCAATCTATCAAATTCTTGATCATAACACAGTTTACAATTAAGAGTCTACAAAGAAACAACTAAGAAGAGGTAAATAGTGATGCTAGTTTTAGAAATCATCTATAGGATGGGAATGAAGGAAGATAATCCAATCCATAGGATAATTGATGGAGTTAAATCACTCCTAAATGAATAGAAGGATTATTTATATCATCTAATTATATGGTGATTAAGAAGATTACAAGGATAAACCCTAAAGATAGTTACGAGTAGTAATTCCATTAGACCAAGTGGGCATAATCCATGAATAATATTAATCCAATATGAAATACTAAGAAGATAATTTCAATACAATTGAAAAGTAGTATTGTTAAAGCCTTGCTTAGCCAACTAAGGACTTAAGCAATAAATGATTAAAGGATTATAATGGTGATGCTTTAGCCACCAATATTGAATACTTATAATTAGTGTAAGTGAAATTGGTGGGTAGAACATGATTGAAACCCTAGTAGAGATAAGTTATCCTAGAGTAGTCATTACAAGCCACATAAATATAATTTAGGGTTCGAGTGTGAGTTTTTGGAGTAAAGTAAATATACGATGATATTATTCAATTAAAGCTAGTGTAGCATAGAGTTATGGAAGTAGTGTTATTCATCTTTAAGGATATTCAACTTTAGAGAAAGGTAGTTGGATGCATACAAATATTAGAGATATATTAGTGGTGAATGATTAAGGAAGATTATGAGTAGAGTTTGAAGGAACTACTTGTTGGATGGAAGGCTATCAACAGTAGAGTAGTAGATACAACCAAGTAAGGATATGAGGAAGTTAAAGTTATGAAATACTTTAGTATCAAACTCATTGGATTCATCCATGAGTTTAGAAGGTTAATCAGTGAATAAGAATATTTTTATGAAGTAAAGCTCATCATGTTAATCATGATGATAGATAGGAAAATGTAGTATATCTAGGAAAGGAATTCCTTAATAAGAAGTCTAGAATTATGAATTATGGAAGATAGTAATTCTTGGTAAACAATCAACTTTAAATCTTAAAACCAAGTATAATATACATTTCATATTAAGAATTCCTCATATTATATCTATATCACTTGATAGGAACATTTCCTTATAGCAAATCACATCAGCACATCTCTGTCAATTTCAACCATCATAATTATATGTGCTTTAGAGTATCTTTATCAATCCCTTTCTATAAAACATTCAAGATATAAATTTCTATTATAAAAGGTGATGTCAACAAATATCACAAACAGAAGTCAACATGTTTAGTTATTAAATATGTACTCACATCCATAAAGGAATCTAAGTAAATTAAGAACCCTAAACCCTTGGGTAAACATTTATAATTCAAACCTTAAAACTTCTATGATTACCATAACAAAATATATATAATACCATGTTCTCAATTAATGAAAGTAATATTAACCATATTAAATTCTTTTTGTATTTTATGCATCAAATAATGATATAGGATCATCATAGATATAAAAATTTCTATTCAAACTATGAGCCAACTAGAGTTAAGTTTCATTAACAAATAAGAATATATCATTTAATAAATCCATGGTTAAAAGTGGAGAGAAAAGTAATAAGAAAAGCTTTTACAAAATATTAAAAAGGGGTTCATATTGAGAACATAGAAGAAATATAAAAATATTATATAATAAAATTTCGCAAATGATACTAAATATATTTTAGTATTACTACAATTATCCAGCAAATAAATTCTACAAAGAAAAGTTCAAAATATAGATTAAATTAAAATCTAAAAAGGAAAACATAAAATACAAAAAGGGAAAACAAATAAAAAACAAGACCTCACTGTGGCCCAACTTATCTTTTCTTATCCGACGCCCATGTGCAGTCCACAATAGCCCAGCAACCAGCCCAGTTCGTTTCCATCTGTGACTGACAAGTGGGAACAAAGAAGGACCGCGGGTTGAGCTAAAAGGATCGCCAGGGGGTTTTCAACAAAAGTTACGTCGTCGTCATCCTCACGCACACAGGCAGCTCGCTGGAGGAGCTCGCCGCCGCCTGATGCCGCCGTCGTTGTCAGCCGTGCGTCAAGATGCTCGCCGTCATTCCAGAGGGGGATAAGAAGGCCACCGCAACGCCCTGCCTCAATCCCTATCCATAATCCCTCCTTATCCTCTCCGATTCAAATGGGGCTGAAACCCTAGCTCACCGGAGCCACACCTCGCCGTCGAACCGTACCTCCCCACTCTCTTCCAAGTAGCCATGGAGAAGCCTCAACCTCCGTAGATCCTATGAGTGGAATTTTTGCTTCAAGGGGAGCACTGGAGTGGACGAATTTTGCTGTTCCTATCTACGGCAGTTCGTCGGAATTCTCGTCGGGGAGCTCGCCTTCGACCATGCTTATCTTCGCCGACCTCTCTATCGTCATCAGGGTAAGCTTACGCGTCTCTGAACCGTAAATTCTCTTGCTGATTCGCACCGTAGACCCCATTTCGTTGAGCACCATCGCTAGTCTCCGCAGAAGCTCGTCGCCGGTGAATTTCCGGTGACCATTAACTAGCGGCGTTACCACCAACAGGTTTGCCTTGGTTACCTCTATCCAGTAGTATCGACCTTGTCCATCGGTGCATAGTGGTTCGCCGCCGGAGACCATCCTCTGGTGGTGGAGGCCAGGCTGATGTCAGCATGGCATCATGCTTGCGTCACCCTAGCCATGTCAACGTGTTTGACCAGTCTTTGTCTCACGTGGATGATGGCATGGCCTAGGGCCCATTTGTCATTGACTGGGAGTGGAGACAGGGTCGGTAACAAAATACATTTACTAACTTGAGAGCTGATGTCACATCCCAAAATTTTCCAAATTTTGAATTGTGAAAAATAAATAAACAAAATAAAACTTTGTTGAAAATTAGGGTGAGAAGAAACTTTTTGAATCCAATTGGAAACTTTCAAACCTATTTTGATCAAATAAATCCTAAAGGGATTTAAAAGGTAAACAATTAATAAAGAAAGTTTTGATAGATGGAATTACTATTTTAGATCTTTTAATAAAAAGATTTGTTTTTCAAAAGCAAAAGGTAGAATTATAAATAAAGATTATTTCTTAAAGCCAAAATTAAAAATCTTGGCCAAGATTTTGAAATAAAACATTCCTATTTGATTAAAAGAGTAAAGGTTTAATTAAGTAAAATAATGAGGATTTAATATCCAATTTTATTTAAGTAAAGGCTTTTCATTTTAAATAAACACTAAAACTTATTATTTTATTTTAAATAAGTTTTCCAAGTGTTTTGTATTTTCAAATAAAACCTACTGAAATGGTTTTGATATTATTTAGATTTCAAATGGAGATTTTAATAAATCAAATCCTATTTGAATTAATAACTAAGGACTATTTTATTAAATTATTAAATAGATCCTAAAAGAATAAAAGTATTATTTTATTTTGGACTTTGGTTTGTGTTGTTAAACAGAACTAAAAATTAAACAAACTTTGGCAAAGGTTTGCATTCATTTGTTGTTTGAATTGTTTGTTTGAAAATCAAAACAGAAAATAAAATAGAAAAAGAAAAAGGCAATCAGTATAAAAAATGATGAATCGGACCAAACCCAACTGGCCAGCCCACTAAGCCCAGCAAGAGCCCACCCGGCATACCCCTCAACGAAACGTTTTTCTACGCGCAAACCCACCCGCAGAGTCACAGACAGGTGGCCCCCTCTCCCTCTCTCTCTTCCTCGTTGACAGGCAGGTCCCACAGCGCCACCTCAGCGTCGTCTCCCTCGCGACCGTTCTTCCTCGCCGTTGCTGCCTTTGAATGCGGCGATGAATGCGAGTTACTGCCGGCATTATTCTCTCCCCTGACCACGCGTACAAAACCACCCACGCCTCCTCTACCTTTCCCCTCAAACAGCTCCTCCTCTCTGCCACCAGGCTGCCCCGAATTAGCTTTGCGCCGCCACTGCTCCGACGACATCTCCGAGCGATTCCGGCCACACCCCGCCATCCCTCACCTCCCTCTACACGCTAGCACATTCCCCACCTCTTGACGCATCTGCCCATGTGCTCCCTTCACTGCCTTGCGCCCAAAGCGTCGACTTGACTTCACCGAGCACCGCCATGTTGTCCTTCTCCGGCGACCTCTCCCTGGTAAGCCTCGACCGCCCCAGCACCCCCTGTTGACACTCACATCATCCCCAGACCAGCCCGCGTCTAACCGTGCGCTTATTTTGCTTCGGAATGATTTACAACCCCATCCCCGACGACAACTGAGCGTGCCCGACGCCGCCAGCGACTCCGGCGAGGAATTGCCGCCGTCCCTGAGCACCCCTCGCCAAGCCAACGCCACCTTGAGATTCACCTCGACCTCGCGAGCACGGTGAGCACCTCCGCTTCTTCCCTTTCTTCCTGTACCGCCGGCACCGCCGCATCCCGAGCGTGCGCCGCCGCCAGCGCCGCTGAGTAATGGTCAAAGCAGTTAGGACTATAGGATTTGGATCTGACGATTAGGATAAAACATGAGCAAAAGGGTACGCGCGCTTCTGAGCCGTGTGATCCCACTTAAATCCAACGGCTTCCATCGCACGATCCGCACGAAACGGTACCGGCCAATAAGAACACGCCGCGTGGCACTAGTTTGATTTAAAATAGAATTTGGAATCAGATTGATATGCAAACTTGTAAAATTCATAACTTTAAATATACATGTCCAAATTTTGCAAATTTTATATTAATGGAATCAGCAGAACATGTACTTTGCAACCATGCACTTTGTTTAGTAAAAATATTCGGGTAAAATGTTTGTTTTTGCAGAAACTTATGTATGCATGTTTAGGATATAAAATTTATTCCAAAATGTTTTTGAGGATGAAATATTTGCAAAATGGTTTGTTGTGAACCTACTGACCCTAGGAATCAAATCATGGATTTTAAAATGAATTTTGGGAAGTTTAGGAGTAAATACTTGAATTATCTCATTTCTGGTCAAATAAAAATAATGATTTTGATATGGAAATGATTTTTGAGTAAAACCTTTGAGAAATGTTTTGATTCAAACCTTCTGACCCTAAACACCAAGTTTTGTGAATTAACAACTTATTTGGTGAACAACATAAAAATTATTGCTTTGCTAAAAGCATTTTCCACCACATGAAATAATGATTTGATTTAAGAAATGGTTTATAGATAAAACCCTTTTGCAAATGGTTTTACCACTTTAGTAAATGACCACTTTGAACTTTATAATGTTTAGAGCCTAGTAGAAACCACCTTTGCGAATAAAACTATCTTTTGCATGCTTGCATGCATGACTTTGTTTTTATTATTTTTTGTGTGATGAATTATTTGAATATTGGTTGGAATGCTAGTTGAATCTATGTTTGCTTGATTGATTTGTAGTGAAGTTAGAAGAGTGTGATATTAGCAAGATCAAGAAGTGAACCAACATTCTCTACCAAAAAGGCAAGTGACATTATCATCCAAGTCCTATTAATTTCATTACACTTAGTGGATTTTTGAAACATGCATGATAAGCTTTACTATATTTTATGCTATGCTAAATCCTAATAGGATACCCCTAAATATTCCTTAGTGGAAACATGTAGTTGTAGTATGCTTAGCCCAGCTATATAATTGGGATGAGATACATGTTAAGATTAGATGAAGTATTGAAAAGACTTATGTTTTATATAATAAAACAAGTACTCAATGAACCACCTGGGTGGACAAGGATACTCAAGCTTTTGGACAAGGTGGCAACAAAAGGAACCATGTTTATATGGCAATCTCTTTTTGTTGTGCACTAGAAGAAAACCACCCAGGGACTTAGAGATTGAACATGTTTCTTGTACAGTGGCTTCCATGTACAGCCACATGCTAAATGGGCTTTGTCTTAGTCAACTACATAGTGGAAGACCCATGCATTGGCATCTTCAGGTTAACTAGATTTGTGCTAGGGAACTTGGAACCCTCCATTGGTGCCTGAAAGACAAGCTAGCATTGTGTATTGGGAGGACTCCTATGGAAAGACTTTGTCACATTCTTAATCTGCCAGTACTCCATCTTGGTGAGTACTTATCCAGCGGCCGCTGGTGGCATCAAGATGAGATTGTGTCATGTGGGTAAAGTGTACAACTTCTGCAGAAGATCAAAATTCTAAGTACTTAGTCGTGTCCCCGGTTATGGACAATACTAAGCAACTAAGGCCTGAAGCTATGGAAGATCTCAACATTCCAATTTCTCAAAGTTAAAACTTGAGGGTGACAACAAGGGATTTTGAAGCACTTGGAGTTTCCAAGAAGTTCAGAAAGATTTGACAAAGATCAAAAACTATTTTGAAAAGATAGGATAAAAATATATTGCTTTCTGCAAAAGAGCCTAAACCCTACTTAGCCAAATATGCATGTAATGATAGGATCCACTTATTTCTACATAGTAGTGAAACTTGCCAATACAATTCAAATGTATTGACCCTTGTGGCTGCAACTTATTATGTTGCAGGTTTGTTTGATGTTAGTGAAGTTTGTTGAATAGGATTACAAGTCTACAACCAACATGACTGCCTGTGGCACTTTGAAGATGAAGGACCCCATGCTTATAGATATTCTGCTGCAATGAAATGTGATAGCCAAATGAGCTATGTAAGATGTAATGAATTATTTTATTCCTGGTTATAAAGTTGTATTATGACCTTTGTTTCTTGATATTACATCTTAACTGTGGATGCTAGCTATTGATCCAGGGACTAGCATTGTAAACACAGGGATCTCTACCTTATTAAAGGTTGGGAACCTTACAGCTGAGGTGGACATAGGCCCACTGGTCAGTGACTTAGGCTAGCTGTGGGTGCGGTGTAAAAAGTATTTCCTGTTTAAGAAAGAATAAAAAGTATAAATCCAAATATAAAGATTCCAGAAATCAAATAAATGATTAAATCTTATTTAATTAATAACTTTTGATTTATAATTCAAAAAAATATATATAATATATGAAAATTTGTAGAAAAATAAAATCTACAACTTAAAATTATTATCAACTATTATTATGATAATTATTTAATTAAATATTATTTAATAAAGGTTTTATAAGTAATAAAACTTTGATAATTCATATTCCAATAATAGTAAATATTAAAAATATGAATAAAACACCAAAAATCTTAGAAAATAAAGACTGTAATTTAAAACTATAATCATGCATTATTATTTCACTTAATTAAATATTTATTATTTATTTTTAAAAGTGTTAAATCTTATAAAAGTCATATCTTATTATTTATAAATCATAAAAATAAATATAATATACCAAATTGATCATAAAAATAATATTTACATGTTAAAACTATAATATTCCACTTTTGAGTTAAATAAAAAATTCAAATATTTTAATAACTCAAATTTAAACTTATTTACTTAGTTTAAAATTCATCTCAGGGTAAATAAAATTTGTTAATATTTCTAAAATTAGTCAATCAAGCCTAATAAATAAGTATTAAGTCTTAAATACTAATATTAATTCATAATGATTCAAAACATGAGAAATATCATTATATTGAGGTATCCTTCTACTGTATGAATACATTTTATTTTAAGATCCTTAATAATTATAAAATCTTCAAAAATGATATATCAATCAAACACAACATTATAATGGACTAAATCCAAAGATAATTCATAGGTAGTCACTAGTACTATTTATTTATCCACAAACCATAATCGTACCTTTACAAGGAAACAAGAAATCTTATTCCATTATAAAATCAAAAAGACCACCACATCAAAGAAAAATATAACTATCCTTAAGTAACCTTAAGGCAACATTACCAAGTACACCAAAATACAAATGTTATAGGCATTATACTTTCAAACTATCTTTATTTGAAAGTTAACTTTAGTCTACAAGAATCTAAATATAACACTATAAACATTGTTAGATATTTTATAGTTAACTTTGGTCTGAAATAGTTAAGTTATAAAGCATCTCAAGCCAAACTATTCAAGCAAGCACAAATAACATCGACCACCACTAACTAACCACAAAGATTGTTTAGACCTTAGAAAAGGAATCTTTTCTTAAAAAGTTATTCGTTTTGCCACTTCAAACAATATATGACAAATAAACAAGATCACATTACTTCATACTTCGCTCGTATACCTAGGAGCGATAACACTTAGGCTATTTATAAGAGACTCTACCTATAAAGTAAAGTTTGGAGATAAACTATTATAGCGTAAACAATTATGAATAGCATTTCATTGATATAAATATTTTAATGCTGCATAAATATGTGCTGTTCACACACACCCACAAGCCCTAATAAGAAGCATAGGTGTGAAACTTATCTAAAAGAACAACACATTCTAAAGTAACCATTTCCAGAATCCAAACCCTAGAACAACGTTATCCCCGGGATTCGCGTTTATAACGTGCATCACATTACTTATACATAAAATCATGTTGCTTCTTTAAACATTAGTCCTTACCGGACCAATGATGCTGATTTCAGATTTTGGATCTTATACTAACTCGAAGACCGTGAGTGCATAATCTTGCAATCACAAAAGCCAAGTTCACACTTGCTCATGTCCTTTGGTTATTTTCTGTAAAGTATTTTATAAATCCAATATGAACATCACCTGCATTTGAAAAAGGTCTGAAAATACTATTTTCATAAGAATGTGATTATAAGTAAAGTTCCGGTAGTAAAGGAACATAATATATAGGACTTAACAACCAATGTCGCCAGTGATTCTTGCGCCATATATTACGCGTTAACCATGAGATTTGTAATGGGATGGACAAGTCAGCTCTATCCTTTTCCTCTTGTACGGAGGCAAGACGACCTTAACGTGACATTGTGATTCCTTGTGCGGATCCAACATATGGGTGGGCACACTTACACCCCACACTTTTGGTGTCTATATTATCTATGGATGGTGTTTAGTGGATGGACCATTTAACATGGCACTTGCCAGGGCAACACCAGGTCATAGAGTCTTCGGGAAATCATCAGGGTTTTAGCCTGCCCGAAAGGGGGCTTAACGAAGATGAGCTAGCCCGAAGGATCGTGCAGACATATGAGGTCGCGGAGAGGGCAGTGATTGGCTTGGACCAACTACTGGGCCCCACAACATGGAATTGTGGACGGGTAAGCTGCCCGGTTGTGCAACAAGGAGTTGATCTCTCATGGGAAAAGTAACGCACCTCTGCAGTGTGTAAGAACTGTAATTTGTTACTCCCTGTTCCGGGAAGGAGCTGCGAACGCTGCAGGAAAGGAACTCCATGAAATTTTTGGTAAACCCGTGAAGGGTGACGGACATAGCTTTTCAGAATAAAAGAAACCTTTGAAGAAATGTTTATGAAAACTTGCATTGCCTACGACCTATGGTCTGTGGATGTAGTTATAGTGCATCAAACACTCCTTTTCTAGTAAATTTGCTGAGTACGCTCGTACTCAAAGTATCTTCTTAACCCTTGCTAGATTCGAAAGCCGGGATAGACAACATCTACATCAAGTTATGCTCCAGGACTCATCATCCTAAGCTAAAGATCTTCAATAAAGTCAAGGAGGTCAACATATGCATCAACTCAAATGAAGACGAAGTTACTGATTAGATAGAAATATAAGCTCTAGCCAAAAAACCTAATTCTGTAGTGTATTGCAATAGCAGCAATGCCAATTACTTCATTAAATTACTAGTTTTAATAGTATAATCGTTCTTGCGTTGTTTATCTTTGGTTCTTCTCCGTAAAATGTTCTTTCTCTCTCTTTAACCTAGAGTGTTCTCTGGATCTTGTGTAAAGAGTGTAAGATCCCTCCCTTTATAAAGGTAAGGATCCCTGTGATTGCAATGGTAGTCCCTGGATCAATGCTAGCATCCACAATTTAATATGAAGTACACAGAAACAAAGGTCATTATTACAAGTCATTCCAGAGACAAACATAGTCTTTTACAAACTCCATGGCCACAGGCCTAATACTAGAGTTCAAATATGTAATAAGATAAATAAGTCTTCATCTTCATGTGCCACATGCAAGCATGTTGAGTGTAGACTCATAACCCCTAATCACCATCAGAATAACCTGCAACATCACAAGTTACAGCCACAGTGGGTCAATACATTGGAATAGTATTGGCAAGTGATACCTTAGTAGAATAATGGTAGTCTAGATACTATATGCATTTTGGCTAAGTGTAGCTTAGGCTTGCTTTGCTCAAAATAGGTTTTACCTATTAGTTGAAATCACTAAGTTTTTCTTTGTCAAATCTTTCCCAAGGAATCACCAATAGAAATTGGTGATCCTTCACCCTTGTTCAACCACAAGTTTTTACTTAGAAATTGGGATGAGGAGATTCTTGATAGCTTCCATGTCTTGATGCTCAAGTTGTCCAATACCAGGGACATGGCTAAGTACTTAGGTTCTTCCATCTGCAGAGGTTGTGCACTTTCCCCACAATACTTGATTTTCACCAAGACAGGACCTTTCAGAAGCCTTCCCTTAGACCAAATGGATGTGTTCCAACCTATCAACCCACTACCACCAACTGTCCAAATGGATAAGTTATTGCTACCTATGTGATCCAGGCAGAGCCCATATTGCCAAGTGGCTACACTAGAAGAATCTTAACATTTGGCATCTCAAATCCCTTTGTTCCTGGGTGGCTTTCCACAAGTGAGATACACAAGGTAAACCATAGAAATGGGTCTTGTGTAACCACTCAACATAAACCATTCCTTCCATTCCACCCAGGTGTTTCATTCACTTAGTTGTTTTATTAAACAAAACACAAGTCCAAAGACTTAGAAATATTTTCTCATAGCATGAATATATAACCACCCTTGGTTGCTACTAGCTAGGCTAAGCATGACATTGATAAGGATCTTAACTTAGAAATTTCTAGCATTTCTACAACTACTAGGATTTCCCAAGTATAGCATATAGATAAAAAATATCCATGCAAGACTAGCAAAATATTTCTAATGCATAGTTGAAAAACATAGGTATAAAATCATGAAGCACCACTTGCCTTTGTAGTTTGGAGAGTAGCTACAATCCTCACAATCACAATCACTATTTGCACCAAACTCTACACATAAAATAATAGCACCAGAATCACATACAAAATATATACAAGCAAAAATATATGGATGCATGCATAAAGCCATGTGATGATTTCCTACACCAAAAAAGACAAGTGCATAGTACTGAATCTTAAACAAGTTCAAAACTTGCCAAATAAACTTTATTTGAGTAATAGAACATTTTTCAAATAATTAATATACTCAAATTATGCCTACAAATGTTTCTGCATAAACAAACATTTTAACAGAGTTAAAACATTAAACACATTGCATAAATGGAAAGGATTTTCTCTCCTGATTCCATTGATATAAAATTTATCAAATTTGGACGTGGGAATCAAAAGTTATGAATTAAACAAGTTTAACCATCTAATTGATCTAATTCAAATTTTTAAAACGAAACTCATGCCACGCGGCGCTTCCTGATTGGAGGGTACCGCTTCGCGTGGATCATGCACGCGTACCATCAGATCTAAATGAGATCCAGTGGCTCAGATCTGCCTGTACCTCTTCGGTGATTGAATCTATCGTGTCCAGTGGATCTAGATCCAACGACCCTAAGCAGCTAACCCTAAACAGGCGGCGCTAGCGGCGCCGACAGTTGGCGGCGCGCTCTGCCTGCAAGCTTGCCAGCGAGCCAGGTCGCCGGGGAGGTGTGAGGATGCTCACCAGAATCTCCGTGGCGAGGGGATGCTCGACGTGTTCTCGGTTGGCGAAGGGGCGTATGGAGTCGATGTCGATTGCTCGTCGGAGATCGAGACGGCGTCGGTTGCTCTCGGTTGGCGACGGAGACGACGTTCTGGGCCACGCTAAGAAAAGAAAAGGGTGTCGTTAGGTGCGTAGGATGCTGGGGATCACATGCATATCAAACAGAGGGAGAGGGGAAGCTGGGGCTTACGGGGAACGGTCGCCGGAGTTCAAGCAGACGGTGGCGGAGCTCAGTTGATGTTGCTGCCGAGGCTACAGAGCATGCGTGACCAAGCGGAGGGTGTCAGTAGATGCGTACGAGGATGCAGAAACAGCTAGTCTGAACCATAGGCAGAGGGGAATGCGGTGCTTACCGGAATTCGACGACGAGCTCGTCGGAGCAGATGGTGGTCTTGGGAGAAATCCGAGCAGCCTGGTGGCTCCGGTGGGGTGGGGTTTGGGGGAAAAGGAGGAGTGAGGCATGGTGCTTAAGTAGGCGAGGACGTGGGCGTGAATTACTCGAGCATTCATCGGGAATTGAAGCCGCGGAATTAAACAGGAAACGCCCGGAGTGATTTGGGGAAGAACTGGTCGCTGGGGGTGGAGACGATGACTGACGTGTGGGCCGCAATTGTCAGCGAGAGAAAAGAAGAGGAGGTGGGTCCAGGCAGTCAGTGACTGAGGGGTAGGTTTCTGAGTGCGAATCGTTTCCTTCGCAGGAGAGAGTTGATGGGCTGAGTGGTTGGGTTGGGCCGAAAGGCTGGCTCCAGGTTTTTTTTCCTTTTTGCTTTTCTTTTTCTGTTTGATTTTTAGAAATGATTTTCAAACCCTAATTCAAACAAGTTTGATTTCAAATCTTCTCTAGATTTTTGTACAGTGAACTTTGTACTCAAATGTGTGTCAAACACTTCTGTTTACTCAAACACACTTTGATCATTTGAAAAATAAAATAAAACCAAGCCTTAATGAGATATAAATAATAGCCATAAAATTGGTTTTATTATTCATACTTTGTTTTGAAAACTTTTCTCAAGCTTTGGAAATCACTTAAGTTTGAACTCAAAACATTACTGAATAAAATAAGTACCTTTCTCATTAGAAAGTAGCACTAAGGCTATAGCATACTTACATGAAATAATGAGCAACATATGCTCCTGTTTTTGAAATGGTTTTGAAATGGAACTCTAAATGATCATGGATGCATGGATGATATGCATGAGTTTGAAACATGATTTTAGGGATGTTACAAATCTAACCCCCTTAAGGTGAATCTCGCCCTCGAGATTCGGGTTGGCTAGCAAATAGGTGAGGGTGGTCTTTCCGAAGGTCATCTTCTCTTTCCCATGTTGCTTCTTCTTCGGAATGATGGTTCCATTGAACTTTGCAGAATTTAATAGTCTTAGTCCGAGTAATTCTTTCTGCAGTCTCAAGAATCTTAATAGGTTTTTCCTCATAAGTGAGATCACTTTCCAATTAGACTTCTTCCAAAGGTATAGTATCCTTCAAAGAAGTCTCTTCCATTTCTGGATGGCATTTCTTAAGCTGACTCACATGAAACACATTGTGAACAACAGACAATGCTTCTGGCAATTCAATCTCATAAGCTACTTCTCCTTTACAACTTAGAATCTTGAATGGTCCAACATATCTTGGGGCTAATTTCCCTTTGACACCAAATCTCTTTACTCCACGAAGTGGTGACCCTCTAAGATAAGATCTATCACCTACTTCATAGGTGACGTCTCTACGCTTAGGATCTGCGTAGCTCTTCTGTCGGGACTATGCTATCTTCAATCTGTCCTTAACTAGCTTGACTTTCTCTTCAGCCTCTTTGATTAGTTCTGGTCCGAACAAACTTCTTTCTCCCACACCATTCCATAGCAATGGGGTGGTACACTTTCTCCCATAGAGAAACTCAAATGGTGCCATCTCAATACTGGCTTGATAGCTGTTATTGTAAGAGAATTCTGCGTAAGGCAGACTTTCATCCCAGCTGGCTCCATAGTCTAGAGCACATGCTCTCAACATATCTTCAAGAATCTGATTGGTCCTTTCTGTCTGTCCATCAGTCTGAGGATGAAAAGCAATGCTGAATTCCAACCTCGTTCCCAATGACTCATGTAGTTGCCTCCAAAAATGAGAAGTGAATTGTGTTCCCCTATCAGACACAATACTCTTGGGTACTCCATGTAGACATACAATTTTGCTCATATAGATCTTGGCTAACTTAGCACTTGTGTAGGTTGTCTTCACGGGTATGAAATGAGCCACTTTAGTTAAGCGATCCACTACTACCCAGATAGAATCATATCCTGACCTGGTCCTTGGCAATCCGGTGATGAAATCCATACCAATCTTGTCCCATTTCCAATCAGGAATAGGTAGTGGTTGTAACAACCCTGCTGGTTTCTGATGTTCCGCTTTCACTCTACTACATACATCACACAAAGCAATATGTTCGGCGATATCCTTCTTGAGATTATTCCACCAAAATCTTTCCTTCATATCCATGTACATTTTGGTGTTACCCGGATGAATGGAATATGGTGAGTTATGTGCTTCTTGTAATATCAGTTTCCGAAGCTCCGGATCTTGCAGAACACAGATACATTTTCCATACCTTAAGGTACCATGTTCATCTTCATGGAATCCTTTGGCTTTTCCCTTGCCAATCTTTTCCTTAATCTCTTCAATTTCCTTATCTATATTTTGGGCTTCTTTGATTTTGTCCAACAAAGTGGTTTGAACATCCAATGACATGAGATATCCTTCAGGCACAATCTCCAATCTGAGATCTCTAAATTGGGCACACAGATCATCTGGCAATTATCCCTTAGTAAGGCCATTCACAAAAACTTTTCGGCTTAGAGGATCCGCTACAACATTTGCTTTATCGGGTTGGTATTGCAAACTCAAGTCATAGTCCTTGATGAGTTCTAGCCATCTTCTTTGTCTCATGTTAATTTCTTTCTGGGTGAAGATATACTTCAAACGTTTGTCATCTGTGAACACTACACATCGCTTTCCCAAAAGATAGTGTCTCCATTATTTGAGTGCATGGACAACAGAGGATAACTCTAAATCATGAGTAGGGTAATTTACCTCATGAGTTTTGATTTGTCTCGAGGCATAAGCCACAACTTTCCCTTCTTGCATAAGTACTGCACCTAATCCATGATGAGATGCATCACAATACACCTAGAAATCTTTCTCCAAATCTGGCAAACATAATACTGGTGCTGTCACTAGACTCTTCTTCAGTTCTTGGAAACTGAGTTCACATCCTTCAGACCAAGCAAACTTCTTGTCTTTCTTTAGCAATTCTGTCATTGGCTTAGCTATCTTGGATAAATTCTCAATGAACCTTCTGTAGTATCCTGCCAAGCCAAGGAAGCTACGAACCTCTTTAACTGACTTAGGAGATTCCCATTCAGTTACAGCTGAAACTTTAGCAGGATCAACTACTACACCATCTCCTGACACAACGTGTCCCAGAAATCCAACTTCATTCAACCAAAACTCACACTTGCTGAATTTGGCATATAGCTTATGCTCTCTAAGCTTCTCAAGTATCAAACGTAGATGTCCTTTATGCTCTTCTTTGCTCTTGGAGTAGATCAAAATGTCATCGATGAATACGACAACAAACTTATCAAGGAACTCCACGAACACCTTGTTCATCATATTAATGAAGTATGCTGGTGCATTGGTCAAACCAAATGGCATCACGGTATACTCATACAATCCATACATGGTGGTGAAAGCTGTCTTAGGTATGTCTTGTTCCCTTATCTTGAGCTTGAAATGACCTGACCGGAGATCAATATTTGAGAACACACAAGCTCCTTCTAAATGATCAAACAAGTCATTGATTCTTGGCAAAGGGTATTTGTTCTTGATAGTCACCTCATTGAGTGAACGGTAATCTATGCATAACCTTTGACTTCTATCTTTCTTTTCCACAAACAAAACTGGTGCTCCCCAAGATGAAGAACTTGGTTGGATAAAACCTTTTTGCAACTGTTCTCCAAGTTGTTTCTCGAGTTCTTTCAAATCATCAACTGACATCTTGTATGGTCTTTTAGCTATTGGTCCAGATCCTGGTAGAAAATTGTAGAGGTCTCAACCTAATAAGGTAGATTCCTCCTGTGTTTACAATGCTAGTCCCTGGATCAATAGCTAGCATCCATAGTTAATATGTAATATCAAGATACAAAGGTCATATTATAACTTTATAACCAGGAATAACATAATTTTATTACATCATACATAGCTCATTTGGCTAATACATTACATTGCAGCGGAATAACTATAGTCATGGGTCCTTCATCTTCAAAGTGCCACAGGCAGATGTTGGTTGTAGACTTTGTAATCCTAATCAATCAATCTTCACTAAAATCAATCAAACCTGCAACATTACAAGTTACATCCACAAGGGTCAATACATTTGGATTGTATTGGCAAGCTTCACTTTTATATGTAATATGAGTGGATCCTATCAATACATGCATATTTGGCTAAGTAGAGTTTAAGGCTTATTTGCATAAAGCAATATTGATCTTATCTTTTCAAAATGGTTTTGGTCCTTTTTCAAATCTCTTTTCCAAGTTCCTTGAACTTCTTGGTAGAAACTCAAGTGTTCAAGTCCTTGTCAAAATTCCCTTGAGCTACTTGGTAACCCCAAGTACAACAAGTTTTATTAAAATCTCATGAGTTCCTTGGTAACCCCAAGTACATCATGCTTTTAAGCAAAATCTCTTGAGCACCTTGGTAACCCCAAGTGCATCAAGCTTAACAAAATCTCTTTGAATTCCTTGGTACCCCCAAGTGCATCAAGTTTTTATTTTAGAAGTTGGAATGTTGAGATCTCCCATAGTTCAAACTTTAGTTGCTCAGTATTGTCCATAACCGGGGACACGGCTAAGTACTTAGATTTTATTATCTTCTGCAGAAGGAGTACACTTTACCCACATGTCACAATCCCATCCTTTTGCCACCAGCGGCCTACTGGATTAGTGCTCACCAAGATGGAGTACTGGCAGATTGAGAATGTGACGAAGTCTTTCCAAAAGGTCCTCCCATACACCATTGCTAGCTTGCCTTCAGCACCCATGAAGCATTCCAGATCCCCATGTCCAGTTAACTGAAGACAGTGCATTGGTCTTCCCAATGTAGTTGACTAAGCCAGAGCCATAATAGCATGTGGTTGCACACGAAAGCCACAATTGGAGAAACATGTTCAATCTCTAAGTTTCCTAGGTGGGTTTTATTTTGGAGCACAACACAAAGTGATTGCCATAGACATGGTTCCTTTTGTTGCCACCTTCTCCAAAACTTAAAGTATCCTCCACCTAGGTGGTTCATTGAGTCCTTGTTTTATTATGTAAAACACAAGTCCTTTTCTCAACCTTTGTAAAATATCAACATGTATCTCTTTTCAAAATATATCATGGCTAAGCATGTAACAACTATAATATTTTCACTAAGGAGTGTATAGGGAATCCTATTAGGATTTAGCATATCATAAGTATAAAATTGTATTCATGCATGTTTTCAAAATCCACTAAGTATAATGAAAATAGTAGGACTTTAGATGGTAGTGTAACTTGCCTTTTTGGTAGGGAATGGTGGTTCACTCCTTGATCTTGCTTGTCTCACACTTTGCTAAATTCACTACAAGTCAATCAAGCAAACACAAGGATCAACTAACATTCCAAACCAAAGTCAAACAAACAATTTCACACTCACAAAGCAATGGAATCTAAGTCATGCATAAGTATGCAAAGGATGGTTCTATTGCAAGGATGGTCTCCACTAGGTTTCTAAACTTTGTAAGGTCCAAATTGGTCATTTACCAAAATGGCAAAGTCATTAGTTAGAGGGTTTTGCCCAAAAACTATTTTAAAATCCATTCAACATTTTATATGGTGGAAAATGGTTTTATCAAATCAAAAATCTTTAAGTTTCTCACCAAAAGTTTCTAACTCTCAATTCTTGGTGTTTTGGGTCAGTAGCTTTGAATCAAATTATTTTCCAAAAGTTTTTTTTCCAAAATCCTTTTTCATAATAAAACCATTATCTTTACTTAGCTAGAAATAAACTAATTCAATTAATCCATTCTAAATTTTTCCAATTTCATTTTCAAAACCATGGGTTGGTTCCTAGGGTCAGTAAGGTCACAACAAACCATTTTGTAAAGGTTTTAACCCAAAAATCATTTTTAAACAATTTTCCTACTCTAAACAAGCTCACAAAAGAAACTACAAAAACAAGCAAACTAACAGGTACTACTTGCTAAACCAAGGTCAGGGTTGGCTAGGTCTTGCTCTCCTGAATCCAACGACATAAAATTTGTAATTTTTGGACATGTGGATCCAAAGTTATAAGGGTTTGAAAATTGAATCTCAATCAGATTTCAAATCTGTTTTAAACAGGACAGGTGACACGCGGCGTGTTTTAACTGGACGGTACCGGTTCGGCCGGATCGGCAACGCGGTGCGTTGGATCTAACTAGATCGTGTGGTCCAGAGAGCGTACCTCTTCGCGACTTAAATGATCTATCGTAAGCGTCGGATTAAGATCCTACGGTCTGCAGCACTCGACCAAAGTTTGGCGGCGCTCGGCGGCGACGGCCAGGCAGTGGCGATGCCAGCGATACATGACGCAAGGAGGGAAGTGAAGGGGCTCACCAGGTGCAGGAGGTCGCGGTGAAGCTCGAGGAGGCGTTGGTCGGGCGAGGGGCGTTCTGGTCTTAGTAGGATTGCTCGCCGGAGTGGAGGACAACGTCGGGTGGTCTCAGTCGTGGTCGGAGACGTCGCTACAGGTCACGAGAAGAACAAACGAGGGTATGGTTAGACGCAGGAGATCATGGAGGTGCTGTGTGCGTGAACGAGAAGAAGAGGGGCGACCGGAATCTACCTATGGGGCTCGTCGGAGTTGGAGCGGACGACGGCGTCGTTCAGAGCTCGTTGCAGACGTTGCTCTGGGGCGCCCGCGGTCGAACTAAAAGTGCTGGGAGGTGCGTCTGGGAGTGGGATAGCTGCTAGGTTGCACAGGGAGGCAAGGGGCGGTGATACTTGGACGGAATCGACAAGGAGGTTCATCGGAGTCAGAGGAGCTCGGGGAGTAATTGGGGCGGCCTGGTGGCGTGCTTGGGGAAGGAATCAGAGGGGAAATGAAGAAGGGACGCTGGTGTTTTATCGAGCATGGTCAAGGCGAGGTAAAGGCCTGGCATTATGGCGAATTGAAGCCGCGGGATTTCTGCAGGAAACGGCGACGAGGGGGGAAAAGAACTGGTCGCGCGGGTGAGGAGGATGAACAGGGAAAATGGGTCCAGTCGTCAGTGGGGGAAAGAAGTGAGCGAAGGGTCCACTACCATCGCCTCTCTTGGCGTCAAATAATGAGTGCGAATCGCTTTTCTTAGGGAGGGAATCTTGGGCTGCTGGGCTGTCATGGGGTTGGGTTGTCCTATTCTTTATATTTTTCCTGCGCTGAACTCTTTTCTTTTTCCAATTCCAATTTCTGTTTTGAATTTCCAAACAAACAAACAAGGTCCAAATTAATTCAAACCATTCACCAAACTTTGACATTTTGAAATCAGTTCTGTTCAGTAACATGATTCAAAATCCAAAAATAAAAATAAAATAATACTTTTAATCTTTTAGGTTCCATTCCTTAATTAAATAAAATGGGCCATGGTTTATCTATCAAATAGGGTTTTGATTTATTTAATAAAATTTCTATTTGAAATCCCAATATTATTAAAACCAAATCAGTAGTTTTATTTGGAAATAAAGAATACTTGGAAACTTGTTTAAAACAAAATATCCTTTTATTTTAGGTCCATTATTAATTAAATATAATAGACTTTCATTATTTAAATCAACTAGGATTTATTTTATTTAAAATATTTATTTTGAAGTCTAAAATGGAGCCAAAACACTTCAGTAGGTTTGAGAATAAAATATTTGGAAAATTTATTTATTTAAAATAATTTAATAAGTTTTGATGTTTCATTTAAAATGGTAATACCTTTTATTTAGATAAATTTGGATATTAAATCCTTATTAATTTATTTTAGATAAACCTTTACCATTTTTATTAAATCAAAATTTTTATTTCAAAATCTTGGCCAAGGTTTAATTTGGCTCCATAAAATAATCCTTATTTACAAAACTTCTATTTCCTTTGAAAACCAAATCCTTTTATTTAAAAGATCCAAATATTGTATTTCCAAAATATTTTATTTTCCTTTATTTAAAATGTTTATATTTTTAAATCCATTTAGGATTTTATTTAATCCAAATAGGTTTGATGTTCCAATTGAATTCAAAAAGTTTCTTCTGGCCCTAAAAATCAAACAAATTTTTTTTATTTATTAATTTTCACATTACAAGATTTGGAAAATCTTGGGATGTGACAGGCTACCAACCTTAAAATAAATCTCGTCCCGAGATTTGGGGAGGCTAGGGTTACAAGCAGGTTCAAAACAACTAGGGTACTACCACCCTTAAAATTTTTCAAACAAAAATTACATATTGTCCTTCTTGGGATCCTGGGGAGACTTCTCTAAGTAATCCTTTGCATTGTGTCCTTGGTTTCCATTCTTGTCTCATGGGCCAAGGTTGAGTTTCTCCATAGGCTTGTTCAACTTGTTCTTCATCTTTTCTGGATAGTTGCTTGCATAATGTCCTGGGTTCTTGCAGTTGAAACAATGGATGTCCTTGAGTTATTTACGTGGCTCTTGTGGACAAGTTGCTACATAGTGGCCTAACTCTTTGCAGTTGTTGCACCACACTTGGTCAATCTCTTTATTCTTCTTGTTCGCTGGGCACTCACTGGAATAGTGTCCCATTTCCTTACATTTGCGACATTGCACAAGGTTCATGTCCGGTCTTGGTTTCTTGGGTTTCTTTAGTCCTTTGAATTGGGTTGTTTTGTTTGGGGGTATGAGTGGTCCTTTTCCTTTGGTAGACTTGGATCCTTCTTGTTTCCTTTGTTCCACCATGGAGTAGATGGGGCATTGTACAGGAGTATGATTGCTTCCTTCACATAGGTAGCAAGTAGCTTGAGAGGTAGGACATTGTCCAATAAGATGTTCTTCTTCACAATTGGGGCATTGATCTTCATGCTCCTTGGAAGTGTGGTCCTTGTCTCCATAAATAATGCAAGCTGGGGCTCCATCTAGAATAACATTCTTGTCATCCTTGTTGTCATACTCTCTTTTGGGATAGTTTTCTTCCATGCTGATCATTTGATTAGTCACCTTAAGCATCAGTTGGGATTGTTCTTCCAAAAACTTTTGCAGTGCTGGATCTTTATCATTATTGTTGGCTATGAACTGAGTGTCAGTTGGTTCAACTGGTGTTGGGTTGCTATGAGCTCTTTCATGCTGTCAGCTTGGTTAGTGTTGGTGTCATCAACCTTGGAGTCTTTTTGGGTAGTCATCTGTTTGGGTTGAAGGAAGATTAGAATAGGCAAGATATTTCTAAGGAATTATTTCTAATCACACACATCACAATTCACACAAACAATGTACATGCAATCACAAGTCAAACACTTCACTCAAACAACAAGGTTCAAGCACATATTTAGGCAACAAAATATTTTTGTAATACCACATAAGTTGGTGTGTTTTTGACTTATCTAAATATGGTGGTCCATCTATATGGTTCACTTGTGATCTTTCCATCATTCTTGGTTGCTTCTTCTTACTTGGGATCATGGTCTCCTTGAGAAAACTCTTGGTCACAAAACTTCAAAGTTGTTGATGGCTCCTTCTTATTTTGCATTCCCTTAGTCTCTAATTCTTGTGCAAGATTTCCTTGTCTCACTTGTAGTCCTTAGTGGTTTCCAAGTTGGATGTCCTTGGGGAATATGCTGAAGATGTTGAAGTCATTGGAGTTGAAGAAGTTGAAGTCATTAGAGTTTGAAGAAGTTGATGAAGTCCTTCGCACATGGTGTAGTCTTTGGCCATGGGGTAGGTTTTTCCATCAAGTTGAAAATAGAAGAGATGTAGAGTTGAAGCCAAAATGGTTGAGGAAAGAGTTTACAAGTGTTTTGTAAATAAGCTTTGGAACAAAACAACTCCTATTTTCCTAAGGGTTTTTGTTCAATCCTAGGTTTACAAATCCTACAGGCAACACAATGCTCTGATACCATCTGTAGAGGTCTCAACCTAATAAGGTAGATTCCTCCTATGTTTACAATGCTAGTCCCTGGATCAATAGCTAGCATCCGCAGTTAAGATGTAATATCAAGATACAAAGGTAATATTATAACTTTATAACCAGGAATAACATAATTTTATTACATCATACATAGCTCATTTGGCTAATACATTACATTGCAGCGGAATAACTATAGTCATGGGTCCTTCATCTTCAAAGTGCCACATGCAGATGTTGGTTGTAGACTTTGTAATCCTAATCAATCAATCTTCACTAAAATCAATCAAACCTGCAACATTACAAGTTATAGCCACAAGGGTCAATACATTTGAATTGTATTGGCAAGCTTCACTTTTATATGTAATATGAGTGGATCCTATCAATACATGCATATTTGGCTAAGTAGAGTTTAAGGCTTATTTGCATAAAGCAATATTTATCTTATCTTTTCAAAATGGTTTTGGTCCTTTGTCAAATCTCTTTTCCAAGTTCCTTGAACTTCTTGGTAGAAACTCAAGTGTTCAAGTCCTTGTCAAAATTCCCTTGAGCTACTTGGTAACCCCAAGTACAACAAGTTTTATTAAAATCTCATGAGTTCCTTGGTAACCCCAAGTACATCATGCTTTTAAGCAAAATCTCTTGAGCACCTTGGTAACCCCAAGTGCATCAAGCTTAACAAAATCTCTTTGAATTCCTTGGTACCCCCAAGTGCATCAAGTTTTTATTTTAGAAGTTGGAATGTCGAGATCTCCCATAGTTCAAACTTTAGTTGCTCAGTATTGTCCATAACCGGGGACACGGCTAAGTACTTAGATATTATTATCTTCTGCAGAAGGAGTACACTTTACCCACATGTCACAATCCCATCCTTTTTCCACCAGAAGTTGTTGGTACTTCTATTTAGCCATTCCGTTGTAGTTGCAATACTTACTAGTCAGGTACAATGGTCGCAAGCGACACTCCAAAGAAGCAATTGTGGGCAGTATTATTTAGCCATTCCATTATAGTGAAGCTGATTACTAGTCATTATAAAGTCAAATTTATAGCACTACTTTATTTATAGTTGTCTATGATCGAGATACTGTGCTCCAAGTCGTCCATAACCGCGGACACGGCTTTCAGAAAGTTTTAACCCGGCCGGGGTGCACAAATAGCAACACACACTCGATCAACCTCGGAAAAACCAAATCAAAACCCAACGAGGCCTTCAAGACAAAGCAATCACAGGATTCAGAAATATTTCAGGGGGCCACCCCTTGGAGTACACCCGCAACGAAGTTAGCTGACTTCGAGACGGACCCGAGGTTTGTGGGGCCGGCTGTAAGCGACTGGGAACCCAAAACTGGGCTTGTCGATACCGCGTAAACGGGTCACAATTCCTAAACAGTACAGTGTGCTCCTCGCACAATCGTAAATAAAGAAGTAGCATGGCATAAGTACAGGATAGTAAATAAAACCTCAAACTAGTTTGTGGCCCCAAGAAATAAGACTGAATCAAGCTCTGGCTCAGGGGGGTCCCATAATCCTCCCGGATGTGGATAGCGCGATAAATCAAGGAACAGGTATCAAGCACTCGGGGTCCTACGGGACACAAGTGGACATTTAACAACCAAATAACAACTATTGCCCACCTGTGCCTCTTCTTACTTACTTCAATTTTTAGTTGTTAAACAGGAATTAAAGTGAACGATAAGTAAAGCCATGATCATCTCCAACATAACCATGCGGCAGTACACCAACAACTGTGGTACTTGATGACTCGCAACAGCACTTGAGCAAGCGACTACAACGCGCAAGTCCAACTATCTACCAAACAACAGGTAATAGGATGTGTCCAAGGCAATATAAAGTTGCGAGGGATATCACGGGTACGAAACTAGAGCATCGCAACACAGATAGCAATAGATCAACAGGAGGGAATAAATACTATAAAAGTAAGATAGGTAGAAAGGGGGGAGATGCTCGCCTGAAAACATTGCCGAAGGTTCAACCGAAGATTGGGGCGAAGCTCACATCAACTCAACGGCCTTATCCGCGAAGAAGCAAAACACTAGAAGAAACACCGGATGCAATATTTAATGCTACGGCAAAAGATCGGGCATGATGCATGTATGATGTATGACATGGCAAAGGTGCGATGCAATTAGGTCAATATTAAGTGGAACCGGGGTCCCGACATTTAAATATATGGTTCAAGTTGTTTAGCTACCCCGCAATTTAGATGTTGTTTTAACATGGCAAAAGGTAGTACCGGTTCGCTACACAAAGTTAAATGGGACCAATATAAGGCTAGATTTGCGCGCATATGGGCCCCATATTTGATTATATGGTGAATCGGCATAAGGCCCCCAAACCACACAAATATGCATGCGAGTATGACAATTTAATATGCAACAATTTATGTAGATGACATTTATAAAAATAGGGTTCTCGGATAAGGGTCACACATTAGGGTTCGGCGAACTTGGGGGTTCGGAGGGGTTCGGGGTAGGTCTCGGGGTCCAGGGTTCGACGGGATCGGTCTCGACGGAATCGTTCTCGGACTCCGGGGTTAGGGTCTTCGGATCGGGGTAGTAGATCTTGTCGCTTGGTATCCGTGAAGCAGAACTTGTAGTCCATCTTTTGTCGGTGGTGAACTTGACCGATGGTCTTCGGGTCCGGGAAGGAGCACTTGGCGTTGCCGAGCGGAAGTTCATGTCGTAACCGTGTCGACGACCTTGGCGTTCAGGGGGAAGTACTTGGCGTTCCACGACGATCTTGGCGGCTTCGGATCCAGATAGGAGCACTAGACGTTCCGGGTTCTCGACGAGCTCGACGTCCGGGGAGGAGTACTTGTCGCACCGGGGTCTCGATGTCCTCGGACCCGACTGAAGATCTTGGCGTCCGGCGGAACCAGTCTTCGGGTTATCTTGCATTGGTTGTTCCTGGTGTACTAATTATTGTTCTTGTCGATGTAGACGCATACATGCAATAGCTTCACACGCACACTGCCATCCAATCTTCACCAACAAAACGCAAACCACCTGGATGACGAGGACGATGGGGCGACTCCCTGGCGAAGAGGACGGCAGACGGCGGCTGCAGACCGACGGTGGCTCAGGGCGGCCCCAACGGCGATGCGGGCCAGACGCGAGGCGAGCGGAAGACACGACCAGTCGCGAGGTTGACGGAGCGGGCGTCTTCTTGGCGAGTGGGGCTTGGGCGACATGACGAGTGGCGAGGCAGGCGGAGCTTCACGGAGGAGGAGGACGGGGCGCGGCTCGGTGGCGGGGCCGACGGGGACGCGCGGCCGAGGCGGAGGAGCAGAGGATGGAGGGACGCCGTGAGGCGCTTCAGCGGGACGGCAAGCAGGGATGTGGAAAGGCCTTGGCAGGGAGGAGGAGCAGAGGGCGGAGGCGAGCTAGAGGAGGCCATGAGGCGGGCGGCATGAAGCCGGCGACGGGGAGGATAAGCGGCGGCCAGGAAAACTTGGGACGGCGGGCGAGCGGCCGGAGGCGAGGGGGCGCGTCGGGAGCGGAGGGTGGAAGGCGGGCGGAACGCGGAGGCGGAGGATGCCGTGGAAGGAGGAGGTCAAGGCCCTGGAGAGACAGGGAGGAGCTCGGGGTGAGCCGGCGAGGTGGGGTACGGCGGCGGAGAGGCGGTGGAGGCGCCGGAGCTTGCGAGGGAGAGGGCGAGGCGAGCAGGTCGGTTGCGGGAGGAAGAGGACGGGGGTCGGGTTCTCGGGTTGGGACAGAGGGAGGAGGGAGAGAGCGGGGTAGGTGGGGGAAGGTGGGTCCGGGGTGGGGCCAGGAGGAGGGGGCCGTGGTTGGCGTGGGGTGGGTCTAGGGGACGGGGCCCATGAGGCGAGGAGAGAGGAGGGTCCGGTGGCGGTGGGACTGGGTGGTCCCATGGGTGAGTGGGGGTGGGATGGGGGAGAGAGAGGGAGTGAGGCAGGTGGGTGAGGCTGGCAAGTAGGCCAGGGGAAGTGGGGCTGCGGGTGGGGCCCGGATGAAAGAGAGAGAGGGTGAGGGTGTGGCTGTGTGAGAAAGAGAGAGAGGGTGGGAAAAGAGGAGGATTGGTGAGGTGGCAGGGTGGGTAGGAAGTTGGGGGAGGGGTGAGGTTGCGAGCTGTGAGAGGTGGGTAGGATAGATTTGGGTGGGGATAGGATTTAGAGTCTAGGTTTTATTAGTTTTGTAGATATGTGTTTGTTTGGTTTTGTTTATTTTAAAACAAGACTACTTTGCAAATATTTTTTAGGTAAATAAAATATCCGATGCGATCGGGGTTTTGCATTTGAAATAAAGAGGGGTATTTGTACAAAGCAAAACTAGGCTTTTCGAAATAGTTTTAGACAAACAATGCATGATGATGACGATGCAATGCACAAAAACAACGCGATTTTCTAGTAGTGGTTTTGCGGGATGCCACAATTCGACACCACTAACAATGGATCTCGCCCTCGAGATCCGCCTCATGGTACCGGAAGGAAGGTCGGCGGTCTGAATCTTCTCGCATCGTGTAGATCTTCACGATACCACTAACAAGAGGTCATTGTCCGTGATCGTCGAGAGAACACTCCGGGAACAAAAGGTCGAAGGTAGAGGTATCAACAAATAAAGCCACCTCTAGCTTCCGAGGACGGAGTAAAATTGCTGGATCCACTGATTCGATGTACAAGAGCGAATGATAAGAGTAGTCGGATGGTGATCAGTCCATCGCGCACCCAAACCATTACTCTGCACACGAATAGGCGGATTATGCAACCAACTCTCGGAATCAGACTGAAGATCTCGACAACGAGGTTCGGAAACAAAGGAGTGATGCAGACTCTGCATCGGATCCGGCGTAGATGATGTCGTCGCGTCAGAAAAACACCGGAAAGCACAAACAAGGAACAAAGAATGGTACCACAGATAAAGGACCACTCAGATATCCGGAGGACCGGATGTAGAAACACCGTTATCAGAGGAGGAAGCGAAACCCTGAAGGTACGACGGAACCCAACCACGAGAAATCCTGGACTCGAAGAGAGAGAAGAGAGCGGATTCAAAACACGCAGAGGTAAGAGGAGAATAGCAGAGGGTAAGGAGTAAAATCAGACCTAATCAGAACTATCCAACCGATTTTGCAAAAATAGTTTTGACACTCTACTTCGGCCGTTAGCTAGGTTATCCTACAGGCTGGACTTGTGGGGTATCGCAACTGCTGAGCTCTGATACCACTCTGTAACACCCTCAGAATCGGACCTATGCAAGTTTTAGCGCTTCCCCAAAACCCGCATAGAAACGATTCAAAGGTGCCCACCAGGCACTTTCGTGCGGGTGGAAAACGAAGTAATAACATTACACAACAGTCCTCGATGGGACCCACAGAACAGATATATATACAACACGACTCCATGAGTCAAGAATGAGATACTCTGGTACAAAGATCGAAATCACCTTGAAAACGATGGAGCGTCCGACTATGGACAAGATGCAAATGGGGCTAAGAGCCCTGAAGAATAACCAATGGCGTCCATAACCCTGCCCAGGCCAAGCCGGAAGGGTAACCCTGCTAACGACGTCGATCTCAAAACCTGCTTAAACAAAAGGGGTGCCGACAAAGGGCAAAGGAAAAAGAGGAGCGTCAGTACTGAGGCCAGTACACGGAGAGGCTAGAATTCGGCGGTCCTCGCCTACATAGGTATGGTGGACTGAAGCGGCAGCGGCAGCATGCACTAAACAACCTATAGAGACTCGATACAACTGGCGGCTATCAGAGAGGGGTAAGAAAGACCTATTCGGAACCAACGGATTCTACCATCAAACAAACCCGTCCTGGTGTTTCCCCCTCGAGACCAAACGAGGAAGTCAACCGAGGAACTCACACAGTTGGCAGTTTTACTTATTCAGTTATCGTTGCAGCAATCACTAGTCAAGTATAAATAATCATTCCGATAAAATAAGCAGTGGGTCATTTTAGTTAATCATTCCGTTATAGTTGCAACACTTACTAATCAAGTACATTTAGCATGAGATAACCCAAAAACCCAACAGTTGTTGGTACTTTTATTTAGCCATTCTGTTGTAGTTGCAATACTTACTAGTCAGGTACAATGGTCACAAGCGACACTCCAAACAAGCAATTGTGGGCAGTATTATTTAGCCATTCCATTATAGTGAAGCTGATTACTAGTCATTATAAAGTCAAATTTGTAGCACTACTTTAGTTATAGTTGTCTATGATCGAGATACTGTGCTCCAAGTCGTCCATAACCGCGGACATGGCTTTCATAAAGTTTTAACCCGGCCGGGGTGCACAAATAGCAACACACACTCGATCAACCTCGGAAAAACCAAATCAAAACCCAACGAGGCCTTCACGACAAAGCAATCACAGGATTCAGAAATATTTGGGGGCCACCCTTGAGTACACCCAAGAACGGTTAGTGACTTGAGACGGACCCGAGGTTTGGGGCGTCAGAAGCATGGGAACCCAAAACTGGGCTTGTCGATACCGCGTAAACGGGTCACAATTCCTAAACAGTACAGTGTGCTCCTCGCACAATCGTAAATAAAGAAGTAGCATGGCATAAGTACAGGATAGTAAATAAAACCTCAAACTAGTTTGTGGCCCCAAGAAATAAGACTGAATCAAGCTCTGGCTCAGGGGGGTCCCATAATCCTCCCGGATGTGGATAGCGCGATAAATCAAGGAACAGGTATCAAGCACTCGGGGTCCTACGGGACACAAGTGGACGGTTAACAACCAAATAACATCTATTGACCACCTGTGCCTCTGCTTACTTACTTCAATTTTTAGTTGTTAATCATGAATTAAAGTGAACGATAAGTAAAGCCATGATCATCTCCAACATCACCATGCGGCAGTACACCAACAACTGTGGTACTTGACGACTCACAACAGCACTTGAGCAAGCGACTACGACGCGCAAGTACAACTATCTACCAAACAACAGGTAATAGGATGTGTCCAAGGCAATATAAGGTTGCGAGGGATATCACGGGTACGAAACTAGAGCATCGCAACACAGATAGCAATAGATCAACAGGAGGGAATAAATACTATAAAAGTAAGATAGGTAGAAAGGGGGGAGATGCTCGCCTGAAAACATTGCCGAAGGTTCAACCGAAGATCGGGGCGAAGCTCACATCAACTCAACGGCCTTATCCGCGAAGAAGCAAAACACTAGAAGAAACACCGGATGCAATATTTAATGCTACGGCAAAAGATCGGGCATGATGCATGTATGATGTATGACATGGCAAAGGTGCGATGCAATTAGGTCAATATTAAGTGGAACCGGGGTCCCGACATTTAAATATATGGTTCAAGTTGTTTAGCTACCCCGCAATTTAGATGTTGTTTTAACATGGCAAAAGGTAGTACCGGTTCGCTACACAAAGTTAAATGGGACCAATATAAGGCTAGATTTGCGCGCATATGGGCCCCATATTTGATTATATGGTGAATCGGCGTAAGGCCCCCAAACCACACAAATATGCATGCGAGTATGACAATTTAATATGCAACAATTTATGTAGATGACATTTATAAAAATAGGGTTCTCGGATAAGGGTCACACATTAGGGTTCGGCGAACTTGGGGGTTCGGAGGGGTTCGGGGTAGGTCTCGGGGTCCAGGGTTCGACGGGATCGGTCTCGACGGAATCGTTCTCGGACTCCGGGGTTAGGGTCTTCGGATCAGGGTAGTAGATCTTGTCGCTTGGTATCCGTGAAGCAGAACTTGTAGTCCGTCTTTTGTCGGTGGTGAACTTGACCGATGGTCTTCGGGTCCGGGAAGGAGCACTTGGCTTTGCCGAGCGGAAGTTCATGTCGTAACCGTGTCGACGACCTTGGCGTTCAGGGGGAAGTACTTGGCGTTCCACGACGATCTTGGCGGCTTCGGATCCAGATAGGAGCACTAGACGTTCCGGGTTCTCGACGAGCTCGGCGTCCGGGGAGGAGTACTTGTCGCACCGGGGTCTCGATGTCCTCGGACCCGACTGAAGATCTTGGCGTCCGGAGGAACCAGTCTTCGGGTTATCTTGCATTGGTTGTTCCTGGTGTACTAATTATTGTTCTTGTCGATGTAGACGCATACATGCAGTAGCTTCACACGCACACTGCCATCCAATCTTCACCAACAAAACGCAAACCACCTTGATGACGAGGACGATGGGGCGACTCCCTGGCGAAGAGGACGGCAGACGGCGGCTGCAGACCGACGGCGGCTCAGGGCGGCCCCAACGGCAATGTGGGCCAGACGCGAGGCGAGCGGAGGACACGGCCAGTCGCGAGGTTGACGGAGCGGGGGCGTGCTGGCGAGGGCGACGCAGACGCTGTCAGGCGAGGCAGACGGGCGAGCTTCACGGAGGAGGAGGACGGGCGGCTTCGATGGCGGGCCGACGGGATGCGCGTGGGCGGAGGAGCACAGAGATGGAGGGGACGCCGGGCGGCGAGGCGCTGGGCCGAGGCGCGGGATGTGGAGAAGGCCTTGGGAGGAGGAGCGAGGGCGGAGGCGAAGCTAGAGGAGGGCCACGGGCGGGCTTCATGAAGCCGGGCGATGACGGGGGCTAAGCGGCGCTGGGAAAACTTCGAGGGGCGCGGGCGGCTCAGCGGGCGAGGCGCGTCAGAGGCGGAGGTGGAAGGCGGGACGGCCGAGGCGGAGGATGCCTTGGGAGGAGGAGGCTGGCGCGGGCCCTGGAGAGGCAGGGAGGAGCTCGGGGTGAGCCGGCGAGGTGGGGTACGGCGGTGGAGGCGCCGGAGCTTGCGAGGGAGAGGGCGAGGCAGTTCTGGTGGGAGGAAGAGGCGGGTCGGGTTCTCGGGTTGGGACAGAGGGAGGAGGGAGAGAGCGGGGTAGGTGGGGGAAGGTGGGTCCGGGGTGGGGCCAGGAGGAGGGGGCCGTGGTTGGCGTGGGGTGGTGCTGGGGACGGCCAGGCAGGGGAGAGAGGAGGGTCCGGTGGCAGGGTGGGTCCATGGGGTGAGTGGGGGGTGGCTGAGTGGTGGGATGGGGGAGAGAGAGGGAGTGAGGCAGGTGGGTGAGGCTGGCAAGTGGGCCAGGGGAAGTGGGGCTGCGGGTGGGGCCCGGATGAAAGAGAGAGAGGGTGAGGGTGTGGCTGTGTGAGAAAGAGAGAGAGGGTGGGAAAAGAGGAGGATTGGTGAGGTGGCAGGGTGGGTAGGAATTTGGGGGAGGGGTGAGGTGGCGAGCTGTGAGAGGTGGGTAGGATAGATTTGGGTGGGGATAGGATTTAGAGTCTAGGTTTTATTAGTTTTGTAGATATGTGTTTGTTTGGTTTTGTTTATTTTAAAACAAGACTACTTTGCAAATAGTTTTTAGGTAAATAAAATATCCGATGCGATCGGGGTTTTGCATTTGAAATAAAGAGGGGTATTTGTACAAAGAAAAACTAGGCTTTTCGAAATAGTTTCAGACAAACAATGCATGATGATGACGATGCAATGCACAAAAACAACGCGATTTTCTAGTAGTGGTTTTGCGGGATGCCACAGTTTCCTAGGTGGGTTTTATTTTGGAGCACAACACAAAGTGATTGCCATAGACATGGTTCCTTTTGTTTCCACCTTCTCCAAAACTTAAAGTATCCTCCACCTAGGTGGTTCATTGAGTCCTTGTTTTATTATGTAAAACACAAGTCCTTTTCTCAACCTTTGTAAAATCTCAACATGTATCTCTTTTCAAAATATAGCATGGCTAAGCATGTAACAACTACAATATTTTCACTAAGGAGTGTATAGGGAATCCTATTAGGATTTAGCATATCATAAGTATAAAATTGTTTTCATGCATGTTTTCAAAATCCACTAAGTATAATGAAAATAGCAGGACTTTAGATGATAGTGTAACTTGCCTTTTGGTAGGGAATGGTGGTTCACTCCTTGATCTTGCTAGTATCACACTTTGCTAAATTCACTACAAGTCAATCAAGCAAACACAAGAATCAACTAACATTCCAAACCAAAGTCAAACAAACAATTTCACACTCACAAAGCAATGGAATCTAAGTCATGCATAAGTATGCAAAGGATGGTTCTATTGCAAGGATGGTCTCCACTAGGTTTCTAAACTTTGTAAGGTCCAAATTGGTCATTTGCGAAAATGGCAAAGTCATTATTTAGAGGGTTTTGCCCAAAAACTATTTTAAAATCCACTCAACATTTTATATGGTGGAAAATGGTTTTATCAAATCAAAAATCTTTAAGTTTCTCACCAAAAGTTTCTAACTCTCAAGTCTTGGTGTTTTGGGTCAGTAGCTTTGAATCAAAATATTTTCCCAAAGTTTTTATTCCAAAATCCTTTTTCATAATAAAACCATTATCTTTACTTAGCTAGAAATAGACTAATTCAATTAATCCATTCTAAATTTTTACAATTTCATTTTCAAAACCATGGGTTGGTTCCTAGGGTCAGTAAGGTCACAACAAACCATTTTGTAAAGGTTTTAACCCAAAAATCATTTTTAAACAATTTTCCTACTCTAAACAAGCTCACAAAAGAATCTGCAAAAACAAGCAAACTAACAGATACTATTTGCTAAACCAAGGGCAGGGATGGCTAGGTCTTGTTCTCCTGAATCCAACGACATAAAATTTGTAATTTTTGCACGTGAGGATCCAAAGTTATAAGGGTTTGAAAATTGAATCTCAATCAGATTTCAAATCTGTTTTAACAGATCGGTGACACTGGCGTGTTTTAACCGGGCCATTTGATCGTTCGGCGGATCGGCAACGCGGTGCGTTGGATCTAACTAGATCGTGTGGTCCAGAGAGCGTACCTCTTCGCGACTTAAATGATCTATCGTAAGCGTCGGATTAAGATCCTACGGTCTGCAGCACTCGACCAAAGTTTGGCGGCGCTCGGTGGCTGGCTGGCAGCATGACGGTGGCGGTGCAAGCGATCAGACGCAAGGAGGGAAGTGAAGGGCTCACCAGTGCAGGAGGTCGCGGTGAAGCTCGAGGAGGCGTTGGTCGGGCGAGGGGCGTTCTGGTCTTAGTAGGATTGCTCGCCGGAGTGGAGGACAACGTCGGGTGGTCTCAGTCGTGGTCGGAGACATCGCTACAGGTCACGAGAAGAACAACCGAGGGTATGGTTAGACGTAGGAGATCATGGAGGTGATGTGTGCGTGAACGAGAAGAAGAGGGGCGACCGGAATCTACCGGTGGGGCTCGTCGGAGTTGGAGCGGACGGCGGCGTCGTTCAGAGCTCGTTGCAGACGTTGCTCTGGGGCGCCCGCGGTCGAACTAAAAGTGCTGGGAGGTGCGTCTGGGAGTGGGGAAGCTGCTAGGTTGCACAGGGAGGCAAGGGGCGGTGATACTTGGCCGGAATCGACAAGGAGGTTCGTCGGAGTCAGAGGAGCTCGGGGAGGAATTAGGGCGGCCTGGTGGCGTGCTTGGGGAAGGAATCAGAGGGGAAATGAAGAAGGGACGCTGGCGTTTTATCGAGCATGGTCAAGGCGAGGTAAAGGCCCGGCATTATGGCGAATTGAAGCCACGGGATTTCTACAGGAAACGGCGACGAGGGGAAAAGAACTGGTCATGGTGAGGAGGATGAACAGGGAAAATGGGTCCAGTCGTCAGTGGGGGAAAGAAGTGAGCGAAGGGTCCACCATTCATCGTCTCTGCGGGTCAAATAATGAGTGCGAATCGTTTTCTTTCGGGGAGGGAATACTGGGCTGCTTCTGGGCCTGTTGTGCTGCTGGGTTGGGTTGTCCTATTCTTTATATTTTTCCTGCGCTGAACTCTTTTCTTTTTCCATTTCCAATTTCTGTTTTGAATTTCCAAACAAACAAACAAGGTCCAAATTAATTCAAACCATTCACCAAACTTTGACATTTTGAAATTAGTTCTGTTCAGTAACATGATTCAAAATACAAAAATAAAAATATAATAATATTTTTAATCTTTTTAGGTTCCATTCCTTAATTAAATAAAATGGGCCATGGTTTATCTATCAAATAGGGTTTTGATTTATTTAATAAAATTTCTATTTGAAATCCCAATATTATTAAAACCAAATCAGTAGTTTTATTTGGAAATAAAGAATACTTGGAAACTTGTTTAAAACAAAATATCCTTTTATTTTAGGTCCATTATTAATTAAATATAATAGACTTTCATTATTTAAATCAACTAGGATTTATTTTATTTAAAATATTTATTTTGAAGTCTAAAATGGAGCCAAAACACTTCAGTAGGTTTGAGAATAAAATATTTGGAAAATTTATTTATTAAAATAATTTAATAAGTTTTGATGTTTCATTTAAAATGGTAATACCTTTTATTTAGATAAATTTGGATATTAAATCCTTATTAATTTATTTTAGATAAACCTTTACCATTTTTATTAAATCAAAATGTTTATTTCAAAAGCTTGGCCAAGGTTTAATTTGGCTCTATAAAATAATCCTTATTTACAAAACTTCTATTTCCTTTGAAAACCAAATCCTTTTATTTAAAAGATCCAAATATTGTATTTCCAAAATATTTTATTTTCCTTTATTTAAAATGTTTATCTTTTTAAATCCCTTTAGGATTTTATTTAATCCAAATAGGTTTGATGTTCCAATTGAATTCAAAAAGTTTCTTCTGGCCCTGAAAATCAAAAAAAAAATTATTTTATTCATTAATTTTCACATTACAAGATTTGGAAAATCTTGGGATGTGACAGGCTACCACTCTTAAAATAAATCTCGTCCCGAGATTTGGGGAGGCTAGGGTTACAAGCAGGTTCAAAACAACTAGGGTACTACCACCCTTAAAATTTTTCAAACAAAAATTACATATTGTCCTTCTTGGGATCCTGGGGAGACTTCTCTAAGTAATCCTTTGCATTGTGTCCTTGGTTTCCATTCTTGTCTCATGGGCCAAGGTTGAGTTTCTCCATAGGCTTGTTCAACTTGTTCTTCATCTTTTCTGGATAGTTGCTTGCATAATGTCCTGGGTTCTTGCAGTTGAAACAATGGATGTCCTTGAGTTATTTACGTGGCTCTTATGGACAAGTTGCTACATAGTGGCCTAACTCTTTGCAGTTGTTGCACCACACTTGGTCAATCTCTTTATTCTTCTTGTTCTCTGGGCACTCACTGGAATAGTGTCCCATTTCCTTACATTTGCGACATTGCACAAGGTTCATATCCCGTCTTGGTTTCTTGGGTTTCTTTAGTCCTTTGAATTGGGTTGTTTTGTTTGGGGGTATGAGTGGTCCTTTTCCTTTGGTAGACTTGGATCCTTCTTGTTTCCTTTGTTCCACCATGGAGTAGATGGGGCATTGTACAGGAGTATGATTGCTTCCTTCACATAGGTAGCAAGTAGCTTGAGAGGTAGGACATTGTCCAATAAGATGTTCTTCTTCACAATTGGGGCATTGATCTTCATGCTCCTTGGAAGTGTGGTCCTTGTCTCCACAAATAATGCAAGCTGGGGCTCCATCTATAATAACATTCTTGTCATCCTTGTTGTCATACTCTCTTTTGGGATAGTTTTCTTCCATGCTGATCATTTGATTAGTCACCTTAAGCATCAGTTGGGATTGTTCTTCCAAAAACTTTTGCAGTGCTGGATCTTTATCATTATTGTTGGCTATGAACTGAGTGTCAGTTGGTTCAACTGGTGTTGGGTTGCTATGAGCTCTTTCATGCTGTCAGCTTGGTTAGTGTTGGTGTCATCAACCTTGGAGTCTTTTTGGGTAGTCATCTGTTTGGGTTGAAGTAAGATTAGAATAGGCAAGATATTTCTAAGGAATTATTTCTAATCACACACATCACAATTCACACAAACAATGTACATGCAATCACAAGTCAAACACTTCACTCAAACAACAAGGTTCAAGCACATATTTAGGCAACAAAATATTTTTGTTATACCACATAAGTTGGTGTGTTTTTGACTTATCTAAATATGGTGGTCCATCTATATGGTTCACTTGTGATCTTTCCATCATTCTTGGTTGCTTCTTCTTACTTGGGATCATGGTCTCCTTGAGAAAACCCTTGGTCACAAAACTTCAAAGTTGTTGATGGCTCCTTCTTATTTTGCATTCCCTCAGTCTCTAATTCTTGTGCAAGATTTCCTTGTCTCACTTGTAGTCCTTAGTGGTTTCCAAGTTGGATGTCCTTGGGGAATATGCCGAAGATGTTGAAGTCATTGGAGTTGAAGAAGTTGAAGTCATTAGAGTTTGAAGAAGTTGATGAAGTCCTTCGCACATGGTGTAGTCTTTGGCCATGGGGTAGGTTTTTCCATCAAGTTGAAAATAGAAGAGATGTAGAGTTGAAGCCAAAATGGTTGAGGAAAGAGTTTACAAGTGTTTTGTAAATAAGCTTTGGAACAAAACAACTCCTATTTTCCTAAGGGTTTTTGTTCAATCCTAGGTTTACAAATCCTACAGGCAACACAATGCTCTGATACCATCTGTAGAGGTCTCAACCTAATAAGGTAGATTCCTCCTATGTTTACAATGCTAGTCCCTGGATCAAAAGCTAGCATCCACAGTTAAGATGTAATATCAAGATACAAAGGTCATATTATAACTTTATAACCAGGAATAACATAATTTTATTACATCATACATAGCTCATTTGGCTAATACATTACATTGCAGCGGAATAACTATAGTCATGGGTCCTTCATCTTCAAAGTGCCACAGGCAGATGTTGGTTGTAGACTTTGTAATCCTAATCAATCAATATTCACTAAAATCAATCAAACCTGCAACATTACAAGTTACAGCCACAAGGGTCAATACATTTGAATTGTATTGGCAAGCTTCACTTTTATATGTAATATGAGTGGATCCTATCAATACATGCATATTTGGATAAGTAGAGTTTAAGGCTTATTTGCATAAAGCAATATTTATCTTATCTTTTCAAAATGGTTTTGGTCCTTTGTCAAATCTCTTTTCCAAGTTCCTTGAACTTCTTGGTAGAAACTCAAGTGTTCCAGTCCTTGTCAAAATTCCCTTGAGCTACTTGGTAACCCCAAGTACAACAAGTTTTATTAAAATCTCATGAGTTCCTTGGTAACCCCAAGTACATCATGCTTTTAAGCAAAATCTCTTGAGCACCTTGGTAACCCCAAGTGCATCAAGCTTAACAAAATCTCTTTGAATTCCTTGGTACCCCCAAGTGCATCAAGTTTTTATTTTAGAAGTTGGAATGTTGAGATCTCCCATAGTTCAAACTTTAGTTGCTCAGTATTGTCCATAACCGGGGACATGGCTAAGTACTTAGATTTTATTATCTTCTGCAGAAGGAGTACACTTTACCCACATGTCACAATCCCATCCTTTTGCCACCAGCGGCCTACTGGATTAGTGCTCACCAAGATGGAGTACTGGCAGATTGAGAATGTGACGAAGTCTTTCCAAAAGGTCCTCCCATACACCATTGCTAGCTTGCCTTCATCACCCATGAAGCATTCTAGATCCCCATGTCCAGTTAACTGAAGACGGTGCAAGGGTCTTCCCAATGTAGTTGACTAAGCCAGAGCCATAATAGCATGTGGTTGCACACGAAAGCCACAATTGGAGAAACATGTTCAATCTCTAAGTTTCCTAGGTGGGTTTTATTTTGGAGCACAACACAAAGTGATTGTCATAGACATGGTTCCTTTTGTTGCCACCTTCTCCAAAACTTAAAGTATCCTCCACCTAGGTGGTTCATTGAGTCCTTGTTTTATTATGTAAAACACAAGTCCTTTTCTCAACCTTTGTAAAATCTCAACATGTATCTCTTTTCAAAATATAGCATGGATAAGCATGTAACAACTACAATATTTTCACTAAGGAGTGTATAGGGAATCCTATTAGGATTTAGCATATCATAAGTATAAAATTGTTTTCATGCATGTTTTCAAAATCCACTAAGTATAATGAAAATAGTAGGACTTTAGATGATAGTGTAACTTGCCTTTTTGGTAGGGAATGGTGGTTCACTCCTTGATCTTGCTAGTCTCACACTTTGCTAAATTCACTACAAGTCAATCAAGCAAACACAATAATCAACTAACATTCCAAACCAAAGTCAAACAAACAATTTCACACTCACAAAGCAATGGAATCTAAGTCATGCATAAGTATGCAAAGGATGGTTCTATTGCAAGGATGGTCTCCACTAGGTTTCTAAACTTTGTAAGGTCCAAATTGGTCATTTACCAAAATGGCAAAGTCATTAGTTAGAGGGTTTTGCCCAAAAACTATTTTAAAATCCATTCCACATTTTATATGGGGGAAAATGGTTTTATCAAATCAAAAATCTTTAAGTTTCTCACCAAAAGTTTCTAACTCTCAAGTCTTGGTGTTTTGGGTCAGTAGCTTTGAATCAAAATATTTTCCCAAAGTTTTTATTCCAAAATCCTTTTTCATAATAAAACCATTATCTTTACTTAGCTAGAAATAGACTAATTCAATTAATCTATTCTAAATTTGTCCAATTTCATTTTCAAAACCATGGGTTGGTTCCTAGGGTCAGTAAGGTCACAACAAACCATTTTGTAAAGGTTTTAACCCAAAAATCATTTTTAAACAATTTTCCTACTCTAAACAAGCTCACAAAAGAATCTGCAAAAACAAGCAAACTAACAGATACTACTTGCTAAACCAAGGGCAGGGTTGGCTAGGTCTTGCTCTCCTGAATCCAACGACATAAAATTTGTAATTTTTGGATATGTGGATCCGAAGTTATAAGGGTTTGAAAATTGAATCTCAATCAGATTTCAAATCTGTTTTAAACAGGACAGGTGACACGCGGCGTGTTTTAACTGGACGGTACCGGTTCGGCCGGATCGGCAACGCGGTGCGTTGGATCTAACTAGATCGTGTGGTCCAGAGAGCGTACCTCTTCGCGACTTAAATGATCTATCGTAAGCGTCGGATTAAGATCCTACGGTCTGCAGCACTCGACCAAAGTTTGGCGGCGCTCGGCGGCTGCGCGCGGCGGCGACGGCCAGGCAGTGGCGGTGATACTTGGCCAGAATCGACAAGGAGGTGCGTCGGAGTCAGAGGAGCTCGGGGAGGAATTAGGGCGGCCTGGTGGCGTGCTTGGGGAAGGAATCAGAGGGGAAATGAAGAAGGGACGCTGGCGTTTTATCGAGCATGGTCAAGGCGAGGTAAAGGCCCGGCATTATGGCGAATTGAAGCGCGGATTTCGCAGAAGCAACGAGGGGGAAAAGAACTGTCACAGGGTGAGGAGGATGAACAGGAAAATGGGTCCAGTCTGGGGGGAAAGAAGTGAGCGAAGGGTCCACCACCATCGTCTCTGGGTCAAATAATGAGTGCGAATCGTTTTCTTTCGGGAGGGAATCTTTGCTTACGGGCTGTTGGGCTGCTGGGTTGGTTGTCCTATTCTTTATATTTTTCCCTATTTGAACTCTTTTCTTTTTCCATTTCCAATTTCTGTTTTGAATTTCCAAACAAACAAACAAGGTCCAAATTAATTCAAACCATTCACCAAACTTTGACATTTTGAAATTAGTTCTGTTCAGTAACATGATTCAAAATCCAAAAATAAAAATAAAATAATACTTTTAATCTTTCTAGGTTCCATTCCTTAATTAAATAAAATGGGCCATGGTTTATCTATCAAATAGGGTTTTGATTTATTTAATAAAATTTCTATTTGAAATCCCAATATTATTAAAACCAAATCAGTAGTTTTATTTGGAAATAAAGAATACTTGGAAACTTGTTTAAAACAAAATATCATTTTATTTTAGGTCCATTATTAATTAAATATAATAGACTTTCATTATTTAAATCAACTAGGATTTATTTTATTTAAAATATTTATTTTGAAGTCTAAAATGGAGCCAAAACACTTCAGTAGGTTTGAGAATAAAATATTTGGAAAAAATTATTTATTTAAATAATTTAATAAGTTTTGATGTTTCATTTAAAATGGTAATACCTTTTATTTAGATAAATTTGGATATTAAATCCTTATTAATTTATTTTAGATAAACCTTTACCATTTTTATTAAATAAAAATGTTCATTTCAAAAGCTTGGCCAAGGTTTAATTTGGCTCTATAAAATAATCCTTATTTACAAAACTTCTATTTCCTTTGAAAACCAAATCCTTTTATTTAAAAGATCCAAATATTGTATTTCCAAAATATTTTATTTTCCTTTATTTAAAATGTTTATCTTTTTAAATCCCTTTAGGATTTTATTTAATCCAAATAGGTTTGATGTTCCAATTGAATTCAAAAAGTTTCTTCTGGCCTTGAAAATCAAACAAAATTTTATTTTATTCATTAATTTTCACATTACAAGTTTTGGAAAATCTTGGGATGTGACAAAAATCAATAAGAAACTCCACATCTCTATCTGGTGGCATTCCCGACAATTCTTCCGGAAACACATCCGGATATTCACTCACAATTGGCACACTGTCCATGCTAACCCCCTTAAGAGAATTTAGCTTACTCCTTTTCGATTCAAAGTTGTTCTTGAATCTAATCCTTTTATTTTCTGGAGTTGTGAGTGAGACAGTATGGTTGACACAATCTAGCACTCCCTTGTGCTTAGTCATCCAGTCCATTCCCAAAATGACATCCAATCCTTGGGAGTTTAAGATTATCAGATTAACGGGAAACTTATACTTCCCAAACTCTATGACTAGATCATGACATCCTGAATTCACTATCATTTCTCCGCCAGGAGAACTTACTTTTATAGGACACCCAATAGTTTCCACCGGTAGTTCATTTCTTTCAACAAATGCTCTTGATATGAATGAATGAGATGCACCAGTATCAAAGAGAACAAATCTTTGGAGCACAGAATTGAGTTTGAACTTACCAGCAACAGCATCAGGTTCCTCATAGATTTCCTCCACATTGATGTGGTTCACTTGCCCCTTCTGGAAAGGGTTGGGCTTGTTGGGTCCTTCAACTTTCTTTTCTGGGCATTCATTTGCATAATGCCCCATATTCTTGCACTTGAAACATTCAACCTGACTAAGATCCTTCTTGACTGGCTGGCTTCCACTACCACTTCCACTTCCATTGTGGTGGTTCTTATACCCACTCCTGTGATTTTTGTACTTGTTATTGTCATGACTATGGTGATGTTTGTTGTCATGATGACGATTGTGGTTGTGGTGTTTGTTGTACTTCCCATGCTTGTGGGAATCATAATTCTCACTATCATCATAATGGGAACGCTTGTGAGACGATCCCGAGGTCTGCTTATCAGAGTGCTTCCTCTTCCTGCTTTCAACTTGTTTCATTTTGCTCTCCAAAATAGCAGCCTTGTCACAAAGAGACTGGTATGTGGGAACATAGGCCACATCTAACTGCAGGTTCAATTCATCATTCAACCCTTCAAGGAACTTTTCCTTCCTCTTAGCATCATTGTCAACTTCATCTGGTGCATATCGCGCCAGATTGTTGAACTCCTCAATATATTCAGCCACGCTGCGGTGGCGCTGCTTTAAGTTATGGAACTCTTTCTTCTTCAAACTCATCACTCCGGATGAGATGTGAGCAGTACGGAAACCATCTTCAAAGATAGCCCATGTCACATCCTCAATGGGAGTGGTGATCTGGAAGTTATCCCACCAAGTGGCTGCTGGTCCTTCCAACAAGTGTGCTGCAAATCTGACCTTCTCTTCATCAGTACAGCCAACAGTTACCAAGTCCTTGTTCACAGAGCGTAGCTAATCATTGGCCACCATAGGTTCAGTAGTTCCTGAGAACTTTGCTAGCCTCAGTCTTAAGAACCTGTTAAGCATGTCAAAACCCGGTGGGTTGTTCTGATTGTTGTTGTTGTTACTATTGTCGTTATTGTTGTTGTTGTTCTGATTCTGGATGAACGTGGTCATCATTTGCATCAACTGAGTCTGAGCTGTCATCATCTGCTGCATCTCAGGGGTGATGTTGTTGTTGGGGTTGGGATTGGCACGTCGGGGAGGCATCTGTGGTTTTCAATAAGGATAAGAATGAGATACCCATAGATGCTAACATGCACAATACATCACATAACAAACCACAATCATGCATCATAGTAGTAAAAGTTTTTGGAAAAGTAAACACACCAATAGCAAGCCATCCACATGTTAGATGGTCATTGCGACTCAATAATCAAAAGCATGGTATAAATGGTAGATGAGTAGTCATCACTACTCCTCCTCATCAACACCAGGTCAACATGGCACTTGCCAGGGCAACACCAGGTCATAGAGTCTTCGGGAACTCATCAGGGTTTTAGCGTGCCCGAAAGGGGGCTTAACGAAGGTGAGCTAGATCGTGTAGACATATGAGGTCGCAGAGAGGGCAGTGATTGGCTTGGACCAACTACTGGGCCCCACAACATGGAATTGTGGACGGGTAAGCTGCCCGGTTGTGCAACAAGGAGTTGATCTCTCATGGGAAAAGTAACGCACCTCTGCAGAGTGTAAGAACTGTAATTTGTTACTCCCTGTTCCGGGAAGGAGCTGCGAAAGCTGCAGGAAAGGAACTCCATGAAATTTCTGGTAAACCCGTGAAGGCTAACGGACATAGCTTTTCAGAATAAAAGCAACCTTTGAAGAAATGTTTATGAAAACTTGCATTGCCTACGACCTACGGTCTGTGGATGTAGTTATAGTGCATCAAACACTCCTTTTCTAGTAAATTTGCTGAGTATGCTCGTACTCAAAGCATCTTATTAACCCTTGCTAGATTCAAAAGCCGGGATAGACAACATCTACACCAAGTTATGCTCCAGGACTCATCATCCAAAGCTAAAGCTCTTCAATGAAGTCAAGGAGGTCAACATATGCATCAACTCAAATGAAGACGAAGTTACTGATTAGATAGAAATATAATCTCTAGCCAAAAAACCTAATTCTGTAGTGTATTGCAATAGCAGCAATGCCAATTCCTTCATTAAATTACTAGTTTTAATAGTATAATAGTTCTTGCGTTGTTTATCTTTGATTATTCTCTGTAAAATATTCTTTGTCTCTCTTTAACCTAGAGTGTTCTCTGGATCTTGTGTAAAGAGTGTAAGATCCCTCCCTTTATAAAGGTAAGGATCCCTGTGATTGCAATGCTAGTCCCTGGATCAATTCTAGCATCCACAGTTTAAGATGAAGTACACAGAAACAAAGGTCATTATTACAAGTCATTCCAGAGACAAACATAGTCTTTTACAAACTCCATGGCCACAGGCCTAATACAAGAGTTCAAATATGTAATAAGATAAATAAGTCTTCATCTTCATGTGCCACAGGCAAGCATGTTGAGTGTAGACTCATAACCCCTAATCACCATCAGAATAACCTGCAACATCACAAGTTACAGCCACAGTGGGTCAATACATTGGAATAGTATTGGCAAGTGATACCTTAGTAGACTAATGGTAGTCTAGATACTATATGCATTTTGGCTAAGTGTAGCTTAGGCTTGCTTTGCACAAAATAGGTTTTACCTATTAGTTGAAATCACTAAGTTTTTCTTTATCAAATCTTTCCCAAGGAATCACCAATAGAAATTGGTGATCATTCACCCTTGTTCAACCACAAGTTTTTACTTAGAAATTGGATGAGGAGATTCTTGATATCTTCCATGTCTTGATGCTCAAGTTGTCCAATACCAGGGACATGGCTAAGTACTTAGATTCTTCCATCTAAAGAGGTTGTGCACTTTCCCCACAAGACTTGATTTTCACCAAGACGGGACCTTTCAAAAGCCTTCCCTTAGACCAAATGGACGCGTTCCAACCTATCAACCCACTACCACCAACTGTCCAAATGGATAAGTTATTGCTACCTATGTGATCCAGGCAGAGCCCATATTGCCAAGTGGCTGCACTAGAAGCTTCTTAACATTTGGCATCTCAAATCCCTTTGTTCCTAGGTGGCTTTCCACAAGTGAGATACACAAGTTAAACCATAGAAATGGGCCTTGTGTAACCACTCAACATAAACCATTCCTTCCATTCCACCCAGGTGTTTCATTCACTTAGTTGTTTTATTAAACAAAACACAAGTCCAAAGACTTAGAAATATTTTCTCATAGCATGAATATATAACCACCCTTGGTTGCTACTAGCTAGGCTAAGCATGACATTGATAAGGATCTTAACTTAGAAATTTCTAGCATTTCTACAACTACTAGGATTTCCCAAGTATAGCATATAGATCAAAAATATCCATGCAAGACTAGCAAAATATTTCTAATGCATAGTTGAAAAACATAGGTATAAAATCATGAAGCACCACTTGCCTTGGTAGTTTGGAGAGTAGCTACAATCCTCACAATCACAATCACTATTGCACCAAAATCTACACATAAAATAATAGCACCAAAATCACATACAAAATATATACAAGCAAAAATATATGGATGCATGCATAATGCCATGTGATGATTTCCTACACCAAACAAGACAAGTGCATAGTACGGAATCTTAAACAAGTTCAAAACTTGCCAAATAAACTTTATTTGAGTAATAGAACATTTTTCAAATAATTACTATACTCAAATTATGCCTACAAATGTTTCTGCATAAAAAACATTTTAACAGAGGCAAAACATTAAACACATTGCATAAATGGAAAGGATTTTCTCTCCTGATTCCATTGATATAAAATTTGTCAAATTTGGACGCGGGAATCAAAAGTTATGAATTAAACAAGTTTAACCATCTAATTGATCTAATACAAATTTTTAAAACGAAACTCATGCCACGCGACGCTTCCTGATTGGCGGGTACCGCTTCGCGCGGATCAAGCACGCGTACCGTCAGATCTAAATGAGATCCAGCGGCTCAAATATGCCCGTAACTCTTCGGTGATTGAATCTATCGTGTCCAGTGGATCTAGATTCAACGGCCCTAAGCAGCTAACCCTAAACAGGCGGTGGCGCGCTCTGGCTGCAAGCTTTCCAGCGAGCTAGGTCGCGCGGGGAGGTGTGAGGATGCTCACCAGAATCTCCGTGGCGAGGGGATGCTCGACGTGTGCTCGGTTGGCGAAGGGGCGTACGGAGTCGATGTCGATTGCTCGTCGGAGATCGAGACGTCGTCAGTTGCTCTCGGTTGGCGACGGAGACGAAGTTCTGGGCCACGCTAAGACAAGAAAAGGGTGGCGTTAGGTGCGTAGGATACTGGGGATCACACGCGTATCAAACAGAGGGAGAGGGGAAGCTGGGGCTTACGGGGAACGGTCGCCGGAGTTCAAGCAGACGGTGGCGACACTCAGTTGATGTTGCTGCCGAGGCTACAGAGCATGCGCGAGCAAGCGGAGGGTGTTAGTAGGTGCGTACGAGGATGCAGAAACAGCTAGTCTGAACCATAGGCAGAGGGGAATGCGGTGCTTACCGGAATTCGACGACGAGCTCGTCGGAGCAGATGGTGGTCTTGAGAGAAATCCGAGCAGCCTGGTGGCTCCGGTGGGGTGGGGTTTGGGGGAAAGGAGGAGGGCGGCATGGTGCTTAAGTAGGCGAGGACGTGGGCGTGAATTACTCGAGCATTCAACGGGAATTGAAGCCGCGGAATTAAATAGGAAACGCCCGGAGTGATTTGGGGAAGAACTGGTCGCTGGGGGTGGAGACGATGACTGACGTGTGGGCCGCGGTTGTCAGCGAGAGAAACGAAGAGGAGGTGGGTCCAGGCAGTCAGTGACTGAGGGGTAGGTTTCTGAGTGCGAATCGTTTCCTTCGCGGGAGAGAGTTTATAGGTTGAGTGTTTGGGTTGGGCCGAAAGGCTGGCTCTAGGTTTTTTTTTCCTTTTTGGTTTTCTTTTTCCGTTTGATTTTTAGAAATGATTTTCAAACCCTAATTCAAACAAGTTTGATTTCAAATCTTCTCTAGATTTTTGTACAGTGAACTTTGTACTCAAATGTGTGTCAAACACTTTTGTTTACTCAAACACACTTTAATCATTTGAAAAATAAAATAAAACCATGCCTTAATGAGATATAAATAATAGGCATAAAATTGGTTTTATATTCATACTTTGTTTTGAAAACTTTGCTCAAGCTTTGGAAATCACTTAAGTTTGAACTCAAAACATTACTGACTAAAATAAGTACCTTTTGTAGGGGTTCGTAGCATGGAAAACAAAAAATTTCTACCGCATACAAACAAACAAGCCGAGATCTATCTACTAGATTGTAGCAACGAGTCGAAAGAATAACTCACCCTCGAAGATTCCAAAGTGTTTAACGAGAGCGGATTCTTGTGGGTGATGTAGTCGTACTCTTCCTGATCTCAGGATCGCGTAGACGATCCTTCCGGCGCTGCGTTCCAGCAGCGCTTCCGCAGTCGGTCACACGTTCGGTACTCGATGAAGACCTTCCTCTCCCTTGTTCCACTAGGCAGCGGAGGTTGTAGCACTCTCCTCGCGATTTCGGCAACACGACGGCGTGGTACCAGAAGTAGAGGGGAGATCTCGCAGGGCTTCGCCTTAAGCCGGAACGAGTATGGTGGACTATGAGAGAGCCTCGGTGATCTAGGGTTTAGAAGCACCAAGGAGGAGGCAAGGCCAGCGGCTAGGGTTTACCCTAGGCGGCGGCGGCAGCAGGAGGTGGCGGCGCCGGCGGCTAGGAGCTAGGGTTTGCGGGGTGTGTGTTGTGTCTTGGAGGGGCATCCCTGCCCCTCCTTATATATGTGGAGGGGCGCGCCAAGGGGAGGGGAGGCCCTCCCCAACTCGGTCTCCAAGTGGGCCGGCGGTGGAGGGAGAGGAACTCCTCCCCAAGTAGGTTTCCTACTCTCCCTCCACCAAACAAAATAGCCGTTTGACTTTTTCAAATTGGCGTTTGACTTTTCAAACTAGGATTTGATTTATCCCTTTATTTTGTTCAGCGATGACACCTAGTACATGATACAACCATTCCAACTTGTTATGACACATTCATGTACCCTTCCCCTCCGGAGTGCCGGACATTCCGGAACCTTCTAGAACATTCCCGATGAAAACACCGGAACCATTCTCCAACCCCGAAACAGGACTTTCCTTATATGAATCTTATTCTCCGGACCATTCCGGATCTCCTCGTGATATCCCGTATCTCATCCGAGACTCCGAACAACATTTGGTCTCTTACTCATCATTCCATAACTACTCAACAACGTCGAATCCTTAAGTGTGTCTCCCTACGGTTCGTGAATTATGCGGACATGTTCGAGACACTTCTCCGAACAATAACCAATAGAGGAATCTGGAAATTCATATGGCTCCCACATATTTCTACGATTACTTTGCGATCGAATGAACCACTTACATACGATACCAATTTCCCTTTGTCTCACGATAGTTTACTTATCCGAGGTTTTGATCGTCGGTATCTCTGCATACCTAGTTCAACCTCGTTGCTGATAAGTACTCTTTTCTCGTTCCCGTGATATGTGATCCCTTGTGAGCCAGTCACATGCTTGCAAGCTAATTGGATGACATTCCACTAAGAGGGCCCAGAGTATATATATCCGTCATATGGATGGACAAATCCCACTCTTGATCCATGTGTCTCAACCAATACTTTCCGAACACTCAATGCCACCTTTATAGCCACCCAGTTACGGTGTGGTGTTTGATGTCATCAAAGCATCCTTCCGGTGATGGTGATAAGCATGATCTCATGGTCGAAGGAATTAGGTTACTATGTATCAGAAAGCATATAGCAATTGAACTATTAAAATGACTTGATCTTTATGCTACGCTTATCTATAGGAGTATGTCCATCATATCATTCTCCTAACGATATGATCTTGTTGTTAATAACATCTCAATGTTCATGATAGGGAAACCACAATCATTTATTAACCAACAAGCTAGTATTATAAAGAGGATTTAACAGGGACTCTAATTTAGTTTACAAATCACACAAGTATTAATGTTTCCTTGTTAATACTATTATAGCATGAATGTAAACATTTATCATAAACTCAAAGATATAATAATAACTATATTTATTATTGCCTCTAGGGCATATCTCCAACGGTCTCCCACTTGCACTAGAGTCAACTAATCTAGATTACATGGTAATATACCGAACACCCATGGCAGTTTGGTGTTGGTCATGTTTTTCCCTCGGGAGAGGTTTAGTCAACGGATCTGCCACATTCAGATCTGTGTGTACTTTGCAAATCTTTATGTCACCATCTTGGACATGTTATCGAATAGCGTGGAAACATAGCTTGATGTGCTTCAGCTTCTTATGTGACCTTGGTTCTTGCGCATTGGCTATGGCGCCCGTGTTATCACAGTAGATAGACATTGGGTCCAGCGCACTAGGAACCACACCGAGCTCTGTAATGAACTCTTTCATCCATATCGCTTCTTGTAAAGCCTCAGAAGCAGCCATGTATTCCGATTCAGTTGAAGATCTCGCCACAACGCTTTGCTTTGCACTCCTCCAGCTAAGTGTTGCACCATTCAAAGTAAATACGTATCCAGATTGTGATTTAGAATCATCCAGATCGGTGTTCCAACTAGCATCGGTGTAACCATTAACAACGAGTTGTTCATCATCTCCATAAGAAAGAACCATATCCTTAGTTCTTCTCAAGTACTTAAGGATGTTTTTGACCGCTGTCCAATGATCCACTCCTGGATCACTTTGATATATGCTAGTTAAACTAACAGCATATGCAATGTCGGGTCTAGTACATAGCATGGCATACATTAGAGATCCTATGGCTGAGGCATAGGGAGTCTTACTCATCCTTTCTCTATCTTCTGTCGTTGTCGGACTTTGAGTTTTACTCAAGGTCGTATTGGGCAACATGGGCAAGAACCCTTTCTTGCTATCTTCCATTCCAAACCTCTTTAGAACTTTGTCCAAATATGTACTTTGTGACAATGATATTACGCGTCTCGATCTATCTCTATAAATATTTATGCCCAATATGTAAGCTGCTTCGCCAAGATCTTTCATTGAAAAACTATTATTCAAATATTCCTTGACACTATTAAGAAGGTCTACATCATTCCCAATCAACAATATGTCATCTACATATAGTATTAAGAATGCTACAGAGCTCCCACTCACTTTCTTGTAAATACAAGCTTCTCCATAAGTTTGTATAAAACCAAAACTTTTGATCACCTTATCAAAACATTGATTCCAACTTCGAATGCTTGCTTCAATCCATATATGGACCTTTGAAGTTTGCACACCTTGTTAGCATATTTAGGATCGACAAAACCTTTGGGTTGCATCATATACAACTCCTCATCAATGTCTCCATTGAGGAACGCTGTTTTGACATCCATCTGCCATATTTCATAATCGTAATATGCAGCGATTGCTAACATAATCCTCACAGACTTTAGCTTCTCTACAGGTGAGAAAGTCTCATCGTAGTCAACTCCTTGAATTTGTCGAAACCCTTTTGCGACAAGTCGAGCTTTATAGATAGTAACATTACCATCAACATCTGTTTTCTTCTTGAAAATCCATTTGTTCTCGACAGCCTTCCGGCCATCTGGTAAGTCCACCAAAGTCCATACTTGGTTTTTGTACATGGATCCAATCTCGGATTTCATGGCTTCTTGCCATTTATTGGAATCTCGGCTCATCATTGCTTCCTCATATGTCGCAGGATCATCAGTGTTGTCCACCAACATGACACTCATAACGGGATCATACCAATCAGGAGTGGTACGAGTTCTCGTTGACCTGCGAGGCTCTGTAGCAACTTCAACCGAAGTTTCATGATCATCATCATTAGCTTCCTCTCTTATTGGTGCAGGCACCACAGGAACTTCTTCCGGTGCTGCGCTACTCGCAAGTTCGAGAGAAGGTTCGACAACCTCGTCGAGTTCTACTTTCCTTCTAGTCACTTCTTTCGAGAGAAATTCCATCTCTAGAAAGGATCCATTCTTGGCAACGAAGATTTTGCCTTCGGATCTATGATAGAAGGTATAACCAATAGTTTCCTTTGGGTATCCTATGAAGACGCATTTTTCCGCTTTGGGTTCAAGCTTGTCCGGCTGTAACTTCTTTACATAGGCTTCACAACCCCAAACTTTAAGGAACGACAATTTAGGTTTCTTCCCAAACCATAATTCATACGGTGTCGTTTCAACGGATTTAGATGGTGCCCTATTTAAAGTGAATGCGGCTGTTTCTAATGCATAACCCCAAAATGCTGTAAGTGACATCATAGAACGAACCATATCTAAGAGAGTTCGATTACGACGTTCAGACACACCATTACGTTGTGGTGTTCCGGTCAATCAATGTGAAAGTATTCCGCATTTCTTCAAATGCTCGCCAAACTCGTAACTTAGATATTCACCTCCACGATCAGAACGTAGAAATTTAATCTTCTTGTTACGTTGATTCTCAACCTCACTTTGAAATTCCTTAAACTTCTCAAAAGTTTCGGACTTATGTTTCATGAAATAGATATACCCATATCTACTCAAGTCATCCGTGAAGGTAAGAACATAACGATAACCACCGTGCGATGCTACACTCATTGGACCACACACATCGGTATGTATGATTTCCAACAAGTCCGTAGCTCGCTCCATCATACCTGAAAATGGAGTCTTAGTCATTTTACCCATCAGACATGCTTCGCATCTTTCAAGTGATTCGAAATCAAGTGATTCAAGAAGTCCATCGGAATGGAGTTTCTTCATACGCTTCACTCCAATGTGACCAAGACGACAGTGCCACATATAGGTCGAGTTATCGCTCGATTTCAAACGTTTAGCTTCAATGTTATTAATATGTGTATTTCCACTATCGAGATTCAATAAGAATAGACCATCAATCAAAGGTGCATGTGCATAAAACATATTACTCATATAAATCGAACAACCATTATTCTCGGACTTAAAAAAGTAACCGTCTCGCAATAAACAAGATCTCGATATAATGTTCATGCTCAACGCAGGCACCAAATAACAATTATTTAAGTATAAAACTATTCCCGATGGTAGATGAAGAGGTAGCGTGCCGATCGCGATCACATCAACCTTTGATCCGTTTCCCACGCGCATCGTCACCTCGTTCTTCGCTAGCTTCCGTTTATTCCGCAGCACCTGTTTCGAGTTATAAATATGAGCAACCAAACCAGTATCAAATACCCAGGCACTACTACGAGTACTAGTGAGATACACATCAATAACATGTATATTGGATATACCTTTCTTCTTGATGTTGCCGTTCTTCAAATCCGCCAAGTACTTTGGGAAATTCCGCTTCTAGTGACCTTCTCCCTTGCAGTAAAAGCACTCTGTATCAGGCTTGGGTCCAGCTTTGGTCTTCTTCGTCGGTGCGGTAACTTTCTTACCACCCTTCTTGAAGTGTCCCTTTTGCTTAGACTTGCCTTTCTTGAATTTGGTGGTCTTATTGACCATCAACACTTGGTGCTCTTTCTTGATCTCCACTTCTGCAGATTTTAACATGGAGAAGAGTTCTGGCAACTGCTTGTTCATTCTTTGCATATTGTAGTTCATCACAAAGTTCTTGTAACTTGGTGGTAGTGATTGGAGGACACGGTAAATCCCCAAAGCATTAGGAATCACTATACCCAAGCTTTGAAGTTTGTTTGCGTGCCCAGACATCTTAAGCACATGCACTAACGGAGCTGCCCTCTTCCATCTTGCAGTTAAAGAACTTTTCAGAAGCCTCATAGCTCTCAACTGCCGCGTGAGTCTCAAAAATCAATTTGAGTTCACGGACAATATCATGTGGGTCTGAATTCTCAAACCTTTTCTGAAGCTCCGATTCTAAACCATACAAGATAGCACACTGAACTGTGGAGTACTGAGTCTTCCGAGCGAGGTAAACATTCTTTACTTCATCGGTAGCATCAGCTGCAGGCGGGTCACCCAGCAGTGCATCCAGCACATAGGTCAAATTACCAGCATTTAGGACAATCCTCAAATTGCGGAACCAATCCGCGAAGTTGCTTCCATTGTTTTTCAACTTTTCTTTCTCTAGGAATGTATTAAAATTGATGGTAGGGGCCGCCATTGATCTACAACATATTTGCAATAATTTATACTAAGTTTATGACAAATGGAGTTCTAATTAATAGTTAAATTAATCTAGGTGAACTCCCACTCAAAACAGTATCCCTCACATTGTTTTAGTGATCATAGGAACCAAATCCACCACATCAACACCGATCATCACGAGAGTTGATGTAGCTTCAATGGCGAATAATCGACATGTTCATCATATCTACCATATGATCCATGCTTTACCTTTCGGTGATCCGTGTTCCGAGACCATGTCTGTACATGCTAGGCCCGTCAAGATCAAACCTTAGCTTCCGCATGAGCAAAAACTGCCTTGCTCACGTTGTATACACTTGCGGAATCTAACACACCCGATCATCACGTGGTGCTTCGAAACAACAAGCTTTAGCAACGGTGCTTACTAAGGGTGAACACTTTTGAACTTGAAATTCATGTGCATGAGGGATTATCTTATAATGCTACCGTCGTTAACTAAGCAATACAATATGCATAAAGGATTAACATCACATGCAATTCATAATATGTGATATGATATGGCCTTTCTTCTTTGTGCTTTTGATCTCCATCTTCAAGCACGAACATGATCTCCATCATCACCGGCATTGCATCAAGGTCAATGACGCTGCTCCATGGTTGTCGTCCACCGGCTCCAACTATTACAACTACTTTGAATAGACACGCTGGTCTTAACATAAATTAAAGACAACCATATGGCTCCTGCCGGTTGCCAACTTACAATAAGGAACATTGCATACATCAAATATAATCACAATCATGGCCATATCACATCACAGCACACCCCTGCAAAACAAAGTTAGACGCCTCTAATTTCTTTGCATATTTTACATGGTTTGGGGCTTTCAATAAGTATCGATCTAACTTACGAACAAGAACCACAACGTTGATGCTAGAACTATCAAGTGCCTGTTGTAAATTGGATATATACTGTAATGGGAGAGACAGACACCCGCAAAGCCACTTATGCAATACAAGTTGCATGTTGAGCGTGGAGCAAGTCTCATGAACGATGTCATGTAAGGTTAGCCCGGGCCGCTTCATCCCATCATACCGCAAGATGCAAAGTACACAAGAAGCAATTTATAATAAAAGCACCACCGCCCACAATGACCATTGTGTTCTACTCGTGCAACAGATCTACATATAGACACGGCTCTGATACCACTGTAGGGGTTCGTAGCATGGAAAACAAAAATTTTCTACCACATACAAACAAACAAGCCAAGATCTATCTACTAGATTGTAGCAACAAATCGATAGAATAACTCACCCTAGAAGATTCCAAAGTGTTTAACGAAAGTGGATTCTCGTGGGTGATGTAGTCGTATTCTTCCCGATCTCAAGATCGCGTAGACGATCCTTCCCAAGGCTGCGCTGGCTCCGCAGTCGGTCACACGTTCGGTACTTGATGAAGACCTTCCTCTCCCATGTTCCGCCAGGCAGCGGAGGTTGTAGCACTCTCCTCGCGATTCCGGCAGCACGACGGCGTGGTACCGGAAGTAGAGGGGAGATCTCGCAGGGCTTCGCCTTAAGCCGAAGCGAGTATGGTGGACTATGAGAGAGCCTCGGTGATCTAGGGTTTAGACCCACCAAGGAGGAGGCAAGTCCGGCGTCTAGGGTTTGACCTAGGCGGCGGCGACAGCAGGAGGTGGCGGCACCGGCGGCTAGGAGCTAGGGTTTGCGGGGTGTGTGTTGTGTCTTCGAGGGGCAGCCCTGCCCCTCCTTATATAGGTGGAGGGGCACGCCAAGGGGAGGGGAGTCCCTCCCCAACTCGGTCTCAAAGTGGGCCGGCGGTGGAGGGAGAGGAACTCATCCCCAACTAGGTTTCCTACTCTCCCTCCACCAAACAAAATAGCCGTTTGACTTTTTCAAATTGGCGTTTGACTTTTCAAACTAGGATTTGATTTATCCCTTTATTTTGTTCAGCGATGACACCTAGTACATGATGCAACCATTCCAACTTGTTATGACACATTCATGTACCCTTCCCCTCCGGAGTGCCGGACATTCCGGAACCTTCTAGAACATTCCCGATGAAAACACCGGAACCATTCTCCAACCCCGAAACAGGACTTTCCTTATATGAATCTTACTCCGGACCATTCTGGATCTCCTCGTGATATCCCGGATCCCATCCGAGACTCCGAACAACATTCGGTCTCTTACTCATCATTCCATAACTACTCAACAACGTCGAATCCTTAAGTGTGTCTCCCTACGGTTCGTGAATTATGCGGACATGTTCGAGACACTTGTCCGAACAATAACCAACAGAGGAATCTGAAAATTCATATGGCTCCCACATATTTCTGTGATTACTTTGCGATCGAATGAACCACTTACATACGATACCAATTTCCCTTTGTCTCACGATAGTTTACTTATCCGAGGTTTTGATCGTCGGTATCTCTGCATACCTAGTTCAACCTCGTTGCTTATAAGTACTCTTTTCTCGTTCCCGTGATATGTGATCCCTTGTGATCCAGTCACATGCTTGCAAGCTAATTGGATGACATTCCACCGAGAGGGCCCAGAGTATATCTATCCGTCATATGGATGGACAAATCCCACTCTTGATCCATGTGTCTCAACCAATACTTTACGAACACTCAATGCCACCTTTATAGCCACCCAGTTACGGTGTGGTGTTTGATGTCATCAAAGCATCCTTCCGGTGATGGCGATAAGCATGATCTCATGGTCGAAGGAATTAGGTTACTATGTATCAGAAAGCATATAGCAATTGAACTATTAAAATGACTTGATCTTTATGCTACGCTTATCTATAGGAGTATGTCCATCATATCATTATCCTAACGATATGATCTTGTTGTTAATAACATCTCAATGTTCATGATAGGGAAACCACAATCATTTATTAACCAACAAGCTAGTATTATAAGGAGGCTTTACCAGGGACTCTAATTTAGTTTACAAATCACACAAGTATTAATGTTTCCTTGTTAATACTATTATAGCATGAATGTAAACATTTATCATAAACTCAAAGATATAATAATAACTATATTTATTATTGCCTCTAGGGCATATCTCCAACACCTTTCTCATTAGAAAGTAGCACTAAGGCTAGAGCATACTTACATAAAATAATGAGCAACATATGCTCCTGTTTTTGAAATGGTTTTGAAATGGAACTCTAAAGGATCATGGATGCATGGATGATATGCATGAGTTTGAAACATGATTTTAGGGATGTTACAAAGAGTGAGTTGTAACCTTTAGCCATGTATTGGACCCGCTGTGTTTCTGTTGTGCCATTCTGAGGGATGTAATACTAGTGAATGGTGTTTCATTGGTGTTATATCAATGACTATAGTATACTACATCATGCAGTGGTATGCTGGATCACCGCACCGTGTGACAGGCTGCTCCTGCCCAGCAGGTTCGTGACACTGATCGGCGACACGCCGTCACCCCTTGTCATATCGTGGGCGAACGGCTTTAGGACCTCTAGGTACCCGGTCGATCTACAGTTCGACCATCTCTGCCAGATGTACCTCGTCAACGGCTGTGAGTGCTTCACCCACTCACACCAGATCGAGGCGGGCAACATCATCGTCTTCAAGTATGACGACGAAGCAATGTTCAGCATCAGCGTCTTCGACGACACCATGTGTCGCCGCTGCTACCACTTCGACTCCGACGAGTAGGCTAGGCTGTGCGCACGACATGTACGATGTATCAATGCAGGCATTGGCCATTTGCAATGAAAAACTTTATTCAAGCCCTAAAACATTTGTTACAAGCACACCACACACCATAAAACTACGTGCGTCTGTCGGCGCTGGAGGCGGCGGATGCGACGCGTCAGATACACCATTCGTCATAGAGAGAGCGAATGATCGCCTCCTGCACCTGCGTGTCCGCTTCTGCTCGGTCGAGGCGGGCATGCATGGAAGCGTCGTCGGAGTTGGCCTGCACCGCTTCCGGAGGTTGCCGCGGACCAAAGCGAGCTGGTCCCATCGCCGGTACTCTGGCAGAAACACGTGTTCCCCCACCACCAGCGTGAAAGGCTCGTCGATGGTCTCGTGACAGTTGTAGAAAGGGAAACACTTCGGGGTGTGCATCCTGTAAATCCGCGGGCGTCCCAGAATTGGAGGAGGCAGCACGTCCGGTAACTCCGGCGGGTTCTACGAGGGCATTGGGCTCTCAGGCACCTCTTCTCTGCCGACGTTGGGGTTGCCACAGACCTCGTCGGGTCGACGCCGGCGGCCAGACATGATGTTTTTTGTGCTGTGGGTGGTGCGGGTCTGGTCGAAGATATCTCAGCGACCTTCCCTTTTATGAATGTGCCTGGACGAGGCGGAAACCGTCCAGAACTCGCGGGAAGCGGAGGAAAAGAAAGGCGGGAGACAGCGTGACGACGGGAAGACACTGGAACTACGTCGACGTAGGTGATGGCTAAGCGTGGACAGATGGATCGCACCGCTGTGCGTGGTCGTCCGGACAGGCCGGACCACGACCCTAAATCGACCATGACAAAAAAAAAATGGATCGTTTGAAGCGTCGGCCCGTCTAAGCACTTATCGTCCATGCCAACAACGACTAGGTCATCGTCTTCGGCGTAGCTGATTAGAACCCAGTCGTCCAAGCCGCGGACGGAGCGTATTATTTCTTTCTGAAAAATTGAAATATAAATACTATTTCTAAAATTTAGCATAGAAGTAATATTTTTAGGGAAAAATGGTTATTTACCTAAATGTTCATTGACCTTGGATCATCTATTCAAACTTGGTTTTACATTGGTAAAATACCCAACAGGAACTTGAATTAAAACACAATTATAGCAGCATCTTGATTAGAGTTGATCATAATAAATCGTGGGGAACCAAACGAGCTGGCACTTTATGACTCCATTGACTTGCATACCCAGATGACAAAAAAAACTTGCGCCCATAATGAAAAACAGCTATCCTACAGCTCATCATCCGCGGAGCCGCAGAGTAGTTGCAGGCAAGCTATAAATGTGGTATGGTTAGCCGTTCATCATGGGTAGAAAGCACGACAAGAAGCAGGGATCACTAGCTAACACTCAGAGCTGGAGGGTATGATGGAGATCACCACGGTCGACCTCCGTGGACTGGAGCATGGAGGTCCAGGGTGGAGGGAAGCCCGTGACGCAGTGACCGCGTCCATGGTGGCGCACGGGTTCGTGGTGGTCGCGCAGGACGCACTGGGGCCGGAGCTCCGGCAGGCGCTGTTCGGCCGCGTCATGCCAGAGTTTTTCGCGCTGCCGGCAGAGGCCAAGCAGCGAAATAATGTTTCCACCTTGGGTCCATTTAGAGGCTACATCTCCAACCTGAACTTGGAGAGCGTGAGCATCTTCGACTCCACCGACGCCGGCCGCGTCCGCGCGTACGCCGACCTCATGTGGCCACAGGGAAACCCCGCATTCTGGTAATTACGTTACGGCCACCAGTTCTCTTTAATTTTCCCGAATAAGTAGAGTAGCCATCCATCCATCCATCTTTAACCGCTGGATCTGTCCTTCCATCTGATCTGCTGCAGCGACACAATTATGTCGACTTCGAAGAACATGTTAGAACTGCTGCATATGGTGCAGAAGATGATCCTGGAGGGCCTCGGCGTCCAGGAAGAGCACATCGACGCGCACCTGGACACGCTCACCCACGGCGTCCGGCTGTCGAGCTACGGGGTCCCGCCGGACACGGAGACCAGCATGTCCCTGCAGGGGCACTGCGACGACAGCGTGATCACCACCATCATCCAGCACGAGGTGGAAGGCCTCGAGGTGCAGGCCAAGGACGGGACCTGGCTCGCCGTGCCGCCTCAGCCGGGCACGTTCACCTTCGTGGCCGGGGAGATGTTCACGGTAACAAACAGCCCATTCATTCTCTCGCATTGCTGCTTCTTCCTTGCATCTACGATTCTGACTGACGCCGCAGGTGTGCTGCTTATGCGTTGCAGGTCGTCACTAACGGAAGGGTGCCGCCGTGCAACCACCGTGTCAGGACGCCCAGCAACCGTGAGCGCCTCTCGGTGCTGTTCGGCTGCGAGGGGAAGAATGGCATCTATCTGAGCGCGATGGATGAACTCGTCGACGATGACCACCCTCTGCTGTACAATCCCTGCACCAACAACGACTACGCCAAGTTCCGGCACTCCGAGGAAGGGCACAAGTTCACCGATCCATTGAAGGCTTTCTGCGGTGTGAACAAGGATGGACTGCCCAAGGAATGATCACTAATTCAAAGTTCGGCTACTGAAATTTAGTCAGATGATTGCCTGGGACGGGGTTTTGCATTTGATGAAAATTTTAATACACCTGTCTAATAAATAAATCTATCTTGGCCACGAAGGAGCAAAGAGAGATCTCCCAAATATTTTTGCAATCCCGAGTTATTACTGTAGTCCCTAGTCCCTGTTGCTATTGTAGTTGCTATTGGAATTTGCTCCAATTTCCATGTACCATCCGCATTTAATCAAATTTTTATAAACCTCCCGGTTAAATAATTCTCTCTTGGTCACTAAGGCCATCCCAACGGCCCCGGTAAAAGGACGCCGCGCGTCCGATCGCGTTCTCCCGGACCGAGCCCACGGCTCAACGCCCCCTCCCCCCGTCCCCCCCTCCTCGCGCAAACGGACCATCACGGCAGGTCCGTTTCAGCGCAAACCGGGCCAAAACCTGCGGCTGATTTGCGGGGGCTCGGACGCCGGCCTCGTCCGAGGTGGTCCAGGCTAGTCTTCCTCGGTTACCATCTGGCAGTGACACGTCCCATTTAATGAGACCGCATCGTCCCCATCCACATCCACTCCCCCACTCCACTCCCACTTCCAGTCCCCACTTCCAAACCCCAAAACCCTAGCCCCGCTCCCTCCCCACTGACAAGCTCCTCCTCGTCGGCCGCAATGACGAAGGACAGCTGGAAGGCATGGTTTCGGCGCGGCCAGAATGACCACGAGGGTGTCTCCTCCACCGACGGCAACCGTGGCCGCCATTCCGTCTCCTGCTCGCCGCCCCGACGCAGCTCCTCCTCCTTCCGTAGCCTGCCATCGTGCCCACCGCCACGTCCGCGCTCCGAGAGGTGCATGTACGTGAGCCTCAAGGCCGCACACACGCTCGCCGAGGCAGGCCTGCCCTGCCCGTGGCCGGACGTCCACCTGCCGGCGGGGTGGCACCTCAACGGCTCCCGCGTGCCGGTGCCAGCCATCCCTACCTAGGGTCATGTGCGCCGTCGCGAGATCTGCCGACGCCGGGCCTTCCTCCCGCCAGATCCGCGGGGGGATCCGGCCTACGCCATCGACTCCCTGGTTTGGGACCGGTGGTTCGAGACGGAGCACGCGTCCCAGGGCAAGGCCATCGAGGCCCACCTCAAGAACCTCGATGACGACGATGAGGACTACAGGGAGGGGTCCCATGAGGACTCCGAGGTGGAGGGCGACGACGCCTGTGGCCTCCACTTCCCACCGCTGCAACCCGACATACCGGACTGTTGCGCTACCAGGGCACCGACACCGTCGCGTCCGAGGTGTGGCCGTGGCCGGAGCCGGAGGAGGACCCAAAGCCGCACCGGTTGGTGGCGGTCAAGCTGGAGGAGGAAGGGTCGGAGGCAGCTGGCCGGCGATGAGGAGGAGGGGAGCTCAGCTGCCATCCCGCCTCCCGGTGAGGAGGAGAGGGACAACACCGCCAGTCTTGAACGAGTCCTGGATGGCCGCGCAGGGCCAGATTCTCCCCACGCTCCCAGCGCCGCCCGTGCTCCCGACACCGCCTCCTCCTCCCGCTCTGGCCCAGGCCAGCGCGTGGCCCCCACCACAGGTCTTCATAAACCTCGCCGACGACGACGACGAGGAGTAGGCGGCACAACCGCAGGACCAGGGCGTCGGCCGGCCAGCAGCAACGTCCACCGCCTCGTCTCCTTTCCACGCCAAGGCACCCCATAATATTGGTTTTTTTTTCATTTTTTTGTATATTTTGTGACTGGAGGACCAAGGACCAAACCTAAATACGTAATATGTTTAATTATTTCCATCCTCGTTTTTTTTTTTGATGAGTGACCGTTGGGGCATAGGCCACCGCAACCGAGCTATCCCGGTACGGCCTGTCCTCAACCCCATAAACGGACCGATTCTAATTAAACCGATGTCTGAGGGCCCGTTGGGATGGCCTAAGGGCATAGAGAGATCTCAGAAAACATGCAATGTTCCATGCATGCAGATCTGCCTACATGAATTGATCGCAATAAATACGCCTGAACAAATTTCACGGAAAATGGGTGCCTATTAATAAGTGCTAGGAATCGGCGCCCCCGATATTTGTGTCCCATCGGATCAAGGCTTAATCATAGGATTTAAAGAATCTTGACCGTACGATTTATTTATAGCAGGCCCACGTTCCGTGATTTCAGGGATTAGTTGCACGCTTCTTTTGTAAAAACGGATCTCATTAATTTCTTCTGTAAGCTGTAACGCACCATCCGGAAATATTGTTAACCTTTCCTTCCTATTCTTTTCGAATCAGCTCTCCTGCCTTTCTTCCTCATCCGGAGTAGCAGTAGTTCGCTTCTTCTCCTGGAAAAGGGGAAAGCGTACACATGAGACTGAATTTTATTGAATGTTTGTGTGAAGCACAAATGTTTTATACGAATCATGCAAACAGTACATCAGTAGCTTTGATTTTTGGCCATGGGGCAACTAAATTGGTAGTATGAAACAGTACAAGTGACACTTGTAGAATCCATGGTCTGGAAGCTGAAAGATTTTCGGAAGCACTCTGTGTACTTTAGAAGTATTATTTATATTGCGACGTCTTTTTAAGGATGAAGCGACTAAGATATGAGTTAGGAAGCATCGTGCTGGTAGAGGCGGGGGTTGTGGGAAGTGAAGCACATCCCTATGCTCCACATCTCAATGATCTTGCAGAGGAGAACCATAATCAGAGCAACCGTGTGTAGTGCTTCCTACTCGCGCTCAACATCATGTGACACGCGCCAGGCTGATCTGTTGTGTGCGTCGATGCCCTTTTTTGTGCTCCGTGTTAAACAACCTGATCGTGTCAAGGCTTGATCGTGTCAAGGTTGTCATCACCAAACCAGAAGTTGTTGTAACGTGTTGTTTTGGGATAGGACTTGTAAACTACCGCATCATTATCTATAAGGTGTGGTGGTTAGAGATTAGGTTGTTATTAGCGTGTAGATCTAGCTGAGATTGTTCGGATCGATCAGCCCGATAAGCTGTCGCCCCCTGTATTTCCTTTCGGCAGTTTTCTCCTGCCAATTATATAAACACGCAGGCCACCCGAGACAAAGGGTTAAGGCTTCCACCAATACACCTCATAAAATTACATGGTATCAGAGCTAGGCTTCCACAAACGCATCTAGCTATGACTTACGAAGCCTCTTCCTCCTTCCGCTCCTCGGCATCGAACCCTCTCGCCGGTTCGTCTGTCGTCGAGAAGCTGACGCGGGAAAACTATCTCCTATGGGAGATGGCTGCGCTCCCTGCCATCCGAGGAGCCCAGCTGGAGGACTTCATCAACGGCGAAAACAAGGCGCCCCCCAAAACCCTCACCGTCGCCAAAGGGGACAAGGGGGACACCGAAGAAGCGCCCAACCCAGCCTATGCCGCATGGGTAAACACTGATCAGCACATCCTCTCTTACCTCGTTAACTCCTTCTCGAGGGAGGTGCTGGTTTCTGTTGTAGGCATGAAGGCATCTGCCGCTGTCTGGAACGCGGTCAAGACGATGTTCACAGCGCAGTCCCGGGCAAGGATCGCCAATCTTTGGGTGCAGCTAACCAAGACCAAGAGGGAGAACTTCCCCTCGGCCCAAGCTTACTTCCGTAGGGTGAAGGGCCTGTCCGACGTGCTTGCTGCAGCAGGCCGCATCATCGACGAGGACGAGCTGGTTGAGTACATACTCGCCGGCCTCGATGACAACTACAACCCCATCTTCGCCGCCATCGGGATCGGGGCCGACTCCATCAGCCTCTCCGAGATCTATGCACGCGTTGCCGGCTATGAAAGCCGGATGCAACTCCTCCTCGGCAACGACTACAACTCCTCTGCCAACATGGCGAGACGTGGCCGTGGCGCTCCACGTGGACGTGGAGGACGAGGAGGCGGCCGTGGCGAGAACCAGGGTCGCGGCGGCGGTGGCGGCCGCTCCAACCAAGGCAACGACGGCGGCGGTGGCGGTGGCAAAGGTGGTAACCGCCCCATCTGCCAAATTTGTGGCAAGCAAGGCCACAAAGCATGGAAGTGCTGGTACCGCTTCGACGAGGACTACGAAGAGGAGGATCGCCAAGCCAATGTCGTCCACAACTACCGTGTCGACACCAACTGGAATTGCGACACGGGCGCCACCGACCACATCACTAGTGAGCTGGACAAGCTCACCATGAAGGAGAGGTACAATGGCCATGATCAAGTCCACACGGCCAACGACGCAGGTATGAACATCAAGCATGTTGGTCATTCATTTGTTCAAACCCCATCTGCCAATCTACATCTCAAAAATGTCCTTCATGTTCCCAATGCCACAAAAAGTCTTGTCTCAATTCATAAACTCACCAGAGATAATAATGTTTTTGTTGAATTTCACCCGTGGAATTTCTGTGTAAAGGACAAGCCAACGAATAAGGTGGTGCTTGAATGAGACTGCGTTAGAAGCCTCTATCCATTAGTTTCTTCATCTTCATCAACACCCAATAGAGAGGCTTTCAGCATCTCCAAACCTTCCTCAGAAGATTGGCATAGTCGACTTGGTCATCCTTCTTTTCAAATTGTTCAACAAGTAGTTCAAAAACATGGTCTCCCATGCTCTCAAGAGTCTAGGAATAATTTAGTGTGTGATTCTTGTCAAAAGGAAAAAAGTCATCAATTGCTTTACCCAAAGTCTACTAGTGTATCCACCTCCCCCTTAAACTTGTCTTCTCTGATGTATGGGGGACAGCACCCAGTTCTGTTGGTAGATATACTTATTATGTAAGTTTTATTGATGATTTTAGAAATTTTACTTGGATCTATCTTCTTAAGCAAAGATTTGAAGTTTTCCAAGTCTTTCAAAATTTCCAACAACTTGTTGAACGCCAATTCAGTACCAAAATCCTCACACTACAAAGTGATTGGGGAGGTGAATATGAAAAACTAAATTCATTCTTTCAAAAAATTTGCATTGCACATCATGTGTTTTGCCCTCATGCCCATCAACAAAATGGTTCGGACGAAAGAAAGCATAGACACATTGTTGAAGTAGGACTTTCTCTCCTTGCTAATGCCTCCATGCCCTTAAAATTTTGGGATGAGTCCTTTTTGACTGCCACACACCTTATCAACATCCTATCCACCAAAGTCATAAGCAATGAAACTCCTACCGAAAAACTCCTTAAAAAGGTTCCTAATTATTCTTCTCTTCGAATCTTTGGATGTGCATGCTGGCCGAACCTTAGACCATTCAATAAATGAAAATTGGCTTTTAGATCAACCCAATGTGTCTTTCTTGGTTATAGTCACATGCACAAAGGTTTTAAATGCCTAGAAATATCTACTGGTCATGTCTATATCTCAAGAGACTTGGTCTTTGATGAAACAGTTTTTCCTTTTAAAACTTTGCATCCAAATGTTGGAGCTCTTCTTCGCCAACATATACTTCTTCTTCCAGACTTCTCTACACCAAATTCAGTTCCAAGTCGTGGGGAAGAACAATGTGACGCACTAACTGCTGATGATTCTGTAAATCCTGCTGTTTTTATTGATCCTCAGCTGCAGCGTATTAGCAAGCAAGATGGAGCTCCAAATCCTGAAGCCACATGTGCAGAAAACACCAAAAATGGTGGTACAACGTGAGCATGTGATAACGGTACCGACCGCACTGATCCCGAGGGGGATACGCGCCAGGATTCTGCGCCCACCTGCGACGCGTCGAAAGCGCGTGGCGCTCGCCCCGATATACGCGTGGTCTACACACGCCGGCCGACAGGTGGGTCAGGCGGTCCCAGTCGTCACGCGCCGAGCCAACCGGAGCACGCCACATCGCCAGGATCTGCGTCGACGGAAGAGCTCGCGACATCCTCGTCTGGTATGCCAGATTTTTCTGGTTCTGGATCTTCTGCGCCAGACAACTCTACAGCGCAAACCATGTCTCCTCCAAGAACTCGTCTTCGCACCGGTAAAATTGAGAGGAGAAGGTACACCAACAATTTCATTAAATTTGGACTTTCCTGTTCCGTAGATGAACCTGAGAATCTTCAAGCAGCACTAAAAAGTCCAGAATGGAAACATGCAATGGATGATGAGTATGATGCCCTAGTAAAAAATAAAACTTGGCATTTAGTTCCATACAGTAAAGGTCAAAATTTAATAGATAGCAAATGGGTATATAGAATTAAAAGGAAAGCTGATGGCTCAATTGATAAATATAAAGCTAGACTAGTATCAAAAGGGTTTAAGCAACGATATGGCATAGTTTATGAATATACTTTCAGCCCTGTTGTAAAAGATGCTACTATCAGACTTGTTCTAGCCATTGCAGTTTCCAGGGGATAGTCTTTAAGACAACTAGATGTGAAGAATGTGTTTCTTCATGGCATTCTGGAAGAAGAGGTGTATATGAGGCAGCCACCTGGTTATGAGGATCCAAGAGTACCATCACATGTGTGCAAATTGGACAAATCTCTCTATGGGTTAAAGCAGGCTCCAAGAGCATGGTTCTCCAAGTTAAGCTCAAAACTGCAAGATCTTGGTTTTGAAGGTTCAAAGGCTGACACTTCACTCTTTATATACAACAAGTCAGGTATCACTATGTTTGTACTTGTATATGTTGATGACATCATTGTTGCCAGTTTTACTAGTGCAGCTACTGATGCATTACTCAAGGATCTAAACACATCATTTGCACTAAAGGATTTAGGTGATTTGCATTATTTCTTGGTTATGGAAGTAAAAAGAATTAATGATGGTTTGTTACTAAATCAAGAAAAGTATGCCATAGATCTACTTAAGAGAGTTGGTATGCTTGACTGTACATCATCACCTACACCTTTGTCTACAACTAAAAAATTGTCAGCTTTAGAAGGAGAACCTCTTAGTGAAGAAGATGGTACAAAATACAGAAGAATAGTAGGTGCATTACAATATTTGACTCTCACAAGATCAGATATTTCCTTCTCAGTCAACAAGGGTTGTCAATATCTTTGTGCACCTACCACCACGCATTGGTCAGCTGTTAAGAGGATATTAAGGTACATTAAGGGAACCGTAAATCTTGGCTTAACATTTAGGAGATCTTCCTCCACACTTGTTAGTGCTTTATCAGATGCTGACTGGGCTGGTTGTGTGGATGATAGAAGATTCACAGGAGGCTTTGCTGTATTTTTTGGACCTAATCTTATTTCATGGAGTGCAACAAAACAGGGAACTGTATCAAGATCAAGCACAGAAGCTGAGTACAAGTCCTTGGAAAATGCTACAGCAGTAATAATATGGACAGAATCTCTCTTGAAAGAATTGAGAATTAAGAGGGATCAAATTCCTTGTCTTTGGTGTGATAATATGGGCGCAAGATATCTTTCTGCTAATCCTATTTTTCATGCCAGGATGAAACACATAGAGATTGATTTTCATTTTGTGAGAGAACGAGTAGCAAAGAAGCTTCTTGATATCATATTCATCTCTACAAAAGACCAGGTAGCCGATGGTTTCACCAAAGCACTTCCTGTGCGCAAGTTAGAAGAATTTGTCTACAATCTTAATCTCAAGAGACCTAAGATTGAGGAGGGGTATTAAACAACCTGATCGCGTGATGGGGGAATATCAATCGGGGTATACCCACGAAGCGGATTCGCCAGCTGGATCGAGCCGACTGAAGCCAAGCTCACAGCGGGTCGACTCGCCCAATATGGCGACTGGCGCACGCTGGACCCGGACAAGCGGCGCCGACTGGAGGCCCAAGACGGCGACTCCAATACAAAGCCCATTAGTGCACTTGTAAACCCTAGGTGACTGCATATATAAAGCCACCAGGGGCACCCCCACGGGGTATGCTCTCTGACAATAGATTAGATCTAGTCTCTCCCTCCGCCTACGGCGGCTCCCATGTAATTCAATCTATGATCATATACTGGATTAATAGCAGGACATAGCGATCCTCTACCGAGGGGACGTGAACCTGGGTACATCGTGTGCCAATCTCGCTCCCGGATTCTCCTACGTCGCCTTGCTCCCTCTACGTAAGCTACCCCCGGTAGCATCTGCCGTGTAATACCACGACAGTTGGCGCCCACCGTGGGGCTAGCGATGCTTGGAGGGTGATAATCCGGGCGGGATCCCTCACCATCAACACTGACCATATCGCATTGAGCTGGTTCTGGCTGATCGTCGTCCAAGACGGCGTGCTGATGAAGCTCGGTCATACGTCTATGCCCGATTGGTTGCATACATCAGCCGAGTCCCTTATCCAATCGCATCTCATATTCGATTACCTTTTTCCAATTGATTATTTTAAGACCTGATCCCTTTGTACGTATTGAACATGTACTACAACTGAGTTCCTAGAAGATCCTATTATTTTGGATCGAAGAAGCAGAAAAGCCAAGCGATCCAAGTTGCAGCGGCGCAGTCCATGGCTCTATGATCGAGCTCGGCCCCGCTGCGAGGTTCAATCTGATACCAAGGCAGGGTTATCCGAAAGTATTAGAGGAAGGACTCAGCTTCCAGATCGACCCACAAGCAAACATGGTTGATCCCATACGGCCACGTACGGCCACGTACGGCCGAGCTGCAGCAGCTTTGGTTCAAAGGAAGAGAAAAGCAAATTTCTCAATCCATGATGGGTGATGCTTTCCATCTACTCTTTTTAATTATTAATATATACATGCAAAGTATTTTTGCCGGCACAACGACCAGATAAATTGGCAAGTAGTACGGGCATAGCAAAGCATGTGTAGATCAATTATAATATATCTAGTATTTGTCTACTTTGTATTCTCCCAATTTGCTTGTTCAGGCTTTGCACTCGTTTAAATAAGTTGAGATCGTATGATTGGATGCTAATCTCTCGTTTTACTTGTCTTACGTACAAGGAACAAATCGATCAAAACTGTCCATATAAGGCGGCACAGAAATTAAGATTGGCGACTTAATCGTGCGTGTAAGCAGCTCCAATAAAGCATGCTCGACTGACTCCGCCCGCGGTCCGATCGAGGTCGCTACAGCTACTTGCCGCCACATCCACTCCCTCCGGCTAAACGCCACACCGGACGCTCGGGGACTCACCATTGTGGACCTCTCCACGCTCGGGGACGCGTCCGCCGCGGACTCGCCCCTTGCGGTCGCCGCCCTCGCGGACTCGCCTCTCACGGCCTCGTCCATCGCCGACTCTCCAATCTACCGGCTCACCGACTCGCCATGCTCCGGAACTTGCTTAAGCGCGGACACACATAAACGCGAACTCGCTACGCTCGGAGACTTGCCAGTCGTGGGAACGCCATCACGACCTCGTCCTCGCGGCCCCGCCATCTACGACTTCGCCGTAGCGCGACCTCTGTCCGCCGCGTCGACCCCGTGTCCGCCGCGTCGACTTCGCCATAGCGCGACCCCTGTCCGCCGCATCGACCCCGTGTCCGCCGCGTCGACTTTGCCATAGCGCGACCTCCGTCCACCACGTCGACCCTGTGTCCGCCGCGCCGACCCTTTCCGGCTACGTCGAATGCATACGTCGTGCCTACCAAGGGACCTTCATCGTCCGAGTCGCCAGAGAGGGTCACATGCCACGCTGCATGGACTCACCACTGGGCTTCTCTTCCCCTCGGGAAAAATCAATTCGCCTTTGTCAACCTTTGAAAGAGCGACTCGCAATGGACAAGTAGTGCGGACGAGGACTCGCAAACCGAGCCTTGGTTCGTCCACGAAAAACGCTAACCGAGAGCCATCATTGGAGTCGTCTTGCTCGACTAGCCTTCCGGGCCAAGACAAATGGCAGTGCTACACAAACAACACCATGTCCTCCTCAACCTTAGATAACGCGACTCGCACGGCCAAGTACTGCGGACGAGGACTCGCAAACCGAGCCTAGCATCGTCCAGGAAGAACGCCAAGTCGAGAGCCATCTTTGGAGTCGCCATGCGACTGGCCCCCCGGGCCAAGACGATAGACTCGCTAAAAAACAGCGCAATCAACATCATCGCGGACTCGCAATCATCGCGGACTCGCCACACTCGGAGACTCTCCCCTCGCGGACTCGCAAGCATCGCGGACTCGCCACACTCGGGGACTCTCCCCTCGCGGACTCACCACACTCGGGGACTCTCCCCTCACGGACTCGCAATCATCGTAGACTCGCCACACTCGGGGACTCTCCCCTCGCTGACTCGCAATCATCGCAGACTCGCCACACTCGGGGACTCTCCTCTCGCGGATTCGCAATCATCGCGGACTCGCCACACTCGGGGACTCTCCCCTCGCGGACTCACAATCATCGCGGACTCGCCGCGCTCGGGGACTCGGCGCTCGACCTCGTCACTCGGCGCGCTCGGGGACTCGTCACTCGCCGGTCGCTCGATCTCGCCACTCGTCGTGCTCAGCGGCAACCACTACTATTTTGAGAATATGTATCTCTAAAGAGCCTCAAGTCGCCTCTACAAGCCAACTCGAGCCTCGGGGACTACTCCTAGGCATACTGCGTGCGCGCGTGGTTCCGCGACCGGGGGCTCTCCACCGCGGACTCGCCCTCGCGTACTCAACGCGCTTGGGGACTCGCCGCCGTGGACACTCGCCCTCGCGTACTCAACACGCTCGGGGACTCTCCACCGCGGACTCGCCCTCGCGTACTCAACGCGCTCGGGGACTCGCCACCACGGACACTCGCCCTCGCGTACTCAACACGCTCGAGGACTCACCGCCGCGGACACTCGCCCTCGCGTGCTCAACACGCTCGGGGACTCTCCACCGCGGACTCGCCCTCGCGTACTCAACGCGCTCGGGGACTCGCCGCCGCGGACACTCGCCCTCGCGTACTCAACACGCTCGGGGACTCTCCACCGCGAACTCGCCCTCGCGAACTCAACGCGCTCGTCGACTCGCCGCCGCGGACACTCGCCCTCGCGTACTCAACACGCTCGGGGACTCTCCACCGCGAACTCGCCCTCGCGTACTCAACGCGCGCGGGGACTCACCACCACGGTCACTAGCCCTCGCGTACTCAACACGCTCGAGGACTCGCCACCGCGGACACTCGCCCTCGCGTACTCAACACGCTCGGGGACTCTCCACCGCGGACTCGCCCTCGCGTACTCAAAGCGCTCGGGGACTCGACGCCATGGACACTCGCCCTCGCGTACTCAACACGCTCGGGGACTCTCCACTGCGGACTCGCCCTCGTGTACTCAACGCGCTTGGGGACTCGCCACCACGGACTCGCCCTCGCGTGCTCAACGCGCTCGAGGCCTCGGCGTGCTACAGACAGCGCCACTCGCCGGTCACTTGACCTCGCCACTCGCCACGCTCGGGGACTCGGAACGCTCCATGTTCGGGGACTCGCCGTAACTAGCGGCTTCACCGACACCCTGCGTCTTTCGCCAACTGGCCATCACCGACTGGCTCACGCCGACTGCCTCCCGCTTCACGGTTCTTTCCTCTGTTCAGGAGCTCGTCGCCGATTCGCCACGACCCATCGTCAAGACTCTCCGCGCCATGCCTCAAGCCCACGTCGAATCAACAACGCGCTCGGGGACTACTGATGGGGGAATACCAATCGGGGTATACCCACGAAGCGGATTCGCCAGCTGGATCGAGCCGACTGAAGCCAAGCCCAGAGCGGGTCGACTCGCCCAATATGGCGACTGGCGCACGCTGGACCCGGACAAGCGGTGCCGACTGGAGGCCCAAGACGGCGACTCCAATACAAAGCCCATTAGTGCACTTTTAAACCCTAGGTGACTGCATATATAAAGCCACCAGGGGCACCCCCACGGGGTATGCTCTCCAACAATAGATTAGATCTAGTCTCTCCCTCTGCCTACGGCGGCTCCCATGTAATCCAATCTATGATCATATACTGGATTGATTGCAGGACGTAGCGATCCTCCACCGAGGGGACGTGAACCTGGGTACATCGTGTGTCAATCTCGCTCCCGGATTCTCCTACGTCGCCTTGCTCCCTCTACGTAAGCTACCCCAGTAGCATCTGCCCTGTAATACCACGACATCGTGTCAAGCCTGTCATCACCGAACCAGAAGTTGTTACAATCTGTTGCAACATGTTGTTTTGGGATAGGAGTTATAAACTACCGCATCATTATCTATAAGGTGTGGTGGTTAGAGATTAGGTTGTTATTAGCGTGTAGATCTAGCTGAGATTGTTTGGATCAATCAGCCTGATAAGCTATCGCCCCCTGTATTTCCTCTCGGCAGTTTTCTCCTGCCAATTATATAAACACGCAGGCCACCCGAGACAAAGGGTTAAGGCTTCCACCAATACACCTCATAAAATTACACTCCGCTCCTGTCCCTCGTCGGCCAGGAGGGCCCCTGGTCGAGGTCTTGGCCATGGACCAATACAGCACCGACGAGGGCCGCCAGAAACCGGGCAGCGTCGAGGGAGGGCCGGCGGCGACAGCGAGCGGAAACCGGGAGGATCGACAGGAGCGGCGACGACAAGAGATGGTGTGGTGCGATTCATTATACTAGGAGAGCATGCGCGCTTCGCCGCGCCGTCTATAGCACGTCTTACCACAAAGCATGATCATCGTGGTAGACTTGTAGGGGCTTTTGGCTGTGTATGTAGCTTGCTTAGTTCATCTATTTTTTTCTCTCCCGATGGCATGAGAATAGGCCATGCTAGCATTTTTACTTCGTATAAATTATAACTTAAATTTCATCAGGCTACATAATATACACACTCATAACATGGAATGGGCATATTAACGTAGAATCAACATATATATAAAGAACATGTAAGATTACAGATTCATTGTAGGCTCCAATGAAGCACATTGAACAAATCAACTCTATACATGTCACTATTGGGTTTACGATATTAGTTCAATAGCAGCAGCCCTAATTTGCTTCTATTTTTCTTTTGCTCCATTTCTAGGACACTGTAGTAAGTGCAAATTGCAAACACTTATGTTGGTTGCCGCCTGTATCACGTATTTATTCAATTAACTATTACATGCAATTCCACCTACAAAACAACAGGTTAGAAGTGAATACGAAAACAGCCTTAGTGATTACTATTTGATTCCTAGCTACCAGATTCTTTCTATAACTGTTAGTACTTTATTATATCATGGCAACGTACTTTATTATATCATAGCAACATCATCACCATCACCGGTATTAGAAAATTATATAGATTCGCTACCAAGTGCTGGAATGTTTATGTCCTATATATGACCAATTTGCACAAAATAAAATCTTCAGACAAAGAAGTCCTTGCATGCATAGAATAGATGGAAGTTAGAAAGAAAATAATAGATTTGGTGATAGCTTTTACGTACAGCGAGTGCATACCTATTCTGGTGATACAGACATTTTCTGAATGACTTTGAACCTGTTGTAGCTACATGTGAGTGAAGATGTGAGATATACCCAAATAGATTCAGTGATAACTTTCAAAAGGCCATGGTGGAAGGATGAGAGGAAGAAAAGGGGTGGAGGTGGTGGGACCGGCACTCCGTCCGGCACCAGCAAGCGGTGGTGCAGCGGCTGGCACAACATGGCGGTTGGCAAACAGGATCTTGCCAAACATTATTCATTCCATAAAACTATCAATCAGCCAGCCACATCTCACTGATCCATGAAGAAGTATTGAACTGAAGGGGAGGGGGGGGGGGGTTCTCGAATTAGATATATACCACATCAACAAAACTTGTGAACAAACATAAAATGTTCAAATATAGATATAGATATTTTTTTTACAAATCTTTTAACATTTTGAAATATGTCTTCTCATAATGGATGTATTTGCACCCGTGAGCCAAAAGGGATTTCCCCAAGGAATAGGTAATTGATCCATTTACACCAACAATTCAAACAAATAAATTTCCAGGCATGAAAAAGGGCAAAGCTCTTGACTAACTTGACATTCATCAAGACATGAAAGGTATCCAAGATTAATATAAATCATGACCTCGCAAGTAGCAGCAGAATAAAAGGGTTTATCTGACTTTTTGTAGAAGAGAAAAATAATTCAAAGTAGATGAGATTTAATTGAAAATATTTCTTTAAGTGGTGTCAACTTCAGGAAGGACTAGCGTAAAAAAAGGCATAAATATTTTATTGGGTGTGTAACAACTTCCGTTTCAAACAGAAGATAAAAAAAATGGTATATTTTCTTGATCTAGCAGAAGATAAAAAATGGTATATTTGCTGGACCTTGTCATCAGTTGCTATTTGTGATGTCGTGGTGCAGCCCACTCTCACCATAGCTGGGCCAACTCCTTACCAAAGCACTTTGAGGCATTCCTCTGCTACAATTTTCCTCATCACTTCGAATATACTAATTCTACTTGTATTCATTTGTGATCTCACATATAGGATGTGCCCGATCTCGATCAAGTCCATAAACCTAGTCATACTTTCAATTAAGTAAATATCACTATAGTATACCTTCAAAACCTCCTTCGGATTTCTGAGTGGCCCTAGCAACTACTCAGGATGCAAATTTAAAAGCAAATTCTGTTGAGCCAAATGCATAGCTGCAAACATTTTTGCAGGCCACATATAATCCTAATCTAAGACCGCTATGCATGAGGGATCTAATTGCTGCAGGTGCAAATCCCAAATAGAGTGATTGAGATATAAAGCTAGGCCCTGCTGGGTCTTTCTTTAAAAAAATAGTGATAGAGGCCCATCCATTTCAACCATTTGCATAAACATTGACCCCTAATAGGTTTAATTTTAAAGTATGCTTACCATAAATTAGTAAACTTAGCATCAAAATAAGTAATACATAGATGGCGCGGGACTATGCGTACCAAGTTTCCTCTTTGACCAACAAGCTGCATTTGGAGCCTAATTTTGATAACATCTATAGGATAAAAAATGAGGGTACCTGTAGAAATAATATCATTTTGTGAAGAAACAAAACATACATAAAATAGTGACCATACTTTTGCTAACATTAATCATAGCAGTAAGCTATTCATTTTATCAAGTTAATCAGAGTTGTGCCTCAATTTTTAGTCTAGGTAGAACTGGATCTACAAAAAAATCACAATATATTTGGATGTGCGGTCCCCCTTGTTTAATTTAATTTAGCTCCGTTATTCACTATTATCCATAAAAAAGGGATCATTTGTTGCATTCTGCTTTTTTCATCAAACCATATGAAATGTGTCAACAGGAAAATAAACCAAAATCAGAATTTACATCAATGTGCTTATTCTTAAAGTAATAAGCATTGGCATGCCAAGAACAACCCCAAAGCACGACTATACTTCTCCATATTATAACTATAAATCATTATCATCACCAATGAGGATACTCATTGCCACAACACAACTTATCATCATATCATGTGTGGGAATAGATTCACACAATTTGATACTGCTTGTTCCACTAAGGAACCTGTACGTTTCCTAGCACTTCTATAAAGCACCTCGTGTTTGATCTTCCCTTCTTCTCAACATTGACATCTCAATTTATATACTCACCTAACAAAATCATTTATAATTCTATATCCAAGTCATGCAAATCATAGGTTCCATTTAGCAATAAAAAATAACCAAGCCCATTAGATATACCAGAGATTGAAGGCACAAGGCAGCAAACTCAGGAAATTATAGACCAAAAGAAGTAAAGTGATCATGCAGTCAGATCAATACACATAAATATGTTGTTCAGATAAGCTCCCAAAATTAACAAAAGGGGAAAGAGATGAATAAAGAACTTACAACAGTGGCTATCGAAGATGCCAAAACCTTGGGGAATTTCAGCAAACAGTTGGTGGGCACTATGCATGGAATTTTTGTAAAAAAGTCGAGCGAGGGGCTTGGCGAAAATGCAATGATGAAGCTCACCTTCGGTGGGGCACAACTTGCTCCAGAACTCTGCCATGCCTCGTGGGAGCGCTGCCAACCCGCCAGTGCCCACCTCCCCTTATCCGCCTTTCCAGCCACACCAATTGTCGTGCCGCCTCCAAAATCAGAGAGATGGTGTAGAATCTGGAGCCACGCTTGCAGGGGAGGGACAGGAGGAACTGGACTCTAAGGTGTTGGGAAATAGGATCAAGTGAGGAGGGCGATGATGGCGCTGAGGCTGAGGGGAGCATGTGAAGGAGGATCTAGGGGCGTAGGAGGCGGAAATGGGCTGGGACAGTCGTAGTATCATCGCACAGAGGGCAACAGGGTGTGCTCACACCCTGGGTCGGTAGGATGTACCAATGTTTGTCTGGGTATATGGTCCAAGTTCTTGTTGCAATACAATAGCGATTGCACACCTATTGTTTTTAGCACAAGTGTCTAGAAAATGACTGGAGGCGACATTCTCCAACAACAATTACATGATCATGTAATTTCTTTTAGCTATACAGAATCATCCAATAGAAAAAAGGTACAAACTGAAAGAAACAATCTCCAACAGCAATTACAGAATCGTGTAATTTATTTTAGATATACTGGATCATGTAACAAAAAAAAATGTATAGCTACAATGTCATGTATCCTATTGTCTCTTAGCTAAATTATTGGATTGCTATGCAACAATGTTGCCAACACCACACATGAGCACATCTAGTTTGTATGTAAACTTTTCTCTAGGCATAAATTCTTGTGATTTCCATCGAATTCTAAGGGCTAGGCACCATACAACAAATACAAAAATTCTAATGAAGGTGGTGGAGTTATCTCTTGCTATGGCCACGATGGATGCATCTAGAGACCGGAGGCAGGAAGTAAGGTGCGAGGACGTCAGCATGTTGATGGGAGGTAACGTGATCCAAGAAGGTGTTCCACGCTGGTAGTGATCTATCCATTCAGCCTAGCTACACAAAATACATGTGAATTCCCCCTTTATTCTGTAAAACATTAATCGTATATAGTTGCTTAAAATTGAAAAATGAAACACGGTATATTTTTGGGACCTACATTTTTCCTACCCTTCTTTCCATACTGCTAAAAGGAGGTTATCAGGAGGTACAAATAAAAGCGAGTTCCAACACTGATTTGCCTTTTATATTCTCTTTCTTTTTATTAAGAAACCTTAGCCTCGAGACAAATGGCAGCAAAATCTTGTTAAACTCAAACTGTAGTGCAAACTGAAGTTGACAACATCTATAAAGTACTCGGACATTCTTAACTCTTTTATAAGGGAAACAGAAACCATGACCTTTGAGCTGCTGAATAGTAAGGGATCGCAAGCACACGTGTGGTGGTCTTGGTTAGGGTCGTGCACAATGTATTGGAACTCGACGTTGGCTTGAGCGGAGGCGTCATACCAGTGAAAGAGGATGGTGATGGTCATGTAGGAAAATGGAGGATTAGATCAGCTAGAGACCCTAGTTCCCGGGACAATGAAAAGTGGAGGGTGGACAGAGGACGGTGCTCACTGGTGTAGAAGAAGCCAACTAGGGATTGGAGTTCGCAGGTGAGGCGCAACCAGTGTTTGCACACACACACTTGTAGCGCCAGATGGCATGAGAAAACCGGAGATATTGTGCTGCTTCACCTACAAAACGGACAATGAACAATTGTATTAACTTCATATGTACTGAATCATTTAGAAAAAAAACGTTCATAAACCAAACACACATATTCTAGCTCAGCTCCTTTTTCCCACGACGTTGTCTCCAAAGTGTGTCTAGTAGAAAAATAGTAATCCCATGCTATGTCATCATATATGGTGTTGCATACACATAAAAATCCATGCATGTCCAGCTAGCTTCAAGTAGAAATGTTCTGCATATCAGAATGCACATGTCAAGATAAAACCTATGGAAACTCAAATAGTCAGACCATCTTAAATAGCCAATGTTTAGAAGACATAATACGCTTAACTGACCATGGATTGTGAAATGATACGGTTAAATGACCATGAATGCTGGAAAAAAAGACCGTGAGTTATTTTGCCGTGTTGTTACAACTTAGCACAAATAGATCTCTAAGACTCTAATAGATGCTTCAACGTATACATATATAATCCATGCTCCATTATAAAAATTAAAGTTATTTTGCCGTGTTGTTACAACTTAGCACAGATAGACATCTAGGACTCTAATAGATGCTTCGACGTATACATATATAATCCATGCTCCATTATAAAAATTAAAAAGTGGATTCAATTTAACTACACGGGTTGTAAGGATTTAACAAAGCAGCAAAACAATACACTATGCATGCTCAAAAGTGTGAAGTAGAACACAACTATTGCCAGTTTGTACTTCTATAATTGTGGACATAAAGATCCTTGACAGAATCAGCAAATAGAAGTGTATGAATACCAAACAATTAGGGACACATCATTTGTATGAACAAAATCTTCTACATATTTCTCCTATAATCCAAACATGTATATGCTGCATTGCTGGTGCATCAAGTTAATCATCAAGGGAAATGCTACTGCATCATGTACATAGCTGTCGGAAAGTGGACGATGTCTAGCTGGACAGAGACGGCCTTAAGAGGCCGGGGATGAGCCTGGGGTGGAGGGTGACCTCAGCGCACACACCAACTCCACAGTGCACAGGCGATGCGGAGATCGAGGATGGACGATGAAAACAGCTTGCTCAGGCGGAGAGGAGGAGGTGAAGTGTAACACCCTCAGAATCGGACCTATGCAAGTTTGAGCAAAATTCGCCAAACCCGCATAGAAACGATTCAAAGGTGCCCTGAGCACTTTCGCGGGTGGAAAAGCGTAATAACATTACACAACAGTCCTCGATGGGACCCACAGCGAGATATATAAAAGCGACTCAAAGAGTCAAGAATACGATATAATATACAAAGATCCAAATCACCTTGAAAGCGATAGAGCGTCCAGCTACGGACAAGATGCAAATGGGGCTAAGAGCCACGAAGAATAACCAATGGTGTCCATAACCTGCCCAGGCCAAGCCGGAAGGGTAACCACTAACGAGGTCGATCTCAAACCTGCTTAAACAAAAGGGGTGCCGACAAAGGGCAAAGGAAAAGAAGGAGGCGTCGATCGAGGCCAAGACACGGCCGAGGCTAGAATTGGCGATCCTCGCCTACATAGGTATGGTGGATGGCGGCGGCAAGATGCACTAAACAACCTATAGAGACTCGATACAACTGGCGGCTATCAGAGAGGGGTAAGAAAGACCTATTCGGATCCAACCGGATGCTATCATCAAACAAACCCATCCTGGCGTTTCCCCCTCGAGACCATCGAGGAAGTCAACCGAGGAACTCACACAGTTGGCAGTTTTACTTATTCAATTATAGTTGCGACACTTTACTAGTCAGGTTTAAATAATCGTCCTGATAAAGTAAACAGTGGGCACTTTTAGTTGACCATTCCGTTATAGTTGCGGCAATTACTAATCAAATACAGATAGCATGATATAATCCCAAAACCCAGCAGTTGTTGGTACTTTTATTCAGCCAATTCCGTTGTAGTTGCCATACTTACTAGTCAGGTACAACGGTCGCCAGCGACAACCAAACAAGCAATTGTGGGCAGTATTAATTAGCCATTCCATTATAGTGAAGCTGATTACTAGTCAATATAAGTCAAATTTATAGCAGTAACTTTAGTTATGCTTGTCTATGATCGAGATACTGTGCTCCAAGTCGTCCATATCCGCGGACACGGCTTTCAGAAAGTTTTACCCGGCCGGGGTGCACCAATAGCAACACACGCTCGATCAACCTCGGAAAAACCAAATCAAAACCCAACGAGGCTTTCACGGTGAACAATCACAGATTCAGAAATATTTCAGGCCACCCTTAAGTAGAATCCATAGCGGAGTAAGCAAGCTCAGAGGCGGCCTCAAGGTTATGGGGACGATGTGAGCATCGGGAACCCGAAAGTGTGGCTGGGCTTGTCGACATCAGCGAATCGTGCCATGATCCTAAACGATGCAGTGTGTACTCGCACAATTTAAATATAGGAAGTAGCATGGCATAAGTACAGGATCGTAAATAAAACCTCAAACTAGTTTGTGGCCCCAAGAAATAAGTCTGAATCAAGCTCTGGCTCAGGGGGGTCCCATATACCTCCCGGATGTGGATAGCGCGCAAAAATCAAGGAACATGTATCAAGTACTCGGGGTCTTACGGGACACAAGTGGGCGTTCGGAAACCAAATATTTTCTATCACCCACCGATGTCTCTGCTTATTTCAATTTTAGTTGTTAAACAGAAATTAAAATGACGATAAGTAAAACTAGAATCATCTCCAACATCAACATGCGGCAAAACATCAACAACTGTGGCACATGACGACACACATCAGCACTTGAGCAAGCAACTACGACGCGCAAGTCCAACTATCTACCAAACAACAGGTAATAGGGTGTGTCCAAGGCAATATAGGGCTGCACGGTATATCAAGGGTACGGAAACTAAAGCATCGCAACACAGATAGCAAAAGATCAACAGGAGGGAATAAAGACTATAAAAGTAAGATAGGTAGAAAGAGGGAGATGCTCGCCTGAAAACATTGTCGAAGGGTTCATCCGAAGATCGGTGAAGCTCACATCAACTCAACGACCTTATCCGCGAAGAAGCAAAACACTAGAAGAAACACCGGATGCAATATTTAATACGACGGCAGAAGATCGGCATGATGCATGTATGATGGATGACATGGCAAAGGTGTGATGCAATTAGGTCATATTAAGCGGAACCGGGGTCCCGACTATTAATTAGATGGTTCGAGTTATTTAGAAGCCCTTCAAATTAAATGTTGTTTAGCAATGTAACAGATGGAGCCGGTTCGCTACACAAGTTTAAATGAGGCCAATATAAGGCTAGATTTGCCCGCATATGGGCCCCATATTTAGTTATTAGGTGAATCGGCATAAGGCCCCCAAACCACAGATATGCATGCGAGATGACAATTAATATGCAACAAGTTTTATGTTTGACATTTATAAAATAGGGGTTCGGATAAGGGTCACACATTAGGGTTCGGCAGATCTTGGGTTCCGGGGTTCGGGGTCGGTCTCAGGGTCCAGGGTCGACGGAAACGTTCTCGGACTTAGGGGTCGTTCTCGGCGCATCCGGGGTCTTCGGGTCACGTTGTCGGTCATGGCGTTCGGGACGAAGCACTTGTCACAACGGGGTCTCGGAAAACGGAGCGAAGCACTTGGCGTTCTTTAGCGACCTTGGCGTCCTCTAGGGAAGACCATGTTGAGCCATCGGGTTTGGTTTAGTCTTCGGGGTCTCGGTGTCCTCGGATCCGATTGACGATCTTGGCGTCCGGCGGTAGGTCTTGTTGGTTTCCCTCCGAGGGGCTTGCTGTCCTGTAGCGTAGATCATGGCTCATCGGGGTCCGGGGTTCGCCGCTCCGGGGTTCGACGAGGGATCGGTCTCGGGTCTCCAAACGTGGATCTTGAGGTTTCCGTGATGGAGGTCTTGGCGTCTCGTGTTGGCCTTGGTTACCTGATGTAATTCATCGGGTTTCTCCTCTTCGATCCTTCGGGTTGGTCTTCATGCGTCGGTGCCTCTTGGGGCGTACCAACGCCACGACAGGACTTGTTGGGCACCACCAGGTACACGCGGATCCCCGCTTTGCAAACAGACGATGCCACAAACACATCACTGAAGGCCATCTCAGCACCTCAGGGCAAGCAGCAGGGGCCGGTGGACAGGCGCGGATGGCGGAGGCGGGTGCTGGCCAGGGCCAAGCGAGGTGAGGGCGGCTCGGGCCGGCGGTGTCCGGAGCAGGGCGCAGCGGCAGGGTCCCGGATGCGCGGCCACGAACGGCGGGCTTCGGCGACTGCCGCGGAGGGCTCGGGCGGCACTAGGCGGCGGCGGAAGGGCGATCGAGGAAGGAGGCGGCGTGTGGGGCAGGCTTCGGCGACGAGGCGGGCAAGGGCGCGGTGGTCGGAGGCGAGGGGTGCAGGCGGCGGGCGCGAGGTCGGCGGCGGCGCCGAGCGGCGGCGGACGGTGGCGGGCTCGAGGCGGTTGTGGGCGCCCGGCGGAGAGGAGGGTCGCTGGAGGCGGCAGTGGAGGGCGGGGAGATACTTGGCGCAGGCGGTGGGGCAGTCGGGTGGCCATGGGTCGGTGGCGCTCGGTCCCGGGCGCGCAGCGGGAAGGCTGGCGGTGGAGCTCGGTGGCAGCAAAGGTGAAGGGCGGCGGCGACTGGGGAGGAGCGGGTCTGGGAGGAGGCTTGGCGGTGGTGCTGGCAGAGCTCGCCGGGCGGAGATCGGCGACGTGGCTCTGGCGAGGCGACGGGAGCTGGCGGAGATGAGCGGCCGCGCTGAGAGGGGGAGAGCACAAGGGTGGTGTGAGGAGGAGACGCAGAGGAGGAAGAAGATAGCGGGGGGCGCGGGGCGGGGTTGGTGGCTGCGCCAGGCGGGGGTGCTGCGTGGGGTGCAGGGGCCAGGGGACGCTGGTGGGTGGGCCAGGGGAGAAAGGGGGCCCACGGGTCAGTGGCCGGGGTGGGGTGAGGGTTAGGTGGGCCGGGGCCACGTGGTGGGTGGGCCAGGCGAGGTGGGGTCAGCGACAGGGAGTGGGCGGATGCAGCGTGCGTGTGTGGCGTGTGTGGGGTGTGGGTTTGAGAGGGAGAGAGAGGGAAGGGAGAGAGGGGGTTGGGTGATGTGGCAGAGAGGGATTGGAGGGTGGGAGTGGGTCAGCTGAGGTGGCATATGGGGATAGGTGGGGGTGATGTGGAGGCTGGGGCTGGGTAGGATAGTGGGTAGCTTTAGGATTAGATGGGGCAGATAGGTGGACCGTTTTATGTTCTCCCGGGGGTGGTCGTTCGGGTCGATCTGGCCCGTTCGGCTGCCCCCACTAAATAAATATAAATTTTATTTGTTTTAAAACATGGCTTTTGCAACCCGATAGGCGACAACAAAATAATTCCGGAGACCCGGTGTTTGGCGTTTGAATAAAAGATGGGGCGTTTAGAAACAAAACGGCTTTGCGAAAAATAGTTTTATGCAAACAATGCCTGATGATGACGATGCAATGCACAAATTCAACGCGATTTTCTTGTAGTGGTTTTGCGGGATGCCACAATTCGACACCACTAACAATGGATCTCGCCCTCGAGATCCGCCTCATGGTACCGGAAGGAAGGTCGGCGTTCTGCTCCTTCGCGCTTCGTGTAGATCCTCGCGACACCACTAACAAGAGTTCATTGCCAGTGATCGTCGAGAGAACACTCCGGAACAAAAGGTCGAAGGTAGAGGTATCTACAAATAAAGCCACCTCTAACTTCCGAGGAACGGAGTAAAACTGCTGGACCCACCGATTCGATGTACAAGAGCGAATGATAAGAGTAGTCGGATGGTGATCAGTCCATCGCGCACCCAAACCATTACTCTGCACACGAATAGGCGGATTATGCAACCAACTCTCGGAATTAGACTGAAGATCTCGACAAACGAGGTTCGAATCAAAGGAGTGATGCAGACTCTGCATCGGATCTGGCGTAGATGATGCCGTCGCGTCGGAAAACACCGGAAGGCACAAACAAGGAACAAAGAATGGTACCGCAGAAGACGGATTCCTCGGATAGCATGGAGACCAGATGTAGCAACACCGTTATCGTAGAAGGAAGCGAAACCCTATAGGTACGACGGAAACCCAACCACGAGAATTCCTGGACTCGAAGAAAGAGACGAGGGCGGATTCAAAACACGTAGGGGTAAGAGGGGAACAGCAGAGGGGTAAGGAGTAAAATCAGACCTAACCAGAACTATCCAACCGATTTTGCAAAATAGTTTTGACACTCTACTTCGGCCGTTAGCTAGGTTATCCTACAGGCTGGACTTGTGGGGTATCGCAACTGCTGAGCTCTGATACCACTCTGTAACACCCTCAGAATCGGACCTATGCAAGTTTGAGCAAAATTCGCCAAACCCGCATAGAAACGATTCAAAGGTGCCCACCAGGCACTTTCGTGCGAGTGGAAAACGAAGTAATAACATTACACAACAGTCCTCGATGGGACCCACAGAACAGATATATAAAACAACGACTCAAAGAGTCAAGAATACAGATATAATATACAAAGATCCAAATCACCTTGAAAACGATAGAGCATCCAGCTACGGACAAGATGCAAATGGGGCTAAGAGCCCTGAAGAATAACCAATGGTGTCCATAACCCTGCCCAGGCCAAGCCGGAAGGGTAACCCTGCTAACAACGTCGATCTCAAACCTGCTTAAACAAAAGGGGTGCCGACAAAGGGCAAAGGAAAAAGAAGGAGCGTCGATCGAGGCCGTGCAGCCGAGGCTAGAATGGCGGTCTCGCCTACATAGGTATGGTGGATCGAGCGGCGGCAAAGATGCACTAAACAACCTATAGAGACTCGATACAACTGGCGGCTATCAGAGAGGGGTAAGAAAGACCTATTCGGATCCAACCGGATGCTATCATCAAACAAACCCCTCCTGGCGTTTCCCCCTCGAGACCATCGAGGAAGTCAACCGAGGAACTCACACAGTTGGCAGTTTTACTTATTCAGTTGTAGTTGCGGCACTTACTAGTCAGGTTTAAATAATCGTCTTGATAAAGTAAGCAGTGGGCACTTTTAGTTAACCATTCCGTTATAGTTGCAACGCTTACTAATCAGATACAGATAGCATGAGGTAACCCAAAACCCAGCAGTTGTTGGTACTTTTATTCAGCCAATTCCGCTAGTTGCCATACTTACTAGTCAGTACAACGGTCGCCGACAACCAAACAAGCAATTGTGGGCAGTATTAATTAGCCATTCCATTATAGTGAAGCTGATTACTAGTCAATATAAGTCAAATTTATAGCAAGAACTTTAGTTATGCTTGTCTATGATCGAGATATCGTGCTCCAAGTCGTCCATATCCATGGACACGGCTTTCGAGAAAGTTTTACCCGCCGGGTGCACCAATAGCAACACACGCCGATCAACCTCGAAAACCAAATCAAAACCCAACGAGGCTTTCACGATCGAACAATCACAGGATTCAGAAATATTTCAGGGCCACCCTTAAGTAGAATCCGAACGAGTAAGCAAGCTCGAGACGGCCTCAAGGTTATGGGGACGGTGTGAACGATCGGGAACCCGAAAGTGTGGCTGGGCTTGTCGACATCATGAATCGTGCCATGATCCTAACAAGACAAAGGTGCAGACTCGCACAATTTAAATACGTAAAGTAGCATGGCATAAGTACAGATCGTAATAAAACCTCAAACTAGTTTGTGGCCCCAAGAAATAAGTCTGAATCAAGCTCGCTGGGGTCCCATATACCTCCGGATGTGGATAGCGCGCAAAAATCAAGGAACAGGTATCAAGTACTCGGGGTCTTACGGGACACAAGTGGGCGTTCGGAAACCAAATATTTTCTATCACCCACCGATGCCTCTGCTTATTTCAATTTTAGTTGTTAAACAGAAATTAAAATGACGATAAGTAAAACTAGAATCATCTCCAACATCGACATGCGGCAAAAACATCAACAACTGTGGCACATGACGACACACATCAGCACTTGAGCAAGCAACTACGACGCGCAAGTCCAACTATCTACCAAACAACAGGTAATAGGGTGTGTCCAAGGCAATATAGGGCTGCACGGTATATCAAGGGTACGGAAACTAAAGCATCGCAACACAGATAGCAAAAGATCAACAGGAGGGAATAAAGACTATAAAAGTAAGATAGGTAGAAAGAGGGAGATGCTCGCCTGAAAACATTGTCGAAGGGTTCATCCGAAGATCGGGGCGAAGCTCACATCAACTCAACGACCTTATCCGCGAAGAAGCAAAACACTAGAAGAAACACCGGATGCAATATTTAATACGACGGCAGAAGATCGGCATGATGCATGTATGATGGATGACATGGCAAAGGTGCGATGCAATTATGTCATATTAAGCGGAACCGGGGTCCCGACTATTAATTAGATGGTTCGAGTTATTTAGAAGCCCTTCAAATTAAATGTTGTTTAGCAATGTAACAGATGGAGCCGGTTCGCTACACAAGTTTAAATGAGGCCAATATAAGGCTAGATTTGCCCGCATATGGGCCCCATATTTAGTTATTAGGTGAATCGGCATAAGGCCCCCAAACCACAGATATGCATGCGAGATGACAATTAATATGCAACAAGTTTTATGTTTGACATTTATAAAATAGGGGTTCGGATAAGGGTCACACATTAGGGTTCGGCAGATCTTGGGTTCCGGGGTTCGGGGTCGGTCTCAGGGTCCAGGGTCGACGGAAACGTTCTCGGACTTAGGGGTCGTTCTCGGCGCATCCGGGGTCTTCGGGTCACGTTGTCGGTCATGGCGTTCGGGACGAAGCACTTGTCGCAACGGGGTCTCGGAAAACGGAGCGAAGCACTTGGCGTTCTTTAGCGACCTTGGCGTCCTCTAGGGAAGACCATGTTGAGCCATCGGGTTTGGTTTAGTCTTCGGGGTCTCGGTGTCCTCGGATCCGATTGACGATCTTGGCGTCCGGCGGTAGGTCTTGTTGGTTTCCCTCCGAGGGGCTTGCTGTCCTGTAGCGTAGATCATGGCTCATCGGGGTCCGGGGTTCGCCGCTCCGGGGTTCGACGAGGGATCGTCTCGGGTCTCCAAACGTGGATCTTGAGGTTTCCGTGATGGAGGTCTTGGCGTCTCGTGTTGGCCTTGGTTACCTGATGTAATTCATCGGGTTTCTCCTCTTCGATCCTTCGGGTTGGTCTTCATGCGTCGGTGCCTCTTGGGGCGTACCAACGCCACGACAGACTTGTTGGGCACCACTGGTACACGCGATCCCGCTTTGCAAAATGCGATGCCACAAACACATCACGAAGGCCATCTCAGCACCTCGTGGCAAGGCAGGGGCCGTGGACGCGCGATGGCGGAGGCGGTGCCGCCAGGGAAGGTGAGGGCGGCTCGGGCAGCGGTGTCCCGAGCAGGCGCAGCGCGGTGGTCCCGGCGCGCTGCCACGAACGAGGCGAGCTCGGCGACTTCGCCGGAGGGCTCGGGGCACTAGGCGACGGGCGAAGGGCAGAGGGAAGGATGCGCGGCGGCGCGGGGTGGCTGGCCGACGAGGCGCGGGCGGGGCGCGCGGGCGTGGTCGGAGGCGAGGGTGCAGCGGCGGGCGCGAGGTCGCCGGCGGGCGCCGGAGCGGGCGCGGACGGTGGCGGGCTCGGAGGCGGTTGTGGCGCCGGCGGAGGAGGGTCGCCGGGCGGCTGGGCACGTGGAGGCGGCGGGAGACGGCACACGGCGGCGCGGTGGTTGGGGTCGGTGGCCATGGGTGTGGCGCTCCGGGTCCGGCGGCGGGAAGGCTGGCGGTGGAGCTGGGGCGGCAGAGGTGAAGGGCGGTGGCGGGAGGAGCGGGTCTGGGAGGCTTGGCGAGGTGGCCGGCAGAGCTCGCCGGGCGACGCCAGGCGGCTCTAGCGGCGAGGCGACGGGGAGCGGCGGCGGCGGAGCTGGCGCGGTGCGGCCGCGCCTGAGAGAGGGGGAGAGCAGCTGCGCGCGGGTGGCCAGAGGGAGGAGACGCAGAGGAGGAAGAAGATAGCGGGGGGCGCGGGGCGGGGTTGGTGGCTGCGCCAGCGGGGTGCTGGGGTGTGAGGGCTGGTGGGTGGGCCAGGGGAGAAAGGGGGCCCACGGGTCAGTGGCCGGGGTGGGGTGAGGGTTAGGTGGGCCGGGGCCACGTGGTGGGTGGGCCAGGCGAGGTGGGGTCAGCGACAGGGAGTGGGCGGATGCAGCGTGCGTGTGTGGCGTGTGTGGGGTGTGGGTTTGAGAGGGAGAGAGAGGGAAGGGAGAGAGGGGGTTGGGTGATGTGGCAGAGAGGGATTGGAGGGTGGGAGTGGGTCAGCTGAGGTGGCATATGGGGATAGGTGGGGGTGATGTGGAGGCTGGGGCTGGGTAGGATAGTGGGTAGCTTTAGGATTAGATGGGGCAGATAGGTGGACCGTTTTATGTTCTCCCGGGGGTGGTCGTTCGGGTCGATCTGGCCCGTTTGGCTGCCCCCACTAAATAAATATAAATTTTATTTGTTTTAAAACACGGCTTTTGCAACCCGATAGGCGACAACAAAATAATTCCGGAGACCCGGTGTTTGGCGTTTGAATAAAAGATGGGGCGTTTAGAAACAAAACGGCTTTGCGAAAAATAGTTTTATGCAAACAATGCCTGATGATGACGATACAATGCACAAATTCAACGCGATTTTCTGGTAGTGGTTTTGCGGGATGCCACATGAAGGTTGGGGCCAAGATGAGGATGCCAAGGAGCATTTGGATGGCATCTGGACTCTGGAGTATACTTAACACTATCGTTGGGTACTCATTATCCACACTCAAACCGATACCCACACTAATTGGATAGGGTATGAATAAGAAAAAATTACCCACTATGATCTCGGTACGGGGAGGGTAATTGCCCATTACCCCTGAACATACCTATATTGCCCGTTGCAAGCATCATTGTCTCTGTTTCTCTCTTACTTTTCTACTTGCTGGTGTCCTTCCGGTATGTGCCACAAACACGGAGCACATGATGTACCAGCCAGCATTGTAGCCACAAGCCAGGTTGTCTTGGCGCCGGCGCGCTGACGGAAACCACACAGGTCATACGTCGGAGTCGCAAGCGGCGCTGCGTTGGAGTCACAACATAGCGGAGGCGGTGCCATCGCCACCGACGGGCGACACGCAGGCCAGACTTGAGCTGAGCATCTGCGAGCACGTCCATGGCGTTCCTGAAGCGAACTTGTCCATGGCGTTCCTAAAGTACCTCACGAGTTTGAAGTAATCCCGGTAGCTTCTCCCCCTTAGTCCTTACCCATGGTTTTCCCCAAATCAATTGGATAATACCTAGTTGTTTTGGGTATGGGTGATCTGAAATTTCATGGGTTTGGGTAACTTTGGATTTATACCCTCCCCCACGACAGCCTTAAGTATACCCCTAGGTTCCAGCCTGTCTGAACATCACCAAAGTCATCTTATCCAATTCCCCTAATTCCCCTAACGATTGGATTTTCTCAGCCAGCATTTACATAGCAACATCAAACATGAGGCAAATGTGTAGAAAGAGAGAGGAGCCTGGGAGAGAGAGGAAGGTAGGCTCACTGATCCCCACCACCACCTCAGCGCTCGCCGTTCCCCGCTGGTAGTGACAAAGAAAGGGGGAGGAGAAGGCGATAGAGGAGAGGAGAGGACGTACTGACCTTTCCCCGTCGTTCCCCCTCCGCGCGATGCCCGACCGTCGCCACCTCCATGCGATGCCCGCCCATCGCCATCGCTGTCGCCACCCGATGCTCAGTCGCCCCCGCCAGGGAGTGAGAGACGGGAGGAGAAAATATATAGGGTTCAAAGATTTCAGGATAGAGAGAGGTCGCATGGCCCAAAAGCAGTGAAACCAAAGCGAAAGCCCACAACCAGCGACACATGGACTCAGTGCGTGCCGCAAGTAGAGAAACAACACCATCTCACGCACGATAGGAGCGCTCTCAGCGTTCCCCGTATCTCACGCTTAAGTCTTTAAGTAATAACTGAATCATGTGTCGTTGGATGCTTCGCTCCGAATGAACGACCAGATGCTAGTCCGGCTATTTGTTTCAGATGGGATCACGATAGGTAGTATTTAGAGCATATCTAACAGGGCCTACAACCGCAAGAACTAAACTCGTGAGTTGAATGCCATTAAACTATGAATTTGCAGTTCGCGAGGGCAGGACGCAGATCAGAGTCTGAAGTGGGACGAACTGCAATTTTTTTGAAAATTCCCGGAAGATGAGATGCATACGTTCATCGTGGATCACCGTTTTTCATCGTCAATACATAATATGTACAATTCAAAAGCGCACAGATGCGCAAAATAAAAACCCTAATACTAGTGGATTATTAGGGGCGAGCTCGGCAGGGCCGCGGCGCGGCCCCGATCTATGCAAAATGGAGCTCGCCGGACTGTCGCGCGGTGGCCTAGTCGTCGAGGAAGACGATGTCGACGTCCATGGCGTCCTCGTCCGCCTTCGCCATGGCTGCAAGGGCCATCGCCGCCTCCACTCGCTCACTTCGGAGCTCCTCCGCGAGCGCGTCCTCTGAGGCGCAGATGGCGGCCGCCAGGTAGGCGTGCTCCTCCGCGTCGTTGCGGGCGTAGATGAGCCCGCTGTTGGGGAACGCGGCGGGAACGAGGCAGAACCACGTCGGCGCGTACGCACGGAGGCTCGACGGCTCCTTGCGGTTGCACCACCTGAGCGACACACGCTTCTTCGCGCCGACGGACCTCTTCCGCTTCTTCTCCGCCTCCATCGCGACGAGCTTGCGGCATCGCTCCTCATCGCAGCCTCCCCCGCCGCTGAGCCCGAAGTGGCTCCGGTCGCCGCAAGTGCAAGACATGGCGGAGGAGTGCGGATCTGCGGCACGAAGGCTAGTAATTTCTCGCCGGAGTTGGGGACTCGGCGCGGCGGCTAGGGTTAGGTCACGGCGGAGGAGTGCGGTTTGAGACCATCACTCGCTCCGCCGGCCGCTATAAGTAGGGGGCGGTGGCAGGCCTTCACGGGGGCCTGCAAAAATATTTTGCAGGCCGGCCCGTTTGCCGGGCCTTCTAGAGCGCACACCCGACCCGCAAACCGCAAATCCGCCGGAATTTTGTGGGTGCCGACGCGATGCAGGCTCTGTTAGAGATGCTCTTACCCTATTAATAAACATGTAACACAAACAAGTGATGAAACCTGTATTAATCATACTAGTTGAATGTCTGTGTGTTGTTACGATTCCTAAAAAACCTTCGTGCATGTCGCAAGTGTAATATAAAATGTATACGAATATTAAGTTGTGCTCCTTATGAACTGTGTTGCTTTAGTTCTTCTTTCATGTGTCGCCTCCACCTCGACAGATCGCACTTTATCTAGTGTTCCAGTCAAATAGATCTACTGTTTTTCTTCTATATGTGTCATCTCCGCCTCTTTGAACCACCTTTTCTCCTGCACCCAAACCGAATGCATACCTCGTGTTTCTGTCATTGTCACACAGCAGACGTGCAATGCGTGTACTATTTAGCATCGGGATTCGTTTCTCATCTTGTTGACACAAGATGTTCGGTGGCGGGCAGGTGCATAGGGGGTTGGGATATTCGGCGCACATGAGCAAGGGAGCCGGTGCAACGGAGACCATTTTTCTAGCGTGTTGAACAAGGAGACAATGGATCATCATATTTTTTTTGCGAAATTCCACCAATCTATTAATAATCATCAACAACAGTACAAAGAGTCCTAAAAGTAATACAAATTACAAATAGGTCAATGGACCATCTAGTGACGACTACAAACGCTGGCGCGCCGCCATTCTCGCCCCTCCACCACCGGATCCGGGCAAATCGTAATTGAATGGTTTGTTTGTTCAACCCTAAACTTATATTTTTGCTAACCCTATTTTTTCATTTAAAATTTTGTCCTCTTTTTATTTTAAATTAAGCCCCAATTTTCAGCTTTATTTTATATATTAAAAAAACATTGTAAAAGAAATAAGTAAGTTAAAAAATACATCCGCCGACCCAACTGGACCGAAGCCAGGCTATACACACGCGCATGGGAGCACCACGGAAGACACACATGAAACCAACACGACCACGCACGAACTATTTGTTGCTCCCAGCCCCGCCGCCAGATCCCCTCGCGACTATATGTCTATCACCAAGACTAAATGAATTGAATCATGTACTATGTCTGTCGGAAACATGCAAATCAAGAGCAGATTAAAAAAGCACTACCTCCGTTCTATAATGCAGAACGATTTAGCAAACTAATTTAGGAAGTATACTTGATAGCAACCGTTAGTTTTAGCCCCCCTCTTGACTGCTACCCATCAAACACGCACATGTAATCAACATGCACTTTTGTTCCTGCACAGATGCGGTGACCCAGCATACCACTGCATGTGTAGTATACTATAGTCGTTGATATGACATCCACAGAACACCGTTTTATAAATATTACACCCCTCAGAGTGGTACAACAGAAACATTGCGGGTCCATGTTACAAAAATACACACATAATTATTATTACAATACTGGAAGTTTAAGACTTCCAAAAGATTCAACTTACAAACCAAAATATAAAGTGTTTCAACAGAATCTAAAAGTAGCAACTCCGACTAGGAGTTGAGCTCAGCAGCTTATTCTATAGAGTTCATGCTGCTCGGCTCCGTTGGTTACTACTAACTAGGGATACTTAGTTGGACTCGTTATCATCGACACCGTAGCGGATATCGTAATCTACTCCTTCAACACCTCCTGACAGATCAGGTTCCTCGTAGAACACATCTTCTTGACATTTGGCTGCATACATTAGCATGTCTTCGGGATCCTCAGAGTCTAAGCAAGGGATCAAAAGAAACAATGAGTAACAGCGTTACCCAACAAGTTCATTATATGCAAGGTGGAAAGTTTGATGCTCTAACTACCACCTCGGATTATAAATCCTTGGCACTATGCAATTTTTGTAAATCTTTCTTCAAAGACTGATTTTATTCCGAAAAACTATGACAATCAGCCTTCACAGGTTGACCAGAACTTTCATGGAGTTCCTTTCCTGCCACGTTCGCAGCTCCTTCCCGGAACAAGGAGTAACAAGTTACAATTCTTACACTCTACAGAGGTGCGTTACTTTACTCATGAGAGAACAACTCCTTGTTGCACAATCGGGCGTACTTTCCCGACCACAATTCCATGATGTGGGTCCCAGTAGTTGGTCCAAGCCAATCACTGCCTCCTTCGCGACCTCGCATGTCTCCTTGGTGTATACCATGCCCACATAATGAATTACGACAATGGTTTCTACAAACCGTTAGATACCAGAACTATCGTAGGACGATGAGGGTTTCCACCCATATGTTGCATATCCTCTACGAATTACCAATTAATAAGCACGCTACGAGGATAACAACCACGACCTGCACATCCAGCTTCATGCGAGAGGAAGAAGATACAGCTGACTTCTCTGTCCCATTCCAAATCTCATGGCTAACGCGTAATATACGGCGCTAGAATCACTGATGTCAGGGGTTATTAAGTCCCTACTTGATCATCATTATTGCAACTAGAACCCTAAGTTCTATTTCTCCATTATATCATCACTTAAGATGATATCTATGATTTCTTTATTTGTGAAAATAATATTTTCTTTCTTTTATAATATATATGATAACACACAATTTGCAAATACTTTGATAAAGACTCTTCAAAGGACATGAGCAAGTGATGAACTTGCCTTGTGATGGCAAGGTAGTGAAGTTTGATGCTTGCACTGGACCTTGAGCTTCTATGTGTACAAAAACTGTAGGGTTTCGTAGCATGGAAAACAAAAAATTTCTATCGCATACAAACAAACAAGCCAAGATCTATCTACTAGATTGTAGCAACGAGTCGATGGAATAACTCACCCTCGAAGATTCCAAAGTGTTTAACGAGAGCGGATTCTCGTGGGTGATGTAGTCGTACTCTTCCCGATCTCAAGATCGTGTAGACGATCCTTCCGGCGCTGCCGGAACGCAGCGCTCCCGCAGTCGGTCACACGTTCGGTACTCGACGAAGACCTTCCTCTCCCTTGTTCCAGCAGGCAGCGGAGGTTGTAGCACTCTCCTCGCGATTCCGGCAGCACAACGGCGTGGTACCGGAAGTAGAGGGGAGATCTCGCAGGGCTTCGCCTTAAGCCGGAGCGAGTATGGTGGACTATGAGAGAGCCCTTAGCGATCTAGGGTTTAGATACACCGAGAAAGAGGTGCTAGGGCCGGCGGATAGGGCTTGGAGGTGCCCAAGTAGGCGGCTAGGGGAGAAACCCTAGGCGGCGGCTATGGTGGGCGGCGGCTAGGGTTAGGTTTAGAGGGGCAATCTTGTGTCCTAGGAGGGGAGCCCTGCCCCTCCTCTTATAGGAGGGAGGTGCCGGCCAAGGGGAGGGGAATCCCTCCCCAACTCGGATCCCAAGTGGGCGGCGGTGGAGGAGGGATTCCTCCCCAACTCGGTTTCCACCTCCCTCTCCACTTCCCAAAAATAGCCGTTTGACTTTCAAATTGGCGTTTGACTTTTCAAACAAGGATTTGATTAAACCCTCTATTTTGTTCAGCGATGACACTTAGTACATGAAGCAATCATACCAACTTGATATAACACATTCATGTACCCTTCCCTTCCGGAGTGCCGGACATTCCGGAACCTTCTAGAACATTCCCGATGAAAACACCGGAACCATTCCCCAACTCTGAAATAGGACTTTCCTTATATGAATCTTATTCTCCGGACCATTCCGGATCTCCTCGTGATATCCCGAATCCCATCCGAGACTCCGAACAACATTCGATCTCTTTCTCATCATTCCATAACTACTCAAACAACGTCGAATCCTTAAGTGTGTCGCCCTACGGTTCGTGAATTATGCGGACATGATCGAGACACTTCTCCGAACAATAACCAATAGAGGAATCTGGAAATTCATATGGCTCCCACCTATTTATACGATTACTTTACGATCGAATGAACCACTTACATACGATACCAATTTCCCTTTGTCTCACGATAGTTTACTTATCCGAGGTTATGATCGTCGGTATCTCTACATACCTAGTTCAACCTCGTTACCGATAAGTACTCTTTTCTCGTTCCCATGATATGTGATCCCTTGTGAGCCAGTCACATGCTTGCAAGCTAATTGGATGACATTTCACCGAGAGGGCCCAGAGTATATCTATCCGTCATATGGATGGACAAATCCCACTCTTGATCCATGTGTCTCAACCAATACTTTCCGAACACTCAATGCCACCTTTATAGCCACCCGATCGTGTGGTGTTTGATGTCATCAAAGCATCCATCCGTAAAGGTGATATGCATGATCTCATGGTCGAAGGAATTAGGTTACTATGTATCAGAAAGCATATAGCAATTGAACTATTAAAATGACTTGATCTTTATGCTACGCTTATCTATAGGAGTATGTCCACCATATCATTCTCCTAACGATATGATCTTGTTGTTAATAACATCTCAATGTTCATGATAGGGAAACCACAATCATTTATTAACCAACAAGCTAGTATTATAAAGAGGCTTTACTAGGGACTTCAATTTAAGTTTACAAATCACACAAGTATTAATGTTTCCTTGTTAATACTATTATAGCATGAATGTAAACATTTATCATAAACACAAAGATATAATAATAACTACATTTATTATTGCCTCTAGGGCATATCTCCAACAGTCTCCCACTTGCACTAGAGTCATCTAATCTAGATTACATGGTAATATACCGAACACCCATGGCAGTTTGGTGCTGGTCATGTTTTGCCCTCGGGAGAGGTTTAGTCAACGGATCCGCCACATTCAGATCTGTGTGTACTTTGCAAATCTTTATGTCCCCATCTTGGACATGTTCTCGAATAGCGTGAAAACGTAGCTTGATGTGCTTCAGCTTCTTGTGTGACCTTGGTTCTTGCGCATTTCCCATGTTATCACAGTAGATGGACATTGGGTCTAGCGCACTAGGAACCACACCCAGCTCTGTAATGAACTCTTTCATCCATATCGCTTCTTGTGAAGCCTCCGAAGCAGCCATGTATTACGATTCAGTTGAAGATCTTGCCACAACGCTTTGCTTTGCACTCCTCCAGCTAACTGCTGCACCATTCAAAATAAATACGTATCCAGATTGTGATTTAGAATCATCCGGATCGGTGTTCCAACTAGCATCGGTGTAACCATTAACAACGAGCTGTTCATCACCTCCATAAGAAAGAACCATATCCTTAGTTCTTCTCAAGTACTTAAGGATGGTTTTGACCACTGTCCAATGATCCACTCCTGGATCACTTTGATATCTGCTAGTTAAACTAACAGCATATGCAATGTCGGGTCTAGTACATAGCATGGCATACATTAGAGATCCTATGGCTGAGGCATAGGGAGTCTTACTCATCCTTTCTCTATCTTCTGCCGATGTCGGACTTTGAGTTTTACTCAAGGTCGTATTGGGCAACATGGTGTTGGGCCACGCGGAGATAAAATAAAATTTTCCTCTAACGTGGTGATCCCAAGATCTAGCTGAGGTAGAAGGCCACGAGGTTTACCACTAGACGCGCGGTTGCGGATTACTGATGAAGCGCCGCTTGATGCAAGGTACTCACGATCCGATCGTCCTGGTGCTGATCGCACAACACCTCTGTTGGTATCCACACGTACAAGGAGGAGCGCCGGCGGCGAACTGCTAGGTTCGTTACGGCGGCTGGACTGCTGTGGAGCTAGGGTTTCCAACACATGGAATGACCTAACCGAACAAAGATTAACCTTTCTGGGTTACTGTGCTCCACTATATATAGGGAGTGAACGTGGGCTCTGCTTGCGCGACCCATTCACTAAATCCCATATAACACTAGTCACCGTGAGTCCAACTCACTAACTCAGTCCTAATCCGGTTTAAGTCCAACCCAACCAGATTATATGTTCAGATCCAATCCGAACTTGCTCCCGCTCTTAAGTGTGTGACCCCACAGGCTCATGGCTACTTGGACACGATTGGAGTCCGACTCACAATCGATCAGTCGGTAGCGGCTCCTAGCAGAACGTGCCGACTCCCAAGTACCAAAGAGTCATGACGACTTGCCTTTCCAATGCGACTTACGTCCGAGTCCCTTTTTCCTCACGATATACCTTGTCAGACTATAGGCGAATATATGTCATCCCTTAAATAGTCCGACTCTCTTTTCGATCCGAGATAAGTGATACACCCGACTAACTTAGTCGATCGCCTCGGTTAACACTTAACCGAGTCGCATGGCCATGCTTTCGAATCATATCTCACGAGAGGGCCCAGAGAATATCTCTCCGAGTGGAGGGCAAAATCCCATCTTGGTTATTCACATCACGCAGCTTGATTCTCATCGATGACCAACCCTGCCTTTATAAGCGCCACGGATCAGCGTTGATGTAACCTAAGTCGGTGATCCTCAACTCGGACTATGCAACAACCTCAGTCTAAGGATTACATTGATTGAGATATACAAATGAGCTTAGTTCGTTGTACCTCAATATGGGTCAATCCAACTCTCTAAACTCTTTAGCCTAGTCATGTAAGTTGGAATAGCATCTCCATGCCCATGACAAGTGGAACCGAGTCATCAAGCCAACTTTCACATTGGTATAAGTTGTGTGTCCAAAGACAACCTCAATGACCAAGGATATTTAGTACAGACAACATGAATGCATAGTTCCACAACTGAATCACATATTCAACGATACACATCGATGTTTATACAAGGACTACTTAATAACTTTATGAATACAATGGAAATCTCATCATACATGATTGCCTCTAGGGCATATTCCCAGCCTCCCACTTGCACTAGAGTCAATCTTCCGACATCACATGTCTAAGCATCTAATGCCCATGGCTCTTAGGTGCGCCTCATGCTTCGGGGTAACGGCTTTGTCAACGGATCCGCAATATTTGCATCCGTGTGTACCTTGCATAACTTGATATCACCACGATCCATTAATGGCGAATTAGGTGGTACCGCATGAGTATATGCTTGTTCTTCCGGTGTTGTCTAGGTTCCTTGGCTTGTGCAATAGCACCATTGTTGTCACAATACACGCCCAACGGATTGGACGAGCCACGAACCACACCAAGATCCATGAGGAAATTCCTCATCCAAACAGCCTTCCTTTGCGCCTCGAGGCGCAATATACTCACCTCATAGACGCAGCATACGCCTCTTGCTTGGAACTTTTCCAGCTCAAAGACCTCCGTTTATAATAAACACGATCCGGATTGTAACGAGAATCATCGAGTCGGTGAGATAACTCGCATCCGTGTAACCCTTTACACTAAGTTCATCTTCACCACCATAAACCAAGAACATATCCTTAGTCCTTCTCAAGTACTTTAGGATATTTTTAGTCATCGATGGATCTCTCAGATCAGCCTGGTATCCGCTCACAACACTTAGAGCATAGGAAACATCCGTCCTAGTACAAATCATGGCGTACATGATGGATCCAATCAGAAGCATATGGAATCGCACTCATCCGACTTCGCTCATCAGTTGTCGAAGGACACTGAGTCTTGCTAAGTTTTACACCATGGGACATCGGTAAGAACCCCTTCTTAGACGATTCCATGTTGAACTTTTTCAACACTTTGTCCAAATAAGTACTCTGACTCAATCCAATGAGCCTCCTTGATCTATCTCTATAGATCCGGATTCCGAGGATGTATGTTGCGTCACCCAAGTCTTTCATTGAGAAACTCCTTTCCAATGATTCCTTGGTTTCTTGCAACATTTGGACATCATTTCCAATCAGTAATATGTCATCCACATATAAGATTAGAAAATTTACTTTGTTCCCACTAAACTTCTTGTACAAACAAGAATCATGATCACTCTTGATGAAGCCAAACGATTTGACTACCTCATCAAAGCGAATATTCCAACTCCGAGATGCTTGCTTCAACCCATAAATGGATTTAAGTTTGCATACCTTGTCAAGATTAGCGGATCGACAAAACCCTCGGCTGTATCATATACACGCCCTCGGTTAAATTTCCGTTAAGGAAAGCCGTTTTGACATCCATCGCCATATCTCATAGTCGAAATAGGCCGCTATAGCTAACATGATCCGAACTGATTTAAGCATCGCTACTGGCGAAAGTCTCGTCAGAATCAACTCCTTGAACTTGTCGGAACCCTTCGCGACAAGGCGTGCTTTATAGATTGAAACATTTCCATTCATATCAGTTTTCTTCTTAAAGACCCATTTGCACTGAGGTCTTGCACCGTCGCAGAGATCAACCAAGTTCCAAACTTGATTTTCATCCATGGACTTTATCTCGGATCTCATGGCTCCAAGCCATGACTCGGAATCGATCCCACCATCGCTCAATAATTTGCGGCTCATCACCGCCTAACAAGAACACATCACGAACACTTCGTAATCTTGCCGATCTTCGTAGTAATGTGTCGCTGCGGCAATGCCACGACCGCTCAACCTCCAAGTTTTGCCGACTTGCTACTAGCCGTTCCTCTCGAATTTCTTTGAGTTGCACCGTGCTCCCACTTACTCCCGAGTGAGAAACTCTTTCTCAAGGAAGACACCGCCCGAGCGACAAACACTTTGCCCTCTTCTCGGTTGTAGAAGTAGTAACCCAAGGTTTCTGATACCCCACGAAAATACATTTATCCGACTTGGTCAGAAGCTTGTCCGTAAAAGTCGCTTGACAAAAGCTTCACAACCCCAAATCTTAAGAAAAGACAAACTCGGCTTTTTGCCTGTCCACATCTCATGCGGTGTCTTCTCTACCGATTTTGATGGTACTTTGTTTAGTGTGAACGCCGCTGTTTCTAGACAATAACCCCAAAATGATAAAGGCAGATCTGTCCGACTCATCATTGATCGTACCATGTCCAACAAGGTCCGATTCCGCCTTTCCGAAACACCATTCCTTTGTGGCGTTCCTGGCGGAGTAAGTTGAGGAACTATTCCACAACTTTTCAGATGGTCATCAAACTCATGGCTCATGTACTCGCCTCCTCGGTCCGACCGAAGAAACTTTATTTTCTTGCCGAGTTGATTATGTGCTTCATTCTGGAATTCTTTGAACTTTTCAAAGGCTTCCGACTTATGTTTCATTAAGTAGATATATCCATACCTACTCAAATCATCAGTGAAGGTAATGAAGTACTCATAACCACCCACCGTCGTGCTCATTGGTTCACATACATCACTATGTACTAGTCCCAACAAGTCGACGCCTTCGCAACTCTTTGCAAAAGGTGTCTTGGTCATTTTGCCGAGTAGGCAAGATTCGCATGTCTCGAGCGACTCCAAGTCGAACGGGTTAGAGTCCATCATCATGGAGCTTCTTCATGCGTTTCCAGCTTATATGACCAAGCCGACAGAGCCAAAAGTAAGTCATATTCAGATCATTTGGTTTCAACCTTTTAACATTTATGTTATAAACCGACTCACCATCAAGATTCAAAATAAATAACCCGTCCCGGATGGGTGCAAAGCGAAACATATCATTCAAATACAAAGAACAACCATTATTCTTGATATTCGACTCATAGCCTTGCCTCATCAAACATGAAGCGTAAATAATGTTTCGTGAGAATCGGAACATAATAACAATTATTTAGTTCCATAATGAATGGAAGGTAAATGAAGTTGCATCGTCGACTTCCAACGCAGCAACTCTTGCTTTGTTGCCGACTCGAATATCAACCTCGCCTCTTGCTACGCTCCTAGTTCTTACCGGTCCCAACGAGTTGCGATGTGAATAACTGATCCGGTATCATATACCCAAGAACTATTAGGTGCATCGCCAAGATATATGTCTATAACATTGCAAACAAGTGTACCTGAGTGGAAGTCATACCTCCACTCTTGGCTTTGTCGCCAAGTACTTGCTGCAGTTCCTCTTCCGGTGGCCATCCGCCTGCGGTAGAAGCAAGTGGATCCGTGAAGGAGATGACTTAGTCCGAGGAAGCGCTTGGGACGGGTCCCGAGCCTTCTTTCCTCCCGACTTAGCCTTCTTCTTAGTCCAAGAACTCTTCTTGAACTTAGCCTTATTCTCGCACCATCAACACTTGACCGGTGCCCTTCTTGAGATCCGCCTCTGCTTGAGCATCCCATGCAATTCGGTGAGCTTCTTATCCATACCATGCATGTGGTAGTTCGAAATGAACTGCCCATATGCACTAGGAAGAGAGTTCAGAATTATATCCGTAGCGAACTCTTCGCTTATGGGGTAGCCAAGCCTCCAGACCGCACGTAACCAACCATTTTGATCACATGCGGACTCGTGGATCACCATCCTTAAGCTTGCAACTCAAAGAAAGCCCGAGAGACTTGATACCTCTCGGTCTTACCGAGCTCGAACATACTTTTGAGGCTTTCGATCATATCGTAGGCCTCAACATGCTCGAACTGCTTTTGCAAGTCCGGTTCCATGTGAGCAAGCATAAGACAGCTAATATCCGTGGACTCATCTTTAGCCCGACGGTAGGCATTGGTGGCTGCGACAGTCGCATTCTCATTCAGCTCATCTGGAAGTGGGTTGTCTAGGACATGGTCCTTCTTTTCTTGTTTGAGAACAATTCTCATATTTCGATACCAGTTGGTAAAATTAGTGTCGTTCAGTTTATCTTTCTCAAGAATGGTTCTCAAAGCAAAACCGGATATATGAGAGTGACTGCTACTTGGTTCCATGATCTACAACAGAAAATATGCAAAAAACACTTAAGACATGTATTCATAAAAGAGCAAGAATATTAAACATTTTAATATTTTATGCTCCCACTAGAACCAACACCCCTCTGATGGTTACTTAGTGATTCAGGATCCTAAATAAGCAAGTCGGCTAGTGAGCTTTAGCATCACCGCTAGCCGCCAAGTGATCTAGGTAGACAACTCCTTGTCAATCGCATCTCATGCGACTCCTGTTGGACGGGTGGCATCACATGCCCCGACTCCCATCCGACCTTTCCCCGAGTCCCACAACCGTTGTGATAGACCCGTCTAGCTTACCAAGTGTTTCTGCAGTAAGAGTCCGACTCGAACCCACCTAGTCGGAAAGAATTGGCAGCACCTCAATTTTATGAGCCCACTACCAAAAATGTCCGACTTGTGATGGTGCAAACATCAAGTGGAAAACCGACTAGACCTTCTTTGAGGGATTAAATTTTACCGACTATCTAATAGAGGTAAAACTGAGACATAACAATAACACAAAATAAAGCAATTATAATGTGAAATGGTATGGCTCTCTTCATGGCGATCTCCATCTCCACAAAGCCTGTAATCCGACTTGTGCCAACTCTTGTCACTTGCCGTCTTACTCCATGTCGCCGACATGTACAACGCCTTGCATGCCTTCCGGGTTCTCAAACAGCTACACTAGCTTAGTAAAGTAAATTACATAGAGAATCCGACACGCAGGTCGTTATACAATAAAATGACAGCACCTAGGCTCCAGCCAATGACAAAAAACTGTGATTCGCAGATCACGTATGGATTACACACATACATCACATGCACATGAACCATACCATTCACAACTTCCTGCAAAAACAAGTTATGCATAGATACGATATCTACTGCCAGTGAAACTCGCAACGACATCTAAGGCGCTCTGACGACAGGCGAAGCCGGTCCGATTCGATCAAACTCTTTGATCTTCGATCACCGCTCGGATTTACGTGTCACAATCTACCCGATGGCGGAAGCCGACGGTAGGGTATGTCATTCCACGACCTCGGCGGTATGATCACGGAAATCAGATCTACCATTCCCCGAGTACAGTTGATCCAATCAACTTCATACAAAACCGATCTATCTCATAGATCGACCACCAAAACAGCACATAGATCTCATCTATAGCCTACCGCATATCACATATGCGAGATCTCGAGCCTAAAACCAAAAGCTATCGCTCTGATACCACTGTTGGGCCACGCGGAGATAAAATAAAATTTTACTCTAACGTGGTGATCCCAAGATCTAGCTGAGGTAGAAGGCCACGAGGTTTACCACTAGACGCGCGGTTGCGGATTACTGATGAAGCGCGTCAGTTGATGCAGTGCAGTCCTCACGATCAGATCGTCCTGGTGCTGATCGCAACACCTCGCTGGTATCCACACGCAAGGAGGAGGCCGCGCGAACTGCTAGGTTCGTTACGGCGGCTGGACTGTTGTGGAGCTAGGGTTTCCAACACATGGAATGACCTAACCGAACAACGATTAACCTTTCTGGGTTACTGTGCTCCAATATATATAGGGAGTGAACGTGGGATCTGCTTGCGTGACCCATTCACTAAATCCCATATAACACTAGTCACCGTGAGTCCAACTCACTAACTTAGTCCTAATCCGGTTTAAGTCCAACCCAACCAGATTATATGTTCAGATCCAATCCGAACTTGCTCGCGCTCTTAAGTGTGTGACCCCACAGGCTCATGGCTACTTGGACACGATTGGAGTCCGACTCACAATCGATCAGTCGGTAGCGGCTCCTAGCAGAACGTGCCGACTCCCAAGTACCAAAGAGTCATGACGACTTGCCTTTCCAATGCGACTTACGTCCGAGTCCCTTTTGCCTCACGATATACCTTGTCAGACTATAGGCGAATATATGTCATCCCTTAAATAGTCCGACTCTCTTCTCGATCCGAGATAAGTGATTCACCCGACTAACTCTTAGTCGATCGCCTCGGTTAACACTTAACCGAGTCGTGCATGGCCATGCTTTCCGAATCATATCTCACGAGAGGGCCCAGAGAATATCTCTCCGGGTGGAGGGGCAAAATCCCATCTTGGTTATTCACATCACGCAGCTTGATTCTCAGTTGACCCGAACCCTGCCTTTATAACTGCCCAGTTACGGATCAGCGTTTGACAGAACCTAAGTCGGTGATCCTCAACTCGGACTATGCAACAACCTCAGGTCTAAGGATTACATTGATTGAGATATACAAATGACAACTTGTTCGTTGTACCTCAATATGGGTCAATCCGACTCGCTAAACTCTTTAGCCTAGTCTGTGTAAGTTGGAATAGCATCTCCATGCCCATGACAAGTGGAACCGAGTCATCAAGCCAACTTTCACATTGGTCTAAGTTGTGTGTCCAGCACAACCTCAATGACCAAGGATATTTAGTACAGACAACATGAATGCATAGTTCCACAACTGAATCACATATTCAATGATACACATCAGATGTTTATACAAGGACTACTTAATAACTTTATGAATACAATGGGAAATCTCATCATACATGATTTCCTCTAGGGCATATTCCCAACACATGGGCAAGAACCCTTTCTTGCTATCTTCCATTCCAAACCTCTTTAGAACTTTGTCCAAATATGTACTTTGTGACAATGATATTAGGCGTCTCGATCTATCTCTATAAATCTTTATGCCTAATATGTAAGCTGCTTCGCCAAGATCCTTCATTGAAAAACTATTATTCAAATATTCCTTGACACTATTAAGAAGGTCTACATCATTCCCAATCAACAATATGTCATCTACATATAGTATTAAGAATGCTACGGAGCTCCCACTCACTTTCTTGTAAATACAAGCTTTTCCATAAGTTTGTATAAAACCAAAACTTTTGATAACCTTATCAAAACGTTGATTCCAACTTCGGGATGCTTGCTTCAATCCATAGATGGACCGTTGAAGTTTTCATACCCTGTTAGCATCTTTAGGATCGACAAAACCTTTGGGTTGCATCATATACAACTCTTCATCAATGTCTCCATTGAGGAATGCTGTTTTGACATCCATCTGCCATATCTCATAATCATAATATGCAGCGATTGCTAACATAATACTTACAGACTTTAGCTTCGCTACTAGTGAGAAAGTCTCATCGTAGTCAACTCCTTGAATTTGTCGAAACCCCTTTGCGACAAGTCGAGATTTATAGACAGTTACATTACCATCAGCATCTGTTTTCTTCTTGAAAATCCATTTGTTCTCGACAGCCTTCCGGCCATCCGGTAAGTTCACCAAAGTCCATACTTGGTTTTCGTACATGGATCCAATCTCGGATTTCATGGCTTCTTGCCATTTATTGGAATCTGGGCTCATCATCGCTTCCTCATATGTCGCAGGGTCATCAGTGTTGTCCACCAACATGACACTCATAACGGGATCATACCTATCTGGAGTGGTATGAGTTCTCGTTGACCTGCGAAGCTCTGTAGCAACTACAACCGAAGTTTCATGATCATCATCATTAGCTTCCTCTCTTATTGGTGCAGGCACCACAGGAACTTCTTCCGGTGCTGCGCTACTCGCAATTTCGAGAGAAGGTTCGACAACCTCGTCGAGTTCTACTTTCCTTCCAATCACTTCTTTCGAGAGAAATTCCTTCTCTAGAAAGGATCCATTCTTTGCAACGAAGATTTTGCCTTCGGATCTATGATAGAAGGTATACCCAATAGTTTCCTTCGGGTATCCTATGAAGACGCATTTTTCCGCTTTGGGTTAAAGCTTGTCCGGCTATAATTTCTTTACATAGGCTTCGCAACCCCAAACTTTAAGGAGCAACAATTTAGGTTTCTTCCCAAACCATAATTCATACAGTGTCGTTTCAACGGATTTAGATGGTGCCCTATTTAAAGTGAATGCGGCTGTTTCTAATGCATAACCCCAAAATGATAGTGGTAAATCTGTAAGTGACATCATAGAACGAACCATATCTAAGAGAGTTCGATTACGACGTCCAGACACACCATTATGCTGTGGTATTCCCGGCGGTGTCAATTGCGAAAGTATTCCGCATTTCTTCAAATGCTCGCCAAACTCGTAACTTAGATATTCATCTCCATGATCAGAACATAGAAATTTAATCTTCTTGTTATGTTGATTCTCTACCTCACTTTGAAATTCCTTAAACTTCTCGAAAGTTTCGGACTTATGTTTCATGAAATAGATATACCCATATCTACTCAAGTCATCCGTGAAGGTAAGAACATAACGATAACCACCGCGCGATGCTACACTCATTGGACCACACACATCGGTATGTATGATTTCCAATAAGTCCATAGCTCTCTCCATCATACCAGAAAATGGAGTCTTAGTCATTTTACCCATCAGATATGCTTCGCATCTTTCAAGTGATTCGAAATCAAGTGATTCAAGAAGTCCATCGGAATGGAGTTTCTTCATACGCTTCACTCCAATGTGACCAAGACGACAGTGCCACATATAAGTCGAGTTATCGCTCGATTTCAAACGTTTAGCCTCAATGTTATTAATATGTGTATTTCCACTATCGATATTCAATAAGAATAGACCATATATCAAAGGTGCATGTGCATAAAACATATTACTCATATAAATCGAACAACCATTATTCTCGGACTTAAACAAGTAACCGTCTCGCAATAAACAAGATCCCGATATAATGTTCATGCTTAACGCAGGCACCAAATAACAATTATTTAAGTATAAAACTAATCCCGATGGTAGATGAAGGGGTAGCGTGCCGACCGCGATCACATCAACCTTTGATCCATTTCCCATGCGCATCGTCACCTCGTTCTTCGCTAGCTTCCGTTTATTCTACAGCACCTGTTTCGAGTTACAAATATGAGCAACCGAACCAATATCAAATACCCAGGCACTACTACGAGTACTAGTGAGATACACATCAATAACATGTATATCAGATATACCTTTCTTCTTGATGTTGCCGTTCTTCAAATCCGCCAAGTACTTTGGGCAATTCCGCTTCCAGTGACCTTCTCCCTTGCAGTAAAAGCACTCAGTATCAGGCTTAGGTCCAGCCTTGGTCTTCTTTGTTGGCGTGGTAACTTTCTTACCACCCTTCTTGAAGTGTCCCTTTTGCTTAGACTTGCCTTTCTTGAATTTGGTGGTCTTATTGACCAACAACACTTGGTGCTCTTTCTTGATCTCCAATTATACAGATTTCAACATGGCAAAGAGTTCTGGCAACGTCTTGTTCATGTTTTGCATGTTGTAGTTCATCACAAAGTTCTTGTAACTTGGTGGTAGTGATTGGAGGACACGGTAAATCCCCAAAGCATTAGGAATCACTATACCCAAGCTTTGAAGTTTGTTTGCGTGCCCAGACATCTTAAGCACATGCTCATTGACGGAGCTGCCCTCTTCCATCTTGCAGTTAAAGAACTTTTCAGAAGCCTCATAGCTTTCAATTGTTGCATGAGTCTCAAAGATCAATTTGAGATCCTCGACAATATCATATGGGTCTGAATTCTCAAACCTTTTCTGAAGCTCCGAATCTAAACCATACAAGATAGCACACTGAACTATGGAGTACTGAGTCTTCCGAGCAAGGTAAACATTCTTTACTTCATCGGCAGTATCCTCTGAGTTCTTAGTTTTGCGGCAACCCTTTCACTAAGAACATTTTTGCCATTAACGAAATGCCACTATTCCACAATGCTTCTTTGATTTATGTGTAGCACATAGGTCAAATTACCAGCTGTGAGGACAATCCTCAAATTGCGGAACCAATCCGCGAAGTTGCTTCCATTGTTTTTCAACTTTTCTTTCTCTAGGAACGCATTAAAATTGATGGTAGGGGCCGCCATTGATCTACAACATATTTGCAATAGTCTAGACTAAGTTTATGACAAATTGAGTTCTAATTAATAGTTAAATTAATCTAGGTGAACTCCTACTCAAAACAATATCCCTCACATTGTTTTAGTGATCACACGATCCAAATCCACCACATCAACACCGATCATCACAAGAGTTGATATAGTTTCAATGGCGAACAATCGACATGTTCATCGTATCTACTATATGATTCATGCTTTACCTTTCGGTGATCCGTGTTCCGAGACCATGTCTGTACATGCTAGGCTCGTCAAGATCAAACCTTAGTTTCCGCATGAGAAAATCTGGCTTGCTCACGTTGTATACACTTGCGAAATCTAACACACCCGATCATCACGTGGTGCGTCGAAACAACAAGCTTTAGCAACGGTGCTAACTAAGGGTGAACACTTTATGACTTGAAATTCATGTGCATGAGGGATCATCTTATAATGCTACTGTCGTCTACTAAGCAATACAAGATGCATAAAGGATTAACATCACATGCAATTCATAATATGTGATATGATATGGCCTTTCTTCTTTGTGCTTCCGATCTCCATCTTCAAACACGAACATGATCTCCATCATCACCGGCATTGCATCAAGGTCAATGACGCTTCTCCATGGTTGTCGTCCACCGGCTTCAACTATTACAACTACTTTGAATAGACACGCGGGTCTTAACATAAATTAAAGACAACCATATGGCTCCTGCCGGTTGCCAACTTACAATAAGGATCATTGCATACATCAAATATAATCACAATCATATCACATCACCGCACACCCCTGCAAAACAAATTTAGACGCCTCTACTTTCTTTGCATGTTTTACGTGGTTTGGGATTTTCAGTAAGTGTCGTTCTAACTTACGAACATGAACCACAACATTGATACTAGTATTGTTAATCACCCGTTGTAAATTGGATCTTAACTATGCTAGGAGAAAGGCACCATAAAGCCACTTATGCAATACAAGTTGCATGTCAAGCATGGAGCAAGTCTCATGAACGATATCATGTAAGGTTAGCCCGGTCCGCTTCATCCCAACATCCCGCAAGATGCAAAGTACACAAGAAGCAATCGACAATAAAAGCATCAACGCCCACAATGACCATTGTGTTCTACTCGTGCAACAGATCTACATATAGACACGGCTCTGATACCACTGTAGGGTTTCGTAGCATGGAAAACAAAAAAATTCTATCGCATACAAACAAACAAGCCAAGATCTATCTACTAGATTATAGCAACCAGTCAATGGAATAACTCACCCTCGAAGATTCCAAAGTGTTTAACGAGAGCGGATTCTCGTGGGTGATGTAGTCGTAATCTTCCTGATCTCAAGATCGCGTGAGCGATCCTTCCCAAGGCTCCGTAAGAGCACTCCTTGATCGGTCACATCGCTCGACGAAGACCTTCCTCTCCCTTGTTCCAGCAGGCACCAGAGGTTGTAGCACTCTCCTCGCGATTCCGGCAGCACAACGGCGTGGTACCGGAAGTAGAGGGGAGATCTCGCAGGGCTTCGCCTTAAGCCGGAGAGAGTATGGTGGACTATGAGAGAGAGCCCTCGGTGATCTAGGGTTTAGACACACCGAGGAAGAGGTTCTAGGGCCGGCGGCTAGGGCTTGGAGGTGCCCAAGTCGGCGGCTAGGGGAGAAACCCTAGGCGGCGGCTATGGTGGGCGGCGGCTAGGGTTAGGTTTAGAGGGGCAATCTTGTATCCTAGGAGGGGAGCCCTGCCCCTCCTCTTATAGGAGGGAGGCGCCGGCCAAGGGGAGGGGAATCCCTCCCCAAATCGGATCCCAAGTGGGCTGGCGGTGGAGGAGGGACTCCTCCCCAACTCGGTTTCCACCTCCCTCTCCACTTCCCAAAAATAGCCGTTTGACTTTCAAATTGGCGTTTGACTTTTCAAACAAGGATTTGATTAAACCCTCTATTTTGTTCAGCGATGACACTTAGTACATGAAGCAATCATACCAACTTGATATAACACATTCATGTACCCTTCCCTTCCGGAGTGCCGGACATTCCGGAACCTTCTAGAACATTCCCGATGAAAACACCGGAACCATTCCCCAACTCCGAAACAGGACTTTCCTTATATGAATCTTATTCTCCGAACCATTCTGGATCTCCTCGTGATATCCCGAATCCCATCCGAGACTCCGAACAACATTCGGTCTCTTTCTCATCATTCCATAACTACTCAAACAATGTCGAATCCTTAAGTGTGTCTCCCTACGGTTCGTGAATTATGCAGACATGATCGAGAAACTTCTCCGAACAATAACCAATAGAGGAATCTGGAAATTCATATGGCTCCCACATATTTCTACGATTACTTTGCGATCGAATGAACCACTTACATACGATACCAATTTCCCTTTGTCTCACGATAGTTTACTTATCCGAGGTTATGATCGTCGGTATCTCTGCATACCTAGTTCAACCTCGTTACCGATAAGTACTCTTTTCTCGTTCCCATGATATGTGATCCCTGTTGAGCCAGTCACATGCTTTCAAGCTAATTGGATGACATTTCACAGAGAGGGCCCAGAGTATATCTATCCGTCATATGGATGGACAAATCCCACTCTTGATCCATGTGTCTCAACCAATACTTTCCGAACACTCAATGCCACCTTTATAGCCACCCAGTTACGGTGTGGTGTTTGATGTCATCAAAGCATCCATCTTGTAAAGGTGATATGCATGATCTCATGGTCGAAGGAATTAGGTTACTATGTATCAGAAAGCATATAGCAATTGAACTATTAAAATGACTTGATCTTTATGCTATGCTTATATATAGGAGTATGTCCACCATATCATTCTCCTAATGATATGATCTTGTTGTTAATAACATCTCAATGTTCATGATAGGGAAACCAGAATCATTTATTAACCAACAAGCTAGTATTATAAAGAGGCTTTACTAGGGACTTCAATTTAAGTTTACAAATCACACAAGTATTAATGTTTCCTTGTTAATACTATTATAGCATGAATGTAAACATTTATCATAAACACAAAGATATAATAATAACTACATTTATTATTGCCTCTAGGGCATATCTCCAACAAAAACATCATTATTGCCCGGTAAGGACAATATTTAAAGAAGCAAAATGATTATGCAATAATGTAATGCATCATTTAACTTGATATGCATTCACCCTATTATTATACAAAGTTCTTTTTAATAATAAAGTATTTCTAAATATTATTTTTTAATATTTATAACATATATTGAATTATTTTATTTTATTTTCCTTTTATTGGACTTTTATTGATTTAATAGTTCTTTTAGGAATTATCAATTAAACATTAAAAATTGTTATTAATTTCTTTTAGTATTTTTCAAAAATACTAAAATATTAATATATAATGAAAGTGATTTTTATTTATTTTTATCTTCTTTCAGTAATTTTGTAAAATTCCATAAGGAATATATAAATTACAAAATTCTTATTAAAATTTAAATGTCTAAAATGTTACATCTTAATTTATTTGGATAGTGTGGATTATTGTGAATCCAAAAATATTTTATTTATAATTTTTGGACTTTTATTTTATTTTCTAGGATTTAATTAAGTTCAGGGGTATTTTGGTCTTTTCCTATTTATTAGAATAGGCCTTAAAAGATTTCTGGGCTGGTTTAATCTTATTGGGCCCTAGTGGACCATTAGACATGGTTAAAATAACCACTCCAAAAGGGTCTGGCCCAACTCAGCCCACTCCTCTGCTGCCTCTCTCCCTCGAGCTCATTCCTCTCCTCCTCTGACCTCGACCCCGTGGTCGGTGATGTCGCCGCCGGTGATTCCCGCCGTCATGGACCGTTCTGGTCCTCGCCATGGTGCGATAGGAGGTTGTCGACTACGCCTATCTGAAAGGGCATGTATGCCCCCATGTGTGGTTTTGGTAATTAATGACAATATCTATGGACTAATGTGTAAATTGAGTTTCACTTGTAGGCTTGTCCATTGGCATCACTTGGGACATGTGTTGGTCTCAAGGTTGGAAGATGAAGAAATGTCCAAGGGCTTTGTGCCCATTGGAATCAAGAAGAAAGAAGGAGCTTGAAGGTCGATCAAGGCATGTGCAAAGAGTTGCATCAAGATGGATCAACCTCAAGTAGGGATGAAGAAGGGCGAGCTCAAGATGCGCCATCTCTAGAAGATCTCATGCTTGAAGCTTGCCATCCTCGTGCTCATGGAATGATGAAGACAAGTTCAAAGAAGAGGTTTCCCCATGGAGTATGGGGGAGCAATTTGCAAGTCTTCATCTTCATCAAGCAAGAGCATCCAAGAAAGGTGTTCCCTCTATAGAAGAACAAGACGGTCTACATCAAGTTCAAGTGGGATGCTCCAGGCAAAGGTATGTTCTTCATAGGGCTTTTCTTTTGCCGGTCTCGTATTGTTAGTTGGGAGACCGGGTTTAGGATAGATAGCCGTGCTATCAAGAGGGGATCTCAAGCGGGTGTCTCGTCTGCATCGTTCGGAGAGAGATCAAACCTTTGCATTCATAGCATCATCTTTCTTGGTTGTTATTTGGTTCTTGTCCATGAGAGGATCTAGAGCTTGTGGTCACCATCATAACAAGCTCTAGCTCATCATCTAAGGATTTCACTTGCATATCTTATTGCGGTTTTTGATCTTGCGAGTTTTCCGGCACCACACCTTGGGGGATAGTTCACATATATATTCATGATATTTTCTCCCAAGGTGATACCCAATATTTGTTGGATTCTATTCGTCGTTATCTTTCCAACAAAATTGGTTTCATCCCGTTTGGACTTTGGATGCAAAAGTTATTGCGTTTCTGGTTTTCTGGTTTCTGGAATTTCCCTGACCGGAAGTTTCGGCTTCCCACCGGAAGTTCCGCTAGAACATCTTTTGCCGAAAGTTCGGTGGAAGTTCCGGGTCTTCTTCGCTCATGTTCAAGAACCTTCATTTGGATGTGCTATTTGATGAACTTGGCCGAATTTCAATCGGAAGTTTCGCTCCCACCGGAAGTTCCGGCCAGGGACCGGAAGTTCCGCTCAGGCCTAGTTGCCGCCAAAAGTTCCGGTTGAACTTCCGCCTCTTGTTCCGCTCACGTTCAGTAACCTTCTGTTTTGAATATGTCTATTTGACGAAACTTCTATCGGAACTTCCACCGGAAGTTTCGCTCCCACCGGAAGTTCCGGTGTATCGGCGGAAGTTTCGACCAGGATTCGCTTTTTCAGTTTCTCGCTCCGCAGGTTTTGACCGTTGGCTGTGTGCCACCGGAAGTTCCGGCCAGGAGTCGCGAATGCCCATAACGGGCAGATCTGGGAGCCCTTTAAAAGGGGCTCCTCTTCCCCTTCGTGGGTAAGAGCTTTTCTTCTTGGTTCTTGGCTTTCTCTCTCTCCTCCATTGTCAACCTTGAAGAAGCTTTCCCTCTCCCTTTCCCCTCCTATGATTCTTGCATCTTTTTGAGGGATTTGAGAGAGGAGATCTAGATCTACAATCCCCCCAAGTCAAATCCCTTCTTTGTGAAGGAATCATTGGGATCTAGATCTTGGAGAGTTTTGTGTTCTCCTCTTGTGTTCTTCCTCCCTTATTCCCCAATAGCTTTTGTAGCTTTGTTGGAATTTGGGAGAGAAGGACTTGCCCTTGCATTTGGTGCATAGGTTTGAGTTCTACTCTTGTGTTCTTCCTCCCTTATTCCCCCAATAGCTTTTGTAGCTTTGTTGGAATTTGGGGGAGAAGGACTTTCCCTTGCATTTGGTGCATAGGTTTGAGTTCTCCTCGGAGATTCGGCGAGTTCAAGCTTGTGAGCTTGTTTCTCTTGGGTTCCTTGGAACCCTAGACGGTTGTGTGGTTGGATTGTTGACCTTTTGTGGTCTTGTAGCCTTTTGTGGCGTTGTTGGCCTTTTGTGGCTTTGTTGTTGGGAGCCTCCAATTGAGTTGTGGAGTTAGCCCCAATCTTGTAAGGGTTCGGTGACCGCCCTCAAGCGTCCCATAGTGGAGAAAGTGCCCGCCTTTTGTGGTGCGCACTTGGGAGAATAGGGTGAGCCTTTTGTGGCGTCGGTGATTTGCATGCTTCCGCATCCGGGGTGAGGCCTTGTGTGGAGTTGGGTGAGCATCGAGCCACCACACCTCGAGGTGAGCCATTTGTGGCGTTCGGAGAGCATTGCGCCATCGCCCCTCTCCAACGGAGACGTAGCTTCTTTGGAAGTGAACTTCGGGAAAAAAATCTTCGTCTCCGCGTCCATCGGTTATCTCTCAACCGAACCCTTTACTTATGCACTTTACATTGTGACAGACATCGTGCTTGAAGTATTTATACCTTGATATCACCTTGTTGCTTGTATTTCTTAGCATAGGTTGTTGGTGCACCTAGGTGAACTTAGTGGCTAGGTTTTTGTGCTCAATAAATTAAACGTTATTTTTATTCCGCATTTACTTGAGCCTAAACCGTAATTATTTTAAAAGCCTATTCACCCCCCCCTCTAGACGACTTACTTTGTACTTTCACCATCCTTTCTATCCAATTAGATTTGAGTATGGGGCTCTCCTGCGACGGATCGATGCAGTCCCGAACATTAGGGTTTGGGGGTTGGCGTGGATCCTGGTGCTGCCGCTGCCGTCGTGCGTCGTGGTGATGCTCCTCGGCTCTATGCGTGTTCATGGTCGCCGCCGTGGCACCGTATAGTTTGCAGCGCCCCTCCTGGGGTGCTCCCCGTGCCACCATGGACGTCGGCCACCTCTGCTTCCTCTTCTAGTCTTCAGCGAGGACCCTTGGTGAGTTCTGTTCCTCTCCCCTAGTGCTCTCTGTGCTCGCTCATCCTATGCTAGATGTTGGCAGTGACCTCTCTGGTTACTGTCTTGTCATGATTAAGATGATTTATTCAATTTATGGTTCTTATCTTTGGTTGATCATATATAGGATGAATTAGATCATGTCTGGATGGTCTGTAAGCATGCTAAATGGTTATTAGCCTGAGGCTTGTTGCTTGAGATGAACTATAATGGTTCTGGTGGCTTATTAGATGATTTTATGCTTGGTTTGCATATGATTTAGATGGTATAGTTGCTTTGGAACCAATGCTTGGTAAAGTTAGTGGCTTGATAACTTTCCACTGTCATTTCTTGTTTTATGGCTGTCCATTTGCGTTTGCTTGTTGGGAGAAGATTGGAGTCAACTAGGACCTCTCAAGGAGCATGTCAGACAGATTTTATCAGGCAAAATGTACATTTACTGGACCTTGCTTTATGGAAATAGTGGTCTCTGCTGCATGGAACATTTGGAAGGAGCGAAATGATTCAATTTTTCGAAACAGCCCGTGTTCGTTTGCTCGCTCGAAAGTTCGCGTCCAGAGTGACTTTCAACTCCATCGCTACAGAGTGAAAGATGCACTTGTGCAGCCCCTTTTGGACTGGATTTTACTCACCTTTACTTAGCTTCGCCAATTGTATTTTGCTCTCCTTTTTCTCCCCCTCGATGTAATTCCTAATCTTGTACCGTTTTTTGCTCACTTGGGCAACTTTTATATATATAATTTGAAAATCTTACCGTAGGGGTTCACCCCTACGGTCCACTCTTCAACATTTCTTGGTTTATGATCATGATTATGGTGTGATGAAAACACTGTCTTAGTGTTGTTGTCTTGAGAATTCATGTGTGGTTTTAGATCATCAAACAGTGATGATTAACATAGGAATATCCTAATTATGATTCCTGTATTAACATGAAAATGATTAGTAAGTTAATTGATTGAATCTGTGATGATTAAATGTTTATTCTGATTCATGTAGAATTGTTCTTGTGACACCATCTTGGTATGGCACACAAGATTTATTCTAATCCATTGATTGGGTTGATTTAAGCTTAAGACAAGCTTAGGTTTAAAAGATAAATGGAAATGTTCTTTTCTGAAATCCCTAAGACCAATGATGTTGGTCTGAGGCTTAGAGGTTTAGGCCTTATCTAGTGGATTCATATAGATAGACCTGGTAGTGGTACCAGCTATTGTTTCTTGAATCAAAGCTTGGAGAAAAATGATAGTAGGATTGGTCATTGTATGGACCCAAAAGATTAGCTTCTAAGGTGCTACCCTTATCTTAGGGATGTGCCTACAATTTAAATCTTAGCTATATTTGTGCTTGGATTGAAATATATAGCTTGACAACCAAATCAATGATGATGTTTTGAGTCTTGGTTGGATCCTTGTACTTCGCTGTTTGCTTTTAAAGTTTAAAATCTCAATGATGGATTCACCCCACTTGGGTGTTTTCTGAGAGTTTGTTTCATAAAACAACACATGCTTCTGTCTAGATAATATGATTAGATCATTTGAAGGTTTTATGACACTCACCACAAAAACTGATGATTAAGATGTTGGGTGATGATGTTGATCTTGTTTTGTTGAGCTCCTTTGCTTGACCTGGAGCTAGCCTGCTCCTCCTAGCTCCTGGAATTGATCTTGCTGTCCACCTGATCCTTTCCCCTCCTTATGTCACCATCCTGGTGATGAGATCTTGTCTTTGGGTTGGTTTGATTGCTGGCTGTTGTGCTTGGCTTAGCTGCTGGTTGTTCTTGTGTGTGAGCAGTGAAGAGATGCACTAGTGCCTCTCCACGGCTATGCTGATGGTTTTGTGTGTTGGAGCTACGCTGTGAAGCTGACATCACATCACATGCAATTAGGTGTGTGTCCTGCTTGTGTGCTTGTTGTGCACTTGTGGATATGCTTTGGACTTGAGAGTTACTTTTATCTGATTACTTTTACCTGGCTGGTGAAACTTACCCCTCCTTGCTTTCAATTTTACCCTTTGGCTTAAAATTTATGAAAGATAGATTCTTTCATATTGGTGAAACTTGCCCCTTTTTATAAATTTCTCAATGATGAAACTTGTTCAGTGCACCTCACTGACATGTCTGAGTGTAAAACCACTCTAACCCTAACTTTTATTATTGTTTTGTTAGTGTTTGTCTTGCAGGTACAGATTTGAAGATGAAGATTTTAGTTTAGGTTTTTACTTTGTAAGATAGTTAATGTAATCTTCTTTATTCTTATGTATTTTTTTTATTTTATTATTTTGTAATCTTAATTTTATTCTTTTGTATTAAGGATTATATAATTTTCAATAAAGAAATATTCTTATTCTTTATTCATTTGTTATTGTGAAGTTTGGAGATGATTTCAATAAGTTACATTTTTGTAACTTGTTTATGTATTGAAAATATGAAATAGGTTTTCATATTCTTAATTGTTTTCTTTGGATAAAGTTTGAGTTATAATAATTAACTCTTAATTAAATCCAGATTCAAACCTTATTCCTAATTCATTATAATTCAAACACTCAATTTTAGAATTCAAATTCACTTTCCAAACACATAATTCCTCAAAGATCATATCAAAGTCTATAGCAATCATCCTTTAAGACTAAACCTAATCTCAAAGTATGAAAGAAACCTTGATCACTTAAGGTTTTTTTATTTGGCGAAAATTTTACCCACATTTTCACAGATGAATGCATGCAACATTCCAAATTCCTAAATCTACCCGTCGTTAGTTCCTAAATGTTGGATGTTACAGACTTCCCCCCTTAAATTAAACTTCGTCCCGAAGTTTGTGGACATGTACCTGAATAGTTCTGGATAGGCTTTTCTTAAATCCTCTTCTTTCTCCCATGTGGCTTCCCTTTCAGGGTGATGTTCCCACTGTATCTTGCAATATTTGATTGCTCTGTTCCTTAATCTTTTCCAGTTTTCTTCTAGAATATTATAGGGCTTTTCAATATAGTTCAGGTCTGCTTGTAGTTCTATCTCTTGGTGTGTGATTGCATCATCCGGAACTTTCAAACATTTACGAAGTTGTGACACATGGAAAACATTATGCACTTGAGCTAATCTTGATGGTAACTCTAAATCATAAGCTATAGTTCTGTTTTGACTCAATATCTTGAATGGTCCGATGTATCTTGGACTCCATTTCCCTTTAACTCCGAATCTTTTCACCCCTTTCATTGGACTTACTTTCAAATAGACCATATCTCCCACTTCTGGATGCCATGATCTTCGACTTTGATCCGCATAACTTTTCTGCCTATTCTGGGCTATTTTCAGTCTATCCCTGATCTTATTAATGGTATCTTGTTTTTCCTTGATATAATCTGGCGCAAATTCTTTGCTGCTTCCAGGCTCATACCAACATATTGGTGATCTACACTTCCTTCCATACAAAAATTGGTATGGGGCTGCCTTCAGACTACTCTGATAGTTATTGTTATAAGAAAATTCTGCCAATGGTAGATGATCTTCCCATGTTCCTCCAAAATCTAGTGCACAAGCTCTTAACATGTCTTCTAGTATTTGATTTGTTCTTTCAGTTTGACCTCCTGTCTCAGGATGATATGTTGTGCTGAAATCTAACTTTGAACCAAGTGCTTCATGCAATTGCTTCCAAAATGCTAAAGTAAACACTGATCCCCTATCAGTTATGATCTTTTTGGGTATTGCATGCTTACTTACTATCTCATTGACATATACTTCAACTAACTTCTCGTCATTATCTTTTTGATTCACTGGAATAAAATGTGCACTCTTAGTGAGTATGTCCACAATTACCCATATCATATCCTTCCTTTTAGGAGTCAAGGGAAATCCCATGATAAAGTCCATACCTATTTCCTCCCACTTCCATTCAGGAATTTCCAAAGGTTGTAATGGTCCTGCTGGACTTTGATGTTCAGCTTTCACCCTTTGGCAAGTATGGCATTCAGATACATATTTAGCAATATCTTTTTTCATGTTGTTCCACCAGAATAGTTCTTTCAAGTCCATATACATCTTAGTACTCCCTGGATGTATAGAATATGGTGTTTCATGTGCTTCTCTGAGTATAACATCTCTAATCTCAGTCACATATGGAACACTTAGACGGTCTTGAAACCATAAAGACTCATAATCCCCAAGGCGAAAAACTAATTTTTTCCCTTGAGATATCCTTCGAATTTCCTCAGCAATAAAAGGATCTTCTGCTTGATGTCTAAAAATTTCTTGTTTAAGATCACTGTCTTTCTTTGCAACTACCTGCATAGTAGCTAATCCTCCAAGAACCTCTATTCTAATGAATGGAAGTCCTAATCTTTCCAAGTCCATTTGTAACTCTTTTGGTAACTCCCGATTACTAGGCTGAATATCTGCAATATTTCTGCTTAAAGCATCATCTACAACATTAGCTTTTCCTGGAGTATAGTTGATTGTTAAATCATAATCCTTGATTAGTTCCAACCAACGCTTCTTTCTCATATTAAATTCTTTTTGAGTGAAGAAATATTTGAGGCTTTTATGCTCAGTGTATAACTCACATCTGGCTCCATAAAGAAAATGCCTCCATCCTTTCAGCGCAAAAACTACTGCTGCTAACTCTAAATCATGAGTTGGATAGTTGACTTCATGTGGTTTAGTTGTCTTGAACCATAAGCAATCACTTTTCGATCTTGCATTAATACACAACCCAAACCTTCTTTAGACACATCACAGTATACGGTGAAGTCCTTCCCTGTTTCAGGAACTGCTAAGATTGGAGCTGTGGTTAATCTAGTCTTCAACTCTTGAAAACTTTCTTCACATTTCTCATCCCACTTGAATTGTGTGTTCTTCCTTAATAATTTGGTCATTGGTTCGGCTATTTTGGAGAAACCTTCAATGAATCTCCGATAATAACCAGCCATTCCTAAGAAACCTCGAATTTGCTTCACATTGGTCAGTGAAGTCCACTCTAGTACTGACTGAACTTTAGATGGATTCACAACAATTCCATCCTTAATGATCACATGACCGAGGAATTCTACCTCATCAAGCCAAAATTCACACTTACTAAACTTAGCATAAAGTTTGTGTTCTCTTAAAGTCTGCAATGCTATTCTCAAATGATCGGCATGGTCTTCCTTATCCTTGGAATATATCAGAATATCATCAATAAAGACTATGACGAACTTGTCCAAATATGGCATGAAGATCTTGTTCATCAGATTCATGAATATTGCCAGTGCATTGGTCAAACCAAATGGTACTGCCAGATACTCATGGTGTCCATATCTTGAGACAAATGCTGTCTTTGGAACATCTTCCTGTTTGATTTTTATTTGATGGTATCCAGATCATAAATCGATCTTTGAAAATACCCCATCTCCTTTCACTTGATCAAACAAATCTTGAATTCTTGGTAAAGGATACTTATTCTTGATAGTAACGTTGTTTAGGTTTCTATAATCACCACACATCCGTCTTCCACCATCTCTCTTATCCACAAAGATTACTGGTGTTCCCCATGGAGATACACTTTCCTGAATAAATCCTTTTCTGGCTAACTCATCAATTTGCTCCTTGAGTTCTTTTAACTCTTTGGGTCCCATTTTATATGGTCCTTGAGCTATTGGTGCTGTACCAGGAATTAGGTCAATAGTAAACTCTATCTCCCGGTCTGGTGGCATTCCTGGTAGCTCTGCTGGAAAAACATCTTGAAATTCATTTACTATAGGAATCTCTTCCAATTTGACCTCTTTCATTAAGTTCAACTGCATATCCACCATGATATGACTATAATTATCTGCTTGGTAAACTATCCTTGCTCCACTTGGAGTTTTGATTGAGACAGTTTTCTCCTCACAATTTATCTGAGCTCTGTGTTCCATCATCCAATCCATTCCCAGCACTACTGCAATTCCCTTCAAAGGAATCACATAAAGGTCTGCGAAATATGTACAACCACAGATGGAGATAACCTGATCTTGTTTTATGTGGCGTACAATCACATTCCCTCCTGCTGTAACTACGGTCATACGAATTTCTAACGTTGCCCTTCTAATCCCGAACTTATCACAAAATTCTTCAGAAATGAATGAAGTAGTTGCACCAGTATCAAATAGAACTTTGCCGGGATTGGTAAGGATATTGAGCGTACCTATCACTGCATGCTCCGAATTATCCACCTCCTCGAGGGTTGCATAGTTCAGTTTCCCGGTAGGTCGGTTCCTCTTGCCATTGTTGTTCTTTCCATTATTTCCTCCTTTATTGGGCTGTCCATTTACTCCACTGGATTGTCCTCCTCCCTTGGTAGGCCAACCTCCTGGTGGTTTGCTCGGACAATCGGGCTTGATATGCCCCTTCTAACCACAACCATAACAAATCACTACATGCATTTTGCATTCCCTCTGGAAATGCCCGTGAATTCCACAATTGTTACAAATAACATTCCTTCTCGGATTGGATTGATTTCCACCACTTCCCTTGTTATTGTTATTGTTGCCATAATTCCTATTCCGAGGTTTGAACTCTAGGTTGGGTTTAGGTTTGCTTGCCTGAATTTTCTTGGTTTCCTTCTTGGCTCTCTTCCTCCGGTCTTCTTGGACATTCTTATAATCATCTTCAAAAGTAATGGCTGCATCCAACAACTGCTGATAAGTTTGCTTATTGGCTAACCTTAGCTGCATCTTCACAAAGGGATTTAATCCGTGTAGGAAACGCTTCTTCCGCTTCTCTTCAGTGTTGACATCCTCCTCAGCATAGCGAGACAGTTGACTAAACTCCCGGATGTACTTCATAACACTAGTATATCCTTGCTGAAGCTCCTCAAATTCTCTCCGCTTCAACTCCATAACACTTTCGAGAACATGATATTCACGGAATCTCTGCTTGAACTCTTCCCAGGTAAACTCCCTTCCTGGTTGTTGCATGGTTAACTGATTCTCCCACCATGATGATGTAGGTCCAGTCAGAAGATGAGTTGCATACCTCAATTTCTCCTCAGCATTGCAACCTACAGTTTTTAGCTTCCTTTCAGTATCTGCTAGACAATCTTCTGCATCCATTGGTTCAGGAGCTGATGCAAAAGGTAACGGTCTTGCATTCTGGAAATCAGATAGACTCACTCCTCCTCCTTCAGGTGCCCTCTGATTTGCTCGCCCCAGCAATTCTTCCATAAAGTTGTTCTGGGTCTCTTGCATCATTTGCATGCATTGCATAAAGTTCTACTCCATTAACGGCCTCATTGGTGGTGGTGGTGGTAATGCTCCTTGATTTGATGCATCTGCATCAGCCTTCTCCTTGGCCCCTCGCTCCATCCGCTGCTGCTCAGTTTCCATTTCTACACCCGTATCCATAACCCTCTAGTCCCGCAACATAAAGCGAATACTCATAATTACATCATGCACATGTGTTCTGAGCTCTACTTTACGCACATAACTAGTCACACAATGAAGATCCAAAGAAAATCCAAATGTGTATTTCACATATGATACATACTATCATAATAATACAAAGTCATTACAACATATACCATATAGTTATAATCACAAAACTACCTTATTCATCTCACTATCTTATTTCTTGGAGTACAATACACGGTACTTGATATCACTAACTAATTGCCTCCTTCTAGTAGTAACTACGCTCATTGTACATGCCTGATGTCCAACCGTCACGACGTGTTGTTCGTTGCACAGTTTGTGGAACATATGTCCTTCCAGAAGGAACATACTCTGTTTCTGAAGTGTCAGGACTTGAGTCATTACTCAATCTAAGCGCATTGACTCCCTCCAGCTCAGCTGAAAAGTCTTCAGAAACATATTCAACATTATCTCCAGCCTGGATCTCCCGAGCTTCATTTCTTGAGTTGTCAACAAGATACGCAGATCCTGCTGCTTCCCAGGTGCTCCCTTGGGCAAGATAATTAAACACTGGATAATGTATATTCCCTGGGTTTTGAGAAGATGTTGATGATTCAAACACTCTCTCCTCAGGATCTTCTTCTTAATCCTGATTATCTATTGACATGGTATTTCTATTACTATTATTAGGGTTCATCCTTGCACCCATCCAACTAGATTATCCAAAATTTCTATCAGAACCATCTGTGGACATATGGTGTCCATGAGATCCATTATATGATCCCATTATCAAACCATTCGAATTATCAATAGGAAGTTCTGAGTCAGAACCATCCTCTGAGCCCTGTGGTACTGCATACCTCATATCCATAGTAGGATCATGTATAGGTTCAGGTCTTGGTGAATAAGGATATGGTATAAAAGATTCAGGATCTATAGGTATATCCTTAAAGATAGGTGTTTCACTACTACTTGATTACTTCTCTAACTGGAATGCTAACTGCTTCCTCCTTTCCGGATCAGTTAGATCCTCTAACATATCATTTTTATCTTCAACAATCACTTGATAGGTCTTATAAAAAGACGCAACGAGTGTTCGATATCTATCCATCAACTTGGAAGCTAACTTAGGATGCTTCTTAACCAAAGTAAGATGATCCGGTATAGGCTCCGAGTCTATAGAATCATGAGGTATCACAGAGAATTTGCTACCTTCTAACTCCTTTGTTTTCTACTCCCGAATATTAGCTATCGCCTCCACAACAGCAACATGATATGCTGCTAAATGACTCCTACCTTCTCCTATAGGTAGATCGTGATATAATCCAAGCTTATCTAGAAGTTGGATACTCACACGATACTTGGATAACATCCGGCTATCAAGGTAAGTGACAGTTTTCACTGGAATTCTAGTTGGACAACTAAAGAGATTTAAAAGTTGACGAAGTTGGTCTGTGAAGATCCTTGATAATCATCAAGAGTCTCCTCTTTCCTTACCAAAGTCTCTTTTGGAAACTTTGGTGCCATATCTCTGTATATCAGAAAAATATTTTTGATTAGTATCCAATGATATATTGTATGATAACAAATAATTATCGCACTAAAATATATAATGGAATATTCTCATTTGAATACCCATTATATTACTTTTAGAGAATTATTTATCGTTGCTAAATTTTCCTACAGGTAATACCCTTTACTAGGTTTCCAACCTAAGGTCAAAGCAATTTGCTCTGATACCAACTGCGGTGACCCAACATACCACTGCATGTGTAGTACACTATAATCGTTGACATGACATCCACAGAACACCGTTCCATAAATATCACATCCCTCAGAGTGGTACAATAGAAACATTGCGGGTCCATATTACAAAAATACACACATTATTATTATTACAATACTGGAAGTTCAAGACTTCCAAAAGATTCAACTTACAAACCAAAATATAAAGTGTTTCAGCGGAATTTAAAAGTAGAAACTCTGACTAGGAGTTGAGCTCAGCAGCTTATTCTATAGAGTTCATGTTGCTCGGCTCCGTTGGTTACTACTAACTAGGGATACTTAGTTGGACTCGTTATCATCGACACCGTAGCGGATTTCGTAATCCACTCCTTCAACACCTCTGGACAGATCGGGTTCCTCGTAGAACACATCTTCTTGACATTCGACTGCATACATTGGCACGTCTTCGGGATCCTCGGAGTCCAAGCAAGCGATCAAAGGAAATAATGAGTAACAGCGTTACCCAACAGGTTCATTATATGCAAGGGGGAAGTTTGATGCTCTAACTACCACCTCGGATTATAAATCCTTGGCACTATGCAATTTTTGTAAATCTTTCTTCAAAGATTGATTTTATTCTGAAAAACTATGACAATCAGCCTTCAGAGGTTGACCAGAACTTTCATGGAGTTCCTTTCCTACCGTCATAGCTCCTTCCTAACAGAGTAACAAGTTACAATTATTACACTCTACAGAGGTGCGTTACTTTACCCATGAGAGAACAACTCCTTGTTGCACAACCGGGCGTACTTTCCCGTCCACAATTCCATGATGTGGGGCCCAGTAGTTGGTCCAAGCCAATCACTGCCCCCTTCGCGACCTCGCATGCCTCCTTGGTGTACACCATGCCCACATAATGAATTACGACAATGGTTTGTACAAACCGTTAGATGCCAGAACTATCGTGGGACGATGAGGGTTCCCACCCATATGCTGCATATCCTCTACGAATTACCAATTAATATGCACGCTACGAGGATAACAATGTAAGGTTCCCAACCTTTAATAAGGTAGAGATCCCTGTGTTTACAATGCTAGTCCCTGGATCAATAGCTAGCATCCACAGTTAAGATGTAATATCAAGATACAAGCGTCATAATACAACTTTATAACCAGGAATAAAGTAATTTATTACATCTTACATAGCTCATTTGGCTATTACATTACATTGCAGCAGAATATCTATAAGCATGGGGTCCTTCATCTTCAAAGTGCCACAGGCAGACATGTTTCTTGTAGACTTGTAATCCTAATCATTAAGCTTCACTAATATCAAACAAACCTACAACATAACAAGTTACAGCCACAAGGGTCAATACATTTGAATTGTATTGGCAAGTGATACTATGGTAGTATAGTGGAGTCTAACATCTATATGCATTTGTCCAGGTGGAGCTTAGGCTTTCTTTGCTCAAAATAGTTTTTCCTTATCATTTGAAAACACTAAGTTTTTGCTTTAATAAAAATCACCCAAGGAACCACCAATAGAAATTGGTGAACCTTAAACCCTTGTTCAACCACAAGTTTTTAACTTAGAAATTTGGATGATGAGATTCTTGATAGCTTCCATGTCTTGATGCTCAAATTGTCCTTTTCCAGGGACATGGCTAAGTACTTAGATTTTACACTCTGCAGAGGTGGTGCACTTTCCCCACAAGACTTGGTTTCACCAAGACAAGATCTTCCAGAAGCCTTCCCTTAGACCAAAATGGACGCGCTCCAACCTATCATTCCCCTACCACCAACTGTCCATTTGGCTAAGTTATTGCAACCTATATGATCTAGGCAGAGCCCATAATGCCAAGTGGCTGCACTTGAAGCTTCTCAACATTTGACATCTCAAATCTCTTTGTTCCTGGGTGGCCATCCACAAGTGAGACACCAAGTTTTCCCCAGCATGCTGGACTTGGTGATGCCCAAGTTTCCCCCAGCATACTGGACTTGCATGACCACTCAACACAAACCATTCCTTCCATTCCACCCAGGTGATTCATTCACTTAGTTGTTTTATTAAACAAAAACACAAGTCCTCAGACTTAGAAATTTTTCCATAGCATGAATATATATTCCACCCTTGTTTTATACTAGCTAAGCTAAGCATGATTGTAGTAGGAATCTTAAATTAGGAAATTCTACTAAAGTTTCATCTACTAGGATTTCCCATAGCATAGTTTATACTTAGCAAAATTTCCATGCAAGTCCTACTTAGAAATATCACTAATGCATAGTGAAAATAATGGGATAAAAGTATGAAGCATCACTTGCCTTTTTGGTAGAGGGTATAAGTTCACTACTTTATCTTTGCAATGTTCACACACCTCAAGTCACTACAATTCAATCAAGCAAACAACATTTCAATCTACCATTCAAGCAATTCATCACATAAAATGATAGAAACAAAACAATGCATGCAAGCATGCAAAAGATTTTTTTATTTGTAAAAGTGGTTTCTAATGATTCATAAACCTTTTAAAACACCCAATGGTCATTTTATAAAGTGGCAAAATCATTTGCAAAAGATTTCACTTCATAAACCATTTTTAGACTAAGTCATTATTTTATGTGGTGAAGAAATGCTTTTAATAAGGCAACATTCTATAGGTTTCACAAAATATGTTTTCAAACCATAAAACCTTGTGTTTAGGGTCAGAGAGTTTATTTCCAAAACATTTCTCAAAGGTTTTCTTCCAAAACCATTTTTAATAAATAAACCATATTTTTATTTGACTAGAATTGGTTTAAATCCAAGATTCATTCTTTTGTATCACCAAGTACATTTTTGAAACCACCAATTGATTCCTAGGCTCAGTAGGTTCAAAATATACCATTTTCCCAAGATTTTATCCCCAAAAACATTTTAGAACAATTTTTATATCCTAAACATGCATACACAAGTTTATGCAAAAACAAACATTTTAACAGAAGATTTTTACTAAACAAAGTGCATGGTTGGATAGGTCTTGTCTTGCTCAATCCATTGATATAAAATTTGCAAAATTTGGATGTGTGGTTTGAAAGTTATGGATTTTTCAAGTTGGCATATCTAATAGAACAATTCTGTTTTTAATCAGATGAACAGGGCCACGTGGCGGGATATTACTCGTCCATACCATTTCGTCCGGATCAGATACTCTGGCGCGTTGGATCTAAAGTAGATCGTGTGGCCCAGAAACAAACATACCGCTTCAGTTAATTTTCTATCGTGGCCATGCGATTAAGATCTGACGGAGCCCTGCACGCTAGCCAGAGATGGGCGGCGTTGGCGGTGGCTACTGGCGGCGGCGACTCTGACTATGACGGTGCGGTGAATACAGGAAGAAAAGGAGGAAGGGAAAGGGCTTACAGTGATCGCAGGGGTATGGCGAAGCTCAAGGTGGTCTTCCCAGCAGGGGCGCTCGCCATCGAATTCGCCGGAGGTGTTCTCGAGTCGAATGCGGTCGGCCGACGGGGCGAGGTTACAGCGCGTGCTAGGAAAAGTGGAAGACATGGTCAGATGCACATGGTCCTGGCGATGATGCGTGTGTGAAGGAGAAAGAGGGGGCGGTCAGGTCTTACCAGGTTTCGTCGGAGCAAAGGATGACAGGCGTGGTGCTGTGGTCGTCGTTGTCGAGGCTCTGGGGCGCGAGGGGACGAGCCGGTGCTATGGGGAGGTTCGCCTGTGTCTGGGGAGCAAGTGAGCTTGGTCGAGGGAGCAAGGGGCGGAGGAGGCTGGCCGGAATTTGGTTGCGAGCTCGTCGGAGCAGAGCGGGGTCTAGGCGCAATTGAGGCCTGGGGCGAGTTTCAAGCAGTGAGGGGAATGAGAGAGGGGGCGCAGGCATTTAAGAGGGCGTCGTCAGGGGGAGGTTTAACTGTGCCATTAACGCGAATTAAGTCGAGTTTTAATCGGCAGCAACGGCCGGCGAGGTGAGGGCGGGGTCAGCGCGCGCGGGTGAAGACGACGCTGACGGGGCTGTGGGGTCGCATGGCAGCGAGAGAGAGAGAAGGAATGTGGGGTCCATCGGTCAGTGTCTCTGCGGGTCTGTCTGCGGGTGGGGTGGGTAATGGGCTTGCTAGGCCTTGTTGGGGTAGCTGACTGGGTCGAGCCCTTTTTTTTATACCGATTGTTTTTCTTTTTCTCTTTTGATTTTGAATAAGCAATTCAAACATTCATTTGAATTCAAACCTTTGCCAAAATTTGTGTAGGTTCAAATACTGATTAACAAGACATTCTGATATCATTTTTAGAATAATTTATTTATTCTTTTTAAGGCCTTTTAATTAATGAAAATAGGTTCTAGTTTTTAAATCAAATAAGATTTAATATTTCTAAACACCATTTGATTTTCCAAAACCTTCCAATTCTTTTCAGTAGGTTTTTATTTGGTCAATTGGGTGTCAAATAATTCATCTTGAATTATTTGGAATAATTTAATAATCTTTTAAGATTGGGTATTTGTTTTAATTCCAATGGAATTAAATATAGTTTTAATTCCCTAAATTTTATTTGGAAGATTTATTTCATTTAAGTTAATTAAACAACTTTTAATCCACTTGGGTAATTTCCAAAATACTATTTTCTCAAGATTTAAATAATTATTCTTATTAGAGATTTGTCTTTGTTAAAAATAAGGATATAATGGTTAATGCCATTTTATTTTGGAAATTCTTTATCCTTTTATTTTATTTGGATTTGGATTTTATTCATTCCATTTGCTTATGGATTTGGCCAAGATTTGATTTGGTCTTTAAATAATCCTTATTTAATATTTCTTTCTTCACCTTATAAAAACCAAATCTTTTTATTTAGAGATCCAAACTTGGTGATTCCAATTTGTAAAGTCTTATTTGAGATTTATTTATCCTTTTAAATATATTTAGGATTAATTTCTCACCACTTTGTATGGATTTTAGATAAGTGCTTTATTAGCTTTAGAAATTACTTTTCCTTATCTTATTTAAATTCATAAGATTTTATTTATGGTTCCAAATTAAGTGAAACCAATTTATATGGTTTTATAATATTTCTGTTTGTCATTCTTGATCATTTGTAAATGTTTGTTGAAAAGATTTTATATGGATCAAATCCATAGGCTTGGAGATAACTTGGAAATGATTTTTATTCCATTAGGGTTTAGGGTTTGGATTTATTTTCCAAGTGTTTAAATTTCCAGATACATTCATTGAGGAATGCATTTCTCTTGATTTGGATTTTGTTGAATTCAAAACTTTAATTAAAGTTTGTTCAAGATGGTATTTTAAGTTTCCATTTAGAAACAAAAAGTTTCTTTTCACCCTAAAATTCAACAATAATTTATTTTGTTTATTTTATTTTTCACATTACAAGATTTGGAAAATCTTGGGATGTGACAGGCTACCACCCTTAAAATAAATCTCGTCCCGAGATTTGGGGAGGGTAGGGTTACAAGTTGGTTCAAAACAACTAGGGTACTACCACCCTTAAAAGTTTTCCAACTAGATCACTTCTTGACTTGCTTGGGATCTTGTTGAAATCTCTCTGGGCAAACATCTGCAAAATGTCCTTTGTTTCCACACTTGAAACCTGTGACAAGGTTGAGATCCTTCATAGGCTTGTTTATCTTATGCTTCATCTTTTCTAGACAGTTGCTTGCATAATGTCCTTGGTTACCACAATTGTAACATGTGATAAGATTGAGTTCATCACTTATCTTCTGTGGATAGGTTGCTACATAATGGCCTAGCTCTTTGCAGTTGTTGCACCACACTTGGCTAATCTCCTTATACTTCTGCTTCTCTGGACATTCACTGGCATAGTGTCCCATTTCTTTGCAATGACCACATTGCACATGGCTTTTGTCCTTCTTTTTCTTGGGTTTCTCCAAAGCTAGGAGTATTTCAAGTTCTTGTTCTTCATATGTTATCTCAAAGGTAGGAATGTCTACTGGTCTCCTTGACTTTATATTACTCCTTGGATAATACATATGTCTCCTTTTTGGTCCTTTAAATTGAGTCATGTTGTTGGGAGGTACAAGCTGATATTTTCCTTTGTCTTCATCCTTCTTGGTAGACTTGGCTCTCTCATGGTAGTCTGTAATCAGTTGTTGCACTCCACCTTGTTTCCTTTGTTCAACTATGGAATAGATGGGGCATTGGATATGGACATGATTGTTTCCTTCACATAGGTAACAAGTAGCTTGAGATGTGGGGCATTGATTAGCTGGATGTTTATCTTCACAGTTGGGGCATTGATCTTCATGCTCAGTTGGGGCATTGATCTTCATGCTCCTTGGAAGTATGATCCTTGTCTCCACAAATATTGCAAGCTTGGGTTCCTTCTAGAATAACATCTTTGTCATCCTTGTTGTCACAAACTCCTTGGGAAGAGTTGTTTCCCATGTTGGTCATTTGAGTAGCCAACCCTTGCAACAATTGGGATTGAGTTTCCAAAACTTTTTTCATGGTTGGGTCTATCTCATTGTTGTTGGCTAAAAAATGAGTTGTCACTTGGTTCAACTAGGTTTGTCTTGCAAGCAGTTGGTCTCTCATGTTGATCTCTTGGTTGTTGTTGTTGTTGTTGTTGTTGTTGTTGTTTTTGTTGTTGTTGTTGGAGAATTCATCTGTTTGGGTTGGATTTTGGATTAGAATAGACAAAAATATTTCTAAGAGAATAATTCTAATCATACACATCACGATTCACACAAGCAATGTGCAAGCAATCACAAACAAACATTCCACTCAAACAACAAGGTTCAAGCACATTTTTTTTGGCAACCAAAAATATTTTTGTTACATCACATAAGTTGGTGGGACTGACTTAAACTAAATATGGTGGTCCATCTATATGGTTCACTTGATATCTTTCTTTTCTCCTTGGCTGATTCTTCTTGAACAAGATGTTTGTATTCCTTAGAGAATTTCTTGCACCTTGATCTCAAAACTTCAAGGTGATGATGGTTCCTTAGTCCTCAAGTCTTGAGTAACATTTCTTGTCTCACTTGTAGTCCCTTGTGATATCCAAGATTGAATTCCTTGGTGAAAATGTTGAAGATGTTGAAGTCATTAGAGTTGAAGAAGTCCTTTGCTCATGGTGAAGTCTTTGGCCATGGGGTAGGCTTTTCCATCAAGTTTGAAATAGAAGAGATGTAGAATCAAAACCAAAATGGTTGAGGAAAGAGTTTACAAGATTGTTTGTAAATAAGTTTTGGAACAAATACAACTCCTATTTTTCTAAGGGGTTTTGTCCAATCCTAGGGTTACAATTCTACAGGCAACACAATGCTCTGATACCATCTGTAAGGTTCCCAACCTTTAATAAGGTAGAGATCCCTGTGTTTACAATGCTAGTCCCTGGATCAATAGCTAGCATCCACAGTTAAGATGTAATATCAAGAAACAAGGGTCATAATACAACTTTATAACCAGGAATAAAGTAATTTATTACATCTTACATAGCTCATTTGGCTATTACATTACATTGCAGCAGAATATCTATAAGCATGGGGTCCTTCATCTTCAAAGTGCCACAGGCAGACATGTTGGTTGTAGACTTGTAATCCTAATCATTAAGCTTCACTAATATCAAACAAACCTGCAACATAACAAGTTACAGCCACAAGGGTCAATACATTTGAATTGTATTGGCAAGTGATACTATGGTAGTATAGTGGAGTCTATCATCTATATGCATTTGGCTAGGTGGAGCTTAGGCTTGCTTTGCTCAAAATAGTTTTTCCTTATTATTTTAAAACACTAAGTTTTTGCTTTAACAAAAATCACCCAAGGAACCACCAATAGAAATTGGTGAACCTTAAACCCTTGTTCAACCACAAGTTTTTAACTTAGAAATTTGGATGATGAGATTCTTGATAGCTTCCATGTCTTGATGCTCAAATTTTCCTTTTCCAGGGACATGGCTAAGTACTTAGATTTTACACTCTGCAGAGGTGGTGCACTTTCCCCACAAGACTTGGTTTCACTAAGACAAGATCTTTCAGAAGCCTTCCCTTAGACCAAAATGGACGCGCTCCAACATATCATTTCCCTACCACCAACTGTCCATTTGGCTAAGTTATTGCAACCTATATGATCCAGGCAGAGCCTATAATGCCAAGTGGCTGCACTTGAAGCTTCTCAACATTTGACATCTCAAATCTCTTTGTTCCTGGGTGGCCATCCACAAGTGAGACACCAAGTTTTCCCCAGCATGCTAGACTTGGTGATGCCCAAGTTTCCCCCAGCATACTGGACTTGCATGACCACTCAACACAAACCATTCCTTCTATTCCACCCAGGTGATTCATTCATTTAGTTGTTTTATTAAACAAAAACATAAGTCCTCAGACTTAGAAATTTTTCCATAGCATGAATATATATTCCACCCTTTTTTTCTACTAGCTAAGCTAAGCATGATTGTAGTAGGAATCTTAACTTAGGAAATTCTACTAAAGTTTCATCTACTAGGATTTCCCATAACATAGTTTATACTTAGCAAAATTTACATGCAAGTCCTACTTAGAAATATCACTAATGCATAGTGAAAATAATGGGACAAAAGTATGAAGCATCACTTTCCTTTTTGGTAGAGGGTATAAGTTCACTCCTTGATCTTTGCAATGTTCACATACTTCAAGTCACTACAATTCAATCAAGCAAACAACATTTCAATCTACCATTCAAGCAATTCATCACATAAAATGATAGAAACAAAACAATGCATGCAAGCATGCAAAAGATTGTTTTATTTGTAAAATTGGTTTCTAATGATTCATAAACCTTTGAAAACACCTAAAGGTCATTTTATAAAGTGGCAAAATCATTTGCAAAAGATATCACTTCATAAACCATTTTTAGACTAAGTCATTATTTTATGTGGTGAAGAAATGCTTTTAATAAGGCAACATTCTATAGGTTTCACAAAATATGTTTTCAAACCATAAAACCTTGTGTTTAGGGTCAAATAGTTTATTTCCAAAACATTTCTCAAAGGTTTTCTTCCAAAACCATTTTTAATAAATAAACCATATTTTTATTTGACTAGAATTGGTTTAAATCCAAGATTCATTCTTTTGTTTCACCAAATACATTTTTGAAACCACCAATTGATTCCTAGGGTCAGTAGGTTCAAAATAAACCATTTACCCAAGATTTTATCCCCCAAAACATTTTAGAACAATTTTTATATCCTAAACATGCATACACAAGTTTCTGCAAAAACAAACATTTTAACAGAATATTTTTACTAAACAAAGTGCATGGTTGGCTAGGGCTTGTCTTGCTGAATCCATTGATATAAAATTTGCAAAATTTGGACGTGTGGTTTGAAAGTTATGGATTTTTCAAATTGGCATATCTAATAGAACAATTCTGTTTTTAATCATCCGAACAGGGCCACGTGGTGGGATATTACTCGTCCATAACGTTTCGTCCGGATCAGCTAATCTGGAGCGTTGGATCTAAAGTAGATCGTGTGGCCCAGAAACAAACATACCGCTTCAGTTAAGTTTCTACCGTGGCCATGCGATTAAGATCTGACGGTGCTCGGCACGCTAACCAGAGATGGGCGGCGGTATATCTTGGCGGCGACTCGACCACGGCGGTGAATACAGGAAGCAAAGGAGGAAGGGAAATGGCTTACAGTGATCGCAGGGGTATGGCGAAGCTCAAGGTGGTCTTCGGGTAGCAGGGGGCGCTCGGGCGTCGTCGGAATTCTTCGCCGGAGGTGCTCCTGGCGTCGGGTACGGTCAGACGTCGACGGGGGGCGAGGTTACAGCGCGTTCTAGGACAAGTGGAAGACATGGTCAGATGCGCACGGTCCTGGCGATGATGCGTGTGTGAAGGACAAAGAGGGGGCGGTCAGGTCTTACCAGCAGTGCTCGTCGGAGCAGTGACAGACGGCGGCGTGGTGCTGTGGTCGTCGTTGTCGAGGCTCTGGGGTGCGCGGGGACGAGCCGGTGCTACTGGGAGGTTCGCCTAGGTCTGGGGAGAAAGTGAGCTTGGTCGAGGGAGCAAGGGGCGGAGGAGGCTGGCCGGAATTTTGTTGCGAGCTCGTCGGAGCAGAGCGGGGTCTAGGCGCAATTCAGTGGCCTGGGGCATAGAGAGTTTCAAGCAGTGAGGGGAATGAGAGAGGGGGCGCAGGCGTTTAAGAGGGCGTCGTCAGGGGGAGGTTTAACTGTGCCATTAAAGCGAATTAAGTCGAGTTTTAATCGGCAGCAGCGGCCGGCGAGGTGAGGGCGGGGTCAGCGCGCGCGGGTGAAGACGACGCTGACGGGGCTGTGGGGTCGCATGGTAGCGAGAGAGAGAGAAGGAATGTGGGGTCCATCGGTCAGTGTCTCTGCGGGTCTGTCTGCGGGTGGGGTGGGGAATGGGCTTGCTGGGCCTTGTTGGGGTAGCTGACTGGGTCGAGCCCGTTTTTTATACCGATTGTTTTTCTTTTTCTCTTTTGATTTTTCTGTTTTGATTTTGAATAAGCAATTCAAACATTCATTTGAATTCAACAATAATTTATTTTGTTTATTTTATTTTTCACGTTACAAGATTTGGAAAATCTAGGATGTGACAAACAACCACGACCTGCACATCCAACTTCATGCGAGAGGAAGAAGATACAGCTGACTTCTCTGTCCCATTCCAAATCTCATGGCTAACGCGTAATATACGGCTCTAGAATCACTGATGTCAGGGCTTATTAAGTCCCTACTTGATCATCATTGTTGCAAATAGAACCCTAAGTTCTATTGCTCCATTATATCATCACTTAAGATGATATCTATGATTTCTTTATTTGTGAAAATAATATTTTCTTTCTTTTATAATATATATGATAACACACAATTTGCAAATACTTTGATAAAGACTCTTCAAAGGACATGGGCAAGTGATGAACTTGTCTTGTGATGGCAAGGTAGTGAAGTCTGATGCTTGCACTGATCCTTGAGCTTCTATGTCTACAAAAACATCATTATTGCCAGGTAAGGACAATATTTAAAGAAGCAAAATGATTATGCAATAATGTAATGCATCATTTAACTTGATATGCATTCACCCTATTATTATACAAAGTTATTTTTAATAATAAAGGATTAATAAATATTATTTCTTAATATTTATAACATATATTGAATTATTTTATTTTATTTGACTTTTATTGATTTAATAATTATTTTAGGAATTATCAATTAAACATTAAAAATTGTTTTTAAAATATTTATTTAGTATTTTTAAAAAATACTACAATATTAATATATAATGAAAGTGATTTTTATTTATTTTTATCATCTTTTAATAATTTTGTAAAATTCCATAAGGAATATATAAATTACAAAATTCTTATTAAAATTTAAATGTCTAAAATGTTACATCTTAATTTATTTGGATAGTGTGGATTATTGTGAGTCCAAAAATATTTTATTTATAATTTTTGAACTTTTATTTTATTTTCTAGGATTTAATTAAGTCTAGGGGTATTTTGGTCTTTTCTTATTTATTAGAATAGGCCTTAAAAGATTTCTAGGCTGGCTTAATCTTATTGGGCCCTAGTGTCCCATTAGACATGGTTAAAATAACCACCCCGAAAGGGTCTGGCCCAACTCAGCCCACTCCTCTGCTGCCTCTCTCCCTCGAGCTCATTCCTTTCCTCCTCTGACCTCGACCCCGTGGTCGGTGATGTCGCCGCCGACAATTCCCGCCGTCGTGGACCGTTCTGGTCGTCGCCGTGGTGCGGTAGGAGGTTGTCGACTACGCGCATACTTTCTATTGAATTAGATTTGAGTATGGGGCTCTCCTGCGACGGATCGATGCCGTCCCGAACCTTAGGGTTTGGGGGTTGGCGTGGATCCTGGTGCTGCCGCTTCCGTCATGCATCGTGGTGATGCTCCTCGGCTCTATGCGTGTTCATGGTCGCCGCTGAGGTGCCGTGTGGGTTGCAGCGCCCCTCCTAGGGTGGTCCCCATGCCACCATGGACGTCGGCCAGCTCTGCTTCCTCTTCTAGTCTTCAGCGAGGACCCTTGGTGAGTTCTGTTCCTCTCCCCTAGTGCTCTCTGTGCTTGCTCATCCTATGCTAGATGTTGGCAGTGACCTCTCTGGTTACTTTCTTGTCATGATTAAGATGATTTATTCAATTTAGGGTTCTTATCCTGTGGTTGATCATATACTGGATGAATTAGATCATGTCTGGATGGTCTGTAAGCATGCTAAATGGTTATTAGCCTAAGGCTTGTTGCTTGAGATGAACTATAATGGTTCTGGTGGCTTATTAGATGATTTTATGCTTGGTTTGCATATGATTCAGATGGTATAGTTGCTTTGCAACCAATGCTTGGTAAAGTCAGTGGCTTGATAACTTTCCACTGTCATTTCTTGGTTTATGATCATGATTATGGTGTGATGAAACCACTGTCTTAGTGTTGTTGGCTTGAGAATTAATGTGTGGTTTCAGATCATCAAACAGTGAAGATTAACATAGGAATATCCTAATTATGATTCCTCTATTAACAGGAAAATGATTAGTAAGTTAATTGATTGAATCTGTGATGATTAAATGTTTATCCTGATTCATGTAGAATTGTTCTTGTGACACCATCTTGGTATGGCACACAAGATTTAATCTAATCCATTGATTGGGTTGGTTTAAGCTTAAGACAAGCTTAGCTTTAAAAGATAAATGGAAATGTTCTTTTGTGAAATCCCTAAGACCAATGATGTTGGCCTGAGGCTTAGGGGTTTAGGCCTTATCTAGTGGATTCATATAGATAGACCTGGTAGTGGTACCAGCTATTGTTTCTTGAATCAAAGCTTGGAGAAAATTGATAGTAGGCTTGATCATTATATGGATCCAAAAGATTAGCTTCTAAGGTGCTACCCTTATCTTAGGGATGTGCCTAGAATTTAAATATTAGCTATATTTGTGCTTGGATTGAAATATATAGCTTGACAACCAAATCAATGATGTTGTTCTGAGTCTTGGTTGGATCCTTGTACTTTGCCTTTTGCTTTTAAAGTTTAAAATCTCAATGATGGATTCACCCCACTTGGGTGTTTTCTGAGAGTTTGTTTCATAAAACAACACATGCTTCTGTCTAGATAATATGATTAGATCATGTGAAGGTTTTATGATACTCACCACAAAAACTGATGATTAAGATGTTGGGTGATGATGTTGATCTTGTTTTGTTGAGCTCCTTTGCTTGACCTGGAGCTAGCCTGCTCCTCCTAGCTCCTGGACTTGATCTTGCTATCCACCTGATCCTTTCCCCTCCTTATGTCACCATCCTGGTGATGAGATCTTGGCTTTGGGTTGGTTTGGTTGCTGGCTGTTGTGCTTGGTTTAGCTGCTGGCTGTTCTTGTGTGTGAGCAGTGAAGAGATGCACTAGTGCCTCTCCACGGCTGTGCTAGTCATTTTATGTGTTGGAGCTGTGCTGTGAAGCTGAAAGCACATCACATGCAATTAGGTGTGTGTCCTGCTTGTGTGCTTGTTGTGCACTTGTGGATATGCTTTGGACTTGAGAGTTACCTTTATCTAATTACTTTTACCTGGCTGGTGAAACTTACCCCTCCTTGCTGTCAATTTGACCCTTTGGCTTAAAATTTATGAAAGATAGATTCTTTCATATTGGTGAAACTTCCCCCTTTTTATAAATTTCTCAATGATGAAACTTGTTCAGTGCACCTCACTGACATGTCTGAGAGTAAAACCACTCTAATCCTAACTTTTATTATTGTTTTGTTAGTGTTTGTCTTGCAGGTATAAATTTGAAGATGAAGATTTTAGTTTAGGTTTTTCTTTGTAGGATAGTTAATGTAATCTTCTTTATTATTTTGAAATTTTATTATTTTATTATTTTGTAATCTTCATTTTATTCTTTTGTAATAAGGATTATATAATTTTCAATAGAGAAATATTCTTATTCTTTATTCATTTGTTATTGTGAAGTTTGGAGATGATTTCAATAAGTTACATTTCTGTAACTTGTTTATGTATTGAAAATATGAAATAAGTTTTCATATTCTTAATTGTTTTCTTTGGATAAAGTTTGAGTTATAATAATTAACTCTTAATTAAATCCAGATTCAAACCTTATTCCTAATTCATTATAATTCGAACACTCAAGTTTAAAATTCAAATTCACTTTCCAAACACATAATTCCTCAAAGATCATATCAAACTCTATAGCAATCATCCTTTAAGACTAAACCTAATCTCAAAGTATGAAAGAAACCTTGATCACTTAAGGTTTTTTATTTGGCGAAAATTTTACCCACATTTTCACAGATGAATGCATGCAACATTCCAAATTCCTAAATCTACCCTTCCTTAGTTCCTAAACGCTGGGATGTTATAACAGCAACATCCATTTACCTTCGTGCTGATGCCTATAGGAAGTAGATCGAGCATTACGGCTATTGCAGCGTGATAAAATGATGACATGCCACACGCACGAGACTGCCCGCAGAGTGCAAATGGTACATACGTGGAGACCGGATAAGCGATGAAGTTGAGAACATCCGATTAGCTAAAAATTGGAGGAGGACGCCTATGGCGAGAGAGTTGACGACAACCGGCAAAATTGAAATGGAGGGAGTACATAAAACTCGTTCGCCCATGTATTTAAGTGGCTATTTCAGTGCGAAAGCATTGGATATGGTTGATATTGTTGAGATAGTATTGTAGTTTGTTTGGTCTCCTTGTAACCTAAGAATTGTATCCTGTAATTTTCTATATATATACATGCCCACGGGACCTGGGCAATCTCTTCTAATCCTTCTACATAGTATCGGCCTTCTCACGATCCTAACCCTAGCCGCCACCCTCTCCTCTCGGCACTGCCGGCTCCTCTGCTTCCGCCCACCATGACCGAGTCCTCCCTGTCCGACCCCAGCAACCCCTTCAAGTCTTCCCGCTCCGGGAGCAGCAACCTCTTCGTCGTCCCCTCCATTGTCGTCATCCGCGATATCCCCATCCTCGATCATGTGCCGGTGAAGCTCTCTCACACCGTGGCTAACTTCTTTGCCTGAAAGACCTACTTTGGCCACCTCTTCCGTGAGTATGATCTCCTTGATCATGTCGACGGCACCATCGACCTCCTTGGCATGCCACACGACCCCGACTGGTTGACGATCGACGCCACCATAATCCGCTGGTTTTTCTAGACCGTCTCCACCGAGATCTTCCACACCGTCATCCGTGACCGTTTGGACCAAGATCACCGGCCTCTTCACCGATAAGAAAACTCAGCGCATCATCTTCCTCCAACAGCAGTTCTTCGGCACCCAACAGAACGATCTCTGCGTTAACGACTTCTGCCTGCGCCTCAAAACCCTCTCCGACGAGCTTCGTGATCTGGAGTTCCCAATCTCCGAATCGCTCCTCCTCTCCATGCTGATGGACGGTCTTGGCGAAGATCTCAGCAATGCCACTGTCAACCTCACTCTGCTGAATATGCCCACCTTCGAGCAGGCCGTGGCCTATCTCCACCCCGAGGAACGGCGGCTGACAGACCTGCGGGCTCATGAGGCTCATAGCTCCTTTTCCGCTGGAGTCTCACGTGGCGCCCTGCTCCACCCTCTTCGACGCCCCCGCCTCATGCCCTGGCTTCGACCCCGTTCTGTGCACCCTAGCCGCGTGCCAGTTCGGCCCCCCTGCTAATGGCGGGAATGGTGGCCGTCGACGACAACACGGGCGCGGCGGCAATGGCCACCGCAACAACGGCAATGACGGCTACCAGCAGCGTCCCGCCCAGCAACTCATGCTGATGCCCCCTAGATGATGGGCCACAACCCCTGGACTAGGGTCGTTCACGCCTACACGATGCTGGTGCCGTGCACCCCCATCAAAGCATCTTGGGGCCGCGTTCACCAGGCGTTTTTCATTGTGCCCCAGCACGGCATCCCTTCGGTCTACGTCGCGCCTCTAGCCCACCCCACCACGCCAGTCGGCTACTACCCCACGCCACCGCCATCCTCGGCTCAGTGGGACCTCGCGTTGGTGACTGCTCTCCCGTCTGCCCCCGCTGCTCTCTCCTATGTTGTAGAGGTGACTGGTTCATGGACACCGGTGCTTCCTCACACATGGTCTCCAACCCCAGTACTCTCTCCGCTTCTTTTCCCACAAACACCTCCTCTCACATTATCATTGGCAACGGTCATTCTCTTTCCATTACTCACACTAGTTTCACCACTTTTCCATCCACGTCCACTCCCCTCTCTCTCATTAATGTTGTCGCTTCTCCTGACTTAATCAGAATTTAGTTTCTGTTTGTTTTTTCACTCGTGATAATTCTGTGAATGTGGAGTTTGACGCTTTCAGTTTTTCTATTAAGGATGGTCATACTCTGATGCTCCTCCACCGATGTCACATCCTGGCAATTTTAACCCTGTCTGGTATTCTTCCATCGCCGCCTCCACCAGTCGCCTTGCCCTCTCTGCCAGTGTTGACCTCTGGAACGCACGCAAAATGGTCGCGCTGAACGAATCCTCCGCACTCTCAACGATTGTGTTTACACCCTTCTGTGTCATTCCCATATGCCTCCGCGGTTCTGGCCCGATCCCCTCGCCACCGCTACCCTTATCGTCAACATACGGCAGTGCTGCTCTCAATGGCAATACACGTCGCACCACCTCCTCTTTGGTGCGCCCCCCTCCTTTGACAATCTTCGCATCTTTTTCTGCCGCTTCTACCCTAGCATCGTTGCCACCGCTGCGCATAAACTCGCCCCGCGCTCCCTCCAATGTGTGTTCCTTGGCTACTATAACATCCCAGGATTAGCACATCAAAATAGATAGGACACACATTTGTGCATTGCATTCATGCATACGAAAATCCGGAAAATTTTCGTGCAAAACTAAAGAAGCTGTAGGGAGGGTCAAGATCTCTCTTGTTATGATGAAAGCATCTAAGTAAGTGCGATAGATTCCGACATGACCTTTACTGTATCTTTATGTTTGAGAGAAAGCAATTCAAATTTAATTATTCAATAGGTAAAATTGAAATCTAAAAGAGTTTAAAATAGAATTATAAATAGTAGTTGTGTTGCAGTTATAAATACATAATTGATATATCATTTATGATTCAAAAAGTCTAGAAAAAGGGCGTGCTCCTGGGAGGTCGCGCCATGTTGCTGCTGCCACGTCCACGTGGCGGATGAGGAGTGCCTCACACGCTGTCCCGGCCTTCCCCGTGTGACACGTGGTGGATGCGGAGAGGATCGCGAGTCCTTTTTTCTTTTCCTTTTTAGATTTGAACATGAAAATTGTGATATCTTTCAAACGGCGTGTCCAAATCGATATCTGTTTTCACAGCCATGCTAGTCACGTCCAGATCTTCAAAACTAGATCCATTGTTGATATGTTTCGACGAACTTTTTTCTCGCACCGCATTTGATGCGTATGTTGCACTGACTTTTGGTCCAGTGCATGGTGCCTTCGGTCGCAGCGCACATTCCAGTGTCCTGGCTCGTGAACTGCCCTATTGTACGGCGTTGCACTGCCCTAGGTCATAGTGCATCGTGCGGTGTCCTAGTAGTGCACCACCAGTGTACTGCCTTATTGTTCTGTGTTGTACTGCCTTCAAACGTAGTGCACTGCGCGGTGTACTGGCAGTGCACCGCGCATGCACTGTCCTGTTGTATGCCCGCCTTCATTCGCAGTGCATTGTCTTGTTGTACTGAGTTGCATTGCCTTTAGTCGTAGTGCACTATGTGATGTTCAGTCAATGAAGTACTCGTGCACTGCTTTGTTCTATTGCGTTGCACCGTCTTCGGTCGCAGTGCACCGCGCGGTATCCTGGCAATGCACCGCCCATGCACTGCCTTGCTATACCTTATTGCACTGCTTTCGATCATGCACTGCACGGTGTCCTGACAGTGCACCGTCCATGCACTTCTTTGTTATACCTCGCTGCACTGCTTTCGATCGTGCTTGTTGCACTACTTTAGTTTCTTGGTGCATTATTTTCTCACTTGTTTAGCACTGTATTTTCTACTTGTGCTTGACGTGAAAAATATCAGATAAAGAGCACGCGAGCGAGCTTGCACTGCCCGGCCAGCTAAGCAGATTTGCTCGTCTGCGGTGCCGTGCGACCAAAAATGTGCGCGCGGTGCCATGCGACCAAAAACTCGCCACATACCAGACAGTCGTGCGGCCGGAAACTTGTGCGTGTTGTCGTATGGCTGGAGACGTACTTTCTAGAGGGCGCGCTCCCGCTAGTCGTTCTCTTTATGATTAAGATATAAATAATCTCAAATAAAAATCCAAAAGAAAAGAATTGAATTATTCTATAATATAACAGGATAATATAATCATGATTATAATTGAATAATAAAAACAAATCAATAAAATAAATGATTAAAGTCTTAAATATAAGAGAAGTATATATAACATTTTGTCCTTTATAAGAGAAATGTACAAATTGCAATTGAAGGAAAACATTAGCTTTAATACTTAAAATAAACCATACAATATTTCTTTACAAAAGAAGAATGAATAAATAGAAAGAATTTCTTTATCACAATTATACAATGCTTTACACTTCACAAAAGAAAAAGTAAATTACCAGGAAACCAATAGAAAAAGGAATTACATAATGAATAACTAAAAGAATTCTTTATTATAAGGAAATATACATTACATTGTCTTTTACAAATGAATTACAAACGAATAAACAGAAACCTAAACTTATTTCCCTAATCTAATTCTTCTATATATTAATTCCCAAAATGTTCAAAGAACTTCTTTACTTGTAAAACAAAATAAGAAAAAAAATATAAGAGGTGAAGGGGTTAGTTTTGACTGCTCTCGGTAACTATAGTGAGAAGCACTGCCATTGTTCATCATAGAGCCTAATTAGAAAGAGGGGCAAGTTTCACCAAATCAATGGTATCTGTTATTATCAAACTTGTATTAATCCAACATCATTGACAATAAGATGGGGCAAGTTTCACCAAGGACCAGTAAAAAAGTGGCACAGTCAAAACTCAAGAAATATCTTCATTTTACTTGATCTCATCTGAATCCAACACACACACACACAAGAAACACACACATCACATGCAGTTTGTGCTGTCAACAACAGATGAGAGGAAGAGGACATACGGTCACAACTCGTACCAAAGCAAAGACTGCCTTGCTCACTACTTCACATCTAGGGTCACATAGCTAATATTCTTTCTTAAGAACACACACAACAAACAACACCAACACTTGCTAGATTTGCAGTAGAACAAACCACCACCTAACAACCAATCCACCAAGAACCATCCAAGATGGTCACCTAATGGAGAGGGAGGAATATGTGAAAATCAAAAACAGCAGCACCAGGAGGTGCAGGCCAAGATCAAGGACAGCAGCAGTACCATGAGATGCAGGATATCACCAAGGAGGAGAAGATCAAGCTGGAACATAAGGAATAGATCAGCAGAAGCCAAACAGTCACAGGAAACCACTATAGAATCAGGTTGCTATATTACCCATATTACTGTCAGCTAAAAACATTTGTTCTTAATAGTTCCATATAAACAATATATTAGGAGAGAGAGGAAGTTCTCAAGGTTCGCTATGGGAATCTCGGCATAGAGTTATACTAACAACAGATGTAGTATATGTTATAGATCAGGAAAATAAAAACACTTGGTCTTTACATCATTGGCTAGAGACAAGTCAAAATCTTGATAACAATAAGGCGACAGGTCATATAGATAGTCTAGGCCACTGTGCATCCTCCAAAGAGGGACCGAAACAGCAAGATCATCTACAGAAATTACCAATATTGTATACAAGAGATAGCCTATAGATTAAGCAAACAACTTTTAAGTGCATCATGAGATCCCAATCAATTCCTAGTCAAACTCTAGGAATCATTCTTAGTAAGTTGTTCACCATCCACATGGCAAATTAAATGAGTTTATACAAAGCCATTACATGATTGATCTTATCCATTTCATCAGGACATGTGTTGTCCAATATAAATAATCTTGTCAGAAAAACACCCAAGTGAGGTGTAAATCCATCCTAGAAGAAAGTTAATAAAGCCAACAATAAATATTTACAAACTATAACCAAGATCTTAGCTTTTGCATCACTGATCTTGGATAGAAATTCTAGTTTTATAACTAGATACAAATGAATCCTTGAATAATAATTTCTGGGCACATTTTAAGGATGGTAGCACCTCAGAAATGATTACATCTTATAACTTCATCTTAAACAGTAAGGATCCACCATACTATCCTTACAAAAGTCTATCAAGTCATTTTCCTAAACACAGAAGGAATCATATCTAGGAATTATCCATCATATGATATTTAAGAGTGGAGGCAGCAGGTAAAAACTTTGTTTCTACCTAGAAAAGACTCAGACCAACATCACAGACTAAGGTGTATGGGTTCTTAGCATGTAAAACAAAATTCTATCGCATGAACACACACAAGACAAGATCTAATCTACGCTATCAGTGCAACGGGTTGATAGATTACTAACCCTTGAAGATCCAAAGCGTTTAATGAGATCGGATTCTCGTTGTTGATGTAGTCGTTCACTTGCCGATCTCAAGATCGCGAAGATGATCCTTCCGGCGCCGCATTTCGGCAGCGCTTCCGTAGTCGGTCACACGTTCGGTACTCGATGAAGACCTTCCTCACCCTTGTTCTAGTAGGCAGCGGAGATTGTAGATCTCCTCGCGATTCCAGCAACACGACGGTATGGTGGTGAAACGGAGGAGTAGGTCCCGCAAGGCTTCACCTAAGCCGGAGCGAGTTTGGTGGAATATAGAGGCCTCAACAACTAGGGTTTAGGGACCGAGGGGTGGAGGTCTCCGGTGGCTAGGGGGCTAGGCGGTAGAGACTTGATGAGGCTCTAGGGAGGCGGCGACTTGGGAGGGGCAGTCGGCCTAGGGTTTGTGGTGTAGGTCAAGGGGGCGCCCACCCCCTCCTTTTATAGGTGGGAGGGGCGGCTAGGGGAGGAGGAGTCCTCCCCCAACTCCCCTTGTATGGATGGCGGAAAGGGAGGGAAAACCTTCCTCCTCTAGGTTTCCTCCTCTCCCTCCACTTGGTTTGACTATCAATGTTGGGATTTGACTTTTGAAATTGGAGTTTGACTATTCAAACTAGAATTTGATTATTTCACTTCACATTGCCTAGCCAAGTGATCTAGGACATGATGCAACCATTCCACATTGGTATGACACATTCATGTACCCTTCCCTCTCCAGAGTAGTGGACCTTCTAGACCCTTCTAGAAGCTTCCGATAAAAACACCAAAAACATTTATGAACCACGGAATTGAACTTTCCTTAGATGAATCTTATTCTCCAAACCATTTTGGATCTCCTCGTGATGTCCTGGATCCAATCCGAGACTCCGAACAACATTTGGTCTCCAACTCATTACCATATCTAAAAAACAACATCGAATCCTTAAGTGTGTCTCCCTACGGTTCGTGAATTATGCAGACATGATCGAGACACTTCTCCAATCAATAACCAATAGATGAATTTGGAAATTCATATGGCTCCCACATATTTCTACGATTACTTCATGATCGAATGAACCATTTACATATGATATGAATTTCCCTTTTTCTCGCGATACTTTACTCATCCGACATTTGATCGTCGGTATCTCTTATACCTAGTTCAGCCTCGTTACCGATAAGTACTCTTTACTCGTTCCGTGATATGTGATCCCTTGTGACCTAGCCACATGCTTGCAAGCCAAGTGTATGACATTCCACCGAGAGGGCCCAGAGTATATCTATCCGGCATATGGATGAACAAATCCGACTCTTGATCCATGTGCCTCAACACATACTTTCAGAATACCTAATGCCATGTTTATAACCACCCAGTTATGGAAGTGGTGTTTTATGTCATCAAAGCATTCATCCGGTGATGATGATTGACATGATCTCATGGTCGAGGGATTAGGTTACTATGTACGTGAAAGCTTGTAGCAAACGAAATTTATAAATGACTTGATCTTATGCTACACATACTATAGGATTGTGTCCATCATATCATTCTCCTAATGACATAATCTTGTTATTAATAACATCTAATGCTCATGATCCGGAAACCATTCTCATCTATTAATCAACAAGCTAGTTTAACAAGAGGCTTTACTAGGGATTTCTTTTATGTTTATAAAACACACAAGTATTACTCTTTTCGGTTAATATAATTATAGCATGGGATGCAAAAATTTATCATAAACACAAAGATATAATAATAACTATTTTATTATTCCCTCTTGGGCATATCTCCAACATAAGGATCTATCAAGTATAGCTTTAAAAATAATAGAAATGTTTCCAAGGTTACAAGCTAAACCAATCCAATGTAGAGCTCATGAAATGTTTAGCCAAAGACAGGAAGTGTGTACCAATCAAATTATGGTCTCAAAATAACCTGTTTAATAAGAAATCCAAGTATACATGCTAGATAGTTGAATTATCTTATACTTAATCATTTTCCTGAGATAAAAAAATAGGGATCATATTGTCAGCTATACATTTTATCATCTAAAATTATCAGAGAACCATTGGAGTATGTAACCAACTCCAATTCCCTCACATCATAATATATCAACATAGACCAGTACATAAAAAATTCGGTTTATAGTTTCTGACAGAACCACCGTCAACATCAAGCTCACAATACAATAGTAAAATCTATACCACTAGAATTGATAGGTAACCACCTCAAAGCAACATGATATCAAGGGATGAACCCTAACACAGAGGGATGAACCCTAGAACAACGGGAAAACCACACTTAGGGTTCGTGTGTTGCAAGCACACAGAGGCCAACATGGTAGGGTAGAGAACAAGAGGAAGAAGGGTAGAACTTACTCGAGGTCCTCGCTGTAGTTATAAGAGGAAGCGGAACGACCGACGAACGCACCCACTGAGGCACATGGAGCACCCAAAGTCGCTGCAACCCGCTCCAAGAAACAAGCACGGCAGCCACATCAACACGGGAAACAATGGCGGCACCACAGGGCCACCAGAGCCGCGGAGCAGAACCACTGGGTCGGCAGAGCATCGAATCGCTGATGACGACCAAACCCTAGGGTTCGGGGTAGAGGCGACATTGTCAAGAGAGAGGCCTAGCAACGAATTTGTGGCATCCCGCAAAACCACTACTAGAAAATCGCGTTGATTTTGTGCATTGTATCGTCATCATCATGCATTGTTGGTCTGCATTATTTTGAAAAGCCTAGTTTTGATTTGTACAAACACCCCTTTTTAGTTTAAAGACAAAACCCCGAGCATATCGGATATTTTGTTTCCCTAAAAACTATTTTGCAAAGTGGCTTTGTTTTAATTTGAACAGAACCAAACAAACACAAAAACTAAAACAGCCCCTCTAAAACCTAAAACCACCCAATCCTAATCTACCCACCAACCAAATCGTGCCACCTCACCCTCCCCCAAACTTCCCTACCCACCTGCCACCTCATCAATCCACCATCCCCTTTTTCCCCTCTACCCCTTTTCTCACCCAGTCATCCTACCCACCCTCCGAATCTCTCCCTTACCGCTGGGCCCCCTCGTGCGCTGGCCCACTCGCAGCCCTCTCTCTCTCTCTTTTCCCCCCTGGTCAACCCCCACCCTGGCCCCGCCGACAGCCCCTGGCCCGCCCTGGCCCCACCGGTCCCACTCACCTGCCCGTGCCCCTACCTTCTTCCTCCTCTCCTCCCCACGCGCCTCCACCCACCGAATCAAGACGCCTGCAGCCCCGCCTCCCTCTCCACCCCGCCGCTCTCTCTCCTCCGGCGCCCCGTCGCCCGTGCCTCTCTCCCGCCTGCTCGCTCACGGCGCGCCGCCCGCCTCCTCCTCCAACCTCGCTGCTCGCTGAGCCTCCGCTCATGTGAGCCGCCTCCGCCGAGCGCCGCCTCGCCGCCTTCCGCCCACCTTCCGCGCCTCCGCCTCCTCCGCGCGCTCGCCACCTTCCGCGCCACCGCACTGCCCGCCACCTGCCGCCTCGCCCAGCCGCCATCCTCATGAGCTCCACCTCCGCCCGAGCTTGCCCTGCCCCGCGCCTCTGCGCCACGACGCCTCGACACCGTCCGCCGCCTGTCTCAGGCAGCCTTCCCGAGCCGGCTGCCCGTCGCCTCGCCAGGCTCGCTGAGCCGCCTCCTCGGTCCCCTCGCCGCCCCTCGCGGACTTCTCCGCGCCCTACAACCGCCGCCGAAGCCCGCAGTCGCCTCAACCTCGCCTCTGCGACCCGCCCAGCTCCTATGCCCGAGCCCACGGCGCCCCAACCCGCAGCCTCCGGTCACCGCCCGCCCGGCCGTCCCTGCCCTGGCGCCTGCCCTCACCGCCGGGCTGGTGGCCTCGCCCTCTCTGCGTCCTCCCGCGGCCGCCTGGCGTGTCCTTCGCTGGGAGGGCAGCCGCACCGCCATCGCAAGCTATGTTCGAGTTGGGTTTGCTGTTTGCACAGATGGCTTGGTGGCGATGATGCGGTTCCGGCGACCTCTCGACGAACAAGTCTAACGAGTTGGGCAAGTATCTCGCCAAGGTCATCAAGTGTACATGGGGTCCGATGTATATGGAACGCCGAGAACTTCCACCGAACCCCTTCGAACCCGGATCCAGAGTCGAACGCTGAACCCTCAAGAACGCCGAGAACCTAAAAGCGCCAACAGGGAAAACCGAAGACCGATCCCGGCGTCCGGGACCCCGAAGGCCGATCTCGTCGAACCCGGAAGACCCCGGTGTCGGGCCCCAAGTTCGCCTCCGATAATCAAGAGGGTACCCCAGGATCTCCATCGTATGTGTCGATCCCAACACCAAAGCAATGACAAGATCTACCGATGACCGCGAACCCTGACAGCAAGGTCGCCACCGGAACGACAAGCACTTCACCACGGAACGCCAAGTCCTTCTTCACCGGAACTCCAAGATCTACTCCGTTGTACGAGAATGTTTCTGCCGAGACCGTTCCCGTCGAACCCTGAGACCGAACCCCGAACCCCGGAACCCCAAGACCGTCGAGAACCCTAATGTGTGAACCCCTTCCCGAAACCCTATCTTATAAATAATAACCTTGTCGCATATTAAATTGTCATTCATCTCGCATGCACATCATTGGTTTGGGGGCCTTATGCCGATTCACCTAAGAATTAAATATGGGGCCCATATGCGGGCAAATCTAGTCTCATATTGGCCTCATTTAAATTTGTGTAGCGAACCGGTAACTTATTTTGCCTTGTTAAAACAACATCTAAATTGCGGGGTTCTAAACAACTTGAACCGCCTAATTAATTGTCGGGACCCCGGTTCCGTTTAATACTGTCTAATTGCATTGCACCTTTGCCATGCCATACATCATACATGCATCATGCCCGATCTTCTGCCGTAATCTTAAATATTGCATCCGGTGTTTATTCTAGCGATTTGCTTCTTCGCGGATAAGGCCGTTGAGTTGATGTGAGCTTCGACCCGATCTTCGGTTGAACCTTCGACAATGTTTTCAAAGCAGCATCTCCCTTTCTACCTATCTTACTTTTATAGTATTTTATTCCTCCTGTTGATCTATTGCTATACGTGTTGCGATGCTCTAGTTTCCGCACTGATATCCCTTGCAGCCTTATATTGCCTTGGACACATCCTATTACCGTTGTTTGGTAGATAGTTGGACTTATGCGTCGTAGTCGCTTTCTCAAGTGCTATGCGGTCGTCAAATGCCACGCTTGTTGGATCCTTGCCGCATGTTTGATGTTGGAGATGATCATAGTTTTACTTATCGTTCACTTTAATTCCTGTTTAACAACTAAAATTGAAGTAAGCAGGCATCGGTGATAGATAATATTTGGTTTCGAACGCCCACTTGTGTCCTGAGGACCCCGAGTACTTGATACTGTTCCTTGATTTATCGCGCTATCCACATCCGGGAGGTATATGGGACCCCCGAGCGAGCTTGATTCACTTATTTCTTGGGGCCACAAACTAGTTTGAGGTTTTATTTACGATCTGTACTTATGCCATGCTTTCGCTTTATTTAAATTGTGAGGAGCACATCGCTTAGGTAAGAGGAGTGTTTTCGCGGTATCGACAAGCCCAGCCACACTTTCGGGTTCCCAGTCGTTTACATCTATTGACGCAAACCTTGAGTCCGTCTCAAAGCTAGCTTACTTCGCTATGGTCTACTCAATGGGTGGCCCCGAAATATTTCAATCTGTGATTGCTTTGTCGTGAAAGCCTCGTTGGGTTTTGATTTGGTTTTTCCGAGGTTGATCGAGCGTGTGTTGCTATTGGTGCACCCCGGCCGGGTAAAACTTTCTGAAAGCCGTGTCCGCGGATATGGACGACTTGGAGCAAAGATATCTCGATTAGACAAGCATAACTAAAGTTTATTGCTATAAATTTGACTTTATAATGACTAGTAATCAGCTTCACTATAATGGAATGGCTAAATAATACTGCCCACAATTGCTTGTTGGTTTGTCGCTTGCGACAATTGTACCTGACTAGTAAGTATTGCAACTACAACGGAATGGCTAAATGAAAGTACCAACAACTGCTGGGTTTTGGGTGTATCTCATGCTATCTGTATCTGATTAGTAATTGTTGCAACTACAACGGAATGACTAACTAAAAGTGCCCACTGCTTATTTTATCAGGATGACTATCTTTACCTGACTAGTAATTGCCGCAACGATAACCGAATAAGTAAAACTGCCAACGGTGTGAGTTCCTCGGTTGACTTCCTCGATTGGTCTCGAGGGGGAAACGCCAGGATGGGTTTGTTTTATGGTAGCATCAGGTTGGTTCCGGATAGGTCCTTCTTACCCCTCTCTGATTACCGACAGTTGTATCAAGTCTCTATAGGTTATTTAGTGCATGCTGCCGCTGCCGCTTCAGTCCACCATACCTGTGTAGGTGAGGACCGCCGAATTCTAGTCTCGCTGCATCGCCTCGATCGACGCCTCTTTTTCCTTTGCCCTTTGTCGGCACCCCTTTGTTTAAGCAGGTTTTGAGATCCACGTCGTTAGTGGTTACCCTTCCGCTTGGCAGGGGTTATGGAAGCCATTGGTTATTCTTCAGGGCTCTTAGCCCCATTTGCATCTTGTCCGTAGCCGGACGCTCTATCGTTTTCAAGGTGATTTGGATCTTTGTATATTATATTTGTATTCTTGACTCATTGAGTCGCTGTTATATATATATCTGTTCTGTGGGTCCCATCGAGGACTGTTGTGTAATGTTATTACTTCGTATTCCACCCGCACGAAAGTGCCTGGTGGGCACCTTTGAATCATTTCTATGCGGGTTTGGCGGGTTTCGCTAAAACTTGCATAGGTCCGATTCTGAGGGTGTTACAGAGTGGTATCAGAGCTCAGTAGTTACGATACCCCACAAGTCCAGCCTGTAGGATAACCTAGCTAACGGCCGAAGTAGAGTGTCAAAACTATTTTGCAAAACCGGTTGGATAGTTCTGATTAGGTCTGATTTTACTTCTTACCCCTCTGCTATTCTCCTCTTATCTCGACGTGTTTTGAATCCGCTCTCTTCTCTCTCTTCGAGTCCAGGATTTCTCGTGGTTGGGTTCCGTCGTACCTTCAGGGTTTCGCGTCCTTCTCTGATAACGGTGTCCTACCATCCGGTGTTCAAGCTGCTTGAGGAATCCGTCTGCTGTGGTACCATTCTTTGTTCCTTGTTTGTGCCTTCCGGTGTTTTCCGACGCGACGACATCCTCTACGCCAGATCCGATGCAGCGTCTGCATCACTCCTTCGTTTCCGAACCTCGCTTGTCGAGATCTTCAGTCTGATTCCGAGAATGGTTGCACTCTTTTCTACTGATTGTGCAGAGTAATAGTTTGGGTGCATGATGGATTGGCCCCCATGCCGACTACCCCTTCTATTCGCTGGTGTACATTGAAGTGGATGAGAATGCATCGGTTCCCTTTTCCATCGAAGCTAGAGGTGGCTTCATTTGTTGATACCTCTGCCTTCGACCTTTTGTTCCCGGAGTGTTCCCTCGACGATCACGGACAACGACCTATTGTTAGTGGTGTCACGAGAATCTACACGAAGCGAGAAGACGCAGATCGCCGACCTTCCTTCCGGTACCATGAGGCGGATCTCGAGGGCGAGATCCATTGTTAGTGGTGTCGAATTGTGGCATCCCGCAAAACCACTACTAGAAAATCGCGTTGATTTTGTGCATTGTATCGTCATCATCATGCATTGTTGGTCTGCATTATTTTGAAAAGCCTAGTTTTGATTTGTACAAACACCCCTTTTTAGTTTAAAGACAAAACCCCGAGCGTATCGGATATTTTGTTTCCCTAAAAACTATTTTGCAAAGTGGCTTTGTTTTAATTTGAACAGAACCAAACAAACACAAAAACTAAAACAGCCCCTCTAAAACCTAAAACCACCCAATCCTAATATACCCACCAACCAAATCGTGCCACCTTACCCTCCCCCAAACTTCCCTACCCACCTGCCACCTCATCAATCCACCATCCCCTTTTTCCCCTCTACCCCTTTTCTCACCCAGTCATCCTACCCACCCTCCGAATCTCTCCCTTACCGCTGGGCCCCCTCGTGCGCTGGCCCACTCGCAGCCCTCTCTCTCTTTTCCCCCTGGTCAACCCCCACCCTGGCCCCGCCGACAGCCCCTGGCCCGCCCTGGCCCCACCGGTCCCACTCACCCGCCCGTGCCCCTACCTTCTTCCTCCTCTCCTCCCCACGCGCCTCCACCCACCTGCAACCGCACGCCCCCGCGCGGCAGCCCCGCCTCCCTCTCCACCCCGCCGCTCTCTCTCCTCCGGCGCCCCGTCGCCCGTGCCTCTCTCCCCGCCGCCGCTCGGGCTCGCTCCGCCAAGGCCTCCTCCTCCACTGCAACCGCTCGCTTGGAGCCCTCTGCTGCCAAGAAGCCGCCTCTGCCCGAGTGCCGCCTGCCGCCTTCCGCCCACCTTCCGCGCCCGCCTCCTCCAGGCTCGCCACCTTCCGCGCCACCGCACTGCCTCCACCGCTTCCGCCTCGCCCGCCATCCCTGAGCTCCACCTCCGCCCGAGCTTGCTGCCCCGGCCTCTCGCCCTCTGCGCCTCGACGCTGCCGTCCGCCTGTCTGCGCCAGCCCTACAGCCCGCGCCTGCCGCTTGTGGGCTCGCTGAGCTGCGCCTCCTCCGGTCCCGCCTGCCGCGTCCCGGACTTCTCCTCCGTGCCTCCTACAACCGCCGCCAAGCCCCGCAGCCGCCAACCTCGCCTCCGCGACCCCCGAGCTCCTCCGCTGGCGCCCTGGCGACCCGCAGCCGCGGTCACCGCCCGCCGGCCGTCCCGCGCCTGCGCGCCGGCCCTCACCTCGCCGGCGTCACTGGCCCTCGCCCTCTCTGCGTTCTCCCGCGGCTGCCCCTGTGCGTGTCCTTCGTCAGCTCTGGGAGGGCAGCAGCCGCGCACCCCTGCCACTGCAAGCTATGTTCGAGTTGGGTTTGCTATTTGCACAGATGGCTTGGTGGCGATGATGCGGTTCCGGCGACCTCTCGACGAACAAGTCTAACGAGTTGGGCAAGTATCTCGCCAAGGTCATCAAGTGTACATGGGGTCCGATGTATATGGAACGCCGAGAACTTCCACCGAACCCCGTCGAACCCGGATCCAGAGCCCGAACGCTGCAACCCTCAAGAACGCCGAGAACCTCGGGTGCGCCAACAGGGAAAACCGAAGACCGATCCCGGCGTCCGGGACCCCGAAGGCCGATCTCGTCGAACCCGGAAGACCCCGGTGTCGGGCCCCAAGTTCGCCTCCGATAATCAAGAGGGTACCCCAGGATCTCCATCGTATGTGTCAAGCCCAACACCAAAGCAATGACAAGATCTACCGATGACCGCGAACCCTGACGGCAAGGTCGCCACCGGAACGACAAGCACTTCACCACGGAACGCCAAGTCCTTCTTCACCGGAACTCCAAGATCTACTCCGTTGTACGAGAATGTTTCTGCCGAGACCGTTCCCGTCGAACCCTGAGACCGAACCCCGAACCCCGGAACCCCAAGACCGTCGAGACCCCTAATGTGAACCCTTCCGAAACCCTATCTTATAAATAATAACCTTGTCGATATTAAATTGTCATTCATCTCGCATGCACATCATTGGTTTGGGGGCCTTATGCCGATTCACCTAAGAATTAAATATGGGGCCCATATGCAAAATCTAGTCTCATATTGGCCTCATTTAAATTTGTGTAGCGAACCGGTAACTTATTTTGCCTTGTTAAAACAACATCTAAATTGCGGGGTTCTAAACAACTTGAACCGCCTAATTAATTATCGGGACCCCGGTTCCGTTTAATACTGTCTAATTGCATTGCACCTTTGCCATGCCATACATCATACATGCATCATGCCCGATCTTCTGTCGTAATCTTAAATATTGCATCCGGTGTTTATTCTAGCGATTTGCTTCTTCGCGGATAAGGCCGTTGAGTTGATGTGAGCTTCGACCCGATCTTCGGTTGAACATTCGACAATGTTTTCAGGCGAGCATCTCCCCCTTTCTACCTATCTTACTTTTATAGTATTTTATTCCCTCCTGTTGATCTATTGCTATCTGTGTTGCGATGCTCTAGTTTCCGTACCCGTGATATCCCTTGCAGCCTTATATTGCCTTGGACACATCCTATTACCTGTTGTTTGGTAGATAGTTGGACTTGCGCGTCGTAGTCGCTTGCTCAAGTGCTGTTGCGTGTCGTCAAATGCCATAGTTGTTGGAGCCTTGCCGCATGTTTGATGTTGGAGATGATCATAGTTTTACTTATCGTTCACTTTAATTCCTGTTTAACAACTAAAATTGAAGTAAGCAGAGGCATCGGTGGGTGATAGATAATATTTGGTTTCCGAACGCCCACTTGTGTCCTGTAGGACCCCGAGTACTTGATACCTGTTCCTTGATTTATCGCGCTATCCACATCCGGGAGGTATATGGGACCCCCCTGAGCCAGAGCTTGATTCAGTCTTATTTCTTGGGGCCACAAACTAGTTTGAGGTTTTATTTACGATCCTGTACTTATGCCATGCTTTACTGCTTTATTTAAATTGTGCGAGGAGCACACTGTACTGTTTAGGTAAGCGGAGTGTTTTCGCGGTATCGACAAGCCCAGCCACACTTTCGGGTTCCCAGTCGTTTACAGCCATTGACGCAAACCTTGAGTCCGTCTCGAAGCTAGCTTACTTCGTTGCGGGTCTACTCAATGGGGTGGCCCCCTGAAATATTTCTGAATCCTGTGATTGCTTTGTCATGAAAGCCTCGTTGGGTTTTGATTTGGTTTTTCCGAGGTTGATCGAGCGTGTATTGCTATTGGTGCACCCCGGCCGGGTAAAACTTTCTGAAAGCCGTGTCCGCGGATATGGACGACTTGGAGCACAGTATCTCGACCATAGACAAGCATAACTAAAGTTTATTGCTATAAATTTGACTTTATAATGACTAGTAATCAGCTTCACTATAATGGAATGGCTAAATAATACTGCCCACAATTGCTTGTTGGTTTGTCGCTTGCGACAATTGTACCTGACTAGTAAGTATTGCAACTACAACGGAATGGCTAAATGAAAGTACCAACAACTGCTGGGTTTTGGGTATATCTCATGCTATCTGTATCTGACAAGCAACTACAACGGAATGACTAACTAAAAGTGCCCACTGCTTATTTTATTAGGATGACTATCTTTACCTGACTAGTAATTGCCGCAACGATAACCGAATAAGTAAAACTGCCAACGGTGTGAGTTCCTCGGTTGACTTCCTCGATTGGTCTCGAGGGGGAAACGCCAGGATGGGTTTGTTTGATGGTAGCATCAGGTTGGTTCCGGATAGGTCCTTCTTACCCCTCTCTGATTACCGACAGTTGTATCGAGTCTCTATAGGTTGTTTAGTGCATGCTGCCGCTGCCGCTTCAGTCCACCATACCTGTGTAGGTGAGGACCGCCGAATTTTAGTCTCGCTGTCTTGGCCTCGATCGACGCCTCTTTTTTCCTTTGCCCTTTGTCGGCACCCCTTTGTTTAAGAAGGTTTTGAGATCGACGTTAGTGGTTACCCTTCCGGCTTGGCTCAGGGTTATGGACGCCATTGGTTATTCTTCAGGGCTCTTAGCCCCATTTGCATCTTGTCCGTAGACGGACGCTCTATCGTTTTCAAGGTGATTTGGATCTTTGTATATTATATCTGTATTCTTGACTCATTGAGTCGCTGTTATATATATATCTGTTCTGTGGGTCCCATCGAGGACTGTTGTGTAATGTTATTACTTCGTATTCCACCCGCACGAAAGTGCCTGGTGGGCACCTTTGAATCGTTTCTATGCGGGTTTGGCGGGTTTCGCTAAAACTTGCATAGGTCCGATTCTGAGGGTGTTACAGAGTTGAATGGGACGAGTCGGCGGAGCGTCATCGGCTGCCTCGTCTCGCACCAGGGCGGCGGCCGGAGAAGCCCGAGAAGGCCGGTATTGCACGACGACGATGGCGACAACACAACGCCATGGCAGGGCATGAGAGAGGAGAGGACACGAGAGCACGTGAGAGAAGGAGAGTGTACTTGGCCGGTATGGGCCAATACCACTCGAACTAGTTGGTTTTACCAGCCTAGATGGGCCGAGGCAAGGCTGGGCCAGCCCAATGGGCTAGGTACAGATCTTTAAATAAAGAATTTTAACAAATGTTTAAAGACTAAAATAACCCTAGACCTAAATAATTCCTAAGAAATGGAATAAAAATCCTAAAAATACATATAATATATCCATGAGTTCATAAAAATATAATTTACCCAATAAAATTAAGAATTCTCTTTTAAAATAAAATTAGGTTAAATATTTTTATAATATAATTTGTTTAAAGAATTTTATAAAAATATATAGAACACCTAAAAATAAATAAAATTCAATTCAACAATCCTAAATGAGTATTGTATTTTAGAAAAATACTAAATTGGTATTTAGATTAGTAAAAATAAAATCTCATAAATTAAAATATTTACTCTTAAATAGAATTTTTAGAAAATAAAGATAGGAGCTAAAATAAAATAAATAAATTTTAAAGCTCTTATAGTAATATATTATCTCACAAAAAATATTAGATATATTGTTAGTAAAGGTTTCAAGATTTCAAAATAATAAATCCTTAACTCATTTTATCAAATACCAATTTAATAAATTCCTTAAAAACATTTCTTAAGTAAAAAATAATCACAAATTTATATTAAACCTTTAATCTCTTATATCTAAATAATAATTCCAAAACCGTAATCTCGAATCATAATTTAACTTAAATATAACCACTAACTTTATAATACTCTTTTAAAATCTTAAAATATCAAATCCTTTAAGTTTAATTACTAGTCTAACTCCAAAATTATAATTGATAATAAAATTTTAATTATAAACTAATCATTCACTCAAATATAAGTGAATGTTCTCACAACCTTAATCATACCTATCATAACCTAAAAACTTGGAAATAACTAAAACATATTACATCTTAAATTTATCTATGCTTTTAAGGTTAACTTTAGTTCCAGAAATTATGATCATCATGTCTAAAAACTATTTATATTGTTATAGGTAACTTTAGTCTGTTTCAATTAAGACATCAGGTATCTTATGTCCAAATTATCCGAGCAAACACAAATGAAATGGATCACATTATATAAACCATAAATATTATTTAAACCTTATTAAAGAAACCTTTTCTTCAAAGATTATTCTTTTTGCCACTTCAAACAATAACCTTATAATAATTTCTTCCAAATCCTTAAACCAACATTAGGATTTCTATCATAATCACCAGATAGAAATCAACCCAATCCAACATTGATTTATACTTTATTGTTATCTTCTATATCTAAATAGGAGTCCCCCGCTACCTTATTTTCCTGCACATGCAAGCACTCCACATCACCTATTTTTCCATGTCATCCCATCTGGAATTTTTTCCACAATAAATAGATAGCGTCGGACGCACTTCTTCCCGTTTGGCCATTCTTCTAAGTTGTAACTGTAGGCACGAATTAATTATTATAGTGGTTGCATGCAAATTAATAAAATTATCTTCCTGCTTTTTATCTCCTCCGCACAAGTAACTGATGGAATCATTATATTATCTGCTCTCGCATAGAACCTGTGGAGCTACTCCGTTTCTGTTGTCTTCACCGTGGCTCTCGAGCAAAGCTGGGAGGAAGCGCTCTGTCTTCAATCTCAGATGCCCCTGGTATGCCATCCTCTTTCTCTTCCCCATATTCACTTTCACATGACAGAGCTGCAGGTATGGGTTCTCTCTGTTCATCACGCGTCTAGCACAGGACGAATCTGGAGCCCTTTCCATCGCTTCTTCAATTCCCTCATCATATAAGGTTCGTCCATATTTCCCCCTATCCAAATCCTCCTGTACTATCTTGATGCTTTATTGCCATCCTGTTTATGGTGAGTATGTCGATTGAGTTATAGAGGATTTGCTATGACACTTCCTAGATCTATTTTACATCCTTGGGTTACCTCCTGGGTATTACAATTTCCCAGACTGCTAATTTAGCATGAGTAAACTGACTGGATCCAACAACCACTATTTTTCATAAAAGACTCAAACTATGTACTAGTACTTATAGCTCTCTATATTCTCATTTAATTCCCTTTTTTGTTTCATTTCAAAATTTGCATCCACACAAGCTCGGGAACAAAAAGAAGGATTAGTTTTAGATATCAGCGAACACTTCATCTGCTGCACTTTACAATATATTTTCCTAATAATTGTCTTGATGCTGATCAGTTAGTGAAAATGATGAAATGAGCCAAGTTAGTATCCCCGACAAGGATTTAACAAATCTATGTTCATCCAGGTAACTCCTAGGATTTTTCATATATTTGTAGAATTTATATACATATTATCATATGACATCCACTTCAGTTCCATCTTTTTGTCAGGGAAAAGAACTTGATCTTACTAATGGAAAAAACGCAAGCAAGAGTGCGTGTACTACTCAGATCATCCCCAACAAGGCTCCACAATGCAGTTTTCACTTAGCAACGTATTCGTGCAACACTACAAACAACAAGACCACATGCAACAACTCAGAACAAGTTGAGTAATTATTTCCACAATATACTATCAGAGGTACTATTCATCAGATAGACATGAAACAACACATGTGAATTAGCATACTTGGCACACTATCTACCATTCGATGCCTTCCTAATGACGCTGCAATTTACGGTACATGCAGAGCTCATACCGCTGTGCTACAAAGATTATATGCTTAAGTTTCTTCCGCGCCGTTAGTTACCTATATGATGTTGGTGGTATCAATAATTATTTATGAGGACATGTCTATTGTCTACATCGAACATCTACTACAACCACTAGAGGAAAAAGGGCCATCCGTTCGCGACCCCTCGGAGCATTAGTCCCGGTTGCGCCACCAACCGGGACTAATCTGCCGGCACGCTGGCCGGCACGGCATGGGTCCGTTGGTAGGTAGGGGCATGCGTCCGGTTGGAGCCACCAACCGACTAAAGGTTTGGCCACAGCCACGTGGCTGGCACGCACCTTTAGTCCCGTTGTCGGCTTCAACCGGGACTAAAGACCCCTTGCCCTCTATAAATGCAACGCCCCAACCCCCTCTGCCTCCACTCTGTTTTTTCGAATGGTGTAAGGTGTGAGGGTGTGTGCTAGTTTTTTTTCATGCATGCATTGAAGGTGTTTGTTGAAATGTTTGAGTGAAAAATCCCGTTGAATTTCTCATAGAACAAAAATATAGAAGGTGTCCGAGACGCACTTGAGCTTTCTCCTCTTTATTTCCCTCGATCGAGGTTAGCAATCTTATCTTTTCTAGGTCATTGATACAATTCATGTGTCGGTGTGAATTGGTTATTTCACTATTTATGATGTCCTATTTTTTGATAAACTTACTTATATGATGCAGATGAACGGTCGGGAATGGATGTACGGTGACCGGCGGGTAGACGGGTATATCAAAGGCGTGGATAAATTTATCGATGTGGCTACGGCAAACAAAGAGAATGGATTTATACGTTGTCCATGTGTTCAATGTCGGAACAACAAGGAGTACTCTTCCTCGAAAATCATTCGCGGCCACCTGATTATGAAAGGTTTCATGCCCAACTATAATTGCTGGACCAAGCACGGTGAAAGAGGGGTTATGATGGAAGATGGTGAAGAAGAAGATGATAATAACAACTATCATCATATGTTTCCTGAATACAGTGATACTGCAATGGAAGATAATGGAGAGGAAAAAGGTGAAGAACGGCATCGATGAGCCGGTGATGAACTTGGTAGGGTCATTTCGATGTAAAGCGAGACTGAAATGTAAAATGAGAAGTTGAAGTTAAAGGGCATGTTAGAAGATCACAAGAAATTGTTGTACCCAAATTGTGAAGATGGCACAAAGCTCGCATTTAATCGAATTGTTGCGATGGAAGGCGAGTGTGGTCTAACCGACTCATTTGAAAAGATGCTGAAAATAATGAAGTCAAGTTTCCAAAACATAACGAACTTCCCGAGAGTACCTACGAAGCAAAGAAGACTCTCTCGTCCTCCGGGATTAGATGTGCAAAAGATACATGCATGCATTAATGATCGCATCCTCTACATGTAAGGAGTATGAGAATTTAGATAAATGCCCGGTATGCAACGTTGCGGTATAAGATTAGACGAGATGACCCCGGTGATGTTGAGGGAGAGCCTCCTAAGAGGGTTCTGCTAAGGTTATGTGGTATGCTCCTATAATACCAAGGTTGAAACGCATGTTCGAAACAAAGAGCATGCCAGTTGTTGCGATGGCACAAAGAAGACCGTAAGAAAGACGGGAGTTGAGACACCTGGCGATGGGTCACAGTGGAGAAAAATCGAGAGAGACTTCCTGGACTTTGTGTGACGCAAGGAACTTATGTTTTGGTCTAAGTACGGATGGCATGAATCCTTTTGGGGAGCAGAGCTGCATCCACAAGACTGGCCCGTGACTCTATGTATCTATAACCTGCCTCCTTGGTTGTGCATGAAGCGTAAGTTCATTATGATGCCTGCTCATCCAAGGCCGAAGCAACCGGCAACGACATTGATGTGTACCTTAGGCCATTAGTTGAAGAACTCTTACGGTTGTGGGGAGTTGTGGGGAAACCAGGTGTACGTGGGATGAGAACAAACAGAGCCATTTAATCTACGAGGGTTGTTATTCAGAACCATCAATGATTGGCCTGCTCTTAGTAACCTTTCGTGACGACAAACAAAGGATATAAGGCATGCACCCACTGTTTAGATAATACCGAAGGTACATATTTGCATAAATGCAAGAAGGTTGTGTACCTAGCGAATCGACGATTTCTTCCACCAATCATCCCGAAGAAAGAAAGGCAAGCATTTCAAAGGTGAGGCAGATCACCGGAAGAAGCCTGAACTCCCACCGGTGATGATGTATTTGGTATGGTCAAGGACATAGAAGTAATCTTTGGAAAGGGTCCCGCGGTCAATCAGTTCCAACGATGTCGCTACAGACACGCACCCATGTGGAAGAAGAAATCTATATTTTGGGAGCTGCCATATTGGAAAGTCCTGTGTCCGCTCTTCAATCGACGTGATGCACGTGACGAAGAATCTCTGCGTGAACCTGCTAGGATTCCTAAGCGTGTATGGGAAGACAAAAGATACACCAAGCACGGAGGACCAACAAATTATGAAAGACCCAAAGAACATGCATACAGATAACAAGGCGGATAAAGGCGTCACTTAAGTCGTGCCATCTATGCTCTTACCAAAGCAGAGAAGGAAATCTTTTTTGAAGTCCTTTACAGTATCAAGGTGCCGTCGGGCTTCTCATCTAATATAAAGGGGATAATAAATATGGCAGAGAAAAAGTTCCAAAACCTGAAGTCTCATGACTGTCACGTGATTATGACGCAGTTGCTTCCGATTGCATTGAGGGGGCTTCTACCAGAAAATGTTCGAGTACCCATTGTGAAGCTGTGTGCATTCCTCAATGCAATATCCAAGGGAGACTTAAAGAAATATGTTCATAACCGTGCAAGACCAGAAGGAAGCATCTCCAAGGGATATGGAACAGAGGAGGTCATTGAGTTTTGTGTTGACTTTATTCCTGACCTTAAGCCGATTGGTGTTTCTGACTCGCGGCATGAGGGAAGACTAAGTGGAAAAGTCACGCTGGGAAAGAAAGCAATGATATGTAGGGACGGGGATTCTTTCACTAAAGCACACTACACAGTTCTACATAATTCCACCTTGGCAGCTCCGTATATGGAGGAACACAAGAATATTGTACGCTCCAAAAACCCGGGGAAGCCTGAATCATGGATTACAGATGAACACATGAAGTCTGTCGGTGGTTGGATGTGGACACATCTCTTGAATGACACCACTGTTGGAGATCAGCTATACTTGTTGGCCGCGTCACCATCTTCTCGTATTGAATTTCCAAGGGTACGAAATAAATGGGAATACATTCTACACGATCGCCCAAGATAAAAAGAGCACCAACCAAAATAGTGGTGTCCGCTTTGATGCAATAGACGAGAATGGACAAAAGGACACATATTATGGTTACATAGAGGAGATATGGGAACTAGACTATGGAGTCTCTTTTAAGGTCCCTTTGTTTCGCTACAAATGGGTCAACCTGAATGGGGAAGGGGTAAAGATAGACCAGTTGTACGGAATGACAACAGTGGATGTCAACAATCTTGGTTACAGAGATGGACCATTCGTCCTAGCCAATGATGTGTCTCAGGTTTTCTATGTGAAGGACATGTCCTCCAGACCGAAAAAAAGAAAAATATGCAAACGAATACATCATATGATGATCCAAAGCGTCACATAGTTCTTTCAGGGAAAAGAAACATCGTGGGAATCGAGGACAAGACAGACATGTCAGAAGATTATAATAAGTTTGATGAAATTCCGCCCTTCACAGTGAAAACTGACCCAAGCATTCCGTTAAGTAAAGAAGATGCTCCATGGTTACGTCTGAAGCGGTCATAAGGAATGACATATGCCAAGAAGTTCATGCTCATATTATGTAACTCTAGTTCATGTCTTTCGCGGTTTGTGTCTTGACCGAAGGATATCTTTCGTGGTTTGTGGCCTTTAGTCCCGGTTTTGTAGTCTCAGTTTTTAATATTAATAAATGTCTTGAGTGTTAGTCCCATTTTGTGGCTGGACCGGGAATGCCTCTATGACCAGTTTCTCGGAGATGCTGGAGGACTGGGCTCCGTCGGCATCTCCCTGAAACTGGCCGTAGTGGTGTCCCTGCTCTCGAAAACCATCTTGCAGCTTGTAACTTCACTAACTAGATCAATACGCCTCGGAGCTAACTAATTTCACATATTAGGGAGTGCCTCTATGACCAGTTTCTCGGAGATGCCGGAGGACTGGCTCGTCGGCATCTCCAAACTGGCGCAGTGATGGTGTCCTGCTCTCGAAAACCATCTTGCAGCTTGTAACTTCACTAACTAGATCAATACGCCTGAGCTAACTAATTTCACATATTAGGAGTGCCTCTATGACCAGTTCTCGGAGATGCCGGAGGACTGGGCTCCATCGGCATATCCTCAAACTGGCCGCAGTGGTGTCCCTCGCTCGAAAAACCATCTTGCAGCTTGTAACTTCACTAACTAGATCAATACGCCTGAGCTAACTAATTTCACATATTAGAGTGCCTCTATGACTGATTTCTCGGAGATGCCGGAGGATGGCCCGGCTCGTCGGCATCTCCACTGGCCCGTAGTGGTGTCCCTGCTCTCTAAAACCATCTTGGAGATGCCTCAAACTGGCTGGAGGACTGGACTCACAAGGATGCATATTTATAGTACAAGCAGCTCGGCATAATGTCGACACTCATGACATAATATCGAACTCACCCCTATTATTAGTGCTGACTCATCTTTAGTCCCGGTTGGTGTCTCCAACTGGCTGCTTTAGTCCCGGTTGGTGACACCATCCGGGACAAGGTACAAGCCGCACGGCATAATGTCGACACTCACCCCTATTATTAGTGTTGTCGGCCCACTGCATAATCCCTTGATCATGGTTGGTTTCTCCAACAGAGACTAAATATGAACCCTCTATTTATATAGGCATTTCCCTCTATTTATTAGGTAACACTTAAGACATTTATTAATATTAAAAACCGGGACAAATCGGGACTAGCTAACACTCAGGCCTAAAGCCGCCCCCTTTAGTAATAATCATGCCTAGTCCTATAGTACGCAGCTTCAGGGTCTTCATCGTCGTCGTCATCATCATCGTCATCGTCATCTGCCACTCCGGGGATCCTCAGCCCATCCATGGCATATACCAGGGGCCATTCCAGCCTCGGATTCACGGCGGGTGGGAGAGGGGTCTCCTGGAAGACGATGCCGCCACCGCCGGGACAGTGTGGGGCCTGTGGCGGTTGGACTCGTGGGCACCGTGGCGAGGATGGTCTCCCCGGCGATGTAGCGCATCACCCGATGATAGTACGGTTCTCCCACCACAGAGACGGCCGACTTCGTTGTGGTTCACCGTGGCGGGCCATCACCCTCGTACTGGCGAGCTCCCTTTCACGCCTATTAGCGAAGAAGGCATTCCAGTGTCATAGTTGTCGGGATCCCACTGAGATCCATCCGCTGCTCGGCGTGAGCTCGTGGTAGAAGTGGTTTGTGATGGCTGACGTGCGGAACCTTGAGGGACAGGAGGGACAGAACCCTCGGCCAAAGATCGGCCCGTGATGGCGGTACCCGTGGACAAGGGTAGTTGGGCGCCTGGCCTCGGTCTCCTCGGTCGAGAATGGCCCAGTAGGCGTTGTCCATTGTTCTAAGAGAGGAAGGTGTGGATGTGTGGATAGCCATGACACGATCACCCTAAATATAGAGGGAAAGGGCGGGAAAACTTGGCGTGAAGCTTTGGGAAATGGCGGGAAATATCTTTAGTCCCGGTTAGTGACTACATCCGGGACTAAAAGCTCTAGTAGAAAGGAAAGGGCAGGAAAACTTGGCGGGAAGAGGTGGGAAATGGCGGAAAATATTTTTAGTCCCGGTTTCAGAATACATCCCGGCTTCAGAGATCCAATGCAAGTTCTAACGATGCCCGTCCCCTATCTTCATGCACACCGGTTCGACCATAGTTAGAAATTCAGATAATTCAAAACGGGCATAATAAATTCAAAAAAAATCCGAACAATGAAAATCCTTCGCGTGGTGTCATATTATGTTACATAGTTGAAAGGAAAAATACCAGACTTGGTATATTGATCATGTTTCGAAAAAACCTTCACAAAATGACCTATCATGTTCGAGGTTTCATGGCTTTCGGTCCAAATGACCGATGTTATGTGTTGAATCACGGCATAGTTTGTGATGTTGTGCCCATATTATGCATGTGTGTGGACATTGGTATGGAGAACAACTTTGTCGCACGGAAAAGCCCTTTTCCATTTTCCGAGCGCATAAAACGGGTCGTTTTGTGAAGTAACCACCAAAATGCCGTTCACAATGCTACCGTCCCATTTTCCTAAAATACTAGACCACCTTACATGGACTATCTCCCAACGGTACATCTCAAACCTTTTCGTCCATCCCGGTAAAAGGACAAATGTCTGCGAATCGGAAGTGGGTCCGGTTTGTACTACAGTACATGATCTATCGCCCATGATTTTTGAAAATCATTTTAGACTCGCAATATGTGGTTTATTCAGAGATCCAATGCAAGTTCTAACGATGCGTCCCCTATCTTCATGCACACCGGTTCGACCATAGTTAGAAATTCAGATAATTCAAACGGGCATAATAAATTCAAAAAAATCCGAACAATGAAAATCCTTGGCGTGGTGTCATATTATGTTACATAGTTGAAAGGAAAAATAGACTTGGTATATTGATCATGTTTGAAAAACCTTCACAAAATGACCTATCATGTTCGAGGTTTCATGGCTTTCGGTCCAAATGACCGATGTTATGTCTTGAATCACGGCATAGTTTGTGATGTTGTGCCCATATTATGCATGTGTGTGGACATTGGTATGGAGAACAATGTTGCAGAGGAAGTTTTCCTTTTGTCGCATCGGAAAAGCCCTTTTCCATTTTCCGAAGCAAAAAGCGGTCGCTTTGTGAAGTAACCACCAAAATGCCGTTTCACAATGCTACCGTCCCATTTTCCTAAGATACTAGACCACCTTACATGGACTATCTCCCAACGGTACATCTCAAACCTTTTCGTCCATCCGGTAAAAAGGACAAATGTCCGAATCGCAGAAGTGGCTCGGTTTGTACTACGGTACATGATCTATCGCCCGTGATTTTTGAAAAATCATTTTAGACTCGCAATATGTGGTTTCTTCAGAGATCCAATGCAAGTTCTAACGATGCCCGCCCCTATCTTCATGCACACCGTTCGACCATAGTTAGAAATTGATAATTCAAAACTTGCATAATAAATTCAAAAAATCCGAACAATGAAAATCCTTCGTGGTGTCATATTATGTTACATAGTTGAAAGGAAAAATACCGACTTGGTATATTGATCATGTTTCAAAAACCTTCACAAAATGACCTATCATGTTCGAGGTTTCATGGCTTCGGTCCAAATGACCGATGGCATGTCTTGAATCACAAGATAGTTTGTGATGTTGTGCCCATATTATGCATGTGTGTGGACATTGGTATGGAGAACAATGTTGCAGGAGGAAGTTTTCCTTTTTGTCGCATCGAAAAGCCCTTTTCCATTTTCCGAAAAAAAAAAATGTGTCGTTTAAAATTGATATTAAAAATATAAGTTAATTCATTTTAATTGTAAATGGTTCATATTTTAAATGGTTACATTAATTATTTTTAAAAGAAAATGTTTTTGAATTATTTATTTAAATCCAAACACTTTTTATGTTTAAAATTTTTCTAAATTCCAAATTAATATTCAAAAATATAAGTTAATTCATTTTAAAAGGTTACATTAATTATTTTTTAAAAAATAGAATATGTTTTTGAATTATTTATTCAAATCCATACTCTTCTTATGTTTAAAGTTTTTCTAAATTCCAAATTGATATTAAAAAAATATAAGTTAATTCATTTTTAATTGTAAATGGTTCATATTTTAAATGGTTATATTAATTATTTTTTAAAACAGAAAATGTTTTTGAATTATTTATTCAAATCCAAACACTTCTTATGTTTAAAGTTTTTCTAAATTCCAAATTAATTATCATTTAAAAAACAATACAAATTTAAACCCCAAAATAAAAAATAAGGCGGGAACAGAGAGGAAATACCTGAAATTTTTTGAAAACAGGGGAATATGTCCCGGTTGGAGCCACCAACCGGGACTAAAGAGCCCCTGCGCGCCAAGCTGAAAATATTGAGATAGGTCCCTGGTGGCTCCAATCGACGATGACTTTAGTCCCTTGGAGCCACCAACCGGACTAAAGGTCCTTTGGTTATAATCGGGCGCCTCTTCTTCTTCTTCTTCCTTCCCATCACTTCTGCTTCACCGACGCCACAGACAACCGCTTCGCCCGAAGCTGCCCGAGCTTCCGCCCGACGCTGCTCGCGCATACTTCACCGCCACCGCCTGCAGTGGTCGCTGCCGCTGCTTAAGCCGCCGCCGCCGCGCTGCCTAACGACGTCGTTACAGCGTTGCCACCACCGCAGCACGGCCTGCCTCAATCCTCCCCTCTCCATCATGCCTCTGTCTCCCTCCTCCGGCGGCGACAATGGCGCGAGATGTGTGGCGGCGAGGCGTCGGCCAGCGTGTGCAAGGCGGTGGCTCAGATCGTCGCGGTGACCACCGCCGACGCCTCCCGCGCTGCCGACGTGGCGCCTACGTGTACACGGGGTGGACCCAGATCGCCTAGGGCCCCTAGTCGATGGTTGTGGGTAGGAGGCCCGGTGTAGAAAGTTAGGATAGGGTTGATGACGCTGGTGATGCAGTAATGGCTTAATCCTTTTCAGAAATGTTTAAAAATAGCAGAAATTAATATAATTTTGTAAAATCAATAACTAATTCATATTTAATCATAAAAATATGTATAATGTATCAAAATGTTCAGAAATTTGAGAGCCATGTGTCTAAGCAAAAATGTTTTCTGTTTTCTGTTTTGTTTAAATTCAGAAATGGTTTAATTAAATCCATAAATTGATATAATATTGTAAATTCAATAATTAATTATTTATAACAAAGAAAAATACAAATAATATATCAAAATGTTCAGAAAATGAGATCTAACTATTTAACCTATAATCATGCATTGTTCAACAACTTTCAAGACAAGTTTAATTAGAAAACAAAATCAACCCCTCTCATATACTCCGGAGTTTCGCCGAGTTAGGGTTTTCACCCCTCGGAACCCCGTTTAAATTGCCGAGCATGTCTTAGGGTTACTTTTTAATACAAATTAACTTGTAATATCATTATCCTTGTCATACTATGGTGCAAAAGGTTTAATCATTTGATTTAATAATTTCAGAATTTGAATAAAACTTGTAAATTCAATAACTTTTAATCTGTAATTCAGAAAAATACAAATAATATACCAAAATGTTCAGAAAAATGAGAACTATCTATCTATGCCATAATCATGCATTGTTCAACAACTTAAATAACAAGTTTAATTAGAACATCCTAGTAACCCTAACAGTGATTAGGAGTTCCTTGAGTTAGGGTTTGCCCTCGGAACCCGATTAACTTGTCAAGCATGCTTTAGGGTTACATTCCAATGCACATTAACTTGTCGTATCATCATCATTGCTTGAGCATTGCATCGATGCCATGTGTTGATTGTTTCCTTTCTTTCCGTGATTTGGTTCTTCTCGGTAGAATACGATATCGAGATCGAGATCGATTCCAATATGGTATTTTGTTAGTATCTAGTGTTACCTATCTGCTGGATAGTTTCCTTTGTAGCCTTATACTCATGTTCCCTCTCATATGCATCCGGTTTCTCCGAACTAGGTTTTACACCCTCGAACTCCGGAATATTGATTTTAGTTGATTTTATCTAGAGGTACCTATCTACTACACAGTTTCCTTTTTGTAGCTAGGTGTAGGGTTTCTCTTCATTTTTATTATTGTGTATGTATATATTAGGGTTTCTCCTTAACTTTCTCCTTTAGCCGCTTTGAATTATTCGTTTTCCACCTATGCGTAAAATATGGACCCACACGCCGAGACGAAGAAAAGGAAGAGTTGATCCAAGGTGTGATCCGTGGGAAGATAATTTAGACGTATCAACGTTTACGAACAACTCCGTGAGGGTGATCCTCTTTACCGGAGTAGACAACTTGTTTGAGGTTGAAGGTGTTGCCTTCCATGAGGGAGAAGGCGATGCCTTGTGTAATCGAGAAGACGACCGCTCGCAAGGTGCATGTAATATAAATCAATTCATTAATTAATCATCTGCTATCTATATAGAAATAGTAACGGCGATCTTTCTTCTTTTAGCCTCCGGATCGAAGGAATCTCTTGAAAAGAGCTGACGAGGCCCAACCAAAAGTTGGAAGACCATGAGAGGTTCAGGATCGAAGATGTCGGCAGAGCGAAGACTGACTCCGAAGTTGTCGCAACCAAATTTGTGGCACAATGCGGAGTAATCTTTAGGGACTTAATCGATCACCATTAGAAATTGGAATAGGCCTGCTAATGCGGATGAAGAGGAACATGTTTATTTGTCCCTAACCACGCCAAAGATTTCTTGTGGAAGAGGCTCATGGTTAATTTAAAACTACCGAAGATAGAGCTGGATCCAAATGCGGAGGATCCATTGAGGACGCTTACAACATGGGAGAGCCATGGAGGCTAAGGTCGTGGAGTGGGCTTTGAAGAAGATGGCCCATGTTTCACCAATCGGAAGAAAAGATTGCACCTTGACTATGTCGTGAAAAGAAGACTCCGATTTCAAGAATATTCGGTTTGAGAAGATAAAACCATTCGGGATGAGTTTGTGGAATACAAGAAATCGAAAAAGCTAAGAAAATGTCCGAACGAATAAGCTGAATGTTGCTAACAAGAAGTATCACCATACTATGGGGCAAGGTGGCTCTGGTGGCATTCCTAAGTGGGAGAAACTTGAGCAGGAACTGCGTGATAAAAATATCACCCTGCAGAGACGATTGGGTAGAACGTGCAAGGAATTGGTTTTACGGGCATGGGGGCACGTTGGACTCGGAAGGAGGTGTATATATACCATACGACATAAAGAAGACCCTTGCCAATCGAGAGGATGAGAAAAGCAGTAAAGGCTATTAAAGATGGGGACTGTTCCGATAGAGAGAATGATGAGCTCACACTCGCCTTGGAAATAAGGAACATGATGGACGAACACGAGGCAATAGGCTCCCAATCATGGAGGACTGGTTTCCGAAGAGAGGAAGAAATATCCTGAGAAGCCGGAGAGGAGGGAGAGAGGGCAAGCGAAAGAAGTCGAAGAGAGCGAAGCTTAAATTGAAGAAACGATTAAAGCAACAACAAGATGAAATTAACTCACTTAAAGAGCAAAGTACTACCCCCATCTCTCAGACACCGCATTCGATGCTACCGCCTATCGAATAATCGAAAAGCAGTGTGGCTTCCACCGAGGTCCCGGTGATGACAATGGCGATGCCGATGATGCAACGACGATGGCTCTGTTGGCTACCCAAAGGATGATATCACGAGATGACACATCGCGAGCTACATGTCAAAGTTGTGAACATATCAATGAAGGTGGCGGTCGGCTATGCCTTACCAATTGGACCCACACCAACTTACCACGTCCGGTTCCAGAGAGGGTTGTTGTCGGCGTGGATGAAATCATGCCCACCTTTGAGGTTTTGGATCTTCACTACCTGCCGGTGAAGGGGATGTGATCGCTGGGTGACGCAAAACGCCACCATTCTATGGCCGAAGGATTGTATCGTGCTTCAAATCACACGCCAAGGCCATCTTCGCCGCCGCCTCACCCGTCTCCGAGAGGTCGCCGCATGGCAGCCATCTTCGTCGCCACCCGGCTTCGCCGCCACCAATCTCTGGTGCAGCCATCGCCATGGAGCCATCGCCGCGCCTCGGGATAAAAAGCGTAAGCGTATCGCCATCTGTGCATCGTGGCGATCGCCAAACGTAAACAAGAGCCTCTTACAAAAGTACCAACGGTTCCTCCCAAGAGAGCTTATGGTGATCGAAGAGGAGATCGGCGATCGTTGATGCGGAAACGACAGCGTTTTTTGCTAAGCTGAGGCGGCCGAAAGATCCAGAGTTCCCCAACACCAACGAAGAAAAATCCAAAGTGTTGAAAATGCTAAAGACTCTTCATCAACCCGAGCCAAAGCTGTCATCAGACTATGAGCGTTCTATTCTCAAGTCACATGCGGCACAAAAAGCCTCAAGAGCGATCGATGCAAGCGAAATCATTGCCCATTTCGGAGAACAAGCAAACAGACTTGCGCCCTCTCAAGGTGATTTCTCAAACCAATGTGGTCGAGCAAATATGGGGCAAGAGCGGTATGATCCGAGGTAGTTGCTGTCACGGAGAAGTCATTTGCTCAAGGTATGAGTATTTCCAAGACTTATCCCGATTAGAGTTCTTCCCGTGAGTGAAGTAGCATACCAATACCGACGGAAAACCTCTCAAACCTGAGGAGGTAAACAATCTTCCAACAAAAATGCGAAGATTGCATAACTGGTACATGCATGCCACAAGGGCCGGGCTAATCGGATAGTCTTGAGGGTTACAAAAAGCATCATGGGAAAGAAAAGATGACATGATATCCATTGAATTTGATGAACTATTTCAATTATTAAATCAAGACGCCTTGGACAAATCTCTCATGAGTGCCTATTGTCCGTAAGTACTAATTCGTAATTAATTTAGTCTCCATCTATAATATTTTGTTTATTGCATGTATATAATCATACTTTAATATGCGTAATGAAGATTCTTGAATGCAGAGAGGACAAATCTATGACATTGGCTTCATTGACCCATATTGGGTTCATGAAGCTAATCTCAAAATAAGCCCCGGGATACGGAGGATAATATAGTACACGCGTAAGGTTTCAAGAAACCAAAAGGAAATACTATTTCCTTACAACTTCCAAAGTGAGTGTTATTGTCTTGTATACACTTTCTATTTCGCTTACTCGATGTTAAGTATATAATTGATTAGTTTTGCATTCGCAGTACCACTATATTCGTTAATCATTCAACTTGACAAAGGGCGTGTACTAGTCATGGACTCGAAACATAAACCCCTTGAGACGTGGAAGGACATGCAGATACTTCTCCAACGGTAATTCTAATCATTACGACACTATATCGGCAACGTTCGTGAATTTTATGATATCAAGTACTTAATAACTTATTTTATTCATTTTCTACGCCGGGCAGCGCTTGGAAACGGTTCACCAAGAAGGCTAGGGGTGTTTGGAAAGAGGAGCTTACATTTCAACCACTAGATGTAAGCACCACTAGCTATATCCGCGCATCTCTTTGATTCTAGTTTTGATAAAGTTATTATCATGCTTGATTATTATTTTGATTGAACTCTGTTGTCGTAAAGTGCCTGACGCAGGGACCAGGTAACAATCTATGTGGATACTATGTATGCGAGTTCATCCGCAGACGCGGCGAGAAGGGCAGGAATTTAGAGCAACTCCACGTATGTAAACAATTTCTATAGTTTTTAATTACAATCAAATTGTGTTTAGTTTCATATTCATATAGGTGACTCCTTTTTAAATCAGATCGAACGTCTACGGACGGTCTTCGCCAAAGGATCGATACTGAGCAATACAGGAGGAATTGGCGGGATTCTTGGATGCGTATACTAAACACACAAGGGGAATACTACTCGGCTGTGTATAGACAATAGGAATTGTAAAAATAGCAACTTTCAAGAAATTGGCGGTAGCATCGAATAGCAACTTTTGTATGTAGTGCATGAACTCGATCCGTGTATTGAATGTAATGTTGTCATGATGATCTTGTGTAATATAAGGTTCGTTCATTGATAAGTGCAAAACACTAAATAAACAATAAAACAACCTAAATGAATTCTCTGTCAGCGGCACAAAAGTGGCGAAAATGCCGCCAACAACAAAATGTGCCAATGAATTCTCGCCATGCAGAGAATGGGCAAATCTCATGCAAGAAAGTTATTAGTCCTGTTAGGTTACGAACCGGGACTAATGCTCCACCCTCGCTCGATGCCACGTGCCCCCATTTGTCCCGGTTGGTGGGGCAACCGGGACTAATGGTTGGAGCTTTAGTCCCGATGCCCCCGTCCCGGTTGGGCAACCGGGACTAATGGCCCTTACCAACCGGGACGCATGGGGCGTTTTCTACCAGTGAACTGAGAAATGTTTATATACTTTAGGTGTATTCAATGGTACAAAACTGAATATATGTCCTCAAACCTCATGTCTGAGTACATGTATGTCCACAAATATATTATTCAACAGTACCAAATCTGGGAAATGATGACCATTCAAGCCCATGCTTGCGCTGTGTAGCTCTTTTTTCCTGTAATTGTTTTCCTATTCGTGCTTGGAATAATTTCTTATCAAAATATTGGTTCAATTTTCCTACACTTTCTAAATATGTACTCCACTAATTATTGGTTCAAATTTTCCTATTCGTTTCTACATGTGTAGTTCTTCGAAACCACAAAAAAAATTCCGCAGCAATGCACGGGGTATTATCTAGTATCTTTAATGTCAAAACTCAAGTTCATTATAAACACATCCATTTATAAAGTAAGAATTGAAAATAAACCCACTCTTAAGAAACTCACTTAAGTTTAACTCACTTAGACTACCGGTAATAAGTTTTAAGAGTTTTACAAAATACATTACATTACTTATGCATAACAACATATTGATTCTTTAAACATTAGTCCTTATCGGACCAATGATGTTATTTTCAGATATTGGACCTTATGTTGTCCCGAAGACCGTGAGTGCATAATCTTGCAATCACAAAAGGCAAGTTCACACTTGGTCATGTCCTTTGGTTATTTTCTATCAAATATTTTGCAAATCCAGTGTTGTCATCACCTGCATTTCAAAAAGGTCAGAAAACACTATTTTCATAATAATATGATTATAGGTTATTTACCAAGAGGTAATAACCTACTATTAAAGTTCCGATGGTAAAGGAACATATTATCTAGGACTTAACAACCAATATCACCAGTGATTCTTGTGTTTTATATCACACATTAACCATGAGATTTGGAATGGGACAAAGAAATTAGCTGAATCTTCTTCCTTTCATATGTAGGCAAGACGACCTTTACGTGACGCTTTGATTCCTTGCGAGGTTCTAGGATATGGGTGGGCACCCTTAGGCCCCACAATTTTGGTGTCTAAATTATCTGTGAGCGGTTGCCGGAGGTATAGTCAGACCTTTATGGAGTTTGCCAGGGGTATAACTGGCTCATTGAGTCTTCGGGAACTCATCAGGGTTATAGCTTACCCGAAAGGAGACTTAACAAAGATGTAGTCAGCCCCGGAGGATCGTGTAGACATATGGGTGTTGGAGATATGCCCAAGAGGCAATAATAAAGTGGTTATTATTATATATTTGTGTTTATGATAAATGTTTACATCCCATTCTATAATTGTATTAACCGGAAACATTAATACTTGTGTGTTTTGTAAACATAAAAGAGTCTCTGGTAAGCCTCTCATTGAAGCTATCTTGTTGATTAATAGATGATCATGGTTTCCTGGTAATTAACATTGGATGTTATTAATAACAAGGTCATATCATTAGGAGAGTGATGTGATGGACACACACCCATAGTAAGCATAGCATTAGATCAAGTCATTAAGTTCATTTTGCAATAAGCTTCCAGATACATAGTAACCTAATCCTTTGACCATGAGATCATGTTAATCACCGTCACCAGATGAGTACTTTGATGACATCAAACGCCACTTCCATAACTAGGTGGTTATAAAGGTGGCATTAGGTATTCTGAAAGTATGTGTTGAAGCGCATGGATCAAGAGTGGGATTTGTCCATCCATATGTCGGATAGATATACTCTGGGCCCTCTCGGTGGAATTTCATCCAATTGTCTTGCAAGAATGTGACTAGGTCACAAGGGATGTTATATCATGGAAAGAGTAAAGAGTACTTATCAGTAATGAGGTTGAACTAGGTATAGAGATACCGACGATCAAACCTTGGATAAGTAAAGTATCATGTGACAAAGGGAATTAGTATCGTATGTAAATGGTTCATTCGATCACGAAGTCATCATAGAAATATGTGGGAGCCATATGGATTTCCATATCCCTCTATTGGTTATTGATCGGAGAGGTGTCTCGATCATGTCTGCATAGTTCACAAAATGTAGGGAGACACACTTAAGGATTCAATGTTATTTAAGTAAATATGGAGTATGAGTTGGAGACCGAATGTTGTTCGGAGTCTTGGATTGGATCCAGGACATCACGTGGAGATTTGGAATGGTCTGGAAAATAATATTCATATAAGGAAAGTCAATTTTCAGGGTTCGGAAATGTTTTTGGTGTTTTGACCGAAAGCTTCTAGAATGTTCTAGAAGGTCCACCACCCCGGGCGGGGTACTTGGGATGCGGCATACCCTAAGGGGCTGGCCGCACCATGCCCAAGGGAAACTCGGCCAAGGACTAGGAGGAAAGTGTCAATCCCTAGTTTGAAAAGTCAAATCCTAGTTTGAAAAGTCAAATCCTAGTTTGAAAAGTCAAATCCTAGTTTGGGAAGGAAAGGGAAAACTTGAAAGGAAAGTTTACAACTCTCCCCTTCCTAGCCGAGTTGGGGAAGGACTCTCCCCTTGCTAGCCGAGTTGGGGGGAAACTCGGCTAGGGCAGGAAGGCCCTTGGCCGCCAGCCCCTCTCCCGTATAAGGAGGGGTAGGGCGTCACCCCTTGGACCCTTGTCCCTTGGCGCCTAACCCTAGCCACCGCCTGTATTCTCTCTTGTCCACCGTCCTGCTCTGGCTTAGGCGAAGCCCTGCAGAAATCTCACCTTCTCCACCACCACCACCACCACACCGTCATGCCGTCTGGATTATTACAGCAAAAATTATTACAGCAAGCTCATAATTGAGCAAACAACCAAAATATTAGAAGCAGAGGTCACTGACCACAAACATCAAACAACGGAAGGAAAATTATGATATTAAGTATAGCAAACTTAACAAATGGCTTAAGAGGCCTGAAGCATAACGATGACGTCCCATCCATAAATCCTAGACTACCGAATGGGAACCCCAAGCTACTTGTCGATGTTGGTTCCGTAAAGAACTCATCGTCTATGATAACACTTACTCTACTACAAAAGAGTCAAAGAAGCAAGGGTGAGTACAGGGTGTACTCCGCAAGACTTATGGCTGGTGGAATTGTTTTGCATAAAGCCAACTTTGTTTGTAAGACAAGTGGGAGAAGAATATCGACTAATCAGAAATTTAAAAAGGGGATAAGAGAGCGACATCACTAGCTTTGATCATCTTTTGATATCCACTGAATCATCATCAACTGAACCTACCAACTAGGATCACCCCCTCGTACCCATGATGGAGCATCCTTAAGCACACGTTTCTTAACTTGCCAAGTTTTACGATTAGGTTCAAGTTCTCTATGATCATCACATCCGTTCCCAAGTCGTCCATAATCGCGGACACGACTTTTTGAAAAGATTATTACCCTGCAGGGATGTACAACTTTACCCACATGTACCAACCGATTCTTAATGCCAAGCTATAAACCCTCTTCCTTGGAAGGCCGGAAGAGAGTGTTTGACCACGCCCTTTACCTTGCTTTCGCCGAGACCATGAGTCACGCACTAGGGATATGCCGCCGTAACGGGTCGAGTCCCGAAGCCGGTCCATAATAATGTGCGCAGGGTTCAAGATTCTAGATGCCAGGCATCTCTTGTTCCCGGCCACGTTTACCTACCTGTTATGAATGCACCTCCTTCACCTCCTTCGAGAAGAACTAGAATGCGTATGTCGAATGGAACACCCAAACTATGTGACTCATGGAATCTACTCAGCAAGTTAGTTGGTCGAGGGGGTTTCCAGGCCCCCGTGTGGCTGTACGCTCGTCTTGGTTCAAGAGGCAAGAACTTAGGTCCTAGTGGTGGCAAGTATGGGACTACAAAAACCACAACCCACCGTAGCCTCCCATACAAGCCTTATCAAGTTTAACTTTCACCTCTGATCATACCATGTCATCATGTCAAACTAGGTTCATTCGCAACTCTGATTCATCAACCGGATGGACCAGTGGTAATAGCTAAGCATGGCTAAGCACAACAAATATAATAGCTCTAGAAATGCTTCACAAGCTCAAACTATAGTTATGCTAGGAGCAGTGGATCAGGGAATATAGGCTACAAAGGAAACATGCATCATATAGGATTACTCTATCTATTGGTAAAAGACTTTAGAATCGTATGCACATAGCAAGCATTGAAATGCTTGAAAACATAGGATTATATCATGTGTGGGGCTTCGCTTTCCTTTGCTAGTTGATACCCAAAAAGCAGAGCTTCAGACATCTAGTACTTGACTTGATTATAGTTGGTCAAGTATTGGTCTTCGATCTTCAATGATATTGATCTCGGTCTTCAATCTCGATCTCGATTCCGATATCGTATTCTACCAAGAAGACCGAACACCAGAAAGAAAGGGAAACAATCAACACATGGCATCGATGCAATGCTCAATCAAGTATGATTATATGACAAGTTGAATTGTACTGATATGTAACCCTAAGACATGCTCGATAGTTTAAATCGGGTTTCTGAGGGGTACAAACCCTAGAACAGGGGGATCCTCGGAATCACCTATGAGGTTCAATTGTTTCTCCTAATTAAACTTGCAATTTAAGTTGTTGAACAATGCATGATTATAGCTTAAAGAGGTAGATCTCATTTTTTGAACATTTTGATATATCATTTGTATTTCTATGAATTACAGAATAAAAGTTATTGAATTTACAAGTTTTATTCATTTTTTGAAATTATTTAAACCAATTTAAAACATTTACTGCGTCACTGTGACATTAGCATAGGGGTGGGGGTTATTTCTTACTAGGGCTGAGCCTAGCCACAGTCACTGACCAGTGGGCCATATGCCCATGTCAGCCTCCACGGTGGCAGTTAACATGTCAAAGGGTCCAAGGCGACGTCATCATCGCGTCAGCGTGACATCAATAACACGGCGAAATACTTTTGTTACAACATCTAGTTCTATCCACACCCACTTATAGTGGGGCCCATGCCACGTGGGCGCCACATCGATGCCATATGGGCACGCCAGGGAGCACGCGTAGGCGATGGATGGCGACAATGCTGGAGAGTGACCTAGGGTGCGCGAGCAGGCGCGTTCTACTCGGCATGGTGAGACGGACCAGAACGTGGAGGATCCATTATGGTTTGGTCGCCAGAGCGAGGAGTACGATGGTGATCGGCGGTGGTATGTGACGAAGCATGGCGCAAGCTCGAACCCGAGCAAGAGGAAGGTAGCGGAGAGCACCGAGAGGTCCAGGATCTCACCTAAATGCTTACTGAAGGGTTCGCGAGCGCGGGGGAGGCCGGAAACAATGGCAACAGTGGCTACCGGCATCGGAGAGGGAGGCCTCGATTGGATCGATTGAAGCTGCACCGCCTCGAGCTAGTCTGGGCAAAAGGAAGAGGAGGACGAGTAGGTTCGAGCAACACCCTCAGCTAGGTTTGGGGTGGCCAAAGACGGCGAGGCACCGGAGTACCTGCAACCTAGGGTTAGGGTTTGTTCGTGAAAGGACATGAGAGAGGAAAAACTGGGAAACTAGGGTTCTTCGGCATCAACAGAGGAGAGTTTATAGACGACGACGGGCGGCAGAGGGCATCTTAGGGCACGCCGACGGCGAGCGCTCGACAGCAAGATGCTTGCAGGATCTAGAGGTGGAGGACGATTCCACCTGTCGTAAGGGTACGTGGGCCGTGAGTTGGTCCAGGTGAGCTGCACCAAAGCAAGATAGAAGGGCCAGGGTTTGCTATGCTGTGCGGCAGAGAGTGAAGAGAGGGAGTTGGTCTTCGGCCCTGTTAGGTTAGGGTTAGGTTTTTATTCCGAAAACCTCTTATTTTTCTGTTTTCTTCAATTCCCTTTTGTATTTTAATTTCAAACCCGTTTTGAGTCATTCAAAATTACAAGAGGATTTATAAAAGTGTAGAAAATATTGAGGGGCCCTTTTATTCAGATTGGGATCCATATTTTTGTAACTTTCAAAATTTTAAAACCATTTGAATGTGTTCCAAATAGAGAGGGGAAGCTAGGGTTTAGGGTTTTGAGAATCTATTTTTGTTGCATGCATTTTAAATGACGATGCTCATGAATGCACAAACAAATCCTAATTACCCTTTAATAAAACTGAGGGTTGTTACAGAAGCGCTACTGGAACGCGGCGCTGGAAGGATCGTCTACACGATATTGAGATCGACAAGTGATCGACTATATCAACCACGAGAATCTGATCTCGTTAAACACTTTGGATCTACGAGGGTTAGTTCTCTATAATCTCGTTGCACCGATATCATAGATTAGATTTTGTCTTTGGCAAGATTGGATCTTGGTTTTGTGTGTTCACGCGATAGAATTTTTTTTGTTTTCCATGCAACGAACCCTACAGTGTTATCAAAGCCGACTCTATGTGTAGATGTATTGCGCGAATAGAACACAATGTTTTTGTGGGCGTTGATGTTTTTGTTGTCGCTTGATTTTTGTGTACTTTGCATCTTGTGGTATGGTGGGATGAAGCGACCCGGGATAACCTTACATGTCACCGTACATGAGACTTGCTCCACACTCAACGTGCAACTTGCATTGCACAAGTGGCTTTGCGGGTGTCTGTCTCTCCCACCATAGTTAAGATTCAATTTACAACGTGCATTTGACAATACTTGTATCAACATCGTGGTTCTTGTTTGTAGGTAAGAATGCTTCTTATTCTAAATCCCCAAGCCACGTAAAACTTACAAAGAAAATTAGAGGTGTCTAACTTGTTTTTGCAGGGCATGTGTTGTGATGTGATATGGCCATGATGTGATTGTGATTATATTTGATATATGCAATGATCCTTATTGTAAGTTGGCAACCGGCAGGAGACTTATGGTTGTCTTTAAATTTGTTAAGACCTGTGTGTCTATTCATCATGTAATCACTTTATTCCAAGTAGTTCTAATAGTTGCTGTTGGTGATGCACAAACATGAAGCGACGCCATTGACCTTGACGCTACGCTGGTGATGATGGAGATCATGTTTGTGCTTTGGAGATGGAGATCAAAGGCACACAAAGAAAGGCCATATCATATCACATATTATGAATTACATGTGATGTTAATCCTTTTTATGCTTCTTGTATTGCTTAGATCACGATGGTAGCATTATAAGACGATCCCTCTCACTAAATATCAAGTAATAAAGTGTTAGGCACCGTTGCTAAGACTCGTTGTTTCGAATCTTCACGTGATGATCGGGTGTGATAGATTCTACGTGTGCATACAACGGGTGCAAGCCAGATTTGCACATGCGGATACTAAGGTTAACCTTGACCAACCTAGCATGTACATACATGGTCTCGGTACATGGAATACCGAAAGGTAAATCATGAGTCATATGGATGATATGATGAACATGTTGATTGTTCTCCATTAAAGCTACATCATCTCTCGTGATGATCGGACTTGGTGTACTGGATTTGGTTCGTGTGATCACCAAAACGACTCGAGGGATGTTGTTTTTAGTGGGAGTTCAAAAGTAATATGATTAAAGTTGAACACAATTTATCATAAATTAAATCAAAGTGAATTTGCATAATTGTTGTAGTCATTGGCATCTGTTCACCACCTTACGATTAGTTATAATTGAGATAATAGAACTATAGAATTTTAGATAAGTCAAGTTACTTTACAAACCCCTTTTCTAGCACTGTTGCCGGAGAAACAATTTCACTATCCTCGTGAGGTCACTAGATACCTTGTTATTAGTTTTATTATTATTTTGTAGTTTTATTTTTGTTGTTAGTTTACTTTCTTGTTATCTATTTGAAAACCCCAAAAAATAGTTACTTGTTATTTGTTTTCATTACTTAAAAATCACCAAAAATATAAGAGCCATGGCTCAAAAGAGACTTGGGGAGTATGCTACTCTCACTGATGACTTTATTCGTGCAACTATCACTCAGCCTACTATTGATGCGGAAACTTATGAAATTAAGCCCAACCTTTTAAGTTTTGTACAAAAAAACCAATTTGGGGGCTTATCCTCTGAGTATTCGGGTTTGCACTTAAATACTTTAACTTAAATTTGCAACATGATGCGTATTAAGGATGTAGATCTAGATGTTATTAAATTGCGATTGTTTGCTTTTTCTCTTAGAGGAAAGTCTAAGGATTGGTTGCTAGCTCTACCAAAGGGCACTATTAAAGTTGGGAGGAATGTAATAATTTGTTTATGACTAAATTATTTCCCCCAGCTAAGACTATGAAGCTAAGATCCAATATTACGAGCTTTGTACAAGAAGACCGTGAGCCACTAGCGCTTGCATGGGAGAGGATGAAATAAGCCGTGATGAACTGTCCTAGTCATGGGATGGAAGAATAGCTTATATTACATTTGTTTTACAATGGTCTTAACCCAATGTCTAAGTCTATGCTAGATACTGCAGCAAGAGGAACAATCATGGGAAAGCAAGTGAGTGTTGCAAAGAAACTTCTTGACGATATGCAAAATAACCATGCCCAATGGCATGTGGAAAGAACCTCGAAGAGAGTAAGTTAAATTACTGTCGTGGTATTGCTAACGAATACAACATGGAGGGGTCCTCACAGAGTGTGTTTAGAGACATGAGGGAAGGTGGCAAGTTGGCGGGTACGAGGTAACATAGATTACCCAGGTTCAGATCCCACAACGGTGGCGGAATCCTACTCCTGCTATAAATCATTATAATGGCAATACGCCGAGTTACATGGATCGGTTTGTTGTGTGTGATATGAGTTGTGTCGTGCCCTAAAGGCTCCTATAGGTACAACTTATATAGTCACTAGATCTAGGGTTACAGGGAAGAGTCCTAGACGGATAGGTCACAGAGTCCTAGACGAGTACTAACTAGTCTAACGTGTCTTGCACTCCAAGGCTCCGGATATGTCGGTGACTCCATTCCTTTATCCATCATGGGCCCCCCTTCTGTATCCTTCTAACTGGGCCGCCTAGCAGGCCATGGGCCTTGCTACCAACTATGGTCCATCCGGGTTATCCGGATTAGAGACATGCAATGGTGACACCCATTTAGCATATCCCCAACAGTAGCCCCCGGAGAACTCCAACATCTTGCGCCATCTTGCTTCTTTCGATTGAATGCTCCCACTAGGTGAATGTCGGCAAATTTTCAAGAAACATCTTGTAGTCCTCCCAAGAACCCTGCAATATTATCTATCTTCGATATGAAAGTCGGAGAATCACTAAGCTTTCCATCGTACTCTTCTCGTAGCCAGACTGGATCCGTCCATGCCGGAATCTTCAGATGGGACTGTTCGTCTGCACGTGTCAGTGAGATGTCGTAGACCACAGGTCAGCGGTGCGTCGTAACTCACACATGCAGAGAACGTAATCATAGCCGTTTTCCCGCGTGAAGGATCTGAAACATTGGTTTTGGCGACACATGTGAATGTGGCAAAATTCCGCTATATATTTCACGCGCTTGTCCACGCATCAACCGTTGGATCAATCCTGCAAATCAATCATGGCCAGAAGGATATATTATTTTTGTGGTGGTGGTTTTTATTTTGACCTCCTTCCCCCTTGCGTCATCGTCTTCCTACAGTGCAAGCCCCTCTCCGAGCTCATCGCATACACAGAGGAAAACCCCAAATCCTTCCAATCTCCAACACATCTATTTTTGCTCCAATGGCATGCAGCTGCAGCTGCAGCACACTAGGGTTGTCGGCGTCTGGCGAGGCCTTGGTCAAGCCATCCAACGCGATCCACGTCCCACCTGAGGGCATGGTGGTGCCACACTCTGTGGTAGTTGAGTCCACTGGTGGCAACCATATCCCAACGGCGCTAGAGCCGTTGGAGGAGGAAGCAGACTCCCACAAGGGAGAGTGGCAAGGCTCAGACATATCCGAGAGCAACATCAAGTAGATGATCTCCGAGGGGTACCTCCCTTCGACAGAGGGCCTAATCTGGCGGGTGGCGCCGGCCGGCGAGGTCATCCCTTCTCCCCAACCCGGAGAAAAGGTTTACCTTAAGGACCAATTTGTGCGCGGTGTCTCCCTTCCACTATATGACTTCTGCATCCAAGTCCTTAAGCACTTTCGGGTTCAACCTCAGAACCTGTCTCTGAATAGCATCCTCGCGCTTAGCAATTATGCAGCGTTATGGGAGGGATACCTAGGGATTAGGCCTAGGTTAGATCGGTTTATTTATTTCTTCACCATGAAGAGAGAAGCCGGAGTGAGAAAAGAGGAGCTCAGAAACTACAGAACAATTAGCTTCAAGATCTGGCCTGGCCGGCGATTCCCTAACATCGTAGGACACGAGTCCTGCAAGAACTGGCAATAGACATACTTCTACGTTCCAAATATCTCTCTGTTCGGCCGAGAAGAGTCATACACGTACTTCGTTGATGGGGCCGCTGCTGAAGCCCCGACATGGAGATCACAAGCCCTCCTCCACTCCGACGATGAAGCCTCTCGCGCCATAAGTCAGATTGACTGGATCATAGACACTACTAGGAAAAGGGTTGTTCGTGATGCACCTAAAAAGCCCATCAGGTGCTGCGGCTAAAAAGTGCCTGTAGCGCACTACCCTGGTGCACTACGGTTATATGGGGATAGGCGTGGCGCACTACCAGGTGCGCCACGGTTAGGGGTACAGGTGCTCCACGGATTTTTTTTTTCAAAAATAAAAAAAAATGCAAAAAACACCCTCGTTTTGAATTGCAAAAGCAATCGGGTCCGCATTGTCGCCGTCGTGTCGTCTCGCTGGAGCATGGTGGCTGTGGCCACGACCTACCACCGCAGGGAGGTGCGGGAGGACGTGGCCGTGCTACTCCTCGCCGGCATCGAGGAAGAGAGGGAGAAGGAGGTGTGGCTGGAGAAGGGAGGAGGTCGCCGCAAGGAGAAGGAGGTCGTCGGAGCTCATCGTCGCTCTTCGTGACTGCAAGGAGGAGGAGGCCGCAAGGAAGGAGGTCTTCACCGTCGTGACTGCAAGGAGGAGGAGAAGGTCGCCGCCGCCATCGCCATCGTCACTGCAAGGAGAGGAGGATGCCGGAGCAAGGAGGAGGAGAAGGCCACCGTCGCCGTCGTCAGTGCAAGGGAAGGAGGAGAAGGAAAGGAGGAGGAGGAGAAGAGAGAAGCAAAAGGAGGAGGAGAAGAGAGAAGGAAAAGGAGGAGGGAGGAGAATGAAAAGGAGAAGAGGGAGGTAATAGGGGTAGGTGGGCGGGCTGGGGATTCAAATTTTGAATCCCGCCCAACTTACTCGTAGCGCACTAGGTGGTGGTGCGCTACGGGTAAGTTGCCCTATATTTTTTCTGCAGGAAAAAACGGTCTTTTGACCGTAACTTTTTACTCTTTTCGAATTTTGAAAATCTAATTAATCGCTAAACGACCATAGGTGGTTGCGACCGGATGCGTAATCTCGTTCTCGTCATTTTGGTATATTATACGATTTTTTTCGACATCGTATGCAAAAGTTATGGCCATTTTACCGTGGTATGACTTTTTTTGCAGAAAAAGTGGAAAATCATGTTTGTTAATTTTCCTAGAAACTATACCACATTACCTACCTACATATGAAATAATTTTATTTTTTGAAGTGTTTATCATTTTCTTTTATTTTTTATAAAGCCTAAAAAGGCGATCCACGGGGGAGGGGTGGTGGTGGAGTTGGCACTAGGGCAGAGTGCCCTACGGCTAAGTTGACCCAACTGTTGCAACACACAGCCCCGTAGCGCACTAGGCCGGAGTGCCCTACGGCTAAGTTGCACATCCGTAGCGCACCTTGACCTAGTGCGCTACGGGTATGTGTGCTGTGGCCACATGTGCCCTGGCCCAAACATAGGCGTGGCGCACCACCCCCATGTGCGCCACGCTTACGGCAGTTAGCCGTAGGGCACCTGTGGGCAGTGCGCCACGCCTATTTTACCCGTGGGGCACCACTAGCATGTGCGCAACGGATGTGTAGATTACCTATAGCCGTTTTCCTAGTAGTGAGAGACGGGTCTGGCCGGCTTGGACCTAGCCATGTGCTGGTTCATCAGGCGGATCCAACCTCTACAACACTACGTGAAGCTCATGTAGTACACCCAAGATAGAAAAGATAGCCTCCGGATTTCCGATGACAATTTCTCCAGTGACTCCATCAAGCTTCGCTTCAAGGACATAGTCAAGGTGAAGGATCGGAAGCATGGCTTCACCATCACCTATGACATGTTTGAGGGTGGCAAGTGCCCAAAGGTATTCATTTATTTCCTATTCATTGCTTTCTGACATATACTCCAGTTCTTCCGTCTTGCACATACATTTGCATCTAACACTTAGGATTCACTTAACAGCTGGGGGGCTTGGAAGTCACTGTCGTGTCCAACGACGAACTCCATTTAGTGCGAAAGCGGAAGGATCCTCCAAGAGATCCACCGCCTCCCTTGATGCGGAGAAAAGAAGATTAACCAGTATCCCCTTGAACAAGGCACCAAATGTTGTGTAAGCCTCTTTTCATCCGACATCGTCATTTTGCTCATCTTATTCACGTACTTATACTTTTTGCATGTTTTAGGAAGAAGGCTAGCCTGAGTTTGAAGAAGACCTCAAAGACAATGGGGGCTTCTGTAACATCCCAAAAATACTAAGCTTGGATCATCAAACTCTAATAATCAAAACTAGCGTTAACAAAAACTTTTCTAAATAAAATTATGAATGCATGCATATGTGTATGCATGGATTTTGAAATTCTTTGGAACCACCTTGTTTGATTGTTTCATTGCTTGTAAAATTTTTCTTAGGTGAAATAAACATCATCTAAAACATTTCCCACACTTTTCCTAAAAGACAAGTAAATCAAAACAAATATTTTGAGGGAATGGTCATTTTGACCAATTTAACTCCCATGCCTACTTTGGCTATCTCAAACTTTCAAAACCTAACAGAAACTTTTCTGAATCTTTGCACCCCTTGAATGTACTCATAACAAAGTATCAAGGCCCATCTTGTGATCATCCAGAAACTTTCAAATGCATAGTTTAAATGGCAATTCAAAATTGAATCTTTACCATATGGGAAGATCCCACTTTTTCAAAAACCACTCAAACAAGCTCAACTTTCAAAACCCAAGCATCTGCAGACTCACCAGCACCAATCTAGAAAACCCACCAAAAATCATTTCAAAATTCAAAACTTGATTTTATGCGGCCATTTCATCAAACAGATTGGAGACACAAATCATCCAAATCCTAAACACTATTGTGAGCAGTGATTCTTGCCTAACTGGTTCCCTATCTAGCTCACAACCAGCTCAGTAGATCATCTAGCAAGATTAACCAAGCACTAGCACCACTGTTAGCTTGCCATTGCCATCAATGGTGAACAACCGAGCACACCCATGTGACCCCCATGTCGACAGCAAGCTAGGAGGAGACACAAGCCTAGCCAGCATGTCTGGGAGGCATCCCACCGTCCACCGCCACTCACTGTCCCAGTCGCGAGTGTTGCCAAGCCCTGGAGCACACACACGGACCGCGCCCAGACCGCCAGCGACCATGCCGAGCGTGCGCCAGAGCACCACCCTCGACCGAAGCCCACAGACCGCGCGGCGCCCTCGCCGCGTGCATACACAATCCCCACCGACCCAGGAGACCGCCAGACATGCTCGTTCGCCGCCCCGTGACGCACAGCCACCGCTCGCCGTCGAAGACTCCGCCTCTGCCGTGCAGAGCATCGCCCGTTCCAGACCAAGCCGCACCGCCCCACGCCTCTAAACCATGTCGTTGAGCATCGCCAGGAGACATCGCACCGTCCCCTACCGTCGCCCATGCCAATAGCCGCCTGTAACACCGCCCCCGACGAGCTCACCATGCGCCCCGTCGGTCCCCTCGCTCGACTATAAATAGACGCCACCCCCAGTCGATTTCTTCACACCATATCTCTCCCCTCTCCTCATTTATCGTGCCACACCGTTCCCGGAGCAAGGCGAGCACCACATCGCCAGAATTTCACCGGAGCCCTCCGCCTCTGGAGAAGAAGGGAGCCATCGATTTCGTCCACCACCAGAGCTGCCGCGACCACCCCTGAGTTCGCCGTCGTCAACTTCGTCGTTCGCCCGCCTCGCCGACCCTTGCCAGCACCCCGGTGAGCCCCCAACACCCCTCACTAGCCGCGCTAGGTTTATTTCTCGCCGGCGTTGTCTCGCGTCGACGATGACTCCCAGTCGTTGGATTAGAATCAGATAGAACGACCCATGTTGCCCCGTACTGCTTCGCCCCTCCCTGCCTCACTAGCAAGTGGGGACCCCCACTTAAGCAGCCCGCGGGAGCACTGCGCTTAGCAGGCCGGCCCAGTATCGTTTCCCGCGCAGCCCAGTGATTTGAATTAAATCTTTTCTATTTTATTTCAAACTCACTTCTGTACCCAACTTCAAAAATCAATCCAGATCGATTCAGTGCACCAATTTGAATGAAACCAATTTTGTTGGAAAGGTTTGTGAATGCTGAATCCAAGCCCGTTGGATTCAAGTCATTTGGATCTATAGATCATCCTTGGTAAAAATAACAAGGCAGAAGCTTTTCTGCATTCAAACATTTTTCAAACTTAAACCATAATAGCTTTTGAGTTGATTCCAACTCTCAAAAATCACATTTAACAATACCTTTCAGAATATATAAAAATATATAGGTTTACTTGCAGAAATAATGTTCAAGTAATAAAAGAATGCTACATAGGCATTTCTAGCCACTTTAATTAATTAGAATAAAAGGGTAAAACCTTATTAAATTGTGACACCACTTTAAATCACATTCCCTTGGACTACAATATGTGGTGATGACATGTGTCAACATGATCCCATGTTTGGTTTGGAGAATATAAATCTTAAGTAGTTTTTTAATGAGTAGAAATTACTTTTCTAAAAATAAAAGGAATTAAACCAAGCCTTAACCTTGTAATGTTAGAGATGATGCTAGATCATCTATAGGACCCTTGTGTGTGATGATTGCAAGTAGGTAAGTATTGTTCGGTGATTGTGTACCTCGTATTTATTCATAGACGCTAGTACCGAGCAAGGATACGAAGAGGAAGGAGGATACTACGAAGAAGAAGCCGAGGAGATCTTCAACCACTTCTCTGCACAAGGCAAGCTGAGACTATACTATGCAAGCCAATACTTGCAAGCTTATACTGATATTGATGCAAGCTAACACTTGCAAGATACTTTACCTATGCAAGCCAATACTTGTTACTATGCCTACTATATGCCTTAAGCATATGTGATCATACCCACTTGATAAACCAATCCTAGCTTTACTTGCAAGCTTCTTACTTTATTTCTTTATCAAAGCTTGCTTAGAGTTTACTTAAGAGATTGGTAGATACTAGAAAGATATTTGAAAGTTGCATAAAGAGCATAAAATTTGGCCTAAGCTAGATAATCTTGATGTCATCTTAAGGCATGAGATTGAACTTAGTTAGAACTCCACTAGTTTACCACCCCTCATTATTGCTTACCCCCACCTGTAGATGCTAGTGCTAAGCATAAAACTTGATGAACTTTAGTTGGGAATACTTGGTGGAAAAATGGTTATGAAAACCTTGGAATGATGGATCATTCTATTGAAATGTTTTGGCCATGTGTTTCCGAACACTTGATGATTTTGGTGATGAAAATGTTGAGGCATGAGCCTTAGCCCTTTATAAAACTGATGGTTGTCTGGATGCGATACCATTCCAATTTTATCGTACAACCACAATACCCGAAGATAGGGTAGGGCTTGACTGGAAACTTATATACATGGTTGGGAGGCCAAACTCACAGGAGAGGTGCTTATACTAGGGCGTGTAACTGAAAGGTTAGGATTGATTATCCGCATACTGAGTATGGTGAATTCAGGATTTGTTCCTGACGGATGTATCGAATGTTGTGGTGAAAGTGTACAATCTCTGCAGAGTGTCAAACTATTCGAATAGCCGCGTCCGCGGTTATGGACAGTTGGAGTGGCCATACTGTTCCCCCGTCAGACTTTTCAAAAATTACTTGTGAAATGAATTGAGAATTTGACTTGACCACAACAGAGTTGTGACATGAGTTACAAGATCCCACTTAGTAGTTATAAAATTGTGACTAGCTTCGAAACTTAGTAGAGATAAATCTGGCTTTTGCAAAACAACCCTAGAGCCTAGTGTCCTATTATCCAAAAACCCCTTTACCTGTTAGTATTAGTTTACGAGTACTTAAAGTGTACTCATGGCTTTGTCCCTGGCTATTCCCATGGCCAGACTATGAAGAGGAGTACCTGGAGGGTGGACCCCAGGAAGGTTACGACAACTAGGATCATCTCCCATCGTCAGCATTGCATGTGACCCCGAAGATGGAGCTTCGCCTACGGTACTGTTATTATTACATATTCCGCTGCTTGATGTTGTATTAAGAACTGGATCATGAGATCCCTATTCGTGTAAGAACTTATGAATCGTTTGTAATGGATGATTGACTATGGTATCCAATTCTGGTATGTCTCGCAAAAATGGTAATCCTGGGATTGCGATGTATGGCATAACAGGCATCTGGGATTAAAAATCCGGGTGTTGACAAGTTGGTATCAGAGCCATCCGGACCATAGGAGACCCTAGTTAGACTGGACGTTAGAACCAAAAACTTAGTTTCAAAACCAAAGAAAACAAATATTTACAAAAACTTATTCTCATTCTTATCCCTCTGATTCTTTCATAAAATTCATGTTCCTCAAAAAACCTTGCAAACTACCTAAAATTTTGACACACTTGATCACTCTGCTAACCTACTCATCCTCTATTCTTATAGATGGAAGTGAAGTACAGCAAGTTTTATCAGTTGGGGAATGGAGGAGACCTTATCTTTGAGAGGGATTTGGACCAGCTTTCGGAACTTCTAGAGCGTCCGCACCCCGAGTTCTTCGGAGCTCAGCTCAATGATCAAGGAGGAGAAGATCTGCAGTGGCTAATTGTTGCAAGTCTCAGAGGAAAGATTGAACCTCCCACTGCGGAAGGAATTTAGTTCACCTTAAGAGAGAACAACCGGCTCGATGGACTTGCCAGGGCCATGCAGGAAGCTCTTTCCCGTTTATGTGGGTAGAGCATCAATCAGATCAAGGGTACTCCCTTTGAGTTTTGCCCAAGGCGTGATGCAAATGGACAACCACTAGAAGCCCCATACCACCCTGAGCTGAAGACCCAATTGGACCACCTTAGCTTCATGATGTACAATCGTCAGCATGAGTTGGACAACTGTCATGACTACTCCAACCATAAGTCTGCCATCATCAAGACGAAGGACCAGACCATCTCCATGCTAGCAAAGGATCGCAAGTCTCATCGCCGTCAGCTCGACAAGAAGGAGCGCATTATTGTCCGTCTTCGCCACCGCATCTCATCTCTGGAGGAGACCATCCACGAGAGAGACATGCAGTTGGAGGAAAGGGAGAATGCCGGAGAGGATCTTCGTGGAGACCCTTACTCCTATCTCAGCGATGATGATGATTTTATGGAGGATTAGGCCATGGACTTCTTCACCGATGAGGATGATTTCGCCTTCATCGATGATGATGAAGATGATGAAGCCACATATTCCGAGGAGTAGTGGCACTTGAGCACTAGCGTAGTGAGTAGTATTCGGTCCCATTGTATCGTAGTTTCCAGAATTGTTCTTAAAACCATATGTTTTTCTTTGTTGTGGTGGGTGTTGTACTGTGTGCTATGAATGAATGAAGGAATGAATGAAAAAGCAAGTTGCTAGAAAATCTAAGTCAAACTTTAAAAAACTTTTCAAAGACCCAAAACTTTAGAAATTTCCCTCTTTTCTCATGATCTATCTAAATCTTCAGATGCCATGTGGAGTAAGTGGTTCATCCCAGGACCCGATGTTGCAGATCCTGCAAATGTTGACTTCTGACCGCGAAGCTGAAAGAGCCGAACGTCAAGCCAACCTAGCCACTCTGCAGCAGATAGCCCAGCTAGCCCACAACAACCAAGGCCAAGGAAATCAGGACAACCATGGATCTAAGCTCAAGAATTTACAGAATACCAACCCACCTGTTTTCACTAAGTCAGAAGAACCCCTAGCCGCCGATGATTGGCTACAAACCATGGAGAATAACTTAGAAGTCGCTGGAGTGGAAGCCAAGGAGAAAGTTCTGTTTGCCACCCACTATCTAGACGGAGATGCCAGGGCATGGTGGAACAGTGTTCGCGCAATGACCGGAGGCCAGATGATGACCTGGGAGGAATTCAAGGTCAAGTTCAGCAGAACCCATGTGCCACCGGGTTTGATCAAGAGAATGACAGACGAGTTCAGAGAGCTGAAGCAAGGAAGGATGACTGCAGTGGAATACCGTGACAAATTTTTGTCATTAGCTAGGTATGCCCCGGATGAGATCGACACCGAATCCAAGAAGAAAGAAAGATTCCTGAATGGTCTGCATGATGAGATGCAGACAGTGTTAGTCAATATCCCCTTTGCGGATATTGAAGCCCTTGTCGACTCTGCTATCTAGATGGAAGGCAAGATCAACCAAGCCAATGAGAACCGCAAGCGTCGTATGATGCACCAGCCAGGAACCCATCAGAACCCAAAGTATCGCCCCAACCCATCTCCAGGATTTGCCCCAAGAACCAACAGACCCCCGATGACCCGTCCTACCTATCCCAACCGTGGAAACCCTAGACCCGGAGGAAATCACAACAACCCCGGCAACTCTAGCAGTTTCAATCGTGCCCCACCCAAGTTCAACACCAACAATGCTACCGCCAACACCAACACTGCCCCGAGGACTGGAAGCAATGATGTGCCTGTCGCAGCCAAGGACAAGTCGCAAGTGACCTGTTATGACTGTGGAAATAAAGGCCACTATTCCAACGAGTGCCCAAACAAGAAGAATGCTACAGCACACAATGCCAATGTCCCAGCTCAGCAGCAGCGTCGTGTTCAGCCCGGAAGAAGGTTTGCCCCAGGGAATTCCCTCAACCGCAATGGCCGTCTTTTTCTCATGCATGCTGAAGAAGCTCAGGAAGCGCCACACGTCGTGCTGGGTATGTTTTCTGTTAATTCACTACTTGCACGAGTGTTGTTTGACTCTGGTTCATCGCATTCATTTGTCACCGAAGAATTTGCATGCACTAGTAAAATTCAACCAACCAAACTGAAGCATGTTATGATTGTTCAAATTCCCGGATCAACCACCAAGGCTAGGCAAATTTGCAGAGCCGTCCCTATCCGAATCCATGGCATATATTTTTATGCAAATCTGATAGTACTCGGAACTAAAGGTTTGGAAGTAGTACTTGGAATGGATTGGATGTCCAAACATAAAGGATTGATTGACTGTGCCAAGAAATCCATAACTATGACCATTACCGCCAGAATATCAGTCAAGCATATATCTGAAACCTTATCTCGCCAATTTAAGTGCAACAAGAGTATAGCCCAACCTACCATTGACCAAGTCCGGATAGTCTGTGAATACCCCGATGTATTTCCAGATGTTTTGCCCGGTATGCCCCCAGATCGAGATATCGAGTTTATCATTGAACTAATCCCCGGAACCGGAACCATAGCCTAGAGACCCAATAGTATGAACCCGTCAGAGCTCGCAGAACTGAAGAAGCAACTGGATTCCATGCTGGAAATTGGATTGATTCAACCAAGTGCGTCACCTTGGAGATCACCTGTCTTGTTTGTGGACAATAAGGATGGAGGTAACCGTTTGTGTACGGATTATCGGAAGTTGAATGATGTCACCATCAAGAACAAGTACCCCTTTCCCAAGATAGAAGATTTGTTTGATCAGTTGAGCGGTGCCAAAGTGTTTTCTAAGATTGATCTTAGGACTGGTTATCATCAACTCAAGATTCATGCAGAGGATATTCCAAAGACTGCCTTTACCACCAGATATGGATTATGAGTATCTGATCATGTCTTTTGGATTAACCAATGCCCCCGCTTATTTCATGAATCTCATGAATAAGATTTTTATGGACTTCCTGGATAAGTTTGTCGTTGTTTTCATCGATGACATTCTGATTTATTCCATATCAGAAGAAGAAAATGAGCTACACCTAAGGACCATTCTTGGAACCCTTAGAGAGCATCAGTTGTATGCAAAGTTTAGAAAATGTGAATTCTGGTTACAGGAGGTAGGATTCCTCGGTCACATTGTATCATCCGGAGGAATTGCCATTAACCCTGCCAAAGTGAAAGATGTAGAAGGTTGGCAAGCCCCAACCACTCAAACCCAAGTCCGTGCTTTTCTCGGATTGGCGGGATATTACCGCAAATTCGTAGAAGGATTCTCGAGTATCGCAAGACCCATGACCCAATTGCTGAAGAAGGACAAGAAGTTTGACTGGACCGACAAATGTGAAGCGAGTTTTCAAGAATTCAAAAGGAGATTGATTTCAGCCCCAATCTTGATCATGCCGGATATCACAAAGCCCTTCGATGTGTATTGTGACGCATCCAAGATTGGTCTCGAATGTGTGCTAATGCAAGAAGGCAAAGTTATATCTTATCTATCCCGACAATTGAAGCAACATGAGCAAAACTACCCAACCCATGACCTCGAACTTGCAGCCGTAGTTCTAGCCCTGAAGACATGGAGACATTACCTGATGGGAAACCGTTGTGAGATTTATTCGGATCACAAGAGCCTAAAGTATATATTCACCCAGAAGGAGCTAAATATGAGGCAGAGAATATGGATTGAGCTAATCAAGGATTATGATCTGGACATTCACTATCACCCTGGTAAAGCCAACGTGGTAGCCGATGCCGTTAGCAGATTGCCGTGCCGCTTGAACTCCATGATTTTGAAGGAGCAACCAAGTTTGCACAAGGAGATGGAAAATTTTCGGATGGAATTAGTAAGTGAAGGATTTTTGGCTAGCATAGAACTCCAGCCCACTTTGATCAGTCAGATTAAAGAGGCGCAGAAAGGAAATGCTAGTATAGATGAATCAAGATCAGCCGTGTCAGTGCAAAGTACCCGGATTCACCGAAGACGAAGGAGTTCTATGGTACAAAGGACGCCTTTGTGTACCATCAGATTCTGAGTTGAAAGAAGTTATCTTGAAGGAGGCTCATGATACTCTTTATTCTATCCATCCCGGAGGAACTAAGATGTATCAAGATTTAAAAGAGAAATTTTGGTGGCATAAGATGAAGAGAGAAATCGGAAGCTATATTGCCAAGTGTGATATTTGTCAACGAGTCAAGGCAGGACATCAAAGACCCGCTGGATTGTTGCAACCCTTGCAGATTCCGGAATGGAAATGGGATTCTGTAGGAATGGACTTTATCACTGGACTGCCTACTTCTAGTAGGGGAAATGACTCTATCTGGGTCATAGTGGACAGATTGTCCAAAGTTGCCCATTTCTTGCCCGTCAAAACCACCTATCAGAGTTCGAAGCTAGCGGAGTTATACATCGCTAGAATCGTTAGTTTGCACAGAGTCCCCAAGAACATCGTATCGGATCGAGGAACTCAGTTTACCTCGAGATTCTGGAAGAAAGTTCAAGAAGGTTTAGGAACCCGCCTAGATTTCAGTACCGCGTATCACCCTCAGACCGATGGACAAACGAAGCGAGTAAATAAAATACTCGAAGATATGCTAAGAGAATGTGTGATAGAATATGGATCCAAGTGGGAAGACTGTCTGCCGTTTGCAGAATTTTCCTATAATAACAGTTATCAAGCCAGTTTGCAAATGGCCCCATTTGAGTTCATGTACAGAAGGAAGTGTCGCACCCCTTTGAACTGGTCGGAAGTAGGAGAGAGTCAGATTTTTGGACCCGACATCCTACGAGAAGCAGAAGAGAAGGTTCACAAGATTCGTGAGCACCTCAAGACCGCCCAATCCCGACAAAAGAGTTACGCCGACAAGAGACGTCGATACCTCGCCTTCAACATAGGAGATTTTATTTATCTGAAAGTGTCGCCATTGAAGGGAATGCAGCGTTTCCAACTCAAAGGAAAGTTAGCCCCCAGATATATCGGACCTTGCAAGATTCTGAACCGTCAAGGATAAGTGTCGTATCAATTGGAGCTACCTGAAGAGATGTCAGCCGTGCACAATGTGTTCCATATCTCGTTACTTCGCAAGTGTCCCAAAGTCCCCGAGAAGACTGAAGTGTTCAAGAATATCGACCATCGGACCAAAGAGATCAATGATGACCTGACCTATCCCGAAGTACCCATCCGCATTTTGGAAGAAGCTTTTCGAACTACCCGAACCCGAAGCATAAAGTTTCTCAAGATTTAGTGGAGCAATCACACAGAAGAGGAAGCTACCTGGGAGCGCGAAGATCACATCAGGACGGAGTTTCCCGATCTCTTCAAGTCCTAGGTAATCTTTTCGTCCTTTTTAAAATCTCGGGACGAGATTTTGTTTAAGGGGGGGGAGGTTTTTAACATCCCAAAAGTACTAAGCTTGGATCATCAAACTCTAATCATCAAAATTAGGGTTAACAAAAACTTTTCTAAATAAATTATGAATGCATGCATATGTGTATGCATGGATTTTGAAATTCTTTGGAACCACCTTGTTTGATTGTTTCATTGCTTGTAAAATGTTTCTTAGGTGAAATAATAATCATCTAAAACATTTCCCACACTTTTCCTAAAAGACAAGTAAATCAAAACAAATATTTTAAGGGAATGGTCATTTTGACCAATTTAACTCCCATGCCTACTTTGGTTGTCTCAAACTTTCAAAACCTAACAGAAACTTTTCTGGATCTTTGCACCCCTTGAATGTACTCATAACAACGTATCAGGGCCCACCTTGTGATCATCCAGAAACTTTCAAATGCATAGTTTAAATGGCAATTCAAAATTGAATCTTTACCATATGGGAAGATCCCACTTTTTCAAAAACCACTCAAACAAGCTCAACTTTCAAAACCCAAGTATCTGCAGACTCACCAGAACCAATCTAGCAAACCCACCAAAAATCATTTCAAAATTCAAAACTTGATTTCATGCGGCCATTTCATCAAACAGGTTACAGACACAAATCATCCAAATTCTAAACACTATTGTGAGCAGTGATTCTTGCCTAACTGGTTCCCTATCTAGCTCACAACCAGCTCAGTAGATCATCTAGCAAGACTAACCAAGCACTAGCACCACTGTGATCTTGCCATTGCCATCAATGGTGAACAGCCGAGCACACCCATGCCACCCCCATGTCGACATCAAGCTAGGAGGAGACACATGCCTAGCCAGCATGTCTGGGAGGAAGCCCACCGTCCACCACCACTCACTGTCCCAGCCGCGAGCATTGCTAAGCCCTGGACCATACACACGGACCGCTCCCAGACCGCCAGCGACCATGCCGAGCGTGCGCCAGAGCGCCACCCTCGACCGAAGCCCACAGACCGCACGCCGCCCTCGTCGCGTGCATACACAATCCCCACCGACCCAGGAGACCGCCAGACATCCTCGTTCGCTGCCCCGTGATGCCTGACCACCGCCGCCGAAGACGCTGCCGCCAGTGAGCATCGCCCGTTCCAGACCAAGCCGCACCGCCCCACGCCTCTAAACCATGTCGTTGAGCATCGCCAGGAGACACCGCACCGTCCCCTACCGTCGCCCATGCCAATAGACGCATGTAACACCGCCCCGACGAGCTCACCATGCGCCCCGTCGGTCCCCTCGCTCGACTATAAATAGAGGCCACCCCCAGTCGATTTAGTCACACCATCTCACTCCCCTCTCCTCACTGATCGTGCCACACCGTTCCTGGAGAAAGGCGAGCACCACCTCGCTGGAATTTCACCGGAGCCCGCCACCTCTGGAGAAGAAGGGAGCCATCGATTTCGTCCACCCCAGGAGCTGCCGCGACCACCCCTGAGTTCGCCGTTGTCGACTTCGTCGTTCGCCCGCCTCGCCGACCCTCGCCAGCACCCCGATGAGCCCCCAACACCCCTCACTGGCCGCGCTAGGTTTCTTTCTCGCCGGTGTTGTCTCGCGTCGACGATGACTCCCAGCTGTTGGATTAGAATCAGATCGAACGACCCACGTTGCCCCGTACTGCTTCGCCCCTCCCTGTCTCACTGGCAAGTGGGGACACCCACTTAAGCAGCCCGCGGGAGCACTGTGCTTAGCAGTCCGGCCCAGTATCTTTTTCCGCGCAGCCCAGTGATTTGAATTAAATATTTTCTATTTTATTTCAAACTCACTTCTGTACCCAACTTAAAAAATCAATCCAGATCGATTCAGTGCACCAATTTGAATGAAACCAATTTTGTTGGAAAGGTCTATGAATGCTGAATCCAAGCCCGTTGGATTCAAGTCATTTGGATCTGTAGATCATCCTTGGTAAAAATAACAAGATAAAAGCTTTTCTGCATTCAAACGTTTTTCAAATTTAAACCATAATAGCTTTTGAGTTGATTCCAACTCTCAAAAATCACATTTAACCATACCTTTCAGAATATATAAAAATATATAGGTTTACTTGCATAAATAATGTTCAAGTAATAAAAGAATGCTACATAGGCATTTCTAGCCACTTTAATTAATTAGAATAAAAGGGTAAAACCTTATTAAATTGTGACACCACTTTAAATCACATTCCCTTGGACTACAATATGTGGTGATGACATGTGTCAACATGATCCCATGTTTGGTTTGGAGAATATTAAATCTTAAGTAGTTTTTCAATGAGTAGAAATTACTTTTCTAAAAATAACAGGAATTAAAGCAAGCCTTAACCTTGTAATGTTAGAGATGATGCTAGATCATCTATAGGACCCTTGTGTGTGATGATTGCAAGTAGTTAAGTATTGTTTGGTGATTGTGTACCTCGTATTTATTCATAGACGCTAATACCGACCAAGGATACGAGGTGGAAGGAGGATACTACGAAGAAGAAGCCGAGGAGAACTTCAACCACTGCTCTGCATAAGGCAAGCTGAGACTATACCATGCAAGCCAATACTTGCAAGCTTATACTGATATTGATGCAAGCTAACACTTGCAAGATACTTTAGCTATGCAAGCCAATACTTGTTACTATGCCTACTATATGCCTTAAGCATATGTGATCATACCCACTTGATAAACCAATCCTAGCTTTACTTGCAAGCTTCTTACTTTATTTCTTTATCAAAGCTTGCTTAGAGTTTACTTAAGATATTGGTAGATACTAGAAAGATATTTGAAGGTTGCATAAAGAGCATAAAATTTGGCCTAAGCTAGATAATCTTGATGTCATCTTAAGGCATGAGATTTAACTTAGTTAGAACTCCACTAGTTTACCACCCCTCATTATTGCTTACCCCCACCTGTAGATGCTAGTGCTAAGCATAAAACTTGATCAACTTTAGATGGGAATACTTGGTGGAAAAATGGTTATGAAAACCTTGGAATGATGGATCGTTCTATTGAAATGTTTTGGACATGTGTTTCTGAACACTTGATGATTTTGGTGATGAAAATGTTGAGGCATGAGCCTTAGCCCTTTATAAAACTGATGGTTGTCTGGATGCGATACCATTCCAATTTTATCGTACAACCATAATACCCAAAGATTGGGTAGGGCTTGACTGGAAACTTATATACCTTAGTATTAGTTCCCTCACGGCCAAGGTCTGAGCTGAGGCTACCATGTGGAGATTGTCCACCTGTGCAGTACCCAAGATGACAGTTGGTCATGGTTGGGAGGCCAAACTCACAGGAGAGGTGCTTATACTAGGGCGTGTAACTGAAAGGTTAGGATTGATTATCTGCATACTAAGTATGGTGAATTCAGGATTTGTTCCCGACGGATGTATCGAATGTTGTGGTGAAAGTGTACAACCTCTGCAGAGTGTCAAACTATTCGAATAGCCGCGTCCGCGGTTATGGACAGTTGGAGTGGCCATACTGTTCCCCCATCAGACTTTTCAAAAATGACTCGTGAAATGAATTGAGACTTTGACTTGACCACAACAGAGTTGTGACATGAGTTACAAGATCCCACATAGGAGTTATAAAATTGTGACTAGCTTCGGAACTTAGTAGAGATAAATCTGGCTTTTGCAAAACAACCCTAGAGCTTAGTGTCCTATTATCCAAAAACCCCTTTACCTGTTAGTATTAGTTTGCGAGTACTTAAAGAGTACTCATGGCTTTGTCCCTGGCTATTCCCATGGCCAGACTATGAAGAGGAGTACCTGGAGGATGGACCCCAGGAAGGTTACGACAACTAGGATCATCTCCCATCACAAGCATTTCGTGACCACAAGATGGAGCACTTATGCTACCAAGTATTATTACGTATTCCGCCGCTTGATGTTGTATTAAGAACTGGATCATGAGATCCCTATTCGTGTAAGAACTTATGAATCGTTTGTAATGGATGATGTACTATGGTATCCAATTCTGTTATGTCTCGCAAAAATGGTAATCCTGGGATTGTGATGTATTGCATAACAGGCATCTGGGATTAAAAATCCGGGTGTTGACAGCTTCTAAAAATATTAGATATATGCTTGTCCAAGCATCTCCCGCCATCACTACTCCCACTCCTACCGTTCAACCCTCCACCGCACCCATTGGCTCTCGGACAATGGTAACATCTGAACCTTCCACCATGGAAGTGGACAATACTCCTTCTCAGCAGGTCCTAGGTGTTGCCGCGGTGATCCATGTTGCCAGCGAGAAAGCGACGCAGGAGAGCACATCCTCCAAAGTGGCTGAAGCTCTGGCTAAGGATGCCAGTGGAAGCGGTAAGGAATTGATGGTGAAGGCGGAACTTCTGTGGAAGGCGGAACTGCTGCGCCCATGAACCAGACTGAGCTTCTGAAGATTATCTTCCCGATGCTCACTACGAGAAGCTCTTCCCTGGCTCCTGGTGTTGCGCCGACTTCTCCTTCATGCGGTCTTGAGGAGCTGCTCAAGCAGGAGGAAATTCTCCGAGTTAACACAGTTGCCTTTGGCAAACTGTTTGCTTAGAGCGCCAGCAATCTCAAGATCATTGCATTTGTAAGTTTTTTATGCCTTTTGTATTTCATACATAATATCCCACTGTAGCCCCCGAGGATTTAGATGAAAATCACTTGGTCTTTTTGTCTGAATGCTCTAAGAGTGACTAAGTAAGAAACTTTGTACTATAACCCCCAAGTATGTAGTTTTAATGAATTATTCCGACAAGATACTTTTAGAGTAGCATACGTAGTGTTTGTAAATTTCAATACTGTAGCCCCCAAGCCTCTATTTGAAACACAATTAGTTCTGACTAGATGCTTAAATAAAGTCTAAGCATAGATTTGAGTTAAAAACGCACACTGTACCCTGAGCCTCTAGGCGGAAATTTATCCAGCTAGCTGCTCCAAGTACACTAAGTAACTTTTTTTATTTGCAGAATGAGAATGCTCGGAGGGTTTCCGCCATTGACAAGTTACACAAGTTTTTGAAGATGAAAATGGTAAAACCACCTTCTTGAAGGAGCAGATCGCCAAGTGCAAGAGTCTATTATCTTTTCAGTTTCATTCTCAACTTGCTCTTATGTTATTATCTTCTGACTATTGATTGTGCTCTGTCATTTCTCCGACTTGAAAAAGCTATTGCCAAGGCCAAAGATATTGTTGAGCAATCCAAGCGCATCCAGGAGCTAGATAGCAAAAACAAAATCTTGAAGCAAGAGAGGGATGATTCATTCAAGATGCATGAAGATGAGCTAGATGCCGTGCAAGAATATGCAAACACGGAGATCAACCTCCTTAAGGAGGAGATTACGATCCTCAAGGAGCAGAAAAAGCTACCGAAGAGAAAAATTCTCGAAACCTTGAGGCGTACAAGACCCTCCGAAAGGAACGGGACTCCATGGCGGAGGTTCTCCAGCAAGCTGAGAGCAGCGTTTTTGGTAAGCATTCTTTGTCCTGTACTTATGTAAATCATGTACTTTTGATGTTATTGTGGTCAAATCATGTACTCAAACATCTTGGTCGAAAATACAGCCCCTATTGGTCTGGCCAATAATGCTCCTCCGCCAAAATAATGCATGGTTCTTGCCGGCAACTTCATCAACATCGCAATCACCCAGGCCAAAGAGATTGCCAAGCCCTTGGACTAAACATCAAGGCAGTAGACTCTGACATGAAGTACTCGGAGATCCTTCGCTGAGCCCTCGAGCGTATCGTGAGCTGGGAAGCTTCATGTACCCGGGCTGGCGCTAGTATGGCCCTAGCCATGGTCAAGGCCCATTATGATGATGCCGACATCGACACGATGACCTATGGTCTCCCCGACATGTACGAAGATGGTCAGCAAATCAACCATGATGCAATCTGGTCTTCGCTCACCGGCTATGACACCAGGGTTGCCAAATTGGTCAAGTCGGACACCTTTTTGCCCCTTGAGGTGCTTGATGCCGATCAGGTTAGCTCCAAGTCCCTGAAGACCACCGACTTCATTGATGAACAAGATGGCTCTCCTACGACCGATGATGCAGCCTCGAAGTCCCCTGCACCAGAGAAGTGAAAACACTTTGTAATATTTGTCACCTCTGCTTGGTTTATGTATGCAGAAAATCAATGTTGTTATCTTAAGGCGGAAAACTATTGCTATAAGTCTCCAGCTACTTAAGAACTAATTCCAGCATGTATATATTTTTTAAGCAAGTGCTGACTTATCCATTACTTTGGTTCTTATGCTTGAATTTTCATGAGTCGGAAGACTTTTAGTCAGAACTATGCGCTCAGGCAATGATACCCAATGGCAACGTCAAAAACCTAAGCACAAAATCGCTGACTTCGAGTGCCGAAATTCACTAGTCCAGAATCCACATAAAAACAACAAAGAACGTGTAGACCAGAAAACTTAAGCTAACACCCATAGGCAGAATTTTCACAAGTGCAAATGCAAAGCTTGCGCATAAAGGTTTTATATGATCCAAAAATGAACACTAAAGGAGGTAAAAGACTCAAGCATATGAGTGAACACAAGAGCTTTATTTCATTGATCATATAATAAGTACACAATAGATAATAAAATATGCTAAGTGTAGAAAGGGAGTAGCCGTGCTATGTTCCATGGCCGATCAAGCTCCGGGTAGTCATCATCCGGGTCACATCGCTTACGCTTATGATCCTCATTTGACATGTATAGCCTCTAATTCACGATTGTCAATGAGGTAATAAGAACCATTAAGTAGCGCCTTGCTTATGATGAATGGTCCTTCCATGGAGGGGATAATTTGTGTGACTTCTTCTGCTTAAGTCGGAGCACCAGATCCCCCTCTTTAAACGAGTGATGCCAGACGCGGCGACTATGGTAGCTATGTAGCTTCTACTGGTAGATGGCGGATCTCTGGCATGCCAGCACGTGCTCCTCCTCGAGAAGGTCTACATCTAGGCGTCTAGATTCTTCAGCATCATCTTCATCATAGGCGGCAACCCTTTGCGAATCGTGGAGAATGTCGGAGGGTATAACTGCCTTTTCTCCATATACCATGAAGAAAGAGGTGTAGCCGGTGGATATGTTGGGAGTAGTTCGTAAACTCCATAAAACAGATGGTAACTCCTCCGCCCAGGCTCTAGATGCCCTATGTAGCAGTGCTTCTAGACGTGGCTTTATTCCCTGCAAAATTAATCCATTAGCCCGCTAAACTTGACCATTGTATTGTGGATGCGCCACAGATGCTATGTCAAGTCAGATCCCCTTCTCCCAACAATAAGCCTCTACCTCTCTGAGTGATAAGTTGTTGCCGTTGTCGGTGATGATGCTATATGGGAGACCAAATCTGACCACTAGATCCCGGACAAACCTAAGGGCAGTTGCCCCATAAAGCTTTCTAGTGGGTTTAGCTTCTATACATTTTGTGAATTTATCAACTGCTACTAGCAGATGTGTAAACCCACAAGGTGTTGTCTGTAATGGTCCAACCATGTTAAGCCCCCATACTGCAAACGGACAAGTTATTGGTATAGTCCGCAATTCTTGAGCTGGTACATGTGGTTGTCGGGCATAATATTGGAATCATTTGCATGTCTCGGCTAGCTTGTTGGCATCTGCCTTCGCGGTTAGCCAGTAGAATCCTTGCCGGAAGGCCTTGGAGACCAAAGATCGAGGAGTGGCGTGATGCCCGCAATCTCCAAGATGGATCTCACGAAGGATATCAATACCCTCTTGCTGGGAAACACCCTTTAGGTATACACCAGTGGTGCTTCCTTTGTAGAGCTACCCATTAATTATGGTATAGCCCTTCGCTCAATGTACTATTTGCCGACTTCCAACCTCATCGATGGGCAAAGTTCCGTGTACGAGATATTCCATGAACAGTTTTTTCCAAGCCGGAGGGACTATTGTTACTGTATTAACAAATGAGTCAACTCTATCCGGGTTCTCGGGGTCCACTCCCTTCACGGATGGGGTCCATAGATGCTCTAGAAAAACGCCAGGCAGAATTGGTTTGCACCCAATCCAAGCTTTAACAGCAGATCAGCCACCTAATTTTCCTCCCTCTTGACATACTTGAATTCGTAGCCTTCGAAGCACTTGGATATCTTGTCTACTTCATCTCGATATACCGCCATAATAGGGTTCCACGCGTTCCTGGTGCCAGCCACCTTCTGGGCAACCAAGTCGGAATCTCCATAGCAAACTATGCGCTTGATGTCAATATCTTTGGATACGCAAAGTCTGTGAATGAGTGCTTCATATTCCGCCATGTTGTGTTTAGCCTCAAAGTGGATTTGCAGGATATAGTGAATTTTCTCCTCTTGGTGACTGTAGTAGCACACCATCCCCGAGCCGTTGAGTAGCTTTGATCCGTCAAAGTGCATCACCCAATATTCTGCCTCTGGTACAGGAGTAGCATCTGGAATCTCCGTCCAATTTGCAATAAGATCCGCCAAGATTTGTGACTTGATAGCGTCGTGTATCTTGTAGGTGATCTCGAAGGCGGCAAGCTCAATGCCCCACTTCGCGACCCGTCATGTAGCATCGCTGTTGTTAATGTCGTGCTCACTACTGTGATAGGATGATCCTGGAAGTAGTGCCTTAGATTCCGAGAAGCAAGGAACACTCCATAAGATAGCTTTTGGTAGTGCGGGTAACGCTGCTTGGACTTCGTCAAGACCTCGCTTACATAGTAAAATGGTCGTTGTACCCCATACTCATGTGTTGGTTCCTTCCGCTCCACCATGAAGATGATGTTGATAACCTGGTTGGTGTCCGCCATGTAGATCAACATAGGTTCCATTGGCTCAGGTGTTGCAAGAACAGGGGCTAAAGGAAGTATCCTCTTTAACTCCTTAAGCGTAGCGTCCGCCTCGTCTGTCCATATTAATTTTTCTGCCTTCTTCAGCAACTTGTATAGAAGCAAGGCCTTCTCTGATCCAAGACGGCTGACGATCTGGCTTACTGCTGCAATGCAGCCTATGAGCCATTGGTTGTCCTTCAGGCATGTCAGATGGTTGATGTTGAGGATGGCCTGGATATTCTCTGGGTTGACCTCGATTCCACATTGGGAAACGATGAAGCCCAACAATTTTCCGGATGGAACCCAAAAGACACACTTCTTGGGGTTAAGCATCATGGTGTATTTCCGGAGATTATCAAAGGTTTCCTTTAAGTCAGAGATTAAGTTATTTGATTTTTTAGACATCACCACGATATCTTCCACATAGGAGTGAACGTTCCGACCAATTTGGTCATGTAGGCAACGCTTCATAGTCTGCTGGTACATAGAACCTGCGTTTTTTAGCCCAAAGGGCATCATGACATAGAAAAACATGCCATAAGGTGTGGTGAACGATGTAGCCAATTGGTCCGACTTCCTCATCTTGATCTGGTGGTATCCTGAGTATGCATCTAGAAAACGCAGAAGTTCCGAGATAGCCATCGAGTCAATGACTTGGTCAATGCGAGGCAAAGAAAATGGATCCTTCGGACATGCTTTGTTCAAGCCGGTGTAATCAATAACATTCTTAATTCTTTGGTTCCCTTTTTGGGGACAAGTACATGATTGGACACCCATTGGGTGTGAAGGACTTCTCGAATAAAACTAGCCTTAAGTAACCTAGCTATCTCTTTGACTATGGCGTGTCTCTTCTCGTTTCCGAAGCGTTGTAGAGGTTGTTTCACGGGTTTTCATTTTGGATCAATATTCAATATGTGCTCGGCAGGTTCCCTAGGTACACATTTCATGTCGGCAGGTTGCCAGGCAAAGATGTCCTATTCTCATAGAGGAACTCGACGAGCGCGATTTCCTATTTTGGATCCAGGTTTGTCCCAATGGCGGTGACCTTGGAGGCATCGCCTACCACAAGTTCCTCCAGCTTGGTCTCGATGGCGGCCTTGAAGGCGGGATCAGAGTCAGAAATCTGCTTCTTCGATGCCGCCATCTCCAAGTCATCGGCCTTGCTATGGATCTCCTGGAATTCTTCGCTGTAGAGGATAGAATGTGCAAAGGCTGATTCTCCAATCTCGCAATCCCTTGCCTTTGAAAAGTTTTCGGATATGGTGATGACACCGTTTGGTCTGGGTATCTTGAGCTTATTGTAGACAAAGCATGGCTTGGCTAGGAAGAAGTGGAATATGTCGTGTCCGAATATGGTGTGGTACACGCTCTTGAAGGGGACCTCTTCAAATGTCATGCGTTCTTGGCAGTAGTTGTTAACATTGCCAAAAGCGACCGGAAGCGTGATGCACCCACGGGACCGAGCCTCCCGACCAGGAACTACGCCATGGAACATGGTGCTGGTCCATCTTAGGTTGGTCTCTATCAAGTTCATCTTGTGTAGTGTATCCAGGTACATAATGTTGATGTTGCTTCCGCTATCCACCATGCACTTGGTGAACTCATTTCCGTCACTCAAGGGGTTGATGACCATGGCGTATTGGTTCTATGTTGGAACAAGGTCGGGGTGATCCTTCCTGTCCCATGTGATTAGAACTTCCGACCAACGCGGGTACTGGGGAACTGGGGGTAGGGTGGCCATCAGAATCCTCAGAGAGATCTTCTGATCTTAGACAATTGGGATGCCAAGGAAAGTGTGGTAGAAGGGGGCCTTCTTCTAGAAGGGGTTCTTGCCTTTGCCATTGCCCTTGTCGGCATGCTTGGGGTCAACTTCCTTGTCCATGTCACTTGAATCCTTGGAATCCTCTTCCTTCTTCTTCCCTTTTCCTTGCTTCGTGGTTAGTTCTTCCAGCTTCGTTTGTAGCCGGACTCCGGGTCTTCTTTGAGATCATTGACGAACTTGCAATGGCAATTGATGTGGGTAGCTTTGTCATTGGTGTCGAGGTGTACGAGGCACGACATATCACAATATTCCTCATATGTTTGGGGAACGCAGGGCTCAGCCGGGATAGTTTTACTACCGCGTTGCTGCCCGTGACCATCCCCTCGACCTCAGCCGCGATGTCCGCCATCACCTCTTCCTGAAAACATCATTGCGACCATGTCGGAGGTTGGCTTTTCTTCTGGCGGACTCTTCCACTTAGTGCTGTTGTTGGGGAGGTGACCTCGGATAGGGTAAGGACGGGGAAAGACGAAAGGATGTTCCCCGTCCAGTTTCCAAGTTACAGTCTGAGTCGGCCGAATCCTGTAGAGGTCGGCCGAGATATGAAAGGGTAGGACCCTTATGATAATGGCAAGGCATTACCTGGCCGAGATACTGTGTAAGTCGGCCGGGTTAGCCCGAGTAATCTTAATGCAGGTGAAGTACGAGCCGAGTTACGCGAGGCAGGGCCGAATGATACGAAGCTTGCAGGAGAAGGAGAAGCCTCAAGTCAAACTCTAGCCACAGGCTAGGGAGAATCTGAGCAGAGCCAAGCACAAGGGACAAAGGCGCAGAGCGACAGAGGGGCAGAAGGAGGTCACGGAGGTGACAGTCCTGAAGCCCGAGGCACGCAGGAGGGGACCTCTGGAACCTTGCCGTCATTAGAAGGGCGACACGGAAATGAGGCCGCCGAGTTACTATATTGGGACAAGCATATTCCTCGAATATGCTTGCCACGTCAGCCCTAAAGGACCCAAGGCTCTCCTTTATAAGGGGAGGCTTGGACCCTGAGGAGGGCATCGGCTCATTTAGTACCGTTAGGCTGGTAAAGTTCTCCTTTTCTCCTTGTATATAGCTCAAGGAGCACTTGTAGCCCAAGGAAGGAGAAATAAAGATCTTTGCCTTAGTCTTTTGTGTGTAGAATCAACTACATCTTCCTCCTGCATCCCTCTAGCATCCATTGGCCCCATACTTTAGCCTACCCATGGCATCCGCCGTGCCACCACCACGACGGTTGGCGCCATCGTGGGGCCACAGCGGTGCTAATGGAGTCATGATCCGGACGGAAACTTCATCAACATCGGCGAGCGCATTGTCTCGGCTTGGTCCGAGACTTGATCTCGGACTACGCCAACATAACGCAGTAACTTCAAGGAAAACTCCTCAAGAACGCGTCTTCATCAACTTGGGCATGCACCAGATTTACGTCGGTGTCGACATCTCCGGCGTTTATCCTCATCAAGTTGTTCTTGCAGGAGAACCTCCCCTTAGCGCTGCAAACAGTCCGCGCGGAGTGCGCCCTGTCAGCAGCGTCGAGGTGATGGTCGCAACCGGGGTGTAGGCGGGAGCAGCGGGCGCCGGATCAAGCAGGGACCCGGCGACGGGAGTGCAAGTGGCTCCCAAACAGACAGCTCCACAACCCACCGAGGTAATTCCTGCAGCGGCCAACCAGGCCGAGGTGCAGGAGACAACCCCAAAGGCACCAAGGGTAAGAGGGCCACCTCTGGAAAGACCAGAAAACATTCTTCAGGCAACCATAGATAATCTGACTACACCTGTAGCGCCGATACTTGATCCGGCAAATGCTCAGGCAGAGTTGGAAGAAACCAGGCAAAAGGTGCTAGTAGAGGCAAAAAAGGTCTCGGCCTTACGGGAGTCCTTAAACAGGACCCTGCGAGAATATGCCAGGGCAAACAAGCTTGACGTCGTGCCCGAGCGGGTTGAGGAGTTGAGATTAAGAGGAAAGAACCTCATAGATGATATCAACAAGGAGCATGATGCTCATAAGGCAGAATCAGTTGATCTAGGCTTGCCGAGGCAAGACTCGCAAAGAACACGAGCGCAAATGCCGCAGCGTCAGAGTTAGAAGGACTGACCGGCGAAGCCCGGAAGAAACAACAAGAAATAGTAAATGATCTGGTGCGCATTGCGAACCAACAGAATGAACAAATGCTCAGAGCAGACCCGACGAGGCCAGGTGCCTCGCGAATGGTTCACTCGGCTGGTGCAGCACCTGCCTTATCTGTGGCAGCAGTATCTTCACCCGGAAACAATGCGCGAAAGGACAAAGCGGTAACTTCGGGAAAGAGAAATAAGCAAATTGTTCCAAATGATCCAGCGATAGCCGGAAAAGCAAATGAGAACAGAGGCAATGGAAGCCGAGGTAACAGTGGCGAGAGAAACCCCGGCCGTGCCGAGAAGGTCAGCAGAAGCCGAGGCAATGGAGATCTCGGAAGAGGAGAACTCGGAAGAGGGAATCACGAGAACAATATCCAGGTCGAAGGAAGGAGAGAACCGCCACCCAACCCGCAGCCAAGACATGAACCTCGGCAGGAAAGAGAAGTGAGACCAGTTCGCCACAATCAGGTGAATGAGAGGTATAATGATGGATATTCCGAGATGTAATATGCGATTCATGGTGGAAATATCCACTATGGAATGCAGGAGAGAGTTCTGTATAGAGATTTTCCGTCAACCGATGCCAGAGTAAACTGGAACGGCTATACCGGTCCGAACTGCTAGAAGAACAGGGTCCACCAGGTCCGGCGTGCTTCCGATCTCGGATCATGGGCGAGCTTCCTGTGCCGAACTTTCAGCTGGCAAGAGGCACAAAAACATACAATGGGAAACCGCATGATTGGTTAATCGATTATGCCACTGCTGTAAAAATAGCTGGTGGAAACTTACGATGGGCAGTACGATATGTCCCACAAATGTTGGAAGGACCAGCTAGAGTATGGCTGAATAACCTGCCAGCAGGCAGCATCAACTGTTGGCTTGATTTTGAAGAAATGTTCGTTAGCAACTTCACCAGTACTTACAAGAGGCCAAACAGGTCGCAGCAGCTAGCCATGTGCAAGCAAAGGCCGAATGAGACTGACAGAGAATTCTTGACTCGGTGGTGTAACCTAAGAAATTTGTGTGAGGGAGTTATAGAATCACAGGCAATAGCTTGGTTCGCTCAAGGATGCCGCTATGCCAGTGTATTATGGCAGCGACTGCAAAGAGATATGCCAACCACATTGGCAGAAACCATCAGGATAGCGGATTCATATGCATTGGGAGATCCGACGCAACCAGAATTAATGTCGGCAGATCATCGGGAACATCAAGATCAATATGCAAGAGATGTGGTCGGGTCATCCAGGCGCAATGACTTCAGAGGAAGAAGAAGAGAAGAGAGACCGTATTATGGATATGGTTCAACTCAGGTGGCAGCAGTAGTGCAAGATCAGCCGAGTCACGGAAATAGTCAACGGCAAAAGAATGGTCCTCAGCAATGGACACCAAGGAATGAAGGAAAAAGACAGTGGACACCAGAGCAAAAGAAGCAATGGCAGGAGAGGCCGAAGTACACGTTTGAGTCTATGTTAGATCAGCCGTGTAAATTTCACACGTCAAATCCGGCCAGGCCGGCCAACCATACAACCCACCAATGTGCATGGATGAAAAATGCAATGGGTAACCTCACAGCATACAGTGCGCCTCCAGTACATCAACAAAGATCAGCCACAGTTGACTGGAGCAAATGCGCAGCAGCTGATGTTACCACCTCCTCCCCCGAGGTATGAAAACTCGGACCGGAGAGATGCAGTGCATCAAGTGATAAACCAAGGTCCGGATGGAAGGAAAAATCCAGGAAATAATGGACGCAATGATTACAGAGAACATCATCAGACGTATTGCGTGTTCACAACAGAACAGCAAGACAAGCAGAGTGTACAGCTCCGACATATGGAAGTAAATGCAGTTATGCCGGCAGTACCAAGATATGTGCCTTGGTCGGATCAAGAAATAACTTGGAGCATAAAGGATCACCCCAAGATAATGCCGAGTTCGGGGTCGTATGCACTCGTGTTGGATCCGACATTTGTCGGACCAAGCATTAATGTGAAATTTTCAAAGGTACTCATTGACAATGGGAGCAGTATCAATATCATGTACAAAGATACAATGCATAAACTCGGAATATCGCAGAACATGCTGCAATCCACGAGGACCACTTTCCATGGGATAGTACTAGGGCTTTCATGCGAACCCATTGGTAAGGTTCGAGTGGATGTGTTATTCGGCACAAGAGATAACTGTAGAGCAGAAAATTTAGAGTTTGAAGTGGTGGATCTAGAGAGTTGCTATCATGCTCTACTTGGACGGCCAGCATTGGCCAAATTCATGGGCAACTACCATATAAGTTATCTGAAAATGAAGTTACCCGGACCACAAGGGGTGATAACATTAGCAGGGGATTACAGGAAGTCAATGGAATGTGCTTCAGCCGAATCAAATCTGGCCGAGTCATTGGTAATAGCAAGAGAAAAAAGAAGGATTCAGGAGGTAGCAGCCCTCGCTCAGTCGGCATAATTGAATATGCCGGCATTAGCCAATCCGCATGGAAGTGTCTCTTTTCAGCCGACTAAAGAAACAAAAAAGTTCCAAATAGATGAGCAGTTCCCAGAGCGCACCGTCACCATTGGTGCCGACCTAGATGCTAAATAGGAAAGCGAGCTCACCAACTTCCTCCGTGAGAATCGGGATATCTTTGCATGGTCAACTCAGGATCTGCAAGGTGTGCCAAGGGAGTTGGCTGAGCACTCTCTGAATGTAAGGCCAGGAGCAAGGCCGGTGAAGCAACCTCTCCGCCGCTTCACCGAAGATAGGAGAAAAATAATAGGGGATGAAATAGCTTGGCTCCTTGCGGCCGGGTTCATCATGGAGGTTTTGTATCCGGATTGGCTATCAAACCCGATGCTAGTGGAAAAGAAGAAGGATGATCCAAATGTAGACATTGTATGGCGAATGTGTATCGATTACACGAACCTGAACAAGGCGTGTCCAAAAGATCCTTTTCCTTTACCTAGAATAGACCAAGTCATTGATTCGACCGCTGGTTGTGAACTATTATCATTTGTAGACGCGTATTATGGTTTTCACCAGATACCGTTAAATCCGGTCGATCAATAAAGACTGCATTTATTCCCCCGTACGGGTCTTATTGCTATCGCACCATGCCATTCGGCCTGCGTAAAGGAGCAATGTATCAGAGATGTATGCAAAAATGTCTACATGACCAGATAGGGAAAAATGTACAAGTATATGTAGATGATGTGGTTATCAAAACCAAAGAAAGCAAAACGCTACTGGATGATATTCGGCAGACTTTCGCGAACCTGAGAAGGTTCCGAATGAAGCTTAACCCGGAAAAATGCACATTTGGTGTGCCAGCGGGAAAACTGCTCGGTTTTCTCGTATCTAGCCGAGGTATAGAGGCCAACCCAACTAAGATAAAAGCAGTGGAAAGGATGGAATTTCCAAGATGTCTAAATGACGTACAAAAGTTCACAGGTTGTTTAGCCTCGCTCAGCCGATTTGTATGTCGGCTGGGAGAGAAAGCATTACCACTTTATCAGTTGATGAAAAAATCGGATAAGTTCATTTGGAATCCACAAGCAGACAATGCATTTCATGAATTGAAAAAGATGTTGGTCACAACGCCGGTCTTGGCTTCTCCATTATCGAAAGAGCCTATGTTACCTTACATAGCATCCACCAACAGAGTAGTGAGTGCTGTGATCGTGGTGGAACGAATTGAAGATGATAAATCAGTACAAAGGCCAGTGTATTACCTAAGAGAGGTACTATCAGCCTCAAAACAAAATTACCCATCAGAAGATGGCATATGGGGTGTACATGTCAGCAAAGAAACTAAAACATTACTTTGAAGAGCACCCCATCAAGGTGATTTGTGAAGCACCCATAGCCGACATATTGAGCAACAAAGATGCAAGTGGCCGAATAGCAAAATGGGCAATTGAATTGTCACCTTATGCTCCGCAATTCGATAGGCGAGAGGCAATCAAATCTCAGGTTGTGGCCGACTTCTTCGTAGATTGGGCCGAGGTACAATATGAGCCACCATTACCAGATCCGAATTATTGGACGATGCACTTTGATGGTTCCAAACTAAGAAATGGTTTGGGGGCAGGAATAGTGTTAACCTCGCCAAAAAGAGACCAGCTAAGATATGTGCTGCAAATACATTTTGCCGCGTCAAACAATGTAGCCGAATATGAAGCACTAGTCCATGGACTAAAGGTGGCGAAAGAGATTGGCATACACCGAATCTTGTGCTATGGAGATTCAGATCTAGTAGTATAGCAAGTCTCAGGCAATTGGGATGCGTTGGATGATAATATGGCCTTGTATAGGTTTCATGTGCAAAAACTCAGTGGATACTTCGATGGATGTGAGTTTCGTCATATACCTCGGGCAGAAAACGACGCCACAGACACATTGTCAAAACTCGGATCAACCAGACAGTGAATTCCCCCAGGTATTGCCCTTGAGCACCTGAGGAAGCCATCAATAACACCGTCTCCAGAGTCCGAATCCATCTTTATTCCGTCAAAATCAAGAGAGGATAATGTGCCGATGGAAATTGACAAGCAATGTAACACGGAATTTCCAAAAATAAAGCCAGCCGATGCAAGGATGAGTATGGAGAAATCCGAGGTAGTTATGTCGGCAGAAAATATGGAAATAGATAGTGAGACTACACCAGAGAAAACCACACCAACATGGGCGCAACCCATATTCTCTTTTCTTAGAGATGCGATTTTGCCGAATAACGAGATATTGGCAAGACAGACAGTGAGAAGAGCTAAAGCTTATACAATCATAAACAATGAGCTGTATAAAAGGAGTGTCACAAGTGTGTTGCAAAGATGTGTGAGCTCGGCGGATGGCCAGGAGATCCTCCTAGATATACATCAAGGAGAATGTGGACATCACGCATCATCCCTAGCTTTAGTGGCCAAAGCATTCAGGCATGGGTTTTATTGGCCAACAGCGTTGAAAGAGGCCAAAGAACTGGTCGAAAAATGTAATGGTTGCCAAAGATATGCCAGCAGGATACATATACCTTCATCCGAGTTAAAAACGATACCAATTACTTGGCCATTTTCTATATGGTTCTTAGATATGGTGGGACCATTTAAGCCGGCCCGAGGCGGGATGACCCACATATTAGTCATGGTGGACAAATTCACAAAATGGATTGAAGTGAAACCAATAAAGAAATGTGATGGGCCCACAGCAGTGAAATTCCTCAAAGATATTATCTTAAGATATGGGTACCCACACAGTGTTATTACAGAAAACGGTAAAAACTTTGCAGAAGGAGCCTTCGCTAGATTCTGTCAAGAAAAGAACATAAGACTAGATGTCGCCTCTGTGGCTCACCCAGCATCCAATGGGCAAGTAGAAAGATCTAATGGACTAGTACTATCCAGAATAAAACCACGACTCGTCGAACCGCTGTAAAGGTCGGCAGGATGTTGGATTGAGGAACTACCAGCAGTACTATGTAGCCTCAGGACTACCCCAAACAGATCAACATGCTATACACCATTTTTTATAGTGTATGGGGAAGAAGTGCTTTCCAAAACATAATACATGACTCGCCAAGGGTTACCCAGTATACAACCGCCGAAGTAAATGAGGTAGCTCGGCAAGATGATGTCGATCTGCTAGAAGAAGCCAGAGAGCTGGTGCTATCAAGATCAGCTATCTATCAGCAGTACTTGTGACAATATCACAGCAAGAAGGTGAATCCAAGAGTGTTTAAAGAAGGAGATTTGGTTCTCCGGCTGGTGCAACGCACGGCCGGCATGCACAAGTTGTCGCCTCCATGGGAAGGACCATTCATCGTGAGCAAAGCATTGCACAATGATGCGTATTACCTAATCAATGCTCAATCACCAGGAAAGAACAGAGCAGACAAAGCCGGCGAAGAATTGAAAAGACCATGGAACGTAGCTTTACTTCGTCCATTTTACTCGTAGGAGTCATCTATGACACATTGTAAAATGATGCCTCAGGATGGAGCACCAACTATGTATTGAACCTCGGCGTCCAGAGCAGTGACTCGGGGACTGCCATATGTTGTTCTCAATTTCGTGTTATGTATCAAACCTCGGCACCTTGAGCAGTGGCTCGGGGACTGACATATATTGTTTTTAATTTTGTGTTATGTATTAAACCTCGGCAGCTCGAGCAGTGACTCGGGGACTGCCCCATAGTGTTTCTAAGTTTGGTTCATGTATTGGACCTCAGCGCCAAAGCAGTGGCTCGGGGACTGACATATATTGTTTTTAATTTTGTGTTATGTATTAAACATCGACACCTTGAGCAGTGACTCGGGGACTGTCCTATATTGTTTCTAAGTTTGGTTTATATATTAAACCTCGTTGCCTTGATCAATGGCTCGGGGACTACCCTATATTATTTATAAGTATGGGTTATCCATGTTACAAGAGTGGGTATCAAACTTCGGCTCCCAAAGTGATATTATTTCGCTCTCCCCAAATACGGCTTTCGAGGTTTACGCCCAGATTAACAGTCCAAACCATAGTGGTCAAGTTGCAAAGCTTATCAAAGTCAGGCAATATTGGACGCCGAACTACGGGAGAGCAAAGGCAAATATACACTCCAAACTCGAGAAATTGAAGGCCGCCAAAGAAAGGATTCGAACAAACAGGACCAGTTAAACAAAGTAATAACGATAATAACCACATGTGTCTCAGCGGCACAAGGCAAAAGAAGTTTGTCGTGGGAATGGTCACGGCAGATGCTGCAATCGGCAGCGAGTAGTATAACGAGGGGCAAGGGCGGCCAACCATCTGCGGTGCGAGATGAGGGCAAAGACACAGGGTTTTACCCAGGTTCGGCCCCCCGGAGGGTAAAGACCTACTCCTGCTAGATTGTATTATGAAGATGGTACAATGGGCGAGCTCGGCGGCTAGGCGGCGAGTCGCGTGGGTATATGATGGAACGTATCTCTACTCGCCCTACAGGGAGGTTTATATAGGCTCACCTCCCCTAGGGTTTACATATCTCAACCGATTCAGTTAAAGCTTGCAGATTGCTTAACCTAATCCGACCGGCCTATCTACCGCTTTGGCCTTGAGCTTCCAGCTTGGATCCACGCCGGCCTTGATCCGGGCCGTCCTGCAGCCCACTTGCTGTGTCTTGGGCGATCGGAAATGTCTCGGTATACGTAGTAGGCGCATCCCCATCAGTAGTCCCCGAGGCCGTCGTCGATTTGGTGTAGGTGGCTGCTGGCAGTCGGAGCATACGGCCACTGAGTAGACATCCAGTCGAATCGGCGGCGGGCTCCTGTATAAAGGAAAAACTAATCATTCTGCTCGCGTCTTTGGCGAGTCGAGTCGGCGAAACACTATCATAGTGAATGGGTCGGCGAGCCGAGTGGCTGAAGTTGGACCGTTAAACATGGTCAAACTAGCCGTTGGGGTAATCCAACGGTAACTTTCGGCGTAATCACCGCGTGGTAACGGCTCCCTGATTTGGCGGATAACATCCGCTATATAAGGGGAATGGCAGGCGATCAGAGAACCACCTTCTCACCATTTTCCTCCGACTGCGCGCACTTTCGCCTCCCTTCGCATCACGACCCAATCGACCAGAAATCCTCCGACCCCCCCACACAAATCTTTCCGCCATGGCCCTCTCCACCGAGCCTTGGGGTAGATCTAAGTGCACGAGGGCGCAACTGGCTTCCTTTGAGGAGGCCGGGATCTTGCGAGCCGGCTGCTGGTGCATCCCCGCGGCCGGAGAAACGACCCCGAAACCGCGAGAAAGAGAATTCATCTGCTTCACCAGCCATCTCGAACGGGGGCTAGGGTTCCCCACGTCCCTGTTCTTCCGCGCCGCGCCTACTATGGGATCCAGCCATCGGATCTGGGTCCCCATCGCATCGAGCAGCTCGCCATCTTCGTATGCTCGCGAGTGCTACTTGGGCTGCCGGCCCTACTTCCCTTTATGGCAAGATCTGTTCCACGGACGGATCAGCCGCGAGGAGGCGGGCGGCCCAATGCTTGCCGCGGGCGGCCTAACCTTCCAGCTGAAGTCGAAGGCTTCATTTTTCGACTTGATGCTACCCGCCAAGGTGGCAAGCGACTGGAAGAAGTCGTGGTTCTATGTCACCGAGGCGACCCCGGAGGGCGAGACGGCGATCCCGCGGTACTCCGCCAACCGGTCCGAGCCGCGCCGTATCCAAGTCGGCAAGATCCCCAACGACCAGCGGATGGTCGTCGACGAAATGCTCCAGACCATCCGCGGTCTGAAGAAGAAGGGCCTCCAGACGATCAACCTGTACAAATGCTGGCTCGGGCGGCGGCTCATCCCTCTGGCTCGACGCAACCATTATATGTACCAGTACACAGGCCGGGAAGACTCGATGAAGGCCTGCCTCGCCGAGTGGAAGCTGGAGGACTACATCCCAGCATTGAAGAAGATCACCCAGGCGGTGTACCTGGACGCACAAGCTGGGGTCGCCCCTTACACCGCAAAGCGTCCAGCCCCAACGGTAATCACCTTGCTTCATTCGCACTCGTAGTTTTTTGCAGTCGTGGTAATTCTGATTTCATCTTGCATTCTTTGCAGCTGTTCCAAGTGGTGGAAGGATGGCTCTCGCCTTCGGACGACGAGAATTCGAGCTCGTCCGTCCAGGATATGGGTGAGTCGCCGCCCGCCAAAGGCGATTCCGGGAGCGACGAGATCAATGACGACGACGAGTCCGAGGAGGAGGTCGCCCCACTGGTTCGCAAGACCCGTGGGCAGCGACAACGTGAGCTTGAGGCGAGTAAGAGCCTCGAGCGTCACGATGAGGACGACGACCTCCCGGAGACCACCTCGCGCCGCCAGGCCACTCCGTCGAAGAAGAAGAAAGAGAAGGAGGCAAAGGCCCCTCCGAAGAGGAAGACGAATCCGTCGAGGCCGGCCTCGCCGCCGCACTCGGCGAGCAGTTCTGACGCCCCCAGCCCGGCCAAGGACGAGGCACCGCCGACGATAGCCGTGCTGGACACGGCGACCATGGAGGTGCCGCTGGCTTCAATGCCTCCGCCATTCGCCCCAGTCTCTGGGCTAGGGGATGCTCCGGCTGCAGCGGCTTCACCTCGCAAGGAGGCTCCTGTCGAAGATATCCCAGAGGCTCCGGCTGCGGCCTCAACGACGAAGAATCCGTTCGTGTCTTGGGCACGCGACGTCCTGGAGATGGGGCTCAGTCGCCAACTGGGCCCTGAACTGGAGAAACCGGCCGGCCTCCACACAGGGCTACGCTTTATTCTAGTTGCCAAGTGAGTACCCTCACCCTCCTTTGTCTTCCATAACCGCTTGAATTATCTTTGCTTACACGATTGATGTACAGGACCGGATTGAAGAGGATGGGCCACCCGACCGTGGCTAAGGTGCCACCTGTCGCCGGCGAGGAGGATCCTTCCCGTAAGAGGAAGGCGGACGAGGTCGTCGTCCCTACAGATGGCAGCAAGAAGGCCAAGGGCGATGAGGTCGTCACGATCTCTGACGACACGGCGGTCGCGCCGATTGAGCCCGCAACAGAGGCAGCCGCGTCGACGAAGGAGGGCGCTCCCTCGCCTGGAATGGCCGAGCCGATCTCCTTTGGGGTGGGTGCCTCCATCGCGACATTCCCACGCTTCATGGCCAAAGCGGCCACGGCGAGTGGAACTTCGCCATCGAGCCGTGCACATGGGGCCGCCGATGCGGAAATCGACCAGCGTCGTGGGTACATGCCAGCTCTCCTCGCGTCCGTGGATGCGATACAACTGCATGGCATGCTTGGCGCAGCTATCCAGGTATGTCCAGTCCCCGAGGATCAGGTCGGTGTTTTGCAACGGTCTGATCCTTTAAGCGCCTTGTTATTATTTTTCGCGTCCAGTCCCCGAGTGCGCACTCGCTGAATTTCAGCGGGTGGGCACTTAGGATTTTTCGCATCCAGTCCCTGAGTGTGCACTCACTGAATTTCAGCGGGTGGGCACTTAGAATTTCTTGAGTTCCAGTCCCCGAGTGCGCACTCGCTGAATTTCAGCGGGTGGGCACTTAGGATTTCGCTTCAGCTAATTGTTTGGATGATGTGCAGGGTCTGCAACGTGAATCAGCTGACCGATTGGCAGCGAAGCACCGCCCGAAGAAGGAACTGGCCACCGTCCAGGAAGCGAATAAGGGGCTTCAGGCGGTCGCCTCTAAGGCGGAGGAATCTCTCCAGGGACTTGTCCCCGCGAGTGAATTGGCAGCGGCGCACTCGGCTCTGAGCTCAGCTGAAAAGCGGATCGCCGATCTCGAGCGCGAGCTGCGAGAGGCGAAGGAGGAAGCGAGCTCGGCTGATGGGCGAGCCAAGGCCGCCATTACGACCGCTGAAGAGGATCGTAAAGTGTCGGACTCCCTTGTTGCTGGGCTTCAGGACGATCATAGTGCGCTTCAACGCTTCATCACGGATCTTGCCCGCCCGCTGATTGGTAAGTGCGCTTGCCTATGCCAGTAGCTTGTGCTGTTTGTGGTGTCCAACGTACTTACTATTGTTCTCTACTCGCAGGTCGCATCATTGATAGCGCGGAAGAGGCGAGCTCGCTCGACGCGCGGCAGTGTGTGGGCATGCTCGTTGACTCAGCGACATTGTCGGCGACGTGTATCCGAGCATACCTCCAGGAGATATCACCCACAGAGGTGATTCCCAGCGACCTCGTTGAGGTGTGGAAGTACTTGGAGAAGGTGCCCTCGGTAGTTGAATTCATGACGCGGTCGGCGTTTCGATGCGGAGCATCAACGGCGCCGAGCCTTGGACTTGCTCACTTCCCAGAGGACTTCGACCTCGATGACGTGAAGAGCGGCTACCCTTCATCGACTGGCGCGGTGGAGCTTTCTGAGGTGCTAAAGTTGACGGACCAAGCCGCGGTCTACTCGGAGCGTGTCTGGGCAATGGGTGACCTCCTTCCGTACTAGGAGACGGTCGTCGCGCCTAACGACCCCGAGCCTCCGCACCGGGATTTCAAGGTCGAGCAGCCTTTCCGCGCGGCGATGGCGGGTGAACTGACGACGTACCCGTCAAACCCATACACGTCGTTCATTCGCGATGTCGGGTGTGGCGAAGTCGCCGAAGCCTGCAGAATAGGGTAGTTTGCCCTGAGGCGTTAGTAGTAGGTCTGCCGTATGGGCATATTTTGTAATATGAGACAATGCGACATGCTTTTGAATGAGACATCGTGTCTGTATTGGAATTTGTCATGTGTTTTGTGATTATGGTTTGAACGAGTCCCCGAGCGCGTCGTCCGCCCTTTTGTGGGGTTTACCTCGTGTATGATATGTTTGTTGTTTTTGAATGTTTTGTTATTGTGGTCTACTCGCCTGGACTCGAAGAACCAGTCGCAGGGCGACTCCCTTGAACGCTCTATACTTCACCGTTTTCCCTTGCGCGAACGGGGTCGGGTGGCCGAGTCCCCGAGCGTGGCACTTGGTTGTTCTAGGTGCGACTCGAGGGTGGTTGAGGACTTGGCGCGTTGATTTGGGCGCATCACTCCTGCCTGGCCCGTTGGACTAGTCGCGTGGCGAGTCCTGGGCATGCTCTCTTACTTGGCGTTTTCCCGAGCCGCTCGCGATGAACTGGTCGTCAGTCCCCGAGCGTGGTACTTAGCCGTTCGAGTCGCTATGTCGAGGATGCGGAGGACCGTGGTCGCTGTAAGAAGCGAAGGCAGGTGTCTTGGCTCATAAATCCAGTCGGGCTAGGTGACTCCAATGGGGCTCTGGGTAGGCGTTTTTCATGGACGACGCAAGACCTGAGGTTACTCAGTGCTCTTGCATCGCACTAATTAGCCGTGCAGATCGCTGTACCAAAGGTTGACTTCTGCGGTTTAGCTGGATGCTGTTATTACGAGTGCGAGTGGCACAAGACATGGAGAGTAGGCGCAATTTGCGGTAACCAATTCTTTTTATTTCACAGTGACTGGAGAGTACATATGTGGGGTTCTAGGGGTAGAACTTCCGTAGGAGGTTTACATTCCATGGTCGCTTGACGTCGAGTTCGCCGTCCCCGCGGACATCGATGAGGTAGTAGGCGTCGTTGCCAAGTACTCGCCCGATGGCGAATGGTCCCTCCCACGGAGGGGAGAGCTTGTGCATGCCCTTCTTGTCCTGGATGAGGCGAAACACCAGGTCGCCTTCCTGGAAGGTGCGAGTCCTCACCCGCCAGCTGTGGTAGTGGCGGAGTCCCTGCTGGTAGATGGCGGTGCGAGACCGAGCGAGGTCACGTGCCTCGTCGAGCTGGTCGACTCCGTCTTGGCGCGCGAGTTCGTTTGCAGCCTCCGTGTAGTGGACGACCCGTGGCGAGTCGTGCTCGAGATCAGTGGGCATGACTGCCTCGGCGCCGTACACCATGAAGAAGGGGGTGAATCCTGTCGACCTGTTGACCGAGGTGCGGATGCCCCAGATGACGGATGGTAGCTCCTCGACCCAGCACCCGGCGGTGCGCTCGAGGGGTACTTGGAGTCGCGGCTCCAGGCCATGGAGGATGCTTTGGTTGGCTCGTTCTGCTTGGCCGTTGTACTCCGGGTGGGCGACCGACGCGAGGTCGAGCCGGATGTGGTGCTCTCGCAGAATTCGGCCATGGCTCCTTTGGCGAAGTTGGTGTCGTTGTCCGTGATGATGCTGTTTGGGAACCCGTAACGATATATGAGCTCACGTAGGAATTTAGTGGCGGTCTTCCCGTCGCATTTCCGGACTGGCTTGGCCTCCACCCACTTTGTGAATTTGTCGACCGCGACCAGCAGGTGGGTGTAGCCGGAGGGGGCCTTCTTGAAGGGGCCTACCATATCCATGACCCACACAGCGAATGGCCAGGTGATGGGGATTGTTTTGAGCGTTGAGCTCGGCACGTGCGTCTGGTTGTCGTACTTCTGGCACCCGGCGCACCGCTGGACAATGTCGACAACATCGGCGTGTGCGGTGGGCCAGTAGAAGCCATGTCGCATAGCCTTGGCGACCAGAGAGCGGGCGCCGGCGTGGTGGCCGCAGTCACCGGAGTGGATATCGTGGAGGATCTTGCGTCCTTCGGCGGGTTGGACGCAGCGTTGGAACACGCCGGTGACAATGCGCTTGTGGAGCTCGCCGTCGATGATGGTGTAGGACTTGCATCGACGAGCGATCATCCGAGCGTCCGTCTCGTCTGCCGGCAAGGTGCCGACTTCCAGGTAGGCGATGTAGGGCTTGGTCCAGTCGTCTGGCTCGTTGATGAGTGCGACCAGGGCTGCCTCTGGTTGGAGCGGGACTCCGATGTCGATCTCCCTCGGGGGAGAGACTGATGGCTTGGTGATCGTGTCGAGGAAGACGCCGACGGGTAGTGCAAGTCGAGCCGACCCGATGCGAGAGAGTGCGTCGGCCTCCTTGTTCTTCCGCCTGTCGATCCACTCGACGGAGTAGCCTGTGAAGTGTCCGCCCAACTTGTCCACTGCTTGGCGGTACGCCGCCATGGTGGGGGAGACGGCGTCGCAGGTGCCAGCGACTTTCCCCGCGATGAGGTCGGAATCTCCGTAGCAGCGTAGGCGGTTGACATTCATCTCCTTGGAAGCTCGCATGCCGTGGAGTAGGGCCTCGTACTCGGCCATGTTGTTGGTGCAGGGTGTGAAGTCGAGGAAGAGGATGTAGCGGAGCTTGTCGCCCTTTGGTGAAGTTAGCACGATCCCTGCGCCTGCGCCGTCCGCGTTCTTGGAGCCGTCGAAGTGCAGGCTCCAGTAATGGAGGTATGGCAGCTTCTCTGGCTGCTGGGCCTCTTCCCAGTCGGCGATGAAGTCCGCTAGGGCCTGTGACTTGATCGCTTTTCGCAGATTGTAGTTGATGTTGTGGCCGCCGATCTCGTCGGCCCACTTGGCGACCCGCCCGGTCGCCTCACGGTTGTGGATGATGTCTTAAAATGGTGCCGAGGAGACGACCCTGATTGGGTGCTCCTGGAAGTAGTGCGGCAGGCGCCGCTGAGCTCTAAAGACCGCGTATACCAGCTTTTGGTACTGGGGGTACCGTTGGCGCGACTCAGTGAGGACCTCGCTGATGTAGTACACCGGTCGCTGTACTGGGCGCTCCTTTCCTTCATCTGGTCGTTCAACGACCATGACGGCGCTGACGACGCGTTCGGAAGCCGCAGCGTAAACCAGCATGGGTTCTTTGTCGGCGGGGGCGGCGAGTAGCGGTGCGGCGAGTAGCACCTTCTTGAGGTCGCGAAGCGCGTCATCCGCCTCCTTGTCCCACTGGAAGGTGGGGTTCTTGCGCATCAGGCGGTATAGGGGCATCGCCTTTTCGCCCAGGCGGGGGATGAAGCGACTGAGAGCCGCTACTCGTCCGGCCAGTTTCTAGACGTCGCGTAGGCACTCGGGTTTGCCGAGCCGGGCGATCGTGTCGATCTTCATGGGGTTCGCCACGATCCCTCGCTTGGAGACGACGTACCCCAGTAGTTGTCCTGCTGGTACACCGAAGGTGCATTTGCCTGGGTTGAGCTTTATCTTGTATTTTCACAAGTTGTCGAATGTTTCCGCCAGGTCGGCGAGTAGGTCACCCTGACGAGCGGACTTTACGACCACATCGTCGATGTAGACTTGGATGTTGCGGCCAATTTGGCTCGCGAGGCATTCTTGCATGCACCGCTGGTAGGTCGCCCCAGCGTTCTTGAGGCCGAAGGTCATGGCGGTGTAGCAGAAGGCTCCGAATGGCGTGATGAACGCCGTCTTCTCCTCGTCCTCGATGGCCATTTTGATCTGGTTGTACCCGGAGTAGGCGTCGAGGAAACATAGCGACTCCGAGCCCGCGGTGGAATCGATTATCTGGTCGATCCGCGGGAGGACAAACTGCTCCTTTGGGCAGGCGCTGTTCAAGTTTGTGTAGTCGATACACATCCTCCAGGTTCCGTTCTTCTTCTCGACCAGGACTGGGTTTTCCAGCCACTTGGAGTATTTGATTGGCCGGATGAAGCCTGCAGCGAGTAGACTCTACACCTCCTCGGCGATTGCTCGGCGGTGCTCTTCATTGAAGGGCCGCAGCGACTGTTTGACAGGTCGCGCTTTGGGGTCGGCGTTTAGCTTGTGCTCAGCGATCTCCCTAGGGACACCAGGCATGTCAGAGGGCTTCCATGCGAAGATGTCCCTGTTCTCGCGGAGGAACTCGATGAGCGCGCCTTCCAATGACGGGCTCATGCCCATCCCGATCGTCACCGTCTGGATGGAGTCACCTGGGACCAATTCGACGGTGTGGGTGTGCGTCGTCGCCTCGAAGGTTGAGGTGTTTGCGCCCTCCGAGTTGGGCTTCTTGAGTATGGTGGGGTCGTTGTTGACCCGCCGCATTTGGCGAGCTCATTGGCGTGGTCTCTCTCCGCGATGGCGCGCGAAGTTCGCCTTTGGCCTCGCACTCAGCGGCCATGTCGTGGTCGCTGTTGATGGTGATGACGCCGCACGGTTCGAGGAGCTTCATCGCGTTGTACGCGTAGTGGGGCGCTGCCATGAACTTGGCGAATGCCTGGCGCCCCAGGACGCAGTGGTAGGGGCTGTCGAAGGGCACCAGCTCGAAGACGATCCGCTCGGTGCGGAAGTTTGCTGGTGAGCCAAAGTTGACTGGCAGCGTGACTTTGCCGATCGGGTATGCCTTCCGACCGGGTACGATGCCATGGAACGTGGTGTGGGTCGTCTTGATCATCGACTGCGGGATCCGCAGCCGCCTGAAGGTGTCTAGGTACAGGATGTTGATGGAGCTGCCGCCGTCCATCAATGTCTTGGGGAGCCAGTAGTCGCCGACCTTAGGCTTGACCACCAGGGCGACTCGGCCTGGATACTCGATGCGTTGCAAATGGTCTTGGCGGCTCCAGGTGATGGGCTGCTCCGACCAGTTGAGGAACTGGGGAACGTCCACCTGAGCCACCGCGTTGACGGCGACGACGCGGGCGATGACCTTCTTCTCGCGCTTCGTGTTGAAGCCTGTGAAGGTATGGAGCGAGCCGGCCACTTTGCCGAATTTTCCGCCGTTTGGCGGGTCGTTGTCGGGGTCCTCCCGTGCTCGCCGTGCCTTCTCGATCTCCCTGAGGGTGTGGCAGTCGGCGGTGGTGTGCGTTGCGGGCTTCCCTTCCCTGCTATGAAACGCACACGGTTGGTTAAGGAGGGCTGCGGGGTCGAACCTTGGCTTGGCCTTGTAGTTGCCGTCGTCGCGGCGTTGTCCTCCGTCGCAGTGGAAGCTCTTGGGCTCGCGTTGTGCGTGCCCGACATTGGCGACAAAGTCGACTCGCCCGTCACTACGGCGCTTGCCGGTGAGGCGAGTGTTGCTGTAGCGTAGGTCCGATCGTCGTCCGCTGTCGTTGCCGCTCGTGCGGCGTTGACCTCCTGACTCATCGTCAGTTTCCTGGTTTGGATCTTCCTCCGCGTACCGTTTGGCGATCTCGAGGAGGTCCGGTATGTTGTTGAGTGTGCAGGAGTGTCGCTTGAGCTTGGCGACCAGAGGCTCGTAGCGGCACGAGGTCTTGAAGCAATGGATCGCGGTGTCCGGGTGGATGCCGACCGCGTTGTACCAGAGTTCTTGCCACCGTTGGACCCAGTTGCGGGTCGACTCGCGGGGTCCCTGGACGCATCGCTCCAGGTTCTCGATGGTGGTGGCGCGGGTGTAGGAGCTCTCGAAGTGCCTGACGAAGGCGTCACGCATCTCCTCCCAGGAGTCGATACTGTCCTGAGGGAGGGTGTTGATCCACTGCCTGCACGTCCCCTCCATCATCAGGGGAGGTAACGGACGGCTAGCAGGTCGGTGTGGCCTGCGATCCCCATTGCCATGAGGTATGTGTCGAGCCATATGGCGGGGTCGTACGAGGGGTCGTACTTTTCTATCTCCTTTGGCGCCTTGAAGTTTGGCGGGTACTTCTCTCCTCGGATCATTGGTCCGAAGCACTTGGGGCCGAGTCGACTTAGCGACCCCATGGGCTCGCCGTCGCGGCGATTGGTTAGGGTGTGTCGCAGGTCGTCGGGCTGGCATGCGCGCCAGCTTTGGTTGTTGATGGTGTGGGTGCGGGCGTCGATGGGTTTCCCGTTGGCGGCGACAAAGTTGGTCGCTGGCCTGGGGTCGTTGGTGGAGAGTGCCGCGTTCGCGGGTCGGTGTTGGAGCTACAGTGGCTCCGGTGGCGGGCAGTTGAGGGTGTTTGCCGCCGCTGGGCGGCCGCTTGAGGCCGCCCTGCTTCCCGACGAACGCGAGTATACTCGACCCTGCGAGTCGGCGCCCGCGTTTGCTCGCGGCCTTTGCGAGAAGGGCCCCGACGCATCGGATGCGTAGGCGCCATCGCCCGTGGCCGTGATGTTGTCGGCTTTTCGGCTGCCACGAGGTTGTCTATCGGGGTGGAGAACAGTGGGAGGCCGTTTGCGTCTCTCCGTGAGGAGACTACTATCATGGCTGGTCCACAGGAGGTGTGCGGTTGGGTGGAGGTGGGGCGCCCATCGCCGTTGATCCTGGCGGGGGCCGGGCGCTTCCTCCTGGTGGCGCGTTCTCGCAGATCGCGCGCTCGGCCATGCGGGCCGGGTCGTTTTCATCGTCGAAGTTCAGGGCGCGCCCCTGGACGGTGGGGTTCAGGCGCAACCTGATCCGCTGCTGGTGGTAGCGCGATAGTTCCTGCGCCGTCACCTACTCGAGGCGAAATTTTTCGCGCTCGGCCTATTCATGCGCGCACTCGCCGATTTCGGCGAGTTCCTCGACCTCCGTTGCCGTGGCGTTAGGAGGGATTGGGGTGGAGAATGGGTCCTCCGGCGGTTCAGTGTCGGTCGCCATGTAGGTCGCGGCATGGCGACCGGTTCCGTCGCGGATGTCGGTGGAGTTCTCCGACCCGGAGTAGAATTCGAAGATCCCGAGGATGGAGGGGTCCTCGAAGTCTCCCACGTTGGAGACCTGGGTGATGGAGCCCGCGGGTGAAGCCGTGGTGATGGACCCGGCGAGTGACGCCGGGGTCGCCGAGGCGGCGTCGTCGTTGAGGGACGCGTCTTCTGCGGCCGCTGAGTTTTCGGCCATGTCGCTGTGGGACGAATTGTACTCGGAGGCGAGGCGATGGATCATGCGGATCTGGCTCTCGGAGAGCCGATCGCGTGGCGGCGACTCACGGATGCGAGCCGAATCCTCCGAGACGATGACGTCGGTGAGGCCGACGAAGAGGCTGATCGTGCCGACCGGCAGGATCACGCTGTGCGTGACGGGTCACGCCGCCGGGACGTAGCTGCTCGGCAAGATTTGGAGCATCTCTCTGATCGCTATCATGCGGCCGGTGGCGACCGTCTCGTTGATGGGCAGATTGGATCTCGCCGCAGAACACCGGCCAGGCCCCACGGTGGGCGCCACTGTCGTGGTAATGGTCACGGCAGATCTTTGTCGCGGCGAGTAGTAGAAACGAGGGCAAGGCGGCCAGCCATCTGCGGTCGAGATGAGGGCAAAGACACAGGTTTTACCCAGTTCGGCCCCGGAGGTAAAGACCTACTCTGCTAGATTGTAGTATGAAGATGGTACAATGGGCGAGCTCGGCTAGGCGGTGAGTCGTGGGTATATGATGGAACGTATCTCTACCGCCCTACGGGAGGTTTATATAGGCTCACCTCCCTAGGGTTTACATATCTCAACCGATTCGATTAAAGCTTGACTCGTTTAACCTAATCCATTGGGCCTATCTACTACTTTGGGCCTTGACTTCGATCGCTTGGATCCACGCCGGCCTTGATCCATCGGTCCTGCGAGCCCACTGCTGAGGTCTTGGGCGGTCGGAAACGTCCTGCTAGGTATACCCCGGTAGGCGCATCCCCATCAAAGTTCATACCGCACAAAAGACGGACAAATTTTTGACGTACATCATACGCCCGGCATACCAGGGTTAAGAAATGACTTAGAGTTTTTTAACTGGAAAGGCAGTGACTTGGTCAGGGGTTGGGCACTCCGAGGTAGGTGGAACTTCGGCCGAAGTCGCGTCGCCCTACACAAATCCAGGAGTGACTTCGGGAGAAGCCCGAGGCTGTTGAGAAACGTCAGCTTTCGCTGTGGAATGCCTAGTACCTTTGGAGGAGGATCGCTCGTCGCCATTACCATCCGAGCTCGAACTGGAATCACTAGATGTAGCCGAGTCACCCTCATCTTCGGCCTATTCGGCTGAGTCATCATCAGAGGCATCCTCAACTTCGACCTCGTCTTCCGGGTTAGGAAGGAAACTCGGCCCTTCATTCCAGTTATGCACGTCTGCATACTCAACAAGCTGGAAGGCACGAGCTTGCCGGAGAGCGACAAAGTCTGGGTCCTCAACCCAACAGGAACCAGTGCGCAAATTTCTCAAGGTATCAAGGGGAATATCCTCATACCATGACATGATGACAGTGAGAGCCATATCAGCACCAGCTCGGCCGACGGATTCCCTCCAAAGACTTAGCTGTCTCTCATATGCCATTAATCTTTCCACCAATACTTTGACCTCATCAATATCAGGAGTTCCAGAAGTATTCGGCCAGAGAACATGGTAGGCCCGGATAGCTGCTTGCACCAAATCCCTGCCCATAATCTTCATCGGACCAACTACAGCGCCAACAACAACCAAGAAATCTTCCATCGAGTACTCTGAGTTCGCATCAGCAGGAACACCTCGGCGCACACGAGCATTAATCACTGCTTTAGAGCTCACGGGCTTATCTTCTGGAAAATGGTCTGCGCAAAACAAAAGTGCGTTGGTCAACAGTAAGCAAGGAAAAATATAACTCGGCCACGGTCAGAAGCTTACGGTGAATATAGCTCAGCATTATCTGAAGATCTTTAGCCCAGTCACTCTTGCTCTTCTCAAAGCGAGTGATCTCCTCGCTCAACCCCCGTGTCTTCAGTTCGGCAGCCTCGAGGAGCTCTTTATTTTTCTGCAATTGCAGAGCTAGCCGATTCTTCTCCTCGGAGAACTCCTGGTCGACTTTTTCTAACTCAGATTTCTGAGAGAGCTTAAGGGACTCCACCTCGGAACGCAAGCGAGCTATCTCGTCATCTTTATCCTTCAGCTGCGCCGAGTGAGTAGCGGTTTGTTCTAAAAAATGCAGCATCACATCAGGCATAGGCGTGCAATCTTGATGAGACGCTGCAAAGGTTTGTAGCTCGGCTTTACCAAGGCCAAAAGAGTTAAAAGAAACTTAGTGCACATTTCAAATGGGAGTATATAAAGTAAAAGAGTAACTAACCTTCAAGGGCCTTGACTTTCTTTTCGAGACGGATATTAAGATTGTTGATATTCCCTATTCATCAGCAAAGTCAGCTAACTTCTCACTTCCACAGCAATAAGAATTTTAAGAATAATGCGAAAGCTTGCTAACTTACCAGCTTTCATAACCACGGGAATGACCTTCTCATACTTTTCTTGCAACTTTTTATGGGCAAAGAGCAGCCTTTGGAATTCTTCGGTACGCCGATCATGCGCAACCTAAGCAACAGAACAAATAGCAATAAGATATTCGAACATAAGACAGCTCCGAATCAAGCGAAGCTTAATTTGGATCTAGGTGGCTGGATATTCAAAGCTCAGACAGATCCGAATCAAGCGAAGCTTAATTCGGATCTAGGTGGCTGGATATTCAAAGCTCGGATAGATCCGAATAAAGAAAAGCTTAATTCGGATCTAGGTGGCTGGATATTCAAAGCTCAGACAGATCCAAATCAAGCAAAGCCTAATTCGGATCTAGGTGGCGGGATATTCAAAGCTCAGACAGATCCAAATCAAGCAAAGCTCAATTCGGATATAGGTGGCTGGATATTTGAAACTAAGGCAGATCTGAATCAAGCAAAATTAAATTCGGATCAAAATGGCTGGATATTCGAACTCTAACAAAAAAATGAACTAAGTAAAGCATTATAAAACTTCCAAACGAATAACAAGTTATTCGGTTGCAAGCTTCGGGGACTTGAGTATATATAATAGCATCCGGAGGACTAATCAAAAATCCATAAAAACAATTACCTCATTCATCTTGTCACTGTCAAGAACGATCTTGGAAGCCAGATGTAGGCGGCTGCTGATGTCGGAGAGTTGAAACGGCTGGCTGCTTGGATTACCCTCGAGCTGATCGGCAGCGTTCCAATTGTGGGCATACTCGACCAACGAGCCGAGACTGTTCCCACTCTCCGTGCGAGTCAGAACTTTACCTCGGACATGTTGGGTAGCCACCGCTGCCGCGGGACTCTTGTGGAGGGCATGATTTGTATCAGCAGTCGGGGCAATAGTGCTCTTGGCAGAGGAAGCCCCCTTGCGCAGCACATCAGCAATTGTAGGTTGAGATGAGCTGGCAAGTCCTTTCTGAGAGGACGAAGGCTTGGTAACAACGATCTTCCTTGCCTTAGGAGAGGCGTCAGTAGGAGCCGATACCTCGGCACTTGGAGTGGCACCTTTGGGAGCCGGAGGGATTGCGGTTGCAGAGAGTGCCGAGATATTGATATCCTCGGCTGGAGTTGGTGTCGCAGTAAAGACTACAGGGGTCGAAGGAACCTCAGCAGAAACATCGGGGTTCACGGAGGAGGCAGCGGGTTCTGTAGGAATGTCTGTTGGTCGAGGTGTATCGACATCAACAGGAGAAATCTCAGGCACATAATGGCGAGGTGGCGATTGATTCGGAGCAGGAGGAGAAGAAACGCGAGAAGGACTCGGAACTCTGGTATCCTCAGAAGGCGGAGGAGAAGGCGGCCGAGGCGTACGACTCGTCATGCTGGGACCGCTGGGCTTAACATAAAGAGGAGCCCTGCAAAGACCGAAAAGGTCAAGTAAAAAGGAAGAAAGAGAGAAACAAGAAATACAAACAAAAGCAACTCACCCAGTAACCCCGGGCAGAGTTTTGCGCTTTGGAGGATGATGGGCTGACTTCTTCATTCTTTTCTTGGGAGCCGCTTCTGAGGCACCAGTGGGAGCGCTACGTTTCCCCGAGGTAACAGGAGGCCGGGAGGCGAGAGGCTCGGCGTTGTGAACCTGACCGGCCGGATTAGCTGAGAAAGTAGAATCCGGAAATGCATAAGAAATTGGCATTCCGGCAACTACCTCTAGAACTTGGACCTCGTCCAAATCACCTTCCTCCTCGTGGTGGGCGGGTCTTGCCTTGGCGCCGAGCGAGATCCGACTTAGGAACGAACTCTTCTGAGTCCGGCTCCCCGCTGTCCGGAGTATTCCGATCCGCAGGCCACGGGAGTGACAAAACCTCAGCATCCTCAGTCTTCTGCTCCTCAAACCTCTGCAGGACAAGAAAGAGAAAAATTAGCAAAAAGAGTTACGAACGCGATTAGGAAGCAAAACACAAATGCGTAAACTTACTTCGGGAGGGGGATGCTCGCGGGTGAACAACTTCAATCCCCAGGCCCAATCCTCCGGCATCTCCGCCTTAAAGATAGCCCGGACACGCTTGAAGATGAGGTAGTTGTCCAGCTCCACCGTCGAGACTCGGTTGGGATCAAGAGGACCGCTCATATAGCAGAGCTTGTGTGTGCGTTTCTGGAATGGGCAGATCCGGTTGCTGATGAAGGTAGTCATCAGATCCTCACCGCGTAGCCCGGAGCGGATTAGTTCCTTCAGCCGAATCTCAAAAGCCTCGACCAGAGCATGACTCTTCCTCGGATTATAGGTCCAGTTCTGCTTGGAAGGAGGGCCGATGGAAAAAGCAGGGAGCCAAATCTTATCTTCACTCCCAGAGTTCTTGACATAAAAGAATGACTTATGCCACTTCTTGCATGATTCTAGACCGGCAACGCGAGGAAATACGGATTTCCTCCGAGGTGTGATGGACGCGGCACCGCATTGGGTGAGCAACTTCTCGGAGGGTTGCAGAGATTTGTATGGGACAACGTTGGATTGAATCTGGAAAAACTTTGACCAAACATGCACAGATGGCCATAGGCCGAAGTATCCCTCCGAGGCGGAGATGAAGGCAGAAAGAGAGGCGATGGCGTTAGCAGGAAGATGATGCGGCTGAAGGCCGAAGTAATCAAGGAACTCCCTAGCAAAATCGCTGAGAGGGAGACCAAACCCGCGAGCAAAATGTGACATGAAGACTACATATTCGCCCTCCCTAAGAACTGGAGAGGATTCGCTGCCGGGTAAGCGACAAGCTACCTCGGCAGGAATCCGGCGAGTTCAGATTAGCCACTCAACCTCTCGGCGGGTGACAGAAGAGCCCTGCCACGAGCCCCGCTCGGGCCCAAAGGTAGCATCGTCATCCTCAATGAGGGCACCGCTGACGGAGCTCGACATGGGGTCGCCGGAGAAATTTACGGAGGAAGAACTAGCGGCGGAGGAAAACCTAGAACTGCACGGCCCCGTCGTGATTCTACGCGGAAACGGCGGTGGAGCAGCAAAGGAACTACCGTGCGAAAACAAAAGGAAAACAGAGGAGTCTAGAGGGGAGCCTAGGCGATAGGACCGGAAGAACTCACCGGCGACGAGGCCGGAGAAAGCGAACAAGGACGAGGATGACGGAGCAGTGCGGTGGGATCCCTGCCGTCGGAGACCCAAATGAGAGCACGGCGGCGGAAGCACGAACGGGGGCAGAGGCGAGAGGAAGAAGAACGGTGCAGGTAAGTGGAAGGGGAAAGTGAATCCCCCAGTCCCACGCCCCTCTTTATAACCACGCCGCCTGAGAGGTAGTGGGATCGTGGGTGTGGCGGTTATCCGTGTAGAACGTGTACGCGACACGACCGCACGCCGCTAAGTGGAACCGCACAGGCGACCACACGATGAAAGAGAAGGTCAAGAACCTGACGGAAACGGTACGCGAGGCGTCGCAGCGCCGACGCGATAGGCATAGTAATAACTGTAGCCTGTCAGTAAATGCTGTAGAGGAACAAAAAACTAGACAAACAATGATGAGTATGACACGTAAGATGAGGCGTACGCGAGAAGATATGCTGATACCTCGAACGAGAAAAAGATAACTCGGAAACATTGGGAAACGAATATCATGAAACTGATACAGCCCGGCCGAAGTTATCGGTGGGGCCATTCCAGCTTCGGGGACTAATATTGGGGAGGTGACCTCGGATAGGGTAAGGATGGGGAAAGACGAAAGGATGTTCCCCGTCCAGTTTCCGAGTTACAGTCTGAGTCGGCCGAATCCTATAGAGGTCGGCCGAGATATGAAAGGGCAGGACCCTTATGATAATGGCAAGGCATTACCCGGCCGAGATACTGCGTAAGTCGGCCAGGTTAGCCCGAGTAATCTTAATGCAGGTGAAGGACGAGCCGAGTTACGCGAGGCAGAGCCGAATGATATGAAGCTTGCAGGAGAAGGAGAAGCCTAAAGTCAAACTCTAGCCACAGGCTAGGGAGAATCTGAGCAGAGCCAAGCACAAGGGACAAAGGCGCAGAGTGACAGAGGGGCAGAAGGAGGTCACGGAGGTGACAGTCCTGAAGCCCGAGGCACGCAGGAGGGGCCCTCTGGAACCTTGCCGTCATTAGAAGGGCGACACGGAAAGGAGGCCGCCGAGTTACTATATTGGGACAAGCATATTCCTCGAATATGCTTGCCACGTCAGCCCTAAACGAACCCAAGGCTCTCCTTTATAAGGGGAGGCTTGGACTCTGAGGAGGGCATTGGCTCATTTAGTACCGTTAGGCTGGTAAAGTTCTCCTGTTTTCCTTCTATACAGCTCAAGGAGCACTTGTAGCCCAAGGAAGGAGAACTAAAGATCTTTGCCTTAGTCTTTTGTGTGTAGAATCAACTACATCTTCCCTCCCCAGATCCCTCTAGCATCCATTGGCCCCATACTTTAGCCTACCCATGGCATCTGCCGTGCCACCACCACGACAGCTGTTGTTCCTCTTGTTGGAGATATGCCCTAGAGGCAATAATAAATATAGTTATTATTATATCTTTGTGTTTATGATAAATGTTTACATTCATGCTATAATAGTATTGACAAGGAAACATTGATACTTGTGTGATTTGTAAACTTAATTTGAAGTCCCTAGTATAGCCTCTATACTTCACTAGCTTGTTGGTTGATTAATGATTGTGGTTTCCCTATCATGAACATTGAGATGTTATCAACAACAAGATCATATCGTTAGGAGAATGATATGGTGGACATACTCCTATAGATAAGCGTAGCATAAAGATCAAGTCATTTCATTAGTTCAATTGCTATATGCTTTACGATACATAGTAACCTAATTCCTTCGACCATGAGATCATGCATATCACCTTTACGGATGGATGCTTTGATGACATCAAACACCACACCGTAACAGGTGGTTATAAAAGTGGCATTGAGTGTTGGAAAGTATTGGTTGAGACACATGGATCAAGAGGGATTTGTCCATCCACATGACGGATAGATATACTGGCCCTCTCGGTGGAATGTCATCCAATTAGCTTGCAAGCATGTGACTTGGTCACAAGGGATCACATATCAGGAGCGAGAAAAGAGTACTTATCGGTAACAAGGTTGAACTAGGTATGCAGAGATCTGCGATCATAACCTTGGGTAAGTAACATATCGTGAGACAAAGGAAATTGGTATCGTATGTAAGTGGTTCATTCGATCGCAAAGTAATCGTAGAAATATGTGGGAGCCATATGAATTTCAGATTCCTCTATTGGTTATTGTTGGAAGTGTCTCGATCATGTCTGCATAATTCACGAACCGTAGGGAGACACATAAGGATTGACGTTGTTTGAGTAGTTATGGTATTATGAGAAAGAGACCGAATGTTGTTGAGTCTCGGATGGGATCCGGGATATCACGAGGTGATCCGGAATGGTCCGGAGAATAAGATTCATATAAGGAAAGTCCCGTTTGGAGTTGGGAATGATTAGTGTTTTCATCGGGAATGTTCTAGAAGGTTCGGATTGTCCGGCACTCAGGGGAAGGGTACATGAATGTGTCATTGATCATTGAATGATTGCATCATGTACTAAGTGTTATGCTGTCCCAAATAAAGGATTAAATTGAATCCTAAAACAGAAAAGTCAAATGTCGGTTTGAAAGTCAAACGCCAAAACAAGAAACTGGAAACAAGCAAGAGGAGTTGGAACCAACACGGAGGAGTAGGACTCCTCGGGCCCCAGCCAAGGCCGACTTGGGAGGACTCCTCCTCCCTGGCCAGTGACCTCCCTCCCATAAAAGGAGGCAGGGCTCCTCCATAGACGCTTTACTTTCTACTCTAGATCTCGGTTTAGAGCTGTTTTGGTTTAGAGCTTCTAATTGCTTTAGCCAACAGTTTAGAGCCTTCTAATTGGTTTAGAGCCCTCTAATTGGTGTGTCTAATTACTAGGCCACTAATCCTCTCTCTCATAAGCTCCACCATACTCGCACCGGCTTAAGCCTGCGGGATCTCCCTCTACTTAGGTACCACGCCGTTGTCTTTGCCCGGAATCGCGAGAAGTGCTACAACCTCCATTTTCTTGGAACAAGGAGAGGAAGGTCTTCGTCAGTACCGAACGTGTGTGATCTGAGGCGCTCTTAGGAGCGTGGTATTTGGAAGGATCGTCTACGATCTTGAGATCGGGAAAATGCGACTACATCACCCACGAATCGCTCTCGTTAACCACTTTGGAATCTTCGAGGTGAGTTCCTCCATCGACTCGTTGCTACAATCTAGTAGATAGATCTTGGCTTGTTTGTTTGTATGCGATAGAAAATTTTTGTTTTCCATGCTACGAACCCTACTGGGTATCAGAGCCGTGTCTATATGTAGATCTGTTGCACGAGTAGAACACAATGGTCATTGTGGGCGTTGATGCTTTTATTGTAGATTACTTTTTGTGTACTTTGCATCTTGCGGTATGTTGGGATGAAGCGGCCCGGGCTAACCTTACATGACATCGTTCATGAGACTTGCTCCACGCTTGACATGTAACTTGTATTGCATAAGTGGCTTTATGGTGCATGTTTCTCCTAGCATAGTTAAGATCCAATTTACAACGGGTGATCAACAATGCTAGTATCAATGTTGTGGTTCTTGTTCGTAAGTTAGAACGACACTTATTGAAAGCCCCAAACCACGTAAAATATGCAAAGAAAGTAGAAGCGTCTAACTTTGTTTTGCAGGGTGTCTTGATGATGTGATATGGCCATGATTGTGATTATATTCGATGTATGCAATGTTCCTTATTGTAAGTCGACAACGGCGAGAGCCATATGGTTGTCTTTAATTTATGTTAAGACTGCGTGTCTATTCAAAGTAGTTGTAATAGTTGAAGCGGTGGGCGACAACCATGGAGAAGCGTCATTGACCTTGATGCAATGCGGTGATGATGGAGATCATGTTCGTGCTTGAAGATGGAGATCGGAGGCACGAAGAAGAAAACCATATCATATCACATATATATTGAATTGCATGTGATGTTAATCCTTTATGCATCTTGTATTGCTTAGTAGACGGCGGTAGCATTATAAGATGATCCCTCATGCACATCAATTTCAAATCATAAAGTGTTCACCCTTAGTTAGCACCGTTGCTAAAGCTTGTTGTTTGAAGCACCACGTGATGATCGGGTGTTCTAGATTACGCAAGTGTATACAACGTGAGCAAGCCAGATTTGCTCATGCGAAACTAAGGTTTGATCTTGTGAGCCTAGCATGTATGACATGGTCTCGGAACACGGATTACCGAAAGGTAAAGCATGAATCGTATAGTAGATATGATGAACATGATGATTGTTCGCCATTGAAACTATATCAACTCTCGTGATGATCGGTGTTGATGTAGTGGATTTGGTTCGTGTTATCACTAAAACAATGTGAGGATGTTGTTTTGGTGGGAGTTCACCTAGTTTAATTTCATTAATTAATTTGAACTCAATTTGTCATAAACTTAGTCTAAACTATTGCAAATATGTTGTAGATCAATGGCAGCCTACCATCAATTTTAATGCGTTCCTAGAGAAAGAAAAGTTGAAAAACAATGGAAGCAACCGGCGGATTGGTTCCGCAATTTGAGGATTGTCCTCACTGGTAATTTGACCTATGTCTTTGGATGCACATTTGGGTGACCCACTGCGGTGATGCTCCCGATGAAGTAAAGAACGTTTACCTCGCTCGGAAGAATCGTACTCCATAGTTCGATGTGCTATCTTGTATGGTTTAGAATCGGAGCTTGAGAAAGGTTTGAAGAGTCGGACCCATATGATATTGTCGAGGATCTCAAATTGATTTTGAGACTCATGCGGCAATTGAAAGCTATGAGGCTTCGAAAAGTTCTTTAAGCGCAAGATGGAAGAAGGCAGCTCCGTCAGTGAGCATGTGCTTAAGATGTCTGGGCACGCAAACAAACTTCAAAGCTTGGGTATTGTGATTCCTAATGCTTTGGGGATTTACCGTGTCCTCCAATCACTACCACCAAGTTACAAGAACTTTGTGATGAACTACAACATGCAGAACATGAACAAGACGTTGCGAACTCTTTGCCATGTTAAAATCTGCGAAGTGGAGATCAAGAAAGAGCACCAAGTGTTGTTGGTCAATAAGACCACCAAATTCAAGAAAGGCAAGTCTAAGCAAAAGGGACACTTCAAGAAGGGTGGTAAGAAAGCTACCACGCCGATGAAGAAGACCAAGGCTGGACCTAAGCCTGGCCGAGTGCTTTTCTGCAAGGAGAAGGTCCTTTGAGCGGAATTGCCCAAAGTACTTAGTGGATCTGAAGAGAATCAACATCAAGAAGAAAGGTATATCTGATATACATGTTATTGATGTGTATCTCACTAGTACTCGTAGTAGTGCCTGGGTATTTGATACTGGTTCGGTTGCTCATATTTGTAACTCGAAACAGGTGCTGCGAATAAGCGGAAGCTAGCGAAGAGCGAGGTGACGATGCGGCGTGGAAGCGGATCAAAGGTTGATGTGATCGCGGTCGACACGCTACCCTTCATCTACCATCGGGATTAGTTTTATACTTAAATAATTGTTATTTAGTGCTGCGTTGAGCATGAACATTATCTCAGGATCTTGTTTATTGCAAGACGGTTACTTGTTTAAGTCAGAGAATAATGGTTGTTCGATTTATATGAGTAATATGTTTTACGCAGATGCACCTTTGATAGATGGTCTATTCTTATTGAATCTCGATGGTGGAAATACACATATCAACAACATTGAGGCTAAGCGTTTGAAATCAAGCGATAATTCGACCTATATGTGGCCTTTGTCGTCTTGGTCACATCGGGTGAAGCGTATGAAGAAACTCCATTCGATGGACTTCTTGAATCACTTGATTTTGAATCACTTGAAAGATGCGAAGCATGTCGATGGGTAAAATGACTAAGACTCCATTTTACGGTATGATGGAGCGAGCTACGGACTTATTGGAAATCATACATACCGATGTGTGTGGTCCAATGAGTGTAGCATCGCGTGGTGGTTATCGTTATGTTCTTACCTTCACGGATGACTTGAGTAGATATGGGTATATCTATTTCATGAAACATAAGTCCGAAACTTTCGAGAAGTTTAAGGAGTTTCAAAGTGAGGTAGAGAATCAACGTAACAAGAAGATTAAATTTCTACGTTCTGATCATGGAGGTGAATATCTAAGTTACGAGTTTGGCGAGCATTTAAAGAAGTGCGGAATACTTTCACAATTGACACTGCCGGGAACACCACAGCGTAATGGTGTGTCCGAACGTCGTAATCGAACTCTCTTAGATATGGTTCGTTCTATGATGTCACTTACAGATTTACCGCTATCATTTTGGGGTTATGCATTAGAAACAGCCCCATTCACTTTAAATAGGGCACCGTCTAAATCCGTTGAAACGACACCGTATGAATTATGGTTTGGGAAGAAACCTAAATTGTCGTTCCTTAAAGTTTGGGGATCTGAAGCCTATGTAAAGAAGTTCTGAGGACAAGCTTGAACCCAAAGCGGAAAAATCGTCTTCATAGGATACGAAGGAAACTATTGGGTATACCTTCTATCATAGATCCGAAGGCAAAACATTCGTTGCTAAGAATGGATCCTTTCTAGAGAAGAATTTCTCTCGAAAGAAGTGGTGGAAGGAAAGTAGAACTTGGCGAGGTTGTTGAACCTTCTCTCGAAATTGCGAGTGGCGCGACCGGAAGAAGTTCTGTGGTGCTGCACCAATAAGGAGGAAGCTAATGATGATGATCATGAAACTTCGGTTGAAGTTGCTCTGAGCCTCGGAGGTCGAGAACTCGTACCACTCCAGTTGGTATGATTCCGTTATGAATGTCATGGTGGTGGACAACACCGATGACCCGAGACATATGAAGCGATGATGAGCCCAGATTCAATAAATGGCAAGAAGCCATGAAATCCGAGATTGGATCCATGTACGAAAACCAAGTATGGACTTTGGTGGACTTACGGATGGCGGAAGGCTGTCGAGAACAAATGGATTTTCAAGAAGAAAGCAGATCTTTGATGGTAATGTTCTTGTCTATAAAGCTCGACTTGTCGCATAAAGGGTTTCGACAAATTCAAGGAGTTGACTACGATGAGACTTTCTCACCGATGGCGAAGCTAAAGTCTGTGAGGATTATGTTAGCAATGCTGCATATTATGATTATGAGATATGGCGGATGGATGTCAAAACGGCATTCCTCAATGGAGACATTGATGAAGAGTTGTATATGATGCAACCCAAAGGTTTTGTCGATCCTAAAGGTGCTAACAAGGTATGCAAACTTCAACGTTCCATCTATGGATTGAAGCAAGCATCCGAAGTTGGAATCAACGTTTTGATAAGGTAATCAAAAGTTTTGGTTTTATACAAACTTATGGAGAAGCTTGTATTTACAAGAAAGTGAGTGGGAGCTCTGTAGCATTCTTAATAATATATGTGGATGACATATTGTTGATTGGGAATGATGTAGACCTTCTTAATAGTGTCAAGGAATATTTGAATAATAGTTTTTCAATGAAGGATCTTGGCGAAGCAGCTTACATATTAGGCATAAAGATTTATAGAGATAGATCGAAGCCAAATATCATTGTCACAGTACATATTTGGACAAAGTTCTAAAGAGATTTGGAATGGAGGAAAGCAAGAAAGGGTTCTTGCCCATGTTGCTATCGACCTTGAGTAAAACTCAAAGTCCGACATCGGCGGAAGATAGAGAAAGGATGAGTAAGACTCCTATGCCTCAGCCATAGGATCTCTAATGTATGCCATGCTATGTACTAGACCCGACATTGCATATCTTTAGTTTAACTAGCAGATATCAAAGTGATCCAGGAGTGGATCATTGGACAATGATCAAAAACATCCTTAAGTACTTGAGAAGAACTAAGGATATGGTTCTTTCTTATGGAGGTGATGAACACTCGTTGTTAATGGTTACACCGATGCTAGTTGGAACACCGATCCGGATGATTCTAAATCACAACTGGATACGTATTTATTTTGAATGGTCGTGATTAATGGAGGAGTGCAAAGCAAAGCGTTGTGGCGAGATCTTCAACTGAATCGGAATACATGGCTGCCGGAGGCTTCAAGAAGCGATATGGATGAAGGAGTTCATTCTGAGCTGGGTGTGGTTCCAAGTGCTGGACCCAATGTCTATCTCTGTGATAACATGGGCGCCATAGCCAATGCGCAAGAACCAAGGTCACACAAGAAGTGAAGCATATCAAGCTGCGTTTTCACGCTATTCGAGAACATATCCGGGATGGGGATATAAAGATTTGCAAAGTACACAGATCTGAATGTGGCGGATCCGTTGACTAAACCTCTCCCGAGGGCAAAACATGACCAACACCAAACTGCCATGGGTGTTCGGTATATTACCATGTAATCTAGATTAGATGACTCTAGTGCAAGTGGGAGACTGTTGGAGATATGCCCTAGAGGCAATAATAAATATAGTTATTATTATATCTTTGTGTTTATGATAAATGTTTACATTCATGCTATAATAGTATTGACAAGGAAACATTGATACTTGTGTGATTTGTAAACTTAATTTGAAGTCCCTAGTATAGCCTCTATACTTCACTAGCTTGTTGGTTGATTAATGATTGTGGTTTCCCTATCATGAACATTGAGATGTTATCAACAACAAGATCATATCGTTAGGAGAATGATATGGTGGACATACTCCTATAGATAAGCGTAGCATAAAGATCAAGTCATTTCATTAGTTCAATTGCTATATGCTTTCTGATACATAGTAACCTAATTCCTTCGACCATGAGATCATGCATATCACCTTTAGGATGGATGCTTTGATGACATCAAACACCACACCGTAACAGGTGGTTATAAAAGTGGCATTGAGTGTTCGGAAAGTATTGGTTGAGACACATGGATCAAGAGGGATTTGTCCATCCACATGACGGATAGATATACTCTGGGCCCTCTCGGTGGAATGTCATCCAATTAGCTTGCAAGCATGTGACTTGGTCACAAGGGATCACATATCACGGGAACGAGAAAAGAGTACTTATCAGTAATAAGGTTGAACTAGGTATGCAGAGATACCGACGATCATAACCTTGGGTAAGTAACATATCGTGAGACAAAGGGAAATTGGTATCGTATGTAAGTGGTTCATTCGATCGCAAAGTAATCGTAGAAATATGTGGGAGCCATATGAATTTCAGATTCCTCTATTGGTTATTGTTAGGAGAAGTGTCTCGATCATGTACGCATAATTCACGAACCGTAGGGAGACACACTTAAGGATTCGACGTTGTTTGAGTAGTTATGGTATTATGAGAAAGAGACGAATGTTGTTCGAGTCTCGGATGGGATCCGGATATCACGAGGTGATCCGGAATGGTCCGGAGAATAAGATTCATATAAGGAAAGTCCCGCGGAGTTCGGGAATGATTAGGTGTTTTCATCGGGAATGTTCTAGAAGGTTCGGATTGTCCCAAGACTCCGGGGGAAGGGTACATGAATGTGTCATTGATCATTGAATGATTGCATCATGTACTAAGTGTTATTGCTGTCCCAAATAAAGGATTAAATTGAATCCTAAACAGAAAAGTCAAATGTCGGTTTGAAAGTCAAACGCCAAAACAAGAAACTGGGGAAACAAGCAAGAGGAGTTGGAACCAACTTTGGAGGAGGTAGGACTCCTCCGGCGCCCAGCCCAAGGCCGACTTGGGAGGGACTCCTCCTCCTGGCGCCAGGACCTCCCTCCCATAAAAGGAGGGCAGGGCTCCTCCATAGACGCTTTACTTTCTACTCTAGATCTCGGTTTAGAGCTGTTTTGGTTTAGAGCTTCTAATTGCTTTAGCCAACAGTTTAGAGCCTTCTAATTGGTTTAGAGCCCTCTAATTGGTGTGTCTAATTACTAGGCCACTAATCCTCTCTCTCATAAGCTCCACCATACTCGCACCGGCTTAAGCGAAGCCTGCAGGATCTCCCTCTACTTAGGTACCACGCCGTTGTCTTAGGAATCGCGAGGAGAGTGCTACAACCTCCGCTGCCTTTGGAACAAGGGAGAGGAAGGTCTTCGTCGAAAACCGAACGCAGGATCGATCATGAAGCCGCTTTGGAACGTATACCGGAAGGATCGTCTACACGATCTTGAGATCGGGAAGAGTACGACTACATCACCCACGAGAATCCGCTCTCGTTAACCACTTTGGAATCTTCGAGGGTGAGTTCCTCCATCGACTCGTTGCTACAATCTAGTAGATAGATCTTGGCTTGTTTGTTTGTATGCGATAGAAAATTTTTGTTTTCCATGCTACGAACCCCTACACCTCTTAGGTTGTGTTGGAATGGCAATTGCCGGCAAAGAGCCACGCGCATCGTCATCGATAGCCACGAACTCTCTGACCAGGGAGATAATCTGATTGAGATCAAGCCTATGATTGCCCTACAGGTGCTTGAACTTATGTCGAAACAAGGTGACCTTTGCCAAACCATCAATGTAGGTGGCCATAGCGGTCTGATCGTGCATTCCTGCGCAGGAATTTTTCATATCCAGCCAGCGGGAGAGGTATGCTCGATATGTTTCGCCCTTCTCCTAGACGCACCGCTGTAGATCGCCAACTGTGCATGATCGTTTGTATGTACCCTCGAAATTCTTGGTGAACACTGTTGGGAATATGCCCTAGAGGCAATCATATATGATGATATTTCCCATTGTATTCATAAATTTATTAAGTTGTCCTTGTATAAACATCTCATGTGTATCATTGAATATGTGATTCGGTTGTGGAACTATACATTCATGTTGTTTGTACTAAATGTCCTTGGTCATTGAGGTTGTGATGGACACACAACTTAGACTAATGTGAAAGTCGGCTTGATGACTCGGTTCCACTTGTCATGGGCATGGAGATGCCATTCCGACTTACACAGACTTGGCTAAAGAGTTTAGCGAGTCGGATTGACCCATATTGAGGTACAACGAACAAGTAGTCATTAGTATATCTCAATCAATGTAATCCTTAGACCTGACGTTGTTGCATAGTCCGAGTTGAGGATCACCGACTTAGGTTCTTTCAAACGCTGATCCGTAACTGGGAAGCTATAAAGGCAGAGTTCGGGTCGACTGAGAAACAAGCTGCGTGATGTGAATAACCAAGATTGGATTTTTCCCCTCCACTCGGACAGATATTCTATGGGCCCTCTCGGAAGATATGATTCAGAAAGCATGGCCATGCACGACATGGTTAAGTGTTAACCGAGGCGGTCGACTAAGAGTTAGTCAGGTGAATCACTTATCTCGGATCGAGAAGAGAGTCGGGCTATTTAAGGGATGATAATTATTCGCCTATAGGTTGACAAGGTATATCGTGAGGCAAAAGGGACTCGAACGCAAGTCGCATTGGAAAGGCAAGTCGTCATGACTCATTAGTACTTGGGAGTCGGCACGTTCTGCTAGGAGCCGCTGTCGACTGATCGATTGTGAGTCGGACTCCAATCGTGTCCGAGTAACCAAGAGCCTGCCGGGTCACACACTTAAAAGCGGGAGCAAGTTCGGATTGGATCTGAACTAGAAATCTCGCCGGGTTGGACCCAAGCTGGATTAGGAACGAGTCAGTGAGTTGGACTCGCAGTGACTAGTGTTATATGGGCTTTAGTGAATGGTCCACGAGAGTCGAGCCCACGTTCACTCCCTATATATAGTGGAGCACAGTAACCCAGAAGGGTTAATCGTTGATCGGTTAGGTCATTCCATGTGTTGGAAACTCTAGCTCCACAGCAGTCCTGCCGTCGATACGAACCTAGCAGTTCGCCGTCGGTGCTCCTCCTTGTACATGTGGATACCAGCGAGAGGTCTTTGTCTGATCGACACCGAGACGATCGGATCGCAAAGGACTGCACTGCATCAACTGACGCGCTTCATCAGCAATCCGCAACTGCATGTCTAGTGGTAAACCTCGTGGCCTTCTACCTCGGCTAGATCTTGGGATCACCACATTAGAGGAAAAAGTTTTGTTTTATCTCTACGTGGCCTAACAAACACTTCTTGCATGTCCAAACAATTACATATGGACTTCTCTAGAAAGTCATCGATCCATTAGTAGGTCGTGATGTTCAACATTAGCGGGAGGTACTTGACGGCAACGTTGGGTTTCCCTCGGCAATCTTGACCACATTGCCGTAATCCTGCAACCATGTAGCTGGCTTGGCGGTGCCGTCATAGGGCTTGATCGTCTTGTCAATCCAGAAAACCTTGGGGTAAGTTGCGGTCCGTATCACAGGTCCGAAGCAACGTGGTCCGGGATCCCAGGTACTGTCCTTCCCGAGCCTCCTGGATTTTGTCCAATCATGAACGCGCGTTGTATGGATCCGGGTTTTCTTTTTTCTTCTTGCCATCAGGGGAAGGTCTGCGTGAGCGACGCGGTCCTCCTCCGCGATGGTGGCTGCTAGGGGGCGACGGAGGCGAAGGTGGCGGTGGGTTAGCCTTCTTGTTGTTCCCTTCCTACGACTCCTCATGTATGTTGTGGTTTCTTGTCGGACGTGGAGAGTCATGCTGCAACCTGCTATTGTGTTCGTGATTGCCACTGTGCTCCCCGCCATGACAAGGCTGCTCGTGTTGTCATGGATGATGATGCCGCCCTGGGGTCGTCTAGGCGGAGGCATGCTCGTATGGTGGTGAGTATTTGGGTCTTCATGATGTTGAAGATCACAAGGAGATCTTACCCTTGGCCTTTTGGGATTGCTAGACTGGCAATATGCTGGATCATATTCAAGCCTCTGATAGGTGGTCTTTTCCTGCTGTTTGACAGCCTTGGCAACAAGGTCATAGACATGTTACACAATTGCGGGTGATCTATCCTGCTCTAGTAGAGTCTTGGCGACGACCAAATTGAAGATGGGTGTGGGCATGACTTGCCTTCCTTCATTGTTAATGTATGTCTTAGCTTGTGCTGGCTTCAAAGGAGCCCACCCCAAGTTGCGTCGTACACCAGGGTTGTTAACAACGCGAGCCAGAGCTTTCTTAGCCTTCTGCTACTTGAGCAGAGTCATGTACTCAGCCTCCATTGCTCTAGCCATCTCAATCAATTTCTATGCCTTGGCAAGATCTCGATCTAACTTTGCACCTTGCTCCGCGATGGCCTGTGCTTCCTCTAGTAGCTGCTGGCGCTTCTCATCAAGCTAGACTACGTTTCATATGTGGGCCACAATCATAGGCTCGACAAGCAAATTTCCGTACTTCACTCTATCAGCCGGAGTGATTTGGGTGGCCACAGACATAGATGCTGGTGGCGATGGATTTGCGGTGTTGGCGTTACTTGGACCAGTAGGAAGTTCCTGTGGCTGCTGTGCTAGGTTGGCTTGAGGGGGCATGTCCTTCGCTCGATCATTGTCAACGTCATTGGCTGGTCCCTTCCCGTTATCCGCGGCTTAGGCGGAGCTTGTCCTGTTTGGTCTTCTTCCATCACACTCTTGATGGCAACAAACACGTCTCTAGATGTGGTGGCCTTGTCGGTCTGCTCCTCACGATTGATCTCCTCCTCCATATCTTTCATGGCTGAGTTGAGTTCCTCCGGGTTGATATCCATCTCCTCCAAGTCCATGCTGATGTTGGAATAGAGCACATCTAGAACGGAGTTGGAGGGTGTGGGGGCTTCCTCGATGATAGAGGATGATGCTGAGGAAGCGGGGTTGTTGGCTGGAGGAGGCGGCGGTAGGCCGGGTATAGCGATGGGTGGTGCCATGACGACTCCGTTAGCAGCAGCGAAACTGTTGATGGTGCCGATCATTCCCTCAAAGGTGAGGATACCCTTGGCCTGCTGTCGCTTTAGCATATGCCGGATAAGTGTGCCGCCATCCAGCCCTTCGATGAAGTGATAAATAGCATCATCATCGGGGTAATTCTCTAGATCGGCTCGTATCGAGAGCCATCTGGCTCAGGATTTATAGTGATCTTCCACCATTATTTCCTGCACAGGGGCGGTCTTGAATTTTTCTGATCTAAACCGGCAAACTCCAAAGAGAGATCTGATTTTGATCCTTCCGCGAACATATCCTGCCCGTAGGCGGTCCGTGCGGGCCTTGACAATCCTCCGACTTCCATGGAACTAGTGCCCGAGTCGGTTTAGCCAATGAAGAGGTGGATGTCCCTGATTGGAATGATCGAGCAGCATGTGGGGTTCGTCTTCGCCGAGATCCAAAACTCATCGGGAGGGACGATCAAAACATTGCGGGAGAAGAGAACGTGACCAAAGGCTACGGTTTCGCTGATTCCCTAAAGAGCTTGGACCTCGCCGTTATAAAGCTTGAAGCGCCTCTTGCCTCATGGTGGGCGCCAACTGTCGTGGTATAGCCGACGAGTAAGCCATGGAGGGGTCCTCATAGAGCGTGTTTAGAGACGTGGGGGAAGGCGGCAAATTGGCGGGTACGAGGTAACATAGCTTGCCTAGGTTCAAATCCCACAACGGTGGAGGAATCCTACTCCTGCTATAAATCACTATAATGGCAATATGCCGAGTTACAGCGATCGGTTCGCTGTGAGTGATATGAGTTGTGTCGTGCCCTAAAGTCTCCTCTAGGTCCGTCTTAGATAGTCGCCAGATCTAGCGTTATAGGGAAGAGTCCTAGTCTAACGTGTCTTGCACTCCAAGGCTCCGGGTATGTCGGTGACTCCATCATAGCCTTCATTTATCCGACATGTGCCTTCCTTCTGGATCCTTCTAACTGGGCCGTCCAGCAGGCCATGGGCCTTCCTACCAACTGTGGGTCACCCTGGTTATCTGGATTAGAGGCATGTAATGGTGACACCCATTTAGCATATCCCCAACAATTATCGAGGTAAATAATGAAGAACTTACATCTAAGGTTGACGAGCTACTAAGCATAGTACAAGGTAAAGATGATACCCAAGTTAATGCTATTTCTACCAATGTTAATTGTATAGGTCGTATTCCTTTTAATCCTGCATGGAAAAATCATTATGCTTCTAATGCTCAAAAACATTATCCAAATCCTGCAGGAGCTCCTTATAATAGTTATGATAATAATAATGGAGCAAACCATGGAAATATATCGTTGGAATAAACTGTTAGAACATTTATTCACGATCAAACAAAGCAAAACAATATTCTTATCAAAATCACGGAGAACCACGAGAGTGGTATAAGAAAATTATCTAACCAGGCCATTGCAATTATAAATGATGTGCATGCTCTATAGGAAAGGACAAAGACCGTGGAGGCTCAATTGGGTAAAGTTGTTGAGAGCCAAGCTCTCATACTAGCAAAGTTTTCTAGGAAACCTGATCTAAATCCGGTGGAAGACCTCAAGATGATGAGTGTTGTAAACAATGAAGAGAAACATGAAGAGGTAGACTATAGAAATGCGCCAACACCAGAATATATCGTGGAAGATCTATTAAATATGATCAACGTAAAGAATCCCAGTGTATAACAAGGTAATGATGCTATGTACCAACAATTTATACAACAAGTAGCATCTAAAGTTCGTGAGATAGAGATGGAGTGCAAAATACTAGCTGATAAGCTTCCTGCTAAGCTTGATGATATATTTGAGCCTACTATTAAAGTTAAGTTGGGAGTTAATGAGATATCCGCACTTTGTGATCTTGGTGCGAGTGTCTCAACAATTTCCAAAGGTTTATTTGATAAGTTAAACTTGGGGCCATTTATTACCACTGAATTAAGACTCCACCAAGCAGATTCAACTTATAAACAAGCTACTGAGATCAAAGAAAATATATTTGTTGAAATTAAAGGTAGTCTCACACTTACTGATCTTCTTATTGTGGACATGCCTGAAGATCCCATATCACCTATAATTTTAGGTAGGTCATTCCTAAGAACTATTAAAGCTTTGATTAATTTACATGAAGAGAACGTAAGAATTGGGCTGCCATCTAGAGATCCTTTTATAGTCCATTTCCCTAGGAAAAATAAGGCCGATCCTAATGATGATGATGGTATAATTACTTTGAAAGCCAACTATTTTGGAGTGGATATTCCACTCCTCAAACCTAAACGATTGTCATCTGGGTCAAGCTAATTGACCTTAACTAGAAGCGCTTCATGGGAGGAAACCCATGTAAAATAATTTTTTTAATTATGTCTTGTTAGTTTTGTTTGTTTGTTTTGTTTGTTAGTTTTTTTTTAAATAAAGAGTGTTCAAGAAGAGCTTTGGAGAGAGGAGAAGACATAAGGTAATCCTCGATCTCTATTTTCACTAACATATGGCCTAAACTATTGCTGAATTTTTATTAAGTATGATTTATATTATTTGACTTTTGATGAGATGTGCAAATACGCACAGAGCTACTAAACAAATTGTTAAAGTTTTTGCAGCTCAAGGTACCCGTAACGACCTCTGGTATGGTCGGAAGGGACCATACCATGCACCCGTACCACATTAATTTAAAGAAAAATAGAAATTTCGATTTTTTCCGTAGTGAACAGTGTCAATAACAACCGATGGTACGGTCGGACGCGCCCGTCCGGTGCGCCCGTAACGTACCTCGAGCAAAACATCAGATTTTCAGAAACATATTGTCTCGATAACGATCGAGGGCACCGCCTGGGAGCAGCGTCGCCCCCAAGGTAAGTCACCCGGTACGGGTGCGGTCCGACCGTACCGCCCGCCCGTACCACGAGCTCGGCCAGCATAACAACCCCGAGGAAGGTAACTTAAAATCCCCAAATATCAACCTCTCTTTCTTCTTCCTCCAAAATCCACACTACCTCCATTAGATCTTCAAATTTACTCAATGTTTCTTTGATTCCTCACATTCAATCGATCTAAGGTATGATTCTCCTCCGATCCCCAAGTTATTTTTGCAAAAGCTTCACTCAACCATTCACCATTGTTAATCTAGACTTAGGTCTTATTTTTGATTCAATTATGATGTTGAGCATGCTTAGCATTGTTTTAGAGGAGAATTATCTTGTAATTAGTGTGGAGGATCACATATGCTATGTTTCTATTGGATCAAAATTTATTTTTAGTAATTTTAATTATTTCTTATTTATTCAATCTTAATATTTTAGATGAACACGAGGATCCGTACACGTGCGATGGCTGCGGCGTCTTCCGCATCACCCATTGATACGTTGACCCCCGAGTCACTTGGTATCGAGTTCACCGAGGAGTTCTACTCAAACCGTTTTGACCGTCTGAAGCTTTGGAAAATCAATTACACCAAGATGTCACCATGTATCGCCGCTTGACACTTGAGTTCTTCATCACCTTGACGCATGATACGTCGTAAATGTATCTATAATTTTTCATGCTCCATGCTTGTTTTATATCAACTTTCTTATGTTTTATCTACACTTTAAGGTATTTTTATACATTTTCTAGAACTAACCCATTAACAAGATGCCGCAGTGCCAGTTGCCTATTTTCTGCTGTTTTTGGTTTTAGAAAAGCTGGTAAGGAAATATTCTCCGAATTGGATGGAACAAAAACCAAAGTCAATATTTTACCAGAAGGACCACGGAGTCCGGAGGGCAGACGAAGTGGGGCCACGAGGCGACCACACCTTGTGGCGGCGCAGCCAGGGGGAACCCTGGACCTAGGTGTGGGCCCCTCGGGCGCCCATCGACCTTGCCCCTTCGCCTATAAAGCACCCTGATGCAGAAACCTTAAGGACCCGATCAAATCTCCATGAAACAGTCTATAGCCGCCACCATCTCCATCCCTAGATCAGGGGATCCGAAGCTCTTCTCGGCAATCTGCCAGAGGGGGGAGATCATCCTAGAGGCCTTCTTCATCACCATGCCAACCTCCGGAGTAATGCGTGACTAGTTCACCCTTGGACTATGGGTGCATACAGTAGCTAGATGGTTATTTCTCCTCCTTTGTGATATCATGTTTAGATCTTGTGATCTCCGTCATGACGAAGATCATCTATTTGTAATCATACATGTTGTGTTTGCGGGGATCCGATGGATATTGAGATACTATGTCATATTGATTATTGATTCTATCATGTCTATGTTATTTGTGATCTTGCATGCTCTCTGTTGCTAATAGCTATCTTGGCCAAGTAGATGCTTGTGACTCCAAGAGGGAGTATTTATGCTCGATAGTAGGTTCATGCCTCTAGTAATATGGGGAAGTGACATAAATCTCTAAGGTTGTATATGTGTTGTTGATACTAGGGATAAAACAACAATCCTTTGTCCATGGGGCAATTGTATTGTTTACTTTACACACTTTGCTTAATGCAATTATATGTTGCTTGTAACTTAATACTGGAAGGGGTTCAGATGATAACCTGAACGTGGATTGTTATTCATAGATGCAGTTGGATTACGGTCTATGTATTATGTTGTATATGCATTGTTATGCTTTGTCAATCTGTCAATTGCCCCGCTGTAATTTGTTCACCCAACATGCTATATATCTTATGGAGAACACCTCTAGTGAACTATGGACCCCGGTCCATTCCTTTATCATTGATCTACCATCTACCGTTTACTATTTACTTACTACAAGCAAATTACTATCTTCCACACTATACGTTTAATCCTTTGTTTTTCAGCAAACCAGTGAGATTGAAAACCTCACTGTAAGTTGGCACAAAGTTCTGTGGTTGTGTTGTGCAGGATTCCAAGTTGTTAGCAACACCTTGGAGTTGTTTTCTTACTCCTACTGGTTCGATAACCTTGGTTTCATAACTGAGGGAAACTTGCTGTTGTGCTCATCATACCTTCCTCTTGGGGTTCCCAACGAGCTCTATATATTTGAGCCATCAACGCACATAGTGGATCATTACTATTGTACCGAGGAACAAAGGCCCGAAGTTGATCGCATCAAATTCCGCCTCATGAACCGTGAGTACATCCTAACACTCGACCAATGGGCTTAATGTTTTGGGTTTGCCAACAACCCACTGATGTACGCGTAACTACTTTTGTCTTAGACCCTGCACCTTGGCAATATTTTAACTTGATGAGAATCCGTGGAAACATGCCTAAGGGAAACCAAATTGATCACCCTGCTATCCGCTATTTATTTTATGTGATTGCTAACACCTTCAGGCACGTGGTGAGTTTACTAGATGAGGAAGACATGTTGATCCTAGCCAAGACTGCTATTGTTAATTGTAACTTAATGCCAAATTTGGGCGCTTTGCTTGTGTTTTACCTTAAGCAACATGGTATGAAACTCGTGGACACATATGTGGAGGAGGAGTTGTGACCGTTCTTCACATCAACTTAGGTAATATCCACCCTTTGGTAGGAAGTAATCGTCTCGGTCTCTCTACTCTGAGAGCATGTGGTATGGTCTCTAAAACTCATGATAGATATTTACTCGATATACCTAGAGCGGATCACTTGATCCCAGCTCCTTTGCCTAATGGTCTCTTCTCTATTGAGGAGGGACGTTTGCATTATGATGCGCAGATTGAAGCTAATCTACCCCAACAAGAGAAACACATGGGAGGAGGAGAAGATGAAGAGGTAGAACAAGAAGAGCCTGAACAAGATGAGTAGCCACCAAATTACTACACTACTTATGAAGATATCTATGCACTTGAAGGAAATATCCAAAACATGAACAACCTCACCATCAACCTTCGAGATGCTACCGCAAGCCTCAACATCCAGTTCCATAATTGGCATGGCAAATGGAACTTGGGAGATTATCCACCACCGTCACAATGAGAAACAAAGGGGCTTGCAAAAGCCTGAGCTTGGTGATGTGTTCCCCTTGCAACTTTATTTGTGAAATAATGAGGTTGTACTCCAGCTCCTTGGGAGCTTTGGAACACTCGTGTTGGCTTGTTCCAACACTTTTATTTTTTACTTTGCTTTGCTTTTATTTTTCTTTTTATTTATTATTTTTGTTTGATTTTATTTTATTAGAACCCTTTCTTGGTCGTAAGATCCTTTCTATTCTGTAATCCCCTTCCTCAAAAATACAAAAATATTTTTCCGTTTTTCCTTTTTTCGTAAATGTGGATTCACACTTTGCCTTTTAGCTTTTATATTATTATGAGAGTAATTGTGTTTGATTTTTGAAGTAACACATCCCTATAAGGAAGAGAAACATGAAATCACTTATGAGAGCTATGTCCTATGTCCCCCACTTTTGAAGTTTGAGTTGTTTATCTTAGTCGGTCGATTTGCTAAGATGCTATGCATGTGGGAGTAATTTAATTTAGTTAAAGTAAATCTTTTTATTAGTATGATGGTTAGTTGTTGGAGCTCTTGATCTAGTTCTTTTATCTAACCGAGTCTTGCCTTGGAAATAATAATGCCAAACAAGTACAATAAGAAAAGTCAGAAATTTACGACTTGTTTGATGAATGACTGTCTTAAGAATATACCCTTGAAGATACTTAACCCCATAGATATTTTTATAGTCTTGACGACACTCATGAAAAGAGTTGTTTGATTGAAATAAAGTCTAGTGGTAATTGTGATACATGCCAAAGCTAACGTTGTGGATCAAACCGTGGCACTAGCTCTTGAAAAAGAAAGAAAGAATTTTTTTGCTATTTATGATCCTAGTGCACACATTTGGGATGCCAACAACTCCGCTAGCTTTTGAATGATCTATGGTATAACCCCGGATTTCGGATATGAGTTGATGACATGATTGGCATCAGTGTCAATGTATGGGCAAAAGTATTGGTGTTCTCAAAGTTTGTGTACACACTTGCAAAATAAACAGCCATCAATCCTTGAAAAGAGTATGAAAAGAAAAAGATATCTTTAGAGATCCACATAACAAGACTTTGGCATGGTATCATTACTACTCTACGAATTTTTCTTGAAAATCAATGATTGGATTAGAAGTGTTTTTGATAGAATTGATTCATTGATGTGGGTGTAGATAAGACACTTCATTGTTATATTACTTAGGACATGAAAATCTCTTACTCAATTATGCTATTTAAATATCCTAGTGTTCATTGGCAAGCTGAGAGTTAACTAGAAGAATTGGATTATTTGCTACATTGCTAGTTGTGCATATTGATATAAAACTCTACTTTGGTTGTCTTAAATTACCAAAGCCTATATAGTACTCTTGTCATCTCTCTAACTTTGATAAGCCTCTCAAATGAATGAAGTGTTATGCACATATTACTACCAATCGTAAGTGAATTCTTATTATCATTGTTTCAAGTTTAAACACGGAATTCCTTATAGTTCTTTTGTTTCTTATTGCTCAAGGGCGATCAAGGTTTTAGATTTGGGTAAGTTGATGGCTCCCATCTTTCTATGCGTTTAAACATTGTTTTTAGTCAAGAAATTGACAAGAAAATCTCAGTCCTTGCCACTAATGACTAATAATTACAAAGATATGCAAAACCTTGATTTGAATTGTGTTGTGCAGGAAATCACGGGTTTTAATGCGAAATCAGGAGTCATAATGAAGGAATTAGAGGAAATCCACGCGTCCAAGTAATTGGGGCACAATTTCCAGGCGCCAGTGTGCGTAACGACCAACGGTACGGGTAGGGCCCACCCGTATGGGGTGCCAGCGGCTTTGTCTCGTCAAACCCTATGACTTTCATGAAGATGCCTATATATTTTGAGGCTCCAGGCGCCGCCTAGAGAGCCGCCATTCTTAGATTTCATCACAACACCACCAAAGGAGATCCACACCATTGTTCATCCATTCCACCATCCATCCCTCCACTAGCCATATCCATTGCTTTATACTTTATATCTCCTTGTGATTTGGCGACCATTGTAAAAATATTCGATTTCAATCTAAGTATTTTGCATAATGATTTCTATCCTTGATCTATTTGTCATGAGTGAGTAGTCCTCACGGGCTGCGGGTTGAGGAGAAACCTCAGAGCAATTATGTGCATATAATCATGGGAATATTGTATTTTGTTTGCCATTGAGATTTGTATTCTTTTGTTTCTTTGTATCTTATCTCGATCTATGGACTTGTAGGTACCCAAGATCCCATAGATTGATAAAGTCTCGAGGTGAGATACTTGGCTAGCGGCGATCTCATAGGAACCCCAGTGACATAAAGGGTACTACAATCTTCGCTTAGCGACCCATTTGGGATCACAACAATATCACCACTTAATGCTTTAATCTGTGTTCTTCACTTAATAATAAAAGGCTATATCCCATATGCATCACAACAATACAATCTTCGCTTTGTAGCATGTGGCTTCGGTGTGCACTCGGTTGGATTAAAAGGCTATATCACAACAATACGGTCTTCACTTAATAATAAAAGGCTATATCACCACTTAATGCTTTAATCTGTGTTCTTCACTTAATAATAAAAGGCTATATCACAACAATATGGTCTTCGCTTTGTAGCCTGTGGCTTTGGTGTGCACTCGGTTGGATTAAAAGGCTATTGCTATGCCCTCTGCATCACAGGGGCTTTAGTATACTAGGATGTGTTGCCCACAAGATATTATCTTCGTTCAAACATTACACATGACTATGCTTATTATTATCTTTTATCCCATATGATGTGCAGCTACAGGTGGATCTTCAAACCTGGCCTATCTCCATACATTGATTGAACCCACTATAAAAAGTAAACTAGATTGGTCCCGTAAACTAAGGTAAAACAAAACAACAACGTATTTTAGACGTGTCCTTATTTATTTCCTGTTAGCATTGCTTTCCAAGGTTCGATTAAACCTAGGTCTTCTAGGGAAAAAGCTATTATACAATATCCGTGAATCCAGATCGAAGGTATCACTTCCACGGCGGCCGATCCGATGGATCGCTACCCCATGGATAATATCACTAAGAAGACAAGTTGTGAGCTACATGGGGGAGTGATCAACTTATCCTCCAAGACGGCTCTTGGCTATGCTTCTATGAACCTGGAGCACGCTGGCATGGCAATGAGATTCAGATGGCTATGCTCGTGTCGGGTGGATGAAGTTCTACCGCAATATGAATCACTACATCTTGACATCCATGGAGCTGAAGATGAGAGGACACTAGGAGAAGTCGTGGGTGGTATCATTCTATGGCGCAAGAAATACATCGTGTTTCCAGGCTTGGCGCCCAGACCATCACCATCTCCTCCGAGTCAGCCGATTCTGCCGCCTCCAAATCCACATGATGAGGAGTGGGACGACCACCATAGCGCGAGTGTGCCGCTGTGTCAGCCGACTCCGCCGCCGCGTGAGCTGAAGTGAGCCGCTCGGTCGACTAGTACTACTACTCCCACCTCCTCCCAAGTTACTTTACGAGATGACTGAAGAGGAAAACAAAGTGATCTATGATGCCCAAGTGAAAGTATTTTTTGCACCAAAAAATCCCGAGCCAAAGCAGATATTTGGTTCGAAAGCCAAAAAGTTGGCTAAGAGTTTTATTGAGAAACCATCGCAAGCCAGATGACTACACATGCTGTCTGATGATATTTGGTAGGAACAAGACAAGAAGTAGTAGTGCAAGCAGTGGGAAAAGCGATGTTTCCCAACTCGTACAATAGGCAAAACAATCGATCTCTCCACTCAAGGTGTTACCCAGTTTTGATCAGGGTATTAGCATTGATCAAGCGATGGACTTTGCCAGAGATGATGGTATTAATGTTGATCAAGCGCTAGGTGGACATTTCCACATGCATACGGAAATAGCATGAAAATATGAATACATGAAGTCTCTGGTCATACCTGATGAGGTAGAGCTTCGACCAACACAAATGCAAAGACTACATGAGTGGTAGAAGCTAGTCTCGACCTACGAGGGAAGATATCAATTAATAATGTTTCTTGTGAAAGTTACAAATGAGCATTTCATAGGTGAAGACGAGATCCAAATTTATTTTGAGGAATTCTATATGTTATTCAAACAAGACGCCCTCGATTTGAGTCTCATCAGTTCATATTGTCTATAAGTGATTCATTTATTTCTATGATAAAGTCTCTAACTCAGCTTGTTCATTGCCTATAATTATCCTCACTACGCTATTATGCAGAACAAATAGCAAGGAATATGATCGAAGGCGAATCTTTGACACTGGTTTCATCGACCCACGCCGAGTTAATGAACCATTGCTACGGGATTACCCCAAGGAGACGAAGCATAACTTGCTAAGGTTCATACAGAGGCAACATTACAAAAAGAGAATATTGTTTTCTTACAACTTCAGGTGAGAGTGTTACTATCTTGTATATATTCACGTTTGCTTACTCCATGTTAAGTGTAATTGATGAGTTACTAACGTATATAAATGTGCGTAGCTTTCATTACATTATGCTAATCATTAAAGTTAAAGATGGAAGAGTTGAAATCAAGGACCCACTAAAGAAAGACGAAGAGGAGTACATAAGCATTAAAGATGTGATCCAAAGGTAATTTCAGTCATTATCGCACTATATCGGTCTCTTTCATTTATTTTCTAAGATATCAAGTAACTACTAACTCATTTATTCATTTTTTTGCCGGGCAGGGTTTGGAAACAATTCACCAAGGTTACGAAAGGTGATTTTAAAGATGAGCTTTGTTTTCATCCAGTCGAGGTAAGTAGTACGAGGTAGGTTCGCGGATCTCTTCAATTCTAGTTTCAATACGATTATATCATGCTTGATTATTATTTGATTGAATTATATTCTTGTAAAGTGCGAGAGGAAACCACCAGGGACTAATTGGTGTGGATACTTCATGTGTGAGTACATTCGCTCGGAGATCAGTGAGCGGGACGAAGCGACATTTATAGAAGTATGTGAAAAATATATTCACAATTTGATTTTATTACTATCAATTGTGTTGAGTGTAATTCATAATATTTGTTATAACAATTGATATTCATATGGATCTCCTTCTTTTATATATAGTTGGAAAGATTGCGGGAGAATCTCCAACCTAAGGAGCTCCTAGTAGAAATTCAAGAGAAATTGGCAGGATTTTTGGTTAACCATGTCATAGACCCAAAGGGAAAATTCCATACCACGGGACTCCCGTGATTGAATGATCTCAATGTAATCAAATAGATGGCTCTACTCCTAATTGTGATCTCCATGTGACCAAATTGTATATATATATATATATATATATATATATATATATATATATATATCAACATGTAATATATTCGAACAAGGACGAATAAAGAGGTCACTCCAATATATATAATTATGATGATGTTGTGTGTAATGGGTTCCTTCATTGCACATCACTTACGCCAAACCTCTCCCTCCTCTACTGATCCTCCTGCTGCGGCAGAAATCCCTCCAAAACTCTGCTGCGGCAGAACCTGCTGCTTCACCATCATCGGCTGCCGCGATAACCGAATCACTAAAATGCTGCCGCGACAAAGCACGTGTAGTCCCGGTCCGTAGCACGAACCGGGACTAAAGGTTCTCCACCTCGCGCTCTCCACAGCTTCCACGTGGTGTGACTTTAGTCCTGGTTCATAACTGACCCGGGACTAAAGGAGGGCTCTAGTCCCGATCTCGTAGTCCTGACTGCACAACCAGGACTAGATCCCGTCTAGAACCAGGACTAGAGGCCCATTCTCCACTAGTAAAACCTAAACTGCTACAATGTTTAAAGCCCAATGTTTTAACCTGCCTTGGGTAGGAATCACTACCCAAAAATAATTTTTTGGTGAGTACTTCACTCTTTGTCGGATGCTTTTCTCCCGAACACGGCAAAGTAATACACGACAAATGACTTTGTGGTGCTTATTTTGCTCTTTGCTTAATGCCACTCGACAAAGTTGGCATTTCCGGTAGTGAATTGCAACATGTACATCTTGGTGGAAGACGGATGATTTTGGATCCCTTCATCATGTAAAAAACAAATCCCTCCTCCCACGACATAGCAGGCGACCAGAGTCGCTCATGTCGCCGTGGGTGCTAAAAGATGGAGTTTCTTCCTCATCCATTATTTGTCGCTTTGGGGTAGCACACGTAGTAACCCATATGCCTCGATTATGGACCGAACATATTGGGTTGATTCTTGTCTAGCCGGTAAGTTAAATCGGGAGAGGTTGTGTGCTTCGGTGGGATTTGTGAGGCAGATACGCCAACATCGTTTTTTTTCAAAGTCAAATTGTGCATACATCTCTTTGCCCTTTTGTTCTTCAACCTCAACACTCACATCGGCGCACAGTCTGATACTTGTTGGACCTAAAGTTTTCTCAGTTAAGGGTATGAATAAAAAAATAAAGATTAAGATAAAAGGTTAAATTGAGCTGGTTGACTATCACTAGTGGAGAACGGGGCCGTTGTCCCGGTTCGTAAGTGGCTTTAGTCCCGGTTGCCCAATCGGGACGAGGCAATCTGGACTAAAGTCCCTAGCCTTTAGTCGCATTTGGGCTACGAACCGAGACAAAAAAGGCTCCACGTGGCCGCTGCCTGTCGCGAGGGGGAGGAGCATCCGTCCCGGTTCGTAACACGAACCATGATAGATCTGTCTCTGCCGCGGCAGCTGATACGTCATAAACGTATCTATAATTTTTGATATTCCATGCTTGTTTAGTATCTACTTTGCTTTGCTTTATCTACAATTTGAGGTATTTTTATATGTTTTCTGGGACTAACCTATTAACAAGATGCCACAGTGCCAGTTGCCTGTTTTCTGTTGTTTTTGGTTCAAGAAAACTTAGAAAATGAATATTCTCGGAATTGGACGGGACAAAATCCAAAGTTAATATTTTACCATGGGGAACACGGAGCGAGAAGACGAGACAGAGGAGGGCCTCGAGGGGACCACACCCCCTACCCCCACGGGCAGGCCTGGCCCGCGCCTAGGAGGGGGGGTCCAGCCGCCCCGGGCACCCCCTCGGCCTCCCTCTCCGCTTATAAGAAGCACCCCGATACCTAAACCCTAAGGACCCGATCAATCTTCCACGAAACAGTTCGTAGCTTCCACCACCATCGTCCCTAGATCGGGGGGAACTGAAGCTCTTCCCGGCACCCTGCCGGAGGGGAGAGATCATCCCGGATGCCTTCTTCATCACCATCCAGCCTCCGGTATGATGCGTGAGTAGTTCCATATAGTAGCTAGATGGTTGTTTATCCTCCTTTGTGCTACCATGTTTAGCTCTTGTGAGCTTCGTTCATGATCAAGATCATCTATTTGTAATCATGCATGTTGTGTTTGCGGGGATCCGATGGATATTGAGATTACTATGTCAGATTGGTTATTTATTCTATCTTATTGATTCTATCATGTCTGTGTTGTTTGAGATCTTGCATGCTCTCCGTTTCTAGTAGCTATCTTAGCCAAGTAGATGCTAGTGACTCCAAGAGGGAGTATTTATGCTCGATAGTGGGATCATGCCTCTATTAAATCTGGGGAAGTGACATAAATCTCTAAGGTTGTAGATGTGTTGTTGCTACTAGGTAGAAAAAAAATATCTTGTTCATGGAACAATTGTATTGTTTACTTTACACACCTTGCTTAAAGCAGTTATCCGTTGCTTGCAACTTAATACTGGAGGGGGTTCGGATGATAACTTAAAGGTGGATTACTAGTCATAGATGCAGTTGGATGGCTGTCTATGTATATTGTTGTATTGCCCAATCAAATCTCATAGGATCATGAATGTCTAGTATTGCATTGTTATGCGTTGCTCTGTCCTGTCAATTGCCCCGCTGTAATTTGTTTGCCCAGCATGTTATGTTGTTTATCTTAAGTAGAACACCTCTAGTGAACTATGGACCCCCGTCCAATCTTTGACCATTGATACATCTTCCACTGTTATTGTTTACTTTTTGCAAGCCACCATTACCTTCCACACCATACAGTTAATCCTTTGTTTTCAGCAAACCGGTGAGATTGACAACCTCACTATTCATTGGGGCAAAGTCTTGAGTTTGTGTTGTGCAGGTTTCCAAGTTGCTAGCAACACCTTTGGGTCGCTTCCTTCCTCCTACTGGTTCGATAACCTTGGTTTCTTTCCGAGGGAAAACTTGCTTCTGTTCTCATCATACCTTCCTCTTGGGGTTTCCCAACGAAGCTCTACAGCGATCTGAGCTACACATCATCAAGCTTTCTCTAGCGCAGTTGCCGTGGAGGATAAGGACGGCTTCACAAGGGGAGTCCTTCACAACCTTTCTCTTTACTTTGTTTTTGTTTTTCTTAGTTTCTTTTTCCTTGTTCTGTTTGCTTATTTTTATCAAAAACTCCAAAAAATTAGTTTCATTTGGTTTTCTTTCTCTTATCAAAAACACAAAAAAATTAGTTCCTACTCTAGTTGTTGCTGCTGCTGTTCATTTGCTCCACTTTTGAAAAAATGAACTCTACTGAGAACACCAAGTTGTGTGACTTTACTAGCACAAACAACAATGATTTCCTGAGTACACCTATTGCTCCACCTGTTCCTGATGCTACCTTTTATGAAATTAAGCCCGCTTTGTTGAATCTTGTGATGAAAGAGCAATTTTCTGGTGCTAGTTTTGATGATGCTGCTGCCCACCTCAATAACTTTGTTGAACTTTGTAAGATGCAAAAATATAAGGATGTAGATGGAGATATTATTAAGCTCAAGTTGTTTCCTTTCTCCTTGAGGGTAAAATCTAAAGAATGGTTGCTATCCTTTCCTAGAAATAGTGTTGATTCTTGGATTAAGTGCAAAGATGATTTTCTTGGAAATACTACCCTCCTGCTAAGATTATATCTATGAGAAGTGAAATAATGAAATTTAAACAACTTGATAATGAACATGTTGCTCAAGCTTGGGAAAGAATGAAATCTTTGGTAAAGAATTGTCCCACTCATGGACTGACTGCTTGGATGATTATCCATACTTTTTATGTGTAACATCCCAAAAATATTAAACTAGAATCATCAAACTCTAATCACCAAATTTAGGGTTAACAAAAACTTTTCAAATTAAAAATATGAAAGCATTCATATGAGTGTGCATTAAAATTTGGATTCTTTTGAATTGCCATGATTATGTGTTTCTTTGCTTGTAGAATGATTCTTAGGTGAAATAAACATCATCTAAACAATCCCCAAAATTTTCCCAAAGACAAACAAATCAAAACAATCAAATTAAGTGAATGGTCACTTTGGCCAAATTAACTCCCATGCCTACTTTGGCTATCTCTAACTTTCAGAACTTAACAGAAACATGTATGGATCTTTGCACCCCTTGATAGTACTCATAACAAGGAACCAAGGCCCACTTTGTGATCATCTAGAAACATTTAAATGCTTAGTTTAAATGATAGTTTAAAATTGAATCTATTTCATATGGGAAGATCCCACTATTTCAAAAACCACTCAAACCAACTCAATTTTCAAAACCTAAGCATCCACAGACTCCCCAGTACATGCCTAGCACACCCACCAAAAATATTTTCAAAATTCAAAACTTAAGTTCATGCGGCCATTTCATCAAACAGGTTGTAGATGCAAATCAAACAAAATCAAAACACTATGTTGAGCAGTGTTTTGGGCCTAACTTGTTCCCTCTCTGGACACCACTAGCCTTAATAGATCATCTAACAACCTTAACTAATCACTAGAACCACTGTAAGCTGGCCATTGTCATCAATAGTGAACAGGCCGAGAGCACCATTGCCACCCCATGGTCGACAGCAAGCTACGAGCAACACTAGCCTCGCCAACCTTGTCTGGGAGCAAGCTAGCACCCCACCGCCACTCCCTGTCCCAGCCGCGAGCAATGCCAGCCACTGGACCACACGCCCAGGCCATGCCAACCTTCTCTGCAACCATGCCGAGAGTGCACCCCGTGTGCCACGCTCGACCAGCACCCACATACCGCGCGCCGCCCTTGCCGCATGCACGCGTGATCACCATCGTCCCAGCAACCCCGCAGTCACGCCCGTTCGCCGCCGCGCGGACCACGCGCGCTGTGCGCCATCAAAACTTCCATCGGACCAGCGCAGAGAACCGCAGCATTCCGACCGATCAGCACCGCCCCACGCCTCACCACCATGCCGTTGAGCTTCGCCAGGGAGCACAGCACCGCCCCCTACCGTCTCCCACGCCGATAGCCCTCTGTACCGTCGACCACGACGAGCTCAGCTTGCGCCCGTCGATCCCCTCTCGCCACTATAAATAGAGGCACCCCCCGATCGAATTCTTCACACCATTCTACTCCCCTCTCACCCAGAACCACCCCACCTCATTCCCGGAGCAAGGCGAGCAGCGCATCGCCGGAATTTCACCGGAGTCCGCCGCTGCTGGAGAAGAAGGAAGCCATCGATTGGAGCCGCCACAGGAGGAGCTGCCGGTACCAGGAGGATCGCCGTCATCGACTTCGTCGTTCGCCCGCATAGTCGACCTTCGCCTGAGCCCTGGTGAGCCTCCCACGACCCCCACTAAGCCGCTAGGGTTCGAGCTCGCCGGTGACCTGTTCATCGTCGACGACGACCCTCAGCCGTCGATCTTAATTCTAATCCAACGCACCACATCGCCCCGTACCGCTTCGCGTTTAATGAGCCACTAACCGGTAGACCCCCCTTGTCAGCTGCGCCCCGCGCTGCGGAGTGACACTGGGCCGGCCGGTTAACCTTTCCCGCGCAGCCCACTCGTTTGAATTTATCCTTTTCTATTTATATTCAAACTCAGTTCTGTACCTAGTTTCAAAAATCAACCCAGCTCGATTCAGTGAACCAAATTGAATGAAACCAATTTTGTTAGAAAGATATTGAAATGCCTAATCCAAGCCCGTTGGATTCAAGTCAGAAGCTTTTTTGCATTCAAACATTTTTCAAATTTCAACCATAATAGCTTTTGAGTTGATTCCAACTCTCAAAAATCACATTTGATCATACCTTTCAGAATATATAAAAACATATGGGTTTACTTACAGAAATAATGTTCAAGTAATAAAAGAATGCCACATAGGCATTTCTAGTCATTTATTTTTATTTGAAATAAAAGGTTAAATCTTATTAAATTGTGACACCACTTTAAATCACATTCCCATGTACTGAAATATGTGGTGATGACATGTGTCAACATGATCCCATGTTGGTTTGGAGAATATTAAATCTTAAGTAGTTTTTCAATGAGTAGAAATTACTTTTCTAAAAATAAAAGAAATAAGACAAAGCTTTAATCTTTTAATATTAGTGATGATGCTAGATCATCTATAGAACCCTTGTGTGTGATGATTGAAAGTAGTTAAGTATTGTTTGGTGATTGTGTACCTCGTATTTATTCATAGACGCTAGTACCGACCAAGGATACGAGGAGGAAGGAGGATACTACGAACAAGAAGCCGAGGAGAATTTCAACAACTGCTCTGCACAAGGCAAGCTAACACTTGCAATTACGAAAGTTAGACAACCTATGCAATGCACTAAGCATGCTTGGTTAGACACATTTGATGATATCCAATCCTAGTTTTACTTGCAAGCTTTATACTTTATTTCTTTATCAAAGCTTTCTCTTAGAATTACATAGTAAATTGTAGATACTAGAAAGATAATCTTGATGTCATCCTAAGGCATGAGATTGAACTTAGTTAAACTCCACTAGTTTGCCACCCCTCATTAGTACTCACTCCCATTTGTAGATGCTAGTGCTAAGCATAAAACTTGATCAACTTTAGATGGGAATACTTGGTGTAAAATGGTTATGAAAACCTTGGAATAATGGATCATTCTACTGAGATGTTTTGACATGTGTTTCCAAACACTAGATGATTTTGGTGATGAAAATGTTGAGGCATGAGCCTTAGCCCTTCTATAAAACTGATGGTTGTCTGGATGCGATACCATTCCAGTTTTACCGTAGAACCACAATATCGAGAATTGGGTAGGGCTTGACTGGAAACTTATATACCTTAGTATGGGTTTCCTCACGGCCAAGGTTTGAGCTGAGGCCACCTTGTGAAGATTGTCCACCTGTGCAGTACCCAAGATGACAGTTGGTCATGGTTGGGAGGCCAAACTCACAGGATAGGTGCCTATACTAGGGCGTGTAATCGAAAGGTTAGGATTGATTATCTGCATAATGAGTATAGTGAATTCAGGATTTGTTCCTGACGGATGTATCGAATGTTGTGGTGAAAGTGTACAATCTCTGCAGAGTGTCAAACTATTCGAATAGCGTCATGATTATGGATAGTTGGAGTGGCCATACTGTTCCCCCGTCAGATGTTTTCAAAATGACTTGTGAAATGAATTGAGATTTTGACTTGACCACAACAGAGTTGTGATATGAAATACAAGTTCCCACTTAGGTGTAAAAAAAATTTCAACTAGCATTCTTTGTTTCTGAACTTAGTAGAGGTAAATCTAGATTTTTGCAAAACAACCATAGAGCTTAGTGTCCTACTACAAAAACCCCCTTCACTTGTTAGTATTAGTTTGCGAGTACTTGAAGAGTACTCATGGCTTTGTCACTTGTTAGTATTAGTTTTCCAGACTATGAAGAGGAGTACCAGGACGAAGGACCCCAGGAAGGTTACGACAACTAGGATCATCTCCCATCGTCAGCATTGCCTGTGACCCCGAAGATGGAGTTTCGCCTACGCTACCATTATTATTACGTTATTCCGCTGCTTGAGTTGTATTAAGAACTGGATCATGAGATCCTTATTTGTGTAAGACCTTATGTATGGTTTGTAATGGATGATGTACTATGATATCCAAATCTGTTATGTCACGCAAAAATGGTAATCCTGGGATTGCGATGTATGGCATAACAGGCATCTGGGATTAAAAATCCGGGTGTTGACATTATGTAGGTTTAAACTTCTCTTCAGGAAATCTGTTAGATTCAGCTGCTTGAGGTACCTTTATGACCATTACCTTGAGTGCTGCAACAAAGATCATTGACAATATGATGGTCAACTATTCTGAATGGCACACTGAGAGAGCTCCACATGGTAAGAAGGTAAATTCTGTTGAAGAAACCTCCTCTTTGAGTGATAAGATTGATGTTATCATGGCTATGCTTGTTAATGGAAAAGCTCATATAGATCCAAATAATGTTCCCTTAGCCTCTTTGGTTTCTCAACAAGAGCAAGTTGATGTGAACTTCATTAGAAATAATAATTTTGGCAATAATGCTTATGGTAACAATAACTATAGGCCTTATCCTCCTAATAATATCAATACCTATCATGGTAGATCTAAAATGCCTAGTGAAGATAGGATTCTAGAAGTTGATAGATCAACTAAAAACTTCATGTAAATGCAATATGAGCAGAACAAACTATTCACTAAAACTATGGAAGAACAATCTGTTTTCTTGAAAAATATTAGTCATCAACTTGAGAATTTGAATAGAGAAATTCCTAGTTTATAGTCAAAAAATTTGAGTGCTGAGAAAAGTATTTCCTCTTTGTGTGAAGAACAGTCCTCTTTGATTAATAAAATGGTTGCTAAACCTGAAACCTTGGAAAGTACATTTGTTTCTACTCATGCCATACAAGTTACTATTGAAGAAAATGTTAGACTATTAGTGATGCGTGCACCCAGTGTTGACATGGGACACTTCGTTGGAACCCCAAGAGCAAGTTGTGATGAGAACAGCAGCAAGTTTCCCTCAGTACAAACCGAGGTTATCGAACCTGAAGGAGTAAGGAAACGTCTCAAAGGTGTTGCAAGCAACATGGATACCTGCACAACACAAACTCAAGACTTTACCCCAACGAATCAGTAAGGTTGTCAAGCTCACCGGTTTGCTGTAACAAATGATTAAACGTATGGTGTGGAAGTTAATGGTTTGCAGCAAGTAAACAAGTAACAATGGAAGATGTCTCAATGGTAAATATTGGACCGGGGTCCATAGTTCACTAGAGGTGCTCTCCTTAGATAAACAACATGGCATGAAGGGTAAACAACTAATCTACAACCGAAGATGTTGTTGTCACTTCCCTTGGAAACTAGAGGCATGAACCCACTATCGAGCATAAATACTCCCTCTTGGAGTCACTAGCAACTACTTTGCCAAGATAACCACTAGCGACGGAGAGCATGCAAGATCACAAACAACACAGACATGATAGAATCTTAAAGATAAAACCATTAATCAAACCAACATAATAATCTCAATATCCATCGGATCCCCGCAAACACAACATGCATGATTACAAATAGATTGGATCTTGATCGTGAACGGAGCTCACAAGATCTATACATGAAAGCACAAAGGAGGAGATACAACCATCTAGCTACTACATGGACCCATAGTCCAAGGTGGAACTACTCACGAATCATACCGGAGAGAAGGCCTCTGGGATGATCTCCCCTCCAGCAAGGTGCCGGGAAGAGCTTCAGATCCCCCGATCTAGGGACGATGGTGGCGGCGGCTATAGACGGTTTCGTGGATTTCTGATCGGGTACTCATGTTTCTGTATCGGGGGCTTCTTATAGGCGAAGGGGAGATCGAGGCGGCAGCCATAGGGGGCAAACCCTACCCAGGCGCGAGGTAGGGCCCACCCACGCCTAGGGGGGTTTAGCCTCCCTAGCACGCCTCCTCGTCTCTCCTCTGGACTTCTTGTTCCCCACGGAAAGTTATTAACTTTGTCCTTTATCCTGTCCAATTCCGAGAATATTTCTTTATTAACTTTTCTGAAACCAAAAACAGCAGAAAACAAGCATCTGGCACAGTTACAACTTGTTAATTGTTTAGTACCAGAAAACATGTAAAAAGCACCTCAAAGTGTGGACAAGTAAAGCAAAGTAGATACTAAACAAGCATGGATCATAAAAAATTATAGATACGTTTCCAATGTATCAGCATCCCCAAGCTTAACTCCTGCTCGTCCTCGAGTAGGTAAGTGATAAAAGAATAATTTTTTAGGTGACATGCACCCTCACAATAAAGATTCAACCATTTAAAAGCATTGAAAGCTGGGATCAAAGAACTCTAAACATGTGCATGAAAGATGGAGTTCTAACAATAGGACATAGTAACTATGCATGCAACATGGCAAGCTACAAACAAAGATCATGAATAACATGCATTTAAAAATGTTTGTTTGTTTCACATGCAGAAACATAGCATTGTGGCAATCAGCTTGTCCCTCATAGAGTAGCAATATAATGCATAGGACACCTGCAAAGTTCACAAGGGTGACTAGAAACAAGTAGCACAAGAGCAAGTAATAACACAATATGCATCAATTAATAAGCTTTGGAACACTACACACAGAATGATAACTATGCTCTCTTAATGGTGCCTAAAAGTAGAAGGTGGAGACTCAAATAATGGTGGAAGAAAGGCCTTTTTGTAAAGGAAGCAGGGATTACAAGTTTCAAAAAGACCTTCCAAAAATTATGGCACCAGTTAGCTTTCAGCCCTCATTGCTCCTATCATAAGCATCTTGAAGTGGTTAAGGTTAAAGTGGCAAAGCTGGAGTATATGCTTGACGAAGTATAAGTTGGCAATATCATGCCCCTTTAAACGAGAGCCACACCTCATGCATACTCAACTTTGGGTCCAGGTAAGTTCTTGTCACTCTAAGTATTTGCATATCATTGAGAACCGCCAACGGGGTACCCCTTGCATATGGTACAGGAGCTTTCTCATAACCAAAATGACAAGGCAAGAAGACAATGAGAATCTCAGCAGTTCTTCTTATGTACCATGAGAATATGGTGCTTTTTTTCTCTCTTTCCTCTTTTCTCAATGTGTCTCTTTTTTTATAAGAAGAATGCTTCATAGATGTCACTATGGTGATGCTGCAAGTTTCCACCATGATTAGGCATGGCTTATCCTAGCGTCCCAGGCGTTTCTCTAACATAGGATACAAACTGCATGGACTTACAAGTTCCCTCTTTATTTCACACCGGTGACATCCATAGACAAAAGAACATGATATCAACTGAGTACAACAAGGTACAAGTGCAATGTTGAAAACGTTCCCGTGATGACGCAGTTACGCTAATTCCAACTTATAAGTGCAAGCATATACAACAAAGTTGTCACAATGGTTCAAGTTTATTAGGGGCAAATAATAAAGTGTGCCATCAAGTTCGTGAGGGCTTTAATCACTAAGTTTTCACATAACAAAATAGTTTTTAATTGGAAGATAGCTGAAAACAAGAATATACTTTGGAATGGTGTAACACACCATGCATAGGAATTTATAGTGGACACTTTGGAATAACTTGGTTTCTTGGGAGTTGGAAGCATGAGTAGAGCTTACTCATACAAGTGGAGGCTAGCAAAAAACTGGGAGCAACCAACTAAGAGAGCAATAATGGCCATAATTATGCAATGCAACAAAGCAAACTAATCAAAGCAAAGAGTGGTACTACAAGTCAAGGACTAAATGATCATAGAGGCTAATGGTGACTTGTCATAGTCATAACATGGTGTGAGCATGTGCCAAGTCAACCCAAGCAAAATATCAAAGGAGGATACCACAATACTATACTTTTGCATGCTAAAACAACGCATAATTTCTTCAATGCACACTATGCAATTCCAATTGTTTGGAACAAGACATGCTACTGTTGGGAATATTCCCTAGAGGCAATCATGTATGATGAGATTTCCCATTGTATTCATAAAGATATTAAGTAGTCCTTGTATAAACATCTGATGTGTATCATTGAATATGTGATTCGGTTGTGGAACTATGCATTCATGTTGTTTGTACTAAATATCCTTGGTCATTGAGGTTGTGCTGGACACACAACTTAGACCAATGTGAAAGTTGGCTTGATGACTTGGTTCCACTTGTCATGGGCATGGAGATGCTATTCCAACTTACACAGACTAGGCTAAAGAGTTTAGCGAGTCGGATTGACCCATATCAAGGTACAACGAACAAGTTGTCATTTGTATATCTCAATCAATGTAATCCTTAGACCCGAGGTTGTTGCATAGTCCGAGTTGAGGATCACCGACTTAGGTTCTGTCAAACGTTGATCTGTAACTGGGCAGTTATAAAGGCAGGGTTCGGGTCGACTGAGAATCAAGCTGCGTGATGTGAATAACCAAGATTGGATTTTTCCCCTCCACTTGGAGAGATATTCTTTGGGCCCTCTCGTGAGATATGATTCGGAAAGCATGGCCATGCACGACTCGGTTAAGTGTTAACCGAGGCGATCGACTAAGAGTTAGTCGGGTGAAAAACTTATCTCGGATCGAGAAGAGAGTCGGACTATTTAAGGGATGACAATTATTGGCCTATAGTCTGACAAGGTATATCGTGAGGCAAAAGGGACTCGGACGTAAGTCGCATTGGAAAGGAAAGTCATCATGACTCTTTGGTACTTGGGAGTCGGCACGTTCTGCTAGGAGCCGCTACCGACTGATCGATTGAGAGTCAGACTCCAATCGTGTCCAAGTAGCCATGAACCTGCGGGGTCACACACTTGAGAGCGGGAGCAAGTTCGGATTGGATATGAAACTATAATCTGGTTGGGTTGGACCTAAACCGGATTAGGACTGAGTTAGTAAGTTGGACTCACGGTGACTAGTGTTATATGGGCTTTAGTGAATGGGTCGCGCGAGCAGAGCCCACGTTCACTCCCATATATATAGTGGAGCACCATAACCCAGAAGGGTTAATCGTTGTTCAGTTAGGTCATTCCATGTGTTGGAAACCCTACCTCCACAGCAGTCCAGCCGTCGTTACGAACCTAGCAGTTCGCCGCCGGCGCTCCTCCTTGTACGTGTGGATACCAGCAGAGGTGCTGTGCGATCAGCACCAGGATGATCGGATCGTGAGGACTGCACTGCATCAACTGACGCGCTTCATCAGTAATCCGCAACTGCGCGTCTAGTGGTAAACCTCGTGGCCTTGTACCTCAGCTAGATCTTGGGATCACCACGTTAGAGGAAATTTTTTTGTTTTATCTCCGCGTGGCCCAATAGTGGTATCAGAGCGATAGCTTCTGGTTTTAGGCTCGAGATCTCGCATATGTGATATGCGGTAGGCTATAGATGAGATCTATATGTTGTTTTGGTGGTCGATCTATGAGATAGATCGGTTTTGTACGAGGTTGATTGGATCAACTGTACTCGGGGAATGGTAGATCTGATTTCCATGATCATACTGCTAAGGTCGTGGAACGACATACCCCTACCGGTCGGCTTCCGCCATCGGGGTAGACTGTGACACGTAAATCCAGAAGCGGCGATCGAAGATCAAAGAGTTTGATCGAATCGGAACGATGGTCGGAATCCATGTTCGGATCGTAGATGAGATCTACGTTTTCGCCCTGTCGTAGAGCCTTAGATGTCGTTGCGAGTTTCACAACGCCGGTAGATATTGTATCTATGCATGACTTGTTTTTGCAGGAAGTTGTGAATGGTATGGTTCATGTGCATGTGATGTATGTGTGTAATCCATACGTGATCTACGAATCACGGTTTTTGTCAGCCATCTGGAGCCTAGGTGCTGTCATTTTATTGTATAACGACCTGCGTGTCGGATTCTCTATGTAATTTACTTTACTAAGCTAGTGTAGCTGTTTGGATAACCCGGAAGGCATGCAAGGCGTTGTACATGTCGGCGACATGGAGTAAGACGGCAAGTGACAAGAGTTGGCACGAGTCGGATTACAGGCTTTGTGGAGATACGGTTCGCCATGAAGAGATCCATACCATTCCACATTATAATTGCTTTATTTTGTGTTATTGTTATGTCTCAGTTTTACCTCTATTAGATAGTCGGTAAAATTTAATCCCTCAAAGAAGGTCTAGTCGGTTTTCCCGCCAGTGTTTGCACCATCAAAAGTCGGACATTTTTGGTAGTGGGCTCATAAAATTGAGGTGCTGCCAATTCTTTCCGACTAGGTGGGTTCGAGTCAGACTCTTACTGCGGAAACACTCGGTAAGCTAGACGGGTCTATCATAACGGTTGTGGGGCTCGGGGAAAAGTCAGATGGGAGCCGGGGCATGTGATGCCACCCGTCCAACAGGAGTCGCATGAGATGCGATTGACAAGTAGTTGTCTACCTAGATCACTTGGCGGCTAGCGGTGATGCTAAAGCTCACTAGCCGACTTGCTTATTTAGGATCCTGAATCACTAAGCAACCATCGGAGGGGTGTTGGTTCTAGTGGGAGCATAAAATATTAAAAATGTTTAATATGCTTGCTCTTTTATGAATACTTGTCTTAAGTGTTTTGCATACTTTCTGTTGTAGATCATGGCACCAAGTAGCAGTCACTCTCAGATATCCGGTTTTGTGTTGAGAACCATTCTTGAGAAAGATAAACTGAACGACACTAATTTTACCAACTGGTATCGAAATTTGAGAATTGTTCTCAAACAAGAAAAGAAGGACCATGTCCTAGACAACCCACTTCCAGATGAGCCGAATGAGAATGCGACTGTCGCTGCCACCAATGCCTACCGTCGGGCTAAGGATGAGTCCATGGATATTAGCTGTCTTATGCTTGCTCACATGGAACCGGACTTGCAAAAGCAGTTCGAGCATGTTGAGGCCTACGATATGATCGAAAGCCTCAAAAGTATGTTCCAGCTCGGGCGAAGCGAGAGGTATCAAGTCTCTCGGGCTTTCTGAGTTGCAAGCTTAAGGATGGTGATCCCGAGTCCGCATGTGATCAAAATGGTTGGTTATGTGCGGTCTCGGAGGCTGGCTACCCCATTAGCAAAGAGTTCGCTATGGATATAATTGAACTCTCTTCCTAGTGCATATGGGCAGTTCATTTGAACTACCACATGCATGGTATGGATAAGAAGCTCACGAATTGCATGGGATGCTCAAGCAGAGGCGGATCTCAAAAGGGCACCAGTCAAGTGTTGATGGTGCGAGAAAACTAAGTTCAAGAAGAGTTCTTGGACTAAGAAGAAGCTAAGTCGAGGAGGCAGGCTCGGGACCCGGTCCCAAGCGCTTCCTCGACTAAACCATCTCCTTCACGGATCCACTTGCTTCTCGCAAGGCGGATGGCCACTAGAAGAGGCTGCGGCAAGTACTTGGCCGACAAAGCCAAGAGTGGAGGTATGACTTCCGACTCAGGTACAATTGTTTGCAAAGTTATAGACATATATCTTGCTGATGCACCTAATAGTTCTTGGGTATATGATACCGGATCAGTTATTCACATCTGCAACTCGTTGCAGGGACTGGTAAGAACTAGGAGCGTAGCAAGAGGCGAGGTTGATATTCGAGTCGGCAACAAAGCAAGAGTTGCTGCGTTGGAAGTCGGCACAATGCAACTTCATTTACCTTCCGGATTCATTATGGAACTAAATAATTGTTATTATGTTCCAATGCTCAGTCGAAACATTATTTCTGCTTCATGTTTGATGAGGCAAGTCTATGAGTCGAATATCAAGAATAATGGTTGTTCTTTGTATTTGAATGATATGTTTCACGGCTTTGCACCCGTCCAGGACGGGTTATTTATTTTGAATCTTGATGGTGAGTCGGTTTATAACATAAATGTTAAAAGGTTGAAACCAAATGACCTGAATATGACTTACTTTTGGCACTTTCGGCTTGGTCATATAAGTTGGAAACGCATGAAGAAGCTCCATGATGATGGACTCCTAACTTTGTTCGACTTGGAGTCGTTCGAGACATGCGAATCTTGTCTACTCGGCAAAATGACCAAGACACCTTTTGCAAAGAGTTGCGAAAGGGCGTCCGACTTGTTGGGACTAGTACATAGTGATGTATGTGGACCAATGAGCACGACAGCCAGGGTGGTTATGAGTACTTCATTACCTTCACTGATGATTTGAGTAGGTATGGATATATCTACTTGATGAAACACAAGTCGGAAGCCTTTGAAAAGTTCAAAGAATTCCAGAATGAAGCAGAGAATCAACTCGGCAAGAAAATAAAGTTTCTTCGGTCGGACCGAGGAGGCGAGTACATGAGCCATGAGTTTGATGACCATCTGAAAAGTTGTGGAATAGTTCCTCAACTTACTCCACCAGGAACGCCACAAAGGAATGGTGTTTCAGAAAAAGGCGGAATCGAACCTTGTTGGACATGGTATGATCAATGATGAGTCGGACAGATCTGCCTTTATCATTTTGGGGTTATTGTCTAGAAACAGCGGCATTCACACTAAATAGAGTACCATAAAATCGGTAGAGAAGACACCGCATGAGATGTGGACAGGCAAAAATCCGAGTTTGTCTTTTCTTAAGATTTGGGGTTGTGAAGCATTTGTCAAGCGACTACAGTCGGACAAGCTTACAGCCAAGTCGGATAAGTGTATTTTCGTGGGGTATCCGAGGGAAACCTTGGGTTACTACTATTGAGATAGATCCTCGGAATCCGGATCTATAGAGATAGATCAAGGAGGCTCATTTTATTGAGTCAGAGTACTTATTTGGACAAAGTGTTGAAGAAGTTCAACATGGAATCGTCTAAGAAGGGGTTCTTACCGATGTCCCATGGTGTAAAACTTAGCAAGACTCAGTGTCCTTCGACAACTGATGAGCGAAGTCGAATGAGTGCGATTCCATATGCTTTTGCAGTCGGATCCATCATGTACGCCATGATTTGTACTAGGCCGGATGTTTCCTATGCTCTAAGTGTTGTGAGCGGATACTAGGCTGATCCTGGAGAGATCCACTGGACAGCGGCTAAAAATATCCTAAAGTACTTGAGACGTACTAAGGATATGTTCTTGGTTTATGGTGGTGAAGATGAACTCAGTGTAAAGGGTTACACGGATGCGAGTTATCTTACCGACTCTGATGATTCTCGTTCGCAATCCGAATACGTGTTTATTATAAACGGAGGTGCTGTGAGCTGGAAGAGTTCCAAGCAAGAGACTGTGTCTGCGTCTACAACAGAGGCTGAGTATATTGCCGCCTCGGAGGCAGCAAAGGAAGTTGTTTGGATGAGGAATTTCCTCATGGATCTTGGTGTGGTTCAGGGCTCGTCCAATCCGTTAGACGTGTATTGTGACAACAATGGTGCTATTGCACAAGCCAAGGAACCTAGACAGCACCAGAAGAACAAGCACATACTCATGCGGTACCACCTGATTCGCCAGTTCGTGGATCAGGGTGATATCAAGTTATGCAAGGTACAAACGGATGCAAATATTGCGGATCCGTTGACAAAGTCGTTACCACGGCCAAAGCATGAGGCGCACCTAAGAGCCATGGGCATTAGATGCTTAGACATGTGATGTCGGAAGATTGACTCTAGTGCAAGTGTGAGACTGTTGGGAATATGCCCTAGAGGCAATCATGTATGATGAGATTTCCCATTGTATTCATAAAGATATTAAGTAGTCCTTGTATAAACATATGATGTGTATTATTGAATATGTGATTCGGTTGTGGAACTATGCATTCATGTTGTTTGTACTAAATATCCTTGGTCATTGAGGTTGTGCTGGACACACAACTTAGACCAATGTGAAAGTTGGCTTGATGACTTGGTTCCACTTGTCATGGGCATGGAGATGCTATTCCAACTTACACAGACTAGGCTAAAGAGTTTAGCGAGTCGGATTGACCCATATCGAGGTACAACGAACAAGTTTTCATTTGTATATGTCAATCAATGTAATCCTTAGACCTGAGGTTGTTGCATAGTCCGAGTTGAGGATCACCGACTTAGGTTACATCAACGCTGATCCGTGAATCGCAGTTATAAAGGCGGTTGGTCGATCGAGAATCAAGCTGAGTGATGTGAATAACCAAGATGGGATTTTGCCCCTCCACTTGGAGAGATATTCTCTGGGCCCTCTCGTGAGATATGATTCGGAAAGCATGGCCATGCACGACTCGGTTAAGTGTTAACCGAGGCGATCGACTAAGAGTTAGTTGGGTGAATAACTTATCTCGGATCGAGAAGAGAGTCGGACTATTTAATGGATGACAATTATTCGCCTATAGTCTGACAAGGTATATCGTGAGGCAAAAGGGACTCGGACGTAAGTCGCATTGGAAAGGCAAGTCGTCATGACTCTTTGGTACTTGGGAGTCGGCACGTTCTGCTAGGAGCCGCTACGGAATGATCGATTGAGAGTCGGACTCCAATCGTGTCCAAGTAGCCATGAACCGCGGGGTCACACACTTAAGAGCGGGAGCAAGTTCGGATTGGATCTGAACCTGTAATCTGGTTGGGTTGGACCTAAACCGGATTAGGACTGAGTTAGTGAGTTGGACTCACGGTGACTAGTGTTATATGGGCTTTAGTGAATGGGTCGCGCGGCACGCTCACGTTCCCTATATATAGTGGAGCACCGTAACCCAGAAGGGTTAATCGTTGTTCGGTTAGGTCATTCCATGTGTTGGAAACCCTAGCTCCACAGCAGTCCAGCCGTCGTTACGAACCTAGCAGTTCTCCGCCGGCGCTCCTCCTTGTACGTGTGGATACCAGCAGAGGTGTTGTGCGATCAGCACCAGGATGATCGGATCAAGAGGACTGCACTGCATCAACTGACGCGCTACATCAGTAATCCGCAATTGCGCGTCTAGTGGTAAACCTCGTGGCCTTCTACCTCAGCTCGATCTTGGGATCACCACGTTAGAGGAATTTTTTTGTTTTATCTCCGCGTGGCCCAACAGCTACAGCAATAATCACTAAGCATAATGCCAAAACAACACCTAGCATGTCATGTTAAAGTCTAAGTCACAGTCAATGCAAGCTCCTCTTGCACTTCAAGCAAGAACTTACTACTCCTTTCCAAACACCAAGCAAACTTATTTGCAAAACAACACAGCGAGAGCCGGGGTCCAAACTACTAAAGCAAACTAAAAAAACTAAGCAAAGCAAATGAAAACTAAGACGCTCCAAGAACAACACAACTGTGCATGATACAATAAAAACGAAGTGTCTAGACAGACCTGAGTTTTTTATTGATAAACAAGGGGATGCCTTGGGCATCCCCAAGCTTTGACGCTTGTACCTCTTGGATATTTCTTGGGGTTACACCATGGTGGCATATCCAAGCTTGATCTTTTGTCCATTCTTCATCTCATTGCATCATTCTCTCTCTACACTTGAAATTTTTCCTTCATACAAAACTTCACACAATTTTCATTAGCAACATTATCTTATTCAAAAGATATTAGACCCCTGGAAAAGCTTCGGAACAACAAGGATTTTCACTAAAAACACAAGCTATTGTAGTAACTCCTTCAAGGAAACTCAATTTACCTGAAGAGAGCTAAAAAAGGAATCAATAAGAAGCAAATGCAAATAATGGCAGAAATCTGTCAAAATAGACCAGCAGGTAGAAACGATTTTTTTCGAACATATTCTATTGCTCAAATCAAAAAGTGTTGAACTAATGAAAGTTATACAACATACTGGGGGATTCATTCGAAAATTCAGAGCTCAATCCGAGTTACAGAGCCTCCTCACGAATTTTTTGGTGGAGGACAGAAATCTGTTTCGGGACAGCAACTACCCAAATCTTACTTCCCTCTCATTAGAGGTCATTCTTGGCACAAAAAGCAAACAAAAAGGATAAGGAGAGGTCATTAAATAAGTAATAAAATCCAAGACTTAAGGAAACTCTTGGGTTATCTCCCAACAAGTACTTTTCTTTAACGTCTTTAAGTTAGGCACAAGAAGCAAGAAGAATCAAGTATTTTCAAATGAAGAAACATTAACATCAAATCTTGCTTTCAAAGGAGGAGAAAAAAGCAACTTCTATCTCCTCATAGGGAAGTGTTCAATACCTTTATTGAATGGAAAATGATATTTGATGGTGCCTTCTTTCATATCAATGATGTCAACAACTGTACTAAGAAAAGGTCTTCCCAAAGTAATAGGACAAGAAGCATTGTATTCAACATCCAAAACATAGAAATCAACAGGGACATAAGAATTGTTAACCATAATAAGAACATCACTAATGCTCCCCATGAGTTTCCTCTTAGCATTATCATTAAGTGGGACATCCAAATAACAATCTTCCAAAGGTGGCAAATCAAGCATTTCATAAATCTTCCTAGGAATAATAGAGACACTAGAACCAAGATCACATGAAGATTTGAGATCAAAGTCATTCACTTGCATATTATTAATGGGTTCCCAACTATCTTCTACTTTCCTAGGAATAGAAGCTTTGTGTTTTAGCTTCTCTTCCTTAATCTTAACAAGAGCATCTGTAATGTGTTTGGTAAAGGAAACATGCATATCACTAGCATCAGGACTTTTAGCAAGCTTTTGCAGGAACATAATCACTTCAGAAATATTGCAACCATCCATATCAAAGTCAAACTTAGCATCACTAGTAGTAGGCTCACTAGGCTTAGGCATAGTAGGAGGAGGAATAGGGGCTACTTGTGGTTTAGTGGTGATAGTGCACACACTATTGTTTCTATCAATTTCAGCTTCCCTTTCCCACCTAGCATGAAGTTGAGCTAACAACCCAACATTTTCATCAATAGTAACCCGTATGGCATGAGCAGTAGCAAAGGTGTTTTCCATAGTTTCAGGTTTAGCAACCATTTTATTAACCAAGGAAGTTTGAGCTTCAGACAAAGAGGATATATTTTTCTCAATAGTTAAAAGCTTTTCCTCTATAGTCTTATTGAAAGTGGTTTCTTTACTAATAAAGTCCTTGAACATGACTTCAAGTTCAGAGGGGGCACTTCTAGCATTATTGTAAGAGCTTCCATAGGAATTGCCATTATTAGGAGGATAAGGCCTATAATTGTTGTTGCTACCAAAATTATTCCTATAGGCATTGTTGTTGAAATTGTTGTTTCTAATGAAGTTCACATCAACTTGCTCTTCTTGAGCAACCAAAGAGGCTAAGGGAACACTGTTAGGATCTAGAGGAGCTTTCGCATTAACAAGCATAGACATAATAACATCAATCTTTTCACTCAAAGAGGAAGTTTCCTCAGCAGAATTTACCTTCTTACCATGTGGAGTTCTCTCAACATGCCATTCAGAGTAGTTAACCATCATATTATCAAGGAGCCTTGTTGCAGCACCCAAGGTGAGTCCCATAAAAGTACCTCTAGCAGCAGAATCCAACAGGTTTCTTGAGGAGAAGTTCAAACCTGCATAAAAAGTCTGGATAATCATCCAAGCAGTGAGTCCATGAGTAGGGCAATTTTTAAACAAAGATTTCGTTCTTTTCCAAGCAGGAGCAACATGTTCACTATCAAGATGTTAAAATTTCATAATGTCACTTCTCATAGAAATAATCTTAGCAGGAGGATAGTACTTTCCAATAAAAGCATCTTTGCACTTAGTCCAAGAATCAATACTATTTTTAGGCAAAGATAGGAACCATTCTTTAGCTTTTCCCCTCAAAGAGAAAGGAAAAATCCTGAGCTTAATAATATCTCCATCTACATCCTTATACCTTTTCATCTCACAAAGTTCAACAAAGCTATTAAGATGGGCAGCAGGATCATCAGAACTAGCACCAGAAAATTGCTCTCTCATCACAAGATTCAACAAAGCAGGCTTAATTTCATAAAAGACAGCATCAGGAGCAGGTGGAGCAATATGTGTGCTTAGGAAATCATTTTTGTTGGTTCTAGTGAAGGCACACAACTTGGTGTTCTTAGCAGAGTTCATTTTGGAAAAGGTGGGCAAGCCAAAAACAGCAGCAGCAGCTAGAGCAGGAACTAATTTTTTTTTGTGTTTTTGAATAAAGCAAGCAAACCAAACTAGACTAATTTTTTTGGTTTTTTTTTTGAAAAGAGGCAAAAAAAACCAAGCAAAAGAAACTAAGCAAACTAAAAACAAAGTAAAGAGAAAGGAAGTGAAGGACTCCCCTAGTGAAGACGTCCTTAGCCTCCCCGGCAACAGCGCCAGAAATTAGCTTGATGGCGCCCAATACTTGTCGTGGAACGCTTCGTTGGAAACCCCAAGAGCAAGGTATGAAGCAGAACAACAGGAAGTTTCCCTCAGTAAGAAACCGAGGTTATCGAACTAGTAGGAGGAAGGAAACGTCACACAAGTGTTGCTGGCAACATGGAGACCTGCACAACACAAACTCAAGACTTTGCGCCAACGAATCAGTGAGGTTGTTAAGCTCACCGGTTTTCTATAACAAAGGATTAAACGTATGGTGTAGAAGATAATGGTTTGCAGCAAGTAAACAAGTAGCAGTGGAAGATGTATCAATGGTAAAGATTGGACCGGGGTCCATAGTTCACTAGAGGTGTTCTCCTTAAATAAACAACATGTCATGAAGGGTAAACAAATTACAGCAGGGCAATTGACAGGAACTGAGCAAGGCATAACAATGCAATTACTAGCTAGAAAGATCCTATGAGGTTGATTGGGCAATACAACAATATACATAGACCGTAATCCAACTGCATCTATGACTAGAAGTCTACCTTCATGTTATCATCCGAACCCCCTCTAGTATTAATTTGCAAGCAATAGACAACTTCTTTAAGCAAAGTGTGTAAGGTAAACAGTCCGCATGTTCCATGAATAAGAGACCGTTGTTTTCTCCCTAGTAGCAACAACACATCAACAACCGAAGATATTTCTGTCACTTTCTATAACATCCCAAAAATCATGATTACAAAGTTTGCATATCATTCATGCATTCATAAGCATTATAGGATCATTTTCAAATAAGATTTCAAAAACAGAAGCAATTATTGTCTATTATTTTATGTAAGCAAGGGAATGGCCTTATTGCTACCCTCTAATATGAGAATACTTGTTTTAACCAGAAAAGATTTGAACATAGGTTTGATTGATATTTCCAAAGCTTGGTCAAAGTTTTCAAAACAAAATATGAATTCAAAACCATTCTTATGCCTACAACAAATAATTAATTAAGGCATGATTCTATTGTTAAACCCAATGGCCAATGTAATTTTGAGTGAACAACAATTTTTTATACACAAATATGTACATGTTTCACTTTACAAAAATCCAGGAAGAGTTTGAATTCAAACACATTTCAAATCATTTGAAAAGGATTCCTGGAAAATCATTTGGAAAAAGAAAAAAGAGAAAGGATTAAAGAAAAGGCCAGCGCCAGCAATCAGGCCCAACATCAGAACCAGCCCATTAGCTAGCCCATCCGGGACCCCCTCTCCCTCTGTTTCTCACCTGCACGCGTACCCCCTCTCTCGCTGACGCCTCGGACCCACCTTCCCCGTCATCATTGTCCCCAAATCACCGCGCGACGACCCGCTCCGCTGTTACCTCCTCGCAGTGACGCCGCGTTTAATCGTCGCTTAATTCCCATTGATGCAACGCGTGATTCTCGCCCCAGCTCTGGCTACATAACCACCTCCCCACCCCGCTCCTTTCCACTCACTCAACTCACCCGCTCCGCCCCCAGGCTGCCCATATTTTGCAGAACACCGCCGATGTCCGATGAACTCCGACGACGAAATTCCGGTGAGACCAACCGCCCCTGTCCTTTTGGTTCAAATTAGCTTGATCCTTGTGATCTTGTGCACCTTCTGACACCTTTTGTTTGTCCGCGCATGACCCAGGCCGTCGTCCCCGTTCACCACTACAAGCGATAGAGTCGCCGCTCAACTTCGGCGAGCGATTTAGGTAAAGTCCGACCGCCCCTGCCTTCTCCTTGACACTGCCGTGTTCGCCGTGACCCTGTGCACCTCCTGACACTGCTGGTTTGTGCTAGGACGATCTAGAGCATCGGCAACGACCTCGTCTGCAAGAACCCGACGCCGCCTGCAACTCTGACGAGCTCTAGGCCTCGCTACAGCACACCCCCAGCCCAACCGCGACCACGTTGAACTCCCTCGTTCACGTGCGAGTCTGGTAAGCATCATCACCACCCCTAGGCCGCGCTATAATCGTCGTTCCACCGTCTCCAGTAGCGCCGCCGCCGCACCGCCGTCGCAGCGCCGCTCGTTTTTGGTCTGTTCGATTTGGGCTGTTAGATCTAGATCTGACGCATAGGATAGATGACTTAAGTGAAGGGGTACGAATCCATATGAGCCGTGCGATGCACTTTAAATCTGACGATCCAGAGAGCCCGATCCGTGCGAAGCGGTACCGTCCAATCAGGAAGCGCCGCGTGGCTAGGTTTAGATTTAAAATCTGGAATTTCATCTATTAGATATTCAAATTTGTAGATTCAATAACTTTTGTTCTGTTTATCCAAAAAATACAAATAATATACCATTGGAATCACAAAAATAAATCCTACACATATATGCGCTTAGTTTTGTATTTTTTCGTTAAAATGGAATTTTATGCAGAGACATTTGTAGGCTTATATTGTGCATAAGAATTAATTGGAAAATGTTTTAAAGACCAAATAAAGTTTATTTGATGTATAATGTTTAGTTTATTGATCAGTACTATTTTACTTGTCTTGTTTGGTTTAGAAAAATCATCACATGGCATTTGCATGCATTCATATATTTTTGTTTGATTATTTTGGAATGTGAATTTGGTGCTATCATTTTATGTGTAGATTTTGGTGCTAGTGGTGATTGTGACTGTGAGGATTGTTGTTACTCCCCCAACTACCAAGGGAAGTGGTGCTTCTTACTTTTTTCCCAATATTTTTACTATGCATTAGAAATATTTTGTATAGGGCTTGCATGATAATTTTTGCTAAGTATCTATATGGTATGCTTGGGAAATCCTAGTAGTTGTAGAATTGTTAGAATTTTCTCTAAGTTAAGATACTTCCTATTGCCATGCTTAGCCTAGCTAGTAGCAACCAAGGGTGGATTATATACACATGCTATGCAAAATATTTCTAAGTCTTTAACTTATGTTTTGCCTAATAAAACAACTAAGTGAATGAAACACTTGGGTGGAATGGTAATTTCTTGGTGGATTTTGGTTGAGTGGTTACCAGGGCCCATTTTCCAATGGTCTACCCTGTGTATCTCACTTGTGGAATGCCACCCAGGAACAAAGGGATTTGAGATGCCATATGTTAAGAAGCTTCTTGTGCAGCCACATGGCATTATGGGCTCAGCCTGGATCATATAGGTTGCAATAACTTAGCCAAATGGACAGTTGGTGGTAGGGGATGATAGGTTTGTAGCGCGTCCATTTTGGTCTAAGGGAAGGCTTCTGAAAGATCTTGTCTTGATGAAAATCAAGTCTTGTGGGGAAAGTGCACCACCTCTGCAGAAGGAAGAAACTAAGTACTTAGCCGTGTCCCCGGAAATGGACAATTTGAGCATCAAGACATGAAAGCTCTCAAGAATCTCCTCATCCCAATATTTTAAGTTAAAACTTGTGGTTGAACAAGGGTGAAGGTTCACCAATGTCTATTGGTGGTTCCTTGAGAGTTTTTGCCAAACAAAAACTTAGTGTTTTCAACTGATAGGTAAAACCTATTTTGAGCAAAGCAAGCCTAAGCTACACTTAGACAAATTCATATAGAAGCTAGATATATTATTCTACTAAGGTATCACTTGCCAATACTATTCCAATGTATTGACCCACTGTGGCTTTAATTTGTGATGTTGCGGGTTACTCTGATGAGGATTAGGGTTCTGAGTCTACACTCAACATGCTTGCCTATGGCACATGAAGATGAAGACTTTTTATTTATATTTTTAAGTTAAACTCTTTTACTAGCCTATGGCTATGTAGTTGTAAAAGACTATGTTATCTCTGGAATGACTATGTAATAATGACCTTTGTTTCTGTGTACTTCATCTTAAACTGTGTATGCTAGCAATTGATCCAGGGACTAGCATTGCAATCACAAGGACCTTTACCTTTATGTCACATCCCAAATTTTAGATTTGGTCTTGCATATCATTCATAGCATTACATCATATCTTTCCATGCAAAACCGTCGAGTAGAAAGGTTCGGCGAAACGCCTATTGCAAAACCCTATTTTGTTTCGATCCAAGTTTCCTGCGGGGAGCTCTAGTAAGACTTGCGACAACCACCCCTGTAGGTTCGAGTTTTCGCACAAACTTCGACTGAAGGTTGTTCCCCTCGACGATACAAACCCGTAGGCGCGAGAATCGCTCCAATCGGAGTTCGTATGCAAAAGACTCGGACGTTTTAGTAAACCGCCGGAAACGGTCCGAAATTTCGGACCGATTTCCGAGTTGTAGTCCAACTGCGGACCGATTCGGTTCAGGAATTTTTTTCTTCTTCTCTTCTCACGCGTAGGACTACATGAAAGGACCCACCCGGGGCCTTGGGATCCGTGCCCCCACTCGACAACCGACCCCGCCGCCAACACCTCCTGGCGCGCCTCCCGAGGCTGATCACGCCGCCGCCGCCGCCCGGTCACCTCGCCGTCGTCGGCCACCTCGCCGCCGCCGGCCATCGCCGCCACCACCGCCGGGTTCGCCTCGCCGTCCTCTCTATTCCGCCCCTTCATGTCGCCGTTCATCGCCGCCCGATCCCATCTACCGCCGCCTCGCGCCGCCATGGCCTCGCCGCCCGCCACCTCCGCAGACGCCGCCGCGCGCCGCGCCCGCCACCGCGTCCACCCGCCGCCTCGCAGCGTATCGCCGCCTCCCGCTGCCCGCCTGCTGCCCCACGTACACACGCGCGCACGTGCGCGTCTTCGCATCTTGCAGCGTTAGCGCGCGCATCGTCCCGCTGTAGCGCAATTATTTTTCCGGAACCATAGTTAACCGTGTACGTACCCGTGTAGGAAGAACCACGACGCCGGAAGTGACCGTCGCCGCCGTCCGGAGTTCGCCGGAGTTCGATTCGCAGTCCGTTTCCGGTAAGACAGTAGCCACCATCAGATCTCAGATCAGCGGCTTAGATCGTTCGTTGACTGGTCAGCACTCCAGACGTTGACTGGTCAGACGCCCCGTCAGCGCCCAGTCATCAGACACAGTTGACTGGGTCAATTTCGTTAATCCTATTAGTTGACAGATTTCGGTAGAATATTGTAAATTGCGTAGAAATTAAACCGCTTGGCCAAAAATTGCAAATAAAATATGTACGAGTTCAGTGAGTCGTGTAGAATCTCGCTGTACCTTTGGTTCAGACTTTTACCGTCAGGTTTAGTACAGTTTAATCAAACTAGTTAGTGTCCTTTTCGGAGTAATAAATTCGTAGAAAAAGATTCGTAGCTCCAAAAATCGCGTATGATATGTCCCTGAATTCGTATGAACGAGGGGAATCTCATCGTGAAAAAAAAGATAGGCTTACAGTAAAAATTTCTGCAGTATTTGTCTAATGGCATTCTGCAGTGTTTTAATTACTCGGGGAGTTTTATAAATCCTTTTCGAGTAATTCCAATTGGTACTGTTTCTATTCAGCGATGCCTATGTGGTAGAATTTTTCCAAGATTTTACAACCTGTCTACTACCTGTAGTGAATTATTTAAGTTCTAGCTCTAGTAGTGATCACCACTTTTGGTTAATAGTTTCCCTTGCGCCAAATCTATTTTCCATGCATGTATTCGGTAGTAATATGTATTAGTATTATGTGGTGCAGCTGTAGCACCAATTCACTTGCCGTTCTTGCATTCATGCATCATCTTTGTTGCATATGTTTGTGAATTGTTTGTTTATGAATGCAATTGTGTCGTGTAGATTGTGTGGAGTGCAACTCTTGCTCGTGTGGATTGTTCCTACGACCCCTACAACCAAGGCAAGTAGATGCTACTTTGTTCATGATATCGTCCTACTATTTTCAATGCATTGTCGTGTATTTTGTAGATGCATGTGTAGGATGATACTATCGCTATGCTATGTCCTATTATGTGGTAGGGCTTTCCTTGTAGATGAACCATCGTTGTAGATGTGCTTAGCCATGCTATGTTGAACGAGGGCTGGGTTACATCATTGATACTTGTTTTCTCAAAGTATTGGGTTTTTGAAAACTAAAACAACTTAATCAATGAACCCCCTGGGTGTGATGGTATTGATAAATTTTGGTGGTTTCATTGCGGAAAGGCACCCAGGTATCAAGAGAAATTGATTGGCTTCTTTATTGTGTAGCTTACGTGTACAACCATGTGCCAATAATGAAATGGGCGGTTGGTTGGACTTAGTAGGTTGTGGTAACTCGAACCCGCGTATCCAGAGATGTAGAATTTTGGTAGGTTGGACCGGTGCGCGTCGGGATTGAGGAGCTACTTCCCGAACAGTCTCTTCTTGGTCTTCTCCCTATCGTCACCCAAAATGAGAGTGATGGTACGAGCTGGGCTGGCCAAGTCACATGGGTAAAGTGTACTAGCCTCTGCAGAGTGTATAATCTAATCGATTAGCCATGTCCCCGGTTATGGACAACTGAGTTGCTGGATATTGATTCCATGACATGTTTCTCGCTCATTCTAACTTCATAATTGCTTTAACATTGTAGGGTTAACTTAATTGGGATCTTTTCAAAGAAAATTTAAAACTGTTTATGAAAGTAGGACAAATGTATTTGCAAATGCAAGCCAGACACAGCTCCACTTGCCAAATATGCATGTAGATGTTAGTACTATTGTCTCCTTTGCTAGCTCTACTTGCCATACATTCCATGTATTGACCCTTCGGGGATGCTACGTTTCATGTTGCAGGTTATTCCGATTCTGATTGATCGTTATAGCCACGGTACTCCACTCGGCACTTGTTCACTTGTGGGCAATTTGAAGATTGGAGGATTTACTCGCTTTTGTTGCTACCTGAATAATTTGAGCTAAGCTTTATGCTAAGCTTTCATTGTAATAATGGTACTCTGGATCTTTGTAGACCATGATACACGGTTATTTTGCTATGATTATCTATCTTACTCTATTGTGGGCCAATGAACCGATCCAGGGATTGTCATGTCACATAGAGGCCACGGTCTTTTCAGAACCGGGGTGTCACAGGATGGTGTCAGAGCCCGTGTGTCGACTGTAGGATCGTGACCTAGGATTGGATTAGGAAGCCATAGAATTATTAAGCCTATATTAACACTGTCTTTTCTCTTATGCCTTTCACCCTCGTAAATTCTTACCATATGTTATTCTCACACTTTCCTCTTTTACTTGATAGATGGGAGACGTCAGGACTGAGTATGTCACCATGGAGTCACCAAGGCCCTTTGCAAGGCAGTTAGCTCAGCTCTCTCAGTCATTGGGATTGCCACTGCCTATGTTCAAGGGAAGAAGGCTGTACACCTATGGATATGGAGAGGATGCATGGGAGATCACTACCTTCATATTCAGAGATGCCTCCTTGCCAAACCCAGCACTTGGTCTACACCAAGATATACTTCAAAGGGACTTGGAATCAACTTGGTTGTACATGAAGCCTGTCTCTTGATTACCACTATGTCCGACACCTCTTGCCACAGATTCACCCTACCGTGATTATGGAAGGCGTGATGAAGAAGGGAACATTGTGATTACCCCGGGCGACAGGAACAACATGCCGCCCCGTCGTAGGCACATAGAGGACATGGAGAGGGAGAATGGAGCTCTAGCAGAGAAGGTGAGGATGTTGAAGGAGATAGCAGACTTTACTAGTAATGGAATGGTGGTCCAAGGACGGAGATTGACACTTTGCATGAAGCTGTGGGAGTTGAGACTGCCACGATAGCCAGAGATGAGACCATAGCCCATCTTCATGGCACTGTGCAAGAGAATACCCAGAGCATACAACAGTTGCAAGGGACCGTCCAGGAAAGGGACCAAACCATTGAAGCTATGACAGCCCAAATTGCCTCTCTCCAAGCACAGCTGAATCCACCCTCTGATGATGACAATGGATATGATGGCAACAATGGGGATGATGATGACAGTGGAGACGATGATGATGAGGACGAGGATGACGATGATGGAGACGATGACGGTGGAGGAGATGAAGTTGTTGCTGTAGCAGCTGAGGATGAAGAAGAAGAGGAGGATCCAGAAGAGGTGGAGTTTGAAGTCTCAAGTGATGGTTCAGGAGAGGTGTACACTCCGCCGCCATGGTTGTACCGTGAGCCGAAGCGCCAACGCATGACCTCAAGGACCTACCTCAATCTCTTCAAGAAGTAGATAGAAGTCCACCGGTTAGTCCACGTTAGGCGAATTCGTTAGGATTAGGCTCGATCGTTGTGAAGCTTAGTTCGTGTTAGATTAAAAGTGTTTAGTTGATTATTTGTGTACTCAAATATCCTAGGATTTATTCGTGTGAATTTTAATGAAAGAGTTATGGCAATTTGGTTATCATCTGTGTGTTTTTCGCTGCAGTTTTTCTGCTGATACAGCAGTACTGCGCGATTTTTCATATTTGTCTGGTAACTCGGCAAAATCTGAAAAAAATTGGGCTGATGCGAAACTCTCTGTTCCATATGCACAAAAATTGGCTAATTTTTCTGATAAGTTTAAGTCAGGCGGAAAAATTCGTGAACGCTGCTGGACTGTTCTGGCAGAATTGCTGTTTTGGTTGATTAGATGATCTATTATTTAGTTAACCATTGCCAACTCTTGCAAAACTATTTCAGTAGTTATATACTGCTAGGATAACACCTGGAATGTTGCTGGATCGCTTGTTTGTTGATGTGTTGCTTGCTTGTGATTGTCTGCTATTGTTTGTTGTTGTTTGATCATATGCATGGGTAGAATCCTATTGTCGTAGTTGATTCTTTCTAAACTTACCTATGCTGAACCGCAGATGCCTCCCCGCCGTCAACCCACTGAGATGGAGTAGCTCATGGCAGCTCAGGCACAGCTGACCCAAGTGATGACTGTGGCATCCCGCAAAAACCACTACTAGAAAATCGCGTTGTTTTGTGCATTGCATCATCATGACCGCATGCTCATGTCATCATGACACATTGCATTTGTGCATCGTCATCATCTTGCATGTGCTTGTATAAAACTATTTTCAGAAAAACCTGTCTTTGTTTTCTAAACGCCCCATCTTATTCAAACACCGAAAACCCGGGTCACCGGATTATTTTGTTTTGCCCGCTATCGGTTTGCAAGCGGTGTTATTTAAACAAATAAAAATTATATTATTTTAGTGGGCGGTCGAGCAGGCCAACCCGAACGACCACCCGTATAAAACAGAACGGTCCAACCTCTAAATCCTAAGGCTACCCGGAAACCTACCCACACCCCCTGGCCACCTCACCCTGCCCAATAGCCTCTCGCCACCTCAGCTACCCTCTCTCCTCTAACCAATCCTAGCCCTCCACCTAGATCCCCTCTCTCACCCCCCCCACCCACCCACCACACAGCAACCACCCACCCCCTGGCCCACCACACAACACCACACCGCACCACTGAACACGCAGACGCAGCATGGCATTACCACTCCCCGCGTAGCCTCTCCCTCACCGCTTCTCCCCCACGCACGGCCTCGCCCCCGCCGCTCGTCGCCAACCGCCGCAGCGACCACCGCAACCGCCTCCCCCGTCCCTTCTTCCCCCGCTCCGACCCCCTCTCCTCTCCGTCGAGCTCTGCCGGCCTCCCTCATGGCCGTGACAGACCCCCTCACCGCCGTCCCGAGCTCTCCATCGTCGCCGTTCCCCATCCCGACCTCGCCTCTGCGCCGCCCCGCCCTCACCTCCGTCCCCCTCTCCGGCTACTCCCTCATCCCCAACCCGCCGCTCCTCCGGTTCTTCCAGCCTTGCAGCGTCTGTCGCGCCTCCTCGCCCGTCCCTTTGCTCACTCCTCCCCTCCGGCTCGCCGCCTTCCTCTGCCACCGACCGCGTGTCTGCCCGCCCCTTTTCCTCTGGCCCGCTCCCCCCTGCCTGCTTCGCCTGCCGTTCCCGGCGCTACCCCGCCCGTCCTCATGGGTCCCTTTCCCTCCTCCGAGCATGACTTGCCCAGCGTGGCGTCCGCCAGCTCTCATCGCTAGCGGACCCGGCGCCCGAGCTCCCTCTGCGCTCGCCTCCCAGGCCCGCGTCCGGCCGCCGACCCTCCGTCCTCGCCCCTCTACCAGCCGCTGGACGCGACCCGAGCCCTCCTACCGCCCCTCTTCTGCTAGATCCGGTTGCCGGCGTTCCCCGGGTGCGAGCCTGCTGCAAGACCCCACTCCGTTGCGGGTGCTACTCCCCCGGGGCAAGCTGCAAGTGTGTTCAGTGGCTGCGCAAGCTGCTGCCTCGAGTTGTGCCGCTGCTTGTGCTGATGTGAAATTGTTGTGGTGGCTGCACAACTCACATCGGTCATGTGTTGATGCGGTTGCCTGTAAACCTTCTAGTAGAAGAGACCGACATGAGGCCCCGACAAGATCCACCCCCCAGAGCGACGACCCCTGGACGCCAAGAGCTACCGACAACATGACCAAGACCCGGACCCCGATAACCATGATCCCCACGGCAGAACAACAAGGCCTTCGAGGTGGGACCGACAAGATCTTCTCCTCGGGACACCGGGAGCTCCCCTGAACGCCAAGCTCGTCGAGTTCAGGGACCCTCAAGATCTTCGTCACTGACACGACATGTACTTCCCTGGGACGCCATGACTGGGGCCCCGGACCCGAAGGCCACATGGGACGACAAATACTCCAACATGGACCCGGTTGAAGCAAACCCGAAGACGGTAGATGCGACAAGTACTTCCCTGTCCGAGAACGATCCCGTCGAGAACGACCCCGTCGAACCCTGGACCCTGTCGAACCCCGAACCCCGGAACCCCAAGGTCGTCGAACCCTAATGTGTGAACCCCTTCCCGGAACCCTATTTTATAACATAATAACAACTTGTTGCATAATAAATTGTCATACTTGCATGCATAATCTTGTGGTTTGGGGGCCTTATGCCGATTCACCTAATAATTAAATATGGGGCCCATATGCGGGCAAATCTAGCCTTATATTGGCCTCATTTAAATTTGTGTAGCGAACCGATGATGCAATCTTGCCTTGTTAAACAACATTTAAATTGCGGGGCATCTAAACAACTTGAACCATCCAATTAATTGTCGGGACCCCGGTTCCGCTTAATTTGACCTAATTGCATCGCACTTTGCCATGCCATGCATCATACATGCATCATGCCGATCTTCTGCCGTGTATTAAATATTGCATCCGGTGTTTCTTCTAGTGTTTTGGTTCTTCGCGGATAAGGCCGTTGAGTTGATGTGAGCTTCGCCCCGACCTTCGGTTGACCCTTCGACAATGTTTTCAGGCGAGCATCTCCCCCTTTCTACCTATCTTACTTTTCTAGTATTTATTTCCCTCCTGTTGATCTTTGCTATCTGTGTTGCGATGCTCTAGTTTCCGTACCCGTAATATCCCTTGCAGCCATATATAGCCTTGGACACATCCTACTACCTGTTGTTGGTAAATAGTTGGGCACGCGTGTCGTAGTCGCTTGCTCAAGTGTTTGTGTGTCGACAAGTACCACAATTGTTGGAGGATTGCCGCATGTTGACGTTGGAGATGATCATGGCTTTAATTATTGTTCACTTTAATTACTATTTAACAACTAAAATTGAATTAAGCAGAGGCATCGGTGGGTGATAGGTAAGATTGGTTTCCGACCGCCCACTTGTGTCCCGTAGGACCCGAGTTCTTGACACCTGTTGCGAGATCGAAGCGCTAACCACGGTGGGAGATATGGGCCCCATTGATTATTACCTGATTTCAAAGTATTGTCTGGGGCCACAACTAGTTTGAGGATTTATTTACTATCTGTACTTATGCCATGTTTACCGCTTTATTTACGTTTGTGCGAGGAGCACACTGTCTTGTTAGGATCGGGACACGTTTTGCGGTGTCGGCGGTCCCGTTTGGGGATTTCTTTGTCGCTCTGCCGTCCACCCAAACCACGAGTCCGTCTGGACCGGCCGACTCCGTTGCGGTGTCGACTCGTGGGTGGCCCCATGTACTTGCTTTTAGTGCAGGAGCGTCGTGACTTAGGCCCCGCCGACATATCGATGGGTGTATGTTAGCGATCGACAAAAGGGTGAAGTGCTGTGGATACTTTGGTGCACCCAGGTTTAATCTTTTCGAGAAGTCGTGTCCGCGGTTATGGACGACTTGGAGCACAGTGCTTGATCATAGACAACTATCACTAAAGTTTATTGCTATTAATTGACTTGTATCCGATATGACTAGTAAACAGCTCCACTACAACGGAATGGCTAAGTAAAAGTACCAACAACTGCTGGGTTTTGGGGTTATCTCATGATAATTGTATCTGACTAGTAAGTGTTGCCACTATAACGGAATGGTTAATTAAAAGTGCCCACTGCTTACTTTCTCAGGACGATTATCTAAACCTGACTAGTAAAGTGCCGCAACTATAACTGAATAAGTAAAACTGCCAACCGTGTGAGTTCCTCGGTTGACTTCCTCGTTTGGTCTCGAGGGGGAAATACCAGGATGGGTTTGTTTGGTGTTAGCTTCAGGTTGGATCCGAATAGGTCTTTCTTACCCCTCTCTGTTTGCCGCCAGTTGTATCGAGTCTCTATAGGTTGTTTAGTGCATCTTTGCCGCTCGATCCACCATACCTATGTGGCGAGGACCGCGAATTCTAGCCTCGCCGTGTCTTGGCCTCGATCGGCGCTCCTCTTTTTCCTTTGCCCTTTGTCGGCACCCCTTTTGTTTAAGCAGGTTTTGAGATCGACGCCGTTAGCAGGGTTACCCTTCCGGCTTGGCCTGGGCAAGGTTATGGACGCCATTGGTTATTCTTCAGGGCTCTTAGCCCCATTTGCATCTTGTCCGTAGTCGGACGCTGTATCATTTTCAAGGTGATTTGGATCTTTGTATATTATATCTGTATTCTTGACTCATTGAGTCGCTGTTGTATATATATCTGTTATGTGGGTCCCATCAAGGACTGTTGTGTAATGTTATTACTTTGCTTTCCACCCGCACGAAAGTGCCTGGTGGGCACCTTCGAATCGTTTCTATGCGGGTTTGGCGAGTTATGCTAAAACTTTCATAGGGACGATTCTGAGGGTGTTACAGAGTGGTATCAGAGCTCAGCAGGTTGCGATACCCCACGAGTCCAGCCTGTAGGATAACCTAGCTAACGGCCGAAGTAGAGTGTAAAAATTATTTTGCAAAATCGGTTGGATAGTTCTGGTTAGGTCTGATTTTTACTCCTTACCCCTCTGCTATTCTCCTCTTATCTCGACGTGTTTTGAATCTGCTCTCTTATCTTTTCTTCGAGTCCAGGATTTCTCGTGGTTGGGTTCCGTCGTACCTTCAGGGTTTCGCTTCCTTCTTCGATAACGGTGTTGCTACATCTGATCTTCATGCGATCCGAGGAATCCTTCGTCTGTGGTACCATTCTTTGTTCCTTGTTTGTGCCTTCCGGTGTTTTCCGACGCGACGACATCCTCTACGCCAGATCCGATGCAGATTCTGCATCACTCCTTTGATCCGAACCTCGCTTGTCGAGATCTTCAGTCTGAATCTCGAGGGTTAGTTGCATAATCTATCATTAGGTATGCGAGCAATGCTTTGAGTGCGGGATGGAGTCGCGACCATACCACTACTCTTATCATTTGCTTTGTATATTGAATGGTGGATCGATGCAATTTTACTCCGTCCATGAAAGTTAGGGGTGGCCTTACCTCTAACTTCGTTCGTTGTTTATCCGGCGTGTTCTCTTGACGAACAGGAACAACGACCTCTTGTTAGTGGTGTCGCGAGGATCTACACGAAGCGAGAAGACGCAGATCGCCGACCTTCCTTCCGGTACCATGAGGCGGATCTCGAGGGCGAGATCCCTTGTTAGTGGTGTCGAATTGTGGCATCCCGCAAAAACCACTACTAGAAAATCGCGTTGTTTTGTGCATTGCATCATCATGACCGCATGCTCATGTCATCATGCCACATTGCATTTGTGCATCGTCATCATCTTGCATGTGCTTGTATAAAACTATTTTCAGAAAAACCCGTCTTTGTTTTCTAAACGCCCCATCTTATTCAAACACCGAAAACCCGGGTCACCGGATTATTTTGTTTTGCCCGCTATCGGTTTGCAAGCGGTGTTATTTAAACAAATAAAAATTATATTATTTTTAGTGGGGGCAGTCGAACGGGCCAACCCGACCCGAACGACCACCCCCGTATAAAACAGAACGGTCCAACCTCTAAATCCTAAGGCTACCCGGAAACCTACCCACACCCCCTGGCCACCTCACCCTGCCCAATAGCCTCTCGCCACCTCAGCTACCCTCTCTCCTCTAACCAATCCTAGCCCTCCACCTAGATCCCCTCTCTCTCACCCTCCCCACCCACACACCACACAGCAACCACCCACCCCCTGGCCCACCACACAACACCACGCCGCACCTGCCTGAACCGCCCACGCACACACGCGCACGCGAGCCGGCCCCACCCACTCCCCGCGTAGCCTCTCCCTCACCGCGTCTCCCCCCACGCACGGCCTCGCCCCCCCCCCCCCGACCCTCGTCGCCACCCGCCTCAGCGACCACCGCAACCGCCTCCCCCGTCCCTTCTTCCCCCGCTCCGACCCCCTCTCCTCTCCGTCGAGCTCTGCCGGCCTCCCTCCGCCGCCGGCGACCCGAACCCCCCTCCGCACCGCCCGTCCCCGAGCTCTCCATCGTCGCCGTTCCCCATCCCGACCTCGCCTCTGCGCCGCCCCGCCCTCACCTCCGTCCCCCTCTCCGGCTACTCCCTCATCCCCAACCCGCCGCCGCTCCCTCCGGTTCTTCCCGCCGACGCGCGGCCGCGTCCGCCGTCGCGCACTCCTCGCCACCGTCCCCGCCTTCTCTCTCCTCCCCTCCGGCTCGCCCGCCTCTGCCACCGAGCGTGTACGCCCGCCCTTTTCCCTCTGGCGCTCCCCCCCGCTCCGCCGCCTTCGCCGGCCGCCCGTCCTGCTGGGTCCCTTTCCCTCCTCCGAGCCGCGCGACCCGAGCCAAGCGTCCGCCGCCCGAGCTCTCGCCAAGCGGACCGGCGCCCGAGCTCCCTCTGCGCTCGCCTCCCGGGCCAGCGTCCGGCCGACCCTCGTCCTCGCCCCTCTGCCCGGCCTGGGCGACCGAGCCTCCCGCCCCTCTTACGCTAGATCCGGTTGCGGCGTTCCCGGTGCGAGCTTGCAAGACCCCACTCCGTTGCGGGTTCTACTCCCGGGCAAGCTGCAAGTGTGTTCGATGGCTGCAAGCTGCTGCCTCGAGTTGTGCCTGCTTGTGCTTGATGTGAAATTGTTGTGGTGGCTGCACAACTCACATCGGTCATGTGTTGATGCGGTTGCTGTAAACCTTCTAGTAGAAGAGACCGACATGAGGCCCGACAAGATCCACCCCAGGCGGCGACCCACGGGCGCCAAGAGCTACCGACATGACCAAGACCGGACCCCGATAACCATGATCCCACGGCGAACAACAAGGCCTTCGAGGTGGGACCGACAAGATCTTCTCCTCGGGACAGGAGCTCCCTGAACGCCAAGCTCGTCGAGTTCGGGACCCTCAAGATCTTAAATCACGGACACGACATGTACTTCCACAGGGGCGCCATGGTCGGGGCCCCGGACCCGAAGGCCACATGGGACGACAAGTACTCCAACATGGACCCGGTTGAAGAAAACCCGAAGACGGTAGATGCGACAAGTACTTCCCCGTCCGAGAACGATCCCGTCGAGAACGACCCCGTCGAACCCTGGACCCTGTCGAACCCCGGAACCGCAAGGTCGTCGAACCCTAATGTGTGAACCCCTTCCCGGAACCCTATTTTATAACATAATAACAACTTGTTGCATAATAAATTGTCATACTTGCATGCATAACCTTGTGGTTTGGGGGCCTTATGCCGATTCACCTAATAATTAAATATGGGGCCCATATGCGGGCAAATCTAGCCTTATATTGGCCTCATTTAAATTTGTGTAGCGAACCGATGATATAATCTTGCCTTGTTAAGACAACATTTAAATTGCGGGGTATCTAAACAACTTGAACCGCCTAATTAATTGTCGGGACCCCGGTTCCGCTTAATTTGACCTAATTGCATCGCACTTTGCCATGCCATGCATCATACATGCATCATGCCGATCTTCTGCCGTGTATTAAATATTGCATCCAGTGTTTCTTCTAGTGTTTTGGTTCTTCGCGGATAAGGCCGTTGAGTTGATGTGAGCTTCGCCCCGACCTTCGGTTGACCCTTCGACAATGTTTTCAGGCGAGCATCTCCCCCTTTCTACCTATCTTACTTTTCTAGTATTTATTTCCCTCCTGTTGATCTTTGCTATATGTGTTGCGATGCTCTAGTTTCCGTACCCGTAATATCCCTTGCAGCCATATATAGCCTTGGACACATCCTACTACCTGTTGTTGGTAAATAGTTGGGCCCGCGTGTCGTAGTCGCTTGCTCAAGTGTTTGTGTGTCGACAAGTACCACAATTGTTGGAGGATTGCCGCATGTTGATGTTGGAGATGATCATGGCTTTAATTATTGTTCACTTTAATTACTGTTTAACAACTAAAATTGAATTAAGCAGAGGCATCGGTGGGTGATAGGTAAGATTGGTTTCCGACCGCCCACTTGTGTCCCGTAGGACCCGAGTTCTTGACACCTGTTCCGAGATCGAGCGCGCTAACCACAGGTGGGGAGATATGGGCCCCCCATTGATTATTACCTGATTTCAAAGTATTGTACTGGGGGCCACAACTAGTTTGAGGATTTATTTACTATCCTGTACTTATGCCATGTTTACCGCTTTATTTACGTTTGTGCGAGGAGCACCTTTACTGTTTAGGATCGGTTACGTTGCGGTGTCGGCAGTCCCGTTTGGGGATTTCTTTGTCGCTCACTGCCGTCCACCCAAACCCCGAGTCCGTCTCGGAACCGGCCGACTCCGTTCTTGGTGTCGACTCGGTGGGTGGCCCCATGTACTTGCTTTGAGTGCAGGAGCGTCGTGACTTAGGCCCCGCCGACATACCGATGGGTGTATGTTAAGCGATCGCAAAAGTGAAGTGCCTGTGGATACTTTGGTGCACCCCTGCAGGGTTTAATCTTTTCGAGAAGTCGTGTCCGCGGTTATGGACGACTTGGAGCACAGTGCTTGATCATAGACAACTATCACTAAAGTTTATTGCTATTAATTGACTTGTATCCGATATGACTAGTAAACAGCTCCACTACAACGGAATGGCTAAGTAAAAGTACCAACAAGCTTTGGGTTTTGGGGTTATCTCATGATAATTGTATCGACTAGTAAGTGTTGCCACTATAACGGAATGGTTAATTAAAGTGCCATCGCTTACTTTCTCGGACGATTATCTAAACGACTAGTAAAGTGCCGCAACTATAACGAATAAGTAAAACTGCCAACCGTGTGAGTTCCTCGGTTGACTTCCTCGTTGGTCTCGAGGAAATACAGGATGGGTTTGTTTGGTGTTAGCTTGGGTTGGATCCGAATAGGTCTTTCTTACCCCTCTCTTGCTTGCCGGTTGTATCGAGTCTCTATAGGTTGTTTAGTGCATCTTGCCGCTTTCGATCCACCATACCTATGTAGGCGAGGACCGGCAATTCTAGCCTCGCGTGTCTTGGCCTCGATCGACGCTCCTCTTTTCCTTTGCCCTTTGTCGGCACCCTTTTGTTTAAGCAGGTTTTGAGATCGACGCCGTTAGCGAGGTTACCCTTCCGGCTGGGCAAGGTTATGGGCGCCATTGGTTATTCTTGAGGCTCTTAGCCCCATTTGCATCTTGTCCGTAGTGGACGACTGTATCATTTTCAAGGTGATTTGGATCTTTGTATATTATATCGTATTCTTGACTCATTGAGTGTTGTTGTATATATATACGTGCATGGGTCCCATCGAGGACTGTTGTGTAATGTTATTACTTTGCTTTCCACCCGCACGAAAGTGCCTGGTGGGCACCTTCGAATCGTTTCTATGCGGGTTTGGCGAGTTATGCTAAAACTTGCATAGGGCCGATTCTGAGGGTGTTACAATGACTCAGTTCATGGCGAATCAGAACAACAACAATGGAAACAATCAGCCTCAGGGAGATGCTCTCACCAGATTTCTGAGGTTAAGGCCGGCTAAGTTCTCTACTGCAACGGAACCAATGGTTGCTCTCATTGTTCGTTAGGTCAACAAGGATCTAATGGCTTCGGATGCGATCTTTGAGAAGGTGAGGTTTACCGCTCACCTACTGGAGGGACCAGCCGCTTCTTGGTGGGACACGTTTCAGATCACCCACCCGCTGGATACCGTGACTTGGTCAATGTTTGAGGAAGGTTTTAGGACCAACCACGTGTCTTCAGGAGTTCTGAGCCTGAAGAGGAAGGAGTTCCGCAACTTGCGCCAAACCAATCGCACCGTGGCCGAGTACATTGAGGAGTTCAACAACCTATCCCGTTATGCACCTGAGGATGTTGACACTGATGCCAAAAGGAGGGAGAGATTCCTGGATGGCCTTAGTGATGAGCTTTCAGTACAGCTATTGGTGGTTTATTGTCCCACTTTCCAGGAGCTTATGGACAAGGCCAGAATCTTGGAGGGGAAGCACAAGCAAATGGAGAACCGCAAGAGAAAGAACAACAATCACCACTCTGGTTCACACCACAAGACTCGCACTTCATATGATGGATACTCCAAGCATGGAGGAAGTGACCATGGGAGCCATGACCGCCGCGATGGACATCGTCATGACAACCATAGGAGCAGCCACCACAACCACAAGGGAGGACACTCTCACCACTCTGGAGGACACGGTGGACATGACCGCAACCGTGATCGCAACCGTGAAGAAGGATCAGGTGAGGTGGCGTGCTTCAAGTGCAAGCGGAAGGGACACTATCTCGACAATGCGGAGAGGAAAGGACTGAAGCCAACCAACGGCGAGAAGGCCACAGTGAACCACATGAATGTGGAGGAGATTCCAGATGAGCCTGACCTTGTGATTGGTAAGTTCCCAATCAACACTTACCCTGCACTTATACTTTTCGATACTGGTGCATCGCATTCATTCATATGAAGGGCATTTGTGGATAAGTATAAGTTACCTACTGAGTCTATGAAAAGGTCTATTAGAGTGAGTTCACCTGGAGGAGATATGATAGCTAGTGCGGGATTCCGCGACTTGACTGTGAGGATTAGAACACACAACTTCATTGCACATCTAGTAGTGTTGGATTCACAGGGATTATATGTCATTCTGGGTATGGATTGGATGTCTATGCATGGGGGACACATAGATTGTGCACAGCGAGCTGTTTCACTCAAAACCCCAGATGGTAAGATGATTAGATTCAAGTCGGCTGCACGACCGAGAGAGTGTAAGTTGAATTCTCTTAAGGGGGTTAGCATGGATACTGTACCAGTGATTAGGGATTACCCTGACGTGTTTCCGGAAGAGCTGCCAGGGATGCCACCTGACAGAGATGTAGAGTTTCTTATCGACCTGATGCCGGGAACAGGACCTATAGCAAAGAAACCATATAAGATGGATGTCGATGAGGTGAAGGAATTGAAGAAACAGTTGAAGGAACAACTGGAAAAGGGATTGGTTCAGCCTAGTGCGTCGTCATGGGGAGCACCTATTCTATTTGTGGAGAAGAAAGACAGCACCAAGAGATTAGTGGTAGACTATCGCTCGCTGAATGAAGTAACCATTAAGAACAAGTACCCTCTGCCGAACATAAATGACTTGTTTGATCAACTCGAAGGAGCAAAGGTGTTCAGCAAGATTGATCTGCGATCAGGCTATTTCCAATTGAAGATCCGGGAGGAGGATGTACCAAAAACCACCTTCACCACTAGGTATGGTTTATATGAGTATACAGTTATGTCTTTTGGACTAACAAATGCCCCGGCATACTTCATGACCATGATGAACAAGGTATTTATGGAGTATTTGGACAAGTTCGTGGTGGTGTTTATTGATGACATCTTGATATATTCCAAGGATGATCTTGAGCATGAGAAACATCCGAGAATGATTATGGAGAAGGCGAGGAACACAAGCTGTATGCCAAATTCAGAAGTGTGAATTCGGCTTAACCTTTGGATTTCTTGGACACGTAGTGTCGGAGAAGGAAATTCTGTTGATCCAAACAAAGTGACTGCAGATGAGTGGGAAGCACCCAAGAATGCGAGAGATTCAAAGCTTTTGGGACTTCTGGATATTACGGAGGTTCATAGAAAACTTTTCCAAGATTGCTAAGCCGATGGTGAACTTGAAGAAGGAGAGGAAGTTTGAATGGTCAGATGTATGTGAAGCCAGCTTTCAGGAACTGAAGCGTCGACTAGTAACTGCGCCTGTTCTGTGTTTACCAGATCTTCAGAAGGATTTCCAAGTGTACTGTGATGCTTCTCGACAGGGACTTGGGAGTGTGCTGATGCAAGATGGGAGAGTAGTGTCTTATGCCTCGCGACAACTCAAGCACCATGAGCGGAATTACCCCACACATGACTTGGAGTTAGCGTCAGTGGTTCATGCGCTCAAGGTATGGAGGCATTACTTAATGGGAAAACACTGTGATGTGTACACCGACCACAAGAGCCTGAAGTACATATTTACACAGAAGGAACTGAACATGAGACAAAGGAGATGGTTGGAACTTATCAAGGGTTATGATATGAACCTACAATACCACCCAGGAAAGGCCAATGTAGTAGCTGATGCTCGGTAGGAAGGTTTATGCCAATGGATTGACAATTGGTGAATTGCCTGAGGATTTGTGCAAGCAATTCAAGGACCTTAGACTGGAGGTAGTATCTGAAGGATACTTGGCTACAATGGAAGTCCAACCAATGCTTCAAGACAGAATCAAGAAGGCTCAAGTGGGAGACAAAGAGATAGATGAAGTTAAGGAAAAGATGAAGGAAGGTCGAGCAAGGGAATTCCGCGAGGATGAGCAAGGTACCTTGTGGTACGGAGATCGTTTGTGCGTCCCCAACGATCCCGAGATAAGGAAGTTGATTCTGCAGGAAGCTCATGACTCGCCGTATTCCATACATCCGGGCAATACGAATATGTACATGGACCTAAAGGACAGATTCTGGTGGAACAACATGAAGGGAGACCTCGAGCATATTGCCCTATCGATGTATGTAGTCGAGTAAAGCGAGAACACTGAAGCCAGCGGGACTGCTGCAACCATTGCCGTGCGGATTGGAAATGGGATAGAGTGAACGAACTTTATCACAGGGCGCCGGGACGGTCGGGATATGACTCTATTTGGGTAGTGGTCGACCATTTGACCAAGGTAGCCCACTTTATACCGGTGAAGACGACCTATACGAGTGAAAAGTTGGCCAAGATTTACATGGACAAGATTGTGTGCCTACATGGAGTTCCCAAGAGTATCGTATCTGATAGAGGCACCCAATTTACCTCACACTTCTGGCGCCAGATGCACGAGTCACTTAGTACTAGATTGGAGTTTAGCACAGCGTTTCACCTCTGGTGATGGAGCACCGAGAGGGTGAATCAGATTTTGGAGGACATGCTAAGAGCTTGCGCCTTGGCTCATGGTTCTAGTTGGGATGAGAATTTGCCGTATGCCGAGTTTTCCTACAACAACAGCTATCAAACCAGCATCAGGACGTCACCGTTCGATGTACTGTATGGGAAACGGTGCCGAACACCATTGCTATGGGATGGAGTAGGAGAACGTCAGTTGTTTGGACCTGATTTGATCAAGGACGCTGAGGAGAAGGTCGCCTTGATTAGAGATAGACTGAAGGTAGCACAATCTAGGCAGAAGAGCTACGCTGACGCCAAGCGCAAGGAAGTGGTGTACGATATAGGTGATAGAGCATACCTTAGAGTATCGCCGCTTCATGGAATCAAGAGATTTGGAATTAAGGGTAAGCTGGCACCTCGATTTATTGGACCGTATCGAGTCTTAGCACGCAAAGGAGAGGTTGCTTATCAGTTGGAGTTTCCAGAGGCTCTGTCTGCTGTTCACAATGTGTTCCACGTGTCCCAGCTGAAGAAGTGCCATCCGGAGATGGTGGATACACCATTGAGAGACACTGTACCGCTAGAGGAGGTTCAGCTTGAGAATGATTTGACCTATGAGGAGAAACCGGTCAAGATTCTGGAGACAGCAGAAAGGACTACCCGTACCAAGACAATCAAGTTTTGCAAAGTATAGTGGAGTCACCACACCGAAGAGGAAGCCACTTGGGAGCGTGAAGATGACATCCGAGAGGACTACCCACACCTATTTGCTAGCCGCGCCGAATCTCGAGGACGAGATTCATCTTAAGGGGGTTATTCTTGTCACATCCCAAATTTTAGATTTGGTCTTGCATATCATTCATAGCATTGCATCATATCTTTCCATGCAAAACCGTCGAGTAGAAAGGTTCGGCGAAACGCCTATTGCAAAACCCTATTTTGTTTCGATCCAAGTTTCCTGCAGGGAGCTCTAGTAAGACTTGCGACAACCACCCCTGTAGGTTCGAGTTTTCGCACAAACTTCGACTGAAGGTTGTTCCCCTCGACGATACAAACCCGTAGGCGCAAGAATCGCTCCAATCGGAGTTCGTATGCAAAAGACTCGGACGTTTTAGTAAACCGCCGGAAAACGGTCCGAAATTTCGGACCGATTTCCGAGTTGTAGTCCAACTGCGGACCGATTCGGTTCAGGAATTTTTTTTCTTCTTCTCTTCTCACGCGTAGGACTACTTGAAAGGACCCACCCGGGGCCTTGGGATCCGTGCCCCCACTCGACAACCGACCCCGCCGCCAACACCTCCTGGCGCGCCTCCCGAGGCCGATCACGCCGCCGCCGCCGCCCGGTCACCTCGCCGTCGCCGGCCACCTCGCCGCCGCCGGCCATCGCCGCCACCACTGCCGGGTTCGCCTCGCCGCTCTCTATTCCGCCGCCAGCGTCGCCGTTCATCGCCGCCGCCGATCCCATCTACCGCCGCCGCCATGGCCTCGCCGCCGCCACCTCCATCGCAGCCCGCGCCGCGCACGCGCCCGCCACCGCGCGTCTGCGCCGCCTCCGCTGCCGCCTCGCTGCTGCCCGCGTACACGACGCGTGCCGTGCGCGTCTTCGCATCTTGTAGCGTTATTAGCGCGCTCGTCCGTCTGTAGCGCAATTATTTTTCCGGAACCATAGTTAACCGTGTACGTACCCCTGCAGGAAGAACCACGACGCCGGAAGTGACCGTCGCCGCCGTCCGAAGTTCGCCGGAGTTCGATTCGCAGTCCGTTTCTGGTAAGACAACAGCCACCGTCAGATCTCAGATCAGCGGCTTAGATCGTTCGTTGACTGGTCAGCACTCCAGACGTTGACTGGTCAGACGCCCCGTCGCCAGTCATCGAACCTGATTGGTAGGTCAATTTCGTTAATCCTATTAGTTGACAGATTTTGGTAGAATCTTGTAAATTGCATAGAAATTAAACCGCTTGGCCAAAAATTGCAAATAAAATATGTACGAGTTCAGTGAGTCGTGTAGAATCTCTTTGTACCTTTGGTTCAGACTTTTACCGTCAGGTTTAGTACAGTTTAATCAAACTAGTTAGTGGCCTTTTCGGAGTAATAAATTCGTAGAAAAAGATTCGTAGCTCCAAAAATCGCGTATGATATGTCCCTGAATTCGTATGAACGAGGGGAATCTCATCGTGCAATAAAAAGATAGGCTTACAGTAATAATTTCTGCAGTATTTGTCTAATGGCGTTCTGCAGTGTTTTAATTACTCGGGGAGTTTTATAAATCCTTTTCGAGTAATTCCAATTGGTACTGTTTCTATTCAGCGATGCCTGTGCGGTAGAATTTCTCCAAGATTTTACAACCTGTCTACTACCTGTAGTGAATTATTTAAGTTCTAGCTCTAGTAGTGATCACCACTTTTGGTTAATAGTTTCCCTTGCGCCAAATCTATTTTCCATGCATGTATTCGGTAGTAATATGTATTAGTATTATGTGGTGCAGCTGTAGCACCAATTCACTTGCCGTTCTTGCATTCATGCATCATCTTTGTTGTATATGTTTGTGAATTGTTTGTTTATGAATGCAATTGTGTCGTGTAGATTGTGTGGAGTGCAACCCTTGCTCGTGTGTGGATTGTTTCTCCGACCGCTACAACCAAGGCAAGTAGATGCTACTTTGTTCATGATATCGTCCTACTATTTTCAATGCATTGTCGTGTATTTTGTAGATGCATGTGTAGGATGATACTATCGCTATACTATGTCCTATTATGTGGTAGGGCTTTCCTTGTAGATGAACCATCGTTGTAGATGTGCTTAGCCATGCTATGTTGAACGAGGGCTGGGTTACATCATTGATACTTGTTTTCTCAAAGTATTGGTTTGTGAAAACTAAAACAACTTAATCAATGAACCCCCTGGGTGTGATGGTATTGATAAATTTTGGTGGTTTCATTGCGGAAAGGCACCCAAGTATCAAAAGAAATTGATTGGCTTCTTTATTGTGTAGCTTGCGTGTACAACCATGTGCCAATAATGAAATGGGCGGTTGGTTGGACTTAGTAGGTTGTGGTAACTCGAACCCGCGTATCCAGAGATGTAGAATTTTGGTAGGTTGGACCAGTGCGCGTCGGGATTGAGGAGCTACTTCCCGAACAGTCTCTTCTTGGTCTTCTCTCTATCGTCACCCAAAATGAGAGTGATGGTATGAGCTGGGCTGGCCAAGTCACATGGGTAAAGTGTACTAGCCTCTGCAGAGTGTATAATCTAATCGATTAGCCATGTCCCCGGTTATGGACAACTGAGTTGCTTGATATTGATTCCATGACATGTTTCTCGCTCATTCTAACTTCATAATTGCTTTAACATTGTAGGGTTAACTTAATTGGGATCTTTTCAAAGAAAATTTAAAACTGTTTATGAAAGTAGGACAAATGTATTTGCAAATGCAAGCCAGACACAGCTCCACTTGCCAAATATGCATGTAGATGTTAGTACTATTGTCTCCTTTGCTAGCTCTACTTGCCATACATTCCATGTATTGACCCTTCGGGGCTGCTACGTTTCATGTTGCAGGTTATTCCGATTCTGATTGATCGTTATAGGCCACGGTACTCCACTCGGCACTTGTTCACTTGTGGGCAATTTGAAGATTGGAGGATTTACTCGCTTTTGTTGCTACCTGAATAATTTGAGCTAAGATTTATGCTAAGCTTTCATTGTAATAATGGTACTCTGGATCTTTGTAGACCATGATACACGGTTATTTTGCTATGATTATCTATCTTACTCTATTGTGGGCCAATGAACCGATCCAGGGATTGACATGTCACATAGAGGCCACGGTCTTTTCAGAACCAGGGTGTTACACTTTATAAAGGTGGGGTCTTACAGATGGTATCAGAGCACTGTGTTGCCTGTAGGATTATGACCCTAGGATTGGATTAGAAACTACTAAGGAAAAAATTTCAACACTTTGGAAAATTTCCACACTTGTCTTTTTCTTCTCGTAAACTTTTCTAATCTTATTTCTCATCTCCATTTGTACATGAACTCCATCAACGAAGCTGTGAGGAAGGGACCACTCATGACCATGACTTTGGAGTGTGAGACTGAATTTCCCAAGGCCCTCAAGAACCTTATGGTTACCATGGGGATACATGGTGCAGATGTGTACAAAGGATTCCCTGTGATGGATGAAGGAGAAGAGTATTGGTGGGTGCAACTTCACTTGTACAAAAACAAGGAAGACAACCATAAGGAGTCAGGATTCTGCATGGTCACCAACTCAGAAATGAACACAACATTCTTTGACTCTGCAAGAAATGCAGCTTGGAATGCTATCAAGGAGCTTGGTGATAGACTCAAGTGCAGAATGCTCAACACCCAAAATGACCTTAGAGAAGAAAAGAAGCATACCCAGGAATTAGAGACTACCAACCAACAACTAAGGGGAGACATCATAGATTTAATATGGGAGTCTTCTGAACAAGATAGACAGATGGCTACTAAGGATGCCTTGATAGCTATTTTTTCTAGTGAGTGAGAGTTGTAACATACTTCGTTAGTTGGACCACCACACTTATCGTTTTTACTTCCAAATATTTGTCTAAGTTATGTTGAACCTTTGATGCTTGTAATGTATTTGTGTATGCCATGACTTGTGTGTTTGTTGCAAAAAGATGTGCTTGTGATATTTTGTCTTGTGATTTTTCTCTATTGATGTTGATTCTAACTTTTCTCTATCTTATAAAAATAGATGCCTAATGTTATTATCAGCATGGCCGAGGAGTTCAAGGTAACTCGTTTTGGTACTCGTCTCATTGAGCTCACTAGTGTGCTAAACCTTCCACTTCCTAGCATCATGACACTTCCACTCACCAAGTTTGAGAGGAAGGACCTATGGGGCTTCAGAGTCACCCAGCCGGGACGCCAGACAGAGCCAACCACGGAGACCATCACTTTCAAGTTGATGCATGAGGACAAGGAGAAAGGCCTAGATGTATTCATGCAGGAGTTACTTGGGCGCCTGGTAGGGAGACACTCCACCGAGCTTAGAGGTCTTTACTTTCACCCCTTCGGGAGATGCAACGAGGAGGGTGAAGCTATAGAGTACGAGGATGCTGCTAGAGAGATGATGGAGCCGATTCGTCTGTACCTCCAGGACCTAGTGGGTCTTAGTAGACACCTAGATAATGATAGGACCAACGTCATTCTTAGAAATAACGAGCTCCAGGTTCAACTTCGTGAGAAGGACAAGATCTTCGCAGAGCAAGACGAGATAGTCAAGGAAATGGAGGCCAAGTTTGAAAGCCAGGACAAGAAGTTCAAGAGCCAAGAGAAAAGAGTCCAACACAGGAACAAGAAGATCCGAGAGATGAAGGAGGATCTAGAGGCCAAGGACTTCGAGCTTGAGCATCAGCAGGGAGTGATCGAGAGGCTTCGCTCACAGAAGAGGGCTCTTAGGTCCAATTAGAGGCCTTGACTACTAGTGTTGATGAGTACAAGACCACCATGGAGAATGCAGGTCTTACCCTCGTTGACATAGAGATTGATGCGGAGGAGTACTGTAGACTAGCCGATTATCTTTCAGCTACAGTACTTTTGATTATTGAGTCACAATCCAACATGTGGGTGGCTTGCTATGGTGTGTTTGCATTTCCAAACTTGTTGTTTATGTCGTTCAAACTCTATGTTATTTTGATGCTTGGTTATTGTGATTGACTATGTGATGTATTGTGCATGTTAAGCATCTATGGGTATCTCATTCTTATCCTTATTAAAACCACAGATGCCTCCTCGACGTGCCAACCCCAACCCGAACAACAACAAAAACAACAACAACAACAACAACAACAACAACAACAACAACAACAACAACAACAACAACAACAACAACAACAACAACAACAACAACAACAACAACAACAAAAACAACAACAACAACAACAACAACAACAACAACAACAACAACAACAACAACAACAACAACAACAACAACAACAACAACAACAACAACAACAACAACAACAACAACAACAACAACAACAACAACAACAATGTCACTCCCGAGATGCAGCAGTTGATGACAGCATTGGCACAACTGATGCAGATGATGACCACTTTCATGCAGAACCTGAATCAGAATAACAACAACAATAATAACAATAACAATAACAATAACAATAACAACAACAACAACCAGAATAATCCACCAGGATTTGACATGTTCACCGGATTTCTAAGACTGAGGCCTGCAAAGTTCTCAGGAACCACTGATCCAATGGTAGTCAATGACTGGTTACGTTCTGTGAACAAGGACTTAGTGACTGTCGGCTGCACCGACGAAGAGAAGGTCAGGTTTGTAGCACATCTGCTGGAAGGGCCAGCAGCAACCTGGTGGGACAACTTTTAGATCACCACTCCCATTGAGGATGTGACTTGGGCTATCTTTGAGGATGGATTCCGTACAGCTCACATCTCATCTGGGGTGATGAATTTGAAGAATAAGGAGTTCCACAATCTGAAGCAGCGTCACCGCAGCGTGGCTGAGTATATTGAGGAGTTCAACAATCTGGCGCGTTATGCACCGAATGAAGTTGATATAGATGCCAAGAGGAAAGAGAAATTCCTCGAAGGACAGAATGATGAACTGAATCTGCAGCTGTCTGTTTCCTATGTCCCAACATACCAATCACTTTGTGACAAGGCTACCATCTTGGAAAACAAGATGAAACAGGTTGAGAGTAGGAAGAGGAAGCACAACTTTGATAAGAACAGCTAGGGATCGTCTCACAAGTGTTCCCATCATGATGATAGTGTGAGTTCTGGATACCAAAAACATGGAAAGTACAACAACCACCATGGCCACAACCGCCATCATGACAACAAGCATCACCGCAGTCATGATAATGACAAGTACAAGAACCAGAAGAGTGGACACAAGAGTCACCACAGTGGAGGTGGAAGTGGAAGTGGAAGTCAGCCTGCAAAGAGAGATATCAGTCAGGTTGAATGCTTCAAGTGTAAGAAGATGGGACACTATGCAAATGAGTGCCCAAAGAAGAAGGTTAAAGGAACCACCAAGCCCAACCCTTTCCAGATGGGACAAGTGAACCACATCAATGTGGAAGAGATATATGAGGAATCTGATGCTATGGCTGGTAAGTTCAAACTCAATTATATTCTAGCACTTGTTCTTTTTTATACCGGTGCATCGCATTCATTCATATCAAGAGCATTTGTTGATAGAAATGGATTTCCAACAGAAAATATTGGGTGTCCCATAAAAGTAAGTTCTCCCGGTGGAGATATGATAGTAGTCTTGGATGTTGTGATCTAGTGATAGAATTTGGAAATCATAAGTTTCCAGTTAGTCTGATAATCCTAGATTCCCAAGGATTGTATGTAATTTTGGGAATGTATTGGATGACCAAGTATGAAGGAGTACTGGATTGTGCCAACCGTATTGTCGCACTCACAACCCTGGATAAGAAACGGATTAGATTCAAGTCTAACTTTGAATCAAAAGGGAGTAAGCTAAATTCTCTTAAGGGGGGTTAGCATAGAGAGGGTGCTAATTGTGAGAGAATACCCTGATGTGTTTCCAGAGGAATTGCCGGGAATGCCACCAAATAGAGATGTGGAGTTTCTGATTGACTTGCTACCAGGATCAGGACCAATAGCAAAGATACCTTACAAGATGTCAGTTGAAAGAACTCAAGAAACAACTTGGAGAATAGTTGCAGAAAGAATTTATTCAACCAAGTTCTTCATGTTGGGGAGCACCAGTCTTGTTTGTTGAAAAGAAAGATAGAAGTCAAAGGTTATGCATTGATTATCGTTCACTCAATGAGGTGACTATCAAGAACAAATACCCTTTGCCCAGAATCAATGACTTGTTTGATCAGTTAGAAGGAGCCCCGTGTGTTCTCAAAGATTGATCTCCGATCAGTATACTTTCAGCTAAAGATAAGGGAACAAGACATACCTAAGACTGCTTTCACCACTATGTATAGATTGTATGAGTACACCGTGATGCCATTTGGTTTGACCAATGCACCAGCTTACTTGATGAATATGATGAACAAGGTGTTCATGGAGTTTCTTGAAAAGTTTGTTGTCGTTTTCATCGATGACATTTTGATCTACTCCAAGAGCAACGAAGAGCATGAAGGACATTTGCGTTTGATACTTGAGAAGCTTAGAGAGCATAAACTGTATGCCAAATTCAGAAAGTGTGAATTCTGGCTGAATGAGGTTGGATTTCTTGGACACATTGTGTCAGGAGATGGTGTAGCAGTTGATCCCGCAAAAGTGCCAGCTGTAAATGAATGGGAATCTCCTAAGTCAGTGAAAGAGGTTCGTAGTTTCCTTGGCTTGGCAGGATACTATAGAAGGTTCATTGAGAATTTCTCCAAGGTAGCTAAGCCAATGATGGAGTTACTAAAGAAATACAAGAAATTTTATTGGACTGAAGGATGTGAACTTAGTTTCCAAGAGTTGAAGAAGAGGATAGTGACAGCACTAGTCTTATGTCTACCAGATTTAGAAAAGGATTTCAAAGTGTATTGTGATGCATCTCACCAAGGATTAGGTGCAGTTTTAATGCAAGAAGGGAAAGTTGTGGCTTATGCCTCGAGACAACTCAAAACTCATGAAGTGAATTATCCTACTCATGATTTGGAGTTAGCCTCTGTTGTCCATGCACTCAAAACATGGAGACATTATCTTTTGGGAAAGCGATGTGAAGTGTTCACAGATCACAAAAGTTTGAAGTATATCTTCACCGAGAAAGAGATCAACATGAGACAAAGAAGATGGTTGGAACTCATCAAAGACTATGACTTGAGTCTGCAATACCACCCCGGTAAAGCAAATGTTGTAGCTGATGCGTTAAGCCGTAAGGTTTATGTGAATGGCATTACGAAGGGAGAATTGCCAGATGATCTGTATGCCCAATTCAAAGATCTCAGATTGGAGATAGTGCCTGAAGGACATCTCATGTCATTGGATGTTCAACCCACCTTGTTGGACAAAATCAAGGAATCCCAAAAGACGGACAAATAAATTGAAGAGATTAAGGAAAAAATTGATAAGGGAAAAGCCAAAGGATTCCATGAAGACGCATAGGGTACTTTATGGTATGGAAAACGTATCTGCATTCTGCAAGATCCGGAGCTTCGGAAACTGATTTTACAAGAAGCACACAACTCACCATATTCCATTCATCCGGGTAACACCAAAATGTACATGGATGTGAAGGAAAGATTTTGGTGGAATAATCTCAAGAAGGACATCGCCGAACATATTGCTTTGTGTGATGTATGTAGTATAGTGAAAGCGGAACATCAGAAACCAGCAGGATTGTTACAACCACTACCCATTCCTGATTGGAAGTGGGACAAGATTGGCATGGATTTCATCACTGGACTGCCAAGGACTAGATCGGGATATGATTCTATTTGGGTCGTAGTGGATCGCCTAACTAAAGTTGCTCATTTCATATCCGTGAAGACAACATATACAAATGCTAAGTTAGCCAAGATCTATATGAATAGGATTGTGTGTCTACATGGAGTACCCAAGAGTATTGTGTCTGATAGGGGAACTCAATTCACTTCCCATTTTCGGGGGAAACTACATGAGTCATTGGGAACGAGATTGGAATTCAGTACTGCTTTTCATCCCCAGACTGATGGACAGACAGAAAGGACCAACGAGATTTTAGAGGATATGTTGAGGGCATGTGTCCTAGATTATGGAGCTAGTTGGAATGAAAGTCTGCCTTACGCAGAATTCTCTTACAACAACAGCTATCACGCCAGTATTGAGATGGCACCGTTTGAATTTCTCTATGGGAGAAAGTGTACTACACCATTGTTATGGAATGGCGTTGCAGAAAGAAACTTGTTCGGGCCAGAACTAATCAACGAATCTGAAGAGAAAGTCAAGTTGGTAAAGGATAGATTGAAGATAGCACAATCCCGACAAAAGAGCTACGCAGATCCCAAGCGGAGGGAAGTCACCTATGAGGTGGGTGATAGAGCTTATCTTAGAGTATCACCACTTCGTGGAGTGAAGAGGTTTGGAGTCAAAGGAAAATTGGCCCCAAGATATTTTGGACCATTCAAGATTCTGAGTCGTAAAGGAGAAGTGGCATATGAGATTGAATTTCCTGAATCATTGTCTGCTGTTCATAATGTGTTTCATGTGAGTCAGCTAAAGAAATGCCATCCAGAGATGGAAGAGACTTCTTTGAAGGATACTATACCTTTGGAGGAGGTCCAATTGGAAAGTGATCTCACCTATGAAGAAAAACCTATCAAGATTCTTGAGACTGCAGAAAGGGTAACTCGGATAAAGACTATCAAATTCTGCAAAGTTAAGTGGAACCATCATTCCGAGGAAGAAGCAACTTGGGAAAGAGAAGATGATCTTCGGAAAGACCACCCTCACCTATTTGCTAGACAATCCGAATCTCGAGGGCGAGATTCACCTTAAGGGGGTTAGATTTGTAACATCCCAAAAATCATGATTACAAAGTTTGCATATCATTCATGCATTCATAAGCATTATAGCATCATTTTCAAATAAGATTTAAAAAACAGAAGCAATTGTTGTCTATTATTTTATGTAAGCAAGGCAATGGCCTTATTGCTACCCTCTAATATGAGAATACTTGTTTTAACCTGAAAAGATTTGAACATAGGTTTGATTGATATTTCCAAAGCTTGGTCAAAGTTTTCAAACCAAATATGAATTCAAAACCATTCTTATGCCTACTACAAATAATTAATTAAGGCATGATTCTATTGTTAAACCCAGTGGCCAATGTAATTTTGAGTGAACAGCAATGTTTTATACACAAATATCTACATGTTTCACTTTACAAAAATCCAGGAAGAGTTTGAATTCAAACACATTTGAAATCATTTGAAAAGGATTCCTGGAAAATCATTTGGAAAAATAAAAAGAGAAAGGATTAAAGAAAAGGCCAACGCCAGCAATCAGGCCCAACAGCAGAACCATCCCATTAGCCAGCCTACCCAGGACCCCCTCTCCCTCTGTTTCTCACCCGCACGCGTACCCCCTCTCGCTGACGCCTCGGACCCACCTGCCCTGTCATCATCGTCCCCAAATCACCGCGCGACAACCCGCTCCGCTGTTACCTCCTCGCAGTGACGCCGTGTTTAATCTTCGCTTAATTCCCATTGATGCAGCTCATGATTCTCGCCCCTGCTCTGGCTACATAACCACCTCCCCACCCCGCTCCTTTCCCCTCACTCTCACTCTGTCCGCCACCAGGCTGCCCATATTTCGCAGAACATCGCCGCTGTCCGACGAACTCCGACGACAAAATTCCGGTGAGACCAACCGCACATGTCCTTCTGGTTCATACGAGCATGATCCTTGTGATCTTGCGCACCTTCTGACACCTTTTGTTTGTCCGCGCATGACCCAGGCCGTCGTCCCCGTTCACCACTGCAAGCGACATAGCCACCGCTCAACTTCGGCGAGCGATTTAGGTAAACTCCGACTGCCTCTGCCTTCTCCTTGACACTGCCATGTTTGCCATGACCATGTGCACCGCCTGACACCACTGGTTTGTTCTAGGATGATCCAGAGCGTCGGCAACGATCTCGTCTGCAAGAACCCGACGCCGCCTGCAACTCCGACGAGCTCTAGGCCTTGCTACAGCAACCTCCTTCCCAACCGCGACCACGTTGAGCTCCCTCGTGCACGTGCGAGTCTGGTAAGCATCATCACCACCCCTAAGCCTCGCTAGAATCGTCGTTCCACCATCTCCAGTAGCGCCGCCGCCGCACCGCCGTCGCAGCGCTGATCGTTTTTGGTTTGTTTAATTTGGACCGTTAGATCTAGATCTGACGCAAAGGATAGATGACTTAAGTGAAGTGGTATGAATCCATCTGAGCTGTGCGATGCACTTTAAATCTGACGATCCAGAGAGCCTGATCCGCGCGAAGCGGTACCGTCCAATCAGGAAGCGCCACGTGGCTAAGTTTAGATTTAAAATCTGGAATTTCATCTATTAGATATTCAAATTTGTAAATTCAATAACTTTTGTTATGTTTATCCAAAAATACAAATAATATACCATTGGAATCACAAAAAGAAATCCTACACATCTATAGGCTTAGTTTTGTATTTTATTTCCGTTAAAATGGAATTTTATGCAGAGACATTTGTAGGCTTATTTTGTGCATAAGAATTAATTGGAAAATGTTTTAAAGACCAAATGAATTTTATTTGATGTATAATGTTTAGTTTATTGATCAGTACTGTTTTACTTGTCTTGTTTGGTTTAGAAAAATCATCACATGGCATTTGCATGCATTCATTTTTTTTTTTGATTATTTTGGAATGTGAATTTGGTGCTATCATTTTATGTGTAGATTTTGGTGCTAGTAGTGATTGTGACTGTGACGATTGTTGTTACTCCCCCAACTACCAAGGCAAGTGGTTCTTCATACTTTTGTCCCAGTATTTTGACTATGCATTAGAAATATTTTGTATAGGGCTTGCATGATAATTTTTTATATGTATCTATATGCTATGCTTGGGAAATCCTAGTAGTTGTAGAATTATTACAATTTTCTCTAAGTTAAGATACTTGCTATTTCCATGCTTAACCTAGCTAGTAGCAACCAAGAGTGGATTATATACACATGCTATGGAAAAATATTTCTAAGTCTTTGACTTATGTTTTGCCTAATAAAACAACGAAGTGAATGAAACACCTAGGTGGAATGGTAATTGCTTGGTGGATTTTGGTTGAGTGGTTACCAGGGCCCATTTTCCAATGGTCTACCCTGTGTATCTCACTTGTGAAATGCCACCCAGGAACAAAGGGATTTGAGATGCCATATGTTAAGAATCTTCTAGTGCAGCCACATGGCATTATGGGCTCTGCCTGGATCATATAGGTTGCAATAACTTAGCCAAATGGACAGTTGGTGGTAGGGATGATAGGTTTGGATCGCGTCCATTTTGGTATAAGGTAAGGCTTCTAAAAGATCTTGTCTTGATGAAAATCAAATCTTGTGGGGAAAGTGCACCACCTCTGCAGAAGGAAGAAACTAAGTACTTAGCCGTGTCCCCGGAAATGGACAATTTGAGCATCAAGACATGGAAGCTATCAAGAATCTCCTCATCCCAATTTTCTAAGTTAAAACTTGAAGGAAATATGCCCTAGAGGAAATCATAGAGATGATTATATTACATATGTATCCATGAGTTATTGTAATGTTCCTTGAATATCCATATCAGGCAACTTGTATTGATTGACAATTATGTGAATTGTTTGTGAAACTCTTTACTTGTATGGTTATTTAAGAGTTGTCCCTAGTCGGAGTTCATGTGAGGACACACGTGAATATTAGACTAGCACATTGATTGGTTGATGACTATGTTTCGCAAGTCATAGACATGGAGATGTCAAACCAACGATGTGGACACATGTTATGAACATGGGGTTGGACTGACCCAACCTGAGACTGGCAATTAGTTGTAGTTCTCTCTCTACACATCGTGTACGTTTTATCCTTAGACCTGAGATTGTCGCATGTACTTGAGATGTGGATCGACCTACTTTGGGGCTATCAAACGCTGCACCGTAACTGGGTAGTTATAAAAGTAGCTTTCGGGTTTGTCCTGAAGCATGCTGCAATGCATGGTCAATCAAGATGGGATTTGCCCCTCTCTAATTGGGAGAGATATCTCAGGGCCTCTCGAGTGATCGGATCCAGAAATGCATGGCCGTGCTACATATGGTTAAGAGTTAACCTAGTAAAGGGATTCCGAATCACGGTATCGAGAAAGGGAGGTCAGCTTGGAGCTAGACCAAATATCGTGAGGCAACGGGAAAGACATGTACTAAACCTTGTGATGGTTCGTCCAATATGATCTTTGTATGCGTTTAGGAGTTGGCACGTCTTGCTAGAGGCCGCTACCAACTATTGACAGAATAAGTGTATTCGTGTCATGTCTATACGCATATGAACCTATAGGGTCACACACTTAAGGGGCTAGAAGCCTAATGAGGATTGGATCCGAATTAGAGCAGGCTTAGGGTACTAATGGGCTGCTAATGTAGAAGCCCACTAGGGACACCTATATAAGAGAGGGTGGGGCGAGCTAGACAGGGTTAGACCTCAGATCATTCCACCCAGCCGCCACTCCTCACGCCTATGTCGCGCGCGCGGACCTAGCAGTCCGGCGTCTGACACTTCCACCCTGTACATGTGGATACCTCGGAGGTGCTGCATCTGTAGCGTTTGAACGAGCCGCGCAAGGGGGCTGCTCGTGGGACGAGGACAAGGAGGAGACGTGGAACGTCTACACTGCCTCGACGCGCTTCATCAATTCTGCAACTGCACGTCTAGTGGTAATCCCGTGATCTATGACAACAGTAATCCTGGTATACGCGGTAGAAAATTTTGATTTGCGCTAGTGTAGCCTACCCGTATCCTTTCATTGGTATCAGAGCCGATGCTGTTCAGTTATAGGTTCGGGATGTTTGCATATGGTGATATGCAGATTAATATGAATGATACGATCGTTTATATTGCGGTGGTTTAGGATTGATCTATGATCTTGCTGTCCGTGATCGTGATTCTGAGGTTGTCGAACGACTTACCCCTATCGGTCGGCTTCCGCCATCTGGGTAGACAATGACACATAAATCCCTGTTGAATCACATGAAGATCAATATGATTGGTCGAATCGGAACCTAGATCTAAAATCGATGTACCGTGATCAAAGGAGTTTGATCGGATCGGAACAATATCGCGAGGGGAGCTTCCCCTTCGAACCCCGCAGGAGGAGACCCCCTAGACCCCCCTTAATTGTAGCCCCTTTTGTATCTCGTTAAGGTAACTAGGTGCTGCGATGTCACATGATCCGGTAGAATGCGATTCTATGCATAACTTGTTTTTGCAGGATGTATGTGATCAGTATGGCCCATATGTGTATGTGATGTATGTATGAAATTTATCACGACCTGCGTGTCGTGAGTAGGGCAACACGGTTGGAGCCATGTGTGTTGTCAATTATTGTAATGGCCTGCGTGCCAACTTGTGATGATCCAAATTCTATGTAATTTTGATTACTAGCTGTTAGGAGTAATAGCTTGTATTAGTTCTTGGAGGACTCATCACTTGGAGGATGGCTCACATGGAACATGAAGATGGAGATCATCATGGTGGACAGGTTCTATGGCGATGGGGATCACCATGAGAAAATGGGCCATACTGTGTCACATTTATGTGAATGCTATTCTTATGCGTTTTACTACTATGCATGCTTAGATGATAGAAGTAGAACGATCCCTCACAAAGTTTAAGTTAAACCATGCCCTCCCAACCAAACCCTGCACCATCCTATGCCCTGTACAATCGTTGGTGGGCCTATGAAATTAGGGTGCTGCGGTTTTCCTTGGTTGGATGGGTTTGTATCGGATACCTACACGCATAAGGGTTGGTGAGCTTGACAAGGTCATCTTAACAGTTAAGGACCTTGGGGCATAAAGGTTGGGCGCCTAGTTTTGACATAGAGATGTCACCCAACAACAAGAGTCATATGTGATATGATTAGCAAGTGTTGCTTACCGATTTACCTTGTCTTCTAGTAGTGATGCTAAATCTCACTAGTCGACTTGTTAATTTTGGATCTTGAATCACTTAGTAGCAATAGAGGGATATTGATTTAAGTGGGATTATATGCTATTAAATTGTTTAATATGTTTTACTCTTGCATGGTTACATGGCTTAGTATTTTGCATGTTTTCTGTTGTAGATCAATGGCACCAAACACTAAATCACCTTTTTTCTTTGCGTTCGATTCTTGACAAAGATAAACTTAATGGAACAAACTATTCGGACTGGGTCTGTAACCTGAGAATTGTTCTCAGGTCTGATAAAAAGGAAACGGTTCTTGATACCCCAATCCCCGATGAAGCTGCTGATAATGCATCTGCTGCCCTAAAGAAGGCCTACAAGAGAGCATGTGATGATTCTCTTGAGGTTAGATGTTTTATGCTTGCATGCATGCAACCTGAACTCCAAAAGAAGTTTGAGGATCAGGAAGCGTACGATATGATCGTAGCGCTTAAGGACATGTTCCAAGATCAGGCAAGGACTGAGAGGTACAATGTTGCCAAGTCCTTTGTCGAATGCAAGCTAGCAGAGGGAGCAGCCCCCATGTGATCAAAATGGTTGGTTACAGTCAGACTTTGGAAAAGCTTGGTTTTCCACTAGGCCAAGAGTTGGCCACTGACTTCATTTTGGCGTCTCTTCCATCCAGCTATGGGCAGTTCATTTCGAACTACCATATGCATGGGGTGGAGAAGGGCCTTAATGAATTATGTGGGATGCTTAAAATAGCAGAAAGTGACATGAAGAAGTGTGCAGGGAATAGCCATGTGATGGCTGTGCAGAACAAGCCTAGCTTCAAGAAAAAGGGTACTTATTGTAAGAAGAAGGGAAAGGCTAAGGATACGATCCCTAAGTCTGCACCCAAGCAAAAGGCTGGACCTGTAGAAGACACTGAGTGCTTCTTTTGTCATGAACATGGCCACTGGAAGAGAAACTGCAGCAAGTACCAGGCTTCTTTGAAGAAGAGTGGAAGTAAGAGTACTTCCAACTCAGGTACGCTTGTTGTAAATGTTGTGGACATTCTTCTCGCTGATTCCTATGTTAACTCTTGGGTATTTGATACCGGATCGGTTGCTCATATTTGCAATTCGATGCAGGGGCTAATAAGGACTATAGAAGTGCAGAAAGGTGAAGTAGATTTTCGCGTCGGAAATAAAGCAAGGGTTGCTGCATTGTTCGTCGGCGTCATGCAACTTCACCTTCTGTCAGGATTTATTATGGAGTTAAATAATTGTTATTACATTCCTAGTATGGGTCGAAACATTTTATCACCTTCATGTTAGATGAGGGATGGTTATTCATTCGCGAGTGCAAACAATGGTTGTCTAATCTCTAAGAATGATATGTTTATGGCTAATGCTCCCATTGTGAATGGGTTATTTATTTTAAATCTTGATGATGCATCTGTTTACAATGTTAGTGCTAAAAGGCTTCGGCCTAATGATTTGAGTCCTACCTATTTATGGCATTATCGTTTGGGGCACATAAGTGAAAAGCGCATGAAGAAGCTCCTTGGTGATGGTCTTCTAACTTCGTTTGATTTTGAATCATACGAGACATGTCAGGCTTGTTTACTTGGAAAGATGACCAAATCGCCTTTTGCGGGTTTACCCGAGAGAGCGACAGACTTGTTGGAACTCATACATACTGATGTATGTGGACCAATGAGCACGACAGCCAGAGGAGGATATCACTACTTCATTACTTTCACTGATGATTTCAGTAGATATGGTTATGTCTACTTGATGAGGCATAAGTCTGAAACTTTTGAAAAGTTCAAGGAGTTTCAGAGTGAAGTAGAGAATCAACGTGGCAAGAAAATAAAGGCCTTGCGATCTGATCATGGAGGTGAATATTTGAGTCACGAATTTAGCGATCATCTTAAGAGTTGCGGAATTGTTCCACAACTTACGCCGCCCGGAACGCCTCAAAGAAACGGGGTCTCTTAATGGCGTAATCGAACTTTGTTGGACATGGTTCGATCTATGATGAGACAGTCAGATTTACCATTATCATTTTGGGCTTATGCTCTACAAACGGCAGCTTTCACACTTAATAGGGTACCATCTAAATCTGTAGTTAAGACACCATATGAGATCTGTACTGGAAAGAATCCCAGTTTGTCTTTTCTAAAGATTTGGGGTTGTGATGCATTTGTCAAGAGACTTCAGTCGGACAAGCTAACACCCAAATCGGATAAATGCATTTTCGTGGGATATCCGAGGGAAACCTTAGGGTATTACTTCTACAACCGAGAGGAGGGCAAAGTGTTTGTCGCTCGTAGCGGTGTTTTCCTAGAGAAAGAGTTTCTCACAAAGGGAACAAGTGGAAGGTCGGTGCGACTTGAAGAAGTTCAAGATGAGCCAGTTGGGGATGCTTCTACGAGTGATGCTATTGTAGCGGAACAAGTTAAGGAACCCGTGGCAACAGAAGCACCACAACCACGAAGGTCGGCGAGGCTCCGCGAAGCACGGGAATTATTATTGTTAGACAATGATGAGCCTGCGACCTATGCAGAAGCAATGGTGGACCCAGACTCTGAGAAATGGCTGATTGTCATGAGATCCGAGATAGAGTCCATGGGATACAATCAAGTTTGGAACTTAGTTGACCTGCCTGATGGTTTTAAATCCATCGAGTGCAAATGGATCTATAAGAAGAAGATTGATATGGATGGAAATGTTCACATCCATAAAGCTCGACTTGTTGCAAAAGGTTTTTGACAAGTTCAAGGAGTTGATTATGACGATACATTCTTGCCCGTAGCGATGCTTAAATCTATACGGATAATTCTAGCCATTGCTGCACATTTCGACTATGAAATATGGCAGATGGATGTCAAGACGGCTTTCCTAAATGGAATCCTTACTGAGGACGTGTATATGATGCAGCCCGAAGGTTTTGTCGATCCAAACAATGTTGGAAAGGTATGCAAACTTCTGCAGTCCATTTATGGGCTGAAGCAAGCATCTCGGAGTTGGAACATTCGATTTGATGAAGTTGTAAAGGAGTTTGGCTTCATTAAAAACGAACAAGAACCTTGTGTTTACAAGAAGGAAAGTGGGAGAGCGCTGGTATTTCTAATCTTATATGTAGATGACATATTACTGATTGGAAATGACATTCCTATGCTCGAGTCTGTTAAGACCTCATTGAAAAATAGTTTTTCTATGAAGGACTTGGGAGAAGCGGCATATATTCTGGGTATCAAGATCTATAGAGATAGATCAAGGAGGATAATTGGATTAATCCAGAGTACATACATTGACAAAGTGTTGAAACGGTTCAGCATGGAAGAGGCTAAGAAGGGGTTCTTTCCCATGTCTCATGGCATAAAACTCAGCAAGACTCAGTGTCCTTCGACTACTGTCGAGCGTGAGCGCATGAGTAGGGTTCCATATGCTTCGGCTATTGGATCCATCATGTATGCAATGATATGTACTCACCCAGATGTTTCCTATGCTCTAAGTGTTACGAGCAGATACTAGGTTGATCCAGGTGAAGGTCACTGGACAGCGGTAAAGAACATCCTTAAGTACTTGAAAAGGACTAAGGATGTGTTCCTAGTTTATGGAGGTGAGTATGAACTCAGTGTAAGGGGTTACACAGATGCGAGTTACCTTAACGACTCAGATGATTCAAAATCGCAATCAGGTTATGTGTTTGTCTTGAATGGTGGTGCTGTGAGCTGGAAAAGTTCCAAGCAAGATACGGTGACCTCCTCTTCAACAGAAGCTGAATATATTGCTGCCTCGGAGGCAGTAAAGGAAGCTATTTGGATTAGTAATTTCCTGATCGCTCTCGGTGTGGTTCAGGGCGCGTCCAATCCCTTGGACGTTTATTGTGACAACAATGGTGCTATTGCAAGGCCAAGGAACAGAGACAGCACCAGAAGAACAAACATATTCGCATGCGTTACCATTAGATTCGAGATTTCTTTGAGAATGGTAGTGTCATGATATGCAAAATACATATGGACTCAAATGTTGTTGATCCCTTGACTAATCCTCTCCCGCAGCCCGCGCATGAAGCGCACATAAGAGCAACTGGTATTAGATACATTTTAGATTGACTCTAGTGCAAGTGGGAGACTGAAGGAAATATGCCCTAGAGGCAATCATAGAGATGATTATATTCCATATGTATCCATGAGTTATTGTAATGTTCCTTGAATATCCATATCAGGCAACTTGTATTGATTGGCAATTATGTGAATTGTTTGTGAACCTCTTTACTTGTATGGTTATTTAAGAGTTGTCCCTAGTCGGAGTTCATGTGAGGACACACGTGAATATTAGACTAGCACATTGATTGGTTGATGACTATGTTTCGCAAGTCATATACATGGAGATGTCAAACCAATGATGTGGACACATTTTATGCACATGGGGTTGGACTGACCCAACCTGAGACTGGCAATTAGTTGCAGTTCTCTCTCTACACATCGTGTACATTTTTTCCTTAGACCTGAGATTGTCGCATGTACTTGAGATGTGGATCGACCTACTTTGGGGCTATCAAACGCTGCACCGTAACTGGGTAGTTATAAAGGTAGCTTTCGGGTTTGTCCTGAAGCATGCTGCAATGCATGGTCAATCAAGATGGGATTTGCCCCTCTCTACTTGAGAGAGATATCTCTGGGCCTCTCGAGTTATCGGATCCAGAAATGCATGGTCGTGCTACATATGGTTAAGAGTTAACCTAGTAAAGGGATTCTGAATCACAATATCAAGAAAGGGAGGTCAGCTTGGAGCTAGACCAAATATCGTGAGGCAAAGGGAAAGACATGTACTAAACCTTGTGATGGTTCGTCCGATATGATCTTTGTATGCGTTTAGGAGTTGGCACCTCTTGCTAGAGGCCTCTACCAAGTATTGACAGAATAAGTGTATTCGTGTCATGTCTATACGCATATGAACCTATAGGGTCACACACTTAAGGGGCTGGAAGCCTAATGAGGATTGGATCCGAATTAGACAAGGATTAGGGTACTAATGGGCTGCTAATGTAGAAGCCCACTAGGGACGCCTATATAAGAGAGGGTGGGGCGAGCTGGCCGGGTTAGACCTCAGATCATTCCACCCAGCCGCTACTCCTCACGCTTTGTGTGCTGCATGACCTAGCAGTCCGTCGGCGCTTCCACCACATGCGTGTGGATACCTCGGAGGCGCTGCATCTGTAGCGTTTGGACGAGCCGCGCAAGGGGGATGCTCGTGGGACGAGGACAAGGAGGAGACGTGGAACGTCTGCACTGCCCCGACGCGCTTCATCAATTCCGCAACTACGCGTCTAGTGGTAATCCCGTGATCTATGACAACCGTAATCCTGGTATACGCGGTAGAAAATTTTGATTTGCGCTAGTGGCCTACCCGTATCCCTTCAAAACTTGTGGTTGAACAAGGGTGAAGGTTCACTAACAAAAACTTAGTGTTTTCAACTGATAGGTAAAACCTATTTTGAGCAAAGCAAGCCTAAGGTACACTTAGCCAAATTCATATAGAAGCTAGATACTATTATTCTACTAAGGTATCACTTGCCAATACTATTCCAATGTATTGACCCACTATGGCTATAACTTGTGATGTTGCAGGTTACTCTGATGAGGATTAGGGTTATGAGTCTACACTCAACATGCTTGCCTATGGCACATGAATATGAAGACTTTTTATTTATATTGTTAAGTTAAACTCTTGTACTAGCCTATGGCTATGGAGTTGTGAAAGACTATGTTATCTCTGGAATGATGATGTAATAATGACCTTTGTTTCTATGTACTTCATCATAAACTATGGATGCTAGAAATTGATCCAGGGACTAGCATTGCAATCACAGGGACCTTTACCTTTATAAAGGTGGGGTCTTACACTTCCCTTGGAAACTAGAGGCATGAACCCACTATCGAGCATAAATACTCCCTCTTGGAGTCACTAGCAACTACTTGGCTAAGATAACCACTAGCAACGGAGAGCATGCAAGATCACAAACAAAACAGGCATGATAGAATCATAAAGATAGAACCATTAATCAAACCAACATAATAATCTCAATATCCATCCGATCCCCGCAAACACAACATGCATGATTACAAATAGATTAGATCTTGATCATGAACTGAGCTCACAAGATCTATACATGAAAGCACAAAGGAGGAGATACAACCATCTAGCTACTACATGGACCCATAGTCCAAGGTGTAACTACTCATGAATCATACGGAGAGAAGGCCTCCGGGATGATCTCCCCTCCGGAAGGGTGCCGGGAAGAACTTCGGATCCCCCAGATCTAGGGACGATGGTGACAGCGGCTACAAATGGTTTCGTGGATTTCTGATCGGGTCCTGAGAGTTTCTGTATCGGGGGATTCTTAGAGGCGAAGGGGGAGACCGACGCGGCCGCCAGGGCAGCCAAACCCTACCTAGGCACGGGGTAGGGCCCACCCGTGCCTAGGATGGGTCTGGCCCCCCTGGCCGGCCTCCTCGTCTCTCCTCTGGACTTCTTGTTCCCAACGGAAAGTTATTGACTTTGTCCTTCATCCCATCCAATTCCGAGAATATTTCTTTACTAACTTTTCTAAAACCAAAAACAGCAGAAAACAGGCATCTGGCACTGTTGCAACTTGTTAAGAGGTTAGTACCAGAAAATACGTAAAAAACACCTCAAAGTGTAGACAAGTAAAGAAAAGTAGATACAAAACAAGCATAGAGCATCAAAAATTATAGATATGTTTCCAACGTATCACCGACTAAGTTCCTTACTCGGTAGTAACCTCGGGGACTAGGGATCGTGTATAACAAAAAGATACTCAGTACGCAAAAGAGTAAAAAAGTTATGTACCTTGTTCACTTCATCTGCTTTGGCCATCAAGGTGATGGCCTGCTGAGTCATGTCCGAGACAGCTTTGGGGCCCAACTTCATCTTTTTGCACGCACTGGAGCTGACCTCTTGCTCGCCAGCCGCGTTCCAGGCCACATCATAACGCTCCGTAGAACCAAGGCCATTCCTGCTAAGCGTCCGAGTCAGGACTTGCCCTTTTTTCATGGTAGTTCCCACCTTGGCGCGGGTGGCAGCAGTGCTAGCATGCAAGGCACCAGCCCTGGAAGCGCCGCCTGATCCAGCAGCTACAGACTCGCCCAACTGACCCGTCGAAGCGGGTGCCTTTGTTGTTGGTGTGGGCTGAATCTGAGGAGTGATGTCGGTTGCGTGGACCAAGGTCAGCTATTTGGTTGATGAGGATTTGCTGGTTGAAGGACGAGCGTGGCCTAGAGCACCAGGCCGGGTCTGATCTTTTGACAGAGAAGGAGAGTGAGCAGGTCTGGTTTGGGAAAATATAGGAGCCGAATGAGCAGGATCGGTAAAGTTCTGGGGAGCAACAACAGGGTCAACTGGTACACTGGGAGCAGGAGAACTAATGTCAGGGGTCTTCTCGGCGCCGATATTGCTAGCGCCGGGATCAGGAGTCTGTTCTCGAAAAGCAGCAGGGGAGCTAGGCCAGGTCTCCTCCGACGGGTGCGCCGCTGGGTCGGCCTCACTCTGAGATGCGTGAGTCTCAGTGTGGGGGCAGTGACCCGGACGGGGCTCTGCACTACAGTATCAGCACGGGGAGGAGAGGTTAGCCTTAGCAGCGATTGTAGGGGTTCCTAGCATGGAAAACAAAAAAATTCTACCGCATGCACACAAACAAGCCAAGATCTATCTACTAGATTGTAGCAACGAGTCGATAGAAGCACTCACCCTCGAAGATTCCAAAGCGGTTAACGAGAGCAGATTCTCGTGGGTGATGTAGTCGTACACTTGCCGATCTCAAGATCGCGTAGACGATCCTTCCGGCGTTGCATTCCGGCAGTGCTTCCGCAGTCAGTCACACGTTCGGTACTTGATGAAGACCTTCCTCTCCCTTGTTCCAGCAGGCAGCGGACGTTGTAGTTCTCCCCTCGCGATTCCGGCAGCACGACGACATGGTGTCGGAAGTAGAGGGAAGATCCCGCAGGGCTTCGCCTAAGCCGGTGCGAGTTATGGTGGATTAGGGTTTCCCGGAGATCTAGGGCTTAGAAGTCCAGGAGAAGGAGGAGGTGTCGGAGGAGGCTAGGGCGGTGGCGATGGACCGGCGGCGGCGGCGGCGCGGCGGTGGGTCGGCGGCGGTGGCTCGGGTGGAGAGGGGCTAGGGCTTGTCGTGTTGGGGAAGCCCTCCCCCTCTATTTATGAGAGGGGGGGGCTGCCTTGGGAGGGGTGGGTTTGAATCCAAACCCAAACCCAAGTTGGATTGAGAGAAGGACTTGTTTCTTCTTCCACTAGGAAACCATTGTTCCAGTTTGACTTTTCAAACTTCCCGTTTGACTTTCAATTTAGAGCTTTATTTCTCTCTTGCAAATGCCAACACCAAGTGACCTAGGATATGATCCAATCATTCCACATATCCATGACACATTCATGGACCATTCCCCTTCCGGTCCGGTGAACCTTCTAGACCCTTCTAGAACCTCTCCGATGAAACCATCCGAAACTTTCCCGAACTCCGAAATCAGACTTTCCTTATATGAATCTTATTCTCCGGACCATTCCAGATCTCCTCGTGATATCCCGGATCCAATTCGAGACTCCGAACAACATTCGGTATCCCTATTAACATTCCATATCTACTAAATAACATTGAATCCTTAAGTGTGTCTCCCTACGGTTCATGAATTATGCGGACATGATCGAGACACTTCTCCAATCAATAACCAATAGAGGAATCTGGAAATTCATATGGCTCCCACATATTTCTATGATTACTTTGCGATCGAATGAACTATTTACATACGATACCAATTTCCCTTTTTGTCTCATGATAGTTTACTTATCCGAGGTTTTGATCGTCGGTATCTCTGCATACCTAGTTCAACCTCGTTACCGATAAGTACTCTTTTCTCGTTCCCGTGATATGTGATCCCTTGTGAGCCAGTGACATGCTTGCAAGCTAATTGGATGACATTCCACCAAGAGGGCCCAGAGTATATCTATCTGTCATATGGATGGACAAATCCCACTCTTGATCCATGTGCCTCAACCCATACTTTCCGAACACTCAATGCCACCTTTATAGCCGCCCAGTTATGCTGTGGTGTTTGATGTCATCAAAGCATCCTTCCGGTGATGGTGATTAGCATGATCTCATGGTCGAAGGAATTAGGTTACTATGTATCAGAAAGCTTATAGCAAACGAACTATTGAAATGACTTAATTTTTATGCTACGCTTATCTATAGGAGTATGTCTATCATACCATTCTCCTAATGATATGATCTTGTTATTAATAACATCTCAATGTTCATGTTTGAGAAACCATGATCATCTATTGATCAACAATCCAGTATTATAAAGAGGCTTTACCAGGGACTCTAATTTAGTTTACAAACCACACAAGTATTAATGTTTCCGTTTAATACTATTATAGCATGAATGTAAACATTTATCATAAACACAAAGATATAATAATAACCACTTTTAATATTGCCTCTAGGGCATATCTCCAATAGCGAAGAGGCCATGCTAGGAGCAGCTTGGCTAGTAGACAAAGGCGCCGCACTGAAAATAAGAAAAAAAGGCTATAAGAAAATAATCACAGAACAGAAAGAGAAAAGTGAAAAGTAGCAAGAAACAGAACTTACCCATAGACGGTCGGGTCACGCGGGATGCGACGAGTGACCCGGAGCACAGCAGGTTGGCGAGTCTGGGTTAGCGTGGCAGCAGGGGGAGCAGTAGGATTGACTCGACGCTTCTTGGCTGGTTGGGTGCTAGAAGAGGCCCCGTGCCGCTTACCCGGCTTGGCGGCAGGAACCTTGCCGACTCTGCTCACAGCGAGAGGGGGAACGTCATGTACTTGTCCAGCTGCATAAGTAAATGACGGGCTCACTCGAATAATTCAGAAGGTTAAGGTCAAAAGGAAGGTACCTCCAGAATTTCACAATCATCATCCTCATCGTCAGACCAGTCTTGTAAGGGGTTTTGAGTATGGGTCTTACCCGGAGTCGAAGCAGCTGTAGCGTGCAGGATTGGCATGAAGCACTCTAGGTCAAACTCGACTTCATCGGTGTCGGAGCGATCCTCATAATAGACACCAGCGGGGACAGTACTGCCATCAACCTGGTGAACGAGATTCTGCGAAAGACAAATAGAATAAAAACAATAAACGAACAGAACAGCAAGTGAACAAAATAATAGCTATGTCGGCAACGAACCTAGGGGACAGGCCTATCCCGGCTAAAAGGGGGGCAACTCCAGGACCAATTGTCCGCCAAGGTCATCTTGAAGATCGAGCTGACCCGGCGGGCCACAGAGTCATTGGTGAGCTCCAGCATGGAGTGCCGAGTAGGTTCTCGTGGGCCTCTCATGAAGCACATCTTGTGGCTCCTGGCCTAGATAGGCTGGCCCGGCGTGCGATAAAAGAACACATGAGATCCACCTCGGAAAGGTGAAAGTTCTCATCCGGCGAGAGCATCCTCTCCATGATCCCATGGGCCTCGTTCACTGCGGCATTCTTGTCGCGCGGGTCTAGCTTCCAAAACTCCTTGCTAGGAACCTAGTCCTTGAAAGGGGAAGCCGGATATAGTCATTGGACCCGCTATTTTTGACATAAAATAAAGTCCTATGCTATTTCTTGCAAGAGTCTATGCCGATGATCCGAGGAAAGATTGACTCTTTCCTGGGCATGATACTAGCAGCACCGCACCTAGTGGGCCTTTTCTCGGCGCAGGGAACGCCGGGATCGGGCACTACTTGAATCCTCAAGTTAAAATATTTGGCCCAAAGAAGAACGGTGGGCCAAATGTCGAGATAGCCCTCGCGGGAAGAAATGAAACAAGAAAGGGAGCCAATGGCATTGGCAGGCAAATGATGGGTTTGAATATGTAAGGTGGAGAGAAAAGAAACAAAGAAGTTGCTCACTGGGAGAGCAAAACCGCGTTCAAAATGCGAGAGGAAAACTACCCTCTCGTTAGCCTCAGGCTTGAGAGAAATCTCACCAAGTGGGAGGCGGCAATCAACCTCGAGCAGGATGTGCCTGGTTGAGCGCAACCACTCAAGTTCCTCCGTGTAAACTTCCGAGCCCTCCCAGCCGCCGCGCTCGCCGACGGTGACCTCCTTCTCCTTTTCTCCCTCGGTGGCGTCACGTGCGTCCATGATATCAGTGGATTCAGTCTCTTCCGCTGCTGGAAGAGGCTTGGAGGAGCAAGGACCCGTAATGGAATAGAAAGGGGAAAAGAGGAATCGCTGGAAAGAAAATGTGGAGAAGAAGAACCGCAAGGGAGAAGTTAGGATTTGGGAGCACAAGGAGGAAGAAGATGGCAAAGGGAAACTAAATGGGTGAGGGAAGTTAAGTTCCCCTCGCCCCTAGTTAAGAGGAGTAAAAACCCCAAGCGTGGGATCCTCCTGTGCCGTGTGGCACGCGTGTGGCCGTGTATTCGGCCGAGTGAGACAGTGAGAAAACGCCACGTGTAGGCAAGACACGATAAATCTACAGCCACGTCGCACGGTGCAAGACACGAGGCACAGAGCGATGGGACTGCCACGGTGACGGGGAGTTACTGCGCCGATGTCACTGTGCAGTCAGGAATTGGGAGAAAATTTGAGGCACGTCATCATGATTACAAGCTGTCAGTGACTAAGGCAAGCAAAAAATGACTCGGCAGCGTCCAAGATAACTCGGCACGAGGCATAAATGAACCAGCTTCAGGGACTATTGTCGGTGGAATAACCCCCGGTAGGGTCATAAGGGGTAAAACATTTTCCAGCTTGGCTTGTGCCGAGTGAAGAATAAACCTGGATGGGAAGCAACAAGCCGAGTCTCACGAGGGAAGGTCGAGTTAGAAAGGAGGCGTGGCAGCTTTCCGAGTGAGGGTCAGGAGGGACCATGGTAAAGCACGGTTAAAAGAGAAGGACGACTCCGGGTGACACAAAAGGAGCGGGGTGACGCCTAAAGCAAGGGCTGACGTACAAAGTCATTGTATGACGCTAAAAGAACTGGAGGCTACGTACGAGAAGACCGTTAGCTCTCAAGCTTTATGGACTGGGTCAAGGGGATCAGGGCTTGCCCGTGACCCGGCCCGTACAGTGAGGACCAAGATCCAAACAGTAACCCTAGGAACCAAAGGGGTGTAACCTAGCTAGCCATCGCCTATATAAGGAGGGGCATAACTAGGGTTTGAGGAGGTTGGACCAAGTAGGAAACTAGTGCCCTTAGGCAATACTCAAACAGCTCAAGGAGCACTTGTAAACTACTAGCATCAATAAAATTCCTAAGTGAGGAGATTTCATCTTGTTCTTCGTGCGTGGCTAGACCGTGCACTCCCTCCCCGGTGATCACAAGCGTCCATTTGGCCACCAACTTAAGCCTACCCATGGCATCTGCCGTGACACCACCACGACATCTGACATAGTTGCAAGGAAAAATAGCAAACATGGTATATTGATTATGTCTCGAAAAAACCTTGACATGACCTATCATGTTCGAGGTTTCATGGCTTTCGGTCCAAATGACCGATGTTATGTGTTGAATCGTGAAAAATATTGTGATACTGTGCCCATATTATGCATTCATGTGGACCTTGGGATGGAGAACAATGTTGCAGGAGGAAGTTTTCCTTTTTGTCGCACGAAAAAGCCATTTTCCATTTTCCGAGTGCAAAAAACAGGCCGTTTCTATGAAGCAACCACCAAAATGCTGTTTTTGAATGCTACCATCCCATTTTTATAAAATACTAGACCACCTTACATGGACGACCTCCCAACCAGGAGATCTCAAACCTTTCCGTCCTTCCCGGGTAAAAAAGACAAATATCTTCCTTATTGGTAGGAAGTGGGTCTAGTTTGAACTACAAGTACATGATCTAACGCCCGTGATTTTTTGAAAAAATCATTTTTAGACTCACAATATGTTGTTTCTTCAGAGATCCAATGCAAGTTCTAACGAGGCTTGTCCCCTATCTTCATGCACGCCGTTTCGACCTTAGTTCAAAACGGGCATAAGAAATTCAAAAATGGTTTGAACAATGTAAATCCTTCATGTGGTGTCATATTATCTGACATAGTTGCAAGTAAAAATACCAAACTTGCTATATTGATTATGTCTTGAAAAAACCTTCACAACATGACCTATCATGATCTCATGGCTATCGGTCCAAATGACCGATGTTATATGCTGAATTGCGGCATAGTTTGTGATACTGTGCCCATATTATGCATGCATGTAGACCTTGGGATATAGGACAATGTTGCAGGAGAAAGTTCTCCTTTTCGTCTCATGAAAAAGCCATTTTCTATTTTCCGAGCGCATAAAACGGGCCATTTTGCAAAGCAACCACAAAAATGTTGTTTCCGAATGCTACCATCCCTTTTTTATAAAATACTAGACCACCTTACATGGACGATCTCCCAACCAGGAGATATCAAACCTTTCCTTCCTTCTCGGGTGAAAAAAACAAATGTCTACAGAATCGGTAGGAACTAGGTCCGATTTGAACTATAGGTACATGATCTAACGCCCGTAATTTTTTAAAAAAATCATTTTTAGACTGACAATATGTTGTTTCTTCAGAGATCCAATGCAAGTTCTAATGAGGCTTGTCCCTTATCTTCATGCATGTCGTTTCGACCTTAGTTTGAAACGGGGAAAATTCGAAATGGGCATAAGAAATTCAAAAATTGTCCGAACAATGTAAATCCTTCGTGTGGTGTCATATTATCTAACATAGTTGCAAGGAAAATACCAAACATGGTATATTGATTATGTCTCGAAAAAACCTTCAAAAATGACCTATCATGTTCGAGGTTTCATGGCTTTTGGTCTAAATGACCGATGTTATGTGCTGAATCACGGCATAGTTTGTGATATCGTGCCCATATTATGCATTCATGTGGACCTTGGGATGGAGAACAATGTTGCAGGAGGAAGTTTTCCTTTTCGTCGCACGGAAAAGCCATTTTCTATTTTTCGAGTGCAAAAAACATGTCGTTTTATGAAGCAACCACCAAAATACTGTTTCCGAATGCTACCATCCCATTTTTCTAAAATACTAGACCACCTTACATGGACTACCTCCAAACCAGGAGATCTCAAACTTTTGCGTCCTTCCCGGGTGAAAAACACAAATGTTTTCTGAATCGATAGGAAGTGGGTCAAGTTTGAACTACATGTACATGATCTAACGCCCGTGATTTTTTGAAAAAAGTCAATTTTAGAATCACAATATGTTGTTTCTTCAAAGATCCAATGCAAGTTATAACGAGGCTCGTCCACTATCTTCATGCACGCCGTTTTGACCTTAGTTCGAAACGTGAAAATGCGAAACGGGCATAAGAAATTCAAAAACGGTCTGAACAATGTAAGTCCTTCGTGTGGTGTCATATTATCTGACATAGTTGCAAGTAAAAATACCATACTTGGTATATTGATTATGTCTGGAAAAAACCTTCACAACATGACCTATCATGTTCGAGGTTTCATGGCTTTCGATCCAAATGACCGATGTTATGTGCTGAATTGCAGCATAGTTTATGATAATGTGCCTATATTATGCATGCATGTCGACCTTGGGATGGAGAACAATGTTGCAGGAGGAAGTTCTCCTTTTCGTCGCACAGAAAAGCAATTTTCTATTTTCCGAGCGCAAAAAACGGGCCATTTTGTGAAGCGACCACAAAAATGCTGTTTTCGAATCCTACCATCCTTTTTATATAAAATATTAGACCACCTTACATGGACGATCTCCCAACCGGGAGATAGCAAACCTTTTCGTCCTTCCCGGATAAAAAAGACAAATGTCTGCCGAATCGGTAGGAAATGGGTCCAATTTGAACTACACGTACATGACCTAACGCCCGTGATGTTTAAAAAAAATCATTTTTAGACTCACAATATGTTGTTTCTTCAGAGTACCAATGCAAGTTTTAACGAGGCTCGTCCCCTATCTTCATGCATGTTGTTTCGACCTTAGTTTAAAACGGGAAAAATTCGAAACGGGTATAAGAAATTGAAAAACGGTCCAAACAATGTATCCTTCACGTGGTGTCATATTATCTGACATAGTTGCAAGGAAAAATACCAAACATGGTATATTGATTATGTCTTCAAAAACCTTCACAAAGCGACCTATCATGTTCGAGGTTTCATGGCTTTCGATTTAATTAACCGATGTTATGTGCTGAATCGTGGCATAGTTTGTGATACTGTACCCATATTATGCATGCATATGGACCTTAGGATGTAGAGCAATGTTGCAGGAGAAATGTTTCCTTTTCGTCGCACAGAAAAGCCATTTTCCATTTTCCGAGTGCAAAAAATGGGTGGTTTTATGAAGCAACCACAAAAATGCTATTTCCGAATGCTAGCATCCCATTTTACTAAAATACTAGAACACCTTACATGGATGACCTCCCAACCAGGAGATCTCAAACCCTTCCGTCCTTCCCGGGTGAATAAGAAAAATGTCTGTCGAATCGGTAGGAAGTGGATCTTGCTTGAACTATAGGTACATGATCTAACGCCCATGATTTTTTGAAAAAATAATTTTTAGACTCATAATATGTTGTTTCTTTAGAGATCTAATGCAAGTTCTAACGAGGCTCGTCCCTATCTTCATGCATGCCGTTTTGACCTTAGTTCGAAACGGGAAAAATTTGAAACGGGCATAAGAAATTCAATAACGGTCTGAACAATATAAATCCTTCGCGTGGTGTCATATTATCTGACATAGTTGTAAGAAAAAATACCAAACTTGGTGTATTGATTATGTCTCGAAAAAACCTTCACAAAATGAACTATCATGTTCGAGGTTTCATGGCTTTCGGTCCAAATGACCGATGTTATATGCTGAATTGCGGCGTAGTTTGTGATACCGTGCCCATATTATGCATTCATATGGACCTTGGGATGGAGAACAATGTTGCAGGAGGAAGTTCTCCTTTTCATCGTACGGAAAAGTCATTTTCTATTTTTCGAGCGCAAAAAAGGGGCCATTTTGTGAAGCAACAACCAAAATGCTTTTTCCGAATTCTACCATCCCTTTTTTATAAAATACTAGACCACCTTACATGGGCGATATCCCAACCGGGAGATCTCAAATCTTTCCGTCCTTCCCAGGTGAAAAAGACAAATGTCTGCCGAATCGGTAGGAAATGGGTCCGATTTGAACTACAGGTACATGATCTAACGTCCATGTTGTTTTAAAAACAATCATTTTTATACTCACAATATGTTGTGTCTTCAGAGATCCAATGCAAGTTCTGACGAGGCTCGTCCCCTATCTTCATGCATGCCGTTTCGACCTTAGTTTCAAATGGGAAAATTCGAAACGGGCATAAGAAATTGAAAAACGGTCCGAACAATGTAAATCCTGTGCGTGGTGTCATATTATCTAACATAGTTGCAAGAAAAAATACCAAACATGGTATATTGATTATGTCTCGAAAAAACCTTCACAAAATGACCTATCATGTTCGAGGTTTCATGGTTTTCGGTCCAATTGACCGATGTTATGTGCTGAATCGAGGCATAGTTTGTGATATTGTTCCCATATTTGCATGCATGTGGACCTTGGGATGGAGAACAATGTTGCAGGAGGAAGTTTTCCTTTTCGTCGCACGGAAAAGCCATTTTCCATTTTCCGAGTGCAAAAAACGGGTCGTTTTGTGAAGCAACCACCAAAATGCTGTTTTCGAATGCTACCATCCCATTTTTCTAAAATACTAGACCACCTTACATGGATGACCTCCCAACCAGGAGATCTCAAACCCTTCCGTCCTTTCCGGATGAATAAGAAAAATGTCTGCCGAATCGGTATGAAGCAGGTACATGATCTAACACCCATGAATTTTTGAAAAAATAATTTTTAGACTCACAATATGTTGTTTCTTTAGAGATCTAATGCAAGTTCTAACTAGGCTCGTCCCTATCTTCATGTATGCCATTTCGACCTTAGTTCGAAATTGGAAAAATTTGAAAAACGGGCATAAGACATTCAAAAACGGTCTGAACAATATAAATCCTTCGCGTGGTGTCATATTATCTGACATAGTTATAAGGAAGAATACCAAACTTGTATACTGATTATGTCTCAAAAACCTTCACAAAATGACCTATCATGTTTGAAGTTTCATGGCTTTCGGTCCAAATGACTGATGTTATGTGCTGAATTGCGGCATAGTTTGTGATACCGTGCCCATATTATGCATGCATGTGGACCTTGGGATGGAGAACAATTTTGCAGGAGGTAGTTCTCCTTTTATTCGCATGGAAAAGCCATTTTCTATTTTTCGAGTGCAAAAAACTGGCCATTTTGTGAAGAAACCCCCAAAATGCTTTTTCCGAATGCTACCATCTTTTTTTATAAAATACTAGACCACCTTACATGGGCGATCTCCCAACCGGGAGATCTCAAACCTTTCCGTCCTTCCCGGTGAAAGAGACAAATGCATGCCGAATCGGGAGTAAATGGGTCCGATTTGAACTATAGGTACATGATCTAATCGCCCGTGATGTTTTGAAAAAAGTCATTTTTAGACTCACAATATGTTGTTTCTTCAGAGATACAATGCAAGTTCTACTGAGGCTCGTCTCCTATCTTCATGCACGCCATTTCGACCTTAGTTTGAAACGAGAAAAATTCGAAACAGGCATAAGAAATTGAAAAACGGTCCAAACAATGTAAATCCTTCATGTGGTTTCATATTGTCTGGCATAGTTTCAAGGAAAAATACCAAACATGATATATTGATTATGTCTCAAAAAAACTTCACGAAATGACCTATCATGTTCGAGGTTTCATGGCTTTTGGTCCAAATGATCAATGTTATGTGCTGAATCGCATCAAGGTTTGGGATACTGTGCCTATATTATGTATGCATGTGGACCTTGGGATGGAGAACAATATTGCAGGAGGAAGTTTTCCTTTTTGTCGCACGGAAAATCCATTTTCCATTTTTCGAGTGCAAAAAACGGGTCGTTTGTGAAGCAACCAACAAAATGCTATTTCCGAATGCTACCATCCCATTTTTATAAAATACTAGACCAGCTTACATGGATGACCTGCCAACCAGGATATCTCAAACCTTTCCGTCCTTCCCGGGTGAAAAACACAAATGTCTGCCGAATCGGTAGGAAGTGGATCCGATTTGAACTACAGGTACATGATCTAACGCCCGTGATTTTTGAAAAAAAATATCATTTTTAGACTCACAAAATGTTGTTTCTTCAGATATCCAATACAATTTCTAATGAGGCTCGTCCCCTATCTTCATGCACGCCGTTTCGACCTTAGTTCGAAACGTGCATAAAAAATCCAAAAACGGTCCGAACAATGTAAATCCTTCGTGTGGTGTCATAATTATCTGACATAATTGCAAGGAAAAATACCAAACTTGGTATATTCATTATGTCTTGAAAAAACCTTCACAAAATGACATGTCATGTTCGAGGATGGAGAACAATGTTGCAGGAGGAAGTTAACCTTTTCGTTGCATGGAAAAGCCATTTTCTATTTTCCGAGCGCAACAAATGGGTCGTTTTGTGAAGCAACCACCAAAATGTTGTTTTCGAATGCTACCATCCCTTTTTTCTAAAATACTAGACCACCTTACATGGACGATCTCTCAACCGAGAGATCTCAAATGTTTCCGTCCTTCCAGGGTGAAAAAGATAAATGTTTGTCGAATCGGTAGGAACTAGGTCCAGTTTGAACTACATGTACATGATCTAATGCCCACGATTTTTTGAAAAAATCATTTATAGACTCACAATATGTTGTTTCTTCAGAGATCCAATGCAAGTTCAAACGAGGCTCATCCCCTATCTTCATGCAAGCTGTTTCGACCTTAGTTCGGAACAGGAAAAATTCGAAACGGGCATAAGAAATCCAAAAACGTTCCGAACAATATAAATCCTTCGCCTGGTGTCATATTATCTGACATAGTTCAAGGAAAAATACTAAACTTGATATATTGATTATGTCTCGAAAAAATCTTCACAAAATGACCTATTATGTTCGAGGTTTCATGGCTTTTTGTCCAAATGATCGATGTTATGTGCTGAATCGCTGCATAGTTTGTGATAATATGCCCATATTATGCATGCATGTGGACCTTGGGATGGAGAATAATGTTGCAGGAGGAAGTTTTCCTTTTCATCGCACGGAAAAGCCATTTTATATTTTCTGAGCGCAAAAAACGGGTCTTTTGTGAAGCAATCACAAAAATGTTGTTTCCGAATGCTACCATCCCATTTTTCTAAAATACAAGACAACCTTACATATACGATCTCCCAACCGAGAGATCTCAAACCTTTCCGTTCTTCCCGGGTGAAAAACATAAATGTTTGCTGAATCGGTAGGAAGTAGGTCCGATTTGAACTACACGTACATGATCTAACGCCCGTGATTTTTCTGAAAAGATTATTTTTAGACTCACAATATGTTGTTTCTTCAGAGATCCAATGCAAGTTCTAACGAGGTTTGTCCCCTATCTTCATTCATGTCGTTTCGACCTTAGTTCAAAACGGGAAAATTCGAAACAGCCATAGAAATTCAAAAACGGTCCGAACAATGTAAATTCTTTGCAGGAGTAAGTTTTCCTTTTCGTCGCATGGAATATCCATTTTCTATTTTCCGAGCATAAAAAATGGGTCGTTTTGTGAAGCAACCACCAAAATGCTATTTATGAATGCTACCATCCTATGTTTCTAAAATACTATACCACCTTACATGGACGATCTCCCAATAGGGAGATCTCAAACCTTTCCGTCCTTCCCGGGTGAAAAAGACAAATGTCTGCCGAATCGGTAAGAAGTGGGTCCGATTTGAACTATTGGTACATGATCTAATGCCCGTGATTTTTCGAAAAGATCATTTGTAGACTCACAATATGTTGTTTCTTCAGATATCCAATGCAAGTTCTAACGAGGCTCGTTCCCTATCTTTATGCACAACGTTTCGACCTTAGATCAAAATAGGAAAAATTCGAAATAGGCATAAGAAATTCAAAAACGATCCGAACAATGTAAATACTTCATGTGGTGTCATAGTATCTGATATAGTTGCAAGGAAAAGTACCAAACTTGGTATATTGATTATGTCTCAAAAAAACCTTCACAAAATAACCTATCATGTTCGAGGTTTCATGGCTTTCGGTCCAAATGACCGATGTGATGTGCTGAATCACGGAATATTGTGTGATATAGTGCCCATATTATGCATGCATGTGGACCCTGGGATGGAGAACAATGTTGCAGAACGAAGTTTTCCTTTTGTCTCATGGAAAAGCCATTTTCTATTTTCTGAGCGCAAAAAACGCGTTGTTTTGTGATGCAACCACCAAAATGTTGTTTCCGAATGCTACCATCCCATTTTTCTAAAATACTAGACCACCTTACATGGGCGATCTCCCAACCGGAATATCTCAAACCTTTCTGTCCTTCCCTGGTGAAAAAGACAAATGTCTGCCGAATCGGTAGGAAGTGGGTCTGGTTTGATCTAGAGGTACATGATCAAATTCCCATGATTTTTTTTTTGAAAAAAATAATTTTTAGAATCACAATATGTTGTTTTTTCATAGATCCAATGCAAGTTCTAACGAGGCTCGCCCCTACCTTCATGCACGCCATTTCGACCTTAGTTTGAAACGGGCATAAGAAATTCAAAAACAGCCCAAACAATGTAAATCCTTCGCATGGTGTCATATTATCTGACATAGTTGCAAGTAAAAATACCAAACTTGGTATATTATTATGTCTCGAAAAAACCTTCACAAAATGACCTATCATGTTCGTGGTTTCATGGCTTTCGGTCCAAATGACCGATATTATGTGTTTAATCGCGGCATAGTTTGTGATATTGTGCCCATATTTTACATGCTTGTGGACCTTGGGATGGAGAACAATGTTGCAGAAGGAAGTTTTCCTTTTCATTGCACGGAAAAGCTATTTTCCATTTTCCGAGTACAAAAAACAGGTAATTTTGTGAAGCAACCACCAAAATAATGTTTCCGAATGCTACCATCCCATTTTTATAAATTACTAGACTACCATACATGCATGATCTCCCAACCGGGAGATCTCAAACCTTTCCTTCCTTCCCCAGTGAAAAAGACAAATGTCTACCAAATCGGTAGGAATTGGGTCCGATTTGAACTACAAGTACATGATCTAACGACCGTGATTTTTTGAAAAAAATCATTTTTAGACTTACAATATATTCTTTCTTCAGATATCCAATGCAAGTTATAACGAGGCTCGTCCCCTATATTCATGCACGCCGTTTCAACCTTAGTTCGAAACAGGAAAATTCGAAACAGGCATAAAAAATTCAAAAACAGTCTGAACAATGTAAATCCTTTGCGTAGTGTCATATTATCTGACATAGTTGCAAGGAAAAATACCAAACCTGGTATATTGATTATGTCTCAAAAAACCTTCACAAAAAGACCTGTCATGTTTGAGATTTCATTGCGTTCGGTACAAATGACCGATGTTATATGCTGAATCGCGGCATAATTTGTGATACTGTGTGCATATTATGCATGCATGTGGACCTTGGGATGGAGAACAATGTTGCAGGAGGAAGTTTTCCTTTTCATGACATGGAAAAGCCATTTTCTATTTTCCGAGCGCAAAAAAACAGGTCGTTTTGTGAAGTAACCACCAAAATGCTGTTTTCGAATGCTACCATCCCATTTTTCTAAAACAATATACCACCTTACATGGAAGATCTTCCAACTGGGATATCTCAAACCTTTCTGTCCTTTCCGGGTGAAAAATACAAATGGCTGCCGAATCTTTAGGATGTGGGTCCGATTTGAACTACAGGTACATGATCTAATGCCCGTAATTTTTTGAAAAAAAAATCATTTTTAGACTCACAATATGTTGTTTCTTCAAATATCTAATGCAAGTTCTAACAAGGCTCGTCCCCTATCTTCATGCACGCCGTTTCGACCTTAGATTGAAACGAGCATAAGAAATTCAAAAACGGTCCGAACAATGTAAATCCATCACGTGCTGTCATATTATATAACATAGTTGCAAGGAAAAATACCAAACTTGGTATATTGATTATGTAACGAAAATACCTTCACAAAATAACATATCATGTTCGAGATTTCATGGCTTTTGGTCCAAATGACTGATGTTATGTGCTGAATCACGGCAGGAGGAAGTTTTCCTTTTCGTTCCATGGAAAAGCCATTTTTCATTTTCCGAGCGCAAAAAACGGGTCGTTTTGTGAAGCAACCACCAAAATGCTGTTTCTGAATGCTACCATGTAGAGGGAGTGTCCCAACCTTTACACAATATAAGGTGGAGTCCCATGTGTTTACAATGCTAGTCCTTGGATCAATAGCTAGCATCCACAGTTAAGATGTAATATCAAGTAATAAAGGTCATAATATAACTTTATAACCAGGAATAAAGTAATTTTATTACATCTTACATAGCTCATTTGTCTATTACATTACATTGCAGCAGAATATCTATAAGCATGGGGTCCTTCATATTCAAAGTGCCACAGGCAGATGTTGGTTGTAGACTTTGTAATCCTAATCAATCAATCTTCACTAAAATCAATCAAACCTGCAACATTACAAGTTACAGCCACAAGGGTCAATACATTTGAATTGTATTGGCAAGTGATACTATGGTATTATAGTGGAGTCTATCATCTATATGCATTTGGCTAAGTGGAGTTGAGGCTTGCATTTCTCAAAATAGATTTTTCCTTAACATTTTGAAAACACTAAGTTTTTGCTTGACAAAAACATTTTATCAATCAAAGATTGAAGATCCTTTAACCCTGGTTCAAACCACAAGTTTTTAACTTAGAAATTTGAATGATGAGATTCTTGATTGCTTCCATGTCTTGAGGCTCAAATTGTCCTTTACCAGGGACATGGCTAAGTACTTAGATTTTACACTTTGCAGAGGTGGTGCACTTTCCCCACAAGACTTGGTTTCCCAAGACAAGATCTTTCAGAAGCCTTCCCTTAGACCAAAATGGACGCGCTCCAACCTATCAAACTCTACCACCAACTGTCCATATGGCTAAGTTCTTGCAACCTATGTGATCCAGGCAGAGCCCATAATGCCAAGTGGCTGCACTTGAAGCTTCTCAACATTTGACATCTCAAATCTCTTTGTTCCTGGGTGGCCATCCACAAGTGAGATACACAAGGTAAACCATAGACATGGGCCTTCTGAACCACTCAACCAAAATCCACCAAGCAATTACCATTCCACCCAGGTGATTCATTAACTTAGTTGTTTTATTAAACAAAAACACAAGTCCTCAGACTTAGAAATTTTCCATAGTGTGAATATATTTCCACCCTTGTTTTCTATTAGCTAAGCTAAGCATGATAGAAGTAGGAGTCTTAACTTAGGATTTTTTTCTACTAAGGTTTCAGCTACTAGGTTTTCCTATAGCAAGGTTTATACTTAGCAAAATTCCATGCAAGTTTTACTTAGAGAAAATCACTAATGCATAGTGAAAGTAATGGGACAAAAGTATGAAGCATCACTTGCCTTTTTTGGTAGAGTATGGGTTCACTTCTTGTCCTTGCAACAATCACACTCTTCAAGTCACTACAATTCAATCAAGCAAGGCACAAACTCAATCTACCAATCAAGCAAAACATCACATAAAATGACAAAGTCAAAGTAATGCATGCAAGCATGCCAAGCTTTGTTTTGTTTGAAAAAGTGGCTCCTAATGGGTCATAGACATTTGGATACACCTAATGGTCATTTTATAAAGTGGCAAAGTCATTTGCAAAAGGTTTCACTTTATAAACCATTTTCAAAACAAAGTATCATTTTATGTGGTGTAGAAATATTTTTACTAAGGCATTAACCTATAGGATTCACCAAATATGTTTTTAAACCATAAGAATTGGTGTTTGGGGTCAAAGAGTTTAAAACAAAACATTTTCCAAAGGTTTTCTTCCAAAACCATTTTTAATAAATAAACCACATTTCTATTTGACTAGAAATGGTTTTAAATCAAAGAATCATTCTTTTCCTTCACCAAATACATTTTTGAAACCACAAAGTGTTTCCTAATGTTAGTAGGTTCAAATCACACCATTTGCCAAAGATTTTATCCCCAAAAACATTTTTGAACATTTTTTATAACCTAAACAAGCATACAAATGTTTCTGCAAAAAACAAACATTTTAACAGAAGCTTTTTGCTAAAAAAGGCATGGTTGGCTAGGGCTTGTTCCACTGATTCCAATGATATAAAGTTTGCAAAATTTGGACGTGTGGATCAAAAGTTATAAGAGTTTCAATTTGCAATTCAAATCTGTTTTCAATCTGTTTTTAAATCGAAAACCTGGCCACGCGTCATGTTCCTATTGGGTGGTACCGCTTCATGCGGATCAGCCTTTCTGGTGCGTTGGATCTTAAGCAGATCGCACGGGGCAGGCTCACTCGTACCCTTTCGCTCTGGTTCTATTTCTAACCGCAGGATCGAAATCTAACGGTGTACAGCTAGTCGACCATACTCGAGCGGCGCTGACGCGGCGGCGACTGGCGGCGCGGTCAGGCGTGGACGGTGCCGGCGGTCTAGGAAGCGAGAGAAGAGGCTCACCGTGATCGTAGAGGCCTGGGGAAGCTCAAGGTATCGTTGGTTTGACGAGGGGCGCGCAAGGTTGCGGTGGATTGCTCGCCGGAGACGTGGTCGGCGTCAGATGGTCCTGGGGCTCGTCAAGGATGGTGCTGTGGTTCGCCCCGAGGAAAAAGGAAGACACGGTTAGATGCGCCAGATCAAGGCGAAGTTGCGTGCGTGAATGAGAAGGCGCGGGGTGGTATGTTCTTACCAGGAAGCTCCGCCGGAGAAGAAGGCAGACGCGGTGGCGCTCGGAGGCTTGTCGTAGTCGACGCTCTGGGGCGCCCGCGGTTGAACAAAAGGTACGGACATAAGCGCCTGAGGCTGGGGAACGTGTGTGCTAGGTCAGGGAGGCACGGTGGTGGTTGGTTTCGCTGGAATTCGAGCAAAGGCTCGTCAGAGCAGTGAGTGGTATCTAGCGAAATTTGTGTAGCCTGGTGGCGTGTTGGTTATGGCGACAGAGGGGAAAGGAGGAGAAGACGCAGGCGTTTAATAGGACGTGGTCGCAGGGGGAGTAATGGTCGTGGTTATCGCGAATTGATCGCCGGTGTTAAGGCAGGAAACGGCGAGGAGGAATTAGCGCGGGGTGAGGACGATGAACAGGAGAGGTGGGGTCCTGTCGTCAGTGAGGAAGCGAGAAGGAAAGGAGGTCCACCAGTCAGTGATAGCGCGGGTTCAGAAATGAGTGTGAATCGTTTTCTTTTGGGGTAAGGAAAGCTGGGCTAGTACTGGGCCTTGTTGGGCTTGCCGACTGGGCTGCTGCCTGTTTCTATTTTTTTCCTTCTAAATGTTTTTATTTTTCTGATTCTAAATTCTGTTTTGAATTTCAAACATCACTCAAGCATTCAAATCACATTCAAACATTCAACACACTTTACAATTTTGAATTTGGTTCTGTTCAGTAACATAATCCAATTCCTAAAATAAAATAATATTTTTATTTTAGAGTCCATTTATAATTAAATAAAATGGACATTAGTTAATAAATCAAAAATGGGTTTTATTTTAATTAAAAGCTCCATTTGAAAATATTTTCAAAACCAAATCAGTAGGTTTTATTTGAAAATAGAAGATACTTGGAAAACTTGTTTAAAATAAAATAACATTTTTATTTTAGGTTCCATTAATAATTAAATAAAATGGACCTTAGTTATTAAATCAAATAGGATTTGTTTTATTAGAATCTTTATTTTGAAATCTAAAATAAAACCAAAAACACTTCAGTAGGTTTTATTTGAGAATATAAAATACTTGGAATATCTTATTTAAAATAATTTAAATAAGTTTTAGTGTTTATTTAAAATGGGAAAAGCCTTTACTTAAATAAAATTGGATATTAAATCCTTATTATTTTATTTAAATAAACCTTTATTATTTTATTTCAAAAGCTTGGCCAAGTTTTATTTTGGCTCCATAAAATAATCTTTATTTATAAAACCACCTTTTCTTTTGAAAACCAAATCTTTTATTTAAAGATCCAAAATACAAATTTTAAATATTTTGAAGTTTATTGTTTATTTAACTTTTTAAATCCCTTTAGGATTTTATTTGATCCAAATAGGTTTTGAAAGTTTCCAAATGGATTCAAAAAGTTTCTTCTTACCCTGAAAATCAACAAAGTTTTATTTTATTCAATTATTTTTCACATTACAAGATTTGGAAAATCTTGGGATGTGACATACCATCCCATTTTTCTAAAATACTAGACCACCTTACATGGACGATCTCCCAACCGGTAGATTTGAAACCTTTCCGTCCTTCCCGGGAGAAAACGACAAATGTCTGCCGAATCTGTAGAAAGTGGGTTCGGTTTGAACTACAGGTACATGATCTAACTCCTGTGATTTTTTGTAAAAATCATTTTTAGACTCACAATATTATTTTTATTCAGAGATTCAATGCAAGTTCTAATGAGGCTCGTCCCCTATCTTCATGCATGCCGGTTTGACCTTAGTTCGAAACGGGTATAAGAAATTAAAAAACGGTCTAAACAATGTAAATCCTTCGCGTGGTGTCATAGTATCTGATATAGTTGCAAGGAAAAATACCAAACTTGGTATATTGATTATGTCTCGAAAAAACCTTCAGAAAATAACCTATCACGTTCGAGCTTTCATGGATTTCGGTCCAAATGACTGATATTATGTGATGAATCGCGGCATAGTTTGTGATATTATCCCAATATTATACATGCATGTCGACCTTGGGATAGAGAATAATACTGCAGGAGGAATTTTTCCTTTTCGTTGCACGGAAAAGCAATTTTCTATTTTCCGAGCGCAAAAAGGGTCGTTTTGTGAAGCAACCACCAAAATGTTGTTTCCGAATGCTACCCATACCATTTTTATAAAATACTATACCACCTTACATGGACGATCTCCAACCAGGAGGTCTCAAACCTTTCGGTCCTTCCTGAGTGAAAAAGAAAAATGTCTGCCGAATCTGTAGGATGTGGTCCGATTTGAACTACAGGTACATGATCTAACGCCCATAATTTTTTGTAAAAATCATTTTTAGACTCACAATATGTTGTTTCTTCAAATATCCAATGCAAGTTCTAACGAGGCTCGTCCCCTATCTTCATGCATGCCGTTTCGACCTTAGATTGAAATGGGCATAAGAAATTCAAAAAGGTCCAAACAATGTCAATCCTTCACGTGGTGTCATATTATATAACATAGTTGCAAGGAAAAATACCAAAATTGGTATATTGATTATGTATCGAAAAAACCTTCACAAAATGACCTATCATGTTCACGGTTTCATGTCTTTCGTCCAAATAACCGATGTTATAAGCTGAATCACGGCATAGTTTGTGATACTATGCCCATATTATGCATGCATGTGGACCTTGGGACGGAGAACAATGTTGCAGGAGGAAGTTTTCCTTTTTGTTACATGGAAAAGCCATTTTCCATTTTCCGAGCGTAAAACCGGATCTTTTTGTGAAGCAACCACCAAAATGCTGTTTTCGAATGCTACCATCCCATTTTTCTAAAATACTAGACCACCTTACATGGATGATCTTCCAGCCGAGATATCTGAAACCTTTCCATCCTTCCCGTGTGAAAAAGACAAATGTCTGCCGAATCAGTAGGAAGTGGGTTCGCTTTGAACTACAGGTACATGATCTAACGCCCGTGATTTTTTTGTAAAAATCATTTTTAGACTCACAATATTATTTTTCTTCACGGATCCAATGCAAGTTCTAATGAGGCTCGTCCCCTATCTTCATGCATGCCGGTTTGACCTTAGTTCGAAACAGGTATAAGAAATTCAAAATCGGTCTCAACAATATAAATCCTTCACGTGGTGTCATAGTATCTGACATAGTTGCAAGGAAAAATACCAAACTTGGTATATTGATTATGTCTTGAAAAACCTTCACAAAATGACCTATCACGTTCGAGGTTTCATGGCTTTCGGTCCAAATGACCGATATTATGTGATGAATCGCGACATAGTTTGTGATACTGTCCCAATATTATACATGCATGAGGACCTTGGGATAGAGAATAATGTTGCATGAGGAATTTTTCCTTTTCGTCGCACGGAAAAGCAATTTTCTATTTTTCGAGTGCAAAAAAAGGTCGTTTTATGAAGTAACCACCAAAATGCTTCTTCTGAATGCTACCCATATCATTTTTCTAAAATACTAGACCACCTTACATGGACGATCTCCCAACCGTGAGATCTCAAATCTTTCCGTCCTTCTCGGGTGAAAAATACAAATGTCTGCCGAATCGGAAGAAAGTGGGTCCGGTTTGAACTACATGTACATGATCTAACACCCGTGATTTTTTAAAAAATCATTTTAGAATCACAATATGTTGTTTCTTTAGATATCCAATGCAAGTTCTAACGAGGCTCGTCCCCTATCTTCATGCACGCCGTTTCGACCTTTGTTCGAAATGGAAAAAAAATCGAAACGGGCATAAGAAATTTCAAAAAGGTCCGAACAATGTAAATCCTTCGCTTGGTGTCATATTATCTGACATAGTTGCAAGAAAAAATACCAAACTTGGTATATTGATTATGTCTCAAAAAAAACTTCACAAAATGACCTATCATGTTCGAGGTTTCATGGCTTTCGGTCCAAATGACCGATGTTATGTGTTGAATCGCAGCATAGTTTGTGATATTATCCCAATATTATACATGCATGTTGACCTTGGGATGGAGAACAATGTTTTAGGAGGAAGTTTTCTGTTTTGTCACACGAAAAAGCTATTTTCCATTTCCGAGTGCAAAAAACTGGTCGTTTTTTAAAGCAACCACCAAAATGCTGTTTCCGAATGCTACCATCCCATTTTTCTAAAATACTAGACCACCTTACATGGACGATCTCCCAACCGGGAGATCTCAAACCTTTCCGTCCTTCCTGGGTAAAAAAGACAAATGTCTGCCGAATCGGTAGGAAGTGGGTTCATTTTGAACTATAGGTACATGATCTAACGCCCATGATTTTTTGTAAAAATCATTTTTAGACTCACAATATGTTTTTTCTTCAGAGATCCAACGCAAGTTCTAATGAGGCTCGTCCCCTATCTTCATGCACGTCGTTTCGACCTTAGTTCAAAACGTGAAAAATATGCAAAAAAATATGTTTAAAGTTTTTTCAAATTCCAAAACAATATGCAAAAATATTAGTTAAGTCATTTTTAATTAAAAATGGTTAATAGTTTAATTTGATTAACTATTTTTAAAAACAGAAAATGGTTTTGAATTAGTTATTCAAATTCAAACACTTTTTATGTTTAATTTTTTTTAAGATTCCAAAACAATATGCAAAAAATATTAGTTAAGTCATTTTTAATTTAAAATGGTTAATATTTTAAATAGTTACATTAATTATTTTAGAAAACAGAAAATGGTTTTGAATTAGTTATTCAAATTCAAACACTTTTTATGTTTAAAATTTTTTAAGCTTCCAAAACAATACGCAAACAATATTAGTTAAGTAATTTTTAATTTAAAATAGTTAATAGTTTAAATAGTTACATCAATTATTTTTAACAACAAAAAATGGTTTTGAATTAGTTATTCAAATTCAAACACTTTTTATGTTTAAAGTTTTTCAATACTCCAAATTAATATGCAAAAAATATTAGTTAAGTCATTTTTAATTTAAAATGGTTAATAGTTTAAATAGTTACATCAATTATTTTTAAAAGCAGAAAATGGTTTTGAATTAGTTATTCAAATTCAAATACTTTTTATGTTTAAAGTTTTTTAATATCCCAAATTAATATGCAAAAAATATTAGTTAAGTCATTTTTAATTTAAAATGGTTAATAGTTTAAATAGTTACATTAATTATTTTTTAAAATAGAAAAATGGTTTTGAATTAGTTATTCAAATTTAAACACTTTTTATGTTTAAAGTTTTTTAAGATTCCAAATTATTTATCATTTAAAAACCACTACAAATTTAAACCCCTAAATAAAAAAATAAGGTGGGAACCGAGAGAAAATCTGGAAAAACTTTGAAAACAGGCCCTTTAGTCTCGGTTGGAGCCACCAACCGGGACTAAAGACCCCTGCGCGCGCTGCTTCGTGCCCAGCCCGAAATTGGCCTTTAGTCCCGGTTGGAGAGCCTCCAACCGGGACTAAAGGATGGAGCATACGTCCCGGTTGGTGCCACGAAGCGGGACGAAAGGTCCTTCCCTTTATAACTAGCACGCCTCTTCTTCTTCCCCATCTCTCTCACATTCTGCAAACTATTGTTCGTGTAGGGAGGTGCCGACCCAATCTTTAGCGATGCTGTTAGGCTGCCCCACTGCCCTGCGTGCCCTGATGTCTACGCCCTTCTGTTCTTGTAGACTATTGTTGGGCCTCCAAGTGAAGAGGTTTGTAGAACAACAACAAGTTTTTCTTAAGTGGATCACACATGGTTTATCGAACTTACGGAGGAAGTGGTCAAAGGTATCCCTCTCAACCAACCTTGCAATCAATATACAAGAAGTCTCTTGTGTCCCCAACACACCCAATACACTTGTCAGGTGTATAGGTGCACTAGTTCGGCGAACAGATAGTGAAATACAAGTGGTAACGGTGCCAGAAAAGAGCTTCTGACTTGTTGTTGACATGGGAGAGACTAAAGGCAAAATGAAATAAAGATGGAAGCAAGCAAACATGCAACAGATCTAGATGCAAACAGTGTTTCAATGCTTAGAAACAAGGCCTAGGGATCAAACTTTCACTAGTGAACACTCTTAATAAATATATTCTGTTCATGATACTACCCTGAACTACTCTCCGGTTGAACGCTCTAATCCATGGTAGGGCTATAACAGCACACCTCAAAGTCCACCTTCCCCATCTAGATAACCCCACACTGTCACCTTGAGCGCTAGATGGTTCCAACAAACACCACAATTTCATAAAGACATCCAACTCCAAATATAACTCATGATAAATATGTTTATAATCTAGCTTAAGTGCCACACACGGCATGCACGCTGTCACTTTCACACACGTGGGTAAGAGCATATATCTATTAAAGCAATTGAGTATAGATGTAACATGTAGCCTAAGTGCCACCACAGCATGCACGTTGTCACTTCCACACACATGGGAGAGCCGAACATCTATTAAAACACTTGAGTAGCAAGGTAGATCTACTTGATTACAAAGCTCATGACCATAATATGATCATGCATAGAGAGAGAGAGATGAACACATAGCTACCTGTAGAGCCCTTAGCCTCGAGGAAGAACTACTCCCTCATCATCATGGGAATTAGAAACGGTGTTGGATATGGTGGTGGATATCGATGGAGATGGATCCGGGGGCACTTCCCCATCCCGGCAGGGTGCCGGAACAGAGAATTTATGTCCCCCGAATCTCCCCTTCGGTGGCGGCGGCGCAATGGAATTTTTAATGGCTTTTTTATCGATTCCCTAGGGTTTCTCCCCGGGGGCTTCTTATAGGCGAAGGAGGCAAGGTCGATGGAGGGCCAGGGGTCCCACACCCCCTGTGGGTGCGGCCAGGATGGGACCCGCGCCTGCCTAGGGTGTGGCCACCCTGGTGTCCTCCTCTATCTCGTTTTCGATTTTCCGTATCGTTCAGGAAAAAATATGAACTTTGGATTTTGTCCCGTCCAATTCCGAGAATATTCATTTTTTAGATTTCTAAAACCAAAGACAGCAAAAATAGGCAACTGGCACTATGGCATATTGTCAATAGGTTAGTTCCAGAAAGTGTATAAAAATACCTCAAAGTGTAGACAAAACATAAGACAAATGGTATAAAACAAGCATGGAACATCAAAAATTATAGATACGTTTACGACGTATCAAGCATCCCCAAGCTTAACTCCTGCTCGTCCTCGAGTAGGTAAGTGATAAAAAGATTAATATTTGAGGTGACATGCACCATCACAATCAAGATCAAACCATTTGCAAGCATTGAAGCTGGGATAAAAGAACTCTAAACATGAGCATGAAAGATAGAGTTCTAACAATAAGACAAACTAACTATGCATGCAACATGAAAGCATACAAACAAAGATCATGAATAATAATGCATTAAAAACGTTTGTTTGTTTCACATATAGAAAACATAGCATAGTGGCATTCAGCTTGTCCCTCATGGAGTAGCAAATAAATGCATAGGACACCTTCAAAGTTCATAAGAGTGACTAGATACAAATAGCACAAGAACAAGTAATATCAACAATATGAATCAACCAATAAGTCTTGGGACAATGCACATAGAACTAAGAAGGGCAAGTATGCTCTCTTAACTATTGCCTAAGGATAGAAAGTGGAGACTCAATATAATAGTGGAAGAAAGGCCCTTCATAAAAGGGAAGTAGGGATTTCAAGTCTCATAAAGAGCTTCCAAAAATTATGGTACTTGTTAGCTTTTAGCTCTCATTGCCCCTATCATAAGCATCTTGAAGTGATTAAGGTTAAAGTGAACAAACTATGGATTATACGCTTGACAAAGTATAAGTTAGCAATCTCATGTCCCTTGAGTACGAGGGCCGCTCCTCATGCTACTCAACTTTACTCACCGGTAAGTTTTTGTCATAGTAAGTACATGTGTATCATAGAGAACCGCCAAAGGGGTACCCCTTGCACATGACACAGTAGCTATCCCATATCAAAATGACAAGGCAAGCAGACAATGAGCATCTCAGCAATCTTCTTATTTACCATGGCAAAATGGTGCTTTTTTCTCTCTTTCCTCTTTTCAATATGTCTCTCCTTTTTTATAAGAACAAAGCTTCATAGATTGCTCACTATGGTGATGCTGCAAGTTTCCAGCATGATTAGGCATGGTTTAGGCTAGCGGCCCAGGCGTTTCTCTAACACATATACATAACTCCATGGACTTACAAGCTCCCCTTTTATTTCACACCGACGACATCCATAAACAAAAGACCATGATATCAACTGGGTAACATGTACCAGGTGCAATGTTGAAAGCATTCCCCGTGATAGCACGGTTCTGCTAATCCCAACATATAAGTACAATCATATACAACATATATGACACATTTATTAGGGACAAGAAAAATAAAGTGTGCCATCAAGTTTGTGAGATCTTCAATCACTAAGTTTCACATAACAAGTTTAATTTTGAAGATAGATAAAATAAGAATATACTTGGGATGGTGTAAAACACCATGCATAGGAATTTATAGTGGACACTTTGGAATAACTTGGTTTCTTGGGAGTTGGATGCATGAGTAGATCTTACTCATACAAGTGGAGGCTAGCAAAAGACTGTGAGCGACCAACTAAGAGAGCAATAATGGCCATAATCATGCAGAGCGACAAAACATTAATAATCAAAGCATAAAGTGGTACCAAAAGTCAAGGAACAACTGATCATAGATGCTATGGTGACTTATTAGAGTCATAACATGGTGTGAGCATGTGCCAAGTCAACCCAAACAAAGCATCAAATGAGAATACCACAATACTATGCTTTTGTATGCTAAAACAACGTATGATTCTTTCAAGGCACATTAAGCAATCCATATTGTTTGGAAAATGTCATGCTACAGAAATAATCACTAAGCCTAAGGTCAAAACAACATCTAGCATGACATGATAAAGTCTAAGTCACAGTCAAAGCAAGCTCCTCTTGTACTAGTAAAGCGAGAATTTCCTACTCCTTTCCAACACCAATCAACTTATTTGAAACAACACATCGAAAACGGGGGTCCAACTATTTTATTCAATCAAAATAAGCAAACAAAAACAAAAAAGAAAACTAAGACGCTCCAAGAACAACACAACTGTGCATGAAACAATAAAAACGAAGTGTCTAGAAAGACCTGAAATTTTTATTGATGAAGAAGGGGATGCCTTGGGCATCCCCAAGGTTTGACGCTTGTAACTCTTGAATATTTATTGGGGTGACACGGGGTGGCATCCCCAAGATTGAGCCTTTGTCCATTATTCATCTCGTTACATCATTCTTCCTCTACATCTGCAAATTTTCCTTCATACAAAACTTCACACAATCTTCATTAGCAACATTAGTGCATTCAAAAGATAATAAACCTTTGGGTTTAGTTTCAAAACATAAAACTTTCAGTAAAGACAAAAGCTATTGTAGCAATTCCCTCAAAAATCTTAATTTCCCAAAAAGAACCCAAAAAGGAATCAATAAGAAGCAAATGCAAATAATGGAAGAAATTTGTCAAAACAGAACAGAAGGTGAAAATCGATTTTTTCGAAGACCTTATGTTGCTCAAATCAAAAAGTGTTAAACTAACGAAAGTTATATAACAACCTGGGGGATTTATTCAGACAATTACAGCTCAATCCGACTTATAGAGATTTTACACGAAATTTTACTTTGGAGCACAAAAATCTGTTTCGGGATAGCAACTCCCCAAATCTTACTTCCCTCTCATTAGAGGTTATTCTTGGCACAAATATCAAACAAAAAGGATAAGGAGCGGTTATTACAGAAGTAATAACTTCCAAGACTCAAGAAAACTATTGGGTTATCTTCCAAGAAGTACTTTTCTTTAACGCCTTTAAGTTAGGCACAAGAAGCAAGAATCAACTATTTTCAAATGAAGAAGCATTAACATCAAACCTTGCGTTCAAAGGAGGAGAAAAAGGCAACTTCTCTCTCCTCATAGGGAAGTGTTCAATACCTTTCTTAAATGGAAATTGATATTTAATAGTGCCTTCTTTCATATCAATGATGGCACCAACAGTTCTAAGAAAAGGTCTTCCCAAAGTAATAGGACAAGAAGCATTGTATTCAACATCCAAAAAATAGAAATAAACAGTGGACATAAGCATTGTTAACCACAATAAGAACATCATTAATACACCCCATGAGTTTTTTTTGGCATTACAATCAAGTGGGGAATCTTAATTGCAATCTTCCAAAGGTGGCAAATCAAGCATTTCATAAATCTTTCTAGGCATAATAGAGACACTAGAACCAAGGTCACATGAAGCTTTGAGATCAAAGTCATTCACTTGCATATTAATGATGGGTTCCCAACTATCTTCTACTTTCCTAGGAATAGAGGCTTTGTGTTTCAACTTTTCTTTGTTAATTTTAATAAGAGAATCTGTAATATGTTTGGTGAAAGACACATTCATATCACTAGCATTAGGATTTCTAGAAAGATTTTGTAGGAACATAATCACTTCAGAAATATTGCAACCATCAAGATCAAAATCAAACTTTGCATCACTGATAGTAGACTCATTGGGTTTAGGAATTGTGGTAGGAGGAATAGGGACTTCTTGTGGTTTGGTGGCATCCATATTGGTGGTGGTAATAGTGCAAACAATATTGTTTCTAGCTATTTCAGCTTCTCTTTCCCACTTAGCATGTAGTTTAGCTAAGTGATACGTTGGAAACGTATCTATAATTTTTGATGATCCATGCTTGTTTAGTATCTACTTTGCTTTACTTGTCCAAACTTTGAGGTTCTTTTTACATGTTTTCTGCTACTAACCTATTAACAAGTTGCAACTGTGCCAGATGCCTGTTTTCTGCTGTTTTTGGTTTCAGAAAAGTTAGTAAAGAAATATTATCGGAATTGGACGGGACAAAGGAAAAAGTCAATAACTTTCCGTGGGGAACAAGAAGTCCAGAGGAGAGACGAGGAGGCGTGCCAGGGAGGCTAAACCAACCCCTAGGCGCGGGTGGGCCCTACCCCGCTCCTGGGTAGGGTTTGCCCCCTCTGGCCACCGCCTCGGTCTCCCCCTTCGCCTATAAGAAGCCCTTGATGCAGAAACCCTGAGTACCCGATCATAAATCCACGAAACCGTCTGTAGACGCCACCACCATCGTCCCTAGATCGGGGGATCTGAAGCTCTTCCCGGCACCCTGCCGGAGGGGAGATCATCCCGAAGGCCTTCTCTCCGGTATGATTCATGAGTAGTTCCACCTTGGACTATGGGTCCATGTAGTAGCTAGATGGTTGTATCTCCTCCTTTGTGCTTTCATGTATAGATCTTGTGAACTCCGTTCATGATCAAGATCTAATCTATTTGTAATCTTGCATGTTATGTTCGCGGGGATCCGATGGATATTGAGATTATTATGTTGGTTTGATTAATGGTTTTATCTTTATGATTCTATCATGTCTATGTTGTTTGTGATCTTGCATGCTCTCTGTCGCTAGTGGTTATCTTGGCCAAGTAGTTGCTAGTGACTCCAAGAGGGAGTATTTATGCTCGATAGTGGGTTCATGCCTCTAGTTTCCAAGGGAAGTGACAATAGTCTCTTCGGTTGTAGATGTGTTGTTGCTACTAGGGAGAAAACAATGGTCTCTTGTTCATGGAACATGTGGACTGTTTACCTTACACACTTTGCTTAAAGTAGTTGTCTGTTGCTTGCAACTTAATACTGGAGGGGGTTCGGATGATAACCTGAAGGTGGACTTCTAGTCATAGATGCAGTTGGATGACGGTCTATGTATATTGTTGTATTGCCCAATCAATCTCATAGGATCTTTCTATGTAGTAATTGCATTGTTATGCCTTGCTCAGTTCATGTCAATTGCCCCGCTGTAATTTGTTTACCCTTCATGCCATGTTGTTTATCTAAGGATAGCACCTCTAGTGAACTATGGACCCCGGTCCAATCTTTACCATTGATACATCTTCCACTGTTACTTGTTTACTTGCTTCAAACCATTATCTTCCACACCATATGTTTAATCCTTTGTTACAGCAAACCGGTGAGCTTGACAACCTCACTGATTCGTTGGGGCAAAGTCTTGAGTTTGTGTTGTGCAGGTATCCATGTTGTCAGCAACACCTGTGTGACGTTTCCTTTCTCCTACTGGTTCGATAACCTCGGTTTCTTACTGTGGGAAACTTCCTGCTATGCTGCTTCATACCTTGCTCTTGGGGTTTCCAACGAAGTGTTCCACGACAAGTATTGGGCGCCATCAAGCTAATTTCTTGTGCCGTTGCCGGGGAGGCTAAGGACGTCTTCACTAGGGGAGTCCTTCACTTCCTTTCTCTTTACTTTGTTTTTAGTTTGCTTAGTTTCTTTTGCTTGTTTTTGTTTGCCTCTTTTCAAAAAAAACCAAAAAAAATAGTCTAGTTTGTTTTGCTTGCTTTATTCAAAAACACAAAAAAGTTAGTTCCTGCTCTAGCTGCTGCTGCTGTTTTTGGCTTGCCCACCTTTGCCAAAATGAACTCTGCTGAGAACACCAAGTTGTGTGACTTCACTAGCGCCAACAACAATGATTTCCTAAGCACACATATTGCTCCACCTTCTCCTGATGTTGTCTTTTATGAAATTAAGCCTGCTTTGTTGAATCTTGTGATGAGAGAGCAATTTTCTGGTGCTGGTTCTGATGATCTTGCTTCCCATCTTAATAGCTTTGTTGAACTTTGTGAGATGCAAAAGTATAAGGATGTAGATGGAGATATTATTAAGCTCAGGCTTTTTCCTTTCTCTTTGAGGGGAAAAGCTAAAGAATGGTTGCTATCTTTGCCTAAAAATAGTATTGATTCTTGGACTAAGTGCAAAGATGCTTTTATTGGAAAGTACTATCCTCCTGCTAAGATTATTGCTATGAGAAGTGACATTATGAAATTTAAACAGCTTGATAGTGAACATGTTTCTCCTTCTTGGAAAAGAATGAAATCTTTGGTTAAAAATTGCCCTACTCATGGACTCACTGCTTGGATGATTATCCAAACTTTTTATGCAGGTTTGAACTTCTCCTCAAGAAACCTGTTGGATTCTGCTGCTGGAGGTACTTTTATGGGACTCACCTTGGGTGCTGCAACAAGGCTCCTTGATAATATGATGGTTAACTACTCTGAATGGCATGTTGAGAGAACTCCACATGGTAAGAAGGTAAATTCTGTTGAGGAAACTTCCTCTTTGAGTGAAAATATTGATGTTATTATGGCTATGATTGTTAATGGGAAAGCTCCTCTAGATCCTAATAGTGTTCCCTTAGCCTCTTTGGGTGCTCAAGAAGAGCAAGTTGATGTGAACTTCATTAGAAACAACAATTTCGACAACAATGCCTATAGGAATAATTTTGGTAGCAACAACAATTATAGGCCTTATCCTCCTAATAATGGCTATTCCTATGGAAGCTCTTACAATAATGCTAGAAGTGCCCCCTCTGAACTTGAAGTCATGTTCAAGGACTTTATTAGTAAACAAACCACTTTCAATAAGACTATAGAGGAAAAGCTTTTAACTATTGAGAAAAATATATCCTCTTTGTCTGAAGCTCAAACTTCCTTGGTTAATAAAATGGCTGCTAAACCTGAAACTATGGAAAACACATTTGCTACTGCTCATGCCATATAGGTTACTATTGATGAAAATGTTGGGCTGTTAGCTCAACTTCATGCTAGGTGGGAAAGGGAAGCTGAAATTGATAGAAACAATAGTGTGTGCACTATCACCACTAAACCACAAGTAGCCCATATTCCTCCTCCTACTATGCCTAAGCCTAGTGATCCTACTACTAGTGATGCTAAGTTTGACTTTGATATGGATGGTTGCAATATTTCTAAAGTGATTATGTTCCTGCAAAAGCTTGCTAAAAGTCCTGATGCTAGTGATATGCATTTTGCCTTTACCAAACACATTACAAATGCTCTTGTTAAGATTAAGGAAGATAAGCTAAAACACAAAGCTTCTATTCCTAGGAAAGTAGAAGATAGTTGGGAACCCATTATTAATATGCAAGTGAATGACTTTGATCTCAAAGCTTTATGTGATCTTGGTTCTAGTGTCTCTACTATGCCTAGAAAGATTTATGAAATGCTTGATTTGCCACCATTAGAAGATTGTTATTTGAATGTCCCAATCAATGATAATGCTAAGAAGAAACTCATGGGGAGTATTAATGATGTTCTCATTATGGTTAACAATGCTTATGTACCTGTTGATTTCTATGTTTTGGATGTTGAATACAATGCTTCTTGTCCTATTACTTTGGGAAGACCTTTTCTTAGAACAGTTGGTGCCATCATTGATATGAGAGAAGGCACCATAAAATATCATTTTCCATTCAAGAAAGGTATTGAACACTTCCCTATGAGAAGAGAGAAGTTGATTTTTGCTCCTCCTTTGAAAGCAAGATTTGATGTTAATGCTTCTTCATTTGAAAATACTTGATTCTTCTTGCTTCTTGTGCCTAACTTAAAGGCGTTAAAGAAAAGTACATGTTGAGAGATAACCCAAGAGTTTCCTTGAGTCTTGGAAGTTATTACTTATGTAATAACCTCTCCTTATCCTTTTTGTTTTCCTTTTGTGCCAAGAATGACCTCTAATGAGAGGGAACTAAGATTTGGGCAGTTGTTGTCCCGAAACAGATATCTATCCTCCACCAAAGAAATTCGTGAGGAGGCTCTATAACTAGGATTGAGCTCAAAATTTATGAATAAATCCCCCAGTATGTTGGATAACTTTAGTTAGTTCAACACTTTTTGATTTGAGCAACATAATATGTTCGAAAAAAATCGTTTCTACCTATTTGATGCTTTTGACATTTACGCCATTATTTGCATTTGCTTCTTATTGATTCCTTTTTTAGCTCTCTTTAGGTAAATTGAGTTTCTTTGAAAGAGTTACTTCAGTAGCTTGTGTTTTTAGTGAAAATCCTTGCTTTTACAAAGCTTTGCCAGTGGTCTAATATATTTTGAATAAGCTAATGTTGCTAATGAAGATTGTGTGAAGTTTTGTATGAAGGAAAAATTTCAGGTGTAGAGAGAGAATGATGCAATGATATGAAGAATGGACAAAAGATCAAGCTTGGGGATGCCACCATGGTGTCACCCGAAGAAATATCCATGGAGTACAAGCGTCAAATCTTGGGGATGCCCAAGGCATCCCCTTCTTCATCAATAAAAAGCTCACGTCTGTCTAGACACTTCACTTTTATTGTTTCATGCACAGTTGTGTTGTTCTTGGAGCGTCTTAGTTTTCATTTTCTTTGCTTAGTTTGTTTATTTTTCTTGAATAAAGTAGTTTGTACCCCCTTTCTCGCTGTTTTGTTTTGCAAATAAGTTTTCTTGGTGTTTGGAAAGGAGTCGTAAGTTCTTGCTTGAAGTGCAAGAGGAGCTTGCATTGACTGTGACTTAGACTTTAGCATGACATGCTAGGTGTTGTTTTAGCATTATGCTTAGTGATTATTGCTGTAGCATGTCTTGTTCCAAACAATTGGGATTGCTTAGTGTGCCTTGAAGAAATTAAGCGTTGTTTTAGCATGCAAAAGCATAGTATTATGGTATTCTCCTTTGATGTTTTGCTTGGGTTGACTTGGCACATGCTCACACCATGTTATGACTATGACAAGTCACCATTAGCCTCTATGATCATTTAGTCCTTGAATTGTAGTACCACTCTTTGCTTTGATTAGTTTGCTTTGTTGCATTGCATAATTATGGCCATTATTGCTCTCTTAGTTGGTTGCTCCCAGTCTTTTGCTAGCCTCCACTTGTATGAGTAAGTTCTACTCATGCTTCCAACTCCCAAGAAACCAATTTATTCCAAAGTGTCCACTATAAACTCCTATGCATGGTGTGTTACACCATTCCAAGTATATACTTGTTTTCAACTATCTTCCAATTAAAAACTATTTTGTTATGTGAAAACTTAGTGATTAAAGCCCTCACGAACTTGATGGCACATTTTATTCTTTGCCCCTAATAAACTTGAACCATTGAGGCAACTTTGTTGTATATGCTTGCACTTATAAGTTGGGATTAGCGTAACCGTCTTTATCACGGGGAACGTTTTCAACATTGCACTTGTACTTTTTGTACTCCGTTGATATCATGCTCTTTTGTCTATGGATGTTACCAGTGTGAAATGAAGTGGGAACTTGTAAGTCCATGGAGTTTGTATTCTGTGTTAGAGAAACTCCTGGGCCGCTAGACTAAGCCATGCCTAATCAAGGTGGAAACTTGCAGCATCACCATAGTGATCTATCTATGAAGCATCCTCAATAAAAATCTATGCATATGGTTACTAAAAAGATTGTCGAGATGCTCATTGTCTGCTTGCCTTGTCATTTTGGTTATGGGAAAGCTCCTGTACCATGTGCAAGGGGTACCCCGTTGGCGGTTCTCAATGATATGCAAATACTTACAGTGACAAGAACTTGCCTGGGCCCTAAGTTGAGTATCCATGAGGTGTATCCCTCATAGTCAAGGGACTTGAGATTACCAACTTATACTTTGTCAATCATATACTCCAGCTTTGCCACTTTAACCTTAACCACTTCAAGATGCTTATGATAGGGAAAATGAGGGTTGAAAGCTAACTAGTACCATAATTTTTGGAAGCTCTTTTTGAAACTTGTAATCCCTTCTTCCTTTACAAAAAGGCCTTTCTTACACCATTATTGAGTCTCCACCTTCTACCTTTCGGCAGCATTAATAGAGCATAGTTGTCATTTTGTGTGCAATGTTCCAAAGCTTATTAATTGATGCATATTGTGTTATTACTTGTTCATGTGCTATCTGTTTCTAGTCACCCTTGTGCACTTTGAAGGTGTCCTATGCATCTATTTGCTACTCTATGAGGGACAAGCTGATTTCCACTATGCTATGTTTTCCGCATGTGAAACAAACAAATGTTTTTCAATGCATATTATTCATGATATTTGTTTGTAGCTTGTCATGTTGCATGCATAGTTACTATGTCCTATTGTTAGAACTCCATCTTTCATGCACATGTTTAGAGTTCTTTGATCCCAGCTTTTAATGCTTGCAAATGGTTGGATCTTTATTGTGAGGGTGCATGTCACCTCAAAAATTATTCTTTTATCACTTACCTACTCGAGGATGAGCAGGAGTTAAGCTTGGGGATCTTGTCGTTGGAAACGTATCTATAATTTTTTATGCTCCATGCTTGTTTAGTATCTACTTTGCTTTACTTGTCCACACTTTGAGGTGCTTTTTACATGTTTTTTGGTACTAACCTATTAACAAGTTGCAACTGTGCCAGATGCCTGTATTCTACTGTTTTTGGTTTCAGAAAAGTTAGTAAAGAAATATTCTCGGAATTGGACAGGATAAAGGACAAAGTCAATAACTTTCCGTGGGGAACAAGAAGTCCAGAGGAGAGACGAGGAGGTCGGCCAGGGGGGGCAGACCCACCCTAGGCGCGGGTGGGCCCTACCCACGCCTGGGTAGGGTTTGCCTGCCCTGGAGGCCGCCTCGGTCTCCCCCTTCCCCTATAAGAAGCCCTAGATACAGAAACTCTTAGGACCTGATCATAAATCCACGAAACCGTCTGTAGCCGCCGTCACCATCGTCCCTAAATCGGGGGGATCTGAAGTTCTTCCTGGCACCCTTCCGAAGGGGAGATCATCCCGGAGGCCTTCTCTCCGGTATGATTCGTGAGTAGTTCCACCTTGGACTATGGGTCCATCTAGTATCTAGATGGTTGTATCTCCTCCTTTGTGATTTCATGTATAGATCTTGTGAGCTCCGTTCATGATCAAGATCTAATCTATTTGTAATCATGCATGTTGTGTTTGCGGGGATCCGATGGATATTGAGATTATTATGTTGGTTTGATTAATGGTTCTATCTTTATGATTCTATCATGTTTGTGTTGTTTGTGATATTGCATGCTCTCTGTTGCCAGTGGTTATCTTGGCCAAGTAGTTGCTAGTGACTCCAAGAGGGAGTATTTATGCTCGAAAGTGGGTTCATGCCTCTAGTTTGAAGGGAAGTGACAGAAATCTCTTCGGTTGTAGATGTTTTATTGCTACTAAGGAGAAAACAACGGTCTCTTGTTCATGGAACACGTGGACTGTTTACCTTACACACTTTGCTTAAAGCAGTTGTCTGTTTCTTGCAACTTAATACTGGAGGGGGGTCGGATGATAACATGAAGGTGGACTTCTAGTCATAGATGCAGTTGGATTACGGTCTATGTATATTGTTGTATTGGCCAATCAACCTCATAGGATTTTTCTAGCTAGTAATTGCATTGTTATGCCTTGCTCAGTTCCTGTCAATTGCCCCGCTATAATTTGTTTACCCTTCATGGCATGTTGTTTATTTAAGGAGAGCACCTCTAGTGAACTATGGACCCCGGTCCAATCTTTACCATTGATACATCTTCCACTATTACTTGTTTACTTGCTGCAAACCATTATCTTCCACACCATACGTTTAATCCTTTGTTACAGCAAACCGGTGAGCTTGACAACCTCACTGATTCGTTGGGGCAAAGTCTTGTGTTTGTGTTGTGCGGGTCTCCACGTTTCCAGCAACACATGTGTGACGTTTCCTTCCTCCTACTGGTTCGATAACCCCGGTTTCTTACTTAGGGAAACTTGCTATTGTGTTGCTTCATACCTTGCTCTTGGGGTTTCCAACGAAGCGTTCCACGACAAGTATTGGGCGCCATCAGTCAGTTGTAAGCTCTAAGTTAGAATTCCACTCTTATTTGGATGTAAGCTTGATCGCATACCTTCTGACTTTTTTGTTTTATGTAGCTTACGCACAACGAGCGCACCAAGGTGCATCAGGCTCTCATGTTGGAGTATCGCAAGCTCGAGCTCGCTCACCAAAATATGCAAGCTGAGGCTCAGGGCCAAGGTATTTTCTTATTCGGCTTCCTTTTATTCAGCACACCTTCTTTGTTTCATTTCCTTGATTTTTCTAGTTGTTTTCCACAGATTTTTCCCAATCCACGATCGATGCTTTCCACCTACAGATCAGCGATGCTGGAAGTAAGCTCTTGGAAATTTTGTCTCCACTCTGTGTTTATGCTTATTGCCTTCTTTGTCTCGACGGATCCGAGATAGCTTGTTGTTATTGACGAGTCGTATGCTCCGAATAAGCAGAGAAGCACCGGATCAAGCTCAAAAAAGAGCGAGACGAGGTGACTCGGCTAAAGAAGCAGATGGCGGATATGGAGCAGAAGCACCAGTCTAAGGTGACGGGGCTACGGGAGGAGCTTGACGAGAAGGATTGTCAACATTCTTATAGTGCCGAGAAGACCAAGGAGCTGCTCAAAGATGCCGAGTCGGCGGTTGAGTCGGTGCATCAGGACCTGGATGCTCTTCAGGCCAAGGCCCAGATTTGGCAAAACAAGCTTGGCGCCGTCAACTCTTTTCTCGGTAGTGAGTCCTTACCCTTTTTCACTGTACTCATATTATTGCTCTTTGTGTCCTTTTCATTGTTTTGCTAATGTTCTTTTGCGTTTGCAGAGAACTTCCCCGAGGCTGAGATGTTCGCTATTCGGGCCATGAAGAAAGTTTGAGCCGAGTTTGGAGCTCTAGCTGATGGCGAGGTCACCATCGACGAGCACCTTGCAGCGCTGTCAGAACGTGCAAAGACCCTGAAATCATGCGGCGTTGACTTTCTTAAGTCGGTGATCCACGCGTTCAGGATGCTTTGGCCAGATGAAGACGTGCCCGCACTCATCGATCCTTTGGCTGCCAAACTACATCAGACTGAAGACAGGTAGGATAAATGGCGTGAGTCGGCCGGCCGGGCTGCAACGGACAAGGCCCTTGCCTTTGTGATTTCTTAGTACGAGGACATCAACCTTGATGTTCTCGAGTGCATGAGGGCTGAAGGCAAGTGGATCAGCGACCCTGATCTCATCAAGAAACGCCAGGAACGAGCTTATGCCATGGTCGAATATGCTCTGGTGCATGCTTGGTGTGACGGGCCTAGCTTCCTTGGCCTCGATGAGCCGCTAGCCGAGACTGTCAACAACGAAGGTGTTGATAGCGAGGCTACCGAGTCAGACGGTCTCGCAGACTCGGCCACCGATGCACCTGACTCGGCAGATGCTCCAGATGATGATCCTAGTTCCGGCACCAAGAGCGCTCCTCCGATCCCAGCTGCTCCTTAGGATGGTTAAAAAACACTTAACTTTTATGAGATCCCCGGTATTTCGGGTGCAGATGTAATATACAATGCACTTATTTGGGTGTGTGACTTTCGATAAGGCTTAAACTTTTATTCCGCTCTAAATGTGAATCATCCAGGGGCAAGTCCTAGAGTTTCATTTTTCCATTCCCCTTTTCCTTGAATTTGGCTCTTGTCTACCTTTTTTGGCGTTCGACATTAGAGTCTCAAAGTTCTAAGGATTGAGTTATCGGATATGAAACTAGACCACTTGACCTAGGATCATTCGACATACAAAGCAACATAACCTGCAGTGGGTTAGTTAAAAACATACAAAGGATCATCTCGCTTTTTTCCCTTTTACTTATCCGGTGTTCACGTTTACTCGTCATTAATCTTTTCCTCTTGCTTGTCATGAAGCCATGTTTCATACAACAGCATAGTCGAAGAGTTGATTCTATCCGAGTAAACGCTACTTGTTCCGAGATAAGTCTTAAGTGTCAACGCCAGCAGACATAGATTTATCAAAGCATAAGCATAAGGGGTAGTCCCCGAGTCAGTTTTTTGAGTCATACCATTTTATTATCAGCACATAGTCGGCATAAGCGTCCGACATATGAGAGTTCGAGAGATACATATATTGCTTCTCCTAAGTGTACTAAGGACGTAGCAGTGCCACATTCCATGGCCTTTTGGTCTCATCGTCTGATATGTCCGTCTTGTTCTTTTGTGCTTCACGAGCATATATAATATAGTATGAATCATTGTGCAATGCTTTGCTTACAATGAATGGTCCTTCCCATAGGGGTGATAGTTTATAAATTCCAGCTGTGGGTTGCACTAGTCTGAGCACCATATCCCCTTCTCGGAAAACACGAGGTTGAACTTTCCGGCTATGATAGCGTCAGAGACTTTGTTGGTATATGGCGGATCTGGACAATGCCAATTCTTGTGCTTCTTCGAGTAAGTCAACTCCATCTTCGCGGGCATCTTTTACCTCGGCTTCTAAGTATTGCCTTACTCTTGGCGAGTCATACTCTATGTCGGCAGGCAAAACTGCTTCTGCCCCATACACAAGGAAAAACGGCGTATAGCCTGTTGATCGATTCAGAGTTGTCCTTAAACTCCACAGCACTGAAGGTAATTCCTCTATCAAACAACCAGGTGATCTCTGGAGTGTTTCCATTAGACGGGGTTTTATCCCGGATAGAACTAAGTTGTTAGCTCGTTCAAGTTGTCCATTTGATTCTCGATGAGCGACTGACGCCACATCGAGTCTTATTCGGTTTTTCCCACAGAAGCGAGCAAAAGCTCGTTCGGCAAAGTTTGTGTCATTATCTTTGATCGCACTGTGCCGTATCTCAAGATTATATCTTTTAGGAATGTGACAGCTGTTTTTCCATCCAATTTTCTGATGGGCTTCACTTCTATCCATATGGTGAACTTGTCAACCATTACGAGTATGTGAGTCATGCCACCCCTTGCTGGTTTGAATGGTCCTACCATATCCAAGCACCATACCGCAAATGGCCAAGTGATTGGTATAGTTTTTAACTCGGATGCTGGCAAGTGTGACTTTACTGTGTAACGTTGGCAACCGTTGCATTTTCTCACCAGCTCTTGCGCTTCTGACAGTGCACTTGGCCAGTAAAATCCATGTCGGAATGCCTTGGATACCAATGCTCTTGATGATGTATGATTCCCACATTCTCCTTGGTGAATGTCTAACAAAAACTCTTGGCCTTTCTCTAGATTTATGCAACGTTGCAATACACTTATCACACTTCTTTTGTACAGCTCTTTGTTGATTATTGTGTATGCCTTTGCTCTTCTTTCAATTTTCCTTGGCAGTACCTCATCATCCGTCAAGGTACCATCTTTCAAGTAGTTGAATATTGATCGCACCTAGGCTGGCATCAGCGGTGCCGAATCTGTTTCTTCATCAATCTCCATTGGCTCAGTTGACACATGTTATGCCAACATAACCTGAGGAGTCCCTAAGTGTGATTCGGCAACCTCTGAGGTAAGCGGGACAGTCCCCGAGTTACTCGAACCTGCCCCTGAGTCAATGTCCATTGGCACAGCGTCTGACTCCTGATTTGCCGGGATGAGCCTGATTGACTCGGACTCTGGTGAAGGCTTGATCGATGGTTTTCTGAGATGTTCCAATGCTACTCCTGGCGGGATTGCTTGCCGAGATGAGCCTAATTTGGATAATACATCCGCTGCCTCATTCTCTGCTCTGGGTACGTGATGAAATTCAAGTCAAAGTATCCCGAAATCTGTTGCACATGAAAACGATATAATGTCATGTTCGCATCCAACGCGTCCCAATGCCTAGATACTTGCTGAATAACCAAATCCGAGTCACCGACACACATGATCCTTTTGATGCGAATTTCCTTGGCTACTTTTATGCCACGGACCAGTGCCTCATACTCGGCTACATTATTGGATGCAGCGAAGTGGATCTACAGCACATACCTTAGTTGATCCCTCTTTGGAGATGTGAGCACTATCCCGGTGCCCAGACCCATTTTTGTCTTGGACCCGTCAAAATGCATCTTCCAATAATTTGGATCTGGTAGTGGTGGCTTATATTGCATTTCCATCCAATCCACGAAAAAATCATCTACGTATTGAGATTTAATTGCATCTCGCCTATCATATTATGGATTGTACGGTGCTAGCTCTATGGCCCATTTTGCTACTCGGCCACTGGCATCTTTGCTTCCCAATATATCCGAGATAGGTGCCTCGCATATTACCCGGATTGGGTGTTCTTGGAAGTAATGCTTTAGTTTTTTTGCTACCATATACACCCCATATGTCATTTTTTGGTAGTGGGGGTAATTTTGCTTTGATATAGAGAGAGCGCTTCGCTCAAGTAATAAACTGGCCTTTGGACTGATTTGCCCTCTTCCTCACGCTCTACCACTATCACTGCACTTACAACTCTATTGGTTGCGGCGACATAGAGAGATAGTGGTGACGCTAATATTGGTGTTGTTGCAAACATCTTTTTGAGTTCATGCAAAGCTCTATCAGCTTGCTATGTCCATGTGAATTTGTCTAATTTTTTCATCAGTTTGACATAGTGGTAAGGCCTTTTCGCCTAGCCAACTGATAAATCTACTCAACAAGGCCAGGCATCCTGTGAACTTCTGGACATCATTGAGGGTTTTTGGCAATTCCATTCTTTCGATGGCCCTGATCTTTGTTAGGTCAGACTCAATTCCTGGACACGAGGAATCCAAGTAATTTTCCAGCCAGGACACCAAATGTGCATTTTTCCGGGTTAAGTCTGAAATCTTCTTAATTTTGCGAATGTTTGACGCAAGTCCTCAATTAGAGTATGACTTTGTTTGGTTTTTATCACCACGTCATCGATGTATTCTTGAACATTTTTGTCCAATTGATCTTGCAAGCATTTTTACATGCATCTTTGATATGTTGCACCTGCATTTCTCAATCCAAATGGCATAGTGCGATAGCAATAAGCCCCATACGGGATGATAAAAGCTGTCTTTATTTGATCACTCGGATTCAGTGATATCTGGTGGAAACCATAATACGCGTCCACAAATGACAACAATTCACACCCGATAGTACAATCTATGACTTGATCTATCCGTTGCAGGGTAAATGGATCTTTTGGACACGCCTTATTAAGGTTCGTGTAATAAATACACATGCGCCACACCACTTCCACGTTCGGGTCATCTTTTTTCTTCTCGACCAAGACTGGATTTGATAACCAATCTGGGTGCAGCACTTCCATGATAAATCCGGCAGCCAAGAGCCTGGCTATCTCGGCAGCTATCACTTTCTTCCTATCTTTGGCGAAGCGGCGGAGGGGTTGCTTCACCGTCTTGGCATCTGGCCTTACATGAAGAGAGTGCTCAGCCAGCTCCCTCGGAACTCCTTGCAAATCCAGTGTGGACCATGCAAAGATATCCCGATTCTCATGGAGGAAGCTGGTGAGCTCGATTTCCTATTTGTCAGTTAGCCCAGCACCAATGGTAACTGTGCGCTCTGGGAAAGCCTCATCCACCTGTATTTTCTTTGTTTCCTTGGTAGCTTGGAAAGATACGCTGCCATGCGGGTTAGTGAGTGTCGGCATAGACATTTGCGCTGCCTTGGCCAGTGCTGCAACCTCCATCATTTGATGTTTTTCTTGTGCTATTACGAGTGACTCGGCCAGCGAAGATCCGGCTGAGGCACATGTGATAGATCTCTTGTAATCTCCCTCATTTGTGGTAACTCTGCATGGACTTGGCAGCTTCATCTTCAAGTAAGCAATATGAGGAGTGGCCATAAACTTTGCCATAGCCGGCCTACCGAGTAAGGCATGGTATGAGATGACTAGATCAACCACCTCGAACTCTATGGCTTCAGTTCGACAGTTTTCTCTGTTACCGAATAAGACGTCAACCCAGATATTGCCAATTGGATCATAGGACAATCCCGGCACAATTCCATGGAAGGTTATCTTAGTCGGCTCTAGCATGTTCATAGTGATGCCTAACTTGAGCATGGTATCCTTGTACATGATGTTGATGCTATTGCCATCGTCAATCAGCACAATGGAGAACTTTACATTGATATCAGGGCCCATGAACGTTGGATCCAGGACAAGATCATAACCTCCTGGTGTTGGCATGATCTTGGGGTGATCCTTTATGCTCCAAGTTATCTATTGTTCAAACCAATGCATGTACTTTGGAATTGCCGGCATTGTGGCATTAACTTCCATCATCTGTCTCTGCTGACTCTTTTTGTCATTCGGCTTCGTGACAAATACAACATAGCTCTGGTGATGCTCTCTGTACTCATTTCTGGTTCCATGGCCTACATGAGCGTCGTCATTTCTTGGGTTATGCACTTGATGCATAGCTTCCCTTATTTATTGGTTATGGTATCTCGGCTGCCTGTTCTCATATCTATGCTCAGCTCCAACAGCTTGAGCATTTCATCCTGTGAGAGGTGGAGGGGAGGCGGTGGTAACTGCTTAGTCAGCGAATCTACCCTGTCTCCCTTCTGAAACCAAGTGCATTGTCTTGTTGTGTGGTTTGCAGGCTTACTCGGACTTGGCATGTGGAACTTACACGGCTGATCCAACATCATTTAATAAGTATATTTGTACCTGTCTTGGTATGGCTTTTTTCCATCATTCTTAGGTATCCACTGTTGTTGCCCATTTGTCCTTTGACGTTGGCTACTTCCAGCATCTGGATGATCCTAACTCACAGCCGCAACTTGAGTCGAACCATATCTGTAATCTGGTCTCTCATCCCTTCTTTTGCTTCTATACTCGGCCCTATCCTGGCACCTTTGCGACCCGGCAGCATGATAGATCTGAAGTCTCAGTCATCCCGTCTGTCGACATAAGCAGAGGCTAAGTCGGATCTCCTAACGCATATGAGTCGACAATTCTTATTGTTTCTACCAAGCTTGCCGGTATATCCCTCTGTAACCTTTGCCACAGTACACTTCCATGTCTACATCCTTGCGCAAACCATGCAATGGCCTGAGATTCGATTACCCCTTCACAAGAGTTGCGCATTGTGCACCACCTTGTAAGGAATTCCCTGTCTGTTTCATTCGGCCTCTTCTTGCACATTGCAAGCTGTTGTGGGCGATTCGGCCTCTTATATGTGCTTGTGAAATTTCTCATGAAAGCATCCTGAAAATCAATCCAGCTGTTGATGCTTCCGGGTGGCAAATTATTCAGCCACACCCTTGATGGTCCTTCTAGCATCTGCGGCACATACCGCACTGCCCATCTCAAATTTCCCTGTGTGATCTTTACTGATGTTCTTCCGTCATACGTTTTTGTTCCTCTGGCCAGCTGAAAATTTGGCATTGGCGGTTCTTTCATGATCCTTGGGCCAAAACATGGTGGACCTTGTGATTCAATTAGTTCTGCCATCTTTATCCGATCAAGCTTTAGCCTTGCATCATCCGGTTGAAGATTTCTGCCTCCGAGTCTGGCTCCCATGGCTTGGTACACATGATACGACAATGCATATCCGTCATTTACCATTATCGAGTAACCGTCATTGTATCTGTTTGCATTCAGGTCTGCGGGTTGCTGCACTGCTTTTCCCGCGCTTTGCTATCTCTTTTCGGGTTGGGCCGGTCCAGTATTTGACGCTGGGTTTCCTCCTCCCACCGAGTGAGTTCCACACCTAGGTTGAGGTGCAAAGTTTTTCCCCCCATTGTCATTTGTTTGTCCTGCTTGCCTTTCTCGGCCAGCATTTTCCTGGTAATCATTTCCATGAACCACATTCCTTCTTCCTCCCTGAACACGGGTCAGATTTCCTTGAACCATTGCCGGGTCATAGGTAACCATTTGCTTGTTCCTTCCTGAATCCACACTCTTTTCTTTTCTCTGTCTCGGCGCCACCCCAAGTTGGGCGCCAACTGTCGTGGTGGTGTCACGCCATATTCCATGGGTAGGCTTAAGTTGGGCGTCGAATGGATGCTTGTGGTCACCGGGGAGGGAGTGCACGGTCTAGCCACGCACGAATAACAAGATGAACTCTCCTCACTTAGGAATTTTATTGATGCTAGTCGTTTACAAGTGCTCCTTGAGCTGTTTGAGCATTGCCTAAGGGCACTAGTTTCCTACTTGGTCCAACCTCCTCAAATCCTAGTTAGCCCCTCCTTATATAGGCGATGGATAGCTAGGTTACACCCCTTTGGGTCCTAGGGTTACTGTTTGGATCTTGGTCCTCACTGTACGGGCCGGGTCACGGGCTAGCCCTGAGCCCCTTGACCCAGTCCACAAAGCTTGACAGCTAACGGTCTTCTCGTACGTAGCCTCCAGTTCTTTTGGCGTCATACCATGACTTTGTACGCCAGCCCTTGCTTTAGGCGTCACCCGGCTTCTTTTGTGTCACCCGGCGTCGCCCTTCTCTTTTGACTGTGCTTTACCATGGTCCCTCCTGAACCTCACTCGGAAAGCCGCCACGCGTCCTTTCTGACTTGGCCTTCCCTCGTAAGACTTGGCTTGCTGCTTCCCGGCCAGCTTTATTCTTCACTTGGCACAATCCAAGATGGGCAATGTTTTACCCCTTATGACCCTATCGGGGGTTATTCCCCAAACATCAGATAATATGACACCACGCGAAGGATTTACATTATTCGGACCATTTTTGAATTTCTTATGCCCGTTTCGAATTTCCCCGTTTCAAACTAAGGTCGAAACGGCATGCATGAACATAAGGGACGAGCCTCGTTAGAACTTGCATTAGATCTATGAAGAAACAACATATTATGAGTCTAAAAATGATTTTTTTTAAAAATAAACTAGCGTTAGATCATGTACCTATAGTTTAAATTGGACCTAGTTCCTACCGATTCGACAGACATTTATCTTTTTCACCCGGTAAGGAAATAAAGGTTTGAGATCTCACGGTTGGGAGATCGCCCATATAAGGTGGTCTAATATTTAGAAAAATGGGATGGTAGCATTCGGAAACAATATTTCGGTGGTTGCTTCACAAAACGGCCCTTTTTGCGCTCGGAAAATAGAAAATGGTTTTTCCATGCGACGAAAAGGAGAACTTCCTCCTGCAACATTGTTCTCCATACCAAGTTCGACATGCATTTATAATATGGGCATATTATCACAAACTATGCCGCGATTCAGCACATAACATCGGTCATTTGGACCAAAAGCCATGAAACCTCGAACATGATAGGTCATTTTATGAAGGTTTTTTCGATACATAATCAATATACCAAGTTTGGTATTTTTACTTGCAACTATATCATATAATATGACACCATGCGAAGGATTTACATTGTCCGAACCGTTTTAGAATTTTTTCTATTTCGAACTAAGGTCGAAACGACGTGCATGAAGAAAGGGGACGAGCCTCGCTAGAACTTGCATTGGATCTCTAAAGAAACAATATATTGTGAGTCTAAAAATGATTTTTCAAAAAATCACGAGTGCTAGATCATGTACCTGTAGTTCAAATCGAGCCCACTTCTTACCGATTTGACAGACATTTGTCTTTTTCACCCGGGAAGGACGGAAAGGTTTGAGATCTCCGAGTTGGGAGGATGTCCATATAAGGTGGTCTAGTATTTTAGAAAAATGGGATGGTAACATTCGGAAATAGAATTTTGGTGTTTGCTTCACAAAATGACTCGTTTTTTACACTCGGAAAATGGAAAATGGATTTTTCGTGCGACAAAAAGGAAAACTTTCTCCTACAACATTTTTCTCCATCCCAAGGTACACATGCATGCATAATATGGGCACAATATCACAAACTATGCCACGATTAAACACATAACATCGGTCATTTGGACCGAAAGCCATGAAACCTCGAACATGATAGATCATTTTGTGAAGGTTTTTTCGAGACATAATCAATATACCAAGTTTAGTATTTTTCCTTGCAACTATATCAGATAATATGACACCACGCAAAGGATTTACATTGTTCAGACCGTTTTTGAATTTCTTATGTCTGTTTCTAATTTTTCCCGTTTTGAACTAAGGTCGAAACGGCGTGCATGAAGATAGGGGACGAGCCTCGTTAGAACTTGCATTGGATATCTAAAAAACAACATATTGTGAGTCTAAAAATAATTTTTTAAAAAAAAATCATGGGCGTTAGATCATGTACTTGTAGTTCAAACCGGACCCACTTCCTACCGATTCGGCAGACATTTGTCTTTTTCACCCGAGAATAAAGAAAAGGTTTTAGATCTCCCGGTTGGGAGATTATCCAACTAAGATGGTCTAGTATTTCAGAAATATGGGATGGCAGCATTTGGAAACAGCATTTTGGTGGTTGCTTCACAAAACGACTTGTTTTTTGCGCTCGTAAAATGGAAAATCGCTTTTCCATGCGATGAAAAGGAAAACTTTCTCCTACAACATTGTTCTCCATCCCAAGGTCCACATGAATGCATAATATTAGCATAGTATCAAAACTATGCCGCGATTTGGCACATAACATCGGTCTTTGGACCGAAAGCCATGAAACCTAGAATATGATAGGTCATTTTGTGAAGGTTTTTTCGAGACATAATCAATATACCAAGTTTGGTATTTTTACTTGCAACTATGTTATATAATATGACACCACGTGAAGGATTTACATTATTCGGACCGTTTTTGAATTTCTTATGCCCGTTTTGAATTTTTCTCGTTTCGAACTAAGGTCAAAATAGCGTGCATGAAGATAGGGGACGAGCCTCATTAGAACTTGCATTGGATCTCTGAAGAAACAACATATTGTGATTCTAAAAATGATTTTTTCAAAAAATCGTGTGCGTTAGATCATGTACCTGTAGTTCAAACCGGACTCACTTCCTACCGATTTGACATACATTTGTCTTTTTCACCCGGGAAGGGCGAAAGGTTTGAGATCTCCTGGTTGGGAGGTCGTCCATGTAAGGTGGTCTAGTATTTTAGAAAATTGGATGGTAGCATTCGGAAATAGCATTTTTGTGGTTTCTTCACAAAATGACCCGTTTTTTTCACTCAGAAAATGGAAAATGGCTTTTCCGTGCGACAAAAAGGAATTCTTCCTCCTGCAACATTGTTCTCCATCCCAAGGTTCACATGCATGCATAATATGGGCCCAGTATCACAAACTATGCCGCGATTCAGCACATAACATCGGTCATTTGGACCGAAAGCCATGAAACCTCAAACATGATAGGTCATTTTGTGAAGGTTTTTTCGAGACATAATCAATATAACAAGTTTGGTATTTTTCCTTGCAACTATGTCAGATAATATGACACACACGAAGGATCTATATTGTTTGGACCGCTTTTGAATTTCTTATGCCCGTTTCGAATTTTTTCCGTTTCGAACTAAGGTCGAAATAGCGTGCATGAAGATAGGGGACGAGCCTCGTTAGAACTTGCATTCGATCTCTGAAGAAAAAACATAATGTAAGTCTAAAAATGATTTTTTCAAAATATTATGGGTGTTAGATCATGTACTTGTAGTCCAAACTGGACCCACTTCCTACCGATTCGGTGGACATTTGTCTTTTTCACCCGGAAAGGACGGAAAGGTTTGAGATCTCCTAGTTGGGAGATCGTCCATGTAAGGTGGTCTAGTACTTTATAAAAATGGGATGCTAGCAATCAGAAATAGCATTTTGATGGTTGCTTCACAAAACGACCCGTTTTTTACGCTCGGAAAATGGAAAATGGTTTTTCCCTGCAACGAAAAGGAAACTTCCTCATGCAACATTGTTCTCCATCCTGAGGTCCACATGCATGCGTAATATGGGCATAGTATCACAAACTATGCCGCGATCCAGCACATAACATCGGTCATTTGGACCAAAAGCCATGAAACCTCGAACCGGATAGGTCATTTTGTGAAGGTTTTTTTGAGACATAATCAATATACCAATTTTGGTATTTTTCCTTGCAACTATGTTATATAATATGACACCACGCAAAGGATTTATATTGTTCGGACCGTTTTTGAATTTCTTATGCCCGTTTCGAATTTTCCAGTTTCAAACTAAGGTCGAAACGGCGTGCATGAAGATAGGGGACGAGCCTCGTTAGAACTTGCATTAGATCTCTGAAGAAACAACATATTTAGTCCCGGTTGGAGAAACCATGGCGGGAAATATCTTTTGTCGGGCATTGGAAAATGGTTCTTTCGTGCGACGAAATCATGGCAGGAAATATGTTTTGTCCCAGACTTAAGGGAAAACATGGTGGGAAAGGTTCATCTTTAGTCCCGATTGGAGAAACCAACTCAGACTAAAGGGATTGCGGCAGGCTGGGGCAGGCAACACTAATGATAGGGGTGAGTGTCGACATTATGTCGTGAGTGTCGATACTATATCATGATGCTTGTACCTTGTCCCGGATGGTATCGCCAACCGGGACTAAAGATGAACCTTTAGTCCTGGTTGTAGACACCAACCGGGACAAAACATGAGTCTCGGGTGAGTGTCAACATTATGTCGTGAGTGTCAACACTATGTCGTGTTGCTTGTACTATAAATAGGCATCCTTGTGAGTCCGCAGGCATCTCCAAGATGGTTTGCGAGAGCAGGGACACCACTACGGCAGTTTGAGGGAGATGCCAGAGGAGCCTAGTCCTCTGGCATCTCCAACAAACTGGCCATAGATGCACTCCCTAATATGTGATATTAGTTAGCTCCCAGGCATATTGATCTAGTTAGAGAAGTTAGAAGCTGCAAGATGGTGTGCGAGAGTAGGGACACCACTACGGCCAGCTTTAGGGATATGCCGCCGGAGCCCAGTCCTCCGGCATGTCCCTAAAGTTGGTCATAGAGGCACTCCCTGATATGTGACCACGTGCGTTTGGAGATCAGATCTTCATTGTCAATATGAATCTAGACACCATCTTCATAGTTCGGGAAAGTCGTAGTATGAATCAGGACTAAAGGCCCCCTTTAGTCCCGGTCCAGGCACAAACCGGGACTAACACTCAAGAAATTTATTAATATTAAAAAACCGAGACTACGGAATCGGGACTAAAGGCCCCCCCTTTAGTCATGCTCATATCTAGCCCTATAGTAAACAGCTTCAGGGTCGTCTTCGTATTCGTCTTTGCCATCGCCATTGTTGCTAGGCGCATGCGGCTAGATCCTCAGCCTAGCCATGGCATATTATGGGGGCACGTGCCACTATGTCCTTGGATTCATGACGTGTGGGGGAGGAGGCTCCTGGATGAAGACACCGCTACACCCGCGGCCTTCACCACCGCCACCCTTCTTATGGCTCTGCGGCGGCTGCGGTCACCACAAGCGAGGATGATCTCCCTGCGCGATGTAGCGCATCACGCCAACGATAGTCCGGTTTGCCCACCATAGGCGGTGGCCGGCTTCATTGTGGTTCACCCGGGGAGGGCCATCACCCTCGTACCTAGCGAGCTCCCTTTCCTATCGGTTATCAAAGAAGGCATTACAGGTGTCATAGTTGTCGGTATCCCAATGGGGATCCATTCGATGCTCTGTTGTGAGCTCGAGGTAGAAGTGGTTCATGATGGCTGCCTAGCGTGCAGAACCTTGTGGCACAGGAGGGACAGGAACCCCTCTAGCACTCAGCATCCAGTCAGCGGGCAGCCGGTAGCTCGGCGGGCATGGGTAGCTGGAGACGCACAGTGCCTCAGTCTCCTCGAGTGTTACAATTGCCCAGTATGTGTTGTCCATTGTTGTGAGATACGAAGGTGTGTATGTGTGGATAGCCAGGGCACGGTCGTCCTAGATATAGAGGGAAAGGGCAGGAAAACATGGTGGGAAATGGCGAGAAATATCTTTAGTCCCGGTTAGTGACTACAACCGGGAATAAAAGCTCCGGTCAGAGGGAAAGGGTAGGTAAACTTGGAGGGAAGCGGTGGGAAATGGTGGGAAATATATTTAGTCCCGGTTAGTGCCTACAACCAGGACTAAAAGCTCTGGTCAGATGGAAAGGGGGGAAACTTGGAAGGAAGCGGTGGGAAATGGCGGGAAATATATTTAGTCCCGGTTAGTGCCTACAACCAGGACTAAAAGCTTCGGTCAGAGGGAAAGGGAGGGAAAACTTGGCGGGAAGCGATGGGAAACATATAGTTTGTGAAGCAACAACCGAATTAAAGTTTCACAATTATAAAAAATACAAAACCCTTCGTGTGTTGTCATGTTATGTGTTATAGTTGCAAGGAAAAATATTAAACTTGGAAAATTGCAAACATCATAAAATATCCTTCACAAAATGAGCTATCATGTCTCATGGCATTTAGGTTCACAATATGCAGCCGACCGGCCAGATTTGAACTAGAGGTACACAATATGAGGCCATGAACTTCTTGGCGTATGTCCCTTCCTTATGATCGCTTCGGCCGTAACCATGGAGCGTATTATTTACTTAATGGAATGCTTGGGTCCGTATTCACTGTGAAGGGCGGAATTTCATCAAACTTATTATAATTTTTGACATGTCTGTCTTGTCCTCGATTCTCACGATGTTTCTTTTCCCTAAAAGAACTATGTGACGCTTTGGCTTATCTTTGATGTATTCGTTTGCTTATTAATGGGGGAATACCAATCGGGGTATACCCACGAAGCGGATTCGCCAGCTGGATCGAGCCGACTGAAGCCAAGCCCAGAGCGGGTCGACTCGCCAAGTACGGCGAATGGTGCATGCTAGACCCAGTCGACTGGCGCCGACTGGAGGCCCAAGATGGCGACTTGGATACAAATCCCACCAAATACTTGTAAACCCTAACTGGCTGCATATATAAATCCACCAGGGGCACCCCCACGGGGTATGTCATATTAGATCTCTCTCACAATAGATTAGACCTAGTCTCTCCCTCCGCCTACGGCAGCTCCCATGTAAACCAATCTATGATCATATACTGGATTGATAGCAGGACGTAGCGATCCTCCGCTGAGGAGACGTGAACCTGGGTACATCGTGTGCCAATCTCGCTCCCGGATTCTCCTACATCGCTTTGCTCCCTCTACGTTAGCTACCCCAGTAGCATCTGCCGTGCAATACCACGACAGTTGGCGTCCATCGTGGGACAAGCGGTGCTTGGAGGGTGATAATCCGGGCGGGATTCCTCATCATCAATAGCGTCATGTTCACTTCCGGTCGATTCGCCCATGTCGGCACGCTCGGCTTCATCATCACCGAGTATCGTTACCCAAGGACTTGGCGATTGGAAGCTAATAATCGATCTGGTTTATTCGGCGTCCAATGGCGACCGATGCGAACATGGCACATGTAGGGTCGATTCGTATGGCTGGCTGTTGAGTTCCTATTCGACCCTCTCTCTGTCATTAATTGCTCTGTAGACTAATTATTTTATTTAGATTTAATCTCACATGCACGCTACTTGTGAGCATCTTTTGGAGGACTGATCCGTGAAGGCAAATTGGATCGCTGGTAGCTGTTAATCCATGAGCTAAAGGAAAGAGATGGGGCGCATGTCAGATAGATCAGTCGATCAAGTCCTAAGATGCTACAGATCAACTTTGGAATTAGCGCTGAATTGATTTTACATCCAAACGAATATCTCCGTCATTTGATTTCTTATTTGATTACTATGTTAATTGATTATTTTATTTAAATCTAATCTGCTGCATGCTTATTTTTGCAATACACGCATGGCACAACCTGAATCGGCGAGTCTGTGTTTGTTTTTGGATGCGAGCAAGCGACATCGAGGATAATCTGTATCATGCCTTCCGTATGAGGTGCTATTTTTTCCAATTATTCGTCTTGAATTGTTAATTTCAATATACAAGTATATTTTTCTGGTTTGTACTATATTTCGGATGCAGATTTATCAATCAAGATATCTCAAAAAATCTGTTAAAAAAACAATACGGAAGATGTGGAGACAACTCCAACCGACCCCGACGGGTCGGTTCCGACTCGCTTGTCGCGGCCTCGTCCTCGCGGAATTGCCATGCTAACAGCTAAGTTTCTTTAGACTCGTATATGCATCTCCATTCATTCTCCAAAGCCGACCATGCAGTCGGCCGACCTTGTCTCCGGGTTCAACAGTCTAGCATCGCGTCCCTGTTACCCGGCAAGCGTTTGATGCTGGAGGTCTGCCTACTCATAAAAAGACACGCATAAACCTTACATACTGCCCATCGATCCACATAACAAAAGTGTATTTAATTTCAACGTCTACAATTCGCATGTCTTACAATTGTTCAATATAATTGTTCAATATATTATGCAAGTACATCTTAATACAATTGTATTTTTTCTCCTTCTCAGCAAAATGGTCTGGTGTCTTTCTCGCCACTCCGCGCTCGGGGATTCGGCGCTCGCGGTCGCTCGGCCTCGCCGCTCGCCGCGCTCGGGGACTCGGCGTGCTACAGACAACGTCACTCGCCGGTCGCCCGACCTCGCCACTCGTCGCGCTCGGGGGATCGGTGCTCGTCGGTCGCTCGACCTCGCCACTCACCGCGCTCGAGGGCTCGGCGCTCGCCAGTCGCCCGACCTCGGCACTCGGCACTCGCCGGTCGCTCGACCTCTCCGCTTGCCGCGCTCGAGGACTCGTCACTCTCCGTGCTCGGGGACTCGGCACCCGTCGGTCGCTCGGCCTCGACGCTCGCCGGTCGCTCGACCTCATCACTCGCCGCGCTCGAGGACTCTGCACTCGCCGGTCGCTCGACATCGCCGCTCGCCGCGCTTGGGGGCTCAACGATCATCGGTCGCTCGACCTCGTCCCTCGCCGCGCTCGGGGAGTCGACGCCCGTCGGTCGCTCGGCCTCGTCACTCGCCGCGCTCGGGGACTCGGCGCTCGCCGGTCGCTCGACCTTGCCGCTAGCCACGCTCGGGGACTCGTCACTCTCCGCGCTCGGGGCTCAACGCTCGCCGGTTGCTCGACCTCGCCCCTCGCTGCGCTCGGGGACTCGGCGCCCGTCGGTAACTCGACCTCGCCACTCGGCATGCTACATACAGTGTCGCTCGCCGGTCGCTCGGCAGCAACTACTACTATTTTCAGAATATGCATCTCTAAAGATCCTCAAGTCGCCTCTACAAGCCAACTTGAGCCTCGGGGACTACTCCTAGGCATGTTGCGTGTACGCGTGGTTCTGCGACCGCGGCTCGCCCTCGTCGACTTGCCACCGCAAACTCTCCACTCGCGTACTCTCCGCGCTCGGGGACTCGCCACCGCGGACTCGCCCTCGTGTACTCGACACGCTCGGGGACTCGCCACCGCGGACTCGCCCTCGCGTACTTAACACGCTCGGGGACTCGCCACCGCGGACTTGCCCTCGCATACTCAACACGCTCGGGGACTCGACGTGCTCCAGACAGAGGCACTCGCCGGTCGCTCGACCTCGCCACTCGCGCGCTCAGGGAATCGGTACGCTCCAGACAGCGGCACTCGCCGGTCGCTTGCCCTTGCGTACTCAACACGCTCGGGGACTCGACGCGCTCCAGACAGGGGCACTCGCCGGTCGCTCGACCTTTCCACTCGCCACCGCGGACTTGCCCTCGCGTACTCAACACTATCGGGGACTCACCACCGCGGACTCGCCCTCGCGTACTCTCCACGCTCGGGCACTCACCGGTCACTCGACCTCGCCACTCGCCGCGCTCGGGGAATCGTCTTCACGTTCGGGGACTCGCCGGCACTAGCGGTTTCTCTGAAACCCCGTGTCTTTCGCCAATTGGCCATCACCGACTGGCTCACGCCTACCGCCTCCCGCTTCACGGTTATTTTCTCCGTTCAGGAGCTCGTCGCCGATTCGCCACGACCCATCGTCAAGACTCTCCGCGCCCTGCCTCAAGCCCGCGTCGAATCGACAATGCGCTCGGGGACTACTGATGCGGGAATACCAATCGTGGTATACCCACGAAGCGGATTCGCCAGCTGGATCGAGCCGACTGAAGCCAAGCCCCGAGCGGGTCGACTCGCCAAGTACGGCGAATGGGCATGATAGACCCAGGCGACTGGCGCCGACTGGAGTCCCAAGATGGCGACTTGGATACAAATCCCACCAAATACTTGTAAACCCTAACTGGCTGCATATATAAAGCCACCAGGGGCACCCCCACGGGGTATGTCATATTAGATCTCTCCCACAATAGATTAGACCTAGTCTCTCCCTCCGCCTACGGTGGCTCCCATGTAAACCAATCTATGATCATATACTGGATTGATAGCAGGACGTAGCGATCCTCCATCGAGGGGACGTGAACCTGGGTACATCGTGTGGCAATCTCGCTCCAGGATTCTCCTACGTCGCCTTGCTTCCTCTACGTAAGCTACCCCCAGTAGCATCTGCCGTGCAATACCACGACACTTATTTTTCATTTTTTCGGTCTGGAGGACATGTCCTTCACATACAAAACCTAAGCCACATCATTGGCTAGGAAGAATGGTTCATCCCTGTAACCAAGATTATTGAGATCCACTGTTGTCATTCCGTACAGCTGGTCTACCTTTACCCCTTCCCCATTTAGGTTGACCCATTTGTAGTGAAACAAAGGGAACTTCAAAGAGACTCCATAGTCAAGTTCACATATCTCATCTATGTAACCATAGTATGTGTCCTTTTGCCCATTCTCGTCGGTTGCATCAAAGCGGACACCACTGTTTTGGTTGGTGCTCTTTTTATCTTGGGCGATCATGTAGAATGTATTCCCATTTATTTCGTACCCATAAAAATTCAATAGTGTAGAAGATGGTGACGCGGCCAACAAGTATAGCTGATCTCCAACAGTGATGTCATTCAATAGTGTAAAAGACTTCATGTGTTCATCTCTAATCCATGAGTCGGGCTTTCCCGGATTGTTGGAGCGTACAATATTCTTGTGTTCCTTGATATACGGAGCTGCCAAGTTGGAATTCTGTAGAACTGTGTAGTGTGCTTGAGTGAAAGATTCCCCATCCCTATATATCATTGCTTTTTTCCCAGCGTGCCTTTTCCACTCAGTATCCCCTTATGCCGCGAGTAAGAAACACCAATCAGCTTAAGGTCAGGAATAAAGTCAACACAAAACTCAATGACCTCCTCTGTTCCATATCCCTTGGAGATGCTTCTGTCTGGCCTAGCACGGTTATGAACATATTTCTTTAAGACTCCCATGAACCTCTCAAAGGGGAACATATTGTGTAGAAATACATGACCGATAATGGCAATCTCTTCCACTAGGTGAACCAGGAGATGCGTCATAATATTAAAGAAGGATGGTGGGAACACCAACTCAAAACTAACAAGACATTATACCACATCCTTTTGTAACCTTGGCAGAATATCTGGATTGATTACCTTCTGAGATATTGCATTGAGGAATGCACACACCATCACAATGGGTACTCGAACATTTTCTGGTAGAAGCCCCCTCAATGCAACCGGAAGCAACTGCGTCATAATCACGTGACAGTCATGAGACTTCAGGTTTTGGAATTTTTTCTCTGCCATATTTATTATCCCCTTTATATTAGACGAGCAGCCAGACGGAACCTTGATACTGTAAAGGACTTCAAAAAAGATTTCCTTCGCTGCTTTGGTAAGAGCATACCTGGCACGACTTAAGTGACGCCCTTTATCGTCTTGTTCTGTGCATGCATGTTCTTTGGGTCTTTCATAAGTTGTTGGTCCTCCTGTGCTTCTGGTGTATCTTTTGTCTTCCCATACACGCCCAGGAATCCTAGCAGGTTCATGCAAAGATTCTTCGTCATGTGCATCACGTCGATTGAAGAGCGGACATGTAGGACTTTCCAATAGGGTAGCTCACAAAATATAGATTTCTTCTTCCACATGGGCGCGTGTCCAGTAGCGACGTCGTTCGGAACAGATTGAACGTCAGGACCCTTTCCAAAGATTACTTCTATGTACTTAAACATACCAAATACATCATCACTAGCAGGGAGGTAAGGCTTCTTCCGGTGATCTGTCTCACTTTTGAAATGCTTGCCTTTCTTTATTACGGGATGATTGGTCGGAAGAAATCGTCGATTCCCCAGGTACACAACCTTCTTGCATTTATGCAAATATGTATCTTCAGTCTTATCTAAATAGTGTGTGCATGCCTTATATCCCTTGTTTGTATGTCCTGAAAGGTTACTAAGAGCAGGCCAATCATTGGTGATTACGAAAAGCAACCATCGTAGGTCAAATGGATCCTGTTTGTTATCATCCCACACATGTACACCTGGTTTTCCCCACAGCTATAAGAGTTCTTCAACTAATGGCCTTAGGTACACATCAATGTCGTTGCCGATTTGCTTCGGGCCTTGGATGAGCACTGGTATCATAATGAACTTACGCTTTATGCACAACCAAGGAGGAAGGTTGTAGATACATATAATCATAGGCCAGGTGTTGTGACTGAAGCTCTGCTCTCAAAAAAGATTCATGCCATCCGTACTTAGACCAAACCATAAGTTTCTTGCTTCACCTGCAAAGTCCAGGAAGTCTCTCTCGATTTTCTCCACTGCGACCCATCAGCGAGGTGTCTCAACTTCCTGTATTTCTTATAGTTTTCTTTTTGCCATCGCAACAACCTGGCATGCTCTTTGTTTCTGAACATGCGTTTCAACCGTGGTATTATAGGAGCATACCACATAACCTTATCAGAAACCCTATTCTGAGGGGCTCTCTCTCAACATCACGAGGGTTATCTCGTTTGATCTTATGCCGCAATGTAGTGCATACGGGACATTTATCTAAATTCTCGTACTCCTCACTGCAGTAGAGGATGCAGTCATTAATGCATGCATGTATCTTCTGCACATCTAATCCTAGAGGGCAGAGAGTCTTCTTTGCCTCGTACGTACTCTCCAGAAATTCATTATGCTTTGGAAGCTTCGGCTTTATTATTTTCAGTAAGTTTTAAAATGCAGAGTCAGCTAGACCACACTCTGCCTTCAATCGCAGCAATTTCAGTGTGGTACCGAGCTTTGTGCTGCCATCTTTGCAATTTAGGTATAACAATTTTGTATGATCTTCTAAAATGCCCTCCAACTTCAATTTCTCCTTTTCTGTTTCACAGTCTCGCTTTGCATCAGAAATGACCCTACCAAGATCATCAGCGGGATCATCTGATGCCCGTTCTTCACCTCCTTCCTCTTTATTGTTTTTCATTGCAGTATCACCATATTCAAGAAACATATGATGATAGTTGTTATCATCATCCTCTTTTTCTTTATTGTCTTCCATCATATTCCCTCTTTCCACGTGCTTGGTCCATAAATTATAGCTGGGCATGAAACCTTTCATAACTAGGTGGCCGCGAATGATTTTTGAGGAAGAGTACTCTTTGTCGTTCCGACATTGAACACATGGACAACGATTAAAAACATTCTCTTTGTTTGTCGTAGCCACATCGATAAATTTATCCATGCCCTTAATGTACCCGGGTTCACGTCGGTCACCGTACATCCATTCCCGATTGTTTATCTGCATCATATAGTTAAGTTTATCAGAAACCATTATAGAACATTATAAATAATAAAATGACCAATTCACATCGACACATGCATTGTATCAATGACAGATGAAAAGATAAGGTTGCTAACCTTGATCGAGGAGGAAAGAAAGAGGAAAAAGCTCAAGTGTGGCTCAGGCACCTCCTATACTTTTGTTTTGTGAGAAATTAAATGGGATCATTCACTCAAACGTTTCATCGAACACCTCGCATGCATAGGAAAAAAATAAACTAGCACACACCTCTCACGCCTTCCACCAAGAAAAAACAAAGGGGAGACAGAGGGCTAGGGCATCGTATTTATAGGCAGGACGCATGCGTCCCGGTTTGTAACACTAACCGGGACTAAAGGTATGCGACAGGCCGTGTCTAACGCGATACCTTTAGTCCCGGTTTGTGTTCCAAACCGGGACGCATGCTCCCATATGAACCAGGACGGAGACACCCCCCCCCCCCCCCCGCCTCCCGAATGACGCGCCGGTCACTCGAATGCGAGCATTAGTTCCGATTCATTGCCTTTTTTTCTCCAACCTCCACGATCAAGTTGGCGCTGTGCATATTTTGATACCCTGTTGGATGCAATGTCTTCCCGGTTAAGTGCATCGATAAATAGATGGAGATTAAGATAAAAGAGTAAACTGAGTTAGAGTTATGTGGTGGACTCTAAAATTTCGGTAAAACCAACATTGTTTGTTAAATTTTTTTGTTCTTGTTCTCCCGTAGCAACCGCACGTGTATTTGTGCTGATAGAAAACATGCAAAATAGTGGGCTGCCTATGGTAGCCATGGTGCATGGGATATCCACCATCCGATTAGATTAAGAGAGCACACGACATGTAGGTAGCAAACATCAGCGCTTCACAAAGTCTCTATCGAGTTTTCATCCGAGAGCATGGCGGTGACAAAATACATGCATGCATCATGGATTAAAAGCTAGCCACAAAACACACCCATGTCGCACGGTAGCACCACACATGGCATGAATGCAGCAAGGATCTACTGGTTGGTGACAAAACACACCCATGTCTCGTAATAAAAGGAGGGCGGCAAGTACACATGCATGCCACATGGTGGAGTTTCTCCTAATTATCAGCAATGTCGTGATCAGTAGTAAACTTGTATTAAGCATGGTTTTATTGAGTTAGCACGGCAGTAGACGTATGTGAATAACGGGAGAAATTATCTCCTATTGCAAAGACCAAGTAGCTGGTTTTTTGTCCTTAGCTCAAGACGATATTATCATCTCTATCAGGCATTGATAGATAGAGCAGGATCCATGGCCAACAGACAATTTTTTGAAGCTTAAATATTATATAGAAGTTGCATGTGATGCTACCCGGTTTGCGGCGGCATACACACTATAGGACGCGTATGGTACGCCGACGGCTGCCCTCGGCAAAGATCTCCCTCGGCGGAGCACACTCAGGCCGTCGGCGTATCAAAATACCATCAGCGCACACTACACCGACGGCTTTGCCCTCGACGTAGCAGCCGTCGGCATAGCCTGTCGGCCGGTTGCAAAAATATTATTTAAAAAAAAATTATTTTTTTCTCAATTTTTTCATTCTTTGAATTGTTTGACTCATTAATCTCCCACTTTGAACATTTTTAACACTAATTATACTTAATATTTGATTAAATTTCAGTTTTAGTCAAACTTCCCGGCCGGTCACCCATCCTAATACAACTCCAGCTCCAGCACGCTTAACTTCCTCGTTCCTTCAGAATCCATTTTCACAGAGTAATTCATACATTGTTGTCAATACTATGATATCAATCCTATTAACTCTTATATCATCATGTCACATATTTGTATTTTTTGAAATTACAAACAATTATATAAGTAAACATTAATGAATAAGTAAAAATATTATTAAATTCAAATAAAAATATAATAATTTTAATTTTTTGTATTTTTCTATTTAATATGGAATAATTAATATCTTTAAATCTGTAAATCGGAATTCAACAAATAATATGTCTAAATTGATCATAAAAATGAGAGGAATCCAAATATGATATCCATATCAACTAATCAAAAACCCTCCATTTTTGAATTAGCTATTTGGTGGTTGCTTTAGAAAATCCCCTTTTTGCGTTCGGATAATGAAAAATGGCTTTTTGGTGCGATGAAAAGGAAAACTTGCATTGGATATTTGATAAAATAGCATATTGTGAACCTAAAAATGATTTTTTTTTTTAAACGTGAGCATCAGATCATGTACCTGTAGTTCATATCTGACCCACTCCATGCCGATTCGGCAGGAATTTGTCTTTTTCACCAGATATGGACGGAAAGGTTTCGGATCCCCCTGTTGGGACATTTTCCATATAAGGTGGTATAGTATTTTTGTAAAATGTGGTGGTAGCATTTTGAATTAGACATTTGGTGGTTGCTTCACAAAACCGCCCGTTTTTTGTGCTCGGAAAATGGCTTTTTGGTACGACGAAAAGGAAAACTTCCTCCTGCAACATTGTTCTCCATCCCATGATGCATGTGTATGCATAATATGGGCACATTATCACAAACTATGCCTTGATTCTAGCCATAACATTGTCATTTGACCCGAAAGCCAAGAAACCTCGAATGAGATAAGTCATTTTGTGAAGTTTTTTTAAGACATAATCAATATATCAAGTTTAATATTTTTCCTTATAACTATGTCACATAATATGACACCACGCGAAGGTTTCGCATTATTTCGATCTTTTTGAATTTTTTATGCCCGTTTTAAACTATCATCAAACTTTGTTGAACGGCGGGCATGAAGATTCTTAGCTCGGGGCTGAGGCTCGCTAAACTTGCATTGGATCTTTGATATAGCATATTTGTGAATCTAAAAATGATTTTTATAAAAAAACATGATCATCGGATCATGTACCTGTAGTTCATATCTGACCCACTTCCTACCGATTCGGCAGAAATTTATCTTTTTCACCAAAGGTGTACAGAAAGATTTCGGATCCTCCTGTTGGGACATTGTCCATATAAGGTGGTCTAGTATTTTTGTAAATTGTGGTGGTAGTATTTTGAATTAGCCATTTGATGGTTGCTTCACAAAATCGTCCGTTTTTATGCTCAGAAAATTGAAAATGGCTTTTTGGTGCGACAAAAAGGAAAGCTTCCTCCTGCAACATTGTTCGACATCCTAAGATGCACATGTATGCTCAATATGGACACATTATCACAAACTATGTCTTGATTCTAGCCATAACATTGGTCATTTGACCCGAAAGCTAAGAAACCTCGAATGAGATAGGTCATTTTGTGAAGGTTTCTTTGAGACATAATGAATATACCAAGTTTGATATTTTTCCTTCTAACTCTGTCACATAATATAACACCACGCGAAGGTTTCGCATTGTTTTGATCATTTTGAAATTTTTATGCCCATTTTAAACTATATATAATATTTTATGTTTCACTTAATTTTTATTTACAAATGTGTAATATTTATGTGTAGATAGATAGGTCTTATTTTTTTGTAAATTTTAATATATTATTTGTATTTTTCCAAATTAGAATAATTTAGTTATGATTTTTCAAAGTTTAATGAGATAAAATAAAAAATAACTACGCTGAGGGCAGCCATCGGCGTAGAATTGGAGCTACGTCGACGACTGTTTGGCGGGGCTGGCCTGAACGATGACTACGCCGACTATCCCGACGTTTGGCCGTCGGTGTAGCTTATCGTGCCCTAGAGTAGTATTGGCATGCACACTTATTGTCATGTTTTCTCATGGGGTTGTGATATTCCCCACGTGGGCTACTTATTCCGTTTATCTAATGATTTAATTCAACCACATGTGCTAAAATATTACGGATACTGCTTGTGGTTTTAACATCTTCAACCGGCTGCGGCGATTGATTGACTCGACATGACCTCCCTATGCCACGTGCGCATGTCACACACATCCACTGTAATTATTGTCGGATTCCCTATGTGATCATTTTTATCCGTTATACTCCTTCTGTCCTGAAATACCCTGCATTTTAGGTTTAGTCAAGGTTAAACTTTATAAAGTTTGATCAAATATATTAAAAAATTTATGTGCACCTATAATACAACAAAAGTACCATTAGAATCCTCATAAAATATATTTTTATAATATATATATTCGGTGCTATAGATGTTTATAGTTTTTTCTATATATTCTACCAAACTTTATAAAGTTTGACTTTGACTAAACCTAGAATACCGGGTAGTTTAGGACAGAGGGAGTATACTGCTCCAGCATATGCACCGTGCGTGGGAAGCATTACAATAATTACACTATTAATGATGCTTCCAATCAGGCATGGTGCATCGCCCAAGAGCTGCGAAAATATGTATTGCCATTAAAGTCACCGATGCTTAAGCGCTGTAAATCATTATGTTCTTGTTAATTCGTCGGAATAATGAAAGAAGAACAAGGGATAAATCATTATGTTCACTACAGGACGCGCGCGCTACGTCGAGAGCAAAAAGCCGTCGGCGTAGCTCAAAATGCCCTCGGCGTATGCTACGCCGACGGCTGCCCTCGGCGTAGCCTCCTTGGCAAAGGGCTCCCTCGGCGGAGCACATAGAGGCCGTCGGCGTATCAAAATGCCGACGGCGTATGCTACGCCGAGGGCAATGCCGTCGGCGTAGCGGCCGTCGGTATAGCTTATCGACAGGTTGCAAAAATATTTTTTAAAAAAAAAATAAATTTTTATTTTATTTTTTTTCTTAATTTTTGAGTATTTGAATTGTTTGACTCGTTAATCTCTCACTTTGAACATTTTTAACACTAATTACACTTAATATTTAATTAAATTGCAGTCTTGGTCAAACTTCCCGGAAGGTCACCCATCCTAATACTACTCCAACTCCAGCACGCTTAACTTCCTCGTTCCTTGATCTGTTTCATAAAGTAATTCATACATTGTTGTCAATACTATGATATCAATCCTATTAACCCTTATATCAACATGTCACATGTTTGTATTTTTTGAAATTACAAACAATTATTTAAATAAACATTAATGAATAAGTAAAAATATTATTGAATTCAAATAAAAATATAATAATTTTACTTTTTTGTATTTTTCTATTTAATATGGAATAATTAATATCTTTAAATCTATAAATCGGAATTTAACAAATAATATGTCTAAATTGATCAGAAAAATGAGAGGAATCCAAATATGATATCCATATCAACTAATCACAAACCCTACGTTTTTGAATTATCTATTTGGTGGTTGCTTTAGAAAATTCCCTTTTTGCGCTCGGATAATGAAAAATGGCTTTTTGGTGCGATGAAAAGGAAAACTTGCATTAAATCTTTGATAAAATAGCATATTGTGAACTTAAAAATGATTTTTGTAAAAAAACATGAGCATCGTATCATGTACATGTAGTTCATATCTGACCTACTTTCTACCGATTCGGCAGGAATTTGTCTTTTTCACCAAAGGTGGATGGAAAGGTTTCAGAACCCCCTGTTAGGACATTGTCCATATAAGGTGGTATATTATTTTATTAAAATATGGTGGTAGCATTTTGAATTAGCCATTTGGTGGTTGCTTCACAAAATCGTCCGGTTTTTATGCTCGGAAAATGGGAAATGGCTTTTTGGTACGACGAAAAGGAAAGCTTCCTCCTGCAACATTGTTCGCCATCCCATGATGCATGTGTATGCACAATATGGGAACATTATCACAAACTATGCCTTGATTCTAGCCATAACATTGGTCATTTGACCCGAAAGCCAAGAAACCTCGAATGAGATAGGTCATTTTGTGAAGGTTTTTTTGAGACATAATCAATATATCAAGTTTAATATTTTTACTTATAACTATGTCACATAATATGACACCACGCGAATGTTTCGCATTGTTTCGATCGTTTTTGAATTTTTTATGCCCGTTTTAAACTATCGTCAAACTTTGTCGAACGGCGGGCATGAAAATTCTTAGCTCGGGGCCGAGTCTCGCTAAAACTGCATTGGATATTTGATAAAATAGCATATTGTGAACCTAAAAATGATTTTTGTAAAAAAACATGAGCATCGGATCATGTACCTGTAGTTCATATCTGACCCACTTCCCACGATTCGAGAATTTGTCTTTATCAGAGGTGGACGGAAAGGTTTTGGATTCCCCTGTTGGGACATTGTCAATATAAGGTGGTATAGTATTTTTGTAAAATGTGGTGGTACCATTTTGAATTAGCCATTTGGTGGTTGCTTCACAAAATCGTCTGTTTTTTGTGCTCAGAAAATGGGAAATGGCTTTTTGGTGCGACGAAAAGGAAAACTTCCTCCTGCAACATTATTCGCTATCCCATGATGCATATGTATACACAATATGGACACATTATCACAAACTATGCCTTGATTCTAGCCATAATATTGGTCATTTAACCCGAAAGCCAAGAAACCTCGAATGAAATAGGTCATTTTGTGAAGGTTTTTTTGAGACATAATCAATATATCAAGTTTAATATTTTTACTTATAACTATGTCACATAATATGACACCACGCGAAGGTTTTGCATTGTTTCGATCGTTTTTGAATTTTTTATGCCCGTTTTAAACTATCGTCAAACTTTGTCGAACGGCGGGCATGAAGATTCTTAGCTCGGGGCCGAGCCTCGCTAAACTTGCATTGGATCTTTGATAAAATAGCATATTGTGAATCTAAAAATGATTTTTGTAAAAAAAATGAGCATCGGATCATGTACCTGTAGTTCATATCTGACCCACTTTTTGCCGATTCGGCAGGAATTTGTCTTTTTCCCCAGAGGTGGACGGAAAGGTTTCGGATTCCCCTATTGGGACATTGTCTATATAAGGTGGTATAGTATTTTTTTAAATGTGGTGGTACCATTTTGAATTAGCCATTTGCTGGTTGCTTTACAAAATCGTCTGTTTTTTGTGCTTAGAAAATGGGAAATGGCTTTTTGGTGCGACAAAAAGGAAAACTTCCTCCTGCAACATTGTTCGCCATCCCATGATGCATGTGTATGCACAATATGGGCACATTATTACAAACTATGCCTTGATTCTAGCCATAACATTGGTCATTTGACCCGAAAGCCAAGAAATCTCGAATGAGATAGGTCATTTTGTGAACGTTTTTTTGAGACATAATCAATATATCAAGTTTAATATTTTTACTTATAACTATGTCACATAATATGACACCACGCAAAGGTTTCGCATTGTTTCGATCGTTTTTGAATTTTTTATGCCCGTTTTAGTCAAACTTTGTCGAACGGCGGGCATGAAGATTCTTAGATCGGGGCCGAGCCTCGCTAAACGTGCATTGGATATTTGATAAAATAGCATATTGTGAACCTAAAAATGATTTTTGTAAAAAAACATGAGCATCGGATCATGTACCTGTAGTTCATATCTGACCCACTTTCTGCCGATTCGACAGGAATTTGTCTTTTTCACCAGAGGTGGACGGAAAGGTTTCGGATTCCCCTATTTGGACATTGTCTATATAAGGTGGTATAGTATTTTTGTAAAATATGGTAGTACCATTTTGAATTAGCCATTTGGTGGTTGATTTACAAAATCGTCCGTTTTTTGTGCTCAGAAAATGGGAAATGGCTTTTTGGTGCGACGAAAAGGAAAACTTTCTCCTGCAACATTGTTCGCCATCCCATGATGCATCTGTACGCACAATATGGGCACATTATCACAAACTATGCCTTGATTCTAGCCATAACATTGGTCATTTGACCCGAAAGCCAAGAAACCTCGTATGAGATAGGTCATTTTGTGAAGGTTTCTTTGAGACATAATCAATATACCAAGTTTGATATTTTTCCTTCTAACTATGTCACATAATATAACACCACGCGAAGGTTTCGCATTGTTTCGATCATTTTTGAATTTTTTATGCCCGTTTTAAACTATATATAATGTCTTATGTTTTACTTAATTTTTATTTATAAATGTGTAATATTTGAGTGTAGATAGATAGGTCTTATTTTTCTGCAAATTTTGATATATTATTTGTATTTTTCCGAATTAGAATAATTTAGTTATAATTTTTCAAAGTTTAATGAGATAAAATAAAAAATAGCTACACCGAGGGCAGCCGTCGGCGTAGCATAGGATATGCCGAGGGCAATTCTACGCCGACGGCTGCTTGGCGGAGCTGGCTTAGACGATGGCTACGCCGACGGCCCCGATGTTTGGCCGTCGGCGTAGCTTCCCATTCCTGTAGTGGTTTGCCATCTACCCGTTGCTTGGATCTGCTGCCTCCATGGCTTAAGCGCTGTAATGTATCGCCGGAGTGAGTGGTGTGAATAGTGAGAACGATGGCCATAGGTAAGCATGGTGGATAATGCGCTTGTGTACGCGTGCTAGTGAGGTATTACACGCTGCATGCATTCTATTTCTGCTCTGTATGTGAATGTACTTCGTACTTTTCATCAGCCATGCATATGATCAGACGCGGGTGCCGGTATTATGCCCCATGCCCCGTGAGTCACCTATTAGCGACCGATGCATGTGTCCCGCGGTAAACGGTTAGCGGCTCTGAATACCGTGGATGACGGACGAATCAACTCCGTAGACAACCATCGCAGCCATGGCCAGCTAGATCCATCAAGTAGCATATGCTCCGCAATCGGACAGTATGCGGGTAAGTGTTTAGCGTAAAACCACCACTTTTCACGTTAAATTTCGAAAAACCACCACTATTCATTTGAATCGCAAAAGAAACACCACATTTCGACACCAGATCCGACAGGTTGGGTCCACACAGCAGACGGCGCTCCGACACGCCCGTCTATTGCCATTAATGGAAGGGAGTGGGACCCACATAGCTCGGTCGGACAAAATGGCTAGGGTTCGGTTAGCTCGTGAGCCGCCCGCATCTTGACCCCCTCCATGACGACGGCTACTCTCAGTGGCGGCGACCCTCTCGGCGACACCGGCGGTGGCGACGGCCCTCTCTTGGATGGCGACGGTGACCCAAATGGAGGAAGCGGGTACGATTCATCGGGTGGTGGAGCTGCACGGTCACCGGCTCACCTTGCGGTAGCGGCTCTAGCGCGAGCTGTCGTGGCCTCGCCGGCGAAGACCAGCCACCGTTGGGGGTCATCTCTAGGCGGCGTCGAGTAAGATTCCTCGTTTCCTTCTCTGCAACCACATACATCTAGCATGTTCCCTATCTCTAAAATTTTACAGCCACATTTAGTAGTTCGACTGTAACTGAATTAGCTTGTTAACTTGTTCCTTGTCTCAGTTTGACTGCAACTCGGTAAATACTTAACACCTGTTAGTTTGTTAAGTTGTAGTTAACTGAATAATTTTTTATCAAAATTTAGTTTGGATGATGACATTTGGGATATAAGGTTTAATTTTCTTGGTGAAGATAATTTAGAGAGGACATTGTGCTCCTCTGATGTTATTGTCATGAATCTTAGAGACTTTATTCAAGAGCATGGTTATGATTACCAAGTTGAAATTTATTATATTAGAGAGAAGGGAAAAGGAGTTGAAGGTATGGAGGAAGGCAGCAGCATGCACAAGGTGAAGGAGACCATGAAAATATTTGAGCACAAGAAGGTGCTAGAGTTAACAGTGATTAAGACAAATACATGATTTCCTGCTGGATTAAACCAGGATCTGATGGAAGCTGAGCCGCAAAGGAATGATTCAGTGCTTTTATCTATTGAAAATCATGGTGTGACTCATATCAGTGATGATGAAGATGAAAGTATGTACCCTTTTGCAATGGATTGCTCATATGTGATCTTCATTGGTACTCAACAAAGCTACAACATGGACAAGGGGAAGAAGCGTGTGACTGCATTTGCATTACCAGTAGAAGTGCTTGATGAATCAAATGATGAATTTCTTTTTAAATCCTGTCGATTCAACCCTGAAGATCATAACAGAGCAGTAGCATAGGAGCAAGAACTTATTCAGAAATTGAAGAGGCAAAGGAAAGCGAGGAAAGCAGAAGATCCAGAAGATGTGATGTTTAAGGACATGCTTAGGCAACAGAAAAAGAAGAGAGCAGATCCTGACATGCACATTGAAGGTGACACAGAGGTGGAAGAGGTTTTTACAGAAGATAGTGAGTCTGAAAGTGAACAAGAAGAACATGAATTGGATTTTTTGCCAGAGAAGGTAGTTCCAATGAGGCCAGGGTCTACTAGCATGTCACATTATGAGCCAAACCCAATAGTTCTAGAATTTTTTGTGCCATCAGATGATGAGGAGGTCTGTGATGGTGAACTGTCCTCTAGTGATGATGATGGATATGTCAAGAAGTTCTTCTTGCCAACTGGATGTAAGAGAAAGCTTGTCAAGAGTAAGAAGAGGATTTGGTATGATGAGGTGAGGGAAAGTGCACATGAGTAAGGATGGCAATTTTACCCATGGGTACGGGTATCCGTGGGTACCGTACCCGCATGGATAGGGTATGCGCACACTTTTATATCCATGAGTAATATCCATATCTTACCTATTAAGTCAGGGTACGGGCACGGGTATAGGCTTATATCCATGGGTATACCCATACCCTATCCATTTAAACTAACATGTAAATCTTAAATGTAGAGTTTTAACCAATGAAACTGAGCAACCTAGGAATGACTATGAGAGTGCCATTTCTAAACTTCGATAATTTTGATGTACTCGTCTACCTATTATTGAGTAGAGATAGTTATTTTTTGTCAAATATGCTATTGATGAATGTAAATTTTTGATTAACTTGTGCAATATTATATCTACCCGTCAGGTACCCGTCAGGTATGGGTACCCGTCGAGTATAGGTATGGGTAAAGTTTTATACCCACGAGTACGGCTATGGGTAAAGTTTTATACCCATTGACTACATGGGTATGGGTATGGGTATGGTATTGCTCTACCCTGCCCATACCCTGCCCATTGCCATCCTTACACATGAGTAGTTTGCTCTGTAGGTGTGCTTCCAAGATGTTTATTAGTTTAGAACTGCTCTTAGGAATTTAGTGAAAAAGCAGACTTTCTGGACACTGGTAGACATGCCAAGGAATACAAAGGTTGTCCCTTTTTCATTTCAGCTTATAATATTGCCCATGAGAAGACTTAAAGTTCGAAATCTTGCACACATGTATTCATCATGGAGAGATAACCAAGGTGACAATTGATTGGTTGGCTTTGTAGTCTAAGCAGACAGTTAGAGTAGATCCTAACATTTGTGTGGACACACTAATTGACAATGCAAAGAAGAATTTTGGAGTAGAGGTGTGTAACATCCCAAAAATATAACCCAAGGATCATAAACTCTAATCACTAAAATTAGGGTTAACAAAAACTTTGAGTAATTTAAAATCATATGAATGCATGTGTGAATGAGATGATTTGATAAATGTGTGAATGAACTTGTGTGATTAACCTAAATAGCAAGAAATGGTTTAAAGATGAAAATAACATAATATAAAACATTTCCATGCAGAAACAAAACAAGAGAAAATCAAAAACAAATAAAATAAAGCAAATGGTCATTTTTTCCAATCTTGCTCACTAGGTCATTTTGAGTGTTTCTAGTTCAAGATTTCAAACAGAAACTTTTTCAACTCTTTTCACCCCTTGCTAGAACAAGTAAAAGTAAATCAAATCCCACCTTTCAAACTTGCAGAAACATTTGGCAACCTCATGCAAATCAGAATTCAAAATTGAATCTTTATCATATATGAAGATCACACATGTTCAAAACCCAAACAAACCAGTGCCCCTTGACTAATCCAACTAACCAGACACTCCCTAGTATGTTCCTAGCAAACCCACCAAGTTTGAATCCAAAATTCAAATCTAAAGTTCTTGCGGCCATTTCATCAAACACCTTGCAGATACAAATCAAACAAACATCAAACACTATAGTGTGCAGTAAAATTGGCCTAACTTGTTCCCTCTATAGCTCACTCTACACTCTCATTAGATGATCAAAGTAATCTAACTAGATTTAGCACCACTGTGAGCAAGCCTAGCCATTAATGTCAAGCATGACGAGAGCACCATTGCCACCCCATTGTCACCAGCGAGCTAGAGGTCGCACTAGCCTCACCAACCTTGTCTGGGACATGCAGCACTGTCCACCGCCACCCACTGTCCCAGCCCCGAGCAATGCCAGCCCCTGGACCACACAACAAGACCATGCCAAACCCCTCTGCGACCATGCCGAGAGCGCGCCAGTGCGCCACGCTGGACCAGCACCCACAGACCGCGCACCGCCCTCGCCGCTTGCAGGTATGATCACCAGCACCCCAGCACCCCACGAGACATGCCCTTTCGCCGCCGCGCGGACCACGCGCGTTGTGCAACATTAAAACCGACGTCGGACCCGCCTAGAGCATCAGCGTGTTCCGACCGATCAGCACCGCCCCACGCCTCGTCACCACGCCATTGAGCTTCGCCAGGGAGCACAGCACCGCCCCCTACCATCGCCCATGCCAGTAGTCCTCTATGCCGTCGACCACGACGAGCTCAGCCCGCGCCCGTCGGTCCCCTTCCGCCACTATAAATAGAGGCCTCCACCGTTCGTTTTCGCCACACCAGTTCACTCCCCTCTCACCCAGAACCACCCCACATCACTCCCGGAGCAAGGCGAGCAGCGCATCGCCGAAATTTGACCGGAGCCCGCCACTGCTGGAGGAGAAGGGAGCAGTCGATTGGATCCGCCCCAGGAGAAGCTGCCGGTACCAGGAGAACCGCCGTCGTCGACTTCGTCATTCGCCCCTGTCGCCGACCCTCGCCTGAGCCCCGGTAAGCCTCCCACGACCCCCACCGGCCGCGCTAGGGTTCTGTCTCACCGGCACTGCCCGGCATGGACGATGAACCGTAGCCATTCGATTAGAGTTAGATCGGGCGGTTCACAGTGCCACGTACCGGTTCGCCCCTCCCCATCACACTGACGCGTGGGGACAGCCACTTAACCAACCTGCGTGCGTGCTATGTGTAGTGGGCCGGCCCAGTAAAACATTCCGCGCGACCCAACAATTCAAATTAAGCTTTATTCATTTAATTTCAAATATAGTTCTGTACCTAGATTCAAAAATCCACCTAGCTCGATTCACTAAACCAAAATGCATGAAACCAATTTTGTTAGAAAGGTACTGAAATACTTAATCCAAGCCCGTTGGATTCAAACCATTTGGATTTATAGATCAACCATGATAAAATAACAAGGCAGAAGCTTTTCTACATTCAATTTTTTCCAAAATTCAACCATAAAAGCTTTTGAGTTGATTCCAACTCTCAAAAATCACATTTGATCATTCCTTTCAGAATATATAAAAACATATGGGTTTACATGCAGAGATAATGGTCAAGTAATAAAAGAATGCTACATAGGCATTTCTAGTCACTTCATTTAATTAAAATAAAAAGGTTAAACCTTACTAAATTGTGACACCACTTTAAATCACATTCCCATGTACTGAAATATGTGGTGATGACATGTGTCAACATGATACCATGTTTGAGTTGGAGAATATTAAATCTTAAGTAGTTTTTCAATGAGTAGAAATTACGTTTCTCAAATAAAATAAATAAGACAAGTGCTTTAATCCTTGTGATAATAGTGATGATGCTAGATCATCTAGTGTGACTTTTTGTGTGATGATTAAAAATAGTTAAGTATTGTTTGGTGATTGTGTACCTCGTATTTATTTATAGACGCTAGTACCGACCAAGGATACGAGGAGGAAGTAGGATACTATGAAGAAGAAGCCGAGGAGAACTTCAACCACTGCTCTGCTCAAGGCAAGCTATTAACTTAGCAAGCTAACCCTTGCAAATTATGCAAGCCAATACTTGCTTGTTACTATGCCAACTATATGCCTTAAGCATATGTGATCATACCCACTTGATAACCCAATCCTATTTTTACTTGCAAGCTTAATACTTTATTTTTCTTTATCAAAGCTTTCTCTTAGAGTTTACATGGTGATTGTAGATTCTAGAAAGATAACTAAAGATAGCATAAAGAGCATAAAATTTGGCCTAAGTTAGATAATCTTGATGTCATCCTAAGGCATGAGATTGAACTTATCAAATCCCCACTTGTTTATCACCCCTCATTAGTATTTACCACCACTTGTAGATGTTAGTGCTAAGAATAAAACTTGATAAACTTTAGATGGGAATACTTGGTGATAATGGTTATGAAAACCTGAGAATGATGAGTCATTCTACTAAAAGTTTTGACATTTGTTTTTGAACACCAGATGATTTTGATGATGAAAATGTTGAGGCATGAGCCTTAGACCTTTATAAAACTGATGGTTGTCTGGATGCGACACCATTCCAATTTTATCGTACAACCACAATACCCGAAATTTGGGTAGGGCTTGACTGGAAATTTATATACCTTAGTATGGGTTCCCTCGCGGACAAGGTCTGAGATGAGGCTACCTTGTGAAGATTGTCCACCTGTGCAGTACCCAAGATGACAGTTGGTCATGGTTGGGAGGCTAAACTCACGAGATAGGTGCCTATACTAGGGCGTGTAATTGAAATGTTAGGATTGATTATCCACATACTGAGTATGGTGAATTCAGGATTGTTCCTGGCGGATGTATCGAATGTTGTGGTGAAAGTGTACAATATCTGCAGAGTGTCAAACTATTCGAATATCCACGTCCGCGGTTATGGATAGTTGGAGTGGCCATACTGTTCCCCCGTCACATGTTTTCAAAATGACTTGTGAAATGAAGTATGACTTTGACTTGACCACAACAGAGTTATGATATGAAATTCAAATTCCCACTTAGGTTTTATAAAACTTTCAACTAGTTTTCTTTGCTTTTGAACTTAGAAGAGGTAAATCTGGCTTTTTTGCAAAACAACCTTAGAGCTTAGTATCCTACTACAAAAACCCCCTTAACTTGTTAGTATTAGTTTGCGAGTACTTAAAGAGTACTAATGGCTATGTCCCTGGCTATTCCCGTGGCCAGACTATGAAGAGGAGTACTAGGATGATGGACCGCAGGAAGGTTACGACAACTAGGATCATCTCCCATCATCAGCATTGCCTGAGACCCTGAAGATGGAGTTTTGCCTATGCTATCATTACTATTGCGTTATTCCGCTGCTTGAGTTGTATTAAGAACTGGATCATGAGATGCTTATTTGTGTAAGACCTTATGTATGGTTTGTAATGGATGATGTACTGTGATATCCAAATCTGTTATGTCTCGCAAAAATGGTAATCCTGGGATTACGATGTATGGCATAACAGGCATCTGGGATTAAAAATCCGGGTGTTGACAAGTTGGTATCAGAGCCATCCTGACCATAGGAGACCCTAGTTAGAATGTATGTTTGAATCAAAAACTTAGTTACAAAACCAAAGGAAGTGAGTATTTACAAAAACTTATTCCCATTCTTATCACTTGGATTGTTTCATCAAAATTTCATGTTCCTCAAATATTCTTGCAAAATACATAAATTTTTACACACTTGATCACTCTACTAACTTACTCATCCTATATTCTTATAGATGGACGTGAAGTACAGCAAGTTTTATCAGTTGGGGAATGGAGGAGACCTCATCTTTGAGCGTGACTTGGACCAGCTTTCGGAACTTCTGGAGCGTCCGCACCCCGAATTCTTTGCAGCTCAGCTCAATGATCAGGAAGGAGAAGATCTGCAGTGGCTAGTTGTTTCAAGTCTCCGAGGAAAGATTGAACCTCCCACTGAAGAGGGAATTCAGTTCACCTTAAGAGAAAACAACTGGCTCGATGGACTGGCCAGGGCCATGCAGGAAGCTCTTGCCCGTCTGTGTGGGCAGAGTATCAATCAGATCAAGGGTACCCGTTTTGAGTTCTACCCAAGGCGTGATATTATGGGAAAGCCACTGGAGGCCCCATATCATCCTGAGCTGAAGAGTCAATTAGACCACCTCGGCTTCATGATGTACGACCGCCAGAAGGTGTTGGACAATGCCCGTGCCTACGCCAACCACAAGTACGCCATCGCCAAGAAGAAGGATTAGACCCTCGCCATGCTAGTGAAGGATCGCAAGTCTCGTCGCTGTCATCTCGACAAGAAGGAGCGCATCATTGCCCGTCTTCGCCACCGGATCACGGATTTGGAGGAGACCATCCACGAGAGAGACATGCAGTTGGAGGAAAGGGAGAATGCCGGAGAATACCTTCGTGGAGACCCCTACTCCTATCTCAGCGATGATGATGACTTTCTGGAGGATCAGGCCATGGACTTCTTCACCGATGAGGATGATTTCGCCTTCATCGATGATGATGATGATGATGATGATGATAATGATGATGAGGATGATGAGTACACTGACTACGAGGAGTAGTAGCACTTGAGCACTAGCGTTAGTGAATTGTATTCGGTCCCACTGTATCGTAGCTTCACAGATTGGTTCTTAAAACCATTTGTTTTTATTTGTTGTGGTGTGTGTTGTATTGTGTGCTATGAATGAATGAAAAGCAAGTTTCTAGCAAAATCTGAGTCACACTTTAACAACTTTAAAAACTTTTCAACAACCCCTGAACCTTAGAAATTTTCCTCTTTTCTCATGATCTATCTCAATCTTCAGATACCTTGCGGAGGAAGCAATTTAGCCCCGGACCTGATGTTGCAACTTTTGCAAATGATGGTTTCGGACCGCAAAGCCGAAAGAGTCAAACGTCAAGCCAACCTAGCCACCCTTCAACAGATAGCCCAGATGGCTAACAACAATCAAGGTCATGGAAATCAGGACAACCATGGATCTAAGCTCAAGAATTTCCAGAACACTAATCCACCTATTTTCACTAAGTCAGAAGAACCCCTAGATGCAGATGATTGGCTGCAAACAATGGAGAACAATCTGGAAGTCGCAGGAGTGGAAGCTAACGAGAAAGTTCTGTTCGCCACCCACTATCTAGCCGGAGATGCAAGATGTAACATCCCAAAAATACTAAACTTGGATCATCAAACTCTAATCATCAAAATTAGGGTTAACAAAAACTTTTCCAATTAAAAGTATGAAAGCATTCATATGTGTGTGTATTAAAATTTGGATTCTTTTGAATCGCCTTTGTTCTGTGTTTCTTTGCTTGTAAAATGATTTTTAGGTGAAATAAACATCATCTAAACAATCCCCAAATTTTTCCCAAAGACAAACAAGTCAAAACAAATAAATTAAGTGAATGGTCACTTTGGCCAAATTAACTCCCATGCCTACTTTGGCTATCCCTAACTCTCAGAACTTAACAGAAACATGTATGGATCTTTGCACCCCTTGATAGTACTCATAATAAGGTACCAAGGCCCACTTTGTATCATCCAAAAACATTCAGTTGCTTAGTTTAAATGACAGTTTAAAATTGAATCTATCTCATATGGGAAGATCCCACTATTTCAAAAACCACTCAAACAAGCTCAATTTTCAAAACCAAAGCACCCACAGAATCCTCAACACATTCCTAGCACACCCACCAAAAATCTTTTCAAAATTCAAAACTCAAGTTCATGCGGCCATTTCATCAAACAGGTTGCAGATTCAAATCAACAAAATCAAAAACACTATGTTGAGCAGTGTTTTGGGCCAACCTTGTTCCCTCTCTGGTTACAACTAGCCTTAGTAGATCATCTAGCATCCTTAACTAACCTCTAGCACCACTGTGATCTTGCCAATGCCATCAATGGTGAGCAGGCCAAGCCTCACCATGTCACCCCAGTGTGTACAGCAAGCTAGGAGAAGAACTAGCCATGCCCACCATGTCTAGCATGCAGCCCATGCGTCACCGCCCCCCTCTCGACCAGCCATAGCCTGAAGACAGAGACCAGAACCGCCAGGTTGCAGCGCATTGCCGACCATGCCGACGCCAGCACGCGCTGTTCCCACGCAACCCGACCACCTCGAGCCCTCACCGCCCGCCAGCGTGCACCCCACCGTCCCAGGAGACCACTAGACATGTTCGTTTCACCGCTCGTACCCCGTAGCCACCGCTCGCCGCGGAGTTCTCTGCCTCTGCCTCGCAGAGCATCGCACGTTCCCGACCAATTGCCACCGCCCCTACACGCGCATTTAAGCTCTAGAGGATCGCCAGGAGACCGCCCGTCGATCGCCAACCTCGGCCATGCCTCTAGCCGCCCGTATCCGTGTCACCACTGTCGCCTGCCCATCCCTCTCGGTCTCGCCGTCGAGCCTATAAAAGGAGACGACCCCTGCTCGATTTCTTCACAACATCTCACTCCCCTCACCTCACTGATCCTTCCACCCCTTAGCCGGAGCACGAGGAGCAGAAGCTCGCCGGAATTGCGTCAGAGCAGGCTGCCTCTGGAGAAGAAGGGAGCCGTTGATTTCGACCACCCCCGGAGCTGCCGCGCCCATCCCTGAGTTCGCCGTCATCGACTTCGTCGTTTGCCCGCCTCGCCGTCATCACTGGAGCCCCGGTATGCCCCCTATGCACCCCCACCGAGCCGCTAGGGTTCGAGCTCGCCGGTGACATGTTCATCGTCGACGACGACCCTCAGCCATTGATCTCACTTCTAATCCAACGAACCAAATCGCCCCGTACCGCTTTGCGTGTTATGAGCCACTGACCGGTAGACCCCCCTGTTAGTTGAGCCCCGCGCTGCGGAGTGACACTGGGCCGGCCCATTAACATCTCCCGCGCAGCCCACTCGTTTGAATTTAGCTTTTTCTATTTTAATTCAAACTCAATTTTGTACCTAGTTTCAAAAATCAACCCAGTTCGATTTAGTGAACCAAATTGCATGAAACGAATTTTGTTAGAAAGGTACTGAAATGCTTAATCCAAGCCCGTTGGATTCAAATCAATTGGATCAGTAGATCAACCTTGGTAAAAATAACAAGTCAGAAGCTTTTCTGCATTCAAACATTTTTCAAATTTCAACCATAATAGCTTTTGAATTGATTAAAACTCTCAAAAATCACATTTGATCATACATTTCAGGATATATAAAAACGTATGGGTTTACTTACAGAAACAATGTTCAAGTAATAAAAGAATGCCACATAGGCATTTCTAGTCACTTTAATTATTTAAAATAAAAGGTTAAACCTTATTAAATTGTGACACCACTTTAAATCACATTCCCATGTACTGAAATATGTGGTGATGACATGTGTCAACATGATCCCATGTTTGAGTTGGAGAATATTAAATCTTAAGTAGTTTTTCAATGAGTAGAAATTACTTTTCTCAAATTAAAATAAATAAGGCAAATGCTTTAATCTTGTAATATTAGTGATGATGCTAGATCATCTATAGAACACCTTTGTGTGATTATTGAAAATATTTAAGTATTGTTTGGTGATTGTGTACCTCGTATTTATTCATAGACGCTACTACCGACCAAGGATACGAGGAGGAAGGAGGATACTACGAAGAAGAAGCCGAGGAGAACTTCAACCACTTCTCTGCACAAGGCAAGCTAACACTTACAAGATACTCTACTTTAGCAATCCTTACTAATCAAGTTGACCTATGCAAGCTAATACTTGCTTGTTACCATGACCACTAGATGCCTTAAGCATATGTGATCATACCCACTTGATAACCCAATCCTAGTTTTACTTGTAAGCCTTATACTTTATTTCTTTATCAAAGCTTTCTCTTAGAGTTTACTTAAGTGACTTGTAGATTCTAGGAAGATAATTGAAGGTTGCATAAAGAGCATTAAATTTGGCCTAAGCTAGATAATCTTGATGTCATCCTAAGGTATGAGATTGTACTTAGTTAAATTTCACTAGTTTACCAGCCCTCATTAGTACTTACCCCACTTGTATATGCTAGTGCTAAGCATAAAACTGGATCAACTTTAGATGGGAATACTTGGTGAAAATGGTTATGAAAACCTTGGAATGATGAGTCATTCTACTGAAATGTTTTGACATGTGTTTCCGAACACCAAATAATTTTGATGATGAAAATGTTGAGGCATGAGCCTTAGACCTTTATAAAACTGATGGTTGTCTGGATGCGCTACCACTCCAATTTTACCGTACAACCAAAATACCCAAAAATTGGGTAGGGCTTGACTGGAAACTTATATACCTTAGTATGGGTTCCCTCACGGCCAAGGTCTGAGGTGAGGCTACCTTGTGAAGATTGTCCACCTGTGCAGTACCCAAGATGACAGTTGGTCATGGTTGGGAGGCCAAACTCACAGGAGAGGTGCCTATACTAGGGCGTGTAAATTAAAGGCTAGGATTGATTATCTGCATACTAAGTATGGTGAATTCAGGATTTGTTCCTGACGGATGTATCGAATGTTGTGGTGAAAGTGTAGAATCTCTACAGAGTGTCAAACTATTCGAATAGCCGCGTCATGATTATGGACGATTAGTGGCCATATTGTTCCCCCGTCAGATGTTTTCAAAATGACTTATGAAATGAATTGAGAATTTGACTTGACCACAACAGAGTTGTGATATGAAATTCAAGTTCCCACTTAGGTGTTATAAAATTTAAACTAGCTTTTCTTGCTTCTGAACTTAGTAGAGGTAAATCTGGCTTTTTGCAAAACAACCCTAGAGCTTAGTGTTCTAATACAAAAAACCCTTCACTTGTTAGTATTAGTTTGCGAGTACTTAAAGAGTACTCATGGCTTTGTACCTGGCTATTCTCGTGGCCAGACTATGAAGAGGAGTACCAGGATGATGGATGTAACACCCTCAGAATCGGACCTATGCAAGTTTTAGCAAAACTCGCCAAACCCGCATAGAAACGATTCAAAGGTGCCCACCAGGCACTTTCGTGCGGGTGGAAAACGAAGTAATAACATTACACAACAGTCCTCGATGGGACCCACAGAACAGATATATATGACAGCGACTCAATGAGTCAAGAATACAGATATAATATACAAAGATCCAAATCACCTTGAAAATGATAGAGCGTCCGACTACGGACAAGATGCAAATGGGGCTAAGAGCCCTAAAGAATAACCAATGGCGTCCATAACCCTGCCCAGTCCAAGCCGGAAGGGTAACCCTGCTAACGGCGATCTCAAACCGCTTAACAAAGGTGCCGACAAAGGGCAAAGGAAAAAGAAGGCGTCGATCTTGAGGCGAAGACATGACGCTTAGAATTCGCGGTCCTCGCCTACATAGGTATGGTGGATCGAGCGGCAAGTGATGCACTAAACAATCTATAGAGACTCGATACAACTGGCGGTTATCAGAGAGGGATAAGAATGACCTATTCGGATCCAACCTGAAACTAACATCAAACAAACCCATCCTGGTGTTTCCCCCTCGAGACCAATCGAGGAAGTCAACCGAGGAACCCACACAGTTGGCAGTTTTACTTATTCAGTTATCATTGCAGCAATTACTAGTCAGGTATAGATAATCATCCTGATAAAATAAGCAGTGGGCACTTTTAGTTAATCATTCCGTTATAGTGGCAACACTTACTAGTCAGATGCAATTAGCATTAGATAACCCAAAAACCCAGCAGTTGTTGATACTTTTATTCAGCCATTCCGTTGTAGTTGCAATACTTACTAGTCAGGTACAATGGTCGCAAGCGACACTCCAAACAAGCAATTGTGGGCAGTATTATTTAGCCATTCCATTATAGTGAAGCTGATTACTAGTCATTATAAGTCAAATTTATAGCAATAAACTTTAGTTATGCTTGTCTATGATCGATATACTGTGCTCCAAGTCGTCCATATCCATGACACGGCTTTAGAAAGTTTTACCGGCCGGGGTGCACCAATAGCAACACACGCTCGATCAACCTCGGAAAAACCAAATCAAAACCCAACGAGGCTTTCACGACTGAACAATCACAGGATTCAGAAATATTTCAGGGGGCCACCCCTTGGAGTACACCCGCAACGAAGTAAGCAAGCTCCGAGACGGACTCAAGGTTTGCGTCAGTGGCTGTAAACGACAGCAGATCCCCAAACGGGGACTGTCGATACCGCGAATACACTCCGCTTACCTAAACAGTATAGTGTGCTCCTCGCACAATTGTAAATACATAAGTAGCATGGCATAAGTACAGGATAGTAAATAAAACCTCAAACTAGTTTGTGGCCCCAAGAAATAAGACTGAATCAAGCTCTGGCTCAGGGGGGTCCCATATACCTCCCGGATGTGGATAGCGCGATAAAACAAGGAACATGTATCAAGTACTCGGGGTCCTGCGGGACACAAGTGGGCGTTCGGAAACCAAATATTATCTATCACCCACCGATGCCTCTGCTTATTTCAATGTTAGTTGTTAAACAGGAATTTAAGTGAACGACAAGTAAAACTATGATCATCTCCAACAGCAACATGCGGCAATACATCAACAACTGTGGCACTGGACGACACGCAACAGCACTTGAGCAAGCGACTACGACGCGCAAGTCCAACTATCTACCAAACAACAAGTAATAGGATGTGTCCAAGGCAATATATGGCTGCAAGGGATATCAAGGGTACGGAATCTAGAGCATCGCAACACAGATAGCAATAGATCAACATGAGGAAATAAAGACTATAAAGTAAGATAGGTAGAAAGGGGGAGATGCTCGCCTGAAAACATTGCCGAAGGTTCAACCGAAAATCGGGGCGAAGCTCACATCAACTCAACGGCCTTATCCGCGAAGAAGCAAAACACTAGAAGAAACACCGGATGCAATATTTAATACTACGGCAAAAGATCGGGCATGATGCATGTATGATGTATGTCATGGCAAAGGTGCGATGCAATTAGGTCAATATTAAGTGGAATCGGGGTCCTGACAATTCGTTAGATGGTTCAGTTGTTTAGCTACCCCGCAATTTAAATGTTGTATTAACATGGCACGATGAGTTACCGGTTCGCTACACAAATTTAAATGAGGCCAATATAAGGCTAGATTTGCCCGCATGTGGGCCCCATATTTAATTATTAGGTGAATCGGCATAAGGCCCCCCCCAAACCAATGATATGCATGCGAGATGACAATTAAATATGCAACAAGTTTATTATATTATAAAATAGGGTTTCGGGAAGGGGTTCACACATTGAGGGGTCTCGACGGACTTGGGGCTCCGGGGTTCGGGGTCGGTCTCGGGGTCGGGGTCCAGATCTGGGGTTCGGGGTTCGATGGGCTCGGCGGGATCGTTCTCGGATGGCAGAGTAGATCTCGGCGTTCGGGGAAGCACTTGGTCTGGCGTCGGGGCATCGGACTCGCCCGGGTCGGTGTCGTGCTTGTCGTTGCGAAGCTCTTGTCGGGTCCGCGCCATCGAGTCGATCTTGGCGTCCGGGGGAATTCCCGATGTTCCGTGGAGAAGATCTTGGCGTCCGCGATGCAGATCTTGTCGGTTCCCTGTCGGAGGCCTTCGGGGACGGGGTCTCGGCGACTTGGCGCTTCGGTTTGATGTCGTCCTCCCGGCACCGCGGGCTCTCGGTGTAGATGGCGTTGACGGGCTTGAGACAGAGAACGGGTACCATAACCCGGGGTTCGGACGTTGACTTGGTACAACACGCAAGCTCCAACACATACACGCAGGAGCACACACGCAGAGACCGGAGGGGTTGCTGCACGGTCGGAGGCGGATGGCAGGGCGGCGGCCGGTTGTCGCAGACCCGCTCGCCCAAGGAGGGACGGCCTGCGGACGCGAGAGGTCGCCGCGACGGCGCGTCTCGGCACGCACGCAGCCAGGCAGCGCGCAGCGACGCGGCGCAAGCGGCGGGCTCGAGGCAAAGGGGGGTTGAGGCGGTCGCGGGGCGATCAGACTTGGTGGCGGCGGAAGCTGGCGAGGAGGCGGCGGAGCACGCCGGCGAACGGCGACCGGTGGCGAGGGGGTCTCTGGCAGCGGCGCGGCGCTGCTGCTGAGGCGGACGCCTTGGGAGGCGAAGCGGGCTGGCGAGAGCGGCTGCGGCGGCCGAGCCACCGGAGAGGAAGGAGGGCCTGCGAGGGCGCTAGGAGAGGAAGAGAGGAGGCGAGGGCAAGGTCAGGCGGCGGAGAAAAAAGGAGAAGGGGCGAGGCAGCTCCAAGCTGCGTCAGGCGACGGCTTGAAACTGGAGAAGAAGCCTGGAGGAGCGGGGGCGGGTGAGCTCGGCGTCGAGGGACGGTGGCGCGGGCGGAGAAGGAAGACGGCGGAGGCTGCGAGGAGGAAGCGGCGGGCGGTCGCTGACCAGTGGAGAGCGAGGGCGCGTCGGGGTGAGGAGGCGATGTGGGGAGGAGGCGCCGGAGGGAGCGGGCACGCCGCGTGGGACGCGTGTGGGGTGGGGCCAGGGCGTGGGGTGTGTGCGTGCGTGCGTGGCGTGTGGCGCGCGTGGGCCAGGGAGGGGCCCAGGTGACAGCGGCCAGGCAGGTGTGGGGCTGGGTGTGTGGATGGTGTCGGTGTGGGTGGTCTGAGTTGAGGAGTGGGGTGAGAGGAGAGAGGGGCTGCTGAGGTGGCAGCGTGTGAGTGGTGGAGGGAGGGAGAGAGGTGAGGTGTCGAGAGGGGGTTGGTTGGGGTGAGGTGGAGAGGGGCTGGGTAGAATAGGTTGGGTAGGTTTAGGAATAAGGGGTGGACCGATTTGAAAATGGGGGTGGTCGTTCGGGTCATTCGGCCCGTTCGACTGCCCCCGCTAAAAAAATAATTAAACATTTTATTTGTTTTAAACGGGCCGTTTGCAAACCGATAGCGGCCAAAACAAAATAATCCGGAGACCCGGGTTTGGCGTTTGAATAAAAGACGGGGCGTTTAGAAAACAAATCGGGCTTTGCGAAAAATAGTTTGAGACAAACAACACATGATGATGATGATGCAATGCACAAATTCAACGCGATTTTCTAGTAGTGGTTTTTGCGGGATGCCACAATGGACCCCAGGAAGGTTACGACAACTAGGATCATATCCCATCGTCAGCATTGCCTGTGACCCCGAAGATGGAGCTTCGCCTACGCTACCGTTATTATTACGTATTTCCGCTGCTTGAGTAGTATTAAGAACTGGATCATGAGATCCTTATTTGTGTAAGACCTTATGTATGGTTTGTAATTGATGATGTACTGTGGTATCCAAATCTGTTATGTCTCGCAAAAATGGTAATCCTGGGATTGTGATGTATGGCATAACAGGCATCTGGGATTAAAAATCCTGATGTATGGCATAACAGGCATTTGGTCAAATCCTGGTGTTGACACAAGAGCATGTTTGTTAATCCAGGATTTTTAATCCTAGATGCCTGTTATGCCATACATCACAATCCCAGGATTACCATTTTTGCGAGACATAATAGATTTGGATACCACAGTACATCATCAATTACAAACCATACATAAGGTCTTACACAAATAAGGATCTCATGATCCAGTTCTTAATACAACAAACTCAAGCAAATGAAAAATAATAATAACGGTAGGGCGGCAAAAGGCTCATCTGGGGGTGTGCAATGCCGACGATGGGAGATGATCCTAGTTGTCGAATCCTTCCCGGGATCCTTCGTCTGGTACTCCTCTTCATAGTCCGCCACGGAATAGCACAGGACAAAGCCATGAGTACTCTTTAAGTACTCGCAAACTAATACTAACAAGTGAAGGGGGTTTTGTAATAGGACACTAAGCTCTAGGGTTGTTTTGCAAAAAGCCAGATTTACTTCTACTACGTTCAGAAGCAAGAAAAGCTAGTTGAAATTTTATAACACCTAAGTGGGAACTTGTATTTCATATCACAACTCTGTTGTGGTCAAGTCAAAATCTCAATTCATTTCATAAGTCATTTTTAAAACATCTAACGGGGGAACAGTATGGCCACTCCAACCGTCCATAACCGCGGACGCGGCTATTCGAATAGTTTGACACTCTGCAGAGATTGTACACTTTAACCACAACATTCGATACATCCGTCAGGAACAAATCCTGAATTTACCATACTGTTATCGCCATATTTTGGCCTAAGATGGAGATGGGCCGTGATCAAGATGGGCTTAGAAGATGCATATATTCAAGGTGTTGTTGGATCGGCCTAATGCGTAGATTTGGGCTGAATTGCCCGTGTATCTTGTATCATAGTAGGATTCGTGTTTGTTTGGGTTCCGTTTATGTTTAGGTAAAGATAGAGTTGTAGAGTTATTCCAAAAGTAGAGAGTCTCCGGACTATAAATATGTACCTAGGGTTATTGAGAAAAGGAGGACAATCACGTTCACAACAAACACAATCTCGGCAAGCGCCACCCCTTGTTCTAGGGTTTTCTCGGGTAAGTGCCATCTTGCCTAGATCGCATCTTGCGATCTAGGATATTCTATGCGTTGTCCGGTGTTACTCGTACTAAGCCTTGTTGATGGCGAGTAACACCTTTACCTGATTTGTTAGAGCTAGCATCGATACTTTTACTATGATTGCTTATTTATGCTACCTCTAGCTATCTCGCCGTCTTTGCACCTTTTCCGGGTGTAAAGGTGGCATCTTGCTTTACCTTAAGTCGATTTGATCTGTTATAGTTGTGCCTTGTTCATCAAGGTTTAGTTTAATATCTACGTGGTTAGGCCTCACAAACGGGTTGAACGATCCGGTAATACGTAAGGTATGGTTTATTGATCTTAGAGGGGACGTTCCGGGAATTGACGTTATGTTGGTTTTTAGGCCTTCTCTAGGATCGGTTTTCTACTATCTTTCGTATCTATTAGGCTCAACTACGCGTGGGACGTTCCGGTTGCGTGGTGAAAATGTTAAACTATCGTAGATCGATTTAACTTGCAGTAATTAAGCAAAACCCCATGTTATCATAGATCCAATGCAGAGCCATGGGGACAATCGGCTCTGGCCCCGATTCTGAGAAACACGGGAGCCGATCACGGCTCGAATTTTACGATACTTGTTTACCGTGCGAAACCAATCGGAACAATCCATCACCTTCGACCAGGGTATAGGTCAGGTGGCACACTCGAACCAAGGCAGGGGCGGCGTGCGGAAGATTCTTGGCCGTCGGCCGAGACGAGGCCCACCCGCTCACAGGAGCCTCCGGCTCTTCGTGTTGCTCGTCCTTTGCCCGGTGAGTTTTGACAGGCAACACATTCTGGCACGCCCGGTGGGACATTCAACAACGTCTACATCAATGTCCGACGCTGCGATGGAGAACAGGCCGGTCACGTACGACGAGCTTCCTGCTGAGCACAAAGCGAAGTATGACGAGATTAAAGAGCTCTTCGAAGCCGACCTCATCGGCTCTTTCGAGAGGACCCGTACGCGTGGCATCAGGTGGAAGGGATTCTCCCCCGAGGGTGCTCTCGATGAAGTGGATCTGTCTGTTCCTTCGGAGGAGCGCTCAGTGGCTCTGACGGAGGTCAACTACATGGTGGCCCATTCTCTACACCGCCACTCGAGAGCACGGTGAACGCGTTCGAGCGGTCGCGGTTCGTGGTCCGTGAGATCATGAAACATCGGTACTCTCCGTCGGGGCCCACTTTAGAACCCACCAAGGAGAAAGACCGCTCCACACGGGCCGCAATCGCCATTCACACACGCGGCTCCAGCCGCCAGGATCAGCGGCATATATTGTCTACAGGGCCGGAGGCGATCCAGGTGATTGCCAATTCCTGTTCGAGCCACCCAAAGAGATCCCGCATGGGTACGTATGTGCCTACGTGCCGGACTGCAACAACTTGGCGCGCACCAGTCAGATCGCAACTGCAGGAGTGTCCGCGGCAGGGATTCCTACTGCAGGGTCTTCAGGAGCAGGCGTTCCTGGAGCAACGATGTCTGGGATGGACGCTGACAAACAGGCGTGGCTAGCCAAGTATGCCACTGGCACAAGCCATGAGAGTCTAGCCCCTGCAGCTCAAACAGTGGATCAAATCACTACCATCCTGAGAGATCAGTTAAACCCGTGCGAAAAGGCGCCTGTCGGCTACTCAAAGCCGTACCCCAACGAGTTTGACCTGATTCCACTACCACCCAAATATAAGCTCTCGAGTTCTCAAGATTCAGCGGATCGGAGGGTCAAGCTCGATCGAGCACATAAGCCGATACAGCACAGCTAGGCATGATTTGACATCGGATCAAATGCGTGAGATTTTTTGCACAATCTCTAACAGGACCAGCCTTTGGGTGGTACACCTACCGCCACCTGATTCAATTCGCTTTGAAACAACTAGAAGAACAGTTCCACATCCAATACCATTCGGAAGCTACCGAGGCTGGCATTGCAGACCTGGCGCAAGTCTGACGAAGCGGGAGAAAGCTGTAGAATACATCCGGTAACCGGGACCATCAAGAACAGATGTTACTCGGCTCGTTTAACCGAGAAGGAAGCAATCGAGTGGCGATGTCAGGCCTCTCGGCACCCATCAAGGACGTGGCATTCGGGTAGAATACAACTCATTGGCGCACATGGCTCGGCGGCGATGTATGAGCAGCGCCACCGAAGTTGTACCAAGACAAATTCAGACGTCCGATAAGCACGGTCGTCGAAGAGAGGAAGATCCTACAGGACCAGGAGGTGGCCGTGGCTGAATGGGCTCGGGCGATCTGTGACCTGTAAATGGGTGAAACAAGGGCCTGCGAGAGGTTCGACTTGATGTGAGCAAAACGAGCGGATATTCGATCTCATCTGAAGGAGAAGCGGTGAGGTTGCCGAAGGCCACAAAATCCCTACGGCTCGGGGAGATGAGCAGGGAGGCCATACCGCAAGTGGCATCATTCGTTCACTCACCCCACCAACGAGTGCAAGGAGCAGCCGCCAAATCCAGATGGCTATAGAACAAGGCCGTCGATCCTCGGCGATTCGCCATGAAAGTGGACACGAACCCGTTCCCGGTGTCAACATGATAGAGCTCGATCGCTCATGAGACGTCAATCGACTTTTCGTTCGGTGTCAACATGGCTGGTGCAGGCACCACCATGACACGTACAAGGAAGGAGGCGATCACTCTCGGGGCAAAGAGAGAGAAGGCTGGTCCAGCGACCGGCCCGCCACGATGACGGGAGATACTTATCACAGGAACAGGTGAGGAGGTGCGGTATCGAAGCCACATTCCGCATCTCCTTAATAAGTATGGCGTCGGCATGATCATGGCCGCCACGGTGGAGGCAATGAAGGACATGGGCACCTCGCCAGAGACCACCCAAAGAGAACGTGAGACAAACATTGGGATTGCCCTTTTCAAGCATTGTTGGGGCGTGGGAATGAGCCGATTGCCCACGACAAGCGCCCGAGAATGTGTACGAAAGAAGGGCACGAGGCCGATGTCGGTGTTCGAACGTCTAGGACCTCTCCAACCTCGAGCCGTCCTAAGGAGTCCGCTCGGCGAAGGGCCTTGAGAGGCCAGGGATGACAAAGAAGAAGACAGGTTTCACCGTCCAAGGTGGTGCCGATGGACTCGAGACACACCCGAAGCGTGAGTGCAGCGGCTGCGTAACTTAGAAGAGGTAAGCGCGGTATCTCCGCGCTAAAAGCACGGCCTGGTCGGCCGTCAAAGTAAGCGAGACTACGGAGCGGAGGCGCGACAAGGAAAGAGTGGCGACCCAAGCCAAAAGCGATGCGAACGGGTAGCTCGCACAACATGGTGTTCGTGCTCGGCGAGTTCTCGCGCCACAAACCAATATGCTACCGATGGCACATTTGCGGCCCACGGCGGTTATCTTCGAAGCCACGTGAGAAGGGTTACAAACATCCGAAAGCGCGTACTGCGGGCTACATCAATGGACAACCCGTCAAAGATGTTGGTGGACACCGGGCGGCGATTAATATCATGCCATACTCCATGCTACGACGTTTGGGGCGCTCTCTGCGGACTGATCAAAACCAACGTCACGTTAAGCGACTTCAGCGGCCGGTCTTGGAAGCATAAGGCGTTACGAGCGTGGATCGGCGTGGGCAGGAAAGACCGTACCCGTCATTTTTTCGTGAATAGCAAAAGTACCTACGCCGTCTTGCTAGGAAGGATTGGATCCACGCTAAGCTGCATTCCATCCACGATGCATCGATTGCCCTGTCTGATGGGACGGGATGAAGTGGAGGTCGTCCATGCGAGCGATTCTATCGAGGTTTCCACGCTGGCATGAACATCAGGAAGCGGAAGACCAAGAGCCGATCTCTGGAATCAATCTGGACGGCTGCGAGCGTATTGAAGCTAAAAAAAACGGGGTGAGGCTGGTCTTATCCACTGGCCTTACAGAGTAGAAAAGCCCACCTGCGATCGGCCACAAAAAATAAAAAGCAGCGATCATCGACAAGCGGTTCATGTAGTCGTAGAGAGGATACTACGCCTTGTAAAATAATAAGGTGTAAACCGTTCTTGTGATGCAAGCAAGAAGGGGCGATTCAGCGATCGGCCCAAATTATTCTTGTTGTCCTCACCCATCGTTTGCCACTGTTTAGCGTCGATTTGACGGTGACGGAAAGCTAGCGTATGGGTTTACATCGGTGATGAGCTAGAAGAGATCGACATTGGTCACGGGGATAAGCCACGACCAACATTTATCGTGAAAGTTAGAACCAAGTCTGCGGGAACCGATGATAGCCTGTTGAAACAATATCCAGATTGCTTTGCATGGGACTACAGAGATGCAGGTTGGACAGAGCATCATCGAGCATCGGCTCCGCTCAAAAAGGATTTCGGCCATTTCAACAGCGAGCACGACAAATGAAGGCGAAATTTTGGAAGAAGTCAAGAAAGAGGTCGAGAAAATCTGGCGGCCAAGTTGATCGACCATGCGGTATCTTGAATGGATTTCTAGCATCGTGCTGTAGAGAAGAAGGCGGCCAATGGCGTGTTGCTATAGATTTTCGAGATCTCCAGAGCTACCCCAAAGGATGAATATCCGATGCGGTGGCGAAACATTGATCAATGCAGTTGGTCATAAAATTTTGAGCTTCATGGACGGCAATGCGGGTACAACCAGATCTTCATGGCTCCGAAGACATACACAAGACGCATTGAGTCCGGTCCGTGGGGTTGTTTGAATATGTAGTCATGACGTTTGGACTGAAAAATGCGGTAACGTATCAAAGGGCCATGAATTATATCTTCCATGATCGATCGGCAAACCGGTGGAAATCTACATCGATGGCGTGGTGGTCAAGTGCCCGGCGCAAAGGGCACTTGGGCGTCTGCAGCGTCTGGACCGAACAAGAAAGTTTGGCCGAGGATGAATCAAAAGTGTGCCTTGGAGTGACGGCGGTCGGTTCTTAGGTTTTTGGTCCATGAGCGGAATTGAGATCGGCTGAAAAGTCGAGGGCGTCACGAACAATGAAGCCACCCACCACAAAGAAAGAGCTGCAGTCTCTCATCGGCAAGATCAACTTCATCAGACGATTCATCTCTAACCTGTCAGGAAGAATAGAGCCGTTCATGGGGCTCGTAAAAATTAAAGCTGACGAGGAGTTCCGCTGGGGGGCAGAACAACAACGGGCCTTCGACGAGATCAAAGAATATCTGACAAAGCCGCGGTGTTAGTTCCACCCGGACAAACCGTTCTATATTTACTTGTCGATGGTGACGTCCATCGCCTCGATGGTGGTACAAGTGCATGATGGGCTAGGCGAGTCGTATTCTACATAAGCGAAGGATCTTTGGATGCGGAGACGCGGTATCCAGATATCGACAAGTTGTGCCTCTGTTTGTTTTTTACATGCACCAAGCTACGCCACATTTTGCTATCAGCAGAGGTCATCATCATATGCAAGTCGGACGTCATAAAGCACATGCTATCGGCTCCTATGTTAAAAGGGCGATTAGGCAAATGGATGTTTGCATTATCGAGTTTGACATCGGTATCGACGCGAAAGCTGTTAAGGGACGGTGGCTGATCTTATTGCCGAGGATCAACACTAACATAGCGACCTTGTCCATAAAAGCATGGGCTATGTTTTCGACGGATCGTTTGTGACGATGGCTGCGGCATCGGCATTTTCCTCGTGTCGCCTTGGGCAACATTTTCCTTCTCCATCAGTTGTCTACCTCTCCCACTAACAATGTAGCCGAGTGCGAGGCAATACGCAGGGATGGAGTTACTCCTCGGCAGCGGAGGCAGTGGAAATTTTGGAGACTCCAAGTTGGTGATTTCCCAGCTCACGGAGGACTACAAGTCTTGAGGCGAGTCCCTCTTCCCATTATGGCTGCCTTGCAGCGGTGATGACGCAATTCGGTACATCAACTTCACTTGGATCCCACGTGCGCAGAATCGACCGGCGAGCGATCTTGCGCAGATAGCTTGGGATACAAGGATATGGTAGAAGGAGCCGATGTCCGGTCAGTTCCTAGAAGCAGGATCATTGGAGAGCCGATATCTTCAATTACTTGAAAGATTCGCTCGGGGCACTAAGCGGATAAGGTACAAAGCCATGAAGTACGTGCTTATTGGGGATGACATGTTTACAGGACTCTGGAAGGGCTATTGCTCAAGTGCACAGGGACGCGAGGCCAATCAGCTCCTACATGAGGTACACGAAGGAGCCTGTGGGAACTCACCAATCGGCTCATAAGATGAAATGGTTGATCAGGCGATCAGGGTTTTATTGGCCCACTATGCTTGAGGACTGTTTCAACTACTACAAAGGGTGTCAAGCATGTCAGAAATTTGGAAAAATCCAGATGGTACCCGCATCAGCAATGAATCCCATCATCAAACCTTGGCCATTCCGAGGTTGGGGCATGGACATGATCGGCAAGATCAATCCTCCATCAAGCAAAGGCCACATGTGGATCTTGGCCATCACAGATTATTTTACCAAGTGGGTGGAAGCCGTCCCTATGAAGTCAGTAAGTTCAAAAGATGTCATCAATTTCGTGAAAGAGCACGTCATTCATAGGTTTGGGATTCCCCAGACTATCACAACCGATGGAGGTTCGGTTTTTGTTTCTCACGAGTTCAGAAAGTTCTGTGAAGACACAGGGATTAAACTGATACGGTCATCTCCGTACTACGCTCAAGCAAATGGGCAAGCTGAGGCGTCCAACCAGAGTCTTATCAAGCTGATCAAGAGGAAAATCGATGAACACCCGAGGCGTTGGCATGAGGTTTTATCAAAGGCTTTATGGGCTTATCGCATGTCGTGCCATGGGGCGATAAAAACCTCTCCGTACCATCTGGTCTATGGGCAAGAAGCCGTATTGCCTTGGGAAATTACGGCTGGATCGAGACGTGTTACTTTTTAGAATGAGCTAACGACTGAAGAATATGCAACTTTGATGAGTGACAGCGTGGAAGATGTGTCTGAGCTTAGGCTGTGGTCGCTTGAGAAAATAAAAGAGAACAAGGCTAAAGTAGCTCGTGCCTACAACAAGAAGGTGAAGCCAAAGGAGTTCCACGTTGGAGATTTGGTGTGGGAAGCTGTGTTGCCCTTGGGTACTAAGGACGCAGCATATGGTAAATGGTCTCCAAATTGGCACGGGCCGTACAAGGTCGACCAAGTTTTAAGAGGGAACGCGTACATGCTCGAGCAGTTGGATGGTGAAAAATTTCCACCAGCAGTCAATGGCCAGCATCTCAAGAAGTATTTTCCAAGCATGTGGGATATGGGACAATAAAAACTTGAGGGGCCGATGCGAGAGATCGGCTAAGTCGATTGGCAGTAAAATATGGGGGCCGATGTTGAAAATCGGCCGAATAAAAAAAAAACAACAAGCTACTAAGGAAATGCTTTGAGGGCATGGAGAGCGTCAGCACGGAACTCAGTTATTTCAGCTTCGTCATCATCATCCTTTCTGGTCGATAGTTGTTCGTTCAGGGCACATTTTTCGATGGGCAATGGAGGTTTGGTTACCGTTTCAGACCAAGAAATGGCCGTTGTGATTCAACTGAGGGTTGACCCTGTCAGACGTTTTTTAGAAGGAGCCGATGGGTGGTCATCGGCTTTGTGCAATGTAACCTGTTTAGAAGGAGCCGATACCGTGTCATCGGCTTATGGAACATCGACCTGTTTCGGTTATCGGCAAAATTAAAGCAAAAGGAAGCAACATTTGGGAAACAGAGTTTCATTCATTCGAAAGGTCATTGCTTACAAGATTCGATTACAAAAGGGGCCTGCTAATGCTACGGCCATTACTACTAAATCCTAATCGAAGCCGAGGTCGTCGTCGCTGCTGCCGCCGCCGTCTTCCTCGCTGTCTTGATTGCTACCAGCGTCGTCTTCGCTGCTACTGAGGAAGCCAGTAGGGGCCTCCTCGTCCTCGTCTTCGTCATCGTCGTCGTCTTCGGACCCGGCACGGAAGTACCTCACCGGCTGGTACTCCTCGGAGGAGGTGTCCTCCTCCTCCTCTTCTTCTTCCTCTTCTTCAGAGGAGTCGACGCCATCCTGTGACATGGCGTCGTCGGCTTTGTCCGCCTCCAGCTCCCGTCGGCGAAGGTTCTCTTCGCCGTCAGGACGCATCGTCCTCGACGACGGCAAAGTCCCACCCTCTCGTCCCACCATTGTGGGGCGAGAGTGTTATCTCTTGTTGCCGTGGTGCTCGGAGTTGGTTCGCGGTCCTTGACCGAGGCTATTGGAGGCGTGGGAGGAGAGATCGGAGGAAGCGAGAGGAGGCCATGGCGAGAAAGAGGGTTTTCATTTGGAGAAAGAGGGTTTTCGGCTACGGGAGGAAGATGGGGACTGAACTGTTGGCGGATTTAAATAAAGAGGAATAGTGAAAAGCGGTTCAATGCCATAGCAGTTTCCCAGTTAACGCTGCCAAAATCGTCAAATCATGCCTTTGCGGAGTCGAGAAGACAGGGCATCATGATGAAAGGGTGGCGTGACGATCCTGTTCTGCTACGCGTTCTGACATACGCGTAGCCCGATAAAAAAAAACCCAGGAGAAGAAAAAAAAACACACAGAGTGGTTTTGGAATTATCATTGCCAAAACCAGGGGGGCATGTGTTATCGCCATATTTTGGCCTAAGATGGAGATGGGCCGTGATCAAGATGGGCTTAGAAGATGCATATATTCAAGGTGTTGTTGGATCGGCCTAATGCGTAGATTTGGGCTGAATTGCCCGTGTATCTTGTATCATAGTAGGATTCGTGTTTGTTTGGGTTCCGTTTATGTTTAGGTAAAGATAGAGTTGTAGAGTTATTCCAAAAGTAGAGAGTCTCCGGACTATAAATATGTACCTAGGGTTATTGAGAAAAGGAGGACAATCACGTTCACAACAAACACAATCTCGGCGCCATACCCCTTGTTCTAGGGTTTTCTCGGGTAAGTGCCATCGCCTAGATCGCATCTTGCGATCTAGGCGATATTCTATCGTTGTCGGTGTTACTCGTACTAAGCCTTGTTGATGGCGTAACACCTTTACCACAATTTGTTAGAGCTAGCATCGATACTTTTACTATGATTGCTTATTTATGCTACCTCTAGCTATCTCGCTGTCTTTGCACCTTTTCCCGGGTGTAAAGGTGGCATCTTATGATTTCTTAAGTCGATTTGATCTGTTATAGTTGTGCCTTGTTCATCAAGGTTTAGTTTAATATCTACGTGGTTAGGCCTCACAAGCGGGTTGAGCGATCCGTGTCGTAAGGTATGGTTTATTGATCTTAGAGGGGCGTTAGAATTGACGTTATGTTGGTTTTAGGCCTTCTCTAGGATCGGTTTTCTACTATCTTCGTATCTATTAGGCTCAACTACTGGCGTGGGGCGTTCGGTTGCGTGGTGAAAGCGTTAAACTATCGTGATCGATTTAACTTGCGTAATTAAGCAAAACCCCATGTTATCATAGATCCAATGCGAGCCATGGGGACAATCGGCTCTGAAAGCCGATTCTGAAACACAGGAGCCGATCACGGCTCGAATTTTACGTATACTTGTTTACCGTGCGAAACCAATCGGAACAATCCATCACCTTCTGACCGGTATAGGTCGGTGTACGCCTCGAACCAAGACAGACGCTGCGTGCGGAAGATTCTTGGCCGTCGGCCAGGGACCAGGCCCAGCCGCTCTGGGAGCCTCCCGGCTCTTCGTGTTGCTCGTCACTGCCCGCCGGTGAGTTTTGACAGGCAACACATACTCAGTATGCGGATAATCAATCCTAACCTTTCAATTAAAAGCCCTAGTATAAGCACCTCTCCTGTGAGTTTGGCCTCCCAACCATGACCAACTGTCATCTTGGGTACTGCACAGGTGGACAATCTTCACAAGGTAGCCTCAGCTCAGACCTTGGCCGTGAGGGAACCCATACTAAGGTATATAAGTTTCCAGTCAAGCCCTACCCAATTTTCGGGTATTGTGGATGTACGGTAAAATTAGAATGGTATCGCATCCAGACAACCATCAGTTTTAAAAAGGGGTAAGGCTCATGCCTTAGCATTTTCATCATCAAAATTATCTGGTGTTCGAAAACACATGTCAAAACATCTCAGTAGAATGACTCATCATTCTAAGGTTTTCATAACCATTTTCCACCAAGTATTCCCATCTAAAATTGATCAAGTTTTATGCTTAGCACTAGCATCTACAAGTGGGGGTGAGTACTAATGAAGGGTGGTAAACAAGTGTAGCTTAACTAGGTTCAATCTCATGCCTTAGGATGACATCAAGATTATCTAGCTTAGGCCAAATTTAATGCTCTTTATACAACCTTCAATTATCTTTCTAGTATCTACAATTTACTCAAGTAAACTCTAAGTAATAGCTTTGATAAAGAAATAAAGTAGAAAGCTTGCAAGTAAAACTAGGAGAGGGTATCATCACATATGTCTAATCAAGCATGCTTAGTGCATGGCATATGTTATCTAACTTTCATAATTGCAAGTGTTAGCTTGATCAATCAACTACTAGTATTAGTCTTGCATCAGTATTAGTATAAGCTTGCCTTGTGCAGAGCAGTGGTTGAAGTTCTCCTCGGCTTCTTCTTCGTAGTATCCTCCTTCCTCCTAGTATCCTTGGTCGGTACTAGCGTCTATGAATAAATACGAAGTACACAATAACGAAACAATACTTAACTACTTTCAATCATCACACAAAGATGTTCTATAAATGATCTAGCATCATCACTAATATCACAAGAATTAAGCATTTGTCTTATTTATTTATTTTTAGAAAAGTAATTTCTACTCATTGAAAAACTACTTAAGATTTAATATTCTCCAAACCAAACATGGGATCATGTTGACACATGTCATCACCACATATTTCACTACATGGGAATGTGATTTAAAGTGGTGTCACAATTTAATAAGGTTTAACCTTTTTATTTTTAATAATTAAAGTGACTAGAAATGCCTATGTGGCATTCTTTTATTACTTGAACATTATTTCTATAAGTAAACCCATATGTTTTTATATATTCTGAAAGGTATGATCAAATGTGATTTTTGAGAGTTGGAATCAACTCAGAAGCTATTATGGTTGAAATTTTAAAAATGTTTGAATGCAGAAAAGCTTCTGACTTGTTATTTTTACCAAGGTTGATATATAGATCCAAATGATTTGAATCCAACGGGCTTGGATTAAGCATTTCAATACCTTCCAAACAAAATTGGTTTTATTCAATTTGGTTCACTGAATCGAGCTGGGTTGATTTTTGAAACTGGGTACAGAACTAAGTTTGAAAATAAATAGAAAAAGCTAAGTTCAAACGAGTGGGCTACACGGGAAATGTTAATGGGCCGGCCCAGTGTCACTCCGCAGCACGGGGCTCAGCTAGCAGGGGGTACCACCAGTTAGTGGCTCATAACACGCGAAGAGGTACGGGGAGATCTCGGCCACACGATCTAAGTCTAATCGAACAGCTATGGCTCATCGTCCACGTCGGGCAGCGCCGGCGAGACAGAACCCTAACGCGGCAGGTGGGTGTCGTGGGAGGCTCACCGAGGCTCAGGGGAGGGTCGGCGATGGGGGAAAACGACGAAGTCAACGACGGTGATTATCCTGGCACCGGCAGCTCCTCCTGGGGCGGCTCCAATCGATGCCTTCCTTCTTCTCCAGCAGCGGCGGGCTCTGGTGAAATTCCGGCGATGCGCTGCTTGCCTTGCTCCGGGAGTGAGTCTAGGGGTTCATAACATGGAAAACAAAAAAATTCTATCACATACAAACAAACAAGCCAAGATCTATCTACTAGATTGTAGCAACGAGTCGATGGAATAACTCACCCTCGAAGATTCCAAAGTGTTTAACGAGAGCAGATTCTCGTGGGTGATGTAGTCGTACTCCTGCCGATCTCAAGATCGCGTAGACGATCCTTCCGGCGCCGCATTCGGCGCTCCATGATCGGTCACGTTGTACTTTCGATGAAGAGCTTCCTCTCCCTTGTGGCAGCGGGCATCAGAGGTTATATCACTCTCCTAGTGATTCCGTGACCTGACAGCGTGCAGAAGTAGAGGGGAGATCTCGCAGGGCTTCGCCTTAAGCCGGAGCGAGTATGGTGGACTATGAGAGAGGCTTGGCGATCTAGGGTTTAGAGGCACCAAGTAGAGGGAGCTAGGCCGGCAGCTAGGGCAAGTAGAAGCCCCAACTCAGCGGCTTGGGAGAAACCCTAGGGCGGCGGTGACTTGGGTGGAGGCCGGCGGCTAGGGTTTAGGTTTAGAGGGGCAAGGTGTAGGTCTAGGAGGGGCAGCCCTGCCCCTCCTTATATAGGTGGGAGGGCGCGGCCAAGGGGAGGGGAGTCCCTCCCCAACTCGGCCTCCTTGGCCGGCGATGGAGGGAGAGGAACTCCTCCCCAAGTAGGTTTCCTACTCTCCTTCCACCAAACAAAATAGCCGTTTGACTTTTCAAATTGGCGTTTGACTTTTCAAACTAGGATTTGATTTATCCCTTTATTTTGTTCAGCAATGACACCTAGTACATGATGCAACCATTCCAAATTGTTATGAAACATTCATGTACCCTTCCCCTCCGGAGTGCCGGACCTTCCGGAACCTTCTAGAACATTCCCGATGAAAACACCGGAACCATTCTCCAACCCCGAAACAGGACTTTCCTTATATGAATCTTATTCTCTGGACCATTCCGGATATCCTCGTGATATCCCGGATCCCATCCGATACTACGAACAACATTCGGTCTCTTACTCATCATTCCATAACTACTCAACAACATCGAATCCTTAAGTGTGTCTCCCTACGGTTCGTGAATTATGCGGACATGATCGAGACACCTCTCCGATTAATAACCAATAGAGGAATCTGGAAATTCATATGGCTCCCACATATTTCTACGATTACTTTGTGATCGAATGAACCACTTACATACGATACCAATTTCCCTTTGTCTCACGATATTTTACTTATCCGAGGTTTTGATCGTCGGTATCTCTGCATACCTAGTTCAACCTCGTTACTGATAAGTACTCTTTTCTCATTCCCGTGGTATGTGATCCCTTGTGAGCCAGTCACATGATTGCAAGCTAATCGGATGACATTCCACCGAGAGGGCCTAGAGTATATCTATCCGTCATATGGATGGACAAGTCCCACTCTTGATCCATGTGTCTCAACCCATATTTTCCGAACACTCAATGCCACCTTTATAGCCACCTAGTTACGGTGTGGTGTTTGATGTCATCAAAGCATCCTTCCGGTGATGGTGATAAGCATGATCTCATGGTCGAAGGAATTAGGTTACTATGTATCAGAAAGCATATAGCAATTTAACTATTAAAATTACTTGATCTTTATGCTACGCTTATCTATAGGAGTATGTCCATCATACCATTCTCCTAATGATATGATCGTGTTGTTAATAACATCTCAATGTTCATGATAGGGAAACCACAATCATCTATTAACCAACAAGCTAGTATTATAAAGAGGCTTTACTAGGGAATCTAATTTATTTTACAAATCACACAAGTATTAATGTTTCCTTGTTAATACTATTATAGCATGAACGTAAACATTTATCATAAACACAAAGATATAATAATAACTATATTTATTATTGCCTCTAGGGCATATCTCCAACAGTGAGGTGGGGTGGTTCTGGGTGAGAGGGGAGTGGAATGGTGTGAAGAAATCGAGCGGGGGAGGCCTCTATTTATAGTGGCGAGAGGGGACTGACGGGCGCGGGCTGAGCTCGTCGTGGTCGACGGCATAGAGGGCTATCGGCGTGGCGGCAGAGGCGGTGTTGTGCTCTGGCGGCTCAACGGCGTGGTGGCGGCGTGGCGGTGCTGTCGGTGGCAACGGTGCTCGGCGTGTCCGCGGAGGTTTTATGGCGCCGCGTAGCGTGGTCCCATGGCAGCGAACGGGCGTGTCTGCGGGGTTGCTCGGGTGGTGGTGATCACGCGTGCACGCGGCGAAGGCGGCGCGCGGTCTGTGGGCGTGTGTAGAGGGTGGCGCACGGGCGCGCTCTCGGCATGCTCGTAGAGAGGCTTGGCATGGCTTGGGCGTGTGGTCCAGTGGCTGGCATTGCTCGAGGCTAGGATAGGGAGTGGCGATGGAGTGCTGGCTATCTCCCAGACAAGGTTGGCGAGGCTAGTATTGCTCGTAGCTTGCTGCCGACCATGGGGTGGCAATGGTGCTCTCGGCCTACTCACCATTGATGACAATGTCCAGATTACAATGGTGCTAGAGATTAGTTAAGGTTGATAGATGATCTAATAAGGCTAGTTGGAACCAGAGAGGGAACAAGTTAGGCCCAAAACACTGCTCAACATAGTGTTTTTGATTTTGTTGATTTGAATCTGCAACCTATTTGATGAAATGGCCGCATGAACTTAAGTTTTGAATTTTGAAAAGATTTTTGGTGGGTGTGCTAGGAATGTGCTGGTGATACTGTGGATGCTTGGGTTTTGAAAATTGATCTTGTTTGAGTGGTTTTTGAAATAGTGGGATCTTCCCATATGAAATAGATTCAATTTTAAACTATCATTTAAACTAAGCATTTGAATGTTTTTGGATGATCACAAAGTGGGCCTTGGTACCTTGTTATGAGTACTATCAAGGGGTGCAAAGATCCATACATGTTTACATTAAGTTACGCAGTTCTGAGATAGCCAAAGTAGGCATGGGAGTTAATTTGGCCAAAGTGACCATTCACTTAATTTGTTTGTTTTGACTTGTTTGTCTTTGGGAAAAGTTTGGGGATTGTTTAGATGATGTTTATTTCACCTAAGAATCATTTTACAAGCAAAGAAACACAAAACCATGGAAATTCAAAAGAATCCAAACTTTAATACATACACATATGAATGCATTCATATTTTTAATTGGAAAAGTTTTTGTTAACCCTAAATTTGATGATTAGAGTTTGCTGATCCAAGTTTAATATTTTTGGGATGTTACAAAAAGGTTTGATAAAAATTAGAATTCAAATAAGAGTTTGAAATTATAAATAAAATCTTATTTGAATAAAGGCAAGTGCCTATTATAAATAAATAATAAACCATAAATGAATAAAAGAATTATTCCAAAAATGGTCTTTAAAATACATGTTTAAACAGTATAGAAACTTACTGAAAGTTTGGGAAAGGTTTGAATTCAAACAAGTATTTGAATCAATTGAATAAATTCAAAACAGAATAAAAGAAACAGAAAAATAAAAAGAAGCAGAGAAGAAAAAATAGAAAAGAAGCAGCCTACCCAGCCCAACAAGCCCCAGGACCAACTCGCTGCCCATCTCTCTCCTTCTCCCCCGCAGAAAACGTTTCGCACCAGAACATTAACCCCCTCAGTCACTGACCGTCTGACCCCACGCGCACCCTCCTAACCTCGCTGACACCAAGCCCCACCTGCCAGCTCACCTTCTTCCCCATCACGACCAGTTCATCCCTAACCTCGCTGTCATTTACTGCGCTGATTCCTCTGCTTAAATTATCTTTAATGCACGCATAAATCGCCCAGTAATATTGCCCATTTAAGCTCCCATGTCTCCTCCCCCTTTCCCTCACACTCCGTTGCCAGAGAGCCACCGGGCTGCCGCAATTTCGCTTGCGAACGCCTCTGCCTCTGACGATCACAACGGCGAATTCCGGCCGTCCCTCACCACCCCTTGTATCCTAGTTTACATGAGGACACTCCCCATCTCCTTGCGAATCTTTCCGTAGCACCAGCTCGCCTGCGCGCGCTTCACATCGTCGGCAACCTCGACGACAACACGTCGCCACCGTCTGCCACTTCTCCGACAAGCTCTACTGGTGAGCCCTGACCTCCCCTTCCCCTCTCTTTGATGCTCAGATGCTCGCGAATCTCTTACGAACCTAACGGTGCCCTCCGTTTGTCTTAGCATGACGTAAATCTTCGCCTCCGTCGACGAATAGACGAGCCCGACAGTAGCAGCAACTCCGGCGAGGAATCCACGAAGACTTCGTGCGCCCTTGCCCCTGCAATGACCACCTCGATCTTCAGCATGCCACGGCGAGTTCGGTAACGATCTCCTCCCTCTCCCGCGCTTACTAGTATCGCCGGTACGCCATCTCCTGAGCGCTGCCGCCGTTCACCACCGCCAGCGCCGCCAGTGTATGAACAGTAGATGTGAGCCATAGGATTTAAATCCAAGCGCTACGATAGATCACTAATCGAAACGGTAAGATTGCATCTGTGTCGTGCGCGGTCATTTAGATCTGATGGCCCAGAAAGATCGATCCGTGCGAACCAGTACGCGCTAGTAAGAAAGCGACACGTGGCCAGCTTTTCTTTTAAATAGACAGAAACATTTCTATTAGATGTTTAGATTTGAAAAATTCATAACTTTAAATCTACACGTCCAAATTTTGCAAACTCTATATCCATGGAATCAGGAAAAAGAATACTTTGCAACCATGCCCTTTGTTTAGTATTTTGCTTCTGTAAAATTGGTTGTTTTTGCAGAAACATGTGTAGGCATATTTTGAGTATATTATTATAAAAATGTTTTTAGGGTAAAATCTTTTGTAAATGGTTTGTTTTGAACCTACTGACCATAAAAACCAACTTGTAGATTTAAAAGTATATTTTGTGATGCTAAAGAATAAATCTTTGAATAAAAGCATTTCTAGTTAAATAAAATGTTGATTATGGTTTAAAAATGATTTTTGAGTAAAACCTTTTGAAAATGACTTGAATTAAACTCTCTGATCCTAAACACCAAGTTTTGGGATTTAGAAATATATTTGGTAAACCCTATAAAATTATTACTTTGTTTAATGACATTTCCAATAAAATAAAATATTGCTTTGATTTAAAATGGTTTTAAGTGAAACCTTTTGTAAATGGAATTGTTTTAAAACACTTTTGACCATAAACACTAACATGTTGTGTTTAAAAATATATTTGACAAACACTAGAGATTATCACTTTGATTTAAATCATCTTTAGCAAAATAAAAATGATTTAAATGGTCATTTTCACTAACTTGTTTTCAAATGACCTTGCCACTTTTACAAATGACCAATAGGTGTTTTAAAATGTTTATAGACAATTAGAAACCACCTTTACAAATAAAACAATCTTTTGCATGCTTGCATGCATTGTTTTGTTTTCCTTATTTTATGTGGTGAATTGTTTGAATGCTAGATTGAATTTGTGCCTTGATTGAATTGTAGTGAAATTTGAAGAGTGCGACTATTTCAAGGTCAAGGAGTGAATCTATATTCTCTACTAAAAAGGCAAGTGGTGCTTCATACTTTTTTCCCATTATTTTCACTATGCATTAGTGATATTTCTAAGTAGGACTTGCATGGAATTTTCTATGTGTTAACTATGCCATGGGAAATCCTAGTAGATGAAGCCTTAGTATAATTTTCCCTAAGTTAAGATCCCTACTACTATCATGCTTAGCTTAGCTAGTAGAAAACAAGGGTGGATTATATTCATGCTATGAAATATTTCTAAGTCTATGACTTGTGTTTTGTTTAATAAAACAACTATGTGAATGAATCACCTGGGTGGAATGGAAATGATGGTTTGTGTTGAGTGGTTACACAGGGCCCCATATTTATGGCATACCCTAGTGTATCTCACTTGTGGAATGCCACCCAGTAACAAAGAGATTTGAGATGTAAAATGTTGAGAAGCTTCAAGTGCAGCCACATGGCATTATGGGCTCTGCCTGGATCATATAGGTTGCAATAACTTAGCCAGATGGACAGTTGGTGGTAGGGGGTGATAGGTTTGGAGCGCGTCCATTTTGGTCTAAGGGAAGGCTTCTGAAAGATCTTGTCTCGATGCATGTCGAGTCTTGTGGGGAAAGTGCACCACCTCTCGAGAGAGTAAAATCTAAGTACTTAGCCGTGTCCCCGTCAATGGACAATTTGAGCATCAAGACATGGAAGCTATCAAGGATCTCCTCATCCCAATTTCTAAGTTAAAAACTTGTGGTTGAACAAGGGTAAAGGTTAACCAATATTCATTGGTTGTTCCTTGGGTGATTTTGTCAAACAAAAACTTAGTGTTTTCAAATGATAAGGAAAATCTATTTTGAGCAAAGCAAGCCTAATCTCCACTTAGCCAAGTGCATATAGATGATAGATACCACTATACTACCATAGTATCACTTGCCAATACAATTCAAATGTATCGACCCTTGTGGCTGTAACTTATTATGTTGCAGGTTTGTTTGATGTTAGTGAAGTGTGTTGATTAGGATTACAAGTCTACAACCAACATGATTGCCTGTGGCACTTTGAAGATGAAGGACTCCATGCTATAGTTATTTTTGCTGCATTGTAATGAGATAGCCAAATGAGCTATGTAAGATGTAATGAATTATTTTATTCCTGGTTATAAAGTTGAATTATGACCTTTGTTTCTTGATATTACATCTTAACTGTGATGCTAGCTATTGATCTAGGGACTAGCATTGTAAACACAGGGATCTCTACCTTATTAAAGGTTGGGACCTCTACAGTATATTGTCGCCTCGGAGGCAGCAAAGGAAGCTGTTTGGATGAGGAATTTCCTCATGGATCTTGGTGTGGTTCAGGGCTCGTCCAATCCGTTAGACGTGTATTGTGACAACAATGGTGCTATCGCACAAGCCAAGGAACCTAGACAACACCAGAAGAACAAGCACATACTCATGCGGTACTACCTGATTCGCCAGTTCGTGGATCAGGATGATATCAAGTTATGCAAGGTACACACGGATGCAAAAATTGCGGATCCATTGACAAAGACGTTACCACAGCCAAAGCATGAGGCGCACCTGAGAGCCATGGGCATTAGATGCTTAGACATGTGATGTCGGAAGATTGACTCTAGTGCAAGTGGGAGACTGTTGGGAATATGCCCTAGAGGCAATCATGTATGATGATGTTTTCCCATTTTATCCATAAAGATATTAAGTTGTCCTTGTATAAACATCTGATGTGTATCATTGAATATGTGATTCGGTTGTGGAACTATGCATTCTTGTTGATCATACTGAATATCCTTGGTCATTGAGATTGTGCTGGACACATAACTTAGACCAATGTGAAAGTCGGCTTGATGACTCGGTTCCACTTGTCATGGGCATGGTGATGCTATTCCGACTTGTCATGGGCATGGAAATGCTATTCCGACTTACACAGATTCGGCTAAAGAGTTTAGCGATTCGGATTGACCCATATTGAGGTACAATGAACAAGTTGTCATTTGTATATCTCAATCAATGTAATCCTTATACATGAGGTTATTGCATAGTCCGAGTTGAGGATCACCGACTTAGGTTCTGTCAAACGTTGATCCGTAACTGGGCAGTTATAAAGGCAGAGTTCGGGTCGACTGAGAATCAAGCCGCGTGATGTGAATAACCAAGATGGGATTTTGCCCCTCCACTCGGAGAGATATTCTTTGGGCCTCTCGGATGATATGATTCGGAAAGCATGGCCATGCACGACTCAGTTAAGTGTTAACCGAGGCGATCGACTAAGAGTTAGTCGGGTAAATCACTTATATCGAATCGAGAAGAGAGTCGGACTATTTAAGGGATGACAAATATTCGCCTATAGTCTAACAAGGTATATCGGGAGGCAAAAGGGACTCAGACGTAAGTCACATTGGAAAGGCAAGTCGTCATGACTCTTTGGTACTTGGCAGTCACACGTTCTGTTAGGAGCCGCTACCGACTAATCGATTGAGAGTCGGACTCCAATCGTGTCCAAGTAGCCATGAGCCTACGATCACACACTTAAGAGCGGGAGCAAGTTCGGATTGGATTTGATCCGGAAATCTGGTTGGGTTGGACCCAAGCCGGATTAGGACTGAGTCAGTGAGTCGGACTCGCGGTGAATAGTGTTGTATGGGCTTTAGTGAATGGACCACGAGACTGGAGCCCACGTTTACTCTCTATATATAGTGGAGCACAGTAACCCAGAATGGTTAATCGTTGATCGGTTAGGTCATTCCATGTGTTGGAAACCCTAGCTCCACAGCAGTCCTGCCGCCATAACGAACCTAGCAGTTCGCGGCCGGTGCTCCTCCTTGTACGTTTGGATACCAGCAGACATGCTGTATGATCAGCACCAGGACGATCGGATCGCAAAGGACTGCACTGCATCAATTAACGTGCTTCATCAGTAATCCGCAACTGTGCATCTAGTGATAAACCTCGTGGCCTTCTACCTCATCTAGATCTTGGGATCACCACGTTAGAGGGAAAAAGTTTTGTTTTATCTCTGCGTGGCCCAACAAAAACTTACCTGTGACTAAAGTTGAGTAGCATGAGGAACGACCCTCGTACTCAAGGGACATGAGATTTTCCGTTTATGATTTGTCAAGCATATAACTCATATTTGACCTCACTTTAACCTTAACCATTTAAAGATGCTTATGATAGGGTCAATGAGATCTCAAAGCTAATGAGTACCATACTTTCAGGCATTTGGAAGCCTTTCAAACCTTTTAATCTTTTTTTTCACTTTTATATCGAGTCGCCATTTATTCTATGAGCACTTTCCCAAGAGCATAGCTGTCATTCTTAGTGTAATGTGCTTGTCCCAGAACACAGTTAATTGTGACATAACTTTGATACTTGTATCTTTGATATTTTTTATTTTTAGTCTTCACTTGAACTTCAGAGGTGCCTTGGCATTTATGTTTTGCTCCACCATCAAAGGCAAGCGAGATACCGCTTTATCATACCTTCTTATGAGCAGTACAATCTTGCATATGCTTATGTTTCATGTTGCTTATTATTATTGTGTTGGAATCTCTTCATAGCTTGCATGACTATTGAGTAGACTTATTTGCATAATCTTTATTATGAATTACCTAAGTATTTACTCATATGCTAAGAATATATACATCTTATGAAGAAAATGTGTTCGTGAAAGTTTCTTTTATCGCACTCAGTTTTCAACTGAATAGCTTCAGGACAAGCAATAAGCTAAATTTGGGGGGAATTGATACGTCCAAAACGTATCTACTTTCCCGAACACTTTTGCTATTGTTTCTTCTCTAATTTGTGTGATTTGGATAGAACTAACACGGACTGACGCTGTTTTTAGCAGAATTGCTTTGATGTCTCGTTTTTGTGCAGGAAATCAATTTTTAGGAAAAATCCCGAAAAATATCGTAAAACTCCTATTTTACGGAAGACTCGAGGAGCGAAGGCAGAGAGAGAGGGACGAGGGCCCACACCACTGATGGCCGGGCCGCCAGTCGCGTCGAGGTGGTGTGGGCATCTCGTCTCCCCATCGACCTCTCCTTCCGCCTACATACGGCCTCTGACCTAAAAACATAGGGGGGTGGTCGAAGTTTTTTCAGATAGAGTTCCGCTACGCTGCCACCACCAGAAACCACGATTCGAAACCAGAAACTCCGTTCTGGCACCCTGCCGGGACGGGGAATTGAAGGAGATCATCGCCATCATCATCACCAACGCCTCTCCATAAACCATCCATGATTCCCCCATCCATGAGTGATTAATCTCCCGCAGTAGGCTATGGGGATGGTAGGGATTGGATGAGATCTCTCATGTAATTGCATAAGATCATTAGGGTGTGGTGCCTAGTATCTATTGTTAGAGCTTTTTGGCATTTTTGCAACTTGTTATGCTTAATGCTTGTCACTAGGGCCCGAATGCCATGATCTCAGATATGAACATATTATTGATTCATGATGATATTATTGTTTATGATCTTACCTGCAAGTTGTATACACATATCATTGTCCAGAACTCGAGGCCCCGAAGTGACAGAAATCGGGATAACCGAAGGGATGGCTATGATGTGAGGATCATGTGTGTTCATGGAGTGTTAATGCTTGCTCCAATGCTCTATTAAAAGGAGCACCTTAATTTCCAGTAGATTCCCTAGAGGCCCCGCTCCAACGAGTTGGCAGGACAAAAGATGTTGTGCAAGTTCTCATTGCGAGCATGTATGACTATATTTTAACACATGCCTATGATTACTTAGTACTTGGATGCTTTACCTTAGTTATCTGCAAATGCCCTTGATCTTGTTATTATATGAATTGTCTTGTCCATGCAATGCTCATCCATCCATCCCTATGCCTACCGCACTTAAATCCCACTGTTTACTATAATTGTCACTACTGCCTTTATTTTACTACTACTGTTACTTTGCCATTGCTACTGATAAACTACTGTGAGCAAGACTATTTCTAGGTGCAGCTGAATTCACAACTCGGTTGTTAAGGCTTATAAATATTCTTTGGCTTCCCTTGTGTCGAATCAATAAATTGGGTTTTACTTCCCTCAAAGACTGTTGTGATCCCCTATACTTGCGGGTCATCATTTATATCCTAATCACATAAATTATAGAAAAAACAATAGCAAAAGTGTTCGGAAAAATAGATACGTTTTGAACGTATCAGGGGGTCTCGACAACATTGACATGCTACTTCTAAAATAATAGATAGGGTTGTCGAGACCCCGAGAGTCTCGACAACATTTAAGTGCTACTTCTAAAATAATAGATAGGGTTGTCGACACCCCTCGGGGTCCTGAAAACATTGACATGCTACTTCTAAAATAATTATTTAAGTGACAACAAAATAATTCCAAAATCATTTCCACAACATCACACATCTCATTTAATACAAATAGTTCTTACACTAGTTCCATCAACACACAAAGCACAAGTTCTCACCCACATAGTTCTTACACAATGGTCTTAAACAAATAGTTCATACAATACTTTAGGATTGATAACCCACATTACACAAACACAATTACTCCTCATAGATGTCCTTGATCTTCTTCACCTTATTCTTCAGAGCTGAACTTGCTTGAAAGAGGTCATATAACAGGTATTCAACCTTTTTTCTTCCTTCGGAATAGTATTTTTTTCTTCCTTTAGAACAATCTTTTCAGCTTCATTCTTCTCATTCTTACCCTTCATGACATCATCCTGCGTTCTCAGTAGGTTCTTCAGTTCTTCCACATATTTCTTCAGGACCTCCACTTCATTCTTTAGAGCCGCTGCATAGTCTGTGGCCTCAACCAGCTGCCTATCAGTTTCTTTGGCAGCCTCTATTTCTTCCTGATATTTCTTGTAATTGGCCTCAAACACCTTCCTCTCTAATGCATCCACGAACTTCTTGACATCATACAACAAAGTATTGTGCTTCTTCTCTATCTTCTGTTTCTCATCAGACAATTGCTTAACCAAAAGGCAATTCTCATAATTGTCATTGATTCTGCCAGTATGGGCTTCTTCATACATCCCCCAAAGTTTGCTCAGTGCATTCTTCAGAGTATATGGCCACTCTTCATGATCTATCCATGATTGAAATCCATAGTTCATGACTTCCTAAAATGCATAAAAGAAACAGGAACTAAATCAATGAAAACAACATATACATGTGCTCATGCATGACTATTGTTTCAGTTAAGGAAGCACTGCAATTACTTTTTCAGTTAAGGAAGCACTACACTAAACAATAAGAAAGCACTGCAATCACTTTTTTCCAGAAAGAATGCCAATTCTACTGCACTGGATAGTAAGAAAGCATTGCAATTACTAAAGTTTTGTGCTAATCACTCCTAATATCTATTTGTGCCATGCTAACCTTACTTACACAATATCAGATGGAGTCAAGCTTGTAGATTAGGTAGAACTTACATTGCCAATCAGACACATGTAGAACCTACGTCCTGTGATTCGAAAGCAACACATTTCTGCAGCACCAAACTGTGGCCATGGCACACCTCCTAGCACCCCTCTGCAATCCCTTAAAACTCTGGGTCCAGGCACGTATCGAGGGCGTAGTCCATTGGGACAAACTCCTAATCCAATGAGAAATGCAAAAGAAATCGGCTTTAATCTAGGTAAATCAAGGCGAATCCCAAATTTTGAATCAAACCCTAACCCTAGGATTTGGGGAACTTACATCTAGCATAGAAGGGCCAAAGGATTCGCCGTCGTTCCAGCTCGGCGTGGCGACGGTGGCTGTTGGAGTGCGCTGTTGGCCCAACGGCAATGGCGGTGCAGCAGCACCAGCGCTACGATGGCTCCTACGACGTCGGATCCTAAGCTCAACGGCTCGGTCGGGTGTGGTTGTGACCATCTGACCAAGCCGTTTTGTCCGACCGAGCCAGGTGGGTCCCACTCCCTTCCATTAACGGCAACAAACATGTGTGTTCGAGCGCCGTCTGCTATGTGGGCCCAACCTATCGGATCTGGTGTCAATTCGCCTCGATAGCTGTTTAGCGCACATTGCAATAAATTAGACAAAAAGTGATAGTTTTTGACTATTCAAATGAATAGTGGTGGTTTTTCAAAATTTAACTAAAAATGATGGTTTTATGTAAACACTCGCACCGTAGGCAGGAAATCCATGTTGTAGAAAACATACGGGCTAACAATTTGGAAGGCTTCTAAAATAAAATAAAAAGGCATGTAAAAAAATTAAAAAAATGAAAAGAAAACCAAGTGATCACAATCGCAATTCACGTCGCAACCGACAGCCCCGATGCGTCCTGTCACGCCCTTTCTCTTTCGGTGCCATCGTTCCCGTAAACAGCTGTAAACTCCATCTCTCCTTCCCGCTCCGCTCCTATTGCGATTCCTCCCACGCTTTTTGCTCCCTGCCATGGCCTTAGGCACGCGGACCGGCCGACACGACCCGTTTATACCCTGGCCAGCGAATTCACATTTAATAGTTGCAAAAATAACGGAGTTGGGTTCAAACTCGAGACCAAGTGATCGTATCTTTCCTTTCTATGTATAACGGACTACGTCTCTCGCGTGCCTAACAGGCTAACGTGCCGGCCCGACAGATCCTAGGACCGTGCCCGGGTCTCGAGGCCAGATTCCTATACCAACCCGGCACGTGAACGAGACGGACCACGACGGGCCTTGCCGGACAAGACCTGTTTAGGGCGTGCCCGTGACTTGATCGTGCCGGACCGGCCCGTTGGCTAGGTTCGCCACAACCGACGGCCCTGATGCCTCCTGCCACCCCCTTCCTCTTCCGGTGGCCATCGTTCCCCGCAAACAGCTGTAAACTCCATCTTTCCTCCCCGCTCCGCTCCTACTGCGATTCCGCCCACGCTTTCTGCTCCCTGCCCCGAGATCTCCCATCCATGGCGGCGGCCTCGACGCCTCGCCCACGGATCTGAACCCCTCCCCCACAGACATTGCGCGATCTGTACCTGGCGCTCCCGCCGCCGCACGGGTTGCGGCGACCAACCCCGTTCGTTGCCTTGCAAGATTCGCTTTGCCGCCTGCTTGTCCTGTGTGTGTGGTGGGTAGTGGGTTACTTCCCCCTGCTCTATCCTCGGTTCCTTGAAATGGGTGCCTGACGCGAGGGGTTCGTCGCTACCGGGTGTTTGCTGCCGCCATGTGGAAGGGGTTTATCGGCAAGCTCTCGGGGAAGTCGCCCAAATCCGGCGGAGGCGGGGACGGAGGCTGGGCCTCTCTTCCTTCCAAGCCCCCGACGTCGTACGGCGCGAACGGGGGGCAGTGGGACCCCATGAGATCGTCGCCTCCGCTCCCAGTTGTCGCCGGGGCAGAGGGGGATACCAGGGAGGACGTGTTCCTCCGGAAGGTGACCGTCTGCTGCGTGCTGTTCGACTTCTCCAACGACCGGGGCCGGGACTCTCCGGAGAGGGAGAGGAAGCGGCAGGTGCTGATGTCGCTCGTTGACTGCCTCGGCGCGGCCGAGGAGCCCCTCACGGAGGCGATGGTCTCGGCATGTGTGGGCATGTTCGCCATCAACCTGTTCAGGGTCTTCCCGCCCAAGGTCCGGCCAGGCGTGGGGGGAGCCGCGGAGGCCGACGAGGACGATCCATTCTTTGACCCCTCATGGTACCACCTACAGGTTGTGTACGAGCTGCTCCTCAGGTTCGTCACGTCTCCAGTTGTCGATGTGAAGGTGGCTCGGAAGTTCATGGACAATTCGTTCATCTCTAGGCTGCTTGATTTGTTAGATTCTGATGATCCTAGAGAAAGGGATTGCTTGAAGACAGTCTTGCATAGGATATATGGAAAATTCATGAGCAACCGGCCATTCATCCGCAAGGCTGTGAGCAATATCTTCTATAGGTTTGTATCCGAAGATGATCATCACAATGGGATTGCTGAACTATTGGAGGTGTTTGGAAGCGTGATTAGTGGGTTTGCAAAGCCACTCAAGGAGGAGCATAAGTTATTTCTGTGGAAGGCATTGATTCCTCTGCATAAACCAAAGACAGTCGGCATGTATCTGCCGCAGTTGACATACTGCATTACACAGTTTATTGACAAGGAACCGAAACTCTCAGGTACTGTGATCAGAGGCCTGTTGAAGTACTGGCCAGTGACGAACAGTCAGAAGGAGATGATGTTCTTGGGGGAGTTGGAGGAGGTGCTGGAATTGACAGAAATGCCTGAGTTCCAGAAGTGCATGGTTCCATTGTTTCGCAAGGTTGCACACTGCCTCAATAGTTCTCATTTTCAGGTAAAATTTCGTCCTGGGATATCAATGAGCAATAATCTATTTTGGCTAATGCATGCTTTTTCTGTAAGTTCCTTTAATAGTTTATTAGCTCTCTCATTGCTGCTTGTCAACACACTCATTTAGTTAAGGAAGTTACTCCAATTGAGAATCTCTTGATCCATTTAATTTTTTGTGTGGCATCTGTATTTCGAAACAAGCACTCCCTCCGTTTAGAAATATAAGATGTTTAAGGTTAGTGAAGCTAATGTATCTAGACACCTTTTAGTGTGTAGGTTCAAATGAATCTACACACTAAAAGGTGTCTAGATACATTTACTTCACAAACCTAAAACATCTTATATTTCTAAACAGAGGGAGTAGCTCATTTACAGCCAAGATGATTTTGAAATTATATTTTGATCAAAGAATTCTTGCAGAGATTCGTCACATAGCCATTTGCTCTCTAAAAAAATTGTAGCTGCAAGTTAATTGGCCACAAAGGCAAATGCTAATTAATCACACCAATGAAAATACCTTATTTGCCTTTTCCCTGTGTTGTTCATTGAAGATTGTTTTTCTTCATATGCCTATATAAACCTTAGAGAAGCCAAACACTTGTATGTGCCATTCAACAGTGTAGCATTTGATGAATTAAAAAATTCTGGTATTATTTGTCACCTTCTTTACTCTACAATCTGTACACCCCTGGTTATCCTGGAAACTCAAGAATATTGCTGTTGCTAACAGGTTGCTGAAAGGGCCTTATACCTGTGGAACAACGAACACTTGTTTGATTTGATCTCTCGAAACCACCAAGTTATCTTGCCAATCATATATCCAGCACTGGAAAGGAATGCTCGTTTGCACTGGAACCAATCGGTTCTGAATGTTACAATGAATGTCAGGAAAATGTTCTTTGACATGGATCAGAAATTGCTGTTGGCTTGTCAGAAAAAATTTCAAGAGGAGGAAGAGAAGCAAGCCGCATCTGAGGAGCGGAGAAGGCTTATATGGGAGCACCTCGAGAGGAATGCCGCGGTCCATCCAGTAACCAGAGACATCAGCTTTGATGTTCTCCCTAAATCTGCTCCTCTGGTAGCTCCCACGATGACTTAATATGTGATGTGTTCAGATGTGCTCCATTCCACTCCATCCATAGCGCTATGGATGCTGTCCAGGGCCTTTGTTAACTTTGTGCCACTTGTTCCAAAGTCTGTAATTAATATTTTCTTGTTTGAGGACAAACCTTGATTCTTTCATGGTGTACTCTTTAAGTGATGGACGTTTCTTTATTTGAAAAGATAATGCCCAATTCAAGTCAAGTTGATTGTTCCATGAAACAGCTGCAGATATGGGAGATTGTGAAAAATTCCAACTACAGCTGGTGTCATGTAGATGCCAGGATGTTTTGCCTTTTCCATTCTGATGAATCTATTCTCCCGACTTGATGCATGAACAGGTCAGTCCACAGTACTTTCCATGATTTGATAGCTCAACTGTATGGTGTCTTTGCCTGCTCAGAATAGCAAAGTTGAAACTTCACAGCGTAGGCATTGCTAGATACTTTTGAATCTTGCCAATTCATGACAAGGCCATCACTGCATAATTAAGGAGGATCGGCCTTTGTGCATGGTACATATGAAAGTCTTGGACTCGTTGGGACTGCTATGTGTGCTTGTGATTGTTTCTGTACTAGTAAAAAACTCCTTTATTTTAACCTGTGGGGTTAATATTATCAATCACTGATAAATTATATCTATCAAAGTTATTCCACAACATACACAAATCACAAAGTATATGCCATGGTCTCTTTTCTATACCTTCCAATTCATTGTCAGCACTAATTTCATGCCTAATTCTGAGCATGGATGATGTTGGCATTCATGAATAATGACATATGCACTTAGTTGATGAAATCAAGTATGGCCCCTGATGCAAGTAGCAACCACCTACTAATGAATGCAAGAGGGACCTATTTACACCTAAATATTCAATGTTAAATCATTTCCATCCAGCTACAAGTTCAGTGCACATTTCTGTCGGATGGATACTCATAAGAAAGAGATCTGACTCGTGGCACGACTATGGATTTGGTCCCATCCAATTCTGACGGAACCTGACTAGTTATCCACCTAAAAAGATACTCTTTCAGGGTTTAGTGTGATAAGCTTGATAGTCAGTACCATACTTAATACTAATTTCATTGACTTGAGTACTGATTCTACTGGTAAATGAAGGTATTTTTATGCTGCTATTTTCTGCACATTACTTATTGAACAAAACTGTATTATATAAGAGACTATGTTTATTGCACTGACAAATAACACATCAACCACCACAATTATGTTTACCCTGATCAAGTCTTGTTTCCACTGGTGCTTGAAAGTGGACCTGAGGCATTGCAAGCTCTAGTTGGGGCTCTATAAAAGGACTAACAGGCTCACACCCAGACATATAACTACTATCCACTCCATATATCTTCCTGCTTTGCTCTGTTTATAGCCCTCATAGCTTCGTGTAGTGAGATACTTGTGCAAGGAGATAGTCAGATAGATCAGCATGGACAACCCTCCGAGTGCGCAGGACATGTCCTACTATGATCATGTTCAGAAGCGCCATGAGGAGAAAGGTTGCTTATATGCATGGTAATCTTTCTGTTATGATTTAGTTCTGGATAGCTGTTGTTACTCTCTTAAATATCCTTACCGGTGAGGTTTTGGTTGACATATTTTGCGAAGTATACTTGAGCAATCACTCGGTTTGAAACTTGCCTTGAGCTGTGTATATGGCTACCCGAGTGAGTTTTCATCATTTACTGTAACTGAAATGGAGTAAATTTTCATGATATTGCTCGTTTTGATACAAACCTGATATGAACAAAGTTCTTTACAAAAGAAGTATATGGATAACGACTTGCCACTATCCTGTTTGAAGTAACATAGACAAGATTTATGTGTCAAATAGTCATTCTAGCATTTGCCAGATGACTAATAGGTAGGCAATTTACACCGTGTAACTTCTCATAATTTTTTAGTCTCGCATCTTGTTATTATTAAATATAATAGTCAGCAGTACCTAACCCTGTGGGACAAATCAACCATTATGGTTTAGGTGCCTCTTCTGCTAAAAGGAATCTTGGAGGACTATATTCCTTAGGAATTTTTCCTACAGAGCTTGTTTAATTTGTAGGATCGAAAACATATGATTTTTTTCCTATGGACTACTTGCATGCAATTTCAAAGAGAAAACCCCATTGAGTCCGACCCCATGGATCTTCTTTGTGTGTCAATGACAACCATGTCAAACACCTGATCCCTTGAGAATTTTTTGAAAACTTTTTTAAGTTCTCACTTGAAATTTTCATTATTGTATTATTTTAGTCTTTTAGGATTCAGAAGACGGTGAAATGGTTATGTAGAATTCTGTGAAAAATTGGGTGTGAGGGAGGATATGGTTTCCTTAACAATAGTCCTTACAAAGCTTTGTTTCCGTAGGAAATTAATTAGCCCACTTTCTCAACTGCCTTCTTCATTCACTTCCCCTTCAACACAGCTTTTTTCCATAAAGTTAATTCCTACTAGTATTAGTGAACATGAGCAACAAAAAGTTTCCAGCACCTATATCATGGGAATGGCCTCTGTTCGGTGAGAGATTGCAGTTCCGGGAGGTAGCGAGTGACGCTTTGCCTTTATTCCTGAAAGGGATATCCACCAAACAAGTGAGTGTGCTACTGTGCTACCTTTGGCCATTTGATCATATGGAAAATGACATCCTGTGGGCAAGTGGTAGTTGGTAGTTGCGGTCATCTTCATATAACTCTGCCTGGACCTTGTCTTCCACACTACAGCACGTAGAATCTGATCACATCATCGAATCAGTTTGAGATCACTCCAACATGAAAGTACTTTTCAGACATTTCTCTAGGAGTTTATGCACCAAATCTTAGTACTCCCTCCGACCCATATTAGTTGACTTGGATTTGTCAAAATTTGGATAAACCTATATACTAAATAGTGTCTAGATTCATTCAAATCTAGACAAATCCAAGTCAACTAATATGGGTCGGAGGAAGTAGTTAAATCTACAAAGTGGTCCTGATGTGCTACCTAATTTTCGTTTTTTTGGTTAAGAAGTTTGGATATATTTTACATCGCAAGCTTGTTGTTTGCAGCCTGTTTACACTGTGCTGCTGCTTCTGCTGCTACGAGACCTGCGAGTGCTGCATGGAGTCCCTCTGCTGCTGTGGCTAATTTAGCTGGACGAGACCATCATGGAGATGTGTGTTGGCCTTGGCTGGCTCGACATTCATCGCCGTCCTGTAGATGCCCGTATCATTTCGCCTCGGTAAACCAGCAGTGCTGCTTGCTCGAATAAAAACTGTATTTACGTCTCCGTTCATGTGTGTGTGTTGTTGGTATGTTTGCCTTTGACAACGAAATGCTCTGCCAAGTACAGTACAGTACAGTATGATATTGTAATTTCAAGAGGATTCCTACGACATACTTTGAAATTTTATTCCATTGATAAATTTACACAAGTACTCTCCTCCTAAGTTGAAATTTCATTCCATTGATAAATTTTCAAGATGAACGAACGAACGAGTTTTCAACTTCTTTATTGTCCACGTATTTTTTTATAAAGAGTGCTTTATTATTTTTTTAAAAATAAACATTACACTTGGTCTCTGCATAGCTACGATGCACATAGCCGCAACAAATCCAGCAAAAATAAATCTATGTTCAACAAAAATATTTCTTGTCACGTGTGTAGACACCCCCATAAACATGTCACCCGACACCCGCACTCACAAATAGCCCTCTCATTAGGCTATTGGGTCACTGGCCACAGCTCCTAACGGCTCTCCCAATACTTTAGCAGACAACTCGTGGCCCACTAAATCATCCATCGACTCCCGAGCAGGTCTCGACCTATAGGGACCATGTCGGATCTAACATGCGGGCCTTGATGACCAACAAACTATGTATGTAGCAAGCGTGATGACTCGAAGTATGATGTAGCAAGCTAGCTTTTCGTCATAAGGATGACTCGGGGTTTAATATTAAATTCTTGGGGAAATAGAAAACTCTTTTCTTGTTCTCTTTAGACTACATAGTGGAAGTAACTTAGATAGGCTAGTCATAGTGCAAAGTAACTTAGGCAAGTATCATGCACGTGACACTAGTCTAAGTTTTCACCTTTATAATGCATAGTAACAATTAGATAGTAGTATATTAGGTTACTATATTAATTAACTTGTAGACTCATCTCTTCTTGAAAAGTGTAATGTTATGATAACATAGCTAGTATCACGTCCATATCTCTCCATATTTAATACTATGATATGTCATCAAACTGCCTACTAGTTGGTATTGCATGTAGCTGCATGTTATTAGCTAAGTTATTCCCATCATGCTAGTCATTGTGGGAGCAACTTAGCTATTAACATGCATATCCATGCAATACCAAGTAAGAAAATTGATGACATACCATAATAATTAATGAAAAAAGAGAGATAGTAACTTAGCTACTCCCTTCATCCTGGTTTAAAGGACACAATTGCAATTCTCTAGGTCCTAGGTGTTCTCTAATTGGGCTAATATATCACTAGTAATTTAAAAAAGGTTCAATTTTTAAAAAAACTTTTAGTCGGGTTTTCGGTTTCAGTATTAGAGGACTTATTTAATACTGAAATTGAAAGTAAAAAAGGTGTCCTCTAATTGGGCTAATACATCACTAGTAATTTAACCAAGTAGGGCCTTTTATAGTTCGGGGGAGGAAGGATCATTACTGTTCGCCAGAATATGATGCAACAAAAATGGGCTGGCTTACTCCTATGTTGCCATCCGGAAAGGCGTTATGCATGACCCATTAACGTCTGAACAATTATGAGACCCAAGATGGTTCCTTTGATAGCTACGTGGGCTATGAGAAAGGCGACATGTTAACGAGACATAAGAAAATTATATATGTGATCATAATCATGTAAATTAAAACAGACCATTTGGTTCAAAAACATTCATAGCACAAGAGAGACCAAGCTACTGCTACAAATCTATAATCCGGGAGTGAAATACGCTCTCTTCATCAATGGAGACAACAGAGATGTTGTTGAGACAACCGGGGATGGCTGTGGCAATGTTTCTCCTGTTAGAGTATACCACGGTTTTGTGTTAGAGCAGATCATGTATTGCTATATTTGGTAGTTTAGAATTCTATCTCTACAAGGCTTTTCAGTCCCAAGTCTTCTAATACTATATAAACAACTGATGGCTGCAAGTGCACAGATCAATTATAGCTAGTTTCAAAATAAGAGTATTCAACCCAAAAAGAGCTATTTGGTTAAGGTCTTTATACCCCTCATCACTATCTACCAAAGAATACTCATAAGCTGCCTTTGATCTCAAGTAAAGAGTGTTTAAAGAGTGTTGTGTTTGTGTGCAAAAAAGTAATGAAAGCAAGTAAATAAAGTAACTAGTGTGTTGGGATTGGTGTTGGAACTCAATAAGGCTTAAATGTTCTTGGGGATGTAGGATACACCACTAGCATGTGAGAATTACTTATGATTAAGATAACCTATATCTTTCATCATGATATGTGTTAGGAGAGTTCCATAATAAGATGTTCACAAACAAGTCTCGTGAGCAAGCCACTTATACGAGTCATGTGATGAGGTCATCTCTAAATAAACACTGTGATACATGCGAGCAAGTCACTTCTACAGACCACCGGAATTAAGGGTTTCCCCATGGATATCTTTATGAGATTAGTGAATCTCTTTTTATCCCCCTTTGACCATGTAGGTTATAAGCCAATTCTTGTAATCACAAAGTAGCACCAGACAAACTCCCATACACATCCAAAGGGTAGTTCCCACTCTTTAGTACCGTAGGCAAATGTTATGTGGTCTACTTCACATACCATGTAGAGAGAGAGATCTAACACAATATCATAGATCCAGTAAAGATCAAATACCAAAGTTATATATCATCTTTATTTCACTACATAATAATACCAGGGTTTCTCCATCTCTCCTCAAGAAGAAGGGAACTACTCACATATGAAGGGGATCAACATCGTGGTAATGGTATGGATGAAAGTATAATTGAATACAAGTGCAAATCCATAAGGGTTTGGATTACAACCAAGTATACAAAGGGGATCGGTGTTGGAGACGATGATAATGAAAATGGAGATCGATGTGTAGACCTTGAAGATCCAAGGTAACTATTCCTATTTAGTGGTGGTGATGATGGAGAGCTTGCGTGTGGGGTCTATGGAGGCGGGGGAGCAGCGGGGCTTCACCCCTTAGGAGTGGATGGATGGTTGAGGCTACGGCTAGGGTTATCCTCTTTAAATAGCCATTCTGGGGGTCAATTCCGTGATCCAACGAAGATCTCTACCGAATATGCCCCTAGAGACATAATAAATGTTGTTTCATTTGACGAAATGGAGCTAACCGGGCGGGCTCCAGCCGTACCGTTGGTCGTTAAACCTGTTGGACTTTTAGTATTTTGGCCGCCATTTTTTCATACGAACTCCGATTGAGGTATTCTTTGGCTCATTGGATTCGTATGGATGAGGGATACAACACAATGGTTTTGGATAAGAAATATGAGATGAAGGAAAAAATATGACTTATCCACATCTCATATGGCCAAGTCTGATGTATGTAACTTCTCTATATTTAATCCTCTTGGCTCCTTTTATCCATAATTGTTCATAGAACATACACACATGTCAAAGACAATAAAAAGTAATAAGAGCATCTCCACTCGTTGGGCGAACCCAGGCCGAAATCTGGACCTTTCTTTGGCCGAACGGAACTTGATTTCGGCCTGGGTACGCCCATTTTCCCACTCGCGTACCCAGGACGAGTACCCAGGCGAATAGAAAATGGTGACATGTTTGAATTTTTATCATTCCCGCCGGTGAGTGCTCGGCCACAAGGTGTTCGATAGAATTAACGCCCACAAATTCGGCAACAGGTTATTACATAATAGGGAAATGACTCGGCCATCTCTTAGTCGTCGATGGGGATAGGCTCCCGCGGCATGGTCGACGCGGCGTGGTCATCCGTCTCGCCAGCGAACGCCGACGGTTTGGAGGAAGTGGAAGCAGAGCTCGACGTGGGGGCGTTCGGCGCAGAGGAAGGGGAAGGCGTGATCTCAGCCTGGAGGATGGCCTGGCATTGCGCCATGTACTAGGCCTTGACCGGTGAGCTCATCTTCAAAGTGTCCTTGCCGCCCATCAGGACCTTGAGGTCCGTGTTGCGTTTCTTGGAAGCGTAGTTGGCCTTCTTCTCGGCGAGGTTGGCCTTGATGAGGGCCACCTTTTCCCCTTGTGTCTCCATCAGCTGCTTCCAACGCTCGTCGTTCTTCTCGGCCCTCTTATCGGCGTGCGCCCTCGTGTCGGCGATGCATTTCTTGATCGAAGCCTGTATACGCTCGTCGGGAGGTCCGGCGGCTTTGAGCATCTTCGCCTTCTTCTGGCCGATCTCTGGTCTTCCTTTGCCGGCAGCAGCGGGAGGGGCTTGCGGGTTGTAGACGCCATCCTTGTTCTTGGAGAGGCTTAGGCGAGTGTCCCGCCACTTTTCGTAGTTCTCGATTTCCTCGAAGACATGATGGAACTTGAACTCCATCTTCATGTCCTCTAGAAACAAAGCAAGTGCACGACGAAGCTGCCAAATGGAAGTGTGTCAAGTGTGTAAAAATGGAAGCGAGTGCACGACAAAGCTAGTGTTTGTGAGTACCTTGTTGTCCATGTTTTCCCCGATGGATTGTGTGCGTTCCACCTCTTCCACGCAGCTGTGCCACTTGCTGCACGCAGTCTGGGTGATCGCCCAATGGTTCTTAATAGCCTTCTACCCTCGTTCCATGTGAATTTTGTGATACTTCAGGTTGCAATTGCTAAGCTCGTCGAACGCTACCTTCACACGCTGCCAATAGTTATCTGAATTCTGGTTGGCACTGGTGATCGGATCCATGCTCACCATTTTCCAAGCTTCGGCGAGACATGTGTCCTCGGCCATGGTCCACTTAATCTGAGCGTCCGCCGAAGTGCCCGGCTTCTTCTTCCCCTTCTTGCCTTTCGCCAGCAGCACGGCTTCATGCTCGGCGTCCTCTGCCTGCGTCTCCTCGGCGTCGATGTCGGCGAGATCCTGAGTCTCGATGCCATGCTCGGCGTCGGCCCGGGTCTGTTCTTCTGTGAAGAAGGAGGGGTGGTTGAAGGCCGAGCCTATTGCGATCATGTCCTCCATGTACGTCTCGGTCGACATACCGGCCGGCAGGGCGACCGACATTCTGCTGAACAGGTTGCGTGTGTCGGCCTCGCCGTAGGTTCCTTGCGTCGAGCTTCCGCTGAAGGGCAGTGGTCCGCGGCGCAGCGTGGGGCCTGCGTACGACTGAGAGGTGGAGTAGGGGAGGTTGATGTCCATGTTGAAGGAGGAAGGAGGGCGCGACGCTGGGCAGGGGAAGATCACGTTGGGGTTGAACCCGCCGTCGAACTCGGGGGATGAGGAGTATCTCTGCCGAGCAGTCGCCTGGCTCTCCTGGAAGACGGCCAGAGAGATCGGCGAGAATCCGGCGAGCGAGCCGACGCTTGCCTGGCTTCCCCAGTGAGGTGGGTACGGCGCTGCCATCAATGTCGACCTCGTTGCCGCCGCCTGTTTCGCCCTCACCATCGCCTGCTCTTCCGCCGCCGCCTTCTCTTGTTCTTGCCGGAGCTTCGCCCTCTCCTTTCTGCCATTCTGGTCCTCCGACGCCATCTTCCTAGCCTGCTCCTTCTCCCAATCGGCGGAGGACATGCCCTCCGGCTTCTTCGGCGCTGCTCTCGGCTTCCTCGTCTTCTTCTCCGCCAGATCCTCGCCGAGGATCGATCTGGGTTGTACGAAGATCTTGGGCGGCATGGTGGGCGGGAGCTCGGCGGAGTGCCGGGAGGGGAATGGGGAAGAAAGGCGGGAGGGGAGAAAGAAAAGGCGGGAGCTCGGCGAAGTGACGGGAGTTCAGCCTTCTCTCGCTGACAGAGCTGGCCCACGCCCATTTTCAATTCTTCTGGCGTTCCCAGGGCGTACCCGGGAACCTGGGTTCGGCCTGGGAAGCCCGGACCAAAGTTCTCCCAAATCCGGACGAAAACAGGTTCCTGGGTACGTGACTGGGCCGATTTTCGGCATTCGGGCCTAATTTTGGCGTCCGGTCGGCGTCCTGGGTAGGCGAGTGGAGATGCTCTAAAATCCTAACAAAACCACTAGTTGTTCAAAGTCCAAATGAGATGAATGAGAACTAGTAATCATGTGTCAACACCCATATTTTTAATCACAGATGCCTGTTGTGCCGTACATCGCAATCCCAGGATTACCATTTTCGCGAGACATAACATAATTGGTTGCACAGTACATCATCCATTACAGACCATAATATTCTTACAAATAGTTGATCACATGATCAAGTCTTAATACATATCAAAGCAGCGGAAATAAACGTAGTAGCGGCTCCATCTTCATTGTCACAGGCAATGCTGACGATGGGAGATGATCCTAGTTATCGTAGGCGTCCTGCTGTCCATCCTCCATTGGAATAGCCAGGGACAAAGCCATGAGTACTTTTAAGTACTCGCAAACTATCACTAAAGCAGTAATACCATTCTAGTAGGAATCCTAAGCTCTAGGTTTATTTGCGATAAGCCAGTTTTAATTCCAAGGTACTTAGTAGTAAAGACCTAACCTTAGTTGTCTAGATTATTCAAGAGGGAACCTAGTTTCATGTCCACAACCTTGTGTGGTCAAGTCCAAGTCATACTTCAAGTCACAAGTCATTTTGAAAATATCTAACAACGGAACAGTATGGCCATCTAACTGTCCATGACCGCGGACGCGACTATTCGAATAGTTTGACACTCTGTAGAGGTGGTACACTTTCACCACAACATTCGATACATCCGTCAGGGATAACGCTGAATCATCATACTTGGTATGCGGATAATCAATCCTAACCTTTCAATTACACACCCTAGTATAGGTACCTCCCCTATGAGTTTGGCCTCCCAGCCATGGCCATACGCCATCCCGGGAACTGCATAGGTGGACATTCATATTCACAAGGTAGCCTTAGCTCAACCTTGTTCCGCGAGGGAACCCATACTAAGACACATAAACTTCCAGTTAATCCCTACCCAACTCAGGTATTGTGGTTGTATGGAAAAATTGGAATGGTATCGCATTAGAACCCAACCATCAGTTTTTATCAAAGTCAGGGCACATACTTCATTCAGTATCATCATCAACTCATTGTGTTCCATAACACATGTCAAAACATTTCAATAGAATGACTCATCATTCCAAGGTTTTCATAATCATTTTCTCCAAATGTTCCCATCTATAGTGATCAAGATTGGTTTAGCACTAGCATCTATCAATGAGGGTGTCACTATTTGAGGGTTACTAATCAAGTGTAACTACCTACACCTAGCTCCATGCTCTTGAGAGCACCTTTCCTATTTTTCCACTAATCACCAATTAATTAACTATTTGAGCCACTTCGATAAAAGAAATAAAAGATAAAGCTTGCAAGTAAAACTTGGGATTGGTATAATAAAGGTGGTTTCACAATAGTATGCATAGTTCTATCTTGCATAGTATAGCTTGCCTTGGTTGATACAATGGTCGTAGTTCTCTTCTTCTTCTTCGTAGAATTCTTCCTCCTCATAGCCCGGGTTGATACTAGCGTCTATAAATAAATACGAGGTACACAATCACCAAACAATACTTAACTACTTCTATTTAGCACACTAATATCCACACTAGATGATCTAGCATCATCTCTATCATTACACGAAATATTGAAATGTTTTTATTTATCTTTTTTTAGAAAAGCAATTTGTACTCATTAAAAAGTTACTTAAGATTTAATATTCTCCAATTATCAAATATGGGATCATGTTGACACATGTCATCACCACATATTCCAATACTTAGGAATGTGATTTAAAAAGGGGATGGCATAAGTTACAAAGTTTAATATTGCTATTTAATAATATATAAGTGACTAGAAATGACTATATATAATTCTTTTAATTTTAGCCCAGGACTACTTCATGTAAAATTATATATTTTTACATATTCAAATAGACAATGGCCAATGTGATTTTTGAGAGTTGGAATCAACTCAAAACATTTATGGTTGATTTTAGAAAAATGTTTGAAGTTGTAAAAGTCTCTGCCTTGTTATTTTTACGGTGGATGATTTATAATTTCAAACTGTTTGAATCCAACGGGAGTGTTTAGAGATTTTCAATTTATTTCTGACAAAATTGGAATCATGCAATTTGGTTCAGTAAATTTTTTGAATTGAATTTCAAAGTCATCTATAGTATAGGGTTTTAAAATAAAAGGGAAAACCTAAGTTTGAATTTGCGAGCTCGCGTGGGAATGCTAACGGGCCGGCCCAGCTATGCAGTGCGCGCGTAGCGGGCTGCATCGGGGTTGGTCCCACGCTTTAGCGACTATTCTAATGCGAAGCGGTATCCTATATTCTGGACCGCACGATTAGGGCACGATCGACGGCTCCACGTCGTCGTCTCCGTCACACGACACACGCAAGATTCTAACCCTAGCTCTACGGCGGGGGTCGGCGGGGGTTTACTTGGGCTCCAGCTAGGTCCGGCGAGGTAGGCGAACGAGCTTGTCGACGATGGCGGTTCGAACGGTCGTCGCGATGGCTCCTAGGGCGGCTCCTAGCGATGGATTCCCTCCATCATTGCAGCGGCGGGCTCTAGTGAAATTCCGGCGGTGTGGTGGTCGCCTTGCTCCGGGGACGGGTCAGAGAGGTTTATGGGTGAGAGACGAGTGGAATGGTGTGCGTTTTGAGGCAGGGGAGAGTTCTATTTATACCACCGCGAGAGGAGCAGGGAGGCATGGCTCGGGCTCGTCGGCGACGTCATTACAGGGAGCTATCGGCATGGTGAAGGGTGTAGGTCGATGCAGGGTTCCTTGGTGATCGTCATGCACACAATGGCACAACGATCCGCGGCCTCCATTGTTCTAGAACGTCCATGCTCTGTTCGGGTACCGCGGGTGTTCGTCACGGCGTACGGTGGTCATGGAGCGCGCATAGTCAAATGGGCGTGTCTGGAAGATTGCTGGCGTAGCAGCGAACACATCAGCGCAAGGGGAGAGTGAGGCGTGACGTGGTTGCACGAGGTGGCTCGGCGCTCTGGCGCGGCGTTCGACATGGCAGAGAGTTAAATGGGTGCGACTGCGCTGGCGTCTCCACGGGTGATCGTTGGCCAAGGCATACACATGCAGTGGCGGTGAGGTCATGGCTACCTCCTAGACATCATGGGCAAGGGCGGCGCGGCGTGTAGCTGTGTGTCCGCGTCGGGGTGACATGGGTGAGCTCGGGTACGAAATGCACTAGTAAAATTGGCGAGTGAGAGGGGCTCAATTGCACGGGCTGGTACTGGGGAAAGTAAGGGCGAGTAGTGGAGGCTTGGTGAGGTCACAAGATGATCACAAGATTGATCAAAACAGTGAATAGTTGGTGAACTCGTACTGTGCTCACTAAGTGTTTGATTAAATGGCCGCATGAACTAAACCTTTTTCAAACTCTTTTTGTTGGGTGTGTTGGTCATAAGCTTGGTAGTCTCTAGGTGCCAGGGTTTGCCAAGTGGTGAAGGTTTTGATGGTTTTCCAAAAATGACTATCTTGATGCCTATGATAGATTTAATTTTTAATTGTCTCCCAAATGCATTTGAATTTGTTTATGTAAGTTTTGAAAGCTCACTCGGGTTCAGTGTTACTTGGTCTATCAAGGTGAGTAAAGAAATGGAATTGTTTCTGTTTGGAATTATTTGCTAGAGATGCTCAAAGTGAGCTAAGTGTTAACTTTGGCAAAAATGACCATTAGGTCATATGCTCTATATATTGATTTTCTTTTCTTTTGTTTTGGGTTTGATTTGACCTAGATGATATGGTTTTGATATTTAAACCAAACCTCATCATTTACAACAAACAAACATGGCATTTCAAGAATTCACCAACATTCATAACACATATGCATTTATATAGTGTTTAATATTAAAAGCTTTTGTTAACCCTAATTTTGGTTGATTAGAAATTGATATATTCATTAATATTTTTGAGATGTTACAAAACATCCCTCTTAAACAGAATCTCGTCCCAAGATTCAGGAAAAACTAGGAACTAAAGAGATTCGGAAACTCAGTTCTCATGTAATCTTCTTGTTCCCAGGTGGCTGCTTATTTAGTATGGTTTCTCCACTAGATTTTGAGAAACTTGATACTCTTGGTTCGGGTGGTTCTGAAGGCTTCTTCCAAAATACGAATGGGTACTTCATGATAGGTTAGATCCTGGTTGATCTCCACGGCTTTGTGATCGATGTTCTTGAAAACTTTGGTATTCTCCGGAACTTCTAAACATTTCCAAAGTAATGAGATATGAAGCACATCATGAACAGCTGACATATCTTCAGGAAGTTCGATCTGATATGATACTTCGCCTCGACGACTTAAAATCTTGAAGGGTCCGATATATCTGGGTGCAAGCTTCCCTTTGAGTTGAAAACGCTGCATTCCTTTCAAGGGTGATACTTTGAGATACACAAAGTCTCCGACATTGAAGGCCAGGTTTCGATGTCTCTTGTCAGCGTAACTCTTCTGTCTAGATTGAGCGGTCTTGAGGTGCTCACGGATCTTGTGAACCTTCTCTTCGGCTTCTCGTAGGATGTCTGGTCTGAATATCCGACTTTCTCTTACTTGCGACCAATTCAGGGGGGTATGACACTTTCTTCCATACAAAAACTCAAACGGGGCCATTTGCAAACTAGCCTGATAACTGTTGTTGTATGAGAATTCTACGGAAGGCAGGCAGTCCTCCCATTTAGATCCATATTCTAGTACACAGGCTCTCAACATATCTTCTAGTATCTGGTTTACTCTTTCTGTTTGCCTGTTGGTCTACGAATGATAAGTTGTGCTAAAGTTCAGTTTGGTTCCTAATCCTTCTTGGACTTTCTTCCAAAATCTTGAGGTAAACTGGGTTCCTCGATCTGTCACAATTTTCTTGGGGGTTCCATGAAGACTGATTGTTCTAGCAATATACAACTCTGCCCGCTTCGGGCTTTGATAAGTGGTTTTGACGGGTATGAAATGAGATACCTTGGAAAGTCTATCCACTATGACCCAAATAGAATCATTTCCTCTACTAGATGTAGGCAAACCGGTGATGAAATCCATTCCAACTGAATCCCATTTCCATTCTGGAATTTGCAAAAGGCTGCAAAAGTCCTGCGGGTCGCTGGTGTTCCGCTTTGACTCTCTGACAGATATCACACTTGGCGATATAGCTTCCGACTTCTCTCTTCATCTTGTGCCACCAAAATTGCTCCTTCAAATCCTGATACATCTTCGTTCCTCCCAGATGAATAGAATAAAGAGTATCATGAGCTTCCTTCAAAATGACTTGCTTCAACTCTGAATCTGCTGGCACACAGATGCATCATTTATACCACGGAAATCCTTCTTCATCTTCCGTGAATCCGGGTACCTTCCCTGTACCGATACGACGCTTAATTTTGTCGATACTGACATTTCCTTTCTGATCTTACTTTATCTGACTGATCAAAGTGGGTTGAAGTTCAATACTGGCTAGGAATCCTTTGCTAACTAGCTCCATCCTGAAATTCTCCAAATCCTCATGCAAAATTGGCTATTCTTCCTTAATCATAGTGTTTAATCTACATGACAGTCTACTAAGAGCATCCTCTACCACATTAGCCTTGCCGGGGTGGTAGTGAATGTCAAGATCATAATCCTTGATTAAATCTATCCATCTTCGTTGTCTCATATTCAACTCCTTCTGGTTGAAAATATACTTCAAACTCTTGTGACCAGAATAAATCTCACAGCGATTGCCCATGAGGTAATGACGCCATGTCTTCAAGACTAAAACTACTGCGGCTAACTCTAGGTCATGGGTTGGGTAATTCTGCTCATGTTGCTTCAGTTGCCGAGAAAGATATGATATTACTTTGCCTTCCTACATCAATACACATCCGAGACCAATTTGGGATGCATCACAGTATACGTCAAAGGGCTTCGTGATATCCGGCATGGTCAAAACTAGGGCTGAAATCAATCTCTTCTTGAGCTCTTGAAAACTTGCTTCACATTTGTCCGTTCATTCAAACTTCTTGTCTTTCTTCAACAGCTGGGTCATCGGCCTTGTGATGCTTGAAAATCCTTCAACAAACTTGCGGTAATATCCCGCTAATCCAAGAAATACACGAACTTTGGTTTGAGTGGTTGGGGATTTCCATTCTTCACCATCCTTAATCTTGGCGGGATCGACGGCAACTCCTCCTGCCGACAAGATATGTCCTAGGAATCCTACTTTCTTTAACCAGAACTGATGCTCTCTAAGGGTTCCAAGGATGGTTCTTAGGTGTTTCTCATGTTCCTCTTCCGACTTTGAATAGATCAGAATGTCATCGACGAAAACAATGACAAAATTATCCAAGAAGTTCATAAAAATCTTATTCATGAGATTCATGAAATAAGCGGGGGCATTGGTTAATCCAAATGACATGACATTGTACTCATACAATCCATATCTGGTAGTGAAGGCCGTCTTTGGGATATCCGTTCTGCGGATTTTTAGTTTATGATAACCAGTTCTAAGATCAATCTTAGAAAACACTCTGGCACTAGTCAACTGATCAAACAAATCTTCTATCTTCGGCAGTGGGTATTTGTTTTTATGGTGACGTCATTCAGCTTCCAATAATCCGTACACAAACGGGTGGCACCATCTTTCTTATCCACAAACAAAACAGGGGTTCTCCATGGCGATGCACTTGGTTGTATTAGATTTTTTCTCAACATATCATCAAGTTGCTTCTTGAGCTCCACAAATTCATCTGGGCTCATACTATAGGGTCTCTGAGCTATGGGTCCATTTCCAAGAATTAGTTCAATGATAAACTCGATATCCCGATCTAGGGGCATACCGGGTAATTCATCCGGGAACACATCGGGGTATTCAAAGACTACTCTGACTTGGTCTAGGGTTGGTTGGACTAAACTTTTGTTGCACTTGAATTGATGGGGCAGCGTCTCAGACACATGCTCTACTGATACTCGGGTGCTACTGGTCATGGTTATGGCTTTCTTGGCACAATCTATTAATCCTTGATGTTTCGATATCCAATCCATTCCTAGTACTACTTCCAAACCTTTTGTTCCAAGTACTATTAAGTTGGCATAAAAATCTATCCCATGTATTCTGATAGGTACGGCCTTACAAATTTTTCTAGCTTTGGTAGTTGACCCAAGTATTTGAACTATCATAACATGCTTCATATTTGTTGGTTGAATCTTACTAGTGCATGCAAATTCTTCTGTAACAAACGAGTAAAATGCTCCAGAATCAAACAACACTCTTTCGAGTACCGAGTTAACATAAAACATACCCATCACGACATCTGCTGCTTCTTGGGATTCTTCCACATTCATGTGGAACAAACGGCCGGTACGGTTGTGCGGGTTGCCTGGGGAAAATCTCTTTCCAGGTTGAAAACGACGCTGCTGCTGGGCAGGTGCAGTGGCATTGGGTGCTGCAGCAAGCTTCTTGGGGCACTCATTGGAGTAGTGACCCATAACTCCACATTCAAAGAAGGTGATCATGGACTTGTCCTTCCCAGCAATAGGCACATCATTGCTTCCAGTCCTTGGGGAAGTATTGTTGTTGTTGTTGTTGGACCTTGGCGGTGCACGGTTGAAGTTATTGGGGTTGCCGGGGTTGTATTTGTTGTTGTTGCCTCCGGGTCTCGGGTTTCCTCCGCCACGATTGGGAAAGTTCGGACGTGGCATAGATGGCCTATTGTTCCTTGGTGAAAATCCTGCAGACGAACTGGGGCAATACTTCGGGGTATGTTGTGGTCCACGATGGTGCATCATACGATGCTTGCGGTTCTCAGTGGCTTGATTGATCTTTCCTTCCATCTGGATAGCAGAATCTATTAGGGATTCTAGATTGGCAAATGGAATATTGACTAACATTGTCTGCATCTCATCATGCAGACCATTCAGGAACCTTTCCTTCTTCTTTGATTCAGTGCTAATCTCATCAGGGGCATACCTGGACAGAGGTAGAAATCTATCACGGTATTTCACCACAGTCATTCTTCCTTGCTTTAACTCCTTGAATTCATCCCTCATCCTAAGAATCAAACCTGGAGGCACATGAGTCCTGCTGAACTTGAGTTTGAATTCCTCCTAAGTCATCATTTGTCCTCCATTCATTGTATGAGTGCTATTCCACCATGCTCTTGCAGAACTTGCCAGATAGTGGGTGGCAAACGGTAGTTTCTCCGCAGCATCTGCTCCTGCAACTTCTAAGTTGTTCTCCATTGTTTGCAGCCAGTCATTAGCATCTAAGGGCTCTTTAGATTTGCTAAAAATAGGAGGATTCGTGTTCTAGAAGTTCTTAAGCTTAGATCCATGGTGATCCTGATTTCTACGGCCTTGGTTATCATGCGCCATTTGGGCGATCTGCTGAAGAGTGGCGAGATTGGCTTGACGCTCTGTTCTAACTGCTTCTCGATCTGCTACTAGCATTTGTAGAATCTGAACCATCGGGTCCAGGGATGAGTTGCTTCCATCGCGAGGCATCTGAAAATTGAGATAGATCATAAGACAAGAGGGAAATTTCTATGGCTTATGGGTTTGGTTTAAAAAGCTTTAAACTTAGAGTATGGCTAAGGTTTGAAAGCCAACAACTCATTTTCATTGAGTCCAAACAACTCATACAAACCACACATTCCAAACAACACATCACAACTACAAAGCAGATGGTTTTAAGAACCATTATGTCAAGCTAGAATATAGTGGAACCGGATACAAATTCACACCCACGACAGTGATCTAGTGCTACTACTCATCATCAGAACTGGCGGGCTCTTCGTCATTGATGAAATTGCGGTCCTCATCATCAGTGTTGAACTCCATGTTGATGTTCTCAAAATAGTCTTCATCATCATTACTGAGGTACGAATAGAGATCCCCACGAATATCTTCACCTTCGTTTTCCCTCTCCTCGAGCTAAATGTCCCGATCATGGATGGTTTCTTCAAGGGTTGCCGATGACCCACAAGTATAGGAGGTGTATCGTAGTACTTTCGATAAATAGGAGTGTCGATCCCAACGAGGAGCAGAAGGTGTTGACTAGTGGTATGGAGCAGGAAATCTCTGTAAATACTTAGCAAACAGTTTTTTAGTGGTTTTCTGATAAAGCAAAGAGATAAAGTGCATGTAATAAAGATAGCAAACGATTGCAGCAAATGGCCCAATCCTTTCTTATCAAAGGACAAGCCGGTGGAAATACTTATAAGGACCAAACATTATCGAGGACACATGGGAATTCTGTCAAGTGCTTTCGCTTCAAATAGCTGAGTAGTCTTCTTTGGTTTTGTAAGTGTTGTGTGGGTGAACCTGTGCTAATGTACCGACCTTACTTGGACTAATACATACTTATGATTAAACCCCTTTGCAAGCATCCACAACTACAAGCGAGAAATTAAGGTATAAACCTAACCATAACCTTAAACTCTGAGATCCTACACTCCCTTGTGCAATGGTGTCCTAACGGGGGTTCAGATTTCTGTCACTCCGGCAATCCCACAATTAGTAGCCAAATAAACAATGCATTCCCCTAGGCCCATAAATGGTGAATTAGCATGTAGTCGACGTTCACATGACACCACTAGAAGAATATCACCACAACTTAAATACTAAACCATTGAATAGTATCTCAACACAAATCCACTACTAACAACATGACTTCTCCCATGTCCTTGAGAACTGAACGAACTACTCACGAGACATCATATGGATCAAGATCAAAGATGATATGGTGATGAATAACAATCTGAACATAAACAATAATCCAATGTTTCCACTCACAAGCATCAACTACAATAGTAATCAACACCGGGAAAGTTTCCCCTAAGAACTATGCAAGTATTCAACACGATTTTTATAGCAGGACGGAGTGGTGACGATGGTGCTGGTGGAGATGATGGTGTGGATGATGATGATGATCCTGATGAAGTCTAGCTTGATGATGGTGTTGATGGCGACGATCTCCCCTCTCCGGGAAGGAATTTCACCGGCAGAAATTTGTGTGCCAGAGAGCTCTTTCTCTCTCGGTGTTTTACGCCCCGCAGAGGCGGTGGAATCTTTCTGTGGTTGCTCCTTGTGTATTAGTGTTTCGAGGAGAAGATATAGGCGATAGGGCGGAGCCATAGGTGGGCCAGGTGGGCCACACCTCTTGTAGGAACGGCCTAGGAGTGGCCGGTGCCTGGGGGGTGTGGGGGCCCCCCTATGGCCCATCTCCGCCTCCCCTTCTGGCATTCTTCGTCTTCTGGGAAAATAGGATTTTCCGTAGTTTTTCTCGTATTTTTATGATCTCCGTGAAATTGCATAAAAACATATCTTTTTCCATCAGAATCCTGACTCCGGCAGTTCATCCTCCAAGAATAATCCAATCATGCAAAAACAGATGAAAAGACATAAGTAACACCTCTTAATATGAAATATATCAATGAATAGAGGCAAATTCCGATATAGAATGGTGATGCAAATTGGATGTGTCAACTCGCCCCAAGCTTAGACCTTCGCTTGTCCCCAAGCGAAAACTGAGCTCAGTAAACATGTCCACAGGTTTATGGAGTGAAGTGTCGATAAAAGAATACGGACAAGAAGCATCACACTTACCATTACACAACTCATAGAAGAAAGCAACTCACCATTATATAACTTAGCTTGCAACAAGTACATGAGTCACAATAGATATGCATAAAGATAAATCATAATTGGGATTGGCAAACTTTGTTCTTGGTTAGAGAACAGTTGGTAAACAGTTTTAAAATAAATTTTTGTAGAAGTTTTACAACAAGATTACTCTTTGCTCAAACATAAAAGGTTTTTCACAATGATGGCTTTCAAAGTAATACTCAATAGATAAGAGTCTTGTGAAAACAAGGAAGATAAAGAAATGATTGAATAAATCATCATATGAATTCTTGAAACACAACAACTCAAATGCTTGCTGGAGATAGAGAGGAAGTAGGTCTACTGACTCAACTTAGAAGTAGAAGAAAAGGCCCTTCATAGAGGGGAGCAGGGATTTCAAGTTCATAAAGAGATTTCAAAATATTATGGCACTTACTAGCTTTGAGCTCTCATTGCCCCTATCATAAGCATCTTGAGGTGATTAAGGTTAAAGTGAACAAAGATGGAGTATATGCTTGACGAAATATAAGTTGGCAATATCATGTCCCTTGAGTACGAGGGCCGCTCCTCATGCTACTCAACTTTAGTTATCGGTAAGTTCTTGTCATTGTAAGTACATGTGTATCATAAAGAACCGCCAACAGGGTACCCCTTGCACTTGATACAGGAGCTATCCCATAATAAAAATGACAAGGCAAGCAGACAATGAGCATCTCAGCGATCTTTTTATTTGCTATTTGCATAGGTTTTTATTGAGTATGCTTCACAGATTGCTCACTATGGTTATGTTGCAAGTTTCCACCATGATTAGGCATGGCTTAGGCTAGCGGCCCAGGCATTTCTCTAACACACATACATAACTCCATGGACTCACAAGCTCCCTTTTATTTCACACCGACGACATCCGAAAACAAAAGATCATGATATCAACTGGATATGTATCTATAAGTGTTGAAAGTGTTCCCCGTGACAACACGGTTCTACTAATCCCAACGTATAGATGCAAGCATATACAACTTTGGCGACACAATGGTTCAAGTTTATTAGGGGCAAGAAAATAAGGTGTTCCATCAAGTTCGTGAGAGCTTTACTAACTAGTTTTTACATAACAAAATAATTTTTAATTCGAAAGATAGATGAAGCTTGAGAATTTGCTTGGAATAGCAATAGTGCTAATAGGTAGATATGGTGGACACAAATGGCACGGGTTTTCGTTCAAAGGGGGTTGGATGCGTGAGAAGTATTCCTTATCAAAACAGGTTTTTGGCTAGCAAGGCTGGGTAGCAAGAAAAAGAGTTGAAGGAAACAAGCAAACCTACAGGTGATAAATCCAAACATTCAATCTTCCTTGAAGACACAAAGATCTTAAATAAAGAGAACTAAACTTATGAGCCAATCAAGAAAGAAAATAAATGATACAAAATACCCGTAAGTGCTTTTCTATTTTCCTTACAAACCTAAAAAATTGATGCTACTGACCAGAGCTCGGTTTGCAAAAACCAATTTAGATCTACTTGATGCTCCAAAGAGATGCCAATACTTGATGCTCCAACAAGATCAATCATATAATAGATATTGCAAATGAAAATAAGAAGTGCAAAAAGTAAAATATGAAGCTTGTCATTAATATTCCATAAAGGCACTAACACCAAGGGATACATAGATAACCAACTAAAGGAGCGATACTTCCACAATGCGAACCAACCTATAAGATAACCTCTCTACCAAAGATATGACTCTACTAAAAATGTAAAAAGATAATAATGTGATACCGTGGCACTCCCCAAGCTTGGAACAAGCCAAGGGGATGCCAAACCTGATGACGAATTACTCCTTCGGTGGTGGTGGTCCCTTGTCATCATCAGACTTCCAAGGTAAGGGCTACCCATCCAAAAAGGATGTCTTGGTTTCCACAATCCTGAAACTAGCAGCAGATCTTATGCGATTAAATCTAGCCTCATACTCACAATTTTGATTTTGTATATCATAGAGCTGTGATTGTAATTGGTTGGTGGACTGATGGAGTAAGAGGATTTCGTCTCAAAGCTCAGCAACCTCCTCCCCATGCCTAGCAATGAGTTCTGATCTTATCTTATGGATGATATCCACTTCGCGTTCTGCCATCTTCTTGTACCTGAAAACTTCCCGCTCCAATGCTTTCATCCTATCTTCCAGACTACCTTCTCCTTCAGGGCCTTGAACTTCTTTCATATGCACCTTCCCATCCTTGAGAATCAACTCCTTAGGATGAAAACTCAACTCATACATATACGGGTTGATGACATCTGTGGAGGGATCCTCTGCGGGTGATCCAGAGGAAGACATTGTAGCTCCAAAACTGAGAATCTGCCTGACAAAACAGACCGAAATAGAAAACACGACGAGAAAATGATATACGAACCTCGGGGGATCCGGGGGGTTATATATTATGAAGTAAGGAAGGTACTATGCGAAAACAAGGCAGATACAGAGATCAGGGGGCTCATTGTCACATCCCAAAATTTTCCAAATTTTGTAATGTGAAAAATAAATAAACAAAATAAATAATTGTTGAAATTTAGGGTGAAAAGAAACTTTTTGTTTCTAAATGGAAACATTAAAACCCATCTTGAACAAACTTTGAATAATGTTTTAATCCAACTAAATTCAAATCAAGTGGAATGCATTCTTCATAAATTCATCTTGAAATTTAAACATTTGGAAAATAAACCAAAACCCTAAAAAAACCCTAATGGAATAAAATCATTTCCAAGATATCTCTAAGACCATGGATTTGATCCATATAAAAACTTGTCAGCAAACATTTTCAAATGATCAATAATGACAAATAGAAATATTATAAAACCATAGAAAGTGATTTCACTTAATTTGGAGCCATAGATAAAATCTTATGAATTTAATAAGATAAGGAAATTGAATTTCCAAAGCTAATAAAGCACCTATCTAGAAATCCATACCAAATGGTGAGAAAATAATCCTAAAGACATTTAAAAGGATAAACAAATATTAAATAAGATTTTACAAATTGGAATCACCAAGTTTTGGTCTTTAAATAAAAGATATGGTTTTTAAAAGACAAAGGAAGAAATAATAAATAAGGACTATTTACTAAGAGCCAAATAAAACTTGGCCAAAACCATAAACAAATGGAATAAACATAATCCAAGTTCAAATGAAATAAATGGATAAATAATATGGCCTTAACCAAAATTCTATTCCATTGGATTAAGACAAATTCCCTAATAAGAATGATTAATTAAATCAGAGAAAAATAATTGGAATTTACCCAAGTGGAATAGAAGTTATTTAATTAACTTAAATAAAATAAAAGAATCATTTAAGTAAAGTTATATGGAATTAAAACCATATATGAATTTCATTGGAATAAAAACAATTGCCCAAATTAAATGATTAATAATCATATTGAAGTACTATAAATAATTCAAAGTGAATTATTTAACACCCCATTAAATAAATAAACCTACTGATAAGGTTTTGTGAAAAATTGGAATATTAAATAAGGGTTTGAAAAATATATTTAATCTTATTTGATTAATGGCATATGCTTGTTTTAATAATGAATAAAACATTAGAAAAATAAAAGAATTATTCCTAAAGTAGCATTTAAATTACATGTTTAAACAGTATGGAATTATACTGAACTTTTGAAAAAGGTTTGAATTCAAACAAGGTTTGAATTCAAACAAGGTTTGAAAACATCTAAACAAAATCAAAACAAATAAATAGAAAAAGAAAAAGGAAAAACAATTTGTACAAAAAAAATATGAAACAAAGCAAGCCCAACTAACCCAGCCCATCTAAGCCCAACGAGCCCAGTCTCCCCTCTCCCCTGAAACGTTTTTCTCACCGTAGAACAGACCCACCCCCTCGCTGACTTCTGGCCCCACCTCTCCTCTCTCCCCCTCACTGACTAACAAGGCCCACACGTCAGTCGTCATTTCCACCCCAGCGACCAGTTCTTCCTCTCTCCCTCCCGTTTCTGGCTTGATCTTCGCGGCTTCAATTCGCTTTAACATAGAGGCCTTTAATCACAGTGATCACGCCCTGTTAAACGCCTCCCTCCCCTCTCCATTTTCCCCCAGACACCACACCTCGAGAGCCACCAGGCTGCCACAATTTGAGCTCGTACCCTCACTGCTCCGACGAACTCATCGAAGGATTCCGGCCAGCCGCCGTCGCCCCTCGCCCCCTCGACCACACGAGAACACTCCCCATCACCCGGAGAACCTCTCTGTAGCCTCCACTTGCCCGCTGTTATCGCCACATTTTGGCCAAAGGAGGAGATGGGCCGTAATCAAGATGGGCTTGGAGGATACATATACGCAATGTATTGCTGGATCGGCCTTGTGCGTGGATTTGGGCTAAATTGCCCGTGTATCTGTATATTATGGTAGGTTACGTTTCGGTTTAAGTAAGAGATAGAGTTGTTAGGGTTATTCCAAAGATAGAAAGTCTCCGGACTATAAATATGTACCTAAGGTTATTGAGAAAGAGGACGATCACGTTCACAACAAACACAATCTCGGCGCATCGCCACCCCTTGTTTCTAGGGTTTCTTTCGGGTAAGTGTCATGCTGCCTAGATCGCATCTTGTGGTCTAGGCGATATCTTATCGTTATTTAGTGTTACTCGTCTGAAGCCTTGTTGATGGCGAGTAATAATTATCATAGATTTGTTTGGGCTAGCATCGGTACCTTTTGTTATGATTGCTTAGTTATCGCCTTTAGTTATCTCACGCCTTTGCACCTTTTGGTGTAAGGCAGCATCTTGCTTGATCTTTATTCAGTTGATTTGATCTGTTATAGTTTTGCCTTGTTTTCCAAGGTTTAGTTTGATATCCACATAGTCAGGCCTTGCAAACGGGTTGAACGATCCAGTAGTATGTAAGGGTATGGTTTGCCAATTCGAGAGGAGTTGTTCCAGGAATTGACTTTACGTCGGTTGTTAGGCCTTCTCTAGAGTTAGTTTTCTATCATCTTTTGCATCTACCAGGCTCAATTACGTGTAGGACGTTCCAATTATGTGGTGAAAACGTTAAACTGCCGTAGGTCGATTTAACTTGTATTGATGAAGCAAACCCCATGTTATCGTAGATCTAATGCAGAACCATGGGACAATCGGCTCCAGGAGCCGATTCACAGGGAAACCTGGGAGCCGGTCGCGGCTCGAATTTTACGTATACTTGTTTGCCATGCAGGAAACTAATCGAAGCAATCCATCACCTTCCTGACCAGGTATAGGTTAGGTGGCACGCCTGCATCGCCGGACGTGTCGGAGTTTTGGGCCGCCGTTCGAGGGACGAGGCCCACCAGGGTTCTGGAGCCTCCCGGCTCTTCGTGTTGCTCGTCGCTGCTCGCCGGTGGGTTTTGACAGGCAACACATTCTGGCACGCCCGGTGGGACTTTCAACAACATCTGCATCAACATCCGACGCTGCGATGGGGGACAGACCGGTCACGTACGACGATCTGCCTGAGGAGCACAAGGCGAAGTATGATGATATCAAAGCTCTCTTCGAAGCCGATCTCATCGGCTCTTTTGAGAGGACCCGTAAGCATGGCATCAGGTGGAAAGGATTCTCACCCGAAGGTGCTCTTGATGAGGTGGATCTGTCTGTTCCTTCAGAGGAGCGCACCAGAGCTCTGCGACAGGAAGTCAACTACATGGTGGCTCATTCTCTTCACCGCCATTCTGAGAGCCTAGTGAACGCTTTCGAGCGCATCGCGGTTCGTGTAGTTCAGGAGATCATGAAACATCAGTACTCTCCGTCGGGGCCTACTCTAGGGACTCACCAGGGAGAGAGATGCTCCAGACCAGGCCACAGCTGCCATTCACGCTTGCAGCTCCGGAGCCACCAGGGGCACCGGTGTACGTCGTCTACAAGGTTGGAGGTGACCCAGGCGATTGCCAGTTCCTGTTTGAACCACCTAAAGAAATCCCACATGGATATGTGTGCACCTACGTGCCGGACTGCAATAGCTTCGACGCAAGACGAACCAGATTGCAACCGAGGGATTTCAGGGCGGGAGTTTACGGAGCGGGCTTCGAGGCGGTATTTCGAGCAGGATGTATGCAGGATGGACGCCGATAAAGGCATGGCTAGCTGGCACGCCACCGAACGAGTCATGAGAATTCAGCCCTGCAGCTCAAGCGGTGGAGCAAATCCGTACCATCTTGAGAGACCAGTTCTGCGTCAAGAGAAGGACAATCGGCTATTCAAGCCGTACTAACGAAGTTTGATCTGATTCCGCTACCACCCAAGTATCGGCTCCCTGAGTTCTCAAGGTTTAGCGGATCAGAAGGGTCCAGCTCGATCGAGCATGTGAGCCGATACTTGGCACAGTTAGGCATGATTTCAGCATCGGATCAGTTACGCGTAAGGTTCTTTGCGCAATCTCTGACAGGACCAGCTTTTGGGTGGTACACCTCGTTGCCACCGGATTCGATCCAGACCTGGAAGCAACTGGAGGAGCAGTTCCACATTCAGTATCATTCAGAAGCTACCGAGGCTGGCATTGCAGATCTGGCGCAAGTGCGGCAAAAGCGGGGAGAAACGGTAGCCAACTACATTCAGCGTTTCAGGACTGTCAAGAACCGATGTTATTCGGCTCGTTTAACTGAGAAAGAAGCAGTCGAGCTGGCAGTGTTGGGTCTCTCAGCACCTATCAAGGATCTGGCTTTCCAAGTAGAATACAATTCATTGGCGCACATGGCCCAGAAACTGACAATGTATGAACAGCGCCACCCTGAGTTGTACCAAGACAAGTTCAAACGTCCGATAGGCCTGGTCGATACAGAAGAAGAGGATCCTATACAAGACCAGGAGGTGGCCGTGGCTGAATGGGCTCGGGGGGCAGATCCTGTGTCCTGCAAATGGGTAAAACAGCAAGGGCCTGCAAAAGGGTTCGACTTTGATGTGAGCAAAGCTGAGCAGATATTCGATTTACTGCTGAAAGAAAAGCAGCTGAAGTTACCCGAAGGCCATAAAATCCCTACGGCTCAAGAGATGAACGGGAGACCATACTGCAAGTGGCATCACTCGTTCACCCACACCACCAATGATTGCAAAGAGCTACGTCGCCAGATCCAAACGGCGATAGAACAGGGCCGTCTGATCCTTGGGCAATTCGCCATGAAAGTAGACACAAACCCGTTTCCCGGCGTCAACATGGTAGAACACGGCCACTCCACGAGGCGTCAGTTAGACTTCTCGTTCGATGTTAATATGGCAGGACCTGTGTACCACCATGGCACATATAAGGAGGAAGGCGGTCGCTCTCGGGGCAAAGAAAGAGAGGAGGCTGGTCCACGTGACCGGCCCCGTTATGATGACAGGCGGTATTTAACCGAGGAGCAAGTGAGAAGCGTGCGATATCAGAAGCCACACTCCACGCATCTCCTTAACAAGTATGAGCGTCAGTATAACCGACGTCGCCGGCACGATCGAAATGATGAAGGATATGAGCACCTCGCTAGGGGAAAGTCAAAGGAAAAGGAAGGCGTGGATAAACATTGGGATTGTCCTTTCTTCAAGTATTGCTGGGATGCGGGAATGAGCCGATTGCCTACAATCGACAACTGCCGGAATGTGGACAGCGAAGGATGACACAGTCCGTTTCGGTGTTCAGCGTCTAGGGCCTCTCCTCGAGCACAAGATCTCGAGGAGCCAATGGTGAAGAAGAAGAAGACAGATATCACCGGCCGAGGTGGTGTCGATGGACTCACACACCCAAAAGCATAGAGTTCAGCATTGCGTAGCTTGGAGGAAGCAAGCGCATACCTCCACGCTTTAAGGAAAGCACGGCCCGATCTGCCGTGAAAATTCGCAAACCTTGGAAGCGGAGGCTCGTCAAAAGGAAAGAGTGGCGCCCCAAACCAGAAAAGCCGATGCGAAGACATCGGCACAAACATGGTGTTCATACTTCCGTCGAGTTTTGCGCCCAAGAACCAACGAACTACCAAATACGCAGTTGATCGCGCCCACGGCGGTTATCTTTGAAAAGCCACGAGAAGGGCTACAAACATCCGAAAGCCACAGCCTGCGAGGTTATATCAATGGGCAGCCTGTCCGCAAGATGTTGGTTGACACCGGAGCGGCAGTCAATATAATGCCATACTCCATGCTACGGCGTTTGGGACGCTCCACTGCAGATCTGATCAAAACCAATGTCACGTTAAGCGACTTCAACGGCCAAACTTGAAACGCAAGGCGTTACGAGCGTGGATCCGACGTGGGCGTAAAAAACCATCCCTCGTCATTCTTCGTCGTTGACAGCAAAAGCACCTCTGTCTTCTTTGGGGAGGGATTGGATTCACGCTAGCTGCATTCCATCCACGATGCACGGTGCCTAATCTGATGGGATGGAGATGAAGTGGAGGTCATTCATGCAGATGATTCGATCGAGATCTCCATAGCTGGCATGAACATCCGGGAAGCGAAGACCAAGAGCCGATCTGGAATCGTCTAGACGGCTGTGGCGCATTGAAGCTACAAAAACGGGTGAGGCTGGTCTTATCCAGCGGCCCGACAGAGTAGCAAAGTCCACGATCGATGCGTGGTATGGCGATCCTGCGATCGCCACAAAAATAAGAAGCGATAATCTTCGACAAAGGTCATGCGATCGTAGTAGGGAGATTCCACGCCATTGTAGAGCTCAAATAAGTTGTAAACCTTCCTTGACTAATGCAATCAAAAGGGGGCCGATTCCGGCAATCGGCCCAAATTATCTTTGTTATCCTCACCAACTGTTTGCCCCGTGTTTAGCATCGATTTAGCAGGTGACAGAAAGCTAGGGTATGGGTTTACCTCCGCTGATGAGCTAGAGGAGATTGACATCGGTCCTGGGGATAAGCCACGACCAACATTTATCAGCAAGAAGTTAGATCCGAATCTGCGGGGTCCGATGATAGCTTTGTTGAAAGAATATCCAGACTGCTTTGCCTGGGACTATACAGAGATGCCCGGGTTAGACAGGAGCATCATCAAGCATCGACTCCCGCTTAAAAAAGGGTTTCGGCCATTCCAGCAGCGAGCACGAAAGATGAAGGCCGAAATTTTGGAAGAAGTCAAGAAAGAGATCGAGAAAATGTTGACAGCTAGGTTAATCAGGCCATGCAGGTATGCTGAGTGGATTTCTAGTATCGTGCCTATAGAGAAAAGAATGGCCGCTGGCGTGTTGCCATAGATTTTCGGGATCTCAATAGAGCTACTCCAAAGGACGAGTATCCGATGCCGGTAGCAGAGACATTAATCAACGCAGCTGCTGGTCATAAGATCTTGAGCTTCATGGATGGCAATACCGGTTACAACCAAATTTTTATGGCTCCAGAAGATATACACAAGACTGCATTCAGAGTCCCAGGTTCGGTGGGGTTGTTTGAATATGTAGTCATGACGTTTGGACTGAAGAATGCCGGCGCCACATACCAAAGAGCCATGAATTACATTTTCCATGATCTGATCGGCAAGCTGGTGGAAATTTATATCGATGACGTGGTAGTAAAGTCTGCTTCAGTACAAGGACACTTGGATGATCTGCAACGCGTCCTGGACCGAACAAGAAAATTTGGGCTACGGATGAATCCAAAGAAGTGTGCCTTCGGTGTGACGGCCGGTCAATTCTTGGGTTTCTTGGTCCATGAACGCGGAATTGAGATCGGCCTGAAAAGTCAGGAGGCAGTGCGAACAATGAAGCCACCTACCACGAAGAAACAACTGCAGTCTCTCATCGGCAAGACCAACTTCGTCAGAAGATTCATCTCCAATCTGTCAGGAAGAATAGAGCCGTTCATGGGACTGGTGAAAATTAAGTCTGATGAGGAGTTACGCTGGGGGACAGAACAACAACGAGCCTTCGACGAGATCAAAGAATATCTAACGAAGCCGCCAGTGTTGGTTCCGCCCCAGCCGGATAGGCCGTTCTACATTTACTTGTCAGTAGCTGACACGTCCATCGCCTCGTTGGTGGTGCAAGTTTATGATGGTCTGGAGCGAGTTGTGTTTTACATCAGCAGAAGGATGCTGGATGCAGAGACAAGGTATCCTGAGATCGATAAGTTGTGCCTCTGCACATTTTCACCCGCACCAAGCGCCACATCTTTCTCTCGTGGAGATTATCATTATATGCAAATCGATATCATAAAACATATCTGTCGGCTCCTATGTTGAAAGGCCGACTCGGCAAATGGATGTTTGCATTATCGAATTTGATATCCGGTATCAACCCGCGAAGCGGTTAAAGTCGGCGTTGCGACCTTATTCTGAAAGAATCAACACGATATAGCGGCGCTGTCATACAAGCGTGGGCTATGTTTTTCGATGGATCGGTTTGTGATGATGGTTGCGGCATCGGCATTCTACGTGTCGCCGGGGCAACATATTCCTTCACCATCGGCTATCTACCCCTCGCACCAACAACGTCGCCGAGTATGAGGCGATACGCAAGGGAATGGAGTTGCTCATCGCCGGGAGCGAAGCGGTGGAAATTTTGGAGACTCCAAATTGGTGATTTCCCAACTCACGGAGGAATACAAGTGTGAGAGCGAGTCGCTCTTCCCATTATGGTTGCAATGCCGTGAGCTAATGGCACGATTCGGTACATAAACTTTAATCGGATCCCGCGATCGCAGAATACCGAGGCGAATGATCTCGCACAAATGGCCTCGAGCTACAAGGACGTGTGAGGGAGCGATGTTCAAGTCCGGTTCACGGAGGCGGACGACTGGAGAGCCGATATCTTCAATTACTTGAAAGATTCGGCTCGGGGGGCACCTAAACGGATAAGGTACAAGGCCATGAAGTATGTGCTTATTGGGGACGACATGTTTTACAGGACTCTGGAAGGGTTACTGCTCAGATGTCTGGGACCAACCGAGGCCAATCGGCTCCTACACGAGGTACACGAAGGCGCCTGTGGAACTCACCAATCGGCTCACAAGATGAAATGGTTGATCGCGATCGGGGTTTTATTGGCCCACCATGCTTGAGGACTGTTTAAGTACTACAAAGGGTGTCAAGCATGTCGAAATTTGGAAAAATTCAGACGGTACCAAAGGCAATGAACCCCATCATCAAGCCTTGGCCATTCCGAGGTTGGGGCATGGATATGATTGGCAAGATCAATCCTCCATCAAGCAAAGGCCACATGTGAATTTTGGCCATTACGGATTATTTCACTAAATGGGTGGAAGCCGTCCCTATGAAGTCGATGAACTCAAGGATGTTATCAATTTTGTGAAAGAACATGTCATTCATAGATTCGGATTCCCCAAACTATCACGACCGATGGAGGTTCGGTCTTCATTTCTCATGAGTTTAGAAAATTACGTGAGGACACGGGAATTAAGTCGATCCGATCATCTCCATACTATGCTCAAGCAAATGGGAAAGCTGGCCCAACCAGAGCCTTATCAAGCTGATCAAGAGGAAAGTCGACGAGCACCCTAGGCGTTGGCACGAGGTTTTGTCAGAGGCTTTATGGGCTTATCGCATGTCATGTCATGGAGCGATAAAAACCTCGCCATACCATCTAGTTTATGGACAAGAAGCCGTATTGCCCTGGGAGATTACGGCTGGATCGAGACGTGTCACTTTTCAGAACGATCTAACAACTGAAGAATATGCGACCCTGATGAGTGACAGTGTTGAGGATTTAACTGAGCTTAGGCTGTGGTCGCTTGAGAAAATCAAAGAGAACAAGGCCAAGGTAGCTCGTGCATATAATAAGAAGGTGAGACCAAAGGAGTTCCACGTTGGAGATCTAGTATGGGAAGCTGTATTGCCATTGGGGACTAAGGATGCAGCATATGGTAAATGGTCTCCAAATTGGCACGGGCCATACAGGGTCGATCAAGTTTTAAGGGGGAACGCGTACATGCTTGAGGAGCTGGACGGCGTGAAATTCGATGGTATGTCAACGGTCAGCATCTCAAGAAATATTTCCCAAGCATGTGGGATGATGGACAGTGAAATATGGGGGCCGATACATGAAATCGGCCAATAAAAAAAATTAAATATAGCCGATGCACAGCCATCGACTCTAGAGGTTCAAACTGTTACGAGCAGGTGTCAGTTTACATGAATGAGCTACTGAAGGAATGCCTCGAAGGCGTGGAGGGCGTCAGCACGAACACGATCCACCTCGGCGATCTCGGCTTCGTCATCTTCGTCTGTGCCCATCACTAGATGCTTGTTCAGGGCATGTATTTCCGCCAGATCAGTCTTCCGTTGAGCTTTGAGGCCTTCTGCTTCGTCTTGGGAGCGGGCGATGAATGCTTCCTTGTCACGAATGAGCTGTTTAGTCGCCCAGACCTTCTCTTCAAGATCTCCCAATGCCTTTTTCAAGGATGCAAGCTCGGCGGTACTGATAGAGGTGTCAGTTTTGGCATCCAGAGACGCCTTTTTCTCGTTGAGCTGCTGACATTTGTCTGCAATATTGGCCTTCAGCGGGAGTTGGGCGCAGCGCAGATTAATCCTCTCACGAGCCAACTTCACCCTTGACCCGTAGAAAGACAGAGTTACAACTGGCCAAAGCTTCACCTGCAATGCTACTGGGAGTTGGTCCTTGATTTCGGCAAGAACGCTCTTCACCTCTTTAGAACCCTCGATCAACTTCTCGATCGGGGAGGACAGCAAGGCTTTGAGGCGCTGGAATTGAGGTAGAACAGCCCTTGCTCGTGGTTCATCGTTGGCGACAGAGGGAGTTGGTTCGATGGATTCAGGGTCGAACGTCAGCAGGCCTGAGATATCACAACCCTGGCAGGCCGAAATGGCGTCAGTATGCGTCCAACATGGAAGGACGAGCCGAACGAAGCGAACGTACCTCTCCTAAGATCAAGGGGATAGCAGATGACGAGACAACCGACTTGTGTGTTGTTGCTGGGGGCTTGGCCAAAGTGGTAACCGTTTCATCTACACCTTCAGGGATTACTAGATCCAGCCTTGCGAGAGGCATCGGCACTGCCCCGGCTTTCCCACTAGAAGTGTCGATGCGCATGGAAGGTGCTTAGCCGATGTAAATAGTGATGAATCCAGATAAAAAACAATTGGTGAGAGCATGGAGGGTGATGACTTTGAAACCTCCTGGCTCGAAAGAAGTTTGCAGTCCTTGCGAGCCCTCTTGGGGCTCACTGGCCCCGCCTCGTGATGCTCGGGCGATGAGGTTCAGAACCTTTTTCACGGGAGCCGATGGTGGCAAATCTGGCCGGCGGTGATGGTCCTCTCAGAGTCTGGTGGGCCCGATTCTCCTCGATTGGATTGTGTGTCCTCGCTGGAGGTGTCTTCGACGGAAGCCTGTAAGAAAAGGAGAGCTAGTAAGCACGAGCATGTTTGCAAGGATGAAAGAGATCAACCAAGGCATGGATCAGCGTACATGCGAACTTTCTGGGGAAGGGCTCCGGCGCCTCAAAGTCTTCCTGGCAGCTACCTTCCTCACCACCGTTCTTGTTTTAGTTGGAACTCGAGAGGCGGCTGACCTAGAAGTTGCTTGGTTCTTGGAAGCCGATTGTGGTGAGATCGGCTGGTTCTGCATCACGACCTTTTTCAAAGGTGGCGAGTTTTTGCAGAAAAGGACCACAGGAGCTGGTGGGAAGAATTCGAAGGGGGAGCCATCATCGTGTGTAGGTTCAGGACCATCTTGTTGCTGCAAGGAGACAGAGCGGGTTATTAGAAGAATCATTTGTGAGCTGCATCAAGAAAATTTACAAGTAGCGGTACCTGTTCTATGGGGATATCATATTCAGCATCGAGCTGTTCCAGCAACGGTCCCAGAGCTCTCCTGAAGGCATGAGTCTTCCACATCGACCACCAGTTCTCAAAACCATCGGTTGATGAAACGAAGGTGAGGTTGTTAGGAATTGGGATAGTCAGAGCATCGAAGAAGGAATAACACCTTTGACTGGTGAGAGGATCGGGCAGGTCAGCTCTGCTCTCTGTAAGATGGTGGAGAAAGAGATGGGGAGGTACTTGTCCAAGGCCAAATTTCCGAGCCACTACGACCGGCTGGTAGAATTCGTATCCAGGTTTGATTATTCTGTTGGATGTGCTCATGCCAACTGGAAGGAAGCAGGGACGGATCACAGTGGAAAATAGCTGCCGAGTGCTGGTGTCATCGGAAAAGTTGTCTAGCTTGAAGGAGATTGGATTTTCAAAATGTTCCGATTCTTCCATGTAAGGAAAGAAGATAGGATTGTCCAGGCCTTGGAAGAAAATGCTGAACCACTTGGATGCTTCCTGAGGGATCGTTCTTGCTGGCGATCTATCTGAGCTTGTAGCCGTGGTGCATCGGATCTGCTTCCCTTTGGCATCTGGAAAGGTGCAACTCGCCAAAAGGGGGAAGTTTGGGACATGGTTTTGAAAGTACAGCTGAGCCCATAGCTGAATGAACCACCAAGGACCTCCTGTTTTGACTGCTATGCCGGAGAATAGTTTGACAGACATCAACTGGAGATATCGATAGACTTCTCCAAGGAACAGTTTGCCGATGCCAAGTTGAGTGCCTTTGGCAAGTTCGTAGGCCAAGGAGAGATAATTCTTGGTTGGAGCAAGGGAAGGGCCACAGAATATGAAATGTTCCAGCCAGAAGTTGAGGAAAGCCGTGTGTTCTTTCTCTGTGACAGGGCCTTTAGTTTTCATGTGGCTTTGAAGATAGGCACCCGATTCGTGCGATGCATTTTGGAAGAAATCTTGTAGGGGACCTTTGTCGATTAAAAGCGAGAGGGCTGGGTGATGTAACGTCCGGACGATAATCATCACCACGTCTAACGAGTTGGTGTCATGGGGCCATGACCGAACATGAAGCGATTGAGCATCGGACCAGAAATAGCCGATGGTTTTAGAAGATTTTCATGTTTCTCAAGGAGACAATGACAAATACAAGGCATCGGCTATTCAGTTGGTAAGTTTTGGCTACCCTGCTATACCAAGAGACCCAATGTTCGGAGGATTAGGCCAGCTCATGGCGGTCGGCCCAAGAATTCAGATCTAGGTTTTGGCTTACGAAGGGATTACATTTGCCTCGCAAGAGATCGGATGGGCAGGACTAGATTACATGCGGGGCCAAGACAGAGAGAATTTGGGAGAGAAGGATGCGACAGCAGAATGTCTGAAACCTAAAAATTTAATGGTGTAATAAAGCATTAATTCAGGTGTTTGCCATTAATTCTAACACCGTGTTCAGACTGCGAGGAGTAGGCGTACCTTCAGACCAGAGACCGCTGTGTTGGTGTTGGATGATTCCGCCATCTAGTTTGCCGGCGAAGATGGATCTATGCAATTGGGGATCGAGGGTTCTTGTCGCTGTAAGCTCGATCTATTCGGTGAGGCAATTGGAGATCTGGGTTGGCCTTTTTGAAGAGGGTCGCAGGCTACCGTTTGAAACTGGAAAGTGGCCGCTCAGATTTGTCTAAGTATGCGACCAAATTTTACCTTGTCAACGTTTGTGGGGAAAGCCGATGTGTTACCATCGGCTCTTTGGGCTTTGACTGGGTTGACCATATGAGCGTAGTATGGTGAAAGCCGATACATTACTATCGGCTTCTGGAACGTTGACCTATTTTGACTATCGGCAAAATCGAATTGGAAAAGCAATCTTTGTTGATTCAAAAGACGATTGTTTACAATGGAGCCGATTGCTTACAAAAGGAAATCTACTACTAGTACTACTACTAGTTCCTAATCTAGAGGCCGGTGTCGTCGCCGCTGTCTTCGCCGTCGTCGTATTCGCTGTCATCAGCGCTGCTGCCGGCGTAGTCTTCGCCGCTGCTGCTGAAGTTGTCAGCGGGGGCCTCCTCGTCCTCGTCGTCGTCTTCGGTGTCCTCGCTGGACCCGGCGCGGAAGCGCTTCACCGGCGGGTATTCGTCGGAGGAGGTGTCCTCCTCCGCTTCTTCCTCCTCGTCGGAGGATTCGACGTCCTCGTCCCAGGACACGGCGTCGTCGGAGCTCTCCGCCTCCAGTTCCTCGTCGACAAGGAACTGGAGGCCCTCCTCGCCGTCGGTCAGGGACTCGTCGTCCTCTGACCAGGCGGCGAAGTCCCAGTCCCTCTCGTCCCACCATTGTGGGGCGAGAGCCTCGTACGCCGCCATTGGCGGGTGCTCCGGCGTCGGCTCCCGGTCGCTCATTGTGTTGGAGGATTGGGAGGAAAGGCCGGATGATTTGGAGGAAGAAGAGGAGGCCATGGCGGAGGAAGAGGGTTTTTTGGCGGAGGAAGAGGGTTTTTTGGCTGATGGAAGAAGATGGGGTGCAGGCGCGGATGAATTTAAATAAGGGAATAGTGGGAGGTGGTTCAATGCCATAGCGGTTTCCCGAATGTGGTGCCAAAATTGTCAAATCATGCCTTTGGAGAAGTTGAGAAGACAGGCGTCATGATGAGGGGGCGTGGCGATTCTGCTCTGCGTGCTTAAAAAAAAGGAAAAAAAATCAGCAGTGGTTTTGGAATTATTATTGCCAAAACCAGGGGGGGCATGTGTTATCGCCACATTTTGGCCAAAGGAGGAGATGGGCCGTAATCAAGATGGGCTTGGAGGATACATATACGCAATGTATTGCTGGATCGGCCTTGTGCGTGGATTTGGGCTAAATTGCCCGTGTATCTGTATATTATGGTAGGTTACGTTTCGGTTTAAGTAAGAGATAGAGTTGTTAGGGTTATTCCAAAGATAGAAAGTCTCCGGACTATAAATATGTACCTAAGGTTATTGAGAAAGAGGACGATCACGTTCACAACAAACACAATCTCGGCGCATCGCCACCCCTTGTTTCTAGGGTTTCTTTCGGGTAAGTGTCATGCTGCCTAGATCGCATCTTGCGGTCTAGGCAGTATCTACTTATGCGTTATTTAGTGTTACTCGTACTGAAGCCTTGTTGATGGCGAGTAATACTGTTATCATAGATTTGTTTGGGCTAGCATCGGTACCTTTTTGTTATGATTGCTTAGTTATGCTGCCTTTAGTTATCTCGCTACCTTTGCACCTTTTTCGGGTGTAAGGGCAGCATCTTGCTTGATCTTTATTCAGTTGATTTGATCTGTTATAGTTTTGCCTTGTTTTCCAAGGTTTAGTTTGATATCCACATAGTCAGGCCTTGCAAACGGGTTGAACGATCCAGTAGTATGTAAGGGTATGGTTTGCCAATTCGAGAGGAGTTATTCCGGGAATTGACTTTACGTCGGTTGTTAGGCCTTCTCTAGAGTTAGTTTTCTATCATCTTTTGCATCTACCAGGCTCAATTACGTGTAGGACGTTCCAATTATGTGGTGAAAACGTTAAACTGCCGTAGGTCGATTTAACTTGTATTGATGAAGCAAACCCCATGTTATCGTAGATCTAATGCAGAACCATGGGACAATCGGCTCCAGGAGCCGATTCACGAAAACACAGGAGCCGTCGCTCGAATTTTACGATACTTGTTTGCCATGCAGAAACTAATCGAAGCAATCCATCACCTTCGACCGGTATAGGTTAGGTGGCACGCCTTGCATCAGCGGGCGTGTCTGGGAGTTTTGAACCGTTGCCCGAGGGACCAGGGCCCACCAGCAGTTCTGGGAGCCTCCCGGCTCTTCGTATTGCTCGTCGCTGCTCGCCGGTGGGTTTTGACAGGCAACACCCGCGTGCGCTCCACATCGTCGGCAACGTCAACACCGAGCGCCGCCACAGTCTGCAGCAGCTCCGGGGAATCCCTATGGTAGTTTCTGACCGCGCCTCCTCCTCTCTTTGACGCTCGTGTCTTCGCCACTCTCTTGCGCGTCTAACGCCACCTTTATCTGGTTTTCCCATGTTGTGTAGCCTCGCCCCATCGACGAACAGGACGCACTCGACGCCGACGCTAGCTCCAGCGAGCAATTCCCTTCGTCCTCGTGCGCCCCTTCCTCCTCTCGAACACGTTGAGCATTGCAACGATCCCCTGAACCCGGTGAGCTACCCCCCTCTCTCTCTCTCTAACCCCCTGTATCGCCAGCAATCTCGCTTGCCGAGCGCGCCGCCGCCAGTTGCCGCCGCCAGCGCCGCTAGTAAATGGCTAGTGCTTGTGCGCCGTAGGATTTAGATCCAATGCACACAATAGAAACTTAAACAAAGAGGTACGTTTTGATATGAACCATGCGTTGCAGCTTAGATCTAACGCACCGCATAGGCCGATCCGTGCGAACCGGTACCGATGAATCAAAACATGACGCGTGGCCCTGTCTATTGTTATAAAAACAGAATTGATCTATTTGATGTTAAAATTTGTAAAATTCATAACTTTTAATCTACACGTCCCAATTTTGCAAATTTTATATCAATGGAATCAGCAGACCAAGTACTATCCAACCATGCACTTTGTTTAATGAATTGCTCCTGGTAAAATGGTTGTTTTTGCAGAAACTTGTGTAGGCATAAATTGAATATAAAATTCATTCTAAAATTATTTTTGTGATAAAATCTTTGGCAAATGGATCGTTTTGAACCTACTGACTATATAAACCAACTTGTGGATTCAAATACAAATTTTGTGAGGCAAAAGAATAAATCTTTGATTTAGAACATTTCTAGTCAAATAAAAATAATGTTTATATGTTAAAAATACTTTTGGAGGAAAACCTTTGGGGAAATGTTTTGATTTAAACTCTCTAACCCTAAACAACAAGTTTTAGAATTTTAAAATGTATTTTGATGAACCCTATAAATTATTACTTTGCTAAAGGCAATTTCAACAACATAAAATATTGATTTAGTGTAAAAATGGTTTATAGGTGAAACCTTTTACAAATGGTTATAATATTAAACACTTGACCATAAAACACCAACATTTGTGTTTAAAAATGTATTTTTCAAACACTAGAAAATATTACTTTGGTTTGAACCATTTCTAGCAAAATAAAAATGATTTAAAATGGCCAGTTTCACTAACTTGATATAAAATGATTTTGCCACCTTTATAAATGACCAATAGATATTATATGATGCCCATAACCTATTGGGAACCACTTCTCCAAATAAAACAATCTTTAGCATGCTTGCATGCATTGCTTTGTTCTTATTATTTTATGTGATGTTTGCTTGAATGGTAGATTTAATATTGCTTGCTGGGTTGAATTGTAGTGGAAATTGAAGAGTGTGAATATTGCAAGATCAAGGAGTGAACTTATAATTCTCTACCAAAAAGGCAAGTGATGCTTCATACTTTTGTCCTATTATTTTCACTATGCATTACTGATATTTCTAAGTAGGACATGCATGGATTTTTTTGCTAAGTATAAACTATGCCATGGGAAATCCTAGTAGATGAAACCTTAGTAGAATTTTCCTAAGTTAAGGTTCTACTACCATCATGCTTAGCTTAGCTAGTAGAAAACATGGATGGATTATATTCATGCTATGGAATATTTATAAGTCAATGACTTGTGTTTTGTTTAATAAAACAACTAAGTGAATGAATCACCTGGGTGGAATGGAAGGAATGGTTTGTGTTGAGTGGTTTCACAAGGCCCATTTCTATGGTTTACCTTGTGTATCTCACTTGTGGAATGCCACACAGGAACAAAGAGATTTGAGATGTCAAATGTTGAGAAGCTTCAAGTGCAGCCACTTGGCATTATGGGCTCTGCCTGGATCATATAGGTTGCAATAACTTAGCGAAATGGACAGTTGGTGGTAGGGGATTGATAGGTTGGAGCGCATCCATTCTGGTCTAAGGGAAGGCTTCTGAAAGATCTTGTCTTGGTGAAACCAAGTCTTGTGGGGAAAGTGCACAACCTCTACAGAGTGTAAAATCTAAGTACTTAGCCATGTCCCTGACAAAGGACAATTTGATCATCAAGACATGGAAGCTATCAAGAATCTCATCATCCCAATTTTCTAAGCTAAAACTTTTGGTTGAACAAGGGTCGAAGGTTCACCAATTTCTATTGGTGGTTCCTTGGGTGTTTTTGACAAGAAAAACTTAGTGTTTTCAAATGATAAGGAAAATCTATTTTGAGCAAAGCAAGCCTAAGCTCCACTTAGCCAAATGCATATAGATGATAGACTCCACTATACTACCATAGTAACACTTGCCAATACAATTCAAATGTATTGACCCTTGTGGCCGTAACTTATTATGTTGCAGGTTTGTTTGATGTTTGTGAAGTGTGTTGATTAGGATTACAAGTCTACAACCAACATGTTTGCCTGTGGCATTTTGAAGATGAAGGACTCCATGATATAGTTATTTCTGCTGCATTGTAATGAGATAGCCAAATGAGCTATGTAAGATGCAATAAATTATTTTATTCCTGGTTATAAGTTGTATTATGACCTTTGTTTCTTGATATTACATCTTAACTATGGATGTTAGTTATTGATCCAGGGACTAGCATTGTAAACACAGGGATCTCTACCTTATTAAAGGTTGGGACCTCTACAGATGGTATTAGAGCACTGTGTTGCCTGTAGGATTGTAACCCTAGGATTGGACAAAACCCCTTAGAAAAATAGGACTTGTATTTGTTCAAAACTTATTTACAAACAATCTTGTAAACTCTTTCCTCAACCATTTTGGGTTTGATTCTACATCTCTTCCTTTTCAAACTTGATGGACAAAGCCTTAACCATGAGCAAAGACTTCAACATGAGCAAAGGACTTCACCAACTCAAATGACTTCAACTTCAACATCATCAAAGACTTCAATTTTATTTTCACCAAGGAATTCAACTTGGATATCACTAAGGACTACAAGTGAGACAAGAAATATTACTCAAGACTTGAAGATTAAGGAAACACAACTTAGAAGGAATCATCATCACCTTTGAAGTTTTGTGACCAAGATGCAAGAAATTCTCCAAGGATACAATAATCATGTTCATGAAGAAGCAACCAAGAAGAATGGAATGATCTCAAGAAAACCATATAGTTGGACCACCATATTTAGTTTAGATCAAACCCACCAACTTATGTGGTGTAGCAAAAAATATTTTGTTGCCTAAAGATGTGCTTGAAACTTGTTTGAATGGAATGTTTGTTTGTGATTGCTTGCACATTGCTTGTGTGAATTGTGATGTGTGTGATTAGAATTAATTCCTTCGAAATCATTTGCCTATTCTAATCCCAATCCAACCCAAACAGATGACTACTCCAAGAAATTCCAACACCAATAATGGTGACAACAACAACCAAGAGATGCTCATGAGAGAACAACTACTAGTAAACCAAACCCAGTTGAATCAGTTGACAACTCAGTTTCTAACCAACAACAATAAGTTAGACCCAACCATGCAAAAGTTTTTGGAAATTCAATCTCAATTGTTGCAAGGGATGGCCACTCAAATGATCAACATGAAAGACAACCTTTTCCAAGGAGTTTTTGACAACAAGGATGTCAAGGACGATATTCTAGAAGGAACCCAAGCTTGCAATGTTTGTGGAGACAAGGATCACACTTCCAAAGAGCATGAAGATCAATGCCCCAATTGTGAAGAGAAACATCCAACTAATCAATGCCCCACATCTCAAGCTACTTGTTTCCTATGTGAAGGAAATAATCATGTCCCTATCCAATGCCCCATCTATTCCATAGTTCAACAAAGGAAACAAGTTGGAGTGCATCAACAGATTGGAAACCCCTATGAGGGAACAACTTCTACCAAGAAGGATGAAGACAAAGGAAAATCTCAGCTTGCACCTCCATGCAATATGACTCAACTTGATGGACAAAAGAGGAGACATATGTATTATCCAAGAAAAATATTAAGGAGACCAGGAGACTTTCCCACCTTTGAGATAAAATATGAAGAGCATGAACTAGAAGAACTCCTTGCTTTGGAGAAACCCAGGAAGAAGAAGGACAAAATCCAAGTGCAGTGTTGCCATTGAAAAGAGATGGGACACTATGCCAATGAATGTCCAGGGAAGAAGAAGAAGTATAAGGAAATTAGCCAAGTGTGGTGCAACAACTACAAAGATATAGGCCATTATGTATCAACTTGTCTACAGAAGATATGTGAAGAACTCAATCTTGTCACATGTTACAATTGTGGTGATCAAGGACATTATGCAAGAAATTGTCCAGAAAAGATGAAGCACAAGATAAACAAGCCTATGAAGGATCTCAGCCTTGTCACATGTTTCAAGTGTATGCAGATGTTTTCCGAGAAGTTTCATCAAGATCCCAAGCAAGCCAAGAAGTAATCTAGTGGAAAAATTTTAAGGGTGGTAGTACCCTAGTTGCTTTGAGACAACTTGTAACCCTATCTTTCCCCAAATCTCGGGACGAGATTTCTTTTAAGGGTGGTAGCCTGTCACATCCCAAAATTTTCCAAATTTTGTAATGTGAAAAATAAATAAACAAAATAAATAATTGTTGAAATTTAGGGTGAAAATAAACTTTTTGTTTCTAAATGGAAACATTAAAACCCATCTTGAACAAACTTCGAATAATGTTTGAATCCAACTAAATTCAAATCAAGTGGAATGCATTCTTCATAAATGCATCTTGAAATTTAAACATTTGGAAAATAAACCAAAACCCTAAAAAAAACCCTAATGGAATAAAATCATTTCCAAGATATCTCTAAGACCATGGATTTGATCCATATAAAAATTTGTCAACAAACATTTTCAAATGATCAAGAATGACAAATAGAAATATTATAAAACCATAGAAAGTGATTTCACTTAATTTGGAGCCATAGATAAAATGTTATGAATTTAATAAGATAAGGAAATTGAATTTCCAAAGCTAATAAAGCACCTATCTAGAAATCCATACCAAATGGTGATCAAATAATCCTAAATACATTTAAAAGGATAAACAAATATTAAATAAGATTTTACAAATTGGAATCACCAAGTTTTGGTCTTTAAATAAAAGATATGGTTTTTAAAAGACAAAGGAAGAAATAATAAATAAGGACTATTTAATAAGAGCCAAATAAAACTTGGCCAAGACCATAAACAAATGGAATAAACATAATCCAAGTTTGAATGAATTAAATGGATAAATAATATGGAAATAAAATAATATGGCCTTAACCAAAATTCTATTCCATTGGATTAAGACAAATTCCCTAATAAGAATGATTAATTAAATCAGAGAAAAATAATTGGAATTTACCCAAGTGGAATAAAATTTATTTAATTAACTTAAATAAAATAAAAGAATCATTTAAGTAAAGTTATATGGAATTAAAACCATATTTTAATTCCATTGGAATAAAAACAATTGCCCAAATTAAATGATTAATAATCATATTAAAGTACCATAAATAATTCAAAGTGAATTATTTAACACCCCATTAAATAAATAAACCTACTGATAAGGTTTTGTGAAAAATTGGAATATTAAATAAGGGTTTGAAAAATATATTTAATCTTATTTGATTAATGGCATATGCTTGTTTTAATAAAGAATAAAACATAAGAAAAATAAAAGAATTATTCCTAAAATAGCATTTAAATTTCATGTTTAAACAATATGGAATTATACTGAACTTTTGAAAAAGGTTTGAATTCAAACAAGGTTTGAAAACATCTAAACAAAATCAAAACAGATAAATAGAAAAAAAGGAAAAACAATCTGTACAAAAAAAATATGAAACAAAGCCAGCCCATCTAAGCCCAGCGAGCCCAGTCTTCCCTCTCCCCGAAATGTTTTTGTCACTGCAGAACAGACCCACCCCCTCGCTGACTGCTGGCCCCACCTCTCCTCTCTCCCCCTCACTGACTAACCAGGCCGACACGTCAGTCGTCATTTCCACCCCAGCGACCAGTTCTTCCTCTCTCCCTCCCGTTTTTGGCTTGATCTTCGCGGCTTCAATTCTATTTAACATGGAGGCCGTTACTCACAGTGATCACGCCATGTTAAACGCCTCCGTCCCCTCTCCATTTTCCCCTAGACACCACACCTCGAGAGCCACCAGGCTGCCACAATTTGAGCTCGCTCCCTCACTGCTCCGACGAACTCATCGACGGATTCCGGCCAGCCGCCGTCGCCCCTTGCCCCCTCGACCACACGAGCACACTCCCCATCACCCGGCTAACCTCTCTGTAGCCTCCACTCGCCCGCGCGCGCTCCACATAGTCGGCAACGTCAACACCAAGCTCCGCCACAGTCTGCTGCAGCTCCGGCGAATCCCTCAGGTATTTTCTGACCGCGTCTCCTCCTCTCTTTGACGCTCGTGTCTTCGCCACTCTCTTGCGCGTCTAACAACGCCTTTATCTAGTTTTCCCGTGTCGTGTAGCCTCACCCCATCGATGAACAGGACGCACCTAACGCCAACGCTAGCTCCGGCGAGCAATTCCCTTCGTCCTCATGCGCCCCTGCCTCCTCTCGAACACGTTGAGAATCGCAACGATCCCCTGAACCTGGTGAGATACCCCTCTCTCTCTAACCCCTTGTATCGCCGGCAATCTTGCTTGCCTAGCACGTCGCCGCCAGTCGCCGCCAGTCGCCGCCGCCAGCGCTGCTAGTAAATGGCCAGTGCTTGTGCGCCGTAGGATTTAGATCCAATGCACACGATAGAAACTTAAACAAAGATGTATGTTTTGATCTGAACCATGCGTTGCAGCTTAGATCTAATGCACCAAGTAGGCCGATCCGTGCGAACCGGTACCGACGAATCAAAACACGACGTGTGGCCCTGTCTATTGTTATAAAAACAGAATTGATCTATTTTATGTTCAGATTTGTAAAATTCATAAATTTTAATCTACACGTCCAAATTTTGCAAATTTTATATCAATGGAATCAGCAGACCAAGTACTATCCAACCATGCACTTTGTTTAATGAATTGCTTCTGGTAAAATGGTTGTTTTTGCATAAACTTGTGTAGGCATAAATTGAATATAAAATTCATTCTAAAATTATTTTTGTGATAAAATCTTTGGCAAATGGATTGTTTTGAACCTACTGACCATATAAACCAACTTGTGGATTCAAAGAAAAATTTTGTGAGGCAAAAGAATAAATCTTTGATTTAGAACATTTTTAGTCAAATATTATATGTTAAAAATGCTTTTGGAGGAAACCCTTTGGGGAAATGTTTTGATTTAAACTCCCTGACCCTAAACAACAAGTTTTAGAATTTAAAAATGTATTTTTATGAACCCTATAAATTATTACTTTGCTAAAGGCAATTTCAACAACATAAAATATTGATTTAGTGTAAAATGGTTTATAGGTGAAACCTTTTACAAATGGTTTTAATATTAAACACTTGACCATAAAACACCAACATTTGTGTTTAAAAATGTATTTGTTAAACACTAGAAAATATTACTTTGGTTTGAACCATTTCTAGCAAAATAAAAATGACTTAAAATGGCCATTTTCACTAACTTGATATCAAATGATTTTGCCACCTTTATAAATGAACAATAGATATTATATGATTCCCATAACCTACTGGGAACCACTTCTCCAAATAAAACAGTATTTAGCATGCTTGCATGCATTGCTTTGTTCTTATTATTTTATGTGATGTTTGCTTGAATGGTAGATTGAATATTGCTTACTGGGTTGAATTGTAGTGGAAATTGAAGAGTGTGAATATTTCAAGATCAAGGAGTGAACTTATAATTCTCTACCAAAAAGGCAAGTGATGCTTCATACTTTTGTCCTATTATTTTCACTATGCATTAGTGATATTTCTAAGTAGGACTTGCATGGAATTTTTTGCTAAGTATAAACTATGCCATGGGAAATCCTAGTAGATGAAACCTTAGTAGAATTTTCCTAAGTTAAGGTTCCTACTACCATCATGCTTAGCTTAGCTAGTAGAAAACATGGATGGATTATATTCATGCTATGGAATATTTCTAAGTCAATGACTTGTGTTTTGTTTAATAAAACAACTAAGTGAATGAATCACCTGGTTGGAATGGAAGGAATGGTTTGTGTTGAGTGGTTACACAAGGCCCATTTATATGGTTTACCTTGTGTATCTCACTTGTGGAATGCCACCCAGGAACAAAGAGATTTGAGATGTCAAATGTTGAGAAGCTTCAAGTGCAGCCACTTGGCATTATGGGCTCTTCCTGGAGAATATATGTTGCAATAACTTAGCCAAATGGACAGTTGGTGGTAGGGGATTGATAGGTTGGAGCGCGTCCATTCTGGTCTAAGGGAAGGCTTTTGAAAGATCTTGTCTTGGTGAAACCAAGTCTTGTGGGGAAAGTGCACAACCTCCACAGAGTGTAAAATCTAAGTACTTAACCATGTCCCTGGCAAAGGACAATTTGAGAATCCAGACATGGAAGCTATCAAGGATCTCCTCATCCCAATTTTCTAAGTTAAAACTTGTGGTTGAACAATGGTTGAAGGTTCACCAATTTCTATTGGTGGTTCCTTGGGTGTTTTTTACAAGAAAAACTTAGTGTTTTCAAATGATAAGGAAAATATATTTTGAGCAAAGCAAGCCTAAGCTCCACTTAGCCAAATGCATATAGATGATAGACTCCACTATAATACCATAGTATCACTTTCTAATACAATTCAAATGTATTGACCCTTGTGGCTGTAACTTATTATGTTGCAGGTTTGTTTGATGTTAGTGAAGTTTGTTGATTAGGATTACAATTCTACAACCAACATGTTTGCCTGTGGAATTTTGAAGATGAAGGACTCCATGCTATAGTTATTTCTGCTGCATTGTAATGAGATAACCAAATGAGCTATGTAAGATGTAATAAATTATTTTATTCCTGGTTATAAGTTGTATTATGACCTTTGTTTCTTGATATTACATCTTAACTATGGATGCTAGCTATTGATCCAGGGACTAGCATTGTAAACACAGGGATCTCTACCTTATTAAAGGTTGGGACCTCTACACTCACTCCCCCTCCAGGCGCGGCCAGCTGCGGGCCCGTGCCTAGGGTAGGTGTGGCCACCCTTCTTCCTCCGTTTCGTCTCGTAACATTCCGTATGTAGTAAAAACATCAAAAATATAAAAATATTAGGCTTTCACGAACCTTTTGTTTTCACCACTTTTTACCTATTCAAAGACGGACTCTGCAGATTCTGGTGTTTGGTTTCTGATAAATTCTTCCGGAGTTACCATTTGAATAATATCAACATCTTCATTATAAGAATCTACAGAAATATAATGTTTGAGCCTTTTACCATTCACCACCTGTGTAGTGTTATCCTTTAGAGAATATATTTTGGTAGCCCATGAACGATACAGTTCCTCAATAACAAAAGGACCTTCCCATTTTGAGAGTAGTTTCCCTGCAAAAAAATCTGAGACGAGATCTACACAAAACAACTTTCTCACCAACATGGAATTCCCTTTTGAGAATTCTCCTGTCATGCCATCTTTTTACTTTTTCCTTAAAGAGTCTAGCATTTTCATAAGCTTCACTTCTCCACTCATCTAAAGTACTCAAGTCAAGCAATCTTTTCTCACTAGCAAGTTTAAGATCTCTATTCAATTCTTTCATTGCCCAATAAGCTTTGTGTTCTAGTTCTAGAGGCAAGTGACAAGACTTCCCATAAACCATTTTGTAAGGAGACATCCCCATAGGATTTCTATAAGCAGTTCTATAAGACCAGCCCAATTTTTCCTAGATCTATTAACAGTCTTCTGCAAGATAGATTTAATTTCCCTATTGGAAAGTTCTACTTGCCCACTGGTTTGGGGGTGATAATCTGAAGCAATTCTATGGTTAACATCATATTTGGCAAGAGTTTTCCTAAAACCACCATGAATAAAATGAGAGCCTCCATCAGTCATGAGATATCTAGGTACACCAAACCTGGGAAAAATAACATCTTTAAGCATTTTTAAAGAGATCTTACCATCACCACTATTTGTAGGTATGGCCTCTACCCACTTTGTAACATAATCAACAACAACAAGAATATGAGTATACCCTTTTGAAGGATGAAAAGGACCCATACAGTCAATCCCCAACAATCGAAAGGTTAAATAACAAGAGAATAATTCATAGGCATTTCATTGCGTCTAGAACTATTACCAACTCTTTGACATTCATCACATGATAGAACAAACTTCCTTGCACCCTTGAAAAGGGTAGGCCAATAAAATCCAGATTGTAAATTTTTTTGTGCAGTTCTATCTCCAACATGATGTCCTCCATAAGCAGTGCCATGACATTTCCTCAATATCTCTTCTTGTTCATATTTTGGAACACATCTTCGCATAATACCATCTACCCCTTCTTTGTATAAATGTGGGTCATCCCAAAAGTAATGCCTCAGATCATAAGAGAATTTTCTTCTTTGCTGGGCTGTAAAGGTTGGAGGCAAATACTTGGAAACAATAAAGTTAGCGTAATCAGCATACCAAGGACTCTCATGCGGTCTTATCCTTATTGCAGCCAACTGTTCATTTGAAAAACTATCATTAGCAGTCAAGGGGTCAAAAGAAATGTTTTCCAAACGAGACAAATTTTCAGCACCTTTCCTATCTACAATATGCAGATCAAACTCTTGTAAAAGCAACACCCATCTAATAAGCCTAGGCTTAGCGTCTTTCTTTGTCATAAGGTACTTAATAGAAGCATGATCAGTATGAATAGTAACCTTTAAATCAACAATATAGGGTCTAAACTTATCACATGCAAAGATTACAGCTAAGAACTCCTTTTTAGTAGTAGCATAATTCTTTTGATCAACATCTAGAGTCTTGCTAGCATAATGAATAACATTCAAATTCTTATCAACACATTGCCCAAGAACAACACCCACAACAAAATCGCTAGCATCACACATAATTTCAAAAGGTAAACTCCAATCAAGTGGTTGAACAATACGAGCAGTAGTCAAAGCTTTCTTCAAAGTTTCAAAAGCTTCCTTACAATCATCATCAAAAACAAAAGGTACATTTTTTTTGAAGAAGATTAGTAAGGGGCTTTGAAATTTTGGAGAAATCTTTAATAAACCTCCTATAGAAACCAGCATGAACAAGGATACTATGAATACCTTTTATATCCCTAGGGCAGGGCATCTTCTCAATTGCTTCAATTTTGGCTCTGTCAACCTCAATGCCTCTTTCAGAAATTTTGTGTCCAAGAACAATCCCTTCATTAACCATGAAATGACATTTCTCCCAATTAAGAACAAGGTTAGTTTCTTCACATCTCTACAAAACTTTACCAAGGTTGTGCAAAAATATATCAAAAGAAGTTCCATAGACAAAAAAATCGTCCATGAAAACCTCCACAATTTCTTCACAAAACCCATGAAAGATAGCAGACATACATCTCTGAAAGGTAGCAGGGGCATTACATAAACCAAAAGGCATACTCCTATAAGCATAAGTTCCATAAGGACAAGTAAAGGTGGTTTTCTCTTGGTCTTGTGCTTTTACCGCAATTTGAGAGAACCCGGAATAACCATCAAGAAAACAGAAGTGGGTCTTTTTAGACAACCTTTCTAGCATTTGATAAATAAAGGGCAAATGATAATGGTCTTTCTTAGTAACCTTATTAACTTTTCTAAAATCAATGCACATCCTATATCCCACAACTAATCTTTGAGGTATGAGCTCATTATTTTCATTAGGCACAACAGTGATTCCCCATTTCTTTGGGACACAATGAATAGGACTAACCCATTGACTATTAGCAATCGGATAAATAATACAAGCATCAAGGAGTTTTAATACCTTTTTTCTTACCACATCCTTCATCTTAGGATTTAAACTACGTTGATGTTCAATAACTGGTTTTGCATCAGGTTCTATATTGATAGCATGCAGACATATAGTAGGAGAAATCCCTTTTAAATCATCAAGAGTATACCCCATAGCTCATCGGTGTTTCTTCAATATTTCCAATAACCTTTCCTCTTCCTTTCCTGAAAGTTTAGAACTAATAATAACAGGATATATTTTATTATCATCTAGATAAGCATATTTAAGATCATCAGGTAGAGGTTTTAATTCGAAAACAAGAAGATTATGCTTAGGTGGTAGTGTGGTACCCAAATCTTCCACAAGCAGATTATGCTTAAGTAACTCATGTTGACGAAGGAAAACCTCGTCAATCTCATTTCTTTCCTTCATGAAGACCTCGCTTTCATTATCTTCCATAAACTGCTACAAGGCATTGTTAGGAGCAAGAGAAATAGCAGAAAGTTGTTCAACTTTGAAATCCTCATCAAGTAGTTCATTTTCATAAGGAGTTTTAGAAAATTTGGAAAAATTAAACTCATAAGACTCTCCATCAAACTTGTCAAAACTTTTTACTTCCTACAATCTATGCTAGCCCCACAAGTATTCAAGAAGGGTCTATCAAAGATAATAGGACAAGTTTTACTATCTTCAGAACCAAGTACTAGAAAATCAGCAGGATATTTAATCTTACCACAAAGAACTTCCACATCTCTTACAATGCCAATTGGACAAAGTGTCTCTCTATTAGCAAGGCGAATAACCACATAAATGTCCTCAAGCTCACAAGGACCAATTTCATGCATAATTTTCTTGTAAACCTCATATGGAATAGCACTAGAACTAGCACCAATATCACATAAACCATAATAGCAATGATCACCAATTTTAACAGAAAGCACAAGGACACTAGCCTTTCTAGGATGAGAGACAATATTAGAAGCGTCTACACAGAAGATAATATGCTCATCCTCTATATTTTTAGTGACAAGATCTTTCACAATAGCTACCACAGGTTCAATGTTTATTTGCTCATTAGGTTCCACAGTTTTCTTTACACCTTTTCTAACCACATTAGCTATGATAGAATGTTCCTTTACCTTATCAGGAAAAGGGATTTTCTCAACATAAGGTTCAGGAAAAATAGGATCAATAGTACAAACTTCAATGCTAGCAGGAACATGGGTAACCATGTCTTTGTAAGGAGCATGGTACTTGTCCCAATCCTTTTTGGGAATTTCAATATAAGAGGCAAAGTCCTTGAAACATTTTGCAAGAATTTGAGAATCAAGACCATATTGATTACTAATATCATCCAAATCCTCAGTTCCCATAAAAGCTTTAATGCATTCATAATAATAGTTTATACCTGACTTTCTTCCTTTTTCATTCTCACATGCTTCAGTGTTCTCTTGAATACGGTCTAGGAGATTCCATTTAGCTTCTTCCTTCATACGTGCGAATGATCCAACACAAGAAGCATCTAGTAAATCTTTATCATGAAGAGAAATCCTAGCAAAAAAATTATTGAAAATAATATTGTTAAGGAGTTCATGAATATGACATTTAAGAATTAGTAACTTCAATCTCCCCCAAGATTGAGATATACTCTCTCCATCACGAGGCCAAAAATTATATATCAGATTCCTATCCTTATGAATCTCACTAGGAGGATAGAATTTAGAATCAAAGAGAGGTACTATTTCCTCCCATTCCATGGATTGTCCATTCTTCAGCAGCTTATACCATTCTTCAGCTCTTCCTTTCAACGATATAGGGAGTAACTTATTCTTCACCTATTCAGTGGGGATACTTACACACTTCAACACCCGCATAACTCATAGATAAAAAGCAAATGATCACCAGGATGGACAGTTCCATCCCCTTAATAATAATTATCCATAACACGATCAACAATATTTGTAGGTATCTTAAAAGGATCTATCTCAACAGGTGGTGTTTCATCTACTACCCTAACATTGGTAGTAGTTTTCCCAAACATAAAACCAAGTGGGTTATCCATATTGGAAACAAAGTAACAAACATAAATAAAAACAATACTCATAGTAGAAGTTTCCTTTACCAGTTCCACTCTTCAATAGCGCTTCACTCCTCGGCAACGGCGCCAGAAAATAGTATTGATGACCCACAAGTATAGGGGGTGTATCGTAGTACTTCCGATAAATAGGAGTGTCGATCCCAACAAGGAGCAGAAGGTGTTGACTAGTGGTATGGAGCAGGAAATCTTTGTAAATACTTAACAAACAGAATTTTAGTGGTTTTCTGATAAAGCAAAGAGATAAAGTACAAGTAATAAAGATAGCAAACGATTGTAGAAAATGGCCTAATCCTTTCTTAGCAAAGTACAAGCCGGTGGAAATACTTATAAGGACCAAACGTTCTCGAGGACACATGGGAATTCTGTCAAGTGCTTTCGCTTCAAATAGCTGAGTAGTCTTTTTTGGTTTTGTAAGTCTCGTGTGGGTGAAACTGTGCTAATGTACCGACCTTACTTTGACTAATACATACTTGTGATTAAACCCCTTTGCAATCATCCACAACTACAAGAAAGCAATTAAGGTATAAACCTAACCACAGCCTTAAACTCTGAGATCCTACACTCCCTTGTGCAATGGTGTCCTAACGGGGGTTCAGGTTTATGTCACTCCAGCAACCCCACAATTAGTAGCCAAATACACAATGCATTCCCCTAGGCCCATAAATGGTGAAGTATCATGTAGTCGACATTCACATGACACCACTAGAATAATAGCACCACAACTTAAATACTAAACCATTGAATAATATCTCAACACAAATCCACTACTAACAACATGAATTCTCCCATGTCCTCAAGAACTGAACGAACTACTCACGAGACATCATATGGATCAAGATCAAAGATGATATGGTGATGAATAACAATCTAAACATAAATAATAATCCAATGGTTCCAATCACAAGCATCAACTACAATAGTAATCAACACCGGGAAAGTTTCCCCTAAGAACTATGCAAGTATTCAACACAATTGTTATAGCGGGATGGAGTGGTGACGATGGTGCTGGTGGAGATGATGGTGTGGATGATGATGATGATCCCGATGAAGTCTAGCTTGATGATCGTGTTGATGGCGACGATCTACCCTCTCCGGGAAGGAATTTCCCCAGCAGAAATCTGTCTGTCGGAGAGCTCTTTCTCTCTCGGTGTTTTCCGCCCTGCAAAGGCAGCGGAATATTTTTGTGGTCGCTCCCCGTGTATTAGGGTTTCGAGGAAAAATAAATAGGCGAGAGGGCGGAGCCAGAGGTGGGCCACACCCCCTGTAGGCGCGACCTATGGGTGGCCCGCGCCTAGGGGCTGTGGGCCTCCTATGGCCCATCTCCGCCTCCCCTTCTATCATTCTTCGTCTTCTTGGAAAATAGGATTTTCCATAGTTTTTATGGTATTTTTCTGATCTTCACGAAACTGCATTAAAACACCTCTTTTTCCATCAGAATCTTGACTCCGGCAGTTCATCCTCCAAGAATCATCCAATCATGCAAAAACAGATGAAAAGACATTAGTAACACCTCTTAATATGAAATATATCAATGAATAGAGGCAAATTACGATATAGAATGGTGATGCAAATTGGACGTATCAGTTGCCACCTTCTAACAGAGGCGAAAAATGATGCGGTCCTTCTTATCGCGCTGGCGGCAAAGTGACTTGTGCTCTTTAACAAGGATGGCGAAGGTATGGTTCTTCCGGGTTGTAGCAAGTTGTTTTTGGTTGGTGTCATCACGAGCGTTTTCCAACTCCTTCTGGTTCTCGTGCAGCATGAAGGAGAGGTGATTCACATGATGCTTCAACTCCGGGTGTCCTGTCATGGCCAAGGGCCGTCCATTCGAGCCACGTCTTGCGTAGTGAGCGAAGCGGGTGCCAATGATCTGGTTGATGTTCTGCCCACACAGACGGGCATGTGCTTCCTGCATTGCTCGAGCTAGTCCATCCAGCTAGTTTTTCTCCCTCAAGCTGAACTGTATCTTCTCCGAGGTGGGTGGCTCCATCTTGTCTCTCAGATCGGCAACGATCAACCACTACAGTTCTTCGCATGGCTATTCATTGAGTTGTGCTCCATAGAACTCCGGGTGCGGGCGCCCAAGAAAGTCCGCGAGCTGACTCAAGTCCCTCTCAAAGATGAGGTCCCCTCCGTTGCCAAGATGGTAGAACTTGCTGTACTTGACTTCCATCTATAAGCAATTGAGATGAGAAAGTTAGTGAGGTGATCCAGTGTGTCAAATTTTATGTGGGATTGCAAAAAATTTGAGGAACGTGTGACTCTCTTTTGGAAAGGATTTCAAGGATAAGAGTGAGAATAGGTTTTCATAAATACTCACTTTATTTGTTTTGAAACTAAGTTTTTAGACGTCCATTCTAATTAGGGTATCCTATGATCAGGATGGCTCTGATACCAACTTGTCAACACTAGGATTTTTAATCCCAGATTCCTGTTATGGCGTACATCGCAATCCTAGGATTACCATTTTTGTGAGACATAATAGAATTGGTAGCATAGTACATCATCCATTAAAAACCATAATATTCTTACAAATAGTTGATCACATGATCAAGTATTAATACATATCAAAGCAGCGGAAATAAACGTAGTAGCGGCTCTATATTCATTGTCACAGGCAATGCTAACGATGAGAGATGATCCTAGTTATCTTAGGCATCCTGCTGTCCATCCTCCTCATACTCTCCTTCATAGTCTGGCCATTGGAATAGCCAGGGACAAAGCCATGAGTACTTTCAAGTACTTGCAAACTATCGGTAAAGCAGTAATACCATTCTAGTAGGAATCCTAAGCTCTAGGTTTATTTGCAATAAGCTAGTTTTAATTCCGAGGTACTTAGTAGTAAAGACCTAACTTTAGTTGTCTAGATTATTCAAGAGGGAACCTAGTTTCATGTCCATAAACAATACTTAACTACTTTCAATCATCACACAAAGGGGTTCTATAGATGATCTAGCATCATCACTAACATTATAAGATTAAAGCATTTGTATTATTTATTTTATTTTGAGAAAAGTAATTTCTACTCATTGAAAAACTACTTAAGATTTAATATTCTCCAAACCAAACATGGTATCATCTTGACACATGTCATCACCACATATTTCAATACATGGGAATGTGATTTAAAGTGGTGTCACAATTTAATAAGGTTTAACCTTTTATTTTAAATAAATAAAGTGACTAGAAATGCCTATGTGGCCTTCTTTTATTACTTGAACATTATTTCTATAAGTAAACCCATATGTTTTTTATATATTCTGAAAGATATGACTAAATGTGATTTTTGAGAGTTGGAATCAACTCAAAAGATATTATGGTTTAAATTTGAAAAATATTTGAATGCAGAAAAGCTTCTGCCTTGTTATTTTTACCAAGGTTGATCCATAGATCCAAATGATTTGAATCCAATGGGCTTGGATTAAGCATTTCAAAACATTTCTAAAAAAATTGGTTTCATTCAATTTGGTTCAATGAATCGATCTGGGTTGATTTTTGAAACTAGGTACAGAACTATGTTTAAACGAAAATGGAAAAATCCAAATTCAAACGAGTGGGCTGCTTGAGGAACGTGAAACGGCCCGGTGTCACTCTGCGGTATGGCGCAGCGGGTCTGCGGTCAGTGACTCTTTAAACGCGAAGCGGTACGAGGCGATGTGGTGCGTTTGATCTAGTTCTAATCCAACGGCTCTGGTTCATCGTCCACGTCGAGCAGCGCCAGCGAGACAGAACATTAACGCGGCAGGTGGGGGTCGTGGGAGGCTCACCGGGGCTCAGGCGAAGGTCGGCGAGGCGGGCGAACGACGAAGTCGATGACGGCGAACCTCCTGGCACCGGCAGCTCCTCCTGGGGTGGACGAAATCGACGGCGCCCTTCTTCTCCAGAGGCGGCCTGCTCCGGCACAATTCCGGCGATGCGCTGCTCGCCTTGCTCCGACTACTGGGTGGAACGCTTAGTGAGAAGAGGGGAGTGAGATGGTGTGCTCAATTCAGCTGGGGGTCGTCTCCTTTTATAGGCTCGACGGTGAGACCGAACGGAATGGGCAGGCGACGGGCTGCTAGAGGCATGGCCGAGGGTGGCGATCGATCGGTGGTCTCCTAGCGATGCTCTAGAGCTTTAATGCGTGTGTAGGGGCGGTGGAAAACGGTCTGGAATGCTCGACGCTTTGTGAGGCAGAGGCGGCGTCTTCGACGGCGAGCGTGGCTACGAGGCACGGGCGGTTAAATGGGCATGTCTAGCGGTCTCCTGGGACGGTGGGGAGCATGCTGGCGGGCGGCGAGGGCTCGAGGTGGTCGGGTCGCGTGGGAACAGTGCGTGCTCTGCGGCGCATGTCGGCATGGTCGACAGCGGCACGAGCACGACATTCCTGGCGGTTCTGGTCATGGTCTTCGAGCTAGGGCTGGTCGAGAGGGGGCGGTGATACACGGGCTACCTCCCAGACAAGGTTGGCACGGCTAGTTCTTCCTCTAGCCTGCTGTCCACACTGGGGTGACATGGTGAGGCTCGGCCTGTTCACCATTGATGACATTGGCGAGTTTACAGTGGGGCCAGAGCTTAGTTAAGTTTGCTAGATGATCTACTGAGGCTAGTGTAACCAGAGAGGGGACAAGTTAGGCTCAAATCACTGCTCCAAATAGTGTTGGGATTTTATTTGATTTGCATCTGCAAGGTGGTTGATGAAATGGCCGCATGAATTCAAGTTTTGAATTTTAAAAAGATTTTTGGTGGGTGTGCTAGGCAGGTGCTGGTGAGTCTGTGGATGCTTGGGTTTTGAAAGTTGAGTTGGTTCGAGTGGTTTTTGACAAAGTGGGATCTTCCCATATGAAATAGATTCAATTTTAAACAGTCATTTAAACTATGCATTCAAATGTTTTTGTATGATCACAAGGTGGGCCTTGATACCTTGTTATGAGTACTATCAAGGGGTGTAAAGATCCAAACATGTTTTTGTTAAGTTCTGAAAGTTAGGGATAGCCAAAGTAGGCATGGGAGTTAAATTGGCCAAAGTGACCATTCCCTTATTTTGTTTGTTTTGATTTATTTGTCTTTGGGAAAAGTGTGGGGATTGTTTAGATGATGTTTATTTCACCTAAGAATCATTTTAGAAGCAAAGAAACACATAATCATGGCAATTCAAAAGAATCCAAATTCTAATGCACACTCATATGAATGCTTTCATATTTTTAATTTAGAAAAGTTTTTGTTAACCCTAAATTTGATGATTAGAGTTTGATGATTCTAGTTTAATATTTTTGGGATGTTACAACATCTGCGTTCGAGGGGTGGGCGGTTCTAAGACCACCACGCCACAATAGGTCTCACCCTATTCTCCGATGGATCTCGCCATGAGAGGCCTGATCCACCTTCTCCCCTATTGGAACCCTTCAAGGCGGGAACTGGTGCCTTTTACAACGCTACCGGGGCACACACCTACAACTGAATTGGGAGATCCCGAGATAAAAACAAGCTGCCACAAGAACAAGGTTTATCAATATAAACAAAACAAGGATCTAGGTATTTGCAAGAAATAGTAGATCGGTGATTCTCCAAATGAATGGAGAGGAGATGAAGCGCTTGATTGCTGATGATGAAGATCGAGTTCTCCTCCTTCGATTACCCAAGGGACGGGGCCTTTGGGTGGATCTAGGTGGAGCTCTCTTGGATGAAGGTTGTAGATCAGATCTTGACTTTTTTAAATGAACCAAGAGATCTGGCAGGAGGGGGAAGGCAGGCTTAAATACCCCTACCCAGATCAGGCCGTTGCACAACTTTGGGGGCGGATTATCCGTCCCCCACTTGGGGTGGATTATCCGCCCCCTGGGAAAACTCCGCCCCAAGAGCGGATATTCCAGGGGGGAAATCCGCCCCCTCTCTGGGGCTGGCGCCGGTGGAACTTGAAGCACATCTTGGGGGGTGGATAATCCAGCCCCCTCCTGGGGCGGATTATCCGGCCTAGCCGAAAAGTCCGGCCAAAACTCCGCCCCCTCTCTGGGTCTTTCTCCTTGGTCGTGAGTACGAGGGGCGGACTATCCCCCCCCCCCGAGGGGCGGATTATCCGGCGGGGCCGGAAAATCCGGCCGAAACTCCTCCCCCTTCTGGGGCTTGCGCCTATTTGGGAAGAGGGAGGGGCGGATTATCTAGCCCTGGTGGGGGCGGATTATCCGCCCGCCAAAGGCAGAATCCTTTTCCTTTGATCCCTACAGAGAGCTGCAACACTTGAACACATATTAAATAATCCTTGATATTGTTATCTAACACACAAAATACTAGGGATTATAAAATGTTCTTTCAGTCGGTAAGTTATTTGCTAACCCACCGGTTATCGCTTTACTTTGCCTCACAAGTTGCTAACATGTATGCAACATGTAGGAAACAGGAGCTTCTAGGAACCAACACTTTGGCCATGCCTCGTCGAATGGGCGTCAGATCACACCGCTTCATGAAAATGGTACTTCTCCTGGCCATTCTGCCGGTGGTTCTCCCAAGGGCGTTTCTCCTATTCCCTCGCCAGGTGGCTTTTCTGCTACTTCTACTGGACGCCACCCTCGCTCGAGGTTGCCTCTTTTCACCCAGGGATATTTCGGTCCCACCACATCTCCTCCATAGCTGTAGGCATGTGTGATGATGTTGATACACGTATGAATGATGTTTGAACGATGTATGATATGACCATGTTTGAATAATGTATGATATGACCATGTTTGAATGATTACTACTGTGAAATATAGATGCTTTCAATGAGGTAACATTTTTGTGAAATAATACTGCTGTGAACCCAAAAAAAGCTGGGCTGGGCCTACGTCGACGGCCTAGCCATCGGCGTAGAGGGTGTACGTGACCAAATGGTCAGTACTACGCCGAGGGTGAGGCCGTCGGTGTAGGGCCGAGCCAGGCCGCTACGAGGGGACAACGCCGAGGGGGAAGCTGTTGGCGTATGGCCGAGCCAGGCCGCTGCGAGGGGGACACGCTGAAGGGGAATCCGTCGGCGTACGACCGAGCCAGGCTGCTGCGAGGGGGACACGCCGAGGGGGAAGCCGTCGGCATAGGGGAGAGCCAGGCTGCTCCGCTCTCTCCACATGGCGAACATACGCCAAGGGGGAAGCCGTCGGCGTAGGTGCCAGGATACACCGAGGGTGAGGCCATCGGCGTAGCAGCTGCGCCATTAGACGGCCGTGTGACGGTGGTGTCGACGTTCGCCGACGGGTGCCATCTGGCCGTCGGCATTGACCTACGCTGACGACCGCGGCTGCTCCGCCGAGGATGGTACGCCGAGGGCAGCAGTCGGTGTAGCGTACACCGAGGGTTTTCCCGGCTACGCCGATGGCTTTTAGCCCTCGGCGTAGAGATCGCTTCCTGTAGTGTCTCACGCGTCCTGAGATTTCTTATGCTGTCCAACAAGCATGTTTGTTTATGCACACTCCCTGCACCTCTCACCACAATCTTGTTAAGCACATTATTCGTTACATTAAAGGAACACTTGATCTTGGTACTCACATTGTTCCTTCTTCTACCACCTTTCTTGTAGCATATTCCGACGCCGATTGGGCGGGCTATGTCCCGATACTCGTCGTTCTACTTTTTTGGGTTTTGTGTTTTTCTTGGTGGTAATCTTGTTTCGTGGTCCTCCAAACGCCAGCTAACCGTGTCCAGGTCAAGTGCTGAAGCGAAATACCGTATTGTCGCTCGTGTGGTTGCTGAAAGTTGCTGGGTTCGCCGTCTTTTCTAGGAGCTCCTTCCATTGATAGGTCCACTGTTGTGTATTGTGACAATGTGTCTTTTGTATATTTGTCTGTTAATCCCGTGTAGCATCGGCATACTAAACACATTAAGATTGACATCCATTTCGTCCAGGACAAGGTGCAAGTCGCTGAAGTTCGTATTCCCACGACATCTCAATTTGCAGGTATCTTTACTAAAGGGCTCTCTACACCTGCCTTTCTTGAGTTCAGGTCCAGCATCACCGTCCCCAAACCTCCTGATGCGACTGCGCGCTGAAGACATAGTCGTAGTCGTGACCGAGCTCGTCTCCCCTATCTAATCCATGCACAACGTGCGTGCGCCAAACTAGGGTCAGCAACAGATTGCTGTTAGCGTGTGCGTGTGTGTTATCTCTACCCCTTCTCCTCTCACTTGTAATCTATAAATACCTGTACACAGAAACTGTGCGTCAGTCGCACACCAGAACTCCTCTCCTGTACTCATTCGAAATTTGAAGATCCCGGCCATCCTTAACCCCACAACTCAGGTAAGGTATCAATCTTTTCATCTCCCTCTCCCCCCAATAATCCATCTACTTTCCCCCGAATTAATCAATGGTTCCGCCCCCTTACTCGCTCCGTCGATCGCCTCCCTTGTATCGCGTGCAGAACCTGAACATATGGGCATGAGGAAGGTGAAGCTGCCTGGCCGCCGCCGCCTATGCAAGCTCAGCAACGACTCTCCCTCCCCGTGCCCTCTGGACGCCGCCGACCACCAACTGCAGGATGTCGGAAGCTGGGAGACGGACGAGCCTACCGGGGATCGCAGAGATGAAGACGACGACGTGGAATACCACTACCACGACACGTACTCGGCGGCGGCGGACGAGGAGGAGGAGGAGCAGGAGGAGGAACTTCCGGACTTCCAGATGGAGGCCGCCGTCGGAAGCGGCAAGGCGCCGTACAAGCTCCCATCAAGAATACTGAACAAGCTTTACGCCCACCAGCGGGAGGGGCTCAGCTGGCTCTGGTCTCTCCATTGCAGGGAAACCGGTGGAATGCTAGGGGACGACATGGGGCTTGGCAAGACCATGCAGGTCCATCCCTCCCTCCCTCTAAACCATCCATTATTCTACTCCTTAAATTTACTGTCGTTTTGATTGATTATAAAATACCTGTTAATCTGTATCCATCTTAGCATCATTGGGTCTGCTTCGCCCCTGTACTTCTTTCTTATATTGTTAGAAATTATTGTGGATGTAAAAACTGCGGTTTAGTTTCTGAATGTGACAACTATCGGATTGCCCTTAGATGCGTTCATGTACTCAGTTTTTTCTCTAGTCACGAATAATGCTCAGTTTTTCTCTTACTTTGGGCGCAGCTACTATGCCGAGACCAAACAGCCAGTCTAAATGAGCATAACAAATTCAAAAATGATTGAAAAATAAAAACCCTGCGCATTCTTATGTCTTATACTAACGATTCAAGTTGATATATATGTACTCTCTCCGTTTCAAAATATAAGATGTTTTAGCTTTGTAAAGCAAATGTATCTAGACTTCTTTTAGTATGAGGTTCACTTAGGTTTGGAATGAATCTACACACTAAAAGAAGTCTAGATACGTTTTCTTCACAAACCTAAAACATCTTATATTTTGAAATGGAGAGAGTATTATATCAACTTGAATTGTTAGTATAAGACATAAAAAGACTGTGTACGCAGGTTTTTCATTTTTTTTGTGTTTTTCTGAATTTGTTATGTTTATTTAGACCGGCCGTTTGGCCTCGCCACAGTAGTTGCGCCCAAAGTAAGGGCAAAACTGAGCACCCACTCGTGACTAGGAGCAAAACTAAGTATATGGACACTGAACCCATTAGCTTTCCATAGAAGAATAAACTTTTGTTTTGTTGATATCCTAGTATCGATGTTTAATTCTACTTCTCTCCGAACTAGCTAGCTAATTAGCTTTGAATCTGCAAACTACATTGGCGCTGGCTTCCTTCAGCCACACACAGCATATTTCAGTATCAAGTTGGTGATGCCATATCCCCATGACCATGAGCGACTTGCGTTCCTTCTGTTATCTTGCAGGTTTCCGCCTTTCTGGCAGGGTTGTTCCATTCCGGCCTAATCAGGAGGGTGCTAGTCGTTGTCCCGAAGACACTCATCACACATTGGGATATGGAGCTTTCATTTGTTGGCCTTAGCCACATGATCAGCGAGTAGGACCTATTTCCTCATATTGATGTAGGAAGAGCAAGTCCTGTCAATCTCTGCTAATTGATTCCTTTTTCTTTCTTTCTTTCTGTAGCTACTCTGGCAGCAAAGATGCTCGTGACTTTGAGCTTCAAAACGTCTTCAAGGTTTGGTTTGGCTTGGTTTCCTAACAAAAATGTCTTCTATTGATTTTTCATATCCTTGCTTTTATCCTAACCGCAATTCAAAAGATTTTGTAGCTTGCCCTTTCAAAATATTTTAACGAGTCACATATCGTCTTGTACAGGAGGGAGGTATCCTATTGACAACATACGATATCGTCAGGAACAGTTATAAGAAGTTAAGAGGTGATGGTGCTAACGACGAGGAGGGAATGTTTTGGAATTATGTTATTCTTGACGAGGCACAGTTAATCAAGAATACTGGTACACAGCGTGCCAAAAGCTTGCTTGAAATACCTTGTGTCCATCGGATTGCCATCACTGGAACACCTATACAAAATAAGTTGAAGGTACCTCACCTAGCTGAAAGTACTAAAAACCTCGTACTTCGGATGCTCCTATATACTTTGTCCTCCTATTACCGATGCAAGTAAGCCTGTATATTCCTGTAGGAATTGCGGGAGATTTTCTCTTGGTGTTGCCCGGAACTCTTGGGTGGCAAGGCAGAGTAATTTACTTACTCTCCCGCTTTCCTGCATTAATGACTTTGCTTTATTTATCACCAGCTAGCGTTATTTATTTATCTTATTTTGGCAGGTTCAGAAAAAGGTATGAGCTGCCTATCATTAGAGGAAATGACAAGAGCGCTAGCAATGAAGCAAAGCGCATAGGCTCAGATGTAGCAAAGGTAACTGTCGTTGTTTTTTTCTGTGCTTGTGTCCATAGATGGTACCCATGCTTTGTCCCCAATAGTATTTCTTCTTGTCATTATGAATCCACTGAGAAATTACACAAAGTTGGACATCAACTGAGTTCTATGTTGCAAAAACATATATCAATAGTTAGCTAAGTAGTACTTTCAATTTCGATTTGACATGTGAAAGCAATTGCATAGCTGAACTGCATTCAGATTCCAGATTATCTAATGTCCACTTTCAGTTGAAACCATGAGAGGGCAGGCCAATTAGATTTAGCCATCTTACATTGCTGCATTACATTGGGGAAATGGTACTTAACATTCTAGATTATTAATTCAATAAAACTGCACTAAGCATATTATAATTCTTGTTTGGTACTTGACATTTGTTCACAGAAATTAAGAGAACGGATAAAGCCATATTTCTTGCGTCGTATGAAAAGTGAAGTGACTTGCTTGACAGATGAAAGGCTGCTTCCGAAGAAGAATGAGCTAATTATCTGGCTCAAATTAACAGATCGACAAGTATAAATTTTGGTGTCATTGATGCAAAACTGGTCGAGTAATTGGATAATGATGATTTTGGGATTTGACTGTATTTTTGGTGCAGAGGCAACTTTATGAAGCTTTTCTGAAGAGTGAGCTTGTTCATTTAGCAGCATCGCGAGGAAATGCCTTGGCTGCAATCACGGTTAGCATAACCTTTCATATTCTTTTCTTCGTCCAATCTTCTGTACCTTTTATTTGTTGTCATGTTGCCCTCATCTACTCCTTTAGTTCACTTCCTAATGCTCATAGTACACTCACTCAGATTCAAAAAATGGCTATAGATTTTGCTATATTCTATAAAAATATAAGACATGCTTGTGGAAATGATGACTTTATCTCTCTTGCCATCATGCACCTCTTACTATCTCTTTCATTTATTGTCAAAATGCATATTGATTAACTATTCTCTGTTATTCCCAAGAAAATAAAATTTCCCTATTAGTCGTTTCCGTTATTTTTTAGATATACAAAAATACATCTTATAAAATGAAATGCAGGTAGCATATCTTTTATGTGAGACGGCATTTGCTAATTACAATGGAATGATTTACCTTTTTTTGCCGAGTGCAGAGTGCATGTTCTTTCGTGAATTTTTGTTTGTTTCATGTTTTTTCTTTTCATCAACAGGTATTGAAAAAGATATGTGATCACCCACAAATATTGACTAAGAGAGCTTCTGAGAACATCTTGGAAGGCATGGATGGAATGTTAAATAATCAGGAAATGGAGATGGCTGAAAAAATGGCCATGAACCTTGCAGATATGTCTCAGGATGATGATGTAGTGCAAGACGGTCCAGAAGTCTCATGCAAGTTACCTTTTATGTTAGCCTTGTTGGTAAGCATCCTATGATGAACATTAGTTGTTTTATTATTGTGCTACATATTTTTTATTTAAAATCAAATTGTTAACGTGTAATGTTGCAGCGGAATCTTCTTAAAGAGGGCCACCATATTCTGATTTTTTCTCAGACTCGTAAAATGCTAAACTTGATTCAGGTCGGTCGTCAATTCTTGTTTGTATTGGAGTGCATGTCCTGTTTTTGTGATATATAGTATTCAAGTTAGAGTTATTATCTGGTGCACATTGTTTTTTTTTTTTTTTCGTATACATGACAAACTCTGTTAGGAGAGTAAATGGGCATTTTCTTCTTATGAAATATAATGATGTTAGATTTTATGCACGTCTTACTGTTACGCAGAGTCTTAGACATTTGTATACAACAGAAGGGACATCAGATTCGAAGTCCCATTCAATAACCAAACATAATTGCTCGAGAGAAGAAATGTCTGATAACATGTGCTTTAGCATGACTGGTGGCTTTTGGCATCTTTGATCTACTGCTTGCATCGAAGTGTGCAATTTCATTTTCGTTGAGTATGTCTATTATAAAATGCATTTTTGAGACGTGGATGTTCACTTATTTTGTGTGTTGTTTTCACCTAACTATGGTCAAACACACTTTCTGTATTGTAATGCATTCAATTATTGTAACAGGAAGCTATACTATTAGAGGGCTACAGCTTTTTGCGCATGGATGGCAGCACTGTGATTTCCGAGAGGGAAAGGATTGTGAAGGTTCTTTCGCACTTCCCTTTTTTATGTTGTTTTGTGCCAGGACTCATTATATATGCTATGTTTCTTACTTGTTGTGCATTTGAATATCTAGGATTTCCAAGAGGGCCTTGGAGCTAAAATATTTTTACTGACCACAAAAGTCGGTGGTGTTGGACTTACACTCACCAAGGCAGCTCGTGTGATAGTAGTTGATCCTGCTTGGAACCCAAGGTACCCGGACATCGACACATCCTGATCAAGTGTATTCCTTCTGGTTTTACAGAGTGTGTGTCCCTGCAAGTTTTCTATTCCATAACACAATCTTTCTTTTCACAGTATGGACAATCAGAGTGTTGATCGGGTTTATCGAATTGGACAGACACAAGATGTGGTTGTGTACCGCTTAATGACGTCTGCAACCATTGAAGAAAAGATATATAAGTCGCAGGTTCAAATATGATCCAGAAATTTTTACTCCATTGTTTCTCATATGACATCTATGGGCTGTAGCTTTAAGTTCCATACTTCTGCTTCCTTGAATTGAATCGCATAGTACTTTTTTTTTCAGGTCCTTAAGGGTGCTTTGTTTAGGGCAGCAATGGAGAAGAATGAACAGACACGTTACTTCAGCCAGAGTGTACTTGTCATTATACCATTACTTCTCATTGCTTGTTGGATTTCCTACTGAATAGTGAATACCATGACACTAATTCTTTTGAAAATCTTCAGGAGATTCATGATCATTTTAGTCTGCCAAAACAAGGTTTTGATGTTTCCCTTACGCAGAAACAATTGCAAGAAGAGCATGGGCATCCGCATGACATGTAAGACATTTGTTTTTGTTCCATTAGTTTGGGAGATATCCACGCTCTTGACTATGCGAGGTTCCATATATTTTAACATAAATATGAAATGAAACTGGCTATAATTATTGCATAGTATAAATCAGTCAGAAAATGCACACAAAAAGCTGAGGTGTTATGCAGAAATTTTAGATACACAAGGTTTTAGTTGTTCTTGATAGGTATGATATAGGGTACGCAAAGGAAAATGTAATTTTTGTTTGAATTGTAATGTACAGGTAGCTCCTTGATCCCTGATGGATATAGTTGGTGACGATTCTATGTTCTTTGCCGAGAAGTAATCTGTTTTGCCACTTCCAGGGACGAGTTGCCGAGGGATCACATAGAATTTCTGGAGGAACAAGAAGGAGTAGCAGGTGTAACCTTTCACAGCCTCCTATTTTCAGAAACAGAAGAATTGCCGATGTTAAGTGAGAATGATGCTCTGGGCAGGTCAGTGCTTCTGCCTTCAAAACACTGCATTTTACATTTTTTCCAAAAAGGGCGTACGCAGTGCCGAACATTCTTTCTTGCTGCTAGTAAATGGGTTGCTGTGGTTTTTTTAACACGGAACTGTACTGTGTACTAGTTACCAACAGTAAACTAAACTTGAGTTTATTTCATGTAGGGTTGCCGATGTTAAGCCAAAGGTCAAATGCTTCACTGCTAGAACAAACACAAATTCAGAGATCCCTGAAGAAGTCAACCGGCTGACAGAAACCCTCGCGAGCGTGGTAAGCCTCCTTCAGCTGTGCAAAAGAGGAACACACTTTTGCCTTATCTATAGTATAAGCTGAGAAGAATGTATACTGTGTCTGGCAGACTCTGGAGTCTGAGGCTACGTGAATGTGGAGACAACGTACATGCTTTGGATAATAATGAAAAGCCGATGGCGATTTCTCTTCGTCCAAGGAAGTGATCTGCTGAGTGGTTGTTCGTTTTGACCATGCATGTGGATCCTGTAGAGGCTGGGGTTGAAGTCTTGGCCTAAGTGGAAGTCATGAATAGTTCACTGTTTGCTGAATATGTTATGTTGTTTGTTATGTTTCACCTTTTCTTGGTTCAGTTTCTCTTTTGTGGTCTGGATGGATGAATGAACACTGTGGGTGCTGGTTGTAAGTTGTTTGCAATGAAAACTGAAGAGGATGGAGGACCATCTTTCTGAATCAAGACACTTTTTGGTAGTCTTGTGCTGCTGCCATCATTTATGTCATGTTTTCCACACAAGTAGGTGGAATCTGAACTGAATTGGTGTTCATGTGTATACTGGTAGCTTTTATTGGTTGTTCCATAGCCAATTTGAATCGTGTAGGCCCTTTGTTTCTCGGCATAAAGAAAGTCTTTCCAGAATTAGCTGTACCAGCTCAATGTGTGTTCTTGTTCTGAGTCAAACTAATCAACATAGTATAAGAGAGTGTTCTTGGATAATGAACAAAGCGTAGGGAGATTGTTTAGGATAATACTCTCTTGAGAAAGGCTTTTGCCCTGCTTTATGTACAAAGTCCAACAGCTGAACCGATACAAAGTGATCAGAAAATCCTCTTACACATCATATCAAGATAAACAAAAAAACATATGGAAAACCGAACTTGCCACTGAAGGCAGCGAAGCGAGACCGAGGTACTAGAACTCCACAACCACGCCTTCCAAGAGCGTGACGACGCAATGCGTTGTCAATCATCGAGATCAAGACGGTCAAAGGGTTTCACCCGGAAACCATATGTGAAAAAGGTATCCTCAACGACGTCCCCAAGAGGGTTACGACATCCATAGGCATCGCCGCCGGAGCATTGAGCTTTCGCCGAAAAAACCTTCAAAGCATGCCCGTTATCTTGGTCCGCCCACCATCCTCGAGCTAGGCCTCCAGCACGCGATCTGGGAGGTGTGTTTGCCGAAGCGCTACCAACACCAGGATTCCCCGTTGCCCGCTCCTTGCCAACCACCTGGCCCAAGAAGAGGCCATCACCACCGCCACGTCGCTCGTTGTAGAGTCGTCTGCACAATTCACCTTCCAAGGCCGCCACCTCGGCATCCATGATCTCCCACCCATGCGGCAGCACACGTCATGATGGCAATCCACTGGAGCAGAGAGGGAGGTTCGAGCCAGCCAACCAGCACACATACAATGCGGTCTTGACGAGCATCCACTGGTCAAGCCCACGAAACCCGAACAGGAGAGACTTCTAGGTAGATGCCAAATCCAAGAACATGGCCCAGATACGGCACCCTAGCCAATCCATGGCCAAGGGATGGGCTCCCATGTGCAAGGATACCCTAAAACACATGCAGGGCAGCTCCGCCATCCACCATCCTTGTGCTTGTCAGCCGTCACAATCCTCTCCACCTCCCACTCCAATAAGAGGCCCCGCCTTGCACGCCACCATGGCACGCCAACCCTCATAGAACATTTTCATCTTGCTCAACCCCTATTTCCATCTGACCCGTTTCGCCCAGGCCGCACCAACCCTCCGCGGGAAGGGGTAGCGGGGACGCCATATGGGAGATGTTTTTCCCACGAACCATTTTCTGGCTGGTGGCCCCGTCCTAGCAGTAACACAGTGTTTCGCCTCCGTGCGCCTCGTCTCTTGTGCCTTGTTAATGGCATTGCACTGTCAATCATTCTTTGAGATGACGGCAGGGCTGGCAGCCAACTCGTCCCATTGAGGGCACGCAGAGGCATAATTGCACACCACCACACCTTCCCGCGCCTTCCCACCGCTTCCCGCCACATCTTCCTACTCTTTATGTAAGCTGCTCCTTGTCGTTGCCACTCACCATTCTCTCCCAAAAATCTCCGCCCACCAACACTCCTCCTCACCTTCACGCCATGGCCAAGCAGTTCAAAGGAGACCCAACGACAGCCAACGGCTTCGGCCGCCGCTACCTCAATTGGGAGACGCGCCCCCTCTACGAGGTCAACAAACCAGACTTCTGTTGTCCCGACTATTGGAGGCATCTAGATTTAGGATTAGTTTAGATGTTTACTTCATTTCCTTCAAGTTTACAGAACACCACCAAGTTTGAATGATTTTCGCGGTTCTATATTTATGTGTGCATCATTTTATCTTATTTTAGAAAATGTATCGGGGACATGACCGTCCCCCGTAGATAGTACTATTGGATATATAAGTGATCTGCAGTTTTCTGTGGTAAAATAAGTCAAAATTATGGCTTTTAGGGGCTATTTATTAATAGCCATTGGATGCCCTGATCAGGGCATCCTGACCATCCATCCATTGTGTGTGGTTCCCCTGGTGCAGGTCCTATATAAAGGGGCCCTAGGGTTTTAGAAGGACACCGATACAGTTTCTCTCTCTCTCCCACTCTCTTCCCTGCTCATTGATCAAGCAAGGACTGAAAACACCAGGAAGAACCATTCACTGCTAAAGATCAAGAACAGGAGTGGAAGCACATCAAGAGGAGGCCATGGCTGGACCTCTAGATCAAGGTTCACACCTCTGATCTTATCTTTTGTGGCTTAATCTTGAGCTAGATGATCCAAAGGATCTAACAGTGGTATCAGAGCAACCTAGCTACAAGTTTGAGCCCTTTGTATTAAGATTTTTCTTTAAGTGAGTTCTTCTTGTTGTTGAGATGAAGTTTTAAGCTTATGTTTAAGTGTTTTGTTGCTAGAATTTTGATTTAAGATCAAGTTCTTGCTCTGAACTAAATAAGGTTGATGTTTTAGCCCCAGTTTTTTCTAAGTTTAAGCCCTAATAGATGAATCAGTGGGTCTAGGTTTTAATTATGTTTATCTGATGAGGGGATTGAGGTTTTGGTGCAAACCCTAATCAAAAATCCTCAAATTCCGGAAGAACTCTAACCCTAGTTCATCGAATCGAAGAACCCTAACCCTACATTCCCCAATTACTGATGAACCCTAACCCTAATTCCTAAATTGGAGGAACCCTAACCCTAATTCCCTAATTAACGAACCCTAATCCTAGTCTAATGATCAAGAGGTGGCAGAAACTTACCTTATGGGTCTTGTCACCGTCGTTGGCCATGGCGGCGCCGGATCCAATCTCCTAAGCCGGTAGGTGTGCTCGGGCTCACACCCGAGCCACCCTATCGTCCGCCGCAACAGACCGTGGCGGTGCTGCCTCGCGAGCCTAACGGTGTTGTGGCCCGCTGCGGTGCTAGATCCTGGCGAGATCGTCTACGCCGACGCAAGGACTCCTACGTATGCGTCGTCTCCTCAAAAAAGGGTGCCGCCCAGAGCCGCTCGACGGAGGTGAGCGCTAGCTAAAGTCTTACGCAGCTCCGGCGAGGGGGCCTGGTCGACGCCATGTTTTCTCCTCTGTGGCGCTTTTCGCCGTTACTCGTCTCGCTCTCTCTTGCTCCATGCGGGGGAAGCAGACGAAAAGGACGGGGAAATGGGGCTAGGATTGGGGCATGGGGCGTCGGAAACGTATCTATAATTTTTGATGCTCCATGCTCGTTTACTATCCACTTTGCTTTGCTTTGTCCACACTTTGAGGTGTTTTTATATGCTTTATGGTACTAACCTATTAACAAGTTGCCACAGTGCCAGTTGCCTGTTTTCTTCTATTTTTGGTTCCAGAAAGGCAGGAAATCAATATTCTCGGAATTGGACGGGACAAAAGCCAAAGTCAATATTTTATCATGGGCAACACGAAGCCGGAGTACGAGACGGAGAGGTGCTAGAGGGTGGCCACACACCCCAGCCGCGGCCTAGGTGGGCCCGCGCCTGGGCAGGGTGTCGTCCCCCTGGCGGCACCCCTGCCTCGCCTCTTCGCCTATAAAGTCCCTCTGATGCCGAAACCCTAAGGACCCGATAAAAATACCATGAAAACGTATGTAGCTGCCGCCACCATCGCCCCTAGATCGGGGGGATCTGAAGCTCTTCCCGGCACCCTGTTAGAGGGGAGATCATCATGGAGGCCTTCTTCTTCAACATGCCAGTCTCTGGTATGAAGCGTGAGTAGTTCCACCTTGGAGTACGGGTCCATGTAGTAGCTAGATGGTTGTATCTCCTCCTTGTGCTTTCATGTATAGATCTTGTGAGCTCCGTTCATGATCAAGATCTAATCTATTTGTAATCATGCATGTTGTGTTTGCGGGGATCCGATGGATACAGAGATTACTATGTCAGATTGATTAATGGTTTTGTCTTATTGATTCTATCATGTCAGTGTTGTTTGTGATCTTGCATGCTCTCCGTTGTTAGTAGCTATCTTGGCCAAGTAGTTGCTAGTGACTCCAAGAGGGGGTATTTATTCTCGATAGTGGGTTCATGCCTCTAGTTTACAAGGGAAGTGACAGAAATCTCTTCGGTTGTAGATGTGTTATTGCTACTAGGGAGAAAACAATGGTCTCTTGTTCATGGAATAAGTGGATTGTTTATCTTACACACTTTGCTTAAAGCAGTTGTCTGTTGCTTGCAACTTAATACCCGAGGGGGTTCGGATGATAACCTGAAGGTGGACTTCTAGTCATAGATGTAGTTGGATGTCGGTCTATGTATATTGTTGTATTGCCTAATCGAATCACATATGATCTTTTTGTCTAGTATTGCATTGTTATGCCTTGCTCAGTTCCTATCAATTGCCCTGCTGTAATTTGTTTACCCTTCATTCCATGTTGTTTATCTAAGGAAAGCACCTCTAGTGAACTATGGACCCTGGTCTAATATTTACCATTGATACATCTTCTACTGTTACTGTTTACTTGCTGCAAACCATCATCACCTTCCACACCATATAGTTAATCATTTGTTACAGCAACCGGTGAGATTGACAACCTCACTATTAGTTGGGGCAAAGTCTTGAGTTTGTGTTGTGCAGGTCTCCATGTTGCTTGCAGCACCTTTGGGATGCTTCCTTCCTCCTACTAGTTCGATAACCTCAGTTTCTTACTGAGGGAAACTTACCTGCTGTACTGCATCATACCTTCCACTTGGGGTCTCCCAACGAAGTGTTGTTGCACTCATCAGTCGCATGTTGGTTTTGATCCACGCAGGTTTGCCCTCGTCCGTTGTATCACATCCAACGGTTAGCAGCCTTGGATGCTTAATGGGCCGACTGGGCCACTAAAAGGGGTGAAGGGGAGACAGGTTGGGCCAGTTTTGGTCCAGTCTGGAAGTTTATTCTTTTAAAATTAAAATTAAAATTAGTAGAGGGGTTTTAGGGTTTGTGGGACAAATTTTCTTTTTGGGCCCACATAATGAATAAATTTTAAGTATTAATGTTTATAAGTTAGGGATAATATGAATGAGTTTTAGGGCTAAGTTTTTGAAGGGGTTCGTAGCAAGGAAAACAAGCCAAGATCTATCTACTAGATTGTAGCAATGATTTGATGCAGTACTCGCCCTTGAAGATTCCAAAGCGGTTAATGAGAGCAGATTCTCGTGGGTGATGTAGTCGTTCACTTGCCGATCTCAAGATCGCGTAGACAATCCTTCCAGCAGCGCTCCCGCAATCGGTCACACATTCGGTATTCGACGAAGACCTTCTTCTCCCTTGTTCCAGCAGGCAACGGAGGTTGTAGATCTCTCATCGCGATTCCGGCAGCACGACGGCGTGGTGTCGGAGTTTAGAGGGGAACCGTAGGGGTTCGCCTAAGCCGGAGCGGGTATGGTGGAGTAGAAGAGAAGCCTTGGCGATCTAGGGTTTAGAGGGCCAAGGGGGTGGTGTGGCCAGCGTCTAGAGACTAGGGTTTGCCCTAGTCGGCGGCTAGGAGGAGATCCCCTAGGAGGCGACGACTTGAGAGGTGGTGGCGCCTTGCAAGGGTTTGTTGTGTGAGGGGTAGGGGCGCCCTACCCCTCCTTATATAGGCGGGAGAGGATGTTTGGGGGGAGGGAAGTCCTCCCCCAACTCCTCTACTAGGTCGGCGGCAAGGGAGAGGGAGGAATCCTCCCTTAGGTAGGATTCCTTCCCTTCATCCACTAGGCAATCAATGTTGGCGTTTAACTTTTTTAAACTGTCTTTTTGACTTTCAAACTAGAGTTTGATTTCTCTCTTCTAATTTCCCAGCCAAGTGACCTAGGACATGATGCAACCATTCCACTTTTTCATGACACGTCCATGTACCCTTCCCACTCCGGATCGGTGAACCTTCTATACCCTTCTACAACATTCTGGTGAAAACACTGAAACTATTCCTGAACTCTGGAATTGGACTTTCCTTATATGAATCTTATTCTCCGGACGATTCCGAATCTCCTCGTGATATCCCGGATCCCATCCGAGACTCTGAACTACATTCGGTCTCTTTACTCACTTTCCATATCTACTAAACAACATCGAATTCTTAAGTGTGTCTCCCTACGGTTCTTGAATTATGTAGACATGATCGATACTCTTCTTCGATTACTAACCAATAGAGGAATATGGAAATTCATATGGCTCCCACATATTTCTACAATTACTTCATGATTGAATGAACCATTTACATATGATACCAATTTCCCTTTGTCTCGCGATACTTTACTTATCCGAGGTTTGATCGTTGGTTTCTCTGCATACCTAGCTCAACCTCGTTACCTATAAGTACTCTTTACTCCTTCCTGTGATATGTGATCCCTTGTGAGCCAGTCACATGCTTGCAAGCTAATTGGATGAAATTCCACCGAGAGGGCCCAGAGTATATCTATCTGTCATATGGATGGACAAATCCCACTCTTGATCCATGTATCTCAGCACATACTTTCCGAACACTCAATGCCACCTTTATAACCACCCAGTTACGAAGTGGTGTTTGATGTCATCAAAGCATCCATCTGGTGATGGTGATTAACATGATCTCATGGTCGAAGGATTTAGGTTACTATGTATTTGAAAGCTTATAGCAAACGAACTATTGAAATTACTTTGATCTTTATGCTACACTTAACTATAGGAGTATGTCCATCACACCATTCTCCTAATGATATGATCTTGTTGTTAATAACATCTCAATGTTCATGATCAGGAAACCATGATCATCTATCAACCAACAAGCTAGTATTACAAAGAGACTTTACTAGGGACTCTAACAAGTTTACAAATCACACAAGTATTAATGTTTCCGGTGAATACAATTATAGCATGAATGTAAACATTTATCATAAACACAAAGATATAATAATAACTACTTATATTATTGCCTCTTGGTCGTATCTTCAACAGTCTCCCACTTGCACTAGAGTCAATAATCTAGGTTACATGGTAATATACCGAACACCCATGGTGGTTTGGTGTTGGTCATGTTTTGCCCTCGGGAGAGGTTTAGTCAATGGATCCGCCACATTCAGATTTGTGTGTACTTTGCAAATCTTTATGTCACCATCTTGGACATGCTCTCGAATAGCGTGAAAACGTAGCTTGATATGCTTCAACTTCTTGTGTTACCTTGGCTCCTGCGCATTGGCTATGGCACCAATGTTATCACAGTAGATAGCCATTGGGTCCAGCGCACTGGGAACCACACCAAGCTCTGTAATGAACTCCTCCATCCATATCGCTTCTTGTGAAGCCTCCGAAGCATCTATGTATTCTGATTCAGTTGAAGATCTCACCATAATGCTTTGCTTTGCACTCCTCCAGCTCACTACTGCACCATTCAATGTAAATATGTATCTAGATTGAGATTTAGAATCATCTGGATCGGTGTGCCAACTAGTATAGTTGTAACCATTAACAACGAGTTGTTTATCACCTCCATTAGAAAGAACCATATCCTTAGTTCTTCTCAAGTACTTAAGGATGGTTTTGACCGCTGTCCAATGATCCACTCCTGGATCACTTTGATACTGCTAGTCAAACTAACATCATATGCAATGTCGGGTCTAGTACATAGCATGGCATACATGATAGATCATATGGTTGAGGCATAGGGAGTCTTACTCATCCTCTCTCTATCTTCTGCGATAGCAGGACTTTGAGTTTTACTCAAGGTTGTATTACATGGGCAAGAACCCTTTCTTGCTATCTTCCATTCCAAACCTCTTTAGAACTTGTCCAAATATGTACTCTGTGAAAGCGATATTAGGCGTCTCGATCTATCTCTATAAATATTTATGCATAATATGTATGCAGCTTTGCCAAGATCCTTCATTGAAAAATATTATTCAAATAATCCTTGGCACTTTTAAGAAGGTCTACATCATTCCCAATCAACAATATGTCATACACATATAGTACTAGGAATGCTACAGAGCTCCCACTCACTTTCTTGTAAATACAAGCTTCTCCATAAGTTTGTATAAAACCAAAACTTTTGATCACCTTATCAAAATGTTGATTCCAACTTCGGGATGCTTGCTTCAATCCATAAATGGACCATTGAAGTTTGCATACCTTGTTATCATCTTTAGGATCGACAAAACCTTTGGGTTGTACCATATATAACTTTTCATCAATGTCTCCATTGAGAAACGCTGTTTTGACATCCATCTGTCATATCTCATAATCATAATATGCAGCGATTGCTAAGAAAATCCTCACAGACTTTAGCTTCGCTATCGGTGAGGAAGTCTCATCGTAGTCAACTCCTTGAATTTTTCGGAACCCTTTCGCGACAAGTCGACCTTTATAGACGGTTACATTACCATCAACATCTATTTTCTTCTTGAAAATCCATTTTTTATCGATGGCCTTTCGGCCATCCGGTAAGTCCACCAAAGTCCACACTTGGTTTTCGTACATGGATCCAATTTCATGGATTCTTGACATTTATTGGAATCTAGGTTCATCATCGCTTTCTCATACGTCGTAGGGTCGTCGGTGTTGTCCACCAACATGACACTCATAACGGTATCATACCAATCGGGAGTGGTACGAGTCCTTGTCGACCTACGAGGTTTCATAGTAACTTCGATCGAAGTTTCATGATCACCATCAGTAGATTCCTCTCCTATTGATGTAGACCCCAAAGGAACTACTTATGATGCTGCGCTACTCTCAAATCCGAGAGAAGGTTCGACAACCTTGTTGAGTTCTACTTTCCTTCCAGTCACTTCTTTCAAGAGAAACTCCTTCTCTAAAAAGGATCCATTCTTGGCAACAAAGATTTTCCCTTCGGATCTATGATAGAAGGTATACCCAATAGTTTCCTTCAGGTATCCTATGAAGACGCATTTTTCCGCTTTGGGTTCAAGCTTGTCGGGCTGTAACTTTTTTACATAAGCTTCGCAACCCCAAACTTTAAGGAATGATAATTTAGGTTTCTTCCCAAACCATAATTCATACGGTGTTGTTTCAACGGATTTAGATGGTGCCCTATTTAAAGTTAATGCGGCTGATTCTAATACGTAACCCCAAAACAATAATGGTAAATCTGTAAGTGACATCATAGAACGAACCATATCTAAGAGAGTTCGATTCTGACGTTTGGACACATCATTATGTTGTGGTGTTCCCGGTGGTGTCAATTGTGAAAGTATTCCGCATTTCTTCAAATTCTCGCCAAACTCGTAACTTAGATATTCACCCACACGATCAAATCATAGAAATTTAATCTTCTTGTTACGTTGATTATCTAGTTCACTTTGAAATTCCTTAAACTTCTCGAAAGTTTCGGACTTCTGTTTCATGAAATAGATATACCCATATCTACTCAAGTCATCTGTGAAAGTAAGAACATAACGATAACCACTATGCGATGCTACACTCATCGGGCCACAAACATCGGTATGTATGATTTCTAATAAGTCCATAGCTCGCTCCATCATAACAGAAAATGGAGTCTTAGTCATTTTTCCCATCAGACATGCTTCGCATCTTTCAAGTGATTCGAAATCAAGTGATTCAAGAAGTCCATCGGAATGGAGTTTCTTCATACGCTTCACTCCAATGTGACCAAGATGACAATGCCACATGTATGTAGAATTATCATTCAATTTCAAACATTCAGCATTTATATTATGAACATGTGTATCACTACTATCGAGATTCATTAAGAATAGACCATCTATCAACGATGCATGATCATAAAATATATTACTCATATAAATCGAACAACCATTATACTTGGACTTAAAAAAGTAACCGTCTCGCAATAAACAAGATACTGATATAATGTTCATGCTCAACAGAGGCACCAAATAACAATTATTTAAGTATAAAACTAATCCCAATGGTATATGAAGAGGTAGTGTGCCGAACGTGATCACATCAATATTTGATCTATTTCCAACACGCATCGTCACCTCGTTCTTAGCTAGTCTCTGTTTATTCTGCAGCACATGTTTCGAGTTACAAATATGAGCAACCCAACTAGTATCAAATACCCAGGCACTACTATGACTACTAGTAAGATACACATCAATAACATGTATATCGGATATACCTTTCTTCTTGATGTTGCCATTCTTAAGATCCGCCAAGTACTTGGGGCCCGCTTCCAATGACCTTCTCCCTTTCAGTAAAAGCACTCAGTATCAGGATTAGGCCCAGCCTTGGTTTTCTTCGCCGGCGCGGTAGCTTTCTTACCGCCCTTCTTGAAGTTACCCTTTTTATTTGGCTTGCCTTGATTCTTGAAATTGGTGGTCTTATTGACCATCAACACTTGGTGCTCTTTCTTGATATCCACTTATGAGGACTTCAACATAGAGAAGAGTTCTGGTAACGTCTTATCCATGCGCTGCATGTTGTATTTCATCACAAAGTTCTTGTAACTTGGTGGTAGTGATTGGAGGACACGGTGAATCCCCAAAGCATTAGGAATTATTATACCCAAGCTCTAGAGATTATTGGTGTGCCCAGACATATTAAGCAGATGCTCACTGAAAGAGTTGCCCTCTTCCATCTTGCATCTAAAGAACTTTTCAGAAGCTTCATAACTCCAACTGCCGCATGAGCCTCAAATATAATTTTGAGTTCACAGACAATATCATGTGGGTCAAAGTTCGCAAACCTCTTTTGAAGCTCCGATTCCAAACCATACAAGATAGCACACTGAACTGGGGAGTACTGATTCTTCCGAGCAAGGAAAACATTCCTCACCTCATCGGTAGCATCATCTACAGGTGAGTTACCCAGCGGTGCATCCAGCACATAGGTCAACTGACCAACATGGAGGACAATCCTCAAATTGCAGAACCAATCCGAGAAGTTGCTTCCATTGTTTTTCAACTTTTCTTTCTCTAGGAACGCATTAAAATTGATGGTAGAGGTCGCCATGATCTACAACATATTTGCAATAGTTTAGACTAAGTTTATGACAAATTGAGTTCTAATTAATACTTAAATTAATCTAGGTGAAATCCCACTGAAAACAATATCCCTCACATTGTTTTAAGGATCACACGAACCAAATCCACTATATCAAGTCCGATCATCACGAGACATGATGTAGTTTCAAAGGCGAACAATCAACATGTTCATCATATCTAATATATGACTCATGCTTTACCTTTCGGTGATCCGTGTTCCGAGACCATGTCTGTACATGCTAGGCTCGTCAAGATTAATCTTAGTTTCCGCATGAGAAAATATGGCTTGCTCCTGTTGTATGCACACGCAGAATCTAACACACCCGATCATCACGTGGTGCTTTGGAACAACGAGTCTTGGCAACAATGCTAACTAAGGACGAACACTTTATTACTTGATATTTTGTGAGAGGGATCATCTTATAATGCTATCGTCGCAATCTAAGCAATACAATATGCATAAAAGGATTAACATCACATGCAATTCATAATATGTGATATGATATGGCCTTTCTTCTTGTGCTTCTGATCTCCATATTCAAGCACGAACATGATCTCCATCATCACCAGCGTGGCGTCAAGATCAATGGCACCACTCCATGGTTGTCATCCACCAGCATCAACTATTACAACTACTTTGAATAATAGACACGCATGTCTTAACAAAATTAAAAGACAACCATAAGGCTCCTGCCAGATTCCGACTTACAATAAGGATCATTGCATACATCAAATATAATCACAATCATGGTCATATCACATCATAGCACACCCCTGCAAAACAAAGTTAGACACCTCTAATTTTCTTTGCATGTTTTATGTGGTTTGGGCCTTTTAATAAGTACCGTTCTAACTTACGAACAAGAACCACAACGTTGATGCAAGAACTATCAAGTGCCCGTTGTAAATTGAATCTTCACTATGATGGGAGAGACAGACACCCGCAAAGCCACTTATGTAATACAAGTTGCATGTCGAGCGTGGAGAAAGTCTCATGAGCGATGTCATGAAAGGTTAGCCTGGTCCGCTTCATCCCACCATCCCGCAAGATGCAAAGTAAATAAGAAGCAATTGATAATCAAATCACCACCACCCACAAAGACCATTGTGTTCTACTCGTGCAACAGATCTACATATAGACACGACTCTGATACCACTAAAGGGGTTCGTAGCAAGGAAAACAAAAAATTCTACCGCATGAACACACACAAGCCAAAATCTATCTAATAGATTGTAGCAACGAGTCGATAGACTACTCACCCTCAAAGATTCCAAAATAGTTAACGAGAGCAGATTATCGTGGGTGATGTAGTCGTTCACTTGTCGATCTCAAGATCGCGTAGACGATCCTTCCAGCGTCGCATTCCAGTAGCGCTCCCGCAGTCGGTCACACGCTCAGTACTCGATGAAGACCTTCATCTCCCTTGTTCTAGCAGGCAGCGAAGGTTGTAGATCTCTCCTCGCAATTCCGGAAGCACGACGGCGCGGTGTCAGAGTTTAGAGGGGAAATCCCATAGGGCTTCGCCTAAGCCGAAGCGGGTATGGTGGAGTAGAAGAGAGGCCATGGCAATCTAGGGTTTAGAGGGCCAAGGGGATGGTGTGGCCGGTGGCTAGGGACCAGGGTTTGCCCTAGTCGGCGGCTAGGAGGAGGTCCCCTAGGAGGCGGAGACTTGAGAGGTGGTGGCGCCTTGCTAGGGTTTGTTGTTTTAGGGGTAGGTGACACCCTACCCCTCCTTATATAGGTGGGATAGGCGGTTTGGGGGGAGGGGATTCCTCCCCCAACTCCTCTACTAGGCCGGCGGCAAGGGAGAGGGAGGAATCCTCCCTTAGGTAGGATTCCTTCCCTCCCTCCACTAGGCAATCAATGTTGGCGTTTGACTTTTTTAAACTGTCTTTTTGACTTTCAAACTAGAGTTTGATTTCTCTCTTCTAATTGCCCAGCCAAGTGACCTAGGACATGATGCAACCATTCCAATTTGTCATGACACATCCATGTACCCTTCCCACTCCGGATCGGTGAACCTTCTAGACCCTTCTAGAACATTCCGATGAAAACACCGAAACCATTCCCGAACTCCGAAATTGGACTTTCTTTATATGAATCATATTCTCCGGATGATTCTGGATCTCCTCGTGATATCATGGATCCCATCCGAGACTACGAACTACATTCGGTCTCTTTACTCACTTTACATATCTACTAAACAACATCGAATCCTTAAGTGTGTCTCCCTACGGTTCGTGAATTATGCAGACATGATCGAGACTCTTCTTCGATTAATAACCAATAGAGGGATCTGGAAATTCATATGGCTCCCACATATTTCTACGATTACTTCATGATCGAGTGAACTATTTACATATGATACCAATTTCCCTTTGTCTCGCGATACTTTACTTATCCGAGGTTTGATCGTTGGTATATCTGCATACCTAGTTCAACCTCGTTACTTATAAGTAATCTTTACTCCTTCCCGTGATATGTGATCCCTTGTGACCCAGTCACATGCTTGCAAGCTAATTGGATGAAATTCCACCGAGAGGGCCTAGAGTATATCTATCTGTCATATGGATGGCCAAATCCCACTCTTGATCCATGTGCCTCAAACATACTTTCCGAACACTCAATGCCACCTTTATAACCACCCAGTTATGAAGTGGTGTTTGATGTCATCAAAGCATCCATCCGGTGATGGTGATTAAAATGATCTCATGGTCGAAGGATTTAGGTTACTATGTATTTGAAAGCTTATAGCAAACGAACTATTGAAATGACTTTGATCTTAATGCGACGCTTAACTATAGGAGTATGTCCATCACACCATTCTCCTAATGATATGATCTTGTTGTTAATAACATCTCAATATTCATGATCAGGAAACCATGATCATCTATCAACCAACAAGCTAGTATTACAAAGAGGCTTTACTAGGGACTCTAGCAAGTTGAAAAATCATACAAGTATTAATGTTTCCGGTTAATACAATTATAGCATGAATGTAAACATTTATCATAAACACAAAGATATAATAATAACTACTTTTATTATTTCCTCTTGGGCATATCTCCAACAGTTTTGGCATATCTTTTATTCCAATTATGTAACATAATTGTATGACATCTTTTATTCTTTTTCCATGCAATTATGTGTTATACTTGAATGTCATTTTATACTTAGTTGTTTATTTTACGGTTTTATCCAATAAATTGTAACAATAATGTTTTGCTGCAAAAATAAAGTTTGTAAATCCTCAAATTAAGCATGTCTATCATTCTGGCCAAAGCTGATTGATGGACATTTTGACCATGAAATTTTATTGGCCCTTCTCACTTCTGGCCAAAGCTGATGTGTACTAGATTGATGAAAGAATTCTATGTGATTAGAGGATCTAATTAAGTGTGGCTTATATCTATCATTCTGGCCAAAGCTGACTGGCAGATATTTTGATCATAAATTTTTATTGATCATGTCTATTTATGGCCAAAGCTGATGTAGACTAGATTGATGAAAGGAGTATAAAATTGTGATGCTTATTCAAAGCATCTATTTTCTTTTGCATCATCTAATGCCTCTCAAATTGTCGGTATTATTAATGGCATTGAATAGTTGACTGGTAGCAATTTTGATACTTGGAAGGAGAAGCTTGAGATCACTTTAGCTTTGCTGAATATAGATTATGCCCTCCTTAAGGATCGTCCTATAGCACCTGCTGAACGTGATGAGAATTATGGTGCCCTGAAAAGGGCTTATGATGATGAGAAAACTAAGTGGGAGATTCATATCATAAGTGCCTCATGATTATTAAGGGTTCCATTACTCAAAGTATGAGGGGAGTTGTTCTAGACTCTGAGACTACCAAGGGTTACCTTGGAAAGATTGAGGACCAGTTTAAGGGATCATCCAAAATTTATGCAACAAGCCTCATTAGAAGGCATATTGATGAAAGGTATGATCCAACTAGGAGTCTTAGAGAGCATATCATGAGGAAAATTAACATGTCCACTAAACTTAAGACAATGGAAATGGAAATATCTGAAGGTTTTATTTTCCATTTTATTATGTCATCCTTGCCCATGGAGTTCTCTCCGTTCACCATCAATTATAATGTGATGGATTCTAAATGGGGCATGTATGAAATGAGGGCTAGATGTGTACAAGAGGAGGAAAGGCTTAAAGCTAGATGAGTTGATCATGTCAATCAGTTCAAGCATTCTCAGAAGAAGAATTTTTTTATAAAGCCTAAGCCTGCTCAGTTTAAAGACAAAGGGCAATCTTCTAAGTTCTTTTCAACAAAAGAACCCTAACAGAGCTTATAATGCAGATGCACTCCCTAATACTGATGGTAAAGATCCTAATGAATGTCACTTTTGTGGAAAAAGTGGACACGTACAGAGGTATTGTATTGGGTTCGTGAAATGGCTCAATAAGAACGGTACTAATGTTATAACTTTTGTTGACGAATCCCTTTATGTTGATTATGCCACCAATACATGGTGGGTTGACTCAGGTGCCATAATTAATGTTGTAAACTCATTACAGGGATTCTATACGAAGAAGACACTAAGAAGAGGGGGAAGAACCATTAGAGTTTCTAATGGTGTTGAAGCCAAAGCTGAGGCCATTGGAGAGTTGACACTTACACTCTATAGTGTATTTATGCTTCGTTTACGTAATGTACTTTATGTACCCGCTATGAGACGAAACCTTGTGTCTGTCTCATGCTTAGATGATGATGGTTTTCACTGTGACTTTGGGAACAAAAGATGTATAATTATGTTGGTCTTGCCTTCCAACAAGAAAAACTTTATCTTGTTTCCTTAAGTGATTCCATAAGTGAAGTTGATGCTTCCTCTAATGTGAATATTAGTACCAACCGTAAGCGCGATGATGATGAGACTTCTTTGAAACTATGGCACTATCGTCCGGGCCATATTTCGAGGGGCGGAATCGAGCGTCTCATTAAGGAGCAAGTTCTTCATCCTTTGAATTTATCAGATGTGGATCTGGATCATTGTATTGATTGCATCAAAGGGAAATATACTAAGAGAATCAAGAAAGGTGCAAATCGAAGCATGGGAGTTTTAAAAATTGTTCGCAGAGATATATGTGGTCCGTTTAATGTGAAATCAGTGGATGATTTTGATTCCTTCATAACATTCACTAATGACTTCTCCTTCTTTGGATACATCTATTATATTAAAGAAAGATTTGAGGCATTGGAAACATTTAAGATATTTAAAGCTGAAGTTGAGAATCAAGCTGGTCAAAAGATCAAAGTTGTAAGGTCTGACCGTGGTGGTGAGTACTACAGAAGACACACTTCTTATGGCCAAATTCCTGGACCTTTTTCTAAGTTCCTACATGAAAATGGTATTATTGCTCAGTATTCAGCACCGGGCAAACCTCGGCAAAATGGAGTCGCTAAAAGGCAGAATCGTACTCTTATGGATATGGTAATAAGTATGTTAAGTCACTCCACTTCGACACTTGGTTTATGGATAGAAGCTCTAAAGACAGATGGACATATTCTTAATAAGGTCTCTAGTAAATCTATGTAAATCTATGTTGAAAATGCCGTATGAATTATGGACTGGGAGAAAACCTACCCTGAGTTATTTGCATGTGTGGGGCTGCCCTGCCGAGGCAAGTGTTTTCAATCCAATTATGGGAAAGTTAGACCCCAAGACTGTCATCTACCATTTCATTAGTTACCCTGACAAATATAAGGCGTGTCGTTTCTATTGTCCAAAGCAACTCACTAAGTTTGTTGAAACAAGACACACCGTGTTCTCGGAAAGTGATATGTTGAGGGGGAGTATGACTCCCATGGAAATAACCTTAGAGGAGAAACGAGAATATTATTGGGTTCGCAGCATAGAAAACAAAAAAATTCCTATGATGGGAACTACTAAGCACCAAGATCTATCTACTAGATACAAGCTACGGGTGGATATACATCCATAGAGAACATACCCTTGTAGACCGACAAAGTTTAACGAGGTTGAACTCGTGGATGATGTAGTCGAATGCTTGCCGATCTCAAGATCGAGAAGAAGTCCAGCGCCGCAAATTAGCAACGCATCCGTGATCACACACACATTCAGGCCACCGAACAACCTCCGCCTCCTCGCTCCAGCGATGCAGCGGAAGCATCAACTCCTCCCAGACGAAAAGCCGCCGGGAACATGTATCTCGCTAGTCCGATACCATGGGGTAATCATTCTAGAGGGGGAGAGGGATCCTTCACGAGGAGGTGTGAGTGAGAGAGAGGGAGTACTTTTATAGGAGGAGGGGGCACCACAAGGGGCATGGCTGGCGCCATGGGGGCTTCCCCCACCCCTTCCTCCATTCATGTGAGTGGAGCTCCCACTCACAAATTTGACTCTCCATTTCCTTCACTCAAAATCCCACTCAAATCCCATTAAATTTCCACCAAATTTAATGTAATCTCTCATTAAATAAAACTCCTTTTATTTATTTATTCAGAATTTTTTCAATTACATTAATTAACAAACATTCACATAAAACCCCTTGCTACTTTTCAATTTCACATGCAGAACCAATTTCAGCAATTTCACCCGAAACAATTTCGGTGTCCATTGAAATAATTCCAGCGCTTTGCAATTCTTTCGTCTAGAACACATTTGCTCCAAATGGTGTTGGTATCCCTTAAGTGTGTCACCCTATGGTTCGCAAATAATGCATACATGATCGAGACCCCTCTCGGATCAATAATCAGAAGCGGGGCCTAGAGATCCATACTGACTCCCACACATTCAACGATGACTTCTATGATTGTGAGAACCTTTTACGCTAGTAACTTAATCCCTTTGTCTCGTGATATATTACATGTACGAGATTCGATCATCGTTATCTCCAAATGTAGTTTGATCATTCTAGCTAACTAATGTGATATCACCGATAGGGCCCGGAGTATATCTATCCATCATCGGGATGGAAAAATTCCACTCTTGATCCATGAGCCTCTACATAACACCTTCATAGCACTGAACCCACCTTTATAGTCACCCTGTTACGGTGTGACGTTTGATGTTATCAAGATACTCTTCCAGTGTTAGTGATTGACATTATCTCATGGTCTAAGAACTAGGATTACTTTGTATGATGTTATAGCAATATAAACACAATTACTTTGATCGTAATGCTAGGTCCCGGGCTTGGATTCGATCTCGCCACCGTCGGACTACTCTAGAGCGATCTCGCACCGCTGGTATCCGTCGCCCCGCACCTTCTTTTCCCCTCCATCCTCTCCCATACCTCTTCGACCTGACATCTTCCCTCTTAACGCATATCACTAAGGCCGGCAGTAACCGTCGTCGGAGTTCCCCGACGACCGCGCCTCTCCGTCTGCCCGTCATCGTCTATAGGGGACGCAGAACACAACATATTTCATATCTTCCAGCTCAGCATGCCGCGCCGCATCGCGTCGACCACCTAGACACTGCCGAGAAGCTCCAGAACCACCACCACTGTCCCCGCCATCGCCGCCCCCCGTTGTCCCTCGCCAACGCCGGTAAGCACTCAAGCTCTGCATCGGATCCGTCGGATCTGAAACCAATGGCCCACTATAAAACGCCACTGAAACGATATACTCTAGTGACAGGGCGCCACGTGTCAGCCACGTTGACGCCTCTTCAGCATGCCCAACCACTCAGAGCGCGCCATGTGTTGTTGAATGTGTAACCCTTTTAAAAAAAATAGACATATTTGCTGCAGATATTGTAAAATTCATATAAAATATAAATAAGATATCAATGGATTCATAAAATCGTGTAGAATATCAGTATGAGATTAGAGCTAATGTTTACAGTATATATTTACTGTAATAATTTAAATGATTTAATGGACCTTTTAGACTAAATAAATCATAGTAAATTATTTATAGATTCTAAAAATATAAATAATATGTGCCTGGAATCACAATCTCGTATAGATTACAGATATGATCTGAGATATAATTTTTGACGAAGTGATTATTTAAAATGATTTAAACTCTATTAAATACTAATTAAATCATAGAAAAAGATCTATAACTCCGATTAGGGTGAATCCAATTCCTAGTGGTTCGTATTAATGTCCACTATCCACTACACCCTAGTACGTAATTTAATTCGAGAATTAGGACAGAAGTTGCAACAGAACTATTAAGACCCCTATATTGGCAATCAAGATTAATAACAAATACCCTATTGCATTAAATGATCTCTTGCATGCATCATATGATCTAGTAATGTTTAGAGAACTAATTACAACCGTTGTGACATATTAAACCATCATGCATGCATTTCTTCATCATTGTTTTATTGTATTATACATAATTGCATTGTTTTGAATGGTGTGTTTGTTGTTCTTTGTTTTAATCGTTAGATTGCGAGGAGTGCAACTATTTTGATTGTGTAAAGTGCAACCTTCTCTATTGTGAGGATTATCTAAATCACTATATCTACAACAAAGGCAAGTAGAGCTATCATAAATGTCCTACTATTTTTCCTATGCATGTAGTATGATTTTCAGTAGTGATACATGTGTAGGTGTTTTTACTACTATGCTATGCTATGACACCCAGGATTGATTGCCATATCTTCATGACTTGATTCCTTTGAGCCATCGTATTTTAGTTGCTTATCCATGCTTATTAGATATGCAAAAGGAAATTCATAATTGATTATGTTATGGAAAATTACGTTTTTCTATAATGAAAAAAATTGGAATTTAATGAATCTCCTGGGTGTGATGGATTGATGTTTTTGGATGGTTTATTGCGGAAAGGACACCTAGACTTCAGATATTGGACATGTTTCTTGTGTAGTAGCTTCCAGTATAGTCGCATGTCATTATTTGTCTTGATTTAGTAAGTTGTGGGAACCTGACCCGACATGACTAGAAGATGTAGGGGATGTAGGTTGGTATGGGTCCATTCTGAGGGCTGAGGGTTCTACTTCTGAAAGGTTTCGTCTTGGTTTTCTCCCTACCATGGCACAAAATAAGTGTAATGGTAAGAGCGGGTTGACTGATTCGTGCGAGTAAAAGTGTACAACCCCTGCAAGGTGTCTAAATTAAGTACTTAGTCGTGTCCCCGGTTATGGACAACTATAAGCAACTAGGCATGGAGCTGTTTGGAAGATCTCACTCATTCCAATTTCTTAATTACTAAAACTTGATGGGTGAACATGGGTTTAGGAGCATACGAAAGCTGAACTGTCTTGCTTCTACATGGGTTTGTGCTGGTATGTCCTTAGACAATTGTTTTAAAGAAAGAAAGGTATTTTGAAAGTAGGGAAAAGTTATATTGCTTTTAGCAAATGATCCTGAACTCCACCTAGCCAAATATGCATGTAGTTGCTAAATCCTTTGTATTCTTTAGTTTTACTTGCCAATACATGCAAAGTATTGACCATTCGTGGCTGCAATGTTTCATGTAGGTTTTTTCATTTCTAAGTGATCGTTTATAGGTCGTGAGACTCAACTCAACAATTGTTTGTCTGTGGCACATTTGAAGGATGGAGATCTATCTTATATTCGTTTTCCGTTGTGTACTTGAATAAATAATTTAAATTTTGGATCATATTCGTTATATTTATGATGCACGGTTATATTTGGTATCATTTTTTACTATGTGTTTTAGTGAACAGGTCCAGGGATTATCACTATACACAGGAACTCAGCCTTATCAGGTGAGGCTGTTACAGACATCATCTCCCCATAAGCTAAGATGGGTTCTTCTCTTTGATGAAATGATGTACTGTAGTTAATTAGTTAAATGGTACTTAACTGACCATTGTAATTTATTGTCTCTGTATAAGTTTCAACAAAGAGTTGAGCGCATAAGTTTATAAATATAAGTTCATGGAGCTCCTAAGTTAGAGAGGTTTTGTTTTGAAATTAAGTGGTTTATTATAGTAACTGGGTTCTGCGGTTCTATATGACCGTTGTAATTCTGTTATCTCAGATGTTGTTTTGTTGAGAAATTGGCTTATAAGTTTATCCTTGCGATCAAGGGGGAGAATGTTGGATATATAAGTGATCTGTAGTTTTCTATGGTCAAATAAGTCAATATTATGAATTTTAGGGGATGTTGATTAATAGCCATTGGATGCCCTGATCAGGGGCATCCTGACCATCCATCCATTGTGTCTGGTTCTCCTGGTGCAAGCCCTATATAAAGGGGCCCTAGGGTTTGAGAAGGATACTGATACAATTTATCTCTCTCTCACTCTCTCCCTGCTCACTGATCAAGCAAGGACTAAAAGCACCAGAAAGAACCCTGCTCACTGATCAAGCAAGGACTAAAAGCACCAGAAAGAACCCTGCTCACTGATCAAGCAAGGACTAAAAGCACCAGAAAGAACCACTCACTGCTAAAGATCAAGAACATGAGTGGAAGCACATCAAGAGAAGGCCATGGCTGGACCTTCAGATCAAGGTACACACCTTTGATCTTATATTGTGTGGCTTAATCTTGAGCTAGATGATCCAAAGGATCTAACAAATTCCTTGCTGGTGCCCAGTAACGGAGCCAACCATCTCACATAGCCAGGGCAAAGTAACTATTAGAATTTAATTAACCTTTTAATTAAAATGACAATCCTTGTTTGTAAACATTCTTCACGATGTAGAAACCGTCGGTAACGTTCCCGGCAACGAACCGACATATTCACCCCCTATATATACTTCCTTCATTCAGAAATATACCATTCTAGCTTTGTGAAATAAAAATATCTAGATGTATTTCAGTGTATAGGTTTATTCCGAATCTATACACAAAAATCGTCTAGTACATTTGTTTCACAAAGCTAAAACATATTATATTTTTAGACGGAAGGAGTATATGTGTATAATCTTCATCCATGAATACAAATATTGATTCTTGTCATTTTGTCTTTCGTTTTCTTTACTTTCACTCGCAATATGTTATCAGCAGATAGACTCTACTGAGAAGATCAACATGAGGAAACCTTCAGGCAAAAAGCTCTCTACGGGGACAATCCAATTGAAGAAATTATTCCTTGTGGATAGTGGTACCATAAAATCCATATACCGAGAGAGTTGAAATATTTACAGACTCTAAGAAAGATGAATAAAAATATTTTAACTATAGACAGATACGGTAATATTGATACTGGCCGTATCATATTTATCCTCTCTCAAATGGTACACAATGTCAATCAAGGATGGCTAGAAAACTATCGAACTATGGTATGTGGACAACCTATTGGATGCGTCAGTGTGAGTCCAAAATCGGGATGATGCCCCAGCAGACCTATTGCATGCTTACGCCGTGGGCGAAGATTCTTTCATGAGTATGGGCCTTTGTTAGAGCAGGTATAATAGGATGATATCAGTCGACTATATATAAGAGCTAAAATACTATTTCCTTTGTCTAAAAATAACTAATTTGGTTTTGTCTAAATTTACTGTATCTAGATGTGTTTTAATGTATAGATACATTTGAAACTAGAAAAATCTAAGTCGGTTATTTTTAGATGAAGGGGTTATATTTTAGCTGAGTTGGAGGAGAGAGAAGAGATCGAGAGAAGAGAAGAAGAGTTGGTTGTTAGTTAAAAGTCAGCTATAACACGCGCTCCTAGGCACTTTGTGGGAGAGACATACGGGATATGTATTAGAGCAAATACAATAAGCTGATGTAAGCATGTTATAACGAATTAAATAATATATCTTAGTCTAGTTGGAAGAGAGAGAAGAAGAGAGAGAATGAGTGGGCTCTTGGCTAAGAGCCGGTTGCAGCGCGTTCTCTTAAGGCGTGTTTGGTTGACCGGGGCAACCCAGAAATTCTCCCCTCATCTGACGTTTCGTTGTTTGTTAGCTCGGGTCGGTTCCCTCGAGCAGTGCCGACCTCGTGCAAAGAAGCCTCCCGATCCCTGCCCGGTTGGGAAGCTCGAATTGAGCCGCAACGGCTTCGCTGAGCCGTCTGCTGCTGCGTGACCGACAGGGTCGAGGCCCGCACCCCTCATTTTCCCCCTCCCGCACGATGCCCTTCCCTGTCTCATCACGTTCCCGTCCCCCAGCTCCGTCTCGTCCTCTCCCTGCAGGCTGCAGAGGCGCGGCGAGCTCCGCCGCCTCCCGTCCTCGTCCCCCAGCGAGCTTCCACCTCCTGACGCATAGCGGGCCAATTCCTCGACGCACAGCGGGCCCATCCCTTGACGCGGTGGTCGTCCTGGCGGAGCTCGACCCAGCGTCCTCCTCGACGGCGAGATGCCTCGGACTCCTCTCTAGAACGGTCAAGCCTCCAGGCTCCACCACGGCCTCGCCACCACACTCCGCCATGGACAGACACCGCCTCGCCACCACGCTGCTCCGAGCGATGCCGCATCACCGCTGCAGGTCGGCCTCACCACCAAGCTCGCGACGAAGGTGCGGGTTGTCCTGGCGGTGCACGACGGATGCTCACTCGTCGGCGGCGGGCGGTGCATGGCTGTGGCGGCGCCGGAGCCCGACCAGCAAGGACCCGATTGCTTTTTGGTTTTGTAATCGGGGACCCGATTGCTTTTTATCTTTTTAGCTAGGGACCTTATTAATGTTTAATAATAGCTAGCCTAGCTCATGTCATACGTTGTCACCAAACACAACCTCAACTAAGCATAGCTCACCTAACACACAACCTGCCAAATACCATATTGTAAAAGCACTTGTATCTAGTCAGCATAGCTAGACTCAGCTTGTCTGAGATGAGATTGTCCATCCAGACTACCAAACACACCCTTAGGCACCATGTGAAAATAAAAAAGTGGGTCATGCTACTAATAAATTATTATAATTTGTGTTTATCTATTGTATAAGGTGACTATTAGCTTGACTATAGGTAGCATGAACATTTTTTATAGTCAACGGACGGCTATACTATTGCTCTTGCTCTTAGTAAAATAGTTACATGTTTGTAGTTATCTATTATATTTGTTGACGATGGCTATTGATGATGTGGCACTGACTATAACTAACAATGAGCAGTATTAAACTTGCCCTTAGAATAGTCGTTGAATAAATTCATTTTAGATTTTCTATCAAAAAATTATTCCATTTTATATTCTTCAGCGCGGACTACTGGCGAGGGCGGACCAAACAACTCGATCTTTGACCAAACAACTCTGCTGGCGAGGGCGGACTGCGGAGGCGCGGGAGCCCAGGGGCGACGAGGCTGCGGGCTAGGGAGTCTAATGGCGGTTTGGATGAACTAGTGGTGGAACACCTACCTTTGGCATCTCGCCCCCGTGCCCGTGGTGGCGCCGCGCCCGCCGAACGCACTACCTCAACCAGTCAACCCCGAATCCCGGGAGAGTGAGACCTAGGGAGGTAAGAGGTTGAGCTATGGAGGTCGCGGCTGGGGCGATGAGTCCCCTCCTCCGCAAGCTCGGGCAGCTGCTATTGGATGAGTGCAACCTGGAGAAACGCGTTAGGAAGGGCGTCAAGTCTCTACTCACAGAGCTTGAGCAGAGTGGGCGATGTGCAGCCCGAGCAGATCGACGAGCAAGTCAGCATCTGGGCTGGCAAGGTCAGGGAGCTCTCCTACGATATGGAGGACGCCGTTGACGCCCTCATGGTGCGCATGGAGGAGGATGGCCCGGTCAACATGAAGAACAGAATCAAGAAGTTCTTGAAGAAGACCACCAAATTGTTCAGCGAGGGCAAAGCTCTCCGTCAGATCTCTGATGCCATTGAAGAAGCGCAGGAGCTCGCCAAGGAGTTGGGCGAGCTGCGTCAAAGATACATTCTTGAGGCGCACACTAATAGTACGGGTACCATTGACCCTCGCCTCAAGGCTGTGTTCAAGGATGTCACGCAGCTCGTTGGTATTGAAGATACACGGGATGAGCTGATCAAGAGGCTATCTGATGGGGATGAGAGATCCAAGCAGCAGTTGAAGACGATGTCTATTGTTGGATTTGGTGGGTTGGGGAAAACGACTCTTGCCAAAGCAGTGTATGACAAGATCAAAGGACAATATGATTGTGGAGCTTTTGTTTCAGTGTCTCAAAATCCTGACATGACAAAGATTTTCAAGAAGGTGCTATATGGACTTGACAAGACCAAGTATTCAAACATCAATGAAGCTGTTCGGGATGAAGAACAACTCATCAGTGAGCTCAGGATGTTTCTTCAGGATAAAAGGTATCCTATCAGCACCAAATGATGAATGCTTTCATTTCCAAAAGGGCATACAGTGCTCCACAATGAAGTGTCTTTTTTCGGAGTATAAATCACTGCTATACATTGCCTTGCTCTTGCATTTTGTACACATCTTCCACTTCATTGTTGATACAAATCCCCTTTATGTGACACCACCCCGTTTCTGGACTAGATCTGGGCCTGCGGGCTGATCCGGACCGGATCTGGGCTGCTCGGCCCTGCTGCTACATCCGGACAGCGACCACCTCAAGGTGGAAGGGGGCAGTTCCCCCCCAACTGGGTTGTTGTGCGGCCTGATGGCTGCAGGCTTGGGTGCCGACCCTCCTCGTCCATTCCGACGGTCCTCTTTGTGTGTGCTTGGTCAGGGCCCATGCTTGAGTTCGGGGATGCCGGGGCGGCGGCCTCGGAAGGTGGTCCGCACGGGTGGCTTTGGCAGGCAACGGCGCGGTGGTGTTGATCCTGCCCCTTGGTCACTTGGGTGGCGAGGAGCGGATATCGGGTGACCTTGGTGATGGTGGCGCTTCGGCTTCGGCATCTCCCAGATCGTGCTCTGAAGATCGGACTCGGAGGTGGTGGGCGAACCAGTTGTGGGCGCGTGTGTAGGTTTTTCCGGGCGAAAGCCCCGCGTTTTACGCCGACGGCGGCGATGCCTGCGGGTATCGTAACCCTCTTGGGGCGTCGTTGTAGGGTACCTCCAGCGCATAGGCTCGGGTGAAAACCTTTGATCGTTCGGTCTTGCCGACGGCGGCTGTCGTTACCCTCTTGGGGGCGTTGGGGTGGAGTTCCTGTCCACTAGTGTTGCTGCCGCCTCCGGTGGCGAGTCTTGTCTTCCCATGCTTTGTTGTTTATCTTGGATCTGCTTTGTAAGAGGGTTTCCTCAATACCTTGTATCGGTTCGGCCATGTGGCTTTATTTATAAAGCGGGGCGAAAGCCTATTTCGAGCTATGTGACACCACCCCCTTATTGCCTTTTTTTCCCCGAAATGTGGAGAATATCCCTGGATTCTGCATCAATCGATGCATACTGCCGCTTTTGTTTCATAGTTTCAGAATTTAGTGGTTAAGTTACCCTCTCAGATATATTTTTACTGGTTTGCTAACTAACACTTCCATAAATATCGTAGGTATCTCATCATAATTGATGACATATGGGATGTCAAAGTGTGGGGAATCATCAAATGTGCTTTCTCTAACAACAATCTCAGTAGTAGAGTAGTAACAACAACACACATAATCAGTGTCTCCAAAGCATGTTGCTTATCCAGTGATGACATGATTTATAAGATGAAACCTCTTTCTGGTGATGACTCCCAAAGACTTCTATAAAAGGATATTCCTACGTGAGAGTGGATGTCCTCATGAACTGCAACAAGTATCCAAGGATATCTTGAAGAAATGTGGCGGAGTACCGCTAGCCATTGTTACTATAGCTAGTCTTTTGGCTAGTGATCAGCACATAAAAATGAAGGATCAATGGCATGCTTTGCTCAAGTCTATTGGTCATGGACTCACAGAAGATGCTGGTGTGGAGGAAATGCAGAGGATATTATCATTTAGTTATTATGATCTACCTTCTCATCTGAAGACTTGTTTATTATATATGAGTTTGTTTCCAGAAGATATGGTTATCAGTAGAGATCGGTTGATATGGATGTGGATAGCTGAAGGCTTTGTCCATCGTAGAAAACAAGAAACAATATCACTTTATCAGATCGGAGAGAGCTACTTCTCTGATCTGATAAACAGAAATATGACCCAACCATTATACATTAATGGTGAAGGCAAGGCTGATGCTTGCCGTGTGCATGACATGGTGCTTGATCTAATATGCTCGTTGTCAAGTGCCCAAAACTTTGCTACTATATTGGATGGTACTGAGCGAAGCACACATAATTCACAAGGAAAGCTCCGCCGGGTATCGTTTCAAAACAGCATATCAGAGCTCACCACCCGTCGGGTAGATTTCACAAGCATGTCACAAGTGAGGTCCGTTTCTGGAACTGCTACTGATTTGATCCAGTCTCTTTCAAGGTTTCAAGTTTTACGTGTATTGGACTTAGAAGGTTGTTATTTTGAAGAAAGTAGCTGCCAGGCTGGTCATATTAGGCATGTCACAAATTTATTACACCTGAGGTACCTAGGGTTAAGAGATACACATGTTGGAGATCTCCCTACAGATATTGGAAAGCTACGGTTTCTGCAGACACTGGACTTGAGAGGAACACTGCGCACAAAACGAGGTCGGTCAGTGGTGTCAAGTATTGTCCGACTAGGAAATTTGATGTGCCTGTACGTTGACCCACGTATGGAACTGCCAGTTGGGATGAACAACTTGGCATCCTTAGAAGAGCTGAGTGAACTGTATCTTGATGGTTCTCATATGATTGAGAAAGAGCTTGGTCAGCTGATCAAGCTGAGGGTGCTTAACCTTCGTTGGCAGGGACACAATGAGAGCGCGTGTAACTCTTTGGTGGTATCCCTGGGCAATCTGCAGAAATTGATGTGTCTAACAATTAACAGTTATGGAGAAACAAGGTTCAGATCCAGCTGGGACGGCTGGGTGCCCCCTCCACAGCTCCGAACCCTTGTGTTTCGTGGATGTACCTTGACGTTGTCTCGGTGGGTTAATTCTTCATCGCTTGCCCTGCTTTCCTACCTGCATATAGCCGTGGATGAAGTACGAAGCAAGGACATTCAAATCCTTGGGACGTTGCCCACTCTCTGTGATCTCAGGCTAGAGTCCACACAAGTCCAGACTCAGTGCAGATTCATTGTTGGAACTGATGCATTCCCATGTCCGAGAGAGTGCAGATTCGAGTACTTCACGACATCGCCATCTATGTTTCCACGAGGAGCCATGCCAATGCTTGAAGTCCTCAAGTTCTATGCCCGAGCATTGGACGTTGGGAGTGGTGAGTTGGACGTGGGTATGGGTAACCTCCCTTCCCTGCAGGGAGTCGATGTTGTCCTTTTTCCTGAAAAAGGCAGTACTTCAAAGTCGGGCAAAGCGGAGTCTGCGCTGAGGCTTTCAGTGAACTCCCATGCCAACCATCCCACGCTTCATATTGATTATCATGGTAAGTTCCTTTTTGGCTTATTTATCTCTTTATATCAGCTTCACCCAAACTAGGGTTGATAAATTTTGTTTTGATACAGAGGTGCACGCGCACAGTATATGCCCATTTTCTCAAAGTTGATCTTTTCTTATGCATGACCTAAGTGTTAGCCAGTTTATATTCATACTTATTGACCATGATCGGATATGTATCATTCACTACCACCGTTGTTCCCAAGTTTTTATTTTCATTTTGTAGGAACTGAAAATTGTGAACTTCGGTCCATTTACCACTTCTAGAATTTCAAAGGATACGGAATAAACAGAGTCCTCTTCTCATAATCTACTAGTAGCTGAACTCCCTGACAGTCACTTTAGAATCTTGTGAGTCCTTTGTTGTTACCAACTAAGCAGTTCCGTGGTCTAACATTGCAGCTGCAGCGTAGGAAGAGTTGGAGTTCATATTGCTGACCTCGATCAGTCACCTGTTGCTTCAAACATATAACAAGATCGACTCAGACAGTCGAGAAAGCACACTATGTTTCATTCCTCTTTCTGCTTCTTTGTCAAGGTTGATATCCTTCGTGTCATTTGTATAACTTCTTTGTGCTTCTGGGGACAACAGTGTTGTGCATTTAATTTGCCTACTAACAGTTCAAGAACTCATAGGATCAGCTGGATTGCATGTTACTGGCAGGCTTCAAATCTAACACCTGGGTCAAATCCTGACGAATACGAATTTAGGTTCCTATTTATACTTGAGGACTAGGCTATCCTAGTACTCACACAATTTGTTCTTAGAACCAGGCTTGGTGTTTAACCAAGTTTAAAAATCCTGGTATTCATGTTTAATGGTTGTGTAGATCCCTGGTTGATGCAGAGGATGGGAAGTGAAATTTTCCCCTAATTTTAGGCACGGTTGGACGGAGAGATCTCGCCCCCGGGCCGCTCGTATGAGGGCGGCTTCGGAGTGCCACATGCAAACCCTAGAGGGCCCGCCACCGACCTTCTTCGTCGGCCGCTGTCGGCGGCCCTGGCGGTGGCGGCCATGCCGGGCTCTGAAGTTGCCTCGTCGGGCTTCAAAGTTGCTCTACTGGGCTCTAAAGTTGCCTAGTCAGGCTCTAAAGTTGCTCGCCCGGTACAAGTTGTCAGGGCTCTAAAGTTGCCTAGTCAGACTCTAAAGTTGCTCGCCGGGTACAAGTTGTCTCGTCAGGCTCCGAAGTTGCCTCGTTGGGCTCTGAAGTTGCCTCACTGGGCTTTAAAGTTGCCTCGCTGGCACCGAAGTTGCCTCGTCGGGCAAAAGTTGCTTCGCCGGTGTCGTGGTATTGCCGACGAGTACGCCATGAAGGGGTCCTCACAGTGCGTGTTTAGAGACGTGGGGGAAGGCGGACGGTTGACGGGTACGAGGTAACACAGCTTACCCAGGTTCAGATCCCATAACGGTGGCGGAATCCTACTCCTGCTATAAATCACTATAAGGGCAATACGCCGAGTTACAGGAATTGGTTCACCGTGCAAGGTGACTAGAGAGTCTAAGTTATCGTGACCTAAAGGCTCCCATAGGCCCGACTTATATAGTCGTCAGGTCCTAGGGTTACAGGGAAAAGTCCTAGCCGGACAGGTTACAGAGTCCTACACCGTCTTTTACTAGTCTAGCGTGTCTTATACTCCAAGGCTCCGAGTACGTCGGTGACTCCTGCGTAGCCTTCCTTTATCCGGCATGGGCCTCCCTTCTGGATCCGTCTAACTGGGCTGCCCAGCGGGCCATGGGCCATGCTACCAACTGTGGGCCACCCGGATTATCCGGATAAGAGACATGCTATGAGGATACCCATATAACATATCCCCAACAGAGCCCCCGGAGACCTCCGAGATCTTGCGCCGTCTTGCCTCTTCAGGTTGAATGCTCCGTCTAGATGAATGTCGACAAATCGTCAAGCAACATCTTGTAGTCCTCCCAAAGAACCCTGCAAGGTTTTCTCCGTCTTCAACTTGTAAGTCGAAGAATTTCTGAATCTTCTATCGTACTCTTCCGTAGCCAGACTGGATCCTTCCATGCCGGAATCTTCCAATGTGATGGTTAATCTGCCTATGACAGCTAGGGCGACGTAGACATAGGTCAGCAACGCCTCGTAACTCACACATGCAGAGAACGCAATCATGTCCACTTTTCTCGCGCGGGCGATACGAACCGTTGGCGGCGACGGTTAGTACGTGGCGAAATTTCCGCACACGTCCTCTACGCGGCAACCATTCGATCAAGCTGCACGAATCTTGATTGCGGAGACCAAAAATAATAACTGCGGTGGAAAATTTACTTTTTCACCTCATTCTCCCCTGCATCGTCTTCTTCCTCCAATGAAGCGCCTCGAGCTTTCAGAACGCGAAAAACCCTAGCTCTCCAATCTTTCCCAGTCACTGTCGAACACACCCAATGGCCAACAGCAGCTCCTCCCTCTCGATGGCGGCGTCGGGCGAAGCCGCGGCGAATCCGGCAAGCTCCGTTGTCGTGCCCCCAGAGGGCCTGGTCATCCCCAGGTCTGCGATGGTCGAGGCTACCGGCGGCGACCATAATCCAGCGGCGCTGGAGCTGCTGGAGGAGGAGTACGACTCGTACAAGGGCGATTGGCGCGGTTCGGATATCACGGACCGCGACATCAAAGAACTGATCAACGAGGGCTACCTTCCCGTGACGGAGGGGCTCGCCTGGCGGGCGGTGCCGGCCGGCGAGGTCACACCTTCTCCCCAAGCTGGAGAAAAGGTGTACCTCAAAGCGTAGATGGTACACGGCATCTCCCTGTCCATCTCCAACTTTTTTCTTGTTGTCCTAAATCATTACCGAGTACAGCCACAGAACCTCTCCCCCAATAGCATCTTAGCGCTCAGCAACTACGCGTCACTGTGCGAGGGTTTTTTAGGGATTAAGCCTAGGCTAGATCTCTTTATATACTTCTTTACCGTCAAGCGCGAAGCCGGAGCCGGCAAGGACGAGCTTAGAAATTGTGGAACCATTAGCTTTAAGATCCGGCCTGGTCGGCGCTTCCCCAACATCGTCGGCCATGAATCCTGCAAGAATTGGCAGCGAACGTACTTCTACGGCCCAGATATCCCTCTGGCTGGCCGAGAAGTCACGTATCCGGACTTTGTCGATGGAGCAGCCACCGAAGCCTCGACATGGAGATCCCAGGCCTCCCTTCCCTTCGACGTCAAAGCTTCCCGCGCTATAAGGTGGATATAGTGGTTCGTAGAGACGGGTCTAACCGGATTGGACCTGGCCGCCATGTGCTGGTTCATCAGGCGGATCCAGCCTCTGCAGCACCGCTTGAAGCTGATGCACGAGTATTCCAACGATAGAAGGGATAGCCTCTGCATCTCCGAGGACAATTTCTCAAGCGACTCCGTCAAGCTCCGCCTCAAGGACATCGTCAAGGTGAAGGACAGGAAGCGTGGCTTCACCATCACCTACGACATGTTCGTAGAGAGCAAGTGCCCAAAGGTAACTGTTTATTTTCCGTGTATGAAATATACTCCAGTTCTTCCGTCTAGCCATTACCATCTCATCTAACATGGTGGTTCTTCACTTAACAGCTCATCAACATAGATGAGGACAACATGGCTCCTCAAATATATGATCCAAAGATGAAGGAAGTCACCGTCGTGTCCGACGACGATGCTCCGTTGGCGCGAAAGCGGAAGAGCTCCACCTCTGACGCTGCCGACGGAGGCAAGAAGAAGAAGACGGAGGGTGGAGCCTCCAAAAAGACTACCGCCGCCCTGGAGGCGGAGAAAAGAAAGATTACTCGGATCCCCTTTGCTAAAGCACCCCCTCTTGTGTACGCTTCTTTCCCTCCGACATTGTCCATTTGTCTGTCTTATTCCTGTACTTATGCATTTTGCATGTTTCAGAAATAAAGCCACAACCAGCTTGAAGAAGACCTCCAAAACTTTGGGGGCTTCTAGAACCATAAATGATATGCTGCATCGCGACGTATCTCCCGCCATCGCCCCTGTCACTCCCGTCGTCCAGCCTTTGTCCGCTCCGACAAGCTCTCAAGCTAAAGAAGCATCTGGCCCTTCCGCCATGGAAGTGGACTCAGGCGCCTCCACAGAGCTCGCTGTTGTCGGCGAACAGGCGATGCAGGAAAGTGTCGCAGACCAAATGGCTGAGGCTCTGGCAAAGGATGTCATGGGTAGCGGTAAGGCGGTGGTGGAAGGTGGTACATCTGCCGAAGGCGGCGCCCTCGCCCCCAGGAAGACCATAGAGTTCCCGAAGATAGTCTACCCGGCACTTACGCCGAGTAGCACCTCTCTGGTTCCTGGTGTGGTGCCGACATCTCCAACGTGCGGTCTCGAGGAGCTTCTCCGGCAAGCAGAAATCTTGCAAGGAAACAGTGTATCCTTCGGCAAGTTGCTGGCTGAGAGTGCTACCAACCTCAAGATCATTGCACTTGTAAGCATTTGCCTTTTGAAAATCATATGAGTATCCCACTATAGCCCTCGAGGATTTAGACGGAAAACAATAGGTCTTTGCGTCTAGATGCTCTAAGAATGACTAAGCTAGAAAACTTCTCACTGTAGCCCCCAAGCATATAGTTTGAATGAATTATTTCGACTAGATGCTTCAAGAGTAGCATACACAGTGTTTATAAATTTCAATACTGTAGCCCCCAAGATTCTAGTTGTAACTGAATTAGTTCTGACTAGATGCTTAAAGAGAAGCTAAGAATACATCTGAGTTAAAAAAATTACATTGTAGCCTCCAAGCTTCTAATCGAAAACTGAATTAGTTCCGACTAGATGATTAAATAAAGACTAAGCATATTGTTAAGTTAAAAAAACTCTCGTTGTAGCCCCCGAGCATCTAGGTGGAAATTTTCCGACTAGATGCTCCAAGTAGACCAAACAACATTTAACTTTTTTCCTTTCCACGGAATGAGAATGCTCGGAGGGGCATGGCCAAAGACAAGTACCAGAAGATGCACGCGGACCTGGAAGCTGAAAAGGGTAGAACTGCCTTCTTGAAGGAACAAAACATCAAGAGCAAGCGTCTGTTTTTCCTTTCTTTTTCGTATTCCGACTTGATCTTGTGTATTCTACGAGTATTCACTGTGTACTTTTCTTTCTCCGACTTGCAGAAACCATTTCCAAGGCTAAGGATATTGTCGACCAATCCAAGCACATTCAGCAGCTGGATAGCAAAAACAAGATACTTAAGAAGGAGAGGGAGCAGATGCTAAAAATGCATGAAGACTCGATGAAAGCCCTGCAGGACTCCGCCAACGAGGAGATGAACCGCTTGCAGGAGGAAATCGCGATCTTAAAAGATTAGAAGAAAGCTGTCGATGAGACAAATCAACGCCATCATGAAGCGTATAAGATCCTCCAACAAGAACGGGACTCCATGGCGGAGACTCTCTGGCAGGCTGAGGCCAGCATCTTCAGTAAGTGATTCTCCGTCTTAGATTTCTGTAGTCTAGATACTCTGAATTTTTGAACTCATGCGCTCCTTTGTCGGGAATTCGCAGCTCCTATGGGTTTAACCCGGTCGCCTCCTCCGCCAAAGGAATGCATTATCCTTGCCGGCAACTTTATCAACACTTCCATCGCGCAGGCCAAAGAGATTGCCAAGCCCCTCCAGATCAATATCAAGGCATCGAACTCTATGGCGAAGTTCTTGGAGATCCTGCGCCGAGCCCCCAAGCGCATCACAAGCTGGAAAGCTTCATGTGCACGGGCCGGCGCCAGGATGGCATTGTCAATGCTGAAGGCACACTACGAGAATACCGACATCGACACGGTAACCTCCGGTATCGCCGACATAGAAGAAGAAGGCCAAAAGATATACCACGAATCTATCTTGGCGTCGCTCGCGGGTTATGACACCAGAGTCGCCGAGTTGGTGGACGTTAATGTCTTTGTCCCCCTGAAAACCGTTGAAGACAAAAGCCAAAGCTCCTCCGAGTCCCTCAACACTGCCGACTTCGAGGGTGATTCTCCTGCTGCCGATGATGTTGCTTCCAAATCGCCTGCGCCAGAGGAATAAAAACAACTTGTAATATTTGTTTCCTCTGTAATGTGTTATGCGGAAAAAACTATGTGTTAACTTAAGGCGAAAAACAATGACGTATGTCCTGCTACTTAAGAACTAGTTTCGGCATGTATATATTTTTAAGCAAGTGTTGGCTTATCCATTACTTTGGTTTTTATGCTTGACCTTGCGTGAGTCGTAAGACTCGTTGTCGGAACCATGCGCTCAGGCGATGATGCCAAATGGCACCATCAATAACCTAAGCACAAAATCGCCGACAATAAGTGCCGAAAGTCACTACTCCAGAATCCACATAAAGACGACAAAGAACGCAGACTTAAAACTTAACGCTCAGTGGCGGAATTTTCACAAGTGCAATCACAAAGCTTGTGCATAAAGGTTTTATACGATCCAAAAATGAACACTAAAGGAGGTAAAAGGCTCAGAAATATGAGTGAACCGAAGAGCTTTATTTCATTGATCATATAAGAGGTACACAATTAGATAAAAAATACTAAGTGTAGAAATGACGCAGTTGTGCTATGTTCCATGGCCGATCAAGATACGGGTAGTCATCATCCGGGTCACGTCGCTTACGCTTATGATACTCGTTGGGTCTATCCTTCAGTTCACGATTGTCAACGAGGTAGTAAGACACATTGAGTAGCGCCTTGCTTATGATGAACGGTCCCTCCCATGGCGGGGATAATTTGTGTGACTTCTTCTGCTTAAGTCGGAGCACCAGATCCCCCTCATTAAACGAGCGATGCCTAACGCCGCGACTATGGTAGCTGCGTAGCTTTTACTGGTAGATGGCGGATCTTTGGCATGCCAAAACGTGCTCCTCCTCGAGAAGGTCCACATCTAGGCGTCTGGATTCTTCAGCGTCATCTTCGTCGTAGGCGTCAACCCTTGGTGCATCGTGAAGTATGTCGGAAGGCAGTATGGCGTCTGCTCCATATACCATGAAGTAAGGGGTGTAGCCGGTGGATCTGTTGGGTGTAGTTCGTAAACTCCACAGCACAGATGACAATTCTTCCGCCCAGGATCCAGCTGCTCTATGCAGCGGTGCCTCAAGACGTGGCTTTATTCCCTGCAAAATTAATCCATTGGCTCGCTTGACCTCACCATTGGATTGTGGGTGTGCCACAGATGCAAGGTCAAGTCGGATGCCCTTCTCCCAACAGTAAGCCTCCACTTCTCCGAGTGACAAGTTGCTACTGTTGTCGGTGATAATGTTATGTGGGAGACCAAATCTCACCACTAGATCCCGGACAAATCTGAGGGCAGTTGCCCCATCAAGCTTTCTAATGGGTTTAGCTTCTATCAATTTAGTGAATTTATCAACTGCTACTAGCAGATGTGTAAACCCACATGGTGCCTTCTGTAACGGTCCCACCATGTCTAGCCCCCAGACTGCAAACGGCCAAGTTATTGGTATTGTTCGCAATTCTTCAGCAGGAACATGTGGTTGTCGGGCATAATACTGGCATCCCATGCATGTCTCAACCAGCTTGTCGGCGTCCCTTGGGTCACCAAGAGAATCCTTGCCGGAAAGCTTTCGCGGCTAACGATCGAGGAGCGGCGTGATGCCCGCAATCTCCGAGATGGATTTCGCGTAGGATTTCAATACCTTCTTGCTGGGAAACACACTTAAGGTATACACCAGTAGTGCTTCTTTTGTAGAGCTGTCCATTGATTATGGTATAGCCCTTTGCTCGACGTACTATTTGTCGTCTTTCGACTTTGTCGTGGGGCAAAGTTCTGAGTTCGAGATACTCCATGAACGGTTTTGTCCAAGCCAGAGGGACCTTTGCCACCATGTGGACGAAAGAGTCTACTCTGTCCGGGTTGTCGATGTCTGCCCCCTTCAAGGATGGTGTCCGTAGATGCTCTAAGAAAACTCCTGGCGGAATTCGCTTGCGCCCTGATCCAAGCTTAGACAGCAGACCAGCCGCCTCGTTTTGCTCCCTAGGTACATACTTGAACTTGTAGCCCAAGAAGCTCTTGGCTATCTCGTCCACTTCGTCTCGATATGCCGCCATCATAGGGTTTCGCACATTCCAGGTGCCAGCCACCTGCTAGGTAACCAAGTCAGAATCTCCACAGCAAACTATGCGCTTGATGCCAATATCCTTGGCTACGCGTAATCCGTGAATGAGTGCTTCATACTCCGCCATGTTGTTCGTAGCCTCGAAGTGGATTTGCAGAACGTAGTGTAGCTTGTCCCCAGTTGGTGATTGTAGCAGTACACCAGCCCCCGAGCCGTTGAGCAGCTTTGATCTGTCAAAGTGCATCACCTAGTATTCTGGTTCCGGCAATGGGGTAGCATCTGGCATCTTCGTCCAATCTGCAATGGAATCCGCCAAGGCTTGTGACTTGATAGCGTCGCGTCTCTTGTAGCTGATCTCGAAGGCGGTAAGTTCAATGCCCCACTTCGCGACCCTTCCTGTAGTGTCGCTGTTGTTGATGATGTCGAACAGTGGAGTCTTGCTCACCACTGTGATGGGGTGCTCCTAGAAATAGTGCCTCAGCTTCCGAGAAGAAAGGAATACTCCATAAGCTATCTTATGGTAGTGTGGGTAACGCTCCTTGGACTCCATCAAGACCTCGCTTACGTAGTAAACTGGTCATTGAACTTCGTGCTCATAGCCTGGTTCCTTCCGCTCTACCACGACGACAATGCTGATTACCCGGTTGGTGGCCGCCATGTAAATTAACATGGGCTCTCCAGGCTCGGGTGCTGCAAGGATGGGCGCTGAGGAAAGAATCTCCTTGAGCTGCTTCAATGCCGCATTCGCCGTCGATCCCACGTGAATTTGTCCGCCTTCTTCAGCAACTTGTATAGCGGCAGATCCTTCTCTCCAAGTCGGCTGACGAACCGACTAACTGCTGCAACACAACATGTTAGTCATTGAATGTCCTTTAGGCATGTTGAACGGTTTATGTTTAAGATGGCCTTGATTTTCTCCGGGTTGACCTCGATTCCACGCTGGGAAACGATGAATCCCAACAATTTGCCGACTGGAACCCCGAAGACGCACTTCTTGGGGTTAAGCATCATGTTGTATTTCCGGAGATTATCAAAGGTTTCTTTTTTTTAGGGTAAAACAGTAGGGAAAAAACCCCACTGCAATTTTTATATATCATAGAGAGTTACAAAAGAATATTTACAAACATATTCCACCTCAAAAAAGAGGGATAACATTCTAATCAGCTATCTCCTGTCTAAATTGGTTTCAATCCAATCCTTAAGGCCCTGATAATACTTCTTCTTAATTCTATGAAGGACCCATCTTAATTCCTGGGCTACAATAGCCTTCCAGGTCTCCACCGCATCTTGATTGTTGAAAATTTCATTGTTTACGCAAATCGGATGCTCCAAGTTCCAAGTATCGAATTTCCATTGAAAAAGGGACCTTGAGGTTATTTTTAATCTGGCTAGAACTTCAAAGATGCTTTGATCACCGTATTGACTGTGAGATTTCAGCCAAAGAGCTCTTGCAAATGGGCATTCCCAAAACAATGTAAACTAGTTTCTTCACTATGGCGTACAGAAGACAGGTCATAAGATGCGAGAAAAACATTTCCTTCGTAAGATTTCTTGTGTTGAGTCTATCAAGGTAAAGAGCCGGAAGAAGAATTTGTGCTTTTGTTGACAAGAAGATTTCCAAATCCAAGAGAAATGTGGCTGAACCGGTTGGTAACCGACTAAAGAGCAGTAAGCCTTTTTGACCGAAAAATTACTGCCCCAAATGTAAGACCAACAATCGATTCCCTTCCTGCGAATTGAGAATTTGTTCAAGACTTTGATATTCCCGACGCTTGTTGGGACAAAGGAAGATAAAAGAGATCCCAGTATTTGCAAGATGCAGAACTCACGATGTAAATGTGAGGGTTTTTGGCATATGAAAGTAGGTGAGGAAGCTTATGTTGGAGGCAACTATCATTCCACATATCAGTCCAGAATAGTGTAGATTTCCCATTTCCAACCAAGCACTTTGCAAGTCCTTTAAAATGTCAATCAGTTTTAGATGAGCTTTCCACCAAAATGATCCTCTACACTTCTTCCGTGACTTATCATTAAAATAGTAAGTATTCCATACCAAGTGAACCCAGGGAATGTCCTTATGATTATAAAACTTATCCAAATTCTTCAAAAGAAGAGCAGAATTTTGAACATTAAGATCAAGAACTCCCAATCCTCCCTGGTTTTTGGGTCTACAAACTTTCTTCCATGCTACAAGAGCAGTACCTCTAGCTTGAACATCAGAAGTTTTCTTTCTCCACAAGCATTGCCTCATATATTTAATCAACTGCTCCTTGATAGTGACAGGGAGATCAAAACAACTCATGTAATATATGGGAAGAGAAGATAACACAGATTTAACTAACTGCAATTTCTCCCCATAATTCAGAAAGTCAATTATTCCACACAACCTTCTTTCAATTCTCTGAACAATAGGCAAGAAGTGTTCCACAGCAGGTTTATTCAAGCTCAGGGGCAGACCACGATAGGTAAAAGTCAAGGAACCAGTGAGGCAAGAAAGGGTATTAGCAAAATGCCCAAGCCTCTCAGAATCCATATTAATTGGCATCATGCTGGACTTGGCATAATTGACTTTGAGTCCAGTGGAAAGAGCAAAAGTATGTAGGATTGCTTTAAGGCACAAGAGTTGCTCAGAATCAGCCTTAAGGATTACTAAAGTGTCATCTGCATACTGAACCACAGGGAAGTCAGGACAGAATACATTCTCAGCGGGCAAAGAAAGAAATCCCAAATTCATTGCCTTATTGAGGATACTTTGAAGGAGATCAGCAGCCAGAACAAACAACAGAGGAGACAAAGGATCTCCTTGCCTGACACCCCTTCTACAGTAAAAAAAATTTCCCAGGCACACCATTTAAAAGCACAGAGGAAGAAGCAGACCCAAAGATCATCTGAATCCAAGAAATCCATTTAACTCCAAAACCTTTGGCTTTAAGGATATTGATGATTGCAGAATGCTCAATTCTGTCAAAAGCCTTCTCAAAATCCAACTTGAGAATTAAAATTTCCTCCTTTGACTTGTGGCATTGATCAAGAAATTCAAATGCCCAACCTAAACAGTCTTGAATAGATCTTTGCTTGAGGAAACCATATTGATTCTTGTGAAGAAGTTTAAGAATGACTTTTTGCAGTCTATTGGCCAGAATCTTGGTGATAATCTTAAGGACATTATTTAGCAAATAAATAGGCCTAAAATCAGCAGGAGTCAAAGGAGCAGAAATTTTTGGAATGAGGGTGATGAAAGAAGAATTAATGCTTTCCAAAGAGACATTCCCTTCATAGAACTCAACAAGTAGATGCTTCACATCATCCTTGATAATAGGCCAGCAAAGCTTCATGAATTCATTATTAAAACCATCAGGGCCAGGGGACTTATCATTAGGCAAATTTGTGATGACTTCATCAATCTCCTCATCCGAGAAAGGTTTTTCCAAAGCATCCCTTTCCTCCTGGCTTAAGCAGTTACCAGCCAAGTCATTAAGATTGAAATGCATTTCAGGCTTATCAGAAGTGCCCATTCTATCTTTAAAGGAATTCCAAAGAAGATTTGCTTTTCCATCATGATCATAGACCTCAAGATCAGAATCATCTTTGAGCATGGAAATGTAGTTATGTCTAAAACTGATGGTAGCTCTGGAGTGAAAGAATTTGGTGTTCTCGTCCCCCAGTTTAACCCAATTAATTTTTCCTCTCTGTTTCCAATAAGTATTCTGATTTTGTAAAAGAGAAATAATAAGATCCTTCAGGATATCCCTAAGATTCCACTCATGAACAGTAAGAGTTCTCATTTCCTCTATGATATCAAGCAAGTCAATGGTGGCATTAACATTACAGATTTGTGCCTTTAGGCAAGGTAGCTGTTTGGCCCAAAGCTTCAGCCCTCTTCTTACATTTTTTAAGTTAGCATTTTTTTTTGCAGAATCCAGAAAACCCACAGGAATGTTCCAGGCATTTTGAACAATATCTTTAAACTCCTTATGATGTAACCAATGGTTTTCAAATCTGAACACCTGAGCTTTTGGAATCATTGTGCCAAGGGTAATGACACAGGGAAGGTGATCAGAAGTGGGCTTAGCAAGAGGAGCAACAAAAGTGGAGGGAAAACTACGAGTCAGACGGAAGTAAAAAACCAATCCAATCTTTCCAATAGAGGGTCCTTCTGCATGTTACTCCAAGTGAACTTTCTACCTTTAAGGGGTAATTCAATGAGACCCAAATTATTAATGGCTTCATTAAAGAGAAGCATAACATTCACATCTCCTCCCAATTTTTTTCTATCAGAGGGCTGTCTACAGAAATTAAAATCTCCCACAATAAGCCAATCCACATCATCAGGCATATCAATGCTGCCGAACCAGTCTAAAAATTCAGACTTTTTTTCAGGTAAACATGGCCCATAAATGTTGGAGAGGATCCAGGATTTATTGGACAAGAGAGATGTCAAGGTAATGGAGATAGAGAACTCATTGAGGAAAGAAAGTTGTCCAGAGAACAGGGAGCCATTCCAAATGGTGATCAAGCCTCCAGATGCACCTCTGGAGGGAATAAATTCAAAGTTGGTAAATTTGGAGGGGCATAATTTTTTAATGTAGGAGCTATCAAAATCCTCTCGCTTAGTTTCTTGGAGACAGATAATGTCACAGCCAGACTCCTCAATTTTGCTTCTAAGAGCAAACCATTTTTTATCAGAATTGATTCCCCTGATATTCCAATTCAGGATCTTCCAAGTTCTTGTTATTCATTAAGAAACCAGAGCAAGTATAGATGTGGGGTGATGTAACTAATGTAATCACCCGAAGAGGAAACAACAAATACAGACAAAAGCTCAACCAATTTAGAGTACCACATAGATGATCCACAACAAGTACCCTCCACATTGCAATATCACCATCACAGAACACATAAGTGGAGTCAACAAGACTCAAAGAAAAGATTTAGTTTGATACATTAACACACTTAAGAAGAGGTTTTCTTCTTGGCTTGTTGTCCACAGTACAGCAGCCCAGCTTCTTCTTGCCACCAATCCCCAAGCTGGTAGAGTGACCTCCTTTAATGCTGCCTTTTGTAGGAGCCTTAATAGCCACATCATTGGTCTTCCCTTTCTTGAGTAACCTCTTCTCCAGGTCCCCATCATTAACCTTGCAGAATGAAGCAGCAAGATTTTTAACCACTTTGGCATTTAGGCAAGGAGGAGCAGCATTACAAACCAGGCAATCAACAATTTGACAATTTAAGTGACTTTTAAAACCCCCATTTAGTTCAACAATCCTAGGACTTCTTCTCACCTCAGATTCCACAAGAGGTTCCTTGCCCTTTCTCTTTCTAGCAGGGGTAGAGGGAGAGCCTGAAGATTTATTGGCTTCAATACCTAGGCAAGAAGGTGCCATCTGGGAAAAATTCTCATTAGGAATGATGAAAGATATTGAACTTTCATCAGCAATTGGTTCTTTAATAATTTTCCATAAAGGAGAAGTAAGAAATCCCTTGACCCAATTAAACTTCTCAGGAGTAGCAAGCATGAGAGTAATGAAGTTAAACCAACTTACAGGAATATCACATTTAAGAGAACCCTTTGAAGAAGATTCCTTCTGGATATGGGGAGCAAAATAATTCTCCCAGAGCTCCAATCCTTGTTGGGAAAATCCCTGTTTGGCAACATGCACATCAGGAATGGAAATAAATGTTCTCACCATCCCAACCTGAAGGTGAGCCTCATTTGGGGAAAGAAGGTGCTGATCCTCCAGCATCCAATCATCATTCTCAGGGGCCACAGAACTTGAATCCATAGGACTTCCAGTCACCTCCTCGGCATCAACATTAGACTCCTCCTCATCGGCCCAGATAGTTTTGAAAGATATTTTGCAGGCCTTCCCCAATGCCAACCCCTTGAGGTGCAACCGCCACCAAGCTCCTCCACACCTCGGGCTCATTAATGATTCATCATCATCAGACTCCCAGTCTTGAACAATGACACCTGTAACTCCACTATTCACATCCTGAGGTGGAAGATGCTGATTGTCAATAGGCATGTCTTCTCCAGGAGCAATGACAGGGCCTTGAACAGGAGCATCAACAACCTCCCAGGGGCCCCAACCTTCAGCATTCCCACCATCAGGCGTGGTCCCACAAGAGCCATCCAGCCCAATCACCCCGGGAGGCGGGGGAGGGGAGTGGCACCGAGGTCCAAAGATCGCCCATGTGCGAGAGCAGTGTGGGTCCACATTGTCATCTGGCAGTGGGTCCTCTTCAGGTGGGCCCCCACCAAGCAAGTGACTCTGAAGAACTTCAACAGAAAAAGTCCAAGACTCTGTCTCCACCAGGTCACCTATGGTAAACCGCACACTCTTGGGGATGTCAACCAAATCAGTCACACGAATTTTAGCAATAATCCTACCCTTTTGATCAGGTTCCCTCTCCCACAGGAGAACTTTTCCAATGTCCGCAAAGATAGCATTCAGATCCTCCATATGCCAGTGGTCAAGGGGAGGCCCAACCAGCATCACCCAGCACTCATCATTAAACTGAATCCGAAGCCAGTTATCTCCCTCATTGTGCTTAACAAAAGAAACATGCACATCTTGAAACGGGATCGGGCTTGCCGCAATGAGTCTGTCACGGTCGCTGACATGGTGGAACTGTACATATGCAGACCCAAAGGGACAATCCTGTATATCTCTGAAGTGCACTCCAACCTCATTGTTGAAGAAATCAACCAAGACACCATGAATATTCAAGAACGGAACCGGGCCAGGAGGGAGGGGGAAAATGTTAGCAATAGCATACTGTTCATGTGCTCGAGACCTCCGAGGCACCACCACCCTTTTAACACGATTCCGCCCAGCCACTTGCATAATCTGGAAGCCATTCGGCAGGAAAGGCGCAGGATCAATCGGAATGTTCGCCATTGCGACGCCCTTCACCGGCGACGGGGAGGGAATGGGGTTTCAGGCGGGGAGTTGAGGAGACAGGGAAGTGGTAGTTGTTTTTGCGAGGAAGTGAACTCGTGAAAACCGCCGTGAAAGACGCGGGCCGAATGAGAAACCACGGGCCTTGAACCATCCCTCATACGATTTGTTGGGCCAAGTACAATTAGGGAAGAGGAAATTTCAGAAAAGGAAGGAGCCCAGCAATTTAAAAGCGGCTGATTAGCGCCCCTGACCGGCGTTACCTTGACTTAAAACCCTCATCGGTGAGCACTGAGCATAAGATCCGCCATGATGGCCTGATTTGAATTCCCCATTAATATGATGCTCAATCACGGTGAAGGACCCTCGGTGGCGTGGGAAATTTGAGTCTTTGAAAAACCGAGCCACCTTTACTGGGAGGCTTTAAAGAAGGAGATTTTTTTGCACTTTCTTTTTTGTACGTGACAACTTTCCATTCCTTAGCAGATTCCTTGTAAAATTCCCTCTCTTCATGAATACAGTTCGGACCCCCATTACCCCAAAGATTGACATGGATCACAAAAGAATGGCATGAAAACTTGGAGATATTGTAGATCTCAAAACCCACTGCCCGAGAAGCAACCGAGAAACGAAAAGTTCTATCTTGCAAGAGCTTCACCTGGAATTTAGAAGCATAATCACCAAAACAGGCTTGAAGAGCAAGACTAACAGTATGAAAGTCCAACTTAAAATTTGCCCTCCCAAAAGAACAAACCAGATAAAATGGTCTCTTCCTGAACCCACCAATGAAATTAACTTGATGCCTGAATTTATCAAAAATCCTCTTCTCAAAATCACGCCCTAAAGAAAAATCCAGGGCAGGTCGACATGAAGCAACATCTTTAGAAGCAACCTCTTTGGAAGCACAACCTGAGGGAAGATTGTCCGAGAAATCCAGAGATCTAGGCGCCAACCTCTCAATATAGGTGGAATTTTTTTTAACCAAAGGGCTTGGTAAAATTTGAGAACCAACCACAACCCTCTTCACCTGGAGATCAATAGAGATGCCAGAAGCCACCACCTCGCCATGAACCAAGTATCTAGCATCAATCACAACCTCATTATGATTGAGGAGAACAAGCCTTTTAGAACTAGGAAAAAGCATGAGAAAACCCTTGGAAGGCTCAAGATCATCAGCTGGCAAAGAGGAGCAAAGGGCATGCCATTTCAAACCAGTGTCTTCATCCGATCCAGTGATGGTAGGAGATCTACCAAGAAATCCAGATGAAGGATCCAAAGAATCATTAACACGAGAGAGATGAGAGGGGAACCTCAAAACGGATCCAACAGAGATCTTCTCCCCATTTTCCAAACATCGACCCTCAAGAGGAGAGCCTTTAGCATTGAGAAGAACCAGCCAAGAATCAGCCGAGACAACGAGAGAGCCCTCCAGGAACTTACCACCCGTGGTCACACCAGAGTAGGTGACCTTCCAGCAACCACCAGAGGAATCCATGCAAAGCCTACGCCGGCAAGGCGCCGGCGAGAGCCGGAGGTCGCCCAACGGACACCTCAGAGGAGCCTCATGCCTCGGAAATCGTGCGGGTTTAGATATCCGTGGTGAAGCCCTCAAAGGTTTCTTTTAAGTCGGAGATTAAGTCATTTGACTTTTTAGACATCACCACTATGTCATCCACATAGGCGTGAACGTTCCGACCAATTTGATCGTGTAGGCAACGTTGCATTGTCCGCTGGTACGTAGCACCTGCGTTTTTTAGCCCAAAGGGCATCGTAACATAGCAAAACGTGCCGTAGGGGGTAGTGAATGAAGTGGACAATTCGTTCGACTTCCTCATCATGATCTGGTGGTATCCTGAGTATGCATCGAGAAAACACAAAAGCTCCGAGCCAGCCGTCAAGTCAATGACTTGGTCAATGCGAGGCAAAGCAAACGGATCTTTGGGACATGCTTTGTTCAAGCCGGTGTAATCAACGCACATTCTTAATTCTTTGGTTCTCTTTTTGGGGACAAGTACAGGATTGGTCACCCATTGGGTGTGAAGGACTTCTCGGATAAAACTAGCCTTAAGTAACCTAGCTATCTCTTTGTCTATGGCGCGTCTCTTCTCTTCTCCAAAGCGTCGTAGAGGTTGCTTCACTGATTTGCATTTTGGATCAATGTTTAAGCTGTGCTCGGCAAGTTCCCTAGGTACACCTTTCATGTCGGCAGGTTGCTAGGCAAAGATGTCCCTATTCTCACGGAGGAACTGGACGAGCGCGCTTTCCTATTTGGGATCCAGGTTCGTCCCAATGGCGATGGTCTTGGAGGCATCGCCTATCACAAGTTCCACCGGCTTGGTCTCGATGGTGGCCTTGAATGCTGGAGCAGAGTCGGAAATCTGTTTCTTCGACACGGGCATCTCTGAGGCATCGACCTTGCTCTGGATCTCTTTGAATTCTTCGCTGTAGAGGACAGCTTCCGCGTAGGCTGCTTCACTAATCTCGCAGTCCCTAGCTTTGGCAAAGCTTCCGGATACGGTGATGACACCGTTTGGTCCGGTATCTTGAGTTTGTTGTAGACGAAGCATGGCTTAGCCATGAAGGTGTGGAATATGTCACGACTGAGTATGACGTGGTACACGCTCTTGAAGGGGACCACCTCAAAGGTCATACGCTCTTGGCGGTAGTTGTTAACATCACTAAAGGCAACCTGAAGTGGGATGCACCCAAGGGACCGAGCCTCCCGACCAGGAACTACGCCATGGAAGATGGTGTTGGTCCGCCTTAGGTTTGCCTTCGTCAAGTTCATCTTCTGCAGTGTATCCAGGTACATGATGTTGATGCTGCTTCCACTATCCACCATACGTTTGGTGAACTCATTGCCGTCAATCAAAGGGTTAATGACCATGGCGTATTGGTTCTCTGTAGGGATAAGGTCTAGGTGATCCTTCCTGTCCCAAGTAATTGGAACCTCCGACTAGCGCAGGAACTAGGGAACTGGGGGTAGAGTAGCCATCAGTATCCTCATAGAGGTATTCTGTTGTCAGACGGTGGGGGTGCCAAGGAAAGTGTGGAAAACGGTCGCCTTCTTATCGAAGGGGTTCTTGCCTTTGCCGTCGCTCTTGGCGGCGTGCTTGGGGTCAACGTCCTCGTCCATGTCACTTGAATCCTTGGGCTCCTCCTCCTTCTTCTTCCCCTTTCCCTTGCCTCGCGGTTTGTTCTTTCGACTTTGCTTGTAGCCGGACTCCGGGTCCTCCTTGAGGTCGTTGACGAACTTGCAGTGTCGATTGGTATGAGTGGCCTTGCCGTTGGCATCGAGGTGTACGAGGCACGGCATATCGCGGTACTCTTCGTAGGTTTGGGGAACGCGGAGCGCTTCCAAGGTAGTTTCACTACCTCGCTGCTGCCCACGACCAGCTCCCCGTCCTCAGCCATGTTGTCCGTCATCACCTCGTCCTACGAAGGTCATAGCGACCATGTCGGGAGTTTGCTTTTCTTCTGGAGCGGTTTTCCGCTTTGTCCTGTTGTTACTCCGAGCTTGAGTTGGAACGGCCGTTGCCGGTAGAGAGCCGTGAGCATCGTCGTCGGCGACCGCGAACTCACTAGCCAACTGAATCATCTGATTCAAGTCCAGCTGGTGATTGTCCTGCAAGCGCTTCAGCTTATGTCGGAGCAACGTGCCCCTTTCCAACCCATCGATGAAGGCGGCCATGGCGGTCTGAGCGTGCACTCCTGCGCAGGAATTCTTCATATCCAGCTAACGGGAGAGGTAGGCGCGAGATGTCTCGTCTTTCTCTTGCACGCACCGCTATAGATCGCCAACAGTGCAGGGACATTTGTACGTACCCTCGAAGTTCTTGGTGAACGATTCTTGCATGTCCAACCAATTGCAGATGGATTTCTCCGGCAAGTCATCAATCCATTGATGGGTTGTGCCCGCCAACATCAATGGGAGGTACTTGACGGCAAAATTGGGGTTACCCCCGGCTATCTCCACCGCGTTGCCGTAGTCCTGCAACCATGTAGCTGGCTTAGCGGTGCCGTCATAGGGCTTGATGGTCTTGTCAATCCGGAAACCTTTGGGGTAAGTTGCGGACCGTATCATAGGTCCAAAGCAACATGGTCCCAGGTATGGTCCTTCCCGGGCCTCGTGCATCTTGTAAATCCGTGAACGTGTGTCGTATGGCTCCGGATTTCTCTTCTTCTTGTCAACAGGGGATGGGTTGCGTGAACGATGCGGGCCTCCTCCGCCATGGTGACTGCTAGGTGGCGACGGAGGCGGAGGTGGCGGTGGGTTAGCCTTCTTGCTGTTACCCTCCTGCGACGCCTCACACTTGTCGCAGTTGCTTGTCAGACGCGGAGGGTCATGGCGCGACCTTCTCTTGTGTCCCTGGTTGTGCTCTCTGTTATGACGGGTCTGCTTCGTGTTGTCGCGGATGACGATGCCGCTCTTCCTTGGCGGGGGCATATCCGTACGGCGATGAGCCTTGGGGTCTTCGTGATGTCGGGGGGAGTGGGGCGGTGGCGATGGGCGACGAGGTTGGGCCTTTCCTCCGTGGTCGGAGGATATGGGGATAGCATCCTTCCTGTTGCGCGCATCCCTCTGTCTTTGTTCTGATGAACCCTTCTGAGACCCGACATCAAGAGGAGATCTGTCTCTTGGTGGCTTATACTGGCTAGACTGGCAAAGCATTGGGTCAGACTCAAGCCTCTGAGAGGTGGCCTTTTTCTGCTGCTTCACCGCCTTGGCCACTAGGTCATAGACCTGGTCCACCGCCTCAGGCGATCTATCCTGCTCCAGAAGGGTTTTGGCGACGGCGAGCTTGAGGAGAGGAGTGGGCATCACCTGCCTGCCTTCACTATCAATGTATGGCTTGGCTTGTGCCGGCTTTGGGGGAGCCCATCCTAGATTTCGCCATACACCAGGATCATTGATGACGTGAGCCGGAGCTTTCTTGGCCTTCTGCTGCTGCAGCAGAGTCTTGTACTCGGCCTCCATTGCTCTAGCTTTCTCTATGGATTTCTGCGCGTCGCCCAGATCTCGATCTAGCTTAGCGCCTTTCTCCGCGATGGCTTGCGCTTCCTCCAGCAGCTACTGGCGCTTCTCGTCAAGCTGGGTCAAGTTCCGGATATGAGCTACGGTTAGTGGCTCGACGAGGAGATTGCCGTACATCACTCTATCAGCTGGAGTAACTTGGGCAGCAGTAGACGTAGATGCTGGAGGCGGCAAGTTTGCGGTGTTGTTGTTGCTCGGGCCAATGCCGAGTTCCTACGGCTGTTGCACTGGGTTAGGCGGAGGGGGCATGACCTTTGCACGATCATTGTCGGCAGCAACAGGTGGTCCCTTCCCTTTGTCCAGAGCTGTAGGCGGAGCTCCTCCAGGCTGATCTTCATCCATCGCCATCCCGATGGTGACGAACACTTCTCGAGACGTGATGGCGTTGTTGGCTTGCTCGTCGCGCGTGTACTCTTCCTCCATCTCATGCATGGTGGAGTCTAATTCCTCTGGACTGAAATCTATCTCCTCTTAATCTGCACTGAAGTCGGCGTATAGCGCGTCAATCATAGAGTCGGAGGGTGCCAGGACTTCCTCGATAACGGGGGTGGAGGTGCGATAGCAGCGACAATGACTGGAGGTGGTGGCTCAACTGCGTCGATGGCGGCCGAAGGCGGTGGTGGCGGTTGCTGAGGCGGCGGCGCTCCGCCAATGAGCGCAAGATCCACCTGAGCTGCCGCCTCGGCCTCCGCGTAGATGTTGACGGTGTTCACCATGCTTTCGAAGGTGAGGCGTCCTGAAGCTTGCTGCCGCCTTAGAGAATGTCGGAGGAGCGTTCCCTGGTCCAGTCCTTCCACAAAGTGATACATAGCATCATCATTGGGGTAGTGGGCCAGATCGGCTCGTATATGGAGCCACCTGGCAAGGTAATCACGGGGGTTTTTGCCCTCTCTATGAATGCAACGCGCCAGATCGAAGATGGTAACCACGCCGATGAACTTGGATCTCTGATGTCCAGACGCACAGACGAAGTCGGCGGACTTGCAGTGATCTTCCACCGCTATATCCTGCACAGGGGCGGTTTGGGTGGGCCTTGAATTTTTCCGATCTTTGCCGGCAAATTCCGAAGAGAGATCCGACATCGATCCTTCCGCGAACTTATCCTGCCCGTAGGCGGTCCGTGCGGGCCTTGATGCTCCTCCGACTCCCAGGGAACTAGTGCCTGAGTCGGTTTCGCCAATGAAGAGGTGGATGTCTCCGATAGGAACGATCGAACACCGCGTAGGGTTCGTCTTCGCCGGGATCCAGAACTCATCGGGAGGGACGATCGGAACGTTGCCGGAGAAGAGAACGCGACCGATGGCTACGGTTTCGACGATTCCTGCAAAGATCTTGGTCCTCGCCCGCTAAAGAGCCTGAAACGCCTCTTGCCCCACGGTGGGCGCCAACTGTCGTGGTATTGCCGACGAGTACGCCATGGAGGGGTCCTCATAGTGCGTGTTTAGAGACGTGGGGGAAGACGGACGGTTGACGGGTACGAGATAACATAGCTTACCTAGGTTCAGATCCCACGACGGTGGCGGAATCCTACTCCTGCTATAAATCACTATAAGGGCAATATGCCGAGTTATAGGGATTGGTTCACTGTGCGAGGTGACTAGAGAGTCTAAGTTATTGTGCCCTAAAGGCTCCCATAGGCCTGACTTATATAGTCGTCAGGTCCTAGGGTTACAGGGAAAAGTCCTAGTCGGACAGGTTACATAGTCCTACACCGTCTATTACTAGTCTAGCGTGTCTTGTACTCCAAGGCTCCGAGTACGTCGGTGACTCCTGCATAGCCTTCCTTTATCCGGCATGGGCCTCCCTTCTGGATCCGTCTAACTGGGCCACCCAGCAGTCCATGGGCCATGCTACCAACTGTGGGTCACCCGGGTTATCCGGATAAGAGACATGCTATGAGGATACCCATATAGCATATCCTCAACAGCCGGTCTTTCCTCTTTAGGCACAAAAGTTGTCTTGTCGGGCTCTGAAGTTGCTTCGCCGAGAACTGGCAACTTTGGTTCCCGATAATACAACTTCGATACCTGATGAGGAACTTTGGTACCCGAGAGGACAACTTCGGTGCCGGACAAATTAAATTCGGTCCCAACAAAATTTTCAAAGCATTTCAGCTCTACCTACCAAATCGCATGCCGAACGATCTCGCATCGGCTGTCGCCTTCTCGGTGCGTGAGGACTGTGCTTCTTATCGGTATACAAATTCGTAATTTGATAACACACTAGCTAAATTACAACTACTATTTTTTTGAGCAAAGTTACAACTACTAGAAATCAAACGGTTACACTTAAAATACACAAATGAGCAACTAATATGTATATAAGTCTTTTCACAATGTAGCCGGTCCCCAAAGCATATCAGCGGTGCCCTCAAAAAAAGTTTTGACACCGGTCTCACATGGTGTATAAAGAGCCGAGAAAATTGCAGAGCCCATATTTGAATAAAGAACTCAGCCAAACCAACATGCAACTATTTTCTCATATGAATCTTTGCCCATGAGCTTATGTTGTCAGATGAAATAATAGTAGTATATTGGATGCATCCAATGGGCATCGGAGCAAATAGATGTTTCGGTTTCTAAAAAAAAATTGGGGCACCGGCTATACAATGGAGGGCATCGATGTCTAATTGTCGAAAAATTGTTTTGGCACCAATTTTTTCACACGCCGTGGAGGGCATAAGGCAACAAAAATTAGCAGGATTGAGCAAGTAATATATGCTATTGGGCAACAATCTGAACAAAAGAATTACTCTCTACAAGAAAAAAAAAAGAACACGCTGGGCTGCCGGCCTCTCTCTTCTTCTCAATTCGGGGCTGCAGCACAAGGAGAAAACAAGCTCGTATCCTCCATTCCCTGCACTGCGGTTTCCCCACCAGCAGCGTACACCACCTACCTGCCCGTGAGTGCAGCCTCGATGTGGCTATGCCGGCAAGGACGGTAACTGTGAAGGCCGCCTTGGTTGAAGGCCTGTAGGGGAGGAGGGAGCTGCGGTTGGGGAAGCGTGGCTGCCGTGCGCGCCGCAAGATCGGAGGTTGAGGACAAGAGCTTCGCGATCACGAGGAACAGACCGTGGAGCGGTGGCGAGGGGAGCGGAAAGCGGGGTGCGCAGTGCGCTCGATACAACCTTTTGGCGCAGCTGCGTGTGAGCTCAAGATTCAGCAAGGTGCCGTAGCACGCCCAGCGCGTCCTTATGGCTCCCACGCGCCCGTAAGAATTTAGGAACAAACTAACAAAGTCCCGCTCAATACAAATTCAATCCAGACACACGTTTCTTTCGTTTTACTAGATGACCCAGCCAGATGTCTAGCCAGCTTTCTACCGGTCTAGGCCCCCATTGAGGCATTCACGAGTGCGACCTGCGCCACCTCGCGACCGTCGGCGTGCCCGTCGCCGGCGTCGACCCGGCGGCGGCGGCGCGGGCTTTCTTCGTCCCGCTGAGCGGCGTCCTCTCCATGCCGCTGTCGGAGTCCTCCACCCTCGCCGCGTCCGCGCCCATGCCGCCGCCGAACAGGAACGCGCCCCACTTGAACAGGCCCCGCCTCCGCCTGTCCGAGCCCAGCCGCTCCACCTGCGCCTGCAGCGCGTGGCACTGCACCTGCACGCGCGCGCGTGCGTGATCAGAGACCAACGCAGAGATCGATCGGTCACCGAACTGATGCCGGAGAAGACGTAGTAGGTAGAATCTGCACGATCACAGTATCACACGCACGAACCTGGAGCCTGGCGACGTCCTCGCGGAGGCGTCGGAGCTCGTGGTGCTGCGAGACGACCTCGCGCTTGGAGGGGCACCGGGCGGCGGCGGAAGAGAGGTCGAGGGCGGCGGCGCCGGCGGGGCTCCTGCTCTGCAGGGAGCGGAAGGAGCCGCTCCAGTCCGCGAGGCGGCTGAACCTGCTGCCGTGCTCCGAGAAGAGCACCTGGACCACGCAGCGCACCGGCAGGCGGTCGTTCTGCACCGCGTGCGCCGCCGCCTCCGCCGACAGCTTGCGCGCGTCGATCACCCGGCACAGCGACCGCCGCTCCTCCTTGCTCGCCTGCGGGTGCGCCTGCACGTCGGTCATACACAAGTGTCATAAACGTTATTAATTAACGGTCAGCGATCAGAATCGACGGTGCAGAACGACCGCCAACACAATCAGGTGGCTCTGGCCGATCTCCTCGTGCAAGGACAAGCAAGTTTTTTCCTAGGTAAAATTTCGGGCAAACAAGTAGGACAGGTAGGCTCTTGTTGTCTTGCGCTTGTAGATCAGGCAGCAGCAGGTAGCTCACGTGATTTCTGTTCGTTTGTTTTTAGAAGCGCACACACACCTTTCGGGAAAAGAGGAGGAGAATCAGACGCATATTCACATGTGGCTACACTAAACATGCTAGACACTTGCAGGCAAGAAACAAGGCTCACTTTTCAGTATATTTACTTTCTGATGTGACCTGACTGTGTGAATTTGGTATGGATCCAAGCAGGTAGGTGTAGTAGATTTGAGCCGGTGGACCTTACTCACATCGTGCAAAAGGACAAACGCGGAGAAAGATCCCCACAGGAGCGGGTCGGCGTTGTCGGTTTATCATGATTAAACCAGTTGTAACTTTTAAAAAACACACGCTTCATGTTTTGTTTAGACTATTTTAATGTTCTTTCCAAGATGTTAAGGCGAGGGGTACATACTGAAATCAGAATAAGTTCTTTCATGTCCTATCCTCGCTATGGTGGTGCATGTAGGATTGATGAAGGACGCGTGGAGTCGTGTGTTGACGGATCTGGTGTCTAAGGGTCTATCATGATCTACATTTGTCATGTTCGACGATGATTGCTTCTCTGGTGCGCTGGTCACCATAACGATTTTTCATCCATCTAGTACAACAAACTCTACCGCGGCTCTGTTGATTCATGGACAAGGACGGCAACACGTTTTCGGTCGTGCTAGTATCTGTAATCGTTCCCCACAAAAGAAGTATTTATAGTTGTCGTTAGATGACCTAATGATGTATTTATAATTTTTATTATTGTATAGACTCTTTGTACATGATTATTAATATAGATCCGTGGAATTTCATTAAGAAAATAAAGGAATCAGTGAGAATAATCAGTTAGCCATGTGAGGGCAAGGACGCGCGAATTCTGATGTTAGTGCTCGAAAAAAAAAAAGATTCGGTCCAAGCTGAATTACCGTGGTCAAACGCAGAGAAACATGTGTGTACCGTCTCTCTTACTTCGATGGATTGTTTACCTTCCTGCGTAGCATGCGTCCAACGCAATCGCATCGGCCAACGTATACCCTTTTGGGGCTATCGCGTCGGAAAAGCTAACGGTCAGTGGAAAAAGGCATCACAAACTTGCAGATATGCTACTGTATATGATTTGCCACGCTCGAATGATTTATCTCGCGATCATCATCCTAGTCATAGAGATGAACTTAATATTGGGAACAAGCAAAAACGGCTTTAATACGTGGAGATTAGAGATCACATACTCCCTGCGGCCTAAATTAGGCAATGTGGATTTGTCTAGATTCATATATATGTAAACATATTTTTTTTTGAACTGATATATGTAAACATGTTTTAATATATATAAAAAATCTAAAACAATTATTTTAGGACAGAAGAGGTATAATAAATTTGCTTTTGCTAATTATCAATTGCATAACTACTGTTTGAATATCTCAATTATCTGTATCTTCGTACTATTCATCCAAAAAAATCTTAGTGATTTGTTTGAATTTGAGGATACAAAGTCTAAAATTACTAGTGGTTTGTTAAAGACGGAAACTAATTGACTGATGTTCTTTGTAGTTTGCTTATTTGAAAATGATACTTTGTTTATTGAGACTGTTCATGGACATGATGTAGAGCTGCATAGTGGCATACTTCTACACTTTTTATCAGCATGGCAATGATTGTCCATTTGTGGAAATCATTCTAAAGATCAAATGCACGCGCGTGAACAGTCTCTCGCGCGCACTGAGACCAGGAGATGATGTGATGGCACTACCGCCATGCCGATGTACGGTCAGGATTAACTAACAAAACACCCATCTTTAACGGCGACCGAACGGAGACTGACCTTGAGGTAGGTGTCGACGGCGCGGTACAGCCCGTCGTCAGCGGCGCGTGCGTGCGCCGGCACGGCGCGCGCGAGCTCCTCGAACTCCGCCGGCCGCAGCGCGGCCTCCAGCGCCGCCTCCGCGAGGTACGCGTCCACCAGCTTCGCCACCCTGGCGGCCGCGGCGCCGCCGCCGCCCGCCTTGGCGCCCTCCCGCAGGAACCCGCGCACGAGGCGGAGCACGAGGTGCACGTCCAGCAGCGTCGTCGTAGTCGTCCGGTGGTGGTCGCGGGAGGAGGCGGCGCCTCCGTGCCCGAACGCCGGGATCATCACGGCGCCGAGCGACGCCTGGTCGAGCCGGCGCGCCGCGCGGGCCTCGAGGTCGCCCAGCAGCGCGGCATCGGCGCCCACCATGCTCCCCGCGCGAAGCAAGCGGAGGAGGAAGTCGCACGCGATGCCGTCGTCCTTGTTGTCGTCTCCGGCAGCGCCGTCATCCGGCGGGAGCGCGGCGACGAGGGACTCGAGGAGGAGCCGCTTCTTTAGCCAGGTGGCCGTGGGGCTCTCCGGCGGAGCCAGGAAGCGCCCGGAGGGGGATGACGCGCACGCGACGACGTCTGGGAGCCACCTGGCCGCGTAGTGGGACAGCACGGAGGCAAGGTGGTCGGAGGAGGAGGACGCCTCCGCGGGGGGCTTGGACCGGATGGCCGCGATGGTGCGCGCGAAGGCGTCGACGTCGTTGATGACGACGCACGCGTCGTCGCTGGCGCCACGAGGAGGCGTGCCGGCGGTGGCAGCGGAGGAGCGCCGAGGGTCCGGCGAGGAGTAATGGGCGCCGGTGGGATCACCGGCAGTGACGCGCGGGGACGGAGAGCTGGGGCATTGGGTTGGCGACGGAGGCTTCATCGTTTTCCCTTGGTGCGCTCGGTGCTCCGAGTCCGAGCTGACGCTGAGCTCGAGCTCTTGTGTTGAACTTGGAACTTGGAGCAAGTGTGCTCTTTGTGCCAACCAAACTGCCAAGGGCGATGTGCAATAAAGCTTCTTGTAGGAGCAGCATGGTGTGGTAGACAGAGCTACAGAGTGGAGAGAGTGACAGGCATGCCGATGGTCCAAAAGTTGATTGCTGACACGCACACCACGTCGTAGGGAAAAAATTATCAGTACATTCCACAGTAGATATGCATGCCGAAAATGACAACACATTTTCAATTTACCAACACATCGTGCTAATAAATTTCAGAATAAAATGTGTTCCTCCCTATATGTTTGTACCAAATGATATTTCCATATTTTTGAAATGAGGAAAACAGAGCCGATGCACGCAGCGTTATATTATCTAAAGTGTCAGCAGCCGAACAAGTCTAACTTTATTTTTGCGAAATTCCACTGACTTAGTAATAATCTTTTTTTTACGAATCAATCTACTAATAATCATCAACAACGGTACAAAAGAGCACAGAAGTAATAAAAAATACAAGTAGGTCATTGGACCACCTAGCGACGACTACATACGGTAGCACGAATCGAAGGCGTGCCGCTGTCCTCGCCCCTCCATCGCTGGAGCCGGACAAATCTTGTCTTAGTAGAGCTTGTTGTAATAGACGAACGGAAAGTCGTCGTGTTAAGCCCTCGAAGGATCAGCGCACCAGAGCAGTAACCATCGTCGAAGATGAAAATCGTATATCGAAAGAGACTGACCACAACCACACCAAAGAATACGAAAACCGACCCGATCCCAAGAGATCCATCGGACACACGGCTCCACGCGTCCTTCGTCAGCGCTAGGCGCACCACTGGAGCGATGGCGAAGAGGACCTTATTCTTACATTAGGATGTAGCTACAGTCTCCATCCTGAAAAAGACACTGCAAACAGTCTAAACAGAAAACGTGAACCTCCCCGCCAGCGAGAGGCCGTGGTTTGCCACACCTCCAAGGCACCAATGCCACCGGAGGCGAGAGGGATTGGAACCCTAGATGGGTTTGTCTTGTAGGGTTCGCAGCATAGAAAACAAAAAATTCCTACGATGAGAACTATGTACCAAGATCTATCTACTAGATACAAACAACGGGCGGATGTATATCCATAGAGAACATACCCTTGAAGACCAACAAATCTTAACGAATTGAACTCGTGGTTGATGTAGACGATCTCTTGCCGATCTCAAGATCGAGAGGAAGTCCTAGCGCCGCAAAGCAGCAGCGCATCCGTGCTCGCACACACGTACAAGACACCAAGCAACCTCTGCCTCCTCGCTCCAGCGACGCAGTGGAAGCACAACCCTTTATTGCCGAATAGCCATCGGGAACATGTATCTCACTAGTCCAAGACCATGGGAAATAAATTCTAGAGAGGGAGAGAGATCCTTCACGAGGAGGTGTGAGTGAGAGAGAGAAGAGGGGTGCATTTTATAGGAGGAGGGGGGCACCCAAGGGGGTTGTCGCCGGCCATGGGGGCTTCCCCCTCCCCTCCTTCATTCATGTGGGTGGACACTCCACTCACAAAAACCCTTTCAATTTCCTCCACTCAAAATCCCACTCAAACTTGCTATTAAATTTCCACCAAATTTAATGCAAACTCTCATTAAATAAAACTCTTTTATTTATTCAGAATTTTGTCAGTTACTTTAATGACAAACATTCACATATAACCCCTTGCTAGAATTCTATTTCACATGCAAAAACACTTTCTGCAATTTCACCCGAAAACGTGTTTCGGTATCTAGTGAAATAAATTCCTGGGCTTGTTATTCTTTTTGGCATAAAACATTTGCTCCAATTGGATGTCAGTGTCCCTTAAGTGTGTCACCCTACGGTTCGCGAATAATGCAGAAATGATCGAGACCCTTCTCCGATCAATAATCAGTAGCGGGACCTGGAGATCCATACTGACTCCCACACATTCAACGATGACTTTCCGGTGATCGTCAGAACCTTTTATGCTTGTATCTTTATGTCCGAGATTCGATCATCGGTATCTCCATACCTAGTTTGATCTCGTTACTAACATGCACTCTTTTCTCGTTCCCGTGATATAACATTCTAGTGATCAAATCACTTGCTTGCAAGCTAACCAATGTGATATCACCGAGAGGGCCCAGAGTATATCTATCCGTCATCGGGATGAAAACATTCCACTCTTCCATGATTCTTAGCATAACATTTTAGTAGCTTTGAAGCCATCTTTATAATCACCCAGTTACGGTGTGACGTTTGATGTCAACAAGAAACTCTTCCGGTGTTAGTGATTGCCATGATCTCATGGTCTAAGGATTAGGATCACTTTAGAAAGAACACGTGGACCCCCATGTGTGGTTTTGGTAATTAATGACAAACTTTATGGACTAATGTGTGTATTAAGTTATACTTGTAGGAATTGTCCTTTGGCATTGCTTGGAGCATGTGTTGAATTCAAGATAGATGAAATGAGAAGAAGATGTGTTGTGCAAGCTCAAAATGCGCCATCTATAGAAGATCTCATGTTTGATGCTTGCCATCCTCGGTGATCATGGATCGATGATGAGGAATCAAGAAAGGTGTCCATCTTGAGAAGGACAAGATCGTCTACATCGAGCTCAAGTGGATTTCTCAAGGCAAAGTTATAATATTGATAGGTTTTCCCTTTTGCCGGTCTCATGTTTGTTGGGAGACTGGGTTTAGGATAGATAACCGTACTATCAAGAGGGGCTCTCGAATGAGTAACTCGGTCACATCGTTCGGAGAGAGATCAAACCTTTGCATACTTGCATCATCATATTTGGTTGTTATTTGGTCTTATCCATGTGAGGATATAGAGCTTGTGGTAATCTCCATAACAAGCTCTAGTTCATCAAAAACGGATTTCCCTTTTATATCTTATTGCGTTTTGATCTTGGAGGTTTTACCGGTTTGTATTTTAGAGATAGGTAAAACCTTCCATTATTTGGTTCTTACTCATGTGAGGAGTTAGAGCTTGTGTTAATCTCCATGACAAGCTCTAGTTCATTGAAAACGGATTTCATATGCATTTTCTATTATGTTTTTTATGTTGGAGGTTTTATCGGTTTGTCTTTTTGATAGAGGTTAAACCTTTCGTAATTTTGATCTATCCTCCCTTGCTGGACTATAATGTTTTTTTGAATGATATTTTAGAGCTTGTTGTCCTCTTCGAAACGAGCCCAAGATCATCAAAATCGGAGTCCGGATGCAAAAATTATGGCCGTTTTCGTTCAGGGATGACCGGTAGTACCGGACCAGGGTCCGGTAGTACCGCCCCTTAGTACCGGTCGGTACAGAATAAGGTGCGTTTGGCGACCTGGGATCCCCAGGGAATGTCCGGTAATACCGGGAAAAAGTCCGATAGTACCGGGATTCACGTTTTTAGGCTTCAACGGTTGGATTTTGGGGGTCCTATTTAAGAGGCCTTCTTCCCCAATAGTTTCCCAACCATTCTTGCAAGTTTTCCCCTCCATTGTTGACCTTCTTGAGCTTGCTTTCTCTCAATCCCTCCGATTTTTCTTGCATATTCTTGAGGGATTTTAAAGAGGAGATCTAGATCTATAATCCCACCAATCAATCTCTCCTCTAAGTGAGGGGAACATATTGGGATCTAGATCTTGGAGTCTTTTGTGGATTTCCTCCATTGTTCTTCCTCTTATTCCCCCATAAGCTTTTGTAGATTTGGTGGAATTTGGGAGAGAGGGATTTGAGCACCTTTGTGGTGTTCTTGTCATTTGCATTTGGTGCATCGGTTTGAGTTATCCTCGGAGGATTTAGTTCGTGTGACTCATTGGAGCTTGTCCCTCTTGGGTTCTTGGAACCCTAGACGGTTTTGTGGCCTTGGTGGCATTGTGGCCTTTTGTGGCATTTGTTGGGAGCCTCAAATTAAGTTGTGGAGAAGTGCCCCAACCTTGTGAGAGGTTCCGGTTGCCACCGACAAGTGCACCGATAGTGGAAGCGTGGATCGATCCCATTGGGGTGAGATTCACCGGAATAAGGGAGGCCTTTTGTAGCGTAGGTGGTTAGATACCACCCCCTCTCCAAACGAGACGTACTCCATGTTGGGAGGAACTCGGTAAAATATCGGTGTCCCCGCGTGCCTCGGTTATCTCTATACCCAAGCTCTTTACTTATGCATTTTACATTGTGATAGCCTTCGTGCTTGAAGTAATATATATCTTGCTATCACTTTGTTGCTTGTATTTCTTAGCATAAGTTGTTGGTGCACATAGGTGAACCTTAGTTGTTCTAGGTTGTGCTTAAAAAGGTAAACTAGTTTTATTCCGCCTTTGTTGAGCCATTCTAGGAAAAGTTTTAATCACCTATTCACCCCCCCTCTAGGCGACATCCGTATCCTTTCAATTGGTATCAGAGCCCGGGCTCTCATTTTAGGATTCACCGACTTGTGATGAGGAGGATGTGGATAATGTGGAAGAAGAGCTTGATATTGATGATTTATATGAAATGGGTGAGATTGTTTATCGTGCCCTTGTTAAAAAGTATATTGCTTGCTCTAACTTTGTTGAAGTCTTGGACTTTGCTATTAAGAGCAAAGAACATATTGATAAGTTAGAAACACAAATTGAGGTGCATGATAACAACATTGATAAAATGTGTAGTCTTGAGCGTGAGTATGCTAATATAATTGCAAACCTAAATAAAGCTCTTGAAGAGGAACAGACCACTAAGGAATCTCTTGAGGAGACCTTTGCTTTAGAGCTATCTAGAGTAAAGGAATCTCATGATAGAGATCTTGAGGTGGCAAGTGATATCAAAAGTAAAAATGATGAGACTCAAGTTTCTTATGCTAAACTCCTTGAGGATTTTGAGCACCTCAAAAATGGCTCTCGGGTCGTTAAGAGGGATCTCATAAAACTCACCGAGTCGCATGAGAAACTTAAAGCTTCATATTCAAAAGAGCTTGACAAGTTGCCCTCACCTCTTGCTAATAATAATGATGCTTGTGCTACTAACTCTATTTCTTGTGAAGCATCTATTTTGAAGAAGAATGTTGAGCTAAAGGCTCAACTTGCTTTGCTAACTAGCAATTATGGGAAATTATAAGAAAGTCATGCTAAGCTCTCGAGCTCGCATGAGGATCTTCTAGTCTCCCATGGTAGACTAAAGTTAGCTCATGAGGCCATCGTGTCAAAGGTAACATCTAGTGGGCCTCATGTGGACATTAGCACTATATCTACTCCAAATGTTATATTGCCATGTGCTAGTCCTTGTAATTCATCCTCTCACAACCATGTTATATCTCGTGATGAATTACATTCTGTGCCTTGTTGCTCTAACAATGTAGCATCTACTTCCTCTAGTACTTTTGTTGAAACTAACCATGTATAGGAAATAAAAGAGCTCAAGGCTCAAGTCACTTCTTTGAGAAATGACTTGAAAAAGGGTCATCAAGAGAAGGCCGCACTCAACAAAATCTTGAGTGTGCAAAAATCCCCCAATTACAAGAGTGGGCTTGGATTCAACTCCAATGTCAAGAACAAGTCCACTATCAAGTTGAAGCACAAGGACAACAAGAAGAATGGCCAATATTAAGTCAAGAATCCAACCAACATTGTTTGCTTCAAGTGCAAGGAAGAAGGGCACCATGTTAGATCTTGCCCATTGAAGAAAAAGCCTCTTAGTGTGAAGCAACAAGGGAAGCGGCCTCAAGCTCCACCTCAAGTCATTAATGGGCCACTTCCTAAGAGGACTACTCGAGCTCTTCCTCGAGTTGTGTCTTCACCTAAGAAGAAAGATGGCAAGAGTAGAACTTGCTACATATGCCGTGAGAAGGGGCATATTTATTCCTCATGCACTATCGGTATCTCCTCATCCAAACCTATCATTATTGATGATGCTTATTCTCTTTGTAAGGATGAGGTTGGCAATGTGTTTGCCAAATTTGTTGGTGCTCAATGTGGGTTCAAGAAAAGAACCATTTGGGTTGCCAAGCCTATTGTGACTAACCTCTTAGGACCCAACTTGGTTGGGGACCAACAAGCCAAAACTTGATCAATAGGTATTGTTTGGAGGGCATTGGAGACTTGGCTACATTATGAAGAATTGAGGGATATTCATCAATTATTATTGTCAAGCCAAGCCATTTGTATTATCATGATTATATTATATTTCCAATATTCCTCCTTGCGGTAACATATGCTTAACTCATTACATTGAAAGTTACTCGCCCCTTGTGCATGTGTTGGTTTTGTATCTTCCATGCTTTTGTACATGTTGTGCTTTCCACTTAATTATCTTGAGGAATCAAGTATATTTGTATATGATTAGGTGGCACACCATGTATGTGTGTTTCTTGTATTGGAGTCTTAATTGATTATATTTGATATCTTATTTGGTTCTTGCGAGAGGTTAATGGATTATCCCATTTTGGGGGCGTGTTATGCTTGGGCATTCCATAATCCTAAAATTGTGTGTACATGAGGAATACCACCTAGTATTTATATTGGATTATTTTCTAGTCTCTATGTGGTACAATTCTCATGAGAAACTTAAAGTTTTATAATGTCCATTAATTATCTCAATTTGTATCATTTTGCCTCGTTTTGGTTTATGGTAGTATCACATTATGGGGGAGTCATATGCTTAGTGCATATTACAATCCTAGAAAATGTGAAGATTCGAGGTTGTGTCACTTAGAATTGATAATGATAATTATCTAGAACCTATGTGACACATTTGCTCATACAATTTCCAATTTGCTTGAATGGCTTTATTGATCTTATTTTGGATCTTGTATATTAGAGTGTTTCTTGGTATGTGTTTCCTCATATTTAGATATATATATCCTCATGGAAACCATTTGCTTCAAGTTACTCTAATCACTAGTGATTGTGTGACTATTGGAAGCTACCAAGAATCTTGTTCGAAGCATCATGCTTAATTCTTATCTTTTGTTATATGCTTCTTGGTGACTATGATCTTGGATATACATGCTAGCTACCTTGTGAAAATTATTCCAAATATTTCTTGTCCTTGGACAATGAGTACTAAATTTATGGTAGAATTTATTGATCATATTCACTTTGGCCTTTGTTTAACTTTATCCTATCTTTGGCCAAGAAAATGTTTTGTGTTGTCTCCCAAGCCTTCTTTGCTTTGTGTGGATCTTTTTATTTTATTGGTATCCTATTGTGTTTTACTTATTGTAGGTACTAGTGATGATCCCATTTGTGTGCATTTTGAATTTAAAAGGAAAATCCTACATAATGCACTATATATGGGGGATCTCTCCTATATTATTTAGAACACTCTTATTTATGCTTCCTTGTTTGGTCCATATCGGGTTTTATGTGCTTGGAACCTCAATCTTTTCGTTTTGGTATTTTTGTGCCATCATGAGAAGTTTGGGGAGTTTGGTTTCTTGTTGGAACCTTGCTCTTATTGAGAGTTGGTTTTGTCTCATTCCTTGTTTCACATTTTGACCATCTTAGAATGATATAAATCACTGACCATTTGTATTTTTATCTATCTTTTGCTCTTTGGCTTTTGCCTAGTTCATTTTTTTGAACTTATGATCTTTCATGTGTTGAATTGGTTCTTTGATACAATTTGGACACCGCTTGTCTTGTCACACTCTTGTGTGTGCCATCTTGGTGTACTTGGTGTTTTAGTTCAAATTGTATCTCATTTTTGGTTCTTGAAAGCCCTGTGCATGCATATTTACTACATATCTATATTATGGCATGCTTGCTTTCTTTGATCCAATATATAAGGGAAACTCCACCAAATCCCATCGGCTAAGTTGTGCATGAAATTCAATTTCATATCAAGATGCACATATTTATGTGGAGTATCTCCTATATATTGTAGTTGCACTAACTACTTTGGACCCAATAAGTTTGGGACCATTTTGTACTTAAATGTGTTTTAGGTACATTGGAGATATATTGGACGCTTGTCTCTCAATTTTGAAGAAGTGGTGCTTAGAAGTAAATTTGTGTAACATCCCAGATTTTGTATTAGGACTTTATTAGTATCATGCATCATCCTTGCATCATTGCATCCTACAATTAAAAATTGAAATAAAAATCCTAACACCTAAACCTAGAAAACCCAAATGGTGGTTGCCTTATGTGAGCACCATTGTAGAGGTCAAGTAATGACCCCTCTAAAACCCTTGTAAAACATTAAACTATGGCCTATGTTGACCACCTCAATTTTATGAAAATTTAGAAACAAGTTTTATCAATTTTGGACTTAGTTTGCAAAAGATATTAGAGTTTTACTAAAACACAAAAAGGAAAAATGTTAAACCAAAAAAAAGGGAGAAAGGGCCAGCAGCTAACCTAGCTGGGCCGGCTCGCCAGCCAGCCCACCCCGCACCAGCGCCCACGCGGCAGCCAGCTTGCCGCGCCAGCCTCCGCAGCCCGCCACCGGCCCACTCGCACCGTCGCCACCTGCGCCACGACCGCCTGCCCACCCGTCAACACCTTCCTCCCCACGGAAACCGCGCGCCGCCGTGAGGTGGTCGGACTCCGACCGAAACGGAGACGAGTCTGTGTCCCTGACGCCAAGGCTCCCGCCTACTTAAACCCCGCCACCCTCGAATCGCCCCGCTCGATTCCTTCTTGCAAACAAACCCTAGCCGTCGTCGAATCGCACTGCCGCCGTCGGGTCAACCTCGCCGAAGACGGTTCGAAGCCCTCCCTTGCTCCTTCCTCTCTCTAGAGATTCACCATCCACCCCTGATTCTAACCGCGTGCTTTCCCCCTTCTCTCTCGCAGGAACTTGCCCGCGATTGCACGCCGGAGCATCGCCGGAGTCGAGGAGAACAGCAGGTCGTCGCTGACAGCCGAGGAAGCGAGGGGAGACGACGAGGACGCGAGCGTGACCGCGAGAGCCAGGCGAACCTCGTCGACCTCGCCACAGTTCGAGGGACCCGCCGGAGCGCCGCCACCGTCGACCACTGACGCCATCGCCGCCCCGCGCCACCGTCACACCCTTGTAAGTCGCCGCCGCCCTCCTGACCGTCGGATTGATGTTGAACGCGTAGGATTAGAAGAGTACCGAAGGGGTATCGGCGAATAGAGGCTTGCCACGTGGCCACGCTGCCGCAAGACGCCGCCTTGCTGCCGCTGCTCGGCTGGACCAACCAGACGCTGACACCTGGCTATGTTTTAAGTGGAGCTTAGATCTGTTTGCAGATTTGATTTTAAACTTGCAAAATTCATATAAAATTGAATATTTTGCCAAATTTAGCTTATAATATACCGTTGGATTCCTAATTTTGATTAGAATCCAAATATACAATAATATCCCAGGTTTACAGTAATGCTTTAGGTGTAGATTTTAATCACTAGATTGGGGTGTTTATTCTATGGAAAAATAATTAAAATTATGTTTTAATTAACTCTTGTTGCAATAACCTTGTTACCATGATGCCTACTAGACAAAATTATACAAACTTGCTTAGGGTCATTAGATCTAGCTTGGGGCTAATTAGATGGTTGATCTCCTTTAATCCTAGGATTTGTTTAGTGACTCTATAGTAGATCTAAACCCTTGGGAAAATCAATCCTAGTGACACCCTTACACTATCACAACACAAACTTGCTACCTTGATCAATTTAACCAACCTTGCATAAATTACCATGTTGCATGCATGCATGATTTCCTTTGTGTTATGCTTTGAGCAAGTTGTGATCGGATCTATGTTTGTGATTCGTTAGATTGCTCGGAGTGCGCTAAGGAGTGCTATTGTGTAGAGTGCTGCTCGGATCAAGGCAAGTTACACCCCTTGTTCATAACTTTTGTCCCAGTTTTGATTCTATGCATGTGATCTTCAAAATTCTGTAGTATGCATGTGTAGGGTGTTCTAGTAGAATTTTTCCTTAAGTACTATTTTGCAAGTGCGATGATTTTGTAGTATGCCATTAGCCCTATACTTAGGAATTACCTCCTAATAGGTTCCCCTGTTTTTGCTAAGTAATGCTTGCTATGCTATATATATAAAGTACTGTTGGGGGGTTCGAAAGACAATGAATTTTTCTAAGTATAAAGGCTCTCTAGAGCAAACTTTTCTTCTTAAATACACTTCAAAATAAAACTAAGTTTTCTTCTGGGCGGAATGGTTGTCGGGTCAACGAGTGAGATTTTGGTGGAGGACTACCGAGAATCAAAGAAGTCTGCCATGTTTGAATTGAAGCTTCCAGTGCAACCACGATACATTATGGGCTCTGTCTTGGCCTAGTACTTAGTGGGAAACCTCACCTGGGTACCAACATTTGGAGGTTCTTGGCACGGTTGGATCCGGAAGGTAGAGGGGCTACTAAGGGAAAGCCTCGCCATGGTCTTGTCTGTAAAAGGACTTGATCATGGATTGTGGGTAAAGTGCACAAACTCTCGAGAGTATTGCAATATGATCGATCAGCCGTGTTCACGGAAACAGAACAACATTGAGCATCTGAAGGATGGAGCCTCTGAAGGATCTTCCTCTCTCCTTTCTAAAAACAAAGTTTTGAAAACCCCATGGCATGCGTAATATCGCTAATGGGTGGGAATTTGGGGAACTTGGTGTGTAATATCCAAGTGACGCTTGGTGCGTAATATCCAAGTGTTTGGTTGTTTGGACACTTGGTGCGTAATATCCTCGTGTGCCACTCGACCTTATTTTATCTAAAGCAAATGTTTACAAAGTAGGGCAATCCTCTCTTCTTATCTCTACTTAAGAAAACTAGCTTTGAGCAAATAAACTCTACAGCCTATACCAGCCTTGCATGTAGAGATAGTCTTTTCTCTCCTTCGTGTAATTTTCCAATACATTCAAAGTATTGACCCAACTTGTTGGCTGCACGTCTTATGTGCAGAATCAGAAGATTGAAAGGTGCGTAGGGATCGCGGGTCTACACTCGACAAGCCTGGGCGTTGATGGACTCATGCTGCTTTTATGTTTCCGCTGTTATTTGAGCTAGCATAATGCTAAGCAATATTTGTAATAAATTCATACTCTGGATTCTCCGTGTAATAAAGACTTAGTGTTTTACATGATATTTCATCGACTATGAGTGCTAGCTATTGATCCAGGGACTAGCATGTTAATCACAGGGACTTAGGATCCTTACCGATCCGAGGTCACTACAGATGGTATCAGAGCCCATCGTTTCCTGTAGGACGTGACCCTAGGATTGGAACCACCTCTAACTTTTGTGCCTTACCCATTCTTCTACTAAGTTATTTTCCGCACTTCTAGTATCTACCTTCCTCTACTTGTTTAAGTATGTAACCTTCATTCTTCTGACTCAAAGATGACAAGCTTCCTCTACGACACCGTCGCGGACATCGAGCCCCTTCGCTTTGGTGGATGCCTCATGGATCTACTCACACGTTTGGACCTTCCTCTCCCAACAATCCAGGGGAGCACAATGAAGAAACTCCACAAGGACGGCTGTTGGGGAGTCAAGGTCATCCAGCCAGGGAAAGAGCGAGGCAAGAACCCGGAGGAAGACATAGCAATCCACATTGTTAGCGATTCCAAGGAGAAGGCCCTTAGCATTAGCTTGCAGCAACTCATTGGTCGCCTATGTGGACGTCATCATGAAGCTCTCCAAGGACACTTCGGCGGCCTCTTTGGAAGACGAGATGAGGAAGGAATTCCCATGGAGTTAACCTTTGAGGAAAGAACTTATACCAAGCGCCGAAGAACACAATATCAAGACTTGGAGTGCCACATCCATGACCTTGAGAAGGGTACCTTCCTCGAGATGTTGAAGAACGACGAGCTATGCGCCCTCATCAAGGATAAGGAAGAAATGATCAAGCAGCAGGAGGAGGCAATGAAGCTCCAAGAGATAAAATTCCAGGACCAAGATAAGAAGTTCGCTAACCAAGAGAAGAGGGTGATAAATAAAAACAAGAGAATTAGGGAACTCAAACAGCAGATCGGTGGAGATGAAGTGCAAACTGAAGGCCTTTGCAAGATAATCAATGATGTGCGTGCTTCCAAGAGGGACTTGGCAAAGCAACTTGAAGCCGCGAAGAAGTCAAGTTTAGTGGAGGAACTACAAAGCGAAAAGGAGGGACTTCAGGAGCAGCTGGAAGCCACTACCAAGAAGCTACAGGATGAGATAAAGAACCTCCAAGATAAGCTTGAAGCCACCACAAAGGAGATGGAGTTGTACAAGACAACTCTAGAGCAAGAAGGCTACTCGTTCGAGGACGAGGAAGAGGAAGGCGTGGAAGATGTGTAATAGTTGGACCACCTTTAATTCTATAGTAGAACGTTATTCGCAAATGTAATAAATACCAAGACAAGTCTGGTTTAGTTAAACTTGGTTGTTTTCTGTGTTAAATCTGTGTTATTATGTCTTGTGTGCCTTGTGTGCTTGATGTGTTTTCATAAGGGTAGGAGTTTACTACTTAGTCTTTCTGTCTATTTCTTAACTATTCTCTTAAACCACAGATGCCGCCAAGACGTGCGAACCCCGAAATCCCGCCAGAAATAGCACAACTTTTGGCCACTCGTAACAAATGATCCAACTGCTCACTCGAACATGCAAACAACAACAACAACCCGCCACCACCACCACCTCCGCCACCTCCTCAACAGGATCTCTTGACTCGGTTTTGAGTCCGAACCCACCTACCTTCACTAGCAAAGATCGAACCAATCATCGCCGATGACTGCGCGATTTATCAACAAGAAGCTAGACACGTGCAAGTAAGCCGGAGCCGATGGTGCGTTATGCCACACACCGGCTTGAAGGACCTGCTGCAGAATGGTGGGATAACTACCAAGTCACCCACCCGGATATTGATGCTATCACTTGGGAACATTTTGAGTTAGCTTTTCGCACTCATCATGTGGCTGCTGGTGTCATGACTCTAAAGAGGCGCGAGTTTCGCGACCTACACCAGCTGCACCGTTCTGTCACCGAGTATGGAGAGCTTTTCAATAAGCTAGCCCGTTATGCACCCGATGATGTTTCCACTGATGCCAAGAGACAGGAGGAGTTCTTAAGAGGGCTCAATGATGAGATATCCATTCAGCTTGTGGCTCAGAAATTTGACAACTTTCAGGAACTCCTGGATAGAGCCATTGTGGTTGAATCGAAAAGGAAGAGCATAGAAAACCGCAAGAGGAAGTCTACTCCTCACAAGCACTCTGTTCCGTATCAGAAGCAACGCAACTCTTCGCCTCCACCTTATAACAATAATGGACACAACTATAACAGTCATAACCATGATGGCCACAAACACAATGGGCATAAGAACCGAAATGGGAATGGCAGCAATGGAAAGGATCTCAGTGAGGTGACATGCTTTAAGTGCAACAAGACAGGGCACTATGCAACCTCTTGCCCCGAGAGGAAGAATGGCAATGACAATGGGAATGGTAATGGACACAACCATGGCAATGGAAACGGGAAGAAGCCAAATCCGTTTGTCAAAGCCACGGTGAATCATGTTTCTATGGAGGATGCTTGTGATGCGCCAGACTCTGTAATTGGTAAGTTCAAACTCAATTCTATTCCCGCAGTTGTTCTTTTTGATACCGGTGCATCGCATTCATTCATATCAAGGGTATTTGTGGATAGAGGCAAGATACCAACAGAGACTATAAACTTTCCTCTGAGGGTAAGTTCTCCTGGGGGAGAAATAGTGGCAAACTCCGGTTGCCGGGAATTAGAACTAAGGATTGGGACATACATTTTTCCCACCAGTCTAGTAGTTCTAGAATCACAAGGATTAGACATAATCTTGGGCATGAATTGGATGACCGAATATGAAGGAGTCATAGATTGTGCCAAGAGAACTGTCATGCTCACAACACCGGAAGGGAAGAGGATTCATATCAAGTCGAATTTCGCACTTAAAGAAGTCATGGTGAACTCTCTTAAGGGGGTTAGCTTGGAGGAGGTACCTATTATAAAGGAATACCCAGATGTCTTCCCGGAGGAACTACCAGGAATGCCACCCGACCGTGATATCGAGTTCCTCATTGACTTGATGCCAGGCACGGGGCCAATAGCTAAGAGACCATACAAGATGGATGTGGACGAGTTAAAGGAACTCAAGAAACAGCTTAGGGAACAGTTGGACAAGGGGTTCATTCAACCCAGCGCGTCGTCTTGGGGAGCACCCGTCCTATTTGTGGAAAAGAAGGATAAGACCAAGAGGCTGGTTGTACACTACCGCTCGTTGAACGAAGTGACGATTAAGAATAAGTATCCTCTGCCCAACATCAATGACATGTTTGACCAGTTAAAAGGAGCCAGCGTGTTCTCGAAGATCGATCTGCGATCAGGCTATTTTCAGCTGAAGATTCGAGAACGGGATGTGCCCAAAACAACATTCACCATAAGATACGTATTGTATGAGTACACCGTAATGTCGTTTGGTCTGACCAATGCCCCAGCATACTTCATGACCATGATGAACAAGGTGTTCATGGAATATTTGGACAAGTTTATCATGGTATTCATAGATGATATACTTATATACTCTAAGGATGAGAAGGAACATGAGAAACATCTGCACCTTATCATGGAGAAGCTAAGAGAACACAAGTTGTATGCCAAATTCAGCAAGTGCGAGTTCTGGTTAAAGGAAGTGGGATTCCTTGGTCATGTTGTGTCAGCTAAAGGAGTTGCCGTAGATCCTAGCAAGGTAGCTTCCGTGACGGAATGGGAGTCACCTAAGAATGTGGGAGATATTAGAAGTTTCTTGGGCCTCGCAGGATATTACCGGAGGTTCATCGAGAACTTTTCCAAGATAGCAAAACCCATGACGGAACTATTAAAGAAGGAAAAGAAATTCCTATGGACCGAGGCATGTGAAGCAAGTTTTCAAGAGTTGAAGAAACGCCTTGTAACGGCACCAGCCTGTTCGCCACGCGGATATCGGAAGGATTTTCAAGTCTATTGTGACGCCTCACGACAAGGACTTGGAAGTGTATTGATGCAGGATGGGAAAGTGGTATCCTATGCCTCCCGACAACTTAAGAACCACGAACACAATTATCCCACACATGATTTGGAACTTGTGTCTGTGGTTCATGCACTCAAGGTATGGAGACACTACCTCATGGGCAAACATTGTGATGTGTTCACAGATCATAAAAGTTTGAAGCACATCTTCACCCAAAAGGAGTTGAATATGAGACAACGAAGATGGCTTGAGCTAATTAAGGATTATGACTTGGATTTACAGTACCACCCCGGAAAGGCAAACGTGGTGGCTGATGCCTTAAGTCGCAAGGTGTATGTGAATGGACTTACCGCAGGGGAACTTCCAGAGGATTTATGCAAGCAATTCAGGGATCTCAGGCTAGAGATAGTCCCGAAAGGACACGTAGCAACTATGGAAATAGTGTCCACCTTCCAAGAAAGGATACAAGAAGCACAAAAGGGTGATAAAGAGTTGGAAGAAATAAGAGTCAGGATAAGTGAAGGAAAGACTAAAGAATTTCGTCTGGACGAACAAGGAACCCTCTAGTATGGGAAGCGTTTGTGCGTTCCCAATGACCCCGATATCAGGAAGATGATTTTACAAGAAGCTCATGATTCGCCATACTCAATTCATCCAGGTAACACGAAGATGTACATGGATGTGAAGGATAGATTCTGGTGGAATAACCTAAAGAGAGATATTGCAGAGTATATTTCTCTGTGTGATGTATGCAATAGGGTAAAATCCGAGCATCAGAAACCGGCAGGACTACTTCAACCACTACCTATACCCGACTGGAAGTGGGACAAGGTAGGCATGGATTTCATCACGGATTGCTCGGACTGCTCCGGATTTGATTCTATCTGGGTAGTGGTGGACCACTTCACCAAGGTGGCTCACTTCATCCCCGTAAAGACCACATATACAAGTGCTAAGCTTGCTAAGATATACATGTCAAGGATTGTAAGCCTACATGGTGTTCCCAAGGGAATTGTGTCAGACAGAGGCACCCAGTTCACTTCAAAGTTTTGGCGACAACTACATGAGTCTCTTGGGACCCGACTAGAATTCAGTACTGCCTTCCACCCTCAAACAGATGGCCAAACAGAAAGGGTGAATCAAATTTTGGAAGATATGTTGAGAGCTTGTGCACTAGACTATGGGTCTAGTTGGGACGATAACCTGCCATATCTTTGAGTTCTCATACAACAACAACTACCGACAAGTATCAAGATGGCTGCTTTGAAGTTCTATATGGCAGGAAGTGTAGGACTCCATTGCTATGGAATGGAGTGGGTGAACGCGATCTTTTGGACCTGACTTGATAAAGGATGCCAAGAAAAGGTACATGATTCAGGATAGGCTAAAGGTAGCCCAATCCCGACAGAAGAGCTACGCTGATTCCAAGCGCAGGGATGTGTCCTATGAAATAGGGGACCGTGCGTATCTCCGAGTTTCACCCCTACGAGGAGTTAAGAGGTTCGGAATCAAGGGAAAGTTAGCCCCACGATTCATAGGACCATATAAGGTTCTGGCCCATAGAGGAGAAGTTGCTTATCAGTTGGAGTTACCGGAAGGACTGACTGTTCATGATGTGTTTCATGTGTCACAACTAAAGAAGTGTCACCCGGAGATGGCTGAAACACCGCTAAGAGACACTGTTCCCCTAGATGAGGTTCAATTGGAGAATGATCTTACCTATGAGGAAAAACCCATCAAAATACTGGAAACATCTGAAAGGATTACCCGCACCAAGACTATAAGGTTCTGCAAGGTACAATGGAACCACCACTCCGAGGAAGAAGCTACGTGGGAGCGTGAAGAAGACTTGAAGGCAGAACACCCACACCTATTTGCTAGCCAACCCGAATCTCGAGGACGAGATTCTTCTTAAGGGGGGTAGGTTTGTAACATCCCAGATTTTGTATTAGGATGTTATTAGTGTCATGCATCATCCTTTCATCATTGCATCCTACAATTAAAAATTGAAATAAAAATCCTAACACCTAAACCTAGAAAACCCAAATGGTGGTTGCCTTATGTGAGCACCATTGTAGAGGTCAAGTAATGACCCCTCTAAAAACCTTGTAAAACATTAAACTATGGCCTATGTTGACCACCTCAATTTTATGAAAATTTATAAACAAGTTTCATCAATTTTGGACTTAGTTTGCAAAAGATATTAGAGTTTTACTAAAACAGAAAAAGGAAAAATGTTAAACCAAAAAAAAGGGAGAAAGGGCCAGTGACTAACCTTTGGGCCGGCCAGCCAGCCACCCCACCACGGCCATGGCAGCTAGCTTGCCGGCCACCTCCGCAGCCCGCCACCGACCCACTCGCACTGCCGCCACTGCCGCACCACGACCGCCTGCCCACCGTCATCACCTTCCTCCCCACGGGAAGCAGCGCGCCGTGAGGTGGTGACCGACCGAAACAGAGACGAGTCTGTGTCCCCGACGCCAAGGCTCCCGTCTACTTAAACCCCGCCACCCTCGAATCGCCCCGCTCGATTCCTTCTTGCAAACAAACCCTAGCCGTCGTCGAATCGCACCGCCGCCGTCGGGTCAACCTCGCCGAAGACGGTTCGAAGCCATCCCTTGCTCCTTCCTCTCTCTAGAGATTCACCATCCACCCCTGATTCTATCCGCGTGCTTTTCCCCTTCTCTCTCGCAGGAACTTGCCCGTGATTGCATGCCGGAGCATCGCCGGAGACGAGGAGAACAGCAGGTCGTCGCTGACAGCCAGGAAGCGAGGGGAGACGAAGAGGACGCGAGCGTGACAGCGAGAGCCAGGCGAACCTCGTCGACCTCGCCACGGTTCCAGGGACCCGCCAGAGCGCCGCCACCGTCGACCACTGACGCCACCGCCGCCCCGCGCCGCCGTCACTCCCTTGTAAGTCGCCGCCGCCCTCCTGACCGTCGGATTGATGTTGAACGCGTAGGATTAGAAGAGTACCGAAGGGGTATCGGCGAATAACGGCTTGCCACGTACACACGCTGCCACGCGACGCCGCTATGCCGCGTCGCTCCAGCTGGACCAACCAGACGCTGACACCTGGCTAGGTTTTAAGTGGAGCTTAGATCTGTTTGCAGATTTGATTTTAAACTTGCGAAATTCATATAAAATTGAATATTTGGCCAAATTTAGCTTATAATATACCGTTGGATTCCTAATTTTGATTAGAATCCAAATATACAATAATATCCCAGGTTTACAATAATGCTTTAGGTGTAGATTTTAATCACTAGATTGGGGTGTTTATTCTATGGAAAAATAATTAAAATTCTGTTTTAATTAACTCTTGTTGCAATAACCTTGTTACCATGATGCCTACTAGACAAAATTATACAAACTTGCTTAGGGTCATTAGATCTAGCTTGGGGCTAATTAGATGGTTGATCTCCTTTAATCCTAGGATTTGTTTAGTGACTCTATAGTAGATCTAAACCCTTGGGAAAATCAATCCTAGTGACACCCTTACACTATCACAACACAAACTTGCTACCTTGATCAATTTAACCAACCTTGCATAAATTACCATGTTGCATGCATGCATGATTTCCTTTGTGTTATGCTTTGAGAAATTTGCGATCGGACCTATGTCTGTGATTCGTTAGATTGCTCGGAGTGCGCTAAGGAGTGATATTGTGTAGAGTGCTACTTGGATCAAGGCAAGTTACACCCCTTGTTCATAACTTTTGTCCCAGTTTTGATTCTATGCATGTGATCTTCAAAATTCTGTAGTATGCATGTGTAGGGTGTTCTAGTAGAATTTTTCCTTAAGTACTATTTTGCAAGTGCGATGATTTTGTAGTATGCCATGAGTAGCCCTATACTTAGGAATTAACTCCTAATAGGTTCCCCTATTTTTGCTAAGTAATGCTTGCTATGCTATATATATAAATTACCGTTGGGGGGGTTCGAAAGACAATGAATTTTTCTAAGTATAAAGGCTCTCTAGAGCAAACTTTTCTTCTTAAATACACTTCAAAATAAAACTAAGTTTTCTTCTGGGAGGAATGGTTGTCGGGTCAACGAGTGAGATTTTGGTGGAGGACGGACGCCCAGGAATCAAAGAAGTCTGCCATGTTTCAGAATTCAGAAGCTTCCAGTGCAACCACGATACATTATGGGCTCTGTCTTGGCCTAGTACTTAGTGGGAAACCTCACCTGGGTACCAACATTTGGAGGTTCTTGGCACGGTTGGATCTGGAAGGTAGAGGGGCTACTAAGGGAAAGCCTCGCCATGGTCTTGTCTGTAAAAGGACTTGATCATGAATTGTGGGTAAAGTGCACAAACTCTCGAGAGTATTGCAATCTGATCGATCAGCCGTGTTCACGGAAACAGAACAACATTGAGCATCTGAAGGATGGAGCCTCTGAAGGATCTTCCTCTCTCCTTTCTAAAAACAAAGTTTTGAAAACCCCATGGCGTGCGTAATATCGCTAATGGGTGGGAATTTGGGGAACTTGGTGTGTAATATCCAAGTGATGCTTGGTGCGTAATATCCAAGTGTTTGGTTGTTTGGACACTTGGTGCGTAATATCCTCGTGTGCCACTCGACCTTATTTTATCTAAAGCAAATGTTTACAAAGTAGGGCAATCCTCTCTTCTTATCTCTACTTAAGAAAACTAGCTTTGAGCAAATAAACTCTACAGCCTATACCAGCCTTGCATGTAGAGATAGTCTTTTCTCTCCTTGGTGTAATTTGCCAATACATTCAAAGTATTGACCCAACTTGTTGGCTGCACGTCTTATGTGCATAATCCGAAGATTGAAAGGTGCGTAGGGATCGCGGGTCTACACTCGACAAGCCTGGGCGTTGATGGACTCATGCTGCTTTTATGTTTCCGCTGTTATTTGAGCTAGCATAATGCTAAGCAATATTTGTAATAAATTCATACTCTGGATTCTCCTTGTAATAAAGACTTTGTGTTTTACATGATATTTCATCGACTGTGAGTGCTAGCTATTGATCCAGGGACTAGCATGTTAATCACAGGGACTTCGGATCCTTACCGATCCGAGGTCACTACAATTTGAGGCAAGCTATAGGATGACCAACGAATTCATATCCTCTACATCCTACCAATTATATCTCGATAACAAGTATCTCTTTCTCATGCTCACATATATTGATTCCAACCGTTTGTCGGTTGCCTTCTAGCATGAATTCATGTATTTGTAATTGTTGTATCTCTAGCCATGGTATTAATAGAACTCTCTATTGTATATGTGTATAAGTTGAGATGAGTATATATAATTGGGACTATAAAAAATCATGCATATGATCCTCCAATCCCAAATATGTCAATCTAGAAATTTTATTGCCTATCTTTTCCTCAACTTCTCTCATGTGCAATAGTGAGATTTTGCTAGTTAAAATTTTCTTGTGATACTTGTTGCCTTTCTCCATATATTCCAACTTTCTCCTCTTCCCTTGGTGAAAGTTTTAATATATGTAGTGTGTTGGTGTTTGAATTCCATTAATATACAATAAGACATATGTGAGCCTTTGGCCATGCTTTGAAGAAAAAAATCTTATTGATATATGTTATGACTTCATTTTTGCCTTTCATGTGTTTTCTTGTATAATCTTCTTTATGTGTGCATATTTATTTTTTGGCATATGTCTTTGTGATGTTTTCCATTTAGAGACATATACACATATGAGGATATAATTTTAGTTGATTTTTAATCCTTGGAGACCACCTTTCTATTTCTTTTGATTCTTCGGTGGCTTCCAAATTTAATTGCCTATGAGTGCTTGTTCCTCTTGTTTGCATCTTTGGGCACTCATATTTGTTCTCTCATGCCTTGTATTGTTAAATGAACTTGGATGAGTGAGGATTCCATGATTATGCACCTTGTTCCCAAATGCAATTATCATAATTGGTGCATTATCTTTGGGGAGCTCATATAATTCATCTAATAATGCTCATTTATCTTTTTTCTCATTTATTGCGTCTTAAATGTTTATGGGGAAGTGAGGATTCCATATTTGTGCATTTTTTATTGAAATACAACGATTCTAAAGTGCACACAAATCTTGGGGAGCTTCTCTATTTTATTTAAGAATTTATTTGATCTCTCATTTGTTGTGCTTGAAATGCTTATGGGGGAGCAAGGATTCCATATTTGTGCAATATGTATTCTAATGCATTTATGTTGAATAGTGCACAAATCTTGGGGAGCTTCTCTATTTGTTATTTAAAGTACTCTCTTGCTCATATCATAATATCTTGTAGGTTCCATTTGAACTCATTTGTTGTTTTCAATTGGTTTGTGGGACCTTGTAATTGCTTGCATCATTTGACTTTATTTATTTTGGCAATCTTTGGGTCCTCGATATAGTTCTACTCCCTCCCAAGTATTCATCATTGGATATGTGCTAAGGCACACATTTGGAGGAATTATTATTATATTTGCCTTCTAGAACTTGTCACCCATTTCGGCAATCGATGCCAATGGGGGAGAAGTTTTAGAGGGTTTAAGGGAAGTTGGTTTATGCATTGAGTTTGTTCTTGTGCATTTTCCTCTCATGCTCTTGCATCTTTGTCGTTGCTTAGCATGTGGTATATATAGTGGAAACTCCACCGATGATAATGATTGGCAATATATGCAATGAAATTCAAGTTCATCACACATGCATAGATTGTGGGGGAGTTTGCTCTATATATGGTGGTACCAATATGACATACTTATGTAGTATTTTTTATATTGGTGTTACCAGTTTGTTCATTAAAATTCCTTATATAAACCCTCTTAAAGGGATTGTCATCAATTACCAAAATGGGGGAGATTGAAAGAACACGTGGGCCCCCATGTGTGGTTTTGGTAATTAATGACAATCTTTATGGACTAATGTGTGTATTAAGTTGTACTTGTAGGAATTGTCCATTGGCATTGCTTGGAGCATGTGTTGACTTCAAGGTAGATGAAATGACAAGAAGATGTGTTGTGCAAGCTCAAAATGCGCCATCTATAGAAGATCTCATGTTTGATGCTTGCCATCCTCGGTGATCATGGATCGATGATGAGGAATCAAGAAAGGTGTCCATCTTGAGAAGGACAAGATCGTCTACATCGAGCTCAAGTGGATTTCTCAAGGCAAAGGTATAATATTGATAGGTTTTCCCTTTTGCCGGTCTCATGTTTGTTGGGAGACTGGGTTTAGGATAGATAACCGTACTATCAAGAGGGGCTCTCGAATGAGTAACTCGGTCACATCGTTCGGAGAGAGATCAAACCTTTGCATACTTGCATCATCATATTTGGTTGTTATTTGGTCTTATCCATGTGAGGATATAGAGCTTGTGGTAATCTCCATAATAAGCTCCAGTTCATCAAAAACGGATTTCCCTTTTATATCTTATTGCGTTTTGATCTTGGAGGTTTTACCGGTTTGTATTTTAGAGATAGGTAAAACCTTCAATTATTTGGTTCTTACTCATGTGATGATTTAGATCTTGTGTTAATATCCATGACAAGCTCTAGTTCATCGAAAACGGATTTCATATGCATTTTCTATTACGTTTTTGATGTTGGAGGTTTTATCAGTTCGTCTTTTTGATAGAGGTTAAACCTCTCGTCATTTGGATCTATCCTCCCTTTCTGGACTATAATGTTTATTTGCATGATCTTTTAGAGCTTGTTGTCCTCTTCGAAACGAGCCCAAGATCATCAAAATTGGAGTCCGGATGCAAAAGTTATGGCCGTTTTCGTTCAGGGATGACCGGTAGTACCGGACCAGGGTCCGATAGTATTGGAGGTCCGGTAGTACCGCCCCTTAGTACCGGTCGGTACAAAATAAGGTGCGTTTGGCGACCTGGGATATCCAGGGAATGTCCGGTAGTACCGGGAATGTCCGGTAGTACCGGGAAAAAGTCCGGTAGTACCGGGATTCACGTTTTTGGGCTTCAACGGTTGGATTTTGGGGTCCTATTTAAGAGGCCTTCTTCCCCAATAGTTCCCCAACCATTCTTGCAAGTTTTCCCCTCCATTGTTGACCTTCTTGAGCTTGCTTTCTCTCAATCCCTCCGATGGTTCTTGCATATTTTTGAGGGATTTGAAAGAGGAGATCTAGATCTACATTCCCACCAATCAATCTCTCCTCTAAGTGAGGGGAACATATTGGGATATAGATCTTGGAGTCTTTTATGGATTTCCTCCATTGTTCTTCCTCTCTTATTCCCCCATAATCTTTTGTAGCTTTGGTGGAATTTGGGAGAGAGGGATTTGAGCACCTTTGTGGTGTTCTTGCCATTTGCATTTGGTGCATCGGTTTGAGTTATCCTCGGAGGATTTGGTTCGTGTGACTCATTGGAGCTTGTCCCTCTTGGGTTCTTGTAACCCTAGAAGGTTTTGTGGACTTGGTGGCATTGTGGCCTTTTGTGGCATTTGTTGGGAGCCTCCAATTAAGTTGTGGAGAATTTCCCCAACCTTGTGAGAGGTTCCGGTTGCCACCGACAAGTGCACCGATAGTGGAAGCATGGATTGATCCCATTGGGGTGAGATTCACCGGAGAATAAGGGAGGCCTTTTGTGGCGTAGGTGGTTAGATACCACCCCCTCTCCAAACGAGACGTACTCCATGTTGGGAGGAACTCGGTAAAATATCGGTGTCCCCGTGTGCCTCGGTTATCTCTATACCCGAGCTCTTTACTTATGCACTTTACATTGTGATAGCCTTCGTGCTTGAAGTAATATATATCTTGCTATCACTTTGTTGCTTGTATTGCTTAGCATAAGTTGTTGGTGCACATAGGTGAACCTTAGTTGTTCTAGGTTGTGCTTAAAAAGGTAAACACTAGTTTTATTCCGCCTTTGTTGAGCGACTCTAGGAAAAGTTTTAATCGCCTATTCACCCCCTCTAGGCGACATCCATATCCTTTCAACTTTGTAAGTTGTTTATAGCAATATAAACTCAATGACTTTGATCGTAATGCTATACTTCGGATGAATGTTCATCACATCATTACACTAATGTTGTGATCTCGTTATTAACAACATCCAATGTCTATGATGAGGAAACTGTGATCATCTTGTTAATCAACAAACTAGTTTATGAGAGAGGCATAACTAGGAACTTTCTGTTTGTTTATTAAACACACATGTATTAACATTTCCGTATTGATACAATTATAGCATGCAAAATAAACATCTATCATATACTTGGAATACACATAATAAACACTTTATCATTGCCTCTCAGGGCATATTTCCTTCAGTCTCCCACTTGCACTAGAGACAATAGTTACATTGTGATGTATCCAACACCCATGGAGTTCTGGTATAGATCATGTTTTGCTCTAGGGAGAGTTTTAGTCAACGGATCTGCTACATTGAGATCCGTATGTACTTTACATATCTTTATATCTCCATCCTTGACATGCTCGCGGATGGAGTGAAACCGGCGCTTAATATGCTTGGAATGCTTGTGAGACCTTGGCTCTTTGGCATTGACAATGGCACAATTGTTGTCACAATAGATTACCATTGGGTCCAACACGTTTGCAACCACACCTAGTTTGGATATGAACTCCTTCATCCAAACTTCTTCCTGAGCCGCTTCCGAAGCAACAACATATTCGGCCTCCGTCGTTGATCCCGCCACCACAGGTTGTTTGTGTTGGAGATATGCCCTAGAGGCAATAATAAATATAGTTATTATTATATCTTTGTGTTTATGATAAATGTTTACATTCATGCTATAATAGTATTAACAAGGAAACATTAATACTGAAGGGTTCGCAACATAGAAAACAAAAATTTTCCTACGATGTGAACTATATACCAAGATCTATTTATACTAGATACAAACAACGGGCGGATGTATATCCGTAGAGAACATACCCTTGAAGACCGACAAAGCTTAACGAGTCCAAACTCGTGGTTGATGTAGACGATCTCTTGCCGATCTCAAGATCGAGAGGAAGTCCTAGCGCCGCAAATCAGCAGCGCATCCGTGCTCGCACACACGTTCGAGGCACCGAGCAACCTCCGCCTCCTCGCTCCAGCGATGCAGCGAAAGCACAACTCTTTCTTGCCGAATAGCCGGGAACATGTATCTCGCTAGTCCGAGACCATGGGGATAAATTCTAGAGGGGAGAGAGATCCTTCACGAGGAGGTGTGAGTGAGAAGTGAGAGGAGGGGCTCCTTTATAGGAGGAGGGGGAACCCCAAGGGGTGGCAGCGCATGGGGCTGCCTTGCCCTCCCTCTTCATGTGGGTGGACACTCCACTCACAAAACTCCTCCAAATTCCCTCCACTCAAAAGTCCACTCAAAATCCCATTAAATTTCCACCAAATTTAATGCAATCTCTCATTAAATAAAACTCTTTTATTTTATTCAGAATTTTGTCAATTACTTTAATGACAAACATTCACAATAACCCCTTGCTAGAATTCTATTTCACATGCATAACCACTTTATGCAATTTCACCAAAACCTGTTTAGGTATCTAGTGAAATAAATTCGCGCTTTGTTTATTCTTTCGGCATGAAACTTTTGCTCCAATTGGATGTCGGTGTCTCTTAAGTGTCACCCTACGGTTCGTGAATAATGCGGACATGATCGAGACCCTCTCGGATCAATAATCAAGCGGATCTGAGACCCATCTCGACTCCCACACATTCAACGATGACTTTCTTGTGATCGTGAACCTTTACGCTAGTATCTTAATCCCTTTGTCTCACGATATATTACATGTCCGAGATTCGATCATCGGTATCTCCATACCTAGTTTGATCTCGCATCGACATGCACTCTTTTCTCGTTCTGTGATATAACATTCTAGTGATCAAATCACTTGCTTGCAAGCTAATCAATGTGATATCACCGAGGGCCCAGAGTATATCTATCCGTCATCGGGATGAACAAATTCCACTCGATCCATGAGCCTCAACATAACACTTTATTAGTTCGAACCCATCTTTATAATCACCTGTTACGGTGTGACGTTTGATGTTATCAAGAAACTCTTCCGGTGTTAGTGATTGACATGATCTCATGGTCTAAGGATTAGGATCACTTCGTAAGTTGTTATAGCAATATAAACTCAATGACTTTGATCGTAATGCTATACTTCGGATGAATGTTCATCACATCATTACACTAATGTTGTGATCCCGTTATTAACAACATCCAATGTCCATGATCAGGAAACCTTGATCATCTTGTTAATCAACGAGCTAGTTTATGAGAGAGGCTTAACTAGGAACTTTCTGTTTGTTTATCAAACACACATGTATTAATGTTTCCGTATTAATACAATTATAGCATGCAAAATAAACATCTATCATATACTTGGAATACACATAATAAACAATTTATTATTGCCTCGGGGCATATTCCTTCGCCTCCCACTTGCACTAGAGACAATAATCTAGTTACATAGTGATATATCTAACACCCATTGAGTTCTCGTGTTGATCATGTTTTGCTCTAGGGAGAGTTTTAGTCAACGGATACGCTACATTGAGATCCGTATGTACTTTACAAATCTTTATATCTCCATCCTTGACATGCTTTCATGGATGGAGTGAAACCGCGCTTAATATGCTTGGAATGCTTGTGAGACCTTGGCTCTTTGGCATTGGCAATGGCACCATTGTTGTCACAATAGATCACCATTGGGTCCAACGTTTGCCACAACTCCTAGTTCGGATATGAACTCCTTCATCCAAAGCGCTTCGAGCCGCTCAAAGCGGCAACATATTCGGCCTCCGTTGTTGATCCCGCTACCACAGGTTGTTTGGAGCTCCTCCAACTAACCGCTCCGCCATTCATGAGAAATACGATCCGGATTGAGACTTAGAGTCATCCGGATCGGTGTCAAAGCTAGCGTTGACATAACACTTAGCGACGAGCTCTTCTTCACCTCCAGATACAAGAAACATATCCTTAGTTCTTCTTAAGTACTTAAGGATATTCTTGACCGCTATCCAAAGGTTCAACCTGGATCCGATTGGTACCTACTAGTCAAACTAATAGCGTGTGCCACATCCGGTCTTGTACATAGCATGGCGTACATTATAGAGCCTATGGTGAAGCATAGGGACTTTGTCCATTATCTCTCTTTCTTCCGCGAAGCGGACTTTGAGTCTTACTCAATGTCTTGCCTTGCAACATAGGTAAGAACCCTTCTTACTTCCGTCCATTTTAAACTTCTTTAAAATCTTATCAAGGTATGTACTGCGATAGCCCTATTAGGCGCCTAGATCTATCTCTATAGATCTTTATGCCTAATATGTATGGCCTTCACCTAGGTCCTTCATTGAAAATTTCTTTGTTTAGATAACTTTTAACACTGTTTAAAAGTTCTATATCATTCCGATCAATAATATGTCATCCACATATAATATTAGAAATGCCACATTGCTCCCACTCACTTTCTTGTAAATACAAGCTTCTCCATAAGTTTGGACAAATCCAAACTCTTTGATCACCTCATCAAAGCGGAGATTCCAACCGTGATGCTTGCTTCAATCCATAGATGGATCGCTGAAGCTTGCACACCTTGTTAGCATCCTTAGGATCGACAAAACCCTTTGGTTGGATCATATACAACTCTTCTTCAATATTACCATTGAGAAAGCGGTTTTGACATCCATCGCCATATTTCATAATCGAAATATGCAGCAATTGCTAACATAATCCTAATCGACTTTAGCATCGCTACGGAGAGAAAGTCTCATCGTAGTCAACTCCTTGAATTTGTCGAAACCCCTTTGCGACAAGTCGAGCTTTATAGATGGTCACATTACCATCAGATCGCTTTTCCTTTTGAAAATCCATTTGTTATCCACGGCCTTTCGGTGTGAGGTAATTCCACCAAGTTCCAAACTTGATTTTCATACATGGATTCCATCTCGGATTTCATGGCTTCTAACCATTTGTTGGAATCCGGGCTCATCATCGCTTCTTCATACGTCGAGGTCATTATTTTCATCAACCATGAAATTTATGACAGATTTCCGTCTGACTCGGGGCTGCAGCGTCTGTTGACTGCGAGGTTCGGTAGTACTCTCTTTCGGAGTTTCATGATCATTATCATTAGTTCCCTATTCAACAGGTGGAGCCAACTCGAACAACTTCGTTGCGCTACTCGCCATACTTTGAAGAGAAGGTTCCACAACCTCTTGAGTTCTACCTTCCGACTACTCACACCTTTCGCGAGAAACTCTTTCTCTAGAAAGGATCCATTCTTGGCAAAAAACCTTGCCCTCGGATGCGTGATAGAAGGAATACCCAATAGTTTCTTTAGGGTATCCTATGAAGACGCATTTTTCCGCTTTGGGTTCGAGTTTATCCGGTTGAAGTTTCTTCACATAAACATCGCAACCCCAAACTTTAAGAAATGACTTAGGTTTGTTTCCAAACCACAATTCATATGGTGTCTTTTCAACGGTTTAGATGGTGCCCGATTTAAAGTGAATGCAGCTTTCTAGTGCATAACCCCAAAATGACAACGGCAAGTCCGTCGGAGACATCATAGATCGAACCATATCTAATAAAATACGATTACGACGTTCCGACACACCATTTCATTTGTGGTGTTCGGCAGGTGTGAGTTGTGAAACAATTCCACACTCTTTCATGTGAGTGCTAAACTCGTAACTTAGATACTCACCTCACGGTCGGATAGTAGAAATTTGATCTTTCTATTACGATGATTTTCCACTTCATTCGAAATTCCTTGAACTTTTCAAAGGTTTCGGACTTGTGTTTCATCAAGTAGATATAACCATATCTACTCAAATCATCCGTGAAAGTAACAAAATAACGATATCCACCTCGGCACACTCATTGGACCACATACATCGAATGTATGATTTCCAATAAATCATCGCCTGTTCCATTGAACCGAAAGCGGCGTTCTAGTCATCTTGCCCATAAGGCATGGCTCACATGTATCAAATGATTCATAATCAAGTGATTCCAAAAGTCCATCGAATGGAGCTTCTTCATGCGTTTAATGCCAATATGACCTAGACGGCGATTGCCACATATATGCGGATATATCATCATTAAGTTTAATCCTTTTAGCATCAACATTATGAATATGTGTAACATTATCATTGAGATCTAACGAAATAAACCATTCATCATCGGTGCATGACCATAAAAGATTTCATTCATATAAATGGAACAACCATTGTTCTCGATTTAAATGAATAACCACTTTGCATCAAACATGATCCAGATACAATGTTCATGCTCGGTGCGAGCACCGATAACATTTATTTAAGTTTATGACTAATCCCGACGGTAAGTGGAGAGGCGGCGTTAAACGGCGATCACATCAACGTTTGATCCATTGCGACACGCATCTTGACCTCACCCTTGCTAGCGGTCGCTTTGTTCGCAGCCCACGATTCGAGTTACAAATATTATGGCGAACCGGTATCAAATACCGGTGCTACTGCGAGCACTAGTCAAGTACACATCAATAACATGTATATCATATATACCTTTGTTTGCCTTGCCGCCTTCTTATGCCGGATACTTGGGGCGATTCTTCAAGTGGCGATCCCTTACAATAGTAGCACTCGGTATCGACTTGGGTCCAACTCGGGGTTTCTTTTCAGCGCATGTGCTTGCCGCCCTTACTTCCTTCCGTTTTCCCTTCTTGTCTTTCTTGAAACCAGTGTTCCTATTGATCATCAACACTTGATGTTCCTTTTGATCTCCACTTACAGTTTAAGCATTGGCGAAGCTCGGGAGAGACTTCTTCATGCCTTGCATATTATAGTTCATCACGAAGCTCTTATAGCTAGGTGGCGAGGCTGAGAACACGATGGATGCCTAAGTCAATGGGAATCGTTATTCCCAAGGACACAAGCTTATCGGTAACCCGACATCTTGAGTACATGCTCACTAACGGAGTTGTGCTCTTCCATCATGCGACTAAAGAACTTTTACGAGCATTGTAGCTTTCTACTGACATGTGTGTCGAAAATCATTTTCAACTCACCCATTGTATCAAATGCATTGCCGTTTTGAAACGCTTTGAAGTTCGGCTCTAGCCCATACAATATGCCGCAATGAACTAAGTTGTGGTCCTCTGACGAGTCGAGATAGACATTCTTCTCCTCGTCGGGGCATCATCAAAGGTGGGGGCCTAACGGCTTCTAGCACATATTGCTTTGGTGCGTGAGAGGAGAATCCTCAAATTCATGGCCCATTCGGTAAAGTTGCTACCGTTCGTTGCTAGTTTCTCTTTCTCCATGAACGCATTGAAATTAAAAGCGGTGGTGCCATCTACAATGTAATTTGTAAAGTTTAGACTAAGTGTATGATAGATTGAGTTCAACTAATCTATATTACGAATGAACTCCCACTCAAAGCGACATCCCTCGTGTCCTTTTGGTGATTACATGAACCAAATCCACTACACCAAGTCCGATCATCACGTGAGTCGGTATAGCTTCAAAGGCGAGCATCAAATGGGCATCATATCAACTATATGACTCATGCTTAACCTTTGGTGCGTGTTCGAGGCCATGCGTACATGCTAGGCTCGCCAAGTTAGAACCTTAGTATTTGCGTGTAATGTTTTACACCAAGTATGGTGGATCCAAGAACACCCGATCATCACGTGATGTTTTGGAGCGACGAAAACATAATCGGTGCATACTAAAGGAAGAACACATTCTTATCTTGATATTTAAATGAGGTATTATCTTATTATTCTTAACAAAGCGCTAAAACAAGCAATATAAGATGTAATCAAACATCATATGTTTATTAGTGAAATTATATGGTTCCCGCAGATGATCTCTATCATGTGCATCGTGGTATGATCACTATCATACCTATATGTGTAAAACCACAGTCTATGGATTTTACACGCTATGTGTGTTGTAAGAGTATCATCTCATACTTCTACTTACAACACTACCATATCATAACACTAGCCCAGCAACAATCTAAACTAGACGCCTCTAATTTATCCATTGCAAGTTTTACGTGGCTTAGGGCTTTCGAGATAGAACCGTTCTTACCTACGAACATGAACCACAACGAGGATAATCAAATTGTTGACAACTCGCTTGCAAAATAGATATTGACTATAGTAGGAGAGACAGACACCCGCTAGCCACTTATGCAAACTAGTTGCATGTCAAGCGTGGAACATGTCTCATGTGCGAGGACATGTAAAGTTTGTCCGGGGCTTCATCCCACTATGCCACCAATATCCAAAATCACAAGAAAGGAGCAACAACATGATCATCATCGCCCACATACTCATATGTGTACTACCGTGTAAAGTATCTACGCATAGATCCGCTCGATACCTTTGAAGGGTTCGCAACATAGAAAACAAAAATTTTCCTACGATGTGAACTATATACCAAGATCTATTTATACTAGATACAAACAACGGCGGATGTATATCCGTGAGAACATACCCTTGAAGACCGACAAAGCTTAACGAGTCCAAACTCGTGGTTGATGTAGACGATCTCTTGCCGATCTCAAGATCGAGAGGAAGTCCTAGCGCCGCAAATCAGCGGCATCCGTGCTCGCACACGTTCGAGGCACCGAGCAACCTCCGCCTCCTCGCTCCAGCGATGCAGCGGAAGCACAACTCTTTCTTGCCGAATAGCCACGGGAACATGTATCTCGCTAGTCCGAGACCATGGGGATAAATTCTAGAGGGGAGAGAGATCCTTCACGAGGAGGTGTGAGTGAGAAGTGAGAGGAGGGCTCCTTTTATAGGAGGAGGGAACCCCAAGGGGTGGCAGCGCATGGGGGCTGGCCCCTTGCCCTCCCCTCTTCATGTGGGTGGACACTCCACTCACAAAACTCCTCCAAATTCCCTCCACTCAAAAGTCCACTCAAAAATCCCATTAAATTTCCACCAAATTTAATGCAATCTCTCATTAAATAAAACTCTTTTATTTTATTCAGAATTTTGTCAATTACTTTAATGTCAAACATTCACAAATAACCCCTTGCTAGAATTCTATTTCACATGCATAACCACTTTATGCAATTTCACCCGAAAACCTGTTTCGGTATCTAGTGAAATAAATTCCTGCGCTTGTTTATTCTTTCGGCATGAAACTTTTGCTCCAATTGGATCTCGGTGTCTCTTAAGTGTGTCACCCTAAGGTTCGTGAATAATGCGGACATGATCGAGACCCCTCTCAGATCAATAATCAGAAGCGGGATCTGGAGACCCATATCGACTCCACACATTCAACGATGACTTTCTTGTGATCGTCGGAACCTTTACGCTAGTATCTTAATCCCTTTGTCTCACGATATATTACATGTCGAGATTCGATCATCGGTATCTCCATACCTAGTTTGATATCGTTATCGACATGCACTCTTTTCTCGTTCTGTGATATAACATTCTAGTGATCAAATCACTTGCTTGCAAGCTAATCAATGTGATATCACCGAGAGGGCCAGTATATCTATCCGTCATCGGGATGAACAAATTCCACTCTCGATCCATGAGCCTCAACATAACACTTTATTAGTTCGAACCCATCTTTATAATCACCTGTTACGGTGTGACGTTTGATGTTATCAAGAAACTCTTAGGTGTTAGTGATTGACATGATCTCATGGTCTAAGGATTAGGATCACTGTAAGTTGTTATAGCAATATAAACTCAATGACTTTGATCGTAATGCTATACTTCGGATGAATGTTCATCACATCATTACACTAATGTTGTGATCCCGTTATTAACAACATCCAATGTCCATGATCAGGAAACCTTGATCATCTTGTTAATCAAAGAGCTAGTTTATGAGAGAGGCTTAACTAGGAACTTTCTGTTTGTTTATTAAACACACATGTATTAACGTTTCCGTATTAATACAATTATAGCATGCAAAATAAACATCTATCATATACTTGGAATACACATAATAAACAATTTATTATTGCCTCTCAGGGCATATTCCCTTCAAATACTTGTGTGATTTGTAAACTTAATTTGAAGTCCCTAGTATAGCCTCTATACTTCACTAGCTTGTTGGTTGATTAATGATTGTGGTTTCCCTATCATGAACATTGAGATGTTATCAACAACAAGATCATATCGTTAGGAGAATGATATGGTGGACATACTCCTATAGATAAGCGTAGCATAAAGATCAAGTCATTTCAATAGTTCAATTGCTATATGCTTTCTGATACATAGTAACCTAATTCCTTCGACCAGGAGATCATGCATATCACCTTTACCGGATGGATGCTTTGATGACATCAAACACCACACCGTAACTGGGTGGCTATAAAGGTGGCATTGAGTGTTCAGAAAGTATTGGTTGAAACACAAGGATCAAGAGTGGGATTTGTCCATCCATATGACGGATAGATATACTCTGGGCCCTCTCGGTGGAATGTCATCCAATTAGCTTGCAAGCATGTGACTGGGTCACAAGGGATCACATATCACGGGAACGAGAAAAGAGTACTTATCGGTAACGAGGTTGAACTAGGTATGCGAGATACCGCGATCATAACCTCGGATAAGTAAACTATCGTGAGACAAAGGGAAATTGGTATCGTATGTAAGTGGTTCATTCGATCGCAAAGTAATCGTAGAAATATGTGGGAGCCATATGAATTTCAGGATTCCTCTATTGGTTATTGTTGAGAAGTGTCTCGATCATGTCGCATAATTCACGAACCGTAGGGATACACACTTAAGGATTGACGTTGTTTTGAGTAGTTATGGTATTATGAGAAAGAGACCGAATGTTGTTGAGTCTCGCATGGGATCCGGGATATCACGAGGTGATCCGGAATGGTCCGGAGAATAAGATTCATATAAGGAAAGTCCGTTTGAGTTCGGGAATGATTAGGTGTTTTCATCGGGAATGTTCTAGAAGGTTCGGATTGTCCGACACTCCGGAGGGAGGGTACATGAATGTGTCATTGAATGATTGCATCATGTACTAAGTGTTCTTCTGTTCCAAAACTGAAAAGTCAACTGCCGGTTTGAAAGTCAAACTGCTAAAGCGAGCTGTGGAAAACAGGAAAGTGTGGGAAACAGGAAACTGTGGGAAACAAGCAAGAGGAGGTTGAAACCAACTTGGAGGAGGAGTCCCTCTCCTCCAAGCCGCCGGCCCACCTAGGCCGAGTTGGGGAGGGACTCCCCTCCCTCCCCTGGCGCGCCGGCCCCTCCACCTATAAAAGGAGGGGCAGGGCCTCCTCCTCTAGACACACAAGTTCCTATCCTCTAATCTCCGGTTTAGAGCCGTTTTGGTTTAGAGCCGTTTTGGTTTAGAGCTTCTAATTGCTTTAGCCTGCGGTTTAGAGCCTTCTAATTGGTGTGTCTAATCTCTAGACCACTAATAGCCCTCTCTCATACTCCACCATACTCGCTCCGGCTTAAGGCGAAGCCCTGCGGATTTCCCTCTACTTACGGTACCACGCCCGTTGTCTTTAGGAATCGCGAGGAGATTGCTACAACCTCCGCTTTCTTTGGAACAAGGGAGAGGAAGGTCTTCGTCAGTACGAGCGATGTGACCGCTTGGAAGCGCCGAACGCAACTGGGAAGGATCGTCTACGATCTTGAGATCGGAAGAAATCGACTACATCACCCACGAGAATCCGCTCTCGTTAAACACTTTGGAATCTTCGAGGGTAAGTTATTACATCGACTCGTTGCTACAATCTAGTAGATAGATCTTGGCTTGTTTGTTTGTATGCGATAGAAATTTTTTGTTTTCCATGCTACGAACCCCTACAGTTTGGAACTCCTCCAACTAACCGCTCCGCCATTCATGAGAAATACGTATCTGGATTGAGACTTAGAGTCAGCCGGATCGGTTTCAAATCTAGCGTCAACATAACACTTAGCGACGAGCTCTTCTTCACCTCCGTATACAAGAAACATATCCTTAGTTCTTCGCATGTACTTAAGGATATTCTTGACCGCTTTCCAGTGTTCCGAACCTGGATCTGATTGGTACCTACTAGTCAAACTAATAGCATGTGCCACATCCGGTCTTGTACATAGCATGGCGTACATTATAGAGCCTATGGCTGAAGCATAGGGGACTTTGTCCATTTTCTCTCTTTCTTTCGCCGTTGCCGGACTTTGAGTCTTACTCAATGTCGTGCCTTGTGTCATAGGTAAGAACCCCTTATTACTATCTTCCATTATAAACTTCTTTAAAATCTTCTCAAGGTATGTACTTTGTGATAGCCCTATTAGGCGCCTAGATCTATCTCTATAGATCTTTATGCCTAATATGTATGACGCTTCACCTAGGTCCTTCATTGAAAATTTGTTGTTTAGATAACTTTTAACACTGTTTAAAAGATCTATATCATTTCCGATCAATAATATGTCATCCACATATAGTATCAGAAATTCCACATTGCTCCCACTCACTTTCTTGTAAATACAAGCTTCTCCATAAGTTTGGACAAATCTAAACTCTTTGATCACCTCATCAAAGCGGAGATTCCAACTTCGTGATGCTTTCTTCAATCCATAGATGGATCGCTGAAGCTTGCACACCTTGTTAGCATCCTTAGGATCGACAAAACCCTTTGGTTGTATCATATACAACTCTTCTTCAATATTACCATTGAGAAACGCGGTTTCAGCATCCATCTGCCATATCTCATAATCGAAATATGCAACAATTTCTAACATAATCCTAATTGATTTTACCATCGCTACGGGAGAGAATGTCTCATCGTAGTCAACTCCTTGAATTTGTCGAAACCCCTTTGTGACAAGTCGAGCTTTATAGACGGTTACATTACCATCAACATCAGTTTTCCTTTTGAAAATCCATTTGTTCTCCACGGCCTTTCGGTCGTGAGGTAAGTCCACCAATTCCAAACTTGATTTTCATACATGGACTCCATCTCGGATTTCATGGCTTCTAACCATTTGTTGGAATCCGGGCTCATCATCGCTTCTTCATACGTCGTAGGGTCATCATTTTCATCAACCATGAAATTCATGACAGGATTTCCGTCTGACTCGGGAGCTGCGTCTACTGAACTGCGAGGTTCGGTAGTACTCTCTTTCGGAGTTTCATGATCATTATCATTAGTTCCTTCTTCAACTGGTGAAGCCAACTCCGGAACGACTTCCGGCGCTGCGCTACTCGCCATACTTTGAAGAGAAGGTTCAATAACTTCTTCTAGTTCTACCTTCCGACTACTCACACCTTTCATGAGAAACTCTTTATCTAGAAAGGATCCATTCTTGGCAACAAAAACCTTTCCCTCGGATCTGTGATAGAAGGAATACCCAATTGTTTCCTTAGGGTATCCTATGAAGACGCATTTTTCCGCTTTGGGTTCGAATTTATCCGGTTAATGTTTCTTCACATAAACATCGCATCCCCAAACTTTAAGAAATGACAGCTTAGGTTTGTTTCCAAACCATAATTCATACGGTATCTTTTCAACGGATTTATATGGTGCCCGATTTAAAGTGAATGCAGCAGTTTCTAGTGCATGACCCCAAAATGACAACGGCAAGTCTGTCAGAGACATCATAGATCGAACCATATCTAATAAAGTACGATTACGACGTTCCGACACACCATTTTGCTGTGGTGTTCCGGCAGGTGTGAGTTGTGAAACAATTCCACACTCTTTCATGTGGGTGCTAAACTCGTAACTTAGATACTCACCTCCACGGTCGGACTGTAGAAATTTGATCTTTCTATTACGATGATTTTCCACTTCATTCTGAAATTCCTTGAACTTTTCAAATGTTTTAGACTTGTGTTTCATCAAGTAGATATAACCGTATCTACTCAAATCATCCATGAAAGTAACAAAATAACGATATCCACCTCGCGCCGACACACTCATTGGACCACATACATCAGAATGTATGATTTCCAATAAATTTGTCGCCCGTTCCATTGAACCGGAAAACAGCGTTCTAGTCATCTTGCCCAAAAGGCATGGCTCACATGTATCAAATGATTCAAAATCAAGTGATTTCAAAAGTCCATCCGAATGGAGCTTCTTCATGCGTTTAACGCCAATATGAACTAGACGGCAGTGCCACATATATGTGGATATATCATCATTTAGTTTAATCCTTTTAGCATCAACATTATGAATATGTGTAACATTATTATCGAGATCCAAAAGAAATAAACCATTCATCATCGGTGCATGACCATAAAAGATTTCATTCATATAAATAGAACAACCATTGTTCTCGGATTTAAATGAATAACCACTTCGCATCAAACACGATCTAGATATAATGTTCATGCTCAGTGCTGGCACCAGATAACAATTCTTGAAGTTTATTACTAATCCCAATGGAAAATGGAGAGGCAGCGTTCCAACGACGATCACATCAATGCTTGATCCATTGCCGACACGCATCTTGACCTCACCCCTTGCTAGCGATCGCTTGTTCCGTAGCCCCCTTGATTCGAGTTACAAATATTAGCAACTGAACCGGTATCAAATACCCAGGTGCTAATGCAAGCACTAGTCAAGTACACATCAATAACATGTATATCATGTATACCTTTGTTTGCCTTGCCGGCCTTCTTGTCTGCCAAATACTTGGGGCGATTAAGCTTCGATGGCGGTCCCTTACAATAGTAGCACTCGGTATCAGACTTAGGTCCAACTCGGGGTTTCTTTTCAGGCACGGCAACCTGCTTTCCGCCCTTACTTCCCTTCCGTTTTCCCTTCTTGTCTTTCTTGAAACCAGTGTTCTTATTGATCATCAACACTTGATGTTCCTTTTTGATCTCCACTTCTGCAGTTTTAAGCATTGACAGAAGCTCGGGGAGAGACTTCTTCATGCCTTGCATATTATAGTTCATCACGAAGATCTTATAGCTAGGTGGTAGAGACTGCAGAACATGATGGATGCCTAAGTCAATGGGAATCGATATTCCCAAGGACACAAGCTTATCGGCGTAACCCGACATCTTGAGTACATGCTCACTAATGGAGCTGTGCTCTTCCATCATGCAGATAAAGAACTTTTCTGAAGCATTGTAGCTCTCTATAGCATCATGTGTGTCGAAAATCATTTTCAACTCACCCATTCTATCAAATGCATTGACGTTTTCGAAACTCTTTCGAAGTTCTGGCTCTAGCCCATACAATATGCCGCAATGAACTAAGTTGTGGTCCTCCTAACGAGTCTGATAGACATTCTTCTCCTCGTCAGGGGCATCCTCAAAAGGTGGGGGGCCTAGCGGTGCTTCTAGCACATATTTCTTTTGTGCAGCAGAGAGGAGAATCCTCAAATTCATGGCCCATTCGGTAAAGTTGCTACCGTTCGTTGCAAGTTTCTCTTTCTCCATGAACACATTGAAATTAAAAGCAGGTGGTGCCATCTACAACAGAATTTGTAAAGTTTATACTAAGTTTATGAAAGATTGAGTTCAACTAATCCACATTACGAATGAACTCCCACTCAAAAACGACATCCCTCGTGCCTTTTTGGTGATTACATGAACCAAATCCACTACACCAAGTACGATCATCACTTGAGTCGGGGTAGCTTCAAAGGCGAGCATCAAATGGACATCATATCTACTATATGACTCATGCTTAACCTTTTGGTCCATGTTCCAAGGCCATGTCTGTACATGCTAGGCTCGCCAAGTTAGAACCTTAGTATTCGCGTGTGTAACTGTCTTACACCCGATATATGGTCATGGATCCAAGAACACCCGATCATCACGTGATGTCTTGGAGCGACGAAAACATAATCGGTGCATACTAAAGGAAGAACACATTCTTATCTTGATATTTAAATGAGGGATCATCTTATTATGCTAATAAAGCGCTAAACAAGCAATATAAGATGCTATTCAACATCACATGTTTATTAGTGAAATGATATGGTTCCTGCATATGATCTCTATCATGTGCATCGTGATATGATCACTATCATACCTTTGTGTGTAAGGCCAAGGTCTATGGAACTTACACGTTATGTGTGTTGTAAGAGTATCAACTCATACTTCTACTTACAACATCACCATATCATAACACTATCCCAGCAACAATCTAAACTAGACGCCTCTAATTTATCCATTGCAAGTTTTACGTGGCTTAGGGCTTTCGAAGATAGAACCATTCTTACCTACGGACATGAACCACAACGAGGATAACCAAATTGTTGACAACTCGTTGAAAAATAGATATTGACTATAGTAGGAGAGACAGACACCCGCTAGCCACTTATGCAAACTAGTTGCATGTCAAGCGTGGAACAGGTCTCATGTGCGAGGACATGGAAAGTTTGTCCGGGCCGCTTCATCCCACTATGCCACCAATATACAAAATTACAAATAAGGAGCAACAACATGATCATCATTGCCCACATACTCATATGTGTACTACCCGTGTAAAGCATCTACACATAGATCCGGCTCTGATACCACTGTAGGGTTCGCAGCATAGAAAACAAAAAAATTCCTACGATGGGAACTATGTACCAATATCTATCTACTAGATACAAACAACGGGAAGATGTATATCCGTATAGAACATACCTATGAAGACCGAAAAATCTTAACGAGTTGAACTCGTGATTGATATAGACGATCTCTTGCCGATCTCAAGATCGATAGGAAGTCCTAGCGCCGCAAAGCAGCAGCACATCCGTGCTCGCACACATGTACAAGAAACCGAGCAACCTCCGCCTCCTCGCTCGAGCGATTCGGCGGAAGCAAAATCCTTTCTTGCCGGATAGCCACCGGGAACATGTATCTCGCTAGTCCAAGACCATGGGGAATAAATTCTAGAGGGGGAGAGAGATCCTTCCCGAGGAGGTGTGAGTGAGAGAGAGGAGAGGGGGTGCCTTTTATAGGAGGAGGGGGGCACCTAAGGGGGTGGCCGCCGGCCATGGGGGCTGCCCCCTCCCCTCATTCATTCATGTGGGTGGACACTCCACTCACAAACACCCTTTCAATTTCCTCCAATCAAAATCCCACTCAAACTTTCTATTAAATTTCCACCAAATTTAATGCAAACTCTCATTAAATAAAACTCTTTATTTATTAAGAATTTTGTCAATTACTTTAATGACAAACATTCACATATAACCCCTTGATAGAATTCTATTTCACATGCAAAAACACTTTCTGCAATTTCACCCAAAAACCTGTTTCGGTATCTAGTGAAATAAATTCCTGCGCTTGTTATTCTTTCCGGCATGAAACATTTGCTCCAATTGGATGTCAGTGTCCCTTAAGTGTGTCACCGTACGGTTCACGAATAATGTGGACATGATCGAGATCCTTCTCCGATCAATAATCAGTAGCGGGGCCTAGATATCCATACTGACTGCCACACATTCAACGATGACTTTCCTGTGATCGTCGGAACCTTTTACGCTTGTATCTTAATCCATTTGTTTCATGATATATTACATGTCCGAGATTCGATCATCGGTATCTCCATACCTAGTTTGATCTCGTTACTGACATGCACACTTTTCTCTTTCCCGTGATATAACATTCTAGTGATCAAATCACTTGCTTGCAAGCTAACCAATGTGATATCACCGAGAGGGCCCAAAGTATATCTATCTGTCATCGGGATGAACAAATTCCACTCTTGATCCATGATTCTCAACATAACACTTTAGTAGCTTTGAATCCATCTTTATAATCACCCAGTTACGGTGTGACATTTGATGTCAACAAGAAACTCTTCTGGTGTTAGTGATTGGCATGATCTCATGGTCTAAGGATTAGGATCACTTCATAAGTTGTTTATAGCAATATAAACTCAATGACTTTGATCGTAATGCTATACTTCAGATGAATGTTCATCGCATCATTACACTAATGTTGTGATCTCGTTATTAACAACATCCAATGTCTATGATCAGGAAACTGTGATCATCTTGTTAATCAACGAACTAGTTTATGAGAGAGGCATAACTAGGAACTTTCTGTTTGTTTATTAAACACACATGTATTAACGTTTCCGTATTAATACAATTATAGCATGCAAAATAAACATCTATCATATACTTGGAATACACATAATAAACACTTTATTATTGCCTCTCAGGGCATATTCCCTTCATTTCTATGGCCACCGCCTCTCTCCTTGCGCGGTACACACGTGTACCGGTTCGTGATTGTGCCAAACAAGTCCAACTTGAAAGAAAAAACAAGGTCATACGTGTCGCTACACAGTAACTCCACAAGACACTAACCCTATGGTATATGATGGAAACGTAGCTCCTAGGCTAAACCTTCGAGAACGAAACGCCACACGTGCACCGATGATGACCATTCCAACCATATGTTGATCTTGGGCTTGTCAACCCCAAGTAGAGATTTGATCCACCACCTTCAATAAGAACATTACACATGCACACATCGGCATATCCTCATGAGATATTCTTGTGTTTCCACCAAAGACTGCATACTCGTTGTTGAAGCCGCATTTAGCATCATCTCTTCTCCTCTATCGACACCTCGAAAGCTAGATACCACTAGAGAGGTACTAGAAGACCAAGACGTCCCATACACCTCGCCTCCTCTCACTATCACACCACCTTCGATTGAGCAACACCAAGAATGAATTGTCACCTCTATAGGGAGCTACCATGCATAGCCCCTGCTGGGAGCAGGAATGACTTGGCGCCTCCATTGAGACACCACGCGTAGCACCTACCAGTGACATGCATCACTTGGCGCATCTGCAAGAAGTCGAAGCGTAAGCACCCAATGAACCAAATCGAACCCTATTAATAGGTGGAGGGGAAATCACATACCAATGTCGGCCCCGTAAGGCCATCGCCATCTCTAGAATCGATCACTGCTCCGTCCACACGACCACGAAATCCCCTGTCGTCAAAGATCTAGGGCCACCACCCCAAAATCCAAACTCCGTCGCAGCCATAGATTCATACTGCAGTGAGAAGATCGCGGCCAGACCGCCGCCACTTGACCGTCTATAGGCCAAGCTACATGCATCCAACAAATCACGCCGCAAGTCGCTGCAGATCACGGTGTGTAGGCCCATCGGCCTGAAGAACTTGACCGACGTGACCTCGACACCACCACCATGGCCAGCTTCGGTTGCCACACCTCACGTAGCAGCAGTATCTCCTACCACCACCAAAAGGTCCCGGGTCTGCCATCCCGATGTCCATTCTCTGCCATACAGAACCAGCGTCCTGGGCCACCGTATTCCGGTTGGAAATCCCCCTATCATGAGAAGAGATCAGGACCCACCGTCCACTATCTTGTCAGGAGGGGCTTTCCCCCTCCCATTGGCTTCCCCAATGTCAACACCCGGATTTGTCAATCCTAGATTCCTGTTATGCCATACATCGCAATCCCAGGATTACCATTTTTGCGAGACATAACAGAATTGGATACCATAGTACATCATCCATTACAAACGATACATAAGTTCTTACAAAAATAGGGATCTCATGATCCAATTCTTAATACAACATCAAGCAGCGGAATACGTAATAATAACGATAGCGTAGGCGAAGCTCCATCTTCGGGGTCACAGGCAATGCTGACGATGGGAGATGATCCTAGTTGTCGTAACCTTCCTGGGGTCCATCCTCCAGGTACTCCTCTTCATAGTCTGGCCATGGGAATAGCCAGGGACAAAGCCATGAGTACTCTTTAAGTACTCGCAAACTAATACTAACAGGTAAAGGGGTTTTTGGATAATAGGACACTAGGCTCTAGGGTTGTTTTGCAAAAGCCAGATTTATCTCTACGAAGTTCCAAAGCTAATCACAATTTTATAACTCCTAAGTGGGATCTTGTATTTCATATCACAACCTTGTTGTGGTCAAGTCAAAGTCTCAATTTATTTCACAAGTCATTTTGAAAAGTCTGACGGGGGAACAATATGGCCACTCCAAATGTCCATAACCGCGGATGTGGCTATTCGAATAGTTTGACACTCTACAGAGATTGTACACTTTCACCACAACGTTCGATACATCCGTCAGGAACAAATCCTGAATTCACCATACTCAGTATGCGGATAATCAATCCTAACCTTTCAATTACACGCCCTAGTATAAGCACCTCTCCTGTGAGTTTGGCCTCCCAACCATGACCAACTGTCATCTTGGGTACTGCACAGGTGGACAATCTTAACAAGGTAGCCGCAGCTCAGACCTTGGCCGTGAGGGAGCTAATACTAAGGTATATAAGTTTCCAGTCAAGCCCTACCCAATACTCGGGTATTGTGGTTGTACGATAGAATTGGAATGGTATCGCATCCAGACAACCATCAGTTTTATAAAGGGCTAAGGCTCATGCCTCAACATTTTCATCACCAAAATCATCAGGTGTTCGGAAACACATGTCCAAAACATTTTAATAGAATGATCCATCATTCCAAGGTTTTCATAACCATTTTTCCACCAAGTATTCCCATCTAAAAGTTGATCAAATTTTATGCTTAGCACTAGCATCTATAAGTGGGGGTAGGCACTAATGAGGGGTGGTGGACTAGTGGAGTTTCAACTAAGTACAACCTTATGTCTCAGGATGATATCAAGGTTTCTAACTTAGGCCAAATTTTATGCTCTGTATGAAACCTTCACATATCTTTCTAGTATCTACCAATCTCTCAAGTAAACTCTAAGTAAGCTTTGATAAAGAAATAAAGTAAGAAGCTTGCAAGTAAAACTAGGATTGGTTTATCAAATGGGTATGATCGCATATGCTTATGGCATATAGTAGGCAGGGTAACAATTAAGGGTTTACTGACACAATATCAGTATAAGCTTGCTAAATTGCAAGTGTTAGCTTGCAAGGTTACTGGCATGCATAGGTATAGTATCAGCTTGCCTTGTGCAGAGCAGTGGTTGAAGTTCTCCTCAGCTTCTTCTTCGTAGAATCCTCCTTCCTCCTCGTATCCTTGGTCGGTACTAGCGTCTATGAATAAATACGAGGTACACAATCACCAAACAATACTTAACTACTTGCAATCATCACAAAAAAGGGTCCTATAGATGATCTAGCATCATCTCTAACATTACAAGGTTAAGGCTTGGTTTAATTCTTTTATTTTTAGAAAAGTAATTTCTACCCATTGAAAAACTACTTAAGATTTAATATTCTCCAAACCAAACATGAGATCATGTTGACACAGGTCATCACCACATATTTTAGTCCATGGGAATATGATTTAAAGTGGTGTCACAATTTAATAAGGTTCTACCCTTTTATTTTAATTAATTAATGTGTCTAGAAATGCTTATGTAGCATTCTTTTATTACTTGAACACTATTTCTGCAAGTAAACCTATATATTTTTATATATTCTGAAAGGTATGGTTAAATGTGATTTTTGAGAGTTCGAATCAACTCAAAAGCTATTATGGTTTAAATTTGAAAAATGTTTGAATGCAGAAAAGCTTCTGCCTTGTTATTTTTACCATGGGTGATCTATAGATCCAAATGACTTGAATCCAACGGGCTTGGATTCAGCATTCCCAGACCTTTCTAACAAAATTGGTTTCATTCAATTTGGTGCACTGAATCGATCTGGGTTGAATTTTGAAGTTGGGTACAGAAGTGAGTTTGAAATAAAATAGAAAAGGTTTAATTTGAATAACTGGGCTGCGCGGGAAAAGTTAACGGGCCGGCCTGCTAAGCGCAGTGCTCCCGCGGGCTGCTTAAGTGGGTGTCCCCACTCGTCAGTGAGACAGGGAGGGGCGAAGCGGTACAGGGCAACGTGGGTCGTTCGATCTGATTCTAATCCAACGGCTGGAAGTCATCGTCGACGCGAGACAACGCCGGCGAGAAAGAAACCTAGTGCGGCCAGTGAGGGGTGCTGGGGGCTCACCGGGGTGCAGGCGAGGGTCGGCGAGGTGGGCGAACGATGAAGTCGACGACGGCGAACTCAGGGGTGGTCGCGGCAGCTCCTGGGGTGGACGAAATCGATGGCGCCCTTCTTCTCCAGAGGCGGTGGGCTCTGGTGAAATTCTGGCGAGGTGGTGCTCGCCTTGCTCCGGGAACGGTGTGGCACGATCAGTGAGAAGAGGGGAGTGAGGTGGTGTGAAGAAATCGAATGGGGGTGGCCTCTATTTATAGTCAAGCGAGGGGACCGACGGGGCGCACGGTGAGCTCGTCGAGGGCGATGTTCTGATGCTATTGGCATGGGCGGCGGTAGGGGGTGTGGTGTTCCTGGCGAAGCTCAACGACATGGTTTTGAGGCGTGGGCGGTGTGGCTTGGTGCGGAACATGCGGCCTCTGCGCGCGGGCGGCGTCTTCGACGGCGGTGGCTGCGGCGCAGGCGAGGATGTCTGGCGGTCTCCTCGGTCGGTGGGGATTGTGTATGCACGTGGCGGGCGCGATGCGTGGCTTGGGTCGGTGGCGCTCTGGCGCACGTTCGGCATGGTCGCTAGCGAGGTTGGCATGGTTCGTGCGTGTGGTCCAGGGCTTGGCAACGCTCGCGGCTGGGACAGGGGGTGGCGGTGGATGGTGGGCTGCTTCCCAGACATGCTGGCTAGGCTTGCTTCTCTTCCTAGCTTGCTGTCGACATGGGGGTGACAAGGTTGGCTTCGGCTGTTCACCATTGATGGTAATGCCAAGCTCACAGTGGTGCTAGTGTTTAGTTAATCTTGCTAGATGATCTACTAAGCTATTTGTGAGCTAGAGAGGGAACCAGTTAGGCAAGCATCACTGCTCATTATAGTGTTTAGGATTTTGATGATTTGTATCTGCAACCTGTTTAATGAAATGGCCGCATGAAATCAAGTTTTGAATTTTGAAAAGATTTTTGGTGGGTTTCCTAGATTGGTGCTGGTGAGTCTGCAGATGCTTGGGTTTTGAAAGTTGAGCTTGTTTGAGTGATTTTTTTTGAAAAAGTGGGATCTTCCCATATGATAAAGATTTAATTTTGAATTGTCATTTAAACTATACATTTGAAAGTTTCTGGATGATCATAAAGTGGGCCTTGATACCTTGTTATGAGTACATTCAAGGGGTGCAAAGATCCAGAAAAGTTTCCATTAGGTTCTGAAAGTTTGATACAGCCAAAATAGGCATGGGAGTTAAATTGGTCAAAATGACCATTCCTTTATTTTATTGGTTTTGATTTATTTGTCCTTAGGAAAAGTTTGGGAAATGTTTAGATGATGTTTATTTCATCTAAGAAACATTTTACAAGCAAGGAAACACACAAACAAGGTGGTTCAAAAGAATTTTAAATTTAATGCATACTCATATGCATGCATTCATAATTTTATTTAACAAAGTTTTTGTTAACCCTAATTTTGATGATTAGAAATTGATGATCCAAGTTTAGTATTTTTGGGATGTTACACCCAAGCAGCTACAAAGAGTGGAAGGGGAGGAGGAGCGGGGACGGGGTCTAGGGTTTCACCTGACCCTCTCCTTAGGAGATACGCGGGTGCCCCCTAATGATATTTCCATATGGGCATGATTTTTGGTATGTGACATGGACTGTATGCTAGCTTTATAGACTTATGCATTGGCATATGACAAAAAATTACAAGTATTTTGTCATAAAGTAAGAAAAAACATTTTATAAATCCTTATATGTTTTGTGTAATATAGTCAAAGCTAAAAAAGTATATATACTATGCTTTCATGAAATCATGTATTTACAACCAAGTGCTAGACTACACTTTTTTTGAATGGAGGTTGAAACCCTCGCCTCTACATCAAAGTGATGCACATATCCGTTGTAATTAATTATTAGGCAGAGTACATAACAAAGTTAACAACCGATAAAGCATTATAAGATATAAGATATAAAATGAATACATACGACTAAATCGACTTCCTCCAAAACAACGTCTTCATGAAGATAAACGTCCTCGCGCCATCGTTGTCATGTCGGGTCATAGACCACACGGTTAACATTCCATAACAAAATAGTTTACTTGAAGTAAATAAAATGTAATAGAGTTAGCTCGAGCCTGCTATGTATATATAGCACAACATAAGCATCAGCCGTATTGTACTAATACCAAATTACTTTGAGGTTCTCCACAAAAATATGAAAACAAAAAGAGGGGAAGAACATGTTGATTTTCTAGCATTACTTGTTAAGTCCTACATAAAACACCCGAATGTTTTATGAAGAAGCGATCGGGTGCCACACACAAAGATTCAAGAATTGTAAGATAATGTGTTTCAACCTCTGTCTCCCCCTCCAAACCTCCTCTCCTGCCGGTGGATTGCCACCCTTTGCCCTCTCCACCGGTTGCGGGAGCGTGGGGAGGCTCCGATCTACCCGAGGGAGGAGCATAGTTTATCTCGTTAGGTTTGTTTTCATGTTATGTTTTTGTCTCCTGTTGCTGGTGGAGAGGCGATGGCATCATCGTCTATGGTGGTGCTACTTGGCATCCTTGGGAGGTGTGGGAAGATTAGTGTGTTCTCCTTGAGTGTGCAAGACGGCGAGATTTGGTGTCAGTTGCCTTAGATCAATTCAAGGGTTTAATGTCGACGACTTCGGCTCTAAGGCACTGGTCCTTAGGGGCACGCGCATGAAGACTTATCGAGTGTCATTCGCTCCAGTAGAGGCGGTAGTGTATGCACAGTAAATTGAGTGTATTCGTATCCGGTATGAATAGCAAATTCAAAAAAAAATTGAAGTTCAAAAAAAAAAAATCTGATTTTCCTTTTACGATGTAGAAGTTTGGATTTTTTGACATGTCTGCAAAGTTTCATGAAAAAAAATACATGTGTGGTGTTTTGAGGAAAAAATGTGTTACAAAAAGCAATTTTAAAACACCAAACTTGCCCATACCGAAAAGAAAATGCCGTTCTGTTTCCATTGGGATTTGCACGTATACATACAACATTGACATGTAATTGTGCGGTTTTGTCAAAATGTTTTGATCTCTTTTTAGCCGGGTGCAGATGCACCGCGCGTCACCAACTATTAATCATTTCCGATCTTCACCCTCTTCTACAGTAGCAGCGGTACCGATTCCCAGACGAAGTCGTCGCTGCTGGAGTGCCGGTACTTGGTACTACTGCTAGTCACTGTTCCGGTGACCCCCCACTTCTCGATTAAAGGTATCACTTGTCCTCTAGCTTGTTAATTACTCCATCTGAGGTAAATCCCTCCAGATATTATTAGATTCCAGCCAATGCGATCTGAGCCGAACACCTGCTTCACGTGCCCAAGCTACGGATCGACAGGCCATGCTTTGGCATTAACTGGTACTACTACCCGCACACCACTACTAGGAGTAGTTAACAAAGAAAAACGATGGCATTAACTTCTAAACAAAAGCTGATGGCATTAACAGTTCGTGCTTTGGCATTAACTGACTAACGAAGAAAAATGGCTGAGCATGTATCCGTTCCGTTCCCAGTTTTGCAGGCACAACTTTTCATTTGCAAAAAGGATTCGCGTGTAGTCGCGTGGATCCAAAATTGTATCTGCTGCAGAGGTAATGTTGACGAAACGTACGTATGTGTGGCAGATCGAGTGGCACAGTGCTTTGCTGGGCCAGAGCCTAGTAGAGAAAATTGCGTTGCCAAAAGGCACTGCCAGGTAACACGACGACGAGGAAGAAGAGGGGCCAAAAAGTCGAGCGCCTTTCCGATAAAATCTGAGTAAAATGGACAAAAATAACCCAAATTTAAAAGGATTTCACAAAATGATCCATCTAAAAAACTATTTCCCTGGACTAACCCTTTTTGTAGCGCCTAACAACTAGTAGAGTGTAACGCCTTTCAGCTAGGCGCTATGCCCCCTGCTAGCGTGGCACCGTCTGGCCCCTCCCTGGTCCCACCCCGCCGTGTGGCGCCCAGATGCTATGCCTGGGGAGAGTAACGCCCAGACGCTATGCCTCAGGTGTAGCGCCTATCTGATAGACGCTATGCTTTAAAGTGTAGCGCCTATCAGACAGGCTCTACACTTTGAGACTTAAGCTGTCGCGTCCAGCCCCCTCCCCACCCCTCCCCACCCCTCCCCATTCACTCCCAGGAAGCTAGAACAGACACCGAGGGCGCTGGCGGTTCCTCCTCCCCTTTCTCTCAAATCCACTCCTCAAATCCATCAGATCTGAGAGATTTCACCGTGGATTTGCTTCTCCATCCCTCCCTCAAGGTAATCCCCTCCTTTTTCCTCTCTTTCATCCAATCAATCTTGCACATTATCCTCAAACCCTAGGTCTAGTTGGATTCCTAATATGACCTATTTGTGTATGTTTTTGTTTATTTGGAAGTTATGTATTAGTTGTATTTGATGGGGAATGGAAGTGTGTTGTTGATTTGCATTGTGTATGATGGTTTTATATGGATTTGTATGGATGTGTGAATAATATGCTCCCATATTCTTTGTAGTTTATTGTATAAATTGAAACAATGGCCACATACCACACACATTTTATTGATGTTTGGAATATATATGTAGGATGGTGTGGCTACTTGAGGATTACTATGATCATCAACACCGGGCATACTTGATGGCGGAGAAGCATATGGTAATAAAACCATGGTTGAACTTCTTTGCTTTTATTTTTCTATTGATTCAATTGTGTTGGAAAAAGCATAATGTTCGATCTTGTATGTATGCAGAGGCTTCGTCCCCTCAAGATTCGGTCTCATGGCGCGTCTTCCAATGACATGCCGTACGACGAGCGGTACACCGAGTACATCAAGCGGCTAGGCCTCCTCCCTTTCATCACGCTTGTGAGCCGGTCGACGCCGAACCTCAACGCGGCTGCTATCACCGCACTTGTCGACTGGTGGAGGCCGGAGACATCACTCCTACTCTTCAGGATGTTTCCATGATCTTTGGACTTCCTATCGCGGGGAAGCCTCTCTGTATGAGCACAGATTCCGATGGGTGGCGCAATGCGATGGAGCTACTTATTGGCATGGCTCCTGAAGAACTTGAAGATAAGAGCAAAGATAGAATCCCAGCAGGCGCGACATATGCGTGGATCGTGTCTAACTTTAGGCAATGCCCGAACCCCGCCGAGGTTGAGGTGATCGAGACACATGCTCGTGTGTACGTGTGGTATGTCCTTTCTAGGACTCTGTTTGATGACAGCGGAGGTAGGACCGCTCAGTGGATGTGGCTCAAGGCACTAGCAAACTGGGATAGCAATATCAGCTGGGGTTCGGCGGCTCTTGCCTACTTGTACCAGCAGGTAATCACATGTGCGCTCTATATACATTTGTATATGTCGAGTCCACACATATGCTATACTGACCTCGTTTTTGTTCACTTGCAGTTGGACGATGCCTGTCGTAGGGCAGGCGGAAATGCCGGAATAGGTGGTGCTATGGTTCTTCTCTCGATATGGAGCTGGGAACGCTTACCAGTTGGTCGTCCCAAAGAGGTGGGCCACCATCCTTGGCCAGCGTATAATAGAATCCCTCTACGCCAGCCGACTTGGGCTTACAAGTGGGACGTGGTATCAGATATGACAAGCGATGTTGATGCCATGTACCTCAAGTACACGAACGAGTTTGATGCGATTACGCCCGAGCAGGTAGATGTTTATCTATACGTCACTATCCATAATATTTACTTCACGAGTCAAAATCGATACCAAACATGTTCTTGTGATATGTTGCAGGTGGAGTGGGAGCCATATGGTTGTGGGGACGAGTTTGGTATTGCTCCCGGGTTTTGATATTAACCCGAAGTGCTTGGAGGAACAATCTCTCTGGCTCATGTGCTGCCCATTGATTTGCAATTGGGCGGTTGAGTTTCATATGCCACAACGGGTGATGAGGCAGTTCGGGTTGTTTCAGCAACCTCCTGTGGAAGGACACCGACAAGGAGCTTCATCGGTTAGTTAGCATGAGAACTTGTGCTCAATTGCTTTGGATGGTACTAACATGGTTCTTTGTTGTTGTTCGTTGGACGAGAAGAGGCAGAGGAAGATCAAGAATTGGGATCACCATCATAGGAGGCACGTCATGGATTTCCTCATTTGTGTGGAGAATGCTCGACGAACGGAATGGAATAGTGGAAGAGCACATTGCCTAGTTGCATTTAACAACTACATCCATTGGTTTCTTGGTAGTACCCGTGTCTCCATTTGCCCGCCGTAATATGAGGAAGAAATATTGGATGAGCCAGTCCAGTTCAATGAACTTGCCTACACTCAGTACAACCGGCAGGTCAGGAGGGGGGGAACGACATCCCGCTTTCTTCCTCACTCAACTTTGCGGTAAAGTTATCGTTGCCTTCGCATTACTTTCCTTGCACTGTCATCTCTTTCTTTCCTAACATGTTCTTGTTCTTGACTATGTACAGAACGGAGGTAAAGAAATATGCCGACGATGCCGAGGCGATTCTTTTTTCTGCCCCTAAGGGGAAAAAGGGAGAAGGCATGATACGAAACTTCCTTAAGGTATGGATGCGAGACTTCCTCAAGATAGGCATGTTCTTGGTTTGACTTATGTTGTTATTTGTTACAGCGCTCGGCCCAAAAGATGCGTCGCTTATCTAACGTGCTAGGTTGCCGCGATCCCGAGTACACAACCCCGTCCGGTTCTAGGTCCAAGTCGACAGGCGCCTGTCTGATAGGCGCTACACATCAGAGCATAGCGCCTATCAGACAGGCGCTATACCCTGACTTAGATATTTCCTCCGCTAGCGAACTCTCGATTTGCTCTCAGTATGCTCCTGTTAGTTTTGGGGCAAATGAAATCTGCTAGCATAGCGCCTAGCAGAACGGCGCTACACGAGCATAGCGCCTGTCTGCTAGGCGCTATGCAGATTCATTGCCCTGTTCATCTGAGCAAATCCAATCTTCGCTGGACTTAGAGTTTTCCACCGCCAGCGAAGATTGGATTTGCTCTCAGTATGCTCCTGTTAGTTTTGGGGCAAATGAAATCTGCTAGCATAGCGCCTAGCAGACAGGTGCTATGCTTGTGTATCACCGTTCTGCTAGGCGCTATGCCTTGAAACTATGTTCAGACCAAATATTTCCTTGTTTTGAGACTTTAACATGACAAACATTACACAAGGCAAATAAAAGACGAGAGATAGCAGTTCATGACATACTCAAATAGAAGCATCTCAAACATGGTGTTCATGCCCTTAAGGGGCTTTACATACTAATAGTTCGACATCACACTAAGTTCACACACATCATCCATCGTTCATACGCGAGCTCCCGGTTACATAATCTAAAGCATAGGTCATTTTCCCTTCCTCTTCTTCTCTTCCTCTTCCTCCATGGAACGCCACGCCGCTTGAGGAAGCCTTTCCCTCTCCGCAGCACGAGCCTCCTTAGCTTGGCGCTCCTCTTCCTCCTCTTTCTTGCGGATCTCGTCATTACGTTCCTTGCGCTTCCTCGCCATGTCCTCGTCACGCAGCTGTTCTTGGTAGCGCCTTCTTCTTATGGCAAAATAGATCTCTTGGATAGCCTTGTTGGATTGAGGTTTCTCAAGGTCTATCCAAGTGTAGTACCTGCATACCGGAGGGGGAGACTACAAGAAAATAGTGCATGCTAGAGGATATGCTATGGAATAGTTTGGGACACATGAAGAACTAAAAAGCTTTGAGCATACCCGTGGCTTGTCGTATGGGTTGCGGCTACGCTCGGGAGAGCGGTTGTATTTGGCACACATGAAGAACTTCTTTCCCCAACTATCGGAAAAGTAGTCTTGGGATTCCTTAACAGTGCAATCGGTTCCACACCAACAAATAGGAACCTCCTTCCCATGGGCCTCGTCAGTACGAAACGTCTTTCATGGCATTTCCTCTTGGTCGGCACAAGGTGGCCTAGCATTGGCCCTCATCTTCCTCTCTTCATCTTCCTTCTCCTTTTGCCTCTTTCTCTCTTCCTCTTCCTTCTCCTTTTTCCTCTTCCTCTCTTCCTCTTCCTTCTCCCTTTTCTTCTTCCTCTCTTCCTCTTCCTTTTTCTTCTTTCTCTCGTCCTCTTCGTCCTTCTTCTTCGCCAAGTCTCGAGCAAGTTGAACTACCTCTTCAAATGCCTTCCTCTTCTTCTCTTCTTCTTCCTCCTTCCTCTTCTTCTCTTCTTCTTCCTCCTTCCTCTTCCTCTCTTCCACCACCTTCATAGCATTCACCCAGATAGCCGATTAGTTCACACCGTCCCCATCAATGCCCTTGTTAGGTTGAGTCGCCATACCTATTATAAGAACAAAAGCTACAAGTTAGTAAAGGATGCAATGAATGTGAACAATAATTGATTCAAGCATGAAAGTATGAATATTCCATCCGTACTTGTTAACATAAGGATTTGGTCCTGCCAAGTAACCTAAAATACTAGACAGGTTAAAACCGCCATGCCCTCTTCCTCTTCTAATCCCAAGTGATCGACCTCTTTGTTGTCTAGGAGCTTGTTGTCTAGGAGCTTGTTGGCTAGTTCTTGGTTGGCTTGGAGCTTGTTGGCTAGTTCTTGGTTGGCTTGGGACTTGTTGGCTAGTTCTTGGTTGGCTTGGTACTTGTTGGCTACCACTTGGTTGGCTAGTGCTTGCTTCATTTCCTTTTGCTCTTTTCCTTTGAGAACACTTTCTTGCATTGTGCCCTTCACCATTGCATGTTCCACACCGGGCTCTCTCACGAGGCTCTTGGAATTGGTCATTGCCCGTTTCTCGAGCACCACCACAGCCCCATCCATCCATGTCGCTCCTAAAGCGTTTTGTCTTGTGTCTTCCACGTTTAATCACTTTCCATTTCGGATCGGGCCATAGTTGAATCCCATGGTACTCCGGCCATTTTGATTGGTCCAAATATGGATGAAATCTAGGAGCCCATGTCTTCTTAGTAGTCTCAATGGAGAACTCGGCCTCTCTCCGTGGCGGATTATTGTAATCCAAATGTCGCCATGAGACGCGACGAGCAAGTGCGAGCAAGATGAAGCAATGATGGACTTCCGCATGTGCACTCACAAGTCTTGAGTGAGACCTTGAAAGCTCGGCCTCGTGTTGGACACCATCACCGTTGTACCTCCGCTCCGTAACTTGGTAAATTAGCTCGTCATTGTCATACTCCGTGACAACTTGGGCATCCGCTTTCTTTCCGAAATTGCATCCAATCATCAACCTTAGGTGGGTACTTGTATTTGTGCTTGTTCTTGTAGTCCCCCGCAATCTGCCGGTCCGTTTCCTCTGAGTATTTAAGAAAATACCCATTCATCATGTCGAATGTATAACGGACTATTGCCGTGACGGGCAATGCACGAACACCTTTGAGCAACTTGTTGAAGTCCTCTGCCATGTTGCTTGTCATTTGGCCGTACCTCCGGCCACCGTCATCGAATGCTCGTGCCCACTTTGTTCTTTCTCCAATGCTCCTATCGAGAAACTCTCGACCACCCGCATCGAGCTCTTTGTTGAAGAGCAATTTGTTGTACAAGTTTGAGAAACGACGTTCCGTGAAAGCGAGGCAACAATCTTGTAGATCATCGGCCAAATCCTTGCTCTTTAATGCCCTATAGAAGTTTGAACAAAAGTGTCTCATGCACCAACAATGGTGCAACGGAGCATGCCCGGGAATATGTTGGTCCACCGCTTTAAGAATTCCTTGATGACGGTCCGAGATGACACATATTTCCCTGTGAGGGGTTAATATCTTGGTTCTTAAAAGATGGAAGAACCACTCCCAATTATCATTGTTTTCCACCTCTACCAAAGCAAAGGCCAAAGGAATCAACCGGTTGTTGGCATCATTGGCTATTGCAATCAAGATAGTGCCCTTGAATTGACCTCAAAAAGGTGCCATCAACGGAGATGACCGGCCTACAATGTTCAAATGCCTGAACACATTGCTCGAAAGCCCAAAATGCACGGCCAAAAACTCGAACGGTTCTTCCGTTTACAATCCTTGTCTTGTTCCCCAAAGGTTCAAACACATGAACCATGCCCGGGTTAGCATCGGCCATCGCTCCCAACAACCTGATTCGGTTATAAGATTCCTCCCAATCACCGTACAACATCTTGAATGCGGCTTGCTTAGCCTTCCATGCCTTCCCGTACTTCACCTCATAGTTAAAGAGGGCTTTCACAAACTCCATGACCTGCTTGATGCTCATTATTGGAAACGACGCGATGTCATTGGAAAGCCTATAAGCGAGGAACTCGGAGGTGAGTTGTCGGTGCTCATGCTTTGCATCCTTGCCATCCACCATCAGGCCTTGGCACATATGAGTTGATATGAAACTAGATATGTGCCAATCGGGATCTCCCTTGAATGGTCTAGCACGCACAATCCAAGGACATCCTTCCGCCTCGCACTTCACCGTGTAACACTTCTTGATATCCGAGTGCACGACCGTGTAAGGACGATGATGCTTCACCGAGAAGTCCTTTATCCATTGATTAAGTTACAACAAGGTCTTAAACCTTGATCCTTTGCAAAAGCCATTATTCACTTCATTGCCATCCCGGTAAGAACTTGTCCTTGGTCCAAGCACTATGCCTTTGCCACCATCAACCGTGGCTTCATCCGTGAGACTAAGATCACGAAACAAAGGCACCCGATGGTCCCTCTCCAATACGGTATGGTGGATTTCGTCCTCTCTAGCCGTGAACCCCTCCTCGTCAACTTCTTCTTCGGGACCATCATCATCCGAGTCCGAAGCATAGCCTCGAGAATACGGGAGTTCACGGTCCATGTCATGTTGAGTGATATATTTCTCCAAATCACCAACATTGTTGTCATGGAGTTCAACATCATCATCATCTTCACCCTCACAATCATCATTGTCCTCTTCCAACACTTCGTCTTGGTGTCTTGAAATCGGGCTCAATGTTTGGCTCAAAGGAGGTTCAATCCATAGCTCTTGCTCCACAGGTGGAGGACTCCTACTATCCAATGGGGAAGCACGGCCGTTCAAGTCCAAAGGCAATGAACTATCAACCTTCTTGGTGGCAAATAGCTCAAGATCCTTGTCTAGTGATTCGGCCACCACCTCCTTGTATGCAAGCCAACGAGCCTCGGAGAAGATAGGCATGGTCTTCCAACAGATATGCACTCCAAAACCCACATTATGTCTTCCTTCCAACTCAACAACATCACATGGGTCCATCCATTTCAATTCAATCCTCACTTGCTCCAAGACCTCGGCATAGGTGGGACTACGCTCAAACACAATATCTAGCTCATCCGGGTCCGGTTCTATGTTGCCTTTCAAAAAGGCATCCTTGTCCACATGATGAACATGAACGATTCTTGCCATCCCTAACACATAGGAGAATATGTTCATTAACTAACCATGACAAGATAAACAAAACTATACTAGACACATTACCAAACCATAAAGCTAACAAGAACACCCTCTCTCACATAAGCAAACCCTAACCCTAACCCTAGCCATAACATTCCAATATACCAAACAATGTCATTTCAACAACCCTAAACCTAACTAAATGCTTCATACACATCTTTATAACCAACATTGGCCAATAAATCGAACAAATTTCCAAACATTTCTCTCCAAATCAAATTTCTAGGGTTTCAAGCAAAGTCCAACCAAAATGAAAGATTTCAAGAGGTCAAAACGGAGGGGAATGAGGGAGGGTACCTTGTTGGAGATATGCCCTAGAGGCAATAATAAATGTAGTTATTATTATATATTTGTGTTTATGATAAATGTTTACATTCATGCTATAATAGTATTAACAAGGAAACATTAATACTTGTGTGATTTGTAAACTTAATTTGAAGTCCCTAGTAAAGCCTCTATATAATACTAGCTTGTTGGTTAATAGATGATTGTGGTTTCCCTATCATGAACATTGAGATGTTATTAAGAACAAGATCATATCGTTAGGAGAATGATATGGTGGACATACTCCTATAGATAAGCGTAGCATAAAGATCAAGTCATTTCAATAGTTCAATTGCTATATGCTTTCTGATACATGGTAACCTAATTCCTTCGACCATGAGATCATGCATATCACCTTTACCGGATGGATGCTTTGATGACATCAATCACCACACCGTGAATCGGGTGGCTATAAAGGTGGCATTGAGTGTTCGGAAAGTATTGGTTGAGACACATGGATCAAGAGTGGGATTTGTCCATCCATATGACGGATAGATATACTCTGGGCCCTCTCGGTGGAATGTCATCCAATTAGCTTGCAAGCATGTGACTGGCTCACAAGGGATCACATATCACGGGAACGAGAAAAGAGTACTTATCGGTAACACGGTTGAACTAGGTATGCAGAGATACCGACGATCATAACCTCGGATAAGTAAACTATCGTGAGACAAAGGGAAATTGGTATCGTATGTAAGTGGTTCATTCGATCGCAAAGTAATCGTAGAAATATGTGGGAGCCATATGAATTTCCAGATTCCTCTATTGGTTATTGTTCGGAGAAGTGTCTCGATCATGTCCGCATAATTCACGAACCGTAGGGAGACATACTTACGGATTCGACGTTGTTTGAGTAGTTATGGAATGATGAGTAAGAGACCGAATGTTGTTCGGAGTCTCGGATGGGATCCGGGATATCACTAGGAGATCCGGAATGGTCCAGAGAATAAGATTCATATAAGGAATCCTGTTTCGGGGTTGGAGAATGGTTCCGGTGTTTTCATCGGGAATGTTCTAGAAGGTTCCGGAATGTCCCAAGACTCGGAGGAAGGGTACATGAATGTGTCATACCAAGTTGGAATGATTGCATCATGTACTAGGTGTCATCGCTGAACAAAATAAAGGGTTTAATCAAATCCTAGTTTGAAAAGTCAAACACCAATTTGAAAAGTCAAATGGCTATTTTGGAAGGTGGAGGGCAAGTAGGAAACCTACTTGGGGAGGAGTTCCTCCCCTCCACCGCCGGCCCACTTGGTAAACCGAGTTGGGGAGGGACTCCCCTTCCCTGGCGCGCCCCTCCATCTATATAAGGAGGGGCAGGGCTGCCCCTCCTAGCACACAAGATCTCAACCCAAAACCCTAGCTCCTAGCCGCCGCCGGCCTAGGGCAACTCGCCGCCGCCTAGGTCAAACCCTAGCCGCCGGCCTCGCCCCCTCCTTGGTGTGTCTAAACCCTAGATCACCGAGGGCTCTCTCATAGTCCACCATACTCGCTCCGGCTTAAGGCGAAGCCCTGCGAGATCTCCCCTCTACTTCCGGTACCACACCATTGTGCTGCCAGAATCGCGAGGAGAGTGCTACAACCTCCGCTGCCTGCTGGAACAAGGGAGAGGAAGGTCTTCGTCGAGTATCGAATGTGTGACCGACTGTGGAAGCACTGCCGGAACGCAGCGCCGGAAGGATCGTCTACGTGATCTTGAGATCGGCAAGAGTACGACTACATCACCCACGAGAATCCGCTCTCGTTAAACACTTTGGAATCTTCGAGGGTGAGTTATTCCATCGACTCGTTGCTACAATCTAGTAGATAGATCTTGGCTTGTTTGTTTGTATGCGGTAGAAATTTTTTGTTTTCCATGCTACGAAACCCTTCGGTGGTATCAGAGCCGTGTCTATATGTAGATCTGTTGCACGAGTAGAACACAATGGTCATTGTGGGCGTTGATGCTTTTGTTGTCGATTGCTTCTTGTGTACTTTGCATCTTGCGGGATGTTGGGATGAAGCGGCCCGGGCTAACCTTACATGACATCGTTCATGAGACTTGCTCCACGCTTGACATGCAACTTGTATTGCATAAGTGGCTTTGCGGGTGCCTGTTTCTCCCATCATAGTTAAGATTCAATTTACAACGGGTGATTAACAATGCTAGTATCAATGTTGTGGTTCTTGTTCGTAAGTTAGAACGACACTTATTGAAAGCCCCAAACCACGTAAAACATGCAAAGAAAGTAGAGGCGTCTAACTTTGTTTTGCAGGGGTGTGCAGTGATGTGATATGGCCATGATTGTGATTATATTTGATGTATGCAATGTTCCTTATTGTAAGTTGGCAACCGGAAGGAGCCATATGGTTGTCTTTAATTTATGTTAAGACCTATGTGTCTATTCAAAGTAGTTGTAATAGTTGAAGCCGGTGGAAGACAACCTTGGAGAAGCATCATTGACCTTGATGCAATGCCGGTGATGATGGAGATCATGTTCGTGCTTGAAGATGGAGATCGGAAGCACAAAGAAGAAAGGCCATATCATATCACATATTATGAATTGCATGTGATGTTAATCCTTTATGCATCTTGTATTGCTTAGTTAACGACGGTAGAATTATAAGATGATCCCTCATGCACATGAATTACAAGTTCTAAAGTGTTCACCCTTAGTAAGCACTGTTGCTAAAGCTTGTTGTTTCGAAGCACCACGTGATGATCGGGTGTATTAGATTCCGCAAGTGTATATAACGTGAGCAAGCCAGATTTGCTCATGCGGAAGCTAATGTTTGATATTGACGAGCCTAGCATGTACAGACATGGTCTCGGAACACGGATCACCGAAAGGTAAAGCATGAATCATATAGTAGATATGATGAACATGTCGATTGTTCGCCATTGAAGCTACATCAACTCTCGTGATGATTGGTGTTGATGTGGTGGATTTGGTTCGTGTGATCACTAAAACAATGCGAGGGATATTGTTTTGAGTGGGAATTCACCTAGATTAATTTAACTATTAATTAGAACTCAATTTGTCATAAACTTAGTCTAAACTATTGCAAATATGTTGTAGATCAATGGCGGCCCCTACCATCAATTTTAATGTGTTCCTAGAGAAAGAAAAGTTGAAAAACAATGGAAGCAACTTTGCGGATTGGTTCCGCAATTTGAGGATTGTCCTCACAGCTGGTAATTTGACCTAGTTGCTGGATGCACCGCTTGGTGACCCACCTGCAACTACTGCTACCGATGAAGTAAAGAATGTTTACCTCTCTCGGAAGACTCAGTACTCCATAGTTCAGTGTGCTATCTTGTATGGTTTAGAATCGGAGCTTCAGAAAAGGTTTGAGAATTCAGACCCACATGATATTGTCCGTGATCTTAAATTGATCTTTGAGACTCACGCGGCAATTGAGAGCTATGAGGCTTCTGAAAAGTTCTTTAACTGTAAGATGGAAGAGGGCAGCTCCATCAGTGAGCATGTGCTTAAGATGTCTGGGCACGCAAACAAACTTCAAAGCTTGGGTATAGTGATTCCTAATGCTTTGGGGATTTATCGTGTCCTCCAATCACTACCACCAAGTTACAAAAACTTTGTGATGAACTACAATATGCAAAACATGAACATGCAGTTGCCAGAACTCTTTGCCATGTTGAAATCTGCAGAAGTGGAGATCAAGAAAGAGCACCAAGTGTTGATGGTCAATAAGACCACCAAATTCAAGAAAGGCAAGTCTAAGCAAAAGGGACACTTCAAGAAGGGTGGTAAGAAAGTTACCGCGCTGACGAAGAAGACCAAGGCTGGACCTAAGCCTGATACTGAGTGCTTTTACTGCAAGGGAGAAGGTCACTGGAAGCGGAATTGCCCAAAGTACTTGGAGGATTTGAAGAACGGCAACATCAAGAAGATATGTATATCCGATATACATGTTATTGATGTGTATCTCACTAGTACTCGTAGTAGTGCCTGGGTATTTGATACTGGTTCGGTTGTGTTGGAGATATGCCCTAGAGGCAATAATAAATATAGTTATTATTATATCTTTGTGTTTATGATAAATGTTTACATTCATGCTATAATAGTATTAACAAGGAAACATTAATACTTGTGTGATTTGTAAACTTAATTTGAAGTCCCTAGTAAAGCCTCTATATAATAGCTTGTTGGTTAATAGATGATTGCGGTTTCCCTATCATGAACATTGAGATGTTATTAACAACAAGATCATATCGTTAGGAGAATGATATGGTGGACATACTCCTATAGATAAGCGTAGCATAAAGATCAAGTCATTTCAATAGTTCAATTGCTATATGCTTTCTGATACATAGTAACCTAATTCCTTCGACCATGAGATCATGCATATCACCTTTACCGGATGGATGCTTTGATGACATCAAACACCACACGTGAATCGGGTGGCTATAAAGGTGGCATTGAGTGTTCGGAAAGTATTGGTTGAGACACATGGATCAAGAGTGGGATGTGTCCATCCATATGATGGATAGATATACTCTGGGCCCTCTCGGTGGAATGTCATCCAATTAGCTTGCAAGCATGTGACTGGCTCACAAGAGATCACATATCACGGAGCGAGAAAAGAGTACTTATCGGTACGAGGTTGAACTAGGTATGCAGAGCTACCGCGATCATAACCTCGGATAAGTAAACTATCGTGAGACAAAGGGAAATTGGTATCGTATGTAAGTGGTTCATTCGATCGCAAAGTAATCGAGAAATATGTGGAGCCATATGAATTTCCAGATTCCTCTATTGGTTATTGTTCGGAGAAGTGTCTCGATCATGTCCGCATAATTCACGAACCGTAGGAGACACACTTAAGGATTCGACGTTGTTTGAGTAGTTATGGTATGATGAGAAAGAGACCGAATGTTGTTGAGTCTCGGATGGGATCCGGATATCACGAGGATATCCGGAATGGTCCGGAGAATAAGATTCATATAAGGAAAGTCCCGTTTCGGAGTTGGGGAATGGTTCTGGTGTTTTCATCGGGAATGTTCTAGAAGGTTTCGGAATGTCCGCACTCGGAGGAAGGGTACATGAATGTGTCATTGAAAGTTGGAATGATTGCATCATGTACTAAGTGTCTTCGCTGTCCAAAATAAAGGGTTTATTCAAATCCTAAATTGAAAAGTCAAACGGCTAGTTTGAAAGTCAAACGACAAGTTTTGGAAAGAGGAGGAGGAGTGGGAAACCGAGTTGGGGAGGGAATCCCTCCTCCAACCGGAGGCGCACCACCCAAGCCGAGTTGGGGAGGGACTCCCCTCCCTCCCCTTGGCCGGCTGTCCGCTCCACCTATATAAGGAGGGGCAGGGCTCCCTCCTAGGACACACAACTCCTACTCCTCCAAACCCTAGCCCCAAGCCGCCACCGGCCCCTAGGGCACCAACTCGCCGTCGCCTAGCTAAACCCTAGCCGCCGGATTGTCCCCTCCTTGGTGTGTCTAGACCCTAGAACACCGAGGACTCTCTCATACTCCACCATACTCGCTCCGGCTTAAGGCGAAGCCCTGCGAGATCTCCCCTCTACTTCCGGTACCACGCCGTTGTGCTGCCGAAATCGCGAGGAGAAGTGCTACAACCTCCGTTGCCTGCTGGAACAAGGGAGAGGAAGGTCTTCGTCGAGTACCGAACGTGTGACCGATCATGAGGCGCTTGGGGAACGCTGGAAGGATCGTCTACGCGATCTTGAGATCGGGGAGAGTACGACTACATCACCCACGAGAATCCGCTCTCGTTAAACACTTTGGAATCTTCGAGGGTGAGTTATTCCATCGACTCGTTGCTACAATCTAGTAGATAGATCTTGGCTTGTTTGTTTGTATGCAATAGAATTTTTTTGTTTTCCATGCTACGAAACCCTACAGTGGTATCAGAGCTGTGTCTATATGTAGATCTGTTGCACGAGTAGAACACAATGGTCATTGTGGGTGTTGATGCTTTTATTGTCGATTTCTTCTTGTGTACTTTGCATCTTGCGGTATGTTGGGATGAAGCGGCCCAGGCTAACCTTACATGACATCGTTCATGAGACTTGCTCCACGCTTGACATGCAACTTGTATTGCATAAGTGGCTTTATGGTGCTGTTTCTCCTAGCATAGTTAAGATCCAATTTACAACGGGTGATTAACAATACTAGTATCAATGTTGTGGTTCTTGTTCGTAAGTTAGAACGACACTTATTGAAAGCCCCAAACCACGTAAAATATGCAAAGAAAGTAGAGGCATCTAACTTTGTTTTGCAGGGGTGTGCAGTGATGTGATATGGCCATGATTGTGATTATATTTGATGTATGCAATGATCCTTATTGTAAGTTGGCAACCCGCAGGAGCCATATGGTTGTCTTTAATTTCTGTTAAGACCCGCGTGTCTATTCAAAGTAGTTGTAATAGTTGAAGCTGGTGCACGACAACCATGGAGAAGCGTCATTGACCTTGATGCAATGCCGGTGATGATGGAGATCATGTTCGTGCTTGAAGATGGAGATCGGAAGCACAAAGAAGAAAGGCCATATCATATCACATATTATGAATTGCATGTGATGTTAATCCTTTATGCATCTTGTATTGCTTAGTAGACGACGGTAGCATTATAAGATGATCCCTCATGCACATGAATTTCAAGTCATATAGTGTTCACCCTTAGTTAGCACCGTTGCTAAAGCTTGTTGTTTCGAAGCACCACGTGATGATCGGGTGTGTTAGATTCCGCAAGTGTATACAACGTGAGCAAGCCAGATTTGCTCATGCGGAAACTAAGGTTTGATCTTGACGAGCCTAGCATGTACAGACATGGTCTCGGAACACGGATCACCGAAAGGTAAAGCATGAATCATATAGTAGATATGATGAACATGTCGATTGTTCGCCATTGAAACTATATCAACTCTCGTGATGATCGGTGTTGATGTAGTGGATTTGGTTCGTGTGATCACTAAAACAATCTGAGGGATGTTGTTTTGAGTGGTAGTTCACCTAGTTTAATTTTATTAATTTGAACTCAATTTGTCATAAACTTAGTCTAAACTATTGCAAATATGTTGCAGATCAATGGCAACCCCTACCATCAATTTTAATGCGTTCCTAGAGAAAGAAAAGTTGAAAAACAATGGAAGCAACTTCGCGGATTGGTTCCGCAATTTGAGGATTGTCCTCACGGTGTAATTTGACCTATGTCTGGATGCACCGCTAGGTGACCCACTGCGGTGATGCTTCCGATGAAGTAAAGAATGTTTACCTCGCTCGGAAAATCGGTACTCCATAGTTCAGGTGCTATCTTGTATGGTTTAGAATCGGAGCTTGAGAAAAGGTTTGAGAATTCAGACCCATATGATATTGTCGAGGATCTCAAATTGATTTTTGAGACTCATGCGGCAATTGAAAGCTATGAGGCTTCGAAAAGTTCTTTAAGCGCAAGATGGAAGAGGGCAGCTCGTCGGTGAGCATGTGCTTAAGATGTCTGGGCATAAACAAACTTCAAAGCTTGGGTATAGTGATTCCTATTTCTTTGGGGATTTACCGTGTCCTCCAATCACGCCACCAAGTTACAAGAACTTTGTGATGAACTACAACATGAGAACATGAACAAGCAGTTGCGTAACTGCTTGCTATGTTAAAGTCTGCGAAGTGGAGATCAAGAAAGAGCACCAAGTGTTGTTGGTCAATAAGACCACCAAATTCAAGAAAGGCAAGTCTAAGCGAAGGGACACTTCAAGAAGGGTGGTAAGAAAGTTACCGCATGAAGAAGACCAAGGCTGGACCTAAGCACGATCTTGAGTGCTTTTACGCAAGGGAGAAGGTCCTTTGGAAGAGGAATTGCCCAAAGTACTTGGCGGATTTGAAGAACGGCAACATCAAGAAGAAAGGTATATCGATATACATGTTATTGATGTGTATCTCACTAGTACTCGTAGTAGTGCACGGGTATTTGATCTTGGTTCGGTTGCTCATATTTGTAACTCAAACAGTCTTTGCAGAATAAACGGAAGCTAGCAAAGAACGAGGTGACGATGCGCGTTGGAAACGGATCAAAGGTTGATGTGATCGCGGTCGGCACGCTACCCCTTCATCTACCATCGGGATTAGTTTTATACTTAAATAATTGTTATTTGGTGCCTGCGTTGAGCATGAACATTATATCGGGATCTTGTTTATTGCGAGACGGTTACTTGTTTAAGTCCGAGAATAATGGTTGTTCGATTTATATGAGTAATATGTTTTATGCACATGCACCTTTGATATATGTTCTATTCTTATTGAATCTCGATAGTGGAAATACACATATTAATAACATTGAGGCTAAACGTTTGAAATCAAGCGATAACTCTACCTATATGTGGCACTGTCGCCTTGGTCATATTGGAGTGAAGCGTATGAAGAAACTCCATTCCGATGGACTTCTTGAATCACTTGATTTTGAATCACTTGAAAGATGCGAAGCATGTCTGATGGGTAAAATGACTAAGACTCCATTCTCTGGTATGATGGAGCGAGCTACGGACTTATTGGAAATCATACATACCGATGTGTGTGGTCCAATGAGTGTAGCATCGCGCGGTGGTTATCGTTATGTTCTTACCTTCACGGATGACTTGAGTAGATATGGGTATATCTATTTCATGAAACATAAGTCCGAAACTTTCGAGAAGTTTAAGGAATTTCAAAGTGCGGTAGAGAATCAACGTAACAAGAAGATTTAATTTCTACGTTCTGATCGTGGAGGTGAATATCTAAGTTACGAGTTTGGCGAGCATTTGAAGAAATGAGGAATACTTTCACAGTTGACACCGCCGGGAACACCACAGCGTAATGGTGTGTCCGAACATCGTAATCGAACTCTCTTAGATATGGTTCGTTCTATGATGTCACTTACAGATTTACCGCTATCATTTTGGGGTTATGCATTAGAAACAGCCGCATTCACTTTAAATAGGGCAATACATTTACTTTGGGTTCATACGTTGAAACGACACCGTATGAATTATGGTTTGGAAAGAAACCTAAATTGTCGTTCTTTAAAGTTTGGGGTTGCAAAGCCTATGTAAAGAAGTTATAGCCGGACAAGCTTGAACCCAAAGCGGAAAAATGCGTCTTCATAGGATACCCAAAGGAAACTATTGGGTATACCTTCTATCATAGATCCGAAGGCAAAATCTTCGTTGCCAAGAATGGATCCTTTCTAGAGAAGGAATTTCTCTCGAAAGAAGTGACTGGAAGGAAAGTAGAACTCGATGAGGTTGTCGAACCTTCTCTCGAAATTGCGAGCAGCGCAGCGCCGGAAGAAGTCCTGTGGTGCCTACACCAATTAGAGAGGAAGCTAATGATGGTGATCATGAAACTTCGATTGAAGTTGCTATAGAGCCTCGGAGGTCAACGAGAACTCGTACCACTCTAGATTGGTATGATCCCGTTATGAGTGTCATGTTGGTGGACAACACTGATGACCCTGAGACATATGAGGAAGCGATGATGAGCCCAGATTCCAATAAATGGCAAGAAGCCATGAAATCCGAGATTGGATCCATGTACGAAAACCAAGTATGGACTTTGGTGGACTTACCGGATGCCCGGAAGGCTGTCGAGAACAAATGGATCTTCAAGAAGAAAACAGATGCTGATGGTAATGTTACTATCTATAAAGCTCGACTTGTCGCAAAAGGGTTTCGACAAATTCAAGGAGTTGACTACGATGAGACTTTCTCACCAGTAGCGAAGCTAAAGTCCGTGAGGATTATGTTAGCAATCGCTGCATATTATGATTATGAGATATGGCAGATGGATGTCAAAACAACATTCCTCAATGGAGACATTGATGAAGAGCTGTATATGATGCAACCCAAAGGTTTTGTCGATCCTAAAGATGCTAACAAGGTATGCAAACTTCAACGGTCCATTTATGGATTGAAGCAAGCATCCCAAAGTTGGAATCAACGTTTTGATAAGGTGATCAAAAGTTTTGGTTTTATACAAACTTATGGAGAAGCTTGTATTTACAAGAAAGTGAGTGGGAGCTCTATAGCATTCTTAATACTATATGTGGATGACATATTGTTGATTGGGAATGATGTAGACCTTCTTAATAGTGTCAAGGAATATTTGAATAATAGTTTTTCAATGAAGGATCTTGGCGAAGCAGCTTACATATTAGGCATAAAGATTTATAGAGATAGATCAAAATGCCAAATATCATTGTCACAAAGTACATATTTGGACAAAGTTCTAAAGAGGTTTGGAATGGAAGAAAGCAACAAAGGGTTCTTGCCCATGTTGCCCAATACGACCTTGAGTAAAACTCAAAGTCCGACATCGGCAGAAGATAGAGAAAGGATGAGTAAGACTCTATGCCTCACCATAGGATCTCTAATGTATGCCATGCTATGTACTAGACCCGACATTGCATATCTTTTAGTTTAACTAGCAGATATCAAAGTGATCCAGAGTGGATCATTGGACAATGATCAAAAACATCCTTAAGTACTTGAGAAGAACTAAGGATATGGTTCTTTCTTATGGAGGTGATGAACATTTCGTTGTTAATGGTTACACCGATGCTAGTTGGAACACCGATCCGGATGATTCTAAATCACAATACGCATATTTATTTTGAATGGTGCAGCGATTAGCTGGAGGAGTGCAAAGCAAAGCGTTGTGGCGAGATCTTCAATGAATCGAATACATGGTCGCTTAGGAGGCTTCACAAGAAGCGATATGGATGAAAGAGTTCATTACAGGTGGCTGTGGTTCCTAGTGCGTTGGACCCAATGTCTATCTCTGTGATAACATGGGCGCCATAGCCAATCGCAAGAACCAAGGTCACACAAGAAGTCAAGCATATCAAGCTACGTTTTCACGCTATTCGAGAACATATCCAAGATGGGGATATAAAGATTTGCAAAATGCACGAGATCTGAATGTGGCGGATCCGTTGACTAAACCTCTCCCGAGTGCAAAACATGACCAACCAAACGCCATGGGTGTTCGGTATATTACCATGTAATCTAGATTAGATGACTCTAGTGCAAGTGGGAGACTGTTGGAGATATGCCCTAGAGGCAATAATAAATATAGTTATTATTATATCTTTGTGTTTATGATAAATGTTTACATTCATGCTATAATAGTATTAACAAGGAAACATTAATACTTGTGTGATTTGTAAACTTAATTTGAAGTCCCTAGTATAGCCTCTATATAATACTAGCTTGTTGGTTAATAGATGATTGTGGTTTCCCTATCATGAACATTGAGATGTTATTAAGAACAAGATCATATCGTTAGGAGAATGATATGGTGGACATACTCCTATAGATAAGCGTAGCATAAAGATCAAGTCATTTCAATAGTTCAATTGCTATATGCTTTCTGATACATGGTAACCTAATTCCTTCGACCATGAGATCATGCATATCACCTTTACCGGATGGATGCTTTGATGACATCAATCACCACACCATAACTGGGTGGCTATAAAGGTGGCATTGAGTGTTCGGAAAGTATTGGTTGAGACACATGGATCAAGAGTGGGATTTGTCCATCCATATGACGGATAGATATACTCTAGGCCCTCTCGGTGGAATGTCATCCAATTAGCTTGCAAGCATGTGACTGGCTCACAAGGGATCACATATCACGGGAACGAGAAAAGAGTACTTATCGATGCGAGGTTGAACTAGGTATGCGGAGATACCGACGATCATAACCTCGGATAAGTAAACTATCGTGAGACAAAGGGAAATTGGTATCGTATGTAAGTGGTTCATTCGATCAAAGTAATCGTAGAAATATGTGGAGCCATATGAATTTCAGATTCCTCTATTGGTTATTGTTAGGAGAAGTGTCTCGATCATGTCGCATAATTCACGAACCGTAGGGAGACACACTTAAGGATTCGACGTTGTTTGAGTAGTTATGGTATGATGAGAAAGAGACCGAATGTTGTTCGGAGTCTCGGATGGGATCCGGGATATCACGAGGAGATCCGGAATAGTCCGGAGAATAAGATTCATATAAGGAAAGTCCCGTTTTGGAGTTGGGGAATGGTTTCGGTGTTTTCATCGGGAATGTTCTAGAAGGTTCCGGAATGTCCAAGACTCGGAGGAAGGGTACATGAATGTGTCATTGAAAGTTGGAATGATGGCATCATGTACTAAGTGTCTTCGCTGTCCAAAATAAAGGGTTTATTCAAATCCTAAATTGAAAAGTCAAACGGCTAGTTTGAAAGTCAAACGACAAGTTTTGGAAAGAGGAGGAGGAGTGGGAAACCGAGTTGGGGAGGGAATCCCTCCTCCAACCGGAGGCGTGAAGGGAATATGCCCTGAGAGGCAATAATAAATTGTTTATTATGTGTATTCCAAGTATATGATAGATGTTTATTTTGCATGCTATAATTGTATTAATACGGAAACGTTAATACATGTGTGTTTAATAAACAAATAGAAAGTTCCTAGTTAAGCCTCTCTCATAAACTAGCTCGTTGATTAACAAGATGATCAAGGTTTCCTGATCATGGACATTGGGTGTTGTTAATAACGGGATCACAACATTAGTGTAATGATGTGATGAACATTCATCCGAAGTATAGCATTACGATCAAAGTCATTGAGTTTATATTGCTATAACAACTTACGAAGTGATCCTAATCCTTAGACCATGAGATCATGTCAATCACTAACACCGGAAGAGTTTCTTGATAACATCAAACGTCACACCGTAACAGGGTGATTATAAAGATGGGTTCAGAACTAATAAAGTGTTATGTTGAGGCTCATGGATCGAGAGTGGAATTTGTTCATCCCGATGACGGATAGATATACTCAGGCCCTCTCGGTGATATCACATTGATTAGCTTGCAAGCAAGTGATTTGATCACTAGAATGTTATATCACAGAAGCGAAAAGAGTGCATGTCGATGCGAGATCAAACTAGGTATGGAGATACCGATGATCGAATCTCGGACATGTAATATATCGTGAGACAAAGGGATTAAGATACTAGCGTAAAAGGTTAAAGCGATCACAAGAAAGTCATCGTTGAATGTGTGGGAGTCGTATGGGTCTCGGATCCCGCTTCGATTATTGATCGAGAGGGTCTCGATCATGTCTGCATTATTCACGAACCGTAGGGTGACACACTTAGAGACACCGACATCCAATTGGAGCAAAAGTTTCATGCGAAAGAATAAACAAGCGCAGAATTTATTTCACTAGATACAAAGCAGGTTTTGGTGAAATTGCATAAAGTGGTTATGCATGTGAAATAGAATTCTAGCAAGGGGTTATTGTGAATGTTTGTCATTAAAGTAATTGACAAAATTCTGAATAAAATAAAAGAGTTTTATTTAATGAGAGATTGCATTAAATTTGGTGGAAATTTAATGGGATTTTGAGTGGACTTTTGAGTGGAGGAATTTGGAGGAGTTTTGAGTGGAGTGTCCTCCCACATGAAGAGGGGAGGGTAAGGGGGAAGCCCCATGCGCCGGCCACCCCCTTGGGGTTCCCCCTCCTCCTATAAAGGCCCCTCCTCTCACTTCTCACTCACACCTCCTCGTGAAGGATCTCTCTCCCCCTCTAGAATTTATTCCCATGGTCTCGGACTAGCGAGATACATGTTCCCGGTGGCTATTCGGCAAGAAAGAGTTGTGCTTCCGCTGCATCGCTGGAGCGAGGAGGCGGAGGTTGCTCGGTGCCTTGAACGTGTGTGCGAGCACGGATGCGCTGCTGTTTTGCGGCGCTAGGACTTCCTCTCGATCTTGAGATCGGCAAGAGATCGTATACATCAACCAGGAGTTTGGACTCGTTAAGCTTTGTCGGTCTTCAAGGGTATGTTCTCTACGGATATACATCCGCCCGTTGTTTGTATCTAGTATAAATAGATCTTGGTATATAGTTCACATCGTAGGAAAATTTTTGTTTTCTATGTTGCGAACCCTTGATGGTATCGAGCCGGATCTATGCGTAGATACTTTACACGGGTAGTACACATATGATTATGTGGGCGATGATGATCATGTTGTTGCTCCTTTCTTGTGATTTTGGATATTGGTGGCATAGTGGGATGAAGCGGCCCGGACAAACTTTACATGTCCTCGCACATGAGACTTGTTCCACGCTTGACATGCAACTAGTTTGCATAAGTGGCTAGCGGGTGTCTGTCTCTCCTACTATAGTCAATATCTATTTTGCAAGCGAGTTGGCAACAATTTGATTATCCTCGTTGTGGTTCATGTTCGTAGGTAAGAACGGTTCTATCTCAAAAGCCCTAAGCCACGTAAAACTTGCAATGGATAAATTAGAGGCGTCTAGTTTAGATTGTTGCTGGGCTAGTGTTATGATATGGTAGTGTTGTAAGTAGAAGTATGAGATGATACTCTTACAACACACATAGCGTGTAAAATCCATAGACTGTGGATTTACACATATAGGTATGATAGTGATCATACCACGATGCACATGATAGAGATCATCTGCGGGAACCATATAATTTCACTAATAAACATATGATGTTTGATTACATCTTATATTGCTTGTTTTAGCGCTTTGTTAAGCATAATAAGATAATCCCTCATTTAAATATCAAGATAAGAATGTGTTGTTCCTTTAGTATGCACCGATTATGTTTTCGTCGCTCCAAAACATCACGTGATGATCGGGTGTTCTTGGATCCACGACCATACTTCGGGTGTAAAACAGTTACACACGCAAATACTAAGGTTCTAACTTGGCGAGCCTAGCATATGCAGACATGGCCTCGGAACACGCCGAAAGGTTAAGCATGAGTCATATAGTTGATATGATGCCCATTTGATGCTCGCCTTTGAAGCTATACCGACTCACGTGATGATCGGACTTGGTGTAGTGGATTTGGTTCATGTAATCACCAAAAGGACACGAGGGATGTCGCTTTTGAGTGGGAGTTCATTCGTAATATAGATTAGTTGAACTCAATCTATCATACACTTAGTCTAAACTTTACAAATTCTGTTGTAGATGGCACCACCGCTTTTAATTTCAATGCGTTCATGGAGAAAGAGAAACTAGCAACGGTAGCAACTTTAATGAATGGGCCATGAATTTGAGGATTCTCCTCTCTTTGCACAAAAGCAATATGTGCTAGAAGCGCGTTAGGCCCCACCTTTGATGATGCCCCGACGAGGAGAAGAATGTCTCGACTCGTCAGAGGACCACAACTTACTTCATGCGGCATATTGTATGGGCTAGAGCCGAACTTGGCGTTTCAGCGGCAATGCATTTGATACAATGGGTGAGTTGAAAATGATTTTACACACATGCTGTAGAAAGCTACAATGCTTCAGAAAAGTTCTTTAGCTGCATGATGGAAGAGCACAACTCCGTTAGTGAGCATGTACTCAAGATGTCGGGTTACGCCGATAAGCTTGTGTCCTTGGGAATAACGATTCCCATTTACTTAGGCATCCATCGTGTTCTGCAGTCTCTGCCACCTAGCTATAAGAGCTTCGTGATGAACTATAATATGCAAGGCATGAAGAAGTCTCTCCCGAGCTTACAATGCTTAACTGCAGAAGTGGAGATCAAAAGGAACATCAAGTGTTGATGATCAATAGGAACACTGGTTTCAAGAAAGACAAGAAGGAAAGCGGAAGGAAGTAAGGCGGCAAGCTGTTGTCGCTGAAAAGAAACCCGAGTTGGACCCAAGTCCGATACCGAGTGCTACTATTGTAAGGGACTGCCATCGAAGGCATAATCGCCCCAAGTATCTGGCGGACAAGAAGGCCGGCAAGGCAAACAAAGGTATATATGATATACATGTTATTGATGTGTACTTGACTAGTGCTCGCAGAGCACCGGGTATTTGATACCGGTTGCTAATATTTGTAACTCGAATCGGGGCTGCGGAACATGACCGCTAGCAAGGGGTGAGGTCAAGATGCGTGTGCAATGGATCAAACGTTGATGTGATCGCCGTCGAACGCTGCCTCTCCACTTACCGTCGGATTAGTCATAAACTTAAATAAATGTTATCTCGGTGCCTCGACCGAGCATGAACATTGTATCTAGATCATGTTTGATGCAAAGTGGTTATTCATTTAAGTCGAGAACAATGGTTGTTCCATTTATATGAATGAAATCTTTTATGGTCATGCACCGATGATGAATGGTTTATTTCATTAGATCTCAATGATAATGTTACACATATTCATAATGTTGATGCTAAAAGGATTAAACTTAATGATGATATATCCGCATATATGTGGCACTGCCGTCTAGGTCATATTGGCATTAAACGCATGAAGAAGCTCCATTCGGATGGACTTTTAGAATCACTTGATTATGAATCATTTGATACATGTGAGCCATGCCTTATGGGCAAGATGACTAGAACGCCGTTTTCCGGTTCAATGGAATGGGCGACAGATTTATTGGAAATCATACATTCTGATGTATGTGGTCCAATGAGTGTGTCGCCGAGGTGGATATCGTTATTTTGTTACTTTCACGGATGATTTGAGTAGATATGGTTATATCTACTTGATGAAACACAAGTCTGAAACCTTTGAAAAGTTCAAGGAATTTCGAATGAAGTGGAAAATCATCGTAATAGAAAGATCAAATTTCTACTGATGCGGAGGTGAGGTGAGTATCTAAGTTACGAGTTTAGCACTCACATGAAAGAGTGTGGAATTGTTTCACAACTCACACCTGCGGAACACCACAATGAAATGGTGTGTCGAACGTCGTAATCGTACTTTATTAGATATGGTTCGATCTATGATGTCTCTGCGGACTTGCCGTTGTCATTTTGGGGTTATGCACTAGAAAGCTGCATTCACTTTAAATCGGGCACCATCTAAATCCGTTGAAAAGACACCGTATGAATTGTGGTTTGAAACAAACCTAAGCTGTCATTTCTTAAAGTTTGGGGTTGCGATGTTTATGTGAAGAAACTTCAACGGATAAACTCGAACCCAAAGCGGAAAAATGCGTCTTCATAGGATACCCTAAAGAAACTATTGGGTATTCCTTCTATCACGAATCCGAGGGCAAGGTTTTTGTTGCCAGAATGGATCCTTTCTAGAGAAAGAGTTTCTCGCGAAAGGTGTGAGTAGTCGGAAGGTAGAACTCGAAGAGGTTGTGGAACCTTCTCTTCAAAGTATGGCGAGTAGCGTTGTAGGAAGTTGTTCGGAGTTGGATCCACTGTTGAAGAGGGAACTAATGATAATGATCATGAAACTCCGAAGAGAGTCTTGCCGAACCTCGCAGTCAAACAGACGCGTCGACTCCGAGAGCTATACGGAAATCTGTCATAAATTTCATGGTTGATGAAAATAATGACCTGCGACGTATGAAGAAGCGATGATGAGCCCGGATTCCAACAAATGGTTAGAAGCCATGAAATCCGAGATGGAATCCATGTTTGAAAATCAAGTTTGGAACTTGGTGGAATTACCTCACGAGAAAGGCCGTGGAGAACAAATGGATTTTCAAAAGGAAAAGCGTCTTGATGGTAATGTGACCATCTATAAAGCTCGACTTGTCGCAAAGGGGTTTCGACAAATTCAAGGAGTTGACTACGATGAGACTTTCTCTCCGTAGCGATGCTAAAGTCGATTAGGATTATGTTAGCAATTCTGCATATTTCGATTATGAAATATGGCGGATGGATGTCAAAACCGCGTTTCTCAATGGTAATATTGAAGAAGAGTTGTATATGATACAACCAAAGGGTTTTGTCGATCCTAAGGATGCTAACAAGGTGTGCAAGCTTCATGATCCATCTATGGATTGAAGCAAGCATCACGAAGTTGGAATCTCCGCTTTGATGAGGTGATCAAAGAGTTTGGATTTGTCCAAACTTATGGAGAAGCTTGTATTTACAAGAAAGTGAGTGGGAGCAATGTGGCATTTCGATATTATATGTGGATGACATATTATTGATCGAAATGATATAGAACTTTTAAACAGTGTTAAAAGTTATCTAAACACAAATTTTCAATGAAGGACCTAGGTGAAGCGTCATACATATTAGGCATAAAGATCTATAGAGATAGATCTAGGCGCCTAATAGGGCTATCGCATAAAGTACATACCTTGATAAGATTTTAAAGAAGTTTAAAATGGACGGAAGTAAGAAGGGTTCTTACCTATGTTGCAAGGCAAGACATTGAGTAAGACTCAAAGTCCGGCTTCAAGGAAGAAAGAGAGATAATGGACAAAGTCCCTATGCTTCAACCATAGGCTCTATAATGTACGCCATGCTATGTACAAGACCGGATGTGGCACGCTATTAGTTTGACTAGTAGGTACCAATCGGATCCAGGTTGAACCTTTGGATAGCGGTCAAGAATATCCTTAAGTACTTACGAAGAACTAAGCATATGTTTCTTGTATACGGAGGTGAAGAAGAGCTCGTCGCTAAGTGTTATGTCGACGCTAGCTTTGACACCGACCGGATGACTCTAAGTCTCAATCCGGATCGTATTTCTCATGAATGGCGAGGCGGTTAGTTGGAGGAGCTCCAAACAACTGTGGTAGCGGGATCAACAACGGAGGAATATGTTCTTTGCTTGAGCGGCTCGAAGCGCTTTGGATGAAGGAGTTCATATCCGAACTAGGAGTTGTGGCAAACGCGTTGGACCCAATGGTGATCTATTGTGACAACAATGGTGCCATTGCCAATGCCAAAGAGCCAAGGTCTCACAAGCATTCCAAGCATATTAAGCGCGGTTTCACTCCATCCATGAGCATGTCAAGGATGGAGATATAAAGATTTGTAGGTACATACGGATCTCAATGTAGCAGATCCGTTGACTAAAACTCTCCCTAGAGCAAAACATGATCAACACGAACTCAATGGGTGTTAGATATATCACTATGTAACTAGATTATTGTCTCTAGTGCAAGTGGGAGGCGAAGGGAATATGCCCGAGAGGCAATAATAAATTGTTTATTATGTGTATTCCAAGTATATGATAGATGTTTATTTTGCATGCTATAATTGTATTAATATGGAAACGTTAATACATGTGTGTTTAATAAACAAGCGAAAGTTCCTAGTTAAGCCTCTCTCATAAACTAGCTCGTTGATTAACAAGATGATCAAGGTTTCGATCATGGACATTGGATGTTGTTAATAACGGATCACAACATTAGTGTAATGATGTGATGAACATTCATCCGAAGTATAGCATTACGATCAAAGTCATTGAGTTTATATTGCTATAACAACTTACGAAGTGATCCTAATCCTTAGACCATGAGATCATGTCAATCACTAACAGGAAGAGTTTCTTGATAACATCAAACGTCACACCGTAACAGGTGATTATAAAGATGGGTTCAGAACTAATAAAGTGTTATGTTGAGGCTCATGGATCGAGAGTGGAATTTGTTCATCCCGATGACGGATAGATATACTCTGGGCCCTCGGTGATATCACATTGATTAGCTTGCAAGCAAGTGATTTGATCACTAGAATGTTATATCACAGAACGAGAAAAGAGTGCATGTCGATGCGAGATCAAACTAGGTATGGAGATACCGATGATCGAATCTCGGACATGTAATATATCGTGAGACAAAGGGATTAAGATACTAGCGTAAAGGTTCCGACGATCACAAGAAAGTCACCGTTGAATGTGTGGGAGTCGTATGGGTCTCCGGATCCGCTTCGATTATTGATCGAGAGGGGTCTCGATCATGTCCGCATTATTCACGAACCGTAGGGTGACACACTTAAGAGACACCGACATCCAATTGGAGCAAAAGTTTCATGCCGAAAGAATAAACAAGCAGGAATTTATTTCACTAGATCAAAAAGTTTTGGTGAAATTGCATAAAGTGGTTATGCATGTGAAATAGAATTCTAGCAAGGGTTATTGTGAATGTTTGTCATTAAAGTAATTGACAAAATTCTGAATAAAATAAAAGAGTTTTATTTAATGAGAGATTGCATTAAATTTGGTGGAAATTTAATGGGATTTTGAGTGGACTTTTGAGTGGAGGGAATTTGGAGGAGTTTTGTGAGTGGAGTGTCCACCCACATGAAGAGGGAGGGCAAGGGGCAGCCCCATGCGCCACCACCTTGGGGTTCCCCTCCTCCTATAAAAGGAGCCCCTCCTCTCACTTCTCACTCACACCTCCTCGTGAAGGATCTCTCTCCCCTCTAGAATTTATTCCCCATTGTCTCGGACTAGCGAGATACATGTTCCGTGGCTATTCGGCAAGAAAGAGTTGTGCTTCGCTGCATCGCTGGAGCGAGGCGGAGGTTGCTCAGTGCCTCGAACGTGTGTGCGAGCACGGATGCGCTGCGATTTGCGCTAGGACTTCCTCTCGATCTTGAGATCGGCAAGAGATCGTCTACATCAACCACGAGTTTGGACTCGTTAAGCTTTGTCGGTCTTCAAGGGTATGTTCTCTACGGATATACATCCGCCCGTTGTTTGTATCTAGTATAAATAGATCTTGGTATATAGTTCACATCGTAGGAAAATTTTTGTTTTCTATGTTGCGAACCCTTCAAGGCGCACCACCCAAGCCGAGTTGGGTAGGGACTCCCCTCTCTCCCCTTGGCCGGCCGGCCCCTCCACCTATATAAGGAGGGGCATGGCTCCCTCCTAGGACACACAACTCCTACTCCTCCAAACCCTAGCCCCAAGCCGCCGCCGCCTCCAAGCCGCCGCCGGCCCCTAGGGCACCAACTCGCCGCCGCCTAGCTAAACCCTAGCATGGCTTGTCCCTCCTTGGTGTGTCTAGACCCTAGAACACCGAGGACTCTCTCATACTCCACCATACTCGCTCCGGCTTAGAAGCCTGCGAGATCTCCCTCTACTTAGGTACCTGCCACGGTTGTCTGCCAAATCACGAGGAGAAGTGCTACAACCTCCATTTTCTTGCTGGAACAAGGGAGAGGAAGGTCTTCGTCGAGTACCGAACGTGTGACCGACTGCGGGAGCGCTGCCGGAACACAGCGCCGGAAGGATCGTCTACGCGATCTTGAGATCGGGAAGAGTACGACTACATCACCCACGAGAATCCGCTCTCGTTAAACACTTTGGAATCTTCGAGGGTGAGTTATTCCATCGACTCGTTGCTACAATCTAGTAGATAGATCTTGGCTTGTTTGTTTGTATGCGATAGAAATTTTTTGTTTTCCATGCTACGAAACCCTACAGGTTGCTCATATTTGTAACTCAAAACAGGTGCTGCAGAATAAACGGAAGCTAGCGAAGAACGAGGTGACGATGCACGTTGGAAACGGATCAAAGGTTGATGTGGTCGCGGTCGGCATGCTACCCCTTCATCTACCATCGGGATTAGTTTTATACTTAAATAATTTTTATTTGGTGCCTGCGTTAAGCATGAACATTATATTGGGATCTTGTTTATTGCGAGACGGTTACTTGTTTAAGTCCGAGAATAATGGTTGTTCGATTTATATGAGTAATATGTTTTATGCACATGCACCTTTGATAGATGGTCTATTCTTATTGAATCTCGATAGTGGAAATACACATATTAATAACATTGAGGCTAAACGTTTGAAATCGAGCGATAACTCGACCTATATGTGGCACTGTCGTCTTGGTCACATTGGATTGAAGCGTATGAAGAAACTCCATTCCGATGGACATCTTGAATCACTTGATTTTGAATCACTTGAAAGATGCGAAGCATGTCTGATGGGTCAAATGACTAAGACTCCATTTTCTGGTATGATGGAGTGAGCTACGGACTTATTGGAAATCATACATACCGATGTGTGTGGTCCAATGAGTGCAGCATCGCGCGGTGGTTATCGTTATGTTCTTACCTTCATGGATGACTTGATTAGATATGGGTATATCTATTTCATGAAACATAAGTCCGAAACTTTTGAGAAGTTTAAGGAATTTCAAAGTGAGGTTGAGAATCAACGTAACAAGAAGATTAAATTGTGAATATCTAATTTACGAGTTTGGCGAGCATTTGAAGAAATGCGGAATAATTTCACAATTGACACCGCCGGGAACACCACAGTGTAATGGTGTGTCTGAACGTCGTAATCGAACTCTCTTAGATATGGTTCGTTCTATGATGTCACTTACAGATTTACCGCTATCATTTTGGGGTTATGCATTAGAAACAGCCGCATTCACTTTAAATAGGGCACCATCTAAATCCGTTGAAATGACACCATATGAATTATGGTTTGGGAAGAAACCTAAATTGTCGTTCCTTAAAGTTTGGGGTTGCGAAGCCTATGTAAAGAAGTTACAGCCGGACAAGCTTGAACCCAAAGCGGAAAAATGCGTCTTCATAGGATACCCGAAGGAAACTATTGGGTATACCTTCTATCATAGATCCGAAGGCAAAATCTTCATTGCCAAGAATGGATCCTTTCTAGAGAAGGAATTTCTCTCGAAAGAAGTGACTGGAAGGAAAGTAGAACTCGACGAGGTTGTCGAACCTTCTCTCGAAATTGCGAGTAGCGCAGCACCGGAAGAAGTTCCTGTGGTGCCTGCACCAATAAGAGAGGAAGCTAATGATGATGATGAAACTTCGGTTGTAGTTGCTACAGAGCCTCACAGGTCAACAAGAACTCGTACCACTCCTGATTGGTATGATCCTGTTATGAATGTCATGTTGGTGGACAACACCGATGACCCTGCGACATATGAGGAAGCAATGATGAGCCCAGATTCCAATAAATGGCAAGAAGCCATGAAATCCGAGATTGGATCCATGTACGAAAACCAAGTATGGACTTTGGTGGACTTACCAGATGGCCGGAAGGCTGTCGAGAACAAATGGATTTTCAAGAAGAAAACAGATGCTGATGGTAATGTTAATGTCTATAAATCTCGACTTGTCGCAAAAGGGTTTCGAAAAATTCAAGGAGTTGACTACGATGAGACGTTCTCACCGGTAGCGAAGCTAAAGTCTGTGAGGATTATGTTAGCAATCGCTGCATATTATGATTATGAGATATGGTAGATGGATGTCAAAACAGCATTCCTCAATGGAGACATTGATGAAGAGTTGTATATGATGCAACCCAAAGGTTTTGTCGATCCTAAAGATGCTAACAAGGTATGCAAACTTCAACGGTCCATCTATGGATTGAAGCAAGCATCCCGAAGTTGGAATCAACATTTTGATAAGGTGATCAAAAGTTTTGGTTTTATACAAACTTATAGAGAAGCTTGTATCCCGAGCATCACTCTCCTCTCTAAGAGCCTGCTACAGTAACCCTCCCAGATCTAGCGAGACCGGGCCGATCCCGAGCCCCTCCGGCGGCCATGGTGGCCGGAGGCGGCGGAGGGGAGGCGCCGGAGTAGTTTTTTAGGGTTGTGGCCGTTGTGCCTGTAGTTGTGGAGTAGGGTCTTTGAAGCCGGGTCGAGCTTGGCACATCCGGTGGAGGAGATTGGGCGGGTGTGCTCCGGTGGCTGGAGTCGGTGTGCCTGCCTCTGGATCCGGATCTCCGTAATAAGACCCGCTTCAAGCTTGTGGTGGCTCTGCTCTCCGCTCCGGCGGCCGTGGTGGTGAGGGGATTGGAAGAGTGTGTCCTCCTCGGTTTGTTTTGGTGGTGGCAGGGCTCCTCTTGGTGCGTTGGGCGGCACCAGGTTTCGCCTCGATCGACCTCCACTTAGATCAATGGTGGATCCAAGCCGAGTCCTCTTGGTGGCAAGCCCTTTCATAAGGCGCCTAGGAGCTGGTGCTTGGCGTGTGATCTGTGGCCTCTTAGCTCTCCTTGGCCGGCCGTGGTGGCGAGGGAGGTGGGTGTGGAGGTGGCTACGTGGTTTTGCACGATTCCCGGCCGTGGTGGCGAGGGTCGGCGGCTACGTCGTCCTTTTCTTTTTCGCCCAGCTGGTCGTCCATGTCATGTGGGCTTCTCTCCTGTTCTTTGCCGGTGCGGGGTGGTCGCTTGAGTGTGCAATGGGAGTCTGCGGCGGTTTCTTTGGAGCTCCTCTCCGGTGTATAGTGGCGGCTTCTTCCGTCTTTGCGCGGACCGAATGGCGAGGGCTGCCGCTCCCGCTTGCTCGCCTCCGTCGGTATTCTTCGCTCCCGTCTCCAAGTGGCATTGAGTCGCAGCCGACGCCGGAGCTTGGTTCTGGAGGAGGAAGAGGACCGGGGACTTGATTGCTTTTCAAGTTTTTCCCCAAGGTTCTTTGTGCTTATTTTTGGACCCCTGTGTAATTTTTCTGTTCTTTTGGGTTCCCTTGTACTCCAGATATTTTTAATAGCAGCTTCTGTCGGGTGGTTTCCACCCGTTGACCGTTCAAAAAAAAAAATAGAGAAGCTTGTATTTACAAGAAAGTGAGTGGGAGCTCTGTAGCATTCTTAATACTATATGTAGATGACATATTGTTGATTGGGTATGATGTAGACCTTCTTAATAGTGTCAAGGAATATTTGAATAATAGTTTTTCAATGAAGGATCTTGGCGAAGAAGCTTATATATTGGGCATAAAGATTTATAGAGATAGATCGAGACGCCTAATATCATTGTCACAAAGTACATATTTGGACAAAGTTCTAAAGAGGTTTGGAATGGAAGATAGCAAGAAAGGGTTCTTGCCCATGTTGCCCAATACGACCTTGAGTAAAACTCAAAGTCCGACAACCGCAGAAGATAGAGAAAGGATGAGTAAGACTCTCTATGCCTCAGCCATAGGATATCTAATGTATGTTATGCTATGTACTAGACCCGACATTGCATATGCTGTTAGTTTAACTAGCAGATATCAAAGTGATCCAGGAGTGGATCATTGGACAACACTCAAAAACATCCTTAAGTACTTGATAAGAACTAAGGATATGGTTCTTTCTTATAGAGGTGATGAACAACTCGTTGTTAATGGTTACACCGATGCTAGTTGGAACACCGATCCGGATGATTCTAAATCACAATCTGGATACGTATTTACTTTGAATGGTGCAGCAGTTAGCTGGAGGAGTGCAAAGCAAAGCGTTGTGGCGAGATCTTCAACTGAATCGGAATACATGGCTGCTTCGGAGGCTTCACAAGAAGCGATATGGATGAAAGAGTTCATTACAGAGCTGGGTGTGGTTCCTAGTGCGCTGGACCCAATGTCAATCTATTGTGATAACATGGGCGCCATAGCCAATGCGCAAGAACCAAGGTCACACAAGAAGCTGAAGCATATCAAGCTACGTTTTCATGCTATTCGAGAACATGTCCAAGATGGGGACATAAAGATTTGCAAAGTACACACAGATCTGAATGTGGCGGATCCGTTGACTAAACCTCTCCCGAGGGCAAAACATGACCAACACCAAACTGCCATGGGTGTTCGGTATATTACCATGTAATCTAGATTAGATGACTCTAGTGCAAGTGGGAGACTGTTGGAGATATGCCCTAGAGGCAATAATAAATATAGTTATTATTATATCTTTGTGTTTATGATAAATGTTTACATTCATGCTATAATAGTATTAACAAGGAAACATTAATACTTGTGTGATTTGTAAACTTAATTTGAAGTCCCTAGTAAAGCCTCTATATAATACTAGCTTGTTGGTTAATAGATTATTGTGGTTTCCCTATCATGAACATTGAGATGTTATTAACAACAAGATCATATCGTTAGGAGAATGATATGGTGGACATACTCCTATAGATAAGCGTAGCATAAAGATCAAGTCATTTCAATAGTTCAATTGCTATATGCTTTCTGATACATAGTAACCTAATTCCTTCGACCATGAGATCATGCATATCACCTTTACCGGATGGATGCTTTGATGACATCAAACACCACACCGTAACTGGGTGGCTATAAAGGTGGCATTGAGTGTTCGGAAAGTATTGGTTGAGACACATGGATCAAGAGTGGGATGTGTCCATCCATATGATGGATAGATATACTCTGGTCCCTCTCGGTGGAATGTCATCCAATTAGCTTGCAAGCATGTGACTGGCTCACAAGGGATCACATATCACGGGAACGAGAAAAGAGTACTTATCGGTAACGAGGTTGAACTAGGTATGCAGAGATACCGACGATCATAACCTCGGATAAGTAAACTATCGTGAGACAAAGAGAAATTGGTATCGTATGTAAGTGTTTCATTCGATCGCAAAGTAATCGTAGAAATATGTGGGAGCCATATGAATTTCCAGATTCCTCTATTGGTTATTGTTCGTAGAAGTGTCTCGATCATGTCCGCATAATTCACGAACCGTAGGGAGACACACTTAAGGATTCGACGTTGTTTGAGTAGTTATGGTATGATGAGAAAGAGACCGAATGTTGTTCGGAGTCTCGGATGGGATCCGGAATATCACGAGGATATCCGCAATGGTCCGGATAATAAGATTCATATAAGGAAAGTCCCGTTTCGGAGTTGGGTAATGGTTCCGGTGTTTTTATCGGGAATGTTCTAGAAGGTTCCGGAATGTCCGGCACTCCGGAGGGGAAGGGGTACATGAATGTGTCATTGAAAGTTGGAATGATTGCATCATGTACTAAGTGTCTTCGCTGTCCAAAATAAAGGGTTTATTCAAATCCTAAATTGAAAAGTCAAACGGCTAGTTTGAAAGTCAAACGACAAGTTTTGGAAAGAGGAGGAGGAGTGGGAAACCGAGTTGGGGAGGGAATCCCTCCTCCAACCGGCGGCGCACCACCCAAGCCGAGTTGGGGAGGGACTCCCCTCCCTCCCCTTGGCCGGCCGGCCCCTCCACCTATATAAGGAGGGGCAGGGCTCCCTCCTAGGACACACAACTCCTACTCCTCCAAACCCTAGCCCCAAGCCGCCGCCGCCTCCAAGCCGCCGTCGGCCCCTAGGACACCAACTCGCCGCCGCCTAGCTAAACCCTAGCCGCCGGCTTGTCCCCTCCTTGGTGTGTCTAGACCCTAGAACACCGAGGACTCTCTCATACTCCACCATACTCGCTCCGGCTTAAGGCGAAGCCCTGCGAGATCTCCCCTCTACTTCCGGTACCTGCCGCGTTGTGCCGAAATCGCGAGGAGAAGTGCTACAACCTCCGCCTGCTTTGGAACAAGGAGAGGAAGGTCTTCGTCAATCGAACGTGTGACCCTCTGCGGGAGCGCCGGAGCATGGCGGAAGGATCGTCTACGCGATCTTGAGATCGGGGAGAGTACGACTACATCACCCACGAGAATCTGCTCTCGTTAAACACTTTGGAATCTTCGAGGGTGAGTTATTCCATCGACTCGTTGCTACAATCTAGTAGATAGATCTTGGCTTGTTTGTTTGTATGCGGTAGAAATTTTTTGTTTTCCATGCTACGAAACCCTTTATACCTCTAGCAGCTGGGGAGAGGCACAAATCCACCAAATAAAGCTTCCAATGTGAGAGATTTAAGGGGGGAAGGGGGCGCCTCCTTGCTGTTCTTCCTGCTTGGGTCGAGCTGGGAGTGAATGGGGAGGGGTGGGGAGGGGGCTATCGCGCGACAGGTTAAGTCCCACGGTGTAGCGCCTATCAGATAGGCGCTACACTTTAATGTGTAGCGCCTATCAGATAGGCGCTACACCCTGGGCATAGCGCCTGGGCGTTACTCGCCCCAGGCATAGCGCCTGGGCGTCACACCACGGGGTGGGGCCAGGGAGGGGCCAGACGGTGCCACGCTGGCAGGGGGCATAGCGCCTAGCTGAAAGGCGCTACACTGTAGAGTGTAGCGCCTAGCTGTTAGGCGCTACAAAAAGGGTTAGTCAAGAAAAATAGTTTTCCAGATGGATTATTTTGTAAAATTCTTTTGAATTTAGGTTATTTTTGTCCATTCTGCCTAAAATCCAAGGTTTTAGCTTCTTGTTGGCTCGTCGTTTCCTTTACTTTTCGCAGCGGATGCTGCGGATTGCTCATGCACTCGTTTCCAATATTCAACGGCTGGGACTACTCGCTTGCTATATGTTTCAAAAATCTGAACGTTCCATTCCTTATAAATCTTCTTATTTTAGGTAGAGAGAAGTCACCTTGTTGACGGGGCCGGTCCATAGATTTTAGGGGCTCTAGACCAATATGAAATCAAGGGCCCTTATTTAATATATCAGATATTTTCTACGATCAAGGGGGCAATGGCCCCCACTCCAAAAAAAAATATTGAAGATATATGTAATATTTATTATGCTAAACTTTTAAAGAGTACTCAAAGTTTATCATGATTAACATCTTAGGCGTCTCAACAATACATGCAACCTCCGCCACTTGTTCACGCATAAAAGACTTAAAAATATTAGTATTTATATACTATAATGCAATAGAAAATTAAATAATCTATACATTTGATAGATCCATGATCTTTGAAACCTCGGTCTAGACATTCGAAACCATTTATTTCTATTGATCGAGCGAACTATATATTATGATATTTATTTTATTAATTTCTACTTGTGTACATATGACTATGCAGAAAATGAGTTGATGAGTAAATATATTAGGCACTGAATTAGTAAGAAGATAGAATAGTTTCTCAAACATATAATATGGGGCAGTTAGAATTGTTGGGAATCAGGGGAGAGTTGCATTGGTTGCAGAATAATATAGTTATGCGATTGATAAATATACTCAAAAACTTATAAAGGAATGTGAGGACCAGTGTTATTTTTCATATTTGGAGAGACCAACAAAATCGTGTCATCAAGTAAAAAATATTCGACAATGTTAGAGTATATTTTTTAGAGAAATATGAGTAAGAGTAGAGTCATGATAGGCTATAGCTTAAACCATCTATATTTTTGTTTTTTAGCCAATTATTTATATTTTCAAGAATTATTATACTTTGCTGGACGGACGTCAAATATATTAGACAAATCTAGATATATAGATAAGCCATGGGCTGGGGCCCTAGACCATAGGAGCCTAGGGCTCACGCCCCTCTGCCCCATCCTATGGGCCGGTCATGCTTGTTGATTGCAACAAATTTACTAGCAGTACCAAAAAATGTATTCTGGTAGGTCCCTTGCAGTCTGTAGTGTGGTCTTCACGCCATCGTCTCGAGCTGTCACAACCGAAAACCCGACTAAGAGCATCTCTAATGGTACCAGGCCTAAACCCTAAAAGTCTGACGAGTTTATAGTTTATCACGATTTGTTCTAGCTAGTGAAGACTGTAAACGGGCCAATCTATAAATTTTTTTATAGTGGCCTGAGAACCTGATCCCGGGGCCGGTACATGTAGCGCTCCAAGGAGGTTATAGTTCAAAACCTTACTTGCACTTATATCTGTCACGCCGCCATCCGTACAATAGCCTCCAGCCGTGGATTCCTCGCTACTTTGGCAAAATCGTGCACCGCCGGTCGAAGGCACCCTGCTATGATTCTGACCAAGTCTACAATTTCTGGCGAATTCGGTCCAATTCCAGCGAGCGGAGTGGATCAGGCATCGCGGCGGCGGAGGAAGGTCGCGCGCGAGCCCTTTCTCTCGCGCGACAGCCATGTCAAGCTCATGAGGCAGGGACGGGCACAAGCCGACACAGAGGGCATCGGGCGACGCGAGGGGTGGCCGGGGGTAAGCTCGCGCGCAGGCAGGAGGAAGAAGAAATGAAAAAAAAATGGCTGGCCAGATGTGGGATCGTAAATACATCTTAGATTTACGTGTCTAGTTCAGACCATGGAACCGGTTTTTCCTTGAACTGTTTTATCATTTTTGCATTTACACATACAGTTAGAGATGCTCTAAGCATCTCCACCGGACCAATCCATCTGGTCGTTCTAAGCTGTATGTTTTTGTTCTTTTGGATTGGGCCACGATCAATTGGCGACGTGACCCATTTGTCTGGTCTGGGTGTGACATTTTTTTTACAAATTTAAACATAAACAGTTCGTGCTAAAAACAGACAAAATTCGTACTTAATTTACATTCAAAATATAAAAAACGGAATTTAAACTAATCCTAACCCTAGCTACCATTCTTAGCGCGCCGGCGCCGCCTCGTCCATCTACGGGTCAAGGTCGATCTACTCCGGCAACGTCTAGAGGTTGGGCGGTGGCAGGGTTGGAGCAGGAGTGGGGCGCAGGTGGATTGATCACCTGCCTAGGCCAACCATGCTGGAGGTGCGCCAGTTCCATCCCCACCTCCGGAGCGATCGCTGACGCCCATCCCGGCAGTGACGACGGTGGAGGCAGCTGGGCATTTGCCTGCACCACCAGGACGGTGAGCTAGACGGCTTCCTCGAAGCCGACTCACTGGGCTTCCTCCTCCCGCGCGCTGACCTCAATGGCCTGCTCGGTGAAGGCGTCCTTGTCGTAGCTCCGCGCCAGCACCTCACGGTACTCCGGGGGGTAGGTTCACGGCGACGTCGTCCACCGCCTCTTGCTTGACGACGATGTCGTCGTCCTCCTCGTCGTTGCCTCCCCCGCTGCCGATCTCGGCGTCGGAGTGGTTGACGGCGCCCTCGTCGTCTGAGTCGATGTCATGGATGGGGTAGATCTCCCCCGGCATCAGGTCACAGCGGATGGTGGTGGCGCGCCGTACCTTGTGCTCCCACTCGAGGAACTCTACCTAGTAGGCCTAGTTGTGGTAGCTACTCTGAAAGGATACGGATGTCGCCTAGAGAGGGTGAATAGGCGATTAAAACTTTTTCTAGAGTGGCTCAACAAAGGCGGAATAAAACTAGTGTTTACTTTGTTAAGCACAACCTAGAACAACTAAGGTTCACCTATATGCACCAACAACTTATGCTAAGCAATACAAGCAACAAAGTGATACCAAGATATATATTACTTCAAGCACGAAGGCTATCACAATGTAAAGTGCATAAGTAAAGAGCTCAGGTTTAGAGATAACCGAGGCACGCGGGGACACCGATATTTTACCGAGTTCCTCCCAACATGGAGTACGTCTCGTTTGGAGAGGGGGTGGTATCAAACCACCAACGCAACAAAAGGCCTCCCTTATTCTCCGGTGAATCTCACCCCAACGGGATCGATCCACGCTTCCACTATCGGTGCACTTGTCGGTGTTAACCAGAACCTCTCACAAGGTTGGGGCACTTCTCCACAACTTAATTGGAGGCTCCCAACAAACGCCACAAAAAGCCTCAACAAATGCCACCAAGGCCACAAAACCGTCTAGGGTTCCAAGAACCCAAGAGGGACAAGCTCCAATGAGCAACTCAAACCAAATCCTCCGAGGAGAACTCAAACCGATGCACCAAATGCAAATGGCAAGAACACCACAAAGATGCTCAAATCCCTCACTCTCAAGTTCCAACAAAGCTACTAAAGCTATTGGGGGAACACGAGAGGAGGAATCAAAGAGAGACACAAAATCCCCCAAAATCTAGATCCCCAAAGATACACTCACAAAGAGATGTTTTGGTTTGGTCAAAACGTAGATCTAGATCTCCTCTATATTTCTCTCAAATATTGGCATGAATCATTGGAGAGAAATCATAGAATCAAGCTCAAGAGGGAATAAGAATATGGGGCAAAGCTTGAGCAAGAATAGAGAGAGAAGAAGCAACCCTAAAAGACAAAGGGGCAAAGCTATTTAAAGGGCTAGGCAAAATCTTCCCGTTGGGGCATTTTTTTCTGAATGGTCCGGTAGTACCGGAATTAACCGGTAGTACCGCATGCTCCAGGAAATCGAAACAACAGCAAGTCAACGGAGCAGAGCGGCAGCAAGCGAGGAAAAACGGGGGCCAGCACTGGGCGCGCCGCGCGCGGGGTGGGGCCAGCGAGCTGCGCAGCAGCAGCAGCAGCACAGAAGCAGCGCAGCGTGCGACGCAAGTGGGGCCGCAGCAGCAGCAGCAGCTAGCAGCGCATGCGAGCGGGCAGCAGCAGCTAGTGGGGCAGAAGCAAGGCATGCAACAGAGCGGGGCCCGCGCGGGGCAGGCAGATCATGATCATCATAGCAAGCAGCGTCTTGCGCAACCGCAACGGCTTCGCGGCGGCCCAGTGGCGATGGCGAGTGGGAAGCGTGGGTGGAAGCGGCGGCAGCAGAGTGAGATCTGGATCTGGGAAAAGAAGCTGGGCCGGCCGGTACTACCGGCCTACCCGGGCGGTACTATCGGGCCGGCCGGTAGTACCGGATTTAGGTACCCGGCGAGGCAGAAAGAAAACATGCCGTTCTCAGGGGCGGGCGATACTACCGCTCGGCCCAGAAAACAGATTGATGGGCAAATATTCACACGATAATAACTTTTGACTTGAAGCTCCGATTGACCCAATTCCAATTGCGTTGGATAGAGGACGACAAGGGCTTCCCAATAAAAAGTGGAAATATTGATTATCACCAAGTGAGAAAGTATCAAGTAGAATAATGTGAGATACCTCACTTGGTGAGAAACCAAAAATCCGCATAAATCAAAATCGCAACAAGATACATATGGGAGATCCGATTTTGATGAACAAGAGCTTGTTATGGAGATTACCACAAGCTCTATATTCTCACATGGATAAGACCAAATAACACCCAAATATGATGATGCAAGTATGAAAAGGTTTGAGCTCTCTCCGAACGTTGTGACCGAATTACTCATTCGAGAGCCCATCTTGATAGTACGGTTATCTATCCTAAACCCGGTCTCCTACACACAACAAGAGACCGGCAAAAGGGAAAACCTATCAAGATTATACCTTTGCCTTGAGCATTCCACTTGAGCTCGATGTAGACGATCTTGCCCTTCTCAAGATGGAATGCCTTTCTTAATTCCTCATCATCGATCCATGATCACTAAGAATGGCAAGCATCAAACATGAGATCTTCTATAAATGGTGCATTTTGAGCTTGCGCAATGCATCTTCTTCTCATTTCATCGAGCTTGAAGCCACCACATGCTCCAAGTGATGCCAATGGACAAATCCTACAAGTATAATTTAATACACACATTAGTCCATAAAAATTGTCATTAATTACCAAAACCACGCATGGGGGCCCAACATGTTCTTTCATACTCTCCCACCGTTGGGCTGGCGGAAGGTTGCTGATATGGCGGCGAATCTCCTCTGCCAGCCCTTTGCACTGGGACACAGTCCCGGTTGAGGTGCCAGCTGGTGGGGAGGGACACATCCGTGTGCTTGATGCCGCACCCCTCCCCCCAGCGGCGCTCGCACTCCGTGATACGGAAGTACTGCCGTGTGCGACGCTTCGGTTGTGGCGGGTAATCCTTCACGGGATGGCCTCGAAAATCCTCTAGCCGCGGCGGAGGCGGCAGGGATGTGCCGCGGAGGAAGGCCGACAGCCTGGAGCGTTGGCTGCTAGAGCCAGACCCTCATGGTCATTCTTGATCCTCCCCTTCTTCAGCCACGACGGCGTATTCATCACTGCTGGTGGTGGTGGCGGCAGATAGGGTTTGCGATGGTGAGAGGTGAGGAGTACGGAACCGACGGGAGCAGGGTTAAATAGCCCCTTCGTCCGCGAACTCACGCAGATTCCCGCTCCTTCGCCATCAATGTCGGCGCAGGAACACAGGTGGCGTCCAGTGGATCAACATGTCGTCTCGTCGCCATTGATAGCGCGACTTCCTGCTCCTTCGCCATTGATAGCCTTTCGCCAACGTCTCAAAATCGGTGCCACGGTTGCGTCTAAATCGGTGTCGCTGTCCCACGTCTGAATCAATGCCGTCATAAGCAGTGGCTGACGTGTGGGCTAGTGGCACGCGCGGGCAGGACACACTTGCTGTCCGCGCACGTCCGGGCCAACGCAACCGTTGCATAAATTAAATGCATGAATAAATCGAACCGGACGCGTTTGTCCGGATGGGTCGGACCGCTGGATCGCCGCGTACATCCAAATCAGGCCATCGGGTCATGCACGGCGGCCCACAGACGCCGGAAAAACACCGGCCCAAGACGCAAGCGGTGGCGGGCCCGTGTCGGCCCGTGGCACGCGGGTGTCGTGCCCGTGTCGGCAGGTCAGACACGCGGGCCAAGCACGGCACAGACCGTTTAGGGCGGCACGCGAGCGGAACGCGGGACGACCCGCCAGGCACGCGACGACCCGCCATGCGTGGAGCCAGGGGAAGCGGGGGGAGCGGGTTGGGCGCCTTTTTTGAATTTTCGGGGGGGGGGGGCGGTTGAAATTTTGAATTGACAGGGGGTGCCTAGGGGGAGCGGGGGGGGCGCAGGGGCCGTTTTTTTAATCATTTTGACTGTTTGGTTAGGGTTTGAGGGTAGTTTGGTCCGTTTTTTTTGTATTTTTAGGGTTTTAGGTCATTGGGAAGGGTTTTTTGGTTCGAATTTGATCAAAAATTTTCTATAAAAAGGGCAGCACACCCCTCTCAATCTCCACACCATCCAACCCCTCTCTCATATCCTACACCAACACATGGCTAATCCCAACCAGATTCTTTTCAATCCCGAAGATTTGGGGGTCGATATCAATATTCCTCCCGACTTCAATACTTCTCCCTTCCACGGCAATGACAACATCGACACCATGCAGTATCCATATACCCCCTTCGAGCAACCAACACCATCAAACACAAGTTCTCCTAATACATCCACCACTTCTGCTAGCCAAATTTCCACCTCTACCGGTAGCAAGCGGCGGAAAAAAACCTCTAGCATCTTGCAACACTTTGAGGAAGAAGAATATATTAACGCCGAAGGTTTGACGAAGATGAGAGCTCGGTGCTTGCATCCGGGTTGCTCGAGCAAGTTTGCTCTGCGGGTGGGAGGAGGGAACGGCCACATGACGAGGCACGCAAGGACCCATGCCAGGGCAGATGGAGAGGCCGCGGCGATCCAGAGCAGGATCAACTTCAAACCCGACGGCACCTCCCGAGGTATATTTGTCTATGATTCAACTCGTCAAAGAGATGCTCTTGCAACATTGATCGTCGTTAATGATTTACCATTAGGGTTTGGCGAGTCTCCTGGTTTTGTTGAATATATTAGAACTGCTCACACCCCTAGTTTTACACCAGTCTCTAGAAAAACTACAACTAGGGATATGAAAAAGCTAGCCAAAGCAGGTCGTGTCGCTATGAAAGAACAATTAGTATCGTCAACTTTTTCAGTCTCCATAACTTCTGATATTTGGAGTGGTCGTGCTAAGCAAGATTATATTACTGTTGTTGCTCATTATGTTAGCTCATCATGGGAATTAAATAAAAGGATAATAGGATTTGAGTTAATCGATGTATCACACCACTTAAATTTGTTACTGAATTTGGTCTTACCGACAAAATATTTGCAGTAACTTTCGATAATGCTTCTGCAAATACTACTGCAATGAATACTCTAATTCCTATATTTGAAGTATATGCATCAAAATTCCTACTTCATCAACGTTGTGCTTGTCATATAATTAATCTTATTGCTAAAAGTGCTTTAGATGATCTAGAACCACACATTGATAAATTGCGTTTGGCAATATCATGGTTGAATGCTTCTAATAGTAGACTTGGAGACTATAGAAATTATTGTGTTGTTATTAATGTATCATGCCATGGTCTTCATCTAGACATGTCGGTTAGATGGAACTCTACATATCTGATGCTTCAGTTAGTTATACGTGAGCAAGTTCAATTTTCCGCATTTGTTAATGCAAATTTTCATCAAAATGACGGGGAACCTATACTTGGTGAAGCTACTTGGCACGTTGCTTAATCAATCTTTAAGTTTCTAGCAACATTTTATGAATCAACTGTCACTTTATCTGGGGTTTATTATCCCACATCTCATTTGATTGTGCATCATATTTTAGAAATTGCCCAACACCTGAAAGAGTATGAAAATGATGCCACCTTACTAGTAGCCGTCTATAACATGAAACAAAAATATCTCAAATATTGGCAAACTATCCCTTTGCTCTATGCTATCGCATTTATTTTGGATCCTAGGGCTAAAATGGAAGGGTTTAGTGGGGTTCTTTCGCTCTTAAGTTTAACCGTAAATGTTAGCTATGATCAATATTCACTTGATGTCAAAGACAAGCTGCAGGATGTTTATTCTAAGTACGAGCTTAAGTATGGCCTAGCTGTGGCATCCCGCAAAACCACTACTAGAAAATCGCGTTGAATTTGTGCATTGCAACGTCATCCTCATGTGTTGTTTGTCTAAAACTATTTCAGAAAAACCTATTTTGTTTACTGAAACGCCTCCCTCATTCAAACGCCAAACCCCGGGGCTCCGGAGTATTTTTGTTTCGTTGTTTTCGAGTTGCAAACGGCCCAATTAAATTAAATAAAAGTTTTAATTATATTAGTGGGGCAGTCGAACGGGCCGAAGCGACCCGAACGACCGCCCCAGAAAATAATCGGTCCAAACCTGCCCGCCCTTCTAATCCTAGTCCCACCAAATCCTACCCTACCCACCACTCTCAAGCCGCCACCTCACCCTCTCACCCTTTTCCTACCCACTTGCCACCTCACCCATCCAGCCCACCTAAATCCTTTTTCTCACCTACAATTCTACCCATCCCTCCCAGCCACATCACCCCCTCCTATCAGGAACCGCCACCTCACCCTCCCCTACTCCCTAGCCAATCCCATGCTGCCACGTGTCACTCCCCCAGCCCTCCCCCTCTCTCCCTCTCCTCTAAACCAACCCCCAGTGGCCCCAAAAGCACACACACGACTGCCAAAGACCCCACTCCCTCACAGCACTCACTGCGCGCGGACCCCACCCCAAACCCCACGCACGCTACACGCCACGACCCCCACGCACCCTGTTCATCTCCTTCCTCACGCGCGCTCCCGCAACCACCATCCCCGCGTCGCCCCCCTCCCCACGTGCTCTGCCCGCGACCTCCACCCCGCCCACCTCGTCTGCTCCCCCTCGCCGGCCCCAAGCTCCGCCGCTCATGGGCGCGCTCGCCCGTCGCCCTTCCCTCTCCGTGACCACCCCTCTTCCCCAAGCTCGCCGGACCCGCCACCATCGCCGCGCGTCCTGCGCCCGCCCCAGCCTCGCCGAGCCCGGCCCGGCGCTCGGCGCCCTCCACTGCCTTGAGCCTCGCCCGGCCGTGCGCTTCCCGCCCGTTCCACCTCCGGCAGCGCCCGTCACTTCTGCCGACGCCGGCGCCGCCTCAGCCGCCTCACCTCGCCCGAGCTCACAGCGCCTTTCCCCACTCCGCGCCTAGTTCGCCCGCGCCGCCCCTCACGCGCGCGTGGGCCCCTGCCCCGAGCCCCTCGCCGCTTCGCTGCCAGCGCGCCGCCGTCGCCGCGCCCTCCCTTCTCCGCCGGCCTCGCCGTCGCCGTCCTCGCCGCAGAGTCGCCGTCGCCATCGACCGCTTCGTGCGGCGCCCTCAAAGTAGCATCCCCGCCAGCTCCCTGCGCCCGCACCCCCACGCGGTGGCCCCACCCGAGCCTGTCCCGCGCCCGTTCTTGCCTTCTTCCCTGCCTCTCGCGGCGGTGTGCGTTCTCGGTGTATGCTCGTTAACCGTGCTCAAGGTGTTTGTCCTTTGCCGAACCAAGTGGAACCAACCCGTGCGGTAATCTTCGCTCGGTGTCATAAGGTGATCGGTGGAGTGGAGATGATGTTTGAGGTGATGGTTCTTTGTGGTGGTGGTCATGCCTCCGGAAGATGGAACCAACCGGTACAAGAACCTCGCCACGTAAAATACTAATGGACGACAAGTACTCCGACATGGAACGTCAAGGCCTCCTTCACGGACCCGACCGCACCTCGACGCCAAGTTCGCGAGACCCGGACCGTGGGCCTTGACGCGGGACCCCAAGATCTTCTCCGTAGCGAGGTCTTCTTCACGGAACATCAAGGCTGACTCGATGGCAAGCCGTACCCCAAGATCTACCACGCGGATGCCGAAAACCCTCGGGCCAAGATCTTCTCCTCGGAAGCAGGGGAACTTCCCTCGGACGACAAGGCCGAACCGAAGACCGTCAAGATCGCCACGACGTGAAGTCCTTCTCCCCGGAACCCGAGAACGACCCCGGAGTCCGAGAACGAACCCGTCGAACCCTGGACCCCGAGACCGGACCCTGGACCCTGTCGAACCCCGAACCCCGGAACCCCAAGATCGTCGCGACCCCTAATGTGTGAACCCTCTCCCGCAAACCCTATTTTATAATTGAGATACAACTTGTCGCATAATAATTGTTCATGCATGCATCTTATCATGAGGTTTGGGGGCCTTATGCCGATTCACCTAATAATTAAATATGGGGCCCATATGCGGGCAAATCCAGTCTCATATTGGCCTCATTTAAATTTGTATAGCGAACCCGGTGCTATCGTTTGCCATGCTAAACAACATTTAATATGCGGGGGTTTAAACAACTTGAACCATATATTAATTGTCGGGACCCCGGTTCCGCTTAATATGACCTAATTGCATCGCCTTTTTGCCATGTCATATATCATGCATGCGTCATGCCGATTTTCTGCCGTGTATTAAATAGTGCATCCGGTGTTTCTTCTAGTGTTTTGCTTCTTCGCGGATAAGGCCGTTGAGTTGATGTGAGCTTCGCCCGATCTTCGGTTGATCCCTTCGACAATGTTTTCAGGCGAGCATCTCCCCCTTTCTACCTATCTTACTTTTATAGTCTTTATTCCCTCATGTTGATCTATTGCTATCTGTGTTGCGATGCTTTAGTTTCCGTACCCGAGTTATTTCCCTGCAGCCGTATATTGCCTTGGACACATCCTATTACCTGTTGTTTGGTAGATAGTTGGACTTGCGCGTCGTAGCTGCTTGCTCAAGTGCTGATGTGTGTTGTCATATGCCACAGTTGCTGATGCTTTGCCGCATGTTGATGTTGGAGATGATTCTAGTTTTACTTATCGCCACTTTAATTTCTGTTTAACAACTAAAATTGAATAAGCAGAGGCATCGGTGGGTGATAGAAAATATTTGGTTTCCGAACGCCCACTTGTGTCCCGTAAGACCCCGAGTACTTGATACCTGTTCCTTGATTTATCGCGCTATCCACATCCGGGAGGTATATGGGACCCCACAGGCGAGCTTGATTCAGTCTTATTTCTTGGGGCCACAATCTAGTTTGAGGTGTTTTACTATCTGTACTTATGCCATACTCTGCTTTATTTACGATTGTGCGAGGAGCACCTTTGTCTGTTAGGAATTGTGACCCGTTTACGTGGTAGCGACAAGCCCAGCCACACTTCGGGTTCCCGATCGTTTACACGGCCCCACAAACCTTGAGGCCGTCTCGGAGTCAGCTAGCCGTTCGGAATCTACTTAAGGGTGGCCCTGAAATATTTCTGAATCCTGATTGTTCGATCGTGAAAGCCTCGTTGGGTTTTGATTTGGTTTTCGAGGTTGATCGGCGTGTGTTGCTATTGGTGCACCGGCGGGTAAAACTTTACGAAAGCCGTGTCGCGGATATGGGCGACTTGGAGCCTGATATCTCGATCATAGACAAGCATAACTAAAGTTCTGCTATAAATTTGACTTATAATGACTAGTAATCAGCTTCACTATAATGGAATGGCTAATTAATCGCCCACAATTGCTTGTTTGGTTGTCGCTTGCGACAATTGTACTGACTAGTAAATCTTGCAACTACAACGGAATGGCTGAATAAAAGTACCAACAAGCTTTGGGTTTATGGGTTATCTCATGTTAAATGTATCGACTAGTAAGTCTGCCACTATAACGGAATGGTTAACTAAAAGTGCCCATCGCTATTTTATCGGGGCGATTATCTAAACTGACTAGTAAAGTGCCGCAACTATAATCGAACAAGTAAAGCGCCAGCTGTGTGAGTTCCTCGGTTGACTTCCTCGTTTGGTCTCGAGAAGCGCCAGGATGGGTTTGTTTGGTGCTAGCTTCAGGTTGGATCCGATTAGGTCATTCTCATCCCTCTCGATATCCTTGATTGTATCGAGTCTCTATAGGTTGTTTAGTGCATCTGCCGCTGCCGATCCACCATACCTATGTGGCGAGGACCGCAATTCTAGCCTCGCCGTGTCTTGGCCTCGATCTTGGCGCTCCTTCTTTGTTTTCCTTTGCCTTTTGTCGGCACCCTTTTGGTAGCAGGTTTCGTGATCAACGTCGTTAGCGAGGTTACCCTTCGGCTTGGCACAGCGGGTTATGGACGCCATTGGTTATTCTTCAGGGCTCTTAGCCCCATTTGCATCTTGTCCGTAGCTGGACGCTCTATCGTTTTCAAGGTGATTTGGATCTTTGTATATTATATTTGTACTCTTGACTCATGGAGTCGCTGTTATATATATCTGTTCTGTGGGTCCCATCGAGTACTGTTGGGTAATGTTATTGCCGTTTTCCACCCTTGCGAAAGTGCTGGTGGCACCTTTGAATCGTTTCTGCGGGTTTGGCGAATTTTGCTCAAACTTGCATAGGTCCGATTCGAGGTGTTCTGAGTGGTATCGTGAGGTTGCGATACCCACAAGTCCACTGTGGGATAACCTAGCTAACGGCCGCTGTAGAGTGTCAAAACTATTTTGCAAAATCGGTTGGATAGTTCTGGTTAGGTCTGATTTTACTCCTTACCCTCTGCTATTCTCCTCTTACCTCGACGTGTTTTGAATCCACTCTCTTCTCTCTCTTCGAGTCCAGGATTTCTCGTGGTTGGGTTTCCGTCGTACCTTCAGGGTTTCGCTGTCTCCCTTTTTAACGGAGGTGCTACGATCATCAATCTGCAATTTGTCTGTTGTACCCTTCCTCCATGCTTTTGTTCTTGAGCTCTTTGTCTATGTGTGTTCCTTGCTGGATATCAGTGTCGATGAAAAACATATGAGAAGGACGAGCTTTGGTGAAGTTGGAGTATACCTTGAGCATGTGTTGTTCATGCCAATGGAACCATCGCGGAACCTAATCATTGTGTCTTTCATACGATTACTGCTGGCATCATCCCTTTGTTTCGGATACCGCCTATGAAGATCTGCAGTCTAAATCTAGAGAGTTGAGTTGCCTGATTCTCCTACCCATGTATAGAGTTGATAGTTGGATCCGGGATGGACTGATCACCCTAACCGACTCTTACTGTTCGCTCTGTACATCGAACTGGTGGATCAATGTAACTTTTCCCTCTTCTAATGGAAGTTAGAGGTGGCCTTATTGTTTGATACCTCTACCTTCGTCCTTTGTTCTCCGGAGTGATCTCTCGCCGATCAGGAACAACGACCCTTTGTTGGTGGTGTCGCCGTTTTCAAGATGGAGGATGAACCCTCGTTAGTGGTGTCGCGAGGATCTACACGAAGCGAGAAGACGCAGATCGCCGACCTTTCCTTCCGGTACCATGAGGCGGATCTCGAGGGCGAGATCCATTGTTAGTGGTGTCGGTGTGGCATCCATAAAACCACTACTAGAAAATCGCGTTGAATTTGTGCATTGCAACGTCATCCTCATGTGTTGTTTGTCTAAAACTATTTGAGAAAAACCTATTTTGTTTCTTGACGCCTCCCTCATTCAAACGCCAAACCCGGGGCTCCGGAGTATTTTTGTTCGTTGTTTTCGAGGTTGCAAGCGGCCCAATTAAATTAAATAAAAGTTTTAATTATATTAGTGGGCAGGTCGAGCGGGCGAGCGACCGCCCAGAAAATAATGTCGGTCCAAACCCGCCCTTCTAATCCTAGTCCCACCAAATCCTACCCTACCCACCACTCTCAAGCCGCCACCTCACCCTCTCACCCTTTTCCTACCCACTTGCCACCTCACCCATCCAGCCCACCTAAATCCTTTTTCTCACCTACAATTCTACCCATCCCTCCCAGCCACATCACCCCCTCCTATCAGGAACCGCCACCTCACCCTCCCCTACTCCCTAGCCAATCCCATGCTGCCACGTGTCACTCCCCCAGCCCTCCCCCTCTCTCTCTCCCCCTCTCCCTCTAAACCAACCCCCCAGCCGGCCCCACCCCCAAAAGCACACACACCGGCCGCCAAAGACACCCCACTCCCTCACGGCACTCCTTTGGACCCCACCCCCACGCACGCTACACGCCCACGCACCCCACGCACTGTTCATCTCCTTCCTCACGCGCTCCCATGCCGCCCATCCCGTGCTCACCATGACCTCCACCGCCCACCTCGTCTGCTCCCCTCGCCCCCAAGCTCCGCGCCGACCGCTGGCGCTCGCAGCCTCGCCGTCGCCCTTCCCTCTCGGCGACCACCCCTCTTCCCAAGCTCGCCCGGACCCGCCACCATCGCCAGCGCGCGTCCCTGCGCCAGCCAATGGCTTCGCCGAGCCAGCCAGCGCGCTCCGGCGCCCTCCACCTGCCTTGAGCCTCGCCGACCGTGCGCTTCGCCCGTTCCACCTCCGCGGCGCCCGTCCGCGCCGCCGCCGCCTCGAGCCTCCACCTCGCCCAGGCTCCACGCCCCTTCGCCTCCGCCTTGATTCGCCCCGCTCACCCAGCTGCGCGTCGCCCGCCTGAAACCCCTCGCCGCTCGCCTGCGAGGCTCGCCCGCCGTCGCCGCGCTCCTTCTCCGCGCGCCTCGCCGTCGCCGTCCTCGCCGCCAGTCGCCGTCGCCATCGACCGCTTCCGTGCGGCGCCCTCGGCAAACATCCCGCCAGCTCCTGCACAGCCCGCCCCACAGCGGTGGCCCCCCAGGCTGTCCCTTGGCGCCCGTTCTTGCCTTCTTCTTGCCTCTCGCAGCGTGTGTGCGTTCCTCGGTGTATGCTCCCGTTAACCGTGCTCAAGGTGTTTGTCCTTTTAGCCGAACCAAGTGGAACCAACCGTGCGGTAATCTTCGTTCGGTGTCATAAGGTGATCGTGGAGTGGAGATGATGTTTGAGGCGATGGTTCTTTGTGGTGGTGGTCATGCCTCCGGAAGATGGAACCAACCGTACAAGAACCTCGCCACGGTAAAATACTAATGGACGACAAGTACTCCAGCATGGAACGTCAAGGCCTCCTTCACGGACCGACCGCACCTCGACACGCCAAGTTCGCCGAGACCCACGACCGTGGGCCTTGGCGGGACCCCAAGATCTTCTCCGGTGAGCGAGGTCTTCTTCACGGAACATCAAGGTGACTCGATGACGCAAGTACCCCAAGATCTACCACGGATCTCGAGAAAACCCTCGGACGCCAAGATCTTCTCCTCGGAACGACAGAACTTCCCTCGGACGACAAGGCCCGAACCGAACCGTCAAGATCGCCACCGAGCGAAGTCCTTCTCGGAACGAAACGACCGGTCCGAGAACGAACCGTCGAACCACGGACCCCGAGGCGGACCACGGACCTGTCGAACCGAACCGGAACCCCAAGATCGTCGACCCCTAATGTGAACCCTCTCCCGCAAACCCTATTTTATAATTGAGATACAACTTGTCGCATAATAATTGTTCATGCATGCATCTTATCATGAGGTTTGGGGGCCTTATGCCGATTCACCTAATAATTAAATATGGGGCCCATATGCGGGCAAATCCAGTCTCATATTGGCCTCATTTAAATTTGTGTAGCGAACCCGGTGCTATCGTTTGCCATGCTAAACAACATTTAATATGCGGGGGTTTAAACAACTTGAACCATATATTAATTGTCGGGACCCCGGTTCCGCTTAATATGACCTAATTGCATCGCCTTTTTGCCATGTCATACATCATGCATGCGTCATGCCGATTTTCTGCCGTGTATTAAATAGTGCATCCGGTGTTTCTTCTAGTGTTTTGCTTCTTCGCGGATAAGGCCGTTGAGTTGATGTGAGCTTCGCCCGATCTTCGGTTGATCCCTTCGACAATGTTTTCAGGCGAGCATCTCCCCCCTTTCTACCTATCTTACTTTTATAGTCTTTATTCCCTCCTGTTGATCTATTGCTATCTGTGTTGCGATGCTCTAGTCTTCGTACCCGAGTTATTTCCCTGCAGCTATATATTGCCTTGGACACATCCTATTACATTGTTGTTTGGTAGATAGTTGGACTTAGCGTCGTAGCTGCTTGCTCAAGTGCTGATGTGTTGTCATATGCCACAGTTGCTGATGCTTTGCCGCATGTTGATGTTGGAGATGATTCTAGTTTTACTTATCGCCACTTTAATTTCTGTTTAACAACTAAAATTGAATAAGCAGAGGCATCGGTGGGTGATAGAAAATATTTGGTTTCCGAACGCCACTTGTGTCCGTAAGACCCCGAGTACTTGATACATTCCTTGATTTATCGCGCTATCCACATCCGGAGGTATATGGGACCCCACAGGCGAGCTTGATTCATCTTATTTCTTGGGGCCACAATCTAGTTTGAGGTGTTTTACTATCCTGTACTTATGCCATACTCTTGCTTTATTTACGATTGTCGAGAGCACACTTTATCTTAGGAATTGTGACCCGTTTACGTGGTAGCGACAAGCCAGCCACACTTCGGGTTCCCGATCGTTCACCGCCCACAAACCTTGAGGCCGTCTCGAGTCACTAGCTAACCGTTGGAATCTACTTAAGGGTGGCCCCTGAAATATTTCTGAATCCTGTGATTGTTCGATCGTGAAAGCCTCGTTGGGTTTTGATTTGGTTTTCGAGGTTGATCGGCGTGTGTTGCTATTGGTGCACCCGGCCGGGTAAAACTTTCGAAAGCCGTGTCGCGGATATGGGCGACTTGGAGCCTGATATCTCGATCATAGACAAGCATAACTAAAGTTCTTTGCTATAAATTTGACTTATAATGACTAGTAATCAGCTTCACTATAATGGAATGGCTAATTAATACTGCCCACAATTGCTTGTTTGGTTGTCGCTTGCGACAATTGTACTGACTAGTAAATCTTGCAACTTCTACAACGGAATGGCTGAATAAAAGTACCAACAACTTGGGTTTATGGGTTATCTCATGTTAAATGTATCGACTAGTAAGTGCTGCCACTATAACGGAATGGTTAACTAAAAGTGCCCATCGCTTATTTTATCGGGACGATTATCTAAACTGACTAGTAAAGTGCCGCAACTATAATCGAACAAGTAAAGCGCCAACCGTGAGTTCCTCGGTTGACTTCCTCGTTTGGTCTCGAGGAAACGCCAGATGGGTTTGTTTGGTGCTAGCTTCAGTTGGATCCGATTAGGTCATTCTCATCCCTCTCGATATCCGCCAGTTGTATCGAGTCTCTATAGGTTGTTTAGTGCATCTTGCATTGCCGCTTGATCCACCATACCTATGTAGGCGAGGACCCGAATTCTAGCCTCGCTGCATCGGCCTCGATCGACGCTCCTTCTTTGTTTTGCTTTGCCCTTTGTCGGCACCCCTTTTGGTAAGGGTTTCGTGATCAACGTCGTTAGCGGGGTTACCCTTCCGCTTGGCACGGGCAGGGTTATGGGCGCCATTGGTTATTCTTCGGGCTCTTAGCCCCATTTGCATCTTGTCCGTAGGCGGACTCTATCGCTTTTCAAGGTGATTTGGATCTTTGTATATTATATTTGTACTCTTGACTCATGGAGTCTGTTATATATATCTGTGGGTCCCATCGAGGACTGTTGGGTAATGTTATTACTTCGTTTTCCACCCGCACGAAAGTGCCTGGTGGGCACCTTTGAATCGTTTCTATGCGGGTTTGGCGAATTTTGCTCAAACTTGCATAGGTCCGATTCTGAGGGTGTTACACTAGCTGTGGGACACAAACCTCCGTCGGTACCGGCATCCGGTAGGGGTAAGAAAAAAGTGTGGGGCAAAATATTTGGTACTTCCACGGCCACGCCGAGCTCATCCACACAAACTCCCGTGTTTCAAGGTGGAGGGGAGTTAGCAAAGTATCTGAACAAGGCAAGATTTGCTACTAATGATGATGACGACGACTTGACATACTTCGGTGGTGGCGGAGAAAAGGTTAACATATCGGTGCTTTCCATATTAGCACGGATGTGCTATCGATCTGTCTCAACTGTCTCATCGAGTCTGCTTCGATTCTTTGGAAGAATAATTGATGATAGAAAAACTAGTCTCACTCCCGATATGGTGAAAACACTAATGTCTGTCAAAGATGGAGAACTAGCCAGAAGAAGAGCCCAGCACACCACCGAGAACCAGAATCGATAGCGCGTTGAAGTTATGCGTGGGATCAAGACCAAGACGAAACTTAGTTGTAGGATTTTTAATACCTTTGTAATTTTATTCTCTTGTGTAATTTTCTTCTTTTTTAGAGCAATTTATTTTTCCCTTCCCAGGGATGGAAGGTTTTGATGAGGCAGCTAATAATGAAGGCCAATTTTTATCCCCATACAAACTTGTCTCCCTTTCCTTCCCGCCCTTTCCTTCCCGCCCTTTCCTTCCGAGTCTATAAAACCCACCTATCCATTAAGGTGAGTAAGCATGCCAACATGTCGAGTTTTCCATCCGATCGTAGTTTTTTACCCCTGATGTCTGAACACCTTTTGTGTTTTGCTAGAAATTTTAGAATAGACAAGATCCAAGTTCCATTTGAGGAACTCATCGGTAGTGATGTTTTTCTCAATGAGCTGGGTGAGGCATTATGTAAAAAAGGGTGGCCATCGAGGAAATCTGAGGAAATACGACAAGAACTTCTCAGGATCAATGCAAGGTGGACCAAGCTGAAATTTGGTTGTGAAGCTTCGAGAGAGGGGTTTATTGATCAACCTTCGTTGTGGATAGAAGAGAGCGAGGACGAAGATGATATCTTCATGCCGCCTTTCGAGAAGAAGGCGAGAGCTTCCTGGGAGAAGGAGCAGGCCAAGAAGGCCAAGAAAAAGGCATCATCAAAGGGAAAGGACGAGGCATCGTCGAAGGGTAAGGGTGAGGCATCAGTGGATGATGACGATGATGACTTCATGCCGCCTTTCGGTAAAAATCCGAGAGCTGCCTGGGAGAAGGAACAGGCCAAGGGCAAGGGCAAGGGTAGGAATTTGTAAATCTTATATCCCCATATTGCCCCTCCCTTACTTTTTCCTCCATATTTCTCTTTAAATAGAGCACACCACCACTCTCATTCTCCACACCACCACTATCATTCTTCACACCACCACTCTCATTCCACACACCACCACTCTCATGGCTGCTGAACTAAATCCCAACCAACCGATACCCCCAACCCCAATCAACCAAGAAGAAGACGCCATCTTTGGGAGCAGGACTACGATGAAGAATTTGTTATGATAGATGGTGTCGAAGTGCACCAAGTTAGGTGCAAAAGATGCGATCGTCTCTTCATCTTGCACAAGGGACATGGAACTGGTCACTTGCACAGGCATGTCGAGTTTCATCTGTGATCAGTTCGAGGGAACTAATTAGTTGATGTAATTTTTCTTTTTTTTCGAGCGGTTGTACTCTTTTTCATTGCTAGGAATGTAAGATTTTTTAATGAGACAACATCAATAAAGCTCAGTTTTTATCCCATATAAAAATTTGTATCATTTTACTATTTTTTTTGTATTCTTTTGATATTTTTTAGTATTTTTTGAACTCAAATAGAAAAAAAAGACAAAACAGGGAAAAACAGGCTTAACGGGCTAGAACGGCCCCACGGGCAAACGTGCCGCGGGCCGGCCCGTGTAGCGCCGAGGCCGGGCCCGGGCCGCCAGGCTGGGCACGCGTGCTGGCCTGGCCCGGCACGTGGCCTAGCAGGCTACTGCGGGGCGTGCCGCGTGCCGGCCTGTTTGCCGCGTGCCGGGCCGGCCCGTTGGCCAGATTTGTGTACATCCAGCCTTGTCTCCTGCTGCATGCCTGCTCCTCTCTGTAGCTGTGGGCTGTGGCTGCATCACAGCAGCAGCTGGCCGGCGGCTGCCTCCAGAGTCCCGCTTGCTGTTACGGTGGTGGCCGCAAGATTCTCCAAAGATCGCATCTAGAGGCGACGTAAACTGCACGCCATGAAAACTTTCTGGTGTACTCCACGCAAGAACGTCCGTTCGATGCGGAAGGGGCGTGCCCGCGCCCTGTTCGGCAGAATTCCCCACCGAGGTCCCTGGCGCCGGAGTCCGGTCGGCCATGGCCCTGCTGCCTGCCCTGTACAGTGCAAAGCGGGGGCGTCATGCTGCGGCACGCCGGCACCCCGCTTGCCTTGGTGGTGGGTCTCGAGGGGTTGCGTCCGTGCTAAGCGAGAACCGTCAGGCTGTCCTTGGTCCAGCCATGGCCAGGCCGTTTTGCTGGGGGATGCTGTGCCTGTACCATCTTAGGGAAAGGCTCGACGGCTCTCCGTTTCACTTGGTCAGTGATGATTTTGTTCTTACACTGGAACAGAAGGCGCACAATGCCATGGGAGAAAGACAAGGCCATCGTGCAGCTGCAGATCTGAACTGATAATGTCTCTGCGTCAACTGCTGGATCACGAGTTGCTTGAGTGGATTTCTCTCAAAATGGGAGAAGCGGCGCCATTATCGATGTATTCTGGGTTATTGGTGGACACAGGGGCAGGCTGGTTCAACATGGGTGGGTCAGGAAGACAACTTCAACATGGTGAGCACAGCCCCAGCCGTCGGGTCCAGCACGGACTAGCCGTTCTTAACAGAGGAGCATGTGCAAGGGTTTACTTGCATGGCCAGGAGTTGTCTCACCAATGGTCAATGGAGGAATCCACTGGTAAGTGTGTGCTGAAACCTGAAACCTCGTCAGCTTTGCAAATTTGCACGTACAGTTGTCAGCAGATAAATCTGTACGATTCAGAGAGTGGCAGAGATGATATTTTTTTGCTCAAATGTTGTTTGTGGTTTAGATTAGTGGAAAATGGGAAAGCAGAAGAGGCTACTTTTATAAATAGCAGATGATGTGAAAAACTCTCTGTTTTCCTTATATCATGCGCTTGTAGTGGTTTAGTCGATAATTGAAGACTGGAATATATCTCGTTAGCCTGCATTTGTGCTACTCCCTCCGACCCATATTAGTTGACTTGGATTTGTCAAAATTTGGATGAACCTATATACTAAATAGTGTCTAGATTCATCCAAATTTAGACAAATCCAAGTCATCTAATATGGGTCGGAGGGAGTACTACATTTTGTTTTTTGAAAAGGGGAAGCCCCAGCCTCTACATCGATTGCTGCACTTGTGCTACATGGAGTTGGAGGAATAACTCCATCGTATGTCGATTGCACATACGGCTATGGTTATTGGAGCACCCCCGTCTGCCCATTTGCATTGTCATCCATATCATCAGAGATACCTAAAATCAAGGTCCGTAACAAAACACAATCACTCATGTTGTGCCCTTAATAGAACTTCCCAAGGAGATAGGTTGAGTTTCCAGCATACAGGTGGAGTTCCTAATAGGTACAGTTACACATTTGAAAGTTGGTTTCAGGATATTTCGCTCATTAACAATTCATACTGTTATATTAGGATATTAGTAAATTTCCATGACCATTCCATGGAGGATTGCTGCTGGAATATTATGAACTTCCCAAGGTTATCGATAATCTCATCTGATTTGCTTTAGGCGTGCCTTTCACACCGGAGGTTCTTACATTAGATTTGCTTTGTTTGGTAAAAATGGCTCCAATATCTGGAGTGGGGTGTTATTGAAGATCTGCCACGAATCCTTAGAGCTTGTAAATGTTCTAGTGCTTAGATAAACCAGGTAAATATCTTTGCAGCTTTCAGGTTTTCTGTAATTGACCTTTAACCTTGACTTTGTAGTGACATGCCCCCTATTATGAACATTACTGTCGGTTCTGTATTTTTTGGCTTTTGAACGGCTAAACAGCCACTAGGATACCAGATATAATGCAAAGTATTTACAGAAATTCTAGGAGACTACTACTACTCTCTCAACTGCAAGAATGGCATATAAAACAATATATGAGTAAAATAAGTCATGTTACGATAAATGAACTAAGTTGGATATGGAACTATTTTTGTAATAAGTACTACGAAGAAAAGCGGTATCAGAAGACGCACCTCTGAATTTCTCCTTATATGTCTCTGGTCAAAACATACTCATTCAGGCGCCTTAAATTGTTATATAATGGTCCTTTATCTACAGCATTCTATTCTGTTACATGTGTTCTTTAGCTCTCATTATTCTCTCCTCTACATCTACCTCTTCACTTTAACTCTGAAATCATTTTCTATCTGGTCCCTCTCTAGTCATTATACTACATAAACTTCTAAAGCCTGCATTTTCCTATTTATGATTCTGTTCGCACCTACTTCTACTACATCCACACGATCACCTTGCAATGATTCTCATGAACTCCTGACTAGCACTTCTGGCTGCTATTGCAGAGAAACATCGGTCCAACAGGACATTAATTCTTACCTAATTTCTTCCACTAGGCCTCAATATACAATGCCTCTAGTTAATAGAAGCTGCTAGTGAGTTGAAATTCCCCTTATTCTGGCATTTTGATACCGCAAGGTGATGCAGGAGCCAGGGGAGGACAACCAGCACATCTGCAGCACTCAAATATCTTCTGTTCATGAATGATGCACTTAAACACTGATACAGCTGTATTTTATCAGCAGGGCATTTAGCTGGGGTGGTGATGAAGCTCACCATGGCACCAACTTTGGCAACGAGATGGAATCGTGCCAATCATGAGGATGGTGTGGCAGGCCTTGGGCCATGAATGCAACCAATATATTCTGCAATCAGTTGAGTATCATCTCAGTATTTCGTCCCTATTGTGTCGTCTTCAGATAAACTAGCCTTATTCCGATAAATCACCATCTAATCCTACGTAATAATCAGTGCTTTTAATGTCGTTCTATATGTGCCACAAATTAATACCTAGATACACCTGAGCAATTTGGTGGGTGTCTCTCACACTTGAGTCCAGTTTAATACCTAGCTGTATTGTTTATATGAGAGGGGTCATCTTTTTGTGCAAATTAACTTCAAACAAGCAGCTGTGGACCTTTGGAAGCTCCGTGCCCTGTCGTCTGAAGGAGATACTGAAGATGTGAACTCCTGCATTAACATGGGTCGTTCTCACAGTTACAGCAACTGCACGTCTCATGCACAATAATTAATTCTGTTCTACGCAGGAGATGAAATACTCCTTCACGGCTACGCAGGAGCTAAGCCCCGGTCCACGCAGTACAGCTTCGTGCACGCACCGTACCTATCTTTCCTACTTAAATAAATAAAGCACCTGAGGGTACTATATATATCACCTTAGTTCTATTGAACAATGCAAACCAAAACGTACTCACTACCACGAGTGCTAAGCAACTCAGAAGAGGGCCTGATCAAACATGGCAATCCCGAGTGCTTCGCTCCTTTCCATCCTTGGCTGCCTCTGCTTCTTAAGTTCTGTTCTCGCAGCACGAGAGCTGAACGATGACTTGTCCATGGTTGCAAGGCACGAGAGTTGGATGGTGCAGTATGGTCGCGTGTACAAGGATGCTGCTGAGAAGGCACAGAGGTTCGAGATATTCAAGGATAATGCTCGATTCATCGAGTCGTTCAATGCTGGGGGCCGCAAGTTCTGGCTCAACGTCAACCAATTTGCGGACATTACCAATGATGAGTTCAGAGCGACCAAGACGAACAAGGGGTTTATTCCTAACAAGGCGAAGATTTCTACAGGGTTCAGGTATGAAAATTTGAGCCTTGGTGCGCTCCCGGCAATGGTCGACTGGAGGACAAAGGGCGCGGTCACTCCCATCAAAGATCAAGGCCAGTGTGGTAAGTACATTTAGGCTACAAGTGAATTACTTACACATCAACCTTTTTCATCAGAATGATGTGTATAGTTGCATATGTCACAAATAAGATCATTTGCAGGTTGTTGCTGGGCTTTTTCTGCTGTTGCTGCAACAGAGGGCATTGTCAAGATAAGTACTGGCAATCTTATCTCCCTCTCAGAGCAAGAATTGGTGGATTGTGATGTCCACGGTGAGGACCAGGGTTGCGAGGGTGGTCTCATGGACGATGCATTCAAGTTCATTATCAAGAATGGAGGCCTCACTAAGGAGTCAAGTTATCCATATTCCGCAGCGGACGGCAAGTGCAAGAGTGGATCTAGCAGTGCTGCAACAATTAAGAGCTATGAGGATGTGCCTACCAATGATGAGGGTGCCCTCATGAAGGCAGTGGCAAGCCAACCCGTCTCAGTAGCCGTGGACGGAGGCGACATGACATTCCAGTTCTACTCCGGTGGTGTGATGACCGGTTCCTGTGGTACTGATTTGGATCATGGGATTGCAGCCATTGGTTATGGAACGACTAGTGATGGTACAAAGTATTGGTTGCTGAAGAATTCTTGGGGCACATCATGGGGCGAGAATGGATTTTTAAGAATGGAAAAGGACATTGCTGACAAGAAGGGCATGTGCGGCCTTGCCATGGAGCCCTCCTACCCCACGGCTTAGTTAGACCACAAAATGCCACATATTCACACACATACACACGACTGAATAAATATATTGTGTTTCTAGTGCTGTATATATGTCCATATGTACTATATGCTTGTAAATTGTGTTATGCAAACTCATTATATATGTACGTACACTTTTTATACAATTCATGAGTCATGACTATTACGCAACTATGTTAAATGTAGTATGATCAATGAAGAATATATTGTGGTAGCTAAGAAGCTCCAAAAATGGTATTGTTGGATACAACAACAACCAAGCCTTTTGTCCCAATCAAGTTGGGGTAGGCTAAAAAATGGTATTGTTGGATGTAAATTTTAAAAGATAAATGTTGTTATCCAGGGTGCCTTCTGGTATGCATACATAAGGAACTTCAGGAAAAACTTGTATTGGCAGAAGCTGTATTTTGCGCATAAATGATTGGAAAGAGGGATATATAGGTGGTGAACTGCAGACAATTCCTACAAAATATTATTTTTCTGTTGGTTCATAAAGTCATTTGCTTGTGAATGTAGAGAAGAACATGATTATGCTAGCTATCTTAAATGTAAAACAATAATTAGTAGCTCTTTTTTGCAGACGAAATAAATTAGTATTACCTCTTGTAAGATGATATAAGGATGACGTACGTAGGTCTGATATGGACATTTTTCTTTTGCAAACAAGGAAATAAATAATATTGCAGCTAAAGCACATCACGAAATCATGAAAAGTATAGCAATACCAAATAATATCTAGTTAGCCTGCATTTTGCGTTACATGTAGTAGTAGCAATGACTCCATAAGACGACTATTCTTATTCGTGCACTCATGTTGCCATTTGACATTGTCTTCCATATAATCAGAGACATCTAAGATATTGGTTCACAACACAAACAATCACTCATTTTGCCATTTGACAAATAAGGTCCAGTTTTCTGCATACATGATCTGTCATCTAGAGTCTCCAAGATCCAGATATATTGGTCCCTTCTTTTCTCAATAGGTTACTGTTACACATGTGAAAGTTGAATCAGGATATTTCGTTAATTTAATAATTCATACTGTTATATTAGGATATTAAGTAAATCTTCATGATTTTAAGTAATTTTTTCATGAGCATCCCATACAAGTCTTTTGCTGAAATGTTATGAACTGAGTCACTGAGATGGTTATCAGATAATAACATACGATCTGTTTTAGGCACGCCTTTCAGGACGGTGGTTCTGACATTAGATTTGCTTTGTGTGGTAAGAAATGGTGCCAGATAGCTAAAGCGGGGTGTTCTAAATAATCTGCACAAATGCATAGAGCTCATCAGTTTTTCGGGAAAACGCAATGACATTGCGTTTCTTTTCATTGCACAAAAGAGTTATGGGTACAATCCACCGAGTCGGTGGGATTACAGAGTTTGGGAGTCTCCCTTATTACAACACAGGTAAATAGAGCTCATCAGTGTCCTAATGCTTAGCTAAACCAGGTAAATATCTTTGCATTTTTCAGATTTTCTATATTTTATATTAAACCTTGATTTTGGAGTGACATGCCACCCATTGTTGTCAGTCTTCTTTTTAGTTTTTGACAAGATATAAGTATTTACATGAATACTCCTTCACTGCTACGCAGGTAAATATCTCGGTAGTTCGTGCCTATTGTTTCTTCTTTAGATTAACTAGCCTTATTCCCATAAATCACAATCTAATACTATGTAATAATCATTGATTTTAGTGTCGTTATATATGTGCCACAAATTAATACCCAGATACACCTGAGCAAGTCAGTGGGTGTCTCTCACACTTAGTCCAGTTTAATTCCTAGATGTATTGTTTATATAAGAGGAGTCAACTTTTTGTGCAAATTAACTTCAAACAAGCAGCTGTGGATCCTTTGGAAGCTCCGTGGCCTGTTGTCTGAAGGAGATACTGAAGATGTGAACTCCTGAATTAACAGGGGTCGTTCTCACAGTTACAGCAACTGCACGTCTCATGCGCAATAATTAATTTTGTTCTAGGCAGGATATGAAATACTCCTTCACGGCTACGCAGGAGCTAAGCCTCTTTCCACACAGTACAGCTTCGTGCACGCACCATACCTATCTCTTGCTAAAATAAAATAAACCACTTGCAAGTACTATATATATCATCCAGTCCATTGGACAACGCAAACCAAAGCATACTCAGCACTACAAGAGAGCCTGATCAAACATGGCCATCCCGAGGGCTTCGCTCCTTGCCATCCTTGGCTGCCTCTGCTTCTTTAGTTCTGTTCTCGCAGCCCGAGAGCTGAACGATGACTTGTCCATGGTCGCAAGGCACGAGAGTTGGATGGTGCAATATGGTCGCGTGTACAAGGATGCTGCTGAGAAGGCCCAGAGGTTCGAGATATTCAAGGCCAATGCTCGATTTATTGAGTCATTCAATGCTGAGGGTCGCAAGTTCTGGCTCAACATTAACCAATTCACGGACCTTAGCAATGATGAGTTCAGGGCAACCAAGACTAACAAGGGGTTTATTCCAAACAAGGTGAAGGTTCCTACGGGGTTCAGGTATGAAAATATGAGCCTTGATGCAATCCCGGCAACGGTGGACTGGAGGACAAAGGGTGCGGTCACTCCCATCAAAGATCAAGGCCAGTGTGGTAAGTGCATTTAGGCTACAAGTAAATTAGTAACCTATGAATCTTGAACATCAGAATGGTGTGTATAATTGCATATATCGCAACAAAATCATTTGCAGGTTGTTGCTGGGCTTTTTCTGCTGTTGCTGCAACAGAGGGCATTGTCAAGATCAGTACTGGCAATCTTATCTCGCTCTCAGAGCAAGAATTGGTGGATTGTGATGTCCACGGTGAGGACCAGGGCTGCGAGGGTGGTCTCATGGACGATGCGTTCAAGTTCATTATCAAGAATGGAGGCCTCACTAAGGAGTCAAGCTATCCATATTCCGCAGCAGACGGGAAGTGCAAGAGTGGATCTAGCAGTGCTGCAACAATTAAGAGCTACGAGGATGTGCCTACCAATGATGAGGGTGCCCTCATGAAGGCAGTGGCAAGCCAACCTGTGTCAGTAGCCGTGGACGGAGGCGACATGACATTCCAGTTCTACTCCGGTGGTGTGATGACTGGTTCCTGTGGTACTGATTTGGATCATGGGATTGCAGCCATCGGTTATGGAACGACTAGTGATGGTACAAAGTATTGGTTGCTGAAGAATTCTTGGGGCACATCATGGGGCGAGAATGGATTTTTAAGAATGGAAAAGGATATTGCTGACAAGAAGGGCATGTGCGGCCTTGCCATGGAGCCCTCCTACCCCACGGTTTAGTTAGACCACAAAATGCCACATATTCACACACATGCACAAGACTGAATAAATACATGTATCTTCTTCTTCTAGTGTTGTATATATGTCCATATGTATATACTTGTAAATTGTGCTATGCAAAATCATTATGTGTGTCTACACTTTTTATACAACTCATGAGTCCTCACTTTTATGCAACTATGTTGAATGTGTACGATCATTGAAGAATATATTGTCGTTAAGATGTTCCAAAAATGGTATTGTTGGATGTAAGATTTAAAAGATAAATGTTGTTATCCAGGTTACCTTCTGGTATGCATATATAAGAAACTTCAGGAAACACTTGTGTAAGCACAAGTTGTATTTTGCACATAAATGATTTGAAAGATGGATATATAGCTAGTGAACTGCAGACAATTCCTAAAAAATGTTAGGTCTCTGGTGGTTCATATAGTCATTTGCTTGTGGATGAGAAAATGATAAGGCAGAACATGGTTATGCTAGTTATCTTAAATGTAAAGCAACAATTAGTAGCTCCTTTTTCACAAACGAAATAAATGACTATTACCTCTTGCAAGATAATATAAGGATGACGTAGGGCTAATATGTACATTTTGCTTTTACAAACAAGGAAATAAATAATATTGCAGTTAACGCACATCACCATATCAGGAAAGGTATAGCAATAGCAAGTAATATCTAGTTAGCCTGCATTTTGTGCTACATGGAGTTGTAGGAACAACTCCATAAGACGACTATTGTTATTTTATATTTGACATTGCCTTCCATATAATCAGAGACATCTAAGTGATTCACAACACAAACAATTACTCATTTTTCCATTTGACAAATAAGGTTGAGTTTTCTGCATACATGATATGTCACCTGGAATCTCCAAGATCCGAATTGATCCCTTCTTTTCTGAATAGGTTACACATGTGAAAGCTGATTCCATGGTAATTCGTTAGTTTAATAAATCATACAGTTATATTAGGATATTAAGTAAATCTTTCATAAGCATCCCATACATGACTGCGGCTGAAATATTGTGAAATGCCAAGTGTGGCATCCCGCAAAACCACTACTAGAAAATCGCGTTGAATTTGTGCATTGCATTGTCATCATCATGCATTGTTTGCCAAAACTATTTGCGCAAAGCCGGTTTTTGTTTCTAAAACGCCCCACCTTCATTCAAACACGCAAACCCGGTCTCCGGATTATTTTGTTTGAATGTTAACGGTTTGCCAAAGATGCTTTTAAATTAAATAAAAAGTTTATATTATTTTAGTGGGGCAGTCGAACGGGCCGAATAGACCCGAACGACCACCCCTGTTTTTAAATCGGTCCGTCCTTTTTCTAAACCTACCAACTATCCTACCCAACCCATCCCTCCACCTCACTCCCCCCAATCAGATCTCTCCACCTCACCTCTCCTCTCTCCCTTACCCACTCCCTATCTGCCACCTCACCTCACCCCTCTCTCTCCTCTCTCTCCCACCAGCAGCCACCCAACCCCACACATGCCTCCAGCCTCCACACCACACCTTGACGTACCCACGCCTGTCCCCACTGGCCCCACCTCCTCCTGGCATTTGGACCCCGCGTGGCCCACCCGCCAGACTCTCTCTCCCCCGGTCCACCCCGCCCTGTTCATCTTTCCCCCGACCCCGATCCTCCCCATGCCCCGCACGCCACCCGCCTGGCTCGCCTCCGCCTGCTGAGCCAGCCTCGCCTCGGCCCTTCTCCCTCTCTCTCCTCGGCGCCGGACGCTCCTTCGCTCCGCCGGACGCTCACTTCGCCGCTCCGCTCGCCTCGGCCGCGCCCGTGCCTCCTCCCGTCATGGCCAGCACCATCCTTCTCGCCCGCCACCTCACCATGACCTCCACCCTCTCCTCTGCGCCGCTCCGCCTCCAGCGCCTGCTCCAGCTCCACCTCCACTCGCCTTCCCGCGTGCTCGCCGTCAACCGCCTTCCTCCTCTCCCCCGTGGCGCTCAGGCGCCCAGCCGGGCTCCCCAGCAAGCGAGCCTTCTCGAACCAGGCTGCCCCGGCGTCCCGCCGGGACCGTCGCTCTCCTCCGCGGCCCTCTGCCCCAACCGCTCCGCCGTCCCGCGTCCGGCAGCGTCGCCGCCCGTTCGCCACCGCCGCGGCCTGCCCTGCTCGGCGCTCGAGCTCCCTCCGTCCCGCTCGAGTCGGCGCCCTCGCCGCCCGGCGTGTCTTGCCGACCTCTGCCGTCCGCCTTCCTCGCGCGCTTTCGCCGCAGCTGGACCCCATCGACCACGCCGCTGTCCGCGCCTGCGTCTCCGCCGATCGCTCGGCCCCGCCACCACGGCCTCCTCCGGCGCCTCGACCTCTGCCCCGGGCCCAGGACCGCGTCGGCCTCGACCCTCCCTGCCTCGCGCGTTCCGCTCCTTCCGGCGAAGCCCAAGCCACCGTCGCTCGCCCTCTGCTTCGATTCGTGGCCCCTAGCGGCGTTGGCCCCGCCACAAGTTCTGCCTGTTTACATGTTTTGCGGTCCGATGAGGAACGTCGATGACCATCGGCGCCAAGCCCAAGTTCGACACCGGCAAACCCGAAAACCGCTAGAAGAACCATCGACGGGTCTTCTACAAGACAAGCTTGTCAAGATCCCGAACGCCGAGGTCGCTCTACAACGCCTAGATCTTCTCGGGACATCGAGTTCGCCATCACGGAGGACAAGCACGCCTTCATGGAACGCGGAACCGTAAAACCGCAAGACCTTACGCCGGATCGCAAGTAACCCCTCGAGGACGCCGAGATCCACAATCGGACCTAAGGACACCGAGACTCGGTGCGACAAGCACTTCACCCGGACGTCAAGACCGATGCAATGGCGCGGCCCGAAGATCCCGACGACAAGAATAGCGGACCGGGAGAACCCGATGCCCGGCGAGAACAAGTCCTTCGTTAGGGCAAGTTCTCCCTCGTAACGCCATGATCGACAACATGACCGAAGACCCGGATGCGCCAAGACCTACCCACGAGTCCGAAACGACCCGTCGAACCTAAACCTGGACCCCGAGACCGAACCCGAACCCGGATCCCCAAGATCGTCGAGACCCCTAATGTGTGAACCCCTTCCATAAACCCTATTTTATAACATAATAACAACTTGTCGCATATTGAATTGTCATACTCGCATGCATCTTATCATGTGGTTTGGGGGCCTTATGCCGATTCACCTAATAATTAAATATGGGGCCCATATGCGGGCAAATCTAGCCTTATAATGGCCTCATTTAAATTGGTGTAGCGAACCTGGTACTATCTTCTGCCATGTTAAACAACATTTAACTTGCGGGTTATAAACAACTTGAACCATCTAACTAATTGTCGGGACCCCGGTTCCGCTTAATATGACCTAATTGCATCGCATCCTTGCCATGCCATACATCATACATGCATCATGCCGATCTTCTGCCGTTGTATTAAATATTGCACCCGGTGTTTATTCTAGTGTTTTGCTTCTTCGCGGATAAGGCCGTTGAGTTGATGTGAGCTTTGCCCCGATCTTCGGGGAAAACCTTCGACAATGTTTTCAGGCGAGCATCTCCCCCTTTCTACCTATCTTACTTTGATAGTAATTTACTCCTTCCTGTTGATCTATTGCTATCTGTGTTGCGATGCTCTAGTTTTCGTACCCGTGAAATCCCCTGCAGCCCTATATTGCCTTGGACACATCCTATTACCTGTTGTTTGGTAGATAGTTGGACTTGCACGTTGTAGTCGCTTGCTCAAGTCCTGTTGTGTGTCGTCGTATGCCACAGATGCTGATGTTTTGCCGCATGTCGATGTTGGAGATGATCATAGTTTTACTTATCGTCACTTTAATTTCTGTTTAACAACTAAAATTGAAATAAGCAGAGGCATCGGTGGGTGATAGAAAATATTTGGTTTCGAGCGCCCACTTGTGTCCGTAAGACCCCGAGTACTTGATACTGTTCCTTGATTTATCGCGCTATCCACATCCGGAGGTATATGGGACCCCACGAGCGAGCTTGATTCAGTCTTATTTCTTGGGGCCACAAACTAGTTTGAGGTTTTATTTACTATCTGTACTTATGCCATGCTACTTATGTATTTACGTTTGTGCGAGAGCACCTTTGTAATGTTTAGGAATTGTGACCCGTTTACGTGGTATCGACAAGCCCAGCCACACTTTGGGTTCCCGATCGTTCTGCCGGCCCCACAAACCTTGAGGCGTCTCGAGTCGCTAACCGTTCGGAATCTACTTAAGGGTGGCCCCTGAAATATTTCTGAATCCTGTGATTGTTCATCGTGAAAGCCTCGTTGGGTTTGATTTGGTTTTCGAGGTTGATCGGCGTGTGTTGCTATTGGTGCACCCGGGTAAATCTTTCTCAAAGCCGTGTCCGCGGATATGGACGACTTGGAGCACGATATCTCGATCATAGACAAGCATAACTAAAGTTCTTGCTATAAATTTGACTTATAATGACTAGTAATCAGCTTCACTATAATGGAATGGCTAATTAATACGCCCACAATTGCTTGTTTGGTTGTCGCTTGCGACAATTGTACTGACTAGTAAATCTTGCAACTTCTAGCGAATGATGAATAAAAGTACCAACAACTGCTTTGGGTTTTGGGTTATCTCATGATAAATGTATCGACTAGTAAGTGTTGCCACTATCACGGAATGGTTAACTAAAAGTGCCCTTTGTTTACTTTATCGGGATGATTATCTAAACGACTAGTAATTGCTGCAACGATAACGAATAAATAAAGCGCCAGCGGTGTGAGTTCCTCGGTTGACTTCCTCGTTTGGTCTCGAGGAAACACCAGGATGGGTTTGCTTGTTTGGTGTTAGCTTGAGTTGGATCCGGATAGGCTATTCTTACCCTCTCGATAACCGCCATTGTATCGAGTCTCTATAGGTTGTTTAGTGCATCTTTGCCGCTTGATCCACCATACCTATGTAGGCGAGGACCGCGAATTCTAGCCTCGTAGTGTCTTGGCCTCGATCGACGCTCCTCTTTTCCTTTGCCCTTTGTCGGCACCCCTTTTGTTTAAGCGGTTTTGAGATCGGCGTCGTTAGCGGTTACCCTTCCGGCTTGGCACGGGCAGGGGTTATGGGCGCCATTGGTTATTCTTGAGGCTCTTAGCCCCATTTGCTTCTTGTCCGTAGTCGGACGCTCACCGTTTTCAAGGTGATTTGGATCTTGTATATTATATCTGTATTCTTGACTCACGGAGTCATTGTTATATATATATCTGCTCATGGTCCCATCGAGGACTGTTGTGTAATGTTATTACTTTGTTTTCCACCCGCACGAAAGTGCCTGGTGGGCACCTTTGAATCGTTTCTATGCGGGTTTGGGGAATTTTGCTCAAACTTGCATAGGTCCGATTTTGAGGGTGTTACACCAAGGTTATCAGATAATATCATATGACCCATTTTAGGCTCGCCGTCGTCGGATTGTCGACAAGTACGCCATAGGGGGTCCTAGTGGCGTTGGAAGGATGGGGTGTGAGGCGTCGGATGTTCCAGGAGCGGTGAGCACAAGTTTACCCAGGTTCAGATCCGACTGCAGTGATCGGATCCTACTCCTGCTAGCAACCTAGTAATATATCGGCGTAATCCCGATGTTACAGCGGATTACAAGAGAGGTTCGCCTGTGCGAGTTGGTTGTGGTTGTGTGTATTGAGTTGTTGCCCTAAAGGCTCCCATAGGGCCGGTTTATATAGTCACCGGGGCCTAGGGTTACAGGAGAGACCTGTCCGGCTACGTTATAGAGTCGGTAAATATATACAGCTTGGACTACAAGTAATACTACATGCCTAAGTCGGTAACTCTTCTGGGCCTTGTCGTAGCCGGAATTGGTTCCTCCTCTTTCTCTGACTGGGCCGCCCGTGAAGCAAAGCTCTAACCCGTTGGTGGATGTAGCATCCCATTTGTCTAACAACTGTAATGCTACTTGGGTTAGTAATAAAATGGCTACTTTCTACATATAATTGTTGCATCATCATCATATCATGCTCATGTCATCATGCCACCTTGCATTTGAGCATCATATAAAACCTTTGTGATTTGGTTCTTCTCTCATAGGCATGGTAAATTGTATTTGCCTCTTGATATTGTATTTGGTTCTTGATATATTGTTAAATGCCCAAGTTGAGTTGGGGGCATATCTTTTATTCAACTCCACCACCTTTCTTTTCCTACCTTACAAATTCCACCATCCCATTATCCATGAGCTTGTAATTATTTTACTTTGTTGTTTAATCTAGCTCATGAGAGATAGGGTGGTTCCAATTCTACAAATTCTTTTTCTTGGGCCTTACTCCACATTTTGGAATGCATAAGAACAATGCCATGTAAATAATCTTGTTTTCACAAAATAAGCATGGTATTATTTATTTATGCATGGCCCATGCAACCATCACCAACTTTGGTCATCTTTTGGTTTTATTTGAATTCTTGAGTGGTTCATCTCTATCTCTATCCCTTCTTTTGGGCTTGATCTATTTTGATCTTGCTTAAACCTCATCACCATCTTTATCTACCCCATCACCACCTTTTCTTCTTTTCTCTCTTTTGGCTATCTTGTTTGAGCTTGTGTTGATCATGCTTGATCTAGTCCAAAGGTACCACTCCATCTATCTCTCTCTTACCCTCTAGCTAAGATCCTCCCTATCACCTACCCACCTAACCATACCCCATCCTCTCTAGCTAACCCTAAGACATCACCCCTCTCTCACAAACTCTAACCCGAGGCTACCCCCCTCTCTCTCTCTCGGCCTCCTTCCTCTCTCTAGCTCTCTCCCTGCCACAAGGCCCCATCAACCCCACCTGCCCACCTCCTAGGTGCCTCCCCTGGTCCCCCCTCTCTCCAAAACCCTAGCCAAACCCGAGCCACCCTTCTCCCTTTTTGCATAAAGGTGGCACCCCCCATGTGCCTCTCCCCTCTCCTCCCTTATCCCCCCAACCACCCAGCTCGCCACCACCCTAGATCCACCAGGAGGCCCCAGGTCCTCCCCATCCTCCTTTCTTCTTCCCCCTCCCCACCATGATCGCCCCATGCCCCTCTAAACCCTAGTCGCGGCCACCTCCTTCCTCTAGCCGTTCTGGGGCGCGCCGAGCTGAGCCAGGAGCACCAGGGCCCCCTCTGCTTCCTCTTCGACGCCTTGACGCGAGGCCCGGACTTGGCGGAGACCCCGCCCGCGCCGTGCCCGTGAGCACCAGAGCTCAGGCGCCAGCCCACGTCGATCGCCAGCCCTCGGCCAAACCCTCACCACCGTCGGGTTCTGGTGAGCCCTTACCTCCTAGACATGCCCCATTTCCTCTCGTGTGCAGCGCCGCCCGCCGTCCGTCGAGCACCTCGCTTACGCCGCTTCGCCAGACAGCTGCGCAGCGATTACGCACTTTGTTCCTTGCCCTTCCCCAGCTGCCCTCCTCCGTGCTAGCTCACAGATGAATGTTGTAGCAGTGAATCCATCTGCGTTTTCGTTTTTTGGGTCGTTGCGTTTAGTCCGTGGCGTCGCCATCGTCGTCAAAACTCGGCCAGATCCACCGCCAAGACTGCGTCAAGCAGAGACGGCCGATGTCGTTTTGCAAAGAGACCCACGGGTTTTCACTTTAAACCCATGACCCACAACCCCACTTTGGCAGCCGTCCCATCTTGCAAATAGGCCCGTAATCGAACCTCTGACGCGGCCCCACTGGATTGCCCACGTGTGCATGCCCGGGTGGCAGCAGCGTGGTGGCCTGCTAGGTCCACAGGCCCGCTTGTCATTCACGCGAGCTAGGCGAGCCTCGGTGTGGAAAGTTCTTGTCTGGCGTGACCAGTCGGCATCGACCCCACATCACGGGCTGGGGGTAGATTACAGCAGTACCAAAAGTCCAGGAGCCTTTCTTTTTCAAATTCAAATCCTTTCAAATTCAAATTCATTTTCAAATCTGTTTAAACATGAATCAGTTCATAACTTTCAAATGGTTTAGAATTTGAATTCAAACTTAATATGAAAAATGTTTTATTTTTGAATGTTAATTCAAATCTTTAATCAAATATTTTCAGAATTAATTTAAATAGCCAACCTTTGACTTTGACCCTATTTAATAATTTTGACTTTTAAATAAATTTAAATTCATAATTCCAAATAATACAAATAATATATGTTTTTGAATCAGAAAAATGTGAGGATTTCAAATATGCCATTCAAAATATATTTTGGGCATTAAAATTCCAAGTTGAATTAAATTATAATAAAATGCCCTTCACCTTAATTAATTAATAACTTTTGATTTAAAACTCCAAATTTAACAAATGATATGTCTAAAATGATCAGCTCGACGAGACCTTTCTGTTTATGCATTCCATGTTCTGAATTGCAGCATGCATCATATAAATATAAGGTAACCAGCAACTAATATGAGGATAAAATGTGGCCAAAACTCAATAAAATGTTTATTTCTTGTATTCTACACCTCACCCATGCCATGCTACATTATTGCCATGCAACTGGTGCATCATTCATCATGGCATGATTGTTTGCTTGTCGCATTTTATTCATATGCTTGTGCACTGTATTTATGTTGGCCCTTGTTTGTTTGGTTCTTCTTGAATAGACCTTGAGGCGGGATATATCAAGAAACCCAGGAGCACTACCCAGATCCGTCTCTCGCTTCAACTGAGCTGCCAGGCAAGAACTACCACATGCTCGCATACATATAGTACCTATTGCCTCTATCTTATTCTTGCATCATTGAGTCGCGATTGCATTAAACTGAATCCCAAGTATTGCATAGCCTTTACTTTTAAACCACACCAAGCTTGTTCCTCTGTCCCATGAGCCATTACTACAGGAGTTGTTTGAGCCATGCGAGTCGTAGAACAGCATGTGTAAGGTATGTGAGTGTCTGATGGATAACGAGGTACCTAAACAACTTAACCTGAGTAGTAATGGGATAACTAATGAAAGTGGCACCGGTGAGCAATATCTGCTATTTGGTTTTTCCTGCTCACTTGTGTCCGTGGGACCCAGTACTTGATTCCTGTTCCTTGATTATTCGCTATCCACATCCGGAGGCTTATGGGACCCCAGGCGAGCTTGATTCATTCTTATTTCTTGGGGCCACAAACTAGTTTGAGGTTTTATTTACTATCTGTACTTATGCCATGCTTTCTGCTTAATTTACGATTGTGAGGAGCACTGTCTTTTTAGGTAAGCGGAGTGTTTTCGCGGTATCGACAAGCCTAGTCACATTTTGGGTTCCCGATCGTTTCTGACCATCGACGCAAACCTTGAGTCCGTCTCAAGTCACTAACCGTTCGCGGGTAGCTTAATGTGCCCACGAAATATTTCTGAATCCTGTGATTGCTTTGTCGTGAAGGCCTCATTGGGTTTTGATTTGGTTTTTCCGAGGTTGATCGAGTGTGTGTTGCTATTTGTGCACCCCTGCAGGGTAAAACTTTCTGAAAGTCGTGTCCGCGGTTATGGACGACTTGGAGCACAGTTTCTCGATCATAGACAAGCATAACTAAAGTACCACTTTTAATTTGACTAAGTCACTGACTAGTAAATAGTGCAACACTCATGGAATGGTTAATAAAATTGCCAACGGATGGGGGGTTGTTCGTCCGCTTCCTCGTTGGTAAGCGAGGAGGATGGATCTAATAATATTACTGTTATAACTGTTGTCCTTAATTCACGGACATCCGTCTATCTTTGGTTAGGCGGATGGTTAGCGAGTATCTATAGAACTGTTAGGGTTTATCTTTTGCTGCAATTGCGTCACCCCAGGTTGTGTCCCCTTTAGAGGCATAAAGACTTGCTGAGTACCCCTAGGGCCTCACACGATAAATTATTTGATTCAGATGAACAGGTACACTCACAAGATGGATACTGGGTGGAGGAGGCGGATGGTGTGGGCAACGATCGTTCGGTGTAGAGATTCCGGGAACGGGGATCCGTGAGATCTGTGGGCAGGATGTGCTTATTTATGGGGCATCTTATGCCGATTTGCTTCTTATCCGTACTCGGATCTTGTTTGCCGCTTCCGCCTGATACTCTGATGTGTGATGTATGAGGAGATATCCTAAACTATTATATCTATCTAGGACATTTGAATCTTGCCATGCTATATTTCCTTTCTTTTTAGATGGAATGGCTCTGATGTACTATTGTATGGTGGCTTGCATACATACTCATTTGTGTATGTAGTTGATCCCTTCGCCTGCCGATTACGCCGCCCGTACTTGTCCCGATGATTGGAAATGGTTGGGACGGCCGAAAGGTCTACCTGTGAGTGGCATTTGGGCCCCACCGTACTATTTCAACCATTTCCGCTCATCCAGGCTTGTATCTAGGAGCGTAATTCACCGAGGTAGTTACAATTGGTATCAGAGCCATCCCGCCCTTCAGGGTCTCAGCCAAATGGTCGTTGTCTGTCTAGCAAATATTTTTGGTAGCTATGTATATTAGGGAAAAACAAAACGCGAGAGTAGGACTGCTTCCACTTTTCTTCTTACCCACTCACCCACCCTTTTCTGGTAAGGAAGTGTAATGTTTTCAATCCTCTTCTTAAAAGTTCAAACTAGGATTCACGTGTTCTGGGTTTCCGTAGTACCATAGGTTGTGTGTTTGTGTGTGTGCGTGTGTGTGTGTGTGTAATTCCTTGTCTATCTGTTGCATCCAAGTTGTTATCTAATCAGCCTTTTGGTTATCAACTGTTGGTACATTCCATACCGACAGGCATTGCAATCCGACGCGATCTATCTGATTCGTTGTATACCGACGCGATCTGTCTTACTCTTTGTTATCCGACGTTATCTTGTTTGGGGTGTTCGTTTCCGTAGTTACCAATCTTTAGGTTCAATGTGAGAAGAAGGGGTTAGGATATGTGTTCCACTTATTCATGTGCGGAGTAATGATTTGAGTGCGGGATGGAGTCGCGACCATACCACTACTCTTATCATTCGCTCTTGCATATTGAATTGGTAGAGTCACTAATCTTGATTCGTTAAGTGATTTTGCGCATCTATTGGTATTTTAATGCCGAAATTTGTGGAAAAAATTTCTTTGATATATCTGTGTACCACACTCCTTTTCAGTCGTGTGCGATATGCTTAATATCTTCTAGGTGCTTTGAACTTTGTTGATATTTTAATATCATCTTAGTAAATTGTATCCTTTAATCTTGGTTAATTCCATTTTGGTACTATTTTGGATTATTATCATTCTCCATTATAGTACTGACTTGTGTTTTATATCAATCACAGGATGGCTCCACCACGCCGTTCTGATGAGGACATACCACAGGCGGGTTCGCGTTGTCAAACATCGCAAATGCCTTGGCAAAGAATGCACAGAACCAGCAGCGTTTTGAGGAAAGTGTTAGGAGGAATGAGTTTGCTCCTTACCTCCACCTCCCAAGCGAGGAGACATCAAAAGCTTCCTGAAGTTCAACCTCGCCAATTTGATGTTTCGATCAACCACTTGATGCGATGATTGGTTGCGTGAGATGTCAAGGCTACTCGAGATGCGATGTTCTCGAGCAAGAATGGGTAAAGTGTGCTACTCACCTTCGAAGGAGATGCAGCTCTACGGTGGGAGAATTACGAAGGCAAAGCTGCGGTTTTCACCTACTTGGGAAAGGTTCCTGGGCGTTCAAAGAGCGATGTCATCGAAATTGTCATGGAAAGGATGAAGGAAGTGTTTCTCAACCTCAAGCAGGAAATGATAATATCAATACCTACATCAGGAACTTCATGAATCTTTCTCGTTATGGTGGCGATGAGATCTCCGATGACAAGAAGAAGCAAAGAGGTTCGCAAGGGCTCAATGCATCGATTAAATATGCAATCACACATGCAAGGCCGACATCTTTTGGAACTTCAGCATCTGACTCTGCAGAGGAAGCAAGTAGGCAAGTGTTTGAGGAGTCAAAGAAACACAACCGTGATGCACCAAGCTCTTGACTATGTCGGCGCCCTCTAAGCGTCGTCTGGGTTCCTAACACCCCACTCGCTCCGGCTCCACCAAGACACCGCAAGCTACGCGGCAAGGCCACCAAACTTCCTCACTGCTGCTCCCAGGGGCTACAACCACCACTACCCTAGAGCGCCTGGCGGAGTCCCTGGCTATGTTGCTCCACGTCCACCTGGTGCTTGTTTCACGTGTGGAGACTCTGGGCATCTAAGCTGGAACTGTCCGTTGAAAAACAAAGCTCTTCCTCCACCCCCTCCAAGATCTGCGGCAAGCTCTCATTTGGTTCGCGCACCACCACCTCGGGCTCTCAACATCAACACTAAGCCCGGGTCTACTGTTGCTCGTGCCAACTGTGTCAACGCCGCTCAAGCTGAGCATGCACCTGGAGTTGTGATGGGTATGCTTTCCGTTAACTCAGTCCCTGCACGAGTTTTGTTTGATTCTGGTGCATCGCATTCTTTCGTTTCTCACAAGTTTGCAAATGAGAATGAGTTAGCGTTGGATCCTCTCCTTAAGCGGTTAATGGTCCTTTCTCCTGGAGAGAAGATGGCAGCTTCTAAAATCAGCCATGGCAATCAAATTGAGATTGGTGGCTCTTCGTTCTCGGCTTCCTTAATTGTTCTGGGCAATTCTGACATTGATGTCATCTTGGGCATGGATTGGTTGACAGCAAATGCAGCTGTGATTGATTGTGCTGAATGCTCGGTTTCTCTGAAGATTCCTGAAGGCCATATAGTCTATTCTCCAAGTCTGACTCCTGCTATCCAGCTTTTCTCTTTGGCGGCTCTGAATGATGATGCTATGGAAGCTATTCAGAGTGTTCCGGTGGTCTGCGAGTTCCCAGATGTCTTTCCTGAAGAGTTGCCGGGTAAGCCTCCGGATCGTGAGGTTGAGTTTGTAATTGAGCTTGAACCTGGAACGGCTCCTATCTCCAAGCGGCCTTATAAAATGGGTCCTGCTGAGTTGGCCGAACTCAAACGACAGCTTGATGAACAAGAGAAGTTGGGTTTCATTCAACACAGTACTTCTTCTTGGGGTAGCCCAACAATCTTTGTGAAGAAGCATGACAGGACTGATAGACTTTGTGTTGACTATCGGGCTCTCAATGCTAAAACCATCAAGAACAAATATCCCCTTCCGCGGATTAATGATCTCTTCGATCAGCTAGCTGGATCTGTGGTGTTCTCTAAGCTTGACTTGAGAAGTGGTTATCACCAAATCAAGATTCGCAAGGAAGATGTGCCTAAAACAGCTTTCACCACCCTCTATGGCCTGTATGAGTACACGGTCATGTCTTTCGGTCTCACCAACGCACCTGCTACCTTCTCGAGGCTTATGAACTCGGTTTTCATATAGTACCTTGATAAGTTCGTTGTGGTCTATCTGGATGACATCCTAGTCTATTCCAAGTCAAAGGAAGAGCATGAAGAACACCTTCGGTGTGTCCTAAACAAGCTTCGTGAGAACCGCTTGTATGCAAAGTTCTCAAAGTGTGAGTTTTGGCTGCCTCAAGTAACCTATCTTGGTCATGTCATCTCTGCCAAGGGCATTGCAGTTAACCGAGCTGTGAAGACAATTGTTGAATGGCTTCCTCCTGTTAATGTCAAAGAAGTGCGGAGTTTCCTTGGTTTGGCTAGTTATTGCCGTCGCTTCGTTCAGAACTTCTCGAAGATAGCGAAGCCTCTTACCAATCTCCTCAAGAAAGGCAAGAAATACCTTTGGACTCCTGCATGTCAAGCAAGCTTTGAGACACTCAAAGAGAAGCTCACTTCTACGCCAGTCTTGGTTCCTCCGGACACATCTAAGCCTTTCCAGATATTCCGTGACGCCTCTTTGCAAGGATTGGGTGCGGTCCTTATGCAAGAAAAACAAGTGGTTGCTTATGCCTCTCGACATTTGAAGACGCATGAGATCAACTATCCTACACATGACCTCGAGCTCGCAGCAGTTGTCTTTGCTTTGAAGCTATGGAGGCACTACTTGCTTGGCAACCGTTGTGAGATCTTTTCTGACCACAAGAGTTTGAAGTATATCTTCACTCAGCCTGATCTCAACCTTCGGCAGAGGAGATGGATTGAAGCAATCAATGATTTTGATTTGACCATCAACTACACTCCGGGCAAAGCTAATGTCATGGCCGATGCTCTCAGCCGCAAAGCTTATGTCAACAACCTCATGATGGAAGAACAACATCCTCTCTTGTGCGAGGAATTCCGTCAGCTCAACCTTGGAATTGTGGAACAAGGGTATCTCCTGAACCTTCTGGCTACTCCTCTCTTGGAAGAAAAGATTCGCTCTCGTCAGCTTGGTGATCCGCACACCAAAAAGATCATCTCCAAACTTCAGCTTCCGAAGTATGAGTCCTTCCACGTCGATGATCAAGGCACGCTTTTCTTTGAACACCGGATGTTTGTTCCGAACTACCCGGGTTTGAGAGAGCAAGTTCTCAAGGAGGCGCATGATTCTGTTCTTTCTATCCATCCTGGCAGCACAAAGATGTACATGGACTTGAAAACACAATATTGGTGGCCGGGTTTGAAACGATATTGTGCCAAGTATGTCTCGGAGTGTGATGTCTGCCGCAGAGTGAAGGCTGTCCATCAGAAACCTTTCGGTCTTATACAGCCATTGAAACCCCCGGAATGGAAATGGGAGAAAGTAGAGATGGACTTCATCACTGGTTTTCCAAGGTCGCAGAAGGGCAACAATGCAATCTTTGTTGTCATTGACAGGCTTTTTACAGTGGCTCACTTCTTCCCCGTCAAGGAAACAATTTCTGGAATTCAGTTGGTTGAGCTCTATATCAACAGAATTGTCTCTCTATATGGGGTTCCGCTTGAGATCAGTTCAGACCGTGGGAGCATCTTCACTTCCAAGTTCTGGGAAAGTTTCCAAAATGCTTTGGGAACAAAGTTGAACTTCAGCTGACTTACCACCCTCGATCGCAAGGACAAGTTGAAAGGATCAATCAGATTCGGAGGATATGCTTCGTGCTTGCGTCATCTCTTTGGCATGAAGTGGGAAGAATGTCTTCCTTATGCTGAATTCTCTTACAACAACAGCTTCGGAAAAGTCGAAGATGGCACCATTTGAGGCTCTCTATGGCGCAAGTGCAGAACTCCGATTGGTTGGTCGGTGCGGAGAAAGAATTTGGTTTGGCCCTGACATTGTAACTCAAGCGGAGGAGAAGGTGCATATCATTCTTGAGAATCTGAAGATTGCTCAAAGTCGCCAGAAGAGCAATTATGACAGGAAGCACACGGACATGGTGTATGCCCCTGGTGATCTCGTTTACCTTCGTGTCACTCCCATGAAAGGCACACACCGCTTTGGTATCAAAGGAAAGCTGGCTCCTAGATACATCGGTCCTTTCAAAATTCGTGGTAGAAGAGGAGAAGTTGCTTATGCTCTTGAGCTCCCAGAAAGACTCAAAGTCCATGATGTTTTCCACATCTCTCAACTCAAGAAGTGCTTCAAGGATCCCGGCAGGACCGTGGATCATGAGCTTATCAATCTCCAAGAAGATCTGTCTTATCAAGAACACCCCACAAAAATCCTTGAGACCGCAGAAAGAAGGACTCGCAACAAGTCCATCAAGTTCTGCAAGGTGTAGTGGTTGCACCATTCCGTTGATGAAGCCACTTGGGAGCGTGAAGATGAACTCCGTGCCAACTATCCTACCCTCTTTGTGTCTTCTTCTTCTTCCTAGAATCTCGGGGCGAGATTCCTATTTAGTGGGGGAGAGTTGTAGCATCCCATTTGTCTAACAACTGTAATGCTACTTGGGTTAGTAATAAAATGGCTACTTCCTACATATAATTGTTGCATCATCATCATATCATGCTCATGTCATCATGCCACCTTGCATTTGAGCATCATATAAAACCTTTGTGATTTGGTTCTTCTCTCATAGGCATGGTAAATTGTATTTGCCTCTTGATATTGTATTTGGTTCTTGATATATTGTTAAATTCCCAAGTTGAGTTGGGGGCATATCTTTTATTCAACTCCACCACCTTTCTTTCCCTACCTTACAAATTCCACCATCCCATTATCCATGAGCTTGTAATTATTTTACTTTGTTGTTTAATCTAGCTCATGAGACATATGGTGGTTCCAATTCTACAAATTCTTTTGCTTGGGCCTTACTCCACATTTTGGAATGCATAAGAACAATGCCATGTAAATAATCTTGTTTTCACAAAATAAGCATGGTATTATTTATTTATGCATGGCCCATGCAACCATCACCAACTTTGGTCATCTTTTGGTTTTATTTGAATTCTTGAGTGGTTCATCTCTATCTCTATCCCTTCTTTTGGGCTTGATCTATTTTGATCTTGCTTAAACCTCATCACCATCTTTATCTACCCCATCACCACCTTTTCTTCTTTTCTCTCTTTTGGCTATCTTGTTTGAGCTTGTGTTGATCATGCTTGATCTAGTCCAAAGGTACCACTCCATCTATCTCTCTCTTACCCTCTAGCTAAGATCCTCCCTATCACCTACCCACCTAACCATACCCCATCCTCTCTAGCTAACCCTAAGCCATCACCCCTCTCTCACAAACTCTAACCCGAGGCTACCCCCCCTCTCTCTCTCGGCCTCCCTCCTCTCTCTAGCTCTCTCCCTGCCACAAGGCCCCATCAACCCCACCTGCCCACCTCCTAGGTGCCTACCCCTGGTCCCCCCTCTCTCCAAAACCCTAGCCAAACCCGAGCCACCCTTCTCCCTTTTTGCATAAAGGTGGCACCCCCCATGTGCCTTTCCCCTCTCCTCCCTTATCCCCCAACCACCCAGCTTGCCACCACCCCAGATCCACCAGGAGGCCCCCAGGTCCTCCCCATCCTCCTTTCTTCTTCCCCCTCCCCACCATGATCGCCCCATGCCCCTCTAAACCCTAGCCGCGGGCACCTCCTTCCTCTAGCCGTTTGGGCTGGGCTGAGCCAGGAGCACCAGGCCCCTCCTTCCTCTTCGACGGGGCCAGTGACGCTGGACCTCGCCGGAGAAGCCCCGCCGTGCCCGTGAGCACCAGGAGCTCCAGAGCGCCAGCCTCGTCGCCGATCGCCAGCCCCTCCGGCCAAACCCTCACCACCGTCGGGTTCCTGGTGAGCCCTTCTACCTCCTAGACATGCCCCCTTTCCCTCTCGTGTATCAGCGCCGCCGCCCGTCGTCGAGCACCTCACAAGACGCACGGCTTCGCAGTATGACAAATCGCAGCAGATTCGCCGCTGTTCCTTGCCCTTCCCCGCGCGCTGCAGCCCTCCTCCGTGCTAGCTCCCTGTATGAATGTTGTAGCGTGAATCCATCTGTTTTTGTTTTTGTCGTTGCGTTTAGTCCGGCGTGGCGTCGCCATCGTCGTCTAAAACTCGGCGGATCACCGCCGACATCGCGTCAGTGAGCAGACAGCGATGTCATTTTGCAAAGAGACCCTGGGTTTTCCGCCCTAAACCCGACCAGCCGAACCCACCTTGGCCGCCCGTCCCATCTTGCAAATAGGCCCCGTACATCGAACCTCGCAGCCGCAGCCTGGATTGCCCGTGTCGCCCGGGTGGCAGCAGCGTGGCCTGCTAGGTCCACAGGCGCTTGTCATTCACGCGAGCTAGGCAGAGCCTCGGTGTGGAAAGTTCTTGTGTGCGCGTGTCGACCTAGTCAGCATCTACCCCACCTGTCACGGGCTGGGGGTAGATTCTGGCAGAGTACCAAAAGTCCAGGAGCCTTTCTTTTTCAAATTCAAATCCTTTCAAATTCAAATTCATTTTCAAATCTGTTTAAACATGAATCAGTTCATAACTTTCAAATGGTTTAGAATTTGAATTCAAACTTAATATGAAAAATGTTTTATTTTTGAATGTTAATTCAAATCTTTAATCAAATATTTTCAGAATTAATTTAAATAGCCAACCTTTGACTTTGACCCTATTTAATAATTTTGACTTTTAAATAAATTTAAATTCATAATTCCAAATAATACAAATAATATATGTTTTTGAATCAGAAAAATGTGAGGATTTCAAATATGCCATCCAAAATATATTTTGGGCACTTAAAATTCCAAGTTGAATTAAATTACAATAAAATGTCCTTCACCTTAATTAATTAATAACTTTTGATTTAAAACTCCAAATTTAACAAATGATATGTCTAAAATGATCAGCTCGACGAGACCTTTCTGTTTATGCATTCCATGTTCTGAATTGCAGCATGCATCATATAAATATAAGGTAACCAGCAACTAATATGAGGATAAAATGTGGCCAAAACTCAATAAAATGTTTATTTCTTGTATTCTACACCTCACCCATGCCATGCTACATTATTGCCATGCAACTGGTGCATCATTCATCATGGCATGATTGTTTGTTTGTCGCATTTTATTCATATGCTTGTGCACTGTATTTATGTTGGCCCTTGTTTGTTTGGTTCTTCTTCGAATAGACACCGAGCAGGGGATATATCAAGGAACCCAGGAGCACTACCCAGATCCGTCTCTCGCTTCAACTGAGCTGCCAGGAAAGCACTACCACATGCTCGCATACATATAGTACCTATTGCCTCTATCTTATTCTTGCATCATTGAGTCGCGATTGCATTAAACTGAATCCCAAGTATTGCATAGCCTTTACTTTTAAACCCCACCAAGCTTGTTCCTCCGTCCCATGAGCCATTACTACAGGAGTTGTTTGAGCCATGCGAGTCGTAGAACAGCATGTGTAGGGTATGTGAGTGTCTGATGGATAACGAGGTACCTAAACAACTTAACCTGAGTAGTAATGGGATAACTAATGAAAGTGGCACCGGTGAGCAATATCTGCTATTTGGTTTTTCCTGCTCACTTGTGTCCCGTAGGACCCCGAGTACTTGATTCATGTTCCTTGATTATTCGCGCTATCCACATCCGGGAGGCTTATGGGACCCCCGAGCGAGCTTGATTCATTCTTATTTCTTGGGGCCACAAACTAGTTTGAGGTTTTATTTACTATCCTGTACTTATGCCATGCTTTACTGCTTAATTTACGATTGTGCGAGGAGCACCTGTACTGTTTAGGTAAGCGGAGTGTTTTCGCGGTATCGACAAGCCTAGTCACATTTCCGAGGTTGATCGAGTGTGTGTTGCTATTTGTGCACCCCTGCAGGGTAAAACTTTCTGAAAGCCGTGTCCGCGGTTATGGACGACTTGGAGCACAGTTTCTCGATCATAGACAAGCATAACTAAAGTACCACTTTTAATTTGACTAAGTCACTGACTAGTAAATAGTGCAACACTCATGGAATGGTTAATAAAATTGCCAACGGATCGGGGGTTGTTCGTCCGCTTCCTCGTTGGTAAGCGAGGAGGAGGATGGATCTGATAATATTACTGTTATAACTGGTGTCCTTAATTCACGGACATCTGTCTATCTTTGGTTAGGCGGATGGTTAGCGAGTATCTATAGAACTGTTAGGGTTTATCTTTTGCTGCAATTGCGTCACCCCAGGTTGTGTCCCCTTTAGAGGCATAAAGACTTGCTGAGTACCCCTAGGGTCTCACACGATAAATTATTTGATTCAGATGAACAGGTACACTCACAAGATGGATACTAGGTGGAGGAGGCGGATGATGTGGGCAACGATCGTTCGGTGTAGAGATTCCGGGAACGGGGATCCGTGAGATCTGTGGGCGGGATGTGCTTATTTATGGGGCATCTTATGCCGATTTGCTTCTTATCCGTACTCGTATCTTGTTTGCCGCTTCCGCCTGATACTCTGATGTGTGATGTATGAGGAGATATTCTAAACTATTATATCTATCTAGGACATTTGAATCTTGCGGTATGGCGTTGCTATATTTCCCTTCTTTTTAGATGGAATGGCTCTGATGTACTATTGTATGGTGGCTTGCATACATACTCATTTGTGTATGTAGTTGATCCCTTCGCCGATTCACGCCCGTACTTGTCCCGATGATTGGAAATGGTTGGGACGGCCGAAAGGTCTACCTGTGAGTGGCATTTGGGCCCCACCGTACTATTTCAACCATTTCCGCTCATCCAGGCTTGTATCTAGGAGCGTAATTTACCGAGGTAGTTACAGTGGACCACCCTGGTCAGTGAGTCCTGTGGGTATACCCGTAAAGTATATCCCCGACAGTAGCCCCCAAAAGTCTCCAAGATCCAAAGTCGGATAAACCGTCTAGCTTGATGGTTTCTTCGTCTTGAGAATCTTGAAGGGTTCCTGAAAACTTCATTCATCAACGTAGGATTCCGAGTCAGTTGAGTCGGATATGGTTTGTTCTGACCTTAGTCTTTTCCATGCTTGGTTTAAAACATAAGCCGGATTTTTCAGCGGCGTGCAGCCTGATAACTTTTCAGGTCAGGTCCTGTCACTGACAGGATTTCCATCAGCACGACCGTTGGTGGGTCCGTTCCTTACGGAACAAAACGCCATTTCAATGCCTGCGCGAAAATCGAGGGTGCGGAAGAGTCACGAGGAAGCTAACTCCCCCTCTCCTATACGTGTGGCGATAATCACGCGTTTTATCGCACGAATCTTGACGTAGAGACAAATAAAGAGGGGAAGAAACCCTTTCTCTCAAATTCACCTCTCCATCGATTCATTCATTGCCTCCTCGTACTCCTCGAGCACTCTTCACCAGTTCCCATCTACGCACTGTAAGAAAAAATCTCTCCTCCCCCCACCAGCCTTTTTTCCTCCAAGATCCATGGCGTCTGCCTCGACTCCAGGAGCGGCGGCGGGTATGTCGGCGGCGGACGAGAAGAAGATGCGGGGCCTCTGGGTTCCCAGCATCATGGACAACTCCGAGCTCCAGTTCATGGAGGGCGAAGGATACATCGTCGCCGGCGCGTGGCGGAGCGTTTCAGAGCATGCCATTCCCACCCCGCGCGACGGCGAGAGGGTGTTGTTCGGCACGCACGTTGACCGCGGCCTCAACTTGCCACCGTCGGACTTCCTCGTCAAGGTCCTCAACTACTACAGTGTGCAACTCCATAATCTTCATCCCAACTCTCTGCTCGAGCTTAGTACTCATGCAGCGCTGTGCGAGGGGTTTCTTGGCATTAGGCCAAGTCTCACCCTTTTCTGGTACTACTATGGTACTCGGAAGAACTCCATCAGTGTCGGTGTTCCTTATATCACCGGTACTCCTATCTTAGTACTTAGGAGAAACCAAATTTATCCTAGGATTAACGCTAGCGAATCCGTCAAACGCTGGGCCGGAACCTTCTTTTATCATAAGGATATTCTGGCTCCTGGAAAGGTGGAAGGTCTTCCGGCATTCACCGACGGTGCCGCTCCCCACCAGAAGTCATGGGACGCGGAGGCGCCGAAGCTGTCAGATATATTGATCCTCGCCAAGAGGCGGATTGAGTTTCTGATAAAGCATGAGGGCCTCCGTGGATCCTACTTGATCCACTGCAGGTTGGAGCGCCGGATCCAGCCTCTGCAGCATCATGGAGATCGCCTCATGTACCAGATCACCGGGGACAAGAAGGACAGCATGCGGGTCAGCCCGAACCGGATTCTGGCGAAGGATTACAAGACCCTCATGCAATATTTGATCAAATAGAGAGTGGAACAAAAAGTTCTGGATGTCTCCATGAAGATGTTCACGTCCCAGCACCCTCTGACTTCGGTAAATATTTCGACTCTTCTTTCGCGTTTTCATCGTTCTTTTCTGTTCTTCCTCCGACTCTATTTTCATTGATGCTTTTTCGACTTTGTCAGCTCGAGAAACTCTCTGAGTCCGAGCTAGATCCTCTAGAGGTCTATGCCTCAGACGACCCAGAGGCGACGGAGGATGATGAGGTGCAAGAAGTTGTCGCCTCCGCCTCCAAGAAGCGTAAGGCGAAAGAAGTTGTTGCTGCTGGTAGCCAGCTGCCAGTAGTTAAAAAGTAAGCACCTTGTCTTTTATTTTTTAGTACTTTTGTACCTTTGTTTATTTCCAGAGCACACCTGATACTTAGGATTTTCGTGTTCTAAAGCTAAATTAGTTCTGAAGAGTAAGACCAAGCCGGACAGCAAGTCGGGCAAGAAGATGCGTTAGCAGAAGCTTGTTATCTCCCCTGCTGTGCCGCCATCGACTCCATCCACTACTCCATCAGCACAGGAAGCATCTACCTTTCCTATTGTTGGAAACTTCTCGAAAGCCCTGGTCATCGTTGATGATCAGGCAACTAACAAGGGTGAACCCGTCAAGGGTAATGATCTCATGGTAATATCCACAGGAGCCATGGATAAAGTGGCCAGCTCCGCTGTCCCTGGCCTCAAGAGGAAAGAGAAGGAAGAGATCCTCAGACTGGCTCAATCCAGTCTTGAGAAGAAAACCTTGACTCCAGAGGCAGCGAGTCAATATGAGGAGGATGTCAAGCTGGTCAGCCTCCTGGACCAAATTTTGGTCCGGGACGCTAAAGTGCATCCCTCACCCTTACTAAGAAGGTGTTTCATAGCACCAAACTCGGATTTGAAAAGATGCACTTGGAACACATTGTAAGTTTCCGATTCTTATTTGCATTTATTATCATATCCTCTAGCCCCCAAGCATGAAGTCGGATAAACATAGCTGGATCCGAGTTTATGCTTTTAAGTTGCAAAAGAACGATGTAGTGTAGCCCCCAAGGCTCGTGCTGTGATTTTACTTAGCTAAATTTGCAGCTCGAGTCTTAGTAGCCGTCTGACGGTATTCCGTCTCCATACTTACAGAAAATTGCATCTTCCAATCAGGAATTTCTCAAGAATATTAACCACAAGCGCAATGAAATCAAAGCTTTGCGTCTTGAAAATTCAAAGTTGAAAATTGAGAAATATGAAGCAGAAGGTAAACTTTTCCGGCTTCCTCTTAACCGATTAACTTTTCTGTCATAGTCAAACTTCGCTTTGTCCAACTGATTTTGTTGTCTTTGCAGAATTGTTATGTCAATCTAGCAAGATGGTGGAGCAAGCCGAAAACTTCAAGGTCTTGGAGATAGAAAATGCTGAACTCCAGGACAAGCTTGAGAAGCTAACTCTAGAATCGGAGAAATCCGTAGCTGCAGTCCTGGAGTCAAGCAATCACAAGACCGTGAGGCTCGAGAAGCTCCTATCCCTTCGAGATAAAGAACTAGCTGCTATCCAGAAGTACTTCGATATTCAGAAGGATCTTGCATAGGCCACAGCTAGTGAATTAGATAGCCTCTGCAAGGAGCATGCTGAATGGAATCACTCTGTGCTAGGTAAGATTTCCGAATCTTTTCTTTGTTGTTGTTTATTTTCCGACTTTTTTTTCAGCCGAATTTTGAATTTTTGGTTCTTTCCCAGCCCCCTGAATCTTTCTGACTCTCCTACCTCCGAACCTCGCCTCGAGCGCATTAAGCTCGTCGGAGATGTCTTGTATGACTTCCGCCAAACTCTAGAAGAGGCTGGCGAAGCCGTCAAGCTTTCCGGCTTGCACACAATGTCAGTGCACGAGGTGAGGGACAAGGTTCAGGAGATTCCGAAGCTAATCAAAGTCTGGAAGATCTCCTACGCTCGGACTGCTGCGCAAACAGCTCTGACCATGGTGATGAGCCACCATAGCGAGATGGAAATCTGGCACGTCACCAAGGGTATTGCCTAGGAGGATGACGAGGGTAACCCACAAGACATCAAGGCCATCCAAGAGTCTTGTGCAGGTTATGCTTGTCACGTGGCGGATATGACCAACTATACGACGCCATTCTTCGATTCCGTCGCCGCTCCTCCCTCGCCCCAAGATCCAGAAGCCAGCAATGCTTCCGAGTCTGAGATCGAGGGCGACACTGCTGTTGATTCCAGTGCTCCACCTGATTCATCACCACCTCCTGCAGTATAAACAATTTTTATGCATTATCCTGAACTTATGGCAATGTAATGATGGATACAATGTTTACTTTTGTAGGGGTTCGTAGCATGGAAAACAAAAAATTTCTACCACATGCACACAAACAAGCCAAGATCTATCTACTAGATTGTAGCAACGAGTCGATAGAGGAACTTACCCTCGAAGATTCCAAAGCGGTTAACGAGAGCAGATTCTCGTGGATGATGTAGTCGTACAATCCCGATCTCAAGATCGCGCAGACGATCCTTCCGGCGTTGCGTTCCGGCAGCGCTTCCGTAGTCGGTCACACGTTCGGTACTCGATGAAGACCTTCCTCTCCCTTGTTCCAGCAGGCAGCGGAGGTTGTAGCACTCTCCTCGCGATTCCGGCAGCACGACGGCGTGGTACCGGAAGTAGAGGGGAGATCTCGCAGGGCTTCGCCTTAAGCCGGAGCGAGTATGGTGGACTATGAGAGAGCCTTGGTGATCTAGGGTTTAGACACACCAATTAGAAGGGGCTAAACCAGTGGCTAGGGCAATTAGAAGCTCTAACTCGGCGGCTTGGGAGAAATCCCTAGGCTGTGGCTAGGGTTTAGGTTTAGAGGGAGGCAACTTGTGTGTCTAGGAGGAGCCCCGCCTCCTCTTATAGGTGGAGGAGGCGCGCTCGGGAGGAGTCCTCCCAACTCGGACAAGGTGGGCCGGTGGTGGAAGGAGGAACTCCTCCCCCAAGTCGGTTTCAAACCTCCTTCTCCTCTTTCCCAAAACTAGCCGTTTGACTTTCAAACTAGCCGTTTGACTTTTCAAACTAGGATTTGAATAAACCCTCTATTTGGTACAGCGATGACACCAAGTACATAATGCAATCATACCAACTTGATATAACACATTCATGTACCCTTCCCCTCCGGAGTGCCGGACATTCCGGAACCTTCTAGAACATTCCCGATGAAAACACCGGAATCATTCCCCAACTCCGAAACAGGACTTTCCTTATATGAATCTTATTCTCCGGACCATTCCGGATCTCCTCGTGATATCCCGGATCTTATCCAAGACTCCGAACAACATTCGGTCTCTTACTCATCATTCCATAACTACTCAAACAACGTCGAATCCTTAAGTGTGTCTCCCTACGGTTCGTGAATTATGCGGACATGATCGAGACACTTCTCCGATCAATAACCAATAGAGGAATCTAGAAATTCATATGGCTCCCACATATTTCTACGATTACTTTGCGATCGAATGAACCACTTACATACGATATCAATTTCCCTTTGTCTCATGATGGTTTACTTATCCGAGGTTTTGATCGTCGGTATCTCTGCATACCTAGTTCAACCTCGTTACCGATAAGTACTCTTTTCTCGTTCCCGTGATATGTGATCCCTTGTGAGCCAGTCACATGCTTGCAAGCTAATTAGATGACATTCCACCAGAGGGCCCAGAGTATATCTATCAGTCATATGGATGGACAAATCCCACTCTTGATCCATGTGCCTCAACACATACTTTTCGAACACTCAATGCCACCTTTATAGCCACCCAGTTACGGTGTGGTGTTTGATGTCATCAAAGCATTCTTCCGGTGATGGTGATTAGCATGATCTCATGGTCGAAGGAATTAGGTTACTATGTATCAGAAAGCTTATAGCAAATGAACTATATTAAATGACTTGATCTTTATGCTACGCTTAACTATAGGAGTATGTCCATCACATCATTCTACTAATGATATGACCCTGTTGTTAATAACATCTCTATGTTCGTGATCAGGAAACCATGATCATATATTAACCAACAAGCTAGTTTAACAAGAGGATTTACTAGGGACTCTTTTATGTTTACAAATCACACAAGTATTAACGTTTCCTTTTAATACAATTATAGCATGGTATGTAAACATTTATCATAAGTATGAAGATATGATAATAACCCACTTTATCATTGCCTCTTGGGCATATCTCCAACAGTCTCCCACTTGCACTAGATTCAATAATCTAGTTTCAAACCTTTGTGTATTCAACACCTATGGCTTTCCGGTGTTGTAAGTACACGTTCGCTAGTGGTCAACTGATCTCCGGATCTGACACTTCCAGGTCCGTGTGTAATTGCATGTCTTTGCGTCTCTACGCATCACTCATTCTCTAATGAGATGGCTTCGTACAAATTTGGTCCTTTGGTGTGACCTTTAGTTCTTTGGGGTTAAAAACATGTTGATAATATTGTCGTACAATATATCTTCATAGTATTATCCCACTGTGAACTACACCTAGTTTGATAACAAACTACTTGACACAAATGCCCTCTTTAGCTGCTAAAATAGCAGTCATACACTTAGCCTTTTGTTGTAGTATCTGTCACAATGTCTTTAACTTTGGAACTCATCCAAATCCATTATGGAACTTACTTTCCATTATATTGTGCCACCCTTAGTTTAGATTGAGATAAACTTAATTTGTACTTCGTGACAAAACTAGTATCAATGTAGTACTTTTACAATGAACTAACCATCTATTTGTCACTTCTACAAACAATATATTCTTAGTTCTTCCAAAAGATCATAAGAATATCCTTACTATTGTCCAATGATCATCTTATGAATCATTCTGGTAGATGCTCACATCATTTGGAGCATAGGACATATCTGGATTTGTACATATCATAGCATAATTGATATAAATACTCTTTGTGATTTCATACATCAAGTATCAATCTATACTTGAATCTTTGTTTCACTTACCAAGTGTCAATACACTTGAATATATCATCAATATTGAACTCATTCAATCCTTTCTGTGCGACAAGAACCTTTCTTGTAGTTTCTATATTGAACTCATTCAATATCTCATCTATGTACTTCTGGCACAACCATATTGGCGTCTATTGATGCCAAATATTTGGGTTTTTCCTAAGTCTTTCATCAGGATAAAATTCTTATTATGTATTAATAAAATATACATCTTTTCCAATCAACAATATGTCCTCCACATAATGTATTAGAAATATGTCTTAGCGCTCCCGCTTAATTTCTTACAAATGCAAGCATCTTCATTGTCTCTGATGAAATTAAACACTTTTAACAGTTTCATCATAGTGAAGATTCCAACTCCGCAATGCTTATTTCAACCATTGAAGTTTGCATATGCATTTAGCATCCTTTGAATTAACAAAACCCTTTGGACCGTGTTATGCACATGTCCTAGGTAACAATTCTATTAGAAGAACTTTGTTTTGTTTATTCAACACATAACAAAATTATATGTCGTGGTTGCTACATTAATCCGTCTAGACTAAATATCGCTATGAAAGATCAAATCTTGTCATATACAACCTTTGAACATTGTTGTGAACTCTTTCCCAACATGTCGACCATTTCATAGATGCGAAAACATCCATGTCTATTTCTTTATAGATCCAAACACAACTGTAGGGTCTTACACCTTTCTTGAGGGTCCTTCAAGTTCAAAACTTGATTTTTCGTGTATGGAACTATCACGGATTTTATGGCTTCAAGACATTAGACGGAGTCAGGGCCCATCATCGCTTCTTTGCATGTAGTCGGATCATTATTGTCAAATAATGATTTAACTCTCAAATCTTGGTATTTGATTGTTTACCCGACCTACTTGTTTCAATAGGAACTTGGATCTCCGTGACCACAACCTTTGAGGTACGTGAGCCATGAGCATTGTTGCTACCTCCTAACACTTTTATTTGCAACTTTGATCATATAGCTAAGGTTCTTTTAACCTTATCAAAGTTCTATTGTCCTCCCACTTAACTTTTCACGAAAAATTCCTTCTCAAAGAAACTTGACGTTCTAAGAAACAAACACTTTTGTCTCCGGTGTTTATGGAGGAATACTTAACAATTATACAAAGACAGGTTCATCCGAATTTGGTTGCACACATCTTTCTTATGCATAGCATACCGATGTTTTAAGAAATGACTACTTGGGTTTTATCCCAAACCATAACTTTATATGGTGTCATTTTAACGGATTATGATGGAGCTCTTTTCAGTGAAAAACGGTAGTATCTAAAGCTTTTAATCTTTAAAACATAATGGCAGTTTTATGAATTATACCTTTGATCTTACCATGTCAAACAAGGTTTTAATCACATATCTCGAACGCTCCATACTCTTATGGTGTTTCGGGAAATGAAAATCCACAGAACGATTCCTTAAATCTTAGGTATTATGCTAAAACTTGTAACTCAAATATCTTCCTTTATGATCTTATCATAAACTATTTATATTCTTGTTACAATGATTTTGCACTTTATCTTGAAAATCTTTGAACTTTTCAAATATTTCATACTTCATCCCTATTAAGTAAATATTCATATATTCACTCAAATTTTCGGAGAAAGCATATGAAGTTGAAATCCATCACTCTTGACTACACATAATGGACTTCATACAACAATATGTACAAGTTCCAATAAGCTAGTCATTCGTTCCCTTTTGGCCTAAGAAAGAAGTTTTAATTATCTCTAGGAAAGTTTCACAAGCGTCATGTGATCAAAATAAAAAGACTCTAAAATTCCATCCACATGGAGTTTCTTCATGTTTTCTTTCCAATATAATTTAAACGGCGATGTCACTTCCTAAGTGATCTTTCAATCAATTTGTCTTTCGACATTTTTAGCACTAGTTTTATGGATGTGATTTCTCCAACGAGATTTGTGGATCATCCATCTTTTATGGATTACGGCAATTATTTGAACAACCCTTTTATTCTCATAATACCTGATAAAACAAATCTTGAAGGCAAGCTTTGATGTTTAACGAGCAACACAATAACCCTTTATTTGTTCTCGATGAACATCATCACATATTCTTTTGCTAGTTACTTAGGCCATTGTAGTTCATGAATTGTGTTGTTTCGTATGACGATTCACACCAACAAATTTAGTATCAAATACTTAAGAACCACATTGTTTAATAAGCAAAGAATATAGCCATAACATGTATATCATCTATATACTTAAACTGAATAATTCTAGTATTTTCTTTTCTGCCATATATTTATGAGATTCTATTTCAGTATTTCCTTTTCTGTTTGAAAGAATCTATCAACATCAATAGTGGAGTCATACATATGAAACATAGTCCAAAGCGTGTATAATTAAATACCAATGTCTTTGGACTTGCACTTTCAAGTAGATCACCATCATCAAATGTTTGGTGTTCTTTCAAATTCCTTTCTTTAGTAATCTCTTGGTGTAGTAAACATTTTACCTACATCAAATATTCACCCTTCTCATGGAATTATTCATGATCAAGCTACTTTAGCTTATAACGGTGAATCGCGAGTATAATGTTGCTCTCCAAAACCTTTTGGAGGATTAGGACAACTAGTGTCTCCAACCTTTTGCAAATTCTCATCAAATATGAGAACATGACTTTTGCCATATTATACTCTATCATGTTGCAACCAAAACTTCGTTTCAGATATCACAATATCTTCCACACTTCATGGTTTCTAAAACAACTCTTTCAACTCCTAGATAACCTTGATATTAAGACAATTCTTTGAATATCAAGAATCATGGAGACAAACATGATACTCATACACTAACACTTGGAATTGTCACTCTTGATTTAATACCAATTATTAAACCTCATGGAGTAACCAGAACTTACTGAAAGTTTGCAATAGGACTTTTAAACTTTAGATTAACACTTCAAAACAATACGATACCAGTTCGTAAAGTAACCAACCAGAATTCTATAGTTCTATCATCTCAATTAAAACCTAGCGCAAGGTGGTAAACGGATGCCAATGACTACAACAATTATGAAAATTCACTTTGATTTAATTTATGATAAATAGTGTTCAACTTTTAATCATATTGCCGTTGAACTCCCACTCAAAACAATATCCCTCACATTGTTTTAGTGATCGCACGAACCAAATCCACCACATCAAAACCGATCATCACGAGAGTTGATATAGCTTCAATGGCGAACAATCAACATGTTCATCATATCTACTATATGACTCATGCTTTACCTTTCGGTGATCCGTGTTCCGAGACCATGTCTGTACATGCTAGGCTCGTCAAGATCAACCTTAGCTTCCGCATGAGCAAATCTGGCTTGCTCACGTTGTATACACTCGCAGAATCTAACACACCCGATCATCACGTGGTGCTTCGAAACAACGAGCTTTAGCAACGATGCTTACTAAGGATGAACACTTTAAAACATTGAAATTGTGTACTTGAGGGATCATCTTATAATGCTACCGTCGTTAACTAAGCAATACAAGATGCATAAAAGGATTAACATCACATGCAATTCATAATATGTGATATGATATGGCCTTTCTTCTTGTGCTTCCGATCTCCATCTTCAAGCACGAACATGATCTTTATCATCACCGGCATTGCATCAAGGTCAATGACGCCGCTCCATGGTTGTCGTCCACCAGCTTCAACTATTACAACTACTTTGAATAGACACGCGGGTCTTAACAGAATTTAAAGACAACCATATGGCTCCTGCCGGTTGCCAACTTAAAATAAGGAACATTGCATACATCAAATATAATCACAATATGGCCATATCACATCACAGCACACCCCTGCAAAACAAAGTTAGACGCCTCTAATTTTCTTTGCATATTTTACGTGGTTTGGGGCTTTCAATAAGTGTCGCTCTAACTTACGAATAAGAACCACAACATTGATACTAGTATTGTCAATCACCCGTTGTAAATTGAATCTTAACTATGTTGGGAGAAACAGGCACCCGCAAAGCCACGTATGCAATACAAGTTGCATGTCAAGCGTGGAACAAGTCTCATGAACGATGTCATGTAAGGTTAGCCCGGGCCGCTTCATCCCACCATCCCGCAAGATGCAAAGTACACAAGAAGCAATCGACAACAAAAGCATCAACGCCCACAATGACCATTGTGTTCTACTCGTGCAACAGATCTACATATAGACACGGCTCTGATACCACTGTAGGGGTTCGTAGCATGGAAAACAAAAAATTTCTACCGCATGCACACAAACAAGCCAAGATCTATCTAATAGATTGTAGCAACGAGTCGATAGAGGAACTTACCCTCGAAGATTCCAAAGCGGTTAACGAGAGCAGATTCTCGTGGATGATGTAGTCGTACAATCCCGATCTCAAGATCGCGCAGACGATACTTCCGGCGTTGCGTTCCGGCAGCGCTTCCGCAGTCGGTCACACGTTCGGTACTCGATGAAGACCTTCCTCTCCCTTGTTCCAGCAGGCAGCGGAGGTTGTAGCACTCTCCTCGCGATTCCTAAGACGGCGTGGTACCGGAAGTAGAGGAGATCTCGCAGGCTTCGCCTTAAGCGGGCAGTATGGTGGACTATGAGAGAGCCTTGGTGATCTAGGGTTTAGACACACCAATTAGAAGGGGCTAAACCAGCGGCTAGGGAAATTAGAATCTCTAACTCGGCGGCTTGGGAGAAATCCCTAGGCTGTGGCTAGGGTTTAGTTTTAGAGGGAGGCAACTTGTGTGTCTGGGAGGGGAGCCCTGCCCCTCCTCTTATAGGTGGAGGGAGGCGCGCCTGGGGAGGGGAGTCCCTCCCCAACTAGGACCCAAGGTGGGCCGGCGGTGGGAGGTGGAACTCCTCCCCCAAGTCGGTTTCAAACCTCCTTCTCCTCTTTCCCAAAACTAGCTGTTTGACTTTCAAACTAGCCGTTTGACTTTTCAAACTAGGATTTGAATAAACCCTCTATTTGGTACAGCGATGACACCAAGTACATAATGCAATCATACCAACTTGATATAACACATTCATGTACCCTTCCCCTCCGGAGTGCCGGACATTCCGGAACCTTCTAGAACATTCCCGATGAAAACACCGGAATCATTCCCCAACTCCGAAACAGGACTTTCCTTATATGAATCTTATTCTCCGGACCATTCCGGATCTCCTCGTGATATCCCGGATCCTATCCGAGACTCCGAACAACATTCGGTCTCTTACTCATCATTCCATAACTACTCAAACAACGTCGAATCCTTAAGTGTGTCTCCATACGGTTCATGAATTATGCGGACATGATCGAGACACTTCTCCGATCAATAACCAATAGAGGAATCTGGAAATTCATATGGCTCCCACATATTTCTACGATTACTTTGCGATCGAATGAACCACTTACATACGATACCAATTTCCCTTTGTCTCACGATAGTTTACTTATCCGAGGTTTTGATCGTCGGTATCTCTGCATACCTAGTTCAACCTCGTTACCGATAAGTACTCTTTTCTCGTTCCTGTGATATGTGATCCCTTGTGAGCCAGTCACATGCTTGCAAGCTAATTGGATGACATTCCACCGAGAGGGCCCAGAGTATATCTATCCGTCATATGGATGGACAAATCCCACTCTTGATCCATGTGCCTCAACACATACTTTCCGAACACTCAATGCCACCTTTATAGCCACCCAGTTACGGTGTGGTGTTTGATGTCATCAAAGCATCCTTCCGGTGATTGTGATTAGCATGATCTCATGGTCGAAGGAATTAGGTTACTATGTATCAGAAAGCTTATAGCAAATGAACTATATTAAATGACTTGATCTTTATGCTACGCTTAACTATAGGAGTATGTCCATCACATCATTCTCCTAATGATATGACCCTGTTGTTAATAACATCTCTATGTTCATGATCAGGAAACCATGATCATATATTAACCAACAAGCTAGTTTAACAAGAGGCTTTACTAGGGACTCTTTTATGTTTACAAATCACACAAGTATTAACGTTTCCTTTTAATACAATTATAGCATGGTATGTAAACATTTATCATAAGTATGAAGATATGATAATAACCCACTTTATTATTGCCTCTTGGCATATATCCAACAACTTTTTGTGCTGGTCCTATAAAAACTAATGGTTTTACTATCTTAGCACTTTTGTTTATATATTTTATGCATGTGCTTGAAAAAATTCTGAAGCACTTTGAGTTTTTATGCCTATACTTATCGATTTATCCTCGTCCCTTTCATGGGTCGGCCAACCTTTAGCACGGAAACTCTGCCGAGCAACGGAGCGCAATTGCTAAACCAGTTTAAACTTGGAAACAAAGCCGGCTTCCAGTACCAACAACTCATTACTCGGAAAATGCCTGCGTCTAAGCAATCAGATAAAGAATCAAAGTATAGACAGTAAATTAAACTTTGTACCCTAAGTTGACATTTTAGATATTAAAAAATCATAACCAGAACGAACATGAGCATAAAGTACTTTCAAGCATTCTGGGATTTTTGACAAAATTACATGTTCTTTTGGAAATAAGATGGCAAAAACTTCTCAAAGATAAAATATGAGGAAACCAACACTTTATTTCACTTTGAACATGTACATATATGATTACAAGGAATTATAACTAAGAATATAAGGGACGTAGATGTGCAATATTCCATGGACGGTCTATTTCATTCGGGTCTATGCTGCCACCAGCTCTCTTTCTCTTCTGAGTATCAGGTCTTTGCTTGATTGGTATCATGTCGGTTAAATAATATGACCCATTATGCAGAACTCTGTTAATCATAAAAGGTCCTTCCCAAATGGGGGAAATTTTGTGCTTCCTTTTTTGCACAAGTCGGAGAACCAAATCGCCTTTTTTGAAAGAACGGTTTTGCACTCTCTGACTATGATACTTGCGTAACCTGGCGATAGGTCAGTAGATCTTCGTCAAAGAACGACGCGTACTTCTTCGATTATATCGAGATCATCTTGTCGAGAAACCTCTGTATCTTCTTCGATATACGCTTTTACTCGTGGAGCCTGATGAATCGGATCACTTGGAAGAACTGCTTCTGCGCCATATACCAAGAAGAAAGGAGTATAGCCGGTTAATCTGTTAAGAGTTGTTCGTAAACTCCATACCATAGACGGTAATTCTTCCGCCCAAGCCCCCGTGGCCCGACGAAGCGGTGCCTCGAGGCGAGGTCGGATTCCTTGTAAAATGAGGCCATTAGTTCTTTCGACTTGTCCATTAGCTTATGGATATGCGACAAATGCAATATCAAGTCGGATCCCTTGTTCTTCGCAGAACTCGGCAAGTTCCCCCATGGAAAAATTACTCCCATTGTCAGTAATTATACTGTGCGGATATCTGAATCAAATGATTACGTCCTTGACGAATTTTCTAGATGTGGCTCTGATACGCCCAATTTGCATCACCATTCTATATCATAATTTACCTCTATTCATTGATATTTGTCTTATTATGAGGTATTACTTATGGATTTTCATCTGTTTATGCATGTTGGATGATTCCTGGAGGATGGACTGCCGGAGTCTGGATTCTGATGGAAATAAGGCATATCGGTGCAATTTCGTGAAGATCGTAAAAATACCAGAAAAATATGGAAACATATTATTTTACCTGAGGACGAAGGAAGCCAGAAGGAGGAGCGAAGGAGGGTCGCAAGGGACCCACACCCCCCTAGGCGCGGGCCCATCTGAGGCCGTGCCTAGGGCATGTGTGGCCCACCTTCCCGGCCTCCGACTCTCCCCCTTCGCCTATATCTTCCCTACGGAACCCTAACCCTAAGGGGACGACCATAGAGAGATTTTCACCGCCTCTAGGGGGCAGAAAACACCGAGAGAGAAAGATCTCTCCGGTAGACAGATTTCGGCCGGGGGAATTCCTTCCCGGAGAGGGGAGACTGTTGCCATCAACACTATCATCAAGCTAGGCTTCATCGAGATCATCATCATCATCCACACAATCATCTCCACTAGCACCATCACCATCACTCTGTCCCGCTGTAACAATTGTGTTGGATATTGCTTTAGTTCTTAGGGGAAACTTTCCCGGTGTTGATTACTATTGTAGTTGATGCTTGTGATTGGAACCATTGGATTATTGTTTATGTTCAGATTGTTATCCATTACCATATCATCTTTGATCTTAATCCATATGATGTCTTGTGAGTAGTTCGTTGTGTTCTTGAGGACATGGGAGAAGTCATGTTGTTAGTAGTGAATCTGTGATGAGTTATTATTCAATGGTTTAGTATTTAAGTAGTGGTGATATTCTTCTAGTGGTGTCATGTGAACGTCGACTACATGATACTTCACCATTTATGGGCCTAGGGGAATGCATTGTGTATTTGGCTACTAATCAAGGGGGTTGCCGGAGTGACAGAAACCTGAACCCCCTTTAGGACACCTTTGCACAAGGGAGTGTAGGATCTCAGAGTTTAAGGCTACGGCTAGATTTATATCTTAATTACTTTCCTGTAGTTATGGATGTTTGTAGGGGGTTTAATCACAAGTATGTATTAGTCCTAGGAAGGGCAGTATGTTAGCACAGGTTCACCCACACAACGCTTACAAACACCAGAGAAGAGTACTCAGATATTTGAAGCGAAAACACTTGACAGAATTCCCATGTGTCCTCGAGAACGTTTGGTCCTTATAAGTATTTCCACCAGCTTGTCCTTTGCTAAGAAAGGGTTGGGCCACTTTCTCTGTTTGTTCGTTACTTTTGTTACTTGCTCTTTGTTTTGTTACCTTGTCAGAAAATCACTAAAAATCCGTTTGCTAAGTGTTCATAGAGATTTCCTACTCCATACCACTGTTTAGCACCTTCTGCTCCTCGTTGGGATCGACACTCCTATTTATCGAAAGTACTACAATACACCCCCTATACTTGTGGGTCATCAAGACTATTTTGCCGGGGAGTGAAGCGTTATTGAAGAGTGGAACTGGTAAATGAAACTTTCACTGTGAGTATTGCTCTTGTTACTGCTTGTTACTTTGTTTCCAATATGGATAACCCACTTGGTTTTCTGTTTGGGAAAAATACTACCACTGCTAGGGTAGTAGATGAACCACCTCCTGTTGAGATAGATCCTTTTAAGATACCTACTAGTATTGTTAATCGTGTTATGGATAATTATTATTTTGGGGATGGAACTATCCATCCTGGTGATCACTTGCTTTTTATCCATAAATTATGCGGGTTGTTTAAGTGTGCAGGTATCACAACTGAACAGGTGAATAAGAAGTTACTCTCCATATCCTTGAAAGGGAGAGATGAAGAATGGTATAAGCTGCTGAAGAATGGATAATCCATGGAATGGGAGGAGATGTCATCTCTCCTTTACTCTAAATTTTATCCTCCCAGTGAGATCCATAAGGATAGAAATATTATTTATAACTTTTGGCCTCTTGATGGATAGAGTACAACTCAAGCTTGGGGGAGATGTCCTATTCATGAACTCCCTAACAATAGTATTCTCAATAACTTTTATGCTAGGCTTTCTCTTCATGATAAAGATTTACTAGATGCTTCTTGTGCTGGATCATTCAAACGTATGAAGGAAGAAGCTAAATGGGATCTTCTAGACCGTATTCAATAGAACACTGAAGCTTGGGAGAACGACAAAGGAAGAAAGTCAGGTATAAACTATGATTATGAATGCATTAAATCTTTTATGGAAACTGATAGCTTCCGTGATACTAGCAATAAGTTTGGTCTTGATCCTCAAGTTCTTGCGAAATGTTTTAATGCTTTGCCTCTTATATTGAGATTCCCAAGAAAGAGTGGGACGAGTACCATGCTCCTTATAAAGACATTGTTACCCACGTTCCTGCCAGTATAGAGGTTTATACTATTGATCCTATTTTGCCTGAACCTTATGTTGAGAAGATCCCTTTTCCCTCCAAGGTAAGGGAACACTCTATTATGGCTAACGTGGTTAGCAAAAGCGCAAAGAAAACTGTAGGGTCCGATGAGCTTATTAATATCGAGCCTGTGGTAGCTATTGTGAAAGATCTTGTCACTATAAATATAGAGGATGAACATATTGTGTTCTGTGAAGATGCTACTAATATTTTTTATCATCCTAAGGAAGTTAGAAAAGCTAGTGTCCATGTGCTTTCTGTTAAAATTGGTAGTCATAGCTATTATGGTTTATATGATATTGGTGCTAGTTCCAGTGCTATTCCTTATGAGCTTTACAGGGAAATTATGCATGAGATTGGTCCTTGTGAGATTGAGAACATTGATGTGGTCATTCACCTTGCTAATAGAGAGCAATTTTGCCCCATTGGCATTGTAAGAGATGTGGAGGTCATTTGTGGTAAGATTAAATATCCTGTTGATTTTCTAGTACTTGGTAAAGAAGCTAGTAAAACCTATCCTATTATCTTTGGTAGACCCTTTCTGAACACTTGTGGGGCTATCATAGATTGTAGGAAGGAAAAAGTTTTGACTAAGTTTGCTGGAGAGTCTTATGAGTTTAATTTTTCCAAATTTGCCAAAACTCCTTAAGAAAATGAACTGCCTGATGAGGATTTCAGGGTTGAACAACTTTCTGCTATTTCTCTTGCTCCTAACAATGCCTTGCAGCAGTTCATGGAAGAACATGAAAGTGATGCCTTCATGAAGGAAAGAAATGAGATTGATGAGGCTTTCCTTCGTCAGCCTGAGTTATTTAAGCATAATTTACCTGTGGAAGATTTGGGTACCACACTACCACCTAAAGGGGACCCTGTTTTCAAATTAAAAACTTTACCTGATGATCTTAAATATGCTTATCTTGATGACAAGAAGATATATCCTGTTATTATTAGTTCTAAACTTTCAGGAAAGGAAGAAGAAAGGTTATTGGAGATATTGAAGAAACACAGAGGAGCTATGGGCTATACTCTTGATGATTTAAAGGGGATTTCTCCTACTATATGTCAACATGCTATTAATATAGAACCTGATGCAAAACCAGTTGTTGAGCACCAACGCCGTCTAAATCCTAAGATGAAGGATGTGGTAAGAAATGAGGTATTAAAACTCCTTGATGCTGGTATTATTTATCCTATTGCTGATAGTAAGTGGGTTAGCCCTATTCATTGTGTTCCTAAGAAAGGGGGAATAACTGTTGTGCCTAATGAAGATAATGAGCTTATACCCCAAAGAGTAGTGGTTGGGTATAGAATGTGCATTGATTTTAGAAAGATTAATAAAGTTACTAAGAAAGATCATTATCCTTTGCCCTTTATTGATCAAATGCTTGAGAGGTTATCCAAAAAGACTCACTTTTGCTTTCTTGATGGTTATTCTGGGTTTTCTCAAATTGCTGTGAAAGCACAGGACCAAGAGAAAACTACTTTCACTTGCCCCTATGGTACTTATGCTTATAGGCATATGCCTTTTGGTTTATTTAATGCTCCTGCTACCTTTCAGAGATGTATGTCTGTTATCTTTCATGGTTTTTGTGAAGAAATTGTGGAGGTTTTCATGGACGATTTTTCCATCTATGGAACTTCTTTTGATAACTGTTTGCACAACATTGATAAAGTTTTGTAGAGATGTGAGGAAACCAACCTTGTTCTTAACTGGGAGAAATGCCATTTCATGGTTAATGAAGGAATTGTTCTAGGACACAAGATCTCTGAAAGAGGTATTGAAGTTGACAGAGCTAAAATTGAAGCAATTGAGAAGATGCCTTGTCCTAGAGATATCAAAGGTATTCGTAGTATCCTTGGTCATGATGGTTTCTATAGGAGGTTTATTAAAGATTTCTCCAAAATTTCAAAGCCCCTTACTAATCTTCTTCAAAAATATGTACCTTTTGTTTTTGATGATGATTGTAAGGAAGATTTTGAAACTTTGAAGAAAGTTTTAACAACTGCTCCTATAGTCCAACCACCTGATTGGAGTTTACCTTTTGAAATTATGTGTGATGCTAGTGATTTTGTTGTGGGTGCTGTATTGGGACAACGTGTTGACAAGAAGCTAAATGTCATTCATTATGCTAGCAAGACTCTAGATGCTGCTCAAAAGAATTATGCTACTACTAAAAAGGAGTTCTTAGCTGTAATATTTGCTTGTGATAAGTTTAGACCTTATATTGTTGATTCCAAGGTTACTATTCATACTGATCATGCATCTACTAAATACCTTATGACGAAGAAGGACGCTAAGCCTAGGCTTATAAGGTGGGTGTTGCTTTTGCAAGAGTTTGACCTGCATATTATGGATAGGAAAGGTGCTGATAATCCTGTTGCTGATAATTTATCTCGTTTGGAAAACATTTCTTTTGACCCTTTGCCTGTTAATGATAGTTTTCCAAATGAGCAGTTAGATACAATAAGGGTAAGTCCACATGGGAGTCCTTGGTATGCTGATTATGCTAACTTTATTGTTTCCAAGTATTTGCCTCCAACCTTTACATACCAGCAAAGAAGAAAATTCTTTTATGATCTAAGGCATTACTTTTGGGATGACCCACACTTATATAAAGGAGTAGATGGTATTATGCGAAGATGTGTTCCAGAATTTGAAAAACAAGAGATATTGAGAAAATGTCATGGCAGTGCTTATGGAGGACATCATGCTGGGGATAGGACTACACAAAAGGTTTTACAATCTGGATTTTATTGGCCTACCCTTTTTAAAGATTTAAGGAAGTTTGTATTATCATGTGATGAATGCCAACGAGTAGGTAACATCTCTAGATGCAATGAAATGCCTATGAATTATTCTCTTGTTATAGAACCTTTTGATTGTTGGGGATTTGACTTTATGGGGCCTTTTCCTCCTTCAAAAGGGTATACACATATTCTTGTTGTTGTTGACTATGTTACAAAGTGGGTAGAAGCCATACCTACAAATAGTGCTAATGGTAAGACCTCTTTGAAAATGCTCACAGATGTCATTTTTCCTAGGTTCGGTGTGCCTAGATATCTCATGACTGATGGAGGCTCTCATTTTATTCATGGGGGTTCTAGAAAAACTCTCGCTAAGTATGATGTAAACCACAGAATAGCTTCATCTTATCACCCCCAAACTAGTGGGCAAGTAGAACTTTCCAATAGGGAAAACAAATCTATCTTAAAGAAGACTGTCAATAGATCTAGGAAAAATTGGGCTAAAAAGTTGAATGACGCTTTGTGGGCTTATAGAACTTCTTATAAAAATCCTATGGGGATGTCTCCTTACAAAATGGTCTATGGGAAGGCTTGTCACTTGCCTTTAGAATTAGAACACAAAGCTTATTGGGCAGTGAAATAGTTGAATAGAGACTTTAGACGTGCTGGTGAGAAAAGACTGCTCGACTTAAGTAATCTAGATAAGTGGAGAAGTGAAGCTTAAAAAAATGCTAGACTCTTTAAGGAAAAAGTAAAAAGATGGCATGATAGGATAATTCTCAAAAGGGAGTTCCATGTTGGTGAGAAAGTTATTTTGTATAGGTCTCGTCTTAGATTTTTTGTAGGAAAACTACTCTCCAAATGGGAAGGACCTTTGTTATCCAGGAAGTGTACCGTTCAGGTGCCATAAAAATTTCTTCTCTAAAATATGACACAACACAGGTGGTGAATGGTCAAAGACTAAAACATTATATTTCTGGAGATTCTTATAATGAAGAAGTTGATGTTATTCAAATAAAAACTCCAGAAGAATTTATCAGAAGTCAAACACCAGAAACTGCAGAGTTTTTCCTTGAATAGGTAAAAGTGGTGAAAACAGAAGGTTTGTGAAACCCCAATATTTTTATATTTTTGATGGTTTTAATACATAAGGGAAGTTACGAGAAGAAACTGAAGAGGAAACGGAGCCCGGGGTGGACAAACCCACCCCAGGCACGGGCCCAGCCTGGTCACGCCTGGAGGGGGTTTGCCACCCTCGAACTCCGTCTCCGCTTTGTTTCCGTGTCAAAACCTTCCTTATGCATTGAAACTTCATAATATATAATCCCCCGGATCCCCGAGGTTCGTGCATCGTGTTCTCGTCGTGTTTTCATTTCGATCTATTTCTGTCAGGAAATCTTCTCAAGTTTAGAGAACCATGTCCTCCACCAACGACAAAGGCAAGAAGCCCGTGGAGATAGAGTTGGAAGAACAAACCGCCACAGGAAGAAGGGGAAGGAAACCTACTTTTGTAGGAGAAATTAACACTACGGATGCTTTTTCTCGTCACATGCAGGGAATCGTATCCTTCGGTCCAGAACTGATATACTACCCTGAGGCGGCGAAAGCCCTTCGAACCACCAACGAGTTCTGTGATAAGTACCGTGCTTTGAGGGCAAAAGTGGATATGCTTCAAGAGGAAAATAACAGGCTTCGTAAGTTGCTGAAATATTTTCTGACCCTTATCAAGAGAACACCACCACCACCAAAGGAGTAATTTGTCATCAGGTTTGGCATCCCCTTGGCTTGTTCCAAGGTTGGGGGAGTGTCGCGGTATCACCACCATTATCTTTTATCTTTTACCTTTTTAGTGGATTCATAAGAGGGGTTATCTTATAGTTTGGTTTGCATATGGAAGTATCTCTCCTTTAGTTGATTATCTATGTATCCCTTGGTGTGAGTGCCTTTATTGGAATATTAATGAGAAGTCTCATCTTTTACTTTTTGCACTTCTTATTTTTAGTTTGCAATCTCTATTATATAATGGATCTTGTTGTTTAGTATTGGCACCACTTTGGGATCATCAAGTGGATCTAAATTGGTTTTGGCAAACCGAGTTCTGGTCAGTGGCTTTAGTTTGAAAGAAAAAGAAAGAAAGAGCTTACAGGTATTTGGTATCAATTGTTTTCTTTCTTGTTGGCTCATAAGCTTAGTATTCTTTATTTAAGATTCTTTTGTGTCTTCAAGGAAGATTGCATGTTTGGCTTTATTACTTGTATGTTTGCTTGTTTCTTTCAACTCTCTGGCTTTCTACCCAGCCTTGCTAGCCAAAAACCTGTTTTGAGAAGGCATACTTCTCATGTTTCCAAAATCATTTGAACCCAAAACTTTTGCCACTTGTGTCCACCATATCTACCTAGTAGCTTTTTTCTATTCCTAGAAAATTCTCAAGCTTCATCTACCTTTCAAATTAAAAAGTATTTTGTTATGTGAAAACTAGTTAGTAAACCTCTCACGAACTTGATGGCACACTTTATTTACTTTCCCCTAATAGACTTGAACCATTGTGGACATCGAAGTTGTACATGCTTGCATCTATACGTTGGGATTAGCAGAACCGTGTTGTCACGGGGAACGTTTTCAACACTGCACTTGTACTCTGTACATAGTTAATATCATGCTCTTTTGTCTATGGATGTCAACGGTGTGAAATAAAGAGGGAACTTGTAAGTCCATGGAGTTTGTATTCTATGTTAGATAAACGCCTGGGTCGCTAGCCTAAGCCATGCTTAATCATGGTGTAAACTTGCAGCATCACCATAGTGAGTCATCTATGAAGCATCCTCAATAAAAAGCTATACACATAGTAAATAAAAAGATTGTTGAGATACTCATTATCTGCTTGCCTTGTCATTTTGGTTATGGGAAAGCTCCTATACCATGTGCAAGGGGTACCCCGTTGGAGGTTCTCAATGATATGCAAATACTTACAATGACAAGAACTTACCTGGACCCAAAGTTGAGTATGCATGAGGAGTGGCCCTCATATTCAAGGGACATAAGATTGCCAACTTATATTTCATCAAGCATATACTCCATCTTTGTTCACCTTAACCTTAATCATCTCAAGATGCTTATGATAGGGGCAATGAGGGCTCAAAGCTAGTAAGTACCATAATCTTTTGGAAGCTCTTTATGACTTGTAATCCCTGCTACCCTCTAAGAAGGGACCTTTCTCCCACTACCAGTTTGAGTCAGTAAACCTACTTCCTCTTTATCTCCAGCAAGCTTTTGAGTTTTTGTGTTTCAAGCATTCATATGGTGATTTATTCAATCATGTTCTCTATCTTCCTTGTTTGCACAAAACTCTTATCTATTGAGTATTACTTTGAAAGCCTTCACTTGTGAAAAAACTTTTTGAGCAAAGAGTGCTCCAGTTTTGAAACTTCTACAAAAATATTTTGTGAAACTGTTTGCCAGGTGTTCTCTGACCAAGAACAAGTTTGCCCATTCCAATGATGATTTATCTTTATGCATCTCTATTTGTGACTGATGTACTTGGTTGCAAGCTAAGTTATATAATGGTGAGTTGCTTTATTCTATGAGTTGTGCAATGGTAAGTGTGATGCTTCTTGTTCGTATTCTTTTATTGACACTTCACTCCATAAACCTGTGGACATGTTTACTGAGCTCAATATTCGCTTGGGGACAAGCAAAGTCTAAGCTTGGGGGAGTTGATACGCCCAATTTGCATCACCATTCTATATCATAATTTACCTCTATTCATTGATATTTGTCTTATTATGAGGTATTACTTATGGCTTTTCATCTGTTTATGCATGTTGGATGATTCCTGGAGGATGGACTGCCGGAGTCTGGATTCTGATGGAAAAGAAGGCGTTTCGGTGCAATTTCGCGAAGATCAGAAAAAAACCAGAAAAATAGGGAAACATATTATTTTACCTGAGGACGAAGGAAGCCAGAAGGAGGAGCAAAGGGGGGCCGCAGGGGGCCCACACCCCCTAGGCGCGGGCCCACCTGAGGCCACGCCTAGGGCAGGTGTGGCCCACCTGCCCGGCCGCCGACTCTCCCCCTTTGCCTATATCTTCCCTACGGAACCCTAACCCTCAGGGGGCGGCCATATATAGATTTCCGCCGCCTCTCGGGGCGGAAAACACCAAGAGAGAAAGATCTCTTCGGCAGACAGATTTTTGCCAGGGGAATTCCTTCCCGGAGAGGGGAGACCGTCGCCATCAAAACCATCATCAAGCTAGGCTTCATCGGGATCATCATCATCATCATCCACACCATTATCTCCACCAGCACCATCACCACCACTCCGTCCTGCTGTAACAATTGTGTTGGATATTGCTTTAGTTCTTAGGGGAAACTTTCCCGGTGTTGATTACTATTGTAGTTGATGCTTGTGAGTGGAACCATTGGATTATTGTTTCTGTTTAGATTGTTATCCATTACCATATATATCATCTTTGATCTTGATCCATATGATGTCTTGTGAGTAGTTCGTTGTGTTATTGAGGACATGAGAGAAGTCATGTTGTTAGTAGTGAATCTGTGATGAGTTATTATTCAATGGTTTAGTATTTACAGTTGTGGTGCTATTCTTCTAGTGGTGTCATGTGAACGTTGACTACATGATACTTCACCATTTATGGGCCTAGGGGAATGCATTGTGTATTTGGCTACTAATCGCGGGGTTGCCGGAGTGATAGAAACCTGAACCCCCGTTAGGACACCTTTGCACAAGGGAGTGTAGGATCTCAGAGTTTAAGGCCGTGGTTAGATTTATATCTTAATTACTTTCCTGTAGTTACGGATGTTTGTAGGGGGTTTAATCACAAGTATGTATTAGTCCTAGGAAGGGCGGTATGTTAGCACAGGTTCACCCACACAACACTTACAAACACCAGAGAAGAGTACTCAGCTATTTGAAGCGAAAGCACTTGACAGAATTCCCATAGGTCCTCGAGAATGTTTGGTCCTTATAAGTATTTCCACTGGCTTGTCCTTTGCTAAGAAAGGATTGGGCCACTTGCTCCGTTTGTTCGTTACTTCTGTTACTTGCTCTTTGTTTTGATACCTTGTCAAAAACCACTAAAAATCCGTTTGCTAAGTGTTCACAGGGATTTCCTACTCCACACCAGTGTTCAGCACCTTCTGCTCCTCGTTGGGATCGACACTCCTATTTATTTAAAGTGCTACGATACACCCCCTATACTTGTGGGTCATCAGGCTCCATCGCAACTTGTTACGGGTTTAGCCTCAATCCATTTTGTAAATTTATCCACCATTACTAGTAGGTGAGTAAATCCACATTTTGCCGTGCGAAATGGCCCTACCATATCAAGCCTCCAGACCGCGAACGGCCATGTAATAGGGATTGTTCGCAGTTGTTCAGCTGGAACATGTGCTTGATGAGCGTACTTTTGGCAGCCCTTGCACGCTTTGACCAGTTTGTCGGCATCCGCCTTAGTTGTAAGCCAAAAGAATCCGTGTCGAAAAGCTTTTGCCACTAAGGATCTGGCTGCAGCGTGATGACCACACTCGCCTTCATGGATTTCTCTTAAGATTTCCACTCCTTCTTCCGAAGAAATACATCTCTGAAACACACCAGAAACACTCTGTTTATATAGCTCACCATTTATTATAGTGTAGGCTTTTGCTCGTCGGACAATCTGCCGGCTCAAGACTTCGTCTTCGGGTAGGTTTCCGTCTATTAGGAAATCCAGATAGGGTTTTGTCCAGCTGGGAATTACAGCCAGAACTGATATTCAAGGTGATTCGGATTTCGTCGGACTGTCCTCATCAACTCCGACTATGGAGGGGACCCTTAAATGCTCTAAAAAAGCTCCATCTGGTACTTGTTTCCGCGCAAAGTCTATCCTTGATAGAGCATCTGCTTCCTCATTTTCTGCTCGAGGGATGTGTAACCTCAAAACGCTCAAACGATTTAGATAATTCATCCACAATAGCTTTGTACGCTTCCATGTGTTTATTTGCGTTGCAGATATCGAATACTTGCTGAGCAACTAAATCTGAGTCTCCGTAACACATGAGTCTTGATATGCCAATGGTTTTGGCCATGCGTATTCCATGCATCAGTGCTTCATACTCGGCAATATTATTGGTTACCATGAAATGTATTTGCAACACATAGAACAACCTATCTCCTTGGGGTGATTTGAGCACCACGCCAGCCCCCGAGCCTCCTCGAGCTTTTGATCCGTCAAAGTGAAGGGTCCAAAATTCTGAGTCTGAAGGACTTGTGTTTTCTTCCATCTCTTTACAATCAAAGACAAAGTCGGCAAGTATTTGGGACTTGATTGCTGTACGTGGTTTGTACTCAATGTCAAAAGCTGCAAGATCTATTCCCCACTTTGCGACACGTCCTGTGGCATCGCGGTTATTGATTATATCTCACAGGGAGGGCGTAGCTTTATGGATGCAAAGAACACTCCATAGGCTAGCTTTTGATGGTGTGGATACTGTTGTTTTGATTCTGTCAGGACCTCACTTAAATAATAAGTTGGCCACTGCACCTTATGCTCGTGGCCTTCTTCCTCGCGCTCAACTACTGTTACCACACTTATGACCTTGTTGGTCGCTGCAATGTAGAGTAACATAGGCTCCTGAGGTTTTGGCGCTGCGAGAACTGGTGGATTTGAAAGTAGATCCTTTAAACTTTGCAGGGCAGTTTCGTCTTCCTGGGTCCAGACAAATTTGTCGGTTTTCTTCAAGATTTTATATAATGGTGTGGATCTTTCGCTGAGCCGACTAATGAACCGACTCACAGCTGCAATGCAACCAGTGAGATATTGTATGTCATTCAGGCGAGTCGGCCTGGTAATGTTTAGAATAGCCTTGATTTTGTCTCAGTTCACCTTTATGCCTCGCTCTGAGACAATGAAACCTAACAATTTTCCGGCTGGAATTTCAAAGAAACACTTCTTCGGATTTAGCATCATGTTGAATTTTCATAGACTAGCAAACGTTTCATCCAAGTCGGAAATTAAAGTTTCCTTCTTTTTGGACATAACTGCTAGGTCGTCTACGTATACATGAACGTTGCGTCCGATTTGGTTATTGAGACAACATTGCATAGTACGTTGATATGTTGCTCCTGTGTTCTTTAAGCTAAAAGGCATAGTTTTATAGCAGAAGGTTCCAAAAGGAGTGACAAAAGATGTCTTAATTTGATCCGACTTTTTCATCGGTATTTGGTGGTATCCGGAATATGCGTCGAGAAAACAGAGTAGTTCCGACCCAACCATTGAGTCGATAACTTGATCGATTCTAGGAAAAGGGAATGGATCTTTTGGGCATGCCTTGTTCAAAGCGGTATAATCAGCACACATCCTTAATTCAATAGTATCCTTTTTACGGACGAGTACAGGATTTTCCACCCAATTTGTATGGATGACCTCTATTATAAAATACGCTAATTCTGGTCGGGCTAATTCCTTGGCTATTGCTTTGCGCTTTTCATCACCAAACCGTCGTAAGGACTGTTTGACAGGTTTAGCGTTAGGGTAGACATTAAGAGAGTGCTCGGCGAGTTCCCTAGGTACTCCGGTCATGTCAGAGGGCTTCCATGCGAAGATATCACTATTAGCTTTGAGGAACTCGACGAGCGCGCTTTCCTATGTGTGGCCTAAGCCTACCCCTATGTTCGTTGTCTTGGAGGGATCACCTTCCTTCAGCGATGTTTTCTTCGTCTCTTCTGACGCCTTAAAATGCAAACTTGGCTTCAGCATCTCGGACGGATTGATGGTCTTCTTGATCTCCCGATACTTCTGGGCATGTAGCACGGCTTTGGCGAAGGCAACAGATCCTTCGTCGCACTCTCGTGCCTTCCTCAGATTTCCTCGTACGGTGATTACGCCCTTTGGACCTGGGAGTTTGATCATGTTGTAGATGTAGCAGGGACGAGCCATGAACACCCAGTAAGCCGGACGTCCAAAGATGGCGTGGTAAGCACTTTTGAACGGTACCACCTCAAAGGAGAGTGGCTTGGCCCGGTAATTGTCTCGGGTTCTGAATGTCATGTCCAGAGTAATCTCACCCAGAGAATCCGCTTGTCTCCCTGGTACAATGCCATGGAAAGTTACACTGCTGTAACTCAACTGGCTCTCGTGTAGCTTCATACGGTGGAGCGTCTCGATGTAGAGGATATTAATGCTGCTTCCACTGTCCATGAGTGTTTTAGAAAACTCATAGCCATCAATAAGAGGATTGACGATCAAAGGGTACTTTCCCCGACGATGTGTTTTCCTCGGGTGATCTGAACGGTCAAAGGTGATGGTCACATCCGACCAGTCCGGAAATTGGGGGACAGCCGGAACCGTGGCATTAAGCTCACGGAGAACCGACTTCTTTTCCTTTGCAAGTTGGGATCCAAGGAAGCAGACGCATGCGTCTTTCTTAGTTGGAAAAGTCTTCTTTCCATCCGACTTGGGCTCTGCAGCAGCTTCCGCTTCTTCCATGTCAGAATCTTCCTTAGGCTCCTTTCCTTTCTCGGAATTTTTCTTTCCTTTTCGTTGCTTGGCTCTGTAGCCAGTGGATTCATCTTTCTTGATGTCGTCATTGAAACGACACTAGGCATTTGTATGGGTAGATCCTCCGTTATTATCCAAGTGGTGGACACAGGGATTGTTGGCAATGTCATCCCAGGTATAGGTTCTTTCGGGTTGCTGATCTCCTCTGCCCTGGATTCGGGAAGTTCCACGGCCTCTACCCCGGCCGCCTCCGCGCCCTCCTCGTCCTCCAGATCCGAACATTGCGTTGACGGCTGCGTTGTCCGGAGCCGGTTTTTTGTCCGAGGTGTTCTTGCGCTTCTGAGTTTGTTTTGGCTATTTGGCCGCATTGGGATTGGCCAGAATATTTAGCAGCCCATCTAAATCATCATCGACGTCAGCATATTTGCTCGCTATTTCTATCATTTCTCCCAAATCTGTGACGTGATCACGCTTCAGTCTGTGACGTAAAAGTCCGACTGGAAGTCCTGCAATAAGAGCTTCTATTGTAGTTTGCTCGTTTACTCCTTCACGGGAGTTCTTTGTGTCGATCCAGCATCCGAGATAATCCCGGCAGGTTTCTCCGGGTCTTTGGGTGCGACGCTGCAAGTCTCCGACTGTGCAGGGCCTCCTATATGTTCCCTCGAAGTTTGAAAAGAATGCACGTTGTATATCATACCAGTTGTGAATTGAATTCTCTAGTAGTTTATTGAGCCATGATCGAGCCGTCTTCGTCAGCATAAGTGGGAGATATCAGACTGCAACCAGGTTGTTTCCTCCTTTGGCGATGCAGCAAGCCTGGAAAAATCCTGGAGCCAGGTATCTGGCCGAGCCGCGCCGTCGTAGGGTTGAATGTGTTTGGCAATACCAAAGTCATCTGGTTTGACGTATGCGTGGTCCAAAGCATTTGGGTCCCACATACACGTCTTCTTTCTCGTACCGCCGCGCTTCTATGTTTGATTATATGCGGTGGCGAGCGTCGTTTGGCGAGAGAGATCTGCGTCTTGGAGGCTCACGGCTTCTGCATGGTGGAGTCGGATTTCTGCTTCTTCTCTCACCATTGCCGCCTCCGCCCCTTCAGCTTCCATGGCTACGACGTGATCCTTCATGGTCGCTGCTAGGGGGAGATGGTGGTTCTGGTGTATTATTTCCGGCTCGGTTTCTTGGTGGTGGTGGTCGAGCCTCATTATGCTGACTCCGATGCCTGTTTCCTCGGGCACCATCCCTACTAGATTCAGGACGATCTAGATCATCTCTTCGTCCGGCATTGCCAGCGGGACGGCTCGGTGGTGGCATCCTTAGTCGATCTTGCTCCTCTCGCTGATGTCATGTTTCCGGGTCTTCTCTATAGCGGTTGTTTTGCCGACGATGGCTCTGATGAGGAACCATTGCCCTGATGGCGTCTTTGGCCGCAGCCGGAATAACCCTTGACCAGTCACATGTCGGGCGGCGAGAGTGGCTATTGGATCCGGTTCTTGAATTCTCTTCTTCTCCACGGGGACGATAGCGTTGAGTCGTATCCCTGTGAAGCCTTGCATCAGCACTTTGGTCAGCGCCAGCGTGGCAAAATTCGGATTTCGAGGCCAGCCTGCCACTGAATGACGCAGCCATTTTCTGTTGTTTTAATCCTTTTCCAGCAACACGACGCACTGCTGGACCTGCTGTGGAGATAGATTGTTGGCGAGGATAGCTCGGGCTGCTGCAGTGTTTTCTAACAGTGTGCTGTAGACCCGGATCTTCTCTCCATATTTTCCGTCGAATAGATCTTTATGGATATCCGGATTCTTGCTAGCAAGAAATGGACCTCCCCTTGTCTTGTTTGGATGTCGCTTGAAATCTGACTGATATCTGGAAGGATCACTATCTAACTGTTGTCTCATCTCGACGATGCGCGCGACTTGTTCGAGTAGATACAAACGGTGATTTTCCAGGTCCTCGGCCCTTTTATCCAACGCCTCCGGTGTGAGATCCGAAGCCGTTGGGATTGGAATCATGAGCGCATCTCCGTAAATTTCACGTGCACCCTTGGTGACAATGTGTCCATCCACAGGAGGGTCGATCACGGTGGTATTAATCGGATCTCTGTCTTGGTTCTCCATCTCGATCTCTTCATCAACTTTTTCTTCGTTGGTTTCTTCGACGTCCGGCTCTGCCGTTGTCGGATTTTTTGGTCTTCTTCTTCTTCTTTGACCGCCCAGTAGCCTTAACGTGCGTACTAGTGGCAAATACGGCTTTTGGTCCGGTTGACATGGTTATACCCCGCGGGTGCATGATCTCGGCATACCTGGTCCAGCCCAAGGAAGGCCCACGACAAATATACGCCGGCCCATGAAGACTTTCGGGTGGCCCAGGCCCACAACGCCTTCGGATCCTTGGAGAGCAAGACTAGAGTAGATAGAAAATTCAAAGGGGTAAAACCCTAGAACCTGTAACCGACTAGGTCTATGCCCGGGACCTGCCTAAGTCTATATAAAGGCCAAGAGGGCACGACCTAGATCTCTCGACTCATACTTTCCCATACACACCACCACGCCAGATTGCATCTGCGCACCCCTGTAACCTTCGGTTCCGCCGTAATCAAGAGCAGACAAGAAGGAGTAGGGTTTTCCCTCCGGGGCCTGAACCCGGGTAAACCTTGTATCCTCGTCTTGCTTGTTTGCTAACCGTTCCACGATCTCCAGCATCCCCATCTTCTCCAAAACCCAAGTCCATAACAATGGGCATTGATGAGATCCAACCTCGTCAATTGGCGCCGTCTGTGGAACTGGGGACGCTGATTGTGCGGTCGTGACGGTCCCAACCCGATCGATCTACAACTCTGCGGTGACGGAGAGCCACCTCCTCTTCGGCGCTTTCAACTTCACCGCCCACTCACCGGCCACCATGAAGGACTTCGAGTCCGTAGGTGACGGACTCGAAATCCTGTTCGGGAGCTTCTGCTTCCAGGTGGGGCAAACCGGCACCCTCCGCCTCCCTGAGCGGGTGCCCCTGCCATCAATCAGGCCCGCTTCATGGACCCCACACCCCGTGCTACGCACAACATCATCAACAGATGATTCCTACGACAGCAACAGCTGCAACTCCGATATGTGCGATCCGCCATCGGACGCAGGGACCTACGGTTCCGGATCTGAAAGCTGCGGCAGCAGCCGACCAATCTACGAGCGCTACCAATGCGCCGTAGTCATCCAGAGCGGCGCGGACCAGCAAACACCCAACCCGCCTGAACGAAACGACGGGAACAGAAGAAGCCAGTCCCTCCCACCCGAAGGGGAAAACAACGGCGGCCACGTCATCCGCCTTAGCAAAGAAGGATGGGCCCAGGTCCGTGTGGCATCCCGCAAAACCACTACTAGAAAATCGCGTTGTTTTTGTGCATTGCATCGTCATCATCATGCATTGTTTGTCTGCATTATTTGAAAAGCCCAATTCTGATTATACAAATACCCCTCTTTATTATAAAAGGCAAAACCCCGAAGGTATCGGATATTTTGTTTCACCTAAAAACTAATTGCAAAGTGGTTCTGTTTTAAATTAAAGAGAACCAAACAAACACAAAAACTAAATCAGCCCCCACCTAAATCCTAGTCCCACCAAATTCTATCCTACCCACCAACCGTAGACCGCCACCTCACCCTCTCACCCAAAACCTACCCACCCTGCCACCTCACCTATCCTCCTCTTTTCCCTCCTCTCTCTCTCTTTTCACCCAGTCCTTGTCTACCCCTCTCTCTTTCTTTTCCTCCCCTGGGCCCCACTCCTACTGGCTGCCTTGACCTCCCTCTCTTCCTCTTTTTCCTGGTCAACCCCACTGCCACCAACCCCAAATGGCCCCACCCCAAAGCACACACCAAGACTCACGCACGCCACCCCTGCCTTGCCAGTGGGCCCTCCCTCTCTCCTCACACGTTTCCCACCCTGTGCCACCTTGTCCCTCACTGTCAAGGCTGGGCCCCGCCCCCTGGTCCTACCCCGTCCCCACCTGTCCCCGCGCCTGCCTCTCTCCTCTCTCCCTCAACCTCCCACCCCGACGCGCCTCTGCTTCCCCAACCTCGCTCCATCGCCCGTTGCCTCCTCTCACATGCTGGCGCCAAGGTCGCCCGTCCATGGCGCCGCTCCTGGCCCCTCCTAGCTTCGCTCCCTTGGCCTCCCTAGGCTCGCGCCCGCTTCCCGCTCGCTTCGCCCGCATCCTGCTCCGCGCCCCGCCGTTCGCCCTCGTGGCCGCCGCCTGCCTCGCCCTCTCCTCGCGGTGCTCGCCTCATGGCGCCCGGCCGCCCTAGCTCCTCGACGGCGCTGACCCCGCCTCGCTTAGCCGCCGACCCGTCGCCTCCTCCTCCAGCCGCTCCACCTCCCTTCTCCCAGTAGCGCCCGCCCGGCTCACCACCGCGCGCTGCCTCGCTCGCGGCAGGCTGCGCCGCCGCCTGCGGGCCCCTCGCCACCCCGCCTCCGCGTGCTCCCAGCAGCCACCGCCCCGGCAGCCTCCTCTCTGCGCGCCTCCTGCCTTCAACCCTCCGTCTCGCCTCCCTGTGGTCGCGGCTGGCCGCCCGCCCTCTGCGCCTCGCCCTCGCGCTTCCTGCCGCCAGTGAGCCGCCCGCATCCCCTCTGCCGGGCGACCCTCCCTTGCCGCCCTCTGTCCGCCGTCCCTCCGGCTCGAGATCCGCCGCCCGCCACGCCTCGCTGACCGCTGCTAAGCCCCGAGCTCCATCCCGCTTGTGACGCTTCCCTCGACCTCCGCGTGTAGCGCCTCACCGACCTCCGCGGGGCTCTACGCGTGTTGGTAGTCGTGGTAATCTTGCCAGCCTCCTTGCTCGACGGGTTCAGCGTCTTGATCGAGACCAAGAGATGTCCCGTGCGTCCGGGTCCTCGATGATAGGTGCCATAAGACAAGTATGAACCGAAAGTCCCGAGGCTCAAGATCTGCTGAAGCCCGTCAAGAGATCCACTCGGACCACAAGACCCGTTCGGGCGGAAACATCGAACCCGATGCGGATCCGAATAACCGCCAAGTTCGCCAAGACCTGCCCGCAGGGTCGACCGCATAGAACACCAAGATCTACCGTCTATCGCCAAGCTCGCCTCCGTGGGACGCCAAGTTCGTCGAACCCCGAGGACCGGACGCGACTAGGTCTACCTCACGGACACCGAGAACTTCCTCCCCCGAATGCCAAGACCGACTCGATGGCGCGGACCCAACAAGACCCATGCAACGGCAAGATCGACCGTGGGACCCGGCAAGATCTGGCCGACGACAAGAACGACACCCCCAGCGAAGCGCCCGGCGCTAAACCAAGTCTGCTTCCGGATGCCGAGGTCACCGACACAGACAACAAGATCTACCCGTTATCGAGCACGCTTCGAACCACGGACCCCGAGACCTACCCCGGAACCCCAAGTCCGTCGAACCCTGGACCCCTGTCTAACCCCGAACCCCGGAACCCCAAGATCGTCGAGACCCCTCAATGTGTGAACCCCTCCCCGAAACCCTATTTTATCATACATAACAACTTGTTGCATGTTTAATTGTCATCTCGCATGCATATCATTGGTTTGGGGGCCTTATGCCGATTCACCTAATAATTAAATATGGGGCCCATATGCGGGCAAATCTAGTCTCATATCGGCCTCATTTAAACATGTGTAGCGAACCGGTTCCACCTGTTGCATTGCTAAACAACATTTAATTTGCGGGGTTCTAAACAACTTGAACCATCTAATTAATTGTCGGGACCCCGGTTCCGCTTAATATGACCTAATTGCATCGCACTTTTGCCATGCCATACATCATACATGCATCATGCCGATCTTCTGCCGTTGTATTAAATATTGCATCCGGTGTTGCTCTAGTGTTTTGCTTCTTCGCGGATAAGGCCGTTGAGTTGATGTGAGCTTTGCCCCGATCTTCGGTTGAACCCTTCGACAATGTTTTCAGGCGAGCATCTCCCCCTTTCTACCTATCTTACTTTTATAGTATTTACTTCCCTCCTGTTGATCTTTTGCTATCTGTGTTGCGATGCTTTAGTACCGTACCTGGAATATACCGTGCAGCCCTATATTGCCTTGGACACATCCTATTACCTGTTGTTTGGTAGATAGTTGGACTTGCGCGTCGTAGTTGCTTGCTCAAGTGCTGATGTGGGTCGACATATGCCACAGTTGCTGATGTATTGCCGCATGTTGATGTTGGAGATGATTCTAGTTTTAATTATCGTCACTTTAATTTCTGTTTAACAACTAAAATTGAATAAGCAGAGGCATCGGTGGGTGATAGAAAATATTTGGTTTCCGAACGCCCACTTGTGTCCCGTAAGACCCCGAGTACTTGATACCTGTTCCTTGATTTTTTCGTGCTATCCACATCCGGGAGGTATATGGGACCCCCCTGAGCCAGAGCTTGATTCATTCTTATTTCTTGGGGCCACAAACTAGTTTGAGGTTTTATTTACGATCCTGTACTTATGCCATGCTACTTTCTGTATTTAAATTGTAGGAGCACACTGCATCGTTAGGATCATGGCACGATTCCATGATGTCGACAAGCCCAGCCACACTTTCGGGTTCCCGATGTTCACGGCCGTCCCCATAACCTTGAGGCCGTCTCGAGCTTGCTTACTCGTTATGATTCTACTTAAGGGTGGCCCCTGAAATATTTCTGAATCCTGTGATTGTTCGATCGTGAAAGCCTCGTTGGGTTTTGATTTGGTTTTCCGAGGTTGATCGGCGTGTGTTGCTATTGGTGCACCCGGCCGGTAAAACTTTCTCAAAGCCGTGTCGCGGATATGGACGACTTGGAGCCTGATATCTCGATCATAGACAAGCATAACTAAAGTTTACTGCTATAAATTTGACTTATAATGACTAGTAATCAGCTTCACTATAATGGAATGGCTAATTAATACTGCCCACAATTGCTTGTTTGGATGTCGCTTGCGACCATTGTACCTGACTAGTAAGTATTGCAACTACAACGGAATGGCTGAATAAAAGTACCAACAACTGCTGGGTTTAAGGGTTATCTCATGCTATTCATATCTGATTAGTAAGTGTTACCACTATAACGGAATGATCAATTAAAAGTGCCCACTGCTTACTTTATCAGGACGATTATCTAAACCGGACTAGTAAAGTGCCGCAACTATAACTGAATAAATAAAACTGCCAACTGTGTGAGTTCCTCGGTTGACTTCCTCGTTTGGTCTCGAGGGGGAAACACCAGGATGGGTTTGTTTGGTGATAGCTTCAGGTTGGATCCGGATAGGTCATTCTTACCCCTCTCTGATAATCGCCAGTTGAATCGAGTCTCTATAGGTTGTTTAGTGCCTGTTGCCGCTGCCGCTTCAGTCCACCATACCTATGTAGGCGAGGACCGCCGAATTCTAGCCTCGCCGTGTACTGGCCTCGATCGACGCTCCTTCTTTTCCTTTGCCCTTTGCGGCACCCTTTTGTTTAAGCAGGTTTTGAGATCGACGTCGTTAGCGGGGTTACCCTTCCGGCTGGCAGGCAGGTTATGGACGCCATTTGGTTATTCTTGGGGCTCTTAGCCCCATTTGCATCTTGTCCGTAGCTGGACGCTCTATCGCTTTCAAGGTGATTTGGATCTTTGTATAATATATCTGTATTCTTGGCTCTTTGAGTCATTGTTATATATCTCATGGGTCCCATCGAGAACTGTTGTGTAATGTTATTACTTCGTTTTCCACCACGAAAGTGCTGGTGGCACCTTTGAATCGTTTCTATGCGGGTTTGGGGAATTTTGCTCAAACTTGCATAGGTCCGATCTCGAGGTGTCTGATCATAACGCCGTGGCGAGCAACATAATCTCTGCAGACGCCTCCCGGGATATACTGATGGCCTACCACCTGCTCCTGATCGAGGAGCACAAGAAGCAGGTCAAGATGCAGGAGGTGATCGACAAGCGCAAGCAGGCAGCCTCAGAGTCCAGCGTGCGACGAGCTGCGCTCTCCGCCATGGGCATAGGCTCCAGCTCGAACGCCAACCAAGGCAATAAGCACCGCTCTAGGGTGGAAAACATGTACCCCAAGGAGCGCCGTGAGGTGACCCGAACCCTCCATACATCCTTCATGGATATGGACGCCGACGGCAACGTCATCCCGAAAATGCCGCAAGCTACGATCATGGCAGCCACTGCGTACCTCGCGGACCACCCACCGCCGAAGGGGGACCCGAAGAGAGCCATGCACAAGTTCGCACTCACCGGACTCGGACTCGTTGGAGCTGCGCTCCACCAGGAAGCTCCCACGGAGCCAAAGAAGAAAGCTCCGGTCAGGTTCGACCGCAGCCCCACCCCTTCATCCGAAGAAGAGGAACATGACCTTCCTCGAAGGAAGAAGAGTTCGCGCCGCCGCGACCACGACTACGACGCCAGAGATGCGCTCACACAGCGCAAAATCGACAAAGCGCGCGCCAAGCGCGCATGCTCGTCTGAATCCGAGATGGACGAAGACGAAGGAGAACTCTGCGGAGCCCGATGCTTCAGCAGATCCGTCCGGCGGACACGGATGCCGCGCAACTTCAAGCTTCCTTCGGATACTCCGAAGTTCGACGGCACTCAGGACCCAAAAGCTTGGCTCAGCGACCACTTATCATCCGTCAAACTGCACGGTGGAAACAAGGAGACTGCCATGCAGTGCCTTCAGCTGCAGCTGACAGGCGCAGCCCGGATCTGGCTCAGCAGCCTATCTTCAGGGTCCATCCGAAGCTGGGATGAGCTAGCTTACAGCTTCATCCGAAACTTCAAAGGCACCAGCAAGAGGCCCGCCTCAATCGAAGATTTGCGAGCCTGCACGCAACGAACGGGCGAATCCATTCGCTCGTACATACTACGCTGGTCCAACACAAAGAACTCCGCAGCACACATCTCCGAAGAGAGCGCCATCGACGCCTTCAGGGACGACGTCAAGCGCCAAGACTTTAAGGAGGAACTTGGGCGCGTCAAGCCCAAAACACTCGACCACCTCATGGACATCGCCAACAGGTGGGCCGACGGAGAAGATTCCATTCACCGAGCACAATCGGAAGAAGAAGACGACTACGGTCGACGGCGAGAGCGTCGTAGCAAGAGAAGATCGCGCGTCTACGACGATCGCGACGGACCCGACATGGTCGCGGCTGGCTACGCCGATCGCCGCAACGACACCAATCGCAATAGCGAAGGATATTGCGGAGGAAACTTCCGCGATGGGGGACGCCCAGCGCAGTCGTGGTAACGCCGCAACCGCGATAACGGACCCTCAGCATACGACAAGCTTTCGGTTCCATGCACCATCCACTTCTACATCGACAAGCAGGATGGCAAAAAGAAGGCTAGCCACATGCTCAAGGACTACCGCGAGTTCCAGAAACTCAGCGAAAGCATGGTGCAGATAAGGCAGCAAGCCCCAATCCCCGCGTTCGGAAACGCACCCGCGCCAGGTGAAATAGCGCATGGAGCTCCTCCACCGCCACCTGTTAGAGGCCCGAACCAACCAGTCGCACCAGCACAGAACAACGCTGGGAACGGGTACCCCCAGCCGAAAGGAGCACTGATGATCCATAAGGGGCTCCCCACGAATAGGGTGCAGAAGAAAATCACCCGACAGATCAACCTGGCCGGAGCAACTCCACCCGCCATCCCTGAGTACCTCAGCGGATCGGAGTCCTGCATCACGTTCAGTCGTTCGGATCACCCTTGCCAGATCCCTCGCCCAGGTCATGCTGCCCTGGTGCTGGAGGCGCGGATCGGAGGTTTCGAGATGAGTCGCGTCTTCATGGACAGCGGCAGCGGCATCAACCTGATGTTCGCAAGCACTCTAGCAGCAATGCGGATCCCGCAGTGCAGCCTGGAACAGTCAGACACAACGTTCCACGACATCGTTCCAGGGAAGGGCATATTCCCCCTGGGCAAAATATGGCTCGACGTCATCTTCGGCAAGCCGGACAACTTCCGGCTGGAACGGCTCGAATTCGAAGTGGTGGATTGGCCATCACAGTACCACGCCATCCTCGGGCGTGTAGAATTCGCAAGGTTCTTGGTTGTCCCACACTATGCATACCTGCTACTCAAAATGCTAGGACCAAAGGGCGTCATCACAATCCACGGGAGCTTCACCCGATCGGACCAATGCGACAGAGATTTCAACAAAATCTCCCAGTCATTCGGCATGCAGGAGGAGCTCCTCAGGCTCCGCGAGGTGACGGACAATGGGGCACCCCCAGTCGCACGACAAAACGCACATGATATGTTTTTCGACTCCACCGTCAACACAAAGAAGGTGCAAGTCCATCCGACGGACGCCTCCAAGACGGCGCTGATCGCCAACGACCTCAGCCCCGCATAGGAAGGCGCGCTCGTCGAATTCCTCCGTGAGCGCTGGGAAATCTTCGCCTGGTGTCCTGCGGACATGCCAAGAGTTCCCAGGTAATTCGTCGAGTACGCACTCAACGTCTTTCCAGACACCAAGCCCGTTAAGCAGTCCATCCGGAGATTGTCCGAGCCACGAGCCAAAGCTATCGGCAAAGAAATCAACAGACTACTCGATGCAGACTTCATCAGGGAAATCAAAGAAAGCGAGTGGCTTGCAAATACAGTGATGGTCCCAAAAAAGGACACGGACATCCTGCGGATGTGCGTGGATTTCACGTCACTAAACAAGCACTGCCCAAAGGACCACTTCCCCCCTTCCTCGGATCGATCAGATCATCGATTCGACTGCAGGTTGCGAGAAGCTCTCCTTCCTCGACGCCTACTCAGGCTACAATCAGATTCGACTCAAGGTCGAAGATCAGGAGAACGTTTATCACACCGTTTGGAGTGTTCTGCTACAACACAATGCCCTTCGGGCTAAAGAACGCAGGTGCCACGTACCAGCGATGCATGCAGGCATGCCTCAAGGACCAGATAGGTCGCAACGTTCAAGTCTATGTCGACGACATAGTCATAAAAACCAGGGAGGCGAGGACACTTATCGACGATCTACGCGAGACGTTCGACAACCTCGATCGCTACAGGATCAAACTCAACCCCGAAAAGTGCGCCTTCGGCGTCCCATCGGGTTAGCTGCTTGGGTACTTCATCTCTCAGCGAGGGATCGAGGCGAACCCGAAGAAAATCAGAGCCATCACCGGGGGATAAAATTTCGTCGGTACTTTTCGTCATGGTTGTCTTGTGGACCTCGGAGGAATCTCCGGTATCCATCTCATCCTGCGAGGTGTAGCTTTCATCCATGCTATCATAAGGACTAGGAGAATTTTCTGGCTCACCTTGCGTTGGCTTGGAGGCGTGTTCTTGTTCGTACTCCTCCATCTCCTTATCGAAGTCTCGAAGTTCCTGCGACGTGATTGACTCCATCGGTGAGCCAGGTAAGTCAGCGTTTTCTTCGATTGCGTCTAGAACCGAATCGTTACCAGCCCTAGCATCGACAAAGTCGGATCCAGTGCTTACGTGGTACACGAAACAGTGCTTCTTCTTGTTCATGTTCTTCAAGTAGTGCCACAGCTGGGTTTCCGCCTCTTCGATTTCAAAGTTCTCCATGATGCTGACGATTGCTTTGTAGTCGATGTAGGGGCGCTTCATCATCTTCTCTATCATGTGCTTCAAGGGTAGTTTTTCTGGTATGGCGTCTTAGACGATGGATCCGTAGCGGATATATTCTTCATCCGTGTATCCGATCTCATCTAGGAGATTAGATACGGATTTTTCTTCCACCTCTTCTTCCTCCACATGAGTGGGTTGGGTGGGTTCGATTTTTTCCGGGATCCTGTCTTCCGCCTCTGCGGACAAAGTAGATCCAGATTTTTCTTCCGCCATGGTCATCACCTCAAGGGCGGGTTGGGCGGGTTCAACGAAACCGAGATAGATATCGATCTCGCCGATAGACATGATCGTGTAGGTCGTCACGAGTTTTGAAACCGGAATCCAGGTCTCGTCGAGAAGGACGAGAGGGACATCACTAGCATAGACCACGCGACCCATGGCGATTGTTTCGCCGGTCCTGCACGCGCAGATTCCGCCTGGAACGATGCTCCAAAGGTCACCTGCCCCACGGTGGGCGCCAACTGTCGTCATATTGTCGACAAGTACGCCATAGGGGGTTCTAGTGGCGTTGGAAGGATGGGGTGTGAGACGTCGGATGTTCTAGGAGCGGCGAGCACAAGTTTACCCAGGTTCAGATCCGACTGTGGTGATCGGATCCTACTCCTGCTAGCAACCCAGTAATATATCGGTGTAAGCCGGATGTTACAGCGGATTGCAAGAGAGGTTCGCCTATGCGAGTTGTTTGTGGTTGTGTGTATTGAGTTGTTGCCCTAAAAGCTCCCATAGGGCCGGTTTATATAGTCACCGGGGCCTAGGGTTACAGGAGAGACCTGTCCGGCTACGTTACAGATTCGGTAATTAATTATACAGCTTGTACTATAAGTAATACTACAGGCCTAAGTCGGTAACGCTTCTGGGCCTTGTCGTAGTCAAAATTGGCTCCTCCTCCTCTTTCTCCGAATGGGCCGCCCGTGAAGCAAAGCTCTAATCCGTTGGTGGACCACCCTGGTCAGTGAGTCCTATGGGTATACCCGGAAAGTATATCCCCAACATTCGCCTTTCAGAATGGAGGTTCTTACATTAGATTTGCTTTGTCTGGTAAGAAATGGTTTTCTAAATGATATGCACCAATGCATAGAGCTCATCAGTGTTCTAGTCCTTAGCTAAACTAGGTAAATATCTTTGAGGTTTCCATGTTTTCTATATTTGATATTAAATCTTGATTTTGGAGTGACATTCCAACATTGTTGTCGGTCTTCTTTTAGCTTTTGACAAGATGCAAGTATTTACAGGAATATTCGGAGACTACTAATACTATCAACTACAAGAATGACATAGGAAACAATATCGGAATACAATTTTTTTTGTCCAAAAAAGAAGTTGAAACCCCCAGTCTTTGCATTTAAGAGATTCATACGACCTTTATTTATATTTATACAACAAACAAATGATAAGATCATACATTAAATAATCTGAAACCACAACACAACACCTACGAACCCCGAGAATGGAAGGAGAAAATGCCAGCAGGGCCTTATGCCCTAAAAACACCAACAACCCCCCACCGGCTAGGTATCTGGGGCATTACTGAGCACTCTATCAAGAATCAGGAGCACTCATCCAGTCCATTAGACCCTTCGCGAGCACCTTATGTCCTCCCTTCAACAGTCGTCACCGCCATGAACCGCTGATCCATCTCCAGGGCAGAGATTTGCATAGCCCTTGCCAGGCCTGTCATCGACGCCGCCACCGACACCAGACATCGCCTCCACCCTGCGCAAGTCCATCCAGCCACATCCGTCACCTAGACTCCACTGCGCCATGCCGCCGAGATTCGTTATCATCAACACGGAAGATGTACACCGCACCACCTCTTTGCCTACTCCATCCAGTAGATGCTCCAAAACAATGCCCCAATGAGGGAGAGCGGCACAAGAGCGATGCCATCGTCCGATCCGATAAACCCAAATCTGGGGTTTCTCTCGGAGCAGCACGAGCGAGTAGACGATTACTACAGTAGCGATGCCTTCAACAAAGTAACGACGCGAAGACGCCGAATCGCCCACCAAGACCGGAGTCAGGGATCGGTTTTCACCGGTAGCCCTGTCTCCCCTATTGCCCTGTCTCCCCTATTGCCGCCGGTGCTAGTTGTCGGATGAAACACCACAACCAGCTAGGCCAACCACCTCCAGCGGAGGAGTAATCCGCCCATGCCATGACTGGGCCGACACCCAAGGTTTCCTCGTGCTAAAGGGATGAACCCAGGTCATCTCCACATGTCATCGTCCGACGACGAGGTGCTACATGGGCGTCAAGTTGGAGGTTGTGGCCCACCTGAACCCATCTGGACCCCGATCAAGGCCCGCCTGCGCCGCTGCCACCACCCGCCCCACCCACCGCTGCAGCTTACTGAGACGCGCTGGCCGCCACCAGTCAGCATCACCGTTGTCGAAGAAGAGCGGGTGGATGCGCGGCCGTGGTCCAGATCTTGGCCAAGGGAGATCCTCCGCCGTCGCGCCACCAGGGCTTTGCCCAGCGACGTTCCTGGTGGTGGCAGGAGGAGGGGGGTCGATAGAGGGCCGGTGGCGGCCACCTGGTACGGCCTGCCGTGGCCGCAGGGGGTCGGAAGGGGAGCAATAATCAGAGTATAATAGTATGTTATGTTACACAGAAATGAACCAAGTTGGATACGCAACAATGCCTGTAGTGAGTAATACGATCGACACATGAGAAAAAAGAGTTATCAGAAGGCAACATCACTGAATTTCTCTTGATATGTGGTCAAAACATACTCAATCATGCGCCTTTACATTGTTGTGTAATGGCCCTTCATCTGTAGCATTTCTATCCGGTTAGTTCCTTAGCTCTCATTCTTATCTCCTCTGCATTTGTCTCTTCAGCTCATTTCATCTGTAACATCCTCAAATATCTTCAGTCCACGAATGACAGAGCTAGAACAGTGGTACACCTGGATTCATCTGCAAGGGATAATTTAGCCAGGGTGCTGATGAAGTTCACCATGGCACCAACTTTGGTAAGACGATGAACCATGACAATCATGAGGATGGAGTGTCAGGCCTTGGGCCACAAATGCAACCACTATGTTCTGCATTGTGTCGAGTTTATCTCGGTAGTTCGTGCCTATTGTTTCATCTTCAGATAAACTAATCCTATCCCCATAAATCACCACACTATGAGTCCAGCTTAATTCCTACCTGTATTGATTATACAAGACGGGTCAACGTTTTTTTGTGCAAATTAACTTTGGAAGCTCCGTTATAGCCCTGTAATATAAAAGGATATACTGAAGATGTGAACTCCTGCATTAGCAGGGGTCGTTCTCTCAGTTGCAGCAACTTCACGTCTCATGCGCAGTAATTATTTCTGTTCTACGCAGGAGATGAAATACTCCTTCACGGCTACGCACAAGCTAGCCTCTTTCATCACAGTACAGCTTCGTGCACGCACCGTAGCTACTCCTACTTAAATAAATAAAGCACCCGGGAGTACTATATATATATCACCTAGTTTTCCATTGAGCAATGCAAATCAAAGCATACTGACCTACTACGAGTCGTAGAAGAGTGCCTGATCAAACATGGCCATCCCGAGGGTTTTGCTCCTTGCCATCCTTGGCTGCCTCTGCTTCTTTAGTTCTGTTCTTGCAGCTCGAGAGCTGAATGATGACTTGTCCATGGTCGCAAGGCACGAGAGTTGGATGGTGCAGTATGGTCGCGTGTACAAGGATGCTGCTGAGAAGGCGCAGAGGTTCGAGATATTCAAGGCTAATGCTCAATTCATCGAGTCGTTCAATGCTGAGGGCCGCAAGTTCTGGCTCAACATCAACCAATTTGCGGACCTTAGCAATGATGAGTTTAGGGCAACCAAGACTAACAAGGGGTTTATTCCAAACAAGGCGAAGATTTCTACAGGGTTCAGGTATGAAACTTTGAGCCTTGATGCACTCCCGGCAATGGTGGACTGGAGGACAAAGGGTGCGGTCACTCCCGTCAAAGATCAAGGCCAGTGTGGTAAGTACATTTTGGCTACAAGTGAATTATTTACACATAAACCTTTTCCATCAGAATAATGTGTATAGTTCCATATGTCCCAAAAAATCATTTGCAGGTTGTTGCTGGGCTTTTTCTGCTGTTGCTGCAACAGAGGGCATTGTCAAGATAAGTACTGGCAATCTTGTCTCACTCTCAGAGCAAGAATTGGTGGATTGTGATGTCCACGGCGAGGACCAGGGCTGCGAAGGTGGTCTCATGGACGATGCATTCAAGTTCATTATCAAGAATGGAGGCCTCACTAAGGAGTCAAGCTATCCATATTCCGCAGCAGATGGCAAGTGCAAGAGTGGATCTAGCAGTGCTGCAACAATTAAGAGCTATGAGGATGTGCCTACCAATGATGAGGGTGCCCTCATGAAGGCAGTGGCAAGCCAACCCGTCTCAGTAGCCGTGGACGGAGGCGACATGACATTCCAATTCTACTCCGGTGGCGTTATGACCGGTTCTTGTGGTACTGATTTGGACCATGGTATTGCAGCCATCGGTTACGGCACGACCAGTGATGGTACAAAGTATTGGTTGCTGAAGAATTCTTGGGGCACAACATGGGGCGAGAATGGATTTTTAAGAATGGAAAAGGACATTGCTGACAAGAAGGGCATGTGCGGCCTTGCCATGGAGCCCTCCTATCCCACGGCTTAGTTAGACCACAAAATGCCACATATTCACACACATACAGAATAAATACATGTCTCTTCTTCTAGTGTTGTATATTTGTCCATACGTATATGCTTGTAAATTGTGCTATGGAAACTCATTATATGTGTCTACACTTTTATACAACTCATGAGTCATGACTATTATGCAATTATGTTGAACGTAGTATGATCAATGAAGAATATATTGTGGTTATATTTGTGGTAGCTAAGAAGCTCCAAAAATGGTATCATTGGATGTAAATTTTAAAAGATAAATGTTGTTATCCAGGGTGCCTTCTGGTATGCATACATAAGGAACTTCAGGAAAAACTTGTATTGGCAGAGGCTGTATTTTGTGCATAAATGATTGGAAAGTTGGATATATAGGTAGTAACTCAGAAAATTCCTAAAAAATGTTAGTTTTCTGTTCATTCATAAAGTCATTTGCTTGTGAATGTAGAGCAGAACATGAATATGCTAGCTATCTTAAATGTAAAACAATAATTAGTAGCTCTTTTTTTGCAAACGAAATAAATTATTATTACCTCTTGTAAGATAATATAAGGATGACGTAGGGCTGATATGGACATTTTTCTTGCAAACAAGGAAATAAATAATATTGCAGTTGTCTGGTAAGAAATGGTGCCATATAGCTGAACCGGGGTGTTCTAAATGATCTGCACAAATACATAGAGCTCATCAGTGTTGTAATGCTTAGCTAAACCTGGTACATATCTTTGCAGTTTTCATATTATCTATATTTGATACTAAACCTTGATTTTGGAGTGACATGCCACCCATTGTTGTCAGTCTTCTTTTTAGCTTTTGACAAGATGCAAGTATTTACATGAAAACTAGGAGACTAATAACAGCATCAACTGCAAGAATGCAATATGAAACCATATCCGAGTACAATATGTTACTCCCTCCGTTCAGAAATATAAGACATTTTAGCTTTGTAAATCGAATGTATCTAGACGTCTTTTAGTGTATAGGTTCGTAGAGGTTCGGAGTGAACCTATACACTAAAAAACGTCTAGATACATTCATTTCAAAAAGCTAAAATGTCTTATATTTCTGAACGGAGGGAGTATCTTACAAAGAAATGAACCAAGTTGGATACACAACTATGTTTGTAGTGAGTAATATGATCGGCTCATCAGGAAAAAGCAGTATCAAAAGGCACATACTGAATTTCTCTTGATATTTGGTCAAAACATAATCATGTGACTTTTAAGTCACCTTTGATACCGCAAGGTGATCAAGGAGCCAAAGGAGAAAAATCAGCTCATTTCATCTGTAACATCCTCAAATATCTTCAGTCCATGAATGATACACCTAGAACACTGATACAGCTGGATTCATCCGCAAAGGAATAATTTTTAACCGGGATGGTGATGAAGTTCACCATGCACCAACTTTGGCAAGACGATGAACCATGTCAATCGTGAGGATGGTGTGTCAGGCCTTGGGCTACGAATGCAACCAATATATTCTGCATTCTGTCGAGTTTATCTCGGTAGTTCATGCCTATTGTTTGATCTTCAGATAAACTAATCTTCCCATAAATCACCACACTTGCCTCCAGCTTATTTCATATCTGTATTGATTATGCAAGAGGGGTTAGCTTTTTTTGTGCAAATTAACTTCAGAGAAGCGCTGTGGTTCCTTTGGAAGCTCCGGTTATAGCCCTATCATATGAAGGAGATACTGAAGATGTAAATTGCATTAACAGCGGTCGTTCTCACAGTTACAGCAACTGCACGTCTCGTGCACAATAATTAACTCTGTTCTAAGGCAGGAGATGAAATACTCCTTCACGGCCACGCAGGAGCTAAGCCTGTGGTCCACAAAGTACAGCTTCGTGCATGCACCGTACCGATCTCCTACTTACTTAAATAAATAAAGAACCTGTGAGTATTATATATATCACCTAGTTCCATTGAACAACGCAAACCAAAGCATACACAGAACTACGAGCGGTAAGCAGTTCAGAAGAGAGCCTGATCAAACATGGCCATCCCGAGGGCTTCGCTCCTTGCCATCCTCGGCTGCCTCTGCTTCTTTAGTTCTGTCCTTGCAGCTCGAGAGCTGAACGATGACTTGTCCATGGTCGCAAGGCACGAGAGTTGGATGGTGCAGTATGGTCGCGTGTACAAGGATGCTGCTGAGAAGGCACAGAGGTTCGAGATATTCAAGGCTAATGCTCGATTCATCGAGTCGTTCAATGCTGGGGGCCGCAAGTTCTGGCTCAATGTCAACCAATTTGCGGACCTTACCAATGATGAGTTCAGAGCAACCAAGACTAACAAGGGGTTTATTCCAAACAAGGCCAAGATTTATACAGGGTTCAGGTATGATAATTTGAGCCTTGATGCACTCCCGGCAACGGTGGACTGGAGGACAAAGGGTGCGGTCACTCCCGTCAAAGATCAAGGCCAGTGTGGTAAGTACATTTAGGCTACAAGTGAATTACTTAACTATGAATCTTAGACATTAGAATGGTATAAATAATTGCATATATTGCAACAAAATCATTTGCAGGTTGTTGCTGGGCCTTCTCTGCTGTTGCGGCAACAGAGGGCATTGTCAAGATAAGTACTGGCAATCTTATCTCGCTCTCAGAGCAAGAACTGGTGGATTGTGATGTCCACGGTGAGGACCAGGGCTGCGAGGGTGGTCTCATGGACGATGCATTCAAGTTCATTATCAAGAATGGAGGCCTCACTAAGGAGTCAAGCTATCCATATTCCGCAGCGGACGGCAAGTGCAAGAGTGGATCTAGCAGTGCTGCAACAATTAAGAGCTATGAGGATGTGCCTACCAATGATGAGGGTGCCCTCATGAAGGCAGTGGCAAGCCAACCCGTCTCAGTAGCCGTGGATGGGGGCGACATGACTTTCCAATTCTACTCCGGTGGCGTTATGACCGGTTCCTGTGGTACTGATTTGGACCATGGTATTGCAGCCATCGGTTATGGAACAACCAGTGATGGCACAAAGTATTGGTTGCTGAAGAATTCTTGGGGCACAACATGGGGCGAGAATGGATTCTTAAGAATGGAAAAGGACATTGCTGACAAGAAGGGCATGTGCGGCCTTGCCATGGAGCCCTCATACCCTACTGCTTAGTTAGAGCACAAGATAGAATAAATACATGTCTTTTTTTCTAGTGTTGTATATATGTCCATACGTATATGCTTGTATATTGTGCTATGCAAACTCATTATATGTATCTACACTTTTATACAACTCATGAGTCATGACTACTATGCAACTATGTTGAATGCAGTAAGATCAATGAAGAATATATTGTGGTTATATTTGTGGTGGCTAAGAAGTTTCAAAAATGGTATTGCTGCATGTAAATTTTAAAAGATAAATGTTATTATCCAGGGTGCCTTCTGGTATGGAAAAATAAACTTCAGGAAGAACTTGTGTTAGCAGAAGTAGTATTTTGTGCATAAATGATAAGAAAGTTGGATATAGCTAGTGATCAGTAGGCAATTCCTAAAAAATGTTAGTTCTCTGGTGGTTCATAAAGTCGATTGCTTGTGAATTGTAAAATGATAGAGTAGAACATGGTTGTGCTATCTTAAATGTAAAACAATTATTAGTAGTTCTTTTTTGCAAATGAAAGAAATTACTGTTATCTCTTTTGTGGTAAGATAATGTAAGGATGGTGTAGGGCTAATATGGACATTTTGCTTTTACCTAAGGAAATAAATATATATTATTGCAGTTAAATCACATCAGCAAATCAGGGAAGGCATAGCAATGTCAAATAATATATAGTTAGCCTTCATTTTTACTACATGGAGTTGTAGGAATGACTCCATCATATATAAACGCGCAAGACGACTATTGGTATTCATGCACTCATTTTTGTATTTCACATTGCCTGACATCTAAGATATTGTTTCACAGCACAAGCAATTACTCATTTTGCGATTTGACAAATAAGGCTGAGTTTTCTGCATTCATGTCCTGTCATGTAGAATCTCCAAGATCCAAATTGATCCTTTCTTTTCTCAATAGGTTACTGTTACACATGTGAAAGTTGATATTTTTTCATTTAATAATTCATAGAGTAATATTAGGATATTAGGTAAATCTTCATGATTGTGAACTTTCAAGGTTAACGATGATCTCATATGATCTGTTTTAGGCACGCCTATCAGGACGGAGGTTCTGACATTAAATTTGCTTTGTTTGGTAAGAAATGGTACCAGACAGCTGAAGCAGGGTGTTCTAAATGATCTGCACAAATGCATAGAGCTCATCAAGTCATCAGTGTTCTAGTCCTTAGCTAAACCAGGTATATCTTTGCAGTTTTCAGGTTTTCTATATTTGACATTAAACCTTGATTTTGAAGTGAGATGAGACCCATTATTGTTAATCTTTTTTAACTTTTGACATGATTGAAATATTTGAGTACTCTAAGTATTTATAGGAATACTCGGAGACTACTATACTGTCAACTGCAAGAATGACATCTGAAACAATATCAGTACAATAAGTTATACTACAAAGAAATGAACCAAGTTGGATACGCAACTATATGCTTGCAGTAAGTAATATGACCGAGTCATGAGAAAAAAGCGGGTATCAAAAAGAACATCACATACTTTCTCTTGATATGTGTCTGGTAAAAATATACTCAATCAGGTGCCTTTACATTGTTGTGTAATGGCCTTTCGTCTGTAGCATTTCTATCATGTTATATTAGTTCCTTAGCTTTGATTCTTCTCTCTGCATTTGCCTCTTCACCCATTAATTCTAACTCTCCTTTGATACCACAAGATGATGAGGGGGCTAGAGGGAAACCAGCTCATTTCATCTGTAACATCCTCAAATATCTTTCGTTAGTGGATGATACACCTAAAACACTGATAAAGCTGGACTTCGTCCGCATTTTAGTGGGTGTGGTGTTGAAGCTCACCATGGCACAAACTTTGGCAAGGATATGAACCATGTAAATCATGAGGATGGTGTGGCAGGCCTTGAGCCACGAACGCAACCAATCTATTCAGCATCGAGTCGAGTATCATCTCGGTAGCGAATGGCTATTGTTTCCGTCTTCAGATAAACTAGTCTTATTGCTATAAATAACTATCTAATCCTATTTACTCCCTCCGTCCAAAAAAGGATATCGGAGATTTGTTTAGATTTGCATGTATCTAGACACCTTTTAGTGTATAGATACATGCGGATCTAAAAAAAACTCCGGCATTCTTTTTTGGACGGAGAAGTACTAATAACCATTGCTTCCAGATACACCTGAGCAAGTCGGTGGGTGTCTCTCACACTTGAGTCCAGCTTAATTCCTAGCTGTATTGTTTATACAAGAGGGGGCAACTTTTTATGCAAATTAAACTTCAAACAAGTAGCTATGGATCCTTTGGAAGCTCGCGTGCCCGGTCTTCAGAAGGAGATACTGAAAATGTGAACTCCTGCATTAACAGGGGTCGTTCTCACAGTTACAGCAACTGCACGTCTCGTGCATAATAATTAATTCTGTCCTAGACAGGAGATGAAATACTCCTTCACGGCTACGCAGGAGGTCAGCCCCTTTCTACATAGTACAGCTTCGTGCACGCACCGCACCTATCTGCTACTTAAATAAATAAAGCACCTGTGAGTACTATATATGTCACCTTAGTTCCATTGAACAATGCAAACCCAAACATACTCACTACTACGAGCGGTAAGCAATTCAGAAGAGGGCCTGATCAAACATGGCAATCCCGAGGGCTTCGCTCCTTGTCATCCTCGGCTGCCTCTGCTTCTTTAGTTCTGTCCTCGCAGCTCGAGAGCTGAGCGATGACTTGTCCATGGTCGCAAGGCACGAGAGTTGGATGGTGCAGTATGGTCGCGTGTACAAGGATGCTACTGAGAAGGCGCAGAGGTTTGAGATATTCAAGGCTAACGCTCGATTCATCGAGTCGTTTAATGCTGAGGGCCGCAAGTTCTGGCTCAACATCAACCAATTTGCGGACCTTAGCAATGATGAGTTTAGGGCAACCAAGACTAACAAGGGGTTTATTCCAAACAAGGTGAAGGTTACAACAGGGTTCAGGTATGGGAATTTTAGCCTTGATGCACTCCCGGCAACGGTGGACTGGAGGACAAAGGGTGCGGTCACTCCCGTGAAAGATCAAGGCCAGTGTGGTAAGTACATTTAGGCTACAAGTGAATTACTTAACTATGAATCTTAGACATTAGAATGGTATACATAATTGCATATATTTCAACAAAATCATTTGCAGGTTGTTGCTGGGCCTTTTCTGCTGTTGCGGCAACAGAGGGCATTGTCAAGATAAGTACTGGCAATCTTATCTCACTCTCGGAGCAAGAACTGGTGGATTGTGATGTCCACGGTGAGGACCAGGGCTGCGAGGGTGGTCTCATGGATGATGCATTCAAGTTCATTATCAAGAATGGAGGCCTCACTAAGGAGTCAAGCTATCCATATTCCGCAGCGGACGGCAAGTGCAAGAGTGGATCTAGCAGTGCTGCAACAATTAAGAGCTATGAGGATGTGCCTACCAACGATGAGGGTGCGCTCATGAAGGCAGTGGCAAGCCAACCCGTCTCAGTAGCCGTGGACGGAGGCGACATGACATTCCAGTTCTACTCCGGTGGTGTGATGACCGGTTCCTGTGGTACTGATTTGGACCATGGTATTGCAGCCATCGGTTACGGCACGACCAGTGATGGTACAAAGTATTGGTTGCTGAAGAATTCTTGGGGCACAACATGGGGTGAGAATGGATTTTTAAGAATGGAAAAGGACATTGCTGACAAGAAGGGCATGTGCGGCCTTGCCATGGAGCCCTCCTATCCCACGGCTTAGTTAGACCACAAAATGCCACATATTGACACACATACAGAATAAATACATGTCTCTTCTTCTAGTGTTGTATATATGTTCATACGTCTGCTTGTAAATTGTGCTATGCAAACTTATTATATGTGTCTACACTTTTATACAACTCATGAGTCATAACTATTATGCAACTATGTTTAACGTCGTATGATCAATGAAGAATATATTGTGGTAGCTAAGAAGCTCCAAATATGGTATTATTGGATGTAAATTTTAAAAGATAAATGTTGTTATCCAGGGTGCCTTCTGGTATGCATACATAAGGAACTTCAGGAAAAACTTGTATTGGCAAAGGCTGTATTTTGCGCATAAATGATTGGAAAGATGGATATAGGTAGTGATCTGCAGACAATTCCTAAAAAAGTTAGTTTTCTGTTGGCTCATAAAGTCGTTTGCTTGTGAATGTAGAACGGAACATGATTATGCTAGCTATCTTAAATGTAAAACAATAATTAGTAGCTCTTTTTCGCAAAAGAAATAAATTATTATTACCTCTTGTAAGATAATATAAGGATGACGTAGGGCTGATATGGACATTTTTCTTGCAAATAAGGAAATAAATAATATTGCAGTTGTCTGGTAAGAAATGGTGCCATATAGCTGAACCGGGGTGTTCTAAATTATCTGCACAAATACATAGAGCTCATCAGTGTTCTAATGCTTAGCTAAACCTGGTAAATATCTTTGCAGTTTTCAGATTATCTATATTTGATACTAAACCTTGATTTTGGAGTGACTTGTGTGGCATCCCGCAAAAACCACTACTAGAAAATCGCGTTGTTTTTGTGCATTGCATCATCATGACCGCATGCTCATGTCATCATGCCACATTGCATTTGAGCATCGTCATCATCTTGCATTCGCTTGCATAAAACTAATTGCGGAAAAACCTGTTCTTATTTTCTAAACGCCCCGTCTTTGTTCAAACACAAAACCCGGGTCTCCGGATTATTTTGTTTTGTCTGCTATCGGTTTGCAAAAGGCCTGTTTGAAATAAATAAAATATTTAATTATTTTTAGTGGGGCAGTCGAACGGGCCGATTCGACCCAGTCGACCACCCCCGGAATAAAATCGGTCCACCTAAACCAGCCCACCCGAATCCTAAAACTACTCAAACCTATCCTACCCACCTATCCCAGCCACCTCACCCTCCCCAATTCCCTACCCACCTTGCCACCTCATCAATCCCCTGTTTCCCCCTCTCTCCTTCTCTCACCCCACCCCACTACCCCTCTCCTCTCCTCACCGACACCCGGGCCCCACCCCAAACCGCTGCCACCCTCCTCCTCCCTGGCCCCTGCAGCCCTTCCTCCTCACCCCACACTGCCTGCCTCACATGCCCACCGCTGGTCCCACATACCACGCCCCCACGTCCCCCGACGCTGTGACCCTCCCTGCTTTCTTCCTCCTCTCCCCACGCCCCGCCTCGGCCACCGCCACCTCGCCTACCATGGCCGTCCCTCCTTCTCCAACCCCGCAGCCACCCACCACTGCCTCCTTCCTCCCCTGCCCTCCCCCGTCTCCTCCCCCTCTCCCCGCGCTCGCCCACCTGCTTCTCCCTCCCGCCTCTGGTCCTCCTCGCCGCCGGCAGCGAGCCCCGCCGCCGCTTCTCCTCCAGCCGCCCGTCCGCGCCCGCCTCCTGTGAGCTCGCCACCTCGCCACTCCACCAGGATCCGCCGCCTCCCAGGGGCCGCAACACAGCGACCGCCGCCCCGCTGACCACCTCGCCGGAGCCGTCCTGCTGCGCCCGAGCTCCGCCGACCGCCTCGCCCAGGGCCTCCTCCTCGCCTCCTCGCCTGCGCTTCCTCATGGCCAGACCAGCCGCTGCCCGTTGCCGTCCTGTCGCTGAGGAGAGGCTCGCCCGCTGGCGCCAGCCGCGCCTCCTCCCGAGCTCCGCCCTCGCCACCTTCCGCTGCCCTGAGCGCCACCGGCTGCGCCTCCCGCCTCGGCCCGCCTCGGCCCGCCCGCGGAGCTCTCCCTCGCCGCCGACGCCGCCCGCCGCGCGCGCAGCCTGGCCGGCGAAGCCTCGCTGCCGCCGCTTCCGGCCGCCGCTGCCTCGACCGCGCCGCTGAAGCCTCGCCAAGGCCGCCGGGCCCGAGCCGAGCCACTGCCCTCCGCCGGTCCGCCCTTTGCACTTCGAGAACCCGAAGATCCGCCCAAGGTCGATGCCTAATTCAAGTTCGCCGTCGACAACGGAACCGTGATACTCGAGATCTTCTTGATGGACACCAAAGCCGGAACAGCAAGGCCGCCTACATGGAACATCAAGACCCCGATCCCTCTCGGAACCGAGGACCGAAGATGCCCGTAACGCCAAGTTCGTCCTCTCGGAACCGAAGACCGTGGACGCCAAGTCCCCGGGTTCAAGGGCGTCAAGACCCCGACCCCGAAGACCGAACCCGGACGATAAGGACACCGACGCAGAACGCCAAGTTCTTCATCCCGGACGCCAAGACCCACTCGATGGCGAGGACCCGATAAGATCTACCTCCGTTGTCCGAGACCGATCCTGCTCCCCGTCGAACCCTGAGACCGAACCTCGAACCCCGGAACCCCAAGATCGTCGAGACCCCCTAATGTGTGAACCCCTTCCCGAAACCCTATTTTATAATATAATACAACTTGTCGCATATTAATTGTTCATCTCGCATGCATATTGTGTGGTTTGGGGGCCTTATGCCGATTCACCATATAATTAATATGGGGCCCATATGCGGGCAAATCTAGTCGTATATTGGCCTCATTTAAATTGGTGTAGCGAACCGGTGCTATATTTTGCCATGTTCAAACAACATTTAAATTGCGGGGTAGCTAAACCACATGAACCACCTAATTAATTGTCGGGACCCCCGGTTCCACTTAATATGACCTAATTGCATCGCATCTTTGCCATGTCATGCATCATACATGCATCATGCCCGATCTTTTGCCGTAGTATTAAATATTGCATCCGGTGTTTATTCTAGTGTTTTGCTTCTTCGCGGATAAGGCCGTCGAGATGATGCGAGTGTCGACCCGATCTTCGGTTGAACCTTCGGCAATGTTTTCAGGCGAGCATCTCCCCCTTTCTACCTATCTTACTTTTATAGTATTTATTCCCTCCTGTTGATCTATTGCTATCTGTGTTGCGATGCTCTAGTTTCCGTATCCGTGATATCCCTTGCAGCATTACATTGCCTTGGACACACCCTATTACCTGTTGTTTGGTAGATAGTTGAACTTGCGCGTCGTAGTCGCTTGCTCAAGTGTTGTTGCGTGTCGTCCAGTACCACAGTTGTTGGGGTATTGCCGCATGTTTGATGTTGGAGATGATCATGGTTTTACTTATCGTTCACTTTATTTACTGTTTAACAACTAAAATTGAAGTAAGTAAGCAGAGGCACAGGTGGGCAATAGATGTTATTTGGTTGTTAACCGTCCACTTGTGTCCCGTAGGACCCCGAGTGCTTGATACCTGTTCCTTGATTTATCGCGCTATCCACATCCGGGAGGATTATGGGACCCCCCTGAGCCAGAGCTTGATTCATTCTTATTTCTTGGGGCCACAAACTAGTTTGAGGTTTTATTTACTATCCTGTACTTATGCCATGCTACTGCTTTATTACGTTTGTGCGAGGAGCACACTGTACTGTTTAGGATCGGGACACGTTTTCGCGGTGTCGACAAGCCCAGTTTTGGGTTCCCAGTCGTTCACAGCCGTCCACCCAAACCTCGGGTCCGTCTCGAAGTCAGCTAACTTCGTTGCGGGTGTACTCCAAGGGGTGGCCCCCTGAAATATTTATGAATCCTGTGATTGCTTTGTCGTGAAGGCCTCGTTGGGTTTTGATTTGGTTTTTCCGAGGTTGATCGAGTGTGTGTTGCTATTGGTGCACCCCGGCCGGGTAAAACTTTCTGAAAGCCGTGTCCGCGGTTATGGACGACTTGGAGCACAGTATCTCGATCATAGACAACTATAACTAAAGTAGTGCTATAAATTTGACTTTATAATGACTAGTAATCAGCTTCACTACAACGGAATGGCTAAATAAAACTGCCAACAATTGCTTGCTTGAGTTGTCGCTCGCGACCAGTGTACCTGACTAGTAAGTATTGCAACTACAACGGAATGGCCAAATAAAAGTACCAACAACTGCCGGGTTTTGGGGTTATCTCATACTAGTTGTATCTGATTAGTAAGTGTTGCAACTATAACGGAATGGTTAACTAAAAGTGCCCACTGCTTATTTTATCAGGATGATTATCTACACCTGACTAGTAATTGCTGCAACGATAACCGGATAAGTAAAACTGCCAACTGTGTGAGTTCCTCGGTTGACTTCCTCGTTTGGTCTCGAGGGGGAAACACCAGGATGGGTTTGTTTGATGGTAGCATCAGGTCGGTTCCGAATAGGTCTTTCTTACCCCTCTCTGACAGCCGCCAGTTGTATCGAGTCTCTATAGGTTGTTTAGTGCATGCTGCCGCTGCCGCTTCAGTCCACCATACCTATGTAGGCGAGGACCGCCGAATTCTAGCCTCGCCGTGTACTGGCCTCAGTACTGACGCTCCTCTTTTTCCTTTGCCCTTTGTCGGCGCCCCTTTTGTTTTAGCAGGTTTTGAGATCGACGTCGTTAGCAGGGTTACCCTTCCGGCTTGGCCTGGGCAGGGTTATGGACGCCATTGGTTATTCTTCAGGGCTCTTAGCCCCATTTGCATCTTGTCCGTAGTCGGACGCTGTATCGTTTTACAGGTGATTTGGATCTTTGTATTGTATATCTGTATTCTTGACTCTTTGAGTCGCTGTTGTATATATATCTGTTCTGTGGGTCCCATCGAGGACTGTTGTGTAATGTTATTACTTCGTTTTCCACCCGCACGAAAGTGCCTGGTGGGCACCTTTGAATCGTTTCTATGCGGGTTTGGCGGGAATCGCTAAAACTTGCATAGGGCCGATTCTGAGGGTGTTGCAACTTGCCACCCATTGTTGTCGGTCTTCTTTCTAGCTTTTGACAAGATGCAGGTATTTACATGAAAACTAGGAGACTACTAACAGTATCAAATGCAAGAATGCAATATGAAACCATATCAGAGTCAATATGTTACTCCCTCCGTTCAGAAAAATAAGACATTTTAGCTTTGTAAATCGAATGTATCTAGACGTATTTTAGTGTATAGGTTACGAGATACATTCATTTCAAAAAGCTAAAATGTCTTATATTTCTGAACAGGGGGAGTATGTTACAAAGAAATGAACCAAGTTGGATACACAACTATGTTTGTAGTGAGTAATACGATCGGCTCATCAGGAAAAGGCGGTATCAGAAGGCACATCACTGAATTTCTCTTGATATTTGGTCAAAACATAATCATGTGACTTTTAAGTCACCTTTGATACCGCAAGGTGATCATGGAGCCAAAGGAGGAAAATCAGCTCATTTCATCTGTAACATCCTCAAATATCTTCAGTCCATGAATGATACACCAAGAACACTGATACAGCTGGACTCATCCGCAAAGGAATAATTTTTAACCGGGATGGTGATGAAGTTCACCATGCACCAACTTTGGCAAGACGATGAACCATGTCAATCGTGAGGATGGTGTGTCAGGCCTTGGGCTACGAATGCAACCAATATATTCTGCATTCTGTCGAGTTTATCTCGGTAGTTCATGCCTATTGTTTGATCTTCAGATAAACTAATCTTCCCATAAATCACCACACTTGACTCCAGCTTATTTCCTATCTGTATTGATTATGCAAGAGGGGTTAGCTTTTTGTGCAAATTAACTTCAGACAAGCGCTGTGGTTCCTTTGGAAGCTCCGGTTATAGCCCTATCATATGAAGGAGATACTGAAGATGTAAATTGCATTATCAGCGGTCGTTCTCACAGTTACAGCAACTGCACGTCTCGTGCAAAATAATTAACTCTATTCTAAGGCAGGAGATGAAATACTCCTTCACGGCTACGCAGGAGCTAAGCCCCTGTCCACAAAGTACAGCTTCGTGCACGCACCGTACCGGTCTCCTAGTTACTTAAATAAATAAAGAACCTGTGAGTATTATATATATCACCCAGTTCCATTGCACAACGCAAACCAAAGCGTACTCAGCACTACGAGCGGTAAGCAGTTCAGAAGAGAGCCTGATCAAACATGGCCATCCCGAGGGCTTCGCTCCTTGCCATCCTCGGCTGCCTCTGCTTCTTTAATTCTGTCCTCGCAGCTCGAGAGCTGAACGATGACTTGTCCATGATCGCAAGGCACGAGAGTTGGATGGTGCAGTATGGTCGCATGTACAAGGATGCTGCTGAGAAGGCGCAGAGGTTCGAGATATTCAAGGCTAATGCTCGATTCATCGAGTCGTTCAATGCTGAGGGCCGCAAGTTCTGGCTCAACATCAACCAATTTGCGGACCTTAGCAATGATGAGTTTAGAGCAACCAAGACTAACAAGGGGTTTATTCCAAACAAGGAGAAAATTTCTACAGGGTTCCGGTATGAAAATTTGGGTGTTGATGCACTCCCGGCAACGGTCGACTGGAGGACGAAGGGTGCGGTCACTCCCGTCAAAGATCAAGGCCAGTGTGGTAAGTACATTTAGGCTACAAGTGAATTGCTTACATATGAATGTTCGATGGTGGAATGGTGTACATAATTGCATATATTGCAACAAAATCATTTGCAGGTTGTTGCTGGGCCTTTTCTGCTGTTGCTGCAACAGAGGGCATTGTCAAGATAAGTACCGGCAATCTTATCTCGCTCTCGGAGCAAGAACTGGTGGATTGTGATGTCCACGGTGAGGACCAGGGCTGCGAGGGTGGTCTCATGGATGATGCATTCAAGTTCATTATCAAGAATGGAGGCCTCACTAAGGAGTCAAGCTATCCATATTCCGCAGCGGACGGCAAGTGCAAGAGTGGATCTAGCAGTGCTGCAACAATTAAGAGCTATGAGGATGTGCCTACTAATAATGAGGGTGCACTCATGAAGGCAGTGGCAAGCCAACCCGTCTCAGTAGCCGTGGACGGAGGCGACATGACATTCCAGTTCTACTCCGGTGGTGTGATGACCGGTTCCTGTGGTACTGATTTGGATCATGGGATTGCAGCCATCGGCTATGGAACGACTAGTGATGGTACAAAGTATTGGTTGCTGAAGAATTCTTGGGGCTCATCATGGGGCGAGAATGGATTTTTAAGAATGGAAAAGGATATTGCTGACAAGAAGGGCATGTGCGGCCTTGCCATGGAGCCCTCCTACCCCACGGCTTAGTTAGACCACAGAATGCCACATATTCACACACATACACATGATTGAATAAATACATGTCCGTGTTTCTAGTGCTCTATATATGTCCATATGTACTATATGCTTGTAAATTGTGTTATGCAAACTCATTATATATGTACGTACACTTTTTATACAATTCATGAGTCATGACTACTACACAACTATGTTGAATGCAGTAAGATCGATGAAGACTATTGTGGTAGCTAAGAAGTTCCAAAAAATGGCCTTGTTGGATGGAAGTTTTTTAAAAAAATGCTGTTATCCTGGTATGCATATGGAACTTCAGGAAAAATTTGTGCTACCAGAAGCAGTATCTTGAGCAAGATCTGCAGAAAATCTCTTAAAAATGTTATTTCTCTGGTGGTTCAAAAAGTTATTTGTTTGTGAAAGGAAAAAATGGTAGAGCAGAACATGGTTGTGCTATCTTAAATCTAAAACAAGAATTATGATATCAAGTATTATATACATGCTATACATTATACTAGACCATAAAGGCGTACGTTGCCGCGCCTGTCCATTGTTAGGTAAAGCCAGTAATATAGTTGGAAGAAGTAGAACTGTAAAATATCTATTGAGATTTGATGAACATTGAACAACTTAAGTTGTACAATGCCATGACAGAGCAATACAGCATAATTTTTGAAGTTATAACTGATCAATTAACATAAATACTTTTTTGTATACTTTCTAATATCACTAACTATGTTAAAAGAGTGCTAGATTCTGAAACATCTCACTTCTCAGAGTTATGTCACTATAAAACGAACCACTAATAAATGAGTCTTAGCAAACTCACGGAACCTCGGTAGCAAGAATTTTCGAGGGTGCATAATAAACAACGATGTAAATTAGATCACAGCCGAATAGATAAGACAATCAACAATACAAACTTATATTAGACATCTTTGCAATGTAGTTATCGACATCACAGGAGGCTCAATGACATACATACGCGCTGAAGTGTTATAATTTCATTGTTTCTCAAGTTCTTATAAAGGGAAATAATCTTAAGAACAAAGTCTAAAAGGTAACCACTGACTTGACATGCGATGCATGAGAATATAGAACAACCATTATTCAGAAGCAAGCAGAGAAACAGAATACTAAAATACAGCAGATCCTGGCATCTGAATTATTTACCCTCTATGTAAAATGAATAAATCGATGTATTCCAGGCCAAAAAGTGTTCTCTAAGCATAGGGGAAGCATTGACTTCTACAATCATTCTAATTCTGAAAAATTAAAATTGTAGCGTTGTGTATCTTTCTTGGGACCGAAAATTTACATCCTGCTATTTATCCGGATGCACAACACATCAGAAGGATGTAAACAGACATGGAGTATTGGCTTAGAATTTAGTAGCTGTAGCAGATCGAGCCTCCCCTTAATTTAAGAGAATCGCGAGCACGTGCACATTAAGCATATAAGAAACTCGACAGATTCATTAACAAGGTAGATACACATGCATGCTACTCCTCACGTCACAAACCAGTAGGGAAAAAACATTGATCGATCGAAACTATACCTGAGCAGAGAAAATTGAAACAGCACATCTGCTGCTGCAGTACGTTGCTTCCTGCAATTAGTACTTTCTGCAAATTGTGCAAGGCTTCATTCACAAGAAGAGGGGATTTATTTGTCGACTGTATAACATCCAACAAAGGATTGTGTTATTTACGAATGTCAAGAGGAAAACAAGTCATCGATAGTGGGAGGTAAACCTGGAACTCCACTGTTCTCGCTCAGGATCAGTACCAAGGATTGTAGCTTCCTTCTGGAATTTTCTTGGCCAAATATGGTACGGAGTACTAACTTGATGTTGACTGTTTCCTGTTCAGTCAGTATATATCTTCTACACAGTGCACGATGCAGTTTCTGCAAAACGGCTAAATTAGGGAATCTTGGATTACCCACCAATAACATAACTTCGGTTAGCGCAAAACAAGCGGAAACCTAAGTAAAAAGAAAATCATAACATATAGCCAGAGTAAATTCTTCTCTGACCATCAATTTTGATCGATTGCCTGCCATCTTCTAGTTTCTGCACTGTGCTGTGTTTTGGAAGGAGTAATCCATGCCCACTCTCATCTCTTGCAGCTATAGCAAAAGAAAACAAAATAGGAAGGATCGAATATCAGACTCTGGAGACAGATTGGAGGTGGGGAATGACACAAGGGCAACCGAGTACGGAGGCTGCATAACCTTGGGGGCCTCACGCGAAATCCAGCACCACCACTGCAAAATCAACCCTACCAAGATTAATGGATTCCGAAGAGAAGGAGATCATACAGAGGAGCAAGGTAAATGCGATGTAGCGCACCTCCACTCCCACGAACAACGGTGGAAGGGAGATGGGAGACCGACAATCTGAGAGGACGGTGTGGATGGTGTAGGCCGCGAAAACCCGCTGGACCAGCGGTGGCCCATCAACGGATCAACAAATCGGCCCGGGATAAAATAAGGCGCAAAAAGGCAGGTGTTTAACCTGTCGGCTTCAATCCTAAAATGGTTCAACACGCAAGGTTTAAAAAGGTGCATCCTTGCTAACTGAATCATCAATAAGAATTCCCGTACTGGATTTTCCTTTGTTGATCATCTCTGATTCTCTGAATCATTGCCGCTCTAATGTTTTGTTTCATCTAGTAGAACTTTTATTCAAGCATGTCTAGCAGGGTAAGGATGCATCGAGTTTATAGCATAAAATCACCACTTTTGTATAAAAATTTCGAAAAATCATCATGTTACGTTCTAATCACATAAAACCACCACTTAAGTGCAAATTTATTGCAATATGCACTAAAATGAATTTGACAACAAATTGACTGTGATTCTGATTAGGAGGGCCCACCTGTCAGGACCAATTTGCTGATGTCGACTAGGCCCCACATGTCAGCCATATTAAAAATCATCAAAATATCCAAAAAATAAATTAAAAAAAATAGGAGTTCATCTCCTTTCTCTTCTCCGGCCAAAACTCCGATCGGCCGTCCGTTGATGGCGCCTGAGAGCGCTTCGTCGGGAAACCCCAAGAGCAAGGTGTGATGCAGCATAGTAGCAAGTCTTTCCTCAGTAAAAAACCGAGGTTATCAAACCAGTAGGAGAAAGAAAACGTCTCAAAGGTGTTGCAGGCAACGTGGAAACATGCACAACACAAACTCAAAACTTTGCCCCAACTAACAGTGAGGTTGTCAATCTCACCGGTTGCTGTAACAAAGGATTAACTGTATGGTGTGGAAGGTGACGATGGTTTGCAGCAAGTAAATAGTAACAGTGGAAGATGTATCAATGGTAAAGATTGGACCAGGGTCCATAGTTCACTAAAGGTGTTCTCCTTAGATAAACAAACATGACATGCTGGATAATCAAATTACAGCAGTGCAATTGACAGGACCGAGCAAGGCATAACAATGCAATACTAGCCATAAAGATCCTATGAGATTCGATTGGACAATACAACAATATACATAGACCGCCATCCAACTGCATTTATGAGTAGAAGTCCACCTTTGGGTTATCATCCGAACCCCCTCCAGTATTAAGTTGCAAGCAACAGACAATTGCTTTAAGCAAAGTGTGTAAGGTAAACAATCCACTTGTTTCATGAACAAGAGACCGTTATTTTCTCCCTAGTGGCAACATCACATTTGCAACCGTAGAGATTCCTGTCACTTTCCTTGATTAAGTAGAGGCATGAACCCTTATCGAGCATAAATACCCCCTCTTGGAGTCACTAGCAACTACTTAGCCAAGATAGCTAATAACAACGGAGAGTATGCAAGATCACAAACAACACAGACATGATAGAATCAATAAGACAAAACCATTAATCAATCTGACATAGTAATCTCAATATCCATCGGATCCCCAAAAACACAACATGTATGATTACAAATAGATGAGATCTTGATCATGAACGGAGCTCACAAGATCTAGACATGAAAGCACAAGGAGGAGATACAACCATCTAGCTACTACATGGGCCCGTAGTCCAAGGTGGAACTACTCACGCTTCATACCGGAGGCTGGCATGATGAAGAAGAAGGCCTCCGGGGTGATCTCCCTTCCGGTAGGGTGCCGGGAAGAGCTTCAGACCCCCCTAATCTAGGGACAATGGTGGCGGCGGCTACAGACGGTTTCGTGGAATATTGATCGGGTACTTAGGGTTTAGGCATCAGGGGCTTCTTATAGGCGAAGAGGCGAGGCTAGAGGGCCACCAGGGCGGCTGCACCCCCCAGGCGCGGTGTGGGCCCACCCGCGCGGCCAGGGGTGTGGCCCCTGGTGGGTCTCCTCCGTATCGTACTCCGGCTTCGTGTTTCCCACGGCAAAATATTGACTTTGGCTTTTGTCCCGTCCAATTCCGAGAATATTGATTTTCTGTCGTTCTGGAACCAAAAACAGAAGAAAACAGGCAACTAACACTATGGCAACTTGTTAATAGGTTAGTACCAGAAAACATATAAAAACGCCTCAAAGTGTGGACAAAGCAAAGCAAAGTAGATACTAAACAAGCATGGGACAACAAAAATTATAGATACGTTTCCGACATATCAAGCATCCCCAAGCTTAACTCCTGCTTGTCCTCGAGTAGGTAAGTGATAAAAAGAATAATTTTTGAGGTGACATGCACCATCAAAACCAAGATCAAACCATTTGCAAGAATTGAAAGCTGGGATCAAAGAACTCTAAACATGTGCATGAAAGATGAAGTTCTAACAATAAGACAAAGTAACTATGCATGCAACTTGAAAGGCTACAAACAAATATCATGAATAACATGCATTGAAAAACGTATGTTTGTTTCACATACAGAAAACATGGCATAGTGGCATTCATCTTGTCCCTCATAGAGTAGCAAATAGATTATGACACCTTCAAAGTTCATAAGAGTGACTAGATACAAATAGCACAACAACAAGCAATATCAACAATATGCATCAATCAGTAAGTTTTGGAACACTGCACATAGAACTAAGAATGGAAACTATGCTCTCTTAACTGGTGCCTAAAGGTAGAAGGTGGATACTCAATATAATAGTGGAAGAAAGGCCCTTCATAAAGGGAAGCAGGGATTTCAAGTTTCAAAAGGAGCTTCCAAAATTATGGTACTTGTGAGATTTCAGCCCTCATTGCCCCTATCATAAGCATCTTGAAGTAATTAAGGTTAAAGTGAACAAACTATGGAGTATATGCTTGATAAAGTATAAGTTGGCAATCTCATGTCCCTTGAATACGAGGGTCGCACCTCATGCTACTCAACTTTGGTCACCTGTAAGTTCTTGTCATAGTAAGTATATGTGTATCATAGAGAACCGCCAACGGGGTACCCCTTGCACATGGTACATGAGCTTTCCCATAACCAAAATGACAAGGCAAGCAGACAATGAGCATCTCAGCTATATTTTTATTTGCTATTTGCATATGTTTTTATTGAGGATGCTTCACAGATTTCTCATTATGGTGATGCTGCAAGTTTCCATCATGATTAGGCATGGCTTAGGCTATCAGCCCAGGCGTTTCTCTAACATAAAATACATAACTCCAGGACTTACAAGCCCCCTTTTTATTTCACACCGGCGATATCCATAGACAAAAGAGCATGATATCAACTGTGTACAAAGTACAAGTGCAATGTTGAAAACGTTACCCATGAAAACATGGTTCTGCTAATTCCAACGTATAAGTGCAAGCATATACAACTTAGATGACACAATGGTTCAAGTTTATTAGGGACAGGGAATATAAAGTGTGCCATCAAGTTCGTGAGGGCTTTAATCACTAAGTTTTCACATAACAAAATATTTTTTAAATTGGAAGATAGCTGAAAACAAGAATATACTTGGAATGGTGTAACACACCATGCATAGGAATTTATAGTGGACACTTTGGAATAACTTGGTTTCTTGGGAGTTGGAAGCATGAGTAGAACTTACTCATACAAGTGGAGGCTAGCAAAATACTGGGAGCAACCAACTAAGAGAGCAATAATGGCCATAATCATGCAGAGCGACAAAACATTACTAATCAAAGCATAGAGTGGTACTGCAAGTCAAGGACTAAATGATCATAGAGGCTATGGTGACTTGTTCATATTCATAACATGGTGTGAGCATGTGCCAAGTCAACCCAAACAAAACATCAAAGGAGAATACCACAATACTATGATTTTGTATGCTAAAACAACACATGATTCTTTCAAGGCACACTAAGCAATCCCAATTGTTTGGAACAAATCATGCTACAACGATAATCACTAAGCATAAGGTCAAAAAAACACCTAGCATGACATGCTAAAATCTAAGTAACAGTCAAGGCAAGCTCCTCTTGCACTTTAAGCAAGAACTTTCTACTCCTTTCTAACGCCAATCAACTTATTTGAAACAACACAACGAGAGCGGGGGTCCAAACTACTTTATTCAAGCAAACTAAACAAACTAAGCAAAGCAAACAAAAACTAAGACGCTCCAAGAACAACACAACAGTGCATGAAACAATAAAAACGAAGTGTCTAGAAAGACCTGAGCTTTTTATTGATGAAGAAGGGGATGCCTTGGGCATTCCCAAGCTTTGACGCTTGTACCTCTTGGATATTCCTTGGGGTGACTCCGGGGTGGCATCCCCAAGCTTGAGCTTTTGTCTATTGTTCATTGATGACCCACAATTATAGGGGGTATATCGTAGTACTTTCGATAAATAGGAGTGTCGATCCCAACGAGGAGCAAAAGGTGCTGAACAGTGGTATGGAGCAGGAAATCCCTGTGAATACTTAGCAAACGGATTTTTAGTGGTTTTATGACAAGGCAACAAAACAAAGAGTAAGTAACAGAAGTAACGAACAAACGGAGCAAGTGACCCAATCCTTTCTTACCAAAGGATAAACCGGTGGAAATACATATAAGGACCAAACGTTCTCGAGGACACATGGGAATTCTGTCAAGTGCTTTCACTGCAAATAGCTGAGTACTCTTCTTTGGTGTTTGTAAGTGTTGTGTGGGTAAACTTGTGCTAACATACTGCCCTTCCTAGGACTAATACATACTTGTGATTAAACCCCCTGCAAACATCTGTAACTACAGTAAAGTAATTAAGATATAAATATAACCATAGCCTTAAACTTTGAGATCCTACGCTCCCTTATGCAAAGGTGTCCTAACGGGGGTTCAGGTTTCTGTCACTCCGGCAACCCCAATATTAGTATCCAAATACACAATGCATCCCCCTAGGCCCATAAATGGTGAAGTGTCATGTAGTAGACGTTCACATGACACCACTAGAAGAATAGCACCACAACTTAAATACTAAACCATTGAATAATAACTCATCACAGATTCACTACTAACAACATGACTTCTCCCATGTCCTCAAGAACTAAACAAACTACTCACAAGACATCATATGGATCAAGATCAAAGATGATATGATAATAGATAACAATCTGAACATAAACAATAATCCAATGGTTCCACTCACAAGCATCAACTACAATAGTAATTAACACCGAGAAAGTTTCCCCTAAGAACTAAAGCAATATCCAACACAATTGTTACAGCGGGACAGAGTGGTGATGATGGTGCTGGTGGAGATGATGGTGTGGATGATGATGATGATGATGATCCCGATGAAGCCTAGCTTGACGATGGTGTTGATGGCGACGGTCTCCCCTCTCAGGGAAGGAATTCCCCCGCCAGAAATCTGTCTGCCGAAGAGATATTTCTCTCTCCGTGTTTTCCGCCTCCTAGAGGCGGCGGAAGTCTATTTGTGGTCGCCCCCCTAGTGTTAGGGTTCCGTAGGGAAGATATTGGTGAAGGGGCGGAGTCGGAGGCCGAGCAGGTGGGCCAAACCCACCCTAGGCGCGGGGTCAGGTGGGACCACGCCTAGGGGTGTGGGCCCCCTGAGGCCCCCCTTCGCTCCTCCTTCTGACTTCCTTCGTCTTATGGTAAAATAATATGTTTCCATATTTTTCTGGTATTTTTCTGATCTTCGCGAAATTACACCGAAATGCCATCTTTTCCATCAGAATCCAGACTCCGGAAGTCCATCCTCCAGGAATCATCCAACATGCATAAACAGATGAAAAGCCATAAGTAATACCTCATAATAAGACAAATATCAATGAATAGTGGTAAATTATGATACAGAATGGTGATGCAAATTGGGCGTATCAACTCCCCCAAGCTTAGACTTCGCTTGTCCCCAAGCGAATACTGAGCTCAGTAAACATGTCCACAGGTTTATGGAGCAAAGTGTCGATAAAATAATACGAACAAGAAGCATCACACTCACCATTGGACAACTCATAGAAGAAAGCAACTCACCATTATATAACTTAGCTTGCGACCATGTACAATAGTCACAAATAGAGATGCATAAACATAAATCATAATTGGAGTTGGCAAACTTGTTCTTGGTCAGAGAACACCTGGTAAACAGTTTCACAAAGCTTTTTGTAGAGGTTTCAAAACAGGATCACTCTTTGCTCAAAAAGGTTTTTCACAAGTGAAGGCTTTCAAAGTAATACTCAATAGATAAGAGTTTTGTGCAAACAAGGGAGATAAAGAACATGATCGAATAAATCACCATATGAATGCTTGAAACACAACAACTCAAAATCTTGCTGGAGATAGAGAGGAAGTAGGTTTACTGACTTAACTAGTAACTGGTAGAAAGGTCCCTTCTTAGAGGGTAGCAGGGATTACAAGTCATAAAGAGCTTCCAAAATATTATGATACTTACTAGCTTTGAGCCCTCATTTCCCCTATCATAAGCATCTTTAGATGATTAAGGTTAAAGTGAACAAAGATAGAGCATATGCTTGACAAAATATAAGTTGGCAATCTCATGTCCCTTGAATATGAGGGCCACTCCTCATGCATACTCAACTTTGGGTCCAGGTAAGTTCTTGTCATTGTAAGTATTTGAACATCATTGAGAACCGCCAACGGGGTACCCCTTGCACATGGTACATGAGCTTTCCCATAACCAAAATGAAAAGGCGAGCAGACAATGAGCATCTCAGCAATCTTTTCATTCAACTTTTTAGCCCAATTTTTTCTAGACCTATTGACAGTCTTCTGCAAGATAGATTTAATTTCCCTATTGGAAAGTTCTACTTGCCCACTAGTTTGGGGGTGATAAGCTGAAGCTATTCTGTGGTTTACATCATACTTAACGAGAGTTTTCTAAAAAACCCATGAATAAAATGGGAGCCTCCATCGGTCATGAGATATCTAGGTACACCGAACCTAGGAAAAATGACATCTTTGAGCATTTTCAAAGAGGTCTTACCATCAGCACTGCTCGTAGGTATGGCTTCTACCCACTTTGTAACATAGTCAACAGCAACAAGAATATGAGTATACCCTTTTGAAGGAGGAAAAGACCCCATAAAGTCGAATACCCAACAATCAAAAGGTTCAATAATAAGAGAATAATTCATAGGCATTTCATTGCGTCTAGAGATGTTATCTACTCGTTGGCATTCATCACATGATAAGATAAACTTCCTTGCATCTTTAAAAAGAGTAGGCGAATAAAATCCAGATTGTAAAACCTTTTGTGCAGTCTTATCCCCAGCATGATGTCCTCCATAAGCACTGCCATGACATTTTCTCAATATCTCTTGTTGTTCAAATTCTGGAACACATCTTCTCATAATGCCATCTACTCCTTCCTTATATAGGTGTGGTTCATCCCAAAAGTAATGACTTAGATCATAGAAGAATTTACTTCTTTGCTGGGCTGTAAAGGTTGGAGGCAAATACTTGGAAAAAATAAAGTTAGCATAATCAGCATACCAAGGATTCTCATGTGGACTTACCCTTATTGCAGCTAACTGTTCATTTGGAAATTATCATTAACAGGCAAAGGGTCAAAATAAATGTTTTCCAAACAAGATAAATTATCAGCAACAGGATTATCAGCACCTTTCTTATCCACAATATGCAGATCAAACTCTTGCAAAAGCAACACCCACCATATAAGCCTAGGCTTAGTGTCCTTCTTTGTCATAAGGTACTTAATAGCTGCCTGGTCAGTATGAATAGTAACCTTAAAATCAACAATATAAGGTCTAAACTTATCACAAGCAAAGATTACAGCTAAGAACTCTTTTTCAGTAGTGGCATAATTCTTTTGAGAAACATCTAGAGTCTTGCTAGCATAATGAATAACATTCAGCTTCTTGTCAACATGTTGTCCAAGGACAGCACCCACAACAAAGTCACTAGCATCACACATGATTTCAAAAGGTAAACTTCAATCAGGTGGTTGGACTATAGGAGCAGTTGTTAAAGATTTCTTCAAAGTTTCAAAAGCTTCCTTACAATCATCATCAAAAACAAAAGGTACATCTTTTTGAAGAAGATTAGTGAGGGGCTTTGAAATTTTGGCGAAATCTTTAATAAATCTCCTATAGAAACCAGCATGACCAAGGATACTACGAATACCTTTGATATCCCTAGGACAAGGCATCTTCTCAATTGCTTCAATTTTGGCTCTGTCAACTTCAATACCTCTTTCAGAGATCTTATGTCCAAGAACAATTCGTTCATTAACCATGAAATGACATTTCTCCCAGTTAAAAACAAGGTTGGTTTCTTCACATCTCTGCAAAACTTTATCAAGGTTGTGCAAACAGTTATCAAAATAAGTTCCATAGACGGAAAAACCGTCCATGAAAACCTCCATAATTTCTTCACAAAAACCATGAAAGATAGCAGACATACATCTCTGAAAGGTAGCAGGAGCATTACATAAACCAAAAGGCATACGCCTATAAGCATAAGTACCATAAGGACAAGTGAAAGTGGTTTTCTCTTGGTCCTGTGCTTTCACGGCGATTTGAGAAAACCCAGAATAACCATCAAGAAAGCAAAAGTGAGTCTTTTTGGACAGCCTCTCAAGCATGTGATCAATAAAGGGCAAAGGATAATGATCTTTCTTAGTAACTTTATTAATCTTTCTAAAATCAATGCACATTCTATACCCAACCACTACTCTCTGGGGTATAAGCTCATTATCCTCATTAGGCATAACTGTAATTCCCCCTTTCTTGGGAACACAATAAACAGGGCTAACCCATTAATTATCAGCAATAGGATAAATAATACCACCATCAAGGAGTTTTAATACATCATTTCTTACCACTTCCTTCATTTTAGGATTTAGACGGTGTTGGTGCTCAAAAACTGGTTTTGCATCAGGCTCAATATTAATAGCATGCTGACATATAGTGGGAGAAATTTCTTTTAAATCATAAAGAGTATAACCCATAGCTCCTCGGTGCTTCTTCAATACCTCCAATAGACTTTCCTCTTCCTTCCCTGAAAGTTTAGAACTAATTATAACAGGATATATCTTCTTATCAGCAAGATAAACATATTTAAGATCATCAGGTAAAGGTTTTAATTCAAAAACAGTATCCCCTTTGGGTGGTAGTGTGGTACCCAAATCTTCCACAGGTAAATTATGCTTAAGTAACTCTGGCCGACGAAGGAAAACCTCATCAATCTCATTTTTTTCCTTCATAAAGGCATCACTTTCATGATCTTCCATGAACTGCTGCAACGCATTGTTAGGAGCAAGATAAATAGCAGACAGTTGTTCAACCTTGAAATCCTCATACGGTAATTCATTTTCATAAGGGGTTTTGGCAAATTTGGAAAAATTAAACTCATAAGATTCTCTAGCAAACTTAGTCAAAAAAAATTCCTTCCTACAATCTATGATGGACCGACAAGTATTAAGGAAGGGTCTGCCAAAGATGATAGGATAGGTTTTACTAGCTTCTTTACCAAGTACTAGGAAATCAGCAGGATATTTAATCTTACCACAAAGGACCTCCACATCTCTTACAATACCAATGGGGAAACTTGCTCTCTATTGGAAAGGTGAATAACCACATCAATGTCTTCAAGCTCACAAGGACCAATCTCATGCATAATTTCCCTATAAATCTCATAAGGAATAGCACTAGAACTAGCACCAATATCACATAAACCATAGTAGCAATGATCACCTATTTTAACAGATAGCACAGAAACACTAGCTTTTCTAGCCTTATTAGGATGAGATATAATATTAGAAGCGTCTTCACAGAATACAATATACTCATCCTCTATATTTCTAGTGACAAGATCTTTCACAATAGCTACCACAGGCTCGATATCAATAAGCTCATCGAAACCTACAGTTGTCTTTGAGCTTTTACTAACCACATTAGCTAAAATAGAGTGCTCCCTTACCTTGGAGGGAAAAGGGATCTTCTCAACATAAGGTTCAGGAAAAATAGGATCAACAGTACAAACCTCTATACTGGCAGGAACGTGGGTAACAATGTCTTTATAAAGAGCATGGTACTTGTCCCACTCTTTCTTGGGAATCTCAATATAAGAGGCAAAAGCATTAAAGCATTCCGCAAGAACTTGAGGATCAAGGCCAAACTTATTGCTAATATCACGAAAGTTATTAGTTCCCATAAAAGATTTAATGCACACATAATCATAGTTTATACCTGACTTTCTTCCTATGTCATTCTCCCAAGCCTCGGTATTATCTTGAATACGGTCTAAAAGATCCCATTTAGCTTCTTCCTTCATACTTGTGAATTATCCAGCACAAGAAGCATCTAATAAACCTTTATCATGAAGAGAAAGCCTAGCATAAAAGTTATTGAGAATAATATTGTTAGGGAGTTCATGAATAGAACATTTAAGCATTAGCATCTTCAATCTCCCCAAGCTTGAGCTGTACTTTCTCCATCAAGAGGCCAAAAGTTATATATAAGACTTCTATCCTTTTGGATTTCACTGGGAGGATAAAATTTAGAGTAAAAGAGAGATGCCATCTCCTCCCATTCCATGGATTGTCCATTCTTTAACAACTTATACCAATGCTCAACTCTCCCTTTCAAGGATATAGAGAGTAACTTCTTCTTCACCTGTTCAGTTGTGATACCTTCACACTTAAACAACCCGCATAATTCATGGATATAAAGCAAGTGATCACCATGATGGACAGTTCCATCCCCAAAATAATAATTATCCATGACACGATTAACAATACTCGTAGGTATCTTAAAAGGATCTATCTCAACAGCTGGTGGTTCATCTACTACCGTAGAAGTGGTAGTAGTTTTCCCAAACAAAAAACCAAGTGGGTTATTTATATTGGAAACAAAGTAACAAGCAGTAACAAAAGCAATACTCACAGTGAAAGTTTCCCTTACTAGTTCCACTCTTCAATAACGCTTCACTCCTCGGCAACGGCGCCAGAAAATAGTCTTGATGACCCACAAGTATAGGGGGTATATCGTAGTACTTTTGATAAATAGGAGTGTCGATCCCAACGAGGAGCAGAAGGTGTTGAACAGTGGTATGGAGCAGGAAATCCCTGTGAATACTTAGCAAACGTATTTTTAGTGGTTTTATGACAAGGCAACAAAACAAAGAGCAAGTAACAGAAGTAACGAACAAATGGAGCAAGTGGCCCAATCCTTTCTTAGCAAATGATAAACCGGTGGAAATACTTATAAGGACCAAACGTTCTCGAGGACACATGGGGATTCCGTCAAGTGCTTTCGCTGCAAATAGCTGAGTACTCTTCTTTGGTGTTTGTAAGTGTTGGGTGGGTGAACCTATGCTAACATACTGCCCTTCCTAGGACTAATACATACTTGTGATTAAACCCCCTACAAACATCCGTAACTACAAGAAAGTAATTAAGATATAAATCTAACCACAACCTTAAACTCTGAGATCCTACGCTCCCTTGTGCAAAGGTGTCCTAATGGGGGTTCAGGTTTCTGTCACTCCGGCAACCCCACGATTAGTAGACAAATACACAATGCATCCCCCTAGGCCCATAAATGGTGAAGTGTCATGTAGTCGACGTTCACATAACACCACTAAAAGAATAGCACCACAACTTAAATACTAAACCATTGAATAATAACTCATCACAGATTCACTACTAACAACATGACTTCTCCCATGTCCTCAAGAACTAAACAAACTACTCACAAGACATCATATGGATCAAGATCAAAGATGATATGATAATAGATAACAATCTGAACATAAACAATAATCCAATGGTTCCACTCACAAGCATCAACTACAATAGTAATTAACACCGGGGAAAAGTTTTCCCAAAGAACTAAAGCAATATCCAACACAATTGTTATAGCGGGACAGAGTGGTGATGATAGTGCCGGTGGATATGATGGTGTGGATGATGATGATGATGATCCCTATGAAGCCTAGATTGATGATGGTGTTGATGGCGATAGTCTCCCCTCTCCGGGAAGGAATTCCCCCGGCAGAAATCTGTCTGCCGGAGAGATATTTCTCTCTCGCTGTTTTCCGCCTCCTAGAGGCAGTGGAAGTCTATCTGTGGTTGCCCCCTGGTGATAGGGTTCCGTAGGGAAGATATAGGCGAAGGGGCGGAGTCGGAGGCCAAGCAGGTGGGCCAAACCCACCCTAGGCGCGGGGTTAGGTGGGACCACGCCTAGGGGTGTGGGCCCCCTGAGGCCCCCCTTCGCTCCTCCTTCTGACTTCCTTCGTCTTATGGTAAAATAATATGTTTCCATATTTTTCTGGTATTTTTCTAATCTTCATGAATTGCAATCAAACGCCTTTTTCCATCGTAATCCAGACTCGTGAGTCCATCCTCCAGGAATCATCCAACATGCATAAACAGATGAAAATCCATAAGTAATACCTCATAATAATACAAATATCAATGAATAGAGGTAAATTATGATATAGAATGGTGATGCAAATTGGGCGTATCATTCATCTCATTACATCATTCTCTCTCTACACCTGAAATTTTCCTTCATACAAAACTTCACACAATCTTTATTAGCAACATTAGTGTATTCAAAAGATAATAGACCTTTGGGTTTAGCTTTAGAACAGCAAAAATTTTCACTAAAAATACAAGCTACTGTAGCAACTCCTTCAAAAAGCTCAATTTCCCAAAAAGAACCCAAAAAGGAATCAATAAGAAGCAAATGCAAATAATGGCAGAAATTTGTCAAAACAGACCAGCATGTAGAAACCAATTTTTTCGAAGACCTTTTGTCGCTCAAATAAAAAAGTATTGAACTAACAAAAGTTAGCTAACATACTGGGGTATTTATTCATAAATTTTCAGCTCAATACGACTTACAGAGACTCCTCACGAATGTTTATGGTGGAGGACAGAAATCTGTTTCGGGACAGCAACTCCCCAAATCTTACTTCCCTCTCATTAGATGTCATTCTTGGCACAAAAAAGCAAACAAAAAGGATAAGGAGAGGTAATTACTAAAGTAATAACTTCCAAGACTAAAGGAAACTCTTATGTTATCTCCCAACGAGTACTTTTCTTTAACGCCTTTAAGTTAGGCACAATAAGCAAGAAATCAAGTATTTTCAAATGAAGAAGCATTAACATCAACTCTCTTGCTCCTACCTTTCTTCTTCTCTTTAGGGAAAATATGATTGCTTACTGGAGGAGCAAAATGCATAATGCCTTTTCCCATATCTAGTATTGCTCCAAGGTGTTTCAATAAGGATCTTCGAAGTGTAATTTGTCCTTTGCCTACACATTTAATAACAAGATAATCAGTAGACACCATTTTTTCTAAGATTTTTGTAAACACACCTTCAGCTATTCTAATGGGTAACAAAGTTGCATTAGTATTAAGAGATATTTCCTCTCCTCCTTTAGAAAGCCCCCAAAGACTCATAAATATCTTTAGGCATAAGGCAAAATTCAGACATGATATCATAACGAGCATCAAAAGTTGCACTATTTATAGAGACTTTGATTGTGGGAAGCCACTTTGAAGGCTCTGAATTTATTGGAACACAATCACGGTACTCCCTAAGTGTGTGATAGCAATTGTACAAAGCAGCAGTACTGGACTCAAGAGTATTCAACCTACCAAAAATGTCTATAAAAGAGGAATCAGACTTTCCAGGCATATTATAAATTATAATCAATTTCTTTATGGCCTCAAAAGCCTCATCCTCAGTACATCGAAAAATATCTTTCTCGGCCACAGCATCCAAAGCATATCGATAACAAAGAGCAATACCGTGGTAGAAACTATTAATAACCAAGCTAAGACTCATCTTAGGCTCAGTTTCCCTTTGTAAAGTAGAGATTCTAGACCAAGCTTTTTTGAAACTCTCTTCACTTTTTTGCTTAAAAGTAAAGATCTTTTCCATAGGTGTCACAAAGATTGGACCAAAACCAGACATGGTAGCAACTAGGGTAGGAACTAATTTTTTTGTGTTTTTGATAGGAGAAAGCAAACCAAACTAAACTAATTTTTTTGTAGTTTTTGATAAAAAGAGGCAAACAAAACCAAGCAAAAGAAACTAAGCAAACTAAAAACAAAGTAAAGAGAAAGGTTGAGGAGGACTCCCCTTGTGAAGACGTCCTTAGCCTCCCCGGCAACGACGCCAGAAAACTTGTTGATGGCGCCTGAGAGCGCTTCGTCAAGAAACCTCAAGAGCAAGGTGTGATGCAACACAACAACAAGTCTTCCCTCAGTAAGAAACCGAGGTTATCGAACCAGTAGTGTTGGGGATATGCTATATGGGTATCCTCATAGCATGTCACTTATCCGGATAACCCGAGCGGCCTAGTTAGATGGATCCAGAAGGGAGGCTCATGCCAGATAAAGGAAGGCTACGGTGGAGTCACCGGTGTACCCGGAGCCTTGGAGTGCAAGATACACAAGACTAGTAATAGATGGTGTAGGACTCTGTGACCTGTCCGGCTAGGACTTTTCCCTGTAACCCTAGGACCTGGCGAATATATAAGTCAGGCCTATGGGAGCCTTTAGAACAATCTCATATACAACTACACACAACCTCGCACAGCGAACCTATCTCTGTAACTCAGCGTATTGCCGTTATAGTGATTTATAGCAGGAGTAGGATTCCATCACCGTTGTGGGATCTGAACCTGGGTAAGCTGTGTTACCTCGTACCTGTCAACCGTCCGCCTTACCCCACGTCTCTAAACACGCACTGTGAGGACCCCTCCATGGCGTACTCGTCGGCAATACCACGACAGTTGGCGCCCACCGTGGGGCAAGAGGAGCTTCGGGCTCTTCAGCGAGCGAGGACCAAGATCTTCGCGGGAATCGGCAAAATCATAGCCATCGGTCGTGTTCTCTTCTCCGGCAACGTTCCGATCGTCCCTCCTCACGAGTTCTGGATCCCAGCGAAGACGAACCCTACGTGGTGTTCGATCGTTCCTATCAGAGACATCCACCTCTTCATCGGCGAAACCGAATCGGGCACTAGTTCCCTAGGAGTCAGAGGAGCATCAAGGCCCGCACGGACCGCCTACGGGCAGGATAATTTCGTGGAAGGATCAATGTCGGATCTCTCCTCGGAGTTTGCTATTAAAGATCGAAAAGCATCAAGTCCCGCACGGACCGCCTACAGGCAGGATACATTCACGGAAGGATCGATGTCGGATCTCTCTTTGGAGTTTGCCGGCAGAGATCAGAAAAATCCAAGGCCCACCCAAACCGCCCCTGTGCAGGATATAAAGGTGGAAGATCAGTGCAAATCCTCCGGCTTCGCCCGTGCGTCTAGACAACAGAGATCCAAGTTCGTCGGCATGGTTACCATCTTCGATCTGGCGCGCTGCGTTCAGAGAGAAGGCGGAAACCCCCACGATTACCTGGCCAGGTGGCTCCGCATACGAGCCGATCTGGCCCATTACCCCAATGATAATGCTTTGTATCACTTCGTGGACGGACTGGACCGTGGCACGCTTCTTCGACATTCTTTAAGACGGCAACAGGAAACAGGGCGTCTCACCCTCTAAGAGATGGTGAGCACCGTCAACAACTACGCGGAGGCTGACGCGGCAGCCTAGATGGCGCTTGCGCTCAGGGACGAAGAACCTCCGTTTCAGCAACCGCCACCACCGCCTCCCGCCGCCATCGTCGCAGCAGCACTACCACCTCTAGTCATCATCGAGGCCGTTGCACCTCCACCGCCCGTCATCGAGGAAGTCCTGGCACCCTCCGACTCTGTCATTAATGCGCTTTATGCTGATTTCAGTGCAGATTCAGAGGAGATAGATTTCAGTCCAGAAGAGCTAGACTCCGCTATGCAGGAGATGGGGGAGGAGTACTCACGCGACGAGCAAGCCAACAGTGCCATCATGTCTCGAGGGGTGTTCGGCGATGGATGAAGATCAACCCGGACGAGCTCCGCCTACAGCGCTGGAAAAGGGGAAGGGGCCACTTATTGTTGCTGACGATGATTGCGCAAAAGTCATGCCTCCTCTGCCTAACCCAAAGGCAGCAGCAGGAACTTCAAGACCGCCCGAGCAACAACAACAACACCGCAAACTTGCCGCCTCCAGCATCTACGTCTGCAGCATCCCAAGTTACTCTAGCTGATAGAGTGATGTACGATAATCTCCTCGTTGAGCCACTGACCGTTGCTCATATCCGGAACGTGACCCATCTTGACGAGAAGCGCCAGCAGCTGCTGGAGGAAGTGCAGGCCATCGTGGAGCAAGGCGCTAAGCTAGATCGAGATCTGGTCAACACGCAAAAGTCCATAGAGAAAGCTAGAGCAATGGAGGCTGAGTAAAAGACTTCACTGCAACAGCAGAAGGCTAAGAAATCTCCGGTTCGCGTCATCAACGATCCTGGTGTGCGGCATAACCTAGGATGGGCCCCCTCGAAGCCAGCACAAGCCAAGCCATACATTGACGGTGAAGGAAAGAAGGTGATGCCCACTCCACTCCTTAACCTCGCCGTCCTCAAGACCCTTATGGAGCAGGATAGATCACTTGAGGCAGTGGAGCAGGTCTATGACCTAGTGGCCAAGGCGGTGAAGTAGCATGAAAAGTCCACCTCTCAGAGGCTTGAGTCTGACCCAGCGCTCTGCCAATCTAGCCAGTACAAGCCGCCAAGGGACAGATCTCCTCTTGATGTCGGGTCCTAGATGGGTTCATCAGAACGAATACGGAGGGATGCGTGCAACAGGAAGGATGCTATCCCCATATCCTCCGACCACGGAGAAAAGGACCGACCTCGTTGCCCATCGCCACCGCCCCGGTCACCCTGACATCGCGAATATTACAAGACTCACCATCGTACGGATATGCCCCCACCAAAGCAGTGCGGCATCGTCATCCGCGACAACGCGGAGCAGACCCGTCATGACGGAGAGCGCAACCAAGGACACAAGAGCAGGTCACGCCATGACCCTCCGCGTCCGACAAGCAACCGCGACAGGCGTGAGGCGTCGCAAGAGGGTAACAGCAAGAAGACTAACCCACCGCCACCTCCGCCTCCGTCACCACCAAGAAGTCACCACGGCGAAGGAGGACCGCATCGTTCACGCAGCCCATCCCCTGTTGACAAGAAGAACCCGGGGCCATACGACGCACGTTCGCGGATCGATAAGATCCACGAGGTCCGGGAAGGACCATACCTGGGACCACGTTGCTTTGGACCTGCAATACGGTCTGCAACTTACCCCAAGGGTTTTCGGATTGATAAGACCATCAATCCCTATGACGGCACCGCCAAGCCAGCCACATGGTTGCAGGACTACGACAACGCGGTGGAGATTGCCGGAGGCAACCCCAACATCGCTGTCAAGTACCTCCCATTAATGTTGGCGGGCACGGCCCGTCAATGGATCGACGACTTGCCGGATAAATCCATCTACAACTGGTTGGACATGCAAGAAGCGTTCACCAAGAACTTTGAGGGTACATACAAGCGTCCCTGCACTATGGGCGATCTACAACGGTGCGTGCAAGAGAAAGACGAGACATCTCGCGCCTACCTCTCCCGCTGGCTGGATATGAAAAATTACTGCACAGGAGTGCACGCTCAGACCGCCATGGCCGCCTTCATCGACGGGTTGGAAAGAGGCACGTTGCTCCGACATAAGCTAAAACGTTTGCAGGACAATCACCAGGCTTGACTTGAACCAGATGATTCAGTTGGATAGTGAGTTCGCAGCTGCCGACGACGATGCTCGCGGCTCCTTTCCGACAACAGCCGTTCCAACTCAAGCTCGGAGGAACAACAGTACAAAATGGAAAACCGCTCCAGAATAAAAGCAATCTACCGACATGGTCGCTATGACTTTTGCAGGATGAGGTGATGACGGGCAACGTGGCCGAGGAAGGAGGAGGCAAGGAAAACCCCCAAGCGCGCGCTCGCGTTCCCAAACCCACGAGGAGTAGTACGATATATGTGGTCTCGTACACCTCGACGCCAACGGCAAGGCCACCCATACCAATCGACATTGCAAGTTCGTCAACGACCTCAAGGAAGACCCGGAGTCCGGCTACAAGCAAAGTCGGAAGAAAAGACCGCGAGGCAAGGGCAAGGGGAAGAAGAAGGAGGAAGAGTCCAAGGATTCGAGTGACATGGACGAAGACGTTGACCCCAAGCACGCCACCAAGAGCGACGACAAGGGCAAGAACCCCTTCGCAAAGAAGGCACCATTCTACCACACTTTCCTTGGCACCCCCACCGTCCGACAACAGAAGACCTCTCTGAGGATCCTGATGGCCACACTCCCCCAGTTCCCTAGTACCTGCGCTGGTCGGAGGTTCCAATAACTTGGGACAAGACGGACCACCCAGACCTTGTACCTACGGAGAACCAGTATGCCATGGTCATGAACCCTCTGATTGACGGCGTGGAGTTCACCAAGTGTATGGTGGATAGTGGAAGCAACATCAACATCATGTACCTGGATACACTGCAAAAGATGAACTTGACGGAGGCAAACCTAAGGCGGACCAACACCATCTTCCATGGCGTAGTTCCTGGTCGGGAGCTCGGTCCCTTGGGTGCATTACACTTCAGGTTGCCTTTGGCGATGTTAACAATTACCGCCAAGAGCGCATGACCTTCGAGGTGGTCCCCTTCAAGAGCGTGTACCACGTCATATTCGGCCGCGACATATTCCACACGTTCATGGCCAAGCCATGCTTCGTCTACAACAAACTCAAGATACCCGGACCAAACGGTGTCATCACCATATCCGGAAGCTTTACCAAGTCAAGGGACTGTGAGATCAATGAAGCAGCCGTTGCAGAAGATGTCCTCTACAGCGAAGAATTCAAAGAGATCCAGAGCAAGGTCAATGACTCAGAGATGCCCGCGTCGGAGAAGAAGATCTCCGACTCCGCTCCTACATTCAAGGCCGCCATCGAGACCAAGCCGGTGGAACTTGTGGTAGGCGATGCCTCCAAGGTCACCGCCATTGGGACGAACCTGGATCCCAAATAGGAAAGCGCGCTCATCGAGTTCCTCCGTGAGAATAAGGACATCTTTGCCTGCAACCTGCCGACATGAAAGGTGTACCTAGGGAACTTGCCGAGCATAGATTAAACATTGATCCAAAATGTAAACCAGTGAAACAACCTCTACGCCGCTTTGGAGATGAGAAGATACGCGCCATTGGCAAAGAGATAGCTAGGTTACTTAAGTCTAGATTTATCCGAGAAGTCCTTCACACACAATGGGTGGCCAATCATGTACTTGTCCCCAAAAAGGGAACCAATGAATTAAGAATGTGCGTTGATTACACCATCTTGAAAAAATCATGTCCCAAAGATCCGTTTGCTTTGCCTCGCATTGACCAATTCATTGACTCAACGGCTGGCTCGAAACTTTTGTGTTTTCTCGATGCATACTCAGGATACCACCAGATCAAGATGAGGAAGTCAGACCAATTGGCCACTTCGTTCACTACCCCATATGGCACATTTTGCTATGTCACGATGCCCTTTGGGTTAAAAAACGCAGGGGCTACGTACCAGCGGACAATGCAATGTTGCCTCCATGACCAAATTGGTCGGAATGTTCACGCCTATGTGGATGGTATCGCGGTGATGTCTAAAAAGTCAAACGACGTAATCTCCGACTTAAAAGAAACCTTTGATAATCTCCGGAAATACAACATGATGCTTAACCCTAAGAAGTGCGTCTTCGGGGTTCCAGCCGGCAAATTGTTGGTATTCATCGTTTCCCAACGCGGAATCGAGGTCAACTCAGAGAAAATCAAGGCCATCTTAAACATAAACCATCTGACATGCCTAAAGGACATTCAATGACTAACAGGTTGTGTTGCAGCAGTTAGTCGGTTTGTCAGACGACTTGGAGAGAAGGCCCCGCTACATAAGTTGTCAAGAAGGCGAACAAATTCACGGATGGACGGGCAGAAAAGATTGAAGCAGCTCAAGGAGATTCTTTCCTCAGCGCCCATCCTTGCAGCACCCGAGCTTGGAGAGCCCCTGTTAATCTACATGGCGGCAACCAACCAGGTAATTAGCATCGTCGTCATGGTAGAGCGGAAGGAACCAGGCTATGAGCACGGAGTTCAACGACCAGTTTACTAGGTAAGTGAGGTCTTGACGGAGTCCAAGAAGTGTTACCTGCACTACCAGAACATAGCTTATGGAGTATTCCTTGCTTCTCGGAAGCTGAGGCATTAATTTCAGGAGCACCCAATCACAGTGGTGAGCAAGACTCCACTGTCCGACATTATCAATAACAGCGATGCTACGGGAAGGGTCGTGAAGTGGGGCATTGAACTTGCCGCCTTCGAGATAACGTACAAGAGACGCGACGCTATCAAGTCACAAGCCTTAGCGGATTTTGTTGCAGATTGGACGGAGATGCCAGATGTTACTACGTTGCCGGAACTAGAGTACTGGGTGATGCACTTTGACGGATCAAAGCTGCTCAACGGCTCGGGGGCTGGTGTATTGCTACAGTCACCAACATGAGACAAGCTATACTATGTTCTGCAGATTCACTTCGAGGCTACAAACAACATGGCGGAGTATGAAGCACTCATTCACGGACTACGTGTAGCTAAGGATATTGGCATCAAGCGCATAGTTTGCTGTGGAGATTCCGACTTGGTTGCCCAGCAGGTGGCTGGCGCCTGGAATGCGCGGAACCCTATGATGGTGGCATATCGAGACGAAGTGGACGAGATAGCCAAGATCTTCTTGGGCTACGAAGTCAAGTATGTACCTAGGGAACAAAACGAGGCGGTTGATCTGCTGTCCAAGCTTGGATCAAGGCGCAAGCAAATTCCGCTAGGAGTTTTCCTAGACCACCTGCGCACACCATCCGTGAAGGGAGCCGACATCGACAACCCGGATAGAGCTGACTCTTTCGTCAACATGGTGACTAAGGTCCCTCCGGCTTGGACAAAACCGTTCATGGAATATCTCGAACACGGAACTTTGCCCGACGACGAAGTCGAAAGACGGCAAATAGTCCAACGAGCAAAGGGTTATACCATAATTAATGGGCAACTCTACAAATGTAGCACTACTGGTGTATACCTAAAGTGTGTTTCCCAGCTAGAAGGTATGAAAATCCTACGCGAAATCCATCTCGGAGATTGCGGGCATCACGCCGCTCCTCGATCGTTGGTCGTGAAAGCCTTCCGGCAAGGATTCTCGGCCGACGCCAAGGCGACGCCGACAAGCTGGTTGAGACATGCACGGATGCCAGATATGCCCGACAACCACATGTTCTCGTCAAGAACTGAACAATACCAATAACTTGGCCGTTTGCAGTCTGGGGGCTAGACATGGTGGGACCGTTACAGACGGCACCTCGTGGGTTTACGCATCTGCTTGTAGCAGTTGACAAATTCACTAAATGGATAGAAGCTAAACCAATTAGAAAGCTTGATGGGGCAACTGCCCTCAGGTTTGTCCGGGATCTAGTGGTGAGATTTGGTCTCCCACACAGCATTATCACCAACAACGGCAGCAATTTGTCACTCAGAGAAGTGGAGGCTTATTGCTGGGAGAAAGGCATCCGACTTGACCTTGCATCTGTGGCACACCCACAATCCAATGGTCAGGTTGAGCGCGCCAATGGATTAATTCTGCAGGGATTCAAGCCATGTCTTGAGGCACCGCTACATAGAGCAGCTAGAGCCTGGGCAGAAGAATTGCCTTCTCTACTGTGGAGTTTATGAACTACTCCCAACAGATCCACTGGCCACACCCCTTATTTCATGGTATATGGAGCAGAAGCCATCCTTCCTTCCGACATCCTTCACAATGCACCAAGAGTTGCCGCCTACGACAAAGATGACGCTGAAGAATCCAGACACCTAGATGTGGACCTTCTCGAGGAGGAGCGCGTTTTGGCATGCCAAAGATCCGCCATCTACCAGCAGAAGATACACAGCTGCCATAGTCGCCGCGTTCGGCATCACTTGTTTAAAGAGGGGGATTTGGTGCTCCGACTTAAGCAGAAGAAGTCACACAAATTATCCCCGCCATGGAAAGGACCGTTCATCATAAGCAAGGCGCTACTCAATGGGTCTTACTACCTCGTTGACAATCGTGAACTGAAGGATAGACCCAACAAGGATCATAAGCATAAAAGACGTGACCCGGATGATGACTACCCGGAGCTTGATCGGCCATGGAACATAGCGCAGCTACGTCCTTTTTATACTTAGCATTTTTTATCTAATTGTGTACCTCTTATATGATCAATGAAATAAAGCTCTCTGGTTCACTTATATTTCTGAGTCTTTTACCTCCTTTCGTGTTCATTTTTAGATCATATAAAACCTTTATGCACAAGCTTTGCATTTGCACTTGTGAAAATTCCGCCTACGGGCGTTAGCTTAAGTTTTCTGGTCTACACGTTCTTTGTCTTTTTATGTGGATTCTGGAGTAGTGACTTTCGGCACTTATTGTCAGCGATTTTGTGCTCAAGTTATTGACGGTGCCATTGGGCATCATCACCTAAGCGCATGGTTCCGACAACGAGTCTTCCGACTCAAGAAAAGTCAAGCATAAGAACCAAAGTAATGGATAAGCCAGCACTTGCTTAAAAAATATATACATGCTGGAAATTGGTTCTTAAGAAGCAGGAAATAAACAACCATTGTTTTCCGCCTTAAGTTACATCAACAAGTTTTTTCCGCATATACACCAAAGGTGAAACAAATATTACAAAGTTGCTTTTTTTCACTCCTTTGGCGCAGGCGACTTGGAGGCAGCATCGTCACCAGGCGGAGAGCCACCCTCGAAGTCGACGCTGTGGTGGGACTCAGAAGAATCTTGGTTGCCGCTATCGATGATGTTCATGGGAACGAAGACGTCGATGTCCACCAACTCGGCAACTCTGGTGCCATAGCCCACGAGTGACGACAAGATGGCTTCGTGATTAATCTCTTTGCCATCATCGTCGACATCGGGAATGCCAGAGGTCACCGTGTCGATGTCGGCACCTTCGTAGTGTGCCTTCACCATTGACAGCGCCATCCTCGCGCCAGCCCGTGCACACGAAGCTTTCCAACTTGTGATATGCTCGGGGCTCGACGTAGAATGTCCGAGTACTTCGCCACGGAGTCCGATGCCTTGATGTGTATCTGGAGGGGATTGGCAATCTCCTTGTCTTGGTTGATGGCGGTGTTGATGAAGTTGCCGGCAAGAACCATGCATTCCTTGGCCGGAGGAGGTGATCGGGTTAAACCCATAGGAGCTGAAAATTCCGACAAGGAACGCATGAGTTCAATAAATCAAAGTATTCAGACTGTAGAAATCCAAGACGGATAAAACTTACTGAAGATGCTGGCCTCAGCTTGCCAGAGGGTGTCCGCCAAGGATTGTTTCTCTTGTTGGAGGAGCTTGTACGCCTCGCTATGGCAGTGATTCTGCTTGTCGGCAGCTCGCTTTTGATCTTTCAAGATCGCGATCTCCTACTTCAAGCGGTTGATTTCCTCGGTGGCGGAGTCCTGCAAGGCGTTCATCGACTCCTCATGCATTTTCAGCATGTCCTTCCTCTCCTGCTTAAGAATTTTTTTCTCGCTATCCAGCTCTTGAATGTGCTTGGATTGCTCGACAATATTCTTGGCCTTGGCGATGGTTTCTACATGTCGGAGAAATAAAAGTACACAGTGAGTACTCGGAGAATATAGGCACAAAACCAAGTCGAAATGCGCATTAGAAATCAGACGCTTGCTCTTGGTGATCTGTTCCTTCAAGAAGGCACTTTTACCCTTTTCAGCTTCTAGATCTGCACGCATCTTCTGGTACTTGTCATTGGCCATACCCCTCCGAGCATTCTCGTTCTGTGGAAAAAAGAACAAAGTTAACCATTGTTTAGTCTGCTTGGAGCATCTAGTCGCAAATTTTCCACCTAGACGCTCGGGGGCTACAACGAGAGTTTTTAACTTAGCAATATGCTTAGCTTTTCTTTAAGCATCTAGTCGGAACAAATCCAGTTCTCGATTAGAAGCTTGGGGGCTATAGTATAAAGTTTTTAACTCAGATATCTGCTTAGCTTTTCTTTAATCATTTAGTCAGAACTAATTCAGTTACAACTAGAAGCTTGGGGGCTACATTATTGAAAGTTATAAACACTGCGTATGCTACTCTTAAAGAATCTAGTCGAAATAGTTCATTCCATCTAAATGCTTGGGGGCTATAGTAAGAGGTTTTCTAACTTAGTCACTCTTAGAGCATATAGATGCAAAACCTATGGTTTTCCGTCTACATCCTCGGGGGCTACAGTGGGATACTCATATGAAATGCAAAAGGCAAAGAAAACTTACAAGTGCGATGATCTTGAGGTTCGTAGCACTCTCGGCCAGCAGCTTGGCAAAGGATTCTCTATTTCCTTGCAAGATTTCTGCTTTCCGGCGGAGCTCCTCTAGACCGCACGGAGAGATGTCGGCCAAGACCAGGGACCAAAGCAGTGCTACCCGGTGTAAGTACCAGATAGACTATCTTCGGATAGACTATGGTTTTCTTGGGTGCGGGGGCGCCGCCAACGGCAGAAGTACCAGCTTCCACCACCGCCTTGCCGCCACCGATGGCATCCTTAGCCGGAGCTTCAGCCATTTGTTGAGCGGTGCTCTCCTGTGTTGCCTGCTCGCCGACAACAGCGAGTTCGGTAGAGGCGCCAGAATCCACTTCCATGGCGGAAGGGCCTGATGCCTCCTTAGCTTGTGAGCTCGCCGACAACAATAAGGGCTTGACGGCAGGAGTGGCAGGGGCGATGGTGGGGGAGGCGTCGCGATGGAGCATGTCCTTAATATTTCGAGAAGCCCCCGATGTCTTGGAGGTCTTCTTGAGGCTGGTCGTGGCTTTTTTCCTGAAACGTGCAAAATGCATAAGTACAGGAGCAAGATAGATAAAAAGACAATGTCAGAGAATGAGAAGCTTACACAAGTGGGGGTTCTTTGGCAATGGGGATCCCAGTAAATTTTCTCTTTTCCGACTCCAGGGCGGTGGTAGTCTTTTTGGAGGCTCCACCCTCTGTTTTCTTCTTCTTGCCTCCGTCAGCAGTGTAAGAGGTGGAGCTCTTCCTCTTTCACGCCAACGGAGCTTCATCGTCGGACACGACCGTGACTTCCTTCATCTTTGGATCATAGATTTGAGGAGCCATGCTCATCTCATCTATGTCGCTAAGCTGTTAAGTAAGAAATCACCGTGTTAGATAAGATGATATTTGCAAGACGGAAGAACTGGAGTATATGTCGTACACGGAAAATAAAAACCTACCTTTGGGCACTTGACGTCTACGAACATGTCGTAGGTGATGGTGAAGCCACGCTTCTTATCCTTCACCTTGAAGATGTCCTTAAGGCGGAGCTTGACGGAGTCGCTCGAGAAGTTGTCCACGGAGATGCGGAGGCTATCCCTTGTGTCGCTGGTATACTCGTGCATGAGCTTCGCGCGGTGCTGCAGAGGTTAGATTCGCCTGATGAACCAGCACATGGCTAGGTCCAAGTCGGTCAAACCCGTCTCTACGAACCACTCTATCCGCCTTATGGCGCGAGAGGCTTCAATGTCGGAGGGAAGGGAGGCCTGGGATCTCCATGACGAGGCTTCAGCGGTGGCTCCATCAACAAATTCCGGGTACGTAACTTGTCGGCCAGCCATAGGGATGTATGGGCCGTAAAAGTACGTATGTTGCCAATTCTTACAGGACTCGTGGCCGATGATGTCGGGGAACCGCCAGCCAGGTCGAATCTTGAAGCTTATGGTGCCACAGTTCCTAAGCTCTTCCTTGCTATGTCCGGCTTCATGTTTGACGGTGAAGAAGTACACAAAAAGGTCTAACCTAGGCTTTATCCCTAAGTATCCCTCGCAAAGTGCCGCGTAGTTTCTAAGCACTAAGATACTATTGGGGGAAAGGTTCTGAGGCTGGACTCTATAATGGTTCAAGACGGAGAGGAAGAAGTTGGAGATGGGCAGGGAGACGCTGCGTACCAGTTGGGCTTTGAGGTACACCTTTTCTTCGGCTTGGGGAGAAGGTGTCACCTCGCCGGCTGGCGCTGCCCACCAGGCAAGCCCCTCCGTTGCAGGAATGTAGCCTTTGGCGATCATATCTTGGATATCACGGTCTGTGATATCCGAGCCGCGCCAGTCGCCCTTTTGCGAGTCTGGCTCCTCCTCTAACGGCTCTAGCGCCGCCAGATTAAGGTCACCGCCGGTGTACTTGATGACCGCCAAAGCAGGGATGACTAGGCCCTCTGGAGGCACGACGATGAAGCTCGCCGGCTTCACCGCGGCTTCGCTCGACTCCGCCATTGATGGAGAAGTGCTGCTGCTAGCCATGGAGTGAAGATTGGGTGCAACTGGAGCAGATTGGAGCTAGGGTTTTCTCGAGAGTTCTCGCGGAGAGCTCGAGGAGGCACGCGACTGGAGGAAGAAGATGATGCAAGTAGAATGAGGTAAAAAGTGGAAATTTCCCCACAGTTACTATTTATCATCCTCAGCATCAAGATTTGTGCAGCTTGATCGGACGGTTGCCGCATAGACAACGTGTTCGTGAACGTGCGCGGAAATTTTGCCACGTCTCCAACCGTCGCCGTCAACGGTTCTTATCGCTCGCGCAGGAAAATCGGATATGATTGCGTTCTCTGCATGTGTGAGTTACGAGGCGTCGCTGACCTAAGCCTACGTCGTCCTAGCTGACATAGGTAGATGAGCCGTCACATCGAAGATTCCGACATGGACGGATCCAATCCGACTACGGAAGAGTACGATGGAAGATTCAGCTTTTCTCCGAATTACAAGTTGAAGACGGAGAAAGTTTTGCAGTGTTCTTTGGGAGGACTACAAGATATTGCTTGATGATTTGCCGACATCCAACTAGACGGAGCATTCATCTGAAAAGGCAAGACGATGCAAGATCTCGGAGTTCTCCGGGGGATACTGTTGGGGATATGTATCCTCATAGCATGTCACTTATCCGGATAACCTGGGTGGCCCACAGTTGGTAGCATGGCCTATGGCCTGCTGGGCGGCCCAGTTAGATGGATCCAGGAAGGAGGCCCATGCCGGATAAAGGAAGGCTATGGTGGAGTCACCAGCGTACCCGGAGCCTTGGAGTGCAAGATACACAAGACTAGTAATAGACGGTGTAGGACTATGTGACCTGTCCGGCTAGGAATTTTCCCTGTAACCCTAGGACCTAGCGACTATATAAGTCGGGCCTATGGGAGCCTTTAGAACAATCTCATAGACAACTACACACAACCTCGCACAGCGAACCTATCTCTGTAACTCGGCATATTGCCCTTATAGTGATTTATAGCAGGAGTAGGATTCCACCACCGCTAGGATCTCAACACAGGTAAGCTGTTACCTGCACTGTCAACTGTCCGCCTTACCCCACGTCTCTAAAAACGCACTGTGAGGACCCCTCCATGGCGTACTCTTCGGCAATACCACGACAAGTAGGAGGAAGGAAATGTCTCAAACATGTTGCAAGCAACGTGGAAACTTGCACAACACAAACTCAAGACTTTGCCCCAACTAACAGTGAGGTTGTCAATCTCACCGGTTACTGTAACAAAGGATTAACTGTAAGGTGTGGAAGGTGATGATAGTTTGCAGCAAGTAAACAGTAACAGTGGAAGATGTATCAATAGTAAAGATTGGACCGGGGTCCATAGTTCACTAGAGGTGTTCTCCTTAGATAAACAAACATGACATGCTGGGTAAACAAATTATAGCAGGACAATTGATAGGACTGATCAAGGCATAACAATGCAATACTAGACATAAAGATCCTATGAGATTCGATTGGGCAATACAACAATATACATAGACCGCCATCCAACTGCATCTATGAGTAAAAGTCCATCTTTGGGTTATCATCCGAACCCCTCCAGTATTAAGTTGCAAGCAACAGACAACTGCTTTAAGCAAAGTGTGTAATATAAATAATCCACTTGTTCTATGAACAAGAGACCGTTGTTTTCTCCCTAGTGGCAACAACACATCTATAACTATAGAGATTTCTGTCATTTCTCTTGATTAAGTAGAGGCATGAACCCACTATCGAGCATAAATACCCCCTCTTGGAGTCACTAGCAACTACTTGGCCAAGATAGCTACTAACAATGGAGAGCATGCAAGATCACAAACAACACAGCATGATAGAATCAATAAGACAAAACCATTAATCAATCTGACATAGTAATCTCAATATCCATCGGATCCCCGCAAACACAACATGCATGATTACAAATATATGAGATCTTGATCATGAACGGAGCTCACAAGATCTAGACATGAAAGCACAAGGAGGAGATACAACCATCTAGCTACTATATGGACCCGTAGTCCAAGGTGGAACTACTCACGCTTCATACCGGAGGCTGGCATGATGAAGAAGAAGGCCTCCAGGATAATTTCCCCTCCGGCAGGGTGCCGGGAAGAGCTTCAAATCCCGATCTAGGGACGATGGTGACAGCGGCTACAGACGGTTTCGTGGAATATTCATTGGGTACTTAGGGTTTAGACATCGGGGGCTTCTTATAGGCGAAGAGGCGAGGTTGTAGGGTCACCAGTATGCACTCTCAGCGCGTGGTAAGCCCACCCTGCTGTGGTGTGGCCTCGGTAGGTCTCCTCCGTCTTGTACTCCGGCTTCGTGTTTCCCATGGCAAAATATTGACTTTGGCTTTTGTCCCGTCCAATTCCGAGAATATTGATTTTCTGTCTTTCTGGAACCAAAAACAGAAAAAAAAACAGGCAACTGAAACTGTGGCAACTTGTTAATAGGTTAGTACTAGAAAACATATAAAAACACCTCAAAGTGTGGACAAAGCAAAGCAAAGTAGTTACTAAACAAGCATGGAATATTAAAAATTATAGATACGTTTCTGACGTATCATCCGTCGCCGGCCACCCGCCCCCCTATGGATACCCCGTTCCCATTGTCGGCCACCCGCCCCCTATGGCCACCCCGTTCCCATTGCCGGCCACCCACCTCTCTTCCGTCCACCCTCCCCAGTCCCCGGTCGGCCCTCCTCCCCTACCAGCTCTCCTCGCTATCTCTAGCCCTCCCTCCTTCCTAGCACCGGTCGCCATGGACCTAGGCTTCTCCGACCATGGCAAGGGCGGGGCGGAACGCGACGAGCTCCTGCAAGGGACATGGCAGGGCGGGGCAGGGCGAGCAAGATCCGGAGAGGTACAAGGCGGCGCGGGGCGGGCGGGCTCTGGCACGGGTGATCTCGCCGCGGGATAGGGCGACGCAGGCTGGGCGGGCTTCGTCGCGGGACAGGGCAGCGTGGGACGGGCGGGCTCCAGCGTGAGTTAGCTCGCCGCGGGATAGGGGCGGGTTGGCCAGTGACGGGAGTCTGGGCCATCGACGCGGGTGCAGGGGCGGGGACGCCATGCGGCTCCTAGGAGAAGGGGCGTCAACGACACCTGACGAGTAGGGGATGGCAGCTCTCCGACGAGCAGAGGGTGGCGGCGCTCCGATGAGCATGGGCGTCGGTGCCACTCCGGCGAGTAGTGATGCAGAGTTTTTTCTCATTTTTCCTTATTCATTTTTTGCCTTTTCATTTTTGATTTTTAATATGGCTGACATGTGGGTCTAGTCCACATCAGCAAATTTTTCCTGACATGTGGGCCCCCTAGTCTAAGTTGCTGTCAATTTGTTGTCAAATTTATTTTAGTGCAGATTGCAACAAATTTGCACTGGAGTGGTGGTTTTATGCGATTAGAACGTAAAATGATGATTTTTTGAAATTTTAGCACAAAAGTGATGGTTCTATGCTAACAACTCGGATGCATCAAATGATTCATCCACATTTTGAATTCTCCCGATTTTTAAGTAGCGGGAGCTGTCAACCATGAGCAACTGGTGAAGAAGAGGGCCGGGAGTGAAGAAGAGGATTCTTCACTTAAGTTTTTTTTTAATTTCTTCACCTCAATCTTTGAAGTTTCTGATTTAGCAGGTGGGCAACCTGCTCTACTGAGCTATCTTAGGAAAACATCGACACATAGGTCAAACAGTCAGCAGGAAGGAGTCACATACGTAGACTTTTTGTAGGGGCTGTTAGACCTTTCTGCGGATGATACATGTCATTGTCCGCTCATAGGTCAATGGAAGAAATTTGCTAATTGGTTATTAAACCTTGATACGAGCTATCAAGAGAATCTTGGATAACTTGTCCAAGAATGTGTACAAACGAGTATCATGTTTTCAAAGCAGTGAAATTATGACAATTACGTCGTCGATCGTTCTTTTGACGTTTGGACTTTTCTTAGGGATCATATATATATATACTCTATCTGTCCTGAATTAGACGTCACAGATTTGTCCTGAATTAGACGTCACAGATTTGTTTAGATTCTAAGGTATCTGTACACTAAAACACCGGGATCAGCATTGACTGATACACACTACTTTTTATTGCTAGGTTCAATCATGTTCAAAAGTTAGATGTTCATGGATGTGTACAGACGAAACGAGTGGCATGTTTTCAAGAGATGTGTATCAAGAGAATCTTGTCCAAGGATGTGTACAAACGAGTGGCATGTTTCCAGAGCAGAGAAATTATACAATTACTTCATGCATAGTTCTTGGTTGTTTGGACTTTTCTCGGGCGTCATATATATATACTTTTTTTGCCCGAATTAGATGCCGCAGATTTCCCTAGAATATTAGATTCGTATGTATATAAATAAACACCGGGCCCGACATTAATTGATACACATAACCTTTTTATTGCTAAGTTCGATCATTCAAAAGTTAGATGTTCATGGACAGACAGAGATGCTGACAGTTCAGAAATATGATCGTCCTTCTATTTCAAAAGAAATCCAAACCTGATACAGAACGTTAGCTCAATACAATTTTCCTTCTGCACACTAGGTAGGCACGTCGCGTGACACACTCAGTTGCCCTCTGGGCCTCTCTTCCTCCCACCTCCCCTGCTACAGTCCCAAGCCCCTCTTCGAGAAGCCTCGCACCAAACCGAAGCCTCTCATCGGCGTTGCTGGTGGGAGATGGCTGAGGGGCGGTGCCAACGGTGGTAGTTTAGGTAGGGTTGGCGGTGTTCCGCCGGAGTTGGGGGAGATGCCCATAGTAGGTAGCAGAGCTCTAGATCTGGGCAGAAAGATCTGCAACTGCTTAGGGTTCTTCCTTTGCTTGACTCTGCTCTGGGACGGGCAGAGGACAGCAGTGGAGGCCACTGCTACTTTGAATAAACCTGCGTCTGGGATCGGGTTTGGCTTGCAGCAGCCAGTTCCAATCTTCTTGCTGGCCGGCCATGGCGGCGAGGGTGGAGGACTGTATCTGGTGTTTTGCAATGGAGCTTCGCATCCTCGAGCTACTCTCTGGTGTGGGCGAGTGGCGCCAGGAGGTTGAGGATGTCCCTCTTACACGTTGCTCCGGCGGTGGGAGCTAGTGCTGAGAGGTACGGTCATCGCAGCTCGTCGAATAAGCTCGTGTGTTTGTGTCATTTCCTTCAATGGAGCAGAGAGGCGGTGGATTTTCCTCCGGTCGGCCTCGGTGGCGAGGGGAGGGAACCTACCACTTCTGTTGTTCTTTGTTCTGGGAGGCGGCGGGGATGGTCCGTGCAGCAATTTGGAGAAGACAACACGGCGGCTGAGATTGCCGGCATGATCCATGGCCGCGTCGGCGGCTTTTTCCGACGCTAGGGAAGCGTCACAGCTACCTCCAAGAAGGAGGCCTCTTCTGGGGAGCCTTTCCGGCGCACCATGTCGTCGGTGAAGAAGTCCAGAAGCCGGATTGCTTTTTTAAGTTTTTCCCTAGGATCCTTTTTGTTATTCTGCAAGGCTTTCCCTTGTTTTACTTTTCAACAAGGACCTGTATGCATAAAAAAAGAAGGTAGGCACGTCGCCTTTACGCTTTCACTCCCAAGGTACCAGATGTTGCATACTGCTGTACGAATGATGGGCAGGCAGCAGCTGAGCGCTTGTGAGTGGTGCCAGTCATCTTGGTCGTCCTGCACGGCGAGCATCCACGATTGTCAGGTTCCTGGTCACCAAGATACTACTACTATAAAGCTTCTGGAAGGCAGTAACTAACTTTATGGACTTTCAGTGTCCACGCATGAAAGGCATCGAAGCCGTGGCCAACTGCGGCATGCTTCGTCCACCCATGCCGCGCCCGGACGTCCACATCGCCTGCGCGATGTTTTCTTGCTGTCGCCGAGCCATACATCCGAGATGCTCTACCGTTCTAACTGCACCCCTAGGACGGATACACTACACACATTTATGCCAGCCAGGTCTTCCAGCAGCACCACACCACACGGACAACCATGGCGGCGCCGCTCCACTTCGTGCTGGTGCCGCTCCTTGCGCAGGGCCACGTGATCCCCATGATGGACATGGCGCGCCTCGTCGCCGGCCATAGCGGCGCGCGCGTCACCGTCGTCCTGACGCCCGTCCACGCCGCGCGCAGCAGGGCTGTCCTGGAGCACGCCTGCCGCGCGGGGCTCGCCATCGACTTCGCCGAGCTCGAGTTCCCGGGGCCGGCTCTGGGGTTCCCCCACGGCTGTGAGAGCCTCGACATGATCACGGACTTCTCCCGTATGGCGCTTTTCTACGAGGCCGCGTGGCTGCTCGCCGGCCCGCTCGAGTCGTACCTCCGGGCGCTGCCGCGGCTGCCCGACTGCCTCGTCGCCGACTCAATGAGCCCGTGGACGGCCGACGTCGCGCGGCGGCTGGGCGTCCCTCGTCGGCTCGTCTTCCACTTCCCGTCGGCGTTCTTCCTCCTGGCGGTGCATAACGTGGACAGGCATGGCCTGCACGACCGCGTGGCCGACGTCCTCGAGCCGTTCGAGGTGCCGGACTTCCCCGTGCGCGCCGTGGTCAGCAGGGCGACGTCGCTCGGGCTGCTCCAGCTGCCGGGGTTCGAGAGGTACCGGCGCGACATTCTGGACGCCGAGGCCAGCGCTGACGGGCTGGTCATCAACACGTGCGCGTCCTTCGAGGGGGAGTTCGTCGAGCTGTACGGCGAGGCCCTCGGCAAGAAGGTTTGGGCGGTCGGGCCGCTCTGCCTCCTGGCCTCCGACGCCAAGACGATGTCTGGGAGAGGCAACGGCGCGGCCGCCGACGCCGGCCACGTCGTCTCCTGGCTCGACGCGAAACCGAAGCAGTCCGTGCTCTACATTAGCTTCGGGAGCATCGCCCGCCTGCTGCCGCCGCAGGTCGCGGAGCTTGCCGCAGGCCTGGAGGCGTCGGACCGGCCGTTCATCTGGGTGGCGAAGGAGACCGACGGCCTCGACTCCGGCTTCGACGATCGGGTGGCGGGCCGCGGCCTCGTCATCCGCGGGTGGGCGCCGCAGATGACCATCCTGTCGCACCCTTCGGTGGGAGGCTTCCTCACGCACTGCGGCTGGAACTCGACGCTGGAGTCCCTCTCGCACGGCGTGCCGCTCCTTACCTGGCCGCACTTCGCCGACCAGTTCCTCAACGAGGCACTCGTCGTGGACGTGCTCCGCGCAGGCGTCCGTGCCGGCATCAAGGCGCCAATAATTCACCCTGACGACGTGGCGAAGTTTCAGATCGGGAGGGAGGACGTGAAGAAAGCGGTAGTGGAGCTAATGGATGAGGGGGCGGCGATGCGGTCGAGGGCGATGGAGCTCGCCGCGAAGGCGAGGGACGCGATGTCACCAGGAGGGCCGTCTGACATGGACATGGCGGACATGGTTCGCCATGTTGCCGAGCTCACACAGAGGAAGGAAGACCAGTAACCGTTGAGAAGAGCACAGCTCTAGCCGGCCAAGGATTTAGTACAGTAGCTTTATTTTTTAAAACAAAAAAGCTTACTCTCCGATTTTCTGCAAGTACGAGAAACACGGCTTCTTTCCTCTTTCTCTCTTGCTACAGTTTCAGAGAGTTTCCTCCCTGTTCCCGACCCGAACCGAAGCGAAAGTACAACTCTCCGTATATGTGGGTTAGAGTATGTCCACACGCCTTCCCAGGACGGCGTGTGTAGGGCCTTTTTTTCTTTTTTCTTTTTATCAGGACGGGCGATTTTTTGTCTAGTCGATGCCGATTTCGTTTGAATTTAATCCAACTTCCGTCCGAAGTTTTCAAGCCAATTCTGGGACACTAAGAACGTCCTGAGAACGCCGGACGAAGCGAAAACACGGGTGGACCAACCCTGCCGGCGACTATAGGCCGAGCTCCTGCCCTTTCCTTCTTCCCCTCCCACCATTCCTCTTCATTTTCCCACAACTCCTGCCAGTTCGCCGAGCTCCCGCCCACTATGCCGCCCAAGGGTTTCGTCAAACCCCGATCCACCGTCGGCGAACCAACGGAGAAAAAGGCGAGGAGCGTCGACAAAGAGGTCGGACGGCTCGACCAGCGCCGAGTGGCTTGCCCTTGTCCAGAAGAGGAAGGTCGAATCGGACGGCCGCAGGGACAAGAAGGCGAGGTCCAAGGCGGCCGCCCAGGACCAGGCGCTCACCGAGGAAGAAGCGATGAGGGCAAAGCATGCTACGGCGTCGCGCATGGCGGTGTTGCTCCCGAGGCCGACCCTCACGTAGTACGCCGCTCACTGGGGGAGCCAATCAAGCGTCGGATCGTCGATCGGGTTCTCACCGTCCATGTTCCAGGAGAGCCAGACAAACCCGCGGTAGAGGTACTCTTCCTTCCCCGAGTTAAACGGTGGGTTCAACCCGAACATGCTCTTCCCCTTCCCCGCACATCGCCCTCCTCCGGCCTTCAACGTCGACATCAACATCCCTACTCCAGCTCTCTGGCGTACGGCGTCCCTTCCTCGTCCATGCGCCGCGGCCCTCTGCCGTTCGGCGGCAGCTCCTCGCCCGCAACCTTCGGCGACGCCGACGCCCACAACATGTTCAGCGGAATCTCGGCCAAAGCTTACATGCAGGACATGATCTCCTCGGGCTCGGTGGCTGCCGGCAAGGCCTCCTTATTCACTCAAGAACAGTCCCGGACTGACGCCAAACACGGCATCGAGTCTTAGGATTTCGTCGAAGGACAGGCCAAATAGACGCAGGCCAAGGACATGGAGGACGCCGAAGGGGATGCCTTGGCTCCGGCGAAAGCCAAAGCCAAAGGCAAGAGGAAGGCGGGCACGTCGGCGCCGGAGCCCCGAATCAAGTGAACGACGCTTGAGGACTTTGCTTCGTCGATGCATGGAAAGCGATGAGCATGGATCACATCACCGGCGCCAACCAAAACTCGGACAATTACTGTAAGCGCGTGTAAGCTAGTGTTGGACAAGCGCAACATTTGTGATCCGAAGTATAGCAAGGTTCACATGGAGCGAGCGAGAAAGCCATGAACAACCATTGGGAACTCATCCAGCAGGCATGCAGCAAGTGGCCCAGCGTTTTCGAGGAGGTCGGTCACACACCCGTCAGCGGTGAAAGCATGGATAGCAAGGTACTTCGCCGAACACTAGCTGAAGGTATGTCGTGTTCATGGCCGTCCTGACACATTTTACCTTGCCTTTGCATCTCTTCCGTGCACTCGGCGTGTACCAGGATGACACGAAGATGGAGTTCAAATTCCACCATGTGTTTTCCGTGATAGAGAAATGCAAGAAATGGGTGGACACTCACGTGAGCCTCGCCAAGACAAAGGACGGCGTGTACAACCCGGAGGCTCCTCCCCCTGCTGCCGGCGAAGGAAGGCCAGAGCTTGGCCAGAAGAAGGAGAAGATGCTCAAAGCCATAGGACTTCCCGCCGAGCGTCTGCACACTTCAATCGAGAAGTGCATCGCCGACACCAAGGCCCATGCCGAGAAGAGGGAGGAGAAGGCTGACGAGAGGTGGGCGCATCTGCTCCAGAACCAAGACCGGAAGCTCGACCTCCTCAAAGCCAACTACGCCGCCGAGAAGAGGAACACGGATCTCAAGTTCCTCGTGGGCGGCGAAGACACCTCGACGATGAGCACGCCGGTTAATGCCTGGTACATGGCAATGCCGCAACGCCATCCTCCAGGAGGACATCGCCGCCAGCACGCCAAGATCTACGCAGACCACGCTGCCAATGAACCCATCCCTGCCGCACCGGACACGCCAGAGGAGGCCATCCCTACCAACGACTGATCGTCGAGCCATTTTATCTAGTTCTGTAATCATTTTATCGCCGAAATTTTTTTTGGACGTACTTCTATCGAACACCCTGGGACGAGATTTCGCCGACGGAAACAAAAAATTCAAATATGTCGCTGTTTTTGCTTCGCCTAAGAACTCAGCCGGAAAACGCGAGTGAAAAACTGGGCGTTTTCAGGCCAAAAGTTACATCCGTCTGGCGCTATTTAGCTCCGGATTTTGCCTGAAAACACCCAACGAGTGAAGGTGCTCTTAGTCCCTTTTTTAAAAAAGTGGATGCCATGGGCTTATCCCGGACGTCCAACCTGGCTTTGAGATTCGTGCGCATTTTTAAAAATCTATCTAGTATTATATAGTAAAAGTAATATAAGGATGTTTTCGAGACACATGATTAATCTACATTACCTAAATTATATTGATCTTATCGTTATGATTTAAAAATAAAAGATGTTACGTAAAAAATATGGTTGGAATAAATAGTAGTCAAGCGTATCACATATCGGAAGTTAACAAACACACGTGTAAGTGTAAATAGGCAATGATACGGACCCACGCATGCATCCTCCAAACCGATAATAAAAGAATAAAGATCAAGCTAGCCACGAACCAAAAACTCATCCAAATTAATATGTGAAGCACTCGCGATGGAATCCAGTTTTTAGTAATCTTCGACGTCTATTTTAAGACGGAGGGAGTAGATAAAAAGTATTCACTCGAAAAATTAACTACTTATTGAGATTTTTTATCAGGGTGGTCCCCGAGGGACATAGAAGCTTTTATTAAACAGTGGCATAATTACAAATTAGACCAGTAAAGAAATAGAAAGTACAAACAAGTCCAAATTTTTTGCACTATGAATCCTAAAGTTCCCAGAGAAAAAGCCATCGGGTCCAGCTCCATTGCACCGCTTCTGCAAGCCGCGATGCAGCCAAGCAAAATGTCGCCGGGGACATGGCCACTTGGGGCGAGGTGCCGGGAGCCAACTGCATCAAAGCTAAGGGGCCTCCGAATCAGCATAGAAGCCTGGAGGTTTGATTTCACCTGCAAACTCCGACCAGGAAGAACTGAAGGGTCAGAGCAATCGCCCTTCGACTATCTTGGACGGCAGCCGGCAGAGAGCCGCCATGATTCCACTCCCGGGAGCAGCTCCCGCACTCCCCTGCTGTATATCTAGCGCCATGCAACGTCCGAGCTGAAGGCCACCAACCTCCAGATCACCATGATCGGAGGGAGTGTCTTGCAGTTCTTGGCCTCTAGCGCCATGTCCACAGAAGAAACTGACTTTGTTGAAGACCACAAGCTTATTGAAGAGGGATCCCCGACCAACCCCGTCCACCACCGCCGGATCCCACCTCAAGAGTACCACGAGCAGGACGACGCTCGTCACCAACAAGCTGCTGCTCGGGAGCAGCCAGAGCACCCTAGACACGGGCCTGGAGCCCAACACCGACAATAGGCCGAGACAAGACTCTAAACCTAGCTACTACTATACAGGGGGAGGGGTCCCTCACCTCACCATGATGTCAGGGAAGGGAGGGGAGGGGCCAACCGGCCCGGATCTGGCGAGAACGAGAGACGCAAGGTGGGGTTGAGAATAGGGGACGTCCAAATTCAGGCCCAAATTCAGCATGGTCTATTGGAGATATGCCCTAGAGGCCATAATAAAAGTAGTTATTATTATATCTTTGTGTTTATGACAAATGTTCATATTCATGCTATAATTGTATTAAACGGAAACATTAATACTTGTATGATTTGTAAACTTGTCAGAATCCCTAGAAAAGCCTCTTTGTAATACTAGCTTGTTGGTTGATAGAGGATCATGGTTTACTAATCATTAACATTGAGATGTTATTAACAACAAGATCATATCATTAGGAGAATGGTGTGATGGACATACTCCTATAGATAAGCGTAGCATAAAGATCAAGTTATTTTAATAGTTCGTTTGCTATAAGCTTTCAGATACATAGTAACCTAATTCCTTTGACCATGAGATCATGCTAATCACCATCACCAGATGGATGCTTTGATGACATCAAACACCACTTCATATCTGGGTGGTTATAAAGGTGGCATTGAGTGTTCGGTAAGTATGTGTTGAGGCACATGGATCAAGAGTGGGATTTGTCTATCCATATGACGAATAGATATACTCTGGGCCCTCTCGGTGAAATGTCATCCAATTAGCTTGCAAGCATGTGACTGGCTCACAAGGGATCACATATCACAGGAATGAGTAAAGAGTACTTGTCAGTAACGAGGTTGAACTAGGTATGCAGATATACCGATGATCAGACCTCAGATAAGTAAAATATCGTGAGACAAAGGGAAATTGGTATTCTATGTAAATGGTTCATTCGATCACAAAATAATCGTAGAAATATGTGGGAGCCATATGAATTTCCAGATTCCTATATTGTTATTGATCGGAGAAGAGTCTCGGTCATGTCTGCATAATTCACGAATCGTAGGGAGACACACATAAGGATTTGATGTTGTTTAGTAGATATGGAATGTGAGTAAGAAGACCGGATTTTTTCAGAGTCTCAGATGAGATCCAGGATATCACGAGGATATCCGAAATGGTATAGATAATAAGATTCGTATAAGGGAAGTTCAATTTCGGAGTTCGAGAATAATTCCGGTGTTTTCACCAGAGTGATCTAGAAGGGTGTAGAAGGTTCACCGAACCGGAAGGGGAAGGGTACATGAATGTGTCATGACAAAGTGGAATAGTTACATCATGTCCTAGGGCAAAGGGTTGTGCAAATAAAAGAGAGAAATCAAACTCCAAAATTGAGAGTCAAAAGGCAAGTTTGAAAAGTCAAACTGGGACAATGTATCCTAGTGGAGGGAAGAGAGGAAATCCCCTCTCCCTCCACCACGCGCCAAGGAGGAGAGGGAGTTAGGGGAGGATTCGACCTCCCCCTACCCTAGCCACACCCCTCCCATAAATAGAGGTGAGGGGGTTGCCCTCCAACACAACTCCACACACCACGAAATCCCTAGCCCCCCAAGCCACCGCCGCACCTAACCGCTGCCGGCCTCACCTACTCCCTCGGCTTCTAGATCTAGTTGCCGGGGAACCCCTCTACTCCATCCTACCCGCTCCGGCTTAAGGCGAAGCCCTGCATGATCTCCCCTCTACTTCCGACAGCACGCCGTCGTGCTACCGGAATCGCGAGGAGAGAGCTACAACCTCCGCTGCCTTCTGGAACAAGGGAGAGGAAGGTCTTCATCGAGTAGCGAACGTGTGACCGACTGCAGGAGTGCTGCTAGAATGCAGCGTCGGAAAGATCGTCTACGCAATCTTGATATTGGCAAGTGAACCACTACATCACCCACGAGAATCTGCTCTCGTTAACCGCTTTGGAATCTTCAAGGGTGAGTACTCTATCGACTCGTTGCTACAATCTAGTAGATAGATCTTGGCTTGTGCGTGTTCATGTGGTCGAATTTTTTGTTTTCCATGCTACGAACCCCTACAGTGGTATTAGAGCCGTGTCTATATCTAGATCTGTTGCACGAGTAGAACACAATGGTCATTGTGGGTGGTGGTGCATTTATTATCAATTGCTTCTTGTGTACTTTGCATCTTGTGGTATGGTGGGATGAAGCGTCCCGGACTAACCTTACATGAGATCGTCCATGAGACTTGCTCCACGCTCAACATGCAACTTGTATTGCATAAATAACTTTGCGGGTGTCTGTCTCTCCCATCATAGTAAAGATTCAATTTACAACGGACACTTGATAGTTCAAGCATCAACGTTGTGGTTCTTGTTTGTAAATTAGAACGATACTTATTGAAATCCCCAAACCACGTAAAATATGCAAAGAAAATTAGAGGCGTCTAACTTTGTTTTGCAGGGGCGTGCTGTGATGTGATATAGCCATGATTGTGATTATATATGATTATACCCATTTAGCATATCCCCAACAGTAGCCTCCGGAGAACTCCAAGATCTTACGCCGTCTTGCCTCTTTAGATTGAATGCTCCATCTATGTGATGTTGGCAAATTGTCAAGCAATATCTTGTAGTCCTCCAAAGAACCCTGCAATATTCCCCGTCTTCGATACGCAAGTCGTAGAGTTACTAAGTCTTCCATCGTACTCTTCTCGTAGACGAACAAGATCCATCCATGCCGGAATCTTCATATGGGACTGTTCATCTGTATGTGTTAGTGAGGTGATGTAGGACGTAGGTCAACGATGCCTCGTAACTCACACATGCAGAGAACGCAATCATAGCAGTTTTACCCGCGCAAGGCTTACGAAACGTTGGCAGCAACGGTGGGAACATGGTGAAATTTTCACGCACGTTCTCGCACGCTCTGTCCGCGCATCAACCGTTGGATCATACTTGCACGAATCTTGACACCAGAGCCATATATTATAACCGTGGTGGTAATTTATCTTTTCACCTCATTCGCTCCTGTGTCATCGTCTTCCTCCAGCCTAAGCCTATCCTCGAGCACATCACGTGCACACAGAGGAAAAAACCCTAGCCTCTCCCAATCTCCAGTCCACCCTCTCAACTCCCAATGGCGAGCAGAAGCAGCACACCAGCGATGATGGTGTCAGGCGAGGCTTTTGTCAAGACATCTAGAACCATCCATGTCTTGTCAGAGGCCATGGTGGTGCCGCGATCTGTGGTGGTCGAATCCACCGGCGACGACCATATTCTAGCAGCACTGGAGCCGTTGGAGGAGGAGGACGACTCCCACAAGGGAGAATGGCGAGGCTCACTCTGATAGCGACATCAACGGGATGCTTGCTGAGGGGTACCTCCTTGTAACGGAGGGCCTGGTCTGGCAGGTGGCGCCGACCGGCAAGTTCGTCCCTTCTCCCCAACCCAGAGAAAAGGTATACCTCGAATCTTAGTTCGTAAGCGGTGTCTCCCTGCCGTTGTCTGACTTCTGCATCTAAGTCCTCAAGAACTTCTGGGTTCAACCTCATAACCTGTCCCCCAACAGTATTCTTGCACTTAGCAATTACGCGACTCTTTGAGAGGGATACCTAGGGATTAGGCCTAGGTTAGATCTATTCATATACTTCTTCACATGAAGAGGGAAGCCAAAGTGAGAAGAGAGGAACTTAGGAATTGCGGGACCATTAGCTTCAATATCTGGCCTGGCCGGCGGTTCCTGTCAACACCAGGATTTTTAATCACAGATGCATATTATGCCATACATCACAATCCCAGGATTACCATTTTGGCGAGACATAACAGATTGGATATCATAGTACATCATCCATTACAAAACATACATAAGGTATTACACAAATAAGGATCTCATGATTCAATTCTTAATACAATTCAAATAGCGGAATAACGTAATAGTAACAATAGCATAGGCGAAGCTCCATCTTCATGGTCACAGGCAATGCTGACGATGGGAGATGATCCTAGTTGTTGTAACCTTCCTGATGTCCTTCTTCCTGATACTCCTCTTCATAGTCTGGCCACGGGAATACTCAGGGACAAAGACATGAGTACTCTTTAAGTACTCGCAAACTAATACTAACAAGTGAAGTAGTTTTGAATAGGATATACTAAGCTGTAGGGTTATTTTGCAAAAAGCCAGATTTACCTCTACTAAGTTCAAAAGAAAAGAAGGCTAGTGGAAATTTTTATAACACCTAAGTGGGAACTTGAATTTCATATCACAACTCTGTTGTGGTCAAGTCAAAGTCATGAATCATTTCACAAGTCATTTTGAAAACATCTGACGGGGGAACAGTATGGCCACTCCAACTGTCCATAACCGTGGACGCGGCTATTCAAATAGTTTGACACTCTGCAGAGATTGTACACTTTCACCACAACATTCGATACATCTGTCAGGAACAATCCTGAATTCACCATACTCAGTATGCGGATAATCAATCCTAACCTTTCAATTACACGCCCTAGAATAGGCACCTCTCGTGTGAGTTTGGCCTCCCAACCATGACCAACTGTCATCTTGGGTACTGCATAGGTGGACAATCTTCACAAGGTAGCCTCAGCTCAGACCTTGGCCGCAAGGGAACCCATACTAAGGTATATAAATTTCTAGTCAAGCCCTACCCAAATTTCGGGTATTGTGGTTGTACGGTAAAATTGGAATGGTATCGCATCCAAACAACCATCAGTTTTATAAAGGGCTAAGGCTCATGCCTCAAAATTTTCATTATCAAAATCATCTGGTGTTCGGAAACACATGCCAAGTATTCCCATCTAAAGTTGATCAAGTTTTAAGCTTAGCACTAGCATCTATAAGTGTGGGTAAATACTAATGAGGGGTGATAAGCAAATGGGAGTTAGATAAGTTCAATCTCATGCCTTAGGATGACATCAAGATTATCTAACTTAGGCCAAATTTTATGATCTTTATGCTACCTTCAATTATCTTTCTAGAATCTACAAGTTACTAAGTAAACTCTAAGAGAAAGCTTTGATAAAGAAAAGAAAATACTAAGCTTGCAAGTAAAACTAGGATGGCGTGTCAAGTGGGTATAATCACCTATGCTTAAGGCATATAGTTGGCATAGTAACAAGCAAGTAGTAGCTTGCATAAGTAGGATATCTTGCAAGTGTTAACTTGCTTAGTTAATAGCTTTCTAATTCAACTAGTAGTATTAGGCTTTCCTTGTGCAAAGAAGTGGTTGAAGTTCTCCTCGGCTTCTTCCTCGTAGTATCCTCATTCCTCCTCGTATCCTTGGTCGGTACTATCATCTAAAAATAAATACGAGGTACACAATCACCAAACAATACTTAACTATTTATAATCATCACACAAAGGTTCACACTAGATGATCTAGCATCATCACTAACATCACAAGATTAAAGCACTTTTCTCATTTATTTTATTTTAGAAAAGTAATTTATACTCACTGAAAAATTACTTAAGATTTAATATTCTCCAACTCAAACATGGGATCATGTTGACACATGTCATCACCACATATTTCAGTACATGGGAATGTGATTTAAAGTGGTGTCACAATTTAATGAGGTTTAACCTTTTTATTTTAATTAATTAAAATGACTAGAAATGCCTATGGGGAATTCTTTTATTACTTGGACATTATTTCTGTAAGTAAACCTATATAATTTTATATATTCTGAAAGGTATGATTAAATGTGATTTTCGAGAGTTGGAATCAACTCAAAATCTCTTATGACTGAATTTTGAAAAAAAATTGAATGCAGAAAAGCTTCTTCCTTGTTATTTTTACCATGGGTGATCTACAATTCAAAATGGTTTGAATCCAACGGTCTTAGATTAAGAATTCTAGTACCTTTCTAACAAAATTGGTTTCATGCATTTTGGTCTAGTGAATCGAGCTGGGTTGATTTTTGAATCTAGGTACAGAACTAAGTTTGAAATTAAATGAATAAATATAAATTTGAATTGTTGGGTCGCGCGGGAGGTTTAACTGGGCTGGCCCACTACGCACAGCACACGCGTGGGCTGGTTAAGTGGGCGACCCCCCTCGTTAGTGAGACAACGAGTGGTGAAGCGGTACGGGGTTATCTAGGCCGCATGATCTAACTCTAATCGAACGGCTCTGGTTCATCGTCCACGTCGGGCAGTGCCGGCGAGACAGAACCCTAGCGCGGCAGGTGGGGGTCGTGGGAGCCTCACTGGGTCTCAGGCGATGGTCAACAACGGGGGAGAACGATGAAGTCGACGACGGTGGTTCTCCTGGTATCGGCAGCTTCTCCTGGGTCGGCTCCAATTGACGGCGCCTCTGCTCCTCTGCAGCGGCGAACTCCGGTGAAATTCCGGCCACCTGGTGCTCGCCTTGCTCCGGGGGTGAGTGGGGGGTATCAGTGAGAGGCGGGGAGTGAACTGGTGTGACGAAAACGAGTGGGGTTGGCCTCCTATTATAGTGCGACGAGGGGACCGAATGGCGCGGGTGGAGCTCGTTGGTGTCGTCGGCACAACATACTACTGGCATGGGCGACAATAGGGGCAGTGCTGTGCTCCCTGGCTAAGCTCGATGGTGTGGTGGCGAGGCATGGGGCGATGCGAGATGGTCGGGACGACGCGGCGCTCTGGGCGGGTCTGACGACAATTTTAATGGCGCACAGTGTGCGTGGTCCGCGCGGTGGCGAACGAGGATGTCTGGCGGGGTGCTGGTGATCACGTCTACAAGCGGCGAGGGCGGCGCGTGGTTTGTGCGAGCGTGTCGAGCGCGGCGTTCTGGTGCTCTCTCAGCATGGTCGCAGAGAGAATGGTCGCGCTCGTTCTGGGTGGTCCAATGGCTAGAAGGGTTCGAGCGTTGGACAGGGGGTGGCGGTGGACGATGGAGTGCCTGCTAGAAAAGGTGGCTAGTCTTGGTGCTTGCTCTGGCTAGCTAGCCATGGTCGGCTGGCAAGGGTGCCTTCGGGTTGGTATGACATGGTGAAATGGGTAGGGGCTAGGGGTGGTCAAGGCCTTTGGTTGACCTTTGGGGAGACAAGTGTGATCAATGGTGAATAATGGTTAGCCAAACTACTGATCAAAACAGTGAAGTTTGGCCAGTTTGATTTTCTGTCTCCAAGTGTTTGATGAAATGGCCGCAAGAAATTCAAATTTTAATTTTGGAATCAAACTTGGTGGGTTTTCTAGGAACATACTAGGGAGTATCTTGTTAGTTGGATTGGTCAAGGGGCACTCATTTGGTTGGGTTTTGAAATTGTGTGATCTTCACATATGGTAAAGATTCAATTTTGAATTGTCCTTTGAATGGGGTTGCTAAATATTTCTAAAAGTTTGAAAGGTGGGCTTTGCTTCACTTTTACTTGGTCTAGCAAGGGGTGAAAATAATTGGAAAAGTTTCTGTTTGAAATCTTAGACTAGAAACACTCAAAGTGGCCTAGTGAGCAAGATTAGTAAAAATGACAATTTTCCTTATTTGATTTGTTTTATATTTTCTCTTGATTTGTTTATGCTTGTAAATGTTTTATATGATGTTATATTCATCTTTGAACCATTCCTTACTATTTAGATGAATCACACAAGTCCATTCATGCATTCATCAAATCATCACATACACACACGCATTCATTTGGTTTTTATTTAATCAAAGTTTTTGTTAAACCTAATTTTAGTGATTAGAGTTTGTGTTGGAGATATGCCCTAGAGGCAATAATAAATGTAGTTATTATTATATCTTTGTGTTTATGATAAATGTTTACATTCATGCTATAATAGTATTAACAAGGAAACATTGATACTTGTGTGATTTGTAAACGTAATTTGAAGTCCCTAGTAAAGCCTCTATATAATACTAGCTTGTTGGTTAATAGATGATTGTGGTTTCCCTATCATGAACATTGAGATGTTATTAAACAAACAAGATCATATCGTTAGGAGAATGATATGGTGGACATACTCCTATAGATAAGCGTAGCATAAATATCAAGTCATTTTAATAGTTCAATTGCTATATGCTTTCTGATACATAGTAATCTAATTCCTTCGACCATGAGATCATGCATATCACCTTTACCGGATGGATGCTTTGATGACATCAAACACCACACCAATCGGGTGGCTATAAAGGTGGCATTGAGTGTTTGGAAAGTATTGGTTGAAACACATGGATCAAGAGTGGGATTTGTCCATCCATATGACGGATAGATATACTCTGGGCCCTCTCGGTGAAATGTCATCCAATTAGCTTGCAAGCATGTGACTGGCTCACAAGGGATCACATATCACGGGAACGAGAAAAGAGTACTTATCGGTAACGAGGTTGAACTAGGTATGCAGAGATACCGACGATCATAACCTCGGATAAGTAAACTATCGTGAGACAAAGGGAAATTGATATCGTATGTAAGTGGTTCATTCGATCGCAAAGTAATCGTAGAAATATGTGGGAGCCATATGAATTTCCAGATTCCTCTATTGGTTATTGTTCGGAGAAGTGTCTCGATCATGTCCGCATAATTCATGAACCGTAGGGAGACACACTTAAGGATTCGACGTTGTTTGAGTAGTTATGGAATGATGAGAAAGAGACCGAATGTTGTTCGGAGTCTCGAATGGGATTCGGGATATCACGAGGAGATCCGGAATGGTCCGGAGAATAAGATTCATATAAGGAAAGTCCCGTTTCGGAGTTGGGGAATGGTTCCGGTGTTTTCATCGGGAATGTTCTAGAAGGTTCCGGAATGTCCGGCACTCCGGGGGGGAAGGGTATATGAATGTGTTATATCAAGTTGGTATGGTTGCATCATGTACTCGGTGTCATCGCTGATCAAAATATAGAGTTTATTCTAATCCTAGTTTGAAAAGTCAAACGGCTAGTTTGAAAGTCAAACGACAGTTTTTGGAAAGAGGAGGAGTGGGAAACCGAGTTGGGGAGGAGTTCCCTCCTCCAACCGGCGGCGCCCACCCAAGCCGAGTTGGGGAGGGACTCCTCTCCCTTCCCTTGGCCGTCCAGCCCCCTCCACCTATATAAGGAGGGGCAGGGCTCCCCTCCTTGACACACAACTTCCACGGCTCAAACCCTAGCAGCTGCTGCCCACCATAGCCGCCACCGCCCCCCTAGGGTTTCTCCCCTAGCCGCCGACTTGGGCACCTCCAAGCCCTAGCCACCGGCTCTAGCACCTCTTCCTCGACGTGTCTAAACCCTATATCGTCGAGGGACTCTCTCATACTCCACCATACTCGCTCCGGCTTAAGGCGAAGCCCTGCGAGATCTCCCCTCTACTTCCGGTACCACGCCGTTGTGCTGCCGGAATCATGAGGATAGTGCTACAACCTCCGCTTTCTTTGGAACAAGGAGAGGAAGGTCTTCGTCGATACGAGCGTGTGACCGATGCGGAGGCGCTAGGAGCAGCACGGAAGGATCGTCTACTCGATCTTGAGATCGGGAAGAGTACGACTACATCACCCACGAGAATCCGCTCTCGTTAAACACTTTGGAATCTTCGAGGGTGAGTTATTCTATCGACTCGTTGCTACAATCTAGTAGATAGATCTTGGCTTGTTTGTTTGTATGCGGTAGAAATTTTTTGTTTTCCATGCTACGAAACCCTACAGTTTGATGATAATTGTTTCATATTTTTGGGATGTTACAAACCTTCCCTCCTTAAACAAAATCTCGTCTCGAGATTTGAAAAAGAATAAAAAGATTACCTAGGATTTAAAGAGATCGGGAAACTCCGTCCTGATGTGATCTTCTCGCTCCCAGGTGGCTTCTTCTTCAGTGTGGTTGCCCCACTGGATCTTGAGAAACTTGATGCTTCGGGTTCTGGTGGTCCTGAAAGCTTCTTCCAAAATACGGATGGGTACTTCGGGATACGTCAGGTCATCGTTGATCTCTATGGTCCGGTGATCAATGATCTTGAACATTTCGGTCTTCTCCAGGACTTCAAGGCATTTGCAAGTAACGATATATGGAACACATTGTGCACTGTTGACATTTCCTCGGGCAGTTCCAATTGATATGATACTTCTCCTCGACGATTCAAAATCTTGAAGGGTCCGATATATCTGGGGGATAACTTTACTTTAAGCTAGAAACGCTGCATTCCCTTCAAAGGAGACACTTTGAGATACGCAAAATCTCCGATATTGAAAGCGAGGTCTCGACGTCTCTTGTCGGCATAACTCTTCTGTCTTGATTGGGCGGTCTTAAGGTGCTCACGAAGTTTGTGAACTTTCTCTTCTTCTTCTCATAGGATGTCGGGTCCGAAAATCTGACTCTCTCCTATTTCCGACCAATTCAAAGGGTGCGACACTTTCTTCCATAAATGAATTCAAATGGGGCCATTTGCAGACTAGCTTGATAACTATTATTGTATGAAAATTCTGCAAAAGGCAGACAGTGTTCCCATTTAGATCCATACTCTAGCACACATGCTCTCAACATATCTTCGAGTATTTGATTTACTTGCTCCGTTTGTCCATCGGTCTGAGGGTGATACGTTGTGCTAAAATCTAGTCGGGTTCCTAAACCTTCTTGGACTTTCTTCCAGAATATCGAGGTAAACTGAGTTCCTCGATCTGATACGATGTTCTTGGGGACTCCGTGCAAACTTACGGTTCTAGCGATGTACAATTCTGCTAGCTTCGAACTCTGGTAAGTGGTCTTTACTGGTAAGAAATGGGCTACCTTGGACAATCTGTTAACTATGACCTAGATAGAGTCATTTCCCCTACTAGAAGTAGGCAATCTGGTGATAAAGTCCATTCCAACTGAATTCCATTTCCATTCCGGAATCTGTAATGGTTGCAACAGTCCCGCGGGTCTTTGATGTCCCGCCTTGACTCTCTAACAAATGTCACACTTGGCGATATAGCTTCCGATTTCTCTCTTCATCTTATGCCACCAAAATTGCTCCTTCAAATCCTGATACATCTTTGTTCCTCTGGGATAGATAGAATAAAGAGTATCATGGGCCTCTTTCAAAATAACTTCTTTCAACTCCGAATCTGCTAGTACACAGAGACGTCCTTTGTACCACAGAACTCCTTCTTCGTCTTTGGTGAATCTGGGTACTTTGCCTGTACCGATATGATTTTTGATTCCGTCGATACTAGCATTTCCTTTCTGCGCCTCCTTGATCTGACTGATCAAAGTGGGTTGAAGTTCTATGCTAGCCAAAAATCCTTCACTCACTAATTCCACTCGGAAATCTTCCATCTCTTTGTGCAAACTTGGTTGCTCTTTCAGAATCATAGAGTTCAAGCGACACGGCAATCTACTAAGGGCATCTGCTACCACATTGGATTTACCGGGGTGATAGTGAATGTCTTGATCATAGTCCTTGATTAGCTCTATCCATCTCCTTTTCCTCATATTCAGCTCCTTTTGAGTGAAAATATACTTCAGGCTGTTGTGATCCGAATAAATATCACAACGGTTTCCCATGAGATAATGCCTCCATGTCTTCAGGGCTAGAACTACGGCCACGAGTTCAAGGTCATGGGTTAGATAATTCTGTTCATGCTGTTTCAGTTGTCGGGATAGGTAAGATATAACTTTGCCCTCTTGCATTAGCACACATCCGAGACCGATCTTGGATGCGTCACAAGACACATCGAAGGGCTTCGTGATATCCGACATGATCAAGATTGGGGCTGAAATCAATCTCATCTTGTGTTCCTAAAAACTCGCTTCACATTTGTCGGTCCATTCAAACTTCTTGTCCTTCTTCAGCAATTGGGTCATGGGTCTTGCAATACTCAAGAAACCTTCTACAAACTTGCGGTAGTATCCCGCTAATCCTAGAAATGCACGAACTTGGGTTTGAGTGTTTGGGGCTTGACAATCTTCCACATCCTTCACCTTCGCAGGGGCAACGGCAATTCCTCCGGTTGATACAATATGTACGAGGAATCCTACCTCCTGTAACCAGAATTCACATTTGCTAAACTTGGCATATAGCTGATGCTCTCTAAGGGTTCCAAGAATGGTCCTTAGGTGTAGCTCATGTTCGTCTTCTGATTTGGAATAAATCAGAATGTCATCGATGAAAACAACGACAAACTTATCTAGGAAGTCCATAAAATTCTTATTCATGAGGTTCATGAAATAAGCCGAGGCATTGGTTAATCCAAAAGACATGACAGTATACTCGTATAATCCATATCTGGTGGTAAAGGCAGTCTTTGGAATATCCTCTGCGCGAACCTTGAGTTGATGATAGCCAGTTCTAAGATCAATGTTAGAAAACTCGTTGGCACTAGTCAACTAGTCAAATAGATCTTCTATCTTGGGCAACGGGTACTTATTCTTGATGGTGACATCATTCAACTTCCGATAATCCATACACAAACGGTTACCTCCATCTTTCTTGTCCACAAACAAAACAGGTGATCTCCATGGTGACACACTTGGTTGAATCAGTCCAATTTCTAGCATGGCGTCTAGTTGCTTCTTCAGTTCCACTAGTTCAGACGGGTTCATACTATACGGTCTCTGGGCTATGGGTCCAGTTCCAGGGATTAGTTCAATGATGAACTCGATATCTCGATCTAGAGGCATACCGGGCAAAACATCTAGAAATACATCGGGGTATTCACAGACTATCCAGACTTGGTCAATGGTTGGCTGGGCTATACTCTTGTTGCACTTGAATTGATGGGGCAAGGTTTCAGATACATGCTCGACTGATATTCCGACTGTACTGGTCATGGTTATGGATTTCTTGGCACGGTCAATTAATCCCTTGTGTTTGGACATCCAATCCATTCCTAGTACTACTTCCAAACCTTTAGTTCCAAGTACTATTAGATTAGCATAAAAATCTATGCCATGGATTTGGATAGGGACGGCTTTGCAAATTTGCCTAGCTTTGGTGGTTGAACCAGGTATTTGAACAATCATAACATGCTTCAATTTGGTTGGTTGAATCTTACTAGTGCATGCAAATTCTTCAGTAACAAATGAGTGCGATGCTCCAAAATAAAACAACACTCTTGAAAGTACTGAGTTAACAGAAAACATACCCAACACGACATCTGGCGCTTCCTAGGCTTCTTCAGCATGCATGAGAAAGAGGTGGCTGTTGCGGTTGAGCGAATTCCCTGGGGAAAATCTTCTTCCAGGCTGAACATGACACTGCTGCTGAGCTGGGGCATTTGCATTGGGGGCTGTGGCAATCTTCTTGGGGCACTCATTGGAATAGTGACCCTTGGTTCCACATTCATAACAAGTCACTTGCGACTTGTCCTTTGATGCAACAGGCACAACATTGCTTCCAGTCCTTGGGGCTGTGTTGGTGTTGGTGGCAGCATTTTTGTTGTTGAACTTGGGTGGTGCACGGTTGAAATTGCTGGGGTTGTTGTGGTTTCCTTCGAGCCTTAGGTTTCCACGGTTGGGATAGGTGGGACGGTTCATCGGGGGTCTGTTGGTTCTTGGGGAAAATCATGGAGATGGGTTGGGGCGATACTTTGGTGTATGGTGGGTTCCTGGTTGATGCATCATGCGACGCTTTGGGTTCTCATTAGCTTGGTTGATCTTTCCTTCCATCTGAATGGCAGAGTCAACTAAGGCTTCAATATCTGCAAAGGGTATATTGACTAACACAGTCTGCATCTCATCATGTAAACCATTCAGGAATCTCTCTTTCTTCTTGGCTTCAGTATCTATCTCATCCGGGGCATACTTAGTCAATGACAAGAATTTGTCATGATATTCCACTACTGTCATCCTTCCTTGTTTCAGTTCCCTGAATTCATCTCTCATCCTCTTGATTAAACCTGGTTTCACATGGGTTCTGCTAAACTTGACTTTGAACTCCTCCCAAGCCATCAGCTGACCTCCTGTCATTGCGCGAATGCTATTCCACCATGCTCTTGCATCTCCAGCCAGATAGCGGGTAGCAAACAACACTTTCTCGTTGGCTTCCACTCATGCAACTTCTAGGTTGTTCTCCATGGTTTGTAGCCAATTATCTGCATCTAGGGGTTCTTCTGACTTAGTGAAAACACGTGGATTGGTGTTCTGGAAATTCTTGAGCTTAGATCCATGGTTGTCCTGATTTTCATGGCCTTGATTGTTCTTGGCCATCTGAGCTATCTGTTGAAGGGTGGCTAAGTTGGCTTGACGTTCGGCTCTTTCAGCTTCGCGGTCAGAAACTAACATTTGCAAGAGTTGCAACATCGGGTCCGGGGCTGAGTTGCTTCCTCCGCGAGGCATCTGAAGATTGAGATAGATCATGAGAAAAGAGGGAAATTTCTAAGGTTCAGGGTTTTGGGTGTTTGAAAAGTTTTCAAAGTTTGACTCAGATTTTTCTAGCAACTTGCTTTTCATCCATTCATCACACATCATACAACACACACCACAACAAAGGAAAACAGATGGTTTTAAGAACCATTTTGAGAAGCTACGATACAGTGGGACCGAATACAGTCACTAACGCTAGTGCTCAAGTGTTACTACTCCTCGAAGTCAGTGTACTCATCATCATCATCATCATCATCATCGATGAAGGCGAAGTCATTCTCATCGGTGAAGAAGTCCATGGCCTGATCCTCCAAAAAGTCATCATCATCACTGAGATAGGAGTAGGGGTCTCCACGAAGGTCTTCCCCTGCATTCTCCCTCTCCTCCAACTGCATGTCTCTCTCATGGATGGTCTCCTCCAAATTCGTGATCCGATGGCGAAGACGGGCAATGATGCGCTCCTTCTTGTCGAGCTGACAGTGACGAGACTTGCGATACTTCACTAGCATGGCAATGGTCTGATCCTTCTTGGCGTCGATGGCGTACTTGTGGTTGGCGTAGGAGCGGGCATTGTCCAACTCTTTCTGGCGGTCATACATCATGAAGCTGAGATGGTCCAATTGACTCTTCAGCTCATGGTGGTATGGGGCCTCTAGTGGCTGTCCCATAACATCACGCCTTGGGTAGAACTCAAAGCGGGTACCCTTGATTTGATCGATACTCTGCCCACATAGACGGGCAAGAGCTTCCTGCATGGCCCTAGCAAGTCCATCGAACCAGTTGTTCTCTCTCAAGGTGAACTGAAATCCTTCTGCAGTGGGAGGTTCAATCTTTCCTCGCAGACTTGCAACAACTAGCCACTGCAAATCTTCTCTTTCCTGATCATTGAGCTGAGCTCCGAAGAACTCGGAGTGCGGACGCTCCAGCATCTCCGGCAGCTGGTCCAGGTCACGCTCAAAGATGAGGTCTCCTCCATTCCCCAACTGATAAAACATGCTGTACTTCACGTCCATCTATAAGAATATAGGATGAGTAAGTTAGTAGAGGGATCAAGTGTGTCAAATTTTATGTAAGTTTGCAAGAATTTTTGAGGAACATGAATTTTCATGAAAGAATCCACGTGATAAGAATAAGAATAAGTTTTCATAAATACTCACTTCCTATGGTTTTGAAACTAAGTTTTTGATTCAAATGTCCATTCTAACTAGGGTCTCCTATGGTCAGGATGGCTTTGATACCAACTTGTCAACACCCGGATTTTTAATCACAGATGCCTGTTATGCCATACATCGGAATCCCAGGATTACCATTTTTGCAAGATATAACAGATTGGATATCACAGTACATCATCCATTACAAACCATACATAAGGTATTACACAAATAAGGATATCATGATCCAATTATTAATACAATTCAAACAACAGAATAACGTAATAGTAACGATAGCGTAGGCGAAGCTCCATCTTCATGGTCACAGGCAATGCTGACAATGGGATATGATCCTAGTTGTCATAACCTTCCTCATCCTTCTTCCCGATACTCCTCTTCATAGTCCGCCACGGAATAGCAGGGAACAAAGCCATGAGTACTCTTTAAGTACTCGCAGACTAATACTAACAAGTAAAGTGGTTTTGAATAGAATATACTAAGCTGTAGGGTTGTTTTGCAAAAAGCCAGATTTACCTCTACTAAGTTCAAAAGCAAAGAAAGCTAGTGGAAATTTTTATAACACCTAAGTGGGAACTTGAATTTCATATCACAACTCTATTGTGGTCAAGTCAAAGTCATGAATCATTTCACAAGTCATTTCAAAAACATCTGACAGTATGGCCCTCCAATCTGTCCATAATCATGACGCGGCTATTCGAATAGTTTGACACTCTGCAGAGATTATACACTTTCACCACAACATTCGATACATCCGTCAGGAACAATCCTGAATTCACCATACTCAGTATGCGGATAATCAATCCTAACCTTTCAATTGCACGCCCTAGTATAGGCACCTCTCCTGTGAGTTTGGCCTCCCAACCATGACCAACTGTCATCTTGGGTACTGCACAGGTGGACAATCTTCACAAGGTAGCCTCATCTCAGACCTTGGCCGCAAGGGAACCCATACTAAGGTATATAAGTTTCCAGTCAAGGCCTACCCAAATTTCGGGTATTGTGGTTGTACGGTAAAATTGGAATGGTATCGCATCCAAACAACCATCAGTTTTATAAAGGGCTAAGGCTCATGCCTCAACATTTTCATTATCAAAATCATCTGGTGTTCTGAAACACAGGTCAAAAAATTTCAGTAGAATGACTCATCATTCTAAGGTTTTCATAACCATTTTCACCAAGTATTCCCATCTAAAGTTGATAAAGTTTTAAGCTTAGCACTAGCATCTATAAGTGGGGGTAAATACTAATGAGGGGTGATAAGCAAGTGGGAGTTAGCTAAGTTCAATCTCATGCCTTAGGATGACATCAAGATTATCTAACTTAGGCCAAATTTTATGCTCTTTATGCTACCTTCAATTATCTTTCTAGAATCTACAAGTTACTAAGTAAAATCTAAGAGAAAGCTTTGATAAAGAAAATAAAATACTAAGCTTGCATGTAAAACTAGGATCGTGTGTCAAGTGAGTATAATCACCTATGCTTAAGGCATATAGTTGGCATAGTAACAAGCAAGTAGTAGCTTGCATAAGTAGGGTATCTTGCAACTGTTAAATTGCATAGTTAATAGCTTGCTAATTCAACTAGTAGTATTAGGCTTGCCTTGTGTAGAGAAGTGGTTGAAGTTCTCCTCGGCTTCTTCCTCGTAGTATCATCCTTCCTCCCCGTATCCTTGGTCGGTACTATCGTCTAAAAATAAATACGAGGTACACAATCACCAAACAATACTTAACTATTTCTAATCATCACACAAAGGTTCACACTAGATGATCTAGCATCATCACTAACATCACAAGATTAAAGCACTTGTCTCATTTATTTTATTTTAGAAAAGTAATTTCTACCCATTGAAAAATTACTTAAGATTTAATATTCTCCAACTCAAACATGGGATCATGTTGACACATGTCATCACCACATATTTCAGTACATGGGAATGTGATTTAAAGTGGTGTCACAATTTATTAAGGTTTAACCTTTTTATTTTAATTAATTAAAATGACTAGAAATGCCTATGGGGCATTCTTATATTACTTGAACATTATTTCTATAAGTAAACCTATATATTTTTATATATTCTGAAAGGTATGATTAATTGTGATTTTTGAGAGTTGGAATCAACTCAAAAGCTCTTATGATTGAATTTTCAAAAATGTTTGAATGCATAAAAGCTTCTGCCTTGTTATTTTTACCATGGGTGATCTACAATTCAAAATGGTTTGAATCCAACGGGCTTGGATTAAGAATTCCAGTACCTTTCTATCAAAATTGGTTTCATGCATTTTAGTCTCGTGAATCGAGATGGGTTGATTTTTGAATCTAGGTACAAAACTAAGTTTGAAATTAAATGAATAAATCTAAATTTGAATTGTTGGGTCGCGCGGGAGGTTTAACTGGGCCGACCCACTACGCACAGGCACACGCGGGCTGGTTAAGTGGGCGACCCCACTCGTCAGTGAGACAACGAGTGGCGAAGCGGTACAGGGTGATCTAGGCCGCACGATCTAACTCTAATCGAACGACTCTGGTTCATCGCCCACGTCGGGCAGCGCCGGCGAGACAGAACCCTAGCGCGGGAGGTGGGGGTCGTGGGAGGCTCACCGGGGCTCAGGCGATGGTCGGCGACAGGGGCGAACGACGAAGTCGACGACGACGGTTCTCCTGGTACCGACAGCTTCTCTTGGGGTGGCTCCAATCGACAACGCCTCTCCTCCTCTACAGCGGCGAACTCCGGTGAAATTCCGGCCACTTGGTGCTCGCCTTTCTCCGGGGTGAGTGGGGGGTATTAGTGAGAGGCAGGGAGTGAACTGGTGTGACAAATACGAGCGGGGTTGGACTCCTTTTATAGTGCGATGAGGGGACCGAATGGAGCGGGTGGAGCTCGTCGGTGTCATCGGCACAGCGTGCTACTGGCATGGGCGACGATAGGGGCGGTGCTGTGCTCCCTGGCTAAGCTCAATGGTGTGGTGGCGAGGCGTGGGGCGGTGTGAGATGGTCGGAACGGCACGACGCTCTGGGCGGGTCTGACGACAATTTTAATGGCGCACAGTGTGCATGGTCTGCGTGGTGGCGAACGAGGATGTCTGGCGGGGTGCTGGTGATCACGTCTGCAAGCGGCGAGGGCGGCGCGTGGTTTGTGCGAGCGTGTCGAGCGCGGCGCTTTGGAACTCTCTCGGCATGGTCGCAGAGAGAATGGTCGCGCTCGTTCTGGGTGGTCCAGTGGCTAGCAGGGTTCGAGCGTTGGACAGGGGGTGGCGGTGGATGGTGGAGTGCCTGCTAGACAAGGTGGCTAGGCTTGGTGCTTGCTCTTGCTAGCTAGCCATGGTCGGCTAGCAAGGGTGCCTTCGGGTTGGCATGGCATGGTTAAATGGGCAGGGTCTAGGGGTGGTCAAGGCACTGGTTGGCACTGGGGGAGACAAGTGTGATCAATGGTGAACAATGTTTAGCCAAACTACTGCTCAAAACAGTGAAGTTTGGCCAGTTGATTTTCTGTCTCCAAGTGTTTGATGAAATGGCCGCAAGAAATTCAAATTTGAATTTTGGATTTAAACTTGGTGGGTTTGCTAGGCACATACTAGGGAGTATCTGGTTAGTTGTATTGGTCAAGGGGCACTGGTTTGATTGGGTTTTGAAACTGTGTGAAAGATTCAATTTTGAATTGTCCTTTGAATGGGGTTGCTAAATGTTTCTACAAGTTTGAAAGGTGGGATTTGCTTCACTTTTACTTGGTCTAGCAAGGGGTGAAAAGAATTGAAAAAGTTTCTGTTTGAAATCTTGGACTAGAAACACTCAAAGTGGCCTAGTGAGCAAGATTGGTAAAAATGACCATTTTCCTTTATTTTATTTGTTTTTTATTTTATCTTGATTTGTTTCTGCTTGGAAATTTTTTATATGATGTTATATTCATATTTGAACCATTCCTTACTATTTAGTTGAGTCACACAATTCCAATCATGCATTCATCAAATCATCACATACACAATGCATTCATTTGGTTTTTATTTAATCAAAGTTTTTGTTAACCCTAATTTTAGTGATTAGAGTTTGATGATCATTGTTTCATATTTTTGGGATGTTAAAGTTCCCCGACATTGTAGGACACGAGTCCTGCAAGAACTGGCAACGTACATGCTTCTACGACCCCGACATTCCTTGTGCCGGCCGATAAGCATCATACCCGGACTTCATCGACGGGGCCTCCACTAAAGCCCGACATGGCGATCATAAGCTCTTATCCCCTCCGACGACGAAGCCACCCGCGCCTTAAGGCGAATTGACTGGTTCGTGGAGTCGGGTCTGACCCGCTTGGACCTGGACATGTGCTGGTTCGTCAGGCAGATCTAGCCTCTGCAGCACCGCGAGAAGCTGATGTGTCAGTACACGAAGGATAGAAAAGATAGCCTCCGGATTTCGAAGGATAAATTTTCTAGTGAATCCATCAAGATCTACCTCAAGGATATATTCAAGGTGAAGGATCACAAGCGTGGCTTCGTGATACCTTCGATCTGGATTACGGATGTAGTTCTTTTTCCCTAGTAGACCTTGGTTTATCGAATCCTCGGGAAGTAGCAAGAAAAGCAAAGTTACTTAAACGGACCTTAGAGAGTTTTAAAAGAATTCCTTTTGTGTTTTCACCAGACCAAGAGTTTGCGATCTTTTTGTTGATGATGATGATGGAGAGAGAGGGCCTAGGGCGTTCGGTTTCACCAGTAGCTATGCAAAACATCTTATGGGAATAAAAGATAATAATAAAATATGCATGTAGTTGTTAGAGAAAGATGATTATATGTGGGCAGTGCATCCATAAATGTTATTGCCTCCGCAACCGCTTATAGCAATAACCTACTAGTCTCATCCATAGAAGAAAGAGAACTAATGATATGCATAGTGATGTCACCATTAATCCCAAGCAAATCCCTCACATACAGCTGTACTACCCCTTCTATCACTGGGCTTCCCAACCTGCAGATCAGTCATCACTCACACTCCCTATACTTGGATCAATCCTCGGGGTCTTGGGTACCTGAAAAGTCTTAGATTGAGGCAAGAGAGGGTACAATAATAATCATGTCATACAAACTAATACATGATCCCATCTATGATAATAACATGCACAAAAAGCTACAAAGCTAGGCCGAAGCCCTCAGCCCAAGGAGGATTACTCACACATAGAGATGAAATCAACAATCATAAACATTGTAATAGAGATCATAAGATTGATAGCAAATAGTCTTACAATGTCGCTAATTGGAGAAGAGATCTACTATTACAAGTGGTGGGATATGGCTATGGTGGTGGAGAAGGGTTTGGAGATTTAGATCTAGATCTATTCCTCTGGCGTGGCGGCTTCTGGTGGCAGCCTCGCAGGGAGAGTTGAGGTCGAAAAGAAGCACCATTTCCTTGTCGCCTGAAGCCTCTTTATATAGGGGTCCCTTCACGAAAGTTGTTCTGTTTGACCTAATGGAGTCGATGGCAACTATACGGTCGGAATAAATTTCTCGCCGTATAGTTGGTCGTTAAGTCTTCTGGATCCACTTAACGGCTTCTAGTTTCTTAGACGTGTTGGAAATCTTGTATCCTTGGCATTTATGTTGTGGTTCCCATCACCATACATCATTATCTGTGCATGGAAAAATAGAAAGAAAGGATTGCATACCCCTTTTATTATTAGGCATTAGTGGCAGGGTTTAGAGAGATATTTCATCAAATATATGAATAATATATAGTTTAAATGCAGACGTAGACGGCTATATTTCACATAATATCCCAATGTAGCCCCCGAGGATTTAGACGGAAAACCATAGGTCATTCGGTATGAATTCTCTAAGAGTGACTAAGTAAGAAACTTTGTGATGTAGCCCCCAAGTATGTAGTTTGAATGAATTATTCCAACTAGATACTTTTAGAGTAGCATACCCAGTACTTGTAGCTTTTCAATACTGTATCCCCCAAGCCTCTAGTTGAAACAGAAATAGTTCCAACTAGATGCTTAAAGAAAGACCAAGTATAACTTTGAGTTAAAAACTCGTACTATAGCCCCCGAACCTCTAGGTGGAATCAAAAAATTCTGGCTAGATGCTCTAAGTAGACTAAGTGATCTTCGTTGCTTGTGCAGAATGAGAATGCTTGGAGTGTCACCGCCAACAATAAGTTCCACAAGATGCACAAGGATCTTGAAGCTGAAAAGGTAAAACCGCTTCTTGAAGGAACAGATCGCCAAGGAAAGAGTGCATATCTTTTGTTCATTCTCAACTTGATCTTATGTTTTTATCTTCCAACTACGCATTATGTTCTGTCATTTCACTGACTTGCAGTAGCTGTTTCCAAGGCCAAAGATATTGTTGAGCAGTCCAAGCACATCCAAGAGCTGGACAGCAAAAACAAAATCTTGAAGCATGAGAGGGCTGATTCCATGAAGATACATGAACAAGCACTTGCTGCCGAGCAAGAATCTGCATACACGGAGATCAACCGCCTTAAGGAGGAGATTGCGATCCTCAAGGAGCAGAAGAAATATGCCGACGAACAAAATGCTCGGAACCTTGAGGCATATAAAACCCTTTGAAAGGAACGGGACTCCACGGTGGAGGTTCTCCAGCAGGCTGAGAGCAGCATCTTTGGTAAGCTTTCTCCGTCTTGTACTTTTGTAAGTTAGGTACTCTAGATCTGATATGGTGAACTCATGACTTCTTGTTGGAAAATGCAACACCCATTGGGCTAGCCAACAATGCTCCTCTATCAAAATAATGCATGGTTCTTGCCGGCAAGTTCATCGATACTGCGATCACCCAGGCCAAGGAAATTGCCAAGCCCCTGGACATCAACATCTAGGCGGTGGATTCCGTCATGAAGTTCTTGGAGATCCTTCACCAAGCCCCCGAGCGTATCGTAAGATGGAAAGCTTCATGTACCCGGGCCGGCGCTAGGATGGCCTTAGCCATGGTCAAGGCCCACTACAACGATGCCGACATCGAAATGGTGACCTCTGGCCTCCCTGACATGAACGAATACGGAGAAAAGATGGATAACGATGCAATCTGGTCTTCTCTCGCTAGATATGATGCCAGAGTTGCCCAATTAGTCAAGGCAGACGTCTACGTTCCCCTTGAGGCCATTGGCACTAACCAGGCTAGTTCCGAACCCTTGAAGTCCACCGAGTTTGCTGATGACACTACTAGGAAATCCTTCATCAGTGGTGCATCAATATTGACCTTCTGTGGCGCATGGCTGGGACGCCACTGTTACGTCACCACTGATGAAAACTTCTGTGGCACATTTGGAAATGCGCCACAAAAGTCATGATACTTCTGTGGCGCATTTCGGTTGATGCGCCACAGGACTCTATTCAGTGGCACATTATGGACAATGCGCCACAGAAGGTTAAAACGATGCGCCACTGGTTTGAGTATCAGGTATTAAAAAAAATTGAAACTTGTCCAAATATACAATATTATACAGGTATTATACAGTATTATACAGAAACAGTATATTTGACTTAGTATATGAAAACAAATATAATACAAACATGAATATAGTGACATCACACTACTTAGATCCCGAACGAGATAGACAAGTGATCATCACATTACAATACAAGTCAAATTAAGTGGTTTGTTACAAGTGTTTGTTACAAAGTTCACCATCTCATCACATTACAAATAAAGTATTCATCTCGCCTACACTAGAATCAAACATAATACAACTATGACGACGGTGAGCAAGAGCAAGAGCACTAGCAATATCTTCATCCGGTTCTCCTTCCATAGATGGTTCCTCCACTTGGCTACCGCCTCCTCTCGAGTCGCGTATCCTTTGTAGCTGTTGCCGCTAAACTTGTTCACCTGTTTTTGACAGTCCTCCCACTCATCGTAGACTCCTGGAACCCAACCCTTGTACACCACGTACCACTTCGTCATCTCTATAGATAAGGCATATTAGTAAATCATGCAACAGAAAGAACTAAATTGGTTCACATGCATATATATTCACATAAACTAAAGCAAAAGATCAGTAAACATAGAAGATAGCACATCGATCATAATCATAGAACTTCGACGACAACGACCACAATAGTGAAGTTTACAACATACGACCACAAAATAATCGTAGAAATATGTGGGAGCCATATGAATTTCCAGATTCCTATATTGTTATTGATCGGAGAAGTGTCTCGGTCATGTCTGCATAATTCACGAATCGTAGGGAGACACACATAAGGATTTGATGTTGTTTAGTAGATATGGAATGTGAGTAAGAAGACCGGATTTTTTCAGAGTCTCAGATGAGATCCAGGATATCACGAGGAGATCCGAAATGGTATAGATAATAAGATTCATATAAGGGAAATTCAATTTCGGAGTTCGAGAATAATTCCGGTGTTTTCACCAGAGTGATCTAGAAGGGTGTAGAAGGTTCACCGAACCGGAAGGGGAAGGGTACATGAATGTGTCATGACAAAGTGGAATAGTTACATCATGTCCTAGGTCAAAGGGCTGTGCAAATTAAAGAGAGAAATCAAACTCCAAAATTGAGAGTCAAAAGGCAAGTTTGAAAAGTCAAACTGGGACAATGTATCCTAGTGGAGGGAAGAGAGGAAATCCCCTCTCCCTCCACCACGCGCCAAGGAGGAGAGGGAGTTAGGGGAGGATTCGACCTCCCCCTACCCTAGCCACACCCCTCTCATAAATAGAGGTGAGGGGGTTGCCCTCCAACACAACTCCACACACCACGAAAACCCTAGCCCCCCAAGCCACCGCCGCACCTAACCGCTGCCGGCCTCACCTACTCCCTCGGCTTCTAGATCTAGTTGCCGGGGAACCCCTCTACTCCATCCTACCCGCTCCGGCTTAAGGCGAAGCCCTGCATGATCTCCCCTCTACTTCCGACAACACGCCGTCGTGCTACCGGAATCGCGAGGAGAGAGCTACAACCTCCGCTGCCTTCTGGAACAAGGGAGAGGAAGGTCTTCATCGAGTAGCAACGTGATCACAGGAGTGCTTTGCAGCGTCGGAAAGATCGTCTACGCAATCTTCATATTGGCAAGTGAACCACTACATCACCCACGAGAATCTGCTCTCGTTAACCGCTTTGGAATCTTCAAGGGTGAGTACTCTATCGACTCGTTGCTACAATCTAGTAGATAGATCTTGGCTTGTGTGTGTTCATGTGGTCAAATTTTTTGTTTTCCATGCTACGAACCCCTACAGTGGTATTAGAGCCGTGTCTATATCTAGATCTGTTGCACGAGTAGAACACAATGGTCATTGTGGGTGGTGGTGCATTTATTATCAATTGCTTCTTGTGTACTTTGCATCTTGTGGTATGGTGGGATGAAGCGTCCCGGACTAACCTTACATGAGATCGTCCATGAGACTTTCTCCACGCTCAACATGCAACTTGTATTGCATAAATAACTTTGCGGGTGTCTGTCTCTCCCATCATAGTAAAGATTCAATTTACAACGGACACTTGATAGTTCAAGCATCAACGTTGTGGTTCTTGTTTGTAAATTAGAACGATACTTATTGAAATCCCCAAACCACGTAAAATATGCAAAGAAAATTAGAGGCGTCTAACTTTGTTTTGCAGGGGCGTGCTGTGATGTGATATAGCCATGATTGTGATTATATATGATTATACCCATTTAGCATATCCCCAACAGTAGCCTCCGGAGAACTCCAAGATCTTACGCCGTCTTGCCTCTTTAGATTGAATGCTCCATCTATGTGATGTTGGCAAATTGTCAAGCAATATCTTGTAGTCCTCCAAAGAACCTGCAATATTCTGCCTTCGACACGCAAGTCGTAGAGTTACTAAGTCTTCCATCGTACTCTTCTCGTAGACGAACAAGATCCATCCATGCCGGAATCTTCATATGGGACTGTTCATCTGTATGTGTTAGTGAGGTGATGTAGGACGTAGGTCAACGATGCCTCGTAACTCACACATGCAGAGAACGCAATCATAGCAGTTTTACCCGTGCAAGGCTTACGAAACGTTGGCAGCGACGGTGGGAACGTGGTGAAATTTTCACGCACGTTCTCGCACGCTCTGTCCGCGCATCAACCGTTGGATCATACTTGCACGAATCTTGACACCAGAGCCATATATTATAACCGTGGTGGTAATTTATCTTTTCACCTCATTCGCTCCTGTGTCATCATCTTCCTCCAGCCTAAGCCTATCCTCGAGCACATCACGTGCACACAGAGGAAAAAACCCTAGCCTCTCCCAATCTCCAGTCCACCCTCTCAACTCCCAATGGCGAGCAGAAGCAGCACACCAGCGATGATGGTGTCAGGCGACGCTTTTGTCAAGACATCTAGAACCATCCATATCTTGTCAGAGGCCATGGTGGTGCCGCGATCTGTGGTGGTCGAATCCACCGGCGAAGACCATATTCTAGCAGCACTAGAGCCGTTGGAGGAGGAGGCCGACTCCCACAAGGGAGAATGGCGAGGCTCACTCTGATAGCGACATCAACGGGATGCTTGCTGAGGGGTACCTCCTTGTAACGGAGGGCCTGGTCTGGCAGGTGGCGCCGACCGGCAAGTTCGTCCCTTCTCCCCAACCCAGAGAAAAGGTATACCTCTAATCTTAGTTTGTAAGCGGTGTCTCCCTGCCGTTGTCTGACTTCTGCATCTAAGTCCTCAAGAACTTCTGGGTTCAACCTCATAACCTGTCCCCCAACAGTATTCTTGCATTTAGCAATTACGCGGCTCTTTGAGAGGGATACCTAGGGATTAGTCCTAGGTTAGATCTATTCATATACTTCTTCACATGAAGAGGGAAGCCAAAGTGAGAAGAGAGGAACTTAGGAATTGCGGGACCATTAGCTTCAATATCTGGCCTGGCCGGCGGTTCCTGTCAACACCAGGATTTTTAATCACAGATGCATATTATGCCATACATCGCAATCCCAGGATTACCATTTTTGCGAGACATAACAGATTGGATATCATAGTACATCATCCATTACAAAACATACATAAGGTATTACACAAATAAGGATCTCATGATTCAATTCTTAATACAATTCAAACAGCGGAATAACGTAATAGTAACAATAGCATAGGCGAAGCTCCATCTTCATGGTCACAGTAATCTTGCGATGGGAGAGATGATCCTAGTTGTTGTAACCTTCCTGATGTCCTTCTTCCTGATACTCCTCTTCATAGTCTGGCCACGGGAATACTCAGGGACAAAGACATGAGTACTCTTTAAGTACTCGCAAACTAATACTAACAAGTGAAGTAGTTTTGAATAGGATATACTAAGCTGTAGGGTTATTTTGCAAAAAGCCAGATTTACCTCTACTAAGTTCAAAAGAAAAGAAGGCTAGTGGAAATTTTTATAACACCTAAGTGGGAACTTGAATTTCATATCACAACTCTGTTGTGGTCAAGTCAAAGTCATGAATCATTTCACAAGTCATTTTGAAAACATCTCGACGGGGAACAGTATGGCCACTCCAACTGTCCATAACCGCGGCTATTCGAATAGTTTGACACTATGCAGAGATTGTACACTTTCACCATAACATTCGATACATCTGCCAGGAACAATCCTGAATTCACCATACTCAGTATGAGAATAATCAATCCTAACCTTTCAATTACACGCCCTAGTACAGACACCTCTCCTATGAGTTTGGCCTCCCAACCATGACCAACTGTCATCTTGGGAACTGCATAGGTGGACAATCTTCACAAGGTAGCCTCAGCTCAGACCTTGGCCGCAAGGGAACCCATACTAAGGTATATAAATTTCTAGTCAAGCCCTACCCAAATTTCGGGTATTGTGGTTGTACGGTAAAATTGGAATGGTATCGCATCCAAACAACCATCAGTTTTATAAAGGGCTAAGGCTCATGCCTCAACATTTTCATTATCAAAATCATCTGGTGTTCGGAAACACATGCCAAGTATTCCCATCTAAAGTTGATCAAGTTTTAAGCTTAGCACTAGCATCTATAAGTGTGGGTAAATACTAATGAGGGGTGATAAGCAAATGGGAGTTAGATAAGTTCAATCTCATGCCTTAGGATGACATCAAGATTATCTAACTTAGGCCAAATTTTATGATCTTTATGCTACCTTCAATTATCTTTCTAGAATCTACAAGTTACTAAGTAAACTCTAAGAGAAAGCTTTGATAAAGAAAAGAAAATACTAAGCTTGCAAGTAAAACTAGGATGGCGTGTCAAGTGGGTATAATCACCTATGCTTAAGGCATATAGTTGGCATAGTAACAAGCAAGTAGTAGCTTGCATAAGTAGGATATCTTGCAAGTGTTAACTTGCTTAGTTAATAGCTTTCTAATTCAACTAGTAGTATTAGGCTTTCCTTGTGCAAAGAAGTGGTTGAAGTTCTCCTCGGCTTCTTCCTCGTAGTATCCTCATTCCTCCTCGTATCCTTGGTCGGTACTATCATCTAAAAATAAATACGAGGTACACAATCACCAAACAATACTTAACTATTTATAATCATCACACAAAGGTTCACACTAGATGATCTAGCATCATCACTAACATCACAAGATTAAAGCACTTTTCTCATTTATTTTATTTTAGAAAAGTAATTTATACTCACTGAAAAATTACTTAAGATTTAATATTCTCCAACTCAAACATGGGATCATGTTGACACATGTCATCACCACATATTTCAGTACATGGGAATGTGATTTAAAGTGGTGTCACAATTTAATGAGGTTTAACCTTTTTATTTTAATTAATTAAAATGACTAGAAATGCCTATGGGGCATTCTTTTATTACTTGGACATTATTTCTGTAAGTAAACCTATATAATTTTATATATTCTGAAAGGTATGATTAAATGTGATTTTCGAGAGTTGGAATCAACTCAAAATCTCTTATGACTGAATTTTGAAAAAAAATTGAATGCAGAAAAGCTTCTTCCTTGTTATTTTTACCATGGGTGATCTACAATTCAAAATGGTTTGAATCCAACGGTCTTAGATTAAGAATTCTAGTACCTTTCTAACAAAATTGGTTTCATGCATTTTGGTCTAGTGAATCGAGCTGGGTTGATTTTTGAATCTAGGTACAGAACTAAGTTTGAAATTAAATGAATAAATATAAATTTGAATTGTTGGGTCGCGCGGGAGGTTTAACTGGGCTGGCCCACTACGCACAGCACACGCAAGGCTGGTTATATGCACCCTCGTTAGTGAGACAACGAGTGGTGAAGCGGTACGGGGTTATCTAGGCCGCATGATCTAACTCTAATCGAACGGCTCTGGTTCATCGTCCACGTCGGGCAGTGCCGGCGAGACAGAACCCTAGCGCGGCAGGTGGGGGTCGTGGGAGCCTCACTGGGTCTCAGGCGATGGTCAACAACGGGGGAGAACGATGAAGTTGACGACGGTGGTTCTCCTGGTATCGGCAGCTTCTCCTGGGTCGGCTCCAATCGACGGCGCCTCTGCTCCTCTGCAGCGGCGAACTCCGGTGAAATTCCGGCCACCTGGTGCTCGCCTTGCTCCGGGGGTGAGTGGGGGGTATCAGTGAGAGGCGGGGAGTGAACTGGTGTGACGAAAACGAGTGGGGTTGGCCTCCTATTATAGTGCGACGAGGGGACCGAATGGCGCGGGTGGAGCTCGTTGGTGTCGTCGGCACAACATACTACTGGCATGGGCGACAATAGGGGGCAGTGCTGTGCTCCCTGGCTAAGCTCGATGGTGTGGTGGCGAGGCATGGGGCGATGCGAGATGGTCGGGACGACGCGGCGATCTGGGCGGGTCTGACGACAATTTTAATGGCGCACAGTGTGCGTGGTCCGCGCGGTGGCGAACGAGGATGTCTGGCGGGGTGCTGGTGATCACGTCTACAAGCGGCGAGGGCGGCGCGTGGTTTGTGCGAGCGTGTCGAGCTTGGCGTTCTGGTGCTCTCTCAGCATGGTCGCAGAGAGAATGGCCGCGCTCGTTCTGGGTGGTCCAGTGGCTAGAAGGGTTCGAGCGTTGGACAGGGGGTGGCGGTGGACGATGGAGTGCCTGCTAGAAAAGGTGGCTAGTCTTGGTGCTTGCTCTGGCTAGCTAGCCATGGTCGGCTGGCAAGGGTGCCTTCGGGTTGGTATGACATGGTGAAATGGGTAGGGGCTAGGGGTGGTCAAGGCACTGGTTGACACTGGGGGAGACAAGTGTGATCAATGGTGAATAATGCTTAGCCAAACTACTGATCAAAACAGTGAAGTTTGGCCAGTTTGATTTTCTGTCTCCAAGTGTTTGATGAAATGGCCGCAAGAAATTCAAATTTTAATTTTGGAATCAAACTTGGTGGGTTTGCTAGGAACATACTAGGGAGTATCTTGTTAGTTGGATTGGTCAAGGGGCACTCATTTGGTTGGGTTTTGAAATTGTGTGATCTTCACATATGGTAAAGATTCAATTTTGAATTGTCCTTTGAATGGGGTTGCTAAATATTTCTAAAAGTTTGAAAGGTGGGCTTTGCTTCACTTTTACTTGGTCTAGCAAGGGGTGAAAATAATTGGAAAAGTTTATGTTTGAAATCTTAGACTAGAAACACTCAAAGTGGCCTAGTGAGCAAGATTAGTAAAAATGACAATTTTCCTTATTTGATTTGTTTTATATTTTCTCTTGATTTGTTTATGCTTGTAAATGTTTTATATGATGTTATATTCATCTTTGAACCATTCCTTACTATTTAGATGAATCACACAAGTCCATTCATGCATTCATCAAATCATCACATACACACACGCATTCATTTGGTTTTTATTTAATCAAAGTTTTTGTTAAACCTAATTTTAGTGATTAGAGTTTGTGTTGGAGATATGCCCTAGAGGCAATAATAAATGTAGTTATTATTATATCTTTGTGTTTATGATAAATGTTTACATTCATGCTATAATAGTATTAACAAGGAAACATTGATACTTGTGTGATTTGTAAACTTAATTTGAAGTCCCTAGTAAAGCCTCTATATAATACTAGCTTGTTGGTTAATAGATGATTGTGGTTTCCCTATCATGAACATTGAGATGTTATTAAACAAACAGGATCATATCGTTAGGAGAATGATATGGTGGACATACTCCTATAGATAAGCGTCGCATAAATATCAAGTCATTTTAATAGTTCAATTGCTATATGCTTTCTGATACATAGTAATCTAATTCCTTCGACCATGAGATCATGCATATCACCTTTACCGGATGGATGCTTTCATGACATCAAACACCACACCGTAACTGGGTGGCTATAAAGGTGGCATTGAGTGTTTGGAAAGTATTGGTTGAAACACAGGATCAAGAGTGGGATTTGTCCATCCATATGACGGATAGATATACTCTGGGCCCTCTCAGTGAAATGTCATCCAATTATCTTGCAAGCATGTGAATGGCTCACAAGGGATCACATATCATGGGAACGAGAAAAGAGTACTTATCGGTAACGAGGTTGAACTAGGTATGCAGAGATACCGACGATCATAACCTCGGATAAGTAAACTATCGTGAGACAAAGGGAAATTGATATCGTATGTAAGTGGTTCATTCGATCGCAAAGTAATCGTAGAAATATGTGGGAGCCATATGAATTTCCAGATTCCTCTATTGGTTATTGTTCGGAGAAGTGTCTCGATCATGTCCGCATAATTCACGAACCGTAGGGAGACACAGTTAAGGATTCGACGTTGTTTGAGTAGTTATGGAATGATGAGAAAGAGACCGAATGTTGTTCGGAGTCTCGAATGGGATTCGGGATATCACGAGGAGATCCGGAATGGTCCGGAGAATAAGATTCATATAAGGAAAGTCCCGTTTCGGAGTTGGGGAATGGTTCCGGTGTTTTCATCGGGAATGTTCTAGAAGGTTCTGGAATGTCCGGCACTCCGGGGGGGGGAAGGGTATATGAATGTGTTATATTAAGTTGGTATGGTTGCATCATGTACTCGGTGTCATCGCTGATCAAAATAGAGGGTTTATTCTAATCCTAGTTTGAAAAGTCAAACGGCTAGTTTGAAAGTCAAACGGCAGTTTTTGGAAAGAGGAGGAGGAGTGGGAAACCGAGTTGGGGAGGAGTTCCCTCCTCCAACCGGCGGCGCCCACCCAAGCCGAGTTGGGGAGGGACTCCTCTCCCTTCCCTTGGCCGTCCAGCCCCCTCCACCTATATAAGGAGGGGCAGGGCTCCCCTCCTTGACACAAAACTTCCACGGCTCAAACCCTAGCAGCTGCTGCCCACCATAGCCGCCGCCGCCCCCCTAGGGTTTCTCCCCTAGCCGCCGACTTGGGCACCTCCAAGCCCTAGCCGCCGGCTCTAGCACCTCGTCCTCGACGTGTCTAAACCCTATATCGTCGAGGGACTCTCTCATACTCCACCATACTCGCTCCGGCTTAAGGCGAAACCCTGCGAGATCTCCCCTCTACTTCCGGTACCACGCCGTTGTGCTGCCGGAATCGTGAGGATAGTGCTACAACCTCCGCTGCCTGCTGGAACAAGGGAGAGGAAGGTCTTCGTCGAGTACCGAACGTGTGACCGACTGCGGGAGCGCTGCCGGAACGCAGCGCCGGAAGGATCGTCTACTCGATCTTGAGATTGGGAAGAGTACGACTACATCACCCACAAGAATCCGCTCTCGTTAAACACTTTGGAATCTTCGAGGGTGAGTTATTCTATCGACTCGTTGCTACAATATAGTAGATAGATCTTGGATTGTTTGTTTGTATGCGGTAGAAATTTTTTGTTTTCCATGCTACGAAACCCTACAGTTTGATGATAATTGTTTCATATTTTTGGGATGTTACAAACCTTCCCTCCTTAAACAAAATCTCGTCTCGAGATTTGAAAAAGAAGAAAAAGATTACCTAGGATTTAAAGAGATCGGGAAACTCCGTCCTGATGTGATCTTCTCGCTCCCAGGTGGCTTCTTCTTCAGTGTGGTTGCCCCACTGGATCTTGAGAAACTTGATGCTTCGGTTCGGTGGTCCCAAAGCTTCTTCCAAAATACGGATGGGTACTTCGGGATACGTCAGGTCATCGTTGATCTCTATGGTCCGGTGATCAATGATCTTGAACACTTCGGTCTTCTCCAGGACTTCAAGGCATTTGCAAGTAACGATATATGGAACACATTGTGCACTGCTGACATTTCCTCGGGCAGTTCCAATTGATATGATACTTCTCCTCGACGATTCAAAATCTTGAAGGGTCCGATATATCTGGGGGCTAACTTTACTTTAAGCTAGAAACGCTGCATTCCCTTCAAAGGAGACACTTTGAGATACACAAAATCTCCGATATTGAAAGCGAGGTCTCGACGTCTCTTGTCGGCATAACTCTTCTGTCTTGATTGGGCGGTCTTAAGGTGCTCACGAAGTTTGTGAACTTTCTCTTCTTCTTCTCGTAGGATGTCGGGTCCGAAAATCTGACTCTCTCCTATTTCCGACCAATTCAAAGGGGTGCGACACTTTCTTCCATAAATGAATTCAAATGGGGCCATTTGCAGACTAGCTTGATAACTATTATTGTATGAAAATTCTGCAAAAGGCAGACAGTGTTCCCATTTAGATCCATACTCTAGCACACATGCTCTCAACATATCTTCGAGTATTTGATTTACTTGCTCCGTTTGTCCATCGGTCTGAGGGTGATACGTTGTGCTAAAATCTAGTCGGGTTCCTAAACCTTCTTGGACTTTCTTCCAGAATATCGAGGTAAACTGAGTTCCTCGATCTGATACGATGTTCTTGGGGACTCCGTGCAAACTTACGGTTCTAGCGATGTACAATTCTGCTAGCTTCGAACTCTGGTAAGTGGTCTTTACTGGTAAGAAATGGGCTACCTTGGACAATCTGTTAACTATGACCTAGATAGAGTCATTTCCTCTACTAGAAGTAGGCAATCTGGTGATAAAGTCCATTCCAACTGAATTCCATTTCCATTCCGGAATCTATAATGGTTGCAACAGTCCCGCGGGTCTTTGATGTCCCGCCTTGACTCTCTAACAAATGTCACACTTGGCGATATAGCTTCCGATTTCTCTCTTCATCTTATGCCACCAAAATTGCTCCTTCAAATCCTGATACATCTTTGTTCCTCTGGGATAGATAGAATAAAGAGTATCATGGGCCTCTTTCAAAATAACTTCTTTCAACTCCGAATCTGCTGGTACACAGAGACGTCCTTTGTACCACAGAACTCCTTCTTCGTCTTTGGTGAATCTGGGTACTTTGCCTGTACCGATATGATTTTTGATTCCGTCGATACTAGCATTTCCTTTCTGCGCCTCCTTGATCTGACTGATCAAAGTGGGTTGAAGTTCTATGCTAGCCAAAAATTCTTCACTCACTAATTCCACTCGGAAATCTTCCATCTCTTTGTGTAAACTTGGTTGCTCTTTCAGAATCATAGAGTTCAAGCGACACGGCAATCTACTAAGGGCATCTGCTACCACATTGGATTTACCGGGGTGATAGTGAATGTCTAGATCATAGTCCTTGATTAGCTCTATCCATCTCCTTTTCCTCATATTCAGCTCCTTTTGAGTGAAAATATACTTCAGGCTCTTGTGATCCGAATAAATATCACAATGGTTTCCCATGAGATAATGCCTCCATGTCTTCAGGGCTAGAACTACGGCCGCGAGTTCAAGGTCATGGGTTAGATAATTCTGTTCATGCTGTTTCAGTTGTCGGGATAGGTAAGATATAACTTTGCCCTCTTGCATTAGCACACATCTGAGACCGATCTTGGATGCGTCACAAGACACATCGAAGGGCTTCGTGATATCCGACATGATCGAGATTGGGGCTGAAATCAATCTCATCTTGTGTTCCTAAAAACTCGCTTCACATTTGTCGGTCCATTCAAACTTCTTGTCCTTCTTCAGCAATTGGGTCATGGGTCTTGCAATACTCAAGAAACCTTCTACAAAGTTGCGGTAGTATCCCGCTAATCCTAGAAATGCACGAACTTGGGTTTGAGTGTTTGGGGCTTGCCAATCTTCCACATCCTTCACCTTCGCAGGGGCAACGGAAATTCCTCCGGCTGATACAATATGTACGAGGAATCCTACCTCCTGTAACCAGAATTCACATTTGCTAAACTTGGCATATAGCTGATGCTCTCTAAGGGTTCCAAGAATGGTCCTTAGGTGTAGCTCATGTCCGTCTTCTGATTTGCAATAAATCAGAATGTCATCGATGAAAACAACGACAAACTTATCTAGGAAGTCCAGAAAATTCTTATTCATGAGGTTCATGAAATAAGCCGAGGCATTGGTTAATCCAAAAGACATGACAGTATACTCGTATAATCCATATCTGGTGGTAAAGGCAGTCTTTGGAATATTCTCTGCGCGAACCTTGAGTTGATGATAGCCAGTTCTAAGATCAATGTTAGAAAACTCGTTGGCACTAGTCAACTAGTCAAATAGATCTTCTATCTTGGGCAACGGGTACTTATTATTGATGGTGACATCATTCAACTTCCGATAATCCATACACAAACGGTTACCTCCATCTTTCTTGTCCACAAACAAAACAGGTGATCTCCATGGTGACACACTTGGTTGAATCAGTCCAATTTCTAGCATGGCATCCAGTTGCTTCTTCAGTTCCACTAGTTCAGACAGGTTCATACTATACGGTCTCTGGGCTATGGGTCCAGTTCCAAGGATTAGTTCAATGATGAACTCGATATCTCGATCTAGGGGCATACCGGGCAAAACATCTAGAAATACATCGGGGTATTCACAGACTATCCAGACTTGGTCAATGGTTGGCTGGGCTATACTCTTGTTGCACTTGAATTGATGGGGCAAGGTTTCAGATACATGCTCGACTGATATTCCGACTGTACTGGTCATGGTTATGGATTTCTTGGCACGGTCAATTAATCCCTTGTGTTTGGACATCCAATCCATTCCTAGTACTACTTCCAAACCTTTAGTTCCAAGTACTATTAGATTAGCATAAAAATCTATGCCATGGATTTGGATAGGGACGGCTTTGCAAATTTGCCTAGCTTTGGTGGTTGAACCATGTATTTGAACAATCATAACATGCTTCAATTTGGTTGGTTGAATCTTACTAGTGCATGCAAATTCTTCAGTAACAAATGAGTGCGATGCTCCAAAATCAAACAACACTCTTGAAAGTACTGAGTTAACAGAAAACATACCCAACACGACATCTGGCGCTTCCTAGGCTTCTTCAGCATGCATTAGAAAGAGATGGCTTTTGCGGTTGAGCGAATTCCCTGGGGAAAATCTTCTTCCAGGCTGAACATGACACTGCTGCTGAGCTGGGGCATTTGCATTGGGGGCTGTGGCAATCTTCTTGGGGCACTCATTGGAATAGTGACCCTTGGTTCCACATTCATAACAAGTCACTTGCGACTTGTCCTTTGATGCAACATGCACAGCATTGCTTCCAGTCCTTGGGGCAGTGTTTGTGTTGGTGGCAGCATTTTTGTTGTTGAACCTGGGTGGTGCACGGTTGAAATTGCTGGGGTTGCCGAGGTTGTTGTGGTTTCCTTCGAGCCTTAGGTTTCCACGGTTGGGATAGGTGGGACGGTTCATCGGGGGTCTGTTGGTTCTTGGGGAAAATCATGGAGATGGGTTGGGGCGATACTTTGGTGTATGGTGGGTTCCTGGTTGATGCATCATGCGACGCTTGCGGTTCTCATTAGCTTGGTTGATCTTTCCTTCCATCTGAATGGCAGAGTCAACTAAGGCTTCAATATCTGCAAAGGGTATATTGACTAACACAGTCTACATCTCATCATGTAAACCATTCAGGAATCTCTCTTTCTTCTTGGCTTCAGTATCTATCTCATCCGGGGCATACTTAGTCAATGACAAGAATTTGTCATGATATTCCACTACTGTCATCCTTCCTTGTTTCAGTTCCCTGAATTCATCTCTCATCCTCTTGATTAAACCTGATTTCACAAGGGTTCTGCTAAACTTGACTTTGAACTCCTCCCAAGTCATCATCTGACCTCCTGTCATTGCGCGAACGCTATTCCACCATGCTCTTGCATCTCCAGCCAGATAGCGGGTAGCAAACAACACTTTCTCGTTGGCTTCCACTCCTGCAACTTCTAGGTTGTTCTCCATGGTTTGTAGCCAATCATCTGCATCTAGGGGTTCTTCTGACTTAGTGAAAACAGGTGGATTGGTGTTCTGGAAATTCTTGAGCTTAGATCCATGGTTGTCCTGATTTTCATGGCCTTGATTGTTCTTGGCCATCTAAGCTATCTGTTGAAGGGTGGCTAAGTTGGCTTGATGTTCGGCTCTTTCAGCTTCGCGGTCAGAAACTAACATTTGCAAGAGTTGCAACATCGGGTCCGGGGCTGAGTTGCTTCCTCCGCGAGGCATCTGAAGATTGAGATAGATCATGAGAAAAGAGGGAAATTTCTAAGGTTCAGGGTTTTGGGTGTTTGAAAAGTTTTCAAAGTTTGACTCAGATTTTTCTAGCAACTTGCTTTTCATTCATTCATCACACATCATACAACACACACCACAACAAAGGAAAACAGATGGTTTTAAGAACCATTTTGAGAAGCTACGATACAGTGGGACCGAATACAGTCACTAACGCTAGTGCTCAAGTGTTACTACTCCTCGAAGTCAGTGTACTCATCATCATCATCATCATCATCATCATCGATGAAGGCAAAGTCATTCTCATCGGTGAAGAAGTCCATGGCCTGATCCTCCAAAAAGTCATCATCATCACTGAGATAGGAGTAGGGGTCTCCACGAAGGTCTTCCCCTGCATTCTCCCTCTCCTCCAACTGCATGTCTCTCTCATGGATGGTCTCCTCCAAATTCGTGATCCGATGGCGAAGACGGGAATGATGCGCTCCTTGTCGAGATGACAGTGACGAGACTTGCGATACTTCACTAGCATGGCAATGGTCTGATCCTTCTTGGCGTCGATGGCGTACTTGTGGTTGGCGTAGGAGCGGGCATTGTCCAACTCTTTCTAGCGGTCATACATCATGAAGCTGAGATGGTCCAATTGACTCTTCAGCTCATGGTGGTATGGGGCCTCTAGTGGCTGTCCCATAACATCACGCCTTGGGTAGAACTCAAAGCGGGTACCCTTGATTTGATCGATACTCTGCCCACATAGACGGGCAAGAGCTTCCTGCATGGCCCTAGCAAGTCCATCGAACGCTTGTTCTCTCTCAAGGTGAACTGAAATCCTTCTGCAGTGGGAGGTTCAATCTTTCCTCGCAGACTTGCAACAACTAGCCACTGCAAATCTTCTCTTTCCTGATCATTGAGCTGAGCTCCGAAGAACTCGGAGTGCGGACGCTCTAGCATCTTCGGCAGCTGGTCCAGGTCACGCTCAAAGATGAGGTCTCCTCCATTCCCCAACTGATAAAACTTGCTGTACTTCACGTCCATCTATAAGAATATAGGATGAGTAAGTTAGTAGAGGGATCAAGTGTGTCAAATTTTATGTAAGTTTGCAAGAATTTTTGAGGAACATGAATTTTCATGAAAGAATCCACGTGATAAGAATAAGAATAAGTTTTCATAAATACTCACTTCCTATGGTTTTGAAACTAAGTTTTTGATTCAAATGTCCATTCTAACTAGGGTCTCCTATGGTCAGGATGGCTTTGATACCAACTTGTCAACACCCGGATTTTTAATCACAGATGCCTGTTATGCCATACATCGGAATCCCACGATTACCATTTTTGCAAGATATAACAGATTGGATATCACAGTACATCATCCATTACAAACCATACATAAGGTATTACACAAATAAGGATATCATGATCCAATTATTAATACAATTCAAACAACGGAATAACGTAATAGTAACGATAGCGTAGGCGAAGCTCCATCTTCATGGTCACACGCAATGCTGACAATGGGATATGATCCTAGTTGTCATAACCTTCCTGCTGTCCTTCTTCCTGATACTCCTCTTCATAGTCTGGCCACGGGAATAGCCAGGAATAAAGCCATGAGTACTCTTTAAGTACTCGCAGACTAATACTAACAAGTAAAGTGGTTTTGAATAGAATATACTAAGCTGTAGGGTTGTTTTGCAAAAAGCCAGATTTACCTATACTAAGTTCAAAAGCAAAGAAAGCTAGTGGAAATTTTTATAACACCTAAGTGGGAACTTGAATTTCATATCACAACTCTATTGTGGTCAAGTCAAAGTCATGAATCATTTCACAAGTCATTTTGAAAACATCTGACAGGGGAACAGTATGGCCACTCCAACTGTCCATAACCGCGGACGCGGCTATTCGAATAGTTTGACACTCTGCAGAGATTATACACTTTCACCACAACATTCGATACATCCGTCAGGAACAATCCTGAATTCACCATACTCAGTATGCGGATAATCAATCCTAACCTTTCAATTGCACGCCCTAGTATAGGCACCTCTCCTGTGAGTTTGGCCTCCCAACCATGACCAACTGTCATCTTGGGTACTGCACAGGTGGACAATCTTCACAAGGTAGCCTCATCTCAGACCTTGGCCGCAAGGGAACCCATACTAAGGTATATAAGTTTCCAGTCAAGGCCTACCCAAATTTCGGGTATTGTGGTTGTACGGTAAAATTGGAATGGTATCGCATCCAAACAACCATCAGTTTTATAAAGGGCTAAGGCTCATGCCTCAACATTTTCATTATCAAAATCATCTGGTGTTCTGAAACACAGGTCAAAAATTTTTAGTAGAATGACTCATCATTCTAAGGTTTTCATAACCATTTTCACCAAGTATTCCCATCTAAAGTTGATCAAGTTTTAAGCTTAGCACTAGCATCTATAAGTGGGGGTAAATACTAATGAGGGGTGATAAGCAAGTGGGAGTTAGCTAAGTTCAATCTCATGCCTTAGGATGACATCAAGATTATCTAACTTAGGCCACATTTTATGCTCTTTATGCTACCTTCAATTATCTTTCTAGAATCTACAAGTTACTAAGTAAAATCTAAGAGAAAGCTTTGATAAAGAAAATAAAATACTAAGCTTGCATGTAAAACTAGGACCGTGTGTCAAGTGAGTATAATCACCTATGCTTAAGTCATATAGTTGGCATAGTAACAAGCAAGTAGTAGCTTGCATAAGTAGGGTATCTTGCAAGTGTTAAATTGCATAGTTAATAGCTTGCTAATTCAACTAGTAGTATTAGGCTTGCCTTGTGCAGAGAAGTGGTTGAAGTTCTCCTCGGCTTCTTCCTCGTAGTATCATCCTTCCTCCCCGTATCCTTGGTCGGTACTATCGTCTAAAAATAAATACGAGGTACACAATCACCAAACAATACTTAACTATTTCTAATCATCACACAAAGGTTCACACTAGATGATCTAGCATCATCACTAACATCACAAGATTAAAGCACTTGTCTCATTTATTTTATTTTAGAAAAGTAATTTCTACCCATTGAAAAATTACTTAAGATTTAATATTCTCCAACTCAAACATGGGATCATGTTGACACATGTCATCACCACATATTTCAGTACATGGGAATGTGATTTAAAGTGGTGTCACAATTTATTAAGGTTTAAACTTTTTATTTTAATTAATTAAAATGACTAGAAATGCCTATGGGGCATTCTTATATTACTTGAACATTATTTCTGTAAGTAAACCTATATATTTTTATATATTCTGAAAGGTATGGTTAAATGTGATTTTTGAGAGTTGGAATCAACTCAAAAGCTAATCAACTCAAAAGCTCTTATGATTGAATTTTGAAAAATGTTTGAATGCATAAAATCTTCTGCCTTGTTATTTTTACCATGGGTGATCTACAATTCAAAATGGTTTGAATCCAACGGGCTTGGATTAAGAATTCCAGTACCTTTCTAACAAAATTGGTTTCATGCATTTTAGTCTCGTGAATCGAGATGGGTTGATCTTTGAATCTAGGTACAAAACTAAGTTTGAAATTAAATGAATAAATCTAACTTTGAATTGTTGGGTCGCGCGGGAGGTTTAACTGGGCCGACCCACTACGCACAGGCACACGCGGGCTGGTTAAGTGGGCGACCCCACTCGTTAGTGAGACAACGAGTGGCGAAGCGGTACAGGGTGATCTAGGCCGCACGATCTAACTCTAATCGAACGGCTCTGGTTCATCGCCCACGTCGGGCAGCGCCGGCGAGACAGAACCCTAGCGCGGGAGGTGGGGGTCGTGGGAGGCTCACCGGGGCTCAGGCGATGGTCGGCGACAGGGGCGAACGATGAAGTCGACGACGGCGGTTCTCCTGGTACCGACAGCTTCTCTTGGGGTGGCTCCAATCGACAACGCCTCTCCTCCTCTACAGCGGCGAACTCCGGTGAAATTCCGGCCACTTGGTGCTCGCCTTTCTCCGGGGTGAGTGGGGGGTATCAGTGAGAGGCAGGGAGTGAACTGGTGTGACGAATACGAGCGGGGTTGGACTCCTTTTATAGTGCGATGAGGGGACCGAATGGCGCGGGTGGAGCTCGTCGGTGTCATCGGCACAGCGTGCTACTGGCATGGGCGACGATAGGGGTGGTGCTGTGCTCCCTGGCTAAGCTCAATGGTGTGGTGGCGAGGCGTGGGGCGGTGTGAGATGGTCGGAACGGCACGGAGCTCTGGGCGGGTCTGACGACAATTTTAATGGCGCACAGTGTGCATGGTCTGCGTGGTGGCGAACGAGGATGTCTGGCGGGGTGCTGGTGATCACGTCTGCAAGCGGCGAGGGCGGCGCGTGGTTTGTGCGAGCGTGTCGAGCGCGGCGCTTTGGCACTCTCTCGGCATGGTCACAGAGAGAATGGTCGCGCTCGTTCTAGGTGGTCCAGTGGCTAGCAGGGTTCGAGCGTTGGACAGGGGGTGGCGGTGGATGGTGGAGTGCCTGCTAGACAAGGTGGCTAGGCTTGGTGCTTGCTCTTGCTAGCTAGCCATGGTCGGCTAGCAAGGGTGCCTTCGGGTTGGCATGGCATGGTTAAATGGGCAGGGTCTAGGGGTGGTCAAGGCACTGGTTGGCACTGGGGGAGACAAGTGTGATCAATGGTGAACAATGTTTAGCCAAACTACTGCTCAAAACAGTGAAGTTTGGCCAGTTGATTTTCTGTCTCCAAGTGTTTGATGAAATGGCCGCAAGAAATTCAAATTTGAATTTTGGATTTAAACTTGGTGGATTTGCTAGGCACATACTAGGGAGTATCTGGTTAGTTGTATTGGTCAAGGGGCACTGGTTTGATTGGGTTTTGAAACTGTGTGAAAGATTCAATTTTGAATTGTCCTTTGAATGGGGTTGCTAAATGTTTCTGCAAGTTTGAAAGGTGGGCTTTGCTTCACTTTTACTTGGTCTAGCAAGGGGTGAAAAGAATTGGAAAAGTTTCTGTTTGAAATCTTGGACTAGAAACACTCAAAGTGGCCTAGTGAGCAAGATTGGTAAAAATGACCATTTTCCTTTATTTGATTTGTTTTTTATTTTATCTTGATTTGTTTCTGCTTGGAAATTTTTTATATGATGTTATATTCATATTTGAACCATTCCTTACTATTTAGTTGAGTCACACAATTCCAATCATGCATTCATCAAATCATCACATACACACATGCATTCATTTGGTTTTTATTTAATCAAAGTTTTTGTTAACCCTAATTTTAGTGATTAGAGTTTGATGATCATTGTTTCATATTTTTGGGATGTTAAAGTTTCCCGACATTGTAGGACACGAGTCCTGCAAGAACTGGCAACGTACATGCTTCTACGACCCCGACATTCCTTGTGCCGGCCGATAAGCATCATACCCGGACTTCATCGACGGGGCCTCCACTAAAGCCCGACATGGCGATCATAAGCTCTTATCCCCTCCGACGACGAAGCCACCCGCGCCTTAAGGAGAATTGACTGGTTCGTGGAGTCGGGTCTGACCCGCTTGGACCTGGACATGTGCTGCTTCGTCAGGCAGATCTAGCCTCTGCAGCACCGCGAGAAGCTGATGTGTCAGTACACGAAGGATAGAAAAGATAGCCTCCGGATTTCGAAGGATAAATTTTCTAGTGAATCCATCAAGATCTACCTCAAGGATATATTCAAGGTGAAGGATCACAAGCGTGGCTTCGTGATACCTTCGATCTAGATTACAGATGTAGTTCTTTTTCCCTAGTAGACCTTGGTTTATCGAATCCTCGGGAAGTAGAAAGAAAAGCGAAGTTACTTAAACGGACCTTAGAGAGTTTTAGAATTCCTTTTGTGTTTTCATCAGACCAAGAGTTTGCGATCTTTTTGTTGATGATGATGATGGAGAGAGAGGGCCTAGGGCGTTCGGTTTCACCAGTAGCTATGCAAAACATCTTATGGGAATAAAAGATAATAATAAAATATGCATGTAGTTGTTAGAGAAAGATGATTATATGTGGGCAGTGCATCCATAAATGTTATTGCCTCCGCAACCGCTTATAGCAATAACCTACTAGTCTCATCCATAGAAGAAAGAGAACTAATGATATGCATAGTGATGTCACCATTAATCCCAAGCAAATCCCTCACATACAGCTGTACTACCCCTTCTATCACTGGGGTTCCCAACCTGCAGATCAGTCATCACTCACACTCCCTATACTTGGATCAATCCTCGGGGTCTTGGGTACCTGAAAAGTCTTAGATTGAGGCAAGAGAGGGTACAATAATCATCATGTCATACAAACTAATACATGATCCCATCTATGATAATAACATGCACAAAAAGCTACAAAGCTAGGCCGAAGCCCTTAGCCCAAGGAGGATTACTCACACATAGAGATGAAATCAACAATCATCAACATTGTAATAGAGATCATAAGATTGATAGCAAATAGTCTTACAATGTCGCTAATTGGAGAAGATATCTACTATTACAAGTGGTGGGATATGGCTATGGTGGTGGAGAAGGGTTTGGAGATTTAGATCTAGATCTATTCCTCTGGCGTGGCGGCTTCTGGTGGCAGCCTCGCAGGGAGAGTTGAGGTCGAAAAGAAGCACCATTTCCTTGTCGCCCGAAGCCTCTTTATATAGGGGTCCCTTCACGAAAGTTGTTCTGTTTGACCTAATGGAGTCGATGGCAACTATACGGTCGGAATAAATTTCCCGCCGTATAGTTGGTCGTTAAGTCTTCTGGATCCACTTAACGGCTTCTAGTTTCTTAGACGTGTTGGAAATCTTGTATCTTTGGCATTTATGTTGTGATTCCCATCACCATACATCATTATCTGTGCATGGAAAAATAGAAAGAAAGGATTGCATACCCCTTTTATTATTAGGCATTAGTGGCAGGGTTTAGAGAGATATTTCATCAAATATATGAATAATATATAGTTTAAATGCGGACGTAGACGGCTATATTTCACATAATATCCCAATGTAGCCCCCAAGGATTTAGACGGAAAACCATAGGTCATTCAGTCTGAATTCTCTAAGAGTGACTAAGTAAGAAACTTTGTGATGTAGCCCCCAAGTATGTAGTTTGAATGAATTATTCCAACTAGATACTTTTAGAGTAGCATACACAGTACTTGTAGCTTTTCAATACTGTAGCCCCCAAGCCTCTAGTTGAAACAGAAATAGTTCCGACTAGATGCTTAAAGAAAGACCAAGTATAACTTTGAGTTAAAAACTCGTACTATAGCCCCCGAACCTCTAGGTGGAATCAAAAAATTCTGGCTAGATGCTCTAAGTAGACTAAGTGATCTTCGTTGCTTGTGCAGAATGAGAATGCTTGGAGTGTCACCGCCAACAATAAGTTCCACAAGATGCACAAGGATCTTGAAGCTGAAAAGGGTAAAACCGCCTTCTTGAAGGAACAGATCGCCAAGGGAAAGAGTCTGTTATCTTTTCAGTTTCATTCTCAACTTGATCTTATGTTTTTATCTTCCAACTACGCATTATGTTCTGTCATTTCACTGACTTGCAGTAGCTGTTTCCAAGGCCAAAGATATTGTTGAGCAGTCCAAGCACATCCAAGAGCTGGACAGCAAAAACAAAATCTTGAAGCATGAGAGGGCTGATTCCATGAAGATACATGAACAAGCACTTGCTGCCGAGCAAGAATCTGCATACACGGAGATCAACCGCCTTAAGGAGGAGATTGCGATCCTCAAGGAGCAGAAGAAATATGCCGACGAACAAAATGCTCGGAACCTTGAGGCATATAAAACCCTTTGAAAGGAACGAGACTCCACGGTGGAGGTTCTCCAGCAGGCTGAGAGCAGCATCTTTGGTAAGCTTTCTCCGTCTTGTACTTTTGTAAGTTAGGTACTCTAGATCTGATATGGTGAACTCATGACTTCTTGTTGGAAAATGCAACACCCATTGGGCTAGCCAACAATGCTCCTCTGCCAAAATAATGCATGGTTCTTGCCGGCAAGTTCATCGATACTGCGATCACCCAGGCCAAGGAAATTGCCAAGCCCCTGGACATCAACATCTAGGCGGTGGATTCCGTCATGAAGTTCTTGGAGATCCTTCACCAAGCCCCCGAGCGTATCGTAAGATGGAAAGCTTCATGTACCCGGGCCGGCGCTAGGATGACCTTAGCCATGGTCAAGGCCCACTACAACGATGCCGACATCGAAATGGTGACCTCTGGCCTCCCTGACATGAACGAATACGGAGAAAAGATGGATAACGATGCAATCTGGTCTTCTCTCGCTAGATATGATGCCAGAGTTTCCCAATTAGTCAAGGCAGACGTCTACGTGCCCCTTGAGGCCATTGGCACTAACCAGGCTAGTTCCGAACCCTTGAAGTCCACCGAGTTTGCTGATGACACTACTAGGAAATCCTTCATCAGTGGTGCATCAATATTGACCTTCTGTGGCGCATGGCTGGGACGCCACTGTTACGTCACCACTGATGAAAACTTCTGTGGCACATTTGGAAATCTGCCACAGAAGTCATGATACTTCTGTGGCGCATTTCGGTTGCTGCGCCACAGGACTCTATTCAGTGGCACATTATGGACAATGCGCCACAGAAGGTTAAAACGATGCGCCACTGGTTTGAGTATCAGGTATTAAAAAAAATTGAAACTTGTCCAAATATACAATATTATACAGGTATTATACAGTATTATACAGAAACAGTATATTTGACTTAGTATATGAAAACAAATATAATACAAACATGAATATAGTGACATCACACTACTTAGAGCCCGAACGAGATAGACAAGTGATCATCACATTACAATACAAGTCAAATGAAGTGGTTTGTTACAAGTGTTTATTACAAAGTTCACCATCTCATCACATTACAAATAAAGTATTCATCTCGCCTACACTAGAATCAAACAGAATACAACTATGACGACGGTGAGCAAGAGCAAGAGCACTAGCAATATCTTCATCCGGTTCTCCTTCCATAGATGGTTCCTCCACTTGGCTACCGCCTCCTCTCGAGTCGCGTATCCTTTGTAGCTGTTGCCGCTAAACTTGTTCACCTGTTTTTGACAGTCCTCCCACTCATCGTAGACTCCTGGAATCCAACCCTTGTACACCACTACTTCACGTCATCTCTATAGATAAGGCATATTAGTAAATCATGCAATGAAAAGAACTAAATTGGTTCACATGCATATATATTCACATAAACTAAAGCAAAAGATCAGTAAACATAGAAGATAACACATCGATCATAATCATAGAACTTCGACGACAACGACCACAATAGTGAAGTTTACAACATACGACCATGGTAGTATATAGTTTGTGACACAACACTACACACAGACATCTATGATAATTCTAGGCGCACACATCGATCAATGTTGAGAACTGCTAACGCTCGGCTTTGGGAATGGTAGATAGACATCCTTCGTCATCCACGTCCTGTTGTCACCCTGTTGACGAAGAATATTTTCAATCTCCCTCTTAGTCAACCCTCTGTTGTGTTTTAGGACCCCTCCCCTCGTGTTGACATATTCCACGATGATTTCTGACAACTTAACCTGGATGTGATGGAAGTCTTATCTAAGATCATCATCGTCCCTTCGCGCCAAATTTTCGGCCCATGCTCAGAAACTAGATGGCAGAGTTAGGTTCTGGCAATCCCGGACAAACCCTTTAAGGCGATGCATGGCGTAGAAGGCCTCCTTGGCACCGCCAGTAGCCGGCTCCTTGACGCAGGGGAACTCGAGCACATGCTTGAACACGTGCTTGTCATCCTTGATACATTCCCCCTTGTTGACGAAGGGGCATCCCTTTTTAGCGTAGCCCTCGAGAGCCTCATTCAAAACACCCCTTATTCTGGTGTAGTCCTTCTTCTTCTTCTTACTCACCGAGTCGAAATACGATGCTATCGACTACTTTGTGCAAATGACGATGAGTGTGCAGTATTTGTCTCTGCACAACATGATTGAAACGGGATGTTGGAAAAGGGCAATGGAAGAAAGCTATAAGAAAGCCTAAGTTAACAATGCTAGGGGGTGTGTGTACTTACTCGGGAAATAAAGGCAAAAGAAGCGTGTTCGTCCTCTTGTGGTCCACCATGAACTTCTTGAGATACGTCATCGCCTTGGCACGCGTCTCAGATCCTTACCTCAACTGGCTATCACGCATGTAGTAGGGATCCACTATCGCGATGTAGGGGGTCTGCTCTCTCTTGCTCTTCATCGCTAGATTGAGCGTGAATAGGCGGACCATGTTATAGTCCAGCCGTTTCGAGAGAAACAGCTTGAAGACGACCTCGTACGATATGAAGAACATGTCTGCGGGGGCTTCATGGACGAAGTCCACATCCGATGGCACCTTGACAGTGAAAACCGGGTAATTTGGATCTTTGTCTTTAATAAGAATGCCCTCTAGTGTCTTGATACTATTACTCAAAGCGAGCATATGTCCACCAGCAAGGCGAAGCAGATCCGGAGTCAGTATCGCTTCACCGGCTATATGTATCCTGGGCAAGCCATCCTCGCGGGCTGGTACGACGTCATCCTTTGCCCGGATCCTCTTCGGAGGAGGTTAGCTCTCAGCTTTCTTACCTCTCTTCCTGTGCTTCTTCGTCTTCTAAGCAGGCTCCTCCACTGGGGATGCTAAGTGCTCAACGACCGCCTTTTGGAGTGTGTCAGGGCTAAAGACGAATCCAACTGGTTTCTCCTGTTGATCAGCGGCCGGAGGCATCTCTTGAGATAAACCTCCAAAGACCAGGCGCCGCGTGCATGTAGTGAGACGCCCACCTTGACCCTCGCGAGCGATGAAGGGTTCTTCATCCACAGCAGGCATGTACAATCCTATGCCGGCGCCGGTGTTGATGTAGTCGTCGATGTTGACAAATTCTTCATCATCATCGTTGTTGCCGCCATGTGGTGATGGTGGTGGCGGGGGCGACGGTGGTTGCGTTGCGATGGCGGCATCGCCTTGGGGCGGCCCACACGCTCCCAACAGTTGTTGGTGGCGACTGGTGGTGGCGACGACGACAGGTGGCTTCCTAGGTGGTGGCCGGACGATCGAGGTGGCGCCGGTGACAGGTGGCATCCGAGGTGGTGGCCGGACGATCGAGGTGGCGCTTAGGTGCCCCGTAATATGAATCTGACTCTTCGGCCATGTCAAGGGCCAGCCGTGGCATTCTGCAAGGGTCTTGTGTTCGTCGGCTCCCTGAGGTTGAAAGGGGGGTCCATGTCGTCGCACCCTGGCAACACCCGAGCAATCCGGACCCTCATCACGGCATCGTCCATTGCATTGTTGTGCATCATGCGGTTCGCTGGTTGTATGATATTTCCCTTGGCAACATCCTTCAACTCGCCGTCGGCAACTTTGTGGAGTAGTACGCAAGCAGCGTCCTGAATATCGACACATATGTGTTGGGCATCATGATCGAGGTGGCAATCACCAAAGGCGCATAAATAAGATGAAGCGGAGTATGATATTAGTTACGTTGGAGAGGGAGTTGAGCTCGGCTAATGTCGACACACGGCCGATCCCAGCGGCATGCCTATCATCAGCATTCTCCCGCGGTACTGGTGCCACCGCCGGCTGTGCGATATTGGTATTTTTGGCGGGAGCAGCAGGGGGCAGCTGTGCGACAACAAGATCTTGCGGCTGCGCCGTGGCAATGGTGGCCGGCGGGGTCACCAAGTCCGGCGACGCGTTAACGTTGATGCTCGAGTTGCTGTCGCTAAAGATGGGCATGTTTATCGGCCCCTGTCGACCTCCCGCATTCCAAACAGCTAGCCCCTCCATCAACCCAGGGGGATGATCGCGCGAAGCTTCTCCTCCAATAACTTGTCCATTGCTTTCTCGTCCACTTTTGCCTCTAATGTCTTCACCTTCAGCTTCAGCTCTTCAACCTCGGCTTTATCTTTAGCTGCCGACTGGTTCTTCCTCTCCCTCCTCTTCTTTGTGTCCTCTTTGTAGTACTCGGTAAACTTCATGCTTGTACCGAAGCCGGACACACAGCCAGCTGATTTTGGCGGCAACTTCTTCTCCCTCTTCTTGTAAGTGTTTGTCGCCCTGTTAAAAACAGTGTCCCGTGGCTCCGCCGCCGAATCTTGGGACGACAAGTCCTCGCTAGCGTTCAATTCCTTCTCCTGCAGAGATACAAGAGGAGGTGAACCCATGCATGCATTTAGATTCTTGGCTTAATTATTTTAATGAGAGATCCACGGTAAATTCCTTACCAGCTCATGCTCAAAGGCATTCACATCCGGGTCGTCGGTGACGAACTCCCCTGTAACAGGGTCCAGGTAGTAGCGGGCCCGGATAAATTGTCGGACCTGCAGGTCTATAATTTTATGCCATGGGTTCTCTTTACCTAGGTGTTCAAGCTCGGCGTCCTCCTTGTCCCAAATGGGCTGTTTCCCTCTGTATCCGCCGCTTCCAAGCCGGTGGTTACCTATGTTCTTCTCTCGCATAGTCTTTCCCCACTCAGTCCATGCTTTAGAGGCAACGGTATCTAAGTCTGCCTTGAATATCTTGAACTCTTCTTCGTCGAGCATCGGATTTTTCCTACTTATAGTCTCCCAGCTTTCACCGTTGTCAATGCTGTTCTTTACCCGGGTTTTCCAGCTGCTCAAGGCGTTGCTCATCTTTGTCAGTGCTAGTTTGTTCACCGGGTTCTTAATACTCTCCAGGTTTCTGAACTTCTCTGGGAATGTGTATCGCTTGTGAAGCTTCTTATGGAGGTTCTCTACCAAAGCATGATTACGTCGGGTGTACTTCGTGTTGATCAACATGCTTTCCCGGACGATGCACCCGAGTTGCATGACGTACCCGCAGGCAATCGATGAAGGCGCAATGGGTTGGCCACCTTCTGTGACCTCGGTGAACTCATCACAGACGTTGGCGAGCACTTGCGGCTTCCGATCCTTAATATCCTTCTTCTTCTTCTTCTTCTTCTTCTTCTTCTTCTTCTGTTTGGTGGCCGGGTTGCTGCTACCACCATCTGTGCGCTCGCCACCATCCGTGGTGGTGTTACCCTCCTCCCCGCCTTCACTAGTTCCATCGTAGTCGTTGTCGTCCCCCTCGTAATCTGGATCTTCCTCGCCCCCAGCACCTCCGACGACGGTCGTCGGTGGTGGTGTCATTCTCATCTCCTCCGCCTCCTCATGCTCTTGGTACGGCCCCCGGAATGATTTGTTGGCCTCTCGGGCTAGATCCTCGACGATCCTTTGTTTAGAAGGACCGGCCTCGTCGTTAGTCGACATGTTTGTGCTTTATTACTAAAAAAGAGACAAAAGGTTAGCACAAATATTGACCAAAAAATTCGGCATGACCTTTGCTAATTTTTGGACCTACGAGTGCCCATTTCTCAACCAAAACGGAAGTGAATCAACACTTCGGGAGAAACGGGCAACTCAATTGAAATCCCTGCAAGAAAAAACACCCCATCCCCAATGACAACCCCATTGACACCATCCATCATCATCCAACACCATCTCATTCATAAAATAAACAAACCTCTGCAGCACCATCTCATTCACAGATTCAAATGAATATACATAATCAACAACACCACAGATCATAACCAGATCATATTAAATGATTCAGTTAAACAAGAGCATAACCATTTCATATAAATAAACAACAACATCATATAGAGGTAAAGTACAAAATTCATAGAACCATTTCATATAAATAAACAACAGTCCTGCAAGAAAGTGACAGATTACACAATAGAGGTAAAGTACAAAATTCACAGAACCATTTCAGCACCATTATATGAATAGTTCTTTGCCAAAGTTTTAGTAACTTGATAAAGTTAAAAAATTCACAGAACCATTTCAGCACCATTTCACAGAACTTGAACTAAGAAATTCAAACTTTGCATAGAGTGAACTAACTGAGCTTTGCAAAAATTAGAACTGAACATAAACAAATTTTCCACTGACTGAACTTGGGCAAACACTCTCAAAAGGCAAGCTCACTCTCAAAAGGCAAGCTCACTCTCAATGGGTGAGAGATGACAGCAGCAAGCAGCAAGCATATTTGATTTTCATATTCATATTCAGAATGAGAGATGACAGCAGCAAGCATAATTGATTTTCAGTAATCTTAGCAGTAGCAATCTTAGCAGAAGAAATCTTAGCACTTAGCAGTAGCAATCTTAGTAACTTAGTTAGTAGCAATCTTAGTAAAAATTTAATTGTTTCTTAGCAACCTTTTTAAAGAAGAAACTGCTACTACTACTAGTATTTTAGCAAACATTGACATGGGTGACTGTTCTTTAGACTAGCTCTGTTCTTTGGACAGTTTACAGATGTGTCAATGGCTGCATGGACAGATTTTCTCGAGAGTAGTATCTTTGAAATACTACTACGTTGGCATGAACAGTAGTGACTGATTTATTGGTTGGAAACAGAGCATTATCAGGTGGTTAGCATGAAACACAGTGTCCCCAAACAAGAATATGAGCAGGATAGGATCAAGGGATCCATTCCACCAGCACTACTGACTAAGTTACTAAGATTACAAGGATAGGGTCTCACCCACATGAATTTGTTTGCAAATGTCCTGATGGAAATCTTAACCCTAATTTAATCCTAACCCTAATCTAATCAGTCAAATCCTAACCCTAATCATTCAAGCAAGAACAGAGAGCATCCTAACCTAATCCTAACCATAATCAATCAGTAGCAATCTAATCCTAACCCTAATCTAACACGGAAAATCCTAACCCTAATCAGTCAAGCAAGAACATAGAGAAGCAAGAACAGAGAGCATGTACGCGGTGGCGAGATGGCGTGGGATGGGGAGGTTGTCGTGGCGGCGGTGCTCCTGCTGCGGGACGGCCCTTCTCCTCCTAGGTCACGTGCGGGATGGGCTCCGACGGTGGAGAAAACTCTGGCTTCCTCCTCCATGGGCTCCGATAGCGGCGACAGGTTCCTTCTCCACGGGCTTCCTCCAGCAGCGACGGGCTCCTCCTCCAGCGGTGGGCTCCTCCTCTAGCGACGGGCTCCGACAGCGGCGACGACTGGCTCCGACGCGGGCGGTGCTAGGCTCGGGCGTGGGAAATGTTGATTTGGGGAAGTGGGGGGAAGGGGATGGCCGAACCTTGTATTTTGGCTAAGTGTGAAACTTCTATGGCGCATGCCTCCCGTATGCGCCACAGAAGTTCCAACTTCTGTGGCGCATATTGGAGGAATGCGCCACGGAACATGTACGCTTAGTCCAAAAGCAGTGCGGCGTTGTAGTTTGCATCAAACAGCAGTCCAGCCTAGTGGTTAGTCTTGGTGCTCTAAACCTGGGCATCCCAGGTTCGAATCTTGGCTGTCTTAGACTTTTTTCTTTATTTAAAAAATATTTTTAATTGTATGTGACAAATATATTTACTTATGTTATATTACAACAAGCAAGTACAAATATATATATGTTACAAATATATTTAAATATCATGATATATATTTTAGTCTCTAACTAATACACAAAAAAGGTCGCACGTCGTCATGTGATGTGTCGAGCTAGCCTCTCTTCACAATCATCTTGCCTTTTTTATTCGCGGTTGAATACTTTAGCCCGGGCACTATGAGATTTCTTCTCGTGAACGGACAACCTTTAGTAGGTAGTGTGGTCTTTCTTCTTACTGTAGTAGTAGTAGGCATGTTGAAGTACTTGTCGAACTCCTCTTCGATCTTCGGATCGCCATTCTTGTTGAAGTCTTGCTCGTTGGTGGATCCTTCCATTCCGATGATGCTCCTCTTTGCCCTCCTCACTACAACACGACTGGGCTTTGACGAATCGGTAATAAAGAAACATTGATCAACTTGGCTAGCGAGTATCCACGGCTCAATTTTCATGGAGGCCTTCTTTGCCGACTTGGCATCTGGTATAACGCAGGTGGTGAAATATCGGCCTTCTTTTTCGACGTTCTTGGCCCATCTAACACGAAACATTGGTACCGTCTCTCCACAGTAGTCGAGCTCCCATATCTCCTCGATCCTTCCATAAAATCTTTCCATGACAGTAGTCTCGTCATCGGCGAAGGACATCATAGTAACTCCTGAGTTTTGATATTCGCTATTCATGTCCTTTTCCTCGGTGTAGAATCTGTAACCGTTGATGTCGTATGACTGATAGGTCTTTACGTTATGCGCTGGGCCCTGTGACAAGGAGAATATGAGTTGTTGATCTTCTGTAGAAGGCATCTGCGGGGGATTGTCCAGCAACCTTTTCTTGAACCAACCCGTGAAGGTGGAGTTGTGTTCTCTTGTTACGTCTCCTTTCTTCCTCGGGTGGGCCCGGTCCACGTACTCCTGCTCGATCAAGCTTCTGTGCTCTTCCACCCAAGGGCTGACCAATTCAATGTGTTGTAGTGCGACTCGGTGTACCCTGGCAAAGTCGGCGCGTCGATTAGCAATGCCGACATGCAGTGAGCGGTGGCCCTCGCGGTGACCATACCCAGCGAGCCTGCCGAGGTGCTTCTTGGTGGGTATTCCAACATCCTCGTTCTCGGTGGTTAGATAGTTCTGGCAGAAAGAGATGCACTCGTAGATCAGAAAGCCCTTGGCTATGCTTCCATCTAGACGGGACCTGTTGCGAACGAACCCTTTGATTACACCGTTCAGCCTTTCAAAAGACATCATGTTATGAAGGAATGTCGGCCCGAGCTGGATGATGTCATCCACGACATGGACAAGTAGATGCACCATGATGTCGAAGAATGCGGGCGGAAAGTAAATCTCGAGCTCGCATAGTATCACCACGATCTCTTCCTGTAGCCTGTCGAGATGCTTCATGCTGATCGACTTCCTAGAGATGACGTCGAAAAAGTTGCACAAGCCAAACAGCTTCTCACGGACGTGCTCGTCCATTATCCCTCATATGGCAACTGGAAGTATCTGTGTCATCATCACGTGACAGTCGTGGGACTTCATACCGCTGAACCTCTTCTTCGCTATGTCGAGATACCTGCTTATCTTGCCCGAGTAACCGTGAGGAACTTTGACTCCTAGGAGGCACCTGAAAAACCGCTCGATCTCCTCTTGACACAGAGTGAAGCAGGCAGCGCGAAGCATAACCACCTCATTCTTCTTAACCCTTTTGTGGCGACCCTGAGTCCCTTCTGTTTGATCGTCATCATCATCACTATCAGGGTACTGAAGCCCCTTCTTGATGCCAAGAAATTTCAGGTCATTTCTTGCTTTTGGCCCATCCTTGGTCCTCTCCGGCATGTTGAGGAGAGTGCCAAGCAGACTCTCGGTAACGTTCTTCGTGATGTGCATTACATCGAGGCTATGGGGCGTGTGGAGGACCTTCTAGTACGGCAGGTCCCAGAAAACAGACCTCGCTTTCCATACACCCAGAAGTGGCTTTGTCCTTGGTCGCTTCTTCCCTGGCGCTGGGCACTCATCCCAATTATTTAGAAGCTCCTCGATTTCTTCGCCGCTCCTCGTACGCTGGGATCTTTCGAGCTCGTCTTTACCATTGAACAAGTCACCGTGTTTTATCCACGGGTGATCCATGCGAAGCCACTTTCGAGTCCCTTGGAACACGGTTTTCGAAGACCCGGGATCCTTGGGTAGCTAGAGATGCGGGGGCTTATCCATGCATGATGGGGATATGCCTACTGGGGTATCCTCAGCGGGACGTTTCCGACTAGCCCAAGGGCTGGCGAGTGGGCCTGCAGAACGGCGAGTGGATCAAAGCCCATCAGGGTACCAGCATCGGAGGTCAAGGCCCAAAGAGTAGATAGGCCCAGTGGTCTGAGTTAAACGATTGACAAAGTTGTAATCAATCGGTTGAGATATGTAAACCCTAGGGAGGTAAGCCTATATAAACCTCCCTAAGGGTGAGTAGAGATACGTCTCATACACCCAAGCAACTCGCCGCCTAGTCGCCGAGTTCGCCCATAAACACCTCCATAATACAATCTAGCAGAGTAGGTCTTTACCCTCAGGGGCCGAACCTGGTAAAACCTGTGTCTTTGCCCTCATCTCGCACCGCAGATGGCTGGCCGCCTTGCCCTTCGTTCTACTACCGCCGACAAAGATCTGCCGTGGTCATTCCCACGATGCTGGCGCCCACCGTGGGGCCTGGCCGTCTGGCCGGTGTTGCGGCGAGATCCAATCTGCCCATCAACGACGGTCGCCACCGCCGCATGATAGCGATCGGCGAGATGCTCCAGATCTTGCCGAGCAGCTACGCCCGGCGGCGACCGTCACACAGCGTGATCCCGCGGTCGGCACGATCGGCCTCTTCGCCGGCTTCACCGACGTCATCACCTCGAGGACTCGGCTCAGATCCGCGAGTCGCCGCCACGCGATTGGCTCTCCGAGAGCCAGATCCGACGATCCACCGCCTCGCCCGAGTACAACTCGCCCACAACGTGGCCGAGAACTCGCCGCCGCGAAGACGCGACCCTCACCGACGACGCCGACTGGCGACCCGGCGTCACTCGCCGGATCCATCACCGCCTCGTCCGCGGGCTCCATCGCCAGGTCTCCAACGGGAGATTTCGAGGACCCTCCATCCTCGGGATCTTCGACTTCGACTCGGTCGGAAACTCCGCCGACCTCCACGACGGAACCAGCCGCCACGCCGCGACCTACATGGCCACCGCACCGATCCGCCGGAGGACCCTTTCTCCACCGATCCTCCTAACGCCACGGCGACGGAGGTCGAGGAACTCCGCAAACTGGCGGAGGCAAGACGAAGAGCAGGCCGAGCGAAAAATTTCGCCTCGAAAGGTGACAAGCAGAACTGCCACGCTACCACCAGCCGGATCAGGTCACGCTGAACCCCACCGCTCAGGGCGCCCGAACCGACGACGAGAACGACCCGCTCGATAGCCGAGCGCGCGATCTGCGAGAACGCGCCACCGGGGGAAGCGCCCCCACCAGATCAACGCGGCGGGTGCCCCACCACCACCCAACCGCACCTCCTGTGGACCAGCCGCGGATAGTCGTCTCCTCACGGAGCGAGATGCGAACGGCCTTCCACTGCTTCCACCCCGATGGACAACCTCGTGGCAGGCGAGCCGCCGGCGACATCACGGCGACGGCGACGCGCCTTACAGATCCAAAGACGTCAGGCCCTACTCGCGAAGGCCGTGGAACAGCAAAGCGGCGCCGACTTCGCAAGGCGAGTGTACTCGCTCCTCGAAGCGTGGCGGCCTCAAGCGGCCGCCCAGCGGTGGCAAACACCCTCAATTGCCGCCAGAGCCACCGCAGCTCCAACGACGACCCGCGAATGCGGCACTCTCCACCAACGATCCCAGCGGCGACCAACCTCGCCGCTAATGGAGAGCCAATCGACGCCGCACTCACATCATCAACAACCAAAATGGCGCGCGACGCCAGCCGACGACTGCGGCACACCCTAACTACTACGCGCGATGGCGAGCCTATGGGATCGCTCAGTCGACTAGAGCCCAAGTGCTTCGGACCAATGATCCGAGGCGAAAAGTACCCACCCAACTTCAAGGCGCCAAAGGAGATCGAAAATACGACTCAGACGACCCCGATGCGGCTCGACACATACCTCATGGCAATGGGGATCGCGGGTCACTGTGACCTACTCGCCGCCTGCTACCTCCCACTAATGATGGAGGGACGTGCAGGCAATGGATCAACACGCTCCCCGTGACGATCGACTCGGGAGGAAATGCGACGCCTGCCAGCACTTCGAGTGCTCCTACACCCGCCACCACCATCGAGGACTGAACGATGCGTCCAGGGACCATGAGTCGACCAGAATCGGGTCCAACGGTGGCAAGAGCTCTGCATAACGCGGTCGGCATCCACCGGACACCGTGATCCATTGCTTCAAGACCTCGTGCCGCTACGAGCCTCTAGTTGCCAAACTCAAGCGACACGCCCGCACTCTCGACAACATCCCCGACCTCCTCGAGATCGCCAAACGGTACGCCGAGGAAGATCCCAACCAAGACGTCGACGACGAGTCCGGAGGACAACGACGCACGGGCGGCAATGACGGCGGCCGCCGAACCGACCTACGCTACAGCGGCACTCGCCTCACAGGCAAGCGCCGCAACGATGGGCGAGTCGACTTCGTCGCCAATGCTGGGCACGCACAACGCGACCCCAAGGGCTACCGCCGCGACGGAGGGCAACGACGCGACGGCGGGAACTACAAGAACAAGCCAAGGTTCGATCCCGCGGCCCTCCTTAACCAACCATGTGCGTTTCACAGCAGGGAAGGAAAGCCCGCCACGCACACCACCGCCGACGCCACACCCTCGTGGAGATCGAGAAGGCACGGCACGCTGGAGGACACCGACAACGACCCGCAAAATGGCGGAAAATTCGCAAAGTAGCGGCTCGCTCCACACCTTCACCGGCTTCAACACGGCGCGAGAAGAAGGTCATCGCCCTTGCCGCCGCCAACGGTGGCCTGACAGACGTCCCCGCCTCTGAACTGGTCGGAGCAGCCCATCACCGAGCCGCAAGACCACTCGCCACGCATCGAGTATCCAGGAAGTCGCCTGGTGGTCAAGCCCAAGTCGGCGACCATCGCTCCCCAAGACTCGATGGACGGCGGCAGCTCCATCAACATCCTCTACCTCGACACCTTCAGCATTGCGGCTCCCGCAATGATGATCGAGACAACCCACACCACGTTCCACGGCATCCCCCGGTCGGAAGGCGTACCCGATCGGCAAGGTCACGCTACCCGTCACCTTCGCACTCCGCAAACTTCCGCACCGAGCGGATCGTCTTCGAGCTGGTGCCCTTCGACTTTACCATTGCGTCTGGGCGCCAGCGTTCGCCAAATTCATGGCGGCACCACCACGCTGCATAACGCGATGAAGCTCCCCGCCGCGGCGTCATCACCATTAACGGCGACCGACATGGCCGCGAATGCGAGGCCAAAGGAGCCGAACTCGCCGACGCCGTCATCGCGGCGGAAGCTAGTCACGCCGATGAGCTCGCCAAATACGCGAGCGGGGTCAACAATGACGACCCCACAATACTCAAGAAGCCCAACTCAGAGGGCGCAAACACCTCAACCTTCGAGGCTACGACGCACACTCGCACCGTTGAGCTGGTCCCAGGCGACTCCAGCCAGACGGTGACGATCGGGACAGGCATGAGCCCGGCATAGGAAGGCGCGCTCATCGAGTTCCTCCGTGAGAACAGGGACATCTTCGCATGGAAACCCTCCGACATGCCTGGTGTCCCTAGGGAGCTCGCTGAGCACAAATTAAACGCCGACCCCAAAGTGCGACCAGTCAAGCAGTCGCTACGGCCCTTCAACGAAGAACGCCGTCGGGCAATCGCCGAGGAAGTGCAGCGTCTACTCGCTGCCGGCTTCATCCGGCCAATTAAATACTCCAAGTGGCTGGCAAACCCAGTCCTGGTCGAGAAGAAGAACGGGACCTGGAGAATGTGTATCGACTACACAAACCTGAACAGCGCCCAAAGGAGCAGTTCGTCCCGCGATCGATCGATAATCGACTCCACCGCGGGCTCGAGTCGCTGTGTTTCTCGACGCCTACTCGGTATAACCAGATCAAAATGGCTGTCGAGGACGAGGAGAAGACGGCGTTCATCACGCCATTCGAGCCTTCTACACCGCCATGACCTTCGCCTCAAGAACGCCGAGCAACCTACCAGCGTGCATGCAAGAATGCCTCGCGAGCCAAATTGGCGCAACATCCACGTCTACATCGACGACGTGGTCGAAATCCGCCGCCAAGGCGACCTACTCGCCGACCTCAGAGACCTTCGCCAATCTGCGAAGGTACAAAATAAAGCTCAATCCAAGCAAGTGCACCTTCGAGTACCCGGGCAACTACTGGGATACGTCGTCTCCAAACGAGGGATCGAGGCAAACCCAACGAAGATCGACACGATCGCCCGACTCGGCAAACCCGAGTGCCTGCGCGACGTCCAGAAGCTGGCCGGCGAGTAGCGGCTCTTAGACGCTTCATCCCCCGCCTGGGCGAAAAGGCGATGCCCCTATACCGCCTGATGCGCAAGAACCCCACCTTCCAGTAGGACAAGGAGGCGGACGACGCGCTCCGCGACCTCAAAAGGTGCTACTCGCCGCACCACTACCGCCGCACCCGTCGACAAGGAGCCCATGCTGGTTTACGTCGCGGCGTCCGAGCGTCGTCGTCGCTGTAATGGTCGTCGAACGACTGAGGAAGGAAAGAGCGCCCGTCCAGCGGCGTATACTACATCAGCGAGGTCCTAACCGAGTCGCGCCACGATACCCACAGTACCAAAAGCTGGTATACGCGGTTCAGAGCTCAGCGCGCCGCACTACTTCCAGAGCACCCCATCACGGTCGTCTCCTCGCTCCACTACAAGACATCATCCGCGAATCGCGAGGCGGCCGGGCGGTCGCCAAGGGCCGAGATCGGGCGCCCACAACATTAAGTACGAGCCACGCAGGCGATTAAGTCGCAGCACCGCCGACTTCCTCGCCGACCGGGAGGAGGCCCAGCAGCCGAGAAGCCGCCAGACTCCATTCTTGGAGCCTCGACGGGTCCAAGAACGCGGACGGCGCAGAGCGGGATAGTGCTGACCTCACCAAAGGCGACAAGCTCCGCTACATCCTCCGCCTCGAATTCACGCCCGCACCAACAACATGGCGAACACGAGGCCCTACTCCACGGCATGCGAGCCGCAAGGAGATGAGCGTCAATCGCCTTCGATGCTACGGAGACTCCGACCTCGTTGCGGGTCAAGTCGCCGCACCGCGACGCCGTCTCCCCTACCATGGCGGCATACCGCCAAGAGGTGGACAAGGTGGGCGGCCACTTCATCGCTACTCGCCGAGTGGATCGACAGGAGGAAAACGAGGAGGCCGACGCCTCTCGCATCGGGTCGGCTCGACCGCACCACCTGCCGGCGTGTTCCTCGACACCATCTTCACGCCGCTCTCTCCCGAAGGAGATCGACATTGAGTCCCGCCCAACCAGAGGCAACCTTGGTCGCACTTCGTCACCGAGCGAACGATCGACCAAGCCCTACATCGCCTACCGGAGATGTAACCTGCCCGCAGACAAGTGCTCGAATGATCGCCGATGCAAGTCCTACACCATCATCGACGGCGAGCTACACAAGCGCAGCGTCACCAGCGTGTTCCAACGCTGGCCCAACCGGTAAGGACGCAAAATCTTACACGACATCCACTCAGCGATTGCGCCACCACGCTGCCGCGCTCCTGGTCGCCAAAGCCATGCGACACGGCTTCTCGCCCACCGCACATGCCGACGCTGTCGATATCGCCCAGCCGGCGCGGTGCCGGTACGCCAACCAAACGCACGCTCCAAGTTCGCTCAAAACAATCCCCATCACCGCCATTCGCCGTGGGGCATGGACATGGTAGGCCCTTCAAGAAGGCCCCTCGCTACACCCACCGCTGGTCGCCACGACAAATTCACAAAGTGGGTAGAAGCCAAGCCAGTCCGAAATGCGACGGAAGATCGCCACTAAGTTCCTACGCGAGCTCATATATCGCCACGGTTTCCCAACAAAGATCATCACGGACAACGGCACAAACTTCGCCAAGGGAGCAATGGCCGAGTTCTGCGAGGAGCACCACATCCGCTCGACCTCGCGTCGGTTGCACACCGAATCCAACGGCCAGGAACGAGCCAACCAGCATCCTCCACGGCTGAAGCCGCGACTCCAAGTAGTACCACTCGAGCGCACCGCTGGATGCTGGGTCAAGAGCTTCCTCCGTCATCCGGGAATCCGCACCGGCCAGGTCGACGGATTCACCCCTTCTTCATGGTCTACGGCTGAAGCTGTCATGCCAACCGACCTCGAACACGACTCGCGCGGATCGTCCACTATACGGAGGTCAAACGAACTGGCCCGCCAAGATGGGCTCGACCAACTCGACGAAGCGCGACCGCCCGATCACGCACCGCTATCTATCGCAAGGGCCCGTCGCTACCACAGCCGACGGGTGAAAACCCGCACCTTCCGTGAAGGCGACTTGGTGTTACGCCTCATCCAGACAAGAAGGGCATGCACAAGCTCTCCTCCGTGGAAGGCCCGTCCATCGGGCCAGACTGCAACGACGCTTACTACCTCGCCGACGTCCGCGGACGGTGAACTCGACGCAAGCGCCGTGGAATGTAAATCTCCTCCGGAAGTTCTATACCTAGAACCCCACATATGTACTCTCCGTCGCTATGAATAAAAGAAACGGTTATCGCAAAATTGCCTACTCTCCATGCCTTGTGCCACTCGCTTCGTAATTATGGTGTCATGCTAAAATACAGAAGTCAACCCTTGGTACAGCGACCGGCACGGCTAAGTAGTGCGATGTAAGAGCACTGAGTCATTTCAGGTCTTGCATCGTCCACGAAAAACGCCAACCCGGAGCCCCATCGGAGTCGCCTAGCTCGACCGGGTTTTACGAACCAAGACATCGTCCTCGCTTCCCACAGCGACCTGGTCCTCCGCATCCTCGGCATAGCGACTCGAACGGCTAAGTACCACGCCGGGACTGGATACCAGTTCGATCGATCAGGAAAACGCCAAGTAAGAGCGTGCCAGACTCGCCACGCGACCGACCCACCGGGCCAGCAGGAGTGACGCGCCACACCAACGCTCAGTCCACAACCACCCTCGAGTCGCGCTTGAACTACCAAGTACCACGCTCGGGACTGCCACCCGCCCGCTCACAGACGGGAAAACGGTAAAGCTGAGCACTCGAGGGAGTCGCCTTGCGACTAGCTCTCCGAGCTCGGGCGAGTCGACTCAACCAACAACACACATGATAAACAACAAAACATCATATCTAAGGTGAACCCCACAAAAGGGCGGACGCGCTCGGGGACTCACCCAAAATCTATCCAAAACACGCAAACAAATAGCAAAATGAACACAACGTTCCATTCAATCGCATATCGCATTGTCTTACATTACAAAATATGCCTACCGGCAGAATCGCTACTAACACTATTCCGCAGGCCGACGATGATGCACCAGCGTCCGGCGCTCCGGATGAATGCGAGTACGGGTTCGATGGATAAGTCGTCCCGCCCGCCATCGCCGCACGGAAGGGCTGCTCGACCTTGAAGTCGCGGCGCGGCGGGGTCGTTCGGCGCGACAACCGCTTCGGTACGGAAGAAGGTCGCCCATCGCCCAAACACGCCCGAGTACGCGCGGCACGCCTCGCAGCTTAAGAACCTCGACAGATCCACCGCGCGACGATGAAGGATAACCACTCGTCACATCGCCGAGGTCAAGTCTTCGGGAAGTGGGCGAGTCCTGGCTCAGAGCCGCCGACGCCCACGTCGAAACGCCGACCGCGCCATGAACTCCACGACCGCGGGCGCTTCTCCAAGTACTCCCACACCTCAACGAGGTCATCGAATAACCTCCGGGGCGACATCTCTTGAAGGTAGGCGCGATGCAAGTCGCCGACAGCGTCGCCGAAGTCGACGAGCATGCTCACGCACTCCTCGCATCAAGAGAACTCGCTTCTTCATGGCTACCAATCACATGGCCTGCTAGACGGAAACAGTTGTGAGCACCACGGAAACCACAAACAATATAACTACAAGATTGGGAAGACGCACTCACCGAGCAACGGGCGGGCAAGCCCCGTGATGAAGCTTTGAAGCGATGTTTTATCGTCCTGAAGCCCAACGATGAGGGCTTCCGACACCTTCCGGTCTTCTTCCGCGGCAGCAACGGCCTTAGCTCGCCTGTCACGAAGCTCGCTTTCTTTCGCCTCCCGCATTCAAGGCCGAGGTCGGCGATCCTTTGCTCAGCAGTGCTTAACGCAGATCTCGCCACCGCCAAAGAGGACAAGTTCTGGCGAGCCACCTCTGCGCAGCAATTCAAGCTCCTTGTTTACTTCTAGGAGAGCGCCCAACTCCTTTCAAGACGCTGTCAGCCAATCGCTCGCCGACTCCATTGTAAACCCCGCAAATTTTCAAAGTCAAGACACACGAATAACTCAGGCCCACCCGCTACAATTTAGCGGTGCGCACTCGGGACCGGGCGGCTCGAAAATCACTCAGTGCCCACCCGCTACAATTTAGCGGGTGCGCACTCGGGGACTGGCGGCTCGAAAATCACTCAGTGCCCACCCGCTACAATTTAGCGGGTGCGCACTCGGGGACTGGCGGCTCGAAAATTACTCAGTGCCCACCCGCTATTTTAGCGAAAAGCACTCGGGACCGACTCAACGCACAAAACAAGTAACTATAAAGAATCAGGCCGCTGCAAAGCACCGACCTGATCCTCGGGGACTGGAGGTACCTGGATGGCCGCGCCAAGCATGCCGTGCAGTTGCGCCGCGTCCACGGACGCAAGCAGCGCCGGTGTGTGCCCGCGACGTTGGTCAATCTCAGCGTCGGCGGTCTCTGGAGCGGGGTTCGGAGTCGCAGCCTCACTCGCCGTGGCCGCCTTGGTCATGAAGCGGGGGAAGGTAGCGATTGTCGCACCCGCCCCAAAGGAGCTCGCTTCTTCCGGTCTAGGCAACGAATGCCTCCTTCGTGGACGCAGTCGCTTCCACAGCGGCCCGGCCGCGATCGCCGTGTCGCCGAGACGTGACGATGTCATCGCCTTGGCCTTCTTGCTGCCTTCCGGAAGCGGCGACTCGCCCACCTTCCTCTTACGGGAAGGGTCCTCCTCGCTAGTGGCGGAGGGCACCTTGACCACCGTCGGGTGGCCCATCTTCTTCACTCCGTCCCACGACGAGACAATTCAGAAAAACATTCAAAATACTAAGAGAGAAAGGCGAAGCCGAGTACACTCACTTGGCGACGGAATGAAACGCAGCCTGCGGCGGCCGCCGGTTTCTCCAGCTCGGGCCGACCGAGCCCCCAGCCTGTGGCCAGGGCCCGAGGATACGGACGGTTTCTTTGATGTTGAGGTAGCGGTTGGCGCCTCCGGCGCCGGCGGAGGTTTCCTCAGGAGCTGCCGAACCGGAGCCTCCTTGCAGGCGAGACCGCCACACTCGGGACCTCCTTGAGGCGGTCGCCTCCTGGAGCCTTCCTAGCCCGAGACCGCGCAAGGGCGGGGCATCGAGGCAGCGGTGCCTCCATGGATGGCGCATCTAGCGGTTGTTGCCGGGCCGCCCGTCACACCGAGCTGTGGGCATCGGAGCTGCGCGAGCGCGGCGTGAGGCCATCTTCGCGGCCGTCCTCCTCCTCGGGGGCCCTCGCCTCTTTCTCCTTCTTCTTCGCGGGAGTGGCTCGACGGAGCGAGGTGGTCTCCGGAGTTCCTCGTCATCGCCATGACGCCGAGGCTCCTGCCGCCTCGAGTTCGTGACGCGTTGCGCGGGTCTTTCGGACCATGGGGCGATCTCCTTCGGATTCGTCCTCATCGTCCTCATTACCCTTGGGAGGCGATCGCTTGTGTCCTGGGCGGATGGCCCGGAGCTCGTCATTGGCGGGTGGTAGCCACCCTTCCACCACTTGAAATAGCTGCGTTAAACATGAAACAAAGTTAGAATTACCGCGACTGCATATGCTGCGACTGCGAACAAGATCAAATTATTACCGTTGGAGCCGGACGCTCATGTGTATGGAGGAGCCCGCCTGCGCATCCGTATGCCGCTGGTGATCCTGTTCAGCCAGAGGTAGTCCTCCGCTTCCACTTCGGCGGCAGGCCTTCGCCGAGTCTTCGGCCCGTGTCTTGGTACATATAGTGCTCGCGTTGGCGAGTGGAACAAGCCGCCGCCAAGCCAACAGTTGTACAAGTTCACCGTCTGAGCCCTTCTTCTTCGGACCACGAATGGTCCGGAGCATCTCGTCAACAACCATCCTTTGGTCGCCGGGAGCTTGACGACCGGAGATTGCGTGGCTCGAACGGTTGGCCGAGTACAGCGGGATCGCCGCCGCCCTTCGGGTCGCCTCGGTCACGTAAACCAAGACTTTTTCACCGCCACGCTTTGGCCGGCAGCATCGTCAAGAAGGAGGCTTTGGATTTGAGTTGAAGGTTAGGCCCGCGGCTAGCATTGGGTCGCCCGCTTCTCGCGGCTGATCCGTCCGTGGAATGATCCTGCCACAGGGAAAATAGGGCCGGCAGTAACACTCGCGAACGCCACAAAGATGGCGAGCTGCCGATACTATGGGGACCCAGATCCGAGGCTGATCTCAGTAGGCGCAGAAGCGGAAGAACAGAGAAGTGGGAAACCCTAAGCCCCGCCGAGGTGACTAGTGAAGCAGATGAACTCTCTCGCGGGTTGGTCGTTCTCCTGCGGGATTCGCCCAGCCTGCCCAGAGGATTCCGGCCTCCTCGAAGGAGGCCATTGCTCTGGTGCACTTGGATCTACCCAAGGTTCGTGGAGAGGGCCATGGTCGAGGATTTGCTTGGAGGTCGGAGGATTGGTCGATCAGATCGCGGATCAACGGGCGAAAGATGCGTACTCGGAAGAAATGGTGGGTTGGCTTTCCGATAGCCTACCATTCCTCTTATATAGCGAAGCTGCCCGCCAAATTAGGGCCGTTACACGCGCGATGATTACGCCGAAGTTACCGTTAAGTTACCTTAACGGCTAGTTTGACCACGCCCGACGGTCGCCTCCCCGCCGCCCGGCTCGAGTTACTCGCGAGGCGACCGTTGGTTCGATTCACCCAAGACGCAACTCGGTTCGCCGGATTTTTTCCTTCGTGCAGGAGCCCGCCGACGATTCGACTGGATGCCAACTTGAAGCCGAATACTCCGACTGCCAGCAGCCACCCGCGCCTAATCAACGACGGCCTCGGGGACTATTGATGGGGATATGCCTACTGGGGTATCCTCAGCGGGACGTTTCCGACTGGCCCAAGGGCTGGCGAGTGGGCCTGCAGAACGGCGAGTGGATCAAAGCCCATCAGGGTACCAGGCGACTGGAGGTCGAAGGCCCAGGCGAGTAGATAGGCCCAGTCGGTCTGAGTTAAACGATTGACAAAGTTGTAACCGAATCGGTTGAGATATGTAAACCCTAGGGGAGGTAAGCCTATATAAACCTCCCTAAGGGGTGAGTAGAGATACGGTCTCTCATACACCCAAGCAACTCGCCGCCTAGTCGCCGAGTTCGCCCACTGTAAACACCTCCATAATACAATCTAGCAGGAGTAGGTCTTTACCCTCCGGGGAACAACTGGTAAAACCCTGTGTCTTTGCCCTCATCTCGCACCGCAGATGGCTGGCCGCCCTTGCCCTTCGTTCTACTACTCGCTGCCGATTGCAGCATCTGCCGTGGTCATTCCGATGACAATGCACTTGACACATGCATTGTGTCCGTGGTTCACCTGGTCCGATACATATGCGTAACCATGATAGTCCTGCACCGCTATGAGCAACGCGGCTCTCAGAGGGAAATATTATTTAGTGTAGGTGTCCCACGTATGGGCTGGTGTCTCCCACAACGTGGCTAACTCCTCTTTCCACAGCCCAAGATAAAGATGCATATCGACACCTGGCTGTTTCGGCCCCTGAATAAGAATGCTCATGTGTACGTACCTTTGCTTTGTGCAGAGCCACGGGGGGATGTTGTATGGCCATACAAACACGGGCCAGGTGCTATGCGTGCTACTCTGGTTGCCAAAAGGATTGAGTCCATCGGTGCTCATACCCAGCCTGACGTTCCTTGCATCGCCCCCAAACTCTTCGAACTCAATGTCCAATGCATTCCACTGGCTAGCGTCTAAAGGGTGTGTTAGGATCTTTCCCTTCTCTGGATCATCTTCGGGTTTCTCCCTTTCCGCGTGCCATTGCATTAGCTTTGCTTCGTTAGGATCTACGAAATATCTCTATAGACGGGGAGTGATAGGAAAGTACCATACCACTTTTCGAGGAACTTTCTTGTTCCCTCTCTTGTACCATCCATGGACGCACACCGGACATGTGGTTCTCTCCACGTACTCGTTATGATAAAAGTGCGCAATCATTGATACATGCGTGGTATTTAACGTGCGGTAGGTCGAGAGGGCACACGATTTTATTGGCCTCCTCTATACTTGTTGGCAATGTGTTCCCGTTAGGAAGACGATCGTGCCAGAATTCCATGTTAGCATTGAAGCTCACGTCGGTCCATTTGTGTTCCGCCTTCATCTCTAGAGCCTTGAGCGTTACACTCAGGCGTGTATCCTCGGGCCGACACCCAGGATATAATGGAGTCATCCCATCTAACTCCATTTGCACCAGCTTGGCTTTCTCTCTGGATGCAGCTTTGGCGTTGCTCGTCTCCTTGAGAAGCAGTTCCTGAACATGAGGATCCCTTAACAGCGAAGTTAGCAGCGTCTGGGTGTTCGCTTCTTCTCCTTCTTCATGATGGTCATGCCCGTGTACATCTCCTTCTTCGTCATGATGATCATGCCTGTCCCCGGTATATTCTTCCTCATCATTACCATGCCCATTGGGAGACTCTTCGTCTTCTCGCTCTCCCAAGTCTTCATGATGACCAACACCATTTACTGCCAGCTCCTCATCGAAGCCGTCACGCATGAAACCGCGCCTGAGCAGGTGATCCTCCAATTGTCCAAAATCAGGGTCGATCCAGCGCTGGAGTTTGCATGTTAGACATGGACATCTTATCTGAGTCTTGTTGTTCCGAATCACGTCCGCCTTGGCATCTTTCTTATACCTAGTAACTCGACCTTCGCTCATGCTTACGACCATGGTAGCCTGCGCGGTATGCACATATAGATCAAAAAGACACAGAGTAGGTTAATTACAAATATACACACAAAATTTGGCATGATCTTTCCTAAAAGTAGGACAAATGGGTGGTGCAAAAATTTGCCGAAATGGAAATGAATCAACATTTCGGCAAACATCCATGCACCACACCGGGACAGAGACAAGAAAAAACAAGAATCTTCTTCCCATGCAAGCATTCATGCACAAACATCATCTTCGTGCCATGCATGCATCGCATATACACACCGCCCGCGCGACAAGCTTTACACCTACAAAACATGCATATTCATGGCCAATTACTCACCGGGTAGATAGAATACCGACTCGAGAGCGCGATGTGAGAGAGTGTGGATCAATAGATCTATTGAGAGAAAAGTAGAGATGTGGAGGAGAAAAGTAGGTGTGTTTTAGATCAACTAGTTGGAGAAAGACTTTCCCTAGCCAATCTATCAACTATAGTAGGTTTAAATACAACAAAATGTAGAAAAGTATAGACACAATGGGGTGGGAGAGAGGAGGAAGACGAGCTGGGAGGGGGGAAGAAGGATGTGAAATGGATGGTGGGAGAGAGGAGGAAGCAAAGCTGCCACCTTTGTGCAGATCTGGTCGAAGGGTTCTGTGGCGCATACAGGCCGTATGCGCCACAGAAGATTGATCTTCTGTGGCGCATATAGACTACATGCGCCACAGAAACTTGGCCATAGGGTGCAGTGGGCCAAGTGGGCCCTGACTCAATGTTCTGTGGCGCATGGACAACGAATGCGCCACAGAAGGTTAAACTTCTGTGGCGCATGTCTGACCCATGCGCCACAGAACACTGAGGCACAGATCTGCACCAAATAAAGGTGGCAGATAGAGCTCTTTAATGACACACCTCTATATATATGCCACACTCCCTGTCCAAACCAACATACCTGCCCTCATGTCGTCTTCCCACAACTCGTCGAAAGACTCGCTGGAGAGCACAACCCGCTCGCGTTCCCTGCAGCCTACTCGCAGTGGAGGGGCGAGGTCGAGGGGCAGTGTTAGGAGTCAGCCACCGCGGGTTTCAGAGGTCAACCTAATCGAGGAGGAGGCCAAACTGCGGCACGAGTCCCTCTACAACAAGGCCATGAGGTTGTACGCCGTGCTCGCGTCTCCGGAGGAGAGGGCGCGCATGTCGGAACCAATCGGGTGGCGGCCAGTGCTCGACCCCAACGTGTCCATGGAGGACCACGTTCGCAGGCTGCAGGCACGCGTGAATAGGGAGGTTTGGCATCTTCCACCGCCATCGCCCCCACCAACTCTTTGAAGGGATTTGCAATGTTGTAGTTTGTGTATTTGCAATGATCGAATGTATGGCATTGTTGTTTTGCTGTTCAAGGTTATGCGCATGTGCATTTTGCAACGATGTATGCCACTGCACATGTCTATCTACTAGATTGTCTAGTATATTCTGAGAAGGTACTTGTTTTGCTGTTCAAGGTAATTGTTTAGTCGGGAAAAGCACAAGAGGAAAATAATCTGAGAAGCACGAAGCTTTCTGTGGCGCATACCAAGCACATGCGCCAGAAAGTTTGTTCTTCAGGCGCCAGCAACAATGCGCCACAGAAGCTTGTACATAGGTGAGCAGAGAGTGGGGCCCACATATATCTTCTGTGGCGCATATCGCATTATGTGCCACAGAAGATATAAAATTTTGTGGCGCATCACCCTGTATGCGCCACAGAAGTTTGGTCGAAACGCAGTGGACCCGCTATGGGTCCCACCAAACTTCTGTGGCGCATATGTACTAATGCGCCACAGAAGATTCATGTTCCAACGACTGGTGTGGGTCCCACCAATATTCTGTGGCGCATTGCTCTAGAAGGTGCGCCACAGAAGTTTGGTGGTTCTGTGGCGCATGTCTACGGTTGCGCCACTGGGTAACTTTTGTGGCGCATGGTCAGGACCATGCGCCACAGAAGCTATGTCTATCTATAGCTAGTTTCCTAGTAGTGTGACCAGGATGGCTCTACTGTAGCTGATGACGTGGCTTCAAAATCCCCTGCGCCATAAGAATGAAAACATTTTGTAATACTTGTTTCTTCTGGTAGTTTATTTATGCGGAAAAACAATGTGGTTCTCTTAAGGAGTAAAACTTGACTATAAGTTTCCAGCTACTCAGGAACAAGTTCCAATATTATGTTGTATATATTTTTAAGCAAGTACTGGCTTATCCATCACTTCGGTTTTTATGCTTGACCTTTCATGAGTTGGAAGACCCACAATCAGAACCATGCACTTAGGTGATGATGCCCAATGGCACTGTCAAAAACCTAAAAACAAAATCGCCGACTTCGAGTGTCGAAAGTCACTACTCCAGAATCCACATAAAAACAACAAAGAACGTGTAGACCAGAAAACTTAAGCTAACGTCCGTAGGCGGAATTTTCACAAGTGCAAATTCAAAGATTGTGCATAAAGTTTTTATATGATCAAAAAATGAACACTAAAGGAGGTAAAAGACTCAGGCATATGGGTGAACCAAATGCTTTATTTCATTGATCATATAAGAGGTACATAGTAGATAATAAAATATGCGAAGTGTAGAAAGGACGTAGATATGCTATGTTCCATGGCTGATCAAGCTCCGGGTAGTCATCATCTGGGTCATGTCGCTTACGCTTATGATCCTCGTTTGGCCTATCTTCCAACTCACGATTATCGATGAGGTATAGGAACCATTGAGTAGCGCCTTGATTATGATGAACGGTCCTTCCCATGGTAGTGATAATTTGTGTGACTTCTTATGCTTAAGTCGGAGCACCATATCCCCCACTATAAATGAGTGATGCCGAACGTGGCGACTATGGAAGCTGCGTAGCTTCTACTGGTAGATGGTGGATCTCTGGCATGCCATCACGCGCTCTTCCTCGAGAAGGTCCACATCTAAGCGTCTGGATTCCTCAGCGTCATCTTTGTTATAGGCGGCAACTCATGGTAAATCGTGGAGGATGTCGGATGGTAGGATTGATTCTGCTCAATATACCATGAAGAAGGGGGTGTAGCCGGTAGATCTATTGGGAGTAGTTCATAAACTCCAAAAAATAGATGGCAATTCCTCCGCCCAGGCTCCAGTTGCTCTATGCAGCGGAGCCTCCAAGCGTGGCTGTATTCTCTGCAAAATTAATCCATTGGCCCATTCAACTTGACCATTAGACTGTGGGTGAGCCACAGATGCTAGATCAAGGCGGATACCTTTCTCCCAACAATAATCCTCCACTTATCTGAGTGATAAGTTGCTACCGTTGTCGGTGATGATGCTATGTGGGAGACGAAATCTCACCACCAGACCCCGGACAAATCTAAGAGTAGTTTCCCCATCGAGCATTCTAATGGGTTTAGCTTCTATCCATTTTGTGAATTTGTCAACTGCTACTAGCAGAGGTTAAACCCACAAGGTTCCGTCTGCAATGGTCCAATCATGTCAAGCCCCCAAACTGCAAAAGGCCAAGTTATTGGTATGGTTCGCAATTCTTGAGCTGGCACATGTGGTTGCCGAGCATAAAACTGACACCCAACGCATGTCTCAACTAGCTTGTCAGCGTCCGCCTTCGCGGTCAGCCAGTAGAAACCTTACCGGAAGGCTTTGGAGACCAAAGATCGAGGAGCGGCGTGATGCCCGCAATCTTCGAGATGGATCTCACGAAGGATATCAATACCTTCTTACTGGGAAAAACATTTTAGGTATACACCTGTGGTGCTTATTTTGTAGAGCTGCCCATTAATTATGGTACAGCCCTTTGCTCGACGTACTATTTGTCGGCTTTCGACCTTGTTGATGGAAAAAGTTCCGTGGACAAGATACTCCATGAACGGTTTTGTCCAAGTTGGAGGGACTATTGTTACTGCATTAACAAATGAGTTGACTCTATCCGGGTTCTAGGGGTCCGCTCCCTTCACGGATGGAGTCCGTAGATGCTCCAGAAAAATGCCTGGTGGAATTGGTTTACGCCCTGATCAAGATTTGACAGCAGATCAGCCGCCTCATTTTCCTCCCTCTTGACGTACTTGACTTTGTAGCCTTCGAAGCACTTGGCTATCTTGTCTACTTCGTCTCGATATGCCGCTGTCATAGGGTTCCGCGCGTTCCAGGTGCCAGCCACCTGCTAGGCAAACAAATAGGAATCTCCATAAAAAACTATGTGCTTGATGCCAATATCCTTGGCTACGCGAAGTTCGTTAATGATTGCTTCATATTCCGCCATGTTTTTCGTAGCCTCAAAGTGAATTTGCATGACATAGTGCAGTTTTTCTCCTGTTGGTGACTGTAATAGTACACCAGCCCCGAGCCATTAAGCAGCTTTTATCTGTCAAAGTGCATCACCCAATACTCTGGTTCTGACATAGGAGTGTCATCCGGAATCTCCATCCAGTCTGCAATAAAATCCGCCAAGGCCTAATATTTGATAGCATCTCGTCTCTTGTAGGTGATCTCGAAGGCGGCAAGCTCGATGCCCCATTTCGCTATCCTTCCTGTAGCGTCACTGTTGTTAATGATGTCGGACAGTGGAGCCTTGCTCACTACTGTGAGAGGGTGCTCCTAGAAGTAGTGCCTTAGCTTCCGAGAAGCAAGGAACACTCCATAAGCTAGCTTCTGGTAGTGCAGGTAACGTTGATTGGACTCCGTCAAGACCCTGATTACATAGTAAACTGGTCGTTGTACTCTGTACTCATGCGTTGGTTCCTTCCGCTCCACCACTACGACGATGCTGATAACCCGGTTGGTGGCCGCCATGTAGATCAACATATGCTCCATTGGCTCAAGTGCTGCAAGTATAGGGGCAGAGGAGAGTATCCTCTTTAACTCCTTAAGCGCATTGTTTGCCTCGTTGATATGTCCAAAACGTATCTACTTTCTCGAACACTTTGCTATTGTTTCTCCTCTAAACTTATGTGATTTGGATACAACTAACACGGACTGACGCTGTTTTCAGCAGAATTACCTTGGTGTCTAGTTTTTGTGCAGAAAATCAACGATCAGGAAAAATCCCGGAAAATATGCCAAAAATTATATTTCCCCAGAAGATCCACGGAGCTAGAAGACGAGACGGAGAAGGGTCCTGGGGGGCCCACACCCATGCCAGGCGTGGGCCCTCCACTAGTCGCGCCTGGGGGGTGTAGGCACCCTAGGCACCCCCTCGGCCTCCCTCTGCACCTATAACTTGCCTTTCGACCTAAAAACCAGGGAGGGGGTTCGATAGTTTTCCAGAAAGAGTTCCGCTCCGCCACCGCCACCAGAAACCAAGATTCGGATCCAGAAACTCCGTTCTGGCACCCTGCCGGAACGGGGAATTTGGAGAGGATCATCTCCATCGTCATTACCAACGCATCTCCATCAACCACCGATGTTTCCCTCTACCATGAGTGAGTAATCCCCCGATGTAGGCTTGGGGATGGTAGGGATTGGATAAGTTCTATCATGTAGTCGAATATGATTGTTAGGGAATAGTGCCTAGTATCTCTACTAGTGCTATTTGACTTTGTTGCAACTTGTTGTGCTTAATGCTTGTCACTAGGGCCCGAGTGCCATGATCTCAGATCTGAAATTATTATTGAATCATTATGATAGTATTTTTTTTGATCTTATCTGCAAGTTGTGTACACATATCATTGTCCGGATCCAAAGGCCCCAAAGTGACAATAATTGGGATAACCGGAGGGGATGGCTGTGGTATGAGGATCACATGTGTTCACGGAGTGTTAATGCTTTTCTCTGGTGCTCTATTAAACGGAGCACCTTAATTGCCAGTAGTTCCCTAGAGGCCCTGCTACCACGGGCTGGATGGACAGAAGATGTTGTGCAAGTTCTCATTGCGAGCACGTATGACTATATTTGGAGCACATGCCTAGGATTGTTTAGTACTTGGATGCTTGTTATTATTTATCTGCAATGACCTAGATTTTGAAGTTACATGTTTAGACTCGCCCATGCAACGCCCGTCCATCCATCCCTATGCCTACCGCACTCGAACCCCATCACATTTCTTATCATTCTTATTACTATTGCTCTTGTTCCTTTATTCGTTGCTTCTTTGTTGCTACCACAAACTGTTACTACTGATAAACTTCTGTGAGCAAGAACTATTTCCAGGTGCAGCTGAACTAATAACTCAGTTGTTAAGGCTTGCAAGTATTCTTTGGATCCCCTTGTGTCGAATCAATAAATTGGGTAATACTACCCGCGAAGACTGTTGCGATCCCCTACACTTGTGGGTCATCAAGACTATTTTCTGGCGCCATTGCCGGGGAGCATAGCTTTATTTGTAAGTTCACTTGGATCTATTATTATTCACTGTTACTCCTTTCATCATGGGGATGACTCTTGATGTAAAGTTCCCTATTTTACCATCCAATACAAGAAGAGGTATAGTCCTAAACACCTCTGCTTCTCTTGATTCACCGTCTGTTATGAGTAAGCTTGTTACACCACCACCACATACACATGCTACATACACTGCTACTACTGCTGAATCTGAAACTGCTTTTGATACTCATGATGTTACTTCTACTGTGCTTGATGCGAGTGGTTCATTAGGTCCTTTTCTAGATGCCACTATGGCTAGTCTAGAAAATACCGAAACTCCTAGTGAAGACACTGTTACACCTGTTAGCTCACCTAAGGCTAGTGAGATTTATGATATTAATGATGGTTACATTGAGTTCACTGATGAATTTGTTGAAGAGTGTCGAACACACATGGTACTAGTGCTATTAAGAGTCTCCTTGCTAGACGCACCATTATTCCTAAGTTGTCCTCTGATCCTAAGTTTGCCACCTCCCATAGATATTAAAGATAAAGATTATGATTTCTCTCTTGATTTGTCCTATTTAGATATTGTTGAGAAAGAACCTTTTTGTGGGACTGAAAATGAAATTGTTGTGGCTCATATGAATGTGCTTTCTATAATGAGTGCTTTATTCTCTAATGATTTTAAGATGCGCAAGTACTTTGTTGCTAAGATCTTCCCTTTTTCACTAAAAGGAGAAGCTAGGTCTTGGTTTAATAGATTACCTCCTGGTTCCATTGATAGACATGATTGCTTGATTGCTTCTTTCTTCCAAAAATATTTTCCTCCAGTGCTAGACATGCTGCTTTGCAGAGACTTTTTGATTTTAAACAGGGAGAAGAAGAGAAATTGCCTGAGTCATGGACAAGGTTATGTGCCTTGATTCATGCATATCCTGGATGTCCATTACCTAAGAATGAGTTGCTTGATATTTATTATAACAGACTAACTGATGATTCTAGGACATATCTAGATAGCTTTGCTGATTGTGTTTTCAGGAAAAGAACTCCTACAGATGCTGAAGAACTAATGGCTAATATAAGCAAGAATTATGATGATTGGAATTCAACTGATCTAAATACACCTGAGCCTATTACTCATGAACCAGATGTTCCTGAACCACCAACACCAACACCAAAGAAGAGAGGAATTATTGCATTAAATGATGAAGTGATGAAGGAAGCTAAGAAGTGTCTAAAGGAGAAAGGTATTAGAGATGAAGATGTGAAGAATCTACCTCCTATAGAAGAATTATGTAAGCCAATTCCCCACTCATCTACTATTGAGGTACACTCTCTCCAACACTATGATGAAGGTGATATTCCTTATGGTAAGCCTCCTGATCAATGCTTAGAGGAACTTGACATTTTTATTGTTAAACAAGGTAATTTTGATAAAGAAGTTCAGAATCATTTATTGGAAAACTCTAGAGCTATCAATGAGTTGAAAGATATTGTGGAAAGAACTTCAAATGATATTAAAATGATTTGTAAACACTTTCAAATGGTTCAAACCCAACTTGATCAACTTGCTAAGGTACAAAAGGATATGCTAGTTAATGCCTCAGGAGATAAACATGCTTATGGAATTAGAACTAGGAGTGGTATGGCTACCATGATCCTTTATATCCTGAAGGACACCCTAAAAGAATTGAGTAGGATTCCAAACAAGTAGATAGTGGTAGTCCTCGTAAGATAAAGAAAAAGAAACATAAGATAGTTGAGGAACCACTTGAACCTGCTGTAGATCCTAATAGTATATATGTATCTAATGCTGAAACTGAGAGTGATAATGATAAAAATGATGCTCTTAATAATGAGGGAGAAGGAGAGGAAGAACCTGAGAAGCAAACTAAGAACACTAGGTACACTAAGGAAGGTTTTATTGCTAATAAACATGGTAAAGAAAGAGAACCTTGGGTACAGAAACCTATGCCTTTTCCAGGTAAGAAACACAAGTCAAAGGAGGAAGAACACTACAACAAGTTATGTGAGTGGATGAAGCCTTTATTTTTGCAAATTCCTTTGACTGATGCTATTAAGTTGCCTCCTTATTCAAAGTATATGAAGGATATTGTCTCTAATAAAAGTAAGATTCCTGATGAGGAAATTTCTTCTTTGCTTGCTAATTACTCCTTCAATGGAAAGGTTCCAAAGAAACTTGGTGATCCAGGTATACCAACTATTCCTTGCTCTATTAAGAATAATTCTGTTAGAACTACTTTATGTGATTTGGGAGCTGGAGTTAGTGTTATGCCTTTTTCTCTCTACAAGAGAGTCTGGCTAAAAAGTTGATATCAACTGATATATCTTTGCAAATGGCTAATAAGTCAACTACTATTCCTGTTGGTATATGAAGGGTTTCGCGGCATAGTAAATCAAAATTTTCTACGGATGCGAACAGAGGGAAAGCCAAGATCTAATCTAGGAGATGCAATCAACGAGAGAGATTGGATTAGATCTTCATACCCTTGAAGATTCATGACTGAACGTTCGTCGGAACGTGGGTGATGTAGTCGTACTCGCTTCTCCTCCTCGCGATCCGATCCGATCTAGCACCACAAGTGGCGGTGCCTCCGTGAGATGCACACGTGCAGCACCTCAACGTATCCTCCTTCCTCGGACCAGCAAGTATGGTGGAGAGATAGATTGGATCTACAACACGACGGCGTGGTGTATATGGTGGAGAATTTCTGCTGCAGGGCTTCGCCTACAAACAGTCGGGAGGGAGAGAGGAAAGCTAGCAAGGCGGCTAGGGTTTGGAGGAGAGGTGTAGGCGGTTGGTGCGCCCCCACCCCTCTTTATATAGAGGGGGGCGCAGCCCTAGACCCTCCCCCAAGCCCAAAGGATAAGGAGTGGGGGGCATGGACTCTCCCCTCTTCTAGAAACCCTATCTCTAGTTTAAACGATTTAAACTCTCTAGGATCGGCTGGGCCCTATGGGGCCTTGTGCCCCTGGCCCAATGCGGCCAGGACACTCCCTCATAGGCCCATGCCCCCTCCCGGAAGGTGGGGCCACGTTGGTCCCCTTCCGGAAGGTTCTAGAAGCTTACCGATTAACCCGGAACAATTCCGAACTCCAAAAACTGCACTGCCTTGTATGAATCTTATTCTCCGGACCATTCCGGAACCTCTCGTGATATCCCGGATCCCATCCGAGACTCCGAACAAAAATTCATAAACCAATTATCCAATCTATCCTAGCGTCGAGATACGTTAAGTGTGTGACCTCGGTTCGAGAATATGCGACATGCTCTTCTATCAATAATCAACATGGGTGCAGGCACCCATATTGACTCCCACATTCATCGATGATCATATCGGATGAACCACGATGCCAGGATTCAATCAATCCCATATATATTCCCTTCATCTCGCGATATTTTACTTGCCCGAGATTCGATCGTCGATGCGTCATACCTAGTTCAATCTCGTTCACAGCAAGTACTTTACTCGTTCCGTAATCCGATATCACTTTGTGATTAACTCCTTAACCACATGCTTGCAAGCGGTGTTGATATCGATTACCAAGTGGGCCCGAAGTATATCTCTCCGACTTGGGAGGGACAAATTCCATCTCGATACATACAACCCAACAGATACTTTCCGATCACCAGAGAGACACCTTTATGATCACCCTCTCATAGGATGACGTCGGATGACCTCAAAGCCTTCTTCCGGTACCAGGGAGTTGCATTATCTCATGGTCTAAGGAATACAATATTTGACATAGGAAAAGCTTCGCAAAGATGAACACGATGAAACGATCTAATTGCTTCGCTTAGTTTGGAATCATCCATCATATCATTCTCCCAATGATATGATCTCATTATCAATTGACAACTCATGTCTATGGTTAGGAAACCTTAACCATCATTAATCAATGAGCTAGTCCTTAGAGGCGTACCAGGGACACGGTGTTGTTCACAAACCACACAAGTATTAATGTTTCCGCTTAATACAATTCTAGCATGGAATATAAACTTTATCATGAACAAGAATTATAATAATAACATCTTTATTATTGCCTCTAGGGCATAATTCCAGATCTCCCACTTGCACTAGATTCAATAATCTAGTTTACATCCGGCAACAATCTCACACCCATGGCGAGGTGTTGATCATGTTTTACACGTGGAAGAGGTTTAGTCAATGGATCTGCGACATTCGGATCCGTATGTACTTTGCTAATCTTCGATCTCCATCGCTATATAATCTCGGATTATATGAAACTTGCGGTTGATATGCTTGGTCTTTGGATGATATCTTGGTTCCTTAGCGAGTGCTATGGCGCGGTGTTGTCACACAATATCTCCAGTGGGTCCAATGCACTTGGAACCACGCCAAGCTCGATGATGAAGTTTCGATCCAAACTCCTTCACTTGACGCTGCGGCAGCCATGTATTCCGCTTCCTTTGTAGATCCCGCGATCACGCTTTGCTTGCAGCTTCTCCACTCACTCCTCCATTCAAAATATAAACGTATCCGTCTCGAGATTTGGAATCATCCTTGTCGGTGTCGAAACTAGAATCGACGTAACCTTTTACGACAAGATGTTCATCACCCCATAGACTAAGAACATTTCTTTAGTTCTATTTAGGTACTTTAGGATGTTCTTCACGGCTGTCCAAAGGTTCCACTCGGATCACTTTGATATCTGCCGTCAAACTAAGAGCATTGGACACATCCGGTCTAGTACACGCATGGCATACATGATGGAACCTATGGCGAGGCATAAGGCACTTTGCTCATAGCTTCCCTATCATTTATCGTGGTGGACACCGAGCCTTGCTCAATATCTTACGACAACATAGGCACGAACCTTTCTTTGCCTTATCCATTCGAACCTTTTCGAACTTTGTCTAGGTATGTACTCGCTTAAAGCTATCGAGCGTCTTTGTCTATCTCTATAGATTTTGATGCCCAATATATAAGCAGCTTCACCTAGGTCTTTCATTGAAAAACACTTGTTCAAATAACTCTTCACATCGTTAAGCATGTTGATGTCATTTCCGATAATCAATATGTCATCCACATATAGTACCAGAAACGTCACCGAGCTCCCACTCACTTTCTTGTAGATACAAGCTTCGTAGCAATTTGGAACAAATCCAAAGCTCTTGATCACTTGATCAAAACGAAGGTTCCAACTCCGAGATGCTTGCTTCAGTCCATAAATGGAACGCTGAAGTTTGCACACTTTATCAGCATCCTTAGGATCGACAAAACCTTCGGGTTGCATCATATACAACTCTTCATCAATGTTGCCATTGAGGAACGCAGTCTTGACATCCATATGCCATATTTCATAATCATGAAACGCAGCAATTGCTAATAAAATCCGAATGGACTTAAACATCGCTACGGGAGAGAAAGTATCATCGTAGTCAACACCTTGAACTTGTCGAAAACCTTTCACGACAAGCCGTGCTTTATAGACGGTAACATTACCATCCGCGTCCGTTTTCTTCTTGAAGATCCATTTGCACTCAACGGCCTTTCGGTCGCTAGGAGGGTCCACCAAAGTCCATACTTGGTTTTCGCTCATGGATCCCAATTCGGATTTCATGGCTTCTAGCCATTTCTCAGAGTCTGGGCTCATCATCGCTTCCTCATAGTTCGTAGGTTCACTGTCTTCTACAAGCAAGAAAGTCAAGACAGGGTTGCCGTACCACTCAGGAGGGGCATGTGACCTTGTCGACCTGCGACGTTCAGTAGCAGCATCGTCCGAAGCTTCATGATCCTTGTCATTAGCTTCCTCTATTGTTGGTGCAGGCGGCACTGGAACAATTTCAGGTGCTGCGCTACTCTCCAATTCAAGAGAAGGTTCAGTAACCTCGTCAAGCTCTACTTTCCTCCCACTCACTTCTTTTGAGAGAAACTCCTTCTCAAGAAAGGAACCGTTCTTTGCGACAAACACTTTGCCTTCGGTTCTGTGATAGAAGGTATACCCAATAGTTTCCTTAGGGTATCCTATGAAGACGCATTTCTCCGCTTTGGGTTCGAGCTTGTCCGGCATCAACTTCTTGATGTAAGCTTCGCATCCCCAAACATTAAGAAACGACAACTTAGGTTTAGCACCAAACCACAGTTCATACGGTGTCATCTCAACGGATTTAGATGGAGCCCTATTTAAAGTGAATGCAGCGGTTTATAATGCATAACCCCAAAATGATAACGGCAAATCAGTAAGAGACATCATTGATCGGACCATATCTAATAGGGTTCGATTCCGGCATTCAGACACACCATTGCGCTGTGGTGTTCCGGGTGGCGTGAGTTGTGAAACAATTCCACTTGCTTTAAGATGCGTGAGAAAATCATAACTCAAATATTCACCTCCACGATCGGATCGTAGAAACTTAATCTTTCTGTTACGATGGTTCTCCACTTCATTCTGAAATTCCTTGAACTTTTCAAATGTTTCAGATTCATGTTTCATTAAATAGATATACCCATATCTACTTAGGTCATCGGTAAAAGTGAGGAAATAGCGATATCCACCGCGCGTTGAAACACTCATCGGTCCGCATACATCGGTATGTATGATTTCCAACAAGTCCGTTGCTCGCTCCATCATCTGAGAACGGGTTTTGATCATCTTGCCCATGAGGCATGGTTCCCATGTGTCAAATGATTCAAAATCAAGAGACTCCAAAAGTCCATCGAATGGAGTTTCTTCATGCTTTACACCAATATGACCTAGGCAGCGATTGCCACAAATAAGTAGTATTATCACTATCTACTTTGCATCTCTTAGCCTCAATGTTATGGATGTGTGTTTCATCCCTTTCGAGATTTAGAAGAAATAAACCATTCACAAGAGGTGCATGACCATAAAAGATGTTACTCATATAAATAGAACAACCATTATTCTCCGATTTAAATGAATAACCGTGTTGCAATAAACACGATCCGAAATAATGTTCATGCTCAACGCAGGCACATAATAACACTTATTAAGGTTTAAAACTAATCCGAAGGTAAAACTAAGGAGAGCGTGTCGGCCATCACATCAACTCTTGATCCGTTGCCAACGCGCATCGTCACCTCATCCCTCATAAGCCGTCTCATTCCGTAGCTCTGTTTGAGTTACAAATATTAGCAAACCGGTATCAAATACCCAGGCACTACAATGAGGGCTAGTAAGGAAAACATCAAAACATGTATATCAAATATACCTTTGATGGTGCCGCCTTCTTGTCCGCTAAGTACTTCGGACAGTTCGCTTAAAGGACCCTTGTCCTTGCAATAGAAGCACTCGATGTCGGGCTTAGGACGGACTTGAGCTTCTTCTCGGCAGGGCATTGCGCTTTCCGCCCTTCTTGAAGGGTTTCTTTGATCCCTTACCTTTCTTAAAGGAGGGCTTGTTGACCATCAACACATGATTATCCTTCTTGATGTCCACCTCTGCAGCCTTCAGCTTTGCGAAGAGCTCGGTGATCGTATCAGTGGAACCAATCTGATTATGAGTCACTACAAAACTTTTGTAGCTGGGAGGGAGTGATTGCAGAACCCTGTCAATCTTGAGCTCCTCTGGAATCGTGCATTCCAGTTTCTCAAGCCGTTGAGTTTAGCCCGTCATCTTAATGGCGTGCTCACTAATGGAACTCCCTTCCTCCATCTTGCAGTTAAAGAACTTCTCGGAGATCTCATATCTCTCGAGCGGGCTGAGTGAAACATGGTTTCGGCTCTCGAGAATCTCAAAGGGCGGATACTCTTCAAAACGATTTTGAAGCTCGGTTCCATAGCAAACAACATGGTGCTCTTAATCACACCATAATCATCTTCTTGCGATGATAGACAGCTTTCTCATCGGTAGCTGATTGCAGCAGGGGGGTCACCTAACGCTTTCCCAAGGACATAGTCCTTTTGTCCGCCAGACAGAATGATTCTTAGATTGCGGAACCAATTGGTGAAGTTAGACCCATTGTTTCTAAGCTTTTCTTTCTCAGCAAAAACGTTGAAGTTGAAGTTGGACTTGGCCATGTGATCTACAGTATTGGCAAGTACAATTTAGACTATGTTCATGATAAATAGTTCAACTTAATCAAATTACTAGATGAACTCCCACTAAATTCAACATCCCTCAAGTTGTTTAGTGAACACGATCCAAATTCACCACACCTAATCCGATCATCACGAGAAGAGATGTGGTTTCAATGGTGGACAACAAAGTGTCGATCATATCATTCATATGACTCATGCTTAACCTTTCGGTTCTTGTGTTCCGAGGCCATGTCTGTACATGCTAGGCTCGTCAAACTAGACCCAAGTATTTCCGCGTGTGCAAAACTGGCTTGCACCCGTTGTATGTGAGCGTAGAGTATATAGCACCCGATCATCACGTGATGCTTGGACACGACGAACTTTCGCAACGGTGCATACTCGGGGAGAACACAGTTTTTATCTTGATCTTTAAGTGAGGAATCATCTTATAATGCTACCGTCGCGATCTAAGCATAATAAGATACATAAAAGGATAAACATCACATGCATATAACTTTATGTGACATGATATAGCCAATCTTCGCGCAATGATCTCCATCTTGTGTGTTCTGGCATGATCTCCATCACTCCACCATGATTGCCTCCACCACGAATAGCAACTACAACTATTGCTAACTACTTAGCGATAAAGTAAAGCTATTACATGGCGTATAAGAAGTTGACACACAGGTCATACACAATTATAAATACAACCATATGGCTCCTGCCGGTTGTGTACTCATCGACATGCAAGTCGTGAAACATTACAAAACATGATCATCGCATACATTATACACATCACATCTTGGGCCATACCATATCACAGAAAACACTCCCTGCAAAAACAAGTTAGACGCCTCTACTTTGTTGTTGCATGTTTTACGTGGCTTTATGGGAGTAGATGCTAAGAACGATTCTTACCTACGGAAAGCCACAACGGTGATATTATGGTTGCCAAACTCCGGTGTTAATCCCATGACAACTATAGTGAGAGAAACTGACATCCACCAGCCGCATGTGTGGTACTAGCCACACGTCAAGTGCGGAGCCGGTCTCGCGAACGACGTCGCGTAAGGTTGGCCTGGACCACTTCAATCTCACTATACAGCGTCATAAGAAGAACACAAACAAGAGTCTTGCAACAGAAAACATCAACGCCCGCAACAACCATGTTGCGTTCTACTCGTGAAACACATCTACGCATAGATCTAGCTCTGATACCACTGAAGGGTTTCGCGGCATAGTAAATCAAAATTTTCTACGGATGCGAACAGAGGGAAAGCCAAGATCTAATCTAGGAGATGCAATCAACGAGAGAGATTGGATTAGATCTTCATACCCTTGAATATTCGACATGAACGCTCGTCGGGCGTGGGTGATGTAGTCGTACTCGCTTCTCCTCGCGATCCGATCCGATCTAGCACCACAAGTGGCGGTGCCTCCGTGAGATGCACACGTGCAGCACCTCGGCGTCTCCTCCTTCCTCGGACCAGCAAGTATGGTGGAGAGATAGATTGGATCTACAACACGGCGGCGTGGTGTATATGGTGGATAATTTCTCTGCAGGGCCGCCTACAAGCGATCGGGAGAGAGGAAAGCTAGCAAGGCGGCTAGGGTTTGGAGGATAGGTGTGGGGGGTTGGTGCGCCCCCACCCCTCTTTATATAGAGGGGGGCGCAGCCCTAGCCCCTCCCCCAAGCCCAAAGGATAAGGAGTGGGGGCATGGACTCTCCCCTCTTCTAGAAACCCTGTCTCTAGTTTAAACGATTTGAACTCTCTAGGATCGGCTGGGCCCTATGGGGCCTTGTGCCGCTGGCCCAATGCGGCCAGGACACTCCCTCATAGGCCCATGCCCCCTCCCGGAAGGTGGGGCCACGTTGGTCCCCTTCCGGAAGGTTCTAGAAGCTTCCGGTACAATACCGATTAACCCGGAACAATTCCGAACTCCAAAAACTGCACTGCCTTATATGAATCTTATTCTCCGGACCATTCGGAACCTCGTGATATCCCGGATCCCATCCGAGACTCGAACAAAAATTCATAAACCAATTATCCAATCTATCCTAGCGTCGAGATCGTTAAGTGTGTGACCTCGGGTTCGAGAATATGCGGAACATGATGTTCTATCAATAATCAACATCGGGTGCAGGCACCCATATTGACTCCACACATTCATCGATGATCATATCGGATGAACCACGATGCGGATTCAATCAATCCCATATATATATTCCTTCGTCTCGCGATATTTTACTTGCGAGATTCGATCGTCGATTGGTCATACCTAGTTCAATCTCGTTCACGGAAGTACTTTACTCGTCCGTAATCCGATATCACTTTGTGATTAACTCCTTAACCACATGCTTGCAAGCGGTGTTGATATCGATTACCGAGTGGGCCAGTATATCTCTCCGACTTGGGAGGGACAAATTCCATCTCGATACATACAACCCAACAGATACTTTCCGATCACCTGAGAGACACCTTTATGATCACCCTCTCATAGGATGACGTTTGATGACCTCAAAGCTTTCTTCCGGTACGAGGGAGTTGCATTATCTCATGGTCTAAGGAATACAATATTTGATATAGGAAAAGCTTCGCAAAGATGAACACGATGAAACGATCTAATTGCTTCGCTTAGTTTGGGTCTGTCCATCATATCATTCTCCCAATGATATGATCTCATTATCAATTGACAACTCATGTCTATGGTTAGGAAACCTTAACCATCATTGATCAATGAGCTAGTCCTTAGGCGCATCAGGGACACGGTGTTGTTCACAAACCACACAAGTATTAATGTTTCCGCTTAATACAATTCTAGCATGGAATATAAACTTTATCATGAACAAGAATTATAATAATAACATCTTTATTATTGCCTCTAGGGCATAATTCCAACAGTATATGTGAGGATGTTCATGTTCAAGTAGCTCATAATTGCATGGTTTTAACTGATTTTGTTGTGCTTGAAATGCATGCAGATTAAAATATGTCTATTATTCTTGGGAGACCTTTTCTTAATACTGCAAGTGCTGTCATCAATTATAATCAAGGAAAAGTAACATTCAATATTAATGACAAAGAGCATACTGTCTATTTCCCCAAGAAGGTTGCTAAGAGCTATTGCTTTAATTCCATTGAAAATATTGAGAGCATCAAGGTTGGAGAAATATATTGTCCCATTCCACAAGAAAATTTTGAAATTATTATGATTGAGACCATTGCTATCAAGCTTGAGGTAACATAATCACTTGGTGGAATACAAAGTTTTGATTCATATAAGATTTTTTTGGTAACAAGACTTGATCAACCATGTTAACAAAAGGATTTTAATGAACAAAATAATGTTTTCTCTGTGGTTATTCTTGCTTCCTTTTACTCTTCTCCTTCCTAGTCTTTGCTTTAGCTTTAGTTTTGCTAGTTGTTTGTTTGTTTGAGTTTCTTAGAGCTCATGTAGTTTGGCTTTAGGTTTGCTTTTGCTTCTTATGAAAAAACTGTTTCTGCGAGAAAATCAATTTGCATACCCTGAAAATTGGCCAAAAATAAAGTTTCCTGAAAAATCCCAGAAAATTCAAAATAAATTTTTCTTCGAAAAAGGGGCAGAGAGGTACCTGAAGTGACCCAGGGGGCCACCCCAGGACACCACACCCATGGTAGGCGCGGCCTACCAGGGGGTGGCGCCTAGGGGGTTCTGACCCACCTGGGCCCCTCCAGGCTGCCTCCTCAAAGCCATCTTGTTTCTCTCTCCCAAAATACACCGGAAAACTTGCTCAAGCTCGAGTTATTGTTGTTCTTGCTCGCGATTTTCGATCTCCTTGTTCAGCCCATCTCAAGTGCTAATTTTTGGAGAGATTGTTCCTTGGTATGTGCCTCCTCCACTTGTCCAATTAGATTTGTGATTGGTAGATTGTATCTTGAGTATTTTTCTACTATAGGTGTCGGGTTGTTTGAGCTTGCATGCTTGTTCTATGATTAGAAACTTTATTTTGATGCATGTGTAGTCCTGTAGCAAGTTCCTATAGTAGTTGCTCATCATTTATCAACTTAGAAATCACTTGGTTTGATGGTTGTCTAAAAATTTCAGCAAAGAAGATGAGTGCTTATCCAATGAACCAATATGACTTGATGGTGCTTGAGCCAATGAAGGTTCATCATGAGGTGGCAGTTTTTCCTTCCATATATCCATGCCAGGAATTTATGAGAACTGCGGGGATCCTCCAAGATTTCCAAACTATGGTCACAAATGCAGGGTTGGACACTTTGTTGAAGGTGAACCATTCCAATATGTTAAGTTAACCATGGATTTTGTGCAAGACTTCCGGTTCACTTGGTCTACTTCTAATCCCATGGTCCATTACAAAAGATATAATATACCTATCGACCTGCCTTTTGCTGATTTCTATGCAGCAATTAGAGTACCTCAGTGGGGATCTTGTGAGAAGATCAAGGAGAGGCCCAAGTCACTTATGGATTTATATGCTGAGATTTTCCAAGGTTTCGACTTCTCAAAGGAAAGTGGTAAAATTCGGAACATTCAGTTCCTAGCTATTAGAAACTTTGCCTATTTCATTACAAAGTGTGTTCTTGCTAGAAAGATTGCTAGAAAGTTGTCTTCTTTTGATCTAGCTTTTATCGCAGCAGCTCTAAAAAGAAATAGATCTTATAGCCTGGGTGCGGTGGTATCTCACCATCTCACCACCAACCGCGAGAAGGGGGGAATTTGTGGAGGTTTCATTGCTTATAGGTTGCTAGCTTTCCATGGTCTAGAGCCTCACTTTTCAGATTATCGGTTCCCCATAGAGAGGCTTGATATTGAATCCATGATTCAACACGGTTTTGTTTCCTTGGGGGCTAATGTAAGAAATTTACCGTATGAATTGTCTTTTGCCCAACAAGGACGGAGAAAGGGTAGGACTGAGAAAATAGTTTATTTGCCTGCACCTGCTTTGTTTAATTTTGATAACAGGCAAGGATGGTTGCTCACGGAGGAAGAGTTTGACACCTATGTGGCGGAGCTCCCCCAGCAAGAGGAGAATGTTGAAGAGGATGCCGAAGACAACTCGGTTCAGCCCTCCAACTTGGGAGAGTCTTCATACCAGCAACCTTCATTTGATTGGGGCACGTCTTCTTCATCGCAAGCGCCTGACTATGATCATTCCTATGATGACCCACCAGCTTGGGGTTACTACCCACACTATTGAGCCCCACTTAGGCCAAAAGCCTAAGCTCGGGAGGAGGTATACCAACATCACACTCATTTATATACCATGTTCGGTCGGTTCTTTGTACATCCGCTGTTTCGCTTTATTTTTGGTTCTTGTTGCTTCTTTCTCAAAAACACAAAAATACCAAAAATATTTTCGTTGTTTCTCTTGGTTTGATTATTTGTTTCTTTGCTTTAGTTTGCCTTAAAAGAAAAAACAAAAAAGATTTTGCTTTGTTTGATTTGCTTGGTTTGCTTCTTGTTTGGTTTGTTTTTCTTTGTTTGCTTGTTTCTAAAAAATCGAAAACACCAAAAATATTTGTTGTTCTTCTTTGGTTTTGTGAGTTCTTTGCAGGGTTCAGCCATCCTCGGTGGATTTTGGTTTCATGTTATCATTCAAGTCACACAAGTGAAGAGCAATAGTGAAGATTAAGACAACTCGAGGAGTGGTAAGAGGCTGGTAACTAACTCTATTTGTTTCATTTTTGTACATATACTCATCATTGTGAGCATGCTTAGCCTGTTTGTGTAAGCTGTATGTCATTATGGATGCTTAGTAGTTCTTGCTTGTTTATGATTAGCTCCATCTTGCTAATAGTTTGTAGCATGTCATATGAATGTTTGCTTGTATTGTTTTATTCATACTTTGGTATGATATTGTGGTATCCTCCTCTGACTGTTTATGTGAATCGACTTGGCACATGCTCACGCATGCATATGACTAATCAATAGTCAGTAAGCCTCGCTGATTTATTTTGTCTTAAAGTTCTTGTATCACTTTCATGCCATAATTAGTCATGTTTTGTTGCAAGCATGATTATGATAGCTATTGCTCTCTCGTTTGTCGCTCCCTCTCTATTGCTAACCTTCACTTGCACTGAGTATGTGCTTTACCCGTGCTTCCAACTTCCCAAAACCAATATTGCCAGCTGTGTCCACCATACCTACCTATTAGCATCATTTGCTACTTTAGTGCATACTTTATATGCCGTGTTTTCTTCCAAAATAAAATGTTTGTCTGTTTGAGAAAGTTAGTTAGTAAAGCTCTCACGAACTTGATGGCACACTTTATTCCTTGCACTTAATAATCCTGAACCATTGTGACTAGTCCATGAAAGTTATATGCTTGCAAATTATATGTTGGGAGTCAGCAAAACCGTGTTGTAAAGGGGAACGCTTTCAACACCTTTTAGATATACATATATCTAGTTGATACCTTGCTCTTTTGTTTGCGGATGTCGACGATGTGAAATGAAAGGGGGACTTGTGAGTCCATGGAGTTTGTATTATGTGTTATAGAAACGCCTAGGCCGCTAGCCTAATTCATGCCTAATCATGGTGGAAACTTGCAACATCACCATAGTGAGCTATCTATGAAGCATCCTCAATAAAAACTATGCATATAGTAAATAAAAAGATTGCTAAGATGCTCATTGTCTGCTTGGATTGTCATTTTGGTTATGGGAAAGCTCCTATACCATGTGCAAGGGGTACCCCGTTGGCGGTTCTCAATGATATGCAAATACTTACAATGACAAGAACTTGCCTGGACCCAAAAGTTGAGTAGCATGCGGAGCGGCCCTCGCACTCAAGAAACTTGGGATTTCCAGTTTATGGTCTGCCAAGCATATGATTCAGAGTGGACCTCACTTTCACCTTAACCACATAAAGATGCTTATGATAGGGTCAATGAGAGCTCAAAGCTAATGAGTACCTTATTTTCAGCATTTGGAAGCCTTTCAAACTTTACAAAACCGTTTTCACCACATATTCTATGAGCACCTTCCTGAGAGCATAGTTGTCATTTTTGTGTTTGTTCCAAAACTTGGTTAATTATGTCATGACTTTGATGCTTGTATATCTGATATATTTATCTCTAGTCTTCATGTGAACTTCAGAGGTGTCTTGGCATTTATATTGTGCTCTTCAAACAAAGGCAAGCGAGGTACCACTCTATCATACCTTACTATGAGCAATGCAATATTGCTTATATTTATGTTTCATGCTACTTATTATTCTTGAGTTGGTTTCCCTTCATATCTTGAAATGACTATCGAGTAGACTTAGTTGCATACTCTTTATTATGAATTGTCTAGGCATATACTCTTGTGCTGAGCATATTTACATCATATGAAGAAATGTGTTCGTGAAAGTTCTTTTATCGCACTCAGTTTTCAACTGAATTGCTTGAGGACAAGCAATATGCTAAGCTTGGGGGGAGTTGATACGTCCAAAACGTATCTACTTTCTCGAACACTTTGCTATTGGTTCTCCTCTAAACTTATGTGATTTGGATACAACTAACACGTTGTGTTGTTTCAAAGAATTACCTTGGTGTCTAGTTTTTGTGCAGAAAATCAACTATCAGGAAAAATCCTGAAAAATATGCCAAAAAATATATTTCACTAGAAGATCCACGGAGCCAGAAGACGAGACGGAGAAGGGGCCTGGGGGGACCACACCCATGCCAGGCGTGGGCCCTCCACTGGTCGCGCCTGGGGGGTTGCAGGCACCCTAGGCACCCCCTCGGCCTCCCTCTGCACCTATAACTTGCCTTTCGACCTAAAAACCGGGGAGGGGGTTCGATAGTTTTCCAGAAAGAGTTCCGCTCCGCCACCGCCACCAGAAACCAAGATTCGGATCCAGAAACTCTGTTCTGGCACCCTGCCGGAACGGGGAATTTGGAGAGGATCATCGCCATCGTCATCACCAACGCATCTCCATCAACCACTGATGTTTCCCTCATCCATGAGTGAGTAATACCCCGATGTAGGCTTGGGGATGGTAGGGATTGGATGAGTTCTATCATGTAGTCGAATATGATTGTTAGGGCATAGTGCCTAGTATCTCTATTAGTTCTATTTGACTTTGTTGCAACTTGTTGTGCTTAATGCTTGTCTCTAGGGCCCGAGTGCCATGATCTCAAATCTGAACTTATTATTGAATCATTATGATAGTATTTTTTGTGATCTTATCTGCAAGTTGTGTACACATATCATTGTCCGGATCCAAAGGCCCCAAAGTGACAATAATTGGGATAACCGGAGGGGATGGTTGTGGTGTGAGGATCACATGTGTTCACGGAGTGTTAATGCTTTGCTCTGGTGCTCTATTAAAAGGAGCACCTTAATTGCCAGTAGTTCCCTATAGGCCCCGCTACCAAGGGCTGGCTGGACAGAAGATGTTGTGCAAGTTCTCATTGCGAGCATGTATGAATATATTTGGAGCACATGCCTAGGATTGTTTAGTACTTGGATGCTTGTTATTATTTATCTGCAATGCCCTAGATTTTGAAGTTACATGTTTAGACTCGTCCATGCAACGCCCGTCCATCCATCCCTATGCCTACCGCACTCGAATCCCACTGTTTACTGTTACTGTTACTATTGCTCTTCTTCCACTGTTGTTGTTGCTTTGTTGTTGCTACTACAAACTGTTGCTACTGATAAACTTATGTGAGCAAGAACTATTTCCAGGTGCAGTTGAACTGACAACTCAGCTGTTAAGGCCTGCAAGTATTCTTTGGCTCCCCTTGTGTCGAATCAATAAATTGGGTAATACTACCCGCAAAGACTGTTGCGATCCCCTACACTTGTGGGTCATCACTCGTCTGTCCATACAAATTTGTTTGCCTTCTTCGACAACTTGTATAGCGGCTAAGCCTTCTCTCCAAGTTGGCCGACGAACCGGCTTACAACTGCAACGCAACCTATGAGCCGTTGAATGTCCTTTAGGCATGTCGGACGATTAATGTTGAGGATGGACTTGATCTTCTCTGGGTTGACCTCGATTCCATGTTGGGAAATGATGAAGCCCAACAATTTGCCGGCTGGAACCCCAAAGACACACTTCTTAGGGTTACGTATCATGTTGTATTTCCGGAGATTATCAAAGGTTTCCTTTAAGTCGGAGATTAAGTCATTTGACTTTTTAGACATTACCGCGATATCATCCACGTAGGTGTGAATGTTTCGACCAATTTTGTCGTGTAGGCAATGTTGCATGGTCCGCTGATATGTAGCACCTGCATTTTTTAGCCCAAAGGGCATCGTGAGATAGAAAAATGTGCCATAAGCTATGGTGAACAAAGTGTCCACTTGGTCTGACTTACTCATCTTGATCTAGTGGTATCCTGAGTATGCATATAGAAAACACAGAAGTTCTGAGCCAGCCATAGAGTCAATGACTTGGTCAATGCGAGGAAAAGCAAACGGATCTTCGGATACGATTTGTTCAAGCTGGTGTAATCAACGCACATTCTTAATTATTTGGTTCCCTTTTTGGGAACAAGTAGAGGATTGGCCACCCATTGGGTGTGAAGGACTTCTCGAATAAAACTAGCCTTAAGTAACCTAGCTATCTCTTTGCCTATGGTGCGTCTCTTCTCGTCCCCTAAGTGTGGTAGAGGTTGTTTCACCGGTTTGCATTTGGATGAATATTCAAGCTATGCTCGACAAGTTCCCTAGGTACACCTTTCATGTCGGCAGATTGCCAGGCCAAGATGTCCCTATTCTCACGGAGGAACTTGACGAGCGCGCTTTCCTATTTGGGATCCAGGTTCGTCCCAATGGCGATGATCTTGGAGGCATCGCCTACCACAAGTTCCACTAGCTTGGTTTTAATGGCGGCCTTGAAGGCGGGATCGGATTCACAAATCTGCTTCTTCGATGCCGGCATCTCCGAGGCGTCGACCTTGCTCTAGATCTCCTTGAATTATTCGTTGTAGAGGACAGCTTCTGCAAAGGCTGCTTCTCCAATCTCGCAGTCCCTTGCCTTTGAAAAGCTTCCGGATACGGTGATGACACCGTTTGGTCCGGGTATCTTGAGCTTGTTGTAGATGAACCATGGCTTAGACATGATGGAGTGGAAGATGTCACGTCCGAATATGATGTGGTACTCTCTCTTGAAGGGGACCACTTGGTGAACTCGCAGCCGTCAATCAGGGGGTATACAGGTACATGATGTTGATGCTACTTCCACTATCCACCATGCACTTGGTGAACTCGCAGCCGTCAATCAGGGGGTTGATGACCATGGCATACTGGTTCTCTGTTGGAACAAGATCGGGATGATCCTTCCTGTCCCATGTAATTGGAACTTCCGACCAGTGTAGGAACTGGGGAACTGGGGGTAGGGTGGCCATCAGTATCCTTAGAGAGGTCTTATGCGCCCGGAAAGTTGGGGTGCCAAGGAAAGTGTGGTAGACGAGGGCCTTCTTCTCGAAGGGTTCCTGCCTTTGCCATCGCCCTTGTCGGTGTGCTTAGGGTCAATGTCCTCGTCCATGTCACTTGAATCCTTGGACTCCTCTTCCTTCTTCTTCCCTTTGCCCTTGCCTTGCGGTTGGTTCTTCCGGCTTTGCTTGTAGCCGGACTCCGGGTCTTCCTTGAGGTCGTTGACGAACTTGCAATGGCAGTTGGTGTATGTGGATTTGCCATTAGCGTCAAGGTGTACAAGGCATGACATGTCACGGTACTCCTCGTATGTTTGGGGAACGCGGGGTGCTGCGGGGATAGTTTCACTACCGCTTTGCTGCCCACGATCAGCCCCCGGCCTCGGCCACACTGTCCGCCATCACCGCTACCTGCAAACGTCATAGCGACCATGTCGAAAGCTGGCTTTTCTTCTGGTGGGATTTTCCGTTTAGTTCTATTGTTCCTCTTGGCTTGGGTTGGAACGGAAGTTGCTGGCAAGGAGTCGTGAGCATCGTCATCGGCAGCCGCGAACTCACTGGCCAAGGAGATCATCTGATTTAGGTCCAGCTTGTGATTATCCTGCATGCGCTTCAACTTATGTCAGAACAAGGTGACCTTTTCCAAACCATCAATGTAGGCGGCCATAGTAGTCTGAGCACACTCTCATGCGCATGAATTTTTCATATCTAGCCAGTGGGAGAGGTAGGCTTGAGATATCTCGTCCTTCTCCTGGACGCACTGGTGTAGATCGTCGACAGTACATGGACGTTTGTACATACCCTTGAAATTCTTGGTGAACGCTTCTTACATGTCCAACCAATTTCATATGGAATTCTCTGGCAAGTCGTCGATCCATTGGCGGGCCGTGCCCGTCAACATTAGTGGGAGGTACTTGACGGCAACGTTGGGGTTTCCCCCAGTGATCTCGACCGCATTGTCATAATCCTATAACCACGTAGCTGGCTTGGCGGTGCCGTCATAGGGCTTGATAGTCTTGTCAATCCGGAAACCCTTGGGGTAAGTTGCGGTCCGTATCACAGGTCCAAAGCAACGTGGTCCCAAGTATTGTCCTTCCCGGGCCTCCCGAATCTTGTCCAAGCGTGAACGTGCATCGTATGGCTCCGGGCTTGCTTTCTTCTTATCGCCACCACGGGAAGGGCTGCGTGAATGACATGGTACTCGTCCTCCATGGTGACTGCTTGGGGGTGATGGAGGCGGAGGTGGCGATGGGTTAGCCTTCTTGTTGTTGCCCTCCTGCGACTCCTCACGTCTGTCATGGTTGCTTGTCGGACGCGGAGGGTCATGGCACGACCTGCTCTTGTGTCCTTGGTTTCCACTACGCTCTCCTCCATTATGAGGCTTCTCCGCGTTGTCCCAAATGATGATGCCACTATGGAGGCATCTAGGCAGAGGCATGCTTGTACGGTGGTGAGCCTTTGGGTCTTCATGATGCCGGAAAGATCAGGGCGATGGCGACGAGCGACGAGGGTGAGCCTTACCTCCATGGTTGGAGGATATGGGGATAGCGTCCTCAGTGTTGCGTGTGTCCCTCCATCTTCTTTCTTATGAACCCGTCTGTGATCCAAAATCGTTGGGATACCTTGCCCTCTACTATTTGGGAGCGCTAGACTGGCAATATGCTGAGTCAGACTCGAGCCTCTGAGAGGTGGCCTTTTCCTGCTGTTTGACACCTTTGGCGACAAGATCATAGACCTATTCCATAGCTACCGGCGATCTATCCTATTCCAGTAAAGTCTTGGTGACTGCCAAGTTGAGGATGGGCGTGGGCATGATTTTCTTTCCATCACTATCAATGTATGTCTTAGCTTGCGCCGGTTTCGAAGGTGCTCACCCCAAGTTGCGCTGTACACCAGGGTTGTTGACGACATGAGCCAGAGCTTTCTTAGCCTTCTGCTTCTTGAGCACAGTCTTGTAATCGGCCTCCAAGGCCCGAGCCGTCTCGATCGATTTCTGTGCCTTGGCCAAATCTTGATCTAACTTTGCTCCTTGATCCGCGATGGCATGCACTTCCTCCAGCAGCTGTTGGCTCTTCTCATCAAGCAGGACAACATTCCGTATATGGGCCACGGTCAGAGGCTCAATGAGTATATTGTCGTACATCACCCTATAAATTGGGGTGACATGGGCAGCCGCAGATGTAGATGCTGGTGGTGGGGTATTTGCGGTGTTGGCATTGCTTGGACCGGTAGGGAGTTCCTGCGACTGTTGCATTGGGATAGCCGGAGGGGGCATGGCATGCGCACGATCATTGTCTGTGTCGTCAGCAGGCCCCTTCCCGTTGTCCCATGGCTTAGGCGGAGCTTTTCCGGGTTGGTCTTCTTCCATCACACTCCCAATGGTGATGAACACCTATCGAGATGTGAAGGCATTGTCGAACTGCTCCTCGCGATTGATCTACTCCTCCATATCCTTCATGGCTGAGTCGAGTTCTTTCGGGTTGATATACATATCCTCTGAGTCCATGCTGATGTCGGTGTAAAGCGCATCTAAAATGAAGTCAGAGGGTGCGGGAGCTTCCTCGATGATAGAGGATGATGCTGAGGCAGCAGGGCCATTGACTGGCGGCGGTGGTGGAGGTGGCGGTGGCAGCCCGGGTACGGCGATAGGCGGTGCCTCGATGACTCCATTAGCAGTGGCAAAGCTGTTAACGGTGCCAGTCATCTGCTCGAAAATAAGGATACCCGCGGCCTGCTGCCACCTTAGCATATGCCGGAGAAGTGTCTGCGATCCAGCCCTTCGACGAAGTGGTAAACAACATTATTGTTTGGGTAGTTCTCCAGATCGGCTCCTATCTGGATCCATCTATCAAGGTAATCTCGGGAGGCTTTCACCCTCTCTCTGGATGCAACGTGCCAGATCGAAGATGGTTACCATGCCGAAGAAGTGTGATCACTGCCTTCCAGACGCACGGGTTAACCCGATGGATTTTCAGTTATCTTCCATGTCGTGGTGTGGAACACGCCAGTGCCATCGGGGATGGCTAAAGAGGGACACTCGGATGCAATCGGTAGCTCACGCAACACGTTTGGCACGGTGAACTGCAAACACAGCGACGTACCCAGGTTCAGGGCCCTCTTGGCGACGTAACACCCCTACTCCTGCAAGTTCTACTATATGGGGGGCGAATGCCCAATACAAGTGCTCCTTGAGCTGTTTCCTTAGCTGCTATCGATGGCTAGAGGAAGAAGAAGAACTAGAGGCAAGCTCTCGCTACTATGGATGCTACTTACCTAGAACCCTAGCTCTACCCGCCCTTATATACCCGTTGGGGAGGTAGATTACAATGTGGGTTCTAGGGTTTACTATTTGGATATGGGTTACAGGGTAGGGCCGGCTATAGGGTCCTAGTCGGTGGGCCAGGACCCAGTTAACCCTTCTTTAGCATAACCCAATTCTTTAGCGGTCACCCGGGCTTCCTTTGTAGTGGCATCCCTACTTTAACGGTCACCCAGGACTCCTTTGGCGGTCAGACGACCACCTTACTTTATCTTCGTCTGGTAGCTGTCATGGTATTGCCGACGAGTACGCCATGGAGGGGTCCTCATAGTGTGTGTTTAGAGACGTGGGGTAAGGCGGACGGTTGACGGGTACGAGGTAACACAGCTTACCCAGGTTCAGATCCCACAACGGTGGCGGAATCCTACTCCTGCTATAAATCACTATAAGGGCAATACGCCGAGTTACAGAGATAGGTTCGCTGTGCGAGGTTGTCTGAATCGATGCCCTAAAGGCTCCCATAGGCCCGATTTATATAGTCGCCAGGTCCTAGGGTTACAGGGGAAAGTCCTAGCCGGACAGGTTACAGAGTCCTACACCGTCTATTACTAGTCTTGTGTATCTTGCACTCCAAGGCTCCGGGTACGCTGGTGAACCCACCGTAGCCTTCCTTTATTCGGCATGGGCCTCCGTTCTGGATCCATCTAACTGGGCCGCCCAGCAGGCCATAGGCCATGCTATCGACTATGGGCCACCCGGGTTATCTGGATAAGTGACATGCTATGAGGATACCCATATAGCATATCCCCAACAGTAGCCCCCGGAGAACTCTGAGATCTTGCGTCGTCTTGCCTCTGTGGATGAATGCTCCGTCTAGTTGGATGTTGGCAAATCGTCAAGCAATATCTTGTAGTCCTCCCAAAGAACCCTGCAAAGCTTTCTCCGTCTTCAACTTGTAAGCTGGAGAAATGCTGAATCTTCCATTGTACTCTTCCGTAGTCGGATTGAATCCGTCCACGTTGGAATCTTCGATGTGACGGCTCATCTACCCATGTCAGCTAGGACGACGTAGGCTTAGGTCAGCGACACCTCGTAACTCAGACATGTAGAGAACGCAATCATATCCGATTTTCCAGCGCGAGCAATACGAACCGTTGGCGGCGACGCTTGGAGACGTGGCGAAATTTCCGCGCATGTTCGCGAACACGTTGTCTACGCGGAACCGTCCGATCAAGCTGCACGAATCTTGACGCCGAGGATGATGAATAGTAACCGTGGGGAAATTTCCACTTTTTACCTTATTCTTCTCGCATCTTCTTCCTCCAGTCGCGCCCCTTCGAGCTCTGCGCTTCCAACTCGCGAGAAAACCCTAGCTTCCAATCTGCACCAGTCACATCCATCCTCAGTCCATGGCCAGCAGCAGCACCTCTCCCTCCATGGCGGCGTCGAGTGAAGCCGCGGCGAAGCCGGCGAGCTCCATTGTCGTACCTCCAGAGGGCCTAGTCATCCCCACATCAGCGGTTATCGAGTCCACCGGCGGTGACCTTAATCTGGCGGCGCTAGAGCCGTTGGAGGAGGAGACAGACTCGCACAAGGGTGACTGGCGCAGCTCAGATATCAACGACCGTGATATCCAGGAGATGATCGCTGAAGGTTACCTTCCTGCGACAAAGGGGCTCGCCTGGCGGGCGGCGCCGGCCGGCGAGGTGACACCCTCTCCCCAAGCCGGAGAAAAGGTGTTCCTCAAAGCCCAACTGGTATGAGGCGTCTCCATGCCCATCTCCAACTTCTTCCTCTCCGTCTTGAATCACTACAGAGTCCAGCCCCAGAACCTTTCCCCCAATAGTATCTTAGTGCTTAGCAACTACGCGGCGCTTTACGAGGGATACTTGGGATAAAGCCTAGGTTAGACCTTTTTGTGTACTTCTTCACCGTCAAACGTGAAGCCGGACATAGCAAGGAGGATCTTAGGAACTGTGGCACCATAAGCTTCAAGATTCGACCTGGCCGGCGGTTCCCCGACATCGTCGGCCACGAGTCCTGCAAGAATTGGCAATGGACGTACTTCTACGGCCCAGACATCCCGCTAGTTGGCCGACAAGTTACGTACCCGGACTTCATTGACGGAGCCGCCGCTGAAGCCTCATCATGGAGATCCCAGGCCTCCCTTCCCTCCGACATTGAAGCCTCTCGCGCCATAAGGCGGATAGAGTGGTTTGTAGAGACGGGTTTGACCGGCTTGGACCTAGCCATGTGCTGGTTCATCAGGCGAATCCAACCTCTGTAGCACCGCGCGAAGCTCATGCACGAGTATACCAGCGATAGAAGGGATAGTCTCCGCATCTCCGTGGACAACTTCTCGAGTGACTCCGTCAAGCTCCGCCTTAAGGACATCGTCAAGGTGAAGGACAAGAAGCGTGGCTTCACCATCACCTATGACATGTTCGTAGACGACAAGTGCCCAAGGTAGGTTTTTATTTTCTGTGTACGACATATAGTCCCGTTCTTCCATCTTGCAAATATCATCTTATCTAACATGGTGATTTCTTACTTAACAGCTTAGCGACATAGATGAGATGAGCATGGCTCCTCAAATCTATGATCCAAAGATGAAGGAAGTCACGGTCATGTTCGACGACGAAGCTCTGTTGGCGCGGAAGCGGAAGAGCTCCACCTCTAACGCTGCCGATGGAGGCAAGAAGAAGAAGACGGAGGGTGGAGCCTCCAAAAATACTACCGCCGCCCTGGAGGCGGAAAAGAGAAGAACCACCGGGATCCCCTTTGCTAAAGCACCCCCACTTGTGTAAGCTTCTCATTCTCCGACATTGTCTATTTATCTTTCTTGCTCCTGTACTTATGCATTTTGCACGTTTCAGGAAGAAAGCCACGACCAGCCTCAAGAAGACCTCAAAAACTTTGGGGGCTTCTCGAAATATCAAAGACATGCTGCATCACGATGCCTCCCCCGCCATCGCCCCTACTACTCCTGTCGTCAAGCCCTCGTCTGCCCCGACAAGCTCACAAGCTAAGGAGGCATCAGGCCCTTCCGCCATGGAAGTGGACTCAGGTGCTTCTACCGAGGTTGCAATCTTCGGCGAGCAGGCGACGCAGGAAAGTGCCGCCCAACAAATGGCTGAAGGTCCGGCTAAGGATGCCATCGGTGGCAGCAAGGCAGTGGTGGAGGCTGGTACTTCTGCCGTTGGCGGCGCCCCCGCACCCCAAAAAACCATAGTCTATCCAAAGATAGTCTATCCGGTACTTACACCGGGTAGCACTGCTTTGGTCCCTGGTGCGGCGCCGACCTCTCCGACATGCGGTCTAGAGGAGCTTCTCCGTCAAGCAGAAATATTGCAAGGAAACAGCGAATCCTTTGGCAAGCTGCTGGCCGAGAGTGCTACAAACCTCAAGATCATCGCACTTGTAAGTTTCTTTTCCTTTTGCATTTCATATGAGTATCCCACTGTATCCCCCGAGGATGTAGACGGAAAAACCATAGGTTTTTGCATCTATATGCTCTAAGAGTGACTAAGTTAGAAAAAACTCTCACTGTAGCCCCCAAGCATTTAGATGGAATGAACTAATCCGACTAGATGCTTTAAGAGTAGCATACATAGTGTTTATAAATTTCAATACTGTAGCCCCCAAGCCTCTAGTTGCAACTGAATTAGTTTCGACTAGATGCTTAAAGAAAAGCTAAGCAGATATCCGAGTTAAAAACTTTATACTGTAGCCCCCAAGCTTCTAACTGAATCAGTTCCGACGAGATGCTTAAAGAAAAGCTAAGAATATTGCTAGGTTAAAAACTCTCGTTGTAGCCCCCGAGCGTCTAGGTGGAAAATTTCTGACTAGATGCTCCAAGCAGACTAAACAACGTTTTAACTTTGTTCTTTTTTTCACAGAACGAGAATGCTCGGAGGGGTATGGCCAATGAAAAGTACCAGAAGATGCGTGCAGATCTAGAAGCTGAAAAGGGTAAAACTGCCTTCTTGAAGGAACAGATCACCAAAAGAAAGCGTCTGTTTTATAATGCGCATTCCGAATTGGTTTTGTGCCCACATTCTCCAAGTACTCATTGTGTACTTTACTTTCTCCGACATGTATAAACCATCGCCAAGGCCAAGAATATTGTCGAGCAATCCAATCACATTCAAGAGCTGGATAGCGAGAACAAAATTCTTAAGCAGGAGAGGAAGGACATGCTGAATATGCATGAGGAGTCGATGAAAGCCTTCCAGGAATCCACCACGAGGAAATCAACCGCTTGAAGGAGGAGATCGCGATCTTAAAAGATCAGAAGCGACCTGCCGATGAGCAGAATCACCGCCATGGCGAGGCATACAAGCTCCTCCAACAAGAGAAACAATCCTTGGCAGACACCCTCTGGCAAGCTGAAGCCAGCATCTTCAGTAAGTTTTCTTCGTCTTGGAATTCTACAGTCTGGATACTTTGATTTATTGAACTCATGTGCTCCTTGTCGGAATTTTCAGCTCCAATGGGTTTAACCCGATCACCTCTCTGGCCAAGGAATGCATGGTTCTTGCCGGCAACATCATCAACACCGCCATCACCCAAGCCAAAGAGATTGCCAAGCCCCTCCAGATACACATCAAGGCATCGGACTACGTGGCGAAGTACTCGGAAATTTTGCGCCGAGCCCCCGAGCGTATCATGATCTGGAAAGCTTCGTGTACACGGGCTGGCGTGAGGATGGCGCTGTCAATGGTCAAGGCGCACTACGAAGGTGCCGACATCGACACGGTGACCTCTGGTATCCCCGACATCGACGATTACAGCAAAGAGATTGATCATGAAGCCATCTTGTCGTCACTCGTGGGTTATGACACCAGAGTTGCCGAGTTGGTGGACACCGACGTCTTCGTGCCCATGAACACCATTGACGGCGGCAACCAAGATTCCTCCGAGTCTCACCGCAGCGCCGACTTCGACGGTGATTCTCCGGCTGGTGACGATGCTGCCTCCAAGTCACCTGCGCCAAAGGAGTGAAAAACAACTTTGTAATATTCGTGTCACCTTTGGTGTATATGCGGAAAAAACTTGTTGATGTGACTTAAGGCGGAAAACAATGGTTGTTATTTCCTGCTGCTTAAGAACTAGTTTCCAGCATGTATATATATTTTTTAAGCAAGTGCTGGATTATCCATTACTTTGGTTCTTATGCTTGACTTTTCGTGAGTCGGAAGACTCGTTGTCGGAACCATGTGCTTAGGTGATGATGCCCAATGGCACCGTCAATAACCTGAGCACAAAATCGCCGACAATAAGTGCTGAAAGTCACTACTCCAGAATCCACATAAAAACGACAAAGAACGTGTAGACCAGAAAACTTAAGCTAACGCCCGTAGGTGGAATTTTCACAAGTGCAAACGCAAAGCTTGTGCATAAATGTTTTACATGATCCAAAAATGAACACTAAAGGAGGTAAAAGACTCAGAAATATGAGTGAACCAGAGAGCTTTATTTCATTGATCATATAAGAGGTACACAATTAGATAAAAAATGCTAAGTGTAGAAAGGACGTAGCTGTGCTATGTTCCATGGCCGATCAAGCTCCGGGTAGTCATCATCCGGGTCACGTCGCTTACGCTTATGATCCTCGTTGGGTCTATCCTTTAGCTCACGATTATCAACAAGGTAGTAAGACCCATTGAGTAATGCCTTGCTTATGATGAACGGTCCTTCCCATGGCGGGGATAATTTGTGTGACTTTTTCTTCTTAAGTCGAAGCACCAAATCCCCCTCTTTAAACGAGCGATGTCGAACGCGGCGACTAAGGTAGCTGCGTAGCTTCTGCTGGTAGATGGCGGATCTTTGGCATGCCAAAACGCGCTCCTCCTCGAGAAGGTCCACATCTAGGCGTCTGGATTCTTCAGCGTCATCTTCGTCGTAGGCGGAAACTCTTGGTGCATCGTGAAGTATGTCAGAAGGCAAGATGGCTTCTGCTCCATATACCATGAAGTAAGGGGTGTAGCCGGTGGATCTATTGGGTGTAGTTCGTAAACTCCACAGCACAGATGGCAATTCTTCCACCCAGGCTCCAGCTCCTCTATGTAGCGGTGCCTCAAGACATGGCTTGATTCCCTGCAGAATTAATCCATTGGCTCGCTCAACCTGACCATTGGATTGTGGGTGTGCCATAGATGCAAGGTCAAGTCGGATGCCTTTCTCCCAACAATATGCCTCCACTTCTTTGAGTGAAAAATTGCTTCCATTGTCGGTGATAATGCTATGTGGGAGACCAAATCTCACCACTAGATCCCGGACAAACCTGAGGGCAGTTGCCCTATCAAGCTTTCTAATGGGTTTAGCTCCTATTCATTTAGTGAATTTATCAACTGCGACAAGCAGATGCGTAAACCCACAGGGTGACGTCTGTAACGGTCCCACCATGTCTAGCCCCCAGACTGCAAATGGCCAAGTTATTGGTATTGTTCGCAGTTCTTCAGCAGTAACATGCGGTTGTCGGGCATAATACTGGCATCCCATGCATGTCTCAACCAGCTTGTCAGCGTCTGCCTTCGCGGTCAGCCAGTAGAATCCTTGCCGGAAGGCTTTCGCGACCAATGATCGGGGAGCGGCGTGATGCCCGCAATTTCCGAGATGTATTTCGCGTAGGATTTCCATACCTTCTAGCTGGGAAACACACTTCAGGTATACACCAGTAGTGCTCCTTTTGTAGAGTTGCCCATTGATTATGGTATAACCCTTTGCTCGTCATACTATTTTCCGTCTTTCGACTTTGTCGTCGGGCAAAGTTCCGTGTTCGAGATATTCCATGAACGGTTTTGTCCAAGCCGGAGGGACCTTAGTCACCAAGTTGACGAAAGAGTCAGCTCTATCCGGGTTGTCGATGTCGGCGCCCTTCACAGATGGTGTGCGCAGGTGCTCTAGGAAAACTCCTGGCGGAATTTGCTTGCGCCCTGATCCAAGCTTAGACAGTAGATCAGTTGCCTCGTTTTGTTCCCTAGGTAAATACTTGACTTCGTAGCCTAAGAAGCTCTTGGCTATATCGTCCACTTCGTCTCGATATGCCGCCATCATAGGGTTCCGCGCATTCCAGGTGCCAGCCACCTGCTGGGCAACCAAGTCGGAATCTCCACAGAAAACTATGCGCTTGATGCCAATATCCTTGGATACACGTAGTCCGTGAATAAGTGCTTCATACTCCGCCATGTTGTTTGTAGCCTCGAAGTGGATCTGCAGAACGTAGTGTAGCTTGTCTCCTATTGGTGATTGTAGCAATACACCAGCCCCCGAGCCGTTGAGCAGCTTTGATCCGTCAAAGTGCATCACCAAGTACTCTGGCTCTGGCAACGGAGTAGCATCTGGCATCTCCGTCCAATATGCAACAAAATCCGCCAAGGCTTGTGAATTGATAGAGTCGCCTCTCTTGTAGGTGATATCGAAGGCGGCGAGTTCAATGCCCCACTTCGCGACCCTTCCTGTAGCGTCGCTGTTATTGATAATGTCGGATAGTGGAGTCTTGCTCACCACTGTGATTGGGTGCTCCTGAAAGTAATGCCTCAGCTTCCGAGAAGCAAGGAATACTCCATAAGCTATCTTTTGGTAGTGCGGGTAACACTGCTTGGACTCTGTCAAGACCTTACTCACATAGTAAACTGGTCGTTGAACTCCGTGCTCATAGCCCGGTTCCTTCCGCTCTACCACGACGACGATGCTGATAACCCGGTTGGTTGCCGCCATGTAAATTAACAGGGGCTCTCCAGACTCGGGTGCTGCAAGGATGGGCGCTGAGGAAAGAATCTCCTTGAGCTGCTTCAATGCTGCATCTCCTTCAGCAACTTATACAACGGCAGAGCCTTCTCTCCAAGTCGGCTGATAAACCAACTAACTACTGCAACACAGCCTGTTAGTCGTTGAATGTCCTTTAGACATGTCAGATGGTTTATGTCTAAGATGGCCTTGATTTTCTCCGGGTTGACCTCGATTCCACGTTCGGAAACGATGAAACCCAACAATTTGTCGGTTGGAACCCCAAAGACGCACTTCTTAGGGTTAAGCACCATGTTGTATTTCTGTAGATTATCAAATGTTTCTTTTAAGTAGGATATTAAGTCATTTGACTTTTTAGACATCACCGCTATATCTTCCACATAAGCGTGAACGTTCCGACCAATTTGATCATAGAGGCAACGTTGCATTGTCCGCTGATAGGTAGCACCTACGTTTTTCAGCCCAAAGGGCATCATGACATAGCAAAACGTGCCATATGGGGTAGTGAACGAAGTGGCCAATTGGTCTGACTTCCTCATCTTGATCTGGTGGTATCCTGAGTATCCATCGATAAAACACAAAAGCTCCGAGCTAGTCGTCGATTCAATGACTTGGTCAATGCGAGGCAAAAGAAAACGGATATTTGGGACATGCTTTGTTCAAGCCGGTGTAATCAACGCACATTCTTAATTCATTGGTTCCCTTTTGGGGACAAGTAAAGGATTGGCCACCCATTGGGTGTGAAGGACTTCTCGGATAAATCTAGCCTTAAGTAACCTAGCTATCTCTTTGACAATGGCGCGTCTCTTCTCATCTCCAAAGCGTCGTAGAGGTTGTTTCACTGGTTTACATTTTGGATCAATGTTTAAGTTGTGCTCGGCAAGTTCCCTAGGTACACCTTTCATGTCGGCAGGTTATCAGGCAAAGATGTCCCTATTCTCACAGAGGAACTCGACGAGCGCGCTTTCCTATTTGGGATCCAGGTTCGTCGCAATGGCGGTGACCTTGGAGGCATCGCCTACCACAAGTTCCACCGGCTTGGTCTCGATGGCGGCCTTGAACGCAGGAGCGGAGTCGGAGATTTGCTTCTTTGATGCGGGGATCTCTGAGTCATTGACCTTGCTCTGGATCTCTTTGAATTCTTCGCTGTAGAGGACAGCTTCTGCAATGGCTGCTTCATTGATCTTGCAGTCCCTTGCCTTGGTAAAGCTTCCGGATACGGTGATGACACCATTTGGTCTGGGTATCTTGAGTTTGTTGTAGACGAAGCATGGCTTGGCCATGAACGTGTGGAGTATGTCGCGGTCGAATATGACGTGGTACACGCTCTTGAAGGGGACCACCTCGAAGGTCATGCTCTCTTGGCCGTAATTGTTAACGTCGCCAAAGGCAACCTGAAGTGTAATGCACCCAAGGGACCGAGCCTCCCGACCAGGAACTACGCCATGGAAGATGGTATTGGTCCGCCTTAGGTTTGCCTCCGTCAAGTTCATCTTCTGCAGTGTATCCAGGTACATGATGTTGATGATGCTTCCACTATCCACCATACACTTGGTGAACCCCACGCCGTCAATCAAGGGGTTGATGACCATAGCGTACTGGTTCTCCGTAGGTACGAGGTCTGGGTGGTCCGTCCTGTCCCAAGTTATTGGAACCTCTGACCAACGCAAGTACTGGAGAGTGGCCATCAGGATCCTCAGGGAGTTCTTCTGTTGTCGGACATTGGGGGTGCCAGGGAAAGTGTGGTAGACTGGAGCCTTCTTTGCGAAGGGGTTCTTGCCCTTGTCGTCGCTCTTGGCGGCGTGCTTGGGGTCAACGTCTTCGTCCATGTCACTCAAATCCTTGGAATCCTCCTCCTTCTTCCCCTTGCCCTTGCCTCGCGGTCTATTCTTCCGACTTCGCTTGTAGCTGGACTCTGGGTCTTCCTTGAGGTCGTTGACGAACTTGCAGTGTCGATTGGTATGGGTGGCCTTGCCGTTGGCGTCGAGGTGTACGAGGCACGGCATATCGCGGTACTCCTCGTAGGTTTGGGGAACACGGAGTGGCGCCGAGGTTGTTTCACTGCCTTGCTGGTGCCCACAGCCAGCTCCCCTTCCTCGGCCACGTTGTCCGCCATCACCTCGTCCTGCAAAAGTCATAGTGACCATGTCGGTAGATTTCTTTTCTTCTGGAGCGGTTTTATGCTTTGTGCTGCTATTCCTCCGAGCTTGAGTTGGAACGGCTGTTGTCGGCAAGGTGCCGCGAGCATCGTCGTCGGCGGTTGCGAACTCACTAGCCAACTGAATCATCTGGTTCAAGTCAAGCTGGTGATTGTCCTGCAAGCGCTTCAGTTTATGTCGGAGCAACATGCATCTTTCCAACCCGTCGATGAAGGCGGCCATGGCGGTCTGGGCGTGCACTCCTGCGCAGGAATTCTTCATGTCCATCCAGCGAGAGAGGTAGGCACGAGATGTCTTGTCTTTCTCTTGCATGCACCGCTGTAGATCGCCCACAGTGCAGGGACGCTTGTATGTACCCTCAAAGTTCTTGGTGAACACTTCTTGCATGTCCAACCAGTTGTAGATGGATTTCTCAGGCAAGTCGTCGATCCATTGACGGGCCGTGCCCGCCAACATTAATGGGAGGTACTTGACGGCGACGTTGGGGTTGCCTCCGGCAATCTCTACCGCGTTGTCGTAGTCCTGCAACCATGTGGCTGGCTTGGCGGTGCCGTCATAGGGCTTGATGGTCTTGTCAATCCAGAAACCTTTGGGGTAAGTTGTGGACCGTATTGCAGGTCCAAAGAAACGTGGTCCCAGATATGGTCCTTCCCGGGCCTCATGGATCTTGTCGATCTGCGAACGTGCATCGTACGGCTCCAGGTTCTGCTTCTTCTTGTCAATAGGGGATGGGCTGCGTGAACGACGCGGGCCTCTTCCGCCATGGTGACTGCTTAGCGATGACGGAGGCGGAGGTGGCAGTGGGTTATCCTTCTTGTTGTTACCCTCCTGCGACGCCTCACGCCTGTCACGGTTGCTTGTCGGACGCGGAGAGTCATGGTGTGACCTGCTCTTGTGTCCTTGGTTGCGCTATCCGTCATGACGGGTCTGCTCCGTGTTATCGCGGATGACGATGTCGCACTGCTTTGGTGGGGGCATATCTGCACGATGGTGAGTCTTGTAATCTTCGCGATGTCGGGGGGATCGGGGCGGTGGCGATGGGCGACGAGGTAGGGCCTTTTCTCCATGGTCGGAAGATATGGGGATAGCATCCTTCCTGTTGCGCGCATCCCTCCGCCTTCGTTCTGATGAACCCGTCTGGGACCCGGCATCAAGAGGAGATTTGTCCCTTAGCGGCTTGTACTGGCTAGATTGGCAGAGCGCTAGGTCAGACACAAGCCTCTGAGAGGTGGCCTTTTCCTTCTGCTTCACCGCCTTGGCCACTAAGTCATAGACCTATTCTACTGCCTCGAGTGATCTATCCTGCTCCAGAAGGGTCTTGGCGACGGCGAGGTTAAGGAGTGGGATGGGCATCACCTGCTTGCCTTCACTGTCAATGTATGGCTTGGCCTGTGCTGGCTTCGAGGGAGCCCATCCTAGGTTGCACCGTACACCAGGATCATTGATGAAGTGAACCAGAGCTTTCTTAGCCTTCTGCTGCTGCAGTAAAGTCTTGTACTCAGCCTCCATTGCTCTAGCTTTCTCTATGGAATTCTGCGCGTTGACCAGATCTCGATCTAGTTTAGCGCCTTGCTCCATGATGGCCTGCGCTTCCTCCAGCAGCTGCTGGCGCTTCTCGTCAAGCTGGGTCACGCTCCGGATATGAGCAACGGTCAGTGGCTCAACAAGGAGATTGCCGTACATCACTCTATCAGCTGGAGTAACTTGGGCTGTTGCAGACGTAGATGCTGGAGGCGGCAAGTTTGTGGTGTTGTTCTTGCTCGGGCCGGTGCCGAGTTCCTACGGCTGCAGCACTGGGTTAGGCGGAGGAGGCATGACTTTTGCGCGATCATCGTCAGCAGCGATAAGTGGCCCCTTCCCCTTTTCCAGCGCTGTAGGCGGAGCTCGTCCGGGTTGATCTTCATCCATCGCCGTCCCAATGGTGACGAACACCCCTCGAGACGTGAAGGCGTTTTTGGCTTGCTCGTCGCGCGAGTACTCCTCCTCCATCTCCTGCATAGCGGAGTCGAGCTCTTCTGGACTGAAGTCTATCTCCTCTGAATATGCACTAAAATCAGCATAAAGCGCGTCAATGACAGAGTCAGAGGGTGCCAGGAATTCCTCGATGACGGGCGGTGGAGGTGCCACGGCCTCGACGATGACTGGAGGTGGTGGTGCTGCTGCGACGATGGCGGCAGGAGGCGGTGGTGGCGGTTGCTGAATCGGAGGTTCTCCGTCTCTGAGCGCAAGCTCCATCTGGGCTGCTGCGTCAGCTTCCGCGTAGTTGTTGATGGTGCTCACCATCTCTTCGAGGGTAAGGCATCCTGTTGCCTGCTGCCGTCTTAAAGAATGTCGGAGAAGCGTGCCACGGTCCAGTCCTTCCACGAAGTGATATAAAGCGTTATCATCGGGGTAGTGGGCTAGATCGGCTCGTATGCGGATCCACCTGGCCAGGTAATCGCGGGGGTTTTCGCCTTCTCTCTGAACGCAGCGCGCCAGATCGAAGATGGTAACCACGCCAACGAACTTGGATCTCTGCTGTCCAGACGCACGGGCGAAGCCGGCGTATTTGTAGTGATCTTCCACCTTTATGTCCTGCACAGGGGCGGTTTGGGTGGGCCTTGAATTTTTCCAATCTTTGTCGGCAAACTCCAAGGAGAGATCCGACATCGATCCTTCCGCGAACGTATCCTACCCGTAGGCGGTCCGTGCGGGCCTTGATTCTTTCCAATCTTTGCCGGCAAAATCCGAAGAGAGATCCGACATCGATCCTTCCGCGAACGTATCCTGCCCATAGGCGGTCCGTGCGGGTCTTGATGCTCCTCCGACTCCCACGGAACTAGTGCCCGAGTCAGTTTCGCCGATGAAGAGGTGGATGTCTTTGATAGGAACGATTGAACACCGCTTAGGGTTCGTCTTCACCGGGATCCAGAATTCGTCAGGGGGATGATCGGAACGTTGCCGGAGAAGAGAACACGGCCGATGGCTACGGTTTCTCCGATTCCCGCGAAGATCTTGGTCCTCGCCCGCTGAAGAGCCTGAAGCGCCTCCTGCCCCATGGTGGGCGCCAACTGTCGTGGTATTGCCGACGAGTACGCCATGGAGAGGTCCTCACAGTGCGTGTTTAGAGACGTGGGGTAAGGTGGACCGTTGACGGGTACGAGGTAACACAGCTTACCCAGGTTCAGATCCCACAACGGTGGAGGAATCCTACTCCTGCTATAAATCACTATAAGGGCAATACTCCGAGTTACAGAGATAGGTTCGTTGTGCGAGGTTGTCTGAATCGATGCCCTAAAGGCTCCCATAGGCCCGACTTATATAGTCCCCAGGTCCTAGGGTTACAGGGAAAAGTCCTAGCCAGACAGGTTACAGAGTCCTACACCGTCTATTACTAGTCTTGTGTATCTTGCACTCCAAGGCTCCGGGTACGCTGGTGACTCCATCGTAGCCTTCCTTTATCCGGCATGGGCCTCCCTTCTGGTTCCATCTAATTGGGCCGCCCAGCAGGCCATAGGCCATGCTACCTACTATGGGCCACCCGGGTTATCCGGATAAGTGACATGCTATGAGGATACCCATATAGCATATCCCCAATAGTAGCGCCGGTCACGGCGGTGCGCCAGCATGTCTGGTGACGAGAGGCGCCATAAGCATACACCGCAAGGAGCGCCTCCCCCTCTGCGCTCTCCATCGAATCTGAGGCTATCCAGGTGGAAGCGGCCACCCGGCTGGTTCTTCTGGCTACCCGGCTAGATGGGCAAGTCGAGAAAGCTTTAAGCCTAGCCGGGCGGGACTAGCCAACCGGCTAGTGTTGTCCTGCTTGACGGCCAGGCGGCCCATATCTTCTGGAGCTGGCCTACTTAGGCATGGCTTTCCCAACCTGGGGGTTATCCCCCCGACACTAGTCCCTGAGCGCGTAAGGACTTGGCCAGTGGGAAAGGTCTTGTGAGCTCCTTTGTTTATCGATGTAGTTTGTCGATAATCCCGGCTATAGCATTTCCTTTTGCTTTCCGGCTGGGTTCAACCGACTGCGGAATCGATGGCCGCCCACTGGGTGTAAACAGCAAAGGTAGGGAATGTCTGGCGAAGCTGGAACCAAATCGTATGTTGGATGAGGTCAGTTTCATCGTCATCCATGACTGTTGCTCTGGCGCACGTCACGCCAATTTGAATTATGCGGTGCTACGCCAGTTTTTTGGTAACTGCGTGCACCACTTGCTGCAGCGGTTTCTCGAGGCGAGTGCGCACGCCTCGCCTCCTTGTAACACATGTGGATCTGCTGTGTTGGGTTGTGCTGGCACAAAGGATCCGAAGCCGTAGCATCGCAGAACTAAAATTTCGCATAGCCACGTGTCGTGTGGGGGCGGAGGAGACGACGGTGCCCTCCCCGCGGGGATAAATAGAGCTGCGGGGTGAACGAGGCGTCCACTTCGTCTTCCTCTAGCTCTTGCCTCCCTATCCTTCTGTGCTCCTTCTTGCTTTGCCTTTGCGCCGCCAATCTATGGTCACAGGAGCCGCTGTTAGTCCTCGCTCGCTTGTTTCTAGGACCCCCGCCTCCACCACGGCCGCTCTGCCTGTCGAAATGCTGTCGGAGCAACGCGGTGGCTGGAGCGGGTCCTTTGTGACGGATGATCTGGTGTACAAGTACCGGCGGGGGAAATTTATTCCCTCGTCGCGGCTGGTGAAGCACCGGCTCGCTCCGGAGGGGGAGCGGGTGCCTGACCCTTAGGCAGGGGAGCACGTCGTCTTCCTCACCCACTTCGCCCGCGGCTTAGGCCTCCTCGTCAACCCCTTCCTCCTTTAGTTGTTCGTCTTCTTCGACCTCCAACTCCAGGCGCCAAAGCCATTGCGCAGCTGTCGCACCATGCGGCATGCTGTGAGTCGTACCTTGGGGTGTGGCTTGAGGTGGCGAACTTCCTCAAGTTCTTACACTTCAAGGCCTAGAACACCATCAAGGACAGCCCACTGACGGAGACAGGCTGCTGCGTCATCTACCCGCGGCCCTCCTTGCCGATGTCGCGGTTCGACCTCCCCAACACCGTCAAGCTATGGCAGCGCTCATACTTCTACATGGGAAATGCCACGAAGGTCGACTGGATCGGCCTGCCGCCCTTCATAAACGTGCCCTCAATGCAGAAGACCTGGACGGCGAAGGGATGGGGGCCCAGGCGGACATTGACCGGATGGCCGCCCGGTTGGAGGTTATGGTGGCGATGGAGCGTCTCACCGCTCGAGATATAGCGCTGTCGTGGATGGCGTGTTGCGTTCTTCCTCTTCAAAAGCGGTCGCACGAGATGTGCTATCTATCGACCGCCAATGACCCGACCCGGACGTCACAGAAGGACGTGCCGTACGAGGCGCTGCAAACTAGATCTCTGTGATTTCCAAGTTCCGTGTGGAGGCGACATGGTCGTACTCCTGCCCGCCGTACCACCGCGGCCGCCTGCCTCCTCGGGTGAGTTATCATTGTCTATTTTGTGCTTGGCCTTTTCCCTGGTAGGTTTTCCTTGGGTGCCTTATGCTCCCCCTTTTGAGTAGTTGTTTACAGCGCAGCATGCTGAGGACGATATCGGCGACTTCACCCTCTCTGCCTTCCTGTCGGACCGTAAGCCGCCGAAGTACCCCCAGACGGAGCCCGAGGGGTTTCCCGTCCGGCAGGGCGACGGTCCTTCGGATCCTCACGGTAATTTCCGGGTGCATATTTTGTCTCTATTTTGCCAATGGGGCTTGTCATTGATGTTTGTGTTTGTGTTGGCGCAGCCGAGAACGAGGCCGGCCGGGAGAAGGCCGCGACGAAGGCCCGGGGGAAGAGGGCGACGCCCATTGCCGTGCCGGCTACCGCGGAGCAGAAGAGAACACACCGAGCGCGCCCAGCTGACGTCATGCCGTCCTTTGCCGGGTAAGTGTTCTCCCTAGCTCTTTTCCTTGCTCTCTGCTGAGCCTTTCTTGTTTTTCCTTTCACAGCGAGGCGATGTCGCTGGGAGGCTCCGGTTCTACCATCGTTGTCCCTCCCCGCCTCCTATCGTTGAGGCGGCTGCGGCGTCTCTGGCTGCGCCCACCTCGACGACTCCGCCTGCATCTCCTTAGGCATTCCCAGCCGCAGGAGTGCTGCACCACGCGCCCGCAACTTCGTGGGTTACGCAGCTCTTCGCGGCCGCTCAGGGCCCCGAGACCCCCCTCCTCCATCCTACGGCTGGCGTGAACCTGGCCTGGAGTGATGCTCTAGCCATTTCTGCCAGGCCCATCATCAAGTAAGTGACGGAGGAGGCGTCGGGTGCTCCGGTACAGGCAACGTTCAGGTGGGGTCCTCTGGCTCGGCAGGGAGGGAGCTGGTGGTGGTTGCGCCTTCCAGCACCGCTGCCGATGAAGACGAGGTCGTGGTGACCGGCTCGAGGCCAGCTCCGGCTGTGCTTACGCCGGGTGCCATCCTCGCCCAGTTGTCGGGTGCGGCGCCCGTCGCACTCGACCAGGCTCGCCACCTGGTTGAGGAAATGGAAAAGGGCCTTGGCGAGGCCAAAAATTTGTCTGTGGTGTCTCTCTCCATTTTCTTTTGTTGCGGCTGGATTTTTTTGCTCTTTTTCCTTACTTCCCTCTCTTCGCAGAAAGCATTTTAGAGACTGCAAAGAATACTCAGGAGTTGGGGCATAAAATTGCTTCTTCTGACCTATCTTGGTGATTGGCTTCCTTTTCCCGCTTTTTGTTGACCATCGGGTAACCTCCTACAGCCATGATCTTGGATAAGGAGAAGGAGGTGGAGCACCTCAAGGCTCAGGTGGCCGGCTGGAGGAGTCGAACAAGGCCCGGCAGGGGTAGATCGACCAACTGGCCACGGCCAAACACAAGTTGGAGATTGCCGTGGAGAGGAGCAAAAAGGTGGCTGACACCCGGGGGGAGTCACTCAAGACCTTGGAGATAACCTCCGCCCAAACGGAGGAGCTGGTCAAGGTTCTCCGGTCCTAGGAGCAGGATCTGACCTGGCAACTTGAGCGGATCGCCGAGCTGGTCATCGGTAAGTTCGCACTTCCCTGCCCTTTCTATGCTATGGTTAACGATTTGTCTCTGGCTGCTTATTCCCTCAATCGGCTATAGCTCACTACCCGGAGTCGACCGACCAAGCTCTCGAGAAACTGCCGGCAGAGGAGGTTAGCCGCGAACTGACCGCATAGGACCTGGTAAAGGTTCTGGTGGAGGAGAGTGACAATCTTCGCAACGTCGACACGGATTTCTTCCAATATGTCTGGACGGAGACAGGCAAGCCACACGACATTGCCAGCTTGGCGCTCGCCCTGACCCGTGGCATAGACCTGTTGGAGATCCACAAGGAGTGGGCGACTCGTGGCGACGTGGAGATGGCACTGGACCTTATGAAGTCCTGGTATCCAGATGCGGATCTGGGTGCACTCACTCGTGTCTTCCGAGCCGGAACCAGCTATGAGAGCCTCCGCCGGAGCGTCCCGGCGATCAGGTCCTGCGGAGTTAAGATCGGCACTTACGTGGATCTCACTACTAGGAAAATGGCTATAGATAATCAGCACATCCGTGGCTCACATGGTTGAAGTGCCCCACGGATAAAATAGGCATGGCTCACCTATGGGCAGTGCCCTACTAGTAACTAGAACAATCGTGGTGCACATGACCATAGTGCGCCACAGATATGTGTGGGCCAGGGCCCTGTTGGCCGCACGCCAGATATCCGTAGCTCACATAGGGTAGGTGCGCTACGCTTGTTGGTGTTATCCGTGGCGCATGTTGTGGGGGTGCGCTACGCCTAAGAGCATGCCCCTCTGCTCTGTAAAACGGTCAGACACATCTGTGGCGCACTATGGCATGTGCGCCACGGATGTTACTAATCCCTGTGGCGCACTAGGGCCAAGTGTGCCACGGATGTGGCGACCTTTTTTTTGGCAGCTCCACTTGTGCACATGTGTGATCATCCACCACCCCACACTTCACTTTCCCCTTCTTCTTCCTCCTTAGATCTAGTCGGGATCCTTCTCCTTCCCGCCTCAATTTCTCCACTCATTCACCATTTTTAGCATGTAGAACTTGCCTTGGATGTTACATAAGTAATAGAGGAAGCTCTCCTCTCTCATCTCCTTCTCCGGTCTCGCGCGCACCTCTCCTTTCCATCTTTCTCACGATTGGTCTCTCATCTCGGTAAGTTGTCCATGTAAGGATGTGTTCATGTGTATATGGATGATATGCTCATATGTATGTAGATGATCGATGCTCATGATGTGTGTATGAGAGGATCGATGGTCATATGTGTGTGTGTATGGAGAGTATCGATGATGCTCATGCATGTGTGTATGGAGAGGATAATGATATGTTCATGTGTGTATGGATCGGTCTCTCTCTCTTGTGTTTGTATGTGAACAAGTTGCCATTTGTTTTGCCAAAATGTTGATTCATTTCCATTTTGGCAAGACTTTGGCATTTCGCAAAGGTCCTAATTTTAGGATAGGTCATGCCGAAATTTTCTATCGACCATTGCATGCATGCATTGATCATGTGGTTCTAATAGACTTCTAATTGTACCGTGTACACAGTGCAGGCAAAAATGGTGCTCATAATGAGTGAAGACATTGTGGCTAGATTTTTGAAATGTGCGACTGCCGACATGATACGAAATAACAAGACGGAGATAAGATGTCTGTGCAGAAGATGCAAACTCAACTGGGTGATCGACCCAGATTCCGGGAATCTGCAGGCGCACCTGCTCCGCCATGGTTTCATGGATGGATACACTCGTTGGATAAGAGATGACGAAGACGATGGAGACGGTGAAGGTGGGCAACATGACGATGATCATCATCACGGCGAGAACGGGCGAGATGATGAAGAGTCTCCTGGAGATGGTGAAGGTGCGGAAGCAGACCAGGATGATGATGATCTAGATGCCGGAGGAGGAGACGATGATGGAACAACGTCAGGCTGGGTGCGGGACCCTTATGTGCAAGAGCTGCTTCTCAAGCAGACGAGTAACGCCAGGGCTGCCGCTAGAGAGAAAGCCAAGCTTGCGCAACTTGAGAAATACGCGGTTACTCCATTGTATGAAGGATGCAGGCCCGATGATACCCGGTTGAATGTAACGCTCAAGGCTATGGAGATGAAGGCAAAACACAAATTGAGCGACGCAAGCTTCGACGATATGATGGCATTCTGGCACGATCGTCTCCCGGAGGGGAACACATGTCCAACTAGTATCGAGGACACCAAGAAAATCGTCTGTCCTCTAGATCTACCGCACGTTAGATATCACGTATGCATCAACGATTGCATCATTTATCGGGGCGAGGACGCGGATAAAACCACATGTCCGGTGTGCGGCGTGAGTTGATACAAGAAAGGGAAGAAATCACCTCGAAAAGTCGTATGGTACTTTCCTATCACTCCTCGTCTGCAGCGCTATTTCATGGACCCTAAGGAAGCGAAGCTCATGCGATGGCATGCGGAAAGGAAGAAGCCAGGAGATGACGATGATGACCCCGAAAAGGATGAGCTGCTGACGCACCCTTCAGATGCTAGCCAGTGGAAAGCATTGGACCTCGAATTCCCGAGTCGGTGGATTCGAGGAACATCGGCTTGGTGCGAGCACCGATGGACTCAATTCGTTCAGTAGCCAGAGCAGCACGCACAGCACTTGGCCCGTGTTTGTATGGATGGACAACCTCCCTCCATGGTTGTGCATGAAGAAGAAGTACATACAAATGAGGATGCTAATTCAAGGGCTGAAACAACCTGAATCGACATCAATGTATCTCGGGCTGTTGAAAGAGGAGCTAGCCACGTTATGGGAATCTGGAGCCAATACTTACGACGCCGTCGCACAAGATTATTTCACTATGAGAGCCGCGTTGGTCACTACGGTGCAAGACTATCCAGGTTGCGGGTATATCTCGGGGCAGGTTATCCAAGGATTCTGCGCATGGGTTAGGTGCATGGATAACACAAGCTATCTCCAACTAGAGAAAGATCCAGGGTCATTGAAAACCGTGTTCATGGCGAACCGGAGGTGGCTCGGCAAGAATGATCCATGGAGAAAACGTGGAGACCTGTTCGATGGCAAATCCAAGACCCGAGGAATCCCAGAGCGAAGGAGCAGCGAAGAAGTGGAAGAGTTGCTGAAAAACTGGAAAGATTGTCCTAAGCCTGGAAAGAAGCGAAAGAGGCAGCAACAAGACAAGACGCTGATGAAGGTATGGAAAACAAGGTCATTTTCGGAGTTGCCATCTTGGAAGTTTCTCCACGCCTCATAGCCTCGACATCATGCATATCACGAAAAGCGTGTGCGAGAGTCCGTCGCCACCATAATCAACATGCCGGATAGGACGAAGATGGTCGAAAGCAAGGCACGACTGATATGCTTGGGTATCCGGAAGGAGCTTCACGGAGGGCCTTTTACTCCTAATGATCAGGAAGATGACGATGATCATGAGTCGGAGACGACACAAGGTCGTCGGAAGGGTAAAAGTTCAAGAAGAACGAATATTACTGCCCTCCTTCTTGCTTCACTCTAAGCCAGGATGAGATCAAACAGTTTTCAAGTGCCTTCTAGGAGTCAAATTTCCTTACGGCTATGCGGGAAACATAAGCAAATACCTAGACGAGGCGAAGCAGAGGTTCAGTGGCATGAAGTCTCACGACTGTGTCGTGCTAATGACGCAGGTACTTCCGGTCGCACTAAGAGCGATAATGGACGAGCACGTCCGTGAAACGTTATTTGGCCTCTGCAAGTTTTTCGACATCATCTCTAGGAAGTAGATTGGCGTGAATAAGCTCGGGAGGCTACAGGAGGAGATCGTGGTGATACTATGCGAGCTTGAGGTATACTTCCCACCCGCATTCTTCGACATTATGGTGCATCTGCTGGTCCATGTTGTGGAGGACATCGTCCAACTCAGGGCGATGTTCCTCCGCAGCATGATGGCGTTCGAAAGGATGAACGGATACATCAAAGGATACGTTCGCAACAGGTACCGTCCATATGGAAGCATAGCCAAGGGATTTCTGGCTGAAGAGTGCATCTCTTTCTGCACGAATTATCTAGACATCGAGAACCCTGTCGGTCTTCCCGTCAACAGGCACCTTGGCAAGCTCGACGGATCTGGTCACCGAGAGGGTCATCGCATACTGCATGCATACTTCGATTTTCGACGCGCAGACTTTGATCAAGCAAACCTCGTCGCGCTACAGCATTTAGAACTGGTCGATCCTTGGGTACAGAAGCACAAAAGGTTAATCGAGAAGAAGTACAGTGACCGGGCCATACATAGGACGCGGGGAGAAATAATCAAAGAGCACAACTCAGATTTCACGCGTTGGTTTAGGCAGACGCTCCTTGATAATCCCCCGCGATCGCATTCTTCTGACACGGAAAAGATCATATTCACCTTGTCGCAGGGACCAATGCAAAACCTGGTGACCTATCAGGCGTATGATATCAACGGCTACACATTCTACACGGAGGAAAAGGACAACAAGTGTGATTATCAGAACTCAGGCGTAACGTCGGAATTCTACACCGATGACAACGTGAAGGAAAGATTCTACAGAAGAATCGAGGAGATCTAGGATCTCGACTACTATGGAGAAAAGGTGCCAATGTTCCGTGTCAAATGGGCAAAGAGCGTCGAAAGAGAAGACCGGTATTTCACAAGCATGGTTATACCCGAAGCAGCCAAATCCAAGGCCGCCTGTGCGAAGGTGGCCGCGAAAAATGAACCGTGGGTACTGGCTACCAAAGTGGACCAATGTTTTTTCATTGCCGACCCGAAAAAGCCTAGCCGTGTTGTCGTGAGGAGAGGAAAACGAAACATCATCGAAATGGATGGAGTCGCCAACGAGCAAGACTTCGTACAGTACGGCGATCCAAAGATTGAAGATGACGACGACTACGATGCAGCAACATACATAACAAGAAGAAAAAGGACAACCCTACCCAAAAAAGGTAGCCCGTTCGAAAGAAGAAACATTAAAGTGCCGAGGCTAAATTATTCAACTGCGACAAAGAAGGGAAAAAAATATTGTAAAACGCTAGCTCAAAAAATATTGTAAAACGCGTGGTCGAAAAAGATTGTAATATTCATAGACAAATTATTATGAAATTTAGTTATACTTCGAATCATATTTAAAAGTATTTTTAAAAATAAAAAAACTTGTATGGCATATATCACCACTTTTGGGCATTTTTTGGAACATTTAAAAGTATTTTTAAAATAAAAATAAAAAAGGGGGCACCAGGATTTGAACCTGGGTGCTCACAAGTTTAGAATAGAGCAGTGGGCAGAACTGAAGGGAATATGCCCTGAGAGGCAATAATAAATTGTTTATTATGTGTATTCCAAGTATATGATAGATGTTTATTTTGCATGCTATAATTGTATTAATACGGAAACGTTAATACATGTGTGTTTAATAAACAAACAGAAAGTTCCTAGTTAAGCCTCTCTCATAAACTAGCTCGTTGATTAACAAGATGATCAAGGTTTCCTGATCATGGACATTGGATGTTGTTAATAACGGGATCACAACATTAGTGTAATGATGTGATGAACATTCATCTGAAGTATAGCATTACGATCAAAGTCATTGAGTTTATATTGCTATAACAACTTACGAAGTGATCCTAATCCTTAGACCATGAGATCATGTCAATCACTAACAGGAAGAGTTTCTTGATAACATCAAGCGTCACACCGTAATGAGGTGATTATAAAGATGGGTTCAGAACTAATAAAGTGTTATGTTGAGGCTCATGGATCGAGAGTGGAATTTGTTCATCCCGATGACGGATAGATATACTCGGGCCCTCTCGGTGATATCACATTGATTAGCTTGCAAGCAAGTGATTTGATCACTAGAATGTTATATCACAGAACGAGAAAAGAGTGCATGTCAGACTTGAGATCAAACTAGGTATGGAGATACCGATGATCGAATCTCGGACATGTAATATATCGTGAGACAAAGGGATTAAGATACTAGCATAAAAGGTTCAACGATCACAAGAAAGTCATCGTTGAATGTGTGGGAGTCGATGGGTCTCAGATCCGCTTCGATTATTGATCCGAGGGGTCTCGATCATGTCCGCATTATTCACGAACCGTAGGGTGACACACTTAAGAGACACCGACATCCAATTGGAGCAAAAGTTTCATGCCGAAAGAATAAACAAGCGCGAATTTATTTCACTAGATACCAAACAAGGTTTTGGTGAAATTGCATAAAGTGGTTATGCATGTGAAATAGAATTCTAGCAAGGGTTATTGTGAATGTTTGTCATTAAAGTAATTGACAAAATTCTGAATAAAATAAAAGAGTTTTATTTAATGAGAGATTGCATTAAATTTGGTGGAAATTTAATGGGATTTTGAGTGAACTTTTGAGTGGAGGAATTTGGAGGAGTTTTGTGAGTGGAGTGTCCACCCACATGAAGAGGGAGGGCAAGGGGCAGCCCCATGCGCTGCCACCCCTTGGGGTTCCCCCTCCTCCTATAAAAGGAGCCTCCTCTCACTTCTCACTCACACCTCCTCATGAAGGATCTCTCTCCCCTCTAGAATTTATCCCCATGGTCTCGGACTAGCGAGATACATGTTCCAGTGGCTATTCGGCAAGAAAGAGTTGTGCTTCCTGCATCGCTGGGCGAGGAGGCGGAGGTTGCTCGGTGCCTCGAGCGTGTGCGAGCACGGATGCGCTGGCGATTTGCGGCGCTAGGACTTCCTCTCGATCTTGAGATCGGCAAGAGATCGTCTACATCAACCACGAGTTTGGACTCGTTAAGCTTTGTCGGTCTTCAAGGGTATGTTCTCTATGGATATACATCCGCCCGTTGTTTGTATCTAGTATAAATAGATCTTGGTATATAGTTCACATCGTAGGAAAATTTTTGTTTTCTATGTTGCGAACCCTTCAGTGGTATCAGAACCGGATCTATGCGTAGATACTTTACACGGGTAGTACACATATGATTATGTGGGCGATGATGATCATGTTGTTGCTCCTTTCTTGTGATTTTGGATATTGGTGGCATAGTGGGATGAAGCGGCCCGGACAAACTTTACATGTCCTCGCACATGAGACCTGTTCCACGCTTGACATGCAACTAGTTTGCATAAGTGGCTAGCGGGTGTCTGTCTCTCCTACTATAGTCAATATCTATTTTGCAAGCGAGTTGTCAACAATTTGATTATCCTCGTTGTGGTTCATGTTCGTAGGTAAGAACGGTTCTATCTCGAAAGCCCTAAGCCACGTAAAACTTGCAATGGATAAATTAGAGGCGTCTAGTTTAGATTGTTCTTTGGGCTAGTGTTATGATATGGTAGTGTTGTAAGTAGAAGTATGAGATGATACTCTTCTGACACACATAGCGTCATAAAATCCATAGACTGTGGATTTACACATATAGGTATGATAGTGATCATACCACGATGCACATGATAGAGATCATCTGCGGGAACCATATAATTTCACTAATAAACATATGATGTTTGATTACATCTTATATTGCTTGTTTTAGCGCTTTGTTAAGCATAATAAGATAATCCCTCATTTAAATATCAAGATAAGAATGTGTTCTTCCTTTAGTATGCACCGATTATGTTTTCGTCGCTCCAAAACATCACGTGATGATCGGGTGTTCTTGGATCCACGACCATACTTCGGGTGTAAAACAGTTACACACGCAAATACTAAGGTTCTAACTTGGCGAGCCTAGCATGTACAGACATGGCCTCGGAACACAGACCGAAAGGTTAAGCATGAGTCATATAGTTGATATGATGCCCATTTGATGCTCGCCTTTGAAGCTATACCGACTCACGTGATGATCGGACTTGGTGTAGTGGATTTGGTTCATGTAATCACCAAAAGGACACGAGGGATGTCGCTTTTGAGTGGGAGTTCATTCGTAATATAGATTAGTTGAACTCAATCTATCATACACTTAGTCTAAGCTTTACAAATTCTGTTGTAGATGGCACCACCTGCTTTTAATTTCAATGCGTTCATGGTGAAAGAGAAACTAGCAACGAAGGGTAGCAACTTTACTGAATGGGCCATGAATTTGAGGATTCTCCTCTCTGATGCACAAAAGCAATATGTGCTAGAAGCGCCGTTAGGCCCCCCACCTTTTGATGATGCCCCTGACGAGGAGAAGAATGTCTATCAGACTCGTCAGGAGGACCACAACTTAGTTCATTGCGGCATATTGTATGGGCTAGAGGAACAAAGCGTTTCAAAACGGCAATGCATTTGATACAATGGGTGAGTTGAAAATGATTTTCGACACACATGCTGCCAGAAAGCTACAATGCTTGAGAAAAGTTCTTTAGTCTGATGATGGAAGAGCACAGCTCGTTAGTGAGCATGTACTCAAGATGTCGGTTACCGATAAGCTTGTGTCCTTGGGAATAACGATTCCCATTGACTTAGGCATCCATCGTGTTCTGCAGTCTCGCCACCTAGCTATAAGAGCTTCGTGATGAACTATAATATGCAAGGCATGAAGAAGTCTCTCCCGAGCTTCATCAATGCTTAAAACCGCAGAAGTGGAGATCAAAAGGAACATCAAGTGTTGATGATCAATAGGAACACTGGTTTCAAGAAAGACAAGAAGGAAAGCGGAAGGAAGTAAGGGCGGCAAGCCTGTTGCCGCTGAAAAGAAACCCCGAGTTGGACCCAAGTCGATACCGAGTGCTACTATTGTAAGGGATCGCCATCGAAGGAATCGCCCCAAGTATCCGCGGACAAGAAGGCCGGCAAGGCAAACAAAGGTATATATGATATACATGTTATTGATGTGTACTTGACTAGTGCTCGTAGCACTTTTGGGTATTTGATACCGTTCGCTAATATTTGTAACTCGAATCGTGGGTCATGGAACAGCGACCGCTAGCAAGGGTGAGGTCAAGATGCGTGTCGCAATGGATCAAACGTTGATGTGATCGCCGTCGAACGCTGCCTCTCCACTTACCGCGGGATTAGTCATAAACTTAAATAAATGTTATCTGGTGCCTGACCGAGCATGAACATTGTATCCGGATCATGTTTGATGCAAAGTGGTTATTCATTTAAGTCGAGAACAATGGTTGTTCCATTTATATGAATGAAATCTTTTATGGTCATGCACCGATGATGAATGGTTTATTTCATTAGATCTCAATGATAATGTTACACATATTCATAATGTTGATGCTAAAAGGATTAAACTTAATGATGATATATCCGATATATGTGGCAATCGCCGTCTTGGTCATATTGGCATTAAACGCATGAAGAAGCTCCATTCGGATGGACTTTTCGAATCACTTGATTATGAATCATTTGATACATGTGAGCCATGCCTTATGGGCAAGATGACTAGAACGCCGTTTTCGGTTCAATGGAGCGATGATTTATTGGAAATCATACATTCTGATGTATGTGGTCCAATGAGTGTGTCGGCGCGAGGTGGATATCGTTATTTTGTTACTTTCACGGATGATTTGAGTAGATACGGTTATATCTACTTGATGAAACACAAGTCTGAAACCTTTGAAAAGTTCAAGGAATTTCAGAATGAAGTGGAAAATCATCGTAATAGAAAGATCAAATTTCTACGGTCCGACCGTGGAGGTGAGTATCTAAGTTACGAGTTTAGCACTCACATGAAAGAGTGTGGAATTGTTTCACAACTCACGCCTGCCGGAACACCACAGCGAAATGGTGTGTCGGAACGTCGTAATCGTACTTTATTAGATATGGTTCGATCTATGATGTCTCTGACGGACTTGCCGTTGTCATTTTGGGGTTATGCACTAGAAACCGCTGCATTCACTTTAAATCGGGCACCATCTAAATCCGTTGAAAAGACACCGTATGAATTGTGGTTTGGAAACAAACCTAAGCTGTCATTTCTTAAAGTTTGGGGTTGCGATGTTTATGTGAAGAAACTTCAACCGGATAAACTCGAACCCAAAGCGGAAAAATGCGTCTTCATAGGATACCCTAAAGAAACTATTGGGTATTCCTTCTATCACAGATCCGAGGGCAAGGTTTTTGTTGCCAAGAATGGATCCTTTCTAGAGAAAGAGTTTCTCGCGAAGGTGTGAGTAGTCGAAGGTAGAACTCAAGAGGTTGTGGAACCTTCTCTTCAAAGTATGGCGAGTAGCCTGGCGGAAGTTGTTCCGGAGTTGGCTCCACCTGTTGAAGAGGGAACTAATGATAATGATCATGAAACTCCGAAGAGAGTCTTGCCAAACCTCGCAGTCAAGCAGACGCTGCAGCTCCGAGCAGACGGAAATCTGTCATAAATTTCATGGTTGATGAAAATAATGACCTGCGGCGACGTATGAAGAAGCGATGATGAGCCCGGATTCCAACAAATGGTTAGAAGCCATGAAATCCAAGATGGAATCCATGTATGAAAATCAAGTTTGGAACTTGGTGGAATTACCTCACCGAAAGGCCGTGGAGAACAAATGGATTTTCAAAAGGAAAACTGATGCGATGGTAATGTGACCATCTATAAAGCTCGACTTGTCGCAAAGGGTTTCGACAAATTCAAGGAGTTGACTACGATGAGACTTTCTCTCCGTAGCGATGCTAAAGTCGATTAGGATTATGTTAGCAATTGCTGCATATTTCGATTATGAAATATGGCGATGGATGTCAAAACCGCGTTTCTCAATGGTAATATTGAAGAAGAGTTGTATATGATACAACCAAAGGGTTTTGTCGATCCTAAGGATGCTAACAAGGTGTGCAAGCTTCAGCGATCCATCTATGGATTGAAGCAAGCATCACGAAGTTGGAATCTCCGCTTTGATGAGGTGATCAAAGAGTTTGGATTTGTCCAAACTTATGGAGAAGCTTGTATTTACAAGAAAGTGAGTGGGAGCAATGTGGCATTTCGATATTATATGTGGATGACATATTATTGATCGGAATGATATAGAACTTTAAACAGTGTTAAAAGTTATCTAAACAAAGAAATTTTCAATGAAGGACCTAGGTGAGCCATACATATTAGGCATAAAGATCTATAGAGATAGATCTAGGCGCCTAATAGGGCTATCGCAAAGTACATACCTTGATAAGATTTTAAAGAAGTTTAAAATGGACGGAAGTAAGAAGGGTTCTTACCTATGTTGCAAGGCAAGACATTGAGTAAGACTCAAAGTCCGGCTTGAAGAAAGAGAGATAATGGACAAAGTCCCTATGCTTCACCATAGGCTCTATAATGTACGCCATGCTATGTACAAGACCGGATGTGGCACACGCTATTAGTTTGACTAGTAGGTACCAATCGGATCCGAGTTGAACCTCGGATAGCGGTCAAGAATATCCTTAAGTACTTGAGAAGAACTAAGGATATGTTTCTTGTATACGGAGGTGAAGAAGAGCTCGTCGCAAAGTGTTATGTCGACGCTAGCTTTGACACCGATCCGGATGACTCTAAGTCTCAATCCGGATACGTATTTCTCATGAATTGCGGAGCGGTTAGTTGGAGGAGCTCCAAACAACCTGTGGTAGCGAGATCAACAACGGAGGCCGAATATGTTGCTTCGGAAGCGGCTCAGGAAGCAGTTTGGATGAAGGAGTTCATATCCGAACTAGGAGTTGTGGCAAACGCGTTGGACCCAATGGTGATCTATTGTGACAACAATGGTGCCATTGCCAATGCCAAAGAGCCAAGGTCTCACAAGCATTCCAAGCATATTAAGCGCCGGTTTCACTCCATCCGCGAGCATGTCAAGGATGGAGATATAAAGATTTGTAAAGTACATACGGATCTCAATGTAGCAGATCCGTTGACTAAAACTCTCCCTAGAGCAAAACATGATCAACACCAGAACTCAATGGGTGTTAGATATATCACTATGTAACTAGATTATTGTCTCTAGTGCACGTGGGAGATGAAGGAATCTGCCCCGAGAGGCAATAATAAATTGTTTATTATGTGTATTCCAAGTATATGATAGATGTTTATTTTGCATGCTATAATTGTATTAATACGGAAACGTTAATACATGTGTGTTTAATAAACAAACAGAAAGTTCCTAGTTAAGCCTCTCTCATAAACTAGCTCGTTGATTAACAAGATGATCAAGGTTTCCGATCATGGACATTGGATGTTGTTAATAACGGATCACAACATTAGTGTAATGATGTGATGAACATTCATCCGAAGTATAGCATTACGATCAAAGTCATTGAGTTTATATTGCTATAACAACTTACGAGTGATCCTAATCCTTAGACCATGAGATCATGTCAATCACTAACACGGAAGAGTTTCTTGATAACATCAAGCGTCACACCGTAACAGGTGATTATAAAGATGGGTTCAGAACTAATAAAGTGTTATGTTGAGGCTCATGGATCGAGAGTGGAATTTGTTCATCCCGATGACGGATAGATATACTCAGGCCCTCTCGGTGATATCACATTGATTAGCTTGCAAGCAAGTGATTTGATCACTAGAATGTTATATCACGAACGAGAAAAGAGTGCATGTCGAACGAGATCAAACTAGGTATGGAGATACCGATGATCGAATCTCGGACATGTAATATATCGTGAGACAAAGGGATTAAGATACTAGCGTAAAGGTTCACATCAGAAAGTCATCGCTGAATGTGTGGGAGTATGGGTCTCGGATCCGCTTCGATTATTGATCCGAGAGGGGTCTCGATCATGTCCGCATTATTCACGAACCGTAGGGTGACACACTTAAGAGACACCGACATCCAATTGGAGCAAAAGTTTCATGCCGAAAGAATAAACAAGCGTAGGAATTTATTTCACTAGATACCGAAACAGGTTTTCGGGTGAAATTGCATAAAGTGGTTATGCATGTGAAATAGAATTCTAGCAAGGGGTTATTTGTGAATGTTTGTCATTAAAGTAATTGACAAAATTCTGAATAAAATAAAAGAGTTTTATTTAATGAGAGATTGCATTAAATTTGGTGGAAATTTAATGGGATTTTTAGTGGACTTTGAGTGGAGGGAATTTGAGGAGTTTTGTGAGTGGAGTGTCCACCCACATGAAGAGGGGAGGGCAAGGGGCAGCCCCATGCGCCGGCCACCCCTTGGGGTTCCCCCCTCCTCCTATAAAAGGAGCCCCTCCTCTCACTTCTCACTCACACCTCCTCGTGAAGGATCTCTCTCCCCCTCTAGAATTTATCCCCCATGGTCTCGGACTAGCGAGATACATGTTCCCGGTGGCTATTCGGCAAGAAAGAGTTGTGCTTCCGCTGCATCGCTGGAGCAAGGAGGCGGAGGTTTCTCGGTGCCTCGAACGTGTGTGCGAGCACGGATGCGCTGCTGATTTGCGGCGCTAGGACTTCCTCTCGATCTTGAGATCGGCAAGAGATCGTCTACATCAACCACGAGTTTGGACTCGTTAAGCTTTGTCGGTCTTCAAGGGTATGTTCTCTACGGATATACATCCGCCCGTTGTTTGTATCTAGTATAAATAGATCTTGGTATATAGTTCACATCGTAGGAAAATTTTTGTTTTCTATGTTGCGAACCCTTCAAGAACCAGTGGGATAGGCTAGTGTAGTTGTTAGAGAGTGGTGCTGCAGTGTTCTTATACAGTCGTTAGAAGCCGATAGGCGTAGCGCACTAGCCCGGAGTGCGCTACAGATATCCGTAGCGCACTATGCCCACGTGCGCTACGCCTAACTGGCTTTATCCACACGTGCGCTCGATCGAGCCCCCTCTCTCATCCCCATCTCTCCATCTCAGCCCGAGCACGAGCCCTCCCCGCGCCGCCGCCGCTCTCGATCCACCGCCTCGCCAGCTCCGCCAGTAGCCGCCACTCGAGGAGGAGGCCGTGGAGGAGGAGGCCCGCCCGCGTCCGAGGAGGAGGAGGCCTGCCCGTGTCCGAGGAGGAGGAGGCCCGCCCGTGTCCAAGGAGGAGGAGGCCCGCGCGCTTCTGAGGAGGTTGAGACCGCCGTCGTCCTCCCATCGTCGTCTGCCTGCCATCGTCGTCCTTGTCTCAGAGGTTAGCCCCTCCCCTAGTCGGAGCGGTCTGCCTTGTTCTTCACTAGCTGTTGGGCATCGATGAGGTAGTACGAGTCGTTGTGCAGCGCTCGGCTGATGATGAATGGCCCTTCCCAAGGTGGGGATAGCTTGCGCATTCCCTTCGTGCTCTCCACCAGGCGCAGCACTAGATCGCCTTCACGGAATGAAGTGGGCCGGATCCGACTGGCGTGGTAGCGATGTAGGTCCTGCTGGTAAATGGCTGATCTAGACAAGGCCAGCTCGCGTGCCTCCTCTAGCAGATCCACACTGTCTTCACGTGCTTCCTTGGCCTCTTTCTCTGTGTAGAGCTGCTTACGGGGTGCGTCAAACTGGATGTCGGTGGGAAGGATTGCTTCTGCACCGTAGACGAGGAAGAACAGCATGAAGCCGGTTGAGAGGTTGGGGTGGTATGCAGGATCCATAGCACGGTTGGCAGTTCTTCTATCTAGCATTCGAGGGACCTAATGAGTGGCTCAATCAGCCTTGGTTTGATTCCGGCTAGGACCAATCCGTTAGCATGCTCACACTTCCCGTTTGACTAAGGGTGCGCGATCGAAGCTAGGTCCAGGCGGATGCCCTTTTCTCCACAAAAGTGAGCGAAGACCCCCTTGGCGAAATTGGTGCCATTGTCTGTGATGATGTTGTGTGGGTAGCTGAGTCGTATGATGATGTCTGTGAAGAACTTGATCACTGTTGCCCCGTCCAGATTCTTTATGGGCTTTGCCTCGATCCACTTGATGAATTTGTCCACTGCAACGAGCAAGTGCATCATACCGGATCAAGCTGTGTTGAATGGTCCGACCATGTCCAACCCCCAGACTGCAAACGGACAGGTGATTGGTATCGTCATGAGTGTCGCAGGTGGCGTGTGCTTCAGTTGTCCAAAACATTGGCAGCCATTGCATGCCCTGATCAGTTCCTCGGTGTCCTTGATGTCTACGCACTTCTATTCTTGTAGACAGTTGTTGGGCCTCAGAGTGCAGAGGTTTGTAGAACAGCAGCAAGTTTCCCTTAAGTGGATTACCCAAGGTTTATCGAACTCAGGTAGGAAGTGGTCAAAGGTATCCCTCTCAAGCAACCCTACAATCAAGATACAAGAAGTCTCTTGTGTCCCCAACACACCTAATACACTTGTCAGGTGTATAAGTGCACTAGTTCGGCGAAGAGATAGTGAAATACAAGTGGTAATGGTGCCAGAAAATAGCTGATGGCGTGAAGGAAAATACTAAAGGCAAAAAGATGGAAGCAAGAAAACATGCAATAGATCTAGTAGCAAACGGTGTTACAATGTTTAGAAATAAGGCCTAGGGATCATACTTTCACTAGTGAACACTCTCTCATATAAATATCCTCTCTTCATGATACTATTCTTAACTACTCTCCGGTTGGACACTCTAATCCACAATAGGGCCTTCCCCAATCTAGGTAACTCCACACTGTCACCTGAGCGCTAGATGGTTCCAACAAACACCACAATTTCATAGAGACATAAAACTCCAAATATAACTCATAACAAATATTCAATCTAGCCAAAGTGCCACACACGGTATGCCCGTTGTCACTTTCACACACGTGGGGAAAATCATAGATCTATTAAAGCACAAAGAGTATTTATGTAGACTCAATCCTAAGTGCCACCATGGCGTGCACGCTGTCACTTTCACACACATGGGGAGAGCAGAGATCTAACGAAGCACTTGAGTAGCAAGGTAGATCTACTTGATTACAAAGCTCATGACCACAAGATCATGCATAGAGAGAGAGAGAGAGAGATGGACACATAGCTACCGGTAGAGCCCCTTTGCCTCGAAGAAGAAATACTCCCTCCTCATCTTGGGAATCAACAACGGTGATGGAAATGGTGGTGGAGATCGATAGATATGGCTCCGGGGGCACTTCCCTGTCCCGGCAGGGTGCCGGAACAAAGACTTTCTGTCCCCTGAATTTCCCTTTCGGTGGTGGCAACGCAGCGGAACTTTTTCTAGAAGTATGATGGATTCTCTAGGGTTTTCTCCCCAGGGGCTTCTTATAGGCGAAGGGGCAAGGCGAGGAGGTAGCCAGGGGGCCCACACCCCCTGTGGGCACGGCCTAGGGTGGGCACGCACCCACCTAGGGTGCGGCCACCCTGGTTTCCTCCTCCATCTCGTCTTCGATTTTCTGTATCGCTTCCGGTAAAATATGAACTTTGGCTTTTGTCCCGTCCAATTCCGAGAATATTCATTTTTTAGCTTTCTGAAACCAAAAACAGCAGAAAACAGGCAACTGGCACTATGGCATCTTGTCAATAGGTTAGTTCCATAAAGTGTATAAAAATACCTCAAAGTGTAGACAAAACATAAGACAAATGATATAAAACAAGCATGGAGAATCAAAAATTATAGATACGTTTCTGATGTATCAAGCATCCCCAAGCTTAACTCCTGCTCGTCCTCGAGTAGGTAAGTGATAAAAATAATAATTTTTAAGGTGACATGCACCATCAAAATCAAGATCAAACCATTTGCATGCATTGAAAGCTGGGATCAAAAAAACTCTAAACATGAGCATGAAAGATGGAGTTCTAACAGTAAGACAAAGTAACTATGCATGCAACATGAAAGGATACAAACAAAGATCATGAATATCATGCATTGAAAAACGTTTGTTTGTTTCACATACATAAAACATAGCATAGTGACAATCAGCTTGTCCCTCATGGAGTAGAGAATATATGCATAGGACACCTTCAAAGTTCATAAGAGTGACTAGATACAGATAGCACAAGAACAAGCAATATTAACAATATACATCAATCAATAAGTTTTGGGACAATGAACATAGAACTAAGAATGACAACTATGCTCTCTTAATGGTGCCTAAAGGTAGAAGGTGCAGACTCAATAGTAGTGTAAGAAAGGCCCTTCATAAAGGGAAGCAGGGATTTCAAGTTTCAAAAAGAGCTTCCAAAAATTATGGTACTTGTTAGCTTTCATCCCTCATTGCCCCTATCATAAGCATCCTGAAGTGATTAAGGTTAAAGTGAAAAAACTATGGAGTATATTCTTGGCAAAGTATAAGTTGGCAATCTCAAGTCCCTTGAATACGAGGGCCACACCTCATGCTACTCAACTTCAGTCACCTGTAAGTTCTTGTCATTGTAAGTACATGCGTATCATAGAGAACCGCCAATGGGGTACCCCTTGCACATGGTACAGGAGCTATCCCATAACCAAAATGATAAGGCAAGCAGACAATGAGCATCTCAACAATCTTTTTATTTACTATATGCATAGCTTTTTATTGAGGATGCTTCATAGATAACTCACTATGGTGATGCTGCAAGTATCCACCATGATTAGGCATGGCTTAGGCTAGCGGCCCAGACGTTTCTCTAACACAAAATACAAACTCCATGGACTTACAGGTTCCCTCTTTATTTCACACCGGTGACATCCATAGACAAAAGAGCATGATATCAACAGAGTACAAAGTACAAGTGCAATGTTGAAAACGTTCCCCGTGACAGCATGGTTCTGCTAATTCCAACGTATTAGTGCAAGCATATACAACATAGACGACACAATGGTTCAAGTATATTAGGAGCAAAGAATATAAAGTGTGCCATCAAGTTTGTGAGATCTGTAATCACTAAGTTTTCACATAACAAAAATAGTTTTTAATTGGAAGATAGCTAAAAACAAGAATATACTTGGAATGGTGTAACACACCATGCGTAGGAGTTTATAGTGGACACTTTGGAATAACTTGATTTCTTGGGAGTTGGAAGCATGAGTAGAGCTTACTCATACAAGTGGAGGCTAGCAAAAGACTAGGAGCAACCAACTAAGAGAGCAATAATGGCCATAATCATGTAGAGCGACAAAACATTACTAATGAAAGCATAGAGTGGTACTACAAGTCAAGGACTAAATGATCATAGAGGCTATGGTGATTTGTTCATAGTCATAACATGGTGTGAGCATGTGCCAAGTCAACCCAAACAAAGAATCAAAGGAGAATACCACAATACTATGCTTTTGTATGCTAAAATAACGCATGATTCTTTCAAAGCACATTAAGCAATCTCAATTGTTTGGAACAAGTCATGCTACAGCAATAATCACTAAGCATAAGGTCAAAACAACATCTAGCATGACATGATAAAGTCTAAGCCACAATCAAAGCAAGCTCACTTTTGTACCACTAAAGCATTAAACTTTATACTCATTTCCAACACCAAGCAACTTATTTAAAACAACTCACAAAGATAATAAACAATATAGGCTCTGTTTGTTTCAGCTTCTACTTCTGCTTTTGGGTCCAAAAAGCACAAACCCAAACAAACAAGCAAATATTGAAAAGCACTTGTTGAAAGCGGTGTGGCCAAATGAACTGTCCAGACCGGAAGCAGCAAAAGCACCCTCCGAGCCACTTCCCGAGCTTTCTGCCGCTTCCCGAATAGCACATGACCAAATTACCCTCTGTGGTTCACAAAATTTGCAAAATAACTGCCATCCCGAGCTCAGCAGAGGAGGCCTCCGATTCCCCTGATTCGGCCTCCGCCAGCGTTCACTGCCTCCGCCTCGCAGTTCTCCCGCCGCAACCAAGAACGCCTCCGCAGGGTAGGACATAGCTGGGCGGAAGCAGGAAAGTACGAGGTGGTCTGTGACGAGCCACCGCTCTGCACCTCAACCGCGGAAGTTCCCTGCCGCCAGTGTGCAAGGTCGCCTCTCCCACTCCGTTCCCCGCCTTCTCCGACTCCTGCTGTCCCCGAAGCTGCCGCCGTTCCCATTGTCTGGAGGTGATGTGCCGCGTGCGCTAGCAGGCCGGATGGCAGCTGAGCCGCGCCAAGATTCCCCATCGAAGGCCTCGACCTGCAGCTCGCTTCCAAGTTCCAATGCCGTTGACCAGGAACAGTTCCGCCTCCACAGCTATCCAATGCGCTTACCTTTTTTGCTATTTTCCCTCTGAGTTCAATTCTTCTGTTGTACTCCGTATATGATTTGGTACATGGACGCAGATGGTTTTTCAGGTTTTTGTTGGCAGTGCAATTTGGTTGAAAAAATTGAATTCTAGTGGCATATTTCCAGGTGTTCTTTTAATGACATCATTCCAAAGCGAAAATTTTAACACAACATGGTATTATATTATGGATATATGATGTTTTATATTCAGATGTAATATGGTCAAGCTTTATACTCATTTTGTCTCAAAATAGATGTCCTAAATTTGGATGTATCTAGACATTATTTAGTGTCTAGATACATTTATATTTAGAAATAGGCGAGAAGAAATTGGCGAGGAGAACGTAGTATTTAAATAAAAAAACGGTTAGAAATACCTAGTTTATTTTAAATCAATACTTATATATCATATTCTACACTCAGGGGCATTATAGACAATTCAATCCTAGAACCAGCAACAGGAGCCATCAAAAACACTTCTGCCAAACATCAAATCTCTGTTGTCAACAACTGCTTTCTACAGCTGATTCTCCACGGCTGATTCTCTACAGCTGCTTTTCAAAAGCTACAGCCCAAACAAACATAGCCATAGACCAGTGAGCTTGTCTCACAAATCCACTAAGAAGGACTAAAAATTTTAAGCACAAAGCAGAAGAAAACTAAAGCTAAATGCAGTGCTAGAAAAAGTGAACACTCACAAGACAATAAGAATGAAAACTAGAGTTTTCTAGGCAATGAAAATAGAGTGTGTCTCTCTCCACAAGGTGTGTTGTGATCAACCAACTTACTCAAGCAAATAAAAACCAAAAACAAAAACTAAGACGCTCCAAGAACAACACAACTGTGCATGAAACAATAAAAATGAAGTGTCTAGAAAGACCTTAGCTTTTTATTGATGAAGAAGGGGATGCCTTGGGCATCCCCAAGCTTTTACGCTTGTACCTCTTGAATATTTATTGGGGTGGCACGGGGTGGAATCCCCAAGATTGAGCTTTTGTCCATTCTTCATCTCATTACATCATTCTTTCTATACACCTGATTTTTTTCTTTCATACAAAACTTCACACAATCTTCATTAGCAACATTAGTGTATTTAAAAGATATTAGACCCTTAGGTAAAGATTTGGAACAGAAAAAAATTTCACTAAAAACAAAAGCTACTGTAGCAACTCCTTCAAAAAGCTCAATTTCCCAAAAAGAACCCAAAAAGGAATCAATAAGAAGCAAATGCAAATAATGGCAGAAATCTGTCAAAACAGACCAGCAGGTAGAAACCGATTTTTTCTAAGACCTTATGTTTCTCAAATCAAAAATAGTTGAATTAACTAAAGTTATCTAACATACTGGGGATTTATTCGTAAATTTTTAGCTCAATCCGACTTACAGAGACTCCTCATGAATTTTTATGGTGGAGGACATAAATCTGTTTCCGGATAGCAACTCCCCGAATCTTACTTCCCTCTCATTAGAGGTCATTCTTGGCACAAAAAGCAAATAAAAAGGATAAGTAGAGGTTATTATAGAGGTAATAACTTCCAAGACTCAATAAAACTCTTGGGTTATATCTCAACAAGTACTTTTCTTTACCGCCTTTAAGTTAGGCTTGATAGTTTGAGAAGATGCTCACATAAGAAATATGAATTGAAGTAAAAGAGAGCATAAAGAAGCAAATTCAAAACACTTTTAATTATAACCCACTTCCTATGCATAGGAATCTTGTAAAAAAGTCATGAAAGCACAAAGAAACAAGCATAGGAAAGCAAAACAAGTGCAACTTCAAAATTTTCAACATAAAGAGGTGAAACTTAATATTTTTGAGATACATAAAACCATGTTTCCCTCTCTCATAATAACTTTCAGTAGCAACATGAATAAAATTAACAATATAACTATCACATAAAACAGTCTTATCATGAGCCACATGCATAAAATAAATATTACTCTCCACATAAGCATAGTCATTCTTATTAATTGTAGTGGGAGAAAATTCAAAAAAATAGCTATCACTATTATTCTCATCACCATAATCATCAAATATAGGAGGCATATTGTAATCACAATTAATTTCCTCCTCAATAGTAGGTGGACTGAAAATATCATATTCATCAACGTAATCATCATATATTGGAGGTTTGGTATCATCATAAGCAATAAAATAGCTATCTTCCAAAGTTGGGGAACTAAAAAGATCATTTTCATCAAAACTAGCATCCCCAAGCTTAGAATTTTCCATAACATTAGCAATAATGGTGTCCAAAGAATTCATACTAATAACATTTCTATTAGCATGCAAATAAAGTTCCATAGGTTTTTTAATTTTCTCTTCAAACACTTCATGTCCTAACTCAAGATAAATACTATAGAGCTCTCTAATTTTTTTGTTGTTTTCCATTAAGCCTAACTAGTGAAAACAACAAAACAAAAGACAAAATTGCAGAATATAAAGGAAATAACTTTGAGTACTCACACCGGAGGATGTGAGTACCTTTTACCTTACCTCCCCGGCAATGGCGCCAGAAAATAGATTTCTGGCTTGCTGTTGCAATGGGGTAACGTGTGTGAGTGCCTTTTACCTTTCCTCCCCGGCAACGGCGCCAGAAAATAGCTTGATGTCCACGCACTTATATTCTTGTAGACAGTTGTTGGGCCTCCAAGTGCAGAGGTTTGTAGAATAGCAGCAAGTTTACCTTAAATGGATTACCCAAGGTTTATCGAACTCAGGTAGGAAGTGGTCAAAGGTATCCCTCTCAAGCAACCCTGCAATCAAGATACAAGAAGTCTCTTGTGTCCCCAACACACCCAATACACTTGTCAGGTGTATAGGTGCACTAGTTCGGCGAAGAGATAGTGAAATACAAGTGGTAACGGTGCCAGAAAATAGCTGATCGCTTGAAGGAAAAGACTAAAGGCAAAAAGATGGAAGCAAGCAAACATGCAACAGATCTAGTAGCAAACGTTGTTTCAATGTTTAGAAACAAGGCCTAGGGATCATACTTTCACTACTAAACTCTCTCTCATATAAATATCCTCTCTTCATGATACTACTCTTAACTACTCTCCAGTTGGACACTCTAATCCACGGTAGGGCCTTCCCCAATCTAGATAACCCCACACTGTCACCTTTAGCGCTAGATGGTTCCAACAAACACCACAATTTCATAGAGACATCAAACTCCAAATATAACTCATAACAAATATTCAATCTAGCCAAAGTGTCACACACGGTATGCCCGTTGTCACTTTCACACACGTGGGGAAAAGCATAGATCTATTAAAGCACAAAGAGTATTTATGTAGACTCAATCCTAAGTGCCACCATGGCGTCCACGTTGTCACTTTCACACACATGGGGAGAGCAGAGATCTAATGAAGCACTTGAGTAGCAAGGTAGATCTACTTGATTACAAAGCTCATGACCACAAGATCATGCATAGAGAGAGAGAGATGGACACATAGCTACCGGTAGAGCCCCTTAGCCTCGAAGAAGAAATAATCCCTCCTCATCATGGGAATCAGCAATGGTGATGGAGATGGTGGTGGAGATCGATGGAGATGGCTCCGGGGGCACTTCCCCGTCCCGGCAGGGTGCCGGAACAGAGACTTTCTGTCCCCCGAATCTCCCCTTCGGTGGCGGCGGCGCAGCGGAACTTTTTCTGGAAGTATGATGGATTATTTAGGGTTTTCTCCCCAGGGGCTTCTTATAGGTGAAGGGGCAACGCGAGGAGGCAGCCAGGGGGCCCACACCCCCTGTGGGCATGGCCTAGGGTGGGCCCGCTCCCACCTAGGGTGTGGCCACCCTAGTTTCCTCCTCCGTCTTGTCTTTGATTTTTTGTGTCGCTTCCGGTAAAATATGAACTTTGGCTTTTGTCCCGTCCAATTCCGAGAATATTCATTTTTTAGCTTTCTGAAACCAAAAACAACAGAAAAAAGGCAACTGGCACTGTGGCATCTTGTCCATAGGTTAGTTCCAGAAAGTGTATAAAAATACCTCAAAGTGTAGACAAAACTTAAGACAAATGATATAAAACAAGCATGGAGCATCAAAAATTATAGATACGTTTCTAACGTATCAGTCCTTTAGCGTTGTTGGCCAGTAGAAACCATGGTGAAGCGCCTTGGCTGTTATGGCCCTTGAAGAAGCGTGGCGACCACACTCGCCCTGGTGGATGTCGACTAGGAGCTTGATTCCCTCCTCTTGGCTTACACATCATTGATAGGTGCCCCCGACGCTGCGCTTGTACAGCTCGTTATTGATGATGGTGTATGTGTTTGCCCTGCGTATCACTTGCCATGTTGCCACTTCCTCTTCTAGCAGTTCAACCCTATCCAGGAAGTTCATGAATGGTTTGGCCCAGTCGGGTGTTTCCCGGATGGCGTACACTGTCTGCATGATGAGCTTGATCTCTTCACGGACAGCCGGATCTGGAGTTTCAGGGGTCTGCCGGGTGGAGGCTTGCTGGCGGCAGTCCTCGGGTGCGGCGAGGCAGTCCTCGGGTGCAGCGAGGAAGTCCCCGGGTGTACTTCTCCGGCCGTCCCTGGGTCCGCGTCGAGCACTATGGAATCGGACTCCGGGGATGGAGTGATGGATGGCTTGCGTAGTTGCTCAAGGGAGACTCCAGGCGGTATGTCTTGTCTTGTTGAGCCGACTCGGGCCAAGGCGTCCGCAGCTTCGTTGTTAGCCCTGGGTACATGGTGGAACTCGCATCCTTCAAAGTAAGTGCATAGCTGCTCGACAAAGAAACGGTAGAGGGCCATGTTGGTGTCCCTCGTGTCCCATTCTCCTAAGACTTGTTTTACCACCAGATCTGAATCACCAAAGCAGAGTATCCTCTGGATGCCTATCTCCTTGGCCATCTTGAGCCCGTGGATGAGCGCCTCATACTCGGTGACATTGTTTGATGCTTTGGAGTGGATCTGGAGCACATACTCCAGCCGGTCACCCTTGGGAGAGGTGATGACGATTCCGGCTCCGAGTCCTCCGTGCATCTTGGAGCTGTCGAAGTGTAGCTTCCAGTGCGTGGAGTCGGGGACCGGTGGCATGTACAGTGTTTTTGCCCAATCAACGATGAAATCGGCTAGCGCTTGGGATTTGATCACCGTTCTTGGCTCGCTGGATGTTATGCGCAGCAAGCTCTATGGCCCATTTCACCACACGGCTGGTGGCGTCCTTTGTTGTTGATGATCTCTGTGAGTGGGTCTAGTGCCCCCCGGATGGAATGCTCTTAGAAGTAGTGCTTGAGTTTCTTGGTGTCCATGTACACTCCATACACCAGCTTCTGGTAGTGGGGGTAGTTCTTCTTGGAGAGTGACAGTACCTCACTCAGGTAGTACACGGGGCGCTGGACCGGCTGGTCCTTCCCCTCTTATGGTCTTTCCACCGCTAGTACGACGCTGACGACCCTGTTGGTGGCTGCGATGTACATTAGCATTGTCTCTTTTGCTGCCGGGGCCGCCAAGACGGGTGAGGAGGTGAGCATGCGCTTGAAGTCACGGAAAGCCTCGTCCGCCTGGGGCATCCAGACGAACTTGTCTGTATTCTTCATGAGCGGGTACAAGGGAAGGGCTTTCTCGCCGAGGCGGCTGACGAACCGGATGAGGGAGGCTAAGCACCCGGTAAACTTCTGTACGTCGTGCAAGTTCTGCGGAAGCTCCACGCGCTCGATCGCTCCTATATTCTCCGGGTTCGCCTCGATTACTCATTCTGAGATGAGAAACCGAGGATCTTACCGGCTAGGACGCCGAAGACGCATTTTTCCGGGTTCATCTTGATCTGGAAGCGGTGGAGGTTGTCGAATGTTTCCTTCAGGTCCTCGAGTAGCGTGTGCTGCTCTTTGGTCTTGATGACGACGTTGTCAACATAGGCATGCACATTTCTACCGATTTGCGTCTGCAGGCATTTCTGCATGCAGCGCTGGTAGGTTGTCCCTGTGTTTTTCAAACCAAAGGGCATAGTGGTGTAGCAGTAAGCAGCATACGGGGTTATGAATGATGTATTTATTTGATTGGTTACATTGAGCTTGATTTGGTGATAGCCCGAGTAAGCATCCAGGAAAGACAACAAGTCACAGTCGGCCATAGAATCGATGACCTGATCTATCTGCGGCAAAGCGAAAGGATCCTTTCGGCAGGACTTGTTGAGGATGGTGTAGTCGACACACATGCGCCATGTATTTTTCTTTTTCAGCACCAGCACTAGGTTGGCCATCCATTCCGGGTGAAAAACTTCCATGATGAAGCCGGTTACAAGCAGTCGTGTGATCTCTTCACCTATGGTTCTTCTTTTTTCTTCTGCGAAGCGGCGTAAAGACTGTTTGACCGGCTTCGCATCCGGTCGAACATGAAGAGAGTGCTCGGTGAGTTCCCTCGGGACACCTAGCATTTCTTTGAGGCACCATGCAAAAATGTCCCGATTCTCATGGAGGAAGTCGACGAGCGCGCTTTCCTATTTGTTGTCCAGGTCGTCTCTGACCAGGACGAACTTGCTTGGGTCCTCCTTGTTTAGCAGGATCTTTTTTGTACCTGTGGACGGCTTGAACTGTGACTCGCCAGCCGGCTTGGGCTCTCTAGCCGGCATATCCACCTATAGGGCTGCACGTTCTGCATTATGACGCGCTTCTCTTCTATGATGATCATGGTCTCGGCTAGCTTGGAACCGTCTGTGGCGCAATCGATCGACCGCTTATAGCAACCCTCGACGGTGATCACTCCCTTTGGGCCTGGCAGCTTCATCTTGAGGTATGCATAGTGCGGAATGGCCATAAACTTGGTGAGAGCTAGGCGCCCTAGTATGGCGTGGTACGCGCTGGAGAGGTTGACCACCTCGAACCAGATCGGCTCGCGGCAGAAGTTGTTCTCGGTGCTGAAGATGACGTCCAGCCGGATCTTGCTGATTGGTGAGTGCAATGGACCCGGGACTGCCCTGTGGAACGAAGTGTTCGAGGGCTGCAGCTGGTACTCGCTAATGCCGAGCCGCTCAAGGCTGCTACGGTATAGGAGGTTAATGTTGTTGCCTCCGTTGATGAGAACACGGGAGAAACGGCATGAGTGCTTCTTGGAGATGATGATGGGGTCCAGGACTAGCGCGTAGCTGTCGGGGCTTGGAAACACGGCCGGCTAGTCTTCTTTGCTCCAAGTGATTGCCTGCTCCGACCAATGTAGGTATTGAGGGACGGGGGGAATGATGGTGTTCACCTCCGGCTCGCGCCTTCTCTTGCTGTGCTTGGTTTCTGGTTCGGCAAGGAAGATGTGATAGTTGCCCACTTGACGTGGATAACCGTCTTCATCATCTTCCCAGCGGTTGTGCCGCTCCCTGTTGCCTGGCGGGCCTCCGGCTAGAGGCGAATGTGGTGGTGGGGGACTGCCGGCTTCAGCCATCTTCTTCGTCCAGCTGCACTGGCACATTGTATGGTTCGCCGCTGTGGAATTTGCATGGTCCATAGAGCATGGACTCCATGGTTTACTTGGGCCGTGGTGGCCTGTCATCCGGTCTCTGTCTCCGGCTGCCGCCTGCAGCCGGGTCCTCGTGCACTATTTCTACTTGCTTGGTACCGTACCGGCTGTCTGGCTGGTCATCTTTTCTCTTGCCATGGAGATTGTCGTGGCCATGCCGCCTAGAGTAATGCTCGCCCGGCTGGCGACACTCTGCCTGCTTGTCCGTCACAATCTGACCTTTGTCATCCACCACGATGGGCTTCTTCATGGCCGCGCCGGCGGTGGCATACTTGTCCACAATGGCCATGACCTGAGCCATGGTTTGGGGGTCTTCCTAGCTAAGCTTGTGCTTCAGCATGGTATCGTCTTGGCAACTGTTGGTGAAGAAGTCAATTGCCTGATGTTCGCGCACTCCTTCACACGATTTGTGCATGCTGGTCCACCAGGTGAGGTAGGCGCGGCTAGATTCGTCTTTGCCTTGAACACAGAGGGCGACCCAAGTTGCGAATGAATGCTTCTTCGAAGTCCAGCTAGACGTTGATGCTGTTGTCGGGGAGGCTGTTGAGCCACGTTCTTGCCGAATCAACGAGCATGAGGGGGACGTAGCGGATAGCCAGGCGGAGGTTTCCATTTGCGATTCCCATGGCGGTGGTGTATTCTACCAGCCAGTCCTCGGGCTTGATAGTTCCATTGTATTTTGGCGTGTCTCATGGAAGTGAAAAAACCTTTGGAAACGGCTCAATCCGGATGTGTGGGCCAAAACATTTTGGTCCAGCTGAACTCTCTTCTTCTAGCTCGGCATGATCGGGGAGGTCGACATTACGCGTCGGCCACCGCCCTCGAGGGCCGAGCCGTCGATCGGTAGCGCGTGAGGATCCTTGTTTCCGCCAGCTCCCTCTTCTAGCGCGCGTGCCTTCTTTCCTTGGACGACTCCTCCAGCCAGCGCACGGCTAACGCTGGTGGCAGCGGCGTTGCAGTTGCGATGGCCGTGGCTGCCGGATCCACCACGCGGGCGGCTGTTTTGCCCGGTGCCATCTGGGGAAGATGCCTGCTGGTTCTTGCTTCCTCTGTGCGTTGTCTGGTCCGTGCCTTTGCGGGAGACTATGTCCTGGGTGTTGCCCTCTTGATTGGGAACCCCTTCGTCTTGTTGTGTGTTGGCGGTAGCGACGAGGAGCTGGACACGCTCCTGCTCACGACAAAGCTCCTCCCCCTCGAGGTGCTTCATCTCTACGGCTACCGCTTCGGCCGCTCTCATGTTTTTGGAGGGAGTGTTGTAGACGGGCTAGGCCACGCCGGCACGCGAGTCTGTGGCACGGTCTAATTCCAACGCAAGGTCACGCCCTTAGTGCTGGATCTGCCTAGTGAAGCCATGGGCGGCGTTGTACTCGTGCATGGTGGCGTTCAGCTGGCGCTGGTTAGCAGCAACCTTGGTGGCCTCCTCCAGGAGCTTCTGGCGCGTAGCCTCAAGTGCAACCGCCGTGACCGCTGGATCTTCTTTGATAACAAAGGGAGCGCGAAGGTGCTGGATGGAGGCGGTGAGCGAGTCTTGCTCCTGCTCGAGCGTGGAGCTTTCTCCTCCCGCTCGACGCTCCTCGGGTGGGTGGTGGTTCTCGCGGGCATACACCACCATGACCTCGACGTAGCCATTCGTAGTGGCTACACCGCGAGCGAGGTGGTCGAGAGGCACGTCGGGATGACGTCGACCTCGCTGGGGAAGGCCTCAGTGATGGTGGAGACATAGATCCGGAGGTCCCCAAAGTGCATGATGGAGCTGTTGGCAGGGAAGGTGTTCCCGGCAAAGCACGCGGCGTTGTCGACGATGCAGTCAAAAGTGCCAAGTGTGAGGATGAGGCCGGAGGCCACGCGCTCACCGGCGACGAGCGGAAGTCCCGTGTGGAAGGTGATCCCAGCTGAAGCGCTATGCCCCATGGTGGGAGCCAACTGTCGTGGTGTGGAACACAGCAGTGCCATCGGGGATGGCTAAAGAGGGACACTCGGATGCAATCGGTGGATCAAGCAACGGGTTGGGCACGGTGAATTGCAAACACATCGAAGTTCCCAGGTTCGGGGCCCTCTTGGCAAGGTAACACCCCTACTCCTGCAAGATCTACTATATGGGGGGACGAATGCCCAATACAAGTGCTCCTTGAGCTATTTCCTTAGCTGCTATCGATGGCTAGAGGAAGAAGAAGAACTAGAGGCAAGCTCTCGCCACTATGGATGCTACTTACTTAAAACCCTAGCTCTACCCTCCCTTATATACTGGTTGGGGGAGGTAGATTACAATGTGGGTTCTAGGGTTTACTGTTTGGATATGGGTTTATAGGGTAGGGTCGGCTGCAGGGTCCCAGCCGGTGGGCCACCCAGTCAGCCCTTCTTTAGCTTCACCCACTTATTTAGTGGTCACCCGGGCTTCCTTTGTAGCATCATCCCTACTTTAACAGTCACCCGAGACTCCTTTGGTGGTCAGACGACCGCTTTACTTTATCTTCGTCTGGTAGCGCCGGTCAGGGCGGCGCCAGCATGTCTGGTGACAAGAGGCGCCAGAAGCATACCCCGCAAGGAGCATCTCTCCCTCTGCGCTCTCCATCGAATCCGAGGCCAGCCGGGTGGAAGCGGCCACCCGGCCGGTTCTTCTGGCTACCCGGCTAGACGGGCCAGCCGGGAAAGCTTTAAGCCCAGCCGGGCGAGACTAGCCAACTGGCTAGAGTTGTCCTGCTTAACGGTCAGGCGACCTGTATCTTCTGTAGCCGGCCTACTTAGGTCTGTCTTTCCCCACCCGGGGGTTATCCCCCCAACATTCCACCATTATATCCTACACAGGGGCAGTTTGGGTGGGCCTTGAATTTTTCCGATCTAAGATGGCAAACTCCAAAGAGAGATCCAACTTCGATCCTTCCATGAACGTGTCCTCCTGTAGGCGGTCCGTGCGGGACTTGATGATCCTCCGACATCCAGGGAACTAGCGCCCGAGTCGGTTTCGCCGATGAAGAGGTGGATGTCCCCGATTGGAATGATTGAGTAGTGTCGTCTTCGCCGGGATCCAGAACTCGTTGGGAGAGACGATCAGAACGTTGCCATAGAAGAGAACATGGCCGATGGCTACGGTTTCACCAATTCCCGTGAAGAGCTTGGAATTCACCCGTTATAGAGCTTGAAGCGCCTCTTGCCCCACGGTGGGCGCCAACTGTCGTGGTATTGCCGAAGAGTACGCCATGGAGGTCTCCTCACAGTGCGGGTTTAGAGATGTGGGTTAAGGCGGAAGGTTGGCGGGTACAAGGTAACACAGCTTACCCAGGTTTAGGTTCCACGACGGTGGCAGAACCCTAATTCTGATATAAATCACTATAAACGCAATGCGCCGAGTTATAGGGATTGATTCGCTGTGCGTGATATGAGTTGATTGATGCACTAAAGGCTCGCATAGGTCCGGCTTATAAAGATGCCAGATCCTAGGGTTACAGGAAAGAGTCCTAACCGGATAGGTTACAGAGTCCTACACAGAATACAACTAGTCTTATATGTCTTGCATCCCAAGGATCCGGGTACATAGGTGACTCCCCCGTAGCCTTCCTTTATCCGGCATGGGCCGCCCTTCTGGATCCATCTAACTGGGTCGCCTAGCAGGTCATGGGCCTTGCTACCAACTGTGGGACATCCAGGTTATCCGGATTACAAACATTCAATGATGATACCCATTTAGCATATCCCAAACAGTAAGAACTCCATATTAAGTAATACGAACTAGTATATAATTTAATATTAATATGCACACACAATTATGCTTTCTTTCATGGACAAGTTTTGTGGTAAATTTGAGTATGATGATCATGAGAACAAGCTTTTGGAAAAATATAGTAAATAAATATATATATCATCAATTAGAATCACATTGAGGTGTTTTGTACAGGATAACACGCATATATAGGAGAACAATGTGTTCTAATCTAGTAACACATCTTATCCAATATGGGATGGGTATGAATAGTTGATTTATACATGCATGTGATTTAAGTGTGTAAGAATGACTGGGTTTGGTAGATACAAACTCGAGAGTGTACTATGATGAAGACGAGAAGAGGCATGCATGAAAAGGTTGTCACATGCAACGAACACAGTGGCTTAAACAAATCAAGAAGTATTTTATTAGGATCCAACAATTCTTATAAGGACCGCACAGAAGGCACATAATATATTATGATAGATAGAGGCAAATACGATATGTGTGCATTAAGAGTATCACACGAATAGATCAATAGGGTGGCATGAGTGTACCAGTAAAATATGAAAGCAACAAACAAACTGAAGTGTCATTAATCATATCAAACACTAGTAGAAAACAGGCCATCTGTTCGCGCCCCCTCAGAGCATTAGTCCCGGTTGCGCCACCAACCGGGACTAATGCTGGCACGCGTCCCGGTTCGAGCGAGCATGGGGCCCGGAGGCATGCATCCCGGTTGGTAACGGGGCATACGTCCCGGTTGGAGCCAGCAACCGGGACTAAAGGTTCACCTTTAGTCCCGGTTGCTGGCTCCAACCGGACGATGCTCCGCCTCTATAAATGCACGCCAGCCCTCTGCCCACTGCTTTTTTCTCTTGGTGGAAGGTGTGAGGGGTGTGCTAGTTTTTTCTCCCCTATGCATGCATTCAAGGTGTTTGACTGAATAATCCCGTTCAATTTCTCATAGAACAAAAATATAGAAGGTGTCCGAGACGCACTTGAGCTTTCTCCTTTTTATTTCCCTCGATCGAGGTTAGCAATCTTATCTTTTCTCTGTCATTGATACAATGCATGTGTCGAGGTGAATTGGTCATTTCACTATTTATGATGTCCTGTTTTTTGATAAACTTACTTATATGATACAGATGAACGGTCGGAAATGGATGTACGGTGACCGGCGCGTAGCCGGGTATATGAAAGACGTGGATAAATTTATCGATGTGGCTACGGCAAACAAAGAGAATGGTTTTATACGTTGTCCATGTGTTCAATGTCGGAACAACAAGGAGTACTCTTCCTCGAAAATCATTCCCGGCCACCTGATTATGAAAGGTTTCATGCCCAACTATAATTGCTGGACCAAGAACGGGGAAAGAGGGGTTATGATGGAAGATGGTGAAGAAGAAGATGATGATAACAACTATCATCATATGTTTTCTGAATACAGTGATACTGCAATGGAAGACAATGGAGAGGAAAGAGGTGAAGAACGGGCATAAGATGAGCCGGCTGATGAACTTGGTAGGGTCATTTCTGATGCAAAGCGAGACTGTGAAACAGAAAATGAGAAGTTGAATTTAGAGGGCATGTTAGAAGATCACAAGAAATTGTTGTACCCAAATTGTGAAGATGGCAGCACAAAGCTCGGTACCACACTGGAATTGTTGCGATGGAAGGCAGAGTGTGGTCTAACTAACTCCTCATTTGAAAAGATGCTAAAAATAATGAAGCCGAAGTTTCCAAAACATAACGAACTTCCCGAGAGTACCTACGAAGCAAAGAAGACTCTATGTCCTCTAGGATTAGATGTGAAAAAGATACATGCATGCATTAATGACTGCATCCTCTACCGCGGTAAGGAGTATGAGAATTTAGATAAATGCCCGGTATGCAATGCATTGCGGTATAAGATCAGACGAGATGACCCTGGTGATGTTGAGGGAGAGCCCCTCTAGAAGAGGGTTCCTTCTAAGGTTATCTGGTATGCTCCTATAATACCAAGGTTGAAATGCATGTTCAGAAACAAAGAGCATGCCAGGTTGTTGCGATGGCACAAAGAAGACCGTAAGAAAGACGGGAAGTTGAGACACCCTGCTGATGGGTCACAGTGGAGAAAAATCGAGAGAGACTTCCCAGACTTTGCAGGTGACGCAAGGAACTTATGGTTTGGTCTAAGTACGGATGGCATGAATCCTTTTGGGGAGCAGAGCTGCAGTCACAGCACCTGGCCCGTGACTCTATGTATCTACAACCTGCCTCCTTGGTTGTGCATGAAGCGTAAGTTCATTATGATGCCAGTGCTCATCCAAGGCCCGAAGCAACCGGGCAACGACATTGATGTGTACCTTAGGCCATTAGTTGAAGAACTCTTATAGTTGTGGGGCAAACCAGGTGTACGTGCGTGGGATGAGAACAAACAGGAGCCATTTGATCTACGAGGGTTGTTATTCGTAACCATCAATGATTGGCCTGCTCTTAGTAACCTTTCAGGGCAGACAAACAAGGGATATAAGGCATGCACACACTGTTTAGATAAGACTGAAGGTACATATTTGCATAAATGCAATAAGGTTGTGTACCTGGCGAATCGACGATTTCTTCCGACCAATCATCCTGTAAGAAAGAAAGGCAAGCATTTCAAAGGTGAGGCAGATCACCAGAAGAAGCCTGAACTCCCTGCTGGTGATGGTGTATTTGGTATGGTCAAGGACATAGAAGTAATCTTTGGAAAGGGTTCCGGCGGTCAATCAGTTCCGAACGACGTCGCTACAGGACACGCACCCATGTGGAAGAAGAAATCTATATTTTGGGAGCTGCCATATTGGAAAGTCTTGCGTGTCCGCTCTTCAATCGACGTGATGCACGTGACGAAGAATCTTTGTGTGAACCTGCTAGGATTCCTAGGCGTGTATGGGAAGACAAAAGATACACCAAAAGCACGGGAGGACCAACAAATTATGAAAGACCCAAAGAACATGCATACACATAACAAGACGGATAAAGGGCGTCACTTAAGTCGTGCCAGCTATGCTCTTACCAAAGCAGAGAAGGAAATCTTTTTTGAAGTCCTTTACAGTATCAAGGTGCCGTAGGGCTTCTCATCTAATATAAAGGCGATAATAAATATGGCAGAGAAAAATTTCCAAAACCTGAAGTCTCATGACTGTCACGTGATTATGACGCAGTTGCTTCCGATTGCATTTAGGGGGCTTCTACCGGAAAATGTTCGAGTACCCATTGTGAAGCTGTGTGAATTCCTCAATGCAATATCTTAGAAGGTAATCAATCCAGATATTCTGCCAAGGTTACAGAAGGATGTGGTACAATGTCTTGTTAGTTTTGAATTGGTGTTCCCACCATCCTTCTTCAAAATTATGACGCATCTCCTGGTTCACCTAGTGGAAGAGATTGCCATTCTCGGTCCGGTATTTCTGCACAATATGTTCCCCTTTGAGAGGTTCATGGGAGTCTTAAAGAAATATGTTCATAACCGTGCTAGACCAGAAGGAAGAATCTCCAAGGGATATGGAACAGAGGAGGTCATTGAGTTTTGTGTTGACTTTATTCCTGACCTTAAGACGATTGGTGTTTCTGACTCACGGCATGAGGGAAGACTAAGTGGAAAAGGCACACTGGGAAAGAAAGCAATGATATATAGGGACGGGGATTCTTTCACTAAAGCACACTACACAGTTCTACATAATTCCACCTTGGCAGCTCCGTATATCGAGGAACACAAGAATATTGTACGCTCCAAAAACCCGGGGAAGCCTAAATCATGGATTACATATGAACACATGAAGTCTTTCGGTGGTTGGATGCGGACACATCTCTTGAATGACACCACTGTTGGAGATTAGCTATACTTGTTGGCCGCGTCACCATCTTCTACTGTATTGAATTTCCAAGGGTACAAAATAAATGGGAATACATTCTACACGATCGCCCAAGATAAAAAGAGCACCAACCAAAATAATGGTGTCCGCTTTGATGCAATAGACGAGAATGGACAAAAGGACACATATTATGGTTACATAGAGGAGATATTGGAACTAGACTATGGAGTCTCTTTTAAGGTCCCTTTGTTTCGCTGCAAATAGGTCAACCATCTTGCAGCTTGTAACTTCTCTAACTAGATCAATACACCTGGGAGCTAACTAATTTCACATATTAGGGAGTGCCTCTATGACCAGTTTCTCGGAGATGCCGAGGATCTGACTCGTCAAGCATCTCCCGAAATCGGCCGTAGTGGTGTCCCTTCTCTCGAAAACCATCTTGGAGATGCCTCAAACTGGCTGGAGGACTGGACTCGCAAGGATGCCTATTTATAGTACAAGCAGCTCGGCATAGTGTCGACACTTACGAAATAATGTCGACACTCACCCCTATTATTAGTGCTGACTCGTGTTTTGTCCCGGTTGGTGTCTCCAACCGGGACTACAGCTTCATCTTTAGTCCCGGTTGGTGACACCATCCGAGACAAGGTACACGCCGCATGACATAATGTCGACACTCACCCCTATCATTAGTGCTGCCTGGCCCAGCCTGCCGAAATCCCTCCGCGTGGTGTCGACAATGAAAATCCTGTTTCAGAATGCTATCGTCCCATTTTTAGAACAATCCGAACAATGAAAATCCTTCGCGTGGTGTCATATTATGTTACATAGTTGAAAGGAAAAATACCAGACTTGGTATATTGATTATGTTTCGAAAAACCTTCATAAAATGGCATATCATGTTCGAGGTTTCATGGCTTTCGGTCCAAATGACCGATGTTATGTGCTGAATCACAGCATAGTTTGTGATGTTGTGCCCATATTATGCATGTGTGTGGAAATTGGTATGGAGAACAATGTTGCAGGAGGAAGTTTTCCTTTTTGTCGCACGGAAAATCCCTTTTCCATTTTCCGAGCGCAAAAAAGGGTCGTTTTGTGAAGTAACCACCAAAATGCAGTTTCAGAATGCTACCGTATCATTTTCCTAAAATACTAGACCACCTTACATGGACTATCTCCCAGCCGGGACATCTCAAACCTTTTCGTCCATCCCGGGTAAAAAGGACAAATGTCTGCCGAATCGATAGGAAGTGGTTCCGGTTTGTACTACAGGTACATGATCTATCGCCCGTGATTTTTTGAAAAAATCATTTTTATACTCTCAATATGTGGTTTCTTCGGAGATCCAATGCAATTTCTAATGATGCTCGTCCCCTATCTTCATGCACACCGGTTCGACCATAGTTAGAAATTCAGATAATTCAAAACGGGCATAATAAATTCAAAAAAATCCGAACAATGAAAATCCTTCCCGTGGTGTCATATTATGTTACATAGTTGAAAGGAAAAATACCAGACTTGGTATATTGATTATGTTTCGAAAAAACCTTCACAAAATGACCTATCATGTTCGAGGTTTCATTGCTTTCGGTCCAAATGACCGATGTTATGTGCTGAATCACGGCATAGTTTGTGATGTTGTGCCCATATTATGCATGTGTGTGTACATCGGTATGGAGAACAATGTTGCAGGAGGAAGTTTTCCTTTTTGTCGCACGGAAAAGCCCTTTTCCATTTTCCGAGCGCAAAAAAGGGTCGTTTTGTGAAGTAACCACCAAAATGCCGTTTCAGAATGCTACCGTACCATTTTCCTAAAATACTAGACCACCTTACATGGACTATCTCCCAGCCGGGACATCTCAAACCTTTTCGTCCATCCCGGGTAAAAAGGACAAATGTCTGCCGAATCGGCAGGAAGTGGGTCCGGTTTATACTACTGTACATGATCTATCGCCTGATTTTTGAAAAATCATTTTTATACTCTCAATATGTGGTTTCTTCGGAGATCCAATGCAAGTTCTAACGATGCTCGTCCCCTATCTTCATGCACACCGGTTCGACCATAGTTAGAAATTCAGATAATTCAAAACGGGCATAATAAATTCAAAAAAATCCGAACAATGAAAATCCTTCGTGTGGTGTCATATTATGTTACATAGTTGAAAGAAAAAATACCAGACTTGGTATATTGATTATGTTTCGAAAAAAACTTCACAAAATGACATATCATGTTCGAGGTTTCATGGCTTTCGGTCCAAATGACCGATGTTATGTGCTGAATCACGGCATAATTTGTGATGTTCTGCCCATATTATTCATGTGGGTGGACATTGGTATGGAGAACAATGATGCAGGAGGAAGTTTTCCTTTTTGTCGCACGGAAAAGCCCTTTTCTATTTTCCGAGCGCAAAAAAGGGTCGTTTTGTGAAGTAACCACCAAAATGCCATTTCAGAATGCTACCGTACCATTTTCCTAAAATACTAGACCACCTTACATGGACTATATCCCAGCCGGGACATCTCAAACCTTTTCATCCATCCCGGGTAAAAAGGACAAATGTCTGCCGAATTGGTAGGAAGTGGGTCCGGTTTGTACTACAGGTACATGATCTATCGCCCGTGATTTTTTGAAAAAATCATTTTTATACTCTCAATATGTGGTTTCTTCATAGATCCAATGCAAGTTCTAACGATGCTCGTCCCCTATCTTCATGCACAACGGTTCGACCATAGTTAGAAATTCAGATAATTCAAAACGGGCATAATAAATTCAAAAAAAAATCCGAACAATGAAAATCCTTCGCGTGGTGTCATATTATGTTACATAGTTGAAAGGAAAAATACCAGACTTGGTATATCGATTATGTTTCGAAAAAACCTTCACAAAATGACCTATCATGTTCGAGGTTTCATGGCTTTCGGTCCAAATGACCGATGTTATGTGCAGAATCACGGCATAGTTTGTGATGTTGTGCCCATATTATGCATGTGTGTGGACATTGGTATGGAGAACAATGTTGCAGCAGGAAGTTTTCCTTTTTGTCGCACGGAAAAGATCTTTTCCATCTTCCGAGCGCAAAAAAGGGTCGTTTTATGAAGTAACCACCAAAATGCCGTTTCAGAATGCTACCGTACCATTTTCCTAAAATACCAGACCACCTTACATGGACTATCTCCCAGCCGGGACATCTCAAACCTTTTCGTCCATCCCGGGTAAAAAGGACAAATGTCTGTCGAATCGGTAGGAAGTGGGTCCGGTTTGTACTACAGGTACATGATCTATCGCCCGTGATTTTTTGAAAAAATCATTTTTATACTCTCAATATGTGTTTTATTCAGAGATCCAATGCAAGTTCTAACGATGCTCGTCCCCTATCTTCATGCACACCGGTTCGACCATAGTTAGAAATTTAGATAATTCAAAACGGGCATAATAAATTCAAAAAAATCCGAACAATGAAAATCCATCGCGTGGTGTCATATTATGTTACATAGTTGAAAGGAAAAATACCAGACTTGGTATATCGATTATGTTTCGAAAAAATCTTCACAAAATGATCTATCGTGTTCGAGGTTTCATGGCTTTCGGTCCAAATGACCAATGTTATGTGCTGAATCACGGCATAGTTTGTGATGTTGTGCCCATATTATGCATGTGTGTGGACATTGGTATGGAGAACAATGTTGCAGGAGGAAGTTTTCCTTTTTGTCGCACGGAAAAGCCCTTTTCCATTTTCCGAGCGCAAAAAAGGGTCGTTTTGTGAAGTAACCACCAAAATACCGTTTCAGAATGCTACCGTACCATTTTCCTAAAATACTAGACCACCTTACATGGACTATCTCCCAGCCGGGACATCTCAAACCTTTTCGTCCATCCCGGGTAAAAAGGACAAATGTCTGCCGAATCGGCAGGAAGTGGGTTCGGTTTGTACTACAGGTACATGATCTATCGCCCGTGATTTTTTGAAAAAATCATTTTTATACTCTCAATATGTGGTTTCTTCGGAGATCCAATGCAAGTTCTAACGATGCTCGTCCCCTATCTTCATGCACACCGGTTCGACCATAGTTAGAAATTCAGATAATTCAAAACGGGCATAATAAATTCAAAAAAATCCGAACAATGAAAATCCTTCGCGTGGTGTCATATTATGTTACATAGTTGAAACGAAAAATACCAGACTTGGTATATTGATTATGTTTCGAAAAAACCTTCACAAAATGACCTATCATGTTCGAGGTTTCATGGCTTTCGGTCCAAATGGCCGATGTTATGTGCTGAATCACAGCATAGTTTGTGATGTTGTGCCCATATTATGCATGTGTGTGGACATTGGTATGGAGAACAATGTTGAAGGAGGAAGTTTTCCTTTTTGTCGCACGGAAAAGCCCTTTTCCATTTTCCGAGCGCAAAAAAGGGTCGTTTTGTGAAGCAACCACCAAAATGCCGTTTCAGAATGCTATCGTACCATTTTCCTAAAATACTAGACCACCTTACATGGACTATCTCCCAGCAGGGACATCTCAAACCTTTTCGTCCATCCCGGGTAAAAAGGACAAATGTCTGCCGAATCGGCAGGAAGTGGTTCCGGTTTGTACTACAGGTACATGATCTATCGCCCGTGATTTTTTGAAAAAAATCATTTTTATACTCTCAATATGTGGTTTCTTCGGAGATCCAATGCAAGTTCTAACGATGCTCGTCCCCTATCTTCATGCACACCGGTTCGACCATAGTTAGAAATTCAGATAATTCAAAACGGGCATAATAAATTCAAAAAAATCCGAACAATGAAAATCCTTCGCGTGGTGTCATATTATGTTACATAGTTTAAAGGAAAAATACCAGACTTGGTACATTGATTACGTCTCGAAAAAACCTTCACAAAATGACCTATCATGTTCGAGGTTTCATGGCTTTCGGTCCAAATGACCGATGTTATGTGCTGAATCACGGCATAGTTTGTGATGTTGTGCCCATATTATGCATGTGTGTGGACATTGGTATGGAGAACAATGTTGCAGGAGGAAGTTTTCCTTTTTGTCGCACGGAAAAGCCCTTTTCCATTTTCGGCGAAAAAAGGGTCGTTTTGTGAAGTAACCACCAAAATGCCGTTTCAGAATGCTACCGTACCATTTTCCTAAAATACTAGACCACCTTACATGGACTACCTCCCAGCCGGGACATCTCAAACCTTTTCGTCCATCCTGGGTAAAAAAGACAAATGTCTGCCGAATCGGCAGGAAGTGGGTCCGGTTTGTACTACAGGTACATGATCTATCGCCCGTGATTTTTTGAAAAAATCATTTTTATACTCTCAATATGTGGTTTCTTCAGAGATCAAATGCAAGTTCTAACGATGCTCGTCCCCTATCTTCATGCACACCGGTTCGACCATAGTTAGAAATTCAGATAATTCAAAACGGGCATAATAAATTCAAAAAAAATCCGAACAATGAAAATCCTTCGCGTGGTGTCATATTATGTTACATAGTTGAAAGGAAAAATACCAGACTTGGTATATCGATTATGTTTCGAAAAAACCTTCACAAAATGACCTATCATGTTCGAGGTTTCATGGCTTTCGGTCCAAATGACCGATGTTATGTGCTGAATCACGGCATAGTTTGTGATGTTGTTCCCATATTATGCATGTGTGTGGACATTGGTATGGAGAACAATGTTGCAGCAGGAAGTTTTCCTTTTTGTCGCACGGAAAAGATCTTTTCCATCTTCCGAGCGCAAAAAAGGGTCGTTTTGTGAAGTAACCACCAAAATGCCGTTTCAGAATGCTACCATACCATTTTCCTAAAATACCAGACCACCTTACATGGACTATCTCCCAGCCGGGACATCTCAAACCTTTTCGTCCATCCCGGGTAAAAAGGACAAATGTCTGCCAAATCGGTAGGAAGTGGGTCCGGTTTGTACTACAGGTACATGATCTATCGCCCGTGATTTTTTGAAAAAATCATTTTTATACTCTCAATATGTGTTTTATTCAGAGATCCAATGCAAGTTCTAACGATGCTCGTCCCCTATCTTCATGCACACCGGTTCGGCCATAGTTAGAAATTTAGATAATTCAAAACGGGCATAATAAATTCAAAAAAATCCGAACAATGAAAATCCGTCGCGTGGTGTCATATTATGTTACATAGTTGAAAGGAAAAATACCAGACTTGGTATATCGATTATGTTTCGAAAAAACCTTCACAAAATGACCTATCGTGTTCGAAGTTTCATGGCTTTCGGTCCAAATGACCGATGTTATGTGCTGAATCACGGCATAGTTTGTGATGTTGTGCCCATATTATGCATGTGTGTGGACATTGGTATGGAGAACAATGTTGCAGGAGGAAGTTTTCCTTTTTGTCGCACGGAAAAGCCCTTTTCCATTTTCCGAGCGCAAAAAGGGTCGTTTAATGAAGTAACCACCAAAATACCGTTTGAATGCTACCGTACCATTTTCCTAAAATACTAGACCACCTTACATGGACTATCTCCCAGCCGGGACATCTCAAACCTTTTCGTCCCTCCCGGTAAAAGGACAAATGTCAGAATCCAGGAAGTGGGTTCGGTTTGTACTACAGGTACATGATCTATCGCCCGTGCTTTTTTGAAAAAATCATTTTTATACTCTCAATATGTGGTTTCTTCGGAGATCCAATGCAAGTTCTAACGATGCTCGTCCCCTATCTTCATGCACACGGTTCGACCATAGTTAGAAATTCGATAATTCAAAACGGCATAATAAATTCAAAAAATCCGAACAATGAAAATCCTTGGCGTGGTGTCATATTATGTTACATAGTTGAAAGGAAAATACCACTTGGTATATTGATTATGTTTCAAAAACCTTCACAAAATGACCTATCATGTTCGAGGTTTCATGGCTTTCGGTCCAAATGACCGATGTTATGTCTTGAATCACGATAGTTTGTGATGTTGTGCCCATATTATGCATGTGTGTGGACATTGGTATGGAGAACAATGTTGAAGGAGGAAGTTTTCCTTTGTCGCATGAAAAGCCCTTTTCCATTTTCCGAGCGCAAAAAGGGTCGTTGTGAAGCAACCACCAAAATGCCGTTTCGAATGCTATCGTACCATTTTCCTAAAATACTAGACCACCTTACATGGACTATCTCCCAAGAGGACATCTCAAACCTTTTCGTCCATCCCGGGTAAAAAGGACAAATGTCTGCCGAATCGGCAGGAAGTGGTTCCGGTTTGTACTACAGGTACATGATCTATCGCCCGTGATTTTTTGAAAAAAATCATTTTTATACTCTCAATATGTGGTTTCTTTGGAGATCCAATGCAAGTTCTAACGATGCTCATCCCCTATCTTCATGCACACCGGTTCGACCATAGTTAGAAATTCATAATTCAAAACGGGCATAATAAATTCAAAAAAATCCGAACAATGAAAATCCTTCGCGTGGCGTCATATTATGTTACATAGTTGAAAGGAAAAATACCAGACTTGGTATATTGATTACGTCTCGAAAAAACCTTCACAAAATGACCTATCATGTTCGAGGTTTCATGGCTTTCGGTCCAAATGACCGATGTTATGTGCTGAATCACGATATAGTTTGTGATGTTGTGCCCATATTATGCATGTGTGTGGACATTGGTATGGAGAACAATGTTGCAGGAGGAAGTTTTCCTTTTTGTCGCACGGAAAATCCGTTTTCCATTTTCCGAGTGCAAAAAAGGGTCGTTTTGTGAAGTAACCACCAAAATGCCGTTTCAGAATGCTACCGTACCATTTTCCTAAAATACTAGACCACCTTACATGGACTATCTCCCAGCCGGGACATCTCAAACCTTTTCGTCCATCCCGGGTAAAAAAGACAAATGTCTGCCGAATCGGCAGGAAGTGGGTCCGGTTTGTACTACAGGTACATGATCTATCGCCCGTGATTTTTTGAAAAAATCATTTTTATACTCTCAATATGTGGTTTCTTCGGAGATCCAATGCAAGTTCTAACGATGCTCGTCCCCTATCTTCATGCACACCGGTTCGACCATAGTTAGAAATTCAGATAATTCAAAACGGGCATAATAAATTCAAAAAAAATCCGAACAATGAAAATCCTTCGCGTGGTGTCATATTATGTTACATAGTTGAAAGGAAAAATACCAGACTTGGTATATTGATTATGTTTCGAAAAAACCTTCACAAAATGACCTATCATGTTCGAGGTTTCATGGCTTTCGGTCCAAATGACCGATGTTATGTGCTGAATCACAGCATAGTTTGTGATGTTGTGCCCATATTATGCATGTGTGTGGACATTGGTATGGAGAACAATGTTGAAGGAGGAAGTTTTCCTTTTTGTCGCACGGAAAAGCCCTTTTCCATTTTCCGAGCGCAAAAAAGGGTCGTTTTGTGAAGCAACCACCAAAATGCCGTTTCAGAATGCTATCGTACCATTTTCCTAAAATACTAGACCACCTTACATGGACTATCTCCCAGCAGGGACATCTCAAACCTTTTCGTCCATCCCGGGTAAAAAGGACAAATGTCTGCCGAATCGGCAGGAAGTGGTTCCGGTTTGTACTACAGGTACATGATCTATCGCCCGTGATTTTTTGAAAAAAATCATTTTTATACTCTCAATATGTGGTTTCTTTGGAGATCCAATGCAAGTTCTAACGATGCTCATCCCCTATCTTCATGCACACCGGTTCGACCATAGTTAGAAATTCAGATAATTCAAAACGGGCATAATAAATTCAAAAAAATCCGAACAATGAAAATCCTTCGCGTGGCGTCATATTATGTTACATAGTTGAAAGGAAAAATACCAGACTTGGTATATTGATTACGTCTCGAAAAAACCTTCACAAAATGACCTATCATGTTCGAGGTTTCATGGCTTTCGGTCCAAATGACCGATGTTATGTGCTGAATCACGGTATAGTTTGTGATGTTGTGCCCATATTATGCATGTGTGTGGACATTGGTATGGAGAACAATGTTGCAGGAGGAAGTTTTCCTTTTTGTCGCACGGAAAATCCGTTTTCCATTTTCCGAGTGCAAAAAAGGGTCGTTTTGTGAAGTAACCACCAAAATGCCGTTTCAGAATGCTACCGTACCATTTTCCTAAAATACTAGACCACCTTACATGGACTATCTCCCAGCCGGGACATCTCAAACCTTTTCGTCCATCCCGGGTAAAAAAGACAAATGTCTGCCGAATCGGCAGGAAGTGGGTCCGGTTTGTACTACAGGTACATGATCTATCGCCCGTGATTTTTTGAAAAAATCATTTTTATACTCTCAATATGTGGTTTCTTCGGAGATCGAATGCAAGTTCTAACGATGCTCGTCCCCTATCTTCATGCACACCGGTTCGACCATAGTTAGAAATTCAGATAATTCAAAACGGGCATATAATAAATTCAAAAAAAATCCGAACAATGAAAATCCTTCGCGTGGTGTCATATTATGTTACATATTTGAAAGGAAAAATACCAGACTTGGTATATCGATTATGTTTCAAAAAAACCTTCACAAAATGACCTATCATGTTCGAGGTTTCATGGCTTTCGGTCCAAATGACCGATGTCATGTGCTGAATCACGGCATAGTTTGTGATGTTGTGCCCATATTATGCATGTGTGTGGACATTGGTATGGAGAACAACGTTACAGGAGGAAGTTTTCCTTTTTGTCGCACGGAAAATCCCTTTTCCATTTTCCGAGCGCAAAAAACGGGTCGTTTTGTGAAGTAACCACCAAAATGCCGTTTAAGAATGCTACCTTCCCATTTTCCTAAAATACTAGACCACCTTACATGGACTATCTCCCAGCCGGGACATCACAAACCTTTTCGTCCATCCCGGGTAAAAAGGACAAATGTCTGCCGAATCGGTAGGAAGTGGGTCCGGTTTGTACTACATGTACATGATCTATCACCCGTGATTTTTTGAAAAAATCATTTTTATACTTGCAATATGTGGTTTCTTAAGAGATCCAATGCAAGTTCTAACGATGCTCGTCTCCTATCTTCATGCACACCGGTTCGACCATAGTTCGAAATTCAGATAATTCAAAACGGGCATAATAAATTCAAATAAAATCCGAACAATGAAAATCCTTCACGTGGTGTCATATTATGTTACATAGTTGAAAGGAAAAATACCAGACTTGGTATATCGATTATGTTTCGAAAAAACCTTCACAAAATTACCTATCGTGTTCGAGGTTTCATGGCTTTCGGTCCAAATGACCGATGTTATGTGCTGAATCACGGCATAGTTTGTGATGTTGTGCCCATATTATGCATGTGTGTGGACATTGGTATGCAGAACAATGTTGCAGGAGGAAGTTTTCCTTTTAGTCGCACGGAAAAGCCCTTTTCCATTTTCCGAGCGCAAAAAAGGGTCGTTTTGTGAAGTAACCACCAAAATGCCGTTTCAGAATGCTACCGTACCATTTTCCTAAAATACTAGACCACCTTACATGGACTATCTCCCAGCCGGGACATCTCAAACCTTTTCGTCCATCCCGGGTAAAAAGGACAAATGTCTGCCGAATCGGCAGGAAGTGGGTCCGGTTTATACTACAGGTACATGATCTATCGCCCGTGATTTTTTGAAAAAATCATTTTTATACTCTCAATATGTGGTTTCTTCGGAGATCCAATGCAAGTTCTAACGATGCTCGTCCCCTATCTTCATGCACACCGGTTCGACCATAGTTAGAAATTCAGATAATTCAAAACGGGCATAATAAATTCAAAAAAATCCGAACAATGAAAATCCTTCGTGTGGTGTCATATTATGTTACATAGTTGAAAGAAAAAATACCAGACTTGGTATATTGATTATGTTTCGAAAAAAACTTCACAAAATGACATATCATGTTCGAGGTTTCATGGCTTTCGGTCCAAATGACCGATGTTATGTCTTGAATCACGCATAGTTTGTGATGTTGTGCCCATATTATGCATGTGTGGACATTGGTATGGAGAACAATGTTGCAGAGGAAGTTTTCCTTTTGTCGCGGAAAAGCCCTTTTCCATTTTCCGAGCGCAAAAAGGGTCGTTTTGAAGTAACCACCAAAATGCCGTTTGAATGCTATCGTACCATTTTCCTAAAATACTAGACCACCTTACATGGACTATCTCCCAGTAGGGACATCTCAAACCTTTTCGTCCATCCCGGTAAAAGGACAAATGTCCGTCGAATCGAGAAGTGGGTCCATTTGTACTATAGGTACATGATCTATCGCGTGATTTTTGAAAAATCATTTTAGACTCGCAATATGTGGTTTCTTCAGAGATCCAATGCAAGTTCTAACGATGCTCGCCCCTATCTTCATGCACACCGTTCGACCATAGTTAGAAATTCGATAATTCAAAACGGGCATAATAAATTCAAAAAATCCGAACAATGAAAATCCTTCGTGGTGTCATATTATGTTACATAGTTGAAAGGAAAAATACCACTTGGTATATTGATTATGTTTCAAAAACCTTCACAAAATGACCTATCATGTTTGAGGTTTCATGGCTTTCGTCCAAATGACCGATGTTATGTGCTGAATCACGGCATAGTTTGTGATGTTGTGCCCATATTATGCATGTGTGTGGACATTGGTATGGAGAACAATGTTGCAGAGGAAGTTTTCCTTTTGTCGCACGGAAAAGCCCTTTTCCATTTTCCGAGCAAAAAACTGGTCGTGAAGTAACCACCAAAATGCCGTTTGAGAATGCTACCGCATTACCATTTTCCTAAAATACTAGACCACCTTACATGGACTATCTCCCAGGGACATCTCAAACCTTTTCGTCATCCCGGGTAAAAGGACAAATGTCTGTAGAATCGGTAGGAAGTGGGTCCGGTTTATACTACAGTGTACATGATCTATCGCCGTGATTTTTGAAAAATCATTTTTAGACTCGCAATATGTGGTTTCTTCAGAGATCCAATGCAAGTTATAACGATGCTCGTCCCCTATCTTCATGCACACCGGTTCGACCATAGTTAGAAATTCAGATAATTCAAAACGGGCATAATAAATTCAAATAAAATCCGAACAATGAAAATCCTTCGCGTGGTGTCATATTATGTTACATAGTTGAAAGGAAAAATACCAGACTTGGTATATTGATTATGTTTCGAAAAAACCTTCACAAAATGACCTATCATGTTCAAGGTTTCATGGCTTTCGGTTCAAATGACCGATGTTATGTGCTGAATCACGGCATAGTTTATGATGTTGTGCCCATATTATGCATGTGTGTGTACATTGGTGTGGAGAACAATGTTGCAGGAGGAAGTTTTCCTTTTTGTCGCACGGAAAATCCCTTTTCCATTTTCCGAGCGCAAAAATGTGTCGTTTTGTGAAGTAACCACCAAAATGCCGTTTCAGAATGCTACCGTCCCATTTTCCTAAAATACTAGACCACCTTACATGGACTATCTCCCAACCGGGACATCTCAAACCTTTTCGTCCATCCCGGGTAAAAAGGAAAAATGTCTTGAATAAGGTGAAGTGGGTCCGTTTTTCCCGCCATTTTCCCGCCATTTTTTCCCGCCATTTCTTCCCGCCGCTTTTTCCCATGATTCTTCCCTCCGCTTATCTTCCTGCCATTTCTCACTATATATATGTAGGGTTGGCCTCCATTGTCATTGCACATCTCTAGACTCATATCTGCAACCTCATCACTCTTTCCCATGACTTCCACCGTAGCACTAACTCCCAGGGAGGAGGCGCTGCGCCGAACTAACTCCCACTGGCCATCGTGTCCCTGTCCCGATCGGATGCCGAGCGCCGGAGGCGTGCCGGTTCCTCCTGTCCCTCTAGGTGTGGCGCATCGGATGGCCATCACGAACCACTACTACTTCGAGCTCACGCCGGAGCAGCGGAGGAATCCCAGATGGCATCCCGACTATTTCCCGACTTGGGAAGCCTTCTTCGTGGATCGGCGTGAGAAGGCGCTCGCTAGGCACGAGGAGGACGGCCCACCTCCTCCGAACTTCAATGAGGTCGGCCGTCGGCTGTGGTGGCGCGGCCGGACTCTCCAGAGCGTCATGGCCTACGACACGGCCGCTGAATCTAGCCCCCGCCTTCGCTACCCTCAAGTCCAGCCCACTCGTACCCAGCCTTCAAGGTTCAACTACGGCGACTGACAATGACGATGGTCATGCGAGTAATGACAACTACAGTGGCGAGTATTACAGGTGTAGGCGGGAGCATGACTGAATCATTCCAACATTGCAAAACAAGTTCGGCCGATTGTGGCTTAATATGGCCATGTATCTTAATTTCCAGTTCTTCTATGTAACTTTGTGTTAGTTGCGTTATGTACTTTAATTCCAGTTCTATCCTAACCAAATTTTCTTTCTGCCCATTATTTTCCGTCCTTCTTTTCCGCCCATTAATATATAAAAAATATAAGTTAATTCAAATCCAAATTAAAAACAGAAAATGGTTTTGAATTACTTATTCAAATCCAAACACTTTTTATGTTTAAAGTTTTTCTAAATTCCAAATTAATATTAAAAAAATATAAGTTAATTCATTTTTAATTGTAAATGGTTCATATTTTAAATGGTTACATTAATTATTTTTTAAAACAGAAAATGGTTTTGAATTATTTATTCAAATCCAAACACTTTTTATGTTTAAAGTTTTTCTAAATTCCAAATTAATATTCAAAAAATGTAAGTTAATTAATTTTTAATTTTAAATGGTTCATAGTTTAAATGGTTACATTAATTATTTTTAAAAACAGAAAATGGTTTTGAATTATTATTCAAATTCAAACACTTTTTATGTTTAAAGTTTTCTAAATTCCAAATTAATATTCAAAAAATATAAGTTAATTAATTTTTAATTTTTAATGGTTCATATTTTAAATGATTCTCTACCTCACTTTGAAATTCCTTAAACTTCTCGAAAGTTTCGGACTTATGTTTTAAGAAATAGATATACCCATATCTACTCAAGTCATCCGTGAAGGTAAGAACATAATGATAACCACCGCGCGATGCTACACTCATTGGACCACACACATCGGTATGTATGATTTCCAATAAATCCGTAGCTCGCTCCATCATACCAGAAAATGGAGTCTTAGTCATTTTACCCATCAGACATGCTTCGCATCTTTCAAGTGATTCGAAATCAAGTGATTCAAGAAGTCCATCCGAATGGAGTTTCTTCATACGCTTCACTCCAATGTGACCAAGACGACAGTGCCACATATAGGTCGAGTTATCGCTCGATTTCAAACGTTTAGCCTCATTGTTATTAATATGTGTATTTCCACTATCGAGATTCAACAAGAATAGACCATCTATCAAAGGTGCATGTGCATAAAACATATTACTCATATAAATCGAACAACCATTATTCTCGGACTTAAACAAGTAACCGTCTCGCAATAAACAAGATCCCGATATAATGTTCATGCTTAACACAGGCACCAAATAACAATTATTTAAGTATAAAACTAATCCCGATGGTAGATGAAGGGTAGCGTCGACCGCGATCACATCAACCTTTGATCTGCTTCCCACGCCGATCGTCACCTCGCTTCTTCGCTAGCTTCCGCTTATTTCAAAGACTGTTTCGAGTTACAAATATGAGCAACCGAACCAAGATTAAATACCTGTGCACTACTACGAGTACTAGTGAGATACACATCAATAACATGTATATCGATATACCTTTCTTCTTGATGTTGCCGTTCTTCAAATCCGCCAAGTACTTTGGGCAATTCCGCTTCAAAGGACCTTCTCCTTGCGGAAAAGCACTCAAGATCGGATTAGGTCCAGCCTTGGTCTTCTTCGGCGTGGTAACTTTCTTACCACACTTCTTGAAGTGTCCTTCTGCTTAGACTTGCCTTTCTTGAATTTGGTGGTCTTATTGACCAACAACACTTGGTGCTCTTTCTTGATCTCCACTTCGCAGATTTCAACATGGCAAAGAGTTCGCAACGTCTTGTTCATGTTTTGCATGTTGTAGTTCATCACAAAGTTCTTGTAACTTGGTGGTAGTGATTGAGGACGGTAAATCCCCAAAGCATTAGGAATCACTATACCCAAGCTTTGAAGTTTGTTTGTGTGCCCAGACATCTTAAGCACATGCTCACTGACGGAGCTGCCCTCTTCCATCTTGCAGTTAAAGAACTTTTCAGAAGCCTCATAGCTTTCAATTGCCGCATGAGTCACAAAAATCAATTTGAGATCCTCGACAATATCATATGGGTCTGAATTCTCAAACCTTTTCTGAAGCTCCGATTCTAAACCATACAAGATAGCACACTGAACTATGGAGTACTGATTTTTCCGAGCGAGGTAAATATTCTTTACTTCATCGGAAGCATCAGCTGCAGGTGGGTCACCTAGCGGTGCATCCAGCACATAGGTCAAATTACCAGCTGTGAGGACAATCCTCAAATTGCAGAACCAATTCGCGAAGTTGCTTCCATTGTTTTTCAACTTTTCTTTCTCTAGGAACGCATTAAAATTGATGGTAGGGGCTGCCATTGATCTACAACATATTTGCAATAGTTTAGACTAAGTTTATGACAAATTGAGTTCTAATTAATAGTAAAATTAATCTAGGTGAACACCCACTAAAAACAATATCCCTCACATTGTTTTAGTGATCACACGAACCAAATCCACCACATCAACACCGATCATCACGATAGTTGATATAGTTTCAATGGCGAACAATCGACATGTTCATCATGTCTACTATATGATTCATGCTTTACCTTTCGGTGATCCGTGTTCCGAGACCATGTCTGTACATTCTAGGCTTGTCAAGATAAAACCTTAGTTTCCGCATGAGCAAATCTGGCTTGCTCACGTTGTATACACTTGCGGAATCTAACACACCCGATCATCACGTGGTGCTTCGAAACAACAAGCTTTAGCAACGGTGCTAACTAAGGGTGAACACTTTATGACTTGAAATTCATGTGCATGAGGGATCATATTATAATGCTACCGTCGTCTACTAAGCAATACAAGATGCATAAAGGATTAACATCACATGCAATTCATAATATGTGATATGATATGGCCTTTCTTCTTTGTGCTTCCGATCTCCATCTTCTAGCACGAACATGATCTCCATCATCACCGGCATTGCATCAAGGTCAATGACGCTTCTCCATGGTTGTCGCCCACGGCTTCAACTATTACAACTACTTTGAATAGACACGCTGGTCTTAACATAAATTAAAGACAACCATATGGCTCCGCCGTTGCCAACTTACAATAAGGAACATTGCATACATCAAATATAATCACAATCATGGCCATATCACATCACAAAGACACCCCCGCAAAACAAAGTTAGACGCCTCTACTTTCTTTGCATATTTTACGTGGTTTGGGGCTTTCAGTAAGTGTCGTTCTAACTTACGAACATGAACCACAACATTGATACTAGTATTGTTAATCACCCGTTGTAAATTGGATCTTAACTATGCTAGGACAAACAGGCACCCGCAAAGCCACTTATGCAATACAAGTTGCATGTCAAGCGTGGAGCAAGTCTCATGAACGATGTCATGTAAGGTTAGCCCGGGCCGCTTCACCCCAACATACCGCAAGATGCAAAGTACACAAGAAGCAATCGACAATAAAAGCATCAACGCCCACAATGACCATTGTGTTCTACTCGTGCAACAGATCTACATATAGACACGACTCTGATACCACTGTAGGGATTTGTAGCATGGAAAACAAAAAAATTCTACCGCATACAAACAAACAAGCCAAGATCTATCTACTAGATTGTAGCAACGAGTCGATAGAATAACTCACCCTCGAAGATTCCAAAGTGTTTAACGAGAGCGGATTCTCGTGGGTGATGTAGTCGACTCTTCCCGATCTCAAGATCGTGTAGACGATCCTTCCGGCCATGCTCCGTTAGCGCCCCGCAATCGGTCACATCGCTCGGTACTTGATGAAGACCTTCCTCTCCTTGTTCCAAAGAAGCGGAGGTTGTAGTACTCTCCTCGCGATTCCGGCAGCACAACGGCGTGGTACCGGAAGTAGAGGGGAGATCTCGCAGGGCTTCGCCTTAAGCCGGAGCGAGTATGGTGGAGTATGAGAGAGTCCCTCGGTGTTCTAGGGTTTAGACACACCAAGGAAGGGGGCAAGCTGGCAGCTAGGGTTTAGCTAGGCGGCGGGCTTTGCCTAGGGCGGCGGCTATGGAGGCGGCGGCTTGGGGCTAGGGTTTGGAGGAGAGGATCTTGTGTGTCTCTAGGAGGGAGCCCTGCCCCTCCTTATATAGGTGGAGGGGCCGGCCGGCCAAGGGGAGGGAGAGGAGTCCCTCCCCAACTCGGCTTGGGTGGTGCGCCGGCGGTGGGGAGGAGGGACTCCTCCCCAACTCGGTTTCCTCCTCCTTTCCTCTTTCCAAAATTAGCCGTTTGACTTTCAAACTAGCCGTTTGACTTTTCAAACTAGCTGTTTGACTTTTCAAACTAGGATTTGATTTAATCCTTTATTTTGTTCAGCGATGACACTTAGTACATGATGCAATCATACCAACTTGATATAACACATTCATGTACCCTTCCCCTCCGGAGTGCCGGACATTCCGGAACCTTTCTAGAACATTCCCGATGAAAACACCAGAATCATTCTCCAACTCCGAAACGGGACTTTCCTTATATGAATCTTATTCTCCGGACCATTTCGGATCTCCTCGTGATATCCCGAATCCCATTCGAGACTCCGAACAACATTCGGTTTCTTTCTCATCATTCCATAACTACTCAAACAACGTCGAATCCTTAAGTGTGTCTCCCTACGGTTCGTGAATTATGCGGACATGATTGAGACACTTCTCCGATCAATAACCAATAGAGGAATCTGGAAATTCATATGGCTCCCACATATTTCTACGATTACTTTGCGATCGAATGAACCACTTACATACGATACCAATTTCCCTTTGTCTCACGATAGTTTACTTATCCGAGGTTATGATCGCTGGTATCTCGCATACCTAGTTCAACCTCGCATCGTAAGTACTCTTTTCTCGTTCCCGTGATATGTGATCCCTTGTGAGCCAGTCACATGCTTGCAAGCCAATTGGATGACATTTCACCGAGAGGGCCCAGAGTATATCTATTCGTCATATGGATGGACAAATCCCACTCTTGATCCATGTGTTTCAACCAATACTTTCCGAACACTCAATGCCACCTTTATAGCCACCCAGTTACGGTGTGGTGTTTGATGTTATCAAAGCATCCATCCGGTAAAGGTGATATGCATGATCTCATGGTCGAAGGAATTAGGTTACTATGTATCAGAAAGCATATAGCAATTGAACTATTAAAATGACTTGATCGTTATGCTATGATTATCTATAGGAGTATGTCCACCATATCATTCTCCTAACGATATGATCTTGTTGTTGATAACATCTCAATGTTCATGATATGAAACCACAATAATTATCAACCAACAAGCTAGTGATGTATAGAGTCTATACTAGGGACTTCAATTTAAGTTTACAAATCACACAAGTATTAATGTTTCCTTGTTAATACCATTATAGCATGAATGCAAACATTTATCATAAACACAAAGATATAATAATAACTACATTTATTATTTCCTCTAGGGCATATCTCCAACAGTCTCCCACTTGCACTAGAGTCATCTAATCTAGATTACATGGTAATACACCGAACACCCATGGCAGTTTGGTGCTGGTCATGTTTTGCCCTCGGGAGAGGTTTAGTCAACGGATCTGCCACATTCAGATCTGTGTGTACTTTGCAAATCTTTATATCCCCATCTTGGATATATTCTCGAATAGCGTGAAAACGTAGCTTGGTGTGCTTATGCTTCTTGTGTGACCTTGGTTCTTGCGCATTGGCTATGGCGCCCATGTTATCACAGTAGATAGACATTGGGTCCAGCGCACTAGGAACCACACCCAGCTCTGTAATGAACTCTTTCATCCATATCGCTTCTTGTGAAGCCTCCAAAGCAGCCATGTATTCCGATTCAGTTGAAGATCTCGCCACAACGCTTTGCTTTGCACTCCTCCTAATAGCCGCACCATTCAAAATAAATACGTATCTAGATTGTGATTTAGAATCATCCGGATCAGTGTTCCAACTAGCATCGGTGTAACCATTAACAACGAGTTGTTCATCACCTCCATAAGAAAGAACCATATCCTTAGTTCTTCTCAAGTACTTAAGGATGTTTTTGACCGTTGTCCAATGATCCACTCCTGGATCACTTTGATATCTACTAGTTAAACTAACAGCATATGCAATGTCGGGTCTAGTACATAGCATGGCATACATTAGAGATCCTATGGCTGAGTCATAGGGAGCCTTACTCATCCTTTCTCTATCTTCTGCCGATGTCGGACTTTGAGTTTTACTCAAGGTCGTATTGGGCAACATGGGCAAGAACCCTTTCTTGCTATCTTCCATTCCAAACCTCTTTAGAACTTTGTCCAAATATGTACTTTGTGACAATGATATTAGGCATCTCGATCTATCTCTATAAATCTTTATGCCCAATATGTAAGCTGCTTCGCCAAGATCCTTCATTGAAAAACTATTATTCAAATATTCCTTGACACTATTAAGAAGGTCTACATCATTCCCAATCAACAATATGTCATCCACATATAGTATTAAGAATGCTACAGAGCTCCCACTCACTTTCTTGTAAATACAAGCTTCTCCATAAGTTTGTATAAAACCAAAACTTTTGATCACCTTATCAAAACGTTGATTCCAACTTCGGGATGCTTGCTTCAATCCATATATGGACCATTGAAGTTTGCATACCTTGTTAGCATCTTTAGGATCGACAAAACCTTTGGGTTGCATCATATACAACTCTTCATCAATGTCTCCATTGAGGAATATTGTTTTGACATCCATCTGCCATATCTCATAATCATAATATGCAGCGATTGCTAACATAATCCTCACAGACTTTAGCTTAGCTACTGGTGAGAAAGTCTCATCGTAGTCAACTCCTTGAATTTGTCGAAACCCTTTTGCGACAAGTCGAGCTTTATAGACAGTAATATTACCATCAGCATCTGTTTTCTTCTTGAAAATCCATTTGTTCTCGTGACCTTCCTACCATCTGTAAGTCCACCAAAGTCCATACTTGGTTTTCGTACATGGATCCAATCTCGGATTTCATGGCTTCTTGCCATTTATTGGAACCTGGGCTCATCATCGCTTCCTCATATGTCTCAGGGTCATCGGAGTTGTCCACCAACATGACACTCATAACGGGATCATACCAATCTGGAGTGGTACGAGTTCTCGTTGACCTGCGAGGCTCCGTAGCAACTTCAACCGAAGTTTCATGATCATCATCATTAGCTTCCTCTCTAATTGGTGCAGGCACCACAGGAACTTCTTCCGGTGTTGCGCTACTCGCAATTTCGAGAGAAGGTTCGACAACCTCGTCGAGTTCTAATTTCCTTCCAGTCACTTCTTTCGAGAGAAATTCCTTCTCTAGAAAGGATCCATTCTTGGCAACGAAGATTTTGCCTTCGGATCTATGATAGAAGGTATACCCAATAGTTTCCTTTGGGTATCCTATGAAGACGCATTTTTCCGCTTTGGGTTCAAGCTTGTCCGGCTGTAACTTCTTTACATAGGCTTCGCAACCCCAAACTTTAAGGAACGACAATCTAGGTTTCTTCCCAAACCATAATTCATACGGTGTCGTTTCAACGGATTTATATGGTGCCCTATTTAAAGTGAATGCGGTTGTTTCTAATGCATAACCCCAAAATGATAGCGGTAAATCTGTAAGTGACATCATAGAACGAACCATATCTAAGAGAGTTCGATTACGACGTTCGGACACACCATTACGTTGTGGTGTTCCCGGCGGTGTCAATTGTGAAAGTATTCTGCATTTCTTCAAATGCTCGCCAAACTCGTAACTCAGATATTCACCTCCATGATCAGAACGTAGAAATTTAATCTTCTTGTTACGTTGATTCTCTACCTCACTTTGAAATTCCTTAAACTTCTCGAAAGTTTCGGACTTATGTTTCAAGAAATAGATATACCCATATCTACTCAAGTCATCCGTGAAGGTAAGAACATAATGATAACCACCGCGCGATGCTACACTCATTGGACCACACACATCGGTATGTATGATTTCCAATAAATCTGTAGCTCGCTCCATCATACCAGAAAATGGAGTCTTAGTCATTTTACCCATCAGACATGCTTCGCATCTTTCAAGTGATTCGAAATCAAGTGATTCAAGAAGTCTATCGGAATGGTGTTTCTTCATACGCTTCACTCCAATGTGACCAAGATGACAGTGCCACATATAGGTCGAGTTATCGCTCGATTTCAAACGTTTAGCCTCAATGTTATTAATATGTGTATTTACACCATCAAGATTCAACAAGAATAGACCATCTATCAAAGGTGCATGTGCATAAAACATATTACTCATATAAATCGAACAACCATTATTCTCGGACTTAAACAAGTAACCGTCTCGCAATAAACAAGATCCCGATATAATGTTCATGCTTAACGCAGGCACCAAATAACAATTATTTAAGTATAAAACTAATCCCGATGGTAGATGAAGGGGTAGCGTGTCGACCGCGATCACATCAACCTTTGATCCATTTCCCACGCGCATCGTCACCTCGTTCTTCGCTAGCTTCCGTTTATTCTGCAGCACCTGTTTCAAGTTACAAATATGAGCAACCGAACCAATATCAAATACCCAGGCACTACTACGAGTACTAGTGAGATACACATCAATAACATGTATATCAGATATACCTTTCTTCTTTATGTTGCCGTTCTTCAAATCCGCCAAGTACTTTGGGCAATTCCGCTTCTAGTGACCTTCTCCCTTGCAGTAAAAGCACTCAGTATCAGGCTTAGGTCCAGCCTTGGTCTTCTTCGTTGGCGTGGTAACTTTCTTACCACCCTTCTTGAAGTGTCCCTTCTGCTTAGACTTGGCTTTCTTGAATTTGGTGGTCTTATTGACCAACAACACTTGGTGCTCTTTCTTGATCTCCACTTCTGCAGATTTGAACATGGCAAAGAGTTCTGGCAACGTCTTGTTCATGTTTTGCATGTTGTAGTTCATCACAAAGTTCTTGTAACTTGGTGGTAGTGATTGGAGGACGGTAAATCCCAAAGCATTAGGAATCACTATACCCAAGATTTGAAGTTTGTTTGCGTGCCTGGACATCTTAAGCACATGCTCACCGACGAGCTGCCCTCTTCCATCTTGCAGTTAAAGAACTTTTGGAAGCCTCATAGCTTTCAATTGCTGCATGAGTCTCAAAGATCAATTTGAGATCCTCGACAATATCATATGGGTCTGAATTCTCAAACCTTTTACAAGCTCCGATTCTAAACCACACAAGATAGCACATCGAATCGTGGAGTCTTGAGTCTTAGAGTGAGGTAAACATTCTTTACTTCATCGGAAGCATCACCGCAGTGGGTCACCCAGTGCATCCAAAGACATAGGTCAAATTACCAGCTATGAGGACAATCCTCAAATTGCGGAACCAATCCGCGAAGTTGCTTCCATTGTTTTTCAACTTTTCTTTCTCTAGGAACGCATTAAAATTGATGGTAGGGGCTGCTATTGATCTACAACATATTTGCAATAGTTTAGACTAAGTTTATGACAAATTGAGTTCTAATTAATAGTAAAATTAATCTAGGTTAACTCCCACTCAAAACAATATCCCTCACATTGTTTTAGTGATCACACGAACCAAATCCACCACATCAACACCGATCATCACGAGAGTTGATATAGTTTCAATGGCGAACAATCGACATGTTCGTCATATCTACTATATGATTCATGCTTTACCTTTCGGTGATCCGTGTTCCGAGACCATGTCTGTACATGTTAGGCTCGTCAAGATCAAACCTTAGTTTCCGCATGAGCAAATCTGGCTTGCTCACGTTGTATACACTTGCGGAATCTAACACACCCGATCATCACGTGGTGCTTCGAAACAACAAGCTTTAGCAACGGTGCTAACTAAGGGTGAACACTTTATGACTTGAAATTCATGTGCATGAGGGATCATCTTATAATGCTACCGTCGTCTACTAAGCAATACAAGATGCATAAAGGATTAACATCACATGCAATTCATAATATGTGATATGATATGGCCTTTCTTCTTTGTGCTTCCGATCTCCATCTTCTAGCACGAACATGATCTCCATCATCACGGCATTGCATCAAGGTCAATGACGCTTCTCCATGGTTGTCGCCCACCGGCTTCAACTATTACAACTACTTTGAATAGACACGCGGGTCTTAACATAAATTAAAGACAACCATATGGCTCTGCGTTGCCAACTTACAATAAGGAACATTGCATACATCAAATATAATCACAATCATGGCCATATCACATCACAGCACACCCCTGCAAAACAAAGTTAGACGCCTCTACTTTCTTTGCATATTTTACGTGGTTTGGGGCTTTCAGTAAGTGTCGTTCTAACTTACGAACATGAACCACAACATTGATACTAGTATTGTTAATCACCCGTTGTAAATTGGATCTTAACTATGCTAGGACAAACAGGCACCCGCAAAGCCACTTATGCAATACAAGTTGCATGTCAAGCGTGAAGCAAGTCTCATGAACGATGTCATGTAAGGTTAGCCCGGGCCGCTTCATCCCAACATACCTCAAGATGCAAAGTACACAAGAATCAATCGACAATAAAAGCATCAACGCCCACAATGACCATTGTGTTCTACTTGTGCAACAGATCTACATATAGACACGGCTCTAATACCACTGTAGGGATTTGTAGCATGGAAAACAAAAAAATTCTACCGCATACAAACAAACAAGCCAAGATCTATCTACTAGATTGTAGCAACGAGTCGATAGAATAACTCACCCTCGAAGATTCCAAAGTGTTTAACGAGAACGGATTCTCGTGGGTGATGTAGTCGTACTCTTCCCGATCTCAAGATCGTGTAGACGATCCTTCCGGCGCTGCGTTCCGGCAGCGCTCCCGCAGTCGGTCACACGTTCGGTACTTGACGAAGACCTTCCTCTCCCTTGTTCCAGCAGGCAGCGGAGGTTGTAGTACTCTCCTCGCGATTCCGGCAGCACAACGGCGTGGTACCAGAAGTAGAGGGGAGATCTCGCAGGGCTTCGCCTTAAGCCGGAGCAAGTATGGTGGAGTATGAGAGAGTCCCTCGGTGTTCTAGGGTTTAGACACACCAAGGAAGGGGGCAAGCCGGCGGCTAGGGTTTCGCTAGGCGGCGGCGGCGGTTTTCCCTAGGGCCGGCGGCGGCTATGGAGGCGGCGGCGGCTTGGGGCTAGGGTTTGGAGGAGAAGATCTTGTGTGTCTCTAGGAGGGAGCCCTGCCCCTCCTTATATAGGTGGAGGGGCCGGCCGGCCAAGGGGAGGGAGAGGAGTCCCTCCCCAACTCGGCTTGGGTGGTGCGCGGTTTCCTCCTCCTTTCCTCTTTCCAAAATTAGCTGTTTGACTTTCAAACTAGCCGTTTGACTTTTCAAACTAGGATTTGATTTAATCCTTTATTTTGTTCAGCGATGACACTTAGTACATGATGCAATCATACCAACTTGATATAACACATTCATATACCCTTCCCCTCCGGAGTGCCGGACATTCCGGAACCTTTCTAGAAAATTCCCGATGAAAACACCAGAATCATTCTCCAACTCCGAAACGGGACTTTCCTTATATGAATCTTATTCTCCGGACCATTCCGGATCTCCTCGTGATATCCCGAATCCCATTCGAGACTCCGAACAACATTCGGTTTCTTTCTCATCATTCCATAACTACTCAAACAATGTGGAATCCTTAAGTGTGTCTCCCTACGGTTCGTGAATTATGCGGACATGATCGAGACACTTCTCCGATCAATAACCAATAGAGGAATCTGGAAATTCATATGGCTCCCACATATTTCTACGATTACTTTGCGATCGAATGAACCACTTACATACGATACCAATTTCCCTTTGTCTCACGATAGTTTACTTATCCGAGGTTATGATCGTCGGTATCTCTGCATACCTAGTTCAACCTCGTTACTGATAAGTACTCTTTTCTCGTTCCCGTGATATGTGATCCCTTGTGAGCCAGTCACATGCTTGCAAGCCAATTGGATGACATTTCACCGAGAGGGCCCAGAGTATATCTATCCGTCATATGGATGGACAAATCCCAGTCTTGATCCATGTGTTTCAACCAATACTTTCCGAACACTCAATGCCACCTTTATAGCCACCCAGTTACGGTGTGGTGTTTGATGTTATCAAAGCATCCATCCGGTAAAGGTGATATGCATGATCTCATGGTCGAAGGAATTAGGTTACTATGTATCAGAAAGCATATAGCAATTGAACTATTAAAATGACTTGATCGTTATGCTATGCTTATCTATAGGAGTATGTCCACCATATCATTCTCCTAACGATATGATCTTGTTGTTGATAACATATCAATGTTCATGATATGGAAACCACAATCATTTATCAACCAACAAGCTAGTGATGTATAGAGGCTATACTAGGGACTTCAATTTAAGTTTACAAATCACACAAGTATTAATGTTTCCTTGTTAATACCATTATAGCATGAATGTAAACATTTATCATAAACACAAAGATATAATAATAACTACATTTATTATTGCCTCTAGGGCATATCTCCAACAAAATGCACCCCTCTCATATGTTCCGGAGTTTCCCTGAGTTAGGGTTTTCACCCCTCGGAACCCCGATTAAATCGTCGAGCATGTCTTAGGGTTACATTCCAATGCAAATTAACTTGTCATATCATCATACTTTTGTAGCCTTATACTCATGTTCCCCTCTCATATGCATCCGAGGTTTCTCCGAACTAGGTTTTACACCCCTCAGAACTCCGGAATATTGATTTTAGTTGATTTTAGCTAGAGTTACCTATCTACTACACAGTTTCCTTTTTGTAGATAGGTTTAGGGTTTAGGGTTTCTCTTCATTTTTATTATTGTGTATGTATATATTAGGGTTTCTCTTAATTAGGGTTTATATCTCTCAACACCGTACATAACTTTCTCCCTTAGCCGCTTTGACTTATTCGTTTTTCCACCTATGCAGAAAATATGGACCCACACGTCAGATACGAAGAAAAGGAAGAGTTGATCCAAGGTGTGATCCGCGGGGAAGAAAATTTAGATGTATCAACGTTTCTGAACAACTCCGGTGAGGGTGATCCTCTTTTTACCGGAATAGACGACTTGTTTGAGGTTGAAGGTGTTGCCTTCCGCGAGGGAGAAGGCAATGCCTTGTGTAATCGAGAAGACGACCGCTCCGGCAAGGTGCATGTAATATAATTAATTCATTAATTAATCATCTTCTATCTATATAGAAATAGTAACGACGATCTTTCTTCTTTTAGCCCTCCAGATCGAACAAATCTACTGAAAAGAGCAGACGAGGCCCAACCAAAAAGTTGCAAGACCATGAGAGGTTCAAGATCGAAGATGTCGCTGAAGACGGCAAACCGACGGCTCCCGAAGTTGTCGCAAACAAATTTGTGGCACAATGCGGAGTAATCGTTAGGGACTTAATCCCGATCACCATTAGAAATTGGAATAGGCCTGCTAATGCGGATGAAGAGGGAACATGTTTATTTGTCCCTAACCATGCCAAAGATTTACTGTGGAAGAGGCTCATGGTTAATTTCAAACTATCGAAGATAGAGCTGGATCCAAATGCGGAGGATCCAGTTGAGGACGCCTTAGAACATGGGAGAGCCATGGAGGCTAAGGTCAGGAGTGGGCTTTGAAGAATATGGCCCAGTGTTTCACCAACTGGAAGAAAAGATTGCACCTTGACTATGTCGTGAAAGAGAAGACTCCTGATTTCAAGAATATTCAGTTTGAGAAGATAAAACCATTCTGGGCTGAGTTTGTGGAATACAAGACATCAGAAAAAGCTAAGAAAATGTCTGCAACGAATAAGCTGAATGCTGCTAACAAGAAGTATCACCATACTATGGGGCAAGGTGGCTACAGGGCTGGCATTCCTAAGTGGGAAAAACTTGAGAATGAACTGCGTGCTAAAAAGATCACCCCAGAGACAGATGATTGGGTAGAACGTGCAAGGAATTGGTTTTACGGGCATGGGGGGCACGTTGTACTCGAAAGGGATGTGTATATATAACATACGACATAAAGAAGACCCTTTGCCAATCGAGAGGATGAGAAAAGTAGTAAAGGCTGTTAAAGATGGGGACTTCATTCCTGATAGAGAGAATGATGAGCTCACACTCGCCCTTGGAAATAAGGAACATGATGGACAAACAAGAGGCACAAGAGGCTCCCAACCATGGAGGACTGGGTTTCCCGAAGAGAGGAAGAAATATCATGATAGAAGCCGTCAGAGGAGAAAGGACAGGGCGGAAGTTGAAGAAGATAGTCAGAAAGAGCGAATACGTATAATTGAAGAACGAACAAAGCAACAACAAGATGAAATTAACGCGCTTAAAGAGCAAAGTACTACCGGCCCATCTCAGCAGCACACTGCATTCGATGCTACCGGCCTATCGAATAATCGAAAAAGCAGTGTGGCTTCCACCGAGGTCCCGGGTGATGACAATGGCGATGACGTTGGTGCACCGACGATGGCTCCTGTTGGCTACCCAGTGGATGATATCACAGAGATGACACACTGCGAGCTACATTTCAAAGTTGTGAACATATCAATGAAGGTGGCGGTCGGCTATGCCTTACCGATTGGACCCACACCAACTTACCGCTGTCGTCTGGTTCTAGAGGGCTACGCTGTTGTCGGGGTGGATGAAATCATGCCCACCTTTGAAGTTTTGGATCTTGACTACCCTGCAGGTGAAGGGGATGTGACTGTACTGGGAGACGCAACAAACGTCACCATTCTATGGCCGAAGGAATGTATCGTTCTTCGAAATCACACGCCAAGGCCATCTTCGCCGCCTCCTCACCCGTCTCCAGCGAGGTCGTCGCTGCCGCGGTAGCCGTCTTCGTCGCCTCACCCGGCTCCGTCGCCTCACCAATATCCGGCGCAGCCATCTCCGCGAGAGCCATCGCCGGCGCCTCAGGATAAAAAGCGTAAGCGTACCGCTACTCTGCGTCGTGGTAAGCGATCGCCGAAACGTAAACAAGAGCCTCTTCCAAAAGTACCAAAGGTTCCTCCCAAGAGAGCTTATGACTGTACTGAAGAGGAGACTGCGGCGATCGTTGATGCGGAAACGACAGCGTTTTTCGCTAAGCTGAGGCGGGCGAAAGAGCCAGAGTTCCCCAGCACCACAGAAGAAAAAGGCAAAGTGTTGAAAATGCTAAAGACTCTTCATCAACCCGAGCCAAAGCTGCCATCAGACTATGAGCGTTCTATTCTCAAGTCACATGCGCCACAAAAAGCCTCGAAGAGCAGTACTGATGCAAGCGAGAAATCTGTTGCCCAGCTCGGAGAACAAGCAAAATAGTCTTGCGCCCCTCTCAAGGTGATTTCCCAAACCAATGTAGGGTCGAGCAAATATAAATAAGAGCAAGATGATCCGAGGTAGTTGCACACACGGAGAAGCCGCTGCTTAAGGTATGAGTATTGCCCAAGATACTTATCCCGCTTAGAGTACTTCCCGTGAGTGAAGTAGCATACAAATACCAGTACGGTAAACCTCTCGTCAAACCTGAGGAGGTAAACAATCTTCCAAAAAAATGCGAAGATTTCATAACTGGTACATGCATGCCACAAAGGCCGGGGCTAACTGGATAGTGCTGAGGGTTACAAAAAAGCATCATGGGAAAGAAAAGGATGACATGATATCCATTGAATTTGATGAACTATTTCAATTATTCAATCAAGACACCTTGGACAAATCGATCATCAGTGCCTATTGTCTGTAAGTACTAATTCTGTAATTAATTTAGTCTCCAGCTATCTCACCTTGTTTATTGCATGTATATAATCATACTGTAATATGCAGAATGAAGATTCTCGAATGCAGCAGAGGACAAATCTATGACATTGGCTTCATTGACCCATATTGGGTTCATGAAGCTAATCTCAAAACAAGCCCCCAGGATACGGAGGATAATATAGTACACGCGTTAAGGTTTCAAGAAACCAGAAGGGAAATACTTTTTCCTTACAACTTCGAGTGAGTGTTATTGTCTTCTATACACTTTCTATTTCGCTTACTCGATGTTAAGTATATAATTGATTAGTTATGCATTCGCAGCTTCCACTATATTCTGTTAATCATTCAACTTGACAAAGGGCGTGTACTAGTCATGGACTCGAAACATAAACCCCTTGAGACGTGGAAGGACATGCAGATGCTTCTCCAGCGGTAATTCTAATCATTACGACACTATATCGGCAACGTTCGTGAATTTTATGATATCAAGTAATTAATAATTTCTTTTATTCGTTTTCTTCGCCGGGCAGCGCTTGGAAACGGTTCACCAACAAGGCTAGGGGTGTTTGGAAAGAGGATCTTACATTTCAACCACTATATGTAAGAACCACTAGCTATATCCGCGCGTCTCTTTGATTCTAGTTTTGATACAGTTATTATCATGCTTGATTATTATTTTGATTGAACTCTGTTCTTATAAAGTGCCTGACGTAGGGACCAGGTAACAATCTATGTGGATACTATGTTTGCGAGTTCATCCGGCAGACGTGCGATGAGAAGGGCGGAAATTTAGAGCAACTCCACGTACGTAAATAATTTTTATAGTTTTTAATTATAATCAAATTGTGTTTAGTTGTATTCATATAGGCTGACTCCTTTTTTAAATCAGATCGAACGTCTACGGGACGGTCTTCTGCCAAAGGATCACGTACGAGCAATTTAAGAGGAATTGGCGGGATTATTGGATGCAGAAGTCCTAAACCCAAAAGGGGAATACTATTTGGCTGTGTATAGACAATAGGGATTGTAAAAATAGCAACTTTTGTATATAGTGCATGAACTCGATCCGTGTATTGAATGTAATATTGTCATGATGATCTTGTGTAATATAACGGTTCCTTCATTGATAAGTGCAAAACACTAAATAAACAATAAAATAACCTAAATGAATTCTCTGCCGCGGCACAAAAAGTGGCGAAAATGCTCCCGCGGCAACAAAATATGCCAAAATAAATTCTCTGCCGCGGCAGAGAAATTGGCCAAATCTCTGTCGCGGCAGAAGGTTATTTGTCCCGGTTCGTGTTACGAACCGGGACTAATGCTACACCCCCCTCGCCCTCTGCCGCTGCCACGTGTGCACTCATTTCTTCCGGTTGGTAGGGCAACCGGGACTAAAGGTTAGGGCTTTAATCCCGATTGCCCCGTCCCGGTTGGAAAACCGGGACTAATGCCCCTTACCAACCGGGACGTATGGCACGTTTTCTACTAGTAAAATGTTGTATAGCATTATGGTCTCGAGAAAAATTAGAGAATTATGATGAGGTAAAGGGAGTGAGTGACAAAGTGTTTCTAATATGACACTCTGGGGAAACACCTGCATATATCATGTTGCAGAAATTAATAATCATTGTTGCTATGTTGCAATAGCAGGAACAGTGAGGCAAATGGTCCAAAGCATAAACATCGAGCTACCCTGGATACTAATGAAGGAGCACCCACTCAGGGTCAATCGTTAAGTACTACTAGAGATCTAACTAATTATCTTACGGACCATCAGTTCTTTGATCACCAAACCAAAAAAGATAATAAGGGGGAGGCCGGCAAGACCACGCCAGGCAACCAAGCATTCGATAGTGACTTCCATATCTTCTTGCTCATCTTGGTACACAATCCCTCGTCCTGCAACCTTTCTTTCCATCTCTTGTGCCTGAACATCCACGTTTTGAATCGTATCGGCACATTTCCTCAACATACCGTCATCTTCTTCCAATTCAAAGAAAACCCACATATAGAAATCAGTTCAGCTGGAGTAGAGACCATTTTTACTTGAAAGAAAGAACTATTACGATTTTTCCATAAAGCCCAACACAAGGCTGTCACTCCCACAATGTGTATGTAAGTACCAACATGAATAATTGTGGAAGTCAAAACAAGGACTAGTAAGAACAAGTAATTGCACTTCACATATAACAAGCAGTAGGTGTTTTCAATATTAAGGATAGATTACATATTAGATTCTGGGAAGATAAGTGGCTTGGCCAAAATTCTCTTCGCGAACAATATCTAGCTCTATATTCGATTGTTAGGCACAAAGAAGATACACTTTCCATAGTAATGGAATCTAATTCTTCTAATGTGTCTTTCAGAAAAAGTCTCATAGGTCCTCCACTGGTATCTTGGAACAATCTTTTATTACGATTATCCATGATACAGCTGTCGGACGGTGTAGATGAGTTCAAATGTAAATTACTAAAAAGTAGTAGATTTTTAGTTGACTCGCTCTATAGAGCTTTTGTTCAACCTGATATTCCGGTTGATGATAATAGTAAAATTTGGAAGATGAAAATACCCCTTAAGACGAAAATATTTGCATGGTATCTCCATAAAGATGTAATTCTTACAAAAGATAATCTTGTAAAGGAAAATTGGCATGTAAGTACACAATGCGTTTTTGTCATCATGATGAGACAATTCGTCATTTATTCTTTCACTGTAAATTTGCTCACTCTATATGGCCATTCATCCAAATAGCCTCTGTTTTATCTCCTCCTTGTTCGGTGACCAATGTTTTTGGTAACTGTTTGAATGAGATTGATGATAAATACATGACTTTGTTTATGATGGGAGTGCTTGTCATTATTTGGTCGCTATGGCTATGTAGAAATGACAAGATTTTTAATAACATTGTGTCTTCTCCCCTGTAGGTTATATATCAGGCCACGGCTATCCTCCAATCATGGACTATTCTCTAATGTATGGAATTTAGAGACTTGTTTGTGGATATGTGTACGCGATTGGAGGATAGAACAAGGGATATTTTCTCCCAACATGGATGAATACGTGATTTGCGGATTGATCTGACATAGCTCGGGGCCATATTTTTTGTTTGCGTTTTTTGTATTTTTAGTGTACTTTATTTATTCTCTAGCTGTGTGGTTTGTGCGATCGCGTGCATCTTATTTATGCAGAGGTTGGGTGTAAACATTACTCAAAGTAATAAAAGTGGCCATTTCCAAAAAAACAAGCAGTAGGACATTTAAAAAAATGTGTGAGATTGTTTCATTAGAGAACAAAAATGACAGATAAAGCTAACTTCCCATCTTACTTTTTATGTTATCGTTAGTTGCAATGGCGTTATGCCAGATTAACGAGAATTAAATTTTGATTTTAAGAGGAAATTTACATTTTCACAATTTTTAAAAGATCTGTGAGTACCAACAGAGGAAAAACTTGGCATAACGTGATTTGACAGTGAATTTCCTAGACATGGTATCCAGGTCCTCATTCAAAGAAATTGACATAAGATGATTCCTCGAGAGATTTAGCTAAGATTGGAAATGAGGATCAAGCCATGTTCTAAAGGTCAGGTTCCACATCTCATCAGACATTTCCCTCGACTTTTGATGATTTTGATTACATATCTCATATAATTAAGGAAACTTATCACTGAGGGAGAAACCACCACACCATACATCATGCAAAAATTAGTCTCTCTCCCAAAACAATAATCATTTCCATGCCTTGCAAGTAGATGTGTTTGATTTTAAGATCATTCTAAGCAGCGGAATCATTTTGTTTATGTTTAACTCTCTAGATCCCATGATGGATTCCATATTTAGCTTTGAATAAAGACCTCCACAACCCTGATTCACTCTTAGGCTTCCACCACCATTTGCACAATAGGCAAAAATTAAAGAGTTTTATATTCTTAACACCCAAACCACCTTTAAAATTTGGTTTAAAATGAGAGACCACTTGACCATGTAATATTTTTTCTTAGATCATGTATCTATATAGAAGAACTTTCTAATGATTTTGGTATAATTTTCTAGATTGGTATTAGATAACAAGCACATGGACAGATGATATGTGAGTATACTACTCAAGGATGAGTGTAGGAGAATGATTATCCCACCAATCGAAGATGAGTTGCCGATCCATCCGTCCAGTCTCTTTTTGAGTTTGTTAGACAGAGGGGAACAATCAACAACAAGCAATCTGGTTCCACAAACAGGAACAACTAAGCACTTTATTGGCCATCCACCCAACTAGCATCCAAAAGTGTCAGCATACATCAACTCTTTAATATCATATTCTAGCACCATCATAACTTCACTTTCTGAGAAGTTAATCTTAAGACCTCACATTTCCTCAAACATGTAGATAATCAATTCCAGATGAATGATCTGCTCCATGACATCTTGCACCAAAAATATGGTGTCATCAGCATATTTTTATATGACCATCCCATAGGTTTGCCTCTTGAGCTTGCCTAACCATTTTAGCCAACCCTTCAGTAGCCATATCAAAAAGGAAAGGTGAGAAAGGGTCACCTCTATCTCACCCATCTATGGCTACCAAAGTCCTTGCCTCTGAAATTATTGATTTTGACACAAAGAGTCCCATTCCTAACAATATTGTTAGTTGTATCACACCATTCAGCACTAAAGCCTTTCTAAGAGACACAGTTTAACACATAATCCTAGTCCAACTTGTCATATGCTTTCTCAAAATCTATCTTCAATACCACACCCAGCTATTTTTTTTCCTATGACATTCGTGCAATATTTCATGTAAGGCGATAACACCGTCCATAATATTCCTTTCCTTGATAAAAGCCGTCTGGCATTAAGAAATAAGTTTCCCCATGTAGGGTTTGTTGGGGTTCTGGTGCATGATAAAAAAAATCCTATGTCGGATCTCCCTAACTGCACAAGACCTATATATCAGTAATGCAATAACGCTTGAAGGTTTAGGATACATACCTTTGTAGTATGAAAGAGGTTAACATTCCGAAGGGAACATGGTTGAAGTAGTCGTGCTCGTAGCTAAGGATGACAATTTTACCCACGGGTACGGGTACCCACGGGTAGAGTACCCGCATGGGTAAGGTATGGACATACTTTTATACCCATGGGCAATACCCATACCCTGCCCATTAAGTCACGGGTACGGGCATGGGTATAGGGTTATATCCGTGGATATACCCATACCCTGCCCATTTAGACCGACTTGTAAAACTTACCTGTAGAGTTTCAACATATGCGGCTGAGTAGCCTAAGGGAAAGTATGAGATTATGATTTCTAAACTTTTATAATTGTCATGTACTCGTCTACCTATTATTTAGTAGAGATACTTATTTTTTGTCAAATATGATATTAATTAATGTAAAATTATGAATAACTTATGTACTATTGGATCTATCCGTCGGGTACCCAATGGGTACGGGTACTCGTCGGGTATGGGCATGGGTAAAGATTTATACCCGCGGGTACGGGTATGGGTAAAGTTTTCTACGCATTGACTACATGGGTATGGGTATGGTATTGCTCTACCATGCCCATACCCTGCCCATTGCCATCCTTACTCGTAGCAGACCTCAATGTCGTGAAGCTCCTCGTAAGTCACCCCTTGCTCCATCACCGTGCAGCGGTCCGTCTCACGACATACAATATGCCCCCAGTGTGTATCCTCGTGGTTTCGTACACATACGGTGTATGATGATGACCTCTGGCTCCCCGATCCCTACCCGGAGTGTGGAAGTAGATCTCCGGCTTGGAATCTCTACAGCGTAACGGCGTGCTTCTAGTCTATCATCTCTTGCGTGAGAAGTCCTATCATGGGACCATACTAGCGCAAGGAGACAGCTAAAGAGAGAGGAGAGGGAAGGAGGAGGGCTCCCAACTTGTGGCCTTGGTGTGTTGTTCCTCCTCCAGGGGGAGTTTTTTATATAGGGGGTGGGGGCAGGCTTGCCCCTCCCCAAGGTACCAAGCGGAGGCCAAGGGATGGGGCAGCCCTAGGCGCCGCAAACCCTAGGCGCATGGGCCCTCCCTCTTGAGGTTTTCCTCATGGGCCCTTTTTCCTATGAAGTTTGGCCCATTAGTGGAATACCATTTCAAATTAGATTATAATATTATATTTAATATTAATTGCATTAATTAATATGTCAATACATATTACAAAATCCGATTTGACCTGAAACACCTTTTGGTCCCCCTTCGATTTTCCCCGAACGATTTCGAAACTTCCTGGAACGATTCCGGTTCTCTCATGAAACTTTTTTGGTTTCCTTTTTCTTTCTCCGAACAACTTTGGATCTCTCCCCAAAACAATTCCGGCTTTCTCTTTCTCTAATGTGATTCCAACTTACAGATGATCTCTAGCTCATCGTACCCTTAAGTGTATCTCCCCATGGTTCGGGAATGGCACAAACATGATCTCTATCAATGATCAATGCCCATATTGACCCCTGTACATTCCATGATGATGATGTCGTTTGAACTGTAAACGTCGAGTCCAATTCCCTTTGTTTCTTCGATACGACTTGTCCGAGATCCGATCCTTTGGTATCTCATACCTTGTTCAATCTCGTTACCGACAAGTACTGTTTCACTTGTTACCGCGATATTACATCCACGTGACCTAGTCACATGTTATAACATTATAGATGTAACCTCACCAAGTCGGCCTTAAGTATCTTACCCGTCACTGGGTGAACGAATCCCGGTCTTGATGCATAGGCCTCAACCTATTCCTCCGAAATACCCAATGTACACCTTTATAATCACCATTTTACTGAGTGAAATTTGATACAGTCCAAGTAGCCTCGGGAGACAGTGATTAGTATGATCTCACGGTGTAAGGAGAAGGAGACTTTGTTTCTCACTATTGCAATGATGAACCTTGTGACTTGATCGTGTCGCAATCTTTGGGTAGTGTCCATCACATCATTCACTAGTGATATGACCTCGTTGTCAATTGGCACTATAACCCATGATCAGGAAACCTTGATCATCAGTTGACCAACAACTAGTATGAATAGAGGCTACTAGGGACTTTTATTTCATATCACACATGAATCAACATTTTTCACTTGATACAATTATAGCATAATACGAAACTATTATGAACTTATTGAAATTTGATAATAATAACCATTTATTATTTGCCTCTAGGGCATATTCCCTTCAGAGTTCCACTCTGACGGAGGCAATTTCCAAATAAGAGTTCTAATGTATATCAAGTGTTTCTTAATTTTCAACAAGTAAATTTGGCAAAAAATAAATAAACTCCATTCTTTTTTCAATAAGTTGGCGTTACACAACATGTGTCGTGCTCGCATGCTCACCAAAAAATAGTTCAGCTAAGTGCAAAATCTTCATATTGTTGAAGTCTGTATCGCGTTGCTTGCCAATGCCTCCATGCTTCTAAAATATTGGGATGAAGCTTTTCTCGAACCACTTTCTGATTAATTTGCTTCCCACTAAGGTTCTTAATCATGAGTCCCCGGTAGAGAAACCTCTTGGTGTTAGGCCCAATTATGATTCTTTTCGTGTTTTTAGTTGTGTTGTTGGTCTTGTCGGGGATATTACCCCGGATACCCCAGAGTTAATGTGTAAGCAAACCCTACGGGATTGATGGAAGTCTCTATAAAAGAATAAGAAGATACATCAATAAGGAATTAAGAGAGATAGACAAAAAGAAAAGAGGAAAAGAGGACCTGGGCCGAACTGAACCTAATTCGGCCTGGTCCTCCCACCCCTCCTAGACGAAAACAGCAATCATGGGCCGAACTGAACCTAATTCGGCCCACTGGCCGAGCTACCAATGAATTCCCTCTGTTCCCGCCGGGTAAACGCGGCGTCAGGCCACCTAGCCCCGCCGACGCCCTGTCTCAACCACGCGAGGGTGCACCAACCGGAGAAACCCGGATGGGCCGGCGTCGGCCATAACGGCCCGTCACGGGCTGGCGTCCCAGGCATCAGAAGCTCTTCCCCCGGGTGGGCCGTGTTGGAGATATGCCCAAGAGGCAATAATAAAGTGGTTATTATCATATCTTCACATTTATGATAAATGTTTACATACCATGCTATAATTGTATTAACCGGAAACATTAATACTTGTGTGATTTGTAAACTAAAATAAGAGTCCCTAGTAAAGCCTCTTGTTAAACTAGCTTGTTGGTTAATATATGATCATGGTTTCCTGATCATGAACATAGAGATGTTATTAACAACAGGATCATATCATCAGGAGAATGATGTGATGGACATACTCCTATAGATAAGCGTAGCATAAAGATCAAGTCATTTCAATAGTTCAATTGCTATATGCTTTCTGATACATAGTTACCTAATTCCTTCGACCATGAGATCATGCATATCACCTTTACCGGATGGATGCTTTGATGACATCAAACACCACACCGTAACTGGGTGGCTATAAAGGTGGCATTGAGTGTTCAGAAAGTATTGGTTGAAACACATGGATCAAGTGGGATTTGTCCATCCATATGACGGATAGATATACTCTGGGCCCTCTCGGTGGAATGTCATCCAATTAGCTTGCAAGCATGTGACTTGGTCACAAGGGATCACATATCACGGGAACGAGAAAAGAGTACTTATCAGTAAACGAGGTTGAACTAGGTATGCAGAGATACCGACGATCATAACCTCGGATAAGTAACATATCGTGAGACAAAGGGAAATTGGTATCGTATGTAAGTGGTTCATTCGATCGCAAAGTAATCGTAGAAATATGTGAGCCATATTAATTTCCAGATTCCTCTATTGGTTATTGTTGGAGAAGTGTCTCGATCATGTCCGCATAATTCACGAACCGTAGGGAGACACACTTAAGGATTCGATGTTGTTTGAGTAGTTATGGTATTATGAGAAAGAGACCGAATGTTGTTCGAGTCTCGGATGGGATCCGGATATCACGAGGTGATCCGGAATGGTCCGGAGAATAAGATTCATATAAGGAAAGTCCCGTTTGAGTTCGGGAATGATTCCGTGTTTTCATCGGAATGTTCTAGAAGGTTCGGATTGTCCAAGACTGGGGAGGGTACATGAATGTGTCATTACATATTGAAATGATTGCATCATGTACTAAGTGTTCTTGTCCCAAATAAAGGATTAAATTGAATCCTAAAACAGAAAAGTCAAATGTCCGTTTGAAAGTCAAACGGCTAAAACAAGAAACTGTGGAAACAAGCAAGAGGAGTTGAACCGACTTGGAGGAGGAGTTTCTCTCCTCCAAGCCGGCCAGCCCTAGGCCGAGTTGGGGAGGACTCCTCCTCCCTGGCGCGCCAGCCCCCTCCCATCTATATAAGGAGGGGCAGGGCTCCCCTCCTAGAACACACAAGTTCCTATCTTCTACCTCCGGTTTAGAGCCGTTTTGGTTTAGAGCTTCTAATTGCTTTAGCCTGCGGTTTAGAGCCTTCTAATTGGTTTAGAGCATTCTAATTGGTGTGTCTAATTACTAGACCACTAATAGCCTCTCTCATAAGCTCCACCATACTCGCACCGGCTTAAGGCGAAGCCCTGCGGGATCTCCCCTCTACTTCCGGTACCATGCCGTTGTGCTGCCGGAATCGCGAGGAGAGTACTACAACCTCCGCTGCCTGCTGGAACAAGGGAGAGGAAGGTCTTCGTCGAGTACCGAACGTGTGACCGACTGCGGGAGCGCTGCCGGAACGTGGCGCCGGAAGGATCGCTCACGATCTTGAGATCGGAAGTGTACGACTACATCACCCACGAGAATCTGCTCTAATGTACTTTGGAATCTTCGAGGGTAAGTTATTCCAAACGACTAGTTGCTACAATCTAGTAGATAGATCTTGGCTTGTTTGTTTGTATGCGATAGAAAATTTTTGTTTTCCATGCTACGAACCCCTCAAAGGGTATCGAGCCGTGTCTATATGTAGATCTGTTGCAGTAGAACACAATGGTCATTGGGCGTTGATGCTTTATTGTCGATTGCTTCTTGTACTTTGTATCTTGCGGTATGTTGGGATGAAGCGGCCGCTAACCTTACATGACATCGTTCATGAGACTTGCTCCACGCTTGACATGCAACTTGTATTGCATAAGTGGCTTTGGGGTGCTGCTTTCTCCTAGCATAGTTAAGATCCAATTTACAACGGGTGATTGACAATACTAGTATCAATGTTGTGGTTCTTGTTCGTAAGTTAGAACGACACTTATTGAAAGCCCCAAACCACGTAAAATATGCAAAGAAAGTAGAGGCGTCTAACTTTGTTTTGCAGGGGTGTGCTATGATGTGATATGGCCATGATTGTGATTATATATGATGTATGCAATGTTCCTTATTGTAAGTTGGCAACCGGCAGGAGCCATATGGTTGTCTTTAATTTATGTTAAGACCCGCGTGTCTATTCAAAGTAGTTGTAATAGTTGAAGCCGGTGAACGACAACCATGGAGAGGCGTCATTGACCTTGATGCAATACCGGTGATGATGGAGATCATGTTCGTGCTTGAAGATGGAGATCAGAAGCACAAAGAAGAAAGGCCATATCATATCACATATTATGAATTGCATGTGATGTTAATCCTTTATGCATCTTGTATTGCTTAGTAGACGACGGTAGCATTATAAGATGATCCCTCATGCACATGAATTTCAAGTCATAAAGTGTTCACCCTTAGTTAGCACCGTTGCTAAAGCTTGTTGTTTCGAAGCACCACGTGATGATCGGGTGTGTTAGATTCCGCAAGTGTATACAACGTAAGCAAGCCAGATTTGCTTATGCGGTAGCTAAGGTTTGATCTTGACGAGCCTAGCATGTACAGACATGGCCTCAGGAACACGGATTACCGAAAGGTAGAGCATGAGTCATATAGTAGATATGATGAACATGTTGATTGTTCGCCATTGAAGCTATATCAACTCTCGTGATGATCGGTTTTGATGTGGTGGATTTGGTTCGTGTGATCACTAAAACAATGTGAGGGATATTGTTTTGAGTAGGAGTTCACCTAGATTAATTTAATTATTAATTAGAACTCAATTTATCATAAACTAAATCAAAGTGAATTTGCATAGTTGTTGTAGTCATTGGCATCCGTTTACCACCTTACGCTTAGTTATAATTGAGATGATAGAACTATAGAATTCTGGTTAGTTACTTTACGAACTGGTATCGTATTGTTTTGAAGTGTTAATCTAAAGTTTAAAAGTCCTATTGCAAACTTTCAGTAAGTTCCGGTTACTCCATGAAGTTTAATAATTGGTATTAAAACAAGAGTGACAATTCCAAAGTGTTAGTATATGAGTATCATGTTTGTCTCCATGATTCTTGATATTCAAAAGATTATCTTAATATCAAGGTTATCTAGGATCTGAAAGAGTTGTTTCAGAAACCATGATGTGTGGAAGATATTGTGATATCTGAAACGAAGTTTTGGTTACAACATGATTGAGTATAATATGGCAAAGTTCATGTTCTCATATTTTGATGAGAATTTGCAAAAGGTTGGAGACACTTGTTGTCCTAATCCTCCAAAAGGTTTTGGATAGCAACATTATACTCGTAATTCATCGTTATAAGCTAAAAGTAGCTTGATCATGGACGATTCCATGATAAGGATGAATAATTGATGTAGGTAAAATGTTTACTACACCAAGAGATTACTAAAGAAAGGAATTTGAAAGAACACCAAACATTTGATGATGGTGATCTACTTCAAGGTGCAAGTCCAAAGACATTGGTATTTAACTATACACGCTTTGGACTATGTGTCATATGAATGACTCCACTGTTGATGTTGATAGATTCTTTCAAACAGAAAAGGAGATACTGAAAGAGAGTCTCATAAATATATGGCAGAAAAGAAAAGACTAGAATTGTTCAGTTTAAGTATATAGATGATATACGTGTTATGGCTGTATTCTTTGCTTGTTAAACAATGTGGTTCTTAAGTATTTGATACTGAATTTGTTGGTATGAATCGTCATACGAAACAACACAATTTATGAACTACAATGGCCTAAGTAACTAGCAAAAGAATATGTGATGATGTTCATCGAGAACAAAATAAAGGGTTATTGTGTTGCTCGTTAAACATCAAAGCTTGCCTTCAAAGATTTGTTTTATCAGGTATTATGAGAACAAAAGGGTTGTTCAAATAATTGCCGTAATCCATAAAAGATGGATGATTCGCAAATCTCGTTGGAGGAATCACATCCATAAAACTAGTGCTAAAAATGTCGAAAGACAAATTGATTGAAAGATCACTTAGGAAGTGACATCGCCGTTTAAATTATATTGGAAAGAAAACATGAAGAAACTCCATATGGATGGAATTTTGGAGTCTATTTGATTTTGATCAAATGACGCTTGTGAAACTTTCCTAGAGATAATTAAAACTTCGTTCATAGGCCGAAAGGGAACGAATGACTAGCTTATTGGAACTAGTACATATTGTTGTATGAAATCCATTATGTGTAGTCAAGAGCGATGGATTTCAACTTCATATGCTTTCTCCAAAATTTGAGTGAATATATGAATATTTACTTAATAAGGATGAAGTGTGAAATATTTGAAGAGTTCAAAAGACTTTCAAGATGAAGTGCAAAATCATTGTAACAAGAATATAAACAGTTTATGATAAAGATCATAAAGGAAGATATTTGAGTTACAGAGTTTAGCATAATACCTAAGATTTAAGGAATCGTTCCATGGATTTGCATTTTCCCGAAACACCATAAGAGTATGGAGCGTTCGAGATATGTAATTAAACCTTGTTTACATGGTAAGATCAAAGGTATAATTTATAAAACTGCCATTATATTTTAAAGATTAAAAGCTTTAGAGATTACCGTTTTCCACTGAAAAGAGCTCCATCATAATCCGTTGAAATGACACCATATAAGGTTATGGTTTGGGATAAAACCCAAGTTGTCCTTTCTTAAACATTGGTATGCTATGCATAAGAAAGATGTGTGCAACCAAAGTCGGATGAACCTGTCTTTGTATGTTATTTTGAATAACTGTTAAGTAATCCTCCATAACATCGGAGACAAAAGTGTTTGTCACTTAAAACGTCAAGTTTCTTTGAGAAGGAATTTTCGTGAAAAGTTAAGTAGGAGGACAATCGAATTTTGATAAGGTTAAAAGAACCTTAGCTATATGTGCAGAGTTGCGCAGCACCGAAAAGTGTTCCGGAGGCAGCAACAAAGCTCATGGCTCACGTACCTCAAAGGTTGTGGTCACGGAGATCCAAGTTCCTATTGAAACAAGTAGGTCGGATAAACAATCAAATACCAAGATTTGAGGGTTGAATCATTATTTGAGAATAATGAACCGACTACATGCAAAGAAGCGATGATGGGCCCCGACTCGTAAAATGGCTTGAAGCCATAAAATCCGTGATAGTTCCATACAGAAAATCAAGTTTTGAACTTGAAGGACCCTCGAGAAAGGTGTAAGACCTTACAGTGTATGCGGATCTATAAAGAAATAGACATGGATGTTTCACATCTATGAAATAGTCGACATGTTGGGAAAGAGTTCACAACAATGTTCAAAGGTTGACTATGACAAGATTTGATCATCATAGTGATATTTAGTCTAGACGGATTAATGTAGCAACCACTACATATAATTTGTTATATGGTAGTTGAATAAACAAAACAAGTTCTTCTAATAGAATCGTTACCTAGGACATGTGCATAACACGGTCCATAGGGTTTTGTTAATTCAAAGGATGCTAAAAGCATATGCAAACTTCAATGGTTAAAGTGAGCATCGCGGAGTTGGAATCTTCACTATGATGAAACTGTTAAAGGAGTTTAAAAGTTCATTAGAGACAATGAAGATGCTTGCATTTGCAAGAAATTAAGTGGGAGCGCTAAGACATGTTTCTAATACATTATGTGGAAGACATATTGTTGATTGGAAATAATGTATCTTTTATTAACACATATTAAGAATTTCATCCCGATGAAAGACTTAGGCAAAACCTAAATATTTGGCATCAATAGACGCTAATATGGTTGTGCCAGAAGTACATAGACAAGATATTGAATGAGTTCAATATAGAAACTACAAGAGAGGTTCTTGTCGCACAGAAAGGATTGAATAAATTCAATGTTGATGATATATTCAAGTGTATTGACATTTGGTAAAGTGAAACAAATAATCAAGTATAGATTGATACTTGATGTATAAAATCACAAAGAGTATTTATATCATACTGTGATATGTACAAATCCAGATATGTCCTATGCTCTAAATGTTGTGAGCATATACCGTAATGATTAAAGATGATCATTGGACAATAGTAAGGATATTCTTATGATCTTTTGGAAGAACTAAGAGTATAATATTTGTAGAAGTGACAAATAGATGGTTAGTTCATTGTAAAAGTACTACATTGATACTAGCTTTGTCACAAAGTACAAATTAAGTTTATCTCAATCTAAACTAAGGGTGGCACAATATAATGGAAGGTGAGTTCCATAATGGATTTGGATGAGTTCCAAAGTTAAGACATTGTGATGTATACTACAACAAAAGGCCAAGTATATAACTGCTATTTTAGAAGAAGCAGGACATTTGTGTCAAGTAGTTTGTTATCAAACTAGGTGTAGTTCACAGTGGGATAATACTATGAAGATATATTGTGCGACAATATTATCAACATGTTTTAACCCCAAAGAGCTAAAGGTCACACCGAAAGACCAAATTTATACAAAGCCATCTCATTAGAGAATGAGTGATGCGTAGAGACGCAAAGACATGCAATTACACACGGACCTGGAAGTGTCAGATCCGGAGATCAGTTGACCACTAGCAATCGTGTACATACAACACCGGAAAGCCATAGGTGTTATATACACAAAGGTTTGAAACTAGATTATTGACTCTAGTGCAAGTGGGAGACTGTTGGAGATATGCCCAAGAGGCAATAATAAAGTGGTTATTATCATATCTTCACATTTATGATAAATGTTTACATACCATGCTATAATTGTATTAACCGGAAACATTAATACTTGTGTGATTTGTAAACTAAAATAAGAGTCCCTAGTAAAGCCTCTTGTTAAACTAGCTTGTTGGTTAATATATGATCATGGTTTCCTGATCATGAACATAGAGATGTTATTAACAACAGGATCATATCATCAGGAGAATGATGTGATGGACATACTCCTATAGATAAGCGTAGCATAAAGATCAAGTCATTTCAATAGTTCAATTGCTATATGCTTTCTGATACATAGTTACCTAATTCCTTCGACCATGAGATCATGCATATCACCTTTATCGGATGGATGCTTTGATGACATCAAACACCACACCGTAACTGGGTGGCTATAAAGGTGGCATTGAGTGTTCAGAAAGTATTGGTTGAAACACATGGATCAAGAGTGGGATTTGTCCATCCATATGACGGATAGATATACTCTGGGCCCTCTCGGTGGAATGTCATCCAATTAGCTTGCAAGCATGTGACTTGGTCACAAGGGATCACATATCACGGAACGAGAAAAGAGTACTTATCAAGAACGAGGTTGAACTAGGTATGCGAGATACCGACGATCATAACCTCGGATAAGTAACATATCGTGAGACAAAGGGAAATTGGTATCGTATGTAAGTGGTTCATTCGATCGCAAAGTAATCGTAGAAATATGTGGGAGCCATATGAATTTCAGATTCCTCTATTGGTTATTGTTCGGAGAAGTGTCTCGATCATGTCCGCATAATTCACGAACCGTAGGGAGACACACTTAAGGATTCGACGTTGTTTGAGTAGTTATGGTATTATGAGAAAGAGACCGAATGTTGTTCGGAGTCTCCGATGGGATCCGGGATATCACGAGGTGATCCGGAATGGTCCGGAGAATAAGATTCATATAAGGAAAGTCCGCTTTGAGTTCGGGAATGATTCCGTGTTTTCATCGGAATGTTCTAGAAGGTTCGGATTGTCCCAAGACTCGGGGACGGGTACATGAATGTGTCATTACATATTGAAATGATTGCATCATGTACTAAGTGTTCTTGCTGTCCCAAATAAAGGATTAAATTGAATCCTAAAACAGAAAAGTCAAATGTCCAGTTTGAAAGTCAAACGGCTAAAACAAGAAACTGTGGGAAACAAGCAAGAGGAGTTGGAACCGACTTGGAGGAGGAGTTTCTCTCCTCCAAGCCGGCGGCCAGCCCTAGGCCGAGTTGGGGAGGGACTCCCTCCCTCCCCTGGCGCGCCAGCCCCCTCCCATCTATATAAGGAGGGGCAGGGCTCCCCTCCTAGAACACACAAGTTCCTATCTTCTATCTCCAGTTTAGAGCCGTTTTGGTTTAGAGCTTCTAATTGCTTTAGCCTGCGGTTTAGAGCCTTCTAATTGGTTTAGAGCCTTCTAATTGGTGTGTCTAATTACTAGACCACTAATATCCTCTCTCATAAGCTCCACCATACTCGCACCGGCTTAAGCCTCATGGGATCTCCCTCTACTTAGGTACCATGCTTGGTTGCCGGAATCGCGAGGAGAGTACTACAACCTCCGCCTGCTGGAACAAGGAGAGGAAGGTCTTCGTCGAGTACCGAACGTGTGACCGATCTGGGAGCGCCAGCGAACGTGGAAGGATCGTCTACGCGATCTTGAGATCGGAAGTGTACGACTACATCACCCACGAGAATCTGCTCTCGTTAAGCACTTTGGAATCTTCGAGGGTAAGTTATTCCAAACGACTCGTTGCTACAATCTAGTAGATAGATCTTGGCTTGTTTGTTTGTATGCGATAGAAAATTTTTGTTTTCCATGCTACGAACCCCTACAGGCCGGCAGGAGCAGCGCGGCCCACCGCGGGGCCTTTTCCGGCTGGGCTCCCTCCGTCCAGGAATATTTAGTCGGTCTCTCTCCTCCACGGGCCGAGTAAGGAGACCTCGGCTGGGCCTTTCTCTTTATTCGGTGAAGGCAATCAAAACCCAGCTGGGCCACTACAGCATCAGGCCGACTCTCCCTGCTGGGCCGAGTAAGGGATAATTCGGCCGGGCCATAACACATCTCGGCTGGACCTTCTTCTCACAGGCCGAATCAAGCTTCCCTCGGGCCGAATCTCCACTCATCCCAGGGCGTTTGGGCCGAGTTATAATGACCTAGACACCTCGTTATTTATCTCTAGGTGCCTCCACGGCCTCCCCAAGAACACGCCATCGGATCAAGACAAGACCAACAAGTATCGTGCCAGTCTTGGGACACCCATGGCTCAGACTGGCACATGGGCATATGGAATATGCCCTTGGCATCAAGAAGATGCTAGAGAATATGCCCTTGGCATCAAGAATATGCTAAGTAATATGCCATGGCATTTCCAAAGATGCCAAGGCATATGTTGAGCATCTGAGAAGATGCCAGGAATATGCTACGCAGATGCCAAGCGTGTGGAACAAGCCTTGTCCCCTAGGCTCCCCTTTATAAGGAGCACCAGGGGGATCGTTTAGGAGAGGCCCCCGAAGGGGCTCCTCCCCTCTCTTCTCACTAGGAGCTCTCCTTCTTCTTCTTCCTCCACACTCACAAAGAGATCTAGATAGAAGCATAGGAGATACAGCTCAAGGAGCATGATTGTAGCCACAAGTATGGCAAGATTACAAGAGATTAGGTGTAGAGGAAGAGGTGTTATCACCACATGAGAGTCTCAATCATAGATACGTTGTATTTCTCTTTGTTCATACGAGTGCAGTCTTCACTGCATCATCCCTCCCCGGATTCCTCCACGTCCATCGGCCCCAACTTTAGCCTACCCATGACATATGCTGTGATACCACCACGACAAGTCTAATCTTCATTCATACCGCACAAACTTGTGTTTCATTCTAAACGGTGTGTCTTTTTGAGATATATTCATCTCCATAAAGGTGTAAAACGTCTTGATGTTTCTAGTAGACGCATTTATATCTCTTGTAATGTTGTGTTTGATGAATTTATTTTTCTTTTCAATCTTTACATCCAAATGCCGATGCTCAACTCCGTCACAAAATTCTTTTGTTACCATCTCATTTATCATCTTCCATATCTACTAACGAGGGGCTGCATTTTGATGATCTTGTTATTAATGTCTTGCAGGTCCCAGCGGTAAACATTTAAAATCTGCAAGTAGATTCAAATTCAGATGCACATTCTGAGAATAATGAGCAACTCTAACGGTAAGATCAGAAGATTAAGTGAACATAAAGTGTAGTTAATTTGGGAGGAAAGAGATCCAAGCATCTAATCCAGGGAGGAAATCGAATATATGTTTGTCAGGAGGCTTAGGCTTCTTTTTTTCATTATTAAAAGGCCCAAGAATAGCAACTCGGCATGCACAGAAACAAGTTAGTTCAGATTGCTGCCACTCAGTTTCGTACTCCCTCCGTCCATAAAAGGATGTCGGAGGGTAAACCCCCGTGGGAGGTGGGGAGACCTCCGAGCGCCACCGAGCCCTCACCGGACTGACGAGCGCCACTGATCCCTCACCGGAACGTTTGTGCAACTGCTCCGGCTCGATCGAGCCCTCACCTCCGTGGCGCCAGGGATTTATAGAGGCGGGGAGGATGGTGGCAATCGTCCTCGCCTCCGTGGCGCCAGGGAGTTACAGAGGCGGGGAAGGACGGCGGCAATCGGCCTCGCCTCCGTGGCACTGGAGCTGGCGCTGGAGCCACGCTCGCGGATAGCCCTCCAATGGAGATAGCGCTGGAGATGGAGGGAGAGGCCTTGATTCCCCAGATTCTGGTGGGGCTACTCCCATGGGAGCCCTCTGACGGTGATCGGAGTGGCGACGGAGAGGCGACCAGCTGCGGGGGAGCAGCGGACGATGGAAACGGAGGGGAGAAGATTTGATTTTGAATTTTCAATTTTGAGCCAAATCTGAACGGTTTTCAAAGTTTGAAGGGTTTTTTTACAAAATTGAAAATGAACTAGGCCTCCGACATCCTGGACCGAGGGAGTAGAATTATTTGGATTTCATAGTTCACCAGGACCCTCAATATATTAGTCCTGAATTTATTACTAGTAGTAGTACAATAGTACAACTCGCAATTTTTTTTAAATAATACGAATTATTTAATTAATTTGAGTTCTATTATACGTTTTTTCGAATTTACAGATCTAGCACTTTGTCGGCCTGGGGCAAGCCGACTGGGCCAATCGGCCAGGCCATGGCCGACAGACGAGCACTTTCAAAGAGTCGGATTTACAGTCGGCCAAATGGGCTTGAGGACCGACCAAGGTCGATCGGTTCGATCGGCCAGTGCCGATCGCCTAATCGGCCAGGCCCACGCCGGGGCCAGATAAGAGGCGGCAGCTGCTGCCAACGCGATCCTTCTTCTCCACGTGAGCTCGTTGCTGCATCTCTCTCTCTCTCTCCCGTTCGTGTTCTTCATTTCCAACCACCATTTTAGCCCGATTTTGCTCGATTTGACCAAAAAAACTTCAATCCAAAACCATTAGAGAGGGAGTGGAAGCCCGATCTACGGATGGGTTAGCTCATGGCTCGATTTGGTGTTGGTTTGTTGGAGGAACGGTGGTGGAGCTGTGGTGGAGCAATGGCAATGGTGGTGGAGCTGTGGTGGAGGAGCTGAGGATGTCTGTGGTGGAGCTGTGGTGGTGGTAGATTCTCTCGCTTCAAGGGTAAACTCTAATCCCTCGATAATCACGGATATTGTATATGGTTAAGTATGTGGGTATGGTTAGTCTATTAGAATATTTGGCTAGTGGATTAGTAATAATATTTGACCGATGGGTTAGGCACAAAATTTTGGCTGGTGGATTAGTAGCAATATTTGACCGGTAGTAATAATATCATATTTTTTATAATATTTGCAAGCATTGCCCAAAGTTATACTCGTTGTCGATAATTAATTGATTAGGTTGTTTATTTTATGTCAGCAGAGATGACCAATTTAGTGAAGTTCGTGTTTTATTACGGTCTTGGGAATGTTCGAACAAATGACTTTGGAGCAGATTTGGGAGATTTCATGTGTACACAGCTAGATTTGACTGCCCCTCAAACCTGGAGTATTAGTGAGTTGAAGGAATGGTTGACATGATGTTTAGGATATAACATCGAGACGTACACCGTCAGCGTGCAAGCATTGTGGACAAAGTCAACAAAAAATATTTTCTGTACTTTAAGGCATGTAGATACGGACAGAGACTGGTTTAAGTGGTTAAAAGGCTGCGAAGATAGGCATGTAAACCCTCGCGCATTAGTGCTTCCTGTCTTGAAGGAGATCGATGGTGGACATGTTTCTCGCCATAGTGTTTATTCAAGTTACGGGATGTACTCTATGTCCAGTGCTGGAGGCGGTGGTTATGAATCGGCGGGCGATCGGATAGGAGGAGGAGGTGATGGTTATGAATCGGGGCAGAGCAGTCGGGCCGGAGGTGGAGAAGACTATAGTGGAGAGGCAGATGCGGATGAGGAAGATGGAGGCATGCAGAACATGATGGAAGAGGAGGATTACATGGATGGCGAGAGTGGTGATTCTGATGACCCTGAGGATTCTGATGGAGAAGGCAATGGTGGAGAGAACATGCCGATTCCTGCTTCATGGAATCAAAACATGTCAACCGGAATGACCGTTGATGATGGTCATGATTCTGCGTGGGAATATCACAGCAACAGAATTTCCCAGGGTGCCAAATATCAAGACAAGCAACATTTGCAAGATGCAGTCGTTGCTTGGGCAATGTCAACACACAGGGTTTTGAAAACAGCGGTGTCCTCTAAGAAATACTTGACAATGGAATGCGTGGATATAAATTGTCTAGGCAGGGTGCATGCCTATGTCCCTACGTATGACACAACTTGGTTGGTGACAGACTATGTGCAGCACACATGTGAGCTACACAGTGTTCCTGAAGATCATCTTAACCTCTCCTCCACACTTCTAGCTCGGCTGCTTTACACGGACTTAGTAGAGTGCAAAGCGATGACAGTACCCAGTATACAGAAGAAAGTAAAGACCCGGTTTAAGTACTCCATTTCGTATGGCAAGGCTTGGAGGGCAAAGCAAAGGGCTCTTGAGGAGAGGTTTGGTTCGTTTAGAGACTCATATGACTCCGTGGTCCGACAACTTCAGACACTGCAGGATAGAAACCCAGGCACCTATGTCGACATACAATATTATGTGATACCCGAGGATCCATCTGTGAAGGTGCTTCATCAAGTGTTCTTCTCTTTTGCTGTATGCATCCAAGCTTTCACTTATTATCGTCGAGTGATATGTGTAGACGGTACTTTTCTAACTAGCAAGTACAAGGGTCGGATCCTTACCGCCATTGGTCAAGACGGCAACAATCAGATTGTCCCACTCGCATTTTCTTTCGTGGAGGGCGAAAACACTGAAAGTTGGACATGGTTCTTGAGTGACTCAAAATAGCGATTGTGAAAGACAAGCCCAATGTGTGCATCATTCATGATAGGCATGCGGTATACTCAATGCCGTAAACGGTGACGACACAGTCGGAAGAGCAAACACCTTAGCTTGACATGCAAAGCCGGTGGTGCATGCGCCATTTGGGTGCTAATTTCTTCTCAGTTCGAAACAAGAACCTCATGAATCTATTCAAAAACTGCAAGGTAACCAAGAATGGAAGCACGATTTCATACGCGCAAAGCCGATGAATTTACTCGAAACATGTGAGGGCAAGGAAAGCTACATAAGCAGCCGTAGGCGCATCAAGCAGCGATGGCGCACGGTAGCTTGAGCTGCGCCTGTGGAGGAAGATCCTGTAGGGCTTTGTGACTTGCCTGGATTTGATCCACCTGGTACAAGGAGAAGGCTCGGCAGATCGATCAAGAACTTCCAACAGTGGATAGAGCACGAGCCTTTGGAGAGGTGGTCTTTGCTACACGACACACATGGAGCTAGGTATGGTGTCATGACTACAAACCTAGCTGATTCATATAACTTTGTCCTCAGAGGTAACAGGGCACTTCCACTGACAGCCATAGTAGAAGGTATTCTGTATGGCACGATTTCATATTTTAGAACCAGACGACAGGGTGCTCAAATGCATATCATGAACAATCCAAACACACGCTTCTGTGAAAAGATTATGAGGTACATGGATAAGAAGATGGCGAAGGCTATGTCACACACTGTCGTGTGCATAGGTAATGAGGACAGAAGGTTTGAGGTGCGGCTAGCCATCGATAAGTTTGGGTGTGGTAATGAACTAAGAACGCATGAGGTGAAGATTGGTAATGAGCAATGGCCAACCTGCGAGTGCACCTACAACAAACCAAAGTTGCTTCACCTGCCTTTCTCTCATGTGCTTGCTGCTTGTCGGCAGCTAGGGTTGGACGCCATATCGTTCGTGTCTCCCTACTACCTGAAAGAATCTGTGGTCAATACCTGGACGGGTGAGATGTCGGGATTTCGAGTAATGGGTAATTTCAACACCGTGAACCCTGGTGAAAGCGACATCCCACACCGCTCTAATGCGAACAAGCAGACGCCTTGATGTAGGCGCATCCGGAATGATATACGAATCGGTGGCGGCCCAACTCGGCAGTGTTTTCTATGCAATGCATTTGGTCACAGGGATACTCATTGTCCCACTTTTGGTACAGGCGTCACACCTACGCGAGGACGGGGTGCGCGAGGTCGAAGAGGTAGAGGACGCGGGTGAAACTATGTTTTAAGTTGTAATATGTGGCGAACTATGTTTTAAGTTGTAATATGTGGCGAACTATGTTTTAAGTTGTAATATGTGGCGAACTATGTTTTAAGTTGTAATATGTGGCGAACTATGTTTTAAGTTGTAATATGCAAATGCTTATGTTAATTTTTAAATTGTTCAGAAATGGCGAGAAGATACAGGTTGCTCGATCCAGACATTGAAAAGAAGCATCGGGCTAGAATTTTGGAGGATGAGCCCAACTCACTTGAGCCTTTGGTCACTCGCACACCGAATGTTAACTGGAGGATACACCCCGCTTGGGTTCCTAGGTACGATTTAATCATGAATTATATGAGTATTTTTGGGTTGCGGTAAATGATTGGTCACGTTTTTTGGTCATGCAGGTTGAAGTGGGCTGGGCTTTTACCTTTTGTTCGCTTGGTTGAGGCCACTACAGACTCTACACTTCTACTATATGACCACTCGTTGCTCACATGCTTGGTCGACCGTTGGAGGCCCGAGACCCACACTTTTCACTTTCGCTGGGGAGAGATGGCTCCTACTCTCCAGGACGTGTCATGCCTGTTGGGACTTCCTTTGGCTGGATAGCCCATTGGACCGCTACAGGCACCGGCGGGTTGGCAACAAGATATGGCACAGTGATTCCAGGGTATTACTAGACCATTGGAGTATGAAGAACACGGGCCCAAGTTCGACTGGTTACTAGGATGTCAGGTGTGTTTGCTAACTTCTCTTTAATCTGTAAGACATTACACATTACTGGCTACTGGTTACTTATTGAACCATATTTCGTTAATGCAGATCCAACAGCTAGGCTATCCAGAGACTCAGTTGACAGAGGCACAAATCACTCGCTTCTTGGAGGCATACATACTTTGGATTCTCGGTAAGGTGATGTTCACCGAGAACCATGTCACCACTATCACCGCTCGCTACATCCCTATCTCATTGGAGATCGCCAATGCAACTAGCGCTGACATGATTATACGAGGAGTTGGGGTTCTGCGGTCTTAGCGGCCACGTACTGAGGTATGTGCAGCGGTTGCCAATGGAGGGCGCCGAAGTCAGGCCTGCTTGGATGCCCACTATTGTTGCAGCTTTGGTCCTGGGAGCGGTTTCCTATCGGCCGGCCGGACGTTATGGTTGAGACGCCTTACCCTACAGCTACTTTGGGCGATCCTCTGACTGGACTATTCGATCCAGACCACATTGACTTACCTACTTTCGGTTCAGTTTGGACACATCGCCAGGTATGTGCAAAGTTACTTGTTACATTCATTATTTAGTTGACATAAACTATGCATGGAGCTAACAAATTATTATTCGCAGAGAAGCTTTTCTCACAGTCAGGTGAGGGGTTGCTACCCCGCACTGTCCGAGAAGTTTGACGTACTGATAGCGAGTTCGGTGATGTGGGAGTCCTACAATAATGAAGCTATCGCTGCTAGATTCCAGAGGGATGGGGACAACATACAGATGTCTATTCTATGCGCCAGGGACGATCCGTATTGGCTCACAAAATCGAAGATCATCTTCGACATGCAGGCAGAGGAGATGAGCCTACATAGAGTAATGAGGCAGTTTAGTCTTCGCCAGTTGGCTGATCCTCATCCTACGGAGAGCGGCATACCTTCAGTCGTACACACGTATGTTTCCTTTACACATTACTGTCATCTTAACATGATTTATTGACATGACACTAACCATGTTAAATGTTAGGTTGTCGAGGAAGGGAAGTAGCAAGACCGCCACGGGTTGGCTACACAGGGTTGGGGTGTACGTTCAAGAGTGGGACACCGCTACAGCCCGAGTCTGGGACTCGAACGCCGAGTTTGACATGGAAGAGTTCAACAGGTATTTGGATAGCTACATGAGCGCCACACGACTACGCATCACGCAGCAATCTTGTGGCATCCCGCAAAACCACTACTAGAAAATCGCTTGATATTTTGTTTTGTGCATCATCATGACATCATCATACATATTATTTTTTACTTGAAACTATGTTGCGAAAGACTATTGTTTTCTGAAACTAGCCCTCCTTCTGTTTCAAATTAAACCCCCGGATGTTTCCGGATATTTTGTTTGTCTAAAACTAATTACAAAATCATTTACTAAAATTAAAATGAACAATATTGTTTTAAAATAAAACTGTTTTGATCGGGGGAGGCAGCCCGGCCCAAAAATCCAGGCCGCCTACCACCCCGATCGGCCCAACCCAATCTCAGCATACCCTAATCTTTTTCTTACCCAGACCTAGTCTACCCAGCCCCCTCCACCTCACTCCCACCAACCAGTGCCCGCCACCTCACCATCCCCTCCACCTCACCCTCAGCCCAGCCACCTCATCAATCCTAACCCCCAACTCCCTCCCCTCTCTCTCTCCTGGACACACACACACAGCAAACCCACACACGCCACCCCCGTACTCACATAGCCCCACCTACCCCCCTCTCCCCTTTTCCCTTACACCCCGCCCCACCTTCCCCACCCCGCAACAAACTGCACCCCACCTCCCTGGTCAAACCCACCCACAACACACCCACGCACGCCACTCCCCCCCCGTGGACCCGACCCCTGCCCGGGACCCACCCCGTTCACCCCAGAGGCCCAACCCGACCCCGCTCTCTCTTCCCGCACACTCACCCGACGACCCCGCCCCCTTCTTCCTCCCCTCCGGCGCCGGCTCCTCCGCCCCGTCGCCAATGCACCTCCCGTCGGCCTCCTCGCCGGCTGGGCGCCCGCGACGCCTTCTTCCCCACCTCGTGAATCTCCGGCCGCCCGCGCCGCCACCTCCTCCTCCCTCCTTCCGCCGTCTTCCCAACCATGAGCCACGACTGCACCTCCGCCTCGTGCCCGGAGCGTCGCCCTTCCTCCTCGGCCCGGCTCCGCCGCCCGCCCCTTCGCCGTGCACCTCCGTCGGCCCGTCTCGCCCGCGCTGCCTGCGAGCAGCCGCCTCCTCCTCGCCGTGGCCGACCTCCGCCGTCCTCCTCGCCTCCCCTTTCGAGCACTGCAGCCTCTGCGCCCGCGTGGCTCCCCTCCAGCCCCTCCGTGCGGCCCGTCCTCCGTGCCATCTCATCAAGCTCTGCGTGCCGCCCGAGATCTCCCGTCGCCGTTGACCGCGCGGTCCCTGCCTCCCGGAGTTCACCGCCTCCCCCAGCTGCTAGTGCTCGCTGCCGACATCATGTCGCCGAGCCCTTCCTCCCACTTCGGGCCCCACCATCGCCCTGGTTGCGTTCAAGCATGTCGCTGTGGTTGATGTTCTGCAGGTCCTTGTTGGTAGCACTCGTGGGCATGTTGGAACCCATTTTTGTCTGGAGGACCTTTTCTTCAAACCGGGCCATCACCAAGACGCTACATGCGTGTATGTGTCTATAAACCCGAGTGGCTCCCATAGAGATTTTGTGTATAATCACGGAACATCAAGATCTTCGTGTCGAGAGTTCTCATCCAAGATCTTCGTCAGGGAACGACAAGAACGCCCTCGGCGCCAAACCCCGAAGACCGATCCGGATATCCTCGACACCCCAAGGTCTTCTACACGGACGCCATGATCTTCGTCACGGGCGCCGAGACCCGGGACACCAAGATCTCCGCCGTGAAACGACAAGACCGACGTCCGTGGATGCGACAAGATCGTCTCTCGGACGCCAAGTCCTTCGCCCCGAATGCCAAGACCGACTCGATGGCACGGACCCGACAAGATCTTCACGACGACGAGATCGGCACCGACCCGGGCGAATCCGATGTGCCCCCGACGCCAACCAAGATCTCCTCTTGTATCCGAACCCCAGATCCGGACCCTGAGACCAACCCGAACCCCCGGAACCAAGATCGCCGAACCCTAATGTGTGACCCTTTTTCTCGAGCCCTATTTTATAAATGAAATATAAACTTGTTGCATATTAAATTGTCATACTCGCATGCATATTGTCGTGTGGTTTGGGGGCCTTAGGCCGATTCACCTAATTAAATATGGGGCCCATATGCGGGCAAATCTAGTCGTATATTGGTCCCATTTAAATTTGTGTAGCGAACCGGTAACTTATTTTGTCATGTTATTACAACATTTAATTTGCGGGGGAGATAAACAACTTGAACCATCTAAGTAATGTCGGGACCCTGGTTCCGCTTAATATTGCCCAATTGCATTGCACCTCTGCCATGTCATACATCATACATGCATCATGCCCGATCTTTTGCCGTAGTATTAAATAGTGCATCCGGTGTTTATTCTAGTGTTTTGCTTCTTCGCGGATAAGGCCGTTGAGTTGATGCGAGTGTCGACCCGATCTTCGGATGAACCTTCGACAATGTTTTCAGGCGAGCATCTCCCCCTTTCTACCTATCTTACTTTTATAGTATTTATTCCCTCCTGTTGCTCTATTGCTATCTGTGTTGCGATGCTCTAGTTTTCGTACCCGTGGTTTCCTTGCAGCATTATATTGCCTTGGACACATCCTATTACCTGTTGTTTGGTAGATCGTTGGACCTGCGCGTCGTAGTCGCTTGCTCAAGTGCTGTTGCGTGTCTCCAAGTACCACAGTTGTTGGAGTATTGCCGTGTGTTTATTGTTGGAGATGTTCATAACTTTAATTACTGTTTAACAACTAAAATTGAAGTAGGTAAGCATATGCACAGGTGGGCAATAGATGTTATTTGGTTGTTAACCGTCCACTTGTGTCCCGTAGGACCCCGAGTACTTGATACCTGTTCCTTGAATATTCGCGCTATCCACATCCGGGAGGATTATGGGACCCCCCTGAGCCAGAGCTTGATTCATTCTTATTTCTTGGGGCCACAAACTAGTTTGAGGTTTTATTTACTATCCTATACTTATGCCATGCTTTACTGCTTTATTACGATTGTGCGAGGAGCACCTGTACTGTTTAGGATCGTGACCCGTTTTCACGGTATCGACAAGCCCAGTTTTGGGTTCCCAGTCGTTCTGACCGCCCCAAACCTTGAGTCCGTCTCGAGTCAGCTAACCGTTCTTGGTGTACTCAACGGGTGGCCCGAAATATTTCTGAATCCTGTGATTGCTTTGTCGTGAAAGCCTCGTTGGGTTTTGATTTGGTTTTTCCGAGGTTGATCGAGTGTGTGTTGCTATTTGTGCACCCCTGCAGGGTAAAACTTTCTGAAAGCCGTGTCCACGGTTATGGACGACTTGGAGCACAGTATCTCGATCATAGACAGCTATAACTAAAGTAGTGCTATAAATTTGACTATATAATGACTAGTAATCAGCTTCACTATAATGGAATGGCTAAATAAAACTGCCAACAATTGCTTGTTTGGGTTGTCGCTTGCGACCATTGTACCTGACTAGTAAGTATTGTAACTACAACGGAATGGCTAAATAAAAGTACCAACAACTGCTGGGTTTTGGGATATCTCATGCTAATTGTATCTGACTAGTAAGTGTTGCAACTACAATGGAATGGTTAAATAAAAGTGCCCACTGCTTATTTTATCAGGATGACTATCTATACCTGACTAGTAATTTCTGCAACGATAACTGAATAAATAAAACTGCCAACTGTGTGAGTTCCTCGGTTGACTTCCTCGTTTGGTCTCGAGGGGGAAACACCAGGAGGGGATTGTTTGGTGTAAGATTCAGGTTGGATCCGAATAGCTCTTTCTTATCCCTCTCTGATAGCCGTCAGTTGTATCGAGTCTCTATAGGATGTTTAGTGCATGCTGCGCTGCCGCTCAGCCCACCATACCTATGTAGGCGAGGACCGAATTCTAGCCTCGCCGTGTCTTGGCCTCGATCGACCGCTCTCTCTTTTCCTTTGCCCTTTGTCGGCACCCCTTTTGTTTAAGCAGGTTTGAGATCGACGTCGTTAGCAGGGTTACCCTTCCGGCTTGGCCTGGGCAGGGTTATGGACGCCATTGGTTATTCTTCAGGGCTCTTAGCCCCATTTGCATCTTGTCCGTAGTCGGACGCTCTATCGTTTTCAAGGTGATTTGGATCTTTGTATATTATATCTGTATTCTTGACTCGTGGAGTCGTTGTTGTATATATCTGTTCTGTGGGTCCCATCGAGGACTGTTGTGTAATGTTATTACTTCGTTTTCCACCCGCACGAAAGTGCCTGGTGGGCACCTATGAATCGTTTCTATGCGGGTTTGGCGGGAATCGCTGAAACTTGCATAGGGTCGATTCTGAGGGTGTTACAAATCTCACCCAGAGGAGATGTCGGGCGCGGCTACTTGGGATAGTTATCCGAGCCAGTCGACTGTGGGCAGCAGACAACACGCGGTATGTTCTTCATCTAATGCACCTATTTATTACATAATTTTCCATCTATATATGGCGAACCTTGTGGTGTCACTTGCAGGCACAGATGTTAGTCGATCTTGAGACGGAGAGTGCTGAGTACAGACGCTCTCTTTCGTCTGGACCCCTACTTATTCACCGGCAGGACCAGGAGACCTGGCTGAGTCGCCTAGAGGAGAAGACATGGCGTATCTACAGGGTTATCACGTGCACCCGCTCTTCGGACATTTCTCACCACCCGGCACCACAGCGTCCTCCGCGACACTCGACGCACCACCAGCAGCAGCAGCAGCCACCCTCGCCCCTACGACAGTCTCCCCGTCCACGCCTTACACCATAGACGACTCCGAGACCTCCTCCCCCAGACCAGGCTGGAGGTTCGACGTGGCATCACGCCATCTTCTGTTGTTGGCAGCAGCCACCTTTGCACGATGGAGGTTCGTCGTGGCAGCACCAGCAGCAGGAGCCTTGGGGTCACCCTCCCATGCCAAACTACGGGTTTCGCCCACAGCCACAACCACAGGGTATGTGTCTTACAAGATAAGCGTAGAGGCTCAGTTCATGTCAATTTCTTACATACTTTGTTTTCATGTGCAGGAGCATTCGGAATGCGGGGGTATATGCCTAGCTACCAGTCGTCTATGTCCGGATCCGCCTGGACTGATCAGGACGCTGATCATAGCACTCAGGATTTCATGACGCAGAGCAGTTGGCTAAACATTTTTCAGACTCCCCCCTGACCCCACACAGGAGACTCGGTATGATGAGTACGGGTCGATGATTCCTCCCCGACAGGTTTGGCCGCCCCACAGGTTCGGTTGGACGACGCCTCCTAACCCACCACCCGAGCGTCGTGGCAGACGACGTCGCTGAGACATATATTTATCTATGTATGAGACATATATTTATCTATGTACGAGACATGTCTATCTATGCATGAGACATCTACTTATGTATGAGACATATATCTACCTATATATGAGACACCATTCAATCATTTCACGATTTTTATTGCAATACAGTTCAACATAACTTGCAACATAGTTCAACATAACTTGCGGTACATAAATAAAAGTCATATCTATCCCTAGCATGATGCCTTTCCCTTTCCCTTCGATGATGCCTCGCCCTTTCCCTTGGACGATCCCTCGCACTTGCTCTTCTTGGCCTGCGCTTTCTTCTTCTCCTGCCTCTTGTCCCACTCAGCTCTCGCCTTGCTTCCAATGGGTGGCGACATGAAGATATCATCCTCATCTTCGCTCTCTTCTATCCAGGCCCTAGGTGCCACAACCTGCTCCGTCATGTCAGCTTGACTCTTCTTGGCCTGCGCTTTCTTCTTCTCCTGCCTCTTGTCCTACTCAGCTCTTGCCTTGCTTCCAACGGGTGGCGGCATGAAAATATCATCCTCATCTTCGCTATCTTCTATCCAGGACCAAGGTGCATCAGCCCGCTCCATCATGCGAGCTTCACTCTTGAAGGTGAGCTTGTCCCACCTTGCCTGGATCCTGAGAAGCTCTGCTCGTACCTGATTTGGGGTCTTCAGTTTCCACCCTCTTCGATGAAGTGACTTACCAAGCATAAAGAGAGCATCATGGTTCGTTACCAACGTATCCCAGTGGGCTGGTTCATCGCCTATCACAACAGTTCTGGCTATTTGGAAAAACCCAATGGACATATCTAAAAGCCAGGGAGACGCGTCGGTCATAGTGGAGAGGAGTGGAGGGAAATACGAGAGCAAGAGGAGAGGGGGGAAATGAGAGAGTAAGAGGAGGAAGAGATGAACTGGGTTAAAGGATACATCTCGTTGTCCGGATTTATAGAGGCACCGAACCGAATAGGCGGGAAAAAAGGGCGGGAAGTAGTGGCGGGAACAAATAGCGGGAAGTACTGGCGGGAAAAATCAGCGGGGAGTACTGGCGGGAAAAATAGGCGGGAAGGATTGGCGAGGGAAACAGCGGCGGACGATTATTTAGAAGCAGGGTTGCATTGATCATGCAGGATTTGGTTAGAGGCAGGACGATTAGGCTGTCGGTCTAGGTCTGGCCGATTGCACTAATCGGCTGGCAGCCGAAAGTGAAATGAGCCGATTGCATGTGGCCACCGGCCGAGCCAGCCGATTGACGTCCGGCTTGCCTCAGGAAAGCGTTAGATCTATAAATTAAAAAAAGTATAATAGAACTCAAATTAATTAAATAATTCGTATTATTTAAAAAAAATTAGAACCTTCCATTTGACGTCTCGAACATTTTTTTTTTTCTGGTTTCAACAAGCGAATTATTGATGAACAGCATAGTGGTACCATCTCGCCTAGCGCCCAGTAATTGTGCGTACTCGACATCTCACCAAGTCACCATCGCCATGAAAGCTTGATTGACTGTATACAAGGCATGTGGCCTTGCTCACAGAGAGCATTTATTACCCGCATCGCATGATCCGTGGCTTTCTACCCACATGTCTCCCACATCTTAATGTCGATCGTACATAAGCTAGCTCGCAGGCCGCAGTACCAGCTACCTGAGTGGACTGTAGCAGCAGCATTGATCCTTGCAGTTGCAGCTGAGCCGCCATGGCGACCCTGCCGCTCCACTTCGTGCTGGTGCCGCTCCTCGCGCAGGGCCACGTGATCCCCATGATGGACATGGCACGCCTCATCGCCGGCCGCGGCGGCGCGCGCGTCACCGTCGTGCTGACACCCGTCCATGCCGCGCGCAGCAAGGCCGTCTTGGAGCACGCCAGCCGCGCGGGGCTCGCCGTCGACTTCGCGGTGCTCCAGTTCCCGGGGCCCGCGCTGGGCCTGCCCGAGGGCTGCGAGAGCCACGACATGATCAGGGACTACTCCCACTTCAGGCTCTTCTGCGACGCCATGTCCCTGCTCGCCAAGCCGCTGGAGTCCTACCTCCGGGCGCTGCCGCGGCGACCCGACTGCATCGTCGCCGACTCGTGCAGCCCCTACCCGACCGAAGTTGCGCGTAGGCTCGGCGTCCCGCGGCTGGTGTTCCACGGCCCTTCAGCCTTCTTCATCCTCGCCGTGCATAACCTGGCCAAGAACGGCGTGTACGACCACGTCGCCGACGACTTCGAGCCGTTCAAGGTGCCGGACTTCCCGGTGCGCGCCGTGCTGAACAGGGCGACGTCGCTCGGGTTCTTCCAGACGCCTGGGCTGGAGCGACACCGGCGCGACATACTCGACGCCGAGGCCACCGCCGACGGCCTGCTCCTCAACACGTGCGCGGCTTTCGAGGGCGCGTTCGTGGAGCGGTACGCTGAAGCGCTCGGCCGCAAGAAGGTCTGGACCATCGGGCCGCTCTGCCTCCAGGACTCCGACGCCGAAACTACGGCCGTGAGAGGGAACCCCGCCGCCGTCGATGCCAGCCTGGTTGTGCCATGGCTGGACGCGAGGCCAGCCCAGTCCGTGATCTACGTCAGCTTCGGCAGCGTCGTGCACCTGTTCCCGCCGCAGGTCGCCGAGCTCGCCGCCGGCCTGGAGGCGTCGAACCGGCCGTTCGTCTGGGTGGCTAAGGAGACCGACGGCCTCGACCCTGGGTTCGACGCGCGGGTGGAAGGCCGCGGCCTTGTCATTCGTGGGTGGGCGCCGCAGATGACCATCCTGTCGCACCCTTCCGTCGGCGGCTTCCTCACGCACTGCGGCTGGAACTCGGCGCTGGAGTCGCTCTCGCACGGCGTGCCGCTTCTGACATGGCCGCAGTTTTCCGACCAGTTCCTGACCGAGATGCTGGTTGTGGACGTGCTCGGCGCCGGCGTCCGTTCAGGCGTCACGGTGCCGTTGACGCACGTGGTCATGAACCCCGGCATGTCGAAAGTTCAGGTCGGGCGGGAGGATGTGGAGAGAGCGGTGGCCGCGCTGATGGACGAGGGAACGGCGGTGCGGGCAAGGGCGAAGGAGCTCGCCGTGAAGGCGAAAGAGGCAATGGCGGAGGGCGGGTCGTCAGACAGCGACCTGATGGGCATGGTTCGCTATGTCACGGAGCTAGCTCGTACAGAGGAGAAGTTAGATGATCGATCACCATAAAAGAGTTGTCGTCGATGTCCTTGACGTCGTGAATCGGTGAATGTTTTCTTCAAACAGTGGTTCGCACGGGACTATGAGATTCGACCAAACAGCAGTTGCCATATTAAGGTATCATCAAGCCATGGGAGTGTCCAAGTCTAATTTAAATTTCGGTGGACTTTACAAATTTGTTAATAAATGGCACTCGTGTTGTTCAAAATATCGAATCCCTAATTTTTGTTTCGTATTATTTTGCCATAATCTCATGAGATATATAAAGAGGTACGGGGAGGATGGGAGACTTGGATTTAAAGTCTCAACTGTCATGGACGTCGTTGAAGAGGCGAAACGACACGAAAGCTGTTGACTGGAGTTGTTTCCGATGAGTTGTTATAGACGTTGTCGTGTGGCCGAGGTCAAGGTAGCTGATCATGAGTAGTGGAGCGGTCAAGATAGTCATGGTCGATATTGTGCTTATGGTAATCCATGTCATCGTGGTCGCCGGGCGCAAATTTTGTATAATATTTTCGTGTGTGGACGGAGATGCGGTCATGGATGAGACACATTACCGATGTCATATGGTGCATTCTTGAGCCGACGCTTTGCACCTTGAAAGGTACTATCCGGGCGGCATTCTACACCTTGAGCGTACTGTTGCGGGCATTTTGCGGATGTCCACCAGTTTTATCAAGACTAGAGGAAACCCACTAATCACACAATAGTCTTGCCCGTATGCAGGGTTGTAGAGCATCACAATCGCGATGCAGGTGTGGTGATACAGATCAATGCTATCGTCGGTGTCGTCGGGTGTGGTCATATTATCGGTGTGCCTTGCAGTTGTACCGTTGAGAGCGTTGTAAATGTGTACCCATCATGTGGACAGTATAGTGACGCCCATGGTGTGTTTATGAAGATGTTGATGAAGGCTACGTTAATATAAGCTTTGGCGATCATGTACCAGGATGAAGCGGCAACGTGATTCATTGTCGACGTGTGGCGATATATCGATCCCTCAATCGGCTGATTCATTGTCGCCTGGATATGCGCACGTTGTAGCGTGCGTGGCTAAGGCGTGTCATTGAAGCTTGGTGGCCGGCTAGCTCCATCGAGACATGACGAAGTGGAAGCATGGAATAATGAAGTAGCTAGTGTGTAGTAGATATGAACATTACCTGCTCCACGTGCGTGTGTTTCCTGTTTGATGGTGTCCTGTCTTCTAGTGTATAGATTGATGTCCTGTACTCCGTTCCAATTTAGGTTGCATATAAGATTTTATCAAAGTTAAACTATATAATATTTAACCAACTAATTTAATATAATTATATGATTCTAATATTATTAAAATTGTCTTAAAATATATTATTATTTTATATTATATATATTTATATTATTTTGTATAGTTAAATTTTGCAAGTTTGACTTATATATTAAATTATGCGCAACCTAATATGAGATGGAGAGAGTATATATAAGTATATCGATTAGAAGTACTAAATGAACATACTCAGCGTGGATGGCAGCGAGTTGCTTTGTCCGGCCTGGTGTCGCGCACGCAATGGCAGCTCCATGCGAGCGTTGCCGCCTCCGCCTTGATGCAGAATTGCAGATCGAATCGAGCGATTTTTTTTTAAATAATACGAAATAATTTTTTAATTTGAGTTTTATTATGCGTTTTTTCGAAATTCCAGATCTAGTGCTTTGTCGGCCAGGGGCAAGCCGATCGGGCTAATCGGCAGTTAGCCGCCGATCGCATGTGGCACCATGCATCGGCCTCACATGCGATCGGCGATTGGCGGTCGATCCCAGCCCAGCCGATTAGTGCAATCGGCCAGACCTATACCGATTGCCTAATCGTCCTGCCCCTAACAAAATCCGGCATGATCAATGCAGCCCTAATCTTCCGCATTGTTTTCTCGCCAATCCTTCGCCGATTTTTTTCGCCATCGCCGATTTTTCCCGCCAAGATTTCCCTTCCTTTGTTCCCGCCACTACTTCCCCTTTTTCCCGCCACTACTTCCGCCTTTTTTTCGCTATTATTCGGTGCCTCTATAAATCCGGCAACGAGATGTATCCTTACCGTTCTTCTCTTCCTCCTCTTACTCTCTCATTTCCTCCTCTCCTCTTGCTCGCATTTCCTCCACCTCTCCACTATGACCGACGTCTCCCTGGCACAGATATGTCCATTGGGCTTTTCTTCATAGCCGAATCTGTTGAGATAGGCGATAAACCAGCCCGGCGGGATACGTTGGTATCGAACCATGATGCTCTCGTTACACTTGGTAAGTCACTTTATCTAAGAGGGTGGAAACTGAAGACCCCAAATCAGGTACGAGCAGAGCTTCTCATGATCAAGGCAAGGTGGGACAAGCTCACCTTCAAAAGTGAAGCTCGCATGATGGAGGTGGCTAATGCACCTTGGTCCTGGATAGAAGATAGCGAAGATGAGGATGATATCTTCATGCCGCCACCCGTTGGAAGCAAGGCAAGAGCTGAGTGGGACAAGAGGCAGGAGAAGAAGAAAGAGCAGGCCAAGAAGAGTCAAGCTGACATGACGAAGCAGGCTGTGACACGTCGTGCTCTATCCACCGTTGGAAGTTCTTGATCGATTTGCCGAGCCTTCTCCTTGTACCAGGTGGATCAAATCCAGGCAAGTCACAAATCCCTACAGGATCTTCCTCCACAGGGGCAGCTCCAGTAGCTTGATGTGCAGCTACGGCTGCGTTTTGCGCAGCTTTCCTTGCCCTCACATGTTTCTGAGTAAATTCATCGAGCTTTGCACGTATGAAATCGTGCTTCCATTCTTGGTTCTGCTTGCACAATTTTTTGAATAGATTCATGAGGTTCTTGTTTCTGAACTGTGAGAAGAAATTAGCACCCAAATGGCGCATGCACCATCGGCTTTGCATGTCAAGACAAGGTGTTTGCTCTTCTGGACCTGGCTGTGTCAGCCGTTTTACGACATTGAGTATACCTGCATGCCTATCATGAATGATGCACACATTGGGCTTGTCTTTGACAACTGCTATTTTGAGCTGTCTGAAGAACCATGTCCAACTTTCAGTGTTTTCGCCCTCCACGAAAGCAAATGCGAGTGGGACAATCTGATTGTTGCCGTCTTGACCAATGGCGGTAAGGATCTGACCCTTGTACTTGCCAGTTAGAAAAGTACCGTCTACACATATCACTGGACGGCAATAAGTGAAAGCTTGGATGCATACAGCAAAAGAGAAGAACACTCGATGAAGCACCTTCACGGATGGATCCTCGGGTATCACATAATATTGTATGTCGACATAGGTGCCTGGATTTCTATCCAGCAGTGTCTGAAGTTGTCGGACCACGGAGTCATACGCGTCTCTAAACGAACCAAACCTCTCCTCAAGAGCCCTTAGCTTTGCCCTCCAAGCCTTGCCATACGAAATGGAGTACTTAAACCGGGTCTTTACTTTCTTCTGTATACTGGATACTGTCAAGGCTTTGCACTCTACTAAGTCCGTGTAAAGTAGCCGAGCTAGAAGTGTGGAGGAGAGGTTAAGATGATCTTTAGGAACATTGTGTAGCTTACATGTGTGCTGCACATAGTCGCTCACCAACCAAGTTGTGTCATACGCAGGGACATAGGCATGCACCCTGCCTGGACAATTTATATCCACGCATTCCATTGTCAAGTATTTCTTAGAGGACATGGTTGTTTTCAAAACCCTGTGTGTTGACATTGCCCAAGCAACGGCGCATCTTGCAAATGTTGCTTGTCTTGATATCCGCACCACGGCAATTCATTCTGTGATATTCCCACGCAGAATCATGACCATCATCAACGGTTATTCCGGTTGACATGTTTTGATTCCATGAAGCAGGAATCGGCATGTCCTCTCCACCCATTGCCTTCTCCATCAGAATCATCAGGGTCATCAGAATCACCACTCTCGCCATCCATGTAATCCTCCTCTTCCATCATGTTCTGCATGCCTCCATCTTCCTCGTCCGCATCTGCCTCTCCACTATAGTCTTCTCCACCTCCGGCCGACTGCTCGCCCGATTCATAACCACCGCCTCCTCCTCCTCCTATCTCCTTTCTGCCCCGATTCATAACCACCGCCTCCAGCACTGGACATAGAGTACATCCCGTAACTTGAATCAACACTATGGCGCGAAACATGTCCACCATCGATCTCCTTCAAGACAGGAAGCACTAATGCGCGAGGGTTTACATGCCTATCTTTGCAGCCTTTTAACCACTTAAACCAGTCTTTGTCTGTATCTACATGCCTTAAAGTCCAGAAAATATTTTTTTTTGACTTTGTCCATAATGCTTGCACGCTGACGGTGTACGTCTCGATGTTATAGCCTAAACATCCTGTCAACCATTCCTTCAACTGACTAACACTCCACGTTTGAGAGGCAGTCAAATCTAACTGTGTACACATAAACTCTCCCAGATCTGCTCCAAAGTCATTTGTTCGAACATTCCCATGACCGTAATAAAACAAGAACTTCACTAAATTGGTCATCTCTGCTGACATAAAATAAACAACCTAATCAATTAATTATCGACAACGCGTATAACTTTGGGCAATGCTTGCAAATATTCTAAAAAATATGATATTATTGCTACCGGTCAAATATTGCTACTAATCCACCGGCCAAATTTTTGTGCCTAACCCATGGGTCAAATATTGCTACTAATCCACCGACCAATTTTTTACTAATCAACTAGCCAAATATTCTAATAGACTAACAATACGACGAACGTACGTAACCATATACAATATCCATTGATTATCGAGGGATTAGAGTTTACCCTTAAAGCGAGAGAAGCTACCACCAACACAGCTCGAACACTGCTCCACCACCACAGCCTCAGCTCCTCCACCACATCTCCACCACCATTGCCATTGCTTCACCACAGCTCCACCACCGTTCCTCCAACAAACCAACACCAAATCAAGCCATAAGCTAACCCATCCGTAGATCGGGCTTCTACTCCCTCTCTAATGGTTTTGGATTGAAGTTTTTATGGTCAAATCGAGCAAAATCTGAGAAAAACGGTGGCTGGAAACGAAGAACACGAGGGGAGAGAGAGAGGCAGGCGAGCAGGTCGCGTGGAGAAGAAGACCGCGCCTGCGCAAGCGCCGCCCCTTTATCGGCGTGGGCCTGGCCGATTAGGCCGATCGACTCGCTGGCCGATCGACCTGTCGACCGTTAGGGTCCCGCTGCCCCACCGCGACTGCCGTCGGTGGCTCGGAAGATTACTGCGCAATCGGCCGGGCTGGCCGATTGGCCCAGTCGGCTTGCCCCTGGCCGACAAAGCGCTAGATCTGGAATTTCGAAAAAACGCATAATAGAACTCAAATTAAATAATTAATTCGTATTATTTAAAAAAAAAATCGCTCGAATCAAAGTCATGGAGGACGACCAGTATGATCCAGCCGGTTGTGGCGTCGTGAAGTAGGCGTGTTTGGTAGCATGAGGTCCGGACAAGCCTGTTGCCGACGAAAACATGTCGTTTGATGCCCGCATGGAACAGGTTATTAGACTTGACAAATCCAGAACAAATTTGGATGAAGAAAAAAAAACAAGAATGGGACCCATTGTTTCTGATAGGCGGCACCCGCGCGAACTGAAAGCAGTCCGTAGTCCATTGATAACGCTCGGTCGAGCGTTTTCGGTGAGTCAACCTCGTCGTGCGCTCACGTGATCCAAAAGCGACACTCCCCGCACAAGTGCGGCCGATGATGGCGCGAACGGGAGATATTCGCTCACCTCCCGCCGGAATACTCCTTACTCGCTCACCGCCGAAATCAACCTCCTCCCCCTCCCATCGAGCTCACTTTCCTGGTTGGTTAGCTGCAAGTAGCTCCCTCATCTTCGGTCATCGGCGACTTCAGCGACGGCGTTCCCGTTAAGACCAATGCCTCCTCTTCGTTAAGTCATCTCTCCGATTGCCATGCCGAGGTGGAATGACAACGAAAGCTCGACCCAATCATCTCTAGGGGTAAGCTCAATTTTTCCCAATTCCTCCCTAGGATCGGGGGCACCACTGCAACAGCTGAGGAGTAATCGGTTTCCAAACCCAAGAATGAAGTGGATATGCTAATGCAGGTGCAAAAATCCCAAGTAGTGGTAATAAAAGGCAAGCAGAAGAGATGGGATTGGAAAGGAGAGAGTTTGAATGAGGAAACTAAGAAGTTAGAGTACACGATTTTTATATGCTCAAAGCTACTAAGGCTAACAAGGATAAGCTCAAAAAATCCATGGTCATTGATTATCGAATATTTTAATGAGGTGGTATATAGTACCCCCCCCCCCCCCACACACACACACACATGTGATGGTAATGGTGAACTGGTGGTGGTGGTGGTGCTAGGATGACACCCACTTTTGACGTGGTGGTAGGTGAAGGAAATATGCCATAGAGGCAATCATAGAGATGATTATATTTCTTATGTATCCATGAGTTATTGTAATGTTTCTTAAATATTCATATTAGGCAACTTGTATTGATTGGCAATTATGTGAATTGTTTGTGAAACTTTATACTTGTATGGTTATCTAATAGTTGTCCCTAGTCGGAGTTCATGTGAGGACACACGTGAATATTAGACTAGCACATCAATTGGTTGATGGCTATGTTTCGCAAGTCATAGACATGATTTCAAACCAATAATGTGGACACATGTTATGAACATGGGGTTGGACTGACCCAACTTGAGACTGGTAATTAGACTTGCAGCTCTCTTTGCACATTGTGTACGTTTTGCCCTTAGATCTGAGATTATCGCATGTACTTGAGATGTGGATCGACCTACTTTGGGGCTATCAGACGCTGCTCCGTAACTGGGTAGCTATAAAGGTAGCTTTCGGGTTTGTCCTGAAGCATGCTGCAAGGCATGGTCAATCAAGATGGGATTTGTCCCTCTCTACTTGAGAGAGATATCTTTAGGCCCCTCAAGTGATCGGATTCAGAAATGCATGGCTATGCTACATAAGGTTAAGAGTTAACCTAGTAAAGGGATTCCGAATCACAGTATCGAGAAAGGGAGGTCGGCTTGGAGATAGACCAAATATCACGAGGCAAAGGAAAAGACATGTACTAAACCTTGTGATGGTTCGTCTGATATGATCTTTGTATGCGTTTAGGAGTTGGCACGTCTTGCTAGAGGCCGCTACCAACTATTGACAAAATAAGTGTATTCGTGTCATGTCTATACGTATATGAACCTATAGGGTCACACAATCAAGGGCTGTAAGCCTAATGAGGATTCGATCCGAATTAGACCAGTCTTAGACTACTAACAGGCTGCTAATGTAGAAGCCCATTAGGGACGCCTATATAAGAGAGGGCGGGGCGAGCTGACCAGGGTTAGACCATTCCACCTAGCCACCACTCCTCACGCCTGTGTTACACGCGCGGACCTAGCAGTCCGGCGTCTGACGCTTCCACCATGTACGCGCGTATGGATACCTCGGAAGTGCTACATCTGTAGCACTTAGACGAGCCACACAAATGGAGCTGCTCGTGGGACGAGGACAAGGAGGAGACGTAGAACGTCTGCATTGTCTCGACGCGCTTCATCAAGTTCTATAACTGCGCGTCTAGTGGTAATCCCGTGATCTATGACAACAGTATTCCTGATTTACGCGGTAGAAAATTTTGATTTGCGCTAGTGTAGCCTACCCGTATCCTTTCAGTTGTATCAGATCCGATGTTGTTCAGTTATAGGTTCGGGATGTTTGCATATGGTGATATGCAGATTGATATGAATGATGTGATCGTTTGTTTTGTGGTGGTTCAGGATTGATCCATGATCTTGTTTTCTGTGATCGTGATTGTGAGTTTGTCGAACGACTTACCCCTACTGGTCGGTTTCCGCCATCGGGGTAGACAGTGACACATAAATCATGTTGAATCACGCGAAGATCAATATGATTGATCGAATCGGAACCTAGATCTAAAATCGATGTACCGTGATCAAAGGAGTTTGATCAAATCGGAACAATGGACGGTTTATGGTAAATTTGACTTGCCGATTAAAATCCTTAAAGAAAATTGTGTAGAACCGATCTCTCATTTTTCATACTTTTCCAGACGCCCGGAGATACCACGAGGGGCGCTGCCCCTCGAACCCCGCAGGGGGAGACCCCCCTTAATCATAGGTCCTTTTGTATCTCGTTAAGATAACTAGGTGCTGCGATGTCACATGATTCGGTAGAATGCGATTCTATGCATAACTTGTTTTTGCAGGATGTATGTGATCAGTATGGCCCATATATGTATGTGATGCATGTATAAAATTTATCATGACCTGCGTGTCATGAGTAGGGCAACATGGCTGGAGCCATATGTGTTGTCAATTATTGTAATGGCCTGTGTGGAAACTTGTGATGATCCCAATACTATGTAATTTTGATTACTAGCTGTTAGGAGTAATGGCTTGTATTAGTTCTTGGAGGACTCATCACTTGGAGGATGGCTCGCATGGAACATGAAGATAGAGATCATCATGGTGGATAGGTTCTATGGCGATAGAGATCACCATGAGAAAATGGGTCATACTGTGTCACAACTATGTGAATGCTATTCTTATGCGTTTTACTCTATGCATGCTTAGATGATAGAATTAGAATGATCCCTCACAAAGTTTAAGTTAAACCATGCCCTCCCAACCAAACCTTGCACCATCGTATGCCATGTACAATCGTTGGTGGACCTATGAAATTAGGGTGCCGCGGTTTTCCTTAGCTGGATGGGTTTATATCGGATACCTGTTGGAGATATGCCCTAGAGGCAATAATAAAAGTGGTTTTTTTGTGTTTATGATAAATGTTTACATTCATGATGTAATAGTATTAACCGAAAACATTAATACCTGTGTGATTTGTAAACTAAATTAGAGTCTCTGGTAAAGCCTCTTTGTAATACTAGTTTGTTGTTTGATAGATGATCGTGGTTTCCCGATCATGAACATTGAGATGTTATTAACAACAAGATCATATTATTAGGAGAATGGTGTGATGGACATACTCCTATAGATAAGCATAGCATAAAGATCAAGTCATTTCAATAGTTCGTTTGCTATAAGCTTTCTGATACATAGTAACCTAATTCCTTCGACCATGATATCATGCTAATCACCATCACTAGAAGGATGCTTTGATGACATCAAACACCACACCGTAACTGGGTGGTTATAAAGGTGGCATTGAGTGTTCGGAAAGTATGTGTTGAGGCGCATGGATCAAGAGTGGGTTTTATCCATCCATATGACGGATAGATATACTCTGGGCCCTCTCGGTGAAATGTCATCCAATTAGCTTACAAGCATGTGACTGGATCACAAGGGATCACATATCACGGGAACGAGAAAATAATACTTATCAGTAACGAGGTTGAACTAGGTATGCAGACATACCGACGATCAAACCTCGGATAAGTAAACTATTGCGAGACAAAGGAAAATTGGTATCATATGTAAGTGGTTCATTCGATCACAAAGTAATCGTAGAAATATGTGGGAGCCATATGAATTTCCAGATTCCTCTATTGGTTATTGATCGAAGAAGTGTCTCGGTCATGTCCGCATAATTCACGAACCATAGGGAGACACACTTAAGGATTCGATGTTGTTTAGTAGCTATGGAATGTAAGTAGGGAGGCCAAATGTTGTTCGGAGTCTTGGATGGGATCCGGGGTATCACGAGGAGATCCGAAATGGTACAGAGAATAAGATTCATATAAGGAAAGTCCAATTCTGGAGTTCAGGAATGATTCTGATGTTTTCATCAGAGAGGTTCTAGAAGGGTCTAGAAGGTTCACCGGACCAGAAGGGGAAGGGAACATGAATGTGTCATGGATAAGTGGAATGATTGAATCGTGTCCTAGGTCACTTGGTTGGGCATTAGCAAGAAAGAGATCAAGCTCCAAATTGAAAGTCAAAAGGCAAGTTTGAAAAGTCAAACTGGGACAATGTATCCTAGTGGAGGAAGGAAAGAATCCTTATTTCCCTCCACCACAAGACAACTAGGAGAGGGAGTTGGGGAAGGATTCAAACTCCCCTCTCCCAAGTTGTCCTCCCTCTCATAAATAGAGGGGAGGGGTGCCCCAAGACCACACAACCAGCCCTCCCCACCAAGCCGCGTCGTCGCCGGATCGTCGCCGTCGCCCTAGCCACTGCCGCCGACTCCACCTCCTCCTCTTCGGACCTCTAAACCTAGATCGCTAGAAACCCTAGATCCACCATAACCTTCTCCGGCTTAGGCGAAGCCCTGCAGGATTTTCCCTCTACTTCCGACACCACGCCATCGTGTTGCCGGAATCGCGAGGGGATAACTACAACCTCCGCTGCCTGCTGGAACAAGGGAGAGGAAGGTCTCCATCGAGTACCGAACGTGTGACCGATTGCGGAAGCGCTGCCGGAACGCAGCGCCGGAAGGATCGTCTACGCGATCTTGAGATCGGCAAGTGTACGACTACATCACCCACGAGAATCTGCTCTCATTAACCACTTTGGAATCTTCAAGGGTGAGTACTCTAATCGACTTGTTGCTACAATCTAGTAGATAGATATAGGCTTGTTTGTGTGCATGCGGTAGAATTTTTTTGTTTTCCATGCTACGAACCCCTACAATACCTACACACATAAGGGTTGGTGAGCTTGACAAGGTCATCTTAACAGTTAAGGACCTTGGGATATAAAGGTTGGGCGCCTAGTTTTGACATAGAGATGTCACCCAACAACAAGAGTCATATATGATATGATTAGCAAGAGTTGCTTACCAATTTACCTTGTCTTCTAGCAGTGATGCTAAAGCTCACTAGTCGACTTGTTAATTCTGGATCTTGAATCACTTAGTATTAATAGAGGGATATTGATTTAAGTGGGAGTATATGCTATTAAATTGTTTAATATGTTTACCCTTTTATGGTTACATGGCTTAGTGTTTTGCATGTTTTCTGTTGTAGATCAATGGCACCGAACACTGCATCACCTTTTTCTTTGCGTTTGATTCTTGACAAAGATAAAGTAAATGGAACAAACTATTCGGAATGGGGAAAAATGTTGGAATACGTTGATAAGATCAGAAGAAGATGTCTCTGAAAAACAGATAATGGGGAAAAATGTTTATCTCTGGCTGCATGGGACATGGTCTGTAAACCGAAGAATAAAGGTGGTCTTGGGGTCCTAAATATGAAAATTCAAAATCAAGGGCTCTTGTTAAAATTTCTAGAAAAATTCTATAATAGGAGAGATATACCATGGGTGAATTTGGTTTGGGAAAAATATTATCAACATTTTGTACCTCATGCAGTTAATACGATCGGCTCTTTTTGGTGGAAATCTGCAATGAAGTTGTCTCCTATTTTTCGTGGAATTTCATCTTGCTTAGTTGGAAAAGGAGATAGAGTACTATTTTGGAAAAATGAATGGAACGATGCAATCAGGCAAGAACAATATCGACGACTTTACTCATTCGCAGTCAATGAGGATATTTCAGTTCGATCATTTTCAGAAATTAACAACATGCAGGACCTCTTTTATTGTCCATTATCTTCAGAGGCCTTAACAGAATTTGAGCAATTACAGCTCAACATCGATTCAGTACAGCTACAAGAGGAAGTCAAAGATAGATGGATATTTAAATGGGGTACAAATATACATCAAGGAAATATTATAAATTCTATTTTCGTTTACTTGAACCCCTGGTTCAGTTTGAATGGATTTGGAATTCAAAATTATGGCCCAAACTAAAGATTTTTGCTTGGCTATTACTGTCGGACAGACTAAACACAAAGAATATATTGAGACGGAGACACTTAAATCTTGGTCAAGGACAGAACTACAATTGCCAATTATGTGTTCTGGGAGTGGAAGAGACATTGGAACATTTATTCTTCTTTTGTCCTTCCAGTGAAGCGTGTTGGACTCGTTTAAATATAACCTGGACAGGCAGTTCTTGTAGATTCACTCTTCTAAGCCATGCAAGAGATAACTTTCAGACTGAACTTTTCTTTGAGATATTTGTGATAGCAGCCTGGGGTATTTGGAAAGAAAGAAACAATTTAATATTTCAAGGAGTGAGACATTCAAGAAAGGCCTAGAAAGCTAGAGTCATGGAAGATTTGAACTTGTTAAGGTTCAGGGTCACCCAAAACCTGGAAAACATCATAGATCTGTTTATAGATAGAATTTCGATTTTAGATAGATCATTGTGATTTTTGTAATGTGATGCTTTATGCATCCTGATGTAAAATGTTAAATACTTCTTCATTAATAGAGTACCACAGTAGGATCCTCTCCTACTGTTTTATTGTCAAAAAACTATTCGGAATGGGTCCGTAACCTAAGAATTGTTCTCAGGTCTGATAAAAATGAAACGGTTCTAGATACCCCAATCCCCGATGAACCTGCTGATAATGCATCTGCTGCCCTTAAGAATGCCTACAAGAGAGCATGTGATGATTATCTTAAGGTTAGTTGTCTTATGCTTGCATGCATGGAACCTGAACTCCAAAAAAAGTTTGAGGATTAGGATGCATATGATATGATCGTCGCGCTTAAGGACATGTTCCAAGATCAGGCAAGGACTAAGAGGTACAATGTTGCCAAGTCCTTTGTGGAATGCAAGCTGGAAGAGGGAGCATCTATAGGCCCCCATGTGATCAAAATGGTTGGTTACAGTCAGACTTTGGAAAATCTTGGTTTTCCACTAGGCCAAGAGTTGGCTACTGATTTCATTTTGGCGTCTCTTCCATCTAGCTATGGGCAGTTCATTTCGAACTACCATATGCATGTAGGATTCGCAACATAGAAAACAAAAATTTTCCTACGATGGGAACAACTATGTACCAAGATCTATCTACTAGATACAAACAACGGGCGGATGTATATCTGTAGATAACATACCCTTGAAGACTGACAAAGCTTAACGGGTCCAAACTCGTGGTTGATATAGACGATCTCTTGCCGATCTCAAGATCGAGAGGAAGTCCTAGCGCCGCAAAACAGCAGCGCATCCGTGCTCGCACACACGTTCGAGGCACCGAGCAACCTGTAACTACCTCGGTGGATTACGCTCCTAGATACAAGCTTGGATGAGCGGTAGTGGTTGAAATAGTACGGTGGGGCCCCAAAAGCCACTCACGGGTAGACCTTTCGGCCGTCCCAACCACTACCAACTCAACGGGACCTGTATGGGCGGCGTAATCGGCAGGCGAAGGGATCAACTACATACACAAGTGGGTATGTATGCAAGCCACCATACAAGAGTACATCAGAGCCATACCATCTAGAAAGAAAGGAATATATAACGCCATACCAAGCAAGATTCAAATGACCTAGAAAGGTATAATATTTTAGGATAATTCCTCATACAACACATCGAGTATCAAGCGTGAAGCGGCAAAACAAAGTCCGAGACGGACAAGAAGCAAATCGGCATAAGATGCCATAGAAGTAAGCACATCCCGCCCACAGATCTCACGGATCCCGTTCCGGAATCTCTACACCGAACGATCGTTGTTCGCATCATCGCCCTCTTCCACCCAAAGATCCGTCCCGAGGGTACCTGCTCATATGAACCAAAATTTATCGTGTGAGACCCTAAGGGTACTCAAAGAAGACTTAATGCCTCTAAAGGGACACAACCTGGGGACGAATTGCAGCGAAAGATAAACCCTAGCAGTTCTACAGATAACGCTAACCATCCGCCTAACCAATGATAGCGGATGTCCGTGAATTTAATGACAACAGCTTATAACAAGAATTCATCGATCCATCCTCCTCCTCGCTACCAACGAGGAAGCATTTAACAACCCCCATCCGTTGGCAATTTTATTAACCATTCCATGAGTGTTGCACTATTTACTAGTCAAATTACTTAGTCAGATTAAGGCGGTACTTTAGTTATGCTTGTCTATGATCGAGAAACTGTGCTCAAGTCGTCCATAACCGGACACGGCTTTCAGAAAGTTTTACTGGCCGGGTGCACCAATAGCAACACACGCCGATCAACCTTGAAAAACCAAATCAAAACCCAACGAGGCCTTCACGAAAAGCAATCACAGATTCAAAAATATTTCGGGGCCACCCATTGAGTAGACCATAGCGAAGCCACCGACTCGAGACGGACTCAAGGTTTGCGACAATGGTCAGAAACGACCGGGAACCCAAAAGTGTGGCTGGGCTTGTCGATACCGCGAAAACATTCCGCTTACCTAACAAGACAAAGTGTGCTCCTCGACAATCGTAAATAAACAGAGCATGGCATAAGTACAGAATAGTAAATAAAACCTCAAACTAGTTTGTGGCCCCAAGAAATAAGACGAATCAAGCTCGCCTGTGGGGGTCCCATATACCTCCCGGATGTGGATAGCGCGATAAATCAAGGAACAGGAATCAAGTACTCGGGGTCTTACGGGACACAAGTGAGCAGGAAAAACCAAATAGCAGATGTTGCTCACCGGTGCCACTTTCATTAGTTATCCCATTACTACTCAGGTTAAGTTGTTTAGGTACCTCATTTTCCATCAGACTCTCACAAACCCTACACATGCTGTTCTACGACTCGCATGGCTCAAACAACTCCTGTAGTAATGGCTCATGGGATGGAGGAACAAGCTCGGTGGGGTTTAAAATAAAGGCTATGCAATACTTGGGATTCAATTTAATGCAATACGCGACTCAATGATGCAAGAATAAGATAGAGGCAATAGGTACTGTATGTATGCAAGCATGTGGAAGTGCTTGCCTGGCAACTCAGTTGAAGCGAGAGACGGATCTGGGTAGTGCTCCTGGTTCTCTTGATATATCCCCTGCTCAGCGTCTATTCGAAAGAAGAACCAAACAAGCAAGGGCCAACATAAATAAAGTGCACAAGCATAGGAATAAAATGCGACAAGCAAACAATCATGCCATGATGAATGATGCACAAGTTTCATGGCAATAAGTAGCATGGCATGGGTGAGGTGTGGTATGCAAGAATAAGTCATTTTATTAAGGTTGGGCCACATTTTGTTGTCATAATAGTTGTTGTTTACTATATATTTATATGATGCATGCTGCAATTGAAGTCATGGATATATTATTTGTATTATTTGAAATTATGAATTTAAATTTATTTTAAGTCAAAATTAATTAATTAGGGTCAAAGTCAAAGGTTGACTAAATAAACTAATTCTGAAAATATTTGAATAAGGATTTGAATTATAATTCAAAAACTAAACATTTTTCATATAAGGTTTGAATCCAAATTCCAAACCAGGAATAAGTTATGAATTCAATTAAATTTGAACAGATTTGAATTTGAACTGATTTGAATTTATTTGAAAATGTTAGAAATTTTGAATCAGCAAACTCTTGGTCTTTGTTACTCAGCAGAAACTACACCAGAGAATGACAGGTGGGCCTCTTAGCTGACTGGGCAGACACACACACGCGCCAGACTTTTCTCACCCAGGCTCACTCTAGCCAGCGAGGCTGACAGGCGAGTCCAGGCACCAGCAGGCCCACTCGCGTGCGCAGCCGCCCGGTGGCGACACGTGGGCGATCCAGGGACCGCGCGTAAAACAAGAGCCGAGGACCCTTTTGCAAATAGCCCAGCTGGTAGGTGGGGTCATGGGCTGCGGGTTTTAGGCGGAAAAAGGGGGGCTTATCCGCAAAACGCGTGCGCCGCTACGCTGTTGAACGCGGCGCATGGCGGTGGATCTGCCGGACTTGACCGACGATGGCGGCGAACCACGCGTCTCGCCAAGCCGCAAAACCAAAACGAAGAGGCGTTACGGGCTCTGAGGCTAGCTCGTCGGAGGCGGCCGCAGCTGCCGGGTTTCAGCGAAGAATGAGGAAGAGCGCACGCCACGCCTACTGGCGCACGCCAGCGGTGACCGTGGCGACGAAGCGCACGCACGGTGTTCGGCGGAGGCGGAGCTATGCCGAACTAGAGAGGATCAGGGGGTGTCTAGGGGCTGCAGGAGCTCACCGCGGTGTTGTCGGCGTGGCGGGGGCGTTGAGGTGGCGAGGATCGGCGAGGGGCAGGTCGGGCGTCTGGCGGTCACGGCACGGCGGCGAGCTTCCCGGCGAACCGAGGCGAACTCGTGCACGTCTGATGAGGAGATCGAGAGGACGCCTGACGCTTTGGGCACCCTCTAGCACGGCTCCTTCCGCTCTCCTGCTGACCTGGCCGAGCTAGGGTTTAGAGGGACGTGGGGGACATGGCTGTGCTTGGGAAGGGAGGAAGGAGGGAGGAGGGTTCCTGGGGTGGACAGGGAGTATCTGGGCGAGGCAGAGGCGGAGGGTGGATAAGAACAGAGGAGGGCGGGTAGATGGCGTGGGGAGGGAGATGGGAAGGTGGACTCGGTGCCACTTTTCTTTCCCTCACGTGACCGACCAGGTAGGGGAGCTAGGTGGGAGAGCTGGGGAGGATGCTGTAGGGGCCAGGAGAGAGAGGAAGAGGGGGCCGACTCGGGTAGGTTAGAGGGTGGTGGAACATGGTTTAGGGTTTAGATTAGGGGGGGGTCGGTTTAGGGTTCAAAGGGAAGGTGAGAAGAGAGGGGAGGTGTGCCCATGTGTGAGCACATAAAAATGGCATCACATGAACAAGCACAAGGGTGGTAGGGGCTAGAGAGAGGGGGAGGAACTTAGGGCATGCCCACAAGATCACATGTGCAAGCATGGAAGGGAAAACGGTGATTAGGGTAGGGTCTAGAGTTAGCAAGAGAGATAGAGGAAGGAGGGGTAAGGTGAGGGTTTGCTAAGCCAAGCAAGATCAAGCAAAAGAAGAAGAGGTGATCCATGCAAGCATTACAAATAAAAATCAAATGCAAGAGAAAAGTGGTGCTTGCATGGCCCTAGCTAGACCAAGCAAAGAAGGAGAGAGAGAGAGATCCACCCAAGAACTTCAAATGAAAACCAAAGGACCTAGATGTGGAAGAGTTGCATGGCCCATGCAAACAATAAATGCCCTGTGTTCATATTGTGAAAACAACATAAAATCATGGGGCATTATTCCATGCATTCCCATAAGGTGGGAAAAGCCAAGCAAAAGATTATGAGTGGAATCCACCCAACCCACATGAACTAGAGGTAAACTCCTTTTTAAAAGCCAAGCTCATGTTAATTGGATGGTGGGATTATAAGGTGGTGAAAGAAAGGTGGTGGAGTTATTAAGAGATATGCCCCCAAATCAACTTGGGCATTTAGCAATATATCAAGAACCAAATACAATATCAAGAGGCAACTACACTTAATAATGCACATGAGATAAGAACCAAACAAGAAAGGGTTTTATATGATGCTCAAGTGCAAGGTGACATGATGACATGAGCATGATATGATGATGATGCGATAATTATATGTAGGAAGTGGCCCTTTATTATTACTAGAACAAGTAGCATTACGGTGTTGAACAACCGGGATGCTACAACTCCCCACTAACAGGAATCTCGCCCGAGATTCTAGGAAGAAGAAGAAGACACAAAGAGAAGGATGGTTGGCACGGAGTTCATCTTCACGCTCCCAAGTGGATTCATCAAGAATGGTGTGACCATTGCACCTTGCGAACTTGATGGACTTGTTGCAGTCCTTCTTCTGGTCTCAAGGATTTTGTGGGGTGTTCTTGATAAGACAGTCTTCTTGGAGATTGATTAGCTCATGATCCACGGTCTGCCGGGATCTTTGAAGCACTTCTTGAGCTGAGAGATGTGGAAAACATCATGGACTTTGAGTTTTTCCGGAGCTCCAGGCATAAGCAACTTCTCCCTTCTACCACGAATCTTGAAAGGACCGATGTATCTAGGAGCCAACTTTCCTTTGATACCAAGCGGTGTGTTCCTCTCATGGGAGTGACACGAAGGTAGACGAGATCACCAGGGGCATACACCATGTCCGGTGCTTCTTCTGTCATAATTGCTCTTGGCGACTTTGAGCAATCTTCGTTCTCAAGAATGATATGCACCTTCTCCTCGCTTGAGTTACAATGTCGGGGCCAAACCAGATTCTTTCTCCGCACTGACCAACCAATCGGAGTTCTGCACTTGACCATAGAGAGCCTCAAATGGTGCCATCTTGAGACTCTTTGAAGTTGTTGTTGTAGGAGAATTCAGCATAAGGAAGACATTCCTCCCACTTCATGCCAAAAGAGATGACGCAAGCACGAAGCATATCCTCCGTAATCGATTGATCCTTTCCACTTGTCCTTGATCGAGGGTGGTAAGCAGTCTGAAGTTCAACTTTGTTCCCAAAGCATTTTGGAAACTCTCCTAACTTTGAAGTGAAGATGCTTCCACGGTGCGAATCGATCTCAAGCGGAACCCCATACAGAGAGACAATTACATTGATATAGAGCTCACCAATGAATTCCGTAAATTGTTTCCTTGATGGGAAGAAATGAGCCACTTTAGAAAGCATGTCGATGACAACAAAATTGCATTGTTGCCTTCTGCGACCTTGGAAAGCCGGTGATGAAGTCCATCTCTACTTTCTCCCATTTCCATTCGAAGGTTTCAATGGCTGTAGAAGACCAATGGTTTCGATGGACAGCTTTGACTCACGGCGACATCACATTCGAGACATACTTTGCATAATACCGTTTCAACCTGTGCCACCAATATTGTGTTTTCAAGTCCATGTACATCTTTGTGCCGCTGGATGGATAGAAAGAATGTAATCATGCCTCCTTGAGAACTTGCTCTCTCAAACCCGGTAGTTTGGAACAAACATCCGTGTTCAAAGAAAAGCGTGCCTTGATCATCCACGTGGAAGGACTCATACTGGAAGCTCAAGTTTAGAGATGAGCTTTTTGGTGTGCGGATCACCCAAATTGACGAGCGAATCTTTTCTTCCAAGAGAGGAGTAGCCAAGGTTCAGGAGATGCCCTTGTTCCACAATTTCTGTGTGAGCCGACGGAATTCCTCGCACAAAAGAGAATTGTTCTTCCATCATGAGGTTGTTGACATAAGCTTTACGGCTAAGAGCATCGGCCATAACATTAGCTTTGCCCGGTGTGTAGTTGATGGTCACATCAAAGTCATTGATTGCTTCAATCCATCTCCTCTGCCGAAGGTTGAGATCAGGCTGAGTGAAGATATACTTCAAACTCTTGTGGTCAGAAAAGATCTCACAACGGTTACCCAGCAAGTAGTGCCTCCAAAGCTTCAAAGCAAAGACAAGCTTTTGCTAGCTCGAGGTCATGTGGGATAGTTGATCTCATGCGTCTTCAATCGACGAGGCATAAGCAACCACTGTTTCTCTTGCATAAGGACCGCACCCAATCCTTGCAAAGAGGCGCGCAGAATATCCGGAAAGGCTTAGATGTATCCGAGGAACCAAGACTGGTGTGGAAGTGAGCTTCTCTTTGAGTGTCTCAAAACTTGCTTGACACAGGAGTCCAAGGTATTTCTTGCCTTTCTTGAGGAGGTCGGTAAGAGGCTTCGCTATCTTGAGAAGTTACGAGCAGCGGCGACAATAACTAGCCAAACCAAGAAAACTCCGCACTTCTTTGACATTAACAGGAGGAAGCCATTCAACTATTGTCTTCACAGTCGGGTTGATCGCAATGCCCTTGGCGAGATGACATGACCAAGATAGGTTACTTCAGCCCAAAACTCACACTTTGAGAACTTTGCATACAAGCGGTTCTCACGAAGATTGTTTAGGACACACCGCAGGTGTTCTTCATGCTTCCTTGGACTTAGAATAGACCGAATGTCATCCGGATAGACCACGCGAACTTATCAAGGTACTCCATGAAAACGGAGTTCATCAGCCGAGAAGGTAGCAGGTGCATTGGTGAGTCCGAAAGACATGACCGTGTACTCATACAGGCCATAGCGGGTGGTGAAAGCTGTTTTGGGCACATCTTCCTTGCGAATCTTGATTTGGTGATAACCACTTCTCAAGTCCAGCTTAGAGAACACCACAGCTCCAGCTAGTCGATCGAATAGATCATTAATCCGGGAGTGGATATTTGTTCTTGATGGTTTTAGCATTGAGAGCCGGTAGTCCACACATAGTCTATTGGTTACACGCTTCTTCACAAAGATTGTTGGGCTACCCCAAGAAGAAGTCTTGTGTTGAATGAAACCCAACTTCTCTTGTTCATCAAGTTGTCGTTTGAGTTCACCAACTCGAAGGACCCATTTTATAAGGCCGCTTGGAGATAGGAGCCGTTCGAGGTTCAAGCTCAATCACAAACTCAACCTCACGATCCGGAGGCATACCCGCAACTCTTGGGAAAGACATCCGGGAACTCACAGACCTTTGGTACACTCGAATAGCTTCCATAGCATCATCATTGAGCCGCCAAAGAGAAAATTCGAAAGCAGGAGTCGACTTGGAGAAAAGACTATATGGCCTTCGTGAATCTTGAGAAACCGGCGTTCGGACAATCAATCACAGCTGCATTTTCCGTTAACCAATCCATGCCCAAGATGACATCAATGTCAGAATTGCCCAGAACAATTAAAGAAGCCGAGAATGAAGAGCCACCAATCTCAACTTGATTGCCATGACTGATCTTAGATGCTACCATATTTGCTCCGGAGAAAGGACCATTAACCGCTTGAGAAGAGGATCCGCGCTAACCCATTCTCACTTGCAAACTTTATAGAAACAAAAGAATGCGATGCACGTAATCAAACAAAACTCGTGCGGGACCGAGTTAACGGAAAGCATACCCATCACAACTCGGTACATGCTCGGCTTGAGCGGCGTTTACAGATGGCACGAAACACCGTAGACCCGGCTTGGTGTTGATGTTGAGAGCCCGAGGTGGTGGTGCACGAACGAAGGAGAGCTTGGCAGATCTTGGCGGGGTGGAGGAGAGCTTTGTTCTTCATCAGACGATTCCGGTTGAGATGTCCAGATCTCCACACGTGAAGCAAGCACCGTGGGCGTGGAGCAAGCAGCTGGGACTCCGCCAGCGCCTCGGGGTAGTGGTGGTTGTAGCCCCGGGAGCCGCATGATGGTGAAGTTTGGTGGCCTTGACGCGTAACTTGCGGTCTTGGTGGAGCCGGAGCGACGGGGTGTTAGGAACCCGACACGCCGCTTAGAAGGAGCTGCCATAAGCAGAGCTTGATGCATCCTGTTGTGTTTCTTGGACTCCTCAAACACTTGCCGACTTGCTTCCTCTTGCAGCTGTGTGTTGTAGTTCCGTGAAAGACGCCCGGCCTTGCATGTGTGATTGCATACTTGATCGATGCATTGAGCCCTTGCACGAACCTCTTCGCTTCTTCTTGTCATCGATACCTCATCGCCACCATAACGAGAGAGAGATTCATGAAGTTCTTGATGTAGGTGTTGACGTTATCATTTCCTTGCTTCAGGTTGAGAAAGCCTCCTTCATCCTTTCCATTACAATCTCGAGAGAAACGCTCTTTGAACGCTCCAAAGGAACCTTTCCCAAGTTGGTCGGAAACCAGTGCAGCTTGCCTTCAAGTAGTTCTCCACCAGAGTGCATCTCCCTTCAGAAGGTGAGTAGCACACTTGACCCACTCCTGCTCCGGAACATCAGCAGTCTCAAGCAACCTTGACATCTCACGCAGCCAATCATCCGCGTCCAGAGGTCGGTCAGAAACATCAAACTGACGAGGGTTGAATTTTAGGAATCTCTTGATGTCTCCTCGCTTGGGAGGTGGAGGTAGTGGAGCAAACTCGTTCCTCCTGACACTCTCCTCAAAGCGCTGCTGGTTCTGCTGCATTGCTGCCAAAGCATTAGCGATGTTTGACAGTATGAGCCCGATTCGGAGGTATGTCCTCATCAGTACGACGTGGTGGAGCCATCCTGTGATTGATATAAAACTCAAGTCAGTACTATAATGGAGAATAATAATAATCCAAAATAGTACCAAGATGGAATTACTCAAGATTAAAGGATACAATTTACTGAGATGATATTAAAATATCAACAAAGTTCAAAGCACCTAAAAGATATTAAGCATATCGCACACGACTGAAAAGGAGTGTGGTACACAAATATATCAAAGAAAATTTTTCCACAAATTTCGGCATTAAAATACCAATAGAAGCGCAAAATTACTTAACGAATCAAGATTAGTGACTCTACCGATTCAATATACAAAAGCGAATGATAAGAGTAGTGGTATGGTCGCGACTCCATCCCGCACTCAAATCATTACTCCGCACATGAATAAGTGGAACACATATCCTAACCCCTTCTTCTCACGTTGAACCTAAAGATTGGTAACTACGGAAACGAACACCCCAAACAAGATAGCGTCGGATACAAAGAGGAAGACAGATTGCGTCGGTTTACAAAAGCCTGTCGGTATGGAATGTACCAACAGTTGATAACCAAAGGCTGATTAGATAACAACTTGGATGCAACAGATAGACAAGGGATTACACACACACACACACAACCTATGGTACTACGGAAACCCAGAACACGTGAATCCTAGTTTGAATTTTAAGAAGAGGATTGAAAACGTTGCACTTCCTTACCAGAAAAGGGTGGGTGGGTGGGTAAGAAGAAAAGTGGAAGCAGTCCTACTCTCGCGTTTTGTTTTTCCCTAGTATACATAACTACCAAAATATTTGCTAGACTGACAACGACCATTTGGGTGAGACCCTGAAGGTCGGAATGGCTCTGATACCAATTGTAACTACCTCAATGAATTACGCTCCTAGATACAAGCCTGGATGAGCGGTAGTGGTTGAAATAGTACGGTGGGGCCCCAAAAGCCACTCACGGGTAGACCTTTCGGCCGTCCCAACCACTACCAACTCAACGGACTGTCAGACGGCGGCGAATCGAAAGGGATCAACTACATACACAAGTGGGTATGTATGCAAGCCACCATACAAGAGTACATCAGAGCCATACCATCTAGAAAGAAAGGAAATATAGCAACGCCATACGGCAAGATTCAAATGACCTAGATAGGTATAATATTTTAGGATAATTCCTCATACAACACACATCAGAGTATCAAGCGGAAGTGGCAAAACAAAGTCTGGTACGGACAAGAATCAAATCGGCATAAGATGCCATAGAAGTAAGCACATCCCGCCCACAGATCTCACGGATCCCCGTTCCCGGAATCTCTACACCGAACGATCGTTGCCCGCATCATCAGCCTCTTCCACCCAAAGATCCGTCTGCGAGGGTACTGTTCATATGAACCAAAAATTTATCGTGTGAGACCCTAAGGGTACTCAAAGAAGACTTAATGCCTCTAAAGGGACACAACTGGGGACGAATTGCAGAAAGATAAACCCTAGCAGTTACAGATAACGCTAACCATCCGCCTAACCAATGATAGACGGATGTCCGTGAATTTAATGACAACAGTTATAACGGTAATTCATCGATCCATCCTCCTCCTCGCTACCAACGAGGAAGCGGATAACAACCCCCATCCGTTGGCAATTTTATTAACCATTCCATGAGTGTTGCACTATTTACTAGTCAAATTACTTAGTCGATTAAAGTGGTACTTTAGTTATGCTTGTCTATGATCGAGAAACTGCTCCAAGTCGTCCATAACGCGGACACGGCTTTGAGAAAGTTTTACCGGCGGGGTGCACCAATAGCAACACACGCCGATCAACCTCGGAAAACCAAATCAAAACCCAACGAGGCCTTCACGACAAAGCAATCACAGATTCAGAAATATTTGGGGCCACCCCATTGAGTAGACCATAGCGAAGCCGGTGACTCGAGACGGACTCAAGGTTTGCGAATGGTCAGAACGATCGGGAACCCGAAGTGTGGCTGGGCTTGTCGATACCGAAAACATTCCGCTTACCTAAGCGATAAAGTGTGCTCCTCGCACAATCGTAAATAAACAGTAGCATGGCATAAGTACAGAATAGTAAATAAAACCTCAAACTAGTTTGTGGCCCCAAGAAATAAGACTGAATCAAGCTCTGGCTCAGGGGGGTCCCATATACCTCCCGGATGTGGATAGCGCGATAAATCAAGGAACAGGAATCAAGTACTCGGGGTCTTACGAGACACAAGTGAGTAGGAAAAACCAAATAGCAGATGTTGCTCACCGGTGCCACTTTCATTAGTTATCCCATTACTACTCAGGTTAAGTTGTTTAGGTACCTCGTTTTCCATCAGACTCTCACAAACCCTACACATGCTGTTCTACGACTCGCATGGCTCAAACAACTCCTGTAGTAATGGCTCATGGGATGGAGGAACAAGCTCGGTGGGGTTTAAAATAAAGGCTATGCAATACTTGGGATTCAATTTAATGCAATACGTGACTCAATGATGCAAGAATAAGATAGAGGCAATAGGTACTGTATGTATGCAAGCATGTGGAAGTGCTTGCCTGGCAACTCAGTTGAAGCGAGAGACGGATCTGGGTAGTGCTCCTGGTTCTCTTGATATATCCCCTGCTCAGCGTCTATTCGAAAGAAGAACCAAACAAGCAAGGGCCAACATAAATAAAGTGCACAAGCATAGGAATAAAATGCGACAAGCAAACAATCATGCCATGATGAATGATGCACAAGTTTCATGGCAATAAGTAGCATGGCATGGGTGAGGTGTGGTATGCAAGAATAAGTCATTTTATTAAGGTTGGGCCACATTTTGTTGTCATAATAGTTGCTGTTTACTATATATTTATATGATGCATGCTGCAATTTAAGTCATGGATAGCATAAACAGAAAGGTCTCGTCGAGCTGATCATTTTAGACATATCATTTGCGAAATTCGGAGTTGTAAATCAAAAGTTATTAATTTATTAAGTTCCGGTGGCATTTTGTTGTAATTTACCCAACTTGGAATTTAAAGTGTTCAAATAATATTTTGAATGGCATATTTGAATTCCTCACATTTTTCTGATTCAAAAACATATATTATTTGTATTATTTGAAATTATGAATTTAAATTTATTTTAAGTCAAAATTAATTAATTAGGGTCAAAGTCAAAGGTTGACTAAATAAACTAATTCTGAAAATATTTGAATAAGGATTTGAATTATAATTCAAAAACTAAACATTTTTCATATAAGGTTTGAATCCAAATTCCAAACCAGGAATAAGTTATGAATTCAATTAAATTTGAACAGATTTGAATTTGAACTGATTTGAATTTATTTGAAAATGTTAGAAATTTTGAATCAGCAAACTCTTGGTCTTTGTTACTCAGCAGAAACTACACCAGAGAATGACAGGTGGGCCTCTTAGCCGATCAAGCGAGACACACACGAGACTTTCTCACCCAGCTCACTCTAGCCGAGGCCGACAAAGGTCCAGCACCAGAAAGCCCACTCGCGTCAGGCCCGATGCGACACGTGGGCGATCCAGGGACCGCGGGCAGAAAACGCAAGGAGCTGAGGACCCTTTTTGCAAATAGTTAGCAGGCTGCGCGGTCAGGGCTTATGGCGGTGGATCTGGCCGGACTTCGAACGACGATGGCGAGCGAACCACGGCGTCTCCGGCCAAGCCGCAAAAACCAAAAACGAAGAGGGCGTTACGGGCTACTCAGCTGCTCGTTGAGGCTAGCTCGAGGCGAAGAGCAGAGGCAGAATGACGCCACAACAGCCTGGCGCCGCGCAGGCGGTGACCGTGGCGACGAGCGCACACGCACGGTGTTCGACGGAGGCCGGCGGAGCTATGGCGAACTAGAGATCAGGGGTGTCTGGGGCCGCAGGAGCTCACCGCGGTGTTGTCGGCCGGGGCGCGCGAGGTGGCGAGGATCGGCGAGGGGGCAGCAGGTCGGGGGCGTCCTGGCGGGCACGGGCACGGCGGCAGCGAGCTTCTCCGGCGAACTTCGGGGGCAAACTCCGGTACCGTACGATGCAGGAGATCGAGAGGGACGCCTGGGCACCCTCTAGCACGGCCTCCTCCCGCCGATCTGCCGAGCTAGGGTTTAGAGGGACGGGGGACATGGCTGTGCTTGGGAAGGGAGGAAGGAGGGAGGAGGGTTCTGGGTGGACGGGGAGTATCTGCGGCGAGACGCGGAGGGTGGATAAGCAGAGGAGGTGTAGATGGCGTGGGGGAGGGGAGATGGGAAGGGTGGACTCGGTGCCACCTTTTCTTTCCCCTCACGTGACCGACCAGGGTAGGGGAGCTAGGTGGGGAGAGCTGGGGGGGAGGATGCCAGGTAGGGCCAGGGAGAGAAGAGAGGAAGAGGGGGCCGACTCGGGTAGGTTAGAGGGTGGTGGTACATGGTTTAGGGTTTAGATTAGGGGGGGTCGGTTTAGGGTTCAAAGGGAAGGTGAGAAGAGAGGGGAGGTGTGCCCATGTGTGAGCACATAAAAATGGCATCACATGAACAAGCACAAGGGTGGTAGGGGCTAGAGAGAGGGGGAGGAACTTAGGGCATGCCCACAAGATCACATGTGCAAGCATGGAAGGGAAAACGGTGATTAGGGTAGGGTCTAGAGTTAGCAAGAGAGATAGAGGAAGGAGGGGTAAGGTGAGGGTTTGCTAAGCCAAGCAAGATCAAGCAAAAGAAGAAGAGGTGATCCATGCAAGCATTACAAATAAAAATCAAATGCAAGAGAAAAGTGGTGCTTGCATGGCCCTAGCTAGACCAAGCAAAGAAGGAGAGAGAGAGAGATCCACCCAAGAACTTCAAATGAAAACCAAAGGACCTAGATGTGGAAGAGTTGCATGGCCCATGCAAACAATAAATGCCCTGTGTTCATATTGTGAAAACAACATAAAATCATGGGGCATTATTCCATGCATTCCCATAAGGTGGGAAAAGCCAAGCAAAAGATTATGAGTGGAATCCACCCAACCCACATGAACTAGAGGTAAACTCCTTTTTAAAAGCCAAGCTCATGTTAATTGGATGGTGGGATTATAAGGTGGTGAAAGAAAGGTGGTGGAGTTATTAAGAGATATGCCCCCAAATCAACTTGGGCATTTAGCAATATATCAAGAACCAAATACAATATCAAGAGGCAACTACACTTAATAATGCACATGAGATAAGAACCAAACAAGAAAGGGTTTTATATGATGCTCAAGTGCAAGGTGACATGATGACATGAGCATGATATGATGATGATGCAGTAATTATATGTAGGAAGTGGCCCTTTTATTACTAGAACAAGTAGCATTACAGGTGTTAGACAACTGGGATACTACACAACCTCAGCCTCCTCGCTCCAGCGATGCAGCGGAAGCACAACTCTTTCTTGCCGAATAGCCACCGGGAACATGTACCTCGCTAGTTCGAGACCATGGGGGATAAATTCTAGAGGGGGAGAGAGATCCTTCACGAGAAGGTGTGAGTGAGAAATGAGAGGAGGGGCTCCTTATATAGGGGAGGGGGGCATCCCAAGGGGGCATGGCCGCCGGCCATGGAGGGTGCCCCCACCTCTCCCTCATTCATGTGGGTGGACACTCCACTCACAAAATGGCCCTTCAATTTTCTCCACTCAAAACCCCACTCAAATTCCCATTAAATTTCCACCAAATTTAATGCAAACTCTCATTAAATAAAACTCTTTTATTTTATTCATAATTTTGTCAATTACTTTAATGACAAACTTTCACAAATAACCCCTTGCTAGAATTCTATTTCACATGCATAACCACTTTATGCAATTTCACCCGAAAACCTGTTTCGGTATCTAGTGAAATAAATTCCTGCGCTTGTTCATTCTTTCAGCATGATACTTTTGCTCCAATTGGATGTCGGTGTCTCTTAAGTGTGTCACCCTACGGTTCGTGAATAATGCGGACATGATCGAGACCCCTCTCGGATCAATAATCAGAAGCGGGATCTGGAGACCCATACTGACTCCCACACATTCAATGATGACTTTCTTGTGATCGTCGGAACCTTTTACGCTAGTATCTTAATCCCTTTGTTTCACGATATATTACATGTCCGAGATTCGATCATCGGTATCTCCATACTTAGTTTGATCTCGTTACTGACATGCACTCTTTTCTCGTTCCCGTGATATAACATTCTAGTAATCAAATCACTTGCTTGCAAGCTAATCAATGTGATATCACCGAGAGGGCCCAGAGTATATCTATATGTCATCGGGATGGACAAATTCCACTCTCGATCCATGAGCCTCAACATAATACTTTATTAGTTCTGAATCCATCTTTATAATCACCCTGTTACGGTGTGACGTTTGATGTTATCAAGAAACTCTTCCGGTGTTAGTGATTGACATGATCTCATGGTCTAAGGATTAGGATCACTTCGTAAGTTGTTATAGCAATATAAACTCAATGACTTTGATTGTAATGCTATACTTCAGATGAATGTTCATCACACCATTACACTAATGTTGTGACCTCGTTATTAACAATATCCAATGTCCATGATCAGGAAACCTATGATCATCTTGTTAATCAACGAGCTAGTTTATAAGAGATGCATAACTAGGAACTTCCTTTTTGTTTATTAAACACACATGTATTAACGTTTCTGTATTAATACAATTATAGCATGTAAAATAAACATTTATCATAAACAAGGAATACGATAATAACCACTTTATTATTGCCTCTCGGGCATATTCCCTTCAATGCATGGGGTGGAGAAGGGCCTTAATGATTTATGCGGGATGCTAAAAACAGCAGAAAGTGACATGAAGAAGTGTGCAGGGCATAGCCATGTGATGGCTGTGCAGAACAAGCCTAGCTTCATGAAAAAGGGTACTTCTTGGAAGAAGAAGGGCAAGGCTAAGGATACGATCCCTAAGCCTGCACCCAAGCAAAAGGCTGAACCTGCAGATGACACTGAGTGCTTCTTTTGTCATGAACATGGCCACTGGAAGAGAAACTGCAGCAAGTACCAGGCTTCTTTGAAGAAGAGTGGAAGTAAGAGTACTTCCCACTCAGGTAAGCTTGTTGTAAATGTTGTGGACATTCTCCTCGCTGATTCCTATGTTAACTCTTGGGTATTTGATACCAGATCGGTTGCTCATATTTGCAATTCAATGCAGGGTCTAATAAGGACTAGAGAAATGCAGAAAGGCGAAGTTGATTTTCGCGTCGGAAATAAAGCAAGGGTTGCTGCATTGTTCTTGTCGGCGTCATGCAACTTCACCTTCCGTCAGGATTTATTATGGAGCTAAATAATTTTTATTACATTCCAAGTATGGGTCGAAACATTTTATCACCTTCATGTTTGATGATGGATGGTTATTCATTCACGAGTGCAAACAATGGTTGTGTAATCTCTAAGAATGCTATGTTTATGGCTAATGCTCCCATTGTTAATGGGTTATTTATTTTAAATCTTGATGATGCATCTGTTTACAATGTTAGTGCTAAAAGGCTTCAGCCTGATGATTTGAGTCCTACCTATTTATGGCATTGTAGTTTGGGGCATATAAGTGAAAAGCGCATGAAGAACCTCCATGGTGATGGTCTTCTAACTTCGTTTGATTTTGAATCATATGAGACATGCCAGGCTTGTTTACTTGGAAATATGACCAAGTCGCCTTTTTCGGGTTTACCCGAGAGAGCGACAGACTTGCTTGAACTCATACATTCTGATGTATGTGGACCAATGAGCACGACAGCCAGCGGAGGATATCACTACTTCATTATTTTTACTGATGATTTCAGTAGATATGGTTATGTCTATTTGATGAAGCATAAGTCTGAAACTTTTGAAAAGTTCAAGGAGTTTCAGAGTGATATAGAGAATCAACGTGGCAAGAAAATAAAGGCCTTGCGATCTGATCGTGGAGGTGAATATTTGAGTCATTAATTTAGCGATCATCTTACAAGTTGCGGAATTTTTCCACAACTCACGCCGCTTGGAACTCCTCAAAGGAACAGGGTCTCCGAATGACGCAAATCGAACTTTGTTGGACATGGTTCGATCGATGATGAGCCGGTCGAATTTAACATTATCATTTTGGGGTTACGCTCTAGAAAGAGCAGCTTTCACACTTAATATGGTACCATCTAAATACGTAGTTAAGACACCATATGAGATGTGGACTGGAAAGAATCCCAGTTTGTATTTTCTAAAGATTTGGGGTTGTGATGCATTTGTCAAGCGACTTCCGTCGGACAAGCTAACACCCAAATCGGATAAGTGCATTTTCATGGGATATCCGAGGGAAACCTTAGGGTATTACTTCTACAACCGAGAAGAGGGCAAAATGTTTGTCGCTCGTAGCGGTGTTTTCCTAGAGAAAGAGTTTCTCACAAAGGGAATGAGTGGAAGGTCGGTGCGACTTGAAGAAGTTCAAGATGAGCCAGTCGGAGATGCTTCTACGAGTGATGTTATTGTAGCAGAACAAGTTGAGGAACCCATGGCAACTGAAGCACCACAACCACGAAGGTCGGCGAGGCTCCGCGAAGCGCGGGAATTATTATTGTTAGACAATGATGAGCCTGCGACCTATGCAGAAGCGATGGTGGACCCAGACTCTGAGAAATGGCTTATCGCCATGAGATACGAGATAGAGTCCATGGGAGACAATCAAGTTTGGAACTACCTGCCTGATGGTTTTAAAGCCATCAAGTGCAAATGGATCAATAAGAAGAAGGTTGATATGGATGGAAATGTTCACATCCATAAAGCTCGACTTGTTGCAAAAGATTTTCGACAAGTTTAAGAAGTTGACTACGACGAGACTTTCTCGCCCGTGGTGATGCTTTAATCTATACGGGTCATTCTAGCCATTACTGCACATTTTGACTATGAAATATGGCAGATGGATGTCAAAACGGCTTTCCTAAATGGAATCCTAACTGAGGACGTGTATATGATGCAGCCCGAAGGATGTCAATCCAAACAATGCTGGAAAGGTATGCAAACTTCTGAAGTCTATTTATGGGCTGAAGCAAGCATCTCGGAGTTGGAACATTCAATTTGATGAAGTTGTAAAGGAGTTTGGCTTCATCAAAAACAAACAAGAACCTTGTGTTTACAAGAAGGAAAGTGGGAGAGCACTTGTATTTCTAATCTTATATGTATATGACATATTGCTAATTGGAAATGACATTTCTATGCTCGAGTCTGTTAAGACCTCATTGAAAAATAGTTTTTTGATGAAGGACTTAGGAGAAGCAGCATATATTCTAGGCATCAAGATCTATAGCGATAGATCAAGAAGGATAATTGGATTAAGCCAGAGTACATACATTGACAAAGTGTTGAAACAGTTTAGCATGGAAGAGGCTAAGAAGGTGTTCTTGCCCATGTCTCACGGCATTAAACTCAGCAAGACTCAGTGTCCTTCGACTACTGATGAGCGTGAGCGCATGAGTAGGGTTCCATATGCTTCGTTTATTGGATCCATCATGTATGCAATGATATGTACTCGCCCAGATGTTTCCTATGCTCTAAGTGTTACGAGAAGATACCAGGATGATCCAGGTGAAGGTCACTGGACAGCGGTAAAGAACATCCTTAAGTACTTGAAAAGGACTAAGGATGTGTTCCTAGTTTATGGAGGTGAGGATGAACTCAGTGTAAGGGGTTACACGGATGCGAGTTACCTTAATGACTCAGATGACTCCAGATCGCAATCTGGTTATGTGTTTGTCACGAATGATGGTGCTGTGAGTTGGAAAAGTTCCAAGCAGGATACGATGGCCTCCTCTTCAATAGAAGCTAAATATATTGTTGCCTCGGAGGCTGCAAAGGAAGCTGTTTGGATTAGGAATTTCCTGATCGCTCTTGGTGTGGTTCAGGGCGCGTCCAATCCCATAGACGTTTATTATGACAACAATGGTGCTATTGCACAAGCCAAGGAGCCTAGACAACACCAGAATAACAAACATATTCACATGCGTTACCATCAGATTCGAGAGTTCGTTGAGGATGGTAGTATCCTGATATGCAAAATACACACGGACTCAAATATTGCTGATCCCTTTACAAAGCCACTCCCACAGCATGCGCCTGAGGCGCACACCAGAGCAATAGGTATTAGATACAATCTAGATTGACTCTAGTGCAAGTGGGAGACTAAAGGAAATATGCCCTAGAGGCAATCATAGAGATGATTATATTTCTTATATATCCATGAGTTATTGTAATGTTCCTTGGATATCCATATCAGGCAACTTGTATTGATTGGCAATTATGTGAATTATTTGTGAAACTCTATACTTGTATGGTTATCTAATAGTTGTCCCTAGTCGGAGTTCATGTGAGGACACACGTGAATATTAGACTAGCACATCGATTGGTTGATGACTATGTTTCGCAAGTCATAGACATGGAGATGTCAAATCAATGATGTGGACACATGTTATGAATATGGGTTAGACTGACCCAACTTGAGACTGACAATTAGACTTGCAGATCTCTCTACACATCGTGTACGTTTTGTCCTTAGACCTCAGATTGTCGCATGTACTTGAGATGTGGATCGACTTACTTTGGGGCTATCAGACGCTGCTCCGTAACTGGGTAGTTATAAAGGTAGCTTTTGGGTTTGTCTGAAGCATGCTGCAAGGCATGGTCAATCAAGATGGGATTTGCCCCTCTCTACTTGAGAGAGATATCTCTGGGCCCCTTGAGTGATCGGATCCAGGTGACCGTGCTACATAAGGTTAAGAGTTAACCTAGTAAAGGGATTCTAAATCACAGTATCGATAAAGGGAGGTCAGCTTGGAGCTAGACCAAATATCGTGAGGCAAAGAGAAAGACATGTACTAAACCTTGTGATGGTTCGTCCGATATGATCTTTGTATGCATTTAGGAGTTGACACGTCTTGCTAGAGGCCGCTACCAACTATTGACAGAATAAGTGTATTCGTGTCATGTTTATACGTATATGAACCTATAAGGTCATACACTTAAGGGGATGGAAGCCTAATGAGGATTCGATCCGAATTAGACTAAGCTTAGATTACTAACGGGTTGTTAATGTAAAAGCCCATTAGGGATGCCTATATAAGAGAGGATGGGGCGAGCTGACCAGGGTTAGACCATTCCACCTAGCTGCCACTCCTCATGCATGTGTTACGCACGTGAACCTAGCAGCCCGGCGTCTAACGCTTCCACCCTGTACGTGTGGATACCTCGGAGGTGCTACATCTGTAGCACTTGGACGAGCCGCGCAAGGGGAGCTGCTCGTGGGACGAGGACAAGGAGGAGACGTATAATGTCTGCACTGCCTCGACGCGCTTCATCAAGTTCCGCAACTGCGCATCTAGTGGTAATCTCGTGATTTATGACAACAGTATTCCTAGTTTACGCGGTAGAAAATTTTGATTTGCGCTAGTGTAGCCTACCCGTATCCTTTCAGTAGGTTAACACCAGGGTGATATGATGAACTGGTTCCTTCTGGCAACGATGATGGATGAACCTATAGTGTAAGGTGATGCTTGTTATGACTAGTACATGATTGTATTCTTCTTTTTGTTCTGCCGTGTTCTTCCTGTTGTTCTGTCTTTGTTCTTCCTATTCTCAATTCCTCCCTTGAACCAATTTCGTGCTTAGTGAACCAACCACTCATAGCGTCGTGCGCTTTAGGCGACTCAGGGGAACCTGCTGCCTCGACGCTGCCCCACGTCCACTTACCATCTTCGTAGCTTCCACTGGCCTCGCCGCGGTGATGGCGCCTCCCCCTCCTCCATCGAAGGTGGTTGGGAGAGAGCTCACGGTGGATGGCAGGGCTGCTTGGCTATTCGATAGTGCGCGTTCGACGGCGCGTGCATGCGATTTCTAGCGACGAGGAGCTTCCCCAGTGGCTTGTGCGTGCAGATCTAGGAAGCACATGGGAGAATGGGGGGTTGGCTATGCCGGTGATGCTGCTCTATCTTGGATTAGGGTCTGGCTATGGCAGGGAGGAGGTGAGCGAGGGTACTACTTGGATTGCGGGGCTGCAGTGGAGTGGAGTCGGCCGTGCTTCGAGGATGTGTAAAAAGATGGAAAAAAAGTTTCCTGAAAGAACCATATTTTTTGTGGGATGTGTAAAAAGACAAAGAGAAGTTTCTATTTCGATTGAATTTTGTCTTTTCTACACATGCAACATAAAAAGTCATTTTTGTGTGAAATGACATTGTGCGCGCCTAGAATGTGGAGATGTGTGTGTTCCTATTTTTGGGGGATTATTTAACTTTTCAAAACGGTTTTAAATACATTTCAAATAAAGGGATCATATACACCCATAAACCAACCTATTTTCGTGACTATAATTAACAACCGTATTGGGATGTCTGTAGTGTTTTGATTTTTTTTTTTTTTACTTTTCACGGACCGGATTGTTATGTCGGTTGGTCACCATGTCGGAAAGGGCCTCGCACTGTCGGCCTTTGAACATTCGGCCGCCGGTAACTTGCAACTCGCAACTTGGGCGGAAAGATACTCCCGTACATTGCAGCTCCGGCGGTCCGGCCCACTCCAAAACCCCACTCAAAACCCGCCTCTATGGTATGCCCGAAAGGGTTACTACGGTTCCCCGCCGCCGTTCCAGCCCCACCCTCCGCATCCCAAATTAGTCTCTCCTCCCTGCGCCGCCACCTCCACCGCCACGGCGCCCGCCGGTGAATCCCTCCGGTGGCGACCATCGCGCGCGCCACCGCCCTCCCGACCGCTCGGCTCCTGCTGCGCGGGCGCACGCCCTTCTCTACCTCCGCCGCGGCCCTCGCTGTCCTCCCCTTTCCTACCTCCTCCTCCGGCGACGACTCTGACGATGCCAAGCCCCTCCCGGCTCCACCATCGCCGGGGGAAGACTCCGATCCTCCGCAGCATCAGAAGCAGCGGCGGTGGCAGCTGGAGCGCGACTGCAACGTGGCCATGAAGGCCCTGGCGCGTGCGGGCGACGTGGACCAGGTGCTCGCCCTCTTCGCCGAGCTCAGGACCTACGGAACCGGCAAGGGTGATGCCTCGCCGCCCAACGTGCTCTGCTACAACACGCTCGTCAACGCCCTCGCGGAAGCCGGCCGAGTGGAGGAGGCATACAGTGCGTTCGACGAAATGCTTGAAGCGGGGGTGGCGCCCAATGCGTCGACGCTCAACATCCTTGTCAAGCTGCATTCCTGGAGGTCCACGCGGTTTGACCTGGCGTACAAGGATATCCTCGGAATGCGAGAGATCGGGGTGGAAGCTGACGTGGGCACGTACTCCACGCTTGTCACGGGGCTCTGCCGAGCGGGGAGGGTTGGCGAGGCCTGGGGCGTGCTCGAGTGGATGCTCGAAGAAGGGTGCCGTCCCATGGTCCAAACTTACACGCCCATCGTACAGGGATATTGCCGCGAGGGCCGTGTCGAGGAGGCCAAGGAGCTGATGGCCACGATGGAGCGTGCTGGCTGTCCTCCCAATGTAGTCACCTACAATGTTCTGATCAGGGCTCTGTGTGATGCCGCCAGATTCGATGAAGTCACCCAGGTTTTGATTGAGAGTAGAGCTAAGGATTGGACGCCTAGTGCTGTCACCTACAATACATTTATGAATGGTCTCTGCAAGAAAGGTATGGCTAAGGAAGGACTTGACCTGTTGGATGTTATGCTAGACGAAGGACTGGATCCCACAGATTTTACTTTGAGTATCCTTCTGAATTGCCTTTGCCATGACTCGAGGATTTCAGATGCCGTATGCTTGTTAGAGAGGAGCACATCATTGAAATGGTATGCTGGTGCTGTTGCGTACAACACTGTGATGAGCAGGTTGTGTGGAGAGGGATATTGGATCGATGTTCTGAAGCTGCTGACAGGCATGATCAAGAAAGGTATCATGCCAAACACAAGGTCGTTCAACATTTTTATTCGCAGCCTTTGTGTTGGTCGAAAGTTTGACTTAGCCAAGAGCCTGGTCTGTAACCAAGGGTTTGCTGCAAATGTTGTGGCATACAATATACTCATTTCTTGGTTTTACCGGTATCGAGGGCCTAGTGAGGTGAATCACCTAATTTTGGACATGAAAGCACAGAAAATTGCTCCAGATGAAGTCACCTACACTATAATCGTTGTTAGATTCTGCAAGGATGGAAATTTTGACACAGCCACTAATTGGTTTCTAGAATCGCTTGAGATTATTGGACTGTCAAGGGATCTTTTTGCCGTCCTTACAAACAGGCTTGCGCACAATGACAAAATCTGGGAGATGATTCGCGTATTCCAGGGAATGGAAAGCAATGGTTTTATCCCTGATAGTTCTATATTTGATGTCACAATTAAATCATTCTGTAGGAAAGGTTATTGTCATGACAGAGATATTTGTAAGCTTAACTTTATTCTGGATACGATGTTGGGAAGGCAGTGAACTGAACCCTTGTGGATCCAGGAAAGCCGTTGATAATTGAAGGTAACGTACTCTTCCTTTCTACTTTTCTAGCTGTATGAAGTTGGACCGATTTGCATTTTACTCACTAATGAGTTCTTCAAGATAAATAACAATTGCATATTCTACACTGAACTTACAATTTCTATAAAATTTGGAGTAGCGTTAAAGGGTTTAGAATCTGAACCCGTAAGTGTGGCATACAAAAAGTTTGTGATCCGTAATTATCAAATGTTTCTCGATGGTCTTTGTTCCAAACAATCATCACTAGAATTTTCACTAACCATATATAACGATGAGATGCAGTGTGCTTATTGATTAAGAAAGTCTGTTGCTTTTGATGAAAACTGAAGCCTTTTTGGCCGAGAGAATATTTTCTTTGTAGCACATAATTTTTATTTAACGTGTAGTCATATCCGTTTGTCAGGACAATTGAGAAGACACACCTTTAGTGGTTTTATATGTTTTTCTTAATTTATAATTTATTCTTAATATGTTAACTATAGGTTTACTGTTGGGACTTTGAACCGATATTTTATGAAGTTATAAATACTTAGTCTGACAAATCTTAATGCCAATTTTTAGTACTCCCTCTGTCCTGAATTAGATGTCGCAGATTTGTCTAGATTTGCATGTATACACTAAAACATCGGAAACGTATGTATCTAGGCGAATCTGCGACAAGTAATTCGGGACAGAATGAGTACTACATATTTTGACAATTAAAATATCCTCTTATGATTGATATTCCTACTGAGCTATTGTGTTCATTTTTTTCCTCCACCACACTATGTGGTTTGATTTGGTGTTCTTATCCAAGGTTTGCAAAAAATAGTAGTAATTGTTTGACCTTGGCTATCATCAAAGCATTTTAACTTGCAATGCTATATTTACTGGTCTGCCTGCTAAAAAACCAAGAGAGTTTTCTTGAAAGCGAATGGTGTGGATTATTATTTTTGGTATCATTTTTGTTTTGTTCAATAGTACTATAGTTCCTTTTCTTGTACTCAGGTTTTCATGTCCCATATTTCAGGAACCGATTTCCTCTTTGAATTATATTCCTCCAGCCAACAGCCATGAATGATGTCGACATGGCTAAAGATACTGACACACGTGATGTTTGACTATAACATTCCTTACACGTACAAACATGGCACATGCCTTTTTGTGTAAACATATTCCAACCTGATCACTCAGCAGACGCTATCCAATTGGTGAGTTCTGTTGAGATAGCCTGACTTAGTTGACAACATATAAAGATTTGGTAGTTGGTACAGAAGTGAAAATAATTATATCGATTTGCAAAAATCGCAATATTTTTACCTATCTGGAATTGTGAATTAGTAGTAAGAATCAGCAAGGAATGTATTTAGCTGAGGCAAATCATAATTTTCTGGGACCTTTGTGTCATGTCTCCCTGAATTTTATACATGTTCTGTCAAGTTACACATCTATATTCAGTTATTAACAAATATTTAGTTACTAAGGCATGAAATTTCTGCCACATGCTTATGAGTATATGTGTGCTTGTGAACATAGTAGAGATAAGTACCATTTTGGTAGTTTAAGGGATGAATCACTATTTCAAATACCAAAGGGCTCCAATGCAATAGGACGAAGTCGTAGATGGTTAGTGCATTTTTGTGGTCTACCCAGTATTTAGGCTAGGTCAAAAGCTAGTTGGGACCTTGGTTTTTACAGCATATGGGTCACGGTTTGATCCTTGAACCCTGGTTATATGATATGTGCAATTCTGAACTTTCCCTCTTCTGCAAGCCTGCAATCAGCAATGTCCAGCACAGGTCGGATTCCAGTGTAACTCGACATCAGTGGTTCAGTGCACCTGTGCTTTGTGAGCGCAGAGTCTCCTTAGGTGTCCATGTTTCTCTGTAACTTGTGAAGCAGACACATGACTGTTGACAGGACTCAGATGCCAATTAAGTTCTAAACCAATGTTCTGTGATGTTTCTATCCTGTTTGGAGGTATTGGTATTTGCAATATTTTTCCTACTTATTAACAGTTTATCACTAGTTCTAAAGGATTATTGTAAATTGTTTGTGCTGGCAGGATTCTTGTTATCTGGTTCATAATGAGATCAGATGAGTGGGGTGAGGTGCTGTGTTTGCTATGTGCATTCTTCTATTTCAACAATAGGTAGAGTACATGTAGCACCATGTGCTGCGGTTACTCTACATGGAGCTCTTCATAGAAGGCAAATTGAAGTGACAGGTACAATTTTTTTCTTATTCTTACCAAATTTATGTTGTGAGATGCAGCTCGGAGATGCTCCAGTGAATTGGATTTTAGCATCTATATGGTAGATGATGACAATGTGATCTGGTATTGTGGTCCTCATTATTTAAATCTAGGTTCCCCAGTGTAATTTTTTATCTCTACAAGATTATCACATGTAAACCATATATTCGTTGGAAGCATGGAAACCCTTGAATTGCATGGACTTGTCATTTTCCTGCCTTTTCTAATTTTAACCAACTTGACTATCTTGTTTTAGGCCTAATTCTTGGTGCTTTAATGGTTTCTGCAGTTTCCTGTTGGGTAAAGCATTACAGACAATGGAAATCTGCTCCAAAACTGCAATGGAAGGCCATGCCATATGATCATGGTCACGTCTGGTGTATATGGAAGCAGAGGAAGGAACACAGTGGTCTTCAGCGGCGAGAACCCTATAATCTCACACCGTGGTCTTCAGAGGAAGGAAACGATGAAGATGACTGGATGGGGGATGTCATTACCGCTGGTGTATAGATCAGGGATGTCATTGCCGCTGGTGCATTTGCCTATTTGCAATCAGGTGCGCTGGAGTTCGAACTCATAGGCTTATTACATATGTCTTCTGTCAGTGCATCTAGACATGAGTTCTTTTTTGCGTTTTCTCTATGGGAAGTAGTAGTGGTGTGTTGTGTTGCTAGTTTACGCTATTACCTCCGTTCCACAATGTAAGGCCCCGTTCGTTTAATCCAAAACAGACGTGGATTGGCATGTATTGTGGCCCAATCCCAACAATCCAGACCAGAGAAACAACTTTTCCAGCCCACCAAATGTAACCTCTTCGCTTACACCCTGGCAGGAGTACAACCCAGCCCATCTTGTCCAACTCCTTTTCATTTGGACTGGAATTTTTTTCTTCCCATCTGAGCCGTGGAAGAATTCCACGACGCGACACACAGAAGGGGCGGTGGCAAATGAACTAGTCACGGGCCTAAACGAACATGTTCCAGGATTAATAGCGATCAGGAAAGAGAATTAGTAGGGATTGGGTGACAGCTCTGGATACACCCAATCCAACTCTGGATCAGATCCACGCTAGGATTCAATCCCGTATAACCGAACAAGGCCTAAGCCTTTTTAGCAAGCTGTTTTAGTTTTCTAAAAAGACTTATATTGTGGACAGAGGGAGTATATAGGAAGTTATGCGAATTGTCTATTTTTAGTAAGAAATTGATTTGCTAAGGAAAGACATATCGTATAACCAAGAAATTAGCCTTCTCTTATTTCTAAGAGATCATCCCTTAGTTAAGGGAAGCAACCTCATCTTTCTTATATCTCTCTCTTCCAACTAAGCAAATATCCAACGTGGCAGTCATAAGAGAAGGCTGATGTCATTGCATTGTACGTGCCCTTAGGTTTGGAATGGTTGCTGCTGGTCTATCATCGCTGTTACCTGTTGGTATTTATTAGTTTAAATGACCTGCATGAAATGCAAGTATTGTGGCACAGTTTCGATAAGAGTGATTGCTATGCCTCGGTTAATGTTGCCCGTTTCCTATATGGAATGTAAAAGCTCGTTCACTCCGATGTATGCCTTCTACTGTCAGTTCTGAGGCTTGCTCCATCGGTAATAAACCAGTTTATATAATAACTCCTGTAAAAAGGCAGATCACAGCAACGTTAAAAAATTCGACATGTCTCCCTCCTTGAGATTTTCACAACCAATACACTAGCTAGCAGGTTGTTGTAATAACATCTTATATTACCGGATGGGAGGGAGTAGTAGCTAACTCTTCAACTACGTTTTGTACAAACTAATTTGACGTACTTTGTACTAGCATAATATAAACTGGATTTTTTTTGTTTTGTTTAATTGAAACAGAGTGTTGGTATTATTACGCTTATAAGCCTTCTCAGTTGTGAATATTGTTTCGTGTGTTGAGCCCGCTCAAGCTAGTGTTAGTAGTCCCTACTGACCTATCAGATTCTTATGGATAGTGTTATGCTATCAGATTCTTATGGATATCATAACGAGATATGAATTCGCTGATTGCAGTTTCGAGTTTGCAGAAACGGGATGATGATGATGAAGAAAAACTTGCCATCTATCCAACACGAGCCTAGCGCCGCTCACAGCTTTGACAGTGACAAGAACCGAGCTGTGCCGAGACGGCAGCATGTGCCTGTCCTGCACGTCCCTGTAAGAAAGATATTTGTACAGCTGTTGCTGAGTACGACGTGGCCGCAGAAAAGGCAAACGCTCCGTACGCTCGTATGGCAGGCAGCAGCATAGCCTGCCTGCCCAATCCTCCCATATCGACGACGATGATATCGATGACTAGCCCAGCTGGCTGGATGAGCCGCGGAACGTGCCTTGCCTGGGTTGGCTCGCGTACGTGTACGTCTCGTCCAAACGTGGAAGGAAAACGTGCATCGGGTTTCGGTTGGGTTGGCCCAACTGCCATGCCATGCGAGAGCACCGTTACGGCAAGACGGCAACGGCCTGCCTGCCGCGCGCTGCCGAGCTGATGCATCAAGGGACCTTCCTGCTCCATCAGTCTCAGCTGATTGGGCGAGCCAGAGGACGACGCCCAACAAACACATCGGTGACTGGGGCCAGCTTACCTCCGGCGACCGCCCCAAACGCGTCGAGCGATCGACTACGACGCGCCTGGATCAATGGCCGTGCAGGTGCACCACGACACCCGCGCGCCCCGTGAGGCCGTGACAGAGTCTCGCGTAGGTGTGGGCATTCGGTTTTACCGGAAAATACAAATATTCTCCTTCCAAATTAATTAATTGGCACATGCTCGCGTACTCCCTCTGTTTTATAATATAAGATGTTTTACGTTTGTGAAGAATATATATCTAGACTTCTTTTAGGATGTAGGTTCACTCAGGTTTTGGATAAACCTGCACAGTAAAAAAAGTCTAGATACATTTGTTTTACAAATCTAAAACATCTTATAATTTAAAACGGCGGGAGTGCGTATCTATATACTAAATTACTTTAGGTACATGCATATCTAGACAATTCTATATCAACTAATTGGTGACGGCAGAATACTTTTTCTTTTCTTTTCACCAAAATTCCAATAGTGCGAAATAGCGAACAAAATTCCATTAAGCAAACAGTAATTCGGTTAACCATTACCAATCTATTAACAATCATCAATAGTAGTATAAAGAAAACTAAAAAGAATAAAAATTACCCACTCCACAGCGTTGGAATTTCCCTCTAGTTGGCCCACATCCCCTACCCACTCTCTCCTATATATACTTATGGAGTGTATGGAGAGAGGTGACATGCTTGATAATAAAATTATTTTTATGTGTCTCTTTTACTTTACGCATATATGTTTGTTTCATATGTGCGACCCCTTCGAGTAGAATCTCTCTGCCATGACTCGTTGGAAAAGGTTGCGGAACAATAATGCCCCTATGCTCGGCGCCATGGTGCCGAGCATAATGCTCCCAATGCATACGCTATGAAAAAAAGGATAGATTTGAAATTATTTTCAAAACATGGTTATTTTATAAACTGATGGGATTTGGGCCGAGAAGGTAGGCATAAGAGGGTTTAATGATTTCAATCATTTATCTCCAGGTCTTCGGTTAACCAAGTGATAAGGACAACTTCAATACAGGGACATGTTGGATTATTAGGCATAATTTTTACGATTAATTCTAGAATATAAATCATGACAAAACCAGCTACCAGTTCATGTAACTCGAACATACTAGATGTACTAAACAACAGGATGATCGGAAACAAACAACAGCTTAACATGTACTCGCAGAACATGATGAATAACCAAACAGAAGCACGTAGCACGTACCGTTCGGTTGTCATAGTAGAAACTTTAGGGAAGACTGATCGAAGCAGATGACGACGAAGACGGCGGTAGGCAGCACCGCCTGACTTGGATGGAAGACGACCCGTGATGGAGAACTTGAGCAATCGCGCGGAGCGCTTCCCAAAAACCTTATTCGCCCTCTCCCGTACAGGATCACAAGAGCGAGTAGTTCCGGAGACCTGCTCTCCCGTTCGCCGGTGCATGCCGACAAGCGGGATGGAGTAGACTACGGTGAAGGCGCAAGTAGAGAGGATGGAAAAACCCTAGATTGGTTTTTTGATGGTGTTGTGGAGGTATCCGCGCATGACTTTATATATAGCAGCTCGGGAAACCCTAACGGAGGCGAACGTGGGCCGAGTCCACGTTTCGCATGTTCGGGTCGGTTACAATAGCCCGCGATCCGGGAGCGACCCGAATAAGCTAACTGTTTGACACGTCTGTCAAAATCTCACAGTTTTCCTGAGCAGCAAAATAAAGCTCGGCTCGGTGAGATTCCCGCAACCAGCAAGGCCTTGTGACGCAGACGAGCGGCGTATGCATGCGAAGGCGTCATCGGAGGAGGAGCGCGCGCATGTATCTCTCTTATTCCCACTCACTTACAAAGTGATGCAACACTCCACCTTATAAGGTGGTGCAACTCTCTTCCAACTTCCCATGTGGGACTAAACTTGAGCTCCCACTCCACTTTTATGTGAGCTGCCACAAACATGGGCCCAAACACATATGGGCTTCTATAAATTTGGGCTTTGAGATTTAGGACAAATCTAAAATGCACATGAGCCTAAAGGAATTGGCCCATTATTTCTAACAGGACCAACCTGCGCATAGAAAACCGGCCTGATTGGCCCGACTCGAAAATGGCCCGACGGGAGGGACTAGCATCTACGGCCTGGTGGGCATCTCGGGCCAAGAAAATATAGAGAATAGGGAAGGCCTAGCCTGACGGCCTGGTGGAATTCGCCTTGCTCGGGCCTGGCCTGGGCCTAAAATTTCGTCCCAATGGTTGAGTCAGGCTGTCAGGCGATGATTGGGCCTAGGTTTTGCATGATGGGCTTTTTCCAATCAGTCTGAAGCCCAACCCGGGACAAAAAAAAGCCTAGATATGGCGGGGACATGTCGTGTCTCCATTTGGGGTCCACGCGGATGGAGGGCAAGGCCTAACATGTTGATACAAAACCGATCACTGGTCGTAGATGTGTTCGCTTGGACCTATTTTCTGCCAAAAATTGGGTCAAATTTGCGTTAGCATGGACATAAGATATACCATTTTCATATCGTCCCTTGTCCTCATCGGGCCTGCTTGTCAGTGGTCCTTTTCGAAATAGCCATCAGGGAGGTCCCGTCCTATACATTCCATCTCCATCGCCCTTGTGTAAGGGTACATTGCCCCTATGTGTGGGTTTGGTAATAAATGACAATTCCTTTGGACTAATATTTTTATTGAGTTTTATATGAAGGAATATTCCATAGGTCATACTTGTAGTCCATGTGTTGGATACCTTTAGTATTGGCATCAAGATCATCGATTTGAAGAGAAGAATGGGATATTATCAAGAAGAAGAAATGAAGATGGGAGATCTTGTGTAGAACTCAATTTAGCCATGCTATAGCTTATGTGTTAAGCAATGGATGATCAAGATATTGAGAGTTTGATCTCAAGATAAGAATGCGAGATATGGTTCTAAGTCGGTGTCATGATAGTCTCACAAGTTGAGATATGATTGACTAAGATTAGAGCATGCAATCAATGAAGAGTTATTTATGTATCTCAAGATATTTAGATAGAGCATGACAAGGTACATGGTTGACCAATACAAAGAGTGAAGATTAGATTCAAGTTGGTCAACACATAAAGCATGAAAGAATGTACCACATGGGATCTTGTGGTATTGTAAGCTTTGTCAATTACGCTTCATGAACTAACCCATTATATACATGCATTTCTATTATCTATGTGGGCTAGGTATTTTTCCATGGGCATGCATCAGAAATAAAGATTTCATATAGCCTGTGAGAGGATGATATCAGGTGGTGATCATCATCAAGGTCTAGAAGGGAAATATCAACATAAGAATCTTTAGAAGATCATATGCTTGAGTCTTGCCGTCCATTTTGTGATAATGGACATGTAAAGATGTGCCATAGTGTTGTATGGGAGAGCAAATTCTGAGTCTTCACAAAGAAACAATGATCAAGTGAAGCATCCCTACTTGAATGGATCTTGAAGCCGTTTCATCAAGATCAAGCAAGATGCGCAAGGAAAAGACATGACCTTGCTAGGTCTTCCTTTTACCAGTCTCAAGGTGGTTGTTGGGAGACCAAATTATAGGATAGATAGCCGCACTATCAAGAGGGGATTTCAGTTGGGTAACTTGATCACATCGTCATCTCAATCCTTTTCATCCCCTTATTCTTATTTCTAGTTGGTGTTTCTCCACATGAGGTCCTGATCTTGTTGGTAGCTCCTTAATAATCCCAAGTTCATCGAAAACATAATTCACATGCATCTTCTATTGCATTTCGAGTTTGGAGGTTTTACTAGTTCTTCATTTAGGGAGGTTTCATTTAGATAGAGCTTGTTCTTAGATTTTCAAAAAGCCCAAGTTATCACCATTTTTGTCTAGAAAACCGGCGTGCATCCAGTGGCTACTGATCCATCCAATGGCTGCCGGTTTTAACTGGTTTTTATGAACATCTAGAACGAGGAGTAGTTCGGTGGTGCACTGACTCCTTTGGCGCGGCGCCGGATGTTTCGGCTAGCAAACCAACATGCCGGACTTCTTTATAATCCATTCTGGTGTACATCTCAACATGGATTTCAAAAATCTTGATTGAACTTCTTATTTTTTGCCGAAACGGTCATATTTACTTTTCCTATTACAGGGACTTATTCCCCATCATTTTTAGGGTTCTCGAGAGTGATTTTTACCATCATTGTTGAACCCTTTGAGCTTGCTTTTTCTTCCATTCCTCATATGATTCTTGCATCATTTTGAATGTTTTAAAAGAGGAGGTCTAGATCTACAATCCCTACTAATAAATTCCCCCTATAAGTAAGGGGAACCCATTGGGTCTAGATCTTAGAGTTTTTAGTTGATTTCCGCCATTGTTTTTTCTCTCTAATTTCTCTCTAGCACTTGTTGCTTTGGTGGTATTTGAGAGTGAAGGATTTGAGCACCCTTGGTGACGAGGTTTAATCTCATCAATCCCCATTGTTCTGGACTTGGGTTTTGGAGAAGATGGGGATGCTAGAGATCGCGAAACAGTTAGCAAACAAGCAACACGGGGACACGAAGTTTACCTAGGTTCAGGCCCCCGAAGGGAAAACCCTACTCCTGCTTGTGTGCTCTTGATTACGGCGAAACCGAAAGTTATAGGGGTGCGCAGATGCAATCTGGCGTGGGGTGTGTATGAGGTGAGTTGATTGTCCTCCTCGCCATGCCCTCCAAGCCTTTATATAGATAGGCAGGTCCCGGGCGTAGGTCGAGTCGGTTACATATTAGGGTTTTCCCCTTTGAAATTCTATCTACTCTAGTCTTGTTCTCCAAGCATCCGAAGGCGTCATGGGTTTGGGCCACCCGAAACCTCCGCAGGCCGCGTATCTTGTCATGGGCCTTTCTTGGGCTGGACTAGGTATGCTGATGTTGTGTACCCGTGGGGTATAACCATGTCAGTAGCCCCTGAGTTCTCAGTCAAATCATAAATTCGGTTGAGGACTCTTCAGTCCTTCGGGTGCAATTGTGGGCCTGTTTATAAGAGGTAGCAGTTTAGTTCATAGGGATTGTTGATGCGTGTGCCTGACTCTTCCAATGGATCAGGGTCAGTTAACTGTCATAGGACAAAACAACACGATCTTCTTTAGACTTGAGTCCCTGGACTCGAATCTGGAACGAATGCTGGTGAAATTTGAATCAAGCCGTTGAGGTCTTATAGTAGTCGAATCCCAGTGATTTTTCAAGTTATGTAGCCAACGCGTCCGTTAGGATTTTTTATCGCGCCCGTTGACACGGTTTTTTACTAGTAGAGCGCAGTCAGGTGCGATCTGTAGGTCTTATATTTGCGTCGCAGACACAGCATCCGAATTTTTTCACCGCGGAAGTGTTTCGGGTGGCCAAGGAGATTGCTTCTCACTTAGCATTGGTTTGGGCAGAGTTTGCCAAAAATTTATATTTGGATTCGAAGGATCGCAGTCCGTTTTTGTTGTATCTAAATCACACAAGTTTAGGGAAGAAACAATAGAAAAAATGTTCGAAAAAGTAGATATGTTTTGTACGTATCATGTTCCGAGGCCATGTCAGCACATGCTAGGCTCGCCAAGTAAGAACCTTAGTATTTGCGTGTGTAAAACTGTCTTACACCCGAGATATGCTCGTGGATTCGAGTACACCCGATCATCACGTGATGTCTTGAAGCGTTGAAACATTGTCGGTGCATACTTAAGGAAGAACATATTTTTATCTTGATATCTAAATAAGGGATCATCTTATTATGCTAATAAAACGCCAAACAAGCAATATAAGATGCAACAAACATCACATGTGAAAAATGAAATGATATGGTCCTTGCACTTGATTGTTATCATGTGCATCGTGGTATGATCTTCATCATTCCTTTATATGTAAGACCAAGGTCTATAGAACTTACACGTTATGTGTGTTGTAAAAGTATCGACTTATACTTTTACTTACAACATCATCATATCATGACACTAACCCAACAACAATCTAAACTAGACGCTTCTAATTTATCCATTGCAAGTTTTACTCGGCTTATGGCTTTTGAAGATAGAACTGTTCTTACCTATAAACATGGAACCACAACGAGGATAACCAAATTATCAACAACTTATTATAAATTAGATATTGACTATAGTAGGAGAGACAGACACACGCTAGCCACTTATGCAAAACTAGTTGTATGTCAAGCGTGGAACAGGTCTCAAGTGCAAGGACATGTAAAGTTTGTCCGGGCCGCTTCATCCCACTATGTCACCAATATCCAAAATACAACTAAGAAGCAATAACATGATCATCATCGCCCACATACTCATATGTGTACTACCCGTGCAAACCATCTACGCATAGATCCGGTTCTAATACCACTCAAGGGTTCGCATCATAGAAAACAAAAAATTTCCTACGATGGGAACAACTATGTACCAAGATCTATCTACTAGATACAAGCAACGGGTGGATATACATCCATAAAATACATAGCCTCGAAGACCGAATAGCGTGAACGGGGTTGTAGTCGTGGATGATATAGTCGAACGCTTGCCAATCTAAAGATCGAGAAGAAGTCCATCCGGTCCAGCACCATCTAGTCCAGCATCGCAAAGCAGTGGTGCATCCGTGATCGCACACACGTCCGGGTATCCCGACAACCTCCGCGTACTCGCTCCAGCGAAGCAGCGGAAGCAACAAATCCTTTCAGAAAAAGCCACCAGAAATATGAATCTCGCTGATCCGAAACCATGAGGAAATTTTAAAGGGAGCAGAGAGATCCTTCACGAGGAGGTGTGAGAGTGGAGGAGGAGAGGAAGGCCTTTTATAGGGAGAGGGGGACACCCAAGGGGCATGGCTCCCAGCCATGGTGGCTGCCCCCACCTCTTCCACATTCATGTGGGTGGAGCTCCCACTCAAAATGAAAAGCCTCCACTCACATAAACATGCCTCCACTTAAAAATCCACTCACATGCATTAAATTTTCACCAAATTTAATGCAAGCTCTCATTTAAATAAAATTATTTTATTTATTTATTCATAATTTTGTTAATTTATTTAATTAACAAACATTCACATAAAACCCCTTACAACATTTCAATTTCACACGCAGAACCAGTTTCAACCGAAACAGTTTCGCTGTCTAGTGAAATAAATTCCTGCGCTTTCCTTTTTCTTTTTCTGACATATTATTTGCTCCAAATGGTGTCGGTATCCCTTAAGTGTGTCACCCTACGGTTCACGAATAATGTAGACATGATCGAGACCCTCTCCGATCAATAATCAGCAGCGGGACCTAGAGATCCGTAATGACTCCCACACATTCAACAATGACTTCTGTGATTGTGTGAACCTTATACGCATGTAACTCAATCCCTTTGTCTCGCGATATACTACATGTTCGAGATTCGATCATCGGTATCTTCATACCTAGTTTGATCTTATTACTGACATGTACTCTTTTCTCGTTCACGTGATATAACATTCTAGTGATCAAATCACTTGCTTGTAAGCTAACCAATGTGATATTACTGAGAGGGCCCAAAGTATATCTATCCGTCATCGGGATGAACAAATTCCACTCTTGATCCATGGGCCTCAACATAACACTTTAGTAGCACTGAACCCATCTTTATAATCATCCTTTTACGGTGTGACGTTTGATGTTATCAAGATACTCTTCCGGTATTAGTGATTTACATGATCTCATGGTCTAAGGATTAGGATTACTTCGTATGATGTTATAGCAATATAAACTCAATGACTTTGATCGTAATGCTATACTTTGGATGAATGTTTATCACACAGTTTCAATAATGTTGTGACCTCGTTATTAACAACATCCAATGTCCATAATTAGGAAACCTTGATCATCTTGTTACTCAACGAGCTAGTTTATAAGAGAGGCATAACTAGAAACTTTCTGTTTGTTTATTAAACACATATGTATTAACGTTTTCGTATTAATATAATTATAGCATGCAAAATAAACATCTATCATATACTTGGAATATACATAGTAACCACTTTATTATTGCCTCTCAGGACATATTTCCTTTACTTTCACCCCGAGTCGTCGCCAAACCCTAGCGGCCACCCTCTCCATCTAATGGTGAGACTAGCCACCACTCCCTAGCTTGCGTGAGATGTCAAAGAAGTGGTGGCCCTTGAAGCATGACGACGAGGCTTTCTCCTATCGACCCGCTGGCCCTTGAAGGAGGCGCTGATGGTGGTGAAGGAAGAGGGCGACGACAACCACATGGACGTCTGACCGTGGTGCTCCGCTCGTCCCCTAAGGAGACAACGCGGCCGATGACGCTCCCAACACCTCCACCGTTGCACTCCCAATGGGAGTCGTGGTCACCGTAGACTACTCACGAAATAACTGGCGACGCTTGCATGGCCACCAGCAGTAGCATCGGTGGTAGGGCAAACCCTAAACTAGGGTTTATTTAAAATTAATCAAGTGTCTAGTTTAGTTTAATTTATGTCTGGTTAGTATTACTTTTGAAATTATGTACCCTGTTCGGCATATTTATATAATTATTTTAATTGAAAAAATTTAAAAGTAGGTAGGTGCACCGAATTAATTTCGGTTTATCAGATCTATTCGATTTCCGTTCTGGTTCTTGAGGCGTGCTTTGGTATCCTTCGTCTCTGCTTCAAAGTTATACTCACTCCTTCCTATTTTAGGATGCCTCAAACCTCATAAAGCTTTATCAACTATATAGATAAATAAATCAATATCAGCAACATGAAATGCATATAATAAGAAAATATATTTCATAATGATTCTAATAGCATTAAGGTGATATTGTAGAGATTGATATTTTATTCAATAAACTTGGTCAAAAGTTATAAAGTTTGACTTTAATCAAAACTAATAGACATCCTAATTTGAGAAGGAGAGAGTACAAAACTAAAAACACAGGGATAAACATGATTATCTCACACCCCTTTGGTTCAGAGGAATCTGAGCGCACCGAAGCAGAACTTCTGGTTCTTTTTTTCAATCAACTACAGGTTCTTTTGGTTGGGTTCTTTTTTTGCCCACCCCTCCCACGTGCTCCCGCTTCCCGGCCTCACCGGGCCATTTGTGAGGCCCCACGAGACAGAGATACAGGGGAACCCACGCACGCACTAATTTTCTTTCCGTTTTCCAAGGATCGATGACGGTCTTATAAATAGGCGGCCATTGCAGAGGAGAGAGAGGGAGGGAAGAAGGCTGCAATCCCGGCTCCGGCTCGCCGCCCCTCCCTCCCTCCTCTTCGCCTCCGCCTGCCGACGCTTAGGTTTCGCACCTCGCGTCGCGGTGGAGGTGGAGGTGGAGGTGGGCATTTCCGTTTGCACTACCACGAACCTCCTGCGCCACGCTTCACCTCGCTGACTCCCCGGGCCCTCCTCGACCGCGCCGCCGCGCCCCGCCTGGTATGGCCTGATTCCGCAGCTTGCTTAATGTATCAATACCGCCGCCTGCGAAGCTTCTTATGCTTGATTTCTCCACGGTTTGGCTCGGTTTTGGGTCCTGGCTGGGTCCCCTGCACTGCATTGGCCATTTGGGAGATTTTTTTTTGTTCTTCTTTTCGGATTGACAATGCACGAGAGGACCAAATTCGATGCACCTGCTTTTATTTGCTAGAACACGAGGCACCTGATCTCTATTTGTTGGTTCGATTCGGCGTACGTTTAGTTGATTCAATGCGCTCCAAGGAGATGTAGCTTTTCAGTTTGATGCAGATACCAATCGGTATGCATGCTTCAGTTTGCTGTACGTGTTGCTAAATTTTGAAGAATGCGAATTCAACCGTCGTGAATTCGTTTGGCAAGGAGCACGTAGGTTGAATTTGGCGTCGTCTGAATAATAATGTTTACCCGGATGACCGTTCCTGCACTTGGGTTTCTAATTACAGCTTTGTCGAACGGATGCAATCCCCTGCAAGCAAAATGATGGTACCATATCAGTACTTTTGGCTCTTATTACATGGCCCGAATCATGCGTGCTTGATTAGTTTATTTGTACTCTTCTTTTGTTTTGGCTCAACTTCTGGTCACCAAGCTTGCATACAGATACAGGGGAGATTGGGCATCTTTGATTAGTTGTGTTAAGCAGAGCGTAGCAATAGAATAGGCTGTGGTGTCAATATTCATCCATGTAGAGCATGTTTTTCCTTTGATATGGTCGATATGATCCCGTCGTATCCGCATTCTGACCCAAGCCTTCAGGTCTGGTTTCAAATGTCTGTCAGTTGATAGGGTGCTAGCATTTACCTAATTCAACTTGCCCAAATGGTCGGCATTAATGACCCCTTTTTTAGTTTGTCTGAAAGCCCAAACCCTTTTTGGCCTTCTGGCCTGCCAAAGATAATTCATAATCACAAAAAAAAAATGTGCCCATACCGTGTTTGGTAATGTAAAGCTAAATATAGTAGTATCACGTTAAATGAAGGAAATTGGGTGGACCAAATGCTATCATGCAATGGTTTGTGACCGGTCAAATTTTGGTTCAGCCAGCATACTATGTTTAGCATAGCAAACAGGGGCACCCCAAATTTAGGCAACCTTCCCATTTCTCTTGGCTGATGCTTCACGTGCTAGCTCTTGTTCTTCCTGATGAGAATTCTGATACGAAGCGACATCATATCATTTTTATGGGGGTAATGTAACTCTGTCGATTGCTTTCTTGCACAGTTTTCTTTGAGAAATCTTCTGGCATTGTGTGTGTGAAAAGAATATCTGCATCCTCAGTTGATTCTTAACAGGTGCTGTTTTACTTGATGTTGCATCCAACATAAACTTTGCCCGTAATTCATCTTACAGTATTTTGTTTATAACCATGAAAGCATGATTATGAATAGGTATGTACTTTCAATTAACTCCAGAGATACATCTTTTGGCCGCAGAACTTAAATGTTGTTGAAATGGTTCTCGGGACAGATTTTACCTTGGAATAGAAATTTTTGTGGAGGTCCTGTAACAATTAACACAGGGAATACTTTTTATTAAACCTATATGAGTCATGAAAGTACATCATGCCTTTTCACGCACAAAATCTGATTAGTTAATAGCTCCCTTTTCAGACGATGGAACCTAAGAGCACCCTATTTAAGGGAGTGTCTGAGGATTTCAAGGGAAGAGCAGCTTGCTACAAACAAGATTGGCAGAATGGCTTCAGTTCTGGGTTCAGGTTTGCTGTGCCTCACAGCGTCGATTCTCATTTAGTTGCACATCTATCTGAAATTTTGCAGTTACGTTGACTATATCGAATGCAAACCTACTGTCAGGATATTGGCACCTACACTATACATCTTCTTTGCATCTGCACTACCTGTTATCGCCTTTGGGGAGCAACTGAGTAAAGATACAGGTTGGTTATTCTTCTTTGCACTTATCAGTCACATTTCGCCCATTTGTAGTTACTATCAGGATACTGTATGCTATAACCTTTACTTTTATCTCTTTTTATGCCACTTGATGAAAAAATAAGGAAAATATGTTAGATTCCTCGATAATAACTGTTGTTTCCAACGAGGGGATAAAATAAAGTTGACAGTTTACTCCATACATGGATATACCACATTAAAGATGAGAATAACCAAACATGTAATTATGGATCGTCGTTCTTAGGTGCAGTTGCTTTTTTCTCAGAAGGGGAGAATCCTTGCCCTCTGTATTGATTGATGCACACAAACAAGTGACAAATAAGTTTGTCATGTTTCAGATGGTATACTGACGACAGTTGAGGCATTAGCATCAACTGCTATATGTGGCATCATACATTCTGTAATTGGTGGACAGCCACTGCTGATTGTTGGAGTTGCAGAACCAACTGTTATCATGTACACGTATCTGTACAATTTTGCCAAAAATGAGCCGGACCTTGGACCGAGATTATTCCTAGCATGGGCTGGATGGTAAGGGACCTAGATAAATAATTTTTTGCCTTCTGGTTACCCAAAATGGTGCTTATATTTGTTCTATCTTTTAAATCTATTCTTTATCCACTATCAGGGTTTGCATCTGGACTGCGGTCATGCTGTTCCTCATGGCAATGTTTAATGCTGCAGCCTCTTTAAATAGATTTACAAGGTTTGCAGGAGAACTGTTTGGAATGTTAATTACAGTTCTGTTCATGCAAGAAGCTATCAAGGTATATAATTTGTTATATTTATGTATTGTGTACTACTGCCTCCGTTGAGAAATATATGATATTTTACTATTTTCAAATTTGGTTGTTCAATCTTCTTTGACTTCACTGCAAATATGTACGATACTATTCAGATTGATTATATGAAAGGATTATAGTACCATCTTATCTCTTACATAAACATAGATAAGTAGTTTGAAAATAATATTTTATACGATTAGGTAATATATTACCATGAAATCGATTGTCAATTTTTTTAATTGGAGATCGTGCCTTGTCCAAAGCGCCATATATTCTTGAGTAGAGGAAGTAATCAGGTAGATGCTTACTCATTAAATCACATGTGTTCCCCAGGGAATGTTGAGTGAATTCAGTGTACCTGAGGGTAATGACCAGAGCCTGCCGATATACCAGTTCCAATGGGTATATATTAACGGCCTGCTTGGAATAATCTTTTCAATGGGACTGCTCTATACAGCATTAAGCAGCAGGGGTGCAAGGTCATCGCTCTACGGCACTGGTTTGTCATATGTATCCATATTATATTTGATGAAAAACGTCTCCATATACAAACTATCAATGCTCCAGATAAAACTTTCAGGGTGGCAAAGGAGCTTAATTGCTGACTATGGTGTTCCCCTTTTGGTCATATTGTGGACCGCATTGTCATATTCGTTACCCAGCAAGGTCCCTTCAGGTGTTCCAAGGAGACTCTTTACCCCGCTCCCTTGGGAACCCAAATCACTACAGCATTGGACAGTAGCTAAGGTAATAAGGCTACTTTGACTCCAGGATCAAATTGTAGATATGTCATATATGTGATCTCAGAATTTTGACAGTACCTCATTGATAAACATGCAGGATTTATTTTCTGTCCCTCCAGGCTACATTTTTTTGGCTATTGTGCCTGCTGCAATGGTTGCAGGACTCTATTTCTTTGATCATAGTGTAGCTTCACAGATGGCTCAGCAGAAGGAATTTAATTTAAAGAATCCATCGGCATACCATTACGATATTTTGATCTTGAGCTTTTCGGTATGATTTATTTGTGTTGCTCTTGGTTAACTCTTTTCTTACATGTCAGTCGCATTGGAATATGAAGATATGAGTGAATTCCAACTTCTTACAGGAACTAAAGTAAAAAAATTCAGGGATGGGGTTTATAGTTGTAGATTTACTTTCTGCATGACTATCTGAACATACGTTCGCTGCTGTTCTGTTATCCTTGATAGTAGAACCCGGCCATGTTATCGGGTCGTATGGAAAAAATAACTTCAGTGATGTGCAGAAAATTGTTAATTTAAAATATTATAGCCTAATATATAGAATAGCAGACACTTACTATCATGTTTCCTGTTCTTCATGGTATAGAAATGACATGCAGGTCTTGATATGTGGTCTTCTTGGCATTCCTCCATCTAATGGAGTACTTCCCCAGGCCCCTATGCACACGAGAAGTCTTGCTGTCCTCAGGCGGCAGGTTGGTGATTTTCACAGGTTTGTGTCTATCAATTTCCTATTCAGTTTAAATTTGCTCATGTGTCGTCTCTCTTTCATTCAAATTAGGCCTTACGGAAAAAGATGGTCCAAACCGCCAAGGAAGGCATGATGAACAATGCTAGCAGTTCAGAAGTTTATGGCAAGATGCAAGAAGTTTTCATTAAAATGGATGATAAAAAGAATGTAAGAAGTCATTTACTAATAAGTCGTATTACATCAGGCTAGGCTCCCCAACTATTCTAATAATTGCACCTGTTTACTGCTTGATGTCTCTCTGTCAAATGAATGGCATTTTAGAAAATACCATTCAAATTGGTGAAATTCATGATATTCCACTCAATTCCTTATGACCTGTAAAATTTCATTCTAAAGAATACCCTTTTGCATTATTAATAGACTTCCACAATCTTTGTCTTGAATTTTATAATATATTCACTGATTACTACTGTTAAACATATATAACTGTATGCGAGAAAACTGTCTTTAATAGTGTATCTGTTAGGCTTTACAAAGTCGCTCTGATAAAAACAGTTGCTTCAGTTGTTGCATAAAATTCTATCTTCAACGTCATGCAGGAGGATTCTGTTCACAAAGAGCTGAAGGACTTGAAAGATGCGGTTGTCTCAGAGGGGAATGGAGCAGGGGGTACGCCTGAAGTATTTGATCCTGAAAAACATCTAGAAGGCTACTTGCCTGTCCGGGTGAATGAGCAGAGAGTAAGCAATCTGCTTCAGTCCCTGTTGGTTGGTGGTTGCGTTGGAATTGTGCCGGTCATTCAGAAGATACCGACATCAGTCCTCTGGGGTTACTTTGCCTATATGTCCATAGACAGTTTGCCTGGGAACCAGTTCTGGGAGCGGGTACAACTTCTGTTCGTCGCACCTCAGCGGCGCTACAAGTAAACCCTGCTTACCTGATTCTTGTGTCTGCTCATTTATTTTCAGTCTATGCGAAGCAGTCTATCCATTTAGTTTTTAGCCAGTTCATCATTCAAGAAATTTGAATATGCAGTAAACATTTATGTTCTGTAATTTGGACAGGGTTCTTGAAGGCGCCCATGCATCCTTCTTGGAGTCGGTGCCTTTCAACAAGATATCTGCCTTCACCCTTGTCCAGCTGGTTTATCTCTTGGTCGTCTGGGGGGTGACATGGATACCAGTAGTCGGAATCCTCTTCCCGCTCTTGTTCTTCTTTCTCGTTGTCATTAGGCAGCATTTGATCCCGAAATTCTTTGATGCATCCCACCTGTGGGAATTGGATGCATCCGAGTACGAAGAATGCGAGGGGGTGCGCCGTGATCCAGCGATATCAGAGGTATGTATTCTTCTTCCTTCCTGCTCCATTTACTGCCCATTCGGTTCAGAGGATCAGACATACAATCTGCTTAGCTCTAGTTGATACGTTCAGTAAATATACACCGTTCCGATTAAATGAAATTTAGCAATGTGTCTAGGTCTGCAATGAATTCCAGAAAAGGCCTTACTGGTAGTTTAAACCTTATGTTCCATTTGCAGTTTATGCTTTGACCTCCTAGGGTCCTTTACAAATCTTAAATTTATTTCATCTGACATGATCTGAATCATTCATTTGGCTATTTTGCTCAGGCTGAAGAAGAAGCTCCCCCTGAATATGCTTCTGAGATAATGGAAGAATTCACGACTCACCGAGGAGAACTGAAGCACAGGGCCCCGAACTTCCGCGACGAGCGGCTGATACGGGTACTGACTCAAAGACCATTTTCCATCAAAGCTTTACGAGACGCAATCAGCTCTGGAATTTAACATTTCAACATTTTGTTTCGGCAGCTGAACTCTGTCCACATGACGAGACAGTTCTCCCGGATCTCTTCTTTTGCTCCTCCACGGCACGGATCTTTGTAAGGAGATGCGAGGAGCAATCTTTATGGCACGGATCTCCAGGCGATTGGTGCAAAATACACGGCGTATCATGGCTCGTACACGGCGGAGCAAGTGATAAAATTCTTTTGTCTTCATAAAGAAACTGCTGTCGAGGATACGGATAAACTTGGGGGGCAAAGACACGTCGAGGAACGGTGAGCTGTGCAATGCAAGGCCAGTTGCCGCTCGGGGAATAGTGGAATTTGTGTGTGCGCATGTGTGCATGAGCTATTGTGCAAAAATAAGAAATGTGGGAGGGGATACGGCACGGGAACAGTGTAGAGTATTATTTTTAGGCGGTGCGTGCATCGTTTTTGTATTCACTGAAATGAAATTGTGATGTGATAAAACAGAAATGAAATGATGACGCAGCTGCTCCAGTTTTCAAGAGGAGGTCGAACCCCCTGCCTCTGTGATGCGCGCAAACTTTTTTATTAGATTTTTCTAACAAAGTCTAGCAAAAGCATACATCCATCAACCTGAAGCCACCTTCTTGGTGACATATCACTACCCCTACAAAACTCGACAATGGGGTGGTCATGTCACTGGGACTTAGAGCATCTTCACTCGTTGGCCGAATCCAGGCCGAAATCCGGACCAAACTTGGCCGGACGGCGGAAGTTTTCGGCCTAGGTACGCTCAGTTTCCCACTCGCGTACCCAGGCCGAGTTCCCGGCGACCCGTTTCCGCTCAAATTCGGCTCAAGTTCGTCCAAATATTAGCATAGTTCGTCATACAATGAATACATAACACTTTAAGACCAAAGTTTGGCAAAATTTTAAACAGAGTTCGGCGTAAATGTAAACATAGTTCGGCCTGCAATAAAAGTACAACATATTTCGGCCAGTTCATGCTCAACATCTACGCCGTGTTGCCCCTGCGTATCCATAGGTGCTCGACAAGATCATCCAGTTGTTGATGCATCGCCGGATCTCGGATCTCCTGACGCATTGCGATGAATGCAACCCATGTTGAAGGCACCTGATGATCAGGCTCGGCAAGAGGACCCTGTCTGTAGTATGGCTCGTCCTCCTCGGGCAAACTCATTGGATCCTTCCTCTCATCCTCAATGATCATGTTGTGCAAGGTCATACACCAGTTCATCACTTCCCACATCTGATCTTTTGACCAGGTCATAGCAGGAAACTGGACAACTGCAAACCTCTGCTGGAGCACACCAAATGCCTGCTCCACGTCCTTCCTGCAAGCTTCCTGTTCCTTGGCAAAGTGAGAATGCTTGGGGAGCATTGGGCTTGAGATAGTCTTCACAAATGTTGGCCATCTTGGATAGATGCCATCTGCTAGATAGTATCCCTTATTGTAGTGGTGCCCTCTGATCTCAAATTCCACAGGTGGGGCATGGCCCTCAACAAGCTTGGAAAAGACAGTTGAGGAGTTGATGACGTTGATGTCGTTGTTCGATCCTGCCATGCCAAAGAAGGGGTGCCAGATCCAAAGATCATGTGTAGCAACTGCCTCAAGTATCACAGTGCATCCTCCTTTGTGGCCTTTGTACATTCCTTGCCATTCAAATGGACAGTTCTTCCACTCCCAATGCATGCAGTCTATGCTTCCAAGCATACCAGAAAATCCTCTACTTTCATTGACTGCGAGGATACGAGCAGTGTCTTCAGCAGTGGGTGATCTCAAGTACTCTTCCCCGAACACTGCAATCACAGTTCTGCAGAACCTGTACAAGCATTTAAGGGCGGTGGACTCGGCGATGCAGAGATAGTCATCGGCACTGTCAGCCGACGCTCCATATGCAAGCAACCTCATTGCCACGGTGCACATCTGAAGCGAGGAAAACCCAACCAAGTCAGTGTAGTCCTTCTTGCAAAGGAAATATGGGTCGAACTCCCGGATGGCATGCACGATCTTGAGGAAGAGCTTCCGGCTCATCCTGAAACGACGACGAAACACGTCCTCTCCATGGAGTGGCTGGTCGGCGAAGTAGTCGGCGTACAACATGCAATAGCCCTCTATCCTCTGTCTCGCCTTGCACTTCATGCGACCCGGCCAACCACCGGCCGCTTCGCCATTTGCATGTACTGGGTGGCGATGCGAGGATCTGCAAGTGCTCTTCACCGGCGACCTCGGCCCTCCTCCTCCAGAGTACGGCGAGCAACTCGCCGTCGTCGGAATCCATGGCGAGTATCTCGCCCCTCCGAGTCGCGATGCACTCGTCGCCGTCGGAGTCCATGGCCGATTCCGGCCAAATGTCGAACACCTGGCGGGCGTGGTGGTGGGCGTACGGAGCGAAAGCTACGGCAAGGCTATGTCGGCGAAAGCTGCGGCAGGGAAGACGTGGAGGTGGGCGGCAGCAACGGCGAGCGTAGCTAGAGGTGTGGGCACGTCTCGGCGTGGGGGAGCTCCGCCGACGAAGTCATGGCGACAGAGCTCTTCGCGGTAGTCTGGGCGAGTGGAGTGGGTGGGAATGGGACTGTCTCCGATGAGCCGCCCACGCCTTTTGCGGCGTCCGCGTCCCTGTATGCAGGAACACAGGTTCGGCCTGGGTAGGCCGAACCAAAACACGCTGAAATCCGGATGAAAACAGGTCCCTGGGTACGCGACTGAGCCGATTTTTGGCGTCTGGACTGAATTTCGGCGTCCGGACCGGCGTCCTGGGTAGGTGAGTGGAGATGCTCTTATGTCCTTAGATCATCTCTAACAAAGACTGAAAACTCAAAGGCGGATACAGTCCACGAAAAACGGTTTTGCAGATCACGAAACACGGAAACTGTAAAAGAACGATGCCCGCAAACTCGACCCGCGAAAGGGAAATCGTTCTTCGCCGGACACAATTTTGCGGGCATCGTTCTGCGCCGGACATAGTTTCGAAACGGTAAACAGAGGATGTAAACATTTCAGCAAATTGATTTATAAAAATAATAGCAAATAGTTTAACAAATTACAAATCATCCGTATCAAATCAAATTATTACACAAATGGTTTGATCAAATGAATGTTTTACACAAATGGTTTGATAAAATGAATGTTTTGGTACACATACAAATGAAACAACAAATGAAACATCATTGGCGGCCATGCCGCTGCCAGTGGTGGTCGATCAGATCTTTTTAGAGTTGCGTATGGGTGCCCTCGTTTTCAATTTCGTTGTACGAGTTAAGAAATGCTTGAAGACAGTCTAGGTTCCTTTCTAGCCTCACTCGGCTCCCAACATTGTCATAGAAGCACTCCAAGTCTAACTATCTCTCGTCCTCAAAGATCATGTTGTAAAGAATGACACAACATGTCATGATGTTCCTGAGGGACTTGATGTCCAAGAAACGAGCAGGGCCTCGCACAAAAGCAAACCTAGCTTGCAAAACACCAAAATCTCTTTCAATATCCTTTCAGGCAGCCTCTCGAGCCTTGGAAAAAACAACTTCTTTACTTGTTTTAGGGTCATGAATGGTTTTTACCAAAGGTGCCCAATCTGTATATATGCAATCAGCTAGATAGTATCCCATGGTGTAGTCATTGTTCGTGACTTTGTAATTGCAAGCTGGTGCATATCCACGGGCAAGTCTTGTAAATAGATGGGATCGATGTAAGATATTGATGTCATTGAGTGATCCTGACAATCCAAAAAAACAATGCCCATAGGTCTTGAGATGCCACAACTTCAAGAACAATTGTTGGGTCCCGGCTTTTACCGCAATATTGTCCTTGCCATGCTTTTGGGCAATTCTTCCACTTCCAGTGCATACAATCCACACTGCCAAGCATGTCAGTCCAGCCCCTCTCAAGGTTCATATCCATAAACCTTTTGGTATCTTCGTTGTTTGGAGCTCGAAGATACTCATCACCGAACAACCGGATCACAACCTTTATGAACTTCCAAACAGATTCAATGGTGGTATCTTCACCAATGCAAAGATACTCATCGCAATAATCTGCAGGCACTCTGATGACCCACAAGTATAGGGGGTGTATCGTAGTACTTTCGATAAATAGGAGTGTCGATCCCAACGAGGAGCAGAAGGTGCTGAACAGTGGTATGGAGCAGGAAATCCCTGTGAATACTTAGCAAACGGATTTTTAGTGGTTTTCTGATAAGGCAACAAAACAAAGAGCAAGTAATAAAGAACAAATGCAGCAAGTGGCCAAATCCTTTCTTAGCAAAGGACAAGCCGGTGGAAATACTTATAAAGACCAAACGTTCTCGAGGACACATGGGTATTCTATCTAGTGCTTTCGCTTCAAATAGTCGAGTACTCTTCTTTGGTGTTGTAAGTGTTGTGTGGGTGAACCTGTGCTAATGTACCGACCTTACTTGGACTAATACATACTTGTGATTAAACCCCCTGCAAACATCCGTAACTAGAGGAAAGTAATTAAGATATAAATCTAACCATAGACTTAAACTCTGAGATCCTACACTCCCTTGTGCAAAGGTGTCCTAACGGGGGTTCAGGTTTCTGTCACTCCGGCAACCCCAAAATTAGTATTCAAATACACAATGCATTCCCCTAGGCCCATAAATGGTGAAGTGTCATGTAGTCGACGTTCACATGACACCACTAGAAGAATAGCACCACAACTTAAATACTAAACCATTGAATAATAACTCAACACAAATCCACTAATAACAACATGACTTCTCCCATGTCCTCAAGAACTAAACGAATTACTCACAAGACATCATATGGATCAAGATCAAAGATGATAAGATAATGGATAACAATCTGAACATAAACAATAATCCAATGGTTCCACTCACAAGCATCAACTACAATAGTAATTAACACCGGTAAAGTTTCCCCTAAGAACTAAAGCAATATCCAACACAATTGTTACAGCGGGACGGAGTGGTGATGATGGTGCTGGTGGATATGATGGTGTGGATGATGATGATGATCCCGATGAAGCCTAGCTTGACGATGGTGTTGATGGCGACGATCTCCCCTCTCCGGGAAGGAATTCCCCTGGCAGAAATCTGTCTGCCAGAGAGATCTTTCTCTCTCGGTGTTTTCTGCCCCCCAGAGGCGGCGGAAATCTATCTGTCGTCGCTCTCCGAGCCTTAGGGTTCCGTAGGGAAGATATAGGCGAAGGGGCGGAGTCGGGAGCCGGGCAGGTGGGCCACACCTGTCCTAGGCGCGGCCCAGGGTGGGCCCATGCCTAGGGGGTTTGGGACCCCTGCGGCCCTTCTTTGTCCCTCCTTCTGGATTCCTCAATCTTCTAGAAAAATAATATTTTCCCATATTTTCTGGTATTTTTCTGATCTTCGCGAAATTGCATCAAAACGCCCTCTTTTCCATCAGAATCCAGACTCCGACAGTCCATCCTCCAAGAATCATCCAACATACATAAACATTGGAAAAGACATAAGAAATACCTCATAATAAGACAAATATCAATGAATAGAGGTAGATTATGATATAGAATGGTGATGCAAATTGGGCGTATCACACTCCATACGCAAGCACATGAATAGCTGCGGATAGTTTTTGGTAGGAGCTAAACCATAGCACCCCGACGCCGTATCTATGACGCTAAAAGTGCGTGCAGTTGGTTCCGCAAGCCTCTATGATTTTCACGAACAACTCTCGCCGCATTTGAAACTGCCTACGGAAGAGATGCGGGGGTAGGTGATACCTTCGATCCGTATTACAGATGTAGTATACCTAGGTTTATCGAATCCTCGGGAAGCAGAAAGCAAAGTGAGATTACTTAAACAGATCTTTGAGAGTTTTTGAATTCCTATTGTGTTTTCACCAGACCAAAAGTTTGCGATCTTGTTGTTGTTGATGATGGAGAGAGGGAGGGCCTAGGGTCTTTGGTTTTCACCAGTAGCTGTACAAAACATCTGATGGGAATAATAGATAATAATAAAGTATACATGTAATTGTTAGAGCAAGATAATTATATGTGGGTAGTGCATCCATAGTTGTTATCGCCTCCGCAACCGCTTATAGCAATAACCTACTAGTCTCATCCATAGAAGAAAGAAAACTAATAATACACATCATGATGTCACCGTTAATCTCAAGTAAATTCTTCACATACAGTCGTACTACCCTTTCTTTCACTGGGGTCCCTATCCTGCAGATCGATCATTACTAACACTCCCTTTTCCTAGATCAATCCTCGGGGTCTTGGGTACGTGACAAGTCCTTAGATTGAGGCAAGAGAGGGTACTACAATCATCATGTCATACAAACTAATACATGATCCCATCTATGATAAATTACATGCACAAAGTCTACATGGATATGCCAAAGCCCTTAGTCCAAGGATAATTACTCACACATAGAGATGAAATCGACAATCATAAACATTGCAATATAGATCATAAGGTTTGATAGCAAATAGACTTAAAATGTCGTCAATTGGAGACGAGATCTACTATTACAAGTGGTGAAAGATGGCTATGGTGGTAGAGAAGGGTTTAGAGGTTTAGATCTAGATCTATTCCTCCGGCATGGCGGCTTCTGGTGGCAGGGAGAGTTGAGGTCGAAAAGAAGCGTTGTTTCCCGTCGCCCGAAGCCTCCTTATATAGGGGTCCCTTTACGAAAGTTGTTCTGTTTGACCTAATGAAGTTGATGCAAACTATACGGCGGCAACTATACAATAGCGACCCGTATAGTTGGTCGTTAAGCTTGAAGTAATGGCTTCACGGCTCATGGTTTCTTTGACGTGTTGTAAATCTCCTATCTTTGGCATTTATGTAGTGATTCCCATCATCATACGTCATTATCCGCGTAGGAAAAAATAGCAATAAAGGATTGCATACCCCTTTGATCATTAGGCATTAGTGGCAGGTTTTAGAGAGATATTTCATAAAATATATGAATAATATCTAGTTTAAATATGGACGTGGATGGATATATTTCACAGTCATCAACCTCCCCAAGCTTAAGCTTGATCGTCCTCGAGCAAAAAAACCAAAATCAAAAGGGAACTCAACATTTAAACTGAAATAACGAGATGATGATCTTACTCATGATTGATAGTCTCATGTTTCCTCCACTTTATTAATCTGAAAAACTTCAGCATAGATAGAGTAATGGCAAGCATATCATACGGGTTTCATGAATCCTTATAGCTCAGCAAAACTATTCTAAGCATGGATGATTCAAAAGAGTAAACTTTATTCCATGTCATGTAATCAACTCATAAGCTTGCCTTTGAACAGTAAAATGTAATCATGTAGAATTAAGAGTGTGAGAGTTTGTCATAAAAAGCATATATACTAAAGTATCTTAATTCTTACACATCAATAATCAAGACTTTTCAAGCACTACTTTTCTATTCATTGTCCTACAAGAATTTCAGTTCTTAAGTAATTGAGAGCATGCCAAAAAAATTCATTAGTTTATCGGGCTGTGATGGACACTCGTGGAATCACTAAGGTTTTTGTTTCTTTTGCATAATGATTACTCATATCAGCCAAAGGAGTGATTTCATCATGTTACAGCTACCCGGGAGCGCCAAGAATATTACCCATTATAGCATTGCTGCTATATATGTTTAATAAACTCATAGCCGAAATCTAGGAGTTTCCTCCATGAAGATCGTCCGTCGGCTAGCGGAGTTGTTGGCATCCCATGAAGTTTGACATGCATAAAGCTATATAATTCTTATGATTTACAAGTCAAACTTTGGCATGCTCACAAAAACCGCTAAACATTAATTCAATTGAACAAGTCTTTTCAAAGAGATCTATCGGGTCAATCATTATTTTATGTGGTGTCGAGTGTCTCTAGGAATAAGCTTTCAAGACTAAACACTACAAGACCCAAGCCTTCAATTTGTGAGACTTTTTCTTTGTTTCAAATTTTTAGGCAAAACTTTGGTTAAATACAAGAGCTGGAACAAAACGTACCAAGTTAAATACCCATGCAAATAAAATTTTACTACAATATGGAGACTCACTCCTCCGATATAACATCTCAACATTACTACTAACTAGCAAGGGTTTCTCAAACTTCAAAAGTGGGGAGTCATAAGGCATACCTCTCATGTTTGGTTACACTTCTCTCTTCCTTTTTTATTTGTTTCTTGGAAAATCGAAGTCAATCACTCTCCTGCAAATCAACGAGAACTTAGAGGTGAAAATAAAAAGAGAGAAAATAAAGATAAACGGAGAAATATTTTTATGGTTTTTGAGAAGAGGAATCAAAGAATAGGAAATTGGCAGGAAAGCTCGGCTTGAAAATCTCAAACAAAATAAAATAACTAGGATAAAGTGTTGGAGAAACCAACACGGGTGCTTATAAACTCAAATAAAAGCATAACTTCGAAAAATAAGATAAAGCAAATGAAAGCAAAATAAAATAAATAGAAAACCTCCCCAAGCTTAGACTTTTGCAAGCCCTTAAAATCACTGTGGTGGGGGAGGATAGTTGTAACTCCAATCCGCAAATTGAGTTGAGAGGTTACTTGTTTTTCTCGGAGTTTTAGGGTGAGATTATGCATTCTCTCTACAGTTCCTCCAAGTTCTTGGAAATCCTGATATGTTGCAAACTGGTTTGGTGGCTGCTGCTCTTGATGAGGGACTTCTTGGTCCTCATCCTCTTCCGGAATCTCCTCCTCGGGTTGGTGTTTCTCAACCTGTAAGTCATAAAGCACACGTCCTTCCTCGATAGAGAAAAGACCATTAGGCAAAGGAGCGGGGTAGATACGCCTAGCTCTAGCAATATGCAGATAATAAACACCACCTCTCCTAGTAAGCATTCCACAAGCCCTCAAAGTAGAAAAACCAACACGTCGCTCACATAGTACCGGTTGTAACTCACCTAGGTCGATGCCTAGAACATTGGCGAGCACGATGATGACGCCTCCACAAGTGATTGGTCCTTGGCTTTGGTTGGATTGGTACTCCAAGTAACGCAGAAGAATTGCGCCCAAGTGAAGTGACAAGTTGTTATAGTTGAGAGCAGGTTTTGCAAGGACCAATATGTCCTCCTCATTGAGTCTTGTGAACTCATTACGTACATGCAAGGTGTTAGCAATAACATAAAACAAATAGCGAATAGCAGGATGTTGAATATTCTTCCCTTTAGTGACTCGAGAAGTAAAACTCATTCTATTATAACAGTATTCAGGGGAAGGTTCCATGTCGGTAAAAGCTGCGCGTAGAGCATTAGGTGAAGGGTTTCGCGGCATAGTAAATCAAAATTTTCTACGGAGCGAACAGAGGGAAAGCCAAGATCTAATCTAGGAGATGAAAACAACGAGAGAGATTGGATTAGATCTTCATACCCTTGAAGATTACAGACAATGAACGCTCGTTTAACGTGGGTGATGTAGTCGCTTCTCCTCCTCGCGATCCGATCCGATCTAGCACCACAAGTGGCGGTGCCTCCGTGAGATGCACACGCAGCACCTTGACGTCTCCTCCTTCCTCGGACCAGCGAGTATGGTGGAGAGATAGATTGGATCTACAACACGACGGCGTGGTGTATATGGTGGAGAATTTCTACTGCAGGGCTTCGCCTACAAACAGTCGGGAGGGAGAGAGGAAGGTAGCAAGGCTGCTAGGGCTTGGAGGAAGGTGTGTCGGGGGGAGGGGGCGCACCACCCCTCTATATATAGAGGGCCAGCCCTGCCCTCCTCCAAGCCTATCTCTAGTTTAAACAATTTAAACTCTCCCTTATCTAGAAATCCTATCTCTAGTTTAAACGATTTAAACTCTCCCTTATCTAGAAATCCTATCTCTAGTTTAAACGAGTTTAAACTTATCCAGGATCGGCTGGGCCCTATGGGGCCTTGTGCCCCTGGCCCAATGCGGCCAGGACACTCCCTCATAGGCCCATGCCCCCTCCCGAAAGGTGGGGCCACGTTGGTCCCGTTCCGGAAGGTTCTAGAAGCTTCCGGTACAATACCGATTAACCCGGAACAATTCCGAACTCCAAAAACTGCACTGCCTTATATGAATCTTATTCTCCGGACCATTCCGGAACCTCTCGTGATAACCCGGATCCCATCCGAGACTCCGAACAAAAATTCATAAACCAATTATCCAATCTATCCTAGCGTCGAGATACGTTAAGTGTGTGACCCTGCGGGTTCGAGAATATGCAGACATGATCTTCTATCAATAATCGACGGGTGCAGGCACCCATATTGACTCCCACACATTCATCGATGATCATATCGGATGAACCACGATGCCAGGATTCAATCAATCCCATATATATATTCCCTTCGCCTCGTGATATTTTACTTGCCCGAGATTTGATCGTCGGTACCGTCATACCTAGTTCAATCTCTCACGGCAAGTACTTTACTCGTTCCGAATCGATATCACTTTGTGATTAACTCCTTAACCACATGCTTGCAAGCGGTGTTGATATCGATCGAAAGTGGGCCCAAGTATATCTCTCCGACTTGGGAGGGACAAATTCCATCTCGATACATACAACCCAACAGATATTTCCGATCACCGAGAGACACCTTTATGATCACCCTCTCATAGGATGACGCTTTGATGACCTCAAAGCTTTCTTCGGTACCAGGAGTTGCATTATCTCATGGTCTAAGGAATACAATATTTGACATAGGAAAAGCTTCGCAAAGATGAACACGATGAACGATCTAATTGCTTCGCTTAGTTTGGTCATCCATCATATCATTCTCCCAATGATATGATCTCATTATCAATTGACAACTCATGTCTATGGTTAGGAAACCTTAACCATCATTGATCAATGAGCTAGTCCTTAGAGGCGTACCAGGGACACGGTGTTGTTCACAAACCACACAAGTATTAAAGTTTCCGCTTAATAAAATTCTAGCATGGAATATAAACTTTATCATGAACAAGAATTATAATAATAACATCTTTATTATTGCCTCTAGGGCATAATTCCAACAGTCTCCCACTTGCACTAGAGTCAATAATCTAGTCTACATTTGGCAACAATCTCACACCCATGGCACTGAGGTGTTGATCATGTTTTACACGTGGAAGAGGTTTAGTCAATGGATCTGCGACATTCAGATCCGTATGTACTTTGCTAATCTTCAGATCTCCATCTGCTATATAATCTAGGATTATATGAAACTTGCGGTTGATATGCTTGGTCTTTGGATGATATCTTGGTTCCTTAGCGAGTGCTATGGCGCCAGTGTTGTCACACAATATCTCCAGTGGTTCCAATGCACTTGGAACCACGCCAAGCTCAGTGACGAAGTTTCTGATCCAAACTCCTTCACTTGACGCTTCTGCAACAGCCATGTATTCCGCTTCTACTGTAGATCCCGCGATCACGCTTTGCTTGCAGCTTCTCCAGCTCACAGCTCCTCCATTCAAAATATAAACGATCGTCGAGATTTAGAATCATCCTTATCGGTGTCGAAACTAGCATCGACGTAACCTTTTACGACAAGTCGTTCATCACCCCATAGACTAAGAACATTTCTTTAGTTCTATTTAGGTACTTTAGGATGTTCTTCACAGCTGTCCAAAGGTTCCACTCGGATCACTTTGATATCTCGTCAAACTAAGAGCATTGGACACATCCGTCTAGTACACAACATGGCATACATGATGGAACCTATGGCGAGGCATAAGGCACTTTGCTCATAGCTTCCCTATCATTTACATCAGTGGACACCGAGCCTTGCTCAATATCTTACCCGACAACATAGGCACCGAACCTTTCTTTGCCTTATCCATTCGAACCTTTTGAACTTTGTCTAGGTATGTACTTAAAGCTATCAGGCGTCTTTGTCTATCTCTATAGATTTTGATGCCCAATATATAAGCAGCTTCACCTAGGTCTTTCATTGAAAACCACTTGTTCAAATAACTCTTCACATCGTTAAGCATGTTGATGTCATTTCCGATAATCAATATGTCATCCACATACAAGCACGTAAACGTCACCGAGCTCCCACTCACTTTCTTGTAGATACAAGCTTCGTACCTATTTGGAACAAATCCAAAGCTCTTGATTACTTGATCAAAACGAAGGTTCCAACTCCGAGATGCTTGCTTCAGTCCATAAATGGAACGCTGAAGTTTGCATACTTTACTAGCATCCTTAGGATCGACAAAACCTTCGGGTTGCATCATATACAACTCTTCATCAATGTTCCCATTGAGGAAAGCAGTCTTGACATCCATCTGCCATATTTCATAATCATGAAACGCAGCAATTGCTAATAAAATCCGAATGGACTTAAACATCGCTACGGGAGAGAAAGTCTCATCGTAGTCAACACCTTGAACTTGTCGAAAACCATTGCGACAAGCCGTGCTTTATAGACGGTAACATTACCATCCGTCCGCTTTCTTCTTGAATATCCATTTGCACTCAACGGCCTTTCGGCCGCTAGGAGGATCCACCAAAGTCCATACTTGGTTTTCGCTCATGGATGCCAATTCGGATTTCATGGCTTCTAGCCATTTCTCAGTCCGGCTCATCATCGCTTCCTCATAGTTCGTAGGCTCACCGCCTTCTACTAACAAGACAACAAGACAGGTTGCTGCACTTCACGGGAGGGGCACGCGACCTTGTCGACTGCGACGCTCAAGAGCTTGACATCGTCCAAGCTTCATGATCCTTGTCATTAGCTTCCTCTATTGTTGGTGCAGCGTGACCTGGAACAATTTCAGTGTGCGCTACTCTCCAATTCAAGAGAAGGTTCAATAACCTCGCCTAGCTCTACTTTCCTCCCATTCACTTCTTTCGAGAGAAACTCCTTCTCAAGAAAGGAACCGTTCTTTGCGATAAACACTTTGCCTTCGGTTCTGTGATAGAAGGTATAACCAATGGTTTCCTTTAGGGTATCCTATGAAGACGCATTTCTCCGCTTTGGGTTCGAGCTTGTCCGCATCAACTTCTTGACGAAGCTTCAGATCCCCAAACTTTAAGAAACGACAACTTAGGTTTAGCACCAAACCATAGTTCATACGATGTCGTCTCAATGGATTTAGATGGAGCCCTATTTAAAGTGAATGCAGCGGTTTCTAATGCATAACCCCAAAATGATAACGGCAAATCAAGAAGAGACATCATTGATCGGACCATATCTAATAGGGTTCGATTCCGATTCAGACACACCATTGCTTGTGGTGTTCGGTGGCGTGAGTTGCGAAACAATTCCGCTTGCTTTAAGATGCGTGAGAAAATCATAACTCAAATATTCGCCTCACGATCGGATCGTAGAAACTTAATCTTTACTACGATGGTTCTCCACTTCATTCGAAATTCTTTGAACTTTTCAAACGTTTCAGATTTATGTTTCATTAAATAGATATACCCATATCTACTTAAGTCATCGGTAAAAGTGAGAAAATAGCGATATCCACCGCGCGTCGAAACACTCATCGGTCCGCATACATCGGTATGTATGATTTCCAACAAGTCCGTTGCTCGCTCCATCATACCGAGAACGGGTTTTGATCATCTTGCCCATGAGGCATGGTTCGCATGTGTCAAATGATTCAAAATCAAGAGACTCCAAAAGTCCATCAGAATGGAGTTTCTTCATGCGCTTTACACCAATATGACCTAGACGACAATGCCACAAATAAGTAGTATTATCACTATCTACTTTGCATCTCTTAGCCTCAATGTTATGGATGTGTGTTTCATCCCTTTCGAGATTTAGAAGAAATAAACCATTCACAAGAGGTGCATGACCATAAAAGATGTTACTCATATAAATAGAACAACCATTATTCTACGATTTAAATGAATAACCGTCTTGCAATAAACATGATCCAAATAATGTTCATGCTCAACGCAGTACATAATAACATTTATTAAGGTTTAAAACTAATCCGAAGGTAAAACTAAGGAGAGCGTCGACGGCCATCACATCAACTCTTGATCCGTTGCCAACGCTAGATCGTCACCTCATCCTCGCAAAGCCGTCATTCCGTAGCTCCTGTTTCGAGTTACAAATATTAGCAACTGAACCAGTATCAAATACCCAGTCAGTACAACGAGGGCTAGTAAGGAAAACATCAATAACATGTATATCAAATATACCTTTGATGGTGCCAGCCTTCTTGTCCGCTAAGTACTTGGACGATTGCCCTTCCAAAGGACCCTGTCCTTGCAATAGAAGCACTCGATTGTCCGGCTTAGGACCGACCGAGCTTCTTCTCAGCCAGGGCATTGCGCTTCGCCGCCTTCTTGAAGGGATTCTTTGCTCCTTACCTTTCTTAAAGGAGGGCTTGTTGACCATCAACACATGATTATCCTTCTTGATGTCCACTTCGCAGCCTTGACTTTGCGAAGAGCTCGTGATCGATGGAACCAATCTGATTATGAGTCACTACAAAACTTTTGTAGCTGGGAGGGAGTGATTGCAGAACCCTGTCAATCTTGAGCTCCTCTGGAATCGTGCATTCTAGTTGCTCAAGGCGTTGAGTGTAGCCCGACATCTTTATGGCGTGCTCACGAACGGAACTCCCTTCCTCCATCTTGCAGTTAAAGAACTTCTCAGAGATCTCATATCTCTCAGAACGGGCTTGAGTCTGAAACATGGTTTTCAGCTCCTCGAGAATCTCAAAGGGCCCGGGATAGGTTTCAAAACGATTTTGAAGCTCCGGTTCCATAGCAAACAACATGGTGCTCTTAATCACACCATAATCATCTTTGCGCGACTGATAGACAACTTTCTCATTAGCCGGCGCAGTTGCAGCAGGGGGGTTACCTAACGCTTTCTCAAGGACATAGTCCTTTTGTCCGCCAGACAGAATGATTCTTAGTGTCGGGGATATAACCCCAAGTACCCCAGAGTTGGTATATAAATAAGCCAATAAAGAGACAAGAATAAATGAGAGTATATTTGATAAGAGAATATAGAAAAGGAAAGAGACAGGAAAGAACAACTGGGCCGAGTAAGGGGAATCTCGGCCCAGTCCCCACTCCCCAAGGCCGAATTAAATATAAGGAAAGGAAAACCACCCAGGTAGGCCGAATTACCCCCAGTCGGCCCACCTACCGAGCTCCACCAAGCCACCTAGATTCCACCTCCTCAATCCTTTGCCGCCAGGACTCCCTTTGCTCCTGCCGAGCGACGCCCAGCATCGACAGCATCGCTGCTTCCCCCGGGTGGGCCGGTATCTCCTTCACCATCGCCGGCCCACCGCGGGCCACTGTCAAGGCAGAACCAAGGCAGCATCCGACCTTCCCCGGGTGGGCCGAGTTTGGCCCACCACGGGAACCTGCTGCACCGAGCACACCGCATCGCTCCCCCGGGTGGGCCGAATCGAGCCAACCTCGGCCCACCGCGGGTCCTCACCACCAGGCCAATGCTCCCAGCCATGGTTCGGCACAGAGAGAGCCCGGCTGGGCTCCCATTAACCCGGCTGGGCCACATTCTTTATCTATCACGCCTAGGCCGAGTAGATGATGATTCGGCTGGGCTGTTCGGGCCCCCAGGCCGAATTATATGGCCTTCGGGCCGACTTCTTCTCAGTAGAAGACCCTCCAGGCCGAGTTTCAGCCCTCCGGGTCTTATTATTTCATCCCGAATGTCCCCTTATTCAACTCCAGAAGCATCCCCGACCTCCACAGAAGCACACCAACGAACTAAGATACAGCTCCACCAGTATCATGCCAGTCTTGGGAGCCCACCAGCTCAGACTGGCACATGGCGTATGGAATATACCCATGGAATCTAACAAGATGCTAGGGATATGCTCATGGCATCAAATAAGATGCTAGGGAATATGCCTGGCATCTCCAAGGATGCCAAGGCATATGCTGAACATCTGAGAAGATGCTGGGAATATGCTGCCTAGATACCAATCGTGGGGAACAAGATTTGTCCCCTGGGCTCCCCTTTATAAGGAGCACCAGGGGGATCGTTCAAGAAGAGGCCCCGAAGGGCTCCTCCCCTCTCTGCTCACTAGGAGCTCTCCTTCTTCCTCTTCCTCCTCTCTCATAGAGAGATCTAGATAGAAGGATAGGAGATACAGCTCCAGGAGCATGATTGTAGCCACAAGTATGGCAAGATTATAAGAGATTAGATGTATAGAAGGAGGTGTTATCCCAACTTGATAGCTTCAATCCAATATACATTGTATTTCTCTTTGTTCATACGAGTGCGGTCTTCACTGCATCATCCCTCCCCGGATTCCTCCACGTCCATCGGCCCCAACTTTAGCCTACCCATGGCATATGCCGTGACAAGACCACGGCATTTGGCGCCCACCGTGGGGCCTTCTAGTGGCGTTGGTTGGGTTTCCATCCGGACGGGAACATCTTCATCAACTTCTTCCTCACAGGGCTCATTCAGCTTCACCAAGTCAACAGAGAACAAAGAGTAAGTGCAGAGACTCTCCAAGTCTAACTCATCAAAGCAGGTTAGACTCAGCAAGAACTCAAGCACTACTCCGAGCTTACTGTAAGTACCAAATAACTCAGCAGCGCAAGTATGACCTAGCAAGACTCACCCAAACACTTCTCTAAGTATGCTGTAAGTACCAGGTAACTCAGCCACCTACACTCAACCCTTCATCCCAGGGAGAGAATAACTCAACCCGGGGACTAGTCAACTTATCCGTAGAATCACCTTTAGATTAAGAGAGCATTATGTTGATTTGGATCTATACTCCAGCCAACTTTTCAGTTAACTCGGCCATAGGTTGAATCATCTTATTTGTGATTCAGATAGATTGTGAGTCAATTAGTTTATGTTTTGGATTACCCGTTAACTCAGCTCGCCAGCCAGCGTTTCAGTTAACTCGGCCATAAGTTGAATCATCTCATTTGTGATTCAGATAGATTTTGAGTCAGTTAGTTTATGCTTTGAATTAACCTTTAACTCAGCTCAGTAAATTGTCTCTGATTCGGACTAACAGTTGATTCAGCTTGCCAGGGTACTTTACAATTCGGATTGGTATTCAAACTCGGCGTACTAATTGTATCTCTGATTCAGGCCGAAGCTTTATTTAGTTCACCAGATTGCCAGGTTATGATATGACTCAGATTGATATCTCACCATCTTGCCAGGGTATCCCATATCTCGGATGGCTATTGGCCACCTTATCGTATCCCGAATCTATATCTCATATCTACATCGCGAATCGGTTCTCTCGGCGGTCAACCCTATTATCATATCTCAAAGCTTAATCTCGGACCCATATCTCGGATCCATATCAAAGGCAGGTTATCGTCATCGCGCCAAATCAAGCTATATCATGGCAAATAGATGGCTCAAGCTAACATACAAATCAATTTTGAGTAAAGTAACTCGGATTTTGGATGAGTTAACTCGGATTTGAGTCAGAAGACTCAGATTCGGTATGCATATCAATTTTGAGTAAATTAACTCGGATTTTGGATGAGTTAACTCGGATTTGAGTCAGAAGACTCGGATTCGGGATGCAAATCAATTTTGAGTAAAGTAACTCGGATTTTGGATGAGTTAACTTGGATTTGAGTCAGAAGACTCAGATTCGGGATGCATATCAATTTTGAGTAAATTAACTCGGATTTTGGATGAGTTAACTCGGATTTGAGTCAGAAGACTCGGATTCGGGATGCAAATCAATTTTGAGTAAAGTAACTCGGATTTTGGATGAGTTAACTCGGATTTGAGTCAGAAGACTCAGATTCGGGATGCAAATCAATTTTGAGTAAAGTAACTCGGATTTTGGACGAGTTAACTCGGATTTGAGTCAGAAGACTCAGACTCGGGATGCAAGTCAAAATTGAGTAAAGTAACTCGGATTTTTGATGAGTTAACTCGGATTTGTGTCAGAAGACTCAGATTCGGGATGCAAGTCAAAATTGGGTAAAGTAACTCGGATTTAGGATGAGTTAACTCGGATTTGAGTAATGTCACTCAGATTTGAGCCAGATGACTCAGACTTACATATGAGTCAATTTTGAGTAAAGTAACTCGAATTTGGGATGAGTTAACCCGGATTTAATCATGTAACTCGGATTTGAGTCAAATGACTCAGACTTAGGCATAAAGTCAATGTCGAGTAAGGAAACTCAGATTTGGAATCAAATAACTCGGATAGAGACTTACCCAAAGAGGTTAAAAGAGCAGTGCCCAATAAGGCCAGAACTCACGAATTACCCAATGGGGTTAAAAGAGCAATGCCCAATAAGGCCAATACTCATGACTTACCCAAAGAGGTTAAAAGAGCAGTGCCCAATAAGGCCAGTACTCATTACTTACCCAAAGAGGTTAAAAGAGCAGTGCCCAATAAGGCCAAAACTCGCAACTTACCCAAAGAGGTTATGACCAGTGCCCAAGAAGGCCAGAAGTCCAAAAACTTACCCAAAGAAGTTAAAAGAGCAGTGCCCAATAAGGCCAGAACTCACAACTTACCCAAAGAGGTTAAAAGAGCAGTGCCCAATAAGGCCAGAACTCATAACTTACCCAAAGGGGCTATGACCAGTGCCCAAGAAGGCCAGAAGTCCAAAAACTTACCCAAAGGGGTTATGACCAGTGCCCAGGAAGGCCAGAAGTCCAAAAACTTACCCAAAGGGGTTATGACCAGTGCCCAGGAAGGCCAGAAGTCCAAAAATTTACCCAAAGGGATTATGACCAGTGCCCAAGAAGGCCAGAGGTCCAAGAACTTGCCCAAAAGGGTTATAAGCAATGCCTAAGAAGGCTAGGAGTCAAGAAATTTACCCAAAAGGATTAATAAAACATAGAAGGATAAGGTACGAAAAGTCGAAAAACAACTCTGGGAATGCTTAAAATTAAAGTCTATGCACGACTCTACGAGTCCCACATAGACTCGGGGACTAATGTCGGGGATATAACCCCAAGTACCCCAGAGTTGGTATATAAATAAGCCAATAAAGAGACAAGAATAAATGAGAGTATATTTGATAAGAGAATATAGAAAAGGAAAGAGACAGGAAAGAACAACTGGGCCGAGTAAGGGGAATCTCGGCCCAGTCCCCACTCCCCAAGGCCGAATTAAATATAAGGAAAGGAAAACCACCCAGGTAGGCCGAATTACCCCCCAGTCGGCCCACCTACCGAGCTCCACCAAGCCACCTAGATTCCACCTTGAATCCGCCGCCGCCCCGCCAGGGACTCCCCCGCCTGCTCCTGCCGAGCGACGCCCAGCATCGACAGCATCGCTGCTTCCCCCGGGTGGGCCGGTATCTCCTTCACCATCGCCGGCCCACCGCGGGCCACTGTCAAGGCAGAACCAAGGCAGCATCCGACCTTCCCCGGGTGGGCCGAGTTTGGCCCACCACGGGAACCTGCTGCACCGAGCACACCGCATCGCTCCCCCGGGTGGGCCGAATCGAGCCAACCTCGGCCCACCGCGGGTCCTCACCACCAGGCCAATGCTCCCAGCCATGGTTCGGCACAGAGAGAGCCCGGCTAGGCTCCCATTAACCCGGCTGGGCCACATTCTTTATCTATCACGCCTAGGTCGAGTAGAAGATGATTCGGCTGGGCTGTTCGGGCCCCCAGGCCGAATTATATGGCCTTCGGGCCGACTTCTTCTCAGTAGAAGACCCTCCAGGCCGAGTTTCATCCCTTCGGGTCTTATTATTTCGTCCCGAATGTCCCCTTATTCAACTCCAGAAGCATCCCCGACCTCCACAGAAGCACACCAACGAACTAAGATACAGCTCCACCAGTATCGTGCCAGTCTTGGGAGCCCACCAGCTCAGACTGGCACATGGCGTATGGAATATACCCATGGAATCTAACAAGATGCTAGGGATATGCTCATGGCATCAAATAAGATGCTAGGGAATATGCCTGGCATCTCCAAGGATGCCAAGGCATATGCTGAGCATCTGAGAAGATGCTGGGAATATGCTGCCTAGATACCAATCGTGGGGAACAAGATTTGTCCCCTGGGCTCCCCTTTATAAGGAGCACCAGGGGGATCGTTCAAGAAGAGGCCCCGAAGGGCTCCTCCCCTCTCTGCTCACTAGGAGCTCTCCTTCTTCCTCTTCCTCCTCTCTCATAGAGAGATCTAGATAGAAGGATAGGAGATACAGCTCCAGGAGCATGATTGTAGCCACAAGTATGGCAAGATTATAAGAGATTAGATGTATAGAAGGAGGTGTTATCCCAACTTGATAGCTTCAATCCAATATACATTGTATTTCTCTTTGTTCATACGAGTGCGGTCTTCACTGCATCATCCCTCCCCGGATTCCTCCACTTCCATCGGCCCCAACTTTAGCCTACCCATGGCATATGCCGTGACAAGACCACGACACTTAGATTGCGGAACCAGTTGGTGAAGTTAGACCCATTGTTTCTAAGCTTTTCTTTCTCAGCAAAAACGTTGAAGTTGAAGTTTGGACTTGGCCATTGGATCTACAGTATTTGCAAGTACAATTTAGACTATGTTCATGATAAATAGTTCAACTTAATCAAATTACTAGATGAACTCCCACTAAATTCAACATCCCTCAAGTTGTTTAGTGAACACGATCCAAATTCACCACACCTAATCCGATCATCACGAGAATAGATGTGGTTTAAATGGTGGACAACGAAGTGTCGATCATATCATTCATATGACTCATGCTTAACCTTTCGGTTCTTGTGTTCCGAGGCCATGTCTGTACATGCTAGGCTCGTCAAGTTAGACCCAAGTATTTCCGCGGGTGCAAAAACTGGCTTGCACCCGTATGTGTATGCGTAGAGTCTATAGCACCCGATCATCACGTGATGCTTGGACACGACGAACTTTCGCAACGGTGCATACTTGGGGAGAACATAGTTTTTATCTTGATCTTTAAGTGAGGAATCATCTTATAATGCTACCGTCGCGATCTAAGCATAATAAGATACATAAAGGGATAAACATCACATGCATATAACTTTATGTGACATGGTATAGCCAATCCTCGCGCAATGATCTGCATCTTGTGCTCCGCATGATCTCCATCACTCCACCATGATTGCCTCCACCACGAATAGCAACTACAACTATTGCTAACTACTTAGCGATAAAGTAAAGCTATTACATGGCGTATAAGAAGTTGACTCGCAGTCATACAGAATTATAAAGACAACCATATGGCTCGCCGGTTGTGTACTCATCGACATGCAAGTCGTGAAACATTACAAAACATGATCATCGATACAATATACACATCACATCTTGGGCCATACCATATCACGAAAACACTCCTGCAAAAACAAGTTAGACGCCTCTACTTTGTTGTTGCATGTTTTACGTGGCTTATGGGAGTAGATGCTAAGAACGATTCTTACTACGGAAAGCCACAACGGTGATATTATGGTTGCCAAACTCGGTGTTAATCCCATGACAACTATAGTGAGATAAACCGACATCCACCACCGCATGTGTGGTACAAGCCACACGTCAAGTGCGGAGCCGGTCTCATGACGACGTCGCGTAAGGTTGGTCCGGACCGCTTCAATCTCACTATCCCGCCATAAGAAGAACACAAACAAGAGGCTTGCAATAGAAAACATCAACACCGCAACAACCATGTTGCGTCTACTCATGAAACACATCTACGCATAGATCTAGCTCGATACCCTCAAGGGTTTCGCGGCATAGTAAATCAAAATTTTCACGGAGCTTAACAGAGGGAAAGCCAAGATCTAATCTAGGAGATGCAAACAACGAGAGATTGGATTAGATCTTCATACCCTTGAAGATTCGTGACAGGAACGTCCGTCGGAACGTGGGTGATGTAGTCGCATCGCTCCTCCTCGCGATCCGATCCGATCTAGCACCACAAGTGGCGGTGCTCCGTGAGATGCACACGCAAAGACTGACGTCTCCTCCTTCCTCGGACCAGCGAGTATGGTGGAGAGATAGATTGGATCTACAACACGACGACGCGTGGTGTATGGTGGAGAATTTCTGCTGCAGGCTTCGCCTACAAACAATCGGGAGGGAGAGGAAGGTAGCAAGGCTGCTAGGGCTTGGAGGAAGGTGTGTGTGGGAGGCGCACCACCCTCTATATATAGAGGGGGCCAGCCCTGCCCTCCTCCAAGCCTATCTCTAGTTTAAACAATTTAAACTCTCCCTTATCTAGAAATCCTATCTCTAGTTTAAACGATTTAAACTCTCCCTTATCTAGAAATCCTATCTCTAGTTTAAACGAGTTTAAACTTATCCAGGATTGGCTGGGCCCTATGGGGCCTTGTGCCCCTGGCCCAATGCGGCCAGGACACTCCCTCATAGGCCCATGCCCCCTCCCGAAAGGTGGGGCCACGTTGGTCCCTTTCCGGAAGGTTCTAGAAGCTTCCGGTACAATACCGATTAACGAACAATTCAACTCCAAAACTGCCTTATATGAATCTTATTCTCCGGACCATTAGAACCTCTCGTGATATCCCGGATCCCATCCGAGACTCAACAAAAATTCATAAACCAATTATCCAATCTATCCTAGGCCGAGATACGTTATGTGTGACCTGCGGGTTCGAGAATATGCGACATGATCTTCTATCAATAATCAACAATGGGTCCGGCACCCATATTGACTCCACACATTCATCGATGATCATATCGGATGAATCACGATGCCAGGATTCAATCAATCCCATATATATATTCCTTCGTCTCGCGATATTTTACTTGCCCGAGATTCGATCGTGACCGTCATACCTAGTTCAATCTCGCTCACGTTAAGTACTTTACTCGTTCGTAATCCGATATCACTTTGTGATTAACTCCTTAACCACATGCTTGCAAGCGTGTTGATATCGACACGAGTGGGCAAGTATATCTCTCCGACTTGGGAGGGACAAATTCCATCTCGATACATACAACCCAACAGATACTTTCCGATCACCGAGACACCTTTATGATCACCTCTCATAGGATGACGTTTGATGACCTCAAAGCTTTCTTCGGTACCAGTGGAGTTGCATTATCTCATGGTCTAAGGAATACAATATTTGACATAGGAAAAGCTTCGCAAAGATGAACACGATGAAACGATCTAATTGCTTCGCTTAGTTTGGTCTACATCCATCATATCATTCTCCCAATGATATGATCTCATTATCAATTGACAACTCATGTCTATGGTTAGGAAACCTTAACCATCATTGATCAATGAGCTAGTCCTTAGAGCGTACGCAGGACACGGTGTTGTTCACAAACCACACAAGTATTAAAGTTTCCGCTTAATACAATTCTAGCATGGAATATAAACTTTATCATGAACAAGAATTATAATAATAACATCTTTATTATTGCCTCTAGGGCATAATTCCAACATTAGGTTCATTGTTGGGTAAATTAAAACAATTGCACCATTCATCAAGTGATACCGAATAATTATTGTTCATGAGTCAGAAAGAAATTATATCCTCCCCATGCCATGTCTTAACGGTGCTTTTCAAAGAACTAATAAATTCCATGGTTAACCGGCGATAGGTTGGTGCATCATGAAATACAAAGTTTTGCAGGCCAAGTCTATTTCAAAGTAAATTAAAATCATTATAAATACCAAGTTGGTTCAAAGTGACGGGGCAAACCCACTTGGTTGCCTTGACTTCTCGGTTTTTAATCTTGTCGAAACGATCATGGTGGGATTCGTTCTTGAATCGAATCCCCATGCGTTCCTGAGCTGCAGCCCGAGAAGAACTATCTGCGGCAAGAGCACGTGTCTGGATCCTCATGTTCATCTTCTAAAAACAAATAAGAAAGACAATTATAGAACTTTTTGATCCAACAGTAATAGTCATAGCATAATCTTCATCATAGCACACTAAAGAATCTCCTCAACATAATAATCTAGGTAAGATAATCATGGCAAATAGTCCAAAACAAGTCTCACCCTAGATTGATAATAACAATAGATCAAAGATGAATTCACGAAAAGTAATTGGAGGATCGGAGGAGAAACATACCATATATCACATGTGTGCGAAGAATTCGAACGAAATTGAGTAGGGGTGAAGATCCCTTGAGGTTTTGAGTGAGTTTGGAGGTAGAAGAGAGAAAAAGTATTGATGTTTTGATGTTTTGGGTACCTCCCCGTGCGTTTAAGTGGTCGGACACAACTATACGGCAGGAACTATATGGCCGGAACACTTTTTTCCCGCCGTATAGTTGGTCTGACGGAATTGTTTTTAGGATTTTTAGGGTTACTTTCCTGGTGGCTGTAACTATACGGCGGGAACATCCTGGGATGAAAAATGTCGATGGGTAACATAACTATGCGACCGGAACTATACAGCGGGAATTTTTATTTCCGCCATCAAAAAAATTCTATTTCTTCGAGGATTACTTTTTATACTAAAACTTAGCGAAACACCTTGTTTTGACAGAAAAATACCAGACTAAAATTTCGACCAACTATGGCATATAAAACAGGAATTTTTAGTACTAAAGAATCTCTCTTTTCTCAATGGAGTTTTCTAGCACTCTTTATTCTATATAGAACTTAAACTAAAACTTAACTCAAACCTTTATTTCTCATGGGTTGCCTCCCATGCAGCGCTATTTTATGGTCAATAGATTGACCTTGATATTGCTCACTTAGGCCATATGAGTGGAACACCCACTCTAAAGTAATTGGCCTTCAAAGTGATGCCTCCTTATCATCTTGCTTAGCTTTATTTTTCCTAGGAAAATTAATAACAAAATGATCCCGTGAAGGCAACTGGATATTCACGTTCCCTTCATGCAAGTTGATTAAAGCCTTAATAGTTCTTAAGAAAGGACGTCCTAATATGATAGGAGCAGTAGCATCTTCAGGCATATCAACAATAAAAAATCAATAAGAGTAGGAAAGCCTTTAATGTATACTAAAGTATTTTCTTTAATGCATACCGCTTGTTTATAAGTAGAATCAGTTAGATGTAATTTTAGTTCGGTGATTTAAAAAGAGTCAAGACTTAACTTATTAAAAAGACTCTTTGGAATTGTTGAAACACTTGCACCTAGATCACACAGTGTAGCTATTTCATTAGTCCCAATTTTAATCTTAATATTACGCTCAAATATATCATCTAGCAATTTTCTTATATTCTTGTTCTAGCTCACATACCTTTATTGCTACCTTATTAACGAAGTGTTGATACATGACTTCCTCATTTCCTTCACTTATCGGAATCTTGACGTTGATCATTTTTACAAGATCTTCAACTCTGTAGTTTAGTGAAGGAGCATTGCTATAATCAAGTTCTTCGGGCTCCTCCCTTTGGATCCTTATCATCTTGAGGTTTTCTACTGGATTGGGCTCAACTTTACCTGCACATTTAGCTAGAATGAGAGTTTGACTCTCGGTTATCTTATCTAGTTGTGCCTCAACAATCCTTGTTCTTTCTTGGAGGGCCTAGAAATCATTTCTCAAACTAATAGCTTGGTTAGATAATTTACCAAGCATAGCATCATGATTCTCCGTATATTGTTTTGCTCATTTTATGAGTCCATAAAATATTTAAGAGTTTCTTGGAGACTACTATTATTTGATGCCATGTTATTATTGGAGTTACTTGCTGGACTAGAATAATGTTTCTAGGCAAAAATATCAACCATTATTTTGCTCTTCCTCTAAGAGAGAAAGGAAATAAGCGCAACTTGACCACATCGGGGTTAACATCTTTAATGCGCATCATATCACATATTTCAGTGAAAGTATTTAAGTGCATAGCTGCATCTTCTATAGCAGAGCCTCCAAATTGATTATGTCGAACCAAGCTTAAATAGTGGGGCTTAATTTCATAATCTTCAACAGCAATTGCTAGGTGAGTAATATGAGTACGCAAATAATCATTGTTAGGAGTTTCAAACTCCCCAAATTTCTTTTCAGCCATACTTCCTATGTTTTTGTATTTTCTTAAACAAGTACTAATGATGATAAAGCAAGAATTAAAATACTAACTAATTTTTTTGGTTTTTCAAATAAAAACTAAAAGCAAACTAACAAAATTAAAAACGATAATTTAAAACTGGCAAGGTTCCTACTAACCTCACTAGGGTAGCTATTGCTTCCCCGGCTATAGCGCCAGAAAAAGGGTTGATACCTTCGATCTGGATTACGGATATAGTATATAGCTCTTTCCCCTAGTAGACCTAGGTTTATCGAATCATCGTGAAGTAGAAAGCAAAGTGAGAATACTTAAACGGACCTTCAAGATTTTTAGAATTCCTATTGCGTTTTCACCATTCCAAGTGTTTACGATCTTATTGTTGTTGTTGATGATGGAGAGAGAGGGCCTAGGATCTTCGGTTTCCACCATTAGTTGTGCAAAATATCTGATGGGAATAATAGATAATAATAAAGTATACATGTAATTGTTAGAGCAAGATAATTATATGTGGTCAGTGCATCCATAATTGTTATCGCCTTCGCAACCGCTTATAGCAATAACCTACTAGTCTCATCCATAGAAGAAAAAAAATAATGATAAGAATCGTGATGTCACCGTTAATCCCAAGTAAATTCCTCACATACAGTCGTACTACCCTTTCTGTCACTGGGGTTGCTATCCTGCAGATCAGTCATTACTCTAACTCCCTTTACCTGGATCAATCCTCGGGGTCTTGGGTACCTGACAAGTCCTTAGATTGAGGCAGGAGAGGTGAAAGTACAAAGGAAGTCGCCTAGAGGGGGTGAATAGGCTTTTAAAATTATTATGGTTTGGGCTCAAGTAAATGCGGAATAAAACCAACGTTTAATTTATTGAGCACAAAACCTAGCCACTAAGTTCACTTAAGTGCACAAACAACCTATGCTAAGCAATACAAGCAACAAGGTGATAGAAAGATATAAATACTTCAAGCACGATGGCTATCACAATGTAAAGTGCATAAGTAAAGGGCTCGGTTGAGAGATAACCGATGGACAAGGAGACGAAGATTTGTTTCCCGAAGTTCACTTCCAAATAAGCTACGTCTCTGTTGGAGAGGTGCGATGGCGCAATGCTCTCCGAACGCCAAAAATGTCTCACCTCAAGGTGTGGTGGCTCGATGCTCACCAAACGCCACACAAGGCCTTACCCCGGATGCGGAAGCACGCAAATCACCGATGCCACAAAAGGATCACCTTATTCTCCCGAGTGCGCACCATAAAAGGCGGGCACTCGCTCCACTATGGGACGCTTGAGGGTGGTCACCGAACCCGTACAAGATTGGGGTTTACTCCACAACTCAATTGGAGGCTCCCAACAACAAAGCCACAAAAGTCTACAATGCCACAAAAGGCCAACAAAGCCACAAGAGGCTACAAGACCACAAAAGGTCAACAAGACCACAAAAGGTCAATCAATCCAACCACACAACCGTCTAGGGTTCCAAGAACCCAAGAGTAACAAGCCCACAAGCTTGTACTCGCCGAATCTCCGAGGAGAACTCAAACCTATGCAACAAATGCAAGGGCAAGTCCTTCACTCTCAAATTCCAACAAAGCTACAAAAGCTATTGGGGGAATAAGGGAGGAAGAACACAAGAGGAGAACACAAAACTCTGCAAGATCTAGATCCCAATGATTACTTCACAAAGAAGGGATTTAGCTTGGGGGGATTGTAGATCTAGATATCCTCTCTCAAATCCCTCAAAAACATGCAAGAATCATAGGAAGGGAAAGGGAAAGCTTCTTCAAGGTCAACAATGGAGGAGAGAGAGATAGCCAAGAACCAAGAAGAAAAGCTAGTACCCACGAATGGGAAGAGGAGACCCTTTTAAAGGGCTCCCAGATCTGCCCGTTATGGGCATTCGCGACCCTGGCCGGAACTTCCGGTGGGAGGCCAGAAGTTCCGGTGGCACAGAGCCAACGGTCGAAAAAACGCGATGCGAGAAACTGAAAACGAGAGTCCTGGTCGGAACTTCCGCCGGTCCACCGGAACTTCCGGTGGGAGCGGAAGTTCCGGTGGTCCGATAGAAGTTCCGTCAAATAGACACATCCAAAACAGAAGGTTACTGAACATGAGAAGAACAAGAGCCGGATTTTCAATCGGTACTTCTGGCGGCAACAAGGCCCGAGCGGAACTTCCGGTCCCTGGCCAGAACTTCCGGTGGGGGCGGTATTTCTGCTATAACTTCCAGCCCAAATTCCATCAAATACAACAAACCAAATAGAGAGGATATAATACGTGAGTGGAAGAAGAGTCGGAACTTCCACCGGAATTTCCGGTGGAAAAATGCCCTAGCGGAACTTCCTATGAGAAGTCGGAACTTCCGGTCAGGGAAATTCTAGAAACCAGAAATGCAATAAATTTTTCATCCAAACTCCAAACAAGATGAAACCATGAGTATATATGTCGAAATATTGGGTATCACCTTGGGAGAAAATACAATGAGTATATATGTGAAGTATCCCCAAGGTGTGGAGCCGGAAATCTCGCAAGATCAAAAACCGCAGTAAGATATGCAAGGGAAATCCTTAGACGATGAACTAGAGCTTGTTATGATGATGACCACAAGCTCTAGATCCTCTCATGGACAAGAACCAAATAACAACCAAGAAAGATGATGCTATGAATGCAAAGGTTTGAGCTCTCTCCAAACGATGCAAACGAGACACCCACTTGAGATCCCCTCTTGACAGAACGGCTATCTATCCTAAACCCGGTCTCCCAACTAACAACACGAGACATGCAAAAGAGAAGCCCTATTGAAAGGATACAGATGTCACCTAGAGGGGGGGGTGAATAGGCGATTAACACTTTTCCTAGAGTGGCTCAACAAAGGCGGAATAAAAATAGTGTTCACTTTGTTAAGCACAACCTAGAACAACTAAGGTTCACCTATGTGCACCAACAACTTATGCTAAGCAATACAAGCAACAAAGTGATAGAAAGATATATATTACTTCAAGCACGAAGGCTATCACAATGAAAAATGCATAAGTAAAGAGCTCGGGTATAGAGATAACCGAGGCACGCGGGGACACCGATATTTTATCGAGTTCCTCCCAACATGGAGTACGTCTCGTTTGGAGAGGGGGTGGTATCAAAACACCAACGCCACAAAAGGCCTCCCTTATTCTCCGGTGAATCTCACCCCAATGGGATCGATCCACGCTTCCACTATCGGTGCACTTGTTGGTGACAACCGGAACCTCTCACAAGGTTAGGGCACAACTCCACAACTTAATTGGAGGCTCCCAACAAACGCCACAAAAGGCCTCAACAAATGCCACCAAGGCCACAATTCCACCAAGGCCACAAAACCGTCTAGGGTTCCAAGAACCCAAGAGGGACAAGCTCCAATGAGCAATTCAAACTAAATCCTCCGAGGAGAACTCAAACCGATGCAACAAATGCAAATGGCAAGAACACCACAAAGATGCTCAAATCCCTCACTCTCAAGTCCCAACAAAGCTACTAAAGCTATTGGGGGAACAAGAGAGGAGGAATCAAAGAGAGACACAAAATCCCCCAAAATCTAGATCCCCAAAGATACACTCACAAAGAGATGTTTTGGTTTGGTCAAAACGTAGATCTAGATCTCCTCCAACTACCCCTCAAATTTATGAAAGAATCAATGGAGGGGTGAGTAAAAATCAAGCTTAAGGAGTAAGGGAAAATAGGGGCAAAGCTTTAGATCCAAAGAGGAGGAAGAAGTAACCCTAAAAGGCAAGGCAAAGCTATTTATAGGGCTGGGCAAAATATGGCCGTTGGAGCCTTAATGTAGCGGTAGTACCGGAAGTTCAAGCGGTACTACCGGAGAACTCCGGTACTATCGGACCAGGTACCGGAAGACCAATATTCAAACTTCATAAGCCCTGGCCACAGCGGTAGTACCATTGATGCTACCGTAAAGCGGTAGTACCGCAAATGGCAACCAGTACTACCGGACGTGAAGTGGAATCAACAGTTTAGACGAAAAAGTCTCTGCCCTGTGCGGTACTAAAATGCGGTACTAACGCATTTTAGTACCGGAGCAGGCAGAAGCTTTTGACAAGTGGTCAAAAAGCTACTGTCGCGCTAGGTACTAAAATGCGGTACTACCGGTTTTTAGTACCTAGCCCGGCAGAGGCTTTTTGACAGTTAGTCAAACCTTCTGTCGCATCCGGTAGCAAAAAGCGGTACTTTTTGGTACCACACCAGGCAAATATTCAAACGACAATAACTTTTGACTGGAAGCTCCGATTGACCCGATTCCAATTGCGTTGGATAGAGGACGACAAGGGCTTCCCAATAAAAAGTGGAAATATTGATTATCACCAAGTGAGAAAGTATCAAGTAGAATAATGTGATATACCTCACTTGGTGAGAAACCGAAAAGCCGCATAAATCAAAATCGCAACAAGATACAAATGGGAGATCCGATTTTGATGAACAAGAGCTTGTTATGGAGATTACCACAAGCTCTATATCCTCACATGGATAAGACCAAATAACAACCAAATACGATGATGCAAGTATGCAAAGGTTTGAGCTCTCTCCAAACGATGTGACCGAATTACTCTTACGAGACCCCCTCTTGATAGTACGGTTATCTATCCTAAACCCGGTCTCACACACACAACGTGAGACCGGGAAAAGGGAAAACCTATCAAGATTATACCTTTGCCTTGAGCATTCCACTTGAGCTCGATGTAGATGATCTTGCCCTTCTCAATATGGAAATCCTTTCTTAATTCCTCATCATCGACCTCGCATATTGAGCTTTCCCAACATATCTTCTATGCATTTTATCGACCTTGAAGCCAACACATGCTCCAAGCGATGCCAATGGACAAATCCTACAAGTATAACTTAGTACACACATTAGTCCATAAAGATTGTCATTAATCACCAAAACCACACATGGGGGCCCAACATGTTCTTTCACCTATCAAGAACATAACTTTGCATTGAGCATCCCACTTGAACTTGATGTAGACCGTCTTGTTCTTCTATAGTGGTAACACCTTTCTTGTTTGCTCTTGCTCGCTCTTGCTTGATGAAGACTTGCAAATCACTCCCCCATACTCCATGGGGAAACCTCTTCTTGAACTTGTCTTCATCACTCCATGAACACGATGATGGCAAGCTTCAAGCATGAGATCTTCTAGAGATGGAGCATCTTGAGCTCGCCCTTCTTCATCCCTTCTTGAGGTTGATCCATCTTGATGCAACCCTTTGCACTTGTCTTGATAAACCTTCAAGCTCCTTCTTTCTTCATGATTCCAATGGCATAAAGCCCTTGGACATTTCTTCATATTTTAACCTTGAGACCAACACATGGACCAAGCGATGCCAATGGACAAACCTACAAGTGAAACTCAATTTACACATTAGTCCATAGAGATTGTCATTAATTACCAAAACCACACATGGGGCCATACATGCCCTTTCAAGAGGGTACTAAAATCATCATGTCATACAAACTAATACATGATCCCATCTATGAAAAATAACATGCACAAAGGCTACATGGCTAGGCCAAAGCCCTTAGCCCAAGGAGAATTACTCACACATAGAGATGAAATCGACAATCATAAACATTGCAATAGAGATCATAACGTTTGATAGCAAATAGTACTACAATGTCGCCAATTGGAGATGAGATCTACTATTACAAGTGGTGGAAAATGGCTATGGTGGTGGAGAAGGGTATAAAGGTTTAGATCTAGATCTATTCCTCTGGCGTGACGGCTTCTGGTGGCAGGGATATTTGAGGTCGAAAAGAAGCGCTATTTACCGTCGCCCGAAGCCTCTTTATATAGGGGTCCCTTCACGAAAGTTGTTTTGTTTGACCTAATGAAGTCGGTGCAAACTATATGGAGACGACCTGTATAGTTGGTCATTAAGCTTGCAGTAATAGCTTCACGGCTCCTGGTTTCTTTGACGTTTTGGAAATCTTGTATCTTTGGCATTTATGTAGTGATTCCCATCATCATACGTCATTATATGCGTAGAAAAAAATAGCAAGAAAGGATTGCATACCCCTTTGATCATTACGCATTAGTGGCAACTTTTAGAGAGATATTTCATCAAATATATGAATAATATCTAGTTTAAATGCGGACATCGATGGCTATATTTCACAAGCATCAGTAGGTCAGTACCTCGACGAAGTAGTCTTGCATCAGAGAATGGTGGCCTTGCCAACGGTTGCAGGGGAGACAAATCCGGCCGGGCACCAATCCAACATCCTCCTCCTATACTCGACCTCATTGACAGCGAGGATGATGGCCAGATGGTCGGTGTTGTCATCGTGGAGCAGCTCATCGAGGTCCGAATCATCGTCGGAGGAGAGGATTCGAAGTACATCTCACTCTCCGTCATCTGAATCAAGAAAATGCGGCTGTCGAAATCCTTGAAATTTAGCAGTAGCAGGGGAGATCAAAAAAGTTCATACCTTGGCGATGGTGGGCGATTTAGCCGGCTCACGAGGCGGCAACGCTCCCAGCTGCAGAACTGGTCCGGGCAGGACGGATCTATCGGATCTGGTTTAGCGCGCCAGCAATTTGGGCTGCATAGGACGGGCTCCGTGGCGTGGAACGACGATGACGGCGGGTGGGAGGAGGAGAGGGGAACGGAAATGTCAGCGCGTCAACACCCACGAGGGGATATGGTTTGACGCTCGGTTCGGCCACTCGATCCGTGTATGTACCGGATGTTGGCGACAATTCACCGCCCCCCTCAAAAATAAGTATGGGCCGCACCTTATTCGGGGTTCACTAGAGCGACCGACTTCTACGCAAACGGAAAACATGTGGTTATTTTACAATTTTGGGATGTTTACAGTCTTTGCTAGATATTCTCTTACATCGACACCCAACGCCCCACCTGCTAGATCCAATGGCATCATCAAGCCGCCCTATAGCGAGCCAGAAGCATTGATCGGGTCTAGAAGAATGGCACCGCACACCGTATGCGCATGCTCAAGAATCTGTCACCACCATCTTCCATCGACCCATCTTCAGGAGAGATCAATGCGTTGACCTCACCAGGTCTGTCGCTGACACCACCATGATGCCATAAAACGCCACCAACTACGCGTTCATCATCACGCATCCGCCGCCGAAACCCTGCTGCAGGCGTCCATTAGAGGAGATCGTCGTCGACGTGGTAGATGCCACACTATGCCACTTCCTGATCCCTCTAGCCAACATCTGCTCTTAAAACGATCCCCATGCATGAAGGGGGAACGCCATCGAATGCCTCCATCGTACGATCCGGGATCTGGCGTTTCTCCCCAGGGCATCTTGAGCTAGTAGATGAGAGCTGCATCGTCCAATTAGGAAAGATATGGACTCCTAGACGATACCTCCAAGGAAGAGAGTGACGCTCAAAGCGCCATCATAAAAAGGTCTAGAAGGATCTTGGGTTTACCCTCGAGACTCACAAACCAGGATTATGTAGTATAGCTACCGCGAACGATATCTGCACTGAGGTACATGACACTCAAAGACATCGCCATCGTCGACTCTAATCAAAAGTCGGAACAAGGTTTCTCACCCGGGAAGCAACACACATCACCTAGTCATGCCCAACTTTGCGCAGGACCGATGTCATCGTGACCTCGCAAGCTCAGCACCGCCGAGAGCCTCTGTCAAAGTGGTCTACCTCTTGAGTCACTAACCCGATTGATGACCCAGTTTTGTTGTCTCCTTAGCTGCAAGGATATCTTTGAAAATAATATCCCAAGTTGACATTTTTATAATTTTTCGTTTGTAATTGCCAGATTATAATTTTTCCCAAGTTGACATTATTGTAAATTAATTTGATAGTAATTTTGTGGAATTATATCATTGGTTAGTTATTGGTAACCCATGACTACCCATCTATACGCGTATATAACATTGAAGTGATCTGGCAACTATGCAATATTATCGTGGTAATTGTTCGTTGTTAATTTGTCAACCACACTACTGAATGTTGACAACTAGTGTGCCAAAAAGTTCTCTTTGAAATATAGTAACATGCGATGTATGTTGAAAAAAAGAGCAATTTACCAAGAGAATTAATCATAATAAAAGGTAGATAAAATATGAATAGAATAATATAGATTAAACTAGTCATGTGATTTAACGTAGTACCTACTGCAAACCATAAGAAACAATAACCTATCTGACTAAGATAAACAAGATTTAGAAAGATGGTATATATCGCAACATAGGAACAACCCATGTTGACATTGATACCGTTGTTAGCCATGTCATCGAGGAAGAGGTTGTTGATATTGAAAAAGAAGTTAGAGCCGTCGCTATTCGTGAAGGAGTCCATGATGAATCCAACACTACTAGAAAACCAGTTATAGGTAATTCACATACTCATGGCGCACATGCTAGGTAGTGCCCCATAGAAAAATAGTCGTGGCGCACCTGCCAGTAGTGCCCCTACGGGTAAGTGTGGCTAGCACCAACTACCCCCTTCGATCGCCTTTTTAGTTTTGTAGAAAAATAAAAAATAATAATAAACACTTCAAAAAATAAAATTCTTTCAAATATAAATAGTAAATATAAATAGTTAATATGGTCTTGTTTGTAGAAAAATTAACAAACATGAATTTTGAATATTTTTTGCAAAAAAAGTCATGCCATGGTAAAACGGTCATAACTTTTGCATACGATGTTGAAAAAAAATCTTTAATATATCAAAATGACGAGCACGAAATTCTACATACACTCATTTCATAATTTGAAAGAAAAAATTACAGAAAAACGAAGATATTTTCCTGCAGAAAAAAAAGAGACCACTTATCCGTGGCGTATGGCATAGAGGTGCGCCATGGGTATGTTTGGGCGGAATATGATCCCATCTCATCTACCCTTCTCCTCCTCCTCCTCCCTTATCCTCCTCATCTACCCTTCTCCTCTCCTCTTAAGCCTCCTTCTCCAACTCCGACGTCCACCACCTCTCCTCCAACTCCGACGTCCACCGCCTCTCCGACCTCCACCTTCGGTCTCCACCGCCTCTCCAACCTCCACCGCACGGCCGACCTCCACCGCCTCTCCGACCTCCACCTCCGACCTCCATCGTCTCGGCACGCCATCTCCCGCCTCACATGAGCTCCGACGACGTAACAACGGACACGGACTGGATTGTTTTTTTTTTCAAAATTAGGATGTTTTCTATAATTTTTTTGTTTTTTCAGAAAAAGTACCCATAGCGCATCAGAACACCTACCTGTGGCGCACCAGTGGTGCACCACGGCTATTTTTTACCTGTGACACACCACGTAGTGCGCTACGGGGTAACTAAAATTGGTCTATCATGGGTAGCCTTTTTCGCCTAATAGTGCTCCCAAAAAAATTATCGCATTCTCCCGTATAGGACCCGAAGGACCAGGGTATCGGAGGCCTAATACCCGGCTCGCGGTGCACGCCGCAAGACTGGATGGGAAAGATCCGAGCGGAGCGACCTCTCTTATATATGCACCAGTAGAAGAGTTTGTAATCATTTTCCACTGACTTCGTATTAAAACTCCACGGCGCACGTGTCGTGACAAGGCATGGTGAGGCGGAAGGAGGAGCGCGCGTGTATGTCTCTCTCCTTCTCATCCTTTTACCAAGTAGTTAAAGAACCCCTTACAAGGTGGTGAAACTTTCCTTCAACTAGCAATGTGGGACTAAATATTTGTACCACCTCTTTCCATGCATGAATGGGCCACATGAGCATTTAGGATTTTCAGGAATTATTGAAAGGGAAATATGGGATGGGCCATTTAGGCCAAAATTCCAACAATGTAGTCCTAACGCCCTTGTTAAAACATGCTCAATAGTGGAGACATATCTCTAATTATAATAATTGTAGTAGATAAAATATCCCGAATATATGGATTTCGAAATTAACACGATGATGATAGCATGAGGTGGAAGATTCCTGCATACATGCACGTGCTCTCGTGGTAAGAGAATTTTACGATAGATCCATTTTGAAGTGATTGTAAAATAAAGGTGTCCAAAATAAGAAGGCTCAAATCGTCTAAGAGATCTAGATCCCACCAAAAATATATTGGGAGAGCCACCTCAGAGGAAGGCTAACTAGGAAAGATTATCTAGAAGTCCTTTTGTATATTCATTTAAAAAACTTGATATTTTGAACCTAGCATTATATAATTGAAGGTTTATTTTGGACTTTTTACTTTTCTTTTAGCCACCATAACTGTTATCGTCTCCACAATTGTTAGAGCAAGATAATTATATGTCGGCAGTGCATCCATAATTGTTATCGCGTCCATAACCGCTTATAGTAATAACCTACTAGTCTCATCTATAGAAGAAAGAGAACTAATGACATGCATCATGATGTCACCCTTAATCCCAAGTAAATTCCTCACATATAGTCATACTATCCTTTCTTTCACTAGGGTTCCTATCCTGCAGATCAGTCATTACTCACACTCCCTTTACCTGAGTCAATCCTTGGGGTCTTGGGTACCTGACAAGTCATTATATTGAGGCAAGAGATGGTACTACAATCATCATGTCATACAAACTAATACATGATCCCATCTATGATAAATAACATGCACAAAAGTTACATGGCTAGGCCGAAGCCCTTAGCCAAAGGAGAATTACTCACACATAGAGATGAAATCGACAATCATAAACATTGTAATAGATATCATAAGGTTGATAGAAAATAGTCTTACAATGTCGCCAACTGGAGAAGATATCTACTATTAGAAGTGGTGGAAGATGGCTATGGTGGTGGAGAAGGGTTTAGAGGTTTAAATCTAGATCTATTCCTCCGGCGTGGTGGCTTCTGATGGCAGAGAGAGTTGAGGTCAAAAAGAAGCGCTTGTTTCCCGTCGCCCGAAGCTTCTTTATATAGAGGCCCCTTCACGAAAGTTGTTCTGTTTGACCTAATGAGGTCGGTGCCAACTATACGGCCGGAATAAAATTCCCGCCGTATAGTTAGTCGTTAAGCTTGCAGTATTAACTTCACGATTCCTGGTTTCTTTGACGTGTTGGAAATCTCGTATCTTTGGCATTTATGTAGTGATTCTCATCATCATACGTCATTATTTGCGCAAGGAAAAATAGCAAGAAAGGATTGCATACCCCTTTGATCATTAGGCATTAGTGGCAAGTTTTAGAGAGATATTTCATCAAATATATGAATAATATCTAGTTTAAATGCGGACGTGGATGGATATATTTCACAGCCATCAACCTCCCCAAGATTAAACTTGATCGTCCCGAGCAAGAAAATCAAAATCAAAAGATAACTCAGCATTTAAGCTGAAATAACAAGATGATGATCTTAATGATGATTGTAGTCTCATGTTTCCTCCACTTTGTTAATATGAAAAACTTCAGCATAGATAGAGTAATGGCAAGCATATCATACGGGTTTCATGAATCCTTATAGCGCAGTAAAATTATTGTTGGCATGGATGATTCAAAAGAGTAAACTTTATTCCATGTCATGAAATCAACTCATAGGCTTGCCTTTGAACAATAAAGTATGATCATATAAAATTGAGGGTGTGTGAGTTTGTCATGAAAAGAATATACACTAAAGTATCTCAGTTCTCCCACATCAATAAATCAAGACTTTTCAAGCACTACCTTTCTATTTATTGTCCTTCACGAATTTCAGTTCTTAAGTAATTGAGAGCATGACAAAATTTTTTATTAGTTTATCGGGCTGTGATGGACACTTGTGGCAACACTAAGGTTTTATTCCTTTTGCATAATGATTACTCATATCAGCCAGAGGAGTGATTCCATCATGTTACAGCTACCCGGGAGTGCCAATAATCTTACCCACTATAGCATTGCTGCTACATATGTTTAATCAACTCATAGCCAAAATCTAGGAGTTTCCTCCATGACGATCGTTCACAGGATAGCGGAGTTGGTGGCATCCCATGAAATTTGACACGCATAAAGCTATATCATTCTTATAATTCACAAGTCAAACTTTGGCATGCTCACAAAAACCGCTAAACATTAATTCAATTGAACAAATTCTTTCAGCGAGAGCTATCAAGTGAATCAATATTTTCTGTTGTGTTGAGTGTCTCTAGGAATAAGCTTTCAAGTCTAAACACTACAACACCCAAGTCTTCAATTGTAATAATTTTTCTTATTTCAATTGTTTAGCAAATTTTGTGGCAAGACTTGGTTAACTACAAGAGCTGGAACAAAACATACTCAACTAAATACCCATGCAAACAAAATTCTACTACAATATAGAGACTCACTCCACCGATATAACATCTCAACATTACTACTAACTAGCATGGTCTTCTCAAACTTCAAAAGTGGGGAGTCATAAGGCATACCTCTCATGTTTGGTTCCACTTCTCTCTTCCCTTTTTATTTGTTCCTTGGAAACTCAAAGTCAACCACTATCCTGCAAATTTATGAGAACTTCAAGGCGAAAAGAATAAGAGAGAGGGAAAATAAAGATAAACGGAGAAATCTTTTTGTGATTTTTGAGAAGGAGAATTAAAGAATAGAAAAATTGGCGGCATAGCTCGGCTTGAAAATCTCAAACAAAATAAAATAACTATGATAAGGTGTTGGGGAAACCAACACGAGTGCTTACAAACTCAAATAAAAGCATAACCTCGAAAATAAAATAAATAAAATGAAAGAAAAATAACATAGATAGAAAACCTCCCCAAGCTTAGGCTTTTGCAAGCCTTTCAAATGACTGTGGAGGGGGGAAATAGTTGTAACTCCAGTCCGCAAATTGAGTTGAAAGGTTACTTGTTGTTTCTCGAAGATTCAGGGCGAGATTATGCATTCCCTCCACAGTTCCTCCAAGTTCTTAGTAATCTTGATATGTAGAAAACCGATTTGGTGGCTGCTGCTCCTTATGAGGGACTTCTTGCTCCTCCTCTTGGTCCTCATCCTCCTCCGGAATCTCCTCCTAGGGTTGGTGTTGCTTAACCTTCAAGTCATAAAGCATATGTCCTACCTCGAAAGAGAAAAGACCATTAGGCAAATGAGCGGGATAGAGACGCCCAGCTCCAGCAATATGCAGATAATAAAAAGCATCTCTCCTAGTGAGCATTCCACAAGCCCTAAAAGTAGAGAAACCAACATTTTTCTCACCTAGTACCGACCGTAACTCACCTAGGTCGATCCCCAATGCATTGACAAGCACGGTGATGACGCCTCCACAAGTGATTGGTCCTTGGCTTTGGTGGGATTGGTACTCCAAGTAGCGCTAAAGAATTGCACCCAAGTGAAGTGAAACGTTGCCATAGTTGAGAGCAGCTTTTGTGAGGACTAAGATGTCCTCCTCATTGAATCTTGTAAACTCATTGCGCACCTGCAAGGTGTTAGCAATAACATAGAACAAATATCGAATAGGAGGTTGTTGAATATTCTTCCCTTTATTGACTCTAGAAGTAAAACTCATTCTATTATAACAGAGTTCAGGGAAAGGTTCCATGTCAGTAAAAGCTGCACGTGGAGCATTAGGATCATTTTTTGGTAAACCAAAACAATTTCACCATTCATCAAGTGATAGGGAATAATTATTGTTCATGATTCGAAAATAAATTCTATCCTCCCCATGCCATGTATTAACAACGCTTTTCAAAAACCTAAGCAATTCCATGGTTAACCGGCGATACGTAGGTGCATCATGAAATACAAAGTTTTGCAAGACAACCCTATTGCAAAGTAAATTAAAGTCATTAGAAATACCGAGTTGGTTCAAAGTGACGGGGCAATCCCACTTGGTTGCCTTGACTTCTCGGTTTTTCATCTTGTCAAAATGATCATGGTGGGATTCATTCTTGAATCTAATCCCCATGTGTTCCTGATCTGTAGCCCGAGAATAACTAGCGGCAGTAGGAGCACGTGTCTGCCTCCTTGTGTTCATCTTATAAAAATAAATAAGAAGACAATCATAAAACTTTTTTGATCCAACGGTAATATTCGTAGCGTAATCCTCATCATAGCACACTAAAGAATCTCCTCAACATAATAATCTAGGCAAGATAATCATGGAAAATAGTTTAAAGTAAGTCTCACCCTAAATTGATAATGACAATAGATCGGAGATGAATTTGTGAAAAGTAATTGGAGGATCGGAGGAGAAACATACCGTAGATCACTTGTGTGCAAGGAAACCGAACGAAAATGAGTAGGGCTGAAGATCCCTTGAGGTTTTGAGAGAGTTTGGAGGTAGAAGAGAGAAAAAGGATTGAAGTTTTGATGTTTTGGGTACCTCCCCATGCGTTTAAGTGGTCGGATGCAACTATACAGTCGCAACTATACGTCCAAAACACTTTGTTCCCGCCGTATAGTTGGTTTGACAAAATTTTAGGGTTTCTTCCCTGGCGACTGTAACTATACGGCCAGAACTTTTGTTCCCGCCGTATAGTTGGTCGGCAACCTTTCTGTATCCTAGGATGAAAAATTGTCGATGGGTCGCATAAATATACGACCGGAGCTATACGGCGGGGATTTTTATTCCCGCCGTATAGTTGGTCGTTAAAGCTTCTATACACATCAAAAAATTTCTATTTCTTCAAGATTTACTTTTTGGACTAAAACTTAGCGAAACACCTTGTTTTGACAGAGAAATGACAAACTAAAATGTCGACCAACTATGGCATATATAAAAAAAGAATTTTTAGTACCGCTGAATATCTCATTCTCACTGGAGTTTTCTAGCAATCTTTGTTCTATATAAAACTTAAAAAACTTAACTCAAACCTTTATTTTAGATGGATTGCCTCCCATTTATCGCTCTTTTATGGTCAATATCTTGACCTTGATATTTCTCAATAAGTCCATATGAGTGGAACACCCACTCCAAAGTAGTTGGCCTTCAAAGTGATGGCCTCCTAATCATATTGCTTGAATTTCTTTTTCCTGGGTAAATGAATAACAAAAGGATCCCGCGAAGGCAACTAGAACATCACGTTACCTTCATGCAAATTGATTAAAGCCTTAATAGTTATTAAGAAAGGACGGCCTAATATGATAGGAGCAGTAGCATCTTCAGGCATGTCAACAATAACAAAATTAATAAGAGCAGGATAGCGTTTAATGTATTCTAAAGTATTTTATTTAATGCCTACTTCTTGTTTGTAAGTAGAATCTTTTAGATGTAATTTTAGTTTAGTTATTTCAAAAGATACAAGATTTAACTTGTTAAAAAGACTCTTTGAAATTGTTGAAATACTTGCACCTAGATCACAAAGTGCAGCTATTTCATTAGTCCCAATTTTAATCTTAATAGTGGGCTCAAATATATCATCTAGCTTAACAGACACTTTTTCTGCAATTTTCTTATATTATTCTTCAAGCCCACATACCTTTATTGCTACCTGATTAACGAAGTGTTGATACATGGCATCCTCATTTCCTTCACTTACCGGAATCTTGACATTGATCCTTTTTACAAGATCTTTAACTGTGTAATTTGGTGAAGGAGCATTGCTATAATCAAGTTCTTCAGGCTCCTCCCTTTGGATTCTTATCATCTCAAGGTCTTCAACTGGATTGGGCTCAGCTTTACCTGCAAATTCAGCTAGAACGAGAGTTTGACTCTTGGTTGTCTTATCCAGTTGTGCCTCAACAATCCTTGTTCTTTCTTGGAGGGCCTGCAAGTCATTCCTCAAACTAACAGCTTGGTTAGATAATTTACCCAACATAGCATCATGATTCTCCATACTTTTGACTAGAATAATGTTTTTCTCATTTTGTGAGTCCATAAAAGATTTAAGAGTTTCTTGGAGAATACTATTACTTGATGCCATATTATTATTAGAGTTACCTGCTGGACTAAAATAATATTTCTGGAAATTAGGATTATAGTTTTTCTTCCAAGCAGGATTATAATCACTACGAGCTATGAAGTCTACTTCTTCAATAGTTGGTTCAGGAGTAGCTCTTACCTGGGTTTCCTTACCTTTAATGATTAATATGAGCTCATCCAACTTAGCATTGAATTCTTCATTTTCTTGAGGTGTGACGGAGTTCGCCTTCTTTGTGTTTGATCTTTCCACATGCCATTGGACATGGTTGTCTAGCAGCTTCTTTGCTTCAGTAATTTGCTTACCCATGAATGTTCCTCCAGCTGCAGTATCTAGATATACTTAGAAATAGGGTTAATAGCATTATAAAATAAATGGAGAATTAACCAATCTTCCATCCCATGGCTGGGACAGTTTCTCATGCATTCTTTCATTCTCCCCCATGCAAGTGATAGTGGCTCATGCTCTTCTGTCTAAAACCAGTAATATTAGATCTGAGTTGCATAGTCTTTGTAGGTGGAAAGAACTTAGTCATAAATAAATAAGTACATTCCACCCATGATGCAATAGTATTTCTTGGCAAAAATAGCAACCATTCTTTTGCTCTTCCTCTAAGAGAGAAAGGAAATAAGAGAAACTTGATCGCGTCGGGGTCAACATATTTAATGCGCATCATATCACATATTTCAGTGAAAGTATTTAAGTGCATACCTGAATCTTCTACAGCAGAGCCTCCAAATTTATTCTGTTAAACCAAATAGTGGGGCTTAATTTCATAATCTTCAGTATAAATTGCTGGCTAAGTAATAGGAGTACGCAAATAATCATTTTTAGGAGTTGCAAACTCCCCTAGTTTCTTTTCAGCCATACTTCCTATGTTTTTGTATTTTCTTCAACAAGTACTAATGATGATAAAGCAAGAATTAAAAGACTAACTATTTTTTTTGGTTTTTCAAATAAAAACTGAAAGCAAACTAACAAAATTAAAAATGAGAAATAAAACTAGCATGGTTCCTACTAACATCACCAGGGTAGCTATTGCTTCCCCGACAATGGCGCAAGAAAAAGGGTTGATACCTTCGATCCGGATTACGGATATAGTATAGCTATTTTTCCCTAGTAGACCTAGGTTTATCGAATCCTCGGGAAGCAGAAAGCAAAGTGAGATTACTTAAACGGACCATCAAGAGTTTTAGAATTCCTAATGCGTTTTCACCAGACCAATAGTTTGCGGTCTTGTTGTTGTTGTTGTTGTTGTTGTTGTTGTTGTTGTTGTTGTTGTTGTTGTTGTTGTTGTTGTTGTTGTTGTTGTTGTTGTTGTTGTTGTTGTTGTTGTTGTTGTTGTTGTTGTTGTTGTTGTTGTTGTTGTTGTTGTTGTTGTTGTTGTTGTTGTTGTTGTTGTTGTTGTTGTTGTTGTTGTTGTTGTTGTTGTTGTTGTTGTTGTTGTTGTTGTTGTTGTTGTTGTTGTTGTTGTTGTTGTTGTTGTTGTTGTTGTTGTTGTTGTTGTTGTTGTTGTTGTTGTTGTTGACGATGGAGAGGGAGAGAGGGCCTAGGGTCTTCAGTTTTCACTAGTAGCTTTGCAAAACATCTTATGGGAATAACAGATAATAATAAAGTACTCACATAATTGTTAGAGCAAGATAATTATATGTGGGTAGTGCATCCATAATTGTTATGGCCTCCACAACCGCTTATGTCAATAACCTACTAGTCTCATCCATAGAATAAAGTGAACTAATGATATGCATAGTGATGTCACCGTTAATCCCAAGTAAGTTCCTCACATACAGCCATACTACCCTTTCTATCACTGGGGGTTCCTATCCTGCAGATCAGTCATTACTCACACTCCCTTTACCTGGATCAATCCTCGAGGTCTTGGGTACCTGACGAGTCCTTAGATTGAGGCAAGAGAGGGTACTACAATCATCATGTCATAAAAACTAATACTTGATCTCATCTATGTTAAATTCAAGATAGCAGACACAACATGTGCCTATCAAGAAAAATAGTGAACACAATAAATAAAAAAATTCATGTTTAGTACAACTAAAGCACAAATAGATTGGATTCTTTTATCTAATGTATGAAGAATGTATGCATCTCGAAGGAAGTATGTCTCCTATATGAATGTGCTATATCCAGGTGTAACATTTCAGTTCAACATGTACATAACACACCAATGCTCTCCATGATGATGATGCCAAACCTGCAGCAGACCTTCATCCTTGCCATGGCCTGAGCCTGCATCGTTCGCTCCCTCCAATGTGCCTTCACCACCCTCCGCTGCCCACCTTGGACGCCATCCGCCATGCCCTGGTCTCCGTCTAGATCCCCGCTTAGACATCCGGTTGTAGCTAGTTTTGAAATAAAGATATCGACTCCACAGGGAGAAGGAGTCTGAAGTCTAAGTATTCATGAAATAGATACTGGAAATAGAAATGCTAAAACTTCTAAGTGACAAGATAAATGCGAGTATTGTGTAAAAAGGTGTTTTTGGGTTTTTAGTATAAGAGAACAATGAGTAAATTAAACAAACTAAATACATAAAATAAATATCGTGTATGTAAAAGAGATTTGAAACTTCAGTGGAAAAATCGTTCTCAGGGATTAGCGGATACACCACTAGCATTATAACGGGATAAGGTAAATATTATTATCATGAACATTATCAACTATGTATGTGTGGGAGGAACTCCGTATTTGGACAATGAGGCAGCAACCACTGCTCAAATCATGCTCATAACCATAGCAGACGGAAATCAACATCAATTGAATTACTACACTATTAAGGGACATAATCACGCCGGGCGTATCCCGTGGCATGGATAGTATTTTGTGATTTTCCTCGATTCCCAAGTTGATATGTATGGGGTGCCAACAGCTTTATAGTCACTATAAGTGCTAACACGCCTCCGTCTACCAACAAGTAGTTCCATCCATCAAGTCCCCACAAGAGGAAAATATTGAGAGGCTCTCCCAACATCAATATGTAGACAATCTAACACATGGTCACAACGATGAATATCATAATAAACTTTATCTTATTTTAGTCTCATACTAGGGTTTCTCCATCTCCCCAAGAACTAATGATCTACTTAGACGTGAAGGAAATCAACATCATGGAAAAAGTAATGGAATCTATCATAGATGAATAGTACTTGTATAAATCCACAACGAGTACGGAAATTACAACAAGATCTAGACAAGATGTAGATGGGATGGATGGAGATGGTGGTGATGCAACGGTTGATGATGAAGATCGATGCCTTAGCCTCCTGGATCTGCATAGGGCGAATATGGATCCCCGATGGATGAGTTCCCCCTCTAGATGCCTTTCGTAGGTTAGGTTTCGGTGATTTTTGGGTGTTTTGTATGTCGTATACCCGATCCAGTTGCATGGGGTGAAACTATTTTAGGAGGCGGTGTCAGCGCCAACTTTATAGTAGGAACTATACAACCGGAATATTTACTCCCGGCATATAGTTGGTCGTTAACCCTTCTGTACCCTCCAATTGCTTCGGGTTTTATTCTGGTGTTATTAATATTTCCCAAATAAGCAATTTACGTAGTTTTTGGCTCCTTTTCACTCCAATATAACTAGTCCAAGAATTGTGTCCATCGGATCCATCATCTGATCTGATCCTGGTGAAAATAAACATAAAAAATGCGTGCGAACGCCATAAAATACCAAGATCCTACCACTATAATGCAAAATAATAATCTAAAACATGATGCAAATATGCACTCATCAAATTCCCGAAGATTAGACTCTTGCTCGTCCTGAGCAAGTTTAGCTTAATGGATGTGATCCTCATATTCATGAAGTTGAGTAGATAAAATAAATGAGGCAGTTGCAGCATATGTTTATCCTAAAGGATGCATATAAATAAGTTCATGAATAGTACCTTACTCGAACCATCCGAATAATATTAGTAGGCTTCCACACCTTAGCAATTAACAGTTCATAAAAGATTATTCTCAACATGATGTAAAAGTATTCGGTTCAACCGAATGAGTTAGTGAGGTAGTCCTAAGTGTTTTTAGGATTAACATATTCACTTGGGATTCAAAAATCTCAAACGTCTCTTTGTCTCACTAAAATATAGTGGTATATGCCTATTTTCTCTTTGCACATTCGCTCTTTTTTCATCTTTTTTTCTTATTTTTCTATATATATCTGTGCTCACACTTTTGTTGAAGTGTTGTGCAAAGGAGCTAGCCATATATTCCACTTCATGTAGGAATTCAAAGTTTAATGATCTCAATTACCAAATTACTAATATATATGAAGCATATTTATAACTTGAGTATTCTACCTCAACTTGTTCTCACTATATCTGATAGCACTTAAAATTTCTCCTTTGTTCAAGGTTTTTATTTTTCATCTTAATTCGTTAGATAATATCTCCTTTTTGTAAATCAAACCATTGACCTACAACATATTGATCAAATTATCTTTATATGTTCGGTTAATACTAATGGTGTGGAAGACTCCTATTGCTATCATCAAGTGAAAGTAAAATCATACTCAAGTCATTCATATATCCAATAAGACAAACTCAAACTTAATAATTCTCCATATATTATAATAAACTCAGAATTTCATAAAAGGGATCAACTCTTCCTAAAGGGAATTCTAATGATGCAAATTTTATTTATGAGCTTGAACTAATAAAAAACTAGAATAAAAACTTATAAGATAGATTACAAGGTATTAAAGATTTACCCAATCTTGGAATCAAGCCTACTGTGTTTTATTGAAGGTCACTGTGGTGCCATGGCATGTAGAATCATGGTGCGTAGCTTCTGTTGGAATTATGCCCTAGAGGCAATAATAAAGATGTTATTATTATAATTCTTGTTCATGATAAAGTTTATATTCCATGCTAGAATTGTATTAAGCGGAAACTTTAGTACTTGTGTGGTTTGTGAACAACACCGTGTCCCTAGTACGCCTCTATGGACTAGCTCATTGATCAATGATGGTTAAGGTTTCCTAACCATAGACATGAGTTGTCAATTGATAATGAGATCATATCATTGGGAGAATGATATGGTGGATAGACCCAAACAAAGCAGAGCAATTAGATCGTGTCATCGTGTTCGTCTTTGCGAAGCTTTTTCTATGTCAAATATTGTATTCCTTAGACCATGAGATAATACAACTCCCTGGTATCGGAAGAAATCTTTGAGGTCATCAAACGTCATCCTATGAAAGGGTGATCATAAAGGTGTCTCTCAGGTGATCGGAAAGTATCTGTTGGGTTGTATGTATCGAGATGGGATTTGTCCCTCCCAAGTCGGAGAGATATACTTCGGGCCCACTCGGTAATCGATATCAACACCGCTTGCAAGCATGTGGTTAAGGAGTTAATCACAAAGTGATATCGGATTACGGAGCAGTAAAGTACTTGCCGTGAACGAGATTGAACTAGGTATGACGGCACCGACGATCGAATCTCGCAAGTAAAATATCGCGAGACGAAGGGAATATATATATGGGATTGTTTGAATCTGGCATCGTGGTTCATCCGATATGATCATCGATGAATGTGGGAGTCAATATGGGTGCCTGCACGCTGTTGATTATTGATAGAAGATCATGTCTGCATATTCTCGAACCCGCAGGGTCACACACTTAACGTATTTCGACGCTAGGATAGATTGGATAATTGGTTTATGAATTTTTGTTCGGAGTCTCGGATGGGATCCGGGATATCACGAGAGGTTCCGGAATGGTCCGGAGAATAAGATTCATATAAGGCAGTGCAGTTTTTGGAGTTCGGAATTGTTCCGGGTTAATCGGTATTGTACCGGAAGCTTCTAGAACCTTCCGGAAGGGGACCAACGTGGCCCCACCTTCCGGGAGGGGGTATGGGCCTATGAGGGAGTGTCCTGGCTGCATTGGGCCAGGGGAACAAGGCCCCATAGGGCCTAGCCGATCCTAGATAAGTTTAAACTCGTTTAAACTAGAGATAGGATTTCTAGATAAGGGAGAGTTTAAATCGTTTAAACTAGAGATAAGATTTCTAGATAAGGGAGAGTTTAAATTGTTTAAACTAGAGATAGGCTTGGAGGAGGGGCAAGGGCTGGACGCCCCCTCTATATAAATAGGGGTGGTGCGCCCCCTTCCCCTACTACACACCTTCCTCCAAGCCCTAGCAGCCTTGCTACCTTCCTCTCTCCCTCCCGACTGTTTGTAGGCGAAGCCCTGCAGCAGAAATTCTCCACCATATACACCACGCCGTCGTGTTGTAGATCCAATCTATCTCTCCACCATACTCGCTGGTCCGAGGAAGGAGGAGACGTCGAGGTGCTGCACGTGTGCATCTCACGGAGGCACCGCCACTTGTGGTGCTAGATCGGATCGGATCGCGAGGAGGAGAAGCGAGTACGACTACATCACCCACGTTCCGACGAACGTTCCGCTGTTCGCATCCGTAGATTAGATCTCTCGTTGATTGCATCTCCTAGATTAGATCTTGGCTTTCCCTCTGTTCGCATCCGTAGAAAATTTTGATTTACTATGCCGCGAAACCCTTCAGTGGTATCAGAGCTAGATCTATGCGTATATGTGTTTCACGAGTAGAACGCAACATGGTTGTTGCGGGCGTTGATGTTTTCTGTTGCAAGCCTCTTGTTTGTGTTCTTCTTATGACGCGGGATAGTGAGATTGAAGCGGTCCAGGCCAACCTTACGCGACGTCGTTCATGACCGCTCCGCACTTGACGTGTGGCTTGTACCACACATGCGGCCGGTGGATGTCGCTTTCTCACTATAGTTGTCATGGGATTAACACCGAGTTTGGCAACCATAATATCACCGTTGTGGCTTTCCGTAGTAAGAATCGTTCTTAGCATCTACTCCCATAAGCCACGTAAAACATGCAACAACAAAGTAGAGGCGTCTAACTTGTTTTTGCAGAGTGTTTTCTGTGATATGGTATGGCCCAAGATGTGATGTGTATATTGTATGCGATGATCATGTTTTGTAATGTTTCACGACTTGCATGTCGATGAGTACACAACTGGCAGGAGCCATATGGTTGTCTTTATAATTGTGTATGACCTGCGAGTCAACTTCTTATACGCCATGTAATAGCTTTACTTTATCGCTAAGTAGTTAGCAATAGTTGTAGTTGCTATTCGTGGTGGAGGCAATCATGGTGGAGTGATGGAGATCATGCCGGAACGCACAAGATGGAGATCATTGCGCGAAGATTGGCTATACCATGTCACATAAAGTTATATGCATGTGATGTTTATCCCTTTTATGTATCTTATTATGCTTAGATCGCGACGGTAGCATTATAAGATAATTCCTCACTTAAAGATCAAGATAAAACTGTGTTCTCCCCAAGTATGCACCGTTGCGAAAGTTCGTCGTGTCCAAGCATCACATGATGATCGGGTGCTATAGACTCTACGCTCACATACAACGGGTGCAAGCCAGTTTTTGCACACGCGGAAATACTTGGGTCTAGCTTGACGAGCCTAGCATGTACAGACATGGCCTCGGAACACAAGAACCGAAAGGTTAAGCATGAGTCATATGAATGATATGATCGACACTTTGTTGTCCACCATTGAAACCACGTCTCTTCTCGTGATGATCGGATTAGGTGTGGTGAATTTGGATCGTGTTCACTAAACAACTTGAGGGATGTTGAATTTAGTGGGAGTTCATCTAGTAATTTGATTAAGTTGAACTATTTATCATGAACATAGTCTAAATTGTACTTGCAAATCAGTAGATCCAATGGCCAAGTCCAACTTCAACTTCAACGTTTTTTTGAGAAAGAAAAGCTTAGAAACAATGGGTCTAACTTCACCAACTGGTTCCGCAATCTAAGAATCATTCTCTCAAGGACAAAAGGACTATGTCCTTGGTAAAGCGTTAGGTGACCCCCTGCAATCGCTACCGTGATGAGAAAGCTGTCTATCGATCGCAAGAAAGATGATTATGGTGTGATTAAGAGCACCATGTTGTTTGCTATGGAACCGGAGCTTCAAAATCGTTTTGAAACCTATCCGGGCCCTTTGAGATTCTCGAGGAGCTGAAAACCATGTTTCGGACTCAAGCCCGCTCGAGAGATATGAGATCTCGAGAAGTTCTTTAAGCGCAAGATGGAGGAAGGGAGTTCCGTTAGTGAGCACGCCATAAAGATGTCGGGCTACTCTCAACGCTTGAGCAAGCTGGAATGCACGATTCGAGGAGCTCAAGATTGACAGGTTCTGCAATCACTCCTCCCAGCTACAAAAGTTTTGTAGTGACTCATAATCGATTGGTTCCATCGATACGATCACCGAGCTCTTCGAAAGTGAAGGCTACGGAAGTGGACATCAAGAAGGATAATCATGTGTTGATGGTCAACAAGCCCTCCTTTAAGAAAGGTAAGGAGCAAATAAGCCCTTCAAGAAGGGCGGCAAGCGCTTAATGCCCTCGCTGAGAAGAAGCTCAGTGCGGTCCTAAGTCGGACCTCGAGTGCTTCTATTGCAAGGACAGGGTCCTTTGAAGCGCAATCGTCCAAGTACTTAGCGGACAAGAAGGCTGGCACCATCAAAGGTATATTTGATATACATGTTATTGATGTTTTCCTTACTAGCCCTCGTTGTAGTGCACGGGTATTTGATACCGGTTCGGGTTGCTAATATTTGTAACTCAAACAGAGCTACGGAATGAGCGGCTTAAGTAGGGATGAGGTGACGATGCGCATTGGCAGCGGATCAAGAGTTGATGTGATGGCCGTCGCACGCCTCCTTAGTTTTACCTTCGGATTAGTTTTAAACCTTAATAAATGTTATTATGTACTGCGTTGAGCATGAACATCATTTCCGGATCGTGTTTATTGCAAGACGGTTATTCATTTAAATCGGAGAATAATGGTTGTTCTATTTATATGAGTAACATCTTTTATGGTCATGCACCTCTTGTGAATGGTTTATTTCTTCTAAATCTCGAAAGGGATGAAACACACATCCATAACATTGAGGCTAAGAGATGCAAAGTAGATAGTGATAATACTACTTATTTGTGGTAATCGCTGCTCAGGTCATATTGGAGTAAAGCGCATGAAGAAACACCATTCTGATGGACTTTTGGAGTCTCTTGATTTTGAATCATTTGACACATGCGAACCATGCCTCATGGGCAAGATGATCAAAACCCCGTTCTCCGGTATGATGGAGCGAGCAACGGACTTGTTGGAAATCATACATACCGATGTATGCAGACCGATGAGTGTTTCGACGCGTGGATATCGCTAATTTCTCACTTTTACCGATGACTTAAGTAGATATGGGTATATCTCTTTAATGAAACATAAATCAAACGCTTTGAAAAGTTCAAAGAATTAGAATGAAGTGGAGAACCATCGTAATGTAAAGATTAAGTTTCTACGATCCGATCGTGGAGGTGAATATTTGAGTTATGATTTTCTCACGCATCTTAAAGCAAGTGGAATCGTTTCACAACTCACGCCACCCGAACACCACAACGCAATGGTGTGTCTGAGCGGAATCGAACCCTATTAGATATGGTCCGATCAATGATGTCTCTTCTTGATTTGCCGTTATCATTTTGGGGTTATGCATTAGAAACCGCATTCACTTTAAATAGGGCTCCATCTAAATCCGTTGAGACGACACCGTATGAACTGTGGTTTGGTGCTAAACCTAAGTTGTCGTTTCTTAAAGTTTGGGGATGCGAAGCTTACGTCAAGAAGTTGATGCCGACAAGCTCGAACCCAAAGCGGAGAAATGCGTCTTCATAGGATACCCTAAGGAAACCATTGGGTATACCTTCTATCACGTAACCGAAGGCAAAGTGTTTGTCGAAGAACGGTTCCTTTCTTGAGAAGGAGTTTCTCTCGAAAGAAGTGAGTGGGAGGAAAGTAGAGCTTGACGAGGTTATTGAACCTTCTCTTGAATTGGAGAGTAGCGCAAGACCTGAAATTGTTCCAAAGTCACCGCACCAACAATAGAGGAAGCTAATGACAAGGATCATGAAGCTTGGACGATGTCGCTCTTGAACGTCGCAGTCGACAAGGTCGCGTGCCCCTCCCGAGTGGTACGGAACTGCCTCTTGACTGTCTTGTTAGTAGAAGACAGTGAGCCTACGAACTATGAGGAAGCGATGATGAGCCCAGACTCTAAGAAATGGCTAGAAGCCATGAAATCCGAATTGGGATCCATGAGCGAAAACCAAGTATGGACTTTGGTGGATCCTCCTAGCGACCGAAAGGCCGTTGAGTGCAAATGGATATTCAAGAATAAAACGAACGCGGATGGTAATGTTACCGTCTATAAAGCACGGCTTGTCGCAAAAGGTTTTCAACAAGTTCAAGGTGTTGACTACGATGAGACTTTCTCTCCCGTAGCGATGTTTAAGTCCATTCGGATTTTATTAGCAATTGCTGCATTTCATGATTATGAAATATGGCAGATGGATGTCAAGACTGCTTTCCTCAATGGCAACATTGATGAAGAGTTGTATATGATGCAACCCGAAGGTTTTGTCGATCCTAAGGATGCTAGTAAAGTATGCAAACTTCAGCGTTCCATTTATGGATCAAGCAAGCATCTCGAGTTGGAACCTTCGCTTTGATCAAGTGATCAAGAGCTTTGGATTTGTTCCAAATTGCTACTAAGCTTGTATCTACAAGAAAGTGAGGGAGCTCGGTGACGTTTACGGTACTATATGTGGATGACATATTGATTATCGGAAATGACATCAACATGCTTAACGATGTGAAGAGTTATTTGAACAAGTGTTTTCAATGAAAGACCGGTGAAGTGCTTATATATTGGGCATCAAAATCTATAGAGATAGACAAAGACCTCGATAGCTTTAAGCGAGTACATACCTAGACAAAGTTCAAAAGGTTCGAATGGATAAGGCAAAGAAAGGTTCGGTGCCTATGTTGTCGTAAGATATTGAGCAAGGCTCGGTGTCCACCACGGTAAATGATAGGGAAGCTATGAGCAAAGTGCCTTATGCCTCGGCCATAGGTTCCATCATGTATGCCATCTTTGTGTACTAGACCGATGTGTCCAATGCTCTTAGTTTGACGAGCAGATATCAAAGTGATCCAGAGTGGATACGACAGCCGTGAAGAACATCCTAAAGTACCTAAATAGAACTAAAGAAATGTTCTTAGTCTATGGGGTGATGAGCGATTGTCGTAAAAGGTTACGTCGATGCTAGTTTCGAACCGACAAGGATGATTCTAAATCTCGACGTGATACGTTTATATTTTGAATGGAGGAGCTGTGAGTGGAGAAGGCGCAAGCAAAGCGTGATCGCGGGATCTACAATGAAGCGGAATACATGGCTGCCGCAGCGTCAAGTGAAGGAGTTTGGATCGAAACTTCATCATCGAGCTTGGCGTGGTTCCAAGTGCATTGACCCACTGGAGATATTGTGTGACAACACCGCGCCATAGCACTCGCTAAGGAACCAAGATATCATCCAAAGACCAAGCATATCAACCGCAAGTTTCATATAATCCGAGATTATATAGCGATGGAGATATGAAGATTAGCAAAGTACATACGGATCCGAATGTCGCGGATCCATTGACTAAACCTCTTCCACGTGTAAAACATGATCAACACCTCGATTGCCATGGGTGTGAGATTGTTGCCAAATGTAAACTAGATTATTGACTCTAGTGCAAGTGGGAGATGTTGGAATTATGCCCTAGAGGCAATAATAAAGATGTTATTATTATAATTCTTGTTCATGATAAAGTTTATATTCCATGCTAGAATTGTATTAAGCGGAAACTTTAATACTTGTGTGGTTTGTGAACAACACCGTGTCCCTAGTACGCCTCTATGGACTAGCTCATTGATCAATGATGGTTAAGGTTTCCTAACCATAGACATGAGTTGTCAATTGATAATGAGATCATATCATTGGGAGAATGATATGGTGGATAGACCCAAACAAAGCAGAGCAATTAGATCGTGTCATCGTGTTCGTCTTTGCGAAGCTTTTTCTATGTCAAATATTGTATTCCTTAGACCATGAGATAATACAACTCCCTGGTATCGGAAGAAAGCTTTGAGGTCATCAAACGTCATCTTATGAAAGGGTGATCATAAAGGTGTCTCGGTGTGATCGGAAAGTATCCATTGGGTTGTATGTATCGAGATGGGATTTGTCCTCCCAAGTCGGAGAGATATACTTGGGCCCACTCGGTAATCGATATCAACACCGCTTGCAAGCATGTGGTTAAGGAGTTAATCACAAAGTGATATCGGATTACGGAATGAGTAAAGTACTTGTCGTGAGCGAGATTGAACTAGGTATGATGCAAGCGATCGAATCTCGGGCAAGTAAAATATCGCGAGACGAAGGGAATATATATATGGGATTGTTTGAATCTGGCATCGTGGTTCATCCGATATGATCATCGATGAATGTGTGGAGTCAATATGGGTGCCTGCACCGCTGTTGATTATTGATAGAAGATCATGTACGCATATTCTCGAACCCGAGGTCACACACTTAACGTATTTCGACGCTAGGATAGATTGGATAATTGGTTTATGAATTTTTGTTCGAGTCTCGGATGGGATCCGGGATATCACGAGAGGTTCGGAATGGTCCGAGAATAAGATTCATATAAGGCGGTGCAGTTTTGGAGTTGAATTGCTCGGGTTAATCGGTATTGTACGGAAGCTTCTAGAACCTTCGGAAGGGGACCAACGTGGCCCCACCTTCCGGGAGGGTATGGGCCTATGAGGGAGTGTCCTGGCTGCATTGGGCCAGGGAACAAGGCCCCATAGGGCCTAGATCCTAGATAAGTTTAAACTCGTTTAAACTAGAGATAGGATTTCTAGATAAGGAGAGTTTAAATCGTTTAAACTAGAGATAAGATTTCTAGATAAGGGAGAGTTTAAATTGTTTAAACTAGAGATAGGCTTGGAGGAGGGCAAGGGCCGCCTCTATATAAAGAGGGTGGTCGCCCCTTCCCCTACTACACACCTTCCTCCAAGCCCTAGCACTTGCTACCTTCCTCTCTCCTCCCGATCGCTTGTAGGCGAAGCCTGCAGAAATTCTCCACCATATACACCACGCCGTGTTGTAGATCCAATCTATCTCCACCATACTCGCTGGTCCGAGGAAGGAGGAGACCTCGAGGTGCATGTGTGCATCTCACGGAGGCACCGCCACTTGTGGTGCTAGATCGGATCGGATCGCGAGGAGGAGAAGCGAGCGACTACATCACCCACGCTCGATTTAACGTTCCGCTGTCTTGAATCTTCAAGGGTATGAAGATCTAATCCAATCTCTCTCGTTGATTGCATCTCCTAGATTAGATCTTGGCTTTCCCTCTGTTCGCATCCGTAGAAAATTTTGATTTACTATGCCGCGAAACCCTTCAGCTTCTTGTTGGTATCCTCCAGAGCGGTGATGCGGCTGTAGCACCTGCGCAAATCAGATTGCAGAGTGTCCACCCTATCTGCGAGCTTATTCACCATCGGGAGAATATCATCATTCTTCTCTATCTCCTTGAGACAGTGACGGACTTCAACGCGATGGAGTAGCTCCTGCTTCTGATATATCTCCAGTGCCCGCACGCGATCCTTTGTCATGGGGATAACTTCTTCTTCCTCATCCATTATTGATGGATCGGGGAAGTAGGAGCTGCTCCTCCACTCCTCTTGAGGCTTCACCCTCATACTAGCGCTAGTGGTAGGCCTCGAGCGGGGCAACACCGGTTCTTTGCTAGCACTTGCACCAATGTTAGGTATTTCCTTACGCTTGTGCGGCCTCGGGTCTGTAGTGATGAACTTTACCATCTCCACATGCCCTTTTCCATGCGGCTTGTGGTCTTCTCTCTCTTCTTGAGTTCTTTTCATCGTCGCCCAGTCGATCCCCGGGGGATCATAGACGTCACAGTAGATGTAAACGTCGCTCCAGCCTTCATCAGGGTTGCTATTGTAGAAGGTTGGCTCGTCATACTCTTTGTACCTCGGGTTAAACCTCTCCACCTCCTCATCGCCATCCTCCATCGACGGGCTACTAGAAAGATCCCTAGGAGCAATGAGCCCCATTGGTTTTCCACGGCCTAGGACATGATAGCGCATAGTTGGATTTGTTCCTGGTGATTTTTGATTAGAGAGAGACACAAGGGAAGTATATAAGAGGGGTTAGAGGTCAGTAAAACTCACGAGAAACACCAAATTCACTCCCAAGAAAATAATCCAAACAGATTAGGAAAATAAATTACGGATTTGGAGGAGTCCTGCTCCATAAGACCAACTATACGGTGGCGACTTGTATAGTTCTGGCCGTATAGTTGGTTCCGGGAAGATATTTCCAAATATCTCGAACCCAAGTCGGTTAGATTACCGACTCGGAACCTACAAAGAGTTTTTTAGATGAATAAAAATAAGAACAAAAACAGGTCGATGATACTGAAGCTTTGAGGACCAACTATACGGCGGGAGATTTTTTTCGTCCTTATAGTTGTGTTCGTATAGATACTGCACAACGAAAATTATTTCACAAGGGGATACAGAACGTTTAACTACCAATTATACGACGAGATATGTTTCTCCGGCCGTATAGTTGCGCCCGTATAGTTACAGAAACCCCTTGTAGTGACCTCGGATCAAGTAAGATCCTAAGTCCCTGTGAATAACATTCTAGTCCCTGGATCAATAGCTAGCACTCACAGTCGATGAAATATCATGTAAAACACAAGTCTTTATTACATGAATCGAATAATCCAGAGTTTACATTATTACAACAGAAGCGATATAAATACAACTTGGAGTCCCATCAATGCCACAGGCAGGTTGAGTGAAGACCCGCGATTCTAGCGCACCTTTCAAAGATCTCGAAATTGCACATGAAGCGTTACCAACAAGTTGGGTCAATACTTTGAATGTATTGGCAAATTACACCAAGGAAGGAAAGACTAACTCTACATGCAAGTTTAGTTTAGGCTTTGGAGTTCATTTGCATAAAGCTAATTTTCTCTAAGTATGGAGAAAAGAGAGCGAGTTTTACCCTACTTTGTAAACATTTGCTTAAATAAAATAAGGTCGAGTGGCACACGAGGATATTACGCACCAAGTGTCCAAAAAACCAATCACTTGGATATTACGCACCAAGTGACACTTGGATATATTATTTGAGATTCAGGGACATATTATTTGTAATTTTTTGAATAGTATTTATTTTCTTATGAATTTATTACTCTAAATAAGCCATTAAACTATTTAAATCTTCACGTCAAAACCTTACAGTAAAATGCTGAACTAATTGCAGATTGATGATCTACATGGAACCAGCTTTCCATCGGTATATCATTTGTATTTTTGTGACAAGCAATTAACTTACTATGAATTTAATGATTTATAAAGGCATTAAAACTAATTAAATTTCTACGGGTTAAATAATCTGCAAAGGCTAGATCCAACCAGATATTATTAAAGTACATTACAGTAGCTTCAAATTGATATATTATTCATATTTTTCGGAGTTACAGATAATATCTTATGAATTTATTAACCTAAAAGACCATTAAAACTAATTAAATTACTGCAGTAACTACGTACAGTAAAAGTTAGATCTATTCTAATAAGATGATTCTACGTAAAATTATCTTCAATTTGATATATTATACGTAATTTTTGGACATGGTATGAATTTCTAATGAATTTTACAAGTTAGATCTATAATATGCAAATTTAAATTCGAACGGAATATTTCGAGAATATTCACCGATCGACAGTTGACTTTGCATGCGACTGGGACTATATGTTGACCTTACGTTGACGTGGCGTTGATGAGGAAGATGACCGGATGACGACATGGCACGCATCGGTTTGATTGGATCTCGACCCGGATAGGATCCAGGTGGCTAGAAGAAGAGATTGACCCGATTTTGGCTTTAATAGACAAAAATAGATCTGTGTTAGAGAGACAAATTCGTAGGTCAAATCGAAAAACTCAGAACATGAAAGTTGTGGGGAATCATTATTCCTACCTTCTCACCAAAGGAATTTGGATTTGAAGAAACGAGCGCGAGTACATCTTGGATTTACACCGTAAGATCTGAAATATTGCGATACGAAATTCTCCGGCTGTGTTGGATGAAAAGAGGTGAGGTTTGTCGGGATTGAAATATTTCGACGCGATCTTCAACTTTCGTTTTTTGACCGAAAGCAAACGACGAAGTCTAGATGGGTTAAAAAGCGAAACAAGATTCGGTAATAGGTAGATTCGGGATTTCGAGAATAGAAACTTCAGACAGCCGGCTCCACGAGTTTATATGGAGATTTAGGATGGTTTAGAGATAGGCCTTGGAGTAAGGAACAAGTAGAAACAAACGGAAGTCGATTCAGAGTTGTAGATAAAAAGTTATAAGAGTTTGAGTAGAGATAGGTATAGAAAATCAGTTTTCGCACGCTTTTTGGGGCAACCGACCTGCATGCGCGCTGTGCGTGCTTACGGTCGCTGGCTGGTGTAATGACCGCCCATTTTTTTTCTTTTATACTTGTTTCCCTCATATCTTTTGCATACGAACTCCAAATAACATGATTCTTGTTTCTAAATTTTTCTAAAATCGAATAGATCATTATAGGATCAAATTTGTAATCTTTTTACTAGTTTGGGAGTAGTGGATTTATAAATCCTTGCATATTTCATTTTACTTATATCTTTATGTGTTTGTATTTATTTCATAACTTTTTCATACTAGCTCCAAATGAGCTCAATTTTGTTTCTAAAATTTTGTAGTATTAATTGGATCTCTTTAGACTATGATTTAGCAATAATCGTTGTCTTAGCAATAGTGGGTTTTATAAAGTCAATTTAATTTCCCCTTAGGAACATTTGGGCGAATCAACCATAGGATTTAGATACCAGGATTTGGATTTAGCTTGTGAGAACTTTGCATGGATGAAATGCTTATGAATGCTTCATGATTTTCATTTTGAAATCTTGCACACCAATTATACAATCCATAATCAATCCATGCCCTTTTGCCTATATGGCTACTTAGGTCTTAACAAAAGAATATAAGATTTTGAATTCATGGTTGAGAGGATTTTCTATTCAAAAAGTTTCTTCTCTTTGAGAATTTTCAACATAGTCAAACAATCAATCAATCTTATTTATTTGTTTCACATTCCAAAATTAGGAGAATTTTGGGATGTGATGTACCACCTTAAAAGAAATCTCGTCCGAGATTTGAGAAGGCTAGAAAGAAAGTAAGGTTCGGGATCCTTTAGGATGCTACCATTTAAAAGAAAATTGACAAGGTCACTTCTCGAGGATTCACTTAGCTCAGATTGGTTCTCCTTTAGACTTTTATTGGCACAATGTCTCTAGCACATTCTAAACATCATGATTGATAGATTCCGAGAAAGCACTTCTTAAACTAGCAAAACTCTCATGGTGGGCAAATAGGGAATGTTTACTTCACGGTGCCCATAACTCACGGTTGGAATTCATCCTTACCGTACATCCTATGCTTAGAAATGGATGCTTTTAGAAGGGTGTAACAATATACCCTTCTAGGGTTTAGGCTCAACGTCGACTCTCTGCTAAGGTTGAAAAAGGCACTCAAGATTCGCAAAGCCAACAGTACAAGAGCGAATAATAAGAGTAGTAGGAATGGTGATCAATCCATCCTGCACCCAAATAATTACCATGTATGAGGATAGGCGAATCACGTTTTTCTATCACTCGGGCATTCTTACTTGCCTTGAAGAATGTTTCCATGGGCACGAACTAATGCTCTATGTATACTCACATGTATTCAATCAAAAAAATCTACTACTAAAACTAAGCTATCGATACTTTAACTTTCAGGTTGGGTAATCTACTACATAACATCATGTGTAACACTTCATACTTCCACATCCTTTTTCCATTAGGTGAAGCATTTTCTTTCCTAAATGCATTGTGTTGTTAAACCTTCCACTTAACACATCATTATATCTCCAAGGGTTCAAGATAGGAAAGAATAGATTCTATAGGAGAGAAACGACTAAGAAAATAATCCTACCCATAACTATATGAAGCAATCAATGTTACAAACAAGGAAGCAATCATAGGCGATCAACACTCAATCAAACACTTGTATAATAACATTACAGGTGTATAAACTTAGTAGTATATAACCACAAAATAGTTTGAAAGCATTGTGAACAATACTAGAGTAAAATAGAGCAACATATAAGCGATAAACAAAATCTCAAAAGCATGCAACAGACTTCACTTAATTTTTTCTAACCGACCTAAACTCGTCAGGAATTCTAGCCAATTTTTGTTCATGTACTACAGGTAATTATACTCCAGACCCTATTGTTTCTAGATTTTTCTGAGTTACCAATAAAATATGAAAAATTGCGCGGTACAACAGGTCGCGTAAAACTGCAAAGAAAATCACGAATTTCAATCAATTCACACCATTAAACTAATTTTAAAACCACACGAAAGTTCCAGCAACTTTAGAGTTTCAAAACAACAGATCCTAAACAAGGCATCACACGATATGATTCAGTACAAACCAGCAAGCAACCTATATTGTCATACCACATAAGTTGGTAAAAACAATATGCTAACACGATAGCGATGATCTCCTAAAGATATAAAATATGGTGGTCCAGACCTAACCAAACTTGATGAGATGTTTATTTATGTCATACTATTTGTTCTTTTACTTAGCTAACTCTCATATAGGTATAATAAGAATGGACAACTACAATTTGAACAAGAAGAGGTTATAGAAAAGATAGACAAGAAATATAAGAACATCTAATAAGTATAAAATATGATAGTTCTCCTAATAGAGGTCCTCTATTGCTATTACCATTGTCGTTTTTATCCTTTCCAGCTACATTCACATGTTTTGGACAATTATCAGCATAATGCCCAGGATTGTGACACTGGAAGCATAGGACTTTTGCTTAGATCCTTCCTCCTTTTTGGCAAGGACATCCCGTCTTGTGGTTCTTCATGCTCTACCTCAACATTTGGAAGCCTTGATCGTTTCCTTGGGCCAGTTTGGGGAAAATGGGCATTCCTTTCATATGTCGAGTATTGCGAAGTGATGACTTTGGGTGCGGTGTCTAGAGTCTTGAATCCATTCCTTGTATTTGTCGTGTCCTCGCGAGCTTCATGAGGTCTTGGCGCATTAGTCCTCGAATTGTTGATTCGTTGATGTACCATCGGGTAGAGGTGCATTGCGGGGTTGTGATTGGTCCTTCGCATAGGAAGAATGTAACTTGAGAGGTGGGACATTCTTCCGATGGGTTCCTTCCTTCACAGTAGGGCTGATCATGATGCTCCTTGGTGATATGCCCTATTTCTCCAGATCTTGCAAGCTAAAAGTTTGGACTTCAACTTCTTGGATTTTTGGTATCGAGACGAGATTGAAGTAGAACCACTTTAAATTCTTCCTAAGATATCACCCCTTGATGATCATCAATGGTGTGTTGCATTACCCACCAGGTTGGACCGTCGTCCTTTAGGAATTGGGTGGCATAATGAAGCATTCTGTTGACTTCAATGTTGGCGTCCTTCATTCTTTCTTCAACCTGGAGCATACACTTCTTTGCATCGGCGTGGCTCTTACGCTTGGTGGAGTTGAGTTCCTTGTCCTCCTTATTGATATGGTCCATCCGTCGAGTTGACCAAGGTTTAGAGTAGGAACGAATGGAGTATGGAAGAGAAGAATAACCCATACAAGAAATCTTGTTTAGAAAACAGGTTTTCATTAGCTAAGGTAATAAACCATGCAAGATAACAAACAATTTGTTGCATCCATATTTAGCGAAATCTTATTCGGGTTTGGTTCCTAATAGGTCACTTGGAATCTTCGAGGCTTCGAGTCTCCAAAAGTATTCGTGCTCTTGATAGTCTTCATGTTCTTCATAATCTTCAATCTTTCGAGTTCTTCAGTTAATAACATTGATTTAAGGCCTTTGAAGTCTTTAATCTCGTAGCTTCAGTCTTGGAACATCTATCATAGAGATCTTCAAGTACCAACTTAATCGAAACATTGAGATGATCTTCTTTGAAAAGGTAATCTTGAGAAAAGTTTCTTCTTAAAGTGTGTAGTGGTCATTTTCTAATGTTGAAAAGAAGGGACTTAAATTTTAAAACCCCAAAGGTAGATGATGAGAAGTATGAGAGTTTTCTGAAATAACTTAGAAAATATTTGTCCTAAGGTTTTTCCATGTCTAGGGTCACGATCTACAGTCAACTTATGATCTGATACCATCTGTAGTGACCTCGGATCAAGTAAGATCCTAAGTCCCTGTGAATAACATGCTAGTCCCTGGATCAATAGCTAGCACTCACAGTCGATGAAATATCATGTAAAACACAAGTCTTTATTACATGAATCGAATAATCCAGAGTTTTATTACAACAGAAGCGATATAAATACAACTTGGAGTCCCATCAATGCCACAGGTAGGTTGAGTGAAGACCCGCGATCCTAGCGCACCTTTCAAAGATCTCCGAAATTCTGCACATGAAACATGCAGCCAACAAGTTGGGTCAATACTTTGAATGTATTGGCAAATTACACCAAGGAAGGAAAGACTAACTCTACATGCAAGGCTAGTTTAGGCTTTGGAGTTCATTTGCATAAAGCTAATTTTCTCTAAGTATGGAGAAAAGAGAGCGAGTTTTACCCTACTTTGTAAACATTTGCTTAGATAAAATAAGGTCGAGTGGCAAACGAGGATATTACGCACCAAGTGTCCAAACAACCAATCACTTAGATATTACGCACCAAGTGACACTTGGATATTACACACCAAGTTCCCCAAAATCCCACCCATTAGCGATATTACGCACGCCATGGGGTTTTCAAAACTTTGTTTTTAGAAAAGAGAGAGGAAGATCCTTCAGAGGCTCCATCATTCAGAGGCTCATTGTTGTTCTGTTACCGTGAACACGACTGATCGATCAGATTGCAATACTCTCGAGAGTTTGTGCACTTTACCCACAATCCACGATCAAGTCCTTTTACAGACAAGACCATGGTGAGGCTTTCCCTTAGTAGCCCCTCTACCTTCCGGATCCAACCGTGCCAAGAATCCTCCAAATGTTGGTACCCAGGTGAGGTTTCCCACTAAGTACTAGGCCAAGACAGAGCCCATAATGTATTGTGGTTGCACTGGAAGCTTCTGAATTCTAAAACATGGCAGACTTCTTTGATTCCTGGCGTAGTCCTCCACCAAAAATCACACTCGTTGACCCGACAACCATTCCGCCCAGAAGAAAACTTAGTTTTATTTTGAAGTGGATTTGAGAAGAAAGTTTGCTCTAGAGAGCCTTTATACTTAGAAAAATTCTTTGTCTTTCGAACCCCCCAACGGTACTTTGTATATATAGCATAGCAAGCAATACTTAGTAAAAACAGGGTAACCTATTAGGATGGAAATCCTAAGTATAGAGCTACTCATGGCATACTACAAAATCATCGCACTTGGAAAATAATACTAAGGAAAAATTCTACTAGATCATCCTACACATGCATACTACGGAATTTTGAAGATCACATGCATAGAATCAAAACTGGGACAAAATTATGAATAAGTGGTGTAACTTGCCTTATGTTGATAATATGGGTGTTGATTATATTTCCCTGCAGCAATCGCACTCTCCGAACAATCTAATACGAGGACAAGGTAGTTCCAATCAAAACAATTGCAAACATAGCAAACACAACAAGGATGATCGAAAACATGCATGACGATTTAACATTACACAATGGGTATAATTAGTTTTATGAATATTAATATATCATATGATGCATGTATGAGTTCATTTAATGCAATAGGGTACTTGTTATTAATAATTACTTGCCAATATAAGGGTTTTGATAGTTCTGTTGTAACGCCTGTCCTAACTGTAGAATTAAATTTGTTTCTTGGGTTTACTGGATAGAGGACGTTAATACGAACCAGTAGGCGTTGGATTCAACCTAATCGGAGTTATAGATCTTTTTATATGATTTAAATAGTGTTTAATGGGTTTTAAATGATTCATACAGTTTCTGTTTCCTAAAAATCAAACAAAAATTATACCTGTAATCTCCACGGAATTGTGATTTCAGGGACATATTATTTGTAATTTTCTGAATAGTATTTATTTTCTTATGAATTTATTACTCTAAATAAGCCATTAAACTATTTAAATCTTCACGTCAAAACCTTACAGTAAAATGCTGAACTAATTGCAGATTTATGATCTACATGGAACCAGCTTTCCATCGATATATCATTTGTATTTTTGTGACAAGCAATTAACTTACTATGAATTTAATGATTTATAAAGGCATTAAAACTAATTAAATTTCTACGGGTTAAATAATCCGCAAAGGCTAGATCCAACCAGATATTATTAAAGTACATTACAGTAGCTTCAAATTGATATATTATTCATATTTTTCGGAGTTACAGATAATATCTTATGAATTTATTAACCTAAAAGACTATTAAAACTAATTAAATTACTGCAGTAACTACGTACAGTAAAAGTTAGATCTATTCTGATAAGATGATTCTACGTAAAATTATCTTCAATTTGATATATTATACGTAATTTTTGGACATGGTATGAATTTCTAATGAATTTTACAAGTTAGATCTATAATATGCAAATTTAAATTCGAACGGAATATTCCAGGGAATATTCCGCTGACTGGACAGGTTGACTTTGCATGCTGACTGGGACTAGATGTTGACCTTACGTTGACGTGGCGTTGATGAGGAAGATGACCGGGATGACGACATGGCACGCATCGGTTTGATTGGATCTCGACCGTCTGGATAGGATCCGGTGGCTAGAAGAAGAGATTGACCCGATTTTGGCTCAGAATAGACAAAAAATAGATCTGTGTTAGAGAGACAAATCCGTAGGTCAAATCGAAAAACTCAGAACATGAAAGTTGTGGGGAATCATTATTCCTACCTTCTCACCAAAGGAATTTGGATTTGAAGAAACGAGCGCGAGTACATCTTGGATTTACACCGTAAGATCTGAAATATTGCGATACGAAATTCTCCGACTGTGTTGGATGAAAAGAGGTGAGGTTTGTCGGGATTGAAATATTTCGACTCGATCTTCAACTTTCGTTTTTTGACCGAAAGCAAACGACGAAGTCTAGATGGGTTAAAAAGCGAAACAAGATTCGGTAATAGGTAGATTCGGGATTTCGAGAATAGAAACTCGTACAGCTGTGGCTCCACGAGTTTATATGGAGATTTAGGATGGTTTAGAGATAGGCCTTGGAGTAAGGAACAAATAGAAACAAACGGAAGTCGATTCGGAGTTGTAGATAAAAAGTTATAAGAGTGTGAGTAGAGATAGGTATAGAAAATCAGTTTTCGCACGCTTTTTGGAGCAATCGACCTGTAGGTGCGCGCGTGGTGCTCCCGGTCGCTGGCTGGTCTAGTGGGCCGGCGGCCCGCCCGTTTTTTTTTTACTTGTTTCCCTCATATCTTTTGCATACGAACTCCCTAAATGCCATGATTCTTGTTTCTAAATTTTTCTAAAATCGAATAGATCATTATAGGATCAAATTTGTAATCTTTTTACTAGTTTGGGAGTAGTGGATTTATAAATCCTTGCATATTTCATTTTACTTATATCTTTATGTGTTTGTATTTATTTCATAACTTTTTCATACTAGCTCCAAATGAGCTCAATTTTGTTTCTAAAATTTTGTAGTATTAATTGGATCTATTTAGACTATGATTTAGCAATAATCGCTGTCTTAGCAATAGTGGGTTTTATAAAGTCAATTTAATTTCCCCTTAGGAACATTTGGGCGAATCAACTATAGGATTTAGATACCAGGATTTGGATTTAGCTTGTGAGAACTTTGCATGGATGAAATGCTTATGAATGCTTCATGATTTTCATTTTGAAATCTTGCACACCAATTCTACAATCCATAATCAATCCATGCCCTTTTGCCTATATGGCTACTTAGGTCTTAACAAAAGAATATAAGATTTTGAATTCATGGTTGAGAGGATTTTCTATTCAAAAATTTTCTTCTCTTTGAGAATTTTCAACATAGTCAAACAATCAATCAATCTTATTTATTTGTTTCACATTCCAAAATTAGGAGAATTTTGGGATGTGACACCCCTCAAAAGATTTAGAAAAACAAGAGGAATTCAAAGGAAAAAAATAGAAGTAGAAATTGTGAAAACAAAGTATTTATTAGAGTTAGAAAAATTACTTTCCACTTAACGTTTATTTAGTCAGGAGTGACAAGCTCCTCCAACAACAAGGACTTCTTCTTCTTGGGAGGATTTTCCCTTAGCTCATATAATAATTCTTGAAAACGAAATCACCAAGACTGAAGCTCCTCTCAATAAGATCGGTGTCTTGCTGGCAAATATAGATGATGCATCCACTACCTTTGCTTCTTATCTTTGCATAATATGAAAATCAAATTCTTGAAGTAAAAGGATCAAACAGATCAGTCTTGGCTTATGAACCTTCCTCTCAAGGAGTTCATTTAAACCATCACGATGTGTATGAACTCTTAATTTTGCATCAACAATATAAGAACAAAACTTATCACAAGAGAAAAATACAAGAAAGATTTCTATTTCTCCCTTAGGATAATTCTTTTGAGTACTATTGAAAGTTATATTAGCATGATGTATAATATTAAATCTATGACCTATGTGTTGTCCCTGAGTTACTCCTACAACATCATCACTAGCTTCACATATTAAATCAAAAGTCATATCCCATATAAGTGGTTTAATGATGGGAGCACGAGATAAAGCATATTTAAGTTTACCAAAGGCAATAAGGCATTTATCATCAAAGTTAAATCTTACTCCCTTTTGCAACAGATTAGTAAAAGGTTTAGAAATTCTATAAAAATTTCTAATGAACCTTCTATAAAAGCCTACATGACCAAGAAAACTTCTTATGCCTTTTATGTCCCTTGGTTGTGGCATTCTTTCTATTGCTTCAAATTTAGCCCTATCTACTTAAATACCCTTACCTGATACTTTATGTCCAAGGACTATGCCTTCTTTGACCATAAAATGTCACTTCTCCCAGTTTAGAACAAGATTGGTTTCTTCGCAATGCTGCAAATTTCTATTGAGATTATCCAAGCAACTAGTAAACAAAGTTCCATGGACAGAAAAATCATCCATAAATACTTCCATTATTAGTTCTATAAAATTTGTGAAAATAGCAGTCATGCATCTTTGAAAAATAGCTGGAGAATTACATAAACCAAAAGGCATGCGTTGGTAAGCATGTAAACCATAAGGAGAAATGAAAGTTGTTTTAAGTTGGTCATCAGGATGAACAACTATTTGGGAAAAAACAGAGTATCCATCGAAGTAGCAAAAATGAGTGCGGTTTGCTAACCTTTCTAAAGTTTGATCTATGAATGGTAAAGGATAGTGATATTTCCTTGTTTCCTTATTCAATTTCCTAAAATCTATGCACATCCTATGTCCAACAATAGTTCTAGTAGGTATCAATTGTTGGAGATATGCCCAAGAGGCAATAATAAAGTGGTTATTATCATATCTTCATACTTATGATAAATGTTTTCATACCATGCTATAATTGTATTAATCGGAAACATTAATACTTGTGTGATTTGTAAACATAAAAGAGTCCCTAGTAAAGCCTCTTGTTAAACTAGCTTGTTGGTTAATATATGATCATGGTTTCCTAATCATGAACATAGAGATGTTATTAACAACAGGGTCATATCATTAGGAGAATGATGTGATGGACATACTCCTATAGTTAAGCGTAGCATAAAGATCAAGTCATTTAATATAGTTCATTTTCTATAAGCTTTCTGATACATAGTAACCTAATTCCTTCGAACATGAGATCATGCTTATCACCATCACCGGAAGGATGCTTTGATGACATCAAACACCACACCATAACTAGGTGGCTATAAAGATGGCATTAAGTGTTCGGAAAGTATGGGTTGAGACATATGGATCAAGAGTGGGATTTGTCCATCCATATGACGGATAGATATACTCTGGGCCCTCTCGGTGGAATGTCATCCAATTAGCTTGCAAGCATGTGACTGGCTCACAAGGGATCACATAACACGGGAACGAGAAAAGAGTACTTATCGGTAACGAGGTTGAACTAGGTATGCAGAGATACCGACGATCAAAACCTCGGATAAGTAAACTATCGTGAGACAAAGGGAAATTTGTATCGTATGTAAGTGGTTCATTCGATCGCAAAGTAATCGTAGAAATATGTGAGAGCCATATGAATTTCCAGATTCCTCTATTGGTTATTGATCGAAGAAGTGTCTCGATCATGTCCGCATAATTCACGAACCGTAGGGAGACACACTTAAGGATTCGATGTTGTTGAGTAGTTATGGAATGATGAGTAAGAGACCGAATGTTGTTTGGAGTCTCGGATGGGATCCGGGATATCACGAGGAGATCCGGAATGGTCCGGAGAATAAGATTCATATAAGGAAAGTCGTGTTTCGGAGTTGGGGAATGATTCCGGTGTTTTCATCGGGAATGTTCTAGAAGGGTCCGGAAGGTCAAGACCGGAGGAAGGGTACATGAATGTGTCATAAAAAGTTGGAATGATTGCATCATATACTAGGTATCATGGCTGGGAAAAATAAAGGGATAAATCAAATCCTAGTTTGAAAAGTCAAACGCCAATTTGAAAAGTCAAACGACAGTTTTGCTTGGTGGAGGGAGAGTAGGAAACCTACTTGGGGAGGAGTTCCTCTCCCTCCACCCGCCGGAAAAGGAGGCCGACTTGGGGGAGTACTCTCCTCCCCTGGCCGGCGCCCTCCCACCTATAAAAGAAGGGGTAGGGGTGCCCCCTCTAGCCTACACCTCTCTCCGCCAAAACCCTAGCCCTAGCCGCCGGCCACCACAAGTCGCCGCCACCCTAGGGTTTTCTCCAAGCCTCCGAGTTGGGGATCTCCCCAAGACTTAGCCATCGGCCTAGCCTCCTCCCTTGGTGACTCTAAACTCTAGATCGCCAAGGCCTCTCTCATAGTCCACCATACTCGCTCTGGCTTAAGGTGAAGCCCTGCGAGATCTCCCCTCTACTTCCGGTACCACGCTGTCGTGCTGCCGGAATCGCGAGGAGAGTGCTACAAACTACGATGCCTGCTGGAACAAGGGAGAGGAAGGTCTTCATCGAGTACCGAATGTGTGACCTACTACGGGAGCGCTGCCGGAACGCGGCGCCGGAAGGATCGTCTACACGATCTTGAGATCGGAAAGAGTACGACTACATCACCCACGAGAATCCGCTCTCGTTAACCGCTTTGGAATCTTCGAGGGTGAGTTCCTCTATAGCCTCGTTGCTACAATCTAGTAGATAGATCTTGGCTTGTTTGTTCGCATGCGGTAGAATTTTTTTGTTTTCCATGCTACGAACCCCTACATCAATTCATTGTTTTCATTAGGGACAACAGTAAATCCACCTTTCTTAGGAACAAAATGAACAGGACTAACCCATTAACTTTCTTTTATAGAATAAATTATACCTGCATACAGTAGGCGTACTATTTCTTTTCTTACCACTTCCTTCATTTCAGGCTTTAGTTTTCTATTAAATTATGCAACTGGTTTAGCACCTTCCTCCATGAATATTTGATGGACGGCTATCATGGGACTAATACCCTTCAAGTCGTCCATTGAGTACCCAAAGGCCTTGTGGTGTTCCTTTAGTACCTTCATGGGTTCTTCTTCTTCCCCTGAAAGTTTATCACTAATAATAACAGGGAATTTATTAGTATCATCTACGAATCTATACTTAAGATTATCTGGTAGAGTTTTTAATTATGGGGGTGGTAATTCTTCATCCCCTCTCTTTTCTGGCTCTTCAAAAGCTTCATAAGTTGGAGGTTATAAAATGGGAAATGAATCAAATTCACTTTCTAATTCTTCTAGAGTCCTGTCCTCCATAATTATTTCTTCACAATTTGAGTCTTCATTTATTTCTTCTTCTTGATTACTTAATAAAAGAGCTTCCATCTCCTCAATACTCTTCTCTTTCTCTTCTTCTTGTATATGTAGAGGTTTGTCTTTAAATTTGGAAATGTGGAATTCTTTTTCCGCTTTCCCAAGATTAAGGAATACAACCTCCTTTTTGAAGTTGACTGTGGCACCTATATCACTCAAAAATTTTATTCCAAATATGATTGGGAAAAGAGTGTCACCCTGACATATCAAAAACTACAAAATCGATAGGGAATTTTTTATTGCCAATTGTGATAGTTGCATCTTCAACTACTCCCATTGGAATTCTAAGATTTTTATTGGCTAACATAATTGTCATATCAGTATTTTCTATTGTAGTCGGTTCTATCTCTTCTTTTATTTCTAAATAAAAATCATAAGATATAACATTAACTTCGGTGCCAAGATCACATAAACCGTAATGTGAGGTTTCTTTAAATATGCAGGGAAGAATAGGCTTACCCACATCTTTCACCTTAGTTTTACCTTCAACCAATATAGAAGTCTCTTCATCAAGTTCAACTATGTTACAATGTGCATACATAGCCATAACTGCTTCCTTGGTTACCTCTTCATATTTGGTTTCATCCAGTTCTTCAATTATTGGCATACTTTCCTATTCTTTCTCCTCCTGTACTGCCTTGACCTGTTCATATTCCAAAATATGCTTCTATGCAGTGTTAGGGAAAGGTATCTCATACATTGGTTCTAGGGAGGACAATGTTGCTTTAACTTCTCTCTTATTTTCAGGTTCAGGTGGTGGATCATACTTGGCCGAACCCTCTTTTGGACCTTTGATGTGTTCTATAAAATATTTAACAACTTGCAACACAAGATATGAATCTACATAAAGCTCTTTAGATAATTCATTAACATGGCCCTTTTTATTATAGTCATGAATATATTCATAATCTATTTTTGTGCCTCCTTCACTTCCTAGATCAAAATTCCATGAAACTATATGATCACGAATTCAATTAATTAAAGCCCAAGCTTTAGTTATGGGTAAATTCATAAAAGCTCCTCTTGCGCAAGAGTCTAGTTCAATTTTATTAGGTTCAATTAAACCACCATAAAAGATATGCAATAAATACCATTCAGGCAAATCATGATGAGGACATTGACTAAGTAAATCTTTAAATCTTATATAAGCTCTTACTAGTCCTTCATTAGGACGGTTCCTCCAAGTCATTATAAGACGCCTGATTCCAAAAGATTTTGATAATGGATAATATTTAGATAGAAATTCGCAAGCCAAATTATGACATGTAGTAGTGGCTTATGAGGGTATAGATCTATACCATGAGAGAGTTGTACTTGTCAAAGTTTGACTTAAAAGTTTAACCCTTACCTCATCGGTGATATACCCCGTTAATTGGAACATGCCACATATATCTTTGAAACATGATATATGCTCATATGGATTAGGATCTTCTTCATCTCCAGTAAATTGCTTCTTTTATAAAATACCAAGAGGTAGAGGATTTATTTCAAACCCCCTTGTCTTCTTGTTGGAGTTGTCTTTTTTATAAATATCATAGGGCTTCCCAAAGTGACTGAGTGGGTTAGCACTAGTCGTTTTCTCAAACTCCATGTTGGGGGAAACCTGTAACTCAAAACAAAACTTAACAAAACGAAAGTAAATAAGCAAAAACTAAAATACCTACATCGCTTAGCTCCCGGGCAACGGCGCAAGAAAATAGCTTGATGACTGCAAGTGCATAGATCAGTTGTAGTTAGTTTCAAAATAAAGATATCGATCCCACCGGGAGAGGAGTCTGAAGTCTAAGAATTCTTGAAATAAATACTGGAAATAGAAATGCTAAATAAAGTTCTAAGTGACAAGATAAAATGAGAGTATTGTGTAAAAAGGTGTTTTGGGTTTTTGGTATAAGAGAACGATGAGTAAAGTAAACAAAACTTAATACAAAAAATAAGTATCGCGTATGTAAAAGAGATTTGAAACTTCAGTGGGAAAAGGCGTTCTCAGGGATTAGGGGATACACCACTAGCATTATAAAGGGATAAGGTAAAGATTATTATCATGAACATTCTCAACTATGTATGTGTGGGAGGCACTCCGTATTTAGACAGTGAGGCAGCAACCACTGCTCAAATCATCCTCATAACCACAGCAGACAACAATCAACATCAATTGAATTACTGTGCTATTAAGGGACATAATCCCGCATGACATATCCCATGGCATGGATAGTGTTTTGTGAATTTCCTCGATTCCCAAGTTGATATGTAAGGGGTACCAATAGCTTTATAGTCACCGTAAGTGCTAACACGCCTCCGTCTACCAACAAGTAGTTCCATCCATCAAGTCCCCACAAGAGGCAAATATTGAGAGGTCGACTTCTCCCAATATCAAGACGTAGACAATCTAACACATGGTCACAACGATGAATATCATAATAAACTTTATCTTATTTCAATCTCATACTAGGGTTTCTCCATATCCACAAGAACTAATGATCTACTCAGACATGGAGGCAATCAACATCATGGAAAAAGTAATGGAATCTATTATAGATAAATAGTACTTGTATAAATCCACAACGAGTACGGAAATTACAACAAGATCTAGACAAGATGTAGATGGGATGGATGGAGATGATGGTGATGCAACAGTTGTTGATGAAGATCGATGCCTTAGCCTCCTGGATCTGCGTAGGGCGAAGATGGATCCCTGATGGATGAGTTCCCCCTCTAGATGCCTTTCGTAGGTTAGGTTTCGGTGATTTTTGGGTGTTTTGTATGTCGTATCTCCGATCCAGTTGCATGGGATGAAACTATTTGAGGCGGTGTCAGCGCCAACTATACGGTAGGAACTATACGATCGGAATATTTACTCCCGGCATATAGTTGGTCATTAACCCTTCTGTACCCTCCAATTGCTTCGGGTTTTATTCTGGTGTTATTAATATTTCCCAAATAAGAAATTTACGTAGTTTTTGACTCCTTTTCACTCCAATATAACTGTTCCAAGAATTGTGTCCATCGGATGCATCATCTGATCTGATCCCGGTGAAAATAAACATAAAAGGTGCGTGCGAACGCCGTAAAATACCAAGATCCTACCACTATAATGAAAAATAATAATCTAAAACATGATGCAAATATGCACTCATCACCCCTCTACTTCCTCCCCCCCCGAAGGCACTGCCTGTCGGCGAGGGGATGGACTAGGTGGTAGGCTTCTTTTGTACATAGTAGCTATAGGATGAGTTCTAGGTTTCCCTAGGTGGGTGTTTGTCCATGTGCCGTATCGGGGTGTCCTGCTGGTGTCGGCAAGCTGCGTCGGATGGCTTGCTGTGTTCCTCTTCCTTGCCATGGTGGTGAGGTGCCGCGGGTGGCAAAGAAGGGCTGCATCGGCATCTCTGTCAATAAGCTCGCATGTGAAAGTACCGACTTGATACGACTAGAGGGGGGGTGAATAGGCGACTACCCAATTTTAATTTGTTTCTCACTTTTAGGCTTAACGAGAAGGAAAGTTATCTAGATGTGCAACTAGGTGGACAATTCTAAATGCAAGAAAACAAACAATAACCACAAGAACGGTAAAGTACAAGAAGTAAAGGAAGGGAACAAAGTAACCGGAGCGTGGACACGAAGATATAATTCCCGTAGTTCACTCCCAAGGAGCAACGTCTATATTGGAGAGGTGTCGGGGCCACACAAGGTCACCCGAGCGCCACAAAGGCCTCACCTTATTCTCCGGTGAGCTCCCCCACAAAGGAGGCCTCACAATCCACTAACCGGTGACCTTGAAGGTGCCAACCGAAACCTTTACACCAAGGTTGAGGGGGAAGCTCCACAACTCAATTGGAGGCCCTCAACGACACCTCGAAGCTTTACAACACAAGCCTTAGCTCCGAGGATGCCCTACACCGTCTAGGGTTTCAAGAAACCTAAGAGCAACAAGATCCACAAAGGATGGGTGGGGGAAATCAAATCTTCTTTGGTGGAAGTGTAGATCTAGGTCACCTCCCTCACCTCTCAAAAGATCAAGTCCTTTGAGTGGCTAGAGAGAGAGATCTAGTGAGGTGAAGCTCAAGCATTAATGGAGGAGAGAGGAAAAATTTGAAGTAAGTGGGAGGAAGAAGGAGGGTGCCTTAAATAGGCCCCCTCCGCACTGAACCGTTAAAGCCCACGCGACTTCACCGGAACTTCCGGTGAGGGGCCGGAAGTTCCGCCCAGCACGGCTCCAACGGTCATCAGCCCGTTGACGCCCGCTCCAAAAGCTCGACCGGAAGTTCCGGTCAAAATGACCAGAAGTTCCGGCTGAACTTCCGATGCAAGTTCTGACTCAATTTCCAGAAAATAGACCACTTCATATAGAAGGGTATTGACCCTTCAGCGAAACTTGGAGCGGAACTAGGGGCAGAACTTCTGGGTCGCGAACCAAGTCTGACCAGAAGTTCCGGTGGCTGGGCGGAAGTTCCGCTCAGGAACTTTCTGGCAGGATTTTTTGTGGAACTTCCCGCAAATAGAGCCTACCAAAATAGAGAGTTCTGGGAGCTCACCGGAAGTTCGAGCGGAACTAGGATCGGAACAAAGGTCAGATCGTCCCGTAGAAAATACCTGAGCGGAACTTTTGGCGCCAGGCCAGAAGTTCCAATCAAACAAAGATGGCTTCAACAGAACAGAAACTAGAAGAAAACTACAGGCCGTCGTCTTCATGCGATCCCAAAGAGAGCATCCACACAATTTAAGGAAGCATCAACAACATTTTCCTAAAACTCAAGCACACCGTTAGATCACAAATGGGATTGTCATTATCACCAAAAACGGCATGGGAAAATATAGTCCTTTCAATCTCCCCCTTTTTGGTGTTAGATGACAATCCCAAAGATTTGCATGATATAGAAGCAATCTTGTCAATGGATGGGACGAGATACCCCTATATGTGTGCAAGGTAGAGAAAAAGCTCTAAGGAGAAGACTGTCACACATACAAGGAGGATCCCCCTTTCAATTGCAAAGATAGCACAAGTGCAAGGTATAAGAAAGGATAGAGATCATACCAGGCACCAACCAAATGTGGTGGAGACATAAGGAGTAATAATAACAATAAGAGCTATGAGGCTCCACTACCATAAGTAAATGCTCATAAGATGACAACAAGAATACCACATACTCGCCACATGCTCAGCATTGCATAAGATACCATAGATACCACATAGACTCAAACATAACATGGTCCACAAGAACACATAATTTCACAGACATAAAGAGGTACACAAGCACACAAATAAACTAGAGAGTTCGCGAGCTAGAAAAGATCAAAGGCAAGAACAGGCTCGCGACTCAACCCATGCAAATCCCCGTAGACAACCTAATAGACATCTTTCTCCCCCTTTGGCATCGAGACACCAAAAAGGAAGAGAAGATCAATCTAATCACCCCAACCATGAAAGGGAGGAGGAGCGGGCTCAAGGACCCAAGAATCCCACGCAGGCGAAGGACCAGTGACCTCCTCCTCAGACTCATCCTCAGACCAACGTCAGTTGTTGCGAATCCAATCATCCCTGGGAGAAGTGACAGAGCTAGTGACAGGAGAGCAAGGTACGTTGAGAGCAGTCATGATGGCCTTCTGGCGCTGAACACTGTGACGCTGGTCGACATACGCCTGATACTCGCGGTCCTAGAGAAAGCAGAAAGTCTTCTTCACCTTCCCAAGCAGCTTCTTTGCCCAAGATGGCTGCCTATGGAGAGAAGGACCACCAGCACTAGAGCCACCAGGAGCAGAGGAGGGACCACCAGCTTCATCTCGAGCCTTATGGAGTGCTTCTTCCATTTCTTCTTGAGAACGGGGCTTTTGGTGTTTACTCACACACAGCTTCTTATCCTCATGAATGGTGATGCGGTCTTCAGTGTAACGAGTACCAATCACCTCAAGCCACCTGTAATTGATGAGAGTCTGAATATAGGGAGCATAGGGGCAAGAGCGCTTGTCAATAATAGCCTGCCACATCTCTTTGTAGATAAAGTGCATAACATCCATTGGCCTGTCAGTGTCACGGCGAAGATAAGTCTGATGCATGAGATCAACCTGATAGGCATGAAACTGATCAAAGTTTCCAGCCTTGGGAGAAATGGTGTTCAAGTACACCCTGCGCATGATGTCATAAACTGGCAGCAGATGATTCACGAAACCAACAGTGCCCCACCCTTCAATGTAGAGAGGCTCCAGGACCTCAGGATCAATGGGATAGCCAAGGAGCTCAGCAAACTCCTTGGGCAGTATGAACACGCCAACCATTTGCTCCTTTGCCAGGCTTAATGGGATAGCCAAGGAGCTCAGCAAACTCTGACCATTTGGCGGTAAGTAGCACGCCATTAGTCATCCACTTCATCACACCTTCAGTAGAGGAGCTCATGTTCAGATGAAGAGTAGTATAAAAATGAGCAATAACAGCCTCATCGAAGTTCTGACGATGTTCCATGAGGGGAACCAGCCCAAACCTCCTTCAAATATCGAGAGCCTCGCCAAAATATGCATGTTTCTCTTCCATGTGAGCCACATTGATCTACTTCTGAGGATAAACCACAAACCTTGTCTTCGTAGCATAGATCTCAGCAAAGATTTGTTCCTGACGGCATTTGTGGAAAAGAGGATCCAAGCAGAGACGGTCACGAGGAACGAGGTAGGGATCCGTATGCCTGAATTCATAGTAGGCCTTCTGAGTCCATTTGGAGATCTTGGCCTTGGATTTGTCAGACCCAGAATCAGTGGACTTCTGAGAGGCAAGAGCAGGCCTCTTCCCTTCAGCAGCAGCAGCACGACGAGCAGCAGCAGCCTTCTCACGGCTAGTCTGAGTGGATGGACGCACCACCTCAACATCTTCTTCATCAATCTCAGGAGGAATATCAGAGGATGGTCAACGGAGACGCTTGCCTTTGCGGTAACCACCTTGCCCTGAGTAGAAAGCAAAAGAATAGTGAGGGAAGGTGGGGTAAGTGCACAAGTTCAGAAGAGAAACAAAAATAGATTGGAAAAATACAGTCTGGAAGAAATTGCATTGTCGCCAGAACTTCCGGTGAAAATGGTCCACCGGAAGTTCCGGTCGTGGCTCACCGGAAGTTTCGGTGAGACCACGAACTGGCGGTTCAAAATAGGCAGTTCACTAGATCTAAAGCCACAAGTACAAAAATTTCCAAGAAAGTATTGGACCAATCTACCCTAGCATGATTCCCTAGGCCTACCAAGATCTCCAAACAAGTTCTAGCCAAAGAACTAGCCTAGACATGGTGAGCCCTAACTCAAGCAATGGTGAGAGAGCTACATATCCATTAATGGAGGGAGTTGAGGGAAAATACCGGAGTCCATGGCGGGAGATCGAGGTGGGGAAGGTTCCCACAGATAAGATCTGTGGAGGGATGGACAGAGGCGAAGGGGCCGGAGCACCTTCGCGAAGGAGTTCTTGTCGGCGGCTGCTCCAAATAGAAGAGGGGTCGTGGTGGAAAAAGAAAGAGGATCCCATTTTCCCCCAGGGCCCACCTTATATAGGACAGAGAACACCACTGGAAGTTCCGGTTAGGGACCGGAAGTTTCAGTGAACCGTAAGTTCCGGGTCAGGCTGAAAAGATTCCAGGTTAGCAGGTGGTTCAGACAAACAACGAGCTGATCGGAAGTTCCGATGATGCCAGAAAGACTTTCTCAGGTTTGGAAGAAAACAAGGAAGAACTTGTGCAGGGAATAGAGAGGGATTGAGGAAAGGAAAGGCTTAGGATAGAGAGCTCAAACTGTGAAGAACCAAAGCCAATAATAAGCAAGAAAACCACAAAAAAGATTAGATACTCAAATAAGAACGGGTCGATGGCCGAGGCCACCTTATATAAGAGTAAATGGCTTGACACCACGAAGATATATATTGGGTTCATTACCAACACTCATCATGAAGCTCAAATGGTCTCCTTTAGAGACTATTGAGTATGAAAACTTTAATGTGCGCATAATAGGGATAGTGTTTGTCCATAAGAGGAACTACACTCCCCCAAAATCCATGCCTACATCCAAACAATATACACATTGAGACATGGGTAGGTGTGCAATATACTCAAGCAACATTGCTTGAATCAATGATATTTAGCTCATGCCTTAACTCTTGGAACCTTGCTTCATCAAGAGTCTTCGTGAAAAGATCCGCAAGATTTGCCTTGGTGGGAACATACTCAAAAGAAATATCTCCTCTAGCAACATGGTCCCAAATGAAATGATGACGAATCTCAATGTGCTTAGTCCGGTTGTGTTGCACGGGGTTGTGAGCAATAGCAATGGCACTCTCATTGTCACAAAGAAGAGGCATCTTTTCAAATGATAGTTTGAGATCCTTCAACGTTTGCTTCATCCATAGCAGTTGAGCACAACAACTTGCATCGGAGATGTACTCAGCTTCGGCAGTAGACATAGGCACGCAGTTTTGCTTCTTCGAGGACCAACAAACCAACGATCTTCCAAGAAACTGATAAGCTCCGGAGGTTGACTTTCTTCCCACTTTGTCACCAGCCCAATCCGAGTCCGTGTATCCAATAAGGTCAAAGCTGTCTCCCTTGGGGTACCACAACCCAAAGTTTGGGGTATGAACTAAATATCAAAAGATTATCTTGACCGCCACCATGTGGCTTTCTTTTGGTGCGGCTTGGAATCTTGCACACATACCCACACTCAACATAATATCCAGTCGGGATGCACAAAGATAGAGCAAAGAACCAATCATAGAGTGATAGAGTTTTTGATCCACCTCCTTACCATTGGGATCGAGATCAAGATTAACCTTAGTTGGCATGGGAGTCTTGGCACCTTTGACTTGATCAAACTTGAACTTCTTGAGCATGTCTTGGATGTATTTGGCTTGGTTGATGAAAGTCCCTTTCCTCAATTGCTTGACTTCAAACCCAAGGAAAAACTTCAACTCCCCCATCATGGACATCTCGAAGCGATCGGTCATGAGCTTGGCAAAATCCTCATTAAAAGTTTTGTTAATAGACCCAAAGATAATATCATCAACATAGATTTGGCATACGAACAAGTGGCCTCCAACTTTCTTAGTAAAAAGAGTGGGGTAAATGAGGCCCACTTCAAAGCCACGGTCTAACAAGAGCTCCCTAAGGCAATCATACCACGCACGTGGGGCTTGTTTGAGACCATAGAGTGCCTTATTGAGTTTGTAGACATGGTCCGGGAAAAGTGGATCCTCAAACCCCGGAGGTTGCTTGACGTATACCAACTCTTTCAAAGGACCATTAAGAAAAGCACTCTTAACATCCATTTGATGCAACTTGAAGTTATGATGAGTAGCAAAAGCAAGAAGCATACAAATGGATTCAAGGCGAGCAACGGGGGCATAACTCACCATAGTCGATGCCCTCAACTTGTGAGTATCCTTGGGAAACTAACCTTTCCTTGTTGCACACGACAATTCCATTCGCATCGCACTTGTTCTTGAAAACCCACTTGGTTCCAATGACGTTTTGACAATATTTGGGCCGCTCAACCAATGTCCAAACATTGTTCCTCTTGAAGTTGTGAAGTTCTTCGTTCATAGCATCAAGCCAATCATCATCTTCAAGAGCCTCGAAAACTTTCTGTGGATCCACAAGAGAGATGAAAGCATGGTGAGAGCTAAAGGAAGCTAGTTGCCTTCTAGTAGTGGAACCTTTATTGAAATCTCCATAAACATTATCAAGGATATGGCCATCTCGAACGAGCTTGGCGAGACGATAGTCTTGACGGCGGGCTTGTGCTTAAACACGAGATTCTTGAGCTACCACTTGGTCATTGCCACCATTTGAGCCCCCGCCTTGACTATAAGCACGAACACGAGGATCATCTGCATCAATCTCCACTTCGGGGGAGTCATCATTTGGAGTGGAGCCTTGAGTATCATTGACTTGCTCTTGATCTTGACGAGCTTGACCTTGAGGAGAGCCGTGACCTTGAGGAGGAGCCCCATCATGGGGAGGTTGATGTAGTTAATGAATAGCTTGACCTTGGGAGGTGCCTTGAGAAGGAGCCCCATCTTGGGGAGGTTGATGTTGTTGATGAAGAGCTTGATCTTTGGATCTTGGAGAGTCATGAGCATGGGAATCTTCGGAAGAGCTTGAGGGAGCTTGAGCCAAAATGGTAGGTCCTTGAGGGGCAAGATGATCTTGTGAGAGTGAGGGCTCCACTTGAGTAGAGCTTGGTCCTTCTCCTTCGTCCACAAGGGGATCCTCAATGGGGAGGTGGAAACCCACACTCATTCTTCTTATGGACTTAGGAGGAATTTCATCACTTGGATCACAAACACCGTCTTGCCTAACAAGGGACTCATGATTTTCATCAAACTTCACATTGCTCGCCTCTTTAACTCTTCCATTGGCTTTGTTGTAGACTCTATAAGCATGGGACTGATTTGAGTAACCAACGAAGATTCCTTCTTGAGCCTTGGATTCAAACTTGGACAATCGAACTCCTTTCTTGAGAATGTAGCACTTGCAACCAAACACCCGAAAGTATCTAACATTAGGCTTTTTCCCGGTGAGGAGTTCATAGGGGGTCTTGTTCTTTATCTTGCGGAGATAGAGCCGGTTGGTTGCATGGCAAGCGGTGGAGATGGCTGCGGCCCAAAAGTTGTATGGAGACTTGAACTCAGCTAGCATAGATCGAGCCGCATCCATCAAAGTGCGATTCTTCCTTTCGGCAACTCCATTTTGTTGAGGAGTATAGGGATTGGAGTATTGATGCTTGATTCCTTCATCACTAATAAACTCATCCAAGGTATAGTTCTTGAAATCGGTTCCATTGTCACTTCGAATTGAGAGAATGGTTGCATTGTGTTTCCGTTGAACCTCATTAGCAAAATCGATGATGGTTTGTTGAGTCTCACTTTTGTACTTGAAAAATAACACCCAAGAGAATCTTGAGAAATCATCCACAATAACTAAGCAATACTTATTGCCTCCAATACTATCATGAGAGGGTGGACCAAAAAGATCCATATGCAAGAGCTCCAAACATCTCTCTGTGGTGATTTGATTGAGTGCTTTGTGAGGAGTTTCATGCATCTTCCCTTCAATACAAGCCCTACAAACACGATCTTTGGCAAAGGAAACATCATTAAGTCCAAGGATGTGGCCCTCAGAGTGAAGTCTTTGCAAAGTTCTCATGTTAACATGGGCTAGGCGGCGATGCCACAACCAGCCCTTGTCGGCTTTAGCATAGAGACATAGAGCATGAGGAGTAGTGGTCCCTAAAAATTCCACCACATACAAGTCATGCTCTACATATCCTACGAAAGCAACCTTGAGAGACTTGCTCCACATGAGGACCACATAATGAGCATTAAAGAAAGAAGAAAGACCCATAAGATCAAGTGCACGAACTGAGAGTAAATTGTAACCAAGAGTTTTGACAAGCATGACGTCAACCAAGGATACATCCAGGGTTACCACCACTTTGCCAAAACCCAAAACCTGAGAACTTGTTTTATCACAATAGGAGACCATGGTGTTGGCAATATTTGGCCTCATCTCCGACATGATAGACTTGCTTTCAGTCATATGACTCGTGGCACCACTATCAAGCACCCATTTTGATCCACCGGAAGCATAGTCCTACAAGAAAATCAAGCTTTGGTTTTAGGTACCCATTTTGCAATGGGTCCCCTTTTGTTAGTAACAAGAGCCTTTGGTACCCAAATATCCCAATGATAATCATGCATGTAAGAAGTTCCCACATATCTAGCATATACATGACCATCATATGATTTGCAAAAAATATAAGAGGGATTGTTCTTTCTGGCAAAGTTGTCACTTTGCAAGATGATTTGGCCATTAGAAGGCCCTTGAACCATGCCTTTGTTCTTTTTCTTCTTCTTATTATTCATATTCTTCTTCTTAGTCTTGGCAAGTTGATCCTTCAACACCTTGACCTCCTCAATGAGATGCTCATGCTTGCAACAAGGGTTAGGAGTGCTAGACAAGTCTATAATTTGCACAGCGGAAGACTTAGCATGTTCACAAGTTAATTGAGTTTGAAGCTGTTCATGGGCTTCGAAAAGATTTGAGAATTTGCTCTCCAAGGCTTTGTGTTCCTCTTTTAGTTTCTCAAGATCTTCTTGAGTCCTATCATGACCACCCACAAACTCAACCTTTTCTTTCTTAAGCGCCTTAACCAAAGCAAGAGCATGATCACGTTCTTTAATTAGAGAGCACATGGTGCTGTTATGATCATCTACAAGCTTATACACACTTTCTTCAAGGTTAATTCTCATATTTTGTTCATCCTCAAGACTTTGAGTGAGAGAAGCAATTTCATCGGCGGCATCTCTTTCATTTTTACTTAGCAAGTCAAGAAGATCTTCCTTTTCATCTAAAGCATCCCTAACATTGTCAAGTTGTGCAAGGAAGGACTGAAAGAAAGTTTTAGTTTCTTCATCCAAGGTAGCAACAAATTCACACATGTCAATCATCTCTTTCTTCACCTCTAGACCAATAAGATCAAGAGAGGAGGGCTCACTAGAGATAGGTTGAGGAGTGGGTTTCGATGTTACCTTGGTGGCCTTGGCCATGAAACACTTTTGGTTGGAGGAGATGACATTTTCATTTGGCGAGTCGAAGAGGGATAGACGTGGAGTAGAGGTAGTGGCAATAGCAGCAACTCCCACAATCTCTCCACCATGGACTTCATCATCATCATCATCTTCATCCGTTCCTGAAAGGTATTCTTCATGGACCACTATAGCTCGTTCCTTGTTGGCGACGTTCTTGATGGCGTAGTTCTTGTTCAAGGGATGAGGAGGTCTTGACTTGATCTTTCGAATGAGACGACCACCATTGTCTTCACGGTTCTCAAAGGGGCACTTGGCCACGAAGTGACTCTTGTCGTTGCAGTTGTAGCATGACCTTGCCTTTGGAGACTTGTTGGGTGAGTTGAATCTTGAGTTGTCCCTTGACCTTGACTTGAGCCCGGACTTGTTCCAAAAAGCCCTCGAAGCGAGAGCAAGATGTTCGTTGAAGGCACACTTGAGATCCTCTTGAGACCACTCACTCGATGTATCATCATCATCAACTTCAATAGCCTTGGCCTTCAAAGGAAGATTCACTTTGGTTGACCCAATGGCCCTAGAACGGGCCGACTCCGCATTCTTCTTGGCAATGGTCATAGCAATAACTTCACTCAAGACTTCTTGGGATGTCATTAGATGAAAGTTGGTTCTTCCTTTGATAGAGTTGAGCTTTTGTTCTTCAAACGGAAGGAGGGCTTGAATGAACTTCCTCTTCATGAACTTGTCGTCAACATAGGTGGCCCCAAGATCCCTCATAGTGCAACAAAGGACCTTGAGCCGCCTATACATGTCTTCGGGGGTCTCATCATCTTGCATTGCGAAACCATCGCACTCGTTGTTGACTTTATCAAACTTGGAGCTTTGGATGCTTGCATTCCCAACAAAGAGCTCGGTGAGTTGATCCCATGCTCCCTTGGCGGTGTCGAATTGGCGAATGTGAGAAAAGTCCTTTGGAGTCAAAGCCCTTTGAATCATCCCCAAAGCTATGGCATTAAGTTGCTTCTCCACCACTTCACCTCATGTCAACTTCTTTGGGTCATATGGAGAGAACCAATCCACCACAATCCTCATCAACTCAATAGAAGAGCTGGGAATATGTGAGCGCATTAGATATTGCCAATTGGCGAAATTTGAAGTATCTTGCATAGGTGGTGTTCCTTGAGGAATGATGTGTGGCATGGGAATGGGTGGATCCGGAGTATACTTTGGCGGTGGGGGAACCACCGAGTAGTCCTTTCCTCCATTTTCCTCTTTGGAAGTTGGGTTATCGGGCTCCTCGGTGTTCTCACTTGGAACCTTGGTAGATGTTTGAGCAACAAAGCCAAGTCCCAAGTGAGTGGTGACTGCCGTGGGATTCACCCCGGGGGTGGTCACTGTAACGGTGGGATGAAGCTCGGTGGTTTGGGGTGTGTCAAGAGCAACCATGGGGTTTGGCTTGAGAGACTGCAAGATAGTCATCATTTCCCCGAACTTGGACATCATGGATGACTCCAATAGCTTGAGGTCATCCATAGTGTCCAATCTCTTGGTGTTTTCGGTTTACTACCCCCTTCGTCGGACATTGTCTCTTAGGCGGTAAAGCCCGAAATAAGATCCTTGGCTCTGATACCAATTGAAAGTACCAACTTGATACGACTAGAGGGGGGGGGTGAATAGGCGACTACCCAATTTTAATTTGCTTCTCACTTTTAGGCTTAATGAGAAGGAAAGTTATCTAGATGTGCAACTAGGTGGACAATCCTAAATGCAAGAAAACAAACAATAACCACAAGAACGGTAAAGCGCAAGAAGTAAAGGAAGGGAACGAAGTAACCGGAGCGGGGACACAGAGATATAATTCCCGTAGTTCACTCCCAAGGAGCTACGTCTATGTTGGAGAGGTGTCGGGGCCACACAAGGTCACCCGAGAGCCACAAAGGCCTCACCTTCTTCTCCGGTGAGCTCCCCCACAAAGGAGGCCTCACAATCCACTAACCGGTGACCTTGAAGGCGCCTACCAAAAGATTTACACCAAGGATGAGGGGGAAGCTCCACAACTCAATTGGAGGCCCTCAACGACACCTCGAAGCTTTACAACACAAGCCTTAGCTCCGAGCATTCCCTACACCGTCTAGGGTTTCAAGAAACCCAAGAGCAACAAGATCCACAAAGGATGGGTGGGGGAAATCAAATCTTCTTTGGTGGAAGTGTAGATCTAGGTCACCTCCCTCACCTCTCAAAAGATCAAGTCCTTTGAGTGGCTAGAGAGAGAGAGATCTAGTGAGGTGAAGCTCAAGCATTAATGGAGGAGAGAGGAAAAATTCGAAGTAAGTGGGAGGAAGAAGGAGGGTGCCTTAAATAGGCCCCCTCCGCACTGAACCGTTACAGCCCACGCGACTTCACCGGAACTTCCGGTGAGCGGCCGGAAGTTCCGCCTAGCACGGCTCCAACGGTCATCAGCCCGTTGACGCCCGCTCCAAAAGCTCGACCAAAAGTTCCGGTCAAAATGACCGGAACTTCCGGCTGAACTTCCGATGCAAGTTTCGGCCCAACTTCCGGCAAATAGACCACTTCATACATAATGGTACTGACCCTTCAACGGAACTTGGAGCAGAACTAGGGGCGGAACTTCTGGGTCGCGAACCAAGTCTGACCGGAAGTTCCGGTGACTGGGCGGAAGTTCCGCTCAGGAACTTTCTGGTAGGAAAACTTCCGATGCAACTTTCGGTGGAACTTCTGGCAAATAGAGCATACCAAAACAGAGAGTTCTAGGAGCTCACCGGAAGTTCGAGCGGAACTAGGATCGGAATAAAGGTCAGATCGTCCCGCAGAAAAGACCTGAGTGGAACTTCCGGCGCCAGGCCGGAAGTTCCGATCAAACAAAGATGGCTTCAACAGAACAGAAACTAGAAGAAAACTACAGGCCGCCGTCTTCATGAGATCCCAAAGAGAGCATCCACACAGTTTAAGGAAGAATCAACAACATTTTCCTAAAACTCAAGCAAACCGTTAGATCACAAATGGGATTGTCATTATCACCAAAAATGGCATGGGAAAATATAGTCCTTTCAGCAGGTTCTTGGCTGTTGGAGCTCTGGAGGCTGCACTACGGGTACTGCTTCTTCTTCCTGCCATGGAGGCATTGAGGAGAAGCTGGTTTATGTGCTCGGTGGCCAGCGATCTGGCAGCCCTAGAGTAGAGATGTTGCCCAATCTTAAGGAACAATCTCGACGCCCTTGAATTTGGCATCCGACCCTGGTGGCCATCTAGTGGCCTTCGTTTCCGGCAATGGAAATCGGTAGTTCTTCAACCTCTAGGTGGAGGACCATTTCCGAGCTCATGATGGTGTTCCCCTCCTCTTGGCTCCAAGTGGTTTCGTCCCCGGCACCGATGAGGATGGCCGTGGCTTGTGCTCGCAGCTCATTGGCGGTAGCAGAAGACCTGATTGCTTTTTCCATATTTTGTTTAGGGTCTTCGCTGTAAGAAGTAGGGGCTTGGTTGTATTTCCTTTTCTCTTTGGGATCCCTACTATAAATTAAGAGGCATATAGGCCCTTTGGGGCCTCTCCGGTGTTAAAAAAGGCATCAAAATTTACACCAAGTGTTAAATAAGAAAGTCAATTTTTTCTAGTATCAAATAAGTAATCATATTTTAGAGTAGTGTCAAATAAAAAATTTCCTCAATGACATAACAGTAGCTCCAAAGATGGGTGTATCTCCACCGGGGCCTACGCAAATGGTCCTACTGCGTCCAAACCGGTCCGCGCAGATAGGCGAATAGGCCACGCATGCTCCAGCGGCAAGACCCAACGGACCGATTCACGCAGACAACCCATTCATGCACCAAATTTGATACGTGGATGGGTTTGGCCGGACAACGGCGCGCGTCCTAGCTATCCTTTCATGGCAGTAGGCTGGCTCATGGGAAGCCCCTCAAATCCTCTTTCTAGAGAACCAAAAGGGTCGGTCCACTGTAAATTTTTGTCCGGATAGGCCAGACAGGCCAACCCAAACCATTCAGTCACGACTCAAATGGACTACCGTTTGGATCGCAGTTTTATGTCGGCCGCTGGAAATTCCCTTAGATGATAGTTTTGGCTTGATTTTTTCCCAAGATAAGCTTATGCGCAGCTCGCTGTCGTGGCTATTTGGGGTGGATGAATGAGAGGCGTCTCAATCTACTACTTCGTATCAAAGTTGAGACTGGTTTGACATGCCTTGACACTTTTGTACAGATCGGTTGTAAGACCCCACCTTTGTAAAGGTGAAGGTCCATGTGATTGCAATGCTAGTCCCTGGATCAAATGCTAGCATCCACAGTTTAAGATGAAGTGCACAGATACAAAGGTCTTTATTACATCGTCATTCCAGAGATAACATAGTCTTTTACAACTCCATAGCCATAGGCTAGTACAAGAGTTCAAACTTAAGTAAATAAAGTAAAGTCTTCATCTTCATGTGCCACAGACAAACATGTTGAGTGTAGACTCATAACCCTAATCCTTATCAGAGTAACCTGCAACATCACAAGTTACATCCACAGTGGGTCAATACATTGGAATAGTATTGGCAAGTGATACCTTAGTAGAATAATAGTTTCTAGCTTCTATATGAATTTTGCTAAGTGTAGCTTAGGATTGCTTTGCTCAAATAGGTTTTGCCTATTAGTTGAAAACACTAAGTTTTTGTTTGACAAAAACTCCCAAGGAACCACCAATAGACATTGGTGAACCTTCACCCTTGTTCAACCACAAGTTTTTAACTTAGAAATTGGGATGAGGAGATCCTTGATAGCTTCAATGTCTTGATGCTCAAATTGTCCGTTGCCGGGGACACGGCTAAGTACTTAGATTTTTCCTTCTCGAGAGGTGGTGCACTTTCCCCACAAGACTCGACATGCATCGAGACAAGATCTTTCAGAAGCCTTCCATTAGACCAAATGGACGCGTTCCAACCTATCACCCTACCACCATATGTCCATCTGGCTAAGTTATTGCAACCTATATGATCAAGGCAGAGCCCATATGCCATGTGGTTGCACTAGAAGCTTCTAAACACTAAGTATCTCAAATCCCTTTGTTCCTGGGTGGCTTTCCACAAGTGACATACACCAGGGAGGCCATAAAAATGGGCCCTGAGTAACCACTCAACATAAACTATTCTTTCCATTCCACCCAGGTGATTCATTCACTTAGTTGTTTTATTAAGTAAAAACACAAGTCAAAGACTTAGAAAAATTTCCATAGCATGTATATAAACCACCCTTATTTGCTACTAGCTAGGTAAGCATGATAATATAACAAGTATCTTAACTTAGAGGAATTTCTACCAAGACTAAAACTACTAGGATTTCCCATAGCATGGCATATAGATACTTAGCAAATTTTCATGCAAGCCCTATACAAAATATTGCTAATGCATAGTCAAAATAAGGGGACAAATACATGAAGCACCACTTTCCTTGGTAGGTGGGAGAGTAGCAACAATCCTCACAATCACAATCACCACTAGCACCAAAATCTACACATAAAATGATAGCACCAAATTTACATTCCAAATAATCAAGCAAAAATATATGAATGCATGCAAATGCCATGTGATGATTTTTTTCTAACTAAACAAGACAATTCAAACATTACTGAACACAAAACCAATCAAATCTAGTCTAAATAACTTAATTTGGCCTTATAAACATTTCCAAAATAATTTATATATTCAAAATAAGCCTATATTTGTCTCTGCATAAAATTCCATTTTTTACAGAAGCAAAATACAACACTAATCCTACATTAGTGTAGGATTTATTTTTTTGAATCCATTGATATATTATTTGCATTTTTTGGATAAACAGGTCAAAATTTATGAATTCTACAAGTTTAAACATTCAAAAACCTTTTCTGGATTTTATTTAAACAAAGCACACACACGTGGCATGCTCTGATTGGAAGGTACCGCTTCGCGTGGGGTCACGCTTCCGTGTCGTTGGATCAAGTTAGATCCAACGCGCCAGATCTAAAGAAAACGGTTCGATCTAGATCTAATCTATACCCTACGATCGAGATCTAACGGCGCTGGCTCACTCAACCAAAGCCTGGCGGCGCTGGCGACGGCGACGCACTGCCAGTGGAGTTCCCGTGGTTACAGAGAGGGCTGGGGTTGGCGGAGACGCTTACCAGACTCGCTAGGACACGAGGATGCTCAAGGCGTCACTGGCGTGGGCGGGGGCGTGCTGTAGTGGTCACTGGGGCTCGTCGGGGTTGAGTGCAGCGTCGGGTTTGTGCGGACGGCGACAGAGGCGACGACCTGGGCCACCCTAGAGTAAGCAAAAGACATCAGCGTGTGCACAAAGAACATGCGAACAAGATAGCGTGAACCAGAAGGCAATGGGTGGTCGTATCTCACTAAGATTTCTCGTCGGGGTTGGGGACGACGTCAGATGCTCACGGTGCTCGTCGAAGCCGATGTTCTGGGTCACGAGAAGATGAACCAAGGGCATGATAGGGTGCGCAATAAGCATAGTATCATCATCGAATGAATGAGGGATGGACGCGAGCATGACACTTACCGGAATACCTTGTCGGAGTTGCTCGGGCAGCGGTGGTGCGAGTCGAAAAGCGAGCAGCCTGGCGGCGATTGAGTGCAATTCATTGGGGGGAAATTGTCGTGGTATTGCTGACGAGTATGCCATGGAGGGGTCCTCACAGTGCGTGTTTAGAGATGTGGGGGAAGGCGGACGGTTGACGGGTACGAGGCAACACAGCTTACCCAGGTTCAGATCCCACGACGGTGGCGGAATCCTACTCCTGCTATAAATCACTATAAGGGCACACGCCGAAGTTCTGATTGGTTCGCTGTGCGAGGTTGTGTGAAGTTTCTCTATGATCGTGCCCTAAAGGCTCCCATAGGCCCGACTTATATAGTCGCCAGGTCCTAGGGTTACAGGGAAAAGTCCTAGCCGAACAGGTTACAGAGTCCTACACCGTCTATTACTAGTCTTGTGTATCTTGCACTCCAAGGCTCCGGGTACGCTGGTGACTCCACCGTAGCCTTCCTTTATCCTGCATGGACCTCCCTTCTGGATCCATCTAACTAGGCCGCCCAGCATGCCATAGGCCACGCTACCAACTGTGGGCCACCCGGGTTAGCCGGATAAGAGGCATGCTATAGGGATATCCATATAGCATATCCCCAATAGTAGCCCCCGGAGAACTCCGAGATCTTGTGCTGTCTTGCTTTTTCACGTGGAATGCTCCGTCTAGATGGATGTCGGCAAATCGTCAAGCAACATCTTGTAGTCCTCCCAAAGAACCATGCAAAGCTTTCTCCGTCTTCAACTTGTTAGCGGGAGGAATGCTGAATCTTCCATCGTACTTGTCCGTAGTCGGATTGGATCCGTCCATGTTGGAATCTTCGATGTGACGGCTCATCTGCCCATGTCAGCTAGGACGACGTAGGCTTAGGTCAGCAACGCCTCGTAACTCACACATGCAGAGAATGCAATCATGTCCGATTTCCCCGCGCGCTCAATACCACGATAGTTGGCGGTGACGGTGGGAGACGTGGCGAAATTTCCGTGCACGCTCGCGAACATGTCGTCTACGCGGCAACCGTCCGATTAAGATGCATGAATCTTGACGCTGGAGGTGATAAATAGTAACCACGGTGGAATTTTCCACTTTTTACCTCATTCCCCTCACGTCATCTTCTTCCTCCAGCACACGCCCCTTCGAGCTCTCAGCGCCTGACTCGCGAAAAAAACCTAGCTTCCAATCTGCACCAGTCGCGCCCAGCCTCACTCCATGGAAAGCAGCAGCACTTCTCCTTCCATGGCGGCGTCGAGAGAATCCACGGCGAAGCCGGTGAGCTCCATCATCGTGCCTCCAAAGGGCCTAGTCATCCCCGCAATGGCGGTTATCGAGTCCACCGGTGACGACCTTAATCTGGCGGCGCTGGAGCCGTTGGAGGAGGAACCAGACTCACACAAGGGCGACTGGCGCGGCTCAGATATCACTGACCGTGATATCCAAGAGATGATCGCCGAACGCTACCTTCCTGCAACGGAGGGGCTCGCCTGGTGGGCGGCGCCGTCCGGCGAGGTGACACCTTCTCCCCAAGCCGGAGAAAAGGTGTACCTTAAAGCTCAGCTGGTACGCGGTGTCTCTCTATCTATCTCCAACTTCTTCCTCTTCGTCTTGAATCACTATAAGGTCTAGCCCCAGAAACTTTCCCCAAACAGTATCTTAGTGCTTAGCAACTACGCAGCCTCTGCGAGAGATACTTAGGGATAAGGCCTAGGTTAGACCTCTCTGTGTACTTCTTCACCGTCAAACATGAAGCCGGACATAGCAAGGAAGAGCTTAGGAACTGCGTCACCATAAGCTTCAAGATTCGACCTGGCCGGCGGTTCTCCGACATCGTCGGTCACGAGTCCTGCAAAAATTGGCAGCAGACTACTTTTACGGCCCAGACATTCCTCTAGCTAACCGACAAGTTACGTACCCGGACTTCGTTGACGGAGCCGCCGCTGAAGCCTCGTCATGGAGATCCCAGGCCTCCCTTCCCTCCGACCTCGATGCTTCTCGCGCCATAAGGCGGATCGAATGGTTCGTAGAGACGGGTTTGACCGGCTTGGACCTAGCCATGTGCTGGTTCATCAGGCGAATCCAACCTTTGCAGCACTGCGCGAAGCTCATGCACGAGTATACCAGTGACAAAAGGGATAGTCTCCACATCTCCGTGGACAACTGCTCGAGCGACTTCGTCAAGTTCCACATTAAGGTCATCGTCAAGGTGAAGGATAAGAAGTGTGGCTTCACAATCACCTACGACATGTTCGTAGACGGCAGGTGCCTAAAGGTAAGTATTTATTTTCCGTGTACGACATATACTCCAGTTCTTCCGTCTTGTAAATGTTATCTCATCTAACACGGTGATTTCTTAATTAACATCTTAGTGATCTAGAGGAGGGCAACCTGGCTGCCCAAATCTATGATCCAAAGATGAAGGAAGTCACGGTCGTGTCCGACGACGAAGTTCCGTTGGCGCGGAAGCGGAAGATCTCCACCTCTGATGCTGCCGACGGAGGTAAGAAGAAGAAGAAGACGGAGGGTGGAGCCTCCAAAAATACTACCGCCGCCCTGGAGGCGGAAAAGAGAAGAGTTACCGGGATCCCCTTTGCCAAAGCACCCCCACTTGTGTAAGCTTCTCATTCTCCGACATTGCCTATTTATCTGTCTTGCTCCTATACTTATGCATTTTGCAAGCTTCAGGAAGAAAGCCACGACCAGCCTCAATAAGACCTCCAAAACATCGGGGGCTTCTCGAAATATCAAGGACATGCTGCATCGTGACGCCTCTCCCGCCATCGCCCCTGCCACTCCTGCCGTCAAGCCCTCGTCTGCCCCGACAAGCTCTCAGGCTAAGGAGGCATCAGGCCCTTCCGCCATGGAAGTGGACTCTGGCGCCTCTACTGAGCTTGCTGTTGTCGGCGAGCAGGCAACACAGGAGAGTACCGCCCATCAAATGGCTGAAGCTCCGGCTAAGGATGCCTTCGGTGGCGGCAAGGCGGTGGTGGAAGCTGGTACTTCTGCCAAAGGCGGCGCCCTTGCTCCCTAGAAACCTTTTGAGTTCCCGAAGATAGTCTACCCAGCACTTACGCCGAGTAGCACAACTCTGGTTCCTGGAGGAGTACGAACATCTCCGATGTGCGGTCTTGAGGAGCTCCTCCGACAAGCAGACATCTTGCGAGGAAACAATATTTCCTTTGGCAAGCTGCTGGCCGAGAGCGCTACCAATCTCAAGATTATTGCACTTGTAAGTTTTATTTGCCTTTTTGCATTTCATATGAGTATCCCACTGTAGCCCCCGAGGATGTAGACGGAAAACCATAGGCTTTGGCGTCTAGATGCTCTAAGAGTGACTAAGATAGAAAACTTCTCACTGTAGCCCCCAAGAATTTAGATGAATGAAATGTTCTGACTAGATGCTTTAAGAGTAGCATACGCAGTGTTTATAAATTTCTGCACTGTAGCCCCCAAGTGTAACACCCTCAGAATCGGACCTATGCAAGTTTGGGCAAAATTCACCAAACCCGCATAGAAACGATTCAAAGGTGCCCACCAGGCACTTTCGTGCGGGTGGAAAACGAAGTAATAACATTACACAACAGTCCTCGATGGGACCCACAGAACAGATATACATAACAGCGACTCAAAGAGTCAAGAATACAGATATATTATACAAGATCCAAATCACCTCGAAAACGGTATGGCGTCCGAATACGGACAAGAAGCAAATGGGGCTAAGAGCCCTGAAGAATAACCAATGGCGTCCATAACCCTGCCCAGGCCAAGCCGGAAGGGTAACCCTGCTAACGGCGTCGATCTCAAAACCTGCTTAAACAAAAGGGGTGCCGACAAAAGGGCAAAGGAAAAAGAAGGAGCGTCAAGATCGAGGCCAAGACAGCGAGGCTAGAATTGGCGGTCCTCGCCACATAGGTATGGTGGATCGAGCGGCGGACATGCACTAAACAACCTATAGAGACTCGATACAACTGGCGTGGTCAGAGAGGGGTGAGAATGACCTATCCGGAACCAACCTGAAGCTAACACCAAACAAACCCATCCTGGTGTTTCCCCCTCGAGACCAAACGAGGAAGTCAACCGAGGAACTCACACAGTTGGCAGTTTTACTTATTCAGTTATAGTTGCGGCACTTTACTAGTCAGGTTTAGATAATCATCCTGATAAAGTAAACAGTGGGCACTTTTAATTAACCCTTCCGTGATAGTTGCAACAATTACTAATCAGGTACAGATAGCATGAGATAAACCCAAAACCCAGCAGTTGTTGGTACTTTTATTCAGCCAATTCGTTGTAGTTGCAATACTTACTAGTCAGAGACATTTGTCGCAAGCGACAACCAAACAAGCAATTGTGGGCAGTATTAATTAGCCATTCCATTATAGTGAAGCTGATTACTAGTCATTATAAGTCAAATTTAGAGCAGTAAACTTTAGTTATGCTTGTCTATGATCGAGATACTGTGCTCCAAGTCGTCCATATCCGCGGACACGGCTTTCAGAAAGTTTTACCCGGCCGGGGTGCACCAATAGCAACACGCCGATCAACCTCGGAAAAACCAAATCAAAACCCAACGAGGCTTTCATTGAACAATCACGTGATTCAGAAATATTTCGGGGCCACCCTTAAGTAGAATCCGCAACGGAGTAGGCAAGCTCGAGACGGCCTCAAGGTCCGGGTGAGCGATCGGGAACCCCAACGGGCTTGTCGACACCGTAAGCGTGTCCCGATCCTAAACGATGCGGTGTGCTATCGCTGTCGTAAATAAAGCGGTAAACATGGCATAAGTACAGGATAGTAAAAACACCTCAAACTAGTTTGTGGCCCCAAGAAATAAGATGAATCAAGCTCCGGCTCGGGGGTCCCATATACCTCCCGGATGTGGATAGCGCGCAAAATCAAGGAACAGGTATCAAGTACTCGGGGTCTTACGGGACACAAGTGGGCGTTCGGAAACCAAATATTATCTATCACCCACCGATGCCTCTGCTTATTCAATTTTAGTTGTTAAACAGAAATTAAAGTGAAGATAAGTAAAACTAGAATCATCTCCAACATCAACATGCGGCAATACATCATCAACTGTGGCATATGACGACACACTTTAGCACTTGAGCAAGCAACTACGACGCGCAAGTCCAACTATATACCAAACAACAGGTAATAGGATGTGTCCAAGGCAATATAAGGCTGCAGGGAACATCACGGGTACGGAAACTAAAGCATCGCAACACAGATAGCAATAGATCAACAAGAGGGAAATAAAGACTATAAAAGTAAGATAGGTAGAAAGGGGGAGATGCTCGCCTGAAAACATTGTCGAAGGTGTTCCCCGAAGATCGGGGCGAAGCTCACATCAACTCAACGGCCTTATCCGCGAAGAAGCAAAACACTAGAAGAAACACCGGATGCAATATTTAATAAAACGACAGAAGATCGGCATGATGCATGTATGATGGATGACATGGCAAAGGTGCGATGCAATTAGGTCATATTAAGCGGAACCGGGGTCCCGGCAATTAGTTAGGTGGCTCATGTTGTTTAGAAAACCCCCGCAATTTAAATGTTGTTTTAGCATGGCAAGAGATAGCACCGGGTTCGCTACACAAGTTTAAATGAGGCCAATATAAGGCTAGATTTGCCCGCATATGGGCCCCATATTTAGTTATTAGGTGAATCGGCATAAGGCCCCCAACCCAATGCTATGCATGCGGGAATGACAATTTAATGTGCAACAAGTTGTATTATGTTATGAAATCGGGTTCGAGGAAAAGGGTTCACACATTAGAGGGGGCTCGACGATCTTGGGTTTCTGGGGTTCGGGGTTGGTCTCGGGGTCCAGGGTTCGACGGTTCGGGCTCGGCGGGATCGTTCTCGGAAAGGGGCAGATCTTGGCGCATCCGGGGTCTCGGTGTCCGGGGTGAAGCACTCTGCGTCCTCGAGGGAGTACTTTCCGTACATGTGTCTCCGGTTCCGAGTCGATGATCCTGTCGTCCGATGTCGGGGTCTCTAGGGTCTTGACGGCTTCGGTTCCGAGAGGGAGATCTTGGCGTCGAGGTTTCCGTGACGGAGACCTTGTCGTTCCGTGTTGGCGTCCTCGGTGTCGGGGAAGATCTTGGGGTTCGACGAACTTGGTGTCCTGGCATCTCTGAGTCGTGGGTCTTGGCGTCCAGGATCTCGTTGAGCTTGGCGTCCTGCGATGAAGGGCTTGGCGGTTTCCGAGGTTCGGTGCCGAAGGTCGTTGGCGAGCTCGGGGTGCTCCAATAGGGCCATAGGGTTCACATGCGGTTCCCAGGACACATACACGAGCACACACATACACGCACACGGGCAGCGGGCCCACGGGTCGACGGGGTCGGGCCATGCGAGGCAGAGCAGGCCGGGCCCCGGCGAGGGGACGGCGCGGGGTCGGCTTGGGGTCGCGGCGCCGGTGTCCTTGGCGGCATGGCGCGAGGAGGTGGCACTGGCGTCGGGCGCGCACGGCGAAGCGGATGGCGGGCGCACCGACGGAGCACCAGAGGGCAGGGCGGCATGAGGCGAACTTGGGGCCTGCGAGCACGGGCGGGCGGGCGTGGCGAGTCCGCGCGAGGTCGCGAGGCGCGGCGCCTGGGCTGCTGCCGGCGAGCGCTGGCGAGGAGGACGCGGGGCGAGGCTGGCGGGGCAGTGGAGACGGCGAGAATGGAGGCCGCGGAGGCGGGTCGGCGCAAGCGAGACGCAGGGCGAGCTGCGGCGCAGGGCGGAGCTGACGCTGGGAGCGGCTGGAGGCGCAGGCGCGGAGGCGGCAGTCCCAGGGCGCAAGCGCTGGTCGACGGCCAGCGGGAGGCGGAAGGTCGCCAAGGCCGACGGGAGCGTGGGCCGGGCGAGGGTCGCCGGCGGCGGCTCGGAGCAGAGAGCGGTGGAGGCGAGCGAGGTCGGACGGGGAGGCGGAGAGGGTGAGCTGGCGGAGGGTTCGCCACGGCACGCTGTGAGCTAGGAGGAGGCGAGGCAGCGGAGGCGCCAGGGGCCGGAGGGAGGCGGCGGGAGGTTGAAGAAGGGGCGTGCAGGGAGGTAGGAGAAAAGAAGGAGGAGGAGAACGCGGGCTGGGGACAGGCGCGGCCCGAGGGGAGGATCCCGAGGGGTTTGTCGGGCGGATGAGGAGAGGCGGGGAGAGAGAGGGAGCGGCAAGTGGTGGGGCCCTGTGGTGGCAGGTTGTCTTGTGTGGCTGTCTTGTGGGGGAGGGGCATCTGGGGAGGGTTTGGTGAGGTGGAAGGTGAGAGAGAGAGGAGGGGTGAGGGACAAGTGGCGGCTCCTGGTTGGCTGAGGAAAGGAGAAAGAGGAGGTGGCACGCTGATTGGCCGGGTGATGTGGCTAGGTGTGGGTAGAATTTTAGGTGGCTTTAGGATTAGAGGGGCTGGTTGGGGTGGACCGATTGTGTTATACGGGGGTGGTCGTTCGGGTCGGGTTGGCCCGTTCGACTGCCCCCACTAAAACAAATTAAATCTTTTATTTGATTTCATTGGGCCGTTTGCAACCCGAATGCAACAAAACAAAATACTCCGGAGCCCCGGGGTTTTGGCGTTTGAATAAAGATGGGCGTTTTAGAAAACAAAGACGGGTTTTGCAAACATAGTTTTTGGCAAACAATGCATGATGATGACGATGCAATGCACAAATTTAACGCGATTTTCTAGTAGTGGTTTTGCGGGATGCCACAATTCGACACCACTAACAATGGATCTCGCCCTCGAGATCCGACTCATGGTACCGGAAGGAAGGGCGGCGATCTGCGTCTTCTCGCTTTGTATAGATCCTCGCGACACCACTAACGATGGTTCCTTCTTCTTCTTGTAAACGGCGACACCACCAACAAAGGTTCGTTGCTCCTGACCGTCGAGAGAACACTCCGGGGACACAAAGGACGAAGTCGAAGGTAAGGCCACCTCTAACTTCCATGGACGGAGTAAAACTGCTGGATCCACTGATTCGACATACAAGAGCGAATGATAAGAGCAGTGGTAGGGTAGCTACTCCATCCCACACTCAAACCATTACTCTGCACACGAATAAGCGGATTAAGCATCCAACTCTCGGAATTAGACTGAAGATCTTCTTAGATGGTATCCGGATCAAAGGAATGTTGCCAGCAGAAATCGTATGAAAGACACAATGATTAGGTTCCGCGATGGTTTCATTGGCATGAACAACACGTGCTCAAGGTCGACTCCAACTTCACCAAAGCTCGTCCTTCTCATATGTTTTTTTTTTCAACGACACTGACATCCGGCAAGGAACGCATATGTGTAAAGATCTCAAGAACAAAAGATTGGAGGAAGGGTACAATGGACAAGTTGCGATTGACGTCAGAGCACCTCCGTTACAAAAAGGGAGAAAGAGAAACCTCAAGAAGATCGACGGAAACCCAACCACGAGAAATCCCGGACTCGAAGAGAGAGAAGAGAGCGGATTCAAAACACGTCGAGATAAGAGGAGAATAGCAGAGGGGTAAGGAGTAAAATCAGACCTAATCAGAACTATCCAACGGATTTTCAAAAATAGTTGTGACACTCTACTTCGGCCGTTAGCTAGGTTATCCTACAGGCTGGACTTGTGGGGTATCGCAACTGCTGTGCTCTGATACCACTCTGTAACACCCTCAGAATCGGACCTATGCAAGTTTGGGCAAAATTCACCAAACCCGCATAGAAACGATTCAAAGGTGCCCACCAGGCACTTTCGTGCGGGTGGAAAACGAAGTAATAACATTACACAACAGTCCTCGATGGGACCCACAGAACAGATATACATAACAGCGACTCAAAGAGTCAAGAATACAGATATATTATACAAGATCCAAATCACCTCGAAAACGGTATGGCGTCCGACTACGAACAAGAAGCAAATGGGGCTAAGAGCCCTGAAGAATAACCAATGGCGTCCATAACCCTGCCCAGGCCAAGCCGGAAGGGTAACCCTGCTAACGGCGTCGATCTCAAAACCTGCTTAAACAAAAGGGGTGCCGACAAAAGGGCAAAGGAAAAAGAAGGAGCGTCAGTACTGAGGCCAGTACACGGCGAGGCTAGAATTCGGCGGTCCTCGCCTACATAGGTATGGTGGACTGAGCGGCAGCGGCAGCATGCACTAAACAACCTATAGAGACTCGATACAACTGGCGTGGTCAGAGAGGGGTGAGAATGACCTATCCGGAACCAACCTGAAGCTAACACCAAACAAACCCATCCTGGTATTTCCCCCTCGAGACCAAACGAGGAAGTCAACCGAGGAACTCACACAGTTGGCAGTTTTACTTATTCAGTTATAGTTGCGGCACTTTACTAGTCAGGTTTAGATAATCATCCTGATAAAGTAAACAGTGGGCACTTTTAATTAACCCTTCCGTGATAGTTGCAACAATTACTAATCAGGTACAGATAGCATGAGATAAACCCAAAACCCAGCAGTTGTTGGTACTTTTATTCAGCCAATTCGTTGTAGTTGCAATACTTACTAGTCAGAGACATTTGTCGCAAGCGACAACCAAACAAGCAATTGTGGGCGATTAATTAGCCATTCCATTATAGTGAAGCTGATTACTAGTCATTATAAGTCAAATTTAGAGCAGTAACTTTAGTTATGCTTGTCTATGATCGAGATCTTTGCTCCAAGTCGTCCATATCCATGGACACGGCTTTCGAAAGTTTTACCCGGCGGGGTGCACCAATAGCAACACACGCTCGATCAACCTCGGAAAAACCAAATCAAAACCCAACGAGGCTTTCACGACTGAACAATCACAGGATTCAGAAATATTTCAGGGGGCCACCCCTTAAGTAGAATCCGCAACGGAGTAGGCAAGCTCGAGACGGCCTCAAGTCCGGTAGATGGTCAGTGAGCGATCGAACCCCAAACGGGGCTTGTCGACACCGCGTAAACGTGTCCCGATCCAAAACAGTACAGTGTGCAGTACCTCGCACAATCGTAAATAAAGCAGTAAACATGGCATAAGTACAGGATAGTAAAAACACCTCAAACTAGTTTGTGGCCCCAAGAAATAAGACTGAATCAAGCTCGCTCGGGGGTCCCATATACCTCCGGATGTGGATAGCGCGCAAAATCAAGGAACAGTATCAAGTACTCGGGTCTTACGGGACACAAGTGGGCTCGAAACCAAATATTATCTATCACCCACCGATGCCTCTCGCTTATTCAATTTTAGTTGTTAAACAGAAATTAAAGTGAAGATAAGTAAAACTAGAATCATCTCCAACATCAACATGCGGCAATACATCATCAATCGTGGCATATGACACACTTTAGCACTTGAGCAAGCAACTACGACGCAAGTCCAACTATATACCAAACAATGGTAATAGGATGTGTCCAAGGCAATATAAGGCTGCAGGAACATCACGGTCGGAATCTAGAGCATCGCAACACAGATAGCAATAGATCAACAGGAGGGAAATAAATACTACAAAAGTAAGATAGGTAGAAAGGGGGAGATGCTCGCCTGAAAACATTGTCGAAGGTGTTCCCCGAAGATCGGGGCGAAGCTCACATCAACTCAACGGCCTTATCCGCGAAGAAGCAAAACACTAGAAGAAACACCGGATGCAATATTTAATAAAACGACAGAAGATCGGCATGATGCATGTATGATGGATGACATGGCAAAGGTGCGATGCAATTAGGTCATATTAAGCGGAACCGGGGTCCCGGCAATTAGTTAGGTGGCTCATGTTGTTTAGAAAACCCCCGCAATTTAAATGTTGTTTTAGCATGGCAAGAGATAGCACCGGGTTCGCTACACAAGTTTAAATGAGGCCAATATAAGGCTAGATTTGCCCGCATATGGGCCCCATATTTAGTTATTAGGTGAATCGGCATAAGGCCCCCAACCCAATGCTATGCATGCGGGAATGACAATTTAATGTGCAACAAGTTGTATTATGTTATGAAATCGGGTTCGAGGAAAAGGGTTCACACATTAGAGGGGGCTCGACGATCTTGGGTTTCTGGGGTTGGTCTCGGGGTCCAGGGTTCGACGGTTCGGGCTCGGCGGGATCGTTCTCGGAAAGGGGCAGATCTTGGCGCATCCGGGGTCTCGGTGTCCGGGGTGAAGCACTCGGCGTCCTCGAGGGAGTACTTTCCGTACATGTGTCTCCGGTTCCGAGTCGATGATCCTGTCGTCCGATGTCGGGGTCTCTAGGGTCTTGACGGCTTCGGTTCCGAGAGGGAGATCTTGGCGTCGAGGTTTCCGTGACGGAGACCTTGTCATTCCGTGTTGGCGTCCTCGGTGTCGGGGAAGATCTTGGGGTTCGACGAACTTGGTGTCCTGGCATCTCTGAGTCGTGGGTCTTGGCGTCCAGGATCTCGTTGAGCTTGGCGTCCTGCGATGAAGGGCTTGGCGGTTTCCGAGGTTCGGTGCCGAAGGTCGTTGGCGAGCTCGGGGTGCTCCAATAGGGCCATAGGGTTCACATGCGGTTCCCAGGACACATACACGAGCACACACATACACGCACATGGGCAGCGGGCCCACGGGTCGACGGGTCGCCATGCGAGGCGAGCAGGCGGGCCCAGCGAGGGACGCTGGGTCGGCTGGGGTCGGGCGCCGGTGTCTTGGCGGCGCGCGCGAGGGAGGTGGCTGGCGGCGGCCTGGCGAGCTGATGGCGGATGGCGGGCGCCAGCGACGGAAGGGCGGCGGCGCGAGGCGGGCAGGGCTGCGAGCACGGGCAGGCGGCGAGGCGAGGTCCGGGCGCGCGCTGGCGAAGCGCTGGCGAGCCGCGAGAGGGCCGGGGCGGGCAGAGCGGGCGGGCAGGCGAGGCGGACGGCAGACGGGAGGCGGGCCACGAGGCCAGGCGCGGGGCAGGGCGGCAGGTGAGGTCGGAGCTTCGCCGAGGCGGCTGGGAGGCGGCAGGCTCTGCAGCAGGCTCGGCGGGAGGCGCAGGCGCCTTGGGGTCGCAGAGCGCGGCGAAGGTCGCCGGGCGTCGAGGGAGCGTGGCCGGCGAGGTCGCCGCGGTGGCGTCTCGGAGAAGAGGAGCGGGGTGGAGGGGCGTAGCGAGGTCGGACGGGGAGGGGCGGAGAGGGTGAGCCAGCGTGGAGGGTTCGCCATGGCACGCTGGCTGCCAGGAGAGGCGAGGTCATGGAGGCCGGAGGGGAGAGCGGCCGGCGGGAGGTTGAAGAAGGGGGCGCGCGTGCGGGAGGTAGGAGAAAAGAAGGAGGAGGGAGAACGCGGGGCTGGGGGACAGGGCGCGGGCCCGCGGGAGGGATCCCGAGGGGGTTTTGTCGGGAGCGGATGAGGGAGAGGAAACTGGGGAGAGAGAGGGAGCGGCAGGCGGCGGTGGGGCCCTGCCCAGGGTGGCAGCGGTTGTGCTGGCGCGCTGGGTGCGTGGCCGGCTGGGGGAGGGGGCATCTGGGGAGGGTTTGGTGAGGGTGGAAGGTGAGAGAGAGAGGAGGGGTGAGGGACAAGTGGCGGCTCCTGGTTGGCTGAGGAAAGGAGAAAGAGGAGGTGGCACGAGCTGATTGGCCCGGGTGATGTGGCTGCTAGGTGTGGGTAGAATTTTAGGTGGCTTTAGGATTAGAGGGGCTGGTGGGGTGGACCGATTGTGTTATACGGGGGTGGTCGTTCGGGTCGGGTTGGCCCGTTCGACTGCCCCCACTAAAACAAATTAAATCTTTTATTTGATTTCATTGGGCCGTTTGCAACCCGAATGCAACAAAACAAAATACTCCGGAGCCCCGGGGTTTTGGCGTTTGAATAAAGATGGGCGTTTTAGAAAACAAAGACGGGTTTTGCAAACATAGTTTTTGGCAAACAATGCATGATGATGACGATGCAATGCACAAATTTAACGCGATTTTCTAGTAGTGGTTTTGCGGGATGCCACACCAAGCTTCTAGTTGTAATTGAATTAGTTCCGACTAGATGCTTAAAGAAAGCTAAGCATATAGCTGAGTTAAAAGTTTTATACTGTAGCCCCCAAGCCTCTAATCGAAAACTGAATTAGTTCCGACTAGATGCTCAAAGAAAAGCTAAGCATGTTGATAGGTTAAAAACTCTCGCTGTAGCCCCCGAGTGTCTAGGTGGAGGATTTTCGGCTAGATGCTCCAAGAAGACTAAGCAAAGTTTTAACTTTGTCCATTTTCCCATAAAACGAGAATGCTCGGAGGGGCATGGCCAATGACAAGTACCAGAAGATGCGTGCAGATCTTGAAGCCACAAAGGGTAAAACTGCCATGTTAAAGGAATAGATCATCAATAACAAGAGTCTGTTTTCTTTTTGCGCATTCCGTCTTGGTTTTGTGCCTACATTCTCTGAGTACTCACTGTGTACTTTGCTTTCTCCGACTTTGCAGAACATGTTACCAAGGCCAAGGACATTGTCGAGCAGTCCAAGCACATCCAGCAGCTGGACAGCGAGAACAAGATCCTTAAGGAGGAGAGGAAAGATATGCTGAAAATGCATGAGGATTCAATGAAGGCACTGCAGGATTCTGCCACCGCGGAAATCAGTCGCTTGAAGGAGGAGCTTGTGATCTTAAAAGATCAGAAGCAAGCTGTCGATGAGCAAAATCAACGCCATAGCGAGGCGTATAAGCTCCTCCAACAAGAGAAAGAATCCTTGGCGGACATCCTCTGGCAAGCTGAAGCCAGTATCTTAAGTAAGTTTTCTCTGTCTTGGATTTCTGTAGTCCAGATACTTTGAATTGTTGAACTCATGCGCTCCTTGTCGGAATTTGCAGCTCCTATGGGTTTAATCCGATCGCCTCCTCCAGCAAAGGAATGCATGGTTCTTGCCAGCAACTTCATCAACACCACCATCACGCAAGCCAAGGAGATCGCCAAGCCCCTCCAAATAAACATCAAGGCATCAGACTCTACGGTGAAGTACTCGGAGATTCTGCGCCGAGCCCTCGAGCGTATCACGAGCTGGAAAGCTTCTTGTGCACGGGCTGGCGCAAGGATGGTGCTGTCAGTGGTGAAGGCACACTATGAAGATGCCGACATCGAAACGGTGACCTCTGGCATTCCCGACGTAGACGATGATGGCAAAGAGATTAATCATGAAGCAATCTTGTCATCGCTCGCGGGTTATGACACCAGAGTTGCCGAGTTGGTGGACGTCGATGCCTTCGTGCCTATGAACATCATCGACAACGGCGACCAAGGTTCCTCTGAGTCCCACCACAGCGCCGACTTCAAGGGTGGCTCTCCAGCTGGCGATGATGCTGCCTCCAAGTCACCTGCACCAAAGGAGTGAAGAATAACTTCTGTAACATTTGTTTCTCCTTTGGTGTGTATGCGGAAGAAAAACTTTTTTGTATGTAACTTAAGGCGGAAAACAATGGTTGTTATTTCCTGCTGCTCAAGAACTAGTTTCCAGCATGTATATATTTTTTAAGCAAGTGCTGGCTTATCCATTACTTTGGTTCTTATGCTTGAACTTTCGTGATTCGGAAGACTCGTTGTCGGAACCATGCACTTAGGTGATGATTCCCAATGGCACCATCAATAACCTGAGCACAAAATCGCCGAAAATAAGTGCCGAAAGTCACTACTCCAGAATCCACATAAAAACGACAAAGAACGTGTAGACCAGAAAACTTAAGCTAACGCCCGTAGGCGGAATTTTCACAAGTGCAATCGCAAAACTTGTGCATAAAGGTTTTATATGATCCAAAAATGAACACTAAAGGAGGTAAAATACTCAGAGATATGAGTGAACCGGAGAGCTTTATTTCATTGATCATATAAGAGGTACACAATTAGATAAAAATGCTCAGTGTAAAAAGGACGTAGTTGTGCTATGTTCCATGGCCGATCAAGCTCCGGGTAGTCATCATCCGGGTCACGTCGCTCACGCTTATGATCCTCGTTGGGTCTATCCTTCAGTTCACGATTGTCAACGAGGTAGTAAGACCCATTGAGTAGCGCCTTGCTTATGATGAACGGTCCTTCCCATGGCGGGGATAACTTGTGTGACTTCTTCTTCTTAAGTCAGAGCACTAAATCCCCCTCTTTAAACGAGCTATGCCGGGCGCGGCGACTATGGTAGCTGCGTAGCTTCTGCTGGTAGATGGAGGATCTTTGGCATGCCAAAACGCGCTCCTCCTCGAGAAGGTCCACATCTAGGCGTCTGGATTCTTCAACGTCATCTTCGTCGTAGGAGGCAACTCTTGGCGCATCGTGAAGTATGTCGGAAGGTAGGATGGCTTCTTCTCCATATACCATGAAGTAAGGGGAGTAGCCGGTGGATCTGTTGGGTGTAGTTCGTAATCTCCACAACACAGATGGCAATTCTTCCGCCCAGGCTCCAGCTTCTCTATGTAGCGGTGCCTCAAGGCGTGGCTTGATTCCCTATAGAATTAATCCATTGGCTCGCTCAACCTGACCATTGGATTGTGGGTGTGCCACAGATGCAAGATCAAGTCGGATGCCTTTCTCCCAACAATAAGCCTGCACTTCTCCGAGTGATAAATTGATGCCTTTGTCGGTGATAATGATGTGGGGGAAACCAAATCTCACCACTAGATCCCGGACAAACCTGAGGGCAGTTGCCCCATCAAGCTTTCTAATGGGTTTAGCTTCTATCCATTTAGTGAATTTATCCACTGCTACAAGCAGATGTGTAAACCCACAAGGTGTCGTCTGTAACGGTCCCACCATGTCTAGCCCTCAGACTGCAAACGACAAAGTTATTGGTATTGTTCGCAGTTCTTCAGCAGGAACATGTGGTTGTTGGGCATAATACTAGCATCCCATGGATGTCTCAACCAGCTTTTCAGCGTCCGCCTTCGCGGTCAGCCAGTAGAATCCTTGCCGGAAGGCTTTCACGACCAGCGATCGAGGAGCGGCGTGATGCCCGCAATCTCCGAGATGGATTTCGTGTAGGATTTCCATACCTTCTAGCTGGGAAACACACTTTAGGTATACACCAGTAGTGCTCCTTTTGTAGAGTTGCCCATTGATTATGGTATAACCCTTTGCTCGTCGTATTATTTGCCGTCTTTCGACTTCGTCATCGGGCAATGTTCCGTGTTCGAGATATTCCATGAACGGTTTTGTCCAAGCCGAAGGGAACTTAGTCACCATGTTGACGAAAGAGTCAGCTCTATCCGGGTTGTCGATGTCGGCCCCCTTCACAGATGGTGTACGCAGATGCTCTAGGAAAACTCCCGGCGGAATTTGCTTGCGCCCTTATCCAAGCTTAGACAGCAGATCGGCCGCCTCGTTTTGCTCCCTAGGTACATACTTGACTTCGTAACCCAAGAAGCTCTTGGCTATATCGTCCACTTCGTCTCGATATGCCACCATCATAGGATTCCGCGCATTCCAGGTGCCAGCCACCTGCTGGGCAACCAAGTCGAAATCTCCACAGCAAACTATGCGCTTGATGCCGATATCCTTGGCTACACGTAGTCCGTGAATGAGTGCTTCATACTCCGCCATGTTGTTTGTAGCCTCGAAGTGGATTTGCAGAACGTAGTGTAGCTTGTCTCATGTTGGTGACTGTAGCAATACACCAGCCCCCGAGCCGTTGAGCAGCTTTGATCCGTCAAAGTGCATCACCCAGTACTCTGGTTCTAGCAACGGAGTAGCATCTGGCATCTCCGTCCAATCTGCAATAAAATCCGCCAAGGCTTGCGATTTGATAGTGTCGCGCCTCTTGTAGGTGATCTCGAAGGCGGCAAGTTCAATGCCCCACTTCACGACCTTTCTCGTAGCGTCGCTGTTGTTGATAATGTCGGACAGTGGAGTCTTGCTCACCACTGTGATTGGGTGCTCCTGAAAGTAATGCCTCAGCTTCCGAGAAGCAAGGAATACTCCATAAGCTATTTTCTGGTAGTGCGGGTAACGCTGCTTGGACTCCGTCAAGACCTCGCTTACATAGCAAACTGGTCGTTGAACTCCGTGCTCATAGCCTGGTTCCTTCCGCTCTACCACGACGACGATGCTGATTACCCGGTTGGTTGCCACCATGTAGATTAACAGGGGCTCTCCAGGCTCGGGTGCTGCAAGGATGGGCGCTGAGGAAAGAATCTCCTTGAGCCGCTTCAATGCTGCATCTGCTTCGTATGTCCATGTGAATTTGTCCGCCTTCTTCAGCAACTTGTACAGCGGCAGAGCCTTCTCTCCAAGTCGGCTAACGAACCGACTAACTGTTGCAACACAACCTGTTAGTCGTTGAATGACCTTTAGGCATGTCAGACGGTTTATGTTTAAGATGGCCTTGATTTTCTCCGGGTTGACCTCGATTCCGCGTTGGGAAACGATGAAACCCAATAGTTTGCCTGATGGAACCCCGAAGACGCACTTCTTAGGGTTAAGCATCATGTTGTATTTCCGGAGATTATCAAAGGTTTCTTTTAAGTCGGAGATTAAGTCGTTTGATTTTTTCGACATCACCGCAATATCGTCCACATAGGCGTGAACGCTCCGACCAATTTGGTCATGGAGGCAGCGTTGCATTGTCCGCTGGTACGAAGCACCTGCGTTTTTCAGCCCAAAAGGCATCGTAACATAGCAAAACGTGTCGTATGGTGTAGTGAACAAAGTGGCCAATTGGTCCGACTTCCTCATCTTGATCTGGTGGTATCCTGAGTATGCATCGAGAAAACACAAAAGATACAAGCCAGTCATCGAGTCAATGACTTGGTCAATGCGAGGCAAAGCAAACGGATCTTTGGGACATGCTTTGTTCAAGCCGGTGTAATCAACGCACATTCTTAATTCATTGGTTCCCTTTTTGGGGACAAGTACAGGATTGGCCACCCATCGGGTGTGAAGTACTTCTCGGATAAATCCAGCTTTAAGTAACCTAGCTATCTCTTTGCCAATGGCGCGTCTCTTCTCATTTCCGAAGCGTCGTAGAGGTTGTTTCACTGGTTTGCATTTTGGATCGATGTTTAAGCTGTGGTCGGCAAGTTCCCTAGGTACACCTTTCATGTTGGCAGGTTGCCAGGCAAAGATGTCCCTATTCTCACGAAGGAACTCGACGATCACGCTTTCCTATTTGGGATCCAGGTTCGTTCCAATGGCGATGGTCTTGGAGGCATCGCCTACCACAAGTTCCACCGGCTTGGTCTCGATGGCGGCCTTGAACGCAGGAGCAGAGTCGGAGATCTGCTTCTTCGACGCGGGCATCTCTGAGTCATCGACCTTGCTCTGGATCTCCTTGAATTCTTTGCTATAGAGGACAGCTTCTGCAATGGATGCTTCATTAATCTCGCAGTCCCTTGCCTTGGTAAAGCTTCCGGATACAGTGATGACACCGTCTGGTCCGGGTATCTTGAGTTTGTTGTAGACGAAGCATGGCTTGGCCATGAACGTGTGGAATATGTCGCGGCCGAATATGACGTGGTACACGCTCTTGAAGGGGACCACCTCGAAGGTCATGCGCTCTTGGCGGTAATTGTTAACATCACCAAAGGCAACCTGAAGTGTAATGCACCCAAGGGACCGAGCCTCCCGACCAGGGACTACGCCATGGAATATGGTGTTGGTCTGCCTTAGGTTTGCCTCCGTCAAGTTCAACTTTTGCAGTGTATCCAGGTACATGATGTTGATGCTGCTTCCACTATCCACCATACACTTAGTGAACTCCACGCCGTCAATCAAAGGGTTGATGACCATGGCGTACTGGTTCTCCGTAGGTATAAGGTCTGGGTGGTCCGTCCTATCCCAAGTTATTGGAACCTCCGACCAGCGCAGGTACTGGGGAACTGGGGGGAGAGTGGCCATCAAGATCTTTAGAGAGGTCTTCTGTTGTCGGATGGTGGGGGTGCCAAGGAAAGTGTGGTAGACTGGAGCCTTTTTCGCAAAGGGGTTCTTGCCCTTGTCGTCGCTCTTGGCGGCGTGCTTGGGGTCAACGTCTTCGTCCATGTCACTTGAATCCTTGTACTCCTCCTCCTTCTTCTTCCCCTTGCACTTGCCTCGCGGTTTGTTCTTCCGACTTTGCTTGTAGCCGGACTCCGGGTCTTCCTTGAGGTCGTTGACGAACTTCCAGTGTCGATTGGTATGGGTGGTGTTGGGGATATGCTATATGGGTATGCCTATAGCATGCCTCTTATCCGGCTAACCCAGGTGGCCCACAGTTGGTAGCCGCCATGGAAGGAGAAGTGCTGCTGATGTCCATCGAGTGAGGCTGGGCGCGACTGGTGCAGATTGGAATCTAGGGTTTTTTCGCGAGTCGGGCGCGGAGAGCTCGAAGGGGCGTGCGCTGGAGGAAGAAGATGACGCAAGGGGAATGAGGTAAAAAGTGGAAAATTCCACCGTGGTTACTATTTATCACCTCCAGCGTCAAGATCCGTGCATCTTAATTGGACGGTTGCCGCGTAGACGACGTGTTCTTCCACGCTACCAACGCTTTGGACGGTTGGTTTAGTCGGTTCGTCAGCCGACTTGGAGATAAGGCTCTGTCGATGTACAAGTTGCTGAAGAAGGCGGACAAATTCACATGGACAGCCGAAGCAAATGCAGCATTGAAGAAGCTCAAGGGGATTCTTTCCTCAGCGCCCATCCTTGCAGCACCCGAGCCTGGAGAGTGTAACACCCTCAGAATCGACCCTATGCAAGTTTTAGCGCTTCCCGCCAAACCCGCATAGAAACGATTCAAAGGTGCCCACCAGGCACTTGCGTGCGGATGGAAAACGAAGTAATATCATTACACAATAGTCCTTGATGGAACCCACAAAACATATATATACAACAACGACTCCATGAGTCAAGAATACAGATTTACAATACAAATATCCAAATCACCTTGAAAACGATACAACGTCCGACTACGGACAAGATGCAAATGGGACTAAGAGCCCTAAAGAATAACCAATGGCGTCCATAACCCTGCCCAGGCCAAGCCGGAAGGGTAACCCTGCTAATGACGTCGATCTCAAAACCTGCTTAAACAAAAGGGGTGCCGACAAAGGGCAAAGGAAAAGGAGAGTGGTCAGTACTGAGGCCAGTACACGGCGAGACTAGAATTCGGCGGTCCTCGCCTACATAGGTATGGTGGACTGAAGCAGCAGCGCAGCATGCACTAAACAACCTATAGATACTCGATTCAACTAGCGGCTATCAGATAGGGATAAGAAAGACCTATTCGGATCCAACCTGAAACTATCACCAAGCATACCCATCCTGGTAAGTCGCCCTCGAGCCCAAAGGAGGAAGTCAACCGAGGAACTCACACAGTTGGCAGTTTTATTCATTTCGTTATAGTTGCGGCAATTACTAGTCAAATATAGATAGCATGAGTCATCCTGATATAATAAGCAGTGGGCAGTTTTAGTTAACCATTCCATTATAGTTGTAGTACTTACTAATCAGTTACATATAGCATGAGGCATCCCAAAACCCAGCAGTTGTTGGTACTTTTATTTAGCCATTCCGTTGTAGTTGCAATACTTACTAGTCAGATACAATGGTAACAGGTGACAATCCAAAACAGCAATTGTTGGCACTTTTATTTAGCCATTCCATTATAGTGAAGCTAATTACTAGTCATTATAAAGTCAAATTTATAGCACTACTTTAGTTATAGTTGTCTATGATCGAGATACTGTGCTCCAAGTCGTCCATAACCGTGGACACGGCTTTCAGAAAGTTTTACTCTGCAGGGGGGCACAAATAGCAACACACGCACGATCAACCTCGAGAAAAACCAATAAAAACCCAACGAGGCATCACGACAGAGCAACTGCAAGATTCATATAAATTTCAGGGGGCCACCCCACTAAGCAACCCGCGACAAAGTTGGCCGGCTCCGAGATGGACCCAGAGGTTTGTGTCAATGGCTGTAAACGACCGGGAACCCGAAAGTGTGACTGGGCTTGTCGATACCACGGAAACATTGCACTTACCTAAACAGTACAGGCGCTCCACGCGCAATCGTAAATAAAGCAGTAAGGCATGGCATAAGTACAGGATAGTAATAAAGCCCCAAACTACTTTGTGGCCCCAAGAAATAAATATGACTCAAGCTCTGGCTAGGGGGATTCATGGTCCGACATGCGGATAGTGCGAATGTTCAAAGAACAGGTATCAAGTACTCGGGGTCCTACGGGACATAAGTGGACGGTTAAAAACCAAATAACATCTATTGTCCACCTGTGCCTCTACATTATTTACCTACTTCAATTTTAGTTATTAAACGATAATTAAAGTTATAATCATCTCCAACATAAAGCATATGGCAGTCTTCCAACAACTGTGGTACTTGACGACACGCGACAGCACTTGAGCAAGCGACTACGACACGCAATTCCAACTATCTAACAAACAACAGGAAATAGGATGTGTCCAAGGCAATATAAGGCTGCAAGGGATATCACGGGTACGAAAACTATAGCATCGCAACACAGATAGCAATAGATCAACAGGAGGAAATAAAGACTAGAAAGATAAAATAGGTAGAAAGGGGGAGAATGATCGCCTGAAAAACATTGCCGAAGATTCACCCGAAGATCAGGTCGATACTCGCATCAACTCATCGGCCTAATCCTTGAAGAAGCAAAGCACTAGAAGAAAACACCGGATGCACTATTTAATACTACGACAGAAGATCGGGCATGATGCATGTATGATGTATGACATGGCAAGAGGCAATGCAATTAGGCAATATTAAGCAGAACCGGGGTCCCGATAATTTATTAGATGGTTCATGTTGTTTGGCTACCCCGCAACTTAAATGTTATTTTAATAAGGCAAAACATGGATCGGTTCGCTATGCAATTTTAAATGAAGACAAACTAAGACTAGATTATCCCGCATATAGTCTCCATATTTAATTTAGGTGAATCGGCATAAGACCCCCAAATCACACAAATTGTATGCAAGCATGATCAATTTAAGATGCAACAATTATATATCATTTGTAAAATAGGGCTCAGATTTGGGGTCACACATGGTGGATCGAAGATCTTGGGGGGGCTCGGAGGGGTCGACAGGGTCCATGGCCTCAGGGTTTGGCCTTCAGATCCATGAAGGAGCACTCATCGATCCATGAAGGAGGTCTTGTGTTCTCCCCTCCGGAGGCCTTGGGGTGCGACGCCATATGGTCCATGAGGCAGAACTTGGTGTCGATGGAGAACTTCGAGGAGCGTCGCCCATTGTTCATCGAGGTGGATCTTGTTGGTGTGGATCTCTTCCAACATCATCGGTATCGAGGACATTGTCCAAACGTCTGTAACAACTACGCCATGAGCAGATCTGGTAGTGGTACCACCATTTCTCTGTGGCAGAAGCACATCGATAATTTACATCAGGTAGCCAATGGAATAGTGACCTTGATACACATATTGCTCGCACTTGGCAGCATCAAGGGACAAGTACGGGCAGGGGCTTCCTAGGCGCACTAGACGGACCAAGGTGAACTGTGCCGCAGGAACACGGGACGATGCGACATTGCAGCAGGGATTAGGTGACCTGCAGATGGAGGCAGGGGCAACCGGCAGCGACACGGGCAAGCGCCCAGGTCAAGGCGACGCGGCCAGGGACACGCGTGGCGCTGGGGACCAAAGGCGGGCTCACGGCAGGGTCAACGGCAACGCAACGCCGATAGAGGAACCGGGAGGCGCTGGCGGTTAATGAAGAGCAGCAGGCGCCGTCGCTCGAGCACCGTGTGCGGCGCAAGGGGAGGGCGGACAGGCGGCGGCGCTGCGTGGGACGGAGAGGAGGCGGCAGAGCTCGGACGACGACGGAGGCAAAGGAGTCCAGGACGGCGACGCTCGGGATGCGGCCAGAGGAGGCGGCATTGGCTCGCAGGGGTGGTCGCGAGAGGAGGGGCACCGAGGCGGTGGCGCCATGGCCAGGGCAAGATCGAGAGGGGAGGGTCCCTGGCGGCGGGCGATGGAAGCGCCTTGCTAGCAACGGGAGAGAGAGGGGCGGAGGGGTGCCTGGCGGCGGGGATCACGTAGAGGAAGGCTGAGGTGAGGACGAGAGGTTGGGGATGGGGACGGAATTCGAGCGGGGTGCAGGTGAGCGACAGGAGGTGGGTGGGGCCACGCGGGGGATTGCGGGATGGGTCTACTGCGTGATGCGGCGTGCGTGAAGTGTGTGTCTGTGCTGGGTGGAGTGCTGGCGGCGGGAGAGGGTAGGGTTAGGGTTCCGGGGGAAGAGGGATTAGGGTTTGAGGAGTGGTGCGGTTCAGCCGGCTGGGCCTGGCCGACTGGGATGCCCCAGGAAAAAAATAGTTTTATTTTTATTTAGATTATTTTTAATAGAGTTTGGCAAATAGATTTTGACAAACAATTATTATAGAAAAGCATGGGTTTTGATTTGAAAGAAAGAAGGGGAATAATGTCAAACAAAAATAGGCTTTCGCAAAAATACTTTTATGAACAAACATGCATGATGATGCGGGACATAAAGACAGGCGATTTTCTAGTAGTTGTTTTCCCCGGGATGCTACAATTTGACACCACTAACAATGGATCTCGCCCTCGAGATCCGCCTTATGGTACGGGGAAGAAGACCGACGGTCTGAATCTTCTCGCTTCGTGTAAATCCTCGCGACACCACTAACGAGGGTTCCTTCTTCATCTTGAAATTGGCGACACCACCAACAAGGGTCGGGGCTCACGTCCATCGAGAGAACACTCCGGAGAAACAAAGGACGAAGGTAGAGGTATCAAAAGATAAGGCGACCTCTAACTTCGGCGAACAGAGTAGAATTGCTTGATCCACCAATTCAATGCACAAGAGCGAATGATAAGAGTAGTCGGATGGTGATCAGTCCATCGCGCACCCAAAGCATTACTCTGCACATGAATAGGAGAATTATGCAACCAACTCTCAGAATTCAGACTGAAGATCTCGCCAAGCGAGGTTCGGAAACTAAAGAGGGATGGAGATTCTCATCAGATCTGATGTAGACAACTTCGTCATGTCGGAAAACACCGGAGGATAGAAAGAAAGAATTTAGTGGATTTTTGGTCCACTGAAAGGTACAACAGATGAAAGATTCATCAGATAGCATGAATGTCGGATGTTGAAGCGCCGTTACAAGAGGATGGAAGTGAAACCCTGAAGGTACGATGGAAACCCAACCACGAGAAATCCTGGACTCGAAAAAAGATAAGAGAGCAGATTCAAAACACGTCGAGATAAGAGGAGAATAGCAGAGGGGTAAGAAGTAAAAGCAGACCTAATCAGATCTATCCAACCGATTTTCCAAAATAGTTTTGACACTCTACGACGTCCGTTAGCTAGGTTATCCTACAGGCTGGACCAGTGGGGTATTGTAACTGCTAAGCTCTGATACCACTCTGTAACACCCTCAGAATCGACCCTATGCAAGTTTTAGCGCTTCCCGCCAAACCCGCATAGAAACTATTCAAAGGTGCCCACCAGGCACTTGCGTGCGGGTGGAAAACGAAGTAATATCATTACACAATAGTCCTTGATGGTACCCACAAAACATATATATACAACAACGACTCCATGAGTCAAGAATACAGATTTACAATACAAAGATCCAAATCACCTTAAAAACGATAGAACGTCCGACTACGGACAAGATGCAAATGGGACTAATAGCCCTGAAGAATAACCAATGGCGTCCATAACCCTGCCCAGGCCAAGCCGGAAGGGTAACCCTGCTAACGACGTCGATCTCAAAACCTGCTTAAACAAAAGGGGTGCCGACAAAGGGCAAAGGAAAAGGAGAGCGGTCGATCGAGGCCAAGACAGCGAGACTAGAATTCGGCGGTCCTCGCCTACATAGGTATGGTGGACTGAAGCGGCAGCGCAGCATGCACTAAACAACCTATAGAGACTCGATTCAATTGGCGGTTATCAGATAGGGATAAGAAAGACCTATTCGGATCCAACCTGAAACTATCACCAAGCATACCCATCCTGGTAATTCGCCCTCGAGCCTAAAGGAGGAATTCAACCGAGGAACTCACACAGTTGGCAGCTGTATTCATTTTGTTATAGTTGCGGCAATTATTAGTCAGATATAGATAGCATGAGTCATCCTGGTATAATAAGCAGTGGGCAGTTTTAGTTAACCATTCCATTATAGTTGTAGTACTTACTAATCAGTTACATATAGCATGAGGCATCCCAAAACCCAGCAGTTGTTGGTACTTTTATTTAGCCATTCCGTTGTAGTTGCAATACTTACTAGTCAGATACAATGGTAACAGGTGACAATCCAAAACAGCAATTGTTGGCACTTTTATTTAGCCATTCCATTATAGTGAAGCTAATTACTAGTCATTATAAAGTCAAATTTATATCACTACTTTAGTTATAGTTGTCTATGATCGAGATACTGTGCTCCAAGTAGTCCATAACATGGACACGGCTTTCAGAAAGTTTTACCTGCAGGGGCACAAATAACAACACACGATCAACCTCGAAAAACCAATAAAAACCCAACGAGGCATCACGACAGAAATTGCAAGATTCATATAAATTTCAGGGGGCACCCACTAAGCAACCATGACGAAGTTGGCGGCTCGAGACGGACCCAGAGGTTTGTGTCAAAGGTCAGAACGATCGAACTGAAGTGTGACTGGCTTGTCAATACTGAAACATTCCACTTACCTAAAGATAAAGCGCCCACGCAATCGTAAATAAAGCAGTAAGGCATGGCATAAGTACATGATAGTAATAAAGCCCCAAACTACTTTGTGGCCCCAAGAAATAAATATGACTCAAGCTCTGGCTAGGGGGATTCATGGTCCCACATGCAGATAGTGCGAATGTTCAAAGAACAGGTATCAAGTACTCGGGGTCCTACGTGACACAAGTGGACGGTTAAAAACCAAATAACATCTATTCTCCACCTGTGCCTCTGCATTATTTACCTACTTCAATTTTAGTTATTAAATGATAATTAAAGTTATAATCATCTCCAACATAAAGCATATGGCAGTCTTCCAACAACTGTGGTACTTGACGACACGCGACAGCACTTGAGCAAGCGACTACGACACGCAAGTCCAACTATCTACAAAACAACAGGAAATAGGATGTTATCAAGGCAATATAAGGCTGCAAGGGATATCACGGGTACGAAAACTATAGCATCGCAACACAGATAGCAATAGATCAACAGGAGGAAATAAAGACTAGAAAGATAAAATAGGTAGAAAGGGGGAGAATGCTCGCCTGAAAAACATTGCCGAAGATTCACCCGAAGATCGGGTCTATACTCGCATCAACTCATCGGCCTAATCCGTGAAGAAGCAAAGCACTAGAAGAAAACACCGGATGCACTATTTAATACTACGACAGAAGATCGGGCATGATGCATGTATGATGTATGACATGGCAAGATGCGATGCAATTAGGCAATATTAAGCGGAACCGGGGTCCCGATAATTTATTAGATGGTTCATGTTGTTTGGCTACACCGCAACTTAAATGTTATTTTAATAAGGCAAAACATGGATCGGTTCGCTATGCAATTTTAAATGAAGACAAACTAAGACTAGATTAGCCCGCATATAGTCTCCATATTTAATTTAGGTGAATCGGCATAAGACCCCCAAATCACACAAATTGTATGCAAGCATGATCAATTTAAGATGCAACAATTATATATCATTTGTAAAATAGGGCTCGGATTTGGGGTCACACATGGTGGATCGAAGATCTTGGGGGGGCTCGAAGGGGTCGACAGGTTCCATGGCCTCAGGGTTTGGCCTTCAGATCCATGAAGGAGCACTCATCGATCCATTAAGGAGGTCTTGTGTTCTCCCCTCCGGAGGCCTTGGGGTGCGAAGCCATATGGTCCATGAGGCAGAACTTGGTGTCGGTGGAGAACTTCGAGGAGCGTCGCCCATTGTTCATCGAGGTGGATCTTGTTGGTGTGGATCTCTTCCCACATCATCGGTATCGAGGACATTGTCCAAACGTCTGTAACAACTACGCCATGAGCAGATCTGGTAGTGGTACCACCATTTCTCCGTCGGTAGAAGCACATCGATAATTTACATCAGGTAGCCAATGGAATAGTGACCTTGATACTCATATTGATCGCACTTGGCAGCATCAAGGGACAAGTACGGGCAGGGGCTCCCTAGGCGCACTAGACGGACCAAGGTGAACTGGGCCGTAGGAACACGGGACGATACGACATTGCAGCAGGGATTAGGTGACCTGCAGATGGAGGCAGGACTCCCCTCCCCTTGGCCGGCCCCCTCCACCTATATAAGGAGGGGCAGGGCTCCCCTCCTAGACACACAAGATCCCCGCCTCCAAACCCTAAGCCGCCGGCGCCGCCACCTGATGCGGCCGCCGCCGCTCTAGGTCAAGCCGCCGCCGCCTAGCAACCCTAGCCACCGGCCAAGCTTCATCCTCGGCGTGTCTAAACTCTAGATCGTCGAGGAGCTCTCTCATACTCCACCATACTCGCTCCGGCTTAAGGCGAAGCCCTGCGAGATCTCCCCTCTACTTCCGGTACCACGCCGTTGTGCTGCCGGAATCACGAGGAGAGTGCTACAACCTCCGTTGCCTGCTAGAACAAGGGAGAGGAAGGTCTTCGCGAAAATTTAACGTGACCAATCTGGGAGCGCTGCCGGAACGCAGCGCCGGAAGGATCGTCTACGCGATCTTGAGATCGGGAAGAGTACGACTACATCACCCACGAGAATCCGCTCTCGTTAAACACTTTGGAATCTTCAAGGGTGAGTTATTCCATCGAATCGTTGCTATAATCTAGTAGATAGATCTTGGCTTGTTTGTTTGTATGCGGTAGAAATTTTTTGTTTTCCATGCTACGAAACCCTACAGTGGTATCAGAGCCGTGTCTATATGTAGATCTGTTGCACGAGTAGAACACAATGGTCATTGTGGGCGTTGATGGTTTTATTGTCGATTGCTTCTTCTGTACTTTGCATCTTGCGGAATGTTGGGATGAAGCGGCCCGGGCTAACCTTACATGACATCGTTCATGAGACTTGCTCCACACTTGACATGCAACTTGGATTGCATAAGTGGCTTTGCGGGTGCCTGTTTCTCCTAGCATAGTTAAGATTCAATTTACAACGGGTGATTAACAATGCTAGTATCAATGTTGTGGTTCTTGTTCATAAGTTAGAACGACACTTACTGAAAGCCCCAAACCACGTAAAATATGCAAAGAAAGTAGAGGCGTCTAAATTTGTTTTGCAGGGGTGTGCTGTGATGTGATATGGCCATGATTGTGATTATATTTGATGTATGCAATGTTCCTTATTGTAAGTTGGCAACCGGCAGGAGCCATATGGTTGTCTTTAAATTATGTTAAGACCCTCGTGTCTATTCAAAGTAGTTGTAATAGTTGAAGCCGGTGGACGACAACCATGGAGAAGCGTCATTGACCTTGATGCAATGCCGGTGATGATGGAGATCATGTTCGTGCTAGAAGATGGAGATCGGAAGCACAAAGAAGAAAGGCCATATCATATCACATATTATGAATTGCATGTGATGTTAATCCTTTATGCATCTTGTATTGCTTAGTAGACGACGGTAGCATTATAAGATGATCCCTCATGCACATGAATTTCAAGTCATAAAGTGTTCACCCTTAGTTAGCACCGTTGCTAAAGCTTGTTGTTTCGAAGCACCACGTGATGATCGGGTGTTAGATTCCGCAAGTGTATACAACGTGAGCAAGCCAGATTTGCTCATGCGGAAACTAAGGTTTGATCTTGACGAGCCTAGCATGTACAGACATGGTCTCGGAACACGGATCACCGAAAGGTAAAGCATGAATCATATAGTAGATATGATGAACATGTCGATTGTTCGCCATTGAAACTATATCAACTCTCGTGATGATCGGTGTTGATATGGTGGATTTGGTTCGTGTGATCACTAAAACAATGTGAGGGATATTGTTTTGAGTGGGAGTTCACCTAGATATTATTATTAATTTGAACTCAATTTGTCATAAACTTAGTCTAAACTATTGCAAATATGTTGTAGATCAATGGCAGCCCCTACCATCAATTTTAATGCGTTCCTAGAGAAAGAAAAGTTGAAAAACAATGGAAGCAACTTCGCGGATTGGTTCCGCAATTTGAGGATTGTCCTCACAGCTGGTAATTTGACCTATGTGCTGGATGCACATTGGTGACTCCACCGCGGTGATCTGCCGATGAAGTAAAGAATGTTTACCTCTCGAAGACTCAAGACTCCAGTTCAGTGTGCTATCTTGTATGGTTTAGAATCGGAGCTTCAGAAAAGGTTTGAGAATTCAGACCCATATGATATTGTCGAGGATCTCAAATTGATTTTTGAGGCTCATGCGGCAATTGAAAGCTATGAGGCTTCTGAAAAGTTCTTTAACTGCAAGATGGAAGAGGGCAGCTCCGTCAGTGAGCATGTGCTTAAGATGTCTGGGCACGCAAACAAACTTCAAAGCTTGGGAATAGTGATTCCTAATGCTTTAGGGATTTACCATGTCCTCCAATCACTACCACCAAGTTACAAGAACTTTGTGATGAACTACAACATGCAAAACATGAACAAGACGTTGCCAGAACTCTTTGCCATGTTGAAATCTGCAGAAGTGGAGATCAAGAAAGAGCACCAAGTGTTGTTGGTCAATAAGACCACCAAATTCAAGAAAGGCAAGTCTAAGCAGAAGGGACACTTCAAGAAGGGTGGTAAGAAAGTTACCACACCAACGAAGAAGACCAAGGCTGGACCTAAGCCTGATACTGAGTGCTTTTACTGCAAGGGAGAAGGTCACTGGAGCGGAATTGCCCAAAGTACTTGGCGGATTTGAAGAACGGCAACATCAAGCAGAAAGGTATATCTGATATACATGTTATTGATGTGTATCTCACTAGTACTCGTAGTAGTGACTGGGTATTTGATACTGGTTCGGTTGCTCATATTTGTAACTCGAAACAGTGCTTGCGAGAATAAACGGAAGCTAGCGAAGAATGAGGTGACGATGCGTAGAGAAGCGGATCAAAGGTTGATGTGATCGCGTGGCACGCTACCCCTTCATCTACCATTGGGATTAGTTTTATACTTAAATAATTGTTATTTGGTGCTGCGTTAAGCATGAACATTATATCGGGATCTTGTTTATTGCAGAGGCGATTACTTGTTTAAGTCCGAGAATAATGGTTGTTCGATTTATATGAGTAATATGTTTTATGCACATGCACCTTTGATAGATGGTCTATTCTTATTGAATCTCGATAGTGGAAATACACATATTAATAACATTGAGGCTAAACGCTTGAAATCGGCGATAATTCGACCTATATGTGGCAATTGCCTTGGTCACATTGGAGTGAAGCGTATGAAGAAACTCCATTCTGATGGACTTCTTGAATCACTTGATTTTGAATCACTTGAAAGATGCGAAGCATGTCTGATGGGTAAAATGACTAAGACTCCATTTTCTGGTATGATGGAGCGAGCTACGGACTTATTGGAAATCATACATACCGATGTGTGTGGTCCAATGAGTGTAGCATCGCGCGGTGGTTATTGTTATGTTCTTACCTTCATGGATGACTTGAGTAGATATGGGTATATCTATTTCATGAAACATAAGTCCGAAACTTTCGAGAAGTTTAAGGAATTTCAAAGTGAGGTAGAGAATCAACGTAACAAGAAGATTAAATTTCTACGTTCTGATCGTGGAGGTGAATATCTAAGTTACGAGTTTGGCGAGCATTTGAAGAAATGCGGAATACTTTCACAAATTGACACCGCTGGGAACACCACAGCGTAATGGTGTGTCCGAACGTCGTAATCGAACTCCCTTAGATATGGTTCGTTCTATGATGTCACTTACAGATTTACCGCTATCATTTTAGGGTTATGCATTAGAAACAGCCGCATTCACTTTAAATAGGGCACCATCTAAATCCGTTGAAACGACACCATATGAATTATGGTTTGGGAAGAAACCTAGATTGTTGTTCCTTAAAGTTTGGGGTTGCGAAGCCTATGTAAAGAAGTTACAGCCGGACAAGCTTGAACCCAAAGAGAAAAAATGCGTCTTAATTGGATACCCGAAGGAAACTATTGGGTATACCTTCTATCATAGATCCGAAGGCAAAATCTTTGTTGCCAAGAATGGATCCTTTCTAGAGAAGGAATTTCTCTCGAAAGAAGTGACTGGAAGGAAAGTAGAAATCGAGGAGGTTGTCGAACCTTCTCTCGAATCGAGTAGCGCAAAGACCGAAGAAGTTCTGGTGCTGCACAGTTAGAGAGGAAGCTAATGATGATGATCATGAAACTTGGTTGAAGTTGCTACAGAGCCTCGCAGTCAACGAGAACTCGTACACCTGCATTGGTATGATCCCGTTATGAGTGTCATGTTGGTGGACAACACTGATGACCCTGAGACATATGAGGAATAAATGATGAGCCCAGATTCCAATAAATGGCAAGAAGCCATGAAATCCGAGATTGGATCCATGTACGAAAACCAAGTATGGACTTTGGTGGACTTACCGGATGGCCGGAAGGTCACGAGAACAAATGGATTTTCAAGAAGAAAGCAGATCTCGATGGTAATGTTCTTTATAAAGCTCGACTTGTCGCAAAGGGGTTTCGACAAATTCAAGGAGTTGACTACGATGAGACTTTCTCACCAGTAGCAAAGCTAAAGTCTGTGAGGATTATGTTAGCAATCGCTGCATATTATGATTATGAGATATGGCAGATGGATGTCAAAACAGCATTCCTCAATGGAGACATTGATGAAGAGTTGTATATGATGCAACCCAAAGGTTTTGTCGATCCTAAAGATGCTAACAAGGTATCCAAACTTCAACGGTCCATTTATGGATTGAAGCAAGCATCCCGAAGTTGGAATCAACATTTTGATAAGGTGATCAAAAGTTTTGGTTTTATACAAACTTATGGAGAACCTTGTATTTACAAGAAAGTGAGTGGGAGCTCTGTAGCATTCTTAATACTATATGTAGATGACATATTGTTGATTGGGAATGATGTAGACCTTCTTAATAGTGTCAAGGAATATTTGAATAATAGTTTTTCAAAGAAGGATCTTGTGAAGCACTTATATTAGGCATAAAGATTTATAGAGATAGATCGAGACGCCTAATATCATTGTCACAAAGTACATATTTGGACAAAGTTCTAAAGAGGTTTGGAATGGAAGATAGCAAGAAAGGGTTCTTTCCCATGTTGCCCAATACGACCTTGAGTAAAACTCAAAGTCCGACATCGGCAGAAGATAGAGAAAGGATGAGTAAGACTCCCTATGCCTCGGCCATAGGATCTCTAATGTATGCCATACTATGTACTAGACCCGACATTGCATATGTTGTTAGTTTAACTAGCAGATATCAAAGTGATCCAGGAGTGGATCATTGGACAGTGGTCAAAAACATCCTTAAGTACTTGAGAAGAACTAAGGATATGGTTCTTTCTTATGGAGGTGATGAACAGCTCGTTGTAAATGGTTACACCGATGCTAGTTGGAACACTGATCCGGATGATTCTAAATCACAATCTGGATACGTATTTATTTTGAATGGTGCAGCAGTTAGTTGGAGGAGTGCAAAGCAAAGCATTGTGGCGAGATCTTCAACTGAATCGGAATACATGGCTGCTTCGGAGGCTTCACAAGAAGTGATATGGATGAAAGAGTTCATTACAGAGCTGGGTGTGGTTCCTAGTGCGCTGGACCCAATGTCTATCTACTTTGATAACATGGGCGCCATAGCCAATGCGCAAGAACCAAGGTCACACAAGAAGCTGAAGCACATCAAGCTACGATTTCACGCTATTCGAGAACATATCCAAGATGGGGATATAAAGATTTGCAAAGTACACAAAGATCTGAATGTGGCGGATCCGTTGACTAAACCTCTCCCGAGGGCAAAACATGACCAGCACCAAACTGCCATGGGTGTTCGGTATATTACCATGTAATCTAGATTAGATGACTCTAGTGCAAGCTTGAGACTGTTGGAGATATGCCCTAGAGGCAATAATAAATGTAGTTATTATTATATCTTTGTGTTTATGATAAATGTTTACATTCATGCTATAATAGTATTAACAAGGAAACATTAATACTTGTGTGATTTGTAAACTTAATTTGAAGTCCCTAGTAAAGCCTCTATACATCACTAGCTTGTTGGTTAATAAATGATTGTGGTTTCCCTATCATGAACATTGAGATGCTATTAACAACAAGATCATATCGTTAGGAGAATGATATGGTGGACATACTCCTATAGATAAGCATAGCATAAAGATCAAGTCATTTTAATAGTTCAATTGCTATATGCTTTCTGATACATAGTAACCTAATTCCTTCGACCATGAGATCATGCATATCACCTTTACCGGAAGGATGCTTTGATGACATCAAACACCACACCGTAACTGGGTGGCTATAAAGGTGGCATTGAGTGTTCGGAAAGTATTGGTTGAAACACATGGATCAAGAGTGGGATTTGTCCATCCATATGACGGATAGATATACTCTGGCCCTCTCGGTGGAATGTCATCCAATTAGCTTGCAAGCATGTGGGCACAAGGGGATCACATATCACGGGGAGCGATAAAAGAGTACTTATCGGTAACGAGGTTGAACTAGGTATGCAGAGATACCGACGATCATAACCTCGGATAAGTAAACTATCGTGAGACAAAGGGAAATTGGTATCGTATGTAAGTGGTTCATTCGATCGCAAAGTAATCGTAGAAATATGTGGGAGCCATATGAATTTCCAGATTCCTCTATTGGTTATTGTTCGGAGAGGTGTCTCGATCATGTCCGCATAATTCACGAACCGTAGGGAGACACACTTAAGGATTCGACGTTGTTTGAGTAGTTATGGAATGATGAGAAAGAGACCGAATGTTGTTCGGAGTCTCGAATGGGATTAGGGATATCACGAGGAGATCCGGAATGGTCCGAAGAATAAGATTCATATAAGGAAAGTCCCGTTTCGGAGTTGGGGAATGGTTCCGGTGTTTTCATCGGGATTGTTCTAGAAGGTTCCGGAATGTCCGGCACTCCGGAGGGGAAGGGTACATAAATGTGTTATATCAAGTTGGTATGATTGCATCGTGTACTCGGTGTCATCGCTGAACAAAATAGAGGGATTAATCAAATCCTAGTTTGAAAAGTCAAACGCCTAGTTTGAAAGTCAACGGCTAGTTTTGGGAAGTGGAGAGGGAGGTGGAAACCGACTTGGGGGAGGAGTTCCTCCTCCCACCGGCCAAGCCACTGAGTTGGGGAGGACTCCTCCCTTGGCCGGCCCCCTCCACCTATATAAGGAGGGGCAGGGCTCCCCTCCTAGACACACAATATCCCCGCCTCCAAACTCTAAGCCGCCGGCGCCGCCACCTGATGCGGCCGCCGCCGCTCTAGGTCAAGCCGCCGCCGCCTAGCAACCCTAGCCACCGGCCAAGCTTCATCCTCGGCGTGTCTAAACTCTAGATCGTCGAGGAGCTCTCTCATACTCCACCATACTCGCTCCGGCTTAAGGCGAAGCCCTGCGAGATCTTCCCTCTACTTCCGGTACCACGTGCCGTTGTGCTGCCGGAATCGCGAGGAGAGTGCTACAACCTCCGCATTTCTTTGGAACAAGGGAGAGGAAGGTCTTCGTCAGTACCGAACGATGTGACCGATCAAGGGAGCACCGCCGAACGCCTTGAGAAGGATCGTCTACGCAATCTTGAGATCGGGAAGAGTACGACTACATCACCCACGAGAATCCGCTCTCGTTAAACACTTTGGAATCTTCGAGGGTGAGTTATTCCATCGACTCATTGCTACAATCTAGTAGGTAGATCTTGGCTTGTTTGTTTGTATGCGGTAGAAATTTTTTGTTTTCCATGCTACGAAACGCTACAAACATATATATACAACAACGACTCCATGAGTCAAGAATACAGATTTACAATACAAAGATCCAAATCACCTTGAAAAGGATACAACGTCCGACTACGTACAAGATGCAAATGGGACTAAGAGCCCTAAAGAATAACCAATGGCGTCCATAACCCTGCCCAGGACAAGACGGAAGGGTAACCCTGCTAACGACGTCGATCTCAAAACCTGCTTAAACAAAAGGGGTGCCGACAAAGGGAAAAGGAAAAGGAGAGCGGTCAGTATTCCTTGCTTCTCGGAAGCTGAGGCATTACTTTCAGGAGCACCCAATCACAGTGGTGAGCAAGACTCCACTGTCCGACATTATCAACAACAGCGACGCTACGTGAAGGGTCGGGAAGTGGGGCATTGAACTTGCCACCTTCGAGATCACCTACAAGAGGCGCGATGCTATCAAATCACAAGCCTTGGCGGATTTTATTGCAGATTGGACGGAGATGCCAGATGCTACTCCGTTGCCGGAACCAGAGTACTGGGTGATGCACTTTGACGGATCAAAGCTGCTCAACGGCTCGGGGGCTAGTGTATTGCTATAGTCACCAACAGGAGACAAGCTACACTACGTTCTGCAAATCCACTTCGAGACAACAAACAACATGGCGAAGTATGAAGCACTCATTCACGGACTACGTGTAGCCAAGGATATCGTCATCAAGCGCATAGTTTGCTGTGGAGATTTCGACTTGGTTGCCCAGCAGGTGGCTGGCACCTGGAATGCGCGGAACCCTATGATGGCGGCATATCAAGACGAAGTGGATGAGATAGACAAGAGCTTCTTGGGTTACGAAGTCAAGTATGTACCTAGGGAGCAAAACGAGGCGGCTGATCTGCTATCTAAGCTTGGATCAGGGCGCAAGCAAATTCCGCCGGGAGTTTTCCTAGAGCATCTGTGTACACCATCTGTGAAGGGAGCCGACATCGACAACCCGGATAGAGCTGACTCTTTCGTCAACATGGTGACTAAGGTCCCTCCGGCTTGGAAAAAACCGTTCATGGACTATCTCGAACACGGAACATTGCCCGACGACGAAGTCAAAAGACGGAAAATAATACGACGAGCAAAGGGTTATACCATAATCAATGGGCAACTCTACAAAAGGAGCACTACTGGTGTATACCTAAAGTGTGTTTACCAGCTAGAAGGTATGGAAATCCTAAGCGAAATCCATCTCGGAGATTGCGGGCATCATGCCGCTCCTCGATCGTTGGTCGCGATAGCCTTCCGGCAAGGATTCTCTTGGTCGACGCATGACGCCGACAAGCTGGTTGAGACATGCATGAGATGCCAGTATTATGCCCGACAACCACATGTTCCTGCTGAAGAACTTCGAACAATACCAATAACTTGGCCGTTTGCAGTCTGGGGGCTAGACCTGGTGGGACCGTTACAGATGGCACCTTGTGGGTTTACACATCTGCTTGTAGCAGTGGATAAATTCACTAAATGGATAGAAGCTAAACCCATTAGAAAGCTTGATGGGGCAACTGCCCTCAGGTTTGTCCGGGATCTAGTGGTGAGATTTAGTCTCACATAGCATTATCACCAACAACGGCAGCAATTTATCACTCAGAGAAGTGGAGGCTTATTGTTGGGAGAAAGGCATCTGACTTGATCTTGCATCTGTGGCACACCCACAATCCAATGGTCAGGTTGAGCAAGCCAATGGATTAATTCTACAGGGAATCAAGCCACGCCTTGAGGCACCGCTACATAGAGCAGCTGGAGCCTAGGCGGAAGAATTGCCATCTATGATGTGGAGTATATGAACTACACCCAACGGATCCACCGGCTACACCCCTTACTTCATGGTATATGGAGCAGAAGCCATCCTACCTTCCGACATACTTCACGATGCGCCAAGAGTTGCCACCTACGACGAAGAAGACGCTGAAGAATCCAGACGCCTAGATGTGGATCTTCTCGAGGAGGGGCGCGTTTTGGCATGCCAAAGATCCGCCATATACCAGCAGAAGCTACGCAGCTACCATAGTCTCCGCGTCCGGCATCGCTCGTTTAAAGAGGGGGATTTGGTGCTCCGACTTAAGCAGAAGAAGTCACACAAGTTATCCCCGCCATGGGAAGGACCGTTCATCATAAGCAAGGCGCTACTCGATGGGTCTTACTACCTCGTTGACAATCGTGAACTGAAGGATAGACCCAACGAGGATCATAAGCGTAAGCGATGTGACCCGGATGATGACTACCCGGAGCTTGATCGGCCATGGAACATAGCACAGCTACGTCCTTTTTACACTTAGCATTTTTTATCTAATTGTGTACCTCTTATATGATCAATGAAATAAATCTCTCTGGTTCACTCATATCTCTGAGTATTTTACCTCCTTTAGTGTTCATTTTTGGATCATATAAAACCTTTATGCACAAGTTTTGAGATTGCACTTGTGAAAATTCCGCCTACGGACGTTAGCTTAAGTTTTCTGGTCTACACGTTCTTTGTCGTTTTTATGTGGATTCTGGAGTAGTGACTTTCGACACTTATTTTCGGCGATTTTGTGCTCAGGTTATTGATGGTGCCCTTGGGCATCATCACCTAAGTGCATGGTTCCGACAACGAGTCTTCCGACTCACGAAAGGTCAAGCATAAGAACCAAAGTAATGGATAAGCCAACACTTTCTTAAAAAATATATACATGCTGGAAACTAGTTCTTGAGCAGCAAGAAATAACAACCATTGTTTTCTGCCTTAAGTTACATACAAAAAAGTTTTTCTTCCGCATACACACAAAAGGAGAAACAAATGTTATAAAAGTTATTCTTCACTCCTTTGGTGCAGGTGACTTGGAGGCAGCATCGTCGCTAGCTGGAGAGCCACCCTCGAAGTCGGCGCTGTGGTGGGACTCAGAGGAACCTTGGTCGCCGTTGTCGATGATGTTCATAGGCACGAAGACATCAACGTCCACCAACTCGGCAACTCTGGTGTCATAACCCACGAGCGACGACAAGATGGCTTCATGATTAATCTCTTTGCCATCATCGTCTACATGAGGAATGCCAGAGGTCACTGTGTCGATGTCGGCATCTTCATAGTGTGCCTTCACCATCGACAACGCCATCCTTGCGCCAGCCCGTGCACAAGAAGCTTTCCAGCTCATGATACGCTCGGGGGCTCGGCGCAGAATCTCCGAGTACTTCACCGTAGAGTCTGATGCCTTGATGTTTATCTAGAGGGGCTTGGCGATCTCCTTGGCATGCGTGATGGCGGTGTTGATGAATTTGCCGGCAAGAACCATGCATTCCTTGGCTGGAGGAGGCGATCGGATTAAACACATAGGAGCTGCAAATTCCGATAAGGAGCGCATGATTTCAACAATTCAAAGTATCCGGACTACAGAAATCCAAGACAGAGAAAACTTACTGAAGATGCTGGCTTCAGCTTGCCAGAGGATGTCCGCCAAGGATTCTTTCTCTTGTTGGAGGAGCTTATACGCCTCGCTATGGCGTTGATTTTGCTTATCGACAGCTTGCTTCTGATCTTTTAAGATCGCAAGCTCCTCCTTCAAGCGATTGATTTCCGTGGTGGCGGAGTCCTGCAGGGCCTCATTGCATCCTCACACATTTTCAGCATGTCTTTCCTCTCCTCCTTAAGGATCTTGTTCTCGATGTCCAGTTGCTGGATGTGCTTGGACTGCTCGACAATGTCCTTGGCCTTGGCAACATGTTCTGCAAAGTCGGAGAAAGCAAAGTACACAGTGAGTACTCGGAGAATGTAGGCACAAAACCAAGACAGAATGCGCAAAAAGAAAACAGACTCTTGTTTTTGATGATTTGTTCCTTCAAGATGGCAGTTTTACCCTTTTCTGCTTCAAGATCTGCACGCATCTTCTGGTACTTGTCATTGGCCATGCCCCTCCGAGCATTCTCGTTCTGTGGAAAAATGGACAAAGTTAAAACGTTGCTTAGTCTGCTTGGAGCATCTAGCCGGAAATCCTCCACCTAGACACTTGGGGGCTACAACGAGAGTTTTTAACCTAGCAACATGCTTAGCTTTTCTTTGAGCATCTAGTCGGAACTAATTCAGTTTTCTATTAGAGGCTTGGGGGCTACATTATAATTTTTTTAACTCAGCTATATGCTTAGCTTTCTTTACGCATCTAGTCGGAACTAATTCAATTACAACTAGAAGCTTGGGGGCAACAGTGCTGAAATTTATAAACACTGCGTATGCTACTCTTAAAGCATCTAGTCGGAACATTTCATTCCATCTAAATGCTTGGGGGATACAGTGAGAAGTTTTCTAGTTTAGTCATTCTTAGAGCATCTAGACATAAAAGCCTATGGTTTTCCGTCTATATCCTCGGGGGCTACAGTGGGATACTCATATGAAATGCCAAAAAGGCAAATAAAACTTACAAGTGCAATAATCTTGAGATTGGTAGCGCTCTCGGCCAGCAGCTTGCCAAAGGAAATACTGTTTCCTCGCAAGATGTCTGCTTGTCGGAGGAGCTCCTCAAGACCACACGTCGGAGATGTCCGTATCCTCCAGGAACCAGAGTTGTGCTACTCAGCGTAAGTGCCGGGTAGACTATCTTCGGGAACTCAAAAGGTTTCTGGGGATCTAGGGCGCCGCCTTCGGCAGAAGTACCAGCTTCCACCACCGCCTTGCCGCCACCGATGGCATCCTTAGCCGGAGCTTCAGCCATTTGATGGGCGGTACTCTCCTGCATCGCCTGCTCGCCGACAACGGCAAGCTCAGTAGAGGCGCCAGAGTACACTTCCATGGCGGAAGGGTCTGATGCCTCCTTAGCCTAAGAGCTTTTTGGTGCAGACGAGGGCTTGATGGCAGGAGTGGTAGGGGCGATAGCGGGAGAGGCATCGTGATGCAACATGTCCTTGATATTCCGAGAAGCCCCCGATGTTTTGGAGGTCTTCTTGAGGCTGGTCGTGGCTTTCTTCCTGAAGCGTGCAAAATGCATAAGTACAGGAGCAAGACAGATAAATAGGCAATGTCGGAGAATGAGAAGCTTACACAAGTGGAGTGCTTTGGCAAAGGGGATCCCGGTAACTCTTCTCTTTTCCGCCTCCAGGGTGGCGGTAGTCTTTTTGGAGGCTCCACCCTCCGTCTTCTTCTTCTTACCTCCGTCGGTAGCGTCAGAGGTGGAGCTCTTCCGCTTCCGCGCCAACGGAACTTCGTCATCGCACACGACCGTGACTTCCTTCATCTTTGGATCATAGATTTGGGCAGTCAGGTTGCCCTCCTCTAGATCGCTAAGCTGTTAAGTAAGAAATCACCGTGTTAGATGAGATAACATCTACAAGACGGAAGAACTGGAGTATATGTTGTACATGGAAAATAAATACTTACCTTTGGGCACTTGCCGTCTACGAACATGTCGTAGGTGATGGTGAAGCCACACTTCTTATCCTTCACCTTGACGATGTCCTTAAGGCGGAACTTGACGGAGTCGCTCTTGAAGTTGTCCATGGAGATGCGGAGACTATCCCTTCTATCGTTGGTATACTCGTGCATGAGCTTCGTGCGGTGCTGCAAAGTATGGATTCGCCTGATGAACCAGCACATGGCTAGGTCCAAGCCGGTCAAACCCGTCTCTACGAACCATTCGATCCGCCTTATGGCACGAGAAGCGTCGAGGTCGGAGGGAAGGGAGGCCTGGGATCTCCATGATGAGGCTTCAGTGGTGGCTCCGTCAATGAAGTCCGGGTACGTAACTTGTCGGTTAGCTAGAGGAATGTCTGGGCCGTAAAAGTACATCCGCTGCCAATTTTTTCAGGACTCGTGACCTACGATGTTGGGGAACCGCCGGCCAGGTCGAATCTTGAAGCTTATGGTGCCGTAGCTCCTAAGCTCTTCCTTGCTATGTCCGTCTTCATGTTTGATGGTGAAGAAGTACACAAAGAGGTCTAACCTAGGTATTATCCCTAAGTATCCCTCGCAGAGTGCCGCGTAGTTGCTAAGCACTAAGATACTGTTGGGGAAAGGTTCTGGGGCTGGACCTTATTGAAGGGTTTCGCGGCATAGTAAATCAAAATTTTCTATGGAGCGAACAGAGGGAAAGCCAAGATCTAATCTAGGAGATGCAAACAACGAGAGAGATTGGATTAGATCTTCATACCCTTGAATATTCAAGACGTGAACGTTCATCTAACGTGGGTGATGTAGTCGTACTCGCTTCTCCTCCTCGCGATCCGATCCGATCTAGCACCACAAGTGGCGGTGCCTCCGTGAGATGCACACGTGCAGCACCTCGACATCTCCTCCTTCCTCGGACCAGCGAGTATGGTGGAGAGATAGATTGGATCTACAACACGACGGCGTGGTGTATATGGTGGAGAATTTCTGCAGGCTTCGCCACAAGCGATCGGGAGGGAGAGAGAAGGCGGCAGGCTACTAGGGCTTGGAGGAGGTGTGTAGTAGTGGGGGAGGCGCACCACCCTCTATATATAGAGGGGGCGGCCAGCCCTGCCCTCCAAGCCTATCTCTAGTTTAAACAATTTAAACTCTCCCTTATCTAGAAATCCTATCTCTAGTTTAAACGATTTAAACTCTCCTTATCTAGAAATCCTATCTCTAGTTTAAACGAGTTTAAACTTATCTAGGATCATTTGGGCCCTATGGGGCCTTGTGCCCTGGCCCAATGCGGCCAGACACTCCCTCATAGGCCCATGCCCTCCCGGAAGGTGGGGCCACGTTGGTCCCTTCCGAAGGTTCTAGAAGCTTAGGTACAATACCGATTAACCGAACAATTCGAACTCCAAAACTGCACCGCCTTATATGAATCTTATTCTCCGGACCATTCCGGAACCTCTCGATATCCGGATCCCATCCGAGACTCCGAACGAAAATTCATAAACCAATTATCCAATCTATCCTAGCCAAGACACGTTAAGTGTGTGACCTGCGGGTTCGAGAATATGCACATGATCTTCTATCAATAATCAACGGGTGCAGGCACCCATATTGACTCCCACACATTCATCGATGATCATATCGGATGAACCACGATGCAGGATTCAATCAATCCCATATATATATTCCTTCTTCGCGATATTTTACTTGCCCGAGATTCGATCGTCGGTATCGTCATACCTAGTTCAATCTCGTTCACAAGTACTTTACTAGTAATCTGATATCACTTTGTGATTAACTCCTTAACCACATGCTTGCAAGCTGTTGATATCGATTACGAGTGGGCCAAGGATATCTCTCCGACTTGGGAGGGACAAATTCCATCTCGATACATACAACCCAACAGATACTTTCCGATCACCGAGAGACACCTTTATGATCACCCTCTCATAGGATGACGTTTGATGACCTCAAAGCTTTCTTCGGTACCGTGGAGTTGCATTATCTCATGGTCTAAGGAATACAATATTTGACATAGGAAAAGCTTCGCAAAGATGAACACGATGAACGATCTAATTGCTTCGCTTAGTTTGGGTCATCCATCATATTATTCTCCCAATGATATGATCTCATTATCAATTGACAACTCATGTCTATGGTTAGGAAACCTTAACCATCATTGATCAATGAGCTAGTCCTTAGAGGCGCATCAGGACACGGTGTTGTTCACAAACCACACAAGTATTAATTTTTCCGCTTAATACAATTCTAGCATGGAATATAAACTTTATCATGAACAAGAATTATAATAATAACATCTTTATTATTGCCTCTAGGGCATAATTCCAACATCTCCCACTTGCACTATAGTCAATAATCTAGTTTACATTTGGCAACAATCTCACACCCATGGCAATCGAGGTGTTGATCATGTTTTACATGTGGAAGAGGTTTAGTCGGTGGATCTGCGACATTCGAGATCCGTATGTACTTTGCTAATCTTCAGATCTCCATCCGCTATATAATCTCGGATTATATGAAACTTGCGTTGATATGCTTGGTCTTTGGATGATATCTTGGTTCCTTAGCGAGTGCTATGGCGCGGTGTTGTCACACAATATCTCCAGGGTCCAATGCACTTGGAACCACGCCAAGCTCGATGATGAAGTTTCGATCCAAACTCCTTCACTTGACGCTGCGCAGCCATGTATTCCGCTTCATTTGTAGATCCCGCGATCACGCTTTGCTTGCGACTTCTCCACTCACGCTCCTCCATTCAAAATATACACGTATCCTGTCTGAGATTTAGAATCATCCTTGTCGGTGTCGAAACTAGCATCGACGTAACCTTTTACGACAAGTTGTTCATCATCCCCATGGACTAAGAACATTTCTTTAGTTCTATTTAGGTACTATAGGATGTTCTTCACGGCTGTCCAGTGTTCCACTCGGATCACTTTGATATCTTTTCGTCAAACTAAGAGCATTGGACACATCCGTCTAGTCCAAAGATGGCATACATGATGGAACCTATGGCCGAGGCATAAGGCACTTTGCTCATAGCTTCCTATCATTTACCGAATGGACACCGAGCCTTGCTCAATATCTTACTGACAACATAGGCAATTGAACCTTTCTTTGCCTTATCCATTCTGAACCTTTCGAACTTTGTCTAGGTATGTAATTTGGCTTAAAGCTATCGCGCCTTTGTCTATCTCTATAGATTTTGATGCCCAATATATAAGCAGCTTCACCTAGGTCTTTCATTGAAAAACACTTGTTCAAATAACTCTTCACATCGTTAAGCATGTTGATGTCATTTCCGATAATCAATATGTCATCCACATACAATACCGTAAACGTCCACCGAGCTCCCACTCACTTTCTTGTAGATGCAAGCTTCGTAGCAATTTGGAACAAATCCAAAGATCTTGATCACTTGATCAAAACGAAGGTTCCAACTCCGAGATGCTTGCTTCAGTCCATAAATGGAACGCTGAAGTTTGCATACTTTACTAGCATCCTTAGGATCGACAAAACCTTCGGGTTGCATCATATACAACTCTTCATCAATGTTGCCATTGAGGAAAGCAGTCTTGACATCCATCTGCCATATTTCATAATCATGAAACGCAGCAATTGCTAATAAAATCCGAATGGACTTAAACATCGCTACGGGAGAGAAAGTCTCATCGTAGTCAACACCTTGAACATGTCGAAAACCTTTTGCGACAAGCCGTGCTTTATAGATGGTAACATTACCATCCGCGTCCGTTTTCTTCTTGAATATCCATTTGCACTCAATGGCCTTTCAATCGCTAGGAGGGTCCACCAAAGTCCATACTTGGTTTTCGCTCATGGATCCCAATTCGGATTTCATGGCTTCCAGCCATTTCTCAGAGTCTGGGCTCATCATCGCTTCCTCATAGTTCGTAGGTTCACTGTCTTCTACTAACAAGACAGTCAAGACAGGTTGCTGCATTACCACTCAGAGGGGCACGCGACCTTGTCGACTGCGACGTTCGATGGTGACATCGTCCAAGCTTCATGATCCTTGTCATTAGCTTCCTCTATTGTTGGTGCAAAGGCACTAGAACAATTTCAGGTCTGCGCTACTCTCCAATTCAAGAGAAGGTTCAATAACCTCGTCTAGATCTACTTTCCTCCCACTCACTTCTTTCGAGAGAAACTCCTTCTCAAGAAAGGAACCGTTCTTCATGACAAACACTTTGCCTTCGGTTCTGTGATAGAAGGTATACCCAATAGTTTCCTTAGGGTATCCTATGAAGACGCATTTCTCCACTTTGGGTTCGAGCTTGTCGGCATCAACTTCTTGACGAAGCCGCATCCCCAAACTTTAAGAAACAACAACTTAGGTTTAGCACCAAACCACAGTTCATACGGTGTCGTCTCAACGGATTTAGATGGAGCCCTATTTAAAGTGAATGCAGCGTTTCTAATGCATAACCCCAAAATGATAACGGCAAATCAAGAAGACATCATTGATCGGACCATATCTAATAGGGTTCGATTCGGCGCTCGACACACCATTGCGCTTGTGGTGTTCCGGTGGCGTGAGTTGTGAAACGATTCCACTTGCTTTAAGATGCGTGAGAAAATCATAACTCAAATATTCACCTCCACGATCGGATCGTAGAAACTTAATCTTTACATTACGATGGTTCTCCACTTCATTCGAAATTCTTTGAACTTTTCAAACGTTTGATTTATGTTTCATTAAATTGATATACCCATATCTACTTAAGTCATCGGTAAAAGTGAGAAAATAGCGATATCCACCGCCGAAACACTCATCGGTCCGCATACATCGGTATGTATGATTTCCAACAAGTCCGTTCGCTCCATCATAGGAGAACGGGTTTTGATCATCTTGCCCATGAGGCATGGTTCGCATGTGTCAAATGATTCAAAATCAAGAGAATCCAAAAGTCCATCAGAATGGAGTTTCTTCATGCGCTTTACACCAATATGACCTAGACGACAGTGCCACAAATAAGTAGTATTATCACTATCTACTTTGCATCTCTTAGCCTCAATGTTATGGATGTTTGTTTCATCCCTTTCGAGATTTAGAAGAAATAAACCATTCACAAGAGGTGCATGACCATAAAAGATGTTATTCATATAAATAGAACAACCATTATTCTCCGATTTAAATGAATAACCGTCTTGCAATAAACATGATCCGGAAATAATGTTCATGCTCAACGCAGGCACATAATAACATTTATTAAGGTTTAAAACTAATCCCGAAGGTAAAACTAAGGAGAGCGTGCCGACGGCCATCACATCAACTCTTGATCCGTTGCCTACGCGCATCGTCACCTCATCCCTTGCAAGCCGCCGTCTATTCCGTAGCTCATGTTTCGAGTTACAAATATTAGCAACTGAACCGGTATCAAATACCCAGGCACTACAACGAGGGCTAGTAAGGAAAACATCAATAACATGTATATCAAATATACCTTTGATGGTGCCAGCCTTCTTGTCCGCTAAGTACTTCGGACAGTTGCGCAAAGGACCCTTGTCCTTGCAATAGAAGCACTCGGTGTCCGCTTTGGACCAGACCTGAGCTTCTTCTCAGCAGGGGCAACGCGCTTGCCGTTGCCTTTCTTGAAGGGCTTCCTTACACCCTTACCTTTCTTAAAGGTGGGGGGCTTGTTGACCATCAACATATGATTATTATTTTTGATGTTCACCTCCGCTACTTTCATCTTAGCAAAGAGCTCTGATCATATCTGGAACCAATCTGATTGTGATCAACTACAAAACTTTTGTAGCTAGGAGTGTCAATCTTGAGCTCCTCCGAATCTTGGTCCAGTTGCTCAAGGCGTTGAGTGTAGCCCGACATCTTAATGGCGTGCTCACTAACGGACCTCCCTTCCTCCATCTTGTAGTTAAAGAATTTCTTAGAGATCTCATATCTCTCGAGCGGGCTTGAGTGCGAAACATGTTTTTCGGCTCCTCGAGAATCTCAAAGGGCGGCGAACTCCTCAAAACGATTTTGAAGATCCGATTCCATAGCATACAACATGACGATCTTAATCAAATCATAATCATCCTTGCGTGGTGATAAACAGCTTTTTCATCGGTAGCATCTATAGCGAGGTGTCACCTAACGCTTTCCCAAGGACATAGTCCTTTTGTCATGAGATGAATGATTCTTAGATTGCGGAACCAATTGGTGAAGTTAGACCCATTGTTTCTAAGCTTTTCCTTCTCGGCAAAAGCGTTGAAGTTGAAGTTGGACTTGGCCATGTGATCTACTGATGGCAAGTACAATTTAGACTATGTTCATGATAAATAGTTCAACTTAATCAAATTACTAGATGAACTCCCACTAAATTCAACATCCCTCAAGTTGTTTAGTGAACACGATCCAAATTCACCACACCTAATCCGATCATCACGAGAAGAGATGTGGTTTCAATGGTGGACAACAAAGTGTCGATCATATCACTCATATGACTCATGCTTAACCTTTCGGTTCTTGTGTTCCGAGGCCATGTCTGTACATGCTAGGCTCGTCAAGTTAGACCCAAGTATTTCCGCGTGTGCAAAACTGGCTTGCACCCGTTGTATGTGAGCGTAGAGTCTATAGCACCCGATCATCACGTGATGCTTGGACACGACGAACTTTATAGCGGTGCATACTTGGGGAGAACACAGTTTTATCTTGATCTTTAAGTGAGGAATCATCTTATAATGCTACCGTCGTGATCTAAGCATAATAAGATACATAAAGGATAAACATCACATGCATATAACTTTATGTGACATGGTATAGCCAATCTTGGCAATGATCTCCATCTTGTGCGTTAGGCATGATCTCCATCACTCCACCATGATTGCCTCCACCACGAATAGCAACTACAACTATTGCTAACTACTTAGCGATAAATTAAAGCTATTACATGGCGTATAAGAAGTTGACTCGCAGGTCATACACAATTATAAAGACAACCATATGGCTCCTGCCAGTTGTGTACTCATCGACATGCAAGTCGTGAAACATTACAAAACAAGATCATCGCATACAATATACACATCACATCTTGGGCCATACCATATCACAGAAAACACTCCTTGCAAAAACAAGTTAGACGCCTCTACTTTGTTGTTGCATGTTTTACGTGGCTTTATGGGAGTAGATGCTAAGAACGATTCTTACCTACGGAAAGCCACAACGGTGATATTATGGTTGCCAAACTCCGGTGTTAATCCCATGACAACTATAGTGAGAGAAACTGACATCCACCAGCCGCATGTGTGGAACAAGCCACACGTCAAGTGCGGAGCCGGTCTCATGACGGCGTCGCGTAAGGTTGGCTGGACCGCTTCAATCTCACTATCGCGTCATAAGAAGAACACAAACAAGAGGCTTGCAACAGAAAACATCAACGCCGCAACAACCATGTTGCGTTCTACTCGTGAAACACATCTACGCATAGATCTAGCTCGATACCATTGAAGGGTTTGGCGGCATAGTAAATCAAAATTTTCTACGGATGAGCGGAGGAAAGCCAAGATCTAATCTAGGAGATGCAAACAACGAGAGATTGGATTAGATCTTCATACCCTTGAAGATTCGCATGGAATGTTAAATCGGAGCGTGGGTGATGTATTCATACTCGCTTCTCCTCCTCGCGATCCGATCCGATCTAGCACCACAAGTGGCGGTGCCTCCGTGAGATGCACGTGCAGCACCTCGGCGTCTCCTCCTTCCTCGGACCAGCGAGTATGGTGGAGAGATAGATTGGATCTACAACACGACGGTGTGGTGTATATGGTGGAGAATTTACTGCAGGCTTCGCCTACAAGCAATCGGGAGGGAGAGAGGAAGGCGGGGCTACTACTAGGGCTTGGAGGAAGGTGTGTAGTAGTGGGGGAGGGGGCGCACCACCCCTCTATATATAGAGGGGGCGGCCAGCCCTTGCCCCTCCTCCAAGCCTATCTCTAGTTTAAACAATTTAAACTCTCCCTTATCTAGAAATCCTATCTCTAGTTTAAACGATTTAAACTCTCCCTTATCTAGAAATCCTATCTCTAGTTTAAACGAGTTTAAACTTATCTAGGATCGGCTGGGCCCTATGGGGCCTTGTGCCCCTGGCCCAATGCGGCCAGGACACTCCCTCATAGGCCCATGCCCCCTCCCGGAAGGTGGGGCCACGTTGGTCCCCTTCCGGAAGGTTCTAGAAGCTTCCGGTACAATACCGATTAACCCGGAACAATTCCGAACTCCAAAAACTGCACTGCCTTATATGAATCTTATTCTCCGGACCATTCCGGAACCTCTCGTGATATCCCGGATCCCATCCGAGACTCGGAACAAAATTCATAAACCAATTATCCAATCTATCCTAGCGTCGAGATACGTTAAGTGTGTGACCCTGCGGGTTCGAGAATATGCAGACATGATCTTCTATCAATAATCAACAACGGGGTCTGGGCACCCATATTGACTCCCACACATTCATCGATGATCATATCGGATGAACCACGATGCCAGGATTCAATCAATCCCATATATATATTCCCTTCGTCTCGCGATATTTTACTTGCCCGAGATTCGATCGTCGGTATCGTCATACCTAGTTCAATCTCGTTCACAGCAAGTACTTTACTCGTTCTGTAATCCGATATCACTTTGTGATTAACTCCTTAACCACATGCTTGCAAGCGGTGTTGATATCGATTACCGAGTGGGCCCGAAGTATATCTCTCCGACTTGGGAGGGAAAAATTCCATCTCGATACATACAACCCAACAGATACTTTCCGATCACATGAGAGACACCTTTATGATCACCCTCTCATAGGATGATGTTTGATGACCTCAAAGATTTATTCCGGTACCAGGGATTTGCATTATCTCATGGTCTAAGGAATACAATATTTGACATAGGAAAAGCTTCGCAAAGATGAACACGATGAAACGATCTAATTGCTTTGCTTAGTTTGGGTCTGTCCATCATATCATTCTCCCAATGATATGATCTCATTATCAATTGACAACTCATGTCTATGGTTAGGAAACCTTAACCATCATTGATCAATGAGCTAGTCCTTAGAGGCGTACCAGGGACACGGTGTTGTTCACAAACCACACAAGTATTAATGTTTCCGCTTAATACAATTCTAGCATGGAATATAAACTTTATCATGAACAAGAATTATAATAATAACATCTTTATTATTGCCTCTAGGGCATAATTCCAACACTTATAGTGATTCAAGACGGAGAGGAAGAAGTTGGAGATAGGCAGAGAGACGCCGTGTACCAGCTGAGCTTTGAGGTACACCTTTTCTCCGGCTTGGGGACAAGGTGTCACCTCGCCGGTCGGCGCCGCCCGCCAGGCGAGCCCCTCCATCGCAGGAAGGTAGCCTTCGGCGATCATCTCTTGGATATCACGGTCAGTGATATCCGAGCCGCGCCAGTCGCCCTTGTGCGAGTCTGGTTCCTCCTCCAACGGCTCCAGCGCCGCCAGATTAAGGTCTCCGTCGGTGGACTCGATAACCGCCGATGCGGGCATGACTAGGACCTCTTGAGGTAAGACGATGGAGCTCGCCGGCTTTGCTGCGGCTTCGCTCGACGCCGCCATGGAAGGAGAAGTGCTGGTGCTGGCCTTGGAGTGAGGCTGGGCGCGACTGGTGCTTATTGGAAGCTAGGGTTTTTTTACGAGTCGGGCGCGGAGAGCTCGAAGAGGCGTGCGCTATAGGAAGAAGATGACGCGAGGGGAATGAGGTAAAAGTGGAAAATTCCACCACGGTTACTATTTATCACCTCCAGCGTCAAGATTTGTGCAGCTTAATCGGACGGTTGCCGCATAGACGACGTGTTCGCGAGCGTGCACGGAAATTTCACCACATCTCCCACCATCACCGCCAACTGTCGTGGTATTGCTCGCACGGGAAAATAGGACATTATTGTGTTCTCTGCATGTGTGAGTTACGAGGCGTCGCTGACCTAAGCCTACGTCATCCTAGCTGACATGGGTAGATGAGCCGTCACATCGAAGATTCCGACATGGACAGATCCAATCCGACTACGGAAGAGGACGATGGAAGATTCAGCATTCCTCCGGCTAACAAGTTGAAGATGGAGAAAGCTTTGCAGGGTTCTTTGGGAGGACTACAAGATGTTGCTTGAAGATTTGCCGACATCCATGTAGAAGGAGCATTCCACGTGAAAAGGCAAGACGGCGCAAGATCTTGGAGTTCTCCGGGGGCTACTGTTGGGGATATGCTATATGGGTATCCCTATAGCATGCCTCTTATCCGGCTAACCCGGGTGGCCCACAGTTGGTAGCGTGGCCTATGGCCTGCTGGGCGGCCCAGTTAGATGGATCCAGAAGGGAGGCCCATGCCGGATAAAGGAAGGCTACGGTGGAGTCACCAGCGTACCCGGAGCCTTGGAGTGCAAGATACACAAGACTAGTAATAGACGGTGTAGTACTCTGTAACCTGTCCGGCTAGGACTTTTCCCTGTAACCCTAGGACCTGGCGACTATATAAGTCTGGCCTATGGGAGCCTTTAGGGCACGATCATAGACAAACTTCACACAACCTCGCACAGCGAATCAATCCCTGTAACTCGGCGTATTGCCCTTATAGTGATTTATAGTAGGAGTAGGATTCCGCCACCGTCGTGGGATCTGAACCTGGGTAAGTTGTGTTACCTCGTACCCATCAACCGCCCGCCTTCCCCCACGTCTCTAAACACGCACTGTGAGGACTCCATGGCGTACTCGTCGGCAATACCATGATAGGTGGCTTTACCGTTGGCATCGAGGTGTACGAGGCACGGCATATAGCGGTACTCCTCGTAGGTTTGAGGAACACGGAGCGGCACCGAGGTGGTTTCATTTCCTCGTTGCTTCCCGCGACCAGCTCCTCTTCCTTGGCCACGTTGTCCGCCTTCGCCTCATCCTACAAAATTCATAGCGACCATGTCGGTAGATTGCTTTTCTTTTGGAGCGGTTTTCTGCTTTATGCTGCTGTTCCTCCGAGCTTGAGTTGGAACGGCTATTGTCAGCAAGGAGCCACGAGCATCGTCGGCGGCGGCTGCGAACTCACTAGCCAACTGAATCATCTGGTTCAAGTCCAGCTGGTGATTGTCCTGCAAGCGCTTCAGCTTATGCCGGAGCAACGTGCCTCTTTCCAATCCGTCGATGAAGGCGGCCATGGCGGTCTGAGCGTGCACTCCTGCGCAGGAATTCTTCATGTCTAGACAGCGAGAGAGGTAGGCGCGAGATGTCTTGTCTTTCTCTTGCACGCACCGCTGTAGATCGCCAACAGTGCAGGGACATTTGTATGTACCCTCAAAGTTCTTGGTGAACGCTTCTTGCATGTCCAACCAGTTGTAGATAGATTTCTCCGGCAAGTCGTCGATCCATTGACGGGCCGTGCCCGCCAACATTAACGGGAGGTACTTGATGGCGACATTGGGTTTGCCACCAGCAATCTCCACCGCGTTGCCATAGTCCTGCAACCATGTGGCTGGCTTGGCGGTGCCGTCATAGGGCTTGATGGTCTTGTCAATTCAGGAACCTTTGGGGTAAGTTGTGGACCGTATTGCAGGTCCAAAGCAACGTGGTCCCAGGTATGGTCCTTCCCGGGCCTCGTGGATCTTATCGATCCGCGAACGTGCATCGTACGGCTCCGGGTTCTTCTTGTTGTCAACAGGGGACGGGCTGCATGAATGACGCGGTCCCCCTCCGCCATGGTGACTGCTTGGTGGTGATGGAGGCGGAGGTGGCGGTGGGTTAGCCTTCTTGCTATTACTCTCCTGCGACTCCTTATGCCTGTCACGGTTGCTTGTCGGACGCGGAGGGTCATGGTGTGACCTGCTCTTGTGCCCTTGGTTGCACTCTCCGTCATGATGGGTCTGCTCCGCGTTGTCGCGGATGATGATGCCACACTGCTTTGGTGGGGGCATATCCGTTCGATGGTGAGCTTTGTAATCGTCGCGATGTCGGGAAGATCGAGGCGGTGGCGATGGGCGACGAGGTCGGGCCTTTTCTCCGTGGTCGAAGGATATGGGGATGGCATCCTTCCTGTTGCGCGCGTCCCTCCGTCTTTGTTCTGATGAACCCGTCTAGGACCCGACATCAAGAGGAGGTCTGTCCCTTGGCAGTTTGTACTGACTAGACTGGCAAAGCGCTGGATCGGACTCGAGCCTCTGAGAGGTGTCCTTTTCCTGCTACTTCACCGCCTTGGCCACTAGGTCATAGACCTGTTCCACTGCCTCAGGCGATCTATCCTGCTCCAGAAGGGTCTTGGCAACGGCGAGGTTAAGGTGTGGGGTGGGCATCACCTGCTTGCCTTCACTGTCAATGTATGGCTTGGCTTGTGCCGGCTTCGAGGGAGCCCATCCTAGGTTGCGCCGTACACCAGGATCGTTGATGACGCGAGCCGGAGCTTTCTTAGCCTTCTGCTGCTGCAGCAAAGTCTTGTACTCGGCCTCCATTGCTCTAGCCTTCTCTATAGATTTCTGCGCATTGACCAGATCTCGATCTAGCTTGGCATCTTGCTCCGTGATAGCCTGCGCTTCCTCCAGCAGCTGCTGGCGTTTCTCGTCAAGCTGTGTCACGTTCCGGATATGAGAAACAGTCAGTGGCTCGGCGAGGAGATTGTCGTACATCACTCTATCAGCTGGAGTAACTTGGGCTGCTGCAGACGTGGATGCTGGGGGCGGCAAGTTTGCGATTTTGTTGTTGCTCGGGCCGGTACCGAGTTCCTGCGGCTGCTGCACTGGGTTAGGCGGAGGAGGCATGACCTTTGCGCGATCATCGTCAGCAGCAATAAGTGGGCCCTTCCCCTTTTCCAGTGCTGTAGGCGGAGCTTGTTCGGGTTGATCTTCATCCATCGCCGTCCCAATGGTGACGAACACCCCTCGAGACGTGACGGCGTTGTTGGCTTGCTCGTCGCGCGAGTACTCCTCCTCCATCTCCTGCATAGCGAAGTCTATCTCTTTTGGACTGAAGTCTATCTCCTCAGAATCTGCACTGAAGTCAGCATAAAGTGCGTCAATGACAGAGTCGGAGGGTGCCAGGACTTCCTCGGTGACGGGCGGTGGAGGTGCAACGGCCGCGACGATGACTAGAGGTGGTGGCGCTGCTGCGGCAATGGCGGCCGGAGGCGGTGGTGGCGGTGGCTGAATTGGAGGTTCTCCGCCGATGAGTGCGAGTGCTTTCTGGGTCTCCGCGTCAGCCTCCGCGTAGTTGTTGATGTTGCTCACCATCTGTTCGAGGATGAGGCGTCATGTTGCCTGCTGCCGCCTTAAAGAATGTCGGAGAAGCGTGCCACTGTCCAGTCCTTTCACGAAGTGATACAGAGCGTTATCATCGGGGTAGTGGGCTAGATCGTCTCGTATACGGAGCCACCTGGCTAGGTAGTCGCGGGGGTTTTCGCCTTCTTTCTGAACACATCGTGCCAGATCGAAGATCGTGACCACGCCGACGAACTTGGATCTCTGCTTTCCAAACGCGCGGGCGAAGCCGGAGGATTTGCAGTGATCTTCCACCTTTATATCCTGCACAGGGGCGGTTTGGGTGGTCCTTGAATTTTTTCGATCTTTGCCGGCAAACTCCCAAGAGAGATCCGACTTTGATCCTTCCGCGAATGTATCCTGCCCGTAGGCGGTTCGTGTGGGCCTTGGGTTTTTCCGATCTTTGCCGGCAAACTCCGAAGAGAGATCCGACATCGATCCTTCCGCGAACGTGTCCTGCCCGTAGGCGGTCCGTGCGGGCATTGATGCTCCTTCGACTCCCAAGGAACTAGTGCCTGAGTCGGATTCGCCGATGAAGTGGTGGATGTCTCTGATAGGAATGATCGACCACCGTGTAGGGTTCGTCTTCGCCGGGATCCAGAACTCGTCGGGAGGGACGATCGGAACGTCGCCGGAGAAGAGAACACGACCGATGGCTATGGTTTCGCTGATTCCCGCGAAGATCTTGGTCGTCGCCCGCTGAAGAGCCTGAAGCGCCTCTTGCCCCACGGTGGGCGCCAACTGTCATGGTATTGCCGACGAGTATGCCATGGAGGGGTCCTCACAGTGCGTGTTTAGAGACTTGGGGGAAGGCGGACGGTTGACGGGTATGAGGTAACACAGCTTACCCAGGTTCAGATCCCATGACGGTGGCGGAATCCTACTCCTGCTATAAATCACTATAAGGGCAATACGCCGAGTTACAGGGATTGGTTCGCTGTGCGAGGTTGTGTGAAGTTTGTCTATGATCGTGCCCTAAAGGCTCCCATAGGCTCGACTTATATAGTCGCCAGGTCCTAGGGTTACAGGGAAAAGTCCTAGCCGGACAGGTTATAGAGTCCTACATCGTCTATTACTAGTCTTGTGTATCTTGCACTCCAAGACTCCGGGTACGCTGGTGACTCCACCGTAGCCTTCCTTTATCCGGCATGGGCCTCCCTTCTGGATCCATCTAACTGGGCCGACCAGCAGGCCATAGGCCATGCTACCAACTGTGGGCCAACTGGGTTAGCAGGATAAGAGGCATGCTATAGGGATCCCATATAGCATATCCCCAACAGAAATGGCTGTGGTGTTGTGCGGTTTAAGTAGCCAGCGGGGGCGAGTGAATCGTGTTGCGAATAAATGGCAATCAAGCCCGAAATCACGCGGCGGTGAATGGGGAAGAAATGGCCGGCGATTGTGTCTGCGTGAGGGGGGTGGGGAAGAAGGTGCTGAGCTAGATGGGGCCACCGGGCAGTGTCAGCGGGGTAGGTTTGCGCGTGTGAGAGAGAGAGAGGGGAAAGGGTATGCCCCGTGTGGGCTTATTGGGCATGTTCTGGTGTTGGTCCAAATGGGCAGCAACTGGTTTTCTTTTTTTCTTTTTGCTTTTCCTTTTTCTATTTGATTTTGAGGAACCAAATTCAAACCATTTTCAAATAAGTTTGAATTCAAACCACCTCTAGATTTTTGTAGTGTAATCCTTGCACCTAATTGTGTTTAAAACACTACTGCCTAGTCAAAAGTACTTTGAAATTTTGAAAAATAAAATAAACTATGTCTTTATTGATATATAGATGTTAGGCATATAAATGGTTTTATTTTGAAAAAAATTGTGCAAGCTTTGCATCCATTTTAAAACATTACTGATCAATCCAAAGCACTCTCATACCTTGAAAATGAAAATAAAAATATTGCCTTATTTGCATAAAATAATAATCATAACATGGTTTCTTATTTGAAATTTTGTTTGGAAAGACCAAATGCTATGAATGCATGAATGATATGCAAACTTTAACAAATCATGATTTTTGGGATGTTACATCGGTGGGCTAGAGAGGCGGTATTGTTTTAGACAAATGAGAGATCACTGATGCTCCTGGAGATACCCTTAGGACGCGTTTGGTAGCCTTTATTGATTGCTTGGCACGGTCCGGTTGTTGGGAATATGCCCTAGAGGCAATCATGTATGATGAGATTTCCCATTGTATTCATAAAGTTATTAAGCAGTCCTTGTATAAACATCTGATGTGTATCATTGAATATGTGATTCAGTTGTGGAACTATGCATTCATGTTGTTTGTACTAAATGTCCTTGGTCATTGAGGTTGTGCTGGACACACAACTTAGACCAATGTGAAAGTTGGCTTGATGACTCGGTTCCACTTGTCATGGGCATGGAGATGCTATTCCAACTTACACAGACTAGGCTAAAGAGTTTAGCAAGTCGGATTGACCCATATTGAGGTACAACGAACTAAGCTGTCATTTGTACATCTCAATCAATGTAATCCTTAGACCTGAGGTTGTTGCATAGTCCGAGTTGAGGATCACCGACTTAGGTTCTGTCAAACGCTGATCCGATGGCGCTTATAAAGGCGGATTGTCGACTGAGAATCAAGCTGCGTGATGTGAATAACCAAGATGGGATTTTGCCCCTCCACTCGGAGAGATATTCTCTGGGCCCTCTCGTGAGATATGATTCGGAAAGCATGGCCATGCACGACTCGGTTAAGTGTTAACCGAGGCGATCGACTAAGAGTTAGTCGGGTGAATCACTTATCTCGGATCGAGAAGAGAGTCGGACTATTTAAGGGATGACATATATTCGCCTATAGTCTGACAAGGTATATCGTGAGGCAAAAGGGACTCGGACGTAAGTCGCATTGGAAAGGCAAGTCGTCATGACTCTTTGGTACTTGGGAGTCGGCACGTTCTGCTAGGAGCCGATGCCGATTGATCGATTGTGAGTCGGACTCTAATCGTGTCCAAGTAACCATGAGCCTGCGGGGTCACACACTTAAGAGCAGGAGCAAGTTCGGATTGGATCCGAATCGTAATCTGGTTGGGTTGGACCTAAACCAGATTAGGAGAGTTAGTGAGTTGGACTCACGGTGACTAGTGTTATATGGGCTTTAGTGAATGGGTCGCGAGCGAGCCCACATTCACTCCTATATATAGTGGAGCACAGAACCCGGAAGGGTTAATCGTTGTTCGGTTAGGTCATTCCATGTGTTGAAACCCTAGCTCCACAGTCCGTACCGTAACGAACCTAGCGATTCATGGCGCTCCTCCTTATGCGTGTGGATACCAGGCCAGAGGTCTTTGGCGATCGCACCAGGATCGGATCGTGAGGATCGCCGCATCAACTGACGCGCTTCATCAGTAATCCGCAACCGCGCGTCTAGTGGTAAAACTCGTGGCCTTCTACCTCATCTAGGTCTTGGGATCACCACGTTAGAGGAAAAGTTTTTGTTTTATCTCTGCGTGGCCCAACACCGGTAGTGTCACAGGAAGCATTGTCCGCATGAGGAAGGCATCAGACCTCTTTTTGCAACACATTTGGTAGCCTGCATGGGCTACTTGGTATGGTTGAACCTTTTTTCCCTTTGTGTTTGGTTGCCTGCCTTAGTGACTTTTATCTCATTGCATGCAAAAAACCCTTATTTGGTTGAACACAGGCTGACCTTATGGTCACCCTTTTCAAAAACTGGTGTGCTTACCACCTCTATAAACACATCTGATCATATGCACCACCCTAGAAGAAGATCAACTTGACGATAAACATAAGAAGAACAACGCTGATGAAGTCCTTCGGGCTATCATGTTGGATATGATGTTGTTCTAGCCAGCAACGGGCAGCTGCTATTCTTCTTCCCTGACAACAACTTGCACATGTTGCTGTTCTTCATGGGTTGCATTGCCCAGGTGATGTTCTTCTTGGTTTATGTAGTTGCCATGAATAAGTTTGTTGTTGTTCTCATCTATGTAGCCGTGGTATGACTCAAATGCCTCCTCAGCGGTGTCAAACCCTTCATAGTTGTTGTCAGAGTAACCCGATACTTGATCCTGGCAGTGTCTCCATTTGGAGTAAACCCCTGGTTTCCTATCTCTGAACACCGCATAGAAGTTTATCTACAAGGCATAAGAGTAACATGCCAACGTGTAACAGCACAAGATCATCATATGCATGTACCATCCATAACTAGCATCACAAGTTCATAAGGCAGGCAAGTACGTATGATGTATACGCACTTCTATTCTTGTAGACAGTTGTTGGGCCTCCAAGTGTAGAGGTTTGTAGAACAAGTTTCCCTTAAGTGGATTACCCAAGGTTTATCGAACTCAAGGAGGAAGTGGTCAAAGGTATTCCTCTCAAGCAACCCTGCAATCAAGATACAGGAAGTCTCTTGTGTCCCCAACACACCCAATACACTTGCCAGGTGTATAGGTGCACTAGTTCGGCGCAGAGATAGTGAAATACAAGTGGTATGGATGATTATAAGACAATGGTGCCAGAAAATATCTTGACGGGAAGGAAAAGACTGGAAGCAAGCAAACATGCAACAGATCTAGATGCAAACGGTGTTTCAATGCTTAGAAACAAGGCCTAGGGATCATACTTTCACTAGTGAACACTCTCTCATATAAATATCTTCTCTTTATGATACTACTCTCCGGTAAGATACTCTAATCCACGGTAGGGCCTTCCCCAATCTAGATAACCCCACACTGTCACCTTGAGTGCTAGATGGTTCCAACAAACACCACAATTTCATAAATACATCTAACTCTAAATATAACTCATGAATATATATGTAATCTAGCTTAAGTTCCACACACGGTGCACGCTGTCACTGTCACACACGTGGGGAAAAGCATGGATCTATTAAAGCACGAAGAGTATTCATGTAACCTCTAGCCTAAGTGCCACCACGGTATGCACGTTGTCACTTACACACACGTGGGGAGAGCTAGAGATCTATTAAAGCACTTGACTAGCAGAGTAGATCTAATTGATTACAAAGCTCATGACCACAATATGATCATGCATAGAGAGAGAGATGAACACATAGCTACCGGTAGAGCCCTTATCCTCGAGGAATAACTACTCCCTCCTCATCATGGGAATCAGCAATGGTGATGAAGATGGCGATGGAAATCAACGGATATGGCTCCGGGGGCACTTCCCCGCCCTGGCAGGGTGACGGAACAGAGACTTTCTTGTAGGGATACGGGTAGGCTACACTAGCGCAAATCAAAATTTTCTACCGCGTAAACCAGGAATACTATTGTCATATATCACGGGATTACCACTAGACGCGCAGTTGCGGAACTTGATGAAGTGCGTCGAGGAAGTGTAGATGTTCTACGTCTCCTCCTCGTCCTCGTCCCACGAGCAGCTCCCCTTGCGCAGCTCGTCCAAGTGCGACAGATGCAGCACCTCCGAGGTATCCACACGTGCAGGGTGGAAGCGTCGGACGCCGAACTGCTAGGTATGCGCGTGCAACACAAGCGTGAGGAGTGGCGGCTGGGTGGAATGGTATAACCCTGGTCAGCTCGCCCCACCCTCTCTTATATAGGCGTCCCTAGTGGGCTTCTACATTAGCATCCCATTAGTAGCCTAAGACTGGTCTAATTTGGATCTAATGTTCATGAGGCTTCCAGCCCCTTAAGTGTGTGACCCTATAGGTTCATATACATGTAGACATGACACGAATACACTTATTCTGTCAATAGTTGGTAGCATCCTCTAGCAAGACGTGCCAACTCCTAAATGCATACAAAGATCATATCGAACGACCCATCACAAGGTTTATTACATGTCTTTCCCTTTGCCTTACGATATTTGGTCTAGCTCCAAGATGACCTCCCTTTCTCGATAGTGTGATTTGGAATCCCTTTACTAGGTTAACTCTTAACCTTATGTAGGACGGCCATGCATTTATGGATCCGATCACTCGAGGGGGGCAGAGATATCTCTCTCAAGTAGAGAGGGGCAAATCCCATCTTGATTGACCATGCCTTGTAGCATGCTTCAGGACAAACCCAAAAGCTACCTTTATAACTACCCAGTTACGGAGTAGCGTCTGATAGCCCCAAAGTAGGTCGATCCACATCTGAAGTACATGCGACAATCTTAGGTCTAAGGACAAAACATACACGATGTGTAGAGAGAGCTGCAAGTCTAATTGCCAGTCTCAAGTTGGGTCAGTCCAACCTCATGTTCATAACATGTGTTCACATCATTGGTTTGACACTCCATGTCTATGACTTGCGAAACATAGTCATCAACCAATCGATGTGCTAGTCTCATATTCACGTGTGTCCTCACATGAACTCTGACTAGGGACAACTATTAGATAACCATACAAGTATAGAGTTTCACAAACAATTCACATAATTGCCAATCAATATAAGTTGTCTGATATGGATATTCAAGGAACATTAGAATAACTCATGGATACATAAGAAATATAATCATCTCTATGATTGCCTCTAGGGCATATTTCCTTTAGTCTCCCACTTGCACTAGAGTTAATCTAAAATGTATCTAATATCAATTGCTCTTGTGTGCTTTTCATGCGCGGGCTGCGGGAGAGGCTTGGTCAAGGGATCAGCAACATTTGAGTCTGTATGTATTTTGCATATCATGACACTACCATCCTCAACGAACTCACGAATCTGATGGTAACGCATGCGAATATGTTTGTTCTTCTGGTGTTGTCTAGGTTCCTTGGCTTGTGCAATAGCACCATTGTTGTTACAATAAATGTCCAAGGAATTGGACGCGCCTTGAACCACACCGAGAGCGATCAGGAAATTCCTAATCCAAACAGCTTCCTTTACAGCCTCTGAGGCAGCAATATATCCAGCTTCTGTTGAAGAGGAGGTCACCGTATCTTGCTTGGAACTTTTCCAGCTCATAGCACCATCATTCATGACAAACACATAACCTAATTGGGATTTGGAGTCATCTAAGTCGTTAAGGTAACTCGCATCTGTGTAACCCTTTACACTGAGTTCATCCTCACCTCCATAAACTAGGAACACATCCTTAGTCCTTTTCAAGTACTTAAGGATGTTCTTTACCGCTATCCAGTGACCTTCACCTGGATCATCCTGGTATCTGCTTGTAACACTTAGAGCATAGGAAACATCTGTGCGAGTACATATCATTGCATACACGATGGATCCAATAGCCAAAGCATATGGAACCCTGCTCATGCGCTCACACTCATCAGTAGTCGAAGGACACTGAGTATTGCTGAGTTTAATGTCGTGAGACATGGGCAAGAACCCCTTCTTAGCCTCTTCCATGCTGAACCATTTCAACACTTTGTCAATATATGTACTCTGTCTTAATCCAATTAGCCTCCTAGATCTATCTCTATAGATCTTGATGCCCATAATATATGCCGCTTCTCCTAAGTCCTTCATCGAAAAACTATTTTTCAATGAGGTCTTAACATACTCGAGCATAGGAATGTCATTTCCAATCAGCAATATGTCATCTACATATAAGATTATAAATACAAGTGCTCTCCCACTTTCTTTCTTGTAAACACAAGGTTATTATTTGTTTTTGATGAAGCCAAAATCCTTTACAACTTCATCAAATCGAATGTTCCAACTCCAAAATGCTTGCTTCAGCCCATAAATGGACTTTAGAAGTTTGCATACCTTTCCAGCATTGTTTGGATCGACAAAACCTTTGGGCTGCATCATATACACATCCTCAGTTAGGATTCCATTTAGGAAAGCCGTCTTGACATCCATCTGCCATATTTCATAGTCAAAATGTGCAGCAATGGCTAGAATTATCCGTATAGATTTAAGCATCGCTACGGGTGAGAAAGTCTCGTCGTAGTCAACTCCTTGAACTTGTCGAAAACCTTTTGCAACAAGTCAATATTTATGGATGTTAACATTTCCATCCATATCAATATTCTTCTTATAGATCCATTTGCACTCGATGGCTTTAAATCCATCAGGCAGGTCAACCAAGTTCCAAACTTGATTGTCTCCCATGGAGGCGATCAGCCATTTCTCAGAGTCTGGGTCCACCATCGCTTTTGCATAGGTCGCAGGCTCATCATTGTCCAACAATAATAATTCCCACGCTTCGCGGAGCCTCGCCGACCTTCGTGATTGTGGTGCCTCTATTGCCACGGGTTCCTCAACTTGTTCTGCTACAATAGCATCACTCGTAGAGTCATCCCCGACTGGCTCATCTTGAACTTCTTCAATTCGCACCGACCTTCCACTCGCTCCCTTTGTGAGAAACTCTTTCTCTAGGAAACACCGCTACGAGCGACAAACACTTTGCCCTCTTCTCAGTTGTAGAAGTAATACCCTAAGGTTTCCCTAGGCTATCCCACAAAAATGCACTTATTCGATTTGGTGTTAACTTGTCCGACGGAAGTCGCTTGGCAAATGCATCACAACCCCAAATCTTTAGAAAATACAAACTAGGATTCTTTCCAGTCCACATATCATATGGTGTCTTAACTATGGATTTAGATGGTACCCTATTAAGTGTGAAAGCTGCTGTTTCTAGGGCGTAACCCCAAAATGATAATGGTAAATCTTACTGGCTCATCATCGATCGAACCATGTCCAACAAAGTTCGATTGCGCCGTTTGGAGACCCCGTTCCTTTGAGGCGTTCCGGGCGGCATGAGTTGTGGAACAATTCCGCAACTCTTAAGATGATTTCTAAACTCGTGACTCAAATATTCACCTCCACGATCAGATCGCAAGGCCTTTATTTTCTTGCCACATTGATTCTCTACCTCACTCTAAAACTCCTCGAACTTTTCAAAAGTTCCAGACTTATGCTTCATCAAGTAGACATAACCATATCTACTGAAATCATCAGTGAAAGTAATGCAGTAGTGATATCCTCCTCTGGTTGTCATTCTCATTGGTCCACATACATAAATATGTATGAGTTCCAACAAGTCTGTCGCTCTCTCGGGTAAACCCGAAAAAGGTGACTTGGTCATCTTTCCAAGTAAACAAGCCTAACATGTCTCGAATGATTCAAAATCAAATGAAGTTAGAAGACCAACACCATGGAGCTTCTTCATGCGCTTTTCACTTATATGCCCCAAATGACAATGCCATAAATAGGTAGGACTCAAATCATTAGGCCGATGCCTTTTAGCACTAACATTGTAAACAGATGCATCATCAAGATTTAAAATAAATAACCCATTCACAATGGGAGCATTAGCCATAAACATAGCATTCTTAGAGATTAATCAACCATTGTCTGCACTCGCGAATGAATAACCATCCCTCATCAAACATGAAGGTGATAAAATGTTTCGACCCATACTAGGAATGTAATAACAATTATTCAACTCCATAATAAATCCTGACGAAAGGTGAAATTGCATGATGCCGACGAACAATGCAGCAACCCTTGCTTTATTTCCGATGCGAAAATCCACTTCGCCTTTCTGCACTTCTCTAGTCCTTATTAGCCCCTGCATCGAATTGCAAATATGATCAACCGATCCGTTATCAAATACCCAAGAGTTAACATAGGAATCAGCGAGAAGAATGTCCACAACATTTACAATAAGCGTACCTGAGTGGAAGTACTCTTACTTCCACTCTTCTTCAAAGAAGCCTGGTACTTGCTGCAGTTTCTCTTCCAGTGGCCATGTTCATGACAAAAGAATCACTCAATGTCATCTGTAGGTCCAGCCTTTTGCTTGGGTGCAGGATTAGGGATCGTATTCTTAGCCTTGCCCTTCTTCTTCCAATAAGTACCCTTTTTCTTGAAGCTAGGCTTGTTCTGCACAGCCATCACATGGCTATGCCCTGCAAACTTCTTCATGTCATTTTCTGTTGTTTTTAGCATCCCGCGTAACTCATTAAGGCCCTTCTCCATCCCATGCATATGGTAGTTCGAAATGAACTGCCCATAGCTAGATGGAAGAGACGCCAAAATGAAATCAGTAGCCAACTCTTGTCCTAGTGGAAAACCAAGCTTTTCCAAAGTCTGACTATAACCAACCATTTTGATCACATGGGGGCCTACAGCTGCTCCCTCTGCCAGCTTGCATTCCACAAAGGATTTGGCAACATTGTACCTCTTAGTCCTGGCCTGAGTCTGGAACATGTCCCTAAGCGCGACGATCATATCGTACGCGTCCTGATCCTCAAAACTTCTTTTGAAGTTCAGGCTCCATGTATGCATGCATAAGACAGCTAACCTCAAGAGAATCATCACATGCTCTCTTGTAGGCATTCTTAAGGGCATCATATGCATTATCAGCAGGTTCATCGGGGATTGGGGTATCCAGAACCGTTTCCTTTTTATCAGACCTGAGAACAATTCTCAGGTTATGAACCCAGTCCGAATAGTTTGTTCCATTTAGTTTATATTTGTCAAGAATCGAACACAAAGTAAAAGGTGATGCAGTGTTCGGTGCCATTGATCTACAACAGAAAACATGCAAAATACTAAGCCATGTAACTATTAAAGAGTAAAACATATTAAAAAATTTAATATCATATACTCCCACTTAAATCAATATCCCTCTATTGATACTAAGTGATTCAAGATCCACAATTAACAAGTCGACTAGTGAGATTTAGCATCACTGCTAGAACACAAGGTAAATCGGTAAGCAACTCTTGCTAATCATATCACATATGACTCTTGTTGTTGGGTGACATCTCTATGTAAAAACTAGGCGCCCAACCTTTATGCCCCAAGGTCTTTAACGGTTAAGATGACCTTGTCAATATCACCAACCCTTATGCGTGTAGGTATCTGATACAAACCCATCCAGCCAAGGAAAACCGCGGCACACTAATTTCATAGGCCCACCAACGATTGTACATGGCATAGGATGGCGCAAGGTTTGGTTGGTAGGGCGTGGTTTAACTTAAACTTTGTGAAGAATCTTTCTACTTCTATCATCTAAGCATGCATAGTAGTAAAACGCATAAGAATAGCATTCACATAGATGTGTCATAGTATGGCCCATGTTCTCATGGTGATCTCTACCGCCATAGAACCTGTCCATCATGATGATCTCCATATTCATGTTCCATATGAGCCATCCTCCAAGCGATGAGTCCTCCAAGAACTAATACAAGCTATTACTCCTAACAGCTAGTAATCAAAATTACATAGTATTGGGATCATCACAAGTAGGCACGCATGCCATTACAATAATCGACAACACATATGGCTCCAGCCGTGTTGCCCTACTCACGACACGCAGGTCATGAAAATTTTTATACATGCAACACATACATATATGGGCCATACTGATCACATACATCCTGCAAAACAAGTTATGCATACAATCACATTCTACCAGATCATGTGACATCGCAGCACCTAGTTACCTTAACGAGATTAAAAAAGGGGCTACGATTAAGGGGGGTCTAGGGGGTCTCCCCCTGCGGGGTTCAAAGGGGCAGCGCCCCTCGCGGTACATCGGCAAATCAAATTGTGAAAAATGAGAGATCGAATCTACACAATTTTCTTTAAGGATTTTGATCGGCAAATCAAATTTACCATAAACCGACTATCACTCCGATTCAATCAAACTCCTTTGATAACGGTACATCAATTTTAGATCCAGGTTTTGATTCGATCAATCATATTGATCTTCGCGTGATTCAACAGGATTTATGTGTCACTGTCTACCATGATGGCGGAAACCGACCGGTAGGGGTAAGTCGTTCGACGACCTCAGAAACACAATCACGGAAAGCAAGATCACAGATCAATCCTAAACCACCGCCATATAAACAATCACATCATTCATATCAATCTGCATATCACCATATGCAAACATCCCGAACCTATAACTGAACAGCATCGGCTCAGATACCACTGTAGGGATACGGGTAGGCTACATTAGCGCAAATCAAAATTTTCTACTTCGTAAACCAGGAATACTATTATCATAGATCACGGGATTACCACTAGACGCGTGGTTGCGGAACTTGATGAAGCGCGTCGAGGCAGTGTAGATGTTCTACGTATCCTCCTCGCCCTCGTCCCACGAGAAGCTCCCCTTGCGCAGCTCGTCCAAGTGCCACAGATGCAGCACCTTCGAGGTATCCACACGTGCGGGGTGGAAGCGTCAGACGCTGGAATACTACGTCCGCGCGTGCAACATAGGCGTGAGGAGTGGCGGTTGGGTGGAATGGTCTAACCCTGGTCAACTCGCCCACCCTCTCTTATATATGCATCTCTAGTGGGCTTCTACATTAGCAACCCATTAGTAGCCTAAGCCTGGTCTAATTCGGATCCAATCCTCATTAGGCTTCCAGCCCCTTAAGTGTGTGACCCTATAGGTTCATATACGTGTAGACATGACACGAATACACTTATTCTGTCAATAGTTGGTAGCGGCCTCTAGCAAGACGTGCCAACTGCTAAACGCATACAAAGATCATATCGGACGAACCATCCCAAGGTTTAGTACATGTCTTTCCCTTTGCCTCACGATATTTGTTCTAGCTCCAAGCCGACCTCCCTTTCTCGGTACTGTGATTTAGAATCCCTTTACTAGGTTAACTCTTAACCTTATGTAGCACGGCCATGCATTTCTGGATCTGATCACTCGAGGGGCCCAGGGATATATCTCTCAAGTAGAGAGGGGCAAATCCCATCTTGATTGACCATGCCTTGCAGCATGCTTCAGGACAAACCCGAAAGCTACCTTTATAACTATCCAGTTACGGAGTAGCGTCTGATAGCCCCAAAGTAGGTCGATCCACATCTCAAGTACATGCAACAATCTCAAGTCTAAGGACAAAATGTACACGACGTGTAGAGAGAGATGCAAGTCTAATTGCCAGTCTCAAGTTGGATCAGTCCAACCCCATGTTCATAACATGTGTTCACATCATTGGTTTAACATCTCCATGTTTATGACTTGCGAAACATAGTCATCAACCAATCGATGTGCTCGTCTAATATTCACGTGTGTGTCCTCACATGAACTCCGGACAACTATTAGATAACCATACAAGTATCGAGTTTTACAAACAATTCACATAATTGCCAATCAATACAAGTTGCATGATATGGATATTCAAGAAACATTATAATAACTCATGGATACATAAGAAATATAATCATCTCTATGACTGCCTCTAGGGCATGTTTCCTACCAAGAAAATCCTACAAATCTGGCTGAAACCTACACCTGCTATTTGCACAACAATCTACCATGTACTTGAATGAAGCTACAAACTACACCTTCTAAACCTAGCAGCTTTGCAGATCAGCTAACCCTAGTCGTAAGTGGATATGCTTACCATCATTGCATGAGGTGGCTGACATAGCTCAGCCATAGAGGATGAGGAGGAGGAGGTTCCCCTCACGTCGTGGTGGCCACCGCCGCTCACCGGAGAAGAAGAAGCTGCTTACCTGGTGCGGATGGAGCGGGAAACAAAGCTCGATATGGGGGGATGGGGGAAATGGCGGGTGTTTTTTACCTTGTTGGCGGAGGCGGTAGAAATAGGGGGGTTTCGACGGGAGAGATGAGCTCACCTCCCACACCAGCTTTTTGATGTGGTCGAAAAGCTCGTGTGTAACTACCTCGGTGAATTACGCTCCTAGATACAAGCCTGGATGAACGGTAGTGGTTGAAATAGTACGGTGGGGCCCCAAAAGCCACTCACGGGTAGAGCTTTCGGTCGTCCCAACCACTTCCAATTCATCGGGACCTGCATGGCAGGCGGTCCAAGCGAAGGGATCAACTACATACACAAATGAGTATGTATGCAAGCCACCATACAAAAGTACATCGAGCCATTCCATATAGAAAGAAAGGAATATAGCAACGCCATACCAAGAAGATTCAAATGACCTAGATAGATATAATATTTTAGGATAATTCCTCATACATCACACATCAAGCGAAGCGGCAATTCAAGTCCGAGTACGATAAGAAGCAAATCGGCATAAGATGCCACATAAGTAAGCACATCCCGCCTACAGATCTCACGGATCCCGTTCCCTAATCTCTACACGAACGATCGCTGCCCATATCATCGCCTCTTTCACCCAAAGAATCGCCCCGCGAGTGTACTGCTCATCCGAACCAATAATTTATCGTGTGAGACCCTAAGGGTACTCGGCAAGTCTTTATGCCTCTAAAGGGACACAACTGGGTGACGAATTGCGTGAAAGATAAACCCTAAGCTTCTATAGATAAACGCTAACCATCCGCCTAACCAATGATAGCGGATGTCCGTGAATTAATGACACAGCTTATAACAGAATTCCATCGATCCATCCTCCTCGCTTACCAACGAGGAAGCGGATTTAACAACCCCCATCCGCTGGCAATTTTATTAACCATTCCATGAGTGTTGCACTATTTACTAGTCAATTACTTAGTCGATTAAAACGGTACTTTAGTTATGCTTGTCTATGATCGAGAAACGTGCTCCAAGTCGTCCATAACCATGACACGGCTTTCAGAAAGTTTTACCGCAGGGTGCACAAATAGCAACACACACTGATCAACCTCGGAAAACCAAATCAAAACCCAACGAGGCTTTCACGACAAAGCAATCACAGGATTCAGAAATATTTGGGGCCACCCTTGAGTACACCCAAGAACGGTTATGACTTGAGACGGACCCGAGGTTTGTGGGGTCAGAAGCGATCGGGAACCCAAACTGGCTTGTCGATACAGCGTAAACGGGTCACAATTCCTAACAAACAGTGTGCTCCTCGCACAATCGTAAATTAAGCAAAGAACATGGCATAAGTACAGATAGTAAACAAAACCTCAAACTAGTTTGTGGCCCTAGAAATAAGATCGAATCAAGCTCGCTCGTGGGGTCCCATAAGCCTCCCGGATGTGGATAGCGAATATTCTTGGAACAGAATCAAGTACTCGGGGTCTTACGGACACAAGTGAGGAAAACCAAATAGCAGAGATGTTGCCCACCGTGCCACTTTCATTAGTTATCCCATTACTACTCGATTAAGTTGTTTAGGTACCTCATTATCCATCGACACTCACATACCCTACACATGTCGTTTCACGACTCGCATGGCCCAAACAACTCTGTAGTAATGGCTCATGGGATGGAGGAACAAGCTTGGTGGGGTTTAAAAGTAAAGGCTATGCAATACTTGGGATTCAATTTTAATGCAATCGTGACTCAATGATGCAAGAATAAGATAGAGGCAATAGGTATCGTATGTATGCAAGCATGTGGTAGTGCTTGCGGCAACTCGCTTGAAGCGAGAGACGATCTGGTAGTGCTCCGGTTCTCTTGATATATCCCCGCCGTCTATTCAAAGAAGAACCAAACAAACAAGGGCCAACATAAATAAAGAGCGCAAGCATATGAATAAAATGCGACAAGCAAACAATCATGCCATGATGAATGATGCACAAGTTGCATGGCAATAATGTAGCATGGCATGGGGGTGAGGTGTAGAATACAAGAGATAACATTTTTATTGAGTTTTGGTCCCCTTTTATTGTCATATTAGTTGCTATATATTATATATTTACATGATGCATGCTGCAATTGAAGTTATGGATAGCATAAACAGAAAGGTCTCGTCGAGCTGATCATTTTAGACATATCATTTGTCAAATTCGGAGTTATAAAACTAAAGTTATTAATTTATTAAGGTCCAGGGGCATTTTGTTGTAATTTAGTTCAACTTGAAATTTAAAGTGTCCAAATAATATTTTGAATGGCATATTTGAATTTCTCACATTTTTCTGATTCCAAAACATATATTATTTGTATTATTTGGAATTATGAATTTAATTTTATTTTTAAGTCAAAATTAGTCATATTAGGTCAAAGTCAAAGGTTTGACTATTTTAAATTAGTTTTGAAAATATTTGAATAAAGATTTGAATTAACATTCAAAAACAAAACATTTTTCATATAAGGTTTGAATTCAAATTCCAAACCAGGAATAAGTTATGAATTTATTTAGTTTTAAACAGATTTGTATTTTGAATTTGAATTTGAGTTAATTTAAAAAGAAAGAATTCAAAATGCATACGTAAAAAATACATTTCGACTCAGCCATCTAGCCACCACCGATGACATGTGGGCCTGGGCACGACCGGGCCTAGACAGTGGTGAGGACCATGGTTGAGGGTAGACTAGCGTGGGAGCCTTTTTACAAAATTGCCGGCTGGGAGGGCTGCGGGTTGAGAGCTCGAGAAGTCCAGGGACCTGCGTGCAAAACTACCAGGAGCTGATCGGCTGCATCGATTTAAATCGAAGATCTGGACGCTTGTACCAGTGAGCTCGACTTGGTCGACGATGCCGAGCAAACCATTGAGAAATAGGGAGAACCACCAAAACGTAAAATGCAGAGCTTAGCCAGAGCTACATCTTTCGTGTTTGAGGTTTCTCCGGAGGAGGGCTCTATCGCCGGGAAAACGAGGAGGAACAGGTTGTAAATACGTTTAAATCGAGTTTTCTTTTGTTTACACCTGAAAACTTCTAGCTCGATCGATCTTGCGAGGAGGATTATGAGGGCTGTAGAGCACCAAAACGTGTACGGTTTGATGCAGGAAGGAGCTGGATGATACCCCTGCGATCTAGGTTGTTGGGTGGCACCAGGGTAGGACCGAGGGAGTTGTAAAAATAGGAGGAACAAGGCATCTGCGGGCTGCTGCTGGAGTTTGTTACTGAACCTCCCGGCGCCGCTTTTCTGGACATGGGAGCTAGGTGAGCGCGCGACAGAGCGTTAAAGGAAGAAGCAGGGCATCGGCAACAGCGCAAGAGAGAGCGGAAGGACTATCGTAAATGGATCATGGCTCACCGGGAGGGTGTTGGCGTAGACGCGGGTGCCTGAGATCGAGGGAGACGGCCGGGAGAGGATCGAGATGGCGACTCAGTAGACGAACTTGGCCATGTTTCCTGTCGCTCCCAGAAGAAGACTCAACCTTGACGACGACCTGAGACTACTCCAGCCTCCTCCTTCGTGCGGGATGCTCCGTGAGGTAGCGGTTCCGTTCCTGTGTTCTTCTAAGTCCCTCATGGCCCGTTGGCCACACAAGGGTCGCGACGATCTCCCTGTCTCTCTCCCAGGGGATTTTCGTTCAGAGGGGAAAACAGAGATGGAGGGAGTGGCGGCTCGAGAGGGGGAAGAGGAAGTAGCTAGGGTTCCAGAGGGCCTCCGCGGCTTGGGGATAAGAAGGGGAGGGGGATGACGCGGGCGGCGGCTACTCCGCCTCCTTCGCTTTCTGCGTGTCTGCAGAGAGAGGGCGACGAGAAGAGGCACAGGCTGACGCCGTGAGCCGAAGGGGTACCGGCCAGTGGAGTCATGGGTGAGGCCTGTGCAGCTGACTCCTCTCTCACTATTTTTCCTTCCTCTTTCTATTTTTATTTGATTTGCTTGTTTTATTCCAATGCAACTTTAAACCAGCTTTTAATTTTCAAATTCTGTTGCACTTTCCTCAGGAAAATTTGAACAGAGGGTTTGGGCCAAGAGGAGAGGCAAAAAGAGAACAAGATACATGAGGAGAGAAAGCACGCATGATCACATGATCATGCATGGATTGAGATGGTTTAAAGGGGACTAGGGTTTAGGGTTAGATGGAAGAGGGGTATGATGATTAGGGGGTTAGGGTCTAGCTAGAGGGTAAGAGAGATAAAGAGAGATAGGGGGTTTGTTGTCTTGATTAGATCAAGCATGATCCACACAAGCTCAACAAGATGGCCAAAAGAGAAAGAAGAAAAGAGGTGATGAGGTATGAGCAAGATTAAAATGGATCAAGCCCAAAAGAAGGAACAAAGACAGAGATATCCCACTCAAGAATTCAAATAAAACCATAAGATGACCAAAGTTGATGATGGTTGCATGGCCCATGCAAATAGTAAATGTCATGTATTCATATTGTGAAAACAACATAAAATCATATGGCACTATTCCATGCATTTCCAAAAGGTGGAATAAGGCCAAGCAAAAAGGGGCAAGCATTGGATCCACCCAACCCACATGAGCTAGGTAAACTCAATTAAATGCCAGCTCATATTAATTGGATGGTGGAATTATAAGGTGGTGAAGAAAAGGTGGTGGAGTCAATAAGAGATATGCCCCCAAATCAACTTGGGCATTTAACAATATATCAAGAACCAAATACAATATCAAGAGGCAAATACAAATATTAATGCATATGAGATAAGAACCAAAACAAAAGGGTTTTTGTATGATGCTCAAATGCAAGGTGGCATGATGACATGATGATGATGCAACAATTATTTGTAGGAAGTGACCCTTTTATTACTAGATCAAGTAGCATTACAGATGTTAGACAACTGGGATGCTACATCGCGCCATGGCCCCCCGCTTTTCTACTCTGTTGGACCTGTCTAGACTTCATACAAGCTACCAAATGGCCCCCTTATCAAATCTTGCCACAAATGTGATGGCCATCAGGACGGTGTTTAAGCGGTGGCTTTGAACAATATCCAAAGACGCCTGGAATTTTCTCGATCGCCTCGTGGCGATCGCTTCTTGAGCATCTCTTCCCGATCCTCGATCAAGATCTCCCCGTCAGCGCGGCCATGGTGGCCATGAGGAGTGGGGTCCGATTCTAGTAGTTATAGGTTTGTTTCTCGTTAGATCTCTCAAAGAAATAAAAAGGCGGTCGGATCCAGATCCACTCATTCTCTCGCCGATCCTCTCTTCCTCGCTCGACAAGAACGAGGTGGAAGGTAGGAGAGGGCTTGGTGTTTCCATGCCAAGACCTCTCCTCCGATTCCATGGCAAGGGCTTGCTTCGCCTTGCTCCTATTTTCCCATCTCCTTCTTCTTTGGAATAAATTTGAGCCGTCAGCCGCTTCCTTTGTCCCGTTGTTCTTGGCCATGGTGGTCGGGAAGGTGATGACAGAGGGATTCACTTTCCGCGGTGGAGTGTGGCTCTTATTCTATTCGTCTTAGTCGCCGAGGTGGCGGAAGGATGGAGGCGATGGGTTTTGCCGCCCATGGGAAGACCAGTGCCAGAATCGGTGGAGTTCATAAACGGCGGCGAAGATCCGCCGCTGTTATCCAAGGTCGACGAGGCCGCCTTCCAGGTTATGCTTGGCAGCAGATGCTTTTTAACCTCCTGGCCGGTGTGCCAATATGGAGGCCCATCTGTGACTCCGTCAAGGCTTTCATCGTCGCTCCGACGTCAAGTGGTATAGTCCCCAACGACGGAGCTGGCGGCCATGGCGTTGGGTGCATCTTCATCGGTGGAGTAGGACTTTATTGCTTTTTCCATTTTTCTCTTTGAGGTCATGTATGTAAAATTCGATGGCTCGGTTGTAATTCTTCTTTCGTTTGAGGTCATCCTTGTAAAACATATTCCCACCGTTTAATGCAGCTTTGGACCCTTGGGTCCTTCCCTTGTTCACAAAAAAAATGTGATGGCCATCTCATTCACCACACTTTTGTGAAGCAGCTATAATTTGTCTAGTTGTGTCGGTCATCAGCCAAACAACCGAGATAGTTAAAGATTAGCAAAAAAAAGAGAGATAAACAATAGTCACAGACGGCCACTTTTATTAGGATAAAAAAGAGATAACCCGTGTAGCAGACGCCGTCGACACTCGACAATGAGCAGCGGACGGCACGGCTGCCTGCGCCGGCGCGGTCGAGCGTGCGTGCCCGTGAGTAAGCGTGTCGGGGCGTGAACCGACAGACACGTCGACGCGTCTGGACCATCTTTATGGTCCGTACCGACTCCGAAATTTTCTTTCGGCCACCACACCGACGAGGTCCCGTCGTCGTGCGACTAGGCCCAAGTTCGATCCAGGACGTGGTCAGGATTAGCCCGCCCCGGTCGGGCAGATCGGGCCGACTCGTATCCGAGTCACCCACTTGTGACCTAATCTAGATTCGAATCTAATAAAGGCATCGGCATATGCCATAAGAGCGTCTCCATGTGTTAGGCGAATCCAGGCCAAAATCTAGCCTTTTTTTTGGCCAGATCAAACAAGTTTTTGGTCTGAATATGTCGAGTTTTCCAATGCGTACCCAGGCGAGTTTTCGCGTTTGGCTAAAATTTAATAAATTTTGACAAACTTTGGGCGAATTTTAGACGAATATAAGCGGTTTTGGCGAATATGGGCGAACTTTGGGCGAATATGGTCGATATAGACGAACTTTGGGTGAATATGAGTGATATGGACGAACTATGGGCGAACTTTGGACGAATATGGGCAATACAGACGAACTTTGGGCGAATATGCCCGAATTTTGGACGAACTTTGGGCGAATATGGTCTATATGGACGAATTTGGGCAAAATTTGGGCGTATATGGGCGATACGGGCGAACTTTGGACGAATATGTCCGAATTTTGGGCGAATATGGTCTATATGGACGAACTTTGGAGAAATTTGGAAGAATATGGGCGGTACGAACGAACTTTGGGTGAATATGCCCGAATTTGGGCAAACTTTGGGTGAATATGGTCTATGGACGAACTTTGGGCGAATATGGACGAATATGGTCTATATGGACGAACTTTGGGCGAACTTTGGGCGAATATGAGCGAATTTTGGGCGAACTTTGGATGAATATGGACGAATATATCTTGTTGAATAGTCCGCTCATGGTCGCTTCTCCGGTGTTCCTGTATACCAGATCCCGGTATGGCCTGGGTAGTCCGGACCAAAGCTGGCCCACATCCGGACGAAAACAGGTTCCTAAGTACGCGACTGGGCGAAATTTCGGGGCGTTCGAACCTAATTTTAGCGTCCGAATCGGCGTCTTGGGTAGCTAAATGGAGATGCTCTAAGGGCATGGCCAACCGGTCGCCCCAGACCCGCTGCTCCACATGCCAACTAGGTTCGGATGCCAACATGTCAGCCCAACAGTAGCTCTGCAGTGACAGGTGCTGCCTGCAGAAGAGGCGTGATTCCAGGCTAAAAAGAAATAGAAAAGAAAGGAAAAATAGGAAGAAGCATGGGGCGAGTCTGACTAGGGTGGGCCAAAGTATGTGGTATGCTCACGTCACAAGGCAACAGGTGCGTTGGAAGAGGCAAAACAAAACCATAGCCTCGTGTGCTTGTACCGATGTGGATTGCCTATGCTTATGCCTGCGTTGTCCATGCTCTAAGGTACACTAGTACTCCTTTTAACAGGTCCCACCAATAGACTAAAATAGTTTTAGATACACTCCTTTAATAACAAAGTTAAAACATCTTATATTACAAAACAAAGAAAGTACGTAATTAAAAAAAGAGCCTTTAAAATCTCGTTAAAGAGGGCTTTTGCTTCAGCAGTGTCTATCTTAAGCACGGTTTGGCAATGCAAGCTCTCAATACCGACGAACTAGCTATGTGTCCGTACACTTGTCCATAGTTATATCTGAATTTTGCCCATCCATAGTTACATCCGGAAATAAAATGTTGTTAATATTTCAACATATTCCATATCTCGTGCACCAAAATATTCTACATTGAGCGAACGCGACGGATACAACGACGAGTTAGTGTGCCACATCGTCAGTGTAGAGAAGTAAGGGGTGATGAGGCTGTTAGATCTGACGAAATCGAGAACGACGGTGTTGAGCGAGCGTGACGAAGACGATGACGGGTTCATCTGCCACGTCGCCGGTGCGGATGTTGCTGTTACGACGGAAGCGGTGGCCGGTGGGATCCTTGCGCTCGTATTTGGTCGAGAGAGAGGTAGCTTCTTACCTCAGAGCTAGCTTCAGAGCAGTGAGCTGAGAGTGAGTTTCGGTACGTCTGCAGGTGTCGCGAGCGTCAATCGCAAGCGTCTCTCGTTGGAGCGAGAGACAAAGACGTCTGGGGTATGTTTTTCTATTTTTTTCAATTAGGATAGCCACTGAGTTGCAAGCCCGAGCGCTTAGACGAGAAAAGGGCATAGAAGGATTTATTTTGCCTCGCTGAAGCGTTTACCTAAGGGCTCGGCCATGTACATGCCCTTAGCACAGCCTTAATTCCAGCCCCTCTTGTTACCCATCAATTCTTCTCTTCTCATTCGCATTATAAAACGTTTTAGCAAGCCAATTATACTTACATAAACATCTTACAAAAGGAAACAGGGTAACTGTCCAGACTAGCTTTGCTAGATCATCATCAAGCTCATGCACGTCCTCGTAACTCTCACTTCTAGAAGTACCGTGTTAGGTACCAAGCGTTGCCGGTGACTTTAGTCCCACCTCGCTAGCGGGAGGAGGCCACGACCAGCTTATAAGGGAGAGTTTCCCTCCTCCTTTCAGTCCGGGCTTTTGGGATGGAGTGGGCTCTCCGCTGAATGTTGGGCGTGTCTTGTGGGCAGAACGTCCAAACGCAACACGAGTGTGTGGAGCTGGGCCCGGGACGCTGACAATTGGTATCAGAGCTAGCGATCGCCATGCCTTCCTAAGGGGCTTCTCAGGGGGATGGGATGTTAGGCTGCTGTTGACCGGTGGAGGCTACACGAAGTTTAGTCCCACCTCGCCTACGGGAGGAGGCCACACCCAGCTTATAAGGGAGAGATTCCTTCCTCCTTTCAGTCCGGGCTTTTGGGATGGAGTGGGCTCTTTTCTTATTGTTGGGTTGTGAGCGCATGAACGTCCAGAACGTGGGCCGAGTCTTTGGGCTGAGTGGCTAACATCCCAGATCGAGCCGGCCATGCCATGCTTGGGGGGCTTCCTGGGGATGGGGTGTTAGGTACAAGCGTTGCCGGTGACTTTAGTCCCCTCGCTAGCGGAGGCCACCAGCTTATAAGGGAGAGTTCCTCCTCCTTTCAGGAGCTTTTGGGATGGAGTGGGCTCTTTGAATGTTGGGCCGTGTCTTGTGAACGTAGAAAGCGTCGAAGCGCTAGCAGTGTGTGGACCTTGACGCTGACATACCGAAACCAGTAGGAGTACAAAAGAAACAAATAACCGCACGTAGTAGTACGCACGCATGGTTTTCTTGGGAACATCTAGAAAGCTTTGGCCACTCCTGCATCTGCGCCAAAATGCTGCTCTCATGACAGCCATAAATCCAAAAAATAATAATTGTATTCAAGAGCTGTGAAGGGGCTGCCATCAAGGCATCAAGTGGAAAGTGACGAATATGGGAAATACAAAGGGCTATCTTAGCTAGCTAGCACACGGGGACAAAGTAGTTACGTGGAGATGGGGTAAAATATACGAGTACTCATGTTTATACAGACTTGTCAGTTGTCACCCAGTTGTTATGTTTTTCTAGCAAGTTCTACCCGTCTACTAGAAAGATCTACGAAAATTCCTCCTTCGGAATTTCCAAGGAAGGATTGATCAGGCTCAAAGTAGGGGTCAAAGGCTAAATGAAAAGTCTTTCGTTCTGTTTTATAAATAAAGCCAAATGGATATAGAGTGATGAGAAATTTCTCATACAAGCTGATTAAAGATAAAAAGCAAAGCCTACGAAGCATCTAGCTTGTCACCGGAGATGACTAGACTAAGACGGCCAGAGCTCCATAACAACGCCTCCAAGAAGGTAACGACGCAACAAGCGCCGTCGCCGCCGAGACCACAAGGGTCTAGGATTTTCACCCAAAGCCCTAATACGGTGAGAGTAGCGACACCAACTCCCCCAAGAGGGTCACGACACCCACATGCATTGTCGTTGTCGGCGCCGAAGCGCTAGGCTTTTCCTGGAAAAACTGTCGCCACATTCGGTATCTCGTCCCACCATCAATCCTTGAGCCGAGCTTCCAAACGTGATTTGGGCGCTGCCACCACCAGGAGCTCCTGATGCCCACTCCATGCCACCCAATGGTCCAACGAGAGGAGCCACCACCACCGCCATGCCCCGTCGTCGAGACGCCCGTGCAGTCCACCTTCTAGGGCCGCTTGTGGCATCCCGCAAAACCACTACTAGAAAATCGCGTTGAAATTGTGCATTGCATCGTCATCATCATGCATTGTTTGCTTAAAACTATTTTTGCAAAGCCCGATTTGTTTCCAAACGCCTCGTCTTTATTCAAACGCCAAAAATCCGGGTCGCCGGAATATTTTGTTTTACCGTCGGTTTGCAAAAGCCTTGTTTGAAATCAATAAAATATTTATTATTTTAGCGGGCGGTCGAGCGGGCCGATTGACCCGATCACCCGAAATTAAAACGGCCCAACTATACCCGCCCTTCCAAATCCTAAACCTACCCATCTTCCTACCCAGCCCTCCCCTCCACATCACCCCAACCAATCCCGTTGCGCCACCTCACTCTCACCCTTCCCCTAACCAATCAAACCCTGCCACCTACCCCACTCCCTCTCTCCACCTAGGCTAAAACCACCCCACCCTGCCAGCACACACACTAGCACACACAGCATCCACCCACCCCTTTGTCCCGGCCCCACCGCCACAAGACTGGCCACAGCCACGCGACGCACACTGGGCCCCACCCAGCCCCCTGACATGGCCTGCCCCTCCTCCGTTCTTCTTCCTCCTCGCTCTCCTCTGCCCAGCGTTCCGGGCGCCGCCGCCTTTCCGGTGCGCCTCCTCCTCTCCTCCTTCTCCGGCCGGTCGCCGCCTCCTCCCACCAACCTCGTCGCCGCCGCCCTTCTCTTCCGTCTCGGCTGCCTCCTCCGCCTTCGCCAAGGCCCGCGCTCGCCTCATCGGCCAGCCGCCCATCTCTCTCCTCATGCGAGCACCACACCCCGCCGCCGCTCTCCCCAACCTCCGAGCATCTCGCGCCCAACCTCCGCCGGCTCGCCCGCTCCAGCGCCCGAGCTCCGCCCGCCAGCGCCCGTGGGCCGCCGCCCGCCCTGACTCCCTCGCCGCTGCTGCCAGCGTCGACCCGCCGCCTCGGCCTCCCCAAGCCCACGCCCGCGTTCCGCAGCCCGACCGGCCATGGCGTCGTTGTCGGGCCTGCTTCCGCCGCCAGACACCGCCTCGCCCATGCCACGAGCTCCGTCGCTCGTCCCCTCCGCGGCTCCGCCCGCCTCCCGAAGCTCCGCCGGCGCCATGGCCTTCGCCCTTCTCTCCAGTGCCGGCAGTTCAGCCGCCCGCTTGCGGTCCGCCCTGACCTCACGACCTTCCGGCGCCGCCTCGCCCGAGCCCGCCGTCAAGCCCTCTCCGCCGTCGGTCCGCGCCTCTCCCGTCGTCGCCCGGCCGTCTGCCCAAGCCCGCCTCGGCGAGCCTCGCGGAGCCGCCCTCCGGTGGCCGCGTTGCCTCCGACGAGCCGGCCTTCTCCTCCATCCGCGCGTGCAGCCTCGCGTGCCTTAGGCCGCAGATTTCCGTGATCGGGGCACTGTTGGGTGTATGGTCGCGAGATGAACGACAAGAGCTTCTACCGAACCGGACCGAAGACCTAACTCCGGCGACGAGTATCCTCTTCCGGACGCCAAGATCATCGACATGGAACGACAAGACCTCATTGGTTGCCGCTGCGCTTTGACACCAAGATCTACGGACGCCGAGACCCCGAACCGAAGGCGATCCGTGCGGTCAGCGTCAAGATCGCCTTCGGACCCGTTGACGCTAAGTTCTTCGCCGTAGAGCAACAAGGCCTTCGACAAGACAAGGAACGCCAAGTGTTTCACCCCGGACACCGAGTCCGCCGAGAACCCCGATGCGACAAGTGCTTCGTCCCGAACGCCATGACCGACAACATGACCCGAAGACCCCGGATGCGCCAAGACCTACCCCTAAGTCCGAGAACGACCTCGCCGAACCCTGAACCCTGAGACCGACCCCGAACCCCGGAACCCAAGATCGTCGAGCCCCTCTGATGTGTGACCCCTTTTCCTCGAACCCTATTTTATAACATAACAACTTGTTGCATATTTAATTGTCATCTCGCATGCATATCTGTGGTTTGGGGGCCTTATGCCGAGTCACCTAATAATTAAATATGGGGCCCATATGCGGGCAAATCTAGTCTCATATTGGCCTCATTTAAACTTGTGTAGCGAACCGGTACTATCTTTTGTCTTGATAATGCAACATTAAAATTGCGGGGTAGCTAAACAACATGAACCGTCTTATTAATTGTCGGGACCCCGGTTCCACTTAATATGACCTAATTGCATCGCATTTTTGCCATGCCATGCACCATGCATGCATCATGCCGATCTTCTGCCGTTGTATTAAATATTGCATCTGGTGTTCCTTCTAGTGATTTGCTTCTTCGCGGATAAGGCCGTTGAGTTGATGCGAGTGTCGACCCGAACTTCGGTTGAACCTTCGACAATGTTTTCAGGCGAGCATCTCCCCCTTTCTACCTATCTTACTTTTATAGTGTTTTACTCCTTCCTGTTGATCTATTGCTATCTGTGTTGCGATGCTTTAGTTTCCGTACCTGTGATATACCGTGCAGCCCTATATTGCCTTGGACACATCCTATTACCTGTTGTTTGGTAGATAGTTGGACTTGCGCGTCGTAGTCGCTTGCTCAAGTGTTGTTGCGTGTCGCTCAGTGCCATAGTTGTTGATGTATTGCCGCATGTTGTTGTTGGAGATGATTCTAGTTTTACTTATCGCTCACTTTAATTCTTGTTTAACAACTAAAATTGAAATAAGCAGAGGCATCGGTGGGTGATAGATAATATTTGGTTTCCGAACGCCCACTTGTGTCCCGTAAGACCCCGAGTACTTGATACCTGTTCCTTGATTTATCGCGCTATCCACATCCGGGAGGTATAGGACACCACGAGCGAGCTTGATTCATCTTATTTCTTGGGGCCACAAACTAGTTTGAGGTTTTATTTACGATCTGTACTTATGCCATGCTACTTATGTATTTATTGTGCGAGGAGCACCTTGTCTTATTCAGGATCGGACACGATTCCGCGGTGTCGACAAGCCCAGTTTTGGGTTCCCGATCGTTCACACCGCCCACCCAAACCTTGAGTCCGTCTCGAGCTTGCTTGCCGTTGCGGGTGTACTCCAAGGGGTGGCCCCCTAAAATATTTCTGAATCCTGTGATTGTTCAGTCGTGAAAGCCTCGTTGGGTTTTGAGTTGGTTTTTCCGAGGTTGATCGAGCGTGTGTTACTATTGGTGCACCCCGGCCGGGTAAAACTTTCTGAAAGCCGTGTCCGCGGATATGGACGACTTGGAGCACAGTAACTCGATCATAGACAAGCATAACTAAAGTTTATTGCTATAAATTTGACTTTATAATGACTAGTAATCAGCTTCACACTAATGGAATGGCTAATAATACTGCCCACAATTGCTTGTTTGGTTTGTCGCTTGCGACAATGGCATCTGACTAGTAAGTATTGCAACTACAACGGAATGGCTTAATAAAAGTACCAACAACTGCTGGGTTTTGGGGTTATCTCATGCTAATTGTATCTGATTAGTAAGTGTTGCAACTATAACGGAATGGTTAACTAAAAGTGCCCACTGCTTACTTTATCAGGACGATTATCTAAATCTGACTAGTAAAGTGCCGCAACTATAACTGAATAAATAAAGCGCCAACGTGTGAGTTCCTCGGTTGACTTCCTCGTTAGGTCTCGAGAAACGCCAGATGGGTTTGTTTGGGTTAGTATCGATCGGGTTCGAATAGGTCTTTCTTACCCTCTCGATTGCCGCCCGATTGTATCGAGTCTCTATAGGTTGTTTAGTGCATCTTGCGCTGCGCTTGATCCACCACCATACCTATGTAGGCGAGGACCGAATTCTAGCCTCGCCGTGTCTTGGCCTCGATCTTGGCGCTCCTTCTTTTTCCTTTGCCCTTTGTCGGCACCCCTTTTGTTTAAGCAGGTTTTGAGATCGACGCCGTTAGCAGGGTTACCCTTCCGGCTTGGCCTGGGCAGGGTTATGGACGCCATTGGTTATTCTAGCCCCATTTGCATCTTGTCCGTAGATGGACGCTCTATCGTTTTCAAGGTGATTTGGATCTTTGTATAATATATCTGTATTCTTGACTCTTTGAGTCGCTGTTATATATATATATCTGTTCTGTGGGTCCCATCGAGGACTGTTGTGTAATGTTATTATTTCGTTTTCCACCCGCACGAAAGTGTCTGGTGGGCACCTTTGAATCGTTTCTATGCGGGTTTGGCGGGTTTTCGCTAAAACTTGCATAGGTCCGGTTCTGAGGGTGTTACAGAGTGGTATCAGAGCTCAGCAGTTGCGATACCCCACAAGTCCAGCCTGTAGGATAACCTAGCTAACGGCCGAAGTAGAGTGTCAAAACTATTTTGCAAAATCGGTTGGATAGTTCTGATTAGGTCTGATTTTACTCCTTACCCCTCTGCTATTCTCCTCTTATCTCTACGCGTTTTGAATCCGCTCTCTTCTCTTTCTTCGAGTCCAGGAATTTTCGTGGTTGGGTTTCCGTCGTACCTTCAGGGTTTCGCTTCCTCCTAAGATAACGGTGTTCTACCCTCCGGTGTTCAAGCGGTCTGATGAATCCGTCTACGGTGTTACCATTCTTTGTTCCTTGTTTGTGCCTTCCCCTGTTTTCCAACGCGACGACATCATCTACGCCAGATCCGATGAAGAGTCCGCATCACTCCTTTGTTTCCGGACCTCGCTTGTCGAGATCTTCAGTCTAATTCCGAGAGTTGGTTGCATAATCCGCCTATTAGTGTGCAGAGTAATGGTTTGAGTGCGGGATGGAGTAGCTACCATACCACTACTCTTATCATTCGCTCTTGTACATCGAATCAGTGGATCCAGCAATTTTACTCCGTCCACGGAAGTTAGAGGTGGCTTTATTTGTGGATACCTCTACCTTCGACCTTTTTGTTCCGGAGAGTTCCCTCGACGATCACGGACAACGACCTCTTGTTAGTGGTGTCGCGAGGAGCTACACGAAGCGCGAGAAGCCGCCGACCGCCGACCTTCCTTCCGGTACCATGAGGCGGATCTCGAGGGCGAGATCCATTGTTAGTGGTGTCGAATTGTGGCATCCCGCAAAACCACTACTAGAAAATCGCGTTGAAATTGTGCATTGCATCGTCATCATCATGCATTGTTTGCTTAAAACTATTTTTGCAAAGCCCGATTTGTTTCCAAACGCCTCGTCTTTATTCAAACGCCAAAAATCCGGGTCGCCGGAATATTTTGTTTTACCCGGTATCGGTTTGCAAAAGCCTTGTTTGAAATAAATAAAAATATTTATTATTTTAGCGGGCAGTCGAGCGGGCGATTGACCCGACGACCGCCCCAAAATTAAACGCCCAACTACACCCGCCCTTCCAAATCCTAAACCTACCCATCTTCCTACCCACCTCCCCTCCACATCACCCCAACCAATCGTTCGCCCACCACTCTCACCCTTCCCTAACCAATCAAACCCGCCACCTACCCCTCCTCTCTCCACCTAGGCTAAACCACCCCACCCGGCCACACACACTAGCACACAAAGATCCACCCACCCCGATCGACCCCACTCCCACCCACGTGCCACCCACCCGGCCCCCACCCCTTGACCCAGCATTGACGCAACGCCTCGCTGGCCCCACCCAGCCCCTGACAGCCCTCCCTCCTCCGCTTTCTTCCTCGGCCTCCTCTGCCCAGCGTTCCGGGCCCGCCCTTCTTCCTTCCAGGCGCCTCCTCCTCTCTCTCCTTCTTCTCGGCCGCCTTCTCCCACCAACCTCGCCGCCCGCTCGCCCTTCCCCGCCTCCGCCTCCGAGCTGCCCCTTCTCCGCCGGCCCGCCTTCGCCTCCGTAGCCCCCTCCAGCTCTCCTCGCCCCTTCGCCCCAGCCATCTCTCCTCCATGGCACCACACCTCCGAAGCCGCCGCTCTCCCAACCTCCCGGCATCCTCGCGACCAACCTCCCCGGCTCGCCCGCTCGCCCGAGCTCACATGCGCACACGCCCGTCACTTGCGCCCGCCTCTGCCTCGCGTCATGGCGTCGACCCCGCCTCGGCCTCCCCAAGCTCGCCCGCCACGTTCGCCCGCGCAGCCTGACGCGCCGCCAGCGTCGTCGCCGTCGGCCGTTCCGCCGCCCAGACACCGCCCTCGGCCACGAGCTCGGCCGGCTCGTCCTCCATGGCTCCGCGCCGCCTCGAGCCTTCCGTCGGCGATACCGCCATGGTTTTCGCCTTCTTCTCCGGTGCGGCAGTTCGAAGCCGCCCGCTTGCCGTCGCCCGCCGCTGACCTCCCGACCTCGCGCCGCCTGGCGAGCCCGCCGTCAAGCCCTCTCCGCCGTCGGTCCGCGCCTCTCCCGTCGTCGCCGCCGTCTGCTTAAGCCGCCTCGGCGAGCCTCGCCGGAGCCGCCCTCCCGGTGGCCGCCTGCGCGTTGCCTCCGACGAGCCCGGCCTTCTCCTCCATCCCGCGCGTGCAGCCTCGCCCGTGCCTTAGGCCGCAGTTTCCGCATCGGTACCAGGGGCACCTGTTGGGTGTATGGTCGCGAGATGAACGACAAGAGCTTCTACCGGGAACCGGACCCCGAAGACCTAACTCCGGTGCGACGAGTATCCTCTTCCCGGACGCCAAGATCATCGACATGGAACGACAAGACCCTGCTGGTTGCTGCCGCGCCTTGGACACCAAGATTTACGGACGCCGAGACCCCCGAACCCGAAGGCCGATCCCGTACCCGGTGCCGCGTCAAGATCGCCTTCTCGGACCCCGTTGACGCTAAGTTCTTCGCCGTAGAGAAACAAGGCCTTCGACAAGACAAGGAACGCCAAGTGTTTCACCCCGGACACCGAGTCCGCCGAGAACCCCGATGCGACAAGTGCTTCGTCCCGAACGCCATGACCGACAACATGACCCGAAGACCCCGGATGCGCCAAGACCTACCCACAGTCCGAGAACGACCTCGCCGAACCACGAACCACGAGACGGCCGAACCGGAACCCAAGATCGCCGAGCCCCTCGATGTGTGACCCTTTTCCTCGAACCCTATTTTATAACATAACAACTTGTTGCATATTTAATTGTCATCTCGCATGCATATCTGTGGTTTGGGGGCCTTATGCCGAGTCACCTAATAATTAAATATGGGGCCCATATGCGGGCAAATCTAGTCTCATATTGGCCTCATTTAAACTTGTGTAGCGAACCGGTACTATCTTTTGTCTTGATAATGCAACATTAAAATTGCGGGCTAGCTAAACAACATGAACCGTCTTATTAATTGTCGGGACCCCGGTTCCACTTAATATGACCTAATTGCATCGCATTTTTGCCATGCCATGCACCATGCATGCATCATGCCAATCTTCTGCCGTTGTATTAAATATTGCATCCGGTGTTCCTTCTAGTGATTTGCTTCTTCGCGGATAAGGCCGTTGAGTTGATGCGAGTGTCGACCCGAACTTCGGTTGAACCTTCGACAATGTTTTCAGGCGAGCATCTCCCCCTTTCTACCTATCTTACTTTTATAGTGTTTTACTCCTTCCTGTTGATCTATTGCTATCTGTGTTGCGATGCTTTAGTTTCCGTACCTGTGATATACCGTGCAGCCCTATATTGCCTTCGACACATCCTATTACCTGTTGTTTGGTAGATAGTTGGACTTGCGCGTCGTAGTCGCTTGCTCAAGTGCTGTTGCGTGTCGCTCAGTGCCATAGTTGTTGATGTATTGCCGCATGTTGTTGTTGGAGATGATTCTAGTTTTACTTATCGCTCACTTTAATTCCTGTTTAACAACTTAAATTGAAATAAGTAGAGGCATCGGTGGGTGATAGATAATATTTGGTTTCCGAACGCCCACTTGTGTCCCGTAAGACCCCGAGTACTTGATACCTGTTCCTTGATTTATCGCGCTATCCACATCCGGGAGGTATATGGGACCCCTGAGCGAGCTTGATTGATCTTATTTCTTGGGGCCACAAACTAGTTTGAGGTTTTATTTACGATCTGTACTTATGCCATGCTACTTATGTATTTACGATTGTGCGAGGAGCACCTTTTATTTAGGATCGGGACACGATTCCGGTGTCGACAAGCCCAGTTTGGGTTCCCGATCGTTCACGGCCGTCCACCCAAATCTTGAGTCCGTCTCGGAGCTTGCTTACCGTTGGTGTACTCAAGGGTGGCCCCTGAAATATTTCTGAATCCTGTGATTGTTCAGTCGTGAAAGCCTCGTTGGGTTTTGAGTTGGTTTTTCCGAGGTTGATCGAGCGTGTGTTGCTATTGGTGCACCCCGGCCGGGTAAAACTTTCTGAAATCCGTGTCCGCGGATATGGACGACTTGGAGCACAGTATCTCGATCATAGACAAGCATAACTAAAGTTTATTGCTATAAATTTGACTTTATAATGACTAGTAATCAGCTTCACACTAATGGAATGGCTAATAATACTGCCCACAGTTGCTTGTTTGGTTTGTCGCTTGCGACAATGGCATCTGACTAGTAATTATTGCAACTACAACGGAATGGCTTAATAAAAGTACCAACAACTGCTGGGTTTTGGGGTTATCTCATGCTAATTGTATCTGATTAGTAAGTGTTGCAACTATAACAGAATGGTTAACTAAAAGTACCCACTGCTTACTTTATCAGGACGATTATCTAAATCTGACTAGTAAAGTGCCACAACTATAACTGAATAAATAAAACTGCCAACTGTGTGAGTTTCTCGGTTGACTTCCTCGTTAGGTCTCGAGGGGGAAACGCCAGGATGGGTTTGTTTGGGGTTAGTATCAGTCGGGTTCCGAATAGGTCTTTCTTACCCCTCTCTGATTGCCGCCAGTTGTATCGAGTCTCTATAGGTTGTTTAGTGCATGCTGCCGCTGCCGCTTCAGTCCACCATACCTATGTAGGCGAGGACCGCCGAATTCTAGCCTCGCGGTGTCTTGGCCTCGATCGACGCTCCTTCTTTTCCTTTGCCCTTTGTCGGCACCCTTTGTTTAAGGTTTTGAGATCGACGCCGTTAGCGAGGTTACCCTTCGCTTGGCACAGGAAGGTTATGGGCCCATTGGTTATTCTTGAGCTCTTAGCCCCATTTGCATCTTGTCCGTAGCTGGACGCTCTATCGCTTTTCAAGGTGATTTGGATCTCTGTACCTTATATCGTATTCTTGACTCATGGAGTCATTTATATATATCTGCTACGTGGGTCCTATCGAGGACTGTTGTGTAATGTTATTACTTCGTTTTCCACCCGCACGAAAGTGCCTGGTGGGCACCTTTGAATCGTTTCTATGCGGGTTTGGCGGGTTTTCGCTAAAACTTGCATAGGTCCGGTTCTGAGGGTGTTACACCGCTGCCCCAACATCCGAGAACTCGCGTCCGTGTAGAACGGGTGACGCGTGACCTGCGAGGCGGGAGGGGGGAGGAGAGAAGACGGAGGGCCTCATGAGCACAGCCTCATGGAGGAGAACCGTCATCCACCACCGTAAGTGCCTAAGTGGTTGCCGGCCGAACGCTGCGAAAGGGCCACACCAGGCCCGGACAGGCCTGTCCGGCCCAAATGAGGCCCGTAACAGCCTCACCACCATGCTACAACACAAAGGTCACGCCAAGCTCGAGCGCCACCGGTCCCCACCTCTAAAGGACGACCGCACCATGCCTTGGGAGGCCCGCCTAGGCCCAAATGAGGCTTGCAGGGCCTAGATCTGGGCCACTAGCGCACCGGCCGACCACCAGCAGCGCGTCTTGCGTTGCCCCGCCGCCCAATGCCGCCACCGCCTCACCCTGCCGCCATGAACCGTCCCGCCGCCACTGGAAGCTCCAGGAGAAGAGGGCGGTCCGCTGCCGTCGAACGTCAGTCACCGCGAGTAGATGAGCCCACGCCGCCTCAACTTGCAGGAGGACATCTCTGATGCCACCCGCCGGCCGCCCCTTCGAAGATCACCGCCGCGAGGGAGAACGCCGCCCCGCGTCGGCCTCCACGCGTCGAGTAGAGAACGACCAGCTGCCGTCGGTACCGCACGGGCTTCGTATGACGGCTCACGCCGGCGGCGGCCAAGGAGGGAGGTAAGGGAGAGACGAGAGAAGACGACGACTCGATTTTCGCCCCAGGGACGCGCGCGGGCGTCCATGGAGCGGGGTTTTTTTCCGGTCAAAGGCTACTTACCATGGAGTACTCATTTTCGTGTGGAGTCGTTTATCCGATGGATCTCCTAGGATTCTATTCGTTTTTGTGTTTGTCAGTTTCTTCCGTTCTATACTTCTATGAATGTCATCTTGACGATGGTTGTTGTTCTAGTGCACCGGCCCATTGCAGCCTTAGCACGACGACCTCCCGTCCCTCTATTATGATAAACTTTGCCCGGCTCCGGTGGTGGCGAGGGCGACAATTTAGCGCTTGACATGCTAAATGTTTGTAGGTGGTCCATGATCTATATATTTTTTGTTATTTTTAGGTCTTTTTATACTATTGTTGATGATTATTAATAGATCGGTAAAATTTTATTAAAAATAATGCGTTATACATCTCATTTGCGAAGGACCTATATACAATTTGTTACTTACATATAATCAAAGCAAACTTGGAGAAAAATAGTACTAATGCAAGTTACAAAAGCTTCCACGACGTACGTAACCGTGGGTCGTCTTTAGGAATCGTGGGTCGCCCAATGGCCTAGTGGCGCGACCGTGTGAGTGAGTGCAAGCAGCGACACATTGTATTTTTCTACGTGTCCCTTGCGTTTGGTTCAGTACGGAGTTGGATTATTCAAATTAGAGCGCACGAGCTTGTAGAATCATGCAACAACAACCCTTTTGCTTGTAGTCTTGAATTGACCCGTAAAATGGCCGGTGCTAGTGGCAGTAAGAAAAACCAGCAAGCAACACACATTTTTTTAGTACGTACTCTGTTTCAATTTTTAAGAAGTTGTTCATTTTTCCTTACGGTAGCACCATGTCAAATTTGTTCACTTTGAGACGGTTTTCTTTTATGATACAAATATAAAGTGAGAGGCACCACTTTTTGTTACGAGTACTCCCTCCGTTTGGAAATATAAGATGTTTTAGATCTAGATATATCTTCTTCACAAATCTAAAACATCTAGATCTAGATATATCTTCTTCATAAATCTAAAACATCTTATATTTCCAAACAGAAGGAGTAGAAGACAAATCAGCGAGTAGCACACTGCATCGCTGCAGCAAAGATCCCCTTCTAGAACGCCGCCGTCCACATCCAGATCCAAAACATCACCGTCACCCTCATCTCACGGGTCCCAAACTCCCGATCCCTTGGGAATCAATCCATCAATCGGAGCATATGCCCATCCGGTGTGCCTTCTTTCCGGTGTGCCGATAGTACCATCAGCAAACGGTTTTCCCGGCAGCCACCGTCACCGTCGTGGCGGTAAAACCACCCCACGCAACGGCCACTTAAGCAGTAAAGTAACGGAAACCCGCTCCTTCCCACCGGATCCCCACTAGACGTGTCCACGCGGCGTCCTTATCCACTCATCCCCGCTCCGTCCCGTTATAAATTCCCCACCACCCCGGCCTCCATAGCCACAACCTCATCTCGCATCTGACAAGCATCCTCGTCATCTCTCACCAGCCAACTTTTTAGCAGAAGCTTACGAGCAAACAAAGCGTCCCGTACCCCACACCGCAACGAGCGAAAATGGCCATGGCACCGACCACGTCCGCCGTCTCCTTCTCCGCGCGCCCCTCGTCGGCGGCGGCAGTCCGTCCCCGCGCAGCCTCCGTCACAGCCTCAGCCGGGCGAGTCCGCGCGGGGCAGGCCGAGGGGGGCAAGTGGTGGGCGCCGCTGGTCGGCTGGTCCGGGAAGGCCGACTACATCGAGCCGGCGGTGGCGGTGGAGGAGGAGAAGGCCGCGGCGGCGGCGAGGCCCTTCGTGGGCGGCCTGACGGAGGAGAAGGCGCGGCAGCTGCGCGCCCGGATGGTGGAGACGGAGAGCTTCCACGACGCCATGTACCACTCCGCCATCGCCTCCCGCCTCGCCCGCTCCACCTAGGCCGCCGGCCGCCGCCCGCAACTCGCCGACAACGCAAAGTGTCCCGTGCGCATGTACATAGCTGTTGTTTCTTCGTTTAGATTTGGGGAATCATCGCCCCGTCGTTTGTTGCTGGGGATCGATCGATCGAATGCCCTTGATGTTTGTTTGTTGTTGTAGTCAATGGAGGAGGAGGGGTTAGATGAGAGGAGGTCAGAGAGGGGTCTGGTTTTAGGGGGATCCCTCGTCGTCCTCTCCCGCCGCGGAGCTCCCCGACTTGCATTTAGCTTTAGAAGAAGCGCAGATGGTTAGGGATCTGGGATTACATTTGCCAGATCTGTAATAAAACTCATGCTGTAGTAGATCTGAACATCGATTGATTCTGGATCTGAACGCCTTTGCGCGCTTTAAACTTTGTTTGTTTGCCCTTTATTCCAAGACCAGAAGAGGTGTGTGTGTTTGTTGTACCTTCCGTGTTGATTAGGTTTGTCTGACAGGATTCGAGATCTGAGAGTAGTACTTACTCCCGTTTCGGTTTACAAGTCCTACAGTAATTCTATGTCACCGAATTAAACAATTTAGTATGTTATATATATTATAAAAAATATATCACCGGAAATTTTAGACTTTATATTTTCCAATAATATAATTTTTATATTATATAATTCAAATTATATAGGTTAAATTGATAATCTAAATATACGCATAGGACTTATAAATCGAAACGGAGGAAGTAGTATTGTTTTCTGAAACGATTAGACTGACACGATCACTATCGACAATGATGTACTCTACCAACCTTCACAAACTTTTTTTTTGACATAACCTTCACAAACTGACTGTTCGCGGTTGGGTGGACTCGATGTCTCGATGAACTGAACTCAAAAGATTGCTCGATGAACAAGGACGGATGATTCTTCGAGTGACCATGATAGGTGTGGATCTACACGACCGTTTCTTTAATCCCACAGGCCGTTCTCTGCCTAAGATTTTGATCGACGAGTTAACTGAATTCCTAGGTCCTAGCTTGCATCACATGAGCCGCTGAACATTTCAGGTCAGAAAAGTTAAAAGCTGACGAACCTTGCCGCGATGAACAACTACTCCCTCAGTCTGCAAATAATTGCACGTCTAGCTTTTGCCTAAGTCAAACATAATCAAATTTGACCAACTTTATCGAGAAATATAGAAACATATATTAAATTGACATATTATAAAAATAGGTTTAAAAATAAATTTAATGATAACAATTCAGTGTCATAAATGTTGGTACGTTATCCTAAAAAATTAGTCAAACTTTATTATATTTGACTTAGGACAAGGCTAGTAGTACCATTATTTGCGAACGGAGGGAGTAGTCATGATAGTTGGATCTACACCACCGTTTCTTTAATCCCACAGGTCGGTCTCTGCCTCCACTACATCGACAAGTTGATAGAAAATCTCATACACCATTGTTTATCTGCAACTTGTAAGTAAGTCCTGCTTACCGGATGAAAGGAAAGAGTGCTCCGACGGCTTTCGTTAGTTAATCTAATGCAACTGTGCATTGTGGCTGTACTTAATCTCTTTTTTTTTTTTTTTTTGAACAGGAATGGTCCCGAAGGACCCAGAGCTTGTATTACGACGCCACAGGGTGTACAATTACAGAAAGGACCTCATACAGCAGAGAAATAACAACTAGGTCCTGAAATTTAACAAAGAACACCCTAAAAAAGATCACAGAAACGCGATCGAGTCCATGCTTGACGCCGGCGACGACGAGCCTCCAGGCGCAGCCACTCCATCTCTCGCCGGGGACAAGACCACTTGGTAGAGACGGAGCGCAAACGACCATGCTCGGCTCGGAAGACCCTCGCGAAGAGGAGGAGACGCTTGCGGCCGCAGAGCACGACGGGCCATCCCTATGGCCAAGAATAGCGACGGTGAGACGCCGCTTGAATCCGCCCGGGAGGCACAAGCTCAAGAAGCCTCCCAAGCCACCGAAGCCTCCAAAGCGCAGCCGAGCCGCCTCTTCCCTTTGCCCACGGCCACCAGAAGAAAAGGGATGCGTCGAACGCGTCGAGCGATGGTGGCGGCGCTTGAAGGAGAGGAGCCGCCGCTGCCCAGTCGCCGTCTCTTCCCCGCCTCCACGGCCGAGGAGACAGAAGAGACAAAGACGAGAAAGGCCACCACCCGCCAAAGCGCCAAGTGGCAAGACCCTCGACGCCTCCAGATCCATGCATCACCAAGCCCACCATCTCAATCCCTCGCCCCACGGCGGTCGAGAGGAGATGGAAGAGCACGGAACAACACCGATCCGAGGCCGCCATGGACTCTACTTTATTGCTGGATGTGGTGGCCGTCGTCGTCGCGGGCTGCTCCAACCAGAGGAGCAAGAACGCAAGGAGGACGAACCCTAAAGCCTTGATCTGGCCACCTCGATCTAGAGCTCCACATCCGGGCATAGAGCCCACACCCGGCACACAGCCACTACAACTAACCCTACCAACTACGGTGCCTCTCCCTGTCCAACTCCGACCGGCTATTCCGGCGGAGAGGACCAGGGAGGGGCCAGGCTCCTGGCGGCGCGCTCGCAAGAAGAGAGGCTGTACTTAATCTCAAACGGCACTTTCACTTGTTAATTGTGTTGTGATGGTTACCGGTGTGTGCGTGTTTCCTCTCTACGAAGTATCCTAGATTGCTTACACTCGAAGGCTTAGTAGTAGAGAGATAGAGAGGAGAGCTGAACCATTTCCTGGGCAGCTAGCACTCAACGTCAACGGAGACGCAATTAATTCATGCTTTAACTAATTTTTCCACACAAAACCTCCATGGACACGCGCACCAGTCGCTCGCCCCCTTCTGGAAGGCCAAAAACTAGTGAAGACACAAGAACAGATAACCACGCACGGAAGTACCTCCCATCTCTAAATCTCTCCTAGTACTTTATAGTATGATAAGTATGATGTCTTATGAACATCTAGAAGGCTAGCTAGGCCTGCTAAATTTGTCACTCCCCAGCACGATAAGAAACTTTGATAGAGCGTACCCAGAATCCTATTTAGCGGAGAATGGCGATTTTGACAAATAAAAGTTGCCATCTTTTCAAAAATATATTCTGAAAGACGTATCTTTTTCATAAAAGAGAGGCCAAGTGGCCGAGTTTTACAATACATTATTATGGCATAGGCACCACCAGCACAACTCTACGCCGCACCTCAGAGGCAACACTCACACTCCAGCTAATTACTCGCGAAACCTCCACCTATCCACCGGAAGATGCCTGCAGCCTTCCATGACTCGGCCTCGGCGGAGATCTTGCGGATGACCTCGCTAGGGGATGGGTTGGCCCCTTCAAAGACCACGTCGTTCCTGTGACGCCAGAGTGTCCAAAAAAATAGGGCTGTTCCGGTCCAAAGATCACGGTCCCGGACCTAGGCACCCCGCCTGCTCTGAAGCCATGCCACTAGCTTGGAGTCTTGGCCCGGCATCCAATGACTTTTGCTCCACCAGCGTAGGCAGGTTGCCCATACTTCGTGCGCAAGCACGCTGTCGTGGTGGTATCACGGCATATTCCATGGGTAGGCTAAAGTTGGGGCCGATGGACGTGGAGGAATCCGGGGAGGGATGATGCAGTGAAGACCACACTCGTATAAACAAAGAGAAATACAATGTATATTAGATTGAAGCTCTCAAGTGGAGATAACACCTCATTCTCTACATCTAATCTCTTATAATCTGGCCATACTTGTGGCTATAATCATGCTCCTTGAGCTGTATCTCCTATGTCTCTATCTAGATCTCTCTATGAGAGTGGGAAGAAGAAGAAGGAGAGCTTCTATTGAGCAGAGAGGGAAGGAGCCCTTCGGGGCCTCTCTGGAGAACGATCCCCCTGGTGCTCCTTATAAAGGGGAACCAGGGGACAAAGCTTGTTCCCCACGCTTGGCATCTGTGTAGCATATTCCTAGCATCTTCTTAGATGCTCAGCATATGCCTAGGCATCTTTGGAGATGCCATGGCATATCCCTTAGCAAATTCTTGATGCCAAGGGCATATTCCAAAGGGCCATGTGCCAGTCTGAGCCATGGGCGTCCTAAGACTGGCAAGAGACTTATTTGTCTTGTCCTGGGTCGATGTTGAGTCGTTGTAGATTGCGTGAAGTCATCTGGAGGTGAATAAGGGGGCGTTTGGGTCTTTATATCTCGGCCCAAACGTCCTGGAGTTAGTGGTAATTCGGCCTAGCAAAGGGTTAATTCGGCCTGGGGGAGCTTGGGCCTGATCTGGATCAAATCTCCTCCCTGCCGAGCTAATCCTGACCAGATTCTGCCCACCGGGTGGCTCTCATTCGGCCTGGAGGGTAGAGCCAGCGGTGGGCCGAGATAACCGAGGCCGGCCCATCCGGTTGAGGCGGCCGGGTCGGTGGAGCTTGCTGGTGCGGTAGTGTCCTTGCGGTGGGCCGAATCTGGCCCACCCTGGGGACGCGGGCGTTGCGACGCGGGACGTTGCTTGGCGGGAGCAGGCGGAGGGAGTTCCTGGCGGGGTGTCGGCGGGAGCTGGTGGCATCGGCGGGAGTTGGTGATATTGGCGGGAGCTGTTCGGCGGGGAGGGAGCTGCTGCTGTGATGTCGCTAGATCGGAGTGGCTTGGTGGAGCTTGGCAAATGGTCCGGCTGGGGTTAATCCGGCCCACCTGGGTTCTTTTCCCCTCCTTATATTTAATTCGGCCTTGGGGAGTATGGACTGGGCCGAGATACCTCTTACTCGGCCCAGTTGTTCTTTCCTGTCTTTTTCTTTTTCTATTTGACTTGATATTCTCTTATCAAATATACTCTCATTTATTCTTGTCTCTTATTGGCTTATTTATATACCAACTCTGGGGTACCTGGGGTTATATCCCCGACATTAGTCCCCGAGTCTATGTGGGACTCGTAGAGTCGTGCATAGACTTTAATTTTAAATATTCCCAGAGTTATTTTTTGACTTATTGTACCTTGGTTGTATACTTCTATGTCTTATAATCCCTTCGGGTTACTTTCTTGTCTCTTAGACTTCTCGGGCACTGCTTATAACCCTCTTGGGGCAAGTTTTTGACTATTGGCCTTCTCGGGCACTGGTCATAACCTCCTTGGATAAGTTTTTGGACTCGTGGCCTTCTTCGGCATTGGTTATAACCCCTTTGGGTAAGTTTTTGGACCTCTCGCCTTCTTGGGCACCGGTCATAACCTCTTTGGGTAAGTTTTTGGACCTCTGGCCTTCTTGGGAACTGGTCATAACCCCTTTGGGTAAGTTTCTGGACCTCTGGCCTTCTTGGGCACTGGTCATAACCTCTTTGGGTAAGTTTTTGGACCTCTGGCCTTCTTGGGCACTGGTCATAACCCCTTTGGGTAAGGTTTTGAGTCCTTGCCTTCTTGGGCATTGCTCTTTTAACCCCATTGGGTAAGTTATGAGTTCTTGCCTTCTTTGGCATTGCTCTTTTAACCCCACTGGGTAAGTTATGAGTTCTTGCCTTCTTTGGCATTGCTCTTTTAACCCCATTGGGTAAGTTATGAGTTCTTGCCTTCTTTCGCATTGCTCTTTTAACCCCAAGTTATGAGTTCTTGCCTTCTTTGGCATTGCTCTTTTAACCCCATTGGGTAAGTTATGAGTTCTTGCCTTCTTTGGCATTGCTCTTTTAACCCCATTGGGTAAGTTATGAGTTCTTGCCTTCTTTGGCATTGCTCTTTTAACCCCATTGGGTAAGTTATGAGTTCTTGCCTTCTTTGGCACTGCTTTTTTAACCTCTTTGGGTAAGTTATAATCCGAGTCATGTGTTTCCAAATCCGAGTTATTTTACTCCAAATTGACTTATGTCTTAAGTCTGAGTCCTCTGACTCAAATCCGAGTCATCTGATTCCAAATCCAAGTTACTTTACTCAAAATTGACTTTTTGTCTTAAGTCTGAGTCATCTGACTCAAGTACGAGTTATTGTTGGAGATATGCCCAAGAGGCAATAATAAAGTGATTATTATCATATCTTCACACTTATGATAAATGTTTACATACCATGCTATAATTGTATTAACCGGAAACATTAATACTTGTGTGATTTGTAAACTAAAATAAGAGTCCCTAGTAAAGCCTCTTGATAAACTAGCTTGTTGGTTAATATATGATCATGGTTTCCTGATCATGAACATAGAGATGTTATTAACAACAGGATCATATCATTAGGAGAATGATGTGATGGACATACTCCTATTGATAAGCGTAGCATAAAGATCAAGTCATTTCAATAGTTCAATTGCTATATGCTTTCTGATACATAGTAACCTAATTCCTTCGACCATGAGATCATGCATATCACCTTTACCGGATGGATGCTTTGATGACATCAAACACCACACCGTGAATCGGGTGGCTATAAAGGTGGCATTGAGTGTTGGAAAGTATTGATTGAAACACATGAATCAAGAGTGGATTTGTCCATCCATATGACGATAGATATACTGGGCCCTCTCGGAATGTCATCCAATTAGCTTGCAAGCATGTGACTGGGTCACAAGGGATCACATATCACGAACGAGAAAGAGTACTTATCGAACGAGGTTGAACTAGGTATGCAGAGATACCGACGATCATAACCTCGGATAAGTAAACTATCGTGAGACAAAGGGAAATTGGTATCGTATGTAAGTGGTTCATTCGATCGCAAAGTAATCGTAGAAATATGTGGGAGCCATATGAATTTCCAGATTCCTCTATTGGTTATTGTTAGGGGAAGTGTCTCGATCATGTCCGCATAATTCACGAACCGTAGGGAGACACACTTAAGGATTCGACGTTGTTTGAGTAGTTATGGTATTATGAGAAAGAGACCGAATGTTGTTCGAGTCTCGGATGGGATCCGGATATCACGAGGTGATCCGGAATGGTCCGGATAATAAGATTCATATAAGGAAAGTCCCGTTTGAGTTCGGGAATGATTTGGTGTTTTCATCGGGAATGTTCTAGAAGGTCCGGATTGTCCAAGACTCGGGAAGGTACATGAATGTGTCATTGAATGATTGCATCATGTACTAAGTGTTCTTGCTGTTCCAAAACATGAAAGTCAAATTGCCGGTTTGAAAGTCAAACGCTAAAACAGAAAGTGTGGAAAACAGAACTGGGAAACAGAAACTGTGGGAAACAAGCAAGAGGAGGTTGAAACCAACTTGGAGGAGGAGTTCCTCTCCTCCAAGCCGCGCCCAGCCCTAGGCCGAGTTGGGGAGGGACTCCTCCTCCTGGCGCGCCTAGCCCCTCCACCTATAAAAGGAGGCGGGCCTCCTTGAGACACACAAGTTTCTACCTCTAATCTCAGGTTTAGAGCCGTTTGGTTTAGAGCTTCTAATTGCTCTAGCCTGCGGTTTAGAGCCTTCTAATTGGTGTGTCTAATCTCTAGACCACTAATATCCCTCTCTCATAATCCACCATACTCGCTCCGGCTTAAGGCGAAGCCTCATGATTTCCCCTCTACTTCCCACCACGCCGTTGTCTGGAATCGCGAGGAGAGTGCTACAACCTCCGGCTGCTTTGGAACAAGGGAGAGGAAGGTCTTCGTCATGCCGAACGTGTGACCGATTGCAGGGAGCGCTGCCGAACGCAGCGCCGGAAGGATCGCTCACACGATCTTGAGATCGGAAAGAGTACGACTACATCACCCACGAGAATCCGGGCTCGTTAAACACTTTGGAATCTTCGAGGGTAAGTTATTCCATCGACTCGTTGCTACAATCTAGTAGATAGATCTTGGCTTGTTTGTTTGTATGCGATAGAAAATTTTGTTTTCCATGCTACGAACCCCTACAGTGGTATCAGAGCCGTGTCTATATGTAGATCTGTTGCACGAGTAGAACACAATGGTCATTGTGGGCGTTGATGCTTTTATTGTCGATTGCTTATTGTGTACTTTGCATCTTGCGGTATGTTGGGATGAAGCGGACCGGGCTAACCTTACATGACATCGTTCATGAGACTTGCTCCACGCTTGACATGCAACTTGTATTGCATAAGTGGCTTTGCGGGTGCCTGTTTCTCCTAGCATAGTTAAGATCCAATTTACAACGGGTGATTGACAATACTAGTATCAATGTTGTGGTTCTTGTTCGTAAGTTAGAACGACACTTATTGAAAGCCCCAAACCACGTAAAATATGCAAAGAAAGTAGAGGTGTCTAACTTTGTTTTGCAGGGGTGTGCTGTGATGTGATATGGCCATGATTGTGATTATATATGATGTATGCAATGTTCCTTATTGTAAGTTGGCAACCGGCAGGAGCCATATGGTTGTCTTTAAATTCTGTTAAGACCCGCGTGTCTATTCAAAGTAGTTGTAATAGTTAAAGCTGGTGGACGACAACCATGGAGAAGCATCATTGACCTTGATGCAATGTCGGTGATGATGGAGATCATGTTCGTGCTAGAAGATGGAGATCAGAAGCACAAAGAAGAAAGGCCATATCATATCACATATTATGAACTGCATGTGATGTTAATCCTTTATGCATCTTGTATTGCTTAGTAGACAACGGTAGCATTATAAGATGATCCCTCATGCACATGAATTTCAAGTCACAAAGTGTTCACCCTTAGTTAGCACCGTTGCTAAAGCTTGTTGTTTCGAAGCATCACGTGATGATCGGGTGTGTTAGATTCTACAAGTGTATACAACGTGAGCAAACCAGATTTTCTCATGCGGAAACTAAGGTTTGATCTTGACGAGCCTAGCATGTATAGACATGGCCTCAGGAACACGGATTACCGAAAGGTAGAGCATGAGTCATATAGTAGATATGATGAACATGTTGATTGTTCGCCATTGAAGCTATATCAACTCTCGTGATGATCGGTTTTGATATGGTGGATTTGGTTCGTGTGATCACTAAAACAATGTGAGGGATATTGTTTTGAGTGGGAGTTCACCTAGATTAATTTAATTATTAATTAGAACTCAATTTATCATAAACTAAATCAAAGTGAATTTGCATTTGTTGTAGTCATTGGCATCCGTTTACCACCTTGCGCTTAGTTATAATTGAGATAATAGAACTATAGAATTCTGGTTAGTTACTTTACGAACTGGTATCGTATTGTTTTGAGGTGTTAATCTAAAGTTTAAAAGTCCTATTGCAAACTTTCAGTAAGTTCCAGTTACTCCATGAAGTTTAATAATTAGTATTAAATCAAGAGTAACAATTCCAAGTGTTAGTATATAAGTGTCATGTTTGTATCCATGATTCTTGATATTTAAAGGATTCTCTTAATATCAAGGTTATCTAGGATCTGAAAGAGTTGTTTCAGAAACCATGATGTGTGGAAGATATTGTGACATCTGAAACGAAGTTTTGGTTGCAACATGATAGAGTATAATATGGCAAAAGTCATGTTCTCATATTTGATGAGAATTTGCAAAAGGTTGGAGACACTTGTTGTCCTAATCCTCCAAAAGGTTTTGGATAGCAACATTATACTCATAATTCATCGTTATAAGCTAAAAGTAGCTTGACCATGGACGATTCCATGATAAGGGTGAATATTTGATGTAGGTAAAATGTTTACTACACCAAGAGATTACTAAAGAAAGGAATTTGAAAGAACACCAAACATTAGATAATGGTGATCTACTTCAAAGTGCAAGTCCAAAGACATTAGTATTTAACTATACACGCTTTGGACTATATGTCATATGTATGACTCCACTATTGATGTTGATAGATTATTTCAAACAGAAAAGGAAATACTGAAAGAGAATCTCATAAATATATGGCAGAAAATAAAAGACTAGAATTGTTCAGTTTAAGTATATAGATGATATACATGTTATGGCTATATTCTTTGCTTATTAAACACTGTGGTTCTTAAGTATTTGATACTGAATTTGTTGGTATGAATCGTCATACGAAAAAACACAATTCATGAACTACAATGGCCTAAGTAACTAGCAAAAGAATATGTGATGATGTTCATCGAGAACAAATAAAGGGTTATTGTGTTGCTCGTTAAAACATCAAAGCTTGCCTTCAAGATTTGTTTTATCAGGTATTATGAGAACAAAAGGGTTGTTCAAATAATTGCCGTAATCCATAAAAGATGGATGATTCACAAATCTCGTTGGAGAAATCACATCCATAAAACTAGTGCTAAAAATGTCGAAAGACAAATTGATTGAAATATCACTTAGGAAGTGATATCGCTGTTTAAATTATATTGGAAAGAAAACATGAAGAAACTCCATATGGATGGAATTTTGGAGTCTATTTGATTTTGATCAAATGACGCTTGTGAAACTTTCCTAGAGATAATTAAAACTTCGTTCATAGGCAAAAGGGGAATGAATGACTAGCTTATTGGAACTTGTACATATTGTTGTATGAAATCCATTATGTGTAGTCAAGAGCGATGGATTTCAACTTCATATGCTTTCTCCGAAAATTTGAGTGAATATATGAATATTTACTTAATAAGGATGAAGTGTGAAATATTTGAAAAGTTCAAAGTTTTTTCAAGATGAAGTGCAAAATCATTGTAACAAGAATATAAACAGTTTATGATAAAGATCATAAAAGGAAGATATTTGAGTTACAGAGTTTAGCATAATACCTAAGATTTAAGGAATCGTTCCGTGGATTTGCATTTCCCGAAACACCATAAGGGTATGGAGCGTTCGAGATATGTAATTAAACCCTGTTTGACATGGTAAGATCAAAGGTGTAATTCATAAAACTGTCATTATATTTTAAAGATTAAAAGCTTTAGAGATTACCGTTTTTCCACTGAAAAGAGCTCCATCATAATCCGTTGAAATGACACCATATAAAGTTATGGTTTGGGATAAAACACAAGTTGTCCTTTCTTAAACATTGGAATGCTATGCATAAGAAAGATGTTTGCAACCAAAGTCGGATGAACCTGTCTTTGTATGTTATTTGAATAATCTAAGTAATCCTCCATAACATCGGAAACAAAAGTGTTTGTCACTTAAAACGTCAAGTTTCTTTGAGAAGGAATTTTTCGTGAAAAGTTAAGTGGGAGGACAATAGAACTTTGATAAGGTTAAAAGAACCTTAGCTATATGTGCAGAGTTGCGCAGCGCCGAAAAGTGTTCCGGAAGCAGCAACAAAGCTCATGGCTCACGTACCTCAAAGGTTGTGGTGACGAAGATCCAAGTTCCTATTGAAACAGGTAGGTCGGATGAACAATCAAATACCAAGATTTAAGGGTTGAATCATTATTTGAGAATAATGAACCGACTACATGCAAAGAAGCGATGATGGGCCCTGACTCCGTCAAATGGCTTGAAGCCATAAAATCCGTGATAGTTCCATACACGAGAAATCAAGTTTTGAACTTGAAGGACCCTCGAGAAAGGTGTAAGACCTTACAGTCGTGTTTGGATCTATGAAGAAATAGACATGGATGTTTCACATCTATGAAATAGTCGACATGTTGGGAAAGAGTTCACAACAATGTTCAAAGGTTGACTATGACAAGATTTGATCTTTCATAGTGATATTTAGTCTAGACGGATTAATATAGCAACCACTACATATAATTTTGTTATATGGTAGTTGAATAAACAAAACAAGTTCTTCTAATAGAATTGTTACCTCGGACATGTGCATAACACGGTCCAGAGGGTTTTGTAAATTCAGAGGATGCTAAAAGCATATGCAAACTTCAATGGTTAAAGTGAGCATCGCGGAGTTGGAATCTTCACTGTGATGAAACTGTTAAAGGAGTTTAAAAGTTCATTAGAGACGATGAAGATGCTTGCATTTGCAAGAAATTAAGTGGGAGCGCTAAGACATGTTTCTAATACATTATGTGGAAGACATATTGTTGATTGGAAATAATGTATCTTCTATTAACACATATTAATGTGGAAGACATGTTTCTAAGTATATGACTGCTATTATAGCAGCAAAAGAGGGCATTTGTGTCAAGTAGTTTGTTATCAAACTAGGTGTAGTTCACAGAGGGATAATACTATGAAGATATATTGTGCGACAATATTATCAACATGTTTTAAACCCAAAGAGCTAAAGGTCACACCGAAAGACCAAATTTATACAAAGCCATCTCATTAGAGAATGAGTGATGCGTAGAGACGCAAAGACATGCAATTACACACGGACCTGGTAGTGTAAGATCCAGAGATCAATTGACCACTAGCAATCGTGTACATACAACACCGGAAAGCCATAGGTGTTGAATACACAAAGGTTTGAAACTAGATTATTGACTCTAGTGCAAGTGGGAGACTGTTGGAGATATGCCCAAGAGGCAATAATAAAGTGATTATTATCATATCTTCACACTTATGATAAATGTTTACATACCATGCTATAATTGTATTAACCGGAAACATTAATACTTGTGTGATTGTAAACTAAAATAAGAGTCCCTAGTAAAGCCTCTTGTTAAACTAGCTTGTTGGTTAATATATGATCATGGTTTCCTGATCATGAACATAGAGATGTTATTAACAACAGGATCATATCATTAGGAGAATGATGTGATGGACATACTCCTATTGATAAGCGTAGCATAAAGATCAAGTCATTTCAATAGTTCAATTGCTATATGCTTTCTGATACATAGTAACCTAATTCCTTCGACCATGAGATCATGCATATCACCTTTACCGGATGGATGCTTTGATGACATCAAACACCACCGTGAATCGGGTGGCTATAAAGGTGGCATTGAGTGTTCGGAAAGTATTGGTTGAAACACATGAATCAAGAGTGGTATTTGTCCATCCATATGACGGATAGATATACTGGGCCCTCTCGGTGGAATGTCATCCAATAAGCTTGCAAGCATGTACGGGTCACAAGGGATCACATATCACGGGAACGAAAAAGAGTACTTATCGAACGAGGTTGAACTAGGTATGCAGAGATACCGACGATCATAACCTCGGATAAGTAAACTATCGTGAGACAAAGGGAAATTGGTATCGTATGTAAGTGGTTCATTCGATCGCAAAGTAATCGTAGAAATATGTGGGAGCCATATGAATTTCCAGATTCCTCTATTGGTTATTGTTCGGAGAAGTGTCTCGATCATGTCCGCATAATTCACGAACCGTAGGGAGACACACTTAAGGATTCGACGTTGTTTGGGTAGTTATTGTATTATGAGAAAGAGACCGAATGTTGTTCGGAGTCTCGGATGGGATCCGGGATATCACGAGGTGATCCGGAGAATAAGATTCATATAAGGAAAGTCCCGTTTCGGAGTTCGGGAATGATTCCGGTGTTTTCATCGGGAATGTTCTAGAAGGGTCCGGATTGTCCCAAGACTCCGGGGAAGGTACATGAATGTGTCATTGAATGATTGCATCATGTACTAAGTGTTCTTGCTGTTCCAAAAACATGAAAGTCAAATTGCCAGTTTGAAAGTCAAACGGCTAAAACAGGAAAGTGTGGAAACAGAAAGCATGGGAAACAGAAACTGTGGGAAACAAGCAAGAGGAGGTTGAAACCAACTTGGAGGAGGAGTTCCTCTCCAAGCCGGCGCCCAGCCCTAGGCCGAGTTGGGAGGGACTCCTCCCTCCTGGCGCGCCTAGCCCTCCACCTATAAAAGGAGGCGGCTCTCCTTGAGACACACAAGTTTCTACCTCTAATCTCGGGTTTAGAGCCGTTTGGTTTAGAGCTTCTAATTGCTCTAGCCTGGTTTAGAGCCTTCTAATTGGTGTGTCTAATCTCTAGACCACTAATAGCCCTCTCTCATAATCCACCATACTCGCCCGGCTATGGAAGCCTCGGATTTCCCTCTACTTAGGTACCACGCCGTTGTCTTCGGAATCGCGAGGAGAGTGCTACAACCTCCGATGCCTGCTGGAACAAGGGAGAGGAAGGTCTTCGAAAATCGAACGAGTGTGACCGATCATGAGCGCCGGAACGCCAGCCTGGGAAGGATCGTCTACACGATCTTGAGATCGGAAAGAGTACGACTACATCACCCACGAGAATCTGCTCTCGTTAAACACTTTGGAATCTTCGAGGGTAAGTTATTCCATCGACTCGTTGCTACAATCTAGTAGATAGATCTTGGCTTGTTTGTTTGTATGCGATAGAAATTTTTTGTTTTCCATGCTACGAACCCCTACAGTTATATGACTCAAATCCGAGTCATCTGATTCCAAATCCGAGTTACTTTACTCATATTTGACCTATGTCTTAAGTCTGAGTCATCTGACTCAAATCCGAGTTATATGACTTAAAACCGAGTTATCTCATTCCAAATCCGAGTTACTTTACTCAATTTTTACTTACATCTCAAATCTGAGTCATCTGACACAAATCCGAGGTATATGACTCAAATCCGAGTTATCTCATTCCAAATCCGAGTTACTTTACTCAATTTTGACTTACATCTCAAATCTGAGTCATCTGACTCAAATCCGAGTCATCTGTTTGCCACGGTATAACTTGATTTGGCGTGATGATGTTAATTTGCCTTTGATATGGATCCGAGGTATAGATCCGAGATTAAGTTCTGGGATATGATAATAGGGCTAACCGCTGAGAGATCTGATTCGAGATGTAGATATGAGATATAGATTCGAGATATGATAAGCTGGCCAATAGTAATCCGAGATATAGGATAAGCTGGCAAGATGGTTAAATATCAATCCGAGTCATAACATAACCTGGCAATCTGGCGAACTGAATAAAGCTTCGGCTCGAATCAGAGATGTGATTAGTACACCGAGTCTGAATACAAGTCCGAATTATAATATCCCCTGGTAAGCTGAATCAAGTGTTAGTCCGAATCAGAGATAATCTACTGAGCAGAGTTAAAGGTTAATCTGAAGCATAAATAAATTGACTCAAATTATATCTGAATCATCAATAAGCTGGCCGGTAAGCTGAGTTAAAGGATAATCCAAAGCATAAATAAACTGACTCAAGTTCTGTCCGACTCATAAGTAAGCTGACTCAAATTCTATCTGAATCATAAATAAGCTGATTCAACTTCTGTCCGAGTTATAAATAAGCTGGCTGGTGAGCTGAGTCACAGGTCAATCCAAAACATAAACTAACTGACTCAAAATCTATCTGAATCTCAAATAAGCAGATTCAACTTATGGCCGAGTTATAAATAAGTTGGCTGGTGAGCTGAGTCACAGGTAAATCCAAAACATAAACTAACTGACTCAAAATCTATCTGAATCTCAAATAAGAAGATTCAACTTATGGCCGAGTTATAAATAAGCTGGCTGGTGAGCTGAGTCACAGGTCAATCCAAAACATAAACTAACTGACTCAAAATCTATCTGAATCATAAATAAGCTGATTCAACTTATGGACGAGTTATAAATAAGCTGGCTGGAGTACAGATCTAAATCAACATAATGTTCTCTTAATCCGAAGGTGACTCTACGGATAAGTTGACTAGTCCCCGGGTTAAGTTATTTTCTCCCCGAGGTGAAGGATTGAGTGTAGGTGGATGAGTTATCTGGCACTTACAGTATACTTGGAGAAGTGTTTGAGTGAGTCTTGCTAGGTCATACCTGCCCTGCTGAGTTACCTGGTACTTACAGTAAGCTTGGAGTAGTGCTTGAGTCCTTCTTGCTGAGTCTTACCTGCTTTAATGAGTTAGACTTGGAGAGCCTCTGCTCTTACCTCTTTGTTCTCTATTGGCTTGGTGGAGCTGAATGAGCCCTATGAGTAAGAAGTTGATGAAGATGTTCCCGTACGGATGGAAACCCAACCAACGCCACTAGGAGGCCCCACGATGGACGCCAAATTTCGTGGTGGTATCACAACATATGCCATGGGTAGGCTAAAGTTGGGGCCGATGGACGTGGAGGAATCCGGGGAGGGATGATGCAGTGAAGACCGCACTCGTATGAACAAAGACAAATACAATGTATATTGGATTGAAGCTCTCAAGTGGAGATAACACCTCATTCTCTACATCTAATCTCTTATAATCTGGCCATACTTGTGGCTACAATCATGCTCCTTGAGCTGTATCTCCTATGCCTCTATCTAGATCTCTCTGTGAGAGTGGAGGAAGAAGAAGGAGAGCTCCTATTGAGCAGAGAGGGGAGGAGACCTTCGGGGACTCTCTGGAGAACGATCCCCCTGGTGCTCCTTATAAAGGGGAACCCAGGGGACAAAGCTTGTTCCCCACGCTTGGCATCTGTGTAGCATATTCCTAGCATCTTCTTAGATGCTCAGCATATGCCTTGGCATCTTTGGAGATGCCATGGCATATCCCTTAGCATATTCTTGATGCCAAGGGCATATTCCAAAGGGCCATGTGCCAGTCTGAGCCATGGGCGTCCTAAGACTGGCACGAGACTTGTTTGTCTTGTCCTGGGTCGATGTTGAGTCGTTGTAGATTGCGTGAAGTCATCCAGAGGTGAATAAGGGGGCATTTGGGTCTTTATATCTCGGCCCAAACGTCCTGGAGTTCGTGGTAATTCGGCCTAGCAAAGGGTTAATTCGGTCTGGGGGAGCTTGGGCCTGATCTGGATCAAATCTCCTCCCTGCCAAGCTAATCCACAGCCCAGCCGGGTTACGAAGCGGCCCAGCCGGGGTGGCTCTCATTCGGCCTGGAGGGTAGAGCCAGCGGTGGGCCGAGATCACCGAGGCCGGCCCATCTGGTTGAGGCGGTCGGGTCGGTGGAGCTTGCTGGTGCGGTAGTGTCCTCGCGGTGGGCCGAATCTGGCCCACCCGGGGGACGCGGGCGTTGCGACGGGGGACGTTGCTTGGCGGGAGCAGGCGGAGGGAGTTCCTGGCGGGGTGTCGGCGGGAGCTGGTGGCGTCGGCGGGAGTTGGTGATATTGGCGGGAGCTCTTCGGCGGGGAGAGAGCTGCTGCTTTGATGTCGCTGGATCGGAGTGGCTTGGTGGAGCTCGGCAGATGGGCCGGCTGGGGTTAATCCGGCCCACCTGGGTTCTTTTCCCCTCCTTATATTTAATTCGGCCCTGGGGAGTATGGACTGGGCTGAGATACCTCTTACTCGGCCCAGTTGTTCTTTCCTGTCTTTTTCCTTTTCTATTTGACTTGATATTCTCTTATCAAATATACTCTCATTTATTCTTGTCTCTTATTGGCTTATTTATATACCAACTCTGGGGTACTTGGGGTTATATCCCTGACACACGCATCCCAACAGAAGGTGGTTGATGGTCTCTCCACACTGGTCACACAAGGGGCAAGCTGACGTGTGCTGCGAGCCACGTCGGCTTAGCCTATCGACAGTCCAACATATGTTCCTGGTGGCCATCTAGAGTGATACCTTACAGCTGGCGGGGGCGCGGGAACGCTAGATCTGCAGGGCCCCGGCTATCAAAGTCTGCCCAGCAAATAAGGTCTGGTAGCAGGAATAGGCAATGTAACAGTTACTTGGATCCCAGTTTCACTTGAGAACGTCATGGGTCCCCTTAGTTAAGGCAATCACCTCGATCCGATCAGCCACTTTGAGGAGAGCTTTGATGGCTGCGGCTCCTAGATTAGGGGGCACATCGTGAAGCCAGCCTCCTGACAGGCCCTCGCGCACTCTGCGCGTGGAGATCGCACTTGTCGGCACCGAAGCGAAGAGGTTTGGCGCGACATCCCGGATCCGCCCACATGGTAGCCACCTGTCTGTCCAGAAGAAAGTGGAAGCTCCATCCCCAAGCACTGAGCAAGTGGCCACACCAATAAGTTGTCTCGCCAACTCCGGAACACGAATGTCGAGGTTCTGCCAAGGCTTGTATACCTCAACACGCCTCAACCATAGCCATCTGGCCCGTAGAACAACGTTCATGAGGCACATGTTGGGGATGCCAAGTCCCCACAACTCCTTGGGCATGCATACCCTATACCACGCCACTAGGCTGTGTCCACCATGAACATCTTTCCTCTCTTCTGGAGAAAGCCACGAATGATCTTCTCGATGGTGATGATGGTCTCATTGGGATGTTGAAGGACATCATAGCGAATATCGGTATGGATGATAGTATCGTATTTACCAGCTCAAGCCGTCCTCCTCTGTTGAGCATGGATGCTTTCCATGATGACAGTTTGGCGGCCACCGTACCTACCAGGGTCTGGAGCTGCACTGTCGAAGGCTTCTGCAGGGATAGAGGCAGTCCGAGGTAACGAAGCGGGTCACCAAGCTTCTGTCCTCTTCTGAGCATATGCATAAAAGTTGCCATCAAGTAGGAACTAGGAAGTGACATGGATGGATATTCTTAATAACAAAAAACTTGTTTTATACAGTGCTACTACTATTTCATGATTAACTTTGACGACATTTTTTTTTTCAATTTCAGGTGATTCCACCCCTAGCCCTTGGGAATATCTGGAGGCAAAGATGAATTGAGACCAAAAGCTAGCGGTGCCAATAGCTACTTACAAAGAACATGTATGTATAAGAAAATCTTTGCAAAGTGTTTAAACAACAACCCCGTGACCAAGGTGGGGTCAAGAGTGTTTATGACCACACAATCAGTTCTCATGTGTCGTGATCGTAGTGTAAGAGCATCTCTACCCGTGACGTTTCAGAGTGTTTTTTTGGTCCGGACGATGAAACAAGTCGCGCGTTCCTAGGACACCGAATAATGCCCAATTTGGCTCAACTTTCGTCCAGTGTTCCAAGGCAACTTGGGATGCTGGGAACCGCCGGACATAGCAAAAAAAGGGTGGGCCAATCCTGTCGGCGACACGAGGCCGAGCTCCTGCCTTTTTCTTCCCCCTCCCGCCTTTCTTCTCCATTCTTCGCCATATCTCCCGCCCGCTCCCCTAGCTCTCGCCCACCATGCCGCCCAAGGCTTTAGCCAAACCCCGCTTCACCGTCAGCGAACCGAAGGTGAAAAAGTCGAGGAAGCTGAGGGCACCGACGTCGAGGGCAGAGGACTTCACAGACGCCGAGTGGTTGAAAGAAGTTCGGAGTAGGAAGGTTGAAACAGAGAGCCGCAAGGACATGAAGACAAGGTCGAAGGAGGCGAAGGAGATCACGGAGGCACAAGCGATAAGGGAAGCGTAGACGGCTTCATAGCGCGCGACGCTTACGGTGATGTCACGCCTGACGCCGATCGTCTCCGCGCAGTACGCCACTCACTGGGGGAGCCAACCAACCGTCGGATCTCCGTCCGGGTTCTCGCCGATCTCGTTGGCCATGTTCCTGGAGAGCCAGGCGAACCCGCGCCAGAGGTACTCTTCCTCCCCCGAGTTCGACGGCAGGTTCAACCCGAACGTACTCTTCCCCTGCCCCGCCCTCCTCCGGCCTTCAACATCGAAATCAACATCCCCTACGTCAGCTCTCCGGCGTACGCCGACATTTCGTCGGCTATGCGTTTCGGCCCTCTTCCTTTCGCCGTTAGCTCCATGCCCGCCACCTTCGGTGACAGGACGCCCGCATCATGTTCGGCGGAATGAAGGGCGATGCCTTCATGGTGGACATGATTGCCTCCGGTTCGGCAGCGACCGACGACAGGTCCATCTTCACTTAGGAACAGTCACGGGCTGACGCCAAACATGGCCTCGAGTCCCAGGATTTCTTTGATGGCCAGGCCGACCAGTCGCAAGCCGAGGATTGGGATGATGCTGAAGAGGCACCAGAGAAGGGCAAAGCCAAGGGCAAGATGAAGGCGAGGACGTTGGAGCCGGAGCCCCGCGTCAGGTGGACGACACTTGAGGATATTTTCCTCGCCGAGGCATGGAAATCAGTGAGCATGGATCCCATCACTGACACAAACCAAAACTAAAAAAAAATACTGGAGGCATGTGAAGCTGGCGTTCGATGAGCGCAACCTATTGGACCCGAAGTTCAGCAAGGTCCACATGGAGCGCGGCGAGAAGGCCATGATTAATCACTGGGCACTCATCCAGTAGGCGTGCACCAAGTGGCACAACATTCTCGAAGATATCGATCGCACACCGGTCTCTGGGGCAAGCATGGATAACCATGTACTTCACCGACTTCTAGTCGAAGTGATGTCGAGTTCATGCATGTACTGACACACTTTGCCCTGCCTTTGCAGCTCGCCCATGCACTCGGCATGTACCGGGATGACACGAAGATAGAGTTCAAGTTCCACCACTTGTTCGCCGAGATCCATAAATGTCAGAAATGGCATGAGCCTCGCCAAGGACAAGGACGACGTGTACAACCTGGAGGCTCCCCTGCTGCGGGCGAAGCAAGGCCATAGGTCGGCCAGAAGAAGGTGTAGATGCTGAAAGCTACACGACCTCCCGCCGAACGTCTTCACACGTCTATCGATAATTGCATTGCGGACTCTAAGGCCCATTCCAAGAAGAGGAAGGAGAAGGCCGACAAGAGGTGGACGCAACTGCTCTAGAACCAGGACAGGAAGTTCCACCTCCTCAAGGCGAACTTTGCCACCAAGAAGAGGAACACCGATCTCCAGTTCCTCATGGGCAGCGAAGACACCTCGCAATGAGCCCCCAGGTCAAGGCCTGGTACATGGCGCGCCGCAACGCCATCCTCGACGAGGACATCCCCGCCAACATGCCAAGCTCTGCGCCGACCATCTCAGCCGCCACTCCTTCGCCGAGCTCTGCCTCCACCTCCTCCAATCCGACGGCCGGTCGCGTCCTGGCCGAGGAACCCATCCCCGTCGCACCAGACACGCCGGAGGAGCCCATCCCCATCGACGACTGATCGCCGAACCATTTTATTCTGTTTTGAAATAATTTGATCGAAACCATTCTTGGGCGTACTTCCGTCGAACACCTTTGGCCGAGCAGCAGGAACAAAAAATTCATATATGTCGCCTTTTTGTGTCGCCTGGGAACTCGGTGTGGAAAAACGCGAGTGAAAAACTGGACGTTTTTAGGCTAAAATTTACATCCGTACAACAGCAGGATTTTGGTCTGAGATGGCCAAACGAGTGGAGGTGCTCTAAGCCGGATGTAATATTTAAACTTTAAGTTATACTAGTAGAAGTGCCCGTGCGTTGTATCGGGAAGACCTATACAATTCGTATGGTGATTCTTTTTTTATTGTCTCATTACACCGGTCTTGAGTTGGACATTTTTCTTATGTTGACGAACCTATTCACAACAATTATCCGTGCATTGGTGACTAAAATGTAGCTTTCAGATTTGCTGCACCATTTGAGTGTTATAAATAAATAATTATTCACCGAGCAACTCGCATGCACCTGGGATTGAATCTAATAGAATCATCAAGACACCTCCCTTAGATTTTGCATTTGACTTTGGTAAAGATTACCAAAGCTCAATAACAGTGAGAACAGTGGCAGAATGGTGATAGCAGAACGACCATCAACAACAGGCACGCTCACACCTGCCAAAATGATATTCCAATTAAAAGAAAAGTGATAAAAATACCGCGACCATGCTCTTTCTTGTATTCGCTAACAGAAAAACAGATCATTTATTGTACGGAGTACCACTTAACATGAGAGTCTTGCCAAAAAAAACATGCTTTTGCAATCACACGGCTGAAGCCACCGTCCCACTCCGTGCAGTCAACCTGTAGTTGCTTCTTGGGCCTATCAACGCAGCTTCCCGAGCCTCGAGGACGACAGCCGCTGGAAGGTCGATGCGGCAAATTGGACAGGAGTTGCGGAGAGAGAGAGAGGATGCAATCATGGAACTGGCCGATGGGCCATGGCCGGACTGAGCCCCGATGTTCCAGATTCTAGCGCGCACTGCCACACTCCTGTCCAGAGCATGTACAATAGAGTACACTCAGCAGGCTACAAGCAATTTTATATTGATAAAATCCTAGCTGGATGAGAGAGATATGAGGAGAGAGGAGAGAGCCGACGCTACACATACGGCCGGCTGCAGCACATGCATCAAGAAGTACAGCCCACATGCAGCCTATAGGAATGGCTCTGGTTACTTATGACTCTTGCATGCAAACACACGTTAAATATTTAAATATTAGATAGAGCCAATCTAGTAGCCAACTTGTTGTATGAGTGTTTATTTAAGAAGACTTTAGATGACATGGCAAGGTTATATAGCCAACAGCCGGCCGTGTTATTGTGCTTGCTCTAAGCCTAGCAGCTGGCCGGCCGCAATGCTCGCAACTGCTATTGGGATAAGGTCCTTCGTGTGGGCGTGCGGTGATGGGAGCTTCCAACTGCTATATTGGGAGATAGCAGAGCTGGCGTAAGCCCGCCGTAGTTCCGCTCAAAAAAAAAAAAAAAAAAAAGAGATAGCAGAGCACTCGGGCTCGGGCTCAGGCGCCTGCACAACTGTCGCTCGCTCAAGGGCTAAACATCGGTCCCTTTCGTCGTCCTCCCTACTGCTCGTGGCCGAGGACCGCTGCTGCCCTTGTTCCTCGCCCTTAGAGGAATCAGGGTCGGAGCCACCGCGTGTGTGTTATGCACAGCCCGCAATCCCTCCTTTTTAGTTTAATCATGCACCATCAACCATGAGTAGCGCACAATCCCTTATTTTTATAGTTTATAATCATGCACCATCAACCATGAGTAGCCCATAATCCCTCGTGTTTTTTGAGCTCTTCTAATCAGAAGACTGTGCCTCTGTTTTTGTTTCCCGACTTGGCTAGTTGATATTCCAGATAACTTAAGATCGTATATAAACAGGTGAGGCAGAAGCTAAGGGAGCAGGGTGGAACTAAATCAATCGTATCAAGGTACTCTGCCATTTATTTCACGTGACGCTCGAAGGAAACCAAACCTCATTTGGAGATGGGCTGGCCTTTTTAACGCTTGGGCCCGCTATATTTTCCTGATCCCGTTATGGAGGAACGACCGGAGCCAGATCATTACGGAGGACGTGTTGCCGGCAATCGAAACGTTTTTTTCCGCTTATCCGTGGCATTGGTGGGTAATTTAGTGTCTAGTTGAAGGATAAAACGGTCTAAAAAAGTGTTGGACCGGAAGAAACACTTCGTCCTTTATTATTAGGTATATATATAGATATAGATATAGATAAAACGTTCTTTATAAAAAAAGTTTTCTTGGACGCCCAGATTAGCTGAATAAGCATCATACCTTTGCAACCTCGGTACAATTGCAGAAGAGATTGATATTTCGAAAGGCAATAGTCGCTTTTTAATCCCGCACACGGTTCGGTGTTCCAATAATCGTTTGCCCAGCTAACTGAAAATCCCTCACTGCCACAAATCCTGCTTGCGGGATGAAAGAGCCTTATCTTTTTTGAAGACGTACAGAACAAGTTCAAGCAGATGGACAACTAGGTTGTAATTAAACAACCATTGTCGTTAACTACCACATCTAGTTACACAAAGAGCCCACTCATCTCTTACAATTAGGTTACACCCACCCACCCGGCTTGGCCAGCCAGCTTCCATTGAGCCCATTCTTCCAAAATTTGATCAAGCAAAACATAACCCTCCGCTGATCGTTGCCTACTGATTTAGCAGAACGCCCTTGCACTATGTTGTTTCCGTAGGCTTCTTCAGGCAGTCCCTTGGCTCTGTTTTGCTGAATCTTTCCCTGTAGCTCATCAGAATGCACGGGAGCAAGTCTCCTGACAGCTTTCATTGGCTAGTCATCTAAAGCAAAGCGTGCATTGAAGTGACCGTACTTAATCTCAAACAGCAGTTTTACCTGCTAATCCATGTGATGCTTACCGGTGCGCGCGTGTTTCCTCTGGTGCGAAGCATCCTAGCTAGATAGCTTACACTGGAGGGTTTTTGGTACTACTCCTAGATGGCTACAGTTTTGGAAGGCGTGTACTGTTATGCTTTAACTAATTTTGGCACACAATATCTCCATGCATGCCCACGCGCATCAATCTTGGCTCCCTTCTGGAAGGTGGCCAAAAATTACTCAGGACAGAAGAACAGCTAAACCATTAACCATGCACGGACGCACCCTCCCACCTCTAATCTCTTGTCTAGTGGAGTAGTATGATACTATGATTTTTTTTAATGAACATCTAGAAAGGCTACTCTTGTAATAGAGGGACACGGAACTTGATACTTGGTAGAACCAACGATCAGAAACTTATCGTTGCACTCTAAAATGGTCATCTAGCTAGCGTAGGTGGCAATTTTGCGAAATAAAAGTGGCCATCAAGTAGGAAGTGGCAGGGATGGACTCATATTTTTACTAACATAAAACTTGTTTTTTGGTGTAATACAATTTCTGATTAAGTTTGACGAAATATTTTCCCATCATGTTGAAGTGGTTCCACCTCCGTACTGTGGCCCTTGGGATTATCCGGAGGCAAAGATGAAGAAATACAAAAAGCTAGTGGTGTCAATGGCGACTTTCAAAGGACAAATATAAGAAAAGCTACAAAACGTGCTTATAAACAACAGGCCGGCCAATGGCTTTGATAGGATCAAGAGTGCTAGTGGCCTCACATTTGGTTGGGGCCAATAGCTCATGTGCGACGCGTTTTCTTGGAATTGAAAGCAACGAAACATCGTTAGTGAAAATAGCTCGCACGCGACGACGCTTCTTGGCAAAGAAATAGCCTAGGACCACACAGTCAATAAAAGGTCATCAACGAACGGTGTTTACGTTAGGGATCCGTTTATGGTATGACAAGTGGTTCCAATTAGTTGTAACTGTCTGACCGAGTCAAACTGTCTTACAGAGCATAGAAGAGAAGGCGGTGAATAGTATGGTAGAGAAAATTGAGAAGAGTATTGTTTGGGGTCCGGAGCAAGAAGTATTTACTGTCACGATTTGATGATTGGAAGTAAGAGTATGTTAGGATTGAGGCCGGAAAACTATGGTTGATAAAATCGATCGGCAAGATGGTTGGACAACCCTCTCTCTCGAAATAGGCATACGCCTAGTTATATAAATATAGCAACCACAGATGAGACTGCTGCTGGACCATACAGCACAACCCTCAAAGACAAACTAAAGACAATACAAGATGTTGGGAAAGCAGCACACACACACGCCCGAAAAAAAACAAAGAAAAACAAAATGGAGACAGAGTTGGCTCAATTAAACGAGGAAGACCGCAACCGCTGCGCCTACCGAAGAACTCCCACCATGCTACTAGCCCTGACTCGTCAAGCACCAAGCAACACCCTCAAGAGGGAAAGTGATCGCTGCTTCCCGGACCAGAGACTGGCCCTAGGGTTTCCCCCGAAACACAGAGGAAAGTGGATGAAGGGTAGCCACGGCGCCCTCCAGGAAGGAAAGATGCCACCCGCAGGCGGCACCGAATCAGTGACGGTCGAGCCGACAAGGATTTCTTCCAAAAACCCTATCCACAACCCTCGGGCGATCCGTTGCACAGTATCCTCGCGAGGGCGAGACCTCACCACCACCAAACTTTCCGCCCACAAGCATGTGCCACTCCGGTCCCGATCCGCTATCGTCGTCTCACTGAGCAAGCCGTCGCGAGGTCTGCAACATCGAGGCACGGGTAGGGCTGAAACAGGGCCCACGGTACCGCGACCGCGCGGGAGGGAACTGCCTACACCGCAGGCGGTAGTTGATAGGACGCGGCCACAAACACACCAAACTTCCATAGGTCTGGTCAGGCCCAGCGTACCCGTAAAGCCTCCGCGGAGGCATACCAGTCCCATGGTGGTCCGGTCGGGCCCCGACGAGCCCGTAAAGTCCGCGGCTACGCTGTAACAGGTCGACCGAGGTCGCCATGGAACCCATCTAACCTACCCGTCGGAGCGGGTTGAGAAGAACCGGCCAGCCCGCACTACCCAGATGAGGCCCAAAAGGGCCCGATCTAGGCCGCCTTGGCGCAGCCTACCTCATGCCCCGCCTGCCGCAGCCGGGCCGCCTAACCCTAGCCAGCGCTGAACTTCGCCGCCCTAGGAGCACCGCCACCGAGAAGGATGACCCCGACCGTCCCGTTCGACGCGGGGAAGAATGGGCCACCGCCGCCGGCACCACACGGGCATCACCCGGCTGCCTGGCCGGCGGCGGCGGCGGCGAAGGGGAGGAGGCGGGGGTGGGGGTTTGGTCGGTGAAGGTGGCGGCGCCCCCGTCGCCCTCGGATGGTAGGGGGCGAGAGGAGCGCGAGAGGTCATTGATCTGAAATGTAATTTGAGGGTTTGGTATGTGGCCTTAAAGTTGGCTCTATTAAATCCAAGGTAACGAAAATAAATTATTTACCGTAGCTATGTCAGGCAAAGTACTACATAGATGGAAACAGATTCTTTGCAGACCACGTCACAAAGGAAATGGTGGAAATGAAGTGCTCTAATGTGCAGCTAGCGTGCTAGATAAATTTCTGATATCCTTTTCTTCACATTCACAATGGGTAATATCGATTCATCTGTAAGCTGAGTTTTGCACGTATGCGAGGAGCGTCGGTGAACCCTAGGGCGACCGTGAAAAGCATGTGCGCCTCCGAAAGTTACTGCCCATTCGTCGTTAGCCTTGGACATGTGCTGCTCGTGGTGGAGGCATAGCCGCATAGGTGCGTGTACGAGTCCCGATCGGAATTTTTTTTGGCGACGACGGCGCCGAAGACCGTCCCGCTCGTGGCAACGAAGGCACCGCACCTCGACGGCCAGTCCACACGGCCACACGTCACTAGCGTCCCGCGAAAGCTCATCCTCCCTCCCGGATTCCGCCCCCACCGTAACCACGCGGCGTCCCTATCCACCACACCACCACTTCTCTTCCCCGGCTCCGTTATAAATCGGCCACCACCTCCAGCTCCATTTCCACCAACTCGCAGATTCACATCTCAACAAGCCTCTCACAAAGCCGGAAGCAACCCTGTTGAACCTTACGAGTGAGTGAAGAAGCAAGCGACCGAGCAAATCAATGGCGATGACACCGTCAGCATCCGCCGTCTCCTTCTCCGCGCGCCCGTCGGCGGGAGCGGGAACCACGACGTTCCGGCCGCGCGCATCCGCCTCCACCTCCGCGGGCGCCAAGCGTGTCCGCGCGGGAGCCCCCAAGGGTGGCAAGTGGTGGGCGCCGCTGGTGGGTTGGTCCGGCCGGGCCGACTACATCGAGGCAATGGCGCCGGTGGTGGCGGTGGACGAGGACGAAAAATCCCCGGAGAGGTCGTTCGTGGGGGTGCTGACCGAGGAGAAGGCGCGGCAGCTGCGCGCGCGGATGGCGGAGATGGAGAGCTTCCACGACGCCATGTACCACTCCGCCATCGCCTCCCGCCTCGCACGCACCGCATAGGTCGCCGGCACCGCCAGCTACGACAAGCTGATGTGCCCGTGCGTACGTACGTACATACTTGCTCGTGTAAATAGCTGTTTCCTCTTCGGAGTTGGGGGTCACAGAAGTAGAACCCCCTTGTAACCATGAACCAGGGGCTAGACGAAAGTAGGGGCAGATGTAATTAGAAGCGCAGATGTAATTCCTATGGGCGGTACAACATTTGGGAGCTGTAACTACGATGTGCTAGATATGTAAATAACTCTTGCACATATGAACATCCAATAATTCTGGATTGTCTCAATGTTTTCGCATTCAAGCTCTTGTTGAATTGGTCCCATTATTATCTTCGTTGTACCTTCCGTGCTGATCTAATTTGGTGCCCGCCAATTGAAGACTGAGGCTCGCAATGGACTGAATCTGGAGCCGAGAGCGTTGTGTTCTGAAACTATAAGCCTTACCCGATCATTATCAACAGTGATACAGCTATAAATCCAATTATACGCCATCTATATGTACTCTAGTAACCTCCGCAAACTGATTCTGGTCAGTTTGGGAAGACTAGATGTCTCAGACGAATTGAACTCCTAGCTTGCATCACATGAACTGCTAAACCTTCGAGTTCAGAAAAGAGAAAAACTGATGGATCTTTAATCCCACAGGCTGTTCTCTTCCTCCAATTTTGATCGACAAGCAAGTTAATTGAAAATCAATCTCATACTCGACCACTAGTTTATGTGCCACTTGTGAGTAAATCCTGCTTACCGGAAGAAAGCAGGATCAAGTAGCACGGCGTCTTTCGTTAGTTAATCTAATGCAACTGTGCATTCTGGCCGTACTTAATCTCAAACGGCACTTTCACTTGTTACAATCAGTGTGATGGTTACCGGTGTGTGCGTGTTTCCTCTCTCCGAAGTATCCTTACACTCGAAGGCTTAGTAGAGAGATAGAGAGCTGAACCATTTAATGGGCAGCTAACACTCAAAGTCCACGGAGACGCAATTAATTCATGCTTTAACTAAGTTTTCCACACAAAATCTCCATGCACATGCGCATCGGTCGCTCGCCTCCTTCAAGGCTAAAAACTACCGAAGACACAAGAACAGATAAGACTGGTCATAGCGAAAATATCATATTACTAATATTATGTGCATATCATATTATTGTATAATACTATATAGTGCTTAGTACTATTATCTAGTTGTATCATAGTCTCATGATATTTAATTATTTTAGAATCTCAATGCAATTTGATATAATGCAATTTGATATACAAGGTCATTAAATTTTCTTATTATACGTGTTATGATAACGTATCATATTATGATACCATTAGCATATCTTTTTATTAATTGTTATATCATATCATCAATTTGCCAAGATGCCATGCATGATACACTTTATGAAACTATCACTAGAGTCAGCCTAACCACGCACGGTAGTACCTCCCATCTCTAATCTCTCCTAGTATTAGTTTTTTTAAACTCTTCTAGTACTTCGGAGAGGGGAAATGATTGGACTCTTTGGGGATCCCATCGCTCGCATCGTCTTCCCTCTCCGCGTGCCACATGTCCTTACGAAGCGACGCAACGATGATGGGGCTCACCAGGAAAAAAGTATCCCCTCACGCGGACAGCTCCTCCTCTGGTTCGCTCACGGAGACGGATCGACGTGCGCTGCCTCCACCAGTTGTTGCGTCGCCGCCGCTTCGTCCCTCGGTGTGCTGCCCTCGCCGTCCTACCTTCCAAGCCCCACTTCCCGCATCCTCCTCCATGACCCAAGGGATCCCGCCGCCGCGCGCCCCGCAGCGTCTGCTGGTGCTCCCGCCCCCGCCGCCCTCCCCTGCAACCAGCTCCAACGCCGAGCCATCCCATGCAACCAGCGCGTCCCCGGTGCCCTCCAGCCCGGTAGTGACCATACAATCAGTTCTCATGTGTTGTGATCGTAGTGTCAAAATGTACTAAGAAACATTATAGTGTCCTATATTTTCTTCTTCGCCGCCCTGAATAAGCATCATCATTCCTTTGCAACCTCGGTACAATTGCAAAGAGAAATGATATTTCGAAACAAATACAGAGGAGGCAACATAGTCGCTTTTTAATCCCACACACGGTTCGGTGCTCCAATAATCGTTTGCCCAGTTAATTGAAAATCCCTCACTACCACAAATCCTCCTTGCGGGATGAAAGAACCTTATCTTTAGAAAACAGAACAAGTTCAAGAAGATCGACAACAAGGTTGTAATTAAAGAACCATTGTCATTAACTACCACATCTAGTTAGAGCATCTCCACTCGCCTACCCAGGAAGCCGATCCGGACGCCGAAATTACATCCGGACGCCGAAAATCGGCTCAGTCGCGTACCCAGGGACCTGTTTTCGGCCGGATTTGTGCCAACTTTGGTCCGGACTACCCAGGCCGAACCCAGGATCCCGGGTACGCCCTGGATACGTCGGACTCAGTAACCCAGGCTAGCTCGGCGACAGAAGCCGACTCGCCGCCATCCTTCCCCCCGTTTTCCTTTTCCCGCCCTCGCCGCTACACCCCTCCCGCCATTCTTCCGGCCTATAAAAGTCGTACATCTCGCCGTCTCTCTTCACAGTTCCTCACACCACCACAACTCCGGCGAACTTCAGACGTTCGCACCTTGCATCCTCCCCAACTCCGCCGAGAAGCCATGGCCGGCCGCCGCACGCTGTCGCCGTGGGAAGCCCGGCTCCTCCGCGAGGCGCGCTATACGGCCCCGCCGGACACTCGCCTCCCCCTAGGCTGGAAACTCAGCGCCGGCGGGATCCCTGTTCCGCCGGTGCCTGACGGGCAGGACCTCGCCGGAGAGATCCAGGCGACTATCGCCGCCATGGAAGACCCAGACCTCGCCGGAGAGATCCAGGCCGCTATCGCTGCCATGCAAGACCCGGATCTCGCCGAGGATCAGGGAAACTTGGTCTTCTGGAGGCAGTTTTTCGCCGACAGGCGCCTCGAGGAACTCGCCCGACACGATGGACCGCCGGGCTCGCCGTCGCCGCTGGTGGAGCGTTCCAGGGCGGACTCTTGCCGGAGTCATGGCGCACATCGAGGCCGGTAACAACCCCCGCCTCGGCCTGTAGTTGCGGCGTCCGGCGTCGACCACGGCGGCGTCCTTTCCTAGTTAAAACCGATGTACTATGTGCCCCTCGCCTAATTTAATAAAATTCCGCCTATATTCGCCTATATTCGTCGAGTTTAAGTGAATTTAGCCGAACCTCGGAACGTGGCCTGGGTACGCGAGTGGGCGACTAGGCGTACCTAGACCGAAAACGTGATTCGTCCGACCGAAAATCGGTCCGATTATCGGTCCGATTTTCGGCTGGGTACGCCCAACGAGTAGAGATGCTCTTACACTCTCTTGCAATTAGGTTACACCCACCCGGCCAGCCACCCGGCTTGGCCAGCTTCCATTCTTCCAAAATTAGGTTACCGGTGTGCCCGTTTTTCCTGTGTTGCGAAGCATCCTAGATAGCTTACACCGGAGGGTTTATGGTACAGTATGTAGATACTACTAGATGGCTATAGTTTTGGGAGGCGTGTTGTTATGTGTAGCACTCAACATTCATTGAGAGTTTGAGACCCAACCACTCCAAGCTGTTCTCAAAAAAAAAAAAAACCACTCCAAGCGCTTTAATTAATTTTGGCACACAATATCTCCATGCATGCCCACGCGCATCAATCGCTCGCCCCCAGCTTCTGGAAGGTGGCAAAAAACTACCTACTCAGCTAAACCATGCACGGACGCACCTCCCACCTCTAATCTCTTGTCTAGTAAGTATGAATGTATGATAGTATGATTTTCTTATGAACGTCTAGAAAAACTAATCCAGGCTACTGGTACTCTGCTTTTGAGAAATAAAAATCTACGATCAGAAAACGCTCTGGTTTTTGACAAATAAAAGTGGCCATCAAGTAGGAAGTGACAAGGATGGATATTCTTACTAACAGAAACTAGTACAGTATACTACTGTACTGTTATCCGGTTTATTTTGGCGAAAGATTTTGTTATCATGTTGAAGTGACTTCACCTGCGGGCTGCGGCCCTTGGGAAGATCCGAAGGCAAAATACGAAGACAGACAAAAAACTAATGGTGTCAATGGCTGCTTCCAAAGGACAGATATAAAAAAAGTATACAATGCGCTTAAACAACAGGCCGGCCAATGGCTTTGATAGGTAAAAGCGTCTCTAGCAGCTACCGTAAATCCTGAACTGTAAACACGTAAGTACGGATTGTGGAAAACACAATTTCATTGGTCTAAGAGCCGGTGCCGAGCAGTCTCCACAAACTAAAACCGCCTTCTTACACTATGCCATGTACTATAGAAATAGACAGAGACGCGGACGGCCGGACGCTACGCCGACGGCCAAACGTTGGGACCGTCGATGTACACCGCGACTAGACCAACCCCGCCAAGCAATCATTGGTATAGAATTGCCCTTGGTGTAGGATAGCCTACGCCGATGTCTGCCCTTAGTATAGCTATTTTTTTACCTTATTAATCTTTGAAAAATCATAATTAAATTATTCTAATTCAAAAAAATACAAATAATATATTAAAATTTATAGAAAAATAAGATCTATCTATCTACACTCAAATATTACACATTTGTAAATATAATTTAAGTGAAACATAAAACATTATATATAGTTTAAAATAGGCATAAGAATTCAAAAAGATCCAAACAATGCGAAACGATCCAAACCATGCGAAATAATCCAAATAGTACAAAAAACGGGCAGTTTTGTGAAGCAACCACCAAATGGCTAATTCAAAATGCTACCACCACATTTTTCAAAAATACTAGACCACTTTACATGGACAATGTCCTAATAGGGGTATCTTAAACATTTCCGTCCATCTCTGGTGAAAAGGACAAATTCCTGCCGAATCGAAAGGAAGTGGGTTAGATATGAACTACAGTACATGATCCGATGCTTATGATTTTAAAAAAAAATCATTTTTAGTTTCACAATATGCTATTTCATCAGAGATCCACTTCAAGATTAGCAAGGCTCAGCGCCGAGCTAAGAATCTTCATGCCCGCCGATCGACAAAGTTTGACGATAGATTAAAACATGCATAAGAAATTTAAAAATGGTCCAAACAATGCAAAACCATCACGTGGTGTCATATTATGTGATATAGTTAGAAGAAAAAATATCAAACTTGGTATATTGATTATGTCTAAAAAACCTTCACAAAATGACCTATCTCATTCAAGGTTTCATGACTTTTAGGTCAAATGAGCAATGTTATGGCTAGAATTAAGGCATAATTTGTGATAATGTGTCTATATTGTGCATACATATGCATCATGGGATGGCGAACAATTTTGCTGGAGGAAGTTTTCCTTTTCGTCGCACCAAATAGCCATTTTCCATTTTCTGAGTGTAAAAAACAGGCGGTTTTGTGAAGCAGGCACCAAATGGCTAATTTAAAATGCTATCACCATATTTTTCAAAAATACTAGACCACCTTACTGTAAGGTTCTTTGCATGGAAAACAAAAAATTTCTATCAAAAAACATGTAAAACCAAGATCCAATCTATAGCAAAGCCAAGATCTAATCTACGAGATCGGTGCAAAGAGATTGAAGAGAACTAACCCTCGTAGATCCAAAGCGTTTAACGAGATCAGATTCTCGTGGTTGATGTAGTCGATCACTCGCCGATCTCAAGATCACGTAGATGATCCTTCCAGCGCTACTTTCCGGCAGCGCTTCCGCACTCGGTCACAAGTACGGAGTTGATGAAGACATTTGAAAGAATATGTTGGGCCCCCATGTGTGGTTTTGGTAATTAATGATAATCTTTATGGACTAATGTGTGTATTAAGTTATACTTAGGATTTGTCCATAGGCATCGCTTGGAGCATGTGTTGGCTTCAAGGTCAATGAAATGCAAATAAGATTTGTTGAGCAAGCTTAATATGCGAGGTCGATGATGAGGAATTAAGGAAGGCGTTCCATCTTGAGAAGGGCAAGATCGTCTACATCGAGCTCAAGTGGAATGCTCAAGGCAAAGGTATAATATTGATAGGTTTTCCCTTTTGCCGGTCTCACGTTGTGTGTGTGAGACCGGGTTTAGGATAGATAATCGTACTATCAAGAGGGGCTCTCGTATGAGTAATTTGGTCACATCGTTCGGAGAGAGCTCAAACCTTTGCATACTCGCATCATAGTATTTGGTTGTTATTTGGTCTTAACCATGTGAGGATATAGAGCTTGTGGTAATCTCCATAACAAGCTCTTGATCATCAAAATCGGATCTCCCATATATACCTTGTTGCGGTTTTGATTTATGCGGCTTTTCGGTTTCTCACCAAGTGGGGTATATCACATTATTCTACTCGATACTTTCTCACTTGGTGATAATCAATATTTCCACTTTTTATTGGAAAGCTCTTGTTGTCCTCTTGTTGCCTGCCAAAACCCACCGGCGAGCAGCGACTGGCAACACGGAGAGCCGGGAGGCTCCCAGGACTGCTGGTGGGCCCTGGTCCCTCGGGCGACGGCAAAAGCTCAAGACACGCCCCGGCTTGGTTCGAGGCGTGCCACTGACCTATACCTGGTCGAAGGTGAAGGATTGCTCAATTGATTTCTGCATGATAAACAAGTATCGTAAAATTCGAGCCGTAATCGGCTCCTGGTTTCCAGAATCGGCTCCTAAAGCCGATTGCCCCATGGTTCTGCGTTAGATTTTATGATAACATGGGGTTTTGCTTGATCACTACAAGTTAAATCGATCTACGATAGTCTAATGTTTTCACTACGTAACTGGAACATCCTACGCGTGATTGAGCCTGGTACGTACAAAAGATGAAGAATATTAACCCTAGAGGAGGCCTAATAACCAACGTAAAGCCAATTACCGGAACATCCTCTCTAGAACGAATAAGCCACGTCCTTATGCATTACTGGATCGTTCAACCCGTTTGTAAGGCCTGATTACGTAGATATTAAACTAAACCTTGGCAAACAAGGCACAACTATAACAGATCGAATCGACTAAATAAAGATCAAGCAAGGTGCTACCCTTGCACTTTGGGAAAAGGTGCAAGGGTATCGAGATAGCTAGAGGTAGCATAACTTCGACGATAGTAATGAAAAAGCACCGATGCTAGCCTCAAACAATCTATGATAATGGTATTACTCGCCATCAACAACGCTTCAGTACGAGTAAAACCAGGTAACGAATAAGTAGATACTGCCTAGATCGCAAGATGCGATCTAGGCAACATGGCACTTACCCGAAAGAAACCCTAGAAACAAGGGGTGGCGCGCCGAGATTGTATTTGTGAACGTGGTTGTCCTCCTTTCTCGATAACCTTAGGTACATATTTATAGTCCGGAGACTCTCTACTTTTGGAATAACTCTACAACTCTATCTTTACTTAAACATAAACGGAACCTAAACAAACACGAATCCTACTATGATACAAGATACACGGGCAATTTAGCCCAAATCCACGCACTAGGCCGATCCAACAACTCGTTGAATATACATATCTTCCAAGCCCATCTTGATCACGGCCCATCTCCGTCTTTAGCCAAAATACGGTGGTAACACATGCCCCCCTGGTTTTGGCAATGATAATTCCAAAACCACTCTGTGTGTTTTTTTCCTCTTCTTCTCCCCTTTTTTTTATATCGGGTTGCGGCGTAGCGTGGCGTGGAAGCAGAACCGTCCACGCTACCCCTTCATCATGATGCCTGTCTTCTCAACTCCTGCGGTAGCGTGATTTGACGATTTTGGCGGTAACTGGGAAACCGCTATGGCATTGAACTGTCTCTCCACTATTCCCTTATTTAAATCAGCTGAGCAGTTCGCGGTCCCCATCTTCCTCCGGTTGCGGAAAACCCTCTCCGCCCGGAAAAACCCTCTTTATCGCCATGGCCTCCTCTGCTTCCTCCGGTGTGTCCTCCCACGCCCAACTCGATTAGCGGCCGAGAGCCGACGCCAGAGCACCGCCCACGGCGAGATAAGATTTCGCCCACGATGGTGGGACGAAGGGATCGATTTCGCCGTCTGGTCGAGGACGGCGCGTCCTCGATCGACGGCGAAAGAGCCTCTGATTCCTCGTTGACGGGAACTGGAGGCGAAGAGCAACGACGCTTTGGTCGTGGGGCGTCGAAACTTCCGACGAGGAGGAATCGGAGGAGGACACCTCCTCCGACAGTATCCGCCGAGAGCGCTTCCGCCGGGTCCAGCGAAGACATCGAAGATGACGACGAGGACGAAGAAGTCCCGCTGGTTTCTTCAAGAATGAGCAGCCAGCAAAGAAGGCAATGAAGACGGCGATGACGGCGACCTCGGCTTAGATTAGGAATCGAGTAATAGCCGTAGTATTAGTAGGCCCCTTTTGTAATCGATCGTCATGTAAGCAATGACCTTTTGAAATGAATGAAAATCTGTCTCCCGCATTGTTCCTCTTTGCTTTAATTTTGCCGACAACCGAAAATGGGTCGATGCTTCAGAAGTCGATGACACTGCATCGGCTTTCAACATACTGCACGCGCACAGTCAAACAAGTCAAATCGCACAGAGCCGATGACTACCCATCGGCTTCTCCAAAAAACGTTGACAGGGTCAACCTTCGGTCGCATCCTTAGACACATTACAACGGCCACTTCTTGGTTTCAAATGATGACCTGCAACCTTCCTCAATACGGGTGACCCAAATCTCCAATTGCCCATCGAAAAACGTGCCCCGCACAAACGACTAGTGATAAGCAAAAATGAAGATGACGAAGCTGAGATCGCCGAGGTGGACCTGTTTGTAACACGTGTGAACCTCTAGAGTCGATGGCCGTGCATCGGCTACATATTTCTTTTTTTTTATTCGGCCGATTTTCAGCATCATCATATTTCTGTCCATCATCTCACGTGCCTTTACTTAGTCGATTTCATGTATCGACCCTCGAGTTCTTGTCCAACATCCCACATGCTTGGGAAATATTTCTTGAGATGTTGCCCGTTGACGCATCGGGAACTTTACACCATCCAAGCGCTTTCGAGCATGTACGCTGCTTTCCTCTTAAAACTTGGTCAACCCTGACGGACCGTGCCAATTTGGAGACCATTTACCATATGTCGCATCCTTAGTCCCCAAGGGCAACACTTCCCATACGGATCACCAACGTGAAACTCCTTTGGCTTCACTTTCTTGTTGTATGCACGAGCTACTTTGGCCTTGTTCTCTTTGATTTTCTCGAGTGACCATAGCCTAAGCTCGGTTAAATCCTCTACACTGTCACTCATCAGGGTTGCGTATTCTTCAGTCGTTAGATCGTCCTGAAAAGTGATGCGTCTTGATCCAGCCGTAATTTCCTGTGGTAGACGGCTTCTTGTCCATATACTAGATGGTATGGTGAGGTTTTATTGCTCCATGGCATGACATACGATAAGCCCATAACGCTCGACAAAACCTCGTGCAACGCCTTGGGTGCTCATCGATTTTTCTTGATCAACTTGATGAGGCTCACGATTGGACGCTTGACTTGCCCATTTGCTTGAGCATAGTATGGAGATGATCGATCGGCTTAATCCCCATGTCCTCGCAGAACTTTCTAAACTCACGAGAAATAAAGACCGAACCTCCATCGGTCGTGATAGTTTGGGGAATCCGAATCTATGGATGACATGTTCTTTTACAAAATTGATAACATCCTTCGAGTTTATCGACTTCATCGGACAGCCTCCACCCATTTAGTGAAGTAGTCGTAATGGCCGGAATCCACATGTGGCCTTTACTCGATGGAGGATTGATTTTGCCGATCATGTCCATGCCCCAACCTCGGAATGGCCAAGGCTTGATGATGGGGTTCATTCGACGCTGGTACCATCTGGATTTTTCCAAATTTACGACATGCTTGACACCCTTTGTAGTAGTTGAAACAGTCTTCAAGCATGGTGGGCCAATAAAACCACGATCGCTCGATCAACCATTTCATCTTATGAGCCGATTGGTGAGTTCCACAGCGCCTTCGTACCTCGTGTAGGAGCTGATTGGCCTCGGTGACCCTGCATTTGAGCAACAGCCCTTCGAGTCCTCAAAACATGTCGTCTCCAATAAGCACGTACTTCATGGCTTTGTACCTTATCCGTTTAGGTGCCCCCCGAGCCGAATCTTTCAAGTAATTAAAGATATCGGCTCTCCAGTCGTCCGCTTCCAGGAACTGTACCTGAACATCGGCTCCTTCTACCACGTCCTTGTATCCTGAAGCCATCTGCGCAAGATCGTTCGCCTCGGTATTCTGCGATCGTGGGATCCAAGTGAAGTTTACGTACCGAAATTGCGTCATCAGCTCACGGCAGTGCAGCCATAATGGGAAGAGGGACTCGCTCGACTTGTAGTCCTCCGTGAGGGGAAATCACCAACTTGGAGTCTCCAAAATTTCCATCGCTTCCCGCTTCGAGGAGTAACTCCATCCCTTGCATATCGCCTCGCACTGGTTACATTGTTGGTGCGAGAGGTAGACAATCGATGGAGAAGGAAAATGTTGCCCGGGCGACACGAGTAAAATGCCGATGCCGCAGCCGTCACAAACCGATCCGTCGAAAACATAGCCCACGCTCTTATGGACAAGTCTGCTATGTTGGTGTTGATCCTTTCAGCGATAAGATCGCCACCGCCTTTAATCGCTTCGCGGGTTGATACCGGATGTCAAACTCGATAATGCAAACATCCATTTGCCCGGCCCTTTAACATAGGAGCCGACGGCATGTGTTTATGACGCCCGATTTGCATATGATGATGATCTCTCCGATAGCAAAATGTGGCGCAACTTAGTGCGGTGAAAAAAAGCAGGCACAATTTGTCGATATCGGTACCTCGTCTCTGCCCAAAGATCCTCCTCGCTATGTAAAAGACGCGCTCCAGCCCATCATAAACTTGCACCACTACCGAGGCGATGGACGTGTGCCACCGACAAGTAAATGTAGAATGGCTGTCGGTGAGGTGGAATTAACACCGCGGCTTTGTCAAATATTCTTTGATCTCGTCAAAGGCTCGTTGTTGTTACGCCCCACCGAATTCCTCCGATTTGGTTTTTACTAGTCCCATGAACGGCTCAATCCTTCCCGACAGATTGAGATGAATCTTCCGACGGGTTGATCTTGCCGATAAGGGACTGCAGTTCTTTCTTCGTGGGTGGCTTCATCGTTCAGACCGCCTCCCGACTTTTCAGCCGATCTCAATTCGCGTTCATGGACCAAGAAACCCAAGAACTGACCGTCACACCCGAAGGCACACTTCTTAGGATTCATCCGTAGAGGCGAATCTTCTTGTTCGGTCCAGACGCTGCAGATCGTCCAAGTGTCCGTCTTGAAGCGAGACTTGACCACCACGTCATCGATGTAGATTTCCACCAGTTTGCCGATCAGATCATGGAAAATATAATTCATGGCCCTTTGGTACGTGGCGCCGGCATTTTTCAGTCCAAACGTCATGACTACGTATTCAAATAACCCCACGGACCCTGGGACTCTGAATGCAGTCTTGTGTATGTCTTCTGGAGCCATGAAGATCTGGTTGTACCCGGCATTGCCGTCCATGAAGCTCAAAATTTTATGACCCGCTGCTGCATTGATTAATGTTTCTGCCACCGGCATCGGATATTCATCCTTTGGGGTAGCTCTGAGATCTCGAAAATCTATAGCAACACGCCATTGGCCACCCTTCTTCTCTCTGATGCGATACTAGAAATCCATTCAAAGATACCGCATGGCCCGATCAACTTGGTCATCAACATTTTCTCGACCTCTTTCTTGACTTCTTCCGAATTCGCCTTCATTTGTCGTGCTCGCTGAAACGGCCAAATCCTTTTTGAGCGGAGTCGATGCTCGATGATGCTCTGTCCAACCCAGCATCTCTGTAGTCCCAGCGGCACCGATATTGTTTCAACAGGGCTATCATCGGGCCCCGCAGACTCGGTTCTAACTTTCTGCTGATAAATGTTGGTCGTGGCTTATCCCCAGGACCAATGTCGATCTCTTCTAGCTCATCAGCTGATGTAAACCCGTACCCTAGCTTTCCGTCACCTGTCAAATCGACGCTAAACACAGGGCAAACGGTAGGTGAGGACAACAAAAATAATTTGGGCCGATCGCTTGAATCGGCCCCCTTTTCGCTTGCATCAGTCAAGGACGGTTTACACCTCATTATTTTACGATGGCGAGCATCTCTGCCTTACGACTACATGAGCTGCTTGTCGTATGATCGCTGCTTTTTATTTTTTGTGGCCGATCGCAGGGATCGGCCGTACTACGGATGATCGTGGGCTTTTCTACTCTGTAAGGCCAGTGTGGATAAGACCAGCCTTACCCGCTTTTTGTAGCTTCAATACGCCGCAGCCGTCTAGATTGATTCCAGAGATCGGCTCTTGGTCTTCGCTTCTGACGTTCATGCCAGCTATGGAGATCTCGATAGAATCGTCTGCGTGGATGACCTCCACCGTCTCCATCCCATCGGATCGTGCATCGATGCATTGTGGACGGATGCAATTAGCGTGAATCAATCCCTTCCTAGCAAGGCGGTGTAAGTGCTCTTGCTGTCCACGACGAAGAATGACGGGTACGGTTTTCCTGCCCACTTTCAAGTCCACGCTCGACGCCTTATGCGTTCCGAAGACCGACCGTTGAAGTCGCTCAACGTGACGTTGGTTTTGATCGATCGGCGGTGGAGCGTCCCCAAACGTCGTAGCATGGAGTATGGCATGATATTGATCCGCCCGGTGTCCACCAACATCTTGTCGACAGGTTGCCCATTGATGTAACCTCGCAGGTGTGGCTTTCGATGTTTGTAACCCTTCTCGCGTGGCTTCAAAGATAACCGCCGTGGGCGCGATCAACCGTGCCACGGTAGCTCATCGGTTCTTGGCGCGAGAATCGACGGAGTACGAACACCATGTTTGTGCCAGCGATGTCTTTGCATCGGCTTTTACGGTTTAGGCGCCACTCTTTCTGGTCGGGCGGTCTTCCGTTTCCACGATCGCTTCACTTTGACGGCTAGATCAGCCGTGCTTTCTTCAAAGCGTGGAGATCCGCGCTTGACTTCCTAAAGTTACGCAACCGCTGCACTCTACGCTTCTGGGTGTGTCTGAGTCCGTCGGGGCACCACCTTGGGCGGTGATACCTGTCTTCGTCCTTGCCAACCTTTGGCTTGTCGAGGTCTTCTGGTCGAGCGGACTCCCTGTGGCGGCCCTAGGGCTGAAGAGGCCCTAGACGTTTGAATACTGACACTGGCCTCGCGTCTTCCTTTTGCTGACCGCATTCCGGCATTTGTCGATCAGGCAATCGGCTCATTCAGCGCCCAGCAATACCTGAAGAAAGGACAATCCCAATGCCTGTCTGCACCTTCCTTCTTTTTCGACGGCCCCCTAGCAAGGTGCTCATATCCTTCGTCGTCTCTGCCGTGCCAGCGACGTTGGTCATACTGGCGCTCATACTTGTTAAGGAGATGCGTAGAATGTGGCTTCTGATATCGCACTCTCCTCACTTGTTCCTCTGTTAGGTACCGCCTGTCATTATGGCTGGGCCGGTCGCCTGGACTAGCCTCCTTTCTTTCCTTGCCCCGAGAGCGACCACCGTCCTCCTTGTACGTGTCATGGTGGTACCCCGACCCTGCCATATTAACGCCGAACGAGAAATCCAGCTTACGCCTCGCGGAGCGACTGAGTTCTACCATGTTGACGCCGGGAAATGGGTTTGTGTCCACTTTCATGGCGAACTGCCCAAGGATCAGACGGCCTTGTTCTATAGCCATTTGGATTTGGCGGCGAAGCTCTTTGCACTCGTTGGTGGTGTGAGTGAACGAATGATGCCACTTGCAGTATGGTCTCCCGTTCATTTCCTGAGCCGTAGGGATTTTGTGGCCTTCGGGTAACCTCAGCTGCTTCTCCTTCAGACAGATCGAATATCTGCTCAGCTTTGCTCACATCAAGTCGAACCTTTCGCAGCCCTTGCTTTTACCCATTTGCAGGCCACAGATCTGCCCCGAGCCCATTCAGCTACGGCCACCTCCTGGTCTGTGTAGGATCTTCCTCTTACGCATCGACCAGGCCTATCGACGCTTGAACTTGTCTTGGTACAGCCAGTGGTGACGCTGTTCATACATCGCCGGGCCATGCGCCAATGAGTTGTACTCACGGAAAGCGATCCTTGATGGGTGCCGAGACCCAACACCGCCAGCTCACCGCTTCCTTCTCGATTAAAGGCGAGTAACATCGGTTCTTGACAGTCTGAAGCCTGGATGTACTGCCACGATTTCTCCTCGCCGCACTGTGCAGTGCGCAATGCCACCTCGAGCCTCACGAATGGTCTTGGATGTGGAACCGCTCTTCCATTGCTTCCAGTGCACGAATTGAATCGTGGTAGTGAGGTGTACCACCCAAAGGCTGGTCTGTCGAGATTGCACAAAGAATCTTACGCCGCATCGATCCGATGCGAAATCATGCCTAGTTGTGCTGTATCGGCTTATGCTCGATCGAGCTTGACCCTTCCGACCACTAAACCTTGAGAACTCAGGGAGCTTATACTTGGGTGGCAGCGGAATTAGATCAAACTCGTTGGGGTACGGCTTTGAATAGCCGATTGTCCTTCTCTTCGGCACGAAGCCGAACTGGTCCCTCAGGATGGTACCGATTTGCTCCACTGTTTGAGCCGTAGGGGCTAAATTCTCATGACTGGTCCTAGTGGCATACTTGGCTAGCCACGCCTGTTTGTCAGCGTCTATCCCAGCCATCGCTGCTCCAGACACGCCTGCCCCTGAAGATCCTGTCCCAAGCACTCCTGGCGCAGAAACTCCTGCGGTTGCAATCTGTTTGGTGCGTGTCAGGTTATTGCAGTCCGGCACGTAGGCGCATATATATCCGTGTGGGATCTCCTTAGGTGGCTCAAACAGGAATTGGCAATCGCCTGGGTTGCCTCCAGCCTTGTAGAGCGGCGTAAGCCGCTGCTCTGGCGGCTCTGGAGCTGCAAGTGCGAACGGAGCTGGGCCTGGTTTGGAGCGGTCTTTCTCCTGGTGAGTCCCTAAAGTAGGTCCCGACGGAGAGTACCGATGCTTCATGATCTCTGAACTACGAACCGCGACCCGCTCGAAAGCGTTCACGGGCTCTCGAATGGCGGTGCAGAATGAGCCACCATGTAGTTGACTTCACCGTCAGAGCTCAGTGCGCTCCTCAAGGAGAGACAGATCCACCTCATTGAGAGCGCTCGGGAGAACCCTTTCCACCTGATGCCATGCGTACGGGTCCTCTCAAAAGAGCTGATGAGGTCTTCCTCGAAGAGGGCCTTGATCTCGTCGTACTTGGCCTTGTGCTCGTTAGGCAGATCGTCGTAAGTGACTGGTCTGTTCTCCATCGCAGCGTCGGGTGTTGATGTAGACGTTGTTGAAGGTCCCACCGGGCGTGCCAGAATGTGTTGCCTGCCAAAACCCACCGGCGAGCAGCGACTGGCAACACGGAGAGCCGGGAGGCTCCCAGGACTGCTGGTGGGCCCTGGTCCCTCGGGCGACGGCCCGCAAAAGCTCCGGCACACGTCCTGGCTTGGTTCGAGGGCGTGCCACCTGACCTATACCTGGTCAGGAAGGTGAAGGATTGCTCCGATTGATTTCCTGCATGATAAACAAGTATACGTAAAATTCTAGCCGTAATCGGCTCCCAGGTTTCCCTGTAAATCGGCTCCTAAAGCCGATTGCCCCATGGTTCTGCGTTAGATTTTATGATAACATGGGGTTTTGCTTGATCACTACAAGTTAAATCGATCTACGATAGTCTAATGTTTTCACTACGAATCGGAACATCCTACGCGTGATTGAGCCGGTACGCATAAAAGATGAAGAATATTAACCCTAGAGGAGGCCTAATAACCAACGTAAAGCCAATTACCGGAACATCCTCTCTAGAACGAATAAGCCACGTCCTTATGCATTACTGGATCGTTCAACCCGTTTGTAAGGCCTGATTACGTAGATATTAAACTAAACCTTGGCGAACAAGGCACAACTATAACAGATCGAATCGACTAAATAAAGATCAAGCAAGGTGCTACCCTTGCACTTTGGGAAAATGTGCAAGGGTATCGAGATAGCTAGAGGTAGCATAACTTCGACGATAGTAATGAAAAAGCACCGATGCTAGCCTCAAACAATCTATGATAATGGTATTACTCGCCATCAACAACGCTTCAGTACGAGTAAAACCAGGTAACGAATAAGTAGATACTGCCTAGATCGCAAGATGCGATCTAGGCAACGTGGCACTTACCCGAAAGAAACCCTAGAAACAAGGGGTGGCGATGCGCCGAGATTGTATTTGTTGTGAACGTGGTTGTCCTCCTTTCTCGATAACCTTAGGTACATATTTATAGTCCGGAGACTCTCTACTTTTGGAATAACTCTACAACTCTATCTTTACCTAAACATAAACGGAACCTAAACAAACACGAATCCTACTATGATACAAGATACACGGGCAATTTAGCCCAAATCCACGCACTAGGCCGATCCAACAACTCGTTGAATATACATATCTTCCAAGCCCATCTTGATCACGGCCCATCTCCGTCTTTAGCCAAAATACGGTGGTAACACCTCTATCCAACGCAATTGGAATCGGGTCAATCGGAGCTACCGTTTAAAAGTTATGACCGTTTGAATATTTGTCGTTTTAATTGAAAAAGAAAAAGAAAAACTGGGCCGAGCGGTACTACCGCAGCCCAGTACCGCTCGTGCCTGGCGCGCGCAGCCCACTTCGGTCTGGCCCGGTACCAATTTCCGGTCCTACCGGACCGGCCCGGTAGTACCGCCCGGGTGGGCCGGTACTACCGGTCGGCTCAGATTATTTGTCCAGTTTTAGATCTAGATCCAGATTTAGCTCGACTCGTTTTTCGTGTCTGCAACCGCCGTTGCCGCGTTGACTCGCGCCGGCTCGCGCGCGTCCGCTCGCGTTCATCGCCCGCCTGCCGCGTTGTTCCTGCTGCGCAAGACGACCGCTCGCCGCGCGTCGTGGTGCGCCGCTTCGCTGCGGCGCCGACTAGGAAAAGTTTTAATCGCCTATTCACCCCCCTCTAGGCGACATCCGTATCCTTTCAACATTCCTCTCCCTATTCCAACGGGCAGCGGAGGTAGTAGATCCCTTCGGAATCCCAGCAACACGATGGCGTCGTGGTGGTGGTGGAGGAGAATACATGCAAGGTTTCGCCTAAGCCGGAGTAGGAATACAGAGGAGGGAGGGAGGTGGCGGCTAGGGTTTGGAGTCAAGGGCAAGGGACAAGGGACGGTGCACCCTGATACGTCGTAAACGTATCTATAATTTTTGATGCTCCATGATTGTTTTGTGCCAACTATCTTATGTTTTGTCTACAGTTTGAGGTATTTTTATACACTTTCTGGAAATAACCTATTGACAAGATGCCACAGTGTCAGTTGCCTGTTTTCTGCTGTTTTTGGTTTCAGAAAAGCTAAAAAATGAATATTCTCGAAACTGGACGGCACAAAAGCCAAAGTTCATATTTTCCGGAAACGATACGGAAAATCAAAGCACAGACGGAGTAGGGCACCAGGGTGGCCACACCCTAGGGTAGCACGGGCCCACCCTGGCCGTGCCACCAGGGGGTCTGGGCCCCCTGGCTGCCTCCTCGCCTTTCCCCTTTGCCTATAAGAAGCCCCCAGGGAGAAAACCCTAGATGATCCATCATACATCCACGAAAACCTCCGCAGCGCCGCCGCTACAAAAGGGAGATTCGAGGGACAAAAGTCTCTGGTCTGGCACCTTGTCGGGACGGGGAAGTGCCCTCAGAGCCATCTCCTTCGATCTCCATCACCATCTCCATCGCCGTTGTTGATTCCCATGATGAGAAGGGAGTAGTTCTTCCTCGAGGCTAAGGGATCTACCGGTAGCTATGTGTTCATCTCTCTCTATGCATGATCTTGTTGTGGTCATGAGCTTTGTAATCAAGTAGATCTACCTTGCTACTCAAGTGCTTTAATAGATCTCTGGCTCTCCCCACGTGTGTGAAAGTAATAGCGTACATACCGTGGTGGCACTTAGGCTTGAGTCTACATAAATACTCAAGTGTTTCAATAGATCTCTGCTCTCCCCGTGTGTGTGAAAGTGACAACGTGCATGCTGTGGTGGCACTTAGGCTAGAGTTCATAAATATTTATCATGAGTATATTTTGAGTTGGATGTCTTTATGAAATTGTGGTGTTTGTTGTAACCATCTAGCACTCAAGGTGACAGTGTGGGGTTATCTAGATGGGGAAGGCAGACTTTGAGGAATGCTGTTATAGCCCTATCATAGATTAGAGTGTCCAACCGGAGAGTAGTTCATGATAGTATCATGAAGAGAATATATTTATATGAGAGAGTGTTCACTAGTGAAAGTATGATCCCTAGGCCTTGTTTCTAAACATTGAAACATCGTTTGCATCTAGATCTGTTGCATGTTTTCTTGCTTCCAGTCTTTTCCTCCCCATCAAGCTCTTTTCTGGCACCGTTGTCTTATAATCATCCATACTACTTGTATTTCACTATCTCTTCTCCAAACTAGTGCATCTATACACCTGTCAAGTGTATTGGGTGTGTTGGGGACACATGCGACTTCTTGTATCTTGATTGCAGGGTTTCTTGAGAGGGATACCTTTGACCACTTCCTCCCCGAGTTCGATAAACCCTGGGTAATCCACTTAAGGGAAACTTGCTGCTGTTCTACAAACCTCTGCACTTGGAGGCCCACCAACTGTATACAAGAATAGAAGTGCGTAGACATCACACCCCCATCCCTCCTCATAAGGAGGGGGAGTGCGGCCAAGGGTTCCCAGCCCTTGACCCACTCCTTCCCCAACTCGTCGAAGGGAAGAGGTGGGAAACTTCCCTCTTTCCTTATTTTGGGTTTGACAAACTAGGGTTTGTCACGAAATCCTTTGGTGGCCGAATTTTCCCCTTGGGATTTGGTGCGGCAGGACCTACTAATCCCCCGTGGCATGCCTCAGCCCAAGTGGCCCCCTCCCAGGGTGGTGGGACCACTGGTGGCCCCTCTAGAACATTCTAGAGGCTTCTGGTCAAAATACATAAAACATTTCCGAACCCTGGAAAATGACTTTCCTTATATCAATCGTATTCTCTGGACCATTCCGGATCTCCTCATGCTGTCCTCGATCCAATCCAAGACTCCGAACAACATTCAGTCTCCAACTCATATTCCATATCTACTTAAATAACATTGAACCTTAAGTGTGTCACCCTACGGTTCGTGAACTATGCAGTCATAATCGAGACACCTCTCCGGTCAATAACCAATAGCGGTATCTAGAGATCCATAATGGCTCCCACATATTCAATGATAACTTCGTGATCGAATGAACCATTCACATACGATACTGATTCCCCTTGTCGCGCGATACTTTACTTATTCGAGGTTCGATAGTCGGTATCTCCATATCTAGTTCAACCTTGTTACTGATAAGTACTCTTTACTCGTTCCGTGATATTCCATCCCTTGTGACCTAGTCACATGCTTGCAAGCCAATTTGATGACATTACACCGAGAGGGCCCAGAGTATATCTATCCGTCATATGGATGGACAAATCCCACTCTTGATCCATGTGCTTCAACACATACTTTCAGAATACCCAATGTCACCTTTATAACCACCCAGTTACGGAAGTGGTATTTGATGTCATCGAAGTACTTATCCGGTGACGGTGATTAACATGATCTCATGGTCGAAGGATTAGGTTACTATATTTCTGAAAGATTTTAGCAAAACAAACTTAATGACTTGATCTTATGCTATGCTTACTATGGGTGTGTGTGTGTCCATCACATCATTATCCTAATGATATGACCTTGTTATTAATAACATCCAACGTCCATGATCAGGGAACCATGATCATCTATTAATCAACAAGCTAGCTTAACAATAGGCTTACTAGAGACTCTTTTATGTTTACAAAACACACAAGTATTAATGTTTTCTATTAATACAATTATAGCATGGGATGTAAACATTTATCATAAACACGAAGATATAATAATAACCAATTTATTATTGCCTCTAGGGCATATCTCCAACACTTACATGGACAATGTCCTAACAAGGGGATCTCAAACCTTTTCGTCCATCTCTGGTAAAAAAAAATCTGGTGAATCAATAGGAAGTGGGTCAGATATGAACTATAGGTACATGATATGATGCTCATGATTTTTTACAAAAATAATTTTTAGGTTCACAATATGCTATTTCATTAGAGATCCACTTCAAGTTTAGCTAGGCTCAGCCCCGAGCTAAGAATCTTCATGCTCGTCATTCGACAAAGTTTGACGATAGTTTCAGACGAGCATAAGAAATTCAAAAACGATCCAAACAAAGTGAAACATTTGCGTGATTTCATATTATATGTCATAGTTAGAAAGAAAAATATCAAACTTGGTATATTCATTATGTCTAAAAATCTTCACAAAATGACCTATCTTATTCGAGCTTTCCTAACTTTTGGGTCAAATGACCAATGTTATGGCTAGAATCAATCCATAGTTTGTGATAAGCGCCGCCCGGTGATCATCAGGTTCGGGTCCTGCACCGCACGCCGCGCCACCTCCGCGTCAAGGAACGTCACCTGCCAATTATTAGTAACACGGACACGATGTCCATATTGTGTATACATGTGCATCATGGGATGGCGAACAATGTTGCGGGATGAAGTTTTCCTTTTCGTCGCACCAAAAAACCATTTTCCGAGTGTAAAAAATAGGTGGTTTTGTGAAGCAACCACAAAATGGCTAGTTCAAAATGCTACCACCATATTTTTCAAAAATACTAGACCACCTTAGATGGACAATGTCCTAACAGGGGGACCTCAAACCTTTCCTCCCATCTCTGATGAAAAAGACAAATTCATGTTGAATCGGTAGGAAGTGGGTTAGATATGAATTATATGTACATGATCTGATGCTCATGATATTTTTAAAAAATCATTTTTAGGTTCACAATATGCTATTTCATCATAGATCCATTTCAAGTTTAGCGAGGCTTAGCCCCAAGCTAAGAATCTTCATGCCCGCCGTTCGAAAAAGTTTGACGATAGTTTCAAACAGGCATAAGAAATTCAAAAATGATCCAAACATGAATGGTTGCCCCATTCCGGTGAGTAGGGAGGGAGGTGCATGAAGATACCGACGAAATTTTTGCCCTTCTTTGGATAGTGTCGGCAATGACGGTGCCTGTGGGTGTCGTTCCGCTACTTGGAGGCCTCGCCGAGGTGCGTCGACATTTACTTGGATCTCACTTTTGTTTGTTATACTTGTCTCGAGGCAAAATCGTAGGTCCAGAGTTGGACCGGCGTGATGGCGACATCCTCTACATCGTCCCTCTATTGAGAGTATCATGTTTGGATACATGGCTTGGAGTTCCTTGTTGCATCCTCCGAAGCTCGCCGCTATCTAAGGTTAATCCTCAGAGGCGCAATGTACACTGTCGACGGGTAGTCCAAGATGATTTGTTTGTCGGGACCGACCATGTCCTACCATTCACTTGCCACCTCCTTATCGGTATCAAGTGTGGATGGTGTGTCAACAGGAAAAGTTCTAGTGGAGTTGATATTTGGAGATGACGAGACGCGAGTTTGTGGCTTGGTTTAGGATAAACTCTTTCACGTCTAATTTATAATGTCGTTGGTGGCTGTCTTTGAACTAACTGGTGTGGAGTTTGTGCTCCACTTGTTGTTCACTACGAGTTGTAGTTTCTTCTACTCGAATTTCTGCTTTCTATAAAAACAATTTAATTGTTGCATGTTTGGTTTTTATGACTTTAGCTTGCCACACTTTAATGCATGTATGATTTATTTATCATAGAGTCAACTTTTTTCTCAAGATTGGCTTCAAATTTTTGGCCACACTTTTGGCTTCGCATATAATTGTGAACACCCCTTTAAGTTTTCAATGCTTTAAGTTTAACTCGGGCCATAATCTAGACCCCATGGTATGTGATATAGCATCCCAAAGGTTTTACCATATTTAAGGTCGACTTGAAGATTAAGATGGAGCCTACCTTGCAGAACTTTACCGCTTGCTACGGAGGCGAATCTGAAGAAATGGTTATTTTTGGCCAACAACTGCATGCAAATGTTGCAAAGGTAGTCAGAGGACACTACAGATAATTTTCTTGTGGCCGAGCGTGATCAGGTCTTAAGTTTTTAAGCTAATAAGGCGGGTGTTACAATGTATAGGGACGGGTCTTAAGACTACTGTATTGCTTATGGCTGGGTTTTAGGGTAGGTACAATGCTAGAAAAACGGGTCTTCTTTTAGCCGTCCACGTAATCTAGAGAAGGTAATAAAAATAAGGGAGTGTCTAGATCTCAGGCATCTGAGAATTTCTTATGTCTAAGTCGCTGATGTCATCATAGGTATTTATGCTAATTTTCAGTTACAACCTAGTTGCAACTCATAAGATTTGTTAATTTTCAGTTGCAACATAGTTGCAACTCATTAAATTCTCAGTTACATCCAAGTTGCAACTCATGTGTAACTTCTATTTTGCACGAATCACGAGGTAAATCGAATGGTGAAAGAGGCGACTGAGACTTAAGAAGTTCTTAGGCGCCTGAGAACTAGCAAATCCATAAAAATAAGTTGTACAATGGATCATCTCTTATTGTAATAGAAAAAATAGTCTTCTTTTATTTTTAAAGAATCATCTCTTAACTAAGGAAGATAACCTTCTCTTTTTTTATTCTCTCCTCCAATTAAGCAAAAATTCGACATGACAACCGTAAAAAAAGGCTGACATCACCGCATTATACATGACCTTATACTCTTATTTCCACGTTGAAGACGCCCTTGTTGACATCGTAGAACTTTTTTTTTTTTGCAAACGGTGACTTTCCAGCCAGCACGCACACAGCGAGAGGACACCCGGGTAGGATCGATTCATCTTGAAGCAGAGATTTGCACGTATGTGAGGAGCATCGGTGAACCCTAGGTAAAGCGGCGAATATAGCGTGCACGTTATATCCCGTGCTTGTTTCTCTCGTTGATCTCGTGCTTTTAGATTCGTGCTATGATATATCATCAAGTTTCATTATTTTTGGCAAAATCTAAACTGATTGAAACTCACCAAAACGAGTTGAAACAGTGCACGCTATTTAGCGTGCACGTCAAAATCACATTTCTGGAACCCTAGGCCGCTGGTAAAAACCATGTGCGCCTCATCCGAAAGTTACCGCCCATTCGTCGTTAGCCTTGGACATGTGCCGCTCGTGGTGGAGGCATACTGTAGGTGCGTGTACCAGTCCCGATCGGAAAAAAAATTGGGGACGACGGCGCGCCTCCAGAATTTACCACTCATTCGTCGCGAGCGTGTGCGTGCTTTCACGATCAGAAGTTTTCTTCGGGACGACGGCGCCGAAGAATGTCCCCCTCCTCGTGGCAATGAAGGCACCGCACCTCAACGGCCAGTCCACACGGAGAACACACGTCACTAGCGTCCCGCGAAAGCGCATCCTCCTCCCGGATTCCGCCACCACTTTCTCTTCCCCGGCTCCCTTATAAATCGGCAACCACCTCCAGCTCCATTTCCACATCTCAACAAGCCTCGTATCGTCTCTCACAAAGCCGGAAGAAAATCGTACGAGTGAGTGAAGCAAGCGACCAAGCAAATCAATGGCGATGACACCGTCAGCAGCCGCCGTCTCCTTCTCCGCGGGAACGACGACATTCCGGCCGCGCGCATCCGCCTCCACCTCCGCGGGTGGCAAGCGTGTCCGCGCGGGAGCCCCCAAGGGAGGCAAGTGGTGGGCGCCGCTGGTGGGTTGGTCCGGCCGGGCCGACTACATCGAGGCAATGGCGCCGGTGGTTGTGCAGGACGAGGAGGAAAAATCCCCGGAGAGGTCGTTCGTGGGGGTGCTGACCGAGGAAAAGGCCCGGCAGCTGCGCGCGCGGATGGCGGAGATGGAGAGCTTCCACGACGCCATGTACCACTCAGCCATCGCCTCCCGCCTCGCACGCACCGCATAGGCCGTCGGCCGCAGAGAACCTAGCGGACAACTCGCCGGCACCGCCAGAAAAGATGATGCGCCCGTGCGTGCGTGCCCACTGTACATACAGCTGCTTCCTCCTGCTTGCTCGTGTAAATAGCTGTTTCCTCTTCGAATTTGGGGATCGCAGAAGTAGAACCCCCTTGTAACCATGAGTCAGGGGTTAGACGAAAGGAGGAGAGGGATCTGATTTTAGGGATCCACCACCGCGAAGCTCTCCGTAATTAGAAGCGCGGATGTAATTACATGTGCATGTGCAAGATGTGTAAATAACTCTTGTTGTGGATACATACGAGTACTTCATCCGACCCATATTAGTTGACTCAATTTTATCTAAATTTAGATGAATCTAGACATTATTTAGTATATAGGTTTATTTAAATTTTGATAACTCCAAGTCAACTAATATAGGACGGAGAGATTATCGTAATTCTGCATATGGAAGTTCTCGCGCTCAAAGTCTTTTGTTGATTTGGTCCACTATCATGTCTGTTGTCTTCTGAAACAATTAGCCTGACGGCCGATCATTATCAACAATGAGGCAGCTACGTATTACTAGTGGAAACAGGACCTCTAGTCCCGGACGTAAGGGTCTTTAGTTTCGGTTTTTGAACCGAGACTAATCAAGTGAAATTAGAGGCCCACCACTAGCCCGGCCCAGTTACCAGCCGGGACTAGTGGATGTCCACGTGGTTGTCCCTGCGCGTGGTGCACCCCTACTAGTCCCGGTCGGTGTTACGGACCAGGACTAGTGGGTTTCTGCCGCGACAGCATTTTGCCCTTTTTTCTCTGCCGCGACAGAGCATTAACTTGGACTAGTGGTTCTCTGTCGCGGCAGCATTTTGTGTCATTTTTCTACCGTGACAGAGATGTTATTTTTTATTGTTTTATTTACTTATTTTTCATTTCAACATAGTTTTTGAATATTTCAACGCCACCACATTTCGTACACATTCGTGCATATATAAGATAATTTGCATTACGATATCGAGCATACAAATATATATAATTTACATAGTTACAAGGAGATCACAAAATCTTAGGACTCATGTATGTTCGATTACATGGAGATCAGTAGCGCCTATTCACACTAAATTCTCCGGCATCGTCTATGATCTCTTTGACAATAAATCCCGCCAGCTCCTCCGCAATTGCTAGTACGCGTTGCGCCGGTAGTAGTTGATCCCGCATTCTCTCGAACTATATATAAGAAAAAAGAGACCAATATGAATATCAATCATGATAACAAAATGTGATGGCAATAAAATGATGATGTGAATGCATTGCTTACATCGACTCTATAATCATTGTGTTCGGTTGTAAACGTGCGAATGAACTCGCATACGTAGAATCCACATAGATTCGACCCCTGTGGCTGCCTCACGCACTTTACAAGAATAAAATTCAATCAAAATAATAATTTAGCATCATTATTATATTGAAGTAGAAGTAAAGATATACACGGACATATCACGTGCTACTTACCGAGACCGCCCTAAACGTCAGCTTCTCACTAAATACACCGGTAACCTCGCGCTTGAACCTGATCCAAACCCTGCCCGACAAAGAAAATGAATGGATGAGTTATTCATTACCTGATATCTCAGGAAATCAACGAAAGAGACCGATATAGCGCGAAACTTACTTTTGTAGCATGTACTGCATGCTGCGAAAATCTTTCAGGTTTCTCCTTGATGGGTCCATGACATCAACTCTTCCCTTATCAAGCTGAATGTCTAGCAGAACCCAGTGAAAGCTGCAAACATTTATATATACATCAGTAAATCATCAGTTACACTTATTAGCATCGACTAATCAAAAGTGAATGTGTACAACAGAGTAAGACCCTCACCTAAAATTGTAAGGAAACAGTATGTGGTCGGAGAAATTTTGCTCCATTAGAAATCTTAGAAGGTTTTCCTCCGTCTCCTCGGGATTATTCGTTAGCGTGGTTATATGCACTTTATCTGGGTCAATGAACCCAATATTGTAGATTTTTTTTTCTTTTACATTCCAGGATCTTCATTCTGCATAATAAGGATAATCACATGTTCTGAACTAAACAACTGAAAAACTGAACATGTAGACAATGAATTCAACAACTTATAGACAATAGCAGCTGAGGATGGATTTGTCCAGGGCGTCGAGATGGTATAACTGGAACAGTTCTGAAAACTCAATATGTACCTCTTCGGGTCTGAAGTAGTACTCAGGTGGAACTTTGGCTACGATCATTATTCTCCCCTGCTTCATGACCGCCGAGTACCATTGATGGACATTCCACATTTGTGTTGGCAGTTCTCTCAGCCTCTCTTTGTTGACCAAATACTCACCTACGACATATTTAGGGGCTAGTGGCATCTTGGGTAGATGGTCGAGTTGGGGGCCTAACAGTTCATCAAGAGTAATTTCCATGCTGGCCGCCAACTCCGCAGCTATTTACATATCTAGTGGCTGTTGTGCGAGAAGTGGGACGTTTTGTGAAACCACATTGAGGGGTGCGATCGTTTGTTTTGCCTGTTGTCCGATAAGGGGAACGTCTGATTTTTTACTGATTGCATTTTTGGTCCCGCTTGCTCCTGTGCTTCCTGATTTTTTACCGGTTGCACTTGATTTGCTTGATTTGCTCTTCGCCACTTCTTTCTGAAGTATGCGTAGATAGTCATCTGGCTTATGGTGCAACTCATATTGCGATGGTGTGTTCAGAAAATCAAGTGCATATACCTTTTGCTTCTCGGTGTATACCGGAGCGGGCTCGGGTTTCTTCTTCTCAAAATGCGCCACCACTTCGGCCTTTGATATCGCTGCAGATTCCGCATCAGTACGATCATAAGGTCTGATGGGAAGATTCTGATGAGGCACTATTGGGAGGGGCGACATTTTCCGTATTTGGCTATCGCGTCCTTTAGTACTCATTGGCGGAGCACGCTTCCGCTTATTGTCCTTAGCAGGCTGCAAAGACTGCTGAGTCTGCAGTGGAGATCGAGATGGACTCGGGATGTGGTGGTCGTAGTCATCATGGGGTGGGCTTGTTGGAGGTGATGGAGGTAGAGGTGGAGGTGAAGGAGACCTGCGACGACTCGGAGGCGGTAGTGTTATCCTTGGAGCCGAGCCTGGAAACCGTATGTTGTTCTTTCCCAGAGAATGATCCCACCAAGTACTTCTCCGAGTGTGATCTCACCTTCAGGGCCAGGGATGTCAAGCTCCATTGACTCCCACTCCTTTACGATTTGATCCACCCCGACTTTAGCATAGCCAGGTGGAATCTCACGGCCATGCCAATGTGCGTCAGTCGGACAAGGCAAAGCCAATCCGACCGCCACCTTCACAAATATGTCCTTCAATTTATTATGGAGCTCACAAGGTATTTGCTCCTTAATTCCATCCACGGGGTAGCCGGGACCGCCATCTGTATAGGATGCATTGTTAGACGGGACCTCTAATTCAGCGACGCTGCTTCTCCGCTAAGATGGGTTGGCGGTAATATCGAGTGGAGGATCTTGCTGCAAGCGCGCTATTCCTCTAAGTTCGTCGATCTGCTGCTGCTTGTCAAGTCTTCCTAGCAGTTGTTTGAACTTGTTTGCCTCCTCCTCCTCCCGTCGTTATTTGCTCTTGCTTGGCTTCTATAGGTACCTTGGTCCTTAGGAAACCCAGTCTCCCACGTGAAACTCCCGTCAAGGCCTTGGACTCGTCCTGTATGTTCGCGATTCCCGAGGACCAAGGTCAGCAAGTCTTTCTCTCTATCGGGATGAAACTGTTTTATTCCATCTTTAATATCTTTGACCACTTTTAGCCATGCAGTCCTCGGTACCTTTATCCCGTCACTGCAAACAAGGTCCCCTGTAAGTTCGTCATATGTACTCCCATGCCCAAGGAACCAATTTCTTGCCCTCAAATCCCATTCTTCGCGAATTGGTTCTGGAATGATCCCTTTATCATGAAGCTCTTTCTATTTTGCATCCCACTTAGGCATGGCAGCCGCGTAGCCCACTGGCCCCGTGTTATGGTGATATTTATTCTTTGCAACATTTATCTTGTTTTTCTAACTTTTCCTCTGCAACTCCTGACCCCCTATACAACACAAATGCATCCCAGTAAGGCTGCTGCTTTGCTAGATAGCCTTCGAATAATGGGGTTTTCTTGTCCTTCTGATACTGTTGCCATAATGACTTCTTCCAGTTCTTGAATAGTTCGGTCATCTTCTTCAGTGCAAACTGCTTGACTTTCTTTCTCATTTCAGCCGTCTCGTCCTCAGTGTCACATTCTGGCAGCTTGAAATGTGCCATTAGGTCATTAAAAAGTTCCTCTTTGAACCTATCGTCGATATACACATCACTCCATTCTGCCTCTTTGGGCTTATTCCACTCCCGAACAGTGATCGGGGTGCGATCTCTAGCAACAACTCCGCATTGTTGTACAAATAGTTGTTTTGTTTTCTTTGGTTCCAATGGTTCGCCGTCTCCTGAAACCTCTATAATTTCATAAACAGTACCCTGGGGCAACTTTTTGGCTGGGTCATGCTTGGTTTTCTTGCTCGATGTAGAGGCCTAAGAGTAGAAACATTCGTCAACATAATATATATACAACTAGGTACATCTAGTGACGATCATCGGACAACATATATATACCTCGTCGGTCTGCGTTACGTGTCCATGGGCTTCTTCCTCTTGTCTGTTGGTCTCCTCTCCCTCACCGGATGAGTTCAGATACCTCGAGGGAGATCCCTCATCGGCATCGTGAATCATATCCTCGAGCAAGTGTTCCGAATCTAGGTCTCTGCGGACTGGACTAGGTGGATCCATAGTTCCTGTAAAATGCACACAATATTTATTTGAACTTAACAAAATAAAACCTAAACCCTAAACCCGGAGGTGTGGTGGTGGTGGCCGGTGATGGTAGACGTGGGAGAGGCGGGCGACTAAGCGGCTTCCCACGAGAATCACCACCCTAACCCTAACTCTGGTCACCACCCCTAAACCCTAAACCCGAAGGTACGGTGGCGGTGGCCGGTGATGGTGGCCGTGGGAGAGGCGGGAGACTATGCGGCTTCCCGCGAGAACCACCACTCTAACCCTAACTCTGGTCACCACCCTAAACCCTAAACCCGGAGGTGCGGTGGCGGTGGCCGATGATGGTGGCCGCGGGAGAGGCAGGCGACTAAGCGGCTTCCCGCGAGAACCACCACCCTTACCCTAACTTCGGTCACCACCCTAAACCCTAAACCCGGAGGTGCGGTGGCGGTGGCCGGTGATTGTGGCGCAGGAGAGGCGGGCGACTAAGCGGCTTCCCGCGAGAACCACCACCCTAACCCTAACTCCGGTCACCACCCTAAACCCGCGAGAACCACCACCCTAAACCCTAACACTAAGCGGCTTCCCGCGAGAACAACCACCCTAAACCCTATTATAAACATAACTTACAATATTATAAATCTCACCCTAAAAATAATAAACTAATCCTAAACTAAATACACTATATACACTAATCCTAATCCTAAACTACATACACTATATACACTAATCCTAGTCCTAAACTACATACATTATATACACTATATACACAAAAAAAGAACATACACTATGTATTAATCCTAATCCTAAACTACATACACTATATACACTAATCCTAATCCTAAACTACATACACTATATACACTATAATCATAATAAACTATATACATTAAACTAAAAAATTAATCCTAAATTAAAAATCCTAACTAATCCTAATCCCAACCCTAACACTACTCACCGGCGGTGGCGCTGGTGGCAGGCGCGGGCGCGGGAGGTGGCGGCGGGCAGCCTCGCGGCCGGCGCTTCGTCGGAGAGTGGCGGTGGGCGCCGAAGCTCGGAGGCGTGCGGGCACGGGCTCGGCGGTGGCGGCGTTCTCATGAGGCGACTAGCGGCGTCGTCGGCGTTTTCGCTCGCTTCTCCGGTGCGTGGAACGCACCGGGAGAACCTCCTTTATACCCCTCTAGTCGGTCCGTGGCACCGGTAGACTAACTCTAGTCCTGGTGCCACGCACCGCACTAGAGGCGTTCGTTTTTTGCTGTTGGGCGGACCTTTAGTCCTACGGTAAGCAGAACGGGACTAAAGGCCCAAATCTGCGCGCGCTGGGCCAAAACCCCCGCGCTGTGCTTTTTTTTTCAAATTTTCTGTTTTATCAAATAATTATTTAAATTGTCAAATTATTAACCATTTTGCCATTATCAATTTAAAAATGCATTAACTATTATTTTTTGCATATTTTTGAATTTGACAAAACTTTCAACACGATAAGTTCTTGAATTTGAATAATTAATCCAAATCCATTTTCTGTTTTATCAAATAATTATTTTAAATAGTCAAATTATTAACCATTTTGCCATTATCAATTTAAAAATGCATTAACTATTATTTTTTGCATACTTTTGAATTTGACAAAACTTTCAACATGAAAAGTTCTTGAATTTGAATAATTAATCCAAATCCATTTTATATTTTATTTAATAATTATTTAAATAGTCAAATTATTAACCATTTTGCCACTATTAATTTAAAAATGCATTAACTATTATTTTTTGCATATTTTTGAATCTCACTAAACTTTCAACATGAAAAGTTCTTGAATTTGAATAATTAATCCAAATCCATTTTCTGTTTTGTCAAATAATTATGTTAAATAGTCAAATTATTGCCCATTTTTCCATTATCAAATTAAAAATGCATTAACTATTATTTTTTGCATATTTTTGAATCCCACTAAACTTTCAACATGAAAAGTTCTTGAATTTGAATAACTAATCCAAATCCATTTTCTGAATAAGCTTTACTCCCGGTTGTATCCACTAACAGGGACAAAAGATTTTTCCTGCCATTTCTCACCGCGTCCCGTCAAGTTTTTCGCCCTTTTCTCTGAACCGAGCTTTTAGTCCCGGTTGTAGCCACTGACAGGGACTAAAGATATTTCCCGCCATGTTTTCCCGCCCTTTCCATCTATATATAGGCTGATCGCGCCATGGTTATGCACACATCCACACCTTCCTCTCTCACAGAAATGGCCATTCTAACCCTCGAGGAGACGGAGGCGCTGTGCGCCTCAAGCTACCCTTGCCCACCAGGCTACCGGTAGCCCGCCGGCTAGATGCTGAGTGCTGGAGGTGTTCTTGTCCCTCCTGTGCCTCAAGGCTCCGCCCGACAGGCGGCCATCACGAACCACTTCTACCATGAGCTCACGCCGGAGCAGCGGATGGATCCCTAGTGGGATCCCGACAACTACGACACCTGGAATGCCTTCTTCGCTAACCGGCAGGAAAGGGAGCTCGCCGGGTACGATGGTGATGGCCCGCCCCCGGTGAACCACAATGAAGCCGTCTGCCATATGTGGTGGGCAAACCGTACTATCATCGGCGTGATGCGGTACATCGCCAGGAGAGACCATCCTCGCCTGCGGTGCCCACAAGTCCAACCGCCCACCGTCCATCCGAGGCCGGAGTGGTAGGTGCCCCCGGTATATGCCATGGCTGGGCTCAGGATCCCCGGAGTGGCAGGTGACGATGATGAAGAAGACCCTGAAGTTGTGTACTATAGGACTAGGCATGATTATGACTAAAGGGGGTGGCTTTAGTCCTAAGTGTTAGCTAGTCCCGGTTTGTCCCGGTTTGTCCCGGTTTTTAGTATTAATAAATGTATTGAGTGTTAGTCCCGGTTTGTGGCTGGACCGGGACTAAAGGGGGCCTTTAGTTCCGATACCGTAGTCTCAGTTTTTTAATATTAACAAATGTCTTGAGTGTTAGTCCCATTTTATGGTTGGACCGGGACTAAAGGGGGGCCTTTAGTTCCGATTCGTACTACGACTTTCCCAAACTATGAAGATGTTGTCCCGATTCGTACTTACCATGAAGATCTGATCTCCAAACACGTGCGATCACATATTAGGGAGTGCCTCTATGACCAGTTTCTTGGAGATGCCGGAGGACTGGGCTCCGGCGGCATCTCCCTGAAACTGGCCGTAGTGGTGTCCCTGCTCTTGAAGACCATCTTCCATCTTGTAACTTCTCTAACTAGATCAATATGCCTGTGAGCTAACCTAATTTCACATATTAGGGAGTGCCTCTATGACCAGTTTGTTGGAGATGCCGGAGGACTGGGCTCCGACGGCATCTCCCTCAAACTGGCCGTAGTGGTGTCCCTGCTCTCGAAAACCATCGATCTTGGAGATGCCTCAAACTGGCTGGAGGACTGACCTATTTATAGTACAAGCATATCGGCATAGTGTAGACACTCACGACATAATGTCGACACTCACCCCTATTATTGGTGCTCACTCGTGTTTTGTCCCGGTTGGTGTCTCTGTAACACCCTCAGAATCGGACCTATGCAAGTTTGAGCAAAATTCGCCAAACCCACATAGAAACGATTCAAAGGTGCCCACCAGGCACTTTCGTGCGGGTGGAAAACGAAGTAATAACATTACACAACAGTCCTCGATGGGACCCACAGAACAAATATATATATAACAGCGACCCAAAGAGTCAAGAATACAGATATAATATACAAAGATCCAAATCACCTTGAAAACGATAGAGCGTCCAGCTACGGACAAGATGCAAATGGGGCTAAGAGCCCTGAAGAATAACCAATGGCGTCCATAACCCTGCCCAGGCCAAGCCGGAAGGGTAACCCTGCTAACGGCGTCGATCTCAAACCTGCTTAAACAAAAGGGGTGCCGACAAAGGGCAAAGGAAAAGAAGGAGCGTCAAGATCGAGGCCAAGACAGCGAGGCTATAATTCGCGGTCCTCGCCTACATAGGTATGGTGGATCGAAGCGGCAAGATGCACTAAACAACCTATAGAGACTCGATACAACCGGCGATTATCGAGAGGGATGAGAATGACCTATTCGGATCCAACTTGAAGCTAACACCAAACAAACCCATCTGGTGTTTCCCCTCGAGACCAAACGAGGAAGTCAACCGAGGAACTCACGCATTGGCGCTTTTATGTATTCGCTTATCGTTGCAGCAATTACTAGTCGGTTTAGATAATCATCCCGATAAAGTAAGCGGGCACTTTTAGTTAACCGTTCCGCTAGTTGTAGTTGCAACAATTACTAATCGACATGATAGCATGAGATAAACCCAAAACCCAGCAGTTGTTGGTACTTTTATTCAGCCATTCCTAGAAGTTGCAATACTTACTAGTCGATACAATGGTCGCAAGCGACACTCCAAACAAGCAATTGTGGGCATTAATTAGCCATTCCATTATAGTGAAGCTGATTACTAGTCATTATAAAGTCAGATTTATAGCAATAAACTTTAGTTATGCTTGTCTATGATCGAGATATCGGCTCCAAGTCGTCCATATCCATGACACGGCTTTCCGAAAGTTTTACCCGGCCGGGTGCACCAATAGCAACACACGCCGATCAACCTCGGAAAACCAAATCAAAACCCAACGAGGCTTTCACGATCGAACAATCACAGGATTCAGAATTATTTAGGGGCCACCCTTAAGTAGAATCCGCAACGGCCCGGGCTCCCCGGACTTAAGGTTTGGGTATACGGTGGAACGGGGAACCCGAAGTGTGGCTGGGCTTGTCGACGGAATCGTGTCCCGATCCTAACAAAGATGCAGTGCTCCTCGCACAATTTAAATACAGAAAGTAGCATGGCATAAGTACAGGATCGTAAATAAAACCTCAAACTAGTTTGTGGCCCCAAGAAATAAGACTGAATCAAGCTCTGGCTCAGGGGGGTCCCATATACCTCCCGGATGTGGATAGCGCGATAAATCAAGGAACAGGTATCAAGTACTCGGGGTCCTACGGGACACAAGTGGGCGTTCGGAAACCAAATATTTTCTATCACCCACCGATGCCTCTGCTTACTTCAATTTTAGTTGTTAAACAGGAATTAAAGTGAACGGTAAGTAAAGCTATGATCATCTCCAACATCCAACATGCGGCATTACTCCAACAAATGTGGCACTTGACAACTCGCAACAGCACTTGAGCAAGCGACTACGACGCGCAAGTCCAACTATCTACCAAACAACAGGTAGTAGGATGTGTCCAAGGCAATATAGGGCTGCACGGTAGATCACGGGTACGGAAACTAAAGCATCGCAACACAGATAGCAATAGATAAACAGGAGGGAATAAATACTACAAAAGTAAGATAGGTAGAAAGGGGGAGATGCTCGCCTGAAAACATTGCCGAAGGGTTCAACCGAAGATCGGGGCGAAGCTCACATCAACTCAACGGCCTTATCCGCGAAGAACCAAAACACTAGAAGAAACACCGGATGCAATATTTAATACAACGGCAGAAGTTCGGCATGATGCATGCATGATGAATGACATGGCAAGGTGCGATGAAATTAGGTCATATTAAGCGGAACCGGGGTCCCGACAATTAATATATGGTTCAAGTTGTTTAAACCCCCGCATATTAAATGTTTTTTAGCAAGACAACAGATGGAACCGGTTCGCTACACATGTTTAAATGAGGCCAATATAAGGCTAGATTTGCCCGCATATGGGCCACATATTTAATTATTAGGTGAATCGGCATAAGGCCCCCAAACCACAGATATGCATGCGAGTATGACAATTCAATATGCAACAATTCATATAGTTGACCATTTATAAAATAGGGTTCTCGGAGAGGGGTTCACACATTAGGGTCTCGACGAACTTGGGGTTCCGGGGGTTCGGGGTTCGGGGTCGGTCTCGGGGTCCAGGGTCCGACGGAAACGGCGGGAGCGGAAACAAGACGGAGAACTTGTCGTCCAGGGTCTCGGTGTCCGGGGGCGCATCGGATTCTTCCGATCGGTGTCGTTCTTGTCGTTGTGCTGGTCTTGTCGGGTCCCACGGGGTCGGTCTTGCCGTTGCGAGGATCTTGTTGGGCCTGCGCAGTAGATCTTAGTGTTTCGGGCATACTCCGGTCCTCGGATCCGTGAGGGCTCGGGGTCTTGACGGGGTTCAGTCTTCGGACGTCGGGATCGGGGCCTCACGTCATCGGATCCGGGAAGGGGTCATGGCGTTCCGTGAAGGAGGCCTTCGCGTTCCATGATGAAGATCTTGATACGGGCCGTTCTTGCCGCCATATCGCAGATTACCTCGCCACTTGTCGATCTTGTCGGTGTTTTGCATCGGGAACCTTGCAACAGCGATACTCATGTTCTGCTCAACGGCTAAGGCGGAAGGCGGTGGCGGACGAGCTTGGGGCGGACGGACGGTGAGACGGGGGTTCTTGCGAAGGTGGAAGGACGCAGAGTCACGGCGCCGGCTCGGAGGAGGACGCTGTCGCCGGAGACGTGGGGCGAAGAACTGGGATCGGGTCGGGCCGACAGCTGGTTGGCTCGCCGAGGCGGGTCGGGCGGTGGTCGGAGGACGACGCCATGAGGGAGGCGGCGGCGTAGAGGAGGGGTGGCCGGGAGGAGGCGCGGGCGAGCCTGGGGCGAGGAGAGGAGGAGAACCGAGGCGAGGTGCCGACGAGCTTGGCGAGGGAACCCGGCAGGACGGGCGGAGCGGGGCGGCGGCGCGTCTGTCAGCTGGAGGAGGGGCCGGGCGGGCGGGGCCCGCGTGAGGCGGAGCTCGGCATGGCGGGCGCTGCAGAGGAGGCCGCGGCTGGCGTGCTGCCAGGCGGGCGGGCGGACGGGAGCGGAGGGGACGGCCAGGTGAGGGCGAGGTTGGGGGTGGACGGCGGCGGTTTTCCAGCGGGCGGCGGGAGACGCCGAGGCGGCGGAGGAGAGCCAGGTGGCCGGCGGGGTCGGAGAGGAGAGCAGGGCGGGGTGAGGGAGCTCGGCGGAGGAGGCGGTGGAGCGGTCGCGTGGCGCCTGGGGTCCGGCGGCGGGCGCGCGCCTGGGAGGAAGGAGGAGGCGGGGGAAGAGGGTCGGGGGAGGACGGGGGTTGGTGGCAAGGTGGGACCCAGGGGATGGGCCAGGCAGCCGCATGCGTGTGTGGTGTGGGCTGCGCGCGCGTGGGTGCTGTTTGGTGTGTGTGTGGCAGGAGAGAGATTAGGTGGGGAGGGGAGAGGTGACGTGGCGAGTGGTGATTGGGTAAGGGAGAGGGAGGAGGTGAGGTGGCGTGCTCCTACTGGTTGGGGTGATGTGGAGGAAAAGGGTGGGTAGATTAGTTGGTAGCCTTAGGATTTAGAAGGGCAGGTGTAGGTGGACCGTTTAGAAAATGGGGGTGGTCGTCGGTCTAGTCGGCCTGCTCGACGCCCCACTAAAACAATGAAACTTTTTATTTGATTTAAACGGGCCGTGTGCAAACCGATAGCGGCCAAAATAATTAATCCGGAGAACCGGGCTTTGCATTTGAATTAAGATGGGGCGTTTGGAAAATAAAATGGGCTTTGCGAAAATAGTTTTATGCGAACAATGCATGATGATGACGATGCAATGCACAAATTCAACGCGATTTTCTAGTAGTGGTTTTGCGGGATGCCACAATTCGACACCACTAACAATGGATCTCGCCCTCGAGATCCGCCTCATGGTACCGGAAGGAAGGTCGGCGGTCTGATCCTTCGCGCTTCGTGTAGATCCTCGCGACACCACTAACAAGAGTTCATCCGCCATCTTGAAATCGGCGACACCACCAACAAAGGGTCGTTGTCTCTGATCGTCGAGAGAACACTCCGGAGAAACAAAGGACGAAGATAGAGGTATCAAACGATAAGGCCACCTCTAACTTCCATTAGAAGAGGGAAAAGTTACATTGATCCACCAGTTCGATGTACAGAGCGAACAGTAAGAGTCGGGTAGGGTGATCAGTCCATCCCGGACCCAACTGACAACTCTATACATGGGTAGGAGAATCAGGCAACTCAACTCTCGAGATTTAGACTGAAGATCTTCATAGGTGGTATACGGAACAAAGGAATGTTGCCAGCAGACATCGTATGAAAGACACAATGATTAGGTTCCGCGATGGTTCCATTGGCATTAACAACACATGCTCAAGGTTAACTCCAACTTCACCAATGCTCGTCCTCCTCATATGTTTTTCAACGACCCTGATATCCAGCAAGGAACACATATGGATAAGGAGCTCAAGAACAAAAGATTAGATGAAGGGTACGGACATAAGTTGCGATTGATGATCGTAGCACCTCCGCTACAAAAAGGAAGAAAGCGAAACCCTGAAGGTACGACGGAAACCCAACCACGAGAATTCCTGGACTCGAAGAAAGAGAAAAGGGCGGATCCAAAACACGTCGGGATAAGAGGAGAAGAGCAGAGGGGTAAGGAGTAAAATCAGACCTAATCAGAACTATCCAACCGATTTTGCAAAAATAGTTTTGACACTCTACTTCGGCCGTTAGCTAGGTTATCCTACATTTGGACTTGTGGGGTATCGCAACCGCCGAGCTCGATACCACTCAGAACACCTCAGAATCGGACCTATGCAAGTTTGAGCAAAATTCGCCAAACCCACATAGAAACGATTCAAAGGTGCCCACCAGCACTTTCATGGTGGAAAACGGTAATAACATTACACAACAGCCCTCGATGGGACCCACGCAGATATATATATAACAATGACCCAAAGAGTCAAGAATACGATATAATATACAAAGATCCAAATCACCTTGAAAAGCGATAGGCGTCCAGCTATGGACAAGATGCAAATGGGGCTAAGAGCCCAAGAATAACCAATGGCGCCATAACCCAGCCCAAAGCCAAGCCGGAAGGGTAACCTCGCTAACGTCGATCTCAAACCTGCTTAAACAAAAGGGGTGCCGACAAAGGGCAAAGGAAAAAGAAGGAGCGTCAGTACTGAGGCCAGTACACGGCGAGGCTAGAATTCGGCGGTCCTCGCCTACATAGGTATGGTGGACTGAGCGGCAGCGGCAGCATGCACTAAACAACCTATAGAGACTCGATACAACTGGCGGTTATCAGAGAGGGATGAGAATGACCTATTCGGATCCAACTTGAAGCTAACACCAAACAAACCCATCCTGGTGTTTTCCCCTCGAGACCAAACGAGGAAGTCAACCGAGGAACTCACGCAGTTGGCAGTTTTATGTATTCAGTTATCGTTGCAGCAATTACTAGTCAGGTTTAGATAATCATCCTGATAAAGTAAGCAGTGGGCACTTTTAGTTAACCGTTCCGTTGTAGTTGCAACAATTACTAATCAGATACAGATAGCATGAGATAAACCCAAAACCCAGCAGTTGTTGGTACTTTTATTCAGCCATTCCGTTGTAGTTGCAATACTTACTAGTCAGATACAATGGTCGCGTTTACACTCCAAACAAGCAATTGTGGGCGATTAATTAGCCATTCCATTATAGTGAAGCTGATTACTAGTCATTATAAAGTCGATTTATAGCAATAAACTTTAGTTATGCTTGTCTATGATCGAGAATCTTGTGCTCCAAGTCGTCCATATCCATGACACGGCTTTCGAAAGTTTTACCCGGCCGGGGTGCACCAATAGCAACACACGCTCGATCAACCTCGGAAAAACCAAATCAAAACCCAACGAGGCTTTCACGACTGAACAATCACAGGATTCAAAATTATTTCAGGGGGCCACCCCTTAAGTAGAATCCGCAACGAAGCCGGCCGGCTCCGAGACGGACTTAAGGTTTGGGTATACGGATGTGAACGACTGGGAACCCGAAAGTGTGGCTGGGCTTGTCGACACCGCGGAATCGTGTCCCGATCCTAACAAGAGGTGCTCCTCGCACAATTTAAATACGTAAAGTAGCATGGCATAAGTACAGGATCGTAAATAAAACCTCAAACTAGTTTGTGGCCCCAAGAAATAAGATGAATCAAGCTCGCTCGGGGTCCCATATACCTCCGGATGTGGATAGCGATAAATCAAGGAACAGTATCAAGTACTCGGGGTCCTACGGGACACAAGTGGGCGTCGAAACCAAATATTTTCTATCACCCACCGATGCCTCTGCTTACTTCAATTTTAGTTGTTAAACAGGAATTAAAGTGAACGGTAAGTAAAGCTATGATCATCTCCAACATCCAACATGCGGCATTACTCCAACAAATGTGGCACTTGACAACTCGCAACAGCACTTGAGCAAGCGACTACGACGCGCAAGTCCAACTATCTACCAAACAACAGGTAGTAGGATGTGTCCAAGGCAATATAGGGCTGCACGGTAGATCACGGGTACGGAAACTAAAGCATCGCAACACAGATAGCAATAGATAAACAGGAGGGAATAAATACTACAAAAGTAAGATAGGTAGAAAGGGGGAGATGCTCGCCTGAAAACATTGCCGAAGGGTTCAACCGAAGATCGGGGCGAAGCTCACATCAACTCAACGGCCTTATCCGCGAAGAACCAAAACACTAGAAGAAACACCGGATGCAATATTTAATACAACGGCAGAAGTTCGGCATGATGCATGCATGATGAATGACATGGCAAGGTGCGATGAAATTAGGTCATATTAAGCGGAACCGGGGTCCCGACAATTAATATATGGTTCAAGTTGTTTAAACCCCCGCATATTAAATGTTGTTTAGCAAGACAACAGATGGAACCGGTTCGCTACACATGTTTAAATGAGGCCAATATATGGCTAGATTTGCCCGCATATGGGCCACATATTTAATTATTAGGTGAATCGGCATAAGGCCCCCAAACCACAGATATGCATGCGAGTATGACAATTCAATATGCAACAATTCATATAGTTGACCATTTATAAAATAGGGTTCTCGGAGAGGGGTTCACACATTAGGGTCTCGAACTTGGGGTTCCGGGTTCGGGGTTCGGTCGGTCTCGGGGTCCGTGGTCCGACGGAACGGGCGAGCGAAACAAGACGAGAACTTGTCGTCCGTGGTCTCGGTGTCCGGGCGCCGGATTCTTCCGGTGTCGTTCTTGTCGTTGTGCGGTCTTGTCGGGTTCCACGGGTCGGTCTTGCCGTCGCGAGGATCTTGTTGGCCCGCGGTAGATCTTAGTGTTTTCGGCATACCGGTCCTCGGATCCGTGAGGGCTCGGGTCTTGACGGGTTCAGTCTTGGACGTCGGGATCGGGCCTCACGCCATCGGATCCGGAAGGGTCATGGCGTTCGTGAAGGAGGCCTTCGTGTTCCATGATGAAGATCTTGATACCGGCCGTTCTTGCCGCCATACGCAGATTACCTCGCCACTTGTCGATCTTGTCGTTTTGCATCGGGAACCTTGCAACAGCGATACTCATGTTCTGGGGCTCGAACGCACCGAAGGCGGTGGCCACGGGCGACTCCGACGACGAGCTTGGGGCGGACGGCGGTGAGACGGGGTTCTTGCGGGCGGTGGAAGGACCTTGAGAGTCACGGCGCGGGCTCGGGGAGGATCAGCGGTCGCCGGAGACGGCGGCGGCACTGGGATCGGGTCGGGCCGACAGTTGGCTCGGCCGAGGCGGGTCGGTGCGGTGGCCGGAGGACGACGCCAGCGAGGCGGCAGGCAGCGGGCGTAGAGGAGGGTGGCTGAGGAGCCAGGGCGAGCTCGGGCGAGGAGGAGGAGAACCGGCGAGGCGGGTGCCGACAAGCTTGGGAGGGAACCCGGGCGAGGACGGCGGAAGCGGCGCAGCGGCGGCGTCCGTCATGGAGGAGGGCCGGCCATGGGGCCCTGGTGAGGCGGAGTCGGCGGCGCGGCTGGGCCGCCGAGGGAGCTGGCCAGGCGGCTGTGCCAGCGGCGGAGTGGGACGGCCAGTGAGGGCGAGGTTGGGGTGCACGGGCGGTTTTCCAGCGGCGGAGACGGCGAGGCGGAGGAGAGCCAGTGGCCAAGGGGTCGGAGAGGAGAGCGGGGTGAGGGAGCTCGGAGGAGGCGGTGGGAGCGGCGCCTGGGTCCGGGGCGGCTACTGGGAAGGAGGAGGCGGGGAAGAGGGTCGGGGAGGACGGGGTTGGTGGCAAGGTGGGACCTGTGGATGGGCCAGCAGCATGCGTGTGGGTGGTGGGCAGCGGGTGCTGTTGGTGTGTGTGTGGCGGAGAGAGATTAGGTGGGAGGGGAGGTGACATGGCGAGTGGTGATTGGGTAAGGGAGAGGAGGAGGTGAGGTGGCGTGCTCCTACCGGGTTGGGGTGATGTGGAGGAAAAGGGTGGGTAGATTAGTTGGTAGCCTTAGGATTTAGAAGGCGGTGTAGGTGGACCGTTTAGAAAATGGGGTGGTCGTCGTTTAGTCGGCCCGCTCGACCGCCCACTAAAACAATGAAACTTTTATTTGATTTAAACGGGCCGTGTGCAAACCGATAGCCAAAATAATTAATCCGGAGAACCGGCTTTGCATTTGAATTAAGATGGGCGTTTGGAAAATAAAATGGGCTTTATGAAAATAGTTTTATGCGAACAATGCATGATGATGACGATGCAATGCACAAATTCAACGCGATTTTCTAGTAGTGGTTTTATGGGATGCCACAATTCGACACCACTAACAATGGATCTCGCCTCGAGATCCGCCTCATGGTACCGGAAGGAAGGTCGGATGTCGATCCTTCGCGCGTGTAGATCCTCGACACCACTAACAAGAGTTCATCCGCCATCTTGAAATCGGCGACACCACCAACAAAGGGTCGTTGTCTCGATCGTCGAGAGAACACTCCGAGAAACAAAGGACGAAGATAGAGGTATCAAACGATAAGGCCACCTCTAACTTCCATTAGAAGAGGAAAAGTTACATTGATCCACCGTTCGATGTACGAGCTAAAGAAGAGTCGGGTAGGGTGATCATCCATCCGGACCCAACTGACAACTCTATACATGGGTAGGAGAATCAGGCAACTCAACTCTCGAGATTTAGACTGAAGATCTTCATAGGTGGTATACGGAACAAAGGAATGTTGCCAGCAGACATCGTATGAAAGACACAATGATTAGGTTCCGCGATGGTTCCATTGGCATTAACAACACATGCTCAAGGTTAACTCCAACTTCACCAATGCTCGTCCTCCTCATATGTTTTTCAACGACCCTGATATCCAGCAAGGAACACATATGGATAAGGAGCTCAAGAACAAAAGATTAGATGAAGGGTACGACAGACAAGTTGCAGATTGATGATCGTAGCACCTCCGTTACAAAAGGAAGAAAGCGAAACCCTGAAGGTATGACGGAAACCCAACCACGAGAATTCCTGGACTCGAAGAAAGAGAAAAGGGCGGATCCAAAACACGTCGGGATAAGAGGAGAAGAGCAGAGGGGTAAGGAGTAAAATCAGACCTAATCAGAACTATCCAACCGATTTTGCAAAAATAGTTTTGACACTCTACTTCGGCCGTTAGCTAGGTTATCCTACAGGCTGGACTTGTGGGGTATCGCAACTGCTGAGCTCTGATACCACCCTCAGAATCGGACCTATGCAAGTTTGAGCAAAATTCGCCAAACCCACATAGAAACGATTCAAAGGTGCCCACCAGGCACTTTCGTGCGGGTGGAAAACGAAGTAATAACATTACACAACAGTCCTCGATGGGACCCACAGAACAGATATATATATAACAATGACTCAGAGAGTCAAGAATACAGATATAATATACAAAGATCCAAATCACCTTGAAAACGATAGGCGTCCCACTACGGACAAGATGCAAATGGGGCTAAGAGCTCGAAGAATAACCAATGGCCCATAACCCCTTGAGGCCAAGCCGGAAGGGTAACCCCGCTAACGGCCGATCTCAAACCTGCTTAAACAAAAGGTGCCGACAAAGGGCAAAGGAAAAGAAGGAGCGTCAAGATCGAGGCCAAGACACGGCGAGGCTAGAATTCGGCGCCTCGCCTACATAGGTATGGTGGATCGAGCAGCGGCAAAGATGCACTAAACAACCTATAGAGACTCGATACAATGGCGGTTATCGAGAGGGATGAGAATGACCTATTCGGATCCAACTTGAAGCTAACACCAAACAAACCCATCCGGTGTTTTCCTCGAGACCAAACGAGGAAGTCAACCGAGGAACTCACGCAGCTGGCGCTTTATGTATTCGATTATCGTTGCAGCAATTACTAGTCGTTTAGATAATCATCCGATAAAGTAAGCGAGGGCACTTTTAGTTAACCGTTCTAGAAGTTGCAACAATTACTAATCGACACAGATAGCATGAGATAAACCCAAAACCCAAAGCGCTTGTTGGTACTTTTATTCAGCCATTCCGCTAGAAGTTGCAATACTTACTAGTCGATACAATGGTCGCAAGCGACACTCCAAACAAGCAATTGTGGGCAGTATTAATTAGCCATTCCATTATAGTGAAGCTGATTACTAGTCATTATAAAGTCATTTATAGCAATAAACTTTAGTTATGCTTGTCTATGATCGAGATATCAGGCTCCAAGTCGTCCATATCCGGACACGGCTTTCGAAAGTTTTACCCGCCGGTGCACCAATAGCAACACACGCCGATCAACCTCGGAAAACCAAATCAAAACCCAACGAGGCTTTCATGATCGAACAATCACAGATTCAGAATTATTTCAGGGGCCACCCTTAAGTAGAATCCGCAACGGCCGGGCCTCGAGACGGACTTAAGGTTTGGGTATACGGTGTGAACGATCGGGAACCCGAAGTGTGGCTGGGCTTGTCGACACCATGAATCGTGTCCCGATCCTAACAAGACAAAGTGTGCTCGCACAATTTAAATACAAAGTAGCATGGCATAAGTACAGGATCGTAAATAAAACCTCAAACTAGTTTGTGGCCCCAAGAAATAAGATGAATCAAGCTCGCCTGTGGGGGTCCCATATACCTCCGGATGTGGATAGCGATAAATCAAGGAACAGTATCAAGTACTCGGGGTCCTACGGGACACAAGTGGGCGTTCGGAAACCAAATATTTTCTATCACCCACCGATGCCTCTGCTTACTTCAATTTTAGTTGTTAAACAGGAATTAAAGTGAACGGTAAGTAAAGCTATGATCATCTCCAACATCCAACATGCGACATTACTCCAACAAATGTGGCACTTGACAACTCGCAACAGCACTTGAGCAAGCGACTACGACGCGCAAGTCCAACTATCTACCAAACAACAGGTAGTAGGATGTGTCCAAGGCAATATAGGGCTGCACGGTAGATCACGGGTACGGAAACTAAAGCATCGCAACACAGATAGCAATAGATCAACAGGAGGGAATAAATACTACAAAAGTAAGATAGGTAGAAAGGAGGAGATGCTCGCCTGAAAACATTGCCGAAGGGTTCAACCGAAGATCGGGGCGAAGCTCACATAACCTCAACGGCCTTATCCGCGAAGAACCAAAACACTAGAAGAAACACCGGATGCAATATTTAATACAACGACAGAAGTTCGGCATGATGCATGCATGATGAATGACATGGCAAGGTGCGATGCAATTAGGTCATATTAAGCGGAACCGGGGTCCCGACAATTAATATATGGTTCAAGTTGTTTAAACCCCCGCATATTAAATGTTGTTTAGCAAGACAACAGATGGAACCGGTTCGCTACACATGTTTAAATGAGGCCAATATAAGGCTAGATTTGCCCGCATATGGGCCACATATTTAATTATTAGGTGAATCGGCATAAGGCCCCCAAACCACAGATATGCATGCGAGTATGACAATTCAATATGCAACAATTCATATAGTTGACCATTTATAAAATAGGGTTCTCGAAGAGGGGTTCACACATTAGGGTCTCGACGAACTTGGGGTTCCGGGGGTTCGGGGTTCGAGGTCGGTCTCGGGGTCCAGGGTCCGACGGAAACGGCGGGAGCGGAAACAAGACGGAGAACTTGTCGTCTGTGGTCTCGTCCGGGGCGATCGATTCTTCCTCGGTGTCGTTCTTGTCGTTGTGCGGTCTTGTCGGGTTCCACGGGTCGGTCTTGCCCGCGAGGATCTTGTTGGGCCCGCAGTAGATCTTAGTGTTTTCGGGCATACCCGGTCCTCGGATCCGTGAGGGCTCGGGTCTCGACGGGTTCGCCTTGGACGTCGGGATCGGGCCTCACGCCATCGGATCCGGGAAGGGTCATGGCGTCCGTGAAGGAGGCCTTCGTGTTCCATGATGAAGATCTTGATACGGGCCGTTTGCCGCCATACCGCAGATTACCTCGCCACTTGTCGATCTTGTTTGTTTTGCATCGAACCTTGCAACAGCGATACTCATGTTCCCGGGGCTCGAACGCTACCGAAGGCGGTACACGCGACTCCGACGAGCTTGGGGCCGGACGGCGGTGAGACGGGGTTCTTGCGGGCGGTGGAAGGACGCAGAGTCACGGCGCTCGGGCTCGGGAGGACAGCTTGGTCGCCGGAGACGGGCGGGGCAAGGGGCCTGGGATCGGGTCGGGCCGACAGCGTTGGCTCGGCCGAGGCGGGTCGGTGCGGTGGTGGCGGAGGACGACGCGCCAGCGAGGCGGCGGAAGGCGGCGAGAGGGTGGCCGGGAGGAGGCGGGCAGCTCGGGCGAGGAGGAGGAGAACCGGCGAGGCGGGTGCCGACGAGCTTATGGAGGGAACCATGGAGGACGGGCGGAGCGGGCGGGCGGCGGCGGGCGTCTGTCATGGAGGAGGGGCTTGGCGGGGCCCGCGAGTGAGGCGGGCGGCGCGCGGCCGAGGGAGCGGGTCGGGCTGGCGTGTCTGGCCAGCGGCGGCGACGGGAGCGTGGGGACGCCAGTGAGGGCGAGGTTGGTGCACGGGCGGCGGTTTTCAATGGGCGGAGACGGCGAGGCGGAGGAGAGCAGTGGCCGGGCGGGAGAGGAGCAGGCGGTGAGGGAGCTCATGAGGAGGCGGTGGAGCGGTCGCGTGGCGCCTGGGGTCCGGCGGCGGGCGCGCGCCTGGGAGGAAGGAGGAGGCGGGGGAAGAGGGTCGGGGGAGGACGGGGGTTGGTGGCAAGGTGGGACCCAGGGGATGGGCCAGGCAGCCGCATGCGTGTGTGGTGTGGGCTGCGCGCGCGTGGGTGCTGTGTGGGTGTGTGTGTGGCAGGAGAGAGATTAGGTGGGGAGGGGAGAGGTGACGTGGCGAGTGGTGATTGGGTAAGGGAGAGGGAGGAGGTGAGGTGGCGTGCTCCTACTGGTTGGGGTGATGTGGAGGAAAGGGGTGGGTAGATTAGTTGGTAGCCTTAGGATTTAGAAGGGCAGGTGTAGGTGGACCGTTTAGAAAATGGGGTGGTCGTCGGTCGAGTCGGCCCGCTCGACCCCCACTAAAACAATGAAACTTTTTATTTGATTTAAACGGGCCGTGTGCAAACCGATAGCGGCCAAAATAATTAATCCGGAGAACCGGGCTTTGCATTTGAATTAAGATGGGGCGTTTGGAAAATAAAAAGGGCTTTGCGAAAATAGTTTTATGCGAACAATGCATGATGATGACGATGCAATGCACAAATTCAACGCGATTTTCTAGTAGTGGTTTTGCGGGATGCCACAGTCTCCAACCGGGACTAAAGGTTCATCCAACCGGGACTAAAGGTTCAACCCCTATTATTAGTGCTGCCCGCCCTGCCTCAATCCTTGACATGGTTGGTTTCTCCAACCGACTAAAGGTTCAACCCTATTGTTAGTGCTGCCTGCCCACTCGACGTTAATCCTTCAACGCGGTTGGTTTCTCCAACCGGGACTAAAGGTTCAACCCCTATTATTGGTGTTGACTGGCCCAGCCTGCCGCAATCCCTTCAGTCGCGGTTGGTTTGTCCAGCCGGGACTAAAGGTTCAACCCCTATTATTAGTGCTGCCTGGCCCAGCCCGCCCCGCCCTTTCCCTCTATTTATAGTGGAGCCGTCATGGCCATGGAGAATCTTCATCATTTAACAATATGATTACATAAAAGGTTTAATATATTACACCAACATCCCTATCTAGTGTTGTTGTTTTCTTCTACGCCGTAGCCATGGAGAATCTTCATAATTTAACAGGAGGCTTTGGTTCAGTTTTCACTTTGAAGGGCGGGATTTCATGAAACTTATTATAATCTTCTGACATATCTATCTTGCCATCCACTCCCACGATGTTTCTTTTCCCTGAAAGAACTATGTGGCGCTTTGGTTCATCGGACGATGTATTCGTTTGCTGATTTCTTTTTCTCGGTTTCGTAGACATGTCCTTCAGATAGAATACCTGAGCCACATCGTTGGCTAGGACGAATGGTTCATCCATGTATGCAAGATTGTTGAGATCCACTGTTGTCATGCCATACTTTTCGTCTACATGTACCCCTCCTCCTGTCATCTTGACCCATTTGCACCGAAACAAAGGGACCTTAAAAGTAGGTCCATACTCAAGTTCCCATATCTCCTCTATGTACCCATAATATGTGTCCTTCTTCCCATTGTCATCCGTTGCATCAAAGCGGACACCACTGTTTTGGTTGGTGCTCTGTTTATCTTGGGCGATCGTGTAAAATGTATTACCATTTATCTCGTACCCTTGGAAAGTACATATAGTCGAAGATGGTAACCGTGCCAACAAGTACAGCTGATCTTCAACAGTGTTGTTATTCATGAGATGTTTCTGCAACCAACTGCCGAAAGTGTCCTCGTGTTCCACTTTAATCGAGGAGTCAGGCATCTCCGGGTTTTCCGAGCGTACACTAATCTTGTGTTTCTAGATATATGGAGCCACCAAGGTGGAATTGTGTAGAACTGTGTAGTGTGCTTTATTGAAAGAATCCCTGTCCATACATACCACTATTTGCCTTCCTAATGTGCCTTTTACAGTCAGCCTCCCCTCATACCGAGATTCAGGAACACCAATCGGCTTAAGGTCAGGAAGAAAGTCAACACAAAACTCAATGACCTCCTCTGTTCCTTATCCCTTGGAGATGCTTCCTTCTGGCCTAGCACGGTTATGAACATATTTCTTTAAGACTCCCATGAACCTTTCGAAGGGGAACATATTGTGTAGAAACACAGGACCGAGAATTCTAATCTCTTCGACTAGGTGAACTAGGAGGTGCGTCATAATATTGAAGATGGAGGGTACAACAACTCGAAGATGACCAGACATTGGACCACATCAATCTGTAACCCTGATAGACTTTCTGGATCGATTACCTTCTGAGAAATTGCATTGAGGAATGCACATACCTTCACAATGGCCAGCCGGACATTTTTTGGTAGAATCCCTCTCAATGCAACCGGAAGCAATTGTGTCATAAGCACGTGGCAGTCATGGGACTTTAGGTTTTAGAATTATTTTCTCTTTCATATTTACTATTCCCTTTATGTTAGAAGGGAAGCCAGACTGGACCTTGATACTGAAAAGGACTTCAAAAAAGATTTCCTTCTCTTCCTTGGTAAGAGAATAGCTGGCAGGCCCTTGAAACTGCCCTGGATGCTTGTCGTCTCGTCCTTTATGATGTTGCTGGTCCTCCCGTACTTCCGGTGTATCTTTTGACTTCCCATACAAGCCCAAGAAACCTAGTATATTGACACAAAGATTCTTCGTCAGGTGCATCACGTCGATTGCAGAGCGGACCTCATGGACTTACCAATAGGGTAGCTCCCAAAATATAGATTTCTTCTTCCAGATGGGTGCATGTCCATTGGCGTATTTCAGTACAAGTTGTCCTCCGGGACCCTTTTCAAATATTACATTTAAATCCTTGACCATACCAAATACATCAGCACCAGTACGGGGGGCAGGCTTCTTCCGGTGATCTTCCTCGCCATCGAAATACTTGCCTTTTTTCCGTAAGGGGTGTCTGGGCGAAAGAAAATGACGATTGTACGGGTACACATTCTTCCTAGATTTATCCATATATATAATTTCAGTTTATCTAAACAGTGTGTGCATGCATTATATCCCTTGTTCTTCTGTCCTGAGATGTTACTAAGAGCAGGCCAATCATTGATGGTTACAAATAGCAATGCTCGTAGGTCAAATGGCTCCTGTTTGTGCTCACCCCACACACGTAAACCTGGTTCAGCCCATAACTGTAAAAGTTCATCAACTAATGGCCTTAGGTACACATCAATGTCGTTGCCGGGTTTCTTCGGGCCTTGGATGAGCACTGGCATCATAATGAACTTTCGCTTCATGCACAACCAAGGAGGAAGGTTGTAGATACATAGAGTGACGTGCCAGGTGCTGTGACTGCAGCTCTGCTCCCCAAAAGGATTCATACCATCTGTACTTAGACCAAACCATAAGTTTCTTGAGTCACCAGCAAATTCCGGGAAGTCTCTCTCGATTTTTCTCCACTGTCGACTATCAGTGGGGTGCCTCAACATCCCGTCTTTCTTACGTTTTTCCATGTGCCATCGCAACAACTTGGCATGCTCTTTGTTTCTGAACAAACATTTCAATCGTGGTATTATAGGAGCATACCACATCACCTTGGCAGGATCCCTCTTCCTAGGTGGCTCTCCATCAACATCACCAAGGTCATATTTTCTGATCTTATACCACAATGCAATGCATACCGAGCATTTATCCAAATTCTCGTACTTCTCACTGCGGTAGAGGATGCAGTCATTAGGGCACGCATGTATCTTATTCACATCTAATCCTAGAGGGCAGACGAGCTTCTTTGCTTCGTATGTACTGGCGAGCAATTCGTTAATTCTTGGAAGCTACCTCTTCATGAGTACCAGCAACTTCTCAAATCCCGAGTCAGTCACACCGGTCTCTGCCTTCCACTTCAGCAATTCCAGTGTGCTACCCAGCTTCTTCTGGCCATCTTCACAAGTTGGGTACAACAATTTGTTATGGTCCTGTAACATCTGCTCAAACTGCAACCTCTCCTTTTCTATGTCGCAGTCTTGCTTTCCATTATAAATGACCCGACCAAGATCATCAGCGGGCCGGTCTAGTTCCCATTCTTCACCTCCTTCTTCTTCATTGTCTTCCATTGCGGTAACAGGGTATTCAAGGAACATAGATCGATAGTTGTCATCATCGTTCTCTTCTTCATCGTCGTCTTCCATTACAACCCCTCTTGCTCCGTGTTTGGTCCAAACATTATAGCCAGACATAAAACTAGACCAAAGCAGGTGGCTCTGAATGACTCTTGCGGAAGTGCGAGCCTTCTCATTCCTACAGTCAACACATGGACAACACATAAAACCATCATGTCGCTTGTTCTCCTCGGCCACAACTAAAAATAACGCACGCCTTCTCTGAAAGCGGCAGAGCGTCGGTCGCCGTACATCCATGGATGGATCATATGTATCATACAAATATATGTCAAACGCAATCACTATGCTAAAATTAATTAGTACCGCACGACGTTCTAAACGAGAAAATAGTTGCTAACCTTTTATTACACTTGGAAACAAAGATGAGAAAACTTAAGTGTGGCTTGGGAACCTCATATCATGTCTGTCTTGTGTGACCTAAACTCGCATCGCTCTAATGGACATTTCACCAACACCTCTAGTGCATATGTATGAAAAGGAAAAAAAATAGCACAACAACACTCTCTCCCACCAGGAAAAAAACAGGTGAGAGGAGGAGGAGGCTGTGCGTATATATAGGTACAGACCACTAGTCCCGGTTGGAGATAAAAACCGGGACTAAAGGGGATGCCCCCAGCGAGCGGCAGGGCCAGGGCCCTTTAATCCCGGTTTGTGTCTCAGACCGGGACGAATGGGATCTAACGGGACGGGACCTATGGTTCTGGGTGGCTCGGGCCCTCCGGCGAGAGCCATTAGTCCCGGCCCAGCCACAGCTGGAACTAATGGCCTGGACAAAAGGCCTGTTTTTTACTAGTACATCAAATTCCACGCCTTCTCTGCTTCGATGTACTCTGCTTGTCTCCACAAAACGCCTGTGGTCGGTTGGGAGGACTAAATGTCTCGATGAACTGAACTCCTAGCTTGCATTTCTTGGACTTATGGACCTTCGAGTTCAACAAAGTAGGAATTGATGAACAACCTTCTTACAATATCGTTTGTTTAATCCCACTCACCGCTCTCAGACTCGACTAGATCGACAAGTTAACTAAAAAATCTAGGACAAGACCACTAGTAAGTTCATCTTGCTTGCATCGATAGAGATAGCATAAACTAGAGAGGGATTATTAGGTGGCTACAGTTTTGGAACGGCATCCTGCTGTTATCGGTAGCATGGATCAACCATTTCATGGTTAGCACCCAACATACATTTAGGACACAATTAGTTCATGCCTTAACTAACTTTTCACACACAAACTCTTCGTGCACACGCCTATCAATTGTGGTAGTCCCCCTTCTCAAAGGCAAAAAAGATCCCACTAGTAGAAAAAGAGCTATCCATTCGTGCCCTCTAACAGCATTAGTCCTGGTTGCGCCACGAACCGGGACTAATGCTGGCACGCTTCCCGGTTCGAGCGGGCATGGTGGCCGGAGGCATGCGTCCCGGTTGGTAAGGGGTCATGCGTCCTGGTTTGTAACAAAAACCGGGACTAAAGGTTGGGCGTCAGCCACGTGGCGTGGCACACACCTTTAGTCCCGGTTTGTGTTACAAACCGGGACGTATGCTCCCGCCCTCTATAAATGCAACGCCCCAGCCCTCTGCCTCCACTCTGTTTTTTCTTGGTGGAAGGTGTGAGGGGTGTGCTAGTTTTTTTCCCCTATGCATGCATTCAAGGTGTTTGATGAAATGTTTGAGTGAATGATCCCGTTCAATTTCTCATAGAACAAAAATATAGAAGGTGTCCGAGACGCACTTGAGCTTTCTCCTCTTTATTTCCCTCGATCGAGGTTAGCAATCTTATCTTTTCTCTGTCATTGATACAATGCATGTGTCGATGTGAATTGGTCATTTCACTATTTATGATGTCCTGTTTTTGATAAACTTACTTATATGATGCAGATGAACGGTCGGGAATGGATGTACGGTGACCGGCGTGTACCCGGGTATATGAAAGGCGTGGATAAATTTATCGATGTGGCTACGGCAAACAAAGAGAATGGTTTTATACGTTGTCCATGTGTTCAATGTCGGAATAGCAAGGAGTACTCTTCCTCGAAAATCATTCGCGGCCACCTGATTATGAAAGGTTTCATGCCCAACTATAATTGCTGGACCAAGCACGGGGAAAGAGGGGTTATGATGGAAGACGGTGAAGAAGAAGATGATGATAACAACTATCATCATATGTTTCCTGAATATAGTGATACTGCAATGGAAGACAATAAAGAGGAAGGAGGTGAATAACGGGCATCAGATGAGCCGGCTGATGAACTTGGTAGGGTAATTTCTGATGCAAAGTGAGACTGTGAAAAAGAAATGAGAAGTTGAAGTTAGAGGGCATGTTAGAAGATCACAAGAAATTGTTGTACCCAAATTGTAAAGATGGCAGCACAAAGCTCGGTACCACATTGGAATTGCTGCGATGGAAGGCAGGGTGTGGTCTAACTGACTCCTCATATGAAAAGATGCTGAAAATAATGAAGCCGCAGTTTCCAAAACATAATGAACTTCCCGAGAGTACCTACGAAGCAAAGAAGACTCTCTGTCCTCTAGGATTAGATGTGCAAAAGATACATGCATGCATTAATGACTACATCCCCTACCGCGGTAAGGAGTATGAGATTTTTGATAAATGCACGCTATGCAATACATTGCGGTATAAGATCAGACGAGATGACCCTGGTGATGTTGAGGGAGAGCCCCTTCGGAAGAAGGTTCCTGCTAAGGTTATGTGGTATGCTCCTATAATACCAAGGTTGAAACGCATGTTCAGAAACAAAGAGCATGCCAGGTTGTTGCGATGACACAAAGAAGACCGTAAGAAAGACGGGAAGTTGAGACACCCTGCTGATGGGTCACAGTGGAGAAAAATTGAGAGAGACTTCCCAGACTTTGCAGGTGACGCAAGGAACTTATGGTTTGGTCTAAGTATGGATGGCATGAATCCTTTTGGGGAGAAGAGCTGCAGTTACAGCACCTGGCCGTGACTCTATGTATCTACAACCTTCCTCCTTGGATTTGCATGAAGCGTAAGTTCATTATGATGTCAATGCTCATCCAAGGCCCGAAGCAACCGGGAAACGACATTGATGTGTACCTTAGGCCATTAGTTGAAGACTTCTTACAGCTGTGGGGAAAACCAGGTGTACGTACGTGGGATGAGAACAAACAGGAGCCATTTGATCTACGAGGGTTGCTTTTCGTAACCATCAATGATTGGTCTTCTCTTAGTAACCTTTTAGGACAGACAAACAAGGGATATAGGCATGCACACACTGTTTAGATAAGACTGAAGGTACATATTTGCATAAAGGCAAGAAGGTTGTGTACCTGGCGAATCGACGATTTTTTCCGACCAATCATCTCGTAAGAAAGAAAGGCAAGCATTTCAAAGGTGAGGCAGATCACCGAAAGAAGCCTGAACTCCCTGCTGGTGATGATGTATTTGGTATGGTCAAGGACATAGAAGTAATCTTTCGAAAGGGTCCCAGCGGTCAATCAGTTCCGAACGACGTTGCTACAGGACACGCACCCATGTGGAAGAAGAAATCTATATTTTGGGAGCTGCCATATTGAAAATTCCTACGTGTCCTCTCTTCAATCGACGTGATGCACGTGACGAAGAATCTTTGCGTGAACCTGCTAGGATTCCTAGGCGTGTATGGGAAGACAAAAGATACACCAGAAGCACGGGAGGACCAACAAATTATGAAAGACCCAAATAACATGCATACACAGAACAAGACGGATAAAGGGCGTCACTTAAGTCGTGCCAGCTATGCTCTTACCAAAGCAGAGAAGGAAATCTTTTTTGAAGTCCTTTACAGTATCAAGGTGCCGTCTGGCTTCTCATCTAATATAAAGGAGATAATAAATATGGCAGAGAAAACGTTCCAAAACCTGAAGTCTCATGACTGTCACGTGATTATGACGCAGTTGCTTCCGATTGCATTGAGGGGGCTTCTACCGGAAAATGTTCGTGTACCCATTGTGAAGCTGTGTGCATTCCTCAATGCAATATCTCAGAAGGTAATCAATCCAGATATTCTGCCAATGTTACAGAAAGATGTGGTACAATGTCTTGTTAGTTTTGAGTTGGTGTTCCCACCATCCTTCTTCAATATTATGACTCATGTCCTGGTTCACCTAGTGGAAGAGATTGCCATTCTCGGTCCTGTATTTCTGCACAATATGTTCCCTTTGTGAGGTTCATGGGAGTCTTAAAGAAATATGTTCATAACCATGCTAGACCAGAAGGAAGCATCTCCAAGGGATATGGAACAGAGGAGGTCATTGAGTTTTGTGTTGACTTTATTACCGACCTTAAGCCGATTAGTGTTTCTGACTCGCGGCATGAGGGAAGATTAAGTGGAAAAGGCACGCTGGGAAAGAAAGCAATGATATGTAGGGACGGGGATTCTTTCACTAAACCACACTACACAGTTCTACATAATTCCACCTTGGCATCTCCGTATATCGAGGAACACAAGAATATTGTATGCTCCAAAAACCCGGGGAAGCCTGAATCATGGATTACAGATGAACACATGAAGTCTTTCAGTGGTTGGATGAGGACACATCTCTTGAATGACACCACTGTTGGAGATCAGCTATACTTGTTGGCTGCGTCACCATCTTCTACTATATTGAATTTCCAAGGGTACAAAATAAATGGGAATACATTCTACACGATCGCCCAAGATAAAAAGAGCACCAACGAAAATAGTGGTGTCCGCTTTGATGCAACAGACGAGAATGGACAAAAGGACACACAGTATGGTTACATAGAGGAGATATGGGAACTAGACTATGGAGTCTCTTTTAAGGTCCCTTTGTTTTGCTGCAAATGGGTCAACCTGAATGGGGATGGGGTAAAGATAGACCAGTTGTACGGAATGACAACAGTGGATCTCAACAATCTTGGTTATAGAGATGAACCATTCGTCCTAGCCAATGATGTGTCTCAGGTTTTCTATGTGAAGGATATGTCCTCCAGACCGAAAAAAAATATGCAAACGAATACATCATATGATGAGCCAAAGCGTCACATAGTGCTTTCAGGGAAAAGAAACATCGTGGGAATCGAGGACAAGACAGACATGTCAGAATATTATAATAAGTTTGATGAAATTCCTCCCTTCACAGTGAAAACTGACCCAAGCATTCCGTTAAGTAAAGAAGATGCTCCATGGTTACGTCTAAAGCGATCATAAGGAAGGACATATGCCAAGAAGTTCATGCTCATATTGTGTAACTCTAGTTCATGTCTGGCCGGGATATCTTATGATGTTTGCAATTTTCCAAGTTTAATAAATGTATTGAGTGTTAGTCCCGGTTTGTGGCTTGACCGAGACTATATATAGGGGGCCCTTTAGTCCCGGTTTTGTAGTCTCGGTTTTTAATATTAATAAATGTCTTGACTGTTAGTCCCGTTTTGTGGCTGGACCGGGACTAAAGGCCCCCTTTAGTCCCGATTAGTAGAACGACTTTCCCGAACTATGAGGAAGTTGTCCCGATTCGTACTTACCATTAAGATCTGATCTCCAAACGCGCGTGGTCACATATTAGGGAGTGCCTCTATGACCGGTTTCTTGGAGATGCCGGAGGACTGGGATCCGGCGGCATCTCCCTGAAACTGGTTGTAGTGGTGTCCCTGCTCTCGCACACCATCTTGCGGCTTGTAACTTCTCTAACTAGATCAATACACCTGGGAGCTAACTAATTTCACATATTAGGGAGTGCCTCTATGACCAGTTTCTTGGAGATGTCGGAGGACTGGGATCCAGCGGCATCTCCCTGAAATTGGTCGTAGTGGTGTCCCTGCTCTCGAAAACAATATTGGAGATGCCTCAATCTGGCTAGAGGACTGGACTCACAAGGATGCCTATTTATAGTACAAGCAACTCGGCATAGTGTCGACACTCACCCCTATTATTAGTGTTGACTCGTGTTTTGTCCCGATTGGTGTCTCCAACTGGGACTAAAGGTTCATCTTTAGTCCCGGTTGGTGACACCATCCGGGACAAGGTACACGCCGCACGACATAATGTCGACACTCACCCCTATCATTAGTGCTGCCTGGCCCAGCCTGCCGAAATCCCTCCAACCGGGAATAAAGATGAACCTATCAATGTTGTTGTGCCCATATTATGCATGCATGTGGACATTGGTATGGAGAACAATGTTGCAGGAGGAAGTTTTCCTTTTCGTCGCACGGAAAAGCCATTTTCCATTTTCCGAGCGTAAAAAAGGGTCGTTTTGTGAAGTAACCACCAAAATGCTGTTTCAGAATGCCTCCGTCCCATTTTTCTAAAATACTAGACCACCTTATATGTACTATCTCCCAACCGGGACATCTCAAACCTTTTCGTCCATCCCGGGTAAAAAGGACAAATATCTGCCGAATCGGCAGGAAGTGGGTCCGGTTTGTACTATAGGTACATGATCTAACGCCCGTGATTTTTTGAAAAAATCATTTTTAGACTCGCAAATATGTGGTTTCTTTAGAGATCCAATGCAATTTCGAACTATGCTCGTCCCCTATCTTCATGCACGCCGGTTCGACCATAGTTAGCAATTCAAAAAATTCAAAACAGGCGTAAGAAATTAAAAAAAAATCCGAACAATGAAAATCGTTCGCGTGGTGTCATATTATGTGACATAGTTGAAAGGAAAAATACCAGACTTGGTATATTGATCATGTCTCGAAAAAACCATCACAAAATGACCTATCATGTTCGAGGTTTCATGGCTTTTAGTCCAAATGACCGATGTTATGTGCTGAATCACGACATAGTTTGTGATGATGTGCCCATATTATGCATGCATGTGGACATTGATATGGAGAACAATGTTGTAGGAGGAAGCTTTCCTTTTGGAAGCACGGAAAAGCCATTTTCCATTTTCCAAGCGTAAAAAACGGGTCGTTTTGTGAAGTAACCACCAAACTGCTGTCTTAGAATGCCTACGACATTTCTTCCTGCCATTTTTCTTCCCGCCATTTTTCCTCGCCAGTTTTTCCCGCTAGTTATCTTCCTGCCATTTCTCACTATATATATGTAGGGTTGGCCTCCATTGTCATTGCACATATCTAGACTCATATCTGCAACCTCATCACTCTTTCCCATGGATTCCACCGCAGCACTAACCCCTAGGGAGGCGGAGGCGCTTTGCGCCTCGAACTACCCTCGCCAGACTCCGTGTCCCCGTACCGGATCTCGAGCCTGGGAGGCGTGCCGGTTCCTCCTGTCCCTCTAGGTGTGGCACGCCGGATGGCCATCACGAACCACTACTACTTCAAGCTCACAACGGAGCAGCGGAGGAATCCCAGATGGCATCTCGACTATTTCCCGATTTGGGAAGCCTTCTTCGTGGATCGGCATGAGAGGGCGCTCGACAGGCACGAGGAGGACGACCCACCTCCTCCGAACTTCAACGAGGCCGGCTGTCGGCTATGGTGGCGCGGCCGGACTCTCCAGAGCATCATGGCCTACGACACGGCCGCCGACTCTAACCCCCGCCTGCACTACCCTCAAGTCCAGCCCACTCATACTCAGCATTCAAGTTTCAACTACAGCGACCCCGACGACGACAGCGACGACGGCCGCGGTGAGTACGACGACTATAGTGGCGAGTATTACAGGTGTAGGCAGGAGCATGACTGAATCACTCCAAAATTGCAAAACAAGATCGGCCGATTGTGGCTTAATCTGGCCATGTATCTTAATTTTCAGTTCTTCGATGTAACTTAGTGTTAGTTGCATTATGTACTTTAAATCCAGTTCTATCCTAATAAATTTTTCTTCCCGCCCATTATTTCCCGTCCTTTTTTTCCCGTCCTTTTTTCCCGCCCATTAATATATAAAAAATATCAGTTAATTCAAATCCAAATTAAAAACAGAAAATGGTTTTGAATTAGTTATTCAAATCCAAACACTTTTTATGTTTAAAGTTTTTCTAAATTCCAAATTAATATTCAAAAAATATAAGTTAATTCATTTTTAATTTTAAATGGTTACATTAATTATTTTTAATTACATAAAATGGTTTTGAATTAGTTATTCAAATCCAAACACTTTTTATGTTTAAAGTTTTTCTAAATTCCAAATTTATATTCAAAAAATATAAGTTAATTCATTTTTAATTTTAAATGGTTCATAGTTTAAATGGTTACATTAATTATTTTTAAAAACAGAAAATGGTTTTGAATTATTTATTCAAATTCAAACACTTTTTATGTTTAAAGTTCTTCTAAATCCCAAATTAATATTCAGAAAATATAAGTTAATTCATTTTTAATTTTAAATGGTTACATTAATTATTTTTAAAAATAGAAAATGGTTTTGAATTAGTTATTCAAATCCAAAACTTTTTATGTTTAAAGTTTTTATAAATTCCAAATTAATATTCAAAAAATATAAGTTAATTAATTTTTAATTTTAAATGGTTCATATTTTAAATGGTTACATTAATTATTTTTAAAAACAGAAAATGGTTTTGAATTAGTTATTCAAATCCAAACACTTTTTATGTTTAAAGTTTTTCTAAATTCCAAATTAATATTCAAAAAATATAAGTTAATTATTTTTAATTTTAAATGGTTCATAGTTTAAATGGTTACATTAATTATTTTTAAAAACAGAAAATGATTTTGAATTAGTTATTCAAATTCAAACATTTTTTATGTTTAAAGTTTTTCTAAATTCCAAAGTAACTATCATCTAAAAAACATTACAAATTTAAACCCCAAAATAAAAAATAAGGCGGGAACAAAGAGAAAATTCCTGAATTTTTTTGAAAACAGGGTCATACGTCCCGGTTGGAGCCACCAACCGGGACTAAAGACCCTCGGCCCCTTGGCCGATGAAAAAAGTTGAGTATCGTCCGGTTGGTGGCTCCAACCGGACGATGATTCTTAGTCCCGGTTGGAGCCACCAACCGGGACAAAAGGGGCTTCACTACTTAACCGCGCGCCCCTTCTCCTTCTCCTTCTTCCCCGTTCCTCTTCACTCACCCGCAACAGATCGCCGCTGCCGCGAGGACAAGTGCTCGGATGCCACGCCGCTGCCGCCCCGCTTATCGGCATCCACGCCGCCCGCTTGGACTCCACGCCGCCTGCCGGCCGCCGCCTCCACGCTACTTCTTCCTCGACCCTGACGAGCTCCGCAGCGCTCCGAGCCTCGCCTTTCCTCACCGTCGTCCCCAATAGCTTCAGGGTGAGCCACTGAACCTTCCTGACCCAGTATTTTCTTCCTGGCGTCGCGCGTAGCCGCTGCTCGCCGTTCACCCGAGAGCTCCACCGCAGATGCTCGCCGTTGTGCTTCCTCCGATGACCATTAGCTAGCGGCGCTAGGTTAGATAGGTTCCTCTCACTCGCACGGTTCGAACAGACCCAACGGCGCTCCCTAGAATCGCCAGAAACGTCGCCGGCGACCACCGCCTACCGCTCCGGCCGCGTCGTCGCGAGTGATGTGGCCACCACGTGGCCACGGGGTTGACCCATCGTGTCCTGGGGCCCGCTCGTCAATGACTGTGGGTACGTTTCTGTGTGGTACAAAAAGTTTTAGGGGTTAGGGTTTGATGACGCCAGGGTGATGCAGTAATCTTTTATTCTTTTCAGAAATGTTTAAAAATGACAGAAATTGATGTAAACTTGTAAAATTCATAACTCATTCATATTTAATCAGAAAAATATGAATAATATATCAAAATGTTCAGAAAATTGAGATCTATCTGTTTAAGCTATCATAATACATTGTCAAGAAACTTAAAACCCTAGTTTAGTTAAAGAAACATCGACACCCCTTATGTACATGTGGGTTCTCCGGTGTGTCCTTGCTAGGGCATCCTGAACCCTTTTAAATCGATGTTGCACCTAGGTCTAGTGTAGGATCTCTAAATCTGACATGTCATACATATTGATTGCGCATTGTATTATGCCATGTATATATTAGGGTTTCTCCGAATTAGGGTTTATATCTCTCAACACCGTACCTAACATTCTCCCTTAGCCGCTTTGACTTATCCGTTTTTCCACCTATGTAGAAAATATGGACCCACACGATAGAGACAAAGAAAAGGAAGAGTTGATCCAAGGTGTGATCCGCGGGGAAGAAAATTTAGATGTATCGACGTTTCTGAACAACTCCGGTGAGGGTGATCCTATTTTTGCCGGAAGAGACGACTTGTTTGAGGTTGAAAGTGATGCCTTCCGCGAGGGAGAAGGCGATGCCTTGTGTGATCGAGAATACGACCGCTCCGGCGAGGTGCATGTAATATAATTAAGTCATTAATTAATCATCTGCTATCTATATAGAAATAGTAACGACGATCTTTCTTCTTTTAGCCCTCCGGATCGAATAAATCTACTGAAAAGAGCGGACGAGGACCAACCAAAAAGTTGGAAGACCATGAGAGGTTCAGGATTGAAGATATCTATGAAGACGACAAACCGATTGCTTCCGAAGTTGTTGCAAACTAATTTGTGGCACAATGCAGAGTAATCGTTAGGGACTTCATCCCGATCACCGTTCGAAATTGGAATAGGCCTGCTGATGTGGAAGAAGAGGGAACGTCTCTATTTCCCCCTAACGTGGCCAAAGATTTACTGTGGAAGAGGCTCATGGTTAATTTCAAACTACCGAAGCTAGAGATGGATCCAAATGTGGAGGATCCAGTTGAGGACGTCTTAGAACATGTGCGAGCCATGGAGGCTAAGGTCAGGGAGTGGGGTATGAAGAAGATGGCCCAGTGTTTCACCAACTGGAAGAAAAGATAGCACCTTGACTATGTCGTGAAAGAGAAGACTCCGGATTTCAAGAAGATTCGGTTTCAGAAGATAGAACCATTCTGGGCTGAGTTTGTGAATTACAAGACATCAGAAAAAGCTAAAAAAATGTCTGCAACGAATAAGCTGAATGCAGCTAACAAGAAGTATCCCCATACTATGGGGCAAGGTGGCCACAGGGCTAGCATTCCTAAGTGGAAGAAACTTGAGGATGACATGCGTGCTAAAAAGATCATCCCAGAGATAGACGATTGGATCGAACGTGCAAGGAATTGGTTTTACGGGCATGGGGGCAAGTTGGACTCGGAAGGGAAGTGTATATATAACATACGACATAAATAAGACCCCTTGCCAATCGAGAAGATGAGAAAAGCAGTAAAGGCTGTTAAAGATGGGGACTTCATTCCCGATAGAGAGAATGATGAGCTCACACTCGCCCTTGGAAATAAGGAACATGATGGACGAACACGAGGCACAAGCGGCTCCAAACCATGGAGGACTGGGTTTACCGAAGAGAGGAAGAAATATCCTGATAGAAGCCGTCAGAGGAGAAAGGACAAGGCGGAAGTTGAAGCAGATATTCAGAAAGATCGAATGCGTATAATTGAAGAACGAATAAAGCAACAACAAGATGAAATTAACGCACTTAAAGAGCAAGGTACTACTGGCCCATCTCAGCAGCACATGGTGGTAGAACCTACATTCGATGCTACAAGCCTATCGAATAATTGAAAAAGCAGTGTCGCTTCCACCGAGGTCCCGGGTGATGACAATGAAGATGACGATGGTGCACCGACGATGGCTCCTGTTAGCTACCCAGTGGATGATATCACACAGATGACACACTGCGAGCTACATGTCAAAGTTGTGAACATATCAATGAAGGTGGCGGTCGGCTATGCCTTACCAATTGGACCCACACCAACTTACACTGTCGTCCGGTTCCACAGGTCTACGCTGTTGTCGGGGTGGATGAAATCATGCCCACCTTTGAAGTTTTGAAGCTTGACTACCCTGCAGGTGAAGGAGATGTGACTGAACTGGGAGAAGCAACAAACGTCACCATTCTATGGCCAAAGGAATGTATCGTGCTTCAAAATCACATGCCAAGGCCATTTTCGTGTAGGGGTTCGTAGCATGGAAAACAAAAAATTTCTACCGCATGAACACACAATCAAGATCTAATCTATGATCAAGCCAAGATCTATCTACTAGATTGTAGCAACGAGTCTATAGAATACTAACCCTCGAAGATCCAAAGCGGTTAACGAGAGCAGATTCTCGTGGGTGATGTAGTCGTACACTTCCGATCTCAAGATCGCATAGACGATCCTTCGGGTGCTGCGTTCCGGCAGCGCTTTCGCAGTCGGTCACATGTTCGGTACTCGATGAAGACCTTCTTCTCACTTGTTCCAGCAGGCAGCGGAGGTTGTATCACTCTCCTCGTGATTCCGGTAGCACGACGGCTTGGTACCGGAAGTAGAGGGGAGATCTCGCAGGGCTTCGCCTTAAGCCGGAGCGAGTATGGTGGACTATGAGAGAGGCCTTGGTGGTCTAGGGTTTAGAGGCACCAAGGGGAGAGGTGTAGCCGACGTCTAGGGCTTGGGGAAGCCCTAACTCGGCGAGTTGGGAGGAAACCCTAAGCGGCGACAACACTTGTGTGGAGGCGCCATGAGCTAGGGTTTTGGTGTAGAGAAGAGGGGGCACCCCTGCCCCTTCTTTTATAGGTGGGAGAGAGGCGGATAGGAGGAGGGAGTCCTCCTCCAACTCCTCCTCCTTGGCCGGCGGGTGGAGGTAGTGGGACTTCCTCCCTAAGTAGGTTTCCTACTCTCCCTCCACCAAGCAAACTTGTCGTTTGACTTTTCAAATTGGCGTTTGACTTTCAAACTAGGATTTGATTTCTCCCTTTATTTTTGCCCAGCCAAGTGACCTAGTACATGATGCAACCATTCCACATTGTCATGACACATTCATGAACCCTTCCCCTCCGGAGTGCCGGACCTTCCGGACCCTTCTAGAACATTCCTGATGAAAACACCGGAATCATTCCCCAACTCCGAAACAGGACTTTCCTTATATGAATCTTATTCTCCGGACCGTTTAGGATCTCCTCGTGATATCCCGGATCCCATCCGAGACTCCGAACAACATTCGGTCTCTTTCTCATCATTCCATAACTACTCAACAACATCGAATCCTTAAGTGTGTCTCCCTATGATTCGTGAATTATGCGGACATGATCGAGACACTTCTCCGATCAATAACCAATAGAGGAATCTGGAAATTCATATGGCTCCCACATATTTCTACGATTACTTTGCGATCGAATGAACCACTTACATACGATACCAATTTCCCTTTGTCTCACGATAGTTTACTTATCTGAGGTTTTGATCGTCGGTATCTCTGCATACCTAGTTCAACCTCGTTACCCATAAGTACTCTTTTCTCGTTCCCGTGATATGTGATCCCTTGTGAGCCAGTCACATGCTTGCAAGCTATTTGGATGACATTCCACCGAGAGGGCCCAGAGTATATCTATCCGTCATAAGGATGGACAAATCCCACTCTTGATCCATGTGCCTCAACACATACTTTCCGAACACTCAATGACACCTTTATAGCCACCCAGTTACGCTGTGGTGTTTGATGTCATCAAAGCATCCTTCCGGTGATGGTGATTAGCATGATATCATGGTCGAAGGAATTAGGTTACTATGTATCAGAAAGCATATAGCAAATGAACTATATTAAATGACTTGATCTTTATGCTACGCTTATCTATAGGAGTATGTCCATCATATCATTCTCCTAATGATATGACCCTGTTGTTAATAACATCTCTAAGTTCATGATCAGTAAACCATGATCATATATTAACCAACAAGCTAGTTTAACAAGAGGCTTTACTAGGGACTCTTTTATGTTTACAAATCACACAAGTATTAATGTTTCCGGTTAATACAATTATAGCATGGTATGTAAACATTTATCATAAGTATGAAGATATGATAATAAGCACTTTATTATTGCCACTTGGGCATATCTCCAACACTTCGCCGCGGCCTCACCTGTCTCCAGCGAGGTCGTCACCGCCGCGACAGCCGTCTTCGTCGCCTCACCCGGCTCCGTCGCCTCACCAATCTCCGGCGCAGCCATCGCCGCGGCAGCCATCGCCGGCGCCACAGGATAAAAAGCGTAAGCGTACCACCGCTACTCTACGTCATGGTAAGCGATCACCGAAACGTAAATAAGAGCCTCTTCCAAAAGTACCAAAAGTTCCTACCAAGAGAGCTTATGACTGTACTGAAGAGGAGACTACAACTATCGTTGATGCGGAAACGACAGCGTTTTTCGCTAAGCTGAGGCGGCCGAAAGAGCCAGAGTTCCCCAACACCAAAGAAGAAAAAGCCCGAGTGTTCAAAATGCTAAAGACTCTTCATCAACCCGAGCCAAAGCGGTCATCAGACTATGAGCGTTCTATTCTCAAGTCACATACGACACAACAAGCCTCGAAGAGCAGTACTGATGCAAGCGAAAAATTTGTTGCCCAGCTCGGAGAACAAGCAAAATAGTCTTGCGCCCCTCTCAAGGTGATTTCCCATACAAATGTGGGTTCGAGCAAATATGCGGCCTAAAAGCAGTATGATCCAGAGATAGTTGCACAATATGGAGAAGCTGCCGCTGCTCAAGGTATGAGTATTGCCTAGTACTTATCTCATTTAGAGTACTTCCCCGTGTGTGAAGTAGCATACAAATACCAGTACGGCAAACCTCTCATCAAACTTGAGGAGGTAAATAATCTTCCAAAAAAATGTGAAGATCGCATAACTGGTACATGCATGCCACAAAGGCTGGGGCTAACTGGATAGTGCTGAGGGTTACAAAAAAGCATTATGGGAAAGAAATAGATGACATGATATCCATTGAATTTGATGAACTATTTCAATTATTCAATCAAGACGCCTTGGACAAATCGATCATCAGTGCCTATTGCCTGTAAGTACTAATTCTGTAATTAGTTTAGTCTCTAGCTATCTCACCTCGTTTATTGCATGTATATAATCATACTATAATATGCAGAATAAAGATTCTCGAATGCAGCAGAGGACAAATCTATGACATTGGGTTCATTGACCCATATTGGGTTCATCAAGATAATCTCAAAACAAACCCCCAGGATAAGGAGGATAATATCGTACACGCGTTAAGGTTTCAAGAAATCAGAAGGGACATACTATTTCCTTACAACTTCGAGTGAGTGTTATTGTCTTGTATACACTTTCTATTTCGCTTACTCGATGTTAAGTATATAATTGATTAGTTATGCATGCGCAGCTTCCACTATATTCTGTTAATCATTCAACTTGACAAAGAGCATGTACTAGTCATGGACTTGAAACATAAACCCCTTGAGCAGTGGAAGGACATGCAGATGCTTCTCCAGCGGTATTCTAATCATTACGACACTATATCGGCAATGTTCGTGAATTTTATGATATCAAGTAATTAATAACTTCTTTTATTCATTTTCTTCGCCGGGCAGCGCTTGGAAACGGTTCACCAACAAGGCTAGGGGTGTTTGGAAAGAGGAGCTTACATTTCAACCACTAGATGTAAGCACCACTAGCTATATCCGCGCATCTCTTTGATTCTAGTTTTGATACCGTTATTATCATGCTTGATTTTTTTTGATTGAACTCTGTTCTCGTAAAGTGCCTGACACAGGGACCAGGGAACAATTTATGTGGATATTATGTTTGCGAGTTCATCCGTCAGACGTGTTGTGAGAAGGGCATAAATTTAGAGCAAATCCACGTACGTAAACAATTTCTATAGTTTTTAATTACCATCAAATTGTGTGATGTTTCATTCATATAGGTTGACTCCTTTTTTAAATCATATCGAACGTCTAGGGGACGGTGTTCTGCCAAAGGATCACGTACGAGCAATTCAGAAGGAATTGGTGGAATTCTTGGATATAGAAGTCCTAAACCCAAAAGGATAATACTATTTGGGTGTGTATAAACAATAGGGATTGTACAAAGAGTTTATTTTGTATGTAGTGCATGAACTCGATCCATGTATCGAATGTAATAGGTTCGACAATTGGATCTATATTGTCACGATGATCTTGTGTAATATAATGGTTCCTTCATTGATGAGTGCAAAACACTAAATAAACAATAAAACAACATAAATGAATTCTCTGCCGCGGCACAAAAAGTGGCCAAAATGCTGCCACGGTAACAAAAGTTGCCAAAATGAATTCTCTGCCGCGGCAGAGTGTCAAATCTCTGCCGCGGCAGAGGGTTATTTGTCCCGGTTCATGTTACGAACCGGGACGGATGCTCCCCCCCTCTCCCTCTGTCGCGGCCACGTGTACGCCCTTTTGTCTCGGTTGGTGGGGAAACCGGGACTAAAGGTTGGGGCTTTAGTTCCGATTGCCCCGTCCCGGTTGGGGAATCGGGACTAAAGCCCCTTACCAACCGGGACACATGGGGCTGTTTCCACTAGTGTCCCTACGTTTAAAAATGTAATATATGTTTTAGCCTTTTCTAAAACACACATATCCAAACACTTTTTTAGTATATATAGATTCACTTATTTTGCTTTAAACATATACACTAAAAGACGTGAATACATGCATTTTAAAAAAGAGTTGAATATCTTATATTTTAAAATAGAGGGAGTAATACTGAACAAACCAGTACTCCTACATTAACCATGCACGGACGCACCTGGCATCATATGAACATGTAGAAGGCTACCTTGTCTACTCCTAGGTAAGGGTGACACATGCATGATGAAATCTACTATAATATGTTAGAGTTGTATATGCGTGCGTGTATATATCGATTTGTAACGGCCAGCCGGTTGAGACTAACCAGGCAAACAATTCTTTTTGACTTGGTATCAGAGCGAGCCTACCCGACCTTGGGTTTCCGCTTGCACCCCGCGCTTCCACCACCCGCGCCCCGCGTGTGCCGCCGCCGCGACCACTCTACGCGATGTCCTCCTCCGTGTTGACGCTCTCCACCACCGGCGCGTTGGCCTCGTCATCCGCTCCATCCATCCTCGTTGGCGCCATCATCTCCGCCCCGATTGGCCACAACACCAACACCATAACAGTGCGCCTAGATCGCACTAATTTTATTCTTTGGAAGATGCAGGTCGTCCCCAACATCGCCGGCCAGGGATGGTACGGCTTCCTCGACGGCTCCTGCAAAGCGCCTCCGGCCATAGTCACCGAAGGAGAAGGTGCCAACGCCGTGACCAAGGCTAACCCGGACTACGCCATGTGGTTCTACACAGATCAGCGCGTCCTCATCATCCTCGTCGGCTCCATGACAGAGGAGATCCTCGGCCAACTCCTTGGCCACACCACCGTGTCGTCCGTGTGGGCGTGCCTCCTGTCCATGTTCTCGGCGCAGAACAGGGCGGACATGCGCCAGATGCGACGTCTGCTCACGACGCTGCGGAAGAACGACCTCACCGCCACCGCCTACTTTCACAAGATGAAGGGTTTCGCGGATGCCATGTCCCAGGTGGGGTCTCCTATCTCCGATGACAAGTTGATCGACTACATTGTCATCGGTCTCGGGCCTCAATTCGAGTCCCTCCAGCACTCCCTCACGGTGTTGGCCGCCGCAGGCGCCGACACCCTTAGCCTATCGGACTTCTACTCCATGCTCCTCACCTGCGAGTCCCTCAAGGAGCAAAACACCCTCGCCCTCGAGTTCTCCACCTCCGCTAATGCCACGGCGCGGCAAGGCGATGGCCGTGGAGAGGGCCGCCCCTTCGCCGACACCAACAACAATGGCGGCCGCTCTAGGGGTCTCCCTACTAGCCCGCAAGGCGGCGGCCAATACAACGGCGACCAGCAGCAGCAGGCCCCCCGTGGCAACAACTCCAACCAGGGGGCGGTGGTGGTGGCAATGGCGGAGGCGGTCAGAGCAACGGTGGTGGAGGGTGCTACAACCGCCAGCGTGATCACCCCCGCTGTCAAGTCTGCAAGTATTGGGGGCATGAGGCCCTCCAGTGCAAATATCGCTTCAACCAAGCAATCCATTATGAGGACCCCCGTGCTGGTAATTCTGCCGCCTACCAGCTAGGCCCTAGCCAGCCGTGGCTCTTCGACACCGACGCCACCGACCACTGATGACCCACAAGTATAGGGGATCGCAACAGTCTTCGTGTGTAGTATTACACAATTTATTGATTCGACACAAGGGGAGCCAAAGAATACTTGCAAGCCTTAACAGCTAAGTTGTCAGTTCAGCTACACCTAGAAATAGTTCTTGCTCACATAAGTTTATCAGTAGCAACAACAACAACAATAGTGAAACAGGAGCAATAGTAACAGTAACGGTAACAGTAGGATTCGAGTGCGGTAGGCATAGGGATGGATGGACGGGCGTTGTATGGACGAGTCTAAACATGTAACTTCAAGATCTAGGGCATTGCAGATAAATAATAACAAGCATCCAAGTACTAAACAATCCTAGGCATGTGCTCCAAATATAGTCATAGATGCTCGCAATGAGAACTTGCACAACATCTTCTGTCCAGCCAGCCCACGGCAGCGGGGCCTCTAGGGAACTACTAGAAATTAAGGTGCTCCTTTTAATAGAGCACCGGAGCAAAGCATTAACACTCCATGAACACATGTGATCCTCACACCACATCCATCCCCTCCGGTTGTCCCAATTATTGTCACTTCTGGGCCTTTGGATCCATACAATGATATGTGTACACAACTTGCAGATAAGATCACAAACTGTGGCATCCCGCAAAACCACTACTAGAAAATCGCGTTGAATTTGTGCATTGCATCGTCATCATCATGCATTGTTTGCCAAAACTATGTTTGCAAAACCCGTCTTTGTTTTCTAAACGGCCATCTTTATTCAAACGCCAAAACCCCGGGGCTCCGGAGTATTTTGTTTTGTTGCATTCGGGTTGCAAACGGCCCGATTCAATTAAATAAAATATGTAATTATTTTGGTGGGGCAGTCGAACGGTCCGAACCGACCGAACGACCGCCCCAGGAAAACTAAAACGGTCCAACCTGCGCCCCATCTAATCCTAGAGTTACCCAACCTATCCTACCCACACCCCTGGCCACCTCACTCCACCCAATCAAATCTCTCCACCTCACCTTCTCTCCCCCTCTACCCAATCCTAAACCGACACATAACCACCCCACTCCCCCTCCTCTCTCTCTCCACTTCTTCCCCGCCAAGACACCGCACCCACGCACGCTTGGACCCATCCCCCACGCACGCAGACCCCTGCCTCCCACTCATCCGCCCCAATCGCTGCCACTGGCCCGCCACAGGACCCACCTCACGCTGCCACGCCCCACGCATGAGCCTCCTCCTCCCTTCCTCTTGCCGCCGCCCCCACGGCTCAGCCGGCCACCGCACCTCCGCCCGGGCTTGCCACCGCGCCTTCCTCTCACCTCGCCTCTCGCCGCCCTTCCCCCTCAAGCGGCAGCTCCGCCGCCGCCCGCATCCCCCACATCGCCGCCGCTCCGCGCCACCACCTCTGCGCCGCTCCCCTCCCTACCTCTGCTCACCGTCGCCGCCTACCTCCCTCGCTCCGCCGCCGGCCGAGCACAGCCTCCCTCCCCTCTCTGCGTCCACACCTCGCCGCCCTCCGCCGCCTGCCAGAACCGCCGCGCCAAGCCGCCACCACCTCGCCCACCTCGCCTGCCTCCGCCCGCGAGCGCCGCCTCGCTTCGCAGGCCGCTGCTGCCATGAGTTTCCTCCCAGACGCCGCCGCCGCCTCGTGATCGAGCCCGCGGGTCCCGCCGCCTCGCCCATCTCCGGCGACCGTTCCCCAGGCGCCCGTGCATCTCGCTCGCTTCCTCGCCGCTGCCTCGCTGCCCGCGAGCGCCGCCAGCCGCCTAGCCTCCCGCCGGCAGCGCTGCCGCCTGGCCTCCCGCAGCGCCAACTCCTCCGGTACCGCTGGTCCGGTCGATTCCTCCGTCCCCGGTAGCCCATCCGCCGCCGGCCGGGTCAACCTACCTCGGCTCTCGCCTTCGGCGCCCACGGCCTTGCAGCGTCGCCGACCCGAGCAGCCCAAGTCCGGCCGACCCTTGCCCTGCCATGTACGCAATGCCGGACCTACCATCGCAGAACGCCTTCATGAAACGCGTGGCTCGCCTCTTGAATCCAAAACCGCTCGACGCCCGATCCGGTGACCAAGCCAAGTTCTTCCGTTGCCAAGCGCGACAAGTCGGACAAGGCCATCGGTGTTGAACAAGTCCTCATCCCACTGAACCTAGTGGAGATACACGGCCTCCTCGACACCGGCAATTGAAGTTAACCGCCAGGGTCTTCAACTCAAAACCTCAAGATCGTCACCACCCGAAGTGTTCCGCCAAGATCGCCATCGACAATGGAACCAAGACCGGACCCGGTGGCTTTTGCTGGACCATCAACAAGATCGACCATGGAACGCCATGAATGGAAACCTGGATCCAAAGACCACATGCGCGGCAAGTTCTCCTTTCCCGGATGTGATGCTCGAGAACCCGGACAGTGAAGACACCGACGCGAACGCCAAGTATTTTCCCCCGGACGCCAAGTCCGACCCGAGGACCGCGAGTCCGACAAGATCTGCGCAACGACAAGAACGGCACCGACCCGGGCGGACCCGATGCGCCCCGACGCTAGACCAAGTGCTTCCTCCCGGAACGCCACGATCTCCGCCGTGGAACGACAAGGCTGCCAACATGACCCGAGACCCCGGATGCGCCAAGACCTACCTCTGAGTCCGAGAACGATCCCGTCAAGTTCGTCGAACCCCGGAACCCCAAGATCGCCGAGAACCCTAATGTGTGAACCTTTCCGAAAACCCTATTTTATAACATAATAACTTGTCGCATATTTAATTGTCATCTCGCATGCATATTGTGTGGTTTGGGGGCCTTATGCCGATTCACCTAATAATTAAATATGGGGCCCATATGCGGGCAAATCTAGTCTCATATTGGCCTCATTTAAATTGGTGTAGCGAACCGTTGCTATCTTCTACCATGTAAAACAACATTTAAATTGCAGGGTAGCTAAACAACTAGAACCAACTATCTATTGTCGGGACCCCGGTTCCGCTTAATATGACCTAATTGCCCCGCATCTTTGCCATGCCATCCATCATGCATGCATCATGCCGATCTTCTGCCGTTGTATTAAATATTGCATCCGGTGTTTATTCTAGTGTTTTGCTTCTTCGCGGATAAGGCCGTTGAGTTGATGTGAGCTTCGCCCCGACCTTCGGATGAACTTTTCGACAATGTTTTCAGGCGAGCATCTTCCCCTTTCTACCTATCTTACTTTTATAGTCTTTATTCCCTCCTGTTGATCTATTGCTATCTGTGTTGCGATGCTTTAGCTTCCGTACCTGTGATATCCGTGCAGCCCTATATTGCCTTGGACACACCCTATTACCTGTTGTTTGGTAGATAGTTGGACTTGCGCGTCGTAGTGCTTGCTCAAGTGCTGATGTGTGTTGTCAATGCCACAGTTGTTGATGTATTTGCCGCATGTTGATGTTGGAGATGATTCTAGTTTTACTTATCGTCACTTTACTTTCTGTTTAAGAACTAAAATTGAATAAGCAGAGGCATCGGTGGGTGATAGATATTATTTGGTTTCCGAACGCCCACTTGTGTCCCGTAAGACCCCGAGTACTTGATACTGTTCCTTGTTTTTTGGCGCTATCCACATCCGGGAGGTATATGGGACCCCGAGCGAGCTTGATTGGACTTATTTCTTGGGGCCACAAACTAGTTTGAGGTTTTATTTACGATCTGCACTTATGCCATGTTTCTTTGCTTTATTTACGATTGCGAGGTAACGCATTAATCGCATTGTTAGGATCGGGACACGTTTACGCGGTGTCGACAAGCCCGCTTGGGGTTCCCGATCGCCATGACCGTCTACCTGGACCTTGAGGCCGTCTCGAGCTTGTCTACTCCGCTATGGATTCTACTTAAGGTGGCCCCAAATATTTCAATCCTGTGATTGTTCGGTCGTGAAAGCCTCGTTGGGTTTTGATTTGGTTTTTCCGAGGTTGATCGGCGTGTGTTGCTATTGGTGCACCCGGCCGGTTAAAACTTTCAAAGCCGTGTCCGCGGTTATGGACGACTTGGAGCACGATCTCGATCATAGACAAGAATAACTAAAGTTTATTGTTATAAATTTGACTTATAATGACTAGTAATCAGCTTCACTATAACGGAATGGCTAATTAATCGCCCACAATTGCTTGTTTGGTTGTCGCCATGCGACAATTGTACTGACTAGTAAGTACTGCAACTACAACGAATGGCTGAATAAAAGTAACAACCACCTTGGGTTTTGGGTTTATCTCATGCTATCGTATGCGATTAGTAATCTGCAACTATCACGGAATGCTTAACTAAAAGTGCCCACTGTTTACTTTATCAGGACGATTATCTAAACTTGACTAGTAAAGTGCCGCAACTATAACCGAATAAATAAAACTGCCAACTGTGTGAGTTCCTCGGTTGACTTCCTCGTTTGGTCTCGAGGGGGAAACACCAGGATGGGTTTGTTTGGTGTTAGCTTCAGGTTGGATCCGAATAGGTCTTTCTTACCCCCTCTGATAACCGCCAGTTGTATCGAGTCTCTATAGGTTGTTTAGTGTATGCTGCCGCTGCCGCTCAGTCCACCATACCTTTGTAGGCGAGGACCGCCGAATTCTAGCCTCGCCGTGTACTGGCCTCAGTACTGACGCTCCTTCTTTGTTTTCTGCTTTGCCCTTTGTCGGCACCCCTTTTGTTAAGCAGGTTTTGAGATCGACGCCGTTAGCAGGGTTCCCTTCCTTGGCCTCGGGGGGTTATGGACGCCATTGGTTATTCTTCGTGGCTCTTAGCCCCATTTGCATCTTGTCCGTAGTGGACGCTATGTCGCTTCAAGGTGATTTGGATCTTTGTATAATATATTCGTATTCTTGGCTCTTTGAGTCGCCATATATATATCTGTTACATGGGTCCCATCGAGGACTGTTGTGTAATGTTATTATTGCCGTTTTCCACCATACGAAAGTGCTGGTGGGCACCTTTGAATCGTTTCTATGCGGGTTTGGTGAATTTTGCCTAAACTTGCATAGGTCCGATTCTCGAGGGTGTTCTGAGTGGTATCGAGCTCGGCGGTTGCGATACCTACAAGTCCAACTGTAGGATAACCTAGCTAACGGCCGAAGTAGAGTGTCAAATCTATTTTTGCAAAATCGGTTGGATAGCTCTGATTAGGTCCGATTTTATTCCTTACCCTCTGCTATTCTCCTCTTACCCCTGCGTGTTTTGAATCTACCTCTTATCTTTTCTTCGAGTCCAGGATTTCTCGTGGTTGGGTTTCCGTCGTACCTTCAGGGTTTCGCTTTCTCCCTTTTTGTAACGGAGGTGCTACGATCATCAATCTGCAACTTGTCTGTTGAACCTTCATCCGATCTTTTGTTCTTGAGCTCTCTATCCATATGTGTTCCTTGCTGGATACCAGTGTCGTTGAAAAACATCTGAGAAGGACGAGCTTTGGTGAAGTTGGAGTCGACCCTGAGCATGTGTTGTTCATGCCAATGGAACCATCGCGAAGCCTAATCATTGTGTCTTTCATACGATTTCTGGCATCATCCCTTTGTTAGGATACCGCCGGTGAAGATCTTGATCTAATCCGAGAGTTGGTTGCTTAATCCGCCTATTCGTGTGCAGAGTAATGGTTTGAGTGTGGGATGGAGTAGCTACCCTACCACTGCTCTTATCATTCACTCTTGTATGTCGAATCAGTGGATCCAGCAATTGACCCCGTCCACGGAAGTTAGGGGTGGCTTTATTGCGATACCTCTACCTTCGACCTTTTGTTTCCGGAGTGCTCTCTCGACGTTCAGGAACAACGACCTTTGTTGGTGGTGTCGCCGATTCCCAGATGAAGAAGGAACCCTCGTTAGTGGTGTCGCGAGGATCTACACAAAGCGCGAAGGATCAGACCGCCGACCTTCCTTTCCGGTACCATGAGGCGGATCTCGAGGGCGAGATCCATTGTTAGTGGTGTCGAATTGTGGCATCCCGCAAAACCACTACTAGAAAATCGCGTTGAATTTGTGCATTGCATCGTCATCATCATGCATTGTTTGCCAAAACTATGTTTGCAAAACCCGTCTTTGTTTTCTAAACGGCCATCTTTATTCAAACGCCAAAACCCCGGGGCTCCGGAGTATTTTGTTTTGTTGCATTCGGGTTGCAAACGGCCCGATTCAATTAAATAAAATATGTAATTATTTTGGTGGGGGCGATCGAGCGGTCCGAACCGACGACCCCAGAAAACTAAAACGGTCCAACCTGCGCCCCATCTAATCCTAGAGTTACCCAACCTATCCTACCCACACCCCTGGCCACCTCACTCCACCCAATCAAATCTCTCCACCTCACCTTCTCTCCCCCTCTACCCAATCCTAAACCGACACATAACCACCCCACTCCCCCTCCTCTCTCTCCACTTCTTCCCCGCCAAGACACACCACCCTTGCACGCTTGGACCCATCCCCCCACGACGCAGCACCTGCCTCTCCCTCATCTGCCCCAATCGCCCACACAGGCCCATACAGGACCCACCTCACACGCCCACGCTCCCACCTTGAGCCTCTCCTCCCTTCTTCCTGCTGCCGCCGCCCCCACGGCCAGCTCTCGCGCCAACGCGCCTCCGGCCCGGCTTGCCTGCCGCCAGCGCCCTTCCCTCTCACCTCGCCTCTCGCGCCCTTCCCCTCAGCGGCAGCTCACGCCGCCGCATCCCCACATCGCCGCTCGCGCCACCACCTCTGCGCCTCCCTACCTCTCGCTCGCCGCCTACCTCCTCGCTCCGCTTGGCCGAGCCTCCCTCCCTCTCTGCGCCACCTGCGCCTCCCGTCGCCACTGCTGCCGCCGCCAAGCCGCACCACCCCCGCTCCCTCGCCTCAGCCTCCGTCCATGGCCTTGCCGCTTCATGAGCCGCCGCGCTGTGAGCTCCTCCCAGCGCGCCTCGCCGCCTCCGTGGCCAGCCCTTGGTCCCGCCCCTCGCCCCATCTCCGGCCCGTTCCCCATGGCGCCCTCGCATCTGCCTCGCTTCCTCGCGTCGCCTCTGCCGTCCCGTGGCCGCGCCGCCCCGCTCCTCGCCCGGCGCCTCTGCCTGCCTGGGCCTCCCCGGGCCAGCCGCCAGACTCCTCCGATCCGGCCGCTGGTCGTCGATTCTCCGTCCGCGCCCGGGCCCATCCGCCTCGGCGGCCGTCAACCGCCTACCTCGGCCTCGCCTTCAGCGCCCACCAGGCCTTGCAAGCGTCGCCGACGAGCAGCCCATGGTCCCGGCGACCCTTGCCCCGCCATGTACGCAATGCGGGACCTACCATCGACAGAACGCCTTCATGAAACGCGTGGCTCGCCTCTTCGGAATCCAAAAACCGCTCCCGACGCCCGATCCCGGTGACCAAGGCCAAGTTCTTCCGTTTGCCAAGCGCGACAAGTCGGACAAGGCCATCGGTGTTGAACAAGTCCTCATCCCACTGAACCTAGTGGAGATACACGGCCTCCTCGACACGGCAATTGAAGTTAACCGCCAGGTCTTCAACTCAAAACCTCAAGATCGTCACCACCGAAGTGTTCCGCCAAGATCGCCATCGACAATGGAACCAAGACGGACCGGTGGCTTTGGCTGGACCATCAACAAGATCGACCATGGAACGCGCCATGAATGGAAACGGATCCAAAGACCACATGCGCGGCAAGTTCTCCTTTCCGGATGTGATGCTCGAGAACCCGGACGGTGAAGACACCGACGCCAAGTATTTTCCCGGACGCCAAGTCCGACCGAGGACCGCGAGTCCGACAAGATCTGCATAGCGACAAGAACGGCACCGACCGGCGGACCCGATCTTGACGCTAGACCAAGTGCTTCCTCCGGAGCATACGATCTCCGCCGTGGAACGACAAGGCTGCCAACATGACCCGAGACCCCGGATGCGCCAAGACCTACCTCTGAGTCCGAGAACGATCCCGTCAAGTTCGTCGAACCCCGGAACCCCAAGATCGCCGAGAACCCTAATGTGTGAACCTTTCCGAAAACCCTATTTTATAACATAATAACTTGTCGCATATTTAATTGTCATCTCGCATGCATATTGTGTGGTTTGGGGGCCTTATGCCGATTCACCTAATAATTAAATATGGGGCCCATATGCGGGCAAATCTAGTCTCATATTGGCCTCATTTAAATTGGTGTAGCGAACCGTTGCTATCTTCTACCATGTAAAACAACATTTAAATTGCAGGGTAGCTAAACAACTAGAACCAACTATCTATTGTCGGGACCCCGGTTCCGCTTAATATGACCTAATTGCCCCGCATCTTTGCCATGCCATCCATCATGCATGCATCATGCCGATCTTCTGCCGTTGTATTAAATATTGCATCCGGTGTTTATTCTAGTGTTTTGCTTCTTCGCGGATAAGGCCGTTGAGTTGATGTGAGCTTCGCCCCGACCTTCGGATGAACTTTTCGACAATGTTTTCAGGCGAGCATCTTCCCCTTTCTACCTATCTTACTTTTATAGTCTTTATTCCCTCCTGTTGATCTATTGCTATCTGTGTTGCGATGCTTTAGCTTCCGTACCTGTGATATCCCGTGCAGCCCTATATTGCCTTGGACACACCCTATTACCTGTTGTTTGGTAGATAGTTGGACTTGCGCGTCGTAGTGCTTGCTCAAGTGCTGATGTGTGTTGTCAATGCCACAGTTGTTGATGTATTTGCCGCATGTTGATGTTGGAGATGATTCTAGTTTTACTTATCGTCACTTTACTTTCTGTTTAAGAACTAAAATTGAATAAGCAGAGGCATCGGTGGGTGATAGATATTATTTGGTTTCCGAACGCCCACTTGTGTCCCGTAAGACCCCGAGTACTTGATACCTGTTCCTTGTTTTTGCGCGCTATCCACATCCGGGAGGTATATGGGACCCCCCTGAGCCAGAGCTTGATTCAGACTTATTTCTTGGGGCCACAAACTAGTTTGAGGTTTTATTTACGATCCTGTACTTATGCCATGTTTTACTGCTTTATTTACGATTGCGAGGTACCGCACCTTTGTCTTGTTAGGATCGGGACACGTTTACTGGTGTCGACAAGCCCCGTTTGGGGTTCCCGATCATCCTGACCGTCTACCCACCTTGAGGCCGTCTCGAGCTTGTCTACTCCGTTATGGATTCTACTTAAGGGTGGCCCCTGAAATATTTCTGAATCCTGTGATTGTTCGATCGTGAAAGCCTCGTTGGGTTTTGATTTGGTTTCAGGAGTTGATCGGCGTGTGTTGCTATTGGTGCACCGGCGGGTTAAAACTTTCAAAGCCGTGTCGCGGTTATGGACGACTTGGACAAAGATCTCGATCATAGACAAGAATAACTAAAGTTTATTGTTATAAATTTGACTTATAATGACTAGTAATCAGCTTCACTATAACGGAATGGCTAATTAATACGCCCACAATTGCTTGTTTGGTTGTCGCTTGCGACAATTGTACTGACTAGTAAATCGCAACTTCTACAATAATTGGTGAATAAAAGTAACAACCACTTCTTTGGGTTTTGGGTTTATCTCATGCTATCATGCACTGATTAGTAGCTGTTGCAACTATCACGGAATGCTTAACTAAAAGTGCCCACTTGCTTACTTTATCGGGCGATTATCTAAACTTGACTAGTAAAGTGCCGCAACTATAACCGAATAAATAAAACGCCAAGCTGTGAGTTCCTCGGTTGACTTCCTCGTTTGGTCTCGAGGGGAAACACCAGATGGGTTTGTTTGGTGTTAGCTTGAGTTGGATCCGAATAGGTCTTTCTTACCCCTCGATAACCGCCCGGTATCGAGTCTCTATAGGTTGTTTAGTGTATCTTTGTGCTCGATCCACCATACCTTTGTAGGCGAGGACCGAATTCTAGCCTCGCTGCATCTTGGCCTCGATCGACGCTCCTTCTTTGTTTTTCTGCTTTGCCCTTTGTCGGCACCCCTTTTTGTTAAGCAGGTTTTGAGATCGACGCCGTTAGCAGGGTTCCCTTCCGGCTTGGCCTGGGCAGGGTTATGGACGCCATTGGTTATTCTTCAGGGCTCTTAGCCCCATTTGCATCTTGTCCGTAGCTGGACGCTATGTCGTTTCAAGGTGATTTGGATCTTTGTATAATATATCTGTATTCTTGGCTCTTTGAGTCGCCGTTATATATATCTGTTCTGTGGGTCCCATCGAGGACTGTTGTGTAATGTTATTACTTCGTTTTCCACCCGCACGAAAGTGCCTGGTGGGCACCTTTGAATCGTTTCTATGCGGGTTTGGTGAATTTTGCCTAAACTTGCATAGGTCCGATTCTGAGGGTGTTACACAAACATACTATCATAATGATTCAATAATAAGTTCAGATCTGAGATCATGGCACTCGGGCCCTAGTGACAAGCATTAAGCACAACAAGTTGCAACAAAGTCAAATAGCACTAACAGAGATACTAGGCACTATACTTCAAAAAAAAGATATATTAGGCACTATGCCCTAATAGATCTTATTCGATTACATGATAGAATCCCTACCATACCCAAGCCTACAACGGGGGATTACTCACTCATGGATGAGAGAAACATCGGTGGTTGATGGAGATGCGTTGGTGATGACGATGGCGATGATCCTCTCCAAATTCCCCGTCCCGGCAGGGTGCCAGAGCGGAGTTTCTGGATCTGAATCTTGGTTTCTGGTGGCGGCAGAGCGGAACTCTTTCTGGAAAACGCTTGAACCCCCCTCGGTTTTTAAGTCGAAAGGAAACTTATAGGCGCAGAGGGGGGCCGAGGAGGTGCCTGGGAGGATGCATCCCCTCCAGGCGCAGGGCCAGGTGGGCCCGCGCCTGGGGTGGGTCTGGGACCCCCAGGCCTCCCCTCCGTGTCTTCTTCTGGCTCTATGGATCTTCTGGTGAAATATAATTTTTGGCATATTTTCTGGGATTTTTCCTGATAGTTCATTTTCTGCACAAAAACAAGACACCAAGGTAATTCTGCTGAAAACAGCGTTAGTCCGTGTTAGTTGTATCCAAATCACACAAGTTTAGAGGAGAAACAATAGCAAAGTGTTTGAGAAAGTAGATACGTTTTGGACCTATCAACCCCCCCAAGATTAGCTTATTGCTTGTCCTCAAGCAATTCATTTGAAAACTGAGGGCGATAAAAGAACTTTCACGAACACTTTGCTTCATATGATGTAAATATTCTTAGCACAGGAGTAGATGCTTAGACAATTCATAATAAGGAGTATGCAACTAAGTCTACTCAATAGTTATTACAAGCTATGAAGAGAAACAAACTCAATAATAATAAGTAGCATGAAACATAAACATAAGCAAAATTGCAATGCTCATAATAAGGTATGATAGAGTGGTATCTCGCTTGCCTTTGTTTGAAGAGCACAATATAAATGCCAAGGCACCTCTGAAGTCCACATGAAGACTAGAAGTAAAGATATGAGATAAACACACATCAAAGTCATGACATAATTAACCAAGTTTTGGAACAAACACAAGAATGACAACTATGCTCTCAAGAAGGTGTTCATAGAATAAGTGGTGACTCAACAAGGTTGTGAAAACGGTTTTGTGAAGGTTTGAAAGGCTTCCCAATGCTGAAAGGAAGGTACTCGTTAGATTTGAGCTCTCATTGCCCCTATCATAGGCATATTCATGTGGTTAAGGTGAAAGTGAGGTCCACTCTGAATCATATGCTTGACAGACCATAGACTGGAAATCCCAAGTCCCTTGAGTACGAGGGTCGCTCCGCATGCTACTCAACTTTGGTCACCTGAAAGTTCTTGTCATTGTAAATACATGCATATCATCGAGAACCGCCAACAGGGTACCCCTTGCACATGGTACAGGAGATTTTCCATAACCAAAATGACAAGGCAAGCAACAATGAGCATCTCAGCAATCTTTTTATTTACCAAATGCATAGCTTTGTATTGAGGACGCTTCATAGATGCTCATTATGGTGATGCTGCAAGTTTCCACCATGATTAAGCATGGCTTAGGATAGCGGCCCAGGCGTTTCTCTAACACAATGTATAAACTCCATGAACTCACAACCTCCGCTTTTATTTCACATCGTCGACACCGTAAACAAAGAGCAAGGAATCAACTGGATAAAATATCCAAAAAGTGTTGAAAGTGTTCCCCGTGATAGCACGGTTCTGTTGACTCCCAGTATATAACTTTCATGGACTAGTCACAATGATTCAGAATTATTAAGCACAAGGAATAAAGTGTCCCATCAAATTCGTGAGAGCTTTACTAACTAACTTTCTCAAAACAGACAAACATTTTATTTTGGAAGAAAACACGGCATATGAAATATGCACTGAAATAGCAAATGATGCTAATAGGTATGTATGGTGGACACAACTGGCAATATTGGTTTTAGGGAGTCGGAAGCACTGCTAGAGCACATACTCAATGCAAGTGAAGGCTACCAATAGAGAGGGAGCGACAAACGAGAGAGCAATAGTTGTCATAATCATGCTTGCAACAAAACAGGACTAATTATGGCATGAAAGTGATACAAGAACTCTGAGGCAAAATAAATCATCGAGGCTTACTGACTATTGATTAGTCATATGCATGCGTGAGCATGTGCCAAGTCCATTCACATGAACAATCAAAGGAGGATACCACAATGTCATACCAAAGTATGAATAAAACAATGCAAACAAACATTCATATGACATGCTACAAACTATTAGCAAGCTGGAGCTAATCATAGACAAGCAAGAGCTACTAAGCATCCATAATGACATACACCTTACACAAACAGGCTAAGCATGCTCACAATGATGAGTATATGTACAAAAATGAAACAAATAGAGTTCGCTACCAGCCGCTTACCATACCTCGAGTTGTCTTAATCTTCATTATTGCCCTTCACTTGTGTGACTTGAATAATTAACATGAAACCAAAATCCACTGAGGACGGCTGAACCCTGCAAAGAACTCACAAAACCAAAGGAGAACAACAATTATTTTTGGTATTTTCGATTTTTTTGAAACAAGCAAACAAAGAAAAACCAAACAAAAACAAAGCAAACCCAACAAAGCAAAATCTTTTTGGATTTTTCTTTTAAGGAAAACCAAAGCAAAGAAACAAAGAAACAAACCAAGATAAACAACGAAAATATTTTTGGTATTTTTGGGTTTTTAGAAAGAAGCAACAAAAACCAAAAAGAAAGCGAAAACAATGGATATACAATGAACCGACCGAACATGATATATAGATGAGTGTGACGTCGGTATACCTCCCCCCAAGCTTAGTCTTTTGGCCTAAGTGGGGCTCAATCCCATGGTGCCCAAGTAGATGCAGCTCCGTAGTATATCGAGGAAGCTCCCTCGTCCTGGTACGAGCTCGAGGCCTCCCCTGTGTAATACACAGGGGGGGTCGTATGATGGTGCTTCCTCCTGATAGTGTCCGTGGAAGTTAAGAGAACGCAGGTTGTCGTCCATCTCCGCCTTCGAGCGTGACCAAGGTCCCTGAGAAATACTGAACAAAGTGGTTTGGGGTAGAGGGATCTCTCTCTCTCTTCCCCGTCAGTAAACATCATTCTATAAACCAAGTTCTCAAGAGTAGAGATAGTGGTGACAAAGTGGTGTGCCTTCATGGCAGCAATATCTAGCCTCTAAGGAGCCAAAACTGTATCATGTGGGTCAACATCAATGTCCAAGGCAGAAGCAATACGAGCAGCAATAATTCCCCCATAAATGGGTCCCTTAGCAGCTAACCGACGAGCAATGAGGGAATCGAGATTATACTTATCCTCATTGTTGAGTGTAGAAGCTAAGAAGGCCAATTGATAGTTGGAAATATTACTAGTGTTCTCCCTACCAATAACACTGGTGGCAAGATAGTAGGCAAAATACCTGTTGGCTGGAAGTTGAATGTTATTTATCTTCCCTCGCTGAGCTCTACGGCCATCATCATTGGTCATTCCTCGGTAAATCTCCAACAAATAAGCTGGTAGAGCTTGAATCTTCTTTTATGACCCAGTTGTACCAAGTCCTAGGGCCTTGCAAAATTTCTTCAAAGTCATAGAATGAGCCCTGCCATAAATTTCGAAAGACATAGAAGGATTGAACATACTATTAGTAAAGGAGAAACTCTCCACAAATGTTTTAGTAAGCAAAGCATATTGTGCACTCTCATCCTGCATGTAACTTGTTAGTCTAGCCCTCTGCACCAAAGTCATAAAATCGTTAAGAATCCCAGCAGCTTGCAAGAAAGTTTGGCAAGGAAAGGTGGAGGGGTGCGCATCCCCTTCATCTCCCTCATCACCAAATCGCGGAGTGATGAGATCCTCATTGTATGAGGGTCTAGTACTGGTAGATGACCTTAGAAGCCTTGCCCTTCTAGGTGCATTACTCTCAAATATTTCACCAAAGGTGTAGCGGTCCATGACTTCCCTATTCTGAAATTTTAAACAACCATCAAACCAAGTGATTTCTAGGTTGATAAATGATGAGGAACTTGCTAGAGGACTACACATGCATCTAAACAAAGTTTTTAAGCAAAGAACAAGCATGCAAGCTCAAACAACCTATCACCTATAGCAGCAAAATACTCAAGATACAATCTACCAATCACAAATCTAATTGGACAAGTGGAGGAGGCACATAACAAGGAGCAATCCCTCCAAAAATCAGCACTTGAGATGGGTTGAACAAGGAGATCGAAAATCGCGAGCAAGAACTCGATCTTGAGCAAGTTTTATGGTGTTTTCCGGGAAAGAGAAAGAAGATGACTTTTTAAGGAGGCAGCCCGGAGGGGCCTAGGTGGGCCAGACCCCCCAGGCACCGCCACCTGGTAGAACGTGCCTACCAGGGGTCTAGTGGCCTGGGGTGGCCCCCTGGGTCACCTCAGGTGCCACTCTACCCTTTTTTTGAGGAAAAAATTATTTTGAATTTTTTGGAATTTTTCGGTAAACTTTATTTTTGGCCAATTTTCAGGGTATGAAAATTGATTTTCTCGCAGAAACTGTTTTTTAGAAGAAGCAAAAGAAAACCAAAAGCCAAACTACATGAGCTCTAAGAAACAAACAACTAGCAAAACTAAAGCTAAAGCAAAGACTAGGAAGGAGAAAGGAAAAAAGAAAGCAAGTATAACCAAAGCGGAAACATTATTTTGTTCATTAAAATTCTTTTATTAACAAGGTTGATCAAGTCTTGTTACCAAAACAATCTTATATGAAGCAAAACTTTGCATTCCACAAGGTGATTATGCTACCTCATACTTGATAGCAATGGTCCCAATCATAATAGTTTCAAATTTTTCTTGTGGAATGGGACAATATATTTCTCCAACCTTGATGCTCTCAATATTTTCAATGGAATTCAGGCAATAGCTTTTAACAACCTTCTTGGGGAAATAGAAAATGTTCTCTTTGTCATTAATATTGAATGTTACTTTTCCTTGATTGCAATTGATGACAGCACCCGCAGTGTTAAGAAAAGGTCTCCCAAGAATAATAGACATATTATCATCTTCAGGCATTTCAAGCACAACAAAATCAGTTGAGACCATGCAATTATGAGCAACTTGAATAGGAACATCCTCACATATACCAACATGAATTGTAGTTGACTTATCAGCCATTTTCAAAGAAATATCAGTTGGTATCAACTTTTCTAGCTGGAGTCTCTTATAGAGAGAAAAAGGCATAACACTAACTCCAGCTCCGAAATCACATAAAGCAGTTCTAACATAATTATTCTTAATAGAGCAAGGAATAGTTGGTATACCTGGATCACCAAGTTTGTTTGGAACCTTACCATTGAAGGAATAATTAGCAAGTAGAGTATAAATCTCCTCATTAGGAATCTTCCTTTTATTAGAGACAATATCCTTCATATACCTTGAATAAGGAGGAAACTTAATAGCATCAGTCAAAGGAATTTGCAAGAATAAACGTTTCATCCACTGACAAAACTTGTTGTAGTGTTCCTCCTCCTTTGACTTGTGTTTCTTACCTGGAAAAGGCATAGGTTTCTGGACCCAATGTTCTCTCTCTTTACCATGTTTATTAGCAATAAAATCTTCCTTTATGTACCTAGTGTTCTTAGTGTGCTTCTCAGGTTCTTCCTCACCTTCCTCCTTATCAGGAGACTCATTTTTATCATTACCACTCTCAATTTCAGCATCAGAGACAAATATACTATTAGGATCTGCAGCAAGTTCAAGTGGTTCCTCGACTATCTTATGTTTCCTTTTCTTTCTCTTACGAGGACTACCACTATCTTCACCTTGTTGAGAATCCTGCTCTATTCTTTTAGGGTGTCCTTCAGGATATAAAGGATCTTGAGTAGCTATACCACTCCTAGTTCTAATTCCATAAGCATGTTTATCTCCTGAAGCATTAACTGGCATATCTTTTTGTACCTTAGCAAGTTGATCAAGTTGGGTTTGAACCATTTGAAAGTGTTTACAAAGCATTTTAATATCATTATAAGTTCTTTCTACAATATCTTTCAACTCATGAATAGCTCTAGAGTTTTCCAATAAATGATTCTAAACTTGTTTATTAAAATACCCTTGTTTAACAATAAATGTGTCAAGGTCCTCTAAACATTTGAGGCTTACCATAAGGAATATCACCTTCATCAAAGTGTTGGAGAGAGTGTACCTCAATAGTAGACGAGTGGGGAATTGGCTTACATAATTCTTCTATAGGAGGTAGATTCGTCACATCTTCAGCTCTAATACCTTTCTCCTTTAGACACTTCTTAGCTTCCTTCATCACTTCATCATTTAATGCAATAACTCCCCTCTTCTTTGTTGTTGGTGTTGGAACTGGTTCTGGAACAATTAGTTTAGGTCTAATAGGCTGAGGTGTATTCAGCTTAGTTGAAGTCCAATCATCATAATTCTTGCTTATCTTGGTCATTAATTCTTCAGCATGTGTAGGAGTCATTTTCCTGAAAACACAATCAGCAAAGCTATCTAGGTAGGTCCTAGAATCATCAGTTAGTCCATTATAATAAATATCAAGAAGTTCATTCTTAGGTAATGGACATCTAGGATGTGCATGAATCAAGGCATAGAACCTTGTCCATGACTCAGGCAATTTCTCTTCTTCTCACTATTTAAAATCAAAAAGGCTATGCAAAGCAGCATGTCTAGCACTGGTAGGAAAATATTTCTGGAAGAAAGAAGCAATCAAGCAATCAGGGCTATCAATGGAACCAGGAGGTAATCTATTAAACCAAGCCCTAGCTTCTCCTTTTAGTGAAAAAGGGAAGATCTTAGCAACAAAGTACTTGCGCATCTTAAAATCATCAGAGAATAAATCACTCATAGTAGAAAGCTCATTCATATGAGCCACAACACTCTCATTTCCAGTCCCACAAAAAGGTTCTTTCTCAACAATATGTAAATAAGATAAATCAAGAGAGAAATCATAATCTTCATCTTTAATATCTATGGGAGAAGTGGCAAACTTAGTATCAGAGGACATCTTAGGCATAATAGTACGTCTAGCAAGGAGACTCTTAATAACACTAGTACCATGTGTGTTTCGGCACTCTTCAACAAAATCATTAGTGAACTCAATGTAACCATCATTAATATCATAACTCTCACTAGCCTCAGGTGAGCTAACAAGTGTAACAGTGTCTTCACTAGGAGTTTTGGTATTTCCTAGACTAGCCATAGTAGCATCTAGAAAAGGACCTAATGAACCACTTGCATCAAGCATAGTAGAAGTAACATCATGAGTATCAAAAGCAGCTTCAGACTCAGCACTAGTGGAACTGTGTGTAGCATGTGTATGTGGTGGTGGTGTAACAAGCTTACTTATAACAGACGGTGAATCAAGAGCAGCAGAGGTGTTTAGGACTATACCTCTTCTTGTAGTGGATGGTAAAATAGGGAACTTTCCATCACGAGACTTCCCCATGATGAAAGGAGTTCCAGTGAACAATAATAGATCCAAGTGAACTTACAAGTAGAGCTATGCTCCCCGGCAACGGCGCCAGAAAATAGTCTTGATGACCCACAAGTATAGGGGATCGCAACAGTCTTCGCGGGTAGTATTACCCAATTTATTAATTCGACACAATGGGAGCCAAAGAATACTCGAAAGCCTTAAAAAATGAGTTGTCAGTTCAGCTACACCTGGAAATAGTTCTTGCTCACAGAAGTTTATAAGTAGCAACAGCAAAGCAACAACAACAGCAACAGCAACAGCAACAGTGAAACAGGAGCAATAGTAACTATAACGGTAACAGTAGGATTCAAGTGCGGTAGGCATAGGGATGGATGGACGGGCGTTGCATGGACGAGTCTAAACATGTAACTTCAAGATCTAGGGCATTGCAGATAAATAATAACAAGCATCCAAGTACTAAACAATCATAAGCATGTGCTCCAAATATAGTCATACGTGCTCGCAATAAGAACTTGCACAACATCTTCTGTCCAGCCAGCCCATGGCAGCGGGGCCTCTAGGGAACTACTGGAAATTAAGGTGCTCCTTTTAATAGAGCATCAGAGCAAAGCATTAACACTCCGTGAACACATGTGATCCTCACACCACAACCATCCCCTCCGGTTGTCCCAATTATTGTCACTTTGGGGCATTTGGATCCAGAATATCCGGATAATGATATGTGTACACAACTTGCAGATAAGATCACAAACAATACTATCATAATGATTCAATAATAAGTTCAAATCTGAGATCATGGCACTTGGGCCCTATTGACAAGCATTAAGCACAACAAGTTGCAACAAAGTCAAATAACACTAATAGAGATACTAGGAAATATGCCCTAACAGATCTTATTCGATTACATGATAGAACTCATCCAATCCCTACCATCCCCAAACCTACAGCGGGGGATTACTCACTCATGGATGAGGGAAACATCGGTGGTTGATGGAGATGCGTTGGTGATGACGATGTCGATGCTCCTCTCCAAATTCCCCGTCCCGGCAGGGTGCCAGAGCGGAGTTTCTGGATCCGAATCTTGGTTTCTCGTGGCGGTGGCGGAGCGAAACTCTTTCTAGAAAACTCTCGAACCCCCTCGGTTTTTAGGTCGAAAGGCAACTTATAGGCACAGAGGGAGGCCGAGGAGATGCCTAGGGAGGCTGCACCCCCTCCAGGCATGGGGCCAGGTGGGCCCATGCCTAGGGTGGGTCTGGCCCCCCCAGGCCTCCCCTCCGTCTCTTCTTCTGGCTCCATGGATCTTCTGGTGAAATATAATTTTTGGCATATTTTCTGGAATTTTTCCTGATAATTCATTTTCTGCACAAAAACAAGACACCAAGGTAATTCTGATGAAAACAACGTCAGTCCGTGTTAGCTGTATCCAAATCACACAAGTTTAGAGGAAAAACAATAACAAAGTGTTCGACAAAGTGGATATGTTTTGGACGTATCAACCACCTCATGAACGACATGGGCAGGATGAACATCCAGGAGCGCTAGAACGGCACAGATCAAGTGCAAGTCGCCAACGGTGTAGGTTTGTCTATTACGAATGTTGGTCACTCTCGTTTACCTTGTTCATCCTCTCCCATTGAGCTTAAAAAAATTCTGCGTGTCCCTGCACTTAGCAATAGTTTGCTCTTCCTCTATCGCCTTCTTTTCGACAATAAAATCTTTGTTGAATTTCATAAATCCTTTTTCTATGTCAAGGACAATGTCACGAAAAAGGTTCTTCTTCGCGGTAGGAGTCTTGGCGGTCTTTACCCTCTCCCGTTCAGCTGCGCTTTAGCTTTTGGGCATTGCGCGTCGTCCGGCATTCGGCTGACTTCCGAGCAGTGGCATCGGCGTCTTGGTCATCCGTCAAATAAGATAGTTCATACTGTTCTTAGTTCCAATAATTTTCCATGTTCTTCAAACATTGAGTCTTCAGTGTGTGATGCTTGTCAGCCTGCTAAAAGTCACCAATTACATTACAATTATTCTACTCGTGTTTCTACATCATCACTTGAGCTTATTCACTCCGATGTTTGGGGTCCTGCTTTGCCCTCTTCTGTGGATTTTAAGTATTATGTCAGTTTTATTAATGACTATAGTCCCTATTGCTGGATTTATTTGATCAAAAATAAGTCTGATGTTGAGAGTATCTTTTACACATTTCAAAACCATGTTGAGCGTCAGTTAAATGCTAAGATTTGTTCTGTTTAGTCGAACTGGGGTGGTGAGTATCATCGCCTCCATGCTTATTTTCAGGGTACCAGCATCGCTCATCATGTGTCTTGTCCACATACGTCTCAACAAAATGGCATAGCGGAACGCAAGCATCGTCATCTCGTCGAGACGGGTCTAGCTCTCCTAGCGCACTCCTTGCCGCCCCTTTGGTTTTGGGATGAGGCATTTCTTACAGCTTATTATCTTACTAACAGGATGCCCACGCCGGTCATCAACCACGCCACACCCGTGTTTCGACTCCTTAATATGACTCCCGAGTACTCGTTTCTCCGCATGTTTGGTTGTGCGTGTTGGCCTAGTTTATGTAAGTATAATTCAGGTAAGCTCGAGTTCTGCTCTCAAATGTGTGTGTTTCTTGGGTATAGTCCAATGCATAAACACTATAAGTGTCTTGATTGCTCCAATGTTCATGTTTACATCTCTCGTGACGTTGTTTTCAATGAGACGATGTTTCCTTTTGCTACTCCTGGTGTTACCGTTGATGTCTCCAAACTTCTTCTGGTGTCGTTTCCATCTAATGAACCAGTTACTCGGAGTACCGACACGTGTAGTTATGACATTACCCTGTTACTAGCTAATGTGCCTGGTTTTGTTGTTAGTTCTCCTGTGTAGGTTCCAGCGGTGTCCCCTTTGCCGATCGACGTCCAGGCGCCCGCAGCACCGCCGCCTCTGCATGCCTCGGCCGGTGCGCCAGGGCCCGCCTTGCATGCAGACCCCTCGCGTCGACTCGGCTCCAGCCTCTTCCCGTGGTGACTCGGCCCTGACCCGTGACCAGCGTGCGTGCTCCCCGTCGCCTGTGCGGTCGCCAGCATCGACGCTGCCCGTCTCTCTGGATCGCGACGGGTCGGCCTCCTCGTCCCACGATGGACCTGCTCCGTTGGCCTAACCGTCGCCTGCGTCACCGCCCGCACTTGCTGATGCTGATGTTGTACCGCCTTGGGTCATCGTCACGCAGCAGCACAATGATATCTCCCGTCCCAAGGTGTATCGAGACGGCACAGTTCGGTATGATCCCTACCGTCGTCGTGCTTTTATGGTGGAGCCTGCATCTCATCGCACCGCTCTCTCTGAGCTAGCATGGCGCGCTGCTATGGAGGCTGAGTTTGAGGCTCTTTAGGCAAACAAGACATGGACCTTGGTTCCTCGTCCACCTAGCACGAATATTGTTGGTAGCAAGTGGATCTTCAAAACGAAGTTCCGTCCTGACGGTTCAGTTGACAAATACAAGGCAAGGCTTGTGGCTAGAGGCTTCACACAACAGCATGGTATTGATTATCATGATACTTTTAGTCCCGTGGTTAAACCAGTCACAGTTTGCCTGGTACTCTCTATTGTTGTCTCTCGTGGATGGTGTCTTCGCCAGATTGATGTGAGTAATGCCTTCCTTCATGGTTTTCTTACTGAGAAAGTGTATATGCTGTAGCCTCCTGGTTCTAAGGACTCAAGGTATCCCAAGTATGTTTGCAAGCTACAACATCCTCTCTATGGCCTCAAACAGTTGCCCCGTGCCTGGTATGCACTTTTGAGTGACAAACTTTATCAGCTTGGTTTTATTGCTAGCAAGGCGGATACTTCTTTGATCATCAGGGAGTTGTGGTATATATGCTCGTGTATGTTGATGACATCGTCTTGGCCGGATCATCTACATATGTTGTTGAGACGCTGGTTGCCACTCTTTCAGGTTCTTTTCCTATCAAGGACCTTGGGCGTCTCACTAGTAGAAAACAGGCCATCCGTTCGCGCCCCCTCAGAGCATTAGTCCCGGTTGCGCCACCAACCGGTACTAATGCTGGCACGATCAGTTCGGCGGGCGGGAGGCATGCGTCCCGGTTGTAGCAGGGCATACGTTCGGTTGAGCGAAACCGGGACTAAAGGTTTGGCCACACGCGTGGCGTGGCACACACCTTTAGTCCCGGTTGGTGCTTCTGGCGGACGTATCGACCCTCTATAAATGCATGACCCTCGCCTCCACTCTGTTTTTCTCTTGGTGGAAGGTGTGAGGGTGTGCTAGTTTTTCTCCCCTATGCATGCATTCAAGGTGTTTGATGAAATGTTTGAGTGAATAATCCGTTCAATTTCTCATAGAACAAAATATAGAAGGTGTCCGAGACACACTTGAGCTTTCTCCTCTTTATTTCATTTCGATCGAGGTTAGCAATCTTATATTTTCTCTCATTGATACAATGCATGTGTCGATGTGAATTGGTCATTTCACTATTTATGATGTCCTGTTTTTGATAAACTTATTGATATGATGCGATGAGCGGTCGGGAATGGATGTATGGTGACCGGCGCGTGGCATATGAATAGAAAGCGTGGATAAATTTATCGATGTGGCTACGGCAAACAAAGAGAATGGTTTTATCGTTGTCCATGTGTTCAATGTCGGAACAACAAGGAGTACTCTTCCTCGAAAATCATTCGAGCCACCCGATTATGAAAAGTTTCATGCCCAACTATAATTGCTTTGGACCAAGCACGGGGAAAGAGGGGTTATGATGGAAGATGGTGAAGAAGAAGATGATGATAACAACTATCATCATATGTTTCCTGAATACAGTGATACTGCAATGGAAGACAATGGAGAGGAAAGAGGTGAAGAACGGGCATCAGATGAGTCGGCTGATGAACTTGGTAGGGTCATTTCTGATGCAAAGCGAGACTGTGAAACAGAAAATGAGAAGTTGAAGTTAGAGGGCATGTTAGAAGATCACAAGAAATTTTTGTACCCAAATTGTGAAGATGGCAGCACAAAGCTCGGTACCACACTGGAATTGTTGCGATGGAAGGCAGAGTGTGGTCTAACTGACTCCTCATTTGAAAAGATGCTGAAAATAATGAATCCAAAGTTTCCAAAACATAATGAACTTCCCGAGAGTACCTACGAAGCAAAGAAGACTCTCTGTCCTCTAGGATTATATGTGCAAAAGATACATGCATACATTAATGATTGCATCCTCTACCGCGGTAAGGAGTATGAGAATTTAGATAAATGCCCGGTATGCAATGCGTTGCGGTATAAGATCAGACGAGATGACCCTGGTGATGTTGAGGGAGAGCCCCTCCGGAAGAGGGTTCCTGCTAAGGTTATGTGGTATGCTCCTATAATACCAAGGTTGAAACGCATGTTCATAAACAAAGAGCATGCCAGGTTGTTGCGATGGCACAAAGAAGGCCGTAAGAAAGACGGGAAGTTGAGACACCCTGCTGATGGGTCACAGTGGAGAAAAATCGAGAGAGACTTCCCAGACTTTGCAGGTGACGCAAGGAACTTATGGTTTGGTCTACGACGGATGGCATGAATCCTTTTGGGGATCGAGCTGCATACACACCTAGCCCATGACTCTATGTATCTACAACCTGCCTCCTTGGTTGTGCATGAAGCGTAAGTTCATTATGATGCGGTGCTCATCCAAGGCCCAAGCAACCAAGCGACATTGATGTGTACCTTAGGCCATTAGTTGAAGAACTCTTACAGTTGTGAGGAAAACCAGGTGTACGTGCGTGGGATGAGAACAAACAGGAGCCATTTGATCTACGAGGGTTGTTATTCGTAACCATCAATGATTGGCATGCTCTTAGTAACCTTTCAGGACAGACAAACAAGGGATATAAGGCATGCACACACTGTTTAGATAAGACTGAAGGTACATATTTGCATAAATGCAAGAAGGTTGTGTACCTGGCGAATCGACGATTTCTTCCGACCAATCATCCCGTAAGAAATAAAGGCAAGCATTTCAAAGGTGAGGCAGATCACCGGAAGAAGCCTGAACTCCCTGCTGGTGATGATGTATTTGGTATGGTCAAGGACATAGAAGTAATCTTTGGAAAGGGTCCCGGCGGTCAATCAGTTCCGAACGACGTCGCTACAGGACACGCACCCATGTGGAAGAAGAAATCTATATTTTGGGAGCTGCCATATTGGAAAGTCCTGTGTGTCCGCTCTTCAATCGACGTGATGCACGTGACGAAGAATCTTTGCGTGAACCTGCTTGTAGAGGTTCCATTCTTTAATGAGATAGATCCCCCTGTGTTTACAATGCTAGTCCATGGATCAATAGCTAGCATCCACAGTTAAGATGTAATATCGAGAAACAAAGGTCATAATACAACTTTATAACCAGGAATAACATAATTTTATTACATCTTACATAGCTCATTTGGCTATTACATTACATTGCAGCAGAATAACTATAGTCATGGGGTCCTTCATCTTCAAAGTGCCACATGCAGATGTTGGTTGTAGACTTTGTAATCCTAATCAATCAATCTTCACTAAAAACAATCAAACCTGCAACATTACAAGTTACAGCCACAAGGGTCAATACATTTGAATTGTATTGGCAAGTGATACTATGATAATATAGTGGAGTCTATCATCTATATGCATTTGGCTAAGTGGAGTTTGAGGCTTGCATTGCTCAAAATAGATTTTTCCTTAACATTTGAAAATACTAAGTTTTTGCTTTGACAAAATCATTTTTTTCAATCAAAGATTGAAGATCCTTTAACCAAGGCATCTCTCAATCAAAGATTGAAGATTTCAAACAACCCTTGTTCAAACCACAAGATTTTAACTTAGAAATTTGAATGATGAGATTCTTGATTGCTTCCATGTCTTGATGCTCAAATTGTCCTTTACCAGGGACATGGCTAAGTACTTAGATTTTACACTCTGCAGAGGTGGTGCACTTTCCCCACAAGACTTGGTTTCCCAAGACAAGATCTTTCAGAAGCCTTCCCTTAGACCAAAATGGACCCGTTCCAACCTATCAAACACTACCACCCTCTATCCATATGGCTAAGTTCTTGCAACCTATATGATCATGGCAGAGCCCATATTGCCAAGTGGTTGCACTTGAAGCTTCTCAACATTTGCCATCTCAAATCTCTTTGTTCCTGGGTGGCCATCCACAAGTGAGATACACAAGGTCAACCATAAACATGGGCCTTGTGAACCACTCAACCAAAAACCACCAAGCAATTACCATTCCACCCAGGTGATTCATTAACTTAAGTTGTTTTATTAAACAAAACACAAGTCCTTAGACTTAGAATATTTTTCCATAGTGTGAATATATATATTCCACCCATGTTTTCTATTAGCTAGGCTAAGCTTGATAGTAATAGGAATCTTAACTTAGGAATATTTCCATTAAGGTTTCATCTACTAGTTTTCCTATAGCAAGGTTTATACTTAGCAAAATTCCATGCATGTTTTACTTAGAAAAATCACTAATGCATAGTGAAAGTAATAGGACAAAAAGTATGAAGCATCACTTGCCTTTTTGGTAGAGTATAGGTTCACTCCTTGTCCTTGCTACAATCACACTCTTCAAGTCACTACAAATCAATCAAGCAAGGCACAAACTCAATCTACCAATCAAGCAAAACAACACATAAAATGACAAAGTCAAAGTAATGCATGCAAGCATGCCAAGCTTTGTTTTGTTTGGAAAAAGTGGTTCCTAGTGGGTCATAGACTTTTGGGTACACCTAATGGTCATTTTGTAAAGTGGCAAAGTCACTTGCAAGAGGTTTCACTTCCTAAACCATTTTCAAAACAAAGTATCATTTTATGTGGTGAAGAAATATTTTTACTAAGGCATTAATCTCTAAGGTTCACCAAATACATTTTCAACTTATAAAACTTGGTGTTTGGGGTCAGAGAGTTCAAAACAAAACATTTTCCAAAGGTTTTCTTCCAAAACCATTTTTAATAAATAAACCACATTTCTATTTGACTAGAATTGGTTTTAAATCAAAGAATCATATTTTTATTTCACCAAATACATTTTTGAGTCCACAAAGTGTTTCCTATGGTCAGTAGGTTCAAATCAATCGAATTGCAAAAGCTTTTAACCCCAAATTCATTTTTAAACAATTTTTACATTCTTAACAAGCATACAAATGTTTCTGCAAATTCAAACAAGCTAACAGATACTATTTGCTAAACCAAGGGCATGGTTGGCTAGGGATTGCTCTCCTGAATCCAACGACATAAAATTTGTAATTTTTGGACGTGTGAATCCAAGGTTACAAGGGTTTGAAATTCACAACTTAATCAGATTTCAAACTTCTGTTTTAAACCTATCTGGCCACGTGTCGTGTTTTAACTGGACAGTACCGGTTCGGGTGGATCGCGGACTGCAGTGTGTTGGATCTAGTCAAATCGTGCGGGCCAGAAGGCATACCCCTTCGGTGATTAAGTGGATATGTTTCGTTCGCTTGATCTAGATCCTACGGTTGCTAACACGCTTGTCCAAAAGTGAGCGGCGCCGACGGCGGCTAGCGGCGGCGCACGGCCAGGCGGTGGCTCTACGGAGGTTACAGGAAGCAAAGAGGGGAGGGAAGGTGCTCACCAGAATCGCGAGGAAGTGGTGATGCTCGACGTGTGCTTGTCGTGGCAAGGAGCGCACGGGGTCAGGTGGAATCGCTCACCGGAGTTTGCAACTGCGTCAGACGGCTCTGTCCACGGTCGAAGGCGACGTTGTAGATCACCAGGAGGCAAACAAAGGATGTGATCAGATGCAGGAGACCACGGAGATGACGTGTGCGTGAACGAGAGGGGAAGAGGCGGTCTGTTCTTACCAGTAGGCTTCGCCGGAGAAGAAGGCAAACGCGGCGGCGTTCGGTAGCTTGTCGTAGTCGGCCCTGGGCGCCACAATGAATGAAGGGCACAGGCAGATGCGTCAGGAGGTGGGGAAGGTGCGAGCTAGGTCGAGGAGGCACGGGGTGGCGCTGGGTCACTAGAATTCGCACCGGAGCATCGTCGGAGTCAGTGGTGGTTTGGGGATGATTCAAGCAGCCTGGGGGCGTGTCGAGGCGGGGCGACAGAGGGGAAATGGAGGGGAGGGGCGAGCGCTTTAAGGTGCGTGGTCAAGGTGAGTGATGGTGGCCGCGTTAAGACGAATTAAGGCCGCGGAGTCTCTGCAGGTAACGGCGACGAGGGAGGGAGAAGAGGTCGCGCGGGTGGGGAAGAAGGGGAATGTGGCGGTGGGGTCCTCTGGCAGCGAGAGTAGGAAGGGGAAACGAGGATCCACAAGTCAGTGAACTAGCGGGTTGCTTCTGCGGTGGAAAATGATTCACTCGCTGAGAGGGGGAGGTGGGCTAGGTTGGGCTGAGTTGGGCTAGGATAGTTGGGCCAGTCCGTTTTCTATTTTTTTTCCAGTTCTGAAACTTTTCTTTTTCCAAATCTTTTTCTGTTTTGAAATTCAAACAATCAATTCAAACAAACAATTCAAACAATCATCAAACTTTTCATTTAAATTTGGTTCTGTTTAAGACATCAACCAAAGTCCAAAATGAAATAATATTTTGAATCTTTTTAGGATTCATTCTTTAATTAAATAAAATGGATCTTTAATTATTTAATAAAATAGGGTTTGATTTAATTAACAAAATCTCCATTTGTAATCCAAATATTTTCAAAACCAAACAGTAGGTTTTATTTGGGAATAAATAATACTTGGAATCTTGTTTAAAACAAAATAACCTTTTATTTTAGGGTCCATTATTAATTAAATACAATAGACCTTCATTATTAAATCAACTAGGATTTATTTCATTTAAAATATTTATTTTGAAATCCTTCAGTAGGTTTTATTTGAGAATATAAAATATTTAGAAAACTTATTTAAAATAATTTAATAAGTTTTTGATGTTTTACTTAAAATGGTAAAACCTTTTATTTAAATAGAAATTGGATATTAAATCCTTATTAATTTATTTAAATAAACCCTTGCTATTTTTATTCAAAACAAAATGTTTTAATTCCAAAGCTTGGCCAAGGTTTAATTTGGCTTTATAAAATAGTCCTTATTTATAAATCCTCTTTTTCCTTTGAAAACCAAAACCTTTTTAATAGATCCAAAAATAGTAATTCCAAAATATTTTAGCTTCCTTTAATAAATGTTTATCCTTATAAATCCCTTTAGGATTTATTTGATTCAAATTAGTTTGGAAGTTCCAATTAAATTCAAAAGTTTCTTCTGGCCCTGAAAATCAAACAAAGTTTTATTTTATTCATTTATTTTTTTCACATTACAAGATTTGGAAAATATTGGGATGGGACACTGCTAGGATTCTTAGGCGTGTATGGGAAGACAAAAGATACACCAGAAGCACGGGAGGACCAACAAATTATGAAAGACCCAAAGAACATGCATACTGTGGCATCCCGCAAAAACCACTACTAGAAAATCGCGTTGTTTGTCTAAAACTATTTTTGCAAAGCCCATTTTGTTTTATAAAACGCCCCATCTTTAATCAAATATCAAACCCCGGGTCTCCGGATGATTTTTGTTTGTCTGCTGTCGGTTTGCAAACGGTGTTTGTAAAACAAATAAAAATATTTAATTGTTTTAGCGGGGCAGTCGAACGGGCCAAATGACCCGAACGACCACCCCCAGAAAACTAAATCGGTCCACCTAATTCCTAAACCTACCTATCTATCTACCCACACCCCCCCTCTCCACATCACCCTGCCCAATCTCCTGCTGCCACATCACCCTCTCCCCTCCCTCTAACCTATCCCACACAGCCAACTCACCTCCCTCTCTCCACCTGGACACACTCCCCACCACACAACACACACAACACACACGCACGCAACCCCCTGGATCTCCACCCAGGTGGCCCACGCCCTGCCCTACAGGCCCCACAGCCCCACCTCTCCATCCAGCGCCTGCTCGCTGGCCGCGACTTTGACTGACTCTCCTGCGGCCCGTCAGCTCCCTCGCCTCTCCGCTCTCGCGCCTCTGCCAGCGCCTTGCCCTCTCGCCATGGCCTTCCTCGCTGCCTGGCGCCAAGCGCCCGGCCAGCTGTTTTCCTCTCCGCGCCTCCCTCCGCTCAGACCACCGCCACCTCCGCGCTCCCGACCCCGCCCGCCAGCCACGTCCCAGCGCGCCGCCTCTCCCTGGCGCCAAGCCAAGCCTGTTCGCCGGCCCGCCTTCGCCTCATGCCCGAGCTCCGCCGCCGTTCTCCTCTCGGCCGCGCCGGCTGGCCCGCCCGCTCTCGCCTCCCTCGCCATGAGCCCATCTCCTCCGCCGCCCGCGCTGCTCCTCGCCCGCCAGGCCTCCCGCCATCCTCGAGCCGCCGGCGGGCCCTCCTCCCCGAGCCGCCTCAGCGCCGCTGGCCCCGCCAGCACCCGCCGCCGCCTCCGAGCCCCGAGCCCGTCGCCGATGTCACCCGCCTCCACCTGCAGGTCCTCGTAGTACCAAGTGGTGCTAAGTGTTGGGTGTGAAGACGACAAGTTCGACACCGGTAATCGGACCCCGCAAACCCCAAGATCCCCCTCGCCAAGATCTTCATCGGACCCAGAGAACCCCCGGACGACGAGCTCTTTTACCTGGACCCGAAGACAATTGTGCGACAGGCACTTCCCCGAGGATGCGAAGTCGAGAACCCAACGCCAAGATCGCCCCGAAGGCCGAACCCCCGTGGACCGACATGCTCTTCTTCACGGATATGACAAGCACTCCGCCCGGACACCAAGTTCTCCACCCCGAAGCCAAGACCGACCCGACTTGGGGACCCGACAAGACCTTCGCGATGACAAGAACGGCAACGACCCGGAAGAAGCCGATGCGCCCCGACACCGACCCAAGTTCTGCTCCCCGGACGCCGAACCAGGGTCCCCTCCGCGAATGCGCCAAGATCTACCCCGTTACCGAGAACGATCCCGGAGTCCGAGAACGCACCCGTCGAACCCTGGACCCTGAGACCGACCCTGAACCCCGGAAACCAAGATCTGCCGAACCCTAAATGTGTGACCCCTTTCCGTGCCCTATTTTATAATATAATAACAACTTGTTGCATATTAAGTTGTCATCCTTGCATGCATACTTGTCTGTGGTTTGGGGGCCTTTTGCCGATTCACCTAATAATTAAATATGAGGCCCATATGCGGGCAAATCTAGTCTCATATTGGCCTCATTTAAACTTGTGTAGCAAACCGGTGATATATTCTAGCTTGTTAAACAACAATTAAAATTGCGGGGGTTCTAAATAACTCGAACCATCTAATTAAATGTCGGGACCCCGGTTCCGCTTAATATGACCTAATTGCATCGCATCTTTGCCATGCCATACATCATACATGCATCATGCCGATCTTCTGCCGTTGTATTAAAAAGTGCATCCGGTGTTTATTCTAGTGTTTTGCTTCTTCGCGGATAAGGCCGTTGAGTTGATATGAGCTTCGCCCCGTTCTTCGGTTGAACCTTCGACAATGTTTTCAGGTGAGCATCTCCCCCTTTCTACCTATCTTACTTTTATAGTATTTGTTCCCTCCTGTTGATCTATTGCTATCTGTGTTGCGATGCTCTAGATTCCGTACCCTTGATACCCCTTGCAGCCATATATTGCCTTGGACACTTCCTATTACCTGTTGTTTGGTAGATAGTTGGACTTGCGCGTCGTAGTCGCTTGCTCCAGTGCTGTGCGTGTCGTCCAGTGCCACAGTTGTTGATGTATTGACGCATGTTGATGTTGGAGATGATCATAGTTTTACTTATCGTTCACTTTAAATTCTGTTTAATAACTAAAATTGAAGTAAGCAGAGGCATCAGTGGGTGATAGATAATATTTCGTTTCCGAAGTGTCCCGTAGGACCCCGAGTACTTGATACCTGTTCCTTGATTTATCGCGCTATCCATATCCGGGAGGTATATGGGACCCCCCTGAGCCAGAGCTTGATTCAGTCTTGTTTCTTGGGGCCACAAACTAGTTTGAGGTTTTATTTACTATCCTGTACTTATGCCATGCTACTTATGTATTTACGATTGTGCGAGGAGCACACTTTATCGCTTAGGTAAGCGGAGTGATTACGCTGTCGACAAGCCCAGCCACACTTTGGGTTCCCATTCGCATGTACCATTGACGCAAACCTTGAGTCCATCTCGCTTGCTTACCGTTCTTGGTCTACTCAATGGGTGGCCCCAAATATTTCTGAATCTGTGATTGTTCAATGTGAAAGCCTCGTTGGGTTTTGATTTGGTTTTTCCGAGGTTGATCGAGCGTGTGTTGCTATTGGTGCACCCCGGCCGGGTAAAACTTTCTGAAAGCCGTGTCCGCGGATATGGACGACTTGGAGCACAGTATCTCGATCATAGACAAGCATAACTAAAGTTTATTGCTATAAATTTGACTTTATAATGACTAGTAATCAGCTTCATTATAATGGAATGGCTAAATAATACTACCCACAATTGCTTGTTGGAGTGTCGCTTGCGACCATTGTATCTGACTAGTAAGTATTGCAACTACAACGAAATGGCAAAATAAAAGTACCGACAACTGTTGGGTTTTGGGTTTACCTCATGCTAATTGTATCTGATTAGTAAGTGTTGTAACTATAACGGAATGGCTAACTAAAAGTGCCCACTGCTTACTTTATCAGAATAATTATCGATACCTGACTAGTAATTGCTGCAACGATAACTGAATAACTAAAACTGCCAACTGCGTGAGTTCCTCGGTTGACTTCCTCGTTTGTTCTCGAGGGGGAAACACCAGGATGGGTTTGTTTGATGGTAGTATCAGGTTGGTTCCGAATAGGTCTTTCGTACCCCTCTCTGATTGCCGCCAGTTGTATCGAGTCTCTATAGGTTGTTTAATGCATGCTGCCGCTGCCGCTCAGTCCACCATACCTATGTAGGCGAGGACCGCCGAATTCTAGCCTCGCCGTGTCGGCCTCGATCGACGCTCCTTCTTTTTCCTTTGCCCTTTGTCGGCACCCCTTTTGTATAAGCAGGTTTTGAGATCGACGCCGTTAGCAGGGTTACCCTTCCGGCTTGGACTGGGCAGGGTTATGGACGCCATTGGTTATTCTTTAGGGCTCTTAGCCCCATTTGCATCTTGTCCGTAGCTGGACGCTATATCGTTTTCCAGGTGATTTGGATCTTTGTATATTATATCTGTATTCTTGACTCTTTGAGTCATTTATATATCTCTCTGCATGGGTCCCATCGAGGACTGTTGTGTAATGTTATTACTTCGTTTTCCACCCGCACGAAAGTGCCTGGTGGGCACCTTTGAATCGTTTCTATGCGGGTTTGGGCGAGTTTCGCTAAAACGTGCATAGGTCCGATTCTGAGGGTGTTACACATACACATAACAAGACGGATAAAGGGCGTCACTTAAGTCGCGCCAGCTATGCTCTTACCAAAGCAGAGAAGGAAATCTTTTTTGAAGTCCTTTACAGTATCAAGGTGCCGTCCGGCTTCTCATCTAATATAAAGGGGATAATAAATATGGCAGAGAAAAATTTCCAAAACCTGAAGTCTCATGACTGTCACGTGATTATGACGCAGTTGCTTCCGATTGCATTGAGGGGGCTTCTACCGGAAAATGTTCAAGTACCCATTGTGAAGCTGTGTGCATTCCTCAATGCAATATCTCAGAAGGTAATCAATCCAGATATTCTGCCAAGGTTACAGAAGGATGTGGTACAATGTCTTGTTAGTTTTGAATTGGTGTTCCCACCATCCTTCTTCAATATTATGACGCATCTCCTGGTTCACCTAGTGGAAGATATTGCCATTATCGGTCCGGTATTTCTGCACAATATGTTCCCCTTTGAGAGTTTCATGGGAGTCTTAAATAAATATGTTCATAACCGTGCTAGACCAGAAGGAAGCATCTCCAAGGGATATGGAACAGAGGAGGTCATTGAGTTTTGTGTTGACTTTATTCCTGACCTTAAGCCGATTGGTGTTTCTAACTCGTGGCATGAGGGATGACTAAGTGGAAAACGCACGCTGGGAAAGAAAGCAATGATATGTAGGGACGGGTGACGAGGTTTAATCTCGTCAATGCCCATTGTTATGGACTTGGGTTTTGGAGAAGATGGGGATGCTGGAGATCGTGGTACGGTTAACAGACAAGCAACCAGGGGACACGAGATTTACCTGTGTTCAGCCCCGTGAGGAAAACCCTACTCACCTTGTGCGCTCTTTGATTACGGCGAACCGAAGGTTCAGGTGCATGATTCGATCGCATGGATGCGTGTCGAAAGTATGAGTCGAGTTTCTAGGACGTGCCCTCCTGGCCTTTATATAGACTTAGGCAGGTCCCGTAGTCCTAGTCGGTTACAAGTTCTAGGGTTTTACCCTTTGAATTTCCTATCTCCTCTAGTCTTGCTCTCCAAGGATCCGAAGACGTCATGGGCCTTGGCCACCGAAAATCTTCATGGGCCAGCGATGTATGCCGTGGGCCTTCCTTGGCTGGACTAGGTATCTTTGAGTTACGTGCCGTAGGGTATAACCATGTCGGAGCCCCGGTGATCGGTTGAATCGTAGATTCGGAGAGACTCTTCCATCCTTCGGAGCAGCTATATGTTAATAGTATATGTGTGTAGGGATTGTTGATGCGTGTGCTCGACTCACCCGACGGATCGAGTCGATTAACTGTCTTAGGACGAAACAACACGATCTTCTTCGTGTTCGGGTCCCTTAACCCGGCCTCGAACATATCTTGGCGTAATTCAACTCGGCCGCGGAGGACTTATAGGAGTGGAATTCGGTGATTTTAATTGGTGTACCCAACGCGTCCATCGATTTTTCGCCATACTGCTGGTGCAGTTCATACTAGCAGAGCTGATCAGTCGTTGCGAGCCATCAGATGATATTTGTAGGTCTTATATTTGCGTCGCAGACGCAGCATCCGAACATTTATCACCTCGGAGGTGCTTCGGGTGGCCAAGGAGATTGTCGCTCACTCAGCGTTTTGTTGGGGCAGAGTTTCCAAAAAGTTTTTGTGTGCTGATCCGAAAGATCGCAGTCGAAGATTTCATAGGGTGCGCGACCAGCGCTCCCTATGGGAGTAGCCCCTAAGTGTCTGTTCGAGTCGTAGATTCGAACGGAGAATTTTAGTTCAAGCATTGTTTCAATCATTATGTCCGCAGGACTCGAAAATTTTCAGATGCTTAAATCCATCCTCCCTATGGGAGTAGCCCCCGAGTCCGTAGTGGAGTCGTAAACTCGACGTAGGACTCGGAGAAATAATTTTGTCCTCATTTGTCTGTCGGGTGCGCGGCCAGCGCTCCTGATAGGAGTAGCCCCCAAGTATTTAGTCGAATCTGTTATCGCCATATTTTGGCCAAAGGAGGAGATGGGCCGTAATCAAGATGGGCTTGGAAGATACGTATATGCAACGTGTTGTTGAATCGGCCTTGTACGTGGATTTGGGCTAAATTGCCCGTGTATCTGTATATTGTATTAGGTTACGTTTCGGTTTAGGTAAGAGATAGAGTTGTAGAGTTATTCCAAAGATAGAAACTCTCCGGACTATAAATATGTACCTAAGGTTATCGAGAAAAGGAGGACAATCACGTTCACAACAAATACAATCTCGGCGCATCGCCACCCCTTGTTTCTAGGGTTTCTTTCGGGTAAGTGTCATGCTGCCTAGATCGCATCTTGCGATCTAGGCAGTATCTACTTATGCGTTATTTGGTGTTACTCGTACTGAAGCCTTGTTGATGGCGAGTAACACTACTATCATAGATTTGTTTAGGATAGCATCGGTACTTTTCACTATGATTTGTTAAGTTATGCTACCTCTAGTTACCTCGCTACCTTTGCACCTTTTCCCAAGTGCAAGGGTAGCATCTTGCTTGATCTTTATTTAGTTGATTCGATCTGTTATGGTTATGCCTTGTTCTCCAAGGTTTAGTTTGATATCCACGTAGTCAGGCCTTACAAACGGGTTGAACGATCCAGTAGTACGTAAGGATATGGTTTACTAGTTCTAGAGAAGTTGTTCCGGTAATTGACTTTACGTCGGTTGTTAGGCCTCCTCTAGGATTAGTTTTCTATCATCTTTTGTATCTACCAGGCTCAATTACGTGTAGGACGTTCCAATTACGTGGTGAAAACGTCAAACTGTTGTAGATCGATCTAACTTGTAATGATGAAGCAAAACCCCATGATATCATAAATCTAATGCAGAATCATGGGATAATCGGCTCTAGGAGCCGATTCACAGGGAAACCTGGGAGCCGGTCACGGCTCGAATTTTACGTATACTTGTTTACCATGCAGGAAACTGATCGAAGCAATCCATCACCTTCCTGACCAGGTATAGGTCAGGTGGCACGCCCTTGAACCAAGCCAGGACGTGTGCCGGAGTTTTGCGGGCCGTTGCCCGAGGGACCAGGGCCCACCAGCAGTTCTGGGAGCCTCCCGGCTCTTCGTGTTGCTCGTCGCTGCTCGCCGGTGGGTTTTGGCAGGCAACACATTCTGGCACGCCCGGTGGGACCTTCAACAACATTTGCATCAACATCCGACGCTGAGATGGGGGACAGACCAGTCACGTACGACGAGCTGCCTGAGGAGCACAAGGCGAAGTATGATGACATCAAAGCTCTTTTCGAGGCCGATCTCATCGGCTCTTTTGAGAGGACCCGTAAGCATGGCATCAGGTGGAAAGGGTTCTCACCTGAGGGTGCTCTTGATGAGGTGGATCTGTCTGTTCCTTCAGAGGAGCGCACCAGAGCTCTGCGACAGGAAGTCAACTACATGGTGGCTCATTCTCTTCACCGCCATTCTGAGAGCCTGGTGAACGCTTTCGAGCGGATCGCAGTTCGCGTAGTTCAGGAGATCATGAAACATCAGTACTCTCCGTCGGGGCCTACTTTAGGGACTCACCAGGAGAAAGACCGCTCAGACCAGGCCACTGCCATTCACACTTGCAGCTCCAGCCGCCAGGGCAGCGTCGTCGTCTACAAGGTTGGAGGCGACCAGACGATTGCCGATTCTGTTTGATCCACCTAAAGAAATCCCACATGGATATGTGTGCACCTACGTGCGGATCGCAATAACGACACGCACCAACCAGATTGCAACGCAGATTTCTGCAGGAGTTCTGGGCAGGGGCTTCAGGAGCAGGCGTTCCTGGAGCAGCGATGTCTGGGATGGACGCCGACAAACAGGCGTGGCTAGCCAAGTATGCCACTGGAACGAGTCATGAGAATCTAGCCCCTGCAGCTCAAACAGTGGAGCAAATCCGTACCATCTTGAGAGACCAGTTCGGCTTCGTGCCGAAGAGGAGGACAATCGGCTATTCCAAGCCGTACCCCAACGAGTTTGATCTAATTCCGCTGCCGCCCAAGTATCGACTCCCTGAGTTCTCAAGGTTTAGCGGTTCAGAAGGGTCGAGCTCGATCGAGCACGTGAGCCGATACCCGACAGCAGCTAGGCATGATTTCAGCATCGGATCGATTCGCGTAAGGTTCTTTGCGCAATCTCCGACAGACCAGCTTTTGGGTGGTACCTCGCTGCCACCGATTCGACTCAGACACGGAAGCAAGCGGAAGAGCGGTTCCACGTTGATTATCATTCGAGGCTACCAGTGGCATTGCGGACTGCAAAGCGGCAGCGGGGAAATCAGGCCGAGTACATCCAGTAACCGGACTGTCAGAACCGATGTTACTCGGCTCGTTTAAGAAAAAAGCGGTCGAGCTGGCGGTGTTGGGTCTCTCGGCACCCATCAAGGATCGCTTTCCAAGTAGAGTACAACTCATTGGCGACATGGCCCGAAGCGGCGATGTATGAACAGCGCCACCTGAGTTGTACCAAGACAAGTTCAAGCGTCCGATAAGCCTGGTCGTCTGAAGAAGATGATCCTACACAAGACCAGGAGGTGGCCGTGGCTGAATGGGCTCGGGGGGCAGACCCTGTGTCCTGCAAATGGGTGAAGCAGCAAGGGCCTGCAAAAGGGTTCGACTTCGACGTGAGCAAAGCTGAGCAGATATTTGATTTATCTGAAGAGAAGGTGAAGTTGCCCGAAGGCCACAAAATCCCTACGGCTCAGGAGATGAACGGGAGACCATACTGCAAGTGGCATCACTCGTTCACCCACACCACCAATGACTGCAAAGATCTACGTCGCCAGATCCAAACAGCAATAGAGCAAGGCCGTCTGATCCTGGGACAGTTCGCCATGAAAGTAGACACAAATCCATTTCCCGGCGTCAACATGGTAGAACACAGTCACTCCACGAGGCGTCAGCTGGATTTCTCGTTCGATGTTAATATGGCAGGATCTGGGTACCACCATGGCACATACAAGGAGGAAGGCGGTCGCTCTCGGGGCAAAGAAAGAGAGGAGGCTGGTCCACGCGACCGGCCCAGCCACGATGACAGGCGGTACTTAACTGAGCAACAGGTCAGAAGCGTGCGATATCAGAAGCCACACTCCACGCACCTCCTTAATAAGTATGAGCGTCGATGATCGGCGTCGCCCGGCGATAGAGACGTGAAGGATATGAGCACCTCTCTAGGGAGCGTCAAAAGAAAAGGAAGGCGTCGACAAGCATTGGGATTGTCCTTTCTTCAAGTATTGCTGGGATACGGGAATGAGCCGATTGCCTACAATCGATAACTGCCCAGAATGTGGACAGCAGAGGGAGGACACGGGGCCAGTTTCAGTGTTCAAGCGTCTAGGGCCTCTCCCACCTCAGAGCCGATACAGGGAGTCCGCTCGAGCAAAAGGTCTCGAGGAGCCAAGGGATGACAAAGAAGAAGACAGATATCACCGTCCAAGGTGGTGTCCCGACGGACTCAGACACACCCAAAAGCGTAGAGTGCAGCGGCTGCGTAACTTGGAGGAAGCCGAAGCACAGTATCTCCACGCTTTAAAGAAAGCACGTCCCGATCTGGCCGTTAAAATTCGGCAGACCTTGGAAACGGAAGACCGCCCGAAAAGGAAAGAGTGGCGCCCCAAACCGGTAAAAGCCGATGCAAAGACATCGGCTGGCACAAACATGGTGTTCATACTTCCGTCAGAGTTCTGCGCTCCAAGAACCAACGAGCTACCAGTGGCACAGTTTGACTGCGGCCCACGGCCGGTTATCTTTGAGAAGCCACGTGAGAAGGGCTACAAACATCTGAAAGCCCTGTACCTACGAGGTTACATCAATGGGCAGCCTGTCAGCAAGATGTTGGTGGACACCGGAGCGGCAGTCAATATAATGCCATACTCCATGCTACGGCGTTTGGGACGCTCCACTACAGATCTGATCAAAACCAACGTCACGTTAAGCGACTTTAACGGTCAAACTTCAGAAACGAAAGGCGTACTGAACGTGCATCTCACAGTGGGCAGAAAAACCATCCCTACGTCATTTTTCGTCGTGGACAGCAAAAGCACCTACGCTGTCTTGCTAGGGAGAGATTGGATTCATGCTAACTGCTGCATTCCGTCCACGATGCACCAGTGCCTAATACAGTGGGATGGAGATGAGGTGGAGGTCATTCATGCAGATGATTCTATCGAGATCTCCATAGCGGGCATGAACATCTGGGAAGCAGAAGACCAGGAGCCGATCTCTGGAATCAGTCTAGACGGCTGTGAGCGCATTGAAGCTACAAAAAACGGGGTGAGGCTGGTCTTATCCACTGGCCTGACAGAGTAGCAAAGTCCACGATCGTACGTGGTACGGCCGATCCCTGCGATCGGCCACAAAAAGTAAAAAGCAGCGATCTTACGACAAGCAGATCATGTAGTCGTAGCAGGGAGATTCCCTGCCATTGTAAAACAATAAGACGTAAACCGTCCTTGACTAATGCAATCAAAAAGGGGGCCGATTCAGGCAATCGGCCCAAATTATTTTTGTTGTCCTCACCTACTGTTTGCCCTGTGTTTAGCATCGATTTAACAGGTGACGGAAAGCTAGGGTATGGGTTTACATCCGCTGATGAACTAGAGGAGATCGACATCGGTCCTGGGGATAAGCCACGACCAACATTTATCAGCAAGAAGTTAGATCCAAGTCTGCGGGGTCCGATGATAGCTCTGTTGAAGGAATATCCAGACTGCTTCGCCTGGGACTATACAGAGATGCCTGGGTTAGACAGGAGCATCATTGAGCATCGGCTCCCGCTTAAAAAAGGATTTCGGCCATTCCAGCAGCGAGCCCGACAGATGAAGGCCGAAATTTTGGAAGAAGTCAAGAAAGAAGTCGAGAAAATGTTGACAGCCAAGTTAATCAGGCCATGCAGGTATGCTGAGTAGATTTCTAGTATCGTACCTGTAGAGAAAAAGGATGGCCGCTGGCGTGTTGCCATAGATTTTCGGGATCTCAACAGAGCTACTCCAAAGGATGAGTATCCGATGCCGGTAGCAGAGACGTTAATCAACGCAGCGGCTGGTCATAATATCTTGAGCTTCATGGATGGCAATGCCGGTTACAACCAAATTTTTATGGCTCCAGAAGACATACACAAGACTGCGTTCAGAGTCCCAGGTTCGGTGGGGTTGTTTGAATATGTAGTCATGACATTTGGACTGAAGAATTCCGGTGCCACGTACCAAAGAGCCATGAATTACATTTTCCATGATCTGATCGGCAAGCTGGTGGAAATTTACATAGAGACGTGGTGGTCAAGTCTGCTTCAGTACAAGGACACTTGGACGATCTGCAACGCGTCCTGGACCGGACAAGAAAATCCGGGCTACGGATGAATCCAAAGAAGTGCGCCTTCGGGGTGACGGCCGGTCAGTTCTTGGGTTTCTTGGTCCATGAACGCGGAATTGAGATCGGCCTAAAAAGTCAGGAGGCAGTGCGAACAATGAAGCCACCTACCACGAAGAAAGAACTGCAGTCTCTCATCGGCAAGATCAACTTCGTCAGAAGATTCATCTCCAATCTGTCAGGAAGAATAGAGCCGTTCATGGGACTGGTGAAAATTAAATCTGACGAGGAATTCCGCTGGGGGGCAGAGCAACAAAGAGCCTTCGACGAGATCAAAGAATATCTGACAAAGCCGCCAGTGTTGGTTTCGCCCCAGCCGGATAGGCCATTCTACATTTACCTGTCGGTAGCTGACACGTCCATCGCCTCAGTGGTGGTGCAAGTGTATGATGGGCTGGAGCGAGTTGTATTTTACATCAGCAGAAGGATGCTGGACGCAGAGACAAGGTATCCTGAGATCGATAAGTTGTGCCTTTTCCTGTTTTTCACCTGCACCAAGCTGCGCCACATCTTGCTATCAGTGGAGATTGTCATCATATGCAAATCAGACGTCATAAAGCACATGCTGTCGGCTCCTATGTTGAAAGGCCGACTCGGCAAATGGATGTTTGCATTATCGGAGTTTGACATCCGGTATCAACCCGCGAAAGCAGTTAAGGGACAGGCATTGGCCGACCTTATCGCTGAAAGGATCAACACTAATATAGCAGCTTGTCTATCTGGCGTGGGCTATGTTTTTTGATGGATCGGTTTGTGACGATGGGTGCGGCATCGGCATGCTACTCGTGTCGCCCCGGGGGGCAACATTTTCCTTCTCCATCAGGTTATCTGCCCCTCGCACCAACAACGTCACTGAGTATGAGGCGATACGCAAGGGAATGGAGTTGCTCATCGAAGCTGGAGCAGAAGCAGTGGAAATTTTTGGAGACTCCAAGTTGGTGATTTCTCAACTCACGGAGGAATACAAGTGTGAGAGCGAGTCGCTCTTCCCATTATGGCTGCAATGCCGCGAGCTGATGGCACAGTTCCGGTATATCAACTTCACCTGGATCCCGCGATCGCAGAATACCGAGGCAAATGATCTTGCACAAATGGCTTCAGGCTACAAGGACGTAGCAGAGGGAGCCGATATTCAGGTACAGTTCCTGGAAGCTGACGACTGGAGAGCCGATATCTTCAATTACTTGAAGGATTCGGCTCGGGGGGCACCTAAACGGATAAGGTACAAGGCCATGAAGTACGTGCTTATTGGAGACGACATGTTTTACAGGACTCTGGAGGGGTTATTACTCAAATGTCTGGGGACAGTCGAGGCCAATCGGCTCCTACACGAGGTACACGAAGGCGCCTATGGAACTCACCAATCGGCTCACAAGATGAAATGGTTGATCAGGCGATCAGGGTTTTATTGGCCCACCATGCTTGAGGACTGCTTCAAGTACTACAAAGGGTGTCAAGCATGTCAGAAATTTGGGAAAATTCAGATGGTACCACGGCGTCAATGAACCCCATCATCAAGCCTTGGCCATTCCGAGGTTGGGGCATGGATATGATCGGCAAGATCAATCCTCCATCAAGCAAAGGCCACATGTGGATTTTGGCCATTACTGATTATTTCACTAAATGGGTGGAAGCTGTCCCGATGAAGTCAGTAAACTCAAAGGATGTTATCAATTTTGTGAAAGAACATGTCATCCATAGATTCGGGATTCCCCAAACTATCACGACCGATGGAGGTTCGGTCTTCATTTCTCACGAGTTTAGAAAGTTCTGTGAGGACACGGGGATTAAGCTGATTAGATCATCTCCATACTATGCTCAAGCAAATGGGCAAGTGAAGCGCCCAACGAGCCTCATCAAGCTGATCAAGAGAAAAGTCGATGAGCACCCTAGGCGTTGTACGAGGTTTTGTCGAGGCGTTATGGTCTTATCGCATGTCATGCCATGGGCGATAAAAACCTCGCCATACCATCTAGTCTATGGACAAGCCGTATTGCCACAGGAAATTACGGCTCGATCGAGACGGTCACTTTTCGTGACAATCTTACAGAAGAATATGCAACCCTGATGAGTGACAGTGTTGAGGATTTAACTGAGCTCAGGTTGTGGTCTCTTGAGAAAATCAAAGAGAACAAGGCCAAGGTAGCTCGTGCATATAACAAGAAAGTGAGGCAAAAGGAGTTCCACGTTGGTGATCTGGTATGGGAAGCTGTGTTGCCATTAGGGACTAAGGATGCAACATATGGTAAATGGTCTCCAAATTGGCACGGGCCGTACAGGGTCGATCAAGTTTTAAGAGGAAACGCATACATGCTTGAGGAGCTGAAGGCGAAATTCCCGATGGCGTCAACGGTCAACATCTCAAGAAATATTTCCCAAGCATGTGGGATGATGGACAGAATATGGGGGCCGATACATGAAATCGGCCAAGTAAAAAGCACGTGAGACGATGGACAGTGAAATGTGGGGGCCGATACATGAAATCGGCCAAATAAAAAACAAAATATATAGCCGATGCACAGTCATCGACTCTAGAGGTTCAAACTATTACAAGAAGGTGCCAGTTTACACATACGAGCTACTGAAGAAATGCCTCGAAGGCGTGGAGGGCGTCAGCACGGACACGATCCACCTCGGCGATCTCGGCTTCGTCATCTTCGTCCTTGCCCGTCACTAGCTGCTTGTTCAGGGCACGTATTTCTGCCAGATCGGTCTTCAGTTGAGCTTTGAGGCTTTCTGCTTCGTCTTGGGAGCGGGCGATGGATTCTTCCTTGTCGCGAATGAGCTGTTTAGTCGCCCGGACCTTCTCTTCAAGATCTTCCAACTCCCTTTTCAAGGATGCGAGCTCGGCGGTACTGACAGAGGTGTCAGTTTTGGCATCCAGAGACGCCTTTTTCTCGTTGAGCTGCTGACATCTGTCTGCGATATTGGCCTTCAGTGGAAGTTGGGCACGGCGCAGACTGATCCTCTCACGAGCTAACTTCACCCTTGGCCCGTAGAAAGACAGAGTTACAACTGGCCAAAGCTTCACCTGCAATCCTACTGGGAGTTGGTCTTTTATTTCAGCGACGCTCTTCACCTCCTCGTAACCCTCGATCAACTCTTCGATCGGGGACAGGGCAGGCTTTAAGACGCTGGAATTGAGGTGGAACAGCCCTGGCTCGTGGTTCATCATCGCAATGAGGGAGTTGGTTCGATGGATTCAGGGTCGAACGTCAGCAAACCTGAAATATCACAACTCTGGCAGCCCGAAAAAGCGTCAGTATGCGTCCAAACGTGTAAGGATGAGCCGAAAGAAGCTAACGTACCTCTCCTAAGATCGGGGGGATAGCAGATGATGAGATGATCGGCTTGTGTGTGGTTGCTGGGGGCTTGGCCAAGATGGTGGCCGTTTCATCTGCACCTTCGGGGATTGCTAGATCCGGCTTGGCTAAAGGCATCGGCACTGCCCCAGCTTTCCCACTAGAAGCATCAGTCGTCTGCATGAAAGGGGTTTAGCCGATGTAAATAATGATGAATCGGCAGATAAAAGGTGTAAGTGGTAAGAGCATGAAGGGTGATGATTTTCGAAACCTCCTGGCTCGACGAAGAAGCTTGCAGTCCTTTGCGGGCTCTCTTGGGACCCACAGCTGGCCCCGCCTCGACTGGTGCTCGGCGGAGGTTCAGAAGACCTTTTCCTGGAAGCCGATGGTGGTGAATCTGGCTGGCTCGGTGTGATGGTCCTCTCAGAATCTGTTGGGCCCAGTTCTTCTCGGTTTGTCTGAGTGTCCTCGCTAGAGGTGTCTTCGACGGAAGCCTGTAAAAGAGGAGAACCAGTAAGCACGAGCATGTCTTCAAAAAGAATGAGAAGGATCGACCAAGGCATGAATCAGCCTACATGCGAGCTTTCTGGAGAAGGGCTCCGGCGCCTCAAGGTCTTCCTGGCAGCTACCTTCCTCACCATCGTTCTTGTTTTAGTTGGAACTCGAGGGGCAGCTGACTTAGGAGTTGCTTGGGTCTTGGAAGCCGATTGTGGTGTTATCGGTTGTTTCTGCATTATGACCTTTTTCAAAGGTGGCGAGATTTTGCAGAAAAGAACCACAGGAGCCGGCGGAAAGAACTCGAAGGGGGAGCCATCACTGTGCGTAGGTTCAGGGCCATCTTGTTGCTGCAAAGAGAAAGAGTGGATTAATAGAAGAATCATTTGTGAGCTGCATCAAGAAAATTTGCAAGTAGTGGTACCTGTTCCACGGGGATGTCATAGTCAGCATCGAGCTGTTTCAGCAACGGTCCCAGAGCTCTCCTAAAGGCGTGAGTCTTCCACATCGACCACCAGTCTTCAAAGCCATCGGTTGATGAGGCGAAGGTGAGGTCGTTGGGAATTGGGATGGTCAGAGCATCAAAGAAGGAATAACACCTTTGGCTGGTGGGAGGATCAGGCAGGTCGGCTCTACTCTCTGTAAGGTGGTGGAGAAAGAAATGGGGAGGTACTTGTCCAAGGCCAAATTGCCGAGCCACTACGACTGGCTGGTAGAATTCATACCCAGGCTTGATTATTCTGTTGGATGTACTCATGCCAACTAGAAGGAAGGGACGGATCACAGTGGAAAAGAGTCATGAGTCTTTGGTGTCATCGGCAAAGTTGTCTAGCCTGAAGGAGAGTGGGTTTTGAAAGTGTTCCGATTCTTCCATGTAAGGAAAGAAGATAGGATTGTCCAGGCCTTGAAAGAAAGTGCTGAACCACTTGGATGCCTCCTGAAGGGTCAGTTTACTACCTGGTAGTCTATACAAAGCCTGGCCATAGCTGGTGCATCGGATCTGCTTCCCTTTTACATCTGGAAAGGTGCAACTCGCCAAAAGGGGGAAGTTTGGGATATGGTTTTGAAAATACAGCTGAGCCCATAGCTGAATGAACCACCAAGGACCACCTGTTTTGACTGCTATGCCAGAGAACAGCTTGACAGACATCAACTGGAGATATCGATAGACCTCTCCAAGGAACAGTTTGCCGATGCCAAGTTGAGTGCCTTTGGCCAGTTCGTGGGCTAAGGAGAGATAATTCTTGGTGGGAGCAAGGGAAGGGCCACAGAATATGAAATGTTCCAGCCAGAAGTTGAGAAAGGCTGTGTGTTCTTTCTCTGTGACAGGGCCCTTTGTTTTCATATGGCGTTGGAGGTAGGCACCCCAGTTCGTGCAGTCTGTTTTAGAAGACAGTTTGTAGGGGACCTTGGTCAGTTTAAAAGCAGAGGGGCTGGGTGATGTAACATCCAGACCAGTAATCATCACCACGTCTAACAGAGTTGGTGACATAGGGCCATGACCAAACATGAAGCAGTTCAGAGCGTCAGACCAGAAGTAGCCGATGGTTTTCAGAAGATTCTCATGTTTCTCAAGGGGAGACAATGACAAATGCAAGGCATCGGCTATTCCCGTGGTTTCCCATTGGGATTGGTAAGCTCTAGCTACCCTGCTGAACCAAGAGACCCAATGTTCAGGGGGATTAGGCCAAACATGACGATCGGCCCAAGAGTTCAGATCTAGGTCTTGGCTTACGAAGGGGATTCTGTTTGCTTCGCAAGAAATCAGATGGGCAGGACTAGATTCTGTACGAGGGCCAAGGCAGAGAGAATTTGGGAGAGAAGGATGCGGCAGTAGAACGTCTGAAACCTAAAAATTTAATGGTGGAATAAGGCATTAATTCAGGTGTTCGCCATTAATTCTGATCGTGTTCATCTTTGCGAGTAGGCGTACCTTCAGACCGGAGACCTCTGGGTTGGTGTTGGACGATTCCGCCATCTAGTTTGCCGGCGGAGATGGATTTGTGCAGTTGGGGGTCGAGGGTTCTTGTCGCTGTGAGCTCAATCTAGTCGATGGGCAATTGGAGATCTGGGTCGCCCTTTTTGAAGAGGGTCGCAGGTTACCATTTGAAACTGAAAAGTGGCCGTTTAGATTTGCCTAAGTATGCGACCAAGTTTTGACCTTGTCAACGTTTTTTGGGAAAGCCGATGCGTTGCCATCGGCTCTTTGAGATTTGACTTGTTTGACTGTATGAACGCAGTGTGGTGAAGGCCGATACAGTAGTATCGGCTTCTGGAGCATCGACCTATTTTGACTATCGACGAAATTGGGTCGGAAAAGCAATCTTCGAGTTGGAAAAGTAATCTTCATTCATTCAAAAGTTGATTGCTTACAAAAGGCTGATTGATTACAAAAGGAAACCTACTACTACTACTATTACTAGTTCCTAATCTAGAGGCAAAGGTCGTCGCCGCTGTCTTCGCCACCGTCTTGTTCGCTGTCGTCAGCGCTGCTGCCGGCGTCGTCTTCGCTGCTACTGCTGAAGAAGCCAGCGGGGTCCTCCTCATCCTCGTCGTCGTCTTCGGTGTCCTCGCTGGACCCGGCGCGGAAGCGCTTCACCGGTGGATACTCGTCGGAGGAGGTGTCCTCCTCCGACTCTTCCTCCTCGACGGAGGACTCGACGCCGTCCCAGGACCAGGCGTCGTCGCTACTCTCCGCCTCCAGTTCCCCGTCGGCGAGGAATGCAGCCCTCCGCCGTCGATCGAGGACGTCGTCCTCCGACCAAGCGGAAATCCCAATCCTCGTCCCACCATTGTGGGGCGAGAGTCTCATCTGCCGTGGTAGTGCTCGGCGTCGGCTCGGTCGCTAATCTGTTGGAAGACGGGAGGAACGCGGAAGAAGAAGAGGCCATGGCGGAGGAAGAGGGTTTTTCGGCGGAGGAAGAGGGTTTTTGCTCTGGAGGAAAATGGGGACGAATCGCTCGGATGAATTTAAATAAGGGAATAGTGGGGCGGTTCAATGCCATAGCGGTTTCGAGAATGTCTTGCCGAAATCGTCAAATCATGCAATGCGAAGGAGTTGAGAAGACAGGGCATCATGATGAGGGGTGGCGTGGCGATTACGCTCTGCGTAGAACCCGATGTGAAGAAAAAAAAGAAGAAGGGAAAGAAAAAACATCAACAGAGTGGTTTTGGAATTATTATTGCCAAAACCAGGGGGCATGTGTTATCGCCATATTTTGGCCAAAGGAGGAGATGGGCCGTAATCAAGATGGGCTTGGAAGATACGTATATGCAACATGTTGTTGAATCGGCCTTGTACGTGGATTTGGGCTAAATTGCCCGTGTATCTGTATATTGTAGTAGGTTACGTTTCGGTTTAGGTAAGAGATAGAGTTGTAGAGTTATTCCAAAGATAGAAAGTATCCGGACTATAAATATGTACCTAAGGTTATCGAGAAAAGGAGGACAGTCACGTTCACAACAAATACAATCTCGGCGCATCGCCACCCCTTGTTTCTAGGGTTTCTTTCGGGTAAGTGTCATGCTGCCTAGATCGCATCTTGCGATCTAGGCAGTATCTACTTATGCGTTATTTGGTGTTACTCGTACTGAAGCCTTGTTGATGGCGAGTAACACTACTATCATAGATTTGTTTAGGATAGCATCGGTACTTTTCACTATGATTTGTTAAGTTATGCTACCTCTAGTTACCTCGCTACCTTTGCACCTTTTCCCAAGTGCAAGGGTAGCATCTTGCTTGATCTTTATTTAGTTGATTCGATCTGTTATGGTTATGCCTTGTTCTCCAAGGTTTAGTTTGATATCCACGTAGTCAGGCCTTACAAACGGGTTGAACGATCCAGTAGTACGTAAGGATATGGTTTACTAGTTCTAGAGAAGTTGTTCCGGTAATTGACTTTACGTCGGTTGTTAGGCCTCCTCTAGGATTAGTTTTCTATCATCTTTTGTATCTACCAGGCTCAATTACGTGTAGGACGTTCCAATTACGTGGTGAAAACGTCAAACTGTTGTAGATCGATCTAACTTGTAATGATGAAGCAAAACCCCATGATATCATAAATCTAATGCAGAATCATGGGATAATCGGCTCTAGGAGCCGATTCAGTGGAAACAGGAGCAGTCACGGCTCGAATTTCTGATACTTGTTTACCATGCAGAAACTGATCGAAGCAATCCATCACCTTCGACCAGGTATAGGTCAGTGGCACGCCTATGAACCAAGCCGGGACGTGTCGAGTTTTGGCCCGTTGCAGGGACCAGGCCCACCAGATTCTGGAGCCTCCGGCTCTTCGTGTTGCTCGTCGCTGCCGCCGTGGGTTTTGGCATACAATGTAATCGTAGATTCGGTGAGTACTGGGCTGTGGAGCCAAGTGGTGCTAGTATAGCTTTTGATGACGCGTCTGCTTACGATCGATGACCTCAAGCGTCGCTACGCGAAGATGACTTCGGACGAAGCGTGGGTCCCACTTGCGACTTTGAATTGACCGGTCACGCAGCGGTGAGATGATTACGGCGTCTCCTCGATTTCCGCACGTAGTGGACGGCGTGGTAACGACGGTTCGTTTTGGTGCTGACACGTGTACGGCCAGATCTACCGTTGGCGTTAGGTCTTCTCGATGGACGGCCAGCGTGCGTCGTCTTCGCTGTTATAATCCCTGGTGAAATCATGGTTTGTTTTTCACCGCATCAGTTCATCTATTCACTGCCCCCTCGTTCTTGAGCTATTCTTGCTGCGCGCTGAGAGTTTCCTCCACATTCCTTTGTCTTTCTTCGTTGGCAACGCCACCACCGCCGCAGCGCCATGGGGAAAACAAAGAAGTCCTCATCTGCAGTTGGGACCAGCGCCGCCGGAGGCAAGAAGGGCACCGCCACTGCTCGCGTCACCGACGGTGGCTGGCGGCGATCAGAAACGCGGGAGAGCGATCTCCGCAAACTGCGCGAGCAGAGCCTGATCCCGCATGACACGACGGCCGTGAGACTCCCCGGCAATGAGGTAATCCCCTGTCCCCCATCTGGGTATCGGGTTATGTTTGTTGCCTTCATGATTCACGGGTTTTCTTTTCCGGTCCATTACTTCCTTCGTGGACTGCTCTTTTTCTATGGGGTTCAACTCCATCATCTGTCTCCCAACTCCCTTCTCCACATTGCGTGTTTTATCACGCTGCAGTGTTGGCTTGGCATTGAGTCGCACTTTGGCCTCTTCCGGAAGCTTTATTCCGTGAAGAGGCATCTGTTCGGATGGTGTGTATCCCATTGGGGTTTCATCATCTCCTCGGTCCCAATGTGCAATTCTTTTCCTTTTCCATGTCCGAATCTCCCGATCTTGGCGGAGGAAATGGTTTTACATCCGTGACTCCGTACTGCCTGGGCAAGATTTTGGTCTCGTTCCTTTTGACCCCTCTCAATTGATTGAGAAGAAAAGATCCTGGAAAAACCAAATCTTAGACGGTGAGGTGGCGGAGATAGAGGCCCTGTACCGTCGGGTGGAGGATCTCCAATTGATTCCTGAGAAGGAGGTGAACGGTGTCGAGATCATCCGGACGTTTCTTGAGCGTCGGGTGCAGCCTCTCCAAGCGAGGGCGCATCCGATGTTTCTTTACTCTGGGCGCTGTGATCCGACGAGGGTTTCGAGTGAGAAAATCTCCGAGGTGGAACTTGACAAGGCTCTTCGCGCGCTGTTGAAGTTCAAGGCCGACGAAGAAATCCGGAAGTCGGCTCCTCCATTTTCTTGACGTTGGTCATACCGAAGGTGTAGATTTCGCGTAGTGCTTCCCTTTGTTTTTGTCATGTGTACTTTTCCTTTGTTTGCTAACAAAGTTCCTTTTCCTTTGCGAGCTTCAAAGTGGGGCATGGCACCACCGTTGAGAGGTATCCGAATGCCCGGATAATGAAGTGGTGGATTCCGTGTCCGAGCTACCGCCGTGATCCCAGGATGAGGATGCCGACGAATCGAGTGAGGACCATTCGCGCAAGCGATCACGGAGCTCTAGCGAGTCGTCAGATGCCTCGACTCCTCCGAATCCCAGAAATCCTCTGGGCCTTGAGCGTCATGATGATGTTCATGGGGGTTCTTCCTCTCCTCTTCCTGCCATTCTTGTGCGGGCTGTTGCTCCGCACCCGCCAGCAAAGCGAAAGAAGGAAGAAAAGAAGGAGGAGAAGAAGGAAGAAAAGAAGGAGGAGAAGAGGGCCCGAAGGGCTTCTCCTATCTTCGACCTGAGCGCGTTGGGCTCGTAAGTTTTCTTGTTGCCACTGTTGTCCTTTGTTCCCTTGTTATTTTTGCGCCTGTGTTGATTGGTTCGTATGCATGCAATCCTCCGACGGCTCTAGTGATGGTGCGCGTGAGATGATGGGGGAGTCGAACATTGCGTCGCCTCCTCCTCAGACGGTGGCGACCTCTGGTGATGCTGCGCCAGTTCCTCCTGTGCAGGAGAGGCTGGTGGTTGCGCCTCAGAATTTCAGCGGGCTCGGGTTCGCCGAACGTAAGTTTTTGGCTTGATGTTACGAGGGAGCCCCGAGTGTCTTCGTATCTTGATGTTGTTTATGCTTCTTTGTGTTGGGCGAGCCCCAAGTCCCGCTCTTACTACTATTGCTGTTCTGCAGCCTTTTGTCCAAGAGGCCAAGCTGGTGGAGGAACGCCTCGCTGGGCGACATGCGGCAGCTTCAAGGTATTCGTCTGCCGTGTAGTACTTCTCTTGCTTATCCTGGTCTTGTTATTTGACACTTGCTTGTTGTAAATGCAGAGGAGCATAACGACTCTCTCCGTGAGGTCGATGCTCTGAAGAAAAGCCTTGGCCAATCGGAGAGAAGGCGGCTGCGCCAGTGCGCTTGAGCTGGAGTGGCGAAAGCAAGCGAAAGAGCGTCTGCAGCAGGAGGCCGCAGATCGTGAGGAGCAGCTGGCCACCGTTGCGGCTGCTCGTGAAAAAGGGGTGGCGGATAAGCTCATGGCTGCTGCCAAGGCTATTTCGGGTGAGTACAAGCTTTTGTACTTGCTTCTTTTTCTACGGATCTTCTTCTATGTTGCCTTTCTTCATGTTTTCTTCTTTTTTTGTCTTAGATGCCGCAGGCATCGAGTTCAACCGCGGTGCTCTGGAGCACGGGAGTGCTCTAGATGATGCCACTGTAGCGGTCGAAGACCGCTGCAGCACCGTCGTCAACTCCCTTGCCAAGGCGAAAGAGGTCCTTGGTCGCTTCTACCATGAGCTCTTCCCGAAGGGCGCATCCCTTGAAGATGTGGATGCCCTGGCAGAGGCTCTGTCAGCCGAAGCGCCTGCAGCGTATAAGCGCAAGCAGAAGGGCATCGGCGCGTCCGTCGGGCTGGCGATGGCCATGGCGGCTGGGGCAGAGCGGGACCTGCCCCAGATTACTTCTCGGATGCCTACGGCTGCGGATGGATCCGAGGTAGCATTCGCCGCCTACTCCGCTCGTTGCAGACGATATGGGCCCAAGCTCATTGACTTGCTGTCTGAGTACGCATTGCGGCAGCAGGGCGAGGCCAAAGCTAGGCAGTCTGGTTCTGAGGCGACTCAGTGCCCTCCGCCTTAGGCATAGTAGACGTAGGGTAGTTTGTAGTCTACTTTTGTTGTAAATATCTTTTGTAGTACCATCCTTGTGCCACGTAGTAGCCTTATATATTTTAATGAATTCCTTCGAGTTGTGCTCTATCCTTGGCTGAATGTCTGTGTGCCTTCTTTTTTCTGCTGCTATAGGTTCCTTCGGGTGCTGACCCAGTTGACACTTCATCCAAAAGGCCCTTGCGAGCATCATTGGATGATTCCTCGCAGCTCGCTTTTCTTCGAGATCGCGTGCGCAGCTTGGAGAGAGATTTGCTTGGGTTACGATGTGGCCGACGTTTGGAAATCCAAAGCAGACCGTGGTGCAGCCAGAGAGGAGTATTTGATGGCGGAGCTGGGTCGGTTGTCCGAGCAGCTGCAATGTAAGTTGATCCTTCTTTCGGGCTGTAGCTCAGTTCTTCAGGTGAGCCTGCTGGCCTTACTATTGTTTTGTGCGGTTGTCGCAGGTGCCAATCTTGCTCCGAGGGAAGAAAAGGAGTGTATTGTTGTTCGAGTCAATTGCTTGACTCAACAGGACATGGAGGCCGGCGGCTTCTTCTGGATGGATCGTGATCGCGCCATAGTTCTGGCGACGGTGCAGGATCGTGTCTACCAGGTTTCGCGGGTGCTCCGCCAGGTGCAGACATCACTTTCCTCGGTGCTGCACGTCATGTTTCCGTTGGATGCCATGCCAACGACCCTTGCAGGTCTTCTGACGAAGTTTCGGAGTGCCAGCAATGTCAAGGAGCTGGTGCGGAAGCAGCTCGTCGCAGGGGTGAAGGCTGCCTTGTCTCTTGTGAGGGTGCACCGCCCTGACATAGATTTGGCTGCTGTGGCGACTGGGCCACCTCCTCGACCAGATGGTGGCGAGTGGAATATGCGTCCGTATTACGCGGCTGTAAGGCAGTATGCCGAACAGATTGTAGATTTGTTTGAGCAACGTGCTCAGGTTATTCTTCAGAATAGGTAGGACCTGAAAATAAACAGATAGATGTAAAATTTGTATATTGCGGCTGGGCGTGTATGTGCCCTTTGTTGTAAAGGTTTGCTTGTTTGCGAGCACGCAGTGCTTTGATTTAGTACGTGTCCTTTTCGTTTGCCTGACGTGGTCAGCTACTCAGGTGTACACGTTTTGTCCTCAGTCGATGAAATCGTGAGGTGGGGGGAGCCCCCGAGTGCGTATGTAGCATGTAGTAAAGTTGCAGAAAATATTCAACCGAGGGTTGGGGCGAGGTACTTAGCTTTATTTATATTGTAATGGAGGAGGTACATGGTTCGGCTGAGTAGCCTTGGCTGAAAGCCTTATTGAAAGTAAAAAGGGGAGTAGGTTGCTACGGGTAGAATCGTCGCAGGTGCGAGATGTTCCATGGGTTGGAGTATGCGACTCCAGACTCCACGTGCTTGAGGCGATAGGCGCCACCTGGGATGACCTCGGTGATGACATAGGGTCCTTCCCATGGTGAATCGAGTTTGTTCGGTCGCTTTTGCTTGAGTCGCAAGACGAGGTCTCCTTCGACGAAGGACCTTGGGCGCAGCCGGCGGCTGTGATAGTTGCGGAGACTCTGCTGGTACACCGCTGATCGAGCTACTGCTATATCCCGTGCTTCGTCGAGTGTGTCGACGGCGTCTTCGAGTGCAGCCGTGGACTCGGCTTCGCTGTAAGCGACGACTCGTGGAGCCTGGTGGCGTACTTCGGCTGGTAGCACGGCCTCAGCTCCGTGCACCATGAAGAACGGTGTGTAGCCGGTGGAGCTGTTTGGCGTAGTCCGTAAGCTCCACAGGACAGACGGTAGCTCTTTCGTCCAGTTTCCAGCTTTGTGCTCGAGTGAGCTCATGAGGCGCTTCTTGATGCCGGCGCCGATTAGGCCGTTGGCCTTTTCCACTTGCCCGTTTGTTTGCGGGTGTGCCACTGAGGCATACGTGATATTGATCCCGAGGCCTTCGCAGAAGTCCTGGAATTCTTCGGAGATGAAGTTCGATCCGTTGTCGGTGATGATGTTGTGCGGTACGCCAAACCTGTAGACAATGGATTCGAAGAACTTGACGGCGGTTTTGCCCTTCTGGTTGGTGACTGGCATGGCTTCGATCCACTTGGTGAATTTTTCAACTACGACCAGGAGGTAGACGTGTCCTCCCTTCGAGGATTTTGGCAGTTTGCCGATCATGTCAAGGCCCCATTGGGCAAAAGGCCAGGCTATCGGTATGGGTCGAAGTTCGGACCCAGGTGCGTGCAGTTTGTTGGCGAACCGTTGGCACCCGTTGCATCTTCGGACGATGTCCTTCGCGTCGCTCATGGCCGTTGGCCAGTAGAATCCTGCTCGCAGAGCTTTGGCGACGAGGGAGCGGCTACCGGCGTGGTGGCCGCAGATGCCCTCGTGGATATCTTGGAGTATGGCCTTGCCGTCGTTTATGGTGACGCACCGTTGTAGTACGCCCGCAATGTTGCGTTTGTAAAGCTCGCCGTTGATGATGGTGAAGGCTTTTGACCGACGAGATATGCGCCGGGCATCTGTCGGGCTGTCTGGCAATTCTCCGTTTGTCAGGAACTGGAGGTATGGACGTGTCCAAGTTTCTTCAACTGCCATGACCTGCATCAGGTTGACCATGGCAACTTCGGTATCCAACTTTTCGGGTCCTTCATGACCTTCGGGTAGCGTAGCCCCCGAGTGTTCTGCTTCTTCGGGTGATCCCTTGGGGAATTTCCGCTTGATGGATGGCACGCAGATCTGTTCGAGGAACACACCTGGTGGTACCTTTGCACAAGTGGAGCCAATGTTGGCGAGTCTATCGGCCTCCTCGTTGCTCTATCTTCCAACGTGCCAAAGTTCGCAGCCGTCGAATTCTTCTTCGAGTGCGTTGTATAGCGTGCGGTACGCGATCATGTTTTCGGCGTGTGCGTCGCACTCATTCATCGTCTGCTGTACGACAAGGTTGGAGTCACCGTAGATGACCAGGTGTGTTGCGCCACATATTTTTGCCATCTTCATGCCATGGATGAGGGCTTCGTATTCGGCCTCGTTGTTGGAGGCTCTGAATTTCATCCGAAGGACGTACTTCATCTTGTCACCTTGCGGGGAGGTCAAGATGACTCCGCCGCCTCCCGCTTCGCTTTGGAGCCACAAAATGCATTGTCCAGGACTACGACATGTCCGGGGTGTCGAGGCTGCAGCTCCATCCAAAGGCACCAAGAAGTCCGGAAGAACTTGAGATTTGATTGCGTGTCGCTTCTCGTAGATGATGTCCAGGGGAGATAGTTCAATGCCCCACAGGGCCACGCGTCCTGTGGCCTCTGGGTTATTCAGGATGCTGTTTAGGGGTGCCTCGTTGACGACTATCACATGATGCTCCTGGAAGTAGTGACTCAGACGTCAAGCCTTCATGAACACGCCGTAGGCCAGCTTCTGGTAGTGTGGGTACCGCTGTTTTGTTGGAGTGAGAACCTCGCTGAGGTAGTAAATTGGGCGTTGTACCCCGTGGGTCTTGCCTTCTTCGGGTCGTTCGACCACGAGTACTGGTCGACCACCGGTGTGTGGCTGCTATGTACAAGAACAGCGCTCTTTTGGCGTGACCAAACGGGCGAGGTGGAGAGGAGCCGCTTGAGGTTTTCAAATGTCGTTGGCTTCGTGTCCACTCGAACTTGTCTCCGCTTGCGAAGTACTGGTAAAATGGTAGGGCCTTCGCCCATGCGGCCGATGAACTCGCTCGTGCCGCTACTCGCGAGCCTGAACGCCTTGAGGTTTTTCGGCTTCTCCATTGTCATGTTAGCTTTGATTTTCTTCGGTTCGCCCGATCCCTCGTTGAGAGATGAAGTACCGAAGCGACCGAGGGACGCCAAGGCGCACTTTTCGGATTGAGCTTAATCAGAGCGATCAAGGTTGTCGAACGTCCAGCGGAGATCGTCGATAAGTGTTCTTGCCTCCTTGGTTTTTATGACTATGTCGCCGATAGACTTGGACGCTATGACCGATCTGGTCCTTGAGGCAGCTCGCATGCATCGCTGCTACGTGGCACCCGCGTTCTTTAGCCCGAAGGGCATTGTGTTGTAGCGTAATACTCCGAAGGTGATGAACGCCGTTTTCTCTTGATCTTCGACCTTGAGTCGAATCTGGTTATAGCCTGAGTAGGCGTCGAGGAAGGATAGCTTCTCACAACCTGCAGTCGAATCGATGATCTGGTCGATCCGAGGTAGAGGGAAGTGGTCCTTTGGGTAGTGTTTATTTAGTGACGTGAAGTCCACGCACATCCGCAGGATGTCCGTGTCCTTCTTCGGGACCATCACCGTATTTGCCAGCCACTCGCTTTCCTTCTGCTGCGAGTAATCTGTTGATCTCCTTGACGATAGCTTCGGCTCGTGGCTCCGACAGTCTTCGGATAGACTGCTTGACTGGCTTGGTGTCTGGGAAGACATTGAGTGCATGCTCGGCGAATTCCCTAGGAACTCCTGGCATGTCCGCAGGACACCAGGCGAATATTTCCCAACACTCATGGAGGAATTCGACGAGCGCGCCTTCCTATGTGGTGCTGAGGTCGTTGGCGATCAGCGCCGTCTTGGAGGCGTCTATCGGATGAACCTGCACTTTCTTGGTGTTGACGGTGGAGTCGAAGGACATGTCGGGTGCGTCGCCTTTGGACGGGGTAGCCCATTGTCCGTCACCTCGCGGAACCTTACGAGCTCGTCTTGCATGCCGAAGGACTGGGAGATTTTGTTGAAATCCCTGTCGCATTGGTCCGATCGGGTGAAGCTCCCGTGGACTGTGATGACGCCCCTTGGTCCTAGCATCTTGAGTAGTAGGTATGCGTAGTGTGGGACGGCCAGGAACCTTGCGAATGCTACACGTCCCAGGATGGCATGGTATTGCGACGGCCAGTCCACCACTTCGAATTCTAGGCGCTCATGCCGAAAGTTGTCCGGCTTCCCTAAGATGACGTCGAGCCCTATTTTGCCCAGGGGGAAGATGCCCTTCCCTGGGACAATGCCGGAACGTTGTGTCTCGATTGTTCCAGTTGCATTGGGATCCGCATAGCTGCTAGAGTGCTTGCGAACATTAGGTTGATGCCGCTGCCGCCGTCCATGAAGACGCGACTCATCTCGAAGCCTCCGATCTGCGCCTCCAGCACGAGGGTAGCATGACCTGGGCGAGGGATCTGGCAAGGGTGATCCGCGCGAGTGAATGTGATGCAGGACTCCGATCCGCTGAGGTACTCAGGGATTGCAGGCGGAGTTGCCACGGCCAAGTTGATTTGTCGGGTGATTTTCTTCTGCACCCTATTTGTGGGGCGTCCCTTCTGTACCATATTGAGTGCTCCTTTTGGTGGGGGTATGCGACCCCGGCGTTGGTTTACGCTGGTGCGACTGGTTGATTTGGGCCTCCAATAGGCGGCGGTGGAGGAGCTCCGTGTGCTATTTCACCTGGCGCAGGTGTGTTTCCGAACGCAGGGATTGGAGCTTGTTGCCTCATCTGCACCATGTGGCTAGCTTTCTTTTTTCCATCTTGTTTGTCGATGTAGAAGTGGATGGTGCATGGACCCGAAAGTTTGTCGAATGCTGAGGGTCCGTTCTCGCGGTCGCGGCGTTGCCACGACTGCGTTGGTCGTCCGTTGTCACGAAAGTTTCCGCTGCAGTATCCTCCGCTGTTGCGGCTGTTGTCATTACGGCGGTCGGCGTAGCCGGCTGCGACCATGTCGGGTCCGTCGCGGTCCTCGTAGACGCGCGATCTCCTCTTGCTGCGGCGTTCGCGTCTTCGGCCGTAGTCGTCCTCTTCATCTGATTGCGCCCGCTGGATGCAATCTTCGCCGTCTGCCCAACTGTTGGCGATTTCCATGAGCTGGTCGAGTGTCTTGGGCTTTACACGTCCAAGTTTCTCCTTGAAGTCTGGGCGTTTGACGCCGTCCCTGAAGGCGTCGATGGCCCGCTCTTCGGAGATGTGTGCTGCAGAGTTCTTGGTTGTAGACCAGCGTAGTATGTACGAGCGAATAGATTCACCCGTTCTCTGAGTGCAGGCTCGCAATTCTTCAATTGAGGCGGGCCTCTTGCTGGTGCCTTTGAAGTTTCGGATGAAGCTATGTTTAGATCCTCCCAGCCGGATGGATCGATGATAGGTGCTAAGCGGACCAGCTGCGCGCGTTAGTTGCGTACGAAGGCATTGCATGGCGGTTTTTTGTTGCCTCCGTGAAGCTTCACGGATGATGATGGTCACCGAGCCAGGACTTTGGATCTTGCGTGCTGAACTTGGAGTATCCAAGGAAGCTTGAAGTTGCTTGGCATCCGTGTTCGCGGACGGATCCTTTGAAGTATCGAGCCCCGCAGAGTTCTCCTTCGTCTTCATCCATCTCAGATTCAGACGAGCATGCGCTTAGCGGCGTGCTTTATCGATCTTGCGATGTGTAAGCTTGTCTCGGTCGTAGTCGCTTTTATGGAGGTGCGAGCTCTTCTTCCTTCGAGGAAGATCGCTCCTCTTCCTCTTCGGATGAGGGGTGGGACTCGGTCCGCTGGCCGAGCTTTCTTCTTGCCCGCAGAGCGTCTTCGTGAGCGCAGCCCAATTAGTCCTAGTCCGTGAGTGCGGACCTATGCATGGCCCTTTTCGGGTCCCTCCGAGGTGGGTGAGCCGCGAGATACGCAGTGGCTGCCATGATCGCGGCTTGTGCCTTCGGATGATGTCCGTCGGCGTCCATATCCATGAACGATGTATGGAGAGTTCGGTCACGTCATGCCGTTCCTTGGGGTCCATGTTTTCCACCCGAGAGCGGTGCTTGTTTCCTGATTTCCGTTTGTGCTAGAGCTGGGTCCCATGGCGAGAGCAACTCGTCAAGACCGGACTCGGAGGTCGCTTCTTGCGTTTGTCGGCGTCTCGCATCTTGACTTGCTTCTTGTGCTCCTCGATGAGGAGGTAGTGGTATGCCCTCACAGATCACGTGAGGAGTCCAGAGGTAGGACTATTTCGCTCGCGACGGCGGCGTGCTTGACCCATCCTTCTTTGCTAAGTTGGATGAGGTGGCCACCGCTTTCCTGCCGCCGCTTTCCACCGCCGCTTCGCCCTGCGGGTTGGGGTTGGGCGGCGGGTTAGCGCTTCTCGTCGGTTTGGATGATCGCGCATGATAGCGCCGCGGGATTGGTTGGCTGTTGTCAGGCTTTCGGATCCGGAACCGTAGGTCCCTTCATCCGAAGGTGGATCGCACAGATCGGAGTTGCAGCAGCTGCTGCTGTAGACCTCATCTGTTGATGGTGACGTGCGTAGAACGGGGTGTGGAGCCCACGAAGCGGGCCTGATTGACGGCACGGGCACCCGCTCAGGGAGGCGGAGGGTGCTAGTTTGTCCCACCTAGAAGCAGAAGCTTCCGAACAAGATTTCGAGTCCGTCGCCTACGGGCTCGAAATCCTTCATGGTATCCGGCGAGTGGGCGGTGAAGTCGAAAGCGCCGAAGAGGAGGTGATTCTCCGTCGCCGCGGAGTTGTAGATCGATCGGGTCGGAATCACACACCGCACAATCAGCTGCCCAATTCCCACAGACGGCGCCAATTGACGAGGTTTAATCTCGCCAATGCCCATTGTTATGGACTTGGGTTTTGAGAAGATGGGGATGCTGGAGATCGTGGTAAGTTAATGCAAGCAACCAGGGGACACGAGATTTACCTGTGTTCAGCCTGAGGGAAAAACCCTACTCCTGCTTGTCTGCTCTTTGATTACGGCGGAACCGAAGGTTATAGGGTGCGCAGATTCGATCTGGCGTGGATGCGTGTGCGAAAGTATGAGTCGAGTTTCCCTAGGACGTGCCCTCCTGGCCTTTACATAGACTTAGGAAGGTCCCGGGCGTAGTCCTAGTCGGTTACAAGTTCTAGGGTTTTACCCCTTTGAATTTCCTATCTCCTCTAGTCTTGCTCTCCAAGGATCCGAAGACGTCATGGGCCTTGGCCACCCGAAAATCTTCATGGGTCAGCGTATGTCTGCCGTGGGCCTTCCTTGAGCTGGACTAGGTATGCTGAAGTTATGTACCCGTAGGGTATAACCATGTCAACGGGGATTCTTTCACTAAAGAACACTACACAGTTCTACATAATTCCACCTTGGCAGCTCCGTATATCGAGGAACAGAAGAATATTGTACGCTCCAAAAACCCAGGGAAGCCTGAATCATGGATTACAGATGAACACATGAATTCTTTTGGTGGTTGGATGCGCACACATCTCTTGAATGACACCACTGTTGGAGATCAGCTATACTTGTTGGCCGCGTCACCATCTTCTACTGTATTGAATTTCCAAGGGTACGAAATAAATGGGAATACATTCTACACGATCGCCCAAGATAAAAAGAGCACCAACCAAAATAGTGGTGTCCGCTTTGATGCAATAGACGAGAATGGACAAAAGGACACATATTATGGTTACATAAAGGAGATATGGGAACTAGACTATGGAGTCTCTTTTAAGGTCCCTTTGTTTCGCTGCAAATGGGTCAACCTGAATGGGGAAGGGGTAAAGGTAAACCAGTTGTACGGAATGACAACAGTGGATCTCAACAATCTTGGTTATAGAGATGAACCATTCGTCCTAGCCAATGATGTGTCTCAGGTTTTCTATGTGAAGGACATGTCCTCCAGACCAAAAAAAGAAAAAGTATGCAAACGAATACATCATATGATGAGCCAAAGCGTCACATAGTTCTTTCAGGGAAAAGAAACATCGTGGGAATCGAGGACAAGACAGACATGTCAGAAGATTATAATAAGTTTGATGAAATTCCGCCTTCACAAAGGAAAATGACCCAAGCATTCCGTTAAGTAAAGAAGATGCTCCATGGTTACGTCTGAAGCGATCATAAGGAAGGACATATGCCAAGAAGTTCATGCTCATATTATGTAACTCTAGTTCATGTCTTTCGCGGTTTGTGGCTTGACCGGGACTATATATAGGGGGGCCTTTAGTCCCGGTTTTGTAGTCTCAATTTTTAATATTAATAAATGTCTTGAGTGTTAGTCCCGTTTTGTGGCTGGACCGGGACTATGAAGAAGTTGTCCTGATTCGTACTTACCATTAAGACCTGATCTCCAAACGCGCGTGATCACATATTAGGGAGTGCGTCTATGACCAGTTTCTTGGAGATGCCGGAGGACTAGGATCCGGCAGCATCTCCCTGAAACTAGTCGTAGTGGTGTCCCTGCTCTCGAAAACCATCTTGCAGCTTGTAACTTCTCTAACTAGATAAATACACCTGGGAGCTAGCTAATTTCAGATATTAGGGAGTGCCTCTATGACCAGTTTCTCGGAGATGCCGGAGGACTGGGCTCTGCATCTCCCCGAACCGCCGTAGTGGTGTCCCTGCTCTCGAAAACCATCTTGCAGCTTGTAACTTCTCTAACTAGATCAATACGCCTCGGAGCTAACTAATTTCACTATTAGGGAGTGCCTCTATGACCAGTTTCTCGGAGATGCCGGAGGACTGGGCTCCATCGGCATCTCCCTGAAGCTGGCCGTAGTGGTGTCCCTGCTCTCGAAAACCATCTTGGACATGCCTCAAACTGGCTGGAGGACTGGACTCGCAAGGATTCCTATTTATAGTACAAGCAGCTCGGCATAGTATCGACACTTACGAAATAATGTTGACACTCACCCCTATTATTAGTGCTGACTCGTGTTTTGTCCCGGTTGGTGTCTCCAACCGGGACTACAGGTTCATCTTTAGTCCCGGTTGGTTAAACCATCCGGGACAAGGTACACGCCGCACGACATAATGTCGACACTCACCCCTATCATTAGTGCTGCCTGGCCCAGCCTGCCGAAATCCCTCCGCGTGGTGTCGACAATGAAAATCCTGTTTCAGAATGCTACCGTCCCATTTTTAGAACAATCCGAACAATGAAAATCCTTCGTGTGGTGTCATATTATTTTATATAGTTGAAAGGAAAAATACCAGACTTGGTATATTGATTATGTTTCGAAAAACCCTTCACAAAATGACCTATCATGTTCGAGGTTTCATGGCTTTCGGTCCAAATAACCGATGTTATGTGCTGAATCACGGCATAGTTTGTGATGTTGTGCCCATAGTATGCATGTGTGTGGACATTGGTATGGAGAACAATGTTGCAGGAGGAAGTTTTCCTTTTTGTCACACGGAAAAGCCCTTTTCCATTTTCCGAGCGCAAAAAACAAGTCGTTTTGTGAAGTAACCACCAAAATATCGTTTCAGAATGCTACCGTCCCATTTTCCTAAAATACTAGACCACCTTACATAGACTATCTCCCAGCCGGGACATCTCAAACCTTTTCGTCCATCCCGGGTAAAAAGGACAAATGTCTGCCGAAACGGTAGGAAGTGGGTCCGGTTTGTACTACAGGTACATGATCTATCTCCCGTGATTTTTTGAAAAAATCATTTTTAGACTCGCAATATGTGGTTTCTTCAGAGATCCAATTCAAGTTCTAACGATGCTCGTCCCCTATCTTCATGCACACCGGTTCGACCATAGTTAGAAATTCAGATAATTGAAAACAGGCATAATAAATTCAAAAAAAATCCGAACAATGAAAATCCTTCGCGTGGTGTCATATTATGTTACATAGTTGAAAGGAAAAATACCAGACTTGGTATATTGATTATGTTTCGAAAAAACCTTCACAAAATGACCTATCATGTTCGAGGTTTCATGGCTTTCGGTCCAAATGACCGACGTTATGTGCTGAATCACGGCATAGTTTGTGATGTTGTGCCCATATTATGCATGTGTGTGGACATTGGTATGGATAACAATGTTGCAGGAGGAAGTTTTCCTTTTTGTCGCACAAAAAATCCCTTTTCCATTTTCCGAGCGCAAAAAATGGGTCGTTTTGTGAAGTAACCACCAAAATGCCGTTTCAGAATGCTACTGTCCCATTTTCCTAAAATACTAGACCACCTTACATGGACTATCTCACAGCCGGGACATCTCAAACCTTTTCGTCCATCTCGGGTAAAAAGTACAAATGTCTGCCGAATCGGTAGGAAGTGTGTCCGGTTTGTACTACAGGTACATAAACTATCGCCCGTGATTTTTTGAAAAAATCATTTTTACACTCGCAATATGTGGTTTCTTCAGAGATCCAATGCAAGTTCTAACGATGCTCGTCCCCTCTTCATGCACACCGGTTCGACCATAGTTAGAAATTCAGATAATTCAAAACGGGCATAATAAATTCAAAAAAAGTCCGAACAATGAAAATCCTTCGCGTGGTGTCATATTATGTTACATAGTTGAAAGGAAAAATACCAGACTTGGTATATTGATTATGTTTCGAAAAAACCTTCACAAAATGACCTTTCATGTTCGAGGTTTCATGGCTTTCGGTCCAAATGACCGATGTTATGTGCTGAATCACGGCATAGTTTATGATGTTGCGCCCATATTATGCATGTGTGTGGAAATTGGTATGGAGAACAATGTTGCAGGAGGAAGTTTTCTTTTTTGTCGCGCGGAAAAACCCTTTTCCATTTTCCGAGCGCAAAAAACGGGTCGTTTTGTGAAGTAACCACCAAAATTCTGTTTCATAATGCTACCGTCCCATTTTCCTAAAATACTAGACCACCTTACATGGACTATCTCCCAACCGGGACATCTCAAACCTTTTCTTCCATCCCGAGTAAAAAGGACAAATGTCTGCCGAATCTGTAGAAAGTGGGTCCGGTTTGTACTATAGGTGCATGATCTATCGCCCGTGATTTTTTGAAAAAATCATTTTTAGACTCGCAATATGTGGTTTTTTCAGAGATCCAATGAAAGTTCTAACGATGCTCGTCCCCTATCTTCATCCACACCGGTTCGACCATAGTTAGAAATTCAGATAATTCAAAACGGGCATAATAAATTAAAAAATAATCCGAACAATGAAAATCCTTTGCGTGGTGTCATATTATGTTACATAGTTGAAAGTAAAAAATACCAGACTTGGTATATTGATTATGTTTCAAAAAACCCTTCACAAAATGACATATCATGTTCGAGGTTTCATGGCTTTCGGTCCAAATGACCGATGTTATGTGCTGAATCACGGCATAGTTTGTGATGTTGTGCCCATATTATGCATGTGTGTGGACATTGGTATGTAGAACAATGTTGCAGGAGGAAGTTTTCCTTTTTGTCGCACGGAAAAGCCCTTTTCCATTTTCCGACCGCAAAAAACGGGTCGTTTTGTGAAGTAACCACCAAAATGCCGTTTCAGAATGCTACCGTCCCATTTTCCTAAAATACTAGACCACCTTACATGGAATATCTCCCAGCTGGGACATCTCAAACCTTTTCATCCATCCTGGGTAAAAAGGACAAATGTCTGCCGAATCGGCACGAAGTGGGTCCGGTTTTTCCCGCCATTTTTTCCCGCCATTTTTTCACGCCATTTTTTCCCGCCAGTTTTTCCCGCCAGTTTTTCCTGCCAGTTCTTCCCGCCTGTTTTTCCCGTCAGTTCTTCCCTCCAGTTATCTTCCTGCCATTTCTCACTATATATATATATATATATATATATATATATATATATATATATATATATATATATATATATATATGTAGGGTTGGCCTCCATTGTCATTGCACATCTCTAGACTCATATCTGCAAACTCATCACTCTTTCCCATGACTTCCACTGTAGCACTAACTCCCAGGGAGGCGGAGGCGCTTTGTGCCTCGAACTACCCTGTCACGGGACTCTGTGTCCCCGTCATTTGGATCTCGAGCGCCGAGGCGTCTTGTTCCTCTGTCCATCTAGGTGTGGCGTCGGATGGCCATCACGAACCACTACTACTTGAGCTCACGCCGAGCAGCGGAGAATCGAGATGGCATCCCGACTATTTCCCGACTTGGAAGCCTTCTTCGTGGATCGGCGTGAGAGGCGCCGCCAGAACGAGGAGGACGGCCCACCTCCTCGAACTTCAACGAGGCCGTCGGCTGTGGTGGCGCGGACTCTCCAGGCGTCATGGCCTCACGACACGGCCGCCGAATCTAGCCCCCGCCTGCGCTACCCTCAAGTCCAGCCCACTCGTACTCAGCCTTCAAGGTTTAACTACGGCGACCAGCGACGGCAATGACGACGGCACATGGCGACTACAGTGGCGAGTATTACAGGTGTAGGCAGAAGCATGACTGAATCATTCCAACATTGCAAAACAAGTTCGGCCGATTGTGGCTTAATCTCGCCATGTATCTTAATAAAACGGGTCGTTTTGTGAAGTAACCACCAAAATGCCGTTTCAAAATGCTACCGTCCCATTTTCCTAAAATACTAGACCACCTTACATGGACTATCTCCCAGCCGGGACATCTCAAACCTTTTCGTCCATCCCGGGTAAAAAGGACAAATGTCTGCCGAATCGGCAGGAAGTGTGTCCGGTTTGTACTACAGGTACATGAACTATCGCCCGTGATTTTTTGAAAAAATCATTTTTACACTCGCAATATGTGGTTTCTTCAGAGATCCAATGCAAGTTCTAACGATGCTCATCCACTATCTTCATGCACACCAGTTCGACCATAGCTAGAAATTCAGATAATTCAAAAAGGGCATAATAAATTCAAAAAAAATCTGAACAATGAAAATCCTTCGCGTGGTGTCTTATTATGTTACATAGTTGAAAGGAAAAATACCAGACTTGGTATATTGATTATGTTTCGAAAAAACCTTCAGAAAATGACCTATCATGTTCGAGGTTTCATGGCTTTCGGTCCAAATGACCGATGTTATGTGCTGAATCACGACATAGTTTGTGATGTTGCACCCATATTATGCATGTGTGTGGACATTGGTATGGAGAACAATGTTGCAGGAGGAAGTTTTTTTTTGTCGCACGGAAAAGCCCTTTTCCATTTTCCGAGCGCAAAAAACGGGTCGTTTTGTGAAGTAACCAGCAAAATTCCGTTTCAGAATGCTACCGTCCCATTTTCCTAAAATACTAGACCACATTACATGGACTATCTCCCAACCGGGACATCTCAAACCTTTCCGTCCATCCCGGGTAAAAAGGACAAATGTCTGCCGAATCGGTAGGAAGTGGGTCCGGTTTGTACTACAGGTACATGATCTATCGCCCGTGATATTTTGAAAAAATCATTTTTAGACTCGCAATATGTGGTTTTTTCAGAGATCCAATCCAAGTTCTAACGATGCTCGTCCCCTATCTTCATCCACGCCGGTTCGACCATAGTTAGAAATTCAGATAATTCAAAATGGGCATAATAAATTAAAAAAAATCCGAACAATGAAAATCCTTCACGTGGTGTCATATTATGTTACATAGTTGAAATTAAAAATACCAGACTTGGTATATTGATTATGTTTCTAAAAACCCTTCACAAAATGAACTATCATGTTCGAGGTTTCATGGCTTTCGGTTCAAATGACCGATGTTATGTGCTGAATCATGGCATAGTTTGTGATGTTGTGACCATATTATGCATTTGTGTGGACATTGGTATGTAGAACAATGTTGCAGGAGGAAGTTTTCCTTTTTGTCGCACGGAAAAGCCCTTTTCCATTTTCCGAGCGCAAAAAACGGGTCGTTTTGTGAAGTAAGCACCAAAATGTTGTTTCAGAATGCTACCGTCCCATTTTCCTAAAATACTAGACCACCTTACATGGACTATCTCCCAGCCGGGACATCTCAAACCTTTTCGTCCATCCCGGGTAAAAAGGACAAATGTCTGCCGAATCGGCACGAAGTGGGTCCGGTTTTTCCCGCCATTTTTTCCCGCCAGTTCTTCCCTCCAGTTATCTTCCTGCCATTTCTCACTATATATATATATGTAGGGTTGGCCTCCATTGTCATTGCACATCTCTAGACTCATATCCGCAAACTCATCACTCTTTCCCATGACTTCCACCGTAGCACTAACTCCCAGGTAGGCGGAGGCGCTTTGCGCCTCGACCCCACCTGCCGCCAAGGCTCTTGTGTCCCCTGGGCTGGATCTTTGGCGCCGAGGCGTGCAGTTCCTCTGTCCCTCTAGGTGTGGCGCGTCGGATGGCCATCACGAACCACTACTACTTCGAGCTCACGCTGGAGCAGCGGAGGAATCCCAGATGGCATCCCGACTATTTCCCGACTTGGGAAGCCTTCTTCGTGGATCGGCGTGAGAGGGCGCTCGCCCGGAACGAGGAGGACGGCCCACCTCCTCCGAACTTCAACGAGGCCGGCCGTCGGCTGTGGTGGCGCGGTCGGACTCTCCAGAGCGTCATGGCCTACGACACGACCGCCGACTCTAGCCCCCACCTGCGCTACCCTCAAGTCCAGCCCACTCATACTCAGCCTTCAAGGTTCAACTACGGCGACCCCGACGACGACAGCGACGACGGCCGCGGCGAGTGCGACGACTACAGTGGCGAGTATTACAGGTGTAGGCAGAAGCATGACTGAATCATTCCAACATTGCAAAACAAGTTCGGCCGATTGTGGCTTAATCTGGCCATGTATCTTAATTTTCAGTTCTTCTATGTAACTTTGTGTTAGTTGCGTTATGTACTTTAATTCCAGTTCTATCCTAATCAAATTTTCTTTCCGCCCATTATTTTTCGTCCTTTTTTCTGCCCATTAATATAATAAAAAATATAAGTTAATTCAAATCCAAATTAAAAACAGAAAATGGTTTTGAATTACTTATTCAAATCCAAACACTTTTTATGTTTAAAGTTTTTCTAAATTCCAAATTAATATTAAAAAATATAAGTTAATTCATTTTTAATTGTAAATGGTTCATATTTTAAATGGTTACATTAATTAGTTTTTAAAACAGAAAAAGGTTTTGAATTATTTATTCAAATCCAAACACTTTTTATGTTTAAAGTTTTTCTAAATTCTAAATTAATATTCAAAAAATATAAGTTAATTCATTTTTAATTTTAAATGGTTCATAGTTTAAATGGTTACATTAATTTTTTGAAAAAACAGAAATTGGTTTTGAATTATTATTCAAATTCAAACACTTTTTATGTTTAAAGTTTTTCTAAATTCCAAATTAATATTCAAAAAATATAAGTTAATTAATTTTTAATTTTAAATGGTTACATTAATTATTTTTTAAAAATAGAAAATGGTTTTGAATTAGTTATTCAAATCCAAAAACTTTTTATGTTTAAAGTTTTTCTAAATTCCAAATTAATATTCAAAAAATATAAGTTAATTCATTTTTAATTTTAAATGGTTCATAGTTTAAATGGTTACATTAATTATTTTTAAAAATAGAAAATGGTTTCTAATTAGTTATTCAAATTCAAACACTTTTTATGTTTAAATTTTTTCTAAATTCCAAAGTAATTATCATTTAAAAAACATTACAAATTTAAACCCCAAAATAAAAAATAAGGCGGGAACAGAGAGGAAAATCCTGAATTTTTTTGAAAACAGGCTCATATGTCCTAGTTGGAGCTACCAACCGGGACTAAAGACCCCTGCGCGCGCCAACCCTTGGTCTGCTGAAAAAATTGGAGTATACGTCCCAGTTGGTGGCTTCAACCGGGACGTATGACCCTTTAGTCCCGGTTGGAGCCACCAAACGGGACAAAAGGCCCTTCATCTATAACTGGCTCGCCTCCTCTTCTTCTTCCCCATCTCACTTCTCTGCTTCATCGACGCGCGCACAGGAGACGCCGCCCCACGACGCCGGCAGGCTGCCCAAGCTCCGCCGCCTTGCTGACCCTTCCACGAGCTCCGCCTCGTTTCCCTCTATCTCCCGCAAAAGGAATCGAAGAGGGGCATCTGCAATCGTCGCCATCGACGCCATCCTTCATTGCACTGCTTTCGAGACAAATTCCGGTGAGACCTATCCTTCATCCGCCCTACTTTGGCCACCAAGGTCTCATACAGGACCTAGCGCACCCCATTGATGCCCTGTTTTGCTTGCTCGAGCCCCAGATACTCGACATCGTCTTCGTCTGCAAGCGCCGCTCGCAATCGCAACTCCGGCGAGGAATCTAGGACGAACAGGAGCACCCCTTCCTCAAACGCGACCACCACTGAGCCCACCTCGACCACCGCAACCTCTCGTAATAGTCCACGCTCCCCTTACCCCTCTGGAATCGCCGGAGGAACACCCTCCCGAGGCATCGCCGCCGCGCGTAGTAAGCAGCACTATCGCCCGTCGTGGTGACGTGGTGTCCGCGTGGCCCCGGTCCCACCTGCCAGCCTCAGAGGCTAGGTGCCTCTGCGGTGCAGGTTATAAGTGGCCTGGTCCAGGTCCACCCGTCAAGCCCTAGTCCAGGTCCCACCTGCCTGCGTGGAGGCTAAGGTGGCCACGGGCCCCTCTGTCAGCCACTGTGGCTAGCAGTGGCCTCGGTGTAAAAATGTTTTCTGTTTTGTTTAAATTCAGAAATGGTTTAATTAAATCCAGAAATTGATATAATATTGTAAATTCAATAATTTATTATTTATAACTCGGAAAAATACAAATAATATATCAAAATGTTCAAAAAAATGAAACCTATCTATTTAACCTATAATCATGCATTGTTCAACAACTTAAATGACAAGTATAATTAGAAGAACAAATGCACCCCTCTCATATGTTCCGGAGTTTCCCCGAGTTAGGGTTTTCACCCCTCGGAACCCCGATTAAATCGTCGAGCATGTCTTAGGGTTACATTCCAATGCAAATTAACTTGTCATATCATCATACTTGCTTGAGCATTGCATCGATGCCATGTGTTGATTGTTTCCCTTTCTTTTCGGTGTTTGGATTATTAGGTTTATTATTAGTTAGGTATTATTAGGTTTATTAATTAGTTTGGTATTATTGGTCTTCGGCCCCACTGGTCAGTCACTGTGGGTAGCCCCAGACCCGATTCACATTGTCAACCAACTTAAAATCCCTATCTTAGATAAGGAATCATTAATACCCCTTAGGTGCATGTGGGTTCGACGATGTGCCTTCGTCAGGGCATTCCGAACCCTCTTAAATAGATTCCAATATGGTATTTTGTTAGTATCTAGTGTTACCTATCTGCTGGATAGTTTCCCTTTTGTAGCCTTATACTCATGTTCCCCTCTCATATGCATCTGAGGTTTCTCTGAACTAGGTTTTACACCCCTCGGAACTCCGGAATATTGATTTTAGCTAGAGTTACCTATCTACTACACAGTTTCATTTTTGTAGCTAGGTTTAGGGTTTCTCTTCATTTTTATTATTGTGTATGTATATATTAGGGTTTCTCTTAATTAGGGTTTATATCTCTCAACACCGTACCTAAATTTCTCCCTTAGCCGCTTTGACTTATTCGTTTTTCCACCTATGCAGAAAATATGGACCCACACGTCAGAGACGAAGAAAAGGAAGAGTTGATCCAAGGTGTGATCCGCGGGGAAGAAAATTTAGATGTATCAACGTTTTTGAACAACTCTGGTGAGGGTGATTATCTTTTTACCGGAATAGACGACTTGTTTGAGGTTGAAGGTGTTGCCTTCCGCGAGGGAGAAGGTGATGCCTTGCGTAATTAAGAAGACGGTCGCTCCGGCGAGGTGCATGTAATATAATTAATTCATTAATTAATCATTTGCTATCTATATAGAAATAGTAACAACGATCTTTCTTCTTTTAGCCCTCCGGATCGAAAAAATCTACTGAAAAGAGCAGACGAGGCCCAACCAAAAATTTGCAAGACCATGAGAGGTTCAGGATCGAAGATGTCGCTGAAGACGGCAAACCGACGGCTCCCGAAGTTGTCGCAAACAAATTTGTGGCACAATGCGGAGTAATCGTTAGGGACTTAATCCCGATCACCTTTAGAAATTGGAATAGGCCGGCTAATGCGGATGAAGAGGGAACATGTTTATTTGTCCCTAACCACGCCAAAGATTAATTGTGGAAGAGGCTCATGGTTAATTTCAAACTACCGAAGATAGAGCTGGATCCAAATGCGGAGGATCCAGTTGAGGACGCCTTAGAACATGGGAGAGCCATGGAGGCTAAGGTCAGGGAGTGGGCTTTGAAGAAGATGGCCCAGTGTTTCACCAACTGGAAGAAAAGATTGCACCTTGACTATGTCGTGAAAGAGAAGACTCCCGATTTCAAGAATATTCAGTTTGAGAAGATAAAACCATTCTAGGCTGAGTTTGTGGAATACAAGACATCAGAAAAAGCTAAGAAAATGTCTGCAATGAATAAGTTGAATGCTGCTAACAAGAAGTATCACCATACTATGGGGCAAGGTGGCTACAGGGCTGGCATTCCTAAGTGGGAGAAACTTGAGAATGAAATGCATGCTAAAAAGATCACCCCAGAGACAGACGATTGGGTAGAATGTGCAAGGAATTGGTTTTACGGGCATGGGGGAACGTTGGACTCGGAAGGGATGTGTATATATAACATACGACATAAATAAGACCCCTTTCCAATCGAGAGGATGAGAAAAGCAGTAAAGGCTGTTAAAGATGGGGACTTCATTCCCGATAGAGAGAATGATGAGCTCAAACTCGCCCTTGGAAATAAGGAACATGATGGACGAACACGAGGCACAAGGGGCTCCCAACCATGGAGGACTGGGTTTCCCAAAGAGAGGAATAAATATCCTGATAGAAGCCGTCAGAGGAGAAAGGACAGGGCGGAAGTTGAAGCAGATAGTCAGAAAGAGCGAATGCGTATAATTGAAGAACGAATAAAGCAACAACAAGATGAAATTAATGCACTTAAAGAGCAAAGTACTACCGGCCCATATCAGCAGCACACTGCATTCGATGCTACCGGCCTATCGAATAATCGAAAAAGCAGTGTGCCTTCCACCGAGGTCCCGGGTGATGACAATGGCGATGACGATGGTGCACCGACGATGGCTCCTGTTGGCTACCCAGTGGATGATATCACAGAGATGACACACTGCGAGCTACATGTCAAAGTTGTGAACATATCAATGAAGGTGGCGGTCGGCTATGCCTTACCAATTGGACCCACACCAACTTACCACTGTCGTCCGGTTCCATAGGGATACGCTGTTGTCGGGGTGGATGAAATCATGCCCACCTTTGAAGTTTTGGATCTTGACTACCCTGCAGGTGAAGGGGATGTGATCGCATCGAGACGAAAAACGCCACCATTCTATGGTCAAGGAATGTATCGTTCTTCAAATCACACGCCAAGGCCATCTTTGCCGCCGCCTCACCCGTCTCTAGCGAGGTCGCCGCCACCGCTGCCGCTCGTCGCCTCACCCGCCCGCCGCCACCAATCTCCGGCGCAGCCATCGCCGCGGGAGCCATCGCCGGCGCCTCAGGATAAAAAGCGTAAGCGTACCGCTACTCTGCGTCGTGGTAAGCGATCACCGAAACGTAAACAAGAGCCTCTTCCAAAAGTACCAAAGGTTCCTCCCAAGAGAGCTTATGACTGTACTGAAGAGGAGACTGCGGCGATCGTTGATGCGGAAACGACAGCGTTTTTCGCTAAGCTGAGGCGGCCGAAAGAGCCAGAGTTCCCCAGCACCAAAGAAGAAAAAGCCAAAGTGTTGAAAATGCTAAAGACTCTTCATCAACCCTAGCCAAAGTTGTCATCAGACTATGAGCGTTCTATTCTCAAGTCACATGCGGCACAAAAAGCCTCGAAGAGCGATCTGATGCAAGAGAAATCTGCCCAGCTCGGAGAACAAGCAAAACAGTCTTGCGCCTCTCAAGGTGATTTCCCAAACCAATGTGGGGTTGAGCAAATATGGGGCGAAGAGCAAGATGATCCAGGTAGTTGCATACTGTAGAAGCCGCCGCTTCTCAAGGTATGAGTATTGCCCAAGATTTATCCCATTTAGAGTACTTCCCCGTGAGTGAAGTAGCATACAAATACCAGTACGGCAAACCTCTCGTCAAACCTGAGGAGGTAAACAATCTTCCAACAAAAATGCGAAGATTGCATAACTGGTACATGCATGCCACAAAGGCCGGGGCTAACTGGATAGTGATGAGGGTTACAGAAAAGCATCATGGGAAAGAAAAGGATGACATGATATCCATTGAATTTGATGAACTATTTCAATTATTCAATCAAGACGCCTTGGACAAATCGATCATCAGTGCCTATTGTCTGTAAGTACTAATTCTATAATTAATTTAGTCTCCAGCTATCTCACCTTGTTTATTGCATGTATATAATCATACTATAATATGCAGAATGAAGATTCTCGAATGCAGCAGAGGACAAATCTATGACATTGGATTCATTGACCCATATTGGGTTCATGAAGCTAATCTCAAAACAAGCCCCCAGGATACGGAGGATAATATAATACACATGTTAAGGTTTCAAGAAACCAGAAGGGAAATACTTTTTCCTTACAACTTCGAGTGAGTGTTATTGTCTTCTATACACTTTCTATTTCGCTTACTCTATGTTAAGTATATAATTGATTAGTTATGCATTCGCAGCTTCCACTATATTATGTTAATCATTCAACTTGACAAAGGGCGTGTACTAGTCATGGACTCGAAACATAAACCCCTTGAGACGTGGAAGGACATGCAGATGCTTCTCCAGCGGTAATTCTAATCATTACGACACTATATCGGCAACGTTCGTGAATTTTATGATATCAAGTAATTAATAACTTCTTTTATTCGTTTTCTTCGTCGGGCAGCGCTTGGAAACGGTTCACCAACAAGGCTAGGGGTGTTCAGAAAGAGGAGCTTACATTTCAACCACTAGATGTAAGCACGACTAGCTGTATCCGCGCATCTCTTTGATTCTAGTTTTGATACAGTTATTATCATGCTTGATTATTATTTTGATTGAACTCTGTTCTCGTAAAGTGCCTGACGCAGGGACCAGGTAACAATCTATGTGGATACTATGTTTGCGAGTTCATTCGGCAGACGTGAAATGAGAAGGGCAGAAATTTAGAGCAACTCCACGTACGTAAACAATTTCTATAGTTTTTAATTACAATCAAATTGTGTTTAGTTTCATTCATATAGGTTGACTCCTTTTTTAAATCAGATCGAACGTCTACGGGACGGTCTTCTGCCAAAGGATCGCGTACGAGCAATTCAGGAGGAATTGGCGGGATTCTTGGATGCAGAAGTCCTAAACCCAAAAGGGGAATACTATTCGGCTGTGTATGCACAATAGTGATCGTAAAAATAGCAAATTTTGTATGTAGTGCATGAACTCGAGCCGTGTATTGAATGTAATATTGTCAGTATGATCTTGTGTAATATAACGGTTCCTTCATTGATAAGTGTAAAACACTAAATAAACAATAAAACAACCTAAATGAATTCTCTGCCGCGGCACAAAAAGTGGCGAAAATGCTGTCGCGGCAACAAAATGTGTCAAAATGAATTCTCTGCCTCGGCAAAGAAATTGGCCAAATCTCTGTCGCGGCAGAAGATTATTTGTCCCGGTTCGTGTTATGAACCGGGACTAATGCTCTACCCCCTCGCCCTCTGCCGCTGCCACGTGTGCACCCATTTATCCCGGTTGGTGGGGCAACCGGGACTAAAGGTTAGGGCTTTAGTCCCGATTGCCCCGTCCCGGTTGGGCAACCGGGACTAATGCCCCTTACCAACCGGGACGCATGGCACGTTTTCTACTAGTTTCTGGAGTATTTTCTCGGGATTGAGTTTGCTTACACTCCTGAGGGTATGGTGTTGACACAGCACAAGTATGCTCTTGATCTCTTGAACCGGGCCAACATGGAGCAATGTCGGCCGGTTACCACGCCTATGTCTACTTCTGATAAGTTGTCTCGAGATCAAGGTGAACCACTCAGTTCTGAGGATGCTTTCAAGTACAGGAGTCTTGTTGGGGGTCTACAATATCTTACCCTCACCCTTCCTGACTTGTCGTTTGCTGTCAACAAGGTGTGTCAGTACTTGTCGCAGCCTTCTACCGCTCATTATGAGGCAGTGGAGCGTATCCTGAGGTATATCTGAGGCTCCGTGTCTACTGGCTTGTGTTTTTGGCGCTCCTCGTCTACGGGGTTGAGTATTTTCGCTGATGCGGATTGGGCTGGTTGTTCTGATAATCGCCGTTCCACTGGCGGTTTTGCAGTTTTTCTTGGTCCCAATCTTGTCTTGGAGTTCTCGCAAGAAATTGAAGGTTTCTCGATCCAGTACTGAGGCAGAGTATAAGGCTTTAGCCAATGGCACCGCAGAGGCTATGTGGATACAGTCGGTGTTGAAGGAGCTTGGTGTGTTTCTCTCCCAACCTCCTGTTTTATGGTGCGACAATATTGGAGCTACGCACTTGTCTGCTAATCCAGTGTTTCATGGCCGCACGAAGCATATTGAGGTTGATTTCCACTTCATGCGTGAGAAAGTTGCTTTGGGCACACTTGATGTTCGGTTCATCTCCACCGATGATTAGTTGGCTGGCGTGTTCACAAAGCTGGCTACTCATCTCACACTTTGACGATTTAGTTCCAATCTCAACCTTGTTCACGATGGTTTAGATTGAGGGGCGGGGTGTTAGAGTTGTATATGCATGCATGTATGTATCGTTTTGTAACCGGTTTGTGATTCCTTGTTGTACAATTTGATCCGCTAATATAAATCAATGCCAGTCGGTTGGGGCTAACCACGGCAAACAATTTTTTTGACTTAAGATACTCTGACCGAGTGTGAAATGGTCATCCTAGCTAAGTGTAGAGTGGTGTCTGACCATCTAACGTAATTTCTATTTCTCCATGACCTTCTCTCTCCTCTCTAGGGTAGTTCAGAGCTCTCCAGACTTTTCTAGGCTGGCCCGAGACCCTCCCCAGCGGCACAGCCATCGGCGAGCAGCTAAGGCGAGGCGCCGGCCCCTGTATTGTAGATAGACATAGGGTTCTGCCAGGTAGTTGAATCAATGCTCGAGATCTCGACAGCTAGATCCATGGGCTTTTAGAGTTTCTCCTCCTGGAGTGGCGGCTCCTCTAGATGGAGCAGGTGAGGTGGGAGGCCGTCTCCATAATTAAAAATAAGGTCGTTGGCCACCTACTGAAGCAAGGGCGTGGTGCGGTGGAGTTGCTCCTGGCCGGCCATGGTGGCAAGGAGGAGCGGCGACTCACTACGGCGAGATGGGCGGAAGGGTACCTCTTGTCCAGCCGTGAGGCGAGGAGGAGGAGCTCTGCTACGAGTCGTCCCCGGCCTCGCATTGGTGGTGGTATAGGGCTTCATGTGGAGCTGATAGTGCTTTCCAAGGGGGAATTCCCCTTCTTGCTCGTCGTGGAGACGAGAAGGAGAAGGATTCCCTCCCTATGGGAAGCTAGCGGTAGGTTCTACGGTAGGGGAGAAGCACAACTTCTCTGGTGAGTTTCTTCACAGCGACGAACTCACCATCGAGCTTTTGTGTCGAAGGGTGGCACCTCCCTCCTCGAGCGCTGGTGATGGCGGATTCCGACCAGTTCCTGATGGGCTTCTTCTACCTCCAGGCTTCTATGCCGATACAGAGGCTCTTTGGCTTCGTCACAGTTGGCTGCCGCCTCTGCGCTCCAAGTGGTCTCGTCCCCGGCGGCGAGCTCCTCGGTGGTGGAATTGGAGCTGGACCTGATCGTGTTTTAATTTTTCTTTTTAGGGTCCTGCGTGTAACTTGCAAGGGATGGTTTATAGTTTCTCTAGTTCTTAGGGACCTTCCTATAAAATGTACTGCCATCGCTAATTTGCAATGAAAGCTCCGGGATCCTTGTGTGACCCCTCCCCCTGTTCATAAAAAAGTGGAGAGTGACAATTTTGTAAATAAGAAAAGAGTGGCCATCAAGTAGGAAGTGAGGACCCAGGAAGATAAATTCTGTACTTATAGATAACTGATTTTTGTACTACTCTTTCCCGGTTAAGTTTGAAGAAATGTTTCTTTTGCATCGTTTTGAATGATTCTATTACCGGCCCTTGGAAATCTCCGGAGGCAAAGATGAAGCGAGACCAAAAGCTAGCGGTGTCAATGGCTAGTTGTCAAAGGACATAAGAAAAGATTTACAACATGCGTAAACAACAGGCCGGCCAGTGGCCTAGGTAGGATCAAGAGTGTTTGTGACCACACATTCTGTTCTGATGTGTTGTGAATGTACTAAAACTCTATTTTCCTATAGTACTTTTCTTCGGAGCCAAACTTCAGTACGATTACAAGACCGGTCGATACTTCAAAACAATAAGCAACAACACAACATTAAATAGAATAGAATTTTAGTCATAGCTTAACATGGCGAACCCAGTAAGGATTTCTTGTAGTGAGCAGATGAATCGGCAAAAGATTAAAAGGAAAGGAAAACATAAAAAGGAAAGCGGATAAACTTGTTAATGCATTCTCAATACCACCTTTTATGCAATATCGTCGTATGTGGTTGTAGGCTTCTACTGTTAGCAGAGGTAGCTCAAGAAATGACAAAGTACCGGGCCTTCATTTCCTACGGTCACCTAATAAAACCTGAAGTCCCTATAATTAGGGTTGGTATTTTCTTAATATGGATCAAACATAGAGAGAATTCCAAAAAAAAAACACCACATATGCATGGGAAATACTTAGAACCACCGATATTAGGCAAAATTGCAAAAACCCACCAGTTTGTGGAAATTCGTTCCAATGTGCACTGATTGTGAAATTTCGGCTGCTTAACACGATTTCTGACCGATTGGGCCCACTGTCAGAGCTGATGTGGCGTGGGAAGACGGACGACTTGGTCAGCCATTGCCCAGGCGTTAAGTGAGAAGTGGGTCCCACATATCCCACAAAACCCTAGCCTCCGGTCGGAATCGGTCAATTAGTTCTCTCCCTCCATGCGAGCGCTCTGTTGACCCTCTCCCCCATGGTGACAAGTTTTGGCGGCGGCGCCGGCGCCAGAGAAGATGCCATAGGTGGAGGCAGCCCGACGAGGATACAGTGGGAGGCGACTATGAGCTTCATGATGTTCCCCTAGAGTGTGTTGAGATCTGCGGCAACACGAACCCTACCGCCAGCAACTGCTCCCTGCTTCCGATGGCTGCGTCAGCGCTGGCCAAGGCCTGGAAGGCTTGCCCCACTGATAGCTATCGGTCGACCTCATCTCTCGGTTGCGTGGAGTAAGTATCTGAATCCCTTCTCCTCGGTCACCTGTAGATTCAGAGTTTCTTTCCTCTGTAGTGTTGTCCATTTAGGATGCATGGGTTAATTAGATGTGTTATTTATGTAGACTGGATGATGAGGTCTCGGAGGTTAGGTTTCACTTAGATGGCAAAAAAACTTGGAGAGGAGCATTGGTAGAGAAGATATCACTATTTGTAATTTGTTAGCAATGATAGAGAAAGAGGGGTTTGTATGGGTGACAGCAGGTACTATGTCAGAGAGCAGGGGACAGGCAGTTCTGGTATGGCAGTAGTTGAAAGCATGAAGGGTGTTGAAGAAATGCTATCCATATATGAAGATGTGCAATGTGTTTCAATTACTATCATTAAGGGTAAAGGTGGTTTACCTGAGTCCTTTAATAAGAGTGACTGTGAAGAACATGTCCATGTGTCTGGCATAGGAGATCCTCCTATAGTTTATTCTGTTGATGTGGAGGGTTCTTTGTTTGAAAGTCAAGATTCAGAAATGCAGTATCTCCCTACTTAAAATATCAATAACCAGCTTAAAAGTAAGCAGATTGTTCATGTGGAGATAGGGGATGAGTATATACTGACACATCAAAGCTATATTCCAGTTATCCCAATAAATTCAGAAGAAGATAATGACATTAATGAAAGGATTATATACCAGAAGAGGAAGAGGCAAACAAAATCACAGCAGAAGGAGGATTATTTCTCAGAGGAAGAAAAACTATACAATGATTTAGACAAGGAATCGGAAGATAGTGAATTCATTATTGAGCCAGATCAGTTTGGGAAGAAGGGGGCAAGAAATGCAGGACCTACTAGTAGATCTCACTACGAGGAAGGCACTAGCTCATTTCCTAATTATGTGCCATCTAGTGATGAGGGCAAAGATGATTTTTTATCAGATGCTGACGATGGATTTGAGGCACTAAATTTTCTGCTTCCAAAGGGGAAGAAGAGCAGAGCCAAAAAGATGAAAGAAAGAATGTGGTATGATGAGAAGAGGTTGCAACCCGAGGAGCCGCTTTGTTTGAAACCGTGTTTTATGGATGTATATCAGTTTAGGAGGGCAGTCCAACAGCTACACATAGCACAACTTAAGAATAATTATTTGCATAGAAACTGCAAGGGCAGAGTGATAGCAAAATGCCTTGAAAAAGGTTGTCCTTTTTTCATGGTTGGTTCTCAAGTAGGCTCTCAGAAAACATAGCAACCAGAAGATTTTGTTAGTGACTTTTTCAAGACGGAGATGTACCTGGAGGCCTACAATCCAGTTGCATACCCTGTACCTGTGAAGATCTGTGGATAAGAACTCCTAGTCCAGACATTGATCCACCAATATTCAAGGTAGACTTGGGCAGAAAGCATTACAAGAGTAGGAAGGGAAAGTTTGAACCACCTCAGCCCAAGGTTTTTTCAAGAATGGCAATAATTACTTGCAGCAACTGCAATTTAGCAGGACATAGGTATACTAATTGCAGTGTACCTCTCAAGCCATCCCTCCAAGTTAGGAAAAACCAGCATTAGGTAACTTCATACTTCATAAAATCACAGTAACATCAATTTTTCCAAAGGTTGCCATCTTATGGATGTTATTTGTAGGGAAGTATAGCTTAAGATGATATTTTTGAAGGCACAACTCCAACACCTTCTCTAGTTATCCCTGGCAGTTCATCAAGTTGCAGTGCCAAGCCACCTTCTTTAGCTCCAAGGCCTGCACCTGCTCCAACACCAATGCATGCATCTGCTCTAGCACCAAGGCTTGCTACTCCAGTTTCATAGCCTGCACAATCTACTCCAGCACCTAGGTCTGCACCAAGGCCAAGAGCTCCATTTGCAGCACCAAGGAGCATCCTAGGTGCCAGTTCCAGGCCTACAAGGAATAGAAAGCTCCCTCACAAGCTAAATGGATACTTCACAGCCACCATGATCCATGAGAAGTCTGTTGAGGATCTCATGAAGGAGTGGTGTTCCCTGTCATTTGTCAATGTTTGTGTATCATGGCATGTTGAAGATTATGTGTTAACTACCATTTGTGAGACCATGTGTTCCAGGGAATGTTGCAGACTATGTGCAGAGAGGAGTATATTGCATGTGTGAGACTATGTGTGAACCTGGTGTATGTTGAAGACTATTATATGTGTAAGACTTTGTGTTCACCATCCTGGTGCATTTATGAATTTTTTGTCTTATAAATGTTTTGGATGGTTGTCGAGAACCCTTGAGTGGTCTCAATAACCCATGCTGAATTATTTTAATGATGTTGTAGATGGTTGTCGAGACCCCTCGAGAACCCTATGTATTTATTTAAAGATGGTGTCATTGGTTGTTGAGACCCCTCGACAACCACCCACAATACTAAACATAAAAAATAAACCATATGATAGTAACATTACTTAAATAATTCCAAATAATCATCACATAACAATTGAAACATCACATAAGGTTCAAATTTAGACATTCATCGTCATTATAAAGAGGTTCACATCTTACAGGGCACTAAGCCAAATTTAAAGATTCTACCTCATTATAAAGAGGTTTATTATAGTCCATTAAGATAATAAAACTATTATAACATAGCATTACATAATATGATCACTCATTGCATATAGTCATGATGCTCTCTACTTTCTCCTTATTGTCATTGTTGACCTTAAGCAGATCATATAATGCATACTCCACCTTCCTCTTTTCATCCTTCAGTTGCTGCCTTTCTTTCTCCCATTCCATCTTGTTGGCTTTCAGCATGTCAGCTTGTGTTTTCTGGACCTGCCTTATCTCACCAAATTCCTTCCTCAGTTGTTCAAGTTCATCATGGTCTCCAGACATGATCATCTGGTAGTTTTCTGTGCCACCTTTCTCTCTGTATCATCTGTAAATTTCCTTACCTCTTCCAGCAAAGTTGCATGCTTTCTCTCTAGCTTTTTCTTCTCTGCTGTCAGTTCTTCAATAAACTTCCCATGCTCTAATTTCTCATCAATCCCACTACTATTGCTGCTATGATACATTCCCCCAAAGTTTGAGCAGACAATGCTTTAGTGTATCACACCACTCATCATCTATCCAAGAATGGAAACCACAATTATCCACATGCTGCAAATTTATAAACAACAGATCAGTACAAGGATATATAGCTATGAACACAAAATAATTATTTTAGTGAAGCAATTATTGATCTAAAATATTCAGTGAAGCAATTATTGATCTAAAATATTCAGTGAAGCTAATTGTTCAGTGCACTATGAAATATTGATTAGTAATTGAAACTAACACTGTATTATATCAAATAATGCTCATATCACTATCTCCTAAATCAAATTATGCTAAGATCATAGTTCTAAATTATGTCAAAACACATATATGTACATAGGCACTCACATTCTCCACTTGGTACATCAGGAATCGACGCCTAGTGTCAGATCCATCAAAGTCCACACATTGGCGCGGCTCCAGCTTGTGGACGCTGCAAATAACACCACATCCTATTGCTATGCCGGTGAACGACGGGTCCAAAGTGGTGTCTGAAGCGTAGTCCATAGGGGTTAGGTCCTAGTAGTCAACGAAAGACTTTAAATCTAAGCACATGCACAAGAAATCGAACGAATCCCCCAAATCTCACAAATATCAGATCTAAAACCGTAGAAACAGAGGAAGGTGACCTTACCCCGAGAATGGAATAGTTCGAGTTTAAGCCATCGCCCCAACTGAGCATCCCTTTCCTCGCCGGCGGCCCGCACAAAACACGGTGGCAGATCCCCAGGCGGCGGCGCTCCAAAGCTACGGCGACAGAGCTCGGGAGAGAGAGAAAGAGAGTGAGGAGGAAAAAGAGTGAGGACGGGACAGGGGTACTACCGGTACTTACACGCGTGGAGGGTGGGACCCACTTCTCAGCTAACGCCTGGGCAACTGCTTACCAAGTCGTCTATCTCCCCTCGCCACGTCAGCACTGACAGTGGGCTCCATCGGTCAGAAATCGTGTTAATCGGCCATAATTTTATAATCAATGCACATTGAAACGAATCTCCTCAAAACCAGTGAATTTTTGCAATTTCACGCAATACCGGTGATTTTGCGTATTTCCCACTAAAATGTGGTGGTTGTTTGGAATTTTATCATAAAAAAACATATAGCCAATCTGAGGTTAACCATTTAGACCTCGAAATGATAAGAGTGAGAGACCACATCAGCTACACGGATAAAGCTAAATTGCTTGATTTACCATCCTTAGTAATATCGACGGCATCTTCGTGCCCAGAATTACACGTACACGGGCAACATCGGTGAACGCTAGACCGCTAGTAAAAGCAATAAAGCATTGCGCGCCTCCAGAATTTACCGCTCATTCGTCGCGAGCGTTAGACGTGTGCGCGCGTGCTGAGGCTTTCACGATCAGAAGATTTCTTCTGGACGACGGCGCCGAAGATGGTCGCCCTCGTGGCGATGAAGGCACCGCAACCCAGACGGCCAATCTACGCGGTCACACGTCGCGCCTGCTACCACGAAAGCGCATCCTCCTCCCGGATTCCGCCCCCACCCACGCCCACGCGGCGTCCCAATCCACCACCACTCCTCTTCCCCGGCTCCGTTATAAAATGGCGACCACCTCCAGCTCCATTCCACAGAGCCCGCTACCAACTCACATCTCAACAACTCTCCAAGCCTTGTATCGTCTCTCACCAAACTGTCAAGTCTCGTATCGTCTGTCGCCTCACCAAACCCAGCAGATTCTCACGAGCGAAGCAAGCGACCAAGCAAAACAATGGCGATGGCACCGTCAGCGTCCGCCGTCTCCTTCTCCGTCCGCCCGTCGGCGACAACGGCGACAATCCGGCCGCGCGCCACCGTCGCATCCGCCTCCGCGGGCGCCAAGCGTCTGCGCGCGAGAACCCCCAAGGGTGGCAAGTGGTGGGCGCCGCTGGTGGGTTGGTCCGGCCGGGCCGACTACATCGAGGCCGCGGCGCCGGCGATGGCGCCGGTGGTGGTGGGGGACGAGGAGGACAAATCCCCGGAGAGGTCGTTCGTGGGGGTGCTTACGGAGGAGAAGGCGCGGCAGCTGCGGGCGCGGATGGCGGAGATGGAGAGCTTCCACGACGCCATGTACCACTCCGCCATCGCCTCCCGCCTCGCACGCACCGCATAGACACACAGAACCTAGCAGACCAACTCGCCGGCACCGCCAGAAAAGCTGATGCGCCACGTGCGTGCGTGCCCAGTGTACATATAGCAGTAGTAGCTGTTTCTCCGTACTGGTACGCTGCACTAGGAGAAGAGACCGCTCGCCGACACCACAAGACAAACTCCTTGCGCGTGTAAATAGAAGCGCATATATGTAAATCCTGTAGCGGTACAACATATGGGATCTGGAATTACCTGGGCAAGATGTGCCAGATTTGTAAATAACTTCTGCTGTAGATATGAACATCCTATAATTCTGGATCTTAACATCTTTGCTCTCAAACTCTTGCTTTTGTTGTATCTTCTGTATGTTGATCTAAATTTGGTGCTGGGCAATTGAGGATTGGGCTCTTAACGGATTCAGCTGATAGCGTTTTGTTACGATCCCTCTGGATAATTTCCTCAGCTAGTTCGATACAAGATCCAGATACAGAATTTCACAAGAGGAAGATAGAGAAAAGGGTTCTAGGGGATACAGGAAAGAGCCGCCGCTGCCAAGATCATCCTCCACACCTCTCCGAACCCTAACGAGCTAGCTTAAGTACCCCCTTGTCCACCGTTGGATGCTCATCGATGGACTCACAAGTACCGCTTGTTGGGCCGCCTGGTTCGCTCACTCCTCCGCACAGGTGGGCCGATAGCTTCTTCCGCCTCGTCCGTTGTAGAGGTCGCCCTGTTGTCACGGCCCATGGTTGGGGTAGTAGCGTGGCCCGTGACACTCTCCCCCTGTTCAGAGCCAGCTTGTCCCCAATCTGGGGCCTCCGGGAAGCGATGGAGAAGGTCATGCTGATCTTCCTAGGTCGCCAGCGACGGCGGCTGCCCCGCCCACTGGACCCGGACCTGCGTCATGGTGTCCCCGCCTTGCTTGTACAAGCGCGTCTCCAGCACGCGAACAGGCTCCGGTAGAGGTAAGGCGGCCGCTGGCAGCTCCTTGAGGACAGTTTCGGTTGGTGGCACGGCGCGGCGGAGCTGCGAGACGTGGATGACGGGATGGATGAGGCAGTGCTCGGGCAACTGAAGCTTGTACGATGTGCCCCCGACCCGTTGGAGTACCTGAAAGGGACCAAAGTAGCGAAATGCTAATTTAGGGTTAGTTCGTGTGGCGAGGGAGGTCCGCACGTATGGCTGCATCTTCAGGAACACCCAATCGCCCACTGCGAACATCCGCTCAGTGCGCTTCCGGTCAGCTACTGCCTTCATATGTTGGCGAGCTCGTTGCAGGTGTTGCTGAAGCAATGCCATGGTGTCGGTTCTATCCTGAAGCCATTCAGACAGGTCCAGCACGGAGCACGTAGCTGGGTCAGTGATGCCGAAGTGTCGCGACGCGTGGCCGTAGAGGACCTCAAAAGGGGTTTTGCCCAGCGTAGCATGCGGCGCCGTATTGTACTAAAATTCCGCCAGATGGATCCAAGCATTCCACTTCGTCGGGCAGGCATGCGCGAAGCAGCGCATGTACGTCTCCAGGCACTGGTTGACTCGTTTCGTTTGCCTGTCCGTTTGTGGATGATAGGCTGAGCTCATCTTCAGTTGCGTGTCAGACAGCCGGAACAGTTCCCGCCACAGGTTGCTTGTGAAGATCTTGTCGCGGTCGGAGACGATGGTCGCAGGGAGGCCATGTAGCGTGTACACGTTGCACATGTAGGCATTTGCCACTTGCAGGGTAGTGAAAGGATGAGCCAGAGGGATGAAATGCGCATACCGTGAGAGCTTGTCCACCACTACCAGTATACAATTGTAGCCTGTTGAGCGCGGCAAACCTTCCACGAAGTCCATAGTGACTGTGTGCCAGAGATGTGGGGGTACCGACAGCAGTTCGAGCAGTCCTAGGTAGCGCACGCGCTCCGGCTTGGCTTGTTTGCAGATAGCACAAATGTCCACGAACTGTCGCACTTGTTCCTTCAGGCCTGGCCAAGCAAACAATGTCTTGACCCGATGGCATGTGACTCCAAAGCCCGAGTGACCGCCCACAGCGCTTCTGTGCAAAGCACCAAGGATACATTGTTGGACGCGTTCGTTTCGCCCCACGCAGACGCGGCCTCGCAGCTTTAGTATCCCATCCTCCAGCTGAAATTCTGCTGGGCCCTCCGGGGGATTGGCAGCCTGTTGGGTCAGCAACTTCTGGGTCAGTGGGTCGCCAATGTACCCCTGTTGGACTTCGGTGAGCCAAGAAGGTAGGCAGATAGACACTGCTACCAACTCACCCTGGGCTGGTTGTGGGCAGCACGAGAGGGCATCAGCAGCTCGATTCTCCGGGCCCTTCTTGTACACGACACGGTATCAGAGGCCCAATAGTTTCACCATAACTTTCTATTGCCAAGGGGTGGTGATACGCTGGTCCTCCAGGTGAATGAGTCTCTTCTGGTCCGTGTGGATGATGAACTCCGCTGGTTACAGGTAGGCACGCCAGTGATCAACTGCCATGAGAATAGCCATCGCTTCTTTCTCGTAAGTGGAGAGCATACTGGTTCACGGGCCCAACGCCTTGCTCAAGAATTCTAGGGGGTGTTTGTTTTGAAGCAACACAGCGCCGATGCCTCGGTCTGACGCGTCCATCTCAATCTCGAATGTCTATGTGAAATCTGGCAAAGACAACACATGAGCAGAGACGAGGGCCTGTTTCAGGGTTGTGAATGCTTGTTCTTCCAGTTCTGTCCAGGCGAACACTGCGTGTTTTTTAGCAGGTCTGTCAGCGGCCTGATGATGACGCCAAAGTTGCGCACGAATTTGCGGTAATATCCTGCCAACCCCAGAAAACCACGGACCTCTTCCATGTTGCTTGGTCGTGGCCAACGCTCGACTGCTGGGATGTTCTTAGTGTCGGTACGTGCTCCTTCCCCGCTGATTTCATGACCCAGATACACCAAATTGGTTTGTATGAATTTGCACTTGCTCTTCTTCACCTTGAGCTGGTGTGTAGCAAGAATATCGAACACTTGACGTAGCAGGGATAGATGGGAAGCCATATCCTTGCTGTAGACCAAGATGTCATCGATGAAGACGAGTACTCCTTTCCGCAGCAGTGGGTGCAGGATGGTGTTCATCAATCCTTGGATCATAGCTGGGGCCCATGTGAGTCTGTAAGCCATCACGCGGAACTTGAAGTGACCATTGTGTGTCTTGAATGCGGTCTTATGTTCATCCTCTGGCCGCATCCTGATTTGGTGGTAACCTGCCCGCGGGTCCAGACTGGTAAAGAGGCACGCGCCCGCCGGCTCATCCAGGAGTTCATCAATTACTGGCAGTGGGTATCGATTTTTGACTGTGATGGCGTTGAGTTGGCGAAAATCCACACAGAAACACCAGGTGAGATCCTTCTTCAGCACCAGGATCACCGGAGATGAGTACGGGCTGGTGCTGAAACAAATAATGCCCTGCTCCAGCATTTGCTTGATTTGCTTTTCCACCTCGTCTTTCTGCGCTGGGTTGTAGCGGTAAGGCCGCAAATTGACAGGTTTAGCTCCAGGAAGCAGAGGAATAGCATGATTGAACTGTCTCGGTGGCGGAATCTCAGTAGTTTCCTCAAAGAGCACCTGGTATTCTTCCAGTAATGGAGCGGCCTCACCTGGCAATTCGCACTCCTCACTGTTCTTTTCCGGCTGTAACAGACAAAGCTGAACCACCCTTGAGACTCTGGAGTGCTGCAATAGGAACTGCAATTGCTCATGCGACACTTGGGCACACTTGGTCATGTCAGGTTGTACCCCACAAGATTCACAATATGATCCTTGTGCTGGAAACTCATACGTTGAGCCTTCCAATCGACCTCCATTGGGTTGTGTGAGTGAGCCAGTCGTACCCCAAGATAACATCGTACGACCCAGCGGCAGTATCTTGAAATCAGTTTTAAACTGGTATCCTTGTGTCCACCACTCACAATTGATCAATTCAGAGCCACAGTGCATCAAGCCGTCATTGGCCACTTTGACCTGGAGAGGAGCGATTGCTCGCGTCTTCGCTTGCAGTTTCTCAGCTAAAGCAGAGGATCACGAAAGTGTGCGAGCTCCCAGAATCAATCAGCATCAACACTTCCTGCTGCTGAATCCACCCTTGCAAGCGCATCGTGGAGATCGCTTGCCCTCCATCAGCGGCAGCTTGCGAGATGTGCATGAATTGACTGGCCGTGTCGCTGCCAGCGCGCTCCTATGGCTGCTCTGGTGCTTCTTCAGGTTGGACCATAGCCAGGAGTTCCTCAACCACATGGAGTTGCACAGTTGGACCGCAATGGTGCTCGCGACTCCAACGCTCGCCGCAGGTGAAACAGAGGCCCTGCGCACGCCGATAGTTGCGCAAAGCGGCGAGCTTGTCCTCCGCCGGCGGTAGTCGCGTCTCCTCCCCTCCTTTGCGGTCCTCCCCACGCGACCCGTGCAAGGTGGAATTGCGCGGTAGAGGTGGCGTTGGGAGTGGCATCGCAGTACGGGGAATTGGCCACGGCATGGGCGTGAACTCCGCGCGACGCGCCTCTTGGCGATAGAACTCCAGCACGCCTTCCTGTAAGAGAGGAAGGTCCACGGAAGTATCGAGCAAAGATGGTTGATGTAATAAAACTACAGCTCAAATATCCCGATGCAACCCGTCCAAAAAATGAGTAATGAAATATGCAGGATCCCAAGAACTATGGTGCGCGGTCAGGTGATGCATCAGCTCATTGAACTTGCTCACATATTCAGCAATCGTGCCTGTTTGGCACAATTTGTTAAAAAGACGCAAATGATATTGGAAATCCGCCTGGCCAAATTGCGCGTAAATTTGAGCAGCAAAATCTTTCCAAACCGGAAAATGCAGGTGGGCCTGAAACGATTGCAGCCACGAGAGAGCTCCCTCAATGAAATACATGGCGGCGCAATTCACCCGTGTCTCCGGGTGCATTGAGCACATCTGGAAATAGGCCTCACACTTGAGTTGCCAAGCCCGAGGGTTGTCCCCATCGAATAAAAGGAAATCAACACGTGGTGGCGGAGGAAAACGGTGAGACCCCGATCCCCGAACAAATTCAGACGAATCGTAACCCGGAAAAGGGAGGTAGTACGTACCCTTGACCGAGGCTGCACCGACTGGCGGAAGGTCACCCAGGTGGTCACCCTGTAGGTTCGATGCGTCGCGGTGGCCGGATTGCCCATGGTCGTCGCCACCATGGTTTGCCGCTTCAAGCACCAGAGAGCTGGGCTTGTGAGAGGACGACAGCGCGTCCACCGAGGTCGGGAGCAGCGGGGGCAGCACGCCCCGTGGTGAGGTACCGAAGATCTTGTCCTTGGTGAGGTCGATGACGCGCGCGCGTAGATCCCCAACTTCCGCGCGCAGAGCGGAGACGGATTTCTCCATATCCGGCTTCCACGTATGCAGATCGAGCACCGCGGGATGGATGTCGTCGAGCTTGGCGTTCATCTAGGAGATAGACGCCGTCAGATCGGCCAGGAGCTTGGCTTGGTCCTCCATGAGTTGAGCCTTGTCGTGGCGGGTGAGGATGATGGAGGGGTATTTTCCGGCCAGATCTGAGGTGGGAGAAAAAATTGGCGCGGTGGAAGGTTGGCTCTGATACCAGATTGCTACGATCCCTTTGGATAATTTTCTCAGCTAGTTCGATACAACATCCAGATACAGGAATTTCACAGGAGGAAGATAGAGAGATGGGTTCTAGAGGATACAGGAAAGAACCGTCGCTGCCAAGATCATCCTCCACACCTCTCCCAAACCTAACGAGCTAGCTTAAGTACTCCCCTTGTCCACGATTGGATGCTTATCGATGGACTCACAAGTACCGCTTGTTGGGCCGCCTGGTTCGCTCACTCCTCCGCACAGGTGGGCCGATAGCTTCTTTTGCCTCGCCCGTTGTAGAGGTTGCCCTGTTGTCACGGCCCATGGTTGGGGTAGTAGCATGGCCCGTGACACGTTTGTCTTCCGAAACAATTAGCCTGACCCCATCATGCATTGATGCATTATCAACAACGATGCAGCTATACATCAAATCCTACGCCTTCCACAAACTGATTATGTTCGGTTGGGAGAATAAGAATGTCTCGATGAATTCAACTCCTAGCTTGCATTTCATGAACCGACGAACCTTTGAGTTTAATTATTGACAAAGTATAGTATAAGAGCTGATGAACAGATATCGTTTCTTGCATTTTTCGTTTATGTAATCTCACCGACTGTTCTCAGCCTCATTTAGATCGACAAGTTAACTGAAAAAATATGTGGCAAGGCCACTAGTTTATGTGCCACTAGTAAGTAAAATCCAGCTTATTGCATGACGAAGGTACAGCTTTCCTTAGTTATCTACAGCAAGTGTGCATTGTGTCCGTGTCCTAATCTCAAATGCCACTTTTTACTTGGTAATAAGTGTGATGCTTACTGAAATGTGTGTGTTTCCTCTCTTAGGAAGAATCATAGATAGGTTACATTTTTGGAAGGGCATGGTGCTGAGATGGGTAGCGTAAGTGTGGGCTCAACCATTTCCAGGTTAGCACCCAACAACCATTTGAGACACAACTAGCTCCTGCCTTAACTAATTTTCACACACAAACTTCTCATGCGTATCAATCGCTCTCCTGCCTTCTTGAAGGCAAAAATAAATTAGCAACAACTAATATGAAACCGACGGAGTAGTGAACAACTAACCATGCACGAACGCACCTCCCATCTCTAATCTCCTTCCTAGTATGACATTACTATGATTTCTTTAAGAACATCATACAGAAGATTACCTAGAAATCTACTACTAATATAACAAGATACTTTAACAGAGCGTTCTGAAATGGTCATCCTAGCAAGTAAGTGGAGAATGACTATTTGGAAAATAAGATAATAGCGGACATCGAATAGGAAGTGGCACGGATGGATATTCTTTACTTATACAGTAGATAACTGGTATTTGTACTTACTACTCTTTCCCAGTAAAGTTTGAAGAAATGTTTTTTTCTGTATCATTTTCAATGATTCTAGTCCCGGCCCTCGGGAATCTCCGGGGGCAAAGATGAGGTGAGGCCAAAAACTAGCGGTATCAATGGCTACTTGCCAAATGGCAGATATAGACAAGTTATACAACGTGGTTAAACAACAGGCCGGCCAGTGGCCTAGGTAGGATCCAGAGTGTTCCTGGCCACACATTCGGTTCTGAGAATGTACCACAACATTATTTTCCTATACTTTTCTTCAGCGCCAAAATTAGCTGTCTAAGAATCACCCCTCGGCAACCTCAGTAAGATTGCAAGACATGTTGACACTTGAAAACGATATAAGCAACAACACAACCATTGGATATAATGGGATTTTAGTTGTAGCTTACCATGGGGAACCCGGTAAGGATTTCTTGCAAGTCGGATAACTTGTCAATGCATTTTCAAATACCAGTTTTATGCATTCTACATTTCTGATTTGTAGCAGAGGTAGCTCAAGAAATGACCAGTTACTCCGGCTTGATTTCGAGTCACCTGAAATTATTGAAGTCCCTATAATTAGAGTATGGAACAAACAATAGCTAATCTGAATTTAACCTTTTAGACCTCGAAACGATTAGAGTGGCAGACACTTAGAGAGAGATCTCGTATGCTAGACAGAAAAATCCGCTAAATTGCTTGATTTACCATCCTAAGTACTACATCTGATCTAAATTATTTATCTCAGGTTTACTAAATCTGTTCCACCGTGGCCATGTCACTTCTAATGCGGAAAAGTTTGTGGACTATTGACATTCCACTATCCTGACACCCCCAACGTCAGTCCGTGAGCGTACTTTTTTGATGTGATGATTTGTTGGGAAACTGGGTCGGTAGAGGCCTCTGCGCTAAAGGTACGCAGATCGTGATCCTCTTTACCTATAAATAGAGGAACAATCGTACGGAGTTTCTTGAGAGAGTTATCAATAAAGTTTCTGTTTCATCTACTTTGTCTTGTGCCTTCCTCTAGTCTTCTTCTTGTGGAACGACCTCGGCCAATCGGGGTGTTCCAACACGTTATCAGCACGTGTCTCTCCGTAGAGCCTCCGTCAAGCCACCGTCGAGCCTGCATCACGCATGCTTTCCTTGAAGGTAACCCTGATCTGACCGCAAAAATGGATTCGTCTCGCAATTTCCTTTCAAGATTTGCGTTCAGATCTTAGATCAGATCCCATCTAAGGTGCGGATTTTTCTTCCCGGGAGTCGAGCTGACCTGATGTCGCCGACCAATGTCGATCTAATCACTCCCGGATTAGAATTTTGTTGACTGTACCGTCGATGCAGGCACCTGCTGTGCCGATCTGGATTTTTTTTAGTAGATCGGACTGATCTTGGCCGGTTTTAAGTAGTAGATCGGATCGATCTACCGTTTTTATTGTTTTTTTTCTCTGCATCCAAAACGCCATGGCCCCGATGGTCAAGTAGGCAGGTCGCTGCAAGACGGTCATAGCCGCCGCCATGGCCGCCCTACGCCACTGCACCTCGCCGCGCCCGCCTAGATGGTCGCATAAGCTTCGTCGCCGGCGTTCGCGTCCGTCTGTCGCGTCTGAAGCCCGCCCGCGACGCGCTGCCTTGTCGCGAGGAGCCAGCCGCGAGGCATCCGCGTGTCCGCGCCCGATGGTCCGGTTACGCCGCCGCGCTTGCCATCGCGCATAACCGCGTCGCCCGCGCTGCCGCGAGCTCACGGCCGCGCCAGACACGCCGGCAGCCGCCACGGTCCCTTCTGGCGACAGCTGCCGCCGCATACCGTTGACCGTGCTCTATTGGCCGCGCGGCACCTGCCCGCACTAACGCTCGCTCGCGCACTGGCCGCCGCGCAACGCGCTGCTGCTGGCGGCGTGCTGCATGCGTGCTGCTGCGTTCGCCCATGCTCCTGCTAGAGTGCTGCTGCATGCGTGCTGTACGCAAGCCTGCTGATGGCGTGCGTGTTCTCCATGTCGGCCGCGTGCAAGGCTAGCGCTTATGGTGCGTGCATGCTGCTGCGAGCCGTTGCGCGCAACTGCCGCACTGCCGCATCAGAGCCCAAGCATCATGTGCAGCCGCCGTGTCGTGTCATTGCAGCGTCACTACCATCGCCGCCCGCCGCCGCAGCAACCCGCTGGCCGCTGCTTGCGCTGCTCAGGCTCGCTGCCGCGGCGTCGCGTGCTATTGGACCGCCGCTATTGCGCTGTCGCCGCGCGCATGCGCTGCGCCCGTTAGCCTCCTCAGGCTGCGCCGCACTGCCGACCTTGGCGCGCGCTGCGTTCCTTCATGACGCCTCGCGCCGCTCGCTGCCTCCGCCACGCGCTCTTGGCCGCCGCCCGCGCTCCCAACGGCCCGCCGCCGCCGCATGCGCTGCCGCGCCGTCGATTCGCGCGCTCCCGTCGCCGGAGCGGCCTGCTGCCGCCGTCGCCCCACTCGAGATCACTTCCGTGCTCTGTTCCCCCGTTCTCGGGCAGGGACGGTGTGGGGTGGACCGGCCCACGGGAGACCGCGCGTTTTTGGGCCGTTTTCTGGGCGTGGGAACACGCGTTTGCGGGGTTGTTGGACCATTTCAGCTCTGTTTTCGGCCCGATTTTTCACAAGCCTTTTGAACTATGTTTTACTATAGTTGTTAATTAATGTATGTTTTTAATACTTTGTATCTCATAGATAGCTTGTACCGTTTTTACATTAAATTTTGGAACGCCGTCATATTTGAATTATTGTATCGATTATCGCATTTATGCAACCGATTACCTGATGTAATCTTACACACTTTGCATAAATTGCAGATGACCGGAATCGTCAGCCGCGAGTTCCCGGAGTTGACCCAGGATGGGCTTAACTACCTGACTTGGGCCTCGGACGTTGAGATCGTCCTTGAGGGCCGATGCATCAAGAATGCGTTGATTGAGGGGACCCCGACGGCCCCCAGCAAAACCAACCCAGCGGATAACGCCAAAGCCCTGCACTTCCTCCGCCATCACATGTGTGAGACTCTCAAGAATGAGTACATGGCGAGCGGAGCGTCGCCCTTTGGACCGCCTCAACAAGCGGTTCTCTGGGCTGAAGTACACCATTCACCACGCGGAGGCGATTGGATACGTCTGAGGTTTGCGGACTTCAAGACGGTGGGAGAGTACAACTCCAGGTTGCACCGGATTTGTACTATTCTTCAGCTGTGTGGGACCAGTACCACCGATCAGCAGAAGATAGACAAAACCCTCTCCACATTCCATCTGGACAACATCCAGTCCTCGCGAAACTTTCGCCAGGAAGGATTCACGGAATATGCAGCGCTTATTGATGCTCTCCAGGTGGCCGAGGCGCAGGATAATGTTCTGAAAAAGAACTTCTTCGCGCAACCCTTCGTAGGGGGGCCCAAGTCATGAGGCCAATGCTGGTGCCTACAAGGTGCGAAAGCCCATCCATAAGAAGAGAGACAAGAAGGGCAAGAAGGGCCCTACTCCTCCAACCCGACCAAGCAACGCAAGGCGGGCAAGGGGGAGGCGAGGCCCCAGGACTGCTTCCGTTGTGGCTCCAAGACTCACTTCTCCAGGCAGTGTTTGGCCCCTAAACACGTCGTGGACGCGTTCAAGGCCAACAAGAAGGCGCATGAGGCGCATCTTGTCCAGGTTGAGGCACCACTGGCGCCCGGAGTGGCGCTTGTGCAGAACGTCGCGCACATAGTGGCGCAGGACGTAGCACAAGTGGCAGCACCATCGGCGGTCCCCACGGACGCCGCTGTGCCCATGGAGGTTGAGCACGTTGTGCCCCTGCCACCTCAGCTAGGCCCCTTGTCCATGATGATGGCCAACAAAGAGCCGCCCACTGACCTCGAGATACTGGCTGAGCTTGGTGATTTCCTCGCAGAATCCACCTGAGCTACTTTTGTTGAGATGATTCCTTTTTCCGTAATAATCAGATACATTTCTTTCGATATGGTTGTAAGCTCTATGAGAGCATAACATTTATTTGTTTTTCGGCGATTGGATGACATTTATTTCATTCATTTATTCCATTATTTGATTATGTGATGTTCTGAAATGTTTATGTGTTTTACTTACTTGATGTAGCAACTTCCTCGCTCCATTATATTAATTAGGCACTATATTTTAGAACGCGTGTGGCGCCCAAATGGAGGAAACGTGCCTTTGAGCGAGCGGCACCAATACCATCATGAGAGAAACAAAGTATTTTAAGTGCATTACCAAACCCGGTAACATAATGACGATCGCGGCATTGCGGTCCGAATGTAGTTGTCGGAAGAGCAACTATCATACTCCCAAATTGAACAACTCGATCATTGAAGAGGCATTGTTGTATCCGAGTCGACTCGTACTCTCTTAAGTTTGAGAGACATCCGGCAAATGGTTTCCATGTCGAAACCGATGATGATGAGAATGGAAAGGGGTTCCTACTCATTACCAAGCGCGACGAAAATGGTAAACATGTTGTCGAAAGACTCCCTTCATTAGCTACTGGGCTGTACTACACTAAGATAGTAGCACCACATATTTACACTACCCTTAAGACTGTTTTTAGAAGCTTCGAACTATTCTGCCTTTGGCATGATAGGTTAGGCCACCCCAGTCTTAGGATGATGAGAAATATAATTAACAACTCGAATGGTCATAATGTTAATGTGAAAAATTTCCCGAATCCCGATGATTTCGTGTGCTCCGCATGCGCTACGGGGAAATTGATCATTAGACCGTCCCCCCTAAAGGTGAAGGATGAACTCCGGCGTTCTTGGAACGCATTTAAGGATATATGTGGTCCAATTCAGCCCCTCTCGGGGACGTTTTGACTTCATGGTGCTCATCGATGCTTCCTCTAAATGGTCCAATGTTTGCCTTTGTCAACAAGGAACCATGCTTTTGCAAAGTTGATCTCCCGATCATACAAATAAGGAATAAATTCCACGATTATCGTTTAAAGTCTATTCGAATGGACAATGCCGGAGAATTTACTTCAAAGGCATTCGATGATTATTGCATGGCAACTGGAATCAAACTTGAGCACTCCGTACCGCATGTCCACACTCAAAATGGACTCGTGGAGGCATTGATTAAAATGATTAAATTCATTGCCAGACCACTCCTTCAGGGTTGTAATTTACCAACTACATGTTGGGGACACGCGGTGTTACACGCCGCTAATCTCATCAACTTTCGACCATCGGCCTACAACATCCACTCTCCCATCCAACTTGCGCAATGGTCGGCACCAAAAATTGCCCACCTACGTAGGTTCGGCTGCCAGGTATATGTACCTATACCACCACCCCAACGATCAGCAATGGGACCGCTCCGTAAGTCGGGGATATACGTTGGTTATGAGACTGTGTCCATAATCAGGTTCTTGGACCCCTTGACAGGTGACTGTCACACGGCCCGTTTTGATGGCTGCATTTTTGACGAGGATCTTTTCCCGACTTTGGGGGGAGGTAATCAACCCCTGGATGACAAAAGTCGAGAAATCACGTGAAAATCCACGGAGATCCACGCTCATGACCTGCGCACTGTTGAGACTAATAGAGAAGTCCAAAAGATACTAGATTGGCACTCCCTAGCGAATCAACTGCCCGATCATTTTAGTGATTTAAAGACTGTGACAAAGTCGCATGTGTATGCACACAATGCACCAGAAAGGGTTGAAATACCAAAGAAAAATGATGGTATACCCTCTCCTGCTCCAAGTCCTAAGAGGACGCGGATTCCGGTTTCTCAAATCCCAAGTACCCGGGGACGCCCGAAGAAAAAGGATAAGAGAGATTTATTACGATGCACTGTTGAGGGAGCCAGTTGAGACTGCACGAGTATGGATATTTCGGTGCACGAAATTCGGACTTGAACTTTCCTATATCGGAAATACCCAAAGTTGGTTGTGCGCACATCGGAGCGGAAAAGCTAAAGGACCTAGCTCCTGGATTGGGAAATCCGGTGGAGCAAGAGGATGTGCCTGATGCACTCCATGACGAAATGGCCATTAACTATGTTAATTCGGGAGAGTCATACAACCGAGCCATGGCAAATGTCGACGTTAATTTTGCCAAGAAAATTGCCTCAATCATAGATCTTGACCCTGAGCCTAACACGCTCGCTGATTGCAAGAAAAGGTCGGATTGGAAAGATTGGCAGAAGGCAATTACTGCTGAATTATTATCGTTAAATAAAAGAGAGGTATTTGGACCTGTTTGTCTAACTCCTCCCCACATTCGCCCCGTTGGCCATAAGTGAGTTTTTGTTCGAAAAAGAAACGATAATAATGAAGTAGTAAGGTACAAATCAAGGCTCGTTGCTCAAGGTTTCACTCAGCGACCAGGTGTCGACTTTGAGGAAACTTACTCCCCGGTCATGGATGGAATTACCTTTAGATACTTGATCTCAATGGCAGTAAACATGGACTTAAAAATGAAACTAATGGATGTTGTCACCGCTTACCTATATGGTAACTTGGATTAGGACATATACATGAAAGTACCAGAAGGTATCCCTGTCCCGAACCAGGATAGAGCAAACAGGAGCTTATACAGTGTTCAGCTTAAGAAGTCATTGTATGGACTAAAACAGTCAGGTAGGATATGGTATAATCGCTTAAGCGATTTCCTTCATCAGAAGGGCTACGCGAGCAATGAAGATTGCCCATGTGTTTTTATACGGAGATCCGGGATGGTTTGTATTATCTCGGTGTACGTGGGACGATTTGAATATAATCGGTACACTGACGATATTCAGAAGCGAGTTCCTACCGATGTCGAATTGAGATGAAAGACTTAGGCAAAACCAAGTTACGCCTCCGTGCAACTTGAGCATTCCCTCAGGGATTCTAGTTCACCGATGGCCTACACCCAAAAGGTGTTGGAACGATTTGGGTTTGAAAAGGCATATCCTTCTAAGACCCGATGGTCGGAAGATCTTTGCACAAGACAAGGACCCGTTCAGGCCTAAAGAAGAGGGAGGAAATTGGGACCGAATTCCCTACTTAAGTGCAGTTAGGCGCACTTATGTACCTCGCAAATTTTACGACCGGATATTGCATTCGCCGTCAATTTGCTTGCAAGGTATAGTTGTGAGCCTACCAAGAGGCATTGGAAAGGCGTTAAGGACATCTTTAGGTACATACAAGGGACAAAGGACCTTGGCTTGTTTTACCAAAAGAACCAAAACCTATCATTGTAGACTATGCGGATCTCGGGTACCTTTTCGGACCCGATACATCCAAGTCAGATCGGATATGTTTTCCTTGTGGTGGAACAGCTATTTCACGAAATCGTCTAAGCAAACTCTTGCATCGACTTGACGAACCACTGGAAATCATAGCATTATATGAAGCATCACGAGAATGTGTATGGCTTCGACGAGTAGTCAGTCACATCCAGATGTCATGTGGACTGAACACCGTACAAACCCCAACAATTATCTATGAAGATAATACCGCTTGTGTTGCACAAGTCCAGACGGGTTACGTGAAGAGCAATCTCACAAAGCATATAAACCCCAAGTTCTTCTATGCACATGAGTTGCAAAAGATGAACGAAGTGAAAGTCTTGCATACTAAGTCGTGTAAAAATCTCGCTGATTTGTTCACTAAATCATTGCCAGCGTCTTCTTTCGAGAGATGTGTCCGAGGGATCGGCATGATGAGACTTAGGGAGATGCAAGGTTCAGGGGGAGAATCTTCACAAACTCATCGCTGAAATCTTGATCCCGATGATTGAGTACTTGACTTTATAGTTAAGTGAATTGTACTCTTTTTCCCTTAGTGAGTTTTTATGAAGTTTCTCACGTGAGGTTTTTAATGAGGCAATTCGTGCAACATAGCAAGAAGTATACCGTGTGCATTTCTCCATATTTTTCCCACTGGTTTTTTCGGAGTTTTAAGCCATGGTTATACAGATAAGATACCCAGGGGGAGTGTTGGGAAACTAGGCCGGTAGAGGCCCACTCGGTGTGGCCTCTACCAGGCTAGGGTTGGCCCATGTGGGTATCGTATCCCCCTTTAGTCTATAAATAGAGGAACAATCTGTGTACGGGAGTTTACCGAGAGAGTTATCAATAAAGTTCCCTGTTTCATCTACTTTGTACTGTGTGTGCCTTCCTCTAGTCTTCTTCTCCGGTGTGGAACAGCCTCGGGACCGGCCAGTCGGCAGGGGGTATTCCAACAATGATCTCACGTCATGTGGCCATGGAAGCATCACAACGTGTCATCTTTGACGGCGCGCAACCTGGTCTCGATGGCCTCGTAGACACGATTAAAGTGGATGCTAGGTCGTGGGTGGCAACTGGAGTTAGTGGAAAAAGGGTCTATAGTCCCGGTTTGCAAGGGCCTTTAGTCCCGGTTTTACACCCGAAACTGCGAAATCGGTACCAAAGGCCCCTATTTCTAGTCCGGTTTGTTATAACCCGGAACTAGAGGGCACCATATGGGCGTTTTTTGCTGCAGGGGATGAAGGACCTTTAGTTCCGGGTCGTAATACGACCCTGTACTAAAAAAAAATCGATTTTTTTTATGATTTTTTTTTTGAATTTTTTCTTAAACTTTTTGAATTGTTTGACTCGTAATGATCTCACTTGGAACATTTTTAGTACTAAGTATATTTAATCTTAGGTCAAATTACACTTGTGGTCAAACTTTCCATTCGGTCACCCATCCTAGCAGTACTCCATCCTCAGCACGCTTAACTTCTCTGTTTCATCCGAATGTCCTTGCACGAAGCCCTTTTATACCTTGTTGTCAACACTATCGTATCAATCCTATTAGCCCAGATCAATATGCCATACATCTTTATTTATTAAAACTACAAATAACTATTTTAGTAAACAACAATAAATCTGTAATAATAATATTTTAATATAATGAAAGTAAAAAACTAAATAAAATAATATTTTATTCACTTTTTGCCATTATTCATTTAATATGGTATAAATAATATCTTTAAATCTGTAAATCAAAATCCGACAAATAATATATTCATTATTATCAGAAAAATGTGAGGAATCAAAATATGGAATAAAAACTTGCTAATTAATAAAAAAAATTAAATAACTTTTTCCCTTTTCAAATTTTAAAAATATAAAGGAATCAGAAAAATGTGAGGAATCCATTATTTATAATTTTAAAAATCTAAAAATGTGAGTAATCCAAATAAGGCTGTTAAAATCAAACTTAAATTTTTTTCCATACATTTTGATAGGTTGTAAATTTTTTTCCGATATCGTACGCAAAAGTTATAGCAATTTTAAGTTGCTTGCGTCGTTTCCCTTTAGTCCAGGGCCGTATCACGACCCGGAACTAAAGGGACCCTTTAGTCCCGGATGGTATCATGGCCCGGGACTAAAGGGTGTTGCCCGCGCCTGCACACCTTTAGTCCCGGATCGTATCACGACTCGGGACTAAGGTCCGAAATGACCCGGGACTAGAGTTTTCTCGGTCTCCTGGCCACTAAAAAGGGTACGACCCGGGACTAGTGCTTATACTAGTCCCGGCCAGTAATAAATCGGAACTAATGTCAGACTCTAAATCGAACCGAAGCCTCTTTTTCTACAAGTCGGGTCTTGCGGGTGATCCTTTCCCACACGTGGTTGTAGAGTGTCGCATTGTACCAGGTGTAGCCAGCTCTGAGCTTGTTCTAAACTCTTCCTGCTATCAATGGATAAAACGTAAAGCTTTTGAGTTTTTTTTTTTTTAAGATTCGCTGAATCTAGACATAGTTCAAGCAATATTTTAACTAGATCTGCAACCAGTAATTCGGGTCGAAGAGAGTAGCGATGACATCTTAGTACACGCATGCGAGCAACAACATCGGTGAACCCTAGGCCGCCAGTGAAAACGCTGTGCGCCTCCGAAATTTACTACTCATTCGTCGCCAGCGTGAGATCGTGTGCCAAGTTGGTGCGTTCACGATCGGAAAGATTTCTTATGGACGACGGCGACCAAGAACGTCACCCTCGTGGCAACTGGCAACCCACACGGCCAGTCCAGGCGGTCACACGTCACGCCTGCTACCACGAAAGCGCATCCTCCTCCCGGATTCCGCCCCCACCCCACCCCCACGCGGCGTCCCTGTCCACCACCACTCCTCTTCCCCGGCTCCGCTATAAAATGGCGCCACCTCCAGCTCCATTCCTCAGAGTCACTGATATCCACTCACATCTCAAAAACTCTCAAGCCTCGTATCGTCTCCCACCAAACCCTGCAGACTCCCACCAGCGAAGCAAGCACTGCACCCGAGCAAAACAATGGCGATGACTCCATCAGCGTCCGCCGTCTCCGTCTCCGTCCGCCCTTCGACGACATTCCGGCCGCGCGCCACCGTCGCGTCAGCCTCCGCGGGCGCCAAGCGTCTGCGCGCGGGAGCCCCCAAGGGAGGCAAGTGGTGGGCGCCGCTGGTCGGATGGTCCGGGCGAGCAGACTACATCGAGACCGCGACCCCGGTGGTGGCGGAGGAGAAGGCGGGAAGGTCGTTCGTGGGAGGCCTGACCGAGGAGAAGGCACGGCAGCTGCGCGCGCGGATGTCGGAGATGGAGAGCTTCCACGACGCCATGTACCACTCCGCCATCGCGTCCCGCCTCGCACGCACCGCCTAGGCCGCCGGACGCCATGGCCGCAGAGAACCCGACCAGACAACTCGCCGGCGGTACCAAGTACTTGCTCGTCCTTGGTGTGCCCGTGCGTATGTGCATAGCTGTTTCTTCTTGTAAATTACAAAGCTCGTCCCTTTTGTCTGTTGATGGAGGTGAAGAAGGACGGAGGGGTCTGTTTTTTCGATTGGCCCCTCCCCCTGTTCGTCTCCAACGAAACGCTCCCTGATCTGTATAGTTTTTTACTATTTGTAAATTACAGGGCTATGTGTGTACAAATGAATAAAAGTACAAGCTCGGATCTTTGTTGCAATATTCTCGAGATGTGTAGCTAATATTGCCGCCTCATCCGTTGGGAGCATCGCGTTTGGAGACTCGGAAAAGAGGTTTCAAGTTGACCTCCACCGGTGCTCTTAGGTGTCTTAGGTGATCTCTAGGGGCACAATGCACGTCTTCGCCGGCGAGTCCATAATGAGGCCCTTCTCAGGCCTGACCAAGTCCTGCCATCTAATCTCCTTGATAGATGATGCGTCGACAAGGAGAGTCATTCTGAAACGGTCGTTCTTCGGAGGCAACTGGCATCGGTGGTCGAGACGAGGCTTTGTTACTTAGCTTAGGACAAGCTCTTTGTTATTGTTGTTGTGGAGTTTGTTACTTAGCTTAGGACAAGCTCTTTGTTATTGTTGTTGTGGAGTTTGTTACTTAGCTTAGGACAAGCTCTTTGTTGTGGGTTATGTTGTCAAGCAAATATAGCAAAACTGAGATTAATGTTTAGAGTTGTATCCTAAACAAATGTATTCACAAATCGTATGCATTATATTTCATAGACATCATCTGTGTGCACTACATTTTCTCAAACTATCCATGTGCGCTACGTGCCAAGCATCTATGGTTCGCGCGATTTTAAAAACAGTAAGAAGGATCGAAGGTAGAAATTACTCAATGGTATTTCAACAACTGAGTTATTTTTACACTACAATAGAATGAGGTCTGGACCTCTTTTTCCAAAAACAATGGTTTTGTGAAAACCAAAGTATCCCATGCCAAGCGTTGTAATACCATGTTTTCTAAATACTCTGGTTTTACATAAGCCAAGCTGCCAAACAAAGCCTAAGTCCGTGTACACACCACTCTCTTGCTCGGACCTAAACCTTAATGAGCCCCCAAAATGTTTTCTAGGGTTTCGGAGTGGAGAAAAGCGGCGCGAGGCGATTTTCAATCTCTTTGGTGCCAGATCGATCTGCCTCCATTGAATCCTCTCCTGACCGAGCCTCTACCCTTAGGGATGGCTGACTCGGGCCTTGGGGATGATCCGGGCAGAGGAGCAGAGAAGGAACAAGCCATGGATGATGGCGCTGTTGAGGAAAAGTTCAAGAAACTAATTATGATAGAGAAGGAGAAGAGATCCCTGGTTATGGACAATCTAGAGGATGAGGAGGGAGCAAAGATCGCTGTGGTTGGGAAGGTGTTGGCGCCATCAAAATTCCATGTTGATACCATCCGGAGTGCTTTGTGCCCACAGTAGAACCCTAAAGGGCTGGTTTTTCAAGCAATGGGTGATAATGTCTTTGTGGCAACCCTAGAAAAAGAGTAAGATCAGAAGAGGATCTGGGAAGGGGCACCATGGATGGTGGGAAATCACGCTGTGGTATTAGAGAATTTTGAGACCAGCATGCGTCCTTCTAAAGTTCGTTTTAGGAGGATACTGATTTGGATACAATGTCATGATTTGTCGTTCAATTGGCTTGATTCAAAAAGAGCAGAGTGCATTGCTAGTCAAACTGGTGAGTTTATAAAATTGGATACTACTACGGAATACTAGAGGATGGGGACAAAGCTTACGTGCCAGAATCTAGCTCAGTATTGAAGATCCTATCCAACTTTGTATCCCAATCAATTCAGTGAGGAGGAAGGGGATAGTTCATTACCCTATTTTGTATGAGAAACTTCCTTACTTCTGCTTTTTATGTGAAATGTTGGGTCTCTATTCTATAAGTATTTTTAAACTCACAAAAGGTTTATGCTCCAAATTAACGATGATTGCGCCCAATTACTGGTGGAGTGGATCACTAGACCATATGTTATCGCCATATTTTGGCCAAAGAAGGAGATGGGCCGTGATCAAGATGGGCTTGGAAAATGCATATATTCAACGTGTTGTTGGATCGGCCTAGTGCGTGGATTTGGGCTAAATTGCCCGTGTATCTTGTATCATAGTAGGTTTTGTGTTAGTTTAGGTTCCGTTTCAGTTTAGGTAAAGATAGAGTTGTAGAGTTATTCCAAAAGTAGAGAGTCTCCGGACTATAAATATGTACCTAAGGTTATCGAGAAAAGGAGGACAATCACGTTCACAACAAACACAATCTCAAGATCGCCACCCCTTGTTCTAGGGTTTCTTTCGGTAAGTGTCATCTTGCCTAGATCGCATCTCGCGATCTAGGCGATTTTTTACTTATCGTTATTTAGTGTTACTCGCATGAAGCCTTGTTGATGGCGAGTAACACTACTATCATGGATTTATTGAGGCTAGCGTCGGTGCTTTTCGTTATAATTCTTTGATTTACGCTACCTCTAGTTATCTCACTACCTTTGCACCTTTTCCCAAGTGCGAGGGTAGCATCTTGCTTCATCTTTATTTAGTTGTTTCGATCTATTATGGTTGTGCCTTGTTCGTCAAGGTTTAGTTTGATATCTACGTAGTCGGGGCCTTCAGACGGGTTGAGCGATCCAAGAGTGCATAGAGGCGTGGCTTACTCGCTTTAGAGAAGTTGTTCGGTAATTAACTTTACGTTGGTTATTAGGCCTCCTCTAGGGTTAGTATTCCTCATCTTTTGTATATACCGGCTCAATTACGTAGGACGTTCCAATTACGTGGTGAAAACGTCAAACTGTCGTAGATCGATTTAATTTGTAACGATAAAGCAAAACCCCATGGTATCATAAGATCTAATGCAGAATCATGGGATAATCGGCTCTATGAGCCGATTCACGGGGAAACAGGGAGCCGTCACGGCTCGAATTTTACGATACTTGTTTACCATGCAGAAATCAATCGAGCAATCCTTCACCTTCGACCAGGTATAGGTCGTGTGGCACGCCGAACCAAGCCGTATGCGCGTCCGGAGTTTTGCGAGCCGTTGCCGAGGGACCAGGCCCACCAGCCTGGAGCCTCCTCTTCGTGTTGCTCGTCCGCCGCCGTGAGTTTTGACAGCAACACATTCAGCACGCCCGGTGGGACATTCAACAACGTCTACATCAACATCCGACGCAATGGAGAATGCATCACCACGTATGACGAGCTTCAAGAGCACAAGGCGAAGTATGACGAGATCGAATCTCTTGAAGCCGATCTCATCGGCTCTTTGAGAGGACCCGTAAGCATGGCATCAAGTGGAGGGGTTCTCCCAGGGTGCTCTTGATGAGGTGGATCATGCTCTTCCTTGGAGGAGTGCACGAGCTCTGACGGAAGTCAACTACATGGTGGCTCATTCTCTTCACCGCCATTCGAGAGCCGGTGAACGCTTTCGAGCGGTCGCGGTCGCGTAGTTCAAGAAATCATGAAACATCGGTACTCTCCGGGCCTACTTTAGGGACTCACCAGGGAGAAAGCCGCTCCAGACTAGGCCGCAATGCCATTCACGCCGCGCCCCAGCCACCAGAGCAGCACAGACGTCGTCTATAAGGCTGGATGCGACCAGCGATTGCCAATTCCTGTTCGAGCCACCTAAGGAAATCCCACACGGATACATATGCACCTACGTGCGGATCGCAACAACCCGCCACGCACCAACCATTGCAACCGCAGGAGTTTCTGCGGGGTTCTGGGCGGGAGCTCCGGACAGGCGTTCGAGCAGCGATGTGCAGGGTGGACGCCGATAAACAGGCGTATAGCTGGCACGCCATCGAACAAGCCATGAGAATCTAGCCCTCGCTCAAGCAGTGGAGCAAATCCGTACCATCTTGAGGACCAGTTAAACCGTGCGAAGAGAAGGACAATCGGCTATTCAAAGCCGTACCAACGAAGTTTGATCTCGATTCGCCGCCACCCAAGTATCGACTCGAGTTCTCAAGGTTTAGCGGTCGGAAGGGTCGAGCTCAATCGAGCACGTAAGCCGATACCGCACAGCTAGGCATAATTTGACATCGGATCGATGCGTAAGGTTTTTGCGCAATCTCGACAGGACCAGCTTTTGGGTGGTACACCTCGCCACCGATTCGATTCAGACACGGAAGCAACCGGAAGAGCAGTTCCACATCCAATATCATTCGAGGCTACCGAGGTGGCATTTCGCACTGCACAAAGCGGCGGGGAGAAAGCGATGAGTTAGTACATCCAGGCTTCAGACCGTCAAGAACCGATGTTACTCCGCTGCTTAAGCGAGAAGGAAGCAATCGACTGGCAGTGTTGGGTCTCTCAGCACCCATCAAGGATCTGGCTTTCCAAGTAGAGTACAACTCATTGGCGCACATGGCCCAGAAACTGACGATGTATGAACAGCGCCACCCTGAGTTATACCAAGACAAGTTCAAGCGTCCGATAGGCCTGGTCGATACCGAAGAAGGTGATCCTACGCAAGACCAGGAGGTGGCCATGGCTGAATGGGCTCGGGGGGCAGACCCCGTGTCCTGCAAATGGGTGAAACAGCAAGGGCCTGCAAAAGGGTTCGACTTCGACGTGAGCAAAGCTGAGCAGATTTTCGATTTACTGCTGAAAGGGAAGCAGCTGAGGTTACCCGACGGCCATAAAATCCCCACGGCTCAGGAAATGAACGGGAGACCATACTGCAAGTGGCATCACTCGTTCACCCACACCACCAATGACTGCAAAGAGCTACGTCGCCAAATCCAAATGGCGATAGAGCAAGGCCGTCTGATCCTTGGGCAGTTCGCCATGAAAGTGGACACAAACCCATTTCCCGGCGTCAACATGATAGAACTCAGTCGCTCCGCGAGGCGTCAGCTGGATTTTTCGTTCGGTGTTAATATGGCAGGGTCTGGGTACCACCATGACACGTACAAGGAGGAAGGTGGTCGCTCTCGGGGCAAAGAAAGAGAAGAGGCTGGTCCATGCGACCGGCCCGGCCATAACGACAGGCGGTACTTAACAGAGGAACATGTGAGGAGAGTGCGGTATCAGAAGCCGCATTCCACGCATCTCCTTAACAAGTATGAGCGTCAGTATGACCAACGGCGCCAGCGCGATGGAGACGATAAAGGATATGAGCACCTCGCTAGGGGACCGTCAAAAGAAAAGGAAGGCGCAGACAAACATTGGGATTGTCCTTTCTTCAAGTATTGCTGGGACGCGGGAATGAGCCGATTGCCTACAGTCGACAACTGCCCGGAGTGTGGACAGCAGAAGGAGGACACGAGGCGCCTTCAGATTCAAGCGTTAGGGCCTCTCCACCTCGAGCCGTCACAGGAGTCCGCTCGAGCAAAGGACCTCGAGAAGCCAAGGGGTGACAATGAAGAAGACAGATATCACCCAAGATGGTGTCCAGACGGACTTCGACATACCCAAAAGCGTAGAGTGCAGCTGCGTAACTTGGAGGAAGTCAAGACGATTCCACGCTTTAAAGAAAGCGCGCCCGATCTAGCCGTCAAAGTCGTGCAGACCTTGAAACGGAGACCGCCCGACAAAGAAAGAGTGGCGCCCAAACCAATAAAAGCCGATGCACGACATCGGCTGGTACAAACATGGTGTTCATACTTCGCCGAGTTCTCGCGCCAAGAACCAATGAGCTACCAAAGGCACGTTCGATTGCGCCCACGGCCGATTATTTTGAGAAGCCACGTGAGAAGGGCTACAAACATCCGAAAGCCCTGCACTGCGAGGTTACATCAATGGGCAACCTGTCGAAGATGTTGGTAGACACCGGGCGGCGATCAATATCATGCCATACGCCATGCTACGACGTTTGGGGCGCTCTCGCAGATCCGATCAAAACCAACGCCACGTTAAGCGACTTCAACGGCCGGTCTTGAAACGCAAGGCGTCTTGAACGTGGATCGGCGGTGGGCAGGAAAACCATACCCACGTCATTTTTCGTGGATGCGAAAAGTACCTCTGTCTTGCTAGGTAGAGACCGGATTCACGCTAATTGCTGCATTCCATCCACGATGCACCAAAGGCCTAATGGGACGGAGATGAAGTGGAGGTCATCCATGCATGATTCTATCGAGGTTTCCATAGCTGGCATGAACGTCGGGAAGCGAAGACCAAGAGCCGATCTCCGAATCAGTTTAGACGGCTGTGAGCATTGAAGCTACAAAAACGGGTGAGGCTGGTCTTATCCAATCGACCGACAGAGTAGGAAAGTCCACAACCATGCGTGGTATGCCGATCCTCGCGATCGGCCACAAAAAATGAAAAGCACCAATCACACGACAAGCGGATCACGCAGTCGTAGCAGGGAGATTCCATGCCATTGTAAAACAATAAGGTGTAAACCATCCTTGACTAATGCAAGCAAAAAGGGGGCCGATTCAGGCAATCGGCCCAAATTATTTTTGTTACCCTCACCCACTGTTTGCCCTGTGTTTACCATCGATTTGACAGGTGACGGAAAGCTAGGGTATGGGTTTACATCTGCTGATGAGCTAGAAGAGATCGACATTGGTCCTGGGGATAAGCCACGACCAAGATTTATCAGAAGAAGTTAGACCCGAGTCTGCGGGGTCCGATGATAGCCCTGTTGAAAAAATATCCAGACTGCTTCGCCTGGGACTACACAGAAATGCCCGGGTTAGACAGGAGCATCATTGAGCATCAACTCCCGCTTAAAAAAGGATTTCGGCCATTTCAGCAGCGAGCACGACAAATGAAGGCCGAAATTCTGGAAGAAGTCAAGAAAGAGGTCGAGAAAATGTTGACGGCCAAGTTAATCAGGCCATGCAGGTATGCTGAGTGGATTTCTAGTATAGTACCTGTAGAGAAAAAGGATGGCCGGTGGCGTGTTGCCATAGATTTTCGGGATCTAAACAGAGCTACCCCAAAGGATGAGTATCCGATGCCGGTGGCAGAGACGTTAATTAACGCAGCGGCTGGTCATAAAATCCTGAGCTTCATGGATGGCAATGCCGGTTACAACCAAATTTTTATGGCTCCAGAAGATATACACAAGACGGCGTTCAGAGTCCCAGGTTCAGTGGGGTTGTTCGAGTATGTAGTCATGACGTTCGGACTGAAGAATGCCGGCGCCACTTACCAAAGGGCCATGAATTACATTTTCCATGATCTGATCGGCAAGTTGGTGGAAATTTACATCGATGACGTGGTGGTCAAGTCTGCTTCCGTGCACGGACACTTGGACGATCTTCAGCGCGTTCTGGACCGAACAAGAAAATTCGGGCTACGGATGAATCCAAAGAAGTGTGCCTTCGGGGTCACGGCCGGTCAGTTCTTGGGTTTTTTGGTCCATGAACGAGGGATTGAGATCGGCTGAAAAGTCGAGGCAAGACGGACAATGAAGCCACCTACCACAAAGAAAGAGCTGCATCTCTAATCGGCAAGATCAACTTCGTCAAGATTCATCTCAATCTGTCGGGAAGAATAGAACCGTTCATGGGACTGGTGAAAAATAAATCGACGAGGAATTTATTTGGGCGAAAAGAACGAGCCTTGACGAGATCAAAGAATATCCGAAGCCGCCGTGTTGGTTCCGCCACCGGACAGAACCATTCTACATTTACTTGTCGATGGTGACACGTCCATCGCCTCGGTGGTGGTACAAGTTTATGATGGGCTGGGCGAGTCGATTTTACATAAGCGGAAGGATCTGGATGCGAGACAAGGTATCCGATATCGATAAGTTGTGCCTCTGCTTTTTCACTGCACCAAAAGCGCCACATTTTGCTATCGAGAGATCATCATCATATGCAAATCGACGTCATAAAGCACATGTTGTCGGCTCCTATGTTGAAAGGCCGTCGGGCAAATGGATGTTCGCATTATCGAGTTTGACATCCGGTATCAACCCGCAAAAGCAGTTAAGGGGAGGCGTTGGCGACCTTATCGAGAGGATCAACACTAACATAGCGACCTTGTCTATAAGCGCGTGGGCTATGTTCTTTGATGGATCGGTTTGTGACGATGGCTGCGGCATCGGCATTTTACTTGTGTCGCCTCGGGGGGCAATATTTTCCTTCTCCATCAGATTATCTACCTCTCGCACCAACAATGTCGCTGAGTACGAGGCGATACGCAGGGGAATGGATTTACTCCTTGAAGCCGGAGCAGAAGCAGTGGAGATTTTTGGAGATTCCAAGTTGGTGATTTCCCAACTCACGGAGGAGTACAAGTGTGAGAGCGAGTCCCTCTTCCCATTATGGTTGCACTGCCGTGAGCTGATGACACAGTTCCGGTACATAAACTTCACCTGGATCCCGATCGCAGAACATAGAGGCAAATGATCTTGCACAGATGGCTTCGGGCTACAAGGATGTAGCGAGGAGCCGATATTCGGTGCAGTTCACGGAAGTCGACGATGGAGCCGATATCTTCAATTACTTGAAGGATTCGGCTCGGGGGCACCTAACGGATAAGGTACAAGGCCATGAAGTATGTACTTATTGGGGATGGCATGTTTTGAGGACTCTGGAAGGGTTATTGCTCAAATGTCCGGGGACACCGAGGCTAAGAGGCTCACACGAGGTACACGAAGGTGCTGTGGAACTCACCAATCGGCTCACAAGATGAAATGGTTGATCGAGCGATCAGGTTTTATTGGCCCACCATGCTTGAGGACTGTTTCAACTACTACAAAGGGTGTCAAGCATGTCGAAATTTGGAAAAATTCAGATGGTACCACGTCGACAATGAACCCCATCATCAAGCCTTGGCCGTTCGAGGTTGGGGCATGGATATGATCGGCAAAATCAATCCTCCATCAAGCAAAGGCCACATGTGGATTTTGGCCATCAGATTATTTCACTAAATGGGTGGAAGCTGTCCCGATGAAATCGGTGAACTCAAAGGATGTTATCAACTTTGTGAAAGAGCATGTCATCCATAGATTGGATTCCCCAAACTATCACGACCGATGGGGTTCGGTCTTTATTTCTCGGGAGTTTAGAAAGTTCTGCGAGGACATGGGGATTAAGTCGATCGGATCATCTCCATACTATGCTCAAAGGCTAATGGGCAAGTGAAGCATCCAACGAGCCTCATCAAGTGATCAAGAGAAAAGTCGATGAGCACCCTAGGCGTTGTACGAGGTTTTGTCGAGAGGCATTGTGGGCTTATCGCATGTCATGCCATGGGCGATTAAAACTTCGCCATATCATCTAGTATATGGACAAGAAGCCGTATTGCCCTGGGAAATTACGGCGGGATCGAGACGTGTCACTTTTCAGGACGATCTAACAACTGAAGAATATGCAACCCTGATGAGTGACAGTGTGGAGGATTTAACTGAGCTCAGGCTGTGGTCGCTAGAGAAGATCAAAGAGAACAAGGCCAAGGTAGCTCGTGCATACAACAAGAAAGTGAGGCCAAAGGAGTTCCACGTTGGTGATCTGGTATGGGAAGCTGTGTTGCCATTAGGGACTAAGGATGCAACATATGGTAAATGGTCTCCAAATTGGCACGGGTCGTACAGGGTTGATCAAGTTTTAAGAGGAAACACATACATGCTTGAGGAGCTAGACGGCGTGAAATTCCTGGTGGCGGTCAACGGTCAACATCTCAAGAAGTATTTCCCAAGCATGTGGGATGATGGACAGTAAAACATGGGGGCCGATACATGAAATCGGCCAGGTAAAAAGCACGTGAGATGTTGGACAGTAAAGTGTGGGGGGGCCGATACTGAAAATCGGCCGAATAAAAATAAAAAAGCCGATGCATGGTCATCGACTCTAGAGGTTCACATATGTTACAAACAAGTGCCAGTGTCCATATACAAGCTACTGAAGAAATCTTCATCCTTGCTCGTCATTAGCTGTTTGTTCAGGGCACGTATTTCGATGGGCAATTGGAGATCTAGGTCGCCCTTTTTTGAAGAGGATCGCAGGTTACCGTTTGAGACTAAGAAGTGACCGTTTAGGTTTGCCTGAGCATGTGACCAAGTCGGACCTTGTCAACGTTTTTGGGAAAACCGATATGCATCGACTCTTTGAGCTATGGCTTGGTTGACTGAGTAAACGTAGTAAGGTAAAAGCCGATGCGTTGCTATCGGCTTCTGGAGCATCGACCTATTTTGGTTATCGGCAAAATTGGGGCGACAAGAGCAATCTTCGAGAGAACGGATTTTGCATTTCATTCAGAAGCTGGTTGCTTACAAAAGGGCTGATCGATTACAAAAGGGAGCTTATGACTACTTCTGTTACTGCTACTAGTTCCTAATCTAGGCCGAGGTCGTCGTCGCCGCCGTCTTGTGCGCTATCCTCAGCGCTGCTTCCGGCGTCGTCTTATTCTTCTTCTTGAAAGAAGCAGCGAGGCCTCCTCGTCTTAAATCGTCGGTGTCCTCGCTGGACCCGGTGCGGAAGTACTTCACCGGCTGGTACTCCTCGGAGGAGGTGTCCTCCTCTTCCTCCTCCTCTTCGGAGGAGTCGACGAATCCCGTGACATGGCGTCGATCTTATCTGCCTCGATTCCCCATCAAGGCTGCGGGTCTTCTTCGCCCGGTTAAGGGCGCGTCCTCCGACCAACGGCGAAATCAACCCCTCTCGTCCCACCATTGTGGGCGAGAGTGTTCTGCCGCCATCGGCGGGTGCTCGGCGTCGGCTCTCGGTCACTCATTGAGTTGGGCGTGGGAGGACAGGCGGAGAGGAGGCCATGGCGAAAGCAGGTTTTTTTTTGGCGGAGGAAGGGTTTTTGCTGTTGGAGGAAGATGGGGATTGCGAACTGCTTAGGTGGATTTAAATAAGGGAATAGTGGAGAGACGGTTCAATGCCGTAGCGGTTTCCCAATCTTGCCGCCACAATCGTCAAATCATGCCTTGCGAAGGAGTTGAGAAGGCAGGCGTCATGATGAAGGGGTGGCGTGTGATCCTGTTACGCGCATACAACCCGATACAAAAAAGGGAGAGGAGAAAAAAATATATCGTGAGAATGGTTTTGGAATTATCATTGCCAAAACCAGGGGGGCATGTTATCGCCATATTTTGGCCAAAGAAGGAGATGGGCCGTGATCAAGATGGGCTTGGAAAATGCATATATTCAACGTGTTGTTGGATCGGCCTAGTGCGTGGATTTGGGCTAAATTGCCCGTGTATCTTGTATCATAGTAGGTTTCGTGTTAGTTTAGGTTCCGTTTCAGTTTAGGTAAAGATAGAGTTGTAGAGTTATTCCAAAAGTAGAGAGTCTCCGGACTATAAATATGTACCTAAGGTTATCGAGAAAAGGAGGACAATCACGTTCACAACAAACACAATCTCGGCGCATCGCCACCCCTTGTTCTAGGGTTTCTTTCGGGTAAGTGTCATGCTGCCTAGATCGCATCTCGCGATCTAGGCAGTATTTTTACTTATGCGTTATTTAGTGTTACTCGTACTGAAGCCTTGTTGATGGCGAGTAACACTACTATCATGGATTTATTGAGGCTAGCGTCGGTGCTTTTCGTTATAATTCTTTGATTTACGCTGCCTCTAGTTATCTCACTACCTTTGCACCTTTTCCCAAGTGCGAGGGTAGCATCTTGCTTCATCTTTATTTAGTTGTTTCGATCTGTTATGGTTGTGCCTTGTTCGTCAAGGTTTAGTTTGATATCTACGTAGTCAGGCCTTACAGACGGGTTGAACGATCCAGTAGTGCATAGAGACGTGGCTTACTCGTTTTAGAGAAGTTGTTCCGGTAATTAACTTTACGTTGGTTATTAGGCCTCCTCTAGGGTTAGTATTCCTCATCTTTTGTATATACCAGGCTCAATTACGTGTAGGACGTTCCAATTACGTGGTGAAAACGTCAAACTGTCGTAGATCGATTTAATTTGTAACGATAAAGCAAAACCCCATGTTATCATAAGATCTAATGCAGAATCATGGGATAATCGGCTCTATGAGCCGATTCACGAAACCAGGAGCCGGCTCGAATTTTACGTATACTTGTTTACCATGCAGGAAATCAATCGGAGCAATCCTTCACCTTCCTGACCAGGTATAGGTCAGGTGGCACGCCCTCGAACCAAGCCAGGGCGCGTGCCGGAGTTTTGCGGGCCGTTGCCCGAGGGACCAGGGCCCACCAGCAGTTCTGGGAGCCTCCCGGCTCTTCGTGTTGCTCGTTGCTGCCCGCCGGTGAGTTTTGACAGGCAACACCATACTAGTTGAGTGCCCGTGCGTTGCCACAGTAACTCAAGTTATTAAATGAGAGTTAGTGATGGTGCATTTAGTTCAACAATAAAACACTCATCATTAGATACATCTAGACCGTCCAATCTACATGCGCTGTCTCAAAGGTTCCACCTAAGGTAAGATATTTTTTAAGGAAATTTTTTGTCATATTTTTGTTACTATTTTATACCCGTATGGTTGATTTCGTATTTATTGTTTGCCAAAAGTGGAGTAAATTTCTCTGGCACGATTCACACACCAGTCATCACATATGTTCTACGTAGAAGTTGGCAACACAGTGGGAGAAGGAAAATACAAGCCAGTAGCCGGTGGAACATCGGGCAAGACGGGTCTAGACACGATCTTTCGAATAACTCACCAAAATGGGTTGGACCATGATTCACACCCGAAGGAAGGAATAAGCTTCCTAAACGGACGAAGGAAGGAGCATGCTTCCTAAACGGACGAAGGAAGGAGCATGCTTCCTAAACGGATGTGTGCCACCACCGCTAGTGTTGACATGGCGTTGCATCTTTTCTTGTTGTGGGTGGAGTCCACCCCAATCGATTGCCCCGAGCTACGCACATGCTGGCCGCATCCGCTCCGCCTGGCCTGCTCCATGTCTACCCGATCCACTTCGCATCAGGTAGGAGCTCCCCGCCCGCGTGTTCCTACTCCGTGTCTACCCAAACATGCATCGACTGAATTTTTAGTGGGAAACCATGATGTTGCTTTAATGTTGAATCCGGGAGAATAGATGAGTGGCACAAAGAAGGGAGAAAGTGATAGAAGAGGGTGACGAAACCTCGTCTTAACACATTCATTAAATAATATAGTTTCGTATAAATGCACGGGTATTTAGCTAGTTGCCACATGGTATTTCAAAAATCTTAAGATTCCACTTCTCTCAAGATGTATTTCAACCAAAGCTATAATCTAACATAAGCAAACTGAAAACATCACCGAAGTAATTCAATTGTAGGAAGTTCTATTTACAAGGGAATTCATGCAATTTCTGAAAGTCATTGACTCTTTTATCTCACAAAAGAAACCACAAAATGGACACCCACCCACACAAGGAGCATTGATCAAAAAGAAATCATGTAAGACCCAATAAAATTAAAGGTGTCTGTCCCATGTGTACATCATAGATTTAGAACTAAAAGTATAATAATGTCTAATGTAATATAACAAACTAATCTACTCCCCTCAAGCTTGTTTGCTCCTTCCTCGTCCACACATCACACCTGCAATATTCCTCTATTTAGTGTCTCAAAATGATTGAAGTTTGGATTTAGTTTTCCAATCATATTATATGCTTAATGTAATCCTAAAAAATCTGGAAAACCTCGGGACTATATGAACATTTAATAGGGGCAGACGCTCATTCAGCACCTGCTTCAAGATCTTGCCAATGAGTATATACCAGACATGGAAAAGACACTCTCTCAGGCATCATATTTAGGATGTTAATGAAAAGAACATCTAGAAACAGATCAAATCCTGAAATATATCCAACCATAAATGTTCCCAACATTTACCCGAATTAGAAACTTGTTGTAAATCGATACTACTCCCAAGGAAAACCAAAATCATTCCTTGATGTTCTACTTTAGACAATTCCAAATAAGACCTTTGCAAAATCTCAAGCCTTTACAATAACAATTCATATGCTAAAACAATATATTCAAAGAGTTATTGGTAAATATGTAGATAATCCATAATTCAAGTTAAATCAATGGTATAGAAACTTACAATACAATTGCATTTAGGCATGATTTTCTTTCCCTTTTTGCGAATGATTACCTTGCCCCTTGGTGCCTCTTCTTTATATCCATTTTCTTTGAGAGACATACATACCTCAGATACATGGATGTAAATGGGTGATCAATTGATCATTCAGACACAGAATATAAAATGATAGCAGTAACATGATAGCGGACAGTCTGAGTTAGGAATGGAAATTTTCTATACTGCAAGGTACTCACAACTTGTGCGATATCCCTTGAGCTCTTTCCTAAAATGGACATCCACTTATTGCCAATTTTTTCAGATTTTCACTGCTAAGCCCTATTTTCATGTGAATTGTCTCAGAGGATGATACACTTTAGATAGACTGAAACAACGTTATGGTGCCATCTGGAAATTTGAAGAAATTACCTATGTGGACCGTACAGGATGTATATAATGGCAGGGATGGCGCCATGCCCCCTGACAATAGCCTCCGCCTCCATGGCCTCCTCAAAAGAGACATCCACAATACTGTTAGAACATCAAATTGTTTATGTAGTTCATGTAGAACTGGATTGAGCCAAATGAGTAGCTTGGGGTAATTCTGAGCTTCTATCACATCATAAGAACTGAAACACACACACACACACACACACACACACACACACACACAACACACACACACACACACACACACACATATATATATATATACCTGACTTATTTTGCTAAAGAAAAGCGTACAAGAAGCTATGATGTATCTATGCTCACCATCCGAAAATTTAAAGAGGCCTATCACACCATCGATGGACTTAATGAACGAGCCCCGCACCAGGGCAGCATGAACGGCCGGCGGTACGTCGCTAGGTACCACACCTACGCTCTTCCAGTCATGCTGTTTCAGAGACTTATATCTGCTTGACCTTCTCACGGACGCCCGCCGGCGCCGAGCCGCTAGAGCCCCTGGTGCTGGTTGGCATATCCTCGGCACGCATGTACTCCTGTAATACTTGACACTAGGCTGATAGATTGATAATTGGATCGGTTGGTGTTTGTGTTTATATATTGTACTCTAACCAACCGATCAGTACATGAACATGAGCCCTATTACTTAATGGTGGCTAAGAAAAATACAGATGATGCGCGTACGCGATGGTCGGCGCGCGGCACAGTATAGGTGATAATACTGGATTCGAAAGACTCGGAAATGCGGCATACGCAGATGCTAGCTAGAGGTGAGGTTACCTTGTGCAACATGGATCCCGGAGAGACCGGCCGCACCTAGTAGGTCTCAATCGATCCATTGAAGGATCAAGGTGCCGGGCGTGGCACCGAGGCCTGGTACCTCCAGCAGCTCATCCGCCGCCTTCGACGCGAGCGCCACAACGCGGCGGGGACACGCTACTGCACGCCGCCCATTGCCCCATCTGTTCTCGTCGCTCCGCCTCGCTCTCGTGCTGTTCCGGGTATATAATTTTCCTTTGAGCAGGGACAAGGAGGAAGGCGCAAGGAAATAGAGAAATGATGGACGGCCGCATGCAATCAGCATCCCGTGATTACGTCTCCATTTATTTGTGATCAGGCCTTAACACGAAGGTGAGATTATGTTCCGATTTTATTGTGTCAAGCGGGGGCTGGTTTGAACGACCCGCGTACCACAGAAAATAATCAGACGGTGTACGTGAGTTAGATGTTTAGCGAGGACGATTTAACGGACCAGATGCTCTCAATGTTTGATGGACAAAGTGAGCCACCAACTCGAATTTAATAGTAAAGAAAAGGTATGCACTAGCAATCTTGGGAGAAGATGTCTTTTGCAGAAGGTAAAGGAGGGATGGGTTTTAAGGAACTCCAAAGTTTTAACGACGCTATGTTAGGCAAACAAGCATGGCGGTTGCTGGAGAATACAACGAGTCTATGTGCTTGTGTTCTAAAGGGAAGGTATTTTCCAAATTCAGACTTTCTATCAGCAGGGTGCCCCTGGAGTGCCTCTCGTGTTTGGAAGGCTATTCTGATTGGTAGAAATGTTCTACAAAAAGGTTTGGTTAGGCGAGTCGGTAATGAAGCTGATACTCGTATTTGGGAAGATAAATGGATTTCGGGTGTTCTAAGCCAAAAACCTTTAGTTTGCAAGGAGGGTACACGTCTGAAAACTGTTGCCGAGCTAATTGATTCAGTGCGGGTAAATAGAATGTCGATTTAGTGAAGGAAACCTTCTATTCGCTGGATGCTGTTGCAATACTAGTACTGCCACGCCCAAGGGGAGGTGGCGATGATTTTTGGGCATGGATTGAGGAAAATTCTGGTAGGTACACTGTCCGATCAGCCTATCATATTTTGGTTCAAGGATCAGGGGCAGCCATCAGTGGCTCAAACTTGGATTCAGATGCAGTATGGAACAAATTATGGTGGCTAAGGGTGGTACCAAAAGTAAGAGTGTTTTGGTGGAGGGCAATAAAATGATTTTTACTTTGTGATGCGGAGCTCACAAGAAGATATGTGATGAAGCAGGGAACATGCTAGTTGTGTGGACATGCAGTAGACACCATATATCATGCTTTGGTTGAGTGTGAGCATGCTGAGAAGTTTTGGTCAGCAACTTCAGATTACTTTGGCTTGGATTCCAAGACTCCATCCAATTACCTACATGAAAGATCTGTTGGTTGAATCGGTCATAAAAGAGGAGCTTATTTCTATTGCTGTGATACTTTGGTGTATCTGGAGTAGTAGGAATAAATTTGTCCACAGTGAAGAGCAATATAAACCGCTAGCCTCGATGCATCTGATTGAAGAGCAACTTTTCCTCCTTGAGTTACCCCGGTACAGACAAAAATTCAGAAACCGGTGTGCAGGTGGGAGAGGCCACCGGTTGGCTGGTACTCTGTTAATACAGATGGGCCGATCAATGGGGCAACAAATGAAGCTGGGCTACATAATACGAAACGAGATAGTTTTTTTTGTTGAGGTTGGTTGGTGCAGGCACCCGCAGATTGAAGACCCTCAGTAAGCGAATTACTTGCTTATAGGGAAGGGCTCGAGGCTGCTGCTAGATTGGGCATCTCAAAGGTGATACTTCAAACCGATGGCAGTAATCTTGTGAAGCTATGGCGTGAGAAACGTGTTGTGCGAACTGAGGACGCACACATTTTTTAGGAGATGAAGATGGTAAGCGCAAGTTTCCAGGACTTTAAATTTCTCCATGTTGATCGTGCTAATATGGCACATAAGTGCGCTAGAGAAGTTTTAAGCGTGTTAGTTCATGTGCGGTATGACGTAATACCTGTATTTCTGACTGATGCGATTCAGTCAACCTGTAACCACTATCACTCTTAAATAAAGTTGTGGATTACAATAAAAACACTCTCTTGCTCGGATTCTTCTTCTTCCTCTGCCGGCGGAATAAATTTGCTAGGGACATGCATGCAGAGAGGATTGAAATAGTTTGGAATTATATGGACCATGTTCTGAAAAAATGACAACTTTCTTTGGTTTTGAGAAAACAACACACGGTTCGTGTCAACCTGCAATCAAAGAGTGTTATTTTCTGAAAATCCTTTGTTTTTGCCCTCGAACTAGTTGCACTTCTGTAGCGTTACCGCTGTGTTTGGATGCACCGAATTGGGCCCCAGAATGGGGCATCTAATTCCACCGTTTGGTTTTATCTGAATTGCGGGCTGCAAACGGAGGCCCAATTCCTAGGGCCACCCCCGCCCGCCTGTCCCTTGTGGAATCGGTACCCGCCCACTCTCGACTCCCTTCCTCTCGCTCGTCACGGAAACAGCAGCAGAGCGAAAACGCGGCGGCGCAGGTGACCTTCTCCCGCCCTCTTCCCTACCCCCGGTGAGCATCTCCTACGCTTCCCCTAACTCCCGCCCCCCTCTCTATACTAGGCTCCGGTGAGGGGGAAGATAAGAGGGTCGGCAGTGCAATGGGGAGACCCCTAACTTCTAGGTTGTCAGATGAGCAACACGGGGCGGGGAGCATATTGATTTGAATTGATTTCCTTTGCTGGTGAAGAATCTTAATTTTCATCGATTGATCCAAGAGTTCTGTCTTGTCATTTCCTCGCTGTGAGCAATCTGACCTGCTCCAATGCATCGATATCATTGCGGATTGTTGCTGTCTAGAAAAGGTGGACTGTCCTGAGTATTTTTGTACTACGTCCGATCCTTTTGTCCTGAAGGCGTAGCATTTATTTACCTACTAGATCTTACTACGTTAGCAACAAATATCATGTGGAAATGGAGTCACTCTGAATATTTTCAGACATGACTCTGCTTTGTGAACTTTTGAGGAGACTACTTCATGAGTGCTGTGTTTGGGATAAGACATTTTTATATCCATATAAAAGGATAAAAATGGACAAGCTACTTGATTATTTTTCATTTTTAAACATAAAACTAAGCCAGCATATAACTGAACCTAAGTCACATAGGGTATTCATCACTTGTGTTAGGAATGGGACTATGCTCTTATTCCATGCTATGCTGGCACAAAGGTTGTTTGGTATCATGACTAGAACAACATACAGCGAACCGGGTATGCTGTCCTCTTTGAATGGACCAGAGCTTCTCTTATTTGTGAATAGTAAGCCATAGACCTGAGATGTACTGTATTGGCTATTTGTCTTTGTTTTCATTCCTTATTTGTGACGATTCCTGTGTTTGCAGATGGCTAGGTGGGATGAAATTTTGACCCTTCCTGTTCAGAACCCAACCACATTAGAGTTTTCAGCAGCAGATATCACGTGGTTTATGGTCGTGGGATGGAAGGATTCGATGGACAGGCTTGCGCTCATTCCGTTTTCCAGGGTGGATGACTTTGTCAGAGGAGAATCAAACAACAAAGAATGTCCAACACGATTTCACGTTGAAGCACGCAGAAGGCGTCCTCCAACCATGAACTGCAAACCAAAAGTTGATGGGATACTAGAGTACATCCTGTAAGTAAATGGAACCGTGACTAATCTTTATTCTAGAACCTGTTGTTGTCAACTTTTTCTTAGCATCTCCACACTATAGATAATCAGGCTATCACTATTTTATTACACTGCCTTCAGCTCTTCTTACCTTAGCTATTTCCTGTTTGAGATGCTATTAATTTAAACAGAACATGCGAACATGATGACACCTATGCGTGCAGGTATTGGTGCTCTTCTGGTCCAGATGATTATAGAAAGGGTGGTGCTGTCCGGCCTAGCAGGTCCTCTTGTGGAAAGAGGAAGACACCTGCCGGTCGTCCTAATATAAAGAGGGGATGTGTTTGCCATTTTATTGTGAAGCGTTTGATTGCTGAACCATCACTGGCTCTTGTGATTTATAACCACAATAAGCATGTAGATAAAAAAGGCTCACCCTGCCATGGTCCCATGGACAAGATGGCTATCGGGACGAAAGCAATGTTTGCACCTTACATATCTGAGGAATTACGTCTTGAAGTTATATCTTTGCTCTATGTTGGTATTCCTGTCGAGACCATAATGCAGAGGCATACTGAAATGGTCGAAAGGCAAGGAGGACCATCAAACCGCGATGATCTTCTTACTCACAGATATGTTAGGAGGCTGGAAAGGAAAATACGGCGTTCTGTTTATGAACTTGATGACGATGACGCTGTTGGTATTAACATATTGGTTGAGAATCACCAGGACTACATATTTTTCTTTGAAGATTTTACTGATAAGGATAGCTTTGTCTTGGGCATTCAGACGGATTGGCAGCTACAGAAGATGATTCAGTATGGCAACCGCAGTTTACTTGCTTCCGATTCAAAGTTTGGAACAAACAAGTTAAAGGTTTGTCAAATGTCATTTTTTTACAGTAGTTCAAAGTTTTCTATGATTTTATCATAGTACTGTTGTTCGCTGTTTTGCAGTATCCTGTACATACTATACTTGCTTTCGACCAGAAGAAAAATGCGATTCCTGTTGCTTGGATCATAACTCCCCATTTTACACATTGTGAAATATATAGATGGATGGGTGCTCTTTATGACCGAGTTCATACAAAAGATCCAACATGGCAGTTGGGTGGCTTCATTATTGATGATCCCTTGACCGATGTGCGCACTATAAGGTAACTGACGCTTCTCTACTAGTGTACTCTTTCCTGGGGTTTTGGTGCCTGAGTATATATTCTGCTGAACAGGGAAGTGTTCCATTGCCCGGTTTTGATTACCATATGGCGTATCCGGCATGCTTGGCATAAAAATTTGATGAACAAGTGTTCAGATCTTGAGAAGCGTTCAGTGATGGCTAAACGACTTGGGAATGTATTATCCAATATCTGCGGAGGAAATGGTGGTATGGAATTATTTGAGGCCTTTCTGGAAGATTTTGTTGATTGCTTTGGTTTTCTGGACTACTTCAAAGCTCTATGGTTTCCAAGACTTGGTTGGTCCATGTGCCTTTGCTTTACCTTGTTTTACTTGCCATATCTCTATTTCACTTATTAGAGGGTTTTTTCATGAGTTTTCTAATTCAACTATTTAATCTGTCTTCTACTGCTCATTGTCTGCCAGGGGCATGGACAACTGTCTTGAAGGCCACCCCCTTGGCTACTGCTGAGGTAGCTTCAGCAATCGAGAGTTACCATCACCTGCTAAAACTCCGCCTGTTGAATGAGGCAGATGAAAGCATCTACCAGCGTGCAGATTGGTTGGTTCATAAGTTGGGTACAAAGGTTCATTCTTACTACTGGTTGGATGAATTTTCTGGGAAGGACAGTTTTTCTCGTTACTGGAAGAGTGAGTGGGAAAATGGCCCAAACCAATGGCAACAGGGATTGCAAATTCCAGATTCTGATATTGTCATAGAAGATAATTGTGCTAGAGTGGTCAGCCAGAAAGATAAGGAGAGGTCCCATGCCATAGAGAACCCAGGTTCTGAGCTTGCATTGTGTGATTGTAGCTGGTCAACGAAGGGAAACCTTTGCAAACATGTAATGAAGTCGACTAAGGTTTGCCGTGACAGGGGATTGGCACCACCATCCTTTGCTCTACTTCGCTATTACCAGGCACTGGCCAGTGTTATTCATTGCCCACCCAGTGACTCTGTGGTTTGTGACCATGCAGTTGCTGTGGCAGTTTCTGTTAGAACACAGTTGGAGGTGCTACTTGGCGCCACTAATTGTGGTTCTCTAAATACATTGGCTTTCAAAAAGGATCCCCAATCAACCAGTGAGACCAGAGAGTCCAATGCTCAAGCAGCCCGTATTGAGAACGGTGCTTGTGCAAGTCAACCTCCAGCTGCCTTGGATGACGACACCAATGAAGTTCCCACCGACGAAGACAGTGATCAGGACAGTCATGTTTTTAAGAAAAGAAAGTCTAGACGATCATCTGATGAAGATAGAGCTGCTGCAGCGGCGCAAGTCATGCAGAACAGTCGTCGCCAGGAAAGAGAATGCGGAGAAGCTGCTTCTGATGGTGATGAAACAACTGAAGAGATGCAAAGCTTCTGATGGTGATGAGGGAACTGCAGAGATGCAAGCTTCTGATGGCGATGAAGAAACTGCAGCGACGCCAATCATGCAACCTTCTGAAACTGATGGCAGTCCAGCAACTCCTGAACTGAATGGTTCTTCCGATGAGGTTAGATAAGCTGCTCGGGTAGGTCGGACATGACGCCTTAGCACACAATCAAAATTGCAGAGTCTGTATATTGTAGTTACTGAAGAACTAATCAGAATAGTATATTCTATTGTTGAATTCAGTGAGATGATGCATATATGTTACTAGAGTAGTTAAAGCATGGAAGGAAAAAAGAACCACTTGTTGACCGAAAGCTGAAATAGCGGACGAACCTGTGGACCAGGTCATCCCAGCGTCTAATCGACTCTGTGGGTAAGCTTTTTAGGCCCTGTTCGGTTTACATGTTTGCAAAACAAAGGAACTTAAACATGTAGAGGAATCGGGTTAGCTATAGAAAGGAAAACTGCAGGATATCTAAACAACAGGAATAAATAAAAGGGGGTGTTCGGTCTGAATTACGTCGCCGTTGTTTCCTTTGTTCTGTGTGGATGTTTTTTCTCCTCCGAAAGGTACGGGAGATTAAGCCTTTCCTACGGAATAGGCGGAGTGCTTTCCTGGAAACTGAACGGCCTCACAGGAAATTTTTCCAAAGGAAACTGATCCCGCGAATTTTGGGCCCTTAGCCAGGCAAGCACAGAGCCTTTGAGTTGCGGGCACTGCATGACTGTGGTTTTAGAACCACCTCGCATCGCACCGTCGTCAGGTAGTCTTCTAGACAGGTCCTTGGCTCATGGAGTCCATCGTACTTGGGGTGGTCGGAGGGTAGCTTTAACCCTTTCAGCATCCTGGTTCGGCGGACACAATAGATGAAGCAGGTTGCATTGCATGGTTCAGCGTCTTCATCGGAGTAGAAGGACTCGGGGCCAGCATGCTCTACGCGGGACCTGTTGATCTTGCCTCATGTGATGTCATTGCGGGCGTCGTGGTCGCGCCATCCTCGTGTCCACGGCTCATGCGTGGGCTGTCGCGGCGACGTGGTGACTGGTGAGTCGCTACCTCGTGGAGGCAAGTGGTCGGATCGTCGCGGCATAGGGGCCATTCAGCGTTGTGCTTCTCTTCTAGCGTGAGTGCGGCTCCTATCAGTCCCAAGCCAACGATGGTTGATCGGTGAAGTGCCACTCGGGGATCGCCCGCTGGAGGTTAGTTGACGAGGAGGTAGGTGGTGGCGGCGATTAGAGCACCTTACGCCATCTTAGCTACCATATTTCCCGCCATATCCATCGTCATGAAGGACGACTCGAGGCTTTTGGATATCCCTCGCCTATCCTCCTTGGGCATATGTTGTAGTCGAGAGCGCCGCTTGTGCGCCTCAACCGCGGTGTTATGCCTTGACGATGAGGAGCGGAGAGAGAGGACAATTGACGCTGCCGCTCGCCAGATGCGTCGGCGAGTCGTTTGCGCTACTCGAGATCTTGTTGTGTCGCGGGCGTGTATGTTGCCGATGAAGGAGGTTGTGATAGGCCATCAAGGCCTCCAGCATCGCGCCCGCCGGCATGGGATTTGAGCCTCTCAAGGCCTCCTTTGCCTTGCTCCAGTCCTCTATAGTGATGTTGACGGTAGGACGAGCGGTCGAGTCGCCGTTCCCGTTGTTGGTTTCGTTGCCCCTGTTGGTTGCGTTGCCTCCGCCTCCATTGGAGTGGTTTCCATCGCGGGGGTCGATGATGACCGCGCACTGGAAGTGCGCCAGGATCACACTGCTATTAAAGCTCTCATGGCTGACGAAGTCATGGCTGGGGTGTCTGAAGAGATCGGCTGGACCCGCGACATGATAGGTGTCACAGACTCATAGTCGACGCATAAGGTTGAAGCTAGAGGCGATTCTGACTCGTTGGTGGAGCTGACGAAGGACGTCAAGGTGGCTGATAGAGATGTCTACTTCGTCGGAGCCGGGTAGATAGCATCCGGGAGACGTGATGACCCACAAGTATAGGGGGTGTATCGTAGTACTTTCGATAAATAGTAGTGTCGATCCCAACGAGGAGCAGAAGATGCTGAACAGTGGTATGGAGCAGGAAATCTCTGTGAATACTTAGCAAACGGATTTTTAGTGGTTTTTTGATAAGACAACAAAACAAGGAGCAAGTAATAAAGACAACGAACAAACAGAGCAAGTGGCCCAATCCTTTCTTAGCAAAGGACAAGCCGGTGAAAATACTTATAAGGACCAAACGTTTTCGAGGAAACATGGGAATTCTGCTAAGTGCTTTTGTTTCAAATAGCTGAGTACTCTTCTCTGGTGTTGTAAGTGTTGTGTGGGTGAACCTGTGCTAACATACCAAACTTACTTGGACTCGAAGCGCTAGATCCATCCCCTCATGGATGGAACTAAAAGTCGAGCGTGAAGCTGGGGAGTGTGGGGTGAACTCGAGAGAGTCGAGGAATTCTTCTCCCCAAAGATCGGAGAGTCGCAAATTGCCGAAGTTAGAGCCACCGAAACCTTCAATAGAAGGAGGACATAACGTATAGCTAGCAAATTGTTTGATAATTTCATTCTTTATGTCAATTGTCAAATCCTCTTCGTTGCTAGGGATTTGGATGCTTGGGATATTCAGATTGGGGCACAGAAGAGAGATGAATAAGATGAAAGCATGAACAATTGAGGGAGACTTGTGGTATAATTGGATACCCAATCCCTTCAAGTAAATCTTAATTTGGAACACCTTATAGTGCTTGATTTTAACAACCTGCTATAGGGAGTTGATTGATTGATTGATTTTGGACTAAGCAAACATAAAAGATTCCAATTTTGGAAGTTTAAGAGGCCTTTGTTGCTAGCCATGTATGTTTGCCTGTAGATTTTGCTCAACTGTATTGAGGTATCGATTTGACTCCAGCGCGCGGATTTCTCATAGCTTGCGTCAATTGACGTGGGGTCTCCATGACAATGCCCATGGATGATGGACTTGGGTTTTAGGGAGAAGGAGTACGCTGGTGGATCCGTCGTCTAACAAACAAGAGGGGGCACAATTTACCCAGGTCTGGGTCCCTGGAGGGAAAAACCTACTCCTTCTTGTCCGATATTGATTATTGGAGAAGATTACAAGACTACCGTGATGGATATTTAAATTGGATCTTGCCTAGGGTAGATTGCGTATGAGTCGAGAGAGCCTCCTCAGTGACCCCTCCCATCCTTTATATGAGAGGATGGATCTCAGTTACCGTGATCGAGTCAGTTACAAGCTAAGGACGAACCCTAGAATCCGCTAAGCATGGGCTTATTCTTGCTCTGCAAGCCTAGAACCTGGCCCTCCAATGTTGGAGATATGCCCAAGAGGCAATAATAAAGTGGTTATTATCATATCTTCATGTTTATGATAAATGTTTACATCCCATTCTATAATTGTATTAACCGGCAATATTAATACTTATGTTCTTTGTAAACATAAAAGAGTCTCTAGTAAGCCTCTTGTTAAACTAGCTTGTTGGTTAATAGATGATCATGGATATTGGATGTCATTAATAACAACGTCATATCATTAGGAGAATGATGTGATGGACACACTCCTATAGTTAAGCGTAGGATACGATCAATTCATTTAAAGTTTGATTGCTGTAAGCTTTCAAATACATAGTAACCTAATCCTTCGACCATGATATCATGTTAATCACCATCACCGGATGGATACTTTGATGACATCAAACACCACTTCGTAACTGGGTGGTTATAAATGTGGCACTGAGTATTCTGAAAGTATGTGTTGAAGCACATGGATCAAGAGTGGGATTTGTCCATCCATATGACAGATAGATATACTCTAGGCCCTCTCGATGGAATGTAATCCAATTGGCTTGCAAGCGTGTGACTAGGTCACAAGGGATAACATATCACATAACGAGTAAATAATACTTGTCGATAATGAGGTCGAACTAGGTATAGAGATACCGACGATCAAACCTCGGATAAGTAAAGTATTGCGTGACAAAGGGAATCGGTATCATATGTAAATGGTTCATTTGATCACGAAGTCATCGTAGAAATATGTGGGAGCCATATGGATTTCCAGATCCCTCTATTGGTTATTGACCGAAGAAGTGTTTCGATCATGTCTACGTAGTTCGCGAACCGTCTATAGATGCCGCCACCATTGTCCCTAGATCAGGGGATCTGAAGTTCTTCCCGGCACCCTGCAGGAGGGGAGATCATCCCGGAGGCCTTCTTCTCCGGTATGAAGCGTGAGTAGTTCCACCTTGGACTATGGGTCCATGTAGTAGCTAGATGGTTGTATATCCTCCTTGTGCTTTCATGTATAGATCTTGTGAGATCCGTTCATGATCAAGATCTAATCTATTTGTAATCATGCATGTTGTGTTTGCGGGGATCCGATGGATATTGAGATTACTATGTTAGATTGATTAATGGTTTTGTCTATTTGATTCTATCATGTATGTGTTGTCTGTGATCTTGCATGCTCTCCGTTATTAGTAGCTATCTTGGCCAAGTAGTTGCTAGTGACTCCAAGAGGGGGGATTTATGCTCGATAGTGGGTTCATTCCTCTACTTTTCAAGTGAAGTGACATAAATATCTTCGATGGTAGATGTGATGTTGCTACTAGGGAGAAAACAACAGTCTCTTGTTCATGGAACAAGTGGATTGTTTACCTTACACACTTTGCTTAAAGAAGTTGTCTGTTGCTTGCAACTTAATACTGGAGGGGGTTCAGATGATAACCTGAAGGTGGACTTCTAGTCATAGATGCAGTTGGATGGCGGTCTATGTATATTTTTGTATTGCCCAATCGAATCTCGTAGGATCTTTTTCTCTAGTATTGCATTGTTATGTCTTGCTCAGTTCCTGTCAATTTCCCTAATGTAATTTGTTTACCCTTCATGCCATGTTGTTTATCTAAGGAGAGAACCTCTAGTGAACTATGGACCCTGGTCCAATCTTTACCATTGATACATATTCCACTGTTACTGTTTACTTGCTGCAAACCATTATCACCTTCCACACCATACAGTTAATCCTTTGTTACAGCAACCGGTGAGAATGACAACCTCACTGTTCGTTGGGGCAAAGTCTTGAGTTTGTGTTGTGCAGGATTCCATGTTACTTGCAACACCTGTGTGATGTTTCCTTCCTCCTACTGGTTCGATAACCTCGGTTTCTTACTGAGGGAAGGCTTGCTACTGTGTTGCTCCATACCTTGCTCTTGGGGTTTCCTGACGAAGAGCTTCTAGGCGCCATCATTGACCTCATACGTGTATACATTACTAATCCATGATAAGATTAGGTATCAATGCCATCCGGTAGAATATGTAAAAGTAAACATGAGGGGGAGTCCCCGAGTTAGTTATTCGAGTCATACCATTTTTATTATCAGCACATAGCCGGCATAAGTGTCCGACATATGAGAGTTTGAGAGATACATACATTGCTTCCCCTAAGTGTAGAAAGGACGGAGCAATGACACATTCCACGGCCTTTTGGTCTCATCGCCCGACCTGTCCGCCTTGTTCTTTTGTGATTCGTGAGCATCTATCAGATAATATGAATTATTGTGCAATGCTTTGCTTATATGAATGGTCCTTCCCATGGGGGTGATAATTTGTGCATCCTAGCTGTGCGTTGCACTAGTCTGAGCACCAGATCCCCTTCTCGGAAAACATAAGGTTGGACTTTTTAGCTATGATAGCGTCGGAGATTTTGTTGGTATATGGCGGATCTGGACAACGCCAATTCCCTTGCCTCTTCGAGTAAATCGACTCCATCTTCTCGGGACTCTTTTACCTTGGCTTCCGAGTATTGCCTTACTCTTGGCAAGTCATGCTCTATGTCGGCAGGCAAAACTGCTTCTGCCCCATACACAAGGAAGAATGGCGTATAGCCTATTGAGCGATTCAGAGTTGTTCTTAAGCTCCATAGCATTAAGGGTAGTTCCTCTATCCAACAACCAGGTGATCTCTGGAGTGGTTCCATTAGGCGGGGTTTTATCCCGGATAGAACTAGGACATTGGCTCGTTCAACCTGTCCATTTGATTTTGGGTGAGAGACTGACACTAGGTCAAGTCTTATCCGATTTTCCCCACATAATCGAGCGAAATCTCCTTCGACAAAGTTTGTGCCATTATCTGTAATCACGCTATGTGGGTGACCGTATCTCAGTATTATGTCTTTAAGGAATTTGACAGCTATTTTTCCATCAAGTTTTTTGATGGGCTTCACCTCTATCCACTTGGTAAACTTGTCAACCATCACTAGTATGTGAGTCATGCCGCCCCGTGCGAGTTTGAATGGTCCCACCATATCCAGGCACCATACTGCAAATGGCCAAGTGATTGGTATAGTTTTTAATTCGGAAGCAGGCAAGTGTGATTTTGATGCATAACGTTGGCAACCATTGCATTTTCTTACTAGATCTTGTGCTTCCACCAGGGCACTTGGCCAATAAAATCCATGTCGGAATGCCTTCGCTACCAATGCTCTTGACGAGGCATGATGCCCACATTCTCATTGGTGAATATCCAATAGTATCTCTTGGCCTTGTTCTGGAATTATGCAACGCTGCAACACACTTGTCACTGTGGCATCCCGCAAAACCACTACTAGAAAATCGCGTTGAATTTGTGCATTGCATCGTCGTCATCAGGCATTGTTTGCATAAAACTATTTTACAAACCCCGTTTTGTTTTCCAAACGCCCCATCTTTCATTAAAACGCCAACCCCGGTTCGCCGGATTGTTTTTGGTCATGAGCTTTGCAAACGGTCCAATTAAACAAATAAAGTTTTATTTTATTTTTTAGTAGGCGTCAACGGGCCAACCGATTTAACGACCACCGCTTTTAAACAGATCGGTCCGCCTTTTCTACACCTACCCGAATCTTACCCACCCTCCTTGGCCACCTCACCGGGCCAATAGTCTTGCGCCACATCACCCTTGCCCTCTTCCTCACCCACTGTAACATGCCACATGGCCAACCCTCCTCCCTCTCCTCTCTCTCTCCCCACTGCTCTGAAGGCCCAAGCCTTCCCCACTGCCGCTTAGGGCCCCACCTTCCTCAGGCCCACCCCAGGCCGAGCTGGCCCCCCAAAGAATAACCCCACCCAATCTTCCCTGCCCCACTGGACCCGCCCCACACCCACCAAACACGCCTCGTCGACCATCTCCTCCTCCATAAGCCCTTCCGGCCCGCCTCGCCAGCCTCTCCGACCCCAATCAAGGGCCAGACAGCAGCCCGGCGCTCCTCCCCGTCGCCTCCTCCTCCTCGCCGGAGCTCTCCGCGAGCTCATTAACCTCCGCCAGTTCACCAGCACACGCCCTCGTGCCGCTCCTCCGTGGCCACCGCTGGCCTCCTCCTGCCGCCATGAGGTCCCAGCTCGCCGGACCTCCGCCGTTCTCCTCATGCCACACAAGGCCGCGAGCTCACCGCGCCTCGCCACGATCATTGGCCCGCCGCTTCCGCCAAGCCATCCTCGCCACTGCGTTCTCATTGCCTGCCATCACCACCCTGCGCTCCGCCTCAAGGCTCGTCGCCTCGGCCAGCTCACTCGCTGGGCTTCGCCTGGCCCATGTCGCCCGCCTCGCTGGCCGACACGCTCGGCTGCCTCCGGCCAAGCCTCCCTAAGCTCGCCGCACGGCCGCCTGGCCCTGCAGACCTTCCGCCTTCGCGGCCCTCGCCGCCCGCTTGCATCGCCTCTCGCCGCCATCCGCGCAGGCCTCCGGGTCTCGTGGCACATGGCTGCGTGCTCGTGTATGTGTGTGCTCGTGTATCGTGTGCTCGTATGCGTGTGCTCGTGTATGCGCCTTTGGGGAATCGATGACGTTCCTATGACTGCTCGAGGCAACCCGAGCTCGCCAACGACCTTGGCGCCAACCTCGACAAGATCTTCATCACGGAAACCCCGACGCCATGATCTCCTCGCGAATCAAGACCGCCGATTCCTCGACACCCTCGATGCGCCAAGATCGCCGAGACCCTAGACGCAAGCCCTCCTTGAGGGACGACAAGTACTCGACAAGGACCCGAATGGAGCGAACTCAAGACGATAGGGACAAGTTCTACTTCACGGACACCGAGAGCCAAGATCGCCCACATAGAATCGAAGTTGTCGAGACCACAAGACCTGCGTTCGGGCGAAATCCGACCGATGCTCGCCGAGAACGACACCGACGTAACGCCTAGTACTTCTTCCCGGAACACAAGATCTGCCCCTTTCCGAGAACGATCCCGTCGAGGCCGTCGAACCCTGGACCCCGAACCCCGAACCCCGGAACCCTAACAAGATCGTCGAGCCCCCTCTAATGTGTGACCCCTTTTCCTCGAACCCTATCTTTACAACATAATAACAATTGTTGCATATTTAATTGTCATCTCGCATGCATATCATTGGTTTGGGGGCCTTATGCCGATTCACCTAATAAATACATATGGGGCCCATATGCGGGCAAATCTAGCCTTATATTGGCCTCCTTTAAACTTGTGTAGCGAACCGGAATCTTATCTTGCCTTGTTATAACAACACTTAAATTGCGGGGTAGCTAAACAACTTGAACCAAGTAATTAATGTCGGGACCCCGGTTCCACTTAACTTGACCTAATTGCATCGCACCTTGCCCTGTCATCCATCATGCATGCATCATGCCGATCTTCTGCCGTGGTATTAAATATTGCATCCGGTGTTTATTCTAGTGTTTTGGTTCTTCGCGGATAAGGCCGTTGAGTTGATGTGAGCTTCGCCCCGATCTTCGGTTGAACCTTCGACAAAGTTTTCCAGGCGAGCATCTCCCCCTTTCTACCTATCTTACTTTTATAGTATTTATTCCCTCCTGTTGATCTATTGCTATCTGAGTTGCGATGCTTTAGTTTCCGAACCTGTGATATACCGTGCAGCCCTATATTGCCTTGGACACACCCTATTACCTGTTGTTTGGTAGATAGTTGGACTTATTGGCGTAAGTTGCTTGCTCAAGTCTTGATGTGTGTCGTCATATGCCACGCTTTGATGTATTGCCGCATGTTGATGTTGGAGATGATTCTAGCTTTTACCGTCACTTTACTTTCTGTTTAACAACTAAAATTGAATAAGCAGAGGCATCGGTGGGTGATAGATAATATTTGGTTTCAACGCCCACTTGTGTCCCGTAAGACCCCGAGTACTTGATAATTGTTCCTTGATTTTATGCTATCCACATCCGGGAGGTATATGGGACCCCTGAGCGAGCTTGATTCATTCTTATTTCTTGGGGCCACAAACTAGTTTGAGGTTTTATTACTATCCTGTACTTATGCCATGCTTTATTTACGACAGCGAGGTACTGCATAATCGCTTTAGGATCGGACACGATTCCGCGGTGTCGACAAGCCCGTTTGGGGTTCCCAATCGTCACCAGATACCCAAAGACCTTGAGGCCGCCTCGAGCTTGTCTACTCCGCGGATTCTACTTAAGGGTGGCCCCGAAATATTTCTGAATCCCGTGATTGTTCACCGTGAAAGCCTCGTTGGGTTTTGATTTGGTTTTTCCGAGGTTGATCGGCGTGTTGCTATTGGTGCACCCCGCCGGTAAAACTTTTCAAAGCCGTGTCGCGGATATGGACGACTTGGAGCATGATCTCGATCATAGACAAGCATAACTAAAGTTTATCGCTATAAATTTGACTTATAATGACTAGTAATCAGCTCCACTATAATGAATGGCTAATTAATACGCCCACCATTGCTTGTTTGGTTGTCGCTATGCATAAAATGTATCTGACTAGTAAGTATTGCAACTACAACGAAATGGCTGAATAAAAGTACCAACAACTGCTGGGTTATGGGTTTATATCATGCTATATGTATCTGATTAGTAATTGTTGCAACTATAACGGAATGGTTAACTAAAAGTGCCCATCGCTTACTTTATCGTGACGATTCACTAAACTCGACTAGTAAAGTGCCGCAACTATAACTGAATAAATAAAACTGCCAACCGTGTGAGTTCCTCGGTTGACTTCCTCGTTTGGTCTCGAGGGGGAAACGCCAGGATGGGTTTGCTTGGTGTTAGTTTCAGGTTGGATCCGGATAGGTCATTCTTACCCCTCTCTGATAACCGCCATTGTATCGAGTCTCTATAGGTTGTTCGAGGTGCATGTTGCCGCCGCCACCACCATACCTATGTAGGCGAGGACCGCGAATTCTAGCCTCGCTGCATCGGCCTCGATCGACGCCTTCTTTGTTTTCTCGCTTTGCCCTTTGTCGGCACCCTTTGTTAAGCAGGTTTTGAGATCGACGTCGTTAAGGTGGTTACCCTTCCGCTTGGCTCGGCAGGTTATGGACGCCATTGGTTATTTCTTCAGGGCTCTTAGCCCCATTTGCTTCTTGTCCGTAGTCGGACGCCCTACCTTTTTCAAGGTGATTTGGGTCTTGTATAATATATCTGTATTCTTGACTCTTTGAGTCGCTGTTGTATATATCTGTTCTGTGGGTCCCATCGAGGACTGTTGTGTAATGTTATTACTTCGTTTTCCACCCGCACGAAAGTGCCTGGTGGGCACCTTTGAATCGTTTCTATGCGGGTTTGGTGAATTTTGCCCAAACTTGCATAGGTCCGATTCTGAGGGTGTTACAGTCACACTCCTCTTGTACAGCTCCTTGTTAATTATTGTGTATGCTTTTGCTCTCCTTTATGTTTGCCTTGCCAATATCTCATCATTGGGCAGAGTTCCATCTTCCAAGTATTTGAATATTAGCCGCGCCCAGACTGGTATTACTAGTGCTGGGTCTCTTTCTCTGTCAATTCCCATTGGCTCAACGAACATAATCTCTGCCGACATAACCTGAGGAGTCCCCGAGTGTGATTCGGCAACCCCTAGGTTAGGCGGAACAGTCCCCGGGTTACTCGACCCTGCCCCGATGTCAATGTCCATTGGCACAACATCCGAATCCTGGTTTGCCGGGATGAATATTGACTCGGATTCTGGTGATGGCTTCATTGATGGGTTTTTTGAGATGTTCCAATGCTACTCCTGGCGGGATTGCTTGCCTAGATGAGCCTAACTTGGATAATACATCAGCTGCCTCGTTTTTTGCTCTGGGTATGTGATGAAATTCACATCCATCAAAGTATCCCAAAATTTGTTGTACATGAAAACGATAAAGTGCCATGTTTGCATCCAGTGCATCCCAATGTCCAGATACTTGCTGAATAACCAAATCCGAGTCACTGAAACACATGATCCTTTTGATGCCAATTTCTTTGGGCACTTTTATACCATGGACAAGTGATTCATACTCGGCTACATCATTGGATGCAGCTAAGTGGATCTGCAACACATATTTGAGCTGATCCTTATTGGGTGAGGTAAGTACTATCTCGACACCTAGGCCCATCTTTGTCTTGGATCCGTCAAAGTGCATTCTCCAGTAATTCGGGTCTGGCAATGGTGGTTCATATTGCATTTCCATCCAGTCCACGAAGAAATCCGCTACAGCTTGATATTTAATTGCATCTCGCATATCGCATTGTGTAGTGTATGGTGATAGATCTATGGCCCATTTTTCCACTCGACCACTGGCATATTTGCTACCCAATATGTCCGAGATAGGTGCCTCACATATTACCCGGATTGGATGTTCTTGGAAATAGTGCTTCAGATTCTTTGCTGCCATATACACCCCATATATCATTTTTTGGTAATGGGGGTAGTTTTTTTGATGCAGAGAGCACTTCGCTCAGGTAATAGACTGGCCTTTGGACTGATTTTCCCTACTCTTCCCGCTCTAACACTATTACCGCACTAACAACTCTATTGGTTGCTGCGATATAGAGCAGCATTGGCTCTTTGGACAGTGGGGAGGCTAATATTGGTGATGTTGCCAACATCTTTAAGTTCATGGAAAGCGCTATCAGCTTGCTGTGTCCATGTGAATTTGTCTGATTTTTTCATGAGTTGATATAATGGTAAGGCTTTTTCGCCTAGCCGACTCACAAACCTACTCAACGAGGTCGGGCATCCTATAAAATTTTGGACATTGTTGAGGGTTTTCGGCAATTCCATTCTTTCAATGGCCCTGATATTTTTCGGCTTAGCCTTAGTTCCTCGACTGGATACAAGGAATCCGAGTAACTTTCCATCCGGGGCACCAAAGGTGCATTTTTCCAGCTTAAGTTTCATCCGAAATCTTCTTAAGTTTGCAAATGTTTGATGCAAGTCCTCGATTAGAGTGTGACTTTGTTTGGTTTTTATTACCACGTCATCGACGCATACTTGAACATTTTTGTCAAGTTGATCCTGCAGGCATTTTTGCATGCATCTTTGGTATGTTGCACCCGCATTTCTCAATCTGAACGGTATAGTATGATAGCAATAAGCCCCGTACAAGGTGATAAAGGTTGTCTTTATTTGATCATCCGGATTTAGTGGTATCTGGTGGAAACCAGAGTACGCATCCTGACGAGGTTTGATCTCATCAATGCCCATTGTTATGGACTTGGGTTTTGGAGAAGATGGGGATGCTGGAGATCGTTGAACGGTTAGCAAACAAGCAACACGGGGATGCAAGGTTTACCCAGGTTCAGGCCCCCGGAGGGAAAACCATACTCCTGCTTGTCTGCTCTTGATCACGGTGGAACCGAAGATTACAGGGGTGCGCAGATGCAATCTGGCGTGGAGGTGTGTATGCGAGAGTATGAGTTGAGAGATCTAGGTCGTGCCCTCCTGGCCTTTATATAGACTTAGGCAGGTCCCGGGCATAGTCCTAGTCGGTTACAGGTTCTAGGGTTTTACCCCTTTGAATTTCCTATCTACTCTAGTCTTGCTCTCCAAGGATCCGAAGGCACCATGGGCCTGGGCCACCCGAAAATCTTTATGGGCCAACGTACTTTTGTCGTGGGCCTTCCTTGGGCTGGACTAGGTATGCTGAGGTCATGCACCCGCGGGGTATAACCATGTCAGTAGCCCCCGAGTGATCAGTCGAATCGTAGATTCGGCTGAGGACTCTTCAGTCTTTCGGGTGCAACTATGTATTTCAATAGTTCATGTGTAGGGATTGTTGATGCGTGTGCCTGAATCACCCAACAGATCAGGGTCAGTTAACTGTCTTAGGACGAAACGACACGATCTTCCTCAGGTTCGAGTCCCTCAACTCGAAACTGGAACATATGCTGGCGTAATTCGACTCAGGCCGCGGAGGACTTACAGGAGTTGAATTCCAGTGAATTTAATTGATGTACCCAACGCGTCCGTCGGGATTTTTCATCGCACCTGCTGGCACGGATTCATACTAGCAGAGCGCAATGGGTGTTGTGCCACCGATGATATCTCAGAGGTCTTATCTTTGCGCCGCAGACGCAGATCCAACATTTGTCACCATGAGGTGTTTCGGTACAAGGAGAAACATTGCTCACTTAGAATTCTACTGAGACAAAGTTGCCGAAAATGTTTTGCGTGTTTGATCTGAAAGATCGCAGTCGAAGAATTCATAGGGTGCGCGACCAGCGCTCCCTATGGGAGTAGCCCCCAAGTGTCTGTTCGAGTCGTAGACTCGGGCGGAGACTTTTATTCAAGCACTTTGTTTATTTTTAAGTCCGTAGGAAACAAAAAAAATTCGGATGCTTAAATCCATCCTCCCTATGGGAGTAGCCCCCGAGTCCGTAGTGGAGTCGTAGACTCGACGTAGGACTCGAAGAAATATTTTGTCTTTACTCGTCTTTCGGGTGCGCGTCCAGCGCTCCTGATAGGAGTAGCCCCTGAGTATTTAGTCGAATCGAAGATTTGAGTGAGTACTCTTAGCTGTGGAGCCGAAGAATTGTAGTTGATGCTAGTATAGCTTCTGATGACATCAGTGCTGACGATCAATGACCTCAAGCGTCTGCTACGCCAGAGATGACTTGACTGGACGAACGTGGGTCCCACTTACTAACCTTGAATTGGCCGGTCACGCGCGGCGTGGAGATAATTACGGCGTCGCCTCGATTTCCGCGCGTAGTGGACGGCGTGGTAACGACGGTTCATTGTGATGCTGACACGTGTATGGCGATTCGCCGCTGGCGTAGGGTCTTCGGATGGACGGTTGTCGTGCGTCGTCTTCATCGTTATAATCATTGGGGAAAGCTGAAGTTTGTTTTCACCGCATCTACTCTTGTTTTCACTGCCTCCTTGTGCTCTACAGGTTCTTGCTGCGCGCTGCGATATTCTTCCACATTTCCTTCTTCCCGTCCGCACTCTCGCCGCCGGTTCCGCCGGAGCGCGATGGGAAAACGAAGAAATCTTCCTCTGCGGTTGGTACCAGCGCCGCCGGAGGGAAGAAAAGCGCCACGGCTACCCGTGTCACCGACGGTGGTTGGCGGCGATCAGAGACGCGGGAGAGTGATCTCCGCAAGCTTCGGGAGCGGGGTTTGATCCCGCAAGATAGGGAGGCCGTCAGACTCCCCGTCAACGAGGTAATCCTCCCCCACCGGGTATCGGGTTATGTTTCGCCTTCGTTATGCGTGGTTTTTTTCCACCACAACTTCCTCTCGGACGCTTTTCTATGGCATCCAGCTTCATCATCCGTCGCCCAATTCTCTTCTTCACATTGCTTTCTTCATCACTTTCGAAAGTTGGCTCGGCATTGAGTCAAGACTTTGGCCTCTTCCGAAACTTTATTCCGTGAAGAGAGTCCGTTCGGATGGTGTTTATCCCATTGGGGTTGTAACACCTCAGATCGGACCTATGCAAGTTTGAGCAAATTCGCCAAACCCGCATAGAAACGATTCAAAGGTGCCCACCAAGCACTTTCGTGCGGTGGAAAACGGTAATAACATTACACAACAGTCCTCGATGGGACCCAGTAACAGAGATATATATAACTGACTCAAGGAGTCAAGAATACGAAATAATATACAAGATCCAAATCACCTTGAAAGCGGTAGAGCGTCCGACTACGGACAAGAAGCAAATGGGGCTAAGAGCCTCAAGAATAACCAATGGCCCATAACCCTGCCAAGCCGGAAGGGTAACCGCTAACGCGGCCGATCTCAAAACCTGCTTAACAAAAGGGTGCCGACAAAGGGCAAAGCAGAAAACAAAGAAGGAGCGCAAGATCGAGGCCAAGACACGGCGAGGCTAGAATTCGGCGGTCCTCGCCTACATAGGTATGGTGGACTGAGCGGCGGCGGCAGCATGCACTAAACCTCCTATAGAGACTTGATACAACTGACGGATATCAGAGAGGGATAAGAGTGACCTAACCGGTTCCAACCTGAAGCTATCACCAAACAAACCCATCCTGGCGTTTCCCCCTCGAGACCAAACGAGGAAGTCCAACGAGGAACTCACACGGTTGGCAATTTTATTTATTCAGTTATAGTTGCGGCACTTTACTAGTCAGGTTTAGATAATCGTCCTGATAAAGTAAACAAGGCACTTTTAGTTAATCATTCCGCTAGAAGGCAATTACTAATCGATACATTTAACATGAGATAACCCATAAACCCAAAGCAGCTTGTTGGTACTTTTATTCAGCCAATGCTAGAAGTTGCAATAGTTACTAGTCAGTACAAGTCGCAAGCGACACTCCAACAAGCAATTGTGGGCAGTATTAATTAGCCATTCCGTTATAGTGAAGCTGATTACTAGTCATTATAAGTCAAATTTATAACAATAAACTTTAGTTATGCTTGTCTATGATCGAGAAACTGTGCTCCAAGTCATCCATATCCGCGACACGGCTTTAAAAGTTTTACCCGGGTGCACCAATAGCAACACACACTCGATCAACCTCGGAAAAACCAAATCAAAACCCAACGAGGCCTTCACGACACAAAGAATCACAAGATTCAGAATATTTCAGGGGCCACCCTTTGAGTAGAACCGCAACGGAGTAGGCAAGCTCGAGACGGCCTCAAGGTTCTGCGCCAATGGTCGGAGCGATCGGGAACCCCAAACGGGCTTGTCGACACCGCGTAATCACTCCGCTTCCTAAACAAAGACAAAGGTGTAGTACCTCGCACAATCGTAATAAAGCAAAGAAAGCATGGCATAAGTACAGGATAGTAATAAAACCTCAAACTAGTTTGTGTCCCCAAGAAATAAGACGGAATCAAGCTCGGTGAGGGGTCCCATATACCTCCGGATGTGGATAGCGATAAATCAAGGAACAGAATCAAGTACTCGGGGTCTTACGGGACACAAGTGGGCTCGAAAACCAAATATTATCTATCACCCACCGATGCCTCTGCTTATTCAATTTTAGTTGTTAAACAGAAATTAAAGTGACGATAAGTAAAGTTAGAATCATCTCCATCAACAACATGCGGCAATACATCAACAACTGTGGCATATGACGACACACATCAGCACTTGAGCAAGCAACTACGACGCGCAAGTCCAACTAACTACCAAACAACAGGTAATAGGGTGTGTCCAAGGCAAATATAGGGCTGCAAGGGATATCACAGGTACGGAAACTAAAGCATCGCAACACAGGTAGCAATAGATCAACAGGAGGGAATAAAGACTATAAAAGTAAGATAGGTAGAAAGGGGGAGATGCTCGCCTGAAAACATTGTAGAAAGGTTCATCCGGAGATCGGGGCGACGCTCACATCAACTCAACGGCCTTATCCGCGAAGAACCAAAACACTAGAAGAAACACCGGATGCAATATTTAATACACGGCAGAAGATCGGCATGATGCATGTATGAGGAATGACATGGCACGGATGCGATGCAATTAGGTCAAATTAGGTGGAACCGGGGTCCCGACAAATATATATGTGGTTCAAGTTGTTTAAACCCCCGCACATTAGATGTTGTTTTAGCATGGCAAAAGATAGCATCGGGTTCGCTACACAAATTTAAATGAGGCCGATATGAGACTAGATTTGCCCGCATATGGGCCCCATGTTTAATTATTAGGTGAATCGGCATAAGGCCCCCAAACCTCATGATTATGCATGCAAGATGAATGACAATTTAGTATGCATCAAGTTTTATGTTTGACATTTATAAAATAGGGGTTCGGATAAGGGTCACACATTTTAGGGTTCGGCAGATCTTGTTAGGGTTCGACGAACTTGGGGTTCCGGGGTCCGGGGTCGGTCTCAGGGTCCAGGGTTCGACGGTTCGGGCTCAGGGTCCAGATCTGGGGTTCAGGGTCTTCGGATCGGGGTAGATCTTGTTGCATCCAGGGTCTTCGGGTCATGTTGTCGGTCATGGCGTTACGAAGATCTTGGCGTCTCGGGAGACGAACTTGGCGTGGTCGGGCGCATCGGTCTCGCTCGACGGTCGAACCTGTTGTCAAGACTTGGTCGGGCTCGTGTAACGGTCGGTCTTGCCTTTCCAGGTGTCGAACTTGTTGTGCGAGGCGAAGAACTTGGCGATCGGTTTCTTGGCGTCCTCGGTTCCGTTGTAGATCTCGGCGCCCTCGGCGGGTACTTGTCGATCCGGAAGAAGGACTTCGCTCGGTGACGATCTTGGCGGGTTTCGGGTCCGCCTTGGCGCCCTCGGTAGAAGGTCTTGACGACAAGACGATGTCGATCCTCGGATACCATAGGTACTCGGCGTGGTTCTCTCGGGTTCGAGCCGGTGGTTCCCGTTGCATGGGTGCTCGTGGATCTTGCCCGCTGAAGGCGGTTTCACATAACATCAACATGCCACACTAGATTCACATAGAGGAATCGTGTTCCAACCGCACTGGATCGACTTGCACTTGGATTGACCTCACGCTCCAAACACAAAGGCAGGGCACACACACGCGAGGAGTCTAAGACGGCTCGACCGGAGAGGACATCGGCTCGCGTGTGCAGGAGCTACCGGGACGATCGAGGCGGGATCGTGGGCCGGGCGGCTCTCGGGTGGTGGCGGCTGGCCTCGGCGAGACCTGGCGGGAGCGCCGCTGTCAAGGAACGGAGCGGACGGCCGCCCGGGCGGCGGGGCTCGGCGACTGCGGGGAGAAGGAGCGAGGCGTGGGCAAGGCGAGCAGAGGTTGGGTCGGGGAGACGGCTGGCCGCGTAGGGCGGAGGAGGTCCAAGGCTGGAGGCGAGAGAGGGGTCCGGCGAGCGCCAGGGAGGACGAACGGCGGAGGCGAGACGCAGTCCGGGAGCTCAGGCGGAGCCGGGCGAGCGTGGAGCCTGGGCGCGGCCGAGAGGTTGAGCGGCGAGCGACGAGCGGCCGGCGAGGAGGGCAAGGAGGAGGCGCGTGAGGCTGGGGGAAGGCGGTTGCGAGGTGGCGATCGCTGGCGGAGGGCCGGCGCCGCTCGGGCGGCGTGGCGAGAGGTGGAGGAAGGCGCGTCGCGGGGCGCGCGGGGCGGCGGTTAGGCCATGTGAGGAAGTGGCATGGCGGCGGATGCAAGCTGGGGAGGGGAGAGGAGAGAGGGAGCGGCAAGGCGAAGGGGTTGCGGGAAGAAGGGCTGGGAGGACGACGCTGGGAGGTGGGGAACGGTTGCAGAAAGCGTAAGGGCGTGTGCGTCTTGCGGAGGCAAGCGCGGGGTGCGGGGCAGGTGGGCGCCGGGGCCAGCGGTTGGTGCGGGATGGTGGTGCGTGGGTGGACCGGTCCAGGGGTGGGTCCAGGTGGAGGGGAGAGAGAGAGAGAGGGAGAGAGAAGGGGCCAAGTGGCAGGTTGTGATTGGAGGGTGGGAGTGGTTCAGCTGAGGTGGCCTGATGTGATTGGCCAGAGTGATGTGGAGGGCTTGGGTGGGTAGGATTCTTGGTAGGCTTAGGATTAGAAGGGCGGGCAGGTTTGGACCGATTTAAAATATCTGGGGGTGGTCGTTCGGGTCGGGTTGGCCCGTTCGACTGCCCCCACTAAAACAATATAATTTTTATTTGTCTTGATAACACTGTTTGCAAAACATATTTAGTCAAAACAAAATATTCCGGCGACCCGGGTTTGGCGCTTGAATAACAGATGGGGCGTTTTTAGAAAACAAAACGGGCTTTGCGAACACAGTTTTAGCAAACAATGCATGATGATGACGATGCAATGCACAAATTCAACGCGATTTTCTAGTAGTGGTTTTGCGGGATGCCACAATTCGACACCACTAACAATGGATCTCGCCCTCGAGATCCGCCTCATGGTACCGGAAGGAAAGGCGGCGGTCTACGTCTTCTCGCTTCGTGTAGATCCTCGCGACACCACTAACGAGGGTTCCTTCTTCGTCTGGGAATCGGCGACACCACCAACAAAGGTTCGTTGTCCCTGATCGTCGAGAGAACACTCCGGGAACAAAAGGTCGAAGGTAGAGGTATCGCAAATATAGCCACCCCTAACTTCCATGGACGGAGTAAAACCGCTGGATCCACTGATTCGACGTACAAGAGCGAATGATAAGAGCAGTGGTAGGGTAGCTACTCCATCCCACACTCAAACCATTACTCTGCACACGAATAGGCGGATTAAGCAACCAACTCGAATCGATCAAGATCTCGACAAACGAGGTTCTAACAAAGGAGTGATGCAGACTCGCCGGATCTGGCGATGATGTCATCACATCGGAAACACCGGAAGATACAACAGAAATCGTATGAAAGACACAATCGATTAGGTTTCGCGATGGTTCCATTGGCATGAACAACACATGCTCAAGGTATACTCCAACTTCACCAATGCTCGCCCTTCTCATATGTTTTTCAACGATATCGTATCCGCAAGGAACACATATGGATAAAGAGCTCAAGAACAAAAGATCGGATGAAGGGTACAATGCACAAGTTGCAGATTGATGATCGTAGCACCTCCGTATAAAAAGGGAGAAAGCGAAGCTCAAGGTACGGAAACCCAACCACGAGAATTCGGACTCAAGAGAGAAGAGAGCAGATTCAAAACACGTCGAGGTAAGAGGAGAATAGCAGAGGGGTAAGGAGTAAAATCAGACCTAGCCAGAACTATCCAACCGATTTTGCAAAATAGTTTTGACACCCTACTTCGGCCGTTAGCTAGGTTATCCTACAGGCTGGACTTGTGGGGTATCGCAACCTTGGCTCGATACCACTCAGAACACCTCGATCGGACCTATGCAAGTTTGAGCAAAATTCGCCAAACCCGCATAGAAACGATTCAAAGGTGCCCACCAAGCACTTTCGTGCGGGTGGAAAACGAAGTAATAACATTACACAACAGTCCTCGATGGGACCCACAGAACAGATATATATAACAGCGACTCAAGGAGTCAAGAATACAGAAATAATATACAAGATCCAAATCACCTTGAAAACGGTAGAGCGTCCGACTACGGACAAGAAGCAAATGGGGCTAAGAGCCCTGAAGAATAACCAATGGCGTCCATAACCCTGCCTGTGCCAAGCCGGAAGGGTAACCCCGCTAACGCCGATCTCAAAACCTGCTTAACAAAAGGTGCCAAAAGGGCAAAGTAAAACAAAGAAGGAGCGTCAAGATCGAGGCCAAGACATGGCGAGGCTAGAATTCGGTGTCCTCTCGCCACATAGGTATGGTGGATCGAGCAGCGCAGCATGCACTAAACATCCTATAGAGACTTGATACAACCGGATATCGAGAGGGATAAGAGTGACCTAACCGGATCCAACTCGAAGCTACCACCAAACAAACCCATCCCGGTGTTTCTCGAGACCAAACGAGAAGTCCAACGAGGAACTCACACGGTTGGCAATTTTATTTATTCAGTTATAGTTATGCACTTTACTAGTCAGGTTTAGATAATCGCCCGATAAAGTAAAATATGGGCACTTTAGTTAATCATTCCGCTAGAAGTTGCAATTACTAATCGATACATTTAACATGAGATAACCCATAAACCCAGCAGCTTGTTGGTACTTTTATTCAGCCAATCCGCTAGAAGTTGCAATAGTTACTAGTCAGTACATGTCGCAGTTTACACTCCAACAAGCAATTGTGGGTATTAATTAGCCATTCCGTTATAGTGAAGCTGATTACTAGTCATTATAAGTCAAATTTATAACAAGAACTTTAGTTATGCTTGTCTATGATCGAGAAACTGCTCCAAGTCGTCCATATCCGCGACACGGCTTTCAGAAAGTTTTACCCGCCGGGTGCACCAATAGCAACACACACTCGATCAACCTCGAAAACCAAATCAAAACCCAACGAGGCCTTCACGACACAAAGAATCACAAGATTCAGAATATTTTAGGGGCCACCCTTTGAGTAGAACCCGCAACGGAGTAGGCAAGCTCCCAGACGGCCTCAAGGTCTGCGACAATCGCTGTGAGCGCCTGGGAACCCCAAACGGGGCTTGTCGACACCGCGTAACCACTCCGCTTCCTAACAAGACAATGCAGACTCGCACAATCGAATAAAGCGGTAAAGCATGGCATAAGTACAGATAGTAATAAAACCTCAAACTAGTTTGTGGCCCCAAGAAATAAGACGGAATCAAGCTCATGAGGGGGTCCCATATACCTCCCGGATGTGGATAGCGCGATAAATCAAGGAACAGGAATCAAGTACTCGGGGTCTTACGGACACAAGTGGGCTCGAAACCAAATATTATCTATCACCCACCGATGCCTCGCTTATTCAATTTTAGTTGTTAAACAGAAATTAAAGTGACGATAAGTAAAGCTAGAATCATCTCCATCAACAACATGCGGCAATACATCAACAATCAGGCATATGACGACACACATCAAAGACTTGAGCAAGCAACTACGACGCCATAAGTCCAACTAACTACCAAACAATGTAATAGGGTGTGTCCAAGGCAAATATAGGGCTGCAAGGGATATCACAGGTACGGAAACTAAAGCATCGCAACACAGGTAGCAATAGATCAACAGGAGGGAATACAGACTATAAAAGTAAGATAGGTAGAAAGGGGGAGATGCTCGCCTGAAAACATTGTAGAAAGGTTCATCCGGAGATCGGGGCGACGCTCACATCAACTCAACGGCCTTATCCGCGAAGAACCAAAACACTAGAAGAAACACCGGATGCAATATTTAATACACGGCAGAAGATCGGCATGATGCATGTATGAGGAATGACATGGCACGGATGCGATGCAATTAGGTCAAATTAGGTGGAACCGGGGTCCCGACAAATATATATGTGGTTCAAGTTGTTTAAACCCCCGCACATTAGATGTTGTTTTAGCATGGCAAAAGATAGCATCGGGTTCGCTACACAAATTTAAATGAGGCCGATATGAGACTAGATTTGCCCGCATATGGGCCCCATGTTTAATTATTAGGTGAATCGGCATAAGGCCCCCAAACCTCATGATTATGCATGCAAGATGAATGACAATTTAGTATGCATCAAGTTTTATGTTTGACATTTATAAAATAGGGGTTCGGATAAGGGTCACACATTTTAGGGTTCGGCAGATCTTGTTAGGGTTCGACGAACTTGGGGTTCCGGGGTCCGGGTCGGTCGTGGTCCGTGGTTCACGGTTCGCTCGTGGTCCAGATCCGGGTTCGTGGTCTTCGATCGGGTAGATCTTGTTGCATCCGTGGTCTTCGGTCATGTTGTCGGTCATGGCGTTACGAAGATCTTGGCGCCTCGGTAGACGAACTTGTGGCGTAAGGCGCATCGGTCTCGCTCGACGGTGTCGAACCTGTTGTCGCTAAGACTTGGTCGGGCTCGTAACGGGTCGGTCTTGCCTTTTCCAGTGGTGTCGAACTTGTTGTGCGAGGCGAAGAACTTGGCGATCGGTTTCTTGGCCCTCGGTTCCGTGTAGATCTCGGCCCTCGGGGTACTTGTCGATCCGGAAGAAGGACTTCGCTCGGTGACGATCTTGGCGGTTCGGGTCCGGACTTGGCGCCCTCGGGTAGAAGGTCTTGACGACGCGACGATGTCGATCCTGATACCATAGGTACTCGGCGTGGTTCTCTCGGGTTCGAGCGCGGTGGTTCCGGGTTGCATGGGTGCTCGTGGATCTTGCCCGCTGAAGTTGCGGTTTCACATAACATCAACATGCCACACTAGATTCACATAGAGGGAATCAGTGTCTCCAACCAGACTCAGATCGACTTGCACTTGGGTTGTCCCTGACGTCTCCAAACACCAAGGCAGGCACACACACGCGAGGAGTCTAAGACGGCCCGACGCTGGAGAGGACCTCGGCCCCCGCGTGCAGGCAGGAGCTACCGGGGACGATCGAGGCGGCAGGGAACGTGGGCCGGGCGGCTCGCGGGTGGTGGCGGGCGCGGGCGAGGACTCGGGCGGGGCGAGCGCTGTCGCGAACACGAGCGACGGCCGCTGCCCGGGCGGCGGGCTCGGCGACCTGGGGGAGAAGGAGCGAGGCGTGGCGCCGCGGCAGAAAGGAGGTTGGCTGGGACGGCCGGGCAGGGCGGAGGAGGTCCCGGCGGAGGCGGAGAGGGGTCCGCGAGCGCTGTGGAGGACGAACGGCGGAGGCGACACGGTCCGGGAGCTCCTCAGGCGAGCCGCGGAGCGGTGGAGCCTGGGCGCGGCCGAGAGGCGGCGGCGGAGCGACGAGGCTGGCCGCGAGCGCGAGGCGCGGCCGAGAGGTTGAAGGCGAGCGCCGGGCGATCGTGCGGGGGCGGAGCGGCAGGGAGAGGTGCGTGAGGCGCCTGGGGAGGGAAGGCGTTGCGAGGTGGGGAGGCGCGGGATCGCCGCGGCGGAGGCCGGCGCTGGCTCGGGCAGGCGGAAGAAGCTCGGAGGGTGGGCGAGCGCTGGCGGTCGCGAGGCCGGGCGCGCTGAGGAGGGCTGCGAGGTGGTGGCATGGATGCAAGCTGGGAGGGAGAGGAGAGAGGAGAGCGGGCGAAGCGGGGTTATGGGAAGAAGGGCTGGGCAGACGACGCGGGGAGGTGGGGAACGGTTGGGCAAAGCGTGATGCGTGTGGTGGCAAGGCGTGAGTGCGGGGCAGGGGCCGGGTGGGCCAGCTGTGGGTTGGTGCGGGGGATCGGGTGTAGCGTGGGTGGACCGTCCAGGGTGGGTCCTGTGGAGGGGAGAGAGAGAGAGGGAGAGAAGGGGCCAAGTGGCAGTTGTGATTGGAGGGTGGAGTGGTTCACCGAGGTGGCCTGATGATTGGCCAGAGTGATGTGGAGGGCTTGGGTGGGTAGGATTCTTGGTAGGCTTAGGATTAGAAGGGCGGCAGGTTTGGACCGATTTAAATATCCGGGGTGGTCGTCGGGTCGGGTTGGCCTGCTCGATCGCCTCACTAAAACAATATAATTTTATTTGTCTTGATAACACTGCTTGCAAAACATATTTAGTCAAACAAAATATTCCGCGAATTCGGTTTGGCGCTTGAATAAGATGGGGCTTTTAGAAAACAAAACGGCTTTATGAACACGCTTTTAGCAAACAATGCATGATGATGACGATGCAATGCACAAATTCAACGCGATTTTCTAGTAGTGGTTTTATGGGATGCCACACCGACACCACTAACAATGGATCTCGCCGAGATCCGCCTCATGGTACCGGAAGGAAAGGCGGCGGTCTACGTCTTCTCGCTTCGTGTAGATCCTCGCGACACCACTAACGAGGGTTCCTTCTTCGTCTGGGAATCGGCGACACCACCAACAAAGGTTCGTTGTCCCTGATCGTCGAGAGAACACTCCGGGAACAAAAGGTCGAAGGTAGAGGTATCGCAAATATAGCCACCCCTAACTTCCATGGACGGAGTAAAACCGCTGGATCCACTGATTCGACGTACAAGAGCGAATGATAAGAGCAGTGGTAGGGTAGCTACTCCATCCCACACTCAAACCATTACTCTGCACACGAATAGGCGGATTAAGCAACCAACTCTCGGAATCAGACTGAAGATCTCGACAAACGAGGTTCGGAACAAAGGAGTGATGCAGACTCTGCTTCGGATCTGGCGTAGATGATGTCATCACATCGGGAAACACCGGAAGATACAACAGAAATCGTATGAAAGACACACTGATTAGGTTTCGCGATGGTTCCATTGGCATGAACAACACATGCTCAAGGTATACTCCAACTTCACCAATGCTCGTCCTTCTCATATGTTTTTCAACGATACTGGTATCCGGCAAGGAACACATATGGATAAAGAGCTCAAGAACAAAAGATCGGATGAAGGGTACAACAGACAAGTTGCAGATTGATGATCGTAGCACCTCCGTTACAAAAGGGAGAAAGCGAAGCCCTGAAGGTACGACGGAAACCCAACCACGAGAATTCCTGGACTCGAAGAGAGAGAAGAGAGCAGATTCAAAACACGTCGAGGTAAGAGGAGAATAGCAGAGGGGTAAGGAGTAAAATCAGACCTAGCCAGAACTATCCAACCGATTTTGCAAAATAGTTTTGACACCCTACTTCGGCCGTTAGCTAGGTTATCCTACAGTCGACTTGTGGGTATCGCAACCGCTGGGCTCGATACCACTCAGAACCCTCAGATCGGACCTATGCAAGTTTGAGCAAAATTCGCCAAACCCGCATAGAAACGATTCAAAGGTGCTCACCAAGCACTTTCGTGGTGGAAAACGTAATAACATTACACAACAGCCCCTCGATGGGACCCATGTACGAGATATATATATAAAATGACTCAAGGAGTCAAGAATACAGAAATAATATACAAGATCCAAATCACCTTGAAAACGGTAGAGCGTCCGACTACGGACAAGAAGCAAATGGGGCTAAGAGCCCTGAAGAATAACCAATGGCGTCCATAACCCTGCCCAGGCCAAGCCGGAAGGGTAACCCTGCTAACGGCGTCGATCTCAAAACCTGCTTAACAAAAGGGGTGCCGACAAAGGGCAAAGCAGAAAACAAAGAAGGAGCGTCAGTACTGAGGCCAGTACACGGCGAGGCTAGAATTCGGCGGTCCTCGCCTACATAGGTATGGTGGACTGAGCGGCAGCGGCAGCATGCACTAAACATCCTATAGAGACTTGATACAACTGACGGATATCAGAGAGGGATAAGAGTGACCTAACCGGATCCAACCTGAAGCTACCACCAAACAAACCCATCCTGGTGTTTCCCCCTCGAGACCAAACGAGGAAGTCCAACGAGGAACTCACACGGTTGGCAATTTTATTTATTCAGTTATAGTTGCGGCACTTTACTAGTCAGGTTTAGATAATCGTCCTGATAAAGTAAACAGTGGGCACTTTTAGTTAATCATTCCGCTAGAAGGCGGCAATTACTAATCGTATACATTTAACATGAGATAACCCATAAACCCAGCAGTTGTTGGTACTTTTATTCAGCCAATCCGCTAGAAGTTGCAATAGTTACTAGTCAGTAAGTGTCGCAAGTTTACACTCCAACAAGCAATTGTGGGCAGTATTAATTAGCCATTCCGTTATAGTGAAGCTGATTACTAGTCATTATAAGTCAAATTTATAACAAGAAACTTTAGTTATGCTTGTCTATGATCGAGAACTGCTCAAGTCGCCCATATCCGCGACACGGCTTTCGTAAAGTTTTACCCGCCGGGTGCACCAATAGCAACACACACTCGATCAACCTCGAAAACCAAATCAAAACCCAACGAGGCCTTCACGACACAAAGAATCACAAGATTCAGAATATTTCAGGGGCCACCCTTTGAGTAGAACCCGCAACGGAGTAGGCAAGCTCCGAGACGGCCTCAAGGTCTGCGCCAATGGTCTGAGCGATCGGGAACCCCAAACGGGCTTGTCGACACCGCGAATCACTCCGCTTCCTAACAAAGACAAAGGTGCGACCGCACAATCGTAAATAAAGCAGAAAGCATGGCATAAGTACAGATAGTAATAAAACCTCAAACTAGTTTGTGGCCCCAAGAAATAAGACGGAATCAAGCTCGCCGAGGGGGTCCCATATACCTCCGGATGTGGATAGCGCGATAAATCAAGGAACAGGAATCAAGTACTCGGGGTCTTACGGGACACAAGTGGGCGTTCGGAAAACCAAATATTATCTATCACCCACCGATGCCTCTGCTTATTCAATTTTAGTTGTTAAACAGAAATTAAAGTGACGATAAGTAAAGCTAGAATCATCTCCATCAACAACATGCGGCAATACATCAACAACTGTGGCATATGACGACACACATCAGCACTTGAGCAAGCAACTACGACGCGCAAGTCCAACTAACTACCAAACAACAGGTAATAGGGTGTGTCCAAGGCAAATATAGGGCTGCAAGGGATATCACAGGTACGGAAACTAAAGCATCGCAACACAGGTAGCAATAGATCAACAGGAGGGAATAAAGACTATAAAAGTAAGATAGGTAGAAAGGGGGAGATGCTCGCCTGAAAACATTGTAGAAAGGTTCATCCGGAGATCGGGGCGACGCTCACATCAACTCAACGGCCTTATCCGCGAAGAACCAAAACACTAGAAGAAACACCGGATGCAATATTTAATACACGGCAGAAGATCGGCATGATGCATGTATGAGGAATGACATGGCACGGATGCGATGCAATTAGGTCAAATTAGGTGGAACCGGGGTCCCGACAAATGTATATGTGGTTCAAGTTGTTTAAACCCCCGCACATTAGATGTTGTTTTAGCATGGCAAAAGATAGCATCGGGTTCGCTACACAAATTTAAATGAGGCCGATATGAGACTAGATTTGCCCGCATATGGGCCCCATGTTTAATTATTAGGTGAATCGCATAAGGCCCCAAACCTCATGATTATGCATGCAAGATGAATGACAATTTAGTATGCATCAAGTTTTATGTTTGACATTTATAAAATAGGGGTTCGGAAAAGGGTCACACATTTAGGGTTCGGCGATCTTGTTAGGGTTCGACGAACTTGGGGTTCCGGGGTTCGGGGTCGGTCTCAGGGTCCAGGGTTCGACGGTTCGGGCTCAGGGTCCAGATCTGGGGTTCAGGGTCTTCGCATCGGGGTAGATCTTGTTGCATCCAGGGTCTTCGGGTCATGTTGTCGGTCATGGCGTTTAAGATCTTGGCGCCTCAGACGAACTGGCGTGGCGTCGGGCGCATCGGTCTCGCTCGACGGTGTCGAACCTGTTGTCGCGAAGACTTGGTCGCTCGTAACGGGTCGGTCTTGCCTTTCCAGGGTGTCGAACTTGTTGTGCGAGGCGAAGAACTTGGCGCATCGGTTTCTTGGCGTCCTCGGTTCCGGTGTAGATCTCGGCGTCCTCGAAGGGGTACTTGTCGTATCTGGAAGAAGGACTTCGCTCGGACGATCTTGGCGGGTTTCGGTCCGCCTTGGCGCCCTCGGTAGAAGGTCTTGACGACGCGACGATGTCGATCCTCGGATACCATAGGTACTCGGCGTGGTTCTCTCGGGTTCGAGCGCCGGTGGTTCCTGGGTTGCATGGGTGCCTGTGGATCTTGCCCGTTGAAGTTGCGGTTTCACATAACATCAACATGCCACACTAGATTCACATAGAGGGAATCAGTGTCTCCAACCAGACTCAGATCGACTTGCACTTGGATTGACCCTCACGTCTCCAAACACAAAGGCAGGGCACACACACGCGAGGAGTCTAAGACGGCTCGACGCTGGAGAGGACATCGGCTCCCGCGTGCAGGCAGGAGCTACCGGGGACGATCGAGGCGGCAGGGATCGTGGGCCGGGGCGGGCTCGCGTCGGGTGGTGGCGGGCGCGGGCCTCGGCGAGGACCTGCGAGCGAAGCGCATGAACACCGGAGCGGACGGCCGGCTCGGGCGGCGGCGGGCGACCTGCGGGGAGAAGGAGCGAGGCAGGGCGGCCAAGGCAGAAAGCAGAGGTTAGTCGGGGAGACGGCTGCCGCTGGGCGGAGGAGGTCCGGCGGAGGCGGAGGGGTCCGCGAGCGCCAGGGAGGACGAACGGGCGGAGGCGAGACGCTTGTCCGGGAGCTCAGGCGGAGCGGCGAGCGGTGGAGCTCGGCGCCGAGAGGTTGGCGGCGGGCGAGCGACGAGGCTGGCCGGCGAGGCGGAGAGGCCGCGGGAGAGGTTGAGCGGGCGAAGGCCGGGCGATCGGGGGCGGAGCGGCGGCAGGGGAGGAGAGGTGCGGTGAGGCGCCTGGGGGAGGGAAGGCGGTTGCGAGGTGGGGAGGGGGCGCGGGGATCGCCGGCGGCGGAGGCTGGCGCTGGCTCGGGGCGAGGCGGAAGAAGCTCACGGAGGGTGGGGGCGCTGGCGGCCGCGAGGCCGGGCGTGGAGTGGCTGCCGGGCGGAGGGTGGCATGGCGGCGGGATGCAAGATGGGAGGGGAGAGAGAGGGAGAAAGGGCGAGCGGGGTTATGGGAAGAAGGGCTGGGAGGACGACGGGGAGGTGGGGAACGCAGCGGGCGATTGGCGGTGCGTCTGTGGCGCGTGAGTGCGGGGCTGGGGGTGCGTGGGCGCCAGGCCAGCGAGTGGGTTGGTGCGGGGGATCGGGTGTGGCAGTGGGTGGACCGTCTGTGGGTGGGTCCAGTGGAGGGAGAGAGAGAGAGAGAGAGAAGGGCCAAGTGGCAGGTTGTGATTGGAGGGAGTGGTTCAATGAGGTGGCCTTGATGTGATTGGCTGAGTGATGTGGAGGGCTTGGGTGGGTAGGATTGGTAGGCTTAGGATTAGAAGGGCGGCAGGTTTGGACCGATTTAAATATCCGGGGTGGTCGCTGGTCGGGTGGCCTGCTCGACTGCCCCACTAAAACAATATAATTTTTATTTGTCTTGATAACACTGTTTGCAAAACATATTTAGTCAAAACAAAATATTCCGGCGACCCGGGTTTGGCGCTTGAATAACAGATGGGGCGTTTTTAGAAACAAAACGGGCTTTGCGAACACAGTTTTAGCAAACAATGCATGATGATGACGATGCACAAATTCAACGCGATTTTCTAGTAGTGGTTTTATGGGATGCCACACCGACACCACTAACAATGGATCTCGCCGAGATCCGCCTCATGGTACCGGAAGGAAAGGCGGCGGTCTACGCCTTCTCTCGCTGTAGATCCTCGCGACACCACTAACGAGGGTTCCTTCTTCGTCGGGAATCGCGACACCACCAACAAAGGTTCGTTGTCCCGATCGTCGACGAGAACACTCCGAACAAAAGGTCAAGGTAGAGGTATCGCAAATATAGCCACCCCTAACTTCCATGGACGGAGTAAACCACGGATCCACCGATTCGACGACAAGAGCGAATGATAAGAGCAGTAGGGTAGCTACTCCATCCCACACTCAAACCATTACTCATACCTAATAGGCGGATTAAGCAACCAACTCTAATCGATCAAGATCTCGACAAACGAGGTTCGAACAAAGGAGTGATGCAACTCGCCGGATCTGGCGTAGATGATGATGTCATCACAGGAAACACCGGAAGATACAATGTAAATCGTATGAAAGACACACCGATTAGGTTTCGCGATGGTTCCATTGGCATGAACAACACATGCTCAAGGTATACTCCAACTTCACCAATGCTCGCCCTTCTCATATGTTTTTCAACGACATCGGTATCCGCAAGGAACACATATGGATAAAGAGCTCAAGAACAAAAGATCGGATGAAGGGTACAATGCATGTTGCAGATTGATGATCGTAGCACCTCTACATAAAAGGGAGAAAGCGAAGCTCAAGGTACGACGGAAAACCCAACCACGAGAATTCTCGGACTCAAGAGAGAAGAGAGCGATTCAAAACACGCCGAGGTAAGAGGAGAATAGCAGGGTAAGGAGTAAAATCAGACCTAGCCGTAACTATCCAACCGATTTTGCAAAATAGTTTTGACACCCTACTGCCGTTAGCTAGGTTATCCTACAGTCGGACTTGTGGGGTATCGCAACCGCTGGGCTCGATACCATCAGAACACCTCAGATCGGACCTATGCAAGTTTGAGCAAAATTCGCCAAACCCGCATAGAAACGATTCAAAGGTGCTCACCAAGCACTTTCGTATGGGTGGAAAACGAAGTAATAACATTACACAACAGTCCTCGATGGGACCCACGTAATGTATATATATAACAATGACTCAAGGAGTCAAGAATACGTAAATAATATACAAGATCCAAATCACCTTGAAAACGGTAGAGCGTCCGACTACGGACAAGAAGCAAATGGGGCAGAGCCTCAAGAATAACCAATGGCGCCCATAACCCTGCCGTGCCAAGCCGGAAGGGTAACCTCGCTAACGGCGCCGATCTCAAAACCTGCTTAACAAAAGGGTGCCGACAAAGGGCAAAAGTAAAACAAAGAAGGAGCGCCAAGATCGAGGCCAAGACACGGCGAGGCTAGAATTCGGCCCCTCGCCACATAGGTATGGTGGATCGAAGCAGCAAAAGATGCACTAAACATCCTATAGAGACTTGATACAACCGACGGATATCGAGAGGGATAAGAGTGACCTAACCGATCCAACCCGAAGCTACCACCAAACAAACCCATCCCGGTGTTTCTCGAGACCAAACGAGGAAGTCCAACGAGGAACTCACACGGTGGCAATTTTATTTATTCAGTTATAGTTATGCACTTTACTAGTCAGGTTTAGATAATCGCCCGATAAAGTAAACAAGGCACTTTAGTTAATCATTCCGCCAGAAGTTGCGTAATTACTAATCGATACATTTAACATGAGATAACCCATAAACCCAGCTTGTTGGTACTTTTATTCAGCCAATCCGCTAGAAGGTGCAATAGTTACTGTCAGTACAAGTGTCGCAAGTTTACACTCCAACAAGCAATTGTGGGCAGTATTAATTAGCCATTCCGTTATAGTGAAGCTGATTACTAGTCATTATAAGTCAAATTTATAACAAGAACTTTAGTTATGCTTGTCTATGATCGAGAACCGTGCTCCAAGTCGTCCATATCCGCGACACGGCTTTAAAAGTTTTACCCGCCGGTGCACCAATAGCAACACACACCGATCAACCTCGAAAACCAAATCAAAACCCAACGAGGCCTTCACGACACAAAGAATCACAAGATTCAGAATATTTCAGGGGGCCACCCTTTGAGTAGAACCCAACGGAGTAGGCAAGCTCCGAGACGGCCTCAAGGTTCTGCCAATGGCTGTGAGCGATCGGGAACCCCAAACGGGGCTTGTCGACACCGCGTAATCACTCCGCTCCTAACAAAGACAAATGCAGTGACTCGCACAATCGAATAAAGCAAGAAAGCATGGCATAAGCACAGGATAGTAATAAAACCTCAAACTAGTTTGTGGCCCCAAGAAATAAGACGGAATCAAGCTCTCGGGGGTCCCATATACCTCCGGATGTGGATAGCGCGATAAATCAAGGAACAGGAATCAAGTACTCGGGGTCTTACGGGACACAAGTGGGCTCGAAACCAAATATTATCTATCACCCACCGATGCCTCGCTTATTCAATTTTAGTTGTTAAACAAATTAAAGTGACGATAAGTAAAGCTAGAATCATCTCCATCAACAACATGCGGCAATACATCAACAATCGTGGCATATGACGACACATCAAAGACTTGAGCAAGCAACTACGACGCCTTAAGTCCAACTAACTACCAAACAATGTAATAGGGTGTCCAAGGCAAATATAGGGCTGCAAGGGATATCATGCACGAAACTAAAGCATCGCAACACGTAGCAATAGATCAGGAGGGAATAAAGACTATAAAAGTAAGATAGGTAGAAAGGGGGAGATGCTCGCCTGAAAACATTGTAGAAAGGTTCATCCGGAGATCGGGGCGACGCTCACATCAACTCAACGGCCTTATCCGCGAAGAACCAAAACACTAGAAGAAACACCGGATGCAATATTTAATACACGGCAGAAGATCGGCATGATGCATGTATGAGGAATGACATGGCACGGATGCGATGCAATTAGGTCAAATTAGGTGGAACCGGGGTCCCGACAAATATATATGTGGTTCAAGTTGTTTAAACCCCCGCACATTAGATGTTGTTTTAGCATGGCAAAAGATAGCATCGGTTCGCTACAAATTTAAATGAGGCCGATATGAGACTAGATTTGCCCGCATATGGGCCCCATGTTTAATTATTAGGTGAATCGGCATAAGGCCCCCAAACCTCATGATTATGCATGCAAGATGAATGACAATTTAGTATGCATCAAGTTTTATGTTTGACATTTATAAAATAGGGGTTCGGATAAGGGTCACACATTTTAGGGTTCGCAGATCTTGTTAGGGTTCGACGAACTTGGGGTTCCGGGTCCGGCCTGGTCTCGTGGTCCGTGGTTCGGTTCGGGCTCAGGTCCAGATCCGGGTTCGTGGTCTTGGATCGGGTAGATCTTGTTGCATCCGGGTCTTCGTCATGTTGTCGGTCATGGCGTTAAGATCTTGGCGCCTCGGTAGACGAACTTGGCGTGGCGTCGGCGATCGGTCTCGCTCGACGGTGTCGAACCTGTTGTCGAAGACTTGGTCGGGCTCGTAACGGGTCGGTCTTGCCTTTGTGGTGTCGAACTTGTTGTGCGAGGCGAAGAACTTGGCGATCGGTTTTGGCGCCTCGGTTCGTTGTAGATCTCGGCGCCCTCGAAGGGTACTTGTCGATCCGGAAGAAGGACTTCGCTCGTGACGATCTTGGCGGGTTTCGGTCCGCCTTGGCCCTGCCCGGTAGAAGGTCTTGACGATCAACGATGTCGATCCTCGGATACCATAGGTACTCGGCGTGGTTCTCTCGGGTTCGAGCGCCGGTGGTTCCTGGGTTGCATGGGTGCCTGTGGATCTTGCCCGTTGAAGTTGCGGTTTCACATAACATCAACATGCCACACTAGATTCACATAGAGGAATCGGTTCCAACCGACTCGGATCGACTTGCACTTGGATTGACCCTCACGTCTCCAAACACAAAGGCAGGGCACACACACGCGAGGAGTCTAAGACGGCTCGACGCTGGAGAGGACATCGGCTCCCGCGTGCAGGCAGGAGCTACCGGGGACGATCGAGGCGGCAGGGATCGTGGTCCGGGGCGGGCTCGCGTCGGGTGGTGGCGCGCTCGGCGAGACTCGCGGCGAGCGCCGCGTGAACACCGAGCGACGGCCGGCTCCGGGCGGGGCTCGGGCGACCTGCGGGGAGAAGGAGCGAGGCAGGGCGGCTGCAGCGGCAGAGCGCAGGTTGGGGTGGACGGCCGCGCAGGGCGGAGGAGGTCCCGGCGGAGGCGAGAGGGGTCCGGCAGCGCTGTGGAGGACGAACGGGCGGAGGCGAGACACTTGGTCCGGGAGCTCAGGGCGGATCCGCGGAGCGGAGCCTGGGGCGCGGCCGAGAGGTTAAGCGGCGGGCGGAGCAACGAGGCCGGGCGCGAAGGAGGCGCGGCCGGGAGAGGTTGAGCGGCGAGGCGGCGATCGTGCGGCGGGCAGGGAGGAGAGGTGCGAGGCGCCTGGGAGGGAAGGCGGCGCAGGTGGGAGGGCGCGGGATCGCCGGCGGAGGCTAGCGGCTCGCGGGCGGAAGAAGCCTGGCTGAGGGTGGCGAGCGCGCCGAGGAGGCGAGGCGGCGGCGGGCGCGGGCGCGGAGTGGCATGGCGTGGCGGATGCAAGCTGGGAGGGGAGGAGAGGAGAGCGCTGGCGAGCGGGTTGCGGGAAGAAGAAGGGGCTGGGAGGACGACGCGGGAGGTGGGGAACGGGCAAAGCGTGATTGCGCAAAGGCAGCTGTGCGCGGGTGCGAGGGCAAGGTGGGCCTGTGGGGCCAGCGCCAGGGTTGCGGGGGATCGGGTGTGGCAAGGGTGGACCGTCCAGGGTGGGTCCAGTGGAGAGAGAGAGAGAGAGAGAGAAGGGGCCAAGTGGGTGTTGTGATTGAGGTGGGAGTGGTTCAGCTGAGGTGGCCTGATGTGATTGGCCAGAGTGATGTGGAGGGCTTGGGTGGGTAGGATTCTTGGTAGGCTTAGGATTAGAAGGGCGGGCAGGTTTGGACCGATTTAAAATATCTGGGGGTGGTCGTTCGGGTCGGGTTGGCCCGTTCGACTGCCCCCACTAAAACAATATAATTTTTATTTGTCTTGATAACACTGTTTGCAAAACATATTTAGTCAAAACAAAATATTCCGGCGACCCGGGTTTGGCGCTTGAATAACAGATGGGGCGTTTTTAGAAAACAAAACGGGCTTTGCGAACACAGTTTTAGCAAACAATGCATGATGATGACGATGCAATGCACAAATTCAACGCGATTTTCTAGTAGTGGTTTTGCGGGATGCCACACCGACACCACTAACAATGGATCTCGCCGAGATCCGCCTCATGGTACCGAAGGAAAGGCGGCGGTTTCTCGCTTCGTAGATCCTCGCGACACCACTAACGAGGGTTCCTTCTTCGCCGGGAATCGGCGACACCACCAACAAAGGTTCGTTGTCCCCGATCGAGAGAACACTCCGGAACAAAAGGTCAAGGTAGAGGTATCGCAAATATAGCCACCCCTAACTTCCATGGACGGAAAACCGCTGGATCCACCGATTCGACGACAAGAGCGAATGATAAGAGCAGGTAGGGTAGCTACTCCATCCCACACTCAAACCATTACTCGCACGAATAGGCGGATTAAGCAACCAACTCGAATCGCATCAAGATCTCGACAAACGAGGTTCGGAACAAAGGAGTGATGCATCTCGGATCCGGCGTAGATGATGTCATCACATCGGGAAACACCGAAGATACAATGTAAATCGTATGAAAGACACACCGATTAGGTTTCGCGATGGTTCCATTGGCATGAACAACACATGCTCAAGGTATACTCCAACTTCACCAATGCTCGCCCTTCTCATATGTTTTTCAACGATACGGTATCCGCAAGGAACACATATGGATAAAGAGCTCAAGAACAAAAGATCGGATGAAGGGTACAATGCATGTTGCGTATTGATGATCGTAGCACCTGCTACAAAAAGGGAGAAAGCGGGCCTCAAGGTACGATTGAAAACCCAACCACGAATTTCGACTCAAGAGAGAGAAGAGAGATTCAAAACACGCCGAGGTAAGAGGAGAATAGCAGGGTAAGGAGTAAAATCAGACCTAGCCGTAACTATCCAACCGATTTTGCAAAAATAGTTTTGACACCCTACGCCGTTAGCTAGGTTATCCCAGTCGACTTGTGGGGTATCGCAACCGCTGGGCTCGATACCACTCAGAACACCCTCGATCGGACCTATGCAAGTTTGAGCAAAATTCCAAACCCGCATAGAAACGATTCAAAGGTGCTCACCAAGCACTTTCGCGGGTGGAAAACGGTAATAACATTACACAACAGTCCCTCGATGGGACCCACGTATCAGAGATATATATAACGACTCAAGGAGTCAAGAATACAATAATATACAAGATCCAAATCACCTTGAAAACGTAGAGCGTCCGACTACGGACAAGAAGCAAATGGGGCTAAGAGCCCCAAGAATAACCAATGGCGCCCATAACCGCCTGTGCCAAGCCGGAAGGGTAACCCCGCTAACGCCGATCTCAAAACCTGCTTAACAAAAGGTGCCGACAAAGGGCAAAGGAAAACAAAGAAGGAGCGCCAAGATCGAGGCCAAGACACATGAGGCTAGAATTCGCGTCCTCGCCACATAGGTATGGTGGATCGAGCGGCAATGCAGATGCACTAAACATCCTATAGAGACTTGATACAACCGGGATATCGAGAGGATAAGAGTGACCTAACCGGATCCAACCTGAAGTTACCACCAAACAAACCCATCCCGTGTTTCCGAGACCAAACGAGGAAGTCCAACGAGGAACTCACACGGTTGGCAATTTTATTTATTCGTTATAGGCGGCACTTTACTAGTCAGTTTAGATAATCGCCCCGATAAAGTAAACAAAGGGCACTTTTAGTTAATCATTCCGCTAGAAGGCGGCAATTACTAATCGATACATTTAACATGAGATAACCCATAAACCCAAAGCAGCTTGTTGGTACTTTTATTCAGCCAATCCGCTAGAAGTTGCAATAGTTACTAGTCAGTACAAGTGTCGCAAGTTTACACTCCAACAAGCAATTGTGGTGACACTATTAATTAGCCATTCCGTTATAGTGAAGCTGATTACTAGTCATTATAAGTCAAATTTATAACAAGAACTTTAGTTATGCTTGTCTATGATCGAGAAATCGTCCAAGTCGTCCATATCCGCGACACGGCTTTCGAAAGTTTTACCCGCCGGTGCACCAATAGCAACACACACCGATCAACCTCGAAAACCAAATCAAAACCCAACGAGGCCTTCACGACACAAACAATCACAAGATTCAGAAATATTTCAGGGGCCACCCTTTGAGTAGAACCCGCAACGGAGTAGGCAAGCTCGAGACGGCCTCAAGGTCTGCGCCAATGGTCGGAGCGATCGGGAACCCCAAACGGGCTTGTCGACACCGCTGTAATCACTCCGCTTCCTAACAAGACAAAGGTGCGCACAATCGTAAATAAAGCAAAGAAAGCATGGCATAAGTACAGATAGTAATAAAACCTCAAACTAGTTTGTGGCCCCAAGAAATAAGACGAATCAAGCTCGCTCGAGGGGGGTCCCATATACCTCCGGATGTGGATAGCGATAAATCAAGGAACAGGAATCAAGTACTGGGTCTTACGGACACAAGTGGCTCGAAAACCAAATATTATCTATCACCCACCGATGCCTCTGCTTATTCAATTTTAGTTGTTAAACAGAAATTAAAGTGACGATAAGTAAAGCTAGAATCATCTCCATCAACAACATGCGGCAATACATCAACAACTGTGGCATATGACGACACACATCAGCACTTGAGCAAGCAACTACGACGCGCAAGTCCAACTAACTACCAAACAACAGGTAATAGGGTGTGTCCAAGGCAAATATAGGGCTGCAAGGGATATCACAGGTACGGAAACTAAAGCATCGCAACACGTAGCAATAGATCAACAGGAGGAATACAGACTATAAAAGTAAGATAGGTAGAAAGGGGAGATGCTCACCGAAAACATTGTAGAAAGGTTCATCCGAGATCGGGCGACGCCACATCAACTCAACGGCCTTATCCGAAGAACCAAAAACTAGAAGAAACACCGGATGCAATATTTAATACACGGCGTAAGATCGGCATGATGCATGTATGAGGAATGACATGGCACGGATGCGATGCAATTAGGTCAAATTAGGTGGAACCGGGGTCCCGACAAATATATATGTGGTTCAAGTTGTTTAAACCCCCGCACATTAGATGTTGTTTTAGCATGGCAAAAGATAGCATCGGGTTCGCTACACAAATTTAAATGAGGCCGATATGAGACTAGATTTGCCCGCATATGGGCCCCATGTTTAATTATTAGGTGAATCGGCATAAGGCCCCCAAACCTCATGATTATGCATGCAAGATGAATGACAATTTAGTATGCATCAAGTTTTATGTTTGACATTTATAAAATAGGGGTTCGGATAAGGGTCACACATTTTAGGGTTCGGCAGATCTTGTTAGGGTTCGACGAACTTGGGGTTCCGGGGTCCGGGGTCGGTCTCAGGGTCCAGGGTTCGACGGTTCGGGCTCAGGGTCCAGATCTGGGGTTCAGGGTCTTCGGATCGGGGTAGATCTTGTTGCATCCAGGGTCTTCGGGTCATGTTGTCGGTCATGGCGTTACGAAGATCTTGGCGTCTCGGTAGACGAACTTGGCGTGGCGTCGGGGCGCATCGGTCTCGCTCTGGACGGTGTCGAACCTGTTGTCGCGAAGACTTGGTCGCTCGTAACGGGTCGGTCTTGCCTTTCCGTGGTGTCGAACTTGTTGCGAGGCGAAGAACTTGGCGATCGGTTTCTTGGCCCTCGGTTCCGTAGATCTCGGCCCCTCGGGGACTTGTCGATCCGGAAGAAGGACTTCGCTCGTGACGATCTTGGCGGGTTTCGGTCCGCCTTGGCGCCCCTGCAGAAGGTCTTGACGACAAGACGATGTCGATCCTCGGATACCATAGGTACTCGGCGTGGTTCTCTCGGGTTCGAGCGCCGGTGGTTCCCGGGTTGCATGGGTGCTCAGGATCTTGCCCGCTGAAGTTGCGGTTTCACATAACATCAACATGCCACCAGATTCACATAGAGGAATCAGTGGTTCCAACCGCACTCAGATCGACTTGCACTTGGATTGACCTCACGCCTCCAAACACAAAGGTGGCACACACACGCGAGGAGTCTAAGACGGCTCGACGAGAGGACATCGGCCCGCGTGCAGGAGCTACCGGGACGATCGAGGCGGCAGGGATCGTGGGCCGGGCGGGCTCGGCTGGTGGTGGCGGCGGCTCGGCGAGGACTCGGCGAGCGCTGCCGCTGAACACCGAGCGGACGCCGCGCCCGGCGGGGCGGGCGACCTGGGGAGAAGGAGCGAGGCAGGGCGGCCGCGGCGGCAGAGCAGAGGTTGGGGTCGGGGGAGACGCCTGGCCGCGGCAGGGGCGGAGGAGGTCCGGCTGGAGGCGAGAGGGGTCCGCGAGCGCCAGGAGGACGAACGGCGGAGGCGACGCTGTCCGGGAGCTCAGGCGGAGCCGAGCGGAGCTCGGTGAGGCCGGGCCGGCGAGCGCGAGGCGCCGGGCGGAGAGGTTGAGCGCGAGGCCGGCGATCGGTGCGGGCGAGCGGGCGGCAGGAGGAGAGGTGCGGTGGGGCGCCGGGGGGGGGGAGGGCGGTTGCGGGGGGGGGGGGGGGCGCGGGGATCGCCGGCGGCGGAGGCTGGCGCTGGCTCGGGGCGAGGCGGAAGAAGCTCGGCGGAGGGTGGGCGAGCGCGGCCGCGGGCGCGAGGCGGGCGGCGCGAGGCGGCAAGTGAGGGTGGCATGGGCGCGATGCAAGCTGAGGGAGAGGAGAGGGAGAGGCTGGCGAAGCGGCGGGAAGAAGAAGGGCCGGGCAGACGACGCTGGGAGGCGGGGAACGGTTGCAGCAAAGCGTGGGACATGCGTGCGTGGCGCTGTGGAGTGCGGGGCAGGTTAGCGGTGGGCGCCGGGGCCAGCGCCAGGTTGGTGCGACTGGGGTGTGGCAGCTGGTGGACCGTCCAGGTGGGTCCTGTGGAGGGAGAGAGAGAGGGAGAGAGAAGGGGCCAAGTGGCAGGTTGTGATTGGAGGGTGGGAGTGGTTCAGCTGAGGTGGCCTGGTGATTGGCCGAGTGATGTGGAGGGCTTGGGTGGGTAGGATTCTTGGTAGGCTTAGGATTAGAAGGGCGGGCAGGTTTGGACCGATGAAAATATCCGGGGTGGTCGTGGTCGGGTTGGCCTGCTCGACGCCTCACTAAAACAATATAATTTTTATTTGTCTTGATAACACTGTTTGCAAAACATATTTAGTCAAAACAAAATATTCCGGCGACCCGGGTTTGGCGCTTGAATAACAGATGGGGCGTTTTTAGAAAACAAAACGAGCTTTGCGAACACAGTTTTAGCAAACAATGCATGATGATGACGATGCAATGCACAAATTCAACGCGATTTTCTAGTAGTGGTTTTGCGGGATGCCACAGGGGTTGCATCATATCCCTCGGTCCCAATCTTCTTTTCTTTTCTTTTTCCATGTCCGAATCTGTCCAGTACTGGCGGAGGCGATGGTTTTATATCCGCGAGTCCGTAGTGCCTAGGCAAGATTTTGGTCTTGTTCCTTTTGACACCTCCCAAAAGATTGAGCCGAAAAGGTCTTGGAAAAACAACATCTTGGATGGCGAGGTGGCGGAGATAGAGGCCCTTTACCGTTGGGTGGAGGATCTCCAGCTGATTCCGGAGAAGGAAGTGAACGGCGTGGACATCATCCGGACGTTTCTCGAGCATCGGGTGCAGCCTCTCCAAGCGAGGGCGCACCCGATGTTTCTTTATTCTGGGCGCCGTGATCCGACGAGGGTTTCGGCTGAGAAAATCTCCGAGGGGGATCTTGACAGGACCCTTTGCTCGCTGCTGAAGTTCAAGGCCGGAGAGGAAATCCCGGGGAAGTCGCTGACTCCGCCGTTTTCTTCGGCGTTGGATGTTCCATAGGTGTAGATTTGTGCGTGTAGCGCTTGTTGTCGACTGCGTATTTATTTTCCTTTGTTTGCTAACAAAGTCCCTTCTGGTTTTGCAAAGCTTCAAGGTGTCGGGCATGGTACCGCCATTGCTTGAAAAATATCCGAATGCCCCAGATAATGACGTGGTGGATTCCGTGTCCGAGCTGCCGTCGGCGCGATCTCCGGCGGAAGATGCCGACGAGTCGAGTGAGGACCATACGCGCAAACGATAACGGAGCTCCAGCGAGTCTTCGGATGCCTCGACTCCTCCGACTCCCAGAAACCCTCTGTGCCTTGAGCGTCATAGTGGCGGGCATGGAGGCTCTTCCTCTCCCATTCCTGCCAATCCTGTGCGGGCTGTAGCACCACACCCGCCAGCGAAGCGGAAGAAGGAAGAAAAGAAGGAAGAGAAGAAGGTGGAGAAGAAGGAAGAGAAGAAGGTGGAGAAGAGAGCCCGAAGGACTCCTCCTGTCTTTGACCTGAGCTCGCTGGACTCGTAAGTTTCTTGTCTTACTGCTGTCCTTTTTCCTTCTTGATTTTGCACTTGTGCTGATTGCTTCATATGCAGGCATTCCTCCCACGACTCCTCCAGCGATGGTGCTCGGGAGATGATGGGGGAGTTGAAAGTTGCGTCTCCTCCTCCTCAAACGGTGGCAACGTCAGGGGGCGCCGCTCCGAATCCTCCTCTGCAGGAGGTGCATGTGGTTGCGCCTCAGAATTTTGCCAGCGGGCCTTCGGAGTCGCCATCAGAGCATGTAAGTACCTCTGCTTCGTGCCACGGGGGGAGCCCCCGGGTGTCTGAAAAATTTTGTGTCTTGTTCTTTTTTCGAATCTTCGGGGGGGAAGCCCCTGAGTGTCTTCGTGTTCGAGTTATGCCTTTATTCCTTAATGTTGGGCACAGCCCCCAAGTCCTATTTCTTACTGGTGTTTCTTTTTCTGCAGCCTTTTGTGGAGGAGGCCAAGCGGCTGGTGCAGGAGCGCCTGGTGCTAGAGGCTAACCTTCGATAGCTTCAAGGTACCTGTTTGTTTTTGGTGCTTCTTTCATTTATTCCGGTCCTGCTCTCTGACGTTTTCTTGTTTCGAATGCAGAGGAGCATAATACTTCTCTCCGTGAGGTCGACGCTCTCAAGAAGAGCCTTGGTCAATCGGAGAAGAAGGCCGAGGCCGCCGTTGGTGCGAAGGAATGCCTCGAGCTAGAGCTGACCAAGGCAGCCGAAGCTAAGGAGAGTCTGCAGCAGGAGGCCGCGGACCGTGAGGAGCAGTTAATCGCTGGCGCGCTGCGAGAGAGGTGGCAGAAAGCTCATGGTTGCCAAGGCTGTTTCGGTGAGTGTTGTATTTGTGCTTTTTCTTCTTGTTTTCTTGTCTTCTTCTCGCTGCTTTCGCCATGTCTTTTTTTGTCTCGGATGCCGCAGGTATCGAGTTTGACAAGCGCCTCGAGCACGGAGTGTTCTAGATGATGCTACCGCAGCGGTCGAAGATCGCTGCAGACCGCTGCCATCTCCATTGCCAAGGCGAAGGAGGTCCTTGGCCGCTTCTACAAGGAGCTTGTCCCTAACGGCGCCCTTGATGATGTGGATGCTCGGCGAGGCTTTGTCACCGGGCGCTCGCGCGCATAAGCGCAGAAGAAGGGCATCGGCGTCCGTCGGGCCGGCGATGGCTTTGGCCGGAGCGAGCCGACCTGCCCTGATCACCTCCCGGATGCCGACGACCGCAGACGGATCCGAGGTAGCCTTTGCTGCCTACTCGCCGCCGCAGCGATATGTGAAGCTCATTGATTTGGTCGAGTATGCGCGCAGCAAGGGGAGGCCAAGGCTAGGCAATCCGCCCGAGGCGACTGTGGTGCCGCCTTAGGTTGTAGATGTAGGATAGTTTGTAGTCCGCTTGTTGTAAATATTTTGAAGAACATACCCTTGTGCCACGAGTGGCCGATATGCTTAATGAATTCTTCGAGTTGTGTACTACCACCGTCAATGTTTGTGTCCTTTTCTTTTCTCGCTGCTAGGTTCCTTCGGTGTCGACTGTTGACACCTCGCCAGTGTACTGCGACCATCTTTGGATGATTCTTCGCAACTCGCTTTTCTTCGGGACCATGTTCGTAGTCTTGAGAGGGAGTTGCTTGGGTTGCGTGGTCACGCCGATGTTTGGAAGTCCAAGGCGGATCGCGGTGCAGCCAGAGAGGAGTACTTGATGGCGGAACTGCTTCGGTTATCTGAGCAGCTTCAATGAGCCTGCTGGCCTTGCCCCTTATTTTTTACAGTTGTCGCAGGTGCTAACCTTGCTCCGAGGGAAGAGAAAGAGCGTGTCGCTGTTCGGGTCAACTGCTTGACTCAACAGGACATGGAGGCCGGAAGCTTCTTCTGGATGGATCGTGACCGCGCCATGGCTCTGGCGACGGTGCAGGATCGTGTGCACCAGGTTTCGCGGGTGCTTCGCCGTGCGTACGCCGCTCGGTGTTGCATGTCATGTTTCCATTGGATGCTGTGCCAACAAGTCTTGCTGGTCTTCTGTCGAAGTTTCGAAGTGTGAGCAATGTCAAGGAGCTGGTGCGGCAACAGCTCGTTGCGGGCGTGAAGGCTGCTTTGTCCCTTGTGAGGCTGCACCGTCCTGATGTGGATTTGTCTATTGTAGTAGCTGGGCCACCTCTTTGGTCGGATGGTGGCGAGTGGGATATGCGTCCGCATTATGCGGCTGTAAGGCAGTACGCCGAACATGTAGTAGATTTGTTTGAGTAGCGTGCTCAGGTTATTCTTCAGAATAGGTAGTACCTATAAAAGAGATAGATGCAAAATTTGTATATTTTGACTGGGCGTGTTGTGCCCTGTGTTATAAAGTTTTATGTTTATTGTGAGCATGCAGTGCTTTGTTTGAGTACGTGTCCTTTTCGTTTGCCTGACGTTGTCAGCTACTCAGGGTGTACACGTGTGATTCTCAGCTGGTGAAAATTGTGAGGTGGGGGGGAGCCCCCGAGTGCGTTTGTAGCATAAAGTAATGTTGCAAATAACGAAACGAAATTTTGGGGCAAGGCACTTAGCTTTATTTATATCGTAATGGAGGAAGTACATTGTTTGGCTGAATAGCCTTGGCTGAAAAGCCTTATTGAAAGTAAAGTGGTAGGTAACTATGGGTAGAATCGCCGTAAGTGTGCGATGTTCCATGGGTTGGAGTATGCGACTCCAGACTCCATGTGCTTGAGGCGATAGGCGCCACCTGGGATGACTTCGGTGATGATGTAGGGTCCTTCCCATGGCGACTCGAATTTCTTCGGTCGTTCTTGCTTGAGTCGCAAGACGATGCCTCCTTCAACGAATGACCTTGGGCGTAGCCGACGGATGTGGTAGTTGCGGAGACTCTGCTGGTACACCGCCGATCGAGCTGCTGCTACGTCTCTTGCTTCGTCGAGTGTGTCGACGGCATCTTCGAGTGCAGCCGTGGATTCGCCGCTGTGAGGCGACGACCGGGAGCCCGGTGGCGATTTGGCCGGTAGCACGGCCTCGGCTCCGTGTACCATGAAGAACGGCATGTAGCCGGTGGAGCTGTTTGGCGTAGTCCGTAAGCTCCATAGTACGGATGGTAGCTCTTTCGTCCAGGCTCCAGCTTTCCGTTCGAGTGGACTCATGAGGCGCTTCTTGATACCAGCGCCGATTAGGCCGTTGGCCTTTTCTACTTGCCTGTTTGTTTGCGGGTGTGCCACTGAGGCGTACGTGATGTTGATCCCGAGGCCTTCGCAGAAGTCCTGGAACTCCTTGGAGATAAAGTTCGATCCATTGTCGGTGATGATGCTGTGTGGTACGCCGAACCTGTAGACAATGGACTCGAAGAACTTGACGGCATTTTTGCCCTTTTAGTTGGTGACGGGCATGGCCTCGACCCTCTTGGTGAATTTGTCGACTGCGACCAGGAGGTAGACGTGTCCCCCTTTCAACGACTTTGGCAGTTTGCCAATCATGTCGAGGCCCCATCAAAGGGCCAGGCTATAGGTATGGGTCTGAGCTCAGATCCGGGTGTGTGCGGTTTGTCGGCGAACCGTTGGCACCCGTTGCATCTTCGGACGATGTCCTTTGCGTCGCTCATGGCCGCACAAGAGAACTCCGGCTCAGAGCTTTGGCGACAAGGAGCGCTCGCGTGATGGCCGCAGATGCCCTCGTGGATGTCTTGAGGATGGTTTTCCGCCACCGATGGTGACGCACCTTGTAGTACACCCGCATATCGCGCTTGTATAGCTCGCCATTGATGATGGTGAAGGCTTTGACCGACGAGATATGCGCCGCATCCGTCGGGCTGTGCGTTCTCCGCTTATCAAGAACTGGAGGTATGGTCGCGCCCAAGTTTCTTCGACGCCATGACCTGCATTAGGTTTACCATGGCGACCTCGGTCCAGTTTCGGTCCTTCATGTCCTTCGGCAGTGGCCCCGAGTGTTCTCGCTTCGGTGATCCTTGGGGAATTTTCGCTGATCGATGTCACACGATCTGTTCGAGGAACACACCGTGGCACCTTCGCGCAGTGGAGCCGATGTTGGCGAGTCCGCTTCCTCGTTGCTTTCTCTTCCGACGCGTCAAGCTCGCAGCCGAATTCTCCTTCGAGTGCGTTGTAGCGCGCGTACACGATCATGTTTTCGGCAGTGCGTCGCACTCATTCATCGCCCCGGACGACGAGGTTGGAGTCACCAGATGACCAGCGCGTTGCGCCGATATCTTTGCCATCCTCATGCCGTGGATGAGGACTTGATTCGGCCTCGTTGTTGAGGCTCGAATTTCATCCGAGGACGATTTCATCCGGTCGCCTGGAGGTCAATATGACCCCGCTCGCCTAGCCGCGCTTGGAGCCGCCGGCGCATTGTCCACGATCGCGACATGTCGGGTGTCCGCAGCCGCATCTCCATCCAATGTACCAGGAAGTCCGGAAGGACTTGAGATTTGATTGCAGTCGCTTCGACATGATGTCCAAGGGTGACACCGATGCCCCACAGGCCACGCTATCCTATGTCCTCGGGTTATTCAGGGATCTTTCGTTGGGGTGCCTCGTTGACGACCATTACCTGGTGCTCCTGGAAGTAATGGCTCAGCCGTCGAGCTGTCATGAACACGCCGTAGGCGAGCTTCTGGTAGTGAGGGTACCTTTGCTTTGTTGGTGTCAGTACCTCGCTGAGGTAGTAGATTGGGCGCTGGACCCCGTGGGTCTTGCCTTCTTCGGGTCGTTCGACCACTAGCACGGTGCTGACCACTTGGTGTGTGGCTGCTATGTACAGCAGCAGAGGCTCGCGCTCCTTTGGCGTGACCAAGACGGGCGAGGTGAAGAGAAGCCGCTTGAGGCTTTCGAATGCATCGTTGGCTTCCGGCGTCCACTTGAATTTATTTGATTTGTAGGTACCGGTAGAATGGTAGGGCCTTCTCGCCCATGCGGTGGCGAATCGCTTAACGCCGCTATTCGCCCCGCGAGCGCCGGACGCCTTTGAGGTTTTTCGCTTCCATCGCCATGATGGCTCGATTTTCTTCGGGTTCGCCGATCCTCGCCGAGAGATGAAGTACCCAAGCTGACCGGTGACCAAGGCGCACTTTTCGGGGTTTAGCTTGATCCTGTAGCGGTCAAGGTTGTCGAACGTCTCGCGGAGATCGTCGATAAGTGTCCTTGCCTCCTTGGTTTTTATGACTATGTCGTCAAAATAGACTTGGACGTTGCGACCGATCTGGTCCTTGAGGCAGGCCTGCATGCATCGCTGGTACGTGGCACCTGCGTTCTTTAGCCCGAAAGGCATTGTCTGGAAAGACGTTGAGTGCGTGTCTTGGTGTCTGGAAAGACGTTGAGTGCGTGCTCGGCGAATTCCCTGGGAACTCCTGGCATGTCCGCAGGACACCAGGCGAAGATTTCGCAGCGCTCACGGAGGAATTCGACGAGCGCGCCTTCCTATGCGGGGCTGAGGTCGTTGACGATCAGCGCCGTCTTGGAGGCATCCGTCGGGTGGATCTGCACCTTCTTTGTGTTGACCGTGGAGTCGAAAGACATGTCAGGTGCGTTTTGTCGTGCGACTAGGGGTGCCCCATTGTCCGTCACCTCGCGGAGCCTAAGGAGCTCCTCCTGCATTCCGAATGATTGGGATATTCTGTTGAAATCTCTGTCGCATTGGTCCGATCGGGTGAAGCTTCCGTGGATTGTGATGACGCCCTTCGGTCCTGGCATCTTGAGTAGCAGGTATGCATAATGTGGGACAACCAGGAACCTTGCGAATGCTACACGCCCGAGGATGGCGTGGTACTATGATGGCCATGTAGGGGTTCGTAGCATGGAAAACAAAAAATTTCTATCGCATGAACACACAATCAAGATCTAATATATGATCAAGCCAAGATCTATCTACTAGATTGTAGCAATGAGTCAATAGAGTACTAACCCTCGAAGATCCAAAGCGGTTAACGAGAGCAGATTCTCGCAGGATAGGTCTTCTTTTCAGCTTCTTGCTGCTTCTCGAAGCTTCTCCCGAGAATCTCATTTTCAAAATTCGCTCAAACTTCTTAACTAGTAGTTTCAATGTCAATTTAAAAGTATAAACGATTTTGGCATGAGATTCGGGAGAAGCTGGTCGAGGGTAGCTCGAGAGAAGCGGCCAAGAAGTTGAAAAGAAGGCCCGAGTCGTGACACTTCCGATCTCAAGATCGCAGACGATCCTTCCGCGATGCTCCAAGCGCTTCGCAGTCACACGCTCGGACTCGGCGAAGACCTTCCTCTCCTTGTTCCAAAGAGGGCGGAGGTTGTAGCACTCTCCTCGTGATTCCGGCAGCACGACGGCGTGGTACCGGAAGTAGAGGGGATATCTCGCAGGGCTTCGCCTTAAGCCGGAGCGAGTATGGTGGACTATGAGAGAGCCTTGGTGATCTAGGGTTTAGACACACCAATTAGAAGGGGCTAGGCCGGCGGCTAGGGCAATTAGAGGCCCCAACTCGGCGGCTTGGGAGAAAACCCTAGGCTGCGGCTAGGGTTTAGGTTTAGAGGGAGGCAACTTATGTGTAGGAGGGGAGCCTGTAACACCCTCAGAATCGACCCTATGCAAGTTTTAGCGATTTCCGCCAAACCCGCATAGAAACGATTCAAAGGTGCCCACCAGGCACTTACGTGCGGGTGGAAAACGAAGTAATAACATTACACAACAGTCCTCGATGGGACCCACAGAATAGATATATATACAGCAGCGACTCAATGAGTCAAGAATACAGATATACGGTACAAAGATCCAAATCACCTTGAAAATGATAGGGCGTCCGACTACGGACAAGAAGCAAATGGGGCTAAGAGCCCTGAAGAATAACCAATGGCGTCCATAACCCTGCCCGCAAGCCTAAGGGTAACCACCGCTAACGACGCCGATCTCAAAACCTGCTTAAACAAAAGGGCCACAAAGGGCAAAGGAAAAGAGAGAGCGGTCAAGATCGAGGCCAAGACATGGCGAGGCTAGAATGGCGGTCCTCGCCTACATAGGTATGGTGGATGAAGCAGCGGCAAAGATGCACTAAACAACCTATAGAGACTCGATACAACTGGCGGCCATCAGAGAGGGGTGAGAAATACCTATCTGGAACCATCCAGATACTAACACCAAACAAACCCATCCTGGTATTTCCCCCTTGAGACCAAACGAGGAAGTCAATCGAGGAACTCACACAGTGGGCAGTTTTATTTATTCAGTTATCGTTGCAGCAATTACTAGTCAGGTATAGATAATCGTCCTGATAAAATAAACAGTGGGCACTTTTAGTTAACCATTCCGTGATAGTTGCAACACTTACTAGTCAGATACAATTAGCATGAGAGAACCCAAAACCCAGCAGTTGTTGGTACTTTTATTAAGCCATTCCGTTGTAGTTGCAATACTTACTAGTCAGATACAATTGTCGCAAGCGACAAACCAAACAAGCAATTGTGGGCAGTTTAGTTAGCCATTCCATTATAGTGAAGCTGATTACTAGTCATTATAAAGTCAAAATTTGTAGCACTACTTTAGTTATGCTTGTCTATGGTCGAGATACTGTGCTCCAAGTCGTCCATAACCGCGGACACGGCTTTCAGAAAGTTTTACCCGGCCGGTGCACAAATAGCAACACACCGATCAACCTCGGAAAAACCAAATCAAAACCCAACGAGGCTTTCACGACAAAGCAATCAGGATTCAGAAATATTTGGGGCCACCTTGAGTACACCCACAACGGTTAGCCGACTCGAGATGCACCCGAGGTTTGGGTGGACGTCAGAACATCGGGAACCCAAAACTGGGCTTGTCGACACCGCGGAATCGTGTCCCGATCCTAAACAGTACAGTGTGCTCCTCGCACAATCGTAAATACAGTAGTAGAATGGCATAAGTACAGGATAGTAAATAAAACCTCAAACTAGTTTGTGGCCCCAAGAAATAAGACTGAATCAAGCTCTGGCTCAGGGGGGGTCCCATAATCCTCCCGGATGTGGATAGCGCGATAAATCAAGGAACAGGTATCAAGTACTCGGGGTCCTACGGGACACAAGTGGGCGGTCGGAAACCAAATATTATCTATCACCCACCGATGCCTCTGCTTACTTACTTCAATTTTTGTTGTTAAACAGTAATTAAAGTGAACGATAAGTAAAACCATGATCATCTCCAACATCAAACATGCGGCATTGCTCCAACAACTGTGGTTCTTGACAACACGCAACAGCACTGGAGCAAGAGACTACGACGCGCAAGTCCAACTATCTACCAAACAACAGGTAATAGGAGGTGTCCAAGGCAATATAAGGCTGCGAGGGATATCACGGGTACGAAAACTAGAGCATCGCAACACGGATAGCAATAGATCAACAGGAGGGAATAAATACTATAAAAGTAAGATAGGTAGAAAGGGGGAGATGCTCGCCTGAAAAGCATTGCCGAAGGTTCAACCGACGATCGGGTCGTCACTCGCATCAACTCAACGGCCTTATCCGCGAAGAAGCAAAACACTAGAATAAACACCGGATGCACTATTTAATACTACGGCAAAAGATCGGGCATGTTGCATGTATGATGTATGGCATGGCAAAGATGCGATGCGATTAGGCCATATTAAGCGGAACCGGGGTCCCGACATTTAATTAAACGGTTCAAGTTATTTAGATACCCCGCAATTTAAATGTTGTCTTAACATGGCAAAGTATAGTACCGGTTCGATGCACAAATTTAAATGAGGCCAATATAAGACTAGATTTGCCCGCATATGGGCCCCATATTTAATTATGAGGTGAATCGGCATAAGGCCCCCAAACCAATGATATGCATGCGAGATGAATGATTAATATGCAACAAGTTGTGTTATATTATAAAATAGGGTTCCGGGAAGGGGTTCACACATTAGGGTTCGGCAGATCTTGGGGTTCCGGGGTTCGGGGTTCGGTCTCAGGGGCTCAGGTTCGACGGAAGCGGTCTCGGCGGAACATTCTCGAACAACGGGGCAGATCTTGTCGCACGATCATCAAAGCTTCCGGGAAGGAGAACTTGTCGTCCGGGGTGAAGCACTCGGCGTCCTCGAGGAAATACTCGTCGCATCCGTGTCGGCGAACTTGGCGTTTAGGGGGAAGTTCTCGGGGTTCCGTGAGGTAGACCTTGTCGCGTCCGTGGTCTTCGGGCCCGCATGATCGAGGCGTCAAATTCCGGGGAGGCGATCTTGGGGTATCATCCTGATCATCGGTGGTGAACTTGGGGCTCAACAACGGGGTCTTCAGGGTTCCAGGAGGAAGAGCTTGACGTCCGAGAGGTTCGGCCGGCCACGGCCATCGGAGTCCATGACGAAGATCTTGACAAACCAAGGCGTTCCAGTGGTAGGTCTTGTCGTACCGGGTCAGCGACCCTGGGCATCCGGGTTCTCGGCGTCGGTAGATCTTGGCGGTCTTCGTCCGGCCTTTGGCGTTCACATCCTCGTGACGGTCTCGGCGCCGAATCGTAGGAGGACTTGGCGGCGTCGGGTTCGGGATAGGTCTCGGTTTCAGCGGTAGATCTTGTACAACGCGGTTCTCGGTGGTCCTTCGGTGTCTCTCAGGCGATGTAGAACCCGGCAGCCCACCGAGAGCTCGGCGGTGAACCCCGACGCCTGACAGACCTTGAGGCTCATGAGGCTCGGGTGGTGGCGTCGCCGGGCAGGCAGCGCAGGAGGAGGCCGGTGACGAGCGGACACAGAGGCGAGGGCACGGCCCGCGGATGCAGGGACGCCCGCGCCTGCGCTGGAGGCCGGAGGTGGGGACGATGGCGACGGGCGGGCCGAGACGGAGGATGGCGCGGGCCGGCGTCGAGCCGGAAGATGGCCGGGCGGTGACGGACCGGACGGGCGGGCTTGCAAGGAGAGGCGGCCAGGGAGGTGAACGGGACGCGCCGGCGAGAGGGTTCGCCGGCGCGGCAGCCGGGGGCCGCGGCGAGCGAGGGGAACGCCGGTGGCGGGCGGAGGAGGCAGGGGTGCGGGAGCGCCAAGGGAGGAGGGAGAGAGGAGAAGAGCGGGCTGCGGAGGGAGGGAGCGACGGGAAGAGCTTCGGCAGGAGGGAGGCGGCGGCCGCAGTAGGGAGGGAGGAACGCGGCTGACGCGGCTCGCCGGGCGATGGCGGCGCGGACCCACGCGAGGAGGAGGGAGGAGCGAGGCGGGCAGAGAGGCGGGAGGAGACACGGGAGGCGGAGGCGGAGGAAGGAGGAGCGATGGGGAGGCGTGGCGAGGAGGCGAGCGGGCCGGGCAGCGGTGGGGAGGAGCTTGGTGAGGAGGGAGGGGACAGGCGGCCGGAGGCAGTGGTGCGCGCGGAGCTCGGAGGCGGCGGATGCGGGCCGGAGGCGAGAGGGCTCGTCGGGGCGAGGACGGAGCAGAGGCGGGCGGCACGGGCGGCCGGCGGGTGCGGCCACGAGCAGGAGAAGAGGAGAGGCGAGCGAGGGAAGGTGGGAGGCGCGCGGCTGGAGGTGGGGCGACGGGAGGGGCCGGCGAGGAGGGCGGTCCGGGAGGGAGAAGGGCGGAAGGCCGGGGGAGACGCGGTGAGGGAGAGGGAACGCGAGGGAGGAGGTGGGAGGTGGGCCGCGGGGAACAGGGGCAGGTGGTGGGGGCCGGCTTGCAGGGTGGGGCCAGGAGAGGTGAGTGGGGATCGGGTGAGGGAGGGTGTGTCCAGGTGGAGTGGAGTGAGGGAGTGGGGGCAGGTGGCGGCATGGGATTGGGTAGAGGGGAGGGAGAGGGTGAGGTGGCAGCCGGGGATTGGTGGGGGTGAGGTGGAGGAGGGTGGGTAGAATAGGTGCAGGTAGACTAGGGATTTTGGGTGGACCATTTTGCACCGGGGTGGCCGATTGGCCGGTTCGCGGTTTGGCTGCCCCCATTAAAATAATTTAATATTTTATTTGTTTAAAACAAGGCTTCTGCAAACCGATAGCAGACAAAACAAAATAATCCGGAGACCCGGGTTTTGCGTTTGGAACATAGACGGGGCGTTTAGAAAACAAATTAGGTTTTCCCGAAATTAGTTTTATGCAAGCAAATGCAAGATGATGACGATGCTCAAATGCAATGTGGCATGATGCCATGAGCATGCGGTCATGATGATGCAATGCACAAAAACAACGCGATTTTCTAGTAGTGGTTTTGCGGGATGCCACAGAGCCCTGCCCCTCCTCTTATAGGTGGAGGGAGGCGCGCCTGGGGAGGGGAGTCCCTCCCCAACTCGGACCCAAAGTGGGCCGGCGGTGGGAGGAGGAACTCCTCCCTCAAGTCGGTTTCAAACCTCCTTCTCCTCTTTCCCAAAACTAGCCGTTTGACTTTCAAACTAGCCGTTTGACTTTTCAAACTAGGATTTGAATAAACCCTCTATTTGGTACAGCGATGACACCAAGTACATAATGCAATCATACCAAATTGATATAACACATTCATGTACCCTTCCCCTCCGGAGTGCCGGACATTCCGGAACCTTCTAGAACATTCCTGATGAAAACACCGGAATCATTCTCCAACCCCGAAACAGGACTTTCCTTATATGAATATTATTATCCGGACCATTCCGGATCTCCTCGTGATATCTCGGATCCCATCCGAGACTCCGAACAACATTCGGTCTCTTACTCATCATTCCATAACTACTCAACAACATCTAATCCTTAAGTGTGTCTCCCTACGGTTCGTGAATTATGCGGACATGATCGAGACACTTCTCCGATCAATAACCAATAGAGGAATCTGGAAATTCATATGGATCCCACATATTTCTACGATTACTTTGCGATCGAATGAACCACTTACATACGATACCAATTTCCCTTTGTCTCACGATAGTTTACTTATCCGAGGTTATGATCGTCGGTATCTCTGCATACCTAGTTCAACCTCGTTACCGATAAGTACTTTTTCTCGCTCCGTGATATGTGATCCCTTGTGAGCCAGTCACATGCTTGCAAGCTAATTGGATGACATTCCACCGAGAGGCCCAGAGTATATCTATCCGTCATATGGATGGACAAATCCCACTCTTGATCCATGTGTCTCAACCAATACTTTCCGAACACTCCATGCCACCTTTATAGCCGCCCACATAAAGGTGGTGTTTGATGTCATCAAAGCATCCATTCGGTAAAGGTGATATGCATGATCTCATGGTCGAAGGAATTAGGTTACTATGTATCAGAAAGCTTATAGCAAATGAACTATATTAAATGACTTGATCTTTATGCTACGCTTAACTATAGGAGTATGTCCATCACATCATTCTCCTAATGATATGACCCTATTGTTAATAACATCTCTATGTTCATGATCAGGAAACCATGATCATATATTAACCAACAAGCTAGTTTAACAAGAGGCTTTACTAGGGACTCTTTTATGTTTACAAATCACACAAGTATTAATGTTTCCTGTTAATACAATTATAGCATGGTATGTAAACATTTAACATAAGTATGAAGATATGATAACACTTTATTATTGCCTCTTGGGCATATCTCCAACAGGCCAGTCCACCACTTCGAATTCGAGCCGTTCCAGTCAGAAGTTGTCCGGCTTGCCGAAGATGACGTCGAGCCATATCTTGCCCAGGGGAAATATGCCCTTCCCTGGAACGATGCCGTGGAACGTTGTGTCTGATTGTTCCAGTTGCACCGCGTATCCGCATTGTTGCTAGAGTGCTTGCGAACATCAGGTTGATGCCGCCGCCCATGAAGACGTGACTCATCTCGAAACCTCCAATCTGCGCCCAAAGACCGTGGGCAGCATGACCGGGCGAGGGATCCGCAAGGGTGATCCGAACGAGTGAATGTGATGCAGACTCGATCCGCCGAGGTACTCGTGGGATGGCGGGTGGAGTTGCCACGGCCAGGTTGATCTGTCGGGTGATTTTCTTCTGCACCCTATTCGTAGGGCGCCCCTTCTGGATCATCAGTGGTCCTTTCGGCGGGGGATACCCGTTTCCAGCATTGTTGTTCGCCGGTGCGACCGCTGGTTCGGCCTCCTGTGGTGGTGGTGGAGGAGCTCCATGCGCTATCTCACCTGGTGCGGGTGCGTTTCCGAACGCAGGGATTGGAGCTTGCTGGCTCATCTGCACCATGCTTTCGCTGAGCTTTTGGAACTCGCAGCAGTCCTTGAGCATGTGGCTCGCTTTCTTTTTGCCATCCTGCTTGTCGATGTATAAGTGGATGGTGCATGGACCCGAAAGCTTTTCGTATGTTGAGGGTCCGTTATCGCGGTCGCGACGTTGCCACGACCGTTTGGGCGCCCATCGCGAAGTTTCCTCCACGGTATCCTCCGCCGGCGGTTGGCGTCGCTGCGGCGATCGGTGTAGCCACCGCGACCATGTCGGATCCGCGATCGCCGAGACGCCACGATCTTCTCTTGCTACGGCGCTCTCGCCGTCGACCATAGTCGTCCTCTTCTTCCGATTGTGCTCGGTGAATGGAGTCTTCTCCGTCAGCCCACCTGTTGGAGATGTCCATGAGGTGATCGAGCGTTTTGTGTTTGACACACCCAAGCTCCTCCTTGAAATCTTGGCGCTTGACGCCATCCCTGAAGGCGTCGATGGCCCTCTCTTCGGAGATGTGGGCTGCGGAGTTCTTTGTGTTGGACCAGCGTAGGATGTACGAGCGAATGGATTCGCCCGTTCGCTGAGTGCAGGCTCGCAATTCTTCGATTGAGGCGGGCCTTTTGCTGGTACCCTTGAAGTTTTGGATGAAACTGTAAGCTAGTTCGTCCCAGCTTCGGATGGACCCTGAGGATAGGCTGCTGAGCCAACTGGCTGCTACTGTCACCGCAATGAAGGCATTGCATGGCGGTCTCCTTGTTTCCACCGTGCAGTTTGACGGATGATAAGTGATCGCTGAGCCAAGCTTTTGGGTCTTGAGTGCCGTCAAACTTCGGAGTATCCGAAGGAAGCTTGAAATTTCGCGGCATCCGTGTCCGTCGGACGGACCTACTGAAGCATCGAGCTCCGCAGAGTTCTCCTTCATCTTCGTCCATCTTGGATTCAGACGAGCATGCGCGTTTAGCTCGCGCTTTGTCGATTTTGCGCTGTGTGAGCGCATCTCTGGCGTCGTAGTCGTGGTCACGGCGTCGCGAACTCTTCTTCCTCCGGGGAAGGTCATGTTCCTCCTCTTCGGATGAAGGGGTGGGGCTGCGGTCGAACCTGACCGGAGCTTTCTTCTTCGGCTCCTTGGGAGCTTCACAGTGGAGCGACCAACGATTCCGAGTCCGTAAGTGCGGACTTGTGCATGACCCTCTTGGGTCCCCTCGGAGGTGGGTGGCTGCCATGATCGCAGCTGCGGCGTTCGGGATGACGTTGTTGCCGCCCATCTCCATGAAGGATGTGTGGAGAGTTCACACCATGCGTGCTCCTTGGGATCCATGTTCTCCATCCGGAGGCGGTGCTTGTTGCCTGGGTTGGCGCTCGACCGGAGCCGATGCCCATGGCGAGAGGCGCGTCACGCTACTGGACTCGAGGTCGCTTGCTTGCGTTTGTCAAGCACCTCCTACATCTTGACCTGCTTCTTGTGTTCCTCGATTAGGAGCAGGTGGTAGGCCATCGATATCTCGCGAGGCGCCCGGCAGATTATGTTTCTGCCACGGCTTCACGGACCGGGTCCATCCTCTTTGCTAAGGCGATGACATGGCCGTTGTTTTCACCTTCGGTGGGGAGATTGGCTTTCTATTCCCACCATTTCGCTCGCGGTTAGGCGCGGGTTGGGTGTTTGCTGATCCACGCCGCTTTGATGACCGCGCGCGCATTGGTAGCGCCAGAGATTGCCGCTGCCGCAGCTTTCAGATCCGGAACCGTAGGTCCCTGCATCCGATGGAGGATCGCACAGATCGGAGTTGAAGCTGCTGCTGTCGTAGGAATCATCTACTGATGATGTTGTGTGTAGCACGGGGTGTGGGGCCCATGAAGCGGGACTGATTGATGGTAGGGGCACCCGCTCAGGTAGGCGGAGGGTGCCAGTTTGCCCCACCTGGAAGCAGAAGCTGCCGAACAAGATTTCGAGTCCGTCGCCTACGGACTCGAAATCCTTCATGGTGGCCGACGAGTGGGCGGTGAAGTCGAAAGCACCAAAGAGGAGATGGCTCTCCGTTGCTGCAGAGTTGTAGATCGATCGGGTTGGGACCGTCACGATCGCACAATCAGCGCCCCTAATTCCCACAGACGGCGCCAATTGACGAGGTTTTATCTCATCAATGCCCATTGTTATGGATTGGGTTTTGGAGAAGATGGGGATGCTGGAGATCGTGGAACGGTTAGCAAACAAGCAACACGAGGATGCAAGGTTTACCCAGGTTCAGGCCCCCGGAGGGAAAACCCTACTCCTGCTTGTCTGCTCTTGATCACGGCGGAACCGAAGATTTCAGGGGTGCGCAGATGCAATCTGGCGTGTAGGTGTGTATGCGAGAGTATGAGTTGAGAGATCTAGGTCGTGCCCTCCTGGCCTTTATATAGACTTAGGCAGGTCCCGGGCATAGTCCTAGTCGGTTACAGGTTCTAGGGTTTTACCCCTTTGAATTTCCTATCTACTCTAGTCTTGCTCTCCAAGGATCCGAAGGCACCATGGGCCTGGGCCACCTGAAAATATTTATGGGCCAACGTACTTTTGCCGTGGGCCTTCCTTGGGCTGGACTAGGTATGCTGAGGTCATGCACCCGCGGGGTATAACCATGTCACATCCACAAATGACAACAACTCACACCCGGCAGTAGAGTCAATGACATGATCGATCCGTGGCAATGGCAATGGATCTTTTGGACACGCCTTATTAAGGTTCGTGTTGTCAATACACATGCTCCACACCACTGCCACGTTCGATTCATCCTTCTTCTTCTCGACCAAGACTAGATTTGATAACCAATCTAGGTGTAGCACCTCCATGATAAACCCGACAGCCAAGAGTCTGGCTATCTCGGTGGCTATCACTTTCCTCCAATATTCGGCAAAGTGGCGGAGGGGTTGCTTCACTGGCTTGGAATCTAGCCTTACATGGAGAGAGTGATCAGCCAACTCCCTCGGAACTCCCTGCAAGTCTTGTGTGGACCAAGCAAAGATATCCCGATTCTCATGGAGGAAGCTGGTGAGCTCGCTTTCCTATTTGTCAGATAACCCGGCGCCAATAGTCACTGTGCGCTCTGGGAAAGCCTCATCAACATGTATCTTCTTTGTTTCCTTGGTGGTTTGTAAAGACATGCTTCCATGTGGGTTAGTGAGTGCCAGCATAGACATCTGTGCCGCCTTGGCCAGTTCTGCAACTTCCACCATTTGCTGTTTTTCCTGCGCTATCACCAGTGACTCGGACAACGAAGATCCCGCTGAGGCGCACACGATTAGATCGTTTGTAGTCACCCTCAACTATGATCACTCCACATGGACCTGGCAGCTTCATCTTTAAGTAGGCAATGTGAGGAGTGGCCATAAACTTTGCCATAGCTGGCCTGCCGAGTAAGGCATGGTACGAGCTGGCAAGGTCTACCACCTCAAACTCTATGGCCTCAGTGCGACAGTTCTCCCTATTGCCGAATAAGACATCAACCCAGATTTTCCCAATTGGCTCACACGACAATCCCGACATAATGCCATGGAAGGTCGCCTTAGTCGGCTCCAACATGTTCATGGTGATGCCTAACTTGAGCATGGTATCCTTGTACATGATGTTGATGCTACTGCCATCGTCTATCAGTACCTTGGAAAACTTCACATTGATATCTGGGCCCATGAAAGTTGGATCCAAAACAAGATCATAGCCTCCCGGTGTAGGCATGATCTTGGGGTGATCCTTTATGCTCCAAGTTATCTTCTATTTAGACCAATGCATATACTTTGGTATTGCTAGCATTGTCGCATTCACTTCCATCATTCGTCGCTATTGACTTTTCTTGTCAGTTGGCTCTGTAAAAAACACGACATAGCTCTCGTGATGCTCTCTGTACTCGTTTCTGGTTCCATGTCCGACATAAGTGACATCACCCCTTGGGTCATGCACTTGATGTACAGCCTCTCTCCTTTCTTGGTTATGATATCTTGGTTGTCGGTTCTCATATCTGTGTTCAGTTCCAACAACATGAGCATTTACACCTATGAGTGGTGGTGGGGGAGGTGGTGGTAGCTGCTGAGTTGGCGAGTCTACTCTGTCACCCTTCTGGAACCAAGTGCATTGTATTGTTGTGTGATTTGCCGGCTTACTCGGACTTGGTGTATGAAACTTGCACGGCTGATCCAGCATCATCTCATAGGTGTACTTCTGACTTTCTTGATACGTCTTTCTCTGTTCATATGGCTTTTTGCCATCATTCTTTGGTATCCATTGTTGTTTCCCACTTGTTCTTTGACGCTGTCTGCTTCCCGCATCTGGATGATCCTGGCTTACGGCTGCGACTTGAGTCGAGCCATACCTATAGTCTGGTCTCTCATCTCGTCTTTTGCTTCTATATTCGGCCCTTTCCTGGCGCCTTTGCGACCCGACCGCGTCATAGATCTGAGTCTTAGTCATCCCGTCTGCCGACATAAGTAGAGGCTGAGTCGGATCTCCTAACGTGTACAAGAAAGCAATTCTTATCGCTTCTGCTAAGCTTGTCGTCATATCTCTTTGTAACCTTTGCCATATCACACTTATGTGCCTGGATCCTTGTGCAAACCACGCAATGGCCTGGGACTCAATTACCCCTTCACATGAGTTGCGTATAGTGCACCATCTAGTGAGAAACTCCCCATCTGTTTCATTTGGTCATTGCTTGCACATGGTCAGTTGTTGTGGGCGATTCAGCCTCTTGTAGGTGCTTGTGAAATTGCTCAAGAAAGCTTCATGGAAGTAAATCCAGCTATTGATGCTTCCGGGTGGCAAATTATTTAGCCACACCCGCGCTGGTCCCTCTAGCATTTGTGGTACATACCACACTACCCATCTCAGATTTCCCTATGCGATTTTCACCACAGTTCCATAATCTATGAGCCAGTCTTCTGGTTTTGTGCTTCCATCATAGGTTTTTGTTCCTCTTGCCAGCTGAAAGTTTGGCATTGGCGGCTCTCTCATGATCCTTGGGCCAAAACATGGTGGACCCTGTGGACCTTGCGATTCGATTAGTTCCGCCATCTTTATCCGGTCAAGCTTTAGCCTAGCATCATCCGGCTGGAGATTTGTGCCTCCGAGTCTTGATCCCATAGTTTGATACACGTGATCTGGCAATTCATACCCATCATTTACCATCACCGAGTAACCATCATTGTACCTATTGACGTTCGGGTCTGCGGGTTGCTACACTGCTTTCCCCGCACTTTGTTTTCTCTTTTCGGGTTGGGCTGGTGGAGGATTTGGAGCCTAGTTTCCTCCTCCTGCCGAGTGAGTCCCACGCCTAGGCTGAGGTGAAAAGTTCTGACCTCCATTGTCATTCCTTTGTCCTTGCCTTTCCCGTCCAACATTTTCTTGATTCTCATTTCCTTGCACTTCATTTCTTCTTGCACCCTGAGCACGGGCTGGGTTTCCTTGAGCCACTACCGGGTCATAGGCAACCATTTGCTTGTTTCTTCCCGAGTCCACACTTTTTTCTTTTCTCTGCCTTGGTGCCGCTCCTGGCGAAGATGCCGTATGCCCTGCTGATATTGCCGGAATGGGAGTTGCCAAGTGAACGAGTTGTGACCTTCCAGTTATACCCGGATTTTCCCTATAGTATGCTTCGTTCAGCATTCTTGTTCCTCTTACCAATTCATTTACTCGTTCTTGTTGCTTTATTTTTGCCTCACCCGTCATATGGGGTAACTCAGCCATTGCCGCCTCTGCGGCTCTCAAGTTTGCTGTTGTCGTGTTGTATGTCGGCCACATGGCTGTTTCGTTGTTGTCTTCTAGTGTAATTTTGACGTTGCATTCGCCAATTCTTAATTGAGGTTCCTTCCTGTCGTGGTATTGTCGACACGTACGCCATAGGGGTATCCCAACGGCGAGTTAGAGATGTGGGGGAAGACGGAGAGCGTCCGGGTCGGCTTGACACAGTTTACCCAGGTCCAGATCTCACGACGGTGGCAAGATCCCACTCCTGCTATAAATCACTATAATGGCAATACGCCGAGTTACAGGGATTGTGGGGTTCGCTATGTGCGAGTAGTGCTATGCACTTGTCTATGAGATTGTTCTGCCCTAAAGGCTCCCATAGGCCGGCTTATAAGGATGCTAGGACCTATGGTTACATGGAGAGTTCCAGCCAAATATGGTTACAGAGTCCTAGACTAACACTAACTAGTCTTCGTGTCCTCCAAGGCTCTGGCTTCCATCTAAGGCGGTGGCACGTCGCCTACCTTTATCCCTGCTGGACCTCCGTCTTGTCTACCAGCAATTGGGCCGCCCGGATATGCCATAGACCTAACCACCAACTGTGGGCCACCCGGGCTTGCCGGTATGAGACTATGCCGTAGATATACCTATTTTTTATATCCACAACAGTAGCCCTGGAGTTCTTCAAGATCATCGCGTTCCTCTGTATAGCTTTGATCATAAGTATCACGTCGTCTTCAATTTTTAGGCGTGCTTCGCGAAGAATCTTGGAGAGCTCCCATATCATATTCTCATCCGACTAAGCCTAGCTAGAGAGTTGCTTATATGCTTCTGCGAACGAATCCAAGACGGAGAATTCTAATGAATTGTTAGAGATTCTTCCAAGATCTAGGAACGTCTTCAATATCATCATCCATGCAGGACGATATGTAAGCCTAAAAAAATCATGGATACCGGGCCACGATCATAAAGGCTGCCAAACTGCCGACTTAGAGCCAGCAAAGTCACAGACATAAGAGCTTTCCAAATTAAGGTCTTAGAGCCTCTCATATCACGAACATTTAGGCCATCGAGCCATGTAACCCAGTGAAACTTCCGTGAAGGCGAAGTTGATGTCGAGCCCCCGGATTTCTCTAGCCGGATTTTTCACCGTCTTGAAAGTTTATTGATGTGGCATCCCGCAAAAACCACTACTAGAAAATCGCGTTGTTTTGTGCATTGCATCATCATGACCGCATGCTCATGTCATCATGCCACATTGCATTTGAGCATCGTCATGTCATCATGCATCTGTTTGTCTGAACTATTTTCGAAAAGTCTGTTTTGTTTTCTAAACACCCCGTCTTGATCTCAAATTAAAACCCGGGTCTCCGGATTATTTTGTTTCGTCTACCAATGGCTTTCAAAAGCCCCGTTTTAAATAATAAAATATTTAGTTTATTTTTAGGGGACAGCCGTACCGGGCCGATCCGACCCAGTCGGCCACCCCCAGTACAAAAACCGGAGCTACCCAAACCTTTTCCTACCCCACCCTATCCTACCCAACCCCAGCCACATCACCCCGACCAATCACCATCCGCCACCTCACTGCATCCCTCCACCTCACCACTCCCTCTCCTCATAACCAGCCCTCCACCTCACCTCCACCAATCCTGGGTCGCCACCTCCCCTCTCTTTCTCCTAGACCTACCCCACCCACACATGCACTCACACACACACGCTGCCAGCCAGGCCTCCCGCCCCAACCCGAACACACTCCACGCGGACCCCGCCGCTTCCTCCCTCTGCTCCCCACCAACCGAACCCAACCCGCTGCCGCCTCCTCTTCCCAAGCTCGGCCGCCCGCCTCCTCAGCGAACCGCCTCGCCCGCCTCCCTCGCACCTCCCTGCCGGCGAACCCGTCGCCGCCAGCGCCCCTTCCCCGACCTTCGAGCTCTGCCGCCTCCCCTAGCCGCATCTCGCCGCCTGGTTCCTATCGCCCATGGCCTTCCTCGCAGCAACCAGGGCCCCGACCACCTCCGCTTCCGCCTACTGCAGCCGCCAGTCCCTCCCATCGACGCGCCCCGCGGCAGCCCTCCCTTACCCCCATCTTCCCCGGTGCGCCAGGCCTCGCCCGTGTCGCCCCTGGTCGTGCGACCGCAGCCAGGCCCTCCTTCGCTGTGGGTCCTCTCCGCCCAACGTCTCCACCTCGCCTCTGCCGGACCGTCTCCCCTGCTTCGGCCCATGTCACCAAGCACCTCCAAGGCAGCTCCTCGTCGGCTCGTGAGGAAGCTTTTTCCTGAGCGCGTCCTCGCAGAAAGCCCCGCAGCACTTGGCAGGTGTCGTCATTCGTCTTCACGGGGTGTTCCCTGTTGTAATCCTGGCGTTGTCCAAAGTTCCAGTGTTGGCCGTATGTGCAGATGCAGGATCCCCTGTTTTGTTTGTTCAGGCCTGAAAGCCCTATGTCAAGCTCTGCCTCTACAACAAGTTCTACTGTGCGCTCGTGATGTCCCTGATCTAAAGATCTACGGACGAAACCGAAAGTCATCGACATGGAACACCAAGTTCTACAGGCGCCGGAGACCCAAGTTCTTCGTCATGGATCCCGGAGCCCCGAACTCGTAACTGAAGATTGATCTCGCTGAACCGAACTGTCTATGCGCCAAGTTCTCTTTCACGGATCCGACGCCTTGGAGACCGATCCCTCGAACCCCTCCGAACAAAGACCTCCGACCATAATGTGTGATCCCTATCCGAGACCCCTCATATTTTTATAATATATGATATTGATCTTGTTGCATATTAAATGAACATGTTTGCATACATATAGTGTGGTTTGGGGGCCTTATGCCGATTCACCTCATAATTAAATATGGGATCCATATGCGGGCTTTTCTAGTCTAATATTGGCCCCATTTAAATTTGTGTAGCGGACCGGTGTTATCTTTTGCCTTGTTAATACAACATTTAAATTGGGGTATCTAAATAACTTGAACCATATAATTAAGTGTCGGGGCCCCGGTTCCGCTTAATATGATCTAATTGCATCGCACCTTTGCCATGTCATACATCATGCATGCATCATGCCGATCTTCTGCCATAATATTAAATAGTGCCTCTGGTGTTTCTTCTAGTGCTTTGCTTCTTCACGGATTAGGCCGATGAGTTGATGCGAGTATCGACCCGATCTTCGGATGAACCTGCGGCAATGTTTTCAGGCGAGCATTCTCCCCCTTTCTACCTATCTTACTTTTATAGTATTTATTCCCTCCTGTTGATCTCTTGCTATCTGTGTTGCGATGCTCTAGTTTTCGTACCCGTGATATCCCGTGCAGCCTTATATTGCCTTGGACACATCCTATTACCTGTTGTTTGGTAGATAGTTGGACTTGCATGTCGTAGTCGCTTGCTCAAGTGCTGTTGCGTGTCGTCAAGTACCACAGTTGTTGGAGTATTGCCGCATGTTTAATGTTGGAGATGATCATGGCTTTAATTATTGTTTAATAACTAAAATTGAAGGAGGTAAATGCAGAGGCACCGGTGGGTAATAGACACTATTTGGTTTTTAACCGCTCACTGGTGTCCCGTAGGACCCCGAGTTCTTGACACCTGTTCCGAGATCGAGCGCGCTAACCACAGGTGGGGTGTATGGGCACCCCCATCGATTTAGTACCTGATTCCAAGTACTGTACTGGGGGCCACAATTAGTTTGGGGTTTTATTACTATTTTGTACTTATGCCATGCTTTACTGCTTTATTTAAATTGTGCGAAGTACTGCACCTGTACTGTTTAGGTAAGCGGAGTGTTTTCGCGGTATCGACAAGCCCAGTCACCTTTTCGGGTTCCCAGTCGTTTACAGCCATTGACGCAAACCCTGAGTCCGTCTCGGAGACCGGCCGACTTCGTTGCGGGTAGCTTAGTGGGGTGGCCCCCATGTACTTGCTTTGGGTCTGGGAAACGTCATGACTTAGGCCCCGCCGACATACCGATGGGTGTATGTTAACTGATCCGCAAAAGGGTCGGGCGTGTGGATACTTTGGTGCACCCCTGCAGGGTTAAATCTTTTCGAAAAGCCGTGTCCGCAGTTATGGACGACTTGGAGCACAGTTCTCGATCATATACAACTATAACTAAAGTTTATTGTTATAATTTGACTTGTATCCGATATGACTAGTAATCAGCTCCACTACAACGGAATGGCTAAATAAAAGTGCCAAAAACTGCTGGGTTTCGGGATATCTCATGCTAATTGTATCTGACTAGTAAGTGTGCAACTACAATGGAATGGTTAACTAAAAGTGCCCACTGCTTATTCTATCAGGATGCTATCTATATTTGACTAGTAATTGCCGCCACTATAACAGAATGAATAAAACTGCCAACTGTGTGAGTTCCTCGGTTGACTTCCTCGTTTGGTCTCGAGGGGGAAACACCAGGATGGGTATGTTTGGTGGTAGTATCAGGTTGGTTCCGAATAGGACTTTCTTATCCCTCTCTGGTAGCCGACAGTTATATCGAGTCTCTATAGGTTGTTTAGTGCATGCTGCGCTGCCGCTCAGTCCACCATACCTATGTAGGCGAGGACCGCCGAATTCTAGCCTCGCTGTATCGCCTCAAGATCGACCGCTCTTTTTCCTTTGCCCTTTGTCGGCACCCCTTTTGTTTAAGCAGGTTTTGAGATCGACGTCGTTAGCAGGGTTACCCTTCCGGCTTGGCCTGGGCAGGGTTATGGACGCCATTGGTTATTCTTCAGGGCTCTTAGCTCAATTTGCATCTTCTCCGTACTCGGACGCTGTATGGTGTTCCAGGTGATTTGGATCTTTGTATTGTATATCTGTATTCTTGACTCATGGAGTCGCCGTTGTATATATCTTTTTTGTGGGTTCCATTGAGGACTATTGTGTAATGATATTACTTTGTTTTCCACCCGCACGCAAGTGCCTGGTGGGCACCTTTGAATCGTTTCTATGCGGGTTTGGCGGGAAGCGTTGAAACTTGCATATGACCGATTCTGAGGGTGTTACAATTGACATAACCATATGTAGCCCCCGGGCATTGAGTCGGCTTTCATGATGAAGGCGGCTTGATGCTCAAAAGAATATGCATAATTGTACGTCAAACAATTGTAGTCCTCGAGCGCCAAGTCGGAGTTTCAAAGGAAAATCATCTTGGTGCTCTTAGAGTAGCTTCAGCAAAAATGCAAATAGTGTAGCCTCCGAGCGTCAAGTCGGAATTACTTCGGCTTGATGCTCTAGAGAGAACTTCACAAAAACTCAGCAGGTGTAGCCCCCGAGTGTCAAGGTGGAATTCACTTGAATTTTCTGGCTTGATGCTCAAAGAGAACTAAACCATATCTTGGAGATCATTGCACTGTAGCCCCCGAGGTTTGTTCCGACTTGATACTCAAAGAGGGAAAAAGCTCCTAAGTTAGAGATATCAAGCCCCCAAGCGTCGATCCGACATCCTCAAAGGCGGCTCGAGTCTTGGTAAACAATTGGTATTACGGCCCCGAGGTGTCAAGCCTAGTGAAAATCCGGCTTAAAACACCTTAATTCCGAGACGAGGCAATATCCAAGCGTCATATACCTGAAACATAAACATAAAAATACAAATATATTAAATTGTTTCTTTAATCGTGTCCAACAAACAATTGTAAGGCGGAACAAACATGCCTTTAAACAAATGCATTAAAGCTGAAACAATGCAGCAGTTGAACATATAAAACTGTTTAGGAGGAAAAAACTCAACTAATATTAAACAGTTTATGTAAAATTTTGTTTAAGCAAGTGTTGGCTTATCCATTATTCTGGTTTTTATGCTTGACCTTTCGTGAGACGGAAGACTGACAACACAGAACCATGTCCTTAGGTGATGATGTCTAATGGCGCCGTCCAGAATCCAAGGCCAAAATGCCGGCTTTGAGTACCGAAAAGTGACTATTTCGGAATCCACATAAAAACAACAGAAAACGTGTATCCAGAAAACTTAAGCTTACACCCGAAGGCAGGTTTTTTGCATGATACTAGGGCCTTAAAGGCAGTAAAATGTTTATACGCACAAACGCAAGGCAAATCGTGGAAATGTATGACAAAAACGAAAGCGGTAAAAGACTCAGAATATGAGTGAACCAATCTTAATCTCATGATCATAAACAATTTAAATAATAAATATAAATTAGATACTTAGCTTTTGAGCGAAAGCGAAGTCGGTGTTATTTGCGACGTGGACAGATTTGACTGTGCTAAAGACAAGCCGGCCAAGTAAGCCATGATAACGGCAAAACAGTCCATAACAGAGACGAAGTAGAACGCGTCCGGAGCGAGAACAAAGCCGGAATACTGCCGAGGCGGAAGCAAACTCAGCCGCGTTAGAGGCCAAGCGTGTTACAATTGCGACAAGAAGATAACGAAGAACGAAAACGAAAAACACAGCAAGGGGACACAGATTTAACGTGGAAAACCTCTCCAACAAAGAGAGGAAAAAACCACGGGCGCCAGCCAGCGAAACTTCACTATATCGAGGAGTGTTTACAAACGCCGGGGATTTCACAGATGCAACTCTCCCAACCGGCGGCTTACAAGGGGTTTATATATCGGTGGAAACCTAGGTCTTCGACGATCCGTACCGTACCGCAGGGGGCTGTCGCCCCCCCACCCCCCATAGGCGTCCCTATTGGGCACGGTGTGGGCCAACTTCAGACTCGTTACACTCGGTCCAAGCCTTCGGCGACAGGTCTCGCTCCACTCGTCAGAAGTTGGTCTATACTTTGTAGAATTTGGATCAACATATAACAAAGCACACGACGCTTGAGGCTATCTTGCACGTGTTGACCAAAAGTCATATCGACTAGTACTTGCTAGTAATTAACCTCTATAGTTATGCATGCAATTAGCGCTCTTGCCACTAAATTCATGCAGGAGATTTGTACGTGAGGAAAACCAAGTTAGCTCGTCATAAATCGATCCAGATGATGGATTTATTTTCTTGCTATTTTGAGCATCAGAGCATCGTTAGACCGACAACTTTATGTACTACCATGGCCGAATTGGTTTGCTACTGAGACGCACCAATGCATGGCAACACAGAAGGCAACGCGAAACCGGCAACTGGCCGGTTTGTTGGCCGTCAATGCGATTTGCTCTAAGGCGGCTGCAGGTGAAACGTAAAAATTCCGAGCCCATAGGCCCGATCAGCTGTACGCATATGCAGCGATTGATGTTGATTTTCGCGTCACCGCCGGTCACACGCTCGAGAGGAGAGACGATAAATCGTCCTCATACTCTCAAGAGCGATGACGAAGCCGGAGCGCCGACGAAGATGCGATTTGGCCGCCTTCAAAGACGGCGAGGGATCCCGTCCGGATCCGTGTTGTAAGCGTCTCTTGTCCCACGGTGGGCGCCAACTATCGTGGTATTATCGAATGTACGCCATAGGGGTATCCCAACGACGAGTTTAGAGATGTTGGGAAAGACGGAGAGCGTCTGGGTCGGCTTGACACAGTTTACCCAGGTTCAGATCTCACGACGGTGGCGAGATCCTACTCCTGCTATAAATCACTATAATGGCAATACGCCGAGTTATAGGGATTATGGGGTTCGCTGTGTGTGAGTAGTGCTATGCACTTTTCTATGAGATTGTTCTGCCCTAAAGGCTCCCATAGGCCGGCTTATAAGGACGCCAGGACCTAGGGTTACATGGAGAGTCCCAACCGGATACGGTTACAGAGTTATATACTAACGCTAACTAGACTTCGTGTCCTCCAAGGCTCTGGCTTCCATCTAAGGCGGTGGCACGTCGCCTACCTTTATCCCTGCTGGACCTCTGTCTTGTCTACCAGCAATTGGGCCACCCGATTATGCCATAGGCCTAACCACCAACTGTGGGTCACCCGGGCTTGCCGGTATGATTCTATGTAGTAGGTATACCTATTTGGTATATCCACAACACTTTTTCTCATTCTTGTTGCATCAATGTAAGATCTCACCAAATAAGGTAGAGATCCCTATGATTGCAATGCTAGTCTCTAGATCGAAATGCTAACATCCATAGTTTAAGATGAACACACAGATACAAAGGTCATTATTATATCGTAATTTCAGAGATAACATAGTCTTTACAACTCATTAGCCCAAGGCTAATAGATAGAGTTCATAAAAGTAAATAAATAGAAGTCTTCATCTTCATGTGCCACACACAAACATATTGAGTGTAGACTCGTAACCCTAGTCTCCATCAGAGTAACCTGCAACATCATAAGTTATAACCACAGAGGGTCAATACATTTGGAATTATATTGGCAAGTGATACCATAGTAGAATAGTAGTATCTAATAACTATATGAATTTGGCTAAGTGTAGATTAGACTTGCTTTGCTTAAAATAAGGTTTTCTCATCAGTTGAAAACACTAAGTTTTTGTTTGATAAAAACACCCAAGAAAACACCAATAGACATTGGTGAACCTTTACCCTTGTTCAACCACAAGTTTTTAACTTACAGAAATTGGGATGAGGAGATCCTTGATTGCTTCAATGTCTTTGATGCTTAAATTGTCCGTTGCCGGGGACACGACTAAGTACTTAGGTTTAAACTCTCGAGAGGTGGTGCACTTTCCCCACAAGACTCGACATGCATCGAGACGAGAATTTTCAGAAGCATTCCCTTAGAACACCATGGACGCGTTACATCCTATCAACCCTATCACCAACTGTCCATCTGGCTAAGTTCTTGCAAACTATTTGGTCAAGGCAGAGCCCATATGCCATGTGGTTGCACTAGAAGCTTCTCAACACTAAACATCTCAAATCTCTTTGTTACTGGGTGGCCATCCATAAGTGTGATACACAAGGTAAATCATAGACATGGGCCTTGTGTAACCACTCAACATAAACCATTCATTCCATTCCACCCAGGTGATTCATTCATATAGTTGTTTTTTAATCAAAAACACAAGTCATAGACTTAGCAATATTTCATAGCATGAATATTACACCCTTGTATTCTACTAGCTAGGCTAAGCATACTAGTATAGCAAGTTTCTTAACTTAGGGAAAATCTACTAAGACAACATCTACTAGGATTTACCATAGCATAGCTTTACTTAGAAAAAAAATCCCAATGCAAATCCTACTCAAAATATCACTAGTGCATAAACAAAATAGTAGGACAAAAATATGAAGCATCACTTGCCTTGGTAGCTAGGAGAGTAGCAACAGTCCTCACAATCACCACAATCACTAAAATCTACACATAAAATCATAACACCAAATTCACATTCAAATATTCAAACAAAAATATATATGAATGCATGCAAATGCAATGGAATGATTTTCTACAATAAACAAGTCAAACAATATAGTACTGAACACAAGTAAACTTTCTAAAGTTCAAATTTACTTAAAAACAATTTTCTAAACATTTTATATAGCCAAAATAAGCCTACAAATGGTTCTGCAAATAATCCTATTTTTCCAGAAGCAAAAGACAAATTCAAGGCCATAGATATGTAGGTCTTAATTTTCTGAATCCATTGATATATTATTTGTAAATTTTGTACAAACAGAACAAAAGTTATTAAATTTACAAGTTAATTCAGCTAATAGATATAAAAACAGATTTTAAATCGAAAACACAGATGCGTGGCAGCATCTGATTCGCTTGTACCGCTTCGTCCGTATCGGGCCTGCGCGCCGTTAGATCTAAGTTAGATCGCACGACCAGGATTGCTTGGTACCGCTTCGCTTAAGTGATCTAATCTACGGAGTGAGATCTAGATCTAGCGGCTCTGGATCAAACGACCAAAGCTGGGCGGCGCTGATGGTGAGCGCGGCGACAACCTATCTGCCGGCGATGCACTGGCGGCGCTAGGAGAGTAAAAGGGGAGGTGCGGGTGCTTACCGAAGCGCAGAGTCATGGTGAAGACGTATGTCGACGAATTGGAGACCAGGGCGCACGGTGTCTTCGAGAATTCCTCGTCGGAGTCGCGGTCGACGTCGGGTGCATACAGACGTCGACGGCGACAGCGCTACGAAGCAAAATAGGACAAACGAAATGCAGCATTAGACGCGCACGAGGATGGCTATCAGGATAGCATCAACCAGAGGGGAAGGGATGGACAGAGCTCACCGGGATTGGTCGCCGGAGACGAGTTCACCGTCGGGTGTGTGCAGTCGAAGACGGAGGCGAGCTCCTGGGCCATGAGCAGGCAAACAACAAGCGTCAGTAGGTGCGCACGAAGATGGCGAGTAAGATAGGGTGAACCAGAGGGCAAGGGGTCGAGGCTCACCGGGATTGGTCGCCGAAGATGTGCAGTGCCGCGGCGGTGTGAGCTCGAGAACTGGTGGACTAGGGGCGTTCGAGCGATGTGGTTTGACGGGAAAGATGCGAGAGAGGGAGGAGATTAAGTAGCGGGCGTCGGCATGGGCAATCATGCCGCAAATCAAGCGCTATTAAGCAAATTCAATTGAGGAAGAAACGGGCGGCGACGACGTTGTTTGCGGGTGCGCGATGGAAGACGACCGTGTCGACGTGGCATGGGCCCGAGATGACAGCGAGAGGGGTGAGGCGCGGGCGCGTGAGAAAATAGAGGGGGAGGGGGAACCCGGGTGGGCTTATTGGGCCGCAAGTGGGGCTGGGCTAGTTAGGTGGCACCAGGTTTATTTTTTTTCTTTCTCCTTTTCTTTTTATGTTTTGAATTTCTAGGATAGATTTGAAATGCTAATTCAAATCTGTTTGAATTCAAACCTTCACCAAAAAATTTATATGGTGATCCTAGCATCAAAAAGTGTGCTAATCACATCTATTTAGTCAAAAACATTTTGAGGTTATAAAATAAAATATAACTAAGCCCCATATGTATATAATAAAAAGGGCATAAATATGGTTCTATTTGGTTTCAAACTTTGAAAAAATTTATGCAAGATCAAAATGCTATGATGATATGAATGAAATACATGATTTTGCATTTGGTGAAATTTGGGATGTTACAAATCTAACCCCCTTAAGATGAATCTCGCCCTCGAGATTCGGATTGGCTAGCAAATAGGTGAGGGTGATCTTTCCGAAGGTCATCTTCTCTTTTCCAAGTTGCTTCTTCTTCGGTATGATGGTTCTATTGTACTTTCAAGAATTTGATAGTCTTAGTATGAGTAATTCTTTCTGTAGTCTCAAGAATCTTGATAGGTTTATCCTCATAAGTAAGATCACTCTCCAATTGAACCTCTTCCAAAGGTATAGTGTCTTTCAATGAAGTTTCTTCCATCTCCGGATGACACTTCTTCAACTGAATCACATGAAACATATTGTGAACTGCAGACAGTGATTCAGGCAATTCAATCTCATAAGCCACTTCTCCTTGGCAGCTTAAAATCTTGAACAATCCAACATATCGAGGTGCCAATTTTCCTTTGACCCCAAATCTCTTCACACCACGAAGTGGCGAGACTCTAAGATAGGCTTTATCACCTACATCATAGTTGACTTCCCTATGCTTTGGGTCTGCATAGATATTCTATCGGGACTAGGCTATCTTCAATCTGTCCTTTACCATTCTGACTTTCTCTTCAGCTTCCTTGATCAGTTCTGGTCCAAATAAATTTCTTTCACCTAATCCACTCCATAGTAATGGCGTAGTGCATTTCCTTCCATAAAGGAATTCAAACGGAGCCATATCTATACTTGATTGATAGTTGTTATTGTAAGAGAATTCTGCGTAAGGCAGACTTTCATCCCAACTAGCACCATAGTCCAGTGCACAAGATCTCAACATGTCTTCCAAAATATGATTGGTCCTTTCATTTTGTCCATCCGTCTGGGGATGAAAAGTCGTGCTGAACTCTAACCTTGTTCCCAATGATTCATGCAATTGTCGCCAAAAATGCGAAGTACTGAGTTTCTCTATCAGACACAATATTATTGGGTACTCCATGTAGACATACAATTCTATTCATATAGATTTTGGCTAACTTAGCACTTGTATATGTAGTCTTCACGGGTATGAAATGATCCACTTTAGTTAGGCGATCCACAACAACCTAAATAGAATCATATCCAGATCTGGTCCTTGGTAGTCCGGTGATAAAATCCATACCAATCTTATCCCACTTCCAATCAGGTATAGGTAGTGGTTGCAATAATCCTGCCGGTTTCTGATGTTCCGCCTTCACACAAATACACACATCACACAAAGCAATATGTTATGCGATGTCCTTCTTGAGATTGTTCCACCAAAATATTTCCTTCACATCCATGTACATCTTGGTGTTACCCGGATGAATAGAGTATGGTGAATTGTGTGCTTCTTGCAGAATCAACTTCCGAAGGTCAGAATCTTGTGGAATGCAGATACGCTTTCCATACCATAAAGTTCCTTGTTCATCTTCATGGAATCCTTTCGCCTTTCCTTTGCTAATTTTTCTTTAATCTCCTCTATTTCCTTGTCCAACTTTTGGGCTTCTTTGATCCTATCCAACAATGTTGGTTGCACTTCCATTGATATGAGATATCCTTGAGGCACTATCTCCAATCTTAGATCTTTGAATTGGGCACACAGATCATCAGGAAATTCTCCCTTAGTAAGGCCATTCACATAGACCTTGCGGCTTAAAGCATCAACTACGACATTCGCTTTACCAGGATGGTATTGTAAACTCAAGTCATGGTCCTTGATGAGTTCTAGCCACCTTCTTTGTCTCATATTGAGTTCCTTTTGAGTGAAAATATATTTCAAACTCTTGTGATCTGTGAACACTTCACAATGCTTTCCCAAAAGATAATGTATCATGTTTTGAGTGCATGGACAACAGAGGCTAACTCTAATTCATGAGTAGGATAATTCACTTCATTAATTTTGAGTTGTCTCGAGGCATATGCCACAAAGTTTCCCTTATTACATCAATACTCCACCCAATCCTTGGTGAGATGCATCACAATAGACTTGAAAGTCCTTCTCTAAATCTGGCAGACATAAGACTGGTGCTGACACTAGTCTCTTCTTCAATTCTTGGAAACTGATTTCACATCCTTCAGTCCAATCAAACTTCTTCTCTCTCTTAATTAACTCCGTCATTGGCTTAGCTACTTTTGAGAAATTCTCAATGAATCTTCTATAGTATCCTGCCAAGCCTAGGAAACTACAGACTTTTTTAACTGACTTGGGAGATTCCCACTCAGTTACAGCTGACACCTTTGCGGGATCGACATATATACCATGTCCATACATAATGTGTCCAAGAAATCCAACTTCATTCGACCAAAATTCACACTTACTAAACTTGGCATACAATTTGTGCTCCCTGAATTTATGAAGTATCAAACGCAAATGTTCTTCATGTACGACAACAAACTTGTCAAGAAACTCCATGAATACCTTGTTCATCATGTTCATGAAATAAGCCGGTGCATTTGTTAGCCCAAATGGCATCACGATGTACTCATACAATCCATACCTAGTGGTAAAAGCAGTCTTAGATATGTCTTGCTCTCTAATCTTTAGCTGAAAATAGCCTGATCGGAGATCAATTTTTTAGAACACTCGGGCTCCTTCTAGTTGATAAAATAGATCGTTGATTCTAGGTAAAGGGTACTTATTCTTTATTGTCACCTTGTTGAGTGATCGATAATCTATGCATAGTCTTTGACTTCTGTCCTTGTTCTCAACAAACAGAACTGGTGCACCCCAAGACGAAGAACTTGGTTGTATAAATCCTTTCTGTAACTATTCTCCAAGCTATTTCTTGAGTTCTTTCAACTCATCAACTAACATCTTGTAGGGTCTCTTTGATATTGGTCTAGATCCTGGCAGTAAGTCAATCAAAAACTCCACATCTCTATCTGGTGGCATTCCTGGTAATTTCTCCGGAAACACATCCGGGTACTCTTTCACCATTGGTACACTGTCTATGCTTGTAACACCCTCGCCTGATAAGGCTGAGTTCATGTGTATAGTGCCAATCCCTGGATCGGTTCACTGGCACACACAATACAAAATGAATACCAAATATAACTGTGCATCATAAATACAACGAATATGATCCAGAATTTACATTATATCATCCAAGTACACAACGGAAACAAAAACAAGGTAAATCTCCATTCTTCAAGTGTGCCACAGGCGAACAATCGTTGAGTGGAGTCTCGTGACCTATAGCGATCACTTAGAAACGGAACAACCTGCAACATGAAACGTTGCAGCCACGATGGTCAATAATTTGAATGTATTGGCAAGTAGAACTAATGAGTACAAAGGATCTAGCAACTACATGCATTTTTGGCTAGGTGGAGTTCAGGCTCATTTGCTAAAAGCAATTTAACTTTTCCCTACTTTCAAAATACTTTTCTTTCTTCAAAACAATCTTCTAAGGACATACTAGCATAAACCCATGTAGAAACAAGACAATTCAGCTTTTGTATGATCCTAAACCCATGTTCACCCATCAAGTTTTAGGAATTAAGAAATTGGGATGAGTGAGATCTTCCAAACAGTTCCAGGCCTAGTTTCTCATAGTTGTCCATAACCGGGGACACGGCTAAGTACTTAGTTTAGACACCATGCAGGGGTTATACACTTTACCCGCACGAACCAGTCAACCCGCTCTTACCATTACACTCATTTTGTGCCATGGTAGGGAGAAAACCAAGACGAAACCTTTTAGAAGTAGAAGCCTGAGCCCTCAGGACAGACCCATACCAACCTACATCCCCTACATCTGCTAGTCACGTCGGGTCAGGTTCCCACAACTTACTTAGTCAAGCCAAATAATGACATGCGGTTGTACTGGAAGCTACTAAAGAAACCTATCCAATCTCTGAAGCCTAGGTGTGCTTTCCGCAATAAACCATCCAAAAACATCATTCCGTCACACCCAGAAGATTCATTAAATTCCAGTTGTTTTTATTATAACAAAACATAACTTTTCCATAACATAATCACTCATGAATTCCCTTTTGTGCATCTAATAAGCATGGCTAAGCAACTACAATACGATGGCTCAAAGGAATCAAGTCATGGAGATATGGCAATCATGCCTGGGTGTCATAGCATAGAATAGTAGTAAAACACCTACACATGCATCACTACTGAAAATCATACTACATGCATAGGAAAAATAGTATGACATTTATGATAGCTCTACTTGCCTTTGTTGTAGAAGATGTAGTTTTTTAGATAATCCTCACAACAAAGAAGATTTCACTCGTCACAATCACAAGCATTGCACTCCTCGCAATCTATCGATCAAAACAAGTGCACAACAACACACCATTCAAAACAAAGCAATTATGCACAATACAACAAAACAATGATGAACAAATGCATGCATGATGATTTAATATGTCACAAAGGTTGTAATTAGTTCTCTAGACATTACTAGATCATATGATGCATGTGGAAAATCATTTAATTCAATAGGGTATTTGTTATTAAATCTTGATTGCCAATATAGAGGTTTTAATAGTTCTGTTGCAACTTCTGTTCTAGTTGTCGAATTAAATTTGGGTCTGAGGTGTACTGCATAGGGGAAATTAATTCGAACCAGTAGCAATTGGATTCACCTTAATCGGAGTTGTATATCTTTTCTTATGATTTAAATAGTGTTTAATGGATTTTAAATCATTTATTTAGTTTCTTTTGTCTAAAAATCAAACTAAAATCATATATGTGTTCTTCACAGGATTGTGATTCCAGGGGCATATTATTTATATTTTTCAGGTTTATAAATTATTTAGCATGAATTTTATACTCTAAAAGGCCATTAAAACTATTTAAATTACTACAGCAATTTCTGCATTGTAAAAGTTGGATCCAACAATATATTAATGTTGTATACGTAATTAGGAATCTATAGACACCTTATTTGTATTTTTAGGATCTCAGATAATTTAATATGATTTATTTAGTCTAAAGTGTCCATTAAATCATTTAAATAATTACGGTAAAACTATATTGTACAAGTCAGATATAATAGCATATTAATATTCTACACAATTTTATGAATCCAACCATATATTATTTATAATTGTTGGACATGTATTCAATTTTATATGCATTTTACAAGTCTAATACAATTCCTGGCTATTTTAAATACTAATAATTTGAATTACACGGTCAGACGGTGACGTGGCAAGATCTCGCTGGTCGGTACCTCTTCGTTAAAGTGGATCGTCGTGGGCCACTAGATCAAGATCTGATGGGTGTAGTTTGGCGGCTCCGTGGCTACTTAGCTTGAGTCTAGCTCGGAGTCGGCTTTGTGTGCGGCTCGGCTTGATGCAATCTGGGCCATCAACCCACCATCCAGCGGCTGAGAATGGCGCCGGTGTCTATGGCAGTCAATGATGACGCGGATTCGGTGGCGGCGGCGCTCGGATGGTGGTGGTCGGCGACGCTCGGATGGTCTTCGGAGACGGGGACGAAGCGCACGTGGTGTGGTGCAGCACGGGGAACACTATGGTGGGAACGAAGTTTACTCGTTCGTCCTTGTGCAACCGTGAGGGGCGGCTGATTCGGCGTGGCTCCGGCGGCACGGCTCCAGGTGCTGGTGGTTCCGGCGTGGGCAGTGGTCTCCGACGATGGGAAAAGGTGCCACGGAACGTAGAAGAGCAAGAGAAAGTATTTTGCGTGCTCTTCCACGACTTGCATTTCCTGTATAGACGGTGATGGGAAACTGGAGACAGCAGGGCTCCGTGGGGCTCCAGTGAGTAATTGTGGGTGTTGTGGCGATCTATAGAGGGGGAAAATTGCATTAGGAGACGCGGTGGAGGATGAGGAACACGATAGGTAAAGAAAAAGGGTCGGGTGGACGGAATCATGCCCTACCTCGAGCTCCCGTGAGCAGCAATGGCGGCGGCGGCGAGATCAAAATCAGATCGATTTATTTGGGCTTGGGTTTCGCGATTCGAGAAAAAACAAACGGGAATGAGAGGAGGGAAAATATAAGGGGGTTCTTGCGTGGAGAATGGGGCAAGGGGTGTCCGAATCGCGTGGAAATCGGAGGGGTTGGAGTTCGGCAAGAACTCGTGTTCTTCGAGGTGTCCTGGCTCGCGAGGAAGACGAGTTGGGTGGGGCCCCCTTGGCAGCGAGAGGAAAAGGGGAGCGGGCTACGAATGGGCTTTCGATGGGCCTCTGGCGATGATGTCGCCTTCCGCTGTAGGAAGGGAAGACTGCTGCAGGCAGTAGCTAGGCTTAGGGCTGGGCATGATGTGCCTTCTTGGGTAGGTTAGTTTTAGCTTATTTTTTTGTTCATTTGTTTTTTCTATTTCCATTTATTTCTTTTGGCCATAACTTCCACATTTAAAATCCAAATGAGGTGAAACTTGTTTTCAAATTTTTCTAAATTCAAGTAGATCATTTTAGGACCATTTTGTATCCTTTTATTGAGTTCAATTATATTGTATTTATAAAATCTTTATTTATTCCTTATAGTAATATTTGCAAAACCTATTAGGGTTAGGGTTTTCGTATTTAATTCTTGCAATTTTTGCAGGGATGCAATGCAATGCTCATGAAACACATGTAAACACATTTTTTTTCTAGTCCCAAATTTCAAAATATTGGGATGTGACAGACTAACCCCCTTAAGATGAATCTCGTCCCGAGATTCGCAATGGCTAGCAAGGTTTTGGGTGGTTTCTCGATTATCAAATTCAAACTCCTAAGTGGCTTCTCTCACTATGGGTACAATATCGAGGCTAACCCCCTTAAGAGAACTAAAGTTGGCATATTATTGGGACAACATAGATGAGTATTGATAGAAGAGGACTAAGAGAAGTATTTTCCTACCCATACACATCAAAGTCAAACAATAACAAGAACAAACAATCAAACAATCCTAATCAATAATATTGATATACCATCAGTTTTGATATGATCAATAGCAAAGTGATATCAACATCCTAATGAAGAACTAGATGGTAGGAATAATTCTAACTACTCTCATCAATTGCATGATATTGTTCTCTATATTAGAATAGTATGAGAATTTAAGTGATAAGAAGATACTAGAGTGAAGTATATGAAGATAAGAGGATATAATGAAATAGTGTTTATAATTCCTATGGATTTTCTATTCCATTCCTAGGTCACGATCCTACAGTCAAAGCACAGCTCTGATACCATCTTGTAACACCCTCGCCTGATAAGGCTGAGTTCATGTGTATAGTGTCAATCCCTGGATCTGTTCACTGGCACACAGAGTACAAAATGAATACCAAATATAACTGTGCATCATAAATACAATGAATATGATCCAGAATTTACATTATATCATCCAAGTACACGGCATAAACAAAAACAAGGTAGATCTGTAGGGTTCGCAACATAGAAAACATAAAATTTCCTACGATGGTAACAACTATGTACCAAGATCTATCTACTAGATAAACAACGGGCGGATGTATATCCGTAGAGAACATACCCTTGAAGACCGACAAAGCTTAGCGAGTTAAACTCGTGGTTGATATAGACGATCTCTTGCCTATCTCAAGATCGAGAGGAAGTCCTAGCTCCGCAAATCAGCAGCGCATCCATGCTCGCACACACGTCTGAGGCACCGAGCAACCTCCTCCTCGCTCCAGTGATGCAGCGGAAGCACAACTCTTTCTTGCTGAATAGTTACCGGGAACATGTATCTCGCTAGTCCGATACCATGGGGGATAAATTCTAGAGGGGGAGAGAGATCCTTCACGAGGAGGTGTGAGTGAGAAGTGAGGAGGGGGGTGCCTTGTGTAGGAGAGGGGGAACACCAAGGGGGTGGCCGGCGCATGGGGGCTGCCCCCTTTCCCTCCCCTCTTCATGTGGGTGGACACTCCACTCACAAAATTCCTTTAAATTCCATCCACTCAAAATCCCACTCAAACTTGCAATTAAATTTCCACCAAATTTAATGCAAACTCTCATTAAATAAAACTCTTTTTCTTTATTCAGAATTTTTTCAATTACTTTAATGACAAACATTCACATATAACCCCTTGCTAGAATTCTATTTCACATGCAAAAACACTTTCTGCAATTTCACCCGAAAACCTGTTTCGGTATCTAGTGAAATAAATTCCTATGCTTGTTATTCTTTCCGGCATGAAACTTTTTCTCCAATTGGATGTCGGTGTCTCTTAAGTGTGTCACCCTATGGTTCTCGAATAATGCGGACATGATCGAGACCCCTCTCGGATCAATAATCATAAGCGGGATCTAGAGACCCATACTAACTCCCACATATTCAACGATGACTTTCTTGTGATCGTCGGAACCTTTTACGCTAGTATCTTAATCCCTTCGTTTCGCGCTATATTACATGTCCAAGATTTGATCATCGGTATCTCCATACCTAGTTTGATCTCATTACTGACATGCACTCTTTTCTCCTTCCCGTGATATAACATTCTAGTGATCAAATCACTTGCTTGCAATATCACCAATGTGATATCTATCGGGATGAACAAATTCCACTCTCGATCCATGGGCCTCAACATAACACTTTATTAGTTCTGAACCCATCTTTATAATCACCCTGTTACGGTGTGATGTTTGATGTTATCAATAAACTCTTCCGGTGTTAGTTATTGACATGATCTCATGGTCTAAGGATTAGGATTACTTCGTAAGTTGTTATAGCAATATAAACTCAATGACTTTGATTGTAATGCTATACTTCGGATGAATGTTCATCACACCATTACACTAATGTTGTGATCCCGTTATTAACAACATCCAATGTCCATGATCAGGAAACCTTGATCATCTTGTTAATCAACTAGCTAGTTTATGAGAGAGGCATAACTAGGAACTTTCTGTTTGTTTATTAAACACACATGTATTAATGTTTCTGTATTAATACAATTATAGCATGCAAAATAAACATCTATCATATAATTGGAATATACATAATAAACACTTTATTATTGCCTCCCAGGGCATATTCCCTTCAGTCTCCCACTTGCACTAGAGACAATAATCTAGTTACATAGTGATGAATCTAACACCCATGGAGTTCTGGTGTTGATCATGTTTTTCTCTAGGGAGATTTTTAGTCAACGGATCTGCTACATTGAGATCCGTGTGTACTTTACAAATCCTTATATCTCCATCTTTGACATGCTCACGGATGGAGTGAAACCGGCGCTTAATATGCTTCTTGTGAGACCTTGGTTCTTTGGCATTGGCAATGGCACCATTGTTGTCACAATATATCACCATTGGGTCCAACGCGCTTGCAACCACACATAGTTCGGATATGAACTCCTTCATCCGAACCACTTCCTGAGCCGCTTCCGAAGCAGCAATATATTCGGCCTCCGTTGTTGATCCCGCCACCACAGGTTGTTTGGAACTACTCCCAACTAGCCTCTCCGCCATTCATGAGAAATACATATCCGGATTGAGACTTAGAGTCATCCGGATCGGCGTCAAAGCTAGCGTCCAAAGGGAATATGCCCTGAGAGGCAATAGTAAAGTGTTTATTATGTGTATTCCAAGTATATGATAGATGTTTATTTTGCATGCTATAATTGTATTAATACGGAAACATTAATACATGTGTGTTTAATAAACAAACAGAAAGTTCCTAGTTATGCCTCTCTCATAAACTAGCTCGTTGATTAACAAGATGATCAAGGTTTCCTGATCATGGACATTGGATGTTGTTAATAACGGGATCACAACATTAGTGTAATGGTGTGATGAACATTCATCCGAAGTATAGCATTACGATCAAAGTCATTGAGTTTATATTGCTATAACAACTTACGAAGTGATCCTAATCCTTAGACCATGAGATCATGTCAATCACTAACACCGGAAGAGTTTCTTGATAACATCAAACGTCACACCGTAACAGGGTGATTATAAATATGGATTCAGAACTAATAAAGTGTTATGTTGAGGCTCATGGATCGAGAGTGGAATTTTTTCATCCCGATGACGGATAGATATACTCTGGGCCCTCTCGGTGATATCACATTGATTAGCTTGCAAGCAAGTGATTTGATCACTAGAATGTTATATCACGGGAACGAGAAAAGAGTGCATGTCGGTAACGATATCAAACTAGGTATGGAGATACCGATGATCGAATCTCGGACATGTAATATATCGTGAAACAAAGGGATTAAAATACTAGCATAAAAGGTTCCGACGATCACAAGAAAGTCATCGTTGAATGTGTGGGAGTCAGTATGGGTCTCCAGATCCCGCTTCTGATTATTGATCCGAGAGGGGTCTCGATCATGTCCGCATTATTCACGAACCGTAGGGTGACACACTTAAGAGACACCGACATCCAATTGTAGCAAAATTTTCATGCCGAAAGAATGAACAAGCGCAGGAATTTATTTCACTAGATACCGAAACAGGTTTTCGGGTGAAATTCCATAAAGTGGTTATGCATGTGAAATGGAATTCTAGCAAGGTTATTTGAATGTTTGTCATTAAAGTAATTGACAAAATTCTGAATAAAATAAAAGAGTTTTATTTAATGAGAGTTTGCATTAAATTTGGTGGAAATTTAATGGGAATTTGAGTGGACTTTGAGGAGGCAATTTAAAGGGCATTTTGTGAGTGGTGTCCACCCACATGAATGAAGGAGGAGGGAAGCCCCACGGCCGGGCGGCCACCCCTTGGTTGCCCCTCCTCCTATAAAAGGAGCCCCCCTCCTCACTTGTCTCTCACACCTCCTCGTGAAGGATCTCTCTCCCGCTCTAGAATTTATCCCCCATGGTCTCGGACTAGCGAGATACATGTTCCCGGTGGCTATTCGGCAAGAAAGAGTTGTGTTTCCGCTGCATCGCTGGAGCGAGGAGGCGGAGGTTGCTCGGTGCCTAGAACGTGTGTGCGAGCACGGATGCGCTGCTGATTTGCGGCGCTAGGACTTCCTCTCGATCTTGAGATCGGCAAGAGATCGTCTACATTGTAGCACCCCGGGTAAAAACCACTACTAGAAAATGTTTGTTATTTTATTTTCGCATCATCATGACATCTTCATGCATGTTTTAGCATAAAAGTATTTCGTGGAAAACCCTATTTTTGTTTGACATTACTTCCCCCTCTTATTTCAAATTAGAACCCCAAACTCCCTCGATATTTTGTTTTGTCTAAAATCTATTTACAAAAGGCTTTTGAAAAAAACCTTAGTCTAATACTAATAATAATGAAACATTTTTGTGGGGAGGCAGCCAAACGGCCAAGCCCAAAGGCCCAGCCGCAGGCCACCCACCACCCCACACCTATAACCCTAAAACCAAGACCCCCAAACTGTAACACCCTCAGAATCGGCCCTATGCAAGTTTTAGCGAAACCCGCCAAACCCGCATAGAAACGATTCGAAGGTGCCCACCAGGCACTTTCGTGCGGGTGGTAAACGAAGTAATAACATTACACAACAGTCCTCGATGGGACCCACAGAACAGATATATATATACAACACGACTTCATGAGTCAAGAATACAGATATAATATACAAAGAGCCGAATCACCTTGAAAATGATACAGCGTCCGACTACGGACAAGAAGCAAATGGGGCTAAGAGCCCTGAAGAATAACCAATGGCGTCCATAACCCTGCCCAGGCCAAGCCGGAAGGGTAACCCTGCTAACGACGTCGTTCTCAAAACCTGCTTAAACAAAAGGGGTGCCGACAAAGGGCAAAGGAAAAGAGGAGCGTCGATCGAGGCCAAGACACGAGTCTAGAATTCGGCGGTCCTCGCCTACATAGGTATGGTGGACTGAAGCGGCAGCGGAAGCATGCACTAAACCACCTATAGAGACTCGATACAACTGGCGACTATCAGAGAGGGGTAAGAAAGACCTATTCGGAACCACACTGATACTAACACCAAACAATCCCTTCCTGGTATTCCCCCTCGAGACCAAACGAGGAAGTCAACCGAGGAACTCACACCGTTGGCAGTTTTATTTATTCGGTTATCGTTGCAGCAATTACTAGTCAGGTTTAGATAATCATCCTGATTAAGTAAGCAGTGGGCACTTTTAGTTAACCATTCCGTGATAGTTGCAACACTTACTAGTCAGATACAATTAGCATGAGATAACCCCAAAACCCAGCAGTTGTTGGTACTTTTACTTAGCCATTCCGTTGTAGTGAAGCTGATTACTATTCATATCGGATACTCAATTTATAACAATAAACTTTAGTTAAAGTTGTCTATGATCAAGCACTGTGCTCAAAGTCGTCCATAACCGCGGACACGGCTTCTCGAAAAGATTTAACCCTGCAGGGGTGCACCAAAGTATCCACAAGCACTTCGACCCTTTTTGCCAGATCAGTTAACATACACCCATCGGTATGTCGGCGGGGCCTAAGTCATGACGTTCCCAGACCCAAAGCAAGCACGGGGGGCCACCCCACTAAGTCTACCCGCAACGAAGTCGGCCGGTCTCCGAGACGGACTTAGGGTTTGGTAGACGGACGTGAACGACAAGAAATCCCAAAATCGACCGTCGACACCGCGAAAACGTGTCCCGATCCTAAACAGTACAGTGTGCTCCTCGCACAATCGTAAATAAAGCAGTAAAGCATGGCATAAGTACAGGATAGTAAATAAAACCTCAAACTAGTTTGTGGCCCCCAGTACAATACTTTGAAATCAGGTAATAATCAATGGGGGGCCCATATCTCCCCACCTGTGGTTAGCGCGCTCGATCTTGGAACAGGTGTCAAGAACTCGGGGTCCTACGGGACACAAGTGGGCGTTTGGAAAACCAACATTATCTATCACCCACCGATGCCTCTGCTTACTTACTTCAATTTTAGTTGTTAAACAGTAATTAAAGTGAACGAAAAGTAAAGCCATGATCATCTCCAACATAAACATATGGCAGTCTTCCAACAACTGAGGTACTTGACGACACGCAACAGCACTTGAGCAAGCGACTACGACGCGCAAGTCCAACTATCTACCAAACATCAGGTAATAGGATGTGTCCTAGGCAATATAGGGCTGCAAGGGATATCACGGTACGGAAACTAGAGAATCGCAACACAGATAGCAATAGATCAACAGGAGGGAATAAATACTATAAAGTAAGATAGGTAGAAAGGGGGAGATGCTCGCCTGAAAACATTGTCGAAGGTTCAACCGAAGATCGGGGCGAAGCTCACATCAACTCAACGGCCTTATCCGCGAAGAAGCAAAACACTAGAAGAAACACCGGATGCAATATTTAATACTACGGCAAAAGATCGGGCATGATGCATGCATGATGTATGGCATGGCAAGATGCGATGCAATTAGGTCATATTAAGCGGAACCGGGGGTCCCGACAATTAATTAAATGGTTCCAGTTGTTTAACTACCCCGCAATTTAAATGTTGTATTAACAAGGCAAAATTATATCACCGGTTCGCTACACAAAATTAAATGAGGCCAATATAAGGCTAGATTTGCCCGCATATGGGCCCCATATTTAATTATCGGTGAATCGGCAAAAGGCCCCCAAACCACAGACAAGCATGCATGCAAGATGAATGATTAATATGCAACAAGTTGTATTATATTATAAAATAGGGTTTCGGGAAGGGGTGCACACTTTAGAGGGTTCTCGACGGTCTTGGGGTTCCGGGGTTCGGGGTTCGACAGGGTCCGGGGTCCGGTCTCGGGGTTCAGGGTTCGATGGAATCGTTCTCAGATAACTGAGGTAGGTCTTGTCGCATCCGGGTTCTCGGCGGTCTCGGCGTCCGGAAAGGAGTACTTGGTTCGGTGTCGGGGCGCATCGGGTTCTTCCGGGTCGGTGTCGTTCTTATCGTCGCGAAGATCTTGTCGGGTCCGCGCTTCGGATTCTGTGAGGCGATCTTGACGCTCCGTGCCCGTGAAGTAGAACTTGTCGTCCGGCGGTAGATCTTGTCGATTCCATTCCAACGGCCTTATTGTTCTGCGGCGAAGATCATGGGGTCTCCGGGGTCCGGGTCATGTTGTCGGTCTTGGCGTTCGGGGCGAAGAACTCGGCGTTCCGCGTCGGCGTCCTTACCGTCCGTGTTCTCGAGCATCGCATCCGGGAATGAGTGCTTGCCGTTCAGGGTCTCGATGTCCGAGGCGAAATATTTGTCGTTCCATGGCGATCTTGGCGGCTCGGAGGGGTTCGAGGAATCGGAACGGTCTTCGGGTTCCGTGAGGGAGATCATGGCGTCGCTGAGGTCGATCTTGTCGGTTTCACGGTTTCAGTTGTCGGTGTCGGACTTGGTCTCGGCACTGGGAGATCTTGGCGTGCCATCTCGATCATCTGTGGCCGGCATCGGGTTGGTCTTGTCCGCCGAGAGGGTTCGACGATCTTGTTGCAGCGTTGTAGATCTTTAGTCCACTGCGCATCACTCGGCGGGGTACGTACTAGCGCAGGAAGGGTGTCGACGAGGTGGAGCACACGCGGCAAAGGGAAACAGCTAGAGGCAGCGCCCACGTCGCCGGAAGGCGGGGTTTGGGGACGACCTTGGCCTGAGGGGAACGGCGATCGAGGCGGCGGGCGCAGACCGCGACGAGGGCGCGAAGGCGCAGGGCGTGGCATGGGTTGGAGCAGAGGGTCCGGCGGCTCGAGCGGGCAGGAGGCGCTGGAGGCCGAGGCGGCCGACGTCGGGCGAGGGATGGAGCTCGGGCGGCACGGTGGGGAGGCGACGCTGGGGAGGAGCCGCGAGCGAGGCGAGGGTGTCCGGCGAGCACGGGTGTGAGGCGGGCAGCGAGCTCGGGCGGGAGGTGCGGGCGGAGGCTCGGGGCGCGGCGACGGAGGAGCGGGGCGGTGGCGGGAGGCGCTTGAGAAGAGAGGCGGGCGGGAGGCTTGCGCGCGACAGTGGCGACTGGGGCTGGCCCGGAGGAGGGCGCGCGCGGTCCCGCGTGGAGGAGGGAAGAAGCGAGGCAGACAGGGGGAGGAGGGGCCGCGGCCGGCGGGGAGCTGCGGCGCCCGGGCCAGAGGGAGGCGGACGGCGGAGCGGTGGTGGGAGGTTGGGTCGGTGGGAGCTGCCAGAGAGGAGAGGAGGGGAGGAGGAAGACGAGCGCGGGGGGGGGGGAGAGCGCGTGCCGAAAGGTGGTGGGGCCAGGTGGGGCTGGGCGGCTGACCAGGTGAGGTGGGGGTGTGTGCTCTGCGTGTGTGGGGCTGTGTGCTGGGTGGGTCCTGGCTGGAGAGAGAGGGGGAGGGGAGAAGGGAGTTAGAGGGGTGAGGTGGCAGTGTTCGATTAGTTGGGGGTAGAGGAGAGATGAGGTGGCGACCAGCTATTGGGTGGGGTGAGGTGGAGGCTGGGTGGGTAGACTAGGTCCGGGTAGCTTTAGGATTATGGTTGGACCGATTTTTATTCTGGGGGTGGTCGTTCGGGTCGATTCGGCCCGTTCGACTGCCCCACTAAAAATAATTCAATATTTTATTTATTTTAAATGCACCGTTTGCAAACCGATAGCAGACAAACAAAATAATCCGGAGGTCCGGGGTTTGCGCTTGAATAAAGACGGGGCGTTTTAGAAAACAAGAATAGGTTTTTCCGCAAATAGTTTTATGCAAGCAAATGCAAGATGATGACGATGCTCAAATGCAATGTGGCACGATGACATGAGCATGCGGTCATGATGATGCAATGCACAAAAACAACGCGATTTTCTAGTAGTGGTTTTGCGGGATGCCACAATTCGACACCACTAACAATGGATCTCGCCCTCGAGATCCGCCTCATGATACCGGAAGGAAGGTCGGCGATCTGCGTCTTCTCGCTTCGTGTAGATCCTCGCGACACCACTAACAAGAGGTCGTTGTCCGTGATCGTCGAGAGAACACTCCGGAAACAAAAGGTCGAAGGTAGAGGTATCCACAATAAAGCCAGCTCTAGCTTCGATAGAACGAGGGAACCGATACATTCTCATCCACTTCAATGTACAAAAGCGAATAGAAGGGGTAGTCGGCATGGGGGCCAATCCATCACGCACCCAAACTATTACTCTGCACAATCAGTAGAAGGGAGTGCAACCATTCTCGGAATCAGACTGAAGGTCTCGACAAGCGAGGTTCGGAACAAAGGAGGGATGCAGACTCTGCATCGGATCTGGCGTGGATGATGTCGTCGCGTCGGAAAACACCGGAAGGCACAAACAAGGAACAAAGAATGGTACCGCAGATAAAGGATCACTCAGATAGCATGAAGTCCGGATGGTAGAACACCGTTAACAAAGGAGGAAGCGAAACCCTGAAGGTACGACGGAACCCAACCACGTGAAATCCTGGACTCGAAGAAAGAGAGGGGGCGGATTCAAAACACGTAGAGGTAAGAGGAGAATAGCAGAGGGGTAAGGAATAAAATCAGATCTAATCAGAACTATCCAATCGATTTTCAAAAATAGTTTTGACACTCTATTTCGGCCGTTAGCTAGGGTATCCTACAGGCTGGACTTGTGGGGTATCGCAACTGCTGAGCTCTGATACCACTCTGTAACACCCTCAGAATCGTCCCTATGCAAGTTTTAGCGAAACCCGCCAAACCCGCATAGAAACGATTCGAAGGTGCCCACCAGGCACTTTCGTGCGGGTGGTAAACGAAGTAATAACATTACACAACAGTCCTCGATGGGACCCACAGAACAGATATATATATACAACACGACTTCATGAGTCAAGAATACAGATATAATATACAAAGAGCCGAATCACCTTGAAAATGATACAGCATCCGACTACGGACAAGAAGCAAATGGGGCTAAGAGCCCTGAAGAATAACCAATGGCGTCCATAACCCTGCCCAGGCCAAGCCGGAAGGGTAACCCTGCTAACGACGTCGTTCTCAAAACCTGCTTAAACAAAAGGGTGCCGACAAAGGGCAAAGGAAAAGAGGAGCGTCGATCGAGGCCAAGACACCGAGTCTAGAATTCGGTCCTCGCCTACATAGGTATGGTGGATCAAGCGCAGAAGCATGCACTAAACCACCTATAGAGACTCGATACAACTGGCGACTATCAGAGAGGGGTAAGAAAGACCTATTCGGAACCAGAATGATACTAACACCAAACAATCCCTTCCTGGTATTCCCCCTCGAGACCAAACGAGGAAGTCAACCGAGGAACTCACACCGTTGGCAGTTTTATTTATTCGGTTATCGTTGCAGCAATTACTAGTCAGGTTTAGATAATCATCCTGATTAAGTAAGCAGTGGGCACTTTTAGTTAACCATTCCGTGATAGTTGCAACACTTACTAGTCAGATACAATTAGCATGAGATAACCCCAAAACCCAGCAGTTGTTGGTACTTTTACTTAGCCATTCCGTTGTAGTGAAGCTGATTACTATTCATATCGGATACTCAATTTATAACAATAAACTTTAGTTAAAGTTGTCTATGATCAAGCACTGTGCTCAAAGTCGTCCATAACCGCGGACACGGCTTCTCGAAAAGATTTAACCCTGCAGGGGTGCACCAAAGTATCCACAAGCACTTCGACCCTTTTGCCGATCGTTAACATACACCCATCGGTATGTCGGCGGGCCTAAGTCATGACGCTCCTGACCCAAAGCAAGCACGGGGCCACCCACTAAGTCTACCAACGAAGTCGGCCGGTCTCCGAGACGGACTTAGGGTTTGGGTAGATCGAACGACAAAGAAATCCCAAACTGGGACTGTCGACACCGCAAAACGTGTCCCGATCCTAAATAAAGACAGCAGTACCTCGCACAATCGTAAATAAAGCAGTAAAGCATGGCATAAGTACAGGATAGTAAATAAAACCTCAAACTAGTTGTGGCCCCCAGTACAATACTTTGAAATCAGGTAATTATCAATGGGGGGCCCATATCTCCCCACCTGTGGTTAGCGCGCTCGATCTTGGAACAGGTGTCAAGAACTCGGGGTCCTACGGGACACAAGTGGGCGTTTGGAAAACCAACATTATCTATCACCCACCGATGCCTCTGCTTACTTACTTCAATTTTAGTTGTTAAACAGTAATTAAAATGAACGAAAAGTAAAGCCATGATCATCTCCAACATAAACATATGGCAGTCTTCCAACAACTGAGGTACTTGACGACACGCAACAACACTTGAGCAAGCGACTATGACGCGCAAGTCCAAATATCTACCAAACATCAGGTAATAGGATGTGTCCAAGGCAATATAGGGCTGCAAGGGATATCACGGTACGGAAACTAGAGCATCGCAACACAGATAGCAATAGATCAACAGGAGGGAATAAATACTATAAAGTAAGATAGGTAGAAAGGGGGAGATGCTCGCCTGAAAACATTGTCGAAGGTTCAACCGAAGATCGGGGCGAAGCTCATATCAACTCAACGGCCTTATCCGCGAAGAAGCAAAACACTAGAAGAAACATCGGATGCAATATTTAATACTACGGCAAAAGATCGGGCATGATGCATGCATGATGTATGGCATGGCAAGATGCGATGCAATTAGGTCATATTAAGCGGAACCGGGGGTCCCGACAATTAATTAAATGGTTCCAGTTGTTTAACTACCCCGCAATTTAAATGTTGTATTAACAAGGCAAAATTATATCACCGGTTCGCTACACAAAATTATATGAGGCCAATATAAGGCTAGATTTGCCCGCATATGGGCCCCATATTTAATTATCGGTGAATCGGCAAAAGGCCCCCAAACCACAGACAAGCATGCATGCAAGATGAATGATTAATATGCAACAAGTTGTATTATATTATAAAATAGGGTTTCGGGAAGGGGTGCACACTTTAGAGGGTTCTCGACGGTCTTGGGGTTCCGGGGTTCGGGGTTCGACAGGGTCCGGGGTCCGGTCTCGGGGTTCAGGGTTCGATGGAATCGTTCTCGGATAACTGAGGTAGGTCTTGTCGCATCCGGGTTCTCGGCGGTCTCGGCGTCCGGAAAGGAGTACTTGGTTCGGTGTCGGGGCGCATCGGGTTCTTACGGGTCGGTGTCGTTCTTATCGTCGCGAAGATCTTGTCGGGTCCGCGCTTCGGATTCCGTGAGGTGATCTTGACGCTCCGTGCCCGTGAAGTAGAACTTGTCGTCCGGCGGTAGATCTTGTCGATTCCATTCCAACGGCCTTATTGTTCTGCGGCGAAGATCATGGGGTCTCTGGGGTCCGGGTCATGTTGTCGGTCTTGGCGTTCGGGGCGAAGAACTCGGCGTTCGCCGGGCGCCTTACCGTCCGTGTTCTCGAGCATCGCATCCGGGAATGAGTGCTTGTCGTTCAGGGTCTCGATGTCCGAGGCGAAATACTTGTCGTTCCATGGCGATCTTGGCGGCTCGGAGGGGTTCGAGGAATCGGAACGGTCTTCAGGTTCCGTGAGGGAGATCATGGCGTCGGTGAGGTCGATCTTGTCGGTTTCACGGTTTCAGTTGTCGGTGTCGGACTTGGTCTCGGCACTGGGAGATCTTGGCGTGCCATCTCGATCATCTGTGGCCGGCATCGGGTTGGTCTTGTCCGCTGAGAGGGTTCGACGATCTTGTTGCAGCGTTGTAGATCTTTAGTCCACTGCGCATCACTCGGCGGGGTACTAGCGCAGGAAGGGTGTCGACGAGGTGGGGCACACGCGGCAAAGGGAAACAGCTAGAGGCAGCGGCCATGTCGCCGGAAGGCGGGGTTTGGGGACGACCTTGGCCTGAGGGGAACGGGGCGGCGACTGGAGGCGGCGGTCGGCGCAGGACCGGCGAGACCGAGGGCACCATGAGGCGAGGGCGCTGGCGGGAGCAGAGGGTCCGGCTCGAAAGGGGCGACAGGAGGCGCTGGAGGCCGAGGCGGGCGACGCTGGTCGGAGGCGGCGGATGGAGCCTGGGCACGGTGGGGAGGCGACGGGAGGAGCCGGCGAGCAGGCGAGAGGGTGTCCGCGAGCACGGGTCGCTGGCGGGCCGGGCGAGCCCAAAAGGGAGGTGCGGGGCGAGGCTCGGGCGCGGCGACGGAGGAGCGGAGGCGGCGCGGGGCGACGGGAGGAGCGCGGTGGAGGCGCAGCGCCGGAGAAGAGAGGAAGCGGGCGGTAGGAGGGCTTGCGCCGGCGACGTGGCGACTGGCTGGCCCGCCGGAGGCGGGGCCCGGAAGGAGGAGGGAAGAAGCGAGACGGGGGAGGAGGCCTGCCCGCTGGGGAGCTGCGGCGCCCGGGCCAGAGGGAGGCGGACGGCGGAGCGGTGGTGGGAGGTTGGGTCGGTGGGAGCTGCCAGAGAGAGAGGAGGGGAGGAGGAAGACGAGCGCGGGTGGGGGGAGAGCGCGTGCCGACAGGTGGTGGGGGCCAGGTGGGGCTGGGCGGCTGACCAGGTGAGGTGGGGGTGTGTGCTCTGCATGTGTGGGGCTGTGTGCTGGGTGGGTCCTGGCTCGAGAGAGAGGGGGAGGGGAGGAGGGGGGAGGTGGCAGTGTTCGATTGGTTTGGGGTAGAGGAGAGATGAGGTGGCGACCAGCTATTGGGTGGGGTGAGGTGGAGGCTGGGTGGGTAGACTAGGTCCGGGTAGCTTTAGGATTATGGTTGGAACGATTTTTATTCTGGGGGTGGTCGTTCGGGTCGATTCGGCCCGTTCGACTGCCCCACTAAAAATAATTCAATATTTTATTTATTTTAAATGCACCGTTTGCAAACCGATAGCAGACAAACAAAATAATCCGGAGGTCCGGGGTTTGCGCTTGAATAAAGACGGGGCGTTTTAGAAAACAAGAATAGGTTTTTCCGCAAATAGTTTTATGCAAGCAAATGCAAGATGATGACGATGCTCAAATGCAATGTGGCACGATGACATGAGCATGCGGTCATGATGATGCAATGCACAAAAACAACGCGATTTTCTAGTAGTGGTTTTGCGGGATGCCACACAAACCCTAATCCCCTTCCTACCCTAACCCTACCCGCGGCCGCCGTTGCACCCGCTGCAGCACACACCACTCCCGGTCCACCCTACCCCATTCCCTGACACGACTCACACGACACGCAGCAACGCACGCACACACGCTACCCAAACGCACCCAGAGTCCTATACCCAACACCGCGCTAGCCCCGGCCCCACCCCGATAGCGACCCCCACCTCCCGCCGCCTCGACGCCTCCCGACCATTGTCGCTGGTGCCCCTGGATCCCCCAACCCCGCCGCCAGGTTCCTCTCCCCATCCCGATGCCTCGGCCTCGCCAGCGCCCGCCCTCTCCTGCGGTGGCTCGTCCTCATGTCCAAGCTCTGCCGCCGCCTCCCCCTAGGCACCACCGGCACCTTCCTCCGTCCTGGCCACGCCTCCAGTGCGCCGCCGACCTCGATCCCCACCGCCATGGCCGTCGAGCTCCTCCCCGAGCAGACCCCGCCGCCTCTTCCACACTGGCCCCGGAACTGCGCCCCATCACCTCGCTGCTCGCCCCCTCCCCATCGAGCCACTCTGCACCAACCACCGTCATCGCCGACCCTTCTCCCGCCTCCGTCAGCAGGTCCCGCGGCCGCGCGTCGTCGACCCCAGGCGCCGCCAGGAGCCCGCCTCCGCCTCGCCGGAACCCGAGGCCCCTCTACCGCGAGCGCCGCCTCTCCTCTCGCCTAGATCCTCTCCCACGCGAGCTCTCCCCGCGTCTGCACGCCGTCGTTCGAGCGCCGCCGCACTCGCTGCGACCCCGCGCGCCCGCGACCTCCTCTCTTCCCTGCCGCCGGCCTCGTCGCCACGGGCTCCATCACCGCCAACCGCTGCCGCTGTCATTGCTGCCACCGCCTCCCTCCGGCCATAGCCCCGCCACCTCCGATTCTCGCCCTCGGGGTGAAGGGTTTCGTAGCATGGAAAACAAAAATTTTCTACCGCATACAAACAAACAAGCCAAGATCTATCTACTAGATTGTAGCAACGAGTCGATGGAATAACTTACCCTCGAAGATTCCGAAGTGTTTAACGAGAGCGGATTCTCGTGGGTGATGTAGTCGTACTCTTCCCGATCTCAAGATCGCGTAGACGATCCTTCCGGCGCTGCGTTCCGGCAGCGCTCCCGCAGTCGGTCACACGTTCGGTACTCGACGAAGACCTTCCTATCCCTTGTTCCAGCAGGCAGCGGAGGTTGTAGCACTCTTGTCGAAGGAATGACCACGGCAGATGCTGCAATCGGCAGCGAGTAGTAGAACGAAGGGCAAGGGCGGCCAGCCATCTGCGGTGCGAGATGAGGGCAAAGACACAGGGGTTTACCCAGGTTCGGCCCCCCGGAGGGTAAAGACCTACTCCTGCTAGATTGTATTATGGAGGTGTTTACAATGGGCGAACTCAGCGACTAGGCGGCGAGTTGCTTGGGTGTATCAGGGAACGTGTCTCTACTCATCCCATAGGGAGGTTTATATAAGCTCACCTCCCCTAGGGTTTACATATCTCAACCGACTTGGTTACAACTTCGGTAATCGTTTAACCTAGTCCGACTGGGCCTATCTGCTCGCCTGGGCCTTCAACTTCCGACCGCCTGGTACTGGCTTTGATCCACTGCTTATGCAGCCCACTGCCAGCCTTGGGCTCCGGAACGCCCCTGAGCATACCCAAAGAGGGCGATCCCCATCAAGAGTCCCCGAGGCCGCCGCTGATTAGGCGTGAGTGGCTGGCGCCGGAGTACACGGCTTCAAGTTGGCATCCATCGAATCGTCGGCCTGTATAAAGGAAAAGATCCGGTAGACCGAGTCGCGTCCCGGGCGAGTCGAGCCAACCGGACGCGGTTTCGGCGAGTGACTTAACGAGCCGAGTGGCTAAAGTTGGACCGTCAGGCGTGGTCAAACTAGCCGTTAAGGTAACTCAACGGTAACTTCTGGCGTAATCATCGCTGTAACGCCCCGACTTGGCGGCAACTCCCACTATATAAGAGGAATGGTAGGCTATCGAAGCCAACCGCCCACCATTTTCTCCGAGTACGCACATCTTCCTTCCTTTGATTCCGCGATCCAATCGACCCGCAATCTTCCGACCAACAAATCCTCGCCCATGGCCCTCTCCACGAACCTTGGGTAGATCCAAATGCACCAGGCGCAGCTGGCCTTCGAGGAGGCCGGAATTTACGGGCCGGCTGGCAAGATCCTCGCAGTCGGGAAACCACCCCAATCCGCGAGAGAGAGAGTTCGCCCGCTTCACTAGCCACCTCGAGCGGGGTTAGGGTTCCCACATCCTGTTCTTCCGGCTTCGCTTACCACGGGATCCAGCCTCGGATCCGGGTCCCCATAGTATCGAGCAGCTCGCCATCTTCGTATGCTCGCGAGTGCTATTTGGGCTGCCGCCCTACTTTCCCCGTGGCAAGATCTGCTCCACGGACGGATCAGCCGCGAGGAGGCGGGCGGCTTAACCTTCCAACTTAAGTCCAAAGCCTCCTTCTTCGATCTGATGCTGCCAGCCAAGGCAGCGAGCGACTGGAAAAAGGCATGGTTCTATGTGACCGAGGCGACCCAGGACGAAAGCGCGATCCCGCTGGTACTCGCTAATCGCCCGAGCCACGCCATCTCCAGTCGGCAGCTCTCGACGACCAGCGGATGGTCGTCGACGAGATGCTCCGCACCATCCGAGGTCTAAAGAAGAAGGCTCCAGACGGTGAACTTGTACAAGTTGGCTTGGGCGGCGGCTCCCGCCGCCAACGCGACCATTACATGTACCAAGACACGGGCCGGGAGACTCGACGAAGCCTCACGAGTGGAAGCCGGAGGACTACCTCAGCACTAAAGAAGATCACCCAAGCGACATACGTGGATGCGCAGTCGGAGTATTCCCTACACCGCCAAGCGTCCGGCCCGACGGTAATCCTTTGTCTTATTCGCAATGCAGTGCAACGGGTAGCTCTAATTCTGTTTCGTGTTTGACGCAGCTGTTCCAAGTGGTGGAAGGGTGGTTACCACCCGCCGACGACGAGAGCCCCGAGCCATCCGCCCAGGACACAAGCGAGTCGCCTCCCGCCAAGGGTAACGAGGACGATGAGGACGAGTCCGAAGAGGAGATTGCCCCACTGGCCCGAAAGACCCGCGGGCAACGTCAGCGCGAGATCGAGGCGAGCAGGAGCCTCGAGCGTCATGACGATGACGACGAACTCCCAGAGACCACCTCGCGCCGTCAGGCCACTCCCGCGAAGAAGAAGAAGGAGAAGAAGGAGGCGAGGGCCCCCCTGCGAAGGAAGATGAAGCCGAAGATGGCTTCACCGCCACACTCAGCGAAAGCAGCGAGGCTCGAGCTCGGCCGGTGACGGCGCTGCTCGCGACAATCGCTTAGATGCGCCTCACGAGGCTCCACTGGCTCACCGCCTCCGCCATTCGCGGCCGGTTTCCGCTAGGAAGGCTCGGTCGGCGACGCCGCAAGGAGGTCCCGAGCGGTGGCTCGCCCGCAAGGAAGTCCCGCCGGTGGCCCCAACTCACGAGGAGGCCGCCAAGGCGCCAGGCGCCAACCGCTACATCAACATCGAAGAAGCCGTCAGATCTCGGCCCCGACGTCCCGGAGCTGGGGCTCGCCGACAGGGCCTCGAACTGGAAAAACCGCCGCCTTCGTGTGGCTGCGCTTTATTCCCGCCAAGTGAGTGCATTCGCATTCGTTATTTTCCTTGGTACTTTGATTGTCTTTATTGATCGACTCAATGTGCGCATCGAGTGAAGAAGATGGGTCACCCGACCGTGGCTAAGGTATCGCCACCGCGAGGGAAGACCCTTCCGCAAGAGGAAAAGTGACGAGGTCGCCGCCAACGGAAGGCAGCAAGAAGGCCAAGCGGCGACATCGCCGCCGTCTCGATGACGCGGCGGGCGGCTACCGCTGGACCCGCAATGGAGGCAACCGCCCACGGCGCTTGCCCGACCGGAGGAAGCGACTTTGGGGCGGGCGCCTTGCTACCTTCCCGCTTCGTGACCAAGGCGGCCACGGCGAGTGGGCTGCACCGAGCCCCGCCTCCAGGACCACCGACGCTGAACCCGACTAACGTCGGGCACACGCCGCGCCGCTATGCTCGGACGCGTGCAACTTCGGCATGCTTGGTGCGGCCATCCAGTACCTCCAGCCCCCGAGGATCAAAATGGTGCTTAGCAGCGGCTTGATCCTTATACTTACTTGTTTTGTACTTAATCAATCCCCGAGTGCATATGCGCTAAATTTTAGCGTTATGCGCTGAATTTTCGTGATTGTTGGTCTCGAGGCGCGCACTCTAAATTTTAGCGGGTGAGCACCGAAATTTTCATGTGTGCGACTTTGAAGATGCAGGTCTGCAATGAGTCGGCAGAGCGATTGGCTGCGAAGCGGCGTTGAAGGAATCGCCGCTCTCCGTAAAGCAAACAAGGAGCTTGTGTTGTTGCTAAACGGAGGTGGTTCCGTGAGCTTGTCCTCGGAGAATCGGAGGTGGTGCGGTTCGCATTAGGCCGCCGAGCGTAAGATCGCCGACTCGAGCGAATCGCGGAGGCAAAGAAGAAGCAAGCTCGGCGACGGCGAAGGCCGCCATTGCGCCGCTGGAGGATGACCGAAGGCGCCGAGGCCCTCATCGTTGGGCTGCAGATCACCATACCGCTCAAAGTTTCATCACGGACTCGCCCGCCCATTGCTTGGTGAGCGCTTCCCGCCTTATGATTGTATTGTTTGTAGTTTCCATGGTACTCATACTTGTCTTCTTCGCAGGTCGGGTTATTGGCTGCCAAGAAGAAGCGAACTCTTGACGCGAGGGAGTGCGTGAGCATGCTCGCCGACTGGCGACGTCGGCGACTGCATCCGCGCCTACCTTCGGGAGATGTCGCCCACGAGGTTATTCGGTGACCTCGCTGGAGGTGTGGGAGTACTTGGAGAAGGCGCCCATGTCGAGAGTTCATGACGCGGTCGGCGCTTCGTCGCAGAAGGCCGACGGCTTTGAGCCTTGGGCTCCCCACTTCGAGGACTTCGATCTCACGATGTGACGAGTGGTACCCTTCATCGACCGGCGTGGATTTGTCCGAGGTTCTCAAGCTGCAGGAACGGCCGCTGTACTCGGAGCGCCGCTCTGGCGATGGGCGACCTCCTTCCTTATCAGAAACGGTCGTCCGTCAACCATTTCCGAGCCGCATCGCGACTTCAAGGTTGAGCAGCCTTTCCGCCGGCGATGGGCGAGCTGACGACGATCCACAAACCCGCATACGCGTTTCATCCGTAAGCGCTGGATGCTGGTGCCTCGCCGTCAAGCCTGCAGAGTAGTTTAGTTTGCCTAGATGTGTTAGCAGCTTCCGCCTAGTAGGCATATTTTGTAATGTAAGACAATGCGATATGCGATTGAATGGAACGTTGTGTTCATTTTGCTATTTGTTTGCGTGTTTTGATTGATTTTGGGTGAGTCCCCGAGCGTCCGCCTTTTTGTGGGGTTCACCTTATATATGATGTTTTGTTGTTTATCATGTGTGTTGTTGGTTTAGTCGACCGAAGCTCGGAGAGCAGCCGCAGGCGACTCCCTTGAGTGCTCAGATTTACTGCTTTCCCAGACGCGAACGGGGCGGGTGGCCGAGTCCCCGAGCGTGGTACTTGGTAGGTCAAGGCGCGACTCGAGGGTGGTTGAGGACCGAGCGCTGGTGTTAGCTACTCCCCGCCTCGCCCGTGGGTCACATGGCGCAGTCCTGGCACGCCTCTACTTGGCGTCCCGATCGAGACGAACTGGTATTCAGTCCCCGAGCGTGGTACTTAGCCGCTCGAGTCGCTATGTCGAGGATGCGGAGGACCGTGGTCGGGGAAGCGAGGACAGATGTCTTGGTTCAGAAACCAGTCGAGCTAGGCGACTCGATGGGGCTCCGGATTATGCTGTGGACGATGCAAGACCTGAAATGACTCTGCTCTTACATCGCACTACTTAGCCGCGGCCGGTCGCTGTACCAAGGGTTGACTTCAGATTTCAGCATGACGTTAATTACGAAAAGTGGCACAAGGCATGGAGAGTAGACGAATTTTGCGGTAACCGCTTTTTTATTCATAGCGATCGAGAGTACATATGTGGAGTTCTAAGAGTAGAACTTCCGGAGGAGATTTACATTCCATGGCCGCTGACGCCGAGTTCGCTGCCCCCGCGACGCCGACGAGGTAGTAGGCGCTGCCGTAGCACGCTACCGATAGCGAACGGGCCTTCCCACGGAGGGGAGAGCTTGTGCATGCCCTTCTTGTCCTGGATGAGGCGTAGCACCGTGTCGCCTTCGAAGGTGCGGGTTTTCACCCGGCCTGTGGTAGCGCGGAGTCCTTGCCGATAGATGGTGGTGCGCGATCGGCGAGGTCGCCAGGTTTCGCCGAGTTGATCGAGCCCGCTTGGCGGGCCAGCCTGCCGCCTCAGATAATGGACGACCCGCGCAGTCGTGTTCGAGGTCGGTGGGCATGATCGCCGGCCAGAGACCATGAAGAAGGGAGGAATCACGACCGCTGACCGAGGTGCGGATTCCCGATGACGGAGGGGAGCTCAAACCCAAAGATCCCGCGCGCTTTCGAGTGGTACTTGGAGTCGCGGCTTCAGTGGAGGATGCTTTGGTTGGCCTGCTCGCCTGGCCATTGATTCGGATGCGACCGATGAGAGGTCGAGCCGGATGTGGTGTTCTTCGCAAAATTCGCCATTGCTCCTTGGCGAAGTTTGTGCCGTTGTCCGTGATGATGTTGGGGAACCCGTAGCGGTATATGAGCTCGCAGAGAACTTGGTGGCGTCTTCCGTCGCATTTCGGACTGGCTTGGCCTCTATCCACTTTGTGAACTTGTCGACGACCAGCAGGTGGGTGTAACCAGAGGGGCCTTCTTGAAGGGCCGACCATGTCCATGCCCCACACAGCGAATGGCCGTGATGGGGATTGTTTTGAGCGCCGAGCCGCAGACGCGCGTCGACATGCATTTCGCATCCGCGATCGCTGACGATGTCGCATCGGGCGTGCGCGGTGGGCCGTAGAAGCCGTGTCGCATGGCCTTGGCGACAGGAGCGAGCGGCGTGATGGCTGCAATACCGAGTGGATGTCGGAGGATTTGGCGTCCTTCACCGTGGTTGGACGCAACGTTGGAACACGCCGATGACGCTGCGCTTTGTGTAGCTCGCCGATGATGGTATAAGACTTGCATCGGGCGAGCGATCATTCGAGCATTTGTTTCGTTCCGGCAGGTGCCGCCTGTGTAGGCGATGTAGGGCTTGGTCCAATCGCCGGCTCTATATGAGTGCGACCAAGGCTGCCTCTCTGGCCGAGCGGGACTCGATGTCGATCTCCTTCGGGGAGAGATGGCGTGAAGATGGTGTCGAGGAACACGCCGGGTGGTGCAGTCGAGCCGACCCGGCGCGAGAGGGCGCCTCCTCGCTTTTCCTCCCGCCGATCCACTCGAGTAGCCGGTGAAGTGGCCGCCCACCTTGTCCACCTCTTGGCGGCACGCCGCCATGGTAGGGGAGACGGCAAGTGCCGCGACTTGACCCGCAACGAGGTCGGAGTCTCCGAGCATCGAAGGCGATTGACGCCATCTCTTGCGGCTCGCATGTCAGGAGTAGGGCCTCGATTCGCCATGTTGTTGGTGCAGGTGAATGAGGCGGAGGATGTAGCGGAGCTTGTCGCCTTTGGTGAGGTCACTATCTCGCCTCCCCGCCGTCTGCGTTTTGACCCGTCAAGGCGTGCTCCAGAATGGAGGTACGGGCGTTTCTCTGGGGCTGGCCTCCTCACCGGCGAGGAAGTCTCGCTGCTGCGACTTAATCGCCTGGCTCAGATTTAATGTTGTGGACGCCGATCTCGACGGCCCACTTGGCGACCCGCCTCGGCCGCGATTATGGATGATATCTTGTAGTGGTGCTGAGGAGACGACCGTGATCGGGTGCTCGGAAGTAGGTGCGGCAGCGCCACGAGCCCTCAAGACCGCGATACCAGTTTTTGGTATTGTGGTATCGGCGCGACCGGTGAGGACCGCTGATGTAGTACACCGCCGCTGGACCGGCGCCTTTTCCTTCCTCCGGTCGTCGACGACCATTACAGCCACGACGACGCACGGACGCGACGTAAACCAGCATGGGCTCTTTGTCACTGGTGCGCGTAGTGGTGCGGCGAGTAGCACCTTTTTGAGGTCGCGAGCGCCTCGTCCTCCTTGTCCCATCGAAGGTGGGGTTCTGCGCATCGCGGTATAGGGGCATCGCCGCCCAGCGGGATGAAACGATCGAGAGCCGCTACCGCCCGCCAGCTCGACGCCGCAGCACTCGGTTTGCCGAGCCGGGCGATCGTGTCGATCTTCGTTGGGTTTGCCTCGATCCTCGCTTGGAGACGACGATCCCAAAGAGTTGCCCGGCGGTACAATCAAGGTGCACTTGTTTGATTGAGCTTTATCTTGTACCTTCGCAGATTGGCGAAGGTCTCGCTAGGTCGGCGGTAGGTCGCCTTGGCGCAGCGGATTTCACGACCACGCCGCCGATGTAGACGTGATGTTGCGCCAATTTGGCTCGCGAGGCATTCTTGCATGCACCGCTGGTAGGTTGCTCCCGTTTGAGGCCAAGGTCATGGCGGTAGCGAAGGCTCGAATGGCGTGATGAACGCCGTTTTCTCCTCGCCCTCGACAGCCATTTTGATCTGGTTATACCCGAGTAGGCGTCGAGGAAACACAATGATTCGAACTCCGCGGTGGAATCGATTATCCGATCGATCCGGGAGGACGAATCGCCTTTGGGCAAGCGCTGTTCAGGTTTGTGTAGTCGATACACATTCTCCGTGTCCCGTTCTTCTTCTCGACCAGACTGGGTTTGCCACCACTTGAGTATTTAATTGGTCGGATGAAGCCAGCAGCGAGTAGACGCTGCACTTCTCGGCGATTGCTCGACGGGCGTTTTTCGTTGAAGGGCCGAGCGATCGCTTGACTGGTCGCACTTTGGGGTCGGCTTAATTTGTGCTCGAGCTCCTAGGGACACCGTGCATGTGAGGGTTTCCATGCGAAGATGTCCCTGTTCTCACGGAGGAACTCGGCGAGCGCGCCTTCCTATGTTGGGCTCATGCTCGTCCCGATCGCCACCGTCGGCTGGAGTCGCCTGGGACCAGCTCAACGGTGCGAGTGTGTCGTAGCCTCAATGTTGAGGTGTTTGCGCCTGAGTTTGGCTTCTTGAGTATCGTGGGGTCGTTGTTGACCCCGCCAGATTTGGCGAGCTCGGCGTGATTAGTTTCTGCCGCGATGACGGCCGGCGAAGTTCGGCCTTTGGCTCAGATTCGCGCTGTCGGGTCGCTGCTGATGGTGATGACTCCGCATGGCCCGGGGAGCTTCATCGCATTGTACGCGTAATGGGGCGCCGCCATGAATTTGGCGAACGCCCGCCCTAGGACGCAGCGGTGGTAAGGGTCGAATGGCACCCAAGACGATCCGCCGGTGCGGAAGTTCGCTGAGTACAAGGTGACGGGTAGCGTGACCTTGCCGATCGGGTACGCCTTCCGACCGGGACGATGCTGTGGAACGTGGTGTGGTGGTTCGATCATCGATCGCGGGAGCCGCAACATCAAGGTGTCGAGGTAGAGGATGTTGATGGAGCTGCCACCGCCCATCGCTGTCTTGGGGAGCGAGGTCGCGACCTTGGGCTTGACCACCAAGGCGACTCGCCCCGGTACTGGCGCGTGGCGAGTGGTCTTGCCGCCTCGGTGATGGGCTGTTCCGACCGTTGAGGAACCGGGGACGCCTGCTTGGGCCACCGCATTGACGGCGACGGGCGCTGGCGATGCCCTTCTTCTCGCCGTGTTGAAGCCCGTGAAGGTATGGAGCGAGCCGTTACTTTGCCGAATTTTTCCGCTATTTGGCGGTCGTTGTCGGTGTCTTCCGCCGCGTGCCTTCTCGATCTCCCCGAGGGTGTGGCGCGCGGTGGTCTGCGTGGCGGGCTTTCCTTCCCCGCCGTGAAACGCATGGTTGGTTAAGGAGGGCCGCGATCGAACCTGGCTTGTTCTTGTAGTTCCCGCCATCGCCGCTGCCTCCGCCACGGGCGGTAGCTCTTGGGTCGCGCAGCGTGCCCAGTTGGCGCATAAGTCGACTGCCCGCCGCTGCGGCGCTTGCTCGTGAGGCGAGTGCCGCCAGAGCGAGGTCGGGGCGGCCACCGCTGCCGCCTGCGGCGGCGTTGCCCTCGCCGTCGCCGACGCCTTGGTTGGGATCCTCCTCGGCGCACTGCTTGGCGATCTCGAGGAGGTCGGGATGTTGTCGAGTGCGGGCGGTCGCTTGAGCTTGGCGACTAGAGGCTCAGAGCGGCACGAGGTCTTGAAGCAATGGATCGCGTGTCCGGGTGGATGCCGACCGCTGCTGTACCAGAGCTCTTGCCACCGCTGGACCCAGCTATGGTCGACTCGCTGGTTCCCCGGACGCATCGCTCCAGGTCCTCGATGGTGGTGGCGGTGTGGAGCACTCGGCGTCGACGGCGTCGCATTTCCTCCCGTGAGTCGACATCGCCTGGGGAGCGTGTTGATCCATTGCCTGCACGCCCTCCATCATCAAGGGAGGTAACGGGCGGCGAGTAGGTCGGTGTGACCCGCGATCCCCATTGCCATGAGGTATGTGTCGCTGCACATCTGGGGTCGCACGAGGAGTCGTATTTTCGATCTCCTTGGCGCTTTGAAGGTGGGTACTTTTCGCCTCGGATCATTGGTCCGGCACTTAGGCCCTAGTCGATCGAGCGACCATAGGTTCGCCATCGCGGCGAGGAGTTAGGGTGTGCCGCAGTCGCTGGCTGGGCGCGCCGCTTTGGTTGTTGATGATGTGAGTGCGGGCGCCGATTGGTTCTCCGTTAGCGGCGACGGTTGGTCGCCGCCCGGGATCGCAGGAGAGTGTCGATTCTGGTCGGCGTTGAGCTGCAGTGGCTCGCGGGGCAATTGAGGGTGTTTGCCACCGCTGGACGGCCGCTGAGGCCGCCGCCTCGAGGAGCGCGAGTATACCGCCTTGCGAAGTCGGCGCCGCTTTCTGTTCCACGGCCTTTGCGTAGGGCCCGACGACTGGATTTGTAGGGCGCCGCCGGTGGCCGTGATGCTATCGGGCTGCCGCTCCGCCACGAGGTTGTCCATCGGGTGGAGAACAGGAGGTTAGCGCCTCGCCCGCGAGGAGACGATTATCCGCTGCTGGTCCTCGAGGTGCGGTTGGGTGGTGGGGCACCCATCGCCGATCCCGGCGGGGGCGGTTGCTTCCTCTGGTGGCGCTGTTCGCAGATCGCGCTACGGCGCGCGCCGGTCGCTTATCGCCGGTTCGTGGCACCGAACGGTGGGTTCAGCGTGACCTGATCCGCTGGTGGTAGCGTGATGCCTGCTGTTACCGCCGAGGCGAAATTTTTCGCCGCTCGCTTTTGCGTATCGCCTCCGCCAACTTCAGCGGAGTTCTCGACCTCCGCCGCCGGCGTTAGGAGGGATCGGGTGGAGAAAGGGTCCTCGGCGGATCGGTGCGGCCATGTAGGCCGCGGCATGGCGATCGGCACCGCTGTGGAGGTCGGCGGAATTTTCCGACCGGAGTCGAATTCAAGATCCCGAGGATGGAGGGGTCCTCGAAATCTCCCGCTGGAGACCTGACGATGGAGCCCGCGGATGAGGCCGCTGGTGATGGATCCGGCGAGTGACGCCGGGTCGCCGAGTCGGCGTTGGCCGGTGAGGGCCGCGCCTTCCGCTGCCGCCGAGTTCTCGCCACGTTGTCAGGCCGAGTTGTACTCGGAGGCGAGGCGGTGGATCGCGGCGGATCCGGCTCGGAGAGCCGATCACAGGTGGCGATTTCGCGGATGCGAGCCGAGTCCTCCGAGGTGATGACGCCGGTGAAGCCGAAGAGGCTGATCGTGCCGACCGCAGATCACGCCAGGTGACGGGTCGCGCCGGACGTAGCTGCTCGGCAAGATCTGGAGCATCTCGCCGATCGCTATCATGCGGCGTGGCGACTGCCTCGCTGATGGGCAGATTGGATCTCGCCGCAGCCAGACCGGCCAGGCCCCACGGTGCGCCATGGCCGTCAAGGAATGACCACAGAGGCCGCAATCGGCAGATGGTAGTAGAACGAAGGGCAGGCGGCCAGCCATCTCGGTGCGATGAGGGCAAAGACAGGGGTTTACCCAGTTCGCCTCGAGGGTAAAGACCTACTCGCTAGATTGTATTATGGAGGTGTTTACAATGGGCGAACTCCGACTAGGCGGCGAGTTGCTTGGGTGTATCAGAACGTGTCTCTACTCATCCCATAGGAGGTTTATATAAGCTCACCTCCCTAGGGTTTACATATCTCAACCGACTTGGTTACAACTTGAATCGCTAACCTAGTCCGATGGCCTATCTCGCCTGGCCTTCAACTTCCGGGGCCGCCTGCACTGGCTGGGCTTTGATCCACTGCCATGGGCCCACTCGCCACCTTGGGCCGGAAACGCCCCGAGGCATACCCAGAGGTGTATCCCCATCAACTCCTCGATTCCGCAAGACAACGGCGTGGTAGGAAGTAGAGGGAGATCTCGAGGCCGCCTTGCCTGAGCGAGTATGGTGGAGATGAGAGAGTCCTCGGTGTTCTAGGGTTTAGACACACCAAGGAGGATGCTAGAGCGGCGGCTGGGGTTGGGGACCCCAAGTCGGGCGGGTTAGGCAAACCCTAGGGCGGCTGGCGCTATGGTGGTGGCGCCAAGCTAGGGTTTGAGGAGAGGGACTTGTGTCCTAGGAGGAGCCCCGCCTCCTTATATAGGTGGAGGTCCGGCGTCCAAGGGAGGAGGGAGTCCCTCCCCAACTGCCTTGGAGGGCGCCACGGTTGGAGGAGGGATTCCTCAACCTGGTTTTCCCACTTCCTCCTCTTTTCCTCTTTCCAAATTTAGCCGTTTGACTTTTCAATTTAGCTATTTGACTTTTCAAACTAGGATTTGAATTAATCCCTTATTTGGAACAGCGATGACACTTAGTACATGATGCAATCATTCCAACTTGCAATGACACATTCATGTGAAGGGTTTCGCGGCATAGTAAATCAAAATTTTCTACAGAGCGAACAGAGGGAAAGCCAAGATCTAATCTAGGAGATGCAATCAACGAGAGAGATTGGATTAGATCTTCATACCCTTGAAGATTCAGACAGCGAACGCTCGCTAACGTGGGTGATGTAGTCGCATTTCTCCTCCTCGCGATCCGATCCGATCTAGCACCACAAGTGGCGGTGCCTCCGTGAGATGCACACGCAGCACCTCGACGCCTCCTTCCTCGGACCAGCGAGTATGGTTGAGAGATAGATTGGATCACAACACGACGGGCGTGGTGTATATGGTGGAGAATTTCTCGCAGGCTTCAGCCAAACAAATGGGAGGAGAGGAAGGTAGCAAGGCAGCTAGGGCTTGGAGGAAGGTGTGGGAGGCGCACCACCCTCTATATAGAGGCGGCCATCCCTGCCCCTCCTCCAAGCCTATCTCTAGTTTAAACAATTTAAACTCTCCTTATCTAGAAATCCTATCTCTAGTTTAAACGATGAACTCTCCCTTATCTAGAAATCCTATCTCTAGTTTAAACGAGTTTAAACTTATCTAGGATCTGGGCCCTATGGGGCCTTGTGCCCGGCCCAATGCGCCATGACACTTCCTCATAGGCTCATGCCCTCCCCGAAGGTGGGGCCACGTTGGTCCCTTCCGGAAGGTTCTAGAAGCTTCACAATACCGATTAACCCGGAACAATTCAACTCCAAAACTGCACCGCCTTATATGAATCTTATTCTCCGGACCATTCCGCAACCTCTCGTGATATCCCGGATCCCATCCGAGACCAACAAAAATTCATAAACCAATTATCCAATCTATCCTAGCGCCGAGACACGTTATGTGTGACCGCGGGTTCGAGAATATGCGCATGATCTTCTATCAATAATCACCGGGTCCGCACCCATATTAACTCCCACACATTCATCGATGATCATATCGGATGAACCACGATGCCAGGATTCAATCAATCCCATATATATATTCCCTTCGTCTCGCGATATTTTACTTGCCCGAGATTCGATCGTCGGTACTGAAGGCAATATGCCCGAGAGGCAATAATAAAGTGGTTATTATCGTATTCCTTATTTATGATAAATGTTTATTTTACATGCTATAATTGTATTAATACGGAAACGTTAATACATGTGTGTTTAATAAACAAAAGAAAGTTCCTAGTTATGCCTCTCTTATAAACTAGCTCGTTGATTAACAAGATGATCAAGGTTTCCTGATCATGGACATTGGATGTTGTTAATAACGGGGTCACAACATTAGTGTAATGGTGTGATGAACATTCATCCGAAGTATAGCATTACGATCAAAGTCATTGAGTTTATATTGCTATAACATCTACTAAGTGATCCTAATTTAGACCATGAGATCATGTCAATCACTAACACCGAAGAGTTTCTTGATAACATCAAACGTCACACCGTAATGGTGATTATAAAGATGGATTCGTAACTACTAAAGTGTTATGTTGAGGCCCATGGATCGAGAGTGGAATTTGTTCATCCCGATGACGGATAGATATACTGGCCTCTCGTGATATCACATTGGTTAGCTTGCAAGCAAGTGATTTGATCACTAGAATGTTATATCACGAACGAGAAAAGAGTGCATGTCTGCCGTAGATCAAACTAGGTATGGAGATACCGATGATCGAATCTCGGACATGTAATATATCGCTAAACAAAAGGATTAAGATACTAGCGAAAAGGTTCCGACGATCACAAGAAAGTCATCGTGAATGTGTGGGAGCCAGATGGGTCTCCGCATCCCGCTTTCGATTATTGATCCGAGAGGGGTCTCGATCATGTCCGCATTATTCACGAACCGTGGGGTGACACACTTAAGAGACACCGACATCCATTTGGAGCAAAAGTTTCATGCCTAAGAAAAGGAAAGCATGAATTTATTTCACTAGACACCGAAATCAATTTGCTGAAATTGTCCGAAACTGGTTCGCATGTGAAATGGAATACTAGCAAGGGTTTTATGTGAATGTTTGTTAATTAAAGTAATTAACAAAATTCTGAATAAATAAATAAAAGAGTTTTATTTAATGAGAGCTTGCATTAAATTTGGTGGAAATTTAATGCATGTGAGTGGTTTTTGAGTGGAGGCTTTTTAATGGGAGTGGAGGCTTTTCATTTTGAGTGGGAGCTCCACCCACATGATGGAAGAGGTGGGGCAGCCCATGGGCGCCATGCCCCTTGGGTGCCCCCCTCTCCCCTATAAAGGCCCCCTCTCCTCCTCTCACAACACACCTCCTCGTGAAGGATCTCTCTCCCTAGAATTTATTCCCATGGTCTCGGACTAGCGAGATACATGTTCCCGTGGCTATTCGGCAAGAAAGAGTTGTGCTTCCTGCATCACTGGAGCGAGGAGGCGGAGGTTGCTCGGTGCCTCTAACGTGTGTGCGAGCACGGATGCGCTTGCTTTTTGCGGCGCTTAGACTTCCTCTCGATCTTGAGATCGGCAAGAGATCTTCTACATCAACCACGCAGTTTGGACTCAAGTGTTGCTTTCGGTCTTCAAGGGTATGTTCTCTACGGATATACATCCGCCTCGCTGTTTGTATCTAGTAGATAGATCTTGGTACATAGTTGTTCCCATCGTAGGAAATTTTTGTTTTCTATGTCGCTAACCCTACTGTGCACCGCCATACCTAGTTCAATCTCGCTCACAGAAGTACTTTACTCGTTCGTAATCCGATATCACTTTGTGATTAACTCCTTAACTACATGCTTGCAAGCGTGTTGATATCGACACGAAAGGGCCCAAGTATATCTCCGACTTGGGAGGGACAAATTCCATCTCGATACATACAACCCAACAGATACTTTCCGATCACCGAGAGACACCTTTATGATCACCCTCTCATAGGATGACGCTTGATGACCTCAAAGCTTTCTTCCTACTGTGGAGTTGCATTATCTCATGGTCTAAGGAATACAATATTTGACATAGGAAAAGCTTCGCAAAGATGAACACGATGAAACGATCTAATTGTTTCGCTTAGTTTGGTCTGCCCATCATATCATTCTCCCAATGATATGATCTCATTATCAATTGACAACTCATGTCTATGGTTAGGAAACCTTAACCATCATTGATCAATGAGCTAGTCCATAGAGGCGTACTAGGGACACGGTGTTGTTTACAAACCACACAAGTATTAAAGTTTCCGCTTAATACAATTCTAGCATGGAACATAAACTTTATCATGAACAAGAATTATAATAATAACATCTTTATTATTGCCTCTAGGGCATAATTCCAACAGTCTCCCACTTGCACTAGAGTCAATAATATAGTTTACATTTGGCAACAATCTCACACCCATGGCACTGAGGTGTTGATAATGTTTTACACGTGGAAGAGGTTTAGTCAATGGATCTGCGACATTCAGATCCGTATGTACTTTGCTAATCTTTAGATCTCCATCTGCTATATAATCTTGGATTATATGAAACTTGCGGTTGATATGCTTGGTCTTTGGATGATATCTTGGTTCCTTAGCGAAAAGTTATGGCACCAGTGTTGTCATTAATATCCAAGTGGATCCAATGCACTTGAACCATTACCAAGCTCAGTGATGAAGTTTCGATCCAAACTCCTTCACTTGACGCTGCAAGAAGCCATGTATTCCGCTTTCATCGTAGATCCCGCTTATCACGCTTTGCTTGCAGCTTCTCCACAGCCTCCATTCAAAATATAAACGATCCTGTCGAGATTTAGAATCATCCTTGTCGTGTCTAATCTAGCATCGACGTAACCTTTACGACAAGTCGCTCATCACCCCATAGACTAAGAACATTTCTTTAGTTCTATTTAGGTACTTTAGGATGTTCTTCACGGCAGTCAAAGTGTTCCACTCGATCACTTTGATATCGTCACAAACTAAGAGCATTGGACACATCCGTCTAGTACACAACATGGCATACATGATGGAACCTATGGCCGAGGCATAAGGCACTTTGCTCATAGCTTCCTATCATTTCATCAGAGTTGGACACGAGCCTTGCTCAATATCTTACTCCGACAACATAGGCATCGAACCTTTTTGCCTTATCCATTCTCAACCTTTTCGTAACTTTGTCTAGGTATGTACTCCGCTTAAAGCTACCAAAGCGCCTTTGTTCATCTCTATAGATTTTGATGCCCAATATATAAGCCTTCACCTAGGTCTTTCATTGAAAAACACTTGTTCAAATAACTCTTCACATCATATATGTTGATGTCATTTCCGATAATCAATATGTCATCCACATATAGTACCGTAAACGCCACCGAGCTCCCACTCACTTTCTTGTAGATGCAAGCTTCAGCAATTTGGAACAAATCCAAAGTTTGATCACTTGATGAAAAAGGTTCCAACTCCGAGATGCTTGCTTCACCCATAAATGGAACGTCAAGTTTGCATACTTTACTAGCATCCTTAGGATCGACAAAACCTTCTAAGTTGCATCATATACAACTCTTCATCAATGTTGCCATTGAGGAAAGCCTTGACATCCATCTCGCCATATTTCATAATCATGAAACGCAGAATTGCTAACAAAATCAATGGACTTAAACATCGCCACGGAGAGAAAGTCTCATCGTAGTCAACACCTTGAACTTGTCGAAAACCTTTATGCATGTCGTGCTTTATAGACGGTAACATTACCATCCGCCATTCGCTTTTCTTCTTGAAAATCCATTTGCACTCAACGGCCTTTCGTCGCTAGGAGGGTCCACCAAAGTCCATACTTGGTTTTCGCCATGGATCCTAATTGGATTTCATGGCTTCCACCATTTCGTAGTCCGGCTCATCATCGCCTCATAGTTCAGAGGTTCACCGCCTTCTACCAACAAGACAACAAGACAGGGTTGCATTCACTCAGAGGGGCACGCGACCTTGTCGACTGCGACGCTCAAGAGCAAGATCGTCTCAAGCTTCATGATCCTTGTCATTAGCTTCCTCTATTGTTGGTGCAAAGCAATCGAACAATTTCAGGTGTCACTCTCCAATTCAAGAGAAGGTTCAATAACCTCGCCTAGCTCTACTTTCCTCCCACTCACTTCTTTCGAGAGAAACTCCTTCTCAAGAAAGGAACCGTTTTTGCATAAACACTTTGCCTTCGGTTCTGGATAGAAGGTATACCCAATGGTTTCCTTTAGGGTATCCTATGAAGACGATTCGCTTTGGGTTCGAGCTTGTCCGCATCAACTTCTTGACGAAGCTTCAGATCCCCAAACTTTAAGAAACGCATAACTTAGGTTTAGCACCAAACCACAGCTCATACTGTCGCCTCAACGGATTTAGATGGAGCCCTATTTAAAGTGAATGCATGTTTCTAATGCATAACCCCAAAATGATAACGCAAATCAAGAAGAGACATCATTGATCGGACCATATCTAATAGGGTTCGATTCATGCTCGTAGACACACCATTATACTGTGGTGTTCCGGTGGCGGAGTTGTGAAACGATTCCACTTGCTTTAAGATGCGTGAGAAAATCATAACTCAAATATTCACCTCCACGATCGGATCAGAAACTTAATCTTTCTCTACGATGGTTCTCCACTTCATTCGAAATTCTTTGAACTTTTCAAACGCTTCAGATTTATGTTTCATTAAATAGATATACCCATATCTACTTAAGTCATCGGTAAAAGTGAGAAAATAGCGATATCCACCGCTGGGCCGAAACACTCATCGGTCCGCATACATCGGTATGTATGATTTCCAACAAGTCCGCTGCTCGCTCCATCATACCAAGAACGGGTTTTGATCATCTTGCCCATGAGGCATGGTTCGCATGTGTCAAATGATTCAAAATCAAGAGACTCCAAAAGTCCATCGTAATGGAGTTTCTTCATGCGCTTTACACCAATATGACCTAGACGACAAGCCACAAATAAGTAGTATTATCACTATCTACTTTGCATCTCTTAGCCTCAATGTTATGGATGTGTGTTTCATCCCTTTCGAGATTTAGAAGAAATAAACCATTCACAAGAGGTGCATGACCATAAAAGATGTTACTCATATAAATAGAACAACCATTATTCTCCGATTTAAATGAATAACCGCCTTGCAATAAACATGATCCGGAAATAATGTTCATGCTCAACGCAGTACATAATAACATTTATTAAGGTTTAAAACTAATCCAAGGTAAACTAAGGAGAGCATGCCGACGCCATCACATCAACTCTGATCCGCTACAACGCCAAGATCCACCTCATCCTCGCAAGCACCGCTCATTCCGTAGTTCTGCTTCGAAAGTTACAAATATTAGCAACCGAACCGCATCAAATACCTGTGCACTACAACGAGGGCTAGTAAGGAAAACATCAATAACATGTATATCAAATATACCTTTGATGGTGCCAGCCTTCTTGTCCGCTAAGTACTTTGACAGCTTGCCAAAGGACTCCCGCCCTGTAATAGAAGCACTCAGGTCCGCTTAGGACCGCACTGAGCTTCTTCTCACAGGGCATTATGCTTGCCGCCCTTCTTGAAGGGCTTTGCTCCCTTACCTTTCTTAAAGGAGGGCCTGACCATCAACACATGATTATCCTTCTTGATGTCCACTCCAGCCTCTTCACTTTGTAAGAGCCTTGATCGATTGGAACCAATCTGATTATGAGTCACTACAAAACTTTTGTAGCCGGGAGGAGTGATTGCAGAATCGTCAATCTTGAGCTCCTCCGAATCGCGGCATTCCAGCTTGCTCAAGGTGTTGAGTGTAGCCCGACATCTTTATGGCGTGCTCACTAACGGAACTCCCTTCCTCCATCTTGCAATTAAAGAACTTCTCGAGATCTCATATCTCTCGAACGCTTGAGTCTCAAACATGGTTTTCAGCCCTCGAGAATCTCAAAGGGCCCGATAGGTTTCAAAACGATTTTGAAGTCTTGCCCATAGCAAACAACATGGTGCTCTTAATCACACCATAATCATCTTTGTGCGATCGACAGACAGCTTTCATCACCGGCGCATTGCAGCAGGGGGTCACCTAACGCTTACCAAGGACATAGTCCTTTGTCCGCGATGTAATGATTCTTAGATTATGAACCTTGGTGAAGTTAGACCCATTGTTTCTAAGCTTTTCTTTTCTCAGCAAAAACGCTGAAGTTGTACTTGGCCATTGGATCTACAGCATTTGCAAGTACAATTTAGACTATGTTCATGATAAATAGTTCAACTTAATCAAATTACTAGATGAACTCCCACTAAATTCAACATCCCTCAAGTTGTTTAGTGAACACGATCCAAATTCACCACACCTAATCCGATCATCACGAGAAGAGATGTGGTTTCAATGGTGGACAACAAAGTGTCGATCATATCATTCATATGACTCATGCTTAACCTTTCGGTTCTTGTGTTCCGAGGCCATGTCTGTACATGCTAGTCTCACAAGCTAGACCCAAGTATTTCGCTGCAGTAAAAACCGGCTTGCACCCGCTGTATGTGAGCTGAGAGTCTATAGCACCCGATCATCACGTGATGCTTGGACACGATTTAACTTTCGCAACGGTGCATACTTGGGGAGAAATACGCTTTTATCTTGATCTTTATGAGGAATCATCTTATAATGCTACCGTCACGATCTAAGCATAATAAGATACATAAAGGGATAAACATCACATGCATATAACTTTATGTGACATGGTATAGCCAATCCTCGCAAGAATGATCTCCATCTTGTGCGCTCGCATGATCTCCATCACTCCACCATGATTGCCTCCACCACTAATAGCAACTACAACTATTGCTAACTACTTAGCGATAAATTAAAGCTATTACATGGCGATAAGAAGTTGACTTGGTGTCATACACAATTATAAAGACAACCATACGTTCTCGCCGTTGTGTACTCATCGACATGCAAGTCGTGAAACATTACAAAACATGATCATCGTGATACAATATACACATCACATCTTGGGCCATACCATATCACAGAACACTTCGCAAAAACAAGTTAGACGCCTTACTTTGTTGTTGCATGTTTTACGGGCTTATGGGAGTAGATGCTAAGAACGATTCTTACCTACTAAAAGCCACAACGGTGATATTATGGTTGCCAAACCCGTGTTAATCCCATGACAACTATAGTGAGAGAAACTGACATCCACCACCGCATGTGTAGAACAAGCCACACGCCAAGTGCGGAGTCCGGTCTCGCTAACGACGTCACAGAAGGTTGGCCCGACCGCCTAATCTCACTCATCCCGCCATAAGAAGAACACAAACAAGAGGCTTGCAACAGAAAACATCAACGCCTGCAACAACCATGTTATGCTCTACTTGTGAAACACATCTACACATAGATCTAGCTCGATACCACCAAGGGTTTCAAGGCATAGTAAATCAAAATTTTCTACTTGAGCTAATGAGGGAAAGCCAAGATCTAATCTAGGAGATGCAATCAACGAGAGATTGGATTAGATCTTCATACCTTGAAGATTCGCACATGGAATGTCTGGTTGAACGGGTGATGTAGTCGCATTCGCTTCCTCCTCGCGATCCGATCCGATCTAGCACCACAAGTGGCGTGCTCCGTGAGATGCACACGCAAAGACTGACGCCTCCTCCTTCCTGACCAGCGAGTATGGTGGAGAGATAGATTGATCTACAACACGCACGCAGTGGTGTATATGGTGGAGAATTTCTCTGCAGGCTTCGCCACAAACATGGGAGGGGAGAGGAAGGCAAGGCGGCCTAGGGCTTGGAGGAAGGTGTGGGAGGCGCACCACCCCTCTATATATAGAGGGGGCGGCCATCCCTGCCCCTCCTCCAAGCTCATCTCTAGTTTAAACAATTTAAACTCTCCCTTATCTAGAAATCCTATCTCTAGTTTAAACGATTTAAACTCTCCTTATCTAGAAATCTATCTCTAGTTTAAACGAGTTTAAACTTATCTAGGATCGGCTGGGCCCTATGGGTTTTGTGCCCTGGCCCAATGCGCCAGGACACTTCCTCATAGGCCCATGCCCTCCCGAAGGTAGGGCCACGTTGGTCCCTTCCGAAGGTTCTAGAAGCTTCCAATAATACCGATTAACCTTTAACAATTCAACTCCAAAAATTGCAATCGCTTTATATGAATCTTATTCTCGACCATTACGGAACCTCTCGTGATATCCCGGATCCCATCCGAGACTCAAAAAATTCATAAACCAATTATCCAATCTATCCTAGCCGAGACACGTTAGTGTGACCTCATGGGTTCGAGAATATGTAGACATGATCTTCTATCAATAATCAACAACTGGGTCTGGCACCCATATTGACTCCCACATTCATCGATGATCATATCGGATGAACCACGATGCCGGATTCAATCAATCCCATATATATATTCCTCTGCCTCGCGATATTTTACTTGCCCGAGATTCGATCGCTTTACTGGCCATACCTAGTTCAATCTCGCTCACAAAGAAGTACTTTACTCGCTCCGTAATCCGATATCACTTTGTGATTAACTCCTTAACCACATGCTTGCAAGCGGTGTTGATATCGACACCGAAAGGGCCCAAGTATATCTCTCCGACTTGGGAGGGATAAATTCCATCTCGACATACAACCCAACAGATACTTTCCGATCACCGAGACACCTTTATGATCACCTCTCATAGGATGACGCTTGATGACCTCAAAGCTTTCTTCCAGCATCGTGGAGTTGCATTATCTCATGGTCTAAGGAATACAATATTTGACATAGGAAAGCTTCGCAAAGATGAACACGATGAAACGATCTAATTGCTTCGCTTAGTTTGGGTCTGTCCATCATATCATTCTCCCAATGATATGATCTCATTATCAATTGACAACTCATGTCTATATGGTTAGAAACCTTAACCATCATTGATCAATGAGCTAGTCCATAGAGGCGTACTAGGGACACGGTGTTGTTTACAAACCACACAAGTATTAAAGTTTCCGCTAATACAATTCTAGCATGGAATATAAACTTTATCATGAACAAGAATTATAATAATAATATCTTTATTATTGCCTCTAGGGCATAATTCCAACATCATGTACCTTCCTCCGAGTGCCGGACATTCCGTAACCTTCTTGAACATTCCCGATGAAAACACCTAATCATTCCCTAACTCCAAACGGGACTTTCCTTATATGAATCTTATTCTCTGGACCATTCCGGATCTCCTCAGGATATCCCGGATTCCATCCGGACTCAACAACATTCGTCTCTTTCTCATCATACCATAACTACTCAAACAACGTCAACTTATGTGTCTCCCCACGGTTCGTGAATTATGCGGACATGATCGAGACACTTCTCAACAATAACCAATAGAGGAATCTGAAATTCATATGGCTCTACATATTTCTACGATTACTTTGTGATCAAATGAACCACTTACATACGATACCAATTTCCCTTTGTCTCATGATAGTTTACTTATCCGAGGTTATGATCGCTTATCTCTCGCATACCTAGTTCAACCTCATATCGATAAGTACTCTTTTCTCGTTCCCGTGATATGTGATCCCTTGTGAGCCATTCACATGCTTGCAAGATAATTGGATGACATTTCACCTAGAGGGCCCAGAGTATATCTATCCGTCATATGGATGGACAAATCCCACTCTTGATCCATGTGTCTCAACCAATACTTTCCGAACACTCAATGCCACCTTTATAGCCACCCAGTTACGGTGTGGTGTTTGATGTCATCAAAGCATCCATCCGGTAAAGGTGATATTCATGATCTCATGGTCGAAGGAATTAGGTTACTATGTATTAGAAAGCATATAGCAATTGAACTATTGAAATGACTTGATCTTTATGCTACGCTTTATCTATAGGAGTATGTCCATCATATCATTCTCCTAACGATATGATCTTGTTGTTGATAACATCCCAATGCTCATGATAGGGAAACCACAATCATTTATCAACCAACAAGCTAGTGATGTATAGAGGCTATACTAGGGACTTCAAATTAAGTTTACAAATCACACAAGTATCAATGTTTCCTTGTTAATACTATTATAGCATGAATGTAAACATTTATCATAAACACAGAGATATAATAATAACTACATTTATTATTGCCTCTAGGGCATATCTCCAACAGTCTCCCACTTGCACTAGAGTCATCTAATCTAGATTACATGGTAATGTTCTCAACACCCATGGCAATTTGGTGCTGGTCATGTTTTGCCTCGGAGAGGTTTAGTCAACTGATCCGCCACATTCATCCGTGTGTACTTTGCAAATCTTTATATCCCCATCTTGATATGTTCTCGAATAGCGTGAAAACATAGCTTGATATGCTTCTTCTTGTGTGACCTTGGTTCTGGCATTGGCTATGGCGCCTATGTTATCACAAGAGATAGACATTGGGTCCAAATAAGACTAGGAACCACACGCAAGACCGTAATGAACTCTTTCATCCATATCGCTTCTTGTGAAGCCTCCGGCAGCCATGTATTCCGATTCGCTTGAAGATCTCGCCACAACGCTTTGCTTTGCACTCCTCCAAATAATCGCTGCACCATTCAAAATAAATACGATTCAGATTGTGATTTAGAATCATCCGATCGGTGTTCCAACTAGCATCGGTAACCATTAACAACGAAGTTGTTCATCACCTCCATAAGAAAGAACCATATCCTTAGTTCTTCTCAAGTACTTAAGGATGTTTTTGATCATTGTCCAATGATCCACTCGATCACTTTGATATCTCGTAGTTAAACCAACAAAGATATGCAATGTCGGTCTAGTACATAGCATGGCATACATTAGAGATCCTATGGTCGAGGCATAGGAGTCTTACTCATCCTTTCTCTATCTTCTGTCGATGTCGGACTTTGAGTTTTACTCAAGGTCGATAGCAACATGGGCAAGAACCCTTTCTTGCTATCTTCCATTCCAAACCTCTTTAGAACTTTTGTCCAAATATGTACTTTGTGACAATGATATTTATGCTTCGATCTATCTCTATAAATCTTTATGCCTATTATGTAAGCTGCTTCGCCAAGATCCTTCATTGAAAACTATTATTCAAATATTCCTTGACACTATTAAGAAGGTCTACATCATTCCCAATCAACAATATGTCATCCACATACAGTATTAAGAATGCTACAGAGCTCCCACTCACTTTCTTGTAAATACAAGCTTCTCCATAAGTTTGTATAAAACCAAAGCTCTTGATCACTTGATCAAAACGAAGGTTCCAACTCCGAGATGCTTGCTTCAGTCCATAAATGGAACGCTGAAGTTTGCATACTTTACTAGCATCCTTAGGATCGACAAAACCTTCGGGTTGCATCATATACAACTCTTCATCAATGTTCCATTGAGGAATGCCGTTTTGACATCCATCCGCCATATCTCATAATCATAATATGCAACGATTACAACATAATCCTCACAGACTTTAGCTTCGCCATCGTGAGAAAGTCTCATCGTAGTCAACTCCTTGAATTTGTCGAAACCCTTTGCATAAGTCGAGCTTTATAGACAAGAATATTACCATCAAGATCTGCTTTCTTCTTGAAAATCCATTTGTTCTCGATACCTTCCGCCATCCTGTAAGTCCACCAAAGTCCATACTTGGTTTTCGTACATGGATCCAATCTCGATTTCATGGCTTCTGCCATTTATTGAATCTGGCTCATCATCGCTTCCTCATATGTCTCGGGTCATCGTGTTGTCCACCAACATGACACTCATAACGGGATCATACCAACTGGAGTGGTACGAAGTTCTCGCTGACTCCGCGAGGCTCAGAGCAACTTCAACCAAGTTTCATGATCATCATCATTAGCTTCCTCTCTTATTGGTGCAGCACCATGTGAACTTCTTCCGTGCCGCGCTACTCGCAATTTCGAGAGAAGGTCTGACAACCTCGCCGAAGTTCTACTTTCCTTCCAAATACTTCTTTCGAGAGAAATTCCTTCTAGAAAGGATCCATTCTTGGCAACGAAGATTTTGCCTTCGATCTATGATAGAAGGTATACCCAATAGTTTCCTTCGGTATCCTATGAAGACGATTTTTCCGCTTTTGGGTTCAAGCTTGTCCTACAGAACTTCTTTACATAGGCTTCAACCCCAAACTTTAAGGAACGATAATCTAGGTTTCTTCCCAAACCATAATTCATAATTGTCGTTTCAACGGATTTAGATGGTGCCCTATTTAAAGTGAATGCTGTTTCTAATGCATAACCCCAAAATGATAGCGTAAATCTATAAGTGACATCATAGAATGAACCATATCTAAGAGAGTTCGACACGACGCTCGACACACCATTACGCTGTGGTGTTCCCCGTGTCAAAATTGTGAAAGTATTCCGCATTTCTTCAAATGCTCGCCAAACTCGTAACTTAGATATTCACCTCCACGATCGTAACGTAGAAATTTAATCTTCTTGTTACGCTGATTCTCTACCTCACTTTGAAACTCCTTAAACTTCTCGAAAGTTTCGGACTTATGTTTCATGAAATAGATATACCCATATCTACTCAAGTCATCCGTGAAGGTAAGAACATAACGATAACCATCACATGATGCTACACTCATTGACCACACACATCGGTATGTATGATTTCCAATAAGTCCGTGAGCTCGCCCATCATACCGTAAAATGGAGTCTTAGTCATTTTACCCATCGACATGCTTCAGATCTTCAAGTGATTCAAAATCAAGTGATTCAAGAAGTCCATCGAATGGAGTTTCTTCACACGCTTACCCAATGTGACCAAGACGACAAAGTGCTACATATAGGTCTAATTATCGCTGATTTCAAACATTTAGCCTCAATGTTGTTGATATGTGTATTTCCACCATCGAGATTCAATAAGAATAGACCATCTATCAAAGGTGCATGTGCATAAAACATATTACTCATATAAATCGAACAACCATTATTCTCGACTTAAACAAGTAACCGCCTCGCAATAAACAAGATCCCGATATAATGTTCATGCTCAACGCAGTACCAAATAACAATTATTTAAGTATAAAACTAATCCCGATGGTATATGAAGGGGTAGCGTCATCGCGATCACATCAACCTTGATCCGCTTCCCACGCCGCATCGTCACCTCGCTCTTCGCTAGCTTCCGCTTATTCTCAAAGACCTATTTCGAGTTACAAATATGAGCAACCAACCAAAGATCAAATACCTGCACTACTACGAGTACTAGTGAGATACACATCAATAACATGTATATAAGATATACCTTTCTTCTTGATGTTGCCGCTTCAAATCCGCCAAGTACTTTGGGCAATTCCGCCCAAAGGACCTTCTCCCTTGTAGTAAAAGACTCAAGATCGTGCTTAGGTCCAGCCTTGGTCTTCTTCGGGCTGCAGTAACTTTCTTACCACCCTTCTTGAAGTGTCCCTTCCGCTTAGACTTGCCTTTTCTTGAATTTGGTGGTCTTATTGACCAACAACACTTGGTGCTCTTTCTGATCTCCACTTCGCAGACTTTAACATAGCAACAGTTCGCAACTGCTTGTTCATGTTCTCGTGATGTTGTAGTTCATCACAAAGTTCTTGTAACTTGGTGGTAGTGATTGAGGACACGGTAAATCCTCAAAGCATTAGGAATCACTATACCCAAGCTTTGAAGTTTGTTTCATGCGTCTGCACATCTTAAGCACATGCTCATCGACGAGCTGCCCTCTTCCATCTTGCGCTTAAAGAACTTTTTAGAAGCCTCATAGCTTTCAATTGCCGCATGAGTCTCAAAATCAATTTGAGATCCTCGATAATATCATATGGGTCTGAATTCTCAAACCTTTCAAGCTCCGATTCCAAACCATACAAGATAGCATTAATCGAACTATGGAGTACCGATTCTTCCGAGCGAGGTAAACATTCTTTACTTCATCGAAGCATCACCGCAGGGTCACCAAGCGTGCATCCAAAGACATAGGTCAAATTACCAAATGTGAGGACAATCCTAAAATTGCGGAACCAATCCGCCAAGTTGCTTCCATTGTTTTTCAACTTTTCTTTCTCTAGGAACGCATTAAAATTGATGGTAGGGGGCCATTGATCTACAAATATATTTGCAATAGTTTAGACTAAGTTTATGACAAATTGAGTTCAAATTAATAATAAAATTAAACTAGGTGAACTCCCACTCAAAACAATATCCTCACATTGTTTTAGTGATCACATCTAACCAAATCCACTACATCAACACCGATCATCACGAGTTGATATAGTTTCAATGGTAATAATCGACATGTTCATCATATCTACTATATGATTCATGCTTACCTTTCGTGATCCGTGTTCGAGACCATGTCTCATACATGCTAGGCTCGTTAAGATCAAACCTTAGTTTCCGTGATGAGCAAATCTGGCTTGCTCACGCTGTATACACTTGCGTAATCTAACACACCCGATCATCACGCAGTGCTTCAAACAACAAGCTTTTAGCAACGGTGCTAACTAAGGGTGAACACTTTATGACTTGAAATTCATGTGTATGAGGGATCATCTTATAATGCTACCGCTCACTAAGCAATACAAGATGCATAAAGGATTAACATCACATGCAATTCATAATATGTGATATGATATGGTTTTCTTCTTTGTGCTTCCGATCTCCATCTTCAAGCACTAACATGATCTCCATCATCACCGCAGATTGCATCAAGGTCAATGACGCTTCTCCATGGTTGTCGCCCATCGGCTTCAACTATTACAACTACTTTGAATAGACACGCCGGTCTTAACATAAATTAAATACAACTATATTCTCCGGCCTGCCAACTTACAATAAGGAACATTGCATACATCAAATATAATCACAATCATGGCTATATCACATCATCAAGACACCCTCGCAAAACAAAGTTAGACGCTTACTTTCTTTGCATGTTTTATATGGTTTGGGGCTTTCAATAAGTGTCGTTTAACTTACTTAACATGAACCACAACATTGATACTAGTATTGTTAATCACCCGTTGTAAATTGGATCTTAACTATGCTAGGAGAAACAGCACCAAGAGCCACTTATGCAATACAAGTTGCATGTCAAGCATGGAGCAAGTCTCATGAACGATGTCATGTAAGGTTAGCTCGGGCCGCCTATCCCAACATACCGCAAGATGCAAAGTACACAAGAAGCAAGCGACAATAAAGCATCAATGCCCATAATGACTATTGTGTTCTACTCAGGCAACAGATCTACATATAGACACGGCTCGATACCATCAAGGGTTTCGAGCATGGAAAACAAAAATTTCTACCAGATACAAACAAACAAGCCAAGATCTATCTACTAGATTGTAGCAACGAGTCGATGGAATAACTTACCCTCGAAGATTCCAAAGTGTTTAACGAGAGCTGGATTCTCGTAAGTGATGTAGTCGATTTTCTTCCTCGCCTCAAGATCGCTGAGACGATCCTTCCTGGCCATGCTCCGCAGCAGCCCCGCAGCCGGGTCACATCGCTCGGTATCGACGAAGACCTTCCTCTCCCTTGTTCCAGCAGAAAATGGAGGTTGTAGCACTTTTCTCGTGATTCCTTGGCAAAGACAACGGGCGTGGTACCTAAGTAGAGAGGGAGATCTCAGGTCGCTTTAAGCCGAGCGGTATGGTGGAGAGTGAGAGAGTCCTCGTGTTCTAGGGTTTAGACACACCAAGGAGGGGATGCTAGAGCCATGCTAGGGGTTCCATGACCCAAGTCGGCGGTTAGGCAAACCTTAGGGGCGGCAAGCTATGGTGGCGCGCGCCAAGCTAGGGTTTGAGTAATACGTAATTGAACGA